>CM057451.1:759595000-769595000 GCA_016271365.2 Neoceratodus forsteri
TCCTGTAAAGAAGAAAACCACCCAATGTCTTTTTTTATCTAAAAAAAGAAAATGGTCCCACATCATCCCCACCATCCCTCTCCCCCATCCACACCCTCCCACTGAGCACCTACCACCCTATCCCCTTACCCTGTTCTTACCTATGGAGGTTGCTTGCTGTCATCTTCATTGAACCAGGACATATCTGCAGTCTTCAAAGCTGAACATGAGCTCTTCACCTGCCCTCCACAGAGTCATTGAAGCCGGGTAAGATAGCAGACCACTCTGGGGAATAGCTTTGGAGACCCAATTGGCTGAAGTCATTTGGAGAACTCTGCTGATTGGCTGCTGCCATAAGGCATTTGCTCAGATTGGCCGCTTGGAGATTTCTGCTCTCTGAGGCTTTTTTTATTCTTCCTTCCTCTCACTCGCTCTACATTCAAGACTGTATTTTTTTCCCACACCACCTGCCCCACCCCAGGCCTCTATTTAATGCTCTTCCATAGAGAACTAGGCCAACCCCTTGCACTCCCCTTGGTCTACTCATGGTTAGCCTTGCCTAACTGATAACTTTCACCCCCAGCCAGCCCTGCCTTCCTACCTTAGCTTCTTACACACCGGCTCTGTCAACCCTGCCATTATTGCCTCACAATAGGATACAACACCCCAAAACAATGCCATGAGAGGATTTTTTCTTGCTTATCTGCTTCATCCTAACATATGCATCATATTGTATCCCAGTTGCCAATCTGCACCAAGGCCAGTGCTCCTCGTTAGACAGATATGCAGCTCTGCTCTCTCACAACAACACCACATGGCACCACACCTTGGGGATGACCTCTTTACTGTCCTGCTTACCCTCTCACCAGGCACTGTCCAGTGAATATATTAGAGCGCCTCTGAACCCGATGGTTAAACAGTCATTTATGCATTTTTCTTAACAAATTACCCTAGTGGCCTTACCTCAGTCACCACAAAACCACTTCTCACCAACCAGAGTAATAAAAGTTTATTCAGCAGGTTAAAACATTTCCTCAAGAAATTACTATTGCTTCTCTTTGCTCTGGAAATGTCAAACTAAACCCAGGCCCACCTGCTTCTCTGAACACCCCTGCAGACCTCCCCCAATACAAGAGCATCAACTTCCTTCATGTGAATGTCCATAGTTTAAGAAGCTTGACCTGAGTCAAACATGGATTTTACAAGCTTCCCCTGACTTCTTTATGATTTCAGAGTCCTGGCTTATGCCCTTGACCCCAGACAAATCTATCAACATGCCAAGTTACAGTATCTTCAGGTGTGATAGACCTTCCGGGGGGTCGTAATCTATGTTAAGAGCAAATTCTCTGTCACAGTCATTAATTGCACCTCTAAGGCTAAAGAATTTGAATACCTGGTACTAAAACTAACTTTCCAATGATAAGGCACTCCTTATTACTGCATGCTATCGACTACCTTCTGGTGGCATGGCCCTCCTACCTCATCTCCAAAGCCTGATCGACATGGCAAACACTGAGTGCATTCTAATGGGGGACCTCAATCAAAACTGGAATGATGAGAGTTCCAAGAAGCTCAAGCATCTCTGGGATGCATGTGGACTGGTAAAAATAACCCCTGCAGCCACCAGACCCAACAGAACCCCTCTGAGTGAAGCTCCCTTCTTGCCCTTATGTTAGTTAACAAACCCCATAACATTTCGCACACTGGGGTGTTCTTCAGTGATATAAGTGATCATTGTGCCATTGCCTGCATCAGACACTCTCCCCAAATAAAGTCAGCCCCTAAATTTAAGCTGAAAAGGTGCTTGAAAAGGTTCTGTAAGGACACCTTCCTGTATGACCTGGGCAACATTACATGGCAGGATTTTTACCTACCTCCCTCCCTCAATGAGGCATTTAATATATTTCACAACCTTCTAAAGGGTCTTATAGACAAACACACACCCCTAAGGCTGATCAAGTCTAAGAAAAGACCACCTGGCTGGTTCTTTCCTTCCCTGAAGAAAGCTCTCAAGGATAGAGACTTCTGGTGTAAAAGAGCCAGGAAAGCTCACTCGGAAGCTGATTGGCTTGTCTTTTATCCCTCTCGGAATGCCTGCACCAAACTAATTAGGCCAGAAAAAGCTAGATATTTCCAAACTTCCCTAGAAGACAACAAAAATAATACTGCCAAATTCTGGAGCATCCTCAAAGAGGTTGAAGGCCATACCACTGATGCCTCCCTGCCAGCCAAAATAGTGTCCGGTGACACTACCTTTACTGACAAAGCTTAGATTTTAGAACAGTTTAATGAACATTTTGCCACTGCAGAGCTGGCCTTTGACACCTCTCCAATCAGTAAACTCAGCCCACACGGGGACAGCACTGATGACTCTAGCTACAACATTAACACCAACCAGAGCTATTCCTCCTCCTTCAGCTCCCGGCCTGTAACCTTCAAGCAAGTAAAGGACCTCCTATTGTCACTGGATACAAAAAAGAGTGCCAGTACCAACAATATAGAACCATTTTTCCTAAAAATAGGCCATTACTACCTGACCGCCCCATTGCCCATTTATTTAACACCTCCCTGATGCAAGGTGCACTACCCATGTTGTGGAAAACTGCACACATCATCCCTTTGTTCAAGTCTGGGGATCTGAACAACATGAACAACTATTGACCAATCTCCTTACTATCCACTCTTTCAAAACTACTGGAAAAAATTGTTAACACCCAAGTCAGGGAGCATCTGGACTCACAGAAACTGCTAAACACCACTCAGTCAGGCTTTAGAGCCAAGCACAGCACAGTCTCTGCCCTTGCTAAAGTAACCACTGACTGGCAAATTGCCTTGGACTCTAAGAAATATGTGTTTGTTCTCTTCCTTGACCTTAGTAAAGCCTTCAGTACTGTGGATCACAACATTATGCTTAATGCTTAGAGTAACATTGTTTTCAATAGTACTGCCATTAAATGGTTCACCAGCTACTTTACTAACAGATTTAGCAAGTTAAAGACTTAGGAGAATTGGCTCCCCTAAAAACACTTTCACAAGGTGTCCCCAAGGCTCCATTTTGGGCCCAATCCTATTTGCAATGTATATCAATAACCTTGACTCACAACTGCACACAGCTAATGTGCACTTATTTGTAGATGGTACTGTCCTCTACACCTCTAACTCTTCTTTGGACAGGGCCTAAGAGGACTTACAGCAAGACTTCTCTCTCCAATATAATCTTATTAAGCATAAGCTCTTACTTAATGCTAAAATGACCAAAGCCATGATCCTCTCCCTGAAGGTAGCCTCAGGACCACCACGCAACCTCAAGATCCTGACTCTATTGGGTGAACCCTTGGAAACCGTGGATTACTTTAAATACCTAGGGTTCTGGTAGTACAACAAGCTGAACTTTCTGTACCACCTGAATGAGGTCATGAAAAAATTAAGACAATGCTTAGGCATATTCTACCGCATTAAGCACCTTCTCATCAAAGAAGTTAGAAAGAGGCTAGTGAAATCCACATTCCTGCCCCTACTGGATTACGCTGACTTCCTCTATAACAACTGTCCCTCCTCTATGCTCTGTAAACTCAACACTCTTTACCACTGGGCCTTAAGGTTTATCCTCAGTCTGCCTTCTCGCACCCACCATTGCCTGCTGTACCTAGAGATGCGATGGTCCTCACTACCTACAAGGAGGAAAATAAATTCTCTCCTCTGGTTCTATAGAGCACTGTCTGATAAGCTTCCTGCATACATCTTGAGCTTCTTTGAGTGTCTTCTTTGAGTGACCCAGAATTATTGGCACACTCAGTCACACGAACAGTGGTGGCAAAGAATTGACAGATTTTTTCTGCATGCCCAAAATACATCTGCTTTGTGTCCAGAAAATTCAAAGTGGATGCAAAGTGAAATGAGAGCGTTACAGCACATACAATGTCCCCTAGAATTAATGGCACACTCAGTCATGTGTGCAGTGGTGGCACAGATTCCCCAGATTTTTTTTGCCTGCCCAAAATGCATCTGCCTTGTGTCTAGAAAATTGACAAGTGGTAACAAAGTGAAATGGGAGGATTACAGCACATACAATGTCCCCCAGAATTAATGGCACACTCAGTCATGTGCACAGTGGTGGCACAGAGTCCCCAGATTTTTTCTGCATGCCCTAAATGCTCTGCCTTGTGTCCAGAAAATTGAAAAGTGGCAACAAAGTGAAACTGGAGCATTTTAGCACATAAAAAGCCTCCCAGAATAAAATGATGACCATGATGGAACGGTTGCTGGTCCATTCTGTGCTGCAATTCCAACAAATGGAATGTGATCATCTCAACTGGATGGAAGGGTGCCCTTTGTCTGTACACTAATAGTAGCCTTGGTGAGTTGATATATATATATCTATATATATATATATATATATATATATATATATATATAAAAGACAAAAGAACCTCTGTGCTCAAACACTGAGGCAAGGGTTACCCCAAAGGGCATTTGGCTGGGAAGCCAAGTTTCAAGAAAATACAAAAATCACACATGCCCCCACAATGCAAAGCATCATGGGCTGCATATGCAAATCACCACAGAATGTTATGCTGGTCCAACTTTATATATGTGCAATAGGCGTGGAGATAAACATAATGAGATAAATCTGTGTATCTCAGCTACTATGTGTATAAATTAAAAATGTAGCATTTATACACATGTAGACATGTCATCTTAAGTTTATCACCACAGTAGACATGTCATAGCTTCGATTGGCAACACAAACCAATGCAGAGACAGCCAGACTTATTAGGAAAAAAAAGACGAACTTGTGCCACTCTGTCAAGTGCATGCCACAAAG
This sequence comes from Neoceratodus forsteri, assembly GCA_016271365.2. NCBI lineage: Eukaryota > Metazoa > Chordata > Ceratodontiformes > Ceratodontidae > Neoceratodus > Neoceratodus forsteri. The sequence continues at coordinate 759,599,805 of CM057451.1, forward strand.
CAAACAGTAACGGTAGAAAAAGGCAGTTCTCATAAGTCGAGTAGTCCGCACGCCAACCGACTCAAATCCCGGTATCAACAGCAGTACCATCCGACGGCAGCCATAGTAAAAAGTAAAAGAAATATTAGCGACCAATATAAATGAGTAACACCTCTAAATCCCCTGAAAAAGCAATGACAAACAGTAAGGCAAATAGCAGCTTTAGTTTGGAGCTTGAGGAGATACTGACACAAATCGGGATGGATTGTGATCCCCTTGAGGATCCAGCAAGTGTACTTCAGCATGAACCGCAAACCGGAAGTGCTTCACTAACAGCAAGTACAAACAAAACATCAAATATAGATTTGTCAGAGATAGATAATTACATAGGGCAAAAATGGTAACACTGCCAAAAAAAAAAACCATGCAGATGTCCTTATTTACAAATTACCTCAGAGAAAAACTAAATGTTGCCAAGGTCCTACAAGAAATATCACCAGCAGACTTACAAAATTATCTCTGCCACTATTTCATCTATTGTAAAAAAAAAATGGCTCCAATTATGAGCCCCTAACCTTATGTTCAAGTTTTCAAAGCATTGAATGATTCCTACATGGCAAAGATTATCCATGTTCACTGTCAACCTCATCCATTTTTGAAAAAGGCAGACAGGTATTGTTGTCTAAGCAAAAAAATCTAAAGAGTGAGGGCAAGGGTTCAAGACCCAAGGCTGCTGACGCATTAACTGACAATGTAATCAAAATCCTATCTAGAAAAGCAACAGCTTGGCCCCCACACCCCTGACTCCTTGCTAAACACTATGTGGTTGACAATAAGTATGTATTTTGGAGTCAGGGGCAACACTGAGATGCAAAATATAAAGTGGGGAGACAGAATTGCAACAAGATAAAAATGGCAATCGTTATTTGCAGTACTCCAGAGAAAGGCAGACCAAGACAAGAACCGGCTCAAACCCAAAAGACACCAGGAAAATAAAGCCAAGAGCCTACCAACTCCTGGAAAGGCTTGAAAAATGCCCCGTAAGTAATTACTTGATGTACAAGGAAAAGAGGCCAAAAAAGACACTAGTCCCAGAGTCTCCATTTTTTCTAGCAGTCAACACCAATGGTAAAGATTATTACCCAACTACCTGGTACAAAAAACAGCCAGTTGGAGTAAACAAGTTGTCTATACTAGTAAAAACAATGGCTAACAAAGCGGGGATTAAAACAGAGAAAAATCTAACAAACCACTCTGCCTGAAAGCATTTAATTCAGAAGCTTACTAACTCTGGAGTTGCACCAACTGACATAATCCAGGTAACAGGACATAAACAGCTGAGCAGTATAAATGATTATTCTAAAATGAATGAAAATAAACAGGAACAAATTTCCAAAATACTAAGTGGGGAACCAGAACCCACAATAAAAACAGAGCCAATGAAACGAGCTGCACTAAGTACTATAACGGAGAACCTAAGTGAAGTATTGAGCCCTTGCTTCAACCATCCTAGAATAAAAGCTAAAACATCACATTTAACATAGTCCAAGGTAATGTACACCCAACCACACAAAAGCCATAGCAACATAACACAGTAGTAATGTAGAGTACACTAATCAAAAAATAAATAAATAAATTAATAAATAAATTAGGTATTTCTCTCCCTCCTCCCCCCAAACTGCACAGGCCATCAGTTCGAGTCAAGAAAAAGACCATGACCAAAAGTTTTATATTCTGACTCTGACACAGACTAACAGGTAAGCATGTATAAGCATTTATACTGTACAACCACTCAAAGGACAATGTGTAAACTCATTTCACCTGTAAAAAAAGAAATACATGTTCCATAACATTTTTTTTCTCTCCATCCTAGCAAAACCAGAGATGTCATACCACCCAGAACAAACAGAAGTTGTGGTAAAAATGCAGAAATTCCCTCCAGAATCAGCTCATGGAAAAGCATGAACACTGAAGCAAAAAAGTTTTTGTTCCAGTTTCACTGCTATCTAACCAATATCTGTAAACAATGTGTTCAACACTCCTATCGTTTATTATATTTTCTAGTGCCTGTCTATGATGCTGTTGTTAATATATAACTGTTCCCAATAAAATGTTAAAAATTACTCACTTTTCAGTAGTCCTCATCCATGGGTGTCAGAAAAAGTTATATAATCCATCAAATACCAGGTTGAAAAAGGGTGTAATCCAAAATTGTTTGGCACAATAAGTCCACTCTTCAATGTAGTAATCCGCCCCCAAAAAGAAATCCCATTAAAGTGCAGGAATTCCAATTAGCACTGCATCTGTCCTGGTCTGCCTCCTCAAAGATGCCGAGATGAAGACCGCCATGCAAAAGTATCCCCAGATAAAACACACCATGTCCCCGATGATGAAAAGGGTAACCAGTGTCTCTGACTCCACAACAAAAGGTGCAGACTCCCCGTCGATGAAAGACACCTCCTTGAACCCCACGATAATCCTTCCCGCTGAACTTGAAGGCCGCTCAAAGACATGCTGCTCCACATGTTGCTCCATCGATGCCTCCCTCTGTACTGATTAAAATCTGTGCAATAGACTTTGACCACTCCCGTCAGCACAAAACCACACCCATCAACTAATAGCATTAACCAGCCAAGTGATGCTCAGACCAATCGCTGTATTTTCAGTTATGGCAGGCATCCAATCAAAAGTCACACACCACGACACCCAACCAATTATAAAGCTCAACTAACCCCATTCATAAATACATAGAAGATATGCGCATTTACTCTTAGCCAGCAGTAAAATGACACAAATAGTTCAGTTTAAAAATAAAAGCTGAAGCGAACTAAACTAAATGTCAAAGGAAACCAGCATCTCCATCAACAATAGATATGCCTATTGCATAAATCGAACATGTGGGGGTCTACAGTGTGATACATGATTTATTTTTACTCGTGGGCAGTGACCGCAGCACCACCACTCGTGGCTATGCTACACTCCGCCACTCATGATGTCAGCTGCAGTCACTTCCCACGCGTAAAAATAAATCATGTATCACACTGTAGACCCCCACATATCCCTTGTATATGTACATATATACATATTTGTGTTTTTTGTAGGAGAGGGGGTTGACATTTACATGTACTCATTGTATTGTTTTGTATCACAGGTCACAGATACTGTTGGTGTGAACATTATAGTGCTCAATGAGAACTTTTTGCATAGAAATTTGAAATGGATAACTCTCAAGCAAATGAAGGTATTTATTTTTTGGGGTGGGGAAGCATATTTGCAGGTTTGTCTCTAATGGTTTATTTGGTTACTTCTACACAGATTTCATCTGCATCCTTCTCGAGTCTGGTTGTTAGTGATGGTCATGGTCATCAAATGAAAAAACTTCTGTGTGCCCCAGTCTGGGGGGGCCTGATGTTGAAGAACTTCTTTGGATAAGATTACCTTGACATAACAATATAGCATCTGGAAATTTCCTAAAAAAGAAATGAATGACTTCTTACAACTTGATTGTAATTTGTCCCTGGTTCTCAATCTCAAGTCAAGTTGCATTTCAAAACCGCATCTTGTCAAGTAACACAACCTATGTGTAACTTTTTCTACACTGTCATGGTCAGGGCTACACAGCTGCTAGTTCAGAATACAGTGCATGAATGATATCTTACAGAAATAGTTTTGGTGATGTTCACATGTCACCTAGTTTATGAACTGTACTCAGTTGCATCTTCTGCAGTCTTTCCCAAAAAATTGAATTGATTAAATAAAATCTTGATACTTTAGCTGGCCTAGTGGCACTGAGGGTTGAGGTGCTGGATGCCACACCTTGCTCTATGCGGGCAACCTGGGTTCAGGAGTGAGCCAGTGTCACCCGAGGGTCAGCAAGGGAGGAGAAGGATCGAGCGTCCACAGGACTGCTCTCCTTCTCTGGGGAGGGGTGTGTACCACTGCTGGTGCTTGGGCAGCCCCTGGCGACAGCAGGGGATTGCTGGTTCACTGGCAGGATCTGTGGGGATGTACTGTGGCAGACGCCAGGATCAGGGGACGTGCGGACGTGCACGCATTCGGGTCCTTGGGGTGTCATTACATGCCACAGATGTTGAGGAATGGGGGGGAAAGGTGAGCATTGGACATGGCGGCTTGATGGCCATCTCAAGCAGGGAGACCGGTTTCACTCTGTGGATGTGTGGTACACTGGATCCTGGTACTAGGGGGTTGAGCTATGGGACAAGCTCCCCTCCACCCCATCGCGGGGGTAAGCCATGGGGATAAACCCGGGACCACAATAGGAGGAGCAGGTGGACTCAAGGAGATGGCAGCCGGAGACCTGAGGGGGATGTCTGATGACATAAGGTAGGCAGTCTTGTGGCTCAAGGTGGATAAAGTATAGAGAAAAAAAAAAAATCTTGGTACTTACCAGAATGGATTTCAAATGGATATTCCATTGGTTCCTCCTTATAGTACAACTGCAGCACTATTCCTACCGACTTTCAGCGAAGGAGAGTTTTTTTGTTAACCTGTAAAAAAAAACCCCACAAAATAAGTGTACAGTATGTGTTTGACCATTGCGGCTCTGAAAAGCTACAGAAAACAAAACATACAACTAAAGGAAGTTAAATAGCATAACATACATTAGTACACATACTCACTTTATACTTTAATATTAAGAGGCTTTATGCCTGTGGCTGATGGATGTGGTCTCCTGTTCAGCTCCCTCAGCCTTGACATGGTAAATGAAATGTAATGGTGAAATATTGTCTGAATGACACTGGTGGTGGATGCTGGTGGTGATAACTGTGGCACATGATGACATTCTCTGTTATAGCTTCCTGCATCTGGTGGGGGTGGTGGCAGTGCCTAATATCGGTCCCAGTGGTGATGGTGGTGATCCGGGGGGGGTGAAAAAACTCATGCTCAGTGGTGGCAGTGGCTAACATCAGTCCCAGTGGTGGTGATGGTGGTCCTGGGGGTAGACAGACTCATGCTCAGTGGTGGTAGTGGCTAACATCAGTCCCAGTGGTGGTGGTGGTCCAGGGGTGGACAGACTCATGCTCAGTGGTGGCAGTGGCTAACATCAGTCCCAGTGGTGGTGGTGCTCCAGGGTCAGACAGACTCATGCTCAGTGGTGACAATGACTAACGTCAGTCTCGGTGGTGGTGGTGGTGGTGGTTTTCCGGGGGGCAGACAGACTCATGCTCAGTGGTGGCAGTGGCTAACATCAGTCCCAGTGGTGGTGGTGGTCCAGGGGTGGACAGACTCATGCTCAGTGGTGGCAGTGGCTAACATCAGTCCCAGTGGTGGTGGTGCTCCAGGGTCAGACAGACTCATGCTCAGTGGTGACAATGACTAACGTCAGTCTCGGTGGTGGTGGTGGTGGTGGTTTTCCGGGGGGCAGACAGACTCATGCTCAGTGGTGGCAGTGGCTAACATCAGTCCCTGTGGTGCTGGTGGTCTGGGGGGAAGACAGATTCATGCTCAGTGGTGGCAGTGACTAACATCATTTCCAGTGGTGGTGGTGGTCTGGGAGGTGAACAGACTCATGATCAGTGGTGGCAGTGGCTAACATCAGTCCTGGTGGTGGTGGAGACTCATGCTAAGTGGTGGCAGTGGTTAACATCAGTTCTGGTGGTGGTGGTGGTCCGGGGGGTAGACAGACTCATGCTCAGTGGTGGCAGTGGCTAACATCAAACCCAGTGATGGTGGTGGTCTGGACGGCGGACAGACTCGTGCTCAGTGGTGGCAGTGGCTAACATCAGTCCCGGTGGTGGTGGTGGTCTGGGGGGGGACACAGCATTTTAACAACTTCAGTTAAAACCTGCCAACATTAACCATATCATCATCTTTATAAAGAAAGCTGCCATCACAGTCATCTATGTCTGAAGTCTGACCACTGGGAAATTCTTTCTCCATTGTGTCATCATCTACGTCAGTGGTGGGCCGTTTCATGCTGCCACTGCCAGTGCCACCAGGATGGTCCATTTCCATATCACCAAAACCACCATGACTAGGCCGGGGTACGAATACCGAGGTTGCAGTCTGTGCTGGTATGTGCCTCTCATTCATTTTATTGAATGTTAGCAAACTAACATTTGCAGAAGACAGGTTTGTCTGACGATCCCTGAGTATTGCACCTGCTGAGCTGAATACCGTCTGGACACTTACACTGGAGGGTGAACATGTGAGGTACTTCAGTGTCACTGCAGTCAGCTCTGGCCATTCACTGACCTTTCCACTCCAGTACAAAAAGAGGATCATCAGTTATTGTCAGATGCCTGTTTTCAGACAAATGTGACTCAACCATTCTTTGTGCCGCACTAAGTCCAGTGGTTGATGCATCATCCTGTTCTCTGGAATCATTTATTTCACAGATCCCCACTTGGGACAAAGCCTCCCAAAGCAGGTTGATGTCAGCCACTTTGGATGACAGACCACCTGGAACTGCAGTCCCCTTCCTCTTGCAGGATATGCTTGATGGTCCTCCAGGTACACCTTCAGCTGGATTATGCTGCTGAGGTTTGTTGACCTTGGCATGTGACTTCTGTGCCCCATGAACCAAGCGCACCAGTTGACCACTGATATTTTTTACCTGTTCAGGCCCTCCCTCCAGTACTGATGCAATTCCATGTTTGTATTGTTGATCCAGCATTATTGCCATGGCAAAGTTGTCACTACACTGAATGCTCAAAATGTGATGATTCTGGTCGAATACTGTCAGCATGTGTTGCAGCAACATTCTTCTAGCACCATCTCTGGCAACATCAAGGCCATGCTGTACATTCACCAATGTCTGCCTCAGCACCCACAGCAGTGGAATTGATTGGCTAATGGAGGCAGACTCGCCACTCAATGCCTGTGTGGCATGTTCAAAAGGCCACAAAATTGTTATAACAGAGTCCATGAGGTGCCACTGTTCAGTCATCATAGACATGGAGGCCCCAGAACTGTCACGGCTAGTGTGCATCACAAAGAAATTCTGAGATGGCTTTGTATTGTTCATACAACCTCTCTGCCATGTATAAAGTGGAGTTCCATTGGGTGACAACTTTCAGCTTCAAGCAGTGCTGAGGCAGGCTGTTTTGCATCTGCAACTGCTGCAGTTGGTCATGGGCCTTTACAGATCATGAAGTGAGAGCAGAAATGGTGTGCAATGGTCAGCATTTCCTTTACATCAGGGTGCTGCAGAAATTTCTGCACTACAAGATTTAAACAATGGGCCATGCAAGGAACATGAAAAAAAACACCATTCATGATGCATTTCACCACATTTGACCCATTGTCACTTGCTATGAACCCAGCTCTCAGGGACAGGGGGTTCAGCCACTTGTCAATTTAAGTCAGTACCATGTCCAACATGTTTTCATCAGTGTGTGAACAGGTCACATTGTGCATAGCAATTGTTGCATGCTGTTGAATTCCTGGAAGATTGCTACCTTGACAGTCCACCTTACTGCACTGATTATTCACACTACCAACATCGCAAACAATCCCCGGCACCTGCGCCCAGTTTGCTGTTATACGCAAATATGAACTCTCCGCTGTTTTGCCACTTTTCCACATATCCATACTTAAATGGATGAATGGAGAGGAGGAATGTTGAAGGGCATGTCCTACTGAGTCGGACACAGTACGGAACAACTTGGTGACAGCACGGGTCAAAAAGTATGTCCTGGATGGGACTTTTCATTTTCGACAGGCACGTGCAGCAAACTGCTGGAACCCAGAATTCTCCACAAAGGAGAAGGGCAAAAGATCAATTGCCAGCATTTCAGCTACAGCAGCATTAAGTTCACGTGACACTGTATGATTGGGGGGTACTTCAGCTTATGCACAAAAACACTGTAACGTGGGCTGATTTAAACGTTTTACAGGGGGTGTGATGACAAATGGTTCTGGTCTTTGATGAATGGCATTGTCAGGGGGTGGAGTGTGGATGTTTGATGAAGACGGTTGCACAGGTGATGATGACAAACCCAGAAATGCAATTATTTTACCAGATTTGCCAACCAGAGTTGATGTACCACTTGCATTAGACATACTGCATTCACCACCACCACCAAAACTACTACTCTCACCAGCACTGGACAACATTTCAAAGTCATCATACTCCTCCACCTCATTATGCCTGTAGTAATCCTCTGTGCTTATTACTTCACTACTGCACACATTTCATTTTCTACTGGACTTAACACTCATGGAAGGGGATAACATGCCCGTTATGGTAGCTGACAAGGGTGAACACCCCACTGTGGTATTAGCTGCCATCTTGTGCTGGGTCCACAGTGCCATGTGCCTATTCTTAAGATGCATATTTATTTATTTATTTAAGAGATTTACCAGGAAGGCATGCTGAGCAGAGTACTGCTTGATTCCAGATGCGCCCTGGGGTTTTGGGGTTACAGTGGGAACATGATACAATCTGAACAAAACAATACAGTGGAACATGGTATAGTCAGAAAACAACATACATAAGGAGTAGTAGAACAGCAGTGGGTAACATGCATAATATAAAATGGAACAAATTGAGGGTAGGCACATTTATTGTACAGTATACAGTGATTTACTATGAGCAGGTCAGAAACAGTGGAGAGAACAGACTTGATTCATTATGCTGGACAGGTACAGGAGTGAAGGGGGTTGGGGGGTTGCAGGAGCAGGTGGTAGAGAAGTGCGAATTGAGAAGGGCATTTAGTTGGGGAGTACTTGTGGAGTGTCTAATATCGCTGCCAGAATTCCATAGTTTGGGGTAACCTAAAGCTGAAAGCTGCCTGTCCGGACTGGGTGGATCTATGCGGGATATGCAGGAGCCTAGCGTGGCTGTTACGGAGTGCATAGGATGGTGGGGATAGGGCAGTTAGGGAAGCTGACAGATAGGATGGGAGTGATTGTGACCAGAACTTTGCCAAGGTTCTAACGCAGTGACATGATCTTCTGTTGTGTAAAGAGGTGAGGTTCAAGGATTGGTATAGGACACAGTGGTGGGTGCTGGGAGGGAGGTCCAGCGAAAAGTGGCAGAAGGAGTGGAATAGGGGGTCAAGCCTTGCTAGGGAGGTTTGAGGGGCTGCGCAGTAAACTGTGTCACCATAGTCAAATATAGGGAGGATCATTTTTTTGACTATTTCTTGCCTGGTTGGCAGGGGTATGCAATTTTTATTTCGGTAGAGGGCTCCCAACATAGGGTTCAATTTTTTGTATAAAGCATCAATGTGTGCAGAGAAGTTAAGGTGTTGGTCTAGCCAGATGCCCAGATAATGAAAGGAGGTGCAGGCCTCCAGTGGGGAGCTGTCCAGAGTGTAGAACTTTGGTGGTGCAGTAAGCCATGTGAGTTTGGGCTGGGAGCCAAAGGTGAGGGAGATAGTTTTTTTTGAGTTTAGGACTAGCTGGTTTGAGATAAGCCAACGTTGGATGGAGTCAAAATCCTTCTGAAGGCAGGCTGTCACAGCACTGGAGGATGGGCCAGTGGCGAACAACACTGTATCGTCAGCGTACATGTGGATGGCCGTATTTGGACAGGCTGCTGGCAGATCATTGAGAAATATAGAGAACAGTATTGGGCCGAGAACCGACCCTTGGGGGACTCCACTGGTGACTGGGAGTAAGGTGGATGTAGCCGAGCCTATGCGAACAGATTGGGACCTGTTAGGTATGAGTGGAACCAGTTATTTGCAGCAGCCGACAGTCCGGCTAGAACCAGTTTAGCCAGCAACAAGGGGTGGGAGACGGTGTCAAACGCTTTTGCCAGATCAATAAATATGGCAGCTGTTAATTCCCCTTTGTCCATACCCGTGAGGATAGCGTTTGTGAGCCGGAGGAGAGAGGTGGTGGTGGAGTTATTTTTCCTGAAACCGGCCTGGTAAGGAGTTAAGAAGTTTATCGACTCCAGATAGTGGTGGAGTTGGGAAAGGACCAGACGTTCTTGAAGTTTGGCCAGAATGGGAGCAGGGATATAGGCGGTAGTTGGAAGGTGAGGAGAGGTCCCCTCCTTTGGGAAGGGGAATGACAGTGGCTTGTTTCCACTTTTTGGGGACTGCACCGAGTTTAAAAGACAGGTTGAACAGCAGGGTTAGTGGGTGGGCTATGGCAGGTGCAGAGAGCAGGAGCATTTTGGAGTCGAGGCCAGAGGGACATTTACCTTTGTCAGGGTTGAGAGATCTCAGTAGTTTTAGCACCTGAGCTGATGATACAGGGCATAGGGAGAAAGAAGCTGAGAAGGGTACAGTAGGGGGAGTAGTGGGTGGGGGAAGGGGAAGGGTAATGGAGGAAAGAAGGGATGATGCAGCAGTGGAGAAGTAAGAATTGAATCCGGAGGCTACCATGCTGGGATCCGAGATGTTTTTCCCTGCAATGTTAAGTGAGGGGGTGGGGGTTTGGGCCGGCGGGGAGAGAAGGGATTTTATGGACTTCCAGAATTGAGTTGGGTGACTGAAACTATTATTCAAAGCATTTTTGAAATAATTAGATTTGGCTTGCCTTATGAGCCTGGTGCAGGCATTTCGTAGTGACCGGTAGTGGCGCTGTGCCATGTGACTACCTGAAGCCTTGAAATTTTTCCAGGCGCGGTCTCTGGCTCGTAGTTGCTGCATCAGGCTTGTTGTAATCCAGGGCAAGTGGGTTCCTCTAACTCGGGATCGCCTGAGTGGAGCATGGTAGTTCCAGATGGAGAGGAAATTTGAGGAGAAAAAGTCCAAAGCATCATCAATGGAGGGGGCCTTTGTGATGGAAGACCAGTCAATACTGGTGAGGTCGTTTAGGGCGAGGCAGGTCAAGGGACTTATAAACTCTAGTGAGAAGTGACCGGGGTGGGGGAGCAGAGGGTCTAAAGATTTTACGCACCATATAGATCATATGGTGGTCACTAAGGGAGTCTGGTAGTAGGCCAGCTTGAAAGATCCGATGAGGGTGGGTGGTAAGCGCCCAATCCAGGAGGGTATGTTTGTTGGACTTATGGTTTAGGCGAGTTGGTTCAGCTATTTGCTGGGACAAATTTAGGGCATTTATGTGTTGCCGAGCTTTGGACATATGCTGTACTCCTGTGCCCAGATGGCTCCCCTTTTTACCTCGACTCACAAGCACATGGCAAACCTGGCAGATTGCAACTGACTCATCATTCGCATCTTGAACAAAAAAATCATTGTGATGCTTTTATGTCCATGATGCTGCTTATTTAACTCTGTTCTTTTAAGCACTGAAATGGGGGGGGGGTGACGTGATGTTTTGGGCACTGCACACCTGGACTGTAACTGACCACCACGACTACCTATCATTATCACTGGGTCATCATCATCAACTGAAACTGGTAAATCACAAGTTTTTACGGGGGATTACTGCAAACAAACTCACACAACCACCTGGAATTTATTTTTCTCTGGTTTCCAACTGTGGTCAATTACATCATCATCATATTCATCAGCATCACACACATCCACATCTTCTGCTTGGATACTGGCATGTGGACTGCATGTTGCAACCACAGCAACATCATCATCACATTCATCATCATCATCATCATCATCTACACCACCATCACCTAACATTTTTTCACCACACTGTGAATCACTGCATGGATAATGCGTGACATGAACCCCCACGGTGAACGAAATATCACATTGAATGCTGTTGTTGACATGATTATAAGAATCCTCAGGTTCAGTTACTGGGATGTTACTGGGAAGTATGACATCATCTACACTGCCACTCACTTGCACTTCTTCACACTCCACTATATTTTTGGATACGGTACACTGGTCAGAATTCGAACTTGAGGCAGCAATACTCATACTACCACCACCAGCAACTGCACTAACACCACCAGCTGGGAAAACATCATTTCCTCCAACTATGAGTGAAGCTACTGATTGGACTGTAAAAAACATTGCAGGAGAAATACCTTTCCTCACATCAGCAATGCACTTCTGCATCTGCGTACTACCACGCCCACAGACTATCTAACTGGCAGCAGTGCCATGATGAGAAACAGCTTTGCTTGCACATCTCTTTGCGGGCATTTTGGAGGATCAACAACAATATTATAAACAAATTTAGATTTTGGTACATTCACTCTCTGATTGGGGGGACACTGGATGTGAAGCCAAAAAAAAACAAACACACACAACTGTGGCTTCAGCAACAGATAGAGATGGTCACGCAAATTCACATGTGAAAACACCTTCAGTAACCAGTGGTGCTGAGGTCACAAACAATCCAATCTGGTAAAAAATTCCTTTGGCCGGTGGGTGTGGGGGGGCACTGACTGCAGATTTTACAGCAGTACAAGCAGCAAAACAAAGAACAGATACCACAATCGCAGTACAAAATCAGGCAGCTGCAGTGGATAGCAGGTTCACACTGCTGCACCTGCAATTACACTGTGGCACAATAAAAGGTGTATTATTTGATGTCACGCAACACTGCACACACAGTCACACATACACACACAGAACAGTTTGTCTACAATAGTGAACGAGTAATGCGTAGCAAATTGAAAAGTTCAGTAATATGCCACATATTGTAAACAACCTGAAATTATGAACTGCTGCACCAGATCCGCACACCACACAATCAGCAAGAAACTGTCAACAATTACTGACCATATTACTGTGTGTACATTAACACAGTCAGTTATGTAAGAAAAATATAACCAAAAAACAAAGAAATTCCTATTTCTCCAACTTAAATCTACCTAAACCACAGATACGCCCCTCCCCCAAAGCGCACATTCACTGTCTTTTACTACACACACTCAATGTTGTGCATTAACATTCAAAATCCACACACAAACAAAAATGCTCAATTATATGAGCACAGGAGGGTTTTCTACAATCAATGAACTAAAGTTGGAGCACCCCAAAAAACTCAAAAATGCTTTTTTAACAGCTTTTAGAAGGTTTTAATCATAGACAGCTCTCAGAGCACACTGTCTCCTACAGCTTCATACACACACTACCCTGAACTGAGGCTGTGCAGATCAGTATAGAGCCCATGTGACCTGAAATCCCATGAATCACTGCAAAATTTGTCTTTGGAGCTTAAAAACAAGGTGAAGTGAGGTGAAGTGCATTGCTTTCAATGTACTACGCCTTAAAATTTGGTGGAGTAGTGGTCTGGGAAGGTGGAGTAATGTGAAGTCATTGTTTTCAATGGACTTTGCATTACTCATTATAACCCGAAGTACTCCGCTTCGTGTTGCGGAGCACTCTATGAATCTGCCTTTACTCCGTGAATCACTTTGCAGAGTGGATTGAACCCACTTCACCCACGACTAACCCTAACTCCTTCCCAACCTCCTAGAAACAAAAGGAAAAAACATTAGGGTTTTGGGACTCCAGAGTATTGGCAAATCAGTGGAGGGGTCTTCTGTGGGGTTGTCAACCTTAGTGCTAACCCCATTCCCTGAGCAAATTATGTCTCACATGAACCCCTTTCTTCATGCAGGGCCCACAGGGCCCTGTGTGAAGAAAACAAACTACAACAACTTGTGTTGACAACATATGCGAGACATACTTCTCTACATTTGAATAGTGTATCACTATGAGGCACTGGCTTAGAACTGCACCTTGTGCTTCAGACTGTAGATTACAGGCTGGAGGGGTTAGCATTAGGGTCTACAACCCCAAGGAAGACCCCACCACTGATTCACCAAGACTCCAGAGACCCAAAACCCTAATTTTTTTTTCCTTTTGCCACATAGGGGGTCGGGAGTTAGGGTTAGAAACCCTAGCACCACATTTCCTTACTTTTGTGGCATTACATTACCCTAAATGTTGCATTAATGAAGCTTTTTGCAAAGCATTTTTTATTATAGATGGATAACCTCTAAAGCTATGAAAGCAGGAGTGCCAGTATTTTGAGTTGTTTACACTTTGCTGCAGTTCAAAACTAAGCTTACTATGTTTCACCTAAAACCCTGAAACTCCCCACTGGGGGTGTTCACTCCCCACATATTAACTCCAAAGTACCATGAATAGCAGAATTCCATAATGTTCAGGACTAAAAAATGAACAGTACTTTAGCAATTCATGTATTTACTATTTATGAATGAATATAATGTAAAAAAAAAGCAAAACCTAGCTCCCCCCCCAGCAAAAATGGCTCCAAGGTGTGGGCTCCTGGCACTATTCTAGGAACCTACAGTATCAATTGAAATCATTCCATCCTTAGTCCTTCTTAGTCAAACCACCCTCATTTCCCAGATAGTCATGTTATACTTGATCACTTCTCCTGGCCCAGATTTATGATTTTCAGGGGGCTTGTAAAAAAATCCAGCAAGCCATTCACCCACTCCCCTACAGCATACCTTCTCCATAGTACTATTACAAAGATCAATCAAGCATGAGTACATAATCATGAGGAAGGGGGCCGAGCAACTACATCATTATTGATGCTAGTTAGACTACTTGGTATATACAGTGGATATGTTGACATTGATAGTGGAAAAAGGATCTTGAGCTATCCAGTCTGCCCATGCTACCTAACTATTCTGCCTTGCCCTTGTGCTAGTGGCAATCCTCCAGTTTTTCTGCCAGTTTGGGATGATTTTTGAATTAGCTAATCTGCCCAGCATTACTAATAATGGTGCCTATGCAGAAATGGTGCTGAGTGGCTACATGCGCGTATCTGGGGTGAGTAGCTACCCCGCACCAACTGCACCTTCTGGACACGATGTATGAAGGGGGGGTGTACAGTAAATACATGCCCAATCCCCCAGCTACATGATGAGCAATGTGCTGGGAGCTGGTGGGGGCGGGCCGGCACTACACGCCATGCAATAAGGCACGTAGTACTGGCCATGGGGGTGCATAGGGGATCATAGGGTATGCCAGGGAGACCCACCTGTAACCCCCCTATGCACCTCATGTGCACACCGAACAGGACTGGATGAGCAGCCCACCAAAGCATCAGGGCCACAGGTCACTGCTGCCCAACACCACCAACCCACCCCCACATGCAGCAGTGTGTGTGTGTGGCACCCCAACAACCATCACACCCTTACCCCTCACGGGGCACTGGGTCACGGCTGCCACCCACCCACCTCAGTGGCACCATGTGCCATCACCCCTCCCCGCTACTGGAGGATGTGTCCCACCACTCCCTGTTGGCATGCATGCCCCACCTTCCCTCCATCACAGGGCACCTCAATGGTGCCAACAGCAAGGGCCAGAATCATTGTACCCCTGCCACCTGCCACAACCATCCCTCCAACATTTGTGGGGTGCACTGCCAACATGCAAAGGATCCACCAGTGGACCCATGCCAGGCATCCGATTGGATGCCCTGCTGGGTCTGTGACTCCTCCCATGCCCACCCTGCATGGACCTGCATGCCAGGGGGGCAGGACTACAGACAGGTAGCCGGCATTTATGAATGCCGGTACCAGCACACCTGTCCACGGGTGCATACCTCAGTGGGTGTGGTATATGCATTTCACATGTACCCTACACTCTGTCGTAAATAGGGCCCAATGTGATTGCTTTTCACCCTCCTTCCTGATCCACTGCCACACATTCCTTTGACCTTTGCAATAGGAAAGTATTATGGAGTAGGTGCACCACAGGACAAATTGGCTTGCTGGATTCCTCCACAAGTAGCCCTCCCCCACAAAATTATACATTGGGGTTAGGAGGGGGGGAAACATCATAGAAACATAGAATTTGACAG
Source organism: Neoceratodus forsteri (assembly GCA_016271365.2). Lineage (NCBI taxonomy): Eukaryota > Metazoa > Chordata > Ceratodontiformes > Ceratodontidae > Neoceratodus > Neoceratodus forsteri. The sequence continues at coordinate 759,615,426 of CM057451.1, forward strand.
CAGATAAGGACCACTTGGCCCACCCAGTCTGCCCATTTTCCTACCTAAAAGATAAGCTGCAGATCCTAGTTAACCAACAGCTTACTTCCTCCTACCCCCCCACTAGGACTGCCTTATGTCTGTCCCATGCATTCTTGAAGTCCCTCACTGTTCTTGACTCCACGACCTCCTCAGGGAGGCTGTTCCATGCATCCACAACCCTCTCCATGAAAAAATACTTCCTCACATTACCTCTGAGCCATCCCCCCTCTATCATCAAATTGTGCCTTCTTGTTCTTGCACATCTCTTTTTCTGAAAGATGCTACCCTCTTCGACTTTGTTGATTCCCTTGAGGTACTTGACAGTTTCTATCATGTCCCCTCTCTCCCTTCTTTCCTCAAGGGTATACATATTAAGCTCCTTTAGTCTTTCTTCATATGTTTTCTGGTGCAGATCCTGCACCATTTTGGTTGCCCTCCTCTGGACAGCTTCCACTCTGTCTATGTCTTTGCGGAGATGGGGTCTCCAGAACTGCACACAGTACTCCAGATGGGGTCTCAGTAACTATCTGTATAGAGGGATAACAACTTCCTGTTTTCTACTATTGATACCTCTTCCTATGCACCCCAGTATCCCCCAGTCTTCCTTACTGCCTTCTCACATTGCTTGCCCACCTTTAGGTCATCTGATATAATTACCCCCAGGACCCTTTCCATTTTTACTGTTGTCAGTATCTTACCCATCATTGTGTACTCTTCCCCTGGGTTTTTGTTTCCCATGTGCATTACCTTGCACTTCTTTGCATTGAATCTGAGTTGCCATACATTTGACCATTCCTCTAACCTTGCCAAGTCCCTTCTCATCCTTTCCACTCCATCTTGTGTATCAACCCTGTTGCAGATCTTTGTGCCGTCTGCAAAGAGACATACTTTTCCTTCCAGTTCCTCTGCAATGTCACTTATAAAGACATTAAAAAGGACTGGTCCCAGTACTGAACCCTGCAGTGCCCCGCTAGTAACCCTCCTTTCTTCACTGTGTACTCCATTTACTACTACCCTTTGTGTCCTGTTGTCTAGCCAATTTTTTATCCAGACTACCACCTTGGGCCCCACTCCAAGGCTGGCTAACTTGTGTATTAATATTTTGTGTGGGACTGTATCAAATGCCTTGCTCAAATCTAGATAGGCCATGCCCACAGCCCCTCCCTGGTCTACTACTTTGGTCACCCAGTCAATAAAATCTATTAGATTCATCTGACATGACCTTCCCAATCATGAATCCATGCTGCCTAGGGTTCTGTGCCCCACTGGCCTCTGGGTACTCAACAATTCTTTCCTTCAGAAGTGATTCCATCATTTTCCCTACCACCGAGGTCAAACTAACTGGTCTGTAGTTTCCTGCCTCTGTCCTGCTCCCACTTTTGTGAAGAGGAATCACATCTGCCCTCCTCCAGTCCTCGGGTACCACCCCATCCTCCCATGATTTGTTAAAGAGAGTAGTCAGCGGTGTCACTAGTTCTACCTTTAGTTCTTTTAGAATTCTTGGGTGAGGAATGCCATCAGGCCCCATTGCTTTGTCCACCTTCAATTTTATTAGTTCTTTCCAGAACCCTTTTTCTGTAAATGGACTGATATCGACCCCGTCTTCAGAGTGTTTCTCTTGTTTGGTTTAGGTACCTCCCCTCCTCTTCCTTTCTGAATACTGAGCAGAAATATTCGTTCAGTGTCCCTGCTTTTTCACTGTCCCCCTCTACCCACATTCCTTCCCCTTTATTAAGCCTTACTATCCTTCCTTTGGTCTTTCTTCGCTCCCTAATGTACCTATAAAAGGTCTTATCCCCCTTCTTAACAGAACTGGCTATCCTTTCCTTAGTTTGGGCCTTTGCTATTCTGACTGCCTTCCCAGCCTCTTTCTGCTTTAACTGTTAAAGTTCTCTGTCCTGCTCCTTCTGCGTTTCCTTATATTTCCTGAATGCTATCCTTTTCTCCTTAACCTTCCCTGCCACCTCTTTTGAGAACGATAGTGTTTTTTTCCTTCATTGTGTTTTATTGATTTGCTTTACACAAAGGCTTGTTGCCTTTGTATTGGCTGTTTTGATTACACCCCATTGTTCCTCAATGTTGGGAACTAGAGGTGTCAGACTAAGAAGGGGAGTGTATTCAAATAATGCTGTCAGATCCTGAAAGAGGACCAGGGTCTGCATTTTGTAAACACTTTTTACTGTAAAGTCTGGGGCCATGGGGAAGAGGAGATGGGTGGACAATTATTAGCATGCAGAAGAGGTGGTCAGGAGACTAGTCCTGTCAACCTTGTGAAAGGGAAATATATTTTTCTCTCACCTCCCTGCCCCAAATAACGACTATCAAATAACCAAATATTTACCACTTGAATGTATTTGGCTGAATATTTGGGAATAGGTATTCACACTGCCCTACTCCCCACCCATCTGATGAGACCCATATAGCCCACCCACAATAATGTTTTAATACCTTTCTTCATCTGTTACATTACAACTGCACTGTCTGTGTTCATGCTGACCTGTGTAAGATGCCTCCACTGATTAGAGCCCTCTGAAAAAAATATTTCTACGAGCAAAGAGTCAAATGAAATTTGCATACTCTGCATTTGCGTGTTTGAAACATTTCTCAGAATGTAGCTATGCACAAAGTTTTTATGTCACAAGAAAAAACAAGTTGAATGAGAAAAAGTTGTAAATTGGCAACTTTTTGAAATACGTCCTTTCACATATATTTTGCACATTTCTCAGACTATGGCAAAAGTAAAATTTGAATAATTTCACATAACTCCAGCCCAGTGGTAAACTTTTAATGCAGCTTGCCATTGCCCCAGGAGCTAACCACCCTTCCATGCTACCCATCCGTCCACCAGCTAACAGCTACCCTATCCCCTTCCCCTTATCCACCCTTACCTTCCAAGTGTACCCTTTCCCCTTTCTTCTCCTAACATTCAGCTATCCTGACCCCCTTCCCTTTACCCCTTACCTCTTTCCACTCTACTGTCCCTTCACCAGCTATCGTGACCCCCCTTACCGTATCCCACCCAGCCTACTCGATAGCCAGTCATTCCCTACTCGACCTTCATTCCTTCTTGCCTTATGTGCCTGATGGCTACGTCCCTATCTACATTTCAAATAATTATCTTGTACCAGTGTATGTCTTTGCTTACATTCATCTCCTACTGTGATGTACCAATGTATGCTTTTGCCTTGTGTCATAAATTTGAATGCCTTCTGCACTTAGTTTCCGTGCACTAGCAGTGTGCTACTTATGTCAGCATTTTCACATGACATACTACTGCCTGTATCTCTACTGCATATGACCTGTCAGAACCTTTGTATGCTTTTGTATATGGTTACCTAGTACAAAGATATTCTCTTGATTGTGTCTACCTCAATGTGACTGTTGCCTTGTAATTCATTGATTGTATCTACCTTAATGTTATTTTGTTACCTTGTAACTCCTGCCTATATAAGTTATGTATGTCTTAATTTGCCTATGTAAACCAGGACCTCCCTGTGAATGAGCTCAACCAATGGCATTTTCTCCTGCAATAAACTTGAACTTGAAACTTAAACTTGGCCTGTGTAAGTCAGATGATCAATGCTGGCTCAGCAAGTGGTGGCATTTTTTTACATAGCGTAGTCACAATACTGGAAGTCATGCTGCAATAAAGCATTAGAAAAAAGTTACTTTTTTCAAATTAAAACCTTTTTGGAGGCTGGGTTTTAGCAGATGGGGAGCCTTGGGGTGGTATAATAAGTACAGTACAGTGTTTTGCTGCAGTAAGGGGCCCCTTTCCCCAAAACTAGGAATTATAGATTATGGGTGGGCCCCTTCTCAAGAAGGGAGATACTGTATAGGTAATCAGACCTGAACAACTTGTCTAAAGTAAACCCCCATTTACATTCAGAATTCTATCTGGTTTTGCTAAGGATTCTTCCCACAACCAACCTCAATGTATACCCTTCCAAGTGACTTGATTTTGTATTCTTTACATGGTATGATTCATGCAATCAATTTATGAAGACTGTATTGTAGTTTTTTACTGTGATAATGGTTTTATTTATTTTTGGAATTGATAGTGAAATAGTGTTGTATGTATTTACTGTATGTCTATTTTATTGTAATGACATACAGTATGTTAAACAATGGAAAATACATTTGAACTTGTGGTAAGTTTGGAGGAATGGCAGCAGTGTGTTTTGAACAATTAGAATAAAACCTAATGCATGGTTTTGATGTCACACTCATGATTTCTGGCATTTGAGATGTCAAACCTTTGAACTGTGAGGTTTGAAACCATGAGCTGGATTTTCAAAGGGGTATCCAGGACTTGGACTTGTAGCACTGTAATAATACATTTACACAACTTGCAACAAAATGTTAGACCACATAAAACATGATCTAACTTGCTGGCACAAATGCTGCAACTTGTGCACAGAAAAAGATGCATGAATCTCATTATTTGCTATGAAGCAGATGAACTGTTGCAACTGCATCAAAATGCTTGAAAATAGTAAGCAACATTTATTAGCACATTTATTTAGACTGCAGCACAACCCAAAATTTTGAATTTGCTTCTTCATCATCACTGGCAGTATACTGTAGTTGCAAACTTCGTGACCCTGACAAAGTCACTTAACCTCCACAGTGCTCCTTGGTTACCCCTGAAAACAGGCTTTGGGTCTAGTGCGCCTTACCTAGTTACCAAAGAGTTAGAAAAAAAACCTTTGAAAAATCACATCCAATGGATTTGTTTGTGTGTTTTTGTGAGTCACCGACCATGGGTATCTGTATCTTTATCTATATCTATATATATGTATCTATATCTATCCATCTATCTTAAAAAGACCGTTCATGACTGCATCACATATGCTAAACTGAAGGACTTCAATGAGACCCTTCCACAGTCATAACAACAGTGACTGTATTTTTATATTGGTGCACTGAGAAATGGAGCAGAAATCACTGATAATAATAGAAAATCCTTGGGGACTGAACTGTGTTTGGTGCATTTGTTTAATGCAGAAGATTTTATTTAATGTGGGAAGGGAATGGATGTTATTTTATAAGCCTTAGGGATTCAGAGTGTTAATTAATATTTTAGTAGAATTTGATTGTGGCCACCTTTTAATGTCTTTTTATTATGTACAGTATTCTTGCACGAAACAAATCATGCAGCAACTTGCAAAGCTGGCTAGACAAGAGGGTGGTTATAAAATCCCTTTTGGCATAAAAGAGTAAATTAAGGAACTGGGAATATGGAAGACATTCTCAGCTGAAAACACATTTACAGAATATGGATGAGTAAGCAAGAAAGTTAATCAAATTTAAACCATAATTTAAGAGAGATGTTAAACCATCAAAACTTAAGGGAGATAGACTCAGGTCAGAAACCATGAACTTGGGGGCGCTCATGACATTTTAACTCCATTAGTTAAACTCATGTTCCCAAATGTCATGATCATACAGTTGTATGAATTAACTTTCAAATCTGAGCAAGTTAGGTTAATTATTCACTAAAAATACCACCAGCAGCTTAATCTGGTTCAAGGTCAGTTGACATTCATCTGTATCCTCCTCTCCCCATTTCGTGCCTGAAAATAGGCAAGAATTTGTCTAGTGCACTTACCTGGTCAACAAAAACTAAATAAGTAAATTAATTAATAGTAAAAAAGCTGTCATCACAGGGTTTGTAGGGAATTGGTGCTTTAGTTTACTTCCAGATGAAGTCATCTCTTTAAATGTGTTTAGTAACATATATTTTTAGTGTTTATAAAGAAGAACATAACAAAGTAACAGTAATTTAAGGTTGGAAGGGACACTAGGTCAGTCATGTAACCACCCTTCATATGCAGTGATGAATAAGATTGCTGTGCAAACATACTTATTATTTATTTATAGTATATGGATCATGAAAATAATAGTACTGAAAACGGTTAAAAATATTCCTTGTAATACATAGCAGTTCCCCATAACAGAACAGTTCACTCCGAATAATACTACACTTCATTCCCAATAATACTATCTTTCTGATGAGTGATAGCATTATCAGTCCTGCACAAAAGCGCAAGAGCACCCTGCCACCTCGTGCTCAGCATGAACCAGCTTCTTCTGCATTCAGCTTGAACAATTTATCAGACTGCGACTCATGATTGGCTGTTTTCAGTCGATGGGCGGGCTGAACATTTTCAAAAACATGGCGGCCTTCTCTCACTTATCGAGAGTATATCTCATCTTCGCTCTTTCCCCAGTAGTTTTTACATTTCAATGGATGACTTATCTAGTTGCTCCTGCTTTCACTTAACTTGAAAACAACTACCAGGTAGGGGTCTCTACAAAATTAAATCACCAGACTGCGGGGCGAAGCAGAACGGGAGGAGAGGGCGTTCTTTGACACTGAGTGAGCGAGTCGTCAGAGCAGCGATGGCCCATCCTTCTCATAACATGCCACAAAGAGCTGCACAGTTTTAAAATCAGATCCCTATATTACAAAAAATAAATAGGTGAGAGTGTATACTCAGGAGTAATACCATCTCGACGTTCTGGGAACAAGGGAACCTTGAGATGGTATTACTCCCTTGTAATACACTCTCACCTATCTATTATTCTATTTATTATTTATTGAGCATCCCTGTCTACTCTACTACCCAGGGTGCACTGTGATTCTCTTTACAAGTACAGATGTGTACCTTGATGGCCTGTACTGTCTTCATGTGTACTGTCTCTGCTAGTAGGCTGCTCTACAGGTTCACTGCCCTCTGGAAGTTGAAGTGCCTCCTGAGCTTCAGGACATTCCCCTGTTAGGGTTATCAGAACTAGTTCAAAAAAGATTTCAGTCCTCTTCAAACCCAATGCTTCTAGTCCTAAAGTACAATTCAAACTCTTGAGATTTCACAGATGGGTTCAGTTCCCAGTAAAAACTAATATCCCCTGCATTCCACTGGTGCCCCTTCCCTCATTCTATCCTGCAAATTTAATCCCTATGGTCCCTGGCATCCAGTGGCAGCTCATTCTCACCCAGTCCCAAAAATGACAATACCTATCTAGTAGCACCTTCACACCACTCCTTGCAAATAAAACCATTAGCTATGGTTTACTTTATCTGTTCTATCTGTAATTTTATACTAGATCTCATACTAGATCTTTGTAGACAGACAGAAGGCTTGAAAGCCAATTATAGCCTGTCTTTCCAATTAAGGGCATCAATTTACTTTATTGAGGAGGTAACTGTCTAACCTTGATTTAAAAGTATTTAGAGTTTCAGAATTCACTACATCCCCTAGTAGTGCATTCCACAAATGCATAACTCTCTGAGAATAAAAGATTCTCCTCTAATTACTTTTAAGGTAAGTCAGACTTAATTGAGTAGTATGACTTCTTAAATGCATATTTCTTGATACTATGTGTAAATCTAGTCCCGACATCAAGTCTGTATCCCTAATTATTTTGTGCATAAGCAGCAAATCCCCTTGTGTTCTCCACAGTTCAACAGAATATAGGCTTAGATTAGCCAATCTCTCCTTTTAAGGTACTTCCTGGAGACCGTATATCATCTGGGTGACCTTTCATTGCAACCTCTCCAAAATATCTATATTTCTTTCCAAATATGGACACCATATCAGGCTGCAATAATCTAACAAAGGTCTTAAGATTTTTATATAGAGATAATACACAAGCATTGTGCCTTGTTCCGAAAGATCTCTTGATTGCCTCCAATATCTGACTAGCTCTCTTCACAGCTTCATTATAATAATTCCCAAATGTAAGATCATTTATAATCAGAACTCCTAGGTCCCTTTCTCAATCTGCTACCCTCAGGGCAGTGCCACTTATGGTGTATACTTTGCCTTTGTACTTAGTTCCTAGATGCATCACAATGCACTTATCCAGAGTGAATTCCATCTTGTTCTCTGATGCCCATTCCTCTAACTTTAGAAGGTCAGCCTGAAAAGCTTCAGCTTGCACCTGGTCAGTTACATTCATACAGATTTTAGTATCAGCAAACTTATTGCAGTAACTATCTACCCCGGCATTCATATCCAAGATAAATAAGTAAGAGAGTACTGGCTCCAACACGGAACTCTGGGGGACTCCACTAGTCACCCTGCCTTCTTGTCACAGGTGACCTCTGATCCTTACAATCTGCTTTCTATTCTGTAACAAATTACTCACCCTTAGGATGATAATACGTATACCCATTCGTAGAAGTTTATCTGTAAGGGCATCATGAGGAACTTTATCAAAGGCTCATTTGAAGTCCAAATAAACAAAATCTTCAGATTTGCTTGGGTCAAGTAGGGCACTAATTTTATTATAAAAAGTTAGCAAGTTGGATACACAGGATCTTTGCTTCCTAAAGTCATGTTGAGTATCATCAGTAAGCCCCTTTTCCAATAAATCATGCTCTAATTTGTCTCTTATGATTGAATCAAATGTTTTTCCAAGTACAGAAGTTAGGCTTATTGGCCTATAATTTCCAAGTTAATTTCTACTGCCCTTCTTATACAATGGCACAACTAATGCCACTCTCTAATTATCAGAGACTATGCCTGAACTAAGGGAAAGATTGTACAACCAATGAAGAGGTTCCACCAGCCATTCTTTGACTTCAGTCAGGAGCCAGGGTGCAGATTATCAGGCACAGCACATTTTGTAGCATCCAATTTATTTAGTTTTGCCTTAATTTCCTCTTTATTAATATACAGATCGTCACTGACTCTATCATTAGTGGGGGGAGGGGCAGGTAGCAGGACTATACATAGAGCAGAAATAAGAGTCAAAAGCTTCAATCATCTCTTTGGACTTACTCACAACTGTACCATTTACTGTGACTGGTGCAACCATTCCATTGACTGATCTTATTTACATAAGAAAAAAGATCTTTCCCCATCCTTTATATGTGCCATATTGAATTCTGCAGTCCTCTTGCAATCCTTGATCATTCTTTTTGTATTTTTCATCTGCTGTTTATACATATATTTATTATATTCAGTACCTTCCTTTCTCATTTGCCTGTAAGTCCTTTCCTTCAACTTTATTTCATCTTTTAATTTTCTGGTTAACCATATTGGTACTTTGCACCTACTATTATATAATTTTTTTGTTGGAACATATTTATCTTCTAGTTCAATCAATTTGTTCCTGATTTTAACCCACAGTATATTAGCATTTTCATATTCATTGAACCAGTCTGAATGTTGGAGCTCTTCCTTATGCCTTGAGAAGTCTGCCCTCCCATAATTTTTAACAACTGTCTTCCCTCGAGTAGTTCTTATAGAGAGATTTAAGTCACAAAGCAAAATACTGTGGTCACATCCATGAAAAGGCTTGAGCACCTGGCTATTAATAATGTCTTCTTCTTTTTCTGTTACTATTAAATCCAGAATATTGTTTTGCCTTGTTGGACAATCTACCAATTGTGAGAGATTGTTATTTAAGCAGGTATCCAAAAAGTCTTGTTCTCGTTTGTTGGTTGAATTAAGTAGCCTCCAATTAATACCAGGGATATTAAAATCACCCCTCAGAACAACATCATTTTGCACAGCAACTTGATTGATGCTTTCCAAAAGAGCTAAATTATCCTGCGAATTCATGTCAGGGGGGTCTATACACTGTACTCAGTACTACTTTCTTGTTGGTCTTGGTTTTCAACTCTACCCAAACACTATCTATACCTGTTGGTACATAACTACCAAAGTGTATTTGATTACTCATTATACACTCTTTATTATATATTATTACCCCACCCTGTGCTCTTCCATCCCTATTTTGGTATATTAATGTATACCCTTCTGTCTCTTGTCCTCTTGTATGCATACCTGACCACCATGATTCTGTGATAGCAGCAATGTCAATGTTATTATCTTTAAACATGATTTTCAACTCAGCCATTCTAATGGAGTTTAGGATCCTGGCATTTGCCAGGAGAATATTTCACTTCCTCTTAACATTCTTATTCTTCCTAGTATTGTGTTGTAGAGTTTCTAGAAGTTGTCAGTAGTTACTCTTTTAGCCCCTAATTATTAGTTTTTTGAGATGTGCCCATTTGTGTTTATAGCCCTATGGAACAAGGTACCCAAACTTCTTGTCCCCTTTTTATTAAGGTGTAAACCATCATAACTGAATAAGTCCCCATACCCATCAAACTCCTCATACATTGTTAAACATCTGATGCCATTATGCAATGTCAACCTTCTTAACCAATTGCTGTACACTTTGATTTGCTTAGTCCTACCTGGTTCAGCTCTAGTGACTGGCAAAACTTCCAATATGATTAACTCAGTGTTAAAAGCCTTACCTGCTTTACATAATTCCTGTTTGTCCCCCACAGCTTCCTCCACAGTACCATTTCCTAGCTTGTTTGTCCCTAAATCTACCAACACAATTTTATATTCCTGTGTTGTTCCTAATATATTTGGTATATATCATACCTGTAATATTCTTAATTCTTCTTCCCCCATAGGTGCAACTTGGTACATTTAGCTTATTACCTCGTGTTGAATAATGATCTGTGTACCTGACCATGGAGTCTCCGAGTATAAATATTTGTATGTCTACAACATCTTTGTCAGTTGATGAACTGTGTTTGTCATGCATGTCATTAGTAACATTCCCATCCTGGAAGTCATTACTTGTTCCTTCCATGCAGTCTTCCAAATCAGTGTCCATTAAACTAGGAGGCACAGTAGTTTGAGTTTTTAAGGCAACATTCCCTTCCTGCTCACTTACACATGTACCCTCCAGACCATTTTCTATCATTAGCCTGGGTTTCTAGGGCATCCATATTTTTTGATAGTGATTCAAAATGATTTAAATGCTCAGGGATTAACCCAATAGCCCTACATCTATATATTTTGCTTTGGACCGTCAGATCATCTACAGGCCAATCCTTCTTTGATTCCTCAGTATCAACCTCTTCTCCTGTATTTGGTTTGCTAGTAGTCTGTTCATGTACCTTAGTTTTACTAATTACCACCCTAAGACTCTCAAGTTTATCCTTTAATGCTGCAATTTCTTTCTCCTTATTACAAAGCTGCTCTCTTAAATCCCTTAACCCCACGCATCCCCCACATGTAAACACCTCAAAGCTGTTATTTGAATTAGTACTAAAAAATCCACAGCTGGAGCCTCTAATCCCTATTTTACCATTAACAAGCCTTACAACTAGTGGGTCCATGTTGCTTATCTGCAGCTCCCAACCTACTGAACATAAATATGCTACCTAGGCCTCCTTGACCAGGTCAAGCTGCTCACTCTGGTCATGCTAATCACATGCAAGATGCTTGTGCATGATGACCGCATGCTTGCTCCACCTCAAGCTTGCTCCAGTCACTTGGAGCACCTGTTTATACTGGTTGAGGCCTGGAATACTTCCAGGTCATGTGACCACTCAAATAGCAAGTGCTGTCCCCAAAACCACAATCACTGCACTAAATTAGCCCAAAACAGCCCTAAAAAGGGTACTAGCAGCAAGGACCTAGTGCCCATGGCTATGAAACATAAAAGTTTTAAAAACTAAAATCCCCAAGCTCAGACAGCAACCCACTGCAGTTCAATTTAAGCGTCTAAGGACTACAAGTTCCACAGTACTTCCTGTTAGTGGCTACAACTGTATATATCACACTAAATGCTCCTGAACATGCACAGAACCACAGAAAGATGTAACCACTGCCAGACCTGTCTCACCAGACTAACCTGTCACACAGTATATAGATAGTGGTGAATAGCAATGCTCCACTCGCTTGGAGCACCTATTTATACTGGTTGTGGTTGGTTGTTTGTAAGATAGGCTACCTAAAGGAAGCTCTAAAACATGGCAATGGTGATAGTACACATACACCCAATTTTTTTTTGCATCATATATATCCCAATTGAAAGCTAAATTCATTTCTGTGGTCATTATTAGTAGAAACATAGAAGTTGACAGCAGATAAGGACCGCAAGGCCTATCCAGTCTGCCCATTTCTTTTTCTGTCTTATGAATGTGCCATCTGCCTTTGCTCTATCAATGGCCTATCTATTCATACTCATCTGTATTGCTCCCTTCTGCCTATCCCATGCCTGTTTGAAGCCCTGCACTGTATTCATATCCACCACTTCCTGAGGTAGGTCATTCCATGCATCCACCACCCTTTCTGTGAAAAAGAACTTCCTCACATTCCCCCTTAATTGGCCTCCCTTTAATCTCATGCTGTGTCCTCTTGTCCTACTATTTTTCTTATATTTAAACATGTTAGACTCTTTCACCTTGTTAATGCCCTTAAGGTGTTTGAATGTTTCAATCATATCACCTCTCTCCCCCCTTAGCTCTAGGGTATACATATTGAGCTCCATTAATCTGTCCTCAATGTTTTCTGATGCAGTCCCTGCACCGTTTTGGTTGCCCTTCTCTGGACTGCCTCCATTTGGTTAATGTCCTTGTGAAGGTGTGGCCTCCAGTACTGCACACAGTACTCCAGATGGGGCCTAACCAGTGTCTTGTAAAGAGGGATTATTACCTCCCTCTTATGACTTGTGATACCCTTACTAATACACCCCAACATCCCTCTAGCCTTATCTACTGCTTTAGTGGTCTGTTTGGATAATTTCAGGTCATCGGTGATGATGACACCCAAGTCTCATTCTTCCCTTGTGACTGCCAACAACTCCCCTCCCAGCCTATAGGTGACTTCAGGGTTTCTCTTCCTTATGTGCATGATCTTGCACTTCTTTGCATTAAACTCCAGTTGCCACTCTTCTGAAATTTTGGCATTTTATCCAGATCTCTTCTCATTCTGCCCACCCCATCTGGATCATCTACTCTGTTGCAGAGCTAGGTGTCATCTTCAAAAAGACAAACATTACCCTCCAGTCCATCTTCAATGTCACTGATGAAGATATTAAAGAGGACTGGCCCCCAGGACTGATCCCTGAGGTTCCCCCACTTGTGACTTGCATCTCTTCTGACTGTATACCATTTACCACCACTCTCTGTTTTCTGCCAGTCAACCAATTTGCCCCTCAGTTGACCAACTTCTGACCCACCCTGAGTCTACCCAGCTTATTAATCAATTTTCTATGTGGAACAGTATCAAAAGCTTTGCTGAAGTCAAGGTAGGTGACATCAACTGCTCCCCCTTGGTCCACTACTCTGGCTACCCAGTCAAAGAAATCTATGAGCTTAGTATGACAGGACCTTCCTTTTGTAAATCCATGCTATCTTGGATTCTGTGCTCCTATGGATTCCAGGTGTTGCACTATCCTTTCCTTAAGGAGTGCCTCCATAATCTTGCCCACTACTGAGGTAAGACTGACTGGTCTGTAGTTCCCTGCCTCTTCCCTGCTACCACTCTTGTGAAGTGGGATCACATAAGCCCTTCTCCTGGCTTCTGGGACCTCTCCTGTGTTCAGAGACACACTAAACAGTTCTGCTAATGGCTCTGCTAGTTCCACCCTTAGCTCCTTTAGTACCCTGGGATGTATGCCATCAGGTCCCATTGCCTTGTCCACCCTGAGCTTATTGAGCTCTTGTAGGACCCCAAAACCACAATCACTGCACTAAATTAGCCCAAAACAGCCCTAAAAAGGGCACTAGCAGCAAAAACCTAGTGCCCATGACTACAAAACATAAAATGCTTAAAACTAAAATCTCCAAGCTCAGGCAGCAACCCACTATAGTTCAATGTGAGCGTCTAAAGACTACAAGTCCAACAGAACTTCCTGTTAGTGGCTACAGCTGTATACTGTATATCACACTAAATGTTCCCGAACATGCACAGAACCACAGAGCAAGGCAACCACTGCCAGACCTGTCTTACCAGACTAACCGGTCACACAGTATGTGCACACTGGTGACTGCCATTTCAGGTATCCAGTAGAACCCCAACCACCACCACCATATCCCAAATGGGAGAATTAACTTGCTGACAACTCCTATCCAAACCCCTCAACAGCAACTGGTGCAACCCTCCACTCACCTCCTTGACCAGCCACCATCTAACCCATAAATGAAATGTTCTTTTAATTTATTGTAAACTTTGGTAACTGGATAAGGCCCACTAGGAACAAGTGCTTGTTTTCAGGGGCAACCTGGGAGCACTGGGTGGTTAAGTGACTTGCTCAGAGTCACACAGTATGCAAGTGGAGGTTGTGAGACTCAAATTGAGGTCTGGTCTGCTGGATGTACCAAGCTTGTTCACAGCTCATTACTCTAACCTCTAGGCTATACTGCCAGCCCAGAACTACCTAAGCCTCCTTGACCAGGTCCAGCTACCCAGAAAATAGCTACTATAGTTTCACAGTTTGAGTTATGGGATAGATGGCAGCCAGCTGAGGAGGGAAGTGGAGAGGCAGAGGGCTGTGCCAGTCACCACTGGGGGAATGGGCAGTGGTACCGCATGGGGTGCCATGTTGTCAGCAAGTTAATTCTCTTATTTTGGATATAGTGAAGGAAGAGGTTCCACTGGATGCCAATAACAACAATTAATTAACAGTCATAGGTCAGATACAAGAAATAAAAGCAAGTTTTTGTTTTATTTACATGGGATGTAGTGAGGTAGGTGGGTGCCATTAGATGCCAGGGACTATTAAGTGTGGATAATGATATAACACAATATACAACAATGCCATTCTTGCTCTGTAAAAGGAAGATGATCCAAAATCCTGTGAAAAGTGAGACTTCAGTGTATTGAGTCGTGTGATATGACTATGGAGCAATACACTGTGAGGAATGGTAATCAGCGACACAGTTCGTAGTACAGATCATTGGAAGCAGACAATCTTTTCTTAAACTGTTGTATGGGGGTTAGCTTTAGCAAAACTGGACAAAAACTACACAAAAAAAGTTTTAAACACGTGTGCGTGCCTGCGTGCGTGTCTGCGTTTGTGTGTGTGTGTGGAGAGAGGTAGGGCAGGCACACCATTCTGCTGCAGGATTGCAGGGACAATTTAATTATTCTAAGAGACATGAGTGGGGAGGATATTGTCTTTACATTTGTCTTTGTTTAATATTTTGTTTGCAGTAGAAATTGGAGGGTAATTTTTGCTGTAGTGCTTACTGAATACTGCTACTTACTGATAGTTTGCCAACAGCAGCACTGATTTTTTTCCTTTTTTTTGAGGGGGGCTGTTGGCAAGATGGCAGCCAGGCTTGGCTGCTACTTGCAAGGGCTCTGAAGGGAGTCTAATTTCTCTTGGCTTTGCTCACCTCTGTTTCACTTTTCTTACTTAGGAGAATCCCAAGCTCTGTGACTGCTTGCTGTGCCCATAGTAAATTATTAATTAAGCTTAACTAATTTTAAATTGTTTTTAGTTAGTAGTAAATATAGCGCACATGTTGTAGGTAGGCTTGGCCAGTGAGTTAGATTGAGGAGTTAGTGTTTTTGTTTTTGGAGAGTTCTCTGGTGTAGTGTAGCAGTAGTAGTAGTAGTGGGCCCTGTGCATGAAGGTATGGACTGGGTACACGCTGTATAACCTTGGCACATAACCCACTCTGCACTCACCCAAGTTCACTGTGCCCCCTGCGTGACATTCCACAATGTACCTATGGCCACCCAGTGTAGCAGATCCCCAGTGGAGAGCAGACCTATGCACAGGGGGTGAACCAGGGGAGGTGCAGAGGGCATGCTGGCACTCCATGGGATGCCCAATCATGCAGAATGCTGGGTGCAGGTGTCGGCACCTCTGCCACTTTGGGGCAGCTGTAAAGCTGGGGGGCCAGTTACTCGGCCCCCAGAAGGTTCAGCTGTGGGCTGTGGTGGTGAGGCAAGGGCATGTACACCCCCACCAAGGAAGCCCCAGCATGTGGGGCACACTGGGAGTCCAGCAGGTGGTAGACTGGGAACCCGACCCCCACACCGCATGTGGCGCTTTACGTGTCAGCATCCTCACTAGTGCCCATAGGCACAAGTGATCCACAGTGGGATCTGAGATGGGCAGCTGATTGGCTGCCAACCCACATCTGCAGCTCTGCACCTGACTGCCCTTGCAGGCCTGTATACCAGGGGGATGGAGCCACATATTGGAGTCACACAGTGGCCACTGTTCATGCATGTGGACACCCTGTTTTGTCTGTTTTGTTTTTTTACCAGGAGAGATACACTAAGCTGATAGCTAGTTTACAGGTGTGACTTGGGAGCACAAGGAAGTTAAGTGACTTGCTCGGGGTCACACAGTATGCAAGTGGGAGGTGTGGGATTCAAACCTATGCCTCCAGGTTTGCAGCTAAGAGCCTTAAACCAATGAGCTATACTGCCTCCACCTGTGGATCTGCCATGGGTGCATAGCTGCATGGTCAGTATACTTGCCTCAGGCACGTATTACCTGCCCCTTTGTGAACTGGGGCCAGAAGTAGTAGTAGTAGTAGTAAAGTTTTATTGTTTATCCCACAACAATAGGACATTACAATCACACTATAAAAAAATACATTAAAATGACATTCAACATGGAGAAGAGTAAAGCAATAAATACAGAAATATTAGAAATTTACAAACAAATAGTTGGGAATAATACATTAAGAATATAAGTGAAAGAAGAAAGTCCAGAGGGGGTATTGCTAAAATCAAAGGGGATAAGGGGGCATGTGAGGAGGAGGACCATGTAAAAGCATCGATCCTAAATAGATACTTCTGCTCAGTATTTACTGAAGGGAAAGTAGGGCAGGGTCTACAGCTCAGCACCAAGGACACAAGGGGAGGAGTAAATAGTTATGCCTAATTCTTTTGCCTGTATGCTGACATCAATTTTTTAATAATAGTATGTTTGTTGAAACATGTTAAATGTTGTGTCATAATGTCTTGTTTTATGGTTGGACACAATTGTAAATGAGAGTATACATAGAAACATAGAATTTGATGGCAGATAAGGACCGCTTGATTCATCGAGTCTGCCCATTTCCCTACCTAATGGATAAGCTGCAGATCCCAGTTAACCAACAGCCTACTTATTACCCCCAGCCCCTAGAATTGCCTTATGTCTGTCCCATGTGTTTTTGAATTTCCCCACTGTTTTGACTCCACAACCTCCACAGGAAGGATGTTCTACGCATCCACAACCGTCTCAGTGAAAAAATACTTCTTAACATTACCTCTGAGCCATCCCCCTTCTATCTTCAAATTGTGCCCCCTTGTTCTTTCACATCTCTTTTTCTGAAAGATGCTACCCTCTTGGATTTTGTTGATTCCCTTGAGGTACTTGAAAGTTTCTATCATGTCCCCCCTGTAACTCCTTTCCTTGAGGATATACATATTAAGCTCCTTAAGTGTCTCTTCATATGTCTTCTGGTGCAGACCCTACACCATTTTAGTTGCCCTCCTCTGGACTGCCTCCATCCTGTCTATGTTCTTGCGGAGATTGGGTCTCCAGAACTGTATGCAGTACTCCAGATGGGGTCTCACCAGCTGTATGTACAGAGGGATAACAACTTCCTGTTTTCTACTGGTGATGCCTCTTCCAATATATCCCAGTATCCCCCCAGCCCTTCTTACTGCCTTCTCACATTGCTTGCCCACCTTTAGGTCATCTGATATGACTAACCCCAGGTCCTTTTCCATTTTTATTGTTGTTAGTAGCTCACCTCCCAATGTGTACTCTTCTCTCTCAATTTGCTGTCCAACAAAATGAATAATGGTGATAATGAATTCTAGTTCTCTTACAGTTTTGGGATGCAAGAGAATGAACATTGGATCATAATTTAGATCCACATATATTTTGTGAGCAAGTCCTTCAGTAAGTTATTTCTACTTGTGTTGTAAAGTGGACATTGAAAAATAAGATGCTCAACAGTTTCTTGAAAACTTTTCCAGCAAGGATATTGATTTGCCATAACTAAGGCATTTTTCCTGTTTTTATTAAAGTGACTATATCTCGAAGTTATGATTCCAAACCATGCCAATGTTGCAAGTTTTTTGTAGTGTGCATTGGAAGGAATTAGCAAATAATCTTCAGTGCTATGCACTAATTTGTCAGCACTGTACCAAAGAGCTTGTTTTTGTTTTACTAATTCTAAATCTTTTTTGTACCAGCCAAAATGATTTATTTTTAACAATATCTTTAAACTGAGAAATAATGTTCCTGTTGAAATTATTCCATAAGTGAAGTGTTTTTGTTTTTTCCAAAAATATCCATTAGCCCTTTCTGGAAAAGTGCTGTGGAGTTCTCTGGAGATTTACAGGAGAGTGGAGATTAGAGAAACCACTATGTTTCAACAACTCTGCCTGCCTGCAGTTTTCTGCTGTCTCTCATTTTGGCTGGAATTCATCAATGGAGTGCCAAAGAGAAGCTGTTGGGAATGGTGGATGTGTGGCCATCGAGGGAGGAGTTCCCTAATCAGCTGGAGTAACCACGGCTGCCCCACTGATTTAGACTATAAGCTGCGGCTGCAGGGAACTGTGGGGTTTGTGATCTGTGACTGAAGTGGCCATGTCAGTAGCTTGTTGAGCCCAAGTGGTCAGATGTACTCCTCAGAACCTGTTCAAGTAGTGTTTCCCTGAATCTATAGCCTGTTTCCATATCTATCTGGGCTGTCTGGGCATGTTGCAACTAACTGAAAAATATTTTATGACTGGTATGTATTTTTGCTATATTTGATACTTGTTTAATATTGTACACACCATGGGCCCTATGCACAATGCCAACGTGCTGCGTAAACCGGGCGAATTGGCATTGCTACAACTGAATGCCACGGAGCAGTGTCCCACAGACCCCACACGGCATTCACTGACAGGACATGCAGCAGTTATGCACCTGATCCCCTGGCCGTGCAGACAGCAATGTGCCAGGGGTGGGCCTGCACTATGCAGCATGCACTATGGCATGTAGTGCCATGCATCAGGGGGTGTAGGAGTGCACCACTTATGCCAGGGGAGACCCTACTATAAGTACCCTACACACCCAGCCCCACACTCAGAGATGACTTGCACAAGCCTCAACAGGTATGGGACTCCACCTACTTGATCAGCCACTCACCCAGGCCAAATGCCAGCCCCTCCAAGGCAAGCGACACACCCTACCCCACCTCAAGGTAGCCCAACCACACTGCATGGGCCATACACCCACCCTCTGACATGTTGCTTATGGGACCCCTATAGGCTTTAGACATACTCCCCTGTACCTGACAGGGGGTGCTGCCGGGGGTGAGGGTGTTGTACTGTGTGGGTGAGTGACATGGGTCTGTGGGGTGGCCACTAACAGGTGTACAGGCCAAGACAATCAGGTTGGGACCATGGGGCGGTACAGTAACTGCTGAGTCAGGGCATGGATGGGTCAAGTGAGCCATTTACTGGGCTATGTGTGATGGGGTCCAAATGGCTGCCACCGATGGTGGGGCATGGATATGTGTGTGTGCATGGGGGGTACAATGCACAAGGGTACAGAGCTTTGTGAGGGTTGCATTGTGTGCCTCACCATGGCGTGGGGATGAGTATTGGGCAAAGGGGGGTTCCTGGCATATGGGGCCATTGTGTGTAGGGCTGTGTGCAAGTACAGTGACACTTCATGTACCTGGCCTGTGCATACCTATGCATGAAATCCAATCTGGGGCCCAGGTCAGGCATCTGATTGGATGCCCACCTAGGTCTGCAGCTCCACCCCAACCACCCTGTGGAGTCCTACATGCCAGGGGCAGAGCTGTGGACAGGTGGTGGCCATTAGTGAAGAATGGCCGGTATGCACCTGTCCACAGGTGCAGTGCTGTGTGGTGGGTAATGCACAGTTTGCATGTAACTTGCACCCATTGGTGCATATAGCCCCATATATGTATTAATGTATACATTTTGTACAACTATTTGTAATGCATGCCGGGGGGGGAGCCATGGACAGGTGGCAACCATTAGTGAATAATGGCCGGTGAGCACCTGTCTGGGACCCCATTGAAAATGAGCCCCAGCTCAACTGGGTTATACTTTTCTGAAAAATTTCAGAATAAAACTTTTACTAGTACTACTACCACCACCACCACCACTACTACTACTACTACTACCGGTGAGAGCAGTGTTGAATGCTTTCAGGAGACATGTCCTAGATCTCTGAGCAGGATCACCTCAAGTGTTTGAACTCTGTTGCTGTAGTCATTTTAACATTGCTGGTGGGTGCAGTACTGGAAGAAACTGAAAATTCCCCAGTACTCTACAAACCCTCCAGTTTTGCAGCTAACTGCTGTATGGACATCCCAGAGTGTGGTGGTGAAAGAACAATTCTTACTGGAACTTTTTGCCTCAGTACTGGTGAAAGCCTTGCTGAGAACACTGTTGACTGCTGCAGGGACTGCTGAGATTTTATTGTTAGTGACTATCAGTGACATTGTTCACAGCTGTTTTTGAGCATTACTCCTTATAGGAGCAGGTTTCATGCACCCTATTTCCCACAGCACTTTTGCACCCGAGTTCTTTTCTGCTAGGATTGCTTGTAAGGACAGAGCAAGGAACAACAGTATCAGAGCAAGGAAGAAGATTAAGGCTTCTTTTGGCCTGGCAGATTTACTGTGTGTTACTATTTTCTTTTGTGCTCACATGTTTTGTTACTGTTTTGTGCTTACATTTTACTGCTTTGTTGTTCTCTGATTCAAATTGCTGTTGCATGGTATACTTTCTGCTGAATTATTACAGGGTGTACCTGCAGATTTGTTACTGTTTTGTGCTTTCAGATTACTGCTGTAATCTTCTCTGATTCAAATTGTTTTTTGCAAGGTATATCTTCTGTTACTGCTTTATTTTTCTCTGTAGCAAAGTATTTTTTGCAGGGTATATCTTCTGTGAAATTGTTACAGGTGGTGCTTACAGGTTTTACAGTTGTATCTATCATTAGGCTAAGCTTTCAGGGCTCATTACAGGAGCACATACAAGATACAGACTAAGGGATAGTGACTGTAATTGTTGCTGGTTGATTGTTTCTGCTCTTACCTCCTTGTTTCTTTCATCTGTGGTTCTATTTTGGCAGGGGAAAGGCCCAACCACCCACTGTTGTCCCCAGCCGCCCCATGCTACACTCCTTTTATAGAGAGCACAGTCATGACATTTTCTGTAGCAAAGCAGGAAGATGAGGATCAGGGGGTATCCACACAGTGCCTCACTTACAGGGGCACAATTAATTTAACTTGTTATAAAAAGTTATACAAAAACAAACAAAATATATATATTAAAAAAAAATATATATTTTGCTTTCATTTTCCTTCTAATCACTCAGACCATATTATAAACTCAGCAACTCAACTGGAATGGATATTATTAACTGCAGGAACTGTGGGACATGTTTCAAAAGGGCAGTTATATAGGATTTAGGATGCTGTCCTGTATGCTGAACCATCAGAGATCTAAGGGCTAAGCAAGGGCAGAGATTGCTCACCTCAAATCACATATTCAGGAGGATATATATTACAAGAACCACCCGCCATTTCCCCAACATCCAACTGAAGTACCTTGACTGCAGAGGATAGTCGGTCTGAGAAGTTGGCAGGTGGTTATGAGGGGCAAATCGGGTGCCCCATCACTCAGTGCTCACTAACGTATCACCTCCACAAACCATATAAAAACTACAAACAGGTATCTGCCTCTACTCCAAAATCAAAGAAAGGGGCAGAGGACATTGCAGAGCAGAACACTGTAGCACAGGAGTTAGCGCTACAAAACTCACCAAAAACAGGGACCAAAACAAAAAAAGCAAAAAAGGAAATCCAAAACACTTCTGATCTTAGGAGACTCCATGATTCGGGGAGTTGATACCTACCTCTGGCCAGGAGTAATGGTCAGATGTCTCCCAGGTACATCAGTGTGGAGAGACACTGACCACACTGCTAAAATAGTGCAGGAAGCAGGAGAAAATATCAATGTCCTGGTACACATAGGGAATAATGATCTCACCAGCTGGTCAGTTGTGGAGACAAAGGAACACCTGACTAGGCTGGGAGACAAACTGTCATCCATTTCATCTGGCATCTCCTTCTCTGAGATCCTGCCAGTCTGGGAGAGGGGGGCAGATGGACGGAAGGTCAGAGAAGGGGGGACAGGGGAGCTAAACATGTGGCTCAAGGGCTGGTGCCAGGAAAAAAGGACAAATTTGTAGGTAACTGGCAACAGTTTTGGGAGCAAAAGTTCTTTACATTTGATGGACTGCATCTGACTAAGGCTGGAGTCAGTGCATTTGGGGCAGACGTTTGATGTCTTTGCAGAATATTTAAACTAGCAAATGGGGAGGGGGTGCAGCACTCAATACATCAGATGGGAAGAACACCCCTGCCCCCTCAGCTAGTGACCAAACAGGAGTTCAGTGTGTTTGTAGTTTATCTGCATCACCAGGTGAGGAAAAAGGTCTGACTCCCCATATGACATACAAGGGAAATGATGGACCTCGCCCAACAAGTAACGCACTGAAATCTGGCCAATGGAAAAACATGTAAACAAATGCCTGCAATCTGGGAAACAAGGTCTCAGACCTGGAGGCAACAATGACAGAGGCTAAACTGGACATAGTAACAATTAATGAGACATGGTTCACCAGTAGCCACACTTGGGAGACTTCAGTACCCACCTATGTTCTGTTCAGAAGAGACCGAGGTACAAAAAAGGGAGGGGGTGTGGCCCATTATGTCAATGAAAATATCAACACTTCAGAAATTCAGAATACACATAATAAGCCAGAAGAACTGTGGGTCACCTTGGAAACAGGAAATGGGACAGCCATACAAACTGGGGTTGTCTACAGGTCTCCAGATCAAGGGGAGGACATAGACACATTACTGTTTGAAGATATACAAAACATGACAACTAAAGGGGAGGTTCTGATAATGGGAAACTTCAACATGCCAGATACAGATTGGTCAATACTAACAGGAACATCCACCAAAACTAGACACATAGTAGATTCCCTGCAGGGGGAGGGCCTCAAACAACTAATACAACAATCCACAAGAGACAGGGCTATCCTGGATCTAGTACTGACTAATGGGGAAAGGATCACAGATCTCCAAATAGAAGGTCACCTGGGAGCCAGTGACCATCACATAGTATGGTTCAATTTGGCCACTAGAACTAAATCATCCCATTACAAGGCAAAAACATGTGACTTCAGAGGAGCTGACTTTGATAAGATGGCCAACATATTTAAGGTAGCCCTGGCAAGAAGAAATACAGGTTGGGGTAAAGTCAAAGTGGGCAATATTAAGGATACAATACTTGAAGCAACATCCAATTGTGTTAGGGAGAAAAGCAAGAGCAAAAGAAGGAGTAAACCACTTTGGTTCTCAAAAACAGTAGCAGAAAAGATCAGAGCCAAAAGGTTGGCCTTCAGGAAATATAAGGGAACACAGCGGGACAAACATAGGGAGGCATTCCAAACTTCCCTAAGGGAAGCAGGGAATGCAGTAAGGCAGGAAAAAGCCCAAACCGAGGAAACACTAGCATGAACAGTAAAAGAAGGGAGCAAGTAATCGTACGTGCTCTAGTTCCGGGGGGGGGGCAAGAATATCTGACATTACTAAAATGACCAAATCTATACTCAAAGATCAATCAAATAAACCATTAGTGATAGTTCATGCTGGAACGAACGACATCAATAGAACAACGCTAACTGAACTAAAAAAGATTTTACAGCTCTGAATAACGTACTGGTTGACAAAGGATGTGATGTGTTTTTCTGAAATCCTCCCAGTACCTAGGGCTACCACAGAAATTACAAACAAGATTAAAGCCCTAAATGAGTGGCTTAGGAAGTGGTGCCTTAAACAAGACATTACATGTTTAACTCACTGGGAGGATTTCTACAACAGACCCTCCCTTTACTGTTGGGACAGTTTACATTTAAGCAGGAGGGGAAGTTCCATCCTTTGGGGGGGGGGAATTACCTCATTTATTCATAAAACTTTAAACTAATATCAAAGGGGGAGAATGGATCCATTTCCATGTCTCAATAATAAACAGAATAATTATACACTGTAATATATTATGCCTAAATGCCAGATCGTTAAACTCACTTAAAATAGCTGAACTCGAAGCAAAAATCGTTGCTCTTAATATTGACATTATTTCAGTAACTGAGACCTGATGGGATATTGACTCTGGGTGGGCAAAAAATAGACCAGGTTTCAAGCTCTATCATAAAGACAGAACTGACAGAAAAGGAGGAGGAGGAGGAGGAGGAGGAGGAGGAGGAGGAGGAGTCTGTATGTATGTATATATGTTAGGAATAATATCCTGTCCTTTGAAAACAGTATGCAAACTGATACTGAAAGTTTATGGGTCACAATTCAACTTAAAGGGCAACCGCATTTTGGAACATGTTACAGACCACCCAATGCTAAACCTGAATACACTAACTTACTAATTACAGAAATTAATAAACTTGCAAATAAAGGAAATATTATAATACTGGGAGACTTTAGTTTTCCGAATATCAACTGGGAAAACTTAACTGGAGGCACGGAAGTTGAGAGAACCTTTATTTCATGTACAGTAGACCTGGGGTTAGAACAAGTAACATCAGAACCCACCAGAGGAACCAATGTACTGGACCTTTTAACTACTACTGACTGTCATATCTCAAACGTATCTGTGTCTGACCCTCTGGGGAATAGTGACCATAAATCTGTATTATTCAGTATACCTTGCCACCAACATTACTCTAGAAATAACATTATTAAAAACCTATGATGAAGCCAATTTCAACATAACAACCACTTAAAGAACATATAGTGGGAACATATACTATCACCACTAACTTTAGAACAAGCTTGGAACAGCTTTAAAGAAATCATTCTGGATCTAGAATCCAAATTTATATAAAACAAAAAAAAAATATAATCATAAAGGCCATATTCCCACATGGTTAAATAATAACATAGAAATTAATCAAGCAAAAAAAGTGTACTCCACTTATGAAAAATCCAAACAAATATTACTTTATAGGGACTCGTTATAAAAAAAAAAAAAAAAAAAACCTGAAAACTGTCATCTTTAAGTCAAAGCGAAATCTAGAATTTAAAATTGGCCATTCCAAAGATGGACATAAATATTTATTTAAACAAAAAAAAGGGAATACTAGACAAGTAGGATTGTTAATAGTTGATGACACCAATAATATCAGACACACTGCTGACCAACTAAACAAATATTTTTGTTCTGTCTTTTCAAAAAGACATTTATCGGCCTCACATAGCCGAATTAGTCAATCAACCGAATCAGTGTAACAGTTAATCTGGAGTACCGTGTACAGTTCTGGAGACCATACCTATGTAAGGACATAAACAGGGTAGAGAAGGTTCAGAGGAGGGCAACGAAGATGGTGCATGGATTGCATCACAAGTCCTATGAAGACAGGTTGAAGGAACTGAACATGTACTCCCTGAAGGAGAGGAGGGAGAGAGGGGATATGATAGAGACATACAAGTATCTCACAGGGAGGAACAGGGTGCAGGAATACACTATTTTTAAGCGAAAAAGATGTTCCAGGGCTAGAGGGCATGGGATGAAGTTGGAGGGAGGATGATTCAGAGGAAACATGAGGAAGAATTTCTTCACAGAATGGGTGGTGGACAAGTGGAACACCCTGCCAGAGGAAGTGGTGGGGGCTGAAACAATCACGGGATTTAAGAATGCATGGGATAGACATAAAGGAATTCTGGAGGTCAGGGGTAAGGGGCAACAGACTTCTAGGAAAACATAAACTGAACTTACAAGCACAAATGGGCAGACTGGGTGGGCCATAGGCCCTTATCTGCCGGCACTGTCTATGTAAGACTTTCTATAGATACATTAGTGAAAGGTGAAAGTCCAGAGGAGGCATTGCTAAGATCAAAAGAGATAAGGGGAAGTGTGTGGAGGAGGACCAAGGAAAAGCATCTATCCTAAATAGATACTTCTGCTCAGTATTTACTGAGGAGAAAGTAGGGCAGGGCCCACAGCTCAGCATCATGGACACAGGGTTGATGGAGGTGTGCACAAGTCCCTTCACAAAAGAAAGAGTCCTACAAGAGCTCACTAAGCTCAGGGGCCCGGATATTCAAAAGGGTTGCGCCAGCGCAAGTCCGAAAATGCGCCATTCCATGATATTCAGCGGGATGCAGTTGCACCACTGAAAACATGCTGAGCAACAGCGCAATGCAAATGAAGGCATGCGCAACCGAAGGGTGGATCCATGCATAAAAGAGCACAATACGATATTCAAAGGATTGCGCCAATGCGCAACAGTGGAGATAACCGGAAGTTGCTCTACGGCGGAAATGAGCCAAAATAAAAAGGCTCAAGGATGAGGCGCAAGAAAGACAGGGAATGCTCATGAGGCAGCAACAGGGAGCAGGCCACAGCAGCAACCAGTGCAGGCCAGGGCGTAGGCAGGACAGAATAGTGGCAGCCGAAGGCATGTGGGGCCACAGAGTTTGGAGGCCAGTGGGTGTACCTGGTGCAGTGGAGGTAGCAGTCAGGACAGCGGGGGGAACAGAACAACAACAGCTGGGGGGGACACAAGCCAGGGAGATGGACAGTGCCACCTTCCACATGGAAGCTGTAGTGAGGGGGGTGAAGGCATGCTGCAGGGGACGTGGCCATGGAAGGGCCCCCGTCGTGATCTGCAGCCCCAACAGGCAGTACCGTTGCCATCAGCTTTGAGCTGTATTCGGATGTCGAGATTGTGGGCGGTACCACCTGAACAGGGCAATACTGAGGCGGCTCTGTGAGCTGTGCAGTGATGTGATGCAGGCACCCTCATGACGGAGTCACGCTCTGTCAGTGGAGACAAAGGTAATAGCCTGCATGTGCTTGCTCGCCACGGGTACCTTCCAGAGGCCAACAGGGGACACCACAGGCATAACACAGTCGGCCACGTCATGCATCCTCACCCAATTCCTCAGCGCACTGCTGCCACACGCTGTGGAGTACATCCATTTCCCCAGCACCGTGGCAGAACATACAGAAAACATACAGGAGTTCCACAGGGTAGCACGTATGCCTGGCATGCTAAGGGTGATAGACTGCACCCCTTGTGGCTATTCTCATGCCACCTGGCCCTGATGGGGCCGCATATCACAACCGGAAGGGGTACTCCAGTGTCAACTGCCAGGTGATGTGTGATGCCACTGGGCGCATCATCAATGTTTGTGCCACACACCCTGGCGGAGCACATGATTCATTCATATGGTACCAGTCTGCACTGTGCCATCGATTCGAGAGTGGGGACATCCTCACAGGACACCTAGTGGGTGAGTATGCATGTAGGAGCGGCAAAGTTGGGGGACAGGTGGGCAAGCCACAGGTGTCATGGGGGTGGCACACAGGGCTAGGGACAATATGGACCTGAACATGACACTAACCTACACTATCTCCACACAGGTGACAGTGGATACCCACTCCATCCCTGGCTGCTCACACCCTACTGGTGCCCCACGGCCCCATTGCAGCAACACTTCAATGAGGCACATGCCGCCACATGCAACATCATCGAGCGGGTGTTTGGGATGCTGAAGGCACGCCTGCTGTTCCAGAAACCTCTCGGTGGTGCCCACAGAAAGCAGCCCCTCAAAGGCCTGTGGGATATTCCGGCATGTTGTATCCTGCACAACATGGCCAAAGACTGTGGGATAGCCATACAGGTCAAGAAGGGGGACAGCGATGGGGACGCCGGTGATGCCGGTGATGATGGGGATGAGCAGCCCCCCCTTGGATGGCGTGACCCCCGACTGATCCGTCAGGCCCAGCTGCACCGGGACACCATCACAGAGGAGCATTTCGCACAACACAGGTAAGTCATGGGGCCATGTGCAACTAACACTGTCTAGGCGCAACCCACATACACACAGGGTAACACACCAAGGGTGCATGACAGCAAGGGGAGTGGAAGAGTACAGGTGCACAAACACACCATCAGGAAGGGGTGAATAGTTACACGCTACATGGACACACACACACACACACACACCAGGCACACAGTGCACAGGGGCAGTTGCACAGCAGAGCAGGAACAGACATGTCAAACACACAGATCCACAGACCACCCCCACCACCTGTACTGTCCATGTACGTGTGTCAGATGCTGGGCACCCTTGCACCTTGGTGTACAGTACAATGCAGGCATCATCATGCACATGCATCTGTGGACAGCAGTCGGGTGGGTGTGCAGGTGGTCCGTGTGTCGGCGTGTTGGGCAGGGCACCCACCGGTGCACTGCCCAGCAAGACACACATTGCACACAGGGCAGCACCAGACAGGGCCCGCACTGGGAGACAGGTCAGTCAGGTTGCACTGAGCCACGGCCACTATGGATGCGTGGGCGGCCCCGCCATGACCCAGCCACACTGGCAGGCTGAGCATGGGTCACATGGGGTGGCACAGATGGACCACCAGGGGTCCCACTGTGCGAGCGTGACCTTGTCCGCACAGGGGTCTGCAGCATGCCGAACATACCTGCAACAGCAGAACCCGGCGTCGACAGGCTGGGTGTCGCACCACGCCGGGAGTGGAGAGCGACGCGTGGGGGTGCTCGGCACAGGGGCACCTGACTGTGTGCCCAATGTGGCCACGACAGTGACCAATGCCTGGGTCAGCCTGTCAATGGCTGCGGTCACATCCATCTGCATTTGGACCATCTCTACCAGGATCATTGCATTGTCCCTGCTGTGCCGCTCCACAGCCACACACAGTGCCTCTACGGACATTGCAACCCGCATCTGCTGCTGTACTGATGCCCGCAGCAGGTGGGTGTGCTTGTCAAATGGGTCGTCTGCCAGATCGGCAACCTGTCCCCCAGGGGATGGAAGGACCTGATGCTCAACACCCCTTGAGGGTGGGTGCTGTTCACCAGGACCAGGTATGGGTAAGTCAACAGGTGGTGTGCATATGCCACCACTGAACCCTTTACCCCCAGACCTGGTGGGTGACTGCCGCTGCTGCCCCTCTGCCTGCTGTGCCCAAGGGACCAGTACTTCCAATGCTGTGTCCGCAACAGTGTCAGGGACCTGCACAGCCACCGGTGCTGCCACACCGGTGCTGACAGGCACAGCCTGGGACTGTGCTGACGTGCTGGCACACACGTTGGAACCCTCTAGATCCATGGGCATGGGCTGTCCTGCTGTGTGTCCATTCTGTGACACACACGGGTCACTGCCCATAACGGCCATTGCATCATCAATGGTGCAGGTTCATGCCACAGCCTCAGCCACAGCATGCTGGCATGCTTGCATGCCAGACTGCTGGGACACTGGAAGGGCACCCCCCACACCTGACTCACCGACATCGGAGATGGCAGCCAGGCATGCACACTGGTGCAATGCACGCTGGCTACCAGCAGAGGTGGATGGACCCTCCTCCAACTCTGGCTGCATGTCCACAGTGCACGGGCCCACCACCACTGTCCCCTGCAGGTGCACAGGATCTGTAACAGAAAGTGAGAACATGTTAGTGCATAGGATCAACCTTCTCCCCAACCCCCCACCATGTCATACTGTGCAGTGATGGGCTTCCACCTGTCTGGAAGCCACCACCTGGAACGCCCTCGATGGCACTGCGCTGCATGGATGCAGCAAGATGGTCCTCCGCCAGGGTCAGCTGCACCACCTCTGGCTGGCCCCCGCCTGTGGCAGCGCGTGCTGCCCTGAGTGCTGCCACCTTCTCCTTAACCTGTCTCCTGTCTGTCCCCACCTTCTTCTTACATTCCTGCATGGAGCGCTGGTGGCTTCCGTGCAGGTTTACAGCGTGAGCTACTCCCTCCCCTGCAGCAGCACGGGCCTGAGGGGTGCCCCGCCGTCCACTGAGTAGTGGCTCCTCATCCAGGTAGGCCTCATAAAGTGCCTCTGTTTCAGCCTTTGTGAAGTTGGGCCTCCTCTTCCACCCACCATCATCCTCCTCACCCAGTCCTTGCTCGGCCATGTCACGGTCTGTATGGGTGGAAGTGGACACCTGTGACTGTGCAGTTCACAGCATTTTCCCATGACCATAGTCCATAACATCACACAGCATGCAACCCACCTATCACCTGCAGTAACCGAATATGGCCACTGCAGATCACTGTCGCACATTTATAGTGCAATGCATGCAAATTAGGAGTGGAGCAACTTTAATGGGATGTAAATTGCGCCGCTGCGCCTTTGAATGGCTGATCAGCTGATTTGCATATGACAGCTGAGTATCGCGCTGTTGCGCTTTGCGCAATATGGTTGAGCCGGCTGAGCCTATGGCGCAGTTCTGTGACTGCATAGTACACCGCACCGCGCATGCCCAGGTACCTTACGCAGGTGTCTGCCGTGCTGATTACATGCTGTGCGCGGTCAGCTATTCATGACACGGCCACCATTGTGCCAGTGGCACTACAGCACTGGTCACCACATGGCACTGTGGCACAACTGCGCAATAGTCCACTGTGGCACTGGCACGCAGGCGACCGCTCGCACTGGAGTATAGACATCCGATGGCGCTGTGCGTGGCCTTGCGCCAGAGACATGACCTTGTGCCCGACCTTTGCCCCCTTGGCGCTGTACATCTGGCATGTGTGCAGCTCTATCGTGCTGTTCAGTAACAACGCGATAAGGACCGACGGCGCTGCCTGAAAAGCGTGATAGGGACAGATGGGGTTGTATTGTGCAACATTTCCACATGGGGTTGCCGTGCTGCGGAGCGCCATATTGCCTACTATCAAGTTGCTAACATAGCACGCAGGAGAGCTCCCCAGTGGAGTAGCTTGGAGGTGGCCAACCTAGTGGCCATGGTTGAGCCTCACTATGGGCCACTGTTTGGGGGGAACCCCTAGACTTGGCCCGCACCCAAGTGTGGCAGCAGGTGGCCACTGCACTGGAGCAGGTCACAGGGTGGCACAGGACTGCACTGCTATGGTGACATGCGGAGGAGGGAGCAGGCACTGCTGGCATGCCTCAGGTCCCGTGCCAGGAGGGGCATTGTGCCTAGGCCAGGTGGGTGACCCATCTATGCACCTGTATTGTCCGCAGAGGTATGACTGTGTATCGGGACCAGAGCATGGGGGAGGGTTGTTCCATGGTTGGCTGTGTCAGTGTTTGCAGGTGTGTAATGCATGGGTCTGGCTGTGTGGGCAGGCACACTCATTGGGGCAGGGGGCTGTCTGCATTTGGATCTCACTAATGTGCTTCTCAACATTTGTTTCCCACAGGTGTGGAGGAGCGGAGGAGGGCCCAGGCTGAGTTGCACAGGGGTGCTGCCGGGGTGACCGGCAGAGGAGGCGGCAGTATGGGCCCGCAACAGCAGCAGCAGCAGCATCTGCAGCAGCCACCACAGCAGCAGCAGCGGCTGGATGAGGGTGAGTGTCATTACATCATGGATGCTATTGCATGCAATGGGGGGGATAGGGCATGGCCACCATCCATGGACAACACTGCCATGCATACGATGTGTGACAGTCAGCACTGTCCAGTGGCACTGCATGTCTGTGAGTGCATCACTGGTGGTCCATGCATGCACTGGGCACATGGCTGTGGCACTACCTTCCCACCATGTAGACATGTCATTGTACTGCCTTGGTTGTGCTGTGCTGGGCATGGGGGGGGTGTGTAGTGGCACACATGGCTGTTGCTACCTGGTTGGGCTTGGCCCGTGCACGGTCACTGTGAGTGTGTGCAGTCCATCACAGGGGCAGGGCACTAGGCTGTATGCCATGCATACTGGGTGGGCTTCAGGGTTGTGTACAGTCCTAGCCATTGATTCTGTTCCCTTGCCCTAGGTGTACGGGTCCTGCGCAGGATAGAGCAGGCCATCCACTGCCTGTTGGAGATTTCACAGGAATCAATCAGCATCCTCAGGGAGATGAACCGGAGGGGTGTGCGACGCCGGAGAGGGACACGGGGTCCGAGCCGTCCTGCAGATCTGCAGCCTGGGGGGCAGTAGCTGCCCCACAACTACACCCTTTACCCTTCCCTCACACCCTGCCTTCCCTCACTAAGTTCTTCACTCTACCCTACACCCACCCCTACCTTGTACCTGTACCCCAACCCTGTATTGTATATATATATGTAAATAGTGTTATTGTTGTTCCTGTTGTTGTTGTTCTTCTGTTTTTCATTGAATATATATATCTATTTTGTTATGAATACTGTGGTGGTCTCTGATTTGCAGCTGGCTATAGGTGCTCAGTTGCAGGGGTGTGCATGGCATCTGGTGTGGTGTGGTCCTGGGATTGTGTGTGTGTCTGCATGGGGGGGTGTCCCTGGTGTGGTGGTGGCTGGCCGTGTGCTGTCCCACTCCACTGTGGGCTCCTGGTGCGTCTGGCTTGTATGGTTCTGTGGTACACACGGTTGCATTGTGCCAGGTGGGGGGGGGGCATGGTGGTTCCAGCAGTGCCAGTCACAGTCACTGCTCATGGGTGGTGTCTTGGGATTCCAGAGCAAAGTGTGCTGTGCACAGTGGGGGCTGTGATATGCCTGGGTCATCCGGCCCCTTTGTGTGGCAGTATTTGCTTGCCAGTGGGTGTGCTGGGTCACCGTGGCCCTGCTGTGCTTTGTAGGCTTGTCCCCATGGGCCAGTGGATTTTCCGTCCCTCCACCGGTGATGCTGTGCTTCGGGTGTGGTGGTGTGTTGTTAGTTCTACACTGTGTTCCTGTGCCCATCTGTGGCATGGGTGGTGGGCCCCTGCTTACCTCCCTGGTTGTGCAGTTCCATTGCTCTGCTGCTGGGGGGGCTCCCTGCTTGCGCTATGGTGCATCTCGACTGCTCAGCTGGGCTGGCCTTGTTGCGCTATGGCGCGACATATGTGCTCAGCTTCCCCTACCTGGTTGCGCTATGGCACAGGTTGTGCGATATTCAGACATTGGCTGGTTGTGCAATTTGACTTGCTCCACGTTTGAATATCGTGTCTATTATACATGTGCGCAATTGACTTGTGCTTGCTCTTGCTGTTGTGCACATTTTGGACACAGTTTGATTTTCTGGGCCAGGGTGTACAAGGCAATAGGACTTGATGACATACACCCCAGGGTACTAAAGGAGCTAAGGGTGGAACTAGCAGAGCCATTATCAGAACTGTTTAGTGAGTCCCTGATAGGGGTGTGTGGAAAATAAATTCCACCAGCGGAATTTCTGCAAAAGTGCGAATTTCACTTCTGTGAAAGTTTGGAAATCATTTTCGTAATTTTCACAGAAATTCCACCTTAAAGCTGCAGAATAAATATAGAGACTCTCGGATAATTTATTAAACTGTGGGAAAAAAATCTGCAGAACGGATCACTGCCAGTGGTCTGTTCTGAGGCTTTTTTTAACTGCAGTTTAATTCATTAATCCACCTCTCACTGATCAGGGGGTCCCAGTAAATAAATAAATAATATAAAAACTCCAATCCTTTCCTCAGACCTTCCTGGTGTCTAGTTTCCCCCCACCCACTGATCATGGTCCCAAGCAAACAATCCCTAATCCCTGGTGTCTAGTGATTCCCACCCCAGGGATCATGGCCCACTAGTCCTGGTAAAGAAGAAACAAAACCTCTGACCCCTCCCTGATGTTTAGTGGCCCCACAACCCACTGATCATGGCCCCAAAAACATTCTATTTCCTGGTGTCTACTGAACCCCCTCCTCTCCTGGATTCCCTTAAGCCACAAAAAAATAGTTGTCAGTTCACCGACTCATCCCCTCTCTTTCCAGTATTCCCTGGTGTCTAGTGGACACCCCATCCCCAATCCCTTATACAAAAATAGCTCCCATTCCCTGGTATCTAGTGGACCCCCTACCCTGACAGTTCATCCGCCACCATCCCACCCCCCCACCCTGCTCCTGAGCAGGGCTCCGGTGCAGCCCTCATCTCTCCTCCACTACCGGTGGCCCACTGAATTGCTAGTGAATGACCATGTGGTTGTACAAGCATGCATTCATTCACTGACAGTTTATTAAACTGTGGATAGAATAATTTCCATAGTTTATTTGCATTTTTCCACAGTTCACAAAAATGTCCATGAACTCAGTGAAACTCCTAGAAAAATCTGTTTCACCAATGGCAAAACTTCTTAAATTTCTGAAATTCTGTGGAAGTTCCAAGAAAATTGAATTCACAGCTTTCGCCCACCCCTAGTCTCTCAGTACAGGAGAGGTCCCAGAAGACTGGAGAAGGGCTCATGTGATCCCTCTCCACAACAGTGGCAGCAGGGAGGAGGCAGGGAACTATATACAACAAAAGACACTCAGGCAGTATTAAATCTTTTAAGAATCATTTTATTTTTTCATGTTTGCCTCAAAATAAGACAAAAGTATATTCTTAATAAAAAAACAGCCTTTAAATAAATACATACATATAAATATGTGATCAAAATTCAAAAAAATTAATGTGCAAGATTCACATACATCAGTGTGAGCAGCCCAGTGCTTCCAGGCCACTAAGACCTCATCATCAGGGGTGTCGCCTCCTATTGGTATACACCTTTATATAGTGTTTAAAATCCTAGCTCTGTTCAATTACTATTCCTCATAATCTTTAAAGTCTAATTAAAACACTTTGTGTTCCATAGTTACCAATATGAAGTTAAGTTAGTTCTCTATACTAATTAACTGATTACTAAAGGGCTTAACAACCATTTTGTGCATAAGGAGTAATTCAGTTCCTTTGGGAAAAAAATCCTTAGCTCACTCAATGGGAGGTAGGTGTGTCCACTTTGCTGCCAGGCTCTCCTTAGTCCTTCTGGGGCATAATTTAATAGAATATTTCCAAACTTGAGGCCTCAAATTGAACTACCTGACAGCACACTGCACACTCTCACCCCACCTAATGAGACAGACTTAAAAGAAAAAACAATATGTAAATAAAATACTAAATATAAACATCAAAACACATCTTCTGTTCTTTTTCGTACTCCTAAGGAGCCATATAGCCTGCTTTTAAACAAGGTCAAAATATAATGCTCCATGAAGAACTATCCGCTGCTGCTGCAAACGTTCACAAAAAGGGTTTCCAGTCTATGTAATCATTGAATCCTGCTGGTTTTAATGTTTTTAAACAAAAAATGAGTCTTGATTCTTTTTGATCCAAAATCTTTTCACTACCCCCCCCCCCACCATGTAGAGGGGGTACATGATCTACACCCATATAGTGGATTACATGTTCCCTATCATCTGTTATTTCATTTACGTGTCTGGCAATTGGATGTTGTAAATTCTGTTTTCTAATTGCCCTAAAGTGTTCCTGCACCCTTTCTTTTAATTTCCATACAGTCTGTCCTATATAAATCAAGCCACATATACACCAAACTGCATAAACCACAAAAGTGGTATTGCATGTTATGAAATGATTTATTTGTAACTGCATTATTCCACTGGTGCCTGGATTAGTAAATACATTACCGTGAATAGCACTAGCACATGTTACATGGAAAAAAAAACTCTAGGTTTAACTTTTAACCAACTGTCATCAGAAACTGAATTTTCATACGGAGGCAGTATAGTGCAGTGGTCTAAGGCTCTAAGCTGCAAATCTGGTGACATTAACCAGACCAGGATTTGAATCCCACAACTTCCACTTGCATACTGTGTGACCCTGCGCAAGTCACTTAACCTCCTTATGCTCCCAGGTCACTCCTGTAAAAAATGCTTTCAGCTTAGTGTGCTATACCTGGTTAAACAACTAAATATTCACTGTGTACCAGTAAATTTTAAGATTTTTACCTCTTCTAAAGGATACCAAGAGTGCTGTCTCACTTAGTTTCCTTAATTCTTTATCTACACCGAAGAGGTGCCAGTGTTGATTCATTGTCCCGGATTCCCTCCTTTTCCCTCACAAAAAGACAGAGACCACTGTTTTTTGTTGTGCTCAGATTGGCAATTAATTTACTTATATTCATAATTCCATATTCCATTTAAAGTTCTTTATTATCATATTTTCTAAATTTCATTATTTCCATCCATAGATCAATCTCTGATTATCCTTCCCCCAGGTGAAAACCTGGGTGCCTTCTTCTTCTCCTTTTCTGTTAGGTAACAGTGAAAACCGAGACCGCTTTCTCCTTCATCTTCTTCCTCTTCTTGCGTTATTCCTTTTTTCTCCCCCCTCCCCCACCTTTGGCAGTCCAAACTGTCCAACTGAACACGTCTGTCATCCACCCTGACAGACCCCCCATACAGTCCCATCTTGACTGTCTTCCCCTCTTGCTCTGCCTAGTAGGGTGGATGGGAGGGATCAAAACTCCAACAAAAAGTGGCTGAGGCCTCCTTGTGCTGTCCCTTATATACCTCCCTTCGCCCCTCCCCTTCCTGCTACCTGCCCATTGTTCTGGCCCTTAGCCCCTCCCCTTTCTTCCCCTCTCCCCTTCTGAGCACAACCATTCTATGCAGGAGGGAAGGGGTGCATCAGGACAACCTGGTCTGCCCCTTAAAGGGCAAACTCCATTGTCCCGGATTCCCCCCTTATCCCTCACAAAAAGACAGAGACAATTGTTTGTTGTTGTGCTCAGATTGGCAATTAATTTATTTATATTCATAATTCCATATTCCATTTCAATTTCTTTATTATCATATTTTCAAAATTTCATTTATTTCCATCCATATATCAATCTCTGGTTATTCTTCCCCCAGGTGAAAACCTGGGTGCCTTCTTCTTCTCCTTTTCCGTTAGGTAACAGTGAAAACTGAAACCGCTTTCTCCTTCATCTTCTTCCTCTTCTTATGTTATTCCTTTTTCTCCCCTCCTCCTCCCCCCTTTTCCCCACTAGCCAGTCTCCAGCTTGCATTGGATGGCTGGCTTCCCTCATACTTAGGGTACCATTCTCCCTTACCTCAGGGACTATCCTTTTTATTCCTTCTTTCTGCCCCCTTTTTTTTTATATTCCATTTTTTGCATGTCTCCTCCATGCTTCTATAAAGCCTGCTGTTTCTGTATTGAACATATCCATGGCTAGGTCCGACAGGTGCACACCGTCTGCCCTGTAGAAATCCTCTTCCCATTCTTCTATCCCTCTCAGTATCCCCTGTCCTCCCATCTGCCTTTCCAACATCCCAACCCTCCTATTATTCTTCCTCCTGGCCCTCTCTACCACTCTGTGGCTGTGGTCCTGCCTCCACACCCTCCATGGTATCATATCTGACCAGGCAATACACACCTGCGGCCACCACTGTCACATTGCCCCTAATTCCCTTTTTATTTGTAAGTATGTGTCTACCCAAGGTCTGCCTGCAAGGTCGTTGCCCCTTAGATGTATAATAATGAGGTCTGGACCGGGTAGCCATCCCTTGAGTTCTTTTAAGGTTGGAAGCAGCTGTGCCCATCTCATCCCCTGTATGCCATGCCAGACTAACCTACACTGTCTTGCATCCTGGTACAGCTTCCTTCCCCTAGCCTTCTTCTCTGCTCTTTTTCCAGCCCAATAAATATAGGAATGGACGCAGATCCAGTCTTCTGTGATCCTCCCTCTACCTATGGGATTCAAGCAAAATTCATTATTTTACACATGCTCATAGTGTCATACCCGTATTCTCCAGCCACATCATTCTTTATTTTTTGTGTGTATCCTCCCACCACTTTTTTCCATGTCATGCAACCCCGTTTTGCAGCTCAAACCAGGAGCACCACCTTCAAACAAAATTTTTTTTTTTTTTTTTTACTTCAGTGCTCTAATGTATCTCTCATAACTGGCCGATCGCCAGCGTCCCTTTTCCAATATCCTGTTCACCATCTCTCCCGCTGCTGCCCACTGTGAGGCAGCCCCAATCCGCAAGGAATGGGATGAGTAATTAGCCGGGTCTTCCCCCATGAATTGCATGCCCTTTTTGAGTAATGCTGTGACTTTGTAGCCAATGACCCTTTTTCCATCACCATGTACAAATAATTTCCCCATCCTGTTCCTATGCCTTGCAACGAAAGCCCACAGAGCCTGTACTGGGCATATTGCACCCTCTGCTTGCCCTTTCAGCGTCACTCTGCAACCATGCCCCCTTTGATCTGTTTTTGACCTCCTTATCTTGATCCATATCTCTGTTACCCCCCAGTTTACATCTTCCCATTCTAACCCCCATTCCTTGTCTTCTCTCCCATGGCCTACCACCTCGCTCACTTTCATGGCCCTTGCGAACAATACCACGTAAATTGTATGAAATAGTTGGGCCTAGGCCTTTGATCTGCATATTGCCGGAAGCATGTCCTGCAGCCTTATTAGCCACTGCTCCCCTATCGGCCTTCTATTATCTGCTAGCCCTTGTTTCAACCTGCTCCATCCTTGCATCATTCTTCTGATGAGTAATGATTTTGTCAGGTCCTTCCACCCTTTTAGACTGCAGATAACACTAATCCCTGCCAAATAAACTCTCATAGTGGTGTGGGCTGTGCCTTTTTTCCACTGCTCCACAGTGAACATGCCCAACTGCTCCTCTGTAAGTGGCCTACTTACCTTCATCTGGTGCTTTGCCCTGAATGTTTGAAACACTCGCCAGGCCTCATCATAGGCCCTCAGAGTCCGAGGCGCCCATGAGCTGAGAAATAACAGTTCTGCTCCTTCTTGCCAATGTCCCAGATGTTCGTTGGTATGAGTGTTTTTAGTTCTTATGCTGCCGGTGCCAGCCTCTGAAAATGGTCCAGCTGCAGACAGGAAATGCTGTCAGCCAGGGTATTGTGTACCCCTTCTATGTGTTGTGCTCTAAATGACATGTTCAGCTGCAAAGCCCTTAAAACTAAAAGTCATAATACCTGCATGGCTGTGCCTGACCTGGCTTCCCTTTTGTTGAGCACATCCACCACTGCTCTTATTATCACACCAAAATGTCACTTTCTGATCCCGTAATTCCTCCCCCAGACCAAGGTACACGCCCATATGGGCATGATCTCTAGTAATGTTATATCTTTCACTTTCCCCTCCTTCATCCAACCGGCAGGCCAGGGTTCTGTGAACCATCTACCCCTCAGGTAACCCTCCATGCCTAGCCCCCAGTGGTGTCTGTGTAGAGGTCGACGTCTAAGTTGTATAGCCACTCCTCTTGCCAGAAAGAGCACCCATTGTGCTCCCTGAGGAATTCTTCCCAGATTTTAAAATCCTCCCTGACACCTCGCCTCAGGTCTACCCAGTGATGTGGTCTAGTGACCCCTGCTGTAGCCCTGGCTAACCTCTTTGTGAATGCCCTTCCTGTTCCGAAGGCCCTGCATGCGAAGCTCAGGTGCCCCAGTACCTGCTGCACCAACTTTAGTTGGACCCATCTCCTGCTGGTATGTACCTGGATTAGTTCCTTCATTTTCTTTACTTTTTTGTCCGGTAGTCTAAATACTTCACTTGGGGCATCTATCTCGATCCCCAGAAATTCCATAACCCTGCTGGGACCCTCTGTTTTTTTCTGGTGCCAATAGGACCCCCAGCTCCCGGCACAATTCCTGAAACTTGCCCAGCATCCTCTGTATCTCCCTTTTGCCCTTCCCAATGAAAAGAAAGTCATCCAGATAATGGATGACCATCCTATAACCCATTTTTTCTTGGAATATCCACTGCAAGCATGTGCTGAATGCTTCAAATGTAGCACATGCTGTGGAACAACCCATTGGCATTGCTTTGTCAAAATAATACTGTCCTCCACTTTTAAAACCCAATAGGTCCCAGTCCTTCCTCCTGACCGGAAGCAGTCTGAAAGTGGATTTAATGTCTGTTTTTGCCATCCATGCATCCTCTGTGGCCCGGATTATCTGGACTGCATCCTCTAATGTCACATATGTCACCTTACTATGTTACTCACTGATGAAATCATTCACCGACTCCCCTTCCAGATAGGACAGGTGGTGGATCACCCTGTACTCCCCTTCTTGTTTCTTGGGTACCAAACCCAATGGCGAGATCTGCATGTTTGGCAATGGGGGGGGTGTTAAATGGGCCCTCTACTCTACCTGCTGCCTTTTCTTTCTCAATTTTCTGTCTTAGCATTTCCTCCTTTCCTCTTACTGACCCAAGGTTGCTCGCCTCCCTCGCTTGCCTGGGTCCCCTACACTGCAATGAAAAACCTGTGTTAAAACCCCTTAAAATCATATCCCACATGCTCATGTCCAGATATCTGTCCAGGAAAACTGTCCATGCCTTCAAGTTGATGGGGGTTCTGGCCATCCCAAAATGTTCCCTGTTGTGCCCCCCACCACTCCTCCCTGACCTCTCCCTCTCATTTTGTCTGACCTTCCTTCCTCAGTGATTCTGACCCCTCTATTCTCGTTCTCCCTACCCCACCTCCTGTTCCATGTTTGCCCTTTAAACCCATGTTATCTCAAAAAAACTGTTGACCTGATCCTTGCCCCCATGCCCTTGTGCTCCCTGGGCCCGTGTCATTCTACATTTGCTTGCTGGGGGCCCTCCTCCGCATTTTGAGCAGGCATTCTGGAAACGACATTGAGGCCACTAGCAAAAGGCCCTGTTATAAGCCCAGCAGCATCTCTGGGGCATAAACCCCTTTTTACCCCACTCACCTTCGGGTGTGGCCTGATCTGTTACATGATGCCACAAATCTATCTGCTTGCTGTCCCATCTCACGTCCCCAAATGTTGCCATTCTGCCAAAAACATTCATCGTAGTATAACCACCCCACCCCACCCTTTGCTTTTGCTCTCTGTATTATCAATGAATAAGTAATGAGCAGGATGCCTAGCTCTGGCCTTTTTTCCAGAATGATGGCTGAAAAAGTGGCAAAACCTAGGAATCACCCATCCCAAGTCTTCTCTTTCGTGAACTTATAGTCCTCTTTTTTCCCTAAAAGCACTATGGCCGCTGCCATCTCACTCTTACCTATGCCTTCAGTTTCCTCATACTTGGCTGTCACCTACCAGCTCACCAAAGCCAATTTATCCACATATTCTTCTTTCCATAATTTTTCCTTTGTGGCCAGTGGCACATGCTCGCCTATTCTCATCCCAGGCACACCTACCTCTCTTGTACCTTTTCCTTCTCTTTCCGTTCCCTTTTCATTCTTTTCTTGCACCTCTTTCTCCATCCTAATCTCTGCCAGAGCCGTTTCCATCTGCCCCAGCCCTCCTGTCCCCAGTGCTGCCACAATTTGCCCTATATATTCTTTTATACTGTCACCCACTGTGCTGGATGTGTTACCTGTAACCTTGTCCGGGTCAAGCTGCCTGGAGTCCTCCAAAGTTACCCTTGCTCCTCCCTGCAGTTGAGGTGAAGGGTGAGCTACTGGGGTCTGCGGAGGGAGCATCCCATTCTGGGCATCGTGTCAGGGTTCAGCCGGGGAGATCCCCCCTTGATCTGGGATGGGTACTGGCATCACCAGGTCCACAGGCCACAGAGGTACTGGATCAACCACCCTAGTGGGCACCGCTATCACCGGTGGTACCCTAGCGGGACTACGTAACCCTTTGGCTGGTTGTTTCCCCCTGCCACCTTTTCCCGGACCCACTTTTCTCTTCTCCTCGGGTCTCCCTGGTTCCTCCCCCTCCACCAGTTCCCACATT
Source organism: Neoceratodus forsteri (assembly GCA_016271365.2). Lineage (NCBI taxonomy): Eukaryota > Metazoa > Chordata > Ceratodontiformes > Ceratodontidae > Neoceratodus > Neoceratodus forsteri. The sequence goes on from CM057451.1 coordinate 759,656,737, forward strand.
CTGTTTGTCTTTTCTGCCAATTCAATTATAGCCTTGTAAGCATCTTCCTTTGATGGCCTGCTCTTCTTTGGTGCCATGTCCGTCTTATCTTTGCTCTGTGAAGACAACTACAGGAAGAGAAAAAACAGGGTTATTTGTATATCGGTTCCTCTCACCATCCGTCCAAGGAGCCCGTGGTTTGATGGCTCCTTGAAGGAATTAAGGCGAGTAGGCAAAAAAAGGTTGGAGAGAGCGTGGCGGAAATCGGGCCTTGATGCTGACAGGCTTAGATTGATGGCTCATTATGATAGCTATCAATCAGAAATCATTCGTAAGAAGGCAGAATTCCTGTCCAGAGAGATTTCTGCTGCACAAAATCGACCGGCTCAGCTTTTCCGGACTGTGGACAGACTGTGCAATCCAGTCTGTCTTCAGCCTAGAGAAACTTTTTCTCAGCTAAGATGTGAGGAGTTTGCTCACTTTTTTGCAGATAAGGTTGCCAACATCAGGTCCGGCATCGGTCCGACCTCTCCTATGGGGGATTGTGGTGGTCGATTGGTGGTGTCTTGTCCTCAGTCTGTCTTGTTAGATTTTCACCGCCCGGAATTTGTGGACATTGTGAAGATCATCCAAACAATGCTACCAACTAATTGTAGCTTGGATCCGGGTCCTACACCGCTGCTGGTAGGTTGTGTAGAAGCTATCTAACCAATCCTTGCAAACATCGTCTGGAAGTCCTTGGAGAGGGGAGTTTTTCCTGACCCCCTTAAGGAGGCAGTAGTTCGACCACTCCTTAAAAAATCCTCCCTGGACCCAGACTGTCTAGCTAACTACAGGCCTATCTCTAACCTGCCATTTGTTGGTAAGGTTATTGAAAAGGCAGTTGCATTGCAATTGGATGATCATCTTACATCTCATAATGTCTATGATACTCTCCAGTCTGGTTTCAGGAAAAGGCATAGTACAGAGACTGCCCTTGTTCGGGTATTGAGCAACCTCCTAATGGCCAGAGATCAAAATGCGTGTACCATTCTGGTCCTTCTTGAGCTATCTGCTGCATTTGACACTGTAGACCATGGAGTGCTACTGGAGTGACTGTGGGTCTTTTGTGGGCTGTCTGGTACAGTCCTCAATTGGTTTCGTTCTTACCTCACTGGCAGGTTTCAGAGAGTTGTCACAAGAATTTATTCCTCTGATGCTTACTCCCTGCCTTGTGGGGTACCACAGGGCTCCATCTTAGCTCCCATGTTGTTTGTAGTGTATATGCTGCCATTGGGAGAAATCATCAGGCGATACAGTCTCAGTTTTCACTGCTATGCAGATGATACTCAGCTGTATTTGTCCTTTCTCCCCAATCAGGGTTATGCACTCTCTGTACTTAATAATTGCCTTGATGAGATCAGACTTTGGATGAGTTCGAGCTGGTTGAGACTCAATCCGGATAACACCGAGGTATTGGTTGTGGATCCAGGTTGTCCGGGGGTGGGTTTGGGAGCTGGACAGCCATCAGGTTTATCACTTGGTGGTGTACCGCTCTCTATTTCTGGACAGGTGTGAAATCTGGGCGTTATTTTTGATGATGGTCTGACCCTGAAATCTCAGGTATCAGCTGTTGTCAAATCCTCTTTTTACCACCTGAGGAATATCACCTGGGTGAAACATCTGATTCCCCAGGAGGACCTTCCAACTTTGGTCCACGCCTTTGTCACTACCCATTTGGACTACTGCAATTCCCTCTACCTAGGGCTACCAGGGGTTGATATCCACTGCCTTCAGCTGGTGCAGAATGCTGCAGCCAGGCTTTTGACTGGTACTCTTAGAACCAGTCATATTACGCCTGTGCTCCGCGAACTGCACTGGCTGCCTGTTCGGTGGCGGATCACCTTTAAGGTTGGTTTACTAACCTTTAAAGCTCTACACACCAAGGGACTCAGTTACATGAAAGATCTTCTGATTCCCTATCGCCCCCTCCGTCCTCTCCATTCCACCAGCAAGGGATTGCTGGAGATTCCCAGGGTTTAATTGAAGTTATCGGGATCTCGTGCCTTTGCTTTTTTGGCACCAACCCTGTGGAATTCTCTACCTCATTGGTTGAGAGAATGTCTAACCATTGATAATTTCAAAATTGCTTTAAAGACATATATTTTTACTTTGGCTTATTCTTCTTAGTTATGGCTGTTTTTCAAATGTCTGGATTTTATTAATTTTAATTATCTTTGTACAGCGCCTTGGTTCTGAAAGGCACTTTATAAATAAATTTGAATTGAATTGAATTGAATTCTTGTACGCCTTCCTCCTATCCTTCACACCACACGCCCCCTTAAAACAGACCGGGCCACCAGCGAAGGCCCCCATCCTGCGTGACAGGTCACCGGGTCCCTTGTCTATTCTCAGCCATGCCCTACTGAGACCACATTGTGACAGACCATGCACCCCTCCTTGTCCTTACCTCAAGTGCCTCCTCTTTATTTATAATTACTAAAAAAATGTTTTTTTTTGGGGCCTTGAGCCTCTAGCAGCATCCTGCCATCCCTCAGCCAGGCTGCACTGTGCTGGCCTCTCCAGGAGCTTCCTCCTTCTGAATGCTGCCATTTTATGGCCTCCCCACCTGCCTGGGCTGACCAAGGCACCCCCAGTTAGTATCCCTACTATGGGAAGCGGACGCACCGCGTGGTCCAATAATTGGCCACCTTCCCTCATATTCCTACCTGAGCCAGCTTCTTTTCACTCACAGTACCCAAAAAGGAGGGGAAGGGCCAAACAGCAAGCAGCCTCAAAAATGAGTGCACCGCTTCCAATGCGACTCAACCCCAGCATGATATCATCATGAGGTCCCAGTTGGCGATCCCTCTCATTCCTGCCTTTGACCTCCCAGGCCCCTTATTCCCCCCAGTATGCCTCAACAAAAGGGGTGACCCCCAGAGCAGTGTAAATCACCCTATCACATGGGCACGCTCTTGTCCCAAACCCTGGCTGCATGTGATGTGATGCCACGTGGTCCCCTGTCGTACTCGTTCTCCCTTGTTCCAGGGCCTTTTTCAAGGCCTACTCTCCTTATTTTTAAAATGAAAATGCCTCACCCCAACCCAGTAGCCACCCAAAGAACCCAGGCGAGTGCTCTCCTATGCACCCCCACATGACGTATGACGCCCGCCATGTGGTCCATGCATTGGGGCCTCTTCCAGGCCTACCATCCATTCTGGACAACTGAGAGGCCTTCAAACCACTACCAGTGCACAAGAGCAAGACACAAGGATTATTACAGCCCCCCATGCAGCGTGTGACGCTCGCCACATGGTCCCAGGATTGTGCTCACCCTTCCAGGCTTCAAAAGCTTCTTCAAGGCCTCTGGATCTTAAATGTCAAACAAAACATCCTCCCAGCACCACCTTAAGCCAAGAAACCAAAGGCAAGTTCCTGTCTAGCAAAATGCCACATGGCATGTGACTCAGGCCATGCTGACCATAGGCTCAGGGCCTCTTCTAGACCTCCCCTTCCTCCTCAGGCCCAGAAAGGCCACCAAACAGCTACCAGAGCTCCAGAACAAGGACAAAAGGGGTTTTACAACCCCCCATGTGGCGTGTGACGTCACACCACGTGGTCTCGGCTCGCACTCGCTCCTCCCATCTCCACGGCCTCTTCCAGGCCCACTATTCATAACAGGCAGCCACACAAATGGGATAAACTGCTGCAAAATGCAAATTCATGGAAATGCTTTGTTACCACATCCCAAAAACTGTGCATGGTGCCATGCCATGTGTTCCCTGCTCACGTACCCTCTCCCCTGCTCAGGGGCTCTTTTGGGTATACAAATTCTTAGCTGCCAGCAAAAAAACAGTCCTCAAAGTACCACAAAGCATCACAATAATCAAAAGTCTTTACAACAAGACCCCCACGAGGCATCTGCATTGCTCCACGTGGTCCTGGGTTGCTCTCTCATCCACATTCTGATCCCCATCACTACTCAGGATCCCCCACATTTGCTCAGTTGTATACTGTAACATGTTTTTTCTTAATACTGTATATATTCTTCCTCTCCTTCTCTCTTTTTTTTAAAACACTTCAACATATCTTCCTGCAATATCAACTGTTTATTTCCTTACTTCTCTCTTCTGGTGAACAAACCTCAAAGAATTTGCCAATCCGACATGCTGCAGTTGATGTAGATCAAAACTCCAGCAAAAAGTGGCTGAGGCCACCTTGTGCTGTCCCTTATGTACCTCCCTTCACCCTTCCCCTTCCTGCTACCTGCCCATTGTTCAGGCCCTTAGCCCTTCCCCTTCCTCCCCCTCCCCTTCTGAGCACAACCATTCTATGCAGGAGGGAAGGGGTGCACCAGGACAACCTGGTCTGCCCCTTTAGGGGCAAACTCCATTATTGCTCTCAAATTCATGGACACAGCTGAATAAGTTGTCACAAAACTCATCCTTGTCTCTTTTTTCTTTTTGTCTATACTCTAAGAGGTCTCCTCTCTTCCTTTCATTTACTCTTTCCAAAGCCTTATCTAATACTTGCTCTGAATAGCCCCTCACTCTTAATCTTTGAAAACGTTCCTCACTTTCCCTCTTAAAATATGTCTCCCTAGTATTGTTTTGTTTTAATCTTATTAGTTGTGAGTAAGGCAAATTCTCAACTAAATGTTTGGGGTGGGCACTACGTGCATACAATATGTTGTTTTTCCTGCTGTACTTTTTCTGTAACATTTTGTGGTCACTGTCTCCCCACTCACTCCAATTAGATGCAAGTCCAAAACTTCTATTTCAAACTTATCACTTTTAGTAGTGAATGTGATTCCCATTTCATTCTGGTCAATATACTGAAGAAATTCATATATTGCCAACTCTGTTCCATCCCAGATGATCAAAAGATCATCTATAAACTGCAAATAGAAAATTATCTGATCAAAATAAGGGTTGTGATGATGGTCAAATATTGTCTGCCCCCCACCAACCCATAAACAGGTTGGCGTAGGAGGGGCAACAGACAACCCCCTTGCTGTCCCTCTTTTCTGCAAGTAATACTGGCCATTAAAAGGAAAAAAATTCCCACTCAGAAAAAGTTCCAAAAGGCACAGGATACACCTTGTAGGATTCAGTTAACATTATTTTTATTGCTTCTATACCCTGATCATGAACAATACTAGTGTACAAAGAATTTGCATCCAACAATTAATCAAGTATAAGTTGGTGGTCAAACAAAATCCTGCAACTTCTTAAGTACTGCAGTTGTATCTTTAATGTAAGATTTCAAAGATACCAATTCCTGCTGCAAAAATTTGTCAACATATTTCACCAAAGGTTCATATAATGAATTGTTCCCCAATATAATGGGGCATCCTGGGGGTTTATTTTATTTTTGTGGAGTTTTGGGATATGATAAAAACAGGGGCTCTGGGGTGTTCTGGACATACAGCAATTAACTCACTTTGTAGGAGCCATCCTTTTCTCACTGACTCTATCAAAAACTCACTTAATTTCTCTCTACACTCTCTTATTGGATTCCTTGATAGCCTCTCATATGTATTTATATCATCCAATTGTCTCATTGCTTCTGCATAATTGGCTTCTTTATTCTGAATTACAATATTACCTCCTTTGTCTGAGGGCTTAATCTCGATGTCATTTATTTCCTAAAGCTCATTTAATACTACCCTTTCAGGTCCACTCAAATTATCCCAGGGAAGTTGTTTTTTATTTAATGCTATCATTTTATCCACATCTCTCAATATCATTTCTTGAAAGACTCTAATGGCTTCACTATTAGTGTCTGGAGAAAAAACTGATTTTGCTTTTGTTTTTGCTGCTAAGTCCTTAATTACAGTATGTTCATCATCTATCTCCACATCAGATTCCCATTCCCCACCCACAACTCCCATTAATTCCTCTTCATTGGCTAATAGCAATATTTGCTGCAGCTCTTCAATTGTTAACATATCAATCATGCAGGTATCCTGAATTTCATTTCCCTGCTGCAACTGCGCATCCATTAGTGCTGTGTCAGCAGAGAAGTGCTTTCTGAGGTTCAGTTTCCTAAATAATTTTTACAAATCACAATAAATATCAAACTCGTCTGCAGGTCTAACAGGAACAAAGGATAAACCATATTTCAGCACTTGCAATTGTACACTTGTAAATACTCTTGTGGACAAATTAACCACTATTAAATCTTGTGAAGAGAAACGTTCACTGTCACTCTCACATAATACATTATCACTAGTAATTTGGCTAGAAGCAGTCATTAAAGTTCTCAGTCTTTTCAGACTGTGCTCACCTCCTTGTCTGGTGATTTTTTTTTCTTTTTTTTAAAGACTTCCAGCATTGGGACCCCCAGTTGCCATTCCATGCTTGTGTCTAAATCTGACAAGTTCCCACATCCTCCCTGTGATGTTGATGATACAGAGGAACCTCCAGAATGTTGATTTCTCCAACGAGATTTTCTTTTACCATGTGATTGTTCTCTCAATAAATGTTCCCATTAGTAAACCTTTTGGTTCTGATAGTCCCTTTCATCCCGGGCTAGTTTTGATTTCTTTCTCATGTGATCCCACTCCACAAGAGTGGTAACAGGGAGGAGGCAGGGAACTACAGACCAGTCAGTTTTACCTCAGTAGTGGGCAAGATTATGGAGGCACTCTTTAAGAAAAGGATAGAGCAACACCTGTAATCCATAGGAGCACAGGATCCAAGACAACATGGGTTTACAAAAGGAAGGTCCTGTCAAACTAATCTCATAGATTTCTTTGGCTGGGAAACCATAGTGGTGGACCAAGGGGGTGTAGTTGATGTTGCCTACCTTGACTTCAGCAAAGCTTTCGATACTGCTCCACATAGAAGATTGATTAATAAGCTGGGTAGGCTCAAGGTGGGTCAGAGGTTGGCCAGCTGGGTGGTAAACTGGTTGGCGGGCAGAAAACAGAGAGTGGTGGTAAATGGTGTACAGTCAGAAGAGATGCAAGTCACAAGTGGGGTACATCAGGGATCCATCCTGGGGCCAGTCCTCTTCAATATCTTCATCAGTGACATTGCAGATGGACTGAAGGGTAAGGTTTGTCTGTTTTCAGATGACACCAAGATCTGCAACAGATTAGATGATCCAGATGGGGTGGGCAGAATGAGAAGAGATCTGGATAAACTAGCAAAATGGTTGGAAGAGTGGCAACTGGGGTTTAATGCCAAGAAGTGCAAGATCATGCACACAGGAAGGGAAACCCTGGAAGCTACCTATAGGTTGGGAGGGAAGTTGGCAATCACAAGGAAGAAAGAGACTTGGGCATCATCACTGATGACCTGAAATCATCCAAGCAGACCACTAAAGCAGTAGGTAAGGCTAGACGGATGTTGGGGTGTATTAGTAGGGATATCAAGCCTGAAGAGGAGGTGCATAATCCTCTTTACAAGACACTGGTTAGGCCCCATCTGGAGTATTACATGCAGTACTGGAGGCCACACCTGCACAAGGACATTAACAAAATGGAGGCAGTCCAGAGAAGAGCAACCAAAATGGTGCAGGGACTGAATCAGAAAACATATGAGGACAGATTACTGGAGCTCAATGTGTATACCCTAGAGCAAAGAAGGGAGAGAGATGATGTGATTAAAACATTCAAACATCTTAAGGGCATTAACAAGGTGAAACAGTCTAGCATGTTTCAATATAATAAAGATAGCAGGACAAGAGGACACAGCATGAGATTAGAGGGAGGATGATTAAGAGGTAATGTGAGGAAGTTTTTTTTCACAGAAAGGGTGGTGGATGCATGGAACAGCCTACTTCAGGAAGTGGTTTATAAGAACATAATGCAGGGCTTCAAACAGGCATAGGATAGGCATAAGGGAGCAATACAGATGAGTATGAGTAGATAGGCCATTGACAGAGTAAAGGCCTATGGCACATTCATAAGGTAGAAAAATATGGGCAGACTGGATGGGCCTTTCAGTCCTTATCTGCTGTTAACCTCTGTGTTTCTATGGATTCTCCTATAACGTTTATTTGAGTTATTTTATATTGTATTTTATTATTAGTAATATTGTTTGTTAGTGGGTTGGGTGGGTTTGGGGAATGTAGCTATTATAGTTTAGTTTAGTTTGGTTTAGTTAGTTTTTGTTGACCATTAAAGGAGGACTAGGTAATTCTGCCAATTTTCATCCTCGCCCCTGGTGAGGGAGATACAGATGCATGCCAAATGACATTGAACCAGATTAAGCTGTTGATGATATTTTTAGTGAAAGGGGGAAATTTGTCCAGGAGACCTGTAGAGAGAACCTCTGGCCATCTGGAAGCATGTCACTTGAATCTCAGAGTCAGAGAAAGCGGATGTGTGGGAGACAGGGGAGCTGGTCTCCTCCCCTATCTCAACCCATCTAGAGACCTGTGCAAGCAATGGGGCTTCATTTTCACTCCTGCCTATGTCTAACATGAAGTCTGGACAACTACTGTTGATGGATGGTACTGAAGATGTGCAAATGGAAGTCAAGATTGCTGCAGAATTACCTGAATCAGATCTGGAATCCAGGGATGGTGAAGACCATCAGCCAGAAGCTGTAAATGTGGACGTAGTGATATTTAACCAGGAGCTGACACACATCATGATAGAAAACATTAGGCATTTGAAAGAGATCAAATTAAAAAAAAGATTTGTAATGGAAATGAAAAACGCTACTTGCGCAAATAGCTGAAGAGGAACTGAAGTTCAAGGCAGCTGCACGGCAGATGTGAACAGCTAGCACACCCCAAATAACTGACTCTGTACAGTCAGTAGCCAAAATACATCCGAGAGCATTGGGGCAAGGAAACAAACTGCTTGAACTGACTGCAAAGTTGACCTGATTGCCACAGAGCAAAAATCTTGGAGTGGTAAATTGCAAGCCGGGGCAAAAAGGAAAGAAACAGCAGTTTGGACAATCACAATACTATTTAAAAATGAAGGTGTGCATGTAGCAGATATTCTGTTTTAGCTAAAAAAAAGGTGTGAAAGCCTAGAACCTCCCTCCCCATCATAGACTCTGAACAAATATGGATTGGGGGTTGGAGGGTGAAATGTAAGCTAATCATGTCAAACAGTGGCATAATTCACCTCCCAAGCTGCTTATTTTTGGGTAGAGACAGAGGTTCCCTTTTTTATCTGGGCCAACCTAAATCTTTCTCCAAGTATGGGTCCAGACTGCATTTGAGTAATGCCTGTGATACCCCAAGATGCACACATTGTTTAGATACAGGACACCTGGCTGCAACCTGTGTCAATCCCTTCTGCTGCAATCTCTGCAAAAAGAAAGCGCATTCCTATATCTGCTGCTCATTGGCCTCACATAATGGAATAGATAATTCAACTCATGAAGCCCTTATTACTCAGACACAAAAAAGGTCTATGCTATAGCATTGGAGAAACACATGAAGAAAATTTTTAAAGAAAAACAGAACACCCTTATGACTGTAGAAGATAAATCTACACATGAACAAGACAACATAACAGATAAGGTACAAGAGTCAGATACAGCACATATTAAGAATGAGGCACTGCAGGTTACAGCTAGAGCTAGTACTTCTACACTACAGGAGGAGGATCCTGGGATGGTGATATCTGAAACAGAGAGTCAATCAACTGTTGACAAACATACACAAGAATGGGACACGGAGGCAGTAGATGACACAGTGTTCCTGGATCAAGGAGCACAAGTGAAAGTAATGTAGAATGATGATTCAATGCCCCTCCACCCCCACCCCACCCACACCCAAGATGTTAGCAGAACCAGCTTTTCAACAAGTGAACTACAAAAAAAGGCCGAGAGCAAAAGTAGAAAAATAAACAGAACCCAAAGGCAAGGGGAAAAAAATCATAAAAGAAAAGCAAAAATTGTGCACGATAAACAAATACAGGGCATTACCGATAGAAACCACATCAATGAACTCAGAGGAAGAAGAGGTGGAATTTGACTCCTCATCAATTTCCTCCTCTCCAAATGATCAGTCCTCTGGATTAGAGGATCAAGGAGCTGAAGACACAGTAAAGAAAAAATGGACAACTAGATTGCATCAATAGAAAATGGATAACTACCTACCACCGTCACAACTTTCTGCCTCATGACAAATTAAAAAAAAATAGCAATAAATGTTAACAGCATCAAGAATAGTAAGAGAAGGTTGACAATCCTCAGAGCACTACAGCAACAGAAAGATGTCATAGTGTACCTACAGGACACGTATCTAAAAATATTATAATAATATATAAAAGGGGAGGTCATGTCAGACCAACTTGTTAGAATTCTATGGTAAAGTAAATCAGGCATTGGACAGGGATGATGCAGTAGATGTGATATTCTTGGACTTTGCCAAGGCATTCAACAAGGTACCTCATGTTAAAATATTGGAAACTCTAGTAAATATGGGAGTCAAACAAAATGTTGTTTGTTGGATAAAATCCTGGTTAACTGATAGGTCACAGAGAGTATGTATAAAAAGAGAACTCTCCAATTGGCAAAGGGTGACTAGTGGAGTTCCGCAGGATTCAGTGTTGGGTCCCTGCCTGTTCAATGCCTATACAGGAACAATGAGAGCCTCCGGATATCTGGTTTTCAAAATTCACAGATGATACCAGAATTGGAAGGGTGGTTAACATGAATAAAGATGCGGACTTATTACAGACAGCCCTAAGCGAATTAGAAATTTGGGCAGACAGTCACAGTTCTTCATTTAATGTGGGTAAGTGCGGAGTGATGTATTTGGGTAAGAACAATATGCACAATTATAAAATGGGAGGTAGAGATCTTAAAGAGACCTCTGAGGAAAGCGACTTGGGGGTAAAGATTAGTAATAATCTAAACTTTACACCCCATTACAATCAAATTATTAAAAAAGCCAGAAGTATTCAATATTCTATCAACAAACATATAAAGAGTAGAGACAAGGGTGTTCTGTTGCCACTGTATACATCCTTGGTACGCCCCCATTTGGAATACTGTTCACAGTTGTGGTCATCATTTAAGAAAGGGGACATTGCATCGATAGAGAGGGTACAGAGACGAGCCACCCGCAGAATGAAGGATGTACAGGGGATGGATTATGATTAAAGGCTTGTGTCATTGGGATTGCACTCATTGGAGTTTAGAAGATTTAGAAGGGACATGTGTATGATATATAGGGCCCTGAATGATCCAGTATTAAGGGATCAACTTGCCCTGGATGTTATGGTTCATAATCATAACACCAGGGCACACCCGTTACAGATAAAAATGGAGAGATTCAAATCAAATAAAAGAAAGTGCTGGCTTACAGTTAGAGCACCAAGGATCTGGAACAGACTACCAGCAGAAATAATAGATAGTGGGGATATGGACATTTTTAAGAGTAAACTGGATAGTTACTTAATAAAAAAATGGAATAAGGGGATATTCTTAAATACAAGGTGAGCATATGGACTTTGTCTTAAAAGTTCTTAAACCTATGAAACCTATGAATATTGGCTGAAGTAGAACACCCATCAAAACTGTGGGCCAAAGGAGCTACCTTCTGGTCTCAAGGCTCTGAGTTGTGCAATGGACTAGGGATTTTATTCCTCAACTCCAATTTAAAGGTGTCAAGACTCATAGATCTAGATCCTGGAAAATCACTTATTCAGGACATCCAGCTAGGGGACTCCAGGATCAGACTAATAAACTCCTATGCCCCTCAGGCTAAGACAAAAAGGATAGAACTGTTCAAGAAAGTTCAGCCCTATTTATGTACAGCTAGGCTAATAATCTAATAATCTTGGGCGGGTGATTTTAACTGTAGTTTACACCAAACTGATAGAGGTTTACAAACACAGAAAGTATTCTGTGACACTAACACACTTAACGATATTATTAGTTCAGCTAGACTAAAGGATGCTTATAGGACAGTTCATAAACAGGGGGTTTCTCTTATAATAGAGGGACACATTTAACATGTGCAGACTTTTTCCTTATTTCCCTGATTTTAGGTGTAATATCAACCAGAATGCATAACTGGGCATTTACAGGTCACAGAGGTTTAGAAATTCATATATCAGGGAGGGAATCAATTAAAATTGGGAAAGGCCCATGGAAGGTAAATGCTACCCAGTTGGAATCAGAAAATATCTGCAAAGAATGAAAATGCATGTGGGTGGCTGCGAAATCAGTAATCTGTCTGTATGGCTCATTGAAAGATTGGTGGGAAGACTCCAAGAAAAACTTTAAAACCATGTTTCAAAACATAACAAATAAACAGTCAGTTAATATGTATTTAGATTGTCTCACTTTAAGGAAGCAATTACATACCTAAACATCCAGAGCTGAAACACTACAACAAGATTATAGTAAACAGATAACTCGGATAAAAAAGGAAATGTTTAAAATACAGTACAACAGGGCCAAAACAATTGAGCAAGAATTAAGATTCAGAACAGAGAACAAAAAACAACTGTATGATCCCTTTAAAGATAACCAAAAAAGGGTAGATAATAAGATGATCAGACAACTAGAAGATGAGAATGGTTGAATTCAGTCTGGGAAGGATGATATTTTGCAGACTGTTAACCATACAATACATACAAGATTTCTTTGGGACACCACCAGAAATACACCACCACAAGGAATATTTAGATAAGTTACAGGTGCCAGCATTAATAGATGCTCAGTCTGAATCACTGATTCAGCCAATAGCAGAAGAAGAAGTATGACAAATGATAACAGCATTAAAAAATAATACTGCCCCAGAGGTAGATGGACTTGCACTGGAGTTCTATAAAGCTTTCCTAAATGAACTAGTTCCAGAATTGACACAACTATTTAATAAAACATTTATTTCACAAAAGATTCCTAAGTCAATGGCTATAGCACATCTCATATTTCTCTATAAAAAAGGAGATAGGCACAAACTTATTAACTGGAGGCCCATTACTTTATTAACTGTGATTTCAAAATTCTAGGAACAATTTTAATCAAAAGACTAGCTCAAATGTCAGAAACCCAAATAAGTGCAGCACTGTCTTGCTCAGTACCAGGCAGAGGCATATGAGACAACATGATCATGTTCTGGGAAATCTTTCAAAGGAGCCAGAAAGGAACTGAAGATGGGTTCATGCTGTGTCTTGACCAACAAAAGGCCTTCAGTTCGGTGTCTCATGAATACATGTTTGCAGTACTGTGTACTTTTGGGATGCCAGAGCAATTTGTTGAGTGGCTAGGCTGTTTATATAAGATAGCTATGTTTCAACCAAGGGAGATAGGTGGAAAGGGGACCTGGTGCAGATTCGAAAAGGGGTAAGGCAGGGATGCCCAATAAGCCCATAGTGTTTTGTATAGACCCTTTTTTGCCTTCAGTTATGATGAAACCTCAAATCCAGGGTATATCACTCTCAGCAGTCATACCTCCAGTCAAGGTATTGGCATATGCTGACGATGTGGTAATCATTGTTAATAACAACAACACAGATGAAGCTGAAGTATTAGAACAATGTAAAGTTCTTGCAGCAGCCTCTGAATCAAAAATAAATCTAGATAAAAGTAAAGGTATGCAGTTAGGACAGAATTCCCAAATGAGACATAGCTATGCTTCTATTCCCTTAGCCACAGAACCTATCTCGGTCTTAGGGATCCTGTTTGGTGCAGAGGTTCTGGTGGTACTAAACTGAGAATGAAAAATAAAGCAAGCAGAAGGCTTAACTATTAAAAACTCTTAAAACTGAAGGTGGACAAAGCAATGGGGCCTGATGGGATTCATCCCAGAATTCTAAAAGAACTAAGGGTAGAACTAGTGACACCACTGACTATCCTCTTTAACAAATCATGGGAGGATGGAGTGGTACCCGAGGACTGGAGGAGGGCAGATGTGATTCTCCTTCACAAAAGTGGGAGCAAGGCAGAAGCAGGAAACTACAGACCTGCTAGTTTAACCTCAGTGGTAGGGAAAATGATGGAATCACTTCTGAAGGAAAGAATTGTCGAGTATCTAGAGGCCAGAGGGGCACAGGACCCAAGGCAGCATGGATTCACAGCGGGAAGGTCAAGCTAGACAAATCTGATAGATTTGTTTGACTGGGTGACCAAAGTAGTAGATCAGGGAGGGGCTGTGGACATGGCCTACCTAGACTTTAGCAAAGCATTTGACACAGTCCCACACAAAAGATTTATATACAAGTTAGCCAGCCTGGGAGTGGGTCCCAAGATGACAGCCTGGGTAAAGAATTGGCTGGAGAATAGGACACAGAGAGTAATAGTAAATGGAGTCCACTCTGAAGAAAGTGGGTTACTAGTGGGCACCGTGAGGGTTCAGTATTGATCGGTCCTCTTCAATGTCTTTATAAGTGACATTGCAGAGGGACTGGAAGGAAAAGTATGTCCCTTGCAGATGACACAAAGATCTGCAACAGAGTTGATGCACAAGGGGGTGGAAACATGAGAAGGGACTGGCAAGGTTAGAGGAATGGTCAAAATGTATAGCAGCTTAGATTCAATGCTAAGAAGTGCAAGGTAATGCACCTGGGAAACAAAACCCAAGGGAAGAGTACACAATGGGGTTAGATACTAACAACAACAAAATGGAAAGCTACCTGGGGTAGTCATATCAGATGACCTAAGGTGGGCAAGCAATGTGAGAGGGCAGCAAGGAGGGTTGGGGGATACTGGGATGCATAGGAGAGGCATCACCAGAGAAAACAGGAAGTTATTATCCCTCTCTACAGACAGCTGGTGAGACCCCATCTGAGTACTGCATGCAGTTCTGGAGACCCAGTCTCTGCAAAGACATAGACAGGATGGAAGCTGTCCAGAGGAGGGCACTAAAATGGTGCAGGGTCTGCACCAGAAGACATATGAAGAGAGACTTAAGGAGCTAAATGTATAGCCCCGAGGAAAGGAGGGAGAGGGGGACACATGATAGAAACTTCAAGTACCTCAAGGGAATCAACAAAGTCCAAGAGGGTAGCATCTTTCAAAAAGAGGTGTGCAGAACAAGGGGGCACAATTTGAAGATAGAGGGGGCAGCTCAGAGGTAATTTAAGTATTTTTTCGGAGAGAGGGTTGTGGATGCATGGAACGGCCTTCTGGAGGAGGTTGTGGAGTCAAAAACAGTGGTGGAATTCAAGCATGCATGGGATAGTCATAAGGCAATTCTAGGGGTGGGGGTAGGAAGAAGTAGGCTGCTGGTTAACTAGGATCTGCAGCTTATCCATTAGGTAGGGAAATGGGCAGACTGGGTGGGCCAAGCGGTCTTTATCTGCCATCAAATTCTATGTTTCTATTAGTTGGATTCATAAGCAGTTATCTAAAAGGAAACGTATCTTATTGATAAAGAACTTGCTAGTTGCTTGCTATGTTAGTAAGCACCAGACAAGGAATTTACCAGATTATACGGATATCAGCAGCCCAGGAAGTAGTGGTCTTACCCTTGTGCCCCATGAACTAAAAGGAAGTAGCTCTATCCCAGTTAACCAATACCAGGATACCAGCTTTCTCATGGGATCTAGTCTGGCTGAATGCCAAGAATAATAACAAACATAACCCTATAGACAAAATATATTGTCTGAGGCAGGAGTGTCACCAAATCCCTGAGATGCAAGAACACCTATTTTTGCAGTGTGACTATGCTAAAACCTAATGGAGCCAGGCCACAGTAGTATGGAATACACCTCATTTGAAGACTCTGACTTATCATGAATTAATTTTGGCAATATACCCACAGAGGTGGAAAAACTTTCACAAACAGACTTCGCAAGTATTCTTCGCTATACTGAAATATTATATCTGGCAAGCCCGGTGCAAGTTTGTAAGGCAGCAACAGATGATGACACATGATGCTGTACTTAGAAATGTGACCATTTCTCTGCAACAGGTCTATGAAAAAGATTTAAAGAACAATGCAGGCCCCAAAATGACAGTACTATGAACAGGATACAATCAGTTTTTGGTTTGATGGATTTATTTGGAGACAGGAAGTAGCATGTAAATAAGACAACATGGTGATGTTTGGGTGATGGTAGCACTAAAAAAGAGGAGGAAAAAATGAAATAATGGGTTGAAGTGGCCAAAATAGAAATGGAAGAAAACAATTCTTAACGAAGAAAAAAAGAGGGAAATAAAGAGACAGTAAGAGTGACAGTGGCAGGAAAAAAAAAAAGAGATGGCTCTGAATGAAATGTGCTTTTCTTGTATGATATGAAAATACAAAGACTCTATGCTAGGATACAGAACAGTCTGACACTGAATTATACACCCCTTATCCCCACAATAAAATTTCCCTACTCTACTACAGGGAGTGCTGGCTCTCTTTTTGAAGGGATGGAGGATTCCAGTGTAGCAGGACCTATTCTGTCTGGGGAACTTGCTATTGGAGACCCTTTAGAGCAGCTGCTGCAACTGCCATGGAGCCTAATAGAGATCTATCAGAAGCAGAATGGAGAGTTTAACAGGATTTGGAAGAAAAAGGCACTTACTAAATATGATGACCAAAGCAGAATTAGAGTATGCACGAAATAAAACAAAATGGGAGGAAGAAAGAAAACAGAAAAGATCGTCCATCAGCCCGACTGGCATCCCAGGGAAGAAGTTCATACTTACTCCTATGGAGGGGTGACAGAGGATCGTGTCTCAGAGGATGTCTTACCAGAGCTTACAGGAGTGACACATTCATCTATGGAGATCTCTTCTTCAGAATGGACACTGGACACAGCCTTGCATAAGGTGGGCTGTTTATTCGTGGAAGAAAAATGGATACCGGACCGGGATATGCCTATTACGGGCACACCAAAATGACCACAAACTACTGCTTTGACAGATACAATCAGGCCTGATTTTGTGGAAGCCCAAAACAGTGCACAACAGCTGTAGCAGCCACTGCAGCTGCACAAAAAGGAAATGTAGAGCTGTCTATTCCTGCTGTGTCAGACACTACACACAATACTGTACAGAACACTGTACGGGCATCGGTTTTACAAGGTACAGCTAAAGCTACACAGGATGCTACAGCACAACAGACTACTGCGTCAGAAGCCAGGGAGAACACTGCTGTTTTGGCAGCTGGTACACCTATACCAATTGGTACCACATTCACAGATACTGGTGACTTATCTCAACCTTGCAATATTTTAGATGATAATGTTACGGATAAGACACCTGAGCAAAATAGTAATACAATTCCTTCAACAAAGCCTGCTAATTATGCCAGTTTGTTTCAGCAGCCAACAGAGGTAGACAAATGGCAATATGTGGTCCATTTAAGGTATAAAGGGGGGCTTGACAAGTCCCTGACCACAGTTTTGTTGGCAAAGCATTAATTAAAGATTCCATACATTTTACACCTGCGGATGTCTATGTGTTTGCACACGCACCTGGAAATTACAATCTTGGCATAAGTTTTCACACAGCCACCTTGTTGGACAAATTTTGGAGTCTGTATTATACTGTCAAAGACACTCCCTGTGGAGTTCATTTACTGCCATCCCTATTATCAAACCAATTATTAAAACAGTTACCATCCTCTTCAGAAATGAGGGCTTATTTTTTCTACTTCTTCGCCCCCCTCCCCCAGGGAACCCTCTCCGGCATCCTCTAATCTCTGGTCTCTACCTCCCACCTGAGACGCTTCTCCTTCTCCCTCACTCCATCCCAACACATCCCCTGGATCTGAACCCACCAGGGAGGGGCTACCATATCTGCCCAGTGTGCTCTATCTATAGTATAGAGTGCTGGGCCGGGTGAGCATGGACCTGGAGAGAAGAGCACCCGGTGTTGGCAGTTTGGTCCAGGGCAGAAGTGCTTTCACCTATCCCCAAGGGAGGGTATTTTTTTACTTGTGTTCCTCCCGAGGAGTGTGGCATGCTACGATGCCTGTGCACGGCTATCCTGCTGGTGTCTGCCGCACTCCACTTCTTGCATCGATCAGTGAACCTACAGTGCACCCTATTTCCATAGGAGGCCACCAGGACACCAGATATCCCTGAATCCCACCCCAGGGAGAGGACAGCAGTCCTTTGAATGCTCCATCCTTTCCCTCCCCTGCCGTCACCTGGTTTCCTGAGTCCGTCTCTGAACCCATGTTGCCTGCATGGCGTGAGGTGTGGTATCCAGTGTCTCAACCCTCAGCACCACTGGGCCAGCCAGAAATGAGGGCTTGAGCGTAAATGATATTGTGTTTTTGCTGGAGAAAAGGAATGACCTGCAGGGTACTCCTGACCAAATTATTGATGACAATAGGTTTTTGACAGGAGGGTGAAAATTTAAGGTAAGGCTGAAGGAAACTGAACAAGGTATTCAACATTTACCTAACTGTTTTATTTAGGGCAGCATTATGGCTTTCTTTTCTACCCAGGACAGCCAAAGTCATGTTACCGTTGTGGTTCTTTAGCTCATTTGAACACAGATTGTGATAAGATTAAATGTTTTCAATGTGGAACCCTGGGCCATACTGGCAATATGGGTACTGTACCACCCTAATGTAACTTATGTGGCGGAAGACCACTCCTTTATGTCTTGTCCATGGGTGACTCATAATTCCACTGGTTCAGTGGAACAAGATTTTTATATAAACCAAGCTACAAGACCATACAGAGTTCCTAGTCCTCCACTAACTTTGTTTACTCAGTCTACCACTACAGTAGTAACTCATGTGGAGCCTCTCAGCTCATGACCTGAACCAGCCATGACATCTTTAGGTCTCACTCCTATTCAAGTTTTGCGACATTCAATTCAGGTATATCAGCCACCTTCTGTTTCTATTGTAGAAATGCCACCCCCCTAATACAACAGACAGTCACACCTGATTCTGACTTATTTCAAACTGTCACCAAGGGACCGAAATCAAAGGTGGTCTCAAATACAGTGGTTCCTTTCTCCAAACCGGTCCTTTTGGACATCAGATATGAAGTTTTACAAGGTTGGAGTGATACTATGGCTGATGCAGATTCAAACATTTCAGTACAATCATCACAGAGCGAATCTTCTGTAGATGCACCCACAAAAAAATTCTTCTGCCACTACTTCTGCTAGAGAACAAGGGGTTACTTGATCTTGCTCGAAGAAAACTGTGACTCCTCAAACATAACTATATACCAACTTTACAGTTTGCAAGCCTGAATGTAAATAGTATCACATCTGATGTGAAGAGGGTTGCTACTTTTTCTTTATTACAGAAGTTAACTTGTGATATTTTCTTTCTTCAAGACACTAGGTTGCATTCTTTACAGGATGTATCTATAGTTCAGAATGAGTGGTTAGGGGACTCCCATTGGCCCACTGGAGAAGGGCAATGCAGTGGTCTAGGGGTATGTTTTACTAACCCATGTATTTCAGTACAAAAACTGATTGATGCTTGCCCAGGTAGAGCCCTGATCCTGGATATTAGTTTTGAAGGTACTGCCTACAAGCTTATCAACCTGCACACCTCACAAATGAAAGCTTTCCAGATTGATCTGTTGAAATTACTTCAGCTATATCTATATACAAGTAAGCAGGTTTTGTTCAGGGGGTAACTTCAATATAAGCATATTGAAGTCAGATAAAGAGATAAACTCCACTAAAACATATTGTGATACTAACTTTTTACAGTCATTCTTAAAGCAATCTGGTTTAAAAGACATTCATGCCATGTTGGCACAAAAACCTGCCCATGCTTCTTTTTAAAGGGAAGCCGTCCACATGCATAGATTATTGGTTTGCATCTCATTTGCTTTCAATTTCTCATATTGAAACAACACCAGTAGAAACGTTTGAAAATGCTTTGATTGGCATACATGTTTCTATCCCCCAGCATCGCAGACAGAGGAATATGGAGAATGAATTACCTTTTTTTTTATATCTGACCTCTGAAATGTACAGAGGAAGCTTCCCACCCATATGGAAGATTTATGATGATAGTAGTATTCGAATATTAATGGAAAAACCTTTTGTATTGGATATGGCAAATCCACTGTAAACTTGTATTAAAACAGCAGTAGGTGTATTTCCCTAGAACTCTTTCATATCATTTTGAAAGATTTACTGTTTATTAAACATGAAGAATTTAAATTATTATTTAGTCAAGCTCATTTGTATGCCTGTTGGGATTCTTTGCATTGGTAGGTTTAATTTTTTCTTTTCTCCCCATTAATGTTGTAAACTCCGTGGCATTTTCCTTATATGATTTCATTGATAAATGACCTATAAGGAGATGTTAATTTTTCATTTAGTTATATCATATTGCCCTGGATTAAGGGAAATAGCCATAGATAGAAGGGTTTTACCTCTTTGTATCTCATTAGTTTCAAGTGTGTGTTTAATAACTTGTATGGTTTAGACAGAAACTTTCTTTTTTTTTTTCCTTTTCACTTTGTCACTTTCCTTTTTAACTATCCTCTTAGATATGTAGGAATATTTGGGTTTATATCATTTTGTTAATTTACTGCTATGCTTCCAGTTTATGTTGTTATGAACTTGTTCTAGTTTGTATCCGATTTTGAATACGTCAATAAAAAATTCCCATACTCTTTTTGAGAAGTGCCATGGGATCTTAAACATCCACCTGAACTACCACCAGAACAGACAGATGGGACAGCGGTTTAATGTCTCATCTGAAAGACTGCACCTCAGGAGTGCAGCACCCCCTCATTCTGCACTACAGTGTCAGTATTGAGATTTAACCCAAGTGTCTGGTGTGGGGATAGAACCCACAGCCTACTGATCTTCCAGCCTCAGAGACAAGTGTGCAACCTTATGAGCCACTGAAGGGGGTAACTGTTGTTAAGTTATTTCATTTTGGTATTTTTATGCAATTATTGTTTAATTTGAATGGATCTGACATTAATGAAAGGAGAAAGTCCAGAGGGGATATCGCTAAGCTCAAAGGAGAAAAGGGGGGCATGTGAGGAGGAGGAGGAGGACCCTGTAAAAGCATCTATCCTAAATAGATATTTTTGCTCAGTATTTACTGAAGACAAGGTAGGGCAGGGCCCACATCTCAGCACCATGGACACAGGGGGGAGGGAGGTGAGCACTACTCCATTCACAAAGTAAAGGGTCCAACAAGAGCTCGCTAAGCTCAGGGTGGACAAGGCAATGGGACCTGATGGCAGACATCCCAGAGTATTTAAGGAGCTAAGGCTGGAACTAGCAGAGCCATTAGCAGAACTGTTTGGTGAGTCTCTGAGCACAGGAGAGGTCCCAGAAGCCTGGAGATGGGCTCATGTGATCCCGCTCCACAAGAGTGGTAGCAGGGAGGAGGCAGAGAACTACAGACCAGTCAGTCTTACCTCAGTAGTGGGCAAGATTATGGAAGCACTCCTTAAGGAAAGGATAGTGTACCACCTGGAATTGATAGGGGCACAGGATCCAAGACAGCATGGGTTTACAAAAGGAAGGTCCTGTCAAACTAATCTCATAGATTTTTTTGACTATGTAACCAGAGTGGTGGATCAGGGGGGAGCAGTTGATGTCACCTACCTTGACTTCAACAAAGCTTTAACACTGATCCTCATAGAAGATTGATAAATAAGCTGGGTAGGCTCAGGGTGGGTCAGAAGTTGGTCAACTGGGTGGCAAACTGGTTGATGGGCAGAAAACAGAGAGTGATGGTAAATGGTATACATTCAGAAGAGATGCAAGTTACAAGTGGGGTACCTCAGGGATCAGTCCTGGAGCCACTCCTCTTCAATATCTTCATTAGTGACATTGCAGATGGACTAGAGGGTAAGGCATGCCTGTTTGCAGATGACACCAAGATCTGCAACAGAGTAGATGATCCAGATGGGGTGGGCCGAATAAGAAGAGATTTGGATAAACTAGCAAAATAGTCAGAAGAATGGCAACTGGGATTTAATGCAAAGAAGTGCAAGATCATGCACATAGGGAAGAGAAACCCTGAAGCCACCTATAGGCTAGGAGGGAGTGCTGGCAGTCAGAAAGGAAGAGAGACTTGGGCATCGTCATCAGATGACCTGAAATCATCCAGACCTCTAAAGCCGTAGGGTAAGGCTAGGGACGTTAGGGTGTATTAGTAGAGATATCACAAGTCATAAGAGGGAGGTAATAATCTCTCTTTACAATACACTGGTTAGGCCCCATCTGGAGTACTGCATGCAGTACCAGAGGCCACACCTTCACAAGGACATTAACCAAATTGAGGCAGTCCAGAGAAGGGCAACCAAAATGGTGCAGGCACTGCATCAGAAGACATATGAGGACAGATTAACGGATCTCAATTTGTATACCCTTGAGCAAAGGAGGGAGAGAGGTGATATGATTGAAACATTCAAACACCTTAAGGGCATTAACAAGGTGAAAGAGTCTAACAAGTTTAAATATGAGAAAAATAGTAGGACAAGATTAGAGGGAGGCCAATTAAGGGGGAATGTGAGGAAATTATTTTTCACAGAAAGGGTGGTGGATGCATGGAATGGCCTACCTCAGGAAGTGGTGGCTATGAATACAGTGCAGGGTTTCAGACAGGCATGGGATAGGCATAAGGGAGCAATACATATGAGTATGAATAGATAGGCCACTGACAGAGCAAAGGCCGATGGCACATTTATAAGGTAGAAAAAGAAATGGGAAGACTGGATGGGCCTTGCGGTCCTTATCTGCCATCAACTTCTATGTTTCTATGTTTCTATGTTTTGGGAAGGAGGAATTAATTATTATTTTATTTGATTGTTTTGGGAGTGGTATTTATTGGGGATTTTAATTTGGGTGGATTAACTTGTTATGTGCAGCAGGTCAGGATGTGCCTTAGTTCCAGGGCCCCATGGATTACCTATTAGGCATCACTGTTGCTTGAACTCTGCCCTTTCCTTGACCTCCCCTTGTCAACTACAGCACTAAGGTACTGTCTGGAGGTCAGGATTGGGAGAGGGCATGTTGGGGGGCAGTGTGATGCTGGTAGCATAGCACAGGCAAATTGCATTAGGGTTGCCAGGACCAGAAGGCACCCTAGGTTAAAGCAGGGCCTGGAGAGAGGCCAGACTTGTTTGGTCCTCATATCTAGGGTTCCCACCAGACTGAGTGGGCAGGTAGCCAATGGGTTGACAACCTCGATAAATCCCCATTGGGCAGTTCTGTGCAATGCCAGATTGATTAGGAATATGACTGTGATTATTGTGGACTTAATCTCCTCAGTCAATCTGGATTGCATCACAGAGATCTGGTTGGGGAATGACGTGAGCCCAGTATTGGAGGCATCTGGCCTGGCCTGGTTTTCCATATTGCACTGCCCAAGAACAGAACGTGGGGAGGAAGGGGAGAGTGATCATCTGTTTTAGATCTGACCTAAACTTCTCTGTGCACCCAGTTGGTTCCACTTCATTGTTTGAATGTGTGGTGTTGAGCAGGGGTACAGCTGCAGGCTGCGGAATCCTCCTCATATACTGTCCTCTGGGGCAAGAGGGGGAGTTTCTGCAGGAAGTTGTGGGCTTTGGTGCCAAGAAGGTGTTAGAGTCATCTAGATGGTTGACTTTGGGTCACTTCAATGCCTGGAACAGCGATGAACATTTGCAATTTAGTTATGACTTCCTCCAGTTGATGTCTTCACTGGGCCTTGCACAAGTTGTTGCTTCTATGGTCCTCAGCCACAGTCACACCTTGGACTTAATGTTCTCACTGGAGCTTGAGGTCCCTGATCTCAGGATTGATCCAGTCATTTGGTCTGATTATTGTATGGTGAGGTTTTTGTTCAGGGTCCCGCCTGTTAGTCCCTTCCCTGTTGAGATGGTCAACTACCGTCCTTTGACTTGGTTGTCCCCAGAGGGACTGATGCTGGAAATGGATCTATCTGGTGTGAGTGTTGCATGTGCAGCAGGTGCAGATGAGGTGGTTGCAGGCAATAATTAGGCTGCTTCTAGGGCACTAAACTCTGTTGCACTGGTCTGTGTATGATCCAGGTCTTCTCACTTGAGACTACTGTGGTTCAATGAGGTTCTCAAAGAGATGAAGACCATGGGTCAGAGGTTGGAGCGTTGTTGGAGGAGGGCTCAACCAGAGGGGGACAAACTGGCTTTGAGATTCTACCATGATGACTATCAAAGGGCAATTAACCATAAGAAGGCAGAATTCCTGTCCAGGGAGATTACTGCAGGGAGGAACAGACCAGCTCTGCTTTTTCGAACTGTGGACAGGCTTCTCCATCCTGCCTGTCTGCAGTCGAAAAAAACATCTTCAATTGCTCAGTGCATGGAGTTTACTCTGTTTTTCTCTGACATGGTTTTCTTCATTTGGGCTAGGATTTTGCCAATGAGGTACAGTACTAGCAGCCCCACGGTGGTGAGTTGTGTGTGTCCAGAGGCACTCCTATTGTTTGGAGTGAGTTCAGGCCAGTTGGGGTGGCTGAGGATTGCAAGGTGATTTCAAAACTGTAGCCCACATACTGTGAACTGAACACAGGCACAACTCTTCTCTTAATGGGATGTGTTGAGTCCATTGAGCCAGTATTTGCCGAGATTGTCCAGTGTTTGCTTTTGAAGGGAGGTTTTCCCGGTGCCCTAAAAGAGGTACTGGTGGGACCACTCCTAAAGAAATTATCTTTTGACACTGGCATGTTGGCAAATTATAGACCTATCTCTAGCATCACATTTCTGGGTAAGGTTTTTGAGAAAGTGGTTGTGCTGCAGCTCGAGGCACACCTCACCACCCATGACATAAACAAGCCCTTTCAGTTGGGGGTTAGGTCAAAACATAGCATTCAAATGGCATTAGTCAGAGTACAAAATTATCTCCTTAGGGCAAGGAATAGAGAGGAGCATTCAGGTCTCATTCTTCTCAGTCTCTCCTCAGCATTTGACACTATGGATCACCTAATGTTGCTGGATAGTCTTAGGGAGCTCTGTGGACTCACTGGTACCATCATTAACTAGTGTGAGTCCTTTCTTATAGGCAGGATGCAGAGGATGGTGATAGGAAATGTTCCATCCTGCCCAAAGCCCCTTCCTTGTGATGTTCCCCAGGGCACAATTCTGTCACCTGCTTTGTTCGTAGTATACAGTATATGCTTCCCCTGAGTGAGATCATTAGATGGTACAGCTTGGGTTTTCACTGCTGTGCAGATTAAATCCAGCTGTAAATATCATTTGCACCAAGGACAGATGCTGCTGTGGAAGTGCTAAATAAATGTCTATCTGAGATCCATGACTGGATGTCCTCAAGCTGGCCAAGACTCAATCTGGATGAGCTTTGAAGACACATCTTTTTAGTATAGCTTTTAATGACTTATGTTAGTTTTATATTTGGTCTATTCATTGTTTTATGTATTGTACAGGCGCTTTGGTTATGAGAAAAGTGCCTTTTAAAAATAAAGAATGAAATGAAATGAAATGAAAGTAGGTACTAGTGATTGAGCCTGGTTGTCGGCAGTAAGTGGAAGTTGCTGGGATGAGTACAGGATTATTTCTTGATCCCACTCCCTTGGCGGTGTACACTAAGGTGAAAAATCTGTGCATCATCCTTGATGACAGATTGACTCTTGAGGCCCCGGTATCATCCATTGTCAGGAGTGACTTTTAACACTTGAGGAATGTTGCCCGGATTAAAGTCTTGCTTCTGCCTGACAACCTACCCTCATTGCCACATGCATTCATGACATTGTGGCTCAATTGCTGCAATTCTCTGTACACCTTGAGATCACTGGAGGGGTTCTCCAGTGACTGCAGCTGGTGCAGAATGTGGCAGCTAGGTTACTGATAGGCCTTCCAAGGTCCTGTCATTTGATTCCTGTTCTGCACAGACTGCACTGGCTGCCAGTTAGGTGAAGAATCACCTTCAAGGTAGACTTGCTCAACTATAGGGCCTTACATGGATTGGGCCCTGGTTATATGAATGACCTACTGACTCCTGCCCGTCCTGTGTGGTTGCTTTGCTCCATTACAGAGGGCCTCCTAGCACTTCCCAAGGCTCTCCTTAAGTCTTCTGGTGACTGCTCATTTGAGCTGGTGGGCTCAGTATTGTGGCACTCATTGCCAAAATCTTTGAAAGAGGCTCCATCAGTGGAGGCTTTTAAGCAGGGACTGAAGGCACATCTTTCTAGGAGGGCATTTTCTGATTATTTGGAGCTGGGTTAGTAACCTACTGCAATATGTTATGCAATATTTTATATGTAATTATTTTATTTAAATTAGATTTTAACTGTTTTTAAGTTGTTATTGTGTTATGATTGTTTATTTTTGTATGTGTTACCTACCCACTTGTACAGCGATCAGTGCCTCCATGATGAGGCACATTATAAAATAAACTTTTAATTACTTACTTACTTACTACTTACTTACTTATTTACTTACTGTTTTATTTAAAGCAATGTTAAATGTATAGCAAATGCAACCCTGACTAATATACAGAGAGTTTATTACATTTGTTATACATATTTCTTAACATTTTTAAATGTTTACAGGGGTGCTCCTGGTGTATGGCCAAAATCAGAATCAAATAGTGAAAGTACTAGTTCTCCCCCAACCCAAAAGCTGCAGATGGACCTCAACTCATATTTGGCATATTAAAATTTAAAGTGTATATTCTTGACTGCTGAGGGGGTCACCTTACCATCACTGGTCAGGCTGATCATGATTCATCTGAATGATGAGACCAAGAACCACTTTAAATGTTAACATGATGGAATGAAAACCTAGTAAGAAAACTAAATTGACTTGAATGAATTGTAGGCTTTCAAGCACCTGTGTGTGTGTGTGGGGGGGGGGGACTTGTACTTTAACTGTTTTATATAAAGACATTGTCGGTCTTCAGGAATTATGGAAACTATATTTACTTAGTGTCTTGAATGTGAGGATGGAGAGAGGAGTAAAAAATCAATACAGTGAAAAAAAAACATATTTTGCACCTATATGACAGATTCTCTCTGCCATTCCACGATTTCTGTATCCACTGCCTTTTCAGTGTCCAGCAATATTATCAGTTTAGAACATTGCATATTAGAGAGATTGTGAGGGAAAGAATAAAAAAAAATGTTGTTAGTGAAGTAAATTATTTGTGTGAATTTTGAGCCTGAGAGCCTTCTCTCTTATACCCACTACCTTCTCTATGTGCATGTTGTTCATTTATTGTTTATTGTTTGACTCAAAGAGCCATCAACAAATACAATTTAAAAGTACCTTTAAGGTTATATTACATACATACAGCACTGTATGTCACATGTAAGACATAAATAATATATCAAAATTATACAACATTATATAAAAAAAGAGAAAAACTTCCTTACTTTATATACTTTCTGCATCCCTGTTTTCTAGCTGATATGAACAATCTATTGCATTACACATCTGAACAGTGTATTGCACTCTAAATACTCATTTACTATAACAATTAAAATTACCAGGGCACTTATTAGTGGCCTAAATAATTGTGCTATTAATTGTTTGTTTCCTTTTGTTAATTGCCTTAAACTAGTTTACCACTCTTGGTATAGACCAGCTATCCTCAGTCTGCAATATAACAGAGGTCAGTGTTTCTAAATCTAACTCATATTTAACATCCATAAAAGGTGCTAACCAGTACTTTCATTCATTTAAGTGCCAAGTACAATGCCACATAACATGTAACAAATCCTCACTTTCTCCCATTGTGCAACTACATTTTTCATCTACTGATTTTTTATATTTAAATCTCAATAAATTACCATCAAACTGTTCAAACTTGTACTTTACAAATATTTTATGAGTTTCCGGATCACTGAGAAAATCCAAGTAGCTCTCATACCCAAACGTAATATTATTCTTAGCAAACCATCTTGAATACTGGGAAGTTTTTATTTCTTTTAAATCTTGGTTTTGCCAGAAAACTTTAATTTTTGAAAACAAGTATTTATTATACTTGAAACTCAAATGAATATTCCTCTCAGTGTACTTTATTAGCACATTATATTTATATTTATTTATTATTGAGTGTATTTTTGAGTACCACAGGTTCTTTTTATATCCTAATTTATGCCAATTAAATTTTTCCTTTAAACACTGAGAGGGCATTTGACTTTGTGGGAGCCTTGTTAGTCTTAGCCAAAAACTTAACTGTTTGCATTCAAAAAGTGCATTTATATTTGAATACCCAGCTCAGATCTTATATACGTAGAGGGGTAGGAATATCCTACCCCAATTTTTTTCTCAACATTTTAAATAATGGGACCATAAATTTTTCACTGTATTTTCCATCCCATATTTCTACTCCATATAAAAGTTGAGATTCCACTTTTACTTTTATTACATCAATCAAAGGTTTAATGCTGGCTCCACCAAATCTATAATTAAATCTTGACAATGCCAAAACTGTTTTTTTTATAGTTTGAAGAGTTCTTTGGAACTGTGTATTCCAATTTCCATTTTCATTAAATTCTACTTCAAGGTAGACATAAGTTTTAACTCATTCTACTTTTTCTTCAGCAATTCTCCAGTTCCCACTCCTATTACAGTCTTTAGGTCCAAATATTACCACTTCGGTCTTAGGTTAATTTTTAACTGTAATTCTTTTGAACCACTCTCCAGCTTATTAAGCATATTCTGCATACCTTTCATTGTTAGGGAAAATAAAGCCAGACCATCAGCATATGCCATCACTGCCCACCTTTGTTCATTTACTTTTGGGGAATCGAGATCAGAAGTTCCCAGTTTGTTTAGTAATCCATTGATACAAAGAGAGAAAAGGGTTGGTGCGAGAACACAATCCTGATGTACACCTCTCTTCGCTTCAAATTTACTAGTCATTTGACCTTCCCTTCCCTTCCCATTCTGACCCGAGCCCAAGTATCCTGGTACAAATTGGCCGCATTGTTTATCAATGCTTCATCTACTCCCTTCTTTAACAAAATTTCCCATAGAAGTTTCCTAGAGATAGTATAAAAAACTGTAGAATAATCCACAAACATTGCATATATTTTTTGACCTCTTATTATTACATATTTCTCAATTATGTGGTCTAAAATAAACACATTGTCAAGAGTTGAATAATTTCTTCGAAAGCCCACTTGATATTGAGATAAATCCCCCAATTTATCTATTTCTTCCTTAAGTCTAGCTAGTATAATCTTAGAAAATAATTTTTAATTCATATCTAATAGACTAATAGGGCATTACATAGCTGTATTTACTAAGCTACCTTTTTTGTGAATTGGTATTATATGCGCTCCTTTCCATGGTGTTGGGTAATTATTTTATTGTATGCATTTATTAAATAGTGCTACTAATAATCTGGACCAGAGACCTGTTTGGCATTTATAAACTTCTTCTGGTATATTATCTGGTCCTGGAGCTTTGTGGTTCTTTAATGAATTAATAGCTAGCATAAGTCTGCAGTTGTCTATAACAATATTACTCCCCACTTTACTATTCACAGTTTCTAAATAGGTTCTACCATCTTTAGAAGAGTGGCTAAAAATCTGTGAAAAATAATCAATCCATACCTGCTCTGAGATATAAGCATCAGACTCCTCTTTATAGACACTAGTGCCCTTAGCTACTAGTCTCCAGAATCCTTTCTGATCTCTATCATTCACTACTTTATTCATTTCTTCCCATTGCTTTTATAGTATTGTTTTCATTTTTCTTTGACGAGTCTTATTTTCCTTCCTTTTACTATTTACACTCTTTAATAATTCTCTATTCTTATGCTTCATATACTGCTTATATCTTTTCCTTAGTAATTTATTTTTGTCTTTTACATTCGTCATCGAACCATCCTCCTTTTCATTTTTCCCTTATAACTGTACTTTTACCAGATTTAATTAGGATTTGTTGAAAGATTAGATATAATGTTTCAATCATTTGGCCACTATTAAGTTTTAAAATTGTTCTTGACTCTCTTTAGTAATTTCATTCATTAGGAGATCCATTAAACAACTGTCTAATTCAGACCCCAAATAATTTTTTTATTAGATATAAAATTTCCATCACTAGGGGTTGGATTAACCTAGGCTTATCTATACCACTTTTCTTACTCTGCATTATCACTATGGGGAAATGATCACTCTCCAAGCAAGGTATAGTTTCCATTTTTTCCCATTCTTCTAAAATACCAGACCATAGTACCAGAACTATTACTGAAGATCCCCTAGTGGAGATAAATGTACACTCCCCCATTAGGTCCCCATTCAGATGTCCATTTAATGCATATAAGTTACATTCTTTCACGATCGAGATCAGTTGCAAACCAGCCTTATTTATCTTCTGGTCCTTCATTTCTCTGTTTCCATGTATATGGGCTAACTGCACTTGTGAAAAATTAGTTATCTCCTAGACCATCAAATTTACCAATGTGTTTATTAAAATCCCCAACTAATAAAATATCCTGATCTGGGTACAGGTACATAATTTCAATAAGTACCTTATTAAATTGCTCCCCCACTGACTCCTTGTAAAATGTTGAGCTCACAGGAGGGATATATCCATTTATCAATATGAAACACTGGCCTTCAATATTAAGTGAAACAAGAATACAGTTTTCTATTTTCTTAATAAATGTCACCTGTGCAAAACTACCTATTCTAATAAAAATCACTACTCCATCAGATTTCCTACCCTTGACATTATCTTTACTACCTACCTGATGAAAACACTCATACTCATTAATTTCAATAAAATTGTCTGAGCCATGCCACATCTCTTGCAGACATACATCAAAATGTGTTTTTTTATTTCACCCATTCTTCATCAGCTTATTTCTCTCTTAGTCCTGCAATATTCCATGAAACAGTTTGTAACCCATTACATTCAGAGCTAGCTCTATCTGGGATTTCAACAGTAGTTGATGTATATTAAGGGTTGCCTCTAGATTTTCTGGTTGTCAATCATCATAACCTGCCAATAACTGGAATTTACTTTTCAGCAAGATTTGGCTTTCTTCATCATTTCCATCACAGGTACCCTCAGAATTCTTAATTACTAATTCTAGTTCAGCCAAATTTCGTCCCATCGCATCTAGAACCAGAGTTTTTTCCAGTATTCGATTAGCCACTAATCTTTTTTCACCACAATATTAATCTGTGTATCCTGTTCTTTCCCAATCTGCTCCACTACTTGAATTTTGTTCCATTCTAATTGGATGTGCAGGAAATTTCTTAACAAATTATACATTTCTCTTGTTAATTTGCCATTTGTTTCTCTATATAACTGTTTCATCCCAAATAGGGCTAGCTCAGCTTCCTTGTCCTCTAAATCACACTTCCCTTCATCCAGCTTTGTAAATTGCTGTCAGTTTGGGAACATCAAAATAACATCATTTATTTTCATTTGTGTTACATTCAACCATACATAGTTAGTAATTCTAGGTGAATTAAAATATATATCGATGATAGTAGCCAGATCGACCTGCATATTCCTAATTTCAGCAACGTCCTCATTGCTAATTTCTACATCTAATTCAGATTTTAATTTCTCTACTACTAAATGTGGTATGTTTACACTTTCCCTTGATATCCAGTCCTGAGGGCTCATGATCCTTATCAAAGAAGCACATATTCTTTCCCTTTCATTACTGACTATGTTTTTATTGGATTTAGCTCTTTTTTTTGACACACTTGTCTCCTTGTAATTAACCTTCCCATCCATTTCACTTTTTTTCTTTTGGTCATCTGTTGCTATACTATTTTGTGATGGAATTCCTCAGCAACTCACTCTGCTTTTAATTTGATTATTTAGGCTCAGTATCTCCTTCTCCAGGAGCTTTAATTGGCTATTCAAACTTACATGGTCAGTCTGTATTTCATTTTTTTGTTTATCATTTTATTTCCACTCTGTACTTTTCCTTTAATTTCTTTAGCATTTTGGACCAAACCATGGCAGCTTCCTTTATCAACCTCTTTTTCTCCTTCTTCCTATGCTTTACTTTCCCTTTTCCATTTACTCTATTCAGTGTCGCTACCTTTAGTTCATTTTGCCTCTGATTACTCAAACTCCTTCCTACTTTCTTTTTATTCTTTCTTTTATTCTCCTTCTCCTTACTATCTTTTCCCTCCTTTGATACCTCTGGGAACACCAGGCTACTAAATTCTGGTCTATTTTTCCCTTTTTGGACAATCTCTGGTTCTATCTTCTCATTATGTTTCCCTCCCTTCAATGCCAGAGTCTTCTGGTTCTGCATAAGTTCCTTCAACATTGTACCCCACCTATCTATATTTTGCCTCATAGCATCCAACATATCCTTGTTAATAAGTAATTGTTCCATAATTAGGATATTAGCTGCATGCTGCTTGGCAAGCAGGTTTATCAATTTTTCACTTAGAAAACTAGTTTGATATTCCCTAGTGTTCACCCCTGTTGTAGCCTCCTTAAATTCTTGATCCTCCCTATACAGTAGTTCAGGTTTTGCTCATGGTAAGAGTCATGATTAATTTGTTTAAGCCCTGTAATAATGCCTCTCAGGTCTCAAGATACTTCTTCTAGGGCCATTATACCTTTTATTTTATTTAGTTGTTATTTAGTTTTTGTTGACCGGGTAAGTGCACTAGACAAATCCTGCCTATTTTCAGGCACGACCCGGGAAGGGGTTTACCAAGTATTTAGTAACGTTCCCATTAATTGATAATTTCTCATCACTTAGGCCCATCAGTATAGAATCTTCAATCAAACTATGATAGTAATTCAAGGTTTCACTATAATTTCCAATTATCAGACAATCTGTATCAGGCTCTATAAGGGCTTGACTGAAACTCCTAATTCCCTTTCATGTACATTATTTTCTTTATTTGCAATAACCCCCTTTACATCTATTACAAATGATTTGCTGTTTCCAGCAAGTGGGGTTGAGGTTTTACTTGCACTAGAATTCATCTTAAGTTTTACTTTATCTGTATGATCCATTATTTTAGATTATTTATATCCTCTTTGTGTTATTTTGGGCTTGTCCAACATTGAGTTATCAGGGGGTATAATTTGTGTGTCCTGCATTTTTTGTTTTCTTGTTCTCACCATATTATTAAACCTATTTGTTGAACACCACTATAAACCACAAACTGCTTAAGTTACTGAATATACCAGATATTAAATACACCAAGTGAAGTATGTCTCTTAAAAAAGGGAACAATCAGCTAAGGTTTGTTTCCAAGAAAGGTCACTAAATATCTGTCTATGCAGATCTTATAAGAAAGTAAATATTTTACTTGACATGTCATATATCAGGTGAAGTAACCAAGTTTCTGCCAATAGTAAGTATCGGACAATAGTTAAAGTTTAAAAAGAAGACAGTGGTTCAGTAAATCCAAGTTCTTCTATTTGCTTTATCCACTTAGTCCACACATAGTCTCTTTTCCCCGTAAATTGTTGAAATAATTAATTTGAGTTTCTTCTCTGCTGCACTGTGCTTCTGCCTTCTTAGTTCTTCAAAGCATGTGAGACTATTCACAGGTACTCCCTCAATTAGGTCAGTCTCTATACCTTTTCCATGGCTAGGCCACACAGTTCCTTGAAATATATTTTCCCCTAGCTCCACAGGAATTCCTGCTTTGTTTATATCAACTGAGCGTTCACCAGGAGCAGATCTTAAAAGAAATAAAATAAGGATAGTAATAGGTGAATATATACTATTCTATACCATACTCACACCACATCCATACTAATAGTTAAAAAATAAAATCTAAAATTTAAAGTAGATACCTAAAATTAATATACCAACCTCTCTCCACAGCCTAATTCCAAAATCAAAATACTAAGATGGCAATGGTAATGCAGTGGCAATGGCATTTATAATGGTGATGACAACTACATGTAACCAGACAGAATACGAATGCTTATTTAAAGTTTATGTTGTCTCCCATTTTCCCCTTTACTCGATTAAATATCAGGGTTTCTTGGCATCTCCTTATGTCAGTTTGTATCAGCCTATGTCAGCTTAACCCTCTGCAGTGAGTCACACTAACCGCAGTTGTTATTTACTCAAAAATAAGTTACAAAATTTTGAGCATTGCACCTAACTCGCAGCTCGTAACTCGCAACTCGTAGACTACTATTTTTTTGGCTTCTCCTCACATCATAGACTCCCCTGCAAATGACGATTCTGACAAGCAGGATGCCACACATGTGCATTAAGTAGTCACCCCACCTGATCTAAGCATGCAAAACCCAAAGTCACAATAACTCATTTCTAAAATGTTATTAAACGTAATAATTTTATCTGTCCCACTTAGATTATCAGCTTCTGCCACATTTGTATACTAACTATTAAATACACACATTCATTTTCACATTTTCACACCATTCATTAATCCCTTCAGTACTATGACAGAAAGAAATGGTAAGAAAATAGTCTAACACTTCCTTTTAAGTTTCAAAAACACTCCTCCGGTCAGTTTCTATGACTTTTGTAGCTCTCTGATTCTCTTTTCTGTTTTTCCTTTTCTGTTTTCTTCCTAAGCTGTCCAGCGCCCCATGGCACTTTCCTCTGAATCCCTTGCCAGCACAGCTGACCCACATTCAGCACTCTAGGCCTGCAAGAGACAGAAAACCCAGGGAGGACCGCACAAGATGGCCTGGAAAGAGCTGTTCCTTAGGCAGGTACTGTAGAGTACTTAGGTGGCATACCTTTCCTGGATAAAAATTTCACTTAGAAAACAGCTCCTGCTCTGCAGGCTTCTCCACAACCTGCTAGCATGCAACAGTCCATTTCCCACTCGAGGTGTGCATGTTGGTTACCAGGGTTTCACAACATTATCTCTTTAGGTGGGAGAAAATAAAAGAGACTATTTCAAAAGAAATAAGAAATGTGACTTCTGTTGCCTGCATTTTGTGCCCACTCTTCATGTACCCACTGTCATCATTATGGTATATGTGTGACTGTATGTGACGATCATCAGGATCCAGCATTTTCATTTTTACTTTATGAATAATACCTGCTCTCTGAGTGTGATGGACTGGATAAAAGACTCAAATCTGACAGTGAAACAAATACTTTGAGACTTCTGATGCCTGCCAAATGTATTGTGTGAACACTCTAAGGGCTCAATTCTCAAAATTCTGCACAACCTGAGCCAATGGCTGCTTGCGCTAAGTGTGGGTGCACCAGGGACTCTCTGGCTGATTCTCTATTGGGTAGGGTCCCACTGACAAAGTCCCCTAGCTTTCAGCAACTGTGGCCATGTGCCAAACAGATGATGAAGATGGGTTGCTGCAAGCTGTGGCTTGGCCCTGAGCCACTGTAGGACATCCTAGCACCCCCCAGCCTCAATTCCCTGTTAAGAATGTTAAAGATGTCCTTGGTGGTCTACTGGACCACCCCAGCACTGATCCCCCATTATGAAATTTAAAGATGTCCCTGTTGGTCTAGTGGGCTGCCCCAGCCCCAGTGACCTGTTATGAAATGTAAAGCTGTCCCTAGTGGTCTAGTGGACCACCCCAACCCTTTATCCCCCATTATGACATATTAAAACTTCCCTGATATTCTAGTGGACCCCCAGCCCCCATTATTGGCAGGCAGGCCCCACCACCCCACTCCACCCATCCCAAAACTGAGCTGGCAACTGGTACAGCCCACTGCACCACCATGGCCAGCTGTTGACTGAGCTCTCTTGAGCTCTCTTGAGTGTATCCTGTATACAGTATGCATTTAGTGATTGACAGCCCACTGAGCTGAGTTTACAAGTTCCTGTAGTGCTGGACTCCATTTACAAGTACTGTAGTCCAAGTATATTACATCCACAGATTTTCCTTTATCCAGGTTTCTACTGATCATGTCATAGAACTTTAATAAGTTGGTCTGACATGACTTGCCCTTGACAAAACCATGTTGTGAATTATCAAACATGTTAGATTCCCTGATAGATGTTTAAATGTTATCTTTAATGATGCCTTCCATGACTTTGCCAATAAATGATGTCAGGCTAATGAGGTAGTAGTTGCTCATTTGACCACTATTACCTTTTTTGAAACCAGGAACTACTGTTGCCTGCCTCCAACTAGTTACCACAGTACCTGCATTTAGGGAAGTATGCAAAAAAAGGCAATTGGTTCAGCTAGTGCAACCACACATTCTTAGATGGACTCCATCTGGACCCAACACTTTGTTAGGGTTTTTCAGATGTAACCAGCTTCTAATATCACTAACATCTAGCTTTTGGTCCCTGTTCTGGAGTTCACATGGAATGGAAGGACAACTTTAGATTTCTTATTAAATACAGAGCAGAAGTCCTTGTTTAGAAGCTGAAAATCTGTTTACTGTATCATTCCTGATTACATTGCCGATGTCATCCTGCAGTGGGCCCACCTGGATATTATCCCCTCTTTTATAGTTTATATAGTTATAAAAATGACTTGTAGTTGTCGGACACATCTTTGGCCAATCTCTGTTCTTATTTTGTCTTGTTGGTCCTAATGATTTTATTGCAAATCTTTAATTCTATTTTATATCTAGCCCAAGTGTCACTTGTATTTGCCCTCTTAGCCTTGGTGTAGCTCTTTTTTTTTCTTCTTTTAATTGCATTGTTAGCTTTTTTATCTCAAGAATTAACTCACCCAAGCTTCCACTTGCAGATGTCTACCCTAACCCTAACCCTGCCTGATCCCCATTACTCCTCCCATCCCCCTGCCAACTCTAAATCCCCTTACCCTAACTACCTCATTCAATGTCCCTACTCCTGTCCTAACCAAATTGTACATTTGTATCCAACTGGGGGTTATAACCTTTTTGTACATTAGCTATTTATTGCTCTGACAGATATTCTTGAGAGCTGCCTTTGATCTTGATTATGAATGTATAAACAAATGCTTTTTGCTGCTTGTATACAGTCTTGTGTGTTTACAACACTTGGCATGTAACCTGAATGTAATGACAACTGCATCTTATGCTGCATGCTTACAACTTTGTTTGTCTACAACATTTGACATGGAACCTCTGCAAATGAGCACTTAGCTCAAAGGTACTCTGATGTTCAAATAAATGAATAAATACATATCCAACCATTTAGGAATCCATCCAGCTCTGTTATATTTGGTACATTCAGGTACTTATTTTCTGATTAACTGATCTAGCTTATCAACAGGTACCTCCCACACACCACTGTAATCTATATTCATAAAGTCCCAGTTCCAGGAGCTGAGTTCATCTCTCATTTTACTGAAGTTAGCTCTATTAAAACATTTTATTTTTGTCCCACCTGTAACCTTGATAATACATTCATTAATGTCAAATCTCACCATGTTGTGGTCACTATTACCAAGGTGGGGGCAGTGGTTCTACAATCTAAAATTTGATCTCCCATATTGCTCAGGACTATATTCAGAATGTTGTCACCCTTAGTTCCTGTGGTTTCATATTGTTCCTGGGTCAAGTCACATACTACATCTAAAAATTGGCTCTCAAGTTTAGATCAGTCTGTTCCAGGCATATTAAGGTCACCCATAAGAATTATCCTTTAACTGGACTGATACTATTTAGACTGTTATAAAATTCAGTATCAACCTCTTATTCCTGAGATGGTATTCTGTAAATCACACTAATAATTATTATCTTTCCTTTATTTATTTGGATACACCGTGACCCATACTTGCTCCACAGCATCATAATTACCCATGTTGATAGCTTCTGCCAGTATGGACTCAGAAATATATAGGTCAGCTCCTCCTCCTCTCACCTTGTTTATCCTTTTCTTGCTAAACAGGTTGTAACCTCCAATATTTCTTCCCCATTTATCTTGGGCACCTCACCGTGTCTCCATTATGGTGCATATTTGGATATCGTCTCACATAAGGATGTATTCTAGTTCATCAACTTTTGTGACAAAACTCCTGGCATTCATAATGGAAGATCAGGGTTGGGGGTACACTAGAACACCAGGGATTTTTTAATTTTTCATAATGGGGATCAGGGCTGGGGCAGTGTGCTAGACCACCAGGGGCATCTTTATTTTTCATAAGGGGGGGATCAGGCTTGAAGGGGGTCCACCGGACCACCAAGCATGTTTTGATTTTTCATAACAGGGGATCAGGGCTGTGGGGTCCACTAGAGCACCAGGGAGTTTTTTTTTTAATAAAAGGGGGATTGGGGTTGGGGAGGGAGGACTGCAGCAAATTTCTGCAAATTACTCAACTCTCCCAAAGGGCACATTTCTGAGTACCTTTATACCCACCCTAACTGATTTAATGGTACTTAGAAATCTGCCTTCTCAGAGAGCTTTGAGAATCCCAATTTAGGGGATTTGGCAGCCAGCATCAGCTACAAGCCCCTAGCACCATGCTACACCCCATTTTCTGCTGCATGGATGGTACAAGTCCTGTCTGATGCATGCAGCCTGCAGCTAGCAGAGGCTGCATTTGAGAATCACTTCTAGTGCATCTTCTGGTGCAAGGGGCACTTTGCACCATTCCTTGTGGGACAAGTCCCTTGCACCATGCCAGGAGCTTTGAGAATTGGGCCCTAAGTGTTGAAACAAAGATCCAAGAGTGTTGTTTACAAACTCTCCATTATCTTCCACTGCACTCATCTGGATAAAGCCACAGCTGCATTTACTGTGGGGAGTTTATTTATTTATTTACTTTGTTCACTGGGTAAGTACACTGAGCAGAAGTCCTTTTTCAGGAATGACTTGAGGCCACAATGGTAGCTGCCAATGATGATACAATAGATAACATATGAATACAACCAAACCCAATTAGCCATCCCAGTGGCTCAGTGGGTTGAGGCATTCATGCCTCCCTGCTGCCATACCAGCACCCTGGGTTCATAAATGGACTTAGATCACTCAGGGGCTTGGCCAGAGAGGGAAAATTGAGTGGCCATAGGACAACTCTCTTTCCTTGGGGAGGGGGGTTCTTGTGACTTGTTGTTAGACTGACACCTGGTAGAATCCAGGTGGTAGCATAGGTGAGTCCCATGACTAGAGGAAAGGTGAGTATACAGTGTGCTTGGAGCACTTCTTCAGAGGAGGAGGAGTGCACTTGCACTGCATTGCACGTACACCATGCCTCGGGCAGAAAAAGCAGAGGAAAAAATGAAGGTTGGGCTTCATGAAGCCCTCCCTGCAAGCACTGGTGGCCCACCAGATCTAGGAGAGATGGCCAGAAATGCCGAATGGGGCTGATACAGCCACCCAGCCTGCCACAAGAACCTATTAAGTGAAAATATTGGGGGGAAAAACAATTGTTTATTTAAATTAGTTGTGCTGCTTGTGACTTACTATATCTGACAACACACATGCTATAATTAGTGCTGATGATTATACTGCTGATGGTGGTCATACTGATGGTAAGAAAGTACAACAATAATTCCAGCTATTGAAAATACCAAAACAGTCCAAAATTATGTGGTGAAGGGGGACTTTTTAATAAAAGTGTGCCTCTTCTGGTGTCACATGTAGATGTACTATAAGGTATGTTATTCATGCTGTTACTATCCCTGTGATAGTGAATAAGAGCAATGAAGACTTTAACACAAATACTTCTGAGTCTGACACTTCTGTAGTGCCAAGCCATGAAGTATTGACAACAACCATTCCCAATCCCACGTCCCAAAAAGAGTTGAATCTGCTGAATAATTTTCAAATATTACGTCTCAAAGAAATCCCCAAATGCTTCAAATGTGAAAGATAAATTAACACTACTCTTGCTCAAAAAAGAAAAACCTGTACCCACAAGCAGTCCCTCTACTGCAGGTACTCAAAGTAAAAACCGCTTATAAAATGGGTCTCAAAATCAAATAAATTTAATTGGGGAAAGCCAGTTGGGTGACCATGCATTATTACAGCATAATGCATTGTCCTTCTGGCCCTAACCCTGACCAGATCTGTTAGTAACCATATTATACAAAGAGTAACTCAATCCCTCTAAAACTGGAACTGACCTTCCATTACAAACATGGCTGCTACTTTTACATACTGTAAACCTTCAACTAGGCCCTAAAAAATCTATACTAACTATAGAACAAAACAAATTATTTAAATGTTGTTTCCCTGATCATCATACACTCCTTACACACACAACACATTAGAAACATTAAGTACTGTTCAGAGTTTCATTACTAACGAAATGATGGCATACATCCCAGGGTAATAAAGGAGCTAAGGTTGGAACTAGCGGAGCCATTAGAAGAACTGCTTAGTGAGTCTTTGAGCACAGGAGAGGTCCCAGAAGACAGGAGAAGGGCTCATGTGATCCTGCTCCACAAGAGTGGTAGCAGGGAGGAGGCAGGGAACTACAAACCAGTCAGTCTTACCTCAGTAGTGGGCAAGAATATGGAGGCACTCCTTAAGGAAAGGATAGTGCAACACCTGGAATCCATAGGGGCACAGGATCCAAGACAGCATGGGTTTACAAAAGGAAGGTCCTGTCAAACTAATCTCATAGGTTTCTTTGACTGGGTAACCAGAGTGGTGGACCAAGGGGGAGCAGTTGATGTCACCTACCTTGACTTCAGCAAAGCCTTCAACACTGTTCCACATAGAAGATTGATTAATAAGCTGGGTAGGCTCCTGGTGGGTCAGACGTTGGTCAACTGGGTGGTAAACTGGTTGACGGGCAGAAAACAGAGAGTGGTGGTAAATGGTATACAGTCAGAAGAGATGCAAGTTACAAGTGGGGTACCTCAGAGATCAGTCCTGGTGCCAGTCCTCTTCAATATCTTCATTAGTGACATTGCAAATGGACTAGAGGCTAAGGCTTGTCTGTTTGCAGATGACACCAAGATCTGCAACAGAGTAGATGATCCAGATGGGGTGGGCAGCTGCAGAAGAGAGCTGGATAAACTAGCAAAATGGTCAGAAGAGTGGCAACTTGGATTTAATGCAAAGAAGTGCAAGATCACGAACATCGGGAAGAGAAACCCTGAAGCCAC
This sequence comes from Neoceratodus forsteri, assembly GCA_016271365.2. Lineage (NCBI taxonomy): Eukaryota > Metazoa > Chordata > Ceratodontiformes > Ceratodontidae > Neoceratodus > Neoceratodus forsteri. The sequence goes on from CM057451.1 coordinate 759,697,407, forward strand.
CTATAGGCTGGGAGAGGAGTTGCTGGCAGTCACAAAGGAAGAAAGAGACTTGGGCATCATCATCATCACCGATGACCTGAAATCATCCAAGCAGACCACTAAAGCAGTAGGTAAGGCCAGGGGGATGTTAGGGTGTATTAGTAGGGGTATCACAATTCGTTAGAAGGAGGTAATCCCTCTTTACAAGACACTGGTTAGGCCCCATCTGGAGTACTGCGTGCAGTACTGGAGGCCACACTTTCACAAGGACACTAACCAAATTGAGGCAGTCCAGAGAAGGGCAACCAAAATGATGCAGGCACTGCATCAGAAGACATATGAGTACAGATTAATGGAGCTCAATATGTACACCCTTGAGCAAAGGAGGGAGAGAGGTGATATGATTGAAACATTCAAACACCTTAAGGGCATTAACAAGGTGAAAGAGTCTAACATGTTTAAATATAAAAAAATAGAAGGACAAGAGGACACAGAATGAGATTAGAGGGAGGCCGATTAAGGGGGAATGTGAGGAAATTCTTTTTCACAGAAAGAGTGGTGGATGCATGGAATGGCCTACCTCTGGAAGTGGTGGCTATGAATACAGTGCAGGGCTTCAAACAGTCATGGGATAGGCATAAGGGAGCAATACAGATGAGGATGAGTATGAATATATAGGCCATGGACAGAGTAAAGGCCGATGGCACATTTATAAGGTAGAAAAAGAAATGGGCAGACTGGATGGGCCTTGGCGGTCCTTATCTGCCGTCAACCTCTATGTTTCTATGTAATGTTTCATTGCTGACAACGAAAATTTTCTTCCTATCTTTTCCCGTTTATCAGGGGAATGTCTGCTGCTTACCCTGACAGAGATAAAAATGAGGCTCTGGTTCCACATAAAGCCCTTCTTGTGCATGTGTTGTGGAGCCGAGTAAAGTATGTTGGAAGGGAAGCATTCTGCCAGTCGAGTTGTGCAGAATTTGGAATCTCTGTATTCCATAGTAAACATTCTCTATGTCACATGTGGGAAAGACATAGAAAAAAAGAAACTGGATGAGGAACGGAGACAATAATATTATATAAACAAAGAGAGGAAGATGGGGAAATCATTATAGATGCAGGGGCAGACCCAAACTACTTAAATACATTCCTGAAGTTTATAAAAGCACATACATTTGTATCATACATGGGTGGTTCAAGAGAAATCCCCCCCCCCCCAAAAAAAAACCTGGCAGGTTCAAACTTCTGATCACATTTCCATTAAAAAAGTATATTGGTGTTGGTTTGAAATACAAATAAGGTAACTTTTTTTTCTTATACAAGTCATGCCATGCATGATTTTCATTGCCTTTTATTGTTTTAGCTACCCTCTAGTTACAAGCATATGGACTATTTTTTGCCTTCAAAGTTAAAATAGAAGCATATATCAATAAAAGGTCCTATTTTTATTTAATAAGAAAATGTTTTCTTATTTTCATTCATTTTAAGTCAAATACTTAAATGCCATTTTATAAGTGAATTGAGGCACTCCAGGGTTTGCCATTATGGTGATATAATGGCACTTAAAAGGTGAATTTAGTGCCACTCAGCTGGGCTTTGTGCCTAACAACTCACCTGACATGTGACATGTGTTTATGTCACTAAAATGCACACTCTGTCACATCTTACTGCGTGCATAACTTCTGCTAGAAAAGTAAAACTAGTGATCCAGTTTTTTTGGTTCTCTTCTTAGCACTCAAACCAGAAATGTCACTTTTGTGGTATGGGACTACTTACCTGTTGGTAAAGTTGATACCTACTGGGCAATATCTGCATTATACCATATAAACAAAGCGTAAGCTGTGTAAAGTCACTCCATGTCTTGGCACGATAGCTCTAAAACAAAACCTTAAGACCCATTCAAGATTTGTTGGGCAGCCAAATGTAATGCCACCTTATACATATATCGCAGATAAGGGGAGCAGGATGTAGGAAAACGTAGGAATGTTAGGAGAAGCACTATACAGTAGCATAGTGGTAATGAGCACTGAGCTGCAAAACTGAAGAACTGGGTTTGAATCCCATAGCCACCACTTACATACTTTGTGAGCATGGGCACGTAACTTCTATGTGCTCCTAGGATGCACCTGGAAACAAGTCTTGGCTAAATGTGCCTTTCCTGGCTAAAAACTATAAATAAAACAAAACAAAACAAACATTAAATTAAAATAGGTTTGATTGTTACTGTGACTATGACAACCAAGACAATTAGCACCAGCTGCAATTCCAGTGATGCCACTGAGTATGCTGCCTCAAACGCCCCACTGGAAAAATAATCCCCAAATTATCTATGCCTACTAAAATAGGGCTTTGCAAAAAGCAACTAACACTTACTCCAACATTAGGAGAAAACATGTTTTTACCAAAAGTTATTTAATGTCTCTTAATCTTAGTCATAAAATATGGAAACAGCTGGAGCCCCTTCTCCACAGTTTTTAGTTGACATTAAGGATTTCTGAGAAGTAATGAAACCAGCAGATCCTCATTACAATGTGGCTTACAGAATGTGCTTTTCTTATGCAGAAGTGCACAACATTTATCAGGCATTAAAATCAACAGGGATGCTTACACTTAAGGATGTAGAGGGTGGATTTGTTCATCTCACCACTGATATGTGGACCAGCAGTCAAAATGTAGATTACATGTTCCTCACTGCTGATTTGGTCAGTTTTCAAGTTCTTCAAAATGGTACTGTGGCATATAGGGCTGTATGAACAAATGTGCACAGTGCCTATGTGCCACGTATCTTGCATTGCATAGACAGCCCTACATGTGAATCCTGCACAGCATCGGTCTGGTGGCATGTTCCAATGGTGTGCCTGCCAGTTGTGCACTGGATCCCTCATCCAAATGTACTGTTCTGCACCTGGGATGGGGCGGGGCTGTGATGAGGGCATGCCCACACTCCATGTGATGCACAAAGGCACAGAGTGTCCCACACTGGGTGTGTGAGCTACAACTGGTGGACCCTGCCATAACCCATTGTGCACCCCCACAGATGTCACCTGCCAACCACAGTGGAACTGGGATCCACCCCTCCATGATGCCCCAGCCCACTAGGTGGATGAGGAGGACTTGGAGCAGCCATTCAAGTGGTTTCCCTCACATTCCTACATTCCAGGTCCATGCCTTCCCACACTCCTCTGCTTCCATAGTGTAGGGGATCCACTACTCGAACTGGGTCAGGCATCCAGGTGGCTGTCTGCCTGGGTCCAGTGCTCCGCTCCTGTCTTCCCCCCCACAGTCCTGCATGTCAGGGGGGAAGGGCTATGGACAGGTGCCCTGTGTTTGATTGTAGATGTAAATCTGTGTACCCAGTGCTTGTCCGGGGCCATGTAAACATGCAGGTGAGTTACATGCAAATCACACATATATTGCACACGTTTGTGCATAGCCCCCATAAAGAGGTTTGGGCAAAGTCACACAGCTCCCAATCTCCTGCATGAACAAAACAAGATAATTGATGGTTGAATTGTTTTTTCAAGGTCTCAGTGTAGTTACTGATATTGTAGCCAATATCTTGAAAGCTATAGAGGATGTGTGTGTGTGTGTGTGTGTGTGAGGTTACATGCATACTCCTTGCTTTGCACATTGTTTACATTTAGTTGTGAATGGATTGATAACTAGAGCTGTACAAATGCAGAATTCCACCAACAGAATTTATGCAGAATGGAAATTTCACTTCCAAAATGCTTTGGGGAATTATTTTTTAAATTCTCCAAAATGTTGAATGGCATTTCTATGTAAGATTACATAATATGAGGAATATTATTCCTCAGTTTGTGAAAATACATTTGTAGCTTACATAAACTGGGGAATATGATTCCGTAGTTAATATACTTTAAGAATTCCTAAATTCTTTTTCTAATGGAATTCTATGGAATGAGGGGATTTCCAAAATTCTGTGGCATTCTAGCAGAAGTGGAATTTGAAAATTCCACATATAGTAGCTCTATTCATGACTAGTGAAACCCAAGCTGATTGCATGGCTGCTGTTGCCATGAAAACTGTGACTCACATTTCCCATTTTGCTAAAGTTATTAGGATATTAGGGGCACTGCAAAAGAAGCATGATCTGCCCTCCCACAAATGGCTGATATGAAATGTTTCCACTTGGAATTCAACCTTTGATGTGCATCAGCACATTCTTAAATAAAACAATCTCTTTATAACTATTGTTCAAATTGCAAGGTTGATGATGTAATAATGCATTCTGTGCTCCAGTGGAAGTTAATAGAGACATACTGCATCTTAGCTACAAGGGACATGTCTGCATAATGTATCATTTTGAGTCAGGCTATCTCATGGATAATTAAACAATAAGACATGACAGAGTGTGCATTATTTATGATGGGATAACAGCAAACCTTGGGATGATAGAAGCACAAGGTGAAACCAAGTGCTTCCACCACCTCAGAAGGGCTATTAGCTTATCATAATGCACCCCCCTGGAGTGCCTTATTGTGATAATGAAATTGGTCCTTTTAAGTAGCAAGGATGTGTTTTTATTGTTGTTTTTATCAAAGATTTATGATTACAAAATAGAAAGAATTAAGATCATACAATAGAAAAATGTTCAACAAGCAAATTAAACCCATCACATTAAGGAGGTAAGTGTTACGGAACAAATATCATCATTGGTTCCTCAGATAGTCTAGAACAGATAACCATATTTTGTAAAACAAATGCCCAATTTATCCAATATGGAGTAGCTAACACGTTTGTTCTATGCTTATGTATTTATACTGCACCACCAATTGTCCATTAGAGTAAGATCTTTATTTTACCAGTTACTTAGAATAAGTCATTTCATGCATAAAGAGGTGAGTAGGATACAAGTTCTATGGTGGTGATGAAGGAAAGGTTTACATTGCCAAGTATCTGGAGTTCTGTATTTAATCAGAATATTGACAGAGGTTATTTTGCAGGAAATGTACACATTTGTTACCAAAAGGCTTTTATTGCAGGACAGTCACACAGCGTATTATCTAGAGAGGCATGAGTCATATCACAACTCCAGCATTTACTACCACTAGAGAGACCCATGGATTCTTGTCTAGCAGGGCTATAAGAGCAGTAATGGAGGATTTTAAATTGGATTTGGCTCCCTTGAATATCCTTGCCTGATTTGCATGTGAAAGATCATAAATCAGACCATGTTTCAAAGGATAAATAGAAATGTAGATCCCTACCTGATTTCATTTTAACTTCTAATAATACAGATTCATGGGAGGTCACGTGATGGCAGCCTAGACGGAGACACTCGCCTCCCGGAGCTCACCTGTTCTCCCCAATTTCCTGTCAGTGGCTCATTGGCATTTGTAGCACACTAACCCATCCCAGTTGCGAGGCGCGTTGCTGCCAACACTCTCCTGGATCCAGCGATCGCCGATTGGATGGATGCTTTATGAGAAAAGCACCCCAGGCACTCCCTCCCGACGCCGAGAAGAGAAGGCCGCAAGCGGGCCAAGCAGCAGGCAGCTAGCGGTATTAAGATGCCCACACCAGAGGCTGCTCTTTCAGAAGCCAGGTTCTTGGAAATAATGCAACCCCTCCAGATGGCCATCGAGTCCATTTCAGAGGATTTGCATCATATCAAAGGTGCTGTGGAGGTACTTACGAAGAGGGTTGGGGACTCAGAAGCTAAGATTATTTCAATCGAAAAGAAACAGGGAAGGAGTGAGTCTGAGTTTGTTAACATGAGGCACAGAATAAAAAAGCTAGAAGAGAAGCTGGAGGACTTGGAAGGCCGCAGTAGGAGGAACAACCTGGTAATTATTGGATTGCCAGAAAAAGAAGAAGGAAACGGCATAATCACTTTTCTACAGAAACTTTACTGTAAAATAGCTGGTGCTGCCCTCCTGAGAGGATATATCATCGAGAGCCCACAGACATTACGCCATACCCCGACCCAGGGTCAGTTGCCAAGGCCAATAATTCTGAAATTTTGAATTTCCTGGACAGGCAGCATGTTTTTCTAAGGTGAGGGAGGCAAAAGAGTTGTCATGGAAGGTAAGAAGATTTGTATCACACAGGATTTGCCACATCTGTGAGAGTTCTGAGACAAGAGCTGCACCCGTCGTTTCTAAGTTGGTGGCGGCCTAAGTTTATCAGGGTCATACCCTGCTATATTGATGGTAAAACATGAGGACAAATGGTTATCTTTCGACTCCCCAGCGCAAGCTGCATAGGATTTGAAGGTTATTTTCCCAGAACTAAATAAATGATTGTGTGCTGGAGAACTTTTCGGCTGAGGGGCTGTGAGTACAGATACAGCTGTCTGTCTCAGGGGTCAAGAGGGCAATCTTGGACATATGAGCAGTGCCTTTTGTGAGGGTCAATGCAATCTCAGAAACTCAGTGGCAACTACTTGCCAGGTGGCTACTGATTGTTGGTGGTCATCTTAGACTGCGCAAAATAACACAGAGTGGCCTAGGATGGAAATCCTTGAAATGGACGGAGCTGATCCAGGGTATTCACTACTCGTCTGGATATTTATTTGATTGTTCCCTGCTGCTCAGATGTATGTAACCCCCTCGTTTTGGGCTACTGGAGTCGATGTCGAGGACACTGTCTGGGCTCGTTCTGCTTTTTGGACCTTTTTCATCTTTGGTAGACAGATTTATTTCGCATGATGCAATATGTAGCAGCTTCATTGTTTCCTGGGGGAAGTGGCACAGTGGATGTATGGACATGGACAATGGAAAGAAGAGCGGCCTTATAATGTGGCTTATTCGTGATGACTGTATGGGGCCTGACGGCTTGGTGTCACTCTCATATGGTATGCCTGGACAATGAGTGGTCTAATATGTATTAGATTGGCTGGCAGGGTTTAGTACCTGCAGGTCTTTTCTTCTCTTTTTCTTTTCCCTCCCTCCCCTTCCTTCCTCTTTTTTTTCCAGGAAACAATAATGATTTACCGAGAGTCGTAATTTGGGCTTTGAACTACTATTGCAGTGGAGACGTACATAGTTAATGACTGAACTTGTTCTTGCGAATAGGGTTAGATCAAGTATATTGGGGACGGGTATCTACATTTATATAGTTTGGATCAGGATCTATTGACAAAAATTGTTGGTTGTTTGAGGGTAGTTTTTGTAATGATCATGAGTGGGAGGGCAGGCTCTGGGGGTGGGGTTGGATAGTTTGGGTTGCTTAGTAGTGAATCACGTGGGCTGAATATTTAGGAGGGCAGTTTCTCTTAGAACTGGGGTATGTATGTGTTTGGAGGGGGGGGTTTAATTGGGGATATTTGTGGGGGTATTGGTTTTGGGTTGCAAGTCATTATGGCTTGTTTGGTCTTCAGGGAGAGAGGGTGGGGTTCCAAGGCTACACGCTATCTGGTTTCATCATGGTCTGCCTAAGTAGGGGTGAATTGTACAAATATTATTGCTGTTACACGATTGTTTGTTACCTTCTCTTTGCACCACCTTCGGGGCTTGATAGTTGAGCATAATGTGCAATCTGTACAAGTTCATTAGCTGGAATGTTAAAGGAGCCAAGGATAGGGTCAAAAGACAAGTTATACTAAGGCACCTTCGTCACTTAGGAGCTCAAATTGCCTTTCTCCAAGAGACACACATGAAGAGGAGTGATATTCATTACTTTAGGAGGGCATGGGTAGGACAAGTTTTTGGGGCTGGGGTATCATCGAATAGGGGAGGTGTTGTTATCCTTATAGCTAGGAATATCCCTTTCAAATTAGCGGAAGAGTTTTGGGATCCAGAGGGTCGATATATCATCACGCATGGTATGCTGGAGTCTTACCATATAATATTGGGCTCAATATATGGCCCCAATTGTGATTCCCCAGCCTTTTTCATGAGATTACTAAATATGGTTGTGTCCAACCCCGTGAAGTTTACGGTCTTAGGTGGGGATTGGAATCTAGTTCTCCAGAATGATCTGGATAGATCATGTAAAGAGAGGCGGGGTTTAACGCCTGCACAAAGGGCGTTAAAGGACCTCATTAATAAGGCTGCCCTGGTTGATGTCTGGCGGGTAATTAATCCTACATCGAGTCAATACACCTTTTTCTCTCCCGTACATAAGACATACTCTCGAATAGACTATATTTTAGTTAGTTCGTTTGCAATATCTGGGTTACACGTGCCGAGATAACTACCAGAGTAATATCTGATCATGCAACAGTTAGTCTGGACTACCGGTTAGCCTTGGGGCCTAGGCGGTCTCCACAATGGAGGTTAAACTCCCAAATGTTGAAGGAAGAATCATCACTGATGCACATTCTTGATTTCATTAAGGACTTCCTTGATAGTAATCAAGGCTCAGTGGAGCATAAGGACCTAATTTGGGCTGCTTTAAAATGCTCCCTGAGGGGAGAGCTGATTAAAATGGCCTCTAATAGGAAACATAGGCAGCAGGCGCAATTGGATTCCCTGCTAGGCTTGATTAGGATGGAGGAAAGTAACTTATCCCGTGCCTCAACTGTGGCAGATTGGGCCAGGCTTCATCAGTTGCAGGCCCAATATGTGAGTCTAATGTCTCAAAAAGCGGAGCCGGCCCTTTTGAGGACCAGGCTTCAATACCTTGACGTAGGGGAGAGAGCGGGGAAGTTGCTCGCTATGCACATTCGTCAACTAGATTCTTCCCATTTTATAGTGGGGATACGTAAGGGTTATGGGGAAAAGGTTTGCACAGATCCAGGGGAAATGGCGAATGCCTTTGGATTGTATTTTCAGGAGTTATATACGGTTGACCGAGAGCATAAACCTTCGGCGGATGACATTAGGCTATTTCTCAGATCAGTAGAGTTGCCTAGAATAAAGGAGAGTGATGCAGCTCTTATGAGTGCTCCAATAACGGTTCTAGACATCCAGCAGGCCATCCAACAAATGCCACTAGATCGGTCCCCTGGCCAGGACGGGTTCCCTAGTAATTTTTACAAAGCTTGTCATACTCTAATATCCCCAATTCTAAAGGAGGTCTTTCAGTACTGGTTTGATAATGGGTTATCACAGCCTAGTTTTCTGGAGGCGACAATCTCCTTAATTTTAAAACAGGGGAAGGACCCTCTCAGTATGGATAGTTATCGCCCTATTTCCCTGCTAAACACGGATGTTAAGATTCTAGCAAAAATTTTAGCTAACAGGTTGTCCAATGTTATGGACAAATTGGTTAGTAGGGAACAAGTTGGTTTTATGAGGGGGGATCGCCCCAAGATCACATGAGGAAGTTATTGCACTTGATTACAGTTGCTAAAGATGCCAAGTCCCAGCAACACTTATTTCATTAGATGCGAAAAGGCTTTTGATAGGGTATGCTGGGACTATTTGTTTGCTGCCCTATCTGCCTTTGGCTTACCTGATGTGTTCTTGAGATGGGTCCAAATCTTATATTCTTCCCTATTGCTAGAGGAAAATGTAATGGGACTATGTCAGCGATTGTAAAGGCTGGAGGCGAGGCCTGAGGCAAGTTGTCCCTTATCCCCATTACTATTTAATTTATATCTAGAGCCTTTATTACATAGACTGGCTAAAAACTGTTTGATTAAGGGTATACGGGTGGGGGATGTTAGATACATGTATTCGGTATACGCAGATGACATACTATTACATGTTGAGGATCCGGGGACCTCGGTTCCGGCCATATTGGAGGAAATAGATTCCTTTTCTAAAATCTCTTATTATAAGTTAAATCGTACGAAAATGAAGATTTTCCCCTTAAATATCAACGTTAGGAAAGCTGATTTATTATCGCTTGGCTTATGTTGGGAGGCAAAGTCACTTACTATCTCGGGATAAACATTAGTACTAGATTGAATTACATGATTAAATATAACCTGAGTAGTCAAGTCAAAGCCATTATTGGGGATATGGATAGGTGGAGGCTGCCTCTTGTCATTTTGGGGTAGGCTGAATATCATTAAAATGAATGTTCTGCCTAGATTATTATACCCTTGGGTATGCTCGTGTATACCTCGAAGACATGGTTCACCAACTTGCAGAGGGCATTCAATTTTTTATTTGGAAGGAGAAAGGACGCATAGGTCCTATATTAAATTAACAGCCCAAGTTAAGGGAGGACTAGCTGCTCCCTCTCTCTTTTATTATATTTAGCAACACGTAGGCAAGTTGGGCTATTGGGTGCAAGGCGCTTAATCAGCTTACTTGCCCCTGTGGGTTGATATAGAGCGAGGGTTGGGGAAGAGGGTGAGCTGCTCTCTATGGGCCCTATTATATGCTTCTCCGTCGGCTATACCCAAACTATTGAAAAATAATCCTATGGGTTGGTCGTTAAGGGCCTTTCAGCAGTTGCAAAATTACCTTACAGTTAAGTGGCATCTATCTATCAATCAACCCATTTTTGAGAATCCCCACATTAGAGTTGGGGGTAAGACCCTGTCTGCTACTTTTTGGCCTCAGTTAAGTCACCTTAGAATCTCGGATTTCTGGGTAAATGGGGGTCCTCGGTCTTTTGGTCAGTTGGTGAATGCTTTTGGGGCTGTGGATCAGGACTTCTTTAAGTGGCTACAAATTAGTAAGGCCCTAAAATCTACCTTCTCATAGAGGGCGCTAATTGATTATGGTGACCGAGACGCTGATATTCTCCTCACCATAGCCTCTCAACCAAATTCAGTTTCTAAGTTATACAAAACACTTCAGGAATGGGATCACAGACTTCCTTAGGAGTATGCTTCTATTGGACAAGGAACTAGGTATATCGGAGGCACCCAATTTCTTGAAGAAGTTGTGGCTTACAATGTATAAATATGTAAAATAAGATCGGTTGAGGATGGTACACTTTAACTTAATGCACCATTTATACTTATCCCCATCCCGATTGTGTAAATATGGGGCAAAAGATACATCTCTTTGTGCGAGGTGTAGGAAGGAAGATGGTACTTTATATCATATGGTATGGTCATGCCCTTCAATTCAGGTCTTTTGGCAGGCTATCAACGATCTCCTCGACCCTATCCTTGGCTTAACAAACTTGTTTACCCCTGAGGTATGTCTGGTGAGCCTTTTTCCAGTTGGTACTTCCGTGGCTAAAAAGGCCCAAATGTTGCTTTTATCCGCTGTGGCTAAATTGGTAATCTTAAGACATTGGACCAGTGATAAAGTTCCCTCTTTGTTGGAATGGTACCGTGAATGTACCTTAGCAGTACAATTAGAAAAACACATCGCTTGCATGCAGAATAGATTGATAGCATACACGGCGCTTTGGAGTTCGTTTGAAACGCTCCTTATGGCGTGGAGGCCTGGCCCTCAGAGTACCTCAGGGCTGGCAGTTAAGATTGCTCATGTGTGTAGCCTTGGGAGGGTGGGGGAGGGAGGGATTTTATTTTTTTCAATGATTGAGTTAGTGTCTGGTGGTGTTTTGTTCTTCTATCTCGCACTCTCAGCTGTGTATCTGCTTTGAGATGTTTTGCATAAAATTAATAAAGATGTTCAATAATAATAATACAGATTCATTTTTGTTGGTCAAATATTTGCATAGGAGGCTTGCACCCTTCAAGAGATACATTAATTTAACAAATCCATCCCATAATGGAGATTCTGAAATGTATAGCTTTTTAAATAATTGTTTTTGAAGGCTATGTCTAATCGGAAGGCTGCTACTTAATTTGAATTTATGAATGCCAATTTTTGTTTATCTCCTCAGGAGAGCATATTGGATCTGTATCATTATCAGTAATGTCTCCAATATTGTCAATGCCTACTAAAGCTTTTTGTCAATTTTTTATATTAATTAGGCTTTTATCCAGCTTTAAATCTGAATTATTCCAAAGCAGAGCTAGTCTTAAAGGAAACAATTTCCAATTTTGGAATTCTTTTAGTTTTCTGAACATCCAATGGTGCCTCTCATGTAACAGTGTGAGGATAGATGATGGGGTAACCTGATAAATAAGAAGTCTAAAGTTATGGGGCTGGATTTTCAAAGCCTCCAGAAATCAACGTGGGTGAGGGAAAAACTGGTACATGTGGGTCTTCACTTGTGGACCCACAGTTTTCCTGCATTCAACAGATTTTCAAAGATGGATCCATTTTCCGGCCAGCTCCATGATTTATGGCAGTTTGTGGCCAGTTTGTGGTGCAGCTGTGCCAAAATGTTACACCTGGTTGAACCAGGCATAACATTCTCTGCAGCTACAGCTGACACCCCTGCGGATCACAGGCTGAAGATCAGAATGTCCATAGCTGCAGGGAGTCTGTACTGCACTGGTGGCTGTGGAATGGGACTAAGTCCTAGAATGGCTAAAAATCTGGCCCCTGTTTAAGTAAAGCAGTTTGGTGTTCAATCAAGGCCCAAACAGGAGAATGAATATTATAATTTGAAGGAAGTCAAAATCTCACTTGTTTTAACAGTAATGACATATTATATCATTGCCTCCAGTACACTGATGTCCTCTTCTTTCCAAGATTTTCTAGGTTTTGAAAGGTTTAATTGTGGGGGGTTTATTCCACTGGAATTAGAGAATGAGTCTAAACTTTTAAACCAGGAGAGTTTAATAAAGATAGGGAGATTATTTAAAGCATAGATTATTTTAGCTGCTACGAGAATTTTTATAGAGTTAATCTTACCCCATATTGAGAGGGATAATTTTTTTGTTAGGTCACCCTGAATTTCCTTTTAGTAAATGATTGAAATTAGCAGCTACAAGATTCAATAAGTCTTTACAGATGTTTAAAACCAAAAACTTAAGGCTATCTTTTGGCCGTACGACTGGGATTTTCTTATTATATAAATGATTAAGGTTATTTTTCTTATTTAAAAGTCTTTTAATTTATTCCAATTAACTTGGAGTCCAACTGGTTTTCCAAATTCTGTAAGGGAATGTTGAAGTGAATTGTATGAATGTGTAAGGTCCTTCAAAGTGAGAAGCAAATCATCTGAATATATATAGAATTTATTTATTAAATTGCCAACTTTAACCCCTTTAATCTCTTTATTACTCAGGATCTTTCTAGTTAATCATTTGATTGCAATAAGGAATAAAGATGGCAGTAGTGGGCACCCTTGTCTTGTTCCTTTTGAAGGGGGAAGGAGGGAGATCAGATTCCATTACTAATAAAAGTCAAGATAGCTACTTTGTAGAGGGTGGATACTCGAGATCTAAATATTTCCCTGTAGCCTAAGCATTTGAGAGTACAATCTAAAAGTCCCAGTCAGGGGAATCAAATGATTTGTTTATATTTAATGATAATGCTATTATTTGAGATTTTTTTTGGACTTGGATCTCATATTCTTGACATAAGTCTACGACTACAAAGACACACATGGGAGGTGGCTCTAAATAGTCTCTTATGTAGAAACAAGCTTATCAGGGTGCACCTGCTGGGGTAGTAAGTTCCAATTCAAATCACAAACCAATGTAGTAGCAATGGTCAGCACTCTTTCAAAAATGGCTTTAAGCATTTAAAATAAATTCAGCAACTTTTTATTCTTTACAAAAGACAGCAGCAATAATTAAGTAAAATTGCCCAGGAACCACAGAAAACTTGTATTGCTGGCGTTGTCCACATTGCATTAATTTAAACCTAGAAATAATGTTCTTACACCCGCTGACTGTCACATACCTGGGCAACACACATGACCCACTTAACTACTTATGTTTCAATGTCGGTATGTTGTCTTCTTTAGAGTATGGCAGGTGAAGTATACTAGCCCACATTAAAAAAAAAACCTGAGTTAAAAGACAGTGCCCATAAAATACAAACCGCAATAGGTGCTAGTACCAAAGTGCAAAAAATACTCAGTCAATAAAGTGCCTCGTAATGTGCAAATATGCCTCCAAAAAATGTATAAATAAGAACATGATATACAAGAATAAATACACAAATACATTAACAAGCAGATTGCACATAACATTGATACATAAAAAAGCACTAACATTCAAATAGACACTCAGAAATATGAGAAGACTGTTATTTGAAGCATACTAATACAAAACCCTAATGCATTGAAGTTCAGAGAGAATGCAAAGGCACATTATCATTCGGACCAAAGGTTATCAAGGTCTCTAGTGTTGTAATCCAGAAAGCCTCACATTACAATAATTTATTTTTCAAGTCCCCACCTCTGCAGTCCAATTGCACTTCTTCAAGTCCCAAAAAATGTAAAACAGCAAGTGAGGGATGTCTCACTTCACTGAAATGTTTGACCATAGCATAGTTTTCATTACCTGTCCAAATGGCAGTTTTGTGTTCCACTCTTCTAAGTTTTAAATCCCTTTTCATTTGCCCATGTACATTCATCCACATGGGCAAAACAATGCACATATTTATTTATTGAATTTTTTTGACTGTATAAGCCCACTGAGACTAGAAGTCCCTTTTTCTGGGGCAACCTGGGTGAGGGGAAGGGGAGATATAGATGGTAACCAGCTGAAGTTGAACCAAATTAAACTGTTGGTGGTATTTTTAGTGAATAGGGGAAATATGGCCAGGACACTGGGGGAATTCCCTTACTCTCAGGAATGCAGCACCCCCCCCATGATGCCCTACAGTAGCAGTATTGTGATTTACCTCAAGTGTCTGGTGTGGGGTTAGAACCCACAACCTTTCAATCTTCCAGCCCCGGAGACAAATGTGCAACCAGCTGAGCCACTGAAGCTGACCCCAGCATAAATAACTCCTTCAGATGCTGCAGTTTATAAACTGCCTGATTTCATACCTCTTGCCACTTCTTGAGCACACAAATGTATAGTATTCTGTGTATTACTGCAGTGCACACAGTGCCTGCATTTAAAGTTGTCTTTTGATGGGTAGCCATTCATTCTGATTTAGTTGTTCGATAAAATGGTATGTACTAATAGATCTTTGAGATTTCTCCCTCTATGATAAGTAATTCTTGGGGGATTATTACTTATGTCATCGTATTTATGGTCTCCCTTCAAAATTTCCCAGTGTTTTGTAATGATATTACCAATTGCGTGTGCCTGTGGAAAGTACTGTGTGTCGAAGGTGGAAGGGGGCTCTCTTGTTCAGTGTTACTGTCCATGGTTCTGCATTGTATTAAAGAGTCTCTAGTCACAGTTCTATCGTGTAAATATGCTTCATTTACTGTCTGACTCTCATATTTTCTTTCAAGAAATCTTTTTTCCATATCCATACTATAATGCTCAAAATCTTGGTCAAGTGTACACATTCTTTGCATTCTCAAGAATTGTCCCTTTAGAATGTTTTTAATGAGTGACTTAAGGTGGCAGCTGTTCACTCTAAAAAATTATATCACTTGCAGATGTCTTTCTATACAGTTTTGTTTTTAGATATAGCACATGCCACTTAATCAGTATGTGCTTAAGTGGCACGAAGTGACAATGCTTTCCTTTTTTTTATAATGCAATACTTTATTAAGTTTTTGAAGTTAACACTCAAAGATAGAACATTCAATGAAACAAATAACACCGACAAACCAGACAGCTATAAACTATAATAATACAACCACACAAAAGGTTACTACAATTGTTACAAAGGAAGGATCCAGTGAAGGTGATCCAACCCATCCATTACCCACCCCAGCTGCTCCAATACATCCCAGCAACAGAAACTCTGAAAGCAGGACATTGGGACCCTTAGGGTTCACCCATGACCATATAAAAATCCAAAGGAAGAAAGGGGGACCAGCCAGAGTTGTGCTATCCTCTACATGGGCCTAGCAATTAAAGAGTGATGAGCAGTTCCCATTGTGAGTTAACTATGTGGGGCCTCTTCCTGCAGTTGGCAAAATGCTTTCCCAGCACGAGGGCATTCATCATCTCACTGTGCCATTTTCTGATGGTTGGGGTCAAATCACCCATCCAGTGTCTTAAAATGATCAACTTTGCAACCACCAATATAAGAGAGATGTGGGCCTTATGAATGCTAAGAAGCCCATCCAGAAAATGCCCTACTAAACAAATACCAGGAAGAAAAAGATCTTGCAGGCCAAGAAGTGGGTCATGGGAGTTTTTTATTGCTACCCAAGAAGAGGGCAATTTTGACACATTACCACAACATGTGGTAGAGGTTCCTCTCCACCTGGCAGCATTGAGTGCACATAGGGAAGGGAAGCCTACCCATGGTAAATAATTTATAAAGGGAGTAATAAAGGTTACGCAAGATTTGAAATTGCATCAACCTAAGCCTGTCCTGCTTGATGTTTTTATAAAAATTGTTCCAAATTGTGTGTCAAGTCTTTGGAAATGCAACAGTCCCTAACGCTTGTGTCCAATAGTAGCACACTCCTGAAGGGGCATCCGAATCCATCTCCTGGAAAGATTTGTAAATGGCTGCCAATGGATGTGGTTGGGATGCAACTGAGATGAGCTTATCTAATGAGGAGCCAACTGAGAGGTTCCACGGTTTGGGGCCTAGCATGGAAGATATGGCATGGGCAAGTTGAAGTAATTTAAAGTGACAGCCATACTAAAGTGAAAAAAGTCATTTACCAGTCAGAAATGGAAGGACTTTTTCATCCTCTAGCAATTGCACTACACCTGCTCCTTTCATTTGTGGTAGAAAGGAAAACAGGATGGGGCATCCGGCAATTTTAAAGTTTGGGTTGACTAACACTGGGTACATTTGTGCCCATTTCCCATTGGAAATAATGTTTAATCTGCTTCTTAATTTTGATAGACCTGCCCAGTGGTGTAGCATGCAACCTATCAGAAAGCAACATAAAACTTGAGCACAAGAGGCTCAAGGGAGTAATACTATAAGATCAGAGCAATGCCACATCAATTTTCAACCACTGCAGCAGGTAACCAGGAACCCGGACTACATTTGCCCATACCCCTCCCCATCGAAGGAATTTGTGCACATGCAATGCACAGTAGTATAAGAAGAAACTGGGGAGGGATAACCCACCATAAAACTTAGGAGAAGTCAACTTAAAATAGGGGCACCAAACTGCCTTTCCTCTCCACATAAAGAAGGCCAGGACTGATTGAAGGTGGAGAAACCTAGACTTCAGCAAAAAGCTCCCCAACATTCCTAGGGGGTAGAGCAGGCGGGGTAAGATATTCATTTTAATAATATTTATTATACTCTACAGAGAAAGGGGGAGAGAAGACCATCTGTCTAAATCGAGTTTAATTTGTTGAAGTTAACCCATGAGGTTCCCCTTAAGTATTTTAGTGTTAGTGATTCAGCAGGTTGCACTCTCGCCCCTGAGGCTGGAAGATCAAGGCTGTGGGTTCTATCCCCACACCAGGCATTTGGGTTAAATCCTAATACTAATGTTGTAGTGCAGCACGAGGGGGGTGCTGCACTCCTGAGGTGCCATCTTTCAGATGACATATTAAACCAAGGTCCCATCTGCCTGTTCTGGTGGTTGTTCAGGTGGACGTTAAAGATCCCATGGCACTTCTCAAAAAAGTAGGGGAATATTTTATTGAAGGAATAAGTGCAAAAAAAAGAAATTAAATATATACATTATTACAGGATCAAAAAAAAAGAAAATAACAAATGACAAGGCATTAGGCATAACAAAACTACAAAAAGAATAAGCAGAGAAACCAAGACGCAGCGGTCAAACAAATGAGTGAAAACAGAAAAAATGGTTTCATCTGTGACACCACACCGAAAAGGGTGTAAGGTTTTTCTTAAACAAACATTATGTCAGCAGATTTCTCTCCACAGTCAAGACTATTTGCACAGGATATAGTTCTAGTTGTTGAAAAACAAGTTTATACCTTGCTTGCCATGATACAAACTTAATGATAGTCAAAATAAACCTAATGGTGACTGCTTCAATAATGATATTTCTAAGTAAGAAACCCCCAACTATTTTTTCATATGTGATATGTCTCCAGCAATTTTCCTGCCATCTCTGTGCTAATACATTCCAAAAAGTCAGTGAAAATGGGCATAAGATAAAAAAATGTTCCATATTTTCTGCCTGAGTCTGACAAGATAGTCTGGGGGCACATGCGATCTTCTTTCTGTGTTTGGCATTGCCCTTAACATTTAATTTCCCATGGCAACACAGTGGGGTCCGGACGTCTTGTAACAATAATGGAATCTTTGCTCCATGCTGGTCAGTTTTTCCCTTAAACACTGGAGTAATAAAATAAGCCTGCTTCTGTATGGTGGCATATATAAGAGGTCTGGGAGGGGAGAAAATCTGAAAAGGTTCTAGTTTTCATTTCCTGAGTTTGGATACTATAGGTTTAAAATATACAGGTGCCTTTTTATGTAGTTGTTACAACTGAATGTGCCTTCCAAAGAGTAACAAAATGAGAGAGCCAATGTGCAGCATAAACAGTCTATATGGCAGGGGAAGGTTTGTCTGGCTCTAATAAATTATAATGGACAAACGTGCTAAAATAGAATGCCACAGGGTTAATGAAATTTAGGCTCCCTTGTTTTATAGGTAGAAATTTGCCAGCAGATAAAGGCCTAGAGGTCTATCAAGTCTGCTCGAATGTGAAGCTAGAACCCCTTATTCTGCAGCTGCCCCTCCCTTCCACTCTTCCCCTTCATTAACCCTCCCTCTTGTCCTGTCCCATCCCCTTTTGAAGCAGTCCACTGTTCTACTGGATACCACTTCTGCAGGTAACGCATTCCACCCAGCCACCACCCTCTCTGTAAAAAAGTGTCTCCTCATCTCCATCATGAACCTTCCTCCCTCCCTCCCTCAAGTCTCATATCATGGCCCCTGGTGTCCCTCACCTCCCTTACTTTGAACAGCCCCTCTGTACCTGTCTTGTTTATTCCTTTCATGTACTTAAAGGTTTCAATCATGTCCCCCCATCCCTCTTCTCCTCCAGTGAGTACATGTTCAACTTCCTTAGCCTCCTCTCATATGATAAGTCCCTCAGCCCCTTGATCATCTTTGTTGCCCTGTGCTGCATCCCCTCCAGTAACTTAAGGTCCCTCTTCAGATACAGGCGCCAGTACTGCATGCAGTACTCCAGGTGCGGTCTAGCTAATTACCTATACAGTGGCAGAATCACCTCCTCCCTCCTCGAGGATATACACCTTGCAATACAACCCAGCATTTTGTTGGCCTTTGCAGCTGCCTTCCTGCATTGTGCCGAGTTGTTCATTGACCCTGTAATGAGCACTCCCAGATCCTTCTCCTCCTCTGTCTGGGCTAGCCGTACTCCCCCCAGCTGGAAACTCCTCCTTGGGTTCTTCATCCCAAAATGCAGCACCTTGCACTTTTTGGTATTAAACCCCAGTTGCCAGGTGTCTGACCAGGTTTCAAGCTTTGCCAGATCATCCTGCAACCCTTGCCATACCCCAGGTCATCTACCACTGCCCCTACCTTGGTATCATCAGCAAACAGACTGATCTTGCTCTAGATGTCCCATGATATGTCTGCAAGGAATATCCCAAACAACACTGGTCCCAACACTGAGCCCTGTGGAACACCGCTCATCACCACCTTTGTGTGTGAGAGCTCCCCACCCACCACCACCCTCTGTTGCCTTCTCTTAAGCCAGTTTCCTACCCATCTCACCAGCTGTGCACCTGCCCCTGTGCCTACTAACTTACTTCCTAGCCTTCCATGCAGCACCGAGTCAAATGCCTTACTGAAGTCCAGATACAGGACATCCACTGCATGGCCCCTGTCCAGTTGCCTAGTTACCCAGTCATAGAACTCCACCAGGTTGGTTTGGCAGGATCTGCCCTGCATGAAGCTATGCTGTCTGCTGTCCTATAGTCCTTTGGCCTCTAGGAGGGCCACCATCCTCTCCTTCAGGATAGTCTCCATTAGCTTACCCACGATGGATGTGAAGCTCACTGGTCTGTAGTTTCCCCGGTTCATCCTTGGGGCCACTTTTGTGGAGGGGCACCACATGAGCCATCCTCCAGTCCTGAGGTACACACCCCAAATGTAGTGAGGCATTAAATAGGTCTGCCAAAGGTCCTGCAAGGTCCTCTGCCAGTTCCTTCAGTGCCCTGGAGTGGATGCCATCTGGGCCTGGCACCTTGTCCACCCTCAGTGCCTTAAAACCCTCCCGAACTCTGCCCTCCATGATTTCCCTGTCTGTCACCCCTTCCCCCCTGTTTCTGCCATTTCTCCCCTTGGGTGTCACCCCCCTCTTCTCTTTAGTAAATACTGAGCAAAAGTACTCATTTAGTGCTGCTGCCTTATCGCACCATGCTTTCACCCAACCCCCCTCCTTCCTAATCCTTACTTTGTGGTCCTTACAGCTCCTTTTCTCTCTGATGTACCTAAAGAAGTCCTTCTCCCCTTCTTAATGCCTTCTGCCAGCCTGAGTTCCGTAGATGTTTTGGCTCCCCTTACTGCCCTTGTCATCTCCTTCGATTCTGTCAAGTACTCCTCCCTATCCTCCCCCCTCTCTGTTTTTTTGTACTTCCTAAAGGCTGCTCTTTTCCTTTTACCTTTTCCATGATCTCCTTGCTCAACCAGCTCGGTTTCTTAGCCCTAGCCTTCTTGCTCTGGGCCTTGCAGCAGGTTTGGTGCCTCCACTATCCCCAGCTTTATGAGCTCCCACCTCTGGTTAGTGTCCATACTAGATTGAATTCTGGCCAGGTACCCTTTTACCACTTCCCCCATCCTCCCAAAGTCGGCCCTCCTGAAGTCCAGCACTCTTGTGCCAGATTCCTCTCCTTCCTTGCCCATATCCAATGTGAGCCATACTGAGTGGTGGTCACTCCCTGACAGCGGTTCCTCCACTGTAAGTTCTCTCACAAAGTCCCCATTTGCCAGCACAAGGTCAAGGGTATTCCCTAACCTGGTTGGTTCACTGACCATTTGCAGCAGGAAGCTGTCCTGGAAGGCATCCAGCAGTACATGGTCCCTTCTGTTCCTGGTTGTTGGGGTACTCCAGTCCATTCCTGGCATGTTGAAGTCCCCCACAATCATCACACTACCCTTCTCGCAGGTCCTCCTGATATGTCCCACTAGTTCCCTGTCTAACTCCTGCATCTGAGATGGTGGCCTGTACACCACTCTCATTCTAAGAATCCTATTCTTGAATCCTGGATTTGCATCCAAAGTGACTCTGTACTACCCTCCTCCCCTTCCTCCCTTACACAGTTCAGTCCTTCCTTCACATATAGTGCCACACCCCCGCCTTTCCCAATCACCCTGTCCCTATGAAAGAACCTGTACCCTGGTACAGACAGGTCCCAGTCATTGTATTGGGTGGCCCATGTTTCTGCAGTGGCTGCAATGTCTCTCTCTCTCTCTCTCTCTCTCTCTGCCATGAGCACCAGTACTCTGCAGTTTTCCTCCCAAGGCTCCTAGCATTAAGGGTAACCGCCTTCCACCCTCCCTCCCATCCTGCCCTCCTTTACTAGCATCACCAATAGTACTTGCCATTTGTCCTTTACCACTGTTATGGGGGTAGCTCATATGGTTTCCCAACCTGTGGTCTCTGCATATCTCTTGCCCACTTGCCACCCCCGCTCCTAGTTTAAATTCCCAACTTCCTCTATGTACTTCTCCATCCTCTCTTTCAACACTTTCTTTCCCTCCTCACTCAAGTGTAGTCTGTCCTTGGCATAGAGACTACTGTCCTCCCAGGTCACACCCCACCCCCCCAACAGCCCATACCCTTTAGCACAACACCAGGTTCTTAGCCATCCATTAAATTCTCTATTCTAAAGCTTTCTTGTTGTGCTTGCCTTGGGCACTGGAAGTATCACTGAAAAAGTTACTGATCTTCCTTCCCCCTCACATAATTGTGCTAGTTCCTCAAACCTCCTCTGGACTATATCTACTGTCTTGTCAGCCAGGTCATTCGTCCCAAGATGTATAATTAAATGAGGCTTGTCCCTACCCCTTCTAGCATATTTCAGAACAGATTGTCCCACCCTTTCCACTGTCACTCCTGGCATGGCCTCCACCCAAATGCGACTATGCCTCTCCCCTTTGCTACCCCACCCGACTCCTCTTAGTCTTGAGTCTCCCAGCACTAAGATTCCACCACTTTTACCCTCTGCTTGCTTCCATTCATCTTCCTTTCTCATTTTCAGCACCTCTTCTTCCTACTGCACATTATTTCCCCCTTTTGCCCCTGTTGCAATTCTCCCAGCAGAACTTCCCCCTGCTCCAGTTTGGTCCAGGCATTTATCAATTACTCTTTAATTTCATCATTTCCCTCCTCCACCTTCTTCCCCTCTAGCAGTGCAAAACTATTTTCTGAAGACCCTTCACAAATGCCCTCTCCCTCTCTCTTCATAGTAACTGTTCTCTCCTTTCCACTCCATGACTTTTGTCACTTCTTCACCTCCCCTCACAAGTCCCTATCTCCTACTTCCATTTGTCTTTTGTCTCCTGACCTGCTTTCCCCGGAAATCATTCTTCCTGGCCTGGGCCCCTTTGTCTCTGCCTCCCTTCTTCTGACCCTCTACTCACCACTGTTGGCTTAAATCGCCCTCCCTCATCTTCACTTCTTCCTCCCTCCAGTAATGGGCTAAACCCACCCCCAATCTGCCTTGCCTGTCTTAGTTCCTCCTGCAGACCCTCAAACTCCTTTCTAAGTTTCTTCATGTGGTTGCACAATAAACATCCTCCCACACTCCAGGCAATTTTTAGAAAGATTGGTGCACATAGTTGTTGCAGCCTACCACCTACCTCTTTACTGTGGTTGCCCGCCAGTGACCCCCCACCCTTCCAGATGCAGGATACCAAACACTCTCCCAAGTCTCTCTCCCCTCTATCAGTGCAAAACATTATTTTCTTAATTTCCCTTACCCCCTTTGTTGTACATGTTTACAGATTGAGCAACTGCTTTTTATATTCCTATCCTTCCTATCCACACTCAAAAAGAGACTTTAAGTAGCTATTGCACAACCTTCTTCAAACTCCAACTCCTCCTTTCCACAGTGCAATAGCAATGCAAAGAAGTAACAATGAAAGCTCCTAGATTTGCAGTTACTTCCCTTCCACTGAGATAGCAGTCACCTCTTCACTTGGTGCTGTTCTTTTCCTGGATGTTTCCTTTTGCTATGACAGGTGCATATCCTTTGCCCATTTGAGGAACTGATGTCAGAACCCCTGGTATAAAGGAAATCATGGACCAGGGGCGGGGGGTGAGGAGTTGAGATCAGCCCAAGTCTTCCAGAAACAATCAGGTAGCTGAGGCCCCTGGTCAGACCATTAGCACCCTTCCCCTACTCTGCACTAAACTTTGCAGCTAGTGAAGCCAGCAAAAATGAATCACAATTCTACTCAAAGCCCCCAAAATAGGTTTGCTACCAAAAGAAACAGGACTCCAATTCAAACAGCTTCACCAACAACACATCAAAATAGTCTTGAAATTTGAAGATATAGGTCTCCAATTCAAAGAAACAGCCCCAGTTAAATCACAACAAATAGGTTTTAAATCAGAATAAATAGGCCTCTACAAATGCAGCCTGCTACACAGTGAAACATCAAACAAATGAGCCCACTTATGCTACCAAAACAGGTTTCAAAATTCCAACAGCCCCAAACAATACCCTGCTAGCCCCTTAGAAGTAGTAAGAAAGAAAAGAAATAACCTTCTACCAAGTAGAATCCACAAGAAACAATGTAAAAACTACAAGAAGCTACTGGACTGTAACAGATCTGATCCTGTCCCCTTCTAGTTCCTTAATGGGAGTAAGTCAGCTGCCCCCAAATGACCTGAAAAAACAGACTTAACAGGGTCACTTCATATGCCTGAGGTATAGGGTACACTATACTTAAATAAGCAAAAAGATGCAGCAAAAATGTTTTTATTAGCAATACCTTTTTTCTTAGTCTGCTGCTAGTGTTTCCATATATTTATTTTTCTTTCCCCTACCTCCAGCTGCTCCTCCCGGTTCAATATATACTATTGTCTCCCCAACCATATTTGACACCCAATATCTTAACAGGTTCTACTGAAATGGAGATACCTACAATAGTATCTACAGGTGTGGCAGGGTTGCTTAAAATACACCCTTGGCACCTATAAACGTTAATAGATGCTCCTGCTACTGCTGAATATTGCTGAAATTGTAACAGTGCCAGAGTTCCAGAAGATGGATTTGCTATGCTTAAGCACACATCATCTGCATATGCCTCCAAAGACCCCTGCCAGGGTTTTATTCCCTGAATGAAATCATCTACCAGTATTTTTCGTAAGACAGGATCCAAGCAAAACATATATAATAAGGGACTCATGGGAAATCCCTGTCATACCCCTCTCCAAATCTTAATGTAAGACCCTAAATACCCATTTGAAAATGGAAGGGCTATGGCAACTTTATAAATGGACAAAATCCATTTGCAAAATTGAGTGGGTATACTATAAGCCTGTAGAACGTGGGCCATAAATGTGTGAGAGACCTTATCAAAAGCCTTCTTCTGATCCAGAGAAAGCAGGTATCCATGAATCTCATCTTTCTTTCCTTGTTCCACCAGTTCTCTGATCAGGAGAAGATTCTCTGATATTTGACAACCTGACACTGAACAAGTTTAGGAAGTAGAAATGAGATAAGGAGATGTTTTGGCAAGACGTAAAGATAGACTTTTCATAAGAAGCTTTAAATCAGTGTTTAAGAGGCTCAGAGGTCTCCAACTATTCAAATCTGACCTAACATTTTTTTATGTATGAAAATGCGTACTGCAAATCAAAAATGAAAATCAAAAGTGTCTGCAGACAAAATCCAATTGAAAACAACTACGAGAATTTCAATTAACTCACTTCTAAACTTTTTATAGAATTCTGTAGTAAGGCCATTCAGCCCAGGAGCAGTATAATTTTTCAAAGTTTTAATGGCCTGTTCAGTTTCTTCTTTTGTAACAGGAGTGATCATTTCTGTGAGAACTTCTGTTGGCGGGGTAAGTACTGGCACAGATGCCAAATATTGTGTAATGAGGGTTGCACGGTTGGTGGTTCCTTATACATATCTTTAAGATGGGTATGTACTACTTCTCAGATCTCTGGGGTAGTATGGACTAATGTGCCCTCAGGTGTTACCAAGGAGTCAATAGTTCAGTCCTGAGCTCAACGTTTGCAGCTAGAAAAAACATCTCCACAGGCAAGTTTACCTGGAGTGCATATTCTATGCTCCAGGAGAATGGAGGTTGCCCTAGCATACTGGAGGGTTTCCATCTCTTTGTTTATTCAGTTTGAGAGGAAAAACCCACATGGCCTGAATTGAGCAGTGAGTATAATTTAGTCAAATGACTGCTTAAAGTAAGATATATTTTATATTCGGTTGAAGCTATAGAGGCAGAGAGCTGCAAAGTATGGGATTTAACTGAGTTTTTTGTTTCTATCCACCTTGTACTAACGTCTTCAGAAAGGCCTGCTATAGATATTCGTGCTCATAAAACATCCCTAACATGTTGCCACACTTGTGCTTTCTCTACCAGTACTTTATTCAGTTTCCAGTACCCATGACCCACTGGGTATTTTTCTGTAAACCCAAGCTGACAAAATAAAACAGCATGATCCGAGATCTCTAGAGGATAGGTCTCTGCTTTCTGAACATGCACATACTGAGAGGTAAAGAGAAAGTCTGTGTATGTGGGCAAATGTCCCCCAAAGTAGGTATGACCTCCTTGTTTGTGTAGAACTCTATAAGAGTCCTGTAGACTAGCAGAATGTATAATTTGCTGTAAACAATGAGTATCACAGAATTCTTTAGAAGTTATAGCCCCCCCATCAGCCTTAAATAAAACATAGTTGAAGTCACCTGCCCATTAAAGATGTCTGGTAGTGTGTAAACAGGGTTTGATACTATTAAACACATCCACCCTGTCCTTTTTTTTCTGTGGGGCATAGATGTTAAATGTTCTCCAGGCCATCTGGTATCTGTAAAAATCAATTAAAAAAGCATGCCCTGGTAATATATCTGTGACTCTAGACACCAAGTAGTCAGTCCCCTTAAAAGGATCACTAACCCATCACAAGCTCCAGTGCCAAAGGTAAAGTAGGAGGGGCCCCTGACACCACAATTTTGTAGCCGCAGTAACTAAAGAGGTAGTATTTAGTCTGGTGTACTGCAAAAAACACACAGGGGGAATTACCTAAACCAAACAAGAGAAACACTCTGAAGACGGGGGTTGATACCAGTCCATTTACAGAAGAAAGGGTTCCGAAAGAACTAATAAAATTGAAGATGGACAAAACAATGGGGCTTGATAGGATTCACCCAAGAATTCTAAAAGAACTAAGGGTAGAACTAGTGACACCACTGACTACTCTCTTTAACAAATCATGGGAGGATGGGGTGGTACCCGAGGACTGGAGGAGGGCAGATGCCATTCCTCTTCACAAAAGTGGGAGCAGGACAGAGGCACGAAACTACAGACCACTTAGTGTGACCTCAGTGGTAGGGAAAATGATGGAATTACTTCTGAAGGAAAGAATTGTTAAGTACCTAGAGGCGAGTGGGGCACAGGACCCAAGGCAACATGGATTCACAATGGGAATGTCGTGCCAGATGAATCGAATAGATTTCTTTGACTCAGTGACCAAAATAGTAGACCAGGGAGGGGCTGTGGACATGGCTTACCTAGATTTTAGCAAGGCATTTGATACAGTACCACATAAAAGATTAATACACAAGTTAGCCAGCCTTGGAGTGGGTCCCAATGTGGTAGCCTGGATAAAAAAATGGTTAGACAACAGGACACAAAAGGTAGTAGTAAATGGAGTCCACAGTGAAGAAAGGAGGGTTACTAGTGGGGTACCGCAGGGTTCAGTGCTGGGACTGGTTCTTTTTAATATCTTTATAAGAGACATTGCAGAAGAACTGGAAGTAAAAGTATGTCTCTTTGCAGACAAAACAAAGATCTGCAACAGGGTTGATACACCAGATGGAGTGGAAAGGATGGGAAGGGACTTGACAAGGTTGGAGGAATGGTCAAATGTATGGCAGCAAAGATTCAATGTAAAGAAGTGCAAGGTAATGCACCTGGGAAACAAAAACCTAGGGGAAGAGTACACAATGGGGAGTGAGATACTGACAACAGTAAAAATGGAAAGAGACCTGGGGGTAATTATATCAGATGACCTAAAGGTGGGCAAGCAATGTGAGAAGGCAATAAGGAAGGCTGGGGGGATACTGGGATGCATAGGGAGAGGTATTAATAGTAGAAAACAGGAAGTTGTTATCCCTCTGTACAGACAGTTGGTGAGATCCCATCTGGAATACTGTGTGCAGTTCTGGAGACCCCATCTTCACAAAGATATAGACAGAGTGGAGGCTGTCCAGAGGAGGGCAACCAAAATGGTTCAGGGTCTGCACCAGAAGACATACGAAGAAAGACTAAAGGAGCTTAATATGTATACCCTTGAGGAAAGGAGGGAGAGAGGGGACGTGATAGAAACTTTCAAGTACCTCAAGGGAATCAACAAAGTCCAAGAGGGTGGCATCTTTCAGAAAAAGAGATATGCAAGAACAAGGGGACACAATTTGAAAATAGAAGGGGGACGGCTCAGAAGTAATGTGAGTAAGTATTTTTTCACAGAGAGGGTTGTGGATGCATGGAACAGCCTCTCTGAGGAGGTCGTGGAGTCAAGAACAGTAGGGGAATTCAAGAATGCATGGGACAGACATAAGGCAATTCTAGTGAGGGGTAGGAGGAAGTAAGCTGTTGGTTAACTAGGATCTGCAGCTTATCTGTTAGGTAGGAAAATGGGCAGACTAGGTGGGCCAAGCGGTCCTTATCTGCCATCAAATTCTATGTTTCTGTGTTTCTACACATCAAGGGTTTAAGTCTATTAACAGAGACATTGTAATCAGTCTTCTTCTCGCGTTTTCCATGCTATTAACAATAATTGTGGCTGCTGATAGTGTTAGAGTAGAGGCCATAAAACTGAGAGGAATTTATGAGAGTGTTCCCAACCTAGCACTATGGTGAAGCCTAGTGCCTAACCAGCATTTTCTGCCTTTATTTACTTCAGGGAAGGGGGAGGTTCCTCATCTGAATCTGAGGTATGCAGATGTTGTGAGGAAACAGTGGAGGAGTGTTCAAAATCTCCCCCTTGATCCGAGACCCTGGGTCTCAGGATCAGGTTTCCCTTGTTTATTTGATAAGGGAATACTGCAGGGAGAAACAGCAGATTTGGGTGTTTTAGATTTCAGGCTTGTTTGTCATAGAGGCCTCTTTTTGGATACAATTGTCATTTCTGGACTGGGCATGCCCAATTTTTGGACTGGTGAGGGAGTATTTGACTGTGCAAGAACCTCTGTGGTTATAGGATGGGAAGAAGGGACAACAACAATGTCTGGCAGGGAGGTTTCTGTATTTACCTCTGGAGTGCATGGCTTTTGTCCCACTGAGCGGGTAGGGGCACTTTGCTAATATGCCAGAGGTGCTAGGAGGATCAGCAGGGTTATTGTCTGCATCTATGGCAGGGAGAGTAACTGGGGCATCTGCTCCTGAAGTCTCTTGAGACTGTCTAGTAGCAGCAAAATTTTTTTCTGAGCTTCTAGCAGGCAAGACCTCTTGGTCACATTGGTCAGTCCTATTATGAGTGGCCCAGGGGCAGGAGCGGTAGGAATGCCTTGTCTCATCACAAAGATTACACTTCATACCATTGGGACAATCTGTACTAAGATGCCCATATGAAAAACAGGAATTGCATTTTAAACAATCACAGGTTGAACTCAAATATGTATAAGACCCACTCTTGAAACTAGTTTTAGACTGCCCTGGGTAAAAACAGTGGCCTCGGTCATGACCCAAAAATAAACTGCTAGGCAGGTTTAGAGGCCTAGAGTTAGTACTACACAGTTTGACGTTATACCCACACCAACCCATTCAAATATGTTCTGTACCAAAGATAGGTTGAGGAGCTCCCAGTAAGTCACATCGTTGTTGTAGCCAATGTGTAATATCATGGACTGCCAAACTTTCATTGCGGAATAAGATAGTAACATTCTTAATAGCAGACCTAGTCAGGGGAATAGCCCTGAAAGGTAGCCATAAAGCAGAGTAATGCAAGTTGTCATATTTTACCCAGAACCTATCTAGGCCTTGTGGTTTTTTAAAACTGACATCATACAAAGAGTCCCCTGAAGCATGTATCAATGCGTAGATCTCATTTGTGAAAAACTCCATGGATTCTTTAATCATAGTCTTCCCAATCTAAATTCTGTCTGGAGTCAGATCCAAACAGCCAAGATATTGTAGTTGGACCACGTTTCTGTGCTGAGTAGGAGGTGGTTGCTGAAAAAAATGGTCTCTTTTATGAAAATTAGCACAGGTCATCTGTGCTGTTTTAGTTGCTGGGGATTAGGCTCAGTCTCCATTCTCTAACCCAAGGAGGGTGGCCCAGGTTCTACAGTGTCTGATTCAGAAGAAGAAACTAATCTTTTTTGCACTGTACCCATTGTCTGGTCATGGACAACATCTTCTGCATGTAGATCCACATCAGAATCAGTCACAAAATTAACTGGGAGGGGTGGTAGATGTGGGCCTCCTTGATCAGGCAGCTGGACATAAGAAGTAGAAGTTCCCGGTAAAAGACTATGTGAAGGATCAGGCAACCAGTTCCCCGAATTAGTTTGTTTCCAACCAGCTTGTTTTAGAGAATTCTTCAGGGCTATAGGTAGTGTTCTCTGCTTCAGTATAGGAGTGGTTGGTGAGAAAAGAGCCCCCCTCCTGTGTCATAAACCTAAAAGAACACCCACAGTAGTCTGAGTTGCATTAGACAAAGGAGACTCTGAAATAGTGCTCACAACAGGGTCTAGTGAGATAGAAAATAAGGGCTCAACATTCACTGGAGCATCAGAAATCACAGGAGATGCACTGGGATGGACGCTGCCTGTCTCTTTAATGATCCTATGTCACCGACAGCTGAGAGCTTGCCTCTGTGGGGAAGTCAGGCCATCAAAGTCAAGGAAATGTTCAGACGAGTCTCCATATAGTAGAGCCACAGCAAGCAGCAATGCAGCATTCATGTCTACAGGTACTGGCTGTACAGATACAGATTCCATTATGTCAACCAAATTCATGCTCGTTGACACCAAAATACCAGATGGTACCTGTTTCAAGACAGATAGCACAAATGAACATTTC
Source organism: Neoceratodus forsteri (assembly GCA_016271365.2). NCBI lineage: Eukaryota > Metazoa > Chordata > Ceratodontiformes > Ceratodontidae > Neoceratodus > Neoceratodus forsteri. The sequence continues at coordinate 759,727,338 of CM057451.1, forward strand.
TCTAATAACATTTTCTTTTTTTTTTCTCAATTCAAAGTTTATTGCTTTTACCTTACAGAGAATAGATTACAATTATAATGTATTCTAATAACATTTTCTGTAGCCAGGCCTCTTCCAAATGCTGTGTCCCATGGTCAAGAAATCCAGATTCACACTTAAGGTGGTCGGTTACCGCACAAGGTATAGCAAGTTGATCTCCATAGCTGGACCTGCAGGGAGGGAGATCTGCTCACTTGCAGGTACATCAGCAGTCTGCTCACTCACAGAAACAGCAGCCATAGGGACAGCAGCTCCCCCTACTGACAAGAGCAGGGGAATTTTTATTATTATAAGGACAGATATTATACATACATAATACTTTCCAACATTTTACATACACATCACGTCTTAAAACTAACAGTTTATAAAATAAAGTAAAGCCTTTCCAGTACTTACAAAAATATCTATTTCACCATTTTTTTCAGTTAATATATAATCTTTTGAAACACACCTATTAAGTCTTACTTCAAGGGTCTTATATTCATCTTATGCTTTCCTTTAGAAAAGGCATTATATTCCATCTCTGCTTCCATGCCCTGGGAGTCATGTGTCTTTTTTCATACTTACACTGTTCATGCACTAAGGTTTCCATATTCTGGATTACTTGACTAGGTAATACATACTGCTGTTGTAATGCATATTTACACCTTGTTTGCCATAGTACAAAGTTTACAATGGTAAAGATAATTCTTAACTGTTCTTTCATCCAAGGATGTTTTTGGAAGAAAAAAGCCTTGTATAATTTCTTCATATGTTGGAATTCTCCATATTAAGTTCTATGTATTCACTGAGTCCTCCCAGAAGGTTTTTGCAAAGGGACATGAGATAAATACATTTCCATAGTTTTTTCTGTTTTCTCACATTTGCCTTGGGCACATCTGGTCTTCTTGTTGCTTATGTCTCGCATTACCCTTTACCTGTAAACGTCCATGACAACATAACCACGTAACATCCCACATTCTTGGTGGGAGTCTGTTATCAGTTAGCAACAAGATGGCTTTATTTTTATACTGTTCTCTAAGTCCTTTGAAACATGGCTGTATCGAAAAACATGTAGCTTGTATATGGTCATACAACAGTTTTCTGTTTACTGACATCGTATCCCTTGGTTCTAATTTCCATTTTCTGATTTTTATTATAATATGTTTGAAAAAGGATGGTATGCTTTTATAGCTAGGTGGTGTTACAGGGTAATCTTTCCAGCATGTAATGAAAGGGAATAACAAAACATCAGCATACATAACCCATATTGCAGATGAAGGTGTCATATTATCTACAATATTAAATTTCATAAAAATACTGAAAAAGAATGCAACAGGATTGATAAGGTTCAGACTTTCTTGTTTCTCTATAAGATATAATATTTCCCATTTAATGGGGTTCAGTCTGCTTCCCCAGATTACCTGAAATATCAAGCTTAGCAGGGTGGTTTCATATGTTGCTGGTATGGGGTACACCATACTTATATATATATAAAAAAAATGGAATGTTTTAACTATTAATACTTTCTTTTGTTTTGTCTGTTGCCAACTTTTCCACATGCTACCTTTTGTTTGCCGAGTTCCAGTTTTTCTCCCTATTTTAAAATGCTGTTATCTTCCCTCCTATATTTTATGCCTAATATTGTGATAGGTTCTATAGACACTGATATATTGGCAATACTCATTATACTCTCTGTAGAAGGGCTTAATACATATCCCTGACATTTATTTATAGTCAAGGATGCTCCTGCTCTTCTGTATATCTATGAAAATGTGATATTGTTCATTCTCCTGATATACTATTTGCCATTAGCAAGCAGATGTCATCTGCATATGCTGTAACTTTCATAGGGCTGTGCCCATTTTGAGGAGTTAATCCTGTAATCTGTGTATCCTCCTGAATTTTTCTTAAAACTGGATCCAGGCAGAAGATGTATAATAGGGGGCTCATTGGACAACCCTGTCTAACCCCACATTGTATTGGAATATATGACCCTAGAAAACCATTAATCAATGGAATAGTTAGAGCTACCTTAAATCATTTCTCTATCCAATCACAAAACCTAGAGGGAATTCCATAAGATTGAAGCACCATAAATAAAAAAGCATGTGATATTTTGCCAAATGCTTTTTCTTGATCCATTGACAAGATGTACCCATGTATTTTATTTTCTTTGGCTTGCTCCACTAATTTTCTAATGAGAAGTAGATTTTCAGAAATATTTCTACCTGGTACAGAGCAGGTTTGACAGAAGGAAATCAGATAGGGGGCTGTTTTAGCTAAGCATGCTGTCAGTATTTTCATTAGGATTTTACAGTGTATATTTAAAATACTCAGGGGGTCTCCAATTGTTAATGTCTTCTTTATTATTTTTTTTGTGTATTAATATTTGTATTGCTATACAAAAATAGTAGGCAAATGAATCAGAGGATAATATCCAGTTAAATACTACATATAAAATGTCTACCATTTCTGTACTGAAATGTTTATAGAATTCAGATGAAAGACCATCTATACCTGGTACTGTGTTGTTTTTTAATTTACTTATAGCTAGTATAGTTTCTTCTTTTGAAATGGGGGATATTATGTCTTTCTTTATAGGTTGTGGCAAGGGGTCCAGTCTAATATATTTTAAATAATTTAGGATCTCATTATGTTCTATGTGAGGCATTGAATATAGCTTTTTTTTATATGTACATGCGCCACCTGCAGTATTTCTTGAATATTGCTTGCCTTTTTCCCATCTCTAGTAGTTAAAGAAGATATTGTTCTGTCTGAGACCCTTTTCCTACAGCTAGAAAACATATCACCACATGCTAGTTTTCCAGGCATACATAGTTCATGTTCCATTAATAAGGATATGGCTCTATTATACTGCAAGTTTTCCATTTCTTTCTTTATTTTTTGTATTTGCACTAGAAAATCTCTATGCCCTGAATTAATTAGAGAATATAATTTTTCCAAATGGCTATGTAACATGATATATTTTTATATTTTGAATTTCTGTCTTCTTTTGCATATTTTATAAGTGTTTTCACCATGTTTTTTTGTTTCTGACCTCCATACATGAGTGTCTTCCATTAAAACTGCTACCATCATTCTTGCCCTAAATAATTATTTAATGTGTTAAGTTACATCCCTTTGCTCCAAAAATGTGGTATTTAATTTCCAAGAACTTTTGCCTGTTGGCATTTTCTCCACTGTATCTATATGGACTGTTAAGATATTGTGATCAGATATTTCTGGGGGGTAGTTTTTGTTTTTAACACTGCAAGATGTTGTGGTATAAATAAAAAATCAATCCTAGTTGTAAAACTCCCTCTACAATATGTACGCCTTCCCTGTTGGTGTTCTAATCTATATGAATCTTTTAGTCCTGCCGTTTGTGTGATTTGTTGCAAACTTACTGTATCACAAAATTCTTTGATAGTTTTTTTCCTCTATCTGCCTTTGATAATGCACAATTGCAGGGTCATATGTGTTTGATTTATAGTGCATTGACTAATGCAAATATGTGGGATCTCCTGGGTCTGATAAAAAGGGACCAAACATATGATACTAGGTCTCACAGTTTTCAGTTACTCAAGGATAGATATAATACAAACAGAAGGAAATATTGGTTAAATAATAGAGTGACAGAAGTGTGGAACAGCTTACCAAGAGTGATTGTGGAGAGTGGTACAATGCAGATATTTAAAACACAGCTGGACAAATACCTTTTAGAAAGAAATATAATTGGGTATAAGTAAAGCATGACTTGCGAGCTCATGGACAAACTGTCTTTATGCTCTGTATGATCTATGTAATCTATGTAATCTATGTAATTAAAGTATCCACCCCAGGGTATATGTTTAGTTGTATGTAGATATGATTTTATTTTATTAAATAGCTCTACTCTACTTTTTTTTTTGTCTGTGGGGCATAGCTGTTAATAGCTCTGCAAGCTACATTCCCTTTAATAAAATCAATCAATAATGCTCTTCCTAGTAACATGTCAGTTAGTCTTGTGATTTGGATATCTTGCCTTTTAAACAATATTCCTACTCCATCACAGGCTTCTAAACCATAAGTAAAAAAGGAAGGTCCATCCACCTCTAGTTTTTGTGCCATCATTATAAGTGGGATAGTATTTAGCCTTGTCTCCTGCAAGAAGTAGATATCACAATTTAAATCTCTCAGGACAGAAATGGCCAATAGTCTCTGTCTAGCATTTTTAATGATGTTTACATTTATAGAAGCTGTGGATAATGGAGGCCTATTTGGTGTCATTGAGATGTCTTGATCAGGAGGTGGTACTCAAACGTGTACTTCACCCTAGGTCAGGTCCCTAGGCACCCCCTCCTTCGGGTGTCAGTTTGGGAAGAGATGATTCCTCGTCCTCTGAATATGAAGTAACCAGCTGCTGGGAGGACATCATAGAAGAGGAATCTGTATCCTCATTTAGTTTCTTTTGTCTGGTCCTTGAGGCTAGGGCCTCAAATTTATTAGAGAGCAACAAACATTGGGGAGATGCGGTGGGTTTTGCCATTTTAGATTTTGAGGTCTGTTGTTTCAAAGTTCTTTATTTTGATACTACAGTCATTTCTGAAGGGGGCATAACCACTTTGGAGGACTTTAAAGTGGTGCAGAGGGTCTCTGCATGTACTTCTCTAGGGGTGCATACTGCAGTTCCCAGAACCTGACAAGTTGTCTCTGGGGGCAGTTGAACATTTATTGCATCAGGTTGAGGTTCTTGAATGATGTGCTGCTCTGCTTGGGTAGTCTGTTTTAATATCAGGGTCTGGGCCTGAACCTGAATTTTCCTATCTTGCTCCTGGGGAACCTCCGGGGCTGCTTCTGTTGTATTTTCCAAAGTATTTCATGCTGGGGCTATATCATTTTTCTGTGCCTCAGTTAGAATTGTGGCCTGGTCAGGCTTATCATTCCTGTTATGAGTAGCCCAGAGCAAAATAGGTATGAGTGACCTTGTTCCTCACATAAATTGCATTTGACACCTGTTTGACAATCTTTACTTAAATGACCATATTCAAAACAAGCAGTATATTTTGCAAGATCACATATAGAACTTAAATGGGTGTAAGAGCCAAACTTAAAACAAGTTTTAGGCTGACCTGGATAAAAATGATGCCCTCTGTCTTGCCCTAAAAACAAGCTGCTTGGTAAATGCTTTGGCCCTGAATTTGTATTATGCAATTTTACTTTGTATCGCCACCCCCCCCCAGTCCAGATGTGTTCTGTATCAAAAATGGGTTGTGGAGTTCCTAAGATGTCACATTGTTGCTGAAGCCAGTGTGTAATATACTACTATTCCCTCATTTCTGAACAATATTGTTACATGTTTTATAGCCGGTTTTGTTAGTGGTATTTCTCTGAAGGGAAGCCATAGCACTGAATAGCATAGTTTTTCATATTTTGACCAGAATCTGTCTAGTCCTTGGGGTGTCTTGAAACTGATATCATATAATGTATCTCCAGAAGTGTGTATTAATGCATATATTTCATGTGAGAAGAAACCCATGTATTTCTTTATTAAGTTTTTCCCCACATATATCCTATCAGGAGTGAGTTCCAGCCCTCCTAGGTATTGTAGTCTCACTACATTGCAACGTTGTGTGGGCAGTGGTTGTTGAAAAAAATGATCTTTCTTGCAGAAGTTAGCCCATGTTATTCTAGCATTCTCAGCCTCAGTAGGGGGTGTGCCTATGTATCCATACTATCTCCCCATGTGCATGTTCCTTCTTGTGAATTATCAGACTTGGAAGATGAAGAAGTACTTTGCCTTCTCTGAGGCAATTGGGTCTCATGGACTACTTCATCTTCATGCAGATTCAGGTCAGAGTCATTAGCAAATGAGATATTTTTACTTGCTAAACCCTCATTACTATGTTGCATGTTAGCACAGTCTTTTTCTTTATTTTTTGAGACACCTTGTATTGGGCTATGTGTCGGTTCAGGCACGCATTTCCCTGTAGGGTTTTTAACTCATCCAGCCTTTTTCAAAGATTTTTCTAATGTTTTGGACAATGGGGGGGGGGCTGAAAACATTGTCCTGCTTGTGCTTCTTCTTATCTCCCACTTCTAAGGCCCAAAGCCACATTAATGTTTTCTATAGCAGACATTTTACTTACAGAAAGTTTACTCTGTTCATTTATGGAGCATGTAGGAGAGGCATCCATCCTAACCTTTTGCAAAGGCATAGTAGCTGGTTAAAATACAGGATTTGGGAGAGTTGTCTGTTCCACCACTTTGCATTTCAGAACTTTCAAGGTGCTGTTCTTTTGAGTAAAAAGGTCCACTTACTTTCTGTCATGGCTCTAGGTGCTCAAGGTTTGTTTGATCTATACTGACAGCCATCTTTTTTACTGACTCGGGAGTTTTAGTCAGCTGTAGCTCAGTTCATGAGCTTGCCATGTCATCATGCTGAATACTTGGTGAGTCATTCTTTGTTTTTACTTCTAATGTCACTCTGAGTATTAATAGCTCTACTTGCAATGCCTCTTTTGCCAAATGCATTTTTCTTTCTGCTTCTGCCAATTCCATTATTGTATGTTCTTTTTCAAAAATTGAAGCTGAAAAGGGTATATGAGAGGGTACCTGTGTTAATGCTGTGGTATCATTCTCAGTTGTAGTCCAGTCTATATCCATGTTCACAGTTAATGTAGGTAATTTCATAACTGTTTTGGCAGAGTTTCTGTCTTTTTCAGCCTCTATAGAAAGAGACAGGGGAAGAGGTCATCTCCTCTGCCACAGCACTTCCTCTTCCTCTTCCTCCTGTGTCCAGCTCCAAAATGGGTCCTTCTATCCTATCCACAGGAAGTGACACCACACATGCAGGCAGAGTAGGGGAATGTTTTATTTAAAGAAAAATGTGTGCAGTACACTCAATAAACAAAATATAATGTCAACTTTACAGAAACTGTAAATAAGGTTTGCAAGAAAGACAAAATGAAATCAACCCACAAATAAAACCAATAAACAAGGGTGAGGGGGGAAAATGAAAAATAAGTCAAAAGAAACATTTCAGTTTAAATGGAGCAAAATAAATGCTTACCGATACAGAGAGGAAAAAAGAAAAACATCTTCAGGGTACTGCAGTTTCAATCCATGCACAATTGTTCCAATATGAACTGTATACAGCAGCAGTTAACACATTTTTTCCACATGTTGGATTAACACAAGGCTAGAAACAATCTGTGCAACTATTTGAGTTGCAGAAAACACTTTGTGTTGCAGGAGAAAGGTGCACCTGGCCTGCCATAAATAATAGTGGCAGGATGCAAAGATGAGACTTAAGGTCCCTGTGTGATATTTCTGTAATCCAGGGGGGTATATCCCATACACCAGGATATCATATGTTACATTCTGAAGTGCCTTTTCTTTCCATTTATGTAAAAGGGGGGTCCAAACAACTTGACTATATGGGCGATCAATAAAAAAATGATGCATGGTTTCCAGTACCGCTGTGCAAGAGTCTCGGGGTCATGTTCGCTCCTCTACTGATTTATGTTTTAGGTTGTTCTTTACACCCAGTCTTCCATGACAAGCTAGCCAGGAGATATCCCAAAACTGTGTGGGGATCCTGGGGTCAGTTAACTGAGAGAAGGGTGTTTCTAATTCCAGAAGGGAGCCTGTGTAGATACTATCTGTGGTAAGTCAGAAAAATGGGTATCTAAAACAAAGAGCTGTCTCCTGGTTTTAGTCAATATATGTGTAGGGGAGAGTTTCCATTGCTGGATCTTCAGAAAAGGTGGGAAGAAGAAGCTGGGGATACCTAGTTTTCTGAAGTTCCTAGGGATGTCATGTGGGAGTTGTTGCCATATTTGGCATACCTTAATGGTAAAAGAATATATAATTAAATGCCAAAATAGGGGTGGATCATGGAGTAAGTGGGGTATCGTGATTTTCAGGAACAGGCTATGGAAAAATACTACCGGGTTCAGCATCCTTACCCCACCATGACAATAATCCATGTATGTGTATGATCTTTTTATGGGATTTAAATGGCTGCCCCAGAAGCCTTGAAAAAAAATATTTTAAACTCTTGCCTCCAGAGAAAAAGGACCGAAACACTGATGCTACGTGTAAGAAGAGGAAGTATTAAAGTTTTCAATAAAACACTGTTTTCCGCTTTGTAATGCTATGTCCTTCCAAAGGAAAGAGAGGTGCTGCTCTATTTAATACTATATTCCAGTTATAGCTGGCATCATCTGAGGTGCCATAATATAATCCCAGGATTTTTATTGGAGCGATTGCCAGAGAGATATCTACAATATGCATTGGTAAGTCTATGCTGGCTGAAGCTGGCACCACTAGTGCTGTGCTTTTTGCTATATTTATTTGGGAGCCTGAAGTGTCTCAAATGCTTTGAAAATAAGGGGAAGTACTATCTCCTGAAGATAGGGGGTAGTACAAATGCACAAATCATCAGCATATGCACATACTGGAGGTAGAGGTCTTCCAATGAGGGAAGAGATTCTAGGTAAAGATGGGTGCAGTAGTAGGGTTCGTAATAGAGGGTCCAGTTGGAAAATATATAAAAGAGAAATTATGGGGCAGCCCTGTCGCACTCCTTTAAGACCTAAAAAAGGGGGGCATGGAGAACCATTTATATGGGATTGTATCCAAGCAGTACTATATAAGAGTTTAAGCCAAGAGATGAATTTCTGGGGAACATGGTAGTGTGCAAGAACCTGGAACAAATAAACATGGCTGACCCAGTCAAAAGCCTTTTCTTGGTCCAATGAGAGTAACAGGGCAGGTGAAGAGAGGATACTATTCAAAACAGTGTCTCGAATGAGGGATAGGTTGGAAAGGATAGATCTGCCAGGAAGGGCACAAGTCTGCGCCTCAGAAATAATCTGAGCAGCAACAGGGAGCATACTATTGAGCAAGATGGAAGTGAATATTTTATAGTCTACGTTTAGCAGACTTAGTGGTCTCCAGTTCTGTATATCATCTCTGTTCCCTTTCTTGAATAATAAAATCATAATAGCATCAGAAAATCCTTTAGGAGTAGAATTAGTACTTATTATGGTATTATATATTAATGTCAGAAAGGGTGCAAAAAATAACATAAACTGTATATATAATTCTGCAGTAAGGCCATCAGATCCAGGGGAAGTGCACTTATTTTGGCTTTTTATAGTCTGCTGGGTATCCTCTAATGTTATAGGTTCAAGGAGATGTTTCAATGTATCTTGGGATGGAGGAGGAATAGAAATACCTGAAAGGAAAGGTATGATACTATCCACAGGAGTTGTGGTGCCAAACATCGTAGCTAGATAAGAGCTGGCGATACGCTTTATGTCCAGCAAGGAATTGTGGGGGGTGTTGGAAGCAGGATCAAAATGTTCCTCTATGTGGGTTGCATTTACCCTGTCAGTGCAACTTTTATAGATATCTAAGGAGGGACCGGAGCCTTGTGTCCCATGTTGAGCTTCCATCTGTAAAGAATGTGCTCGGTGATACTGGAACTGTTCCATTTCTTCCTTAATGGACTTTACTGAGTGAGAGTAGTCTATGTGGGATGTGAAAGAAAGAGATATGGCCTGTTGTAGTTTTTGTCTGAGAGTGAGGTATCGAAGATATGAACTCAGTGTTCTCTTCCTCCCTGTATGTAGGAAGAAAATCTTGATATCACTCTTAGTGTCTTCCCACCATTGTAGAGGGGAACGATATGCTTCCAATATGGACAGCTGGGCCCTTAGAAGGTCTATGCAATGCATTGAAATGGCCGGGTCTGTCAACAGTGAACTATTCAATTTCCACCTAGAGTAGGGTTGACCAGGAAAGGATTTTCCCTGAGGAGGAGCAAACCAGAGAGATCCCCAGATGGTCTGAAGTCTCACAGGGTATGATTCTTGCCTGTGTGACTGAAATAGTCTGTGAGACAAAAATAAAATCTATCCTGGTAGCGTATGGGCCTCTATGATAGGTTTTAGCACCTGGACCATGTAAAGTGTTATGTCCATCTATGAGGGCCGCAGTCTGAATAATTTTGTTCAGGGCAATTGAATCTGCGAAAAGTTTTTGGGTGGAGCCACCCTGATCTGAGAGAGTAAGACCACAGTTGAAATCACCTCCCCTATAGATTTGCCGGTTGGAATACAGGTATGGGTGTATTTTGTTAAATAAGTCTGTTCTGGAGGCAATGCTCTGAGAGGCATATGCATTAATGAGCCTGAGTTTCTGTTGTTGGTATGTACAGTCTACAAGCATGGCTTGTCCTGGTATTATGTCTACCAACCAGGAAATTTGGAAATTAAAATTTGCAAACAAAATACCTAGGCCATCACACCTATCCTCTCCTTATGACCAGAAGGAAGAGCCCTGATGCCAACGAGTTTTAATTTGAGAAAGCTCATGAGGAGATTTCAAATGGGTGTCCTGGAGAAAATAGATGTTGTGGTGTAAGTCAGAACGGTATTGCATTGTAGAGAGTTGTTTTCTTTAGGATTTAATGCTGCATGCATTTAGAGTGAAGCAGCGGAGTCCTTGGTGGTGGTTCATCCCAGAAAGTACAGTGCCATTCTGGAGGAGCTAGTGCCAGGTAATGTTAGCATGGGTCCTACCTCCATCTGCTGAAGGGGGATCAAGCTGGGAGTCAGAGGAGAAGTCCATACAGGAGGAAGAGGCTAGAGAAGAATCCGGGTCTCCATCTTCCCCTTCCGTGTCTCCCCATTGTCGTCTCTTGGCTAAGGCCTGAAATTTATTCCTCATGATAATTGTTCTCTTGGGGGTGGAAGCTTATGCTTTTTGTTTGCCTTTACTCCATTTAGAAGGGGGGATTACCACAAAGTGGTCTGAGTCCTTTGAGGGGGGAGGCATGGTAGCCTGGGTACTAGCAGGAACTGATTCAGAAGGGGGTACTGTTGCTATAGGGATACCAGGGGACTTGGGAATGGCCCCTTGTCTGGCTGTAGGATCAGGCTCTTGTGGGAGAGGAGGTTCTTGTGCCAGGGTAGAAGTGGCAGGGGCCAGGGACTCCCTGCGGCATAAGGCTTGAGTCTGGGAATCTGTAATAAGTGCTATCTGGTCCTGGGGAGGGCAGTCGAGCCTATTATGATCCACCCAAGGGCACTGGTGATAGGAGTGCCCCGGCTAGTCACACAAATTACAGTATGGAGGGTTTGGACGACCTAAACTCACATGTCCATAGGATAAACACAAAGTACATCTGGGCTTGTCGCAAGTGCTGCTCAGGTGGGTGCAAGAGCCACACTTATGATAGGTCCATGGTTGTCCAGGGTAAAAACATAAGCCATGGTCCCTGCCTATGTGAAAGCTGCCTGGTAAATGAGAGATACCCTTATCCGTGTTTTTAAGTTGTACCTTTACTTTCCATCCCCCACTCCATACTAGGTCCTTGTCCAAAATAGGTCGAAGGACCTCTAGTATATCGCGGCGCTGCCTGAGCCAGTACTGGACGTCCGCTGTGCTCACCCCCTCGCTACGAAACAGTAAGGTAACAATTTTCACTGTTGGTTTCATGAAGGGGATGACCATAAAGGGAGCCCAGAGTGGCAGATGTCTTACATGCTCATATTTCTCCCAGAATTTCTCCAAAGTGTACACATTTTTAAAACTTAAGTCATACACAGATTCCCCATACACATGAATGATGGTAAATAATTCTGTTGGCCCTATCCCTAAAGAGTCCCACAACATACTATGCAATACAGTTCTTCTGTCAGGGTTTGTAGCAATGTTCCCCATGAACTTCATACGTACAGCATTCCTTCGCTGTGCTGGCTCACCTAAGTTTGTGAACAGATCACTGAGTTTAAATGGGGTCGAGTTAGTGCCCTCACCTGCAGGCTGTGGACCAAATGGCTCAGATGTACCAGCTAAATTATGTTCTGAAGTAGAGGAGGATGACGTAGATTCATGTCTGGCTAAGTAGGGGCCCGTGACAGTATCTGTGACATCAGGTGTTGTTCGGGAGATAGCAGGTGTGCTTGAAGCATTACTAGGGAAAGATACTGGTTCTGGAGCTGTTTTTGTCGGTAATGATGTGTCTCCTGAAGATCAGAGTTTGTTGCGAGCCTCAGAGATGATTTCCTGGGCTGAAACAGCCCTTGGGGAGGTCCAGGGTGCTCCTTCTGAATGTTGCTGCCAGCCAGCAGCATGGGGCGCTGCAGTGGGTGACCAACTGCTCTCAATGTCCACTGTGGTACGATGACTGTCCCATAGATGCAAAGAGAGAGGAGCTCCTGATGCAGAGTTTGTGGCATTTCTGGTGCTAGGAGTCATATCAGGAGTGGCTGCTGCAGGGTAAGTTGACAAAAAAGGCTGTGAGGAACATTGTGAATCAGAGTGCATTAGACCAATAAGAATGTCCTTGTGTGCAAAATACATGCTTCGCAGATAATTTTCTGTGTCATTAGAAGTACTCTGAGTTCCTGAAACTGGGTAAAGTGGTGTCTGAGGCAAGTCTTCTTTATGATTGTCTGGCAATTCATTTAAAATGGTACCTTCAGTATTTCTTTCTGCAGATTGCAGCCTTGTAGTTTCTTCAGAGATAATGTCAGGTATTCTTGACTCCATGGGTGAAGCTGTAGTCAGGTCAAAATCCAAAATATCTCCAGCAATTCCACCAGCAACCACACTGTCATCTGCCATCTTGGTACCGCAGACAAAAGGGTCCTCTCTGCTCACAGGAAGCAAGGTCCCCTGCAGGCAAAGAGTAGGGGAATTTCCCCGGTGTCCTGGTCAAATTTCTCCCATTCACTAAAAATACTACTAACAGCTTAATCTGGTTCAATTTCAGTTGGTTACCATCTGTATCTCTCCTTCCCCCAAGTCACCCCTGAAAAGGGGCTGTCTAGTCTCAGTGGGCATACCGGGTCAACAAAATTAAATAAAATAGTACAAAATGAATAAATAAATACATTTCTGGGACAGACCATGCTAAATAGACTCCTATATATACTTGGAGCTTAGGTTCCCAGGATAGGACCAGGTCTGCTATATCATGTTTAGAAACAAGCCAAATTAAGGGCATCACCTTCATTTTAGCAATTTTTAGTTTATAGGCTGAGTACCTAGAGAACAGGCTTATGTCAGCTAGGATAGCTGGCAGAGTGTGACCAGGATTTTTGAGATGTAGAACATAGAAACATAGAATTTGACAGCAGATAAGGACTGCTTGGCCCACCCAGTCTGCCCATTTCCCTACCTAATGGATAAGCTGCAGATCCTAGTTAACCAGCAGCCTATTTCTTTCTACCCCCACCCCCTAGAATTGCCTTATGACTGTCCCATGCATGCTTGAATTCAACCACTGTTTTGGACTCCACAACCTCCTCCGGAAGGCTGTTCCATGCACCCACTACCCTCTCTGTGAAAAAATACTTCCTTACATTACCTCTGAGCTGCCCCCCATCTTCAAATTGTGCCCCCTTGTTCTTGCACACCTCTTTTTTTGAAAGATGCTACCCTCTTGGACTTTGTTGATTCCCTTGAGGTACTTGAAAGTTGCTATCATGTCCCCCCTCCTCCTTTCCTTGAGGCTATACATACTAAGCCCTTTAGTCTCTCTTCATATGTCTTCTGGTGCAGACCCTGCATGATTTTAGTTGCCCTCCTCTGGACAGCTTCCATCTTGTCTATGTCCTTGCGGAGATTGGGTCTCCAGAACTGCACACAGTACTCCAGATGGGGTCTCACCAGCTGTCTGTGCAGAGTGATAACAACTTCCTGTTTTCTACTGGTGATGCCTCTCCCTATGCATCCCAGTATCCCCCAGCCCTCCTTACTGCCCTCTCACATTGCTTGCCCACCTTTAAGTCATATGATATGACTATCCCCAGGTCCCTGTCCATTTTTGTTGTTAGTAACTCACCCCCCATTGTGTACTCTTCCCCTGGGTTTTTGTTTCCCAGGTGCATTACCTTGCACTTCTTGGCGCTGAATCTAAGCTACCATACATTTGACCATTCCTCTAACCTTGCCAAGTCCCTTCCCATTCTTTCCACCCCATCTTGTGCATCCACTCTGTTGCAGATCTTTGTGTCATCTGTAAAGAGACATACTTTTCCTTCCAGTCCCTCTGCAATGTCGCTTATAAAGATATTGAAAAGGACCGTTCCTAATACTGAACCCTGCAGTACCCCACTAGTAACCCCCCTTTCTTCAGAGTGGACTCCATTTACTATTACCCTGTGTCCTATTCTTCAGCCAATTCTTTACCCAGGCTATAATATTGGGATGCACTCCCAGGCTGGCTAACTTGTATATTAATCTTTTGTGTGGGACTGAGTCAAATGCCTTGCTAAAGTCTAGGTAGGCCATGTCCACAGCCCCTCCCTGATCTACTACTTTGGTCACCCAGTCAAAGAAATCTCTTAGATTCATCTGGCATAACCTTTCCACTGTGAATCCATGCTGCCTTGGGTCCTGGGCCCCTCTGGCCTCTAGGTACTCGACAATTCTTTCCTTCAGAAGTGATTCCATAATTTTCCCTAACACTGAGGTTAAACTGACAGGTTTGTAGTTTCCTGCTTCTGCCCTGCTCCCACTTTTGTAAAGGGGAATCACATCTGCCCTCCTTCAGTCCTCAGGTACCACCCCATCATCCCATGATTTGTTAAAGAGGGCAGTCAGTGGTGTCACTGGTTCTACCCTTAATTCTTTTAGAATTCTGGGATGAATCCCATCAGGCCTCAGAAGAAGATCTTCAGCATATGCTGGTAAGAGATATTGCTTCCCCGCCACAAGGATGCCAGCATTACCATGGGTACTCTGAAGACTACATAAGAGCAGTTTAAGATACAAATTAAAAAGCGGAGGGGAGAGGTGGCAGCCTTGATGCATGCCTCGCCATGGGGAAAAGAAGTGGAAAGTATAATGTTACACCACACTCACGTTGAGGGACAGGAATAAAAAAGCTTCACCCATCTGATAAACCCCTCAGGAAGCCCAAATTTCTTTAAGACTTCAAAGAGAAAAGGCCATGAAATGCAATCAAAAACCTTTTCTGCATCCAGGAGACCCGGTCCAGTGGAATTCTGCTGTTCCTGGACACAGTTATGAGAGATGGTGCAATTTTCACAGATGGTTGCTGGAGACTCTGCCCTTCATAAACCCAAGTTGTGTCAGTCCAATAAAGGCATCATGAACCCCAGAGAATCTGGCAGCTAAGATTTTGGAGAGAATCTTAATAGAGGTAATTAACAAAATTGGACGATAGCTGCCATGTAGTAGTTCATCCTTGCCTGGTTTCTTAATTAAAGTAATTATGGCCTCAAACACTGAAGGATCCAAAATACCAGAGTGATACCAGAAGCTATAGAGTCTAGTTAGAAAAGGAGCTAAGGCAGAAGCATAGGTGTCATAAAAATTGCTAGTAAACCTGTCTGATCCTGGTGCCTTGTCCAAAGGTAGCTGTCGGATGGCAGATAGCACTTCTTGAAGCGTAATAGGACACTCCAATAAATTATTTAAGGAAGGATCCAGGACAGGTAGGGGAAAAGAATCTAAGTATGCTGAGATTTCTCTGGAGTTGGAGATTATAGAAGGCTCATCTGAATAAATAACAGAGTAATACTTATGGAAGAGCTCCACTGTTTCTCTTGGATGCATATCTATCTTCCCGTTCTCTTCTGGATGAAGTCTGAAAATCCCCTTAGCCACTGCAAGTTGATGCAGTCAAAGTGCCAGACATTTGCCAGCTTACTTCTGTCTCAAGATATTCAAATTTGGTATGCTGCAAGGCTAATTTGGCCATATGAGACAGTAAAGTGAAGTACTGCACCCTCAGCTCATGAAGCTTAGTCCATGTCTCCTTCAGAGAGTCAAAAGAAACAATATGCTCTAGCTCTCTAATGTTGTGCAGTAGGTTACTCAGCATTTGAGCAGAACGTTTCTTTCTAGCCATCGCCAATCTAATAAATTCTCCTCTAAGGCAGCATTTGACTGCACCCCATAATACATCCAACTCAGCAACTGAGCCCTCATTCTGTAGAAAAAAATTATCAAGAAAGCCCCTGATCTGCTCCATGACAGCAGAATCAAGTAAAAGTTGGTTATTGAATCTCCACAAGGTATCACGATCCGATGGCTACCCAGCGTATGAGTTACAAGAATGGGCACGTGATCGAAGTTTACAGTTTCAAGATTGTGAGCAGACAGCAAACCCTGAAGAGTTTCCTGACTAAGAAGGAAAAAATTAATTCAGGAAAATGTAGAGTGCGATGAAGAATGGAAAGTATACTGCCTCTAAAGAGGGTGTAGGACATGTCAAAGATCCACAAGTCCCAACCCGTCTCCTAACTCTTGCAACACACCTTGTGCCAGTGAAAGGCCCTTACGCTGATCACCTGATCTATCAATGTCTGATTGACAACTATATTCCAGTCCTTGCCTAAAACAATACTGCATTCCACCAATGGAACCAGAAGAGATGCAAGCTGTACAAAGAAGGATGGGGTTTCGGTGTTTGGACCATATACAGCATTGATCCAAGAACAACCTGCGTTATTCCCACAACCCCCTGTACTATAATATAGTGCTCTTCCGGATCCAAGAACTCTCTGATTAAATGAAAGGACTTCTGGTGAGCCAGCGGTATGGCTACTCCACCCCTCCAGGTACTCACCTCCACCCCATGGGCTTGCCCTACCCAATCTCTTCTAAAATATTGAATATCATTCCTTACCAGATGTGTCTCTTGCAGGCAAGCAAGGCAATACTTCTTTATGGAGACACAAACTGCTTAATGGGTACCGGGCTGCTGGCTTTTTGGGAAAACCTATCCCACTTTACCTGCATTACCACTACTGTTCATAGTAATCATCAGCATCTCCACAGCACCTTAAGATGCAACAAACAACAGCAAACTACAGCAAAAGTTTTTTTTAAATAATTTGCTTTGCTATAAACCTTACTAAGCTGTTCTAAATGAACATTTTGTAGCTGTCCCCTACCCAATATAGAGAACTGCTTGCCCAATACCTTCTTCCGTGCTGACATGTTGGCATGCTGGTGTCCTTGTGCAATGTCAAGCTCAAGAATAGAAAATCAGGGCTCAGTGCTCACCAGATATTCAGTTTTGTCTTAAAAAAAGAATTAAAGCTTGTACTATGTTAATCAAGCATAAAATTAATTTTTGAAATTCCCGGTTTGTCTGCATGTCGACGTTATTTCTGGTTTTAAAGTGTGGTTGCTCAAAGTGCTATACTGCACAATAATTTTAATTTTAATACTTTTTCATATGTTTAATAAAAATACAAATAACACCACTTATGTTATTATATACACTGCACTACATTGCACAAGAGCTTGTGCATCAGTCAGCTAGCAGGTGTGTTACTGTGCAGGGTTACTAAGGAGATAGGGCTAGGTAAGAGTTGAAAAAAGGCACTTCTCTTTATCAGGATGCCCATTTAATCAGGAAGGAAAGGCATGCATGGAGGTGTCCCCATCAAGCAACATCATGTGTATTGTCCTTCTTTAAAAATACTTAAATCAAAAAGCTCACTCATTCTTTATTCCACTCTAATATAAATTTAAGGTGTCCATTAGTATGTTGACATATTGGCTGAAACAAATTAAATCCTCCTCACTTCCCTTCCAGACAACAAAACTGTCATCTATATAATGTTTCCATGTGACCAAGTGAAAAAAAAATTATACTGTTGATGGTAAATAAAATGATTCTCCAACCCATGTGGAAAACAACTATATTTTAGATATATTTATAAAATTATATTTCAAATACATCTATGATCATATGTCTGAAGTATATGAAAAATATCTTTAACTGGAGATTTTGAAATATCTGCTTTATTTTGGAGAATATATGTTACACATATATTATTAAGATATATCATAAATATATTCTCATGATATATTTATTATAGGTTCATGGTATATATTTTATGTATTTGTTTATATATCTTGAGTATTTAATTGATATACTTTTTTATGTAGTTGACATGTAGAGTATCTAAAATATTTTTAAATATATGTATTATAAAAATATCTTAAAATACCTAGACAAAAAGACAATAAATTAATCTTGATGTAACATATCTTTAACTGTACATTTGGAATTCCTCTTATTAGTAAGCATTTAGATTTCTATAGTAGAATTATCATTTAATGATACACCATTACCACAGATTTACAAATTATACATTTATACTTACATGTAGGACTTACCTCTTAATCTCTCGATTTTTCTAAAGACTCAAATTGGTATTTATACTACCCCTGTTTGACTCCCTTTCATGTTGGGGTAAGTTTCTACATGTACTTGTTTTTTACTAACAGGAGGCTAACAAAACTGAAGGAAGTGGAGGTGGGGGAAAGATTGGCCAGATGTGTAGAGAACTGGTTGGGGCAGGACACAGAGGATGGTAGTAGGTGGGTAGCTTCCAGTACAAAGGAGGTCACTAGCAGTGTACCATAGGGATCAGTCTTGGGCCCAGTATTGTTTGATGTGTTTATAAATTACATTGGGAAGGGTATTCAAGGCAAGATGTGCCTCTTCACTGATGACACGAAAATCTGTGGGAGGGTGGACACTCAGGAAGGGGTACAGGATCTAAGGGAAGACATAGCCAGACTGGAAAAATGATCAGGAATTTGGCAGCTAGGCTTCAATGCCAAAAAGTCCAAGGTGATGCACATAGGGGCTAAAAACCCTAGAGCCAAGTACTATATAGGAAAAGTACAGGCAGCCAAGTTGGAGGAAGAAAAAGACCTAGGAGTAGCAATCACTAGTGACATGAAGCACTCCACACAATGCAAAAAGGTGGTATCAAAGGCCAACAGGATTCTGGGATGCATCGCAAGGGGATTCAGTAGCAGACACACTGTGGTTATTCTGCTACTGTATACTGTAGGTCACTGGTGAGGCCTTACTTGGAATATGGAGTGAGGTATTGGTACCCATGTCTAAAGAAGGACATTAAACTCCCAAAGGGGTACAGAGGAGGGTGACAAAGATGATCAGAGGACAGCAGGACAGGTCATACAGGGAAAGTCTGGAGTCCTTGCGGATTTACTCACTGGGGGAGAGGAGCCACGGGGAGATAGACTAGAGACCTTCAAGTACCTAGGGGTATAAATAAGGTAGCATAGGTGGGTCTCTTCAACATAAGAGAAATATCTCCACCAGAGGACACAACCTAATGCTAGTTGGAGGAAAGTACAGGAGAGATGTGAGGAAGCACTTCATCACAGAAAGGCTGGTGACACCATGGAACAAGCTGCCGGAGATGGTCATGGCATGCAAGATGTTGGTATCCTTCAAAAAATCCTGGGACAAACACAGAGGGAGGATGTGGGAACAGGGAAAAGGAAAGGGAGAGGGAAGGAGGGGAGCAGACACAAGAATCAGTGGCAGGGTAAAATACAAGAACCTGACACAACTTGAGCACATAAGATAGGCCTAAAGGTCTCCTTCTTCCGGCTACATCTTATGTTCTTACTCTTTACCTTTCCTTCTGGTCTGTAAGCTAATGCTGTCAATTCAAAACTATTTTAAAAATAGAAATGACCATGATTTTGGTTGATAAACTGTACTTTTAAAATATGCAAATTAGTTATGCAAATACATACTCAGTACCATAGCAAGCATTTGCAAAAATATATTTGACATATATAATAATATATATTCTGCATATATTCTACACATGGGGAAGATGCTTTTTATATAATGCTTCTTTAAATAAATATGTGAGGAATCCAGATATTTCTGGGTTTATTGCTTTATAAATTTCATTTGAAAAACCACCAGGTCTTGATGATTTGCCTGAGGGTAGATCCTCAATTATGTTTTCAATTTCTCTCTGATCAATAGGTTTGTATAAGACCAATCTACTAGCTTCCAATACAACAGGGAGCTTAATTTTGCAGACATATTCTAACATAATGTTGTTTGTGTTTTTATTGGTGGAGGTACACAGAGTCTGAAAAAAGTTCTGAATGTGTTGTTTATTTCTTGAGGCATATTCAATATTTTCTATTGCTCATTTGAATACCAGCAATGGTATTGCAGGATTATCTATTATTCAATCTATAGGCCAGGAGTTTGCTCACTTCCCCCACATCCCAGTATTTTTGTTTAGTTTTTAACTGTGCATATTCTGCTCTGTAGCTATGAATGCAGTCAATTTCATATTTAAGTGATATGATTTTCTGTAGTAATTTGGAGTTTTTCTTTGGGTTTGCTTTGTGTTCAGATTCTAATTTACTAAGGGATTCCTCTTTATCTTTCCAGTCTTTAAGTATATCTCTTTTTCTTTAGAGCCAAGTTGTTAATAATAAGCCCTCTCATAGAGGCTTTAAAAGCTTCCAATACTACTTCTTGTCTCTTTTCACCATTATTGTTTGTCCTAAAATATGTTCTTATTCTTGTCTCTGATATTAGCCAGTCTCTCAACTCAGGGTCTTTCATAAGTAAAGTATTGAACCTCCAATTTTGCCTGATGTTAGTTTGTGGTTCTGTGTCACGTATAAGACTGCAATGCATGTGGTCTGGTAATTTAATGTTATCAATATTTGCTCTAGTTAGAGAATTACATAAACTAGGAGACACTAACAGACAGTCAATCTGACTGTAGCTAATGTAATGGTGGTAGAAAAATAAATAATCATAGTCTTTAAAGTGAAGTAATCTCTATAAGCCAAACAAGTATTTTTAGCAAGTCTTTGAAGTCATCAGAGTTAAGGGGGCTTGAGTTATGATCAGAGTGTTTACATCTCTCAAGTAAAGAATCCATAGCAAAGTTAACATTTCCACCCATGGTCACTTATGGGGGCAAGTTCAGCTAGTAGCTCAGTAAAGACTTCTGATTGTTGCAAGTTCAGGTCATAAACATTGCAAATAGCTAATTTTACTATATTTAAGGAGCCAAAAACAATTTGCCACCTCCCTTGGTTGTCAGTTAAATGAGTTGAATGGATAAAGTTGATCTCTTTCTTTCTCAGGCACCCCTCTTTTTAGTGCTAAAACAACTACAGTAAACATCTCTTACCCATTCCATCTTCCATTTGTCTACCTCATGTGTCATCAAGTGGGTCTCTTGTATATGTGCTATACATGTCTTTTGTTTTTAGATAATTTAGGATTTTTATTCTTTTTGTCTGATATCCTAACCAATTTTTATTCCAGGATATAATGCTGCACACCTTCATTTTTTATGGCTGTGGGCGGAGCCTACAGCCATCCTACTTTTCACTTGAATAAAGATGTTTCTGTAGTACACATCTTTAAGTAGTTTTCAGTGTATCTTTCCATTCTGCAAATCTCTATGGCAGTTAAAGAAATACTCCCTTCTTTCTGTTTAATTAGAATGATGGACACAGAACTCCAAGCTGCTTTTCTCTGAGAGTAAATGTGCACACCTTCCAAACAAATCAAAATATATTTAAAACCATTCAAGGTGCTCAAAAACAGCCACATGAAAGTTGTTCAGGGCAAAAAGATCTTTCTCATGAGGGTAGGAACTAATCTAAATTCTTTATATTTTGTAAAATATGGTCTTCCAAACAACCTCATTTTTTTTCTAAGTGAACACAGTAGGAGTCATGCCAAACAAATGTAAAAATCTCAGAAAGTATACAAGTTACCAATATACAACCAACATGAAAGTTGTTTAGGACAAAATTACGTTTCAAATGAGGGTAGTCATTAATCTGAATTCATTAGATTTTTTTAAATATAGTCATCTGAAAGGTAACAATTGTGACGAAAAAATGAAAATGCAGTTAATCAGATAGTCATAGTTTAAAAAATATTGTTAGTGCAGCTTAATGAATAGGCTCATTTTATTTATTTATTTATGTTGACCGGGTAAGTGCACTAGACAAATCCTGCCTATTTTCAGGCAGGACCGGGGGGTATAAAGATGAATGACAACTGACCTTGAACCCAGATTAAGCTGTTGGTGGTATTTTTTACTGAATGAGGGAAATTTGGCCAGGACACCGGGGAAATTCCCCTACTCTTTTTGATAAGTGCCATGGGATCTTTAACATCCATCTGAACCACCACCAATCCAGGCAGATGGGACCTCAGTTTAACATCTCATCCGAAAGATGGTACACAACTTTCACACTGATGGTTTATGCATAACTCGTATACTTTTAGAGATATTTATATTTGTTTGGCATAACTCCTATGAAAAATGAAATTTGAGGTTATCAGATGGCCATAGTTTAAAAAATATAATTCTTGCAGCTTAATAAATAGGCTCATTTGAAAGGTCTTGTTGTCCTGAACAACTTTCGTGCAGGTTTATTATCTGTAAATTGTATACTTTTAGAGATACTTACGTTTGTTTAGCATAACTCCTATTATACTTCTAAACAGCTTCAGCTTTGCAAATTACTATGCCAAGACAGGATTAGTTCCATCAAAAGAAAGCTATCCCAAGGTCAAATTTCACTGACTTAAAAGTTCACTCCCTGACACAAGCAATAAACCAAGTGAAGCTTCATTTTAAAACCCTCTGTGTGTGTCTGTGCTAGAATTAGTAAATGACAATGATTAAAAACACTATGAAAAATAAGCTTAAAGAGCAGCTGAAACCTTCAAGAGAACTTTAACAAAACATAATATGCAGATAAAGTTCAGCTTGTATTTCATATTAGTTCTTTATTCCTCCTCCCCATTATTTACTGGTGAGGTCATTTGCATGAAAATGGGATTTTTGCTCCTGAAGAGTTCATCTATTTCTGTTGCTGTCTCCCTACCTGAGGTCATAATGCACTGCTTGTGACATCACAGTTACTCTTATGGCAACAGATTGTGATGTCACAACAGAGCAATATGACTTGAAGTAGGGAGTAAGTTACAGCGGCAGATTAAATTTAAAGTAACTGCAAGGGAAAAAAATCATGTATTCATGCACATTTTCTCAGTAATAAATCATGGGGAGGAGAAATCTAGAATATATATGGAATACAAGCAGAATTGTACTTAATTATTATGTGTTTCAAAGTTTTCTTTGCGGCTTCAGACGCTCTTTAAGCAATACATAGTAAATAATGTTAAAAGTCTTTTAAATATGAAAATATATATGTGTTAAAGGAAAGTTGTCATTAATGTGAGCTCCTGCCCGGAAAAGCTCACCCTCCAGTTAAGCTTTTTACAGAAAAAGCAGCATTTTTCTCATGCCACAACATACTGTATTTTAATTTGCAAAAGTCCAAAACCCAGAAGTATGGTGGATGCAGGAGAGGCTCCATTTGCTGAAAAGGCATGGTGCTGCACCACTCACTTCAATACAAAAGTATTAAAGTAAGCGGTGTGGAGCCACACCTTTTCAGCAAATGGAGCCTCCCCTGCATCCACCATATGTCTGGGTATTGGACTTTTGCAAATTAAAATACAGTAAGTTGCGGTGTGAGAAAAACACCATACTTTCTGTAAAAAGCTTAACCGGAGGATAAGCTTTTCAGGGTTGGGAGCTCACATTAATGACAGCTTCCATTTAAGTAAAATATAAGTTAGAAGACAACCTGCCCTACTGTAAGTTAAGCATTCACCAGCTGTTTCACACAGTGGTGTCAATCAAGCTTTACACAGTGTACTGTTCAGATACATTTTCCTTAAACTCTGTGTACAATAAGTCCATATTACTCATTAATAGTCAAACTTATACTATCTTAAACATTATATATCTGCAATTCTGTAACAAGGGACTAGTATATCTGTATATTCAAAAACCAAACCTAACACAGACCCCTTATAATTGAGATACTGTTATCCTAATATGTCCAGGTATCAACATGTGTCCATATGTACCCAATCTGCTGTTGTATTAAATAACAGTTCTATAAATCTAAAAAACAAAACAAAACACAATTGACAGCTTCAGCTTTTATCCAGGCTTAGTTAAAATAGGGATCCTTTAGAGGTACAAAAATCATTTATAAAAATAGAGACATTTCAAACAGCAGCACATAAGTAATAAATTCTTCCCCCTTTAACTCAAGAGGTAATTTCTAAAATGTGCAGATGAGCATGGGGATCACTTTTTTCAGAGCATGCCACCACTGGCAGCAACCACGTCATGACTACTACTACCTTCTCCTAATACAATCAGGGGAAAACCAGAAGTAGGCTGCCAGCACTGAGATCAATATGGTTAAGGCACATTTACCAGAAATTGCTGCTTAGAAAAGAATGAGAAAGTGACTGTAATGATGAGCAAATCCTAGACCAGATCTCTAGTTTGTTAATATTCTCCTTCTGAGTCTGATTTGTTCAGTCGCGTGGGCCAAGCTCCACAGATGTTATGCCATCATCAGATTTTTAAAAGAGCACTGTGGAAGCATGTAACTAGACTGCTGTCTGATGCTCTTCTCCAGTGCTCCAGCATAGTTTCCAGTGATTCTGTTTATGCAGCCCTTTCCCTCTGTGGGTCACATAAACATACCCACTTCCTGGTGCATTGTTTTTCCTTTCTGCAAGTGCGGACATGATGGCCACCATGTGCAACACGGTGGCACAGACTTAAACTGTGTATGCACAACTATCATGCATATGTATGTAACCCCCACACCACCTTTGGCTAGCTGGCACCTCCTTAAAAGAACTATTAACAACTACATGGCATACAATTTTCTTTTGGCAGAACTACACTCATGTTACCACTCCCAGCGCTGGAGTGTATACCAGGCTCACTATCTAGAGGGGGTTGGGGGTACATACTAAAATGGAACTTTTTATTTACAACTAGGTCTAGTGATGAGGATGCTAGGCATATGCTAGGCATAACTGCTGAGGAGCCCCAATAACATTCACATTAGAAGCAATAAGCGGAATGTCCAAAGCAGTAGCTGGGATTTTTCAGTATGGCTTTATTTTCAGATGTTACTTAAAGCAAGGGTGGTCCCCGAAATGTTTATCATTGCAATACAGGCACACTCTCTTTTGCAGGACACTTTGTTAGGCAGTACTGTTTTCCACAAAAAAAATCTCTAGCTCTCTTCCAAAGTGTATATCTGTGGGATGTGCCACACACTTTAAAATCCTGCTGGTGCATGGTCATTACCCAGGAAACACTGGTGCCCATCCATGAATCATTTAGCCCTGCCTGAAACTCCAGATGGTGTTCCTCATCCTTTTCCCAAAATGGCCCCAGCTGTTCCTTTAGGGTTACACCAAATGAGTCTCCAATCCCTAATGAATTGCCAAAGACTCCCAACTTTAACTTTAAATTCAGCACAGTTGTGTTGAAAGGGGTCCTGACTGGTGTGATCCAGCCTTATCTAGGGCACACATACCTTAGAAAATTCTCTCAGAGAACAGTCTCAAATTCTGTACTCACAAATTAGTTGTTCCTTACTCCCAGTCATGGAAAGAAAAAAATGCACATTTTTTTCCTCTGGTAGCTGTCAGATTCTACTCATTGTTCTTTCTTAAGGCAACTGTGTACTTCAGGAACTTCAGGGAATTGCCCATTGGATCTACAAGAACTACATTCCCTCTCACTCCCCTTGGAGTGAAACTAAAGAGTCCTGCAGGCAAACTAAAGATTTTACCAAACTAGTGTGAGAAATACCAGGGTTCCCTTTGGCAGATCCCCAAAGGCAGACCTCTTGCCAGTCTAACTGCAACACTTGAACTTACTGATGAACACTCTAAGCTCCCCAAGAGCAGCAGACTCTAAAATGGTTATGCTGCTGTGAGAGTTCTAAATGACATAATCATCCTTCTCTCAGGCTAGCTGAGTAAACAATGGTGTCATTATGTAGAAAGCCCCTAATGATCTCCCCAACAGTTGCCCTTTCCTACCTGCCTGACTAGTACTAATGGGATTCTAGTAACCAGAGGTGACTGGGTTGTTACACATAGTTATGTCAGGACCCCATGTTGCACAAGACTGACTCTGGGCAAACTGCACATGTACGAGTATCACGCATGCACAGTACTGTAATCACTGCAGTATTACAGCTGACTCCTGTGTAGCCAGAGCACAGCATATTCTGTTCACTGCTCTGGCCACTCCTATAAGCCCTCTACAGCCATATTGTCTCTGACCAGAATTTGTTTATCTAGTTATGGTAGAATATATGAGGCAAGTTCAGGAAAGGTTTTAAGAGGTGTCAGTACAACACAGAGCAACAAAGATGGTCAACTTTTAAAATAATGAAAGATAATGACTTAAGTAATGACATGTAGATGGGATTACATAATAAAGAATTTAACCTATGAGTTCATAAACTTAAACTCAAAGCCACAAATAGGAATGATAGGAGCAGATTCTTCACCAAAAGGGTGGGCGGCACTTGGAATAGTCTGCCAAAGGAGATGACCGAGGCTGAAATAATATCTTGCATTAAGAACAAACTGAACAAATACTTATTAGCTGGAAAAGGAATAAAGTTATTCAGCTGAAACAGGAGACTGACATGATTGGCACATGGGCTTCTTCTGTCTTAACAATTAGTATAGCACTGTGTATAGTTATATCTCTTCTGAATGTAACACCAATACATAGGGATCTCTGAATCTTCTATATAAGGGAAAAAGTAACATAATTAATAATAATGCTACTCCAAAAGTTCTTAAACCACCTCTAATTCCAGTTAGGTTAAAAGTGAGATCAACCTTTTTATTTCAGTTTTTTTAATACAGTTGATAACTGCTGCTCACTAAAAGTCACTTACAGTAGGAAAAATCTAAATATTGGTTAATAGATTGTGGTTTTTCTTGTTGATTCTCCAAATGGAAGTATTGATCAACTAATAACTAAATGAGGAAGAAAATAAGTGGGTGTAATATTGAAAAAACTGAACAGTTGAAGTTCTTTGGTTTTGCAGTGAAACAGAACAATCTTAAATGGTTAATTGATGTGAACAAGTAACCTTTTAACTACCAGGAGAACTCTTTCTGAAAGTATCAGAAATGTAAACCAAGAAGTACTTCCCAAGGTTGTTCTGCTACTGCTACTAATAACACAATTCATAATCTATTCTAAGCACTAGAAATGTATAATATCAGTATGTAACTGCATTAACGACTTATTTCACTAGCTATTAATTCAGTCATCCTGTTTAAGTAACATTGACCCTCTTTTCAAAAGATAAGCAGTGAAATTGTATGTAAAAATTTTTGAGTAATAGTAAACAATGATTTGTTTTGTCTATGTAACTATTAGGGTTTTTGGGCATAATATATTAATCAATGGTCTCAGAGAGGGAGGGGAGGGTGTGATGTGGTGAGCGGACTTTATGATGAGGATAATGTACTGGGTAAGGATTGCTGGGTGGGGGGGTTGTAATGATCATGATAAAACTTTGTATCTTGGAACCATTAGAATTAGAATTAGAAACTTGGCTAGGTGAAATAACTTGCATCTTTTAGCTTAGCTGCACATATAATTGGGTTAAATTTATAACCCCTCTACACTGTTACTCTTGCTAAGCAAATATGGGCAATGAGGCCAGTCTAGCTCCTTAGATCTCCTTGAGTGAGAATTATATTGACCACAGATTGTTATGCCTTTCTTAAGAATGCATCTATCTTCATTGCCGTACATTGTTCCCTTGGGACACTAACTATCTGTAGCAGATAAACACTTGCAGGCATCCAATATAGTCATTTGACAAAAGAGGGGTTGAATAACCCTTAGTGAAATTAATGAATATCCAGGGAGTAGCATCAGTAAGGATGTGGGAGAGGGATTTGGGAAATAGGTGAGAATGTGCAAGGGAGGACAGTAGGGTGAAGAGAGATCATGATAATTTCAGTCACTTTACCCATTAAGCACAGAAAATCAACTGAGTGATATTCAAGTTCCTGTTCAGAAGAGGTTCGCTTACAGTATGTCTCTAATACATCTAAAAATGAGACCTAAAGAAATTATTTGGATAAGAGACAGATAAAAACTGTAAACTATTCAACTTTAATAAGATCAGTTATGCAGTCTGTGTTACGTACAGGAAAAAAAGAAAGACTGGCTGGCACACGCAAAGAGGAGCAATACTCAGCTAAAAAGACAGACCAAAGAAAACAAAAATCAGCAGAGTGTGCAAAATGAAGACAAAATGTATTTGAGTAAAGGATTTATATGTGAAAAGAAAGAGACAGCACTAAACCCTGGTGCTGCAAACATTTTCAGGTTCTTTCTCAAAGGGGGTGGGCTTCAGGACTGACACGTCATCTAAGTAGAAGCTAATTGAAGGCATAGTAGCTCAACTGTCAGAAAACATTAAAACAATATCTAGAAGTCATAACATGGTTGCAGACAAAACATGACAAAGTGAATGTAATTAATAGAAACATCAAAACACAGAAGTTGTCAGCAGTGAAGACCCACCTGTCACACCTAGTCCACCCAGCTGAACCTGTTTATTGCATCACCTAAGCCTCCTTTTACCAAATCACCAAAAATGAATAGTATGATAGATAACAGAATGATTTAAGAAGAAGGCAATAATAAAGAAATGCAGCTAAAGTTGAGCTCTTCTGCATTTCTTCATTGTCACCCTCTTCTCAAATCACTACTAGTTTAACGTTTTCTGACAGTTGTGCTACCATGCCTTTAATTAACTGCTACATAGCTGGCACATCAACCCTGAAGCCTGCCCCCTTGAGAAATAATCTGCAAAGGTTCAAAGTGCTAGGGTTCAGTGCTGTCTGTTTATTTTCACAAATAAACCCTTTTACAACAACTCACGTTGAGTTTTCTCTTCATTTTGTGCACTCCACTGATTTTGTTTGCTTGTGCTATGTATAGTATAGCTACTTTTTAAGCCGGTACACAATTCTGAAGGAACCATTTTTCCAGGGAAGATTAATAATGAGACACAGTATCTGTTAGTTTCCTGCATAGCTGACTCATGGACTACACTCAGTGAGTCCGTATCCTCCCCAACATGCATCTGATGCAACAATCAGTAAGTTTCCAATGTTACTGCAGCTTTAAATGCTCTTTACTTTGAGGGTCAGGATTTCATTTTATTAAAAACACCAGCAGGAAGGCAAATCTGATACAATTTTGCATCTTGAGCACTCTGTGTTGTTTAGGAAAAGATGTTTTGTGTTCTTTGTATGGCAGCCTCCACCACATGTCCATGGACTCAAGGCTTCTTCAAGGATTTAGTACTGTGGTTTGTGTCTTTGTTATATTGTGCAGACTGTTTGTGGGGTGTGGTGCCAATTAAGTTGTATTTGCAGAGAGAGATCAGAGAATGAGACTGACTTAATGAATGTCAGGAACTTGGTGTAGAAACATCACTGGTTCCTCATATTAATTAATTACTAACTAACACTCTAATTCACTTTACCAGAGGTTAAGTAGGTGCAGGACATTTGGATTGCTATTCCATGCTATACTGTATGACATCTGGGGGACTGGCTGTGAGTTTAGCAAGAGATTGATTCGTTGATGACATCTATGCCTCTGCACCTCCCGCCTTATAACTCAGGGTCAAGGCTTTAAAAATCAGGGACAAAGGGCTGAAATCAGGGACACAACTTAACAATTGGTGATATCTACTCAGGAAGCTGTCATAGAAAGGGGCTTAATATAAAATGCATTTTCTGATGAAGAACAAGTCTGTAATATTAATGTTTGGAATTATTTTGTGGTTTCAATCTCTACTGTTTAGTGAGGGAAACACAAATTTAGGCGGGACAAAGGATACTTCTAAGGGAAAATCAGGATCTTTCCTGAAAATCAGGGACAGTTGAGAGATAGAATGACTTCACCCCACTGCCTTTACTCAGACTTCTTTTCTTTATAGGTGGTAGCATGGCTAAGTACATAGATCACCCTCTGTTAACTAAATTGCTGTACACTCGTCCTAATGTTTTAGGAATGTGAGCTGGAGTGAAACTGTCTCCAGTTGTTTACTAGAGGCTGCATTCTCTGCATAAGATATGGGGGTCTGAGCTGGGTGTAAGGAACCACTATGGCTTTTAATCTGTTGTTTGATAGTATTTGCAGAGGGATTGTGAGATTATGATCTGTTGTATTCCTAGAGGTATCAGAGGTTTTGTCCCCACCCCGCCATGCTCATATTCACAGGTTTACTTTGTGATCTGTTTGATGAATCAGGCCAAACTGTTTTAGTTAAGCAAAAAGCATCTTCAGGAGAGTTGCAGGAGTGATAGGCACGAGGCACCTCCTCCACTGATTAATAAGAAGGTTGAATATTTGTTTTTGTAATTCTTTGGTAACCAGGTAAGGCCCCCAAGGCACAAATGCCTGTTTTAGTGGGACCCAGGAGCACTGGGGAGGTTAAATGATTTGCTCAGAATCACACAGTATGCAAGTGGAGGTTGTGGGGAATCAAACCCAAGTCTGCTGGATGTATCGAGCTCATTCACAGATCATTACTCTAACCACTAGGCTATACTGCCAGCCATATTATATTTCATATAATATTGGATGCCACGTTTTTGTACTTTAGTCTTAACCTCCGAGAACTCTTTTGTTGTCAACTACCACTATCAAGTAGTCTTAAAAGACAAACATTCTATTTGTGTCCCAATACAAATTTCATCTGTCTCTTGAGATGTTTAAAATCTCTTTCTTAATAGAAAAGCAGAGGAAATTGACAATAATGTGTCTTGGTCTTTGGCCCAATTTGGGTTTGGCTGACAGAGATCCATGAGCACAATTAATTTCTAGCGGCCATGGCCACTGATAATATAACACAGCCGGCAGAAAATTTTGAAAAAAACCACTACACATATTTTTGTTTTCCACACCCTCACAGATCCCAACAATCCATAAAATATTATACTGACTTCTATTTACTAAGTTGTCTATTTTAGTTAGTAAGGTATCAGTTTGTCTAATATGGAGTTCTGAAATTATCTTCCAATTTGGTGAGTAAGCCTTCTCCTAAAGTGATTCTCTCTTTGGCAGTATCTAATCTTTCTTTTAATTCTGATATGTTATTTTGAGAGGAGGACATATTTTAATTTCTGGAATTTCTTTTTTTTTTATATGTTTTTTTATACTTTGGTAACTAGATAAGGCTCACTAGTTACAAGTGCCTGTTTTCAGGGGTGATCCAGGAGCACTGGGGAGGTTAAGTGACTTGCTCAGAGTCACGTACTGTAGCATGCAAGTGGAGGTTGTGGGAATCAAACCCAAATCTGCTGGATGCGCCAAGCTCATTCACAGCTCATTAGTCTAACCTCTAGGCTATTCTGCCAGCCTGTGAGTCTTTAATAGCAGTGCTTTCAGCTTTACCTCCACAGCCTTTTGATGTTTTGTCCATTATAGGGTTACTATTGCTATACCTGCTTGCTCTGTTCATACCTGGAAGCCATCGTTTCTGACAGGGCACAATTTCAAACTGCTTGAAATTAGTCAGATTTGCTTTGATGTCAGTGATTTCACTAAAATTCATTAGCTAGAAATGAAACTAAACAAAAGAAAATCACTACTTAAAAATAAAATCCCAACTTTGGATGAACTGATCACTTTTAGTGTTAAGACAGTGCTGAGGAGATAGTGTTTCAAGTTACCTGTACCATCTTCTCCAGTGCCGGTGCACACCTCTAAAAGTATGTTTGTTTGGCTACTTTCAGCTAGGCTATTGTGCTGGGATAATGGCACAGCTGAAAGTACTGTACCTCTTGGCCAGTCAGGAGCAAGCATTCTTTCTACCCATTTGATAATGCTGATTACACATGTGTGTGGGCATTTTTAATCTGCTGATAGAGGTCAGGAGAAGCAGCAAGATGTCAGTGGTATCACATCAGTCATGTAAAAATAATGATTGAATGCTTCCAAATATTGACCAAATGTTTGCAATGACCAAATCTAAACACTACATCTTCACAACTCTTTTAGATCCCAGGTTCAAGACTATGCATTTTATAAAAAGAGGTGATACAGAGAAGCTCAAATTTCCAGTAGGGCTATGTGAATCTCTAAACATTCTACCTCACAAACTTTATGGGTAGAACCTGAAAAAGTACTACCAAGTACTACCTGGTTCTACCAGGTAGAACTATTTTGTTTTACATGATTCTACCAGGTAGAATCAGGCTGTACCTGGTCCAAGCCACACAGCACTTAATAAACCCTTACCTTACCCAAATGCACCCCTTCTCTTGCTCCTTCCATTACTAGAATGAAGTCTTTGTAGGCACAATACAGCAGAATTGTGTACCCCCCCCCCATCCTCCATTCTCTGCCCCTTCTGCTCTGCATCCCAGGGAGTTAGGAACTCAACTTTCATCCAGTGTCCTCCCATCACCTCATTTTGGTTCCTCAAGGGGCTGCTGGACTATTAAAAAAAGCCATTGGCCCACTCTTTAGAGGGCAGAGCTGTGTACCCTCATCCTGCATTTCCCCTGCCCATAATGTCTAAATTAAGCTAGCTCGATGCTGCCTGTCATATGGGTGGGGAGTAGAAGTGCATTATCCAGCATGAGACTGCAAATTCCTTATGCCATGCTGAGCGTGATTGACAACAGTGAAGGCTGGGGCAGGATGTGCATAAGGGTGTCCCATTGCAAAGGACACCCTGATGCAAGTCCTGCCCCAAACTGCCTTATCACTTGACATATCAAGGGGGATGGTAACAGAAACCAGGGTCCTGCACTGGACAATGCCCCCCCCAATAATAGGGCATATCAGGATTTGGGCTAGCCTCCAGGTTTGCACAAGTAAAGAGAGGGAACAAAGCAGTGATGTGTTGGCAAATTTTTAAAAAGTCCCCTGGTCCTTGTCCAACCTCGTGGCCTTCATCTACGCTCTAGGGTATACATTTTGGAATTTATATAGTTGATTTTGTCTTATTTTATTATTGTATATTTATTAGTTGCTTGGCTGGGATTAAGTTATTTAGTGGGGGATTATATTGTGTTATAATGTGCTGGGGTAGCCGGATGACGGTCAGGCAGTATTCCCCCACCATGCTCAGGGAACTGCATCCTTTTGATTGCCCCTATCTTCCAATAGAGGTTTATAAGCATTGTCAGTTCCTCCAGATTATTAGGAGGAGTAGAAAGGGGCTAGGAACTGGGCCTGTTGGGGGAATGGAAAGGGGGGTGGGTACCAGGTGACGCCCTGGGGCGAAATGGTGTCAGGACTGGGGCAATCCCTGTCTTGTTCCCTTACCCAAGGGCAGAGCAGATGCTGGTCAGGAGTTGAGGTCTTCCTCAGCATCTCATCCAGCTTGGGCAGTGTTATGTAATGCCAGGTCCATCAAAAACAAGACAGCTATTATAGCTGATCTTGTTGAAGCGGTGGTTCTGGCATGCATCACCGAGACCTGGCTGGACGAAAATGTCGGTCCAATTTTGGCTTCTGTAGTTCCAGCTGGGTTCTCAGTGATTCACCACCTGAGGCTGGATCGTAGGGATGGGGGTGTAGCCATCTTTTTAAAACCAAACTGAGCCTTGTGGAGGTTCTGGTAGGAACTACTAGATCACTTGAGTGTATCATGGGAGAGGGTGTAGGTTGCAGGATACTCCTCATTTATCATCCACAAGGTGATGGGGGTTTATTCCTGCAGGAGACTGTGGACTTCATCATTGACACAGTATTGAAGTCTCCCAGATGGATTATTCTAGGGGACTTTAATGCTTGGGTCGATGATGAACTCTCTCAATTTGGTTAAAATCTCCTCCAGCTAATGATAATGCTGGGCCTCACACAGGTTGTTACCTCCTCTACCCATATAGGAGGTCACTCATTGGATCTACTGTTCCTCCTGGGGATGGAGATCTCTGACTTGTGGGTGGAACCAGTTGGTTGGTCTGACCATCACACCATAGGGTTCAGTTTTTGGCCCACCCCAAAATAGACCTATCCCTGTGGAGATGGTCCAGTTCTGCCCTTTAAGGAGAATTACCCCAGATGGTCTGTCGGCGGTGCTTGACCTATCGGGATTGCTGAGTGAAAGCACAAGTCCGGGGGATCTAGTACTAGCCTATAGTAAGGCAGTGGGAGATGCCTTGCACTTGATTGCTCCTGTTTGGGTTCGACCACTTACTCTTCGCCTGAAGAACCCCTGGTATGATGGGTCATTGAAGGAGTTGAGGCAAGTTGGTCGAAGGCTGGAGAGAGCATGGTGGAAATCCGGCCTTGATGCTGACAGGCTTAGATTGATGGAACATTATAAGGGCTATCAATTAGAAATCCCCTGTTGCAGCTGGACAATCACCTTGTTACTCACAATGTCTATGAAGTTTTCCAGTCTAGTTTCAGGAAGAGGCATAGCACTGAGACAGCCCTTGTCCGGGGGCTTAATGATCTCCTTATGGTGAGAAATCGAAAGGCTTGTATCATCTTGGTCCTTCTGGATCTCTCAGCAGCCTTTGACACTGTGGACCATGGGGTGCTTCTGGAGACCCTGTGGTTCCTTTGTGGACTGTCGGGTACAGTCCTCAAATGGTTTTGATCTTTCTTCGTAGGTAGGTCTCAGAGGGTGGTCACTGGAATTTATTTCTCTGACGCCCTCCTCCTTTCCTGCGGGGTGCCGCAGGGCTCTATATTGGTGCCCATGTTGTTCGCAGTGTATATGCTGCCATTGGGAGATATCATTAGACAATACAGCTTGAGTTTTCACTGCTATGCAGATGATACTCAGCTGTATATGTCTTTTGTACCTGGACAGGTTGATGCTGTCTCCATGCTAAATAGTTGCCTCTCCGAGATCAAAGACTGGATGAATTTGAGTTGGCTGAGACTGAATCTGGATAAGACTGAGGTGTTGGTTGTGGACCTGGGTTGCCCAGGGGCAGGTTCTGGAGCTGGACACATGTCAGGCCTATGACTTGGTGGTGTCCAGCTCACTACCTCAGACTGGGTGCATAACCTGGGTGTTATTTTTGACGATGGTCTGACTCTGAAATTTCAGGTGTCAGCTGTGGTTAAATTCTCCTTCTACCATCTGAGGAATATTGCCCGGGTGAAACATCTGGTTCCTCTGGGTGACCTTCCAACACTGGTCCATGCCCTCATCACTACCCGTCTTGACAATTGCAATGCCCTCTACCTAGGGCTACCTGGGGTTGATATTCACTGCTTGCAGCTAGTTCAGAATGCTGCGACTAGGTTGTTGACTGGCACTTCTAGGGCCAGTCATATTACACCTGTGCTGTGCTAACTGCAATGGCTGCCAGTTCAGTGGCTGATCACATATAAGGTAGGCTTGCTTACATTTAAAGCCCTACATGAACAGGGACCTGACTACCTGAAAGATCTCCTGGTTCCCTACTCCCAGGTTGTCTGTTCTGATCCACCAATGAGGGATTGCTAGTGGTTCCCAGGGTTCATTTAAAAAACTTTTGGGGCTCGTACTTTTTCATTTGCAGCACCGACCCTGTGGAACTCTCTACCTCGCCGGTTAAGAGAATGCCTGACTGTCAGCAGTTTTAAAAACTATGCTAAAAACTTATCTGTTTTCTAAGGCTTATCCAGACTGATTTTATATATTTATATTGTTGATATTTTTATATGATTGTGCAGTGCCTTGATTTTGAAAGGTGCTAGATAAATAAAATATTGATTGATTGCCTCAGCCCTCATTTCCTCTCCATGAACTTCAACATCTCTCCCCACCCCCATGGCCTTGGCTCTTGCCACCCCCAGCCAACAGAAACTTGTGTCACTGTCACAAAAATATTAGATGCAAAGCAACATTTCTCTATAGTACCTCTTTTTATAAACATTTTTGGACACAAAGTAGAAAGTTATTTATTATAATAAAAACTGGATTGCTTATTAACTTAGAGCAGTATTTTGGGGGTAAAAAAAGCACACATTGCTGAGCACTCCTTCCCCCTTAGAAATCCAGGTATAACTCAGTCATGTCTCTGATTGGTTCCAGCCAGGTGAGAGGGGTTAGTGAGTCACAAGCACCCCCAGCCCTATTACAACCCATCACTAGCTACCTGAGCAGCTACAAAAATGAAATATAGACCCACACCTAGCCTCATGTCTTCAAGTTCAAGTTCAAGTTTATTGGCAGGATAACACTCTATTGTGCAGGTTCATTTTCAAGAAGGTCCTGAATATACAGTAGTAACACAAGTGGCTTTAGTAAACTATACAATACCATACATACATGGATATTCCATACACATTCATGGCTAAGATGAAAAAGAAGATATACAGCATTATATAAAATAACTGTATACAGAAGTCCTCAAGTACTATAGCACAGTGAGGTTATGACATAGGAGAACAACTGATACACATTAGGAGCATTTTGAAGTGCAGAGAGGGAATTATATACAATAAATATATACAGTAGTCTTCAAGCACCATAGCACAATGAGGTTAGAACTTGGGAGAACAACTGAAGAACATTTGGAGCATTTTGTAATCACAGGGGTTACATCATGGTTCAAAGAGAGGGTAGCTGGTAAGAATTAGCAAGATTCTGAGTCATGGAAATGAGAGTGGGCAAAACGAGAGGGTTCGGAGGGGGAAGGTGATTGAAAAGGGGTAGGTAGGTGAGGACATGACTGAGGAGGAGGGGGAAGGTGGGTGGAGTGAGGGGCTGGAAGGAGGGCATAAAAGTGAGAGAAGGGAAGGGGAGGAAGGGGAGGTAAGAGAGTATGGCTGAGGAGGGACGGGACTAGGGATGGGTGAGATTGAGGAGGGTAAGATGAATAACACAAAGTCAGTAACATGCACAGGAGTCACAAAATTTGTTGGTGACCAATTTACTGAAATTACAAAGGGGTACAAGCTTTTGCAGTCTGAGCCTAGATTGAGCTTTATTCCAAGCTGCCAGAAGCGCACAGCTTATAGCCATTTCACTGCACTGAGTGCGCACAAATGAGACTTCTAACATGATAAAATCATTGCTGTGTAATGTGTATAGGCAGGCAGTATGATGGAAGAGATCAGAAATATATGAGGGGACCTTAGACAGCAGAGCTTTATACAACCAGATGAGGGAGTGGTTGAGGCGTTTAGTCAACAAAGAGTTCCAACCTAAATAGGCATATAGTTCACAGTGATGCATGCATTGGTGGGTATTAGAAATGAAACAAATTGCTCTGTGGTATAGAGTGTCCAATTGGTGAAGCAGGGAATCTGAACATTGGCCGTAAACTATGTCAGCATAGTCATGGAGGGGCTTGAAAGTTGATTGGACTAACCATAATTTGGCCTCGGTAGTGAATAGGGATTTATTTTCTGAAGAAGAAGCCAAGTCGTTGGTGTAGTTTTTTTACAAGAGAGACAATATGGACAGAGAAAGTCATGTTCATCTAGATCACAACCTAGGTATTTAAAATTGCTGACTACCTTGAGGTCATTGCTGAGGAGAGTTTTGATGAGGGGGTAGGGATACTAGCTCATTTGTGATGGAACCAGGGATTACATGGAGAGCTGGAAGATGCTGTATTCTGCCTCCATTAGTAATAACTTCCTGCTGCTGCTCATAGTCAACTCTGGTCCTCTCTGTCACATCCACCATGCCCTGATGTGAGGTCTGACAGAGACCCTTTCACCACTTTAACCACACAAGTTGCAATCAGCCACCACATTTGTCTTAGAGTTGCACTGCTGACAGCTCCTGAGAGCAAAATGGCACTTTAGGTGCAAGACTGGCAGCACCATCTCCCGTACTATATCCATGACCATGACTGTTGGGGGATGGGTCAGTTGAGGGGCTGTTGTCCTGGCCACCAAAGAGCACTAGAGCAGAAAGTGAGAGGATTGTGCTGTTGTAAATGCTAACATGCTACATGCATAAGTACCTCATCCACTCACCTCACAGCACCACCTGCAGTCACTCAGCAAAAGGGACATTATAAAAATGGAAAGGGACCTTTAATAAAGGAGTGTTTTTTTTCATATAAAGTTTATTAAAAGTTCAACAACTACAGTAGATAGGGTCATGATATCCAAGACATTTAGACATATAACAAAGCAGGTTACATGACCCCGTCCCCTTCCCCCCGACACCTCCCCAAAAAGCATCCCTCCACACACAGTCCTGAGGCATGACAAGCCATACTATGAAGTAACCTGAAACGAAAATACTAAATGGTGTATAACGTGTGTAACAGGGCCCAGTTCTTTTCATATTTGGATTTATTATTATTAATACTTGAAATGGTCTTCTCCACTCAAAGATTAGATAATAACTCATTAAGCCATTCAGAATAAGAGACAACCTCAGTACTCTTCCAATATTTAAGCACCATCTTTTTAACTGACATAGAAATCAAGGCAATATGGAACTTTCACTTGTTAACTGAAATCTGTGAGTAATCCCCAAAAAGGCAGACCTCTGGGGTAAACAAAT
Organism: Neoceratodus forsteri; assembly: GCA_016271365.2. Taxonomy (NCBI): domain Eukaryota; kingdom Metazoa; phylum Chordata; order Ceratodontiformes; family Ceratodontidae; genus Neoceratodus; species Neoceratodus forsteri. The sequence goes on from CM057451.1 coordinate 759,765,561, forward strand.
CTGTCAGCCCAAGCAGTGGGTCAGCTTTGTCCTTAATAGCCTTCCAAAGGGGAGCTATTTTGGAGCATTCCCAAAAAATGTGAAATAAGGAGCCTTCCGCTTGAGTGTACCTCATACATATATTAAAAGATATTACTCCCCATTTGGCCAGTTTCTGTGGATAATGATAAAGGTTGTGAAGGGTGTTAAACTGCATTAACTGTAGCCTATCTTGTGTTACAAAACGATGGCAGTTATTCTATATAGCTGTCCAGTCTTTGTCCCAGTAAGGGAAAGAATCGAACCAAAACTCTGTGGGTCCAAACAGCTCCGGAAAACACCAGTCATACAAAATATTATAAAGTTTGGAGGTACTTTGGGGTGAATTAACTAGTGGGCCCAATTCTGACTGAAAAGAGAATTTGTAAGATAAAGGGGGACCATTTTCAAACTTTTAATAAGAAGGTGTCTAAGCTGGAGTACCTTGAAGTAATCACTTTCCTGAAACCTAAATTTCACAATGATGTCGTCAGCAGATAGCCAAGTACCATCCTCCTTAAGAAGTGAAGAAATACTCCCCTTCCCCAATCTAGGTAACCACCTAGGCGATAACATTTTGTTATCTATTTTAAAAGCTGGAGAGTTCCAGATCGATTACGCCGCATCCAAACAATTTTTATATTTTAAGAATCCACACAGCTGTGAGTGAATCCTCATGGAAGTTGCTATTGTGGTATTTTTAATTTTTTTGGTAAAGAGGCAATATTGAGGAATAATAATGTGGAAGGGGACATATTAGCAGATTGAATCATTTCAAGTTCTATTTTGAGCCATGCGGGAAGATAGGCGGAGGGATTAGGGTCCATCCACCTGAGGTATTTAGCAGCATTACAGGCCCAGTAATACATGCATAGGTATGGAAGCCGTAAACCGCCTTTAAGCTTAGGCACTACAAGCTTATAATAGGCTAGTCTTGGTTTCTTTTTGGACCAAATGATTTCACTTATCACACTCTGGGCTTTTTTAAACCAACCACCCAGTAAAAAAATGTTGAGCAGTTGAAGAGGGTATAGTAGACACGGCAGAACATTCATCTTAACCAGGTTTACTCTTCCCCACAAAGAAATGTGTAGGACTGACCATCTGGCTAAATCGAGGGCCACTGTGGATAGTAATGCCTCCATGTTAAGGAGTGTTTTTTTTTTAATAAACACAACGTACCTAAGTTCGCAAAAAACTGCAGAAAGTTCTGGGTATTCTCACCCATGCAAACAGCTGGGATTTGACCATTTTGGAGTTAAGAATGAACTAAACTTGCAGCCCTAATTTCTAGCACACTAACAGAGGCAATGGAGCCTCAATATTCAAATACAGACACATCGTGTGGTTGCTCGTCTTCATTGTGAATAGGTCCATCATCTAATGGACATAAAAAACAGCAGAACTGATTAAAGTGGTAGAAATGTAAACCTGTGGCAACACCTTTCTAAAGTTGCTGATGTATATGATATGGATGGCATTTCATCTGAGCAGTCTTGTCTGTCATGGTAGATAGCTACAGTATCTGTGTGAATATTCTTTCTGTTGATGCATGCCCTTTTGAATACTGGATATCAAAAAATGTATTTGGACTCCATTTTAATTTCCATATGGAGCACTGTGCATACTTTCAATAAGCACTATAGTCAAGACATTGTCTCTCACAGATGAGCTGGCTTTGGTCTTGCAGTGTTGCAAGATCTTCTGTCCTGGTTGCATAGTAGACTTTGCTATCGTCTCTGGGTAGCTTGTGTACTGCTTGGGAATCATTCCAAAGGCGTGGTCCAATGGAACAGATATTCTCAGTGAAGATAAAATAGTTACTCACCATAACTGTACTCTAAATGACAGACTGTCTTCCAGTTGGGCCACAGTGCTCCTACCCTCTTTCCCCTCTCTTATGAATCAGCTGGCAGGTTTGGGCACTGCCTTGTTTGGAGGTGTCCATAAGTGCCTTAGGTATACTATATTTCCAGTTCCATGCATTTCCTTGTGTGCCTGGTACTAGTCTGGTCTCCTGGTCCCTTATGGTAAGAGGCCCTCTGAGCTTATCTCTGGCAGGGAGCTGAGGTGGAATGGGGAAACCCACAATTATAGAAGCATTGACACTGCACTCATTGTGGATGGCTGCCAGCTAGCAAAAGATTCAGAGTGGTCCTGTTGCCAACAGCTTACATTTCCAAAGGTATGGCCCAATGTAGGAAATTCTCTTAACGATCTTCTGTTATGGTGAGTAACTATTCTTTATCAAGAGTCCAGCAATACAATGTAGAGCTAGAATTTATTTTCAAGGTATCCTCAGTGACTAAGTACTAGTACATAAGACAAATGCAAGTTATACACAGAATGCAATGCAGAACATTTTATAATACATTCTTAGTTGTTTTAACATAAAACTTTACAATCAGTTTATAGTAATACACAGTAAACTAGTTTTTTTAATTCAATATACTTTATTGATTTTAAAAGCAGCATACATACAGAGCAGAAAATAACATAATGCAGTGGCCATATAGCTGCTCATGAAAAAACTACAAATACAAAAACACAAATGCACAAATATTACAATATCACAAAACAACAACAGTAAACAAAAACAAACCTCCCTCCCTCCCCCCATCTCTGCTCATGGAATATGGAGGAAAGAGGAGTGAAAGAATTGAAAGAAAAAAATGAAATAAAGGTTAAAAACCAGGCATGATTAAGGCAAAGGTCTATGGATGCCAAAGGAAAAGCAACGTCAAGAGGGGATCCCAGGTGCATTGAAAGGTCAGAGGTCGATTACGCATGAGTGCTATATGCTTCACCAGTTGGAGGGTGAGTAGCACCTCTTGGTACCACTCCAGGACCGAGGGTGTAATGTCCTCCTTCCAGTGCCGGAGCATGATGAGTTTTGCTACCGAGGCAAATAATGTGAGATTAGCTTTCCTTATACAAGGTGAACCATGTGGAAAGAGGGAGAGTAGACAGCATTCTGTGATAAATAAAGATTCCAACTCCAAAAGAGGGTCTAGGACACCTTTGATTGCACTCTAGAAGTCTTGGTTATGAGGATAGGTCCAGAGTAGAAGGTAAAGGCTTTCAGTACATTGGGAACAAAAAGGGGAAGCCAGGTAATTGATTTGTGTAGTCTGACCAGGGTATAGTATAAATTATGCATGATGTTAAATTGAATCAAATGTAGTCTTTCTTGTTTAACAAGTTTGTAAATCCCTCTCCAAATCTTTCCCCAGAATTCAGCTTCTGCAGGAAGAGATAATACATGTACACAGTAGAAATAAACCCGTCAGAAGATGTGTATCTAGAGTTTGTATATACTTACAGATACCAGAGACTGCATGTGGTTGATCCGCAATAGTTAGCACTGTGACTAGATCATCTGGGGGGGGTGAAGGGTCCATGGTTTAGGGCCCAGAAATGCAAGTATTCAATTCTTAATCTGAAGAAATTTAAAAGTATCCCTCTATTGGAGGTGAAATCTATCTCGGAGAACCAGGAACGGGATTATGTCATCCCCCTGAAGGAGATCTTTCAGTGTAGCATATCTAGTATGAGGAATCAATGAAAGGGGACTGGAATGGTTAACAGTCCAAAAATGGGGATTATTAAGGAGGGGTTAAGCAGGGGAACAGTCCCAGGCTACCGAAAGCTGGACCTGCGTTTGGTGAAAGGCCTTAACAGACCAGGCCAAAGGAGATCTTCTGAGTGCCTGTGGGAGTTTAGAGGGGCACATATAATCCAGGGTCAATAAAATGCAAGAGAAATTGTGAGCCAGAGCTCTCTCTCTATATATATATATATCCAACCAGATAGGTGAGTAGGTGTTAGTCGGGGAAAGAGAATCTGGCTTGAACCAAAGGGCTATCTTACTCACATGCTTGGCAACATAATAGGTAAAAAGAGATGGAACGGCCAATCCTACATGGATTTTGAAGGCAGTCAATTTGAGGTATGCCCTGTAGTCTTGCCATCTTGCCTTTTCATAGAAAAACATTAAGAGTTTTCTGCAATCTCACAAACCAGGAATTGCAAAGAAAAAAAAAACAGCATCTCGAGGGGGTACAACAATCTCGGTAATATTTTCATTTTAAGAATGTTGATGCAACCCCAAAGAGAGAGAGAGGAAGTGTTCCCCATCTCTCTATATCAGTTTTCAGAACTTGTAGCAAGTCAGTAAGGTTTCTTTTGACCACAGTAGGAATATCTCTAGAAATAATTATACCCAGGTACGTGAGGGTTTTTGGTTGCCAAGCCAAGAGCATCACAGTCTACCTTGGCCATATGGTGGTTAAGATGAAGTATCATCGACTTGGAGAGGTTCAGTTTGTAGAATGACACTGCAGCAAAATCACTCAACTCTCTCAGTAAACTGGGAATAGAGATTGTAGGCTCTTCAATGTGTAGGAGAAGATCATCTGCATATGCTGACATGGCGCATCTCCTGCCTCCCACTTCAATGCCTTTTATGGAGGGTAAATTAAGAATTCTCTGTATTAAGAGCTCCAGGTAAAAATTAAAAAGGAAAGGGGAGAGTGGGCATCCTTGACAGGTGCCTGTCTGGAGAGGGAAATGTTGTGAGAGACAACCATTGCAATAGATTTGTGCTGAAAAGGAACACTATAGGTGCTTCACTCATTTAATAAAATCCTCAGGGACACCAAAATGTTTAAGGGAAGCAAAAACAAAGTGCTAAGACACTCTATCAAAGGCTTTTTCAGTGTCCAGAGAGACCAAGACTGCTGGTGTCTCTGAATCCCTGGATGCCGAAATCAGGTGGAGAAGCTTTCTTGTACGATCACTCGAATGATGGCCAGCCATGAAGCCCACCTGTTTGCAACCTATGATCCCTTGCATCACATTGGCCAAGCGGTTGGCCAGGATTTTGGCTAACACCTTAACATCCATGTTCAACAGTGAGATCAGGCCGTAATTTTCTGGGAATAAGGGGTCTCCCTCTGGTTTGGGGATTAGGGTAATCTGGGCCTCCAGAAAGGTAGGGTTTTGGATTCCTTCCTTAAACCAGAGGTTAAAGACTTACACTAAAAGGGATGACAATTGGGAAGGATATGCTTTGTAAAAGTTGCTTGGGATACCATCCGGCTCAGGAGACTTGTCCAGGGCAAACTGCCTTATAACATGTTCCACTTCACCAGAGATAACTAGAGACCCTAAATGTGCTACATAGCTAGCAGGTAGAGTGGGATGTCAGAGGAAATCAAATAAGCTGATATGTCCTATGGCACAGGTTCTTGGACATGTGTGAGGGAGTAAAGTCCCTGGTAAAAATCTCTGAAGAAGGAAACAATACCTCTGGGTTCAGAGACTACATTAGCATCAGGGGATGATCTCAGTCCAGGGGTCATTCTTGATGCTTCTGCCTGTCTTAGCCAGAGGGCTAACAGCTTCCCTGCCTTCTCCCCTGACTCTAAATATGTAAGTTAAGTTCATTGGAGGGAAAACTCTGCCTTTTGGGCTAAGATATCCATGTATTGAGATTGTAGGCAATGTAAGTGTGCCCAATCAGAATCTGGAGAGGAGCAAGTTATGGAATGTTCCATTTTGTGAATTTCCTCTAGGAGAGCATCCAAGGTTTCCTTGGTCTTCCAGGATCGAATAGTGGCCAGGTGAGTAAATTCACCTCTAAGAGCACACTTAAGGGCATCCCACACCATGTTGATCCTGTCCACTGAGCCTTTTTTATTCAGGAGGAAATCAGAAATAAACTCCTGCATGAGCTAGAGTGGAAGGGATGCACAGACGTTGAGTATTAAGGTACCAGAGAAGGTCCTTACAAGCTCCAGATCATAGCAGGCAAGCAAGGCTCACCGGGGAGTAGTCTGACAGTACTCTGGGATGAATGATAGCATCCATGATGTTGGGGAGAACAGAGGAACTAACCAGGAAATAATCTATGTGAGACGATGTCCTATGCGGTGAAAAGAAATATGTATATTGGTATTCGGAAGGATAGAGAATGCGCCAGAAATTTACTGTCCCTGATCCAGACATGAGGTCCCTTAATACTCTTTGTGCTGGGGAAAGACCCACCCATTTGCTGTCTGACCGATCTATATCTGACCGAGGGACTAAGTTCCAGTCACCCCCAAGAAAAGTCAGAATAGGTGGATCGGAGGCCAAAAGTGAAAGCAAGTGGGTAAAAAAATTAGGCAAATCCATGTTTGGGCCATAGATCGAGTCCACAACAACTGGGAGTGAGTCAAGGGTACCTTGGAGAATGGTAAACTGTTTTGAGTGATCCCACCATTCTTGGGTCATTACAAATGAAACAGATTTAGCAAATAAAATAATTGTACCACCCCTTTGAGAAGAGACTCCAGAACCAAAAATCTGCCCCACCCAGAGGCACCGAAAGAGGGAAATATCCTCTCTCTCTTTAAGTGGGTCTCTTACGGGCAAACTACATTAGCCTGCAGGTGTTGAAAATGCTTCAAAACCATCAAGCGTTTTTTTCTTGTCTTGGGTCCCCTTGATGTTCCAGCTGACAAGTGTGGAAGGCCCTCCCATCCTCAAAGTGATATGTGGATATTAGCTATAATTTATAAATCTTGAAAGCCATACATTGCACCACCTGTCAGCCAGGTAATACAAAGATGTCCCCATTGCACAGATATATCCCTCCCCCAACATGTAACCCCTTCCCAAGAGTAAAACATGTCAAAAATGCAGAAGAGATCTCACTGGGACCTAACACACAAAACAAGCCCCCATCCCCACCCCCGTCCTGCAAACTCCAAGAGTGGTTAATCTCCTGTAAATAACAAACAACCCCTCCCTCCCCAAATCCTGGAAACATGTAGCAAACAAAACAACTCTTACCCTGGTTCCAAGAACCGTACTCCAAACGCATCTCGTCAGGTGAATATTCCATCCAGCCACCCATATAGAAGCATATCTCTCCCCCTCCCCCTCCCGACCACCCTGCAACAATAGTTAGCACACTAACCAGCCTAATAACTATTCTTATAATCTAAGCATTAACCATAAAGCAAAACAGTGATCGAAGTCTAAAATAACAATCTCTGAACGTAAACAGTTCAACTAGTAATATGGTTAACAGTTCTTAGAGATAACATTCTGCCACCTAAGAGTAGTAAGAGTTCCTTGTCGGGGAAAGCTCAGTGATCTGATGCTAATGATGCCAATTTAGGGACCTAATATGGATAGATAGAGCAGTTCCTTCTCAGTTCTTAAGATGTCAGTCAAAAGCACATAGCCCCAATCCAGCTATAACAATATGAGCCCCAAGTGACCCAAATGCAGGTCCAACTCCCGTAAGCATATTAAAACTTGTGCAGGAATCACAAGAAACAGGATTACCCCACAAAGTCAAGTAAAAAGTTCTGGCAGTAGGCCCTTCAGCTCCAGGGCCACTTGTGCTGGAGTATCGAATGCTCTCCATTGATCTACATTCTTCATCTGTAGAGTAGCAAGGTAGCAAACTTGATAAGGTATGCTTTCCCAATCAATTTTGTCACAATGGGTTGAAACTCCTGCCTCTTGACTCTTACTAAGTGCGATAGATCCTGGGTGACTCTCAGGCGATGCCCCTCCCATGTCAAGGCCTGGATATCTCTCACCTTGGTCAGAATATGCCACTTATCTTGAAAATGAAGCAATTTAAAAATAAGAGGGCGTGGTGGGGAACCAGCCGGAGGGGGTGCAGCGACTGATGGGCCTGCTCCACAACGAATACGGTGTTGTGTGGGGATGGGCTGGCTAAGTGCTTACATAACTTCTTGACAAATTTAATTGGATTCAGCCACTCTTCCTTCTCGGGCAAACCAAGCAAGAACAAGTTATTGCGCCGACTGCGCCCCGCAAGGTCCTCCAGTTTGTTTTCCATTTTATGCAGTTACTGATGCAGTATGTTGAAATCAGAGTCCATTTTACCCCTCCACGTCTCGGTGGAAATAATGCTGGCCTCAGCATCATTGATTCTTATAGTGAGCGATTCTACTGAGGAACTCATCTTTTTCAAATCCTCAGACATGTCGGCAAGAGAGAGATTTGCATAGGTTTCATTAACTCGATGAAATGCTCTTCAGTAAGCACCAAGCTGGAGGTTGAAGATTAAGACAAAATGGCTGTCTGATGTTTAGGCCTTTTCTATGCCTTCTCTTTCTCGGGAGTCTGCAGTGCAGTATGGCGCTGTGGTGGGTTTTTCACCTCCACTTCCATTTAGACCGCAAATTAGAATGACCCAACGGGAGTTGAGCAGAGCGGTGTTTGAAGCTAATTAATCAGGAAACTGGTAGCAGAAAAACTCAGAAAATGCAGGGTTAGCAGGAAGCAATGGAAATGCAGCTCACAGCTAGACAGCCATCACGTGACCCTGTAAACTAGGGTTAAAACAAGGTACAGCATTGATGGGCGTAATAAGGATTGTTCTGTAAGCCAATTAGTTTGCTTCTGACTAGATGGAAGAGGGCCTAAACATGACCTCCAGCTAATCGGTACAGAGCTGCAGGCTTCAGGTCCAGAGTAAGAAAAAACACTTCTACCTACACTTCTTTTTGCTGCCACTACAGGGAATATAGGACCAGAGGAGAAGCATCAGCTTGCCCTGATCTCTGAAGCATTTACGTGGTCCTCATGGTATGCTAAAACAGGGTGTAAATGCTGATGTTCAACCATGGACATCCACCTCTGCCTGCAATTTAATAGACAGTAGCAGGTGCATTTTGAAGCATTCAGTTTACAATATGCCAATCTGATGTAGAGGAAATGTAACTTTTTTAAAAGCACACCGTAGGCCTTAATTGTACATAACAAAAATTAGCATAGTCAAAAAGTGGAATGAACATGGAATTTGCTATATTTAATTTAGTCTCTTGGACAAGGTACAGTAGCTTCTGCATGTAGACAGGAAACCTGTTTCAGACCTCAATGCTGATACTTTGTTTTCTTTGTTGTACAGTCTGTGTATACATTTTGTGCTCAGTTGGAAGAGAACCTGTTAAAGATGCAACAATAGATAGTAACCCAACATGTTTAGTGGCATTATGCATACAGTACTGTATGTATGCGATAGTGTGTGAGAGATACGCTGATTAATACACTTGATAGGCCAAAACCAACTCTTGTTTTATTTATTTTATTTTAAACATGTTTTACCAGGCAAGCTCACAAAGCCCAGGGCTTTTTTTCTGTTGTGACCGGGGGGAAGGAGAGGAATGGGACAGTGAGGAATCTTATAGCATTCATACATTACGTACATTACACATTCCAAAAAATAAATTAAACAAGTACATGTTAAGCAGCATCTCCTGGTGCTGTAAATTACAGGAACATGGTAGGGCAGCCCCAGGGAAAGAAAATAACAGATAGAACCATGGCTGACCCACAGAGGATAACAGCAGTTAGCACAGTGTACATCATTGGGTTAATATGGTGTGCATTAACTAGATGAGTTAGGTAGGCTCGGGGGTGGCTTGGCATTGAGGACATGATGTTGGGGATTTGTAGAGGGACTCATTCAGACCTTGCTTGGTGTTGGGGAGGAGGCAGTGACATTGACTGGGAGATTGTTCCAGGTGTTAGGAAGCCTGTAGCTGATGGATGCTTAGCCTAGGTTGCTCTTGTACCATGAGACATGGAGGTAATGACAAGCCTCTGATCTAAGAAGATCGGAAGGGCTTGCTGAAGGGGAGAAGAGGTCAGACAGACATCCAGGCAGTTTGCTGGACCAATGCTTGGCAGCAAGGAGTATAGTATGTATAATTTGGCTAGTGGGGGAGGGTACCACTCTAGCTCGTTGTACATACTGCATTGGTGTAGTCACTGGGAATTCTCACAACAAATCTAAACAGGGCATTGACCAAGGTGTTGATTTTATCAAGGGAGGGGGAGGTCACACCTGAGTGACTATGTGCCTATAGTCTAAAAGGGGAAAGATTGAGTTCTCCACAATCTGTTTTCAGATGATTTGATGGGGACATCCCTTTACTCTATATAGGGCACCTAGCTTGTGCATAACTTGCTTTGTAGCTTGGAGATGTCCTCTGAGTAGTCAAAGTGCTGATCCTGGTGAAGACCAAGGTAGTTGTAGGTGGAAATGGAGTCTAGTCTGGACCTGTCTGGGGTGCATTAAGTCAGAGTGGGGGTGGTAAAGTTGAGCCAGTTCCTTGTGTTGAACAACCACCACCATCAACAGGGAGAAGGATAGACCAGTGCTTTCAGGAGGGAAAAGAGGAGCAGGGAGGGAGGGGAACAAATATGTAATGATAAAGGAGGATAGAGTGAAGGTGGGGCTGCTGGCATTGAAGGTGGACAATTTACCAGGCCCAGACAGAGTACATCCAAGGGTACTAAAGGAACTGGCTGAGGAGCTGGCAGGGCCACTGGCAGACCTATTTAATAGTTCACTAGAGTCAGGCATGGTACCGCAGGACTGGAGGACAGCACATGTAGTACCCCTCCATAAAAGCAGTCCCAAGGATGACCCAGAGAATACAGAATACAGAGTCCTACCTCCATTGTGGGCACACTCATGGAGACATACTAAAGGAAAGGTTGGTGGAATATCTAGAGGGGCATGGTTTCCAGGATAAGAGGCAGCATGTATTAATGGGGGGAGATCACGTCAAACAAATCTGATTGACTTCTTTGACTGTGACACTAAGATAGTAGACAGGGGCCAAGCAGTAGACATCCTCTATCTTGATTTCAGCAAGGCCTTTGACTCTGTACCCCACAAAAATTTGATCAGGAAGTTGATGGATCTCAGGGTTGGGGAAAAGACAGCCAGATGGGTGGAAAACTGGCTGAGGAACAGAATCCAGAGGGTGTTTGTGGGTGGAGAGTTATCTGGCACCAGAGAGGTAACCAGTGGGGTCCCGCAAGGCTCAGTGCTGGGGCCAGTGTTATTCAATGTCTTCATCAATGACACTGACGATGGCATTAAGGGTAAAATGTGACTATTCACGGATGACACAGAGCTCTGTGGGAGAGTAGATACAGCAGAGGGGTTACAAGACCTACAGGAAGATCTGGAAAAGCTGGGGAGGTGGTCTAGGATCTGGCAGCTTGGCTTCAATGCCAAGAAATGCAAAGTTATGCATATTGGAGCCAAGAATCCCAGGACAGAGTACTACCTGGGTGGAGTCCAAGTATCTGCACCAGAAGAGAAGGAGAAGGACCTGGGATTGATGATCGCTAGTGACCTGAAGCACTCTACACAGTACAAGAAAGCAGCAGCAAAGGCAAACAAGATGCTGGGATGCATATCGGGGGGGGTCGGTAGTAGGAGAGAGGAGGTTATACTGCCCTTGTACATGTCCCTGGTAAGGCCTCATCTAGAGTATGGGGTTCAGTACTGGTGCCCACACCACAAAAAAGACATTAAACTTCTGGAAAAGGTCCAGAGGATGGCTACAAAAATGATAGCTGGTCAGCAGGGTAAGGCATACGAGGAGAGATTGGGGGCACTGAACATGTTCTCCCTGGAAGACAGAAGAGAGCCAGAAGACATGAATGGGACCTTCAAGTACTTGAAAGGCATAAATAAGTTTGATAAGGAGAGTCTCTTTAAGATGAGTGGCAACCATAACATGAGGGGACACAGTCTTAAGCTGGAGGGTGGGAGGTTTAGGAGGGAAGTCAGAAAGCACTTCTTCACAGAGAGGGTGGTAGACCCTTGGAATGTGCAGCCAGAAGAGATCATCTTGTTGAAGACAGTGGGCAGTTTTAAGAAAGTCTGGGATAGGCATAGGAGGAAGGTGAGGATCATGCCTTCCCTTTATCGGGAAGGTTATTGAGAAAGTAGTGGCGATGCAGTTGGAGGACCACTTGACCATCCATAACATCTATGAACCTCTTCAGTCCAGTTTTTGAAAGAGGCATAGTGCCGAGACTGCACTGGTTTGGGTGCTCAATAATCTTCTGATGATGAGAGATCAGAAAAGCTGTTCTATTTTGGTGCTCCTTGATCTCTCTTCAGCCTTTGACACTGTGGACCATGGGGTGCTTCTTGGGTGTTTGAGATCCATTTGTGGCTTGACGTGTATTGTCCTCAAATGGTTTACATCTTTCCTCACTGGCAGAATACAGAGAGTGGTCTCCGGGATTTTTTCTTCGTACCTACTCCCTCTGTCATGTGGGGTCCCTCTGGGCTCAGTGCTGTCCCCCATGTTGTTTTCAGTGTATATGCTGCCCCTTGGAGACATTGTAAGACAGTATGGGCTGAGGTTTCACTGCTATACTGATAATACCCAGCTCTACCTGTCTTTTGCTCCTGACCAGGATAGTGCTGTCTCGATATTTAACAACTGCCTCACTGAAATCCAGGAGTGGATGAGTTTGAGCTGATTACAGTTGAATGCAGGAAAGACCAAGGTGATGGTTGTGGACCCAGGTCACTGGATAGAGGGGATAAGGGCTGGTCAGCCCTCAGGACTCTTTCTGGGGGACTCTGAGATCCTTTCCTCTGAACAGATGTGACACCTGGGGGTGGTGCTTGACAACAGGCTGACTTTATGATCTCAAGTGTCAGCGGTCATCAAGTCCTCCTTTTACCATCTTAGGAACATCACCAGGATCAAGCACCTTGTTCCATCTGGGGACCTGCCCACATTGGTCCACATCTTTGTGACCTCTCACCTTGATTACTGCAACTCCCTATACCTAGGGCTACCTGAGGTTGATATCTTGCCACCTACAGCTAGTGCAGAATGCTGCAACACATTTGCTGATGGGGATGTCTCATTCCTATCATATTATGCCTGCACTGCGCGAGCTGCACTGGCTGCTGATTTGGTGGCAGATCACCTTTAAAGTCGGTTTGCTGACTTACAAAGCCCTACACGGTCTTGGCCCTGACTACTTGAATGAGCTTCTTGCACCTTACTGCCCTAAGTGAAAGCTCCATTTGGCTGATGAGGGGTTGCTGGAGATTCCAAGGGTGTCTTTAAAATCTTCTGGGGCCCGTGCATATAGCTATGCAGCCCCTTCCCTGTGGAATTCTCTACCCCATCAGCTTCGGGAGTGCAAAACTGTGGGGGGCTTCAAATAGGCATTGAATACTTTTTTTGTAGTGTCAGGCCTTTTCTGGTATTGTATAGTGGGACCTGTCAGACTGTATTTATTATTTTATCATTATCTGTGTTGATTTTATTGTTGTTTGATTTTATTGTGAAGTGCCTTGATATTTTGAAAGGCGCTTAACGAAATAAAGCTTATTATTATTATTATTATTATTATTATGGGTAGGGAGGATGGGAGGAGTAGGGAGGGAGGGCAGGGACATTAGCTCAAGCTGTGGACCCTGAAATATGAGCTGACTTGATAGACCAAATGACCTTCATCTACTGGCTTCTTCATATGTTCGTATGTAACATGGACACCATTTTGTTTTGGTTCATGATGCAGCAGTTATCCAGGAACCATTTTTGTACTGCAGTGATTTCCTGTTTGGAGGTGACCCTCAAGGGGGAAAGCGGTGGTGCTGGATACATAGATAATGGTATTGTCTGCATACATGTGTATGTTGCTGGTGGTGAAGGAGTTGGGTAGGTCATTACTGTAGACAATGAAGAGTTTTAGTCCAAAATAACATATTGCTAGAATTTATTCTGTAACATATGAAATTTTTATTTGTCATGTGGCAATTCAAAAGATCATCAAGACGAGCCTTTGGACTACAGGGTGGCATAGCAGGTAAACTGCAGGGAGGAGTGCAGCATGACTTCAGTGCATGTGCAGAGACCCTAAAGAATGTACCAACTCAGGCATTGTTGGTCCCAGAAAACATTTGTTCTAGTCTATAACACAAGACTAGAATTCAGACATTTGTATTGCAGACTGAGAAATACTGTACATATTTTAATAATACAATCATTGATGAAAGTTTCATTTGCTGTGAGAATTGAACTCTTAACCTTTACACCAAACCAAGCTTCTTAACTACTGTTCTACAGATGGTTAAGCAAAGCAGCAGTAAGTATTCCATTATACAATCCATAAAGAATCTCAGTCAATGGTATTTAATAGAAGTGCCCTCAAACTGTCAAAGTAAGAAGTTTTTTAAATGTTTCCTTAATGGCGGCAGAGTGCAAACATGGTGCATTCCCCAGTTCATATCAAGCTCTACCATTGTGAAGATGTTTACGAAAATACATTTTTATTTATTAAACATTTTGTTTCTTGAACAAGGAAAATGAGATCAAGAAGGAGAATAAGATGCATATTATTCCAATTTTTGGTTACATCATTCTCTAAAACTATCATACTGAATGTTTTTTTATCTGATGTTAGAATGACAAGATGTGCACCAGAACACTAAAAAAGAATAAAGTTTTAACACCTAGAATGGCCATGGCAGTACCCTAGACTTCATAACAAGTTCAGTTCAGTATAGACAGTCACTGTGGTAGTACCCCCAATATCTAACTTGATTTGGGTCACCGCTATGACTCATGGCATAATTTTTCTGAATATTATGAACTTAACATTTCTTTTTAAGACTTCATTTGCCTTATTTTTAAGAACATAATCTACATAGCCAGAATTATAGAGAAATTCATACAGACTCACTCATCTCAATAGATTCTACATACCAAAAAGTACAGTTCTAAGGTTCCATAAATAGAATAGTCCTGATTTGGAGATAGAGGGGGAGAGAACAAAATTTTTAGAAGAAAACTTCATCCAGTTTGATATGTACTTTAAACCCTGGGGTTCCAACACACTAAAACCTCAGAAGGTATATGCTGAGGGATACTGGAAGTTTATAAAGCTGTTTTACTATCCTTACAGTGGTAGCAGTCGAATCAGCAAGTTATCTCTTGAGATTATCTCGAGATTTAGTACCTCAACAAACAAATCTCTGGGACAGCATTTTGCCAAATTAACTGCTACCAGAGTACTGTTCAAATATAGTGCAACAATGCAGATGACAAAAAAGATACAGATACAGAAGTACCACACTTCAATACTAGAATTATATAAAACATTAATAGAAAACTGACAAAATTTTAAGTGAGTTACCATCGTTGCAAACAATCAACTTCTTATCACTGTCTTTGTGTCCATAAAGTATAAATCAACCCTTATAACCAGACTTAATTTTTCAAGGCATTTTGTAATAGTGTTAGTTATTCTTTTCTTCACATCTATTTTTTAGAGTTTTTTAACAGAGAAAGACTGAATAACTTTAACCTGTACTCCATGCACTAAAGGAGACTGAGAGGGGACCTCTGCCTAGTATACAGAGCAATGAAAGATGACCTTATCTGTGAAAGCACTGGACTATGTCAGAGGAAAATATCTAAAGGAACCAAAACCTATAACTTACAGCTACAGGGCAAGGTAGCTAATACTGTTAACATAACTAAATGGTTCAACCAGAGACTTGTATCAATCTGGAATAGTTTACCAAAATGGGTAGTCACAAGTAATTCAAAGTCATTTTAAAAAAAAGCACTGGATAAGTACATGAGAGAAGAGAAGTGCCGGTATTACCACTAACAAGTGATGAGTTATACACAGGTCGTTGTTCCTCCCAACTCATAATAAACCTATGAACCTATGGAAGGTAAAAAGTGCAACTCATTTCCAGGTGCATCCTGGGAGCACAGGAAGGTAATGTGACTTACTCAGGGTATTTAGTGTGTAAAGGGGGGTTGTGGGTTTTAAATCCAGATCTGCTAGGTTCCAGGTTCACAACTTATTAATTTATTAATTCCAGCATGGGTTTGTTTTAAAATTAGATGATTTAATATGTTTTTTCCTTCAGTGAGTGAAGAATAAAGGGCACATTATATAGAATGTCCCAACAGAGCTAGTATATCATTTAGAGGTAAGAGAGCGCAAAAACATTTATTCTTTTCTCACTACCTTTTCACTTCTCAGATGTCTTTCAAATATATGGACATAGCAACCTTTAAAATGAGAGCTAAAATATGTTTTGAGCTTTCTTTTTATTGTTCAAAATTCTCAGTATCTAAAGGTGAGTACCAGACAACCAGAAATCCAACTGCACACACTCACTAAAGAAAAGCACTGACTCTCACAGCTCCAAGATTCACAAATATTTATTAACAGCTATTAACTTGTGCAGTAAAGGCTACAAGTTGCCCGCAGCCAGAATAGGCCACCTGCCCTGGTACTTCGCTTAATAAAGGTTCATTAAGGGATGTGCCAAAATTCAAGTTATAGCTGACTATTAATGAATTTTGCTAACCATGTCACAATGACTTCACAAAAATCCACAGTTCAAATGTTAAAAGCAGCTGCACTTCCACCATTCACCAATGCAAATACAAAAGTTAATTTAGAGATTTTAAATAGTATTTCATGACAAAGAGTCTCCATCCCTTAGTCAAACCCATATCCATTTGTATCAGAGGTTTAACATAGAGTAAAAGGCTGACCAAGTATATGCAAACTCATGTGTCAGTGACCAGGCTGGTGAAGAGGAATTTGAGCCTGGAACCAGGTTTAAAGATTTATTTATTTAGTTTTTGATTACTGGGTAGGTGTACTAGACATGGAAGTGACTATTTTCAGACCCAACCCAGGAGGTCACAAAGCATCATTATGGAACAGTGACATAGTACACCATTTTTCAAGAAAGAAAATTATACAAATTTCAGTTAGACATAGAAGTAAATAACAATACAGCAGTCATTGGTAGTGAAAAACAAGTAGTGCACAGTAATTACAGATACAGATTGTGCAGTTACAACAGACTAGGTGCATGGAGTAACAAGTAAGGGCCATTTACGATTTTCAGCTAGTCCTTTTATAAAGCAATAGAACTCAGACATCAGTGTGGGCAGGGCAACAAGCCAACAGGGACCAGTGTACATGATAGAACTCAGACATTGGGGTGGGCAGGGCATTAGATCAACAGTGACCAGGCTCAGAGATAAAACAACAAGACAGATGTCTAAGCATACAATTGTGATCAAGTGAAGATTGCCGGTGGGAGGGATGTCTAGGTAGTAGTGAGAGGCAGGTGATTGAAAGGGAGAGGTAGACAGAAGGTCATCAGGGTGGAAAACATGGGTCAGTGAAAATGTCTTGTAGGGAAGACAAGCATACTAAGGAGGATTGTAGCAAGTGCAAGGTGCATGGCTGACAAGGTGAGTTTGAAGCTTATTTTTGAAAGTGGCATGACTGGGTGTAAGATTAAAGGATAAGGGTAGGGAATTCCAGAGTTTAGGGGCCACATGGTAGAAAGCACTACAACCCTTAGAGGTTTTACAGCTGGGCACATGTAGCAGGGAATTATCAACTGAGCAAAGGCCATGGGAGGAGGTCTGAAGAATTAAGATGGTGCTAAGTGATAAAGGAGTATTAGACCTGATTATATTGTCAGTCAGGGAGCCAAGGGAGAGGAGCCAGTGGGCTGAGGGGGAAGGCCAGTTGAGATCAGCATATAGCAGGCAGTGGTGTTTTAATCGCAGAATTCAGAGGCGTAGTGGCAGATATTATAGTAGGTGGTATCCCATTTGCGAAGCATGGCCTTGGATGCATTATTGTAGGTGATGTCACCGTAGGCAATCGAGGGTAATAAAATGTCCCATGCAATGGCCAGTCTAGCAGAGAGAGTGAGTATGTGACTTGTTTTATAAGCAATTCCGATTTTGTTATTAACCGATTTGTAGGTAGCTTAGATATGCTGGTCACAGTCCAGAGTTTCATCATGAAGGACCCCCAGATGTCTGAACATACTCACAGGGTCCAGGAATGAGGCAGCTGGGCTATGTATCTTAAGCTGGCCACGGCAAGTTTTCAGTTTGGCTGCCGAGCTACAGAGCATTGCCTGTGTTTTGGACACATTGAAAAGAAGCTTATTACTTGTGAGCCAGGACTGGATCTGTAGAAAGGCAGAGGATAGCTTAATGTTAATTTCATGTACATTCTTTGAGCTGGAATACAAGACAACATCATCAGCATAAAGGATGGTTGAGCAAGAAGGGATGTTCAGCACAATCTGGTTAATAAGGACAGAGAAGAGAAGCAGGCCCAGGATAGAGCCCTGGGAAGCACTGACTTTTACAGAAGTTTTATTTGATATTGAAGAATTAAATTTGACTACTTGAACTCTATTAGATAGCTAGCTTTCAATCCAAGCCATGGAGATTTGTGAGAAACCAAGGGATGAAAGGTTGGCCAGAAAAAGAGGGTGATCTACCAGATCGAAGGATTTCATAAGGTCAATAAATACGGCCCCGGTTAGGAGGCCAGAATTAATGGTGCAAAGGGTATCATTTGTGAATTGAAGCAGGGTGGTGGAGGTGCTATGCCCTTTGTGGGAGCCATGCTGATATGGTGATAGGAGATTATACTTGAAGAGGAAATCAAAGATTTAAGAAGCCACTATCTTTTCAAGGATTTTACACAGTACTGATAAGCTTGCTATAGGACAGTAATTGACGATGTCTTTTTTGTCACCTTTTATGAATATTGGAGTAACCATATGTCGGGGACATTGCCACTGACAGGTCAGTGTCAGTGGCTCAATAGGTAGCACACTCGCCTCTGAGGCCGGGAGATCAGAGGGCTGTGGGTTCAGTTCCCACATCTGGCACTTGGGTTAATATCCCAATACTGACACTGTAGTGCAGCATGAGATGGGTGCTGCACTTCTGAGGTCCGTCTTTCAGATGAGACGTTAAACCGAGGTCCCATCTGCCTGGATTGGTGGTAGTTCAGGTGGATGTTAAAGAGCCCATGGCACTTATCGAAAAGAGTAGGGGTAAATTGCTTCTTTATTGAAATAAAGCATGGAAAAAACACATCAAGAAAAACAGCAGCAAAAAGCACAAAAGCTTATACAAATCAACAAAGGTACTGAACAAAAGCAAGTGATACACAGTTATCTTTTAACAAAAAGCATAAAAGAAAAGAAAGTAATCCATCATTTAAATTTTATCATATGCTGAAACCCTTCCACCAGATTTGAACTTTTCTAGTCCCATAAATCTGAGCATCTTTTAGATATACTTTATTTAATTCACAAATAACATAGTGGCTGAAGCTTAAAAAGTTGGCTTTTTTGATACAAAACCCACTGGCATCTAACTTGCCATAAACAAAATCTAAGACATGCTAAGAAAATGTGTACAGTTGAAGTATGAAATGTAGCAAGACATGGGGGTAAAGATCCCAATACTAACAATTCATAAGAAATATGTTTCAACCATGGAAGTGCCAGATAGTTGCCAAATACACCCATAGTTTAGAGCAAAAGAACAATGAATAAAAAATGTTCCATTGTTTCTTCTTGTGCCATACACTCTAAATAAGGACAAAACCTTTCTTCTTTCATTTTATACTTAGCTGTCCCTCTAACTTGTAACCACCATACATTATCAACCATTGCATTCCCACATGTAAGGGGGTAAACGGGGTTATTTAATTGTGCTAACACCAGATGGGTCATAGTACCTGGGCAGTTTTAAATGCGGGAATGAGGATAGATTTGAGAAATAATAGTGGAATATAGTTTTGTTGGAGAATTAATAATTTGTGATTTGGACAATTGCCACATATATAATTTCCGAACAATCGGTTTAAAGAAAAGGGAGTAGAAAAGGAAATATTAGGTTTTGGAGCCAATCCAATCCATTTCGATGAATACTTGGATAGTAAGAATTTCAACCAGCTAAATTCTGGAATATTGGGGTTAAAGTACAGTTCCAAAAAAGAAAAAAGAAAAAGGAAGAACAGAAAACCACAGGATCTACCATCCCGACCCCTCCTTGACTTTATCCAGGTAAGTATAATACCTTTTAATGGGATTTAACCTATTTCCAAAAAACTGAAAACTAATACTGTACAGTTTCACTTCCAGGTTAGTTGGGACAGGGCACAGAAATGCCAAATATTGTAGGCAAGGTAACAGGAATTGTTTAAAATCTGAACTCTCTTCAGTTTCGAGAATTTATAATGTTTCCACCTCTGAACTTTATTATCCATTTTATTTAAAACTGCAAGCCAATTCTGCTCAGGTAAATTTTGGGAACCGAACAGAACCCCTAAAATGGAAATAGGTGTTGTAGTGAATGAAATAGTTCTGTGCACAAAGGGGGTTAATGTATTCGCTCCTATTAACAACCCTTTAGATTTTTGAAAATTAATTTTGGCGTTTGACAAGGTCGCATACCTGTGAAATAACTTAAAGAAAACTTCCAGCTGGCCTTGTTGTTTAAAAAATAAACAGATGTCATCCGCAAAAACTTGTACATTTCTAAAGGAGTCAGAAAAGGGAATGTTTGGACCCTCCCAACCAGAAACCAACTTTAAATGTCTAATAAGGGTTCTAAGGAGCAAATATATAATAAAGGGCTCAGTGGACAGCCCTGCCTGACACCAGCTTTTAGCGTCCAACCTTTCCCAATTTTCCCTTTAATAACTGGACAGATTATTGAATTAGAATATAAATTTTGTAAAATTGTAAGAATCTCAGGGGGCATTCCTAAAAAGGCCAAGGTTTGGAAAAGGAATGAATGACTAACCCTATCAAAGGCTTTTTCTAAGTCTAATGATAGTAGAATACCAGTTTGTTTGCTGTGATGTAATATTTCAATAAAATCTCTAATATAACAAAGTACCGAATGTATTCGTCTTTGAGAAACACCACAGAACTGAACTGGAGAAATCACTAGAGTAGCCCAAGATTGAAGTCTGTTATTAAGCAGCATAAGATTTTATAGTCAGAATTTAACAATGTGATAGGTCTCCAGTTTTTGATCTCACTTCTATCTCCTGTTTTTAAAGATATAAACTTGTAACCCTTTGTGAATGCAGGATAGATCTGTCCTCCAGAAAGAAAGGAATTAAAAACACCAACTAAAACAGGAACCAGCTCATTTGCAAAAGTTTTATAAAAGGCATTAGATAACCCATCTACCCCAGGAGACACATTAGCTTAAGTTTAGAAATAACATCCACAATTTCTTGTAAAGAAAAGGGTTCAGAAGAACAGCTGCCATTGAGGCATCAATGACAGGGCCTGTAACACCTTTCAGAAAATCCTGAAAGACGTCAGTTTGTAAGTCTATATGAGGACCTAAACTTTGGAAATGTCGGAATATAATATGACTTATATCCGAAGGGTCAGTATAATACTGTGAATTACTGACTAAACAATCTAGTGTAGAATTATCTCAATCGGTTTTACACAAACTATAGGGGTCCCCAATCACTGTTTTGGATGTGTAGTTGTTAATTAAGGCTTGCAGGGATCTGGCTCTATCATATTGAAACTTCCTCATCTGTAATTTAACATGCTTAATTAAAGGAGATAAATCTTCTGAAGAAGTGTTAGCTCTAGTTAATAGAGACTGTAATTTTGAGCGTAATGTGAGGTAATGAAGAAAATTATCGTTCTGGTTTTTGTCCATAAGTTCTAAACCAATCCATGCAGTCTAGTTTAGTTTCTTCCCACCAGATCCCTAAGTCCGAATATAAACATTGCACCGATAGGCGGCAGTTAGAATTTGAACTATAGAATGTTTGACAAAGTCATTTTGTAATGATGAGGTATTTAGTCGCCATCTACTTTTGTAGGCTTATAATTTACTGGGATTTCTATTGCAATTTTAAGTAGGAGATGGTCTGAAAATTCAAAAGGCTGTCTAGAAAACTGTGAAATATATATATTTTTGGAGGTGAAAAGGTAATCAATACAGGTACCAGTCTTCCCTTTACAAAATGTATTTTTAGGGGGTTGGATTCTAAAGTATTGCAGACTCTGAGGTCTGCCTCTAATAACAGATTGTAAAAGTTAGCATCACAATACATTTTTTCCACTAGATCTCCTGTCAGTAAGAGAACAGTTGAATCCCCACCCACAGTACTGGCCTGGTAGTGAGCAGAAAAGGTTGTATAGTTTTCATACACTTTATTCTGGCTGTTTTACCTGTGGATTATAAATATTAATAAGTCTATAGGACAGATTCAAGAAAACAGTCCACAATCAAAACCTCCTGGAATGCAGTCTATTAATTTATGAAGTTTAAACTGGAAGGTGGAAAAAAGAATACCAATGCCGTCAGCTTTATCCTGACCAAATGACCAATATGAAGGGCCCCAAGGCCAATCCTTTTTAAAGGCAGTAACATGTTCTTTAGAGAACATCCAAGTTTCTTGTAAAAAGCAAACAGTAATTCTAGAATTATGCAACATATGAAAAATAGCCTTTCGTTTAGCTCCATTTAAAATGCTATGAACATTCAAAGAAGCCCACAGAAAACCCATATGAGTACCAAAAAAGAAGAATTTATTTTATTTTTCTTCTTTTCTTTTCTTTTCCTTATAAGAACCTTGGGAGGGTTCCATGGGGTCTTGGGTAGAGATTTAGGATCCGAATCCACAACATCCATTGCTGTATCCCCAAGAAGAAAGAAGAGAAAGGATTAGAAGTTTCCACTGAATCTGTAACTGCATCAGGTACTGATTTCACATTCCTCATGGACCTTCTAGGAGGCAGAGAGAGGGGTTAATTTTGAGGGGGTTCTCGCTCTGATCTAAAGTCTTAGCAATACCACCCGATTTTACACTTGGGACAAGCAGAGGGTCCTGCAAAGCAGAACTATTAGGCTGTACAGGCCTTGACAATGATGAAGAGGGAGGGGGGAGAACTAAATTCATTGTCACAGGAGTTACAGGTTTTCTTACATCAAGAGGGGGTTCCCCAGGAAAAGTGGGAGGCGAATGAGAGAGTAGGTCTTCCTGTGCTTTCTGTAAAAACTGTTCAGTACAATTCCCTGATACTTTGTTTTTTGCAGCCCACGGACAGGTGTTGAATGTGTGAGAACTACCCTCGCATAAATCACATTTCGTTGGGTTAGAACATTGAATCAGTGAATGCCCAATTTCGCCACAATTGTCACATCTAGGACTATCACAAACACTAGACAAATGCGTCCGTGAGCCACATTTATAGCAGGCCCTTGGCTGACCACTATAAAAACAAACACCTCTATCACGGCCTAGTAAGAAGGAGTTTGGGATATGCATAAAACCATGTTCATTGTGTCGTAATTTGACCTTATATTTCCATCCGCCTGTCCAAAAGCCCTCTGAGTCTAAAATAGGCTCTGGATCCCCCTGTACATCACATTTATTGGACAACCAATATGTAATATCATCCACTGACACCCCTTCATTGCGGAACATTACTGTAACAAACTTGATGGCTGGTTGAGAGAGGGGAATAATCACAAACGGGGACCAAAGGGGAGAGAACTTTACCTGAGAATACCTAATCCAAAATAATTCTAACAAGGCAGCTGATCTAAAACTGACATCATAATTATCCTCTCCTGAAATATTGATGATGGCAAACACATCTCTAGGAGAAAAATGCAAGGATTCCTTAATTAAATGTCTCCCAACATAGTTTCTATTAGGCCTTTCAGCCATGCCCCTGTATATCTAATGCAGACCGCATTCCTCCTGGGAGCGGATTCACGTTTGTTTTTGCAAATAAGTCAGATAATAAAGGTCTTTATCAGATACAGCATTATGAGACTCTACAGAAACAGGACTAACAGTATCATTAGAGACATTAGAACCAAATCCCTAGAGTCTGAGCCCCTTTTCTAGCAGATTGAACAGGCTTTTCTGGGTTCCACTTAGGGGAATGAGAGTTTATGTCAAATGAAGAATCCCAGGTTAAGTCAGCAGCCCATTCTCCTGAAGGAGTTTGTTTCCACCCTGCTGCCATTAAAGCTGAAGCAGGAGTCCAGTCACTCTCATGTGTAGAAGAGGAAGTCAAAATATCAGAGTGAGGCATAATGGGCTGAGGAACAGAACTTTTAACCTGCTGCAAAGATGTAGAAGCATTCCCCATATTTCGGTCACCAAAAGAAAAAACTGTTGCTTCCTCCTGTTCATTTGGCTGTCTTTGATAAATAATCTGAGCAGTGGAAGAAGAAAAAACAAACCCTGCTTGTTTAGTCAGTGTTGGAGCAGTTCCCACCACATACTTTTCCCTGGTTTCAGTTTCTTTGTTTATCTTGCTGCAGTCCATTTTCCCCACTTCCAACAAATCCCCCAAACTATTGGAAACAAGTAGCGCTTCAGTTCTAGGCAGGAGACCCCAACTGACCTGTTTTTGTGCTGGAGCAGAAAGATTTCGATCTTTGGAACTGCCATTGCTCCTGCAAACAGCAGAAACACCATTCTCCAGCTGAATCCCTTCCGTGTTCAGTAGCATGACATCATCCACAGGCAGTGCAGGTCTTAAAGGGCAACATCATCTATAGGTTTTGTACAAGAAAGTAGCTGAACAGACTTTAAAGGCAGCATTTTTACTTTTCAGGCTCTGTAGGGCTTACAGGAACTTTTGAATCCTCAGAAGATAAGGCATCCAGAAATAATTCTGCATCTTCTAGCTCTGCTGAAGGAAAATTAACCTTTGTAGAATCCTTGTCTATGGTCTCCTTCACATCTGCAGACTGAACTTGCTGTAGCTCCTCTACAGCGTCCATCTTGGAAAGCTGACCAGCACTCCTGCTGGCGGCCATGCACCATCAGAGTAGGGGAATTTCCCCGGTGTCCTGGCCAAATTTCCCTCATTCACTAAAAATACCACCAACAGCTTAATCTGGTTCAAGGTTAGTTGGCATTCATCTGTATCCCCCTGGTCGTGCCTGAAAATAGGCAGGATTTGTCTAGTGCACTTACCCGGTCAACAAAAACTAAATAAATAAATAAATTGCTGTGGCATGCAGACAGGGTGAAAATTCTAGTTTGAGGTGCTGCAATAAAGGGAGCAGCCAGTGTGAGAAGCTTGGGCTCAATGCCATCAAAGCCTACGCTAGTGTTATCTGAAATAGTGTTTAAATGCTTGAGGACATCAGTTCTGGAAATGGCTTTAAAGTAGAAAAGGAGGTGCTCAGGCATGTGATTCACAGTAATAGGGCTGGACATGGGGGGGTGAGGTAGGGAAAGTTGAGGTGTTTTTAGACAGATCAGAGAACTGTACATTAAAAGCATTAGCAATAGTAGCAGGATTGTTACAATGGACACCATTTAGGATCATGCCATTATTAGAATGAGATTGTTTGGATCCCAGAAAGGTTTTTACACAAGTCCAGACTTTTCTAGAGTCCTCCACCGCATGCAATAACAGTCCTTTACAACAGGAGCTTTTGGCTAGTCTGATTTTTTTTCAGGAACTCCATAGAGCCCTGTAGGCATTAAAATTAGATGGGAAGCCATATATTTTAAAATGCTTCCAGCTTTTTTCCCCTAGCACGGAGAGAGGCCAGTAGGTCTTTATGTAGCCATTTTGTTTGTTTCACCCAAACATGCACTGTGGTGAGGAGAGTGTGTCTATCTTGAAGAATCACAAACATGTCGATAAAGTAGTCAAGAGCAGCCTGGTTGTCATGGATCCAATAAAGGTAGGACCAGTCTTCTTGAAGTTGGAAAAAGTTGCTGCTTTGAAACAACTTAGAGCTGTGTGAGAGACACTATATTAGACTAGAAATCTGCAACAAATCTCACTCTTGTTAAAATTTGAGGGAGATGTACCTTACTTTAATTCTTACACTTGGTATTGTTTTGTGTTTAATTATTTGTTTTGTTTTTAATCAAGAAGGGGGTTTGCAAATCTGCTCATCTTTTGAGTAACTTCAAAACGATTGAAATACTGCAGATTTGGTTTTCCCTTGTGGGTAGCTGGATTGTCTACTAGTAATTTGTGATAGTTTGGATCAAACTATTTTTAAATAATTTACTGGTGGTTGAGGAGTTGTCATAGCAAAGCCTGCCATTTGTGTATTTGAACCCAGACAGAGCCTCAGGTGGGGGAAATTGTGTTCACCTGATTGCTTTTGGAGCACAAAATACCAGGTTGTATTTGGTCAGGGGAGGCTTATCTGTGTTCGGCTGAACTGCTTGTTTTTTTTTTCTCTGATTGTTTGTTTTGTTTGTCTGGTATTTTCTCTGTTAACTCATTGTGCAGGTTGCCTTGCTGAAACGAAGGTCAACACTCATTGTAGTGGTGGGTCAGAGCTTGTAACTGATTGTTTCCAAAGGGCATGGCTTAGGCCCAACTGCCCCAAGTGTCAGTTCCTTTATACCAGGGGTTCTGACATCATTTCCTCAAGAGGGCAAGGGGCATACAACTGTCATATCCTTACCAGCACAGCACACTGCACTGATGGTAAAAGCACACACTAACTATAAAAAAAAAATATACAGGATAAACTGGAAAGAAGACAGACATGTGGGAAGTAGTGCAATGCACTAGTTGTGGGACAGCAGTCTTCCGGATGACTTTCTGGAGGCTGAGATGCTTCCCTATTTACAGACAACTCTCTGCTCTGAGGGAGGAGGATGCCCATCTCCAGGCCAAACTGGACAGGAGTACAGGAACCTCCCCCACCTGGGGAAAACCAGGGCCACCACCTCTTCCTCAGAGGTTGCTAAGAAAGAGCAGCAGTTGGACCACAGTGAGCTCAGGGAGGGTGAGGGTGGTGGAATAGAGGCACATCCCTTCAGATGTACCACTCCACAATCCATATGCCATTCTGGTAGAGTATAGTTCCCCTATGGAGGCACCCACAGTGGAGACCAAGGCGGTTACAGCAACCGTCTGAGGGAGGCCCACAGGAAGGTGGCACAGGACACCAGAAGGAAGCAGCCCTGGTGGGGGACTCAGTTATTAGGGGGATAGAACTGGGGGGGTAGGGGAAAGTGAAGTAAAGTGCCTGCCTAGTGCCATGGCTTGGAGGGACAGGAAATGAATTGTCAGGATCACGAAAGCAGCTGCATGGGAGACAGAACTGGACATCATTATCCACCTAGGGACAAATGACTTGGCTGGGTATGGGATTAGAGCACTGCAGGAGGAGTTTGTGTAGTTGGGGAGGGGCCTTAGACAAGTAGCTCATACAGTATCCATCTCTTAGTTGCTGCCTGTTTATGGCATGGGTGTGGCGAGGGTACTACGTACCATGCGATTCAATAAATATTTGAAAAACTGGTGCAGAGCACAGGGTTTTGGCTTCATTGGGGACTGGAATTCCACCTGGAGGGATACCCACCTATACTGGCATGATGGTCTGCATCTGTCTTGAAAAGAACCATTCTCCTGGGTGATCGGTTTAAATGCTTCATTGGCAAGCTTTTAAACTAGCCAAGGGGGAGGCACTGATAAGAAGCAGGGAATTTCCAGCCTCTCCCTACAAAACAGGGTACTTAGTGAGGTAAACACCAGGGTAGAAAGGTCAGTACGGAGCATCACTGGGGTAAATGGAGAAGTCAAAGTCAGTAAGGGCAAGGATAGCACAACAAGAGGTAAAGCCATCAAAAAATGGAGACTAATGAGTACCAATGCCCATAGTTTGGGTAAAAAGCTTTCTGAACTAGTGGCCTTGATGGAAGAGGAACATCTGTATATCGTGGCAGTCACAGAAACATGGTACACACAGATCCATGACTGGGTTATAAACATACCAGGGTACACTATCTACAGGAGGGACAGGGAGGGTAAAAGAGGAGGAGGAGGAGTTGCTCTCTACATAAGGGAAGGAATCAAAGCAATAGAAAAAAAGGGTAAACAGGGAGGAGAGCCGGCACTGTGGGACAACTTGGAGACAGGCAATGGCACCACAATCCGCACAGGGGATGTATACAGATCCCCATCTCAGGAGGAGAAAATGGGCAAGGAAATGATAGAAGGTATCCTTAGAATGGCAGAAAAAGGGGAGGTATTGTTGATGGGGGACCTGAAGTATGCCAGATGTTAACTGGTGTGCATTTGCTACAGCCACATCTAAGAGCAGGGTTATTCTAGATGCCTTGCAGGGGGCATGCCTTAGACAGCTAGTATTGGAACCCACTCAGGAGGGAGCAGTCTTAGACCTGGTACTCTCAAATGGAGATGGAGAGAGGATCACAGATTTAGAACTGGGTAGCCATCTGGGAGCTAGCGACCACTGAACAGTATGGTTCACGATAAACACAGCAGTAGAGTCAAGCCATACAAAGGCAAAGGTCCTGGACTTTAGGAGGGCTGACTTTGCCAAAATGAGTGAGTGCCTAAGGAATGCACTAGCATATGGGCAGGAAGGAGGGATGGAAGAATAATGGAGAATAACCAAAACTGCCATCACAGAGGCAACAGGCATTTGTGTAAAGCAAATAAACAAAACAAAATGAAGTAAAAAATCACTATGGCTCTCAAAGGAGGTGGCAGAGAAGGTTAGGAAGAAAAAGATAGCATTCAGGAAGTACAAGGAATCACAGAAGGACCAGGACAGAGAACTGCATCAGTTAAAGCAGAAGGAAGAGGAAAGGCAGTCAGAATAGCAAAGGCCCAAACCAAGGAAAAGATAGACATCTCAGTTAAGAAAGGGGATAAAACCTTTCATAGGTGCATCAGGGAGCGAAGGAAGACAAAGGGAGGGATAGTGAGGCTTGATAAAGGGAAGGGGGCAGAAGGTGACTGTGAAAAGGCAGAGATACTAAACAAATATTTTTGCTCAGTATTCACAAAAGAAGAGGGGAAGGTACCTAAACCAAACAATAGAAACACTCTGGGTAGGGGGGTCAATACCAGTCCATTCACAGAAGAAAGAGTTCTCAAAGAACTCTTAAAACTGAAGGTGGACAAAGCAATGGGGCCTGATGGGATTCATCCCAGAATTCTAAAAGAACTAAGGGTAGAACTAGTGACACCACTGACTACCCTCTTTAACAAATCATGGGAGGATGGGATGGTACCTGAGGATTGGAGGAGGGTGGATGTTATTCCACTTTCCAAAATTGGGAGCAGGGCAGAGACAGGAAACTACAGACCTGTTAGTTTGATCTCAGTGATAAGGAAAATGATGGAATCACTTCTGAAGGAAAGAACTGTTGAGTACCTAGAGGCCAGCTGGGCACCGGACCCAAGGCAGCATGGATTCACAGTGGAAAGGTCATGTCAGACGAATCTAATAGATTTCTTTGACTGGGTGACCAAAGTAGTAGACCAGGGAGGGGCTGTGGACATGGCCTACCTAGATTTTAGCAAGGCATTTGACACAGTCCCACACAAAAGATTATTATACAAGTTAGCCAGCCTGTGAGTGGGTCCCAGGATGGTAGCCTGGTTAAAAAATTGGCTGGACAACAGGACACAGAGAGTAATATGAAATGGAGTCCACTCTGAAAAAAGGGGGGTTACTAGTGGGGTACCACAGGGTTCAGTACTGGGACTGGTCCTCTACAATGTCTTTGTAAGTGACATTGCAGAGGGACTAGAAGGAAAAGCATGTCTCTTTGCAGACGACGTAAAGATCTGTAACAGGGTTGATACACAAGGTGGGGTGGAAAGGATGAGAAGGGACTTGGCAAGGTTGAAGGAATGGTCAATGTATGGCAGCTTAGATTCAATGCAAAGAAGTGAAAAGTAATGCACCTGAGAAACAAAAACCCAGGGGAAGAGTACACAATGGGGGGTGAGATACTAACAACAACAAAAATGGAAAGGGACCTGGGGATAGTCATATCAGATGACCTAAAGGTGGACAAGCAATGTGAAAAGGCAGCAAGGAGGGCTGGGGGATACTGGGATGCATAGGGAGAGGCATCACCAGTAGAAAACAGGAAGTTGCTCTCTCTCTGTACAGACAGCTGGTGAGACCCAATCTAGAGTACTGCATGCAGTTCTGGAGACCTCATCTTCGCAAAGACATAAGCAGGATGGAGGCTGTCCAGAGGAGGGCAACTAAAATGGTGCAGGGTCTGCACCAGGAGACATACAAAGAGAGACTTAAGGAGCTTAATATGTATACCCTCGAAGAAAGGAGAAAGGGGGGGACATGATAGAAACTTTTTAAGTACCTCAAGAGAATCAACAAAGTTCAAGAGGGTAGCATCTTTCAGAAAAAGAGGTGTGCAAGAACAAGGGGTCACAATTTGAAGATAGAGGGATGGCTCACAGGAAATGTGAGGAAGTATTTTTCCACAGAGAGGTTGGTGGATGCATGAAACGGCCTTCCTGAGAAAGTCATGGAGTCAAAAACAGTGGAGAAATTCAAGGATGCATGGGACAGACATAAGGCAATTCTAGTTGGGGTAGGAGGAAGTAGGCTGTTGGTTAACTAGGATCTGTAGCTTATCCATTAGGTGGGGAAATGTGCAGATTAGGTGGCCAAGTGTTACTTATCTGCCATCAAATTTTATGTTTCTATGTTTCTACCTCATTAAGGAAGATAACATTGTCCAGTTTGGTGTAGTTGGGGAAAATAATGAATAGTGGCAGCACAGAGGGGTCAACAGAGGAACTCCAAGTGCAGAAAATTGGAGAGTGGTCAGTTATGGCATCTGGTAATGCGCCAACAGCCACAACCCTGTCAATGCGATTTGATAGTATCCAGTCAATAAGTGTACCGGAAGTAGAGGTAGATGTTATCCTAGTCAGATCAGCTACCACTTGGTGCAGGTTAAAGCCTTGTACTAAGGAGAGGAGGGTGTTATGGGCTTGACCTAACCAGTTCAGGTTCATGTCACCAAGAATTAGTAGTTCATTTTCCCAAAAGAGGAGGCAGTGTTTGGTCAGCTCTGTAAGGCCTGAGGAGCCACTTCATGAGGAGTTGTAATTGCATACTATGTTCATCTTTTTTTGTGCCTACTGGGAGGACAATGTGGAGAGATTCGCATGATTGTATGGCATGAGGGTAGTGGCCAGGGAGAGGTTTAGATGGGTCTTAAAATAAATCGCAACTCCCCCGTCCCGCTAAGAGGATGGTCTGTCACACCTAACAAGATTGTAGTTAGTTAGGGAGCATACAGCATCAGGAATTGAAGGCTTAAGACAGGTCTCTGATAGGCAGAGAACATCAGGATGGAAGAGAGCCACAAAGGCCTCCAGTTCAGAAAAGTTTCTGGGAAGGCTTTTGATGTTTTTATTTATTTATTTATTTTTTATTTAGTTGTTTAACCAGGAGTAGCACACTAAGCTGAAAGCTTTTTTACAGGTTCAACCTGGGAGCATAGGGAAGTTAAGTGACTTGCTCAGGGTCACACAGTATGCAAGTGGAAGCTGTAGGATTCAAACCCAGGTCTGGTCTGCTGGATGTCAACAGATTAACAGTTCAGAGCCTTAAACCGCTGCACTATTCTGCCTCCCTAAATGTTGAAGTGTATAATGTGCATACCTTTTATGTTAGACCAGCCGACACTGGTATGAGCAGGTTGTATCATAGGGCCAAGGTTTATTTCGATATCACCTGACAGTAACAGAGCAAGTAGCAGCAGGTACCAGAGCTTGCGATGCAAGAAAGGGTGGAGCTGATGTATTTGGTGTCTTAAATATTTTTTTTTTAGTGGTGAAAGCAGCATACTATAATTGGAACTTCAGGAGGAGCATGGGGTAGGATCTGGGTGTTTGCCAGGTTCAGCGTGCATGTTTGAGAAGGTGAAATCCTTCAGACTTGGTGCTGACTTGGTATTGGCATATGAGCATGTTCCCAAAGAGAGCCAATAAAGGATGACTAATGTTAGCCCAGTGGTCATCAGAAATCCAGGTTGTAGATCCATGGTGTTAAGAGATTCAGGGGAAAAAATAAAGATTAGCAGGACTCAGAAGTGCTCAGAAGGAGCAAGAGATGTTTGAGCCAGTGGGAAGGTGGAATCTGCGAGAATGCCCCTAGTGGGAGATGACTAGAACTAGCAAATGGGAAACTAGGCTGACTGTCATATGACAAAGTCGATAGTCCCTATATCAGTTAAGTGCCCAGATACGGAGGGCAGGTGGGATGTGGGTGGGGAGTCAGCACAAAACGCCGGTGGGGAAACTCCTGAATGGACTGAGCATTGAAGCGGCTCCCCAGGCGTACCTGATGGCAAAGCAGCGTCCACAGAATCGGGGCTACTGATCCTCCTCATGGCAGGTGGCAGAGACGGAGCATATGGCTCAGTGGCAGGGAGAGGTGATTCCAGCAGGGGTAGCAGAAAAGAAGCATTGGCTCATCGGCAAGGGGACTCCAGCAGCAGCTCTGTGGGGGTGTGGTACAGGATCCAAACCGCTCCTGCAGTTTGAAAGGGACACCAGCCCCTGCTGTTCTGGGGTACCTGAGGAGGAAGGAAGGGAGAGTTTAAATAGTGGTTAGGAAAAGGAAGGACTGAGGCAGACAAAAGAAACCAGGCGGGGACACATGAAGGAGGTAGTACAGTTTAAAAATACAAAGGGAAAAAAGGTGGAGTTTGGGAGACGAGGAGTAGACAGCGAGGGAAACTTAAGATAGAGCAAAACGGTGCAGGGGCTGACAGGGGAAAGAGCAAATTAAGCTGGTGTCAGAAATTAATCAGGGGGGCAAAGTTTTAGCAGACTGAAAGAAATGGCCCCACCGGCCTCTCACCAGGGAGGCAAGTTGCCAACAACCACCAAGAGGGTGGGGCTAGGAGGGCCGCCCACCAACAAGGAAGAGGCGGCCCCCCCCAGCAAGTGGCCCAATCCAAGGATCTCCTCAGAGAGGGCTGGTCCAGATCCTCCCTACAGGGAGAGTCACTACAGGGGTTCTTAAGGAGCTGTCCCAGGAGATCTCGCCCTCCTAGCACAGCTCCTCGGCAAGAAGTTTTCGTTTTGCCTCCGCTTCGGTTCCCTGCACCATCGGCTTTCAGTATTAGCAGACGTTTTCTTCCTTTCCTCTGATCCGGTTATTCGGTGCTATCAGCCCTCCAGTTCTCTTGCCACCCACCGGCCTTTTTTCGCTTCCCGCTTCATGTTCGTAGTTTTTACAGCTCAAGAGATAAGTCCTTTGTTTTTCTAGGGGGTTTGCTTGAAAATGTTTCAGCTAGTTCTCCTGAAAACTAGCCGGGCTCCTGGGGGTTTATATTTGCTTTTTTTGCTCCGGATTCGGCCTCCATCCCCCCCAACCAGGGTGTTTGTTTCCTTCCTGTGTCCATGTTTCCAGTTTTCTGCTGGGCTCCTGGTGTTCTAGTGCCTTTTGTTTCTACAGTGTCTGCCTCCATCCCCCCAACCATGTTTAAAAAAAAAAAAAAAACTTTTCCCGGCATCCAACTTCCAGAGCTCCTTATCTTTGTTTTAGATCTTGGGGGGCCTGTTTCTTCTGCTCGCACCTTTGAAGCCAGTGGCCATGGGTCTCTCGGTCCCCCTCCTTCCCCACGCTTTCAGCCTCACCTTGTGGCTCCTTCTCGGTCACTTTTACGGACCCAGGTGCTGCCCCCCCCCATTCCTGGTGCTTGGCTGGCCTCATTCAGCCTAGTACATAGGTCCCCGTCCCACTTTTTCTCCCGGGAGTTTCTTTTTTTAGGACAATTTCAAAAAAGTAAACCACTCGGTCAGTTCCTGACCCTCATCTACCCCTTTGTGACCTGCACCCTTGTCAATGTCCCCCTGGTTTTCCATTTCTTGTATCCGCTCCATAAATGCTGCCTATCCCCATTCATGTGCCACCGGAGGTGCCATGACTCGCTCCGCTGATGTCATAGGTCCTTTCAGCCAGTGGGGCCATTGTTGGCTGCAGTCACCTTTCGGGTCACCGAATAGCAGTAGTTCAGTTCCTCTGGCCAGACAGTAGCGGGGAGGCTCTGTCTCACCTTGTTCAGGTCCCACAGGACATGCGAGGCCCCGCGTTTGCAAACTCCAGTGCCGTTCTCGGCCTATGCCATGTCCAGCGCCCATATCAGGATGACCTCCCAGTCCCCGATTTGCCCTTCGCTAGCAGTAAGAGTTTCTCCTAGGACTCAATGTTCGAGTATAAGAATGTGGAAAAAAAAAGGAGCAAACCTTCCAAGTACTGCTTCATAGGGGCTGCAGTATCGAGTCTGTAGCTGTGCTGTTGCCCTGCACTTTGATCTTGTTGTCCCTAAATGGCTCCTCTTCTCGGCAGCCATTACAGTGTCTCCCTCGCCTGAACCCTACCCTCAAAGGAGGCTGAGAGAGTAGTTTCACAGCAGTCGCTCTCCCCTCCCCCAAAAATTTAACCTTGCCCTGTATGCCTCTTCTTATTGGGTGGTATTCGGCCTGCTGCTCTTTACAGCCAAAATAGTGGTGTGTGGGGTCTGGTACCTCAGCACATCCTTCCTTTTAATTAAAAGTCCCACCAAAAAAAAAAGGCCAACTGAGCAGTTTTTGCTTGTTTTCAGGTGCATCCTGGGGGAAAGCAGATGTGAAACATATTAAGCCAGCAGGCAGGTATACATGTAGGAATAGGAAGAGCTTTCATTTCGCAGGTTCAAGCGTAAGCAACGCCCATGAGAGGGTTTGTCTACTACATTTATTTTGTCGACAGCTAGGACACATCATAACTAATTTCCTCTCTGAATTAGAGTTCTGCCAGGATCTTCGCTGTGAATGGCAAGAATACTGTGATGGTGGGGGTGTGTGTGTTTTTTCTCTCCCTCTCTCTCTCTCTCTCTCTCTCTCTTTCACTCTCTCTCTCATTATAGTTCTCTGGTTGTGCAGAGGACAAAGCACAGAGCTCCCAGTGCTAGAATATGCAAGGCTGCCCTAATTATTTTTTTTTCGTATTCTTGGTTTTGAAATTTAAAGGGGACTTCTAAGGGGGAGATGTTAAACACTTTTCAGTACTAGCAGACTGTGATACATTAACAGTAGCAAGCGGGGTCTAGAGCAAATACAGATAGGCAAGGGCAGTGCATTCAGTTAAATAAAAAAAAATGTCATTAACAAAAACTTTACAAGTAAATAGGGTTAGAAGGTTAATTAATAAATGGAGGTTTAAAGGTGTATTAATAACTAATGTTTTTGTCTCATAGGTATCGCCTCGCTGTACACTGCTTTGCCCCTTACTATCAATAGCTAAAATGGCCGAAGCACAGAATAATCAGGTTCTGGACAGCCAGGCCCCCCCAATCTCCACACAGGCACAGGGTACCGGTCAAGACCTTTCTGAGCTAGAAAGCCAGACACAATATGTGGCACAGGCTATCCCCAAGCAAGAGCAAGACCAAGCATTCCGCGATGCCCTGCAACGCCTTAAGGACATTGGGGGGGTCGGATTGGCTGATAACCATGTCTAGGTTGGAACAAGAGCTACTAGTTGTCCATCCAGGCAGGCAACAGCAAACTGTGACAGACCTTCCCACCATTACTAGAACATAGGCCGTAAGAACCGGCGGAGGTTGAGGGTCGGCAGCCCAGGCCTAGCCAGCCATTGGCCCGATTGTTGGAATCCGTGGCTCAGAAAAAATCTGTTGCTAAAAAGGGGCAGGGCAGGTCAGGCAGAGTAAGTGTAAGTTTCAACCAGTGGCAGAGGCGGGAAAAAGCAGACAGAGAAAAAACAGAGCAGAGCAGAGGAGAACACATCTGTGGCCCAACCCAGGACAGAGAATGAAGAAAGGGAAAAAAACCCTGGTGCTACCGGTGGCCCAGCCACTGATCGGTGAGTATGAGGGAGATCAGGACAGTGATGTATCAATAGAATTAGTGTGATCTGAATCTGATAGCGAGGGAGAGCAATCTAGCGATAGCCGGGAATGGCTGCCATTGGAATCTGCAACAGGGGAAGCAAAATATGAAAAATGGAGAAAGATCCTTGAAGACATGGCTAAGGCCACAAAGGTAAGAGAATGGGAATAGAAGAGGGCGAGGTGCATGGGAGACAGGATTGGGGGCCATGGTCAGAAAACGGTTGAGAAAAAATCACAAGGAAATCAAGGGGGTCAAAGGGTAAACAGCCAGTTAGGACACCAGGGGGCTTCAGGGTTCAATCCCAGGCCGGTGATGCCAGGGCATCAAACATGGCAACATAACCCCTTTATGTGGCCATTTCTGTATGGGGGACCGGGTAATATGTACTAACACAAATAACCTCTCTCAACCCTTATTAAGTAATATGAATCAATGTAGTTCTCAAATAATTATTGTACACTTTATTAATCCAATATAATATTAGGATATTACTTCTACAATTTTTAAATGGAAAACCATATATTTATTAGCTCTGTTTTTTCTCCTTTTGTTTGTGTTCACAGAAATGCAAGCTCCATGTCTGATGAAGGAACTTAGTTCTGAAACGTTACAATAAAGGAGCAGTGTCACATTGTAAAGCATTTTGTTTTGTTGGAATAAGTTAAGCACTGTCACATTGTAAAAATATTTTATTTTGCTGAAATAAGCTGAAATGAAGTTTTAGAAGTAATGTCCTAATATTATATTGGATTAATAAAGTATACAATAATTATTTGAGAGAGGTTATTTGTGTTAGTATGTTGATTCTCCTATCTTCATCTCCCCTTATAGAATTATAAAAGGAACCTTGGGAAACTCAGAAACATTTATGAATTGGAACGGGTAATATGCCCATCTCTTGGCCAGCGATGAATGCTTGGGGCCCCTTCATCCCCGGTTTCCCAACAACCCAGCAGGGTGGAATGACCAACCCCATCATGGGGCCTCGGGCATTTCCAGTCAATGAGCCTGGTAAGGGTACCTCTCTGGGCACAGCCGGGGTCTCTGCGCCAGTAAATAACTATGGCTTTGGGGCACACCAGTGGACCGATTCTGAGGTGGCAGGACTAGATGAAGCCCTGTTAAGTCACATGGGAGGCGGACAGCAGATCACCACAGGGGTCGAGGCTCATTTGATCCAGCCTCATCACTCCATTGTCTCCCAAGGGGCTATGGTAGAAGGGGTAATGCACAAGGGGCAGCAGTTCAGGTATGGACAGGGGTGGGGCCTTCAACAATACAACCCACCAACTAACAAAGAAAGCTTGACACCAAGCTTACAAGAGCGGGAGATGGTAGCCTCCAAAATGGATACCGGTCCTAATGCGGCAACAGGGGACAAGTCAACCAATGCAATATCATTATCACCTGAGTGTTAGGCATATGCTGGGGTGGAAGACCCATTGGGGGACCACTTATCTGACACTGTCTGGGAAAAAATCTGGAAAGGGGAATTTATAGACATGTTCTCGTTATTGCATAGGGAGATCCTGGAAGTGAGCAATGAGAAAAAGAGTAAACAAGAGAGGCCACGGCGGCCGAAGGTACCTTTCACATTTGAGAATTGGGCAGCAGCATTTGACATATTCATGTCTGTTTATGGGATGAAGCACCCTGATAAGTTACTTGCTCTGTACAGGGACACCATAAAATTTGCACATCTGTCCTTTGATGGATATGCGTGGTTAAAATACGACAAGCAGTTTTGTCTAAAACTATCTAGGCAACCCAATCTCAAATGGGAAAACACACACATAGACCTGTAGGTCCTCTATATGATGCGTGGCCGGCCCAATGTGGTAACTTATACTGATAGTGGTCATATTATTGCCAGACAAACAGGTGGAAAGTACAGGAAAGAACAGAGGAAGTGGGCAGGGAGGAAGGCATGTTATGACTAAAATAAAGGAAAATGTTTTCGTTCCTGTTGTAAGTACGGACACATTTGCAAGTTGTGTGGAGGAGAACACAAGTTCTCAGAATGCACATGACAATCCTCCAAGAAATCAAATGTTGAGGGAGCAAGCAGTGAAAAAGGAAAGGGGTCTGGGAAGTTTAGCTAACTCACCAGTATGGTTAGACATAATGGACCCCTGGCTCGACTGCTGCCTGGAAAAAACAATAGCAAAATATATACATGATGGTTTCAAGTATTGTTTTAGGATACCATGCAAGGGGCCAAGGGTAGAGAATACAGCTCACAATCTCAAGTCTGCAAATTTACTTTCCAACATCCTGGAGAGGAAAATTGCCAAGGAAGTAGAGGCAGGCAGGGTGGTGGGACCATTCGATTACCCCCCAGTGCACAACCTCAGGGTATCCCCATTGGGGCTGGTCCCCAAGAAGGAAGTAGGGGAATACAGGCTCATTCATCACCTGTCCTACTCGAAAGGAAATTCAGTAAATGACTTCATCAACCCGGAGGATTGCACAGTGCAATATATAATGTTCGATGTGGCACTGAGCCACATACAAGAGCTAGGCCGCTGGGCAATGATGGCAAAAAGTGACATAAAATCTGCTTTCTGTCTGCTACCAGTACATCCAAGTGACCAGGATTTACTGGGATTCAAAGTGGGAGGCCAATGGTAAATGGACAAGGCTATGCCCATGTGATGCTCTGTAAGCTGCTCAGCCTTTGAAGCATTCTCAACCTTCTTGGAGTGGGCCACCAGAGAACACACACAGACCATACATATAGTTCATTATCTAGACGATTTCCTATTTGTGGGCCCCGGGGGGGGGAACCACATGTGTGGAGATGCTGCAAGGTTTCACCTCATTAATGGGGTACTTTGGTGTCCTGCTAGCACGGGAAAAAACAGAGGGCACTGCTACCTGCCTCTCATACCTGGGCATAGAAATAGACTCTGAGGCCATGGTTTCCCTGCTACCGCAAGACAAGGTAGCACTTTTGAGCAAACTGTTGGGTGAGTTGGGAAGGGCAAAGAAGGTGACCCTACAACAGCTGCAATCTGTTATAGGCCACTTGAATTTTGCATGCCGGGCAATTCACCCAGGCAGGCCATTCCTCAGGCGGATGGCGTCAACCACTGGGGGGGCTCTAAAACCATATCATCACATCAGACTAACACAGGGCATAAAAGCAGACTTACAGGTTTGGGAACTCTTCTTACAAGATTTCAATGGTATCACCATCTGGCAGACACTGGCAGATCAATTGTTGGATCTGCACATGGTGACCGATGCTTCGGGTGGCATTGGTTTTGGGGCATTCTGGCAAGGAGCATGGTTTGCAGGACACTGGCCACAAGATTGGGTATTGAGGGGACTAACAAAAAACATCACCCTTCTTGAATTGTTTCCTATCATGGTAGCCGTAAGGGTGTGGGGGCACAAAATTCAGAATAAGAAAGGCTGTTTCACACAGACAACAGGGCGGTAGCAGGCATATTGAACTCGCAG
The DNA here is from genome assembly GCA_016271365.2 of Neoceratodus forsteri. Taxonomy (NCBI): domain Eukaryota; kingdom Metazoa; phylum Chordata; order Ceratodontiformes; family Ceratodontidae; genus Neoceratodus; species Neoceratodus forsteri. The sequence goes on from CM057451.1 coordinate 759,804,415, forward strand.
ACATCTCGTACTGAAGAGATGATGAAGGTCTTGTCGGTCATTGTGTTATGCTGCCTATGGTACAACATCTCTTTTAAGGCATGTCATTCGCCAGGAAAAGAAAATGTTATAGCTGATGACCTCTCTCGATTTCAGCTCAAGGACTTCAGGCGGTTATCCCCGTGGGCGGACCAGTTCCCCACACAAATACTGGAAGCGGTCTGGAGACTTGGGAACCAAGATTACAGCAACTGGTACAACTCGCTGTGGCCCCCTCAACATGGAGGAAGTATGTAGGTAGCTATGGGTCTTTCCAGCAATTTTGTGGTCACGAGGTAAGCGTGGAACTGTACAATACCCAAAGACAAGTTCAAAGCTACGTCCTCCATTTAGAAAGCCTGGGAAAATCCCCAGCAGCTATACGCCTCCAACTAGTGGGCATTGCCTTTCTTCATAAGTACAAGGGTTTCCCTGACCCAACCAACAGTTTCATTATGAAGAAAATGATACAGGGCATGTCTAGACTCACAGGAAAAAAGGCGGACACGAGGAAGCCCATAGGACTACCTGAACTATCCAGCCTCCTGAAAGCACTAACAGTCACTTGCAGCTCAGGCTACAAGCTTTTCAGGGCCCTATACATATGTGCATTTTTTGGGGCCTTCCGGGTGTCGGAGTTGGTACCACAGTCTAACTCATCGAGTCAGAACACCAACCTCCAGTTTAGTGATTTCGTCATGTGGCAAGACAGACTGTGTCTTCAGCTGTGAAAATCAAAAATGAACCAGTGTGGCCCCCTCCGCCATTATAACACTGTTTATGCCCCCACAGGGAACATTTGCCCATGGTTGTCAATGAAGGAGCATGTGGTGGGTCGTCCAACAGGACCGGGGCATTTGTTTGTGCATGGGGACAGAAAAGCGGTCACAAGGCGGCAGTTCACTGCTGTCCTACGAAAGGGTTTATGGATGGCAGGTGTAAACCCGACTTCATACAACACCCATTCATTCAGAATTGGAGCAGCCAGTGAGACAGCCAGGTGTGGGTTAAAAGAGGATCAGATAAAAGGGGTTGGCAGATGGGCATCAAAAGCATACATGGGGTACATTAGACCTCAGCACAATGCAGCAGGAAGTGACATTGGGGAACCCAGCACAAGCAGTAAATGAAGTTCAAATTGGGAGAATACTCACATGTTTCTATCTTTGTCTTACAGGCATGGCTGCAGCATTCCCTCAGATATGGATTGTGGGTCATTCGCAGGTGAGGGAGGCATACACGAGGGCAAAAAAACGGCCTTACACAAGACAGCTGTGTATCCCAAGAAGTCGAGCTGTGATTAAATGGTCAGGAAAGGGGGGGATGAAGTGGGGGGCATTATGCAAAACTATTGTTACATTGGGCCTACATCGTCAACCACCGGTCGCGCTGGTTATTCACCTTGGAGGGAACGACTTGGTCACCCTAGGAGCTCCGAGATTAATTTGTGATATTAAGAGGGGTTTGTCCCACTTAAAACAGATGTTGCCTCACACCCTTCTAGCATGGACAAGAATGATACCACACCAGCAGTGGCATGGGGAGCAAAAGGCAGGTCCATGGACAAAGCATGGAGGTCCGTGAATAGGGAGGTGTCCCATTTCGAGGCCTCACTGGGTGTGGAGGTAATCAGGCATTTCTTGATTACCAAAATGGATAAGGGCCAGTATAGCCAGGATGGGGTTCATTTATCTGATATTGGGAACGACATTTTTAACAATACCCTCAACGATTTCTGCAAGACAGTACTGTTTGGAAAGAGTAAGATCCCTTGGGCATTAGTGGGAGATACGTGTTGGCACCATGTGTAAGTGGCGGTAATTCATGGCTGACCCTGGGCTCTGGACATAAGAAGATCTGCGATTGGGTGTCACCGGGGAGAGGCATGACCCTAGGACAAGTATGTCTCGGAAGATCGTGAGAGGAAGGCACCCAGGATGGGGCGTGCACCGAAATGCTGGGATCCAAGACTCCGAGATGGGGAGTGCGGCCCCGATGGGCACGCTCCTCATCAAGGGTCTAAGAGGCCCTAAATTCGGGTAAGATGGGTGGGAGGAACTGTCTTGCAGAAAGGCACGGCCTTCAATGGGTCTGTTGGACTAAAGGGCCAGAGTTTCCCTCAAGCAAGCGGATGAAGGAGCCTGGGTTTCAGCAATACATGAATTAATGCTGCCCAAGGGGTCTTACAGGATGGGATACATAATGTACATATGTTAAAAGGATGATCTGTATAGTGTTGTATGTATTTATAATATATTGTAAAGTGCATATCTGTAAATGTGATGTACATATTAGGTTGTTATAAATGTTAAGTGTCCCATGTAATGTATACAACTTTTGATTAAGTAAAAAGAGCTGCTGCCTTTTTTTATACCAAAAACAGTGTTGTGTGTTATTTGAATTGGGGGTCTGCTTTGGGCAATGGTCCCACCGGCTTCTCACCGGGGGGCAAGTTACCGATGGCCCCCAAGAGGGTGGGGCTAGGAGGGACGTCCACCAACAAGGAAGAGGGGCCCCCCCGAGCAAGTGGCCCAATCCGAGGATCTCCTCAGAGAGGGCTGGCCCAGATCCTCCCTACAGGGAGGGTCACTGCAGGGGTTCTTAAGGAGCTGCCCCAGGGGATCTCGCCCTCCTGGAACAGCTCCTCAGCAAGAAGTTTTCTCACCCTCTCACCCTAAAAAACTTCCAGGCCACAGCAAGAGCTCTGTCACGGCTCTAGTAGAAAACCTCGTTGAGAACTGGTATGGCGGTAATTCGTGGCTGACCCTGGGCTCCGGACATAAGAAGATATGTGATTGGGTGTCACTGGGGAGAGGCATGACCCTAGACGGGTATGCCTCAGAAGATCACGAGAGGAAGGCACCCAGCATGGGCCGTGCACCGAAACACTGGGATCCAAGACTCTGAGATGGAGATTGTGGCCCCAACAGGCATGCTCCTTATCAAGGGTCTAGGAGGCACTAAATTCAGGTAAGATGGGGGGAACTGTCTTGGAGAAAGGCATGGCCCTCAACGGGTCTGTTGGACTAAAGGGCCAGAGTTCCCCTCAAACAAGCGGATGAAGGAGCCTGGGTTTCAGCAATACATGAATTAATACTGCCCAAAGGGTCTTACAGGATGGGATACGTAATGTACATATGTTAAAAGGATGATCTGTATAGTGTTGTATGTATTTATGATATATTGTAAAGTGCATATCTGTAAATGTGATGTACATAGTAGGTTGTTATAAATGTTAAGTGTCCCATATAATGTATACAACTTTTGATTAAGTAAAAAGAGCTGCAGCCCAGAAACAGTGTGGTGTGTTATTTGAATTGGGGGTCCATTTTGGGCAATTAAATCAGGGAGGCAAAGCTTCAGCAGAGGGAAAAGTGAGTGCAGACAGAAAAATAAATCTTAAGCAGTTAAATCAAAACTTTGCCACAAGTACAATTTCTAAAAACCTGTAAAATACTTTACTAAAACTGTAAACTTAGTTAACCTAGTAAGCAGAATGAAAATATGCAGTAAAACGAGTAGTAAAAGTTCATAGACAAGGGGAAAGCAAAACAGTCAGTTGGGAGCGGAGCCACAAAATGCCGGCTATAATCAGAGTCGTGTATTGGCAGGCATCAAAAAATTAAAAAAACTCCTGAGTGGGCTGAGTGTTGAAGCAGCTCCCCCAATGTATCTGATTGCAAAGCAGTGGCCACAGAACCAGGGCTACTGATCCTCCTTGGGGCAGGCAGTAGAGAAGGAGCGTAAGGCTCAGCAGCAGGGAACGGTGATTCCAGCGGGGGTAGCAGAAAGCGAGTGTCGGCTGAATGGCAAAGGGACTCCAGCGGCAGCTCTTCGGAGGTGCAGTGCAGGATCCAACCTGCTGCTGTGGTTTGAAAGGGACACCAGCCCCTGCTGTTCTGGGCTATCCAATTGCAAAGTAGTGGCTACAGAACCGGGGCTACTGAGCCTCCTCGAGGCAGGTGGGAGAGAAGGAGCATACGGCTCAGTGGCAGGTAGCGGGTGATTCCAATGGGGGTAGCAGAAACCTATTGTCAGCTCAACGGCAAGGGAACTCCAGCGGTGGCTCTGTGGAGCTGCAGGGCAGGATCCAAATGGCTACTGCAGTTTGAAAGGGACACTAGCCCCTGCTGTTCTGGGCTACCTGATTACAAAGTGGTGGCCGCAGAACTGGGGCTACTGATCCTTCCCATGGCAGGTGGCAGAGAATGAGTGTACGGCTCATAAGCAGGGAGCAGTGATTCCAGTGGGGGTAGCAGAAAGCGAGCGTCGGCTCAACAGGAATGGGACTCCTGAGGAAGCTCAGTGGAGCTGCGGAGTAGGACCCAAACCACTCCTGCCATTTGAAAGGGACACCGGCCCATCCTGCCATGGTATTATGCAGTGTATGCAACCCACAATCTATAGAGAAGCACTTTTACACTCTCTTTTTAAATTTAGAACTGAAATGCCAATTGTTGGAACCCTAAAGTAGAAAACGAGGCTATTCTAAGAACTGAGCATTTTTTTCTAGATGGAAAAAGCTGATCACATACTTTTGTGTTACTGTATCACTGGCAAGGTTGATGTGGCAGGACTCAGACCAATACATGGTAAAAATCTATAAGATATCGTGAGAGATGTGTGAGTAGCCAAAATCATTAGAGATACAGTGGTTCACTAATTCAAATTTGGAAATGTTAATTCAAAAGATTCTGGGGAATAAACCCTGAGGTTTTAGGAAGCAGTATAGCGTAGTGGTTAAGGACACTGAGCTACAAACCAGGAGACTTGAGTTTGAATCCCATCAGCCCCTACTTCCATACTGTGTGATCCTGAGCAAGTCATTTAACTTCCTTGTGCTCCCAGCTCGCACCTGAAAACAAGCTCCAGCTTAGTGTCCTCTCCTGGTTAAACATTTTCCCATTCCTTAAAGCAGAGTTATTTGTAAAACCAGGCAGCTGAAAGACTCCACCAACCTACAACCTGATTAAAACTAATTATATGCACTGGTTAAATATTATACAGAGACATATTTTAAGAACAAGCAGGTTAATTCTATAAATATAATATTCTCTATTTTCTTAAATGATCTGCTGTCTGCTTGCCCTGTGGCTGATACACAGATATACGCTGATGATACCATTCTTTTCACCTTTGGCCCCACTACCTTTGCTGTCTATTCCCAGCTTCAAACTGTCTTCTACTCTGTCCTTTGCTGGTTCTGTGAAACCCTCCTCAAGGTAAATGTTAACAAAATGGTGTCTATGGCATTTGGAACCCCTTGGAAACTCACCTCCTTCCACTCCTCTCTCACATTAACCACCCCTGATGGTTCCATACTCAATGTAATCCTCCATTACAAGTACCTGGGGGCATGGTTCAACTCCTGGTTTCACTACTCAAAGCACATCTAGCACGTTCACTTAAAACTATGCCCTAAATTGGATGCCTTGTACAGAAACAAAGATGCCTTCTCCCTAAGCACAAGGCATCTGCTCCTTTCCTAAATGATTTTCCCCTCCTTTAACTATGCAGATCTAGTGTATGGTACTGCCCCAGCCTCCTCCCTAGCCAGGCTTGACTCCCTCTATAATGCATTCTGCCACTTTGCTCTAAATGCCCCTCCCCACACTCTCCACTGCTCCCTCTACTCATCCCTTTCCCTTACATCTTTCCACCACTAATGGCTACTTCACTCTTCTCTTTTCATCTGTAAGTTCTGGCTTGGGTCCTTGTCCCCCACATCTCACTCTTAACTCAGTCCCTGAGGTCGCCTACCCTCTCCAGTCCAGGGAGCCCTGCACTTCCTCCCTCCCTCTGACTTCCTCCTGCTCAGGCTCAGCTGCTTTCTCATACAGACTGTAATTGCTCTGGAATACTTCTCCCCTCCCATGTCAGCCCCTTTCCTTTCTCTCCTAAAATATGCCTTATCCCACTTATCTGTGCTCCCAGACTCCAGCCCCTGTCAAAGCTGACATCCCCTCTTGCCCTTTTCAGCCCCAAACTTACCCCATACCCAGCATTTATAGGCCCCCTTGCACTTTATCCTCATCTTGTTCATCTCTTTATATTTTCCTTGTAGTACTTTCTCCCCTCCATCCTTCTCCTGTCCCTCCTGCCAGGAAACCTTGTTGATTAATGATACTTTTATTTTTTGGGTCAGCCTAATTATCTATACCCTCTGCTATTATCCATTTATTGTTTACCTATTCATTGTATTAACTTGTTCATTTATCCCAGTATGTACTCTGCAATACTGTTTTCAAATTATGTATTGTAAACCTTCCATTTCCCTTTCCCTTGGGTCGCACCTGGAAATGAGCCTTGGCTCAATGTGCCTCTCCCAGTTAACAACTTCAAATAAACAAAAAAATAAATGTTGATACAGCAAATACTTTAAAATAGTGATTTGTATAATAGAGAGTCCCTATCATTGGGAAAGATGGAGCTCAATTACCACCTCTTGCGTGGCACCCAATGCCTGATCCAGTCACCTCTGCCTCCATGTCTTCCTTTTGCCTTCTCACATATGCTGATCAGTGCAGCTGCTGAGTGCTCTTTTGGTGGAGGGTAAGTCACCTTTAGAAGGGAGGCACAAAGAGAAGGAGAAAAAGAGAACAATATTTATAATTTTTGCAGTGCAAACACATAACACATCAATATATTTTAACATCATATTACTAGTACTCACTCTTTTACTAAGAGGTTAAAAGAAACAAAGAGAGTTACAATTTCACACATCACATAGCAGTTCCTTCTCTTTCAATAATTTTATCTGTGTGTGTGGGGGAGGCGGTGGTTGTAAAGGGAAGCATGGTAGAAACCCAACACCTCTACAGCGACACGATCGCAGAGCTGGCAGCAAACCTGGCTGCAGGCGGAGCACACAGGTACTGAAGTGATACACCCCCACAGCATCGGCAGGTGCGCTGCTGGTGCCTGCAAAGCACACCGGTACACCTGCACCCGCGTTCACGGACCAACTACAGAATGTCCACGGAATACATGGATAGTGCTAAGGGCCACAAGTTCCTGGTGGCAGGAGGGAACACGTTCCAGAAGGAGTGCACCACAGGTGACCATACATACTGGAAATGCTGTGAGTATGAAGCTGAAGGGTGCTGTGGCCATGCACTCATGGTGGCAGGGGGCACACCAACATTGACTGGCATGCACAACCATGTGCCAGACACCACTGCCATTGGTGTACACTGGGTGTGAGCCATGGTACGGCAGCGGGCATGGGATACAGTTGAGAGCAGCCAGCAGACAGTAGTAGCATGCTGCTCAGGGGTCAGCGAGGCTGTGGGGGTTAGCCTACCTCCAGTACCTCTACTTAAGTGTTTGGCACAGTGGGTCAGGAGAAGCAGCAGGAGAGCACCCATTGCCCCAAGAATTCTTGCCGACCTGTCCATCCTGGAGGAGTATCGCTGCACCCATGGAGGTGAGCCCTTCCTACTGCATGACTCGGGGCAGGGGAAGGGGCACCACTGAATACAGGTTCCTGCTCTTTAGTACCAGTAGAAACCTGAAATTCCTGGCCTGCAGCCCTGCCTGGCTTGGGGATGGCACATTTAAGTGCTGCCCAAGACTGTTCACCCAGTTCTACATGCTGCATGGGGTGGATGAGGCCACAGTGTTGCCAGCCATGCACGTCCTGATGACTAAGAGGATGATATCTGCATACACGGCAGTCTTTGAGAAGGTGGCCAAGCTGTGTCCAGTGGGAGGCCCCCGTTGCGTGCTTCTCAATTATGAACTGACAGCATGCAGGGCAGTCAAGGCAGTGCTTCCCCAGATGGAGATGCATGGGTGTTTCTTTCACCTGTGCCAGTGCATGTTGTGGCAAATACAACAGCATGGAGTGCTAGCGCACAGGTACAGTACCAATGATGTGTGCACCATGCATCTCAGAATGCTGTCTGACCTTGCCTTTGTGCCCCTGGGTGATGTGTGCACTGCGTATGAGGAGCTCCATGGTTGGGGGTATTTCAGGGAGCATGAAGAAGAAGTGGCCCCTGTCCTCAACTATTTTGAGGATACCTGGCTGGGCAGACCTGTGAGCAGTGGCCACCACCGCAAGCCACTGTTCCCCATCGCTATGTGGAACTGCCTTGCCACAGTCCTGGAGGGGATGCCACACACCAACAATGCCATAGAGGGCTGGCACAGGGTGTTCAATGCCCTGTTGGGCATGGCACACCCCTCCGTGTGGTGATTCCTGGACATCTTGTGAGGAGAACAGAGGCTGACAGAGGTGAAACTGCAGCGGGCATTGTCTGGCCAGGCCGTGGGGTGCTTCAATTGCCGGTGGAGGGAGAGTGCATGGTGGATCATGGACCTCATCTCCCACTATGGCACCCGAAGCTGCAGGTACTACTTGATGGGGCTCGCCCTAAACATTAGCTTCCAGGTATGAGTCCAGGGGTGCATGGGAGTGGTGAGATGCCTTGCCTACCATGTGGCCACATTATGTGCCCTGTTGTCCATCCTGTTGGGGACCTGTTCCTGTTGCTTGCCAGCGTGCCCCCCCACCAGTCCTGCAGCACCATTTCCGTGTGTGGCGCCTCACAGGTCGATAGCTCCATTGGGTCCCCCCACCCTGTAGTGCCCCTGCTGTATGGTGCTGTTGCCTTAGTCCCTTTCTGTGTGTTGCCCAGTGGCTTACCCCCAATCATGCCCTGCAGTTGCTTGTCAGTGCGTCCATCGCCGTGGTGGCTCACCATCATGTCCTGCATTGTGCTGTCCGATGGTGCCAGGGCCAGGTTGTGCTGTGGTCATTCATGGGTTTTGCCATTGGGGTGCATGCTGTGGCAGCAGCAGTGGTGCTTCAGGCATTGGGATCCTGGGCATTGGACTCCTTTGTGTCGTTTCCCTGGTGTCACTGTGGGGGATGTTGGCAGGATGGCTGCCACTGTCCTATGGTGCTTCCATTGTTGTAAAGCCAAAAATAAAAGTTTAGAAAGTTATTTAGTAATGTTTTAAATTTCTTGCTGTGTGATAGTGTCGGAGAGTAGGGGAAGGGGGTTGGGAGTTTATACATATATGAAGGTGGGAACAAAAGATGATGGGTTCTAGAGCATTAGTTCTCACACTTTGTGATAGTGAGCCTCCCCCAAGCCATGGAAAAAATTTCCAGCCTCCCTCAAATTTGGAAAAAATCTTGTGCCTCCCCACAGAAAAGAAAATATCCTACTTTGCAGAGTACACCAGGAATAAAGTGAAACTAATAAAGTTGACTGGGTATATTCTCTTTTTGTTCAATGTTTCACTCTCCACCCCATTCCCATCCCTCTCTTTCCCATCCATGTCTGCCAGATGCCTATTGCATACTACAAATCTAGTAGAGCAGTACTGGCTCAGTTCTCTTCCACCCTATCTGTCCTCCCCCTTCTCCATCCCTCCTCCCTTCTGTTATTCACTTTGATCCACCATACACAGAATGCTTGCCCTCCCTCCCTCCCTCCCTCCCTGGTGTACTTCATCTGGCCATACTGTCTTCTCGTTCAAATTCCCTAACATCTGGAACTCCCTCCCCCTCGAGATTTGCTTGTCCCATTCTCTCCATTCTCTTGCTCGTCTCCTTCACAAACAAACTGTTCACTGCTGCAACTGCAATTAACCCTTTGCAAATTCTTCCCCTTTTACTTCACTTACCCCTCCCTTTACCTCTGCCTCCTGCCACCTACCTAATAGCCCCTTCTTGTCAAATTAGGCCCCTGCCCTGTTCCTTTCCCTTTAATTTGCCTCCACCTCCATTCTTTCATTGCCTCCATGCCTTCTCTCAGCAGCTCCCTTGCCTATTGATCTCTATAGCCTGCCATTCCCTCACCTTCTGTCCCTCCCCTGCTGTTTCTAACCCTCACTATCTCTCTCTCCACTATCTTGCCAAATCTCTGACCCCTTGCAGGGTTCTCAATATCCTGAAGGGGAGTGGGTTTTGGCTGCCTTTCCTCGGCCCCTCCCTGCTGCCTCCCTCTCCCCTGCTACTTCTAACCATCACTTTCTCTATCTCCACTAACTTGCCTAAGTTCTCTGTATTCTGAGGGGGAGCAGGTTCAGGCCCACTCTCGCCTCACCCCTTCTCACTATCTCCCTCCCCCTCTCCACCCTGCTGATTTTACTGTCATAGTTCGTTAATGTATAGAACTTAGTTTCCTACTGCTGTACTCGATTTAAGCACTTGGGCTCCATATGCCATTTGTTGTGTTCAAATATTTGTTTTGGCATTATTATTATCCATGACTGCCAATATCCATTTCAGTATATTTACATGTCTTTGTTTGAGTGCACTGTATTAATTTGCATAATATGTTACTTTTGGTTTTTTGCACTTCTCCTTCATGTACTAAAAGAACTAAGGGTAGAACTAGTGACACCACTGACTACCCTCTTTAACAAATCATGGGAGGATGGGGTGGTACCCGAGTACTGGAGGAGGGCAGATGTGATTCCCCTTCACAAAAGTGGGAGCAAGGCAGAAGCAGGAAACTACAGACCTGTTAGTTTAACCTCAGTGGTAGGGAAAATGATGGAATCACTTCTGAAGGAAAAAATTGTCGATTATCTAAAGGCCAGAGGGGCACAGGACCCAAGGCAGCATGGATTCACTGCGGGAAGGTCATGCCAGATGAATCTGATAGATTTCTTTGACTGGGTGACCAAAGCAGTAGAACAGGGAGGGGCTGTGGACATGGCCTACATAGAATTTAGCAAGGCATTTGATACAGTCCCACACAAAAGATTAATATACAAGTTAGCCAGCCTGGGAGTGGGTCCCAAGATGACAGCCTGGGTAAAGAATTGGCTGGAGAATAGGACACAGACAGTAATAGTAAATGGAGTCCACTCTGAAGAAAGGGGGGTTACTAGTGGGTACCGCAAGGTTCAGTAGTAGCAGTCCTCTTCAATGTCTTTATAAGTGACATTGCAGAGGGACTGGAAGAAAAAGTATGTCTCTTTGCAGATGACACAAAGATCTGCAACAGAGTTGATGCACAAGGTGGGGTGGAAAGGATGAGAAGGGACTTGGCAAGGTTAGAGGAATGGTCAAATGTATGGCAGCTTAGATTCAATGCTAAGAAGTGCAAGGTAATGCACCTGGGAAACAAAAACCCAGGGGAAGAGTACACAATGGGGGGTAAGATACTAACAACAACAAAAATGGAAAGGGGCCTGGGGGTAGTCATATCAGATGACCTAAAGGTGGGCAAGCAATGTGAGAGGGCAGCAAGGAGGGCTGGGGGGATACTGGGATGCATAGGGAGAGGCATCACAAATAGAAAACAGGAAGTTATTATCCCTCTGTACAGACAGCTGGTCAGACCCCATCTGGAGTATTGCGTGCAGTTCTGGAGACCCAAATCTCCGCAAAGACATAGACAGGATGGAAGCTGTCCAGAGGAGGGCAACTAAAATGGTGCAGGGTCTGCACCGGAAGACATATGAAGAGAGACTTAAGGAGCTAAATATGTATAGCCTCGAGGAAAGGAGGGAGAGGGACATGATAGAAACTTTCAAGTACCTCAAGGGAATCAACAAAGTCCAAGAGGGTAGCATCTTTCAAAACAAGAGGTGTGCAAGAACAAGGGGGCACAATTTGAAGATAGAGGGGTCGGCTCAGAGGTAATTTAAGGAAGTATTTTTTCACAGAGAGGGTTGTGGATGCATGGAACGGCCTTCCGGAGGAGGTTGTGGAGTCAAAAACAGTGGTGGAATTCAAGCATGCATGGGACAGTCATAAGGCAATTCTAGGGGGTGGGGACAGAAAGAAGTAGGCTGCTGGTTAACTAGGATCTGCAGCTTATCCATTAGGTAGGGAAATGGGCAGACTGGGTGGGCCAAGCTGTCCTTATCTGCCGTCAAATTCTATGTTTCTATGTAACCCCTTCCTCCCAGGACGCTTCTGGAAACGAGCTGTTTACAGCTCATGTTGTCTTTCCTGGGGAAACTTTTCTAAACAAATAAATAAATAAAACCCCTCGCCCCAGGTTATCCTTGCCACTCCATTTTTCTGACTCGTCGGCCCTTGTTACTCTGTTTCCTCTCTATCTGGAACAACTAACATTACCACTTCATCTCTTCCCCTCTTACCCTGTTGTTCAGCAACTTCCTGTACCCTTACCTCAGGTCACACCTGAAAACATGCATTGGCTCAGTGTGCCTTTCCCAGTCACCAATTTACATATAAACATCTATTATAGAAAGGAATCTTGACTCAGTGTGCCTGTCCCAGTCACTAATTTACTTATAAATACCTACTGTAGAAAAAAGCCTTGACTCAGCATGCCTTCCCCAGGCATTAATTTACATATAAATATACACCCATAAACAAGCTTTGGCTCAGTGGACTCTTCCTGGTCAAAAATTTGTGCAAAAGTAAAAACATTCACCTGCAGTTATCCATATTTAATTTGCTTCATCCTTTCACACAAAAGAGCCAAAATGTAAACTTTAAATACTGTACATTCTCAGACTTAAAGACGAACTAAAGGCAAAAACTGAAGAAACATATGTTTTAAGTCGTGTTCTGAGCTTCTGAACTGTACTTATGTGCCTGTAGTGATATAAACGGTTTACATTAAATTTTAATTGATTCTGCCCCTGATTGGGTGGTAGGGGCAGCCATGCTCATGTGGTTTGGTTTTTCAGTCCAGCCCTACCTATCCCACAATGCACCTTGAGTCCCTATAAGATGAGATCAGCTCACCCTGACTTTTCATTCAGTCTGTTTTCAGTATTGAGAGAGAATTGTTTTGCCTTGCATTCAGTCAGTCTTTCACTTGCCCTTGAGGTTAGTGTTCTTTTCTTTTTTCAGTACTGCTTTTGATTTTCTTGCAAGTTGAAACCTCCTGCTTAATGTTTTCTAGGACTTTTCTTTGTTTGTGAAGTCTCAGTACTTAATTTACTACCTTCTACAAACTGATAAACTTCTATTTTATTAGTATCTCCTCCCCCCACTCAACCAGAGGTGTAAATTCCTTTTGTGTCCTTACCATCCTGGTTGATGTTTGCAGTGGCTGAACTGACAGTTACTGATTTTACTTGCTTGCTCCTCTCACATATAACAACTTTTACAGGGCACTAGCTCATCTATATGTCAGTAGTTTTGATTGAAAAAAATTGTGAACCTCTTGTAAAAAGTATGTACTGTAAAATTGCCCTTAACATTAGGAAAATATTACACTAAACTGATTGCCTTTCAAGACGTTTAGGGGTGGTAAACCTCTGTTTAGCCTCCTAGCTGTTAAATAGGCAAGCAGATGTTTGTACTGTTTACCCTGGATCAGTATTGGCCTCCACAGCCATTAGTGCATTGCTCTAGTTTCAAATGATATCATTCATTTGGGTGGGGGAGTGCCACCCGTTCAAATTCAAAGGTGCATTATAGTAAGGCACATTATTGCATTTTAAGTGGTAGGTTTTGTTTTTAGTCACTCCACCCCCCCCCACCCAGTCTACAGCACAGTCAAAATGTTTCTCTACCTGTGTAGAAACTTTCCCATACGGTTTTAATTTTATGAAACAAAAAACACACACGTCATGGGATGCATAAGTGTAGTGTTCAGGAATGTTTCTATCCAGTTGTGTCATGACATACTTCAAAATTATTGACAAAACCGTGTGAAACTTTGAAGAGAAAGTGTGCATTGTAGTGTAGAATCTTAGTGCATTCTGAATTTTATATATAAAAGATTCACCTACTTAAAGTAAACTAGAGGACTGCACATTAGTGCTGGGACCCTTCAGCTTCACAGGTTCAGATCCTCTGAAAGGGACATGGCTTTTTATTCCCACATACTTAACTGGGTGTTGGTGATTTATTGGACTGACAAGCACCCGGCCATCCCATCACAGCTGGCTCCTACACCTAACTGCATCATCTCTAGGTAATGCCCTCATCCCCTGAATTATCTTGGTCACCCTTCTTTGTACTATCTCCTGCCTATCCTTGTCCCCTTGCAGGTGGGGCCTCCAGAATTGAGCTCCATTGCTGTGAATTACCTCCCACACATACAGGGCTATGCCCCCCTTTTTTACCCTAGCTCTTCTAAACAGGTTGTACCCTTGAAGTTTCACCTCCCAGCTATGTCACTCCATCCACCATGTTTCTGTTACTCGGTCCTGGTCCTCCAGCCCCATCACCACCTCCAAGTCTGCCATTTTGTTCCCTAGGCTCCTCACATTGGCTAGAATTTCCATCCACCCCTTCCCCCACCCTTATAGTATCCCATCCTTAATCTGTCTCTTGCCCTATGTGCTGGTAGAGTGCAGTCTGGGTTGTCCTAGTTAGGCCGAAGATCCCCTTTCTGCCAGGTGCTGCACCCTCCCTTCTAGTTTAAATATACGCAACTATATGCCGTGCACATGGCATGGAGCTCACTAATCGGCAATATTAATAGCCAGTCTGGAACAAACATTTGACCCCAAGACTACATCAGTCTTTAATTAGGTACCCTGGAAAGCTGTCTTGGTGACTATGACATCAGCAATTAGTGAGCTGCATGCCATCTGCACAGCACATAGTTGCATATAGTTGCTTTAGGTGGTCACCCTTGATTGGGCTCTCCCAAAGCCATCACAGCACCTCCTCCTGACAGTGCTGCTTCTAACTACTGCCCAAAGAAACAGCGCTCAGGTTTATATATAAAATTCAGAGTGCCAGGATTCTATACTACAATGCACACTTTCTCTTCAAAGCTTCACACATTTTTGTCAAAAATTTAAAAGCACGTCATGACACAACTGGATAGAAACATTCCTGAACACTATACTTATGCACCCCATGACGCATGTGTTTTTTTGTTTTATAAAATTAAAACCATATGGGACAGTTTCTACACAGGTAGAGAAACATTTTAACTGTGCTGTGGACTTGGGGGTAGAGATGCAGTGAATTTTTAATCCGCTGGCGAAGTGAACGTGAAGTGACCACTTCGCGTTGGCAGAGCACAATTCGAAGTTGGCACTGCAAAGTGGTCACTTCGTGTTATCATTATTACTTTGCATTGCCATTATACCTTAACGCAAAGTAAAGCAAAGTGAGAAGTAAATAGGCAGCCCCCACACATCACATGGCTTGCAGTACTGTAAGTCACATGCTTTAGCCAGGCAGGAAGGAAGTGAGTCAGAGAAGCAGTTTCACTTTCTCCTTTGCATTCGTAGAGGGAGAAGGATTTGTTTAGAGGAGAGTAGTATGGAGTGAAAGTGCTTGATTGCCACTTGCCTTTGAGCAGTGAAAAAAATCAGCAACTTTTTTAAAAGCTATCTCTTTATTTAGTTTTTGTATTGTATTTGTGATTTTTTTTTGTTAGTGAATTTTTTTTATAAGTTTTGTTTTGTGTGTGTGTGACTGTGTGTGTCAATGAGTGACAATGTGTGTCTGTGTGTGTGTGTGTCAGCCCGGGGACTTGAGTTGTGTCAGTAAGGTACGATGGACCCTGGAGAAGGCGAGTTGCTGGCCCGTGGGCGCAGACGGAGGGGAGTGCGGACACTTGGGGCAGTCGTGTCATGCTTGACCACTCCCGACTCCTGGGTGTTGCTTCCCCCCATGTTGAAGCAACAGCAGCATCAGCACAAGTGCCACCGGTGGCTGCTGTGCAGCCACCTTCTCTGCCACTTCCACCACCACCAGTAGCAGCTGTAGGGGCTCCAGCAGCACTCCCTCCACCACTTCCACAGCCACAGGAGATGCTCCTGGAAAATCTAGGTGGTGCGACTCGTGCGAGAGCTGTGTCTGGTCTCCCCCCTGCAGTTCCCCAGTGTGGGAATTTTTTAACTCTGTGGGGGGAGACAGCACAGTCGTGGTGTGCCATCTGTGTGGTGTGCTGGTGCACCGTGGCCCCCATGGGACACATTTGGGGACCGGTGGTGCCGAACAATCAGATATTCACTGTATTGGAGCACGCACACACACACTCTCCCTGGCATCACGTCCTAACATTGCTGAGAAAGGGGGGCAGAATGTGGGTGGCTTTTCAGAACGGTAATTCCTCCATCATGTGACACACTGTAATGAAATTACGGGTGGTTTTCACAGAAATATATTGCACTCTGTGGAGCAAGAAATATTCCAGTGTGAGTAAGGCCCTCACATATTCGGTTATGTGTATCGCCATAACTAATATGGTGAATCTCTGTAAAGCAGCAGCGCAACAATCTGTTGAGAAATCTGACCTATATTTTTTAAAGTGATGTTACAACTTCCTTTACTTACATCCTGAGTTGACTGACTGGAATGATACGAGAATTTGCAGTAGTTGAGTCTGCTGTACTACCTTTTTTCATGTGTGAAATAATGAAAGGAGCATTCCTTTTAAATTGGTGCTGACCAGGTCTTTGTCATTGTTTTCCTCTGCTTTTCTCCATCACAACAGTTAGTTGTTATATATCACTTCTGTTGTTAATTAACAGTTATGCAGCAGGTAGTGTTTTATGACACCACGGAACAATAGTCATTGAAAAGCAGCTGCAAATAAAAACAAACCTGGTCAGAACAATATTGGAAGGCGTGCTCATTATTTTTTCATACATGAAAACAGTAGTCAACTAAGTAAAGCAGACATAAATTGCGAAAAGCGTATCATTCAAGTCACGACTCGGAGGTAACTAGTGGCTGTGGCAATGTAAAGTAGCATAAAAAAGTACAGTTCAAAATTGTCATGACATTCTTGCAATGCTGCTTTAATTGTAATGTCAGTATGACATAATGAGCTCACAACAATCACACAACACACAAAAGTGGCACAGAGTCCCCAGATGTTTTCTGCAGGCCCAAAATGCATCCTCCTTGTGTGCAGAAAATTGACAAGTAGTAATACAGTGAAATTGGAGAGTTTCAGCACATACAAAGTCCCCCAGAATTAATGGCGCACTCAGACATGTGTGCAGTGGTGGCACAGAGTCTCCAGATTTTTTCTGCAGGCCCAAAATGCATCCTCCTTGTCTGCAGAAAATTAACAAGTGGTAACACAGTGAAATGGGAGTGTTTCAGTACATACACAGTCCCCCAGAATTAATGGCACACTCAGTCATGTGCGCAGTGGTGGCACAGAGTCCCAGATTTTTTCTGCAGGCCCAAAATGCATCCTCCTTGTGTGCAGAAAATTGACGAGTGGTAACACAGTGAAATGAGAGTGTTTCAGCACATACAAAGTCCCCCAGAATTAATGGCGCACTCAGTCATACACTCAGTGGTGACACAGAGTCCCCAGATTTTTTTCTGCAGGCCCAAAATGCATCCTCCTTGTGTGCAGAAAATTGACAAGTGGTAACACAGTGAAATGGGAGTGTTTCAGCACATACAAAG
Organism: Neoceratodus forsteri; assembly: GCA_016271365.2. Taxonomy (NCBI): domain Eukaryota; kingdom Metazoa; phylum Chordata; order Ceratodontiformes; family Ceratodontidae; genus Neoceratodus; species Neoceratodus forsteri. The sequence goes on from CM057451.1 coordinate 759,821,723, forward strand.
TCCAAAAGAGTTAATGGCGCACTCAGTCATGCGCACAGTGGTGGCACAGAGTACCCAGATTTTTTCTGCATGCCCAAAATGCATCCTCCTTGTGTGCAGAAAATTGACAAGTGGTAACACATACAAAGTCCCCCAGAATTAATGGCGCACTCAGTCATGCACGCAGTGGTGGCACAGAGTCCCCAGATTTTTTTCTGCAGGCCCAAAATGCATCCTCCTTGTGTGCAGAAAATTGAAAAGTGGCAACACAGTGAAATGGGAGTGTTTCAGCACATACAAAGTCCCCCAGTATAAAATGATGACTGTGAGCGTTCTGATGCTAGTCCAATGTGTTCTGCGAGGCGATTCGAGCAAATGCGATGTGATCATCTCAACTGGATTGTAGGGTGCCCTTTGGCTGTACACTAATAGTAGCCTTGGTCAGTAGATATATATATATATATATATATATATATATATATATATATGGTTGTGTATTTTGTAGGTGAGGAGGGGGGGTTAACATGGACATGCACTCATGACATTGTTCTGCATCACAGGTCATAGAAACTGTTGGTGTGCACATTCCAGTGCTCAATGAGAAAAGGAATTTTTTGCACTGAAATTGGAAACAGATAACTGTCAAGCACATGAAGGTAAGTATTTTTTTTTGGGGGGTGGGGGATCATATGTGCTGGTATATAATGGTCCCTTAATTTGTTACTTCTTCACAGATTTCATCTGCATCCTTCTGGAGTCCGGTTGTTGTTAATGATGGTCATGGTCATCTAATGAAATGACTTCTGCATGTTGCATGTGTGCCCAAGCCCGGGGGAGGGGGTGCCTGATGTTGAAGAACTTTTTGGATAAGGCCAGTTTGACAGAACAACAAAGCATCTGGAAGTGTCAAAAAAATCAATCAATGACTTCTAACAACTTAATTGTTATTTCCCTTCCTGGTTCTGAATCTCAAATCAAGTTACATCGAAACCCACATCTTGTCAACTAACACAACCTGTGTGCAATATTTGCTGCAGTCTTTCCAAAACAATGAAATGGATGAAATAAAATCTTCATACTTACCAGAATGGATTTCTCATGGATATTCCATCGGTTCCTCTCTGTACGGTACAGCTGCAGTACCATTCCCACCGAGTTTCAGCGATGGAGACTTATTTTGTTGACCTGTAAAAGAAACAAAATAAGTGTACCGTATGTGTTTTACCATTGCAGCTCTTAAAAGCTACGGAAAACAAAACATACAACTAAAGGAAGTGAAGCAGCATAACAAAATAAGTGCACATACTTACTTTATGGTTTAAATATTAAGAAGATTTGTGTCTCTGGCTGATGGATGTGGTGGTCCGGACAGACCCAGGCTCAGTAGTGGCAGTGGCTAACAGCAGTCCCAGTGGTGGCGGTGGTCCGGGGGGTGGACAGACTCAGGCTCAGTGGTGGCAGTGGCTAACAGCAGTCCCAGTGGTGGTGGTGGTGGTCCAGGGGGTTGGACAGACTCAGGCTCAGTAGTGGCAGTGGCTAACAGCAGTCCCAGTGGTGGTGGTGGTGGTGGTGGTCCGGGAGGTGGACAGACTCAGGCTCAGTGGTGGCAGTGGCTAACATCAGTCCAGTAGTGGTGGTGGTGGTGGTCCGGGGGGTGGACAGACTCAGGCTCAGTGGTGGCAGTGGCTAGCAGCAGTCCCCGTGGTGGTGGTGGTGGTCCAGAAGGAGGACAGACTCAGGCTCAGTGGTGGCAGTGGATAACAGCAGTCCCAGTGGTGGTGGTGGTGGTCTGAGGGGTGGACAGATGCAGGCTCAGTGATGGCAGTGGCTAACAGCAGTCCCGATGGTGGTGGTCTGGGGGGGGTGGACAGACTCAGGCTCAGTGATGGCAGTGGCTAACAGCAGTCCCGGTGGTGGTGGTGGTCCGTGGGGGCACACCGCCTTTTAAAAACTTCAGTTAAAACCTGCCAACATTAACCGCATCATCATCCTCATAAAGAAAGCTGCCCTCACAGTCATAGATGTCTGAAGTCTGACCACAGGGGAATTCCTTCTCCATTGTGTCATAATTTACGTCAGTGGTGTGCCATTTCAGGCAGCCACTGCCAGTGCCACCAGGATGGTCCATTTCCACATCACCAAAACTACCATGACTAGGCCAGGGTATCAATACCAAGGTTGCAGCCTGTGCTGGTATGTGCCTCTCATTCATTTTAATGAATGTTAGCAAACTAACATTTGTAGGAGACAGGTTTGTCTGACCAGCCCTGATTATTGCACCTGCTGAGCTGAATACCCTCTCAACACTTACACTGGATGGTGGGCATGTGAGGTACTTCAGTGCCACTGCAGTCAGCTCTGGCCATTAACTGACCTTTTCACTCCAGTACAAAACAGGATCTTCAGTTATTGTCAGATGCTTGTTTTCAGACAAATATGACTCTGTGCCGCATTAAGTCCAGTTGTTGATGCATCATCCTGTTCTCCCGAATCATTTATTTCACAGATACCCACTTGGAACAATGCCTCCCAAAGTGGGTTGACACCAGCCACTTTGGATGACAGACCACCTGGAACTGCAGTCCCCTTCCCCTTGCAGGATATGCTTGATGGTCCTCCAGGTACACCTTCAGCCGGATTATGTTGCTGAGGTTTGCTAACCTTGACACGTGACTTCTGTGCCCCATGAACCAAGTGCACCAGTTGACCACTGATGTTTTTACCTGTTCAGGCCCTCCCTCCAGTACTGATGCAATTCCACGTTTGTATCGTGGGTCCAGCATTGTTGCTATGGCAAAGTTTTCATTACGCTGAATGCTCACAACATGATGATTCTGATTGAATACTGTTAGCATATGTTGCAGCAACATACTGCTACCACCGTCTCTAGCAACAGCAAGGCTATGCTGTACATTCACCAATTTCTGCCTCAGCACCTGCAACAGTGGAATTGATTGGCTAATGGAGGCAGACTCACCACTCACTGCATCTGTGGCATGTTCAAAAGGCCACAAAATTGTTATTACAGAGTCCATGAGGCACCACTATTCAGTCGTTATAGACATGGAGGCCCCGGAACTGTCACGGCTAGTGTGCATCATAAGATATTCTAAGATGGCTTTGTATTGTTCATACAACCTCTCTGCCATGTATAAAGTGGAGTTCCATCCGGTGACAACTTCCAGCTTTAAGCGGTGCTCAGGCAGGCTGTTTTATATCTGCAACTGCTGCAGTTGGTCACGGGCCTTTCCAGATCTTGAAAAGTGAGAGCAGATACATTGTGCAATGATCAGCATTTCCTTTTCATCAGGGTGCTGCTGAAACTCCTGAACCACAAGATTTAAACAGTGGGCCATGCATGGAACACAAAAAAAAAACACCATTTGTGATGCATTTCATCACATTTGACCCATTGTCACTTGCTATGAACCCAGCTCTCAGGGACAGAGGGTTTAGCCATTTGTTAATTTCAGTCAGTACCATGTCCAACATGTTCTCACCAGTGTGTGAAAAGGTCACATTGCGCATAGCAATCGTTGCATGCTGTCAAATTCCTGCAAGATTGCTACCATGACAATCTACCTTGCTGCACTAATTATTCACACTACAAACATCACAAACAACCCACCTGCACCCAGTGTGCAGTTATACACAAATATGAACTCCCCGCTGTTTTGCCACTTGTCCACATATCCATACTTAAATGGATGAATGGAGAGGAGGAATGTTGAAGGGCATGTCTTACTGAGTCAGACACAGTGTGGAACAACTCAGGGACAGCACTGGTAGAAAAGTATGTCCTGGATGGGACTTTCCATTTTGGACAGGCATGTGCAGCAAACTGCCAGAACCCAGAATTCTCCACAAAGGAGAAGGGCAAAAGATCAGTTGCCAGCATTTCTGCTACAGCAGCATTAAGTTCACGTGACACTGTATGATTCGGGGGGGTACTTCAGCTTATGCGCAAAAACACTCTGTAACATGGGCTGACAAACTTTTTACATGGGGTGTGATCACAAATGGTTGTGCTCTGTGATGAATGGCATTGGCAGGAGGTGGAGTGTGGACATTTGATAAAGACGATTGCACAGGTGATGACGATAAACCTGGAAATGCTGTTATTTTGCCAGATTTGCCAACCGGGGTTGATGTACCACATGCACTTAGACGTATTGCATTCACCACCACCACCACAAAAACTGCTACTCTCACCAGCACTGGACAACATTTCAGAGTCATTATGGTCCTCCACCTCATCATGCCTGTAGTAATCCTCTGCTCTTATTACCTCACCACTGCGCACATTTAATTTATTACTGGGCTTAACAGTCATGGAAGGGGATAACATGCTCGCTATGGTTGCCCGTGATGAGAGTGAACGCTCAACGGTGGTATTAGCTGCCAGCTTGTGCTGGGTCCACAGTGCCAACTGCCTATTCTTAAGATGCATTTGCTGTCCTCCTATGCCCAGATGGCTCCCCTTTTTACCTTGATTCACACGCACATGGCAAACCTGGCAGATTGCAACTGACTCATCATTTGTATCTTGAACAAAAAAATCCCAAACAAGGGATTGTGATGCTCTGCTTTTAACATGTCCATGATGTGGCTTATTTAAGTCTGTTATTTTAAGCACTGAAGTGGGGGGGAGGGCACGTGATGTTTTGGGCACTGCACACCTGGACTGCAACTGACCACCACAACTACCTATCATATTTATTACCGGGTCATCAACATCAACTAAAACTGGTAGATCACAAGTTTTTACAGTGGGGGGATTCCTGCAAACAGACTCATACACAGCCACTTTGAATTTCTTTTTCTCCAGTTCCCAACTGGGATCAATTACATCATCATCATATTCATCAGCGTCACACACATCCACATCTTCTGCTTAGATGCTAGCATGTGGACTGCATGTTGCAACAACAGCAACATCATTGTCATCATCACAGTCATCATCAGCATCTACACCACCATCACCTGCTGGTTTTTCACCACACTGTGAATCACTGCATGGAAAATGCGCGACATTAACTGCCGCAGTGGACGGAATATCACATTGTATGCTGTCGTTAATATGATCATCAGAATCCTCAGGTTCGGTTACTGGGAAGTATGACATGATCTATGCTGTCACTCATTTGCACTGCTTCACACTCAATATTTTTGGATACAGTACACTGGTTCGAATTCGAACTTGACACAGCATACTAATACTACCACCACCACTAACATCAGTAACACTAACACCACTGGCTGGGAAAACATCAACTTCTCCAACTATGAGTGAAGCTACTGACTGGGCTGTAAAAAACATTGCAGGAGAAATACCTTTCCTCACATCAGCAATGCACTTCTGTGTCTGCGTACTACTACCACGCCCACAGACATTGCCATGGCGAGAAACAGCTTTGCTTGCATGTCTCTTTGCAGGCATTTTGGGGGATCAACCACAATATTATAACCAAATTCAGATTTTGATACGTTCACTCTCTAATTGGGGGGACGCTGGATGTGAAGCCAAAAAACAACTGTAGCTTCAGCAACAGGTAAGAGTCTAGTCTGTCTCGCAATGAAAACAACTTCAGTAACCAGTGGTGCTGATGAGGTCACAAAAACAATCCAATCTGGTAAAAAATTCCTTTTGCACGTGGTGGTGGTGGTGGGGGGGAGCACTGAGTGCAGTGCAGATTTTTATGGCAGTACAAGTAGCAAAACAATGAACAGATGCCATCATCGCAGTACAAAATCAAGCAGCTGCAGTGGATAGCAGGTTCACACTGCTGCGCCTGCAATTACACTAGTCTGTGGCACAATAAAAGGTGTATTATTTGATGTCACGCAACACCACACACACACTCACACAGAGAACAGTTTGTCTGCAGTGTTGAATGAGTAATGCGTAGCAAATGCAAAAGTACAGTACTATGCCACATTATGTATTGTAATGTAAACAACCTGAAATTATGAACTGCTGCACCAGATCCACACAACAAACAGCAAGAAAATTTCAACTATTACTGCCAATATTACTGTGTGTACATTAACACAGTCATATAACAAAAATATAACCCCAAAACAAATAAATCACTATTTCTCCAACTTAAATCTACCTACACCACAGATAACCCCCTCCCCCAAAGCACACTTTCACTGTCTTTCACTACACACACTCAGTGTTGTAAATTAACATTCAAAACCCACACAAAACAAAAATGCTTGATGGTATCAGCACAGAAGGGTTTCCTACAGTCGAAGAACTAAAGTTGTAGCACCCAAAACAAAAATGCTTTTTTAACAGCTTTTAGAAGATTTCAATCACAGACAGCTATCAGAGCACACTGTCTTCTACTCCTTCCTATACATACTACCCCAAACTGAGGCTGTGCAGATCAATATAGAGCCCATGTGACCTTAAATCCCATGAATCACTGCATAATTCGCCTTCGGAGCTCAAAAACAAGGTGAAGTGAGGCGAAGTGCATTGTTCTCAATGCATTTCACCTTAAATTTGGTGGAGAAGTGGTCTGGGGAGGCAGAGTAATGTGAAGTCATTGTTTCCAATGGACTTCATGCTCCTCATTATAATGTGAAGTACTCTACTTCACATTGCGGAGCAGTCCACGAATCCGCCTTTGCTCCACGAATCACTTTGTGGAGCAGATTGAGCCCACTTCGCCCACCACTACCTGGGGGGGGGTAGAGGGAGTGACTAAAAACAAAATCTACCACTTAAAATGCAGTAGTGTGCCTTTTGATACACCTTTGAATTCTCATAGGTCCCCCTCCCCAAAAGAAACAACAAATGCTATCATTTGAAACTAGACTAACGCACTGATGGCTGTGGAGGTTAATACTGATCCAGGGTGTACAGCATAAACAATTGCTTGGCCATTTAACAGCTAGGAGACAAAACAGAGGTTTATCAGCCTTAAAAGTCTTGAAAGGCAATCAGCTCAGTTTAACATTTTCCTAATGCTAAGGGCAATTTTACAGTACATACTTTTTACAAGAGGTTCCCAATTTTTTCAATCAAAACTACTGAAGTATAGGTGAGCTAGTGCCCTGTAGAAACTGTCATATGTAACAGGACCAAGCAAGTAAGTAAAATCAGCAACTGACAGTTTAGCCACTGCAGACAAACAACAAAAGGAATTCGCACCTCTGGTTAAGTGGGGGGAGGGGATACTAGCAAAACAGAAGTTTCTCATTTTGCAAAAGGCAGTAAATTAAGTATTGAGACTTCACAAACAAAGAAAAGGCCAATAAAACACTAAGCAGGAGGTTTCAACTTGCAAAAAATCAAAGGCAGTACTGGAAAAAGGAAAAAAACATTAACCTCAAAGGCTATTGAAAGATTGGCTAAACACAAGTCAAAACAGTTCTCTCTCAATACTGAAAACAGACTGAATGAAAAGACAGGGCGAGCTGACTTCATCTTATAGGGACTCGAGGTGCATTGTCACATGAGCATGGCTGCCCCCCACCCCCACAATTAGGGGTAGAATCAATTAAAACTGAAATTAAACCATTTATACCACTACAGGCACATTAGTACTGTTCAGAAGCTCAGAACATGAATTAAAACATATGTTTTTTCAGTTTTTGCCTTTAGTTTTCCTTTAACTGGGCTTCCTCTGGAACAGTTTGGGGCCTCCCTTGGGAGGATAGCCTCACCATTTGAGAACCACTGCTCTAGACTGGGACTTTATTCAATGGGAAAAGCTCTCTCTCTCTGGCTTCTTACATACCCTTGATGGTACCATATCTTCATGAGTTCACCTGGAAGTGTAGGATTTGCTATTTTAGAACCTCTGCTTTGCTAATCTCTTTTCTGGGCCCCTTGGCAGGTTCCTGTTGGTGGCTGTGTGGGGAGCAATCAGCAGATCAAGCACATGTTTTTTAGTCCTAACCTCTTATTCAAATTTTTTGGTCTGGAGTTTCCGGAAGTGTTTCCCCATGTTTTTGCTATTGCTCTTCCCCTTCCTCCAGAGTTGGTTTTGCTCCATATCCCCTGTGGGAGCTTTTTGATTCAGGGCAGGGCTTTGAAACTCTTGCTGATCCTATTCATTTGTGCAAAGAAAATCCTTACAAGGGTATGGTTCAATCCTGCCTGCCTCAGGTCTCACGTTAGGAAGCCTTGGTTGAGTCCATTTATAGACAGCAGAGATGTAGCCATACATATTTAAATATGTTTCTGATTTTTGATTAGATATGGAACTGTTGGGTTTCTTATAAAGTAGAGACTGACTCTACTTTTGTCCTCTAGGGTATCTCTTAGATACTCGAGCCTTCACTTTTTTGGTATTTCCCAAGGGAAGGGGTAATTGTAGAAAAAATTCTCAGTGTGTTCTTTTTTACCTCCTGCCTCCAATTTCTGGTTTCTGTTACCTGCTTGTTATTTTCCTAACTTCTGATCCCTATTTGTTATCTTTTTTGCTCATCTTCATTGTATGTTTGAAAATCAATAATGGTAATTACGCCTCCAATAGTTGTTTCATTAGTACAGACATTATTACATGTAACTAGCTTTTCTTGTTGGATCTTTCCTTTATTGCATTGTACGGTATCCTTCCCTTTACCTTTTTCATTGTGGGTTTATCTGTATTTTATTTTTACTGTACATTCTTGAGTTGGCTTTTTTGTATAGGTTTCTTGTTGAAAAATTTAATAAAGATGTTAAAATAGTCTGTACAGTATGTTAATACAGCCACTAGGATCACTCTTATGGTTTAAAGAATGGTCTTATGGGGATTCTTAGGGTGTGAGAACTGTAAACCAAGTGTAAGCAGTTCTGATACCCAAAGAATGTAAGTGAGACCACTCGTACAACTATAAGAATGGTCTTGGTGGCTGTATTAATATATTATTGAATGAGATCAGTCAATAATACACTGTATTAACTTAAAAAAAAGCCCAAACATACTAATTTCTGGTAGCTTGATATAATAGTGCTAGGAACTGGGCGACTACAATAATGGTGACCCAATCCCCAGCTCATGTGTCAAGGTATACCATAGGGTAGGGCGGACGGATGCGGGGGTCAGCGACTATAGCGATGGGATGTCACTATACATACACACGTGGGGGAGAGCAAGCACGCACAGTGAGGGGTGGGAGGGATTATGAGGGGTGGTGCTGCGGTGGGTTGCTGAGCTGACCCAGTGGCATGGTGGGCAGGTTGGCAGCACTGGTCAGCAGGGTACTGGGTTTGGGTCCAGGCACTCATGCATTTTTATTGCACCCAGCCCGAATCTTTATTTTTAAATTTTTACCCCCAACATGCACCCCTCTGGAGTTGAGAATCTTGATGGGGGGGGGCACTGCCCCCACATAAAACATTAAAACCTAAGTTCCAGCACCGTTTTGTTGTATGTTAGTGTCAGAGCTAAAATAAATGTTCAGCACTCTTGACTTCTGGAAAATGGCTTTCACTGTTATCACATAGATCCTAATTTCCAGGGCAACTGTGCATGAGACATTCTTCAAAAAATAAGAGTCTCTCACATACAGAGGAAAGGAGCATTCCAATTGGTCCGGAGCACTTCAGTGAGCTACAGTAAATTACAAAGATGCACAGTCTATCTATCTCAGGGTTCTGGTGGTAAACAAACTACGTATGTTTTGCTCACATGGTTTATAATGTCACTATAACCCCTTGACTGAATTATTGCAGGAAATTATTTTATACTTATTTGATTAGGGGAAGGACAGCCAAACCACTTGCAAACCATTCTTAAAAGAGTTAATGGCCAACTGGAAATAGACATCTAAGAATCATCACCACTCCCACATTCTCAACTAAAAGAGTTGCTATTGAGCATTGCTCCTGTTGTCAAAACAACCAATAGGGAGCTCCTCTTCAACTGATGACACAGAAACAGTGCAAAATGCTCCTTGAATACCAAATCATGTGTGTTTGCTTATCTGTTAACAGGGTAAGCACACAGGGAACATGGTACAACCTGGGATCAAATAATGCTCACATCAAAATACACAAAATACAGAGAATAGAGCTGGTCTGGCTGCAACACAACACTGCAACATACAGCAACATAGTTACTACATTAAACAAATTTCAATTGCAATTAATTTCTTTTCTAATGCAGTAACTTGAGATACAACATTTCATCCTGGATGGGTCTAATGTTCGTCATGTGCACTGGTTACATGGGGGTAGGGATGTTGGAAAATTGCTTCAGTGAAGTTGTTTGTGAGGTGGGGTCCCAAAAAACATATGTTGAAAATTTGGGGCAAAAATTTTTAAAAATGGCCAAGTTATGCCACTAAGTTGAAAACCCTAATGAAAGACATTGAAGCGCTTACTTCAATTCGCTGTTGGGCTGTGAAGAGCGAAGATGTGTCTGCAGTCCAAGGTAGTTTATGGTGATGGACCTCTAGTGGGTAAGTATGGGGTATGTGGTGTGTGGGGTAGTGGTTCCTGAGTGGGAGGGTAGGGGGTTGGGTAATGGTGGAACGGACAATGATAAACGTTTTTCTTTTTTACAGGAAAAAAAATGCCGAGGTACAGTTTTCTTTTTTTCAGGGAGTTTGCTAAACAGATGAGGACACTGGGGGATTTTGCACCCCCAGTGTCTATATACTATATATTTATCTATTAAGTTATTTAGTTATTTAAATGATTCAGAAACAACCTTTGAGTATGAACTGTTTTACAAAAGTTCCAGGTCATGGTACAGAAAAGACAAGGACATACATACAGTATTTACAATAAATACAGTATCAGGCATGTTATAATGTTATAAGACAGTGAAACGGGGCTAAAATCTGTGCTTAACAAGATACAGATTTAACAACAACAGATAAACTACTATCGGGAGCAAAATATAGCAGCTACAGGGGCCTTGCCAGAAGGCAGTGCAAGAAGAGGAGGGTGATGCTTTGCAATGGAGTTACAGGTGGTAGAGAACAGATGGAGCAGGGAGGGTACAGGGCAGGGAAGGGGGGGTTAGAGGCAGAAGGGGTAGTGAAGAGATGGACTGTGGAGCAAGAAGGTGGATGAACCATCCCCCGGTGAGGGAACTGGGGCAGGTTCAGAGTTAGAGTAGGTAGGTCAGGAATAGGTAGGTTCCAGAGAACTATTCACAGGTGGGATGGACTAGGAAGGTAGGGGGAAGGTGAGTGATGGAGGGGGCATAGAGGTACAAAGAGCAGAATTGGTGTATATTTCCTGAGAGTATACAAAGACAAGGGGAGGCAGGGTTAGTGTGGTACTGGCCCTGTTTACTGTTTGGGGCGGGGGTTACACAGCAGACAATGATGGATGGTTTTCTTTTTTTTTTTAGGATAAAAAACAAGCATTTGTCAATGCCAAACAATGCCTTGTTTATGCTCTTGAGGTACTTGAACATATCTATCATGTGCCCCCACTCCCTCCTTTCCTCCAATAAGCACATATTGAGGTCCTTTTAATCTCTCCTGATATTTTCTGTGTTACAAGCCATGTACCATCTTGGTTGCCTTTTGGTGGACTGCCTCCACCCTGTCAATGTCCTTGCACATTTGCGGCCTCCAGAATTGCACACAGTACTGTGGGTGAGGCCTCACTAGTGCATTATGCAATGTCATCATAACCCTGTGCCTTCCATTAGTGACACCTCTGCATATACACCCCAACATGCCACTGGCTGTCCTTGCAACATTTGTGCTCTACTTTGACACATGTTGGTCATCAGAACTGATAAACCCTAGGTCCCATTCTTCCTTGGTGATCATCAGCACCTCTGTCCCATCCTGTTACTCTCCCCAGGTTTCCTTCTTCATGGTGCATTATTTGGACTTCTTTGCGTTGAACCTCAGTTGCCACTCCTCAGACCATTTTTCAAGCCTCTCCATTTCCCTGCTCATTTTCTCCACCCCTTCTGCAGTATTCACTTTGTTAAAGATATTGGTGTCATCTGCAAACAGGCAGATAGACCTTTCCTTCTAGCTCTTCCGCAATGTTTGTAATGAAGACATTGAACAGGACTGGTCCCAGGACTTACCCCTGAGGTACCATGCTTGTCACCCCCTCTCCCCGGATTGGATCCCATTACCACCACCCTCTGCCTCCTGTCAGTCAGCCAGTTTCTAACCCAGTTTATCAGCTTGTGTCCCATTGCCAGACTACTGTTTGTTAATCAGCCTTCTATGTTGGACGCTGTCAAAGTCTTTGCTGAAATCAAGGTAGGCGACATCAAATGTCCTTCCCTGATTTACTTCCTTAATGAGACATTAAGATTTCCAAACCTGACACCCCACCCCCACTGTGCAGAGACTGATAGGCATTACGGGTGTCCCTTTGGGTCATCTGCCATAATGCTCATGCCATTCCATCCCCACCCTGAAGACACTGACAGGCATTGTGGTGTGCCTTGAGGCCTTCATCTTAATGCTCATCCCCATTTCATAATGAAATAAGCTGAGACTGGTGCAGTATAGGAGAATGGGGTTAACGTTTGGGCCAAAGATTTCAAGGCACACCCCAATGCCTGTCACTGGCTGTGGGATGGGGGTGGAATGGTGTGAGCATTACAGCCAATGACCCCAAGGCAAATGCCCGATGCCTGTCAGTCTCTCCGGGGGGGGGGGTGGCCTTACATTTCAAAACCCTAATGCCCTGGATGTTCGTTGATATTTTTGCACAAAATTTTCAACATGGGCTTTTTGGGACACCACATCAAGAACAGTGGCACTATCATTTCGTTACTCAATCCCAAAAGGTGATTTTGTGCAGTGACTGTGCCATTTGGAGCCACAGGTGCTAAAACACATTTTAGGCTGAATGTGAAAAATTACAGTTATACTGTTCATGAGGAGGTGTTAAAAAATGGTAATGTTGAAAATCTGGAGTGAAAATATAGAAATTATCTAGATTATGGTGTGCATAGAAACTGCAACACTGCGCCCATAACATGATCATTTTATTAATTCTTTCACAAATTTTCAACATGGGCTTTTTTGGGACCTTTCCTCATGAATAGTGGAACTGTGATTTTGTTACTCCTTCCCGAAAGTTGATTTTGCACAGCGACTGCACCATTCTGTGCAACTGGTGTGAAAACACATTTTAGGCAGGATATGAAAAATGACAGCTGTACTGTTCATAAGGAGGTGCGAAAAAATAGCAATGTTGAAAATCTGGAGTGAAAATATAAAAAATTGGCAAAGTTATGAGCATATGTGGAAACTGCTCAACACATGCCTGTAACACAGTCATTTTTTGGAATTTTTTCATCAAATTTGCAACATCGGCTTTTTGGGACCCCACCTCCTGAACAGTGGCACTGTCATTTCATTACTTGGTCCCAAAAGGTGATTCCACACAGCGACCGTGAAATCAACTTTCTGGCCTGAGGAGCAAAATGACAGTGACATGTTCATAAGGTGGAGTCCTAAGAACTCCATGTTGAAAATTTGGGGCCAAAATTCCTAGAAATTACTGAGATATCAACATAAGTTGAAACCCCCATTGACTCCCATTATGTGATTGGCTTTTCATTCTTTCAGTTTGCTTGTCGGCTTTGAGGAGTGCCAGCGTGTTCTGCTGTGCAGAAGATCACATCTACCCGAACTCGGAGGGTAAGTATGGGATGGGGGGCAGGGAGGTTGGTGCACAGAGGGAGGGGCAGGATGGGGAAGGGGGATGGGAGAGACAACAAGGGATGGTTTTTGTTTTTATAATTGAAAAAAAAGACAGTGAAAGAAGATTTTCTTCATTTACAGGTAAAAAAAAATTAATTTAGGCACACTGGAGTGGGCTTCCAGTGTGCCACAATAGTGATGGGAAGGGGGGGATGCTGACACAGGGATGGGGCACCCTGACATCAACTAGGAATATAGAGGTTTGGGGGGGCAAATTCAACAGTGGGAGTGGGCATTCTGGTGTCAGAAAGAGAGGGAAATTTCTGACAGGAAAGACACACTAAGAGGCAGCAGGAAAAGGGGGCATTGTTTAACAAGAAAAGACACACTGAGCCATAGGTGAAGGGCTCACATTTCAAAGGACAGAGCCATGCACAGTGTCGGCTCTGTCCTTTGAAATGTTTGCAAGGACGAGGCCCCTCACCAAACCAATGTCACCAGGACACAGCCTGCTGATTTTCCAGCCACAGATCGGCCCCTGCAGCATTGCTGTCCATTGGACTGTCACCCCTCACACCTCTCTCTAGCAAATCTCATATTAACATATTCGTCTACACTTGTACGCACGATGAGCATAAAAATACAGGCATACAAAATGACCAAGTACATGTGCTAAACCAGTATAATACAATCAGTGCCCTAAGCTGTGGAAAGCTGCAGTAGTAACCCCTGTTTACAAAAGTAGTAGTAGGACAAGTCACACAAATTATAGACCAATCTCTATTCTCCCCCCAATCTCCAAAGCCCTTAAAAGGATTGTATATGATCAGCTCATAGATTACCTTGACAAATATCAACTGCAATGCCAACAGCAACATGGCTTTAGAAAACTCCGCAGCACAACAGCGCTGGTAGAGTTCACAGGGTACGTACTGATGCCTTCAATCATGAGCATTTGGTGGGGGCTACCTTTATTGATCTCACCAAGGCCTTTTATACTGTCAACCACGACCTCCTTCTGTCCCAATTAGGTGTCACGGGTCTATCCCCTGACTCGCTGTGCTGGTTCAGGAGCTACCTCTCAGGATGGACACAGCAGGTAAAAGTATCTAACACAGTCTCGGAATCCGGACACTTGACTACTGGAGTTCCCCAAGGATCCATATTAGGCCCACTACTTTTCAGCCTTTTCTTAAACCAACTTCCCCAAGCCTGTCTACATAAAATCCTCCTCTACGTAGATGATGCCGTCATTTACACTAACCACCCAGACCCCATCATCCTGGATCAGCGGCTACAGCAGGACTTTAAAAATGTTGAAGACTGGTTCAGTAATGCAATGCTTCTCCTAAATTATAAAAAACAAAGACCATGATCTTTGCCTCAACCCAAAATTGACTAAAATCATCCACAGTTAATATACAAAACAAACAAAATGAATTTATCAAAATGGTCCAGAACTTTAAATATTTTGGCATCACTCTTGATAGCTCCTCTCCTACTCCACTCATGTTGACCTCATCGCCAAGTCTGCTAATCATAAGCTGGGTCAGCTATACAAACACTGGCTCTGCCTCACTAAAGCAGCCCTTCAGATTGCTATAACTGGCTTGGTCTTCTCAATCATTGATTATGGCCTAGCTATTTATGGCACGGCCCCTGACACCACCTTCAATCGGATTGCCATCACACTGAACAAAGCCTGCAGGTTAGTCCTAGGTGCACCACGCCTAACTCATACATGTAACCTTTACTCACAATCCGGTTGGCTAAATCTGGATAATAGGATTTGCTATCAAGTCTGTCTACTAGCCAAAAAAGCAGCCTTAAGTCTCCTACCTCTCGGCATCAGCACAATGCTCTGCTTGGCTGATTCAAGAAGACTGACTAGGGCATCAAACAATATCTCATACAAGGTCCCCTTCTGGCACACCTCTCAAGGACAGAGATCCTTCAGATACTGGGCTCCACTCTACCTTAACTCCCTTCCAGCTGATCTACTATCCATCAATAAAATTGGCCTGTTTAAAACTCAACTACGATGTCACCTGACTAGTCAAATGAAATGCACCTGCTTCCCATTAACTACTCTCCTTGAGGCTGTACTCATTTGCCTTCCTCATTAGCACTTCTTTTTTCCCCAACCAGCAACTTAATAATACTACTCCCAGTCTTCTGTCCTTCCCCCCTCTCCAGTACCCTGTTCTCCCTCACTACCTCACCTGCCTATCCCTCTCCCAATTCTCTTCCCAATCCTGTCCCTCCCTCCTCCCTCTCCTGTACCCTGCTCTCCCTCGCTGCTCTCACCTGCCTATCTCTCTCTCAATTCCCTCCCCAATTTATACAACTTTCCCTACCCCCACTGTCTTCTTTCTTGACAAGGTAATCCAGATCCAATGGTCACTGCAACTTTTCTCTCGCCCCCCATTACTTTATTGGCAATGTCCCGACTATCCCATGTCTTTTTTGCTTATCTTGTTTCCTCAAACGTATGTAGACACCATACTTAAGTAAATGTTCACTGACTGTTTGAATATCTGTTATTGTAATATCTGCTTCTGTATTGCCTTTACTGTTTGTACTGCTGTTTAACTGTACGTTTCTCACCTGACGTGGAACCTTTGTAAATGAGCTTATAGCTCAAAGGTTGTAATCCGAGACTTCTGTAAAATCAAATAAAAATAAATAAATTAAATACAATCAGTAATTTCAATTTCATATTGACAGTCACAGTTAAAAAGATAACAGTCTAGGGCTCCCAGTAGGGACATACAAGAGGGGTCTGGCCAGGCTCATACAAAAATACAGAGATACTCTGAGAAATGCCAAAGGAGAAATAATAAGTAGGCTGGTCAACCTCATATCACTGCTGGGCAAGGTCCTGAAGCAAATATCAAGGACAAAACCAGGGATTCAAGATGGTGACCAGAATGGGTCAACCTTAGCAGCAGCTCCATCTGTTTGTTTGTTTCAATTTTTATTTTTACTCATTTTCGTTTATTCTATTTTCTTTATTGCTTTTAGTAAGTTTAGTTAGGGTATCTGCAGTGAAGTAGATTAGTGAGAAAGCGTTGGATCAGGGCTTTTATTTTTCATGTATGTTGTGTTTTTGCTGGAGTTATTACCAGTGCTGGTTGCTGGCTAGCTATTCAATGTTGCTAGCAGCACTACGAATTCTCTCATTTGTCTGCCGTTAGGTTGTGTGTTTGCCACCCTGATCACCACGTTTATGTAGGTGATTTGTCAGAATTCTAAAAACATTATTTTAACTGATGAAGCACTGTTCAGATTCCACTGGCACCGGTTCTTCTCAAGTGCTGAATCTGCATTTGAGTTAGAGCAGAGGCTACTTTCACCATGGAATACTAAGGGGACGTTTTGGATTGTATTCCGAGTGGAGGAAGAGGAGAAAGAGTGAATTTCAGTTTGGGAATTCACTGATGGTAAGGTGGGTCGGTTGGTGAGTCCATTCTATTTTATTGATCTTGGGCCATTGCTGGAAGGAGTTTATTTTGGAATTGTGGTGATTGGCTGGGCCTCTCATTTTGCTGACTGGGGAGTGAGAGTCTAGGTGGGGGCTGCCTGCGGGAAGCTGGGAGGCAGGAGCGTATGCCATAGGGCATAGTGCTCGTGTTTACCCGGGGGCTTGTCAGGGAGCTTCACAGTTAAGGCATTACCTGACTGGGACCCTGTCCCCTGGATGGTTTGCCCTGGTCTCTCAGTGAGTCAGAAGGTGAGTGGGGATTCAGTTTGGTGTATGGCTAGGGACATCGTTTGATCTGCCCAGCTTCTCCTGTTTTTTCTTGGATCTCTGCAGTCAGATAGGGTGGTTGGTTTGGGGTGGACTGCTAACAAAGTGGGTGTGGGATTCACTACCGGAGGGTGGAGGAGTCCTGATTGCCTGGGGCAATCTATTGGGGGGGGGTTGGAGGACCTCTGTCTGGGGCTGCCTGACCCTTCAGGGGCAGAACTCTCTTGCCTCCTGCCCTGTCAGCAGGTTGGTTTCATCTTCGGAAGGATCTTCCATAAGGAACTTTAAGTGACATTGGCTGGAGTCTGTTTGAGTGATTTTGTAATACGTCGGATAGGACTAATTGTTTCAGTTGGGCTGTGACAGAGCCCTGGAATTTATTCTTATTTAACCTGTTTTGGACTGTTGTGGTGAGAGCACAGCATTTCAGACAAATCATTTGTGGTGGGCAGGTGGGGGTGATTATCTTACCTAGCCCAAAATTTGGTTTACAAGCATGGCATGCTTAGCCTCAATCTGAATTATACAAACACAATAATTTCTGCCAGACTCTATATAGTTTTGTTTTTATGTTTCATTTTAAAGGAGTTTTGATTTATTTATTTTATTTTTCTGTTATTTTTGGGAGGGTTATGTTGGGGAGAGGGGGTTATAGATTTCAATGTTTTTCTTTTCTGGGTATTTGTTGTGTCTTATTATTTAGACTGATGTTGAGTGTGCTGGTAATTGTGCCGATATGTGTTGGCTGAGAGGTCTCCTGGTTAGGCACTACTCTCCTTCTGAGCTCCATGGCCTCCAGCCTTTTGATTGCCCCCCTTGTCCAGTGAGGTATATGGGCAGTGTCGAGCTTTGGGGATTGTTAGGAAGAGGCGTAAGGCAAGGGGTCATGGACCTGGAGATGGAGTGGAGTACAGTAGACGGATTGGGGTGGTGGGGCCCAGGGATCTCACTGGGACAAAATGGGTTCCAGAGAGGGGACCTACCTGTCTGGTCCCCATACCCAATCGCTCCACATTAGGTGGGAAGCTAGCTCAGCTGACTCCGGCAGCTCGTCCTACTCGGTCAATGTTATGCAATGCCAGGTCCATTAAAAACAAGACAGCAGTGATTGCTGATCTTGTTAGGTCATCGGACCTGGCTTGTATCGCCAAAACCTGGCTGGATGAGAATGCTGGCCCTATTCTGGAGTCAGCTGTTCCGACCAGGTTTTCAGTGATACACAGTCCGAGGATGGTTCACAGGGGCAGGGGTGTAGCGATCTGTTTTAGAACGGAATTGGGACTTACTGATGTATCAGTTGAGGAGCCCAAGTCCTTTGAGTGTATCACTGGTGCAGGTGTGGGGTGCAGAATCCTTCTCATCTACCATCCACCAGGGGGCAAGAAGCAGTTTCTGCAGGAAGTTGCAGACTTCATCATCGATATGGTGTTGGAGTCCTCCAGATGGACGGTGCTGGGGGGCTTCAATGCCTGGGTCAATGATGAACTCTCACAATGTGGACAGGACTTTCTCCAACTAATGAATTCATTGGGCTTCACACAGTTGATTACCTCTGTGACCCATATTCAGGGTCACTCATTGGACTTGGTCTTCCTACTGGGGATGGAGACATCTGATATGGTGGTGGAACCAATTGGATGGTCTGACCGTCACATCATAAGGTTCAATTTCATGGCTCCCCCCAGATGGCCTGTGGTGGTGCTGGACCTATCAAGCTTGCTGAGTGTAAGCACAGATCCAGAGAACCTGCTACAAGCTTATAACAGGGCTGTGATGGAGGCTCTGGATTCCATTACTCCTGTTCATGTTTTCCCTCTCACTCTTTGACCTCAGTCCCCTTGGTTTAATGGGACCTTGAGGGAGTTCAGGTGAGTGGGACGAAGATTGGAATGAAGCTGGCAGAAATCCCGTCTTGTTGTAGACATACTTAGTCTCATGTCTCATTGTAAAGAGTATCAGTTGGCTATTTCCCTTAAGAAGGCAGAATTCCTGTCCAGGGAAATAACTGCTGCACAGAATCAAAAATGCTCAGCTCTTTCGGACTGTGGAAAGACTGTGCAATCCAGCCTGTCTCCAGTCATGGAGAACATTGCCACAAGAAAAGTGCGATGAGTTTGCACAGTTCCTTGCAGATAAGGTTGCTGGCATCAGGGCAGATATCTGTACAGCTTGCTCTAATGGGGCCTGTGGTGATCGGTGGGAGATTGCAGCTTCTTGATTTGTTTGGTCAGATTTTGATCATTTGGTGATCGTGGATGTTGTGAAGATCATCCAGAGTTTGTGACCGACCTGCTGTGGTTTGGATCTGGGTCCAACTCGCCTTCTTGTGGGGTGTGTTGAGGTCATTGTCCTGGTCCTAGCAGAGATAGTCAGGTGTTCTTTAGAGACAGGCATGTTTCTGGACACCCTGAAGGAAGCAGTGGTGACACCCCTCCTTTAGAAATCCTCTCTTGACCCCGACTGTCTCGCCAACTACAGGTCTGTCTCTAACCTTCTGTTTGTAGGAAAGGTTATAAAGAAGGCAGTGACACTGCAGCTGGAGGATCATCTTACCATCCACAAGATCTATGATCCTCTCCAGTTGGGATTTAGGAAGAGGCATAGTACCAAGACAGCACTTGTCCGGGTACTCAGTGATCTCCTGATAGCGAGAGATCGGAGGACCCAATTCCATCTTGGTTCTACTTGATCTCTCTGTGGCATTTGACACCATGGACCTTGGCGTGCTTCTACAGTACTTGAGAGTAATCTGTGGACTGCCAGCTACAGTCATCAGATGGTTCCACTCATACCTCACTGGCAGGTTTCAGAGAGTGGTGTCAGTGATTTATTCCTCTGACCCAGTCGCCATGCTGTGTGGGGTCCCTCAGGACTCTGTGTTGTCACCCATATTGTTCACAGTGTACATGCTGCCACTGGGGGACATTGTGAGGTGGTATGGGCTGAGTTTTCACTGTTATGCGGGCTATACTCAGCTCTACATGTCCTTTGTGCCCTGGCAGGATGATTCTGTCTTGGTATTTAACAACTGTCTCACCAAGATTCTGGACTGGATGAGTGCCAATTGGTTGAAGTGGAATCCGGACAAGACTGAGCTGCTGGTTGTGGACTCAGGATGCTGGGTTGAGGGGCAACTGGCTGGCAGTCCTTCTGGGCTTTGACTCAGGGGTAGTCAGCTGTTGGCCTTGGATCAGGTGAGTAATCTGGGCATTATTTTTGATGAAGGGTTGACACTTAAATCACAGGTGTTGGCCATCGTCAAATCCTCTTTTTACCATCTGAGGAATATCACCCGGATAAAATACCTGGTTCCACCTGATGACCTTCCAACTCTGGTCCACGACTTTGTGAACTTGCACCTTGATTATTGCAAGTCCATTTACCTAGGGCTTTCCTGGGGTTGATATTCACTGCTTGCGGCTGGTGCAGAATGCGGCAGCTAGGTTGTTGACTGGCTTACTTCAATCTTGCCTTGTCACACCTGTTCTCTGTGGATTGCACTGGCTACCTGTTCAGTGGTGAATCACCTTCAAGTTCGGTTTACTGACCTATAATGCCCTACATGGACAGGGTCCATGCTATCTGCAAGAATTCCTTTGTCCTTATCGCCCCCTTCACCCACTTCGCTCCACCAATGAGGGATTGCTGGAGATTCACAGGGTCCGACTTAAAACATCAGGTGTGAGAGCATTTGCATTTGCAGCCCCGACCCTGTGGAATTCTCTACCTCATTCAGTAAGGGAGTGCCAGACTGTGGAGAGCTTTAAGTCAGCCTTGAAAACCTACTTATTCAACCTCACCTTCCTGGAAAATGAATGATAGATTATTAATGATTTCTGTTGTGTTTTATTTTAAATTGCTGATACTGTAATATGAAATGTTTATGCTGTCTCTTTATCTTTTGTTCAAGTGATTAGGTATTTTGATTTGCACTTTTTAAAAAAATAAAGCTGAAGTTGACAGAATCATGAAGCACTTGGCTAAGAATGATATTCTTGCATCCAGTGATGGGCAGTTTGTGACAAACCAACCTGATCACCTTGTTTGAGGAAATGAGCAAGGAGGTGGTCATATTTGCAGGGCCAAAGCTAAGAGCCAGATTTTAGAGCCCAAAAGGTAGGTACAATTCTTGATTTGTGGCTGGGTCTGCTTCAAAAGAAATGTGCCAAAATATTTGATTGCTATTTTCAGATGTTTTGGTGTGCATTTCTAACATGCTTTATGGCAGAAACAAAAGACATATGTATTATTTAATTGATGCAGTGCCCCCCCTTTCTGAACACAACTTGCGTAACTTGTAGTCGTAAGTCAGATAACATTTTACATGGTCTGACTCGTTGAAGCAAGTGCAACTGCTTTAAAATTGTGATGCAAGTAGGCATGTGCATCCAAAGCCCTTTTGAGCCCAGAGTCTAGCTGGACTTCACCAAGGCATTTGATACTCTGGTGCATTTCAACCTACTGTACTGGGCAGAGAAAACAAGTGTGGTATAAATAAAGTATATACAAGGCGGATTGCTAACTAAATTGGGATCAGGAAGTAGGGCCAAGCAAATAAATTTTCCCAAAGATTTGGCCAAATATTCACTATTCTGTGCCAAAATATTCAGTTATTCAACATTCATTCTTTATGTGTTCAGCTGGGATTGTCTGTACACTCCCCCCACACACACAGTCCCAGATGGCCAGAAATAGTTTCCTGACCATTTGCCTCCCCATTTAAAGTTTTCAAATTCTCCCACCAACCTCTCCTTTGTCCTGTCTCCCAGAACAAAACAAAAAGGCCGTATTGTTTTATTGCCAGCTTCTCGCACACTGCCAGGAGCTGACACCGTCTTTACATAACAAAGCTTCCCTACACATAAGCTCAACAGTCCCCAAATGCCAAAACAACATAATAGAGCAATCAATGTTTCACCATCCTTGCCCCAATCCTTGATTTGGGTGAGGCTAACAAAACTAAAACTGGACTACACTGTTCTAACCAGGTTCCAGTGTCTGACACAGCCTGCCTTCAAGTGGGTATTGGAATGCTTCAAGGCTTTAGGCTCCTTCTTTTCTATGCATCTAGGGCATTCTGCCTTGCCCCACTCTGTTCCCTCCACTGTTCCCTGCCTCCACTTCCTGAGGTCTACCTCCTGTCCCTTTTCCAACCCCAGCACTTCCCCTTGTCCCCATTATGTCTCTACCTCTCTGCCTCTCACTGCTTACTCTCTCTTTGCTCCCTCTTCTAGAATGTCCTCTCCTTGGCCCTTCCACCTCCCTGCAGGCCCACCTCTCCTTTGTCCCTCCACCTCCCTACAAGCCCCCCCGCTCCATACTTTACATCCCTTTCAACCCTCCCTACTATTTCTAATCCCTTCCCTCTCTCATCTCTTTCAGCTCACCCTTGCTTGCCTCCTTTCCCAGACTCCCCCTCCCCTTCTTCTCTTATGCATCCTGGGCTACTCCCCTCTTGTCTTCTTCTTAGTCTCTAGGCTCTGCATCACCATGTCTCCACTTACCCCAACCCACCCTCATAACCACAGGAAGTCTAGGTACCCTTTCCACCTTCTCCTTTTCCTCCTCCTCCTCGTACTCCATTCTGGAGACATCCACCCCAACCCAAGTCCTCTGTCTACCACCCCTACCCTGGCCCAAGCCTTTTCAGTCCTAACCACAAACTTCCCTTCTCTGCCTAAGGGATTTCATACCTTTCACCTAAATGCATGCAGCCTCCTCCTTAATGTCTGGATAACCCAGCATCCTCTTGACATCTTCTGTGGTACTGAAGCCTGGCCCAAATCCCTGACTCTGCCCTCTCCATCCCTGAGTTTAACTTATTTCTTAAAGACCGTGGTAAGCGGGGTGGCTGCGTTGTCCTGTATATGAAACAATCCCTCTCTAGCTCCATTATCTTCAGAGTCCTGTACTTCCTCCCATGAAGTAATCATTGCTCTATTATCCATTCCTTCCTCTGCTCCACTCTATATAAGTGCACTCTATGTCCCACCTAAAATGTCTTTCCAAGCCCTAGTGTCCATCATCTCTTCCATGTCCTCCCTCAAGACAAGCAGAGAGCTGCCTCTTCTCAGGGATTTCAACCATGACCAGCTCTTTTCATCCTCCAAGTCCACCGTCCTTAAAATACAAGCTCTCAACCTTACCCAACTGATCTATGATCCCACTTGTATAAACCCTTGCTTCCACAACCATACACTGCTCGACTGGATTGTATTCTCCCACCCCCACCATATCACTGCAGATGGACCTCTGCCAGACACCATCAGTGATCGCTGCATTACTTTTGGCATAAGAAAAATTCACATTCCCCATGCAGCCCCCAAATACATTTGGTCCCACCCTCTATACAACCTAAATGTAGCTGCCCTTCAACATGATCTCTTGGTGGCTGACTGGCAACCAAGGCCCCTAGAATTCTGCGGCCGCAGAATTTTTGTGCAGAACTTGCAATCTACCACAGAACTTCTGTGGTGCCACAGAATTTACTCTTCTTGGTGATTTTTTATTAAGATTTCTGTTTAGCCATACAATCTGGTTCCCTTCCCCTCTTTTTATATCCAAAACCCCTCATATGCTCGGTAAGTGATGTTACCATTGCTATAACATCACACATTAGCTAATGAAATGGCTGTATTCTGCAACAGAAATGAACAGTCACTTATCTACTACTGCTTCCACTGCCAGAGACGGTGGCACAGCACATCATGCATGGTGATATTTGCTTAACCTGCACTACAGCCTAATACAATTTTCAGTCTTACATTGTTACACTAGGACCAGCATAAACAAAACCTTGTCACTAGCACAGACCTGTTAAGTCCATACCTGACTTTGTACAAACTTATTTGTGTCTGTAAGGTATAGAGATGCCATCTGAAATGAATAACTGGTAACATGAATTTAACTGCCATTTTTAAGAAAAATCAAGTAATTATGCCTAGAAAAGTGGAATATAATAATGTGTAGACCTGTTGAAAGAATAGACCTGTTAAATAAATAATTGCACTGTACACATTTTTGCCAAGGTTATTGATTACATATTGTCATTGGTTGATAGAATTACCTAAATGTTATGGAAAAATGTTGTGTGCAGGGACAGCTGTTGGACCAGAGGGTAGCATGCTGTGTTTCCATGCCGGCAACTCAGGTTCACAGATTAGCTCTGGGAGCTGGCTGGGCAGCACAAGAAGTGGTGGAACACATCACTGCTCGGAGCCTGGGAAGGTATGGTGCAGTGTTCTGTCACATGGTGGACACATTGTGATAGGCTGGAGAGCTCTATCTCACAATCGGTTTGCATGCATGCCATGGCTTGATAGTGTTGCATAGTGTGTCAGGGGAAGCAGGTTGACATGAAAAATGAGCTTTGCAACAACTCCTCTATTCCATTTATTCCATTTCCAATGAGACCTGTATGAATGAGGATGCAATTTCATGGAAATTAAAAAAAAAAAAATATATATATATATAATTACTCACACACACATACAGTATCTATGTCTCACTCACTATATATACACAAACACACACACACATATTTGTATGTATGTTACAGATTGCATATAAATATATAAGTGATACACAGTGGGAACCTCATGAGTGGTACAGAAAGCATACACAAATATATACGTGATAGACAGTGGAGACCTCATTAGTGGGATAGATGGCATAGAAACATAGAAAGATAGAATCTGACAGCAGATAAGGACCGCTTGGTCCACCTAGTCTGCCCATTTTCCTACCTAACAGATAAGCTGCAGATCCTAGTTAACCAACAGCTTACTTTCTCCTACCCCCCACATGCATATAGAAATACCTTATTTACCACATAAGGTCCCCCCCTGCATATGTCATTTATGGAATAGGCTAGGACCTTAAGGGAGAGACATTTGTTTTGCTTTTTTAGGCATAAAATTATTTCTGTAAGTATGTTATTTTTTGTACTAGTGTTACTGTGCTTTCCCCCATCCTGATTGCTATAATCACTGCCATGAAAGTGAAGTCAGAATAACAAGCTGACACTGTGATGTGGTAGTCTGTTAGTGCCGCAGAACTTCTGCAGAAATTACAAACCACCGCTGCAGAAGTTCTGCGGGACATAGTAGTAATCTTGCAGCAGAACTTGGTCCCACTGTGCTGCAGAAAAATAGGGGCCTTGCTGGCAACCTATCTTTTCTGCTACTGATGTCAACTCTGTCCTATCTCTCTTCTCCAACCTCTTTCTCAGCAGCTGGAATCACCATGCCCCCTTAAGAAATCCAGAGTGAAAAGACTCCACCACCCATGAATAACCACTGACCTATTGGCCAAATGTAGAGCCAGGGACAAAGCTCAACTTCACTACAAATAATCTTTATCTCCAGTGGACCTCCAAGCCTACAAAGCCCTTAGAAATAACTGCACCAAGGCCATTTGCCTCTCCAAGGCTAATTACTTCAGGCATCACGACCAGCAAGATCAACTCTCCCCTCAATCTTTTTGCAAGGTTCTCAGCTCTCTTCTTGACCCCCCTGCCCAACTTTTCTCCCCTGTCCAAATTGTTGATGGATCCCCTGTTTCTGATCCTGCTTCAGTCACTGACATTTTCAAACAATTCTTTGACACTTGTGGTCTACCTGATACCCACACCCCTTCACCCCACAAACCCCCCTCCCCAGTCTTTTCGGTGGCCCCAGGCCTGCCTCTTAAACTCCACTTCCTCCCTTTCTCTCCTCTTGAAGTCTACTCAGCCCTCCTCTCCCTGAACCCATCCAAATCCAGCCCCGACGGTCTCCACCCCAAGCTTTTCCACAGCTCTGCCTCTGCCATAGCAGCCACCTCACCCACATCCTAAACCTATCTTTCTACACCTCCTCCATTTCTGAGGTCTGGAAATCAACCAAGGTCCTACCCCTCTATAATGGAGGCGACCCCTCTTTACCAGGTAAGTATAGGCCTATCTCCCTCCTTCCCTCGCTCGCCAAACTCCAAGAATCCCGCATTCACTCTAGGCTGTCTGATTTTATGGCTAACACAGACACTATCTCCAGTGCAGTCTGGTTTCAGGAAACATTATTCTACCATCTCCTCACTACTGCGAGTCACCAACTCAATACTCTCTGCTATTGACAAGAACCTTATTACTTCTGCCATTTTCATTGATTTGGCAAAAGCCTTTAACTCAGTCTCCCACCCCCACCTACTACAAATCCTAGGAGCTGCTGGTCTTGCTGAGTCTGCTGTCAACTGGTTCCATGCATATCTCCATTACAGGGTACAATCTGTTCAAATTGGTGATGCCCTATCCCCCCCCCCACTCCCTATCCTATCCAGAGTCCCTCAAGGCTGTATACTTCACCCCATACTTTTCTCCTTATTCATAAACAACCTCCCATCAGTCTGCAAATCTTCTCAGATACATATGTACTGTACGCCGACGATACTATTATCTTCATCTCTAGGCCCTCTGTCATCAGCGTTCAGTCTGCCCTTCAGCAAGACTTTAACAGTGTCCAGTCCTGGTTCAAGGATAATCAACTCAAACAATGTAAAAAAAAAACAGTGGCCATGACCTTTAGATCAAGACAAAACTGGCCACCCTAAAGTCCACTCCCTCCTTCACTACTCTGGATGGTTCTCCCCAGAGAATGTTTCAGCTTTCAAATACTTGGGGGGTTGGTTGGACAGTCTCTTGGACTTTACCACTCATGTCAAAGTCATCTGTACTAAGCTACACCTCAAACGGGGCATCCTCTATCACCATAAAGATAGTCTCCCCTTCCCACCCGCTGGGAATTGGTCTCCAAAATGATCTTACCCATATTTGATTATGCCGACGTGGTGTACAGCTTAGCCTCCCAATCATCCCTTTCCTGACTCAGCACCCTGCTAAACTCCTTCTGTTGCTTGGCTACTGCCTCACCTCCACTTACCCACCACTGTCTCCTTTATTCCACTCTTTCCCATGCTGCTCTGTCTCACAGGAGGATGGTTCATTGTGCATCCTTTGTTGATAAGTATTGGTTTGGGACCCTTGACAACTACCTCTCCTCCCACCTCCCTCAAGCTGCCACCTCAAATTACTCCCTTCGCTACAGAGATTCACACACCTTTTCTATCCCTCACCCCTACTCCACTTCTGGTCAATCTGCTTTCTCCATTCATTTCCATTCTCTCTGGAATAAACTCCCCCCGACCTCAGATTATCCTCCTTCCTCCTTTCTCTCAAAAGGCTTCTCAAGACTTCTACCCCTTCCGCTGTGCTTTCAGTGCTTCCAACCCATCCCTCCCTAATTTCTGATTTTGTCTCCACCTTCAACTGCCTACTCCCTTAGCTCCTCATTTACCACTTCATAGTGGTCTTCCATTTCCTGTCTCGTGTGTTTACCCCATCCTGACTCCTTCCCTACTCTGTGTCTCCGTAGGTTCCCACCAGCTCCAGTAACTTAACTGGGGTCCACCAATGTTTCTAGATGTTGCCTGTACTATGCTGTGCTACCTTTCAGCATTGGGTCAATGTAACCTCTTCCCACAATTGCCTT
This sequence comes from Neoceratodus forsteri, assembly GCA_016271365.2. Lineage (NCBI taxonomy): Eukaryota > Metazoa > Chordata > Ceratodontiformes > Ceratodontidae > Neoceratodus > Neoceratodus forsteri. The sequence goes on from CM057451.1 coordinate 759,849,563, forward strand.
TTACCTTTGTTGTATCACCATTGTTTCTTTTTGGGGTCTTTGTATTTCACGACCACACCGTAAATTTTTGCTGATGTGTTTATTGTTAACTGTTTCTTGGATCTTGTAACCATGGCCCATGCTTTGTTTTGTTTGATTATCTACCTACTGTGTATCTTTATGTCACTGTTTTCTCACTGTGTTACTCTTTTTCCCAGGGCCGCACCTGGAAATGAGCCCCGGTTCATTAGTGCCTTTCCTGATTATCAACTTTTAAATAAATAAAAACATTCCCCACACTGCAGTGCATGCTCTGCCTGCTTGTGTGAGCTTACTGTCTGATGATTCTGAATGGAGTGAGTAGTAGAAGGCATGATTCTGAGGTAGGGGGATGGGCAGGAGGAGTGCCATAAGTGAAGTTAAGCAGCCTGATTGTTAACTCCTGACAGTGTGGCAGGCATAAGCAATAGGACAATCTGGCATTTTTTTAGCTCTAGGACATGTGATAAGGGCAGGCGGCAGGTGTTTGGGATACCTTGAAAAATGTTTAACAGGGATGATTGGTGACCAGAAGACTATCCCTGGCCACCTGGGGAGGGGGAAACGGTTTTTTACATGTGAAACACTTTCCTGAATACAAATCTTGCATGAATAGTGGACTGTTTGGAATTCACTCCCAAATATTCATAAAACTCATTGTTCATGAGATTCAGAAAATTCTACTCTTTCACTACACAGTCCTAGCATGAAGCAGGGGGCTGTGGTAGACAGGCATTACTTTGAATGGAGATGTGCACTTAGTGGTGTCCCTCAGGAATCCATGCTGGGGTCCTTGTTGTTAAAAAATAAAAATCATCAGTGATTTGGAGTCTGGGATTTCTAACAGGCTGCAAAAGTCCACAGATTACAATAATCTGACAAGGGTGGAAGACTCCCTTGAGGATGAAGACAACATTCTGAACAATCTGGGCAAATTATTTGGTTCCTGGAGTCTTACATTCTCTGTAGTCAAATGCAAGGTGCCCCACATTGCACTTGGAGGCAGTGTGATCTAGTAGTTAAGAGCACAGGATATACTGTACCTGTAATCCCCAGGAAACATCTTGAAACCCCCATGATGCATCTGGAAATAAGATGTTACCAGCACAGCATGTCTTTCCTTGTAAACCTTTAGAAATAAGTAAAGAAACAAATAATACAACAAACAAATGCATAGTGTGGGGCTTCTATTGCTGTAGTGAAGGAGAAAAAAGACCCGGGGCTCAAAACAGACATGGGACTGAAGCTTGACAAGCAGTGTGCAGACACTGTCCAGAGGACAGGCAAAATGTTGGGGTGCACAAAAAGGGTGTAATCAGGAGTGCAGAGGAAATAGTCCTACCTCTTTGCAAGGCACTGGTGAGACCCCACCTGGAGAACTACATGACATTCTGGGCTCCTAAATACAGAAGAACATTGAGACAGTTGAGAAATGAAATGTAGGAGCCATCAAAATGATCAGGGGTATTAAAGACAAATGCTACTTTATGAGGAGAAGTGTGTGGCTCTTAACATGTTTGCCCAGGATAAAAGGTGGCTGAGAGGGGACATGGTCCCAGTCTTCTGTACAATCAAGGGTAATGATAGGATTGATAAGACAGAGATATCTGATATGGTGTCCTCTAGAAGTATATAAGGGCATCATATAAAGGTCAGATGTGGCAAGTTCAGAAGTACAGTTACAACCACAGACGCAGTCAGATATTTTCTGAAATTTCTGTGCTATCTCTGGAGAAATTCCCTGCCTGCCTGCAGTACCACTATGGGCCACCAGAAAGAATCTCTTTAGATATACAGTAGCACAAAAATATCTGGAAATATCTGAACGTTTCTTGGCTGCAACTGTAATGTTAAGAGGTACTTCTTCTTCAAAACGATGTGGAACCTATAGAACAGCCTACCATTCTGAGACAGTGGACATAAAGGGCAGTACAGGCTGTCACTGCACGACATTACCCTGTCAAAATTGAAAAGAATATATACAATTATAAATTTTAACTTTAAAATGATCCAAAGTATCTGCCAATATGACAAGATAATTATCTTAGTATGATTTTTGGAAAGAATATTTAGTATCTTGACAATGTAATAAATCTTATTCCAAGATATTAAGTATTTTTAAAGAATTTAAATAAAGTTAATATGTCTTATATTAATATACATTAGTTTAAGATCTAGTTTGTATTTTAAACTGTACAAAAATGAGGGAATACAGGCAATAGAAACAGATAACCTGGGTGACTTTTAGGAAAAGTGAAAAACCTGTGGGTACCAGCAGCAATAGGAAACGGAAAACAAATTGGGACTGGAGTGGTCTACAGGACATCAAACCAGGACCATGGGGCAGAAAAAGAACTAGACAAAATTCTAAGAAGGGTGGCCATATGATGGAAAGTGTTGATAGTATAGGACTTTATCATGCTGGAGGTGGACTAGAAAATCCCAGTTACAGCAATTACAAGGAATCAGCTCCTGGTGGAAGCATACCAGGAGGCATTCCTAGTACAGCTGGCCCTACTGGCTCTTGTATTTATTAACAGTGAGAGGATCCAAAATGTGGTGGTTCAGGAATTATTAAGATCCAAAGGCCACAAGATGGTGAGGTTGGAAGTCCAAATGGAGATCTTCAATTGGGAAAGCTCAGCAAAGGTATGATGTTTTAGGAAGACTGACTTCAATGGGATGAGGGGTCTGTTGAAGGAAAGCACAAAGAGAGTGGAGTAGATAAAAGGGGTATCAAAGAGGAAAAGATAAAGAGGCCCAATGTGGTTCATGTCACACATAAGGAACACAGTAAGAGCAACACAGAGGTCATTCATAAAATATGAGGGAAGTCAGTGGGAAGAGGCTAGGGAGACATACCTAAAGTCAACCTCAGAAACTAGCAGGAAGGTCAGAGAGGCCAAGGCAGAGACAGACCTCAGGCTAGCAAGTAAGGTGAGACAAAGCATTCTTCAGATACAATTGAGAGAATAGCATGGTCAAATGGGATATTGTGATGCTTCAGAGTGGGGGGAAGCTGGGAGCAGGGTGACAAAGGCAAAGCAGAGATACTAAACCAATAATGTTATTCATTATTTACAAGGGAAACGTAGGACCACTGCCAGAATGTCAGATAAGCAGGGTAGGAATGGAGGTGGAGCATAGACAGCAGAGGCAATATAAAGAGGGTAAGGTGATAGCAAAATGAAAAAGGCTAAAAGTAGACAAATCTATGGGACTTAATGGACTGCAACCTAGGATGCTCAAGGAGACTGTGGCAGTCATAGCAGCTCCTCTTGTGGACATATTTAAATACTTGCTGTCTATGGAAGTGGTCCCTAGTAACTTCAGGACAGCAGATGTCCCTTTGCACAAAAGCAAAATGAAAGTTGAGGTATGAAACTACAGACCAGTCATCCTGATGTCTGTAGTGAGGAAGCTAATGGAGCCCATACTAACAGAAAGTGTAAAATTCCTGGGAGGGAGTGGCAACAGGACACCAGGCAGCATGGGGTTACAAGGGTGAGGTCTTGCCAGATGAGTCTTACTTACTTCTTCAACTGGGTGACCAAGGCAGTTGACAAAGGACAAGCAAAAAGTATATTATACTTAGATCTTAGTAAGGCCTTTGATTCAGTCCCCAACAGGAAATTGGTCAAGAAGCAAAGGGACTTGGCTGTGGAGAGCAAGTTAGTGACTTGGATAGAAAGTTGGCTGAGGGGAAGGACACAAAGATTAGTAGCAAATGATAAATTGTCAGAGGTAAAGGAGGGTATGAGAAAAGTACTGCTAGGATTGGTGCTGGGTCCCATAATTTCTGGATGTGTTCATATGTGACATGGAAAAAGGCATAGAGGGCAAGGTCTGCCTTTTCATAGTTGATATCAAGATATGTACAAGGGTTGATATACTGTAGAACATGGGATAAGGTAACTTACATAGATACATAGATGTTGTTGGCAGATAAGGGCCTTGTCACCCATCCAGTCTGCCCTATCCCTCTTTCTAGTGCTTAAGGTACTTAGGGAGGATCTGGGCAGGCTAGCAAAATTGTCAAAGATATGGCAGCTATATGTCAATACAAAAATAATGCAAAGTAATCACAATGGAAAAGATAACCAAGAGTGCAGTAAAAACATTTGGGGGGGGGGGCACAATGTAATGCATAGCAGAGAAAAGATACCTGGAGGATCTAATATCAGAAATCCTTAAATCAACAGCACAATGCAATAGATCTATGAGTAAGGCAAAAAGGATGTTGGGATGCATAGGGAAAGGAAAGAACAACAGAAACCAGGAGGTAGTTCTCCCCACTGTACAGATCATTGGTGATACCCTATCTGGAATATTGCACAAGGTACTGGAGTCCACACCTCAAGAAACACTGCAATAACAAGGAAGCAGTACAGCACAGGGCAACAAGATTGCACAGGACTGGTAGCATGACATAGAAGGAGAGGTTTCAGGTCTTAAACATGTATACCTTCAAGAAACAGGGAAAGGGGTAACATGAATGAAACTTACAAGTTCATGCACTATATAAATAGGATGGACACCAATAAACTTTCCTCCTTGATCTCAAACATACGGAAATGGAGAAACTTGCTTTAAAGCAGCAGTGCATGATAGTGGCAAAAATTCTGACCTATACTTTTTTATTCTATTTTACATTGCCTCTTATCACCTGACTTGTATGATACCATTGGTTCCCCATTTTGAGTCTGTTTTAATACTTTTTTCATATTTGAAATAATAAAGGCACTTGTGCCTAGTGGGCCTTACCCAGTTACCAAACACTAAAATAAAAAAAAATAATAAAAAAGGAGCGCTCCTTTTAATATGGCTTGGACCAGGTTTTCATCAGTATTCTCAGCTGTTTTTGTACATGAATTCTTTAGAATCACTTTTGTTGTGACTAAAATGTACTATCATGCATCAGGCAGTGCTCTCTGACCTTAAAAGTCAATAGGTATTCAAAAACAGCTAAGAAAAGTGATGAAAGTCTGGTACAAGCCATATTAAAAGTAATGCTCCTTTTATTATTTGAAATGTGAAATTAGACTCAAGATGAGGAAAGAAGGGTATCATACAAGTCAGGAGATAATGGGTAATCTAAAATAGAATTAAAAAAGTAAAGAGCAAAATTTTCACCACGATCATGCACCGCATGGCAGGAATCAAGAGGGACATCCACAAGCATTTCTTCACACAAAAAGTGGTGGACAAGTGGAACAAGATAGTGGGGGCAGTGGAACAGGTCAAATCAGCAAACAGCTTTAAGTAAAGATGAAGAAGTGAATAAGCGGCATCAGGAGTGGGTGTAACAGGTACACCACATCTATCTGTTTTAGTAGCAAGAAGCACATTTATTTAGAAGCAATAAAAGAAGAGCTATGATCCTCATTAAAAAAGGGTTAAACTTCTGTAAACAAACCATTTTATGGATTCAGAGGGAAGGGTGCAGATCCACCTTGGTACCACTGAGGGGAATAACATTGCAATATGTAATAACTATGCCTCTATCACTTATCAGGAGGTATTTTTTATGGAATATTCTGTCAAACTCACCATACTCTCAGATTATGAGCTAATCATGGCGGAATACTTACACACAGTAGTTGATCATTTTCTAAACAGAAGCACTAAACCCAAATCCGTCAGTTCAAATACAGCTTTGGATACACTCAAGTTAGTCACCAACAAACATAACTTATTTGATACTTGGAGATTAATAGATCCCAAAGAAGATGATTAACTTTATTCCCCCAGACACAAAGCCTCTAGCTGATTGGATTATATTTATTTCTCCATGCTATGCAATTTAATTAAATCAACAAATTTAGATGATATTAAAGTTTTTGACCATGCTGCCTGTAAACAGTCTTTATTTTTCAACCCAGAAAACTAAAGAAAGAGACACTGGCATTTTAGTGAATCTCTTTGGGAGAGCTAGAATTTGCTAGATGGTTACATGAGGAAGTCAGTTGTTACTTTAAAATAAACTTAAATGGGAGGTAGGCATCTTTGGCATGTGGGAGGCTTTTAAGAGGTCCCATACCATAACGGCAGAAGAAAGATAGCAACGACTGTCGAAGCGAATGTACAATTCCGAAAACCAAAATAAGGTGTTGTACATTACACCAAGTGCAAACACAATGCAAAATACTTAGACTGATACAGGGTAAAATATTTTACTTAATTTCAATGTGGGGGGGCTGCATCCACCACTCCCCCTGTTGCAGGGCGCTTAACCCCCTGCACCCCTACATATTATTATAATCAACTCTAGGGGGGGTGCATGTTGGGAAGGGGGAGAAAGTCCAGGTGGGACACAACTTGGGGACAAAAAAGCTTGGTGGGGCAACCTGGGGTGTGGGAGGAGCAATATCGAAGGAATGGTACACCAAAGATGGCAAAAAAATAAAATTATACAACCCCTCAAACATAAAACAAAACTACAGCACACCCATACCCGAACCTGGGTCCACTGGCATTACAGCCTGTTATCCTAACCACCACACCATCAGAACAGCTTGGCAGCCCTCCTCCAATGACTCCACATATCCTAATCTTCCTAATGCTGCCTCACTACCTGCTCACAATTTTTTTCACTATATCCTCACTATACACTACCCTTGCTATCCTCTCATAGTCGCTAACCTTACAGGCACTCAAATTGAGCCACTCAAAAGTGAGGCAGTCAATTTGAGTCACCCACATCACAGATTACCTTTTTAAGACTGCCCTCAAAGGGAAAATCACATGTTTCTCAGTGACTAAGAAGAAAACAAAATTAAAAAATCTTTCCAAAAATATTTTTTGTTATCTAATCTTTAGAGACAGCAGAGAAAAATCCAAGTAAAAAAAGTAACCTATTTCAACAAATTGTCAAACTTAAGTACAGTGTTGGGTAAGTTACTTTTTCTATTATTTTCTATTACGTTTGGAAACTTGTTCCAGAAAGCTCTGTGCAGTCACTAGCAAGGATGGAGAAGTACTGGAAAAATAATACACCTTACAGTTACAATTACTTATGTCTTTTTATACAAAAGTAATGTGTAACTGTAACTGATTACATTTATTTCAAAGTAACTAGTAACTAACCTATTACTTTCAAATAAATGTCATCTGTTACAGTTTTTAATTATTTTTGTGTTGTTTTTGTATAAAAAGAAATAAGTAACTGTAACTGTCAGGTGTATTGCTTTTTCTAGAACTTCTCCATCCTTGCTAGTGACTGCATAGAGCTTCCTGGATCAAGTTTCTAAAAGAAATAGAAAGTAATAGAAAAAGTAACTTACCCAACACTGCTTATGTATATGAACTTAATATGATTCATACTAATAAAGCTGAGTAATGATGCTAGCCCGCCAGTGCAGTGGCAAGGTATCCGTTTGTGGCGCGAACATCCATGGGACAGACTTGGGAGTCTGAGGGCCATCCAGGGGGGAAGGATGGAGCATCCCAGGGACTGCGCTCCTTCTCCAGGGGAAGGGGAGTTGACTGTTCGGAGCATTGAGAACCTCTGGTGGAGGCTGGGAGTAATGTTGCGACCAGCACCACATGTCGGGGGGAGGGGCATGGTGGATGCTCATCATCATTGCATGTCCCTGTACCTGGGGATCCCTGCAGAAAGAAAAAATGTTGGCCCCTGTGCATGATGATGGCTCCGCTGCTGTCTCCATTGCCTACCCATTTCCACGGGGGGGGGTCCATGTCCATTGGGGGGTGGCCTCCCCCGGGGGCGGTATGCTTGGGTATGGGGTGATGATGGGTGGAGCAGGGCTAAGCTTCCAGGGGGCCAGGCAACAACAAATAAAAAAATAAAGCTGAGTACACTCTTTTCCATACTAAAAAATATTGAGAGTTCTTGACAAAGTGGGAAAAGTTTTAACATTTAGGTTCAAGTAAAAACAACAGTGTAATACTACATCTGGTATACAAGATGAGAACAGAAGTGCTGAAGTTAAAAATAATGAAATCAGTTTACACTTCAAGACATTCTACAAAAAGGTGTATTCTTCCAATTTTTGTAATTCAACTGAAATCATTCAGCAGTATTTAAAAAAAGTTAAGCATCCCCCTGTCCTCAGAAACTTCCGTAGAGATGCTGGAAACAATTTCTCAACAAAAAATTAAAGCAGAGATTAGTAAACTTCTTTCAGTATGCACTCCTGGCCCAGATGGTTTTTCAAATGAATTTTATAAATATTAAAAGTATGATTTTACTAATCATCTCACTCAAACCTTCAACAAAGTCAATGGGAAGGATACTCTTCATGTTCCAAATTAGAAGCATGCATCACTTTTATTCACAACAAAAAGTAAAGACCACCTCTTTCTGTCACTTTTAGGCCTCTCTATTAAATATAGAATAATAAATGAGTAGTGTGTATAACATGAATTTTACAAACACCTGAGGCATTAGATGCTACATAAACCCCAAGGGTGAAGCTTGAGGGGCTTATACAAGCATCCAACACTAAGAGTGTGTGTAATATGTGAGTTTTTACACATTACCCCGTGTGTTGTTTTGTATAATTGCCGTGGATCATTTTTTTACCACAGCAGTTATATAACTTGAAGTCAATCGCTGTGCCGGTAGCTGCAGTCAGTTTGAGGAAGTGTGCACTCAACGAAGACAAGAACATAATGAGTGCATGTGTGGAGATAAACTCAGTGTGTATACCCTGTTATAACCAGGGTTGTTATAACAGCAAATTACAATTCTGTTCCTATGGGCACCCCCCCAGTTATATGTAAAATAATGTATGGAAAGGAGTGCATAATGAGAATTTAATATATGGATTTTGAAAATAATAGTGTCCTAAAGTATACAAAAACTCCTCGGTAGCACCATCGCTCCAGGAATGATAATACCACCATTCAGCAAATGATAATACTATCCTTCAGGTGCCGTAATACTATCGTTCGGGACCTGAACAATAGTATTATTACCAAAAGTCAACAGCACAAGCACAAGTCTGCTCCCAATGTCCTCCAAAGCGTGCCTTCTGATTGGCTGCTTTTCCTCTGTGGGAGGGTAGAACAACTCCGAAAACACAATGACTCACTCTCTCGGTTAGTGAGAGAAATCTTCAGGGGTTGCAGCAACAGTTTTTCTTTGCTCCCTGCTCTGTCCAGTTGTCAACAATCTGACTTGCTTTCCCCCGGCTCTTCTTGTAACAACTGTGGCCTGACTGATACCACCACCGATGGACAGCAGTTGGAAAAAAAGCGGGGCTAAACAAAGACCACACCACTGGCTGATGCTCACAGGAATGGGGAACCCTGCCGACATGAACATGGACCCACTGACTCCATTGGTGACATAGAGGTGAGTCAATTTACCTCGGATCCATATATTAAAAAAAATAACAAATATGTTACTGTGCATCACAAGGTTGTAATTCCACTTTGAGGTTCTGGGGACATGAGAACCTTTGTCCCCAGAACCTCTCAATGGGATTACTGCCTTGTAATGCACAACACCATATTTATTATTCTAGTTGTTATACACACCCAAGGTATTGGATGCTACCTAAACTCTAAGAGTGAAGCTCAAGGCATTTATCAAAGCAGCCCACACCGAGGATCTGCACAAAATTCGAGTTTGGCTCTCCTCCTCATGCGTTGCTTTACGTAATTGCTGGGGGCTGTTTTTTTTCCAAGCTACTATATTAAAAAAAGAGGGAAAAAAACCCACTTTGGCCCAGATATTCAAACTGCACCCAAAAAGTGCGCAATAGCAGGAGCAAGTGCAAGTCCCTTGCGCCCATGTGCAAGAGGCACGATATTCAAAAACTGAGCCAGCCAAGATGCGCCTACAGCCGATGACTGAATATCACACCACCTGCGCCATAGTGCAACTAGGGAGGGGAAGCTGAGCAGATCTGATGTGCCATAGCGCAGCAAGGGATGTTTAGCTGAGCAGTCCAGAGGCACCATAGCGCAACCAGGGATGCCCCCCAGCAGCAGTGCAGCAGTGCAGCAATGCAACTGCACAACCAGGGATGTAGGGGCCCACCACCCATGCCACAGATGGGCAGAGGAACACACAGCAGAACAGACATCGTCCCCCTCTACACCCCATGCACTGCACAACTGCGGGAGGGCTGGAATAACCACTGGCCCATGGAGACAAGCAACCAATCCACAGCTGGGCCATGGTGCCCCATCACACCCCCTGGCAAGCTATGACCAGCACACAGGGAGGGCCGACCACCCTGTGCCACATCATCCCCCCAATGCAGCGCACACCCTGTACCGTGACCCCCAGATACCCTGCCCAGGAGCAGCGTCCACCACTGCAGGAAACCCCATGCATGCCACCACCCCCACTGTGACGATGCAACCCTGTGCACCACAGAACCATGCAAGGCAGCCCCACCACGAGCACCCATCAGCGGGTGGCAGCACACAGTGATGCAACAACGGCATGCACAGTGCCACCACGCACAGCCCCCCCAGGTACAGCTGACAGACCGGCCATGAGTCGGCACATGAGGTGCCCCACACGTGACAGGGCATGCCCCAGACACCATCACCAGTGGTACAGCACCCTGCACACCCTCCCAAGGACACACCCCGACCCAGCACTGGCCACAACAGCCAGCATAGACACCCACAGTGGTACGTGGAAGCATGCACCACACCGGATGCAACACAGTGCGTGGACAAACACCCACCCATACCCAAGGGCACAACAACACAGGGATGCAGTAGTGGGGCAACCAAGCCCCCAGCGTGGGCCCATGGAAACCGTGTACACACAGCCTGCAGTCCTCCATGGCACAGAAGTGCCAGCCACCCTGCGCAGGCACTGTGGACCTGCACGCCACCATCATTTGCCCAGAGCACAAGTCACAGACAGTGGTGCACATCCCCTGCAACACACGCAAGCCACAGCATGGAGGTGAGACAACAACCACAGAGGCCACAGTGTCACCCAAGACAGACATGCACCACACCAGTGACAGGAGGCAACCCAGTATTGTGACGGGTACAGTGGCTGCCCTGCATGGACAGCCACCACTGACATGCCAGCAGACCATGCAGGTCACAGACATGCATGGGTGTCAGCTGCACAGGCCATGGACGGGCTGACAGGGGCACCATGGACACAGAGCATGCACCATGGACCACTGCACACAGTCATCCAGTGCACAGGGCACAACACACACACCACAGACACTGACTGATAGCTACTCCCACACCATAGTGAATTCCCCACGGACACACACACATACCCATGACTACACCACCCTGACGCCATGCACACCACTGCAGCTGAGCACCTATAGCCCGCTGCAAATCAGAGACCACCACAGTATTCATATCAAAAGATTTGTGTTCAAAAATATCAAAAAGAACTATTTACAAAACTATGTACGAATGTGTGGTGGGAGGGCCACAAACAAGATAGGGGTGGGTAATGGGCAGGGGTGAACAAATGGGACAGGAAAGGAGGGGTGTGAGGGTGGGTCCAGGGGGGTAGGGGAAATCAGGGGCATAAGGATGATCAATGGGAGCCCCGCTCCCCGCTCCGGCTGCTTTGCCTCCTGTGTCTTCTCTGGACCCCCAGCCAGTCAGTCCTTTGCAGGATCTCAAATGATGCCCGTGCCACATTGAGTATCTCCTGCAGTGCCTCCCATATCTCCTGCAGCTGGCAGACACCTAGGACAAGGGAGCACAGCCAATAGGTGTGAATGCACAGCCCCATACAGCCCACCCACTGTGCATGGCATACGGCCATGGGACATGCCTCTGTGATAGTGTGTGACCACCCACAGTGATCACGTCCACAAGACCTGCCCACCCAGGAGCATACAGCCATGCGGACCACTGCACACACCCACCAGCCAAGTCATGCACAGCACCACCGTGGCTGTTTAGTGACATGACTATGTGGTGCAAAGGCAGTACCCGGTGCACACATGGACCACCATCGACGCACTCCCAGACATGCAGTGCCACTGGACAGTGCTGACTGTAACAAGTTGCGTGCATGGCAGTGGTGTCACTGGATGGTGGCCATACCCCGCTGCCCATCCTGTTACACAGCATGCAATAGTAATCATGGCGGTATGGCACTCACCATCATCAGGCTGGTCCCTTGGGCACTGTGGACCATCGCCTCCTACCGCCCTGTCGTCCTGCTGGCACCACAGCTCCCTGGCCAGACGCCTCTCCTCCGGCCCTGTGGTGCAAACATGGAGAGAGGAACATCAGTACAATCCTGTAGCAAAGTCCCCCTGCCCCAATGTGTGTGCACTCCCACCCAGCCAGACCCACCCACCCCACACCCTGATAACACCACCACAGCCAACACCGGATGGTCCCTCCCCCATGTTCTGGACACATACAACCGTGATACCCATATGGAAGATAAAAGTGTGTGGACATAACACCTACCTGGCCATGGCACCGTGCCCCTCCTGGCATGTGCCCGCAGGTGGGCAAGCAGGTCTGGTTCCCTCCTCCTCGGGTCGCCATACCTGTGGCGGCACTGCTCCACCGTCCGCCCCCTTCCTGTGGCCTCCTCCAGGGAGTCAGCCACCTCCTCCCACACCTGGCTCCTGGAACTGTCCAGGGGTGTCTCCCCAAACAGTGGGCCATAAAGTGGCTCAACAATGGCCACCAGGTTGGCCAGTTCAATTTGGGTCCACTGGGCAGCCCTCCTCCACTCCATCTCACTTGCTCAGTAGGTTCAAAATGGTGCTCTGCAGCACGGCTCCACCATGTGCAGATGCTGCATGGTACAGCACTTCCATTTCCTATCACGCTGTCACCGAACAGCGCGATAGAGGTGCACCCATGCCTGATGCATGGCGCCTAGGGGAAAAGGTAGGGCACAAGGTCAAGGGTCTGTGGCGCATGGACAGGCACAGTGCCATTGGAACCCAATGCATGTAGCATGATTGGGTGCCTGTGTGCTACCTCCAGTAGTGGCCTACCTTGCTGTTGCCCCAGTGCGCCTATGATGCCCCAGTGCCACAGCGCCATATAGGTGAACATCGCTGTAGCACCACTGGCACAATGGTGGCCATGCCTTGCATTGCCTCCTGCGCACAGCACATTTGCAGCACAGCAGACGCCTGCATCAGCAACCTGGGCATGCGCAGTGAGGTGTGTACTGTGCATGTCACAGAACTGCACCCTTGGCTCAGCAGTTGCACCTCGCCTCATTTGCATGGACTGTGCTATAAAAGTGCGACACTGGGCTGCACTGGCCATAGTCGGTTACTGAAGTCTATTGGTGAGTTGCATGCTGTTTGGGAGTATGGACTGTGGATTTTGGGACATGCATGGGACTGCACAGTCACAGGTAACAACTTTCATTCTTACAGGCTAAATAATGACCGAGCGAGTTGTGGGAGAGGAGAAACACAGTGGTGGGAGGAGGAGGAGGCCTAATTTCACCAAGGCCAAGATGGATCAGGAGCCACTTCTCAGTGGATGGCAGGGAACACCACAGGCCCGTGCTGCTGCATGGGAGGAGGTGGCACATGCAGTGAACCTGCATGGCAGCCACCAGCACTCCGTGCAGGAGTGCAAGAAGAAGATGGGCACAGACAGGAGGAGGATAAAGGAGAAGGTGGCTGCCATCAAGGCAGCATGAGCTGCAACAGGTGGGGGACAGCCAGAGGTGCTACACCTAACCCCACAGGAGGAGAGGGTTTCTGGAAGCATGCAGTGTTGTGCCATTGAGGGTGTTCCGGGTGGTGGCTTCCAGACGGGTGGTAGCCCGTCACTGCACGGTAGGTCATGGTCTGTCTATTGGGGGGGCAGGGTATGTCACATGCAGTAACGCGACTTTGTTTTCCCTTACAGATCCTGAGCATCTGCATGGGTCAGCGGTGGTGGGCCTGTCCACTGAGGACAGTCAGATGGAGATGGAGGAGGGCCCATCCACCTCCACAGGTATATGCAGCTCAGTGCAACAGTGGGCCCGCCTGGCTGTCCAGACTGATGTTGCTGGAACAGGTGCGGAGGAGGCCCTGCCCGTGTCCCAGCATGCCAGCATCCACAGATGCCAGCATGCTGTGACTCGGGCTGGTGCCGGGTCTGTCACCGATGATGATGTCGCTAATGGCATGGGCAGTGACACATGTGTGCCATGGGATGGCCACACAGCAGGTAACATCACGGCCATGGCTGTGGGTGGTGCCGCCGTGGAGGCCAGCATGTCATCACAGTCCCAGCCTGTGCCTGTCAGCACCATTGGGGCAGCACTGGTGTGTGTACAGGACAGTGGGACTGTTGCAGCCACTGCGGTGGCACCAGTGAGCCCTGGTGAGTGGCAGCTGGAGGAGCAGCATCAGCAGTCAGCCAAAGGGCTTGGGGGTACAGGGTCAGGGGGTGGCATCAGTGCACCGCCTGTGGACATGCCCAGTCCTGGTCCTCGTGTGCAGCACCCACCCTCAAGGGGTGCTGCGCATCAGGGCTGCGCACACCCTGAGGGACAGGATGCTGAGGAGGCAGATGACCTCTTGGATGAGCACATCTGCATACTGCAAGCATCAGTCAACCAGCAGATGCAGTTTGCAACATCAGTGGATGCACTGCGTGTGGCTCTGGAGTGGGCAGAGGAGCATCGCAGCAGAGACACCACTCTGATCCTGGCAGGGATGGACCGGTTGTGGGAGGATGTGACCACTGCCATTGACAGGCAAACACAGGCATTCACTGTTGTAATGGCCACAACGGGCACACAGACATTTGCCCATGCATCGCAGACACCACGCAGTGCACTGTCCACCCCCTGTTCCCAGCATCGTGCGGCACCCTCCTTGTCAACACTGGGTTCAGCTGTGGGCATCCCGAGCATGCCTGGCGCAGGCATGTTTGGTGTGCTGCAGACCCCTGCGTGAGCACGGTCACATTCACACAGTGGAACCCCTGGGGGACCATTGGTGCCACCACATGAGGCCAGTGATCAGCCTGTCAGTGCTGGCAGGTCTTGGCGGGGCTGCCCACGCATCCAAGGTGGCCGGGGCACTGTGGCACATGACTGACCTGTCTCCCAATATGGCTACTGTCTGGTGCTGCCCTGTGTGCATTGTGTCATTCAGTGGGCATTGCACGGGTGGGTACCCGGCCCTGCACACAGACACACAGTCCATCTGCACGCCCCCTCCCGGCTGCTGTCCGCAGCTGCACATGCATGATGATGCCTGCATTGCACTGTACACCAATGTGCAATGGTGCTCAGCATCTGACACACGCACAAGCACAGGCAGTGGGCGTGGTGGTCTGTGGACATGTATGTGGCTAGGAGTGGCATTCTGGGTCAGTGTGCCTCCTACCCTTTGTGCATGTCTGGTGCATTGTGTGTGTGTGTGTGTGTCCATCCGTGTGGCATGTTAGACCTCACCCATCCCTGGTTGTGTGTGTGGTTCCATGCCCGGCCACTTCCCTTGACGGAATGCACCCCTGGTGTGTGTCCATGCGTGTTTATGGGTTGTGCCTTAGCCATTGTTGGTTGCACATGGCCCCATGACTTACCTGGGTTGGCTGAAGTTCTCTTCCGTGATGGTGTCCCGGTGCAGCTGTGCCAGCCGGAGCAGTTGGGGGTCCTGTCGGCCAAGTGGGGCTACCCATCACCATTGTCACCGGCATCCTCATTGTCCCCATTGCTGTCCTCCTCTTCGACCTGTATGGCTATCCCACATTCGTTGGCCATGTTGTGCAGGATGCAACAGGCCAGGAATAGCCCACAGGCCTTTGAGGGGCTGTACTGTAGGGCACCACTGGAGGTGTCCAGGCAATGGAAACATGTCTTCAGCATCCCGAACACCCGCTCAATGACATTACGTGTGGTGGCGTGTGTCTCATTGTAGCGTTGCTGCGATGGGGTCACGGGCCACCAGTAGGGTGTGAGCAGCCAGGGACAGAGTGGGTATTCACTGTCACCTGTGTGTAGAGGGTGGCGGTTAGTTTGGTGATCAGCATCACCCTGCCCCAGGCCATGTAGGCCACTACCCATGTCACCTCTGACCATGCCTACCCCAGGCCCTATAATTGTCCATGTGGTTTGCATACTCACCCACTAGGTGGCCAGTGGGGATATCCCCACTCTCGAATCTGTGGCACAGTGCTGACTGGTGCCAGATAGAGACATAATGTGCTCCCCCAGGGTGCGTGGCACAGACATTGATTATGCGCCCCTGGCATCGCACACCACCTGGCAGTTGATGTTGGCATAGCCCTTGCGATTTATATATGCAGCCCCCTCAGGGCCAGGTGGTGTGCAGATGGTCACATGGGTGCAGCCTATTGCCCCTAGCATGTCAGGCATACGTGCTACCCTGTGGAACTCCTGTATGTTTGCTGTGTGCTCTGCCAGTGTGCTGGGGAAATGGATGTACTCCGCAGCATGTGGCAGCAGTGCACTGAGGAATTGGGTGAGGTGGTATGACGTAGCCAACTGGGTTATGCCTGTGGTGTCCCCAGTTGGTCTCTGGAAGGTACCCATGGCGAGCAAGCACATGCAAGCTGTCACTTTCGTCTCCACTGACAGGGCATGGCTCCGTCGTGTGGGTGCCTGCATCACATCACTGCACCGCTCACAGAGCTGCCTCAGAATTGCCCAATTCAGGTGGTACTGGCCCATAATCTCAGTATCACTGTACAGCTCAAAGCTGATGTGGGCTCAGTACTGCCTGATGGGGGCATACTGCTGACGGGCCCTTCCATGGCCACGCCCCCCTGCTGCCCACCTTCACACCCCCCTCATTACGGCCTCCATCTGGATGGTGGCACTGGCCATGTCCCTGGCTTGTGTTCACCCCCCCCGGCAGCTGTTTCTGTATTCCCCCCACTGTCCTGGCTGCTACTTCCCCTGCACCGGGAACACCTGCCTGTGCTGGCCTCACTGCTGTGTGGTGTACTTCCCCCTTCTGCACTGTGGCTCCCCACACCTTCCCTGTGCCTGTTGATTCCAGGTGCCCTTTCCTGGCCTGCCCTGTGTGTCTCTGCTGCCCAGTTTTTCCTGCTAGACTTTGCCCTCATGTGGCTTCCATGTAGCGTTCTTGCAACTCTTCCTTGCTCCCTTTTATTTTGGCTCATTTCCACTATGGCACAACTTCCGCTGGCTCCCCTATTGCACATGGCGCATGTTGTTGAATATTGCACTGTGCCATTTATGCATGGTTCCTCCCCCTTCAGTTGCACATGCATTCATTATCATTGCGCTGTTGCTCAGCATGATTTGGGGGTTGCAACTGCCTCCTGCTGAATATCACAGAATGGCGCATTTTCGGACTTGCGCAGGCGCAACCCTATTGCGCATGGCTCAACTCTTTTGAATATCTGGGCCAGTGTGTTTTATTTTTCTTTTTACTTTTACAGGCAATCACTAAGAAACTCTAATGGTAGCACTAATAACTGTATTTCATTTGAAAAATGGTTTCATTTGTATTTAAAAAAGTCCAGTGCAATAAGGACTGACCTCGATACTCTGTCAGTATACAGTCACAAAATAACAATAGAGTCATACAGGAATTGTGTGAAAAACATGGATGAAACTAATGAAAAGTATAATGGTATTAACAGAAAACTGTGTTTTAGTACTCATTAAAATGTCAAGAAAATAGATATTCTTGTTATTTGTAGAAGATCGGTGCTGCTCTGAAATATGGTTGCCATAACAATATTGTAATTTGGAGCACAGTTCAGATGTCACTATGGTTTCCATGGGAGAGAGAAAGGGGGCATGATTTCTTTGGTGCGGGTCATTGTAGATACTGACGGTCACTCCCTTGTTGAAGACACAGATGGAGCCAAACATAGACTGCGTGGTTTTGCTAGAAGCACTCTCAGATATGGCAACTTTTGGAACAATTAGGGCTACATATTCCTTTGACACAGTAGAGGTGGAGGGTTACTGTTCTCCACTGGTGTGAGTGAGAATCTCACTTGTTTTTGTCTGACTTCAGAATGGACAGAGTAATTGTTTATGGAGTGGACATTTTGATTTCTTGTAATTTGCTGGACTTCACTAACGACGATGTTAGCATCTAACACTCTGTCTGCTGGGTTTACAAGTGGAATGATTAGCATTGCTTACTTTCTGGCAGACTTGATGAAAATGTAATTTGCTTCTTCATGTTGTAGAGTTGCTTCATTTCAATTGCCATATTATGAAACCAAAGAGAATTTTCCTTATGATTTATGTTGGGGCAATATAGAAAGGCTTTGCTTTTACCAGCACCTGTAGTGGCCAATGAGATAATAAATCTGGTAAGCTGTGATTCTGTCTCTGTCTGGTTTCCTTTGTTTTCATATATACAAGGTTGGATGGGTCTCACATCAGGAGGATTGTCTCCCAGGATGGTCTTGGTCTGCTGTTTATTGTATTCAGTGAACCAATGGCCCTGTTTATCTGTTCCTTCTTGAATGTCTCCCCAGGCCAGATAGTAATGTTCCTTAGTTTGCAGTGTGAACTGTGTATCAAAGTTGAAAAAGAGAACATTTAAACAGTGATGTGGTGCTTTTCATTGAAATGAGGCCTGTAGAATGTGAGCAATTTATCTCAGCCTTTGTTAGAGGCTCTGCTTTTGGAGGATGGTTTCCTTTATTGACTTTCTTAAGCTGTTTCTGTTTGGCTGCTGAAGTTATTTTTGTTTCAGTAAAATCTGTTTGGAGCCCATTGAATACAGAGTGGTGATATTTGGTATTTACTAAATGAAGGTCTGTACTGGCAATGATCCCCCTGATAATTCCCAGCATATATTCCGAGTCGCCTTGTCTTTTCTGGCAATAGCTAAAATTTGACATTTGTTGTCTAATTCATTTAATGTGAATTCTGTGAAGCTAACGGAACTGTCAGGCTCTTCTAAAAATGACCACAACAACTGCAAATCACTTTCTCTTTTTAAGAAAGTTTCAACTTCTTGCTTACACAAGACAGAAAAAAATGTATTGACACAGTCTTTCAGAACAGATTATCTTTATTTTGATTAAAAAGCCATGGCACTTGCGTAGTTTGATGCACTGCTGAGGGAGTAGGAGCTGTGCATTGGACAAGCTGGTGCATGTATAGGTCCATTATAGCTTACGGGTTATAACAGCATATTATAACTAGCTTTCCAAGTACAAAAAACAGTACCCAGTTATTATGTAGCAATTTCAGTATAACATTTTAGTAAAGATATTAACAAATAGGCTTCAAACAGTACTACAGCATGTTATAGGAAAGGAACAAGTAGGGCTCATCTAATAGAGGGGAACTGGCAATATATGGAGATTTTTGGTAATCTAAAATATCACCCCCAATTATTGACCTATCCTTGAGCATATTAATGGCTTTCAAGTCTCTGGAATTGGACTTTATGAGTGAGGCTCTTAAATGGTATGGAATCAGACTGCCATTCATTCATGAGTAAAGGATAGACAGTGATGACAGAAAAGGACCAAATGTCCATCAAGTTAGCTAGGAGTTCCCGATCTGCCCCTGGACCAGTTGTCCACATGGGGTTATTAAACCCTCCTGGTTCACCCCCATGTGTCCCTCCCTACCTTCCTACTGCTACTGACTTTAGCAACCACCAAACTCTTCACTCTGTTCCAGTCATGCTTGAAACCATTTGTGATCTTGGCACTCACCATCCCTGCTGGCATATTGTTCTGCAGCTCCACCACCCTTTCCATAAAATAGAACTTCTTTACATCCCTCTAAAACCTTTCATCTGCCACTTTTGACTAATGTCCTCGGGCTCTTCAATCTGTACTACTGCTATATAGTTCCCCACAGCTCACCTTGTTTATTCCCTTCATAGAAACATAGAAACAAAGAAGTTGACAGCAGAAGGAGACCGCTAGGTCCATCTAGTCTGCCCATTTGCTTTAGACCTATTTTGACACTCTAGTTGTCCTTTGTAGTCAGGGCTCCCTTGTGTCTATCCCATGAATTCTTGAATTCCCCCACAGTGTTGACCCCCACAACCTCTTGGGGCAGGCTGTTCCAGGCATCCACCACTCTTTCTGTAAAAAAAACAAAAAATAAACTTCCTGGTGTTGGTGGAGAACCTCCCTCCTTGCAGCCTGAAGTCATATCCCCGGGTCCTGGAGCCCTTCTTGAAGTAAAAAAGTTCCTGTGCCTGTACGTTGTTAATGCCTTTTATGTACTTGAATGTTTCAATCATGTCCCCTCTCTCTCTCTCTCTCTCTCTTCTCTGCTTCAAGGAGTACATATTCAGTTCCCTAAATCTTCCCTTGTAGGACATGTACTGCAGACCCTGAATCATTTCTGTTGCCTTTTTCTGTACTATTTTCACCTGGTCAATGTCCTTCCTGAAGGTGAGGCCTCCAGAATTGGACTCCGTATTCCAGGTGAGGACTGACCAGCGATCTATACAGTGGTAGTACCACCTCTCTTCTCCTGCTCATTATTCCCCTCCCAATGCAGCCCAGCATTCTGTTGGCCTTCAATGTTGTCTTCTCACACTGCTTACTAACCTTCAAGATGTCTGAGATTTTGATTCCCATATCGTTCCTGGTTTGAGGCCGCCAGTCATTGGCCTCCTAGGTAATACTTCTTCCTTGGATTTTTCTTTCCTATATGTATGACCTTGCACTTTTTGGCATTAAATATTAGCTGCCACACTCCAGACCATTCTTCTAGTTTCTTGAGGTCAGCTTCTATCTTGCTCACTCCTTCTGAAGTGTCTACCCTGTTACATATCTTGGTGTTGTCTGTGAACAGACACACCTACTGTTCTAGTCCATCAGTGATATCTGCTATAAAAACATTGAAGAGCAGAGGCCCCAGCACTGAGCCCTGGGGCACCCAGCTGGTCACCCTGCCTTCTGTCAATTGCATTCCATTAACCTGTACCCTCTGAGTTCTGCCTTGTAACCAGTTTTGTACCCAGTTTTGTACCCATCTGACTACTTCTGGACCAACCCCTGTGTGGTCAAGCTTCTTTACCAGCCTTCTGTGTGGAACCGAGTCAAAGGCCTTACTAAAGTCTAGGTAGACCACATCTACTGCCCCACCGTCATACACTATTTTTGAAGTGTAGTCAAAAAATTCAAGCAGATTTGTTTGGCATAACCTACCTGCTGTGAAACCGTGCTGTTTAGGGTCTTATTGGCAGCTAGTTTCGAGGAATGCTATGATCCTCTATTTGAGTAGTGTCTCCATTAGTTTCCCTATTATAGACGTGAGGTTCACCGGTCTGTAATTACTAGCCTCTTTGCAACTGTCTGATTTGTGAAATGGTGCCACTATTTCCTTTTTCTAGTCATCGGGTACCATGCTGCTTTTCAAGGATTTTGTGAATCTGCCCCCAGTTCCTTAAGGATTCTGGGATGCATCTCATCTGGTCCCATGGTTTTGTCTGCTTTTAGTTTGTTTAGCACCTCCCATACTTCAGCTTCTGTAAAGGGACTCGTCTCTACCTCTCGTCTTGGGATGTTGTGTTTTTTCAGGGCTGGGCCATCCCCTGGATCCTCTTTTGTAAGCACCAAGCAGAACTATTTGTTGAGGATTTCGGCTTTCTCTGGGTCATGTTTGGTGCACTTCCCTTCTTCAGTAGCAATCTTTACTATTTGCCTTCCTATGTTCCCTAATGTATCTAAAAAAATATTTGTCTCTTCTCTTTTCCCCTTCTGCTATCTTTTCCTCTGTCTGGGCTTTTGCCTTTCTAATTTGTTTGTCAGACTCTCTCATTTTTATGTTGATTGTGCGCATGTGCAAGAAACATATTGCGGCAGCTTTCCAGAAGCAGGTTGTGGAGGCACGGCACTGTATGACCAATGCCCCCACAGCCTTTAAAGGCTTGGCCCACATTCCCCAATGCTGTGGCATGCAGCTGCTGACACTAGTTCAGCCAGTGTGCTACAACCTTGTAAGGTTTCAGCTGCTGCAATCAGGGGCCACCTCATCATTGCAGCATAAGCCATTCACTGCAATGAGGAAGCGACCCATCATTGCTTGGTGGAACCTTGTTACAGTGATACTGTTTGTGAACATGGTGGTGACTTGCCGCCATGTTCACAAACAATAATAAGCATCCCCTGCTGAGGGGGTGCCCAATCCCCCTAGGCAGCATGTGCCCCCCCATCATGTTTGTTTGCCAATGGGGGCCCCAATCCCCGTCAGCTTCAGTGCCCCAAGGTTAATGTTGCCAATGGGGGAGCCCACTCCCCGTCAGCATTATGTAATCCCCCCTCACTTTTGCTGTGTGCCGACGGGGTGCCCAATCCCTGTCTGCATAATGTAACCCCCCCTTTTTTTGTGTGCTGATGGGGGTGCCCAATCCCCCATTGGCTACAGCTGCCCTCCCAAAAAAAGACTCTATTGGCACATTGGGAGCCCACTCCAGCGTGCCACATGCCCCTGTAAAACCAAAAACGGTTCTGCAATTTTTTTTTTCCCTGTGGAAAAAGGAAACAGTCCCTTGGCAGTCTCCCTGCCCCCTCCCACAACCCGTGCCCAACCACTGTGCACCCTGCCTCCCCACACCCCCCTCACCCCATACTTACCTCCGGAGTCCTGCGTGACCATCTTCGGTGGACCGGGGACACGTCTGCACTCTCCAAAGCTGACCGTAAAGTGAGGAAATGCTGGTAAGCTGTATAATGGAATAAATAGGGCTTGTTCAACTTTGATGCATATCTCAGGCATTTTTTGGAATTTTGGCACCACATTTTCAACATGGGATTTTTGGGACCCCTCCTCATGAATTCTGGTACTGTCATGGCGTTATTTGGCCCCGGAAAGTTTATTTTGCTCTCACTGTGTGGAATCCCCTTTTGGGACTGATTAACAAAATGACAGTGCCAGTGTACATGAGGTTGGCTCTCAAAAAGCCTATGTTGCAAATTTGGTGGAAAAATCCAAAAAAATGACTGTTTTATGAGCATGCGTTGTGCAGTTGCTATGCATGCTCGTAACTTTGTGAATCTGCAATATTTTCACACCAGATTTTCAACATTGGCATTTTTTCAGACTTCCTTGGGAACAGTATAGCTGTCATTTTCTACATCCTGGCCTAAATGTGTTTTTGCACTTCCTACGCAGAATAGCACAGTTGCTGTGGGAAATCAGTGTTCGGGACAGATTACAAAAATGACAGTGACACTGTTCATGAACAGAGGTCCTAAAATGCCTATGTTGAAGATTTGGTGATGGTACCTTAAATGACTGTTACGAAAGTACGCTAAGCAGGTTTGTACGCATGCTCGTGAATCTCGAAATTAATAATATTTCTCTCCAGATTTTCAACATTGCCATTCTTCTGTACCTCCTTATGAACAGTACAGTTGTTATTTTTCACATCCTGGCCAAAATATGTTTTCACAGTTCTGGTGCAGAATAGTGCGGTCGCTGTGGGAAATCCATGTTCTGGACACATTATGAAAACGAAAGTGACACTGGTCATTAGCAAAGGTCCTAAAATGCCTATGTTGAAAATTTGGTGATGAAAGTCCATAAAATAAGTGTGTTATGAATGTGCATTGTGCAGTTTCCAAGCACGCTCGTACCTTCGCAACTTTGCAATATTTTAACTCCAGATTTTCAACATTGCCATTTTTCTACACCTCCTTATGAACAGTGCAGCTGTCATTTTTCACATCCTGGCTGAAATGTGTTTTCGCTCTTCTGGCACATAATTGCGCGGTCGCTGTGGATAATCAGTGCTCGGGACACATTAAAAAAATCACACTGACACTGTTCATGAGCAGAGGTCCTAAAATGCCTATGTTGAAAATTTTGTGATGAAACTCCATAAAATGACTGTGTTACTAGCGTGTGTTGTGCATTTTCCACGCACCCTTGTAAGTTCTCTAATTAGTAATATTTTCACGCCAGATTTTCAACACTGGCATTTGTTCACACCTCCTTATGAACAGTACAGCTGTCATTTTTCACATCCTGGCCGAAATGTGTTTCTGTGCATCCGACGCAGAATACCACAGTTGCTGTAGGAAATCAGTGTTTGGAACAGATTAGAATAGAGCGACTGAGAGAGGGAGGAGTGACTGAGCTCAACTGAGCTCTGTCGGGACTGCTGTGGATTTCTTTGTGGGCAGGAAAAGGTGCCAACGCAGGCAAGAGCCCAGTACAAAAGGAGAGCATGCAGCATTGGGAGACACAGAACGAGCGAGTGAGGAAGAGGGAGTGAGTGAGCTAAACGGAGCTCTGTTGGGACTGCTGTGGATTTCTTTGTGGGCAGGAAAAGGCAGCAATGCATGCAGGGGCCCAGTACAAAAGGGCAGCCTGCAGCGGTTGGGGAAACAGAACGAGCGACTGAGAGAGAGGGGGAGTGAGTGAGCTCAACAGAGCTGTATCATGACTGCTGTGGATTTCTTTATGGGCAGAAAAGGGAAGCAACGCAGGCAGGAGCCCAGTACAGAAGGGCAACCTGCAGCGCCAGCAGAAACGGAATGAGTGAGTGACACAGGGGTGTGAGTGAGGTCGACGGAGCTCTGTTGGGACTGCTGCAGATTTCTTTGTGGGCAGAAAAAGATGCCAACAAAGGCAGGAGCCCAGTACAAAAGGGCAGCCTGCAGCACCAGGAGAAACAGAATGAGCGAGTGAGACAGGGTGAGTGGGCAACCTCAATGGAGCTCTGTCAGGACAGCTTCAGATTTCTTTGTGGGCAGGAAAAGGTGCCAATGCAGGCAGGAGCCCAGTACAAAAGGGCAGCCTGCAGCGCCGGGAGAAACAGAATGAGTGAGTGAGAGAGGGGGAGTGAGCGAGCTCAATGGAGGTCTATCGTGACTGCTGTGGATTTCTTTGAGGGCATGAAAAGGCAGCAACGCAGTCAGGAGCCCAGTACAAAAGGCCAGCCTGCAGCACCAGCAGAAACGGAATGAGTGAGTGAAAGAGGGGGAGTGAGCAACCTCAACGGAGCTGTGTCGGGACTGTTGCAGATGTCGTTGTGGGCAGAAAAAGCCACCAATGCAGGAAGGAACCCAGTACAAAAGGGCAGCCTATTGCAGTGGGAGACACAGAATGAGCAAGTGAGGGAGGGGGAGTGAGTGAGCTCAATGGAGCTCTGCTGGGACTGCTGTGGATTTCTTTGTGGGCAGAAAAAGGCAACAATGCATGCAGGGGCCCAGTACAAAAGGGCAGCCTGAAGTGATGGGAGAAACAGAACAAACGAGTGAGAGGGGGAGTGAATGAAATAGCTCAACGGTGCTCTATTGTGACTGCTGCATATTTCTTTGTGGCCAGAAGAAGGTGTCAATGCAGGCAGGAGCCCAGTACAAAGGGCAGCCTGCAGTGCCGACAGAAATGGAAAGAGCGAGTGAGAGAGGGGGAGTGAGCGAGCTCAACGGAGCTCTGTCAGGACTGCTGCAGACTTCTTTGTGGTCAGAAAAAGCCAACAACAGAGGCAGGAGCCCACCACAAAATGGCAGCCTGCAGGGCCAGGAGAAACAGAATGAGCAAGTGAGACAGGTGGAGTGAGTGACCTCAATGGAGCTCTTTCAGGACAGCTGTGGATTGCTTTGTGGGCAGAAAAAGGTGCCAATGCAGGCAGAAGCCCAGTACAAAAGGGCAGCCTGCAGTGCTGGGAGAAACACAATGAGCGAGTGAGAGAGGGGGAGTGAGAGAGCTCGACGGACCTGTGTCAGGACTGCTGCAGATTTCTTTGTGGGCAGAAAAAGCTGCCAACAGAGGCAGGAGCCCAGTACAAAAGGGCAGCCTGCAGCACCAGCAGAAACAGAATAAGCGAGTGAGAGGGGGGAGTGACCCACCTCAGTGGAGCTCTGTCGGGACAGCTGCAGATTTCTTTGTGGGCAGAAAAATGTGCCAATGCAGGCAGGAGCCCAGTACAAAAGAGCAGCCTGCAGCACCAGGAGAAACAGAACGAGCAAGTGACACAGGGGCAGTAAGCGAGCTCAACGGACCAACGCAATCAACATTCGGCATTGACAAATGCTTGTTTCCTTCTGTGACTACCAGTCTTTCTCAGTTTTCGCTTCCTAGTATATGCTGTATGCCTTCTTTTGGTCTTTGATTGTGGTAGCCACTTCCTTGGAAAACCATAGAAGATTTATTTTTCTTTTTGCTTTGCTGATCCATCTGGCACATTGATTTGTGGCAGTCTTTATTGCTCTCTTGAGTTTCTCCCACATGACCTCCACCTCCTCAACCTCTATTTCCATTTACTGGCTACTTATGTTATTCCTCATTTTTGGGAAGTCAGCCTTTCTGAAATCTAGCACCTTTATCTTTGAGTTGCTGGTGTCCTGTGTTATGTTTACCTTAAAGCTTTCCATGCAATGGTCACTGTTGCCCATATAGCATCCCACTTCGATGTCCTTGATCCTTTCCAAGTTTATGAGGACAAGATTGAGAATGGCATCTCCCCTTTTTGGGGTTTTAACAAGTTGGCACAGTCCCATGCCTTGTAGTGACAATAAGAAGTCCCTACCTCTTGTTGCGGTCATTAGTGTGCTCTTGTTAATATCTGGTAGAGTGAAGTCCCCCACCAGTATTACTTCACCTTTATCAGACATCTTATGGATTTCCTTTATTAGGTCTTTGTCTCCTTTATCTTCTTGATTTGGGGCCTGTACACGATGTCAATTCTGAAGGATTTTCCCTTGCCCGTGTCTACTGTTAGCCACAGTGACTCAAAGTCCCCTTTTTACTCCTGTGGCTTTTATTTCCTCCTGAATGTAAATGGCTAGCCCCCCCTTTTTTTTGCCCTGCCTATCTTTTCTAAACAGACTGTAACTGGGAATGGCCATATCCCATCCATGGTTTCCGTGAACCACGTTTCTGTTACAGCCACCCAGTCCAACCTTTCTGTTTCCAGGATGGCTGTGAGTTCAGGAAGTTTGTTGGTTAGGCTCCTAGTATTTGCAACCATTGCCTTCCAGGAATGTACATCCTTTTTGGCGCAAGGTTGTACACTCTTCCTGAACTGCTCCAGTTTGCTGTTTCTGGCAAAGAGATTATGGAGGTTGCTGGTTTGGACAGATGTTGGCTCTGATTCGTTTTCTGAGGATGCATGCACAAATTTGACATTTTAGGGAGTTATAACCAGCCCATCAATGGCAGGGGTGAGAACTACATCATACTCCCCTTTATTTAGTTTAAACTACCTGTATAGACATCAGATTTTTGTCCGAGTGCTCGGATACCTTCTCTGTTTAGGTGCAATCCATCGTATTTAAAAAAAGCTCTTTCCCAAAAGTTGTGCCAGTTCCCTATGTAGCGGTATCCCTTTTCTTGGCACCAATCATGCAGCCATGAGTTGAATTCACCTACTTCAATCTCTTTGACTCGCTTGGTGCTTTTTCCTTTTTCCCACACTGGCAGCACTTCTGAGAAGGCTAATTTGGATGGAAGGGAAGAAAGTTTGTTTGCCAGGTCCTCAAAGTGTTTCTTGGCCTCCTGAACTGTGTGATTTGCTAAGTCATTGGTACCAATGTGTACTGTTATATGTGTAACATCCCCTGATTCCTTCACAATTGTCTTTATGTGGTTAGTATCCCTACTTGCAGAGGCTCCTGGTAGACACTTTACCACAATGTCACATTTAAGATTTTGTGTTAGGTGATGTTCCACTCCTTGGATCATGGAATCCCCGATCATGAGAATTTTGCTTTTGTTTATATTTGTGTCATTTTTATTTTGAGTTTTAGTATTTTTGTTGTTATTGCATTTGGTTTTGGTATTGTTGGTTATATTTTGAGTATTAGTGTTTTTGTTTTTATCGTCGTTTGTATTGGTTTTAATTGGCGTTTTAGCCTTTTTTGGTGGTTTGATTTCTTTACCTTGTATTACTTTGTCCATGGTTGGTAGCAGTTGAGCGAACCTGTATTTGGTTTGGAAGGCTGGGAAATGCTCCTGGCTTTTGGCTTCCTTCCTGGGCCTCCTATGATGCCTTTTTTTTCCTTACCACCTGCAAGTCTCTGGGCCCTGTCTTGAGTCCTGACCCCTGGCTGACATGCTGGTACTGATGGGGTGGGGGGGGGTGAGGAGGTGTGCTAGAGAGTTCCCTGTATTGGAAGTTGTATATTATGAACTTGAAGGTCTTTATCAAATATCCCCCTCTGGCCTGGTCTCCAGTGCGTGCATGTTTAGTGCCTTCAGACAATCTTCATAAGATCTGCTCTGTGGGCTCTGAATCATCTTGGTCACTCTGCATTGCACAGTCTCCAGCCTGTCCCTGTCTTTCCTTATGTGATGACTCCAGAACTGAACACAGTATTCCAGATGTGGCCTCACCTGTGACTTTTATAGAGTTAGTAATGCCTCCTTATTCCTGCTGTAAAATCTCTTCAGATACACCCCTACCATACTATTAGCCCTACTATAGGCCTTATTACACTGGCTTGATTGTTTGAAGGGGACAAAAATGTTGACTTCCAGGTCCCTTTACTCTGCCATAGTGCTCAGTTTAACCCCTGCCATCCCGTACTCTGTTCAGGTTTCTTTTTCTTAAGCTCATAGCCTTGCATTTTGTGGTGTTTAATTTCAGCTACCAAATCTTGGACCACCTCTCTAGTCTTTGTATATTCTTCTGCATCTCCCTGATCCCTTCATTGCCATCTTCCCTGCCACAGAGCTTTGTGTCATCTACAAAAAGACAGAACTTGCCCCAGGTGCCCTCTCCAATGTCACTGATGAACATACTGAAGAGGACTGCACCCAGGGCAGATCCCTGCGGCACCCCATTGTGACCTCTCTCTCTTCTAATTTGACCCATTTACCACCACCCTCTGCTGTCTCTTCTTCAACCAGCTACCTACCCATTTACCTATGTCCCTAGCCATGAACAGCTGCTCCAGTTTCTTCAGAATTCGTCTGTGTGGTGTTGAGTCGAAAGCCTTACTGAAATAGAAGTAGAGTAAATCGACAGCATGGCCTTATCTACTATCTCTATCTCTTTCAAATGAGTAAGAACACCAGGACCAAGGGGCATGCAATGAAACTGGAGGGGGGATGTTGAAGAGAGACATGAAGAGATGCGTCTTCACTGAAAGGGTGGTAGATTGCCTGTGGAAGTGGTGGGGGGAAACAGTTTGGGGGGAGGAATTCAAGCATGCATGGGATAAACATAGGGGAATATTAGAAAATAGACAGGGAGAAGGGAGAGTCACTGGTGCTAGATAGGGTCTGCAAAGACCAATTAGGTAGGGAACATCTGGGCAAACTGGTTGATCCAAGCAGTCCTTTTCTGCTGAAAATTTCAAATGTTTCTACAGTAGCTTTATATCAGTCCTATATAATAATACTTCAGCTGTGGTCATCATGAATGGGATTATCTATTCTACTTTTAACCTAAAAGAGGTACCACACAGTGCTGTTCCTTTACCTCCACCGTTTTCCTGCTTGCATTTGAAACCCTAATCTACTTAATTAATCAAAACAAGAACATAAAAGGAGTAAAGCCTGGTAACATAGTTAATATGATATTTGCCTATGCAGATGATCTGCTTGTTATGACTCTCTCTCCTGTTGTGTCATGCAGGTCCCCTAAAACAGAGCTCATATAATTTTGCAATATCACAGGGCTTCAAGTAAACCGGGCTAAACTGGAAGCCATTCTGTTAAACCCCACTAGTCAGTTAAATGCAGAGATAAAAAAATCTATTGAAGTTTGTTAGACAGAGGAAACGTTCACATATTTAGGTATCAAGATGTCGCCTGGCACTTTTTAAATGTTCAAAAGCAAAAAAGTCCTCTGGATACCCTCTGGTTATTAGGTCCTTAGTAAAAAACTTAACTGTAAGGGCTGGTCATAGGCCCAACTGGTAAATCCACACATGCAAATCCACCACTCATCAAAATGTAATTCCTTCTTCAGTATCTCATTAATTCAAAGACTATGACCACAAGGACCACCTTCATAAACCTAATATTTCATCCACCTGAGGGTTTCGTCAAGGAACAATGTTGTGTCTGTTTCAATGTCTCCACTGTACAGTGAATGCTGTGATTCTACAGTATTAACAACAAGGTTCATTCTGCGTGCTCATTTGCCCAGTAGTTCATTTACATACTGGCTGCTGGCACTGCCCTTAGAGGCTTCCATCAGAGCATCCCCATGCCCCCCCTTACTTATTCTTTAGTGCCTGTGGCTTTGAAAAAATTAGACATCGAAGAAGGATTTACATTGCGATGTATGGATGGTTTGCATGTGTAGATGTACTTCTTAATTGCTGTCACATAACTTAAAACTAGAGGAAATAAAATCTGATCTTGACTGGGGGGATATATCTTTATCATTATGGGGAAAGTAAATGTGATAAAATGGATGGTCACCTCCAAAATCTTTTATATTCTTAATAATTTACCTTTGCACATACATAAGTCATGGTTTACAAAATTAGAAAATATATTCTCCAAATTCATTTGGGATGGAAAACCTCATGGGCTCAGAATCACTAAATTCAAGGTCTCATGGGAAAAAAGGAAAATTTGGTCTCCCATGATGGCACACACGCCATCAAACCCTCGTTGCAAAACAAGAAGGATTGTCTCTGAAAATACAAGCCCCTTTGTTATAGGCCTGGAAGCCTAGAAGGAGGGATAGAGAAGGAGGGGTTGGGGGTTTGAAGAAGTGGTCATAAGGGGGAGGACCAGGTAAAGAAAAAAAGGGCTTGGCTCCAGAGAGGATGACCTCAAAAAAGGGGTGGGACATTAAGAAAAGGGAGCAGGGGATAGGTTGAAGGAAGTGAGAGAGAGAGAGAGAGAGAGAGAGAAAGAAAGCAACGGAGTGGGTTGCAAAAGGGAGATATAAAGGGCTGCACAAGGGAGCTCTCTCTCATTTTTGTTAGGCAAAATTTAGATTTTGTTTAGCACATCAGTCCAGGAAGATTTATGGGTAAGGCAAGTTTTTAAATAGTAGGGGTGACAGTCACATAAGGCCTAAAAAATGGTAATAATAAAAGAAATAGATAGATAACTAAATAAATACTGCAGCAGTACAAAGGGCAAGTTAAACACTGATAGAGTGCATGAAAATTGTTTAAAAACAAAATATATATATATTACTGAAGGTAAGCTGAGGTACGTGGTACAATAGGTAGTTAAAGATATCATAAATTGCTGGTAGGGGTTTGAAGGGTAGGACATTGTTTATGCTAGAGGTCCCAAAAATACAGTATTGGTAGCACATCTGCCTTTGGGGGGGAGAGAGAAAAAGAATGAGGGGAAGCCGACCGGGTGGACGTTGGAGGACGGCTGGTCATTACAAAATGGGGAGGCTAGAAAACACCCTCTTGGGAGCAGATAGGCTTTTGTTTAAACAGGTGGGTGGGCCAGTGAGGGCGAGGGGACTTAGCAGTTTCCAGGAACACTTGGGAGGTTCCTCATTCCACTCCCTGTTATTTTAGAAAGGTGGCTTCAGAGGGACAAGCAACCAGAGGTGGCAGAATAATGTTGGCAGGAAGGAGGGAAGGGAGTAAGTCTGGCAAAAAGTCATAGTGGCTGGTGGTGGAGCGAGCAACTGTGGTTTTGGGGCATAAACGAGGACCACTAAGGATAAAAAGAAAAAGGGCAGCCACAGGCAATGAAGGGGTAGATGCAACCAGGAGGTGGGGTGGCTGGACGAAAGAGTCATGGAAGGGGGGCTCTATCTCCCTATCTCGCCACAATCTCGATCCCTGTTTCAAAAAAAATAAAAATGCATGGCTTTAGTTAAGAAGGGCTAATGTGGCCACAGTGCGGACACCATCCTGAATGGGGGAAGGGGGGTTGCTGAAAAAGCTAGGCTCCTCTGAGAGACAAGAGGTTCTCTAGGTGGAGGTGGAGGTGTTTTTCAGTCACAAAATGCTATTTTTAATTTAGTCCTTGATAGTCGAATTATTGTGGACACCATTGTGAATGGGGGGATATTTGGTGAAAAAGGATGGGTGGTTGGAAGAAACACAAGGGACCTCGTGGGTGGCCACCATTTTCTCTTGGGACCGCATGGAGGTCGCCATTTTGGGGAATAATATTGTGGGGGGACATACAGATAGAAACCAAGAGGTGGAATGCAGTGTGGTGTCAATTGTGTCCGGGCAAGTAATAAAGACAGAAGAGAAGCTGTTGCAAGCAAAAAAAAAAAAAAGAAAAGAAAAATGAATGTGTGGAAACTTATGAGGATATCAGGTTCCGATTTTGATTATGGCATCCTGTGGAGAAAACGTCATCATTCTTGAGTAAAATATAGTGATTTCCAAGTAATTACAAAGGACTCCAAAAAGTATGGTTTGTTTAGTTAGGAAATAAGGGAGCTGGTTTGGATACAAAAAAAAAGAAAAACTGTTGGACCTTTCGCTACCACACAGCCATATACAGGGCAAATGGGGGGATAGAGAGGATATGGCTGGGGACAATTGTGGTGGTGGTGGTAGGACACAAGCAAATGGAGCAGAAGTGCTGGGAGCTCCTACAGTGGTGCCATCCTGAAATGGGCAGCGTAGATGATGGGGCATAAAAGAGCACTGCGGAGTGGTGGCTGAAATTTTGAAAAGGAGCAATATCGAGTGGGGAGGGTTGGGGAACAGGGGCCAGCAATGCTGCTACAAGGGGAGGGGCACTAAAAAGAGGAATAGCTTTGGGATTAGCAATGCCCAAGGTTTTTGAAAATATTTTCTATTTAGAAAAGAGAATGCTGGGTTAACCTCATTTGCTTAGCTTAAGAATGGGGGCTTCTTCGAACAGGGCACGTTTTGGTGACAATATTGCCAGTTCAACTGGGGTCAAGGTTGGTGCTGCTTGGTTCAAATGGGAAAGCCTGGTTCATTCCAAATTCTGATTTTTAGTGTTACAATGGGAGACCAGAGAACATTTTTGAAAAGAGGGATTCAGTCTTAGGTCCCCGAGGGTGTATACTGAGTAGTAATATATCAGGTGTGGTTAGGGAGAATCAAAACAAACAAAAGAAAGGCATAGGGTGGCGATGACAGGGGGCTGCAGAGGGATGCACTGTCTGCTCACAATAGATTATGAGTGGGTCCCAATCTTGATGCATAGTTGATCCAGATGGGATCTAGGGAAAGATGGTCTGGGAGATGGGCCAGGTGATCCATAGGCAGTTGGATAACCAGGTGTATAGGGTCTGAGATTCTATGCAAAAATAAAGCACAATCAAATGAATATGAAAATATTGTAAGGGGGATTATTATGTTTAAAATCTATTAGAGATAATGTACTCCAATATATTCCTGATGATTAATTTAAAGAACCAAAAGAAAATGTACTTGATGTAGTTAATGACATTGCTGTGACTGAATGTATATAGCATGCTGGGGTACTTCTTTGTAGTTTATATTTGAATAACTGTACCCTGGATTGTCAATGAAGTTGAATTTGAAAACAGTAGATTATGGGCAGCAGGACTCGGGGTGGGGTGGGGGGCCTGCTAGGCAGAATTGTCCTCCCTTCCACTAACTACAGTACTGGTGCCATGAGGGAGGGCAGGTTCTCGGCCAGCTATAGCCATCGGATCAATGCTGGGAAGTGTGGGTGGGATGGCCGGAGGGTGCAGGATGCTTCCAGCATGTTGCCAGGGAATTTCAATTCAGTGGGGGATCACTTTAAATGCTCCGTTGCACTGGCTAGAAAGTATCCCCGGTCTTGAGGCTGGCGGCACTGTTGATCATTATGGGGAGGTGTCGGGCTATATTACCAGCCTTTTAAGGTGGTGGTGGGGGGTTCTAATGCAGATCAAGGCTGAGGCTAGGAGGAACAAAATAGTAA
This sequence comes from Neoceratodus forsteri, assembly GCA_016271365.2. Taxonomy (NCBI): domain Eukaryota; kingdom Metazoa; phylum Chordata; order Ceratodontiformes; family Ceratodontidae; genus Neoceratodus; species Neoceratodus forsteri. The sequence goes on from CM057451.1 coordinate 759,883,227, forward strand.
TAAAGGGTTCTGGTAGCAAGAGCCCAATGAGGAGGAGGAATCATGCTAGCAATCTCAGGTGCCATCTTGGGAACAGTGGTAGAGGCTAGGTAAGTGGCTGTATTATGGACCAAAAGGCCATTGCCTCAGGGGGAGATGTGGGTGGCAATGCCCATTTATCTTAAGGGATGATAGTGGGAGGTTCATAATTTCTCTAGTGCAGTATCCAACACCTATCATGGTGGGCCAGCTCTAATAATATAATAAGGGTGCTGATGGTCCCGTCCACAGCCCTATGGTACTGCAAAACAGCTGTTGCCAGTGAGCAGAGAATTGCCTGTTCTAGTGATGATTGACATCTGTCTTTATCAACCAATCACCCAGGGGCATGAGGAGAGGTACGCCATCCAGTCATGGGTTGGGTTTTGCTGATGGTGCCAGGAATTCTGGAAGGCCTCGATGAATCTGGGGAGGCAGGTGGGACAATTGAGTCAGGAGGCAATACCTTAGCATTTTCAGGGCACTGTTTGGATAGGGGATGGGGCGATAATCATCCTTGGAATTTAGGGGCTAATAAAAAAAAAAATGTTTTATATTAAAGAACTGAATCATTCTTGATGACCGCTATTGTGGAGCACATCATTTTCAGCCTGAGCTGCTGGGGGTGCAGATGGGGTTATGAAATTTGTAAGTCTGGAGAGTGGCATACGGTATGCTCATGCCCTTTAATACCAGTCAGAGGCTGGGGGGAGTTTCACCCCACTTCATGATAGCATTAGAGCGGTTGAGTGACAGTCAGCAAGGGGTGATACAGTGGCACCCTTACAGGGGGAATAGAGGGGAGTGGGTGGCACAACAGGGGGCGGGATGACCTGATATTGCAGCACTACTTAACTGAACAGTATGGCTTCAGCCTGGGAAATTTTGGCCATTACTTGCTTGACCTTAGTGGCAGTGACCCAGGGCTTGGAGAAGTATGGTAATCTTCCACCCACGGCATCGTTGAATCCTGTTTTTTTCTTCAGATCAACAGAGGAATCCTCCACCGCCTTGGGGGGGCAGAAAATTACATTATGGGACAGGGGTGCAATGCTTGAAAAATAATGGTTCTATAGGATAAGGCCAAGGGATGCTGGGAGACAAAAGTAAAGGGGTGGGGGGGCACAATAAACTCATAAAAAGAGGAGGCTTCTGATGGTGCAGTGAGTACTGGAGCAGTCACATTTTGCTATCAGGGCTAATGGGCTGGGGCACGGGTTAAAATGTCGCTTGGCTCAAGCCATGGTAAGTGGAAAATGGGGACCACACCAGGGGGTGTTTTTATTTTCTGAATGCAGTGGTCAGGGATGACATGAAACTACCAGAGGTGAGCTCTGGAGAGTGTATTCAAGCTGTTAGAGTTCAAGCAACAAAGATGTAAGTTGGGCAATCTGGGAGCATGCAGTAGACAAGGCGGCAGGTGGTGAAAGTAGTATGAAAGGTTTAGGAGGTTAGGGAAGAATCAAGGAGTGGATGATAAGGGGTAGCAGGAAAAGAGCAGGAGAGGAGGAGAAAATCCATATCAGAACAGTTATTTGACCAACTGTGGGTTGGGGGGGCTGGTGATCCATTCTTTGAATGGATAACATGCACCGGGGAATCAGGGTTGGTCGTGCAAAAGAAGGAAGCATGGCACTGGGGAGGAGAATCCAGGTAGATATTTATCACGTTCAGTCAAATGGGGCAGCTGCGGAGGGCACAGCCCAATGGGTGCTGAAGGATGGCTTGAAAAAATGTGAGCACAGGGACTTCTAGCTGCTATAAGAAGAGCATCGGAAATGGGAATCACTAAGGAAGTGTTTCATCTATCCACGGGAAACTGAAGCAAGCAGGGGAGCAGTATGCATGTAAAATAAGTGGTTCACTTTATTGGTTTAGATGTTGTAGAATGGCTACAGGAAAGAAGTACTGGAGTATGAGACATTCATGAATATGGTATGCTGAGAGACAAGTCGAACAGAAGCCTTGGGGAGGGGACAATTGGTTTTGGGCCACAAAAGGTATGAATCCGATGGAAGGGATGCATCAGGGGCCCTGTTATGCCATTGATGGATGGGACCTGCCAGACCAACCCAGAACCTGACTGCATTATTGTACATCTGGGTGACAAGTGATGTGGGGCACGCATGTGGTTACTTATGTTTAGTCAGAGGCAGGATGACCAGTGAGTGCATGAGGTTTGGGGCCTAGAGTCATGTGGGGTAGTAGAAGATGACAGTAAGACAGGTATGGGGGCATGCTAAAAACACAAGGCAATTGAGAGGGGCCAGAAAGAGGATGAAAAAAAAAAAGAAAATGGTTGTCAAGGTTTGGGGTGGGGGTGGGGAGAGGGATGGCGGTAGGATGACATAAAAAATAATAGCCGGGTCATAAGAACAGAGTGACCCAGCTGATGGAGAGGGGTAAACACATTGTCATCACAAAAATCGAGAGGGGCAGGGGTGCATGGCTGTGGACTTTGTAGAAAGGATGGAAGGATTCTGGGGGGGGGGGCCCACCTTCCAATGCATGCTGGAGATGGGCTAGTGGAAGAATGAGAAAGAAAATATATTCTGGATGGGAGGGAGGAGAAATGCTGGAGTTACACCATGGTAGGGTGTAAGAGAAAAAGGGATGTGGACACCCAGGAATAGAAAATGGGGGACAGGAATTGGACCTGGCCCAGACAAAGGAAAAGGGTGTGGACACCCAGGAATGGAAATGGGGTTAGGAATTAGACCAGGCCCAGACATTAAAAGATAACTACCTCAGGTTTACATTGGGGGGTGGAAGAGAAAATGGACAAGAAAGAAAGACTCCTTCGGGTTTACATCCGGGGGTGGAGGGAGAGATGTGTGATATAAATGTGATATGAAAGGTGATATAAAATGTGATTAAAATATGATATAAATTGTGATATTTTGAATAAAGAGAATATGAAAATAAAGAAATGTTTTAAATATGGTATGTAAAGGAACTCAGTATTGTTGACGAAAATCTGAATTACAAAGTTTTAATAAATGGTATGCCAACTGAGCAACCAAAAGCAATACTGGGAGTGGTGTCCTTCTTTGGGTGAAAGGCTCTAGAACAAGTAGCATTTTGATTATCATTGCACAATCTTTTAAACTCTTTCTTCTGGATAAAGGTTAAAAAAAAAATATTGTTTGCCTTAACAAGCTTACAGAATTTTTATTCCTTAAGCTCCCATGAAATTTAAAAACACACCCTTGCTCTAAATGCACAATTAAAGCTTTTAAAGAAATTAAATCTTTCTCTTAGATAGGAACTTAACTTTATGGCTCATTCTATTATAGAATGATCTGCTACTAAAGCTTGAAACCAAGAATCTGGATATCAAATCATGGCATACAGGATATTTACTCTTTTTTAGGGAGAATAAAAAAATGCAGTCTCCACAGATTCCAGTTTTGTAATTGTCTGCAAATCAGACACTCATTGAAAGATATTTATTTTCGAACTGCTGACTGGAACAGATCCTTTATTAAGACTAGAAGTCAAGAACAAATGGAGAATCCATTTAGGTACATCCATGACCTCTGAGATCTTGGGCTTTCTTTGAACTAATACTTACAAATTTATGTAGAGATGTGTAGGGTACATTGACCAAATTTGAGATTCAACATTACTACTATTACAGTCCTGTCTAGAGATGTGAGAAAAAAAATCAGTTGGTGGAAGTTCAGTGAAAGTCAGAGTTTCAGAAAACCATTTCCAAACTTTCACAGAAATTCTGCCTGCACCCTACAGTCCAACAGGTCCTCCAGACCAGTACCAATATAGGTGCCTAGTGCCCCCTTGCCAGTTGCCAATCACCGTTTGATGTAAAAATAAATCCCTGGTAGCCAACAGTCCCTCCTCCTACCCAATCACCAGCCCCTTATATAAAAATAAATCCCTGGTGGCTAGTGGCTCCTCCCCCCACCCGATCACCCTCCTGACCTGGACATTATGCCCCACGGTGTCCAGTGAAACCCCCCATCCTAATCCCTCATATAGTAAAAAAAAAATAAACATTTCTCCAGTCAATGGTGGTCTAGTGAACCACCCTTCCTATCCCCAATCCCAAGTCTGTGAATTGAATAAAAATGATATTCCCTGTTGGTCTAGTGACCCCCAACTCCCTCCACCCCAGCAGATAGTGTCCCACCACCCCACTCCCTCGATCCCCATGTAATAAAAAAAATAAACATTTCGCCAGTCCCTGGTGGTCTAGTGATCCCTCCTCCCCATCCCCGATCCCCAGTCCATGTGCTGACTAAAAATTATATTCCCTGGTGGTCTAGTGACCCCCAACCCTGGAAGATAGTGTTCCACCACCCCATTCCCCCCACCCCAAACCCCAGAAGATGGTTGGCACAGCCCTCCTCTCTTCACCACATCCAGGCCGCCCTACAGGCACATGCTCATTCATTTACAGTTCAGTGAGTGGCCCGGTCATGGAGCAGAGATGATAGATGTGCCAGTCTTCCACTTGGGTTTGGGATGGAGGGAGCAGGGTGGTGGGACACTACCTGCTGGGGTGAGGGGGCAGGGGTCACTAGACCACCAGGGAATAGAATTTTTATTCAGTTCATGGACTGGTAATCGGGGATAGGAGGGCGGGTTCACTAAACCACCATAGACAGGAGAAATGTTTATTTTTTTAATGTACAGGGGATCATGATGGAGGGGCTACACTGGACACAAGGGGACATAATGTCAAGGTTGGGAGGTTCATTGGGAGGGAAGGATCGCTAGCCACTAGGAAATTATTTGCATTGTTACATCGAGTGGTGATTGGCAAATGGTGGGTGGGGGGGGGTGCTACTAGACACCAGGGAAGACATTTTAATATACAGGGGAGTGATTGGGTGGGGGGAAGAACCGCTAGCCACCAGGTGAGGGGCACTGGACACTAGGCAAAGTTTATTTTTACACTTTTTTTTATTTTTAGTGAATATGAGGTGACTCTCATGAGTGGAACAGGGAGACAATTCACCCAGCACATTCAGAAGATTTACAATCTGCCACGGGTGGAAGTTTGGAAACTTCTGTGAAAATCGTGATATTTCTCAGAAGCTCCGCTAAAGCAGAAATCACAGCTTTTGCACACCTCTAGTCCTGTTAAACCTGAATACATAGTAATTCTTGAAAATGGCCCCTGTTGGATATGTAAGGTTTGCCATGCTTAACTAGTGCATATGTGTTGGTCCTGCCCCAATTTCAAAGAGACTGGATTAATATCAGAGACATCTGTTCTAAAACTACATCCTTACATCATAAGCCTGGACCTGTAGGTTATGTGCAATAATCCAGATTCATGTATGCCTGAGATCTACATGCTCCACTTAGAAAAGCCATGGTCCAAGGTTTCTACCTCCCTTGGACCTCAGCAGAGTTGCTTGCCTGTGTTCATGAGTAAGACCTTACCTGTCAGACTAACAAATCCCCCAAATCCCCTGCCAACCTAATCAAGTACCAGTCCCTTCATAATGCCTGTACCAGAGCTACCAGGCTTGCTAAGTCTGGATACTTTACATCCATGCTCTAGAACAACCTTAACCACCCTTCTAAGTTTTGGAAGGTCATCCATGCACTCTTCCTCCCCAGCCCAGTCCCCTCTCCCCGGCTTTAAGGTGGGAGACATTCCTATTTCGAACCCCTCTTCTCGCACCTCAGTTTTCAACTCTTTCTCCCCCTTCTGTGCCCGCTCCTTCTTCTCCTTCCCCACCAACTCCCACTAGGTTTTTGTTCTCTCCTACTACTCTTGTTGCATCCTTTAAGGCCCCTTTGCTCTAAACCCTACAAGGGAGTGAGCCCTAATGGTCTTGATGCCAAACTCCTACCTCTCTCTCCACTCCTGGTGTTGCTGTGCATATTACCTCCCTTTTCAACCTCTCCTGTTTAGCCTCTGTCCCTGATTCTTGAAAACAGGCTAGAGTTATCCCCCTTCCCAAAGTGTGTGATTCCACCTTTCCTGGTAACTACCATCCTATCTCACTCCTCCCTACCCTGGCCAAGCTGTCACTGGAACCAGTACTGGAACTGGAACTGGCACTGAAACTGGACCCCGGTACCAGAACCAATGCCCATGCCAGGGTTCATATGACAAAGTCCAAATCTGACATGTTCTGGCATGTTTGGATCAGTTTTTATTACAGTAGTTTGGTCACTAACACAATAAAAAATATAGATAGATAGATAGATAGATAGATAGATAGATAGATAGATAGATAGATAGGCAGTTAGGCAGATAGGCAGATAGGCAGATAGGCAGATAGACAGATAGACAAACAGACAGACAAAGAATATCTTATATTTTTCCCAGTAGGTGTAATAAGCAAAAATGACTTTCTCATATTTCTAAAGACAATAAGAAAAAAATAATAATTTAATGTGCCTGGCTATTGCAGAGTTATATTCTGTGATACATAGCATACTGGCCTAACCCCGAATGTATGAATGTGCACAGTACATACATGCATAGTTCACATATATGAATCTGCTCATACACATTATGTGTTAGCCTAACAAACAGCATGCACATTGTAATCTAATATTTCTAACACCAAGCTGTTTTTTTGCTGAGCCTAAATACAGCAGATATTATCCCCAAAAAGCAGTCTGTCTTGACCTATAGCCTTTGATCAATAGTCTTCCTTCATGAGAGAAATAATACTAGAAGCTGAGAGCTGGTCATTTTCTTACCACTTCTGTCTGTGACCCATCAGCAATGTCCAGCTGAGACATGCTGAGACTAACTCACATGGCAGCCATTTTCCAAGAGCTTTTCCTGGAGAGTCCTACTGCTTGCAGGGAGACTAGGATACTTATAGTGTTTTCACATGGGGGGGTTTCCAGGCCAGAGTTGCCCAGAGAGGGAGCATGGAATTTACACTGGTGCTTATGCTGAGAAATGGTCTCATAAGTTCTAATAAATGGTAGTATACAGACATGGTTATTTCTAGTTGTCAACTAGCTGATAATTTCCATGAGACTAGGATATAAAGCATGTCAAGAAACAGTCTCTTATTTCTGGTGAAACAGCATGGAATTATTAGCACCTTGTAGGTAGAAAGGTGTTATCTTATGATCTCATAACTGAGACAGGAGACATTGCAGTTAGAATTGATTGTGTAATGAGATAGCAGAAAAACAATACTACATATTATTATGTAATTTCCAATGGGATAACCTTTAGCTGATTCCAGCTAAAGCTGTAGGCTATCAGCTTTTTATACTCTCTGTCAGAAATACAAAATATTGGGCCTTTGCACTTTTTAGTTGTTTCTGGCTGAGTTACTTAGCCTAGCTGATATGTACCCAGACTCAGGTCCCTTCTATCTACTTTGTCCTGGTGTGCTCTGTCCTGGCTATTCCACGTCCTTGGGGAAGACTACCCTGGTAGCAAAGCTTCAAGAACAGCTTGTGCTATCCCAGCTTCCCCACTTCCTTGACTCATTTTCCTCCTTCTTCACTCCTTTCCAGTCTGACCTTTGGAAGGCCCATTCCACCTCCACATCCCTCCTTCAGCTTACTGACTCCATTATGTCTGGCGTGGATCAGGGTCTGGTCACCTCCATCATCACTGTTGACTTGGCCAAAGCTTTTGACATTGTTGCTCACTCCCGTCTCCTGCAGAAGCTCAAGATAGAAGGGCTCTCTGACCTTTTAGTTGGGTGGTTCTACTCCTACCTTGAGGGCAGGTCTCAAGCTGAGCTAGGAGAAATCATCCCCCACCCCAACTCTCTATCAGCTCAGGTGTGTCCAAAGGGTCCATTCTTAGCCTTATACTCTATTCTATCTTCTTGAATGACCTCCCCACTGCCTGTTGCTCTGTGTCCATTCATATGTATGCAGATGACATGATACTCCTTGCCTCTGGTCCCTCTGCCCCTTACTGCACAGGTAGGCACCCAGCTGGAATTTTCTAATGTCCAGCACTGATTCCTGGCTAATCAGCTGTCCCATGATGCCAAGAAAATGGCCTTTCATACTCGGCAGAAGCTTGCTGGGCTCACCTCTCTCCCCTCCTTCCATTCCCTTAATGGTGTAGCAATTGAGGATGTCTCCTTGTTCAAGTACCTCATGGTCTTGCTGGACAGGCACAATTTTTCTGCACATGTTAATGCCATCCAACAGAAGTTTTACACCAGACTTGGTGCACTTTACAGGAATAAATGGAGTATTCCACTTCCTGCCTGAAGAGAGATCATCATAAAGATGATACTCTGCATCTTCGACTACAGTGACATACTGTACTATACAGTGCTGCCCCCAAGTTCACCCTGGCCAGACTGGATCTCTTTTTGAACTGCTTTTGTTGCTTTGCTCTCGACTCCCCCATGCACCCACCACTGCTCCCTGTACTCCTTCCTTCTCTTCCCCTCCCTTGAGTTCAGATGCCTTGTCCATTATGCTTCCTTCATCTCTAAATACTAGCATGGCTGCATCTCTCCCACTTTGCTTTCCTTCTCACCTCCCCTATCACTTCCTACCCCTTTTACAACTCTGGCTGTCACTCTTTCACATTCTCTTCAAGGAAATCCACTGCTGGGTTCACTCTTTATATACACTCCCAACAGCAAGAATTCTTACCAGTTCCATGCTGTCCGATCTCTTCCCACATGAGAGAGGCACTAGGCAAGGTTGCTCCTTATCACCGCTCTTGTTTGTTCTGGCAGTAGAACCCCTAACCACAGCCATCACAACACCCCGAAATCCTCTGGATTGCTATTGGCCAGCAGAAATACTTCACACTAATGTACACAGATGATCTATTAGTTCCTCTGGCAGATGTCAGCATATCCCTTAAAACCCTAATATCATCCTAAACAACTTTGCTCAATACTCGGGCCTAAAATTAAACCAAAATAAAACCAAAGTCCTACCCCTAAACAAAAGCTGTAAATCAGACCTCATCACATATCATGGCCTCAGATGGGCACCATAAGGTATCACCTACCGAGGCATCCAGATAACCCCTTCCCTCTCAAACTCTGGGATTTAAATCTAAAACCCTTAATTACTGAAATGAAGACAGAGTTTGAAAAGTGGAAACTACTTCAGCTCACCATAAACATAGAAACATAGAAATAATAGAATTTTATGGTAGATAAAGACCACTTGTCCCACCCAGTCTGCCCATTTCCTTACCTAATGGATAAGCTGCAGATCCTAGTTAGCCAACAGCCTACTTTTTCCCTACCCCGACCCCCTAGAATTGCCTTATGACTGTACCATGCATGCTTGAATTCCACCACTGTTTTTGACTCCACAACCTCCTCCTGTAGGCCATTCCATGCATCCACAACCGTCTCTGTGAAAAAATACTTCCTTACATTACCTCTGAGCCATCCCCCCATCTTCAAATTGTGCCCCCTTGTTCTTGCACACCTCTTTTTCTGAAAGATGCTACCCTCTTGGACTTTGTTGATTCCCTTGAGGTACTTGAAAGTTTCTGTCAAGTCGCCCCTCTCCCTCCTTTCCTCGAGGCTATACATATTAAGCTCCTTAAGTCTCTCTTCATATGTCTTCCAGTGCAGACCCTGCATCATTTTAGTTGCCCTCTTCTGGACTGCCTACATCCTGTTTATGTCTTTGCGGAGATTGGGTCTCCAGAACTGCACGTAGTACTCCAGATGGGGTCTCACCAGCTGTCTGTACAGAGGGATATCAACTTCCTGTTTTCTATTGGTGATGCCTCTCCCTATGCATCCCAGTATCCACCCCAGCCCTCCTTACTGCCCTCTCACATTGCTTGGCCACCTTTAGGTCATCTGATATGACTATCCCCAGGTCCCTTTCCATTTTTGTTGTTGTTAGTATCTCACCCAACATTGTGTACTCTTCCCCGGGTTTTTGTTTCCAAAGTGCAAAACTATAGCAAATTGCCACAATTAGGATGATCACTGCTCCCAAACTCATCTATGTAATGTCTCATCTGTTCCTAGATCTCCCCTCTAGATGCTACACTAAAATAGATGCCACCATTGGTAACTTCATCTAGGAAGGTAAGAAACCTAGATACAACATATAACATAAATAATCTGGGAAATGAACAATACATATACTGTTGCTTATGAAATACTCTATCAAACTCCGTAGGTGCCTTGTAGACTTTGCAATATAAAATCAAATGGAGTCTGCTTCAATCTTTGGATTAGTCTTTATTGCCTCCAACACCCCTACGTTTCGCTGTCTCCAGCTTGTTCACGGGGTCTCTTAATGTCTAAATAAATATGAATATAAACATTTTTACAGACTGTTCATGAAACAATTGTAATATTATAATATTAATCCATTATATGTTCATCTCTACCTTAAATAAGCAATATTCAATTCTTTAAAACAAAGGTTGGCTCGTTTTATAGAAGTCCTTCTTTTCATTCCAAAATCAAGTTTTCATTCTATAAAAACAAAAATGCACTTATTTTTAACCTAGAAATTAAGCAGAGCTCTTATTCAATTAACTTGCATATAATTATTTTATGAAATATAAATATGAAATCACGTACTCTCATAACCTTAATGTATTTATCGTTTGTCCCAAATAGTTGTTTAATCATTTCATGCTGGTTTAAAAATAAAAACCTTCTATCAGTAAACATCCTCGTTTTAGAGGTTTATTGTTTAATGATAAAATATTAGTAATTCCAGTTCATTTTACTCACCCCTTCAAAAGCGCTTTTCCTATAGGGCAGCCTGTTACATGCGTTTTCAATTTTTTAATGTTAAAAAACGCTAGTTCTAAATGAATACCGCGTAAGACTTCATTCAAAAAGCACTACAAATAATGATCTTTCAGCCCCTCTTTCTCATAGTTAAACCCAGGTATCAACAAAAGGCTGCACAAACGCCGTTTTTAAGATGCCAAATATTGCAAAGCGTTCCACTCTGCCATTTAGTACCGTGTGGGACTCCTTTAAAAAGCACTACAAATAATGAACTTTCAGCCCCTCTTACTCGTAGTTAAACAGAGTATCAACAAAAGGTGCCTGACGCCCGATTTTAAAGGCCAGATATCACAAAGCGTTCCACCCTGCCATTCAGTCATTTATTTGATTTTCCCGGTTGGATTCACCTAACAAAGGATTTTAACTATCACAAGATGACGTCATGTGACTCACTCGCCTCTCCATTCATAAAAGTGAGATGTGTAATTCCACGGTTATATTGGGCTGGTATTGTTGATACTCTGTTAAGTTATGGAGTCCTTAAGTAATGGTGTGCTTTCCCATATATATTTCAACTTTTATGTAAACACCATTAAATTTCCAGCATTTTTAAACTATTTCTATGGCTCAATAACTGACTAATAAGTAACTAGTTATTTAAACAAATAATTTATTCTATATATTAATACTATGTAAAGGAAGAATGTGGTGGCTCTGCTAATCCTAACAATACTATTGAAATTGTCATTTTTGGACTCAGTAAATAAACTTAAAAAAGGAGCTATAGGGAACGAAAGGATCTCAATCTATATACAGTTCAAAAACATATTATAATGAAGAACTTTTTTATAATGAAAAATTTTTTTATGGAACAAAAATAATGATTTGCTTCAAATTAGATATAAAACATGCTGAACTTCTAACATGTGATTGTTTTTAAACATATATTAAGTATGCATTATCAAAACCTTCTCACTGTTTTCCATATATTATAGGGCACTCCAACAATTCTTGCACTACCACATATTTAGTAACATACAAAAATAATGTTATTTTATTTAACATAAGACTACTTCTAACATATAATCATTTAAAGACATATAATAAATGTGTATTGTCAAAACCTTATAACTATTTTCCGTATGTTGTAGGGCACACCAACATATCACACACCATAGCATACTCAATAACAGGCTGTCCAATTACTATCTATATTCATTCCTATTTGTTTATCTAAAGTTTTAAGTAAAATCCACTTCATTTCCATTTTATCTAGTAATTTTTATAATTACCACCCTACTTGGTTGTTTAACCATCTCCAGACCCCAGAACCGTAAGGATGCTCCTGTGTGTGATGCTTCATTAAAATTAATTGCTACTGGAGATTTTTATATTTTATTTCTTATGTCACTTTTATGCTCTCCAATTCTCAATTTCAAAGCTCTTTTGTTTGACCAACATACAGCTTATCACATGGACACTGTATAACATAAATCACTCCTTCTGAATTACAATCAATGCGGTCTCTAATTTTGAATTCATGATCAAAATGTGGATGTTTAAAAATAGTTTTTTTGCTTGTATTGTTTCATACTGCACATCTGCCACACCTAGTCATCCCAGGTTGTAGTGGTCCCAACAGTAGTTGTTTCTGATTAACTACCAAACGTTTAAATTGTGAATGTACCAATTTATCTCTTAAGTTTCTCACCTTTTTCGAAACTACTATTGGCTTATGCTGCAATGTGTTGATATGCTGGTTGTCCATAGCAACCAGATACCAGTATTTATTAATAATTTTTCTCATGTCCCCCATCTTATGATTATATTTTGTAGCAAAAACTAACCTGTTTTGTTTGGATTTTTGCTGTTTTTCCAGAAGCTGAGTTCTTGTTGTCTTTTCAATTTTAATGCTCGCTTCTCTTAGAATCTTCTGAGAATATCCTCTATTTTGGAATCTTTTCAACATTTCTTCTTTCTGAATTTTATACTCATTAGTGTCCTTGCAGTTACGTTTGACCCTTACCAGTTGTGAATATGGGATGCTGTTTTTTAATTTTGGCTCATGGTAACTCTTATTATGTAGCAATGTATTTCTATCTGTCGCTTTCCTGAATAGTGAAGTATTATACATAGAGCTGTTAATTTGTACTTGCAAGTCTAGAAAAGGGATCGTGTTCTCATGGTAATTCAAAGCAAATTTCAAGTTATTGTCAAAGTTGTTTAATAAATCATTAAAAGCTTTTAATTCTTCCTCTGTTCCTACCCATAAACAAAATATGTCATCTATAAAACGTTTCCAAAATTTGATTTTATTTCTGTAAATATTTATGTTAGCATTGAACACAAATTCCTCTTCAAAAATAATCATATAGGAATTAGCATAACTAGGTGCCATTGTGCTACCCATCGCTGTCCCTTTGTCTTGTTGGTAAAAAGTACCCTCAAACTCAAAATAATTGTTTTCAAAACAAATTTTGCCAGTTCCTGTAGTAATGCAATTCTAGGAAATGTACCTTCTGGTCTCTTTCTTAATACCTTACCCATATTAATTACCCCTTGTTCATGAGGAATAGAAGTGTATAAATCTTTTACATCCCATGTAACCAAAATATACTGTTCTCTACCATTTTCTTCCAATACTGTTTCCAATTGCCTAATAAAGTCTGTCGAGTCTTGAATATATGTGTCACTTAATTCAATTAATGGTTGTAAATAATAATTTACATATTTAGAAACTGGGTCAAAAACAGAGTCTATTCCTAACACTATAGGTCTGCCAGGAGGCTTTACCATATTTTTGTGTATTTTAGGTAAACAATAAAATGTAGGTATTTAGGATATTCCATCAGAAGTATTCTCACTTCCCATTCCTGTAACCAATTCATATCAACAAATTCAGCTAATAATTCCCTTAATTGGTTTAAAATACAAATCGTGGGATTACCCTCCAAAATAGAATAGTTTTCTTTGTTATTTAGTAAATCCAAACACATCATCTTGTATTGTTCTCTGTCTTGGATAACTATTCCACCCCCTTTATCTGCGGTTTAATAATAATATCTGAATTTAGACTTAACTGGTTAAGCGCCCTAAATTGTTGATGGGTAAGGTTTTGACGGGGAGGCCATAATGAGGTTTTTTCCTTAAAGAGGTCCATAACTTCCTTTTCAACGATTCTGCAGAAACATTCTATGCCATGGTTTTTATCCATAGGCGGATTGAAGTTAGATTTGATTTTTAAAGCTTGTTTTAACTTACTTTCTTCATTCATTTCAAAGTCTTTATCACCAAATAGGTTTTTTATTCTCAGGTTTCTAAAAAACCCTTGTAAATCAACCATTAATTCAAAAGTATTTATAGGCTGTGATGGTGCAAAACTTAATCCTAGTTTTAGAACACTAATCTCCTCTTTTTGCAATACTTTTTTACTTAGATTAAATATTGGAATCATTTCTGCATTTCTTTGTTGTATCTCCGCTCAATGTTTGTCCTTCCTATCATTCCTCCACCTCTTCCCCTTCCCCTCCTGCCTCCTCGAAAACCCCCTTGTGTTCTTAATGATTGTGTGCCATAATTGTTTGTTCTCAAATCATATCTATGAGATGCACTCTCTTCTATAGCCACATTAGTTGGCATGGACTCACCTGACCTCATAACCTCATCACTTGAACGTGTAGATGCATCTATTGTGTAACTGTTATCACTATCTGTTCCACTATCTGGAGGATAATTAAATCTTTGTCTCCTAAATTGTTTATAGGTGTACACCCTATTATCTTTGTAGTCATTCGTATCTCTAATGAACTTTTTAACTTTTTGCTGTTTCAATTTATTTTCATAGTCTGTAATTTTTTGTTTCAAATTTTCTACTGATGTAGTATATTCTTCCACTATGAGTTGCTTTTGTAATAATTCCTCATTTTGTTTGATCTCATCCTCTAACAATTTCCTTTCTTCAATAATAGCTTCTATGAGGGCATACATAAAGTCACAGCTAGCCCTGTTCAGTATCCCATCCCATTTATTATATAATTTGGTCATGTTTATACCTATATTTGGTTCCACCGTAATTCTTAGCCCCCATGGAATTCTGTTGTGTTCTAGGTATTGGGTAAGGGTGAGTCCATGCCATTCTTAGAGATGTTTAGAGATATTGGAAATAGTGTACAAAATGTATTACATTTTACGACTTTTACTGAAGATGAAAGAAAATCATTATTTCAAGCTATGAGGGGCGGAAGGGATCTTAACATACAGATGGAAGAGACTCCACGTAACATAATGCAGAAATTAGAAAATTTGAAATTTAGGGATGCCCGGTTAGAAACATGACCAAATTATATAATAAATGGGATGGGATACTGAACAGGGCTAGCTGTGACTTTATGTATGCCCTCATAGAAGCTATTATTGAAGAAAGGAAATTGTTAGAGGATGAGATCAAACAAAATGAGGAATTATTACAAAAGCAACTCATAGTGGAAGAATATACTACATCAGTAGAAAATTTGAAACAAAAATTACAGACTATGAAAAATAAATTGAAACAGCAAAAATTAAAAGTTAATTAGAGATAAAATGACTACAAAGATAATGGGGTGTACACCTATAAACAATTTAGGAGACAAAGATTTAATTATCCTCGAGATAGTGGAACAGATAGTGATAACAGTTACACAATAGATGCATCTACACGTTCAAGTGATGAGGTTATGAGGTCAGGTGAGTCCATGCCAACTAATGTGGCTATAGAAGAGAGTGCATTTCGTAGATATGATTTGAGAACAAACAATTATGGCACACAATCATTAAGAACACAAGGGGGTTTTCGAGGAGGCAGAAGGGAAGGGGGAAGAGGTGGAGGAATGATAGGAAGGACAAACATCGAGTGGAGATACAACAAAGAAATGCAGAAATGATTCCAATATTTAATCTAAGTAAAAAAGTATTGCAAAAAGAGGAGATTAGTGTTCTAAAACTAGGATTAAGTTTTGCACCATCACAGCCTATAAATACTTTCAAATTAATGGTTGATTTACAAGGGTTTTTAGAAACCTGAGAATAAAAACCTATTTGTGATAAAGACTTTGAAATGAATGAAGAAAGTAAGTAAACAAACTTTAAAAATCAAAATCTAACTTCAACGTCTGCCTATGGATAAAAACCATGGCATAGAATGTTTCTGCAGAATCAGTTGAAAGGAAGTTATGGACCTCTTAAGGAAAAAACCTCATTATGGCCTCCTCACAAAACCTTACCCATCAACAATTTAGGGCGCTTAACAGTTAAGTCTAAATTCAGATATTATTATTAAACTTCGTCAGATAAAGGGGTGGAATAGTTATCCAAGACAGAGAACAATACAAGATGATGTGTTTGGTTTACTAAATAACAGAAAACTATTCTATTTTTGAGGTAATCCATGATTTGTATTTTAAACCAATTAAGGGAATTATTAGCTGAATTTGTTGATATGAATTGGTTACAGGAATGGAAATGAGAATACTTCTGATGGAATATCCTAAAAATACCTACATTTTATTGTTTACCTAAAATACACAAAAATATGGTAAAAGCCTCCTCACAGACCTATAGTGTCAGGAATAGACTCTGTTTTGACCAGTTTCTAAATATGTAAATTATTATTTACAACCATTAATTGAATTAAGTGACATATATATTAAAGACTCGACAGACTTTATTAGGCAATTGAAACAGTATTGGAAGAAAATGTGAGAACAGTATATTTTGGTTACATGGGATGTAAAGATTTATACACTTTATTCCTCATGAATAAGGGATTAATATGGTATGTATTAAGAAAGAGACCAGAAGGTACATTTCCTAGAATTGCATTACAGGAACTGGCAAAATTTGTTTTGAAAACAATTATTTTGAGTTTGAGGGTACTTTTACCAACAAGACAAAGGGACTGCAGTTACGGTAGCACAATGGCACCTAGTTATGCTAATTCCTATATGATTATTTTGAAGAGGAATTTGTGTTCAATGCTAATATAAATATTTAAGAAATAAAATCAAATTTTGGAAACGTTTTATAGATGACATATTTTGTTTATGGGTAGGAACAGAGGAAGAATTAAAAGCTTTTAATGATTTATTAAACAGCTTTGACAATAACTTGAAATTTCTTTGAATTACCATGAGAACACGATCCTTTCTAGACTTGCAAGTACAAATTAACAGCTCTATGTATAATACTTCACTATTCAGGAAGCGACAGATAGAAATACATTGCTACATAATAAGAGTTACCATGAGCCAAAATTAAAAACAGCATCCCATATTCACAACTGGTAAGGGTCAAAGCGTAACTGCAAGGACACTAATGAGTATAAAATTCAGAAAGAAGAAATGTTGAAAAGATTCCAAAATAGAGGATATTCTCAGAAGATTCTAAGAGAAGCGAGCATTAAAATTGAAAAGACAACAAGAACTCAGCTTCTGGAAAAACAGCAAAAATCCAAACAAAACAGGTTAGTTTTTGCTACAAAATATAATCATAAGATGGGGGACATGAGAAAAATTATTAATAAATACTGGTATCTGGTTGCTATGGACAACCAGCATATCAACACATTGCAGCATAAGCCAATAGTAGTTTCGAAAAAGGTGAGAAACTTAAGAGATAAATTTGTACATTCACAATTTGAACGTTTGGTAGTTAATCAGAAACAACTACTGTTGGGACCACTACAACCTGGGATGACTAGGTGTGGCAGATGTGCAGTATGTAACAATACAAGCAAAAAAGCTATTTTTAAACATCCACATTTTGATCATGAATTCAAAATTAGAGACCACATTGATTGTAATTCAGAAGGAGTGATTTATGTTATACAGTGTCCATGTGATAAGCTGTATGTTGGTCAAACAAAAAGAGCTTTGAAATTGAGAATTGGAGAGCATAAAAGTGACATAAGAAATAAAAATATAAAATCTCCAGTAGCAATTCATTTTAATGAAGCATCACACACAGGAGCATCCTTACGGTTCTGGGATCTGGAGATGGTTAAACAACCAAGTAGGGGTGGTAATTATAAAAAATTACTAGATAAAACGGAAATGAAGTGGATTGTTTACTTAAAACTTTAGATAAACAAATAGGAATGAATATAGATAGTAATTGGACAGCCTGTTATTAGAGTATGCTGCGGTGTGTGATATGTTGGTGTGCCTACAACATACGGAAAATAGTTATAAAGGTTTTGACAATCACATTTATTATATGTCTTTAAATGATTATATGTTAGAAGTAGTCTTATGTTAAATAAAATAACATTATTTTTGTATGTTACTAAATATGTGGTAGTGCAAGAATTGTTGGAGTGCCCTATAATATATGGAAAACAGTGAGAAGGTTTTGATAATGCATACTTAATATATGTTTAAAAACAATCACATGTTAGAAGTTCAGTATGTTTTATATCTAATTTGAAGCAAATTATTATTTTTGTTCCATAAAAAATTTTTTCATTATAAAAAATGTCTTCATTATTATATGTTTTTGAACTGTATATAGATTGAGATCCTTTCGTTCCCTATAGCTCCTTTTTTAAGTTTATTTACTGAGTCCAAAAATGACAATTTCAATAGTATTGTTAGGATTAAGCAGAGCCACCACATTCTTCCTTTACATAGTATTAATATATAGAATAAATTATTTGTTTAAATAACTAGTTACTTATTAGTCAGTTATTGAGCCATAGAAATAGTTTAAAAATGCTGGAAATTTAATGGTGTTTACAAAGAAGTTGAAATATATATGGGAAAGCACACCATTACTTAAGGACTCTATAACTTAACAGAGTATCAACAATACCAGCCCAATATAACTGATTAGAATTACACATCTCACTTTTATGAATGGAGGCGGTAGGTCACATGGCGTCATCTCGCGATAGTTAAAATCCTTTGTTAGGTGAATCTAACCGCGGGAAAATCAAATAAATGACTGAATGGCAGGGTGGAACGTTTTGTGATATCTGGCGTCTTAAAATCGGCGTTCGTGCACCTTTTTGTTGATACCTGGGTTTAACTATGAGAAAGAGGGGCTGAAAGTTCATTATTTGTAGTGCTTTTTAAAGGAGTCCCACGCGGTACTAAATGGCAGAGTGGAACGCTTTGCAATATTTGGCATCTTAAACGGGCGTTTGTGCAGCCTTTTGTTGATACCTGGGTTTAACTATGAGAAAGAGGGCTGAAAGATCATTATTTGTAGCGCTTTTTGAATGAAGTCTTCACGCGGTATTCATTTAGAACTAGCGTTTTAACATTAAAAATTGAAACATGTAACAGGCTGCCCTATAGGAAAAGCTTTTGAAGGGTGAGTAAAATGAACTGGAATTACTAATATTTTATCATTAAACAATAAACCTCTAAAAGCGAGGATGTTTACTGATAGAAGGTTTTATTTTTTAAACAGCATGAAATGATTAAACAACTATTTGGGACAAACGATAAATACATTAAGGTTATGAGAGTGCTGATTTCATATTTATATTTCATAAAAATAATTATATGCAAGTTAATTGAATAAGAGGCTCTGCTTAATTTCTAGGTTAAAAATAAGTGCATTTTGTTTTATAGAATGAAAACTTGATTTTGGAATGAAAAGAAGGACTTCTATAAAACAGAGCTAACCTTTGTTTTAAAGAATTGAATATTGCTTATTTAAGGTAGAGATGAACATATAATGGATTAATATTATAATATTACAATTGTTTCATGAACAGTCTGTAAAAATGTTTATATTCATATTTATTTAGACATTAAGAGACCCCGTGAACAAGCTGGAGACAGCAAAACGTAGGGGTGTTGGAGGCAATAAAGACTAATCCAAAGATTGAAGCAGACTCCATTTGATTTTCTATTGCAAAGAAACCTAGATACAGCCAGAATAAACTATGTGGCCATTGGAAAGATGGAGGGTGGTGTCTTTCCTGGCTGGAAGGACATAAATGGGGCCTTCCAGGCCACACAGACTCTGAAACAGGTTCTCCCCCCCCCAAAATGCCTCTCCTCAATGGCTCAATATGGAGGCAGCCCAAGCCAACATGCAGTTCCTCTCACTGCTTCTCTACAATACCCCTCCCAAATGCCTAATATCTCACCCTACAATAGGGTTCACGATTAAAAATGGGCAAGGCTTCATAAAAAGGTGAACACTAATCCCACCCCCTGTGAACTGCCCCCCTCCGTGGAGTAATGTACGCATACAGATAGACCACAAACCCTTTTCATGGTAACATTGGTCTGCCAAAGGATAAACCCACCTACGGGATATTTTGGATAGTAACACCCCACTATCGCCACTTTCCAAGATCTAAAGACACAGTGGTGTCTCCACCAAATAGAATTCTGGAGATGCCTCCAGATTTGGAGTGCGGTGCAAGCTTACCTAAGCAATCTCTCCAAGAAAAATCAGTCCAATGTCCTTAAGAACTGGTCAACCCACACAAAAGTCTTAGCCAGTGTAATATATTCTGCTCTTAGGGGAAAGCATACCAAGCTAGTCTCATGACTCTAAGATTAAATAAATAGGAACGTGCGCTACAAGTCCATATAACCAACCAGCAGTGGCAGGCCTACTGGAAACATAGAAACATAGAAGTTGATGGTAGAAGGAGACCGCTAGGTCCATCTAGTATGCCCATTTGTTTTAGACATATTTTAATATCTAGTTGTCCTTTGTAGTCAGGGCTCCCTTTTGTCTATCCCATGCATTCTTGAATCCCCCAACAGTGTTGACCCCCACAACCTCTTGGGGAGGCTGTTCCAGGCATCCACCACTCTTTCTGTGAAGAAAAACTTCCTGGTATTGGTAGAGAACCTCCCTCCTTGCAGCCTGAGGTCATGTCTCCTGGTCCTGGAGCCCTTCTTGAAATAAAAAACTTCCTGTGCCTTGTTAATGCATTTTATGTACTTGAATGTTTTAGTCATGTCTCCTCTTTCTCTTCTCTGCTTCAGGGAGTACATATTCAGTTTCCTCATAGGACATGTACTGCAGACCCTTAATCATTTTTGTCACCTTTCTTTGTACTGTTTCCACACGGTCAATTTCCTTCCTGAGGTGAGGCCTCCAGAATTGGACTCTGTATTCCTGGTGAGGCCTGACCAGTGATCTATTCAGTGGTAGTACCACCTCTCTCCTTCTGCTCATGATTCCCCTCCCAATGCAGTTCAGCATTCTGTCGGCCTTCAATGTTGCCTTCTCACACTGCTTACTAACCTTCAAGTCATCTGAGATTATGATTCTCAGATTTTGTTCCTGGTTTGAGGCCACCAGTCTTTTACCTCCTAGGTAATATTCCTTTCTTGGAGTTTTCTTTCCTATGTGCATGGCCTTGTAATTTTTGGTGTTATATCTCAGCTGCCATACTCCATACCATTCTTCTAGTTTCTTGAGGTCAGCTTCCATCTTGCTCATTCCTTCTAAAGTTAGCCCACTGGTCTTATCAGGATGCCAGAAGTAAACTGATACAAAACAAAATTATGCATTCTTAGTATAGCACTCCAGTAATTCTGCATAAGGCTGAACCCATTGGTAACAATCTCTGCTAGTGGTGCCAGACTCAGTCAGTGGACCTGAGCCATATTCTGTGGAACTGTTCTATAATTCAGCCTTTGTGGATGCAAGTTTGTGCCCTGGCCTCAAATATTACTCACAAGAAGGTACCCCACTCAGCCACTTTCTGGGCTCTGGGAATCCAACCACTTGAACCCATCCTAACCACTCCTGAACACACATGGATAGCACTACTGGGTATGCAGGCTAAGAGACTTCTCCTATGTAAACGGAGATCAAGTGAGATCCCTCCCATCATGGAAATAATAAATTGTCTCCTACAAACTGCACCCTAGATCAATTATCGCATATAGTAGCAAATACCCTTCCAACCTATTATCACTGCTGGAAGCCCTTCATAACATACTTGAAACCCCCAACAGATATAGGATAAATCATCCACTTGCCCTATTATCAGCCTTGACATAAGGTACGCTGGGACAACCTTTTACTACTGTGCAACAATGTGTATGTTTTAGAGCTGTGCGGGATGTCACAGAATGTTCTTGAAAATTCTGTGTAATTTCACCAAATTTTTAATTTCAGTTATTTCGCTATAATTTTAAAAGTAAGTGTCCAAATAACACCAAATTTGTAACAGTAGATAATGACTTACAAAAGTATGCCAAATTTCAGAGTTACATGTTAAAAGGGGACAGAGTTATGGGTGGACAAACATTTACTCAAAATTTAATTTTCAGTTATTTTGAGATAATTTGAAAATTTCCTATCCAAATTTCTCTATAATGTCAGGATTTAGAGAAGCATTCAGCATGGGTACATGCACCACATTTTAGGTCTTAAGCTTCAATGGGATCTGAGTTATAGGTAGCCAAACATTTGCCAAAGTTTAGATTTCTGCAATTTTAGTATAATTTTGATAGTATTCACTGAAATGTTATAAAATGTGAGAGGTATACTGGTTATCTCTACATGAGTTAAGCAAATTAGTCCAAGAATCTGGTTCTCAGTCTATAGTAATGGAACCTGATTTACCTCCACGCCCAGAGTTTTCTACAATTCTAATTCCAGATTCCCCAATATTAAGTGTAAAACAAAAAAAGGGAAACCTAAAAAAAAGCTGACAAACAAAAGAAAAGAGGAAAGAAGACGACTAACTCAACTTCTAATAACTTTCAGTCAGCACATGCCAAGATGTCAAAAGATTCTACACTCATATTAGAAGCTGTTAAAACTTTTTCTTCTATTGCTCCAGAGGAGGTTGCTCTTATTACTCCTCCATCGATTGCTTCTTATTCACCTTGCCCATTTAACTTTTTAGAAAAGTTATCCTCCCAGCTGAATAATTTTGAGTCTGATCTGTTGTCTTTTAGGAAGTAGTGGAAGGAACATCTCCTTCTGTATACTAGTGGGGAAAAAACTATTATTACTATCCCAGAGAATTAGGTTTTTGATAGACCAACTGAGGTCGCTGTCACAAATTAGTTATTTGGATTTCCAGTGTGATGGCTGCCTGTTGAGACACTCCTTTAGATGGCTCCCCTGCCCTCCACTAAGAACCACTACAAACTGCACAAAACGGACACTATTCACTCGTTTACTTGTACAGGACAACTCACCGATTGACTGGGGAGACTGATATTGTGCTTACCCATGTATGGTCTGAAAAATGGATGTGGAAATGAAGACACCGGCTCTCCATCACACTCCCCCACTGACTCCAGCTAAAGACAAGGCCGCTAAAAGATCTAAAGCTAGTGGACCCAATATCTCCCCACCAGCTAAGCAGCAAGTTGCTCTAACAGAGGACCAGTTTCTGGAGGAGTTGGCACCGATGAAAGAACTCTTACTTGCACTCGCTTCAGAATTTAAGGGTATGAAAATGTCCTTAGATCAGCTCCATGTCCGTACCAAGGACAACGAAGCCCGGATATCCTCCTTGGATGACTGGAGGGGAAGAATGGATCCAGATATAGTTACTCTACACCACTGAATGAAAAAGACGGAGGATCATTTGGAGGATCTCGAAGGTCGCTCGGGAAGAAATAACCTGGTGGTATTGAGCCTTCCTGATTATTCTTCCTTATTGCCCCTTCATCTTCCGGCTGCTGAACTTTCTAGACAAGCAACATGTTATAACCAAATTGAAGGAGGTGGCAGAAGTACAATGGGCAGGAAAGAAAATTCATATTGTGCAAGATTTGCCCTTTTTGGTTCATCAGAGGTGCTCGGCCCTTCATCCATTAGTTTCCAAACTAGTGTCTGCTGGCATTAGATTCAGAGTCCAATATCCAGCTACCCTGTAAATTAATAGAGAAGATCAATGGCATTCCTTTGACTCATTGGATTCAGCTAGGGAAGCATGTAAGAAATGGTATCCTGACTTAATCAAATGAACTCTCTCCAGTTCATATCTGTGGTAAAGAGTGCTATGTGCCATCTAGTGGGCGTTTTTTGAATTTCAAGTTCTTTGTTTTAATGCCTGCTCATCACCTAGAGACTTAAATTCTACTGAGACTTTTCTTTCAACAATGTTAACTGTAAGGTCCTAAATCTGGACTATTAGAGAAGCCTTAGCAGGTGTGCTCTTTTGATTTTAAGAGCCCAGCTTTTGGGTCCTATAGCTTATTACGATGTTGCAGTTGGTTTCTTGGGAATGTTTTTACCTTCCTAAGTGTTACATGTTGTTTCATTATATTAGTTGGTCTCTGAGTTTGTAGGGTCCGTTAGATCCTTATTTTGACTAAGGGGTAAAGGTATAATCTTATTACCCTTGATGATGGTCTCCTTTTGGTTTCTGGTTATAATATTATATGGATGCATAGCTCTCTGCTCCTATTGAGGAGGTGGACTAATTTTTTTAGTCAGCTTATGCACTGTCTCCATACTTAGCTACATCCATATTATATAATAGAAATTTGGAGTTAATGGTTGAATGTGGGGTTTCTATTTCTTAAACAATTTGATTAAATTGTATTAATGTTTAGAGTAGATATGGGGATGGGCAGGGGGAGGTAAAATCAGGGGCAGCATGAAAATCATCATGCTGTTTGAACAGTTGAGGGGTCAGTCATTTGGACTGGGGGTAGTATACCTTATATTCATCTACTGGGGCATACCTAAAGGTTATTTATAAATGCTCATGAGGGATACATCAGCAGGAAGGGGAAACATGCTCCAAAATTTAACCAACTCTCATTGGATTTTTTGGGGAAACAGTGGCCGGGGGCGTAATGAGCCAGTCACTGGGTTTATATCCTTGGTTAAGGATCACAAGAATAAGTTTAGTCCTTGGATCGTTCAACTTACCAATCTGTTTTAACTTTAAACCTCATTATGAGAATTGCCTCGTATAATATTAAGAGGGCCAGAGTGAAACGTCACCAAATTCTTAAACATCTGGCTCTAATGCACTCAGGAGTCACACTATTGCAGGAGATGCACCTGATGACTAGGGAGAGTACCCTTTTTTTGGAGAGAGCAAATGAGATATGTCTATGCAACTGGTAACTCCACTTCCCAAAGAGGCGTTATGATTTTACTTACTAGAGGGATCCAATTTTAGAAATTACAAGAAATAGGGGACCCACAAGGAAGATTCCTCTTCCTAAGAGGGTTGTTCAATCATAGAGAAATTATTTTGGGAACTGTATATGGTCCTAATTATTCTTCCCCTGAATTTTTCTCACAAATAGCCCTTATGTTAGCTCCTTTCAAGCAATTGCCAATAATCTTAGCTAGGGACTGGAAACTCACATATGGCACTAATCTGGATAGACCTACCCAGAGAGGTCACAGCTTGTCCCCTGCGCAGAGGTCTCTTCATGAAATGATGGATGGGTTGGGCTTTCTGATCCCTGGCACCTTCTTCATCCCAATGAGAAAGAATTCACCTTCTATTCAGCCTGTCACAAATCCTACTCTCATTTAGACGTCTTTCTAGTAAACCAGGCCATGTTGATGGACCCAATAGATTGTGGAATTTCCCCTAGAGTGTTATCAGACCACTCTTTGATATGTTTTGAGGGTAGGGTACCCCAGGGAATTCCTAAGGTTACCCTGTGGAAACTAAACCTCCATCTGATTTCTCAGGATGACACTGTAGGCAGGATCCGAACACTGATTACTCAGTATATGGATCAAAATCAGGGCTCTATACCAGCATATGATCAACTCTGGTGTTCCTTGAAATGTTTTCTGAGGGGAGAATTTATTAGAGCAGCTGCTACCCAAAAAAGGAAAAGGGAGGCCGTGGCAAAATCCGTATTGGACTCCATCCAAGAACTTGAAGTAGCGGTTGCTACCTGTCCCACTGATGGGGATTTAAATCGTCTCATGATTCTTAAAGACCAATATGCAGATACACTTAGAGAGAAGGCTGAATGTGCTTTAAGACACATGCTATGTATCTGGATCAGGGAGATAAAGCTGGGCACCTCTTGGCTCTTAAACTGAGACAACAGGAGGAGTCTAGACTGGTTACATCTATCTCTATCCTAGATGGTAGATGTCCACTGACAACTCCTAAAGCCATAGTGGATGAATTTGAATTGTTCTATAGACAACTATATAGCCACCCTGAAAATAGCCCTACTCAGACCAAAATTCAAGAATATCTCTCTCCACTCCCTCTTCCCACCCTTTGTCCTGAACAGCAGGTCCTGCTAATCTCCCCTATTTCAGCATTAGAGATAGCTACTGCTATCCATTCCCTTCCACCAAATAAAGCTCCTGGGCCAGATGGTTACCCATCAAACTTCTTTCGTACTTTTGAGAAGGAGCTTACTCCCATTCTTCAAGAATTATACACCCATATCTGTGCCCATGGGATTGTAGACTCCACTCTATTAGAAGCTACTATCATTGTTCTCCCTAAACCTGGGAAACCCAAAGATTAAATATCAAACTACAGGCTGATTTCCTTGATGAACTACAATATTAAAATACTAGCTAAAATGTTGACCTCTAGGATTACAAAAGTCTGGGGGGATTTAATTAGCCCTGAACAGATTGGATTAATTGGAGGTAGGAACCCCTTAGATAACATCCATAAACTTGTCCATATTTTCTCCGTATCCAGGGAGGTAGACCTACCAATGGCCCTTATCTCCCTGGATGCGGAAAAAGCTCTTAATAGAGTAAGTCAGCCTTTTCTCTATGGAACTATGGCCCAATTTGGATTCCCCCTTGAATTAGGTACTTATATTCTAATCCTAGGACTAAAATTTATTGCAACGGGATTTTTTCCAGTAACTTCCCATTGTATTCAGGTACACGTCAGGGGTGCCCACTGTCACCCTTGTTGTTCAACTTGTACTTGGAACCCTTGCTCCATAAATTACAGTTATCTCCAAATATAACTGGTGTTTCAATTGATCTATTAGAACTTAAATTGTCGGCCTATGCGGATGACATCCTACTGCATGTCTCTGATCCAGCTAAGGCTATCCCAATAATTTCAGATATAATTGCAGAGTATAGCTGGTTCTCAAACTATAAGTTGAACATTAATACGATTGAAGTCATGCTGCTCAATTCCCATGTCCACAGAGGGGATATGGTTGGTTTTAATATGGCTTGGACCAACAGACTCAAATACCTTGGAATTATTTTGGCACCTTCAGCTTTTCTCTTGGAGAAGCTCAACCTCGATAATCTTCTCCTAACCATTCAACAAGATTTAATCAGGTAGTTCCCTCTATATATCTCCCTCCAAGACAGAATCAATGTTATTAAAATGAATGTGTTACCCAGAGTGTTCTACCCCCTCAATATGTTGAATATTTACCTCCCCTTAACTTGGTTCCGTAAAATTCAGAGTATGAATATTAGGTTTTTATGGCAAAATAAACCTCCACGGAGATCTTACATTTACCTTTGTGCTCCGAAATCATTAGGGGCACTGAAACTCCCTAACTTTTACCACTAATATTTGGCAAGCCACATTGCCAACTATATGCATTGGGCTGTACCCCTTCCAAACAATACTCAATCCCAATATAACCCCCTTTGGCTACAGATTCAAAGGGAACTTATTAAGAGTTCAAAATTGTCACCCAATAGCCTTTGGTTTATACTCCTTAAAAATTGCCTATCTTTCTGTGGCCCACGGTAATATACACTTCAGTCAAATTTCACAATCAATTATGCAGGTCTCTAGGGATTATGCATTTTAAGGATATTTCACAGCCATTGTTTGGCAATCCCAATTTTAAGGTAGGTAAAACTCTGCTCTTATCACATAATTTGAAAATACCTCCACATACTAGGGTCAGTGAGCTAGTAGCACAGGGAAGGATGTACTTGGTCTCTGATATATTGGGGAAATTCCATATATCACCAAAGTATACCTTCTATATTTATCAAATTAGACATATGCTCACCACTTGGTTTGGATTGAATCAGTGGGATATCAACCATGAAGAGACTTTCTTGGAACTTGAATCCCTAGCTGGGTAGCCTCACGCTGTTTCCTGTTTAGTTGCGGCCTTATATTTGAAATCATGTCCAGATAGAGTGGATCAATCTCAATATTGGATAGATACCTTCCCTAACAACTATTTTAATTGGCAACATTTATGGGGAGGAATCTATACATATAGTGCTAATGATAAACTTCGGCTAACACAATACTATATATTGCATACTATGCACTTGACCCCTACTAAATTATATAAGATGGGTAAGCTCCCAAATGATAAATGTTTCAGATGTGGTCAAATGCAAGGTTCCCTGCTGCACATTTTCTGGGAATGTCCCCTTGATGCTCCCATATGGTCTCTAATTAAAACTAGGGTGGATCCCTTATTAGGGATACAAGAACTCTTTACCCCACAGATATGTTTGTTAGGGGATTGCTCAACAGTGGCTGTGAAAGAAAGGAGGTATTTATATTAACTTAATTTCACTCACAGTGAAAAATGTAGTATTAAAGCATTGGAAAGACCAGCATCCTATCACCTACCAAGAATGCCTCACTAGTCTGTTATATAATTTAAGGACTGAGAAAACTATCGCTAGCTTTAGGAATGCAATTTCCCGATACAATACAAAATGGGAGAAATTCAATGCTCTATGGTCAATTGTTCCTACACACTGATATAGGAGGCAGGGACTCCTTATATCCTTTCAGGTTTGTGCAAGATCCTTGACCTTTAAGTGATTGCACCCCCATAACACACTTTCTTTCTCGTAGAGTTAAAATTATGACTTGTAGTACTATATTGAACTGGCTCTTTGGTGGGGGTGGGTATTAGTGGGGAGGGGGTTTTGGAGGGATAAGAGGGGATTTGGAGAGACTCTGTATGGGGGCAGGTTGGGGGTGGGGGATTTAATGGATATTTATCCTCTGAATTGTATATGCATCTTGTACAATGTTTCATCTTCTGTAATGTGCACAGTATTGGTTGTGTATGTTAAAAAATTAATAAAGTATACTTAATTTAAAAAAAAACAAATGAGTTATTTGATATTTTTGATTGTGCTATTGTCTGTTTATATGGTGTATCATACCCTCAGGATATGTGTTCCAACTCTGTTAAGGATCAGACTGTGCACCTGATTAGGGCAGCTACCAGGGAAGATATCTCCTCTGCTGCTATTGTAAAAGTTTGGAGAGACAATAATTATTTAGGTAAAGATTGTTATTACATTTTTTGTTAGGCCCCACGAATAGCCAATCAGGTATTGCTAAACAATGATGGTTTGGTAAATCTGGGCTATTCAATTGATTTTATTAACAGGGAATCCTTGAATGCAACTAAATCCAAGGAGCTGATTCAACCAAAACAATTTAGTATATTTGGTCATAAGTTAATTCCAAATGAAACCCCACTTAAGCTCAGACAGACTATACAGAGTCTACAGTACTTACCCACGTACTAAAGGTTTCAACTACTAAGTTTAGAATTTCAAACATTTTTAGACATAAATCCCCTAGTAATCTTGGCAGAGTGGATTTTTCAATCAACAATCAGGCCCTGACAAATGAGATATTGTCCAAGGTCACCATTCTAGACAATGTAGGTATTCATATACTAGACAGTGATTTTTTTCATAAACAACAGAATTTTGTAATGAATAGTCCTCCTTACAAAATTTTTGAAAACAAGGTCCCAGCCACATTGTGTCTGTATGGCCTAGGCCACACTGAAAAAGATAATCACAATAAATTGCAAAGCACTATCCCAGATTTAATTGAGCAACTTTTAAACATTTCTATTGATGATTCCACAACCCTTTTGGCTGAAAGGCAGGGTATGAACCCTGACTGTGATTTTGTTTATGTAAAAGTGGCCTATAAGAGCCTCTACAACACAATTTTGGATAATGCTGTTCTCTTGGATATTCTGGGCTTGCATGTTATTCCTTTTGACAGTATTTCTGATTTAGTTCTTTGTGAAAATGATTCCTCAGTTTGGGACAAACCTGACTTAAGTCCAAAAGAAAACTTAGTCTATAATATTCCAGTTATGAACAGATTGGAAAATCTGACCAATACAGAGGGGTGTCTAACTAACATGGATGTGGTTGCTTCCCCCTCTGTTAAGTTAATTTCCTGGAATATAGCAGGTCTTAGTTCGAAATGGGCAGATTCCAAATGGTTAGAACTGATTAGAAGCTGTAATTTGATCTGTTTACAAAAGACCTGGCACAATTCAAATCAAGAACTAGCTTTGAATGGTTATATTACCTTTCATGTCCCTGGTCATAGATCTGCAAATTTAGGCAGATATGCCGGTGGCTTAGTCACATGGATTAAAATTAGTACATCAATTGAGGCCAAGATTATTCTATTTAACTCTAACTTCCAAGTTTTTGTCATTCAATTTTTTAAGAGAACCTTCTGTTTAATCAATGTTTATATTCCCCCTACTAAATCAAACAATTATACACCAACGATTTGGAAATTATTAGAGGAAGCAATCCATCTGGCTTGGGCTAGTACTGAATGTGAAGAAATTCTATTATGTGGTGACTTTAATGCCAGGATCGGTAAATTTGATGGGTATGTAGATTGCAGTTTCCATCTCCTTTGCCATCAACAGTCTTACAATTTGGTAAGGCATTCAAAGGATCAGAAAACTAATAATTTGGGTAACAAGTTAATGGAATTACTCACGACATATTTCTTAGGCCCAATAAACAGTTGAATTAAGGGTGACTGTTGGGGTGACTTCATACATTATTCTGTAAGGGGCCCTTCCACCATAGACTATCTTCTATGGAACGGTGACATGTCTTTTTGGGAGTCGTCAGGTATTTACGAGAGTAGAAAGTGATTACTTACCTCTTATTTTAACATCTATTACATTATCTGATGTTATTAGGCTGCATACTTCTTTGCCACCATTGAAATATGAAACCAAGTAAGAGTCAAATGGCAATTTTCAAAAAGCCCTCAGATTAATTGCATTCTCCAAAATATTATTCTTAGATTAGATACTCCTGAATTAGATTATTCAACCATTAGCTGCATCCTGGAGTCAGTTTTTGACCATATAAGAGACATTTTGTTCATGAAGAAAAATAAGCCAGCTATTAATTGTGTAAATGAGAACTGGTTTAATGCAGACTGTAAGGCTGCCAAGTCCCAGTTAAACCAGCTGATTGGCTGGGGATTAGATGGAGGGGTGACCACTGGTACCAGGGATATTTATTATTAATATGGGGTTGGGTATCAGAAGGGGGACCACTAACACCAGGGATAGCTTAGCTATTTGTGGATGGCAGGGGGCAGCACTACCTGTCTCTTCTACCCATGCAAATGGGCCCATAGTGGGCATGAAAATTGTCCCTTAGCACCTTGCATGCCCAATGAGTCATTTGCATGGGTACCTCTGAAAATTGTTATTAGTGCTTTGGCGCTATCAGCTCCTGAGCCCAACTTCAGGAGCCTTGTCGAGGCAGTGCTACCTGATTTAGCACTGCACCAACATGGTCCTATCTTGAGACGGGTAGTGCCTGACTTAATATAGCATCCTCAGAGCCCTGGGCAATAGCAAAGAGCAGGACAAACATTTGCACTATGCTTTGCACCTTTCTGAATATCTGGCCCCAGATGTCATGGATACAGCCACATTCATTGCATCTTAAAATAATTATCCTAAATAATTGGAAAAATACCGCCTCTTCTATGACAAATAAATGGTGGAGTAACATGAGTTCTATAGCCTCTAATGAGATAATTAGTTTTGTGCTGCTATAAAAGACAGAAACATTTAAAGAAAGTTGGTCCCCTTTCCTGAAAGCATTAAAGGAGCCCTAAAGTAAAAAAAAAAATCAAAGAGACAGGTTTTCCAGTATGCCCAGTTGAGTCTAAATATGCTCTGTGTGGCAGTAATAGTGTTTTGTTTACTGACTTCTTTTTTAAGAATGCATACCTCCATTTTCAGTGTGGGGATGCCCATTTTCTCATTGTTTCTGCTGCTGCTGTCTGATCCTGTTTCCAATAACGCTACAAGTCTTGTGAGATTGTGACATAGTATTGCTCTAGTTTAAACAGCTGTGAAGTGTAACATTACAATAAGCTTACTAAGCAGTAAATTCTTCCCATTTTTTTACCTATTGTACAGTACGTATGTATATTAACAGTATGGCCATTGACAGTATATGTATTTTTGGCCATTCCCTAAAATGTTATCTGATTCTTGATGTTTGAGGTTGGTTGTTTCTTATGAAGGCTGCATACCTGAATCTGTCTCACTGAACTTCTCTTTCATAGAGGCATAGATCAGTATGCATAGGCATACCAAAGAGAAATTATAAAATTTGCAAGTCCACAGTCTTCAGTGGGAAGCCATCGGGGATAGAGGGAGTTGCAGCCTGAATCAAGCTCCATCCCCCCGGAATGGAGAGACTTTCACGCTTGTGAGCCTGGGATGTTGGCAGCAGGGGCTGAAGAAGTGACCCCCCACCCACGGAGACCTAAATTATTTGTGGACTGTTTGTTGCCGGCCAGGGGTGAGCAAGAGCAGCAATCTGTGCAACCTCCCCCTAGCCAAACAAAGGAAAAGGGTGCCAATTTCAAAGTGGAAGTGCTGGCTCTCTACAAGAAGGGCAGCCAGGTGCTCCAACTGGACAGTCTTCAGCGGGAAGCCATCGAGGGTAGAAAGAGCTGCAGCCTGAATCGGGCTCCCTCCCTCTCCCCACAACAGAGAGACTTTCATGCATGTGAGCCCAGGATTTTGGCAGCAGAGGCTGAGCGAGCGGCCCCCCCCCCGCCCACAGAGAGCTAAATTATTTGTGAACTGTTTGTTGCCGGCCAGGGGTGAGCGAGCGCAGCAATCTGTGCAACCTCTCCCTAGCCGAACAAAGGAAAAAGGCATCAATTTCAAAGTGGAAGTGCTAGCTCCCTACAAGAAGGGCAGCCAGGTGCTCCAATGGGACAGTCTTCAGTGGGAAGCCATCGGGGGTAGAGGGAGCTGCAACCTGAATCAGGCTCCCTCCCCCTGCAAAAGGAGAGACTTTCGTGCATTGGGTGGAATTGCCCTCCCTCCCACGCCATGCCACCTCCTTTACCTATATAGGGCTGGAGGACAACCAAGCCCCCTAAGAAATGATACTGTCTCACACAGAGATTTGCAGACTTAAAGGGAAACTGTCTCACTATCATATTAAACACATTCTCTGATGTGTCTGACCAATGAGCTGAATGGTAGGAGTACCCCTACTGCAGTACACCATATTTTAGTGTTGGTTCCAGTCTCTGAATAAGGTGTACTACTGCTCCATTCAGAATAAAGTGACCTGAATAAATTGGGTTTAAGACTCCTAAGGGAAGGTCTCATAGGGAAAACAAAAAGCCAGGAAAGACTGTCCTATACTAGAATACAATATCTTATTGCCTGCATACAACAGTATCCTCTGGTACAGTACTGCTTTCTCATTTTCCAGAATAGGCTGACCTGTACTAATTTTACTTAAAGTTTCACAAGGGTAAGCCTGTTACAGTACCATTGTTCTAGTCCCTGAATAAGGTGTATTACTGCTCCTTTTTTCGGTATTAAGTGCCCTGCATTAATTGGTTTAAGACTCCTAGAGGAAGGACTAATAGGGAAAACCAAAAGCCAGGAAAGACTGTCCTATACTAGAATGCTGGATGTTACAGGTAGAATCACAAAAATGGAAGGGATCAGGATTGCTCTGGGTGTCCTGTATATTTTAACAATTGCAATAACTGATCAGGTTGCTATAGGGGAGGGTGGGCCCCATAGAAATGGTGATAGATCAGTCAATGGCCACTTCACCCCTGGGTGCCACCATCCCTGTTTCTGGACAAGTACGACAACAATATACCTAATGGAAAAAAAGGGTCTTTTCATACACACCGCAAGGTATATCGGAGCGGTAAGACTAATCCCACCCCAACCCCCAAGGTCTCAGCCAAAGTGATGACAATTCTCCTGGGCCTTCTGCTCCTAATTGGGGGGGTGACATAGAGCCTAACCCCAGCCCCTCAGGGACCAGCATCCCAAACTTAATACCCACCTCACCAGAGTGGGCCAAAGCCAGGGGACTGAGGATGGTCCACATGAATATTAATAGTCTTAGGCCCAAGATGCATGAACTCGAAGCCTGGACTAGTATCTACTCCCCTGACATTATTGGTGTCTCAGAGACATGGCTTAAGCCAAATATATTGCTCCATGAAGTGGAACTACAAGGATTTAACACTTTCAGGAAAGACAGGAAGGGGAAGAAGGGTGGGGGATTCCTTATATATGTCAGATCGCATCTCAATGCCACAGTGGTTTCCACCCCAGACCTAGAAGAAGGGGTGGGTGAAGTATTATTTGTTAAACTTCTCCTAGGGGGAATCAAGCCACTCATTTTTAGATGTATGTACAATATGCCAAGGAAGGCAATGATAGCACTAACAACACTTACAAATACCATACTTACTATGCCAAACTATGAGAGAATCATACTAGGGGACTTCAGCCTAAACTGTGACAAAAAGCTACACAGGGAAGTCAAGACCAACCTAGAGGGGATTAAACTAACACAGCTGATAAGTGAGCCTACACATTTCAACCAAAAGACTGTCAACCACACCACCCTAGACTGGATACCAATGTCTAACCCAGACAGGACTAAAATGGTTGGGACATGTGCAGACGCACTTAGTGACCATTCCCCTATCTTTCTTGTATGGAGGAACAACTTTCATAAATAAACCTCCCCCTGAACTCTCTAGACTAGAAATTACTCCACACTAGACACAGGCTCCTTCCTTTAATCCCTAGGCGAAGTGGACTGGTTCCAGGCCCTTGATACTCCTAGCATAGACAAAGCCCTCAAAGGTTTTACCAAATATTTTCTGTTGGTAGCCAACAAGCATGTGCCCCTAAAAAAGATCAGGGTCAAAGGTCAGGATGCCAGGTGGCTCAACCCAGACCTAGAGAGGAAAATGAAGGAGAGAGACAAAACCTGGGGGAATTACAAACACTCGAACCTTCAACTGGACTGGGTGAAATACCAGGAAGCCAGGAACAGCTGCAAAAGAGAACTCAAAAAGCAAAAATATGCTACCTGCACAACTGCAATCCAGGAATCTATCAAACCCAAAGAAGTTCTGGGGTCAAATAAACTCTCTACTAAAGGGGAACAAGAGCAAGTGTACTGGGGTAATAAAAGTGAACAGAACACCTCTTTCCACCCCATTGGACATGGCAAATGCATTTAACGGCTTTTTCTTGGATCTAGAGATGTTCAAAACCAGTAATCCCGGACAAGGCCTGGGCAGCCAAAACAACCCAGTAACCCCCTCTCCCCAGGGCACTGAATTTCATCTTAAGCTAGTCTTAACTGGAGAAGTCCTAAAACTGCTTAGGAGCCTGAAACCTGAAGGGGGTGCTAGGCATGACAATCTCGAGCCCAAGCTGCTAAGACTAGGAGCCCCAGTCATAGCAAGACCTGTAACCCAGCATTTCAACAGGTCCCTGACTGAAGGGAAAATTCCAGCCCTTTGGAAAGTGGCGCTAGTGACCACAATCCTGAAGAGGACAGGGACATCAAGACTTTAAACCTATCTCAATACTCTGCACCTTAAGTAAGCTATTGGAGAAGGTGGTCTACCAACAGGTTAATGACTACTTGGAAATACATAACCTTCAAGCAGACCAACAGCATGGCTTTAGAAAAAGACATGGCACTGAGACGGCTCTGACAAGCTTTACCATGGACGTGTACGAAGCCTTAGATCAAAATAAAATGCTAGGTGCAGTTTTCATCTACCTGACCAAGGCGTTTGATCTTGTCAAACACCAGCTACTACTAGAAAGATTAAGGGGGCTAGGCCTGGACAAGCATGCCCTACAATGGTTTACAAATTACCTTCAAGGCAGGACACAAATGGTACATTGGAACGTAGCAAAATCTCAACAATGCCCATTATCTGATGGAGTTCCACAGGGGTCAATCTTAGGCCCCCTACTGCTCTACTTGTTTGTCAACAACCTACCCCAGCATTGCGGCGGGGCGAAGGTCACCTTATATGCCAATGATGCAGTGTTGTGCAGAACTGGGAAGGATATGGAGTCCCTAAACCTACAGCTGCAACAGGACCTTGCAACCCTTGAAATGTGGGGCCAGGAAAACATTCTGGTCCAAAACAGCAAGAAGACCAAAGCCATGCTCTTTGGCCCAAAACAGCTTGGTCCAGACAGATCATACCTCCTGTCCTGCACCACCCTAAATGGGATGGGGATTGAGATAGTAGACAACATCAGGTACCTGGGAATGTACCTAGACCAGGAGGTTACTTACAGGAAACACATGGACTACCTCACAAAGGTAGTAAACCAAAGATTGGGTCTCCTCTATAGGCTAAACCCCGTCCTGAGCAAGTAAACCAGGAAGGCGGTAGGGAACGGGACAATACTACCCACCCTATTCTACAGAGCAAACTTGCTCCAGACACTGAGGCTCATGGAAAGGCAGCACCTGGGTACACTGTACCATAGGGTCAGCTGGTTTTCAGCCAGGGTGCAATGGATGGCGTGCCACTGCAAGGTGTTCCATGCCCTGGACTGGCCATCCCTCAAAGCCAGGCTAGCATATCCATCACTGTGCCTGGCCTTCAAACTGCAACAATTTGGAGCCCCCCCCCCAAGTCTATGAGACCTGCTTGTCCCTAAAACTAACAGGAGAAAGCTCAGGTCTACTGATCAGAAACTACTTGAAATACCCAGAGCCAGAATATCCCTTGGCCTTCGATCTGCCAGGGTGTCCCTAACCAAACTTTGGAACAATCTCCTGAGAGAGCTTCAAGATAGCACCTCTCCTGGGGGGTTCAAGAAAGCACTAATATTCCACCTAGACATAGGGGCACAGTGCTGCTGCTACAGTTGATGTTACACGAAGGCTCTTCTGAATAGGGTAGTCACCACAGAATAGTAGTCTCTGGAGGGAGGGTGTGCTTAGGGGAGTAGGATGCTAGGGTGCTTATCTATGTGGGTTATCATTTTCTCCTTGTTGTCCTAACAAAAATATCCAGGCTACCACTTGGAGTCTATCTACGATGTACTATATGCTGCTATGTGTATTCCCACTCCACTATGTAAACCTTGATTCACTGTATTTATCATAGCTTTGGTTTTCTTCTCCCTTAGGTACATGTAACCAATCCTGGGTCACCCCTGAAAAAGGGACCATCAAGGTCTCAGTGGGCCTACCTAGTTACCAAAATTTAAATAAATAAAGTACCATTTTATTATTATCAGTAATAATAACAATAATTCAATGTGCTTACACAACTTGGTGTAGTGTTGTGCTTATGCAACTTGTTGAATAAACCTTTGTGGCCATCAACCACTCTGTTTCTCAGGGAATACCACCCTGTAGGGATGCTGAAGGCAAGGAACCCTGGAGGAAGATTCCACCCTTAGAGGTGCCATGGGAAGGATTCCTTTAGGCTAAATGTACCATAGGAAGGAGCCCAGAGGAGAGAGGTGTGCCACTGGAGGAAGAGGAGAAAATGGTTGGGCAAAGAAATAGAGGATAATGGATGGACATCAGTTAACAACAATGCTGTATTCACTTTGAGAGGTTTCCATGACAACCTAGTAAATCTCGAGAGCAAAGCCTGAGAGGTTCACAGTTGCTATGGAACCTCAAGAAGTGAACTCAGTGTTGTTGTTTAACTGATGCCCATCCAATGTCTTGTATAGTGTATGGGCATCAGCTGAACAAACTCTGAACATTTCTTGAGCACAGTTGTAATTACTTCACAATCTTAGTGAATACTGTGCTTCTGCTTATGTTCCCCCCCCCCACAAGAACAGGCCCCACTGAGTCCATGTTCCCTTACTCTCACAGACTAACTTTTCTTAAATTAAATACAGCAGCATGCACCTCTGCTGAACATCAATACTGTGTCCTTTTATCAGTGCCGCTGCCTTTCGGAACAAATCTCACCACCGCTGCTGTTTCCCCATGATCAGAATAGATCTCACTACCACGGCCGTTTCCATGGGAGCTGAGCATTGCCTAAAGTGCATGCTCGAGGACGTTCCATGCTGTTGTACCATTGATGTGGCGTACTCACAATAGTACAACAGCAATGTTATGTCACAATGATGGTACAACAAGCTTATCTTTACATCAAATTCAGTGAACAACAAAGCTCTCCCATACACTATAATATGCTTCTGAGTGAAGCAGAATAGATGGAGTTTAAATAACTCAGGCAGTGGGTGTGGCTGGTTGCTTCAGCCTATTGAACCCCAGGTGAAGTCTTTCAATTCAATGTGCTTATGCAATGTGGTGTAGTGTTGTGCTTATGCAACATGTTGAATACATGTTTGTGGTTGTTCACCTCATTGTTCCTCAGGGAATACCACCCCGTAGGGATGTCAAATGCAAGGAACCCTGGAGGAGGGTTCCACCCCAGAGGTGCTGTGGACAGGATTCCCACAGGCTAAAGGTATCTTAGAAAAGAGCCCAAAAAAGAGTGTGGAGCAGAAAGCATTGCAGAAGGTGATGAGAAGGTATCGGTATTAAGGACCTTCATGTAAGTCAACAGGAGACAACGGGTAATGTGTAGCTACTTTCACATAGGTCTGAATGATTAGATAGAAGAGGGAATGACTTCCTAAGGAGAGAGGGAACAGCAAAAAAAGGCCATCATCTATCTCCATCCAACAGCAGAAACCAGCCTAATTAACTTAGGGAATATGTTGCTAAAACTAACTAAGTATTATAACCTTTAGCATGAAGGAGAGGAAAAACACCTTTTGAGGAGGAAACCTCTGGGGATCCAACGCCTAGGCCGCCTT
Source organism: Neoceratodus forsteri (assembly GCA_016271365.2). Lineage (NCBI taxonomy): Eukaryota > Metazoa > Chordata > Ceratodontiformes > Ceratodontidae > Neoceratodus > Neoceratodus forsteri. The sequence continues at coordinate 759,921,733 of CM057451.1, forward strand.
TCTTCCAGGCCTGGGATAGTTTGTTAGTGACGGCTCTGCTTCTGCAATTTAGAAACCCAGTTCAGGGGGATGTGTAAAATATTCCAGTTTGGAGGAAGGCTCTCACTCTAGCCCTCTTACGGGAATGCCATGAAGGGTTCTGCACACGCTCTGCAACAAAAGGTACTCCCACAGGGGAGTACCATATCCCATGGTGGGAAGATGAAAGTGATGACTGCTGAGGCACTCAGCTGGCCTACACAGGCCTAAGAACAGACCAGGTGAACCAGAAGTGGTCATATGGAGAACAGTTTAGAAGTGCCGCTGAACCCAATTGGCTAGCTAAAGGAACCCCTTTGGGCTTAAGGGCCCCACACCTCACAGCTGAAGTCTTTAATTCTACATCAAGAGCTGCCACCAATATGTCTGCATGGCTAAAGCTCCACCTGGAGCGAGGACATTCCTACTATGGGCCAGATAAGTAGAACCCCACTCTGAGTTTCACATGCTCAAGATGTGAACTTTGTGGGTACAGAGCGAGACCATCAGCCACAGGGCAGACCCTGCACCATAGTAATTAATGGTTATGGTTGGCATGCCTTCGATATTTGAAGGAGAGCATAAATTCAGCTGTGAAGCATTTGTGGACCATCACATAGAACATACATACTTTTCATCAGGCACAAAGAAGACTAAACCTCCATGTAGGTCAGTCTAAGCAATCATCAGACCCCGATGTGGGTCTGAGAAACAAAGCAAAACAGCAATTCCTGTAACCTCCAGGGAATCCATGCCAACCAGTTTCATTAGGAAAGCCAGATTATTGTGAGATTCAGAATATTCATTATTGCACATTATTATCCAACATAGTAAATTAGGTAGTCAATTATTAGGCAACATAGTAAATTAAATAGTCTGGTACATATAGAGCATGCCCAAAAAGAGTGTGAAACAGAAAACAATGCTAACAAAAGCTCAGCAGAAGGTTAGTAATAGTCACAGCTGTAATTCAGTACATTAAATACATTAGATATGTCATAGCATGACTATAGATTCATGTCTTCAGAGCCCATTGTAGTTGAAATGATGATTTCTCATTACTATTCAATGTCAGAGATTAGCTGAACACCTGAACCACTGGAAATGCTGTCCATGAGGAATGCAGCACAACTTATTTAGATTACCAAGAAGCAGGGTTAAAATTCATACAACTTACATAAACACTTGCTCCTTTGGCTACCTGGAACCATGATACCATGCTGTGACACCACAGTCCCCCACCATGGGAATAACAGTGATGCTACAAGCAGACCACCATTACTTGCTGGCTCACTTTTGGTACACTAAATACATAAGACATAGCATAGCATGAGACAAGACACATGCCTTAGAAGAATGTGAGGCACTAGAGACTGCACTTCAAATTCATAAAGTTTGCACATAAATAGTTCAGTGCATCACAAAACTCGATGAGGAAGTCAATACCAATTATGATGCATGCTAGACCTCCATATTGCTGGTAGGCTGAGAGAAGCCAAGTGTAAACAAGTAAAGGTGCATGCTCTAAATAATACATTTTGTAGTGTAAAGATTGTTACTTCAGTGCATTGGTAATTACTGGCTTGCATTCAGCACATAAAATGCATGAAAACATATCATAGCCTGAATAAATAGACTTATGATTTAGAAAGAATGAAAGGCACTAGTGGCAGTGCCCTAAATTCATAAAGTTTACACATAAATACTTTAAATGCCTAAAGCTTTAAGCTGGGCTACATGGAACAACAGTATATAGTGCAGTTTAAATTGCATTGGTAAGAATGGTAGTGTACACTCTGCTAGCAGGCAGAGAAGCAGGAGTGACATCACTAGGGTGGAACCTGGATGAGAGATGCAAAATAGTGAGAGCCAGAATAAACAAGAAACAAAGGGGCATGGAGTGAGTGAATTCCCAAAAGGAGAGTAACAAGGTATGAGGGGAGGGGGGACATGAACACACAAGCCATTGAGTGGCAATGAGAACAAATAAGAAAGAGGGGCAAATGAGGATGAGCAGCAACACACAGCCACAATTAGTGGCCAAAAAATGAAGACACAGGGAAACAACAGAGAGCTGCAAGTGGTGGCAACAAAACAAAAGACAGAGGGGACAGAGAGACACATGAAGCAGCGGCCTGAGGCAAGCAAGACATGGACAAACAAGAAGGCACAAAACAAACCAGGGCAAAGTCCAGTTTGAACCAAGCAGAGAGGCAGCACCATTGGCTGCAAAGAAAAAAATGCTTCTGAGTGAAGCAGGAAAGATGGAGTTTAAATAGCTCAGGCAGGGGGTATGGCTGGTTGCTTCAGCCTATTGAACCACAGGTGAAGTTTTTCAATAAAATAATACAGGATAACTCTTCATACAGGCAGCACAAACACAAAAAATCGTACAGCTAAGAGAATCTCTTTAAAATCTGAATCTCTCTCTCTCTCTCTCTCTCTCTCTCTCTCTCTCTGTCTCTCTGTCTCTCTCTCTCTCTCTGAACAAAACATTGGTCTCTTTATATAACATGTCTTTTCCTTGAAGTTTAAAGAGCCACTGACTCCTTGAGAAGAACTTTCAAAAACATAATAGTTGGACACAAAGCAGCCTATTTTTCTCATCAGCTCAGCATTCTTATCCCTATTACTTATTACTGAGGTTATTTGCTTCAAAAACAGGATATTTTTTCTGGAGAGTTCATCAGTTTCTATTGCTTCTTCCCAATCCAATGTCATAATACTCTGCTTGTGACATTACAGTTATTCCTACAACAGCAGACTGTGATGACACAGCAGAGCATTATGATTTTAAATAGGGATTAAATTATAGAGACAAATGAACTCTAAGGGATAAAGATCTTTTTGTGGGACTTTCTTCAGTAATATATAATGGAGAGGAGAAATCTGTACAAGGTATATGGAATACAAATTGACTTGTGTCTACATATTATGTTTTCCAAAGTTTTTCCCAAAGGCGTCAGCTGCTCTTTAAATGTGGCATCCTGTTGGTGTAAATCACATCTCCTGTTTCTCACATAGTGTACCAAAACTTTGCCAGTTTCTTTCCTGTGGACAGCCTGAAAAGTACATCCAGACTCAACAGGTGCAACAAAATTTAGCAGTATCCTGCAAACACGGTGACCATGATTGAGTGACTGCAAAAATGGCAACTCACTTATGGTGCCTGTGATCTGGGCTACCTGGCAGGGTAGTGACAGGATACCGTGGTAGGTGAAGGAGAGCAACAGGAACTATACACTCATGTGGGGGGAAGGGACCACACCACGTGGGGGCAGATGGGGAGGGAGGAAGGGAGGGTATATAGGAAGTAATGTGGCAGATGCCAGCCGAGCTGGCCATGTGGTGTGGTATTGAGGGTGGCCGACTGGGGTTGGGACGGTGCCAGGTTCAGTTCTGGGGCAGGTGATGCTTTTTGCACGGGGCTGAGTTTTTTTATTTTTTCAAGTTTTACATCCCCCCTGACATGCACCCCTCTGGAGTTGAGAATCTTTAGTTAGGGGTGTGTGGGGTGCACAGCCCCCCACATACATTATAGTCCCATCGCCACTTTTGAAGTCACTGTGAGTGTACATCACTGTTTATTTCTGGCGATGTACACTCATCCAAACAGCAATTGCCAAATGGTGATTGCCATTATGACATGGAACCAATTTAACACTCTGTCCCAGAGATAGTTTCCTGCTAACAGTTTTGTTGACAAGCTTGTGGAGGTCAAAATACATCTTAATGTCAACCTCCTATATTACAGATTGTCACCTTTTCATGAACCCCAAATAACTTTCTGCAATCATTTCAAACAAACTAATTATATAAATTTGCAATTCAAGAGATCCCAGATTCACATAAAGATTCACATATATTTTTCACCCCAGAGAAGCAATATGAGAAAAAAAGAACAGGAAAAGCAATTGAAGGAAGGGAGATAACGGGGACGATTATGGGCCATTGGAGTGGCCAACTCCTAGGTGCCACAAGAAAATTTGATTGCATAGACTGGCAAGAGGCAGACAAGTGGCAGAATAGAAGAGGACAAAAAGGATCCTTGCTTTTAACTCTCTCTCTGCATGACAAATGGGAAAGGGTCTTACCCAACCCCATCACAGTGTTGCCACTGCTGTACCAATCTTGGGAAGCACAGTGAAAGCAAGTATTATAAAACTTGAAATTTCGCCTATCAAATAATGTTTGCTGTTTGCTGAAGCACTAATCTGTACAAAAATAAAGATGTGCTGATTAGTGCTATTAGAACTATTTTTCATTATAGGGAATGTGGAGCTAGTGACTTATTGCAAAATTAAATTTACATGATGGTGGTTGCATTTGTGTTTGTACTAAAATTACAGTACTTTGCATGAAAATAACTACAGTAGTTTTACAGTACTGTACATAAACATCTCCATCTATACCACTGTTAAGGAGGTTTTGAAATTAACTGAAGGCCATCAGTGTATTTCATACCATTGCTGCTGCTTGCTTTGTCATCCTAAATTAGCAAACGTGCTGTAAAAACTAATGGGTGAGTCAACACCTTCTAGTATGCTAATGCAGCACTCTGGTACAGAGGCGATTTCACTTATCTGTAAATGGAGGCACTCAGGATAGCCTCAGGGGGTTATCTTTGACAATAAAAACTAACTACTCAAACTTTATAAACCCCTAAGAGCTACAGAAATGTCAGCTACAAAATTTCTGAAATTCAGTGGGCTTAGCCATTTTGTTTGGGCAGCAGTAGGGGCTTTTGTTTGCTGGTACATTTCTGGCTGTTTGTAATTGTCTGAATCTGTACCTTAAGCAGCAGGAAGTGTAGGCATCACATTATAGAGGATTAGCTTTATTTAAATTGCTGTGTGTTTTTCTAACTGAAATTCAGTGGTCTTAGCCATTTTGTTTGGGCAGTAGTTGGGGCTTCTGTTTGCTGGTAAGTTTCTGGCTGTTTGTAATTGTCTGAGTCTGTACCTTAAGCAGAAGAAGAAGAGTCAGCATTTATATAGTGCTTTTCATGCACAGTGTATCCCAAAGTGCTTTGCAAGCAATGCTAGACTGGTAGTGAAGTGACTGAATGTGTAGTGGTGGCCACATCGCACATCATCACCCACACACAGCCTGGCTAATTGCATGATCCAGGAAGTGCAGGCATCATATTACAGGGGATACAGACAATAGCTGGCTGATTGTTTTTCTCTCCTCAGGGAATACTCGGAGACAGGAAGCACCCACCCGCCCTCCCCACCCCATCCACCCGGCTCATCTACCTGTGTGGCTTCTGAGAGAGTGACTCTTCCAGCCACTACACAGCACAGGACTCATCACGGTGGGTTAAAATAGCCTCTCAGATACTGTTAATCTAGCAGAGCAATTGAACGGTAGCCCATTCACAAGGCAAGTCTTTGCAAAAGGGGCAGAAAAGAGGATCTGAGAGATGGAGAAAGTGGAATGAAAGAGAGTGAGAAGAGCAGAGAGAGGAAGGAAAAAAATCCTTTTGGAAATCGGGTTTGTGTTAGAGGGCTCATTGGAGAACACAGGCTAAAATAGTTACCAGCTGGAGGGATAGATGTCAAAAAGGAGGGGATAGATACCAGTGTAGGAAGATGCAGGGAGTGATGCAATGCAGTGGGTGTGGTGCAGCAGTCTTCAGAAGAGCATTCTGAGTGCAGTGGTGCTGCCGCATATGCAGGCACCTCTGGGCTGAGACTGGAGGTGGCCAGTCTCCTGGCCAAGCTGGCAGAATAACTGGTAACCATTGCTCCCACCCAGAGATCACCATGACCACAGCCACTGCCACAAAGGTAATCCAGGTAGGGGGCTGGATGGACTACCATGGCCTCAGGGAGACTGAGGGAAGTACAACAAAAGCACATCCCTCATCTGGTCCAACTCAATAACTCATATGCTGTTTTTGAGGAGCAGGACAGTCCCTTACTGGAACCCGAGGTTGTGACCAGGAAGGATGGGCGGGTCCTCCAGGAGGAATACCCAGGGGTGGGAGACAAAGAAGGCACATCTCAGAGCTAGGGTGAGCAGATTCAGAGGATGGCTAAAGCAACTGCAAGGAGAGTGGGGCTGGAGGTTGTTGACCACCTGGGAAAAATTACCTAGCTCAGAAAGAGGTGGATTTAAGGCAGATACAGGAAGACTTTAGGGTGTTAGGAAGGTGCCTTGGAGAGGTGGTGAGTTCCATAACTTTTTCAGAGGTGCTGCCACTCCATGGCAGGGGGGAGGCTAGGGATCTGCGCATCAGAAGCTTCAACACTTGGTTGAAGGGCTGGTGCAGGAAACAGGGTTTTAGCTTCATTGGAGACTGGGAAACCACCTGAAACAATGGGGATCTGTACAAGGATAACAGCCTGCATCCGTCCGGGAAGGGGACAGCAGTCCTCAATGAAAAGTTTGGATGCTTCCTTACCAAGCATTTAAACTAGCTGGGGTGGGGGGGCAATAGGAACAGGGAATCTCAAGCAGCCTACTCCCACAGGTTAGAACAGACAGAAATATAAATCAAATAGGTAAAATGGTAGCAGACACACCTAATCAAGTTCTGAAGGGTATGGCAGGAAAAGGGGGGCATCAAGAGAAGGAATCAAGAGTTAGAGGGAAGAAACCAGTAGGCAGTCATGGGAATAGAAGGTGGACAGGCCGCAACATGTTGAAGGCAATGTATACAAATGCCATCAGCCTGGGTAATAAAATCCCAGATCTGGCGGACATGATGGCAGAGATGGACCTGGACATAGTGGCAATAATGGAGACATGGTACACTGGAAAACACAACTGGGAGGTAAGTGTACCAGGTTATGCACTGTTCAGGAGTTATAGGGAGGGTAAAAAAGGGGGAGGGGTAGCCCTATACATCAGGAAAGACATAAAAGCTACTGTGGTACAGGGTAGACGGGGAGGCTGAGGCACTGTGGATCACTCTTGATACATGCAATGGAACAGCACTTCAGACGGGGGTGATCTACAGACCCCCCAGCTCAGAGGGAGGAGATGGACAAACTGATAGTGGAGGAAGTATATGAGATGGCAACAAAAGGGGAGGTGCTGCTGCTGAGTGATTTCAATATGCCAGATGTGGATTGGTCTATTCCAGCGGTGGCCACAAGCAGGAGCCGAGACATCGTGGACTCCCTGCAGGGTGCAGGCCTCAGGCAGTTAGTGAAAGAACTCACCAGGGACAGGGCAATTCTGGATCTGGATCTGGATGGGGACAGAATCACAGAAGTACAGGTGGAAGGTCAAATTGGGTCCAGTGACCACCACACAGTGTGGTTTAACATAAGTACAGGGTCACAGTCCAGCCACACAAAAGCAAGGGTTTTAGATTTCAGGAGGGTAGATTTTGCTAGGATGGGAATGGCTATCAAAGAAGCCCTGGAAAGGAAAGAGACAGGTGGAGAAGTTGAGAAGCAGTGGTAAAACATAAAAGGAGCAATAGTGGAGATGACAAACCAGTTCATTAGGTTTATAAACAAAGGGAAAAGAAGAAAGAAACCACTATGGTTCTCAAGAGTGGTAGCAGAGAAGGTTAGGACCAAGAGGGTGGCATTCAGAAAGTATAAGGGAACACAGAAGGAAGAGGATAGGGTGATGTTCCTGAATTGTCTGAAGGAAGCAGGGAAAGCTGTTAGGAGTGCAAAGGTGTTAACAGAGGAAAGATTGTCACAGACAGTGAAGAAGGGATAAAACATTCCATAGGTAGGGAGGCAGTATAGCACAGTGGTTTAAGGCTCCGAGCTGCTAATCTGGAGTCCTGTGTTTGAATCCCACAGCCCCCACTTGCATACTGTGTGACCCTGAGCAAGTCACTTAACTTCCCTGTGCTTCCAGGTCACACCTGTAAACAAGCTTTCAGCTTAGTATGCCCCTCCTGGTTAAACAATTGAAAAAAAAAAGTACATCAGTGAAAGAAGTCTATGGTGGGGAAGAGGGTGTGTGTGTGGAGGGGGACCAGGAAAAGGCATCAGTGCTGAACAGATACTTCTGTTTGGTATTCACTGAGGAAGGGGAGGGATGGGGCCATAACTAGGTACTGAAAACAAAGTAGGGAGAGAGGAGGACACCAGTCCATTTACCGAAGGTAGAGTCCTAGAGGAGCTCACAAAACTAAAGGTAGACAAAGCAATGGGACCAGATGGCATACATCCCAGGATATTGAGGGAACTAATAATGGAGCTAGCAGCACCACTGGTGGCCATGTTCAATGAGTCACTCAGCACAAGGGTGGTTCCAGAGGACTAGAGGAGGGCACACGTAGTCCCCCTACACAAAAGTGGTAGCAGGAAGGAGGCAGCAAATTACAAGCTGGTCAGCCTCTCCTCAATAGTACAGAAAATAATGGAGGCATTGCTAAAGGAAAGGACTGTGGAACACCTGGAATCCACTGGATACAGAACCTGATGTAGCATGGATTCACTATGGAAAGATCACGTCAAACAAATCTATCAGATTTTTTTGACTAGGTGATGAAGGAGGTGGACCAGGGAGGAGCAGAGGATGTCGTCTGCCTTGATTTCAGCAAGTTCCAACTCCAGGCTTCATGGGAAATGAATACTATGTTCTCTTGAAACTCTTTTAATCCATTAGTTCTGTTGGCTAACCCCAATGGACCGTTGCAGACAACTACACCAACTGTGGGGTTACTTTTACGTTTCTTCACAAAGACAGAGAGACATTACGGTCAGATTCCATTCATTTTTATTAAATTCCCCCTACATTTCTCTCCATTTCTGAAGCTTGTTCACTGGGTTTTTTTGCTTATTCATTTCGCATCTATAACATAAATATACACACAATTAGTCCACTGCATCACTTTGCATAAAATTAACATAGGTTTAAATCAATCTTGTTCAACTACAAAGGACGCAGCCAGCCTACCTAAAATCTCTATTTGCATATTTTCTTACAATATTCAAACTGCATACACTTTCCTGTAAACAGCAAGGCCCTTGACACCATTCCACATAGGAGACTGTTGAACAAGTTGGGAAGCCTTGTCGTGGGACAAAGGGTGATAAAATGGGCTAGACACTGGTTAAAGGCTAGAAAGCAGAGGGTGGTGGTAAATGGGATCCAGTCCGAGGAAAGGAGAGTGACCAGTGGGGTACCTCAGGGATCAGTCCTGGGGCCAGTCCTTTTTAATGTCATCATTAGCAACATTGCGGAAGGGCTGGAAGGGAAAGTTTGCCTGTTTGCAGATGACACCAAGATCTGCAACAGGGTAGACACTCCTGATGGGGTGGAGAGAATGAGGGGTGACCTAGAAAAACTGGAAAAATGGTCCAAAGAGTGGCAACTGGGGTTCAATTCGAAGAAGTGCAAAATCATACACCAGGGCGGCAAAAACCCTGGGGAGAGCTACAGGATGGGGGGGGGCGGTGGGGGGGATGTTACTGACAGTCACCAGGGAAGAAAGATTTGAGGATTATTATCTAAGTTGACCTTAAGGTAACTAAGCAGAGTACAAAGGCTGTAGGGAAGGTCAGTGGCATGTTGTGGTGCATAGGAAGGGGCATCACTAGCCAAAAAAGATTGGTAGTGATACCACTATACAATATACTGGTGAGGCTTCATCTGGAATACTGTGTATAGTTCTGGAGACTGCATCTTTGGAAGGACATAGACCAGGTGGAGGTGGTCCAGAGAGGGATGACAAAGATGGTGCAGGGCTTACACCAGAAAGCATATGGGGAGAGATTGAAAGACCTTAATATGTATACACTGGAAGAAAGGAGGGAACTGGGAGATATGATAGAAACTTACAAGTATCTAAAGGGCATAAACAAGGTGCAAGGGGAGGACACTTTTCAGTGTAGGAGGGGCACAAGAACAAGATGGCACGGTATGAGACTGGAAGAGGGCAGGATAAGGGGAAATGTGAGGAAATTCTTTTTCACAGAAAGAGTGGTGGCTGCATGGAATAACCTACCCCAGGAGGTAGTAGGAGCTTCAACAGTGGGAGGATTTAAACATGCATGGGACAGGCATAAGGGAACCCTAGAGGTGGGATGAAGAGGCTAAAGCCAATGACCAGATATGGACATCGGCTGCCAATTAAGATAGGAAAATTGGGAAGACTGGATGGTCCTGGTGGTCCTTATCTGCTGACAATCCCTATGTTTCTAAGAGTGACAAATAAACATCAAATTTATAGCGGGTGTGGTTTTAGGTTGCCTTTAAAGAAAAGCAATCAGTTTTATAGGGGGTAATATAAAAAGGCATATTTCTTGTTGAGATGACTGTTAATATTATGCATAGTAGAATGAATGAGTTTAAAATATTTATGATATACCCCATTTTTAAATGGGTAACACCATTGCTTCCTTTTCATTTTAATAGCCTAATCACATCCTAAAAATCTGTATTGTTTATTGCGTATAGGTTGGAAAAATGTTAACATATTAGTGTATTACAGTTATTTAATAATTTTGAATTACTTAATAAAAAAATAATTCAAATAAATTCAGGATGGGACAGGCATAGAAACATAGAAACAGATACTGATGGCAGATAAGGACTGCTTGGCCTACCTAGTCTGCCCATTTTTCTTACCAACTATAACACCGTAGACCCTACTTGATCTCTGGCTTTACTCTCCCACACCTCTAAGGTTCCATTATGCCTATCCCATACATTCTTTTTTCTAAATTATTTCTTTATCTCTTTCCACCCACTGCCCCCATCTGACTGACAACCCAGCTCTGTCACCCTGCTCCCCTGGAACTTACCTTGCACCTGCATCCTCTGCCATAGGACTGTGGCACATGCCCAGCCACTGGTGCAGAGCTTGTGGGGGGGGGGGTCAGTCTCCATCTTGCCTCCAGGGGTTCCATTTTCCTCTTGGTTTTCACCTCTTAATCCCCAGGACCTCGGCCAACATGGCAGCGCATGTGCGTAGAGGCGCACATGCGCACCGAGTGCTGCTCGATCCACCCACCTGGCCTAATGCCAGCCCCTCCAGTGCTCCAACACTACCAGTGAGCCTCCACTCGGTGTCAGTCATGAGCTGGAGAGGCCTACCTCCCCAGTCCAGGAGACGAGAGCTGCCTGGCGCCATTCTATCCACTCCCAGCCCCCCTGGCCGACCTCCGGCAACCCATGCTCGTTCCCGAACATTGGTCGCCGGCATGGTGAGAAGTAAGGCACCCAGCGCCTCAGCCATCTGCACCACTGGGCTGGCTATTCCATGCATTCTTGAAGCCCATTACCATTTTTCCCCCACCACGTCCACTGGGAGGCTGTTCCAGACATCCACCACTCTTTCTGTGAAGAAGTACTTCCTCACAGTTCCCCTAAGTCTCCCCCCCTCCAGTTTTATTGCATGTCCCCTTGTTCTTGAGCATCTTTTTTTCTGAAAAATGTTTCCCTCCTGAACTTTATTTAGACCCATGAGATATCCCCCTCTCCCTCCTTCCTCCAGGGTGTACATATTGAGGTACTTCAGTCTTTCCTCATAGGGCTTGTGATATAGACTCTGCACCATTTCAGTTGCCCTCCTCTGGCCCACCTCTACCCTGTCTATGTCCTTCCAGAGAAATGTGGTCTCCAGAACTGGACAGAGCACTCTAGGTGAGGTCTCATCAGTGATCTATACAGTGGTAATACCACCTCTCTCTTTCTGTTCATCATACCCCTCCTTATGCACCCTAGCATCCCACTAGCTCTCCCCACTGCCTTGTCACACTGTCTGGCCACATTTAGGTCATCAGACATGATTACTCTGAGGTCCCTTTCCTGTTTGGTGGTGGTTAATACTACCCCCCATTTTGTACTCTGCCCCTGGGTTTCTGTGCCCCAAGTGCATGATTTTGCACTACTTCTCATTGAAACCTAGCTGCCATACCCTTGACCACTCCTCTAACTTTCCTAGATCACGATTAATTTTTTCCACCCCTCCTGGAGCGTCATCTGAAAAGAGGTATACCTTCCCTTCTAGTCTCTCTGCAATGTAACTAATACAGACATTAAAGAGAACTGGTCCCAGTACTGATCCTTGTGGTACCCCGCTTTTCACCCTCCTTTCCTTGAAGTGAACTCTGTTTACTATCACCATCTGTCTCCTGTCTGCCAAGCAGTTTATCACCCAGTTTACAACCTTAGGACCCACTCCTAGGCTTCCCAGCTTGTTTAAGAGTCTCCTATGTGGAACGGTTTCGAAAGCCTTACTGAAATCTAGGTAGACCACATCCACTGCTCCACCCTGATCAAATTTCCTGATCACACAGTCAAAGAAATCTATCAGATTTGTTAAACATGATCTCCTTCTAGTGAATCCATGCTGCCTCAGATCCTGAAGGCCACTGGATTCCAGTTATTCCACAATCCTCTCCTTCAGTAGTGATTTCGCTACTTTTCCCACCTCCAAAGTCAGGCTGACTGGCCTGTAGTTGCGGCCTCCTTTTTGCTTCCACTTTGATGAAGTGGGGCTACATCAGCCCTCCTCCAGTACTCCAGAACCACTCCTGTCTCCATTGAGTGGTTGAACATGGCTGTCAGAGGTGCAGCCAGCATTTCCCTGAGCTCCCTCAATATCCTAGGATGCACCCCTTTTGGCCCCATTGCCTTGTCCACTTTCAGATTTGCTAGTTTCCTCAGAACCTTCTCCTCTGTAAATGGACTAGTGCCTACCTCCCTTCCTTTGATGCTCCTGGCCTTTATCTATGGTCCGTCTCCTTCTTCTTCCTCTGTGAACACTGAACAAAAGTACTTGTTCAAGATCTCTGCTTTTTCCTGGTCCCTTCCACACACTCCCCTCCTTCCTTCCTAAGCCTTACTATCCCTCCACTGGTCTTTCTTTTTTAGCTTACATACCTGAAAAAATACCTTGTCCCCTTTCTGCACTGCATGGGCTATTTTCTCCTCTGTCTACGCTTTTGCAATTCTAATTGCTTTTCCTGCCTCCCTCTGTTTCTGCTGATACACCTCTTTATCTTCTCTCTGTGTCTCCTTATACCGTCTGAATGCTAATCTTTGTGCCTTTTCTTTCCTGGCCACCTCGTTTGAGAACCATAGTGGTCTCATTTTCCTCCTACTTTTGCTTACTTGTCTGATGCAGTGGTTTATTGCCTTCTGTATGCCTCCTTTTAGATCTGCCCACTGTTCCACCACTCCCCCAAGTCCTCCCCTTACCAAGGCATCCCTGAGGTATTCCACATTATTTTTAAAATCTGTTCTCCTGAAGTCCAGGACCCTCGCCTTTGTGTGGTTTGATCCTGCTGAAGTACTTACATTGAACCACACTATGGTGATCACTGATCCCCAGATGGACACCCACTGTAACATGTGCAACACTCTGCCTGTTGGTGAGTACAAGGTCCAGTAATGCCCCCCGTGAGTGGTCTCTTTAACTAGTTGCCTGAGGAATACCCCCTACAGGCAGCCCAGGTTGTTCCTGCTCTAGCTGAAGCTGCAGCTGGGATGCTCCACCCTACATCCGGCAGATTGAAGTCCCCCACTATCAGCACCTCTCCCTTGTTTGCCATCTTCTGGGAGGCTTCCACTAGAACCATATCCAACTCCCCCCCCCCCGTGTTGAAGGTCTATAGATCACGCCAGTGTGAATAGTGGCTCCCTTCCCTGTTTCTATGTTCCTAAGGTGACACACAGTACTTCCACCCATTCCTGATTTCCCTGTATCTCAGTAGCTTTTATGCTATCCTGCTATCCCTCACATAACAAGCCACTCCTGCCCCTCTTTCTTTCCCACCCTGTCCTTTCTGAACAGAGTGTAGCCTGGTATGGCTATATCCCAGTCATGGTTCTCATTGCACTATGACTCGGTAATGGCAACAATGTCCAGGTCAGCCTCTGCCAGGTTAGCCTCTAGGTCCGGGATTTTGTTTCCCAGACTTTGACCTTTTGCACACATGGTCTTCCAGAATGTGCTGCCACCCTGTTTGTCATCATCTCCTGTCCCATTCTGCCATCTCTCCTTACCCCCTCTGCTCTCAGTCCCATAATCACTTTTTTTTTTTATTCAATCTTGGATTACAATACCTTTGAGCTGGAGACTGCTGTTTTACAAAGGTTCCACACCGTAAAGGGTGGGTATACATACATTGTGGGTTTAGGAGTATCTAGTTAGGTGAGAAAACACAGACAAAAATACATTGTAAATAGGAAACAGAGATGGTCTTAACACTAGGATAATTTAGGTAACAGTAGCAGCCTAGGTAGCATTGTCAGGTAAAAGACAGTAAGCAGCTATCCAGAAAGGAGAGTAGGGGGCACTGAGTTTCCAGTTTTGTTGGGTACACTTGGGGATTTCTTTCCCTTTGGTCTCTCCCTACTGCCTCCATCAGTTTGAAGGGAGGGCAGTTTATGTCTCCCCATTTCCTTTCACCACCACCCTTGGCTAGTTTAAATGCCCATCAATGTAACATTTAAACCATTCATTGAGGACTGTGGTCCCCCCACCCCAGATGGATGCAGGCCATCTTGCTTGTATAGGCCTCTATTCCTCCAGGTGAGACCCCAATCCCCAATGTAACGGAACCCTTCCTCTCTGTAGGCATATGGGATTACTTAAAAAAGGAATGGCAGAAATAAATGGGTGGGATGGCCACTAGTGCCAGTGCAGAGTAATTAGTTAGGTAGGGTGGGCTGACTGGTTGGGCCAATTAATCTTTTTCTGTTGTCATTGTCTATATATCTATGCAGATTGTTTGGGGCAATAATACACCAAAACTTCATAGTCTAGTGTAGGTAGGATCATATGCCCCATTATACACTTTCAGATATATAAAGGAAGGCTGCTCTGAACTCAGTACAGAGCATATAGCTTTGCAAAGCACTTGGACATAGAACATAGAAATAAAAACAGAATTTGCCAGCAGAAAAGGACGTCTTGGATGACTCGGTTTACGCATATGGTCCCCACCTAGTCTGTCTCCTCAGAACAACACTGGTCTGTGGAGACTCTCCTTCCTGCATATTTATTAATACTCTTCTATGTCTACCCTATAAATGCTTGAAGTTTCTTACTGTTTTCACCTCCACCACTCCAGCACTCTTTCAGTGAATTAGGACTTCCTCACATCCCTCTTACACTTCCCCCTTCCTGCTTCATCACATGCTGTCTAGTCCTGTGCCTTTTCTCATTTGAAAGACACTCCCCTCCTGTACATTGTTCACCTCTGTGAGGTATTTTTAGGTCTCTATCACGTCCCTCTCCCTATCCTCTCTTCTAGAGTGTACATGTTGAGATCCCTCAGTCTCTCCTCTTAGGGTTTTTGATGCAACCCCTACACCAATTTAGTTGTTTGCATCAGTACTGCATCTACCCTGTCTATGTCCTTTCAGAGATGTGGCCTCCAGAACTGGGCTCAATACTCCAGGTGGGTTCTCACTAGTGAGTGATAAAGTGGAAACAACAAGGGCTGTGCGAATATCTTTTTTCGAATATTCGGTATTCGAGTCCCAAGTATTTGGTATTCAGCCAGAAAAGGTGTTTATTTAAGGAAACTTTAAAAAAGCACTTCAGCAACACCGTTAATCACCCATTGAACCTGGTATAATATATACACCTCAATGACACTTCAGCCACCAACTTTGAGCTCTCACTAATGCAACACAAGCTTCATGTGGCACACTCGATCCACCACACCACACACTTAGCACTCTGAAAATGATATCAAGCATTGCATTGGGTCAGCATTAGAGGGTGTTCATGGTCACAGATACGGGGTAGAAGGAGCTTTGGCCATGGGCATAGGAATAGTGGTAGCAGTGGCTGCAGTAGTGGTGACAACTGAAAGGGTGGCTGCTGCAAGAATGGCACTGGTGGTGGTGGGAAGCACACTGGCTGTGAATGTAGCAGCCGTAGTGGCAGCAGTGGGAACACTGGTGGTGGTTTCTGCTACTTCCTGCGCCAAGCATGTATGCTCTAATGCCCCCTTCCACTACTGCACAACAGGATATGACCGTGAACATACAGATGGAACAGGTTGTGACACTTGCAGTAGCAGTTGTAGTACTGCTAATGGTATTAGTAGCAGTAGTACCATTACCAATGCTGCAAGAACTAAAAGGCTTGCTTGGGGGGAACAATATTTGAGCCCGCCTAATAAAGAGAGACACTTGTATGTCATTGTCTTTGTTGTCTATCTCATCACTTTCTCTTAAATTGTATTATGTATCAATAATATACAGTGGAGCAAGACAAGATGCAATTCAGTACTTTGCAGTAAATGACATGCCACAAAATATTGGATGACTAGAGGGCTTAACTGCCATGAAATTACACTGCTCCTTGCAGCATACTGTAGCATTTTGCAGTCATTTTGCAAGATGCTGCATTGTGTACTGTCTGGCACCACTGCATGAACTGTTTTATAATCTTGATGCAGTGTTTCATCCTTGGGTATGTTAGTTGTGGATTGTTTTGTTACAAGAGCATCTCAGTAGCATTTATTTTAACTTCACTTATTTATGGTGTGTGTTTCTTTAAGGGTTATATATTCATAGTGTGTTTGTATGTTCCCGTCATGCACCCTGACAAAGACCAGGTTCTGTTCAAAGCACCAGGGCTCTATTGGCATACTCCAGCCTTAGCACAAACAAATGTATTGGCAACTTTATGCTCCACTGCTCTTAACTGTATTTTGTTACTGCCCCCCCCCGAGTGCTTCCTTTGTTCTACATAGATTGTTTGGGGGGTTGGCAGCCCAGGGACAACACTAGCAGTAATTGCCTGGATGTGCTGTATGTTTGTGGGTCTATCATCCTGTCCCTCACCACTTGGGGCCAGCTGTGTAGATGCCTTGCTGGGCTGGACCAAGCATGTTTGCAAGATTGCTAAAGACATGATGAATTAGGTCACTAGTGGTCACTGTGTAAAACACAAACTATTACTATGTACTACCTGTGTGTGTGTGTGATGCTTTACTTAGTGCTTGTGGAACTACAACAAGACACCAACCTTTCCAGCTATACTGCACCACAAAAAAGTACCACTAAAGAAAAACACTGTTACTAAGAAGGAAGAAGAAAAGGACAACCTATTTAGTCAAACATGGAACCAAGCAAGGAACAGACAGATGACATACAGTCAAATCAGTGAGACAGGCCTGCCCCACTAAGTGCAATGGTTTAATTAACAAAACAACAACAAACAAACAAAGAAAAAAATGCATGTGCACAGCGGTGCACACATAAGGCACAGACTCACGGTGGGGGGGGTATTTTTCACAAGCACAGGTTAATTGTGTGCAGTGGGCTGTGGAAGTGAGGGGGGGAGTCAGCCAACACACTCCTCATGTGTACAGGGATCTATCCACAGAACCAGAGGACTAACAATAATAATTCAGTGAGTCAAGCCTGACTTGCTTAGAACTGAAGAAGTTTATTTCAAAATTTGTGTGCACACTGCTGTGCACACGTGTGACCCTGCCTCATGAAAAAATATATTAAGCTTGCACATGCAGGGTGAAGCCTCACAAAATCAGATATTATGCACATATACAGCAAATCATAAGCAGTGACCTGCAGGAGGGGGAGTTAGTCGACACCCTCATCAGTCATGAAGGGAACCAAGCCTAGAACCAGACAACAGCAAAAAAACAAAACACAAAAATAAAATGTGCTTCACCCAAAAAAATCACACTGGAGCTATGTCAGACAGCAGCAGAAAAGGGGTGTTAGCAGACAGCCCTCCTAGTCCCTGTAACTGAATACAGCAATAAGGACAAAATACCTGTCAGAAAGCCAAACATAGCTTTTTTGACACTGATCAAAAAACCAATACTGACCCCAAAAAGCCTGTGAAGCAAAAATCTGTTTCTTTTTAGCAAGTTTAAGGTCTCAAAAGTACTGCAGAGCAGCTCTCAGAATCCACTATCTCCTGTCTCCTACCAGCTCAGAGTGAGGAAGTCACATGGTGTGCTTGCTTTTGAGCTCAAGAAGCAGTTTTTGATTGGCCAACAAAGCTCTGTGAGACTTGGAAATCTCACCGAATAGTAGTTCCCCAATAGTGGCCGAATAGTGAACTATTCGGAAAATGCATCCAAATATTCAGGAAGCCGACTATTCATGGTATTTGGAAAATACTATTCGGCCAATGCACAGCCCTAGAAACAACACCTCCACCCTCCTGCCAGTGATACCTCTCCCTGTATGTCCCAGCATCCTACTAACCCTACCCACTGCTTTATCACACTGCACTGCCACATTGAGGTCATCAGCTATGATAACCACAAGGTCCCTTTCCTGCATTGTGGCTGTCAGTACCTTCCCCATCCTATACTCAGATCCTGGGTTTCTATGCCCAATAGTGGTTGTCAGTACCTTCCCCAACCTATACTCAGATCCTGGGTTTCTATGCTCAATAATGGCTGTCAGTACCCTCCCTATCCTATACTCAGATCCTGGGTTTATTTATTTATTTATTGAAAGTTTTACCAGGGAGAACACACTGAGCAGCAAGTGCTCATTTCCAAATGCATCCTGGGGGGAGGGGGAAACAGATGGGGAGAGTACATGCAAAGTACATATATACAGTATTAGCAGTTAATAATACAAATTGAAGTGGCAGTGAGCAATTAAGGGAAATAGTTACACACGTACAATGTAGAACAGAAGCAGCAATACAGCAGAATTACATAAATTATAATGACAAATTTAAACATTAGAATACAGTGTTATAGAATTAAATTTTACAGTTATTTACAGGACTACTGCAGGGAATCATCCAGCAGCAGCCAATCAGGGTAGGATGTGCAGGAATAATAGCGTAGCAGGTGAGAGGGTGATCATATGGTAGACGAGGTGGCGGGGGGGTTAGAAACAGGTGCAGAGGGTGTGGAAAATGTTTTTAATGAGGGAATTGCAAACCCAAGGGAAGTGGCAAAATGAATGGAGTGTAGGAGGGAGTTCCAAAGATTTGGAAACCTGTAGGAAAAGGCAGCCTGACCTGCTGAGGAGGTCCAATGGGGTACAGATAAGGTGAGAGGGTCAGAGATTTCTGAGTGAATAAGAGGGAAGAGAGGAGAGGGAGGATGAGAGGTGGGAAGGCAGGGACTGGACCAGGATTTAGCCATGAAGCTGGCACAGAGGGTACGCTGTCTGTCCTCTAAGGAGGGGAGGGATAGAGATTGGTAAAGGGTACAGTGGTGTGTGTGGGGTTGAAAATCATGGGCAAAGTGGCAGAAGGAGTGAAAGAGTGTGTCCAGTCTGGTGAAGGAGGAGGAGGAGGGAGCAGCACTGTAAACCAGATACCCATAGTCAAAGATGAGGAGAATCATTTTCTGTACAATAGCCCAGCGAGCCGTCAGAGGGATACAGCCACAGTAGCAGTACAGGGCACCCAGTTTAGGGTACAGTTTCTTGTGTATGGCCTCTATTTGTACAGAAAAATTGAAGTGCCGGTCAAGCCAGACCCCAAGGTATCTAAAGGAGGAGCAGTCCTCGAGCAGTGTCCCATTCAGGGTGTGGAAGGAAGGAAAGGAGGGGAGCCAAGAGAGTCTCTGCATTACACAGAAGGTCATGGAGACTGTTTTCCTGGTATTCAGGAAAAGTTGGTTTGAGCGAAACCAGAGCTGAACTTTATTGAAGTCACACTGAAGTCTAGTCACCACATCGGTTATGGAGGAGTCAGATACATAAAAAACAGTGTAGTCCACATACATATGGACAGAGGTATGTGGACAGGTGGATTGCAGGTCATTTAGGAAGACAGAAAACAGCAGAGGGCCAAGGACAGAGCCTTGGGGCACACCAGTGATTATGGGTAGTGGGGAGGAGAAAGAGTTGCCAATCCAGATTGATTGTGACTGACCTACCTACTAGAAAAGAGAGTAACCAGCTGGTGGCCTCATTGGATAGCCCTGCATTGAAATGTTAGGAGGAGAGAATGTGACACAGTGCTGAAAGCCTTGTCAAGGTTGATGAAGATGGCAGAGGTGATGTGTCCCTGATCCATGCCTGTTTGGATGGAGTCAGTAATCCTCAGCAGGGAGGTGATGGTGGAATGGAATCTTTTAACATCAGACTGATCCAGAGTGAAAAAGGTAGTGGAGTCAAGGATGGAAGAAAACTGAGATAGTACTAGATGTTCCTGCAGTTTAGCGATAATGGGGAGGAGAGAAATAGGGTGGTAGTTTCTGGGGGGGAGGATGGGGGTCACCTCCCTTAGAGAGGAGGACAACAGTAGCATGTTTCCACTCAGCAGGAACAGAAGCGAGGGAGAAAGAATGATTTAGGAGAGAGGTGAGTGATGAGGCGATAACAGGGGTGGATAGGTAGAGCATTTTGGCATCCAGCCTGGAGGGGCACTTACCCTTGGAAGGGTTGAAAATAATAAGAGCATTAAAGACTTCCACGGGGGTAAGAGGGCTGAAGGAGAAAGAGTGGGGAGAGGAGGCAGATTGGGAGGACTGTGGAGGGTGTGGTCAGCATAGGCCTAGGGGAGAGAGGACAGCAGGGACGACGCGCAGGAGATAAAGAAGGAGCTAAACTCCATAGCTACAGACTGAGGGTCTGACAATGTGCTGTTGCCAGTTTTGATCTCAGGTGTGGGGGGCTGGGATGGGGAGTGGAGTAGGGATTTGACCACCTTCCAGAACTTTGAGGGGTGATTTATGTTAGTTAGGAAGTTTTCTTTGAAGTGTTCTGCCTTAGCAAGTCTGATTGCCCTGGTACAGTCATTTTGAAGCATTCTATATTTCTGGAAGTCTGTAGGGAGAATGGTAGATTTGTGGGTCTTCCACGTTTGGTCCCTAATTTAAAGATAGGCCAAGAGATCAGCAGAGACCCAGGGCAGGTGAGTACCATGCACACGGATCTGTTTCAGTGGCTCATATTTATCCCAGGAGGAGAGAAGATTTTACTTGAAATAAGCAAGTGCAGAGTCGATGGAGGGTGCATGGGTGATATAAAACCAGTCTGTGCTAGACAGTTTGTTTAGGAGAGAAGCGATAGCCAGGGAATTATAGGAACTGGATCAGCAGGGTTTTGGGGAGGGGGGGATTTGGTGCAGTGGATTTTCTGAACTATGTAGATCAGGTGGTGGTTGCTTAAGGAGTCAGAGAGTAATCCAGCTGCTATTATATGGTGCTGGTGGGACGAGAGGACCCAATCTATCAGAGAGTGGTTGAGGGATTTGGTATTTTTCATTTAGCAGCTGAGTGAGGTTTAGAGCAGCTATGTCATGTCGAATTTTGGAGTGAGAAGGGGTGAGCCAATTCATGTTGAACTCTCCTAGGACATGGAGTTCGCCATTAGCCGCATGTGTTTGTAGGGAGGCTAAGAGGTCAGTGATTGATGATATGGGTGCACTGGGGCAGCAGTAGGAGCCGGTGAATAAAATAGGGTGGATGGAGCAAGGAAAGGTGAGTTTCACCAGCAGGGACTCATGAGACTGTGGGATGGATGTTGCAAGTATAGGTTTGAATGTTTCAAGTTTCAAGTTTATTGCCGGAAAACTCCATTAAGCAATCTCATTCACAAGGAGGTCCTGAGGAATGTTTACAAACAGGGGAAATTACATACATAAGATCTTGGTACAAAAGTAAAGGTACACAGTGCTCAAAAACATTAACATGAAAGGTACAGATATATAAGCATAACTCGTAGACATCTTTGGAGGTTAAAAGTATAAGGTACATAGTGCTCAAAAACATAAAGGTACAGATTTGCAATCATAACTTGCAGACATCATTCAAGGTTAAAATGTGCAGACAAAATCACTAGAGGAAAAACATAAGGAAGCATAAAGTGGTGGGGGAGTAGAAATTAAGTGTGTGGGGGAGAGGAGGGGGAGGATGATGAAGCAGGAGGGAGGAAAGGAGGATAGGAACGGTTAGTTATCAGAAGTAAAGATGATGGAAAGAATGAGTGGGGAGAGGGTAAGGGAGAGGTAATTAAAATAAGGAAATAGAAGGAGTGAGGTGGGAAGTGGTTTATAGATTCAATAGTGGGAGTAAAATAGGGGCTAGGAACAGCTACAAGTATTTTTTAGTTTAGTCACAACCAATGATTTAAAGTGGTTGATGTAAACAATGCTAGTGAGTTTCAGCACAGATTGGACCTTGTTCCAGGTAGTTGGAAATGCGTAGGAGATGGCACATTTGCCAAAGGAGGTATGAGTCCTAGGTACATCTAAGAGGAGAAAGTCAGACTTCCTGAGAGAATATGAAGGATTCCTGAGAGAATGTGAGGGAAGAGGCAACATACATGACTATTTGTCTGCCCTTTACATTTCCAGACCTATCCTGGTGGATGAAGGAGTAGCTGGGGATGGAGACGCAGTCATTATCGATGTGTGGTTTTAACCAGGTTTCTGTAATGATTAGATCATCAGAGTTGAGAGAGGGCTAAAGGTTGGCGCAGCAAGATTTTATTGAGGAGACTCCTGATGTTTAGGTAAGTTAGCTTTAGACCACGGGGAAGTTGCATAGGTGTATCGGGGTCAGAACCAGGATCGGATTCAGTGTTGCCTGCTAGCAGTAGCAGCAGTGTTAGCATAAATTTTACGGGGGAGTGCCATGCAGTTGCGGTGTGAAGATGGGTGGGGGAGGGAAGAGACTAAGGGAGACCTAATGGTGGTATGTAAGGGAATCAGCCCAGTTTGGAAACAAGGGGGGAGCATTGAAAGGCTTATCTGCCAAGGGTTGTGCGGCCAGGTGTTGGCCAGTGGTAGGGGGGAAGAGGTGCCAGAGGTAGGGGAGAGAGAGGACTACTGAAGTATTAGCCAGCAAGACAGGGGCGGAGAAGAGAGGGATAGCAAGGAGAATAACAGAGGGCAGATAGAAATACTGAGTAGTGGCATGGTGGAGAGGAAAAACTAGGATGAGGAGGTATAAGTGACTAGGGTAGAGGGTGAGAAGGAAGATTACAGTAGTACAAAGGAGGGAGTTTTAAGGTAGGGGAATTTATAAAAATAAAGTGGGGGGCTGCAGTGATGAAATGTTAGCACTATATGTGCAGAGCAGTTGTCCCATCAATCAAGGACAGGAAGAATTAATTGAGTGCAGTGGCAGGGACAGATTTATAAATAGATGGCAACCAGGAAGAAACTTGCATTGCATAAATAGCCACAGCCTGATCCAAAAGAATGTGCTTACCTGCAAACCTGGGAATTACCAAGTCAGATTAAATGCTAGAGGTCAGGAGCACACTATCGGCAGGGTAGGAGTGCCTTTGGGGAAGTGGGGGTGGCACAAAAAGCTGGATGGGGGATTTGCAATTGATGGCACTTTAGCCATGCCTCCTTGCTTAAAGGGACTAATCACAGGGAATAAGGGGTGGAAGCATATTTAATAAAGGACAGAGGTGGGGAAGGGGGTGGGCCAAAAAGAAACTCAACAGAGTGCAACAGCAGCACAGGGAGCTTGAGAAAATAAGCTCCAACTGAGAATCAAATAAAGGAGACAAGTTCAAATCAGGGCAGCAGCTGTATTCTATACTGTTATTGCAGGGAGATCGGTGGTGGCTCAGTCGGCGGCTGGGGAGGGCAGACAGAATCAATCATGCCCTTGGACCCTGGAAAAGAAAGGAGGGAATTTAGCCAGGGATATGGTGAATTAAAATACAGACAGAAAGCTAGAGGGAGGATGGAAGGGGACTGGGCTGCTAAATAGGGGGAGGGGGACGAAAAAGACCGAGCAAGAATCACAGATAGAAAGAAGTACAATATCAGAGTTTAAAGAAAATTAGCACTACAAATTAAATAAGCAACAGTTATTACATACAGAATTAAATCAGATTTACAGTGCAAATAAACAAAGAAGCTCGACAGAGCACAGCAGCAGCACATGGAGCTTGAGAAAATAAGCTCCAGCTGAGAATCAAATAATGGCGCCAAGTTCAAATCGTGGCAGCAGCTGTATCTCATACCTTTACCGCAGGGAGATTGGCAGTGGCTCAGTCAGGGGGCTGGGGAGGGCAGACAGAATCAATCATGCCCTTGGATCCTTTACTGCAGGGAGATCGGTGACAGCTCAGTTGGAGGCTGGCTAGGGTAGACAGAATCAGTCATGCCCCCTGGACCCTTTACTGCAAGGAGATCGGTGGTGGCTCAGTCAGGGTATGGGGAGGGCAGACAGAGTCAATCATGGCCTTCAGCCCTTTACTGCAGGAAGATCTGGGATGACTCAGTCGGGGGCTGGGGAAGGAACACAGAATCAATCATGCCCTTGGTCCCTTTACTGCAATTTCTATGCCCTAGGAGCATGATTTTTGCACTTTCCTGGAAGTGAAGTAGAAGTGAACAAGGGGACTAATTGGAGGATCTCAGGATGCATAGGAAATTACCCAGTTAATGGTTTTGAATGATCTAATATGTAGAGTTTTCAGTTAACTAAAACAGATTCACAATGCATGTTTTGGAATATAGTAGAAAAATAATTGTCCCCTCCGGATTATCTATTGACCTCCACCAGTCACAGCTTAGCCTTTAGCTTCAGGCAGTACAACTAGTGTTGGTCAATAGATCATTCCTTGGTGGCAATATTTTTCCACTATATCCTTGAACTCTGATCCATATTTGCATAATATATGATCATTGGACATACTGTTTGGAACAAAAGTCAACTGTTTTGCCTATAGCACTGGAAGTCTTTCACCACTTCTGAAACTATACTGCAAACCTCATTCCCTAATGTTCCATAATTCTGATCACAACACTTAACACATGAATCACTCATTCAGTCTGGAACACTGGATCATGGTTTTGTGGGCAGTGTTTTTGAAGCAAATAGTGAGTAAAATACAAAACATACATGATATGTAAGCAATAACACATGACAGGGCATTGGTTATGCTGCAATAAACTCATGCCTAGAGGTGTAGTAAGTCACAAGATCACAGACCAATTGCCTTGCTGCCCCATAGGGACATTTATCACAGCATAACCAACACCCCGAAGTGCATTATTGTGCTTATAAAATTTGTTTTGTGTTTTATTTTGAGGATTTTTTATATATATATTTTTTTAAATAACTAATAGATTAATAACAGCCAATTATTTGTAAAATAGTTCCTCTACTGGTGGGCTACCAGAAGATGGTGCTAGTGTGCCCAGTAATATTTAACTGCCATTCTGTGGACCTGCTTCACTTTTCAATTTGTTGTTTGCTTGTCTGGCTTTATTTTTGTGCTGTAAGTGTTTTCCTTTTCACTTAGTAACAGTAAAATGATTAGACAGCATGATTGTATGCTGAATGGATGAGACAGCAGACGTAGTTTGCTAATTGAGTGAGTGGGAGCAGCTTAAGTGAGTGTTGTGGAGCTGAGTGAGAGATATAAGTGGGACCAGCTTGTTAAGTGAGTGGGTAATTAGAATGAGTGAGTAACAGAGCGAGAACCCTGCAAAGCTTTTAACACTGCTACAGCCTGGGTCTGTTACTGGGATGAGTGACTGCTGCAGCTCAGTAGTGGTTTTTCAGAGCAATGTGCATCTAGCGTGCTCAAGGTAAATTAGTACGTAGGCCTGGATGAAGAGCAACACTGTGAACTACCGCATGCCAAATGGAAGTAATCTTTAATGTGACTGGTGAAAAAAATATTTCAGCTTTGGAGTTACTTTCTTTTCCTTGTGTGTTTCTGGTGCTGCAGAATGAGAGGGGGTCAAAAGTGAGTGGCTCAGTAACAAAAAAAAAAAAGATTATGTCTGAAGCACATGGATTTACAGTTTTAATGAGGATACAGGTACCTGAACTTTTTTTAGTGTGGTATATTCAAAATAAAGAGCATGGGACGGATTCTCAAATGGTTTGGGGACTAAGTCCCACACCACAACTCCAGTTGTGGACCGAAATCTCTGTAACTGTAGAGATTGCTATTCTCATCTGCAGCAGCTGTGGAAGAAGTCACAGCTGGTCCCACTGGCCGTAACATTTTTCCGCAGCTGCGGGGATTGCCATGGCAGCACCACATGGAAGTTACCTTATATCATGGAGCCGGTTGTAAACCAGCCCCACTTTTGAGAATACCATAGCTGTGGGAGAAACTGCAGTTCTGCAAGTGGCAACTGACTTGCATTGAGTTTTCCCCGCAGCCATTGGATTTTCATGATCTTTGATACTCTGGCCCCATGTCTTTAATGGTGCTTCAGCAAATCAGATAAGAGGACTGCCTACACATTTTTTGAAGCGAATTAATCAGATTTGTTACCCTTTTGGTATGTCAATAGAACTGAACTGAACCAAACTTGTTGAACTTTTCTGGATCTGAGGTTGAAAGGTTTTCAAAACTCTATCAAAGACATAGTTTAGGTCACACATTGAGTCAATGGCTAAAGTGTGGTCTGATCCTGGCCTTTTCTGATTTAGTGTTATACATGTTTACCACAAAAGGACCTTGCAGAAAGTTAGTCACAAATCTACAGCTTTGCTTTGTAAAGAAAAGCTAGTTACTGATAACCGAACTAGCTACATCACTCAGAAATCTTATTTTTATATAGATTTTTTGCTCCTGAAATATTAATACAAGTTACTCATTTTTATCCTTTGTATGCATACGTTTTTCAGTGCAGATATTTACTTTTGAAGTTATAGGGCCCAGAGGTTTAGAAACGTAGATAATTTATTGGATCACCAATCTAGAGCAACAAATATACAAAAACTACAGCCAGCATGTCAATCACGGCTTGTTTTATTTTGACTTCTGTTCATTTTTATGCCCCTCAGCCCCCTGACTACCTAACTTCTCCACAAGAGCAAGTATCCTGTGCAGTATCTGCATACGCCATAAAGTAAATGTGTGGAAGGTTACTTGACAGACCCCCTCAACAAAATCCATTATTTAATGATGAATAAACCTATGTGGAGCAATTCCCACAGAGCTCCACAGAACTGTTTGGCATAAGTACTGTGCTCTAACTGTTCCAATGCAGGTTCACCATATGATTGTTGTTGCTATTAAATTAAATACCACCTCTTGATACATACCTCTCTGTTTTTCTATGCCTCAGAGGAACCTCCCTCCTGCCTTATATTTGGAAAGCTAGCAATTGTCAGCATTGCTGGCTCTCCACAGTAGCATGGCATCTTAACCCAGAGGCAGGCAGCAGGGAACTTGGAACAGTGTGTTAGTAAAAAAGGAATCAATACACATGCACAGCAGTGTGCTGAGCAACTGAGCTAATAAAAAGGAAGCACAATTGGAAAGTTTAGAGGTAAGCTAAATAATGAAACAAACTATAAGTTCAACCTAAAAAGAAACAAAGAAAACCTTTTTAAATCAATAGTAATGCTAGAAAAACTGCAAAACTATGACAAAGAAAAATCGTCTGGAATGCCAGAGTATCTATAAAGATGGGCAAAAGAAATTAGCCATAAACCTTGTCATACTCCTTTTATTCTAAAGCAATGCAGAGAATAGTACACAGACTTTCAAACATGGTTTAATCTGTGGAGTTTACTCTTGTGCATTAGCTCAGTCACAGACAGGCATATGTCTTTAGAAAGAAGAGGGCAATATTGCTTTTTAATTGATGCGGCCTCATGCCCTAATCCCCCTCCCCAGCATGAATTAATTCTTCAGTAGAACTATGCTGTGTCGTGGCTTAATGCTTACTTTATTAGTGCTCCACTATACACTGTGTGCAACAATGATGCTATAGACAGAACAACTGAAGGTAAAACTTGGTCAAGAATAAAATCTGGCTATCGAACTTTCATGCCCTTAATTTTATTCATTTCCTAGTCATCATCTACATTTATGACACAGTCAGGATTGAAACATGTTTACTGATAATAATACCTTCTCTTGGTTGTCATACAGTATACTGTACAGAAACACTGCAAGTCATGTTTACCAGTAGTCCTAGCTCCTCCAGTTTAACGTAGGGCAGCCTTCAGATATTCTAGACAAAGCTTGAGAGATACTGTACATGTGGAAAGGAATTTTGGGGTACTGCTGTTAAAATACCAGTGAAGTGAACTTCATAGGCCACACAGTCTTACTTTATCTAATTACTACTATGTACTGTACCTAGAGTACTTACAGTGGAGTCCACCAGGATGAAGCACAGGGTCACAGTTTCCTGCATGACAAAAGGAAGTAACTCCCATTGAAACTGCCTTGCTTCCTACAATAATTCTGCTGCAGATTTCTGCAGAATGGTGCTTCATGGTGGCAAGCTTCACGGTACTAACTGCAAGGTTTATCTTTGTCTGTTTCCATGCTGTTGCCAATGCCAGCTGTGAGCTAACAGTTTGCATTAGTCCTAGATTGTTTGGTTTACACAGTATGGTGAAAAAGATCTCTTTGGTGATAAGAGCAATGGACAGAGAAAGATCAAGAGAGAGAGAGAGGCTAGACAGAATAACTCATCCAAGGATATTGAGGGAGCTCAGGGAGGTTCTGGCTACACCTCTGACAGTCCTATTTAATAGCTTATTGGAAACAGGAGTGACACTGAAAGACTGCAGGAGTGCAGATTTAGTCCCACTTCTCTAAAGTGGTTGCAGGGAAGAGACCAGCAATTATAGGCCAGTCAGTCTGACATCTGTGGTGGGAAAGTTGATGGAGTCATTGTGGAAGGGAAGAATTATGGGATATCTTGAATCCAATGAGTTACAAGACTTGAGGCAGCATGGGTTCACAGAGGTATGTCATGTCAAATTAATCTGAGAGATTTCTTTGACTCGGTGACCAAGGAAATTAGATCAGGGTGGAGCAGTGGATGTGGCCTACCTAGATTTCAGTAAGGCTTTCAACATTGTTCCACATAGGAAGCTAGTAAGCAAGCTGGGTAGTGTGGAAGTTGGTGCAAAAGTGGCAAACTGGGTAAGAAACTGGTTAGAGAATAGGCAACAGAAGGTTGTGGTTAACAGATTCCACTCAGAGGAAGGGAGAATGACCAGTACAGTGCCTCAGGATCAGTGCTGAGGCTGGTCCTCTTTAAAGGGACACTGTCAACCTGTTTTTCATCATATTATTTCTAGTTAAAAACCTACATTTTATGATTGACTACTTTCTCTACAATACATTGATATTGCTGTTTGTTTTGTCTGCCTCAGTTTAGTAGAACTGACATGTATGCTAATGTATAGTTATAAACAACCTTGTTTTGTTTACAATCCTGGATCTGTTCTTACTGCATACTCCCTGAGCATTACAAACACACCCAAACAGTGCAGTCACTCATAATGGTAGTGGTCCCCTAAACTCACACTGCATCAGGATAGGCTAGACTGTGTTGTGGGTGTTTCCAAGTCCAAGAAAGATGTAGTTGGATCTGATCAAGGAATGTAAACAAACTTGTTTTAGTGTTGTAACACCAGTATGGCGGGCAGTCTGTTTTTCACTTTTGAAAAGAAAAAATGAATGAGATTACAACTACCAGCTACAACAGCAATCTTTACAGAATGTTGGCAATTATAAAATGTGCTTTTTAAACTAGGGACAATATAAGGCCTAAGGGGATTGACAGTGTCCCTTTAATGTATTTATAACTGACATTGCAGAGGAGCTAGAAGGGAAGGTTTACCTCTTTCTGGATGACACCAACATCTGCAATAGGGTGGCACTCTGGGAGGGGGGGTTGCATGGACACATTTATATACTGCCAACCTTAAACACCTAAAGTTCCATAGCCCATGGGGTACTCTTACTCATAGTATCAGTACGGCGAGGGGGGGGAGTGGCAAGATGTCCGCATCGCTGCTTTGCTCCACGTGGCTCTGATCCTTACTCTCCAAAATCAGGATTTTGTCAGAGGTTTTTCTGTCTGGTTCTTTTTTTGGTTTAAAGTGTTGCTCTTTTCATAGTGTTTACAGTTCTTTTTAATGGTACCGGGTGAATATAGTGCTGCTAAAACAGAACATGAATTACCACACTGCAGAAAGTGCTAAAGGAAATACAGCAACAGAGGTTTTACAGAGATCAGGAATAACCACTACCACATTGCTGTACAATCAAGTGGCAGAGTGTCAAGGAAGCTGCCAGTGCAGCACCTGGTTAAGCTGCTCCCATGGTGAAGTGGCTAGAGCAGCAACACCTGGTGGTATAGGGGACCTGGGGCCATGGTTCGATTCAGGTCCCATAATGTTGTGGATTTTTTTTTAAACAAGAAATAATTTTGCCACCTGAAGTGTTTCTCCCCATCCCCAAAGTCCATACCCCCTCGGAGTTAGGTATATTAATTCCAGGGGGACTCGAGGATCAATCAATGAGGTGTGCGCGGTCCTTGTATTGTCGATGTTTTCACCATTATTTTCTCTTGTGTGGTTTTGTATGCGGCATTATCTGCCTGAGTGATTTAGTCTGGAACATTATGACCCTATGCCCTTTTTATGTTGATTGCATGAATGCTCAAAAAACATATTGCAGCAGGTTTTCAGAAGCAGGTTGTGGAGGTGCAGCACTGTTGTGGCCAATGCCCCCACAGCCTTTAAAAGCTTGGCCAGCTTTCTCCAATGTCATGGCATGCTGCTGCTAACACTAGTTCAGCCAGCGTGCCACAACCTTGAAAAGTTTCAGCCGCTGCAATCAGGGGCCACCTCGTTATTTCAGCATCAGCCATTCACTGCAATGAGGGAGCGACCCATCATTGCTGGGCAGAATGTTTCCAAGTGCAATATTGTTTGTGATTATGATGGTGGCTTGCCACTGTGTTCTCAAACAATATTAAGTAACCCCCAGTGCCGAAGGGGTGCCCAATCCCCCTCGGCAGCATGCACCCCCCACAACAGGTTTTGTTTGCGGACAGGGGCCCCAATCCCCATGGGCTTCAGTGGCCCTGCTGTTTGATGTTGCTGACAGGGGAACCCACTCCCCCATCAGCATTATGTCTCCCCCAGATTCATGTGCCAATGGGGGAGCCCACTTCTCGTTGGCATACTGCCCCCCCACAAACACCCAGAACATTTGTGCCAAGGGGGTGCCCAATCCCCCTCAGCTCTTGTGACCCCCCTTTAGTGCTGGGGGGTGTCCAATCCCCATTGGCATGTTGTGGCCCCCTCCCTTTTGTTGTGTGCCAATGAGGGTGCCCAGTCCCCATCAACTACAGCTGCCCCCAAGAATGATTCCGCTGGCATGCTGGGAGCCCACTCCAGTGTGCCACATGCCCCTGAAAACAAAAAACAGTCCCTCGATGTCTTTTTTTTGACCTGTGAAAAGGAAATGGTCCCTTGGCGGTCTCCCTGCCCCCCTCTCATAACCCGCACCCACCCACTGCACACCCTGCCTCCCCACACCCCCTCACCCCATACTTACCTCCGGAGTCTGGCACGATGATATTTGGTGGACCAGGAACATGTCTGCACTCTTCAAAGCCAACCGTGAACTGAGGTAAGCTGTATAATGGAATAAATAGGGTTTTTTCAACTTTGATGCATATCTCAGTCATTTTTGGGAATTTTGGCACCAAATTTTCAACATGGGTTTTTTTGGGACCCCATCTCATGAATTCTGACACTGTCATGGTGTTAGTAGGCCCCTAAAGGTGATTTTGCAGTCACTGCGGAATCACCTTTTGGGGCCGATTAATGAAATGACAGTGCCAGTGTTTATGAGGTGGGCTCTCAATAAGCCTATGTTGCAAATTTGGTAGAAAAATCCAATAAATGACTGTTTTATGAGCATGCATTGTGCAGTTGCTACACACACTTGTAACTTTGTGAATTTGCAATATTTCCATGCCAAATTTTCAACTTTGGCATTTTGCACCTCCTTGTGAACAGTACAGCTGTCATTGTTCACATCCTGGCTGAAATGTGTTTTCACTCTTCCGGTATAGAATAGCGCAGATGCTGTGGAAAATCAGTGTTCGGGACAGATTAAGAAAATGACAGTGATAAGCATAGGTGGGAGACACTCCTGACCCTTATTTTGGTACAGTAGTTTTAATCCAAAACATTTTTTTTTCCAATGATTCCAAAAGAAGGTCATAGCTATTAGGTATAATTCAATAGCCAGCAATTTCATTTCTATTTTTTTTCTTTCTTCCTCTCTCTTTTTTTATTTTCGTGGCTCTAAATTCAATTCTATTTTCTCTAATTGTGCTTAATATAGAACCTTGTGGCAGTCTGAGGATGGGTGGGAGGAGGGTTAAAGGGGTTGGGGGTACAGACAACTTAAAAAAGCATTATAATATGGAACAGTTATGCAGTCATGTTCTTTCTTGGCTCCTGTTTTTTCCTTTTTTTCAATGAATGCAATTATAATGTAATTGTTCTTATCCTGGTTGGTTCCTTTCACTGCACTATCATGTTGTCTGTACTTGGATGTTGAAAAAAATTAAAATGAATAAAGCTTATTAAATAAAAAAAAGAAAATGACAGTGACACTGTTCATGAGCAGAGGTCCTAAAATGCTTACAGTGGTTGTTACAGAAAAGTTGATGGTACATGGTAATTCCTGATACCACGGTAAAAATTACCACAATTTACCACGGTACCGCAGTAAAAAACCCAATGTTATTCAATAGGATTTTTCCACGGTACCATTGCAGACATTTTTACTGCAGTACCACGGGAATTACCATGGTACCATCAACTTTTCTGTAACAACCACTGTATGTTGAAAATTTGGTGATGATACTCCATAAAATGACTGTGTTACGGGCATGCGTTGCTTAGTTTGCACACATGCTCGTAACTTTGAGAATTTATTATATTTTCACTCCAGATTTTCAACATTGCCATTTTCCCACACCTACTTATGAACAGTACAGCTGTTATTTTTACCATCCTGGCCAATATGTGTTTTCGCTCTTCCAGTGCAGAATAGCGCAGTCACTGTGGGAAACCACTGTTCAGGACAAATTAAGAAAATTACAGTGATACTGTTCATGAGCAGAGGTCCTAAAATGCCTATGCTGAACATTTGGTGATGATAGCCCATCAAATGACAGTGATACAATTGGGCATTGAACTGTTTCCACACACCCTTCTAACTTTGCAAATTTGTAATATTTTCACGCCACATTTTCAACACTGCCATTTTTTCACACCTCCTTATGATCAGTACAGCTGTAATTTTTCACATCCTAGCTAAAATATGTTTTTGCACTCCTGCCGGAGAATAGCATGGTCGCTGTGGGAAATCAGTGTTTGGGACAGATTAAGATCGAGCGAGTTAGAGGGAGGAGTGACTGAGCTCAGCTGAGCTCTGTCAGGACTGCTGTGGATTTCTTTGTGGGCAGAAAAAGGCCCCAACACAAGAGCCAAGTACAAAAGGGCAGCTGGCAGCACTAGGAGAAACAGAACAAGAGAGTGAGTGAGGGAGAGGTAGTGAGAGAAACTCACTGGAGTGCTGTCAGGATTGCTGTGGATTTCTTTGTGGGCAGAAAAAGGCATCAATGCAGGCAGGGGCCCAGTACAAAAGGCCAGCTTGCAGCTGTGGGAGAAACAGTATGAGTGAGTGAGACAGGGGGACTGAGTGAGCTCAATGGAGCTCTATCAGGACTGCTGTAGATTTTCTTTGTGGGCAGAAAAAGGCACCAATGCAGGCAGGAGCCCTGTACAAAAGGGCAGCCTGCAGCACCAGGACAAACAGAATGAGTGTGTGAGAGAGGGAAACTGAGCAACCTCAATGGAGATCTGTTGGGACAGCTGTGGATTTCTTTGTGGGCAGACAAAGGTGCCAATGCAGCCAGGAGCCCCATACAAAAGCACAGTTTGCAGCGCCAAGAGAAACAGAATGAGCAAGTGACAGAGCAGGAGTGATTGAGTTCAATGGAGCTCTATCATGACTCCTGCAGATTTCTTTGTGTCCAGAAAAAGCCACCAGCGCAGGCAGGAGCCCAGTATAAAAGGGCAGTCTGCGGTGGCTGGAGACACAGAATGAGTGAGTGAGGGAGAGGGAGTGAGTGAGCTCAACAGAGCTCTGTTGGGACTGCTGCAGAGTTGTTTGTGGGCAGAAAAAGGCAGCAATGCATGCAGGGGCCAAGTACAAAAGAGCAGCCTGCAGCGGCAGGAGAAACAGAATGAACGAGTGAGAGAGGGGGAGTGAGTGAGCTCAGTGGAGCTCTATTGTGACTGCTGCAAATTTCTTTGTGGGCAGAAGAAGGCAGCAATGCAGGCAGGAGCCTAGTATAAAAAAGCATCCTGCAGTGCCAGCAGAAACGGAATGAGCGAGTGAGAGAAGGGGAGTGAGTGAGCTCAATGGAGCTCTGTTGGGACTGCGGCAGATTTCTTTGTGGGCAGAAAAAGGCACCAACAGAGGCAGGAGCTCAGTACAAAAGGGCAGCCTGCAGCGCCAGGAGAAACAGAATGAGCAAGTGAGACAGGGGGAGTGAGCTTCCTCAACGGAGCTCTGTCAAGACAGCTGCAGATTTCTTTGTGGGCAGAAAAAGGTGCCAACACAGGCAGGAGCCCAGTACAAAAGGGTAGCATGCAGTGCCAGGAGAAACACAATGAGTGAGTGAGAGAGGGGAAGTGAGCAAGCTCAACAGAACTCTATCGTGACTGCTGCAGATTTCTTTGTGGGCAGAAAAAGGCGGCAAAGCAGGCAGGAGTCCAGTACAAAAGGCCAGCCTACAGCACTGGCAGAAATGGAATGAGTGAGTGAGAGAGGGGGAGTGAAAAGGCTCAACCGACCTGTGTCAGGACTGCTGTAGATTTCTTTGTGGGCAGGAAAAGCCACCAACAGATGCAGGAGCCCACTACAAAAGGGCAGCCTGCAGCACCAAGAGAAACAGAATGAGCAGGTAAGAGAGGGGGAGTGAGCCACGGAGCTCTGTCTGGATAGCTGCAGATTTCTTAGTGGGCAGAAAAAGGTTCCAATGCAGGCAGGCACCCAGTACAAAAGAGCAGCCTGCAGTACCGGGAGAAACAGACTGAGCAAGTGACATAAGGGCAGTGAGCGAGCTCTACACACCAATGTAATCAACATTTGGCATCGACAAATGCTTGTTAATTTACAAGGCTGCTGTTCAGCTTCTAACCCACCAATTTGTTCAGTCAGTTTAGAGTGGGTAGGGTCCCAGGTGCATTTATTGGCATTCTGTTTTTCAGTATGTTCAAGAGCCGCCCTTACATGGCTGGTGTTGATGTAACACTGAATAAAAAAAGTTCATTAAATCATAACTATTAAAACCCACTTGAGATTCAAATGTAGAATGGAGAATTTGGAGAATTTGGAGAATTTGAAGCCAAGAATTGAGGAAAGGAGGTAATGGAGACTGACTCATTCCAGACTATTAGAGGTTTCTGCCTACTTGAAAAGCATACTGGTGCTGAGATGCTCTTTGTTTGTTTATTACAGGTATGCTGTCATTGCCTTGGGAAAGGGGGTTTATCTTTATTCAGCAATAAGGCAGATGCTCAGAAGAACAATATTTTTCATTTATTCCCCCAGAACATTGCCGACAAGACTACCTGTGAGCACAATGTTGTGGGAGAGAGTCTGACGTCCTGAGATGGGTTTGCTTCAAATTCAACTTTGCGGCAATTGGGATCTGAGCCAGGACCCCAGAAGGTTGTTTAAAAGCCTACAAATGTGCTTTTGTGTTTCACAAAAAGTCAATGGTGATTATGAAATATGCCAGTTTGCCGGTAGTCCTCTTTTTAACTTAAGGTATTGCCAAAAAGACATATTTATGGAAGGTTACAAAGTAGCTCTGAGTACTCTGATTATTTTACCGGCCGAGTTTAATTTTATTGCCACTCTATTCCTTGTGGCTCATTTAATTAAAACTTTGGCATACTTGTCATTGGTCTTGGTTAACGAAATGCATACTTGAACCATGGACTAAAACCGAAGACAAATTATTTAGGTCACAGGACTCCTGGTCATGGAGCCAAATGCTTTATTGTTTAAAATGGCCCTAAATGAAATACTAGTAAAAGGTGAATCACTACGATAACTTGATTAGTGGCTCTCAGGGCTATGCAATCGGATTAATTTGTGGGCTTGTTTATAACCTGTGAACTTGGGCTGGAAAAGGAAGGAGAGCAGGATGCTCACTCAGTTTTGAGGTATTGAGTTTTATTTGCCTCTTTGCCAGTGATTCAGTACCCAGTACAACAAATGAACTAAGGTGGCTGAGCTTGAACGCTGCGGCATTGCTCCAACGGTTAATACTACTGAGTTAGAACTCCTGCTATATATATTTACACCTTTCAAATTATGATAGATAGATTTCTGCATGCAATGATTTTTCACTGCCAAATTCATAAGTTCCAGCAACTTGTGCAGCCTGACCATAGGGTAAATTTTCCCTTGTAGTAATTGCCTTTTCATAGAACCTGAACTCTTGTAAGATACATGTTTATGTTTTAAACAGCTTATTTCAGTTTACAGTGTGAAGTGCCATATCTAAAACAGAAGCCTTAAACATGACTCAGACTTGGATTTGAGTCACTGAAAGGCCAACATATATAAGCTATCATGCTTATTGTGCTTAGTGTAGCACCTTTCCAATATTCATTATACACCTCAGAAGAGTGGGGCAGTTACTCTAGAGAAACCCTATGTTTTCTAATTTCAGAACAATGTGCCCATCTCTTGTTTCTCATATCTCTTTTATGCTCTTTCCACTGAGATATAATTTGGACCACATGAAAACTATGTGGCACTGAATTTTGGATGAGCATTAGACTTGAGCAATACGGGACTTGCCCCTGTATACAGTATATATGCCTGGTATGATGGTCTTTAAGCTCTGTGGTGTCCCACTAACTGCATTTTTATCTATTATATATAAGTATGTGGTTTAACTAAGAAGATGCTAGCTAGATTGTTTAGATTACTTGTGGTAATATTTTAGGATGCATAAATCTGCTACACCAGCTATAACTGGTAGCCAGATATATTTTACTGTTTTCAGACTAAACAAAGTGATGCACCCTGAACTATTTAAAGCACTGGGAAAAGGATTTTTTAACAGATTCATTTATTTATTTTATTGAATGTAGTTTTAATGGGTATATACTCTATAGACTGTGGTTAGCATAGAAAGCTAAGTTCAAAGATTTATGTCAGAACTATATCATAAAGGGAAAAAATAGCCTGAATCAAGCTTAAGCTATGCTGAAATAACTTGTCTGATATTAATTTGATAAGACATATATAGATTAATTGGGGCGTATGCCATTTCATTGCTGCTTAATATTCAGTGCTGGGCTTTTAGTATGTATTGCTCATATTGTTATGTTTACTCTTTTGTGTGTTTTCTTTTTTTCTAATTGTAATGACCAAATGGTCAAACAAAAAACTTGAAACTACTCATAGAGTCTCCATATCTGAAACTGTGAACTTCATCAGTATATGAAATTCAAATACTCATTGATTGATTGATTGATTCATTGATTCATTGATTCATTCATTCATTTCTCATGTTGTGCCCACTAAAACAACCCACAAGTGTTATCACTGATCTGGGCAGAAAAATCCAAAATTACATCATAATGCCAGGTGGCAACTTGTCTTGGTGAAGTCCAACCAGTCTGAGGCAGAATTTCGGAATGAATGCTTCCATCATGACAAAGCTTGTTATATACCCCTAAGAATGTTACTTGCCATCATTTCTTTATAGTACTCCCCAAAAAGCAATGAAGTTACTAAGCCAGGGGCCCGATATTCAGAAAATCACAGAGTGGATGGTAAAGATTTGTGCTGCGCTTTGCAATTGCCCAGGGATCTGCCCTGCAAAAGACACTTCATTTCTGGATGGCACAATACGGCTTGTCGGCATCGTGCTATTACTGTAGGGGATGTCGGCAGATTTGCTGTCGACAAACAGTGGTGCTTCCGGTTATTAAATAGACAAATAAAGAAATATAAATATGCAAAGGTGTGTAAGTAATGCTTTAAGCAAGGGATAATAGACATGGGAGTAAAGTAGATTGACAAAACAATGGACTACTTGGGTATTAAGATATGTAATGATTTTTAACAAAAATATTCTAACCAAGCTGAAAGAACTCAAATCAAAGATTGTGAGAGACACACTGAAAAGTGGAGCAAACTTCTTTTAACCTATGGAATATATTAGAGCTGGTTAAAGCAAACATCCTTCAAAGTGCACTGTATGACTGAAATGTTTTCAAAATATATACCAAAACCTTGTGGATATCTATTCAATCATTACTAAACAAATTCATCTGGTTCATGTTGTGAACTTCATGCTGCAGTGTACCATGTGACCATCATTTCCATCCTTTAGCATAGGAAATCATAAATATGACCAAATATTTGGCATGTAGTTCTTGAAGAACAATGCTGCCACCCCCCCTTCCAAGGATGAAGCAAGGTATCACCAAGTCAGTGTTTTCTTTTTTACTGGATACTGCAGGAACAATGAGGAACAATGCAATGCTGGATAGCTAAGGAACAATGCAATCTGCAGCTCCAGTAGGCAGGATCCCTAAGGCAGAGAGGGTGCCATCTACCACCCCCCAACCAGTTGCTGACAACAGAAGGATTCCACAAACTCCTCCATAGCTCCAGCAGGCAGGATCCACGAGGTTGAGTGGGTGCCATCTACTAGCCCCCCACCAACCAGTCACTGACAACAGGAGGATTCCACAGACTCCTCCTCAGCTCCAGTAAGCAGGATCCCCAAGGTCAAGAGGGCACTGTCTACCAGCCCCCCCCCACAAGCAGTCGCTGACAATAGGATTCCACAGACTCCTCCGCAGCTCCAGTAGGCAGGATCCCCGAGGTCAAGAGGATGCCATCTGCCAGCACCCCAACCAGTCACTGAGAACAGGAGGATTCCACAGATATGGAGAACACATGTGGCATTGGCATTCGGTGCAATTTCCCATGTGCTGTCAGCTAGATTTTCTGTCAGCGTATATCAACTGATTGACTCTCAGCTGTTGCTGCTGCTGTGCTGCTGAAGCACAGGGGTGTATCGCGGAGAGCCGGACTGTACATAGAAACATAGAAGGTGATAGCAGATAAGGACCGCAAGTCCCATCCAGTCTGCCCATTTCTTTTTCTACATTATGAATGTGCCATCGGCCTTTGCTCTGTCGATTGCCTATCTATTCATACTCATCTGTATTGCTCCCTTATGCCTGTCCCATGCCAGTCTGAAGCCCTGCACTGTATTCATATCCACCACTTCCTGAGGTAGGCCATTCCATGCATCCACCGCCCTTTCTGTGAAACAGAACTTCCTCACATTACCCCTTAATCGGTCTCCCTCTAATCTCATGCTGTGTCTTCTTGTCCTGCTATTTTTCTTATATTGAAACATGTTAGACTCTTTCATCTTGTTAATGCCCTTAAGGTGTTTGAATGTTTTGATCATATCACCTCTCTCCCTCCTTTGCTCTAGGGTGTACATATTGAGCTCCGTTAATCTGTCCTCATATGTTTTCTGATGCAGTGCCTGCACCATTTTGGTTGCCCTTCCCTGGACCGCCTCAATTTGGTTAATGTCCTTGTGAAGGTGTGGCCTCTAGTACTGCACACAGTACTCCAGATGGGGCCTAACCAGTGTCTTGTAAAGAGGGATTATTACCTCCCTCTTATGACTTGTGATACCCCTACTAATGCACCCCAACATCCCCCTAGCCTTACCTACTGCTTTGGTGGTCTGCTTGGATGATTTCAGGTCATCTGTGATGATGATGCCCAAGTCTCTTTCTTCCCTTGTGACTGCCAGCCACTCCCCTCCCAGACTATAGGTGGCTTCAGGGTTTCTCTTCCCTATGTGCATGATCTTGCACTTCTTTGCATTAAACTCCAGTTGCCACTCTTCCGACCATTTTGCCAGTTTATCCAGATCTCTTCTCATTCTGCCCACCCCATCTGGATCATCTACTCTGTTGCAGATCTTGGTGTCATCTGCAAACAGGCAAACCTTACTCTCCAGTCCATCTATAATGTCACTGATGAAGATATTGAAGAGGACTGGCCCCAGGACTGATCCCTGAGGTACCCCACTTGTGACTTGCATCTCTTCTGACTGTATACTGTTTACCACCACTCTCTGTTTTCTGCCCATCAACCAGTTTTGCCCACTACTGAGGTAAGACTGACTGGTCTGTAGTTCCCTGCCTCCTCCCTGCTACCACTCTTGTGGAGCGGGATCACATGAGCCCTTCTCCAGTCTTCTGGGACCTCTCCTGTGCTCAGAGACTCACTAAACAGTTCTGATAATGGCTCTGTTAATTCCACCCTTAGCTCCTTTAGCACCCTGGGATGTATGCCATCAGGTCCCATTGCCTTGCCCACCCTGAGCTTATCGAGCTCTTGTAGGACCCTTTCTTTTGTAAAGGGACAAGTGCACACCTCCCTGCCCCCTGTGTCCATGATGCTGATCTGTGGGCCCTGCCCTACCTTCTCTTCAGTAAATACTGAGTAGCAGTATCTATTTAGGATAGATGCTTTTACATGGTCCTTCTCCTCACACACATACCCTTATCCCCTTTGATCTTAGCAATACCCCCTCTGGACTTTCTCCTTTCACTAATGTATCTATAGAAGGTTTTGTCACCTTCTTTTACTGTTTGCGCTAGTGTATCCTCAAGTTTGGGCCTTTGCCTGCCTTACTGCCTTCCCTGCTTCCCTTAGGGAAGTTTAGTATGCCTCCATATCTTCATCCTGATGTGTTTCCTTATATATATATTTCCTGAAGGCCAGCCTTTTGGCTCTGACCTTTTCTGCTACTGTGTTTAAGAACCAAAGTGGTTTCCTTCTTTTTTTGCACTTCCTTTTTTCCTCTAACAGAATGGGATGTTGTTTCAAGTATTGCATCCTTAATGCTTGCCCATTTTGTCTGTACCACCTCACCTGTATTTCTTTTTGCCAGGGCTAGCTTAACTCTGTTGTACACTTTTCAAACTTGGTTACCCTTAATTGTTTTGTAGCTGGATTTTGTATTTTAGTTAATTATTCTGCACATTATGATGCTCATAAGATCCCTGCATGTTATTATTAGCAGGGTGAACCAGATATTACTGTAAAGCACTGCTTGTATTTCTACATAGCTATCCCATGCTAAACGATGCTTTTGGGGGCATAACAATTGTTAAGTGAGGCAAGCATAGCTAATCCTGTCCCCAGACCTTCCACATGTATGTTTTTGTGCATTGGGTTCAGTTTCTGCAGTCACATCAGCAGCCTTTACTTTACTTTTATGCCTGTACGCTATACTCAGGCCTCCCTAGGTGAAGTTACTTTTATGCCCGTACACTGTCCTCAGGGCTCCTTAGGTGAAGTTACTTTTATGCCCGTACACTGTACTCAGGGCTCCCTAGGTGAAGTTACTTTTAATCCTGTACATTGTACTCGGGGCTCCCTAGGTGAAGTTACTTTTATGCCTGTACGCTGTACTCAGGGCTCCCTAGGTGAACTTACTTTTATGCCTGTACGCTGTACTCAGCTCCCTAAGTGAAGTTACTTTTATGCCTGTACACTGTGCTCAGGCCTCACCAGGTGAAGTTACTTTTATGCCTGTACACTGTACTCAAGGCTCCCTAGGTGAAGTTACTTTTATGCCTGTACACTGTGCTCAGGCCTCACCAGGTGAAGTTACTTTTATGCCTGTACGCTGTACTCAGGGCTC
This sequence comes from Neoceratodus forsteri, assembly GCA_016271365.2. Lineage (NCBI taxonomy): Eukaryota > Metazoa > Chordata > Ceratodontiformes > Ceratodontidae > Neoceratodus > Neoceratodus forsteri. Next base: position 759,963,158 of record CM057451.1, read on the forward strand.
CCTAGGTGAAGTTACTTTTATGCCTGTACGCTGTACTCAGCTCCCTAGGTGAAGTTACTTTTATGCCTGTACACTGTACTCAGGGATCCCTAGGTGAAGTTACTTTTATGCCTGTACACTGTACTCAAGGCTCCCTAGGTGAAGTTACTTTTATGCCTGTGCACTGTGCTCAGGCCTCATCAGGTGAAGTTACTTTTATGCCTGTACACTGTACTCAAGGCTCCCTAGGTGAAGTTACTTTTATGCCTGTACACTGTGCTCAGGCCTCACCAGGTGAAGTTACTTTTATGCCTGTACACTGTACTCAAGGCTCCCTAGGTGAAGTTACTTTTATGCCTGTACACTGTGCTCAGGCCTCACCAGGTGAAGTTACTTTTACGCCTGTACACTGTACTCAAGGCTCCCTAGGTGAAGTTATTTGATTAAAAGGACTGTGTTTTTTTTTTGGTAGGCGAAGTTATTTGATTAAAAGGACTTTTTTTTTGTTTTGTTTTTTTAAGTCATGTATCTTATCGCAATGTCTAAAAGAGCGTAAGCTCATGCTGAGACTTTAGTTGTGCTGTTGGTTTGTATAACTGTCTGCTGGATTTTCTACTGACACTGTTGTTAATATTGACCTCCGTTAATGTTATTGTACAAGGCAGTGCAATGAATTGTTAATATTTACCTCTGTTCAAGTTCTGTACAGGTCACTGTAGTGAACCGTGTAGGGATGCCTCCATTAGGTTAAATTACCCCTGACTGCTCTTATAGCTGCCATGGAGCCTGTTGTTTTACTGCTGTCTCTTCCCTCATTTACATTGGAGCCTATACTTTTACTAGGTGCTATCTTCCTTCAGTCACCATTGAGGCTGTCCTTTCTTTACTGCTATCTTGTCTCACTCACTATTGTGCCTGTCCTTTTCATTATTGCTCACCCACTCACTTACAATGAGAATGTTATCTTTAATACTGATCGCTCCCCTCACTTTCACCCTGCCTCCCACAAAGTAACACACACTCTCATGTCCTTTATGTCACCAGCTTTTACATTCTGCTTTTTATCTGCTTTACTCACTGCTGCCTAGGTTAATAGAACTCCCCATTTGTGTTTGGCTCCCCACCTGAACTTGTGCCATTCCTTCTATCCTCTTGATCTGTCGCCATTCATAACATAACAACCCTGGCCTGGTGGCACTGAGGGTTGAGGCACTGGATGCCACACCTCCCACCACGCTGGCGACCCGGGTTTGGTGATGGACTCAGGGAGCTGGGGGGTCAGCAGGGTTGGGTGAGGATGGAACATCTGGAGGACAGCTCTCCTCTCCCTGGGGAGGGATCCAGGGTTGCTCGGTGTCCTGGCTGCCCCCGATGGACATCGGGGACATTGCAGAAACACTAGCCAATGTAAGGGGTGGAGTATGGCAGATGCCAGCAAGGCAGCCATGAGCAGGCGTCACTGCATGCCGTACTCCCAGGCATAGAAACTAAGAAAAATCCCCATCCTCAGAGATAGATGATGGCACAACCTCCCCATTGAGCCATACTCCAGTACCAGGCTTCTCTCTCTCCTCACTGGGCTGACTGCCCAGCTGGCACATTGGATTAAGGGTACAGCACCTTGGGCAGATAGGGTGGCCCCACCTCAGAGGATGCAGAGCCAGGGGTCTGCCGGGCTGGTGCAGGGTGGGGAGGAGAGCTTCAGGTGGGAGGTAGAGTTCGCGGGTGCAGTGGATGCCCGAAAGAGTTCCCCGAAGGAACAGAGCAGAAAAAGAATGTACAAAAAAAACTAAGCATAACAACTCTCCCACCTTCTGAGTCCTAGTGCCATTCAACTAGCCCACTCCCACCCTCATTATCTATTCTCATTGGGCCCCATATTCAAAAGTCCCAGGCTGCATCATGAAAGTGCCTGTGCTGTGCAACTGAGATGCTCCGGCAGAAAATAATGGTATATTCTGAAGATGGACTGTGATATGCGATCATGCATGTCCAACTGAATATCCCAAACATGCGCGATTACACAGTGGGAGATATGTGACATGATAGGTGACCTGAGCCCTAGGGAAATGTGCGATAAGTGGTCACATGTGCGGTGCACAAAATTGCAATATTCAGCTGGGATATGCAAATGGCCTCATTGCACATTCCAAGCCCATTTCCCACATGTGCAGCTCATTACTGGAATGTATTCAGGCCATTTGCATACCTCAGGCATGCACAGTTCCTGTTTTGCAGGGCTGCCCCACCACCCCACTAAGGTGTACAGGAGGTACTGCAGCCTAGCAGACAGGCATGATGGAATGTTTGTGTGTGAGTGGGTGGACTGCATTGGCCTGGATACAGTGCTATTACCCATAGCAATGTACAGGGTAGGACTGGGGTACAGGGGGCCCACCTGAACAAGCAACAGAGGAGGGCGCAGGGTGACACAGTCCGGTTGGTATACCAATTGCATGTGATACACCAGCTCCATATGCAGCATACAGTCACCTGCAGTACCCCACACCCCCTTAAGAGAGGAACTTAAGAGAGGAACATGATGATAACTGCAAGGAATGGCAATGTGCAGAGGGTGACCACGTACCTGAGTGGGTGGGTCCCACCTGTGTGCATCTGTAGTGTACCACTGTGGGTGTGTGTCACAGGTCAGTCCCTGGCCATGCCAGGCTGCCACTCTCACCACCAGGCTACCTGGGAACCGCTGACCCAGACATCACCCTGGGTGCATGCCACCACCAGGTGGTGCCCTTCAGGCCACATGGGTGCAGACCATGGCCGCTGGTATATGTGCTGCAATGTGGCCATCTACTCCACTGGTGTGCTAACAGGGCACCCGACAGCACTGGCATGTGGCAGCTGGGTGCCTACATCCTTGGTGCATTGTGGGGGATGGCTCTCTGGGCGGTGCCCATGGTGTGCCAGCACATGTGGCTTTGGGTACTTCCATCCTGGGATGACTGCTGTGTATGCATGCCTGGAGCAGATCCCGGTGCACCTCCAAGGGCTGTCTCAGGATGGCCTGTCTGCAGTTCCACGGCCTTCCTGTGGGTGGCTGTCCAATTTAGGCCATCTTTTTGTCTGCCTAAGTTTGTGCGGCACACTTCTAGGATGCACGGCAGATGCGCCACACATTTTGGCTGAATATATGGATGTGTGGCATATTTATGTATCCTCCCCCTTTTTTTGCACCACATACATTATTTCTGTGCGATCGTGCATTCGGAAATGCATAATGCATATCTCCCTTTTGAATATCGTGCTTCAGTGCATTTTCTGAGATGCACCGGACATCTCCATTTTGGGCAGCTCATCTCCTTTGAATATGTGGGCCATTATCTAATCTATCGTATCTCGTTGTTTCCCTTCCCCCCATTCTATCTCCAAGCATGGGATTGTACTTTTGATTCAGCTAGCCTGCAACCTTACTCCTGTGCTATGTAAGCCCCTCACCTATCTATTTTAATCCTTATTCCTCAGACTCTTCCCCAGCTCCAGTAGGCAGGATCACCGAGGTCGAGAAGGTGCTGTCTACAAGCTCTTCCCCCCAACCAGTCGCTGGCAACAGGAGTATTACACAGCTATGGAGAACACATGCTGCATTGGCATTTGGTGCCATTCCCCATGTGCTGTCAGATGGATTTTCTGTCTGTGTATAGCAACCGATTAACTCTCAGATGCTGCTACCGCCATGCTGCTGAAGGACAGAGGTGCATCCCACCTGCCCGGCCTGCCACCCACCAAATCCAACCGGGCTCATCCATTGCACTTTATTCCTGCCTCCGGCCACTCTGCTCACCCTACCATTAATCGCTCTATGCCACTCCCTACTTAGTAAATATCTTCACCCACTCACACTCTTCTAGATCTTTATTACCTCATGTATATTCCCTGTGAATCAAGAAAGGCAATTACACTAACTCCACATCTCTTCATAGACCCTGTGGTAATCATCATTGCTATATAGTTCCACTCTCAGTCACTCGATATACCACTGATACTACAACCAAACTCTAACTACATAAATTACCCTTGCACCTAACTTCCCACCTGCTACCTTTTAAAATCCCACATCCACTCACAAACCCATCTCACCACCAATTCCATCGGCCAAAAACAATCCTAACTGAACTGCTACCTCTCCCTTTCATCCCTAAAACCCACTTACCCCTCACTCTTCATACCCAAACCTACTGCATCTATCCACCTCCCCCTCAAATGTTCCTCTTAACAATCAGTCTCCTTTTACTCTTCACCTCTATAGTATCCATTCTCCCATCCAAATACGCTTTCATCCTAACGTCACCCATCCCTGACCCTACTACATCACCTACACACTCAGCACCCCCCTTTCTCCAAGCAGTGACCCACAGCCCATGGCCACCTGGCTCAGCTGTCCTTCCATCCATTAGCCTCCTAGCCACCCTACCTATAACCAAACCCACTTTTCATTCAAACCCCCCTCAACCCCCTGCCCCACCTCCACAACACTAAGCTACTTATAAAGCCACACATACTCAGATGACTCATCATTACTTTACTATTTCTCTCCGCTGGGGACATCGAACTTAATCCTGATCCAGTTCCACCCTCCCCAACCCAGCCTAAAAATCACCCACCTAAATATTAGAAGCTTAATCCATTAATTGCCCCTGCTCCAGCCCCTCATATTGCACCTCCAACCAGATGTACTAATCATATCTGAAACCTGGCTCTCCCCCAAAATCTCCAATAAAAGCCTATACGTACCTGGTTACTCCCTACTTCATCGGGATCAATCCACTAAGGGAGGAGGTGTAGCCATGTTCATATCCTCAAACCTCAAATATTCCCCAGTACTCTCAATCTCCTCACCCTCAACTTTCAAACTCCATCAAATAAAACTCCTTCCCACACACTGTACCCATATTCATTGCCATTGCATACTGCCATGCTGAACTCCCCTCATCTACTCATATCAGTCTCACTCTCATCTCTACCATAACTACACATACCTCATCAGGTGAGCTTTACATCCTAGGTGACTTCAACCTGGACTGGCTCTCACCTACTCACAATAAAGCTTGCTCAGAAGTATCCTCTCTTAACCTTATTTCAGAACCCACGTCTTAACCTGGAAACTCACAACCACAGCCTATTAGATTGGGCCCTAACTATACACCCCCACAAGATAATTGGGTCTGGCATCCTACCAGACTCCCTATCTGATCACTATATGATTTATTGTATCAGCAAAGGCCACCGTATAAAAGCCCCCCCCAAACTAATACTATTATGCTCCTTTCGCTCCCTGAATCTAGCCCCCCCTTCTCTCTGAACTCGAACACACAGACTGGTCACCCATCTCCACAGCAGTCTCCACTGATGACGCGCTCAACTACTTTAACTCCAAATTCTTAGAAACTTGAAACCACCAAGCCCCCTCTGAAACAAACCAGAGTAAAAGGGTCTCATGTTCCCTAGGTAAATGCTGAACTGTCAGCCTGCATGCATGCTCATGACAAAGCCTGGAAAATCTATAAAACTTCCAACACAGCTTATGGCCTTACCAGATATCGGTACCTCAGAAATGCATGTACCAGAGCCACAAGATATGGCAAAGCTGAATACTTCTCCAGCTCAATTAACACCAACATAAACCACCCATCAATATTTTGGAAAGTTGTCAAATCTCTCTTCTCATCGCCTTCCCAGCCACCCCCCACTCCTCAAAGAAGAAACTCCACTCTATGTGACCCATACTCTGTTGCATCCTCTTTCAAAACCTTTTTCACCTCCTGTGCCTCTTCCCTCCTTGCTGCCTTTCCCCACCACACTCCCACACCAACCTCTCCTACCACTCCTACCCCCACACCCTCAAACCCACTCCAGCCCTTCCTTTCTCCTTCTCACCCATCTCCCCAGATGTACCCCTTAAAGCCCTACTAGTCATAAACCCATGTATAGGCAAGAGCACAGGTGGACTAGACTCCAAACTACTTTATCTATTTATTTATTATTTATTTCATTTTGGTGACCGGGTAAACCAACTGGAACCAAAATTCCCTTTTTCAGGGGCAACCTGTGATTAATTACATACAAGCAAATTACATACAGAGAGCAGCAATACAGAGACATTACAGCAATACAGCAATATGGAGTCATTACAGCAATACAGAGTCATTGGGATAAAGACACAAGGAACACAGGTTACAAACTGCAGAACAGTTGTACAGGATTAATTGTTTGTAAGTAACGGTAGCATTGTGGTCATAGGGGACAGAGAAAGCTCAACGAATACAAGAACACAAGCATCCTCTCAAGTAGATAGGTTTTCAGGCCCTTTCTAAAACTATCTAAGGAGCTTGACATATGTAAGTCAATCGGTAAGGCATTCCAGTGCATTGGGGCTGAGTAAGCAAATGACCTCCTCCTCATTTCCATTCTGATCCTGGGTAGCTTAAGCATTTTTTTGTTTGAGGTACGAAGCAGCCTGGAAGTTCTCTTATGGATGAGGAGACCATTGAGGCTAGGAGGATCCGATTTGATTAGTATTTTGCACACCATGGTTAGGGATGCATACAGGAGCTAGCTTGCTTGCGATGGCTAGTTCAGAGGGACCAGAACCTCACAGTGATGTTTCGTTGGTAGGGACATAGATGCAAAACACTCAATTTTGTTATATAGTATTTCTTGCCTGTTTGTTTCGGTTTTTCTTAGGGGCTGCAGGACAGGGAAGGCATAAGTAAGTTTAGGAAGTATTAGGATGCTATTTGCTATTGCAATTCTAGAGTCAGGTGTGAGGAGACTATTCAGTCTGTATAGGAGACTCAGTTTTTTTGTGGATCGAGCAGGTTGTCTGATCCACATGAGCCTTATAAGTAAGACCTTGGTCAAGCATAACTCTGAGGTATTTAATCATACTCACCACCTCAGTCATGAGCCCCTCTGAGGTAATGAGTGGGAGCAAGTGGCACCTAACTGAACCTAGCTGTTTAGAGCCAAATATGACCACTTTCATCTTTTTAACATTTAATACCAATTTGTTGGCCAGGATCCATTTTTCAAGGCTCGTAAAGTCCCTTTGCAGTTGGTTGTGGAGAGCCTCAGATTTATGGGAGCTGTTATAGAGAAGAAGAAGAAGAAGAATCAGCATTTATATAGTGCTTTTCATAAACAGTATCCCAAAGTGCTTTACAAGCAATGCTAGACTGGTAGTGAAGTGACTGAATGTCTGGTGGCGGCCATATCGCACATCATCACTCACACACAGCCTGGATAATTGCAAGAACCAGTTTATGGGAAGGGGAATGTTGGTCAGGACACCGGGAATGTTACCTGCTCTTTGCGAAAAGTGCCCTGGGTTCATTTACTTCCACCTGGACACCCACCAGGACAACATCAGGATGGGCAGAAGGGACCTCGGTTTAACGTCTCATCCGAAGGATGGCACACCCCAGCAGTACAGCACCCCCCAATACTGCACTCGGATGCCAGCGATTTTTAGCTGCAAGTCTAATCCTGGTGTGGGATGAGAACCCACGACCTTTTGGTCCAGAGGTGGATGTGCTACCAACTGAGCCATGCTGACTGCATCATCTGTGTAGAGTAAGATTTGACCACTGCCATAGTTGTTGCTGAGGTCATTGATAAATATAAAGATCAGTAGGGCCTAGTGTGGAGCCCTGGGGTACCCCATCTGAGATTGGCAGTAGGGTGGACAGGGCACCTCTCCATCTTATAGCTTGGGCCCTCTGAGAAAGACAATGGGTGAACCAGGCTAGTGAGTGGGAGTCAAGGCAGAGATTTCTTAGCTTCTTGACAAGAAGCTTGTGAATAACCAAATCAAAGGCCTTAGTCAGGTCTATAAAGATGGCCCCGGTAGAGAAGCCTTTGTCGAGTGCCTGCAGTACATCCATTGTAAACTTGGTTAAAGTGGCGTCTGTGCCATGGTTGCATCTAAAACCATGCTGCTGGTCAGATAGCAGATGATGCAGTTCAAAATAATTCCTCAGCTGGTTGTAGACCAGCCTTTCCTGAACCTTAGCCAGTATACTGAGGAGGGAGATAGGCCTGTAGGTGTCTATCTCTTCCCAGGGACGACCTTTGTTAAAAGGGACTACGACTGCTTCTTTCAACTTTCTTGGTGTTTGACCAGTAAGGAAAGATTAATTGAACAACATGGTGACTAGCAACACTATAGCCAAAGTCGCAGCCTTTGGAAGCCTGGGTTCCAATTTGTCAGGACCAGCTGCTGAGCTACTGGGTTTTATTTTTCTGAGCTGGGCAAGTACTTCATTCCTGGATACTAACTTTAGATGGAATTTAGGAGGACGAGGACCAAGTCTAGAGGGATTTGGGGTGAGGGGAGAGGGCAACGGGCCCATTTTTGTATTTAAGACCTGTGAAGTTAAGATTAAAGGCATTGGCAACTGACTGGAGAGTACTAATGGACTGACCATTATGAATGATCGGGGCATTAGTGGAACTGTGACCTTGCTTGAGCAGAGCATTGATTTGGTTCCAGAATTGTTTTTTTGTCAGTGAGGTTATTTTGTTGCAGACCTCTTTGGTACTGTCTTTTTGCAGCCTTAGAGCTCTTTTTACAACAGTTGCAGAGCTCCTTGTATTTGATCCTGTCAGCATGGAGACTGAACTTCTTGTACTTGTACTTGCCCCAGACCCTCTCCCTCTGGGTCATTAATTTCTTTAGGTGAGGGGTAATCCATTTATAGAATTTTGCCTTGACCCTGAGCTTCCTTAGAGGGGCATGTTTGTTCGTAGCTGATAGAAAGTTATTAACAAAGTAATCAAAGGCAGTGGTATAGGTCTCCAATCAATTTCATTGAGAGAGGCCTGAAAGGATTCAGCTGAAAAGTTAGAGAAATATCTTGCCACAAAAGTTCTTAGTGGGGCTTCGGGGTGGGGCAGTTCATCCAAGTACAGAAGACAGGGGAATAGTTGCTTAAAGTGTCAGAGAAAAGTCTGGCAGCTAGTACCCTATCAGAGTTTGATACTAGAACCCAGTCAAGAATGGAGTGGTTTCACATGCTGTAATTGAGCCGCGTTGGCTCAAAAATGAGTTGGGTTAGCTGAACATCTATTAAGTGAGCTCTAATCTCAAGCTCATTGTCCTGGGGCCAGTTGAGGTGGAAGTCTCCCAAAATAATTAATTTAGAAATGATATGTTCAGACAGCAAATTTGACAGAGCTTCTAGGGCAGGAGCAGCTGTTCTAGGTGGGTGTTAGAGGTAGCCGACAGTGAGAGATTTTGCTTTCCCAAGGGTTAATGTTATGAACAGTGATTCACTGTCAGTGTTCACCAGGGTAGGGAGAGTTGCTATAGAAGCACATAGAACATCTCTTGTGTATATTAGTACACCTCCCCCTTTTTTCCCCAACTCAGTCATTCCTGAAGACTTCGAACCCCAGGAGTGCTGTTTCATGTATGGGGATTTGAGGCCTTAGCCATGTTTTGGATACAGTGAGGAGACCACCTTCATTATTTCCTCCCCCAGCTTCATCCCTAAATCTAGCATTCTCACTTGCTTCTGTACCTTCTAAATGGAAACTGTCAACTGTCATCCCACTCTCTAAAGGAGGCGACCCTACCAATCCTGGCAACTACTGCCCAATCTCCCTTCTCCCCATCCTAGCCAAACTATCTTGACTCTTCTTCCTTCTTCACCCCTCTCCAGTCTGGTGTTCATAAGTTCCACTCTACCAGCACCTCTGTCCTTCGGCTTACTGGCTCCGTACTCTCAGGTATGGGTCAGGGGCAGATCACCTCAGTGATATTTATCGCCTTGCTAAGGCCTTCACTACAGTATAGCACACCCTTCCTCTTCCACAAACTAACAGCCAATGGACTATCCACTTTAACTGCTGCCTGCTTCTGCTCCTGTCTGGAAGGTATGCAGCAATCAGTCAAGGTTGCACATCCCTCTCCCCCCCCCCCCCCCATAACTACTGGAGTCCCTCAGGACTCAGTTCTAGGCCCAATATTATTTTCTATCTTTTTAAATTACCTACCTGCTGTCTGCTCTACAACACACATACAAATGTATGCAGAAAACACCATACTGTACACAGCTGGCACTTCTCAGTCACTTGTCGCAACCACACTGCAGCAGAATTTTAACAGAGTACAGTAGTGATTCCTATCTAACCAGCTGTTCCAAAACATCAAAAAGACTGTCCATGATATTCAGAACAAGGCAGAGACTCTGTAGAACCCTCCCCCCAACCAATACTTTCCACACACTGGATGGTACACCCCTTAGAATGTGTCACCTCCTTCAGGTATCTTGGCGTCTGGCTTGATCTGTTCATGTCAACGCAATTCATAAGACACTGTATCCAAACTCAGCGATACTGAAACCATGACTGCATTCCTCTTCCAGCATGCCATGCTATTGTACAGAAAATTATCCTCCCCATTTTTGACTATGCTGATATAGTCTAAAGTGTCACTCCCAAGTCCACCCTAGCCAGAATGGACTCCCTCTTTCACTCCTTCTTTTGCTTTGCCCTATCCTGCCACACTCTAACCCATCACTGCCATCTATACAAAGACCTCTCCCTCCTTTTCCTTAATTGCAGATGACTCCCCCACTTTTCCACCTTTATGGCCAAATACTGGTTAAGCTCACTACCCTCCTATCTCTCCTCAGTGCTTCATACCCCCCCATCTTCTCCCTATTCTCTCTGCACTACCACTCATAGAGTCCTAGCTCTCTCCCTTAGAACCTTCTCAACCAGCCAATATCTTTTTTCATACAGGTGCCCCAAAATCTGGAATGCCTTCCCCCTCAATATTTGAAATGCTTCCTCACTCACTTCACTCTTCTCCCTACTTAAAGCCCACACCTCTCCAGCCTGCACCTGTCCCTGATTTAAAGACCACATCTCTCCAGCCTGCACCTGTACCTAATTATCCATTAGCCCTACCACCCTCAGCCAATACCTCCCCACCCTCAGCCAATACCACACATCATATTCTGCAGGCCTTACCACCCTCAACCTCCTCTCTCACCTTCTCCAAATTCCCTCAGGTTCTCCTCTTCCTCTTCTGAAGTTTTTAAAACTCTACATCACTCTCCTCAACACCACTTGGATGCTAAATTTGCTCCAAAATCATGCTACAAGTTGTATTTAGTTCAATCTACTGTCATCATCAATACGTATGCAATGTAACCACCAAAATGTTGCTATCTCACTTATGTCGAGCCAGTTGTTAATTGTAAATACTCGCTATTGTATTGTTATCTATAACAATGTGATTTGATACCAATGCTACTAATGTAAATACTCAATACTTTAACTTCTACATACCTATGTGTAATGATAACAATGTATCCCCATTCCCCCTTTCCCCAGGACACATCTGGAAATGTGTATTTTGCTCAGTATGCCCTCCTGGTGAAACTTTTAAATAAATAAATAAATCCAGTGGTAGTTACTGCAAGTAGTCATGCAAGAAACTATGACATTTAATTATAGAATGATTTATCTTGCTGGGCAGCAATGTATGATGCACTTCATTGGTTAAGTTTCATCATAACACAACTACGGGAACTCCCAACTGCCTCTGCTTTGTGGTGAAGACTATGAGTGGTAAAGTTTTTTTTATTCGATCATTGTAAGTGATCATTACAATGCAGAGAGTGTCAATATTACATAACTATAAAATCAAAGTTTCCTTTCCAGTTTGTAAATATCATAAAAATACCATCAAAACTTTGAAAAAATAGTACTGTACCTATCAAAGCACTTCTTTCCAATAACACTCTTAGCTATCATAGGACTACATTGATACCGGTATAAGATTAAAATACAAATTTGTTAATAAGAAAAAATGAATAACTAATCAAGTTTACTGAGTGAATTACTCACTGGACACAATTTCATACAATGGGAAATAGAAAAAACCTTCCATACCTGGCATCTAGAAAAGGTTGAAAGACTAAGGGCAAATATCAAGGTCTACCCAAATTCGTATTAAACCAAGGATGAAGCATCAGTAGTCTGCAAAACCTGAACATCCTGCTGTGATATACTGGTGAGGTTATTTGAATAATTTCCAACAACTGGTTATTTTCTGAACAAGATACCAATGGCAGTCAGATATATGAAACAGATAAGGCCTACCATAGTTTGGAGCATACTCAAAGCCAGACCATATTGCCACTTCCACTACTTGACCCCTTCCCCCAACCCGCACCCACCTTCTGCTCACCCCACCTCAACACACACCCTCACCCCATACTTACCTTCAGAGGTCCACGATCTTTGTTGGAATGGGAACATGTCTGCAGTCTTCAAAGCTGACCATGAACTGAAGAAATGCCGGTAAGCTGTGTAATGGCATCATGGGGGGGGGTCAACTTAGGTGGCTATCTCGGCCATTTTTTTGACTTTTGGCTCCAAATTTTCAACATGGGGATCTTGGGACTCCACCTCATGAAATCAGTCACTGTCATTTTGTTATTTGGTCCTGAAAGGTGATTTTTGCGGTCACTGCACAGAATCACCTTTTTATTTAGGTTTTGTTGACCGGGTAAGTGCACTAGACAAATCCTGCCTATTTTCAGAGCACGACCGGGAGGGATACAGATGAGTGCCAACTGACCTTGAACCAGATTAAGCTGTTGGTGGTATTTTTAGTGAATGAGGGAAATTTGGCCAGGACACCAGGGAAATTCCCCTACTCTTTTCAATAAGTGCCATGGGATCTTTAACATCCACCTGAACTACCACCAATCCAAGCAGATGGGACCTCGGTTTAATGTCTCATCCGAAAGATGGCACCTCAGAAGTACAGCACCCCTCTCATGCTGCACTTCAGTGTCAGTACTGGCATATTAACCCAAGTGCCAGATGTGGGAACTGAACCCACAGCCCTCTGATCTCCCGGCCTCAGAGGCGAGTGTGCTACCTACTGAGCCACTGACACTGCAGGACTGATTAATGAAATGACAGTGCCACTGTTCATGAGGTGGGCTCCCAAAAAGCCTATGTTGCAAATTTGGTGAAAAATTCCAAAAAATGACAGTGTTATGAGCGTGCATTGAGCAGTTTCCATGCACACTTGTAACTGTGACAATTTTTAATATTTTCACTCCAGATTTTCAACATTGCCATTTTTTCATACCTTCTTATGAACAGTATACCTGTCATTTTTCATGTCCTGCTCAAAATGTGTTTTTGCACATCTGGCACACAGTGGCATGGTCGCTGTGGGAAATCAATGTTCAGGACAGATTAAGGAAATCATAGTGACACTGTTGATGAGCAGAGGTCTCAAAATGCCTATGTTGAAAATTTGGTGAAAAAATTCAAAAAAATGACTATGTTATGAGCGTGCATCATGCAGTTTGCACACACGCTCGTAACTGCGAGAATTTTTAATATTTTCACTCCAGATTTTCAACATTGCCATTTCTTCACACCTCCTTATGAATGGTACAGCTGTCATTTTTCACCTCCTGCCTGAAATGTGTTTATTTACATTTGGTGCAGAATGGCAAAGTCACTGTGGGAAATCAACATTCACGACAGATTAACAAAATCACAGTGCCACTGTACATGAGCGGAGGTCCCAAATGCTTTCATGAGGTGGGGTCACAAAAAGCCCATGTTGAAATTTGGAATGCATATACCAGCAAACACCTGGGGCATTAAGGTTTCTAACCGTAATGTCCCCCATTGTAGAGACTGACAGGTGTCAGGGGTGTGAATTTGGATTGTCGGTTATAATGCTTACACCATTCCACCCCCACCCTGCAGCCAGTGACAGGCATCAAGGTGTGCCATGGACTTTTCAGTGCCAAGGTTCAACTCATTCACTTATACTGCACCCATCTCAACATATTTCCTTATGGAATGGGGTGACCATAAGACCTGATGACTCCAAGGCACAATGTGACACTTGCCAGAGTCTGCAGGGCAGGGTGAGGTGAAATGGCATGAGCATTATGGCTGATGACCCAAAGGCACACCACAATGCCTGTCAGTCTCTGCAGGGTGGGGTGGAGTTGGAGTGAGTTCCATACTTCACGGCCATTCCTATTATGCATCTCTCTAGCTCCTGCACTACCAATGCCAATTCTGGCAAGACAATATTCGGCATTGACAAATGCTTGTTGTGTTTGTCAGGGACAGGCCCATCTTTTGAAGGTGGAAGCTGGTTTGAAACAACTGAACTGGGAGTTGGGAAGGCTACACATATTAAACTGGGAATCTAGAGGAAAGCCCAGTCTTGCTCAAGCCTGAGGGAGGTGTACCTTACATTATTTTAAACTTGTTATTGCTTTTTTTGAATCAAGAAGGGGTTTGCAATACTGTTTATGTACTTGTAGATTTGGAGTTTAAATCCAGAGGGATTGAAATTCTGCAGATTTTGTTTTTCTTGTGGACTGCTGGCTTATTGTTTACTAGTATTTTGGTGACATTTTGCATCAAAACATTTTTGGTATAGTTAAGTATTCACTGGTGGCTGAGGATTTTTCATTGTAAGTCCTGCTGTTTAGTGGAGTTGTGTATTGGACCCAAACAGTGCCTGAGGTGGTTGAAACTGGATTGCTCTGATTGCCTTCAGAGCACAGACCAGGTAGTTTGTCCAACCCTACCCACCCCAACCTCCAGGCTCACCTAGCTTCATAGAGTTAAGCAGGAAGGTATGATGACTTCCTGCTCAGAAACAAACCAGGGTGGAGTGAGCCATAGAAGGCAGCCAGGCAGTGCTGCATAAAGCCATTAGGATATCTTCTTGAAATTGGTACTGTATTAAAAAAAATTGGGGTTGTCGAGTATCTAGAGGCCAGAGGGGGCACAGGACCCAAGGCAGCATGGATTCACAGTGGGAAGGTCATGCCAGACAAATCTGATAGATTTCTTTGACTGGGTGACCAAAGCAGTAGATCAGGGAGGGGCTGTAGACATGGCCTACCTAGACTTTAGCAAGGCATTTGACACAGTCCCACACAAAAGATTAATATACAAGTTAGCCAGCCTGGGAGTGGGTCCCAAGATGACAGCCTGGGTAAAGAATTGGCTGGAGAATAGGACACAGAGGTAATAGTAAATGGAGTCCACTCTGAAGAAAGGGGGGTTACTAGTGGGGTACATGAGGTTCAATATTAGGACGGTCCTCTTCAATGTCTTTATAAGCGACATTGCAGAGGGACTGGAAGGAAAAGTATGTCTCTTTGCAGATGACACAAAGATCTGCAACAGAGATGATGCACAAGGTGGGGTGGAAAGGATGAGAAAGGACTTGGCAAGGTTAGAGGAATGGTCAAATGTATGGCAGCTTAGATTCAATGCTAAGAAGTGCAAGGTAATGCACCTGGGAAACAAAAACCCAGGGGAAGAGTACACAATGGGGGGTGAGATACTAACAACAACAAAAATGGAAAGGGACCTGGGGGTAGTCATATCAGATGACCTAAAGGTGGGCAAGCAATGTGAGAGGGCAGTAAGGAGGGCTGGGGGATACTGGGATGCATGGAGAGGCATCACCAGTAGAAACAGGAAGTTATTATCCTCTGTACAGACCACTGGTGAGACCCCATCTGCAGTACTGTGTGCAGTTCTGGAGACCCAATCTCCATAAAGACATAGACAGGATGGAAGCTGTCCAGAGGAGGGCAACTAAAATGGTGCAGGGTCTGCACCAGAAGACATATGAAGAGAGACTTAAGGAGATATCATAGATAGCCTCGAGGAAAGGAGGAGAGGGGACATGATAGAAACTTTCTAGCACCTCAAGGGAATCAACAAAGTCCAAGAGGGTAGCATCTTTCAAAAAAGAGATGTACAAGAAAAGGGGCACAATTTGAAGATGGGGGTGGCTCAGAGTTAATTTAAGAAGTATTTTTTCACAGAGAGGGTTGTGGATGCATGGAACGGCCTTCCGAGGAGGTTGTGGAGTCAAAAACAGTGGTGAAATTCAACATGCATGGAACAGTCATAAGGCAATTCTAGGGGATGGGGGTAGGAAGAAGTAGGCTGCTGGTTAACTAGGATCTGCAGCTTATCCACTAGGTAAGGAAATGGGCAGACTGGGTGGGCCAAGCGGTCCTTATCTGCCATCAAATTCTATGTTTCTATGTTTCTATTTTTCTATCTTGGTGCATAGCCCCTAGGAAAAGGGTTACAGCAATAAGGGGAAGTGAGGTTCCCTAACAGTGACCTGGGCAGACACTAGCAGAGCCGGTAGGGATCACGTTGGGAGTGGTGCATTGCAATGGATGTGGAGCAGCAGTCTTCAAAAGGATTTTCTGGGAACTGTAGTGCTGCCCCATCTGCAGGCACCTCTCTAGGCTGAGGACAGAGATTGCCAACCTCCAGGCCGAGTTGGCTAGGTTGCAGGGGATCTCCTCTCCCACCCAGGGGCCACCAAGTCTACACCCACTACCTCAAAGGAGGACCAGCAAAAGCAGTGTGTGCACTGTAGTGGGCTCAGGGAGGGTGAGGCAGGTGGATCAAAAGCACATCCCCCACCCAGTGCAACTAAGAAACTCCTACACAGTTTTGGAGGAGCAGGAAGATCCCTCTTGGGCACCCAAAGTTGTGATCATGGTTGATGAGCAGGTTCTACAGAAGAGTACCCCACAAACAGGTGGGAGAAGACCCCAAAGGAAGAGAAAGCTTCTCCTAGTGGGGGACTCCATAGTCTGGGGAGTGGAATTAAGGACAGGAAAGTGGAGGAAAGGGAGGTAAAGTGTCTACCAGGAAGCATAGCTTGAACGGACAGGAAAAGGATCCAGAGAATTACTAATGCAGTAGCGAGGCAGGGGAAGCTTGATGTCATTGTCCATCTGGGGACAAATGACCTGGCTGGAGAAAAGGCAGAGATAGCAAGGGTGCAGGAAGAGTTCAGGAAGTTGGGGAGGTGCCTTGTGCAGGTAGCAAGCTCCATGATCTTCTCGGGGGTGCTGCCTGTACACAGTAAAAGGGAGGCTAGTAACCTCTGCACCAAGGACTTCAATGCTTGGCTGGAAAGCTGGTACAGAGAAAAAGGTTTCGGTTTCATTGGGAACTGGCGACCCACCTGGAGGAATGTGGCCTTGTACCAGGTGAATGGCCTACACCTGTCCAGTGAGTGGACTGCTGTCCTCAGTGAACAGTTTAAATGCTTCATTGGCACGCATTTAAACTAGCAAGGAGGGTGGTGGCAGAAGGATGCAGGGGGAACCAAACTGTCCACCCCCACAGGATAGTAAATTCAACAAGGGGGAACCATAAAGTTATGGTATCGACAGAAGAAATGAAAACCATAGAAGGGGGAACAGCAGAGGACAGGAGAAAGAGGGTTGTAAGGACAAACAGAAGAGGCAAAAAGACAGCAGGGGGGATGAAAAAAGGGCAAATGGCCAGACATGGAAGGCCATGTATACCTATACCTGCAGTCTACGGAATAAAATCCCAGACCTGATGGCCTTGATAATGGAGACTAACGTAGACATTTAGCTATTACTGAAATGTGGTATACTGGAAACCATGATTGGGATGTAGCAGTACCAAGTTATACTCTGTTTAGAAGAGACAGGGGGTAAAAAGGAAGGGGTTGGCTTTTTATGTCAGGGATTTTTATAGGGAAATTGAGATACAGGGAATGTAGAGGGGACCGGAGGTACTTTGGGTCACCTTTGAGATGGCCAACGGCATTGCTATTCACACAGGCATGATATACAGACCTCCAGCACAGGGGGAGGAGGGGGACAGGGTTCTGGTGGAATCCATCCAAATTATGGCAGCTAAATAGGAGGTGCTGCTGATAGGTGATTTCAATCTGCCAGATGTAGATTGGAGCATCCCAGCTGCTGCCTTAGCCAGGAGCAGGGACATCCTGTACTCTGTGTAAGGGGCAGGCCTCAAGCAGCTAGTGCTAGAGCCCACCAGGGACGATACAATTTTGGACCTGGTACTCACCAATGGGGACAGAATTGAGGAAGTTAGGGTGGGTAAACACCTGGGATCCAGTGATCATTGCACAGTGTGGTTCAGCATGAATACAGTGGCAGAGTCCAGCCACACAAAGGCAAGGGTCCTGGATTTCAGGTGGGCAGACTTTACTAAGATGGGGATATGTCTCAAGCATGCCCTAGCAGAGAGGGTAAAAAGGAGGGAGTGGAGGAGCAGTGGGCCCATCTGAAAGGTGCCATAGTGGAGGCAACAAACCTTTGCATTAAGCAATTAAACAAGGACAAGAGAAAGAGAAAGCCACTGTGGTTCTCAAAGGCAGTGGCCAGGAAAGTAAGGGCAAAAATATGGCTTTCAGGAAATACAAGGAAACACAGCAAGAGGAGGACAGGGTAGTGTATCTGGATAAACAGAGGGAGGCAGGGAAAGCAGTTAGGAGTGCAAAGGAACAAACGGAGGAAAAAATAGCACAGGAAGTAAAAAAGGGAGACAAGACTTTTTATAGTTACAATAGTGAAATGAGAAGAAACAGGAATGGGACACTAAGGCTTAAAGGGGAAGAAGGAGAATGTGTGGAAGGGGACCTGGAAAAAGCATCAATACTGAACAAATATTTTTATTCTGTATTCACAAATGAAGAAGTTGAGGAACCACAGTTGGGCAACATGAACAAATATGGGAGGTAGATGGACACCAGTCCATTTACAGAACAGCGAGTCCTAAAAGAACTCGCAAAACTGAAAGTGGACAAGGCAATGGGAACAGATGGGATACATCCTAGAATATTAAGGGAACTATAGGAGGTGCTGGTGGCACCACTGGCAGACCTGTTCAATGAGTCACTCAATGCAGGAGTGGTTCTGGAGGACTGGAGGAGGGCAGATGTAGTCCATCTTCACAAAAGTGGGAGTAGAAAGGAGGCTGGAAACTATAGACCAGTGAGCCACACCTCAATAGTGGGAAAGATTATGAAATCACTACGTAAAGAAAGGATTGTGTAACAGCTTGAATCCAGCAGAGCACAGGATCCAAGACAGTATGGATTCACAGCGGGAAGGTCATGTCAAACAAATATAATTGATTTCTTTGATTGGGTGACTAAGGTCATTGATCAAGGAGGAGCAGTGGATATGGCCTACCTGGATTTCCATAAGGGCTTCGATACTGTTCCACATAGAAGACTTGTGAACAAGCTGGGCAGCCTGGGAGTGGGTCACAAGGTGGTAAACTGGATTTTGAACTGGTTGAGTGATAGAAGACAGAGGGTTATGGTAAATGGTACTCAATCTGAGGAAAGTACTGTGATCAGCAGGGTGCCACAGGGATCACTTCTAGGTCCAGTCATGTTTAATGTCTTCATAAGTGACATCGCAGAGGGGCTGGAGGGAAAGGTGTGCCTCTTTGCAGATGACACTAAGATCTGCAACAGGGTGGGCATTCCAGGAGGGATGGAAAAAATTAGGAAGGACCTAGGTAAACTGGAGGAATGGACCAGAGTGTGGCAGCTAAGTTAATGGGAAAAAGTGCAAACTCATACATTTGGAGTGCAAGAACCAAGGGGAGGATTACATGATGGGGGAGGGGTGACTGATGGTCACCAAACAGTAAAGATATTTGGGGGTAATCATATCCAATGACCTAAATGTGGCCAAACAATGTGCCAAGGCTGTGGAGAGAACCAGTGGGATGCTGGGGTGCACAGAGACCAGTATCACCAGTAGGAGGAAGGAGGTGGTGATGCCACTGTGCAGATCATTGATGAGGCCTAATTTGGACTACATTGTCCAGTTCTGGAGGCTGCATCTCCATAAGGACATAGACAGGGTGGAGGCAGTTCAAAGAAAGGCAACAAAGATGGTGCAGCGCCTGCACCAAAAGTCATATGAGGAGAGACTGGGAGACCTCAATATATATACCCTGGAGGAGAGGAGAGACAGGGGAGACATGATAGAAACCTACAAATATCTAAAAGGCATAAATAGGGTACCATAGGGTAGCATCTTTCAGAAAAGGAGATGTCCAGGAATGAGGGAGCATGACATGAGGTTAGAAAGGGGTAGAGTGAGGAAGTATTTCTTCACAGAAAGGGTGGTGGATGCATGGAATAGACTCACAGTGGAGGTGGTGGGGGAAAACACAGTAGGGGTATTCAAGCATGCATGGGACAGGCATAGGGAAACCCTAGCAATAGAAACGAGGAGGTAAAGCTAGAGATCAAGTAAGGTCTGTGGCTTTTCAAGTAGGCAGGGAAAATGGGCAGGCTAGATGGGCCTAGTGGTCCTTATCTGCCGTCAGTTTCTAAGTTCCATGTTTCTATGACTGAATGTTATGAATAACTTGCATCAGCATCTGAAAATGCATTAAAGGGTGTAGTTCCTTGGAAGCCATTAAAAACTTGGCATATTCGCAATGCTTCTTTGCCTAAAACTTGTTAAACATCCATAGGATACAGTTAGGATGTTTGAAAATGTGTGTCCATTCTAATTTTTATTACTGTATTGTTCCTATGGCAACAGTGATTACCATGTGATTTGATGATACAGAATGTTATTGTAGAATTGCCAGTCTATTTTTGGCTTTAGTTGATTACTTGTAATTATTGAATATACTATTATGCATTGTGATAGCTGATGTAATATTATATTTATCAACATCTGTATTTTCTGTAACAATGTGAATGAATTGTTTGATCCCCCTTGCAAATGAGTTTTGACTCAATTGAGTTATCCTAGTCTTGGTTTGAGAATAAACTATTTTACTACTACTATACAGATCTTTGGTCAGGCCCAACCCCTTCAGTGTGTAGTTCTGGTCCCAATCTTTGAGGAAAGATCTCAGGATTAAGAATGTTGTTTCTGGGACTGTTTGTGGTCCTCGTTGTGAGCCACAGCACATGTCTTCCATGTCTACTGATTCTTCTTCATTCAGTCTGCAGTATAACAGCAGAACGCCAGGTGGTCATGAGGGCTGCACGGGTAGTCTTCCCCCCTCCCTCCCGTCATTTTACAAGCACTGGGGACCAGCGGAATTAAGAAGCAGCAGGTAACCTACCAGGACAATTTTCGGCAGATCGCAGGTTCAACTCCTGTGGCTCCTTTGTCTCGCTGGCTCAGCAAAATCTCTTGGCGCCTTTTTTAAAAGGGGGGATTAATTTACTCGGCCCAACAATGAAGATAGTTTATTTTTGTTAGCTAGCTCGAATGTTGCCTGCATTCTCTGATTTTAGACTGTATTAGCCGTCCCTTTAAGATGATTTTTACTGTTTGGACCAAACTGCTGCCTTAAAACCAAATATCTATGCTCACTAACTGCTGCCTTAATCTTTTTTAAATGTTTGATTCTGCTACCCCTGCCCCCCCAATTAGTAAGCTCCTTTGTCCGAACCCTATTTAAATTGCCTGTTTTCTCCTCTCTCCTCCAGAACGCCAGATGGTCGTGAGGGCTACATGGGTAGTCCTCCCCCCTCCCTCCCATCGTTTTACAAGCACCAGGGACCAGCGGAATTAAGAAGCAGCAGGTAACCTACCAGGACAATTTTCGGCAGATCGCAGGTTCAACTCCTGTGGCTCCTTTGTCTAGCTGGGTCTGCCCCGCCACCCCCCCCCCACCACCCTTGGTCGGCATCCAAATATATAGGCTGATTTGTGATCACATGATCACGAAAAACCTATCAGGCCACTTTCCCATCTGCAGCTTATCTTCTTCCACCACTAGAGGTCCTATCACCACCTTCTTACTCTCTCCTTTAATTTTATTTTTTTTCTCTCCTCCCTGTCATTTCTCTCTCCTGATCTGCCACTTACTTTACCCTGCATCTACGCTGCCATGCTCCCACTTATCCTCATCACGCTACTCCTGCATTTTATCCAGCCATCCCCACCCCACACTCATAACATGAAAAGGGGGCACAGTGCCGAAACCCTCTGTCAATTTTCTGGCTGGCACTCCCAGCCCTGCCCCCACTGTGCCTTCACTACCAGACCCTTCAATACCAGACCGCAAATCTATCCCAAACTCACCCACCCCCAAAACTTATATAGACACATCCACACACACAGCTGGCTGTCATCTCCCACAGCGAGTTACCCACTGGAACCCCCCCTTCACTGGCCAACCACCCTCCACATTCGCAGCTACACAAACCCCCTCCGCCTGTTTTTTCCTCCTATCGGCCCACCTTCTACTGAAACTGCCAATACCCACAACCAGTCACGTACAGCATAAATGCCGAAGACCTACTACTCGAATATACCGATACCGACTCAGGTCACTCATTCTTTTTCTATTGCTGACAGGTAATATCCACCCAAACCCTGGCCCCCAGCTCGCCTCATCAACCCACTGATCTCCTGGCCCTAACCCTGGCCCCCAGCTCGCCTCATCAACCCACCGATCTCCTGGAAAAGGTCTGCGCATTGCCTCACTTAACATTTGCAGCCTGCAAAAAAAATGGGATTCCTTTCAGGGCTGGGTACTCCAGAACAACCCAGACATCATTGCCCTGACTGAAACCTGGCTCTCCCCCTCTGTCCCTGACTCTGCCATTATACTGCCTGGTTACTGCCTCTATCGCGCCGACCGTATGGGAAAGGGAGGGGGTGGCTGCACAACCTACCTCAAGGACTGCCTCACTGGCCACCCTCTCCCGGTTCCCACACTTACCTCTAGGACCCAGGCCCTCACCTTAAAAATTACCCTAGGTAGGTCTACATCCCCTCTCCTCCTCACCACGGCCTATGTCCCTCCCAGTGACCAGAAGCTAGCCTTCCAAGCCATCATGGCCCATCTTGCCACCCTAACTGTACTCATTGTTATATGTTACCTATATACCTGCCCAGGTCCACCTTGTAAATGAGCTCGCTCAATGGTGCTTCACTTGGTAAAACAAAGATTGCCTTGATTGATTGATTGATAGTAGAAACTTACCTGTGGTGCCCAGTGGCAGGTACTGTACCCTCATGTCAATCCTTTAAATTTGCCTCTGTTTTTTGTAATGCACCAGGTAACCACTAGAGTTCACAGACTAAATGGCTTGTAGAGGTATGCATGTACAGCATTGTTTCTGTAAAATGTCATCTGCTGACTCTTTAACAACCCTGCTGATAACAATGCATATTTTTTCATAAGTCTTTTTGCATATTTTTCTAACATATAAACGTACTGTATACCAAACATGTTGGCATTCATATCATTATGACTTAGTTGATATTGTATGAGCGCTTCAGTATCAAGTTCAAATTGTCAAACCAAGTTACATAAACAAATCTTAATTCTTTTCAAGACCATAATATTTCAGAATGGCACGATTATCTTGTAAGTTCATAGTTCCAGTCTTCTAAATTAGTTTAAACTTGGTTGAACACAGGCATGAGCTTAATCACGTCTGCTGAAGAAATTAACCTGTTGGACATTTAGTGGGTCCAAAGGATTCCATTATAAAAGAAAAATAAAGGCACAAAACAATTATTTAAATGTAAATACCACTTTGACATTTTGGCTTTGCTTAATTCTGTTAAATTATTTATCTTAACTTCCACAAATTATAAATAAGAAGTTACTAACATATAGAAGTAAATATGTGTTTCAGGCCAGAGTTTAATATCTATTGTAAGTTTATATTTGAAGGACTGGGGATAGCAAGGTGATCAGTTCTTTCCAAGGAGTGTTGAATACATCAACATCAGTGTATTCTTAACCAGAAATATGTTTATGTAACAGAGATAACCTAAAGGTAGCCAGTCAAGCATTCTTATAAAACTGGTCCAGTATGGGGGCATTTGGTTTTAATATCTGTGACTGAGTAGCCATAGAGGCAATAGCACCTATTCTGTGTTCAGTTTTGTTAAAACTAATCCCATAAAATCATTAGAGCCATGTTTTAGGTTTGACAATGTATGTTTGTAACATTTGAATACAGTGGAACCAAGTAATGCCAATCTTTACAACTAGTTGCGACTGAGGCCATTGTGATACAAGTGTGTGGATTTCTTTAGTTATGAAGAAACATGATGCTGAGTGCCATTGTAACAGGAGTATCCGATGAGCATTGCAGGACCATGATGCCTGTGCAGGTAAGAGGCTTTGGCTGGCTACAGTACAAGTCAAATGGATGTGATCAATAACCAAGTCAAGATGAACTGCAGTTCTGCCACAATGGAATGGGTATGGTCATGTCAACAAAAAAGGAAGCCATGGAGATTTACACTATACAACAGGGGAGGTAGCTGATACACTGGTCACCAGTTGCAGGAGTTAGATGCATGGGTTGACCAAGGGAAAGGCAGCACAGCTGAGTAGCAAAATTAGAGGAGACACCTATAGTGGTTGGACCAAGGATGCATACAAGGATGATTCTCATTTGAAAGCAGGTAGTATGAGAATCCCACACCACAGAACTGACTGGTCTGACAGCCAATGTGGTTGGAAGTCCAGAACTTACAGACATTCATAAAGACCTGTTGGTGGAAGACAATGACTGGGGCACCAAGAAGGAGAAATTGTGGCATGCCCAAGAGGACAGGTCCTACAGGACAAGAAGTAGGTGACTCTTTCTTTTGAAGGGAGGGTGTTAGTAAATAACAAGGAGGAAATCAAAGTATCAAACAGGTCCACTAAGTCCAGCTCACAGGAAAAAAAAACAGGTTAGGGATAAAATAGTCACCCAAAAAGGAACTACAGGAATACGAATAGCTCTGCCCCGCTAAATGGATTCAGGGGTGATAAGTGTGTTATGAAAGTTAAGTTCCACAGGTGGACTTCTAGTATTATTATGTCTCCATTAATTTTTTGAGCTAATTTTGCCACATTAAATTTTAAACTACAAATCTAAAGTTATCCAGCTTTGTTAGATGCCAGGACACTATGACATTAGGTATGCATGCCAAATTTGAGGTTTATACCTGCAATAACAGTGGAGATCCAAACATTCAAAATGTTTGGACATTTTTCATAAACTTTTACAAATAATTAGTGACATTATGAATCTCTGTAACTTACAATTTACATAAGAAACTCCCTCACCATTAAGCAGTTTCCAACACACTTCCAAGAAAGTTATGCATGCATTTCTTCCAATATCTAGCACCACAGGCTGCTAAGCTGTAAGGAGATTCCCACACTGTAATGTTGAGTCACTCTGAGCTCCAAAATGAAACCAGAACACAAAAATTCTTCAGAGTCTTTTCTGTTTATCTTAAATGCCAGTGTTTGCCCATTCAGGCTTCCTCAGGGGACACTATAAATTAATTTCAAAACATTTTCAGTAATGTGTACTTACCTGTACAAATACTGTAATTATTTATGCTGAGCACTGCATTTTAACAACATATTGCTTTTTTTATCTTTTTTAAATCAAGTCTACTTATTGCAGCTGAGAGTTCATACTCTTGTCTGAATCTAGAATAATACATTTTTAATACTCAGTTCTGTTAATGCAAATTACAACACCACTGCTGTGCCACTTTAATTCCAAACAGTATACCATGCAAGCCACTACTGAATTCAAATGTGTAAAAAAAACTTTGCTGCAACAATTGACCCACCTAGTCTTTATTGCCAAACAACACTCTGCTGTTTTTTGTTAAAGCATTGTCGCTGTCAAAAATTACCGTAATAAAAAAAGCTTTTCTAATATATAATTACATTATGAATGTTGCCTTAGAAATGATTTACGTGTTAATAAAGAAATGAAAAATAAATTCTCATAACACCATGAATTAGTAAATCATCTTCATCTCTGTTGGTAATGTCATAGGATGTATTTACAGATCTATAAACAACTGAAACCTTTCAGAAAAATTCACCTTAATTGCTAGGTAAACGTTAAGTTACTTAGTGTTCTGCCTAGTGTAATTACTTGCTGCACTCTTTCATTTTAGTTATTAATTTTAAAAAAAGGTCACTGCTAGCTGTGATTACTACTGGGCATTAATGCTTTCTTTATGTCCTGTAGTTACTTTATAACAGTCTGAGCTTATAAACTTTATTCATGCATCAGAAAAATATTTCAAAAAGGTAATGCAAATGGCTCTGCTCTTTCATGTTCCCATGCACTATACATTTAAATAGCTTTATTTCTGATTCAAAAGCCCCAAATCACAGTATTTATATACAATGGCCAAATTCTTTTGTGTTTCTAATGTTATTGGCAGAAAGATCATCCTTGCCAGTTATGTTTCCTTTTCTAGTTAAAGTTTTACAGAGATGCAAACAGTGTCTGAGCTGTATTGTTTCTGAGTGCCTTGCAAGTTTTATAAACCTATGTTTTGTAGCTTATTATCTGCTTGCAAGTGGATACACAACACAGACCCACTAAATATATCAGCATTGCCATTTGTCAATTGCCACTTGTACTGAAAATTCCACTCTATACTGTGACCATGCAAATACTGTATACAGAGAATGCTAGATGGGGAACTATGCACAATCAATGTGTTGTGCCACCGGGAGATTCTGTAACCTTGATAGCACAGCTCAAGAGGACTGTTGGAATCAGAACCCCAAGGTGGCACAACATACTGGTTGGGCAAAGAGTTGCCCATTCAGTATTTTTTTTCTTTATCCTTTTTCTTCCTTCCTCAGTCGGCCCACATCCAGCCACTGATCTGGCACACCCACTGCTCAAATTCAAGGCTCTCACTCCAGCGGTACCTTCATGGCTTACCCCCCCCATGGTGAGTGGCAGCAAGTCCCCCTTACTTACCACCCAGATGGATCTAGTGTGCTGAGGTGAGCCCTCGGAGCCAGCAGTGCTACCGGGATGGCCATCAAATTGCACAGCTGAGGAATTTTCCATGTTCTCTTCAGGAACGGGGTATGCAATGATGCCAGCGGAGGCAATGCACATGCTCCCATGCATGCTACTCCAGGCATCTGCCCCATCCCCACCCCTTGAATGCCAGCATCAAGACCCTGTTCCCCAGCCTCTGCTAGGGAGGAGGCAATCACCGACCCCTGGGACCCACCCTCCTCAAAGAAGGAGAGCAGTCCTTAGAACACTTGATCCTTCTCCTCCTCTGCTGACCCCCAGCGGCCCATGCTCATTCCCTAACATGGGTCACCGGCGTGGCACGAGGTGTGGGGTCCAGCACCTTAACCCTCAGCACCACCAGGCTGGCACCATCCAGTATTTTTTATAGTACATGGAGTCCCCTAAAGTCTGTTTAAACAAAACAAATGCAGCTTTAGCACTTTCTATGTTTTAATTACAGAGCAGGAGTTGTTTGTTGCCTGTCCTGTTCTAACAGTTAGAGCTGGATGCTAGAGTGAGATGTGTGGTTGCTAGAGACCAGATGTCCCTACTTTTGCAGTGCAGCCTTCTATTGGCTGCTAATTGGGTGTGGGAGGGATTTTCAAAAAAATTTAAAATGGCAGCCCTGTTCCTCATTTAGCAAGAGGTGGAAGTCTGTTGTTTCATTTGGTAACTTAATTTTAAATATCTGATTGATCCTGTGTTTTATTTTTATATGTGTGCACTTATCTTGTTGATCCTGCATTTGTTAGTTGTATCTGGTTGATCCTGAGTTGCAGGTTTGGGTGATTGCACCACCGCCGTTAGTGCTTATTTGGTTGATCCTGCTGTTTCTGTTGTATGTGATCGTACGCCTTCCACTTTGGCTCAGACTTTGTTGTAGTACAGTTCAAGGGCCATGGGATGCTATTTTGCCCCAGAGGGGTACAGTTACATTCCATGGTCTTTGAACTGTGGTACACTAGGATTGAGCTGAGATGGAAAGTAAGTCAGAATCATGTGCCACCATACACTACAAGGGTTTTATCTGGACAGCACTCTGGATTTTAGAGTGAAAAATGCATATTATACCTTTTGTTGTTGCTTTGCTTTTTTCTTAAATTAATGACTAAACTAATATGCTATTGCACATCTTTTGTGTAACTAGAGTTTAAATTCTTACTGGGAGAAGCTCGCTCTAGACATGTAGTGAGTAGTAAGCAAAGAAATATTTAAAGAAAGTGATTAGAAAATATAAATTACCAGATTTTGAAACTCTATAATTTGCTCACCACTCATCCAAATATCACGAAACAAGGCATCCCATTAGAACCCATTACCAAATATAAGCATGGCAAGTTTTTGATCTCTAGCTCAAAGAATGGCTGAGCTACGACCAAATACAGAATTTCAGAAAATGTCATGAAATTCCACAACATTTCACAAAATTTGTGGAATTTTATAAAAATTCCATGAAAGCAGAAATTGGAAATTTTACCCAGTCCTATTGTTGAGTGCAGCTCTGGGCTCTCTCTCTTCACCACTGTAACAATATACAGTAATTTAGGTGTGTGTGTCTGTGTGTGTGTGTGTGTGAGTGTGTGTTGGTGGGGGTGAATGCTTCATACAGGGCAAGGTTTAATAAAATAGATATTGACTGAATGTTTTAGAATACAGTGGAAAGGTCAGCCCAGTGGCGCTGAGGGTTGAGGGGCTGGATGCCACACTTCGCACCACGCTGGCGAGCTGGCTTCAGGAGCGAACTCGGGCTGCCAGGGTTTGGCCAGGGGGAGAATGGTTGGAGCATCAAATGACAGCTCACCTTCTCCAGGGAGATGGAGGGCTTCCTAGTCGGCAAGTAGTGACCCCTGGCAGAGGCTGGGGGCTTGACAGCATGCTGAGTCACTGGAGCACAATAGATCTCGGGTGAAGGTCCGAGGCCAATCAGCTCTGGGGGCAGCTCCTTTGTGGAAGGAGGGGGAGAGATGTTGCAGGCATCGGCATGTGTGCCTTGATGCTTGGGCATGCAGCGTCCCACAGAAAAATGGGAAAATCATCCTCCAGAGCTGGGTAGAGGGAGCGCCAAGCCCAGTCCTGATATGCCACTGACTGCTGCTTTCTCAGGGACCTGACATAGACATTAAGATATAGGGGTGTTCCGCCCCACCCCAAACCCCACCTAGGGGTAATCCATGGTAGGATGGAGGGACCCAAGCAGCAGGTAAGTCGGTGGCAGGGATGGGTTTCATTGGCGACTCCTGGCAGGGACATTAGTGGGGAGAAAAAGAAATTTCAAAAAAAACAAAAAAAGAATACAGTAGAAAAATAATCACCTCCTCAGGGCGATCAATTCACCTTAGCTAGTCATATCTCACTCTTTGGCTTTGTGCAATAAAACTACTGTCAGTTAATAGATCTTCTTTTGGGGCAGTATATTTCCACTATATTCCTTCAACTCTGGTTGATATTCTTATAACAAAGTATATGGACATACTTTTTGGATCCACAGTCAGATGTTTTGCCTGTTGGAATAGATGTGTTTCACTGCTTTTAAAATTGCACTTCCAGTCCAACTCCCTAACTTTCCATAGTTCAGATCCCAACACCTGACACATGACGTGACTCACTAATTCAGTTTGGAACACTGGATCATGGTGTTTGGGGCAATATTTGTATTGTATTGTATTGTATTGTGTTATGTTGCATTGATTTATTTATTTTACCAGAAAAAATACTCCACTGAGCAATGCTCATTTACAATGAGGTCCTGGTTAGGACAAGGAACATTACAAAGGGTAAAGTGGCAAAAGTACATAAAATACAGGAATTTAAAAATCAGTTTATAAACACAGGCCAACATATATAATCTAATACATGGACAAGAGACAATACAAGTGTATATACATAAGATTTGCAGCGGGGCTGACACATTCACAGCGCTTCTAACAAGTGAGGTATTTATCATGTAGTAAAACATAATTTACATAGTATTTAAATAGTTACATATTTGTTAACACTAAATTGATCAAGCAGAACCTTGAAATAAGAGGGACGAACTAACAAATTCAGTTTAAGCAATTCCTGCAGGCATTCTAGGATGTGGTTGCATTCTAGGTAAAGGTCATCTTACCAAATGTTGAGTAGTGCTTTGGGACATCAAGTAGAATGGGATTAAGTTTTCTTAGGTTGTTAGGTTGTACAATTCTGTGGATCTCTGAAGGAGACTTGAGATATATATATATATATATATATATAGATATAGATATAGATATAGATATATACATATATATAAATATATATATGTATATAGTGGTAATAAATTTTACATAACTTTGAAGAACCAGAAATGTAGATTCCTGAACATTCTGATCATAAGTGAAGTTGAATCCACTGCTATATAAAGCAGAAATTATGTGTTCTGGCCTGCAAGCCTGTGACAAACTGGCATGCTGTATAGTAAAGTGCATCTAATTAAGCTAGATGAGAAACTAAGGCCCTTCTGTGTATGATATGATCATTGTTTAGCAGGGGAAGAAAGGTCGCCTGAACAACTCTTTGGTTTTTTAAAACAGAATTTATTCCTACAATAGAACCTAAGTCTCTGGTGTAACAGAGACTTTCAATATGCATAATGAAACATAACTTGTTATCCATCCACAGGCCCAGATACAGTACTTGATGGAATCTATCAGTTCCAAGCTTTCACCTGTTAGAGTTGTAATGCCTACTGACGAGGTAGGCAGGAATGATTTGGAAGAAAGAACCATGTACGTGTTTTCTGTGGTGCTTTAGAAGAAACTTTGAAACACACTGATTAAGTTGGAATTGATCTTGAAAGCACATGATGAAATGAGATAGAAAGAAAATTCATGATTTAGTCAATTATCAGCATATTTTTAACCTTGTGTGGGGTCCAAAGAGCTGAATTGATCCAAATGTGAAGAACTTTCCTGGATCTGAGGACTGAAATGCCAAACTTTGTGAGGTTCACATGACTCTATCAGAGACATGCTTTAGGTCATGCATTGAGTCAGTGATTATACTGTAGTGTGGCCTGATCCTGGTCTCTCCTGGTTTATTGCTATATGTGTTAACCACAAGATGACCTTGCAGAAAGTTCATTATAAGTATATATTTGTAACATTTGTCACAAATCTTTAGTTTTACCTTGTCGGAAAAGCTAGTCACTGGTAACCTGACTAACAATATAACTCAACAACTTCGTTTTTTAATATAGTATTAATTTTCCTCCTGAAATATTAAAACAGTTACCCATTTTTGTTCTTTTCTTAAGTTGTTTAGTGCAATCAGATATTTGCTTGTGAAGGTATAGCACACAGAAGTTTATATATTTATTTTAGTTCTTGTTGACTGAGAAAGGAGAGCTAGGCAATTCTGTCTATTTTCAGTCCTGAGGATACAGATGGAAACCACCTCAAACTGAACCAGATTGAACAATTGGTGGTATTTTTAGTAAATGTTAAGAAAGTTAGGAAAAAGGGATTAATTATGGGATCACCAGATCTTTAGCAGTAAATACACAAAATCACAGCCAGCATTTCAATCACAGGTATCGTGTGTATTATGTTAGCAATAACCCACAACAGGGTATGGGGTTGTAGGCAGTTAATCAACTCCTTGGGTGCAATGTGAGGCACAGAGGCCAGAGGCCGAGTGTCCTCACAGCACTCAAGGTGTGGATTAAATGCCTATAACTCCATACCCTGGAGTGGGATATTGCACTTATAACATGGGGTATTTCTAAAATAAAAATCCATCATCAGAAAGGGCTTTATTCCTCTTGAAATAGAAGAAATGTGAGTGTATCCTGCCCCTTGAAAAGTAGTCCCCAAGAAGTCATGCATATAACAGTTATGTTATGAACAGACAAATGGTACAAATATAGTATTTGCATTATTTGTGCTATTTGTTGCTCATAACATACATTGTCACAAGTTAAAACATGCCATCATGTCACTCCCTCATCTCCCAGCTCCCCACCACCACCCCACACACAGTCCTTGGAGCAGATATGGAGAATGTCAGTGGTAATGCTGCTGGGCTGATTGCTCACAGCAGGAACAGTGCACTTCACTGATGTGATAACACTAAGTGTTCTCCCAGGTGCAGCACAATGGTTTCTCTGCGAGATGCCATTTCTATTTATGATGCTCACTGTCTCAGCAAGAAGCAGTCCAGATGGAGAAACATGTTGCTCTGCACTCTAGGTACTGCTGCAACCCATAGGAGAGATGTGACAGAGAGCCGCAGGACAAATAGTTTAAATCAATGAAATACGGTGTCTCTTCTCACTGTTTCTTCTCAGTGTGCCACTGTCCAGTGAATGAGTGGAGTGCTCTACAGAACTTCCCATTGTACTGTCCTGCCTCTCGCTCTCTGGGGCTGATTCTAAAAGGAGCTAGCAGGATGCAAGGACCTTGCATCCTAAAAGTATGACACAAGTGGTGACTTGCATCACACCTTGTGCCACCCTGCAATTCTGGTAGGCAGCCTGCTCCAGCCACAGACGCACTGCACCAAAGCCCACTTGCATTGGGGTTGCATCCAGCAACCCAGTGTGCTAGGATGCAAGGGGGCTTGCACCATGGTGGGGATGACACATCCTCTTTTTTTGGAGTCTGAAACCCCTCCATGGGTGCAGGAGGGTTCGCCACTTAGACCAGCTAGGAGGTGGTCTAAGTGGCTTGTGACCAGCATAGCCAGGAAGCAGTTGTCCTGTGGTGTACTAGTAGACAGCTCTGACCCCCATAGTCCAGTTTGAAACATGACTCTGGGGTCCCAGTCTGTCTCCCCAACACACAATGAGCCCCGATCCCCCTTGTCCAGTGAAGAATAATACTCCCGGTCCAAGTCCACCCCTCCAACTTCTGTGCCTGCACTTATGTGCCAAGACCTATCCTGGTGGTCTAGTGGCCCTGCCACCCTCCCTGCCCTGACTAACAATGCTCATGCACCCTGTTTCCCCCTCCCATTGCTGACCCACTGCTGAGACTGGCACTTCCCTCTGCACACCACCACGGCCAGCCACAGAGTGTGATCACACATTCTGTGGGATTATATTCTGTGGAGAAAGTGCCAGTCTCAACAGTGGGTCAGCAATGCGGGGGGAGCGGGGTGCATGAGCATAGTCAGTTTGGGTGGGAGGGTGGCAGGGCCACTAGACCACCAGGGAGTGTGACCAGGGATTAGTGTGTATCTTGAGAGCTGGGGAATAAGGGAGGGCACAATACTACCACCAGGGCATTGGATGGGCTGTCAGTAGCCTGGCAGGCAGGATTACCACTGTGTGGCACAGGTGCACCAGGCATGTAGAGAGGCACTGCCCTCCCAGTGCAACATGCTCTGTGCCATGACGTTGTGGGAGCTGCTTTTTTGTGCCCAAGTTCCATGGTGCTGGTCCTTGGGGCTCCTCAGCTGCCCCCTGCACCCTTCTCCAGGGATGTGTCACTGCCCTGCACCACAGTCTCCTACTGCACCCTCTTCTTAGCACAGGGTCGGATATTGCAGATATTCCAGAAAGTTTGCTGCAAATGGCAAACATTCCGGAACAGCACTTTTCACATTTGCCACAACTCCATCAGGTGCAGTCCCCTTTTCTGCTGCAAGTTGTGTCTGTTGCAGGCAGCTTCCAGAATTGGCCCCTCTGTGTCTGTCTCCCTGCAGCGTATCTCTCTCTCTCTTTTATCACACGGTGAAGAAAGTGGGTCCACTCCTATAATGTGCTGTTCAACAATTCTGTGGGGAATGGGGAGGAGAATGAGGGTGCTCTCACTTTCTGTCATGCCATGAGCTGTTGCTGCTTCTAGGCTCACATTCAGAAGAAGACAGTGTGTGACACTGGGGGGGGGGAGGGAATCTGGGTGCGAGACAACAAGCATGCTTTTGTTCTCTCTGTTGCTATGTCATCCTGCACTACTCCCTGTCTGTGTCTCTCTGTCTCTGTCATGCTCTCCACCACACCATGGACTGACAACCAGGAAAGCAACACAGACACAGGACATCTTCCATAATTGTGCCACTCTCTCTCTGTCACTGTGACTGTCTCTCCCCCTCCAACACCATATGCCATGCTCGGTGTCCCTCTTCATCATTTGTAAACCACTGAAGAGAGAGAGAGATACAAGAAGGACACTGTAAATCAGCCACTTTGACTACCTCTGTCACTCTGGCTCAGGAAGATGAGGTTCCACATGTACTGCTGTGGGAAGGGGGGTGCTGTAACAGAGAGAGGAGCCGCAAGTGTCCCTCAGCATGAGGTACTGTACTTTATAACATGGGTTGACAATGGTGGATTACATCTTCTCCTTAACATGTACATATAGAACAAGAGCAATTGTGTACAGCACTGAATGGCAGCTTCCAAGTAAACGCTGCTGCTCTCTGTTGCTTTGGTGGATTTTTAGTGGGTATCTCTCAGTGATAATTTTTCCACAGATAAGTCCTGCTCTGCCCAGGGATCTTGCTGGCCAGGCATCTCATCCCGGCCCAACTGTAAATTAAATAGTGAATATAATCCATGGTCACATGATGCTGTTTGGCCAATGAGCTTTCACCCTGTTGTCAACCCATGTTATAAATGCATATGTACTATAGTAAATTTGTAGAGGGTGACTAGACAGCCCCCTCTCCCAGCAAAATCAATTGTTATATGTTGAATATATATCTGAAGGG
Organism: Neoceratodus forsteri; assembly: GCA_016271365.2. NCBI lineage: Eukaryota > Metazoa > Chordata > Ceratodontiformes > Ceratodontidae > Neoceratodus > Neoceratodus forsteri. Next base: position 759,997,464 of record CM057451.1, read on the forward strand.
GAGACATTCCCACAGAGCCCCACAGAACTGTTTTGACATAAGCACTGTGTTCTAAGTGTTCCAAAGGCAGGTTCATTATGTGCAGTGTTGTTACTAATGAATCAGACACCTCCTCCTGATACATCCTTCTCTGTTTCTCTATGCCTCAGAGGAATCCCCTCCTGCCTAGCATGTGGAAACTTAACAATTTTCAGTGGTGCTGTAGCTTGGCATCCTGACCCAGAGGCCAGAGGCAGGCAACTCAGAACACTGCTTGAGTTAAAAATAATCAATACACAAGCACAGTAGTGTACTGAGCTGCTGCGTCAATCAACAAACTCAATCAGAAAGTTCAGAGGTAGCTAAACTATGAAATAAAAGTCATACTCTAAAAATACAAAGCCTTTTTTAAACCAGCAGTAAAGCTAAAAAATTGCAAAACCATGGCAAAACAAAGTTGTCTTGAACACTACAGCACCTGCAAAACAAGGGCAAATGAAATTAGTCATAAACTTGTCATTCTTTGTAGTTTCAAAGCAGTGCACAGAAATGGCCATAGACTTTTAAACATGAGTTAATCAGTAATGTTTACTCTTGTGCTTTAGCACAGTGACAGACAGCTGTATTACATTAGAAAGAAGAGGCCAATATTGCTTTTTAATTGATACCAATCAAACAGCTGTATTTGATTTCCTCTCCATTATATAGGCTGTACACAACTGGTGCTATAGAAAACAAAACATGAGGTAGAACTTTGCAGAGTATAAAGTGCAGCTATGGAACTTTCTCTCACACCTTGCATTACATGCATTTCCCAGTCATAATCTGTGATTATCACACAACCAGGATTGAAGGATGTTTACTAATAATAATGCTGTTTCATGGTTGTCATACAGTGTATGGAAGCACTGCAGGTCATGTTCAGTGGTAGTCCCAGCCCCTTCAGTTCAAGGCCTAACACCCTTCAGAGTTTTATGATAAGGCTTGAGAGATGCCTGAAATGAAAAAGTATTTCAGATTATTGCTCTTAGAATACTGAGGGGGAGAATTTGATAGGCTACAGTCTTATGTTGTCTCATTACAATTCAATTCAATTCAATTCTATTTAGGACAAAAAATTCCGAACAGAGCTTTTTTTCAATGGTGTCCTGATAAGGTACAACTTCTGATGACAAACAAATATGATATTAACATAAACAGTGCTAAATAAAGTGTATAGCTTGCAAGGCATTATACATCTACTTAGGCATATATTTCACCTATGTACCTACTCTTTATTCATACTGCATGGTTTTTCATGGTGAGAAACTATTTCCATGCTATTAACAAGTCCAGCTGTGAGCTGTTTGGCAGTAGTCCTAGATTTTCTGGGTTAGCACAGTAAGGAGAAAGTGAGCACTGTGGTGACAAGAGTGGAAGAGAGAAAGAGGGAGAGCAAGAGAGAAATGAGATTTTCTTGGAATCCACATCTGTGACCAAGCAAATAGATTGATTTGTTCCTTGAGATTGACGAAGAATATTTTCAACATATTACTTACGCATCTCATTTGATGCAGACCCAGAGGAGCACTACAGTAACAGGAAGAGCAAAATAATTACAGGAAGGAACATAATGGCCTTTGTTCTGTAGTCCAGTTTTATACGCCTGGCCAGCGGTCCAAATGTTGTTACTGTACTTTCCCTGGGTTTTGTGTTGACAAAGTAAAGAAGTAAATTTGCTTACCTGTTAAAGTCTTGAGGGACAACATTTCTCATTGTGCTGCTGCTTTTAAATCTGCTGAGAGAGGAAAGTAATGTTCACATGAATGCTGGCCCCCTGCCCTCTTCTTCGTCTGCTTTGGGATGGGCATTTAAAGCTTTAACATGCAACCTGGCCATCTACTGCCTAGCTCTGGGGACAATGTGCAAACAATTGCTATCAAGGTGCTCTTAGGTGCACATAATAAAACAATTACTGTACTGTCTGTATATACTGTATCCCACCCAGGCTAACAGTCACTGGTTTCGACTCTTTCCTAGAATGCCTGAACAGCCTTGGACTAATTTATTTATTTTTGTATTTATTTCGTGATTTGGAAAAGACCTTTGAGCGCAAGCTCTTTTACAAACATTCCACATCATAGATTGCAAAACAAAGCACAATAGGAGAAAGCAAAGGTACATCACAATGAATGATACAGCTTGGATTCAGAACTTACAGAATAAGTCAAAACATAGGTGCAAGTAAAAATAACAACTCAGAAATTATCCTTTTAGGGGATTTCAATATCAACTGGCTCTCCCCTGATACTAGCTCTTACATTGATACTATCTCTGCAGCTCACTTCTCCCAAATCATTGAAACACCTACTCAAACTAACTATAGAACTGGCACAAGTACCTTTCTGGATTGGGTTCTCACAAACCACCCTGACCACATATTAGAGATTACTGTTTTACGTGATGCCTTTAGTGACCACTCCACTGTCCTAGTCAGCTGGGCTAACAAATTTACCAAGCCCCCAGCAAAAGCAATCAAATCCAGGGTCCTCACACCTGGGCATCTTGAGCTAATGAAATCGGACTTTCGTCACCTGGACTGGACACAAATCCTTACTACCTGTGATGTTGATAATGTGCTCTAGCAATTCATCTCACAATTCAACACAGTGTGTGATGAGCACGCCCCTCTTAAGAAACAAAAAATCAAAGGCCGTAGTAATCCCTGGGTCGCCTCTGATCTTATTAATCTGCTGAACCTGAGGGACCAACTATGGCACAAGGCTCGTTCCACAAGTGCTCAATCTGACATCCAGAACTACAAAAAGGCAAGAAACAACTGTACCAGAGCAATCCGCAAAGCTAAATCCCTTTACTACAAAGAAGCCCTCACCAAAACATGGAATGATGGATGAAAGTTCTGGAGTAACCTCAAGGAAGCCACTGGGAAGGACCCCAAATCTGTCCCCTCTATGGTCAATATTGATGGCACTCCTTCTCTTGATACAAAAACCATTGCTAACTCCTTCAGTAATGCATTTACTGATCTCAGCAGTGTCCTCCCTTCTGATTTCTTCAGCCCTTCCACCCCTAGTGTATACCAAGGGAAATCAGAACAGCCGAGTACCCACCCTCCTTTTTACTTCAAAAGCGTCACTGTGCATGTAGCAAGGAAATATCTACTCAAGGTGCTAGGGAAGACTAGGTACAATGGGGATTCCCTCAATCTAAAAATTGTCACCCTTACCCTAGAAGAAATCCTTGCACCCCAACCCATATAATAAACCTATCACTTTAGTACTCACAATTCCCTCAAAAGTGGAAATCTGCTGCTGTGACACCTGTCTACAAGGGAGGAGATTGTTCTCATCAGAGTAACTACAGACCCAACTCCATCCTACCCCCGACTCTTGAAGGCCCTGGAGTGTATAGTAGCAGACCAGTTGGTTGGATACCTAGAAAAATACAACTTACAATGCCCACAGCAGCACTGGTTTAGGACTGGACATAGCACCACTATGGCCTTACTCAAGTTCACGGGTTTCATCCATAATGCCTTAGACCAAGGTCACCTCGTTGGTGCAACATTCATTGATTTGACCAAAGCATTCAACACAGTTAACCATGCCCTCTTGCTCAACCAGCTCACCTACACTGGTCTCTCATGTGATGCAGTCACCTGATTTGAATCCTACCTACATAACCATTCACAACAAGTGAAGATTGGTAACGTTCTGTCTGACGGTAGGCCAGTCTATTCTGGTGTCCTGCAAGGGTCCATACTGGGACCCCTCTTGTTCAGCATTTTCCTGAATAACCTTTCCAAAGCCTGCCAGTGCCAATTGCTCTTGTGTGCAGATGATTCTGTCCTCTTCACCTGTGACCTACTGTACAACCTTGGGCCCTTGAGATCCAACTTCAACAAAACTTTTCTGAAGTCGACTGGTGGTTCAGTAAACACAAACTTATTATGAACTACAAAAAGACCAAAATTATGTTGTTTACCAACCTTCAAAGCAAACACAGAGCCTACCCTCTCTCTCTATCACCAATAGCATGGGAACTAGCCTGGAACTTGTCCAGCATTTTAAATACCTGGGGATAATGCTGGACAGCACTATGTACTTTGGATATCACATAGACAATATAGCCAAAGCTGTCAATACTTGAATAGGTCTGCTTCATAGGCACAAGCATTGTCTGACCCCAGAGGCTCTTAATGTGGCCATTCACAGCTCTCTGGTCTCACTCATGATTACAGGCTTGCTATCTATGGGGCAGCCTCTGACATTGTCCTTCGTTGCATCAAAGTGGTTCTAAACAAGGCATGCCAACTTCTAACAAGATCCTCAAGACTAACTCACACCTGTGACCTCTATGCTCAGGCTGACTGGCTCCAGTTCTAGAACAGACCCTTCTACCAATCTTGTTTGTTAGCTAAAAAAATCTTGCCTTGACCTAGTCCCCGGGATCCAGAAGCATCTCATCCCCTGCGTCAGCCGACATCAAACCAGAAGCTCCGATAGGTTGGTCTTCAAGACCCCCTGGTGTTGCACTTCCCTAGGTCAAAGGTGTTTTGCCTACCCAAGCTCCACTCCGGTTAAGCTCCCTATGAGTCAGCATATCCTCTGGTCCCACATTGGGTCCTTTTAAGCAAAAAGCTAGACGACACCTTGTTGCTGCCTCTAGCTGTGACTGCTTCCACTAACTTACTCTGCTACCTTAGCTGTGACTGCCCCACTAACCCATCATCTGTTGCAATTGCTCCCATGGCCCCCACCTCCCCCTGTCTTTCTGCCAACCTTGTACTGCCTACTGTCCTCACCCTCTGCCCACTGTGTACTATCATTCTCTCCTTGCCCCCACCCTCTGACCTCTACTAACCTTTCCCTCTTCTCTGGATTCTCCTCCTTCTACCTCACCTTACCTATCTTCCTCCTTTTCAGCCTTGTTGAGGCCATATGGGCAGACCCCTACCCCCTCTCTCTTTCCCTATGTCCATGTTGTTCCCCTCACCACCCATTTGACAAAGCCGCTGGGCTGCTCACCACTCCCCTGTCTGTCCTGCCCTAGCTCCTTGCCTAACTCGTACACTTGCAATGTCAGCAAATCATAAGCACCCCCAATACTTTAGCCTTGGTACTTCTCTGTTAGTGTTACTCAACCCACATGTATTATGTGCATTACGTCACCTGTCTAACATTGTTAATCCTGTATGGGCTACCTTGTATCCCATGACATGGAACTTACGTAAACAGCTTATAGCTCAAAGGTTTTAATCCAAGACTTAAATAAATAAATAAATCTAACTTAAGTACCCCAGTCATACCATGGTGCTCTAAAGTAGTCATTTACTAGATACTTCTAGCCTTAAGTACCTAAAGGCCCTGGAGCCACTGGGGTCCTCTTTCTCATAGGGGGCCCCAACTTGTGAACATCACCAGTCTTAGAAACTCAATTTTGTGGCATACAGTGGAGAAAAGGGTGGGGTTGCCTGCCCCTCTACTTGCCTTACCAGTGGCTAAGCTTACCCCTGCCTTGTTGAGGAATATCACCAATCCCTAGACTAGTCATTCTGTGAGAGTGCTAAAAGAATTAGGCAGACTACCATTAACCCCAATGAAATAGGTCCACTCACTATGATGATTGCAGACCCAGAGTTTGATCCAATGTACAGGGACTCTAATATGGGGCACTGGAATAGGATGGCCCTCACTAGACATGCGCAGATGATGCTGGAAGGAGTTGTAGTTTCATTTGAATATTTGAAGGAGAAATATGGCTTGCCAAATGGTGAGCTATTCCATTACCTGCAGCTGAGACATTACTTAGAACAGATGGTCAGGTTGGGAGGGTCACCAGACTTTTTTGTACTGGTCTTCTACACTCACTGTTCAAGGCAAATATATTTCTTTAGTATATAAAGTACTACAATCTGCCAGCAACCCAAATTTGGTAGGAATTAGGGAAAAATGTGAGTCACAGATGGGAGAACCCCTCCCTGATCCAGATTGGAACACATTACTGAAAGACTGCTGGAGGGGCACTGCATCCCCCACCTGACGAGAGTTTAGGTGGACAATTCTTATTCATTGTTTCCACACACCCTCCATTACAGTTCACTTTGGCGTGGGAACTACAGACTGATGCTAGAGAGGTTGTGGGGAATGGGGTAAATGCTAACACATATTTTAGCAATGTCCCAGGTGCAACAATTCTAGTCTCAGATCCAAAATGAAATGAGTAGGATCTGAGAACTGAATACCCTCCTAAACTTTAACGTGTGTGTCCTGCGTTTCCCACCTAAGGGTGACATCTCCAGGAGACACAAAGGTGTTTTTAGGAGCATGTGCCTAGTGGCCTTTAAAAGTATCACATCATACAGGTTGTCACCTCAGGTACCCACGTTGGGTGAGTGGAGGGAGTGGGTGAATTCATCTTGGATATGGAACATATAATAGCTACACTGCACTTAACAAGGGAGACATTTCTGGAGAAATGGCCCAGTTGGGAGATGCATTGTACTGTATCCCCTCCACTTGCAAAGGAGGAGCCTGACCCAGTGTCTGGTATATCTCTCACCTAGGCCAATTATCAGTAGGCTCTTGGAGACAAGTAGCCGCACCCCTGCTTATTACCAACTATAAAGAATCAATACTGCACAGTATGGCCACAGACAAACTGTTTAATTTGTTAGTTTGTTTATTGTTAAACACAAAAAATGTTTTTTGTGGACCGTTTTATATTTTTCTTTTACTGGTTAGAAAAAATGCACAACCTCTATTTTCACACAGTGAATATTATAGGGTATGACATTACCCTATAATGTACAACAATTTACTTATTAGAACTGTCAAGATATGTTTGTAATGATGCAGTCTATACTGATATATGTGTACTTTGCCTCTTGCTATTTTTAATAAACTTGATGTTTCAAAAAAGAAAAAGAAACTCAATTTTTTTAGTGCATTGATCTCTTGTGTTGTACCCTGTTAAAACAGCATGGATGGGGTATCACTGGGCTTGCTATAAATGTCCAAAATGACATCATAATGCTATGAGGTTACTTACTTTTTTTTTTTTTTTTCAATTGTTTAACCAGGTGAGATACACTAAGCTGAAACCTTGTTTACAGGTGCAACCTAGGAGCACAGGGAATTTAAGTGACTTGCTTAGGGTCACACAGTATGCAAGTGGGGGCTTTGAGATTCAAACCCAGGTCTCTAGATTTGCAGCTCAGAGCCTTAAACCACTGTACTATACTTGCCATGGTACAGTACAACCTTCAGAGGCAGAATATCAAAATTAGTGGGTCGCTTCCATGACAAATTTTAATTGGGGTCCCCCAAATAGAAACATAGAAACACAGAAATTGTCGGCAGATAAGGACTGCCAGTCCCATCCCTTCTGTCCATATACCTTGCATTTATTAACAGCCACTGACCCTATCTGGTCATCAGCTTTAGTTTCTCCTTCCCATCTCTAGGGTTCCCTTATGTCTATCCCATGAATATTCAAATCCCCCCAACTGTGCTTGCTCCCACCGCCTCCTGGGGTAGACTATTCCATGCATCCACCACCCTTTCTGTGAAAAAAATTTCCTCACATTTTCCCTTATCCTGTCCCCCTCCAATCTCATATCATGCCCCCTCATTCTTGAACCTCTCTTGTACTGAAAGATATCACCCCCTTATACCTCATTTATGCCCTTAAGATACTTGAAGGTCTCTGTCATATCCCCCAGTTCCCTCCTCTCTTCCAGTATATACATACTGAGGTCTTTTGAGATCTCCTCATATGTCTTATGGTGTAAGCCCTGCACCATCTTAGTCACCCTTCTCTGAACCGCTTCCACCCTGTCTATATTCCTACAAAGATGAGGCTTCTGGAACTATACACAGTATTCCAGATGAGGCCTCACCAGTATTTTGTATAGTGGTATCACCACCTCCCTTCTTCAGCAAGTGATATATACATGCATTTAGGCACCGTTTGTGAAAATAAAGTATTGTATGGGAGGTATGGAGATTATTAAATCTCCATACACAACGGCACCATTGAGGAAGGGGCAAAGCCGAATCATCATCTCACAGGTTTAGCAGCACGATCTTGGGGGAAGCAGCACGATGTTAGATAACGCCAGTAGGAGAGGGGCTTGTTACTGTTTTTACGAGTCTTAAGGTAAATGAATACAGTTGTGTATATTATGACTGCAGGGGGAATTTTACTACTAAAGCCTTGATCTGTGCAGCAATCAGGGCTTCAAGTCTGCCAGTAGATCTCCTTTAATGAACATCAGTGAATGCCAATGAACGTTTAAATCTGAACAAAAAGTTCTGAATACTATGCCAGAGAATTTCCTGATATTTATTAAAACTGCAGGGAATTCCCCTTGCAGGAACTGTATACACTGTTTGAACACAAACACACTGAATTTTAAGGTTTAAGGCTTTGGATAAAAGACATTGCATGAACAAGGAAATAAACTGGCAGGCAATACTATGATTTTTTCTTCATTAGGTGCAAAAGATCTCCGGTCACTTCTCTTTATAATGGTTTAGAATACATTGCATATGTGGTGCGTAATGCACTGAAATGACTGTTTATTCAGTATTACATAATAACTGTGGAAGTTAGCACTAAGCTATGGATTGGGACAGAAAGTGATTTCTGTCTGATCCAGGTATAAATGGTTGGGTCCATATATTGTATTTCCTCCATATATGCCTTTATTATATGTGGTGGGATTCAAACAAAGTGCACACAGTTATGAGTATGTATTTATAAGGAATTGATTTATAGAGAATATAGGGAGCTACTCACCAATTATTAGCCACAATCAGTGGGATTTGAACCAGTAACAGCCACATGGTTGGTTTCTGGAACGTGAATCATATAATTTTATTTTAGCTATTTAGTTTTTGTTGACAGTGTAAGTGCACTAGACAAATTCTGCCTATTTTCAGGCATGACCCGGGGAAGGAGGATACAGATGAATGCCAACTGACCTTAAACCAGATTAAGCTGTTGGTGGTATTTTTGTGAATGGGGGGAAATTTGGCCAGGGCACTGGGGAAATTCCCCTACTCACCTGAGGGGGACCTTCTGGCCATCCAAGATGGCAGACAACAGTCCTGGAGTGCAGGAGGTTGCTATGGAGGTGGGAGAATCTGCTTCTACCCATTCTGCTTTCTCACATGATTTGGCTTTGGAAAATTCTACTGTGGATGTCTCTACTGAGCATGTTTCATCTGTACCTAGCCCTGCTTGATTGGAGTGGGGAGATTCTGTTGCAGATGATTTGGAACAGAACCCTACTGACCTTATGGTTTCTAAACCGGCTTCTGACATTTCCGAGTTGCCTATTCCTTTGGATCCCCCTCCTGCTGCTTCAGGAGAGGAGCTGGAACTGCTCTGTTTGATTGAGACCGAGGAACAGTCTTTTCAGTCCAAGAAATCAGCCCTGCTGCAGAGGATTCGGCAGCTGAAGGTTGACAGCACGTCTAGCCCTGTCAACTCATCTCAGCTACAGCCTGGACCTGTTCCTGCTTCTACACTGCTGTCTGCTGGGGAACCTGCTGTTTCAGTGAGTGTACCTGCTAATTCTTTACCTCAGATTCCTCCTGCTTTGTTGCCTGAAGTTTCTATACCTGGACCTGCACCCTGATCGATTGACTGAGCGCTCCGTGATGCTGGCTGGGACAAGAACCCTTCTACGGGTCAGTGGACCTCTGGTTCATCCCCCATTCATATGCCTGCATCTCCTGTCTGGCCCATTCATACGGTGGTTCACGCTGCAAATTCTTCAGTCCTTGTTTCAAAACTGACTGTTGCACATTCTGACCCTCTGGCTCTCCCTGACAGCTTGCAGTTAATGCAGAACCCTGTTCTTGCTTTTCCTCATCTACCTTCCACTTCTCATGCCATGCCTTCAGGCCCCAGCCTTGTGCAAGCACCTCTGAGCCCTTTGCCTGACAGGCAGAAGAAAACGTTTTCCTCCTTGTTTCGTCTGCCGGTTTTGCCAACTAAGAGACACAATGTTGTTCGTCTCTCCTACCTGGGGGGCATGCAGGAGCCTCTGGACCATTTCTTTGTGGCCAGAACTTTATTGAAGGACTCAATGAAGTTTTTTGCTCATGAGCTCTATGCCCTAATCCATATTTCAGGCGAGACCACCTTTGATGTTAGTTTCCAGACTTACAAAGGCTTGGACAGGTTCTGGTCCAAATACCATGCTTTGAAATGGTCTGCTTTGTGGTCTCCCTTTCTTGCCATTCTATTGACCAAACCTGCTTATAAGACTGTTTCTATTTTATTTCAAAATGAGGGGTAGACCTGGGAGATGTGCTTTATTGGCTGAGACACCGATGTACTGTTCTTGGGGACCCTGAGGCAATTTTGATTCCAAAAATATCTGGACTGGTGGTTGTAAAGTGAAGGTTTTACTTAAATCTGATGATTCTGGTGTTGTTCACCTCCCAAATTCTTCTTTTTTTGGGTAAGGATAAAGGGGGTTTGTTTTACCCTGGTCAGTCTAAGGCCTGTCATAGGTGTGGGAATCTCTTACATTTAAACCGTGTTTGTGACGCTGTCAAATGTAATCTTTGTGGGGATTTGGGTCATTTAAGCTCTTCCTATCTCAATGAATGCCACTGTAATCTCTGTGACGAGCTTGGCCGCACCTTCCAGAATTGTGCCTGGGCGGCTCATAATCAGGAACATCATGATGGTGGAGCTGATCAGCACTTTCTGATCACTCAGGCTCAGAAGGCCAAAATCCGCAGTAGGCCCAGTTCTTCTCATGACCCTGTTGGACCTCCCTCGACCATTGCACCACCTCCTGTCCAGGAGACTGTATTACCTATTGATGACCCTGTGGTGTTGGCACCCCCTCCACCTGTGTTGCTGGTGCTGGTTGTTCTGGACCCCAAGGCTCGGACTCCGGTCCCCGTTGTCTCAGAGGTAATGCCTCCTCCTTCAGAACCCATGCAGGTTGTTTGCCAATGTTCTGCCCATTCTAAAGCGCAGGCTGCGCCTCCTCCCTCTAAAACTGTCCGGACAGTCCTGGTCAACCTGTCTAACCCTTCTGATGTCCTGTAAGGGACTTCTGCTGACTCTGGTGAGGATTCTGATTCCTCCTCTGTTCTTTCTTCCCATCCTGAGGGCACTATGGATGTGGAAGTCCCTTCTGTGGGCAGGGGGGCACAAAAGTGGAAAGCAAGGTCCAAATTGAAAGTGACCAATGGGAAAGATAAAAAGAAATGAAGTTGATTGCTTGTCTTCTCTGTCTTTCCCATGTCTTCCCACACCTTTGCTGTTTATTCTTTGAATGTTAACAGTATCAAGAGGTTGGATAAATGTAACACTGTTTTTGCTTTCCTAACTGCTTTACAGAGTGGTGCTATCTTCCTTCAGGATGTTAGGTTCCATGCAGTGAATGAGCTGAAACAAGCCCAAAGACACTGGCTTTTGGATCCTTACTACTGGTCAGTAGTGTAGCAAATTCCCAGAGGGCCTGGGTGCAAGGCGATGTTACAGGGCCCCTCCCCAGTTTTGAATAAACATCAAAATTATGATTTGGTCCCCTCAAACCTCATGGGCCCGGGTGCCACTGCACCCCCTGCACCCTTGTAGCTATGCCCCTGCTACTGGTCGATGGGCCCAGATCATTGCTCTGGTGTGGGGATTTTGATATATTCTGTTGCTTTTGTGCTCCTGAAATTGTATGATGTGGTCCCTGGTCGTGTTTTGATACTCAGTGTTTACTTTTCCAGGTCCCATATTGCCTTATTTGTTTATATGCTCCCCAAACTAAAACTGCTCGTATTGATATTCTTTCCCTGATTCAACCATTTCTGCATACTTCCAAACATGTCATTTTTGCAGGTGATTTTAACTGTGGACTTAGTCTACTGGATAATAGTTCACATGCCACCACTAGGAAGTTGTATAGTGACTCCCGCTCCTTGAATTCTATTATTCGCACTGCTAACTTGCAGGATGCTGTTTTAGAATTTATGAAAAGCCGGCCCCCAACGTTTCATAAGGGTGCTCTAGCTACCAGGATTGATTATGTTTTTTGTCCCCTTTTCTCACTGTTTCCATGGCCTGGACTGATCCAGTAGAATTCTTGGATCATTGTCTGATTTCACTCTCTTTTGATGGTAACCCTTCCCTTTCTAAAGGCCCAGGTATCTGGAAATTTAATGTCTCCTTGCTTGCAGATGAGGTTTTCCTTGACTCCTTGAGTCAATTTCTGGCAGCCAGGAAGTCTGTTCTACTCTGCTATGAGAATCCTGTTCAGTGGTGAGAGGATTCAAAATGTGATCTTTCCAGGCTTCTTCGGTGATATGGTAAAGCTCACAGCACATCTGCATATTTATCCTACTTACAGGATCGTCAGCGCCTACAGTCTCTGTTGTCCCTTGCTCATACCATGTAACAAGATTTAAGTGTCCAAATCTGATCTGTCCAGCAGACTATGTTGTGTTACTCTAAACAGAAGGCAGCACATCTGTTCTGGCAGCACAAGTTTGGTACCCGGTGTACGACCCATGTAACCTGTCCTTTTACTCATAATAAGACACAGGTCAATAAGAAGAGTATCACTGGGCTCCTGGATGACTCAGGTGTTCTGTGTACCTCCCCACATGACATTATGTGACTTGTGTCTGATTTTCCTATAAGTTGTTTTCGGACCTCCCTTCTGATGTTGGGAAGATTAGGGCCTATTTGCATGACATTCCAGTACCTGAGATTGTTCCCCAGGTTCTTGTTAGTCTAAGCCACCCTATTACTGTGGGTGAGGTGCTGGAGTTTATTCGGCATTTAAAGACACATGTCACCCCTGGTCCAGATGGTCTTCCTAATGAGCTTTATCGGCTTATGGGTGAGACCCTGGGATCTGAATTGTCCATGGTGTTTAATGCTCTATTAACAAGTGGGGCTGTTCCTCTGAACTTTAACAAAGGGGCCTTGATTATTCTGCATAAGAAATGGGACAAATCTGACATACATAACTGGAGACCTATCTGCATGCTCAATGCTGATTGTAAAATTTTGTCGAAAATTCTGACCAACAGACTGTTGCTTATGGCTGGTCTTGTTATCTCCTCTGAGCAGGCTTGTATGATTCCTCAGTGGAGGATTCAAGATCACCTCATTCGTGGGCAAGAAATATTTACTTCTGAGTATTCTGGTCGGTGTTCTGGGTTTGTGGTTTCCTTAGCTCAGAAGTCTGCCTTTGACTCTATTTGTCATGATTTTTTATGGGAAGCTGTTACATTATCACATCCCTCCCATATTTGTTTCTTGGATACGGTCTCTTTCTAGGACCGCTACTGTTGTGCCACTGGTCAATGGTTGACTAGGCCCCTTGGTCCCTATTAGATGGGGTGTGAGACAAGGGTGCCCCCTGCACCCCCTTTTATATGTTTTTTTAATTGATCTTCTGTTACATAAATTGAATACCTCCCCGACCATTCTTCCGATTTCCAGCCCCATGGTTCAAGACATGCCTTCCTCATTGACTTATGCCGATGATTTGTGTTTGTTGACTTCAACTGCTTCCTCAATCCATGAAGCCCTTTTTGAGTGCTCCTCTTTTGGCTCTCTTTCGGGGGCAGCTTTGAATTTGAATAAATGCCATACTTTTGCTTTGGTTCCTGCCTCACAGCCTACTGACTTTATTCTTTCCCTCTTTCATTACCATTTTGGGTATAAAATGTGGCCCCCCTGATGTTTATATTTTGAATTGGGAAGAAAAACTTGCAGTTGACAGGTCTAAAGTTCCCAGTGGAATCATGGTAAACTTGGGAAAAAGAAACGTGTGTTTCTGATTAAGACTTTTTTACTTCCCATTTTTTTATATTTAAGTTATGTATTCCCTATTCTGAAATCACTCAAAACCCCTATTTTGAGTTTGTTTTTTCAAGCAGTTTGGGGCAGTCACCTTAACCCCATTAAACATGAGGTTTTGTACCTGCCCGTTTCGGAGGGGGGGCTGGATATGGTAAACCCGATTCCTTTTTTTACGAGTGTGCTTTTGATGTCAAATTTTAGACCTCTTTTAGTTAACAGGCAGAGAGGATGGGAAGGCTGGCTTTATGAAAATTGCAGCTCTTGGTTTCCTTTCTGGGAAAGACATTCCATTACAGTTTTGAGGGGAACGGTACCCCTTCAGTATTTGAAGGATGCTTTCCTTCGTTTAAAACAATGGAAGGTTACTCCACATCAGCTTTTGACAGCCTCTTCTCATAAGGTCTTGTATAAGAATTTGATGGCTTCTGATTGAACATTTGGACCCCTTTCCTAAATGTGATGCTTTGAACAGAGCTTTCCTGACTACGTTGTTGAGAAATCCTAGGATTCCAGTGCATATGTGGGACTTCCATTGGCTATCATGCCTTGAGAAAATTAATGTCAAAAGTAACCATAAGCATGAATAGCTGTCTGATAGATTCTGTAGTAGGCCCCAATGTACTACTCCCCTCGAAACGATTGATTATTTGTTCTTTCACTGCTCCTTTATTAAAGGTTTTTGGGTTTCCTTGTTGACCTCTGGGGGGAGCCATTGTTTTCTACTGTTTCATATGTTAACCTGCTGTATGGTCATGTCTCCTCTGCCTGGAGCAAATGGAATATTGCTACTTTAGGTGTTTCATTCTCCATCATTAAGTGGAATATTTGGATGGTTCACTGTTTGTTTACTTTACAACAACAGCACTGTACTAATGCTGAACTCTCTCACAAAATTGTAACTGACACCCGTGCTGTTTATTTGTCTGACAAGTCACATCTTTCTGCTCTGGACATTCTTGAATTGTGGAAGCAATTGCCCTAGATTACAGATACAGATGTGGCTGGAACTTGAACCAGTTGAGATTGTTGTTTTTCTCCTCTATTTTGGACTCATACCATTTCTTTTAGGATTGTAATTTTTCCCTTCTCTTTCTTTTTGTATCTCTGCCTGATTGTATTTTTTTGTATTTTGTATTGTAATTTTGGACATGTACTGATTCTTTTTCTAATAAAACCTTCCCCTACTCTTTTCGATAAGTGCTCTGGGATCTTTAACATCCACCTGAACTACCACAGAACAGGCAGATGAGACCTCGGTTTAACATCTCATCTGAAAGATGGCACCTCAGGAGTGCAGCACCCTCCTCATGCTGCACTACAGTGTCAGCATTGGGATATTAACCCAAGTGCCTGGTGTGGGGATAGAACCCACAGCCTTCTGATCTCCCGGCCTCAGAGGTGAGTGTGCTACCTGCTGAGCCACTGACACTGACATTGAATCAATCATAGAATCATAGAAGCTTGATGGCAGAAAAGGACCACACTGGCCCATCTAGTCTACCCTTTCTCCTCCACATCTCCCCCTCACTGCCAGACCCCACCCTCCCCCAGATACTAAGCTCCATATGCCTGTCCCATGCCCTCTTAAATTCTTCCACTGATCTAGCCCCCACCACTCTGTCTGGTAGTCTGTTCCAGGGCTTCACCACCCTCTCTGTGATGAAACACCCTCTCACACTGCCCCTGTATCTTTTTCTTTGCAGTCTAAGGCTGAGCCCTCTAGTTTTGACACCCCTCCTTCCTCTTAAGTAAACCTTCCACTCCAACTTTATTGACACCCTTTACATATTTAAAAGTTTCAATCATGTCTTCCCTTTCCCTCCTTGTCTCCAACATGTACAGATCCAGTTCCTTACACCTCTGCTTGTATGACTTTCCCTGCATACCCTGCACCATCTTGGTTGCCCTTCTCTGAACCCTCTCCAGTGCATCTATATCCTTGTGAAGTTGTGGCCTCTAGAACTGAACCCCATACTCCAGGTGTGGCCTCACCATAGCTTTTTAAAGGGGCATTATTACCTCCCTCTTTCTGCTAGCAATGCCCCTGCCTATGCATGCCAACATTCCATTGGCCTTTCCCATTGCCCTGCTACATTGGATTCCTACTTTAAAGTTCGAGTAGACTATGATTCCCAGATCCCTCTGCTGTTCTGTTACTTTAATTTCCTCCCCATCTAGGGTGTACCCTACTCTTCTGTCCCTACTCTCTAAGTGCATCACAGTGCACTTCTTGGCATTAAATTTCAGCTGCCACATCCCAGACCATTTTTCAAGCATCTTTAAGTCCTCCCTCATGTCCTCCACCTCCCTGGGGTGCCCACCCTATTGCATATTTTTGTATAATCAACAAATAGGCACACCTTCCCCCTCAAACCCTCAGCAATATCACTGATGTAGATGCTGAAGATAAGCGGACCCAAAACTGACCCCTGTGGCACTCCACTCTTCACCCTCACTATCCCGGAGTGCACCCCGTTTAGCACTACCCTCTGAGTTTTTCCTCACAGCCAGGCCTCCACCCAGCTTGTTATTTTCCCACCCAACCCCAGGCTTTCCATCTTGCTCAGCAGCCTCCTATGGGGGATAGTGTCAAAGGCCTTACTGAAGTCCAAATAGGCCACGTCCACCGCCCCCCGCCCCGGTCAATCACCTGAGTCACTCAATCAAAGAACTGAATTAGGTTTGTCTGGCAAGTCTTCCCCTTCATGAAGCCATGCTGTCTGTTGTCCTGCAAGCCACTCTCCTCCAGGTAAACCACTGCCCTCTCCTTGATTAATGCCTCCATTACCTTCCCCACCACTTATGTGAGGCTGATGGGTTGGTAGTTCCCCTTCACCTCTTTACTTCCTCCCTTGTATAAAGGCACTACATCTGCCCTCTTCCAGACCTCTGGAACTCTCCCTATATCCAGGGACAAGTTGAAGAGCCTTGTCAATGGTGCTGCCAACTTCCCCTTCAATTCCCTGATCACCCTGGGGTGTACCCCATCAGGCCCCATTGCCTGGTCCACCCTCAATCTATCTAGCTCTGCCCTTACCCTATACACGGTGAATGAGCTCAGATCCACCCATTTGCCCTCCTTTCCATTCCACTTTAGCTCAGGTCTCCTACCGTCCTCCTCCTCCGTGAATACTGAGCTAAAGTACTTATTTAATAACTCTGCTTTTACACAGTCCCTTTACAGTTATATTTATCCCTCCCCCCACAGCCTAGTAATCTCCTGACTTGCCCATCTCTTCTCCCTCACATATCTGAAAAAGGTTTTATTCCCCCTTTTGGCCTTTTTTGGTATTTTCTCCTCAGTATCTGCTTTTGTCCTTCTGATCTTCTTCCTTGCCATACTACTCTTTTCCCTGTACTCTTTCTTATCTTCTTCACTGAGTGTCCTCTTAAATTTTCTGAAAGCCCTCCTCCTTTCCCTGACAGCCCCCACAACTTCCTTTGTAAACCAAAGCAGTCTCCTCCCTCTTTTGCTCTTCCTAACCTTTTTTATGCACATTTCCACAGCTTTCAGTACCCCCTTTGATAGCTTGCCATAACAACTCCACTGCCCTTATATTCTCTGTATCATCCATTGTCTCCCTTACTATCCTTCTCATCTTGTCAAAGTCTGCATGTCTGAAGTCCATGACTGTAGTACTGGTTTTACTTGTCTCCCTCCCTGCCCTGACCCTGAACATTACCATGCTGTGGTCGCTGTTGCCTAAGGCTTCTCCCACCTGCACCTCCTCCACACTCTCCCCATTTTTCAGGACCACATCCAGCAGGTTGTAGCCCATTGTTGGCTCCCTGACAAGCTGTTGAAGGAATACCCCCTGAAGCGCAGCTAGTATCTCCCTGCTCCTCGATGATGCTGCATCCAGGATTTCCCAGTCTACATCTGGGAGGTTTACATAGAACATAGAAACATAGACTTTGACAGCAGATAAGGACCACTTGGCCCACCCAATCTGCCGGTTCAGTGCGTCCACCACTCTCTCCATGAAAAAGAATTTCAACACATTACCCCTGAGTCATCCCCCCTCTATCTTTAAATTGTGGCCCCTTGTTCTTGTACATCTCTTTTTCTGAAAGTTGCTACCCTCCTGGACTTTGCTGATTCCCTTGAGGTACTTGAAAGTTTCTATCATGTCCCCCGTCCCTCCTTTCATTTAGGGAATACATATTACACTCTCTCAGTCTCTCTTCATATGGTTTCTGATGCAGACCCTGCACCATTTTAGTTGCCCTCCTCTGGACTGCTTCCATCCTGTCTATGTCCTTGTGTAGATGGGGTCTCTGAAACTGCATGCAGTACTCCAGATGGGGTCTCACCAACTGTCTGTACAGAGGGATAACCACGTCCCTTTTTCTACTTGTGATGCCCCTCCTTATGCATCCCAGTATCCTCCCCCCCCCACCAGCAGTAGCTCTCCTTTTAGGGCCAGCCTTGTGGCTGCCTGAATTAACTGTTGATCACCCTCCTCCCCTTGTGTAGGTGGCCTGTATACCTCCCTCAGTCGCAAGGATTCTCCCGTCCTCCTGCCTAGCGTTACCCACAGTAGCTCAGTCTCCCCATCCTCCTCGTGTCCTTCACTTACACTTATGCCTTCCCAGATGTATAAAGCAACTCCTCCCCGCCTTCTTACCCTCCATATCCCTTCTGAACAGTCTGTAATCTGGGATAGTCATTTCCCAGGTGTGCAGCTCTGTCCACCAGGTCTCGCTTATAGTTACTATATCTAGTCCTTCGTCCTCCATGATGACCTCCAAGTCCACATCTTATTTGCTAAGCTCCTGGCATTGGCTGCTAAGCCCTTCCACCAGGTTTAAAAAGAAGTTTAAACAACCTGAGAACAGGTGACCATAATTATGGTTCAAAAACTTAATAGTTAAAATGTTGTCCCATGGGATCCTTTTGTTTGGCATAGTGGACATCAATTGGCACTACTGGGGATACTCTGCCTTTTAAAACAGTCTTATTATTTATATAGTGTTGCTTAGCAAGCCTGCGCACACCTCAGTGCATCTGACATCATGACATTTGTGACATCACCATGTTGATGATGGCATGCCACCATGTTGAGGATGAGAAGGGACTTAGCAAGGTTGGAGGAATGGTCAAATGTATGGCAGCTTAGATTCAATGCTAAGAAGTGCAAAGTAATGCACCTGGGAAACAAAAACCCAGGGGAAGAGTACACAATGGGGGGTGAGATACTAACAACAACAAAAATGAAAAGGGACCTGGGAGTAGTCATATCAGATGATCTAAAGGTGGGCAAGCAATGTGAGAAGACAGTAAGGAAGGCTGGGGAATACTGGGATGCATAGGGAGAGGCATCACCAGTAGAAAAACAGGAAGTTGTTATTCCTCATACAGGCAGCTGGTGAGACCCCATCTGGAGTACTATGTGCAGTTCTGGAGACCCAATCTCTGCAAGGACATAGACAGGATGGAGTCAGTCCAGAGAAGGGCAGCTGAAATGGTGCAGGGTCTGCAACAAAATACATATGAAGAGAGACTTAAGGAGCTTAATATGTATACCCTCGAGGAAAGGAGGGAGAGGGGGGACATGATAGAAACTTTCAAGTACCTCAAGGGAATCAACAAAGTCCAAGAGCATAGCAGCTTTCAGAAAAAGAGGTGTGCAAGAACAAAGGGGCACAATTTGAAGATGGGGGGTACAGCTCAGATGTAATTTGAAGAAGTATTTTTTTCATGGAAAGGGTGATGGATGCATGGAATGGCCTTCCTGAGGAGGTTGTGGAGTCAAAAACAGTGGGGGAATTTAAGAATGCTTGGGACAGACATAAGGCAATTTTAGGGTTGGGGAAGGAGGAAGTAGGCTGTTGGTTAACTAGGATCTGCAGCTTATCCATTAGGTAGGGAAATGGGCAGACTGAGTGGGTCAAGCGGTCCTTATCTGCCATCAAATTCTATGTTTCTGTGCCGCTGACATTGTGATCCTCTCAGTGGACCTTCAGACCTGAAGCTGAAGCCTGGGCATTGTGCTCGGGTAGTGTTAACTCATTAACTCAAGCCTACTTCGGTCTGCTGGAGCACTTTCTCTGGACTGACTTGCTTGATTTACAGCTTGATTGATTGCCTTGCTAATACTCGCATGTTTTGGCCCTCCCACCCACCCGGCCTCACCACTCTTTAAATAAACTTTCCCCACTTCAGACCATACCCCAGAATGACCACCGGTTAGTAGATACAGCCCTCTTAAAGCTGTACCCCACCAAGTCAGGCTCCACCTCAGTATCGGCTCTCAGTGTGCATGAGAGACCTCATAAGGCTGAATGGCACCAGCTAAGCATCTCCCTGGTTTGGTCAACTACTGGCTCATTAGTGCACTCCCTCCTACTGACCTATTCTCTCCACTGCAAAAACAACCATGCAGCCACCTGCTAATTGCCTCACAATACTTGTACCTGCCTCTCTACTTCTGCCTGATGCTCTACCCTATGACTGTGACAGTGCAGTACTGGGGCCCTATCAATATATAGGGACAGTCTCCCAAACTCCACATCAGCGCAAGGCCTCCCAGTGACAGCCATCTTCCTAACGGCAGGATCACTGTGCCTGCCCACCTCTGGTAACCACTACCTAATCCCATCACCTGCTATAACCACAATCCCTGTTGAATGCAGGTCTACAATGCAATTCTACTTCCATCACCATACACCTTGCTCAATTAAGCAACTCAAGCTCCTAGCAATCAGGGTAGCCTGGATACTACTACTGCTATCAGGCAATATTCATCCTAGCCCTGGCCCAAGAAACATTGATACAAATCCTGCCCCAAGAAACAGTGATACTGGGAAATCTGGGAATAGGCACCTGATTTCCATTGCATCTATTAACATCTGCAGCCTTCTGCCAAAACTGGACTTGCTGCAAGCCTGGGTAGCTCAGCATAATCCTGATATCCTGTCCGAATCTTGACTGACACCTAGGACTACGGACAACCAAGTCCAACTCTAGGGGTACACCCCTTTCTGTCTTGATAGGCTCAGCAAAAGGGGTGGAGGCTGCATTATCTACATAAAAAATCACTTTCAGGAGATAGCTCTTCCCCAGTTAAAAACAGGAATAAATGTGCAGATACTGCCTATGAGGCTAACCCTAGGTTCCCAGGCAAGGGCCATACACTTGTCACAGTCTACATACCCCCAAGGGAGCAAGCTGAGGGCTTTAGAGTACTGCATGAACACCTAGCCAGCCTTTGTTCCAAGAGCGAAGACATAGTTCTGGGTGATTTTAACATAGATTGGTTATCACAGGACACTGCCACCTTCAAGAATTTGGTCTCCACAATCAACTTCCTTCAACTAGTGGACCAACCCACTTGAACAAACTATAGAACAGTAACTGCATCTTGTTAGACTTGGTATTAACAAACCACCCAGAGCGGATCTCTGGTCTAAAAGTGCTCCTAGAATCCCTAAGCAACTATTCGCCCGTCGTTTTCTTCTGGTCGAACAAAGCTCCTAAACCACCAGCAAAGGTAATAATATCCCACATACTAAAAAAGGGCAAGCTAGGGCTTTTTAAGCAACACCTGCAACAACAGAGCTGGGCCCCAATCCTAACTGCTAAAGATGTCGATACAGTGCTGGACAAATTAATCAAAATTTTTAATACTGCCTATGACATCTTTGCCCCCATATCTAAAACAAGTCAGTGACTCTCATAAATCTTGTATAATGCCTCATCTCCTAGCTCTGATGAGCACCAGGGACCTCCTATGGAATAAGTACAAAAGGACTCTTACAGCTAACGATATGCAAAACTACAAGGGGGCACGGAATAATTGCACACATGCTATCCGCCAAGCCAGAGCCAATTGCTTCAGGTCCGAGCTAAAGTTCTCCTGGGAGATGGCCGTAGATTCTGGGAAAACATCAACGTGCTCACTGAAAAACAGGCTACCTCAGCACCCTCAGTGCTGAGCTATGAAGGGACTATTACACGACCCCAAATCTATCACAGACATCTTTAATAAAGCTTTTACTGATCTCAGTACTGTGCTCCACCTAACTTCCCAGCCCTGCTAACGAGAGCCTACTAAAACCTCCACGAACACAACCAGCAAATCATGCCCCCCCTCCATCCTACCTCAGGGTAATTTCTGTAGCAGAGGCAAAAAATACCTCTCCAAGTCCTGGGGAAATCCAGGCATAGTGCTGAGGGCCTAGACCTAAAACTAATCTCCCTTACACTAGACAAACTACTAACACCGCTAACCAGAATCATCAACCTGTCCCTCACCTCAGGTACATTCTCAAACCTTTAGAAAACTGCAGTTGTATCTCCTTGCAGCTCAAAGGTCGTAATCCGAGAATGCAATAAATAAATAAATAAATAAAAACATCAACTGGTTATAAAAGGGCCCTAGTTCCAGTGGCTCACTCCTTTGCCACAGTCAGGAACAAGGACCAGCGCAGCAGTACAGAGAGGAGAGAGTTATGTTTAGTTTATAAGACACTGCTGGAAAACGTTCTATATACCTAATACAGAATACAGAACACTATAATAACACTTATACTCTCCCCCCCACCACAACAGCACAAGAGACAATTGCAATTACATAAAAGAACAAATTTTACATAGAACCATAGAATTTGGCAGCAGATAAGGACCACTTGGCCCATTCAGTCTGCCCATTTCTCCCTACCTACACAATTACATCAGGCTGTGCCTGATCTGCAGCTCTTTCTCCTTCTCCCTTCCTTTTCCTTATGATTCCATTGTGCTTATCCCATGCATTCTTGAACCCTGCCACTGTTCTTGCCCCAGCCACCTCCACTGGAAGGCTGTTTCAGGGATCCACCACTCTTTTCTCTCTTGGATCTACCCTCCTCCAGCTTCATAGCATGTCCCCTTGTTCCTGAGCACCTTCTCTTCTGAAAAATACTCCCCTCTTGTACCTTATTTACCCCTGTGAGGTATTTAAAGGACTCTATCAAATCTCCCCTCTTTCTGTCCTCTGTTCCAGGGTGTACATATTGACATCCTATAGTCTCTCCTTGTAGGGCTTTTGATACACACCCTGAACCATTTCAGATTCCCTCCTCTGGACCACCTCCACTCTGTCTATGTCCTTCCAGAGATGTGATCTTCAGAACTGGACACAATAATCTAGGTAGGGTCTTACCAGCGATCTATAGAGAGGCAACATCACCTCCCTCTTTCTGTTGGTGATACCCCTTTCTATGCACCCCAGCATCCCACTTGCCCTCCCTACTGGCTTGTCGCACTACCTGGCTACCTTTAGG
Source organism: Neoceratodus forsteri (assembly GCA_016271365.2). NCBI lineage: Eukaryota > Metazoa > Chordata > Ceratodontiformes > Ceratodontidae > Neoceratodus > Neoceratodus forsteri. The sequence continues at coordinate 760,020,546 of CM057451.1, forward strand.
TAATTTGATATTATTATCCCGAGATCTCGTTCCTGCTTTGTGGTCATCAATACCACTCCATCCATTCTGTATGCCACCTCTGGATTTCTGTGTTACAAGTGCATTGTTTTGCACTTTTTCACATTGAAAGCCAGCTGCCATACCCTTGACCACTCCTCTAGTTTTCTCAGGTCTCTACTCATCCTTTCCATTCCCCTGGAGTGTCCACTCTGTTGCAGATTTTGGTGTCATCCACAAAGAGGCAGGCCTTCTTTACTTAATGAGGTGGGTGAGTGCTGTCCTCTATTATTACGATGACCCACAATATGAGTGAGTAGATTTGGGTGAAGTGAAAAGAGTGACACAATAATAGTAAAGGAGAGATGGGCAACTGTTTTTATTGAGCGACGGTACAATGAGCGAATGTATTATAGCGAGTCAACAGTGGGGGAGCAGTAGTGAGTAGTAAAAGAGGAGTTTCTGTGAGGCTGCAAAGAGTGCTGGCAGCATGGCACAGAGGGTTAGGTAGATGGATATGTGTGTATGTGCTGCAGTGGGATGTGGGATGGGGTTTGATTCCCACAGTTGCTGCTATTTTACCTTTTCGTAAGTGTAAATTTTTTTAAAGTGTTAGCCTCTTTTTCTCCCCCATCCTGTGTTTCTCCCCATCCCCGAGTCCAGCACCCCCTGGAGTTGATTATGTAACTTAAGGGGTGGTGCGGGGAGCATAGCACCTGCATAAAAATATAACAGTATATTGCTCCCAGGGAGAATATTGAGGACTGTCTCTTATATTGTTCTGTGCTGCAGTTCATGTCGGCATTTTGGTATTCGCCAATGTGCACTCACTGATGTTGCTGTCATCTATAATCCATCTCTGTTATCACATGGTACCATTATTAGACAAGGGTGACAGATTGTTGATAACCTTTTAAAAGGTTTTATTTCCATTTTTCCTTCACACTCTGGAATATAGATTTTTTTTTGTAGGTAGATTTGAATATCAATATTACTTACAGAGCCAACATGAAAGTGTTTGCAGAGTGATGATGATGTTATTTGTTTACACTGAAATATTCAGCACTTTCACGCAGTTCTTTTAAATTCCAGCTTATAAACATGAGACAGCATTTGCTTATACTACTAGACTGTACTTGTAAACAGTGTTCTTTGTTAGCACCTATATAGTCCTCTTAAATAACACTTTAATATTAGTAACATTTACTATTGTAATTACATACTTTGAGACAATTAAGTTTTACTCTGCTCCATCAGAATTTTATACAGTGAAAACATTGATAATAAGAAGGTAACTGGGCTGGCCCAGTGGTATAGAGGGCTGAGGTACCTAGAGTGCCTTACTTCTCCCGCACTGGTGACCCAGGTTTGGGAACAAGCTTAGGCTGTCAGGGAATGGCTGAGGTGGGGGAGGGCTGGCAGAGGATTGAGCAGCTGCTAGGCAGCTCTCCTGTCCCAGATTGAGTAGACAAGCCTTCCTGGCTCTTGGCTGCCACCGAGGGGAGACTTGGTGGAAGCGTTGGGTAGATGGGGGGGTTGGCACCAGGACTGCTGGGTGGAATGGGGTCACCATTTCCAGTACCCATGTGTGCCTCCATAAGCACGGATGACCATGTCCCTGAGGTCTCAAGGAGTTAAGGGAGAAAACCAGGGACAAGTACCATGTCCCTCATCACCATATGTGACAGCTCTTGGGACTCTTGGGTTCTACTCCATGCAGATCCCTGCTGGTCTGATGGCAGGGGGAGCACCTGACAGAACTGAGTGACCCGAGCCAAGGTCCAAAGACAGGAGCCACCACCAGATGGGCAAAAAACTTGAAGGGGAAAAAAAAAGAAGGTAACTGACTAGAGTTCTAGCAATGTTCAAGTACATGTAATATTGACAAGAAGACTCTTTTTTTTGCAAGTAATACTTTTTATTAGAGGTTTGTAACACATATACAATACAGTATAATGTAATACATTCCAGAAATCAGGACTCAAGTACAACATGTAAATGCAACACGATACCAGGTATATGGCCCATAACGTCATAGAGCAATGTGCCACAGTTGAGGGTTACATAAAGCAGGACAAGGGGTACAGTCAACATGGCCTCCTACAGCATGATAAAAGGGAGCAGATCACCAATTAAAACCTTGCTCCACAGTGGAGAAGTCAGCATTCAGAGCCCGAATCAGGCCCACTGTCCAACAAAGTAGAACGTGAGTACCATAAAGACTCTTTACAACTGAATCTCTCTTTTTTCTGCAAGACAGACAGAAGATACTGTATCTCTCACAAACATATCAGTACAGAGAGAAGTACTGAGAATCTGGGTATTTGTGTGAGTGGATATAAGTTAATGAATTGTGAACCAATATAAGCAGCAGATGGAGAAACAATGACATATCTCCAACATACATGTCCAGTACTCTCTTACTATAGAGAGTTCTCAGCTATATAGCGAATGGTTCATTGACTCCATTTGACAGACAGCTGATCACTACAACTGTTCAGGTGCTATAAAAGGTGTAATTTGACAGCTAACTCCAGTCATAATATAAAGCGTTCCAGCTACACAGTGGAGATTAAGCTGGCAATTCTTGATAGCCTCTAGGCAGAGGTCAGCCTAGCTAAAATAGACTCAGAAACAAGCTATAGTAAATCTATTATACACCAGGAAGGAGCCAAAGGGTATACTTCAGGACTTCATTCAAGAGGCTGCAGAGTCTGATGCACTTAAGCAGAAGAAGCTCAGACGTTTACAAAGCCACATGGTTGTGATTTACCCAACAGCATGATAGTGGTGTGTACAGTTTCAGGCTCAATAGTCCATGAGAAAGCTATACAGTTTGCCTGTGATATTCATGGTGAGGGATCTAAATTTAAATCTTCAAATGTGTGGCACTGGCAGTTCCAGTGATGGCATGACATTGATAGAATTTGTATCACAGGCGAACAATGTTCCTGGGATCATGCCACTGCCATTGAGTTCTTCCAAAATTAAAACAAATCTTGACTGATGGGGTTACTGACCAAAAACTAATTATAATGCCAACCAAACTGGTTTGTTCTGGTGGTGCCTACCCCATGTCATGCTCATCAACTGCTCTGAGATGAGTGCAACCAAGGGGTTTAAAATCAACAAAGGTCATGTTACCTTCCTCTTCTGTGTTAATGCCACAGGTACCGACACAAAATTAAACCCTTCTGTATCAGTAAATTTAAGAACCCTTGGTGCTTCCATCATGTAAATATGACATCCCTACCTGCCAGTGCAGTCATAGCCAAAACACTTGCATGACATTTGAGATTTTCAAGGGATGTTTTTTTTTGAATCCTTAATTTTTTCATTGCTTGATTTCCTCTGTGAAAAAAAAACTGTCACCTATAGCACTACTTCTGATGGACCAGTGTCCTGCACACCCCACAGCAGTTGAATTATGATCGAGAGATGACAAAATCAAAGTTTTCTTTTTACCAAATAACATGACCTCTTGCATTCAACCTCTTGGTGGGGTATCATAGCAACATTTAAAAAGTTGTACAAGAAGTGCCTTCTGAGTGCTTTAGTTGCTGTACAGACTGTCATCCAGGTTACTGATTTCCTAAAATCCCTCATCCTAAAACCCATGACACAGCAGGCAGGGCAAGGCTGGGACAATGTTAATGAAAGCACTATTGCTCACTGCTGGTCAGTGACACTGGGTCCAGCATTTTCTTATGACCTATCCCCCAAAGATGGAATTAACCAGGATGATGCCAGAGAAATTGCTCAGATGGCCACCAGCCTAAAATTGATCAACTCTGCAGAGTATGCAGTTAATTTAATCAGAGGCTATCACTGAGGAGTGGCTGATGGGCGATAACAGTGCTTAGACTTACAAGCAGATGACAGATGCTGAAATTCTTGATGCTGCTCTAAATTTTGATTACAAGACCGAGGACAGAGAGGGAGAAGATGAAGAATGCAAGAAGCCACCACCAACAATGACAAACAGAGAGGCTATCAAAGGACTGGAGACCAGACTGACAAGACTCTCTAGCCAGGAAATTGATCCTATATAAATCATTCGGCTCAGACAAGTTGGATCCTTTGCCAAGAATGTGGCAGCTAGAAAAAAGAAAAGCAGAACAAAATGACGGATTTTTTTGTGAAGCAAGTCACAGAATGACAGGTCTGAAAAGTCTGTTTTTTTAATAAAGTTTAAACACAAAGAAGATTCAAGTGCACCAAGCAAATACAGTCAAATAGCAAACCTCATACAAGATCCTTATAAGCATATCCCAAAAGTTTATTATGCACTGCCAACCCTGTACGACCCCCTACACTCTAACAAGTTCTGCACAGGTATCCTTCGCTTTAATGAATGAGGTGCTATATAGCAGATGTGGCTCTGAAAGTGTTCATTATAGTGAAGGAGTACTGCATATATTTTTAAAGGTTCCTAATAATAGTGACAAGATGAAGCAAAACAAATAAACTAACAATAAGGATCTTTAAATAAGAGGTATATATAAGGATCTTTAAATAAAGGAATATATATATGTATTTATATATTTATATATGTGTTGCAAAAAACTTTGTTAATGCTCCAGTTTGGGTCAAAGCAAGAAAAGTTGAGAAATGAGCTGTTAGGGTTTCCCTAGCACCCCACCCTCCAAAACCAGACAAGAGAGCAGGTGTGGGGTGTGCCGTTGGCTTCTCAAGCCTAATGCTCACCCCATTTCATAAGTAAATTAGCTGAGATGGGTACAGTATAGGCAAGGCCCCTGGAATTCTGCAAATCTGCTGTTGTGGAATTTTCTGCAGAATTTGCATCATACTGCAGAATTTATGAAGTGCTGCAGAATTCATTGTTTTTAGTGAATTTTCATCCAAATATGCAGTTTTTCCATAGTGCCAGGCTCCCACACCCCTCTTGTTTATCCTGAAGCCCCTCCTCTACGTTTGGTAGGTGATGTCATCAATGACATCACCTCATATTTTAGCCAATAGCAGGGCTGCATTCTGCCACAGAAATGAATAAATCATGCCATAGAAATCAAAAAATGCTGCCACAGAGCACTAGGGGCCCTGAGTATTTGGAGAATGGGATTAGTGTTATGGCTGACAACCCCAAGGCACACCCCCGATGCCTGTCAGTGTCTGCAGGGTGAGGGTGGGGCGTTACAGTTGCAAACCCTAACACCACATTTCTCTACTTTTATCACTTTAGTAACAACCCTAATTGATGCATTGACAAAGTTTTTTTTTTTGCAATGAATTTCCTTACTTTTTCAGATAGTATAATCATATCCTTATTTGTCTGTGGGAGCACAGAGCCCTCTGGGCTCTGTGTTCTCATCCATCCACAGATGCGCATATGAATGTAGGTGTGGAAGCACAGGACCCTGTGGGCCATGCACTTCCATTTATAGGACAACAGTGACCAAAGTGTCAGCTTAACCATCTTATTACCCCATCTCATGTACCCTGGTAAAGAATATTTTCAAATCCACACCAAAACATAATTCTACACAGCTGCAGTGCCATTCCGTGCCACAGGTGTGAAGACACATCTCGGACAGGTTTTGAAAAATGACAGCTATGACATACATCAGGTTGGGTAATAAGATGGCTATGTTGAAAATCTGGGGTCAAAATATTTAAAATGTTCGAAGTTACAAGCAGTCGTAGCAAAATTGCAATGGATGGTCATAGCTTTGGCATTTTTTCATATTTGGACCCCACATTTTGAACACAGACTTCTTATGACCACACCTCACACACCCCATAGACGAACATTTTAAAATCTGTGTGAAAATGCTATTCTGTGCAACAGGTGCAAAAAACACATTTTGGGCAGGATGTGAAAAAATGACAGCTGTACTGTTCATGACATTATCCAATGTTAACTGCTCACCATTGCTTATTCACAAACTATAAATGATTCTAAATGAGGGATGCCTCTGTATATGGCATACATCAACAAAAACAAGTCAGAGCACACCCTGACCCCCCCTGCCAAAAAGGGGTAAATGTAACAAACATATTTTTTCAGCCTGGATTGGCAATTTACTAATTTGATTTCAAATGGAGTGGAGGTCTCTTAGTATTCACTGCAAGGCCCTGCTATGAAGTCATCCAGCTACCAACACTGAGGTAGACCACCCATATTTTGGGGAGGTCAGGGTGTGCTCTGACTTGTTGTTTTTGTACTGTTCATGAGGTGGTGTGAAAAAATGACTATGTTGAAAATTTGGACTCAAAAATATTAAAAATTACCAGTTATGCACGTGCATACCAAAATTTCAATGAACCCTCATAACTCCACCATTTTTAGGAAGTTTGTCACCACATTTTCAACATTGCCTTTTTGGGACCCCACCTCATGAACGCTGGTGGTGAAATTTTGTAACTCAGTCCCAAAAGATGATTTTGTGCAGTGACCCCGAAAACACCTTCAGGGCCTGATTAATGAAAAGACAGTGTTCATGAGATGGGATCCCAAAAAGCCAATGTTGAAAATTTGGTGAAAAAATTCCTAAATACTGTAAGGTTATGAGCATAAGTTCAAAATGCTATTGAAATACATTATATGGCATTTACCTTGATTCCTCAGTTTGCGGCTCAGCTTTGAAGAGTGCAGACATGTCCCAGTCCACAGAAGATGACAGCCTATGACTTCTGGAGGTATGTATAGGGTAAGGGTGGTGTGTGGAGTAATGGGTGCTCAGTGGGAGGGTAGGGATGAGGGAGGGGAATGGCAGGGACAGTGAGGGACCATTTTCTTTTTTTCAGGAAAAAAAACATGTTGGGGGACTGTTTTCTGCTAAACAGCTAAAAAGTAAAATAAATGTTTTCAGACATTGGGAGTGGGTTCTGCAGTGTCCCACACTGTTGGGGGGTCTTCCAGTGCTGACACTGGGATTGGGCCCCCAATGTTGTAAAATAAGACAATGGAGTGTTGTGGGGGGCATCTGATGCTGTTGGTGGGCTTTCTGGTATCAGATTATATTAACAAATAAATAAATAAATAAAATAGCAATGAGAATTGGAGGGTAGGGGTGCCACTAGGTACCAGGGAAAAGGGTGGCTCAAAGATAAACCTGCAGCTGGCAGCATGAGGTTGCAGCTGCAGTTGCAGAAGTCAAGAAAATCCCACTGTTCTCATGCAGAGAATGCGGAGGAAGCACTCCTCTCACTAAACTTAGCACCTGGGATTTCTGGTGCCCAGAAAATGTGTTTCTTGTCCCCCAAAAAACAAATATCAGAATGTAGCTAAATGGGTCCCGTTTAGCTAGGTTCTGAAGTTCTTTTTTTTTTAATTCATTTTTTTTGTGTGTGTTTTCTGTATTTATTTCTCTTGCTAACTGAAAAACAAGATGGCAGACACAGGAGCCCTCTGCAAAAATGGGTTATGCTCCCTGCGGCAATTTATGACTCTGTCTGTGAATATACAGTAACTCCTGTGAAAATAAAAGTAATTTTGTTCGACATATCTAATTCCCCATAAGAAATAATGGACCACTTTGAAATTTAATAACTTTGGAATGGATTCATATTTTTCATCAAACCTTCAAAAGGCACATCTCTGAGGTAAGGGCTTTCTACCCTTAATATTTCAGACCACAGTCTAAAACAGTTTCTGAGATACAGGTGAACAAAGGAACAGCGAAAAACTCATAACTTTAGGGATGTTTGACACTATGTATCTCAGAAACCACACAATTGAGTCACACTAAATTTGCCATGACAAGAAACCTACCCCAACAGATTATACATGCCAAACTTAATGCAAATCTGTTGAACGGTTGCAAAGTTATTAAGGTTAAAAATGTTGGCTTTAACATAAAAGTGTGCTCTCAACCCTAACAACACTGGCTCTACCGCACCAGTATAATTAATATACTATGGCCTAGATATTCAAAAGGGTTGCACCATGTGCAACAGGGATGTGCCAGTGCAAGTCTGAAAATGCACCATTGTGTGATTTTCAGTGGGAGGCAGCTACGCCCCTCAAATTGCAATGCACAAGAGTGCAATGGTAATGAATGCATGCGCAACTGAAGGGGGGGGGAACCATGAATAAATGGTGCAGTACATTATTCAATAGCATTCACCATGAGCAATAGGGGACCAAACAGAAGTTGCGTGATAGTGGAAATTATCCAAAATAAAAAGGAGCAAGAGAAAGGTGCAAGAACACTACAGGTAAGCCAGAGGTGGGAGTGAGGTGACTGCAACTAGGCAGAGAGTAGCAGTGAGCAGGACTGGGCAGGAGCAGGACAGAACATACCTGGAAACTACTAGGAACAGGACAGGAGTGGAGAGCCTGTGCCACTGTGCAGGAGTAAAAGGAAAGTGCCACAGTGGACTGAGGGCAGTGACAGTGGGCAGGACAGCCAAATCTGGGAGATGTTCCCGGTGCAGGGGAGTAGCATAAAGGACAGTGGGGGGAACTGGAATACAGCTGTCGGGGGGGATCACAAGCCAGGGACATGGCCAGTGCCACCATTCAGATGGAGGCAGTAATGAGGGGTGTGAGAAGGCAGGCAGCAGGGGGGTGCGGCTGTGGAAGGGCCCGTCAGTGATATGCCCCCCAGCAGGCGGTACCGAGCCTGCACCAGCTTCGAGCACTACAGTGAGATAGTAGTCCAGTACCACCTGAACTGGGTGATCCTGAGGCAGCTCTGTGAGCTATGCAGTGATGAGATGCAGGCACCCACACGACGGAGCCATGCTCTGTCAGTGGAGACAAAGGTGACAGCTGTCATGTGCCTGCTCACCATGAGTACCTTCCAGAGACCAACAGGGGACACAACAGGCATAATCCAGTTGGCCACATCACGCCTACTCACACAATTCCTCAGCGCACTTCTGCCACATGCTGTGGAGTACATCCAATTCCCCAGCACACAGGCGGAGTGCACAGCACACATACAAGAGTTTCACAGGGTAGCACGTATGCCTGGTGTGCTCAGGGCCATTGACTGCACCCATGTGGCCATCCACACGCCACCTGGCCTGGAAGGTGCTGCATACATTAATTGGAAGGGCTATGCAAGCATCAACTGCTAGGTGGTGTGCAATGCTAGGTGGCCATGCACCCTGGGGGAGCACATGATGCCTTCATCTGGCACCAGTCTGCACTGTGCCACGGGTTCGAGAGTGGGGACATCTCCACTGGCTACCTAGTGGGTGAGTATGCAAATCACACAGAAAGACATGGATCTTGGGAGGGGCATAATCAGAGGTGACATGGTACTGACCTAGATGTCCCATGGCAGGGCGACGCTGATCACCAAACTAATGTCCACCCTCTACACACAGGTGACAGTGGATATCCACTCTGTCCCTGGCTGCTCACACCATACCGGTGGCCCGCAACCCCATCGCAGCAATGGTACAATGAGGCACATGCCACCACACACAATGTCACAGAGCGGGTGTTCAGGATGCTGAAGGCATGTTTCTGTTGCCTGAACACATCTGGCGGTGCCCTACAGTACAGCCCCTCTAAGGCATGTGGGCTATTCCTGGACTGTTGCATCCTGCACAACATGGCCAATGACTGTGGGATAGCTGTAGAGGTTGAAGAGGGGGACAGCAATGGGGACGATGAGGACGCTGGTGCAGATGGTGATGGGCAACCCCCCCCTTGGTCGAAGGGATCCCCGACTGATACAGATGTCACAACTGCACCGGGACATCATCACAGAGGAGCACTTCAACTAACTCAGGTAAGTCATGGGGCCATGTGCAACCACCAATGGCAAGTGCACAACCCACAAACATGCATGGACAAACCACAGGGGCGCATGTCGTAAAAGGAATTGGCTGAGCATGGAACTGCACATGCTGTCAGGGATGGGCAAGGCCTAACATGGCACACGGTCAGGCACACATACACACACACACACACACACACACACACTCACACCACAAGACATGCACAAAGAGTCGGAGGCATGCAGACCCCAACTGCCACCTCTAGCCGTACACACGTCCACAGACCACCACACCCAGTGACTGTCTTTGTGCATGTCTCAGACACTGGGCACCATTGCACAGTGGTAGACAGTGCAATGCAGGCATCATCATGCACATGCCACAGCGGCCAGCAGCTGGGAGGGTGTGCACATGGAACATGTGTGTGTGTGTGTGTGTGTGCGTGTGTGTGTGTGTGCAGGGCTGGATATCCCACCCGTGCATTGCACGTTGAACAACACACTGCACACAGGGCAGTGTCAGACAGTAGCCATGGTGGGAGACAGGTCAGTCACACGACACAGTGCCATGGCCACCATGGATGCTTGAGAGGCCCCACCGAGACCTGCTAGCTGTGACAGACTGACCATTGGCCTCATGGGGTGGCACCGATGGTCCCCCAGGGGTACCTCTGTGGGAACGCGACCATTCTTGAGCAGGGGTCTGCAGCTCACTGAACATGCCTGCACCAGTCATGCTCGGAATACCCACAGCTGAACCCGGTATGGACAAGGAGGGTGTTGCACGACGCCAGGAATGGGGGTGGACATGGCACTGCACGGTGTCTAAGACGCATGGGCATATAACTGTGTGCCCATTGTGGCAATGACAGCTGAGAATGCCCGTGTCTACCTGTCAATGGCGGCGGTCACATCCTCCCTCAGCTGGTCCATCCCAGCCAGGAGCAGACATGTGTCCCTGCTGCGCCGCTCCTCTGCCTGGTGCAGGACCTCACTGAGTGCATCCACCACCATCACAAGCCACAACTGCTAATCCACTGAATCATGGAGTATGTGGATGTGCTCATCTAAGAGGTAATCCACCTGATCAGCATACTGTCCTTAATGGTGTTCATGGCCGTGCTGGGCAGCACCCCTGGAGGTTGGGCACTGCACACCAGGGCCATGCCTGGGCATGTCCACAGGTGGTGCACTGACACCGCCCCCGGACACTGTCCCCCTATCGCCATTGGCTGACTGCTGACACTGCCCCTCTGGCTGCCACTCCCCAGGGCTCAACGGTGCCACCGCAGTGGCCGCAATAGCCCCACTGTCCTGGATGCACACCAGTGCTGTCCCACTGGTGCAGACAGGCACAGGCTGGGACTGTGATGTCACGCAGGCCTCCATGGCGGCACCACCCACGGCTATGCCCATGCTGTAACCTGCTATGCGGCCATCCTGCGGCCCACACATATCACTGTCCATGATGTGAGCTCCATCATCATCAGGGACGGATCCGACACCAGTCTGAGTCTCAGCATACTGGCATCCATGGACGCTGTCACGCTGGGACATGGGCAGGGCCTCCTCTGCATCTGCTCCACCATCAGTCCAGACAACCAGGCGGGTCCATTGTTGTCCTGACCCTTGGACACCTGTGGAGGTGGATGGGCCCTCCTCTGTGTCCAGGGTATCGCCCTCAGTGGACGAGCCCACCACCGCTGACCCATGTAGATGCTCAGGAGCTGTAAGGGAACACAGTAGCATTAATGTATCTGCCCTACCCTGTGGCATTCCTGCCCCCACAGTGACAGATCAGGACCTACCATGCAGTGACGGGCTACCACCCATCTGGAAGCCACCACCTTGAACACCCTCGATGGCACAACACCGCATGCTGCAAGCAGCCCACTCTTCCTGTGGCATCAGGCATTGCACGGCCAGCTGTCCCCCACCAGTCGCAGCCCATGCTGCCCTGATGGCAGCCACCTTATCTTTAATCCTCCTCCTATCCGTGCCCACCTTCTTCTTGCACTCCTGCATGGACCACTGGTGGCTGCCATGCTGGTTGATGACACGCACCACCTCACCCCATGCTGTAGCACAGTCCTGTGGTGTTCCCCACTGTCTGCTGAGCATCAGGTCCTGGTCAAGGTAGGCCTCAAACAGGGCATCTGTTTCTGCCTTAGTAAAGTTTGGCCTCCTCCGTCTCCCACATCTCTGTTCCTCCTCCACCTCACGTTCGCTCATCATTGATCCTGTGGGAATGACAGGTGTTACTTCTGACTGTGCAGTCCCATGCATCTCCCACACACCACAGTCCACGCTCCCAAACAGCATGCAACTCACCACTATATACTGCAATACCAGACTATGGCCTCTGCAACCCAATGTCGCATTTATATAGTGCAACGCATGCAAATGAGGCGAGGTTCAATTTTAAGTGGATGCTAATGCAGTATCTGCACCATTGAATCGCTGATGAGCTGATTTGCATATGCCGGCTGAATATCATGCTGTTGCACCTTGTGCAATTGTGTTGAACATGCTCAGGTAAGGGTGCAGCTCTGTGACGTGTGCAGTGGACACCGAACAGAGCATGCTGGGGTGCTGACACCGATGCCTGCCACACTGCTGATGTGCTGTGCGCTGGAGGCAGTGCAGGTCATGGCCACCACTGTGCCAGTGGCACTAGTGCACTGTTCACATGTATGGCACTCTTGCACTGGGGTGCCGTAGGTGCTGTGGAACCACAGCGCAGTAGGCCACTACAGGGTGTCTCACACAGGCACCCAACCACACTACATGCAGGGAGTACCAATTGCACTGTGGCAGTCCATGCGTGACAGACCCTTGACCCTGTGCCAGACCTTTGCCCCCTAGGCACCATGAGTTCACATGGGTGCACCCCTATCATGCTGTTCAGTGACAGCATGATGAGGAATGGCAGAGCTGTATCGCGCAGCATCTGCACGTGGCGGACGTGCACTAACGAGCGCCATTTTGACTGTCACCAGCTTCAGCAATAGCAAGACGGAGGGCTGCTGTTTGGAGCCAGGTGGAGCTGGCCAATTTGGTGGCCATAGTGGAGCCCCATGCTGGGGCACTGTTTGGAAATGCATCCCTGGACAGGGCCAGGAGTGCCGTATGGGAGGATGTGGCAGTGGTGCTTGAGGAGGCCACAGGACTGGACCATACTGCAGAGCAGTGTCACCCCAGATATGGGGACCTCCAGTGGAGACACCCGGACAAGCTTGCCTGCCTGTGGGCACGTTCCTGGAGAGGCACAGTGCCATGACCAGGTAGGTACCCCATCCATACACTGGTTGCGTCCATACAGGTATCGTGGCGGGCATGTGTCCACCACACGTGGGGGGTTGGGCCATTCAGTCTGGGCAGTGGTGGTGGTGTTGGTGGGGTTGCAGCATGGTTGGGCTGTGCGGGATCACACACACCCAGGGTGGGGGGCCTTTGCTACTTGATTCTACTGATGTTCCCCTCTCCATGTTTGCACCCTAGGCCCTGCTGAGCGGCGCCAGGCTTGAGGAGACCACCACCAATGTGAGCAGAGGGGAGGTGAGCAACAGCCATGGGCAGATGGTCCAAATGTAGGACAGCACCAGGACTAGGACAATGAGGGTGAGTGCCTTTCTTCAAGTATTTTCTGTGCATGCTGTGTTGCAGGGCAGGCGGTGGAGCATGGCCACCATCCATTGACACCACTGCCGTACACGCCACATGGTACAGTCAGCACTGTCCAGTGGCACTGTGTGTGTGGGTGTGCATCGCTGGTGGTCCATGCATGCACCGGGTACATGGCTGTGCCACTGCCTTCTCACCGCATAGCCATGTCACTCTACAGCCACGGTGGTGCTGTGCAGGACTTGGGAGATGGGTGTGTGCAGTGGTCCGCATGGCTGTGTGCACCTGGGTGGGAAGGTCATGTGGACAAGATCACTGTGGGTGGTCGCACACCATCACAGGGGCATGTCTCATGGCTGTATGCCATGCACAATGAGTGGGCTGCAGGGGGATGGGCATTCACACCTATTGATTCTGCTCCCTTGTCCTAGGTGGATGAAGGATGATGCAACTGGAGAGGGCTGTGCAGGAGCTGCTACAGGTGACACGTGCCTCACTCAAAATCCTGCAGTGCATGGACCAGCATGGCGTCCGGAGGAGACATGAAGGGAGGTGCCACAGGAGTGGGGATCCTGCTGAAGATCCCATGCCCCAGGTTCAACTCTACCCCCCAGACCCACCCTCACACCCCTCCTTCCCTCTACCATTTGTTCACCCCCTGCCCCTTACCCACCCCACCTGGTTTGTGCCCTCACCCCTACTGTTTTGTATATATATATATATATATATATATATATGTATTCAGTTATATTATGCCTTTTCAAATACATTTGTTTTGTTATGCTTACTGTGGTGGTCTCTGATTTGCAGCAGGCTACAGGTGCTCAGCTGCAAGTGGTGTGCATGGCATCAGGGGTGGTGTAGTCATGGGCGTGTGTGTGTGTCCATAGGGGAAGCGACTATGGTGTTGGCATAGCTATCAGTCACTGTCTGTGGTTTGTGTGTTGTTCCCTGTGCACTGGATGACTGTGTGCAGTGGTCCACAGTGCATGCACTGTGTCCATGGTGCACCTGTCAGACCACCCATGGCCTGTGCAGCTGACACCCTTGCATGTCTGTGACCTGCACGATCTGCTGGCATGTCAGTGGTGGCTGTCCATGCTGGACAGCCACTGTACCCAGCACAATGCCGGGTTGCCTCCTGTCACTGGTGTGGTGCATGTCTGCTTCGGGTGGCACTGTGGCCTCCGCTGTTGTTGTCCCACGTCCATACTGTCACTTGTGTCTGTTGCAGGGGATGTGCTCCACTGTCTGTCACTTGTGCTCCGGGTGCATGCTGGTGACATACAGCTTCATGGTGCCTGCGCAGGGTGGCTGGCACTCCTGTTCCATGGAGGGATGCTGGCCATGTGTACACGGTTTCCGTGGCCACACGCCAGGGGCTTGGTTGACCTGCTACTGTGTCCCTGTGTTGGTGTGTCCTTGGGCATGGGTGGGTGTTTGTCCATGCACTGTGTTGCATCCTGTGTGGCACATGCTTCCATGCACCACTGTGGGTGTCTGCACTGGCTGTTGTGGCCAGTGCTGGGATGGGGTGTGTCCTTGGGAGGGTGTGCAGGGCGCCGTACCACTGGTGGTGGGGTCTGGGGCATGCCCTGTCATGTGTGGGGTACCAACAGAAAAAAGCTGTGTTTTTTGCAATTTCTTTGTCCACCTGGATCTCAGAAACGGCTTTAGTTTATGGTCTGAAAGTTTTAGGATAGAAAGTCTTTGGTTCGAAATTCCAATTTAAGGGCATTTTTTTAAGCCGTAAAGTCAGAATGCACATACTGGGCCCCAATAAGCAAGCTACATGTGTTGGTTCCTCCCCAGAATATCATTTGGGGAGGTTTCCAAATTTGAAATTTTCAGGCAAAACTGAAAACAAGATGGTGGGCATGCAAAGTAGAACATTTCCCATACGAAGCAGGATTCCTTCTTTGTTTCATACAGCTATCTTGAAGTGCTTACTAAGCATGCTCAGAAACTATTTTTAAAATTGTTTTAATTGCTTTAACTTGAAAACTGCTTATTATTTTCACCAGACTAGCAAAAGGCACATCTGTGGGGTAGTCCCTTTCTGCACTGAAAATTTTAGACCCAAAAACCAAACCCTCTGGGTTGTAGGCAAGTTCAAAGAAAAATTCCAGCAAGTCAGTGAGAAAAAAACTGTTTTTTTCAACTCTCTGTAACTCAGAGACTGCACATCTGACTGGAACGTAATTTGCTACTTCAAAAGATCTATCCCACAGAATGGTGCATACCAAATGTTGTGCAAACCCATTGAACAGTTGCAAAGTTATTAAAGTGCAAAATGTTGAGTTTAACATTGAACTGCCTAAGCAACCCTAACTATAGGGACATATATACATATATATATATTATACTGGCCCAGTAGGGCCAGTGTAGTTCGGGATGCTTGGCCTCTTCTATGTTAAACCCCAAAGTTTTCAGTTTAATAACTGTGCAACCATTCATCTGAGTTGCCCAAGATTTTGCATGTGTGGTCTGGTACCATAAATCTCTGGATCTGGAAAGTTTGTTCCAGTCGGATTAGTGGTTACAGAGCTGCAGAGTGTGAAAAAGTGTGACAAAAACCACAACTTTTTGAAATTTATTGCTTATCTCAATAACCTGAAAGGTTTGTCCATCTGGTCTGAAATGTTCAGGGTATATGGGGACTGGGTCAGGGAAGTGTCTTTTGAATGTTTGGTGAAAAATATTAATCCTTTCAAAAGTTATTAAACTTTAAAGTTTCCCATTATAGCCTATGGGAAAAAATACTGTATGTTTTCCCCTTGAAAGCACATTTTACTTTCGCGAATGCACTTTTTACTTTTGCAAATGGGTTTGGCACTTTTACAAATCCACCATCTTGTTTTCAGTTAGTGAGGCGAAAAAAACATTGTAGTTCAACAAATATTGCCCCTAGGTAAACACCAACACTTGGGTTTACCTAATCGGGGCCCTAGGAACACAACTCTGGCATTAGTTTTTTGTCAGGATGCCCAGAAATATGTTTTTAAAGTTTTTCCGTCATCTCAGCTGTGAAACTTTCATGAACATTCCACGGATTTTCATGAAAGTTCCATGGGTACTTTTGTTAAAGTCCTGCATCTACAATTGCGAGACTTTAGAGAAAGTTCTGCAGTACTTCTACAAAAGCTCTCCCATGTAAACCAATGGCACTTTCACAAACTTCCATGGAACTTTCATGAAAGCTCCACAGTTTAACAGTCCCAACAGCCTCAAAACACCAGTTTCTTTGCCACTTCATAGCAAGACAACGGTTAGGACTTTGCGGCTGAAATTTTCAGGGTGGCCAGTCCTTGCCCCACAAATGTGCCTTTTGCTGGTTTGGTGAAAAAATTTACACTGTTTGCAGAGTTACAGCAGTCCAAATTGAAAATTTTCCCATAGGATGACATTGAGGTGGCCACATGCCTTTCAGCACCTTTATCTTGAAAATGGTTTGAGATAGAGATTTTTCTCTAAGCACAGCTTAGTACACCTTTGTGTACAAAGCATGCATGGAGGTGTCCAAGACATGAATACAGCTGTGAAGGGATTTTTTCAAAGTTGCTATGGTTACTGAGATATTGCCATATTTGTAGTACAAGGGTTACTGGGAATGCCTCTAGGCCATCACTATGTCTCTGTACTTCCATGTAGGTGGGCGCACAGGGCTTAAAGGGCCTGCACTCCAACCTATGCATGCCATTTATGCTAAAGTGGGAATACTGGGCCCTCCTACACTATGCCTCTACACTCACGGGTGGGTGGGAGGGCAGGAGAAGAGGGCCCACGCTCCCATCTATGGACATGATTATGCAAAACTAAAAACAGAGGGCCCTCCTGTGCTACATCTCTACACTAATGGGTGGGTGGGAACGCAAGGCCCAGAGGGCTCTGCCCTCCCACCTATTTATTTATTTATTTTGCTTTTGGTAACCGGGTAAGTGCATTAGGCAAACAATACCTATTTTCAGGCACGACCCGGGAGAAGACAGTTTACAGACATACAATATACATGTGACACAGCACATGAAAGCAGTACAAATCAGAGTAAAACAATGTTTTGATAGTAGATACAAGCGCATTGACAAAATGAATGATGAAAGTAAAAGTACTGTGAAATCAAGTTACAGATTGGAATGGGTAACACAGGAGAATATGGATACCATATGAGTAATATTTCACTTTCTCAAAAAGATGGGAAATTCATTGCAAAATACTCTGTTAATGCATCAGTTAGGGTTGATTCCACACCAACAAAAGTATGGGTATTTGATATTAGGATTGTCAACCCTACTCTATCTCCCCTCCACACACACATTCACACACACACACACTCCACAGTCCAACAGGTGCCAGGGTGTGCCTTGGGGTCATTAGGCCAAACTCTCACCCTATTCTCCTATACTGTACCATTTCAGCTTATTTACACATGGAATGAGGTGAGTGTTAGGGTCAATGACCCCAAGGCATACCCCAGCACTTGTTGGATGGTGGAGTGTGGGGTGTACGTGTCTGTGGGAGTAGGATGAACTCTAACATCGAATTTCTGGACTTTTGTTGGTGGAATCAACCCTAACTGATGCATTAATGGGTTATTTTGCAATGAATATATATATATATATATATATATATATTTTCACTGCAAAACCTTTATTATATATTTTATATATATATATATATATATATATATATAGGATACATGATGGGTGACTGTGGAATATGGCAAATATTTAAATGAGTGCAGAGTGAACTGTGATAATATCATGAGTGCCGAAGGCACAGGTGATATTGTGCAGTTCACTTTCTGTAGTGCAAATATTGCCATATTCTAAATCACACATCATGTGTGCAATTTATACACTAGGCACGACATTTTAGGAACATTTTTTTCTGTGTTCTCTCCCTGTTTACTTTATTTTGGTAATTGGGTAAGTTTTGTTTTGGGGGGGTGACCTGGGAGCACTGGGCAGTTAAGTGATTTGTTCAGAGTCACACAGTATTGAAACGGAAGTTGTGAGAATTAAACTCTGGTCTGGGCTGCTGGATGTAGGAAGTTGGATCATTGCTTGTTACTCTAACCTCTAGGCTATACTGACAGCACTGTTTGTGTGTGGTCTGAGTATGTGTGTAAGTGTTTCTGAATAGGCTGGGAGTGTTAAATAGTATGAGGAACAGGTGCATGTGATTTGCAATGAATAATTGTGTTACCTGCAGCTAGGAGTGAGAAACATACTGTTTATTCATTAAGTTGCAGGATTCACTGAGAAAGAGAAACTGTTGCAGTCAGCACTCAGAAAGAGAAACTGGTTTATGATGGAGGCTGGTTTGAAGATTAGAGCAGCACAGTAATGTGCTAGGATTGTCAAAATAACTATGGGACACAAGTGATTGCCTTTTACAATGCTAATTGAGTTAGTTGCAGGATTCAGTGAGAAAGAGAAACTGTGAAGCTATTGCATGCAGGCTGCAATGTAGATAATCTGACTCTGGTGACATCACCATTGTGAGTATATTTGCTGGTGATGTAGACACTGTGGGTTTATCAGGAAATATACCCACAGTGTCTATGTCATCACAGAGTTATTCCACTGCAGTGAGAATACATGTTTTAATTGTCAAGGTTGCATGCTCACCCCTATTTTATATATATATATATATATATATATATATATATATATTATATATATATTTATATATATGTATGGCAAAATGATACTGTTAATGCATCAGTTAGGGTTCAAAAGTATGGAAATTTGGTGTGAGGGAGTGACATGATGCGCTCTGAGTGATAGGTAGCTCTTCCTCACACTCTAAAATTGCAGCACCTAAATATGGCAAAATCTGCAAGAAATATTCCTTTAATCTTAAATCTGTTATGGCTGTTGAGTAGAGGAACAAGAGCAGAGCAGATTGATACCTTTTTCAGTAAGAATGGCAGCATTAATTCAGCAATCCATGGAGGTATCCACTGCTCTGCCAGTCCCGCTGCAGTTGGTGCCCACCAAGCAGCAAAAGCCTGAATCAACATCCAGGGCATTTCCAGAGGCCAATGCCAAGGAGGGCCTCTCAGAAAAAAATGGACTGATTTTCCAAGGAGCTGGCCTCAATTAGGATAACTGTCCTGGAAATGGCAGGCAACCTCCAGAGCCTAAAACCAATTGTTGAATCGCTTATAATATGGGTCAGATGCTGAAGCAAGAATTAGCTCCTTCGAAGACCAACAACAGAAAGATGACACAGAAATACAAAATGCTCAAGAAAAAGATAGCCTAACTTGAGGATCATAGTGAGGATCAAGAAGGAAGAAGCTGCAGAAACAACTTAATCCTCATCGGGATTCCTGAGAAAGCTGAGGGAGAAATGTTCTCATGTTTGTCCAGAAACTGCTTCAAGATGTGGTGGGGCTCCCAGAGACTGGCGCTGTCTATTTCATCGAGCGAGCTGATAGATCCCTAAATCCCATGCCACCACTGGGAGGAAAGCTGAGAGCAATTTTCCTGAAGTGCCTTAATTTCCAAGACAAAGTGTATATTCAGCAGCAGTCACAAAAGAAAGGTAACCTACTGTGGAATGGGACCTGCTACTACATTTTCTGTGATGTGACCCCTCCCACCTGGTAAGGGAAAAACAAATAGCTTGCAAAGAAATTAAGAAAATCCTCCACAAAGCCAAGATGACATTTTGGATGCTCTTTCCAGCTAGGCTCATAGTCACTACAGACAGGGGTCAGTTCTAAGAAATAATTATTTATTTATTTATTTACTTTGTTATTTATGTTAGTCTAGGATTACAAGTACCTTTGAGCCAATGGCTCTTTTACAAAGGTTCCACGTCAGTCTGGGGAAACAAATACAAACATGACAGTAATACAATTGGCAGAATCTGAGCAGTTAAAATGTTAACATTTGGGAAGTTCTGCCAGCTCACTTTAAATAAAAAAACTGACCAGAGCAAGAAATGAATGACACGATGACAGATGTTTAAGATCCTGCTAGATGTCAATAATTGGAAGTGCTTGCCAAAAGGTGTTGTCTTTTATTATGGTTTTGCTTTTAATAATGATGCTGTTTCTAACAATACAATAAATCGCTCTCAGAAATATTAATGGGAATGGTTCCTCTAAGTAAACATCGAGGATCATGGTTATGGTTTGGTTCTTTTTGTTGACTGCTCCTAAAAGGGGGAGACAAATGCTTAACTCTGCCCACCACGAAGTGACTTTAACATGGCGGCGATGTTATAGACTTCTCTCTGTCACCTCAAGTCTCCCTTAGTCCCAGCTTCTTCTTGGTGAAATTCCCACCATAACAGCTACAGGACAGAGTGCAGCCACAGCTCTTGAAGAGACAGCTCTTGTCCATCTCAGTGATGTTGATTTTAGCTGTGACACACCCCCGCTTGTCAAATTCAATGGGAGCCAGACAGCCAATCAGAGAACACAACTACCTCCTCAATGACTACTGCCCATCCTGTCCACAGCCATGTCTATGGCGGGGAGACCAAAACAGAGGGCACTGATTCCATAAATCGATGCTGGTTCTTTCTCACACACAGTATTTGAACAAACCATCTGTAGCACCTTCCTATAAAAACTGTTCGACGGGGCATGGCTAGGACCCGGTGAAGAAGACTGCATAATCTGCTCACTCTGCCCCAGTCTGACGGTTAGCTGATCGTAAAATGCTATGATACTGGGCTGAAATGCTTGTTTCCTTTCTGGATTTACCCTACCTGCCTCTGGTATCACCCTCAATCTGCTTTTTCAGGGCAGCCATGTTTCTATTATTGCCCATGCATTGCGCGTATGTCGGAGTCACACTCACTTCTAGGCCGTAATGACCCGAGTGTGGACTTCTAATCGGGGTGCCCGTTGTGACTAGCTTGATACGTCCTTGCCTTTCTGATCTTTGAATACCTGTGGGACCGTAAACGACTGGTTTTGCTGGTGCAGAGGAGACTCTTCCTTATGCTACCGAGCAAACAGAGTCAGATACAGTAGCAAGCTTCTTTGAGTGCTATGCAGCAGGATGGAACCCTCGACCACCGCTACCGCAGATCCTCCCGGCCAGCTTGGTTTACCAACCTCCAATCAGGTGCAGGTGGGAGAGGCTCTAGCTAATTTAACAAAAATGCTCGAGGCACTGTTAACGAGGGTGGATACTATTGGTGCCTCTCTAGTGGGCAATGTTGCTGATGTCCATTGCCTCAAGGATAAACACAATATATTAGAACAGCGGACAGAAGATTTGGAACAACAGCACATTAAAGTTTTACAAAAACTGCGAGACCATGAAGCTAAACTGCCCCATTTGTGGCATAGAGCGGAGGATCAAGAAAACCACAGTAGGAGGAACAATGTACGCATTTTAGCGGTGCTGGAGGGTGCAGAAGGCCAAAACATGGAGAAGTTTTTAAATGAATGGATCCCACAATTATTGGGCAAGCGCTGGAGGGAGCCAGTGTGGGTAGAATGCCCGCACCGCATCCCAGTAACCCCAACAATACCAGGGGGCCTCAGACTATCATTGCCTATCTGCTCCAGTTTTGAGTTAAGGAACGCCTGCTTAGAGCAACTAGGGACCCTGGAGAACTAACTTGGGGGGGGCAATACTACTTCTTTCTATCAGGATTTTACCCAGGAGGTGGCAGCCAAATGTAGGGTGTTTACTCCCCTAAAAAAACTGCTTATTTCTAACTCAATTCAGTATCATTACAAGGGTCTCACATCGCTGCATATATCTAAAAATGGGCAGACATTTATGGCTAACTCGCCCAGAGAGGCCAAAGCCTGGATACAGACTCGTTGGCCAAATGTGTTGCAGAGAACTACTTCTCCCAGATGCCTCTGGGAACCTGGGAACCACATGAAGCAAGGAACTAACAAATCGGAAGATAGCTCCTCTGGGGACAACATTCATAATCGGGCTGCTCTGGTTACTAAGAGTTTCCCCATGAATAATCACATAAGGGCTCCACCAGACATGGAAGAACAACAAAACCAGACTGTCCCTACATCCTACACAACTCCAGAGGCACCCAATTATAATCTATCTGCTGAAACTAAAGATACTGTGGTACACCCTTTGCCAGCTAGGCAGCAGCAGCGTTCAAGGAGCCCCCGCTCATCAGTGCCAGGTGCTACGGTGGCTTCTCCACTTGCTAAGCTTTATAAGGTTGACCTGTCTTCTAATCATAAAGACGAACAGCTGAACCCCTCAGAAGATGAAACCACTGATTCAGTGGACGATTTGGTTCCCCTGGACTGGGCGACTGTGATGGAGCAACGAGAAGAAAAGTCTGCAGCAGCTGCCGGTCTTCTGAAACTGGGACTTAGAACTTTTGCAGAGGCACCGACGGCTTGCTCTGATCTCCTGGGAGCAACTTCTTCTACTGGATCCGGGGATGCCTTGACAAAATATAGCACCTAATTGAGTTTTTTGATCTGAATGGTTTTATATTCTGCTTGCTTTACAACCTTTGTATACCACATGGTACACAGGTGAAGGCAGTTGGACTTCCCTGGCTGCACAAGCCAAGACCTAAGAGGTGCTATCCATGTGCTATGGGAGTTTAAACATATTTAGAGGATTTATCTTTTTCAGCTCCCCTCATTGTACATGCCCTCTTCTTTCTGAGTGATTGCCAGATTGTGAGTCTACATTTGGCTCCCTTCCCCTCCGGCTCCTCTCCGTCCCTCTACAGGAGTGCTGTAAAGAGGAATTACTCCCTCTCCCATGCATATGGTATAGTCTGGGTGTGGCAGCAGACAGAAGTTGGGCACCATGTCTTCCACTTGGCAGTGCTGATGATAATTGTCTATACATAATTACCAAGTTTAGTAACCCCTTGTAATTTATGATCCTTGACCAATGTAGGGTTATTAGTCCACTTGGGTGGCTAGCAGAGGTTTTCCTTCCCCCCTTCCCCTTTTCGTTGGCCTTCCCTCCTGAATGTGACACCTGTATACTAGCTTAGGGCATGTTTAGGTGTCCCTTTGTTGGGACAGGGGACAGCCGATGGGTCTCAGACTCCGGATCTGGCTTTAGCACGGGACATATGGAGTTGGGCTGGAACAGATCACTCATGATAAGTGTGATCTCTCCCTTGCCTCTTTTTTGGTGTCTGAAATAGTGTGGCTGCAAGGGCTTTTAATGCCCCTTCTCGCACCATTACCTCAGCATCAATAGCTGAGTTACTGTTAATTGATTATCGAGTTACTTATAGTTGTAGTATTAAGATATTGTCTGCTTACCGTGTTATAGCTGATATATACTGATAAGATAAATTGTTATTATCTGTCTTTCTATTTTAGTCAGGCTTTATAGAACTAGGGTAAACCAGCACAGTAAGAGTGATTACTACCTTTAATTTCTTCTCAGTACACCCTTTCTGTTTGGTGACTGAAGCAGTGTGGCTTAGGGGTGTAACTGCCCCTTCTCACGCGTGCAACTCGGCACCAACAACTGAGTTACTGCTGATTGTCTTAGAAGAGTTAGGTTACATTGTAACTAATCTGCTGCTTGACAATTGACTACTGGCAGACTTTTGTTTTGTGTTTTGAATTTTTAGGATCTATAACAGATGTTTTTTCTTTACTTCGCACAGGCCTCTGTTCAACTGCAGATAGATTGCTTATCACTGTGCCCTCTCAACCTTCTCAACACCTGTCTACTTGAGGCTCACCGACAGTATACATCTTACCACAGGCCTCTAGTCGGGTATCTCCTCTTTTATTATTTTCTGCCTTTTCTCTCACTGTTGGCCGGGAGAGTACATTTTCTTTCTCTCTCCCTTGTTATGTGATAAGTGGGAATAATTATAGTTCCAACTACAGCTGCACCGTGTGGCTGGGAATGTGTCTCCTGGGATGTGCGTGGACTGAATCATCCAGCCAAGAGAACTAAAGTATTGCAATATTTGAATTCACTAGATGAGGATATTGTCTTACTCCAGGAGACGTATCTCACCAGCCACACAGTGCAATGGTTAAAGAAGCTTTGGGTGGGAACAGTGCTGGCCAGTTGTGCCTCTACGAAGTCCAGGGGAGTGACCATCCTATTATGGAGGACGGGACCATGGACTGTTAAGGGTCAGCACCAGGACTCATTAGGCAGATGGATAGTGGCTAAGCTGTCATATCCTGGTGGTAGGGTCATAATAGTCAACGTTTATGGCTTTAATACGGACACAGGCGATGTCTATTCAGAACTGAGTCAGGCCCTCACTGAGCTCTCTGGTGATGACCTTGAAATTCCGATTCAACTAGGTGGGGACTATAATTTGGTGCGTGATATTTTTTCAGACAAATCCATACCCACTCCTCGATCCCATCTGAAGGTTTTAGAAACACTAAACAGTCTGATGTCAGAATGGGGATTAGGGGACCCATGGAGAATCAATCATCCAAGTGGGTGTGACTACACATATTTCTCTGCAGTGCATGGGACTCATAGCAGACTTGACTTCTGGTTTGCTAACTCTGCTGCAATGCCTGGGATGGAAACTTCCACCATTGGCAGCATAGTTATATCGGATCATGTCCCTGTGGTGATCACTTTCACTCCCTCGGCAGGTCCACACTCCACAAGGTGGAGATGTAATCCATTACTGTTAGAGGATGCAGCCTTTCAGTAACTACATAAAAAGGAAGCCCTCTCCTATTTCTGGTTAACACCCAGGGGAAACTGTGCGACCACAGTCTGGGAGGCCTTTAAGGCAGTCATAAGAGGGAGAATTATTTCCTTCTCTGTGGCTAAAAACAAGGAATGGGCAAGGCAAATATCACAGCTCCAGAAGGATCTGGCACATCTGGAGAAACAGTTCAAACTGTCTGCCACTAGCCCACTCAACTCCCCCCTTCTAGCCGATATTACTGGTTTAAAATATAAGCTCAATGTGTTGCTGAACAGAAATGTGGAGTGGCAACTTTTTTGAGCTAAGCACAGGTCCTGGGAGGGAGGGGACAAGGAAGGGAAACTGTTAGCTTATTACCTATGGAAACAGCAAACTTCTTTCAGAATTTCAGCTCTAAAGAACAAGGAAAGGAAGATGGCAACAATGCCCAAAGCTATCAATGAGACTATGAAAGTCTTTTATCAGGAACTTTATCAGTCCCACAATGTCTTTTTGGATAACAAACTAGCCTATCGGCTGCAAAGCTTTTGTTGAGGAGTGCAGCTCCCTCAGCTCTCTAAAGAGCAGGCCCTTGCCCTGGATGCCCCCATAACCTGGGACGAACTCCGGTCAGCTCTATCTCAGATGGGTAAAGAGAAGGCCCTGGGGCCAGTTGGGATGTCGGCAGAGTTGTACCAAGTGTTACAGGATGAGATTACCATCCCCCTTCTGCAAGCTCTCCAAGAAGTCCAATCGAACACAACATTTCCCCCCACTATGCATGAGGCTCTCATCTCACTTATTCCCAAAAAATCTTCGGATAACTTACTGAGTGCAAATTATAGACCCATATCACTTCTTCCAGTGGATACCAAGGTATTGGCCAAAATCTTGGCAACCAGACTATCCCCAGTGTTATCAAATCTGATTCATCCTTCTCAAACGGGGTTCCAAAAAGGGAAATCTAGTGCAGATAATCTACGCCTCATTTTAAATCTTAAATGGCTGGCACTTCGGTCTGATGTTCCCATGGCCACTTTATAGAGGTTGATTTTGCTAAGGCTTCAACTCCTGAGGGGCTTATTTGCACCAGATTCTCCTACTGTATGGCTTAGGTTCCCAGTTTTGTCCTGGTGGGTCTGCACACTGTACTGCCTCGGCCAGAGTCCTCACGAACAGGGATACCTCCTCTCCCTTTCTCCTCCATAAAGGCACCAGACAGGGGTGTCCTCTCTCCCTGCTCCTTTTTCTTGTAGCTCTGGACCCCCTGATCAGAACACTTGTTAACACTTCAACTATAGCTGGTATCTCTTTGGGAAAAACCTCCTATCTAGTGAATGCATATGCAGACGATATGCTACTTACTCTTTCTAACCCGCAGACTTCCCACCCCCGGTTCTATCAGTCCTTCAGGAGTTTGCTAGAATATCTGGGCTTACAGTGAATCAGAAAAAAACTACGTTATCTCCTCTAAACAAGAAGTGTAGTAGGCACTGTCTAGCCAGGACAGACATTTCTTGGGCGCTGCAAGGCTTCCCATATTTAGGCATTGACATCACGGTAGCCTGGAAGGACTTAGAAGCAGCTAATTGTGATTGGTTGACCATCCATGGCACTCCAGACATTACCTCATGGGTTTTAGCTCACCTGATAGGCTAGTGATGCACATGACTCTAGGATCAAATTTCTAGTATATCCAGGTCCCAGAAACCCCTGCTCTCCAGTTCAAATCGTGCATCTGATCAGGCAACTAGCACACCAGGATCCCTTTCTACTCCACATCAGAAAGGTAGGCCTCTTAATATTAGAGGGATATAGGAATGAAAATATATCTGTAGAACACTAAGCTAAAGAGAGTGAAAAGAAGTAGCAATGCAGCTAGTGGTATTCTCTACTACATGGCTCAAAACGTGTGTTTTTTTAGCTATCTCGCTTGATTAAGCTTTATTTCACAGTACAGATATCTGTTGGAACTTCCTACTGTGTTTCTAGCATGGCTTTTCAGGTTATGTCTGGTTCCTTTTTGTTTGTACCGCTCTCCTGAGCTCCGTTTTTTATTGAAATCCGTTGTGTTACAATGCTAGACATTATAAGCGCATGCTATCCAACTGTTTTATCATGTCCTGCAAAAGCGAAGCACGATACAAAAATTGTTATGCAGTGTTTTCAATGTACCAGTTTTGATAAGACTATGATATGGCACGCCGCGCCACTTAATTGTTTCCTATGGCCCTCGTAAACCACGAGGTCTTCACGCCAGCACGCCAACCTGGGGGAATCCCCATCCTCCTCCCCATCCCCATCCTCCTCCGCCTCCCCTGAGGTTTATTTTCTTCTCCGGAGCATCGCCTTGCACTGTTAACAGCTCCTTTCTACCTCTACTCCCCTTTGAGAGCTCGTTTCTCTGCCCACCCATTTGGCGCGTCTGTAGGCCTCAGGTCTACTTTTCAAATGCACCTTCCATCCTCCTTCAGCGGTGCCACACCTCCCCCTCCCCCTTCCGAGGGGCCCGGCTGTTACCCTCAGCCCTTCCTTCAGGGCCGCTCTCACAGCAAGTTTCCCCGCCACAGTCCTACTGGATGGAGATCTCCACCACCCCTCCTTCAAGGACGTTCCTGAGCATGGGGGAATATACGCTCTCATAACGTTTGGGCCTATCACTAGACCGGGGCTTCTGAACCATGTGCTCCAGACCGGAATTCTCTCCAGCGCATGGAACCTTAAAGGGCAAGGAATCAGGGAACCGGGGATATAAGGGGAGCCATAATGCCTTTCTTAAAGGAAAGCCTCACTGGACCGTACACAAACCTGGGCTCCAGGCTTCTGGTCAGTGGGGAAAGAAGTAAGATAACTATATATATTCAAACATAAAGGCTGGAAAATATTACATGTTGTTCGGAAGTGGGATCGCCAACAGGAATGCAGGCCCCTACTCTCACCATATGGGGCCTCTCTGAGCGACGCCATGTATTTAGCACACAACCACAGTCCACCTTCCCTACACATGGGTCCCTCCATAACGACCTTGGTGCTAGGGCCTATGACTCTATAGGGTCTACATCTGTAGTTTCATCAGGGTCCTCTCCCAGCAACCTTGGTGCCAGCCCCGCCTGGAAGTCCCTATCTACAGTGATGACCAGTCTAGTCCTGCTAGGCATGAGGGGTCCCTCCCACAGTGACCTCACACACTGTCCCCCCGACCAGGGAATAGCACAGAGACCATTCCAAAAGGTTTTTTCCGCCCCCTCCCCCAACACCTTCGAAAACAAGGCACTAGACTTACAGAATTATGCTGATTGCTAGGGGATAAGAGAACCCCACAGCGCATGGCACCAGCCCTAAACTAAGCTTGCCTAATTCTTCTTTCTCACCAGATGGTCAAGGCCAAGAGGTGTTCCTCCTGCAATGCTACCCTTTTTCCCCAAACTCTGGGTCCCCTTTGCTCCGCCTGTCTACTTGATGATGATGAGTTATCCATGGAGCAAACTACAGTCATGGGTTCCAACAATCCTGGACCCAGCGGTTCCACATGGATGGACCCTGGTTCCCTCCAGATTCAAAACCAGCAGGCCAAAGTCGCAATAATGGAGAGTCAGCAGAATTTCATGCTGAAGATAATGGAGAGACTCGAATTCCTTACACAGCACAGAACAACGACGGCGATCCCGGAACCCGACAAGACAGGGGAACCCCCGGAGGAACATCATGATCAAGAGGACACTGTCCCAGACAACTCCCACCAAAACCCAGGAGAGGAAAGGGACATCCTGGAGGAGGAGGATGGAGTGGACACCAACGAAGAGGACATTGAACCACAAACCATGCCGTCACTTACGTCAAAGCTGCGTTCCCTCGACATGATACCAGGCCTCTTGAAAGTCATCAAGGCCACTATGGGGTTCGACATCGAAGAGAGTAAACCCGAGTCCAAACTTGACCCTTTGATCCAACAGAAGGCGACCACCTCGGAGACCTTCCCAGTATGCCCGGCTATCGAGGACGTGTTCAATAAGGAGTGGCAATCTGCAGAACCAGGAAGAATGCCAAATAAGAGAAACCTGGACAGAATGTACCCGGTCCAAGAGGACAAAACTGAGATATGGTGCAAAGCCCCCACTATAGACCCCCAGGTTACAGCACTCAGCAAGAAAACAATCTTGCCATGCGGCACAATAGCACTAAAAGACCCAACGGATAAGAAGGTGGAAGACATGCTAAAAAGAGCATTCGAGGTCGAAGGAACAGCCATCAAAGCTGCCACGATGGCCATTTACACAGCTCGGGCACAAATCCGCTGGCTAGAACTCCAAGAGCAAGCCAACCCAAAGTCACGGGAGGCAGAACTCTTAGAGTGCACACTTGATGCGGCAAAATACCTGGTGGATATGGCAGTGAACACACTGCGGCTACACGCCAGGGCCACGGCTATCACTAATCGGGCCAGGAGAGCATTGTGGTTAAAATTGTGGGAGGCCGACAATGAATCAAAGACACTATTACAGAATTTTCCCATGAAGGGAAAGCATGTTTTTGGGGAGGGGCTGCAGGACTTCCTGAAACAAAAGGAGGAGGGAAGAGACCTCCTGAAAAACAAGGCCAGATACACCTACCTCCCTTCCACAAAGTGCAGGTTTCAGGGGGGGAACAGACTATACCAAACACGTAAGGACACACACTCACAGAGCAGTTCCTTTCGAGGCAGAGGAACAGCCCACAGTTACCGTAGCCCCTACTCCCAAACTTACCAACTGTCCTCCTTTCGAGCCCGGGGCCAAAGATTTGGGGGAAGAGGTAGAGGCTACAGGGGGAAACAGCAATGACTGCACACCCAGAACCTCTCACAATCTGGGGTTGTACCCCCCCTGTGGGCCAAAGACTATCACTGTTCAAGCACCAGTGGTTCAATACAACCTCGGACAGGTGGGTCCTAGAGGTGGTCTCCAGGGGATACTCCATAGATCTGACCCACACTCCTCTTGCTCACAGATTTGTAACCTCACCAATCGCAAAAAGCAAGACAACACCGCACCAGGTCCAACATATTCTGTTTGAACTACTATGAAACAGAGCCATCCAGCCCGTTCCCATGCACGAGCAGAACTTAGGAGTATACTCCATCTTCTTTCTCGTGCCCAAGAAGTCTGGAGAGCTACATCCCATTCTAGATCTGAAACACCTCAACCAACACGTGGTGTGCCACAGATTCAAAATGGAGACCATACGTTCAACCCTATGCAGCATCTGGTTAGGCGACTACCTCACGTCCATAGACCTGAAGGACGCATATCTCCACATCCCAATCACTCCAAGACACTGGCAATTCCTAAGATTCCATGTCTGGGCTAGGTGGCACATGCGAACACTCCAAACGTATGTCCTGACTCGAGGTTCACCAAACGAGTACACTCTACAAACCATCATCCAATTACCACCATCAGTCAGACAGTCCTTGACATGGTGGACAGTGAAGTCCAACCTCAACAAGGGGGTGCCACTACAGGCTTCCTACATGGCCACGGTGGAGACAGACACGAGTCTATCCGGCTGGAGAGCGTGCCTGGGCAACCTGACAGCTCAAGGCCTATGGTCCCCAGTGTAAACCAGATTGTCCATCAACATCCTGAAGATGAGGGCCATATACCATGCCCTCCAGGCCTTCAGCCCGGTCATCCTCGACCAGTCAGTCCTGATACATTCCGACAATCAGGTAACAGTGGCCTACATCGCAAAGCAGGGGGGCACCAGGAGCAGAGCCATGCTGAGGGAGGCAACAGCAGTACTCAATTGGGCTCAGACCAACCTCAGTCACCTTGGCGCAGTGCACTCACAGGAAAACTCAACGTGCATGTGGATTGGCTCAGCAGGCAACAGGTTCACCCAGGAGAGTGGCGACTATAACCCAGCCTCTTCCAGATGATTCAGGAGGCATGGGGGCCTGTTCCTATGGCTCTCATGGCAACAAGGGAAAACACACAGGTCCAGACATTTTACTCACGGTTCTGGGAAGGTCACTCCCAGGGAACCGATGCCCTGTCGCAACCATGGTCTTGGGAACATGCGTATGTCTTCCCACCTCTTCCCCTAATTCCCCAGGTACTGAGCAGGATCCGGACATGTCGCCGCACTATCATCCTGGTAGCCCCTACTGGCCACGGAGGACGTGGTTTGCCACAGTACTAGAAATTACCTTAGCCAGCTTCCGATTGCCCTACCGGACGGATATGCTCTCACAGGGACCAGTGATCCACCCGGCCCCAAAAACATTGAAACTCACAGCCTGGCTCCTGAGAGGAGGAGGAGGAGACTAATGAGAGCAGGCTATCATGACTCCGTCATTTCTACTATGTTACAATCCAGATGGGCTTCTACCTCTGCCACTTATGGTAGACAGTAGTCTGTTTTCTTGAAGTGGTGCCAGATGCAGGATAACGACCCTGAACAAACGGACATGTCAATCATCCTACTGTTTCTGCAACAGGGAGTAGACAAGGGCCTGTCCCATTTGTCCCTCAGGGTACAGCTCTCCACAATTGGAGCTGCCACGGGTCCCATCGGGGGTACAGCCCAGGAGCACACCCAGACGCATTATGCTTCATAAAGGCAGTAGAGGTACTTCGGCCAAGATCACGCCCAACCATCTCACCGTGGGATCTCCCCCTGGTACTCGACTCTCTCAACTCGGCTCTGTTCTCTCCACTCAGCGAAATAGACCTATTCTGGGTCGGCCTCAGGGCTTGCTTCCTTGTCACAATCTGCTCAGCCAGACAGATTGGAGAGCTAGGTGCACTATCATGCAAAGAACACTACACCGTATTCACTCCCCAGGGAGTTCACTTGCGAACAGTCCCTTCTTTCCAACCAAAGGTACCCACAGCGTTTCACAGGGAGCAGCCCATCGAGCTGCCCACCTTCCCCACGGACACGCTGCAGGGTGCACGGTCCATCCCACATCATCTAGAGGTGGGTGTCACCCTTTCCATTTACATAACCAGAACACTGCCCCTCCGCAAGACAGAAAGACTATTTATCATCACAAAGGGCCAACGAATAGGCAAGGCAGCCTCCAAGTCCACGATTGCTGGATGGCTTCAGAGGACCATTCAAGAGGCTTACCTAGCTAAACATTTGACACCACCCCAGGGTATCAAAGCACATTCCACTAGAGCAGTCGCAACACCTTGGGCAGAAAGGGCAAACGTGTCTTCAGAAGACATATGCAAAGCTGCCACATGGACCTCCATCCATACCTTTGCCAGACACTACAGACTCGAGCATCTGTACAGCACACAGCCCCGGTTTGCCACTCAGGTCCTCCTAGCAGCTACATCCACCTCTCACTCTTAGTCCACTCTGTTCCCTCCCTTGGGTACTACACTGCTTCTTATCTACCCATGAGGTAATGTCTGGAGTGCCATGGATGGTCAACCAATCACAATGGGTGTTTACTCACCTGGTAAAGGTGATTGTGTTGGTTGACATCCATGGCACTCCAAGGCCCTCCCAACAGAGTACTCAGAGTGACCAGGATCAGAGGTCTACACCAAACAAGGTTCAGGAGGGGATATGTTAATTGAAACTTGATTCTGTCGATCACCTTGGGGGTCGAAATTAGATTGTAAATAATAGGGAGAATAAAATCGGGCCTTTTGGTCACCCAGTTTACATCCTCTCTTGCCATCATTTCAAGCACTATTGCAATTGTTTTGTTTTTGCTATCGCATTTCTCTTTGCACACTACTAACCTTGATTTCAGCTATGGAAGATTCAAACTGAAGAGCAGGGGTTTCTGGGACCTGGATATACTAGAAATTTGATCCTAGAGTCATGTGCATCACTAGCCTGTCAGGTGGGCTAAAACCCATGAGGTAATGTCTGGAGTGCCATGGATGTCAACCTACACAATCACCTTTACCAGGTGAGTAAACACCCATTTCTCCCCCCTCTCCTAGCTTCTCTGACAGCTAAGGTTCATCGCTGGATGAAGTTATGTTTAACTTTGAAAGGAAAGGTAGATGCTGTTAGAATGTTTATCTTTTCTAGGGTTTCCTATCTGCTGAACAACCTCCTAATCCCTCTCTCTCGCTCTCTCTCAAAAATCATTTCAAGCCTTAGATAGATTGGTGGCACTTTTCCTCTGGGAAGGTGGACCCCCTAGATGGGGACGAATGAAATTTTGTGCTCATTGGACCAAAGGGGGGCTTGGCCTCCCTTGGTTCATGGGATATCATCTGGCCTTTGGCATGGCTCAGGCCGTGACGTGGTTTGCCCCTTGTTCCATTCCCCCTCCTCAGTGGGCAATATTGGAAGCCATTCTCTCAGCAAAGAGTCCCCCTCTGTTCATTGTTATCTAGCAAGAAACCTGCTAATCCTCAACTCACGACACTCATGACGAACACATGTGCATTGTGGCGCTGAGCAATGGCGACAACTGGTGTTCCAAGTGCCGACTACCCTCCTCCTTTATGCTATGCTCCGATTTGGGAATAATCCCCTTGTTAAGGTAGATCACAAGCCAGTCCAATGGACCTTATGGGCCTCTAACAGCATTCAGACGATAGCTGACATTCTCATTCTGAACACCCGCATGCTGATGTCCTTTGAGCAGCTCAGAGCTAAATACAAATTACCGTCCCAAGATTTTTGGAAATTTCTTCAAATACGCAGCGTGTTAATCCATCTCCTTAAGAATTAGCCATCCCAGTCCCCTTGGAGGTGCCTGAATAATCTATCTCAACCCAATAGAGGCAGGGGCCTTGTAGGTGCTATGTATCAAACTCTTAGAGATTCCCTACCGGATGTCACTTTAACTAGCAACGTCGCATGAGAGTGGGATCTTTCTCACCCCGTATTCCCACAGCAATGGTCAGAATGCCTTAGAACAGCTCATACGGCCTATGTGGACTCAAAAAGTCAATTGATTCAATCTAAAATTCTCCTCAGATGGTATCAAACCCCCTCAGTTCTCCATAGGAGAAAGATAATTCCAAGGGATAGCTGCTGGAGATGCCACTCTTCTCCAGCCCATCTATATCACATTCTATGGATGTGCCCAACAATTCATACTTTTTAGACATCAGTTCTGAGTGACTGTTCTGCTATAGTGGGTAGCCCGCTATCTCTTCAGCATGACTCCCTTCTGTTGGGGGACACCTCCACACTAAATCCACTCTCTTCCCCTAGTAAAGCTTGGGCCCTGGTAGCTATCATGGAAGGGAAGAGAGCCATCCTGGTGAGATGGAGGCAATCTTTACCTCCCACAGACTCTCAATGGCGGGCAGCCATGGCTAGGCAAGCCATCTTTGAGAGGCTCACAGCAGCAGCCAGAGGTAAACTCACTGACTACCACTCGAAATGGGATGCTTACCTACATTCCCACATTTGTAGAGTGCCTACTCCCCCACTACAAAATCCACCTATTTCCTTATAGCAGGCCAACCTTAGAGTGGTACGCCAAATTCATCCTTTTATCTTTAGTTCTATTTCTTTTTCTTTTCTCTTTACAATCCTGACCTTTTGACAACTTAAATATTCTATTAGGGGATTACTTGGTGTAAACTAATTATGTGAATCTATTTGGTATGTATTTATCAAGCAAATGAGAGGTCTGTGCTGCAATGCAATGTTCTAATTGAATTCTTACCCTTACAAATGTTTATGTTTCATTAAAATTTATTGTAACCAGTCTGCTTTACACATAATGTATGCCTTCCTGAAGGACAGTTGAGACTTGGACTCTGATAAGTACTGAGGTAGTTTAGTGCTATCTTGTATTTTGGTTGTATCTGTTAAGGTGGCAGTATTATTAGCTATCTCACTTTTGTTTGTCAGGGATTGTGTCTCATGGTATATTTGCTTCTGTGTACTATGCAAGCAATATGTAAAAAGTCGAAACATCTCAATAAAATATTATATGATAAAAAAAAAAAACATTTGACGATTTACCAGTGATGTGAAGGAACTGCAAGGAACACAAATCACACAGTCAAACTACACTGAAGTAAGGTGTCTGTTGACCCCTTTTTTCCTTTAGTAACTTCCGGTGGTGCAGCATGACTCAGGGTAAACCTCTTGACCTCCCTATAAAATGGACTGCTCACTGGTGGATGCTTTTTTCCAGACAGAAGCCAATCAGAAAGGAACACTTAAAACAAAAACACTTCAGTCGAATAGTAGTTACCGCCCCACTTCACTAACTCTAACTTCCCACTAAACATGACGGGGAAATGAAAAACTGTTCCTGCCAATTGATGATGACCTTTTCTTTATTTAGCTTAATGAACTAACCTGATCCACATCATTATTAAGCTTATGCTGGCGGTATTATCTATGTCCTTGCTTGATGTACCAGATGTTCTCATTGAATGCTTACACCCAGTGGTGGGGGGGGGACGCTTGGGTATTTTTTGTTGCAGCAACTGTTTACATCTAGGATACACTACTAAAACAAACAGGCACTATACTGGCAATGTTCCGATTTATAACCTCGATCCTCGTGGTTTCAGAGCAAGGATCTCCCGTTGCTTAGGACCACTTCAGGCATACTGATTGGTGGGGCTATCGCTGCCAGTCCACCACTTCGGCTGAGGTGAACTGGTAGAGAACCCATACTGAACCAGATCATACTTCTATTTTAGGTTTATTGCCTCCAGAATTCACTAGTCACACCAGCGTTTATTCATTAGTGCCACAAAGGGGTAATTGTTTGACTGTTTGGTTCTGTTATTACTGTATATGCTGTTTATGTCTACAGTTCTTGTTAACTTTATGAATATAGCTATGCTTACAGAACTCAGATCACACAGGTTTAGATATTGTGTACTGGTACCTATTGGTAAAGATATGGTAATCATAAAGACCACAGCCAATTTAATGGGGATGTTTGAGTCCAGATCCTATGCAGAATTGCTAGTTCTGCTATTCCCTACAACCTATTATCACTCATTAACAACAGAAGTGTACAACATATGTTTTCACAGTGTCTAACCTCCCATTCAAATGTGTTACATGGAACATAAAAGGGGCCCAAACAAAAGAAAAAATATATCAAGTTATAAATCATGCCAAATCCTTGGGGGTGCAGATTGTTTTCCTGCAAGAGACCCACACACTGGCACAAAATGCCACACTTTGGAGGAGGGAGTGGATTGGACATATTTTTGCTACTGGATGTAGTAATAAAAGGGCTGGGGCTGCCATTTTAATTCACAGAAGAATCCCCTTTCAGGCTATTGACCAAGTTGCAGACCCTAAAGGGAGATATACGATAGCAAAGGGGTGCCTGGGTACCACACCCATAGTCATGGCCTCAATATACGGCCTGAATGGAGAAGACCCTCAGTTCTATACCAATCTCCTGACAACCCTCTCATTCACACAAGGAGATCCTAGCCTCCTGGGAGGGGACTGGAATCAGGTGCTGGATAATCTACAGGATAGGTCCAGAGCCAGATCCACAGGCTTGTCTCCAACACAGAGAGCCCTGGAAGAGTTACAAGATACTATGAGCGTTGTGGATGTTTGGAGGATATTACACCCCATGGACCAAGAATATACACTCTGGTCAGCATCCCACAACTCATGTTCTAGGCTGGACTTTTTCTTACTCAGTCCAGAGATACTTAGAGTTACTTCCCATTGTGAGGTGTTGGTCAAAGTTATGTCTGATCATGCTGTGGTCATCCTCTCTTTTCTACCCACACAAACACCTGAGAGATCTTATTTGGTGGCTTAATAACTGCCTTCTCAAAGACACCAAAAGCCTGGAGAAGGTTAAAAACTTTGTCACACAATACTTTGAAATCAACACCCTTTCAGCCTCTAACCAAACCTTATTATCAGCAGCATTGAAATACACAGTGAGGGGGGAGTTGATCCGACTAGCCTCCCCAAGGAAAAAGAAAAGGGAGATGGAAGGGAGACAACTACTTCAAAACATTTAAGAGCTGGAGAAAATAGTGTCTGGGGATAAATGCAGCTCGATAAATGTCCAGCTGAACACCGTAAGAGCCAAATACAATGAACTATTGAGGGAAAAGGCTGAGTATGCCATATTCAGAGCCAAAACGAAGTATGTTGACTAGGGGGAGCGGGCCGGGAAGTTGCTGTCTCTCAGACTGAAACAGCAGGAATCCAGAAGATTAATTAAGAGTTAGTGACAAAAATGGGAAAATGCTTACAAACTCCAGAGACATTACCAATGTCTTCCAAGACTTTCCATCCAATCTTTATACTGTAGAACCTGCTGCCCCCCAGTCTGAGGTTCAGCAATTCTTGACTGCAGCAAACCTGCCTCGAATCACACCAGAGCAAGCCAAAAGATGCATATATCACAACCTATGAAGTCCATTAGGCCATAACATCCCTCACCCGGGTAAAGCACCAGGAACAGATGGCTTCTCTCCAAACTTTTACAAAATTCTATGCTCGAAATTCTCTGACACTCTTGCCCATTTGTTCCAGGAGGCTAAGCGGACTAACTCCTGCCACCTGGACTTACAGGAAGCACCGATAACATTAATACCCAAGCCAGATAAAGACCCCACCCTGCTAGGTAGTTACAGCCCCATATCCTGCTCAATGGGGACACCAAAATATTAGCTAAAATCCTAGCTATTAGAGTCAACAAAGTGTGGCAAGATGGCAGCCATGCTGGGCTGCTGTCTGCATAGGCTCTGGTGACAACTTGTGAGAGCCTGTGTTTTTGCATCTCTGCAGCTTTGCACTTTGATAAAATCTGCAGGAGAACGTTAAGTCATTTTTGGGAGAGCTTTGGAAGAGCTTAATAGATTTAGATATTGTTTTTAGAGACAGCATAAAGTTTTTAGAGATAACTTAGGGACAAAGAGTGAGGCAGGGCTGAAGAAGTTAAGGTAGAAGTAGGAGAGTAAAGTTTTATTTTTAGGGTAAAATCTGCTGTACACTGTGCTGTTTTACTTTCCTGATCTGACCCAACATAGAAGGCAGGAATAAGGAGGCGGATTCTTTGCTGTGGTTCAGTCGTGGGTCATCTCCCCTTTTTGCATCCATACAGAGTTGAGGATCATCTGCGGAGGGCCTGGAACTTTTTTGGCAGCTGAGTTTGTGATCATCACAGAACATATAAGCCGCTGGAAGAGTCTTGCCTGGGGTGTCCTTGCTGGACATTGTTATTCCTGCAGAAAGGCAGGAAATGTCATCTGTGGTGGAGCGGTGGTGTACGGTTGGAGTTAATCGGCATGGTGAAAGGTGAGAACTCCGCTACCTCCCAGGAGAACCCTACCATTGCCCTGCCATTTCCACGTGGCTGTTTCTTTCTTCTGTGTGATGGGCTCCTCTGTTGGAAAAACTCTGTACCTATGGATCTCTGCACTGGTATGCTGGGCATTTCTGGGAACCGAAGAACCTGGTGAGAGCAGTTCTTTTCTCTGGTGGCTAAAGTTTATGAACTGGTGCTACGAGGGTGAGTGGTCCTGTTTAGACTTTTTGTTGTTTGCGCTTGTGAGAGGAGTGCTTCTTTGAAGTTCTGTGTCACTCCAAGAGACTTTGTTACTCAGTGAACTGCCTATGTGGTTGGGCCTCTATTGTGGAAAGGATTTTGGTCTGTGGTGGTGGGAACATCGCTGTCCTTCTCCTTTTTTCTTTTATTTTTGAATTCGCTTTGTGGATCCAAACATCTGACTAGATGGGCAATTTTCCTTCTGGACATTAAACTACTAAAAGACTAGTAGCTGTAGTCCTCTTCCTGCTGTGAACTGGATGGAATTTTACAGCACACTGCACCGTTGAGTTTTCCCTGAAATTTAAAGTTTTAATTTTTTTTTATTGTGATTGGAGTCTGGTATAATATCGATCTCTGTTTTTAAACTTTGGGGTGTGGTTAGGATTTTGAAGGTGATTTATTGGGGATATGTGTGATTGGTGTGTATGGTTGTGGTGTGTATGAAGTGTGAGTGAGTTTTTGTGTGATTTTGTTATTTTATAGTTCGGCTGAGGCTTGAGCTGGTTAAGGGTTTGGTGGGATAGTTCTGGTTGACATGTGTTTAGGTATTTGCCCTGTGAGACTCACCTATGCTGCCTACCTGCTGCTTGACCTCTGCCCCATATCCAACCTCCCTGTTCCTCTGTCTGCAGCTAAATGCTGCAGAGAGGTTGGAATACCTAGGCGGCTGTTGAGTCGTTGCTGGTGGAGAGCAGCAGAGGATGAGGTGGTGAGGGGCATTGAGGTTGTAAGGTCCAGGAGACATCCTGAGTTTAAACAGGGCCAAGGGAGATGCCTGATGTGTTTGGTTCCTGTACCCAGGGGTACCACCAGACCAAGTGGGCAGGTAGCTATAGGACTGACCACCTCCCCAATCCTCTTTGGGCAATGCTTTGCAAAGCCAGGTCAATCAGAAACAAGACTGCTATATTTGTGGACTTGATTTCCTCTGTCAACCTGGCTTGCATTATGGAGACTTGGTTGGGTGACGATGTTGGCCCAGTTCTAGTGGCCGCTGTCCCCACCGAGTACTCTGTGGTGCACTGCCCAAGGAAGGATCACAGGGGTGAGAGTGCAGCCATCATTTTTAGAGCCAACCTGGACTTCACAGTGCATTCATTTGGTAACACCAGGTCTTTTGAGTGTGTCGCTGTTTGTGCAGGTCCAGGTGCAGGTCACACACTTGATCTAGTGTTACAGCTATGTCTTAGGGTTGATAACCTCAGGATTAATCCAGTTTCTTCGTCCGATCACTGCACTGTGGAGTTCATGTTTGGGGCCCCCCCGGTAGTCCTGTCCCTGTGGAGATGGTTAGCTATCGCCCTTTAAGGGGGGCTAGATCCAGAAGGACTTTTGGCGGTAGCTGACCTCTCTAGGGTTGAGGCAGCTTGTGCAATTGGCTCTGGGGAGGCAGTGGCCACCCATAATAAGGTGGCATCTGAAGCTCAGGATGCCATAGCACTAGTTTGTATATGACCCAGATCTTCTCACTTGAGATCCCTGTGGTTTGATGGGGATCTCAAGACGATGAAGATCAAGGGTCAGAAGTTGCAGCATTGATGTGCAGAAGTCCCAGCTAGATGCTGGCAAACTAGTCCTGCGCACCCACTTTCGTCAGTACCAGAAGGCAATCTCCTGTAAGAAGGCAGAGTTCCAGTCCAGGGAGATTGCAGCAAGGAGAAACAGACCTGCTTAGCTTTTTCGGACTGTGGACAGGCTTCTTCAGCAGCCCAGTCTTCAGCCAAAAAAAGCCTTTTCATCCACCTTGTGTGAGGAGTTGCACTGTTCTTCTCTGACAGGGTGTCGGCTATCTGGTTGGGGATTCTGTCAGGTAGGCTCTCGCCTCAATGTTGCCGGTCTGTTGGAAGTAGAGGAACTCTGCCTGCATGGAAAGAGTTTAGGCCAGTAGTGGAGGTGTCTGAGGTGACTTAGGTGATCTTAGAGCTGAAGTTTGTGAACTGGACCCAGCCCCGATGCGTTTCTTGAAAGGATGCACTGAGGCTGTTGATCTGGTGTTTGCTGGGATAGCGAGGTGCTCGATGGCAGAGGGGGTGTTCCCAGCGCCTCTGAAAGAGGCGCTGGTGAGACCCCTCCTAAAGAAACCTTCCATTGACCCAGAGATCCTAGCAAATTACCACCCTATCTCCAACCTGCCTTTTTTGAGCAAAGTTGTTGAGAAACTGGTAGCAGAGCAGCTCAGGGATTGGCTTATTTTCTTCAACAACTGTGAACCATTCCAGTCAAGTTTTTGGGCTAGACACAGCACAGAAACTGCACTAGTCAGGGTGCATAATGACTTACTCAGAGCTAGAGATAGAGGATACAGGTCAGTTATTGTGCTCCTTGATCTCTCTTCAGTTTTCAATACTGTGGACCACATTGTGCTTCTTGATTGGCTCTGTGAATTTGTGGATTCACCAGTGTTGCCATCAGATGGCTTGAGTCCTATATCTCAGATAGGGTGCAGTGGGCAGTGATGGGGAATTTCTCCTTCTCTCCAATGCCTCTGTCTTGTGGAGTTCCACAGAGCTCGAGCTTGTCGCCAATGCTATTTGCGGTGTATATGCTGCCCTGGGTGAGATAATTCAACAGTATAGTGTAGAATTTCACTGCTACGCAGATGACACCCAGCTGTATTTGTCATTTTCCCCTGGGACACCCAGTGTGGTTGATGTGCTTAACACCAGTCTGACTAAAATGAATGACTGAATGGCTTCCAGCTGGCTGTGACTCAACCTGGACAAGACAGAGATGCTGGTGGTTGATAGGTTGCTACCTGGAGTGGACACTGGTGTTTTCCTAGGGTCTGCAGTGTTGGTCATTTCCCCAAGGGTGCAAGATTTAGGTGTGATGCTGGACAGCAGACTGACCTTTGAAGATCAGGTGTTGTCTGTTATGAGGAGTGTTTTTTACCACTTATGGAACATCGCCAGGATCAAGCCCCTCTTTCCACCTGAAGATCTGCCAACCTTAGTACATGCCATTGAGACCTCCAGACTCGACTACTGTAATGCTCTTTACTTCGGGGTCACATGAGGGACTCTCCACAGGCTGCAGCTGGTGCAGAAGGTGGCAGCCTGGTTACTGGCGGGACTATCTTGGTCGTGCCATATGACTCTGGTCCTGTGTGCTCTGCACTGGCTGCCAGTCAGGTGGAGGAACCTTTTCAAGGTGGGCTTGCTCACCTATAAGGTCCTATATGGGCTGTGTCCTGGCTACCTGTCTGAGCTCCAGTCACCTGCAACCTCTACCCACTCCCTCTGCTCCGCTTCGAGGGGCCTCCTGGATGTTCCCAGGGTCTGGCTCATGACCTCTGGTGACCAAGAATTTAGTGTCTCTGGGCCAACCCTGTGGTACATGCTTCCAGCTGCAGTCTGGAAGGCCCCCTCAACTGGTGTCTTTAAGCACAGGCTTAAGGTCCATCTCTTCTGCCAGGATTTTGTGGATTAAGCCAAAACCCCCATACCCTACCATCAGCTATCACATATTTTGTATTTTATATTTATGCTTTTAAGAATGCCATTTTAAAGATTTTGCTACTGCACAAATGTTATTTCTGTATTTTGTAATCTGTTTTGATTGTGTGTGGCGCCCAGAGCCTCTAGGGTTGGGCACCTCAGAAATAAAGTTGCTTTGCCTTGCCTTATAGGACCCAAGCAGGTGGGCTTTATGCAGGGCAGCTTGGTTACATACCATCTCAGAAAGCTAATGCATCTTATCTATGCATCCCCAGACTCACAAGAACTGGCTGTGCTTCTCTCGTTAGATGCAGAGAAAGCCTTTGACAGAGTCTCATGATCTTTCCTATTTGAGACTGAGCAGTTTTGGCTTCCCCCCCTTCCTTCATAACCTTGGTTAGCATACTGTATTCACACCCACAGCTAAAGTATGGTGTAATGGTTCTCTTTCAACTCTTTTCAGGCTGGAAATTGGAACCAGGCAGGGCTATCCATTGTCCTCCTTCCTCTTTAACCTATACCGGGAACTCCTTACAAGGAGTTTACTGGCTAACCAGGATATCACAGGTATTGAAGTAGGAGGGAAAAAATAAAAAATATTCATCTACATGGACAACATTCTTCTCCACCTATCAAACCCCCAATGGTCGGTTCAAGCAGCCTTCAACCTGATACAGCATTCTGACTGACTCTCTGGTTATAAATTAAATCTCTCTAAGACTTGTATCATGTCCCTTAACTGCCATACCAGAAAATAAATGGTGCTTCAGTGGGGTGGCTCCTGGAACTCTTTATCAATTAAGTACTTGGGAATAGCCATTGCACAGAGTCTCATTTTGATGCTCAAACAAAACTTGGATACCTTGATGGTTAAAATCAAGTAAGATCTACAACGTTGGCTATCCCTTCCCCTTACCTTGTGAGCCAGAATTAATACAATTAAAATGAATATTCTGCCTAGGTTATTATACCATATCTCAATTCTATCCAGTGTATTGCCACAAACTTGTTTCACTTAGCCAAAGACCACCCTGTCCACTTTTCTATGGTGTGGCAAAGTGCCACGTCAGTCCTACATTAAACTCACCTATTCTAAAGACCAAGGTGGGTTACAACTTCCAGACTTTTGGCTTTACCATCTGGCTAGAAGAGCCAGTCAGTTCTTGTGGTGGAGAAACTACACAGAAGGGGAGAACCCTAATGGTTACTTATCCCAATGGAAAATAATAGAGAGAGATTTGTGCACCAAAGCCAAAATCAAACTGAATACACTGCCCTACATCCCCTATAAAAAGGTGTCCCCCCTCTTTGAAACTCACCCCAAAAGGCTCCTCAGTGCAAGTGGGCAAACAGTTGCATAGGCTCCTAGGGACCAGACCTGTATTGGATCCAGCACAACCTATAATGGGAAACCCTAGCTTTCAAATATATCAAACATTGATTCCAATGAACCTTCTGGGCCTGGTACAGCTGGGCGTGCTGAGTGATTATGTGAAAGGGAGTGCACTCATAAATGTATAACAAACTACAGCAGGAAACTGCTCCACTCAAGGTGCCAGTCCTTCCATTTCTCCAGCTACAGCACTCCTTAGTGAATGCACTGGGCCTCAAGCCTTTGGAAACTGAGTATTTTGCAAAGTGGGATAAGCTAACCTTTTTGGCTAGTCAATGCTTTGCTACCTCCCTATTATATAAGAAGCTATTGGCAATCACCACCCCAGAGAGTGGAGCCTCCTGTGCCTATTGGCAGACAGAATTTCCAGAACTAACTGACCCCAGTGTTGTAACAGCCTGGCGCATGTGCAACCACAGACTCCTAATGTTCGATGGCCTCAAACTAATGCAGTATAAGATTAATCACAACCTGTACTATACCCCTGTGAGGTTACACAAAATGGGTAAGCTTGACACAGATATCTGTCCTAGATGCAGACTTCACAAAGGCACACTCAAATAC
The DNA here is from genome assembly GCA_016271365.2 of Neoceratodus forsteri. Classification (NCBI taxonomy): domain Eukaryota; kingdom Metazoa; phylum Chordata; order Ceratodontiformes; family Ceratodontidae; genus Neoceratodus; species Neoceratodus forsteri. Next base: position 760,064,346 of record CM057451.1, read on the forward strand.
ATCCTGTGGGATTGTCTAAAGGCACAGTCTCTATGGACAGAAGTTAAGAACAGTCTAGACCCCATCCTGGGCCTGGAACTGGCTTTCATTCCACAAATTTGTCTGACTGGTCTAAACACGAACTCCCTTTTTGGTCAGAGGAAGTTCAATATTATCTTAGTTGCTGCCATGGTTAAAAAACTTATTCTAAAACACTGGCAGGATGAGACAATTCTCTAATTCCAGGAGTGGCACAATGCAATTCTTGAAGCTCTCAGAATGGAAAGAATGGCTTGCTAGATGAGGAACAACCTGAACCACTATCAGACTCAGTGGGGCATGTTGGACACACTGCTCCTGAACCCATAGGACTAGCGCCCCCAACACATTTAGGCCCTCACAAGGCAGAGGTGTAGTTCCAGCCAAATATATCTGTAATCTAAATGGCCCTAAGGGTCAGGAGCCTGGAGTAAGGTAAACAACTATATTGTTACTTATCAACAAACTATCAGTTAAATACCCTTTCCCCAAATGTTGAATGGTAAGGATTGCTAAGCCTGTTAACCTGAGTATATATATTCATATATTTTTCAAGCAGTATTCTTTCTGTTATAGTCTTTTTCACTTTTCACATATGCTGTACTGTTTGTTTCCATGTTGAAAACTCAATAAAGTATCTTATTTAGAAAAAGGTAATGCGGTGTTACCCCACTCCACCCTCCCTCATCCAACCCTACCACCCCACCGCCCACCCTCCACACACCAACAGGTGTCAGGGAATGCCTTGGGGTCATCGGCTCTAATGCTTACCCCATGCCATGTGTAAGGAAGCTGAAATGGTACAGTATAGGAGAACGGGGTGACCGTTAGGGCCGATGACAGCAAGGCACACCCTGATACCAGTTGGTGTGTGCAGGGTGGGGAGGGTGTGGTGGGGTGCTAGGATTGGGAATCCTAACACCACATTTCCATACTTTTGTCAATTTAATATGAACCCTAACTGATGCATTAAGGAAGTTTTTTTGAAATTAATTTCCTTTCTTTTTGAGAAAGTGTAATCTTACCCTTATTTGGTTGTGGCCCTGTGCTCCCATCATTCCATATTGTGGTCAGTGCTCCCATGCAAGCATATTGTAATTATCCCTGTTTGTTATGCAGCTTATCTATCCATAAGTGAATAGACATTGTAATTAACCCTCATCTCCCTGTGGGAGTGCAGGGCCCCTAGGTGCCCTGCACTCCTTTCACTCCATAATGGTATCCATATGTGGGAGCACAGGGCCCTATGGGCACTGCGCTCCCATCTATCCATAATTGTGGAGACATTGGAATTAACCCTTGTGCTGCCAATAGCTCAGTATCACAGCGTAGCCCCATTGATAAAAATTTCCCCTGCAGTTGTAAACATGGCTTGGCAACATGCATAACTGCTTAGTACAAAGCTGTGTTTCACAAAAAATTAATATCTCGAAGAGTTTTCGAAATAACACTGCCAAAAGGTACCCCGACCACAACAGTGTTATGGGAAATTATTAAACTTTGTGTAACCCCCCTACAAATGGGGGTTCCCAAAAAGTCTTCCCTGAGCTTACCTAAATGCTCACTGCCAGGCTGGTGTCCTGCGTTTTAGCAGTTTAAATATGATTACCTGAGCCTGTATAGCCTCTGTGTACTGTCTCTTTAAGAGCTGCCTGATTGCAGCCTAAGTAATCTGAGAGGGAGCTCTGTTGAAAGATGTAACTATCTGCTGAAAATCATTTAGAGTGATAATGATAATGTAATTTGTCTAACCTGCTTTCTTTGTAGCAAGGACTGTTTTGTTTGTTTCCACTATTTGGTCCTGGACTGCAAATTGGACCAATCAGTTCTGGTGGGACCTAAAATGTAGCTGGACTACAAGAGCAGTCTGAAGTCAAAATCTGTAAGAATTGTAGTTTTGAACTTTTTGCGCCTCTTTTGCAACTGAAGGGGGAGCTGTTGTTTTGACTCACAGCCAAATCAGCCAACCAAACCTTTTGGATCTTGGGGAAGTCCTGGGCTGCTTGTAGTTTTTCAGTTAGATCTAAGGTGGAAGCTGAACAAGAAGGAGCTGAAGTGATTCTGAGCAGCAATCCTGAGTGGATTTGCATGGGAAAACTGTGAAAAGGCCAAATTTTTGGCCTGCATGTCTGCCTGCAGCTCCTGAGAGGGAGAGAGAAGAGAATTATTTTGGACAAAATCGAAGTTTGTGTGACTAAAGTAAGCTACTGAAGTGGGCCAGACTTAACCTGAAGAAGACAGAAGATTTTGCTGAATGCGATCAGCCTGTCAGGAGTTCCAGCTACCCTCAAGCTCCTGGTGTGTGCAGAGACTTTGCGATTGTGACCGGGGAGCACTTTGCTTGGTACAGTAGAATTCCCGTACATGTAAATATGCTGTGAGCTGCTAGTGGGTTGTGAGTTAGTTCCACACGGTGTGAACTATGTTCTGCTTGCTGGAAGCTTTATCCAGCCCAAAATGGACTACATCCGAATTTGTCTCCATGCGATCTGGGCCTTGCCAGACTGGCCCAGCCAGACTACCCACTGTGCAGAGAAACCATTGATGAGAGACCTGCCTGGGGATCAGCCCCCTGCTCCACTCTTGAACAGGAATGACGCCTCTGCAACTCGTGTTGTCCCTGCTTCTCCTGGCATTCCAGATCAACCACCTGCAGTCTCAAGTTTTGTCTAGCCTGTGTCCAGTCTTGGGTATCATGAGTAAATACCAGGGTAGCTCCCTGCAACAACAGCTTAATCTGAGTGTGTCATCTGATTGTCTTGTTGTTTCGTTTCCTTTACGAAATGAGCCCGCTGGCTCCAGATTACAAATATTGTGTACTGTGAATGTTGTGTTTTCCATCACAGAGCCCCAACCAGCTGCAACCCCGGGCTACAGTCCTGGCTAGCCCATCTCTTCTCCACCTGGGTACACAGAGGTGTGACTTTGTGGGGGGACTCAAAGCACATGCATAGCTGCTTGATTGATATAACCTTTAAGCTAATTAACCTGACTTTGCCCCTTCCTTGTTCAAGTCACCTGAATAAATCAGATCTAACTTTTTCTGCTTGTAATCTGACTGTGGTTCCAGTTTGTGCTTAAAGTACTGTACTGTTGCTATTTGCTGTGCATAACCTTGTTTTAAAGGGGGTCCCCAGGGTCAAGCCAGAGGAACCAGCCCTGGTGGTAAGTGCAAACAGTGTGGGTACTTGTGTGGTGTACCAGGGGTATTGTGAAAGTGATTACTGTACAGTGTTCAGGCCACTAGAGGGGAAATAGGGGGATTACAGTGTCCTGGAGGGCTGTACCCAGGTTACCTTGTCCAATACCAACCCTAACCTCTGGGTGGAGGCACTCGTTTTAGAACTCAGGCCCCTTAATCTGCTACTAGCCAAGCAGGCAGGGGTAGTAGCCCTTGGGATAGCGCCACCTAGGGGTTATATTTGGAATATTATGATTATGGAACCAAAGTAAATTTTAACAGCAAACCATCGAAAGGTGCATCTGTGGGGCAAGTCCTTTGTACCCTGCAAATTTCAGCCCATAGGTGCAAACCGTTTCTTTGCAGGGAAGTGACAAAGAAATAGAAATTTTTTGAAAAGCAGTGCTGCAAACTGTGGCACTACTTTTTCGAAAGTGTTGCAACTTGTGGCAATACCCCAGGTGTCACAACATAGTGTCGCAATTTGTGACACTTTTGCAAAAGTAGTGCCTCAATTTGCGGCATTAAAAGTAAGTCAATTAAAATATACATATTTTTGCACTCTGCAGAAAAAAAAATACCCCAGAATCGTGTTCCTCGGACTCAGTTAGGTAAACACAAGTGTTGGTGTTTATCAAGGGGCAGTATTTTTTTAATTATACCATTTTTTTGCATTGCTAACTGAAAACAAGAGGGTAGATTTGCAGCACTGTTTTCCCTTTTGAGAAAGCAAAAAGTTCTTTCACGGCATAAAACGGTTGTTTCAAAGCTACCAGCTAACTTTTCTCATAGGAAATAATGGGAAGCTTTGTTTTTTAATAACTTTTGAACAGATTAGTATTTTTTCACCAAACCATCAAAAGGCACAGCTATGAAAAGGTCACGTGATGGCAGCCTGAGTGGAAGCAGCGAACTCTCGGAGCTCCGCCACCAGCCGTGCGAAATTTAGCCTTGTTTCAACAGCATCTCGCCGATTTAAGCCCTTGAATCAATTTGAAGGTGTCTGTGTCGTCGTCTGGAACCCGTCGCCTGATTTACAGCATGGAGGTGTATGTGAGGAAGGCGAGACCGAAGCACACACCTCCCCAGACCCCAGAAAAGGAAAAGGCCGCTAAGCGGGTGAAACAACAGGCCGCTAGCCTGTCAAGCCTACCTACTGCGGATGCACCACTGTCGGAATCTAGATTCCTCGAGCTCCTGCAACCTCTGCAGACCGCGATCGCTTCGGTAGCCGAAGATATGCATGAAATTAAAAAATCAGTGGATACCTTGACCCGGAGAGTAGGTGACACAAAAGCGAAGGTGATTTCCCTGGAGACTAAGCAAGCAAGCTATGACTCGGAGTTGGTTCTCGTGAAACGGAGGTTTAAAAAGTTAGAAGATAAACTGGAGGACTTGGAGGGGCGTAGCAGACGGAACAACAGTGTAGTTATTGGGATCCCTGAAAAGGAGGAGGGGAATGCTCCGATTTTGTTCATACAGAAGCTTTGCTCTAAGATCGCAGGTTCTCCCCCCGGTGGAGGGGACTATACTATAAAGAGAGCACACCGGGCCCTGCGGCCTCCTCCTGCACAGGGCCAGCCTCCCAGGCCACTAATTGTGAAATTTCTCAATTATCTGGACAGACAACATGTCCTGGCTAAAGTGAGAGAGGTGAAGGAATTATCTTGGGAAGGCAAGCGAATTCGTATCATTCAGGATCTCCCCACTCGGTGAGAATGAAATGACAGGAATTGCACCCGATTGTAACCAAGCTTATTGCTGCATCCAAGCCTTTCAAAGTAAAGTACCCTGCAGTTTTAATGGTAAATCTGGAAGGGAGCTGGCTTGCATTCGAATCCTACTCCCAAGCTCACCAGGAATTGTAGCGTCTTCTCCCAGATCTTTTTAAGTGAGGATACATCCTATTCACTTTGAAACCAATGAGTTGCATCTTTTACTTATGCCTGGCATTAATTTTGATATAGTGCTTGGCAATATGAGCAAAATGCAAATGCCTCAGACTATATATGAGAGGCTCTGCATAAGCTATGGTATCTACATGAAGGCCTCATGATCAGCCCCCAGTTATTGATGCTTTCTGGTCACTTAGCAGGACTGGACATTAATATATAATTAAGTTATCATAAGACTTTGGTCTAATCTGGAATCGGAGATAGATCAAGTGTCAACCTAAACACAGATTATCCACTATTGGAAATAGGCTGCAAGTGGACAATTATTTCCTCTCGGTCTGTATTGGATGTGCTTTCTAATATGTACAACTGCAACTGGGACGTATATTTCGACTAGTGCTGCGAAGGACTTTTCTTTTCCCTTATTTCCTGTTTCTTCCTTCCCTTCCCCAGCCCCTTTTTTTTCTCTCCTCTCTGGACTATTTATGTGTATATTATATTTGAGTATTGATCTATTAATGGAACTCGCTAGGTATTTATAGTACACGCCTGGAGAGATGTTCACTGGATTGGACTATTTCTATTTGAATATTATGTAATCTTAGACTTTTGGGACTATATCCGATTTAGAGAGGCCTAATATAAATTCCTGGCTTGGTGGGTGGGAGCTCTGGAGAGTAGAGCTGAGCATATTGGGCTACGAAGTGTATCATGTATGGAAATTAGTTAGAGAGCAGTTCAATGGAACTGGGGACATGTAATGGGGGTGGTGGGTTTTATAGAATTCAGTATCATTGGTGTGGGGAAAGGGGGGGCTTTTGGAATTATGGCAAAGTTGGGGTGTAGGGAGGGGGACAATCAAGGTTACGGTTTAATGGGGAAGAATGTCCTTTTCTGGTTTGAGGGAGCTCTTATTTATTCAACTGGTCTTTTTTCTTGTTGTAGTATTTTCAGGTCTTTCTCTATAGGTATATTAATCTTCACTCCAAGATACATATGAGCCAGATATATAAACTCATTAGTTGGAATGTTAAAGGAGCCAAGAATAGGGTCAAACGGCAAGTGGTTTTAAGGCATTTGCACCACTTGGGAGCACAAATTGCCTTCCTCCAGGAAACACATCTAAAAAGAAGTGATGTTCACTACTTCAGGAGGGCCTGGGTGGCGCAGGCATATGGGGCTGGGGCCTCAACTAAAAGGGCAGGGGTTGCCATACTTGTAGCTAGGAGTGTCCCTTTTAAACTTCTGAGAGAATACTGGGACCCCGAAGGCCGGTATATATTTGTGCACGCACAATTGGCCTCACAGCCAATATTGTTAGGCTCTGTTTATGGCCCTAATGGTGATTCCCCTCCTTTTTTTATAAAGCTACTACGGCAGGTAACATCGGATACACATAAGCCTACAGTCATTGGAGGTGACTGGAATTTAGTACTTCAAAATGACCTGGATAGGACATTTAACAGACAAAAGGGCTTATCCCCTGCACAAAGGGCTTTGAAGGGTTTATCGACAGTGCAGCTTAGTTGATATAGGCGATATTTAACCCTGGATCCGCAGTATTCTTTTATTCCCCGCTACACAATTCCTACTCAAGAATTGATTATATCCTAGTTAGCTCCTCAGTGGTCCCTGACATTATGCAGGCAGATATCTCAGCTAGAGTCATCTCGGACCATGCCCCGGTTAGCGTGTTGTATAGGCCATCCCTCGAGTTTAGACGTTCACCGCAATGGAGGTTAAATTGTCAAATTCTAAAAGAAGAACCATACCTGAAGATAATTAGGGACTATATCAAGCATTTTTTGCAGGTTAATCAAGATTCAATAGATCAAAAGGATATGATCTGGGCCGCTCTGAAGTGCTCCTTAAGGGGGGAATTAATTAAGATTACCTCTAGGAAAAAACGTATTCAGAGAGGTAAAATGGATTCCTTATTAACCCTGATTAAACAAATTGAATATAGTCTGTCCCAGCGCTCATCCGATTCAGAGAGGGTTAAGCTGCATAAATTGCAGGCACAATACTCGGGACTAGCCCTACAGCAAGCTGAGCTAGCACTTTTGTGAGCAAGGCTTCAATACTTGGACACAGGGGAGAAAGTTCTCGCTATGCGGATATGACAACTGGACTCTGCTCATCATATTGCGGGGATCCGTATTACTCAGAGGGATCAAATATGTACGGATTCGGGTGATATAGCAAATGCCTTCGGGGCTTTTTTCCAAAATCTATATTCGCAGGATACTCAATTCGAATCTTCAAAGTCAGAGGTTAACGCTTATTTGAATTCGATCTCCCTCCCAAAGATTTCTGAAGATGATGCCACGGGTTTAAGTGCTCCTATAACAATCTCGGAGATTCGTCAAACTATTCAGCAGATGCCCCCTGACAAGTCCCCTGGGCCCAACGGTTACCCGAGCAACTTTTTTAAAGTTCTTTTACCAAATGTAGCCCCAATTTTGTTAGAGGTCTTCAATTATTGGTATAATCATGGTATCTCTGATTCTAGTTTTCTTGAGGCAACAATTTCTTTAATCTTGAAACCAGGCAAAGACCCTTCTAACATGGATAGCTATCGCCTATATTTTACTAAATACAGATGTTAAAATCTTGTAAGGTTCTCGAAATAGATTGTCCAAAATTATGGATAAATTGATTTGCAGAGAACAGGTAGGTTTTATGAAAGGGAGGGTTCCTCAGGATCATCTAAGAAAATTATTACATCTCATGGCAGAGGTTAGAGAGTCCGGCATCCCGGCGGTACTCCTCTCTCTCGACGCCGAAAAGGCCTTCGATAGAGTATCCTGGGATTATTTGTTTCTCACTATGTCCGCTTTTGGTATACCGGATGAGTTTTTAAAATGGGTTGGAATCTTATATTCCTCTCCCTCTGCCAGAGTCAAATGCAATGGAGTATTGTCCCAGATTATTAAATTAGAGCGGGGCACTAGACAAGGCTGCCCCTTATCCCCATTGTTATTTAATTTATATCTGGAGCCATTTCTGCATAAATTAGCGGGGAATCCACTTATTGAAGGGATCAAGGTGGGGGAATCTACCTATATCTATTCAGCTTATGCTGACGATGTGTTGCTACATATCGAAAATCCAGGAGCTTCCATACCAGCTATATTGGAGGAAATTGATTGTTTCTCCAAGATATCTGGTTATAAACTAAACCGTACAAAGACTAAAGTCTTTCCTTTAAACAATAAGGTGATAGAGGCAGATTTGCAGTCGCTAGGATTGGGTTGGGAATCTAAATCGTTAGCATATTTGAGTATCAACATCAGCTCAAACCTCTCCTTGATGATTAAAGAGAATTTAGGCACTCTAGTACAAGTTATATCAGGAGATTTGAATAGGTGGCGCCAATTTCCTTGTCATTGTGGGGTAGGATGAACTTCTAAAATGAACGTTCTGCCCAGATTACTATATCCTTTAGGGATGCTCGGGGTTTATCTTCTGAAGAAATGGTTTACCAAGTTGCAGAAAATATTTAATACCTTCCTATGGCAAGGAAAAGGAACCCATTGGTCCTATCATAATCTGACAGCCCCAAAATGCAGGGGTGGGTTAGCCGCACCCTCCGTATTCTTATATTATGTGGCTCAACATGTTTGTAAACTAAGTTGGTGGATTAAAGAACACTGGTACTCGGATTATCGGCCTCTGTGGTGTGACATAGAGTGCGATTTAGCGAAAAGGGTGAAGTGTTCCTTGCGGGCTCTTCTATTCCTTTCTCATCTAATACCCCTAGATTATTAAAGAATAATCCCATGGGATGGTCCAGGAAAGCCTTCTTCCAATTACAGCAACACCTTGGAGTTATGTGGTGGACTTCAGATGTGCAACCCATATTTGAAAACATACACTTTAAGCTTGGGGGTACTACAATACCTCCTGCCTTTTGGCCACAGATAAGCCATTTTTCAGTAGCAGATTTTTGGGAACAGAGTAGCCCACACCCCTTTGATTATTTGAAGAGGCGCTATGGCTTTACTGATGGCTGCTTTTTTAAGTGGTTGCAACTCAGTAAGGCCTTGGCTCAGGTGTTCTCCTCCTCTCCCGCACCTGGTTATCAACCGGAAAACATTGATTCTCTGCTAACGGTTGCTGTACAATCACATGCAGTGTCCAAAGTTTATAAGCTGCTTCAGGAGTGGGATCGTAAACTCCCATCAGGGGTTTGTTATTATTGGATCAGAGAATTGAACATTAGGGACACTCCAGACTATTGGAGGAAGCTCTGGGGTGCCATCTATATATATGTCAAACAAGATAGACTTAGAATGGTTCAATTTAATATCATGCATCACCTTTACCTAACACCCACTTACCTGTTTAGACGGAGAGCATGGCGTTCTCCCCTTTGTTGGAACTGTAAATTGGAGGAAGGCACTTTGTACCACATGCTATGGTCGTGCCCAGATTCGACTCTTTGGGATACCATTGGTAGACTTGTGCTACTCTATCCTGCTATCAGCTAGTATGGATACTCCTGAAATTTGCTTATTACAAATTTTCCCTGAAGCCACTGCTTAGTTTTGGAGAGCCCAAGTGTCGCTTATCGCTGCTGTTATGAAGCTGTTAATTCTAAGACATTGGTCGTCAGACAGCTCCCCATCTCTATTGGAGTGGCATCGAGAATGCACCTTAGCGTTACAACTAGAGAAGCATATAGCATATATCCGAGGCAAGCAAAAAGCCTTTGTATCTTTGTGGGGCCCCTTAGACTCCTTTTTGAAGACCTGGAAGCTGACAGCTTAATGTTTCCTTGGAAGGCCGATTGTTTTACTTTCTGCTCCTTATCTTTAATGTAACCTTGAGGGTGGGGTGGGATGGGGTGAGTTGATAGTATAGATGATGTTTTATAGGGACTTTATTTGTAATGCGCCCTATATGTATTATGCAAGACTATTACTATAGTTGAGTGCCATTTGTCATAGGTTACAATTCTCATATCAATTTTGTTGATGTGGCGTGTAAAATCAATAAAATGTTAATTGCAAAAAAAAGGCACAGCTATGACCCAGACCCCATTTACCTGAACGTTTCAGACCAAACCACCAAGCGGTTTTGGAGAAATGGTGTGACAAAGAAATTGCCAAAAAAGTGGTAATTTTCACATTTTTTTGACTTTCCGTAGCTCCACACCCGTACAGCCGACCGGAACTAAACTTGCCAAATCCAGAGATCTATGGTACTTGACAGTGCATGCAAAATGTCAGGTGAATTGGTCTAACAGTTGCAAAGTTAAGAAAGTGCAACATTTTGGGTTTAACATAGAAGTGACCATTGATCCCTAACTATAGTGGTACTACCGTGCCACCATAAGATATATATATATAAAAGAACATACGACAATGTCAGCAGATAAAGGCCATCTCGGTCTATCAAAGTCTGCTAGAGTATGCAGTTCTGCATTGCGTATACTAGAGCTGCCCCCTCCCCATCTCCTCCTTCCCCCTGCTTTGATCCTCCCTTTCACCCTATGCCACCCCCTCTTAAAGCTGTCCACTGTCCTTGACACCACTACCTCCTCTGGGAGCTGATTCCACCCAGACACCACTCTTTCAGTGAAGAAGTTCCTCCTTATCTCCCTTTTAAATTGTTCTCCCTCCAGTTTGAGAGTGTTGCCTTGTTTTCCCTTTGACTCTGACATTGAAGATGCTTTCTGTATTAACCTTATTTAGACTTTTGAGGTACTTAAAGGCTTTGATCATGTCCCCTCTCTCTCCCTTCTCTCCTCCAGGGAGTACATGTTGAGCTCTCTGAACCTTTCTTGATAGGGTTTATCCTGCAAGCCCTGCACCATCTTTGTTGCTCTTCATGGTAGCCCCCTCCAGTAAACTTATGTCCTTTTTCAGGTGAGAGTGCCAGAACTGCACACCGTACTCCAGCTGCAGTCTCACCAGTGATGATCTGTACATCAGAATTAGGACCTCCCTTGTCTTTGAGGTGAATCCTCAGGCTGCGCACCCTAGCATTCTGGTGGCTTTTGTTGCTACTTTGTTACACTGGGCAGAGTGCTTCAGGTTCTTAGTGATCACCCCTGGATCCCTCTCCTTCTCTATCCTTGTCACCTGTACCGCCCTCCCCAGCCAGTATTCTGTTTCAGGGTTCTTTACTCTCAGGTGCATAACTTTGCACTTTTTGGCTTTAATGGCCAGCTGCCAGACCATTTTTTGAGTCTTGTCAGGTTCTCCCTGAGTTCCTTTCTTCCTTCCTTGGTGTCCATTCTCCAACAGAGCTTGGTGCCATCTGCAAAAAGGCAGTTTTTACCTTGTATCCCCTCCACTATGTCACTAATAAAGATATTAAACAACACTGGGCCAAGAACTGAGCCCTGCAGCATTCCACTGTTACAGGTGTAGGCTTCCAGAGTTCTCCCCTAACTACCACTCACTGACTTATGCCGTGAAGCCAGTTCTTGACCCACCCTACCAGCTTCACCCCTGCTCCTACACCCTCCAGCTTACTGAGCAGCCTCTAATGTGGCACATAGTCGAATGCTTTGCTGAAATCTAGGTACATAATATCAACCACCTGGTCTCTGCTTTGGTGACCCAGTCGAAAAAGTCTATCAGGTTTGTCTGACAGGATCTTCCCGACACAAACCCATGTTGTCTACCATCTTGAAGACTATTTATCTCCAGAAAGTCCACCAGCCACTCCTTTATTATGGTCTCCATCAGCTTACCTGTAATGGAGGTGAAGCTGCCTGGTTTGTAATTTCCTGGTTCATCTCTGGGTTCACTCTTGTGGAGAGGCACTATGTGTGCCATGCCCCAGTCTCCTAACATGCACCCTGTCTCAAGCGAGGCATTATTCAGGTCTGCCAAGGGGCTAGCCAATATTTCTGTTAGCTCCTTCAGGACTCTTGGATGCACACCATCTGGCCCTGGCACTTTATCCAACTGAAGGGCTCTTAGGCCATTTAAAACCCTGTCTTTTGGGATAGCCTCCTCCATTTCCGCCTGCCCCCCCTTTCCATCCACCAATTTTTCCCTGTGGCACTGATCCACCCTTTTCTATTATGAATATTGAGCTGAAGTATTCATTTAGCACTTCTGTCTGTTCCACACTGCTCTCTGTCCATTCCACCCTTGCTTCAATCTATCTATGCCATCCTTCCTATTCCTTTTTTCCCATACATACCACAAGAAGTCCTTTTCCCCTACCTTTATCCCCTTGGCCAGCTGTAATTCATTGCTCACTTTCACCACCTTGACCACTCTGCATGCTTCCCTTGACTTCTCCAAGTAAGCCTCCTTATCAGCATCCTTCAGTGTGCTTTTATACTTGTGATAGGCCGCTGTCTTTTCCCTCACTCTAGCTGCCATCTCCCTGCTGAACCAGCTAGGATTTTTTAGCCTGGCTTTCTTGCTTCGGACCATGGTACACATTTTTGTGGCCTCGATGAGACCCATCTTAATAGTGGACAATTTCTGCTCCACCCCATCTCTGGCTGGATCCTGCCAAGATGTTCCCTCAGGATCTCACCCATCCTCTCAAAGTCTACCCTCCTGAAGTCCACCATCTTAGTTTTCATCCTTATTATTTCCTGTTCAAGATCTATGCAGAACCATACTGCTCTGTGATTGCTGCCCTCTAGAGGGTCTTTTACCTCTATTTCCTGGAGGTGGTCTCCATTGTTCAGTACCATATCCAGTATAGCAGCATCCATGGTGGGATCATTGATCCCTGTACCAGGGAACCATCCTGAGTGGCTTCCAAGATGGCCTCTTCTCTGGAGCAGGAGGTCACTGGGGCACTCCAACTAACTCTAGGAAGATTGAAATCCCCAGCTATGACTACTTTACCCCATTCACCTGTGACCTAATCTTCTCCCCGAGTTCACCATCTATCACTTCTCCCTGTGAAGTTGATCTATATACCACTCCTATTCTAACCTTTGTCCCCTTTGCTGACTGAAGCTCTACCCACAGTGCTTCTGATTTACCTTCAGCCACCAGCTCCCTGGTACATGTAATCTCTTCTCTCACATATAAAGCTATTCCCTCCCCTCCTTGACTGCCTGGACTTTCTGTAGATCTTATAACCCAGGACCATGAGGTCACAGTCATGATGTTTGGTGGCCCACATTTCCATGATGGCCACTATGTCCACCTCCCTCTCTGCTAACAGTGCCTGTAGGTCCACCATCTTGTTTGCTAAGCATCTTGCATTTAAAGACACTACCCACCATCTTGCCTTCTGTACACTACTGTTACTATCTGGTCCACTCTTTCTCCCCTCATCCCTCCCCCTATCCCTCTTCCTCTTCCCTCTGGCCATTTCACCCACTCCCTTCTGATTTCTGCTTTTCAGTGGAGATTCAGCCTCCCATTCTAGGTATCTACTGATGCAGCACCCCTTCTCCCTCTCCCCATTAGTTTAAATTTAGGTTTGTTGCCGAGAAGTCATCCATCTTTTTCTTTAAGACCCTGGTTCCCTCCCTGCTTAAGTGTAACCTGTCTGGTGCATACTGGTCCTTGTTGTTCCATGTCCTACCCCAGTCACCTGTCAACCCATATCCTTTTGATTCACACCACCCCCTCATCCAACTATTAAATTCCTCTGTCCTCTGTTTTCTTACAGTACTGGCCCTGGGGACTGGGAGTACCTCTGAAAAGGCTACTGACCTCCCTACCTCACTGAAAACCTTCCCTAACTCCTTAAACCTCCCCTTTACCATTTCTACCTCATACTCTGCAAGGTTCTTTGTCCCTAGGTAGACTATAATGTGAGGTTTTTCATTTGCCTTGCCAATGCATTTTACTACATAAGACCCTACCCTTCCAGCTGTCATGCCTGGCATTCACTTCACCCACCTTTGGCTAGCCCTGACTCAGTTACCTCCCCATTTCATCCCCTTCACCATTGAATCACCCAAGATAAGAACCCTCCTGTACACTTTGCATTCCCTCCCCTCCCTTATTTCTCCTTGCTGCCCAAATCCATCTGTCTCTCTCATTTCATCCCACAACCCCGCCTTCCCCCTTACCAGCTTTCCCCTTCTCCCTGCATCCCACAGTAGCTGCCACTCCCTTTGGCCTGCTTTCTATCACACCAGTTCCCCCATCCAAGCTCCCCATCTCTCCTTACATGGCCCCCCTTGCCCCAGTACCATCTACTTTTTTCTGCTTCTGCCCTCGTGTGCTTCCTCCATGCCAGAATCCACCTGCTCAATCATTTCCTCTCCACCCCCCTGTCACTGCCATGTGGCCATCCCTCAACTCCGCCTTACCCCCCTCCTTTCCTTCCTCTCTGGCCTCATCTTCCCTGAGGCCCTGCATTTGGTCCTTGTGCCCTCTTCTTCTCCATCCACCCCACTTACCTCTTGTACATCCTGATCTTCCAGAACTGCATAGCTGTTAGATGAAAGTCCCCCTTTAACAGGGTATACCTCTGTTTTCCCCCTCCGGTCTGGTCCTCTCTCACCTTGTTCCTGCTCTTTCACCCACCTACTATGCCCCACCACCACCTGACAATCCTCCCTCTCTGATTTAGAACTAGGTGTTTCTAGACACCCTCTGCTCCTTCCCTTTGTCATCCCATGCCTGTCCTCTATGATGCCTGGAGTCACCCCTCCCTGTTGCACTAACCTTTGTCTATCCCTCCCCCCGGTCTCCTCCTCCCTCACCTACTACCTGCCACACTAGCCACCTAATCTCCTTTCTAAGTTGATCAATGCTTCTGTACACTGGACAGCCCCCAGCTCTCCAGATTATTACAAGAAATTCTGCTACCCCACATCCATTGCATTTTACTACTTTCTTCTTGTCCCCCTGCCCCCAATATCTCCCTCCCCCCAAGTTCCCCAGCTGCCCTGCTATCTCTGCCAGCTCCTAGGTTCCCACAGTTTTTTTTGTATGTGCTTACCTGCTCTGCCAGAACCTGGAGAACACCCCCCCAACACAGTCTTTCCACCTGAAACTCTTCCTCACAGTACACAAGAAAACAGCTTTTATCTCCCAAATAGAACACAGTACAGTGGCCCAAAATTTTACTGTTTACCCACAACCATGCACCATAAATTAGCCCACCTCATGCAATTCATGTGATGTTATGCCTATGCAAACAGTGATTCCCTCAGGACAAATAAACAGTTTTGAAAAAAAAAAAAAAACTCCACTTATCTGTTTTCTGCTTGCATTGCACCTCTGGTTCATCTTCTCCTGAGCTCCCACTTTAGCTACCCTGCCATCTGACGTCAGTCTCCGGAGACCAAACACTTATTAGGTGGTGGGAGGGAGGGCCAAAAAATGCTTGCTCTGGCTTCTGATCTGTGGCTCCTCACTGCTCCATGGTGCAGGGGAGGGCAAGCAAGACACAAATAAATCTATCAGTGTCTGCCCTCTGACCCCTGTTGCTGGATACAGCTCTCT
Source organism: Neoceratodus forsteri (assembly GCA_016271365.2). Classification (NCBI taxonomy): domain Eukaryota; kingdom Metazoa; phylum Chordata; order Ceratodontiformes; family Ceratodontidae; genus Neoceratodus; species Neoceratodus forsteri. The sequence continues at coordinate 760,079,837 of CM057451.1, forward strand.
GGTCGAGATTTGCATTGTCCTGGTATTTAAAGCACTCATCTGATTCAATTTTGGTGCAGAAAACTCAGCCCCTTTTGACTGACTAGAACCCCACAATGGCACTAATCTGTAGCTAAAACTCTGGCCATTTTCAGCTTTCGATCTGTGGCTCTCATTGTAAATACTGCTCCATCTTCTGATCTGTGGCTCCTCACTGCTCCACAGTTCAGGGGGAGGGCAAGCAATACACAAATAAATCTATCAGTGCCTGCATTCCGACCCTGTTGCTGGCTGTGGCTCTCTGGTTGGGATATGTGGTGTCTACTATTTAAGGAAACCCTAACACCCTATTTCCCAACTTTGATCCTAACTGGAGCATTAACAATGTTTTTTGTGTAACCCCCCTGTCAACCGGGGTACTAGAATCCCAGTAACACCTAGTGGTAGGCAGGGAAGGCAGCTTGTGAAACTCCAGTTAAATGGATTTCACACTGTCTCACTCTGTTCTCAGTCTCAGCTGAGACTGAGGGATGACATCATTTAGAACTGTCGCAGCTGCATAAGCCACACTGGAATGTTGCAGTTGGAGGTTAGAGTAGAATGTTGGGGAATCTGAAGTAGTTCTGTAGAGTTCAGCACAGTGTGTGCAGGCTGAAAGAGATGCTCTGCTGAGGCAGGCACTCAGAGCTTTAAGCTCTGTCAAAGAGTTACTTTTGTTTTTTAGGTGTGTGTTTCCACCTGAAGAGGAACAAAATAACTGCAAACTGAAGAGGTGGAGACTGCTTTCAATGGTTCAGGGCCCCATCTCTGCGGGGATGGCGGGAAGGTATCAGCCTGTTTCCAGGGGCAAACACCCTTGGTTTGGCTAAGGAAAAGAAGCTGCCTATTTAAGTTTGTGCTGAGGCACCAGAAGCTCTGGAAGAGAGTTCCTTGAGGAGGAAATGCCTGTGAGGCACCTGCAACCGAAGGGTGAGTTCGCTCTGCTAAAGGGCCATGTGTTTTCACCCAAATCAAGATGAAACTAAAGGGACTGTTACTGTGTGGTCTGGAAAAGGCAGCCAAGTACAGTTTGGAAGATGTGGGGAAGGGACTGCTTAACTCTGTGGGGGGTCTAGAGTAATGGACAAAGCCACTTATTAAGTATGTTCAAGTCCAGCACAAGTGGGATGTAAAGACAATCGATTGAATGTGAAATACATTTAAAAAGAATCTACACAGCAAAGTGTGTTAAAGGATGAGGTGTTACAGTCCAGAGAAATGGCTGGGTATGAATTGTGGGAGCGAGAGGTGGGAGATCCTCCATCAATAGTAACCAAATTCACCTCCATTGATTTGCTCTGGGACACCTGTTGCTTTCTGTCGGGTACTTGGCCGGTGCCTGGGAAAAGTACCCAGACGTGGGATTGATGAGAAAGATTACCTTATGGAGCAGAAGTGCTCGTAGGTGGTTTAGGGAGCCACCAAGTGGCTGGCAAGGGAGCCGAGCCAGGGAAAACCCAGAGCAGTGTGCAAGTTTGGTCTGTCTGCCCAGTGTGTTTCAGAGCCTAAGGGCTAAAGTGATAAGGATGTGTTCTGGTCTCCTTAAATCTGCATTACCAGGAGTGTAGCCCCGTGGGGGTCCATCTATGTTTTGTTTATTCTGTTGGATGTGAATAAAAGCCACACTTTAGAATCTCACTTCTGGTATTGGACATTACAGTTATTGCTTCCTGTGATCGGAGTTACTTGGGTACCCCTGTGCAGAGTAGCCAAACCTAGCCAATGTGCCGAGTGACATATTCCTTCTCAAATCCAGCACACCAAGTAGAGCTGTCAAATAGAAATGGCATACCTGGGTGGGTGTTACAAAAATGGAGGCACCACTGAGGATTTGGGTTTGGAATTTAGGGAGGAATGTAAGAAAGGTCGCTCAGACAAAGGCTAGCATTTTGGTTATTTGGCAGTGGGTAGCCCAAAAAGCTGAAGCAATATTAACTAATGTGCCACTGTGTGCTGTTATCCATGTGCTGCTATTAAAATGCCAACTGTTTACCAAGGAGCAGTAAAGCTTGAGAGTGTATGCCCTTGTCCTGCATCAAATTACCGCATTTGCCAGCTTTTAAAAGTGTTTGGGACAAATAAAAGTGTGGAAAACTGTTGGTAGCAAAAGGAAAATTGTGCCCTAGACGTTGGAAATGCTTTCTTGTGAACTGAGAGACTTGTTGTGCTTAATGGCCATGAAAAATGGTTGAAATGGGCTCCCGCTGTGGGGTCAGTTTAAAAAAAAAAAAAAGTGTGATTTTGCAGTTTAAATTTGCCTGGTCGACGATCGCCATGAGGAGAAGAGCACGAGAGGAAAAGAGGCTCATTTGCATGGCGTCGAGTGATTGGTGAGACTGCAATCAGTCCCGCCTCCAAGCCAGCTCTAGAGTGACTGCACAGCATTCGAGAGGGACAGTGAGTGGAGTGTGTGAACTGGCTTACCAGGAGGAGCATCACGGTGACTGAAAGTGCTGTAAAAGTGTAAAAAACTGACTTTTCTGTTTAAATTTGGGCTCAACCCACATCTCGATCGACTGGACTGTGAGTGTGGTGTTCAGAGGGAAAATCGGCAGGACTGGCAACCCGCTTCTTTCCAGAGGCCTCCAAGACTGGCTTCAGGCCGTGTTCCATCGCAGCAAACAGCTACTGATAACAGTGAGTACTAACAGAAATAATTGCTCAAACTAAGTGATATTGTCAAAAGCCAGCTGAATCTGTATGTAGCAGTGTGTAATCGCTTTGCAAATAAGGACTGTGTTAAGTTTTATCAGCAAAAGCAAGAACTCTAAGCAATTGACTGTGAGCATAATTATAGGTTCAGCGTCAGTATAAGTTTCAAAGCCATGAGAGAGACTGTGAGTTGTATCAGATATGCAGCAAGAATTACAGGCAATCCTGTGCCATGAAATACTGAGGCTTTAAGGGACTGTAAGCTAGAACAATGTCTTCAGCAAGTAAAAAATCCATGCTAAATCATATAAATGTGCTAGGAAAAAGAACAGTGCAAGTTTGTGCAGTTTGAGCAAAGTTATCAGTAACGTGTGTAAATCGGATGCGCAATGGCTTGACCCAGTTACAGAATGTTGATGCGTAGGAGTGCTGCCGCCACCATTACAAGGTGGGGTAGTAATGTAAACACAGCAGTAGAGGAGCCATTTTGAAAGAGAGAAAGTTTTCGGTGATGTGGGACTTGAAATAACAGTGAGCGTTGTTTGTTTTTTTCTCTGAAGTCATGGCTTCAAGACCAGACTCCTACCTGGATCATGCCCGGGCTGTGATAGCAGTAGAAGTTAACAAGTTAAGGGACATTGAGAGATGTTACTATGAGGGATGACAGCCTCCTCATGTGGCGATTCCTGGATATCCAGTGTGAACATGTTTGATGTGCTTAAATGCTGGAAGAGACGTCTTCATGGTACCTCACTGTTCTGGGTGCTTAGAGAAATATGGTTTGTTTAAAAAGCCCAAGATTCTTTTGGCTCCCATATGGATAAAAGTTTAAGAATCTGCAGTTAGCAGCACACAGCACCAGATGGAGCCTGTTGGAGAAGGCCCCTCAGAGTGTGGCACAAAGCTAGAGGGTGCAGCTTAACAGACAGAACAATGTGCTGATGTTCCAGAGTCTGAGTCACAGAGAGACATTTCAGGAACAGCATCAGTAGACCCTTGGAGAGAGGGGCCTAGCCCAAGTCTCATAGGTGAAGACGAGATGAGGGAGGCTTTTGAATGGGAGGTTTTGACCTCCGTGCCCAGTGAAGAGTGGACAGTTTCAGGAGTGAGGATGATTGCTCACTCCTGGGCACAGATTCTCAGTGAGGAAGAAGAAGAAGAGGGAAAACCTATGTGGCCTTGTGAAAAAGGAACTGGTACACAGCCTCAGGGTCTTGCCTCAGAGGAATACGTGGAAGAGAGCGGTGATTCCACTGCCCTGGTTGTGCAAGAAGAAGCCAGGGATCCATTTTTTGTGTCATTAAGAATGCATAGCTGGCAGAACCAGGACTGGCTGCCCCCAAGCCAGGCCATAGGTTTCAGGTTGACCAAAGCTAGTAAAAAGGAAAGACTGGTTTGTAGAAAAGTGAATGAAATCTATGAGATGTCCTTTCCTACTTTTCCTCGGAGAGTCTGGGAGGAGATTGAAAAAGGCTGGAAATCCTGGATTTGGGAAGAAGCAATGAAACATGTGCATCCTGGTGCAAACACGTATGTCAAGAACAGAATGTTTCAAGAAAAATACAGCCAGTGGAAAAGAGGCAGAACACTGTTTATGGACACTGTTTAAATTGTGGATGGAGAGAGACATGAAACCTTTCACAGAGTGACTTATGAGCACCCAGATGGGGTACTAATTCAAGCACCTGACCCGTTGTGCTATTGGCCACAATGCAAAGACCTTCCTGCAAATGTGCCCATGCCTACCAAATTGAAAGCAGAGCAATGGTAGCCAGTGCTGCCACTCCAGCCGTTGCCGTACCTATGTTGTTCTGCCAGTCTGGACGTTCAGGACTCAGGTGCCCCACATTCATCAGTTCTACAGTGTACTGGCCTTCCAGAATCCATCGACTGGCCTACTAGATGACTTCAGATCCAGAAAGGACACCAGCTCAGCTGTATCCTGATTCACCGCCTGGGTATCGGATGAATTCAGACCAGCTGTTTTCCTTTTTGTTCTTGTTCCAAGGTTCCATCTCCAGAGATGACATCAGTCCAGCAGTTTCCAGATGTGCCCTCCTGTCATTTCTTGGAAGATGTCAGCCCAGCTGTATCGGAAGAATGCTGCCAGGGAGAGTCTTCAGCTGAGGACCAGGTTTGGTGCCATTTTCATTCTACAAGGGACTGGTAAGTCCAGACTTTTCTATTCTTATGACATTGCAGTACACACCCTACACTAGCAGACTTCAGATGTTTGAATTGTCCTCAAAGACTCTCCCCTTTGGGACTTTGGCCTGCTAGAACTGTGCTTCACCAGGCTCCGGCCCAGGAGAGACTCTTTAATGGACTTGCCTTCGGGCACTGTGGTCACTAGATGGATCTTATAGGGCACTTCATCCCCCAAATATGGTGTATTGTAAATAATGTCTTTGTTTTCTATTGTTTTCTGTTTATACTGTTTTTCTACTTTTCTGAAAAAAAATATTTTGGGGATTCTCCAGTGTTTTGATGGTAGGGGGTTAGAAAGACTGTGTATGCAGATTAGAAGTGTGTGTTGTCTTTCTTTTTCTTGCAGGTGTTCCTGAAGAAGATAGAAGAGAAAACAAGAAGAGGAGGAGGGACTCAGCGGAGTTCCTCAGAAGTACTTTAGAGTGTAGAGTTTAAAGTACTGTTGTTGTTGTTGTTATTACGGTGTGTAATTTTTCCTTCCACAGGTATGGTTGTGGGGGAATGTGGGAGTAATGCATAGCATATGGTATTAGCTCCTGGTGTGTGGTTGCATGGTGTCCAGGGTCAGGGAGGTCCCCTGTTTGTTTTGTTTTGGGAATTCTAAGTTAGAGGCAGACAGATTTTCCCTAAAGGGCTGGGGGGATAGACAGGCTGTGGCCCTGACCTGTAGTAGGTGTTGCAGTACTGATCTATTAGGGCTATGATCTGGACAATTCTACCAGAGCCACTAGGTACCCATAGTCAGTGGGGAGAGTAGAGGCTGATGCATCAGCCGAAGGCCTCTAGACCCTTAGTGTTGTCTGCCTGTGCTGGCACATGGTAGGGGAGAAGGTAGTACTACCTCTCTGTAGTCAACACATGGGGTGAGATGGCCTAAGCCGGGTGACTAATGACTGCAGACAGTCATTTTCCTGGCCCAGGGTGAGTGTAACCCCCCTGTTACCCGGGGTTACCAGAATCCCAGTAAGACCTAGTGGTAGGCAGGGAAGACAGCTTGTGAAACTCCAGTTAAATGGATTTCACACTGTCTCCTCTGTTCTCAGTCTCAGCTGAGACTGAGGAATGACATCATTTAGAACTGTCGCAGCTGCATAAGCCACACTGGAATGTTGCAGTTGGAGGTAAGAGTAAAACGTTGGGGAATTTGAAGTGGTTCTGTAGAGTTCAGCGCAGTGTGTGCAGGCTGAAAGAGGTGCTCTGCTGATGCAGGCACTCAGAGCTTTAAGCTCCGTCAAAGAGCTACTTTTGTTTTTTAGGTGTGTGTCCCCTGAAGATGAACACAAGAACTGCAAATTGAAGTGGTGGAGACTGCTTTCAATGGTTCAGGGCCCCATCCCTGTGGGGATGGGGGGAAGGTATCAGCCTGTTTCCAGGGGCAAACACCCTTGGTTCAGCTAAGGAAAGGAAGCTGCCTATTTAAGTTTGTGCTGAGGCACCAGAAGCTCTGGAAGAGAGTTCCTTGAGAAGCAAACACCTTTAGGGCACCTGCAACCGAAGGGTGAGTTTGCTCTGCTAAAGGGCCATGTGGTTTCACCTAAATCAAGATGAAACTAAAGGGTCTGTTACTGTGGGGTCAGGAAAAGACAGCCAAGTATAGTTTGGAAGATGTGGGGAAGGGACTGCTTAACTCTGTGGGGGGTCTAGAGTAATGGACAAAGCCACTTATTAAGTATGTTCAAGTCCAACACAAGTGGGATGTAAAGACAATAGACTGAATGTGGGTGGGAGCTACATTTGCAACATATTTCCTTACTTTTTGAGATAGTAAAATAGTATCCTCATTTTACTGTGGGAGCACGGGGTCCTTTGGATCTTGTGCTCTCATCCCTCCATAGGTGAGTATATGTATGTAGCTGTGGAATCACAGGGCCCTCCTGGCCCTGCACTTCCATTTATAGGACAACAGTGACAAAATTGTCAACATAGCCTTCTTATTACCCCACCTCATGTACCTGGAACAGAACATTTTTGAATCCCCTCCAAAATGTAATTATGCACAACTGCAACACTATTCTACATCACAGGTGCAAAAACACATATTGGTCAGGATTTGAAAAATGACATGAGGTGGGGTAATAAGAAGGCTATGTTAAAAATCTTGGTTAAAAATATTTAACATTTCTGAAGTTATGAGTGGGCATAGCAAATTTGCAATGAATGATTATAACTTTAGCATTTTTTCAAATCTGGACTCCAGATTTTCAACATAGTCTTCTTATGACCCCATCTCATAACCCCCATAGGTGAAACTTTTCAAATCCATGCCAAAACACCATTCCACACCACAGGTGCAAAGACACATTTTGGACTGGATGTGAAAAATGACAGCTGTACTGTTTATGAGATGGGGTGAAAAAATGGCTATGCTGAAATTTTGGAGTCAAAATATTGAAAATTAGCAAAGTGATGTGTGTGCATATAAACATTTCAATAAACACTAATAACTTGGACATTTTTAGGAATTTTTACACCAAATTTTCAACATGGCATTTTTGGGACCCCACCTCATAAACACTGGTGGTGAAATTTTGTTATTCTGTCCCAAAAGGTGATTTCACACAGGGACCTCAAAATTACCTTCTGGGCCCAAATAATAAAATAACACTGCCATTGTTCATGGGTTGGGGTCCCAAAAAGGCCATGTTGAAAATTTGGTGAAAAAATTCCTAAAAATGGCAAAGTTATGAACATAAGTTCAAAATACTATTGAAATACATTATATGGCACTAACCTTTATTTTTCAGTTTGGCTTTGAAGAGTGCAGACATGTCTCGGTCCACAGAAGATGACAGAGTTCTACATTAGCTGGTAAGTACATGTTAATGGGGAGTGTGGGGAGGTGGGTGCTCAGTGGGAGGATCGGGATGGTTGGAGGGGTCAGCGGCAATGACAAGGGACCATTTTCTTTGTTTCAGGTTAAAAAACATAGAAACACAGACTTTGACAACAGATAAGGACCTCTTGGCCCACCTAGTCTGCCCATTTCCCTACCTATTGGATAAACTTCAAATTCTAGTTAACCAACAGCCTACTTTCTCCTACCCCCAACTATAATTGCCTTATGTCTGTCCCATCTATTCTTGAATTCCCCCTGTTTTTGACCCCATGACCTCCTCAGAAAGGCAGTTCCATGTGTCCACTACCCTTCCATGAAAAAATATTTCCTTACATTGCCCCTGAGTTGTCCCCCCTCTGTTTTCAAATTGTGCCCCATTGTTCTTGCACATCTCTTTTTCTAAAAGATGCTCCCCTCTTGGACTTTGTTGATTCCCTTGAGGTACCTGAAAGTTTCTAACATGTACCCGCCTCTCCTCCTTTCCTCAAGGGTATACACATTAAGCTCTTTTAGTCTCTCTTCTTATGGTTTCTGTTGCAGACCCTGCAACATTTTAGTTGCCCTCCTCTGGACCTCCTCCATCCTGTCAATGTCCTTGGGGAGAGGAGGTCTTCAGAACTGCATGCAGTACTCCAGATGGGGTCTCACCAACTGTCTATACAAAGGGATAACAACTTTCTGTTTTCTACTGGTGATGCCTCTCCCTATGCATCCCAGTATCCCTCAGCCCTCTTTACTGCCTTCTCACATTGCTTGCCTACCTTAAGGTTATCTGATATGACTACCCCCGGGTCCCTTTCCATTTTTGTTGTTGTAAGTACCCCCCATTGTGTACTCTTCCCTGGGTTTTGTTTCCCAGGTGTATTACTTGCACTTCTTTGCATTGAATCTAAGCTGCCATACTTTTGATCATTCCTCCAACCTTGCAAGTTCTTCTCATCCTTTCCATCCCCCATGTATCAACCCTGTTGCAGATCTTTGTGTCATCTGCAAAGAGACATACTTTTCCTTCCAGCCACTCTGCAATGTCTTCTATAAAGACATTAAAAAGGACTGATCCCAGTACTGCAAAAAAGGCATTGGGGGATGGTTTTCCTATTGCAGGTACATATAACATTCATAAACCATTTCAGGACACCGGGGATGGGCTCCTTAGTGTCCCACTCTGTTGGGTGTGCCTCTAAATGCAGACACGGGGATTGTGTCCCCCAGTGTTGACTACAGTTTTCTTTATTTCAGGGTTCTGCCTGCAATGGGAGGGTGGGGTGCCACTAGACAGCAAGGAACATAATTTTAATAAGGGGACAGCAATCAGAGGGTGGGGGTTCCACTAGACACCAGGAAATCAAATAAACATAATGAGACAGTGATTGGAGTGTGTGTGTGTGTGTGTGTGTGTGTGCATGTGTGTGTGTGTGTTTGTGTGTGTAGGGGTGCCCCTAGACACCAGGGAATAAAACATAATGGGGATGGGGATTGGAGGGTAGGGGTTGCCACCAGACACCAGCCAAATCAGGAATGGTGGGTGGGGGGGGGGCACTAGACACCAGGGAATATATTTAGATTATTTTATTTATTGGGATGATGATCAGTTGGGGGAGCACTAGACACCAGGGAATATATGAATGATTATGCATGGAGACAGCGATAAGTGGTTAGGGGGTGCCACTGGATACCAGGGCAAGGGTGTGTCACAGCTCACATTGCAGCTGGCAGGACAAGTTAAACTGCCACTGCAGAAGTCAAGAAAAGCACGGTCTTCACACAGAGAATGCAGGGGATGTACTCCTTGATAAGCTGGGCACCAGGGATTTTGGGTGCTTAGAAAAGTATTTGTGACCCTAACTGTAAAAAACAAGCATCAGAATCTAGCTAAATTAGGCCCATTCAGATGGGTTCTGGTGTTTGATTTTTAAAATGACAACATTTGTATGTATTTTATATGCTTTTTAGTATGTGGAAAAAATCAAGAAGATGACAGGTCATGAAAAAGGATTTACCTCATGAAAAAGGAATGGCCTTTGCAAAAAAGAACTCTTTTTTTGTGATGCCAAATCCTTTGTCGAACTTTTTACCTTTATTCTGGAGAGTGATCTACCCATAGGAAATGATGGGAACTTAGAAACTGAATAACTTTGCAGCAGATTAATTTTTTTTCACCTAACAAAGCATGGCAGTTCTGTTACCCAAGTTGTTTCTACCATAAAAAATGCACACCAAAATTCCACACTGTCTGGGCACAAGGCGATGAGGAAAAAAAATGCAAAAACTGGTGACTTTTAAGGTTTTTGCACCATCCGGATCTCAGAATCTGCACATCCAACCAGAATGAAACTTGCTCCATCAAGACTTCTGCCCCGCAGGACAGTGTATACCAAATTGTGTGCAGATCCATTGATCGCTTGCAAAGTTATTAAAGTGCAACATTTGAGATTTAACATTAAACAGGCTGCTCAACCCTAACTATAGGGACATGACTGTGCCCCTATAATACTTGCTACTCTGCTTTTCCTTAATTCCTCCAAGGGTCACGGCCCAAATGAGCTCCTCAACCCTGAACCCTTCATCCAGCCCATGCTGTTGCTTTTCTCATGTCTTAGACAACCACCAAAAATGGTACATGACCCTACTCTGAATAAATTGTAGTTTCCATTTTTGTATTTCTCTTCTCACTGCAACAAATTCATTTGAATGTTTTTTGGGTTATTCCAACTTCTTCAGGGAAGTTTTCTTGCAGTTAGTCAATCTGTAATAAACACTTATATACAAATTAGTTAATATTAATCTTGAATAATGTATTACTTTTTATGGTTAGTGGACTAGTTTAATCATAAATCAAAAAGTACACACATCAATTTTTCCTTGTTATGCTTTAAAGGATACCTAATCCTCCGTTGTTCAAATATTCTTGGCTGATTTCATAAACGGTGCCATTTACTACTTTTCGCCACACTGATTCCAACTTTTTGCTTAGAATCTGCTCAAATCTTGATTTATTACTTGCTTTTTAAGTTTCATTATTCAAACATGTGGATTGTGTCTCACACTCCACAGCATTGTTCCGATAATGAGATGCTGGGCAGAGCAGAGGGCGGTGATGTCACAGAATTGCCACTGTGCTGTAACTGATCACACTGTAGCTAAAGACTGTAAGGAGATGGCTGAAGGGGGTCACGATTTTGAAGATCCCGATGTGGATTTGGATTTTATCTTGTCCATCAGACCCTATATGTTGAGCCAGTAAGACATGTTTATGTTGAGGATCATTCAAGGTCTTCTGAAAGCTTGGGTAGTTTGGAGGATGATGATGATTTAGAATTGAATCAGTCTGAAGGGGGATGCAGGCATGGCAGTGTGGATGAATGGTAAGATTCAGTTGCACCGCCTTTTTTGAAGGCTACTGCAGGTTATCGATTAGTAAACCTCTAGTGCAAACATTTCAGATGGTGCTGCTTATGCATAATCGACCATATCGTACCTTTACTGCATTGTGGTTCTCTCATCCTATTGTGGGTTTCCATGTGGTTGATCATAGTATGCCAGCACATGTTTGTGTTACTGTACTGTTAGAAGTACACATTGTGAAAGTTCATTTTACTCACATCCCCAAAACATGTGTTTATTATCATGTTGCATGCATAATGTTCATTTTCAGCTCTGTTACAAAACATTGTGCATGCATTGTTGTTACTTGCAAACTGTTTCTCACACTATGTTTCTGTCTGCATCTCCTTGGCTATCTGTAATAACCACTGTGCCATCCCTCTCGATCCATTTGCTGTTACTTTTCAACGTTCTTGCTCCTGGGAAATGTAAAACCATTTCTCTTTCCATATGCACAATATGTTTTAGTTTTGCCACAACGTCTGTCTTCACATTGTGTAAGCGTTTATTATTCTACGAACAAACTGCTTTTCATAATCTTTGCTCCTGTCTGCGTCACCTCGGCCATCTGTAATGTTTGCCTTATCATTCTCCCTGACCAACTTGCTGTTAGTTTTTTAACATTCTTACTCCTGGGAAATGTAAAATATTTCCTCTTTTCATATGCTCAATATGTTTTCATTTCACCACTTCGTCTATCCCCCACTCCACCCAATCAGTGTGTCTGATTTTATATATATATATTTATACCACGGGGGTGAGAGCTTTCTCAGTAGGATATCTGGTATTATTTCCACTGCAGTGAGAATAAATCCTGATGACATCAGCAGGGTGAAGATATCAACATTTATCCATACTCTGCTGATGTCATCAGAGTGAGGACAACTTCACTGCAACTTTCACTCGAAGGGAAACTGCTTCGGAAAACACTTTATTTTTTTACCAGGAGAGACACACACTAAGCTGAAAGCTTGTTTACAGGTGCAACTTGGGAACACAAGAAAGTTAAGTGACTTACCCAGTATCACACAGGGGCTGTAAGATTCTAACCCAGGTATCTAGGTTTGCAGTTCAGAACCTTAACAGCTCAGAGCCTTAAACCACTGTGCTATACTGCCTCCTTAAGTTTTCTCTTCTCTCTTTCCCACTGAAGCTGCAACTTACTCAGTTAGCTTTGCAAATGACTCTCACCTGTGTTCCATTGTGTTTCTGACTTCCTAGCCCATTACTGTGCTGATCTCAGCATCAAAATAACCTGAATTCTAAATGAAACTCTTTTACAAAGCACTTTCTGCTTCTCAGTGCTACCTGCAGCAATTTGTCTTTCTCAGTGAGCCTGTGACTCATTGAATTAGCTTTGCAAAACACTGTCAGCTGTGTTTCTCACTCCCAGTCCATTCAGAACACACACACACACATACACAGAATGAGCAGGAAACACACAGACTCAGAAAAAAATGTTCCTACAGCTCTCGCCCCTGTGGTATAAATCACACACATGATGGGCAGATCATGGGATATGGAAAATATTCTCACTTCTGCCTCGTGAGCTGTGTATTTTCACTCATGCCTTTGGCACTCGTGAGAATACACAGCTCACTCTGCAGCAGTGAGAATATTTTCCATATCCCACTTCTGCCCATCATATATCCCCTTATTATTGTCAGTATGTTAGAAGCTTGGTCTCGATATGTAGAGGTGAGTCACATATTGTCCTCTTATGCCTATAATTTCAAGGTGTGTACACTGTCTGTCGTTCTGGACCCCCATTCCATGTACCATCTTCCATTACTGAAACCATGATAGACTTTTGCAAAATACTGTAGCTATTGATGGCATAAGAATGGCTGTCGTGTATTTTTGCCTCTCCCTTCCTGGCCTTTTCATTGTCATGTGCTGCATGACATAGGAGTATGGAAAATAGAACCATATAACTTGTTTGGCTACCAAGGAATGCTTTCCAAACCCAGTTTGTCATTTTTCTTGAGCATTTATAAAGTCCTCTCTGACCTTACTCTATCTCTGGATGTAGTGTGTTCCATATTACCCTGCTTTCACAATGCCTAACATAAGTGTTTTAACTGCCCACTGCTGAATGGTCCCCCATAACATCTGTGTTTTGGCTGCTTTATGCATTTAGCACATTTTTTTGGGAGAAGAAATTCCTCACCATCTCACCACGATCTTTACTGTCTCTCTGCATTTTGTTATTATTTACCTAACTTTCTCCATTCTGTCTGGATGTCCCTATGTGCCCATGGATTTGCTGATGTGCTCCTTCAGAGCAACTGGTGGTATGCAGACATTTTATATACATTCTACTAATGTTCTCTGACCAATGGAGTTGCTGATTGTGCCCAAATCATAGTAGAAATATCCAGCATATATGTTTAGGCCCTCAGTTTGTCATCATAATACATGAACATTTGATCACTAGGTATTAGTAGTGCTACTCTGTCATGAATACATTAACTAGACAGTCCACTTATCATTAGGTTGATGCCTGACAGTGGTGCCAGTCTATCCATTCTTGTAACGTTGGCACAGGTGTCTGTGAGATTAAATGGTCAGCCTCATTGGCCACTGCAGCAGATGCCTATATACATGATCACTGAAAGGGACTGGCAGAAGCTGGTTTATCAGCTGATGTCAATACCTTACATCTATAATGTCTCTACAGGACTCACTGTTTATCCCTGTGCCCTCACTCACATGGTTTGACATTGTGCTTATGTGATGAACTCCCTTCTTTAACCCCGTCTATGTGATCACCTCTCTGTTATTGCTGTAGGCTATAGGCAAATGTGTCCTACACTTTTTGCTTTTACACTACTTGGTCATATTTTAAGTTGTTCTGTTAATTGATTGGTTAAATTACACTAATCTGTGTTTTGACTCAATGTGGGTGAAAAATGCTATAGTACAAGTTCAGCGTCACTCTTGAATTAAGTTCTGGAGTACTAGCATAACTGCTGTTTAATAGATCAAGTGTCCGAATTCTGTGGCACCTTCATGCTGACGTTATGTAAGAGGTGCCATAACATGATGATGCTACATCATGGTGTGGACGCTAACCATGACTCTTGCTGGTTTAAAAGAAATAGAGTTGAATATTGTCCAATCAGGTAATGACAAAATATAAGAAGATGTCATGATTTAGTAAATGCATTACATGTGTATTTATTTTCATAGTTGTGGCCTGTGCTTGATATACTTCAGGACATTGGCTCCTGCCAGTGACATCAGCTCTTGGGGAGGGGCTAACTCTGCTTGAAATCCCCGCGCCACTCGCTAGTGCTATTTGTTTGTACCTGCTATGGATGTACAGTGGTATTGCGAGTTTTGCTATTATCTGTGCCTGTTGGAGTGGAGAAGAAAGAGCAAGGCTGCAAGTGGAGTGAGCAGGGTGAGAGCCTGTTCATTACTCCTGCAGTTACACTATATGTGTTTGTGTGGTCTGGCTGGCGAGTAGAGGGATCGGGACATTGGCTCCTGCCAGTGACATCAGCTCTTGGGAAGGGGATAACTGTGCTTGAAATCCCCACGCTGCTCACTAGCATGAGTGATAGTGTGTGGCACGAGCGCCACTCTTCAGAGGAAAGCATATACAGATTTCAACTTTGATTGTTGTTACACAAAAGGTATTTGCCTGTATTAAGTGAATTGTTTCAGGTATAAATTGTAAGTATCTTAAAGGGTTTAGGGATCTTAGGGTTCTGTTACTTATAGTGCCTAGAAACTTCATATATTTAAGTAAGAGGATATTTAAATTGTTACGTTTTAGATTTAATGGCTTTTGCCGGTGTTCATATTGTCCCCATTTTGGCTGAGTGCTGTATTATTAAGATTGCTTTTTAAAAGTTTGTGTTTTGATATTTAATAGATTGAAGAGCTGTATGTTAAAGGTAGGAGTGTATGTAGTTCATGTACTAGTACTTAGTAGCTAAAATCTTAGTTATTTGCGATGTGCAGGGGTTGTTTGGGGGTGCCGGAAGGGTCAGAATAGTGTATGGGTCATCCCTTTTGTGTGATCTATGACCTTTTACCTGCCTACTGGTTTCGGACACTACAGCAAGACATTGCCAGGAGGTGGGGATCTGGAAAAGCTGGGGGGATGTCCTGTGCACAGTGGTGGGTGATAGGATTGAGATTGTTAGGTCCAGGAGGCACCCTGGATGATGGGCACAAGGGAGAGGCCAGATAAGTTTGGCCCCTGTCTCTAGGGATACCACCAAACCAAGTGGTCAGGCAACCCAAGGGGTTACCTTTCCCACAAATCCCCTGTAGGCAGTGCTATGCAATGCCATATCGATTAGGAACAAGACCTCAATTATTGTGGATCTTGTTTCCTCAGTCGATCTGGCTTGCATTACAGAGACCTGGATTTGGGACAATGCAGGCCCAGTTTTTGAGGCAGCCATTCCCCACAGGTATACTGTAGTGCATTGCCCCAGAGAGGAATGTAGGGGTGGTGTTGTAGCCATTTGTTTTAGATCCGACTTTGGCTTCACCATACACCCAGTGGGAACCCCAGATTCTTTTGAATGCATGGCCATTCGTGGGGATCCAGGCATGGGTTGCAGGATTTTCCTTGTTTATTGCCCTTCTGGGTAAGCAGGGAATTTCCTGCAGGAAGGTGTGAATTCATTGCCAGTGAAACATTGGAAGCCCCCAGATGTATTATTCTGGGGGATTTCAATGCTTAGGCCAATGATGAATCATCCTGGCTTGGATATAACCTCCTCCAAATTATGTCATCTTTGGGCCTGTCGCAAGTTGTTTCTGCTGCGACTCATCAGGGCGGCACACGTTGGATCTGATGTTCTCACTGGGGCTTGAGATAAGTAATCCTAGGATTGATCAGGTGGTCTGGTCTGATCATTTCACAGTGCAGTTCATGTTTGGGGTCCGCACCAGATGCCCTCCCCCTACAGAGATGAGTTGTTGCCCTTTGTGTGGATTAACACCGGAGGGCTTTTTGGCAGCAGCTGTGGTGGATGTGGGAAATGTATGCATTGGAGATGTTGGTCTCATGGTGGACTCGTATAATTGAGTTCTATCAGATGCCATTGACTCCCTCACACCTGTTCATGTATGACCCACATCTTCATACCTCAGGTCCCTTTGGTTTGATGGGGACCTCAGGGAGATGAAGAGAAAGGGTGTCAGAGGTTAGAGCACTGCTGGAGGAAGTCCGGCCTATATGTAGACAAACTGGCCCTGCGTGTGCATTATAATACATACCAGGTGGCAATCAACCATAGGAAGGCAGTGTTCCAGTCCAGGGAGATTGCCGCCGGGAAGAACTGACCAACTATACTTTTTCGGACTGTGGACAGGCTACTCCATCCTGCCTGTCTGCAGCCAAGGAAGGATTTTTCAAATTCTGAAAGTGAAGAGTTTGCTTGGTTCTTCTCAGACACAGTGTCCAGTATCCAGCAGGGAGTTTCTCCAGTCAGCAATGTTATAGCTGGCAGTGGTCGCCAGAGGTGTGCTAAGTGTGCTTTGCCTGGTTGGGGGGAGTTTAAACCAGTGGATGCAAGTGAGGTTATTGGGGTTGCGAATAATCTCAAGCACACTTTTTGTGAATTGGATCCGGTGCCGACACGTTTCTTGATGAGATGCATCGACACCGTTGGCCCGGCGTTTGCTCTGATTGTCCGGTGTTCCTTGTCTGAGGGAGTCTTTCCTGATGCCTTGAAGCAGACACTGGTGAGACCACTCTTAAAGAAACCATCTTTGGACCCAGAGGTCAGGGAAAATTACCGACCTATTTCCAATCTTCCCTTTTTAGCGAAGTTTGTGGAGAATGCAGTGGCGCTTCAGCTGGAGGAGCACCTCATGACCCATGAGCTGTACGAACAGTTCCAGTCAGGGTTGCGAGCAAGGCATAGCGTGGAAACCATACTTGTTCGGTTGTAGAATGATCTCCTCAGGGTTAGAGATCGAGGAGAAAGGACAATTCTTGTTCTTCTTGACCTCTCTTCAACTTTTGACACTGTGGACCATTGTGTGTTGCTTGACTGTCTCAGGGAACTCTGCGGACTCACTGGCACTGTCACCTGCTGGTTTGAGTCCTTCTTAACCAATAGGAGGAAACAGGATGTGATGGGGAATTTCTCCTCCTCTCCTCTCCTCTCCTAGCCTCCTTTCCTGCCGAGTACATCAGGATTTGGTTTTAGCCCCAATGTTGTGTTTGCAGTGTATATGCTGCCCCGGGGGGGGGGGATTATTAGGAAGTATGGCTTGGGTTTTCATTACTATGCTGATGATACCCAGTTATACTTATTCTTTGCCCCAGGAACATCCAACGCAGTGGATGTGTTAAACAGCTACCTTGCTGAGATCAGTGATTGGATGGCTTCTAGTTGGTTGTGACTGAACCTCGATAAGACGGACGTATTGGTGGTGGAGTCGAACACAGTGCGTGATAGGTTGGCCTCTGTTTCAGAGATTGGACTTGTTCTGGGCTCTGTCTCATTGAAGGCCTCCTCAAAGGTGTGAAATCTTGGCGTTATTTTTGATAGGAGTATGACTATGGAGGCACAGATTTCCTCTGTTGTCCTCTCCTGTTTTTTCCATCTTAGAAATATCTCCAGGATAAAGCCCCTTGTTTCACCTCTGGACCTCCCCACTTTGATGCATGCCTTAGTTACATTGAGGCTTGACTACTGTAATGCGCTCTATCTTGGGGTCACAGGAGGATCTCTTCACAGACTGCAGCTAGTGCAGAACACAGCTTCCAGGTTACTTACTGGGTAGCCGAAGTTTTGCCATATTACACCAGTGTTGTGTGAGCTTCACTGGCTGCCAGTCAGGTGGAGGATCCTATTTAAGGAGGGGTTTCTCACCTATAAGGCCCTACACGGTCAGGGCCCTGGTTACCTGTTAGATCTCCTGGTTCCTGCTGTCTCAGCTCACTCCCTCCATTCCTCCTGTGGAGGCCCCCTAGTGGCTCCCAGGTCAAGGTTGAGATCAGCTGGTGATAGGGCATTTAGTCACGCCGCTCCCGTCCTGTGGAACTCGCTTCCCTCCGGGGTTAAGGGGGCCCCCACCTTGGAGGTATTCAAGGCCTGCCTTAAAGCCTTCCTATTCACCCAGGCATTTTTAGATTAAGTTATTGAGCTGTGATTTCTGACCTGAGTAGCATGGCTGATGATTTGTTAAGTTATTTATTGTTTTTAAGAAGAATATATATATATATATATATATATATATATATATATATATATATATATGTGTATATATATATATATATGTTTACAATTACTTTTCTGTGTTTTATTGATGAACTGTGAACATGCTTTTTTCATCTGTATGGTGCCCAGATCCTCTTGGAATGGGTGTTTTTAGATAAATTTTACCTTACCTTTTTTTTTCTTTTTTTTTACCTAATATAATGCATGTTACATTCTATCTTGTAAGTGGCACGTAATGCTTTTATGTTTGAAGATATCTACATATGTGGCAAATCGTTTGCTGTTAATTTTTCTTCATGTTTTTACCACAGGTGCTGCTGTAGCCAGTGTTCTACAATGCCCCAAAAACTAGAGTGTGTATGCTGTTTTGAGGTTCTGATGGTTTCATTGAATGTCGAGCAGGAGAACCTTAAATGCATTTGTGACCACAAAATGTTCCGGGACAACTGTCTCGATAGAAATGTTATTCAGGTTGACTTCTACACCTACCTGGCCACTGATGGACTGCTGGACGATGACACTATTATGCATGAGTAAGTAAAACAGAACACTTTTCATATTTGCATCACCTGGCTATCTATATATTAGTTCTAGTAGAACTTGCCTCACCTCTCTTCTATCTTATGGGTCCTTACCATGGTATCCTCTACTAGAACTTCCCTTCTTTCATTACTATAATTTCTGGTCATTCTCAATCTGTAGTCCTGCCTATCTGTGTACGTATGTAGCTACATGACTTGTGCTACTCAGTTTTTGTCTCAAGGTCAATCATCTTCTAGTAAAGGACTAATACTGATGCCTTTTTTTTTGTTTGGTGATTACTCATCCCCCAACCCTACACAAAATAAATACCACAGATGTGTATCGAGTAGCATGCCCTTCTGTATGTCCAGACCCTAACTGTCCAGTAACCATGATCCTCTCACTCCACTTCTGTCATGTGTTTTATAATGAGGCCAGTGGTATGCTCTCTCTTTTTCGCATTCCTATACTCTTTGTGAGTAGTGTAATGTTTATCATTTAACTGATGTTTACAATTCACACATACCTGCCTCTCACATCCCTCTGTACCTCAATCACCAGCCCTGTCCTGCCTTCCTCAAATCTCTGCAACTCTTTCACCAGTCTTCAACTCTCAAGTGCACATTACTCACCAGAACTCACTGGTGCACCGCAACCCTCACAACATTCTTCACCAGCACTTTACTAACATCCGCAGCTATATACATCTCAAACAAGAACACTATCCTGTCCTGCACACACTGCAACACCTCAATCAACTGCACTCACCTGTCCCACACATCCATCTGCACAACGCTCATTAGCACTCAGTTACCTTCCATGACCCAGTGCCTCTCACTCACTAGAGCTCACATGTGCTCCACAAATGTATTCATCTCACCCTGCAGCAAGATACTATCTTTAACATCCATAGGTGCATCAAGACACAGTATTGAGCTGTTTTCCAAAACCCTCTGTACACCTCACTCTCATATATTCACTTGTCTTCCACAGCCCTTTTCAATCCCATTCATAAGCACTAACCTGTCACCATAAAACTTACACATCTCACTATACAGTAGTCAACATACTTCCTCGACATCATGCAACTCCGTAGCCAGAACTCACCTGTTAGCCATGAAAATCATCACCCCTCTATATGCTATACTAAGCTGTCCATGTAACTGATCATAGATCTTTGGTTCACTAATCTACAGTCTATGGTCCCTTGCACCTCACACACAGCTACAACCAGTCCTTACTGACATTCTACTCCTCACTGACATTGAATGCGCTGATCTACACCACCCACTGTACCTCACCATCACTAACCTGTCTTCCTTGGTCATCTGCATGCCTTTTACTACCAATCACATGTCTTCTGATATCCAGTGTATCTTACCACCACTCACCCTATACCCCACGACACCTTCATCTCACTCATCAACACTCATCTGCTGACTACAACTATCTTCAACTCACCCACCTGACCACACAACACTCTACATCTAATATAGCAGTTCTTACATGTAATTCACCAACATGTTATATTCATCTGCATCTCACTCACACCATTCACCTATTTGATATAAGCCTCAGAAAGACAGTCAACTGGCAAACATGACCTTCTGCATCTCACTGATTCACTGAAATCTTTTTGGTGTTTAGAGCAGAAACACTTGACGTCCCTGCTTTCTTCTTTTTACATGCACTACATTACTTTTCCTGATGTTCTCTTTCACTTGGCTGTGGACCGTTTCTGTTCCCTCTCTGGACTACCTTCTCATTTTAGATTATACATATATAGAGTAAAGGATGGGGACATGTGTTATAGAATTTAATACACAACCGAGGTGTGAGATGCTACATACACCATGAGGGCAAAGTCTGAGATGTTTATTAAAGCATTCCACACTGAGGGTGTGCATTACATTTTCTTATGCACTCTCTCCAGTCTTTTATTTTTTATAATTGCCGGTCTGTAATTTTTTTTTACAGCTGGAGCCCTGTGAGTCAGGCAGGCAGGTAGACACACACACACACACACACACACACACACACACACACACAGAGCTGGGTTTTCAGAGCTCGGGGAGGCAGCAAGCCTCTGGTGCACCAAACAAATGATGCATGGCGCTTGTGGCAGTCCCCTGTCGATGATCGGGATTTTCAAACCCTTGCGACGAGTGCCCCTCCTTAGACCACGGTTTTGTGGTTTAGCATGCACCGCCCCTAGGAGGCTAATACATGATGCTTGCACCAGAGTATTAGTGCAAGCTGCCGTAAACTGTGTAAAAGTCACTACTGCACTCAAGCTTTGAAAAGCGGGTGCAGTTGCGGCAAAGAGGGTTGACGCACCGTGAAAGTTATAGTCCTGTGGTGCAGGGTGGGATGCAAGCCTTGCACCAATGTTTGGAAATCCAACCCACAGTTTCTTTTTCTGTCCCTCCATCTATTTTATCAGGTGACTTTTCCTTTTTCCTTTTCCTTTTTTCCCCCCACAGTTGTAGATTTAAGACAAGATCAAGATTGTGCTTACCTCAGTCAGCCACTGAGCCATTCCTACATGCAGTGGGTATGTCTTCTGTCTGGCAAACAGCAGGCTCAAAATGATGATTTTTTTCGTTATATTCAAGGGTAGAATCCACAAGATAGGAAAATAGATACAAATGATTTTGCGGTGGCGAATACTGTTGTAGAGGCAGTTCCTTTGTGGTGATTCCTCAATAATGGACATAAGGAGCCACCATGTTTGTGGATCTTTTCAGCCCGTCCTCTCCTATAGTTTGAGCCAATGTGGGAGCGATCAGTGTTGATAGTCACAGCATGTGAAAATTTCAACTAGGTCAGCCTATTAAATATATTATGTTTGTGTCTGCCATTTAAAGTATGGCAAAGCAATCACTTGATATTATTTTTATAGTTACTGGTGACCCCATTTATCAGTTAGATTACAGTATATTTCAAATGCTGTAATAACCCAAAATCAGATTTTAACAGTGTTTCTTTTAACTTTCTCTCACTAACCGTGTTAGTCATTTGTAGTGCACCATGTTATTGGCCCTTACTCTCTATGTGGGTGGGCCAAACACACTAAAAATATATGGCATCTACAATTTCCCATTAGCGATGACCAGTACTACTCGCCCAAAGTAATTGTAGCCCAGCTGCAGTAAGTTCTTTTTTTTTTAATTACAGTATCTGGTTGATTCTATCTTTTGGGGAAAACAATATAAAGAGAAAGCTAGCTGGATGATCCTCCTGTTGTTGTGCTTCAGTCTGGGCTACGGACCAACCCAGCGTGATCTCAAAGGTGACTGTTTCCTCCCAGGAAGCAGTAGCATTTCTCTTAAGACAAAAAGAAAGAAATGTCCTTACTACACAGGGAGTGTGTGGGCAAGTATGCAAGTGTGTGTGTGTGTGTGTGTGTGTGTGTGTGTGAGACTGAGCATTAGGAATGACAGTGACTGACTGGAGAAACATGCTCCAGCACTAACTTCTTACACCAGCAATTATAAAAAAAATAAAGTCTAGATAGGTCTGTGCTCATGATGTTTTTTTCACACCATTAGCAGTGGGCTCCGAACTATGGGGGCCAGTATCTTTTGCTAAGTGGTACAAAAAAAGGCAATGATTTCAAATTGCTCTCGAGCTTTATGGCTCATCACTCACCTTGGGTGTGTAAAAAAATATTGTAAAACACACTTGCATAGCTATTATTCTCTATTTTGTTATGCCCATATGTGATCATGACTGTTGTGGTTGCTTAGCTTGTATAAAACAATGGCAAAAAAAAATTCCTGGACTCTGATTGGTCAGTGTTGGGCTGGACCCATGATGTTATCCCAGCACAACATCACGGGTCTAGTCTCAGCCTTACCGTAAACCTGCAGATGATCGTGAGCATTTAGAGCTTGATTGTTTCATCTACTCTTAAAAAATAAACATTTGTTTCCGCACAAAAACATCTTTAAAATGATTTTTTTATTCTGTATGACAACAAGCCATTGTGTAATAACAATAACGCCCTCCAGGGTGTGTGTTGTTTGGGATAACATCATGCCTCAGTTGTTGGACACACTCGGCCTGCGGCCTCGTGCCCAACTACCTGAGGTGTGACATTATCACAGCATGACACACACCCTGTCGGGCATTATTACTTAAATAATATTGTTTCTTATGTTACCAATCTCTTACTGTTCTTATCATTAGTATATATTTGTTATAGCATATAATTAAGCAATAAGGCACGACTAGGTGTGTAGTTATGGTAATATATTTTATAGGGTGGGAGTGTTATTGGGATATAACGTGACCACCCAGGGGCATATGAGGCCCGACGCCACAGGCGGAGGGTCTTATAGCCCCTGGAAGGTCTGTTATATCCCATAACGCCCACCCTGGAGGGTATTATTACACTTAGAAAATGGGCCACTGTATTTAATGTTTAAAAAAATAATAATGTTATATTTAGATGTTTAAATTCTTACATTTCATTTAATATATAATAAAATTGTTCCTCTGTTTGTATTTACATGAGGGTTTGTGTTGTTACTGTGGGGACTCTTGTACTTGTGCAGCCTCCGTAGTTTAAGCTTTTAAAGTGGTTGTCATGGTAATCTTGGTGCTTGCCCGCTCGTGCCTCTACTCCCCCCCCAGTTGAAGATGTGGGAAAAATTCTGTCTGACCAGACAAAAAAGTGGATTATTTTTTTTCTTTTCATTTTTTTACTGTAATTCAGTCGGTGGATTTAGCGTGAGCGGGCAGACACTGATGAAATGTCGGGGCTCAGGAGTTGCATACCGAACAGAGTCAGGTGAGCCAGTACCGAAGAAAAAAATGTACGTTTGAAAGTTTGAAAAAACAAATGAGTTTTTCACATCTATGGTTATGAAGAATGTGAGTTACTGTGAGGTTATGAGTACAAGTGAGGGCCGAGGTCACAAAGCTGTACTCAAGGATTTGTTATGGGTATTGGGCAGTTGCGAGGCGAATCTTGGTAAGCCACACAAAAAACATGGTGAATGGCAAGTTTGGCAATTTAGGGTGCCCAAGAATAGTGTAAGTAATGGGGCACCCTGAACTGGTACTTGTTTTTCACTGGGTGTTATAAAGCAAAAACAGTCTGGGTGCCAGGCTGTTTCAGCCAATCAGGGTGTGAGTTTTCATTTACCCATTTTCTAATGTGTAACAACGTAACTCCTGAGGTGGGTTGATGCACGCAGGTATTTAGTAAGCTGCTGATTCTAAGAGTGATGTTATTAGATAATAACACACACCTTGGAGTGCCTTATTGCTATTATACAATGGCTCGTTCTAAAATAATATTAAAAAGTAAAAAAAAAAATGCTAATATTTGTGTTATTTTTTGTATGACAGGCACACGTTGCAAACAAATGAAAAAGCAGTCCAGTAGGTGGTGCTGCTGGCAATTTTGTGTGTTTTTTTTGTGCTTGGCTCCTGGTTTGGTAACCCCCCCCCCAACAAAGTCATCGTTACATGGCATCTTTTAATGAATATGCTCCCACTGCTTATCCTGGAAGCACTTAAAAATTTATGTTTTGTTCCCCGTGAAAGATAGATGGACAGTACAAGAGATGAGCGTGGAGCCGAGCGGTAACTTCCGGTTTCCCGCTACTCACGGTAACTGAATATTGGTCGGAACCTGTGAGTTACAGGTGTTTATTTTGATTTTGGGAACATGCTTTTTGGAAATAGAGAAACTGGGGGTTTGCTCAAAACAAATGATTTGAAATGGGAATACATGGAAACGGCTGTGTGCGTGGGCTTTCACAGACTAAGGCAGTTATAGGGAAATGACAGCTGCCATTTATTTTGAATTTTGTGGTTTTGTTTAATACCTGAAGGACCGAGGCAGTTAGGCAGGGAACATGTGTGTTTGTCGAGGGGGGGGGGCGAATGCGGCTAAGCTGTGATGGCTTCAGGGACTGTTGGCTTCCCGGTGGCTTGCATGGGCAGGGAGGGTTTTGTTTCAGTGTTCTCTGGTCACTTGTGTGCCTGCACTTTATACAGTGATGTTATTGCTCAATAACATCACTGTGCCAGACACACACTAACCAATCAGGATTGGGGAAATTTTCTTGCCATTGTATAATTCCATGTAATCCATACTAGTGTTGAATGAATGGTGTTAAATGAAACATGTTATTTTGTAACAATGATTTATTGTCATTAAGAAGCCATTTCTTTATACTTACTACACATTTTCTAAACTATTAAGTTATGAATTCATATTAGATAGAGAACAGTGTAATGAAAGTGAGAAAAAGAAGCCTGTTGAAGTACATGCAAATACATCACATACAAGGTGATATATATGAAATGTTCAATCAATTGCTTTGAAATTAAACAGTTACTTCCACTAGTGAGTGGTAATCCATAAATTGTGAATGGCTAGCCAAGTATGTTTCCAATAATACTGTTTTGTGTAGACATATTTGGGCAACACTGGATTTTACAAGGTGTTATTGAGGTCTGTATCTGCAGGCGGCTGACAGTATATGCTCTGTCAGGTCCAGTATTGTGCAGTAACGCCCACCTTGTCGTGTATTGCTCTGATTAGGAAAATGGGTAATAGGGTTTTTTTTTTATAATTTTTTTTTTTAACTCAGATTTATTGAAACAGACTGACACAGCAGCTTGTCATACAGAAGTACACAAAGTAGCCATTCTCTGTCCAAATAAGGACAAGCAAGCAAAAGGGATATTAACAACATACACCAGTATCGGAGTGACTCTTTTCTAAACAATATTATAGTTACTGTCCCAAAAGCTGCTGTAAAGTGAATGCTGTAAAAAGTGAAAGAGCACCCCTATTTTTGGGATACAGATAAACCATAACCAGACATTTAACTAATCAACAGGAAAAAAAGAACAGGGAAAAAGGGCCCCATAAAAACAGGTACTCAACTGCAAGCTGCACTTCCAAGTCTCCACTCCCACACCCCCCTCAATTCACACCAACCATACAAAAAGAGGACAGGAGCACTTTTTTCTTTTTATTTCTTTCATAAAGTCAGAAGTCACAGTATGAGCTGTAACCCCACCACCCACTTAAAAGTTGTCAAAGTCTGAACATCATCCCCCATTAGGGTAGGCTATCCAGTAATGTACATCACTAAGCCAACCTGCATCAGTGCAACCCACTCCTCTCATTGAGGGGGAGTGTGCTGACCCTCAACCCTCAACAACCAGGATTCTAAACCTCCCCTCCCAGCATTCTTCATGCTTATCAAACTGAAGCAGGAGTTTGGCTGTTAATGCTTCCATAGTAAGTACATCTTTTATTCTCTGCACCCAATCATTTATTGTAGGGGGTTCTGGCTGAAGCCATCTACTTGTGATACATGTCAAGGCTACCACAAGCAGAGTTAATAAAAGTTTCTGAATTTCATCCCTCTGGTGCGTTACTGTGGGAATTCCCAAATTCTAGTCTTTACATGTAAGCTGGATGAGAACGCCAGTAATCCTGATTTTTTTTTAGACAGAATTGATAAAAATGAAGTCATGCTTTATAAAATGACTTTTTACTATCTAGACCGTATCTTTTAAACTACAATCCATAACAGGGACGCACTCCATGCAATGACAATGTGCTTGTAAAAAAAAAAGTTGATGATTGAATGTGTGGTACAATTTCTGAATGTCAGACAGCTCGTAATTTATTTGCTGGTTACGCAGAAATAACAACACAGCACAAAATGGCATCTGACCGATCTAAATAGTTGGGCTTATGACAACTTTATATAATTACTTGTACATGTTATTGCCACTCATATGTGGAGGTAAATGAAAAATTGTTCCAGTAAATCACTATGTGCTTAACATAATACCAACTATTGATGTTGCACATTTTACAGTGCAATTGAGAATCCCCTTTTTATGTTGCTTGCATGCATGTGCAAGAAACATAGTGCCATCATCGGAGATTTCGGAGGTGTGTCACCTCCTCCTCCAATTCATTCAGTGTGCTGGCAGGCGCGGCCCCTGTAAGCCAATGCATTTTGGAGCTGTCTATGACAGACTCCAAAATGCAGTGGCATACAGTTGAAAGGAGGAGCTACGCTTAAGTGAGCAACGATAAGAGGCTGCTCACGCACAGCTCCCCCCCACCCGCAGGCGTGCGTGCCCCCGCATGCACTGTATAGCCGACGAGGTGCCCAATCCCCGTCAGCTGAGTTGCATCCCCACCCCCAGTAGTAGGTGCCACGCTGGGAGCCCACCCCAGCGTGGCAAGCGGTCCTTTTGCTGACGGGGGTGCCTAATCCCCGCTGGCTGAGCGCCCCTCAATGTCCTTGTGCCATGCTGGGAGCCCACCCAGTGTGGCAACGCCCCACAACGCTTTTTTAAAAACCCTGTAAACAAAACTGTCCTGTGGTGCGCCTCCACCCCCCACAACCCGCACCCACCCACTGCACACCCAGCCTCCCCACACCCCCCCTCACCCCATACGTACCACCAGACTCTGGCGCGACGATCTTCAGTGGACCGGTAACACGTCTGCACTCTTCAAAGCCGACCGCGAACTGAGGAAATGCCGGTAAGCTGTATAATGGGCTAGATAGGGGGGTTTCAACTTTGTTGCCTAGCTCATGCATTTTTGGGAATTTTTGCACCAAATTTTCAACATGGGTTTGGACCCTTCTCATGAATGATGTCACTGTCATGGCGTTATTCGGCCTGAAGGTGATTTCGACAGTGATTGCGCAGTGACTGTGAAATCACCCTTTGGGCCTGAATAATGCCATGACAGTGAAATCATTCATGAGAAGGGGTTTCAAAAGCCCCATGTTGAAAATTTGGTGCCAAAATTCAAAAAAATGACTGTTTTACGAGTGTGCGTTGCGCAGTTCCTACACAGGCTCGTAAGTTCACGAAATTTCAATATTTTCACTCCAGATTTTCAACATTGCCATTTTACCACACCTTCTTATGAGCAGTATAACTGTCATTTTTCACGTCTCACCCAAAATGTGTTTCCGCCCATGTAGCGCAGAATGGCACAGTCGGTGTGCGAAATCAATGTACGGGACAAATTAAGAAAATCACAGTGACACTGTTCATGAGCAGAGGTCTTAAAATGGCTATGTTGAAAATTTGGTGAAAAAATTCCTAAAAATGATTGTTTTACGAGCGTGCATTGCGCAGTTCCTACGGACGCTGGTAAGGTCGCAAATTTTCAATATTTTCACCCCAGATTTCCAACATTGCCATTTTATCACACCTTCTTAAGAGAAGTACAGCTGCCATTTTTCACATCTCACCCAAAATGTGTTTCTGCCCATGTAGCACACAATGGCACAGTCGGTGTGTGAGATCAATGTACGGGACAAATTAAGAAAATCACAGTGACACTGTTCATGAGCTCAGGTGTTAAAATGGCTATGTTGAAAATTTGGTGAAAAAATTCCAATAAATGACTGTTTTACAAGCGTGCGTTGTACAGTTCTTACGCTCGCTCGTAAGTTCGCGAATTTTCAATATTTTCACTCCAAAGTTTCAACATTGCAATTTTACCACACCTTCTTATGAGTAGTACAGATGTCATTTTTCACATCTCACCCAAAATGTGTTTCCGCCCATGTAACGCAGAATGGCGCAGTCGGTGTGCGAAATCAATGTACGGGACAAATTAAGAAAATCACAGTGACACTGTTCATGAGCAGAGGTCTTAAAATGGCTATGTTGAAAATTTGGTGAAAAAATTCCCTTCAGATGTTCTGCAATATTACTAATGAAGACATTGAACAGAACTGGCCCCAGGACCGATCCCTGCAGCACCCCACTGGTCGCCCCCTCTCCCTAGACTGCATGCCATTTACCACCACTCTCTGCCTCCTGTCTGTTAGCCAGTTTCTAACCCAGTTTACCACCATTTCCCCCATGTCCAGCCTACCCAGCTAGTTTATCAGCCTCCTATATGGGATGGTGTCAAAGGCTTTGCTGAAATCAAGGTAAGCGTTGTCCAGTGCCCCACCCTGATTCACTTCCGTTGTCACCCAGTCAAATAAATCAACCAGATTTATCTGACATGATGTCCCCACTGTGAATCCATGTTGTCTATGGTCCTGGGTTCCATGGCATCTAGATGCCCCACTATCCTTTCTTTAAGCAATGTTCCATGATCTTCCCACTACTGAGGTGAGGCTGAATGGCCTATTGTTCCCGCCTCCTCCCTGCTGCCGGACTTGTGTAGAGGGACCACATGTGCCCTCCTCCAATTCACTCATGTTGAATGACTCAGTGAACATGGCTGCCAGAGGTACTGCTATCTCCCTTTGCAGTTCTGTTAATACCCTTGGCCGTATGCCATCTGGTTCCATCGCTTTGTCTACCTTCAATTTAGTGAGCTCCTGCAGGACTCTTTTACCTTTGAATGGACTATTGTCCACCTCTTCACCCCCTTGGCAACTGCTGTACTGCTGTGGCCCTTGCCCCTCCCACTCTTCTGTGAATACTGAACGGAAAGACACAGTGGATATCTTGGGAGAACTGTCACTTTCAAATACCTAAACAGCACATACAAGCAAGCAACATTTGGCATTGACAAATGCTTGTTTTATCTGTAGGACATTCAGATATGTTGCATACCAGTGATTTGTGTGGTGGATCTGGTGCAAGTTGGGAAAGAGGAACCAGAGAATACTACAGGCATGTGTGGTGACTTCAATACATAATGCCTTTCCATCTGGAGAATATACTGGGTTTAAACCACCTCTCATTCAGGTTTTAAATTTAAAACTGAATAACAGGAGCAGGGCAATGAATGCTATGCATATCTAGTGATAAAACTTTACGTTTCTATCATAATGTTGTTATGCAGCATATTAATACTGCTACACATGTTTTTGAATGTTGAACAATACGTTTAATGTTCTGATATAATCAGTACATTGGGCATATAATGTAATGTGCATAATATTATTGTCCTCTAAATGCATTTATCCATTGGGTTGCCATCCATGCAAAAGCATAGTAAGGGAAAATTAACATGTGAAGCCCATGAGTTATGTGAATAAACTGTTTTTGTTGTTGTTGTAGTTTTTGGGTTTTAGAAATTATGATGACCATGCTATTAGATCTAGACCAATTGAAAACTTCTACACAAAATTGTTACATCTCACCTTCCCTCTTGTCAAAATTTCAGAGATATCAGAATAATCTATGTGTTTTATTACCTCAGCATTAATCTGGTTGTTAGCAATCAAATTGAATAATACAAATGGTCTCTATTGAGTATACAAGAGCACGTCACATTTAATGATTCACCAGGAGGAGTAACCTTCCCTAAATTCCCCTGCTGGTTATGCTCTAGAGTATTTGAAACTTCTAATTAGCACTGGAGAAGGTTCGCCCATCCCTAGAAAGCTCACACTATTTTAAATTGATAATAGATTACATAACCAAAAAATGTATTTTCTAAGTAAACACCACTAAATTCAACCTAGAATTCTGTTAATAAACAAATTGATACGAGGCTGGCAGTATAACGCAGTGACTCAGGCCCGTGAGTTGCAAACCTGAAGACCTTGCTTTGAATCCCACATTCTCCATTTGCATCATGTATCATTGCGTTCTCTGCCTTTTTTCTTTATATGTTACTCACATTTAATTGTATTATTGATGTGTTACTTTTCATAGCTTTATTAGGGTGTAATGATTACTTTGTGAGTGCCTAGTTACACACTCTCTATGCCCAACCTGTGCACCAGTCTCAAGGGCTATGTGCTCTGCCTATGCCCCATTCACAATACATTTATGTCCTGCATGTGCCCCAGACACATGGTATCTATGACCTATCCATGTTGACTAACAATGCCTCTGTGTCATGCCTCTGCCTCAGTTTCAAGGGATCTGTGCCCAGCATGTGTTACAGGCACAAGGCCTCTATGCCCTACCTTTACCCATTACACAATGCCTCTCTGCTTAGCTTATGCCCTGGTTACACATCTTATGTGCCCTGTCTATGTCATTATAACATGACATATGCCTTGCCCAACTTCACCCCACCCCGCACCAAACAGAAAGACCTTTCATCTTGTTCTATATGTGGTCTCACATATATATGTTTTCATTTCCCTGATAGAGTTTTTGGAGCCTCTCCCTCCCAAGTGATTTAATAATGTTTTTTGGCCTCTTTTATAATCTCATCATTCCATCCATGCCAACACAAAATGTGGTAATTTTTTTTTTAATTACTGTAATTATCTGGTTGGTCCTGCTGTTTCTGCTATGATTAAAATTAGCACTTTCGCTTTTGGTGCAGTTATGTAGTTTGCCCAGGTATAAATGATGTGGTATTATGGTTCAAAGTTAATGTACTATGTAGGACGGAAAATAAGGGGAACACTGTGTGTTTTATTTTTTTCATTTTTTTTAAATGTATACTTTACTGACCCATTCAGAGGGGGGAGAGGTCCTCCCCAATCCAGCCAGACGGCCTCTGCTCCTCCCCTCTCCACTGTGGGCTTACTCTTTACTTACAGCACTTCCCCCACCGCTGCTTCCCTCTGCCCCTTTCTTTGGGTTGATGGGCTGTGCTTCTCACCACACGAGGCTTAGTACTTTGTACAGTATGTGGAGTGCCACAGTAAGGGATGGAAATGTGGTAACTGTTCATTATGCACTGGATTGGTGCTCCCCCCACATTTAATTGGAGGTGCAGGGGGTTCTTTGATGCACACTGTTGAGTCGCTCACTCTCTCCATGGTACTGCTACCACTAGGTGTCTGCCCCACCTGCAGTCAATTATTTTGCTGTTGCCATCAATTTTCATGACTGGGCATGATCAGCCCTGACACATGCCCTTTTACCATGCCCCAGGAGTAGGAAAGCAGTTCACAGTATGCTCGATCATCTCCCCCCCACCCCCCAGCTGTCTGGCATTAAACAACATGGCTAAGAATGCAAAATGCAGGCACATCAGGCTGACATCATTCACCTGCGGGAGATGAACAGCTGAACACTGTGTAATTTTTTCCAAAAAGTAACTCACTGTTGTTGAAAGGAAGGGACCAACACACTGCTTGTATGTAGCATGATGGACCAGTGTCAACAGCATGTTGTCTGGGAATGGAATTAAGACACTCTGTACTTAAAAAGTTGGAAAACTTTGAAATTGTTTTAAATATTACTTGCTTTTCATTGAAAGGTACATCACACTATAGAGAGATTATACCTATTTAGTCAGCGGCTTCTGAATAGCAGTGGCAAACCAAAGTGAGCGTTGTTATAGCATCACATGCTCACGCCTGTGTCTACTATTCTGAAGCTGCCTACTTGCTGGCTGTCTTCTCTCTCTACATCAGATGCTGCTTTCAAACAAAATTGAGTTCAATTATGAAGCAGTGCAATGTTTTCTGATTAATTTTAGTGCAGAGTACCTCCACGTCATTGACACCACTTGATCACATTACATACCATCAGAGAATCAATATTGATAGGCATCTGTTGACGGTTTCTTTTCATCAAGAAATGAGTAAAATTCATAAAAACACACACATAATTCAATTTTTTTCCCCAGAAGAGTGCATTATTATAAATACCTGCTACAGTATCAATGAAATCACTACATAACTACTTGAAAAGTAAAAGCACTAATTCCGAACACATTGCATAAAGGTGGTGATCTAAAAAACATTTTACAGTATGATGTATCAGAATGTTGAGATATCAGTATGACATATAGGACCATGGAACGATCAATGATATCTCCACTGCTTATCTCATATACTACATCTTATCTATCTAGTTAAACACAAATTTAAGTAATATAAATTATATATGGTTTGTTTATAACATACTATGTAGGTATTAATTTTTTCAATAAAATTTCTCCCTAACTTGTTACTACCACATCAACTAATGGACAAGTGTATAATGAACTATGTTTCAACCACAAAGACATTTTTGGATATAGGAACAATTGTATGACTAGGATCATTACATGCATCCAACCCACAGATTCTGAGCATCAATTCAGAAGTCAAAATGTTAATTGTAACTTTCATTCATTTTGTTGTACTATGATTCTGAACTGATAATATTTCATGTTCTGCATTTCGTGTTATTACTGTTACTGTATGACATTGACTGAAATAAAAAGAGAAGTTGCTTCGTATTCAGCACATGTAAATGAACTTGAAAAAAGCATGTCTCTTAAAACAGCAACATGAAATTTGTACTTTGTATTTACATTCAAAAGTAAATATTCTGGTGATCGTACAGCTAGTAGTACCCAGTTGTTGTTAATATTCTGTTCACAGAAGCAGCACATACAGATAGTAGGGTAATATTCTACTGATTCAATGTCAAAGAAAAATATTAATAAAACATTTTATTAGTTTGTTGGACATTCACTTTTCGGTGTCATTTGTCTTCATGAAATTGTTTGAGCCTTTGCTAGGTGTCATAGTAAAAAGTCCAGTTGGGAGTACATCTTCTGATGTGTCTGTTGATAGTTCAGTATGGAGTTATAGTTCAATTGTTGGTTTCAATATTCAGAGATGATGAAATATACTTTCTGATATACCACTGTCTGATGGTGTACTCTCTAGGGTTGCATCATGTTATTTGTGTTCAGTCGATGCTGACATCATATGGAATCGTGAAATGTGGCTCTGCACCACCCCCACTTTCTGTGGGTGGCTGTATTTAGATGTTAGAGGCAGTGGAATAGTTGACTCATTATGAAGCTGAGTAGCCATTGAGTATGAGGGTACAACTGCTGTAGTTCCAGAATGTTCTTCTGGATTGCACACATGTAACCTGAAAATGGAAACAAAACAGAAACAGTAAGCATGACTCTTGTAAGTAGTGTTGAATAATCTGTCAAAATAAATATGAGCATCCCTAAGGAGATGACTTCTAAAGGCTGTATGGTAACAATGCTACACAGTTCATTGGTTATGTATTCATTTCTGGGGATTTTTTTATGTTAATAAAATTTTAGCTCAAGTCATTGTGCATGGAAATTACCTAAGCGATATACCACAACATGGTGTTGGTTATGTTTGGATATACCCATGCCTGGTGTGGTCTGGACACAAGGCTGCAGGCTGAATGTGTAAACCACACCAGAAATGAATAAATCCCAAAATAAGGGTGTAATGTGGCACAATGCACAGCCAAGTGCCATATTGCTCCCTATAGAGTGATTAACTGACTTAATCTAATTCCTGAGAGTGCCTTATTGACATTGTTAAAAAATAATTCAAAAGAATAGCGTTAACATTTTAAACTTTTTGAATGTTTTCCTCTTACAGAGGGAGATTGTTAATAAAATAGCTCTTCCACCAACAGTCTAAGAATGCTTGTTCCAGATCAGATTGCAGCATTTCTGAGTCCCCTTTTATGATTAAAAATGAGGTACAGGCTCTACCTGAGGCATGTATTTGTGTATCTTTCTGTGCATTCTAGTGGAACTATGATGAATTTTGAAATCATAGATTCCATGTTACCATTCTGTGAGTCTGTGAGGGTGGTAGGTGCATTCCACCACTGGAATAATGCAGAGATTTAAAAAAAACAATAATACATGTCTGGGTGTTGGTACCATTTAAATGTCTGCACACCCAGAGGCTGAATGCACTCTGCCTATGACAACGTGCCTCAGTACGACTCTTGTTATGTGAGTATCTCTTTATTACCAAAACCCATCCATGTCTTATTGCTAAAATATGAATATGTTTGTCTAACAATACACTGGTAGATGTTGTCATGGGAACAAGCTATGGACCATCTATTTTAAATTCAATAAACTATATTGAACTTGTTTAGAAAGTGAAGCACAGAGAACATTGAAGGTACATTGATTCATAAACATCCATCACATCAATAATCAATAAGATGATTGTTGTACTAATTACATCTGGATATGCGACAATTATAAAAAAGGGCTGTCCAAAACCTGTAAACTTCCCAACCAAGCTATAGTCATAACAGTCCAAACCCACCCTGCTCCCACACCCACCCCAACAATGACTCTCCTTCTCTCTCCCCTTTTCCAGAAGCTGGGGTATCCCAGGCAGAAACAAGATGATAACAGCTAGAGCACAGTAAATAAAGGAGCGTCCCAATCCTGAAAAAAAGGAAAAATGTGCATTGGACGAATATGCAAGTTCAAAACATAGCAGGCTCTAACCCTTTCCAGGGATGTGGGGTGTAGAAGCCATAAATAATAAACCATGACTGAGAAGAAATAAGTAGTGAGCAGCAGGTAACTGACCATCACCCAGTATCAAGAGTCAACAAGGTAAAAAGAGGTTCCCATATCTGAGTATATTTCTTTTGGGAGTGTGATATACTTGCAATAATACGCTTGGCCTGCAGTGCAAAAAGGATTTCTCAGTACCATTCCATGTAAGTAGGGGTGGTCTGGTTGCATCAGTGTCTAAGAATAATCTTCTTGATGCAAGCTGATATTAAAGCAAGATGTGGTTTCTGATTACTAATTAAAACCTTAGCTAAGTCCCCCAGAATACAGATTTCAGGTGTGAAAGCCTGGTTGAGCCCCGGTAAGGGATGCAGGTGATGTCTAATATCTTCCCAAAAGGGTATAACCTTTTCACAGGTCCAAAGAATGTGAAACAATGAGCCCCATTCCCTCTGGCACCTAGCACATACATCTGAGGTCAACCTACCCATTCTGTGAAGTTTAATAGGGGTGTAGAACATTATGCAATATTTTAAACTGCATGTAACAGCACCTGTCCCATTTAATATGTTTGTATATGTCCTTCCAGATGTGGAGCTAGTCATGGGGCCTCCCTGGGGAGGAAGGGCCTGGTGCCAGGAATGAAAGAATTTGGATTCCCTCTCAGCTAGGAGGTCCCACAACTGCACATGAAAAAAGGCTATAGCATGAGAAGTAGGAATGACTAATATCAAAGGGAGAAATGTGTCTCCATATTCTCTTGACCAGACACCAGTACCAAAGTATTGAATCAGCATGTGTCTGAGTTGAAAGAATCTGAAACACATAGAAGTAGGCCAGACAAATTTGGGTTGAGCCTCCATAAAAGTAATAAATTTGTGGTCTGACAGCAATTGTTCAACTGACAGAAGATCCAGAGAGAGACATCTTCCCAGCAAGATCCAGAGAAGGACATCTTCCCAGCAATCTTTAAATTCAGATTTTCCAGGATGAGTTGGGTTATGATAGGGGTCTAACTTTAACAATTGACGTGATTGTGGGTGTAAAGAGAAAAACCAACAGGAGTACTCTTCAAGGGGCCAGGAATCCTTTTAAAGAGAATGTATAGCAAAACACTGGGGCTCAAACTGAGGTAGTGGCACAATAAGCATTCAATGTCCAGCCACTGGGGGACATAGGCAGAGTTCAGACCTTCATGGGCCAGACAAAACCATAAGG
Source organism: Neoceratodus forsteri (assembly GCA_016271365.2). Classification (NCBI taxonomy): domain Eukaryota; kingdom Metazoa; phylum Chordata; order Ceratodontiformes; family Ceratodontidae; genus Neoceratodus; species Neoceratodus forsteri. The sequence continues at coordinate 760,116,027 of CM057451.1, forward strand.
AGAGTCATGAACAGTGTATGGCTAGGTAGTAACGGTAAATATTAGGGACTTTCTGCCCATCAGTCTCTTTGGATCTCATTGGCTTTGCCAGGGCTGTCTGAGGAGGCTTTCCCTGCCAAAGGAAGTGAGAGAAAATTCTGTTGACTTGGAGAAACCAGGCCTTGGGTAGGGCCAGGCTAAGCATAGTGAGTGAGTGGATACAGAATTTGTGGGAGAACATTCATCTTAAGGATAGTCACACAACCCCATAGAGACAAAGGTAGCAAAGACCAGTGACTGAGATCATTTTGGATTTGTGTGAGCACTTGGTCTAGATTGCATAGTTTGATTTTGGATGGATCAGTACTGAGGTACAATCCCAGGTATTTTAATTTATCTTTAACCCAAAGAAGGCCCAGGTGCTCCACACTAGCATGATTAGCTGCAATATTCAAGGGCAAGACTTCAGTTTTTGAAAGATTGAGTTTGTAGTTGGAAATAGTGCCGTACTGGGTTATTATATCTAAGACCTCTGGTATGGAAGTGGAGGGAGACATGATCTGTAGAAGAATGTAATCTGCATAATCAGACAACTTGTATTGTGAGGGACCCAAGGATATACCATGAACTTGCGGGGAAAGATTGATTTTCTTGATCAAGGGCTTGAAATATAGATTAAATAAAAATAGAGATAGGGGACATCCTTGGTGAGTTCCTTGTTGTAAGTGGAAGGGGTTGGACAGAAACCCATTGCAAAAAATATGTGCTGTGGGATTAGTATAAAATACCTTAAGCCATCTAATAAATTCAGAGGGAAAGCCACACCTAGGGAACAGGTGAAGCAAGTAGTTCCAGGAGATTCTATCAAAAGCTTTCTCTGTGTCCAGGGAAGCCAGAACCAATGGTATGGAAGAGTCCCTGGAAACAGAGATAAGATGCAGGAGTTTCCAGGTGTGGTCCACAAACAGTCTACCCAAGACAAATCCCACCTGCTTTCTACTAAGAAGACACTCCCATATGGAATTTAGTTTAGTAGCTAAAATTTTTGCCAGGATTTTTAGATCCACATTAATTAAGGATATAGGTCTGTTATTGGACACTAACAAGGGGTCCCGGCCTGGTTTAGGCAAAACCACTATAGTGGCAGCCATAAGAGAGGGATCCAAAAGTCCTTAGCTCATTACATCCTAGAAACGTCTATAGGCATCAGCAAATCTAACTCCAGTGTGTCCCAGACTTCCTGTGTGCCCTAGAAATGCCTGGAGAAGTCACTCACATATTTTAACATTACTTGCCAGCCAGAATTGAGTAGAATTGACTGCATAGTGCCATTAGAAAGGTAATGTTGTGCTGAACAACCTTGCCACTGACACTTTGTGTGTATCACGTTCACTTTAGGAGTTATTCATATTTGTTTATGACATTTTGTCAGTCTAGAACCACCTAAGCACTTTGAAGAAAACACATATTCTGGGTATCTTAGCCAGTATAAAACAAAAACCAAATTGAGTACAGTTGATTGCATAGAACCATTGGAAAGGCAATTTTGTGTGGAACAACTTTGCCACTGATGCATTGTGTGTGTCATGTATACTTTAGAAGTTAAATGCATTTGTTTATGGTATGATGTGTGTGTGTGTATGGTTCAAATTTGTCCCTCAAACCTCACCAATACACCTTGACTCAAATGGGGGAAAATGATGTTTAATACTACAGAAATAGCTGTTTGTTTTACAAACAAATTATTAAAATTACATCTAATGTCTGGATGCTTAATTTGGAGTTGATATGTTACATATTTCCCAATAAAAAAAGGTTTATGTTGCATTTTTTAGTGGAAAAAATATTTTGTTTTGCTGTTTCAACCAGCACAGAAATAAAACTAAATTACCTGCTATTCCTTGCATACCACTGTTGGAAAGGTAATTTTATGCTGAATAATTTTGCCACTCATACTTTGTGTCTAGCACTTATGGTTTTTATGCTATTAGCATGTGTTTGCGGCATGCCAATTATGGCTTGCTTTACTTAGAAGGGCCCACGATTAACTGTTAAGAGTATACAGGAGACAAGTGCTGCAACTTCAGAAAGCTCCTGTGGAGGCAATGTGTTAATATACTGGAACAGACCAAGAAGATATGGTGCTAGTAATTCCTTAAAGTTCTGATAGAAATTTGAAGAAAAGCCGTCTGGGCTGGGAGGTTTATGTGGGGCTAAGGAATCAGTCACTGTAGTCAACTCCGCTAAAGTCAATAGGGCCTTCAAAAAAGCAACCTGAGCATGACTCAGTATGGGTAGATCCAGATCCTTAAGGAAAGTATCTAAGCTGGAGAGATCAAGGGGATCTGGGGGGCTGCATAGAGAGAATGATAAAAGGTCTGAGACAATATCTCTAGGGGAGGTAAGTAGATGGCTGGACTTTGATCGCATAAATGGAACAATCCTGTCTGCTTGCTGACTATGCAAGCACAAAGCAAGAAGCTTTCCATCTTTCTCTCTCTGATCGAAATACTGGATTCTGGTCTGCAGGAGTAGGTGCGCAGCTCTCTCCCCAAGAAGGGCATTATATTTCGCCCAAAGATCCTCACGGTTTCCCGTTCTGATGTTGGGGAACAGTCAGAAAGTTCCCGTTCAACTGACCTGATCTACGACAAAAGAGAGGATGTGACTTGGGATAGTTCCTCTCTTCCATTTGGTTGCCAATCTTATAATTTCACCCCAAAGGGTGCATTTGAAAGAGTACCAGAGAATGTCAATTTTAGGCATCATGGACGAGTTAAAGTAACAAATTCAGAAATGAAGTGCTGTAACCTTTTAACCATCTCTGGAAGCTTTAAGAGTTGGTTATTAAAGTGCCAGATCTTATTCCATACCAGAGAGGGGCAAGATTAACCTGTAAGAGAACTGGGTGATGGTCAGACACCACCTTGGCACTGTAGTGACTGAAAAGAACACCTGGCAATGCTTTTGCACTCAATAAAAAGAAATCAATATGGGAAAAGGAATTGTGTGGAATAGAGTAGAAGTACTCCTTCAATTTTGTGTGCAGGATCTTCCAGGGGTCTACCAGCACTAATGAGTCCATGAGATCTCACAGGGCAAATTGGCTCGGTGTAAGGGGTTGTCTACATTTTGAGGTTCTATCCTGGTCATAGTCCAGCACCACATTCCAGTCCCCCATGAGTATCACAGGGAGAGAAGCCCACTGGGACAGAATGGGGATGATCTGGAAAAAGAATGAAGTGTCCTCCATTTTGGGTCCTTAAACTGATCCCAGGATTACCTCCAAATGTCCCAGCAGTGCTCTCACAAAAATGTATCTGCCGTGAGGGTCACATATTTTCTGGAGAAGATGGAACGGGACAGATCTGCACACCAAAATGCGCACACCCCGCTTACGAGAGTCTAATCCAGAGCCAAAAGAGCAACCCAGGAACATCACAGAGACAGCACCTGGGCTGGGAGAAGGTGGGTTTCTTGCAACAAAGTCACATCAACCTGCAACTTGCATAGGTGTAATTGAACTTTGCTACACTTTGTTGGTGATTGAGCTCTTTTAATATTCCACGAGCAATACTTAAAGTTATGTGCCATAACACAATGAAAATGTAAAGGGTGTTGGGAGGAGACATATACCCCATGAGGAAAGCCCCATGCTTCATACCACACAGCAGCCAGCTTCCGAAGAAGTACCCCAAACCCCCGCCCCCCTGCACCCAACACAACCCACCAGAATCGTTGTGCATGTAAACAGTATACAAAAAGCTAAAGTAACCTGTTTAAATCCAAACATCCCATACCCATACCCCCACCCCACCCCAAACCTCCTATCTTCAACCCAGACAACCTACAACAGCCCCAGGCAAGTAAATAACATCCTGAGAACCAGATGACCCAGAACAAATCAAAACCACCCCATCCCTCCTCCCAACCTTCCAAAAAGAGATATTAAGAATAAAATCCAGCACAAATACTTCCTTTTACCCTCATTACCTTCTTCTACCCATCCCAAAACACCCCAATATCCCCAACTAAACTGGTGCATGAGGCTCCAATCTGACATAGCCCCACACCTCACCCATCCAGCTCCCCCACCTCGCATGTTAACCTATAGTAAACCGTAAACCTTTTTTCCCAAAAAGTAATAATGTGCAACATCAGATATTACATAGCTTTACCCACTCTATTGCAGCAGTGATCACTGCAGAAACTAGATTTAAATTATGTAGCAGACAGTAAGGCAAGTAACAATCAACACTGAAAAGAAAAAAAAAATATTAACTATGCCCCCACAGAACATATTATGAAAGGAGCTGGGTCTAGACATTAACCCATTAACCATTAACATGTGCCCCACAAGACAAAACCACCCACTACAACCCCCACCACCCACAGTCATCTCAATTATGTGGTGCATCCCAGTGCTAAGAAGCTGCATATATTAGAACTGAATTTTGAAGTCCTTAATAACTGAGGTAAACCCTTCATAAGTCCTGTAAAGGCAATATTGATATTCAAAAGAAAACAGTTGTATAGTCCCAGGACCGGAGTACAGGTATAATCCTCCCTCTGATAAAAAAGACACAGAGAGGAGGAATGACCTGCACAAGATCCAAGGACAGACCTCACCCATGCAATCCTGAGAGTCCTCCTGTGCTCAAGCTCCCACAAAGGGCGATGTTGAGTACCGGTGCATAGCTCCTAGAGATGTATGAGGGAAAAAGTACCATCCTGTGCTCCATGGAGATGGTCCCAGCAGTGCACTACATCCAAGAGTCAATAGCATTGAAGGAGCACATCAGGTTGAGCCAAACATTGTCCAGTCTCAGAAAATGAGCTGTTTGGGGAGTCACGTGATGCGTCTGACGAGCTAAGTCACCTTCTCCACTGCTCCTCTACTCAGAGACAAAAAAAAACATACATTTAATCTGCAAATCGAGACGTGCACGGGCCGAAATAACCCTATATCACGTATTAAACTACCATGTCAGCGATTTGATGCACAAGAGGGAAATACAAACCATGGACAGTCCAGCAGCTATGACAATAGCTGTAACTACTACAGATGACTCCAGCGTGCCAGCAAACAAACGGCCTAAGCCTGGACCAGATCCGCACACACCAGCGGAACACAGCACCACTGAATTGCCCCTGGACATATTGAAGGCACTACTCGTAGATTTAGCCACAATTAAACTTTCAGTACTGGAGACGGCTAACGAGATCAAAGCCATCAAGCTGACTTTGGAAGCATTGAGTATGAGGGTCGGGGATGCAGTGGTGTGCATCAGCTCTGTAGAGGATGCACAACAAAAAAGAGCAAACAGCTTAAAGAGCTACAGAAAAAGGTGGAAAAGCTGGAAGACAAAGCTGACAAACAAGAAGCTCGGCTACAGAAAAATAACTTGGTCCTGGTTGGGGTACCTGAAAAATCGGAAGGCAGAAATATATTTGTCTTCATAGAGAAGTTCCTGCAAGAATTGGCGGGTCCCCAGAAACTGCCTATTCAATAGAGAGCACCCATTGATCCTCCAGATCTCCTCAACACCCGATGGACAAGCCACTGGCCATTATAGTTCATTGCCTAATCTTTAGAGAAAAAAGGCACATCCAGGAAAAATCTCAGCTCAAGGGAAAACTGCATTGGCATGGACACAGAGTTTTCATCTTTACGGATGTAACACCAATGGTGCAGGACAGGCAGATGGAATTTAAACCTATCAAAAAGGCTCTATAGTATGGCCAGGTGGTGCTGAGGGTTGAGGCAATGGATGCCACACTTCGCGCCATGCCGATGACCTGGGTTCAGGAACGAGCCCAGATGGTCGGAGGTCGACAGGGGAGGGAGATGATCGAGCATCCAGAGGATGCTCTCTTCTCCCTGGGGTGGATTCGGGGGCTCCTCGGCACAGTGGTGACACCTGGAGGAGGCCAGATGTACTATCTGTGCCTGGAACACTAGGGAAGGAGCGCGGCAGATGCCTGCAACTTATTCGTGCTGGCGTCATTGCACCTTTCTGCTCCTGGGGGTACCAACGTAAAAATCCTCTCCTGGCAGCAGCATGAAAGACACCAACACATGACCTGATCAGTTTGCCAAACAAAGCCAGACAGTTGGGGATGAGGGCTGAGGATGATGTGATCTCCTCTCCTCTCCCAGTACCCCCCTCCGCTGGGGGAGGCCCCACCATGATGAGCAAGCCACGGTCCTCCTCGCTTCAGCGGTTGAGGCGGAGGCTGACTCCACCTAGATCAGTTGAGTTTCAGCGTACATAGCCTGAGTGCAGTAAGTACACCCCAAGCTGCAGTGGAGTGCATAAAGAAAGTCAAAAAATAAAGAAAAAGGCCTACAGAAAGCTGATGTGAGATACAGAATGCTGTACCCAGTGCGTTTAATAGTGCATACTTGACAGGGGCCAAAATAATTTGATTCTGCTGCCCTAGCCATAAGACAACTGCCTAGGCTGCTGCCCCAGATAAAACTGGAACAGGGCACAAGCAAATACCATAAAGAAACCCCACCTGAAACCAACAGTTAACAAGGGATGGATAGACACAGAAGCTGAACATTCCAACACCTTTAACATTGATGGAATCCCCTTACATTTTGTCCATGGTGAGCGTGCCAGAACATAGTGCAACACACCTCACAGAACACCAGGGATAAAACTTTTGGTCACTCACTATCTGGCTTTCTCTCAAAATCAGTATGGCCACCAGCCCTGGACTACACCTGAACCCCTTCTTTTATTGCCCTTTATCCAGCCAGATCTCCCTTTCCCACCAGCGGTGAAATCGCAACCACTGTACACCACTAGGCAGTGATGTCTGCCTCCCTTTTCCACCATACCCACACACAGAAACACAGCGAACAGAATCGGGTGAAATAAGGATGTCAGGTATGCCCAGAAATTAATCTCTTTTGGGTTGTGCAGAGGGTCCTCAGAACATCCACTGCTAGATCGAACACTCCAGACCACTAGTAGTAAGTATACGTGGGCAAGAAAGAAACTGTTTCAATGGTCACCGCGAGAGTAAGCCCTACCAAGGTTGAAGGGATAAATGACTTAGCGACAACCAAGAAGAGACATGTTGAGGTGCTCCGGGGTACAGGGAGGGAGAGCATGGTGGTTGTGGAGCAGCTCAGAGGGATGGGCTGGGTTGGATTTCTGGGTTGCTACATCAGTGCTGCTAATTAACCTATACTGCTGCATATCAGGTAACAATGCTAGTAGGACTAAGAAAAAATAAGAAGAGGGGTGCGAGATGACCCTCTGCACCTAACACCATAGTTCAGGAATCAACTTCCAAAGACGAAACCCTTAGGGGACCCAGGAACAGAGGGAGCCTGAGGCTACTCCTGGAATGCTGCAACCAGTGCAGGGTCCCTGACTGGCTCTGTGAGCCTTCGGTGGGGTGATAACTGAAGTCCCAGATAAGGAAGCCTGGTGCCGCTCGCCTACTGCACATATCTAACTGCCAGCGGGACCTTAGACAGAGGTGGCAGTGTGCTGAACTTGGGGGGGGGGGGAGGCGACCCAAAAGAGTGAAAAACAGGTAATCTGGACTTGGTAGGACATACCCTAACACAAGTAGCCCTTGCGTGTAGTGACTATCGGACCAGCAGATCTCTAACTTGCAACATAGACTTAATCTTACCTGCAGTACCTCTGCATACTCCTGAGCTGGGATGCTGTCGACTTGCTGAGCGCAACATGGGATGGGAATACCTGGGTCCAGGAACCAGCGTACAGTGGTCAGCCTTGATTGGTGCATGCCGCACCTCAGGAGATGCTTGCTGGGGCCCGTGATCCACCCTGTCATGATCAAGGTTGCTATCCAGCCTCAGGGATTGAGCAGTGCAGAGGAGTGAGTCCCTAGGATGCTACCTTTCTTGGGATCAAAAACATGCACAAATCATCCTCCAGGAGGAACAAAGGCACATCCATTCAGTTGTACCTCTCTACAATTCCTATGCCATTCTGGCAAAGTGTGGTTCCTCTATGGAGGCACCCGCAGTGGAGACCAAAGAGGATGCTGGGAACCTCCACAAAGGAGACCCACAGAAGGGTGGCAGGGGACCACACAGGGAAAGGAAACAACTCCTGGTGGGGGACTTCATTGTTAGGAAGGTCGAACTGGGGTAGGAAGGGGAGAGGGAGGTAAGGTGCCTGCCTGGTGCCATGGCTTGGAGGGACAGGGAGCAAATCCTCAGGATTGCCAGAGCAGCTGCACAGGGGAGGGAGATGAATGTCATTGTCCACCTAGAAACACATGACCTGGCTAAGAAAGGGATTAGAGAAGTGCAGGAAGAGTTTGTGGAATTGGGAAGGGGCCTTAGACAAGTAGCATGCACGGTAACCTTCTTGGAGGTGCTGCCCATCTATGGCGTAGGAGAGGCTACGGTGTTCCACACCATGGGATTCAATCAGTGGTTGAAAAACTGGTGTGGAGCTCAGGGATTTGGCTTCATTGGGGGCTGGGGGTCCACCTGGAGTGATGCAAGCCTATACTGGCATGATTGGCTGCATCTGTCCAGGAGGGGAACCAGGATCCTAGGCGATAGGTTTAAATGCTTCATTGGCAAGCATTTAAACTAGCCAAGGGGGGAGGGACTGGAAAGGAGCAGCGAAATCCTAGCCCCCCCCCCAAAAAAAATCACGGTAGTAAGTGCAGTAAACACCAACATAGAGGTGTCAATAGGGAGAAGGGCAGGGGTAAATAGAGAAAGTTACAAAGGCAAGAAGGACAGGGATGAGGCAAAAAGGAGTAAGGCCATCAGGAAATGGAGGGTAATGAGTACCAATGCCTGTAGTCTGGGAAAAAAGCTCCCTGAGCTGGTGGCCTTGATGGAAGAGGGATGCCTGGATATTGTAGCAGTCACAGAAACATGGTACACAGAAAATTTGACTGGGATGTTAACATACCAGGGTACATAACCTACAGGAGAGACAGGCAGGGGAGAAGAGGGGGAGGAGTAGCTCTCTATGTAAAGGAAGGGATAAAAGCAACTGAACAAAAGAGTAAACAGGGAGAAGAGGAGGCACTGTGGGTCACCTTGGAGGCTGGAAAGGGCACCACAATCCGCACAGGGGTTGTGTACAGACCCCCATGTCAATGGGAGGGAATGGACAAGGATATGATAGAAGGCATTCTTAGAATGGCAGAGAAAGAGGAGATACTGTTGATGGGAGACCTGAAAATGCCAGATGTTGACTGGAGCACCGAAAGAGGATGATTTGTCCCCAGACAAAATGTCGCGGAGATAATAGAGTGGATAAAAACGCGAGTGGTCAAAATAATTTTGCATTTAAAAGTCGCGTCTCACATATAGTCGCGAACTAAATGTCATGACTATATGTGAGACAACTGGAGAATTGCTGTTTACTCTTTTTTTTTTTGTCAGTGTGACCTGGTGTTTGTTGCAACTAACTAGGAATTGATGAGATTTGATAGATTCAGAAAATGCTAATGACTGCTGGAATTTAAGAAAAAATATGTGAACAAAGAAAGGCTTTCATACTGCACAAAATTCCCCCCATGGTACACAAAAAGTGGTCAAACTATCAGCCAAAAATAAATAAGCATAGGAAATAATGAGAGATCAATACGTTGCCGCTTTACATCTCGGCAACATTAGTTTCACATCCAAATAGTCCATACTGTTAGGATCTACCCTGTAGGTGTATGCCAGATTCAATGTGTTGGTGTTCAACCAATCCATAAATATGGCCCCCACCCCAGACCCATAATGATATAATTAATAAAACAAGACCTGCGTGTCTGAGGTGAAAGTTCGAAGCCACAAACACGATATGCCCCTCCCACCAAACAAAAAACAAGTTTGCATATGATGGGGCTAGTGCTGCCCCCATCGCAGTACCTTGTTATTGTAACTACATTTACTCCCAATGCAGCAGTAGTTGTGAGTGAGGACAAAACTGAGTAACTCCAGGATGAATTCTCTGAGGGCATGTCTCATATCTGGGTTGGATTCAAGAAAGAGGCAACTTGCTGATATGCCTAGATCATGTTTGATACATGTACAGAGGGATATGATACCAACACAAAAAGTGGTCAAACTATCAGCTAAAAATAAGTAAGCATAGGAAATAATGAGAGATCAATACGTTGCCGCTTTACATCTTGGCAACATTTTCGGCGACGTTTACTCCGGCAGCGAAATGCCCATGTGACATTTAACGCACGAGCATTTGTCCGTGATATTATAGCCAGCGACTAATCGTCCTAGTGCCCTGGAGCACATTTGCTGCAGCCACATCCAAGAACAGGGCCATTCTTGATGCCCTACAGGTGGCATGCCTCAGACAGCTAGTTTGGAACCCACTCATGAGGAGAAATCTTAGACCTCAGTACTCTCAAATGGGGGCAGTGAGAGGATCTCAGATCTAGAAGTGGGTTGCCATCTGGGAACAAGTGACCATCAAACAGTGTGGTTCACGTTAAACTCAGCTACAGAGTCAAGCCATACAAAAGTGAGGGTACTGGACTTCAGGAGGGCTGACTTTGGCAAGATGGAGAGTGCCTCAGAAAAGCACTAGCAAACAGGCTAGAAGGAGGTGTGGAGCAACAATGGGGAATCATCAAAACTGCCATCACAGAGGCAACAAGCCTTTGTGTGAAGCAAATAAACAAATCAAAATGAAAGAAAAAGTCACTATGGTTCTCAAAAGAGGTGGCTGTGAAAGTCAGGAAGAAAACATAGCATTCCGGAAGTATAAGGAAACACAGAAGGAGCAGGACAGAGAGTTGCTCCAGTTAAGGCAGAAGGAAGCAGGGAGGGAAGTCAGAACAGCAAAGGCCCAAACTGAGGAAAAGATAGCCAACTTGGTTTAGAAGGGGGATAACACCTTTTATAAGTACATCAGCGAGTGTAGAAAGACAAAGGGGGATAGGGAGGCTGAATAGAATGAACGGTGGGTGGGCAGAGGGGGACAGTGAAAAAGCAGGGATACTGAATAAATATTTCTGCTCAGTTTTCACGAAAGAGGAGGGAGAAGTGCCTAATCCAATTAACAGAAGCACTCTTGATAGGGGGGTCGATCCCAGTCCTTTCACAGAAGAAAGGGTTCTGCAAGAACTCCTAAAACTGAAGGTAGACAAAGCAATGGGGCCTGATGGAATTCACCCCAGACTTCTAAAAGAATTAAGGGGAGAACTAGTGAAACCTCTGGCTACACTTTTCAATAAATCATGGTAGGATGGTGTGGTACCCGAGGACTGGAGGAAGGCAGATGAGATTCCCCTTCACAAAAGTGGGACCAAGACAGAGGCAGGAAACTACAGACCTATCAGTTTGACCTCTGTGGTAGGGAAAGTGATGGAGTCACTTCTAAAGGAAAGAATAGTTGAGTACCTAGAGGCCAGTGGGGCACAGGATCCAAGGCAGCAGGGGTTCACAGCGGGAAGGTCATGTCAGATGAATCTAATAGATTTCTTTGACTGGGTGACCAAAGTAGTAGTCCAGGGAGGGGCTGTGGACATGGCCTACCTTGACTTTAGCAAGGCATTTGATACAGTCCCACACAAAAGATTAATAGTCAAATTAACCAGCCTGGGAGTGGGTCCCAGGGTGGTAGCCTAGTAAAACATTGACTGGACAACAGGACACAGAAGGTAATTGTAAATGGAGTCCACTCTGAAGAAAGAGGGTTACTGGTGGGTAACGTAGGGTTCAGTTTTGGGTCCAGTTCTTTTAATGTCTTCATAGTGACATTGCAGAGGAACTGGAAGAAAAAGAGTGCCTCTTTGCAGATGACACAAAGATCTGCAACAGGATTGATACACAAGGAGGCGGAAAGGATGAGAGGGACCTGGCAAGGTTGGAGAAATGGTCAGAAGTATGGAAGCTAGATTCAATGCAAAGAAGTGCAAAATAATGCACCTGGGAAACAAGAACCCAGGGAAGAATACACAATGGAGGGGAGGTAGTAATAAAAAAAAGGAAAGGGACCTGGGGTAATCATATCAGATGACCTTAAGGTTAGCAAGCAATGTGAGAAGGCAGGGAGGGCTGGGGTATACTGGGATGCTTAGGGAGAGGCATCAGCAGCAGAAACAGGAAGTTGTTATCCTCTGTACAGACAGTTGGTGAGACCCCATCTGGAGTACTGCATCCAGTTCTGGAGACCCCATCTCTGCAAGGACATAGACAGGATAGAGGCAGTCCAGAGGAGGGCAACTAAAATGGTGCAGGGTCTGCAAGAGAAGCCGTATGAGGAGAACTAAAGGAGCTTAATATGTATACCCTTGAGGAAAGAAGGGAGAGGGGGGATATGATAGAAACTTTTAAGTACCTCAGTGGAATCAACAAAGTCCAAGAGGGTAGCATCTTTCAGAAAAAGAGATGTGCAAGAACAAGGGGACAAAATTTAAAGATGGGGGGCGGTTAAGGGGCAATGTGAGGAAGTATTATTCACAGAGAGGGTAGTGGATGCATGGAACAGCCTTCCTGAGGTGGTTGTGGGGTCTAAAACTGTGGGAGAATTCAAGAATGCATGGGACAGACATAAGGCAATTATTGTGGGTGGTAGGAAGAAATAGGCTGTTGGTTATCTAGGATCTGCGGCCTATCCTGTAGGTAGGGAAATAGGCAGACTGGATGGGCCAAGCGGTCCTTATCTGCCGTCAAAGTCTATGTTTCTATGTTTCAGGCTGGATACCACAGCGCTTTCTAAAGAGGCCAGTTGATATGGGCTGCAGGGGGTTCCACTCCAGTGGGACAGGACCAACAACTGGCAAAACACAAAATGAAGCAGAGTGGATTAGTACACAAGGTACAGGAGGGACTACATCTATGTGCTTAAGGTGCTAGTGGGAACCTGGACACTGACAAATTCCAGAGTTCCAAGCATATGAGGAGCCAGATTAGAAAAGTGCTGATATATATACACCAAGGGTTGGGGCTGGCCACTGGACAGAGTGCAGATATGGGAGCAGTCTATCTCTGGACAGACATGTGGGGGAGAGGAAACAAATGCTGATGGCACCCCACCCAACAGACAATAATATACCTGGAACAGAGAGGCACGAGAGATCCACCTCAAGATCACCATGGGGAGGGGGATCCATAACATCGAGGGAGAAAGGTGCATCTGTAGCTATGGTTTTCAAGAGGTTGACTGGTGGGGGTAAGGGGTGCCCAAGTCATTACAAGGTACTAGGCTACATAGAGGGGGATACTAACCCAGGATATAGTCCCACATGGACAGAATACCAGGTGCTGGCAAGAGTGGAAGGGAAGTGCCTCAAACCCCAAATATGGTCCCTCTGTCCAGCACCTCCAATTCGGAAACCCATGGGGAGGCGAAGGACTGGGGAGGTGGGGAAGGTATCACGAAAGGCCCAGCATCTCCAAAACCATAGAACTGGAAAGAGGCAAGGGTAGCGGTGTGCCAGAAAGGCTGGACAATACTGCAAGGGAATGGCAAACAGGACCACCAGGGACCATCAGAGGGAATGGGTGATGCAGTCATGATACCACCTGTGAAGGAGGCTCACTCCCCCATATCAAGGCCCACAACAGGACACCCAGACTGAGGGGTTAAAGACAGGATCATGGCTCTACAAGGATTTCAGGGCAAGCAGGGGTAGGGGAAGGGCATCACATCAAGAACACCACACAGCTGAGGAAGCAACCCAGATGGTGAGGAACAAAGCATGGGGCAAGACGCACAGGGAAGGAAAGCCCCCACATATCAAACAGCATGCAAGTCACAGAAGGTGCAATATGGGAAGAGGAAACGTGTAGGCAGTCAAGAGGGCCACAACAACCCTCCCCAGACAGTTTTCGGCTGAAATATAATAAATTAACGAGTATGAAAGACAGTCAGGAGTGGTGAAGCAGTAGGAAGCCACTTGATCAGACCACTAATGGACCTGGCTTATGGAGCTGCATGGCACGGAATCATTGGCACCCCTCACAAGGAAGCCAAGGTCCGTTCCCCACACAGGTCCTCAATCAAAGCAAGACCCCTAACTGCAAGTATTAAACCAGTACAAGTTAGGTTTGTATATAGTAGTAATGTATGTTATTGTTTATGTGTGTTTATTGGTTACAGATTAAAGGTATGTAGTTACCATGATTATTACAAGTTCTGACAAAGTGTTACCCTCTGCCATCTGTGGACTGGTCATATCCATAGCTGTTACTACAACAGAACAGAAACCACCTAGACCTGACCCCCCAAATATACTATGTGGTCATCATCCATATCACACCCTCCCATATGACTAGCATGCCTATCAGGTTCCACTCACGGAACATCAAAGAGGAGCAAACAGCTCAGAAGAGATGCCAAATTATCCGACACCTTCAGTCCCTCAGCACCGACATTGCTCTCCTACAAGAAACCCACAACAGACCAGGCTAACCTATGGTGGAGGGAATGGGTGGGACAAGTCCTAGTGGCAGGGTCTAACTCTAGAAGAGCTGGAGTAGCAATATTGGTGAGATGTAGCCACCAATTCTCTCCCACAGTGGTAATAGGAAAACCCGAGGGCAGATACGTTATAGTAAAGGGACTGTTAGACCAAAAGGAGATTATTCTGGCATCCATATATGGCCCCAGTTCCGAGGACCCTCACTTCTTTACTGGTCCACTTGATCAAATAGTAGCACTAGGCAACCTACCAACAATAATAGGAGGAGACTGGAATGTAGTTCTGGACAATGAAATGGACTGATCAGGAGCATCCCATAAGAACCTCCCCTCCAGTCAGAGAGGAGCCAAAGAACTCCAATACACTCTGAGCCTCTGTGACATCTGGAGAGTTCTCCATCCACAAGTACGAGATTATACATTTTGGTCTGCACCCCATAATTAATCCTCCAGACTAGACTACTTCTTGGTGAGTCAGAACCTTTTGGGTTCTACCACATGGAACAAGATAACAGCCAAAGTTATCTTAGATCCTTGCTCCCCCGTTGCTCCACTCCGAAAGACAGAGTGTGGAGAATAAATAACTCCCTCTTGAAAGACACCCAGACTCTTACAGTCATAACTAGGGCAGCTGAAAACTATTTCAAGGAAAACATAGGCTCGGTCTCAAAACAGGCTCCCTTTGGAATGCCTTCAAGTGTACAATGAGGGGGAGAACTATTATGGCTAGCAGCAACTAGAAAATGGAACAGAACACACAAATGTGAAGCCCTACTGATGGCGAATAGGTCTTTGGAGACTAGCCTCTCCATCAAATCCCCCCAAGTAGATTGGATCCACCTAAATGTGAAGAAGACCAGATATGCAGAATTACTCAGGGAGCAAAGAGAATTCACCATCCTACAAACCTGAACAATGTGCATAGACCAAGGGGACAAGGCTGGCAGAATCCTGGCAGTCAGAATCAGACAACAGGGAGCCAAGAAGGCAATCCAGCTGATTCGATTATCCTCTGGACACCCCCCTATAACAAACCCTCCCAACATAGCTATGGCCTTCCAGGCCTTCTTCGAAAACCTCTACAGGGAGGACTCCCTGGTGGCAAAGGAGCAAATACAAGAATTCCTCACCAAGGCATGGCTACCATGCCTGAGTGCGGAGCAATCCCAGAGCATAGCCCACAACATATCAGAGTCAGAGGTACGAGAGGCGATAAAAAGCCTGGCCTCAGACAAAGCCCCAGGGCCCGATGGCTTCTCAGCAAATTTTTACCAGCCACAATAGATCTCACAGCCCCTCAACTGATAGCATTGTTCAGCAACTCAAAGAGGGAGGGAGGAGGGCTAGACCCCACACTACTGGAAGCCTTAATCACACTCCTGCCAAACCTACAGACCAATCTCCCTACTTAACATGGACATTGAAATCCTGTCCACAGTCCTGGCTAGCAGAATTTGGAAGGTTTGGTACTCCCTGATAGGCGCAGAACAAGTGGGTTTTGTCCAAGGCAGGCTGGTCACAGATCAACTGAGGAAGCTCAGACACATCCTGGTGGCTGCGAGGGACACAGGCCTCTCGGTGGTTCTGATGTCATTAGATGCCAAAAAGGCCTTTGATAAGGTCTCATGGCTATACCTACATGCTACGCTTGAGGAATTCGGGTTCCCAACCGATTTCACCACCTGGGTGCAGCTGCTCTACTCCAACCCTTCAGCCAGAATTTCCTGCGACAGAATCCAATCAACCCCAATCCCACTCAGAAGAGGGACTTATCAAGGGTGCCCCCTGTCACCATACCTCTTCAGTCTCTACCTGGAACCACTTACCAGACATCTTCTCCTGAACCAGGACATAAAAGGCATCCAGGTAGGTAATACCAGGTTCAAGATCTCCACATATGTGGACGACATCATCCTGGTATCTAGTGAAAAGGGTGCTTGCTATTGAAAGCACACCAAAAAGGGTGACTCAATAGCGGCACCTTATCAGGTGGCTACTGGATGGGGGGAGGGTGACTGTAGGTATAGCGACATTCTGTTGCTATATATAGACGCACTCACTGGGGGGAGTGAGCATGGGTCAAGGGGGGAGGGAGGGTTTGTGTGGCGTATTGTGGCAATGGGCAGCCGAGCTGCTCCATGGCATGGTGGATGTGTTGCAGGCTTCAGTTGCAAGGTGCGGGGTTTGGGTCTGGGCGTGCATACATTTTGTTGCCCTGGCCCAAGTTTTAGTTTTTTTCGAATTTACACCTCCCCCAACATGCACCCCTGGACTTGAGAATCCTTTAATAGTAGGTGAGGGCGAGCCCCCCCCCCACATAAACATAAAAAATGTAAGTCCCTAGCACCCTTTTGCCATGTGCCAGGGTGTACATCGGCAAAATAGATCTTTGCCAATGTACATTCGTCATAATGGCAATCACCTTTGTGCATTCGCCATTATCACATACAGCCCATCCTCTTGCACGTGGAGGACCCAGAAGTCTCTGCAGGCAGCTATATCACTAATAATGCAATTTGGGGAGATATCAGGATATACCCTAAGCCTCTCCAAAACCAATATAATGCCACTAAATGATGGAACATACAGAACCACAGCCCTACCACAGGGGGCAGCATGGGTGCTGGATACACTGAGGTACATTGGCATCAACATCCATAACAGCAAACATCTATTAACCTCCTGGAACCTAGATCCCCTGCTACACCAGGTGAAGCAAGACCTAAGCAGATGGACTGCCTTACTGCTGACTCTATGGGCAACAATCAATATAACAAAAATCAACATCATGCCCAGGATAATTTACCCCATGAGCATGACAGGTGCGTATATAACACTGAGCTGGTTCTCCTAGCTCCAAGCAACAATCAACTCATTTAAATGGGAGGGGAAAAAAAACAGAATACTGCTCAGGGTGCTCACATACCCTAAACAAGGTGGTGGTCTACAGCTGCCCAACTTCAGCAGATATCACCTGTCTATTCATGCTAGCCATTTTCTGTGGTGGAGAGCCGGGGTTCCGGTGGGGATGGCCAATGGCTACTTCCCAATGGAAACTCATGGAACTAGACCTCTGCCAAACAAACAAAATTGACACATCAGCTCTCCTCTCCACCTCCTTTTGGAAACTACCACAAGCCCTAAAACAAACTCCAGTCAGCACCTGTGTCTTGGCAAGCAGACTCCTTCACAAGAAACTTGGTACCATACCCCTTTATGACCAAGCCCAATCCATAACTCTCAACCCCAACTTTAAAATTCAAGGGTATCCCATTCTGAAAGCCATGATTAAAAATAATGGTCATCTCACACTAGGGAATCTATTGAGAGATGACCACATCCTCTCTGATGTGCAATTCCTGCAGATATACCCCAACACAGGCATATCTGCATACTTGTACTTGCAGCTCCAGCACATGCTCGGCAAAACACTGGATCCTAAACCCTGGGAAAACAGTAGCTATGGAACTTGGGACAAGTTAGAGACCAGGGCGGAACAGAGCCATCAGGTCTCTGGGGTAGACAAGATTCTGTCAGAACTCGAACCCACATCAGGGAACCCAAGGGAAGTACTGGAACAAGGAGTTTGCCATGGTGAAGGGTAGGGTTGGCTGGAGTGAAGCTTTGGAAGACATGCACAAATATCTGAAATTTGATGGACTTCATCTAACCCAATACAAGATCCTACACAATGCATTCTATACACCCCACAAATTACACAGGATGGGTGCACTAGACTCAGACACCTGCACTAGGTATAAGGCAGCGGTGCAAACTCTTAAACACATCCTATGGGATTGCCCTAAGAGCTACCCATTGTGGCAAGAGATCCAAAATAGAATAGATGTGATCCTGGTGCTGGAGGGGACCTTCTCTCCCCAGGCATGTCTTCTGGGGATAGACCTCCATATGTTGGGAAGAAGCAGAGCACAGTACCTATCACTGATAGCAGCTATGGCCAAGGAGGTCATCCTAAATCACTGGCTTGATGAAGCCATCCCATCCTTTCAGGAATGGCACAATGCCATCTTAGAGGCTCTACGTATGGAAAAAATTATCCATTCCACCAGACATACCCCACAGACATACACTAGGCGATGGGGGCCACTAGAGGTGATTTTACTGTTCCTCTGAACCCCGTATAATCCCAAATCACAACATACCTATCCTGCAGTCTCCCTCCCCCTACCCACTTCTCACAACCACTGCCTACCGGGAATGGCTAGAGGAAACACAGAGGGAGAAGAACTAGCATGAGTACAGATGAACCTGAACCCTGCACAAGATCAATGGCATATTGTTAAAACACAGCAGAAACCTAGCATGCTTGAACTGTGCCCTGTAAATCTGTAACTTTGTAATGTTTGTAGACCATGAATGTCTAGAAATTGCTTAGTTTTTAACATGTATGTTGTTGTTTTGTATAAACCTCAATAAAATATACTATTTAAAAAAAAGAAAAAAAAAAGAAAACAAGCTGTTTAGTTGTCCCACCATGTGAACTGCCGAGAAGGATTTCCAAAAGCAAGTTCTGTAGCAGCTTGCAGCTGTGAAGCACCTGACAAGGTAGGAAACCATGAGCTGAACAACTACCGAAGGAATGAGCGTAGCTGGGGAAAGGGAGATCCTTCCATAGGGAGAAGCTGTCCAGCAAATCAAGGAGAGATGTGGAGCAGGGTAGTCACCAAAAAGTAAAGGAGTCCAGCAGCACCTCTTCAGCATGGAATTACCCAATATTAGGTAGAGGAGGGGGAACAGGGCTAGGTATGGTCAGGCATTCCAGAAGAGGTAATAAGGTGACCAAAAGTCAGATGTGAACAAGAGAAACATAGTGCTCAACAAGACAGGCATGCTTCTATCCAGTCGGTGATATCATCCTACTGAGGGTCACTGGGGCTCATCGCTCCTTAAAGAGTTCTGGCAGCAGCTTTTTAAGTGTCTGGGCAGCTGAGTCCACTGTGCCAAAGGAGTGCCAAGTGCCCTGTACTAATACCTGCAAGTGGGCATTTTAAACTTTATCCCTGCAGTGATGAGCTTGACAGCTACGGGGTGAAATTCTGCCCACTTCAGACGAGACCCTGCCAGAAGGTCCTGGGTGATTCTTAATTTAATGCCTTCCTATAAAATGTCCTTAAGGTCCTGGGTCTTCTGTAGCACATCCTGCTTCTCCAGAAAGTTGAATATTTTAAACATGTGGGGGTGGTGGTAGGAGGTTTCAGGTGGAGGGAATGGTGGGCCCTTTCCACTGTATAAATTGCGCCATTCAGAGAGGGGGCCTACAATCCATTCAAGAATTTTCTGGGCAAATTGTATCTGTGTGGCCCCCTCCTCACCTTCGTGGAGCCCAAACAAAATTAAGTTGTTGCGCCGGCTTCTCCCCTCTAGATCTTCCATCTTTTCTTCTGCAGTTGTGGTGTTTCTGTATCATTACTGTCTTTCCATTTTTCTAGGGAGAAAGATCTGTCTTCTAGGTCTCCCACACTTCTGTTTAGATCTCCAAAAACAGAGCGAAGTGATTTTAGCTCTTCTGTGAGACTCTTTCACAGAGTCTTTGCATGGAGCAAATTCCCACAAAAATCGCTCCTTGGAGAGTGGAGCAGGTGCCATGGTAGGAGCTGTGCCTTTGCCTGATCCCAACCCATGGACCTTCAGCCTTTTGATACTCTTTTCTGGTATCTGCAGAGGCATGTGGCAGGGTCAGCTGGTTTAATTTCCACTGACATGTTTAGTAAAGCAGTCCATTAAAGCAACCAACACACTCCAGATATGTTCTGTGGTAGGTTTCTTCATTTTTAGCATGGTGAAGCAGCTATGTAAAAGTACATTTAATGAATTTTTAGCAGGGTGGAATGGAGGGCCGATGAAGAGCAGCTACTCAGCTGAGAGCATCACGTGACCCTGCTATGAACCATCCTATTCAAGGTAAATGCACACACAAAAAAAAAAACTTACACAGGATAAACAGGAAGGTAGACAGACATGTGGGGAGTAGTGCAATGTACTGGCTGTGGGGTTGCAGTCTTCTGGGAGTCTTTCTGGAGGCTGAGATGCTTCCCTATTTGCAGGCAACTCTGTGCCCTGAGGGAGGAGGTTGCCCGTCTTCAGGTCACACTGGACAATAGTAAGGGAACCTCCCCCACCCAGGGAGCACCAGGGCCACCACCACTACCTCAGAGTCTGCCAAAAAAGTGCAGCAGTTGGACCACAGTGGGCTCAGAGAGGATGAGGGTGGTGGAACAGAGGCACACCCAGTCAGTTGTACCACTTCACATTCCATACACCATTCTGATGGAGCATAGTTCCCCTATGGATGCACCCGCAGAGGAGACAAAGGAGGTTGTGGACCATTGTCACAAGGGAACCCCACAGGAAAGAGACAGAGGACACCACAGGAAAAGGAAGCAGCTCCTGGTGGGGTACTCAATTATTAGGGGGCTAGAACTGGGGGGATCAGGGAACACTGATGTAAGGTGCCTGCCTGGCACCATGGATTGGAGGGACAGGAAGTGCATCCTTCTCAGAGGTGCTGCCTGTCTATGGCAAGGGTGAGGCGAGGGTACTTCGCACCATGCATTTCAATTAATGGTTGAAAAAATGGTGCAGAACACAGGGGTTTGGCTTCACTGGGGACTGGGGTTCCACCTGGAGGGATACCAGCCTATACTGCCAGGAAGGGAACAAGTCTACTGGGTGATTGGTTTAAATGCTTCATTGGCAAGCTTTTAAACTAGTCATGGGGGGGAGGTACTTATAAGGAGCAAGGGATTACCAGCCTCCCCCTACAAAACCAGGCACTAAATGAGGTAAAGACCAAGGTAAAAAGGTCAGTAGGGAGCAGGATGGGGTAAATGGAGAAAGAAAAGTCACTGAGGACAGGGATGGTGCTACAAGAGGTAAAGCCATCAAAAAATGGAGAGCAATGAGTACCAGTGCCCATAGTCTGGGTAACAAATTTCCTGAATTAGTGGCCTTGATAAAGGAGGAACATCTGGATATTGTGGCAGTCACAGAAACATGGTACACACAGAACCATGACTGTGACTTAAACATACCTGGATACACTATCTACAGGAGGGACAGGGAGGGTAAAAGAGGATGTGGAGTAGCTCTCTACATAAGGGATGGCATCAAAGCAACAGAACAAAAGGGTAAGCAGGGAAGAGATAAAGCACTGTGGGTCAATTTGGAGACAGGCAATGGCACCACAATCTGCACAGGGGTTGTATACAGACCCCCATTTCGGTGGGGGGGATGGACAAGGAAATGATAGAAAGTATCCTTAGAATAGCAGAAAAAGGAGAGATAGTGCTAATTGGGGATCTGAATATGCCAGATGTTAACTGGCGTGCTTTGCAGCAGCCACTTCTAAGAGTGGGGTCATTTTAGATGCCCTACAGGGGGCATGTCTTACACAACTAGTATCGGAACCCACTCGAGAGGAAGCAATCTTAGACCTGGTACTTTCAAATGGAGATGGTGACAGGATCACAGATTTAGAAGAGGGTAGCCATCTGAGAACTAGTGACTATCACACAGTATGGTTCACGATAAACACAGCAGTAGAGTTGAGCCATACAAAGGCAAAAGTACTGGACTTCAGGAGGGCGGACTTTGCCAAAATGGATGAGTGCTTAAGGCATGCACTAGCAAATGGGCAGGAAGGAGGGGTGGAAGAACAATGGGGAAAAATCAATACTGCCATCACAGAGGCAACAAGCCTTTGTGTGAAGCAAATAAACAAAACAAAATGATGTAAGAAACCACTATGGTTCTCAAAGGATGTGGCAGGGAAGGTTAGGGAGAAAAAGAGAGCTTTCAGAAAGCACAAGGAATCACGGAAGGAGCAGGACAGAGAACTGTATCAGTTAAAGCAAAAGGAAGCAGGAAAGGCAGTCAGAACAGCAAGGGCCCAAACCAAGGAAAAGATTGCCAACTCAGTTAAGAAGGGGGATAAAACCTTTTATAAGTACATCAGGGAGCAAAGAAAGACCAAGGGAGGGATAGTGAGTCTTAATAAAGAGAATGGGAAGTGGGCAGAGGGTGACTGTGAAAAGGCAGATATACTAAACAAATACTTTTGTTCAGTATTCACAAATGAAGAGGGGGAGCTGCCTAAACCAAACAATAGAAACACACTGGATACGGGGGTTGATACTAGCCCTTCCACAGAAGAAAGGGTTCTGAAGGAACTCTTAAAACTGAAGTTGGACAAAGCAGTGGGGCCTGATGGGATTCATCCCAGAATTCTAAAAGAACTAAGGGTAGAACTAGTGACACCACTGACTACCCTCTTTAATAAATCATGGGAGGATGGGGTGGTACCTGAAGACTGGAGGAGGGCAGATGTGATTCCACTTCACAAAAGTGGGAGCAGGGCAGAAGCAGGAAACTACAGACCTGTTAGTTTAACCTCTGTGATTGGGAAAATGAAGGAATCACTTCTGAAGGAAAGAATTGTTGAGTACCTTGAGGCCAGAGTAGCACAGGACCCAAGACAGCATGGATTCACAGCGGGAAGGTCATGTCAGACAAATATAATAGATTTCTTTGACTGGGTGACCAAAGTAGTAGATCAGGGAGGAGCTGTAGACATGGCCTACCTAGACTTTAGCAAGGCATTTGACACAGTCCCACACAAAAGATTAATATACAAGTTGACCAGCCTGGGAGTGGGTCCCAAGATGGTAGCCTGGGTAAAAAATTGGTTGGAGAACAGGACACACAGGGTAATAGTAAACGGAGTCCACGCTGAAGAAAGGGGGGTTACTAGTGGTGTACCACATGGTTCAGTACTAGGACCGGTCCTCTTTAATGTCTTTATAAGTGACACTGCAGAGGGACTGGAAGGAAAAGTATGTGTCTTTGCAGATGACACAAAGGTCTGCAACAGAGCTGATACACAAGGTGGGGTAGAAAGGATGAGAAGAGACTTGGCAAGGTTGGAGGAATGGTCAAATGTATGACAACTTAGATTCAATGCTAAGAAGTGCAAAGTAATGTACCTGGGAAACAGAAACCCAGGGAAGAGTACACAATGGGGGGTGAGATACTGACAACAATAAAAATGGAAAGGGGCCTGGAGGTAGTCATATCAGATGATCTAAAGGTGGGCAAGCAATGTGAGAAGGCAGTACGGAAGGCTGGGGTGATACTGGGATGCATAGGGAGAGGCATCAATAGTAGAAAACAGGAAGTTGTTATCCCTCTGTACAGACAGTTGGTGAGACCCCATCTGGAGTACTGTGTGCAGTTCTGGAGACCCAATCTCCGCAAAGACATAGACACGATGGAGGCAGTCCAGAGGAGGGCAACTAAAAATGGTGCAGGGTCTGCACCAGAAGACATATCAAGAGAGACTTAAGGATCTTAATATGTATAGCCTCAAGCAGAGGAGGGACAGGGAGGACATGATAGAAACATTCAAATATCTCACGGGAATCAACAAAGTCCAAGAGGGTAGCATCTTTCAGAAAAAGAGGAGTGCAAGAACAAGGGGGCACAATTTGAAGCTAGAGGGGGGATGGCTTAGAGGTAATGTGAGGAAGTATTTTTTCATGGAGAGGGTTGTGGATGCATGGAACAGCCTTCCTGAGGTGGTTGTGGAGTCAAAAACAGTGGTGGAATTCAAGAATGCATGGGACAGACATAAGGCAATTCTATGGGGTGGAGGTTGGAAGAAGCAGGCTGTTGGTTTTCTAGGATCTGCAGCTTATTTATTAGGTAGGGAAATGGGCAGACTGGGTGGGCCAAGCAGTCCTTATCTGCCATCAAATTCTATGTTTCTGTGTTTCTATCTGTACATTCCACCAACATTTTTTTTGCCTCTTGTCAGAATGAACAAGAAATTCTATTTACCAAATGTTGTCTCTGTCTATACTGGCTTAACAACTGCGTCCTCTCCCTTCTTTGCCTTTGGAATGGCAATTCTGAATCACATTTATCCTTGCCTAAAAACAGCATGGGCATGGTTGGCATTCTCATTAAAATGAAGATCTGCCAAGATATGCCTAAAAAAAGAAACTATGATCTAAAACTCTCAGGAGAATGGTAAGTGATGCAGTCATGGTAGAAGCAACTGTGTACTATGATATTGTTGCACATACCTTGCATACATTGACAAAAAGAAAAAGCGCAAAACTTTTGGGGCAAAGTGGCAGATTAATCCTTGTCTAAGTATGACCAATATTCAAGTTTGAAACGACAGAATGTCAACCCCAAATTGACATATTCTATCCATTCTATGCAAATAATGAATGCACTGGATAATGACTGGACCTCCCACACCTTACCAAGGGCATAACATGGCACCTGTCACACAGTTTTAGATAAGTTAACCAATATCACTCAGCCCCCAACCCCAACACAGGACAATGATTATGAACCACTGATAAATCATAAAGTACCTCATCAAGCTGTAAAGAAATGCACATAAACACGCATGCTAATTCTTAGGAAGATGTGTCCAGTGTTGCGACATGGAGTGGTGTATGTATGGGGTCTGAACACATATTTCTCTTACGGTCACTGATGCTGTGAAGGAAGGGAAGGAGAGCAGTGTATGTGTGCCAGGGTAGTACCTAACATGTGTGGCCCGTTGATATAGTACAATAGCTAAATGTTTTAATTTAAAGGAACCATAGCTTTTCAAAACCAAACTTTCTCTGGGGATATTTCACCTTGTGCGTACTGCTGTATTGCTTCACTATGACCAGTGTGTACATTATACACGTGGTTCAGGATACTTGGCCACTTTTGAACTGTAACATTGCTGTCCTTATTGTTCCCTGATGCAACCCAGAACATGTGATTGGTGATTGACTTATACCACATATGAATGTCACCATAGTCCCTCTTCTTGGCTGCTTTGTCCAATTTTTTGCGATTTAAGTTAAAAATCTTCAATAAGCGCAAATGTTAGGCCGATGAAGTAACACCTACTAATGACTGCCACCACCACACCTTGACACAGAAACAGATGCAATTTTTTTTTACCCATTTTGGGGTGTGGATGGGGGTGCACATGCCAGCAAGTATAAAACAAGAACAAGTATGGAAGCAACATTAAATCCAACGTCTACAGCTAAATCTGGTAGAAGATTAACATTAGTTCTAAATTAATGTAACAGATAACAGTAATCACAGTTAAACACACTGTTATTTGTATATATAAAATGGGCAAGTAAATCCCTGTGTCCTGATTGGCTGAGACTTGGTTCTAGCCATGGCAGTAAAAGAGTACCACCAATGGCTAAAACAAGTCCCTGCCAACCAGGGCAACTCATGGAATTCATAAGTCACCTATTTCCTAATTTCCATCACAAACATGGCTGCAGCCTTTACTCATGTATAAAAACATTCAACTACAGTAGCCCCTTAAAAATAAAAGTCCAGTAAATTAAATAAAGTGAAAAATGTAATGTTATTTACACTCATGGGCTCCACTTACACATATACACAAATTTTAAAAATCAAATACTATTCAGAGTTTCCATTGCTGGTGTTTCTTTGATGACCATGAACAATCCCTCTCCTGTCCCTACCACTTTGCTAGAGAACTCCCCGCTCCTTACCTGGCAACAGATAAAATTGAGGTTCTGGCTGCACTTCAGGCCTGTGTGTTTGTCTTTGTTTGTATGCCAGCTGAACTGTGAAGAATTTTGAATTCATGTATTCCATGTTATCATTCTGTGTGTGTGTCTGTGGGGGAGGGGGAGCATACTACCACTGGAATAATGCAGAGCTTTGAATTCTTCTATTCCATGATAAACAATCGCACAACGTATTGAGTGTGAAGAAAGACAGATGACTGACAGGTGAAATAAATCTGTGAAGGGACTATTTTACATTATTTAACAACATTTTAGTATTTTTTTTTGTGACTTTGAAAACTTTTAGAATGTTCTTTTTTAAAAAGTTACCTATGTGCCCATTTTATATAAGCAATGCAACATGGCTTGGTGTTGGTAGTACTGAGATACCTGTACACCCAGAGGCTGAAGACACTCAGTCTGTGGCCTTGTGCCTCACTACACCTCTGGGTATGCAGGTATTTCAGTATTACCAACACTCAGCCATTTCTTACTGTTTACATATAAGACAGTAGAATCCTTCATAAGTACTGAAAAACCATCCAGTGTGACCTGTATGGGTTAAATTCGACTGTCCAGGTGATACAAAATCCACAACTAATGATAACAAAATACAAATTTGTGATGCCTGTGTTCCAAGTATAAAAATGATTTGATACTACAAACAAATGCTCCACTCATCCTTTGACATGTGCCACACATCGAAATAATGTCTCACTTCAGGCTGACTCTTTTTCATGTAAGCCTTGACTTGTACATATTGGTCTGTAACCAACTGTACAACCTTACATCCATTGTCTTTCAAGTATTCCAGTCCATGATTTAATCCCTCCAACTCCATTGCTGGGGAGTTCTTGACTTCAGAAGACTGAACAACCACAGGATGGATGGTTTCAGGGGAAAAAATGTATACTGAATAAATTATGATATATTAACATACAGCAATTAAATATGAGGATGTATATATGCATTAATATGTATTAAAATTAAAAAAAATCATTACCTGGATTTGTTGTAAGTGAAAAACTTTGTGGGACTTTAAATCCATAAATGAATGAAGTCCATATCTGGCACTATACCCTGGCGCGTCACATCTGGTGTCGCTGCCTAAGAACAGGTCCTGTCCATCCAGATTGTTTACTATGTCATGGTTTGTATAGAATTCTAAGCATTGTTCTGATAGGTCAACAGCTCAAAATTAGCATACTGTGCACAAACCATGACATAGTAAAAACTCCACGTTATTGGTTTCATGAACGGAACCATACCAGAATGCTGCTCATAAAAACAAAACAATGCAAAATACATTTTTTTGTATCACTTTTTACTCAGGCACAGTTAAATGTGGATAATTTAGGGGAATGCATATAATTTATGAGACTAAGATCTCTATAAACCGCTGCCAGTTAGCACAAATTTCCTGTCCCCTTTAATAATCTCAGGTGTATGCCATCTTGTCCCATTGCTTTGGCCACCTTTACTTTTGCAAGCTCCTCCGGGACACTCTCCCCTATAAATGGACTGATGTCTGCACCTCCTACTGACCCTGCCTTTGTTTCTGTTTCCCAGCTGTGGTCCCTAACTCTCCTCCTCTTCCATGAATACTTTGCCAAATTTTATAAAGACATTTCTGCCTTTTCCATGTCTGCCTCATTACAGTCCTACTAATCCTCTCAGGGCCTGACAATACCACCCTTGCTTTCCATATGTCACTGATGTACCTAAAGACTGTCTTTATGTCTTTTTTTCTACCATTTAAGTTAATCTTTCCACATTCTGTGCCTTTGCATTCTTGACAGCTTTTTCTGCTACTGACACTTTTATTACACCACCCTCTCTTCTTCCTTTAGATTCTCTTTATAGTTCATGAAACCCACCGTCTAGACCCTTACCTTTTTCCGTGTGTTTTTTAGAGAACCTCAGCTTTCTCCTCCTTGTCTTTCTTGTTGTTATTACCCTAGTGCATATGTTTGATGTCTCTCATGTGGCTCCCTTTATGTACTTCCACTAGGTCTCAAACCATTCATATTCCAATTTTCCATGCTACTGCTTAATTGAAACACCTTCATAACTTATCAAAGTCTGCCATCCTGAACTCAAAGTCCCTTGCCTTTGTCTGTCTTGATTGTGATCCTGACCCTGTCCCAAAGCAAAGCGACACTATGTTAAGGTCACAGGTTCCCAGTTGACTTTCTTCCTGGACCTCTGTTACTTTATATATATTTTTCAATACCAGGTCCAGAGTACCCCCACTCATGTTAGGTTCCAGCTCTAACAGCCTGAGATTGGCCTCCTGTAAGGAATGTCAGGTCTATCAGATCCTGGTTGAAGGAGCTGCTGGGATGGTCCACTTCATGACTGGCACATTGAAATCACCCAGCAGCTGCACCTCACCCTCCAACACAATCTTGTAGATGTCAAACGCAAACTCTTTTTCCACATCACCCTCCTGCAATGGATGCCTGTAGATGCCCACTGTACAGATTGATGTGTCATTTCCTGCCTCAGTGGCGACCCACAATGCCTCTACCTCACCCTTCCTATCTTTAACCACTGATGCCTTTATCCCTTCCCTGACGTATATGGCCACCCCCCCCTTGTTCTTCTCCTATCCCTCCTGAATAGAGCATACCCAGTGCATACACATCCTAGTCATGATTCACAGTGTACCAGGTCTCTCTCATTTCATCTATGATCAAGTATACCACTACTAGCAGCACCTACAGATATGAGGCTTTGTTAAACACAAGTGACAAGCATTTATAACCATACACTTCCATGATTTTGTTACCTATCTTCCATGTATTCATGCATTACCACTCCTGGGACCAGATATTCAAAACGTAACCCAGGGGCAAAACTAGCACTGCACAGTGTGCAAAAATAGCCTGGAATCATTTGCATGTTATATTCAAAGGAATAGCCCCGGGCTAATTCAGTTGAATATAGCATGCAAATAAGGTGGTACAAACAGGGCCTTGAGTGCAGTGCAAAAATAGCCTAACAAATAAGACAGTCCTGAATATATCAGACATGCAGTGCAAACTACAACAGCAGCCCAATGCACACAGATGTGGAGTAAGGTAAAGGTGAACTACATGGCCAATGTGTGTGCTAGCAAAGAAGTGGAGTCACAAAAACTGCAAACAACAGTGCAGGCCACACACTGCAGAACTGTGCAATGGTGTTGAGAGGTTTGTCCTGGGCTAACACATTAGCTCAGTGCAAACACACTAGCCAGGGCAAAAGTTTGCTATATTCAAAAGCCCTATGCAAATGAATCTACTTAGACATTCTGTGGGCATACAGCCACATTAGCATCTCTTTATGGCCTGATTTGCGTGCACTCCCATGATGTTTGCCCAGTGCTATTGTGTGGAGCACACAGCTCCACCTGTAGGTCAGACTGGAACTACAGGTTGGTAGCCACAGGTTGGGTTGTGCACACAGCTCCACCTGTATGTCAGACCAAGCAACAGTACAGGAGCTGCAGGCTATGAGTGTACACAACAATAGAACCTAATGGTCTTGTGCATACCCATCAATTGTCCCTGAGGTCCAGGGATGTCCCTAAGCATGCCTTGCAAGTGTACTCTGTCTCTCCCAAGCAATGGGATGTCATGAACAAACAGTGGGGTTGTATGCTCCAAATAATGGCAAACAGTACACGCACAGACCTGTACATTCATAGAAAATTCACTTTACACTATTCCTCTCAAGCCACCAACCACCTAAATGGATATCACTGTATTTGCCGATGTGTCACTGATGTTGTAAGCCACGGGCCTGCGGTTTGATGCAGGTGGTTGTGAGGTATGAATGGAGGCTATGGCCATCTGCCGTGTATGTGTCGGAGCTGCCCCCAACACACGTTCTGGAGTCCCTGTGCTTGTTGCCAACAGTTATACAAAATGTCCAGCATGGCAATGAGAAACCAGGGTGGTCCTGTGGATGAAGCCCACATGATGAAAGCAGGAATCAGAGGTGCAAATCCCAGCACAGCCAGCTAGTGGCTGTGACCCTATGCAAGTACCGTGACCTCCCTGTGCTCTGGCCTTAAGGGATCCCCACACTACAGTATTATGGCAGCACAGAACTGTGACATCTCTAGTGGAAAAGGACAGTCTGCATTGTTTGGTCCCACATTTGCAATAATCCAATGGTCCTGTAACCTGCATACAATCAAATCAGCATTGCATCATGTGGCAGCATAAGTGACGCACAGACCCCACATCCCCTAAGAGTCATCTTTCTTAGTGCAGGCCTACGACAATGCAGGGCAAATGGCCAGAATGTGTAGCACTGCCTCAGTGTAAAGGATAATGTTGTTACATAGTGGGCACCATATAGTTAGTGTTTAGGAATGTCAGTTTCACAGTTAGGTCAATGGGACTATGGTGTTTGTCTCCAGCATTAGCTATGATAGTGTGCAGCACAGCAGTAGAACATGCAAAGCCCTTAGAAGGTACTGTCTAGTGGCCTCATGTAATGCCGTTTTCCCTGGTAGTCTTGTGGCACCCCCCCCGATCCCTGAACCCAGCCACAGTCCAAATTTCATTTTTGCAGTTTTTCCTGGTAGTCTAGTGGCCCCCCCCCTACTCCCAATCCCCAAACCTCGACACATGTCCTTATGTGCACACCCAACATCCCAGTAGTCTGGTGACCTCCTCCCCAGCCCCGGTCTCCCAAACACAGTTTTCAGTCATCCCTTGTGGACCAGTGGACTACACCTGCACCAATCCCCAATACACCACAACCCCACAAAACTTGGTGGTTTAGTGGACCCCCCACTATACCCCCCCCCCGTAAACAAGCCGATGAGTGGCTCAGCCCACTGCTCACCTCCATGGTCAGCGGCTGACAGAGCTCTGAAGGAGCACTTACTGTACAGTACGTGCTCCTTCAGAGCATCGGCGCTCATTGGCCTTTTGAATATTGCAGTCAGGCACAAATTCTGCGCTATTTCTGTGCAACGAGTTTGCACCCAGTGCAAAGCTTTGAATATCTGATCCCTGCTTCCTCAGCTCAAGCCCTATCTCCTTTTCCCCCTATCTTTTCTCTTCTGACTTTCCCTTATTATCTCTTACAGTTGATACTATCTGCATCCTACCTTCCCTTTCATATATTCTGGCTTCTGTGGGATTGTACATGCTCCCGTTGGATGCCCCCCCACCTCCCCAAAGACAATTGACTAGTTTAAATGACTGGCAATGAATCACTTGAACCAGTCACTTACTTTTCCCTTAACTGGCCAAATGCAGCATGCCCACATAACACAGGGCCACATCTTAACAGAAGGGTCCAATGCCTCCAGTGATGCCTTATCCTTCCTTCCTGCAGCAGACATCCTAAAGCTGGCTGAAGCTACTGATACCAAGATTTTTTGTCTCCAATCTCCCATGAGCTGGAAGCAACACCAAAAAAGTTACAGAGCATGCCACATCTTCAAGGCTTCCTCCTAACCACCTGAAGCCCTCCTGTACTCCATTGTGGCTTACCCTTTCACTGAACATGTCATTTCTGACAAGTCCCCCAACATCATCAAGAACCACCATCCTAGCCACTACTTTAGTAATCCTCATGATCTTCTCTCCCTCTTGCCTAGAACTGCCTACTTGGAGACACTTTAGCTCTCTCTCTTCCCGTGGTCCTAATCCAAATTCCATGCCATAGACAACTGAGTCCTACACCAGGAGTAGCTTCATCCTCCTCCTGGGTTCTCTTCTACACACACCATGGGGGCACTGCCAGATGAACTGGTCATACTTCTCAGTCTAAACTCAGGGATCCCTTTTGGGACTCTCCCTCACGTGTATTACATCATATGCATTTGTGAGTCAGACAGGATTGGAGATGTCTCTGCAACCCCCCCCCCGCCCGCTGTGACCACTGTACTCCAACGGCACTCTGCTGAGGAATCCATTGTGGTGCTGGCTGAGGTCATGGTGACCGCTGGGTGGGGACAAAAGTATGCGGTATTCCTGTCAGTTTGCACCAGAGACTGGCCACTTCCATCATTGGACCAGAGAGGTGCATGCATATGGGGAAGCAAAGTAGTACATGGAATGTTCTCCTGAAGCATGTTGCTCCTTACATACTGCACAGACAAATTACTTGCATTATGTCTGAGTACACTACACCACCACCGTTTCCCTGCCTCTACCAAGTCCATTTTTTTTCTCTCCCTCTTTTGCTTTGTGTTTTGAGAGAGTCCTCACCTTAGTCCAGTCTGGTGGCATTGAGTGCTGAGGCATTATGCCTTACTTCCTGCCACGCTGGCAACCCATGTTCATGGTGTGTTTGTCACCAGGGGTCGGCTGGGTGGGACAGGATCGAGCATCCAGAGGACTGCTCTACTTTTCTGGGGAGAGAAAGACACAGAAGACGGCACACCTCTGACACCTAGATGTTGCTGGGTGTCGGAGCACCTTGGTCCCTTACCTGGTGCATGGAGGTGGAGCAGTTGGCCGGCATGCTGGGGGTGCAAGCATGCACAGCTCAGCCATTGCCAGCGCCCATTGCTCCATCTCCAGTGGCTGGGGGTGGGGTAGGGAGAAAAGGTCCTGGATGGCTGGATGACTGCAGACTCCAGCAGGTGTCATCCCCGTGAATGGCAGGCACCTTCGAACTGGATCCATTTCAGCGAGTTGAGGGATCACCGCTGCCCCACTTCAGGGGATAAGCCATGAGTTAAGAAGGAGGTGGCGCTGTGAGTGGATGAATGGGGTGGGGGAGTCAGCGAAAATGTGGACCACCCAATACAAGAGGGATAA
This sequence comes from Neoceratodus forsteri, assembly GCA_016271365.2. Taxonomy (NCBI): domain Eukaryota; kingdom Metazoa; phylum Chordata; order Ceratodontiformes; family Ceratodontidae; genus Neoceratodus; species Neoceratodus forsteri. The sequence continues at coordinate 760,148,769 of CM057451.1, forward strand.
AAAAGAAATGTAAACAAAAAAAGGCAGCCCTACCCTTTCTATAGTTGATGTCATTTTCATAGTTTATTTATTTTTATTTTTATTTTATTTAAACAGCAGTTTGGAAAACCTTTGAGCCATAGGCTCATTTACAAAGGTACCTTGTCACAGTAAGACAAACCAAAATACACAGTATAGCAGTACAACACATAAGTATAACAGTAAAATTAAGACATAGATACAAACAAGCTGGTACAGGTAGGATGGATGCAAACAATACCAGAGTTATGTCATCCTTAGCAGCTTAGTAATAAGCTTTGTCATAAGTATTGAGTACGGCTTTGACTAGTGGCGGTTACAGCATCGGGTGTTAATAAGGTGGTTACGTAAGGAAGTTTTGAAGTACGATATAGTTGGAGCTTCGGAGATGGAGGGGGGCAGTGTGTTGAACCAGGAGGGGGCCCTAAAGCTGAAAGCTCTTTGGCCGTGAGAGGTCCTAGCTCTAGGGATAACAAGAGAGGTCTTCCCAGAGGTCCGAGTATGAACTAGTGGGACAGAGTGGCGTATGGTGGTGGTCAATCCTGGTGGGGAAAGCCCAAGGAGGGTCTTTTTGTGAAGGGTACAGGTAAGATATTTGAGGCACTCATCGAGATCAAGTACCAGCACTTTAGCATACAGTAGACAGGTGTGTGTCATCCTAGGTGCTCCAGTAACCTGCAGGCCTTATTCAGAGTAGTCGCGAATTTTATAGGATGCGGTCTGATCAGCAGCACCATACACCGGCAGTCCATAGTCCACTAGGGACAGGATAGGAGGTGACTGCAGTCGAAGAGCCTCCGGGGAGTCAGTGTTTATACCGATGTAAGATGCCCAATTGGATATTAGTGGCAGTGGCTAGGGCAGCGATGTGTCCATGGAAGGAGAGGAGGGTCAAAATGGATCCCTAGGTATTTATAGGAGCAAACTTTTCGAGTGGGAATGAGGACCCAGAGTAAATGAGGAGTTTGAAGTTGCAGGACTTGTTTGGGGATGAGTGAAGAACATGGTTTTGTTTTTTAAGATTTATCACCAATCTATGTTCCTTGAACCAGCCCTCGGTTTCAGTGAAGGACTTCTGCAGCGAGTCCTGGAGGGCAGTAGGGTTACGACTTGAGGCAAAGATGACTGCATCATCAGCGTACAATAGAATGTTCCCCGAGCAAGAGCATGGAAGGGTGTTAAGGTAAAGGGAGATTAGTAAGGGGCCCAGAATGGAGCCCTGGGGAACCCCAGAAAAGATGGGACAGATGTTTGAGTAGGTCCCATTAATTTTTACACACTGTGAGCGGTCAGACAGATAACTGGTGCACCAGGAGATAGGCCCAGCAGCAAAACCAGAGAGACTAAGGGCATCAAGGAGGAGGGGTGGGAGACAGTGTCGAAAGCTTTCGAGAGGTCAATGAAGACAGCACCAGCCAGAGAACCAGTGTCTAAGGAGGAGTGGAGAAAGTTGGAGAACTCTAGGAGGGCTGTGTTGGTACTGTGGCCCGCTCGGAAGCCATGCTACTCAGGACAAAGGACATTGTAGGTGGAGAGGTTGTCAGAGATTTGAGAGGCCACCACTTTTTCCAAGGCCTTGGAGAGAGGAGAGAGAATGGAGATCGGTCAATAGTTTCCAGCCACAGTCCTATCACCACCTTTAAAGATAGGGGTGACAGTGGTGACTTTCCAGGCAGATGGAACCTTCCCCAGGCAAAGAGAGTGGTTGATGAGGCATGTGATCGGGGTAAGGACTGTGTCTAAGACCAGCCATAGGATACACGGATCCAGGGTGTCACTGCCTGTACTATTACTCTTGAGGGCAGTGACAGGGTGCGGCCTAAGTTCTTGGGCAGAAACACGGTGGAGGAGAAAATAAGGGTGAAAAAGATTTACGGCAGGTGCTGGGGAGGAGGGTCAAAAAAATTTGTAGGGAGGATAGGGCTAAGGTCAGTGAATGAGGTGTTGAGGTGGTTGGCTATGAGGGCTGAGTCTGAGGAGATCACACCATTAATGTTGATCTGGGTGGGTGGGGGAGTGTGCACTCCCATTTAACTGTTTAATGTTATCCCAGAAGGTTCTGGGGTTCCCCCATGAGGCAGTGAGTGAGGACCGATAGTGCTCAGACTTGGCCTTTCTGATGGCCCGAGTGCACTTGTTTCGGTGGCAGCATATAACTGCCTGTCATTGGGCCGGCCAGTCTCAATGGCACGGTGCCATAGGTTGTCCCTATGTTTGAGCTGGTGGATCAAAGCTGGGGTAACCCAGGGGGCATTCTTCCTTTTAGAACGGCGGGTCAACACTGGGGCAAAGATATCAGAGGCATTATTAAAAGTTTGGGTAAAGAAGGAGAGAGCTGTGTCGATGTCAGGAGTTGCCTGTATAGGAGACCAGTCAATTTGGGACAGAAGTTCCTTAAGTTTTATCAGTCCACCAGGTATTAGACGCCACCGGCATGTGGACTGTGCTATGGGTTTGGGGACTGAGGTTGACCAGTGGAATAGAATGGGGGAGTGATCGCTGAGAGAGTCTGGGAGGACTTGTACATTGGGGATCCGATTAGCGGTTGGTTGGTTCTCACATCAAGCAGGGTACTGGAGCCTCTCTTGGGGTTAGTCCTGGTAGGGTGGGTAACTAGTTGCGTTAGGTCTATTGCAGAAAAGGAGTCTCGGGTAGAGGAGGAGGAGGGGCTGAGCCAGTTGACATTTAAGTCACCCACCAGAATTTGATCAGCGGAAGGAGGTAGAGAGGTAAGCTATTCTGTAAGAGAGGCAATGGCCTGCGTTTGGTCTCTGGGGGGCACGTATGCAGTAGTCAGATAAAGGGGTCCTTTTAAAGGGTCAGGGGTTAGTTTCAGTGTAAGCGCCTGGGCCCTGGAGTCAAGGATGGGAAGGCAGGGCTAGTACGGGGAGAGATTCCTTGACATAAATAGCGCAGCCACCACCCCATCTCCCAACACGGTCGGACCGGAAAAGGGTGAAACCAGGAAGGGAGACTAGGGAGTCAGGGGAGGATTTTGACAGCCAAGTCTCAACCAGGGTGATGACATCAGGGTTAATTGATGTGACCAGGCATTTTAGTGAGTCAAACTTTTCAGGAGGCTACAGATATTCATGGAGACCATGCATAGGCCTGTGGTGCGAGTTGGGGAGCTCCTGGGAACCGGGCCAGGGTTTGGATGAATGTTCCCTGACAGGAGTAGTAGCATGACTAACACCCTGGCTGGGAGATGGTGAGAGGTTTTCCACGATTGACATGAGAGGGAGGGAGGCTAAGGAGCAGGGGTGGGCAGGGAGGTACAGGAGGGAAAGCAAGAATAAGAAGACACCCAGATGTGCCTGAGGTGAAGAGAAAGCTAGGGGAGGGCAGGGGACGGGACACACAGAGGTCCCAAGGGCAGGAGAGGAGGTTCAGGAGCAAGGAGGGAGGGGTGCCAGGGCACAGTGTGGACTAGCAGATGGGTAAGTGGGTAAGTGCACTGCTAGTGGGGATAGGCACAGGCAGAACGTGAGGCAAGGCCAATACATTGTGGTGAGCAAGATCCCAGGGAAGTAGTGCTGTACAGGTAGGAGTAGGAAGTGGTGAGGGAGCATAGGTCCCTCTAGTGGCCAGCAGGTATAACCTGCAAATGGGAAAGTGGGGAGATTCTGGGCAACAGGACGTGATATCACCGGATGTGATGTCACGGGGAGGATCCAGTAAATACTGATACATAGATACATAGACACTGTTGGCAGATAAGGGTCTATGGCCCATTTGAGCTTGTAAGTTCCCTTTACGTTTTTCTAGAAGTCTGTTGCCCCTTACCCATGACCGCCAGAATTCCCTTATGTCTATCCCGTGCATTCTTAAATCCTGTGATTGTTTCAGTCCCCACCACTTCCTCTGGCAGGGTGTTCCACTTGTCCACCACCCTTTCTGTGAAGAAATTCTTCTTCATGTTTCCTCTGAATCACTCTACCTCCAACTTCATCCCATGCCCTCTAGTCCTAGAACATCTTTTTCACTGGAAAATAGTTTATTCCTGCACCCTGCACTGGGAGCGAAAGTTCTTTAAATTTGATGGACTGCATCTGACTAAAGATGGAGTCAGTGCATTGGGGCAGAAGTTTGACGTCTTTGCAGAATATTTAAACTAGCAAATGGGGAGAGGGGTGCAGCACCCCATACGTCGAATGGGAAGAACACCCCTCCCCCCTCAGCTAGTGGTCAAACAGGAATTCAGCATGTTTGCCGCTCATTTGCATCACCAGGTAAGAAAAAAGGTTTGTCTCCCATACGACTATTGGGAGTAATGCCAAACTTCACCCAACAACTAACACACCAAAATCTGGCCAATGGAAAATCATGTACACAAATGCTCACAGCCTGGGAAATAAGATCCCAGACCTGCAGGCAATAATGTCAGAGGCTAAACTGGACATAGTAGCAATTAGTGAGACGTGGTTTACCAGTAACCACACTTTGGAGACTTCAGTACCTGACTCATGTATTGTTCAGAAGAGACCGAGGTGCAAAGGGGGAGGAGGGCTCTGTATGTTAATGAAAATATCAAAGCTACAGAAATTCAGAATACACATAAGGAGCCAGAAGAACTGTGGGTCACCCTGGAAACAGGAAATGGGACAGCTATAAGAACTGGGGTTGTCTACAGGCCCCCAGACCAGAGGGAGGACATAGACACATTACTGTTAGAAGATATACAAAACATGACAGCTAAAGGGAGGTTCTGATAATGGGAGACTTCAACATGCCAGATACAGATTGGTCAATACCAGCAGGAACATCTGCCAGAACTAGACTCATAGTGGATTCCCTGCAGGGGAAGGCCTCAAACAACTGGTACAGCAACCCACAAGAGACAGGGCTATCCTAGATCTAGTACTGACTAACAAAGAAGGGATCACAGATCTCCAGTTAGAAGGTCACCTGGGGGCCAGTGACCATCACATGGTATGGTTCAATTTGGCTACTACATCTAAATCATCCCATTCCAAGGCAAAAATATGGGACTTCAGAGGAGCTGACTTTGATAAGATGGCCAACAGAGTTAAGCTAGCCCTGGCAAAAAGAAACACAGGTGAGGGGGTACAGGCAAAGTGGGCAAGCATTAAGGTTGCAATACTTGAAGCAACATCCCATTGTGTTAGACAGAAAAGGAAGTGCAAAAGAAGAAGGAAACCACTTTGGTTCTCAAATACAGTAGCAGAAAAGGTCAGAGCCAAAAGGCTGGCCTTCAGGAAATATAAGAGAACACAGCGGGATGAAGATAGGGAGGCATACCAAACTGCCCTAAGGGAAGCAGGTAAGGCAGTAAGGCAGGCAAAGTCCCAAACTGAGGAAACACTAGCACGAACAGTAAAAGAAGGTGACAAGACTTTCTATAGATACATTAGTGAAAGGAGAAAATCCAGAGGGGTATTGCTAAGCTTAATGGAGAAAAGGGAGCATGTGAGGAGGAGGACCTGTAAAGGCATCTATCCTAAATAGATACTTTTGCTCAGTATTTACTGAAGAGAAGGTAGGGCAGGGCCCACAGCTCAGCATCATGGACACAGGGGAGGGAGGTGAGCACTACTCCCTTCACAAAGAAAGGGTCCTACAAGAGCTTCTAAGCTCAGGTGGATAAGGCAATGGGACCTGATGGCATACATCCCAGGGTACTTAAGGAGCTAAAGGAGGAACTAGCAGAGCCATTAGCAGAATTGTTTTAGTGAGTCTCTGAGCACAGGAGAGGTCCCAGAAGACTGGAGAAGGGTTTATGTGATCCCGCTCCACAAGAGTGGTAGCAGGGAGGAGGCGGGAACTACAGACCGTCAGTCTTACCTCAGTAGTGGGCAAGATTATGGAGGTACCTTTAAGGAAAGGATAGTGCAACACCTGGAATCCATAGGGGCACAGGATCCAAGACAGCATGGGTTTACAAAGGAAGGTCCTGTCAAACTAATCTCATAGATTTCTTTGACTGGGTAACCAGAGTGGTGGACCAAGGGGGAGCAGTTGATGTCGCCTACCTTGACTTCAGCAAAGCTTTCGACACTGTTCCACATAGAAGATTGATAAATAAGCTGGGTAGGTTCGGGTGGGTCAGAAGTTGGTCAACTGGGTGGCAAACTGGTTGACGGGCAGAAAACAGAGAGTGGTGGTAAATGGTATACAGTCAGAAGAGATGCAAGTCACAAGTGGGGTACCTCAAGGATCAGTCCTGGGGCCAGTCCTCTTCAACATCTTCATTAGTGACCTTGCAGATGGACTAGAGGGTAAGGCTTGTCTGTTTGCAGATGACACCAAGATCTGCAACAGAGTAGATGATCCAGATGGGGTGGGCAGAATGAGAAGAGATCTGGATAAACTAGCAGAATGGTCAGAAGAGTGGCAACTGGGATTTAATGCAAAGAAGTGCAAAATCATGCATATAGGGAAGAGAAACCCTGAAGCCACCTATAGGCTGGGAGGGAGTTCTAGCAGTCACAAAGGAAGAAAGAGACTTGGGCATCATCATCACTGATGACCTAAAATCATCCAAGCAGACCTCTAAAGCAGTAGGTAAGGCTAGGGGGTGTTAGGGTGTATTAGTAGGGTATCACAAGTCGTAAGAGGGAGGTAATAATCCTCTGTACAAGACACTGGTTAGCCCCATCTGGAGTACTGCGTGCATTGGAGGCCACACCTTCACAAGGACATTAACCAAATTGAGGCAGTCCAGAGAAGGGCAACCAAAATGGTGCAGGGACTGCATCAGAAGGCATATGAGGACAGATTAACGGAGCTCAATATGTATACCCTTGAGCAAAGGAGGGAGAGAGTGATATGATCGAGGCATTCAAACACCTTAAGGGCATAAACAAGGTGAAAGAGTCTAACATGTTTAAATATAAGAAAATAGCAGGACAAGAGGACACAACATGAGATTAGAGGGAGGCTGATTAAGGGGAATGTGGAGAAATTTTTTCACAGAAAGGGTGGTGGATGCATGGAATGGCTTACCACAAGAAGTGGTGGCTATGAATACAGTGCAGGGCTTCAAACAGGCATGGGATAGGCATAAGGGAGCAATACAAATGACTATGAATAGATAGGCCACTGACAGAGCAAAGGCCGATGGCACATTTATAAGGTAGAAAAAGAAATGGGCAGACTGGATGGGCCTTGTGGTCCTTATCTGCCGTCAACTTCTATGTTTCTATGTTTCTACCCTGTTCCTCTCTGTAAGGTACTTGTATGTCTCTATCATATCCCTTCTCTCCCCCTCCTCTCCTCCAGGGAGTACATATTCAAGTCCTCCAGCCTGTCCTCAAAGTACTTGTGATGCAATCCCTGAATCATCTTTGCTGCCTTCTTCTGAACCTTCTATACCCTGTCTATGTCCTTATGTAGGTAAGGTCTCCAGAACTGTACACTGTACTCTAGGTGGGGCCTCACTAATGTCTTGTATAGTAATGAACTGGTGATGCCTCTGCCTATGCATTCCAACATTTTATTTGCTTTACCTTCTGCCTTGTCGCACTGTCTCCCTACCTTGAGGTCATCAGAAATGATAACCCCAAGGTTCCTTTCCTGCTTGGTGCATGCTATATCCTTACTCCCCAACTGATAAATTGTTCCAGGGTTTTTCTGCCTATATGTATTATCCTGCACTTCTTTGCGTTGAATTTGAACTGCCAAACCCTTAACCATTCTTCAAGTTTCTGCAGGTCTCTCCTCATTCTGTTTACATCCTCTGGCCTTTCCACTCTGTTGCAAATATTTGTGTCATTAGCAAACAGGAAAATTCTGCCTTCTAGGTCCTGCACAATGTCACTGATGAAGATGTTGAACAGGACTGGTCCCAGCACTCATTCCTGCGGCACCCCACTGGTCACTCTTCCCTCTGTTGAGTGACAGCCATTTACTACCACCTTCTGTGACAAGTCACCCAGTCAATTACCCACCTGCTGCACTACTGTCCTGCCCACTCCCATATTTCCCAGTTTGTTTAATAGCCTTCTATGTGGCACAGTGTCAAAGGCCTCTACTGAAGTCCAGATAGGCCACATCCAGTGCTCTCCCCAATCCACCTCCTTTATCACCCAGTTGAAAAATTCAATGAGGTTGGTCTGGCATGACCTCCCCTGGTGAAATAATGCTGCCTTGTGTCCTGTAGTCCATTAGCAACCAAATGTTCCACCAATCTCTCCTTCAGTAGTCCTTCCATGATCTTCCCCACTACTGAGGTCAGGCTGACTGGACTGTAGTTCCCTGCTTCCTCTTTCTTCCCGCTTTTGTATAAGGGGACTACATCTGCTGTCCTCCAGTCTTTGGGCACCTTCCCTGTTTCCAGTGATTGGCTCACCAGGATTGCCAGAGGTTCAGCCACCACCTCTCTTAGTTCCTTTAGGACTCTGGGGTGCACCCCATCTGGCCCCATTGCTTTATCGACTCTTCTTCCTTCCAGTTCCTTTAGGACCCTTTCCTGTGTAAAGGAACTTGTGTGCATTTCTGCACCGTTTCCACCCCTTGTGCTCCCTTCAGGCCCATTACCCGCCTCTTCCTCAGTAAAGACTGAGCACAAATATCTGTTCAGTATGTCAGTTTTACTGTTGTCATCCTCCACATGGCCCCCTTCCCCCCCCCTTCACTCTCACTATCCCTCCCTTTGCCCTTCTTTTTTCACTTATGTACCTGTAAAAAGTTTTGTCCCCTCTTCCCACTGGTTCTGCAATGCATTCTTCTGTCTGAGCTTTGGCTTCCTTTACTGATCTCCCTGTATCCCTTTGCTTCTCCTGGTACTTCTCCCTATCCTCTTCTGCCTGCATCTTTTTGTATTGCTGGAATGCAACCCTTTTGGCTTTCACTTTCTCCATTACCTCCTTGGAAAACCATAATGTCTTCCTCTTCCTTTTCCCGTTGCTAACCTGCTTAATGCTTAATTTTGTTGCTCTTGTAATTCTTATTTTAAATATCGCCCACTGTTCCTCCACCCCTGATTCCCTCCCCATTCCCATTAGTGCCTCTTTCAAGCATTAAATTAATTACAAGCTTGCACCACCCAAGATTCAAACCATTTACCTTAGCTCCCATAGGCAATAATTCTCTCTCTCTACTCTATCCTGCATTGAGGATCCTAACTAATAATAACAATAATAATAATAACCTTTATTTGTACAGCACAATTCACATGCATCAAAGTGCTTTAACAGTAAATAAATAATGTAAATAGATTAAGACATAAATAATTAAAATTCAATAATGACAGATGGAATCATCCCTATCAGGTTAAGGAGAAAGCAAGACTAAATAAATAAGTTTTCAGTGCAACTTTAAAGCTCTCCACAGTCAGGCACTTCCAAATCCAATGAGGTAGAGAATTCCACAGGATAGGGGCTACATAAGAGAGTGCCTAAGCCCCAGATGTCTTCAGCCAAACCCTGGGAATCTCTAACAATCCCTCGTTGGTGGAGTGGAGCTGTCAGGAGGGCCAATGGGGGCACAGATGCTGTTGCAGGTAGAACTGTCTCACTTGCGTATTCTATCTACACACCAGAATGTATAACTGCATTGATCACCTAATCATGCGGTAGAGCCAGGGGAGGGTAAAATCAAGAGAGTAATTTGATGGTTTCTATCATACCCCCACCACCATTTCACACCCCTCATACAGAGAATACATATTGAGATCATCTACACCAGCTTCATATTTCATTTGGAGCACCCACCCTTCACCATTTTATTTTCTACTTTTTCGTCATATCAGAGGTGTACACTCAAGAACTGGTCACAGCACTCTACGTGCAGTCTCAACATTGTGCTATACCACTAAATGCTCTCAAGACATTCAACTGTTTTTATCCTGCCATCTCACCACCCACATGAAACACACATAAAATGACTTTGACTCACAGATATAAACATAAGTCAGTATAGCATAGTGATACAAAAAAACTTACTCTCATCCAGTGTCTTTTGAGGAATGCTGCCTGCTTAATTTTAGACACCACAGCAACAGATGAAGAACCACTTGAATAAAATGATGATACTGCACAGGGCTTCAACTTTGCCTTTGCATCCAGCCATCCAAATTCTGCCATTTTCTCAGGGTCCCTCTCATACACAGACTTCTCAAAGTGGGCGGAGCATATCATGCTGTGTTTTAATGGAACAAAGTTTTTTCTGCAACAAAAATGTATGCACGCCTTTTTAGTGGGGAAAATGAAAAAAATGCAGACCACAGCCTTTGCAGCTCTTATTCCTACACCCATAAACAACACAGTATAGCATTATAAATGAATTAAAATTAAAAAAAAAAAATCTGAATATAGTCCACAACAAACTGTGAGAAAAAGAGTGAAAAAATGAAGAAATGCCAAAAAAATAGTTATTAAACCCCTGTCAAGTCAAGAATGACAGAAGGAAAAAATGTCCTTACAGAGCTCCTTCAGCCTTCGCTGAACAGAAGTTTTACCTTCACCACTACAGGTCACATGACCAGCATGTCAAATTATGACATTAGCCCATAGGTACAGCAAAGGTGAAATCTGACAGAAATCTCAAGGTATCACAACCAAAAAATATATATTTCTAGAACAGGAATGTAACACATGGATGCTGTTCTCTAGGAAAAAAACACAGCACACACAAAGTGGTCATTATTAGAATTTTTTTATCTTTTTAAACATATAAACACATAATAACATCAGTATGAAAACAACATTGAGGACTACATAAACATGAGTTGGGAACATTTCATTCTCACAAACACACACACACACACACACACACACACACATACATACACACACACACACACACACACACACACACACACACCCTGTGGAAGCTGTGACTGAAAGGCAAATCTAATGCAGGCAAGCTGACAGGGACATACAAATTCAATGACAGCATATGCTGTAAAACTAGAAAAATTAATTTGAACAAAAAATCATCTTCAAAGCGATTTATTTATTGCACACACTATGTGCATTGTAGTTAAAAAACTCTGAAACATAATGCCTGGAGCAATCGCAGAATAAAGCAATGGTTCGTCCACTACATAGAAACATAGAATTTGATGGCAGATAGAGACCGCTTGGCCCACTTAGTCTGCCCATTTCCTTACCTTACGGATAAGCTGCAGATCCTAGTTAACCAACAGCCTACTTCCTCCTACCCCCTACTAGAATTGCCTTATGTCTGTCCCATGCATTCTTGAATTCCCCCACTGTTTTTGACTATGTGACCTCCTCAGGAAGGCTGTTCCATGTATCCACAACCCTCTCTGTGAAGAAATACTTCCTCACATTACCTCTGAGCCGTCTCCTCTCTATCTTCAAATTGTGCCCCCTTGCTCTTGCATATCTCTTTTTCTGAAAGATGCTACCCTCTTGGACTTTGTTGATTCCCTTGAGGTATTTGAAAGTTTCTATCATGTCCCCCCTCTCCCTCCTTTCCTCAAGGCTATACATCTTAAGTTTCTTTAGTCTTTCTTCATATGTCTTCGGATGCAGACCCTGCATCATTTTGGTTGCCCTCCTCTGGACAGCCTCCACCCTGTCTATGTCTTTGAGGAAATGGGGTCTCCAGAACTGTACACAGTACTCCAGATGTGGTCTTGCCAACTATCTGTACAGAGGGCCAACAACTTCCTGTTTTCTACTGGTGATGCCTCTGCCTATGCATCCCGGTATCCCCCCCAGCCCTCCTTACTGCCTTCTCACATTGCTGGCCCAACTTTAGGTCATCTGATATGACTACCCCAGGTCCCTTTCCATTTTTTTCTTGTTGTTGTCAGTATTTCACCCCCTATTGTGTACTCTTCCCCTGGGTTTTTGTTTCCCAGGTACATTATTTTGTACTTCTTTGCATTGAATCTAAGCTGCCATACATTTGACCATTCCGCCAACCTTGCCAAGTCCCTTTTCATCCTTTCCACCCCACCTTGTGTATCAGCCCTGTTGCAGATCTTTGTGTCATCTGCAAAGAGACATACTTTCCCCTTCCAGTCCCTCTGCAATGTCACTTATAAAGACATTAAAAAGGATCAGCCCCAGTACTGAACCCTGCGGTACCCCACTAGTAACCCTCTTTTCTCTTTCTTCACTGTGAACTTCATTTACTATTACCGCTGTGTCCTGTTGTCCAAAATAAAGGACCACATAAAGGAATGCAGGTGATTTCCAAAGGCTACAGTTTATTTTCATAACAGACCCTCACTACTGTATACAGAAGTTCACACGAGTTAACCTGATAGCAGAATGGATAGCACATAGTTTTACATACAACTACACATTAAATAAAAGAAAACAAAAACTGTTATGACCTTCTCAGCTTGTGCATGCAGTTCATTATTCACTAATAACAGGGTTGAGCAAGAAGCATGCAGCCGGGACAAAAAAGATAACCTCCCTGCAAACAGATACAGACAGAATTTGTATGTACATCTTCAAAATAATCAATTAAAATTCAAATTAGCAAATAGGGAATTTTTATTTTAGAATGGGACACATATGATCAAAGCCACAAAAACTGCAATGAATGACCCAGTGACTGCAGAGTGGCTCTGGTAGGAAAATAATTTGCGTCTTGACATCACCAATTTTATTACAAAATAAAATGTAAGGAAACAAATACACATAATTCAGAGGGATACAGTCACTTTGAGACGTGAGCAGCAACAACTTTAAAGCACACAAGTAAATTGCAAAGCATAATGAAAATATTCTTGAGAGGCTTTCATGCTGTGACAACTCTGCACAGAGTGACCAGCATAAACTGACTTGTTTCAATGACATAATCGGAATCATGGAATGAGCACAGCATGGCTGAAACAGCAGAAAATGAATACAAAACCAAGCTCTTGTCAAATCCATTAGATAAATTGAGAAACAGAAGTAAGATCACTACAATATGATAACTTTTATAGTTTGGGAATAACTGTACAACATACACAAGTCAGATTTATATTTGAAAGCTGCCAAATACACATTTAGGTATCCTTTAAGTGATATCAAACTTTCCATCATTATAATTAAAGGGAGGGCATTTTTGAGTCAGTGCCCACCTTTATTATTTCATCCTTATTGGTATTTATAGTGCAGTTAGTTCAGCAAAACATCACCGTCTTGTAAATCATCATTATTTCAAGAAAATTCAGTACAAATGAACCCATTGTCTAACCAATATTTTAAATAAAAAACTAATATATACGTACTTCTAGCTATAGTTTCTTTGTGTTATGAGATAAATTCTTGCCTTTTCAATGTGTTCATCAGCACCATTAGAGAGGGTATCTGGGGCATGTTGTATCTCTTCACTGATGACACATAACTGCGATAGGGTAGATACTGTAGTGATGAAGAGATAAGGGAGATGCAAAGAGATCTATAAAGGATAGGGAGGTACTCTAAGGTTTGGCAGTTGAAACTCAATGCCACAAAATGTAATATTATGCATAGGGTCACCACCTTTGGATGAGGTAAAAAACAGATGCTAAACCATGCCCCAAACTCTGCCTCTGGCTCCACTGCCTTTGTATGACGAGCAAGTATATCGCTCCTCCTGCACAGTCATTTGTAATGTCAGATTAGACATTACTAGTAATAGGAGATCATTTTTATACTGTTATTTATTCAGTTATTTATTTTTATTCTTTGAGAACCATGTTAAGTCCCATAGACTTCATAGCCCATTTTACAGGAGTAACTCAGGAACACAGGAAGGTTAAGTGACCTGTTCAGGGTTCCACAGTATGCAAGTGGAGGCTGTAGGAATCAAGTTCAGGTCCGCTGGATGTGCCAAGCTCATTCACAGCTTATTGCTCAACCCTCTGTTAAACACTCTCCCATTTTCCTTTCCGTGTCAGATATGTATTCTGATATGCTTTGACCAATGTTTGATAACTTAATTATTGGTGCTTGCAGGGATCTAGATAAGATTTTTTTGGGATGAGTACAGTACCTATACTCCTCATTTTGAAAGTGAGGCGAGTAAAACAAAATTCAGATGTATACAAATGTCTTGCCAGAGTGGACTGAGGAGTACATTTATTAAAAAAAATAGTTTTTTTCTAGGTAAGAATTTTAGGTACCAACAATGCTCCAAATAAGGTTGGAAGGTAGGAATTTACTCACCAGTTTTAAAACATAGTGAGTAAAACAAAAGTGGGATGCATACAAGTGCTGTAAATCTGGTAAAAAAACTGTTCCATTTGAATCACCAGTTATGTTATGAAGCACTATTCTTTGGTGTGTGGAGTATCTACAAATGTTGGGTGAGTACTGGTACTCATTGAAAAAAAACATGTCTGAAGAATATTTCCTAAAATGAGGTGAGTAAAATAGATTGGTGCACACCTTATCTGGACTCCTGGGTGCTTGTGGTACCCTTAATACTGCACTGTGTTCCCCTTTACCTCAGCAGCTACTGTTGTTTCTTTTCATATTTCTAAGACATTCCACAATTTCAGACACACCATTCCATGCTGTTTATCTGAATGACCTGTAAGTGTAGTTGATATCATGGAATGTTCAGGTAATACAAGCCATGAGAGCAGATGCAGTGATCAAAGCAAAAGTTAGATTATTAATTTAACAAAAATGGGTCTAAAACATACCAGAATATAGGACAAACAAACAAAAAAAAAAAACACATGACAGCACACACAGGTATAAAAGTTGTTTCCTGTCATAGCAGTAAAAGACCATACTTAAAATTCATAGTGGAAAAGATTTGGTTAATTTACTGCTAATGATCTTAATGGCCATACTTTATACCTCTCAGACAGACTGCTTTTGCAAACAAAGGCAGGTCTGAATGACTGTGACATCAGAACTTCTCTGTAACCTGGACATGCAGAGCAGCCAAAACAGTGACTGATTTGATACAGCAGCTTTAAGAGTACATGAGCACTCAAAATGGCCCAAAAACTGGACTACATTTAATCAAAATTGGATGACCAGATAAGGACCCAAAACAATGGATTATCCAGTCTAAAACCGAATAGGTGGCAAAGCTAATTATGCACCTCGGGGAAAAAACACAAGAGAGTACTGGTTTGGAGGGGTAAAACTAAGCACAATGGCAGAAGAAAAGGACAGTGGAGTAATCATTAGTGACTCATTCAAACAATCAAGCCACAGTAACAAAGCCTACAGTACAGTATGGCTAATAAGATGCTTGGGTGTAGCGGAAAGGGGAATAGTTTAGCGTAGTGGGTATTGACAGCAGGGAAAAGGAGGTGCACCTACCTCTATATAGGTCACAGGTGAGGCCACACCTTCAATACTGTGCTCAGTTCTGGAGTCCTCACCTAAGGATTGCCAGGGACAGGCTGGAGACAGTGCAATGCAGGGTGACCAAGATAATTCAGGGCCGACAGGGCAGATCTTATGAAGATTCTCTCAAGGCATTGAATGTGTACTCACTGGAGACCAGGCAAGAGAGGGGGAATATGATAGAGACCTTCAAGTTCCCGAAGAGAATAAACAAGGTGAACCATGATGAACTATTTAGCAGGAGTGCAGAGTCAAAAATGGTGGGGAAAGGTTAAAGATGGATGTGAGGATGTTCTATTTTATGGAAAGAGTGGTGGAGACATTGAATAGTGTGCCAGCTGAGGCAGCTAGCACCAAGATCATAAATGGTTTCAAGCATCGCTGGGACAGAGTGAAGGGTTTAGTTGTTGCTCAGATCAGTAACAGTCGGGAGAGGAGCAGGGGGGTGAACTGGAAGGATAAAACTCCATATGGATAGTGGGTCCCATGGCAAATAGTGAACTCCAGGAAGGCTAACTGCACCTTTGATCTTTTTCTGTTAGCAAAGCAAGGCAAATTTTATTTAAAGACACCCAATCCCTGGGGCTCTGGGCACCGTACACAAGAAAAAAACAGAAAAAGTAAATAAACAACACACCAATAGATAAAACAGTATTAAATATACAGTTATAGTAAAATAGAAAAATACATAAATAAATAAATAAGATGCCTGTTATGGAAGCTGTTTCTTAGAGTGGCAGTGCCAAGGCAACATTTAGAAAACATGGTCAAGGAAAGCTTGATTAAATAAGAAGGCCTTGAGGTGGACCTTGAACACCTCTACTGAAGGGGCCTCCCTTGCGGCTGGAGGTAGTGAATTCCACAGAATGTGGCCAGCAACACTAAAAGCTCTGTCACTTGCTATTTTTAGCTTTATCCTGGGAGTCGCAAGAAGCCCCTAGAGGAAGAATGGAGGGATCAGCAAGAGGAAGGAGGCAGCTGCTAAAACTCTACTACGACTAAAGAACTAGAACTCTACTACTGGGACCTTCAATTTAGGGTAAAAACAAGCAAACAAAAAAAAGAGTTAGTGTGTTTGTCTGAGTTGAGTGAAGTGAATTGTTATCTGTGCAGTTAGCTAAGCGTAGAAGGAAACTGTGAATTAGGGGGAGTGGCTTAGGCTGAAGGAAGTCAGGTGTTTTGGATTTAAAAACTGCCCTAGATAGCATTTGTCAGATAGCAGCAAGGGAATGGAGGCATCTGCAAAAACTCTACTACTGGGACTATATTTCCCTCCTTCCTTCCCCTCCACACCTCCACCCTTAGCCAGTTCTACTTTTATAGGCAGAGGATTTCACTGACAACAGGAACTTCTTGTTTGGGAGCAGGAAGGGAGTGATCACAGAGGCACAAAAGAGTCACCATCCTAGAAGGAAAAGAGTAGCTCTCCACCCCGCCCAGCTGCTGGGGGTCTGCCTCTGAGCAAGTAAGAAGGAGACTACTGAGGAATATAGGAACTTCATGTCCCAGAAGAGGAAGATCAGGAGCTTCAAGGGCACAAAGGCAGTAGAAAAGTAGGGAGAAAAAAAATTATATATATAAAAAAATAAATAAATAAACAGAGAGAGGAAAAAGTAAGTATACAAAACAACAGTTAAGGGGTCAAAAATAAGACATGATGGGAGTGGTGCAGTGCATTGGCTGTGGAGCAGCAGTGTTCCAGGAAACATTCTGGAGGATGCGGTGTTGCCCCATCTGCAGGCACCTCTACAGGCTGAGGGAGGAAGTTGCTCATCTACAGACTGAGTTGGCCAGAATTCGGGGGACCTCCTCTCCCATGCAAGGACCACCAGGGCCACCGCCGCTGCCTCAGAGGTTGCCAAGAAAGAGGAGTGGATGAGCCATAGTGGACTCTGGGAGGATGAGGGTAGTGTAACAGAGCCTCCTCTCCAGTTGTACCTCTCCACAATTCATATACCATTCTGGCAGTGTGGTTCCTCTATACAGGCACCCACAGTGGAGACCAAGGAGGATGCTGGGAACCTCCACGAAGGAGACCCCACAAGAGGGTGGCATGGGACCCTAAAGGGGAAGGAAACGATTCTTGGTGGGGGACTCTATTGTTAGGAGGGTAGAACTGGGGGACAGAGGGGAGAAGGAGGTAAGGTGCCTGCCTGTTGCCATGGCTTGGAGGGACAGGGAGCTAATCCTCAGGATCACGAGAGCAGCTGCACAGGGGAGGGAGCTGGATGTCATTGTCCACCTAGGGACAAATGACCTGGCTGGGAAAGGGATCAGAACACTGGAGGAGGAGTTTGTGGAGTTGGGGAGGGGCCTTAGACAAGTAGCATGCACAGTAACCATCTTGGAGGTGCTGCCTGTCCATGGCATGGGTGAGGCTAGGGTGCTCTGCACCATGGGATTCAAGCAATGGTTGAAAAACTGGTGCAAAGCTCAAGGTTTTGGCTTCATTGGGGACTGGGGGTCCACCTGGAGGGATGCATGCCTATACTGGTGCGATGGTCTGCATCTGTCCAGGACGGGAACCAGGATCCTAGGTGATAGGTTTAAATGCTTCATTGGCAAGCATTTAAACTAGCCAAGGGGGGAGGCACTGAAAAGGAGCAGAAAAATCCTAGCACCCCCCCAAACAAAATCACGGTAGTTAGTGAGGTAAACACCAAGATAGAGATGTCAATAGGGAGAAGGGCTGGGGTAAATGGAGAAAAAATGCAAAGGCAGTAAGGACAGGGATGGGGCAAAAAGGGATAAGGCCATAAAAAAATGGAGGGTAATGAGTACCAATGCCCATAGTCTAGGTAACAATCTCCCTGAGCTGGTGGCCTTGATGGAAGAAAGTTGCCTGGATATTGTGGCAGTCACAGAAACATGGTACACAGAGAACCATGACTGGGATGTCAACATACCAGGGTACACAATCTACAGGAGAGACAGGGAGTGTAGAAGAGGAGAAGGAGGAGTAGCTCTCTATGTAAGGGAGGGGATCAAAGCAATGGAACAAAAGAGTGAACAGGGAGGAGAGGCGGCACCATGGGTCACCCTGGAGACTGGAAATGGCACCACAATCCGCACAGGGGTTGTATATAGACCCCCATGTAAGGGGGAGGAAATGGACAAAGAAATGATAGAAGGCATCCTTAGGATGGCAGAGAAAGGGGAGATACTGTTGATGGGGGACCTGAATATGCCAGATGTTAACAGCATTGATTTGCAGCAGGAAGGTCATGTAAGATGAATCTAATAGATTTCTTTGACTGGGTGACCAAAGTATTAGACCAGGGAGGGGCTGTGGACATGGCCAACCTAGACTTTAGCAAGGCATTTGACACAGTCCCACACAAAAGATTAATAAACAAATTAGCCAGCCTGGGAATGGGTCCCAGGGTGGTAGCCTGGGTGAAACATTGGCTGAACAACAGGACACAGAAGGTAATAGTAAACAGAGTCCACAGTGAAGAAAGAGGGGTTACTAGTGGGGTACCGTAGGGTTCAGTACTGGGTCCGGTCCTTTTTAATGTCTTTATAAGTGACATTACAGAGGGACTGGAAGGGAAAATATGCCTCTTTGTAGATGACACATCTGCAACAGGGCTGATACACAAGAGGGGGTGGAAAGGATGAGAAGGGACTTGGCAAGGTTGGAGGAATGGTCAGAAGTATGGCAGCTTAGATTCAATGCAAAGAAGTGCAAAGTAATGCACCTGGGAAAAAGAAACCCAGGGGAAGAGTACACAATGGGAGAGGTAGTAACAACAAAAATGGAAAGACACCTGGGGATAATCATATCAGATGACCTAAAGGTTAGCAAGCAATGTGAGAAGGCAGTAGGGATGGCTGTGGGGATACTGGGATGTATAGGGAGAAGCATCACCAGTAGAAAACAAGAAGTTGTTATCCCTCTGTACAGACAGTTGGTGAGACCTCATCTGGAGTACTGCTTCCAGTTCTGGAGACCCCATCTCCATAAGGACATAGGCAGGATGGAGGCAGTCCAGAGGAGGGCAACTAAAATGGAGCAGGGTCTGCAAGAGAAGCCATACAAGGAGAGACTAAAGGAGCTTGATATGTAGACCCTTGAGGAAAGGGGGGCATGATAGAAATGTTTAAGTACCTCAAGGGAATCAACAAAGTCCAAGAGGGTAGCATCTTTCAGAAAAAGAGATGTGCAAGAACAAGGGGACACAATTTGAAGATAGAGAGGGGATGTTTCAGAGGCAATGTGAGGAAGTATTTTTTCACAGAGAGGGTGGTGGATTCATGGACCAGCCTTCCTGAGGAGGTTGTGGGGTCAAAAACAGTGAAGCAATTCAAGAATGCATGGGATAGACATAAGGCAATTCTTGTGGTAGGTAGGAAGAAATAGGCTGTTGGTCAACTAGGATCTGCAGCTTATCCAATAGGTAGGTAAATAGGCAGACTAGGTGGGCTTTGCAATCCTTTTCTGCCATCAAAGTCTATGTTTCTATGAGTGGACTGAGGCAGCAGGTGTAAGAAAGTCCATCCGGTAGCCAAGGTCCAGGCCACGTAGGGCTGGCAGTATAGCCTAGAGGTGAGAGGAACGAGGTGTGAATGAGCTTGGTACATCCAGCAGACCAGACCAGAGTTTCTCACAACCTCCACTTGCACACTGTGTAAGTAACTCTGAGCAAGTCACTTAACCACCCAGTGCTCCCAGGTTGTCCCTAAAAACAGGCACTTGTGCCTAGTGGGCCATACCCAGTTACCAAAGACTAAATAAAATAAAATAAAGGTGAGCAAGCTCACCTTAAAAAGGCCCTCCAACTGACTGGCTGCCAGTGCTGTTCACACAGTACTGGGGTGATCTGGCAGTACTCAGACTGCCCCCTCAATAACCTGGCAGCTGCATTCTGTACCAGTTGCAGCTGGCAGAGGGTACCTCCCGAGACCCCAAGGTAGAGTGTGTTATAGTAGTCAAACATCAATGTCACAAAGGAGTGCACCAAGATAGGGAGGTCCAGGGGAAGAACTAGAGGTTTGATCCTGGCGGTATTCTTCAGATGATAGAAACTGGTATGGAAAATGGATGACACCTGGGATTCAAGTATCAATCCACTGCACAGGATAACGCCAAAATCACACACCCTAGAGGAGGCCTTCAGTGGCACAGAACCCAGAAAAAGTCCCATCTCTGTGCTAGAGGACATCTTATCATGTCTTCTGTTCAACTGCACTACCAGTGCCTCTGTCTTATCGGGGTTCAATCGCAACCAGCTAGAGGCCATCTAGTCATTAATCTCAGCAGGGCAATTATTTAGCACATCTACTGCGATGGATGTCCCTGGGGCAAAGGAAAGGTACAGCTAGGTATCATCTGCATAGCAATGAAAACCCAGACTGTACTCCCTAATAAGCTCTCCCAAGAGCAGCAAATACATGGCGAACAACATCGGTGACAAGACTAAATGCCACAGGACAGGAGGCTTGGGGAGGAGGAGAAATTCCCCATCACTACCCTTTGCCTCCTGTTCATGAGATAGGACTAAAACCAGCAGATGACAGTGCCAGCGAGTCCACAAAATTTCCTCAGGTGGTCAAGTGCACCACAATGTTCCATCATGTCAAAGGCTGAGGAGAGATAGAGTAGAAAGAGAATTGTCCCCTCCCTTTGATCCCTCACCATGAGGAGGTCATTGTGCACCTGAACTAACGCAGTTTCTGTGCCATGCCCTAACATGAAATCCAGACTAGAGAGACTCATATAGATCATAGGACATGAGATACTCCTCAACCTGAAGTGTCACAACCTTCTCGACAACCTTACCTAAAAAAGGAAGGTTGGAGATGGGACGGTAATTTGCCTTGAAGTCAAGGTCTAAAGATGGTTTCTTCAGAAGGGGTCTCACCAGTGCCTCCTTTAAGGCATCTGGAAAGACCCTCTCTGACAAAGAGTACAAGACAATCAAGGCAAACACCAGGCCTAAGGAGTCGGCACATCCCACCAGGAACCGTGTCGGCACTGGGTGCAGTTCACAATAAGTATGCTTCACAGTGGAAATAACCCCAATGACCTCAGCCACCTCCACCGGTCTAAACTCACCCCAATCACTGTTCTCATTGTGCATGTTTCTATGTTTCCAAATGAAGCAGTTCTTTTGCTATAACCTTGTTATTTTTGCCAATAAATTCAAAAGAACATATGGGATATACAATGGTGAGCTGTCAGATAAATGATTTATCTCCACAAATGCTGTTTGAACTCAGGTAAATTCACGAGTGGCATAAGTCATGAGTGAGGTGTCCGAGGTCAAACTGCACAAGTGTAGATAAATCATTTATCTGACAGCTCAGCATTGTATATTTCATTTATGCAATAGGGATGCTTCTTATCAGTGCAGGAACATTTGGTTTAGACTATTTATCTTCTTTTTTTTAAATGATAATTTCTGGGACTTTTTGGGACTTTCAGTTAACTTTCCTAGTGTATGTCCGCCTAGCGTGGTGGTTGCTATTAAATGAAACACCACTCATTTTGTAGAGAAATTCTTGCTGAACAAATGTGATGGTCACAGTATCTTGCTACCTTTTTTGTTTTAAAGTTATTCACATTTGTTTGTCAAAAAAGTGAAACAAAAATGAAATTTTATGCTGTTTTTTGCTAATTATAAATAAAAACGTATTTATTAATGAAACACCACTCATTTTGTAAATATTTTTGTGCTGAACATTTTTTGTGCTCATAGTACGATGGTATCATTTTTAGTTTTAAAGTGATTCACATTTGCTTGTCGAAAAAGTGAAAAGAAAATTGAATTTTATGCTGTTTTTTGCTAATTATGAAAAAACTAAAAGGTATCTATGAATGAAACACCACTCATTTTGTAAATGTTTTTGTGCTGAACTTTTGTCATGCTCACAGTACCATGCTATCATTTTTCATTTTAAAGTTATTTACATTTGTTTGTCTGAAAACTGAAAAGAAAATTGGGTTTTATGCTGATTTTTGCTAATTATAAAAAAATTAAATGGTATCTATAAATGAAACACCACTCATGTTGTGGATATTTTTGTCCTGAACATTTTTTTGTGCTCACAGTACTATGCTATCATTTTTCATTTTAAAGTTATTCACATTTATTTGACAAAAGAGTGAACAAAAAAGCCTTGATTGACAGTTTGCATTTATCCGACATATGTGGGATAAATCTAGGGTGGTTAGCTTTATCCCACATATGTGGAAATAAATGGATTTATACAGTTGCTTTGGTTCCACACCCATTGCATAAATAATATTATACTGTATATTCCTTCTACATTGTCTATTCTTGTTAACAGACAGTATAACCTGAAGTGATATTGCTGTTTTATTAAGCATTATAAGTTGAATAAAATGTTTCTTTAACTTCTCAGTTTGGTTCAGAGCTCTTTGCTTTATACTTGTGTTGTTTTAATTTTTTGCTTTTTACTGTTGGTTGGGGAACAAAAATAAAAACTAATACATGCCCACTTCCTTCTTTTTCTTTCAGCTCAAAAATACTGTAAGTTTAAACCAAATAAGACACTGACCTATACATGAGATGCTTATATTTCCTAGTAACTGCTGCCCTGGTGTCATAGCACTTGTAAACACCACTCATGTAGAGACATTGTTTTCTAGCTTTTAAAGCCTATTAACAAAAAAAAAAAGAATCACTATTCAATTATGTAAAAACAGCTTTTACTGTTTATCAGAACATTTACTATTTTAGTCAAGGGAAGGCTGCTTTCCTACATAACACAGAAACATAGAAATATAGAGGTAGATGGCAGATAAGGACCGCAAGGCCCATTTCTTTTTCTACCTTATAAATGTGCCATCAGCCTTGCTCTGTCAGTGGCCTATCTATTCATACTCATCTGTATTGCTCCCTTATACCTATCCCATGCCTGTTTGAAGCCCTGCACTGTATTCATAGCTACCACTTCCTGAGGTAGGCAGTTCCATGCATCCACCACTCTTTCTGCAAAAAATAATTTTCTCACATTCCCCTTAGTTGGTCTTCCTCTAATCTCATGCTGTGTTCTCTTGTCCTGCTATTTTTCTTATATTTAAACATGTTAGACTCTTTCACCTTGTTAATGCCCTTAAGGTGTTTGAATGTTCCGTTCATATCACCTCTCTCCCTCCTTTGCTCAAGGGTATACATATTGAGCTCCGTTAATCTGTCCTCATATGTCTTCTGATGTAGTCCCTGCACCATTTTGGTTGCTCTTCTCTGGACTGCCTCAATTTGGTTAATGTCCTTGTGAAGGTGTGGCCTCCAGTACTGCATGCAGTACTCCAGATGGGGCCTAACCAGTGTCTTGTAAAGAGGGATTATTACCTCCCTCTTACGACTTGTGATACCCCTCCTAATACACCCTAACATCCCCCTAGCCTTACCTACTGCTTTAGAGATCTGCTTGGATGATTTCAGGTCATCGGTGATGATGATGCCCAAGTCTCTTTCTTCCTTTGTGACTGCCAGAAACTCCCCTCCCAGCCTATAGGTGGCTTCAGGGTTTCCCTTCCCTATGTGCATGATCTTGCACTTCTTTGCATTAAATCCCAGTTGCCATTCTTCTGACCATTTTGATATTTTATCCAGATCTCTTCTCATTTTGCCCACCCCATCTGGATCATCTACTCTGTTGCAGATCTTGGTGTCATCTGCAAACAGACAAGCCTTACCTTCTAGTCCATCTGCAATGTCACTAATAAAGATATTGAAGAGGACTGGCCCCAGGACTGATCCCTGAGGTACCCCACTTGTGACTTGCATCTTTTCTTTTTTTTTTTTGTAATTGAACAAGTTTTATTAGTTTAGCAATAAAAAACACATCTCCAGTTATACAGTAAAGAGTAATGAACAGGACATTAACTACATAAACACCCTCCCTCCTCATTCCCCTCTCCCTTCCCATGACTACACACGTCACCAAATCTCCATCCATCCATCTTAAGGTAGACTAGGGCCTCACGGCTTCCAAGCTGCCATGAGTGCCTCAAGAGCACCCCAAAGAGATGTGTATGCCCTAGTCCTGCCTCGCATATAGGCTATCTGCCATTCCAATTGTAAAGCCAAGGTGCACTCCCTGTACCATTCCATCAAAGTAGGAACCCGATCACTCATCCAATGCCTCAGAATTACCAATTTAGCTGTTGCAGCTATGAGTGACATATGTGCCCTTTTGGCTTTAGGCGTGTCAATTGGAAAGAGACTGATCAAACATACTCTAGGAGTAAACAAGGTTTCCAAGCCAAGGATAGGGTCTAAGGTATTCTTAATAGACAGCCAAAAGGCCTGGACCTGGGGGCATACCCAGATCATATGATACAAAGTACCAGTGCCCCCTTTGCACTTCCCGCAAAGGGATGTGGTCACCGTCCCATATTTATACAGCTGGGAGGGGGTTAGATACATATTATGCAGCATATTAAAATGTACCGCCCTCAACCAATCTTGTTTTATAAATTTATACATTGAAAGCCAAACATTCTTCCAGAGGTTGGGCCTCCAGGATTCCCAATTCCTTAGTCCAGTAATAACAAACCCCTACCGGCAATCTAACATCCCACTCCTGAAGGGTTTTATACAAATTTGAAACTGAACGTGGCTGGGAGGCTATATGCAAAAGCGTAGCTAAATCTCTATCGCCTGGCACCACCGGTGTAACCTGAGAGAAAAAGGAAGTTAGGGCATTAATGACTTGCAAGCACTTAAATGTTTCCTTGGGTGAGACACTTAATGATGCTTGCAGATGGCTGGGGGGAAGCAACTTTCCATTCAACCACACATCGGATACCCTGTAGCAATTTAACTGAGGCCAAAAGATGGAAGGCAATGGTGTGCCCCCAATCTTAAAATGCGGGTTACCAACAATGGGCTGATCAGTTGAATGGTACCACCTTATTGCGAAGTGTTTTTGTACCTGATGAAGGGCCTTTAATGACCATCCCATGGGGTTATTTCTAAGCAGCTTGGGGATAGCCGATGGGGAAACATATAGGAGGGCTGACAGTGAGCATTTGGCTCGAGCTGACAGGTGCTGTTCTATGTCTAACCACGATGGTGAGTATCCTGTGTGATTACCCCCACCCCAATAAGCCAATTTACAAACAGTTGCAGCATAATATAGGAAGAAGGAAGGGCAGCCAATCCACCTCTTAGTTTTGGGGCTGTCAATTTGAGATAGGATTCATGGACTCTTTTCTGGTTCCATACAGTTGACTGACTGCACTTTGCAGTTTAGAGAACCATCCTTCGTAAATACATACCTTGCATGCCGAGAGGATATAAAATCCTTGGTAAAACATTCATTTTAATGACGCTTAGTCTACCCCAAAAGGAGACGGGGAGCAATCTCCACCTGTCCATGTCCCCCATTATCTCTTTAACTAAGTTATCCAGATTATCCTTTCTTATGGAGTTCAATCCCTTGCAGACATTAATGCCCAGATATGTAAGAGACTTTGTTTCCAAGGAGAGGCCAAGGGGTAATAATTCAGCCTTATTAACCCTACTATTCAAAGGGAAAATTTTTGTTTTGGCCCGATTTAACTTGTAGTAGGAGAGTTTGGAAAAGGCCTTGATCTCCATCAATGCAGCTGGAATTGAGACCCCAGGGTCCTCAATATGCATTAAGATGTCATCTGCATATACCGAGTAAGCATATCTGGCATCCCCTATTTGTATACCCTTAATAACAGAATTCGCTGCAATCCTGCGCAGTAAAGGTTCCAGGTACAGGTTAAAGAGCAGGGGAGATAGGGGGCATCCTTGCCTTGTTCCCCGAGACAGCTGGAATAGCAGGGACAGCACCCCATTACACTTGACCCGGGCCGAGGAAAACGAGTATAAGAGTTGCACCCATCTCTGGAATTCCTTCGGCATCCCAAAAGAGGACAGGGTGGCCAAAAGAAAGTCCCAGGATACCCTGTCGAAAGCCTTTTCAGTGTCCAACGATACCAGCACCATTGGCGTGTCAGAGTCCCTAGCAATTGTGATGAGATGTAATAACTTCCTCATATGGTCCTGGGATAGTCTCCCCACCATAAATCCCACTTGCTTGTGACTAATAAGATTACCAATGACTTTGGAGAGCCTATTCGCAAGAACTTTGGCCAATATTTTAACATCTGTATTTAGTGGAGAGATAGGGCGGTAACTGTCAATACTCAAAGGGTCCTTCCCTTGTTTTAAGATTAAAGAGATCGTGGCCTCTTGGAAGGTGGGGTCCAAGAACCCATTGTCGTACCAGTACTGGAATACCTCTTTTAGGACTGGGGTCACTATCGAATGGCAGGCTTTATAAAAATTACTGGGGAACCCGTCTGGCCCAGGGGATTTGTCTAGAGACATCTGCTGAACGGCCTGCTGTATCTCACAAACAGTGATTGGGGCACTCAAGGATGCCACCTCTATGTCTGTAAGCTTAGGTAGATTCACCGAGTTAAGGTAAAACCTAATATCATCATCAGTGGGCCGTGCAGCAGAGTTCACAGCATACAGTTCTTGGAAATAAAGGCCGAAGGCCTTCGCCATTTCCAGAGGGTCAGTACAAAGTCGTCCCTCCCTTCCCATATACATTCCGGTAATAAATTATGATGAGTCTAGCTGACGGATGCGCATGGCAAGCAACTTACTCGCCCTGTCCCCTGTTTCCAAATACTTCAATCTGGTTCTCAGTAGAGCAAGTTCCGCCCTCTGAGAGACCAGGCTAACATATTGGGCCTGTAACTGATGGAGTCTGGCCCAGCTCTCCTCCGAGGAGGTACGAGATAATCTGTGCTCTAATGTCTTAATAGAGGCTAAGAGGGAATCCAATTGGGCTTTTTGTTTCTGAGCCCTCTTAGAGGCCATTTTAATTAGTTCTCCCCTTAAAGAGCATTTCAGGGCTGCCCAGACTAAATCATATTTAGCTATCGACCCCAGATTACTGCTGAGGAACGAGGTAATAAAATCTATTATGTACCTCAGCGAGGCTTTGTCCTTCAGTATCTGACTGTTTAGCCTCCATTGGGGTGACCGTTTGCTTCCTGCCCCTAGCCAAAATTCCAGACTAACTGGAGCATGGTCAGATAACACTCTAGCTGATATCTCTGCTTGCATAACCCCAGACATTGCAAAGGAGCTTCTCAATATATAATCAATTCGGTAGTATGTCCCATGTGCTGCAGAAAAAAAAGTGTATTGCCGCACAGTTGGGTTGATGACACGCCAGACATCCACTAAGGCGGCATCTCTAATGAGCTCCTTCTGTGCTCTTTGTGCAGGAGACAGCCCTCGCCTCTCATGCCCAGATCTATCCAGGACTGTTTGCAGCACTAGGTTCCAATCCCCGCCTAATAGTGTGAGCTTCTTAGGATTAGATACCACGATACTTAGCAACTTCACAAAAAAGGCCAGAGAATCACAATTTGGGCAGTATACCGAGCCAAGTAGTATCGGATGGGATTCTAAAAGGCCATGTATGATGATATAAGATGATATAACGGCCCTCCGGGTCCCAGGTTTCCTGGACTGGCTTAAAAGGGACATTCTTTGCTATAAGAATGGCTACCCCACCCCTGTTTGTGGATATCCCTGTTCCAAAGGCCTGCCCAACCCATGATCTTCTGAAGAAGGTAACATCCTCTCTCCCCAGATGCATTTCTTGAAGAAAAACAACTTGCACCCTTAACTGCCATAAGTGCCTCAGTATGGTGTACCTCTTGACCCTATCCTTGGCTCCCTTGACATTCCAACTAATAAAGTTATATTTGCTACTCATGTCATTATACTAATAGAACAAGGACAGAGGAAAAGAAAGGATGTCCACAGTGGACTGTACGGAGGTCACATTGAGTTATCAATACCTATTCTAGCATTCGGTAATAGTAGTGAACCCTGACAGTGTGTAGTCATGGGCCCCCCCCAACCAAAAAATCCCTACCCTACGCTTCCAGCTAACCAAACTACACCCCACCCCACCCACCCCTACAACCAACTTACCCCGTCCAGATTAACCTGACTCCATTTATCTCACGCCACATGATTAACATCACAGCAGACCATACCAGACAACTATCTCCCCCGGAGCCCCCCCCGTACAATGATAAACTGCACATAAACCTAAGTGATTAATACAAGCCTGTTATATTGAGCAGTAAATAACTATGCTATATGCCTAACCACAAATCGCTGGTGTGCTCAATGTCCATTAGTAAGGGCTTCAAATCTGTAAAGCCAACTATACACAAAGAGGAAAGAAAAAAAAAAAAGGGGAAAAAGGGGAGATCCTGTTTATTTAGTCCACCATCGGGCCCAGTTAAATGCACTGGTAAAAATGTCAGTCAATTGCATTATGCCAGGTGCACTCCAGGTCTTCATACCAGTTTCATTGGAAGCCGAGCTGGAAATCACAGTACCTTACTCGTAGACTCGGCTAACAACACCTTGAAGCATCCCCACTATCTGTTGTCAGCGTGGCCCTTATCCTCCAGACCTCACCTTGCTCGCCAGTGATAAATGGCCAACATCCATTTGCTGTGGTGCCATGCATTGCACTCAATCGCTCTGTTATGATGGGCATTGTGGGCGATAGGGACATCCTTCAACTCCGGGCCGGGAATGCTAAAGACCTTCACAGGCAACATACATGTAGGAAGCCAGTTAATGTGCACCCACCTCAGACTGAATTACAGCCACAGGGTCACTGGGGAAAACAAAATAAAATAATCCTTCGACCAGGCCCCCTAGACTGGAATTTTACTTGAGTAGCCTTAATGTGACAATCCGATGCAGGGGTAACATTGCTCGAGGCCCACCAGGTCGCAATCCACTCCCGCAAGCACAAGTGTACTCCTCATAAGTCAACTCTGCCGTGGGGCTCTGCCCGAGGAAAAAGACAAGATAATTGGACTATAAGCAAATTAATATGATAGGATGTGTACCCGGACATGCCATCTCTCCCGAGATATCGTCATGTTCTATACCCCAAACTCAGTCTTTAACGTTTACTTCCGAATCACAACACAGCATACTCGCTGCCCACGGAAGGCACCTTCCTCTGATTACTTGAACAGGTCTGGGAGGATACTTTTGAGCTCCTGCAATGCTTGGGTGGGTGAATCATACGAGAGCCATTTGTCCTCGTGTTTAACCAGCAGGATAGCGTGATATTTGACCCTGAACTGTCTGGAGGCTGCCACCAATTTGGATACTAGTGGGTGAAATTCTTGCCGCCGCATCCTCACCGAGTGAGGGAGATCCTGGGTAATTCGAATCTTCTTGCCCTCCCAGGTCATTTCGCTAATACCTCTGGTTTTGGATAAAATATGTTGTTTATCAAGGTAATTCAGCAATTTAAAGATGATAGGCCTGGGAGGTTGGTCCTGGGCTGGCGGGCGGCGCAGCGCTCGATGTGCTCTCTCAATAATATATTCTCCTCCACCCGGGGGGGGGCCCAGCTATTTTGTTACAGAATTTCTGCACAAAGGGTATCACTGCACTCCCCTCCTCTTTCTCAGCAATCCCTATAATTATCAGGTTGTTCCGCCTGCTGTGCCCCTCTAAATCCTCCAATTTCTCCTCTAATTTCTTCATCCTGCGCTTCGTGCTAAAGAATTCCAGCTCAAGCTCCTCATGTTTTCTCTCTCTCTCTCTCTCTCTCTCTCTCGAGAGAGAGAGAGAGAGAGAGAGAGAGGTTATTTTAACTTCTGAATCACCAACCCTCCTGGTCAGTGATTCTACGGACCCCTTAATGTCATGCAGGTCATCCGATATGCAAGCTATAGCAGTCTGGAGGGGCTGCATTATCTCCATGAATTTCCATTCCGAGAGGGCTGCTTCCACGGTAGACGTTTTAAGCATCCCCGTGGCCTGCTGCTTCGGCCTTTTTGCGGCCTTGTCCTTCTCCAGCGTTCGCAGAGGGGAGTGCCTTGGGAGCGCCTTTTTCATGTATACCTCCATCTGGCTACTGTACTCGGGCGTCAGTGGTGAGTAGATGCTTATCAACTCCGGTTTTAAAATGTATTTTTGCAGAGGTTTGCTAATTTAAGTGAAGAATTCAGGAAAAGAAGAGCGGAGCTCAGAGAGGTCGCTGTCATCGCTCAGGCTGCCATCACGTGACCCCGACTTGCATCTTTTCTGACTGTATACCATTTACCACAACTCTCTGTTTTCTGCCTGTCAACCAGTTTGCCACCCAGTTGACCAACTTCTGACCCATCCCGAGCCTGCCCAGCTTATTTATCAATCTTCTATGTGGAACAGTGTAGAAAGCTTTGCCGAAGTCAAGGTAGGCAACATCAACTGTTCCCCCTTGGTCCACCACTCTGGTTACCCAGTCAAAGAAATCTATAAGACTAGTTTGACAGGACCTTCCTTTTGTAAACCCAAGCTGTCTTGGATCCTGTGCCCCTATGGATTCCAGGTTTTGCACTATCCTTTCCTTAAGGAGTACCTCCATAATATTGCCCACTACTGAGGTAAGACTGACTGGTCTGTAGTTCCCTGCCTCCTCCTTGCTACCACTGTTGTGGAGCAGGATCACATGAGCCCTTCTCCAGTCTTCTGAGACCTCTCCTGTGCTCAGAGACTCACTAAACTGTTCTGCTAATAGCTCTGCTAGTTCCACCCTTAACTTCTTAAGTACAATGGGATGTATGCCATCAGGTCCCATTGCCTTGTCCACCCTGAGCTTAGCGAGCTCTTGTAGGACCCTTTCTTTTGTGAAGGGAGTAATGCTCATCTCCATGACCCCCGTGTCCATGGTGCTGAACTGTGGGCCCTACTGTACCTTCTCTTCAGTAAATACTGAGCAAAAGTATCTATTTAGGATAGATGCTTTTACAGGTTCTCCTCTTCCTCCTCCTCACATGCCCCTTTTTCTCCTTTGAGCTTAGCAATACCCCCTCCGGACTTCTGTTTGAAATGTATTTTAGACACCAATGGGACACTTGCCATTTTGAACTGGCTTTTATGTCCAGTGCTATGAGGCCACAGTGATGTTGATCACTTTGCACTGTGGTGCCAATATCATCACATCACGTGATCCCAACAACACTTGATCAAAGTTAAAAAGGTGCAGGGGCTGCACCAAAATCCTTGCAAGGAGAGACTGAGGGATCTCAACACGTAGACCCTGGAGGATAGGAGGGCAAGAGGGGACATGATAAAGACCTACAAGTACCTTCTGGGGCAAACAGGGTGCAGCAGGGGAGTCTCTTTTGAATGAGCAAAAGCACCAGGACCAGAGGGCATGCAATGAACCTGGTGGGGAGAGGTTAAAAGGGATGTGAGGAAGTACTATTTCACTGAAAGTGTGATAGATGCCTGGAATAGACTGTCAGCAGAAGTGAAGGAGGTGGAAACAGAAGGGGCTGCAAGCATGCATGAGTTAGACATAGGGGAATATTACCAAACAGGTAGGCGGGGGGAAGAAGGATCATTGCAGATCAGTTAGGGTCTGTGGGGACAGACTAGGCAGGG
The DNA here is from genome assembly GCA_016271365.2 of Neoceratodus forsteri. Taxonomy (NCBI): domain Eukaryota; kingdom Metazoa; phylum Chordata; order Ceratodontiformes; family Ceratodontidae; genus Neoceratodus; species Neoceratodus forsteri. The sequence continues at coordinate 760,180,465 of CM057451.1, forward strand.
GCCATCTGAGCAGACCAGATGGGGCAAGTGGTCCTTTTCTGCTGACACATTCAATGTTTCTAAGTTTCTCTATCCCCCTAGAACTTTTAGTAGATGTTTAGGATCACATAGATAACTCTGACCTTTTTAGACATAAGCTTTGATATGGTAATCTACGTAGTTAGATCAGATATACTTTGTTATCTAGAAACTTAGTATCCTGACACTCAGGATACCGAGTCCAGATGCCTAAAATCCATAGACCCAACAGCACTACTTGCCCAGTGTAATGTCAGGCAACATGGCAAGATATGCCATTTCTTACAATGCAGGGGGCTGCCCCCCCCACACCCCCATTTGGGGCGCTTTGCCCTCCACACACCCATAACTAAAATAACTAACTCTGAAGGGGAGCAGACCCAGGAGTAAAAAAACTATTAGTTACAGAGGCAAAAGGATGTGGCTGGACCAGAACCTGGATCCAATGGCACACAGTGGCTGAACTGCATGTGCTTTAGCCCTCCACACCACAGGGGCATCTTGGCCAGATTCTGGATCCGATGGTGTTTTTATGGGTAAGGTAGCAACCTGTCACATCTACTACCTTACCTCCTCCCATAACACAGTCTGGCATGTAACCATTGGGATGATCTGTATTGGGACACTGCACTTGTCGGGCAATAGTGCCCGGGCAGGTGAGTGTTGAGATAGTGAGCCATGAGAACCCATAAGGGTACCATTAGATCACTGGTCTGTCACTGATTTAAAACCTGAAATGACTGGTCTCCACAGGGAGCTGTAATATTTTTATTGCTCTTGGGAAAGGTGTAAAAGTATGAGGTTCTAGAATTCTTATTGTTTAACACAAAGCCCAGACTTCAATATCCCATGATAGTCTGCTGATTGCAGTGAGAAAGAAATAATGTGACCTACAGGGAATTGAACCCAGGCCCCTGGAATACCATCCCAGTGTTCTACCCACTGAGTTACAGCCTCATATGGTTGGACCTGAGGTTCCTGGACACATGTCCTCCATCTGGTATTGCCTTTAAAGTACATTAAATTGCTTAGCAGTGGCTAATACAACACCCAGAACATCTAATTGTCATCTTGATTATTCCTACTTGCAGGGTGCAATACCTTTCTCACAACAATTTATAATACTCTGCTGTTTTTAAGAGTTTCAAGTTCTTTTCGAATGGTTTGGTCGGATTACCTGCCGACCTAAGATAGTTGTCAGCATTATTCAGTAGTCATGGACATTCATTTTGACAGTAGTCATAATCTACTGTAGCACTACAATCCCTCCTTCTTTGTCAGCACTTTCCATGAAAATAATCATATAACTATCCAACTTTGCAAATGATTCACTCTCTTTTTTAGACAAGCTATACATTGTTCTCTGATTTAGCTCATTCTAACACGTTTGACATAGATATCTATGTGTGTATTGAGTGGGCCAGGTGGATTTATTGTGGATTTCCCCATATCCTTCCTGCTGAAACTGTCCTTCTTCCTTTTTTTCCACTTATAAATTTATTGATTTTGCATCAAATATAACAAAAACAACAAAACAAACAGACAAACACACATTCACATGAGTAAGGGTCCATTGGTTCTTTGTACATGACATATAGTAAGAGAACCCTGTACAGGTCCCTTACCCCCACCCCCCTCCCAACCCCTCCCCACACCCACCTAAACACCCTCCTCCTCCCTCCCCTCCTGTAACACTGCATAGCAAGACAAACATGAAAAACCTGTTACACTATAAATAAAAGAGTTTAACCAACCTAGTCAAAAATATGTACATAGGACTTCCTAAAGAGAGAATAGTGTATGCAATGATTCCCACTTCTTTTTGCATCTCTTAAGTTTGTTATTGAGACTGGCTATAATTTTCTCTGTTCTCAAATTGGCAAGTAATTCTCTTAGCCATTCATTATAGGAGATATCTACATTGTCTTTCCAATGCCTCAAAATTATCTTCTTAGTAGTTAAGGAGATAAGAGCCATGTGATAGCGCCTAACAGAGAGATTGATTGTACTATAATCCCCTAATATACAAATTTCAGGAGTGAATAATTCTTTCAGACCTAGCAAAGGATCAGTATTCTGTTGAATCTTATCCCATAATGCAGTAGCTTTGGAGCAAGACCAGAAGATATGGAATATAGATCCTTCTTCTTTATCACATCTATTACAAGTCGGGGTAGACAGGAGTCCCATTTTAAATAACTTTTGTGGAGTATAATATAAATTATGCAAAATGTGAAATTGGGTGAGGCGTTAATCTATCCTGCGATACATATTTATGACAATTCTGCCATAGTGACTCCCAGTGAAACTCCTGGGTTGGAAAAAAGAAGGTCCAAAATTCCGAGGGGGCGAAATAATTTGGGTAGGCCTATTTATACAGTATTTTATAAATTTGTGAAACCATTTTTTGAGTTCCGACCAATGCTCCCAATTCAGACCTGTAACTTCTTGGACTTACATTGGGAGGTGAGATACCAAACACTTTTACGATAAGGTGTCTTAATTGATAAATTTTAAAAAATATACATATCAGGCAAGTTCAATACCGATATTATTTCCGGAGACGATAACCACCTATGGTCCTCTGAGATCAACGAGGCCAGGGGCAGGTCCTTGATAACCGTTAACCATTTGGTGGTAAGTGTTTTATTGTTTATCTTTAAGTTGGGGTTACCCTCAATTGGTTGGTCTATGTCCCGTGTATGATTATATTTAAGAAAGTTGCACAACTGCGAATGCACTCTAACCGAGATTGTTATTGGTGTGCTTTTTAACTGTAAGGAACTATAATTAATATAATAAAGAGCTGCCGGGGATAATCCATTAGCTGCTGTAAGAGAAAGTTCAACTTTAAGCCAGAGAGGAATAAATGGAGCAGAAAGAAGTTCTTCCCACGGTGTGAGCCATCTTAGGTATTTAGCACTATGTGCTGCCCAGTAATAAAAGGAGAAATGAGGAAGACGCAGCCCACCCCTGTCTTTAGGGGCCACTAATTTATAATATGCCAATCTAGGATGTTTATTTCCCCCATATAAATTTTGCGACCATTTTCTGAACTCTTTGGAACCATGCTAGAGGTAGCCAGATGTTAAGCAAATTCATCGGATAGAATAGCCTTGGGAAGACATTCATTTTAATTAAATTAATCCTCCCTCACAAGGACATAGGCAATTTAGACCATCTTCCAAGGTGCGCCTCAACAATTCAAGTAGCTAATCTAAATTAAGCTTCTGCATTAGGGCAGTATTTCTGGAGATAATTATACCCAGATATTTTAAGTATCCTGCTCAAGAGAGGCCAAAGGCTCTCACGGAGTCTCCGCTGGACCTTGTGATTGAGGGAAAAATAACCGTCTTGCCCATACTTAACTTATAATTAGATAAAAGACTATTTTCTCTAATAGCCGTGAGCATAGCTGGAATCGAACTCTCCGGATCAGAGAGTTGTAGTAATATGTCATCCGCGTATGCTGCTACCTTGATTTGATGGTCCAGAACCTTTACGCCCTTAATCTGTGAACACCCCATTAAGCAACGAATCAAGGGTTCCAAATACAGATTAAAAAGTAAAGGAGATAGTGGGCATCCTTGTCTGGTACCAGATTCTAATGGGAAAACAGCTGACATCTCCCCATTCACCGTAATTTTAGCTGAAGGTCCATGATATAAAGCCCTTATCCATTGCTGAAATTCGGAAGGGAAATTATAAGCCTTCAATGTACCAAATAAGAAATTCCAGTTCACCCTGTCGAAGGCTTTCTTGGCATCTAAGGATACCAGCACAGCCGGGTGCTGGGCGTCTCTTGCCACAGACAAAACATGCAATAGTGTTCTAAGGTGATCCACAGAGGATCTTCCCTTCATGAACCCAACTTGTTCTATTTCAATGAGGGATGGTAGAACTCCGTTGAGAATGATAGCTATTAATTTGGTCAAAATTTTGATATCCTGATTTAAGAGTGAGACAGGCCGATAGCTAGAAGTTGATTCTGGGTTAAGCCCCGCTTTGGGCAGTACCACTATTAGGGCTTCAAATAGTGTGGCGTCTATCTCTTTTTCCTGTAAAATGTGTTTAAAGAGTAAATGTAGCAAGGGAATAAGCTGTTTTTGGAATTGCTTATAAAAATTAGAGGAAAACCCGTCTGGTCCTGGAGATTTATCCGAAGGTAAGCTATCAATTGTCCATTGTATCTCCTCTGTCGAGATGGGTATTATTAATGATTGTTGTTGTGGGGTGGACAACCCTGGTAACTTAACCTCCTCTAAATATCGATCTATTTCCTGAATAGTGGGGGTCTGTGGCATCGAACTATATAAATTAGAGTAATAAGTTTTAAATTTCGAGACTATATATCCGCCGGTGAGGTTTTCAGAAATACCGTCAGTGCTAGATATGATAGAGATGTGCCTAATAATTCCTGCTGTTTAAGGCACAACGCCAAAAGTTTGCCTGCCTTTTCCCCTTGATCTGTATACGAGGCCTTCGCCTTCTGTATAGCAAATTCTGCCTTTTCCCTCAGAATTTCCAAATATCTATCGTTTAATTTACACAATTTGGCCCTTATTTCCTCCGTAGGGGAAACTACCACCTGAGCCTCCAGAGCTCTTATTTGTGTAAGCAAAGCGTTTGATTCCTGCTCTCTTTGCTTTTCCTTGTGAGGAGAGACTAATCAGCACCTCTCTCAAATACGCCTTAAACGTACACCATAATAGGTCTGCTCTGATATAGATCCCATGTTAAACTCTATAAACTGATCAATATGTTTACTAATAATGTCATTTATTGCTTTATCCTTCAAAAGCTGGTTATTAAATTTCCACCTTAACGATCTGCCCTGCATGGGTACCATGGATAATTGGCAACACACCATTGCGTGATCAGAGGGTGGACCAGGTTGTATAGATGCTTCAAACACTCCAGTTAATAAAGTTTTGGAAATAAATATATAATCTATTCGTGACGAAGTCTTATGTACCGGGGAGGTGAAAGTATAGCCCTTGTCCCCAGGATGGAGTACTCGCCATATATCACATAACCCCAGGCTATCAATCAATTCCCTAAAGGCCCAATGTGCTCGTGAGAGCCTTCTATGTTGCCCCGACGTACAATCCATCCTCGGATCAAAAGCTATGTTCATATCTCCTCCCAGAATCATGAGGACCGATAAGAATGGAGTTAAGACATTAACCAGTCACATAAAAAACTCAGGAGAATCATAATTAGGCCCATATATACTCCCCAATAACATTTCCATGGAATATAATTGACAGTGAACAAATACATATCTGCCTTGAGGATCATTAAGTAATTGAAGAAGTGTAAAAGGGATCTTTCTAGAAATCAAGATAAGGACCCCGCAACTTTAAGATGTACCTGCTGAGGAGAAAACATGACCAACCTGGAGGGATGGAGGTTTGTTCAAGCCTGACTGCCTGCATCCATCCTGGAGGGGAATCCAAGCACTCAATGATAAGTTTAAATGCTACATTGACAAGCATTTAAACTAGCAAAGGGGGGTGACAGGCCAGCAAGGATGGTACCTACTTGCTCACCCCCCACAGCTAGTAGTGGAACCAGTGAACCAGAGGAGGGCTATCTCTGCAAAGCAGTGTGCAAAAGATGGAGATTAGTGTCCAAAAGGTGGATAAGCAGAAAAGGGCAAAATTCAGCAGAAGGGCAAACAGCAAGGAGAACCAGGATAAATGACAACCAAGGAAGGGGCTGGAGTAGAACAGTGAAGCAGTCTAGGAGGTCAAATCATGGAAAGCCATGTGTGCAAATGCCAGGAGCCTTAGCAACAAGATGGAAGATCTGGAGGCTGTCATGGTACAGTCAGACCTGGACATTGTGGCCATCACTGAAACCTGGTGTAATGATAACCATGACTGGGAGATAGCCATTCCTGGCTACAACATATTCAGAAGAGACAGAGCAGGCAGGAAGGGAGGAGGAGGAGTGGCACTGTATGTGAAAAATGACATAAGGGCCACACAGATCCAAGAGGAACAAAATGGGGGGAGAGATACTGTGGGTTAAGCTGGAAAGGAAAATGGGGCCAGCCATCCGCACAGGTGTGGTCTATAGACCACCAGCCCAGGAGGAAGAAACAGATAGGGAGCTGATGCTAGCCATCCAGAGGATGGCAGACAAGGGTGAGGCAGTACTGGTTGAGACTTCAATATACCAGATGTGGACTGGAGCATCCCAGCAGCAGCATCAACTAGAGCAGATTTATCCTGACTCCTCAGGGTGCCTTCTCAAGCAACTGGTCATGGAACCAACTCGGCAGAAGGCAATACTGGACCTTGTGTCACAAACAGGGACAGTGTGATGGGGTAACAGTGGGGAGCACCTGGGTAACAGTGACCACCAGTCATTGTGGTTTGAAATCACAGAAAGAGCAGAACCAAACCACACAAAAACACATATCCTGGATTTTAGGGGGCAGACTTTGGAAAATGGGAGATGCTTGAAAGAGGCATTAAGAATGGGACAGGAATCAGGGATTGAGGAACAGTGGGCAGTATTTAAATGGGATTATAAGAACAACAGAATTATGCATTAAGCAGGTTAGCAAGAGGAAAGAAAGAGAGACCATTATGGTTTTCCAAAGAGGTAGCAAAGAAAGTGAAAGCCAAAAAGACTGCATTCAGGCAATACAAAAGACACAGGCAGAAGGGATAGGGAGAAGTACCAGGAGAAACAAAGGGAGGCAGGGAAGTCAGTAAGGAAGCCAAAGCTCAGACAGAAGAACACATTGCAAAATCAGTGGTTAAAGGGGACAAACCTTTACAGGTACATAAGGAAAAAGGAAGGACAAAGGAGGGATAGTTAGACTGAAGGGGAGGATGGGAGCAGCGTGGAGGATGACAACAGTAAAGCTGATATATTGAACAGGTATTTCTGCTCAGTCTTTACTAAGGAAGAGGGGTAATGGGTCTGAAGGAGTACAAGGGAGAATGGTGCAGAAATGGACACAAGTCCCTTTACACGAGAAAGGGTCCTGAAGGAACTGGAAGTAATAAGAGTTGACAAAGCAATGGGGCCAGATGGGGTGCACCCCAGGGTCCTAAAGAACTAAGAGGTGGTGGCTGAACCTCTGGCTATCCTGTTCAGCCAATCACTGGAAACAGGGAGGTACCCAAAGACTGGAGGACAGCAGATGTAGTCCCTTATACAAAAGTGGGAACAAAGAGGAAGCTAGGGAACTACAGACCAGTCAGCCTCACCTCGTAGTGGGAAAGATCATGGAAGCACTACTGAAGGAGAGATTGGTGGAACATCTGGTTGTCAATGGACTACAGGACCCAAGGCAGCATGGTTTCACCAGGGGAGGTCATGTCAGACCAACCTCATTGAATTTTTTGACTGGGTGACTAGGAGGTGGATCAGGGAGGGCATGGACATGGCCTATCTGGACTTCAGCAAGGCCTTTGACACTGTGCCACATAGAAGACTATTACACAAACTGGGGAATATGGGTGTGGGCAGGACAGTAGTGGTGGGTAGGTAACTGGCTGGGTGGCAGGACACAGAGGTGGTGGTAAATGGCTGTCACTCCACAGAGGGAAGAGTAACCAGTGGGGTACCACAGGGATCAGTGCTGGACCGGTCCTATTCAACATCTTCATCAGTGACATTGCACAGGATCTAGAAGGCAGAATTTCACTGTTTGCTGATGACACAAAGCTCTGTAACAGAGTAGACACACCAGAGGGTGTAGACAGAATGAGAAGGGACCTGCAGAAACTTGAAGAATGGTCAAGGGTTTGGCAGTTGAAATTCAATGCAAAGAAGTGCAAGATAATGCATATGGGGCAAAAAAACCCTGGCACAATATATCAGTTGGGGGTGAGGATATAGCATGCACCAAGCAGGAAAGGGATCTTGGGGTTGTCATCTCTGATGACCTCAAGGTAGGGAAACAGTGTGACAAGGCATCAGGTAAAGCAAATAGGATGCTGGGATGTATAGGCAGGGGCATCACCAGCAGGAAAAGGGAGGTCATAATTCCGCTATACAAGACACTAGTGAGGCCCCACCTGGAGTACAGTGTACAGTTCTGGAGACCATACCTAGGTAAGGACATAGACAGGGTAGAGAAGGTTCAGAGGAGGGCAACAAAGATGGTGCATGGGTTGCATCACAAGTCCTATGAAGACAGGTTGAAGGAACTGAACATGTACTCCCTGGAGGAGAGGAGGGAGAGAGGGATATCATAGAGACATACAAGTATCTTACAGGAGGAACAAGGTGCAGGAAAACACTATTTTAAGCGAAAAAGATGTTTCAGGACTAGAGGGCATGGGATGAAGTTGAGGGAGGACAATTCAGAGGAAACATGAGAAAGAATTTCTTCACAGAACGGGTGGTGGACAAGTGAACACCCTGCCAGAGGAAGTGGTGGGGGCTGAAACAATCACGGGATTTAAGAATGCATGGGATAGACATAAAGGAACTCTAGAGGGCAGGGGTAAGGGGAAACAGACTTCTAGGAAAACAAACTGAACTTACAAGCTCAAATGGGCAGACTAGGTGGGCCAAAGGCCCTTATCTGCCGACACTGTCTATGTATCTATGTATCTATGTATTTGTTGTCTCCACATCTGCAGTGCTTCAACATCTAGGAGATGAGATTCCTGAACAAACACAATTTCAGTAGTTAATAATGCCAAATGCTTCAGGACCGTATATTGCTTTAGCTGGTGTTTCAGTCCTTTCACATTCCAAGAGGCAAACCTTATTGAACGCGTCATGTTATCACTCTAGGAATTGTATCTATGACATGTGGGAATAACATTCCGGTCCACTTTCCAACTCTACTCCCTTGCCTTGATCTAACCGTGTTACTAAGTACCCCTCCCAGCCCCTTCTTTCCATGTCCCCAAGATATTCCTGCCACTCACCTCTAAAAATAAAAACCCATATCCCCTCGAACCTCCCAGCCCCCCTTGCTATCCTAGCCCAAGCCAGCAGCTAACTAAACAGCAACAACCCTGCCCCGTCCCCCCGACCATCTAACTGCCCATGTCTATTAACTACCACTTTCAGCATCTCCCAGAAATCCTTACCAAACAGTTATCAACTTGGAAAATATAACCCTGATATCACAGTGCCTCTCGTTAAAAAAATGTTAACGTAAATCAGCTACCTCTAAGCCTCTGTTACCTGTAATCCTATAGAAAACCTACTTCTGTCCCAATGAATAAGATAGCATAACGAGAACTTTAATAGCTTCATACAAATACTACCTGAGTTCAGCTTAAACAAGACATGTACTATTTCCAATTCCATCTTTTATCCCTTTTAATTATTTCTAACGGTCCTACACCTTTCAAACCTTTATTTTGCAAAAAAGTAAAAACTTGTCTAGGTTGCCTGCCCATTCATTACATCCATCCACGCATTCTAAACTCCGCTACATAAATGAAACTGGGAATCCTTCTAATCCCCTACTACTAACTGATGGGCTGCTTTTGACCATCACCTTTAACAGCAAAAAGAAGAAAACCCAAAACTGTTTGTCCTAAAGCCCCGTTGAAATTCCAGGGGCGTCCTTCACATATTCGAGACGTAGTTCTAGCGATAACCAGCATCAAACATTCATTTCCTTTACCCCTTTTGATTAGCCCCGTTATATAGCCGTAGACAACCTCTTGCAGCCATTTGGATCACCTAGAAACGAAAAGTACTGAGAATCAGAGTTGATTAACAAAAACGAAGAAAAGGAAAAAGAAAAAACAAGAAACCAGTTCTCTGAAGCCAGCTATGTATAGCGAGCTCCAGTGCTTGCAATAGTCCGAATGTTCCAGTCTTTGTCTCCCTCCTGTGGATAGAGATGCAAATCACACCTAGGGCTCTCCCTTTACAAACTCCAAGTCGCCCGTCTTCCTTTGTTCCATACCAAGCAAGGGCGTTGGCCATAGACGCTGCAATGTAACTCTACAGGGAACTATCTCCCCATATCAGAAATTCAATATACACTGCAAGTCACACAAAACCTTAAAGCCCCATTCAGACAGAGAGTTCAAACCCAAAGATACAGTTTCTCAGCACATCCTCCTAATTCCGCTAAATTTTCAGGAGATGTATTCATTTTTCACAGAGCATCTTAAAGCCCTACCCATTTTATGCACATCAACGATCACGAAATAAATCTGGCATCACCTTCCTTAATTCAGTAGCCGCCAACTCCGCATCCTCAAAAGTGGTCCAAGTGCTATTTAGAAACACTTGAAATCTCGCCGGGTACCCCATTCTAAATTTAATGCCCGCAGCAAGTAACTTAACTACCACTTGATGGAAGGAGGCTCTTTTTTGCCTCACTGATAAAGGCAAGTCTTGGGCTACTCGAACTTTCACTTCAGCCCACCGAATTTCTTGTAAGCTTTTGACTTTCGTAATGAAATCCTGACATTCTTGGTAGTTAAGGAATCTGAAGATAAATGTGCGAGGAGGGGACCCGAAACTGTCCTTCTTCCTTGGCAATGTTCCAAGGGTTTGGAAGAGGAAAATGCTGTTCCCAGCAAAGGGGATGACCCCTTCTCCCCTTGTAACTATTACCCCATCTCTCGCCTCCCCACCCTTGTGGAAGTAAAGGAAAAACTTCTTCTCACAGTTCTTTCTTTCTTGACTCCTCCTCCTTCCTCTGACCTTTTCAGTCTGGCTTTTATAACTCCCACTCACAAGATACACTTTTCTTAAATCAAAGTTGCCTCTCTTGCACTCCCACTCCAAAGTCTCTTCTATGGCTAACTGTCTCCGTCCTAATGGAGACAGGCCAGGGGCTATTCACTTCCAACATTTTTGTTGACCCCATAGTCCCAGCTGAAAAAATATAAATTATCATGATGTACTGTAGAATAAATGATCATTATCAACTGTGTTCAAAGATCATGTTTAATTTAAAAAAAAGACATCACGGTGATCAAAACTAGCAAGGTTTAAACATAAACGTTAAATAATGACAACTGAAATACCATGATGTTTTGTAAATTATGACTGTGATAAGTGATAATTTTGTATCATAATGATTTTACATTATTGTCCATGGTCAAGACTATTGTAATACAGAAAAAAAAAATATATATATATATTCTGTACTTTTGGAATTTATCTTACCTTCTATTTAGACATCTTCATTAGAATCTGCACTTGCAATACTTCTTCCATCCAGTCACAGTTGCTTTCATTTATACTTTGTACCTTACTTCTTACTCACTTGATAAGGCTCAGCCAGGTTTATATAGATTATACAGTTACTTGGTTTGTGTTCAGATACTTTTCATACAATCTACAAACTAGTCTACTCTAGTCAAAATGATTTTAAAAATAGAAGTTCCCATTATTTTGGTCCATAAACTGTGATTTGGAAATGTAAAAATTAATTATGCAAATGTGTATATACCAAACTTAGCATATACTCTTCCTAAAAGGGAATACAAATTCACTGCACATGATTTATATTTTTTCCCTTGGAAGATAATTGATGCATGCATTATACTTTTACATTGGTAAGAAATAAAACTTTCAGTAGTCATCCTGCCGGAGCACTGACTGGAATTCCGCTGGTGACATAGATGACCCAGGTTTGGGAATGGACCCAGGAGTCAGAGGGCTGGCTGGGGGAGAAGGATTGAGCATCCATGGGACTGCTGTCCTTCTCTGGGGGGAGGGGGAAGAGTTTCTGGCACTTCATTGCCCTCCGGCGGAGGCTGGTGGTGCCACATGGCTGGCGCCAGAATGTTGGGTGTGGGGTGGACGCTGATCATCATTGCATGCCCCTGCCCCTGGGGTATCAGCACACAAAAAAATATGCTGGCCCCTAGCATGACACCCCTGCCCTACCACCATCCTCAACTGTCTTACATGTCTGCCAGGGGGTCCCTCTCCCATGTCCCAATCCGGGGGATAAGCCTGGGCTAGTCTATACTGTGATTACCAATGGGGAGGGAAGCCCCCAAGAGGCCACACTGAGGGGGTAAGCCTGGGCATGGGTTGGGATGCAGACAGGGCACAGGTAAACCTCCAAAGAGAGGGATAAAAAAAAAAACTTTAAGTATTCCCCAGGTGACTTACAAAGTTACACTTTGGAACTGATATAATCACCAGTTATCATTACTTGATCATTTACGGAGCTTTGAAAACCATCACACTGGTTTAAGCTAACAAAAATAATCAAGAATCATCAACAGGTGATTTGCAAGTTACATGTTTGATGATTAAATCCTGATCTAGATGATGATGTAATATAATATGAAGGACTCAACAGACCATAGGTCTCCTTCCACGGACAGATTATGTGATCTATTTCCTATCTTAAATCATGATCTCCTTTGATGATCATATGGTGACATTTGATAAGTAACAATCATTATTCATGACGGACCTTCAACAAAGTGAATGATGATATACAGTACCATGTTGCATGGGAAAGACATTCAACACTATTTCCTATACCCTTGAATTTGCTAAACATGGGAAGGGAAGGTCTATCTGACCTTATGGAAAGTTCTTTCTTTTCTTTTTTTTTTTTGCCATTAAGAATATTTTATTGAAAATTTCCAACACACAGAAAAACAGAACAATAACAAAACACAGTCCTATAAAAAAATAACATGGACAACATAAGTGAGACCTTAACCTCCTTAAAACAACAACCCTGCATCCACCCTCCCCTCCCTACCACACTCCCCATGCGCAATCTTCCCTCAGAAAAAAGATTAATAAATGGTCTTACTTAAACTAAAACAAAGGACAATTGTAGCACTGTCCATGGAAAACTACTATAAGGGGGCACTTAATAAGCAAGACAAGTCACCGATTAATAACCAAAATGACTGTAGAGGTCAGAATAGAGAGAGGACCAACAGTCCAGAAATTTCCTCCAGAAGTGGGTGGCACAAGCAACCATACATTCTGCATTTAATGCAGTAAGAAATTCATTTCTCCATTCCCCATGTGAAGATGACCAGTCCTCTCTCCAATGTCTTAATATTAGAAGCTTAGCAATCAGGGAAACACTTACCATTTGTATTCTCTGTTTAACCATGGGAATGGAGGCATAATGGCCTAAAAGGCAAGTGTCTAATGAGATATGGTGGAAAGGCCCTGATATTGAGATATCCGTTCCTTAACGAGTTCCTAAAAATCATAAATCATTGGGCAGGACCATAGTTTGTGATGTAAGGTGGCCTCCTCCTTTCCACAGTTTTCACATATTGGAGAAGGACATTTGCACATTCTATACAATTTATTTGGGGTAAGATATATGTTGTGCAATATATTAAATTGATTATGATCCTGCTTGACTAAGCTATAAATGTCAGACCACATTGCTCTCCAGGTGCTGTCTGGGAAATTTCGAGTCAACACATACTTCCAATAGAAGGCCACCAGAGAGAGCATACCCCAAGACCAATGGCCTATCTCATGGTAGAGCTTGGAAATAGGTTTCTGACTCCTTGTTTAATTGGATAGGGAAAGAAAAAGTGTGCCTGCCCCTTTGGACCATGGTGGTGGACCCAGAATCGAGAGAACACAGTGGTGGACCCGACAGAGTTTCAATATATACTTAGAAGGGATCACAAACTTACACTGCAGGTCTGGCACTGTTAGGATCCTCCCTCCGCTGACCAACTCTGATAAACATAGTTCTGGTGCTGGCCACCACTCCACAGGATGGACAGAGGTCTTGGCTATCACCAAGTTGGGACTGCGGAATAGTGGTTGTGCCAAATCTTTTCAGACAGAGAGACTTAAGTAAAGGCATAGCTGATGATGGGTCTTGTCCCAGCCAATTAGAGAGTCACATAAGTCCCTCAGGACCCCTGCCCAAGTTCCATACAAGGAAGCTATGAAAGAAAAATTATGTTTCATGGCCAAGCATTCATCTAGCAATAACCAATTTACATAGAAACATAGAATTTGATGGCAGATAAGGACCGCTTGGCCCACCCAGTCTGCCCATTTCCCTACCTACTGGATAAGCTGCAGATCCTAGTTAACCAGCAGCCTACTTCTTCCTACCCCCCCCCCAGAATGGCCTTATGACTGTCCCATGCATGCTTGAATTCCACCACTGTTTTGACTCCACAACCTCCTCCGGAAGGCCGTTCCATGCATCCACAACCATCTCTGTGAGAAAATTCCTTAAATTACCTCTGAGCTGCCCCTCTATCTTCAAATTGTGCCCCTTGTTCTTGCACACCTCTTTTTGAAAGATGCTACCTCTTGGACTTTGTTGATTCCCTTGAGGTACTTGAAAGTTTCTATCATGTCCCTCTCCCTCCTTTCCTCGAGGCTATACATATTAAGCTCCTTTAGTCTTTCTTCATATGTCTTCCAGTGCAGACCCTGCACCATTTTAGTTGCCCTCCTCTGGACAGCTTCCATCCTGTCTATGTCTTGGAGATTGGGTCTCCAGAACTGCACGCAGTACTCAGATGGGGTCTCACCAGCTGTCTGTACAGAGGGATAATAACTTCCTGTTTTCTACTGGTGATGCCTCTCCCTATGCATCCCAGTATCCCCCCAGCCCTCCTTGCTGCCCTCTCACATTGCTTGCCCACCTTTAGGTCATCTGATATGACTACCCCCAGGGCCCTTTCCATTTTTGTTGTTGTTAGTATCTCACCCCCCATTGTGTACTCTTCCCCTGGGTTTTTGTTTCCCAGGTGCATTACCTTGCACTTCTTAGCATTGAATCTAAGCTGCCATACATTTGACCATTCCTCTAACCTTGCCAAGTCCCTTCTCATCCTTTCCACCCCACCCTGTGCATCAACTCTGTTGCAGATCTTTGTGTCATCTGCAAAGAGACATACTTTTCCTTCCAGTCCCTCTGCAATGTCATTATAAAGACTTTGAAGAGGACCAGTGTTAATACTGAACTCCTGCGGTACCCCACTAGTAACCCCCTTCTTCTGAGTGGACTCTGTTTACTCTACTCTCTGTGTCCTATTCTCCAGCCAATTCTTTACTCAGGCTGTCATCTTGGGACCTACTCCCAGGCTGGCTAACTTGTATATTAATCTTTGTGTGGGACTGTGTCAAATGCCTTGCTAAAGTCTAGGTAGGCCATATCCACAGCCCTTCCCTGATCTACTACTTTGGTCACCCAGCCAAAGAAATCTATCAGATTCGTCTGGCATGACCTTCCCATTGTGAATCCAAGCTGCCTAGGGTCCTGTGCCCCTCTGGCCTCTAGATACTCGACAATTCTTTCCTTCAGGAGTGATTCCATCATGTTCCCTATCACTGAGGTTAAACTAACAGGTCTGTAGTTTCCTGCTTCTGCCTTGCTCCCACTTTTGTGAAGGGGAATCACATCTGCCCTTCTCCAGTCTTTGGGTACCACCCCATCCTCCCATGATTTGTTAAAGAGGGTAGTCAGTGGTGTCACTAGTTCTACCCTTAGTTCTTTTAGAATTCTGGGATGAATCCCATTAGGCCCCATTGCTTTGTCCACCTTCAATTTTAAGAGTTCTTTCATAACCCTTTAATTTGGTTGAGAAACTTCCTTCTTCCCTGAAGAAATGCATTGCAAAAATTTGGACGCATGGATAGCTAAATAATAAAGATAAAATTCAGGTAGCTGCAAGCCTACCAGGGGTTTGGGATAACAACATTTCCAGTATGCCCTACAAGGAGCTTTCCCATTTCACAGAAAATCAGAACACATTCTCTGCAGGACAGAAAAAAGGATCTGGGCAAGGAAATGTTGAGGTATGGTCAGTTGTTTCTGCTCATATCTGTTTTAATAGATACCAATCAGTCCAAGTAGGTAATTCCCTCTCTAACCCCTTACCATTTTATAGATACATAGATACATAGACAGTGTCGGCAGATAAGGGCCTATGGCCCACCCAGTCTGCCCATTTGAGCTTGTAAGTTCAGTTTATGTTTTCCTAGAAACATTCTCTCTTGAGTCCCTAGGTTTCTATTCAGGGTTCCAAACAATTTCCATCTCCTAAATTGACCTCTCATCAGTCTGTGTCTTTGTCTGTATTTATACACACAGTATATGTTGATGACAAAGTACATTTTGCCTCTGGAGCCTTGGTCCCCAAGTTTGCATATGCAGTTCAACCTGACAGGATGCAACAGTGTCTCAAGTTACTACACAAGGGATTAACTGACATTGTAATTACCTTGTTTACTGCAGTAACAATACTGCAGTATGCAGCAGTATTGTACTGCATCCAGGCCAGCTCTACTGTACTTTTCATTGTCATTTTGAGAACTTCCAGCATTGGTTCCACTGAAATCAAGTATTACTTATTGCTAAAAAGATGGTAGCCATGTTCTTTGGTAATAAAATGCATCTTGCCAGACTTCGCACAATCCCTGTCTTCAGGGCCCTGGATGGGTCCCACATTGAAGAAGTTTTTCATTTTGGTAACATTTTAAGTGTCAGTAACTACACTGTAAGTACTGTATAAGTACTAGATGCAGTGTAACTACTTTGCAGTTTTATGTAACTACTATGTACAGTAGTTTTTTTCTTCTATTTTTACCTCCTTCTGTTCCCCAGCTTCCCCCTTCTGACTGATCCTCCCAGCACCCCAGGACTTACCTTGACTTGTGCCCTTTTGCCACAGGGCTGTGGTTGTGCATGTCCACTAGGTGGAGAGCCTGCAGGGGGTCATCACCATCTAGCCACTGGGGAGATTTTTTACTATTTTTCTCCCTTCCCTCCCCATTGCAGAGACACTCATATATGAGACTGCTTGCATGAAGGTATGTACATGCTGCAGAAGACCCACAGCACTCTCTCTTATTTGGTGTCCTAACTCGTTCTACTCTCAGGCCTCCACCTGGAGGCAGTCATGAGATGGGCCTGCCAATCACCCTCCCCCAGGAGAGGAGAGCAGTCTTCTGTATGCTCAATCTTCTCCCTCCCTGGCCAATGCCCAATAACCCACCTACAATGCGAATACAGGTTATCGGCATGGAAGGAGGTAAGGTATGGATGCCTCAGCCCTCCATGCCACCTGGCCAGCATAATTACTATGTAGTCTTGATATACACAATAACATTTGTGAACTGTGTAGTTACCCAATTTGTACGAAGAAATAGTTATAAGTGCAACTACTACTGTCTTCCTTTCAGCACTAATCAATTCATTCTGACACTGGTAACTACACATGTAATAGCTGTTGCAAAGTGTAACAGCAAATTTATTATGCAACTACTAAATTATCTTTTTCAGCATTATTAAAATCACTCTGACAAGTCCAACTGCATATGTATGCAGCTTTTTTAACTTACTGAACTTTGTTAAAAGGTTTATAAAATTGGAGCACAAAACATAAACAGTCAATAATTACAAAAAGGAAAAAAAAAGACAGTGCTGTCAGGGTGCACATAACAACATTCCACCCAAATACAATACATGAAACAAAGGTAGGTTTAAGTCCAGGAGCCTGACATGTGAAAACACAGCATACAAAAAAGGAAAAAGAAGCTGATCAAACAACATTACAAAGACTAATTAGTGCTGAGACACAACTAATACCATACCTTACCAATACAGGACAATCAAAATAGTATAAGGCAAGCAATTCCACAAAGAAAATATTAATCTCCTAGAGGAAGGCTCAGTAGGAGTAATATATTTAAATAAGTTGCAGAAGAGTGCTTAACCTTTCCCACCTCTGTTTATACCCAGCAAGGTTATTTATTTATTTAGTTAGTTTTTGTTGACTAGGTAAGTGCACTAGACAAATCCTGCCTATTTTCAGGCACGACCCGGGGGAGGGGGATACAGATGAATGCCAACTGACCTTGAACCAGATTAAGCAGTTGGTGGTATTTTTAGTGAATGAGGGAAATTTGGCCAGGACACCGGGGAAATTCCCCTACTCTTTTTCGATAAGTGCCATGGGATCTTTAACATCTACCTGAACTACCACCAATCCAGGAAGATGGGACCTTGGTTTAACTTCTCATCCGAACGACAGCACCTCAGAAGTGCAGCACCCCTCTCATGCTGCACTACAGTGTCAGTACTGGGGTATTAACCCAAGTGCCAGATGTGGGAACTGAACCCACAGCCCTCTGATCTCCCGGCCTCAGAAGCGAGCATGCTACCTACTAAGCCACTGACACTGCAAGTGTTGAAGACTGGCTGTTAATGTTTACATTCTAAGAATAGTAAGCATTTCTGCATGCCATTCCTTATACGATAGAGATTCATTATCTGTCCAGAGTAGCAGAATAACTAATTTGGTCACTGCTGAAATAAGGGCCATGTGAGTCATTCTCGATGCCCTACAGGGGGCATGCCTCAGGCAGCTAGTGTTGGAACCTACTCAGGAGGGAGCAGTCTTAGATGTGGTACTCTCAAATGGGGATGGTGAGAGGATCTCAATTTAGAAGTGGGTAGCCATCTGGGAACAAGCGACCACCAGACAGTGTAAAAACCAAAACAACAAGGCGCTACGTCAGCATGTGGTCTAAAAGCAAAACAAAATGGTTATATTAAATGCACACTGAAAATAGAGTTAAAAATCTACATTTTGACCTTAGGTCTTCTTCAGGAAATATCTAAAAGAGAAAAAAAACAAGTTAGTGTTACACCAGACAGTGTAGTTTACAATAAACACAGCCATAGAGTCAAGCCATACAAAAGCAAGGGTAATTGACTTTTAGAGGGCTGACTTTGGCAGAATGGGAGAGTGCCTAAAGAATGCAAAAGCAAAAGGGCAGGAAGGAGGGGTGGAGGAACAATGGGGAAAAAATCAAAACTGCCATCACAGAGGCAACAAGCCTTTGTGTGAAGCAAATGAAACAAAACAAAGGAAAAATAACATTGTGGTTCTCAAAAGAGGTGGCTGGGAAGGTTAGTTGAAAAAGAAAGCATTCAGAAAGTATAAGGAATCACAGAAGGAGCAGGACAGCGAACTCTATCAGTTAAAGTAGAAGGAGGTGGGGAAGGCAGTCAGAATAGCAAAGGCCCAAACTGAGGAAAAGCTAGCTAACCTAGTTAAGAAGGGGCTAAAACTTTTCTAGGTACAGTACATTAATGAGTGAAGAAAGACCAAGGGAGGGATAGTGAGGCTTAATGGGGGGGGGGGCAGAAAGCGACAGTAAAAAGGCAGAGATACTGAACAAATACTTCTGCTCAGTATTCACAAAAGAAAAAGAGGAGGAAGACGTACATACACCAATCAATAGAAGCACTCTGGAAAGGGGGATCGATACCAGTCCATTTGCAGAAGAAATGGTCCTAAAAGAGCTCCTAAAACTCAAGTGGACAAGGCAATGGGGCCTGATGGGATTCACTCCAGAATTCTAAAAGAACCATGGGGAGAACTAGTAACACCACTGACTACACTTTTTAACTAATCATAGGAAGATGGTGTGGTACTTGAGGACTGGAGGAAGTCGGATGTGATTCCCCTTCACAAAAGTGGGAGCAAGGCAGAGGCTGGACACTACAGACCTGTTAGTTTGACCTCAGTGGTAGGGAAAATAATGGAATCACTTCTGAAAGAAATAATTTTTGCATACCTAGTGGAGAGCAGGGCACAGGACACAAGGCAGCATGGATTCACAGCAGGAAGGTCATGTCAGATGAATCTCATAGATTTCTTTGACCGGGTGACCAAAGTAATAGACCAGGAAGAGGCTGTGGACATGGCCTACCTAGACTTTAGCAAGGCATTTGACACAGTCCCTCACAAAAGATTAATAATCAGGTTAGCCAGCCTGGGAGTGGGCCCCGAGGTGGTAGCCTGGGTAAAAACCTGGCTGAACAACAGGACACCGAGGAAATAGTAAACAGATTCCACTCCAAAGAAAGGGGGGTTACTAGAGGGGTACTGCAGGGTTCAGTAATGGGGCCAGTCCTCTTTAATGTCTTTATAAGTGACATTGCAGAGGGATTGGAAAGAAAAGTATGTCTCTTTGTAGATGACACAACGATCTGCAACAGGGTTGATACACAAGGAGGGGTGGAAAGGATGAAAAGGGACTTGGCAAGGTTGGAGGAATGGTCAACGGTATGGCAGCTTAGATTCAATGCAAAGAAGTGCAAAGTAATGCTACTGCGAACCAAAAACCCAGGGGAAGAGTACACAATGGGGGCAGGGGGTACTAATAACAACAAAAATGGAAAGGGACCTGGGGGTTGTCATATAAGATGACCTAAAGGTAGGCAGGCAATGAGAGAAGGCAGTAAGAAGGGCTGGGGGATACTGGGATGCATAGGGAGAGGCACCACCAGTAGAAAACAGGAAGTTGTCATCCCTCTGTACAGACAGTTGGTGAGGCCCCATCTGCAGTACTGTGTGCTGTTCAGGAGGCCTCATCTCCACAAGGATATAGACAGGATAGAGGCAGTCCAGAGGAAGGCATCTAAAATGGTGCAGGAGCTGCACCAGAAGCCATACGAAGAGAGAGAGAGACTAAAGGAGCATAATATGTATACCATCAAGGAAAGAAGGGAGAGAGGGAACATGATAGAAATGTTCAAGTACCTCAAGGGAATCAACAAAGTCCAGGAAGGTAGCATCTTTCTGAAAAAGAGATGTGCAAGAAGAAGGGGGCACAGTTTGAAGACAGAGGGGGGATGGCTCAGGGGTAACATGAGAAAGCATTTTTACACAAAGAGTGCATTGGATGCATGGAATGGCTTTCCTGAGGAGGTCGTGGGGTGAAAAACAGTGAGTGAATTCATGAATGCAAGAGACAGACATAAGGGAATTATAGTGAGGGGTAGGAGGAAGTAGGCTGTTGGTTATCTAAGATCAGCAGCTTATCCAGTAGGTAGGGAAATGGTCTGACTGGGTGGGCCAAGCGGTCCTTATCTGCTGTCAATGTCTGTGTTTCTATGTAATAAGCACACCACAATTTTGTTTCCATCCCCAAAATGTCCCTAAGCGCCTTATATAAGGCAAAAATAGCATGAGGTTTAGTTACATCTGTATGCAGTTAATGGATATCTGATATGTATTTGAACTGTAATCACAAAGAAAACAAAGTGAAAACATAGTGGTAACTAAGATATGGCTGCAATGTATAACTGAGAATTCTGTACATGATTTTCTTCCACTTCTATAAATCAGTTCCTCATGAATTTACAGGTTAATAAGCATGCACTCTAATATTGCTAACTGATATGTAGCTATAAATATGAGATATGTAATGGGCTGCATGAAAATAAGTTATTTACTTTGAATGGCTGGTTATGACCTCTACTAACTTCACGAAGGGTGGAACCAAGAGTGAGGTCTAAGGAGGGCATACCCAGCCATTCAAAATAGATCATTTATTTTCAAACCGTTCATGGTTTGTGACATTTAGACAATGCAATGGGCTGGTAAGCTTGATTGTTTCATAGGTTTGATAGGATTTTCAAGCATATATAGACTGACGTCCTTGGGTTGCTTGCCTTAAATTTAAGATGTCCCATGTTTATTTAGATAGAAAGTATCCAATCTTATTTTAAACTGTTTCATTGTACTGCTTGTAACCACCTCATATGGTAGACTATTCCATTGTTTAATCACTCTTTGACTGAACCAAGATTTTCTCTTTAGTAATTTCCATCTATTTACCAATTGAAATGGATGTCCCCTAATATTATGTAGTTGTTCCTTATGAATTAGACCATAATCTGAGCATAATGCTTTGTCCTGTAGGGCTCTAAAAGTCATACACATATCCCCCTCAGTCTCCTATACTGTAGAGAGAACATATCTGGATGTTTAAGTCACTCTGAGTTACTCATATTGTAACATTCTTTTATCATCTTTGTTGCTCTTCTCTGTACACTCTCTAATTTAGCAACATCGCTCTTTTTGTAAGGTGCCCAAACTTGAGCACTATACCCTAAATGGGGCCTGACCAGGGTCTGATATAAGGGAACAATAACTTTTTTATCTCTACTCTTAATATGCATTAATATACAATTAAATATTTGATTACCTTTCTTTGTAATTATACTACAGTGGGTACTAAAATGGAGATCAGAAGTTATGGTAATCCCTAAATCACGTTCTTCACTAGTGACGGGTAATGTTTTGTCCAGCATACTATAGGATAGATTTGGATGTTTTACTCCCAAGTGCATTATGGTACACTTATTCACATTCAGCTCCAGTTTATGTTGAGTTGTCCAATTCCCTATATTCTTAAGGGTTTTTTTGCATTTTAGCACCATCTTCAGTATTGTTGACAATTGCCCCAATCCTACAATCATCAGCAAACTTAGTTAGCCAAATATGATCATTATCACATTTAAGTGAGGTTACATAAATATTAAAGAGACAGGGTCCCAAAACAGAACCCTGGGGCACCCCGCTTGTCACCTCTGACCAGTCTGAAAGAGTTCAATTTGTGGTTACCCCTGCCTCCTCCCTTCCAGCCATGATGTAATCCAGTTTAGCAGGTTGACATCTAAATTCATTTTTTCCAATGTCCTTATCAACTCATCATGTGGCAGTTTATCAAATGCCTTGTTATTGTTATTTGTGCAATCCCAATTGCAAATTAATGTTTTTTGCCCCATTGTTTGCTGACTGGTCTGGCAGCATGTTAAATGTAAAAGACAATTCTGTTCAGAACATCACAGAGCTGGAGTGGAAATATCAATTGTTCTCTGAGCTTGTGTAGAAATAAATTATTTATTTTCACTCCAGCTTCCCTACTCTTGAAAATAAATGCATTTATACACTTGTGTTTTTGGATAAATGGAAGGATAAAAAGTATTATCTGACACAGGCAGTGAAGATATCATTGATATCTCCATGTTCCTATATGTCATAGTGATATCTCCATGTTCCTATATGTCATGGTGATATCTGTATGTTCCTATACATCATAGTAAACAAACTGAAACTACTGATACCTCTGCCTTTCATCACCACTGCCCCCCCCCACACATACACAATTGTAACATGTGGTTCATCATTTTCAAAAACTACTTTTTGTTTTAAAGAACTATTTAGTAGATCCTGCCATTTTCCCCACGTCCTACTAAACCACTTAACCTTTTCTACTAAATTCATAGTGTAACCGAGCAGTTTCACAATAGTACATGACCTGCCATAGAATTCATAAGATGACCGAGCATATTTCCACAATAAAACATAACCTGCCACTGTTTAAACTAAGCAGTTGTCCACGTGAAAGCTTAAAAAATACTATCCCTTTTTCTGAACTTACAGTAGTTCAGCTTCTCTTCTCTAGTGACAAGAAACACCGTGACTGAGTTGCAGTTTCACTAAAGGGAATGCAAGTTCGCGCGAGTGTTGTCATAGCAACAGTCCTTCGAGCTTGTATTTCCTTGCATAAAGCTCTAATTCACATGCAGTCTCTCTCCTATTCCTACAATGTTTTGAAAAAAAAACTGCTCTGTTTACAAAAATCTGTACTATTTCTCATGTTTCGTGGGAAAAACTGCTTATTTTAATCAATAGCATGTCGTCTTTTACTCTGCAAAAAACCGCTCGTTCACCCTATCAATTTACTGGCAGGTCCTCTTCTACCATGCTGAAACCGCTCAGTCATGCTACGAAATTACAAGAACAAATTACAAGAACAGTGAATCACCTCAGCTAACATCAGGAGAAAATGGCAGGATCAACCAGATAACAGTTTTAACAATAACTATTTTTAAAAGCAGTACATTCTTTATCATTATACACATATACTGTGTCATACTACACATCACCATAAATAATGAAATTACATGGCAGGCTCAACCACATAACTTATTTCATATAAACATTTCAAACAACATGAAGTCTTGCTGTATCCTGACTATTGCAGTTAGCCCCAGCACTCAAACTGCCCTGGAGAGTAGAGGGTTAATTTCTATGCAGAGCATAGAACATTGAGCTCAAGCTCGGTTCAAACCTCTGTCTGCTGCACTTTGAAGCACAACTGTCAGATTATTTACTCCGCCTAACTGAACGGTCGCGCCAGAGATTTCTCCTTTGCTCGAGGTTCGAAAGTCAGTTAAAGTCCTCGGTTTTACCAATTATTTTTCACAAGTTTCGGTTCAGATCGCTGTCTGTGGTACAGTAAGTACTAGGTAGTGAACTAGACATAGCAAACTTGTGGAAATTGTAAAAATGGATTTTTCGACCGGTATCAACCATTTAGTGAATTATGTATTCTGTCTTTGTTTCTAAACTTAGAGTGTGGTTACCAGTCCTTCTCAGTTTTAAAAACCTGCATTTTTTTGTGTTTTTTTCCAATACCCGTGACATGGTTAGAAACCGATAAGGGTATCTTGCCTGGTTGTTTGCCATAAAAAGGGTAAGTCTGTGATTAGGATGGCTACGTCTGAGAAACCCAAAAGAAAATCCGGGCCCACTGGGTTTCAACACTGCAGTGTGTGTGGGGAGGTCTTTGCTAAGGCCATCCCCACACCACCTGTGTTTATTGTCTGGAGTTTGACCACCTCAATTCAGACTGCCAAATCTGTAAAAATTTCCTTAAGTGTACCCTGGGAAAAAGATTAGGTAGGCTTAGGGATAAGGAGGCTGAGAAGTCCACTGACCTGGACGACCAGCCCGGTTTGGTTCCAACCGAACCTGAGGGAGTGCCCTCTGACCAGGGTAAACTTCTTCAGGTAAGAGGAGAGCCGATTCTGAGGGATCAGTTCCTACAAAAAGGAAAAGAAAGGAAAAATCATCTGGTTTGGATCCAGAGACCCATTTTCCGACCGCCGAAGAGATTGCCAAAGTGATAAGGATTGTAGAATCACTTCACCCAGTTCCGTCTGATCTGGTGCCTTCTGGCAGGTGCTCAGTTCAGTCTGTTCCTCCGGTTCAAGATTATGCCCCTGAAGATTTCTATGGACTAGATTTGGAGGGGGATGAAGATTATCATGATGATGATGACAATGACGATAGTGTGGAAGGTCTGGTTGAGCCCACTGAACCAGACATCTCCCCAGACAGGCCTTCTGGTGTTTCCCCTCCTAGGCTTTCTGAGTCCCCTTCCCACTACATGTTTTACAGGAAAGTGGCAGAAACCCTCCAGCTCCCTGTGGAAGAAGCTGTAGAGGAACAAGCAGAGCCTGATTATGTGGAGATGATGGACATCCCAGAGTCCATGAGACTGTCTATTCCCCTTCATAAGTCTTTTGGGAAACAGACATAAAAGATTTTAAAAACTCAAAATTCTGTACCTCCTGTCGACAGAAGGATGGACAAAAGGTACAATTTATCAGGTTCGGGTACAGAGTACTTGTATCAACAATGCAGCCATGTTGGGGTTATGCAGGCTGTAGCCTGTGATAGAGCTAATATACCCTTGGCTTTCACACCCCTCAGATAAAGACTCTAGGAAGCTGGATGCCATGGCAAAGAAACAGTACATGGCATCCGCCTTGAGACTCAGGCAGGCTAATTATATGGCCTATGCAACCAGGTACCAGAAGTCCAGGTGGGACACTGTACTGGCACTGGCTAAGCAGGCCTTCCCCCAGCTAGCCTTGCAGCTGGAGCGGGTGGCCATTGATGGGACTGAGGCATCTAAGGCACAGTTCCATGCTGCTGTGGACTCCAATGATGTGTTATCTAGAGTCATGGCTACATCTGTGGTTCTTCAGAGAAAGGCTTGGCTCAGATGTACTAGCCTCTCACAGGACATCCAGGCTAAGGCCATGGATTTCCCTGTGGTGGGTAATTCTCTGTTTGGGGAGTAGACAGAGAATTACATGAAAAAGATGGATGAGTATAGGACCACCTATAGGAGTGCACAGGCCAAGGAAAGGCAGGCAACTCCTCAAAGGTAGCAAGCTAGGGGCAGGCCTTTTCATATGCCTTTCTACCAAGCACAGATCTCTTCTCCCTTTCCTCAGAGGGGGTTCTTCAGAGTGAGAGGCAGAAGGGGGATGAGCAGGGCTGCATCTATCCCTCAAAGGCTTCTGCCAAGCAGACACCCTGATGAGTCAGCTGAGGTCGACTCCCCCATTCCTGTAGGAGGCAGGTTGTCTTACTTCGTCGAGAACTGGATGTCTGTTACCTCAGACAAGTGGGTCCTGGAGGTGGTAAACCAGGGGCTGGTTCTCAGCTTCAAGAAATTTCCAAAGCTGAGGGCCAGATCTTTTCCACCTGGAAGCTTCTCCGAAACCATTGCCCTAGAGGCAGAGGTTTCATCTCTACTGGCTCTAAAGGCTGTAGAGAGAGTTCATATGTTGCACTGGGGCAAAGGTCTGTACTCCAGGTACTTCCTTACCCCAAAAAAGACAGGGGACTGGTGATCCATCCTAGACTTAAGATACCTGAACAAACATCTTTTAAAACCTAAATTCAAAATGGTGACTCTGGGAATAATCCTTCCCTCTGTAAGGCCACGGGACTGGCTAGCTTCCCTGGACTTAAAAGATGCCTACTTTCACATTCCCATCAGGTGCTCCCACAGAAAGTACCTCAGGTTCAAATTGCCTTCAGGCCATTATCAGTTCAAAGCTATGCCCTTTGGCCTGACATCAGCTCCAAGGGTATTCACAAAATGCCTAGCAGTAGTAGTAGTGGCCTTTTTAAGAAGGAAAAATATTTCCATATTTCCATACCTGGATGACTGGCTCATTGTGGGTCAGTCCCAAGACCAAATCAAGTCAGACCTTCAAGTGACTCAGCAAGTGCTCACTTCCCTAGGATTCCTTCTCAGTCTTCCCAAGTCAGTTCCTGAGCCTGTACAGCTCCTCACCTTCATAGGGGCAGAGTTGGATACAGTCACAGCAAGAGCTTTTCTTCCCTTGGAAAGGGCAAGGGCTATTGTAGATCTGGCTTCTTCATTCCACCTTCTGGTCTCTTGGCCAGCAAGGCACTTCCTTCAGCTTCTGGGCCACATGTCAGCTTCTGCAGCAGTGGTCCAAGGGGCCAGATTTCAGATGAGGGACATTCAGTTTCATCTGAGGGCCTTTTGGTCTCAGAGGAAAGATTCTCTAACCAAACTAGTTCCAGTGACTCAGGCTCTAATCCAGGCTCTCCAATGGTGGCAGGATCAGGGCAACCTCAGGCAAGGAGTCCCATTCATTGCTCAATCTCACTCTGTGGTCCTAACCATGGATGCTTCTCTATTGGGGTGTGGAGCCCATCTGGGGGCTCTCACAGCCCAGGGACTGTGGTCCCCTCAGAAATCCCTTCTTCATATCAATCTCTTGGAACTCAGGGTGGTCTTTCTGGCCCTGCAAGCTTTCTCTCAGTCAGTGCAGAACAAGGTGGTTCAGGTCAGGACAGACAACACCACCACCATGTGGTACACCAACAAGCAGGGAGGCACTCGGTTCATGGCTTTGTGCACGGAAGCCATGAAATTGTCGTCCTTAGCTTATTCTCTGCAAACCTCTCTGATAGCAGTCCACCTTCCAGGGAAGGACAATGTGCTAGCAGTTGCATTGAGTAGGATCTCCCAGGGCCATCTCAAATGGTCCCTGGACCCTCTGGTGTTGAAAGTGATTTTTTCAAGGTGGGGCACTCCAGAGATAGATCTCTTTGCAACCCCAGACAATCACCAACTTTCTCTGTTTTGTTGCAGACCCCCAGTCTTGGGCTTAGTCCCTCTGGATGCTCTGATTCTGAACTGGGAAGGGAAATTTCTATATGCCTTCCCTCCCTTTCCTGTACTGTTCAAGGTTTTGGTCTAGGTAAGGTCACAGCATTGCAAAGTGATTCTGATTGCTCCAGACTGGGCCAGACAGCCTTGGTACCCCCATTGCTGTACCTTGCAGTCCATCTTCCCCTGTCTCTTCCCAGGAATTACAACCTGGTAACCTCCTCTCAGGGGAGGATTTGGTACCCCACCTTTGGTCTCTCAATCTCAAGGCATGACTCTTGAAGAGTTAGAGTATGCAGATTTGCATCTGTCCCAAGGGGTTCTGGATATTCTCAAAGCCTCTCAAAGGCCTGCCACCAGAAAAACTTATAACTCCAAATGGAAAAGATTCAGTATTTGGTGTTCCAAGAAGCATATCTCCCCAGGCACTGCTGAATTGTCTACAGTTCTGGATTATATGGTTTATCTTAATGGCCTAGGCCTCAGACCAGCTACTCTCAAAGTACATTTTTCAGCTGTCTCTACTTTTACGTCAGTGGGAAAGCCTTCATCACTGTCATCTCACCCTGTATTCTGTAAATTTTTCAAGGGATTGCTTCATACCAGTCCCCCCTTTAGTGATCCTACCCCTGCTTGTAATCTTAATGTTTGCATTGCTCAGCTTATGCAACCCCCTTTTGAGCCTTTGTCATCAGCAGAGCTTAAGTACTTGACTTGGAAAACTGTGTTCCTGCTATCTATTACCTCTGCCAGGCATATCAGTGAATTGCAAGCTCTGTCAGTGGAGCCTGATTTTATCTCATTCCATAGAGATAAGGTGGTCCTTAGAACTAATAGGAGGTTTTTACCTAAAGTGGTTTCACATTTTCATCTGAACCAATCTATGTCTCTCCCTGTGTTCTTCACTGATCATTCTTCTTCAGGAGAAAGAAGTTTATACAGTTTAGATGTTAAAAGAGCCCTTAGTTTCTACATTGAGCATACCAAGACTCACAGGTTTGACTCCCTCCAGTTGTTTCTCACTTATGGGGAAGTGGGGAAGGGCAAACCTGCCACTAAGAGAATTATTGCCAGGTGGATTGTCTCTTGTGTTCAATTCTGCTATGAGAAGCTAGGCAAAATACCTCTCTCAGGCCTGAGGGCTCATTCGACTAGAGGTACAGCTGCTTCCCTGGCTGTGGCCAGGGATATTCCTTTGCTAGAGATATGTAAAGCAGCGACCTGGAAAACAATCCATACATTTACCAAGCATTACTCCCAGGACATCCAGGCTAGGAGTGATGCTCAGTTTGGTACAGAAGTACTGCAGAGCCTAATCCCAAGGTAGGTTCAATTCCCTCCTCCATGGAGGTACTGCTTGGTAGTCTGAAACAGTCAGAATACAGCAAGACTTCATGTTGTTTGAAGAAAAAATTACTCACCTTAGTAATTATGTTTCTTCTAATGGAGTCTTTCTGCATTCTGACCTCCTTCCCTGCCTCCCCTCTCAGAACCTATTTTTGGGAAGTGGGCTAGCAGGTGCAGTGTTGCACCCCATGGGTGTATTTGGGTACTCCCTCCTTTTAGAGAGGGGAAGTGGGTTATGTTATTAATTTAACAGTCTTAAGTTGTTCACTACCTGGTTTTTGATTTTGGATTTCTTGACTTGAGTCTTTTGGGGATCCAAAATATTTGGTTGCCATTTGGCTAGTAAAAATTTTACAATTTCCACATAGTAGTTAGTTAGTATTAGCTCATAAGAATCTGATGGTTGTGCTTCAAAGTGCAGCAGACAGAGGTCTGAACCGAGCTTGAGCTCAACATTCAATGCTCTGCATAGAAATTAACCCTCTACTCTCCAGGGCAGTTTGAGTGCTGGGGCTAACTGCAATAGTCAGAATACAGCAAGACTCCATTAGAAGAAACATAATTACTAAGGTGAGCAATTTTTTCTTCTCTACCACTTAAGATAGGAGAAAACATGTTTTTTTTAGAGGGTCTGCAATTCCTGCCTGATAAATAACATATGTAAGAAACTGTGTTAAATAGAAATTTTGACAGATTGTCTTATGAAGTCCAGGGCCCAAAATATATGTGAGGAATTGGGACACAAAACATATATGGCATTTGTGTTGAAGACCCAAAACACATGTTGTATAAACAGAACATGACATGGCCTGACTGAAGATATCATATTTATCTTCACTCGAGGCCAATGACATCAATATATCTCACTCGTGGCTTCACCACCCTTTAGATATCATGATATCATTGGCCTCTCATGAAGATAAATTTGATATCTTCAGTCAGGTCATGTCATATCCCCTATTTATACAATATCTGTGTGCTGATAAATAGTAAGACAACATGTATTAGTGTGACCCCAACATAGAAAAGATAATATTGTCTTACAAATTTGGGTATGTCACAATGCTGACCAAAATATCAAGATATTATTATCTTGCAAAGTTCGATATTTCACAATGTATATACTTAACCAATCAGACAGCAGCTTTCACAATGCTGATAACATCAAAATAGCCATGTGCCACACTGAAGCCAGCAGTTGAAATCAAAGAGAAATAGTAAACATTTTCATACAGACAGCATATTTAAAAGCTATAACTAGTAAACAGATGTAAAAAAATATGCAATGATCTAACTCAAAATATGCATGTTATCATCACTTGTAAAGGGGTAGGACTTTCATAATTCACCCATGGCTCCATTCTTGAGTTATGATCTTGCCCTCTCACACATGAAGGTAAATTATAGATTCTGAGTCAGTCTATTGCACACCCCCACTCAATATGTGAGTTTTTAATAAACTCTGGTACTGCATAAACTAAAATATATTTCAGTTGCATAATTATTAATTGGCTTTGTAATAATGTTCTGGTTTATGGCACTGTTTATTCAGTTAATGCCTATCTAATATGTATTTGAAAGGTAAGTGCACAGAAACTGACCCAAATAGTAAGAACAATGGTAACTAAGGTAGGACTGCAATATAACTACTATACACTTACATTTATCAACTGTCAATGTTGCATGTGTGATGTGTTTTCACATTGGGACAGTCTGTTGACCTTACTGCTTAATACACACGCAGTCTAATTTTGTTAATTGATAGGAAACTCCATTGTTTACTTATAGAATAAAATGTATTCATTTGCATAATTATCTGTTGGCTTTGTAACAGTGCCGTAGTGATTAAGAAATGCGGAGCTTCTGTGACATTGTTTCCACAGTTGATCCCTATGTAACTTGTATCTGCAAGGTAAGTATGCAGAACCTGACACTTCAAAGTGTAAGAAGAAGGGTAACTAAGTCATGACCAGGGCCACTGGAAAAGTGTGGAAAAGGTTACCCAAAATTGCAGTGCTTTTTGCAAAAATTGTAGGAAATTGCGGGGGTCCTACTATAGACCCTGAGTGCTTCACAATAAATCTTTTAATGTTTTCTGCAGCATATATTTGTCAGTATAAATTGCTAAATGAACACCCTGATACGTGGATATGTTTAAAACATAAAGAAAAGTTTATGTTCTTAAAAAGAATACTAAACTGAAAAGCTATCGTAAGCATTGCCTATCTTCCAAAATTTAAAAGCATCTGCCTCATACAGTGTTAAATAGATTCTATAACATGAGCCACAGCAAATCAATATTAAATAAAGCCAGAAGAAATATTTTTTTTTGTTTCTGGCTGAAGAATAATGAAGCCTAATCAAC
Organism: Neoceratodus forsteri; assembly: GCA_016271365.2. Taxonomy (NCBI): domain Eukaryota; kingdom Metazoa; phylum Chordata; order Ceratodontiformes; family Ceratodontidae; genus Neoceratodus; species Neoceratodus forsteri. The sequence continues at coordinate 760,211,717 of CM057451.1, forward strand.
AGCTCTTTGCAGTGGTCTGCCAGCTATTCACCCACTTTGGAAAAAGAAAAAATAAGCAGATAGTAGTGAATAATTGGGTTTTAGTAAAATGTTGTTAAAGTGTTTAATGGTCATAATTTGTACTGTAGGTACTGTACACTATTTTTGAAATCACATATTAAACATTAGATATGGGGGTTATTGGGGCTGGCAGTATAATCTAGAGGACAGAGTAACAAACTGTGAATCAGCTGACAACATCTAGCAGACCTGGGTTTGATTCCCACAACCTCCACTTGCATACTGTGTGATTCTGAGCAAGTCACTTAATCTCCTCTGTGCTCCTGGGTTGTACCTGAAAACAGGCACTTGTACCTAGTGGGCCTTACGTGGTTACCAAAAAATGTGAAAAAAATACCAATATATTTTTACTGCATCATACAGTAGTCTGAGTACCCTGTACTTTACCTTTGTTTTACTCTGGCTGCAATGATTTTGTTTAGTTAAAGATAAATGTTCAGATACAATTTGTGCTTTACAAGCTTGTTTTTATACTTTAGTCAGGTTTTTATTGTAGTCTTTGCATGTGAGCATCTATGGGGTAGTTGCTAAGAGTGAGATCACTGTTAGCAACTAGCTTATTCAAGTGTAAAATCAGCAGGGACATCCAAAAATACTCAGCTGTTTGAATCAAAACTAGTCTGAATGCAAGTATGCTCACATGGAATAACTTGCCCTACCACTTACAAAAAGGCTTCATAATTAGCACCCCATTTAAGTGAATGGGATCATTTGCACTTTTTCTCCAATCTTTTGTTTCAGTCTATGTGGCGACCAAAAGTTTTCTGATAGACTACTTCAACACAAAATAAATGTTAAGTGTTTAAGTGTAGTTATGCATGGCCAGTGGATTTTGAAACCAAACAAGACAAGGATTCAAAAGAAAACAGTGTAACATACTGTAAAACCCTTGCTCTACCTTGCACTGTATTATTTTGGCCAAACCCAAGTCTGCATGCAAAAATGTCAATATATTTGGGAGTATTTTATTACAAATGTTAATACTTTTTACACAGTTCAATACAGAAACTCAAAATTTGTAAAAAATTGCAGAACATGTCCGTTTTTGTGGAGGATGGTAAAAATTGTGGATTCCGCAAAAAAATTGCAGGTGCAATTTTCCAGTGGCCCTGGTCATGACTACACAAATTGCTGGTACTGTAACTACTACACACTTAACCTTTAGCAAATGTCAGTGCTGTAATTGTGATGTCAGTTCTCCTTCAGAAATCCATCTCTCATGAACTTACTGCTTAATACTTCAGTGTCAGTTTGCTCACCCCGACGTCCAAGCCAACCAGTCCCTTGATCTCACATAGATTATCAGTGAACCTACTTGGCTCAACCCCACTCTCACAATAATTCCCTCCTGGACTGGGTTTTATCCTCCCTCCATAACAGTATTGTTGCAGCAGGTATTTTGCTGGATGCTTTCAGTGACCACTATGACATTCTGCATCAGGAAGATCTGGCACCCACCCTCCTCTAAATACATTTGCACTAGATCCCTCTGGTCACTCAGGACCACTGATCTCTTGATTTTATCTTGCTGCTGCTGATTGGACAGCCATAACACCTGAGACTGATATTGACACTGCACTTTCTCTGTTTCACTCTCAGTTCTCCTCTGTCTTGGACAAGAACACCCCATGCAGAAAATCCAGGGTCAAATCTCACCACCACCATTGGATTACCCCTGATGTCACTGATCAATGAGAGTCCAGATATCTTGCGTGGGGATGCTACAAATCATCTCACTCCCTTCTTGACCTCCTAAAATACAGAACAATTAGAAACTTCTGCACAAAGGCTGTCCAGGCTCTGATATCATGGTATTTCAAAGCCAACCTCTAAGACAATTTTAATGCTTCCTCAAAGTTCTAGAAACTCCCGAGTCGCCCCTGAAAATAGGCATTTGTGCCTAGTGGGCCTTTTCCAGTTAACAAAGACTAAATAAATAAACAAATTTACTCTGTCTTTGACCCTCAAACCAAGTCTACTCCTCCAGTCCTTCAGGTTAATGGTTCATCAGTGTATGACCCTTCCTCTTTTGCTGCTCACTTTAGTGGAATTTGTCACTACCTGTGTTCTTCCTTCTGCTCACACTCCTCCCTCCTCCACTCCTCCTCATGTTCTGTCTTCCTCCCCTCCTTTCCCCTAACAGAGTTTCCTTTCCTCCTATTTCTTCCCAGAAAACATTGACTGCCCTTTGCTCCCTTAACCTTCTCAAATCCAGCCCTAATGGGCTGTATCCTAAACTACTCCATGTCTCCACTCCTGCCATAGCATCTCCTCTGACACACCTATTCAACCTCTTCTTCTCCTTCAGTGCTATCCCTCAGTCCTGCAAGTTGGCAAAAGTTCTTCCACTCCACAAAAGGGGGACCCTTCCTCCCAGATATCTTGAAGCCAATTACTCTCTTCCCAAGCTGCAGGAGAAGCTAGTCCACACCAAACTCTCAGATTTCCTATCCTCCACCATTTTCCTCTCATCATTTGAGCCTGGTTTCTAGAAGCATCACTCCACTGTTTCCTCCCTGCTGCATGTAATTGATTCTGACCTCTTAGAGCTGGATCAGGAGGACATCCCAGCTGCTATCTTCATCGATCTGCCCTCGGCATCCCACTCACTCTTTTTGGATAAGCTGAGTTCTCCTGACCTCTCAGCTCCTGCTGTTGACTGGTTCCATTCCAATATCATGGGCCACCTACAGTCAGTTCAGGTTGATAGCACCTTGTCTCCCCCTCATGCATCAAGGTGAGAGGTCCCACAGGGCTCAGGTTTGGGTTCCATTCTCTACTCTGTTTGCATGAATGACCTCCTTCATGCCTGTGCCTACTCACATATCGATATGTGTGCAGATGACATAGTCATCTACAACTTTGGTGCCTCCTCCTCCTCCTCATCCATGGAAGGTCTGTCCAGCAAGACTTCCACAATGTTCTGAGCTGTTTCCAATCAAGCCAACTCTATAAAGACAAAAAAATGTGTCTATGAACTTTGGTACCAGCCAGAAACTGGCCAAACTCCCGAACATGGCAATCTTCATCACCTTGGATGACAGCCCTCTAGAAGTGATCCAATCCTTCAAGTATCTTGGTGTTTGGCTAGTCAGCAAGCTTGATTTCTCTGTCCACATTGACACAATCCATGCAAAGCTCCACCCTAAACTTGGTTCCTTATACCACAATAAAGATTGTCTTCCCCCCAGGTTTGCCATAAGCTTGTTACCAAAATGGTTGTCCCAGTCTTTGACTATATGGATGTGGTCTGTGGCACAGCTTCCTCCACTTTCTTAGTGAGTCTGGATACCCTCTACAACTCTGTCTGCCACTTTCTACTAACTCCCCTCTTCATACTCACCATTGCTCACTACACACCTCCTTATCCATTCTACTTCTCTCTTCATGGCGCCAGAACCATTGTACCTCATTCATTCCCAAATACGGGCTTGAACCACTCCATCTTACCTCTCTCCCCTCCTCTCCCTTATCCATCTGCCCACTGTTCCTTTCACTCCAGGGGTCCTTGCTCCTTTGCCATTCTGCATACCCACTCCTTTGCTGGGAAGTCAGACTTTTCTTATCACCTCCGATCACTCTGGAACAAACTCCCCTCTTCCTTCTGTATTGCTGCCTCCCCTGGCTCCCTCAATCACCTGCTGAACCTCCTTCTCTCACCCTTGCTCCTGTTTCCCCTTCCCTGACTGCTCCCATTGCATTTGCCTCATATCTATGAAAAAGTGTTGCTAAAATGCTAATTTGCTGTTCATGCCTTGTTTGCTTATTTTGAACAGTTTATTTACACTTACTCATGTATTTATTCATGTCTCTGAGTGCAGTTTATTATAATTGCAAAACAGTGTCTGTGCTCTGTATTATGTATCAAGTATCTTCTGCTCCTTTCCCCAGTTTTCACCTGGAAACAAGCCTTGGCCCAGTGTGCCCTTCCTGATCATCAATTTCTGAATAAATAAACATGCAATTTAATTTTGCTGATTGATATGCAACTACATTTTTTACTTACAGTAAACATCATTCATTTACAAAATTACTTATTGGCTTTGTAACAATGTTGTATTTCAATGCACAGCTTCTGAGGCATTCGTTCCACAGTTCTTGCCTATCTGACATGTACTTTCAAGGTACTGTAGGTACACAGAAAGGGACACTTAAAGTACAACTGCAACGAGTATGAAGACACACTCCTTATCCCATAATTCTCAGTCTGCAATCTGTCCCATAAACTGTAGACAGTTCCCTGTCTTACAGAGAATTATTTCTTTGTCAGTTTTTCTGTGTTAGGATTTCCAGCATTCATACGCAGTGGAAGTCACCAGAAACTCAACTAAACTCAAAGAGCTGCTGGATATGCTAGCAAAGGAGCCCAGGGCCGTAACTCAGGATGGGCTTCTACAGCCCTTCCCTCTTGGTGCTGAGAGGCACATCTCATCTCTTGGTCCAGGTAGGCACTAGGCAATTGTCTGTGCTGGCAGGAAATGGGATGCCCCACAGTCTGGTCACCACCAAGATTCAGTGACTGTTGGGGCATTCCCCAACACCTAACCCATGCATTTGCAGCAGCGCCTTTTAGGGAAGGCAGTTTTTTTCTAATTGTCAGACACATGGCAGCCATCTTAAGCATGGCTGACCTTGCTCTATTAGTATGGGGACCATGTTTTCTTTTTTTTTCTTTTTTTTTTGTACTCAGACAGGATCCAGATGTCATGCATGTAATATATTGCTGTATATGGAAGCCATTTTCATCATTTGTACCTAGCTAGACTCATCCCTACTGTCTTTTCTTCTTTGTTGCTAATTTTTTTATATTTATGTCCCTTAGTTCACAGAATTGATTCGTAGATATATGGTAAGGGGATGCCAGATCTTCTGAAATATTTCCCCCTTTTGTTTTTTTATATAGTATATTTTTTCTACTCTATAACTATCTATCAATAGGTTTAACCATTCTTTATAGTTTGGAGAGAATGGGTCCTTTCAGTGTGATAGCATTAATCTCCTTGCTAAGCCTAATGCAAGCCTTAAAAAAAGGCTCTCTTCCAGTACCATAGCAAGGGGAGAAATTAACCCTAGTAGTAAAATTCCTGGATCAAATGGAATATTTTTCTGCAGAATTTCTGCAAGAATACCCTGTATCTTTTTCTAATATATTTTCAGAGACTGGCATGTAATGAAAGTATGGGTTAATGTTCCTTTTTCTGTTTTACAGCACAGACAAAAATCAGAGATATTGTGATTACATTTATGGAGTTTACATGGCATAAAATACAGCCTGTGTATTATATTAAACTGTATTTCTCTTAATTTGACATTTTTTGAGATTAATTCAGGCGTGGTCAACATTTATTTCCATTCTTCATTTTGTATATCATATCCCAGATCTTTGTTTCATGCCTTTTTTAATTGTGATACTTTTTTTCCTTTCAAGGAATCATTTATAGATTTTGGAAAGCATTTTTGTTGTATCTGAACTGGTTTTTAATAATATCTCTAGTTGGGTTTCCACTATTATACCATTTGGTAGTATATGCTTATAAATGTAATTCCTTAATTGTAGCTAGGCCAAAAAGCTAACCACTGGTAGATTGGATTCCATTCTTAAATCCTCAAATGTTCTTAGGACTTCTTGTTGTGTCAGTGATACTAACCTTTTCAGTCTCCAACTGTGGACAATTTTACTTTTGTGTGAAAATTTGAAGTACCTATTTTCCTGTTGGGTATAATAGATTGATGATGATATTTTATGACCTGGCAAGAGATGTGCATTTTTTTAAAGTTTTGAAGTATTTCTGGTTGAAATAGCTTACTATTGTATAGTTTAGAGTTACTATCATCCACATATAATGTGTGCACTAATGAGTGAAATGTAATACAGTCTTTCCCTATATGCATCCAACATAACTGCTCAATCACTTCTTCTTGTCTGGGAAACCATCTTCTTGTCACTTGAATCACCATTCAAATTCAAATTCGAATCACTCGATTTTTGCCCGACTTACCTCATAGCCAGACACAGATCTGAAAGTGTGTAATAAGTTATATAATGGTATCACTGAATTCTTTGAATCCTGTATAAATAGTATAACATCGTCCACATACAATGACATTTTGTATCATTCTTTAATTTTAGGGCCTTTTATTAGGTCATTACTTTAGATACTCAATGCCAGCTGTTCAATAAATATAGCAAGGAGGAGTGGGGAGAACAGGCAACGCTGCCTCACCCTTCTGTGCAAGTGAGTAGCGCCAGCTAAATGTCTAATAGCTTTAACTCTTGCTGTATGTGCATCATATATGAAACTAACCCATTAACAAGCCTATCCCCCACATTCATTCTCCTTAAGCACGATTTCATAAAACACCAATACACTCTATCAAATGCCTTTTCAGCGTCCACTGATAGAATGGCAACATCTTCATTCTTAGTGACATTTATAATAACTCATTTTGTTCTAATATTTGATGAAATGCATCAGCCTGAAAAAAAAAATACAGTTTGATCTGGGTGTAATACCATGTGGATTTGTGTAGCCAATCTATTTGCCAGAATTATTGTAATGATTTTATAATCTGTATTCATTAAAGATATAGATCTGTATGACCCACAGGATAATGGATTGTTGTCTTTTTTTAGAATAAGTGTAATTGTTGCTTCTGTCATAGATTGAGGTAGTTGCTCTCTGGTTTCTTTATCTTCATATAATTTCAAAAGTAAAGGAGAAAGAATGTTGCAGAAAGTTTTCTGACATTCTACTGTGTACCCATCTGAACCAGGAGATTTACCAATTTTATGCTGGGATATGGTTGTTGTAATTTCTTGTATTTCTAATGGCTTCTGTAATATATCTTTGCTTAAATCATTGTATGATTTCCTTTGATGACTATTTAAGAAATTATTAATGTCCTTTTGTTCAGGTTCTATATCCATGGAATATCATTTCTTATAGAAATCATTACATTTTTGATTAATCTGAAGATGCAAGTTTACAATATTTTCAAGACTCCGACATAATATTAACAGTATTCCTGATCTGTTCACATTATATTTGATATGCTAACAGTTTGTCAGGTATTATCTGAAAAAAAAAATGCACCTGACTCTTTCTTATGCTTGTTCTGCTCTGTAGTCTATTATTTAGTTATATTCTTCCCTAATAAGTCTGCCTCTGTTCCTGACTTATTAAATGCTGCTTCAGCAATCAATAGGTCCTGCTCCAATCTGCTAATTTTTTCCATTTGCATTTTTCTACTAAATGATATATAAGAAATTATCCAGCCTCTCAAATATACTTTCAATGTTTCCCATGAATCAGGGTTGAAGTTTCATGTGTGTCATTAATATTCAAAAAATATTTTACTGTTTAAGATTAATTTTAAAGGCTTCATCTTGTAGCAAAATATCATTAAATCTACATTGAGAGTAGCCAGTTCCTTCTAGCTGTAGCATTTTTTCGATACAGATTGGAGCATGACCAGAGAGCTTTATTGCTCCATATTTTATTGTTTTAATGGTGTATGAAAGCTCTTCAGAAATAAAAAAAAAAATCTGTTCTTGAGGATGATCTATGTGCTTGGGGAAAAATAAGAAAACTTTTTCCAAGTTGGGTACCTCTGTCTAAATAGGTCAAGAAGTTTTAGATCCTCCATAAATCCTTTGATAATTTTTACTGAGGTTTTTTTTTCTTAAATTCTTGGATATTTCCAGATCTGTCTTGTATCTCTAGTGCCATACTGAAGTCACCTCCTATGATGTATGGTTTAGGGAAGTTGATTAAAGAAACATTCTCTATCATCTTCATTGGGAGCATAAATGCTAGTACTCAAAACTGGGAGCACTGGCAGACTGGCAAGAGGGGAGAGAGGCCCTGCAGGGGGGATCTGGATACCCTGGGGGTGGGCAAGGAAGTGGGGGTTGAAGTTCAATGTAGGGAAACATAGGGTGCTGCATCTTGGGGTCAGAAACCCAGGACATACATTCACCCTGTGGGACCACACTGCAAGTCGCATCAGGCAAGAGGGACTTAGGGATAGTGGTGGACAGCAAAATGAATAACACAGAGAATTGTCAAAGAGCTGCAGCAAAAGCAAATAGGATACTGGGCTGCATAACCAGGGGGGAATACCTTCAGGAGGAGGGAGGTGATCCTCCCTCTGTAGAATGCCCTGGTTAGGCTGCATCTTGAGTATTGTGTGCAGGTCTGGAGACCCCATCTTAAGAGGGACATAGAGCTGCTGGAAAGGGTCCAGAGGAGGGCGACTAGGATGATTCAGGGCATGGAGGGTAGGACCTATGAGGAGAAACTGGATGAACACAATCTAACATACTAACATACTAACATGCAGTACTAAAATGCCAGCAGAATAGGCCTAATGGTCTTTCACGTCTGCTGATTTGGTCGGCCCCCACCCTGGGAGCTGACCTTGCTGCCCCCCTCGCCCTCTCTGGCTTCTTCCTTCCCAGTCACGGATATTCCCACCGCACAGGACTTTGCATCCAGAACCCTTCCCCTGTACCTGTCCCACCTCCTCTTGAACCCCTTCACCATCTCTGCCTCCACCAGCCCCCTGGGCAGTGCATTCCATGGTTCTACCACCCTCTCAGTGAAGTAGCACCTCCTCCTTTCTCTCCTGAATCTCCCCGCTCCAGCTTCCTCCCATGCCCTCAGGATTGTCCCTCTCCTTCCTTTGGAGCACCTTGACTGCTCCTCTCCTATTTAACCCCTTCATGTACTTGAAGACCTCTATCATGTCCCCCCCGGTCCCATCTCTCTTCCAATGTGTACATATTTAGCTCTTCGAGCATCTCCCCATAGGTCCTGTCCTCCAAGCCCCAGATCACTTTGGTTGCCTCCACTGGACCCTCTCCAGGAGTTCAATGTCATGTCCCTCTTTAAGTGTGGCCTCCAAAACTGCATGCAGTACTCAAGGTGCGGCCTCACCAAGCAGTTATACAGTGGGAGTATCACTTCCCTCCTTCTGGAGGTGATGCCCCTAGCGATGCATCCCAGCATCCTGTTGGCCTTGGCCACTGCCCTTCTACAAGTCTCAGAGTTGTTCATCTTGACATCCACCACCACCTCCAGGTCCCTCTCAGCCATTGAGACTTGTAGCATTCCCCTCCCAGAGTATAATCTTGGCCTGGGTTTCTGGCTCCCAGATGTAGTACCTTACATTTCCCTGCATTAAACCTCAGCTTCCACTTTCTAGACCACCTTTCCAGAGCCTCCAGGTCCCCTTGTAGGGCCACCCTCCCCTCCTCCCCATCCATCACCACCCCCAGGTCTGAGTCATCTGCAAAGAGAATCATCTCACTCCTGAAACCCTTTCTTATGTCAGAGATGTAGGCATTGAACAGGAGGGGCCCAAGGACTAATCTCTGAGGGACCCCACTAATGACCCTCCTTGGGGATGAGACTATCCTGCCAACCATGACCCTCTGGGTCTGGTCCTGGAGCCAATTGCCTATCCATCTGATCATCTGGTTCCCCACCCCCATTTCTCCAAGCTTATTCAACAGGCCCCTGTGATGAACAGAGTCAAACGTCTTGCTGAAGTCAAGAGAGAGGACATCCACTGGTCTACTCAGGTCCAAGGCTCTAGTCACCCAGTCATAGAACTCCACAAGGTTTGTATGACATGATTTCCCTGGGACGAATCCATGCTGTCTATCATCCAGGCATCCTGACTCTTACAGGTCCCCCCTAGCCTCTCCTTAACAATTCCCTCCATCACCTTGCCCACCACCGATGTCAGGCTGATGGGCTGTAGTTCCCTGCCACCTCCCTTGATCCCCCCTTGTGGATAGGCACTATATGCACCACCTTCCAGTCCTGGGGCACCCACCCTGTCCTCATAGAGATGCTTAAAAGCTCTACCGGGGGTTTTACCAGGACATCCGCCAGTTCCTTCAGCAATCTGGGATGTAATTTATCTGGCCCCGGTGCTTTCTCCATCTTAAGATACCTGAGGGCTTCCTTCACTCTCTCTGCTGTGATTTCCACCTCTGCTACCTTGTCCCCCTGCTTTGCCTTCCCACCTCCTGCCAGTGATGGCCCATCCTCTCCCCAGACCCGACAATCGGCAAGGGTCCCCCCCCAGTTTCACAATCTTCTCCCATGTATGATGCAGCCTCCCCATTTTCCTTGGTGAAAACTGAGGCAAAGTACTCATTTAGTACCTCAGCCTGCTCAAACACATCTTGTGCCCATCCTCCCCAGTTTTAATCCTGCTAATCTGCTCCTTCACCCTTCATTTTTCCCCAATGTATCTAAAGAACCCCTTATTCCCTCTCCTAATTTCCCTGGCCAGGTTCTGCTCCTTCCTTGCCTTAGCCACCCTCACCACCCTAGTGGCCCTTCTGGCCATCAGCTCATACATCCCTCTATCCCTTTCACTCCTTGAGCACTTGATATGCCTATAAGTTGCCTTCTTTCCCCCTCACCACCTCCTGAACTTCCCTGGTCCACCAGCAGGGTTTTCGAGCCCTACCACATTTCTGTCTTACTCTTGCACAGGTGCGGGTAGCATCCTGCACCCCCTCCTGATGATTTCCCACCTACTATCAGTATCCATGTCTGGCCCAATCCCATCCAATTGCTTTCTAAGGATCCTTCCCAATTCCTTGAAGTCCACCCCCTAAAGTCAGTTACCTCCATCTTTGTGCAGCCTTCTACCCCTCCTAGGTCCAGGCAGAACCAGACCGTGGCATGGTCACTCCCCACCAATGGGTCCCTTACCTCCAGGTCTTCAATCTGATCACTGTCTGCCAGGATCACATCCAGTATCTGCACCTTCCTGGTCAGTTCCCCTACCTGCTGAGTTAGGAACGCATCCTGAAAGACATCCAACAACCTCTGTTCCCTGGCCACTGAGGATGTCATAGTTGCCCAGTCCATTCCTGGCATGTTTAAGTCCCCCAACACCACCACCCTTCCCCTGCCCAATTTGCAGTGTCTCCCAACATGTGCCACCAGACTCTCCTCCAGCTTCTCTGCCAGTGCAGGGGGTCTATACATCACTCCTATTTTTACTCTCTTTCCCCCATTTGTTATGAAGGTGACCCAAATCACCTCCATAGTTCCCTCTGCCTCCTCCTCTCCTCCTATGCCAATGCAGTTTTTGACTATTAGTGCTACCCCTCCTCCCCTTCCCTCCCCCTGTCCTTCCTGAACATGGTGTAACCCTCCAGGTTCAGGCCCCAGTCATGCCCTGAGGTAGTCCAGGTCTCAGTGACCGCTGCCACATTCACCTCTCACTCAGTTAGCATCACCTGGAACTGAGGCATTTTATTGCCCAAACTCCTGGCATTTAGCAGGACTACCTTCCATCCTTTCTGTATACTTCCATTTCCCCTGCTTGCGTTCCCATTGGGATTCCATCTTCCCTAAGTCAGCACCTTATCCAGTCGGCCTTCTTCTGCATTCCTCCAGCTCCCCGGGGGATGGAGACTGAGTACCTCCTTTATCGGACCCCCCTCAATAGCCTTTTCTCCCATCCCTACCCCCTTCACAAGTTTAAACCCCACCTTGCACCAATGAACCCCTCTATTTTCAATTTAAGGATTTCTCTCCCCTCCAAATTGAGATGGAGCCTATTACTAGCATATAGGCCCTTATCCTCCCAGGTCTCCCCCAATCCCCCATCAACCCATACCCTTTGGCCCCACACCACTCCCTGAGCCACTGGTTTATCTCCCTAATCTTCCTCTTGTGTTCCCCACTAGCCCTTGGCATTGTCAGGATTTCTGAGAAAGAAATCACACATCCTATGTCATGACAGACCCTGGCAAGCTCCCTGAACCTCACCTATATCTCTAGCTCACTATTTTCCTCAATGTCATTGGTACCCAGGTGGACCAGTATATCCGGGGAACCTCCACAATCCTTTGCCAGCTGATGTACCTCATGCTTGGCCCTGTGCACCATTAGTCCAGGGAAGCATTTTGTTCTTACCAGGCAGGCTTCCTCCGCCTAGCCCATTTGATACCCCTGATCATGGAATCACCCAACAGGATCACTCTGGCCACCTGTTTTCCTCCATTCCCCCTTCCATGTCCCTCATCCTTTCTACTGGCCCCTCCCTCAGCTGGCTCCTTGCTCCTCCCCCTATCTGGGTGCCTCCTGCTGCCCCCTCCATATTTACCCTGGCCTCCCCCGATCCTATGCCTCTTCTCCTCCAGAGTATGCTTTTGAACCCCACTACCTCCTCATCGATGCTCCCGACTGGTTCTTCCCCCGTCTGCTAAACTTGCCCGGCTTGTCCTCCCTTCCTTCCTGTCTCTGTTCAGCCCCTTCTTGCCTGTCATGCTCCCCTGCCATAAACCCTCAGCTGCCTTTACTGTATCCTCCTTGTACTTCTGGTCCCTCTCCTTGCCCTTTTCTCCTAACTGGTCTTTTTCCTTGTGCTTTCCTCTCTCTGCTCCCTCTTCCTCCTGCTCTGATTCACTGCTCCACCCTTTTTCCTATGTTCCAAGTTCCCTCTGTTCTTCCTGCTATCTGGCCCCTGCCTCCTGCCCTCTACTCCCTTTCCATCTCCAACCGCCCCTGTTATGGCTACATCACCCCCTCATCCTCAAGCAGAAGAAGAGAACTGAAGTGGTTACTGAGCTTAAGGTCTGATACACCTTCCCCCTTGCTTCCTTCTGTCCTGCCCCAGCCATCTGCCTACTTCCCTCAGAATGTCCTTCCTTTGGCCCCCCTCTGTGAGGGTCCCCAGATACCTGCCTGCTTCCTTGGTTGTGTCCTTCTTTTGGGCCCCCTCTGTCAGGGTCCCTATGTGACCCCAGAGTACTCTTCTGCACTGCTTCCCCTATGCCCCCACCCCTAGTGCTTGGTGCAACCCCGTGGAAGAGCCCCTGCCCTATTCCCCAATCATACCTCCCCCTCCCTCCAGCTGTCTCCTAATCCCCTTGACCTCCTCCCTAAGCTGTACCAGCTGGCGGCACACTGGGCAACCACTAAACGTCAAAGTCCAGTCCAGTATCATGGCCACCCCACACCCTGTGCACCCCACCACCCTCCCAAAGATGCCGGCCCTAATGACGTGTAGTCCCATCCCCTTCCAAGTAGATTTCCTTGGGTGAACCACCAGGTTCCAAACTAGTCCAAGATACACCCCTATCCACTAATCCTAGATACAGTCCCACAGTAAACAGGTACCCCTGTTACTAGTTGCAGTACTACACAGTAAATTTATAGAGGGAGTGTACAACTCCCTAAGCTCCTCTCTCCTAGCCCTTAAACCCAGACCCCAGTGGCTAGAACTACATGAGCTGCACCTGAAGACTTTCCCTCTAATTGTAGGGCAGATGTTCCCCTATAAATGAGCCGAGCTCTGGGGAGGGAGGAGTGGGGAGGGTGGGGCTTGGGCCTACACCCAACTGTCATGAGAGTGTATCAGCCCTGTGACTGATCCTCACTGCACCTCCAAGCACTACCAGCTAAGAAAACCTTTCAAGTCTACTTACTCACAACATCCAGCTAGAAGCTTCTTTCCCCATTCACCTATAACTGAAGACTGGATGAGTTGAGAGTCCCACTTTACTTTCAAACAGCACTAATCCACTGTAATATGATGCCTGCACTTACAGGCCAGATAGCAGCTTTTAAACACACACACACACCAAACAGTCTGCTAGAAACATACAGAAAACCAGCTAAGAAAATCTTTAAGTCTACTTACTCACAGCATCCAGCTAGAAGCTTCTTTCCCCATTCACCTCGAACTGCATAGAAGGAGAGGAGGGACAGAGGGGACATGATAGAGGCTTTCAAGTATGTAAAGGGGATAAATAAGGGTTGAGCCATGGAAGAGTGCAGGCTTAAGAAGGGGACAGCTACCAGGGGGCATGAGTGGAAGCTGGAAGGGAAGAAGTACGGGGGGAGCACAGGAGACACTCTTTCACAGAGAGGGTGTAGGAACCATGGAACACACTGGCCAGGAGCCTGGTGGAAGAGACCACAGTGGAAGGATACAAGAAGGGTTGGGACAGGTACAGGAGAAGCTGAGGTCAGGGAGGGCCACCTCTGGGACTGGGGGTGGTGGAGGAGTGAGCTCCCAGTAGGGGGCTAGCTTCCGAGCAGACAAGATACACCATGGGGCCTATTCTGCTGGATTTTACTATGATACCTTGATACTATGATACTTCCTTATCTATCTGAATGGTAGCCAATGCATAAAGTCCATTTTTGTGAATCTGTTTGTGTGTAATATCTATATTCAAGCTATTTTTAATATAATGGCAACCCTCTTAGAGTTAGTTGTGTGTGGTGTGTGAAAGCCACGTCCTTGAAAAAGATTACACATATATTTAAAGTCTCATTCCTGGAAGTGGGTCTCTTGCAATAGTAAGCATCTTACCTGTAGTTGGTTAGCATATTGTATAATTTTCCTTTTCTTTACTCTGTCTGTGGCTCCCTTAATGTTCCAACTTAAGCAATTCAATTGTATAGCCATAATTTGTTTTTGACATTTATTTATTTATTTATTTATTTATTTATTTATTTATTTATTAGAAACATCAGTTTAACAACCTTTGAGCCAAAGGCTCATTTACAAAGGTACCTCGTCACAGTGAGGACAAAACAGTGCAAGAAACAAACATCAAGGCAGACAAAAAATCAGAGTACATTTAGAAATCAGCCAAAAATACAGGCATATGTCAAACACATTATACAACAGGCTTACATGTGCTCTTTACAGAGTAGACAATATACAGTAGTTACATGGAGATTGATTCAGTGGGCAGAATAAAGGTAAGGCTGGGTGAAAGACATCAGAAGAGGAGTGTGGGGAAGATAGTAGCAAGTAAAGGTAGAGCTGGACAGAAGGTCAGAGAGCGGCTCAGTGAGCTTTGTCTGGAAGGATAGAAGGAGGCTTAGAGGCAGGTACAGCTGTGTGTTGAGAGCAGGTGATTTCTAAGGCTAGATTTAAAATAAGACAACGAGGCGGCATCAGTGACTCCGGTGGGGAGGGCGTTATACCAACAGGGGGCTCTGTAGGGGTAAGCCCTTTGACCTTGCGAGGTTCTCGCCATCGGTATAACCAGTGCAGTTTTGTGGGATATAGGGGTATGCACTGTAGGGTTTGCTTGGTGGATAGTGGTTGACAGACCGGTGGGGATAGCCCAAGGAGTGATTTTTTGTTAGGAGGCAGGTTTGGTATTTGAGGCTCATCTAGGTTGAGTAGATTAGCCATGGTGTAAAGAAGGCAAGTGTGGGTTAGACTAGGAGCCCCAGTTATGAGCCTGCAGGCCTTGTTTAAGGTGAGGCGGATCTTGTGCAGGGCAGTCTGGTCTGCTGCACCATACACAGGTGGCCATAATCTACAGAGGTAGAACAGGATGTGACTGCAAGTCGGAGGGCATCCGTCGGAGGCAGTTTTATGACGATAGAGGATACCCAGCCGAGTGTTAGAGGTTGAGACAAGGGCAGAGATGTGGGCATGAAAGAGAGGGCAGGGTCAAAGGTTATACCTAGGTATTTATAAGGTGAACTAGCTCAATAGGGAGTTTAGAGGTGGAGTGGACTGAGAGGATAGTTATTGGATTTATTTTGGGGTGGGCAAAGAGCATGGTTTTGGTTTTCTTTAGATTAATTACGAGTCTGTGCTCAGTAAACCAGGCTTCTGCGTCATTGTAGGATTCCTGCAGAGAATCCTGAAGTGAGATGGGATTACGGTCAGAGGCAAAGAGTACAGCATCATCTGCATAAAGAAGGATTTTACCAGTACATACACTGGGCAGGGAGTTGAGAAAAAGGGAAAAGGGCAAGGGCCCAAGAATGGAGCCCTGAGGGACTCCTGAGTGGATAGGGCAGGTGCTGGAAAGTTTCCCGTTGATTTTCACACGTTGTGAGCGGGCCGACAAGTAGCTGGAGCACCAGGAAACAGGCCCAGTGGCAAGGCCTAAGTGACTAAGGGTAGCTAGCAGGAGGTGGTGGGAGACAGTATCAAAGGCTTTTGATAAGTCAATGAACACTGCACCTGCTAGGGAGCCAGAGTCCAGTGAGGTGTGAAGAAAGTTAGAGAACTCCAGGAGGGCAGTATTGGTGCTGTGGCCTGCTCTGAAACCATGTTGTTCTGGGCAGAGGATGCTATATTTATTGAGGTATTCAGAGACATGGTGTTGGAGTGAGTCTATGATCTTTTATATTGGTATCTATATACAGTATAATTACCAAGATGAAAATCTAGCAAGATATTTTGCCTGACTTTTTCCATTTTTTTCCAATCTTCCCACTCCCTCCTTCCCTATCCTTCTTTAAGCCTATACTACCCTGACCCATGCTCATTGATGGGTCTCCTCTATCCCCCTGACAGTCTGCAAAGACGGTCGGCATACCGAGTGTACGTCTACTTGTAGCAGGCTGCTGCCTACTCTCCAATGAGCTAAATTCTATATTTTAGTTAAGGGGGCTATATTGGTTTTAACATTACCTATTTATTTTTCAGCTTTCCCGCACTATTAGAGCACTTAATTGTTTTGGTTTCATCCAATATAGCTTTGTCGAGTTTTTCATTCCCTATATTCTGTCTCAGGGTCTTTACTTTTTACATTTTTTTTTCGTTCATCAATACATTCCTCTAGAATGCAGAAGATGGACCGGAGGTTGGGGAACGACCCCTAAGATCTGCTGTGTGTAAAAAATAGGTTTTGAAGTACTAGTTTGCTTCTCTGAGATTACCAAAGATTTGTTCTCTTCCATTCAAAAACACTTTTAGATGGGTTGGGTATAACAGGGTATGTGGGATCCCTTTTACATGAAGAATAGCTGTAATACCATCAAATGTTTTTCTTTAAGCATATACAAAAGGGAATAAATCAGGATACACTTGTAAATGTTGGCCCCTTTCATGTAGATCTTTTTCCACCCTGGCCTTCCTAAGTATTTCTTCCTTAATCTGATAATGATGAGGCTTTACAAAAACAAATCTAGGAAGATCTTTGCAGGTGGAAAAGGCTCTATGAGCTCGATCGAGCTGTATCTTTTCTTCTGGTAACTTTTTCCAAAGTGCCTCTGTTAAAAATTCTTCAAAATAATGCATTGTGCCCAACCCTTCTCTCCCTTCAGGCACATTCCCAATCTTTACATTGCCTCTTCTTGATCTGGATTCCACATCCTCTAGCTTTTGTTGCAGTTCAGCCAGTTCTTTTTGATGTGGCTTAACCATATTCTGAAGTGGGGATATGTGGTCTTGTGCTTCCCCCATCCTGTTTTCCATTTCAGACACTCTTTTAGTTAAGAAATCCATTTTGGAGTCTAGTGTGGCTATAGAGCCTTTGATAGACTCAAAGGAAATACTTATTTTTTTGAAAGTCCTGTTGCAATTCTTTTTGTATTCAGTTGTTTTAACCAGATATAGCACACTAAGCTGAAAGCTTTTTTACAGGAGCGACCTGGGAGCACAAAGAGGTTAAATGACTTGTTCAGGGTCACACAGTATGCAAGTGGAAGTCGTGGGATTCAAACCCAGGTCTGGTCTGCTGGATGTCACCAAATTTGCAGCTCAGAGCCTTAGACCACTGCACTATACTGCTATTCTGCTAATGTTGCCTCTTGAACTTGTTGGAATGTCAACATGTTTGACTCTTCACCTCCCGAGTCTGCCTTCTTGGTGAAATTGGTTTTTAACATACACTCCTGCAATTCAGAGTTTGTTGCCCTCAAAGTGTTTTTCTCATTTTCTGTGCACAAGCTGGTTTTATTGTTGTGTTCCTGGACCATTGCAGTAGCCCGTATACTTTCTGACCCATGTTTATTTTTCTGTTTTATAGAGTTGGTGTCTGTTTCCTTTTTATTGTAATATTTAAAACAATGTGTGTAACAGTAAGTTTACATTTCATTATAAAAATAATTGTAACAATATTTAAAACAATAGACAAACTACACTATAGAGAGTAGAAGTCTGCTGCACTGTTAGGCCAGCCCCGGAATCACTCACATTGCAACAGACTACATGGCCTGCAGGCTCTATCTTTCAAAATTCAACAGTCAAAAAAACTAAAGTTTGAAACAAATCAAAAACTCTACAAAATAATATAAAATCTATTCAGGAATAAGTTCTTTTTTCAACAACATTTATCTTGTGGGTATTTAGCGTGATTTTCGCAAAGTCATTATAACATTTTTATATTAACAAACTGCAAAGTCTGAGGCACAGCCTCTCTGTCCAAAAGACTAGCTGTATCTGAACAACTCTGCTTCTGTACTTTCTTTAGCATCTTTTGCAGACCATACCTCATTCACCGGGGAGCCTGGGCAACTGCTTCCTGCTTTTACTGTTAAAAATTAAGAACATTTGGTGTATTACAATTTACCCATGTCTTTGGAATTTGGTGTCATCTTGCCAAGGTTTTGGCAGATTTTAGGACTGTCTTTGCCTTGTAAAACTTTTTATGAAGTGCATAATTGTGTGGTTGTTTTCTCCACATTAAGCAAAGACAGCCAATAGGTGGAGAAAGAACAGTTTCACCTACCCCATCTGACATGCTTGCACTGATGCACTGCACCTTCCTGTATTACCCTTCTCTGCAGTTGCTGTCCCTCCAGCTTGCCAGGACTTATTGAAGGAGTGATTTGTTTAGATTATTGATTTATAATAGGACATAAGGGGTTGCCCTACTCAAGGGAAGACTAAGTTGTCACTGGCCCCCTGGAATTAGCAGGGCTGAGGATAGGGATAGGAGAGGGAGTGGGGGAAGGGGGGAGCTAAAAATACAAGGAAGGATATAGGAAACAGGAGGGGGGCCCTGGGAGGGGAGGGGCAATGAGGTCACAGGTGGGAGCGAGGTCACAAAGGGGGAGTGGCTAAGGGGATGAGCTGCCAGATGGCGAATGGGTGGTGATCGGACAGGGGAGGAGTTGGGGGTAGATAAGGTGCTGCAGAGATAGGGATTGCCCGCTTTTCTGCAGCAGCTTTTTCAAAACATTTTCACTGGATTGCAGTTGCACAGGCTACAGGCATTTTGTGGGTAGATTTTGACCAGATTTGAGGTAAGGATCTAGGCAGGCCTGCTAGGAAGGCTAAGCCTGGCCACACAGCTTTGGGACAGAAATACAAGTTTCAGGATTATATGCAAAGTCAGGTTTACCTATTTTATAGTGAATATTAACCATCAAGTTGCAGTTTTTGATCTGCAGAATGGTTTTTATGTCTGTTTTAAGAGTTTAAAAAAAAAGGAGGCCCAGAATCATTTGGGAAAGGGTCCGTGGTGTTTTTTGTCATGAGACAAAAGCATATGGTAAGATACTCGACAGGTGGGTATTCCAGTGAAATGGGAGTAGAGTAGGCTCCTATTTTAAATAGACAGGTTTTAGCAGCAGTTTTTCAGCATTTTTCTTTTTTTTATTTGTCATTTGTTTTATGTTTGCTATAGCTAGGGTCGGAGTTTTGGACACAAGCTGCAGCCCAGGCATTTAGGACAGCTGAGGGGCTGCGTCTCGCATGTGTGCCCCATTTTGTGGGTCAGTTACTGCTTGGGTGCTCCCACGCCTACTCCCAGTTTGAAGAGGATTGGCATTTTTGTGATGGAGTGCACAAGGCAGGAGCTGGCTGCCCAAGAATGCCAGGCCATGTAGCCGAGAGCCAGAGAGGAAGGGGTCCTTGGTTTCAGCACAAGAGAAGAGGGTCATGCTCAGGGAATTGGTCTGGCATTTTGCCAGGTTTGGTAGGGTATAAGCCACAGCCTAGTTTGTGATGGCCCACACCAGGCAAATTTATCCAAGATCAGGCCACCAAGCCCACCAGGCCCGACTGCCAGTGGCTCCCTCTGGGGATTTGGACTGGGCCAAGGTTAAGGAAGGCACTTGTGCCAGGATGCTGGCCAGCTGGGGATGTTAAACAGCTACCAGGAGGATGGGGAAACTTTGAAAAAAAAATGGGGAAGAGGTTTCATTTGCTTTTGAAGCTATGGATGTGCTGTGCTGCATTTTTGGCTAGTGGGGCCTAGGGAGACAGACAACAGAATCCGTGGCCTGCTAGTGCAGTGTCCAGGAACTGAATAGGTTTTATGGTGCCAGCAGTTTTTGGCCCTCGCCCCATACTCGCTGGTTTGTCTCAGTGTTTTTCTCTGTATCTATGGAGGAGATCCTGGCAGAGGAACATGACCCAGATTGGTATAAAACCAGGGGGAAAACAAACTTTAACAGGATTTTTAGTCTCCCATCAGTGTGGGAGAGCCCCTCCACAGGCCCTGGAGGCGGGTTGCAAGCACGGGACAGGACCTAGGAAGCTTCAGCCTTCTGCACCTTGCAGGACAGGTAGTCAGCCATTTCAGGGCAAAAGGGAGCCGATGGCTCATTGGGCCGCCATTTTGTCCAGGGCACTGCACTGCAGCAGGATAGGGGAAGCCCCTGCTGGAAACAAAAAGGGAGCAACTGGCAATTTCCCAACAGCAGAGATTTTAAATGGCCTGTTCAAGGGCCAAGGGCCCCAAATGTGTGTGTGTATATATATATATATATATATATATATATATATATATATATATTAGAGGCAAAAAACTCAGTTTAATGCATCAGTTAGGGTTGTTCCACAGCGACAAAAAGTGAGGAAATTCGATGTTAGGGTTGAAACCCCCTTTGCACTCCTCCAGCCCACGCTCCCAAATGGAATCGGAGTGCGCATTGGGGTCATCAGCCCTAAGTGTCACCCCATCACATGTGGAAAGAAGCTGAGGAATAGGAGAATGGGGTGACAGTTAGGACCGATGACCCCAATGCACACCCCAATTCCATTTGGGGGGGTGGGCTGGAGGGGTGCAAAGGGGGTTTCAACTCTAACATCGAGATTCCTAAGCTTTTGTCGCTGTGGAACAACCCTAACTGATGCATTAAACAGGGTTTTTTGCCTCTAATTTCCCTTCTTTTTGAGAATGATAATGAGAAATAGTGAATGTAATGCGGCGGCGGGAGCGCGGGGCCCATCCCGCCACATAATGCAGCGGCTGGAGCTCGGGGCCCGGCGCGAGATGTCTTGTCACATAGTAACATTGTGCCCACAAATGCAAATTGTAATGCGCTTGGTGATGCAAAGTGAAACAGAAAGAGAAACAGTACTGTAGACAGAAATGTTAAAAACAACATAAGCATAACCATAAATGAAAGCATAAGTGCTTGTACATGGTGGTATCGCGTATTGATGAAATAAAAGGGTACAGAACATAGCTTAGAAATGGTAATGGTAACAGTAATGTAGCGCACAGGCTGGTTTTCCCAAAAGCTGTATAGAGAAAGACAGTGAGTAGAAAGTATGTATGCAAAATAATTACTCTCGGAACACAAAAATGAGGACTTGGAATAGTAAATTGCTTATATCTCAGTAACCGTATGACATAGAAAAAAATGTAAAAGTCATATGAATTATCACTTCCCTGGCTAGTTTTATTCTTGGACAAAAAGTCCATATCTCGCACCGTTTTCAAGATATGGGCCATGAAAGGCGCGACAAACGCCGTCATGTTACCCTGTGGGAAAAAAACAGAGGTTCGGACTGCCATAACTTTGCCTCCCTGTAATATTTTTTCACCAAACTACTGAAAGGCACATTTGTGAGACATTGGCTGTGTTCCCTGCAAATTTCAGCCCAAAACACCAAACCGTTATTTTGCAGCAGGGCGTCAAACGATTGCTGCAATGCATCGTACGCCGTAATGTTATCCTATGCGAAAAAGTGTCAAATTTGGAGTACTGTAACATTGCCGCCATGTAATATTTTCAACAAAATGATGGACACATCTGTGAGATGTGGGCTGTATTCTCTCAAATTTCAGCCAAACTCAAACCGTTCTTTGCAGCGGAGTGCCAAAAGGAATTGCTGTCATTTTCCACAGACTAGAAAAGTACTATACGCAATTTGTGAAAGCTTTTGCAAGATTTGAGACAACTTTTATGAGCACGAGAAAGTACTTTAGAAAGTACTTTTCAAGAAATTGAAAAACATATTTCTGGGTGTTTTACCCAAAAATAAAGACATGGCTAGCATCCTCAGGGTCCGACTAGGTGAATACAAAAATAATTAGGTTGCTAGGGGTCCCAAATTTAAATGCCAAACATTTTTCTGATCACTAACTGAAAACAAGATGGCGGATTTCGCAGTAAGAGGCCATTGCGAAAATAAAATGCATTTGCGACACTGTTGAACTTTTGTTAACTTTTCCCATTGACTTATAATGGAAATTGTTTTTGAATAACATTTGAACCATTTAATATTTTTCACGAAATCTTTGAAAGGCACATCGGGGACCACGGACGCATGTTCCCTGAAGATTTTGGGCTGGTCGTGCAAACCATGCTACCTGTGGCGTGACCGTGAGAATTTCAGAAAAGCATAAACACATGCGCAAACTTTAGCTTTCCTAGTGTTGAATTCTGAAAGAGAGAGCCTGCAGGCCCTGTAGTGTGCTACAATTTGACTGACTGATGGTCTGGCCAAACAGTGCAGCAGACTTCTACTCTGTTTAGAGCAGTTTGTCTTTAATTCTAAATATTGTTGTAATTATTTTTGTAATAAAATGTAAACGTATTGTTACATGCATTGTTTTTAATATTGCAATAGTGTGTGGTGTGGGCCATGCTGTGATTTTGTCATACTCTGTGTGCGCCCGTCATTCATGCACATACTGTACACACAATAGACATGCACAATGTGGCAGTTTGCATGTGTAGCCCATACACTATAACACTTCTCATGGTAACAACTACCTACCAGCACTGCAGCATGGAGAGATTCCCCATACATGTTTAAATCTTGGTTTTAAGTCTCTTAAAATCTTCTAATTACGTACATGGGCATTTGTAATTTTACCCTATCCCAGCAGCATAGCAGGGATCTGCATGACTGTTTAAATATAAGATATCAGATTCCCAAACTTTCTAACTCAACTTATGGGTGTGTTGCCTGTCAGCATCTACTGAATGGATGCTGATCAGCTTTTCAGACAGCAACATGGGGAAATCCCTGTAACTGTTTAAATGCCCAGTTTAAGTCCCCAAAAATATTCTGACTCCACATATGGGCATTTTACCCTGTCCTAATATATCCATTATCATGTTTATTTATATAATAAAAACAAAACATTCATTTGCTGTATTTAATTATGATTTTCTGATTTTTGAAAAAGGACACAATTAGATGAGGTCTGTGGTCTGAGAAGGGGGAACAAGGCCTTCTCTGGTTGGGGGAGAGATCTTATCTGATGCTGGGGATGAGGAGGTGTCCAAAGACCTTGATTGCTCCAGCGCAGATGTAGAGTCTTAGGGCTCTTTCTGATGTGTATTCTGTGAGGCAGAGGAGGAATCCTGGACTTGGCCCCACTTCTCCTTGTCACATGAGGTGCAGAATGACCCTGCTTCTGTGGAGTGGAGCCTGGCATAGCACTTCTTACACTTGGGGACTTGAGACCTGTGTTCTTCACAGATGCTTCAACCTACATAGAGGCAAACAGCATAAGGTAAAATCTGAGAGTCTGTCTTTGGGTTTTGAAAAACAGGCAGGGAGAAACAGAAGGAGTCATTAATGTCTCTTTCTGATGCAGTTACTTGTAGCCCCACAAAAGTTCCTTACAGACCCAGACAGGTCCTTGCATGTAAATACGGAAAAAAATAGACTCACAGTTGGTACTGGTAAACCAGTAAGGCAACTGACAGTCCTGTCTACTGAAGAATGTTAGATCAAGAGGAGGATGCCAAAAACATGAACAACTGATGTTTGCATTTCTGAAACTTCACTCGGAGTAGCCACAGAAAAACTCTGCTATGCTGATGAAGGAGGTGCAGAGTAAGAAAACATGCCAGAACCACCATAAAATTGCTGCTGTGCCTTCAAGGGCATGTGTGGCTAGGCTCAGTGTGGCTCCCACTATAGAAAGTGCATGCCTAGCCATGAGTCACATGGTCACCATGCTCTCCCTGCTGTGGGTGCATATCCAAGATGGCAGGCTGACTGAGTCACAGTCAGCTGCTGCAGCTTCAATGGCAAGCAACAATCAGCTTAGTGCACAGTCAATGATTGTGGAATACAACAAAAATGGGTAACAAAAATACGGTGATGATTCATCAAAGAGATTACAATGAATGAAGAAGTGGGCTAAAATATTTTTATGGAAGTGATGGAGCACCCCATCCTGCCTCACTAGAATGTCAAAAAAGATATGGCACTTAAAGGATTTGGAGAAAGAAAAGGAACCGACTATCACTACATGTTTCACCAGAAGGAAAGCGGCCCATTTGCCAAGCAGGTCCATGTCTCCTGAGCAGGTCAGTGGTACTAATCTTAACTTTAAGGCATTTAATATTGAAAGAACAAGTCAATTAACCTCTAGTAGGAAAAAAGGTGTCAAACCTGAAAGACACTAAAGTAAATTTGTGTTTTAAACTGCCAGTGTGTCTGCTTTCATGTGGCTCTATGGATGCTTATATGTTACCCTCAACTTTGTTAGTGGGTAGAAAAAACACTGAGAACAAAGTTAACTAAGTTGATGAAGTGCAGATTCCTTTCCCACAGTTTACTATTGAAAAATGAGGCATGCGGTGCTGGAAATGGGGAATGATGAAAGAGAAACAGGGCAAAAGGGAAACCAGCAACCGCGGCCACTATCCATTTATTTAGTTAGTTTTTGTTGACCGGGTAAGTGCACTAGACAAATCCTGCCTATTTTCAGGCACAACCCGGGGGAGGGGGATACAGATGAATGCCAACTGACCTTGAACCAGATTAAGCTGTTCGTGGTATTTTTAGTGAGTGAGGGAAATTTGGCCAGGACACCGGGGAAAGTCCCCTACTCTTTTCGACAAGTGCCATGGGATCTTTAACATCCACCTGAACTACCACCAATCCAGGCAGATGGGACCTCGGTTTAACATCTCATCCCAAAGACGGCACCTCAGATGTGCAGCACCCCTCTCATGCTGCACTACAGTGTCAGTACTGGGATATTAACCCAAGTGCCAGATGTGGGAACTGAACCCACAGCCTTCTGATCTCTCAGCCTCAGAGGTGAGTGTGCTACCCACTGAGCCACTGACATTGAATGAATGGGACAGGGCACAATCTCAATGTATGCAAAACAAGGCATTAAAGAGAAATGGTGAATTGCAAGGTCTGGAAAAGACAGACATAAAGAATCAAAAAGTAAAAAGGTACCTGGCACACTGACCTTAGAAACAGGGGACACAGGAGGACTGGCTCCATGAGGCAGAACAGAATTGAATCAGGGCAAGGCTAAAAACACTTGCAGTGGGCAAGACAAGAACATAAATACAGAGAATTAGCTGGCCATGGACCAAGACATAGCAGATGTAGCAATTTCAGAAACACAGAACACAACAGAGGATATGGAGGAAAACCATAAAAAGGAAACAGACACCAACTCTATAAAACAGAAAAATAAATATGGGTCAAGAAGTATACAGGCTACTGCAATGGTCCAGGAGCATAACAACAAAACCAATTTGTGCACAGAAAAGGAGGAAAACAGTTTGAGAGCAACAAACTCTGAATTGCAGGAGTGTCTGTTAAAAAACAATTTCACCAAGAAGACAGACTCAGGAGGTGAAGAGTCAAGCATGTTGACTTTCCAACAAGCTCAAGAGGTGATGTTAGCAGAATTGCGACAGGACTTTCAAAACATAAATATTTCCTTTGAGTCTATCAAAGGCTCTATAGCCACACTAGACTCCAAAATGGATTCCTTAACTAAAAGAGTGTCTGAAATGGAAAACAGGATGGGGAAGTGGAAGACCACATATTTCCACTTCAGAATATGGTTAAGCAACATCAAAAAGAACTGGCTGAACTACAACAAAAGTTAGAGGACGTGGAATCCAGATCAGGTAGAGGCAATATAAAGATCAGAAATGTGCATGAAGGAAGCAAAGAGTCAGACCCAATACATTATTTTGAAGAATTGTTAACAGAGGCATTTTGGAAAAAGTTACCAGAAGAAAAGATACAGCTCGATCAAGCTCATGGAGCCTTTTCCACCCACAAAGATCTTCCTAGATTTGTTTTTGTAAAGCCTCATCATTAACAGATTAAGGAAGAAATGCTTAGGAAGGCCAGGGTGGAAAAAGGTCTATATGAAAGGGGTCAATATTTACAAGTGTATCCTTATTTACTCCTTCTGTATATGTTTAAAGGAAAACATTTGATGGTATTACAACTATTCTGCATGAAAAAGGGATCCCAATACCCTGTTATATCCAATCCATCTAAAAGTGTTTTTGAATGGAAGAGAACAAATCTTCAGTAATCTCAGAGAAGTGGACCAGTACTTCAAAACCTATTTTTTTCCACATGGAGGGGAAAAGAGCAGATCTTGAGGGTCATTCCCCAACCACAGGTCTATCTTCTGCATTCTAAAGGAATGTATTGATGAATTAAATATATAAAAAGAATTTCAACAGTAAGACCCTGAGACAGAATGCAGGGAATGAAAAACTTGACAAATATATATTGGATGAAACCAAAAAAAAAAATAAAATAAAGGCTCTAATAGTGGGGGAAAGCTATAAAAAAATATAGGGAATCTTAAAATCAATATAGCCCCCTTAACTAAAATATAGAATTTAGCTAGTTGGAGAGTAGGCAGCAGCCTGCTACGAGTAGACATACACTTGGTATGATGACCATCTTTGCAGACTTTCATGGGGGTAGGAGAGATCCATCAATGAGCATGGGTCAGGGTAGTATAAGCTTAAAGAAGGATAAGGGAAGGAGGGAGTGGGAAGACTGGGAAAAATTGAAAAAATGTCAGGCAAAATATCTTGCTAGATTTTCATCTTGGTAATTATATATAGATACCAATATAAAAAAATCATAGACTAACTCCAACACCATGTCAAAACTAATTATGGTTATATAATTGAAATGCTTAAGTTGGAACACTAAAGGAATCACAGATAGAGTAAAGATAAGGAAAAGTATACAATATTCTAACCAACTACAGGTAAAATGCTTACTATTGCAAGAGACCCACTTCCTGGAATGAGACTTTAAATATATGTACAATCTTTTTCAAGGACATGGCTTTCATGCACCACACACAACTAACTCTAGGGGGGTTGCCATTATATTAAAAAAAAGCTTGACTATATATATTATACATAAATAGACTGACAAAAATGGATGTTATGCATTGGCTACCCTTCAAATGGAAAGGGAAGTATTTACAATCAGTACTGTAGCATTTATGCTCCCAATGAAGATGATAGAGAATGTTTTATTGAATTCTTCATTTCTTTAACCAACTTCCCTAAACCATATATCATTGGAGGTGACTTCAATCTGGCACTAGAGATACAAGATAGATCTGGAAACATCCAATAAGTAAAAAATAAGCTCAGTAAAAATGATCAAAGGATTGATGGAGGATCTGAAACTTCTAGACCTATTTAGACAAAGGAACCCAACTTGGAAAATGTTTTCTTATTCCCTTCCCCCCAAGTACATAGATCATCATCAAGAATAGATTGTTTTTATTTCTGAAGAGCTTTCATACACCATTAAAAAGAAAATATGGAGTGATAAAGCTCTCTGATCATGTAATCTATATTGAAAAAATGCTACAGGTAGAAGGAACTGGCTATTCTTAATAGATATTTAATGATATTTTGCTTCAAGATGAAGCCTTTAAAATTCATCTTAAACAAACAGTAAAATATTTTTTGAATATTAATGGCACACATGAAACGTCAACCCTGATTTATGGGAAACATTGAAAGTATATTTGAGAGGCTGGATAATTTCTTATTAATCATTTAGTAGAAAAGTAACTGGTAAAATTAACAGATTGGAGCAGGACCTATTGTTTCTGAAGCAGCATTTAATAATTCAGGAACAGAGGCAGACTTAATCAAATGCTACAGACTAGGGAAGGATGTAACTAAATAATAGACTACAGAGCAGAATAAGCATATAGAAAGAGGCAGGTACACTCTTTTTTTTTCAGATAAACCTGCCAAATTGTTAGCATATCAAATACAAAGCAAACAGATCAGGAATACTATTAACAATATTATGTCGAGTCTGAAATATTATAAAGTTGAGGTTCAGATTAATTAAAATTCCAAGCTTTCTGTAAGAAATGATATTCCATGGATATAGAACCTGCACAAAGGACATTGATAGTTCCTTAGACAGTCATCAAAGGAAATCATACAATGATTTAAGTAAGATGTATTAGAGAAGTCATTAGAACTACAAATAATTACAACAAACATATCCCAGCTTAAATGGTAAATCTCTGGTCCAAATGGGTACACCAGTAGAATGTCATAAAACTTTCTGCAACATTCTTTCTCCTTTACTTTTGAAATTGTATAAAGATATGGAAACCAGAGAACAACTACCTAATCTAAGACAAAAGCAACAATTACACTTATTCTAAAATAGACAAAATCCATTATCATGCCGGTCATACAGCCTCTATATCATTAATGAATACAGATTATAAAATCATTAAAAAAATTCTGGCAAGATAGATTGGCCACACAAATCCATATGGTATTACACCCAGATCAAACTGGGTTTATTCCAGGCTGATGCATTCCATCAAATATTAGGACAACACAAGATGTTATAGATTTCACTTAGAATGAAGATGTTGCCATTCTATGAGTGGATGCTGAAAAGGTATTCAGTAGAGTGTACTGGCATTTTATGAAATCATGCTTAAGGAGAATGAATGGGTGAGATAGGCTTGTGAATGGGTTAATTTAATATATAATGCACATACAGCAATAGTTAAAACCAATAGAAATTTATCTGGCTCTATTCAATTGCATAGAGGGGTGAGACAGGGTTGCCCGTGCTCCCCACTCCTCTTTGCTATATTTATTGAACAGCTGGCATTGACTATCTAAGGTAATGAATTTATAAAAGACCCTAAAATTAAAGGAGAACCATACAAAATGTCATTGTATGCAGACGATGTTATACTATTTATACAGGATCCAAAGAATTCAGTGATACTTTATATAACTTATTACACACTTTCGGAGCTGTGCCTGGCTATAAAGTAAGTTGGACAAAATCTGAGTGTTTGTATAAAATAAGAACACAGTATACTTTCCTTTCAATCAATCTTTGAACAAAAATTAGATAAAATATCTATGTAATCATCTCATTTGATATTGACAAGAAATATCAAAACAATTACATAACATTATTTGATAAGGTAAAAGGATCTTGATAAATGGATTATCTTACCTTAACAATGATGGGAAGAATCAATATACTTAAATGAATATTCTTCCTAGGTTTTGTTTTTTCAAACATTACCTATTGTACTGGAAGTGTGTTCCTGAAGATTGAGAAAATCTTCAGACACTTCATCTGGCAAAGAAAGAGACCAAGAGCCAATTTAGATAAATGATATCCTCCTCTGTCTCAAGGAGGATTAGGCCTTCTGAATCTAAAACTATATTATCTGGCCGCCCAATTTGAACAGACAAGAGGATGTGTTTCCAGACAAGAAGAAGAGATTGCATAGTTAAGTTGGATACATATAGAGAAAGACTGTAGTCCTTTTCAATCATTATCACACACATTACGTGTGGATGATAGTAACTCTAAACTATACAATAGTATGCTGTTTTCAACCAGAAATACTTCAAAACATTGAAAAAATTCACATCTCTTGCTGGTCATAAATATCATCACCAATCTATTCTACTCTACAGGAGAATAGGTATTTCAAATTTTCACACAAAAATAAAATCCTCCACAATTGGAGACTGAAAAGGTTAGTATCACTGACACAATGTCTACAACAATGAGCCCTGAGAACATTTGAGGATTTAAGAATGGAATCCAATCTAGCAGTAGGTAGCTGTTTGGCCTAGTTACAATTAAGGGATTACATTAATCAGCATATACTACCAAACAATATAATAGTGGCAGCCCCCAGAAATATTATTAAAACCAGTTCATATGCAACAAAAATGCTTTCCAAAATCTATAAATTATTCCTTGAAATGAAAAAACAACAACAATTTATCACAATTAAAAACACATGAAACAAAGATCTTGGATATGATATATGAAATGAAGAATGGAAAGAAATGTTGACCACACCTGAATTAATCTAAAAAATGTCAAATTAGGGCAAATACAGTTTAATATAATATACAGACTGTATTTTATGCCATGTAAACTGCTTAAGTGTAATCCAAATATCTCTGATCTTTGTTTGTGCTATAAACAGAAAAGGAACATTAACCCATACTTTCATTACATGCTAGTCTCTTAAAATATATTGGAAAAAAATACAGGGTATTCATGGAGAAATTCTGCCTAAACATATACCATTTGATCAAGGATTTTACTACTAGGGTTAATTTTCACATTGTGGAAGTGTTGCAGGACAGACCTTCCATGGATGAGAAGGAGGAGGCACTGAAGGTGTAGATGACTATGTCATCTGCATACATGTTGATATGTGAGTTGGCACAGGCATGCAGGAGGTAATTCATGCAGACAGAGTAAAGAATACAACCCAAATTGAGCCTGTGGAACCCACACCTTGATGGAAGATGAGGAGACAGGATGCTACCATCCTGAACTGACTGTAGGTGGCCCATGAGATAGGAATAGAATCAGTCAATAGCATGAGCTGAGAGGCCAGGAGAATGCAACTTATCCAAAAGGAGTGAGTTAGATGCCGAGTCAAAGGCCTTGGGCAGATCAATGAAGATAGAAACTGTGATGTGCCCCGATCCAGCTCTAAGAGGTCAGAATCAATTACGTGCAGTAGGGAGGAAACAGTGTAGTAATGCTTCTGGAAGCCAGGCTGGAATGGTGAGAGGAAATTGGTAGAGGATAGGAAATCTGAGAGTTTGGTGTGGACTAGCTTCACCTGCAGCTTGGGAAGAGAGTAACTGGCTGCAAGATATCTGGGAAGAAGGGTCCCCCTTATGTGGAGTGGAAGAACTTTCCCAACTTCCAGGACTAAGGGATAGCACTGAGGTAGAAGGAGAGGTTGAATAGGTGTGTCAGAGGAGATGCTATGGCATGAGCGGAGACATGGAGTAGTTTAGGATCCAACCTATTAGGGCTGGATTTGTAAAGGTTAAGGGAGTAAAGGTCAGTCAAGGTTTTCTGGGTAGAAATAAGGGGAAAAGAAACCCTGTTAGGGGAGAAATGGGGAGGGATAGGGAACATGAGGAGGAGTGGAGGCGGGAGAAGGGTGAGCAGAAGGGAGAGCACAGGTAGTGAAAAGTCCACTAAAGTGAGCAGCAACAGAGGAAGGGTCATACACTGATGAACCATTAACCTGAAGGACCGGAGGGGCAAATGGGTTTGAGGGTCAAAGACAGAGTAAATTTATTTATTTATTTAGTCTTTGTTAACTGGAAAAGGCCCGCTAGGTACAAATGCCTATTTTCAGGGGCGACTCGGGAGTTTCTAGAACTTTAGAGGAAGCATTAAGGTTGTCCTAGAGTTTGGCTTTGAAATACCAAGATTTCACTGCCTGGACAACCTCTGTGCAGAAGTTCCTAATTGTTCTGTAATTTAGGAGGTCAAGAAGGGAGTGAGATGATTTGTAACATGCCCAAGCAAGATCTCTGGACTCTTATTGATCAGTGACATCAGGGGTAATCCAGTGGTGGTGGTGAGTTTTGACCCTAGGTTTTCTGAGTGGGGTATACTTGTCTGAGATAGAGGAGAATTGAGAGTGAAGCAGAGAAAGGGCAATGTCAATATCAGTCTCAGATGGTATGGCTGTTCAATCAGCAGTAGCAAGGTAACTCAAGAGAGCAGTGGTGCTGAGTGACTAGAGGGATGTAGTGCAAATGTATTTGGAGAGGAGGGTGGGTGCCAGATCTTCCTGATGAAGAATGTCATACAGTTGTCACTGAAAGCATCCTGCAAAATACCTGCTGCAACAATACGGTTGTGGAGGGAGAGACTACCCAGTTTAGGAGGGATTATTGTGAGTGGGGTTGAGCCAAGTGGGGTCACTGATAATCTGTATGAGATTAAGGGAATCAACCCTGTGGATGGTTGACTTGGAGGTCAGGGAGAGCCAACTGATGCTGAAGTATTAAGCACATTCACGAGAGATGGATTTCTGAGGAGAAATGACATCACAATTAATAGCATGTGACATTTACTAAAGGTAAGTGTATAGTAGTTACAATATCAGCAATTAATGTAGTTGTGACTTAGTTACTCTTCTTCTTATACTTTGAAGTGTCAGGTTCCTGCGTACTTACCTTGCAGATGCATGTTAGATATGGATCAACTGTGGAAACAACGTCACAGAAGCTCCATATTTCTTAATCACTACGGCACTGTTACAAAGCCAACAAATAATTATGCAAATGAATACATTTTACTCTATAAGTAAACAATGGAGGTTCATATCAAGTAACAAAATTACACTGCATGTGTATTAAGCAGTAAGGTCAAGAGACTGTCCCAATGTGTAAGCACATCACACATGCAGCATTGACAGTTGATAAATGTAAGTGAATAGTAGTTACATTGTAGTCCTACCTCAGGTACCATTGTTCTTACTCTTTAGGTGTCAGTTTCTGAGCACGTACCTTTCAAATACATATTAGATAGGCATTAACTGAATAAACAGTCCATAAACCACAACATTATTACAAAGTCAATTAGTAATTATGCAAATGAAATATATTTTAGTTTATGCAGTACCAGTGTTTGTTAAAAACTCACATATTGATTGGGGGTGTGCAATAGACTGACTCAGAATCTGCAATTTATCTTCATGTGTGAGGGGGCAGGACCATAACTCAAGAGTGGAGCTACTGGTGAATTATGAAAGTCCTACCCTTTGCAAGTTATGATAAACTGCATATTTTGAGTTAGATCATTGCATGTTTTTTTTTACATCTGTTTACTAGTTATAGCTTTTAAATATGATGTTGGTATGAAAATGTTTATTATTTCTCTTTGATTTCAACTGCTGGCTTCCATGTGGTACATGGCTATTTTGATGTAACGCGCATTGTGAAAGCTGCTATCTGATTGGTTGAGTATATACATTGTGAAACACCCAACTTTGCAAGATAATAATATCTTGATATTTTGGTCAGCATTGTGACATACCCAAAATTTGTAAGGTAATATTTTCTTTCTACGTTGGGTCACAATAACACATTTTGTCTTACTAGTTATCAACACACAGATATTGTATACTGGAAATGCATTTATTTTCATGAGTAGGGGAGCCGGAGTGAAAATAAATTATTTATTTCCACACCAGCTCTGAGAACAATTGATATTTCCACTCCAGCTCTGAGAAGTTCTGAACAGAATCTTCTTTTACATTTAACATGCTGCCAGGCCTGTCAGCAAACAATGGGCCATAAACATTAGTTTACAATTGGGATTCCACAAATAACAATCAAAATTACAAGCCCATGGCATTGTCTCAATGGAACATACCATGAACGGTTTGAAAATAAATGATCTATTTTGAATGGCTGGGTATGCCCTCCTTAGACCTCACTCTTGGCTCCACCCCTAGTAAAGTTAGTAGAGGTCATAACCAGCCATTCAAAGTAAATAATTTATTTTCATGCAGCCCATGACATATCCCATATTTATAGCTACAAGTCAATTAGCAATATTAGAGTGCATGCTTATTCACCTGTAAATTCATGAGGAACTGATTTACAGAAGTGGAAGAAAATCATGTACAGAATTGTCAGTTAATCCATTTAAGTGTAGCTGCCTGAAGTTACATTGCAGCCATATCTTAGTTATCATTCTGTTTTCAGTTTGTTTTCTTTGTGATTATCTTTCAAATACATATCAGATATCCATTAACTGCATATATATATGTGACTAAACCTCATGCTATCTCTACCTTATATAAGGTGCTTAGGGATATTTTGGGACTGAAAATAAGTGTGGTGTGTTATTACATAGAAACATAGACACTGACAGCAGATAAGGACCGCTTGGCCCACCCAGTCTGCCCATTTCCTACCTAGTGGATAAGCTGCAGATTCTAGTTTACCAACAGCTTATTCTCCTACCTCCCACTATACAATAATTGCCTTATGTCTGTCCCATGCATTCTTGAATTCCCTCACTGTTTTTGACCCCATGACCTCCTCAGGAAGGCCATCCCATGTGTCCAACGCCCTCTCTGTGAAAAAATACTTTCTCACGTTACTCCTGAGCCATCCCCATCTATCTTCAAACTGTGCCCACTTGTTTTTGCACATCTCTTTTTCTGAAAGATGCTACCCTCTTGGACTTGGTTGATTCCACTGAGGTACTTAAAAGTTTCTATCATGTCCCCTCTCTCCCTCCTTTCCTCGAGGGTATACATATTTAGTTACTTTAGTCTCTTCATATGGCTTCTGGTGCAGCCCCTGCACCATTTTAGTTGCCCTCTTCTGGACTGCCTCCATCCTGTCTATGTCCTTGTGGAGATGGGGTCTCCAGAACTGCCCACAGTACTCCTGATGGGGTCTCACCAACTGTCTGTACAGAGGGATGACAACTTGTTATTTTCTACTGGTGATGTCTCTCCTATACATTCCAGTATCAGTCAGCCCTCCCACTGCCTTCTCTCATTGCCAGCCTACATTTAGTTCATCATCTGATGACTACCCCCAGGTCCCTTTCCATTGTTCTTGTTGTTAGTACCTCCACCCCCATTGTGTACTCTTCCCCTGGGTTTTTGTTTCCCAGGTGCATTACTTTGCACTTCTTTGCATTGAATCTAAGCTGCCATACTTTTGACCATTCTTCCAACCTTGCCAAGTCTTTTTTCATCCTTTCCACCCCTTCTTGTGTATCAGCCCTGTTGCAGATTTTGTGTCATCTGCTAAGAGGCATAGTTTTCCTTCCAGTCCTTCCACAATGCACTTATCAAAATATTAAAGGGGACCAGCCCCATTACTGAACCCTGCAGTATCCCACTAGTAACTCCCCTTTCTTTAGAGTGGACTCTGTTTACTACTACCCTCTGCGTCCTGTTGTCCAGCCAATTTTTTTACCAAGGCTACCACCTTGGGACCCACTACCAGGCTAGCTAACCTGCTTATTAATCTTTTGTGTTTGACTGTGTCAAATGCCTTGCTAAAGTCTGAGTAGGCCATGTCCACAGCCCCTCCCTGGTCTATTACTTTGGTCACCCAGTCAAAGAAATCTATGAGATTCATCTGACATGACCTTCATGCTGTGAATCCATGCTGCCTTGTGTCCTGTGCCCTGCTGGCCACTAGGTACTCAACAATTCTTTCTTTCAGAAGTGATTCCATCATTTTCTCCTACCACTGAGAACAAACTAACAGGTCTGTAGTTTCCTGCCTCTGCCTTGCTCACACTTTTGTGGAGGGTAATCACATCCGCCTTCCTTCAGTCCTCAGATACCACACAGTCCTCCCATGATTTGCTAAAAAGGGTAGTCAGTGGTGTCACTAATTCTCCCCTTAGTTCTTTTAGAATTCTGGGGTGAATCCCGTCAAGCCCCACTGCCTTGTCACTTTATGTTCTGGGTGTTCTTTCAAGACCATTTCTTCTTCGAATGGACTGGTATCAACCCCCCTTTCCAGAGTGCTTCTATTGATTTGTTTAGGTATGTCTCCCTCCTCTTCTTTTGTGAATGCTGAGCAGAGGTATTTGTTCAGTATCTCTGCCTTTTCACTGTCACCCTCTACCCACCCCTTCCCCTTTATTAAGCCTCACTGTCACTCCCTTGGTCTTTCTTCACTCACTAATCTACTGTACCTATGAAGGTTTTATCCCCCTTCTTAACTGAGTTGGCTAGGTTTTCCCCAGTTTTGGCCTTTGATATTCTGACTGCCTTCCCCACTTCCTTCTGCTCTAACTGATAGAGTTATCTGTCCTGCTCCTTTTGTGATTCCTTATACATTCTGAATGCTATCTTTTTTCACCTAACCTTCCCTGCCACCTCTTTTGATTACCATAGTAGTCTTTTCCTTCATTTTGCTATATTTGCTTCACACAAAGGCTTGTTACCCCTGTGATGACAGTTTTGATTTTTCCCATTGTTCCTCAACCCTCCTTCCTGTCCTTTGCTAGTGCATTCCTTAGGCACTTTTATTATGCCAACATCAGCCCTTCAAAAGTCCAGTATCCTAGCTTTTCAATGGCTTGACTGTATGCCTGTGTTTACTGTCAACTACACTGTGTGGTGGTCGCTTGTTCCCAGATGGCTACCCACTTCCAAATCTGAGGTCCTCTCAAGTTCCCATTTGACAGTACCAGGTCTAAGACTGCTCTCTCCTGAGTGGGTTCCAACACTAGCTGCCTGAGGCATGTCCCCTGTAGGGCATCGAGAATTACTCTGCTCTTGTATGTGGCTGCAGCAAATGTGTTCCAGTTAATATCTGGCATATTCAGGTCCCCCATCAAAAATACACCCCCTTTTTCTGCCATTCTAAGTATGCCTCTTATCATTTCCTTGTTAATTTCCTTCCCCTGAAACAGGGATCTGTATACAACCCCTGTGCAGATTGTGGTGCCATTTCCTGTCTAAGGTGACCCACAGTGCCTCCTCTCCTCCCTGTTTACCCTTTAGTTCCATTGCTTTGATCCCTTCCCTTATGTAGAGAGCTATTCCTCCTCCTCTTTTACCCTCCCTGTCCCTCCTGTAGATTGTGTGCCCTTATATGTTGACATCCCAGTCATGGTTCTCTGTGTACAAGGTTTCTGTGACTGCCACAATATCAAGGCATCCTCTTCCATTTTATTTGGAAAAGAATTTCCAATCTATTCTACAACTCCACCTGGCAATACATTCTAAATACATTAAGTTATATAATTTTGCCTAATGCAGTACAAGATTCTACATAATGCCTATTATATACCACAGCACATGTTTACATTTGGAAAACAATCTAGTCCATTATGTAAATGGTGTAATGGATAAGAAGGGCACTCTTCATCACCTCGTATGGGTTTGCCCCCATGTGCAGACTTTTTGGACTCAAATGCAGTTCTGTTTGGACCCACTTTAGACCTGCAAGAGGCATTTACACCAGAACTTTTACTTCTGGGTTTGGGCAATTTCAATTGCTAGGCTCTCAGAGGTATCACATGGCTGTGATTTTAGCAGTGACCAAATTAGTTATTCTGCTACACTGGACAGATTATCTGTCTCTCCATATAAGGAATGGCATGCAGAAATCTTACTATCCTGAGAATGGTAAAATTAATAGCCAGCCTTCAACATAACCTCTCTGGGTATAAACAGAGGTGGGAAAGGTTAAGCACTCTTCTGCAACTTATTTAAATATATTACTCCTACTGAGCCTTCCTCTCGGAGCTGAATCTTTTCTTTGTGAGACTGCATGTCTTATACTATTTTGATTGTCCTGTATTGGGAAGGTATGGCATTAGTTGGGTCTTAGCAGTAATTCATTTTTGAAATGTTGCTTGATCATCTTCTTTTTTCTTTTTTGTATGCTGTGTTTTCACATGTCAGGCTCCTAGCCTTAAGTCTACCTTGGTTTCATGTATTGTATTTAGGATGGAATGTTGTTATGTGTACCCTGACAGCACTGTCTTTTTTTTCTTTTTTGTAATTATTAGTTATGTCTTGTGCTCAGATATTATAAACCTTTTAACAAAATTCAATAAGTAAAAAAAACTGTATACATATGTAGTTAGATTTGTCAAAGCAATTTTAATAGTGATGAATGAGATAATTTAGTAGTTGAATAATAAATTTGCTGTTACACTTTGCAATAGCTATCACTTGTGTAGTTACCTGTGCCAGAATTAATTGATTAGTGCTGAAAGGCAGACAGTGGTAGTTGCACGTGTAACTATTTCTTCATACAAATTGTGTAACTACACAGTTCACAAATTATCAAAATTACATAGTAGTTAAGCTGGCACAGTGGCATGGATGACTGAGGTATCCGTGCCTTACCTCCTGCCATGCCGAAGACCAGTATTCCCAGTGTGGGTGGGTTATTGGGGGTTGGCCAGAGAGGGAGAGGACTTAGCAGCTGGAGGACTGTTCTCGTCTCCTCTCCTGGGGGAGAGTGATTGGCAGTCCCACCGTATGACTTCTCCCAGGTGGAAGCCTGAGAGTAGAAAGGGTCAGGACACCAAAGAAGGGAGGGTGCTGTGGGCCTTCTGCAGCATGAGCACACTTCCATGCACACACGCTGATATGAGTGCCTCAGCAATAGGGAGGGAAGGGAGAAAAATTAGGAAAAAATCTCCTCAATGGCTAGATGGTGACCACCCCCCCACCCCCCACAGGCTCTGCATCTGGTGGCTGGGCACAACCACAGCTCTGTGGCAAAAAATCGTAGGTCAAGGTAAGTCCTGGGGTAATGGGGTTGGGGGGGTTGGTCAGAAGGGAGCAGCTGGGGAACAGAAGGAGGAAAAATAGAAAGGAAAAAACTACATAGTAGTTACATTGCATCTAGTAGTTATACAGTACTTACAGTGTAGTTGCTGACACTTAAAGTGTTACAAAAATGGAAAACTTATTCAATGTGGGACCCATCCAGGGTCCTGAAGACAGGGGTTGTGTGAAGCCTGGCAAGATGCATTTTACTACTGAAGAGCATGGCTACCATCTTTTTCGCATTAATTAATACTTGATTTGAGTGGAACCAGTGCTGGATGTTCTCAAAATGACAATGAAAAGCATAGTAGAGCTTGGCTTGGATGCAGCACAATACTGCTGCATACAGCAGTATTGTTACTGCAGTAAACAAGGTAATTTCATTGTCAGGTAACCACTTTTGTAGTAACTAGAGACACTGTTGCATCCTGTATGGTTCAGCTGTATATTCCAACTTGGGGACCAAGGCTCCAGAGGCAAAATGTACTTTGTCATCAACTATATACTGTACATGTGAATGCAGACAAAGACACAGACTGATGAAAGGTCAGTTTAGAAGATGCAAATTGTCTGGAACCCTGAATAGAAACCTAGGGACTCAAGAGAAAATAGTAAGGGCGTTTAGAGGGAATTACCTACTTGAAGTGATTGGTATCTATTAAAACAGATATGAGCAGAAACAACTGATCATACCTCAACATTTACTTGCCAAGATCCTTTTCTTCTGTCATGCAGAGGACGTGCTCCAATTTTCTGTGGAATGGGAATGCTCCTCTTAGGGCATACTGGAAGCTTTGTCTCCCCAAACCCCTGGTAGGCTTGCAACTGCCTGGCTTTTATTTTTATTATTTAGCTATCCATGCGTTTAAATTTTTGCAGTGGCTTTCTTTGGGGAAGAAAGATATTTCTCAACCCAATTGGTTATTGTTAGATGAAAGCTTGGGTATGAAACATAATTTTCTTTGATAGCTTCCTTGTATGGAACTTGGTCAGGGTCCCAAGGGACTTACATGACACTCAATTGGCTGGGAGATCAAGACCCATCGTCAGCTAGGCCTTTACTTAAGTCTCTCTGTCAGGAAAGATTTGGATACAACCACTATTCCACAATCCCAACTTGTGATATTCAAGACCCTGTCCATCCTAGGGGTGGTGGCCAGCACCAGAACCATGTTTATTGGAATTGGTTAGTGGAGGAGGGTCCTTTCAGTGCTGGACCTACAGCGTAAGTTTGTGATTCCTTTTAAGTATGTATTAAAACTATGTCATGTCCACCACTTTGTTCTCCTTTCTGGGGCCAACACTATGGTCCAAGGGGCAGGCAAACTTTTTCTTTCCCTATCAGATTTAGCAAGGAGTCAGAAACCTATTTACAAGCTCTACCATGAGATAGACCATCGGTCTTGGGGTAAGCTCTTTTGGGTGGCCTTCTATTGGAAGCATGCATTGACTTGAAATGTCTCAGATAGCACCTGGACAGTGATGTGGTCTGACATTTATAGCTTAGTTATGCAGGATCGGCTTAGCTCGATCCAATTTAATATATTGCACAATATTTATCTTACCACGAGTAAATTATATAGAATGCACAAGTGTCCTTCTCCAATATGTGAAAACTGTGAAAAGGAGGAGGCCACCTTACTTCACAAACTATGGTCCTGCCCGATGATTCATGATTTTTGGGAACTTGTTATGGTAAATACCTCTCCATATCTGGGCCTTTCCACCTTTTTCTCAGAAGACTTTTGCCTTTTAGGCCATTATTCCTCCATTCCTATGGTTAAATAGAGAATACAAATGGCAACTGTTTCCCTGGTTACTAAGCATCTAATACTAAGACATTGGAGAGAGGACTGGTCACCTACATGTGGGAATGGGGAATGAATTTTCTTATCATGTTAATTGCAGAACGATGGTTCCTTGTGCCACCCACTCCTGGAAGAGATTTCAGGACTGCTGGTTCTCTATTCGGACCTCCGCAGTCATTTTGGTTATTAATTGGTGATTTATCTTGCTTATTAAGTACCTCTTATAGTAATTTTCCTTGGACAGCACTACAATTGTGCTTTGTTTTAATTTAAGTAAGACTATTTAGTAATCCTTTTCTGGGGCAGGATTGCACATGGGGCGGGGTAGGAGGGAGAGCGGGTACAGGGTTGTTGTTTGAGAGGTAAAGTCTCACTTATGTTGTCCAGTTATTTTTTTTTTATTGCACTGTATTTTGTTATTGTTCTGTTTTTCTGTGTGTTGGAAATTTTCAATAAAATATACTTAATGACAAAAAACTGACCA
Organism: Neoceratodus forsteri; assembly: GCA_016271365.2. Taxonomy (NCBI): domain Eukaryota; kingdom Metazoa; phylum Chordata; order Ceratodontiformes; family Ceratodontidae; genus Neoceratodus; species Neoceratodus forsteri. Next base: position 760,252,383 of record CM057451.1, read on the forward strand.
TAAGGTGGGATATATCTTTCCTTGTCATGTTTAGCAAATAAAAGGGTTTAGGAAACAGTGTTGATGGTCTTTCCCAGGCAACATGATATATCATCATTCATTTTGTTGAAGGTCAGTCATGAATAATGCTTGTTACTTATCAAATGTCACCATATGATCATCAAGGGGAGATCATGATTTAAGATAGAAAATAGATTACAGAATCTGTCCACGAAAGGAGACCTATGGTATGTTGAGTCCTTCACATTATATTACATCATCATCTAGATCAGGATTTAATCATCAAACATGTAACTTGCAAATAACCTGTTGATAATTCTTTATTATTTTTGTTAGCTTAAGTCAGCACGATGCTTTTCAAAGCTTTATAAATTATCAAGTAATGATAACTGGTGATTATATCAGTTCCACAGTGTAACGTTGTAAGACACTTGGAAAATACTTAAAGTTTTTTTTATAATTTTTTTGAGCCTGGCCCCTTATCCCTCTCTTCGGAGGTCTGCCCATGCCCCGTCTGCATCCCACCCCCATGCCTAGGCTTACTCCCCTGGGCAGGGCCACAGGGGGGGCTTCCCCCTCCCCATCTGTAATTATATGCTAGCTCCAGCTTACCCCTATGGGTTGGGGCCATGGGAGATGGACCCCCCCCTTGCAGACATGTAAGACAGTTGAGAATGGCAGTAGGGCAGGGGTGTCATGCTAGTGGCTGGCATTTTTTTGTGTGTGCTAATACCCCAGGGGTGGGGATGTGCAATGATGGCCAGCATTAGCCCTGCCCCATGGCCTACATTATGGTGCCAGCTGTGCAGCACCCCCAGCCTCTCTCAGGGGGCAGTGAAGCACCAGACACTCTTCTCCCCTCCCCCCAGAAAAGGAGAACAGTCCCATGGACGCTCAATCCTTCTAACCCCTGCCGGCCCTCTGATTCCCAGGTCCATTCCTGAACCCAGATCGTCGGTGTCATGAGTGGAATTCCAACTGGTGCCCTGGTGGGCCAGTTACTTAGAGTTTTATTTCTTACTAATGTGAAAGTATGCATGCATTATTTGTCTTCCAATGGAAAAATATAAATCATGTGCAGTGAATTTTTATTCCCTTTAAGGAAGAGTGTATGCTAAGTTTGGCATATACACATTTGCATAATTAATTTTTACATTTCCAAACCACAGTTAATGGACCAAAACAATGTGAACTTCTAGTTTTAAAATAATTTTGACTATAATAGATTAGTTTGCAGATTGTATGAAAAGTATCCAAACACAAACCAAGTAACTGCATAATCTTACTATTACAATAAAATGAACCACTTTGTGGAGATATATAAACCTGGTTGAACTTTATTAAATGAATAAGAAGTAAGGTACAAAGTACAAATGAAAGCAATGTGATTGAATAAAAGATGCATTGCAACTGCAGATTCTAATAAAGATGTCGAAATAGAAGGTAAGATAAATTTCCAAAGTCCTGAATACATATATATATATATATATATATGGCAAGAGTGTGATATGGAAAATATTTGCACTCCTGCAGAGTGAGCTCTGGATACTCACAAGTGCCAAAGGCATGAGTGTGAGTATCCAAAGGTCATGATGCAGGAGTGAAAACATTTTCCATAGCACACGACTGCACATTATGTGTCCAATTTATACAATAGGGGTTTCCAGAACTTTTTATTTTTTTGTTCACTTTATCTTGTGGAATGAACAAAGAAGACACAGGACAACAAAATAAACTTATGCTAAAACAAGCTGAAACACTAATTTGCCATTTGGGATGAAGCAGGCTGTATTCATTGGTAGTTGAGGTATTCATAGATGTGAATGGCTTTGTTCTTTCTTTGCTTCTTGTCAGTATGAAAGCGCTGTTGTTAGCTTGCTTTGGTTCTCTGCAGGAACACAATGTGCTTTTCTAGGGCTAGCATGAGAGTTGCAGGTGAAAATGATATACTGATTAGTTTCCTAGGCTACTGAGGGTTTTGTGGAGTTCTTTTCTGATTGCTGTGTTAGGGAAACCTGCCTAGGCTGATGATATGGTCAGGATGTAAATAAGAGATCAGGATAGTGATTGTTTTAGGCAGGGTTTCAGCCTGACATCAGCACAGTGATACTATCAGCCTGTGAAGTAAGCACAGTATGTATAAATGTAAAATATTATCACACTGTGATAATATTTCTGGTAGAAAAATTACAGTGTGACTTTCTACCAGGATTTACTTCACTGTGTGTAAGATACATGGATTTATCCACTACTCATTTGTCTCACCCCTATTGTGTGTGTGTGTGTGTGTGTGTGTGTATATATATATATATATATATTTTACTATTTTGCAATACTCTTGACCATGAACAATATTGTAAAATCATAATGACACAAAATTATCACATATCACAGTCATAATTTACTAACATCATGGTATTTCATTTGTCATTATTTAAAGTTTATGTTTACTCATTGCTAGTTTTGATCACCGTGATGTATTTTTTTAAATAAACATGATCTTTGAACACAGTTGATAAAGATTATTTATTCTACAGTGCATCATGATAATTGATATTTTTCAGCTGTGACTGTGAGGTCAACAAAAGTGTTGAAGTGAATAGTTTCTGGCCTGTCTCCATTAGGATGGAGACAGCCACAGAAGAGACTTGAGTGGGAGTGCAAGAGAGGCACTTTGGTTCATGAAAAGTGTCTCTTGTGGTGGGAGTTATAAAAGCCAGACTGAAAAGGTCAGAGAAAGGAGAAGGAGTCAAGGAAGAAAGAGAGCTGTGAGAAGAAGTTTTTCCTTTACTTCTACAAGGGCAGGGAGATGAGACATGGGGCAATAGTTTCCTGGGGAGGACAGGTCATCCACTTTGAGGGGAACATTTTCCGCTTCCAAACCCTTGGAACATAGCCAAGGAAGAAGAATAGTTTCAGCAGGAAAGATATGGGGAAATCCACAATAAATACACCTTGCCCACTACCTACATACATAGATATCTTTGTCAAAGCTGTCAGAATGAGATCAATCATAGAAAAATGTATAACTTGTCTAAAGAAGAGAGTGAATCATTTTCAAAGTTGGATAATTATATGATTATTATCATGGAAACTTCTAACAAAGGAGGGATTGTAGTGCTACAGTAGATTAAGACTATTATCAAAATGAATGTTCATGACTATGGAATAATGCTAACAACTATATTAGGTTGGGAAGTAATCTGATCAAAATAATTCAAAAATAACTTAAAACTCGTAAAAACAGCAGAGTATCATAAATTGTAGTGAGAAAGGTATTGCACCCTGCAAGTAGGAATAATCAAGATGACAATTACATGTCTTGGGTGTTGTAGTACCCGCTGCTAAGCAATTTAAAACAATGTAATGTCTTTAAAGGCAATACCAGAGGGAGGACATGTGTCCAGGAACCACTGCTCCAAACATAGGAGGCTGTAGCTCAGTGGTTAGAGGACTAAGATGGTATTCCAGGGGCCTGGGTTCAATTCCCTGTAGGTCACATTATTTTGTTCTCGCTACAATCAGCAGAGTATCATGGGATATTGAAGTCTGGGCTTTGTGTTAAATGATAAGAATTCTAAAACCTCATACTTTTAAAGTTTTCCCAAGAGCAATAAAAATATTTCAGCTCCCCATGGAGACCAATCATTTTAGGTTTCAAATCAGTGACAGACAAATGATATAATGGTACCCTTATGGATTCCCATGGCTCACTATCCCGAGACTCACCTGCCCAGGCTCTATTGCCGACAAGTGCAGTGTCCCACTGCAGATAATCCAGATGGCAGCATGCACGGTGTGTAAAGAGAGGGGTAAGGTAGCAGATGTGATGGGTTGCTACCTAACCCCTGAAAACACCACTGTATCAAGAAGCTGGCTGAGCTGCCTCTGTGGTGTGGAGGGCTAAAGCACAGACTGCTCGGCCAACGTGCACCGTTGGACATGGGTTCTGGTCTGGCCACATCCTTTTGTCCCCTGTAACAAATAGTTTTTTACTCCGGGGTCCGCTCCCCCTCGGAGTTAGTTATTTTAGTTACGGGGGTGTGGGGGAGGGTGAAGAAATGGCATATGTTGCTGTATTGACTGACATTACATCAGGCAAGTGGTGCCAACGGATCTGTGGATTTTGGGCATCTGGACTTGGTATCCTGAGTGGTAGTATACTGAGTGTCTAGATAACACGTATATCTGATCTAACTATGTAGATTACTATATCAAAGCTTATGCCCAAAAAGGTCAGAGTTATCTATGCCATCCTAAACATCTACTAGAACTTCTAGAGGCAGAGAGAGAGAGAGAAACTTAGAAACATTGAATGTGTCAGCAGAAAAGGGGCCGCTTGCCCCACCTGGTCTGCTCAGATGGTCCTTGCCTCATCTCGCCCCATAGACCCTAACTGATCTGTGGTGATCCTTCCTCCCCCTGCCTACCTTTTTGGTAATATTCCCCTATGTCTAACCCATGCATGGTTGTAGCCCCTTTTGTTTTCACCTCCTCTACTTCTGCTGGCAGTCTATTCCAGGCATCTACCACACTTTCAGTAAAATAGTACTTCCTCACATCCTTCTTAACCTCTCCCCACCAGCTTCATCGCATGCCCACTGGTTCTGATGCTTTTCCTCATGCAAAAGAGACTCGCCTGCTGCACCCTGTTCACCCCAGAAGGTACTTGTAGGTCTCTAACATGTCCCCTCTTGCTCTCCTATCCTGCAGGGTGTATGTGTTGAGATCCCTCAGTCTCTCCTTGCAAGGATTTTGGTGCAGCCCCTGCACCTTTTTAACTTTGATCAAGTGTTGTTGGGATCATGTGATGTTGATGATATCGGTACCACAGCTCAAAGTGATCAACATCACTGTGGTCTCATAGCACTGGACATAAAATTCAGTTAAAAAATGGCAAGCATCCCGTTGGTGTCTGAAATACATTTCAAACAGAAGTTAGGTAAGCAGCCTTCCCTTGACTAAAATAGAAATGTACTGATAAACAGTAAAATCTGTTTTTACATAATTGAATAATAATTCTTTTTTTTTTGTTAACAGGCTTTAAAAGCTGGAAAAAATGTCTCTACATGAGAGGTGTTTACAAGTACTATGACACCAGGGCAGCAGTTACTGGGAAATATAAGCATCTCATGTGCAGGTCAGTGTCTTATTTGGTTTAAACTTACAGTATTTTTGAGCTGAAAGAAAAAGAAGGAAGTGGGCATTTATTAGTTTTTCTTTTTGTTCCCCAACCAACAGCAAAAAGCAAAAAATAAAAACAACACACGTATAAAGCAAAGAGCTCTGAACCAAATTGAGAGGTTACCCAGGTCCATCTTGCAAATGAGCTTCTGCTCAACGATGAGCGCCTGGTTAAATAAAGACTTGATTGATTGATTAAAGATACATTTCATTCAGCTTATAATTCATTAGCTATAGCAGAAAGAATATTAGATTCTCAAATACGGAACAGTGTTTACACACATTTGATTTTTTTTTAGATTAGAGTGCTTAATGAAACAGCAATGTCACTTCAAGTTATATAGTCTGTTAATAACAATAGACAACATAGCAGTAATATACAGTATAATATTATGTTCTTTTGAATTTATTGGCAAAAATAACAAGGTTATAGCAAAAGAGTTGCTTCATTTGGAAACATAGAAGCATGCACAATGACAACAGTGGTTGGAGTGGGTTTAGACCCGTGGAGGTGGCCGAGGTCAATGGGGTTATTTCCACACTGAAGCACACTTATTGTGAACTGGACCCGATACTGATTAAAGTTCCAGATGGGATGTGCCGACTCCTTAGGCCTGGGGTTTGCCTTGATTGTCTGGTGTTCTCTGTCAAAGGGGGTCTTCCCAGATGCCTTGAAGGAGGCACTGGTAAGACCCCTTCTGAAGAAAGTATCTTTAGACCATGATGACAAAGCAAATTACAGTCCCATCTGCAACCTCAATTTTTTAGGTAAAGTTGTCAAGAAGGTTGTGGTGCTTTAGCTTGAGGAGCACCTTGTGGCCTATGATCTATATGAGCCTCTCCAGTCTGGGTTTCAAGTGAGACGGTTTACCCATGCCGCAGTGACATACTTAATTGAGATATCCCGACAACGACAGCCGCTGTGCCAACATTTGGCATTGCAGTGTCAGGGATGCCTCCGTGCATCCATTGGTGGGATGTGCCCGTAACCCCCCATGTGGGGTCTCTGCCCACACACCCCCGGTCTCTAGGATTCTAACTCTGGGTCAGAGTTGGACCGGGGGTAAACACCAGGGAGGCAGTCCTGATCGCCATACAGACCACCACAGTGACAGGTGGATTTTGCCCAATTCCTGTCGCTGTGGTGGTCTTTGCAATCTGGGAGTTGCTGTGACAATGGTATACTATGTGGGGCATAGCACAGAAACTGTTAGTCCGGGTGCACAATGACCTCCTCAGGGTGAGGGATCAAATAGAAGGAACAATTCTTGTTCTCGATCTCTCCTCAGCCTTTGACATGGTGGACCATTATGTGTTACTTGACTGCCTGAGGGAATTTTGTGGACTCGCCAGCACTCTCATCTGTTGGTTTGAGTCCTATCTCACAAACAGGAGGCAAAGTGTAGTGATGGGGAATTTTTCCTCCTCCCCTAGCCTCTTGTCCTGTGGAGTACCTCAGGGTTCAGTCTTGTCACCAATTTTGTTCACGGTGTATTTGCTACCCTTGGGAGAGCTCATTAGGAAGCACAGTCTGGGTTTTCATTGCTATGCAAATGATACCCAGCTGTACCTTTCATTTGCCCCTGGGACATTCAACACAATGGATATGCTAAATACTTGCCTTGCTGAGATCAATGACTAGATGGCCTCCAGCTGGTTGCAACTGAACTCCAATAAGATAGAGGTACTGGTAGTGGAGTTGAACAGAAGGTGCGAGAAGATATCCTCTGGCACAGAGATGGGACTTTTCTGGTTCTGTGACACTGAACGCCTTTTCTAGGGTGTGCAACTTTGGCATTATCCTGGACAGTGGATTGACACTTGAATCCCAGGTGTCATCCATTGTCCATAACCATTCTAAGATCTGAGGATTATTGCCAGGATCAAACCTCTAGTTCTGGCCCTGGATCTCCCTACCTTGGTGCACACTTTTGTGACATTGAGACTTGACTACTATAACGTGCTCTACCTCAGCGTCTCGGGAGGTACCTTCCACCAGCTGCAGCTGGTGCAGAACACATCTGCCAGGTTGTTGATGGGACAGTCCAAGTACTGTCACATCACCCCAGTACTGCGTGAACTGCACTGGCTGCCAGTCATTTGGAGGGTCCTCTTTATGGTGGGCTTGCTCACATTTAAGGCCATACACGGCCTGGGCCCTGGTTATATGGTGGACCTTTTTACACTTGACGCCTCAGTCTGCCCCCTCCATTCCTCCTTTAGGGGGTCTCCTTGAGTTTTCCAGGATGAAGCTATAAATGGCTGGTGACACAGCTTTTAGTGTCACCTGCCTCGTTCTGTGGAATTTGCTTCCTCCAGCTATAAGGGATGCCCCTTCAGTAGAGGTGTTCAAGGCCCATCTCAAGGCCTTTTTATTTAATCAAGCTTTCCCTTAACCTGTTTTTAAATACTGCCTTGGCACTGCCACTCTAAGAAACAGCTTCTGTCCCAGGCTTCTTATTTATTTATTTATGTATTTTTTCTATTTTACTATAGCCGTGTATTTAATACTGCTTTATCTATTTGTGTGTTGTTTATTTTTTCTGGTTTGTTCTTGTGTACAGTGCCCAGAGCCCCAGGGATTGGGTGCCTTTAAATAACATTTGTCTTGCCTTGAAACAGAAAAAGATCAAAGATCCAGTTAGCCTGCCCGGAGTTCACTGTTTGACCTGGGACCCACTATCCATATGGAGTTTTATCCTTCCAGTCCACCCCCCTGCTCCTCTCCCCACTGTTACCGATCTGAGCAACGACTAAACCCTTCACTCTGTCCCAGCCATGCTTGAAACCATTTATGATCTTGGTGCTAGCCGCCTCAGCTGGCACACTGTTCAATGTCTCCACCACTCTTTCCATAAAATAGAACATCCTCACATCCATCTTTAACCTTTCCCCACCATTTTTGACTCATGATGTCATATTCTTGACTCTGTACTCCTGCCAAATAGTTCTTCGTGGTTCACCTTGTTTATTCCCTTCAGGTACTTGAAGGTCTCTGTCATATTCCCCCTCTCTTGCCTGGTCTCCAGTGAGTACACATTCAATGCCTTGAGAGAATCTTCATAAAATCTGCCCTGTTGGCCCTGAATCATCCTGGTCAGCCTGTGTTGCACTGACTCCAGCCTATCGCTGTCCTTCCTTAGGTGACGACTGCAGAACTGAGCACAGTATTACAGGTGTGGCCTCATCTGTGACCTATATAGAGGTAGATGTACCTCCTTTTACCTTCTGTCAATACCCCTTCCTCTACACCAGGGGTTTTCAACCTTTTTGTGTCCAGGGTGCCCCTGACCAAATGTCAGTAGTGTCGGGGAACCCTACTTGCTGCAACATGGGGATTCTGTGGAGTTGCATGGAGGGTACCAATTTAAGTATGTATAATGCAAAACAACAACAAAAAAACAGCACACCACTATAAACCAATATAAAAATGCTTTTATTTTAAATTTAGTAATACGTAAAATCTAGTTACTGAGCAAAACAAAGTTAAAGCAGTGCAGGATGTATGTGGCAAAGCAGAATTCAGGAAATGAAGTTGCAGCGTGGAAAGATTTATGTGTGGGGCTTGATTTATTAAGAAGCAGTCAAATGTAGCAAAGGAGAAAAATGGAGCTGCAAAATTTAGTTCCAACATTTTAGGATTCATCAAAAGAGAGACACAGGAGCATGATTTAGAAGAGAGCAGCCAAACAGGGCAACAGAGCAATATGGAGCCGCCATAGTTATGATACAGCTGATTTAAAAGCGATCACCAGAACGAAGCAAGGTAGCAAAACAGAGCCACAATACTTAGATTCTAGTCACAGCTTGAAGAGACTATAGAGAAACACAATCGACAGCAACAATTAGTAGGATGCACAATTTGCATGTCCTTTTGTAACGATTTAATCATTAACAACTGCTGAAGTTAATTTACATATAATTACCTGTGTCATTAACACAAATAGCTTAAGCAGCAATTGTAATTGCGTTCAGGGAAAAACTTAAAAATGGAAATTGGCAATTGAAATCACTAGTGGTGGAGAACATTGATAGCGCAGTTTTGGTTTTCTAATGGTGCTCCTCGGATCCCCCAGGAGTTGTCTGTGGCCCTTGTGCTACTCCATACCCCTTCTGCTACATCCAAGTATCTTATTAGCCATACTGTACTATAGGCTTTGTTACTCTGGCTTGATTGTTTGAATGAGTCACTAAGGAAGACTCCTGTGTCCTTTTCTTCTGCCATTTTGCTCAGTTTAACCCCTCCCAACCAGTACTGTCTCATGTTTTTTCCCTAGGTGCATAATACTGCATATTGTGGCATTGAGTTTCAACTGCCAAACCTTAGAGCACCTCTCTATCCTTTATAGTTTCTTTACATCTCCCTTATCCCTTCATCACTACAGTATCTACCCTATCGCAGTTATGTGTCATCAGTGAAGAGATACAACATGCCCCAGATACCCTCTCTAATGCTGCTGATAAACACATTGAAGAGTGCAGGAATTTATCTCATAACACAAAGAAACTATAGCTAGAAGTACATATATATTAGTTTTTATTTAAAATATTGGTTAGACAATGGACTCATTTGTGTTGAATTTTCTTGAAATACTGATAATTTACAAGACGGTGATGTTATTTTGCAAAACTAATTGCACAATAAATACCAATAAAGGTGGGCACTGAGCCAAAAATGCCCTCCCTTTAATTATAATTATGGAAAGTTTGACATCACTTAAAGGATACCTAAATATGTGTTTGTCGGCTTTCAAACATAAATCTGACTTGTGTGTGTTGTATAGTTAGTCCCAAACTGTGAAAGTATTATATTGCAGTGATCTTAGTTCCATTTTTCAGTTTATCTAATGGGTTTAAAAATAGCATGGTTTAAAAATAGCAAGAAAATGGGAAGGATCCTTCAGGAGCATTTGAATGAGACTGGGCAAGACATGGACGCTGACAGTAGGTGGGAAATCATCGGGGGGGGGCTCAGGAGGCTACCACCACCTGTGCAAGAGTAAAATGAAAATCCGATAGGGCCCCAAAATTCTGCCGGTGGACCAGGGAGGTTCAGGAGGTGGTGAGGGGAAAGAAGGTGGCCTATAGGCAATTCAAGTGCTCAAGGAGTGAAGGGGATTGAGGGGAGTACGATCTGATGGCCAGAAGAGCCACTAGAGTGGTGAGGGCGGCTAAGGCAGGGAAGAAACAGAACCTGGCCAGGGAAATTAGAAGAGGGAACAAGGGGTTCTTTGGATACAGTGGGGAAAAATGAAGGGTGAAGGGGCAGATTAGCAGGATTAAAATGGGAGGGCTGGGCACAAGACCCGGGGGAGCAGGCTGAGGTACTAAATGAGTTCTTCACCTCAGTTTTCACCAAGGAAAATAGGGGGCTGCATCATACATGGGAGGAGACTGTGAAACTGAGGATGGGAGGACCCTTACCAATCAGCAGGTCGGGGGGCATCACTGGCAGGAGGGGGAAAGGCTAAGCAGGGGGAAGAGGTAGCAGATGTAGAAATCATGGCAGAGAGTGAGAGAAGCCCTCAGGTCCCTTAAGATGGGGAAAGCACCAGGGCCAGATAAATTACATTACAGAGTGCTGAAAGAACTGGCGGATGTCTGGGCAAAACCCCTGGCAGAACTTTTCAGCATCTCTCTGAGGACAGGGTGGGTGCCCCATGACTGGAAGGTGGCGCATATAGTACCTATCCACAAGGGGGATCAAGGGAGGTGGCAGGAACTAAAGGCCCCGTCAGTCTGACATCGGTGGTGGGCAAGGTGATGGAGGGAATTGTCAAGGAGATGCTACGGGGACCTGAAAAAGTCAGTGTGCCTAGACAAAAGACAGCATGATCATCCTGGGTAAATCATGTCAGACAAAACTTGCGGAGTTCTATGACTGGGTGAGAGTGCCTTGGACTTGGTCAGACTGGGGGACATCCTCTTTCTTGACTTCAACAAGGCGTTTTACTCTGTTCCTCAAGGGGCCCATTGGATAAGCTGGAGAAATGGGGGTGGGGAACCAGATGATCAGATGGATAGGCAATTGGCTCCAGGATCGGACCCAGAGGGTCATGGTTGATAGGACAGTCTCATCCCCAGGGAGGGTCATTAGTGGGGTCCTGCAGGGATCGGTCTTTGGGCCCCTCCTGTTCAACACCTATGTCTCTGACATAAGGATGGGTCTCAGGAGTGAGATGAGTCTCTTTGTGGATGACTCAAAACTGGGAGCAGTGGTGGACAGGGAGGAGGGGTGGCATTACTGGAGGACCTGGAGGCTCTGAAAGGTGGTCTAGAAAGTGGAAGCTGAGGTTCAGTGCAGGAAAATGCAAGGTACTGCACCTGGGAGCCAGAAACCCAGGCCAAATGTACACCCTGGGGGTGGGGAAATGCTACAAGTCTCGATGGCTGAGAGGGACCTGGGGGTGGTGGTGGATGTCAAGATGAACAACTCTGAGACTTGTAGGAGGGCAGCAGCCAAGGCCAACAGGATGCTGTGATGCATCACTAGGGGCATCACCTCCAGAAGGAGGGAAGGGATACTCCCTCTGTATTACTGCTTGGTGAGACTGCACCTCGAGTACTGCATGCAGTTTTGGAGGCCACACTTAAAGAGGGGAATTGAACTCCTGAAGAGGATCCAGAGGAGGGCAACCAAAATGATTTGGGGCTTGGGGGACAGGACCTATGGGGAGAGGCTCGAAGAGCTAAATATAATAAAGATAATAATAAAGTTTTTTTTTATATTGTGCCTTTCTAAAATCAAGTCACCTTACAATATCTAACAACATTTTAAATAAAACCAATACATAATAATCTGAGCTCCTAAAATCACAATATTAATTAAAAAAGGCCTTCGACCATAGATGGGTCTTTAGGGCCTTTTAATATATACATTGGAAGAAAGAAGGACCAGGGGACATAATAGAGGTCTTCAGGAACATGAAGGGATAAATAGGGAGGTGCAGTCAGGGTGATTTGAAGGAAGGAGAGGGGTGACTAGAGGGCATGGGTGGAAGCTGGAGGGAGATTCAGGGGAGAAAGGAGGAGGTGCTGCTTCACTGAGAGGGTGGTGGAGTCATGGAATGCACTGCCCAGGGGCTGGTGGAGGCAGAGATGGTGGAGGGTTCAAGAGGGGAGGGACAGGTACAGGAAGGGTTCTGGAAGCAAAATCCAGAGAAGCCAGAGAGGGTGAGGGCAGAAAGGTCAGCTCCCAGGTGGGGGCTGACCAAACGAGCAGAACACAAAAGACTGTTAGGCCTATTCTACTGGCAATATAGTATGTTACTGTTCATAGTCTGCTGTTTCAGCCATGCTGTGCTCATGCCATGATTCCGATTATGTCATTGAAGCAGTCAGTTTATGCTGGTCACTCTGTGCAGAGCTGTCACAACATGAAAGCCTCTCAGGAATATTTTCACTATGCTTTGCAATTTATTTCTGTGCTTTAAAGTTGTTGCTGCTCACGTCACAGAGTGACTGTATCCCTGAATTGTATTTGTTTCCTTACATTTTATTTAGTAATAAAACTGGTGATGTCAAGACGCAAATTGTTTTCACCTCAGAGCCACTCTGAAGTCATTGGATCATTCATTGCTGTTTCTGTGGCTTTGATCGTGTGTGTCCCATTCTAACATGAGTATTCCCTAGTTGCTAATTTGAATTTTAATTGATTATTTTGCAGATGTACATATAAATTGTGGGCCAGATTCTGAAAACAACCGCCTGGTGTAACAGCACTTGGGCCAAGTAGAATGGCACAAGTAGCAACTTATGCCAGCAGTTGCGACTGTGCTATTTCTAAAAGTGACCTGCGACGTATGCGCAGGTCACTTGCACCGAACAGCTGCACGCCAGCAGTTTGCTAATAAACCCCCTGCCACATGGTGCTAGGGGGTTTATGGCAGCAGTTGCGCCCCATTCAGAAGGGCAGCAACAAAGTCCCTAATTTCAGGATTCTCCAAGATCCATCAGAGGAGAACTGGCAACATAAGTTACACCTGCGTTTAGCTGGTGTACCTTACTCCGCCCTCGGGTCCTGTAGATCCCGGTCCATGTGCCCCCATGCCCAGACCACCCCTGTTGTTGCTTCACTGGGCATCATGCCGATCACACAATCCCAATACTGTACATGCCACCCATACAGTAATGGCCCATGACCACACCAACTGCCCCCCATGGCATGTGAAACACCCACACAGGGCTGCCCACACCCAACACCCCGAATCCCCATTGGCAAACACACCTCAGAGCGGCTGTCATCCCCATCCCTGACCCCTGAGCCTTGCAGGCCGCCGTCACGGCAAATACCCTGTCCTGGGAGTCTAGTGGCTAACCCCCCCCACACGCCATGCCAGCCCACACAGCACAACCCCCACCTGTCCCACCCCGGCGACTGGCACAGCCTACCTCTCACCACCATGGCCAGCCACCGACTGATTTAGTATGGCGTACTGCAAAGTAAACTCAAATTATGCTAGTGAATAACATAATGCGTATTCACTACTGAACTCATCGGCGACAAACATGGTGGTGAAGCTGGCTGGGGATGGCAAGTGCTGAGTGAGGTGCTGCGCTAACGAGTGAGAATGACCACTAGACAGCACGGGGCATAGTATTACCACATTTGTGGCAGAAACTCAGGGGGCCATGGTGAAATGCAACACCGCCCTGTGGGGTGAAAGGAGAAACCCTGCAGGGCTCCATTTGGACACTTCAGGGGCAGTTGATGTGGGCAGCCCTGCGGGGCACCTATTGTGGCTAGCTGTGCCTTTGGGGAGTACTTGCAATCTGCATTGTGGCTTGCGACATGCTCACCAAGTGCGTCCTCTGTTCAGCATACCTGGCCGCATGTCGCAAGTTGCAGGACTTAGCTGCGGTGACCCTGCCCCTTCTAGAATAGGGCACAGGGTCAATGTCGCAGTTGTGGGTGGCGCAAGTTGCGTTTGGCGGCGACTTGCACCACACTTCTAGAATTGGGCCCCCTTTCTGTATCTGTATCTGTATCTGTTTGCAGGAGTCCTGTCTTTTTTATCCCAGTTGCTCGTTTCTCATTCATCCCTGTTATTAGTGAATAATGAGCTGCATGCACCGAGCTGAGATCATGCCAGTTTTTGTTTTATTTAATGTGTAATTCTATGTAAAACTACATGTTATGCATTCTACTATCAGGTTAACTCATGCGAACCTCAATAAACAGTAGTGCTGGTCTGTTATGAAAATCAACAGTAGCCTTTGGAAATTGCTTACATTCCTTTATGTAGCGGACGATCCATTGTTTTATTCTGTGATCACTGTAGGCATTATATTTCAGTGTTTTGTAACTGCAATGCATATAGTGTGTACAGTAAATAAATTGTTTTAAAGATTTTTTTTGTTCAAATTAATTTTTCTAGTTTTATGGCAAATGTTGTCATTGAATTTGTATGTCTCTGTCAGCTTGCTTCCATTAGATTTGCCTTTTGGTGTTAGCTTCCATGGGTGCTCATGTGTGTGTGTACTATGTGCGTGTGTTTGTGTTTGAGAGAATGATCTGTTCCCATCTTGCTAAGCAGTCCTCAATGTCGTTTACGTAGTGATGTTATTATGTGTTTATAAGTTTAAAAAGATTAAAAAATTCTAATAAGGACCAAATTGTGTGTGCTGTGTTTAATTTCCTAGAGACTTGTAATCCTTTTTGGGATATCATCCCTGTGTTACATTTCTAATCTAAAAATATTGCTTTGGGTTGTGATGCCTTGAGATTTCTGTCAGGTTTCACCTCTGCGGTATCTATGGGCTGATGTCATAATTTGACATGCTGGTCATGTGTTCTCTAGTGGTGGAGGGAAAACTTCTGTTCAGCGAAGGCTGAAGGAGCTCTGTGTGGAGACATTTTTCTTCTGTCATTCTTGACTTGACAGCTGTGTGAGGGGTTTAATAACTATTTTTGACATTTCTTAATTTTTTTCACTTTTTTTCCCTCACAGTTTGTTGTGGAATATATTCAGATATATTTTTTTTAATTTTTAATTTATTTATAATGCTATAGTGTGTTGCTTATGGGTGTAGGAATGAGAACCACAAAGGCTGTGGTCTGAATTTTTTCATTTTCACGTGATAACCCTACTAGAAAGGCGTGGATACATTTTGTTGCAGAAAATCTTTGTTCCATCAAAATACAGCATGATATGCTCTGCGCATTTTGAGATACCTCGTATGAAGTGATCCTGAGAAAATGGCAGAATTTGGATGGCTGGACGCAAGGCAAAACTGAAGCCCTGTCATGATACCGTCATTTTTCAAGTGGTTCTTCTCCTGTTGCTGTGGTGTCTCAGATAAAGTGAGGAGCATTCCTAAAAAGACACCGAATGAGAGTAAGTTTTTTTGTATCTCTATGCTATACTGACTTCTGTTTATATCTGTGAGTCAAAGTCATTTTATGTGTGTTTCATGTGGGTGATGTAATGGCAGGATAAAAACAGCTGAATGTCTTGAAAGCATTTAGTGGTATAGCAGTGTTGAGACTGTGACCAGTTCTTGAGTGTACAGCTCTTGTATGACAAAAATTAGGAATAAAAACAGTGGCGGGTGGGTCGCCAAATGAAATGTGAAGCTGGTGTTAGATGATCTCAATATGTATTCTCTGTATGAGGGTGTGAAATGGTGATGGGGGGATGATAGAAACCATCAAATTACTCTCTTGATTTTACTCTCCTTGGCTGTACCTCATGATTAGGTGGGCAATGCAGTTATATGTTCTGGTGTATAGATAGAATACACAAGTGAGACAGTCCTACATGCAAGAGCTTCTGTACCCCTATTGCCCCTCCTGGCCACTCTGCTCCACTGATGAAGGATTGCTAGAGATTCCCAGGGTTTGGCTGAAGACATCTGGGGCTTGAGCACTCTCTTATGTAGTCCCTATCCTGAGGAATTCTCTATCTCTTTGGGTTCAGGAATGCCTGACTGTGGAGAGCTTTAAAGCTGCACTGAAAACTTATTTATTTAGTCTTGCTTTCTCATTAACCTGATAGGGATGATTCTATCTGTCATTATTACATTTTAATTATTTATATTTTAATCTATTTTAATTGTTTATTTACTGTTAAAGCACTTTGATCCATGTGAATTGTGCTCTACAAATAAATTTTATTACTATTATTATTGGTTAGGATCCTCAATATTTAGGGTAGCTGCATAACTATGAAAATGTCAACAGCTATAGAAAGGGTGGGACTGCCTTTTTTTGTTTACATTTCTTTTTTGTCCCCCTTGTCCTGGGTGGTCCATGTTCTCGATGACTCCCCAGCCCCATTCATGCACTCACAGTGCCACCTCCTTCTTCCGCCATAGCTTATCCCCCGTGGAGGGGCAGCAGTGATCCCGCAGCTCACCGAAATGGATCCAGTACTGGAGGTGCCTGCCATTCATGGGGATGGCACCTGCTGGGGTCTGCAGTCATCCAGCCACTCAGGACCTTCTCTCCCCACCCCATCAGCCTCTGGAGGTGGAGCAGTGGGCATTGGCAATGGCTCAGCTGTGTGCATTTCCATCCATAGCATGGCAGCTGACTGGTCTGCTTCCATCTGCCAGATACAGGACCCAGGTGGTCCGACACCCAGCAACCTCTAGGTGTGACAGGTGTGCAGGCCTCTGTGTCTCTCTCACCCCAAGAGAGGAGAGCTGTCCTCCAGATGCTCAATTCTCTCCCACCCGGCCGACCCCTGGTGACCAACTCACACCATGAACATGGGTCACTGGCGTGGCAAGAGGTAAGGCATGATGCCTCAGCCCTTAACACCATCAGACTGGACTAAGGCTGGAACTGTCTTGAAACACAAAGCAAAAGAAGAGGGAGAGAAAAAAAATAGACTTGGTAGAGGCAAGGAAATGGTGGTGTTGCAGTGTACTGAGACGTAATGCAAGTAGTTTTGTTGTGCAGTATGTAAGGAGCAACATATTTTAGGAGAACATTCTGTGTACTGCTTCGCTTCCCTGTATGCATGCACCTCTTTGGGCTGATGGTGGAGGTGACTAGTCTCTGGTGCATGCTGGGAGGAATACTGCGTACCTTTATCCTCACACAGAGGTCACCATGACCTCAGCCAGAACCACAAAGGATTCCTCAGCAGAGTGCTGGATGGACTAAGGTGGACACAGCGAGGAGGAGGGGGTGCAGAGACACATCTCCAATCCTGCCTGACTCATGAATGCATGTGATGTAACACACATGAGGGAGAGTCCCAAAAGGGATCCCTGAGTTTAGACTGAGGAATATGTTCAGTTCATCTGGCAGTGTGCCCATGGTGCATGTAGAAGAGAACCCAGGTGGAGGATGAAGCTAATCCTGGTGTGGGATTCAATTGTCTGTGGCATGGAATCTGGCTTAGGACCAGGGGAAGAGAGAGAGAGGGGTAAAGTGTCTCCAAGTAGGCAGTTCTAGAAGGGAGGGAGAGAGGATCCTGAGGATTAATAAAGTAGTGGCTAGGAGGGTGGTTCTTGATGATGTTGGGGGACTTCTCACAAAGGGCATGTCCGGTGAGAGGGTAAGCCTTAATGGGATACAGGAGGGCTTCAGGGGGTTAGGAGGGAGCCTTGAAGATGTGGTATGCTCTGTAACTTTTTTGGTGTTGCTTCCAGCCCATGGGAGATTGGAGGTGGAAAATCTCAGGCCCTGTATTATGTGGGCATGCTGCATTTGACCAGGTAAGTGAAAAGTCAGTGACTGGTTCAAGTGATTCATTGCCAATCATTTAAACTAGTCAATTTTCTTTGGGGGGGGTGGGGGGTGGCACCCAACAGGAGCATGTACAATCCCACAGAAGCCAGAATATATGAAAGGGAAGGCAAGATGAAAACAGTATCAACTGTAACAGATAATAAGGGAAAAACAGAAGAGAAAGGCCAGGGGAAAAGGAGACAGCACTTGAGATGAGGAAGCAGGGGCCAAATATTCAAAGCTATGCGCCAGGCACAAATCCATTGCACAAGAATAGTGCCGAATTTGTGCCTGGCTGCAATATTCAAAAGACCAATTAGCACCGACACTCTGAAGGAGTACCTACTGTATAATATGCACTCCTTCACAGTTCTGTTGGCAGCTGGCCACAGAGGTGAGCAGTGGGCTGAGCCAGTCACAGGCTTGTTTATGGGAGGGGGGATATTCACTAGACCATCAGGTTTTGTAGGGTTGTCATATATGGGGGACTGGTGCAGGTGCGGTCCACTGGACCACCAGGAATGACTGAAAACTGTGTTTGGGAGACCAGGGCTGAGGGTGAGGGCACTGGACTACTGGGACGTTGGGTGTGTGCATGAGGACATGTGTTGTGGTTTGAGGATCAGGGTGGGAGGGCACTAGACTACCAGGGAAAGCAGCAAAAATGAAATTCGGACTGTTGTGTGGCTCAAGGATTGGGTGGTGGTGGAAGGCCAATAAACTACCAGGAAAAACAGCAAAAATGAAATTCGGACTTTGGCGGGTTCACAGGATCAGGGGTGGGGGTGCCACTAGATTACCAGGGAAAGTGGCATTACATGAGGTCACTAGACAAGACCTCCTAAGGGCTTTGCATGTTCTACTGCTGTGCTGCACACTATCATAGCTAATACTGGAGCCAAACACCATTGTCCCATAGACCTAACCGTGAAACTGACATTCTTAAACACTGACCATTTGCCCTGCATTGTCATAGGCCTGCGCTATGAAAGTTAACTCTGAGGGGGATGTGAGGTCTGTGCATCACTTATGCTGCCACATGATGCAATGCTGATTCGATTGTATGCAGGTTACAGGACTGTTGGATTATTGCAAATGTGGGACCAAACAATGCAGGCTGTCCTTTTCCACCAGAGATGTCATAGTTCTCTGCTGCTGTAATACTGTAGTGTGGGGATCCCTGAAGGCCAGGGCACAGGGAGGTCATGATACTTGCACAGGATCACAGCCACTAGCTGGTTGTGCTGGGTTTTGTACCTGTGATTCCTGCTTTCATCATGTGGGCTTCAACCACAGGACCACCCCGCCTTCTCATTGCCATGCTGGCCGTTTTACATAACTGTTGGCAACAAGCACCGGCACTCCAGAACATGTGTTGGGGCAGCTCCGACACATACACGACACATGGCCATAGCCTTCATTCATACCTCACAGCCACCTGCATCAAACCACTGGCCCATGGATTACAACATCGGTGACACATCTGCAAATATGGTGATATCCACTTAGATGGTTGGTGGCTTGAGGGGAATAGTGTAAAGTGCTTTTTCTATGAATGTACAGGTCTGTGCGTGTACTGTTTGCCATTATTTGGTGCATACAACCCCACTATTTGGTTACGGCATCATATTGCTTGGGAGGGACAGAAAAGACTTGTGAGGCATGCTTAGGGACATCCCAGGACAAAGGGGACAGTTGATGGGTATGCACTAGATAACCAGGTTCTATTGCTGTGTACACTCATAGCCTGCAGCTCCTGCACTGTTGCTCGGGCTGACATACAGATGGAGCTATGTGCACAACTCGGCCTTTGGCTATCAACCTGTAGTTCCAGTTTGACCTACAGGTGGAGTTTTGTGCTCTGTGTAGTAGCATGGGGAAAACTACATGGAAGTGCATGCAAATCAGGCCATAAAGAGATGCTAATGTGGCTGTATGCCCACAGAATGTCTAAGTAGATTCATTTGCATAGGGTTTTGAATATAGTAAACTTTTGCTCCGGTCTAATGTGTTTGCACCAGGATAATATGTTAGCACTGTGCAAACGAGTTAGCCTAGGCAAACCTCTTAACCTCTGCAGTGTGTGGCCTGCACTGTTGTTTGCAGTTTTTGTGACTCCACTTCTTTGCTAGCACACACATTGGCCATGTAGTTCACCTTACCTTACTCCACATCTGTGTGCATTGGGTTGCTGTTGTAGTTTGCACTGCATGGTTGATATAGTCAGAGCTGTCTTATTTGCTGAGCTATTTTTGCAGTGCACTTAAGGCCCTGTTTTCACCACCTCATTTGCATGCTATATTCAACTAGTTGATGGCCAGGGCTATTCCTTTGAATATAGCATGCAAATATTCAAACAATTTTGCATGCCATGCAGTGCTAATTTTGACCGAGATAAGTTTTGAATACCTGGCCCCACAAAAGGTAATGCATGAATACATGGAAGACAGGTAGCCAAATCATTGACAGGTATAGATATAAATGCTTGTTGCTTGTGTTCAACAAAATCTCAGATCTGTAGACACTGCTAGTAGTGGTATACTTGGTCATAACTGAAATGACAGAGACCTGGTACACTGTGAATCATGACTGGGATGTATATGCACCAGCTATGCTCTATACAGGAGGGATAGGAGAAGAACGGGGGGGGTGGCCATATACGTCAGGGAGGGGATAAAGGCATCAGAGGTGAAAGATAGGATGGGTGAGGTAGAGGCACTGTGGGTCACCATTGAGGCAGAAAATGGCACATCAATCTGTACAGTGGGCATCTACAGGCATCCACTGCAGGAGGGTGATGTGGAAAAAGAGTTTGCATCTGAAATCCACAAGATTGTGTTGGAGGGTGAGGTGCTGCTGCTGGGTGATTTCAATGTGCCAGTCATGGAGTGGACCATACCAGCAGCTGCTTCAACCAAGATCTGATAGAACTGACATTCCCTAAAGGAGGCCAATCTCAGGCTGTTAGAGCTGGAACCTAACATGAGCAGGGGTACCCTGGATCTAGTACTGAAAAATATGTATAAAGTAACAGAGGTCTGGGTAGAAGGTCAGCTGAGAAGCTGTGGCCACAACATAGTGTTGTATTGCTTTGGGATAGGGTCAGGGTCACAGCCAAGTTGGACAAAGACAAGGGACTTAGAGTTCAGGATGGCAGACTTTGATAAGTTATGAAGGTGTTTCAAATAAGCAGTAGCATGGAAAACTGGATTATGAATGGTTTGAGTCCTAATGGAAGCGCATAAAGGGAGCCACAGGAGAGGTATAAAACATATGCACTGGGATAATAACAGGAAAGACAAGGAGGAGAAAACTGAGGTTTTCTGAAAAAAGATGGAAAAGGTAAGGGCCTAGATGGTGGGTTTCATGAAATATAAACAGAATCTAAAGGAAGAAGACAGGGCAGTGTTGCAAAAGTGTCGGTAGTAGGAAAGCTGTCAGGAGTGCAAAGGAGCAGAATGGGGAAAGATTAGCTCAGACGGTAGAAAAAAAGATGAAAAAGACAGTCTTTAGTTACATCAGTGACTTATGGAAAGCAACAGTGGTATTGTTAGGCCCTGAGGAAATCAGGAGGAGTGTAATGAGGCAGACATGGAAAAGGCAGAAAAACTAAATAAAGAATTTGGCGATGTATTCATGGAAGAGGGGGAGAGTTAGGGACTACAGCTGGGAAACAGAAACAAAGGTGGGGCCGGTAGGAGATGTAGATACCAGGCCATTTATTGAGGAGAGTGTCCGGAGGAGCTCATAAAAGTAAAAGGTGGCCAAAGCAATGGAACAAGGTGGCATACACCTGAGATTGTTACTGGAGCTACAAAGGAGCAAGCAGCACCTCTGGCAACCTTGCTCACAGTGTCACTCAACACATTAGTGGTTTCAGATGGCTAGAGGAGGGCTCATGTAGTCCCCATTCACAAACATATGGTAACAGGATGGAGGCAGTGAACCATAGGCCAGTCAGCCATATGCCAATAGTGGTCAGAACCATAGAGGCAATGCTTCCTGAAAGAATAGTAGTGCACTTTGAAACCAACCTTGGCCAATACCCCAGACTCCATGGATTCACATCAATGAGATCTGGTAGATATTTTTGCCTGGGTTGCAAGGAAGGTGAATCAGAGTGGAGCACTGGATGTGGCCTATATCAGCAGATGACACCAATAACTAAAACAGAGTATATTCTCTGGAATGGGTTGAGACAGTTGTAATTGACAAAAAGAATCTTAAAAAGTGTTTTGAGGTTTTGCATCTGAGGTTCAGCTTCAAAAAGTGCATAGTAATGTACATTGGAACCATCAATCCATAGTTTGACCACAATTTTTGGGGGGGAGAGTGGGGTGGTAGTTGACAGTCATCAAGAAAGAGTTCTGGGTGCTATCATTTTGGACAAGCTAAAGGTGATCAAGCAGAGTACAAAGGCTTCAGATAAGGCCAGTGGCATGTCGTGGTGCATAGGCAGAGGCAGCACTGGCAGGATGAGGAAGGAGGTCACCTTCCACAGTCCCACCACCTCAGGTGGAAGTTAGGTGGCAGCACAGGTGGGTAATGGGCAACGGTAGGGTTTGGCATCATGCTGTGCCTCCACCGCAAGCTCATGCCAAGGGCGTGATGGTAGGTGAAAACAGGAAAAACAGCTAAACAAATAATAGAAAAAAAGAAAATTAAAAAATTGAAATCCTCCTGGGACCTAGCTATCGCCATCTTGTCTTCCATCAGGTCATTCATCCTCAGGCAGACGATGACATTCAGTTCCTCCATCCTTGCTATTGACCTTGCTATCCTATTGATCCACTTCCAATCCCATTATGCAGTGTTTCTTGGGATGCACATTACCTCCCTGTCCTTCCTGCTAAGATCCCATAACTTCACTCCCCAAACATTTGGATTTCACTCCAGGAGAAGCATCCTCCTCCTCCTCTGGTGTTCTCTAACCCCCTTCCCTGGGGCTTAATCATGGAAGACCCACCCATCCTCCATTGTCTTGGCTATGTGTGGCCTTGTGGGGCAATCCCACTCCTCCAAAACAGCATAGGAATTGCTTATCCAGACTATTTGTGGGATGTGCTTCAGACCCACCTCCCTCTCTCTCCCCCCATTGACTGGTGGAATAGTGATCCCCTCCATCTACGATGGTGACAGTGACTGTAAAAAGTACATGATGGCACTATCTTTGGTGGGCTATTTATCCTCCCACTATCCGGTACCCAATATAGAACATGTTAGAAATGTAACACAGTATTACCCCCTATCTGAGGGTACCGTTACCTTATCCCCTCATCTCATTCCACACATCCGCCTCCCGGTGACCAATAATGTCATGTGATTGGTTCGCTAGTCCACCAAAGGATTATGAATCTGTATCTATAGAGTAAAGTTATGACATGAAATACTAATGATCCATGCCATGAGATGTGGTGGGGTGGGGGATGGGGAGTGATCATGGTCCTCCATGGAATGTGGCACGTATGTCATCCGCTTACTAGTATCATGTTTTATGACAGTTTGGGTTAGGGAAGTGGATTTGGCATCTTTGTAAGCTACCACTGTAGAAAGTAGCATTATAGTGATATAGTACACTTCCTCTCAAACACTATTTAAATTAATTTCTTCTTCTTCTCTGTTATGTGTTTAGATCATTGAGGAGGCACTTCATGCTGCCACATCTACCAATAAAGATGCTGTACATGAACAAGAACCCACTTTACCAATGGATGACATTACAGACCCATGGATGTTATAAGCAAATCCTCTGAAGAACCTTCTGTGTTGTCAACATGTGTGCAACAGGATTCCATTGATCCATGCATTCATGTCCAATCAAGGTGTGAGGCAGCCACAAGATACGTTAAATTCCAGGCCAATATTAAGCCACCTCAAAGAACATGATGTATACAGACTTCATTTGCGGGAAGTCACTACACCCAAAGACATCTGATCAGATGGTGTTCAGTGCACACTATTTGAGGACAGCTACTGTTTGAGTCAAACTATAACAACAGTCACACAAACAGACAATATAACAGTTATCAGTGAGGATTGCCACTCTACAGGGGAACACAAAGTGGACATATATGATGAAATAGATGAAAATTATGCTGATGACAAGAACGATCCTGACTATGACCCTCATGTCAAATGTCCAAACCAGTCAAAAAAAGATTTTTGCATGTTGAATGAGCAGAAATTGTTTGGCGCAGAGCATAAAGCACCAGAGGAGGAATGTTTCTTTATGGTCCCAGAAAATCAGCTAGAAATACTATTTGAAAACTGTCTGATGTGAAGAAGCAAGACAGAGACATACATGTTATGAACAGTGGGCACAATGATTGTTATTTACAGCAGATGCAGGAATGGTCATTCACAGACATGGAATAGCCAATCCATGACCCATGAAATGCCAGTAGGAAACATCATGCTATCATCTGCTGTATTCTGCACTGGAATCACTCCTTCTAAGGCACTGCATCTCTTTCAGTATGTACACATGCCTGTTCTGTCACAGGTCACATATCACAAAATTCAGAAGAGCTATTTCATTCCTGCTTGCAACAATTATGGGATTCTCACCAACAGGAACTGTTGAACAATCTGGATGGACAGGATGTGTTCTTAGGTGACTCGTCAGAGCACGGTGCCAGATAAGGACATTATTCATTTATAGATTTAAAGTCCCAAAAAGTTATTCACTTACAACTTATCCAGGTAATGATTTTTTTTTATTTTTAATACATACAGTATGAATGTATATACTGTATTTACAGCCTCATGTTTAATTTCTGTGCGTGAATGTATCATGATTTATTCAATTTCAAATTTTTTCTCCTGAAACCATCCATCTTGTTGTTGTTCAGTCATCTGAAGTCAAGAATTCTATGGCAATGGAGTTGGAGGGATTAAAACATGGGCTGGAATACTTGAAAGACAATGGATGTAAGGTTGTGCAGGTGGTTACAGACCAGCATGTATAAGTCAAGGCTTACATGAAAAAGAGTCAGCCGGAAGTGAGACATTATTTTGATGTGTGGCACATGTTGAATGGTGAGTGGAGCATATGGATGTAGTATCAAATCATTTTTATACTTGGTACACAGGCATCACAAATTTGTATTTTGCTATCATTAGTTGTGGTTATTGTATCACCTAGACGGTTGGGTTTAACCCATACAGGCCACACTGGATGTTTTTCCAGTACTTATGAAGTATTCCACTGTCTTATATATAAGTAGTAAGACATGGCTGGGTGTTGGTAGTACTGAGATACCCACATACCCAGAGGCATAGTAAGGCATGAGGCCGCAGACTGAGTGCCTTCAGTGTCTGAGTGTGTGGGTATCTCAGTACTACCAACACCCAGCCATGATTTATTGCTTATATTAAATGGGCACATATGCAACTTTTTTAAAAAAGAACATTCCAAAAGTTTTCAAAGTCACAAAAAAAATACTAAAATGTTGCTAAATAATGTAAAATAGTCCTTACACAGATGTTTTTCACCTGTCAGTCATCTGTCTTTCTTCACACTTAATACATTGTGTGATTGTTTATCATGGAATAGAAGAATTCAAAGCTCTGCATTATTCCAGTGGTGGAATGCTCCCCGACATACACACGCACACACACAGAATGGTAACATGGAATACACAATTTCAAAATTCTTCAGAGTTCAGCTGGCATGCAAACAAAGACAAGCACACAGGACTGAAGTGGAGCCAGAACCTGCACATCACCATCATTGCTTGGAGTGGGCAATTTGTCTGTGACTGGCTGACTGTTGGCATTGAGGCTGTGTTTTGTTTGTCTGTTTCCTCCCATGGGACATCTTGCCACCACAGGGTCTGAGTTTCAAGAGGACACAGGGATGCTGGCTCAGGAGACTGAGACCAGCTTCATTGAGGAAGATCCTGTTGTCCATCTATGGTAGGCTCGGGGTTGCTGTGCAGGCCATACCATCCATAGGTCAGACAGTGTCAGCCATCAGGCAGCATCTGGGCGCACCTCACCCTAGGCATTCATGCCACAATGCTGATGTGGCACATTAGCTGTACACAGCCCCTGTTCACCCCACACTCACATCCCAGACCCATTTCATATATATATATATATATATAGTCCACCCCCCACATCCCTTGTTCACCATTCCCCTCAGTCCCCGATTGTTGCTCTATAAATACTGTAGTTTTCCCCTTTTTTCAAATTTTTATACTGTGTTGCCTTGCACCTGTTATGTTCCTTGTTTTGTACCAGTGTTGTTGTTACCATTGTTGCAGTAATGCTTTTATTCATGTGTGACATGGCTCTGTACTGTATGTGTTGCTTTATTCCATTGTTATTGCTGCCTACTGTTTGGCACATGTGGCCCACATCCCAGTAGACACCGCTGTGTGATTACTGAAAATACAAAATCACACATGCCCCCACAATGCAAAGCATCATGGGCTGCATATTGAAATCACCACAGAATGTTATGCTGGTCCAACTTTAAGCAGAATTGCATGGTGCGGAAAGGCCTCTCACTCAGTTTGCAATGGGTGCTAACAGAAGACATAGACACGTGTTTCATCCTACCAGGACTCATCAGTATGCCTTGTCTGTTTGACACCCCAGTGGAATGGACCAGCTACCCTAAGGCAGTGTTCCTGGGATATATTGTGGTGAACCCATTAAAATAAAAACTATTTAAAGAGAAAGAACCTCTGTGCATAAACACTGAGGCAAGGGTTACCCAAAGGGCATTTGGCTGGAAGCCAAGTTTCAAGAAAATACAAAATCACACATGCCCCCACAATGCAAAGCATCATGGGCTGCATATGCAAATCACCACAGAATGTTATGCTGGTCCAACTGAAGCAGAATTGCATGGTGCCGAAGGCCCTCTCACACAGTTTGCAAAGGGTGCTAACAGAAGACAGACACGAGTTGTCTCTACCAGGACTCATCAGTATGCCTCGTCTGTTTGAAACCCCAGTGGAATGGACCAGCTACCCCTAAGGCAGTGTGCCTGGGATATATTGTGGTGAACCCACTAAAATAAAAAACTATTTAAAAGACAAAGAACCTCTGTGCGTAAACACTGAGGCAAGGGTTACCCCAAAAGGGCATTTGGCTGGGAAGCCAAGTTTCAAGAAAATACAATGCTTTGCATTGTGGGGGCATGTGTGATTTGTATTTTCTTGAAACTTGGCTGCCAACAAGCTCTGCGACTCTGCCTCAGTTTTACAGAGTTCTGTGTGATTACTGACACCTCACCCAACACACCCTGTCCCCAGGGTGTGGCCAATGTTGTGTTTGGCCCTGACTTCCCTGCACTGGTAGCATGGGGCTCTTGTCGAAGGTCCTTGTATCCTTTCCTACTGGTTCACTGCGGTGGCACTGTACCCCTCTATGTTGTTGTCATTGGTCTTGTTGTTCTATCCTGCACTGTCAGCAGACATGTCTCACTGTAAGTGTGGGTCCCCTGTGTGGGTCCCAACCCCAGTAATTCCAGTGCTGTGCTGGTGGTGCACTGTGCCACAGTTCTATCTGGCATGTATGCACTGTTGTTGCTGTGCTTCAGCATTCGGGTCTAACCATTGGCACAGCTGTTGCTGCGTGTACCCTATCCATGACTGTGTGTGTCTGCATTGGCCAGTGTGCATGGCATTCCCCTTGGTTGTGGCATCTGTGTGGTGCATTGTACTGGGCACTTGGTGGTCCTGCTTCAGGGCATTTTGGCCACTGTTGTGTGCCACAGTGCTTCCCTGTCCCTGGGGTGCTGCCTCTGTTGCACCATGCATTTCCTTTCCTGTGTGCACAGTGCATTGTGTCTTTCATATTTGTGTGCCGCTGTCCTTTCCTGTTCGTGATTATGCATCTTTGGGATACTCAGCCAGACATGCACAACTGCATCCAATGGTGCATATTCTGAATATTACATTATTTTGTGCCAGTGCATTTCAGATGCATTGGCACAGCCATACTGCGATTCAGCCAGCCACTTTTGAATATGGGGCCCAGTATTACTGGAACCAGGCCACATTCCTATTTTATACAGTGTTTTATGTTGTCAGAAACCATTTGTTTGGAGCACTGCAAATTCTGACCAAATGTTTAGGAAATATTGCTCCTGAATTGGGCACAGCTGTTGTTAAAAAATTCTAAAGCCAAATCAACATCTAGAATCAAATCAATATAAGACAAATCAGTGCTGGACATTCATGCAACAAAGCAGCATGATCAAATTTGTTAACATTTTTAAATTTAACTAACTGAGGTGGCACTCTAGGAGGTCTAAATGTCAGAACGCAGTAAGTGGCCAAATGGTCAGTCACTGAGTCTGCCAATGCACCAGCAGATAACATTTTATTCTCCTTATTAGTGAAAATCCAGTCCAGCAGTGAGTTACTAGTGTTACCTGAATTGAACCTAGAGGAACTCTGATTAATTGAACCAGCTTGTAAGATTGTAGTGTGGACTCATAAGATGATTCATGATCTTTAAACCAATTTATAAAATGGGTTCCAAAAATCCTGTATTCAGATTCATCAAAACAGGTCACCTGACTGACCATGGATTTATTCTCAAGAAACCCAAAGCTGGGTTGCTGGACTACAAAATCCAGATTGACAGCAATGTAAAGTGACCTAGTCAGATCACTCCACCTAAGAGACATGTAAAAACTTACAACTATAGCATCCTCATTAGGACAAATCCACCTAGCGGAGAATTACAACTACGGCATCAGAAGGACAAACCCATTAGGCAGAAGAGGTATTTTATTACATATTCATGTAGACAGTGGAGTTTTCAAAATGTATTTAAGTAAAACTCTAAAATAAAGTTGCCCATTTTATAACCAAATTAACCCAACTCCAGTGCATGGGATTACTGAGAATTAATCCACACCTGGGTGATTAAAGTCACTCAACCAGCAGCCTCATGCCTCATAACCCCTGAGGCATGGATTAATTCTCAGTAAACTCATGCCTAGAGAGCCATGCTTTTCTTAAATAAGAAATAACAAGAAATTCAAGGTATAAGAAGAAATAAAACAAAAACAAACACATGAAAAAAGTTAACGAATTGTTTGCTTTTTTGTCAAAAACTAAATAAACGCTTACTGCAGTTGATGTTTAAGTTCTGCTGTTACCACAGAGACAGTCTACAAGGAAGCAGAAGCAGAATTGTCTAATTCACAAAACCTTCAAGGCCATAGCATAATTTTGCTTAATACAATGTAGTGTACTAGGAATGTGATTTCTTGTGTGTATAAGGTCATTTTGAGGTATTTTATGAATATAAATGTGATAACAAGAAATAGAACTACATTTTCAGTGAATAAAAAGAAATACCATGAAGTTCCAGAAAAATAATAAGAACAATTATTAAAAATAATGCCTGTAAGAAATCTTTAAACTACACTGCCACCCCTCCTGCTTTCTTCCTCCCACCACAATTTTGTTTTATAATCCTGAATCCAGGCAAAGCACACATACACATACATACACAGACAAATAAGTTTTCAGCCAGAATTTAGTGATTCTCAGACTAGCAGGCTGATATAAATTAACAATGCATTCCAACTCTGCTAATTTTTGGAACCAAGCTGCAATCACTGAAATGAAGAATCTTTAAACTGTGCATAAAATGCCAGTGTACAGGATCAACATTTGCAGCAGGAGAGGGACAGAGTTAATCTCAATGTCCCTGATAATACCAATAAAAAAAAAAATAAAATACATTTAAATTTCTAAAAATATATAAACATTTATATAAAAATATTAAAGTAGTTCTTCACTCAATGGGCCAGGTATCAAAGGTTGTTCTCCAATGCTTCGACACGATATTCAAAGAGGCAGGTTGCAGCTCAAATCTCAATACGCCAGATGCGTTGGTAATGAATATGGCGCAGGTGCAGGAGGCATGCCCATGCATATACGGCACATCCGATATTCAGCCCAGGATGTGTGGCACATATGCTGGCGCAACCCGCGTTATACATGAGGCTCAAAGTTGAGCCCGTGAGGCGAGGAACAACTGCGCAGCCACCTAGAGGTGGGCTGCTGTACTGAAGGGTGCAACACAGCAGCCACCAGGTATGGGTGGCCACCCGCCCACCCAGAACACCGTCCACAAGCACACTCATATCCCTGGTAGTCCAGTGGACCCCTTCCCAAGTCCCGATGCCCCAATAACTGTTATGGTAGACTGTCCCTGATAGTCTAGTGGCCTCCCCCCTTCCTCCCTTGTCCCCGATTGCCTTACTAATACCGTTATCCATGTCCCTGGTAGTCTGTGGTACCCCCTGCCCATTGCCGTGATTGCAGTACAGCACCATATCATCTATCCCTGGTGATCCAGTTGCACCTCCACCCCTGCCCACCACACAGCACCCTGCCCCACCCTGCCGCCCCTGTCATTTGGCAGGTAGGTGCAACCCGCCTGCATACTGCCCGACCGTCCGACGAGCGGCGGTTACAGTATGGGCTGTAAGCCCATTGGTCCACTGTGAACCAATGGGCTTGCAGGGCATACTAGCTACAAGTTAACCCAGTATGTGGTGACTTCATTCACATATGTGGGACTGTCTAGTACAGTATGCCCTGCAAGCCCTACTAGTTCTACTGTACACCAATGGGCTTACAGCCTATACTGTAACTGTCGTCGGAGGCATCTGGAGCAGTATGAAGGGAGTGCAGGAGTAACTAAGGGTACTGTATGGGTGAGGTGGTAGGGGTGCCAGTGGATCACCAGGAATAGATGATATGGCGCTGTATAGTGATCACAGCAATGGGTGGAAGTGCCACTAGACAACCAGGGACCTGGATATGATATTCTCTGGCAGTCAGGGACATGGGAGGAAGAGGGCAACTAGACTATCAGGGACAGTCTCTCAGAACAGTTATCATGGAATGGGGTGGGCGGAGGGGCCACTAGACTACTAGGGCTATCAGTCAAATGTTGTACTGCGCAATCACAGATACAGGGCAGGGGATGCCCCGAGATCCCCATAGCACATGTCATGCTGTGCAGGGCACCAGTCGCAAGTCACCGGCATGCCCTGCTCAAGGCATGCAAATCTGCACCTTGCATATATTATGGCCTCATTTGCATGCCCCCTGCTGAATATCGTGGGTAATGCACCTAGCACAACTGCATTTGCACTGGCGCATCCCCGTGCTCCCTAACAGTGGCTTACACTGGCGCAGTGCTACTGCGCCATGCACAATATGTGCACTGGCCCTGCCATATTCAACGGTGCTGTGCCATGGCACATCCCTATTAAATATCATCTGGTTCTGGCCCCGGCGCAGCCCAGCTGCACTGCGCCTAGGCTTGCGTCCCTGCCAGGCGCAGTCTGAATATCTGGGCCCATGAGTCTAAGCCCAAAATTCAGACAATGGATAGATCTTATTTATACAACTCCTACAGTAAACATGTGAATAAACAAAGAGAACTCTGACAGAATGCAATTACAGTGTGAAACAGGTTGCTCCTGTAAAAAAGCTTTCAGCTTAGTGTGCTACTCCTGGTTAAACAACTAAAAAAAAAAAAAAAAAAAAGACAGGGCTGCCTCTTCTTCCCATTATTATTTACTCTGGCCATTGAGCCCTTAGTTATTGCTTTTAGAAACAATAATAATTTCAATGGTATAAAAGTAGGAGATGAAGGGCCAGATATTCAAAACTTTGCCCAGGGGCTAAATTAGCACTGCCCGTCGGGCAAACTTAGCCCAGAGCACAGATCAAGCTATATTGAAATGGAAATAGCCCGGTGCTAATCCTGCTGAATATTGCAGGCTAAGGAAGCCGGGCAAACTGGTCTGTGAGTGCAGGGCAAAAATAGCCCGGGAATAAGACAGCACTGAATAAAGCAACCAGGAAGTGCAACCCACAACAACAACACAGTGCACAGCAACATGAGGGCAGGTACAGAAGAAATACATGGCCAATGTGTGTGCCAGTAAATGCATGGACTCAGTACAGCTGCAGGAAGCAGCAGATGTGAAAGAACAGTGTTCAAAACAGTATATTATACCCCGTACCATTAGCGCCGCGCTAACACATTAGCAAGGAGCTAAGCAGTTAGCCCAGGGCAAACACGTTTGCCCGGAGCTAAAATGTGCCATATTCAAAAGTGCCATGCAAATGAGCCTACTTAGGCAGTCTCTGGGCAAACAACCAGATTAGCATCTCATTATACCCTGATTTGCATGCAGTTTTGCCCTGCATTACTGCAGGGTCCCACAGAGCCACCTGTAGGTCAGTCTGGAAGTACAGGGGCTGACCAGGTCCATCCGCAGCTCCACCTGTAGGTCAGTCTGGCAGTGCACGATGATAGCTGCAGGCTACATGTAAACAGTACAGCATAGCATAGCATACCGTACCCCCAGGGGACAACACAGCATAGGCACATGTGGTGGTGGTGCTGCATGCAACTGTCACACTGTAGGGCATGCTACAGTGCACAGCAGACACTACAGTAGCAAGGGGGCCAGTAGTGTGAGGGACACAGCACTGCCTATGGTGTGTAGGGCAGTGATGCTGACTGCACTGTACACAGTGACAGGCCCAACCTGCAGGTGTTTACTGACAGTGGACATTACTGTTACACTGTTGTGTGACCCAGAGATGCTGTACCTGTGGCATGGGATGCTCACAGTGACATGTACATTTCTGGCTTTGTATGCTGTGGCAGTTGTACAGCTGTGTGGTATGTGGCCGGGGGGGCATATATTATCCGAAAGGCACACTAGTGTTGGGGGTATTCCCAATACTGGCCCATGAGCACTGCATGATGTGTCCCAGCCTTGTGGCCACACCTGGTCTGTAGCACAGCCTCGCCACCAATACCACGCTCCCTCAACATCCTCCATGCCCACAGTGCTGCATGTGTGTGCTGGCATCTGTTTGTGTCCACAGATGTGTGGTCTGCAGGTGTGTGCTGTATGGCCCTGCCATGCTGTCCACTGGCAGCAGGGTCACCATTACACCTAGCATGGCTGGGACTGGTGGCAGATGATAGCATCATTGTGATGCCATCGGTTAGCAACATGCTTCCTCTAAGTTTGGCTTTATCTGTGTGTCATATTTATTTGTTGGTCGCATCAAAACCGCGCTAAGCAGCGCATAAGCGCCGGCATCAAAGCCATAATGTCGCGCAAAGCTGATTGCCCAGGATTAAGACCAGCTTTTCCTGGGCGGTAATGCGCACCGCGCTAAGTGTCGCGCTAAGTGGTGCAAAACCACTTAGCGTGGCGCTAGTCACTGAATATAGCATTGCGCCTGTATTCATGTCAGTTTGCCCCTTGCATACATTATAATTTTGCCCAGCGCTAATGCAGTTTGCCCGCGCTATTTGGCCTTTTGAATATGGCAGACCCGCGCTAATCCCGCGCTAAACCTGCGCAAATGGTTTTTGCCCAGCGCAAAGTTTTGAATATCTGGCCCAAAAAGTATAAAATCTGGCTTTTTGTGGAAGTTGTCCCCTGGATCCCCCAAAATCAGATCACACTCACCCACTTTCCATTGGTTCGCCACTGGCTTCTTTATTGGGTAGATTTGCACCATTTCACATCTCATTTTTACATTTCATAAATATACATCCTTGACATTGCAATATTCCTATCATCACATATTCTGTATATTTTATATTTTCACCACCATCCTTGGGGTAGCCCCCTTTATTCACAATAATGTTGTTTATGGCTATGTCGTTCCTTGGCCCGGGTGTACTGACCCAGTGCTTCATCTTCTGGTATTTTCAGTCTGGGCTCAGGTGACCCAGCTGCTCCCCAGCCCTGCCCCCCCGGGGTGACTGCCCCATGGGGAGCCCTCTCCTGCCCAGCTGCACCTTATTTCAGCTGAGCCCCCCTTTTTTTCACTAGCCCTTGGTCTGACCCCAGTTGGCCCTTAGGGCTTCCCCCAGTTAAAAACTAGGCAAACAAACCCCCACCAGGACTCAATAACCTCGCGAATGTCCCTAATGAGTACCATATTACCCACCCAGATGTATGCACCCCATCCGTCCTGTACATGCCTTGGGTATCATTTGTGATCAGACTATTCCTGATGTACAGCCCCAGTGTTCACTGATCCATGCTGCCACCTTCCTGTTAACCCTTTTTAAGCCTTCTCAATGCTGAGTGCCTCCTTACGCCTGCCTCCAATTCCTCCTGTGGATGATCTCTGACCAGCCCAGTTCAGCTTGAGGCCACCATCCCTTTATGGCCATCAAATCCTCAGGATAGTCCATACCAAAACCACCCATGGTGTGTTTCCTAAATTATTACCCCCATGTATTATAATAAAGTCCTGTGTGGGCTATGCCCTACTCTGCTGTTTGACCAGTGGTATTAATGGCTTCCATAGCAGTCCCTTTGTCTTCTCCATTTTACCAATGTTCTGTCCACATCTTGTCCCAATTGGGCACCGCCTTGCCTCCTTGCCCACAGATCCGCCCAATGTATAAAAAGAGTATCCGATAATCCACCACCTCTCGCTATCTAATTCCTGGAATCAAAAAAGATAGTTAGATTCTCATTTTCTAATGTATCTCTTATATGCCTTTAACTTCCACCTGCCTACTTGTTGTATGGCTGCTGGTGTCTCCCGTGGTTGGCCATATTCAATGCAGCCCCATCCTAAGCGATTGTGATGCAAACAACCTTGTGTCCTCGTCTATAGAAAACTATGCCCTTTTTGGTACTACAGTGACCTAGGGACGTGACGGATCCCGTTCCCATGCTAAAAACTTTCACCCTCACATGGCCTCACTGCCATGTACTCACTATGTGTCAACAATCCTTTACCCTGTTCCCCTTCTGTTTCAAAATCACCCTAACTCCTTCTCCCAATTGGTCTGTCTTGGATAGCCTGAGCCATACCCAGACTGTTCCTACAGACCAGGACACATCCTGTCTAGAAGTCCACCCAGTTTATCTCTCTTTCCTTTGCCACCACCTCACTGACCCTGAATGTGCCCTTCTGCATAATGTGGAAGATGGCTGCAAACAGCTCAGCCTCATATGCTGATGAGAACATGCTGGTCAAACTGCCCAGCAACTTCCTGAACAACTCCCCACAAATTGGCCTGTGCCGATCCGTATGTTGCCCTTGCAGCCTTGCCAACCCTTGCTGTATCTGGCGGACTGCCAGAGTATTTGCAGGAGAGGCCCACCCTCTCAGTTGACATACCAGGACTACCCCTGCTGGGCAGATGCCGATAGATGTGCCTGACATGCCAGCTTACTACCTGTCTACCCTATATCTTATGATCTGTAATTCAGTAACTGGGCCACTTTTCTCCAGCCCCACCCTCCCCCAGAACTCCTGGAAACTCCTCCATGCCCCTCATAAGCTTTTAGTGTGTTGGGTGCCCAGGCTTTCTGAAAAAGAGATGGGCTTGGTCCATCCTATCTCCCAGAGCCGAGCAGGCACCAGTGTTCTCGGCAGCTGCCTGAGGGGCCAGTGACTTTAACCTGTCCAACTGCAAATGAGAGAGGCTGTCAACTATGTCATTTTTAACCCCTTCCACATGCTGTGCTCTAAAAGACATGTTCAGCCTCAGCCCCTCCCATACCAATCTCCTAGCCACCCTCAGTACTGCTTCTGTGGTCCCAGACTGCCTGTTGATGACCAAAACCACTGCTGGATTATCACACTGGAACATCACCCTCTTGTTTCTGAAATCCTCTCCCCACACCACCATGGCCACCCATATGAGGAATGCCTCCAAAAAGGTAATGTCCCTGGTTAGCCCCAGCTCCACCCATTGGTCTGGCCATCTCTCTCTCTCTCTGATATCCACTTGCCTTGGAAATATCCACCCATGCCTGATTCCCCCACTGTGTCTGTGTATAATTCTATTTCATTGCTGCCTTCCCACTGCCCTTGCCAAAAGGTGACTCTGTTATAACCTTCTAAAAAGGTCTCCCATGCCTGCAGGTCCTTCTGCACCCCATGGTGATATCTACCAAGTGGTGAGGAAGCTTATCCTTGTCCGTGGTCCTGGTGAGCCTCCTCATGAACATACGGCCTGGTGCCACCACCATGCTGGTGAAATTCATGTGTCCTAATATCTGCTGTACCACCCTGAGCTGTACCCTGTGCTTCCCTTTTATCCTTTTTATGAGGTCAGCGAGCTTGGCCACCTTTTTGGCCAGGAGTCAGAAACACTGTTCCACCACATCTAACTCAATTCCCAAGAACTTTATCTTCCTGTCTGGGCCTTACGTTTTGTCCTCTGCCAGTGGAACCCCTAGCTCCCTGCACAAGGCCTCAAACTCCCTGATCATGCCTGCAATCTCCTCCCTGCCTTCCCCTATGAACAGAAAATCAGGTAGTGGACTACTGCCCCCATCTGGTACTGAACAGAGAAAACCCACTGCAACCAGGTGCTGAAATCCTCAAATGCGGTACAAGCAACTGAACACCCCACGGGTATGGCCTTGCCGAACTAGAACCGCCCTTGAAATTGGAAACCAAGGAGCTCCCAGTCCTCCTGGCTCACTGGTAGCAATCAGAAAGCTGACTCAATGTCCATCTTTGCAAGCCAGGCTCCTTGGTTTGTCTGTATGGCCTCCATTGCCTGGTCCAGCATGGCATACCGTACCATGCTCCTCTCAGGTGTGATGTATTCACTGACCGAATCACCCTAAGGGTATGATAGGTGGTGGATTAAATGGTACTCCCCAGGTGCCTTTTTTGGGACTATGCCTAAAGGTGACAGCCAGAATCTAGGAAAAGGGAGATAGTCGAATTGCCCTGCCACTCTACCCACCTCCACTTCCTTCTTAATCTTCCTCTCACTATCACCTCCTTCCCTTTTATGGATGCCAGGTTCATTGATCTCATATTTTTCTTGACCCCCATGAAATATATATGAAAATCTCCCTCAAACCCCTCCCTCAGTATATCTCCAACCTCCTGATTGGGGCAATCCACTATCCAAGCCTTTAATATGTTCAATCTTATCAGGGATGCTGCATTGCTGAACATATCCCTGTGGCATCTTCCCCCTTGAAGGTCTCTACCTCCCCCAAAAACCTCCTCTTCCACTTTGCCATCTATAATTATGCCCCTGCCCCCTATAACTCCCTCTTAACCCACCCTGCCCCTACCGAGAAGTCTATCCTTGTGTCTGGTGGCCCGCTTTTTCACCTTGAGCTCTGTATCGGGTAACTGGGTGGGTTCCCCTGCACCCGGAACAGGCATGTTTGAATCTGCAGCTGGGCCACGTGCAGTTTGCCTTGTTGTATGCCCAACATGCTATTGCATTAGGTACCCCTGCCCCTTTTACAGTATGCCTTCATTGCTGTTCCCACTCTGCGCCAACAGGGTCCTTATCCACAGTTCAGGGTAATATCCCATCTCATGTCACCATGCGATGCCATCCTTTGCCTGAATTTCTCATCATATAAACCACCCATACCCATTCTTGACCTTGTAAGTATCCTGCATGATGGCTGAGTAGGTCAGCAAAGGTACCACTGACTCCAGCTTCTTTTGAAGCATGATGGCACTACAATGCGTGAATCCTTCCATCCATGCACCAGATGTCTTGCCCCTATAGCTGACCTCCTCGCTGGTCTTGCCCACAATGACCAGGGCTACTGCCATCTCTGAGTTGCCCACCGATTCTTTCTACTCATATTTTTTTGCAGTGTCCTTGTCTATCAATGCAAACGTGTCAATATACTTCCCCTTCCAAATCTTTTCCTTGAGGATCTGGGAGATGTGGTCACCCAGCATCATTCCTGGTGGCCAGCCATATCCCCCCTAGCTAGTCCCCTCCCCCATTCCCATCCCCTGCCCTTCTATTTCCTCCACCCTCTTCTCTGCTTTCAGTGCCTGCCTTGCCTCATCCACTTCCTCCCACCCCTTCTCACCTTTTTCCTCCATCAAACCAGCCAGATACCCTTTGAGGATACCCTCAACCAACAGGACCGCTGTTGGCATCTTACCCTCTTCCTGTTGTGGTTTGCCCTTGTCCTCAGGCTGCTCATGATGGCCTCCTTCTTTGGTGGCTACTTCTGCTGTGGTGGCTTCTTTCTCTTGTCCACCTGCCTCTCCTTCTCCCTGCCTCCTTGATTCTTTTTTTTATTATGGCCTGGACCTGGTCCATCAGGTCAATGGCCTTCTGGGCCAGTACCTCACTGGTCTTAGGTTTAGGGTTGTTGCTTTTTGGGAGCCATCCTGCAACTAAAATGACATGCATCAGGCAACTCCTGTACCCTGTACAACCTCCTAACTACCATCCTTCTCTCCTTTTAATCCCCCTTGACCACAGCCTCCCCGTTCCCTCCCTGCATCAAAACAACTCACAATGGCACCATTATGTAAATATTCATGAACGATATAGCTTCTCCCTTGTACATGGCATCAATGAATTGGAAGCTGGTGCTCTTTAAGTGTTGCCGCTGGCTTGAAACTTGTGTAAATATAGTAAGGTCGATGTTGAAAATGACCACACAACATCATTAAAATGCCCCCAAACCTGGCATGGGAGCCAAAAGCTAGATAGGCCCCAGCCTTCTTATGTTCAAAACCTCATAGTCATGTATTACGATACTTCCCTGATTTGGGCACCTCACCCCTGTCTGATGCTGGCAAGCACACGAGAAAGAAAAAATAATTTTATATATATATATATATATATATATGTATACATTAGAGGCAAAAACTCCATTTAATGCATCAGTTAGGGTTGTTCCACAGCACAAAAAGCAAGGAAATTCTATGTTAGGGTTGAAACCCCCTCTTGCACCACCCCACCCTGCCCCCCAGCCGACATCAGGGCATGCGTTGGGGTCATCAATACTCTCACCCCATCACATATGTAAAAAGCTGAGGTGGTGAACTATGGGAGGAATTGGAGAGTTGGGGCATTGTTAATGCACTGATCTTGGAAGACAGAGGAGGGGGGTTGAGTTTCAACCTAACATCAAATTTCCCACTTTTGTCACTGTGGAACAACCCTAACTGATGCATTAAATGGATTTTTCCTCTAATTTCCCTTCTTTTGAGAATGTACAGTAGAAGTAGTGAATGGAATGTGGTGGTGGGAGCATGTGGCCTGAAGGCAGTGGAAATGCAAATGGTAACTTTAACAGCATAAATAATGCCAAACGGAACCGAAACAGAAATGCAGATGCAAGCGCACACGGAAACGCAAACTTTAATACGCACGGTCACGGTACTGTGTATGTAAAAGCAAATGGCAAAGTTAACATGAACAATAGCATAGAAACAGAAACAGAATCGAATGGAAGCACTTATGAAAACACAAACCGTAATGTGCACGGTCACATTACCACAATTGTAAATGCAAATGGTAACTGTAACAGCAACAATAACATCAAAGGAAACAGAAATGCAAAAGCAAATGGGCGCATCACGAGCGCGAAACCATAATGCGCGCGAACAATAGCATAATTGGAAATGCAAATGATAACAGTAACAGCAACGAAGACACAAACTGAAAGAGAAACACAAATGAAAGGGGTGCGGGAAATGCAAACCAAAACACAAACCACAGTAGTGGAAATGCAAATGGTAACAGTAACACAACTGCAAGTGCAAATGAGAACGCAGAGGGTAATGCACACGGAGGCATACACGGGAATGGTAACGCAAACGGGAATGGAAATGCTAGTGGAAACACTAACTGTTACAGTAACGGATGCACATACTCTGTTTTTGCCCAACAGCTTCATAGAGAAACACAGTGGCCCAGATATTCAAAAGGGTTGCGCATGGCACAACACTGTTGCGCCATGCGGAACCCACTGATGCGCCACGGTGCGATAGTCAAAAGGAAAAAGTGCACGGCACAAATCCCGATGTGCCTGAGTACATCAGTAATGTATGCAGGCGCAGGTAGTGGGGGCATGCCCATGCATACCCTGCACAGCCGGATATTCAGCCGGGATGTGCAGAGCCATCATATTGAACCCTACCTGTGCCTGCACAAAGTTGATCCCAAACAAAAGGAACAAGGGATGGCCACCAACAGGTGAGCTGCTGCATTGCTGGGTGCAACACGGCAGCTGCCACCTGTAGGTGACCACCCGAGCTCAGGCTGCAGCTGGTGGTGCCCCCCCCATGCCCAATCCTGGGTTTCTGTAAAATTAAAAGAAAATTCCATCTAATATCCCTGGTGGTCTAGTGGACTGCTGTCTCCTGATTGCGGGCATTTGTAATAAAACTAGATTACTCTGTTCTATATCCCTGGTGGTCAGTGGACCACTATCTGCCGATCGTGGGCATTTGTAATAAATTAATCTGTCCAATATCCCGGTGGTCAGTGGACGCTATCTGCCCAATCATGGGCATCTGTATAAATAAATAAATAATTCCAATATCCCTGGTGGTCCAGTGGACTGCTGTCTGCCTGATAGCGGGCATTTTATATAAAATAAATAAGTCCAATATCTCTGGTGGTCTAGCGGTACCCCCTCCCCACCCACCACTGAGCCCCCTGCCCGCGCCCCCTGATCAGCCATCTGGCAGCAGCACCACCACCACCTGCCCGCTGCCCACCGACTAACACTGTCCAGTAGGCTGCGCCCATTGGTTCACAGCATGTGCCAATGGTCTGCAGCCCATACCGTACTACACATTCAGATATGCGAATGGATCATTCACATATCTGGAATGTCTATTTCTAATGAAGCTACACCCGGTGGCTCACGCTGTGAACCAATGGGCATAACTCTAGCTGCTTGGTGTCAGTCGGCGGGTGGCGGGGCATCAGGCAGATGGGGTGCTGCCCGCTGACCAGGTGGGAGCGGGACTGTGGGGCCCAGTGGGTGGGTGGGGAGGGTACCGCTAGACCACCAGGGATATTGGACTTATGTATTTTTATACACAAATGCCCGTGATCAGGCAGACAGTGGTCCACTGGACCACCAGGGATATTGGAGTTATTTATGTATTTATACAGATGCCCGTGATCGGGCAGATAGTGGTCCACTGGACCACCAGGGATATTGGACATATTTCTTATTTATTT
Source organism: Neoceratodus forsteri (assembly GCA_016271365.2). Lineage (NCBI taxonomy): Eukaryota > Metazoa > Chordata > Ceratodontiformes > Ceratodontidae > Neoceratodus > Neoceratodus forsteri. Next base: position 760,293,238 of record CM057451.1, read on the forward strand.
ATACAATTGCCCATGATTGGGCTGTGGAACACATTGCCAGCTGCAGGGGGCATCGGTCCCCAACAGCTGCTGCCTGGCAGGGTGCCAGGCACAAGTCATTAGGGATCGGCACACCTGCATGCAAATGGGGCCATAATGACATGCAAATGGCCCCCTTTGGGCCTTGCATACATTATGGCCCCATTTACATGTCAAGTTTTGAATATCGCGGTTGCTGTGCATAGTGCAATGGAACTTGCACTAGCTCATCTCCATGCTCCACTCTGGCAGCTTGTGCTGGCACAGTGCCACTGTACCATGCGCACTGCAGGTGGCCAGGGTGCGATATTCAATGATGCCATGCCATGGCACAGCTCTGTTGAATATTTCACCCAGTCCACGCCCCTGCGCAGCCAAGTTGCGCTGTGCCCAAGCTTGCACCACAGCCTGGTGCAGTTTGAATATCTGGGCCACTGTATACAAAGAATGAATGCATAATAATGCGCCTCGGAGCAGAAAATGAGCTGTTGGAATACTAAATTGCTTATATCTCAGGAACCGTGCGACATAGAAAAAAAATGTAAATTTCACATGATTCATGAGTTTCCTGGCTAGGTTTTTGCTGTGATGAAAATTCTGTATCTTGCACCATTTCCGAGATACTAGCCCTGAAATGTGCGGCGAATGCCACCATGTTAGTCTATGGGAAAAAAAAGTCAATTTTGTAGTACCATAACTTGGCATCCATATAATATTTTGTCACCAAGCCACCAAAAGGCACATCTGAGAGATGTTGGCTGCCTTCCCTCCAAATTTCAGCTCAAAAGACTAAACCGTTCTTTTGCAGCAGGATGGCAAAGAACTCCTGTCATTTTGGCCATAGTCTAGAAAAGCAGTGTCACAATTTGCGAAAGCTTTCGCAAAATTTTGTGAAAGTGTCGCAGGTGCGACACTACTTTGTGACACTACTTTTTCCAGAAATTTGAAAAACATGTTTCTGGGGTGTTTAACCTCAAAATAAAGACATGGCTAGCATCCTGAGGGTCAAACTAGGTGAACACAAAAAGAATTGTGTTCCTAGAGGGTCCCAATTTTAAATGCCAAGCACTTTTCTGATCAGTAACTGAAAAAAAATGGTGGATTTGCAACACTACTAGGGCCATTTGCAACACTTAAAAGTGCATTTGTGAAAGTGTTGAACTTTTTAACTTTCCCTTTGACTTATAATGGGAACTTGTTTTTTGAATAACTTTTGAACAGTTCAATATTTTTTCATGAAATCTTCAAAAGGCACATTGGGGATCCTGGCTGCATGTTTCCCGAAGTTTTCGGACTGGTCACGCAAACTGTGCAACCTGTAGGCGTGAGCAAAAAATGCGCAAAAAAGCATAATTGCGCATTGGAATGTCGCTTAATAAGTCCACAGCCGTATATCTAACTGCTATGAAAGTTGGCAGATCCCAAGAACTACCACGCCCAACCACGCATTACAAATTTCAGGCAAATCTGTTGAATGGTGGCAAAGTTATTATGGTGCAAAGTTTCACTGTTTAACCTTAAAAGTGCTACTCAACCCTAACTATGGTAGCATTTATGTATGTGTGTGTATATATATATATATATATATATATTAGAAGTATAAAACTCAGTTTAATGCATCAGTTAGGGTTGTTCCACAGCGACAAAAGTGAGAATTTGATGTTAGGGTTGAAACCCCCTTTGACCCCTCAGCCCACCCCAACTGGAATCGGGGTGTGAATTGGGGTCATCGGCCCTAGGTGTCACCCATCACATGTGGATAGAAGCTGAGGAATAGGAGAATGGGGTGACAGTTAGGACTGATATTTAATATGCACCCGATTCCAGTTGGGGGTGGGCTGGAGGGTGAAAAGGGGTTTCAACTAACATCATTCCTTGCTCTTGTCACTGTGGAACAACCCTAACTGATGCATTAAACGGAGTTATTTGCCTCTAATTTTCCTTCTTTTTGAGAATGATAATGAGAAATAGTGAATGTAACAAGGTGGCGGGAGCGGCGGGAGAACGGGGCCCACAGCCACGTGTTATCTTGTCACATACCAACAGTGTGCCCACAAATGCAAATCATAATGCGCATGATGATGCAAAGTGAAACAGAAAGAGAAACAGTACTGTAGACAGAAATGTTAAAAGCAACACAAACGCAACCGCAAATGAAAATGAAAATGCAAAGGGTAACGCACATGGTGGCGTAAACATGAACGGATGTAGAAATGGATGCGAAACCACAAGCAGAAATGGTAATGGTAACAGTAATGTAAGTGCACAGGCTGGTTTTACCCAAAAACTGAATAAAGAAAGACAGTGAGTACAAAGAATGTATGCAAAATAATGACTCTCGGAACACAAAAATGAGGACTTGGAATAGTAAATTGCTTATATCTCAGTAACCATATAACATAGAAAAAAAATGTAAAAGTCATATGAATTATCACTTCCCTGGCTAGTTTTAATTTTCAACAAAAAGTCCTTATCTCGCACCGTTTTCGAGATACAGCCCTGAAAGGTGCTGTGAACTCCGTAATGTTATCCTATGGGAAAAAACCAGAAGTTCGGACTGCCATAACTTTGCCTCCCTGTAATATTTTTTCACCAAACCACTGAAAGACACATCTGTGGGATGTTGGCTGTGTTCCCTGCAAATTTCAGCCCAAAACACCAAACTGTTATTTTGCAGCAGGGCGCCAAACGATTGCTGCAATGCATTGTACGCCGTAATATTATCCTATGGGAAAAGTGTCAACTTTGGAGTACTGTAACTTTGCTGCTGTGTAATAACACTGAAAAGCACATCTGTGAGATGTCGGCTGCATTCTCTCAAATTTCTTTGGGCTGAAATTTGCAGGAACACAGCCAACATCCCACAGATGTGTCTTTCAGTGGTTTGGTGAAAAATATTACAGGGAGGCAAAGTTATGGCAGTCCGAACTTCTGTTTTTTCCCATAGGATAACATTACGGAGTTCACAGCACCTTTCAGGGCTGTATCTCAAAACGTGCAGTAGATAAGGACTTTTGTTGAAAATTAAAACTAGCCAGGGAAGTGATAATTCATATGACTTTACATTTTTTTTCTATGTTATATGGTTACTGAGATATAAGCAATTTACTATTCCAAGTCCTCATTTTTGTGTTCCGAGAGTCATTATTTTGCATACATTCTTTGTACTCACTGTCTTTCTTTATTCAGTTTTTGGGTAAAACCAGCCTGTGCACTTACATTACTGTTACCATTACCATTTCTGCTTGTGGTTTCGTACCCATTTCACTTACCGTTCATGTTTACGCCACCATGTGCGTTACCCTTTGCATTTTCATTTTCATTTGCGGTTGCGTATGTGTTGCTTTTAACATTTCTGTCTACAGTACTGTTTCTCTTTCTGTTTCACTTTGCATCATCATGCGCATTATGATTTGCATTTGTGGGCACACTGTTGGTATGTGACAAGATAACACGTGGCTGTGGGCCCCGTTCTCGCCCGCTCCGCCCACCTTGTTACATTCACTATTTCTCATTATCATTCTCAAAAGAAGGAAAATTAGAGGCAAATAACTCCTTTAATGCATCAGTTAGGGTTGTTCCACAGTGACAAGAGCAAGGAAATTTGATGTTAGGGTTGAAACCCCCTTTTCACCCCTCCAGCCCACCCCCCCAACTGGAATCGGGGTGTGCATTGGGGTCATCAGTCCTAACTGTCACCCCATTCTCCTATTCCTCAGCTTCTATCCACATGTGATGGGGTGACACCTAGGGCCGATGACCCCAATTCACACCCCGATTCCAGTTGGGGGGTGGGCCGGAGGGGTGCAAAGGGGGTTTCAACCCTAACATCAAATTTCCTCACTTTTGTCGCTGTGGAACAACCCTAACTGATGCATTAAACTGAGTTTTATACCTCTAATATATATATATATATATATATATATACACACACATACATAAATGCTACCATAGTTAGGGTTGAGTAGCACTTTTAAGGTTAAACAGTGAAACTTTGCACCATAATAACTTTGCCACCATTCAACAGATTTGCCTGAAATTTGTAATGCGTGGTTGGGGTGGTAGTTCTTGGGATCTGCCAACTTTCATAGCAGTTAGATATACGGCTGTGGACTTATTGCCGACATTCCATGCGCACTATGCTTTTTTACATTTGCTCACTTACAGGTTGTTGCAGTTTATGCGTGACCAGTCCGAAACTTCGAAACATGCAGCCAGGATCCCCAATGTGCCTTTGAAGATTTCATGAAAAATATTGAACTGTTCAAAAGTTATTCAAAAAACAAGTTCCCATTATAAGTCAAAGGGAAAGTTAAAAAGTTCAACACTTTCACAAATGCACTTTTAAGTGTTGCAAATGGCCCTAGTAGTGTTGCAAATCCACCATTTTTTTTCAGTTACTGATCAGAAAAGTGCTTGGCATTTAAAATTGGGACCCTCTAGGAACACAATTCTTTTTGTGTTCACCTAGTTTGACCCTCAGGATGCTAGCCATGTCTTTATTTTGAGGTTAAACACCCCAGAAACATGTTTTTCAAATTTCTGGAAAAAGTAGTATCATAAAGTAGTGTCGCACCTATGTACACTTTCACAAAATTTTATGAAGCCAAAGAAATTGTGACACCGTTTTTCTAGACTATGGCCAAAATGACAGGAGTTCTTACATCCTGCTGCAAAAGAACGGTTTAGTCTTTTGAGCTGAAATTTGAGGGAAGGCAGCCAACATCTCTCAGATGTGCCTTTTGTGGCTTGGTGACAAAATATTATATGGATGCCGTTATGGTACTACAAAATTGACTTTTTTCCCATAGACTAACATGGTGGCATTCGCTGCACATTTCAGGGCTAGTATCTCGAAATGGTGCAAGATACAGAATTTTCATCACAGCAAAACCTCAGCCAGGAAACCATGAATCATGTGAAATTTACATTTTTTTCTATGTCGCACGGTTCCTGAGATATAAGCAATTTAGTATTCCAACAGCTCATTTTCTGCTCGGAGCATTATTATGCATTCATTCTTTGTATACAGTGGCCCAGATATTCAAACTGCACCAGGCTGTGGTGCAAGCTTGGGCACAGCGCAACTTGGCTGCGCAGGGGCGTGGACTGGGTGAAATATTCAACAGAGCTGTGCCATGGCATGGCATCATTGAATATCGCACCCTGGCCACCTGCAGTGCGCATGGTACAGTGGCACTGTGCCAGCACAAGCTGCCAGAGTGGAGCATGGAGATGAGCTAGTGCAAGTTCCATTGCACTATGCACAGCAACCGCGATATTCAAAACTTGACATGTAAATGGGGCCATAATGTATGCAAGGCCCAAAGGGGGCCATTTGCATGTCATTATGGCCCCATTTGAACTCGAGTGTGCCGATCCCTAATGACTTGTGCCTGGCACCCTGCCAGGCAGCAGCTATTGAGGACCGATGCCCCCTGCAGCTGGCAATGTGTTCCCAGCCCAATCATGGGCAATTGTATAAATAAATAAGAATATGTCCAATATCCCTGGTGGTCCAGTGGACCACTATCTGCCGATCACGGGCATCTGTATAAATACATAAATAACTCCAATATCCCTGGTGGTCCAGTGGACCACTGTCTGCCTGATCACGGGCATTTGTGTATAAAATACATAAGTCCAATATCCCTGGTGGTCTAGCGGACCCTCCCCACCCACCCACTGAGCCCCACAGTCCCGCTCCCACCTGGTCAGCGGGCAGCACCCCATCTGCCTGATGCCCCGCCACCCGCCGACTGACACCAAGCAGCTAGAGTTATGCCCATTGGTTCACAGCGTGAGCCAATGGGTGTAGCTTCATTAGAAATAGACATTCCAGATATGTGAATGATCCATTCGCATATCTGAATGTGTAGTACGGTATGGGCTGCAGACCATTGGCACATGCTGTGAACCAATGGGCGCGCCTACTGGACAGTGTTAGTCGGTGGGCAGCGGGCAGGTGGTGGTGGTGCTGCTGCCAGATGGCTGATCAGGGGAGCGGGCAGGGGCCTAGGTGTGGTGGTGGGGAGGGGGTACCGCTAGACCACCAGAGATATTGGACTTATTTATTTTTATATAAAAATGCCCGCGATCAGGCAGACAGCAGTCCACTGGACCACCAGGGATATTGGAATTATTTATTTATTTATACAGATGCCCATGATTGGGCAGATAGCGGTCCACTGGACCACCGGGGATATTGGACAGATTAATTTATTACAAATGCCCACGATCGGGCAGATAGTGGTCCACTGGACCACCAGGGATATAGAACAGAGTAATCTAGTTTTATTACAAATGCCCGCAATCAGGCAGACAGCAGTCCACTAGACCACCAGGGATATTAGATGGAATTCTTCTTTTAATTTTACAGAAACCCAGGATTGGGCATGGGGGGGGCACCACCAGCTGCAGCCTGAGCTCGGGTGGTCACCTACAGGTGGCAGCTGCCGTGTTGCACCCAGCAATGCAGCAGCTCACCTGTTGGTGGCCATCCCTTGTTCCTTTTTGTTTGGGATCAACTTTGTGCAGGCACAGGTAGGGGTTGCACATGCATGGCTCTGCACATCCCGGGCTGAATATCCGGCTGTGCAGGGTATGCATGGGCATGCCCCCACTACCTGCGCCTGCATACATTACTGATGTACTCAGGCACATCGGGATCTGTGCCGGGCACTTTTTCCTTTTGACTATCGCACCGTGGCGGAATCAGTGGGTTCCGCGATGGCGAACAGTGTTGTGCCATGCGCAACCCTTTTGAATATCTGGGCCACTGTGTTTTCATGAAGTTGTTGGGCAAAATAGAGTATGTGGCATCCGTTACTGTAACAGTTAGTGCCTCACTAGCATTTCCATTCCCCGCTATGCTACTATTCCCCGTATGCTCGTGGTGCATTACCTCTGCGTTCTCATTTGCACTTGCAGTTGTGTTACTGTTACCATTTGCATTTCCACTACTGTGGTTTGTGTTTTGGTTTGCATTTCCCGCACCCCTTTCATTTGTGTTTCTCTTTCAGTTTGTGTCTTCGTTGCTGTTACTGTTATCATTTGCATTTCCAATTGCGTTACTGTGCCCATGCGCATTATGGTTTGCGTTTCCGTATGCGCTTCCATTTGCTTTTGCATTTCTGTTTCCTTTGATGTTATTGTTGCTGTTACAGTTACCATTTGCATTTACAATTGTGGTAATGTGACCGTGCACATTACGGTTTGTGTTTTCATAAGTGCTTCCATTTCCGATTCTGTTTCTGTTTCCTTTGGCGTTATTGTTCATGTTAACTTTGCCATTTGCTTTTACATACACAGTACCGTGACCGTGCGTATTAAAGTTTGCGTTTCCGTGTGCGCTTGCATCTGCATTTCCGTTTCGGTTCCGTTTGGCATTATTTATGCTGTTAAAGTTACCATTTGCATTTCCAATTGCCTTCAGGCCACATGCTCCCACCACCACATTCCATTCACTACTTCTACTGTACATTCTCAAAAAGAAGGGAAATTAGAGGAAAAAAATCCATTTAATGCATCAGTTAGGGTTGTTCCACAGTGACAAAAGTGAGGAAATTTGATGTTAGGTTGAAAAAAACCCTTGCACCCACCCCACAACACCCCGCATCAGGGTGTGCATTGGTCATCGGTTCTAACTCTCACCCAATTCTCCTATAGTTCACCACCTCAGCTTCTTTACATATGTGATGGGGTGAGAGCATTGATGACCCCAACGCATGCCCTGATGTCGGCTGGGGGGCAGGGTGGGGTGGTGCAAGAGGGGGTTTCAACCCTAACATAGAATTTCCTTGCTTTTTGTGCTGTGGAACAACCCTAACTGATGCATTAAATGGAGTTTTTTGGCTCTAATGTATACATATATATATATATATATATATATATAAAATTATTTTTTCTTTCTCTCGTGTGCTTCGCTCAGCATCAGACAGGGGTGAGGTGCCCAACTGTGGGAAGCATCGTAATAGCATGACTATGAGGTTTTGAACATAAGAAGGCTGGGGCCTATCTAGCTTTTGGCCCCATGCCAGGTTTGGGGCATTTAATGATGTTGTGTGGTCATTTTCAACATCGACCTTACTATATTTACACAAGTTTCAAGCCAGCGGCAACACTTAAAGAGCACCAGCTTCCAATTCATTGATGCCATGTACAAGGGAGAAGCTATATCGTTCATGAATATTTACATAATGGTGCCATTGTGAGTTGTTTTGATGCAGGGAGGGAACGGGGAGGCTGTGGTCAAGGGGGATTAAAAAAGGAGAGAAGGATGGTAGTTAGGAGGTTGTACAGGGTACAGGAGTTGCCTGATGCATGTCATTTTAGTTGCAGGATGGCTCCCAAAAAAGCAACAACCCCTAAACCTAAGACCAGTGAGGTACTGGCCCAGAAGGCCATTGACCTGATGGACCAGGTCCAGGCCATAATAAAAGAATCAAGGGAGGCAGCGGAGAAGGAGAGGCAGGTGGACAAGAGAAAGAAGCCACCACAGCAGAAGTAGCCACCAAAGAAGGAGGCCATCATGAGCAGCCTGAGGACAAGGGCAAACCACAACAGGAAGAGGGTAAGATGCCAACAGCGGTCCTGTTGGTTGAGGGTATCCTCAAAGGGTATCTGGCTGGTTTGATGGAGGAAAAAGGTGAGAAGGGGTGGGAGGAAGTGGATGAGGCAAGGCAGGCACTGAAAGCAGAGAAGAGGGTGGAGGAAATAGAAGGGCAGGGGATGGGAATGGGGGAAGGGACTAGCAAGGGGGGATATGGCTGGCCACCAGGAATGATGCTGGGTGACCACTCCCAGATCCTCAAGGAAAAGATTTGGAAGGGAAGTATATTGACACGCTTGCATTGATAGACAAGGACACTGCAAAAAATATGAGTAGAAAGAATCGGTGGGCAACTCAGAGATGGCAGTAGCCCTGGTCATTGTGGGCAAGACCAGCGAGGAGGTCAGCTATAGGGGCAAGACATCTGGTGCATGGATGGAAGGATTCACGCATTGTAGTGCCATCATGCTTCAAAAGAAGCTGGAGTCAGTGGTACCTTTGCTGACCTACTCAGCCATCATGCAGGATACTTACAAGGTCAAGAATGGGTATGGGTGGCTTATATATGATGAGAAATTCAGGCAAAGGATGGCATCGCATGGTGACATGAGATGGGATATTACCCTGAACTGTGGATAAGGACCCTGTTGGCGCAGGGTGGGAACAGCAATGAAGGCATACTGTAAAAGGGGCAGGGGTACCTAATGCAATAGCATGTTGGGCATACAACAAGGCAAACTGCACGTGGCCCAGCTGCAGATTCAAACATGCCTGTTCCGGGTGCAGGGGAACCCACCCAGTTACCCGATACAGAGCTCAAGGTGAAAAAGCGGGCCACCAGACACAAGGATAGACTTCTCGGTAGGGGCAGGGTGGGTTAAGAGGGAGAGTTATAGGGGTACATTATAGATGGCAAAGTGGAGGAGGTTTTGGGGAGGTAGAGACCTTCAAGGGGAAGATGCCACAGGATATGTTCAGCAATGCAGCATCCCTGATAAGATTGAACTATATTAAAGGCTTGGATAGTGGATTGCCCCAATCAGGAGGTTGGAGATATACTGAGGGAGGGGTTTGAGGGAGATTTTCATATATATTTCATGGGGGTCAAGAAAAATATGAGATCAATGAACCTGGCATCCATAAAAGGGAAGGAGGTGATAGTGGAGAGGAAGATTAAGAAGGAAGTGGAGGTGGGTAGAGTGGCAGGGCAATTCGACTATCTCCCTTTTCCTAGATTCTGGCTGTCACCTTTAGGCATAGTCCCAAAAAAGGCACCTGGGGAGTACCATTTAATCCACCACCTATCATACCCTTAGGGTGATTCGGTCAGTGAATACATCACACCTGGAGAGGAGCATGGTACGGTATGCCATGCTGGACCAGGCAATGGAGGCCATACAGACAAACCAAGGAGCCTGGCTTGCAAAGATGGACATTGAGTCAGCTTTCTGATTGCTACCAGTGAGCCAGGAGGACTGGGAGCTCCTTGGTTTCAATTTCAAGGGCGGTTCTAGTTCGGCAAGGCCATACCTGGAGGTCCAGTTGCTTGTACCGCATTTGAGGATTTCAGCACCTGGTTGCAGTGGGTTTTCTGTTCAGTACCAGATGGGGGCAGTAGTCCACTACCTGATTTTCTGTTCATAGGGGAAGGCAGGGAGGAGATTGCAGGCATGATCAGGGAGTTTGAGGCCTGTGCAGGGAGCTAGGGTTCCACTGGCAGAGGACAAACGTAAGGCCCAGACAGGAAGATAAAGTTCTTGGGAATTGAGTTAGATGTGGTGGAACAGTGTTTCTGACTCCTGGCCAAAAGGTGGCCAAGCTCGCTGACCTCATAAAAGGATAAAAGGGAAGCACAGGGTACAGCTCAGGGTGGTACAGCAGATATTAGGACACATGAATTTCACCAGCATGGTGGTGGCACCAGGTCAGAATGTTCATGAGGAGGCTCACCAGGACCACGGACAAGGATAAGCTTCCTCACCACTTGGTAGATATCACCATGGGGTGCAGAAGGACCTGCAGGCATGGGAGACCTTTTTAGAAGGTTATAACAGAGTCACCTTTTGGCAAGGGCAGTGGGAAGGCAGCAATGAAATAGAATTATACACAGACACAGTGGGGGAATCAGGCATGGGTGGATATTTCCAAGGCAAGTGGATATCAGAGAGAGAGAGAGATGGCCAGACCAATGGGTGGAGCTGGGGCTAACCAGGGACATTACCTTTTTGGAGGCATTCCTCATATGGGTGGCCATGGTGGTGTGGGGAGAGGATTTCAGAAACAAGAGGGTGATGTTCCAGTGTGATAATCCAGCAGTGGTTTTGGTCATCAACAGGCAGTCTGGGACCACAGAAGCAGTACTGAGGGTGGCTAGGAGATTGGTATGGGAAGGGCTGAGGCTGAACATGTCTTTTAGAGCACAGCATGTGGAAGGGGTTAAAAATGACATAGTTGACAGCCTCTCTCATTTGCAGTTGGACAGGTTAAAGTCACTGGCCCCTCAGGCAGCTGCCCGGAGAACACTGGTGCCTGCTCGGCTCTGGGAGATAGGATGGACCAAGCCCATCTCTTTTTTCAGAAAGCCTGGGCACCCAACACACTAAAAGCTTATGAGGGGGCATGGAGGAGTTTCCAGGAGTTCTGGGGGAGGGTGGGGCTGGAGAAAAGTGGCCCAGTTACTGAATTACAGATCATAAGATATAGGGTAGACAGGTAGTAAGCTGGCATGTCAGGCACATCTATCGGCATCTGCCCAGCAGGGGTAGTCCTGGTATGTCAACTGAGAGGGTGGGCCTCTCCTGCAAATACTCTGGCAGTCCGCCAGATACAGCAAGGGTTGGCAAGGCTGCAAGGGCAACATACGGATCGGCACAGGCCAATTTGTGGGGAGTTGTTCAGGAAGTTGCTGGGCAGTTTGACCAGCATGTTCTCATCAGCATATGAGGCTGAGCTGTTTGCAGCCATCTTCCACATTATGCAGAAGGGCACATTCAGGGTCAGTGAGGTGGTGGCAAAAGGAAAGAGAGATAAACTGGGTGGACTTCTAGACAGGATGTGTCCTGGTCTGTAGGAACAGTCTGGGTATGGCTCAGGCTATCCAAGACAGACCAATTGGGAGAAGGAGTTAGGGTGATTTTGAAACAGAAGGGGGAACAGGGTAAAGGGATTGTTGACACCATAAGGGAGTACATGGCAGTGAGGCCATGTGAGGGTGAAAGTTTTTTTAGCATGGGAACGGGGATCCGGTCACCGCCCCTAGGTCACTGTAGTACCAAAAAAGGGCATAGTTTTCATAGACGAGGACACAAGGTTGTTTGCATCACAATCGTTTAGGATGGGGGCTGCATTGAATATGGCCAACCACGGGGAGACACCAGCAGCCATACAACAAGTAGGCAGGTGGAAGTTAAAGGCATATAAGAGATACATTAGAAAATGAGAATCTAACTATCTTTTTTTTGATTCCAGGAATTAGATAGCGCAGGGTGGTGTGGATTATCGGATACTCTTTTATACATTGGGCGGATCTGTGGGCAAGGAGGGCAAGGGGCGGTGCCCAATTGGGACAAGATGTGGACAGAACATTGGTAAAATGGAGAAGACAAAGGGGACTGCTATGGAAGCCATTAATACCACTGGTCAAACAGCAGAGTAGGGCATAGCCCACACAGGACTTTATTATAATACATGGGGGGGTAACAATTTAGGAAACACACCATGGGTGGTTTTGGTATGGACTATCCTGAGGGATTTGATGGCCATAAAGGGATGGTGGCCTCAAGCTGAACTGGGCTGGTCAGAGATCATCCACAGGAGGAATTGGAGGCAGGCGAAGGAGGCACTCAGCATTGAGAAGGCTTAAAAAAGGGTTAACAGGAAGGTGGCAGCATGGATCAGTGAACACTGGGGGCTGTACATCAGGAATAGTCTGATCACAAATGATACCCAAGGCATGTACAGGACGGATGGGGTGCATACATCTGGGTGGGTAATATGGTACTCATTAGGGACATTCGCGAGGTTATTGAGTCCTGGTGGGGGTTTGTTTGCCTAGTTTTTAACTGGGAAGCCCTAGGGCCAACTGGGGTCAGACCAAGGGCTAGTGAAAAAAGGGGCCCGCTGAAATAAGGTGCAGCTGGGCAGGAGAGGGCCCCATGGGGCAGTCACCCCGGGGGCAGGCTGGGGAGCAGCTGGGTCACCTGAGCCCAGACTGAAAATACCAGAAGATGAAGCACTGGGTCAGTACACCCGGCCAAGGAACCACATAGCCATAAACAACATTATTGTGAATAAAGGGGCTACTCAAGGATGGTGGTGAAAATATAAAATATACAGAATATGTGATGATAGGAATATTGCAATGTCAAGGATGTATATTTATGAAATGTAAAAATGAGATGTGAAATGGTGCAAATCTATAAAGAAGCCAGTGGCGAACCAATGGAAAGTGGGTGAGTGTGATCTGATTTTGGGGATCCAGGGACAACTTCCACAAAAAGCCAGATTTTATACTTTTGGGCCAGATATTCAAAACTTTGCGCTGGGCAAAACCATTTGCGCAGGTTTAGCGCGGGATTAGCTGGTCTGCCATATTCAAAGGCCAAGATAGCGCGGCAAACTGCATTAGCGCTGGGCAAAATTATAATGTATGCAAGGGCAAACTGACATGAATACAGGCACAATGCTATATTCAGTGACTAGCGCCCACGCTAAGTGGTTTTGCACCACTTAGCGCGACACTTTAGCGCCGGTGGCATTACCGCCCAGGAAAGCTGGTCTTAATCCTGGGCAATCAGCTTTGCGCGACATTATGGCTTTGCGCCGGGCGCTTATGCGCTGGCTTAGCGCCGGTTTTGCCGACCCTAACAAATAAATATGACACACAGATAAAGCCAAACTTAGAGGAAGCATGCTGCTAACCGATGGCATCACAATGATGCTATCATCTGCCACCAGTCCCAGCCATGCTAGGCAGTAAATGGTGACCCTGCTGCCAGTGGACAGCATGGCAGTGTGGCCATACAGCACACACCTGCAGACCACACATCTGTGGACACAAACAGATGCCAGCACACACATGCAGCACTGTGGGCATGGAGGATGTTGAGGGGAGCGTGTATTGGTGGCGAGGCTGTGCTACAGACCAGGTGTGGCCACAAGGCTGGGACACATCATGCAGTGCTCATGGGCCAGTATTGGGAATACCCCCAACACTAGTGTGCCTTTCGGATAATATATGCCCCCCCGGCCACATACCACACAGCTGTACAACTGCCAAGCATACAAAGCCAGAAATGTACATGTCACTGTGAGCATCCCATGCCACAGGTACAGCATCTCTGGGTCACACAACAGTGTAACAGTAATGTCCACTGTCAGTAAACACCTGCAGGTTGGGCCTGTCACTGTGTACAGTGCAGTCAGCATCACTGCCTCACACACCAGGCAGTGCTGTGTCCCTCACACTACTGGCCCCTTGCTACTGTAGTGTCTGCTGTGCACTGTAGCATGCCCTACAGTGTGACAGTTGCATGCAGCACCACCACCACATGTGCCTATGCTGTGTTGTCCCCTGGGGTACGTGTATGCTATGCTATGCTGTACTGTTTACATGTAGCCTGCAGCTATCATCGGCACTGCCAGACTGACCTACAGGTGGAGCTGCAGGATGGACCTGGTCAGCCCCTGTACTTCCAGACTGACCTACAGGTGGCTCTGTGGGACCCTGCAGTAATGCAGGGCAAACTGCATGCAAATCAGGGTATAATGAGATGCTAATCTGGTTGTTTGCCCAGAGACTGCCTAAGTAGGCTCATTTGCATGGCACTTTGAATATGGCATATTTAGCCCGGCAAACGTGTTTGCCCTGGTGAACTGCTTAGCTCCTTGCTAATGTGTTAGCGGCGCATGGTACGGGTATAATATACTGTTTTGAACACTGTTCTTTCACATCTGCTGCTTCCTGCAGCTGTACTGAGTCCATGCATTTACTGGCACACATTGGCCATGTATTTCTTCTGTACCTGCCCTCATGTTGCTGTGCACTGTGTTGTTGTTGTGGGTTGCACTTCCTGGTTGCTTTATTCAGTGCTGTCTTATTCCCGGGCTATTTTTGCCCTGCACTCACAGACCAGTTTGCCCGGCTTCCTTAGCCTGCAATATTCAGCAGGATTAGCACCGGGCTATTTCCATTTCAATATAGCTTGATCTGTGCTCTGGGCTAAGTTTGCCCGCCGGGCAGTGCTAATTTAGCCCCTGGGCAAAGTTTTGAATATCTGGCCCTTCATCTCCTACTTTTATACCATTGAAATTATTATTGTTTCTAAAAGCAATAACTAAGGGCTCAATGGCCAGAGTAAATAATAATGGGAAGAAGAGGCAGCCCTGTCTTTTTTTTTTTTTTTTTTTAGTTGTTTAACCAGGAGTAGCACACTAAGCTGAAAGCTTTTTTACAGGAGCAACCTGTTTCACACTGTAATTGCATTCTGTCAGAGTTCTCTTTGTTTATTCACATGTTTACTGTAGGAGTTGTATAAATAAGATCTATCCATTGTCTGAATTTTGGGCTTAGACTCATGGGCCCAGATATTCAGACTGCGCCTGGCAGGGACGCAAGCCTAGGCGCAGTGCAGCTGGGCTGCGCCGGGGCCAGAACCAGATGATATTTAATAGGGATGTGCCATGGCACAGCACCGTTGAATATGGCAGGGCCAGTGCACATATTGTGCATGGCGCAGTAGCACTGCGCCAGTGTAAGCCACTGTTAGGGAGCACGGGGATGCGCCAGTGCAAATGCAGTTGTGCTAGGTGCATTACCCACATATTCAGCAGGGGCATGCAAATGAGGCCATAATATATGCAAGGCAGATTTGCATGCCTTGAGCAGGGCATGCCGGTGACTTGCGACTGGTGCCCTGCACAGCATGACATGTGCTATGGGGATCTCGGGGCATCCCCTGCCCTGTATCTGTGATTGCAGTACAACATTTGACTGATAGCCCTAGTAGTCTAGTGGCCCTCTCCGCCCACCCCATTCCATGATAACTGTTCTTGAGACTGTCCCTGATAGTCTAGTTGCCCCCTTCCTCCCATGTCCCTGACTGCCAGAATATCATATCCAGGTCCCTGGTTGTCTAGTGGCACCCCCCCACCCATTGCTGTGATCACTATACAGCGCCATATCATCTATTCCTGGTGATCCACTGGCACCCCTACCACTCTCACCCATACAGTACCCTTAGTTACTCCTGCACCTCTTCATACTGCTCAGATGCCTCCGACGACAGTTACAGTATAGGGTCGTAAGCCCATTGGTTACAGTGAACTATTGGGCTTGCAGGGCATACTGTACTAGACAGTCCCACATATGTGAATGAAGTCACCACATACTGGGTTTTGTACTAGTATGCCCTGCAAGCCCATTGGTTCACAGGTGGACCAATGGGCTTACAGCCCATACTGTAACCGCCGCTCGTCGGACGGTCGGGCAGTATGCAGGCGGGTTGCACCTACCTGCCAAATGACAGGGGCGGCAGGGTGGCAAGGGGTGCTGTGTGGTGGGCAGGGGTGGGAGGCAACTGGATCACCAGGGATAGATGATATGGTGCTGTACTGCAATCACGGCAATGGGCAGGGGGGTACCACTAGACTACCAGGGACATGGATAACGGTATTAGTAAGGCAATCGGGGACAAGGGAGGAAGGGGGGAGGCCACTAGACTATCAGGGACAGTCTACCATAACAGTTATTGGGGCATCGGGACTTGGGAAGGGGTCCACTGGACTACCAGGGATATGAGTGTGCTTGTGGACGGTGTTCTGGGTGGGCGGGTGGCCACCCATACCTGGTGGCTGCTGTGTTGCACCCTTCAGTACAGCAGCCCACCTCTAGGTGGCTGCGAGTTGTTCCCGCTCCTCACGGGCTCAACTTTGAGCCCCCCATGTGGCGCACTGCGGGGTTGCGCCAGCATATGTGCCACACATCCTGGGCTGAATATCGGGATGTGCCGCATATGCATGGGCATGCCTCCTGCACCTGCGCCATATTCATTACCAACGCACCCTGGCGTATTGAGATTTGTGCCGTGCAACCTGCCTCTTTGAATATCGTGTCGGGGCGCATTGGAGAACAACTCCTTTGATACCTGGCCCATTGAGTGAAGAACTACTTTAATATTTTTATATAAATGTTTATATATTTTTTTAGGAAATTTAAATGTATTTTACTTTTTTTTTTTTTATTGGTATTATCAGGGGACATTGAGATTAACTCTTGTCCCTCTCCTGCTGCAAATGTTGATCCTGTACACTGGCATTTTATGCACAGTTTAAAGATTCTTCATTTCAGTGATTGCAGCTTGGTTCCAAAAATTAGCAGAGTTGGAATGCATTGTTAATTTATATCAGCCTGCTAGTCTGAGAATCACTAAATTCTGGCTGAAAACTTATTTGTCTGTGTATGTATGTGTATGTGTGTCTTGTTGGATTCAGGATTATAAAACAAAATTGTGGTGGAGGAAGAAAGCAGGAGGTGGCAGTGTAGTTTAAAGATTTCTTACAGGCATTATTTTTAATAATTGTTCTTATTATTTTCTGAACTTCATGGTATTTCTTTTATTCACTGAAAATGTAGTTCTATTTCTTGTTATCACATTTATATTCATAAAATACCTCAAAATGACCTTATACACACAAGAAATCACATTCCTAGTACACTACATTGTATTAAGCAAAATTATGCTATGGCCTTGAAGGTTTTGTGAATTAGACAATTCTGCTTCTGCTTCCTTGTAGACTGTCTCTGTGGTAACAGCAGAACTTAAACATCAACTGCAGTAAGCGTTTATTTAGTTTTTGACAAAAAAGCAAACAATTCGTTAACTTTTTTCATGTGTTTGTTTTTGTTTTATTTCTTCTTATACCTTGAATTTCTTGTTATTTCTTATTTAAGAAAAGCATGGCTCTCTAGGCATGAGTTTACTGAGAATTAATCCATGCCTCAGGGGTTATGAGGCATGAGGCTGCTGGTTGAGTGACTTTAATCACCCAGGTGTGGATTAATTTCAGTAATCCCATGCACTGGAGTTAAGTTATTTGTTATAAAATGGGCAACTTTATTTTAGAGTTTTACTTAAATACATTTTGAAAACTCCACTGTCTACATGAATATGTAATAAAATACCTCTTCTGCCTAATGGGTTTGTCCTTCTGATGCCGTAGTTGTAATTCTCCCTAGGTGGATTTGTCCTAATGAGGATGCTATAGTTGTAAGTTTTACATGTCTCTTAGGTGGAGTGATCTGACTAGGTCACTTTACATTGCTGTCAATCTGGATTTTGTAGTCCAGCAACCCAGCTTTGGGTTTCTTGAGAATAAACCATGGTCAGTCAGGTGACCTGTTTTGATGAATCTGAATACAGGATTTTTGGAACCCATTTTATAAATTGGTTTAAAGATCATGAATCATCTTATGAGTCCACACTACAATCTTACAAGCTGGTTCAATTAATCAGAGTTCCCTCTAGGTTCAATTCAGGTAACACTAGTAACTCACTGCTGGACTGGATTTTCACTAATAAGGAGAATAAAATGTTATCTGCTGGTGCATTGGCAGACTCAGTGACTGACCATTTGGCCACTTACTGCGTTCTGACATTTAGACCTCCTAGAGTGCCACCTCAGTTAGTTAAATTTAAAAATGTTAACAAATTTGATCATGCTGCTTTGTTGCATGAAATGTCCAGCACTGATTTGTCTTATATTGATTTGATTCTAGATGTTGATTTGGCTTTAGAATTTTTTTTAACAACAGCTGTGCCCAATTCAGGAGCAATATTTCCCTAAACATTTGGTCAGAATTTGCAGTGCTCCAAACAAATGGTTTTCTGACAACATAAAACACTGTATAAAATAGGAATGTGGCCTGGTTCCAGTAATACTGGGCCCCATATTCGAAAAGTGGCTGGCTGAATCGTGCAAGTGGCTGTGCCACGCATCTGAAATGCACTGGCACAAAATAATGTAATATTCAGAATATGCACCATTGGATGCAGTTGTGCATGTCTGGCTGAGTATCCCAAAGATGCATAATCACGCAACAGGAAATGTGCTGCACAGCAGGGCACTTTTGAATATGGAAAGCTATGCACAATAGGCAGGGACTGTGGCACACAAATGGTGAAAGGAGCCCAATGCACTGGTGCATATAGGATAGGTGGTGGTGCAACAGGGCAGCACCCCAGGGGACAGGGGAAGCACTGTGGCACACAACAGTGGCCAAAATGCCCTGAAGCAGGACCACCAAGTGCCCAGTACAATGCACCACACAGATGCCACAACCAAGGGGAATGCCATGCACACTGGCCAATGCAGACACACACAGTCATGGATAGGGTACACGCAGCAACAGCTGTGCCAATGGTTAGACTCAATGCTGAGCACAGCAACAACAGTGCATACATGCCAGATAGAACTGTGGCACAGTGCACCACCAGCACAGCACTGAATTACTGGGGTTGGGACCCACAACAGGGACCCACACTTATAGTGAGACATGTCTGCTGACAGTGCAGGATAGAACAACAAGACCAATGACAACAACATAGAGGGTACAGTGCCACCGCAGTGAACCAGTAGGAAAGGATACAAGGACCTTCGACAAGAGCCCCATGCTACCAGTGCAGGAAGTCAGGGCCAAACACAACATTGGCCACACCCTGGGGACAGGGTGTGTTGGGTGATGTGTCAGTAATCACAAAGAACCTCAGAACTGAGGTAGAGTGTTACCAAGAGTTTGTAAGCCAAGTTTCAAGAAAATACAAAATCACACATGCCCCCACAATGCAAAGCATTGTATTTTCTTGAAACTTGGCTTCCCAGCCAAATGCCCTTTTGGGGAAACCCTTGCCTCAGTGTTTACGCACAGAGGTTCTTTGTCTTTTAAATAGTTTTTTATTTTAGTGGGTTCACCACAATATATCCCAGGCACACTGCCTTAGGGGTAGCTGGTCCATTCCACTGGGGTTTCAAACAGACGAGGCATACTGATGAGTCCTGGTAGGACGAAACACGTGTCTATGTCTTCTGTTAGCACCCTTTCAAACTGTGTGAGAGGCCTTCGGCACCATGCAATTTGCTAGTTGGACCAGCATAACATTCTGTGGTGATTTGCATATGCAGCCCATGATGCTTTGCATTGTGGGGGCATGTGTGATTTTGTATTTTCTTGAAACTTGGCTTCCCAGCCAAATGCCTTTGGGTAACCCTTGCCTCAGTGTTTATGCACAGAGGTTCTTTCTCTTTTAAATAGTTTTTTATTTTAATGGGTTCACCACAATATATCCCAGGAACACTGCCTTAGGGTAGCTGGTCCATTCCACTGGGGTGTCAAACAGACAAGGCATACTGATGAGTCCTGGTAGGATGAAACACGTGTTCATGTCTTCTGTTAGCACCCATTGCAACCAGTGAGAGGCCTTCGCACCATGCAATTTCTGCTTAAAGTTGACCAGCATAACATTCTGTGGTGATTTCAATATGCAGCCCATGATGCTTGCATTGTGGGGGCATGTGTGATTTTGTATTTTCAGTAATCACACAGCGGTGTTCCAGGATAGCTACATGTGCCAAACAGTAGGCAGCAATAACAATGGAATAAAGCAACACATACAGTACAGAGCCATGTCACACATGAATAAAAGCATTACTGCAACAATGGTAACAACAACACTGGTACAAAACAAGGAACATAACAGGTGCAAGGCAACACAGTATAAAATTTGAAAAAGGGAAAACTACAGTATTTATAGAGCAACAATCGGGACTGAGGGAATGGTGAACAAGGGATGTGGGGTGGACTATATATATATATATATATAGAAATGGGTCTGGGATGGAGTGTGGGGTGAACAGGGGCTGTGTACAGCTAATGTGCCACATCAGCATTGTGGCATGAATGCCTAGGGTGAGGTGCGCCCAGATGCTGCCTGATGGCTGACACTGTCTGACCTATGGATGGTATGGCCTGCACAGCAACCCCGAGCCTACCATAGATGGACAACAGGATCTTCCTCAATGAAGCTGGTCTCAGTCTCCTGAGCCAGCATCCCTGTGTCCTCTTGAAACTCAGACCCTGTGGTGGCAAGATGTCCCATGGGAGGAAACAGACAAACAAAACACAGCCTCAATGCCAACAGTCAGCCAGTCACAGACAAATTGCCCACTCTCCAAGCAATGATGGTGATGTGCAGGTTCTGGCTCCACTTCAGTCCTGTGTGCTTGTCTTTGTTTGCATGCCAGCTGAACTCTGAAGAATTTTGAAATTCGTGTATTCCATGTTACCATTCTGTGTGTGTGTGCGTGTGTGTATGTCGGGGTAGCATTCCACCACTGGAATAATGCAGAGCTTTGAATTCTTCTATTCCATGATAAACAATCACACAATGTATTAAGTGTGAAGAAAGACAGATGACTGACAGGTGAAAAACATCTGTGTAAGGACTATTTTACATTATTTAGCAACATTTTAGTATTTTTTTTGTGACTTTGAAAACTTTTGGAATGTTCTTTTTAAAAAGTTGCATATGTGTTTCATTTAATATAAGTATTAATCAGGAGTTGGTGTGCAGACTGAGATACCCACACACTCAGACACTGAAGGCACCTCAGTCTGCGGCCTCATGCCTTACTATGCGCCTCTGGGCATGTGGGTATCTCAGTACTACTAACACCCAGCCATGTCTTACTACTTATATATAAGACAGTGGAATACTTCATAAGTACTGGAAAACATCCAGTGTGGCCTGTATGGGTTAAACCCAACCGCCTAGGTGATACAATAACCACAACTAATGATAGCAAAATACAAATTTGTGATGCTGTGTACCAAGTATAAAAATGATTTGATACTACATCCATATGCTCCACTCACCATTCAACATGTGCCACACATCAAAATAATGTCTCACTCCGGCTGACTCTTTTCATGTAAGCCTTGACTTATACATGCTGGTCTGTAACCACCTGCACAACCTACATCCATTGTCTTTCAAGTATTCCAGCCTATGTTTTAATCCCTCCAACTCCATTGCCATAGAATTTTGACTTCAGATGACTGAACAACAACAAGATGGATGGTTTCAGGAGAAAAAATTTGAAATTGAATAAATCATGATACATTCACGCACAGAAATTAAACATGAGGCTGTAAATACAGTATATACATTCATACTGTATGTATTAAAAATTAAAAAAAATCATTACCTGGATAAGTTGTAAGTGAATAACTTTTTGGGACTTTAAATCTATAAATGAATAATGTCCTTATCTGGCACCGTGCTCTGGCTAGTCACCTAAGAACACATCCTGTCCATCCAGATTGTTCAACAGTTCCTGTTGGTGAGAATCCCATAATTGTTGCAAGCAGGAATGAAATAGCTCTTCTGAATTTTGTGATATGTGACCTGTGACAGAACAGGCATGTGTACATACTGAAAGAGATGCAGTGCCTTAGAAGGAGTGATTCCAGTGCAGAATACAGCAGATGATAGCATGATGTTTCCTACTGGCATTTCATGGGTCATGGATTGGCTATTCCATGTCTGTGAATGACCATTCCTGCATCTGCTGTAAATAACAATCATTGTGCCCACTGTTCATAACATGTATGTCTCTGTCTTGCTTCTTCACATCAGACAGTTTTCAAATAGTATTTCAGCTGATTTTCTGGGACCATAAAGAAACATTCCTCCTCTGGTGCTTTATGCTCATGCCAAACAATTTCTGCTCATTCAACATGCAAAAATCTTTTTTTGACTGGTTTGGACATTTGACATGAGGGTCATAGTCAGGATCGTTCTTGTCATCAGCATAATTTTCATCTATTTCATCATATATGTCCACTTTGTGTTCCCCTGTAGAGTGGCAATCCTCACTGATAACTGTTATATTGTCTGTTTGTGTGACTGTTGTTATAGTTTGACTCAAACAGTAGCTGTCCTCAAATAGTGTGCACTGAACACCATCTGATCAGATGTCTTTGGGTGTAGTGACTCGCAAATGAAGTCTGTACATCATGTTCTTTGAGGTGGCTTAATATTGGCCTGGAATTTAACGTATCTTGTGGCTGCCTCACACCTTGATTGGACATGAATGCATGGATCAATGGAATCCTGTTGCACACATGTTGACAACACAGAAGGTTCTTCAGAGGATTTGCTTATAACATCCATGGGGTCTGTAATGTCATCCATTGGTAAAGTGGGTTCTTGTTCATGTACAGCATCTTTATTGGTAGATGTGGCGGCAGCATGAAGTGCCTCCTCAATGATCTAAACACATAACAGAGAAGAAGAAGAAATTAATTCTTAAATAGTGTTTGAGAGGAAGTGTACTATATCACTATAATGCTACTTTCTACAGTGGTAGCTTACAAAGATGCCAAATCCACTTCCCTAACCCAAACTGTCATAAAACATGATACTAGTAAGCGGATGACATACGTGCCACATTCCATGGAGGACCATGATCACTCCCATCCCCACCCCACCACATCTCATGGCATGGATCATTAGTATTTCATGTCATAACTTTACTTTATAGATACAGATTCATAATCCTTTGGTGGACTAGCGAACCAATCACATGACATTATTGGTCACCGGGAGGGATGTGTGGAATGAGATGAGGGATAAGGTAACGGTACCTCAGATAGGGGTAATACTGTGTTACATTTCTAACATGTTCTATATTGGGTACCGGATAGTGGAGGATAAATAGCCCACCAAAGATAGTGCCATCATGTACTTTTACAGTCACTGTCACCATCGAGATGGAGGGGATCACTATTCCACCAGTCAATGGGGAGAGAGAGGAGGTGGGTCTGAAGCACATCCCACAAATAGTCTGGATAAGATCCTTATGCTGTTTTGAGGAGTGGGATTGCCCCACAAGGCCACACTATAGCCAAGACAATGGAGGATGGTGGGTCTTCCATGATTAAGCCCCAGGGAAGGGGGTTAGAGAACACCAGAGGAGGAGGAGGATGCTTCTCCTGGAGTGAAATCCAAATGTTTGGGGAGTGAAGTTATGGGATCTTAGCAGGAAGGACAGGGAGGTAATGTGCATCCCAAGAAACACTGCATAATGGGATTGGAAGTGGATCAATAGGATAGCAAGGTCAATAGCAAGGATGGAGGAACTGAATGTCATCGTCTGCCTGAGGATGAATGACCTGATGGAAGACAAGATGGCGATAGCTAGGTCCCAGGAGGATTTCAATTTTTTTAATTTTCTTTTTTTTCTATTATTTGTTTAGCTGTTTTTCCCTGTTTTCACCTACCATCACGTCCTTGGCATGAGCTTGCGTGTGGAGGCACAGCATGATGCCAAACCCTACCGGTTGCCCATTACCCACCTGTGCCGCCACCGAACTTCCACCTGGAGGTGGTGGGACTGTGGGAAGGTGACCCCCTTCCTCATCCTGCCAGTGCTGCCTCTGCCTATGCACCACGACATGCCACTGGCCTTATCTGAAGCCTTTGTACTCTGCTTGATCACCTTTAGCTTGTCCAAAATGATAGCACCCAGAACTCTTTCTTGATGACTGTCAACTACCACCCACTCTCCCCAAAAATTGTGGTCAAACTATGGATTGATGGTTCCAATGTACATTACTATGCACTTTTTGAAGCTGAACCTCAGATGCAAAACCTCAAAACACTTTTTAAGATTCTTTTTGTCAATTACAACTGTCTCAACCCATTCCAGAGAATATACTCTGTTTTAGTTATTGGTGTCATCTGCTGATATAGGCCACATCCAGTGCTCCACTCTGATTCCACCTTCCTTGCAACCCAGGCAAAATATCTACCAGATCTCATTGATGTGAATCCATGGAGTCTGGGGTATTGGCCAAGGTTGGTTTCAAAGTGCACTACTATTCTTTCAGGAAGCATTGCCTCTATGGTTCTGACCACTATTGGCATATGGCTGACTGGCCTATGGTTCACTGCCTCCATCCTGTTACCATATGTTTGTGAATGGGGACTACATGAGCCCTCCTCTAGCCATCTGAAACCACTAATGTGTTGAGTGACACTGTGAGCAAGGTTGCCAGAGGTGCTGCTTGCTCCCTTTGTAGCTCCAGTAACAATCTCAGGTGTATGCCACCTTGTTCCATTGCTTTGGCCACCTTTACTTTTGCGAGCTCCTCCGGGACACTCTCCCCAATAAATGGCCTGGTATCTACATCTCCTACCGGCCCCACCTTTGTTTCTGTTTCCCAGCTGTAGTCCCTAACTCTCCCCCTCTTCCATGAATACATCGCCAAATTCTTTATTTAGTTTTTCTGCCTTTTCCATGTCTGCCTCATTACACTCCTCCTGATTTCCTCAGGGCCTAACAATACCACTGTTGCTTTCCATATGTCACTGATGTACCTAAAGACTGTCTTTATGTCTTTTTTCTACCATTTAGCTTAATCTTTCCACATTCTGTGCCTTGCATTCTTGACAGCTTTTTCTGCTACTGACACTTTTATTACACCACCTCTCTTCTTCCTTTAGATTCTCTTTATAGTTCATGAAACCCACCGTCTAGACCCTTACCTTTTCCATCTTTTTTCAGAAAACCTCAGTTTTCTCCTCCTTGTCTTTCCTGTTATTATCCCAGTGCATATGTTTTATACTCTCCTGTGGCTCCTTATGCGCTCTCATTAGGACTCAAACCATTCATAATCCAGTTTTCCATGCTACTGCTTATTTGAAACACCTTCATAACTTATCAAAGTCTGCCATCCTGAACTCTAAGTCCCTTGTCTTTGTCCAACTTGGCTGTGACCCTGACCCTATCCCAAAGCAATACAACACTATGTTGTGGCCACAGCTTCTCAGCTGACCTTCTACCCAGACCTCTGTTACTTTATACATATTTTTCTTGTACTAGATCCAGGGTACCCTGCTCATGTTAGGTTCCAGCTCTAACAGCCTGAGATTGGCCTCCTTAGGAATGTCAGTTCTATCAGATCTTGTTGAAGCAGCTGCTGGTATGGTCCACTCCATGACTGGCACATTGAAATCACCCAGCAGCAGCACCTCACCCTCCAACACAATCTTGTGGATTTCAGATGCAAACTCTTTTCCACATCACCCTCCTGCAGTGGATGCCTGTAGATGCCCACTGTACAGATTGATGTGCCATTTTCTGCCTCAATGGTGACCCACAGTGCCTCTACCTCACCCATCCTATCTTTCACCTCTGATGCCTTTATCCTCCCTGACGATCATGGCCACCCCGTCTTCTTCTCCTATCCCTCCTGTATAGAGCATAGCTGGTGCATATACATCCCAGTCATGATTCACAGTGTACCAGGTCTCTGTCATTTCAGTTATGACCAAGTATACCACTACTAGCAGTGTCTACAGATCTGAGATTTTGTTGAACACAAGCAACAAGCATTTATATCTATACCTGTCAATGATTTGGCTACCTGTCTTCCATGTATTCATGCATTACCTTTTTGTGGGGCCAGGTATTCAAAACTTATCTCGGGTCAAAATTAGCACTGCATGGCATGCAAAAATTGCCCAGAACCATTTGCATGCTATATTCAAAGGAATAGCCCCTGGGCTAACTCAGTTGAATATAGCATGCAAATGAGGTGGTGAAAACAGGGCCTTAAGTGCACTGCAAAAATAGCTCAGCAAATAAGACAGCTCTGACTATATCAACCATGCAGTGCAAACTACAACAGCAACCCAATGCACACAGATGTGGAGTAAGATAAAGGTGAACTACATGGGCAATGTGTGTGCTAGCAAAGAAGTGGAGTTACAAAAACTGCAAACAACAGTGAAGGCCACACACTGCAGAACTGTGCAATGGGGTTAAGAGGTTTGCCCAAGGCTAACTCGTTTGCACAGTGCTAACATATTATCCTGGTGCAAACACATTAGACCGGAGCAAAAGTTTACTATATTCAAAACCCCTATGCAAATGAGCCTACTCAGGCATTCTGTGGGCAAACAGCCACATTAGCATCTCATTATGGCCTGATTTGCATGCACTTCCATGTAGTTTTCCCCATGCTACTACACAGAGCACAAAACTCCACCTGTAGGTCAAACTGGAACTACAGGTTGATAGCCAAAGGTTGGGTTGTGCACACAGCTCCACCTGTATGTCAGACCAAGCAACAGTACAGGAGCTGCAGGCTATGAGTGTACACAACAATAGAACCTAATGGTCTTGTGCATACCCATCAACTGTCCCTTTGTCCTGGGATGTCCCTAAGCATGCCTCACAAGTCTTTTCTGTCCTCCCAAGCAATATGATGTCAGAACCAAATAGTGGGGTTGTATGCACCAAATAATGGCAAACAGTACACGACAGACCTGTACATTCAGAAAAAGCACTTTACACTATTCCCCAAGCCACCAACCATCTAAGTGGATATCACCATATTTGCAGATGTGTCACCGATGTTGTAATCCATGGGCCAGTGGTTTGATGCAGGTGGCTGTGAGGTATGAATGAAGGCTATGGCCATGTGTCGGTATGTGTCGGAGCTGCCCCAACACATGTTCTGGAGTGCCGGTGCTTGTTGCCAACAGTTATGTAAAACGGCCAGCATGGCAATGAGAAGGCGGGTGGTCCTGTGGTGAAGCTCACATGATGAAAGCAGGGAATCACAGGTACAAACCCAGCACAACTAGCTAGTGGCTGTGATCCTGTGCAAGTATCATGACCTCCCTGTGCCCTGGCCTTCAGGGATCCCCACACTACAGTATTACAGCAGCAGAGAACTATGACATCTCTGGTGGAAAAGGACAGCCTGCATTGTTTGGTCCCACATTTGCAATAATCCAACAGTCCTGTAACCTGCATACAATCGAATCAGCATTGCATCATGTGGCAGCATAAGTGATGCACAGACCTCACATCCCCTCAGAGTTAACTTTCATAGCGCAGGCCTATGACAATGCAGGGCAAATGGTCAGTGTTTAAGAATGTCAGTTTCACGGTTAGGTCTATGGGACAATGGTGTTTGGCTCCAGTATTAGCTATGATAGTGTGCAGCACAGCAGTAGAACATGCAAAGCCCTTAGGAGGTCTTGTCTAGTGACCTCATGTAATGCCACTTTCCCTGGTAATCTAGTGGCACCCCCACCCCTGATCCTGTGGAACCCGCCAAAGTCCGAATTTCATTTTTGTGTTTTTCCTGTAGTTTATTGGCCTTCCACCACCACCCAATCCTTGAGCCACACAACAGTCCGAATTTCATTTTTGCTGCTTTCCTGGTAGTCTAGTGCCTCCCACCCTGATCCTCAAACCACAACACATGTCCTCATGCACACACCAACGTCCCAGTAGTCCAGTGCCTCACCCTCAGCCCTGGTCTCCCAAACACAGTTTTCAGTCATTCCTGGTGGTCCAGTGGACCGCACCTGCACCAGTCCCCATATATGACAACCCTACAAAACCTGATGGTCTAGTGAATATCCCCTCCCATAAACAAGCTCTGTGACTGGCTCAGCCCACTGCTCACCTCTGTGGCCAGCTGCCAACAGAACTGTGAAGGAG
This sequence comes from Neoceratodus forsteri, assembly GCA_016271365.2. Classification (NCBI taxonomy): domain Eukaryota; kingdom Metazoa; phylum Chordata; order Ceratodontiformes; family Ceratodontidae; genus Neoceratodus; species Neoceratodus forsteri. The sequence goes on from CM057451.1 coordinate 760,321,385, forward strand.
TGCATATTATACAGTAGGTACTCCTTCAGAGTGTCGGTGCTAATTGGTCTTTTGAATATTGCAGCCAGGCACAAATTCGGCACTATTCTTGTGCAATGGATTTGTGCCTGGCGCAAAGCTTTGAATATTTGGCCCCTGCTTCCTCATCTCAAGTGCTGTCTCCTTTTCCCCTGGCCTTTCTCTTCTGTTTTTCCCTTATTATCTGTTACAGTTGATACTGTTTTCATCTTGCCTTCCCTTTCATATATTCTATTTCTGTGGGATTGTAAGATGCTCCTGTTGGTGCCACCCCCCACCCCCCAAAGAAATTGACTAGTTTAAATGATTGGCAATGAATCACTTGAACCAGTCACTGACTTTTCACTTACCTGGTCAAATGCAGCATGCCCACATAATACAGGGCCGAGATTTTCCACCTCCAATCTCCCATGGGCTGGAAGCAACACCAAAAAAGTTACAGAGCATACCACATCTTCAAGGCTCCCTCCTAACCCCCTGAAGCCCTCCTGTATCCCATTAAGGCTTACCCTCTCACCGGACATGCCCTTTGTGAGAAGTCCCCCAACATCATCAAGAACCACCCTCCTAGCCACTACTTTATTAATCCTCAGGATCCTCTCTCCCTTCCTTCTAGAACTGCCTACTTGGAGACACTTTACCCCTCTCTCTCTCTTCCCCTGGTCCTAAGCCAGATTCCATGCCACAGACAATTGAATCCCACACCAGGATTAGCTTCATCCTCCACCTGGGTTCTCTTCTACATGCACCATGGGCACACTGCCAGATGAACTGAACATATTCCTCAGTCTAAACTCAGGGATCCCTTTTGGGACTCTCCCTCATGTGTGTTACATCACATGCATTCATGAGTCAGGCAGGATTGGAGATGTGTCTCTGCACCCCCTCCTCCTCGCTGTGTCCACCTTAGTCCATCCAGCACTCTGCTGAGGAATCCTTTGTGGTTCTGGCTGAGGTCATGGTGACCTCTGTGTGAGGATAAAGGTACGCAGTATTCCTCCCAGCATGCACCAGAGACTAGTCACCTCCACCATCAGCCCAAAGAGGTGCATGCATACAGGGAAGCTAAGCAGTACACAGAATGTTCTCCTAAAATATGTTGCTCCTCATATACTGCACAACAAAACTACTTGCATTACGCTCTCAGTACACTGCAACACCACCATTTCCTTGCCTCTACCAAGTCTATTTTTTCTCTCCTCTTTGCTTTGTGTTTCAAGACAGTTCCAGCCTTAGTCCAGTCTGATGGTGTTAAGGGCTGAGGCATCATGCCTTACCTCTTGCCACGCCAGTGACCCATGTCATGGTGTGAGTTGGTCACCAGGGGTCGGCCGGTGGGAGAGAATTGAGCATCTGGAGGACAGCTCTCCTCTCTTGGGGTGAGAGACACAGAGGCCTGCACACCTGTCACACCTAGAGGTTGCTGGGTGTCGGACCACCTGGGTCCTGTATCTGGCAGATGGAAGCAGACCAGTCAGCTGCCATGCTATGGATGGAAATGCACACAGCTGAGCCATTGCCAATGCCCACTGCTCCACCTCCAGAGGCTGATGGGGTGGGGAGAGAAGGTCCTGAGTGGCTGGATGACTGCAGACCCCAGCAGGTGCCATCCCCATGAATGGCAGGCACCTCCAGTACTGGATCCATTTCGGTGAGCTGCGGGATCACTGCTGCCCCTCCACGGGGGATAAGCTATGGCGGAAGAAGGAGGTGGCACTGTGAGTGCATGAATGGGGCTGGGGAGTCATCGAGAACATGGACCACCCAGGACAAGGGGGACAAAAAAGAAATGTAAACAAAAAAAGGCAGTCCCACCCTTTCTATAGCTGTTGACATTTTCATAGTTATGCAGCTACCCTAAATATTGAGGATCCTAACCAATAATAATAGTAATAAAATTTATTTGTAGAGCACAATTCACATGGATCAAAGTGCTTTAACAGTAAATAAACAATTAAAATAGATTAAAATATAAATAATTAAAATGTAATAATGACAGATAGAATCATCCCTATCAGGTTAATGAGAAAGCAAGACTAAATAAATAAGTTTTCAGTGCAGCTTTAAGCTTCCACAGTCAGGCATTCCTGAACCCAAAGAGATAGAGAATTCCTCAGGATAGGGACTACATAAGAGAGTGCTCAAGCCCCAGATGTCTTCAGCCAAACCCTGGGAATCTCTAGCAATCCTTCATCAGTGGAGCAGAGTGGCCAGGAGGGGCAATAGGGGTACAGAAGCTCTTGCATGTAGGACTGTCTCACTTGTGTATTCTATCTATACACCAGAACATATAACTGCATTGCCCACCTAATCATGAGGTACAGCCAAGGAGAGTAAAATCAAGAGAGTAATTTGATGGTTTCTATCATACCCCCCCATCACCATTTCACACCCCTCATACAGAGAATACATATTGAGATCATCTACACACCAGCTTCACATTTCATTTGGCGCACCCACCCGTCACTGTTTTTTATTCCTAATTTTTGTCATACAAGAGCTGTACACTCAAGAACTGGTCACAGTCTCAACACTGCTATACCACTAAATGCTTTCAAGACATTCAGCTGTTTTTATCCTGCCATTACATCACCCACATGAAACACACATAAAATGACTTTGACTCACAGATATAAACAGAAGTCAGTATAGCATAGAGATACAAAAAAACTTACTCTCATTCGGTGTCTTTTTAGGAATGCTCCTCACTTTATCTGAGACACCACAGCAACAGGAGAAGAACCACTTGAAAAAAATGACGGTACCGCACAGGGCTTCAGTTTTGCCTTGGCGTCCAGCCATCCAAATTCTGCCATTTTCTCAGGATCACTCTCATACGAGGCATCTCAAAATGCGCAGAGCATATCATGCTGTATTTTGATGGAACAAAGATTTTTCTGCAACAAAAATGTATCCACGCCTTTCTAGTAGGGTTATCACGTGGAAAATGAAAAAAATTCAGACCACAGCCTTTGCGGTTCTCATTCCTACACCCATAAGCAACACACTATAGCATTATAAATAAATTAAAAATTAAAAAAAATATATCTGAATATATTCCACAACAAACTGTGAGGGAAAAAAAGTGAAAAAAATTAAGAAATGTCAAAAATAGTTATTAAACCCCTCACACAGCTGTCAAGTCAAGAATGACAGAAGAAAAATGTCTCCACACAGAGCTCCTTCAGCCTTCGCTGAACAGAAGTTTTCCTCCACCACTAGAGAACACATGACCAGCTATGTCAAATTATGACATCAGCCCATAGATACCGCAGAGGTGAAACCTGACAGAAATCTCAAGGCATCACAACCCAAAGCAATATTTTTAGATTAGAAATGTAACACAGGGATGATATCCCAAAAAGGATTACAAGTCTCTAGGAAATTAAACACAGCACAACAATTTGGTCCTTATTAGAATTTTTTAATCTTTTTAAACTTATAAACACATAATAACATCACTACGTAAACGACATTGAGGACTGCTTAAGCATGAGATGGGAACAGATCATTCTCTCAAACACAAACACACACGCACATGTACACACACACATGAGCACCCATGGAAGCTAACACCAAAAGGCAAATCTAATGGAAGCAAGCTGACAGAGACATACAAATTCAATGACAACATTTGCCATAAAACTAGAAAAATTAATTTGAACAAAAAAAATCTTTAAAACAATTTATTTACTGTACACACTATATGCATTGCAGTTACAAAACACTGAAATATAATGCCTACAGTGATCACAGAATAAAACAATGGATCAGTCCGCTACATAAAGGAATGTAAGTAATTTCCAAAGGCTACTGTTGATTTTCATAACAGACCAGCACTACTGTTTATTGAGGTTCACATGAGTTAACCTGATAGTAGAATGCATAACATGTAGTTTTACATAGAATTACACATTAAATAAAACAAAAACTGGCATGATCTCAGCTCGGTGCATGCAGCTCATTATTCACTAATAACAGGGATGAATGAGAAACGAGCAACTGGGATAAAAAAGACAGGACTCCCTGCAAACAGATACAGATACAGATACAGAAAGGGGGCCCAATTCTAGAAGTGTGGAGCAAGTCGCCGCCAAACGCAACTTGCGCCACCCACAACTGCGACATTGACCCTGTGCCCTATTCTAGAAGGGGCAGGGTCACCGCAGCTAAGTCCTGCAACTTAAGTACATGCGCCAGGTATGCTGGAATAGAGGAGGACTTGGTGAGCATGTCGCAAGCCACAATGCAGATTGCAAGTACTCCCAAAGGCACAGCTAGCCACAATAGGTGCCCGCAGGCTGCCCACATCAACCGCCCCTGAAGTGTCCAAATGGAGCCCTGCAGGGTTTTCATACTTTCTAGAACACTCACAGGGCGGTGTAAACATAGCCACTTGTTCTACTCCCTGAGTGCCTGGGGTTACAAATGTGGTGAAACATGCCCAGTTCAGTGGTTCATCATTTGTTACGCCAGCCCACCCAGCACCCCACTATCCCGTGCCAGTTATTTGCATAGCTCACCTTCACCACCATGGTCTGTCAACAATGAGTTCAGTGAGTGAATACGCATTGAAAAGACGACTCAGAAATTAATTTGAGTGCATCTTTACAGTACGCTACCATACTAAACCTCAGTCGGTGGCTGGCCATGGTGGTGAGAGGTAGGCTGTGCCAGTCACCGGGGGACAGGTGGGGTGCTGTGCTGGGTGGGCTGGCATGGCTGTGGGGGGTTAGCCACTAGACTCCCAGGACAGGGTATTTGCCGCGATTTGCGGCTCATAGTTCAGGGTCAGGCACGGATGGGGATGACAGCGCCCCTGAGGGTGTCTCTACAATGGGGATTCGGGTGTTGGGGGTGTGGGCAGCCCTGTGGGGTGTTTCACATACCATGGGGGCAGTTGGTGGGCATCCCTGCGGGGCCATTACTGTATGGGGTGGCATGTACAGTATGGGGATTGTGTGGGATCGTGCATGATGCCCAGTGAAGCAACAACAGGGGTGGTCTGGGCATGGGGGGGCACATGGACCGGGATCTACAGGACCCTCGGAGGGCGGATGTAAGGTACACCAGCTAAACGCAGGTGTAACTTATGTTGCCAGTTCTCCTCTGATGGATCTTGGAGAATCCTGAAATTAGGGACTTTGTTGCTGCCCTTCTGGAATGGGGCGCAACTGCTGCCATAAACCCCCTAGCACCATGTGGCAGGGGGTTTATTGCGCAACTGCTGGCGTAACAGCTGTTCGGTGCAAGTGACCTGCGACATGTCGCAGGTCACTTTGTAGAATAGCACAAGTCGCAACTGCTGGCATAAGTTGCTACTTGTGCCATTCTACTTGGCCCAAGTGCTGTTACACCAGGCGGTTGTTTTCTAGAATCTGGCCCACAATTTATATGTACATCTGCAAAATAATCAATTAAAATTCAAATTAGCAACTAGGGAATACTCATGTTAGAATGGGACACACACGATCAAAGCCACAGAAACAGCAATGAATGATCCAATGACTTCAGAGTGGCTCTGAGGTGAAAACAATTTGCGTCTTGACATCACCAGTTTTATTACTAAATAAAATGTAAGGAAACAAATACAATTCAGAGGGATACAGTCACTCTGTGACGTGAGCAGCAACAACTTTAAAGCACAGAAATAAATTGCAAAGCATAGTGAAAATATTCCTGAGAGGCTTTCATGTTGTGACAGCTCTGCACAGAGTGACCAGCATAAACTGACTCGCTTCAATGACATAATCGGAATCATGGCATGAGCACAGCATGGCTGAAACAGCAGACTATGAACAGTAACATACTATATTGCCAGTAGAATAGGCCTAACAGTCTTTTGTGTCTGCTCGTTTGGTCAGCCCCCACCCTGGGAGCTGACCTTTCTGCCCCCCTCACCCTCTCTGGCTTCTCTGGATTTTGCTTCCAGAACCCTTCCCCTGTACCTGTCCCTCCCCCTCTTGAACCCCTCCACCATCTCTGCCTCCACCAGCCCCCTGGGCAGTGCATTCCATGACTCCACCACCCTCTCAGTGAAGCAGCACCTCCTCCTTTCTCCCCTGAATCTCCCCCCCCTCCAGCTTCCACCCATGCCCTCTAGTCACCCCTCTCCTTCCTTCAAATCACCCTGACTGCACCTCCCCTATTTATCCCCTTCATGTTCCTGAAGACCTCTATTATGTCCCCCTGGTCCCTTCTTTCTTCCAATGTGTATATATTAAAAAGGCCCTAAAGACCTATCTATGGTCGAAGGCCTTTTTTTTAATTAATATTGTGATTTTAGGAGCTCAGATTATTATGTATTGGTTTTTATTTAAAATGTTGTTAGATATTGTAAGGTGACTTGATTTTAGAAAGGCACAATATAAAAAAAAACTTTATTATTATCTTTATTATATTTAGCTCTTCGAGCCTCTCCCCATAGGTCCTGTCCCCCAAGCCCCAAATCATTTTGGTTGCCCTCCTCTGGATCCTCTTCAGGAGTTCAATTCCTCTTTAAGTGTGGCCTCCAAAACTGCATGCACATGCAAAGAGTGCAGTCTCACCAAGCAGTAATACAGAGGGAGTATCCCTTCCCTCCTTCTGGAGGTGATGCCCCTAGTGATGCATCACAGCATCCTGTTGGCCTTGGCTGCTGCCCTCCTACAAGTCTCAGAGTTGTTCATCTTGACATCCACCACCACCCCCAGGTCCCTCTCAGCCATCGAGACTTGTAGCATTTCCCCACCCCCAGGGTGTACATTTGGCCTGGGTTTCTGGCTCCCAGGTGCAGTACCTTGCATTTTCCTGCACTGAACCTCAGCTTCCACTTTCTAGACCACCTTTTCAGAGCCTCCAGGTCCTCCAGTAATGCCACCCCCCTCCTCCCTGTCCACCACTGCTCCCAGTTTTGAGTCATCCACAAAGAGACTCATCTCACTCCTGAGACCCATCCTTATGTCAGAGACATAGGTGTTGAACAGGAGGGGCCCAAAGACCGATCCCTGCAGGACCCCACTAATGACCCTCCCTGGGGATGAGACTGTCCTATCAACCATGACCCTCTGGGTCCGATCCTGGAGCCAATTGCCTATCCATCTGATCATCTGGTTCCCCAACCCCATTTCTCCAGCTTATCCAATGGGCCCCTTGAGGAACAGAGTAAAACGCCTTGTTGAAGTCAAGAAAGAGGATGTCCCCCAGTCTGACCAAGTCCAAGGCACTCTCACCCAGTCATAGAACTCCGCAAGTTTTGTCTGACATGATTTACCCAGGATGAATCCATGCTGTCTTTTGTCTAGGCACACTGACTTTTTCAGGTCCCCCCCCGTAGCATCTCCTTGACAATTCCCTCCATCACCTTGCCCACCACCGATGTCAGACTGACGGGCCTTTAGTTCCCTGCCACCTCCCTTGATCCCCCCTTGTGGATAGGTACTATATGCGCCACCTTCCAGTCATGGGGCACCCACCCTGTCCTCAGAGAGATGCTGAAAAGTTCTGCCAGGGGTTTTGCCCAGACATCCGCCAGTTCTTTCAGCACTCTGTAATGTAATTTATCTGGCCCTGGTGCTTTCCCCATCTTAAGGGACCTGAGGGCTTCTCTCACTCTCTGCCATGATTTCTACATCTGCTACCTCTTCCCCCTGCTTAGCCTTTCCCCCTCCTGCCAGTGATGCCCCCCGACCTGCTGATTGGTAAGGGTCCTCCCATCCTCAGTTTCACAGTCTCCTCCCATGTATGATGCAGCCCCCTATTTTCCTTGGTGAAAACTGAGGTGAAGAACTCATTTAGTACCTCAGCCTGCTCCCCCGGGTCTTGTGCCCAGCCCTCCCATTTTAATCCTGCTAATCTGCCCCTTCACCCTTCATTTTTCCCCACTGTATCCAAAGAACCCCTTGTTCCCTCTTCTAATTTCCCTGGCCAGGTTCTGTTTCTTCCCTGCCTTAGCCGCCCTCACCACTCTAGTGGCTCTTCTGGCCATCAGATCGTACTCCCCTCAATCCCCTTCACTCCTTGAGCACTTGAATTGCCTATAGGCCACCTTCTTTCCCTCACCACCTCCTGAACCTCCCTGGTCCACCGGCAGAATTTTGGGGCCCATCGGATTTTCATTTTACCTTGCACAGGTGGTAGCCTCCTGAGCCCCCTCGATGATTTCCCACCTACTGTCAGCGTCCATGTCTTGCCCAGTCTCATTCAAATGCTCCTGAAGGATCCTTCCATTTTCTTGCTATTTTTAAACCATGCTATTTTTAAACCCATTAGATAAACTGAAAAATGGAACTAAGATCACTGCAATATAATACTTTCACAGTTTGGGACTAACTATACAACACACACAAGTCAGATTTATGTTTGAAAGCCGACAAACACATATTTAGGTATCCTTTAAGTGATGTCAAACTTTCCATAATTATAATTAAAGGGAGGGCATTTTTGGCTCAGTGCCCACCTTTATTGGTATTTATTGTGCAATTAGTTTTGCAAAATAACATCACCGTCTTGTAAATTATCAGTATTTCAAGAAAATTCAACACAAATGAGTCCATTGTCTAACCAATATTTTAAATAAAAAAACTAATATATATGTACTTCTAGCTATAGTTTCTTTGTGTTATGAGATAAATTCCTGCACTCTTCAATGTGTTTATCAGCAGCATTAGAGAGGGTATCTGGGGCATGTTGTATCTCTTCACTGATGACACATAACTGCGATAGGGTAGATACTGTAGTGATGAAGGGATAAGGGAGATGTAAAGAAACTATAAAGGATAGAGAGGTGCTCTAAGGTTTGGCAGTTGAAACTCAATGCCACAATATGCAGTATTATGCACCTAGGGAAAAAACATGAGACAGTACTGGTTGGGAGGGTTAAACTGAGCAAATGGCAGAAGAAAAGGACACAGGAGTCTTCCTTAGTGACTCATTCAAACAATCAAGCCAGAGTAACAAAGCCTATAGTACAGTATGGCTAATAAGATACTTGGATGTAGCAGAAGGGGTATGGAGTAGCACAAGGGCCACAGACAACTCCTGGGGATCATGAGCACCATTAGAAAACCAAAACTGCGCTATCAATGTTCTCCACCACTAGTGATTTCAATTGCCAATTTCCATTTTTAAGTTTTTCCCTGAACGCAATTACAATTGCTGCTTAAGCTATTTGTGTTAATGACACAGGTAATTATATGTAAATTAACTTCAGCAGTTGTTAATGATTAAATCGTTTACAAAAGGACATGCAAATTGTGCATCCTACTAATTGTTGCTGCTCCGATTGTGTTTCTCTATAGTCTCTTCAAGCTGTGACTAGAATCCTAAGTATTGTGGCTCTGTTTTGCTACCTTGCTTCGTTCTGGTGATCGCTTTTAAATCAGCTGTATCATAACTATGGCGGCTCCATATTGCTCTGTTGCCCTGTTTGGCTGCTCTCTTCTAAATCATGCTCCTGTGTCTCTCTTTTGATGAATCCTAAAATGTTGGAACTAAATTTTGCAGCTCCATTTTTCTCCTTTGCTACATTTGACTGCTTCTTAATAAATCAAGCCCCACACATAAATCTTTCCACGCTGCAACTTCATTTCCTGAATTCTGCTTTGCCACATACATCCTGCACTGCTTTAACTTTGTTTTGCTCAGTAACTAGATTTTACGATACTAAATTTAAAATAAAAGCATTTTTATATTGGTTTATAGTGGTGTGCTGTTTTTTGTTGTTGTTTTGCATTATACATACTTAAATTGGTACCCTCCATGCAACTCCACAGAAGTCCATGTTGCAGCAAGTAGGGTTCCCGACACTACTGACATTTGGTCAGGGCACCCTGGACACAAAAGGTTGAAAACCCTGGTGTAGAGGAAGGGTATTGACAGAAGGTAAAAGGAGGTACATCTACCTCTATAGGTCACAGATGAGGCCACACCTGTAATACTGTGCTCAGTTCTGCAGTCGTCACCTAAGGAAGGACAGCGATAGGCTGGAGTCAGTGCAACACAGGCTGACCAGGATGATTCAGGGCCAACAGGGCAGATTTTATGAAGATTCTCTCAAGGCATTGAATGTGTACTCACTGGAGACCAGGCAAGAGAGGGGGAATATGACAGAGACCTTCAAGTACCTGAAGGGAATAAACAAGGTGAACCACGAAGAACTATTTGGCAGGAGTAGAGTCAAGAATATGACATCATGAGTCAAAATGGTGGGGAAAGGTTAAAGATGGATGTGAGGATGTTCTATTTTATGGAAAGAGTGGTGGAGACATTGAACAGTGTGCCAGCTGAGGCGGCTAGCACCAAGATCATAAATGGTTTCAAGCATGGCTGGGACAGAGTGAAGGGTTTAGTCGTTGCTCAGATCGGTAACAGTGGGGAGAGGAGCAGGGGGGTGGACTGGAAGGATAAAACTCCATATGGATAGTGGGTCCCAGGTCAAACAGTGAACTCCGGGCAGGCTAACTGGATCTTTGATCTTTTTCTGTTTCAAGGCAAGACAAATGTTATTTAAAGGCACCCAATCCCTGGGGCTCTGGGCACTGTACACAAGAACAAACCAGAAAAAATAAACAACACACAAATAGATAAAGCAGTATTAAATACACGGCTATAGTAAAATAGAAAAAATACATAAATAAATAAATAAGAAGCCTGGGACAGAAGCTGTTTCTTAGAGTGGCAGTGCCAAGGCAGTATTTAAAAAAACAGGTTAAGGGAAAGCTTGATTAAATAAAAAGGCCTTGAGATGGGCCTTGAACACCTCTACTGAAGGGGCATCCCTTATAGCTGGAGGAAGCAAATTCCACAGAACGAGGCAGGTGACACTAAAAGCTGTGTCACCAGCCATTTATAGCTTCATCCTGGAAAACTCAAGGAGACCCCTAAAGGAGGAATGGAGGGGCAGACTGAGGCGATGCGTGTAAAAAGGTCCACCATATAACCAGGGCCCAGGCCGTGTATGGCTTAAATGTGAGCAAGCCCACCATAAAGAGGACCCTCCAAATGACTGGCAGCCAGTGCAGTTCCACTTAGTACTGGGGTGATGTGACAGTACTTGGACTGTCCCATCAACAACCTGGCAGATGTGTTCTGCACCAGCTGCAGCTGGTGAAGGTACCTCAAGACGCTGAGGTAGAGCTAATGCTATAGTAGTCAAGTCTCAATGTCACAAAAGTGTGCACCAAGGTAGGGAGATCCAGGCCAGAACTAGAGGTTTGATCCTGGCAATAATCCTCAGATCTTAGAATGGTTATGGACAATGGATGACACCTGGGATTCAAGTGTCAATCCACTGTCCAGGATAATGCCAAAGTTGCACACCCTAGAAAAGGCGTTCAGTGTCACAGAACCCAGAAAAAGTCCCATCTCTGTGCCAGAGGATATCTTCTCGCACCTTCTGTTCAACTCCACTACCAGTACCTCTATCTTATTGGAGTTCAGTTGCAACCAGCTGGAGGCCATCTAGTCATTGATCTCAGCAAGGCAAGTATTTAGCATATCCATTGTGTTGAATGTCCCAGGGGCAAATGAAAGGTACAGCTGGGTATCATTTGCATAGCAATGAAAACCCAGACTGTGCTTCCTAATGAGCTCTCCCAAGGGTAGCAAATACACCGTGAACAAAATTGGTGACAAGACTGAACCCTGAGGTACTCCACAGGACAAGAGGCTAGGGGAGGAGAAAATTCCCCATCACTACACTTTGCCTCCTGTTTGTGAGATAGGACTCAAACCAACAGATGAGAGTGCTGGGAGTCCACAAAATTCCCTCAGGCAGTCAAGTAACACATAATGGTCCACCATGTCAAAGGCTGAGGAGAGATCGAGAACAAGAATTGTTCCTTCTATTTGATCCCTCACCCTGAGGAGGTCATTGTGCACCGGACTAACAGTTTCTGTGCTATGCCCCACATAGTATACCATTGTCACAGCAACTCCCAGATTGCAAAGACCACCACAGCGACAGGAATTGGGCAAAATCCACCTGTCACTGTGGTGGTCTGTATGGCGATCGGGACTGCCTCCCTGGGTGTTTACCCCCCCGGTCCAACTCTGACTCAGAGTTAGAATCCTAGAGACCGGGGGGTGTGTGGGCAGAGACCCCCACATGGGGGGGGGTTCACGGGGCACATCCCACCAATGGATGCACGGAGGCATCCCTGACACTGCAATGCCAAATGTTGGCACAGCGGCTGTCGTTGTCGGGGATGTCTCAATTAAGTATGTCACTGCGGCATGGGTAAACCGTCTCACTTGAAACCCAGACTGGAGAGGCTCATATAGATCATAGGCCACAAGGTGCTCCTCAAGCTAAAGCACCACAACCTTCTTGACAACTTTACCTAAAAATTGAGGTTGCAGATGGGACTGTAATTTGCTTTGTCATCATGGTCTAAAGATACTTTCTTCAGAAGGGTCTTACCAGTGCCTCCTTCAAGGCATCTGGGAAGACCCCTTGACAGAGAACACCAGACAATCAAGGCAAACCCCAGGCCTAAGGAGTCGGCACATCCCATCTGGAACTTTGTCAGTATCGGGTCCAGTTCACAATAAGTGTGCTTCAGTGTGGAAATAACCCCATTGACCTCGGCCACCTCCACGGGTCTAAACCCACTCCAACCACTGTTGTCATTGTGCATGCTTCTATGTTTCCAAATGAAGCAACTCTTTTGCTATAACCTTGTTATTTTTGCCAATAAATTCAAAAGAACATAATATTATACTGTATATTACTGCTATGTTGTCTATTGTTATTAACAGACTATATAACTTGAAGTGACATTGCTGTTTCATTAAAGCACTCTAATCTAAAAAAATCAAATGTGTGTAAACACTGTTCCATTGAGAATCTAATATTCTTTCTGCTATAGCTAATGAATTATAAGCTGAATGAAATGTATCTTTAATCAATCAATCAGTCTTTATTTAACCAGGCGCTCATCGTTGAGCAGAAGCTCATTTGCAAGATGGACCTGGGTAACCTCTCAATTTGGTTCAGAGCTCTTTGCTTTATAGCAGTGTGTTGTTTTATTTTTGCTTTTGCTGTTGTTTGGGAACAAAAAGAAAAACTAATAAATGCCCACTTCCTTCTTTTCTTTCAGCTCAAAATACTGTAAGTTTAAACCAAATAAGACTTGACCTGCACATGAGATGCTTATATTTCCCAGTAACTGCTGCCCTGGTGTCATAGTACTTGTAAACACCTCTCATGTAGAGACATTTTTCCAGCTTTAAAGCCTGTTAACAAAAAAAAAGAATTATTATTCAATTATGTAAAACAGATTTTACTGTTTATCAGTACATTTCTATTTTAGTCAAGGGAAGGCTGCTTACCTAACTTCTGTTTGAAATGTATTTCAGACACCAACGGGATGCTTGCCATTTTTAACTGAATTTTATGTCCAGTGCTATGAGACCACAGTGATGTTGATCACTTTGAGCTGTGGTACCGATATCATCAACATCACATGATCCCAACAACACTTGATCAAAGTTAAAAAGGTGCAGGGGCTGCACCAAAATCCTTGCAAGGAGAGACTGAGGGATCTCAACACATACACCCTGCAGGATAGGAGAGCAAGAGGGGACATGTTAGAGACCTACAAGTACCTTCTGGGGTGAACAGGGTGCAGCAGGCGAGTCTCTTTTGCATGAGGAAAAGCATCAGAACCAGTGGGCATGCGATGAAGCTGGTGGGGAGAGGTTAAGAAGGATGTGAGGAAGTACTATTTTACTGAAAGTGTGGTAGATGCCTGGAATAGACTGCCAGCAGAAGTAGAGGAGGTGAAAACAAAGGGGCTACAACCATGCATGGGTTAGACATAGGGAATATTACCAAAAGGTAGGCAGGGGAGGAAGGATCACCACAGATCAGTTAGGGTCTATGGGCGAGATGAGGCAAGGACCATCTGAGCAGACCAGGTGGGACAAGCGGCCCTTTTCTGCTGACACATTCAATGTTTCTAAGTTTCTCTCTCTCTGCCTCTAGAAGTTCTAGTAGATGTTTAGGATGGCATAGATAACTCTGACCTTTTGGGCATAAGCTTTGATATAGTAATCTACATAGTTAGATCAGATATACGTGTTATCTAGACACTCAGTATACTACCACTCAGGATACCAAGTCCAGATGCCCAAAATCCACAGATCCGTTGGACCACTTGCCTGATGTAATGTCAGTCAATACAGCAACATATGCCATTTCTTCACCTCCCCCACACCCCCGTAACTAAAATAACTAACTCCGAGGGGGAGCGGACCCCGGAGTAAAAAACTATTTGTTACAGGGGACAAAAGGATGTGGCCAGACCAGAACCCATGTCCAACGGTGCACGTTGGCCGAGCAGTCTGTGCTTTAGCCCTCCACACCACAGAGGCAGCTCAGCCAGCTTCTTGATACAGTGGTGTTTTCAGGGGTAAGGTAGCAACCCATCACATCTGCTACCTTACCCCCTCCCATAACACCACCGTGCATGCTGCCATCTGGATTATCTGCAGTGGGACACTGCACTTGTCAGGCAATAGAGCCTGGGCAGGTGAGTCTCGGGATAGTGAGCCATGGGAATCCATAAGGGTACCATTATATCATTTGTCTGTCACTGATTTGAAACCTAAAATGATTGGTCTCCATGGGGAGCTGAAATATTTTTATTGCTCTTGGGAAAACTTTAAAAGTATGAGGTTTTAGAATTCTTATCATTTAACACAAAGCCCAGACTTCAATATCCCATGATACTCTGCTGATTGTAGCGAGAACAAAATAATGTGACCTACAGGGAATTGAACCCAGGCCCCTTGAATACCATCTTAGTCCTCTAACCACTGAGCTACAGCCTCCTATGTTTGGAGCAGTGGTTCCTGGACACATGTCCTCCCTCTGGTATTGCCTTTAAAGACATTACATTGTTTTAAATTGCTTAGCAGCGGGTACTACAACACCCAAGACATGTAATTGTCATCTTGATTATTCCTACTTGCAGGGTGCAATACCTTTCTCACTACAATTTATGATACTCTGCTGTTTTTACGAGTTTTAAGTTATTTTTGAATTATTTTGATCAGATTACTTCCCAACCTAATATAGTTGTTAGCATTATTCCATAGTCATGAACATTCATTTTGATAATAGTCTTAATCTACTGTAGCACTACAATCCCTCCTTTGTTAGAAGTTTCCATGATAATAATCATATAATTATCCAACTTTGAAAATGATTCACTCTCTTCTTTAGACAAGTTATACATTTTCTATGATTGATCTCATTCTGACAGCTTTGACAAAGATATCTATGTATGTAGGTAGTGGCAAGTGTATTTATTGTGGATTTCCCATATCTTTCCTGCTGAAACTATTCTTCTTCCTTGGCTATGTTCCAAGGGTTTGGAAGCGGAAAATGTTCCCCTCAAAGTGGATGACCTGTCCTCCCAGGAAACTATTGCCCCATGTCTCATCTCCCTGCCCTTGTAGAAGTAAAGGAAAAACTTCTTCTCACAGCTCTCTTTCTTCCTTGACTCCTTCTCCTTTCTCTGACCTTTTCAGTCTGGCTTTTATAACTCCCACTCACAAGAGACACTTTTCATGAACCAAAGTTGCCTCTCTTGCACTCCCACTCCGAAGTCTCTTCTGTGGCTGTCTCCATCCTAATGGAGACAGGCCAGGGGCTATTCACTTCCAACACTTTTGTTGACCTCACAGTCACAGCTGAAAAAATATCAATTATCATGATGCACTGTAGAATAAATAATCTTTATCAACTGTGTTCAAAGATCATGTTTATTTAAAAAAAATACATCACGGTGATCAAAACTAGCAATGAGTAAACATAAACTTTAAATAATGACAAATGAAATACCATGATGTTAGTAAATTATGACTGTGATATGTGATAATTTTGTGTCATTATGATTTTACAATATTGTTCATGGTCAAGAGTATTGCAAAATAGTAAAATATATATATATATATATACACACACACACACACACACACAATAGGGGTGAGACAAATGAGTAGTGGATAAATCCATGTATCTTACATACAGTGAAGTAAATCCTGGTAGAAAGTCACACTGTAATTTTTTTCAGAAATATTATCACAGTGTGATAATATTTACATTTATACATACTGTGCTTACTTCACAGGCTGATAGTATCACTGTGCTGATGTCAGGCTGAAACCCTGCCTAAAACAATCACTATCCTGATCTCTTATTTACATCCTGACCATATCATCAGCCTAGGCAGGTTTCCCTAACACAGCAATCAGAAAAGAACTCCACAAAACCCTCAGTAGCCTAGGAAACTAATCAGTATATCATTTTCACCTGCAACTCTCATGCTAGCCCTAGAAAAGCACATTGTGTTCCTGCAGAGAACCAAAGCAAGCTAACAACAGCCCGTTTCATACTGACAAGAAGCAAAGAAAGAACAAAGCCATTCACATCTATGAATACCTCAACTACCAATGAATACAGCCTGCTTCATCCCAAATGGCAAATTAGTGTTTCAGCTTGTTTTAGCATAAGTTTATTTTGTTGTCCTGTGTCTTCTTTGTTCATTCCACAAGATAAAGTGAACAAAAAAATTAAAAGTTCTGGAAACCCCTATTGTATAAATTGGACACATAATGTGCAGTTTGTGCTATGGAAATATTTTCCTCCTGCATCATGACCTTGGATACTCCACTCATGCCTTTGGCACTTGTGAGTATCCAGAGCTCACTCTGCAGGAGTGCAAATATTTTCCATATCACACTTTTGCCATATATATATATATATATGTATTCAGGACTTTGGAAATTTATCTTACCTTCTATTTCGACATCTTTATTAGAATCTGCAGTTGCAATGCATCTTTTATTCAATCACATTGCTTTCATTTGTACTTTGTACCTTACTTTATTCATTTAATAAAGTTCAACCAGGTTTATATATCTCCACAAAGTGGTTCATTTTATTGTAATAGTAAGATTATGCAGTTACTTGGTTTGTGTTTGGATACTTTTCATACAATCTGCAAACTAATCTATTATAGTCAAAATTATTTTAAAACTAGAAGTTCACATTGTTTTGGTCCATTAACTGTGGTTTGGAAATGTAAAAATTAATTATGCAAATGTGTATATGCCAAACTTAGCATACACTCTTCCTTAAAGGGAATAAAAATTCACTGCACATGATTTATATTTTTCCATTGGAAGACAAATAATGCATGCATACTTTCACATTAGTAAGAAATAAACTCTAAGTAACTGGCCACAGGGCACCAGTTGGAATTCCACTCATGACACCGACGATCTGGGTTCAGGAATGGACCTGGGAATCAGAGGGCGGCAGGGGTTAGAAGGATTGAGCGTCCATGGGACTGTTCTCCTTTCTGGGGAGGGAGAAGAGTGTCTGGTGCTTCACTGCCCCTGAGAGAGGCTGGGGTGCTGCACAGCTGGCACCATAATGTAGCCATGGGGCAGGGCTAATGCTGGCCATCATTGCACATCCCACCCCTGGGGTATTAGCACACAAAAAAATGCCAGCCACTAGCATGACAACCCTGCCCTACTGCCATTCTCAACTGTCTTACATGTCTGCAAGGGGGGTCCATCTCCCATGGCCCCAACCCATAGGGGTAGCTGGGCTAGCATATAATTACAGATGGGAGGAAGCCCTGTGGCCCTGCCCAGGGAGTAAGCCTAGGCATGGGGGTGGGATGCAGACGGGGCATGGGCAGACCTCCGAAGAGAGGGATAAGGGGCCAGGCTCAAAAAAATTATAAAAAAAACTTTAAGTATTTTCCAAGTGTCTTACAACGTTACACTGTGGAACTGATATAATCACCAGTTATCATTACTTGATAATTTATAAAGCTTTGAAAAGCATCGTGCTGACTTAAGCTAACAAAAATAATAAAGAATTATCAACAGGTTATTTGCAAGTTACATGTTTGATGATTAAATCCTGATCTAGATGATGATGTAATATAATGTGAAGGACTCAACATACCATAGGTCTCTTTCGTGGACAGATTCTGTAATCTATTTTCTATCTTAAATCATGATCTCCCTTGATGATCATATGGTGACATTTGATAAGCAATGCATTATTCATGACTGACCTTCAACAAAATGAATGATGATATATCATGTGCCTGGGAAAGACCATCAACACTGTTTCCTAAACCCTTTTATTTGCTAAACATGACAAGGAAAGATATATCCCACCTTATGGTCAGTTTTTGTCATTAGTATATTTTATTGAAAATTTCCAACACACAGAAAAACAGAACAATAACAAAATACAGTGCAATAAAAAAAAATAACATGGACAACATAAGTGAGACTTTACCCCCTCCAAACAACAACCCTGTACCCGCTCTCCCCTCCCTACCCCACGCCCCATGTGCAATCCTGCCCCAGAAAAAGGATTACTAAATAGTCTTACTTAAATTAAAACAAAGCACAATTGTAGTGCTGTCCAAGGAAAATTACTATAAGGGGGTACTTAATAAGCAAGATAAATCACCAATTAATAACCAAAATGACTGCGGAGGTCCGAATAGAGAGAGAACCAGCAGTCCTGAAATCTCTTCCAGGAGTGGGTGGCACAAGGAACCATACGTTCTGCAATTAACGCAGTAAGAAAATTCATTCCCCCATTCCCCACATGTAGGTGACCAGTCCTCTCTCCAATGTCTTAGTATTAGATGCTTAGTAACCAGGGAAACAGTTGCCATTTGTATTCTCTATTTAACCATAGGAATGGAGGAATAATGGCCTAAAAGGCAAAAGTCTTCTGAGAAAAAGGTGGAAAGGCCCAGATATGGAGAGGTATTTACCATAACAAGTTCCCAAAAATCATGAATCATCGGGCAGGACCATAGTTTGTGAAGTAAGGTGGCCTCCTTTCACAGTTTTCACATATTGAGAAGGACACTTGTGCATTCTATATAATTTACTCGTGGTAAGATAAATATTGTGCAATATATTAAATTGGATCTAGCTAAGCCGATCCTGCATAATAAGCTATAAATGTCAGACCACATCACTGTCCAGGTGCTATCTGAGACATTTCAAGTCAATGCATGCTTCAATAGAAGGCCACCCAAAAGAGCTTACCCCAAGACCGATGGTCTATCTCATGGTAGAGCTTGTAAATAGGTTTCTGACTCCTTGCTAAATCTGATAGGGAAAGAAAAAGTTTGCCTGCCCCTTCGGACCATAGTGTTGGCCCCAGAAAGGAGAGAACAAAGTGGTGGACATGACATAGTTTTAATACATACTTAAAAGGAATCACAAACTTACGCTGTAGGTCCAGCACTGAAAGGACCCTCCCTCCACTAACCAATTCCAATAAACATGGTTCTGGTGCTGGCCACCACCCCATAGGATGGACAGGGGTCTTGAATATCACAAGTTGGGATTGTGGAATAGTGGTTGTACCAAATCTTTCCTGACAGAGAGACTTAAGTAAAGGCCTAGCTGACGATGGGTCTTGATCTCCCAGCCAATTGGAGTGTCATGTAAGTCCCTTGGGACCCCTGACCAAGTTCCATACAAGGAAGCTATCAAAGAAAAATTATGTTTCATACCCAAGCTTTCATCTAACAATAACCAATTGGGTTGAGAAATATCTTTCTTCCCCAAAGAAAGCCACTGCAAAAATTTAAACGCATGGATAGCTAAATAATAAAAATAAAAGCCAGGCAGTTGCAAGCCTACCAGGGGTTTGGGAGACAAAGCTCCAGTATGCCCTAAGAGGAGCATTCCCATTCCACAGAAAATTGGAGCACGTCCTCTGCATGACAGAAGAAAAGGATCTTGGCAAGTAAATGTTGAGGTATGATCAGTTGTTTCTGCTCATATCTGTTTTAATAGATACCAATCACTTCAAGTAGGTAATTCCCTCTAAACGCCCTTACTATTTTCTCTTGAGTCCCTAGGTTTCTATTCAGGGTTCCAGACAATTTGCATCTTCTAAACTGACCTTTCATCAGTCTGTGTCTTTGTCTGCATTCACATGTACAGTATATGTTGATGACAAAGTACATTTTGCCTCTGGAGCCTTGGTCCCCAAGTTGGAATATACAGCTGAACCATACAGGATGCAACAGTGTCTCTAGTTACTACAAAAGTGGTTACCTGACAATGAAATTACCTTGTTTACTGCAGTAACAATACTGCTGTATGCAGCAGTATTGTGCTGCATCCAAGCCAGCTCTACTATGCTTTTCATTGTCATTTTGAGAACATCCAGCACTGGTTCCACTCAAATCAAGTATTAATTAATGCGAAAAGATGGTAGCATGCTCTTCAGTAGTAAAATGCATCTTGCCAGGCTTCACACAACCCCTGTCTTCAGGACCCTGGATGGGTCCCACATTGAATAAGTTTTCCATTTTTGTAACACTTTAAGTGTCAGCAACTACACTGTAAGTACTGTATAACTACTAGATGCAATGTAACTACTATGTAGTTTTTCCTTTCTATTTTCCTCCTTCTGTTCCCCAGCTGCTCCCTTCTGACCAACCCCCCCAACCCCATTACCCCAGGACTTACCTTGACCTACGATTTTTTGCCACAGAGCTGTGGTTGTGCCCAGCCACCAGATGCAGAGCCTGTGGGGGGTGGGGGGGTGGTCACCATCTAGCCATTGAGGAGATTTTTTCCTAATTTTTCTCCCTTCCCTCCCTATTGCTGAGGCACTCATATCAGCGTGTGTGCATGGAAGTGTGCTCATGCTGCAGAAGGCCCACAGCACCCTCCCTTCTTTGGTGTCCTGACCCTTTCTACTCTCAGGCTTCCACCTGGGAGAAGTCATACGGTGGGACTGCCAATCACTCTCCCCCAGGAGAGGAGACGAGAACAGTCCTCCAGCTGCTAAGTCCTCCCTCTCTGGCCAACCCCAATAACCCACCCACACTGGGAATACTGGTCTTCGCATGGCAGGGAGGTAAGGCACGGATACCTCAGTCATCCATGCCACTGTGCCAGCTTAACTACTATGTAATTTTGATAATTTGTGAACTGTGTAGTTACACAATTTGTATGAAGAAATAGTTACACGTGCAACTACCACTGTCTGCCTTTCAGCACTAATCAATTAATTCTGGCACAGGTAACTACACAAGTGATAGCTATTGCAAAGTGTAACAGCAAATTTATTATTCAACTACTAAATTATCTCATTCATCACTATTAAAATTGCTTTGACAAATCTAACTACATATGTATACAGTTTTTTTTACTTATTGAATTTTGTTAAAAGGTTTATAATATCTGAGCACAAGACATAACTAATAATTACAAAAAAGAAAAAAAAGACAGTGCTGTCAGGGTACACATAACAACATTCCATCCTAAATACAATACATGAAACCAAGGTAGACTTAAGGCTAGGGAGCCTGACATGTGAAAACACAGCATACAAAAAGAAAAAAGAAGATGATCAACAAATATTTCAAAATGAATTACTGCTAAGACCCAACTAATGCCATACCTTCCCAATACAGGACAATCAAAATAGTATAAGACATGCAGTCTCACAAAGAAAAGATTCAGCTCCGAGAGGAAGGCTCAGTAGGAGTAATATATTTAAATAAGTTGCAGAAGAGTGCTTAACCTTTCCCACCTCTGTTTATACCCAGAGAGGTTATGTTGAAGGCTGGCTATTAATTTTACCATTCTCAGGATAGTAAGGATTTCTGCATGCCATTCCTTATATGGGAGAGACAGATAATCTGTCCAGTGTAGCAGAATAACTAATTTGGTCACTGCTAAAATCACAGCCATGTGATACCTCTGAGGGCCTAGCAATTGAGAATTGCCCAAACCCAGAAGTAAAAGTTCTGGTGTAAATGCCTCTTGCAGGTCTAAAAGTGGGTCCAAACAGAACTGCATTTGAGTCCAAAAAGTCTGCACATGTGGGCAAACCCATACGAGGTGATGAAGAGTGCCCTCTTATCCATTACACCATTTACATAATGGACTAGATTGTTTTCCAAATGTAAACATGTGCTGTGGTATATAATAGGCATTATGTAGAATCTTGTACTGCATTAGGCAAAAATTATATAACTTAATGTATTTATGAATGTATTGCCAGGTGGAGTTGTAGAATAGATTGGAAATTCTTTTTCCAAATAAAATGGAAGAGGGATGCCTTGATATTGTGGCAGTCACAGAAACCTTGTACACAGAGAACCATGACTGGGATGTCAACATATAAGGGCACACAATCTACAGGAGGGACAGGGAGGGTAAAAGAGGAGGAGGAATAGCTCTCTACATAAGGGAAGGGATCAAAGCAATGGAACTAAAGGGTAAACAGGGAGGAGAGGAGGCACTGTGGGTCACCTTAGACAGGAAATGGCACCACAATCTGCACAGGGGTTGTATACAGATCCCTGTTTCAGGGGAAGGAAATTAACAAGGAAATGATAAGAGGCATACTTAGAATGGCAGAAAAAGGGGGTGTATTTTTGATGGGGGACCTGAATATGCCAGATATTAACTGGAACACATTTGCTGCAGCCACATACAAGAGCAGAGTAATTCTCGATGCCCTACAGGGGACATGCCTCAGGCAGCTAGTGTTGGAACCCACTCAGGAGAGAGCAGTCTTAGACCTGGTACTGTCAAATGGGAACTTGAGAGGACCTCAGATTTGGAAGTGGGTAGCCATCTGGGAACAAGCGACCACCACACAGTGTAGTTGACAGTAAACACAGGCATACAGTCAAGCCATTGAAAAGCTAGGATACTGGACTTTTGAAGGGCTGATGTTGGCATAATAAAAGAGTGCCTAAGGAATGCACTAGCAAAAGGACAGGAAGGAGGGGTTGAGGAACAATGGGGAAAAATCAAAACTGTCATCACAGGGGTAACAAGCCTTTGTGTGAAGCAAATATAGCAAAATGAAGGAAAAGACTACTATGGTAATCAAAAGAGGTGGCAGGGAAGGTTAGGTGAAAAAAGATAGCATTCAGAATGTATAAGGAATCACAAAAGGAGCAGGACAGATAACTCTATCAGTTAGAGCAGAAGGAAGTGGGGAAGGCAGTCAGAATATCAAAGGCCAAAACTGGGGAAAACCTAGCCAACTCAGTTAAGAAGGGGGATAAAACCTTCATAGGTACAGTAGATTAGTGAGTGAAGAAAGACCAAGGGAGTGACAGTGAGGCTTAATAAAGGGGAAGGGGTGGGTAGAGGGTGACAGTGAAAAGGCAGAGATACTGAACAAATACCTCTGCTCAGCATTCACAAAAGAAGAGGAGGGAGACATACCTAAACAAATCAATAGAAGCACTCTGGAAAGGGGGGTTGATACCAGTCCATTCGAAGAAGAAATGGTCTTGAAAGAACACCCAGAACATAAAGTGACAAGGCAGTGGGGCTTGACGGATTCACCCCAGAATTCTAAAAGAACTAAGGGAGAATTAGTGACACCACTGACTACCCTTTTAGCAAATCATGGGAGGACTGTGTGGTATCTGAGGACTGAAGGAAGGGATGTGATTACCCTCCACAAAAGTGTGAGCAAGGCAGAGGCAGGAAACTACAGACCTGTTAGTTTGTTCTCAGTGGTAGGAGAAAATGATGGAATCACTTCTGAAAGAAAGAATTGTTGAGTACCTAGTGGCCAGCAGGGCACAGGACACAAGGCAGCATGGATTCACAGCATGAAGGTCATGTCAGATGAATCTCATAGATTTCTTTGACTGGGTGACCAAAGTAATAGACCAGGGAGGGGCTGTGGACATGGCCTACTCAGACTTTATAAGGCATTTGACACAGTCAAACACAAAAGATTAATAAGCAGGTTAGCTAGCCTGGTAGTGGGTCCCAAGGTGGTAGCCTTGGTAAAAAAATTGGCTGGACAACAGGACGCAGAGGGTAGTAGTAAACAGAGTCCACTCTAAAGAAAGGGGAGTTACTAGTGGGATACTGCAGGGTTCAGTAATGGGGCTGGTCCCCTTTAATATTTTGATAAGTGCATTGTGGAAGGACTGGAAGGAAAACTATGCCTCTTAGCAGATGACACAAAATCTGCAACAGGGCTGATACACAAGAAGGGGTGGAAAGGATGAAAAGGACTTGGCAAGGTTGGAGGAATGGTCAAAAGTATGGCAGCTTAGATTCAATGCAAAGAAGTGCAAAGTAATGCACCTGGGAAACAAAAACCCAGGGGAAGAGTACACAATGGGGGTGGAGGTACTAACAACAAGAACAATGGAAAGGGACCTGGGGGTAGTCATATCAGATGAACTAAATGTAGGCTGGCAATGAGAGAAGGCAGTAAGGAGGGCTGACTGATACTGGAATGTATAGGGAGAGACATCACCAGTAGAAAATAACAAGTTGTCATCCCTCTGTACAGACAGTTGGTGAGACCCCATCAGGAGTACTGTGGGCAGTTCTGGAGACCCCATCTCCACAAGGACATAGACAGGATGGAGGCAGTCCAGAAGAGGGCAACTAAAATGGTGCAGGGGCTGCACCAGAAGCCATATGAAGAGACTAAAGTAACTAAATATGTATACCCTCGAGGAAAGGAGGAGGGGACATGATAGAAACTTTAAGTACCTCAGTGGAATCAACCAAGTCCAAGAGGGTAGCATCTTTCAGAAAAAGAGATGTGCAAAAACAAGTGGGCACAGTTTGAAGATAGATGGGGATGGCTCAGGAGTAACGTGAGAAAGTATTTTTTCACAGAGAGGGCGTTGGACACATGGGATGGCCTTCCTGAGGAGGTCATGGGGTCAAAAACAGTGAGGGAATTCAAGAATGCATGGGACAGACATAAGGCAATTATTGTATAGTGGGAGGTAGGAGGAAATAAGCTGTTGGTAAACTAGAATCTGCAGCTTATCCACTAGGTAGGGAAATGGGCAGACTGGGTGGGCCAAGCGGTCCTTATCTGCTGTCAGTGTCTATGTTTCTATGTAATAAGCACACCACACTTATTTTTCAGTCCCCAAAATATCCCTAAGCACCTTATATAAGGTAGAGATAGCATGAGGTTTAGTCACATATATATATGCAGTTAATGGATATCTGATATGTATTTGAAAGATAATCACAAAGAAAACAAACTGAAAACAGAATGATAACTAAGATATGGCTGCAATGTAACTTCAGGCAGCTACACTTAAATGGATTAACTGACAATTCTGTACATGATTTTCTTCCACTTCTGTAAATCAGTTCCTCATGAATTTACAGGGTGAATAAGCATGCACTTTAATATTGCTAATTGACTTGTAGCTATAAATATGGATATGTCATGGCTGCATGAAAATAAATTATTACTTTGAATGGCTGGTTATGACCTCTACTAACTTTACTAGGGGTGGAGCCAAGAGTGAGGTCTAAGGAGGCATACCCAGCCATTCAAAATAGATCATTTATTTTCAAACCGCTCATGGTATGTTCCATTGAGACAATGCCATGGGCTTGTAATTTTGATTGTTATTTGTGGAATCCCAATTGTAAACTAATGTTTATGGCCCATTGTTTGCTGACAGGCCTGGCAGCATGTTAAATGTAAAAGAAGATT
Source organism: Neoceratodus forsteri (assembly GCA_016271365.2). Lineage (NCBI taxonomy): Eukaryota > Metazoa > Chordata > Ceratodontiformes > Ceratodontidae > Neoceratodus > Neoceratodus forsteri. The sequence goes on from CM057451.1 coordinate 760,346,925, forward strand.
CTGTTCAGAACTTCTCAGAGCTGGAGTGGAAATATCAATTGTTCTCAGAGCTGGTGTGGAAATAAATAATTTATTTTCACTCCGGCTCCCCTACTCATGAAAATAAATGCATTTCCAGTATACAATATCTGTGTGTTGATAACTAGTAAGACAAAATGTGTTATTGTGACCCAACGTAGAAAGAAAATATTACCTTACAAATTTTGGGTATGTCACAATGCTGACCAAAATATCAAGATATTATTATCTTGCAAAGTTGGGTGTTTCACAATGTATATACTCAACCAATCAGATAGTAGTTCCACAATGCCAGCCAGCATCAAAAATAGCCATGTACCACATGGAAGCCAGCAGTTGAAATCAAAGAGAAATAATAAAATTTTCATACCAACATCATATTTAAAAGCTATAACTAGTAAACAGATGTAAAAAAAAACATGCAATGATCTAACTCAAAATATGCAGTTTATCATAACTTGCAAAGGGTAGGACTTTCATAATTCACCAGTAGCTCCACTCTTGAGTTATGGTCCTGCCCCCTCACACATGAAGATAAATTGCAGATTCTGAGTCAGTCTATTGCACACCCCCAATCAATATGTGAGTTTTTAACAAACACTGGTACTGCATAAACTAAAATATATTTCATTTGCATAATTACTAATTGACTTTGTAATAATGTTGTGGTTTATGGCACTGTTTATTCAGTTAATGCCTATCTAATATGTATTTGAAAGGTACGTGCTCAGAAACTGACACCTAAAGAGTAAGAACAATGGTACCTGAGGTAGGACTACAATGTAACTACTATTCACTTACATTTATCAACTGTCAATGCTGCATGTGTGATGTGCTTACATTGGGACAGTCTCTTGACCTTACTGCTTAATACACATGCAGTGTAATTTTGTTACTTGATATGAACCTCCATTGTTTACTTATAGAGTAAAATGTATTCATTTGCATAATTATTTGTTGGCTTTGTAACAGTGCCGTAGTGATTAAGAAATATGGAGCTTCTGTGACGTTGTTTCCACAGTTGATCCATATCTAACATGCATCTGCAAGGTAAGTACGCAGAACCTGACACTTCAAAGTATAAGAAGAAGAGTAACTAAGTCACAACTACATTAATTGCTGATATTGTAACTACTATACACTTACCTTTAGCAAATGTCAATGCTATTAATTGTGATGTCATTTCTCCTTCAGAAATCCATCTCTCGTGAATGTGCTGCTTAATACTTCAGCATCAGTTGGCTCTCCCTGACCTCCAAGTCAACCATCCACAGGGTTGATTCCCTTAATCTCATACAGATTATCAGTGACCCCACTTGGCTCAACCCCACTCTCACAATAATTCCCTCCTAAACTGGGTAGTCTCCTCCCTCCACAACCGTATTGTTGCAGCAGGTATTTTGCAGGATGCTTTCAGTGACAACTGTATGACATTCTTCATCAGGAAGATCTGGCACCCACCCTCCTCTCCAAATACATTTGCACTACATCCCTCTAGTCACTCAGCACCACTGCTCTCTTGAGTTACCTTGCTACTGCTGATTGAACAGCCATACCATCTGAGACTGATATTGACATTGCCCTTTCTCTGCTTCACTCTCAATTCTCCTCTATCTCAGACAAGTATACCCCACTCAGAAAACCTAGGGTCAAAACTCACCACCACCACTGGATTACCCCTGATGTCACTGATCAATAAGAGTCCAGAGATCTTGCTTGGGCATGTTACAAATCATCTCACTCCCTTCTTGACCTCCTAAATTACAGAACAATTAGGAACTTCTGCACAGAGGTTGTCCAGGCAGTGAAATCATGGTATTTCAAAGCCAAACTCTAGGACAACCTTAATGCTCCCTTAAAGTTCTAGAAGCTCCCAGGTTGCCTCTGAAAACAGGCACTTTTACCTAGCGGGTCTTACCCAGTTAACAAAGACTAAATAAATAAATAAATTTACTCTGTCTTTGACCCTCAAACCCATTTTGCCCCTCCGGTCCTTCAGGTTAATGGTTCATCAGTGTATGACCCTTCCTCTGTTGCTGCTCACTTTAGTGGACTTTTCACTACCTGTGCTCTCCCTTCTGCTCACCCTTCTCCCGCCTCCACTCCTCCTCATGTTCCCTATCCCTCCCCATTTCTCCCCTAACAGGGTTTCTTTTCCCCTTATTTCTACCCAGAAAACCTTGACTGACCTTTACTCCCTTAACCTTTACAAATCCAGCCCTAATAGGTTGGATCCTAAACTACTCCATGTCTCCGCTCATGCCATAGCATCTCCTCTGACACACCTATTCAACCTCTCCTTCTACCTCAGTGCTATCCCTTAGTCCTGGAAGTTGGGAAAGTTCTTCCACTCCACATAAGGGGACCCTTCCCAGATATCTTGCAGCCAGTTACTCTCTTCCCAAGCTGCAGGTGAAGCTAGTCCACACCAAACTCTCAGATTTCCTATCCTCTACCAATTTCCTCTCACCATTCCAGCCTGGCTTCCAGAAGCATTACTACACTGTTTCCTCCTACTGCACGTAATTGATTCTGACCTCTTAGAGCTGGATCGGGGCACATCACAGTTTCTATCTTCATTGATCTGCCCAAGGCCTTTGACTCGGCATCTAACTCACTCCTTTTGGATAAGTTGCATTCTCCTGGCCTCTCAGCTCATGCTATTGACTGATTCTATTCCTATCTCATGGGCCACCTACAGTCAGTTCAGGATGGTAGCATCCTGTCTCCTCATCTTCCATCAAGGTGTGGGGTTCCACAGGGCTCAATTTCGGGTTGCATTCTTTACTCTGTCTGCATGAATTACCTCCTGCATGCCTGTGCCAACTCACATATCAACATGTATGCAGATGACATAGTCATCTACACCTTCAGTGCCTCCTCCTTCTCATCCATGGAAGGTCTGTCCTGCAACACTTCCACAATGTGAAAATTAACCCTAGTAGTAAAATCCTTGATCAAATGGTATATGTTTAGGCAGAATTTCTCCATGAATACCCTGTATTTTTTTCCAATATATTTTAAGAGACTAGCATGTAATGAAAGTATGGGTTAATGTTCCTTTTTCTGTTTTATAGCACAAACAAAGATCAGAGATATTTGGATTACACTTAAGCAGTTTACATGGCATAAAATACAGTCTGTATATTATATTAAACTGTATTTGCCCTAATTTGACATTTTTTTAGATTAATTCAGGTGTGGTCAACATTTCTTTCCATTCTTCATTTCATATATCATATCCAAGATCTTTGTTTCATGTGTTTTTTAATTGTGATAAATTGTTGTTGTTTTTTTCATTTCAAGGAATAATTTATAGATTTTGGAAAGCATTTTTGTTGCATATGAACTGGTTTTTAATAATATTTCTAGGGGGGCTGCCACTATTATATTGTTTGGTAGTATATGCTGATTAATGTAATCCCTTAATTGTAACTAGGCCAAACAGCTACCTACTGCTAGATTGGATTCCATTCTTAAATCCTCAAATGTTCTCAGGGCTCATTGTTGTAGACATTGTGTCAGTGATACTAACCTTTTCAGTCTCCAATTGTGGAGGATTTTATTTTTGTGTGAAAATTTGAAATACCTATTCTCCTGTAGAGTAGAATAGATTGGTGATGATATTTTATGACCCAGCAAGAGATGTGAATTTTTTTCAATGTTTTGAAGTATTTCTGGTTGAAAACAGCATACTATTGTATAGTTTAGAGTTACTATCATCCACACGTAATGTGTGTGATAATGATTGAAAAGGACTACAGTCTTTCTCTATATGTATCCAACTTAACTATGCAATCTCTTCTTCTTGTCTGGGAAACCATCCTCTTGTCTGTTCAAATTGGGCAGCCAGATAATATAGTTTTAGATTCAGAAGGCCTAATCCTCCTTGAGACAGAGGAGGATATCATTTATCTAAATTGGCTCTTGGTCTCTTTCTTTGCCAGATGAAGTGTCTGAAGATTTTCTCAATCTTCAGGAACACACTTTTGTCCAGTACAATAGGTAATGTTTGAAAAAAACAAAAACCTAGGAAGAATATTCATTTTAAGTATATTGATTCTTCCCATCATTGTTAAGGGTAAGATAATCCATTTATCAAGATCCTTTTTTACCTTATCAAATAATGTTATGTAATTGTTTTGATATTTCTTGTCAATATCAAATGAGATGATTACACATAGATATTTTATCTAATTTTTGTTCAAAGATTGATTGAAAGGAAAGTATACTGTGTTCTTATTTTTATACAAACACTCAGATTTTGTCCAACTTACTTTATAGCCAGGCACAGCTCCGAAAGTGTGTAATAAGTTATATAAAGTATCACTGAATTCTTTGGATCCTGTATAAATAGTATAACATCGTCTGCATACAATGACATTTTGTATGGTTCTCCTTTAATTTTAGGGTCTTTTATAAATTCATTACCTTAGATAGTCAATGCCAGCTGTTCAATAAATATAGCAAAGAGGAGTGGGGAGCACGGCAACCTGTCTCACCCTCTATGCAATTGAATAGAGCCAGATAAATTTCTATTGGTTTTAACTATTGCTGTATGTGCATTATATATTAAATTAACCCATTCACAAGCCTATCTCACCCATTCATTCTCCTTAAGCATGATTTCATAAAATGCCAGTACACTCTACTGAATACCTTTTCAGCATCCACTCATAGAATGGCAACATCTTCATTCTAAGTGAAATCTATAACATCTTGTGTTGTCCTAATATTTGATGGAATGCATCAGCCTGGAATAAACCCAGTTTGATCTGGGTGTAATACCATATGGATTTGTGTGGCCAATCTATCTGCCAGAATTTTTTTAATGATTTTATAATCTGTATTCATTAATGATATAGAGCTGTATGACCGGCATGATAATGGATTTTTGTCTATTTTTAGAATAAGTGTAATTGTTGCTTTTGTCTTAGATTAGGGTAGTTGTTCTCTGGTTTCCATATCTTTATACAATTTCAAAAGTAAAGGAGAAAGAATGTTGCAGAAAGTTTTATGACATTCTACTGGTGTACCCATTTGGACCAGGAGATTTACCATTTTTAAGCTGGGATATGTTTGTTGTAATTATTTGTAGTTCTAATGACTTCTCTAATACATCTCTACTTAAATCATTGTATGATTTCCTTTGATGACTGTCTAAGGAACTATCAATGTCCTTTTGTGCAGGTTCTATATCCATGGAATATCATTTCTTACAGAAAGCTTGGTATTTTTAATTAATCTGAACCTGCGACTTTATAATATTTCCAGACTCCGACATAATATTGTTAATAGTATTCCTGATCTGTTTGCTTTGTATTTGATATGCTAACAATTTGGCAGGTTTATCTGAAAAAAAAAAGAGTGTACCTGCCTCTTTCATATGCTTATTCTGCTCTGTAGTCTATTATTTAGTTACATCCTTCCCTAGTCTGTAGCATTTTGATTAAGTCTGCCTCTGTTCCTGAATTATTAAATGCTGCTTCAGAAACCAATAGGTCCTGCTCCAATCTGTTAATTTTTACCAGTTACTTTTTTCTACTAAATGATTAATAAGAAATTATCCAGCCTCTCAAATATACTTTCAATGTTTCCCATAAATCAGGGTTGACGTTTCATGTGTGCCATTAATATTCAAAAAATATTTTACTGTTTGTTTAAGATGAATTTTAAAGGCTTCATCTTGAAGCAAAATATCATTAAATATCTATTAAGAATAGCCAGTTCCTTCTACCTGTAGCATTTTTTCAATATAGATTACATGATCAGAGAGCTTTATCACTCCATATTTTCTTTTAATGGTGTATGAAAGCTCTTCAGAAATAAAAACAATCTATTCTTGATGATGATCTATGTACTTGGGGGGAAGGGAATAAGAAAACATTTTCCAAGTTGGGTTCCTTTGTCTAAATAGGTCTAGAAGTTTCAGATCCTCCATCAATCCTTTGATCATTTTTACTGAGCTTATTTTTTACTTATTGGATGTTTCCAGATCTATCTTGTATCTCTAGTGCCAGATTGAAGTCACCTCCAATGATATATGGTTTAGGGAAGTTGGTTAAAGAAATAGAAGAATTCAATAAAACATTCTCTATCATCTTCATTGGGAACATAAATGCTACAGTACTGATTGTAAATACTTCCTTTCCATTTGAAGGGTAGCCAATGCATAACATCCATTTTGTCAGTCTATTTATGTATAATATATATAGTCAAGCTTTTTTAATATAATGGCAACCCCTAGAGTTAGTTGTGTGTATGAAAGCCATGTCCTTGAAAAAGATTGTACATATATTAAAGTCTCATTCAGGAAGTGGGTCTCTTGCAATAGTAAGCATTTTACCTGTAGTTGGTTAGAATATTGTATACTTTTCCTTATCTTTACTCTATCTGTGATTCCTTTAGTGTTCCAACTTAAGCATTTCAATTATATAACCATAATTAGTTTTGACATGGTGTTGGAGTTAGTCTATGATTTTTTTATATTGGTATCTATATATAATTACCAAGATGAAAATCTAGCAAGATATTTTGCCTGACATTTTTTCAATTTTTCCCAGTCTTCCCACTCCCTCCTTCCCTTATCCTTCTTTAAGCTTATACTACCCTGACCCATGCTCATTGATGGATCTCTCCTACCCCCATGAAAGTCTGCAAAGATGGTCATCATACCAAGTGTATGTCTACTCGTAGCAGGCTGCTGCCTCTCTCCAACTAGCTAAATTTATATTTTAGTTAAGGGGCTATATTGATTTTAAGATTCCTATATTTTTTATAGCTTTCTCACTATTAGAGCCTTTATTTTATTTTTTTTTGGTTTCATCCAATATATATTTGTCAAGTTTTTCATTCTGCATTCTGTCTCAGGGTCTTACTGTTGAAATTCTTTTTATATATTTAATTCATCAATACATTCCTTTAGAATGCAGAAGATAGACCTGTGGTTGGGGAATGACCCTCAAGATCTGCTCTTTTCCCCTCCATGTGGAAAAAAATAGGTTTTGAAGTACTGGTCCACTTCTCTGAGATTACTGAAGATTTGTTCTCTTCCATTCAAAAACACTTTTAGATGGATTGGATATAACAGGGTATGTGGGATCCCTTTTTCATGCAGAATAGTTGTAATACCATCAAATGTTTTCCTTTAAACATATACAGAAGGGAGTAAATAAGGATACACTTGTAAATATTGACCCCTTTCATATAGACCTTTTTCCACCCTGGCCTTCCTAAGCATTTCTTCCTTAATCTGTTAATGATGAGGCTTTACAAAAACAAATCTAGGAAGATCTTTGTGGGTGGAAAAGGCTCCATGAGCTTGATCGAGCTGTATCTTTTCTTCTGGTAACTTTTTCCAAAATGCCTCTGTTAACAATTCTTCAAAATAATGTATTGGGTCTGACTCTTTGCTTCCTTCATGCACATTTCTGATCTTTATATTGCCTCTACCTGATCTGGATTCCACGTCCTCTAACTTTTGTTGTAGTTCAGCCAGTTCTTTTTGATGTTGCTTAACCATATTCTGAAGTGGAAATATGTGGTCTTCCACTTCCCCATCCTGTTTTCCATTTCAGACACTCTTTTAGTTAAGGAATCCATTTTGGAGTCTAGTGTGGCTATAGAGCCTTTGATAGACTCAAAGGAAATATTTATGTTTTGAAAGTCCTGTCGCAATTCTGCTAACATCACCTCTTGAGCTTGTTGGAAAGTCAACATGCTTGACTCTTCACCTCCTGAGTCTGTCTTCTTGGTGAAATTGTTTTTTAACAGACACTCCTGCAATTCAGAGTTTGTTGCTCTCAAACTGTTTTCCTCCTTTTCTGTGCACAAATTGGTTTTGTTGTTATGCTCCTGGACCATTGCAGTAGCCTGTATACTTCTTGACCCATATTTATTTTTCTGTTTTATAGAGTTGGTGTCTGTTTCCTTTTTATGGTTTTCCTCCATATCCTCTGTTGTGTTCTGTGTTTCTGAAATTGCTACATCTGCTATGTCTTGGTCCATGGCCAGCTAATTCTCTGTATTTATGTTCTTGTCTTGCCCACTGCAAGTGTTTTTAGCCTTGCCCTGATTCAATTCTGTTCTGCCTCATGGAGCCAGTCCTCCTGTGTCCCCTGTTTCTAAGGTCAGTGTGCCAGGTACCTTTTTACTTTTTGATTCTTTATGTCTGTCTTTTCCAGACCTTGCAATTCACCATTTCTCTTTAATGCCTTGTTTTGCATACATTGAGATTGTGCCCTGTCCCATTCATTCAATGTCAGTGGCTCAGTGGGTAGCACACTCACCTCTGAGGCTGAGAGATCAGAAGGCTGTGGGTTCAGTTCCCACATCTGGCACTTGGGTTAATATCCCAGTACTGACACTGTAGTGCAGCATGAGAGGGGTGCTGTACATCTGAGGTGCTGCCTTTGGGATGAGATGTTAAACCGAGGTCCCATCTGCCTGGATTGGTGGTAGTTCAGGTGGATGTTAAAGATCCCATGGCACTTGTCGAAAAGAGTAGGGGACTTTCCCCGGTGTCCTGGCCAAATTTCCCTCACTCACTAAAAATACCACGAACAGCTTAATCTGGTTCAAGGTCAGTTGGCATTCATCTGTATCCCCCTCCCCCGGGTTGTGCCTGAAAATAGGCAGGATTTGTCTAGTGCACTTACCCGGTCAACAAAAACTAACTAAATAAATGGATAGTGGCCGCGGTTGCTGGTTTCCCTTTTGCCCTGTTTCTCTTTCATCATTCCCCATTTCCAGCACCGCATGCCTCATTTTTCAATAGTAAACTGTGGGAAAGGAATCTGCACTTCATCAACTTAGTTAACTTTGTTCTCAGTGTTTTTTCTACCCACTAACAAAGTTGAGGGTAACATATAAGCATCCATAGAGCCACATGAAAGCAGACACACTGGCAGTTTAAAACACAAATTTACTTTAGTGTCTTTCAGGTTTGACACCTTTTTTCCTACTAGAGGTTAATTGACTTGTTCTTTCAATATTAAATGCCTTAAAGTTAAGATTAGTACCACTGACCTGCTCAGGAGACATGGACCTGCTTGGCAAATGGGCCGCTTTCCTTCTGGTGAAACATGTAGTGATAGTCGGTTCCTTTTCTTTCTCCAAATCCTTTAAGTGCCATATCTTTTTTGACATTCTAGTGAGGCAGGATGGGGTGCTCCATCACTTCCATAAAAATATTTTAGCCCACTTCTTCATTCATTGTAATCTCTTTGATGAATCATCACCGTATTTTTGTTACCCATTTTTGTTGTATTCCACAATCATTGACTGTGCACTAAGCTGATTGTTGCTTGCCATTGAAGCTGCAGCAGCTGACTGTGACTCAGTCAGCCTGCCATCTTGGATATGCACCCACAGCAGGGAGAGCATGGTGACCATGTGACTCATGGCTAGGCATGCACTTTCTATAGTGGGAGCCACACTGAGCCTAGCCACACATGCCCTTGAAGGCACAGCAGCAATTTTATGGTGGTTCTGGCATGTTTTCTTACTCTGCACCTCCTTCATCAGCATAGCAGAGTTTTTCTGTGGCTACTCCGAGTGAAGTTTCAGAAATGCAAACATCAGTTGTTCATGTTTTTGGCATCCTCCTCTTGATCTAACATTCTTCAGTAGACAGGACTGTCAGTTGCCTTACTGGTTTACCAGTACCAACTGTGAGTCTATTTTTTTCCGTATTTACATGCAAGGACCTGTCTGGGTCTGTAAGGAACTTTTGTGGGGCTACAAGTAACTGCATCAGAAAGAGACATTAATGACTCCTTCTGTTTCTCCCTGCCTGTTTTTCAAAACCCAAAGACAGACTCTCAGATTTTACCTTATGCTGTTTGCCTCTATGTAGGTTGAAGCATCTGTGAAGAACACAGGTCTCAAGTCCCCAAGTGTAAGAAGTGCTATGCCAGGCTCCACTCCACAGAAGCAGGGTCATTCTGCACCTCATGTGACAAGGAGAAGTGGGGCCAAGTCCAGGATTCCTCCTCTGCCTCACAGAATACACATCAGAAAGAGCCCTAAGACTCTACATCTGCGCTGGAGCAATCAAGGTCTTTGGACACCTCCTCATCCCCAGCATCAGATAAGATCTCTCCCCCAACCAGAGAAGGCCTTGTTCCCCCTTCTCAGACCACAGACCTCATCTAATTGTGTCCTTTTTCAAAAATCAGAAAATCATAATTAAATACAGCAAATGAATGTTTTGTTTTTATTATATAAATAAACATGATAATGGATATATTAGGACAGGGTAAAATGCCCATATGTGGAGTCAGAATATTTTTGGGGACTTAAACTGGGCATTTAAACAGTTACAGGGATTTCCCCATGTTGCTGTCTGAAAAGCTGATCAGCATCCATTCAGTAGATGCTGACAGGCAACACACCCATAAGTTGAGTTAGAAAGTTTGGGAATCTGATATCTTATATTTAAACAGTCATGCAGATCCCTGCTATGCTGCTGGGATAGGGTAAAATTACAAATGCCCATGTACGTAATTAGAAGATTTTAAGAGACTTAAAACCAAGATTTAAACATGTATGGGGAATCTCTCCATGCTGCAGTGCTGGTAGGTAGTTGTTACCATGAGAAGTGTTATAGTGTATGGGCTACACATGCAAACTGCCACATTGTGCATGTCTATTGTGTGTACAGTATGTGCATGAATGACGGGCGCACACAGAGTATGACAAAATCACAGCATGGCCCACACCACACACTATTGCAATATTAAAAACAATGCATGTAACAATACGTTTACATTTTATTACAAAAATAATTACAACAATATTTAGAATTAAAGACAAACTGCTCTAAACAGAGTAGAAGTCTGCTGCACTGTTTGGCCAGACCATCAGTCAGTCAAATTGTAGCACACTACAGGGCCTGCAGGCTCTCTCTTTCAGAATTCAACACTCAGGAAAGCTAAAGTTTGAAACAAACCACAAACTCCATAAAAATAATAAAAAATCTATTCAAAAATAAATTTCTTCTCCAACTAAATTTATCTTTTGGTGTTTGACGTGACTTTCATGAAGTCATTATAACCATTTTATGTTAAACAAACTGCAAAGTCTGAGACACAACCTCTCTGTCTAAAAGCCTAGCAGCATCTGAACAACTCTGCTTCTGTACCTTTTTTAGTATTTATAGCAGACCATGCCTCATTCACTTGGGAGCCTGGGTAGCTGTTTCCTGCTTTTGCCATTAAAAATTAAGAAGAAAATTCTGCACATTGCTTTTTACCCATGTTGCTGGATTTTTTTGTCATATTGGCAAGGTTTTGGCAGATTTTTTTAGGACTGTCTTTGACTTATAAAACTTTTTGTGAAGTGCAGAATTGTGTGGTTGTTTTTTCAACATCAAGCAAAGATGGGCAACAGGTGGAGAAAGAACAATTTCACCTACCCCTATCTGGTATACTTGCACTGGTGCACTGCACCTTTCTGTATTACCCTTCTCTGCAGTAGTTGTCTCTCTAGCTTGCCAGGACTTATTGAAGGAGTGACTGGTTAAGATTATTGATTTATAATAGGACATCTTCCACAAAAAGGCAGATTTTATGCTCTTCATCTCCTACTTTTATACCATTGAATTTATTATTGTTTCTGAAAGCAATAGCTAAGAGCTCAATGGCCAGAGTAAATAATAATGGGAAGAACTGAATTCTATCAGAGTTTTCTTTGTTGATTCTCATATTTACTGTTGGATTTGTATAAATGTATGTATTTATTTATTTATTTAAAAGTTTTGCCAGGAAGGCATACTGAGCAGTGTAACTCTCGATTCCAGATGTGTCTTGGGGGTGGGGGAGTGGAAAACAGTAGTACAACATAATACATGATGTAAGAAGAGATCATATTGTTGAAAATACACTGAGTACAAATATCTCCTGTCTCTAGGCAGGGGAAATGTTAAAATACAAAAGGAAGACTTAGCGATGGCATTGAGACTAAGTGCAGCAGCACAGAAGTTAATTAAAAGATAATCATACATGCATTCATACATATTTATTTTATTTTTATTTAGCTTTTGTTGACCGGGTAAGTGCACTAGGCAAATCCTGCCTATTTTCAGGCACTACCCGGGGGAAGGGGATACAGATGAATGCCAACTGACCTTGAACCAGATTAAGCTGTTGGTGGTATTTTTAGTGAATGAGGGAAATTTGGCCTGGACACCGGGGAAATTCCCCTACTCTTTTCGATAAGTGCCATGGGATCTTTAACATCCACCTGAACTACCACCAATCCAGGCAGATGGGACTTCGGTTTAACGTCTCATCCAAAAGACAGCACCTCAGAAGTGCAGCACCCCACTCATGCTGCACTACAGCATCAGTATTGGGATATTAACCCAAGTGCCAGATGTGGGAACTGAACCCACAGCCCTCTGATCTCCAGGCCTCAGAGGTGAGTGTGCTACCTACTGAGCCACTGACACTGCGACATATAACATTGTCTGGGAGAAAAAAAGGCATTAGGCTTCCCCAATGGGGGCTAGGTGCACGAGCAGGAGGTGACGAAATGCTGCTTGAGGAGAAGGTTGAGCTGCTGAGTGGTGGCGGAGTGTCTAATCTCCACTGGGAGGGAGTACCATACGTTAGGCAAATGGTACTTGAAGGCATGCTGTTCTTTGGTGGAGGACATATGTGGGAGGGAGAGAAGCCAGGAGTCAGTGTTCTGGAGGGAGTATTTAGTAGGAGGTTGGACTGTTAGGGCAGCTGCAAGATAAGGGGGAAGGGACTGGGCCCAGAATTTCACTGTTATCCTTGTGCAGTGCGCCATTCTCTGATCCTGTAGTGAGGGTAGATCTAAGGACCTGTAGAGGTCACAGTGGTGGGTTGTGGGCGGGCAGTCCAGGGCAAAACAGCTGAAAGAATGGAAGAGATGGTCAAGTTTGGCTAGTAAGGACTTAGGAGCCATGCTATATGCTATGTCACCATAGTCAAAAATTGGGAGGATCATTTTCTGAACAATTGCTTTGCGGGTTGGCAGGGGGATGCATCCTCTGTTGCGATACAGGGTGCCCAGTTTGGGGTGAAGTTTTTTGTGGATCACATCAATATGAACTGAGAAGTCAAGATGCTGATCAAGCCAGACCCCAAGGTATCTGAATAAGGTGCAAGCCTCCAAAAGGGTCCAATCAATGGTGTGGAAAGTAGGGGTGGTGGCGAGTCGGGAGAGCCTTTGCCTTGAGTTGAAAGTGAATGAGACAGTTTTCTTTGGATTGAGAAAAAGCTGGTTTGAGCAAAACCAGAGCTGGATTGCATTGCAGTCCAGTTGGAGTCTGGATGCCACTTCTGTGGGGGAGAGACCTGTGGCATACAGTACTATGTCGTCGGCATACATGTGTATGGATGTGAGTGGGCACACTGAGGGCAAGTCATTCAGAAAAATTGAGAAGAGTACTGTAGCGTGCCAGGGACCAAGCCTTGAGGAACCCCAATAGTGACAGGAAGGGGGACAGAGGTGCGTGACCCAATTCTTACTGCTTGTAACCTCCCTGCCAGGTACTAGTGGAACCAGCTGGTGGCTGCTCCTGAGAGACCAGCGTGGGTGAGTTTTGATAGCAGAGGAGAGTGGGAGACAGTGTCAAAAGCCTTTGCTAGGTCGACGAAAATAGCTGAGGTGATGTGCCCTTTGCCGATGCCAGTGAGGATGTCGTGTGTGAGCATTAATATGGAGGTGATGGTGCAGTGCGATTTCCTAAAGCCAGACTGGTAGTGTGAGAAAAAGGAGGATGAGTTGAGGAAGGTGGATAATTGGGAGAGAACAAGTTGTTCCTGAACTTTGACCAGAATAGGGAGCAGGGAGACAGGGTGGTAGTTGTCTGGCAAGGAGAGGTCGCCTCCTTTTGGGAGAGGGATGACTGTGGCTTGTTTCCATTCAGCCAGGATTGTAGCTAGAGAGAAAGAGAGATTGAAGAGGGCGACCAGTGGGGTGGCGATGGCTGGGGCAGATAGGTATAGCATTTTGGAGTCAAGGCCAGAGGGGCATTTACCATTGGAAGGATTGAGTGCCCACAGGGTTATTAGCATGTCGGCTGGGAAGACAGCGGAAATGAGAGCAGGAGGTCTGGGGGGGGAGGGGTGGGCTCTTGGGGGTGATGGTTAGAGGATAGAAGAGAGGATGCACAGTTAGTGAAAAATGTGTTAAAAACAGAGGTCGCACACCTGAGGTCAGTGACAATGGAGTCCGCTACATTTAGGGCAGGGGTGGTGGGTGGGTGGCTGGGCAGGGGAGAGTAATGATTTGTTTTCTGAAATTTCACAGGGTGGTTTAGATTTGAGTGGAGGGAGGCCTTGAAATAGTTAGCTTTGGCCTGTTGTATTATCCTAGTGCATGCATTACGGAGTATGTGGTAGTGCTGGAGTGCCGCCTGTGTGCCAATTGCCTTGTATGTTTTCCAAGCCTTGTCCCTGGCGTGGAGTTGATCAATGATATTATCATTTGTCCAGGGCAGGTGGGCACCCCTTACATGGAGCCTTCTGAGAGGTGCGTAGTAGTCCCAGATTGCGAGGAAACTGGACTTGAAAAGTTCCAGGGCTGAGTCGATGGAGGATACGTGTTAGATGAAAGACCAATCAGTATTTGACAGATCGTTTAGGAGTGCAGCAAGGTCTAGTAATTTGTAGGACCTAGTGAGTAGTGTTCATGGGGTGGCACCCAGAGCCTGAATATTTTCCTTACCACGTGAATCATGTGGTGGTCACTTAGAGAGTTGGGTAGGAGACCAGCTTCTAGAACTCGATGGGGGTGTGTGGTGAGGGCCCAGTCGAGGAGGGAGTGATTTAAAGATTTATGATTCAGGCGAGTGGGTTCTGTAATTTGTTGGGATAAGTTTAGTGTGATCACATGGCTTCTTATCTTTGAGCTAGTATTAGAGAACCAGTTAAAGTTGAAATCCCCAAGGATATATAGCTCGCCTCCCAAAGTGAGGGACTTTAGGGAGCCTAGGTGGTTTAGGATGATGTGCTGGGGGGTGTCTGGGGAGCAGTAGGACCCAGCTACATATAAAGGTATCGAGTGTGGGAGTGAGATTTTGATTAGAAGGGGGTCTAGGGATTGCGTGGGCATGGGGAGCTGGACAGGGGCAAACTGTAGCTTGGAGGAGATGAACATGGCAATGCCACCACCCTTCATTTTACCCAGGCAGTCATGTCTAGTGAGGGAGCATCCAGGGATAGATAATTCGGCATCCAAGTTGTGGGGTTTCAGCCATGTTTCAGTGATAATCAGAATATCAGTGTGTGGGGAGAGGACATATGGTTGGAGAGAGGTGAATTTATTCAGGATGCTGCATATGTTAAGATGCATAATTTTAAGTCCCTGGGGTAATTGGAGAGTTGGGGAGGTGATATGGTAGGAGGGGGTGGGTGGCCCAGGATTTATCTCTACGTCCCCGGCTAGGAGTAGCAGAAGTGTTATTAGCTGTTTTGCTAGAAGCGTTGCCCATCTTGCCTTGTGGGGGGTTGAAAGATGCTGTGGGGTTTGCAAAGTATGTTCTGTAGGTGAGGAGTGTAAGGCTGACAGCTCAGCATAGAAGGAGGGCAGCAGGATGGGAGCACCTAGGTCCCAGTTAATTAATATGGAATGAGGGGACGGATCTGGGTTGGCGATAGTATGATGGGGGGAGTAATTGCCCAGGTGAAGACAGTAGAGGGGTTAAAATGTGCTTCAGGGTAGGTGGTAGGTGGGAGGGATGCTAGGGGGGTGAGTAGACTCAGTATAGCAAGTGATAGTGTCAGCATGACAAGTCGCTGGATTTAGGCAGCAGGGAAGCTGATGGGGCAGCCACTAGTGGAGAGGCTAGATAATCTGCTGATGAGAAAGTAGGCTGATTAATTGTCTCCCACATGAGACCCAGCGGGGTCACACACACACGCAGATGGAATTCAAAAATGGCCTCCCAGGCTCTGAATATGGCATTGTGTCATAAGATCTATCCATTATCTGAATTTGGGGCTTAGACACATGGAATGAAGAAATGGTTTAATATTTTTATATAAATATTTATATGTTTTTTTAGGAAATTTAAATGTATTTTATATTTTTGTTAATTGTTATTATCAGGGGACACTGAGATTAACTCTTGTCCCTCTCCTGCAGCAAATGTTGATCCTGTGCCCTGGCATTTTATGCACAGATTAAAGGTTCTTCATTTCAATGTTTGCAGTTTGGTTCCAAAAATTAGCAGAGTTGGAATGCATTATTAATTTATATCAGCCTGCTATTCTGGGAATTACTGAATCCTGGCTAAAAATGTCTTTGTCTGATAGTATGTGTGCTTTGCCTGGATTCAGGATTATAAAACAAGATTGTGGTGGGAGGAAGAAAGCAGGAGGGGTGGCAGCATAGTTTAAAGATTGCTTACAGATTAAGTTGATAGCTGATAGTGCTTCGTCAAACTATCTTAATGAATGACTTCTCCTTGATTTTGTTTAAGGTGGGCAAAAACATGTTATTTTTGGTTGGTTATACAAACCCCCTCAGTATGTTTTAGCAGCTTTGGTTGAATTCTTATGTGTTGTGGAACCCATTGTTAAACTGTATGATTTGGTGGCTTTTGGGGATGTTAATTTAAGTAAGGATTAACCCATGATAGGGCATGAGTAGAGCCTCGTGAAATTCTTTTATTTTTAATAATTTTTAATTTTATTTTTCTGGAATTTCATTGTATTTCTTTTTATTCTTTGAAAATGTAGTTCTATTTCTTGTTATCACATTTATGTTCATAAAATACCTCAAAATGACCTTATACACACAATAAATCACATTCCTAGTATACTACATGGTATTAAGCAGCATTATGCTATGGTCTTGAAAGGTTTTGTGAATCAGACAATTCTGCTGCTGCTTCCTTGTAGACTGTCTCTGTGGTAACAACAGAGCTTAAACATCAGCTGTTGTAAGCATTTATTTAGTTTTTGCCAAAAAAGCAAGCAATTCATTAAATTTTTTCATGTGTTTGTTTTTGTTTTATTTCTTCTTATACCTTGAAGTTCTTGTTATTTCTTATTTAAGAAAAGCATGGGTCTCTAGGCGTGAGTTTACTGAGAATTAATCCATGCCTTGGGGGTTGTGAGGCATGAGGCTGCAGGTTGAGTGACTTCAACCTCTGATGAGTGGATTAATTCTCAGTAAACCCATGCACTGGAGTTGGGTTAATTCACTTATAAAATGGGCAACTTTATTTTAGAGGTTTACCTAAATAAATATTGAAAACCCCACTGTCTACATGAATTTGTAATAAAATACTTCTTCTGCCTAATGGGTTTGGCCTACTGAGGATGTTGTACAATACAAGTCACATTAAACTGTTCCATCAACTCACTGGTGTAGCATTGTTCAATGAGTTTCCTAATCTGCGCAATGTTTAATTCAATGAATTATTAAAAATTTAGTATTGGTTTGCAACTAGCTGTAAAGACTATAAGCTTTATTTTCAGCTGAGTGCTTATGAGTTTCATTTCAGAAGGCAGACTAAACAACTCTTAAGGAATGCTGTGATATTTATAAACAATGCTCTTAAGGAATGCTGTGATATTTATAAACAATGCCATGAAAATGCGTTGCATAAACACTGCAAAACAGCTACTGCCATATCACTAAACAGGTACAAGTGAGTTGAATAGACAGTGAAGAATGCTTGGAAAAGAATTAAAAGCTTCAACAATTCAAGCTGCCACTGCACTACAATCACAAAAAAAAGCTACACCAGTGAGTTGATAGAACAGTTTACTGTGACTTGTACTGTAGTTGTAATTCTCCACTAGGTGGATTTGTCCTAATGAGGATGCTAAAGTTGTAAGTTTTTACATGTCTCTGTGGTGGAGTGATCTGACTAGGTCACTTTACATTGCTGTCAATCAGGATTTTGTAGTCAGTTAACCCAACTTTGGGTTTCTTGAGTCCATGGTCAGGGGATCTGTTTTGATGAATCTGTATACAGGATTTTTGGAACCCATTTTATAAATCAGTTTAATGATCATGAGTCATCTTATGGGTTCACATTACAATCTTACCAGTTGGTAAAATTAATCAGAGTTCCCACTAGGTTAAATTCAGGTAACACTAGCAACTTACTGCTGGACTGAATTTTCACTAATAAGGAGAATAAAATGTTATCTGCTGGTGCATTGGAAGACTCAGTGACTGACCATTTGGCCACTTACTATGTTCTGACATTTAGACCTCCTAGAGCTCCAGCTCAGTTAGTTAAATTTAAAAATGTTAACAAATTTGATCGTGCTGCTTTGTTGCATGAAATGTCCAGCACTGATTTGTCTTATATTGATTTGATTCTAGATTTTGATTTGGCTTTAGAATTTTCTTTAACAACAGTTGAGCCCAATTCAGGAGCAATATTTCCCTAAACATTTGGTCAGAATTTGCAGTGCTCCAAACAAATGGTTTTCTGACAACATAAAACACTGTATAAAATAGGAATTTGGCCTGGTTCCAGTAATACTGGGCCCCACATTCAAAAGTGGCTGGCTGAATCATGCAAGTGGCTGTGCCACGCATCTGAAACGCACTGGCACAAAATAATATAATATTCAGAATATGCACCATTGGATGCAGTCGTACATGTCTGGCTGAATATCTCAAACATGCGCAATCACACAACAGGAAATCTGCAGCATAACAGGGCACTTTTTAATATGGAAATCTGCACACAATAGGCAGGGACTGTGGCGCACAAACGGTGAAAGGAGTCCAATGCACTGGTGCATGAAGGATGGGTTGTGGCACATCTGGGTAGCACCCCAGGAGACAGAGGAGGCACTGTGGCACACAACAGTGGCCAAAATGCCCTGAAGGAGGATCACTGAGTGTCCAGTACAATGCGCCACACAAATGCCACCAACCATGGGGAATGCCATGCACACCAGCCAATGCAGATGCACACAGTCACATGGATAGATCTGAATTATGAAGCAAGGGACAACAGTGCAGACATGCCAGACAGAACTATGGCACAGTGCACCACCGGCATAGCAACAGAATGACCGGGAACAGGGACCCAGACAGGAGACTCACACTGACAGTGAGACATGGCTGCTGACAGTGCAGGATAGAACAACACGGCCAAAGACAACAACATAGAGGGGTTCAGTGCTACCACAGTGAACCAGTGGGAAGGAATACAAGAACCTTCATCAAGAACCCCATGCTACCAGTGCAGGGAAGTCAGGGCCAGACACAACATTAGTCGCACCATGGGTACAGGGTGTGTTAGGTGAGGCAAAAGCAGTCACATACCTGTGCAGCAGTGTCCACGGGGATGTTGGTCACATGTGTCAAACAGCAGGCAACAATAATGATGGAATAATGCAACACATAGACAGCCATATCACACATGAATAAAAGCTTTACTGCAACATGATGGTAACAGCAACACTGGTACAAAACAATGAACATAATAACAAGTGCAAGGCAACACAGTATAAGAGTACTGAAAAAGGGGAAAACTACAGTATTTACAGAGCGGCCCTGGGGGACTGAGGGGAAAAGTGAACACGGGATGTGGAGGGGACTATATACCTGAAATGGGTCTGAGGTGTGAGTGTAGGGTGAACAGGGGCTATGTGCAACTAATGTGCCTTATCAGTACAGTGATGTGAATGACTAGGGCGAGGTGCACCCAGATGCAGCCTGATGGCCAACACTGTCCAGCCTATGGATTGCATGGCCTGCATGGCAGCCCCGAGTCTAGTATAGATGGCCAACAGGATATCCCTCGATGAGGCTGGTCTCAGTCTCCCAAACAGGTGTCCCTGTGTCCTGATGCTCACACCATTCCCTGTGGTTTCAAGACATCAAGTGGGAGGAAACAGACAAACAAAATGCAGCCTCGGTGCCAACTACCAGCCAGTCATGGACAGATTGCCCACCCTCCAAGCAAGGATGATGATGTACAGATGTGGAGATGTGAGAGGCAGTGCACAGGGCTGCCAAACTGCCATATGCAATACTGACAGGTGATATGCTGTGGACCTGTGCCACACAAAGTGCACTGTAAGGGATGCAGGCACAGGCAATGGCAGGACAGGACATGGAGAAGACATGGCAAAGGGGCGTGTGGATGTGGTCCACATGACCATGTGGCAGAGGCACAGTGGTCCCCACAAAAGCACACCGGCCACACGCAGAGGCATGTGTATGTGAAGGCCATGGGTGTTCAACCCCTGCAACAGGTGTACCAGAGGCAACACTGAAGATGAACCTAACCGTTCACCAAAGGCCACACATGCAGGCAAGTAGGGCTGGCATGCGGCGCATGCATGGCCCAACCACAACTGCCACACCTGGTGAACACATAGAGACAAGCAGGCCTGTGCACAGCCATGCAGGTGGCCACATGGTGAAAAGCAATGGCAACAGCATGGCAGCAGCCTACAGGTGACTGTCGCAAAGCCATGAGGGGTACAGACATACACAGGACCACTGGACATGCAGGCACCATGGAAACACGCCTTTGGCACATCAGCAGGGCCATGCCATAAGGCACGTCCACGGGCATGTAGCCAAACACTGTCCCCATTGTGCCAATGAGCCATGCCACAACCATAGACCACCCACAATGGTAAAGCCTTCAGCACTGCATGGCAACACACATGCACAGCCCATATGGGGGGAGGGGTTTCCATAGGCAAGCCTGGTGCAGGATGAGGACCCTGCCCCAGAGGGTGTGCCAAGCAGCTGACAGCAGTCACCAGCCACAACAGGCACACAGGGCCTGGAACACACAGCAACACACTGTGGATGGAGGTGGCCACTGCAAGGGGCCCAGGCAATTGCTGTGGCCACGTCCACACATTGGGACAACACACATGCCATTCACCACACAACATGGGATACATAGCAGTGAATGCAGCATGACTGATGGCCCCATGCTGTTCCCTGCATGGTTGGTAGAGTTTGCCCATGTTCATGTCCAGACAGACTGGACAGTGCTGGGACACAGGGGCTGACAGCGATACATGCCTGGCGGTCAGCAATACACTGCCACCACATATGTCCGATACCTGCATCCCATTTGCATGCACAAGCTGCATGCCATGGACCACAATGGGCACTGCATACCCCCCATGGCCCCTTGCAACATGTAACACCACATGCACACTCACCTCATGCTTGGTGTGGTGCCAGGCATGCCATACCTCTCTTCCTGGTCTGCCTCCTGCTATCATCTTCCTGCCTGCGTGCATCCACTCATGCTCATCTGACCTCCTCCCTGCCTGCAATGTGAACACAATGAGAAGGGCACATTTAGCATCATGATGTATCACACCTTCCCCCACAACCCCCCTGTGTAAGGTAGGAATGTGAACATACACCAAACACCCGTGGCACAATGCACACAGCCCAACAGTTGCACGTCATATAGTGTACAGGTATGGTGGCATGATATAGAGCTGTACAATCCATCACCTGTCACCAGTGCCCATACAGTACAACCTCAACAGACAATGCACATGTGACGTGTGTGTGTACCATGGTGCCCTGCAAGACACTGCAGTGGGCCACAGGGCTCATGCCATGTGTGTTCAGTACACAGCCCATGTATCCTGGCATGCAGCACATGGGGACAGGCAAAACATGGCACATCCACTGCAGGGTACACCACAGTGTGCGTCATGAACATCATACATGAGTGCTGGACATGGTACCTATCCTGCATCCAGGCACAGACTACAGTGGCCCACAGGCCGGCATATGGGCATAGGTGTGCGGCCCACACCAGAGAATGTGTCACCTCTGTGGGTTGCCATGACCCACACTGATGGTCGGTGTTACCTGACATGGTGTGGCCATGGTCCCACAGTGCTGTGCAGATGCCTCCTAGGGGCACTGGGGCCAGACAATGGGTGCACATAGCACACCATATACCACCACACCAGTTCACGTCTGCCGCCCACTATTGGTGGTATGCCAGAGTACACAATGGACACTGGCTGCTACTGCCACACACCTGTCAATGAACAGTTCCTTAATGGTGCACATTCACATTGCATACATACTTGGGTGTGGCACTGTCCCTCTCTGCACCATGTACCTCAGGCGGTCCAGCCTTGCACAGTCCCTGCGGCCAAGGTCTCCAAAACAGTGCCGGCACTGCTTCCCCATTCAGGATATGCCAGTCCTCCATGTGAGGTGCCTGACAATGTTGGCCCACACTTGTGATCTGACCACCTGCAGCTCCTCCTTGCCGAACAGCTGTCCATCTAAGGGGACCACCAGGTCATCCAGACTGGCCAAATGTGTTTCCCCCCACCTTTGGGATCATGGGCTAGTGGCAGCAGGCCGGTTAGCATGTGCCACCTCTAGAAACTGTGCTGTACTGGTAACCTGCAATGCTAGTTAAACCAGGCCTCTGAGCCACGCCAGTTGTGCGATAGACTACTCATAGCTGGTCCTGCGTGGCCAGAGAGTGCACCATTAGAATATGCAGTAACAGTACAATGGTGTATTACCACAGATGCTTGGTAGTGACAGGCTGTATGGAAAACATAGGTCACGCCTCCTGCAACAATGCATGCACAGCAGTGCCGCAATGCCATGTTGGGAGGTCAGCCAATGCCATGACCACAGCTATCAGTATCGCACATGTAGGTGGCCATGCTCTGTACATGTCCACCATGCATGTGTGCCCCATGCTGGTGTCTGCACGACGCGCCATTCCTGATGTCAGTGTACCTTGACCGGGCAATGAAGTGACATGTGCAGCTATCGCACATGTGGAAGTGGAGATGTGCGATGGGTGTATGTGGTGCACAAATAAACGCGTGATGCGCATTGGGATGCGCCAGGCACAAAAGTGCAATATTCAGATAGAATATGCCAGTTGCCTCATTGCACAATCTTGGCCCAATCCAGACATTTACATCTCATTACAGGCATGTCCTCCCCTCATTAGCGTGTGCTCTGCCATAAATGAGCAGACCTGTGACACCCCAACATACAGGTGACCAAAAGGTACTGCAGTCTTGTAGGCAGGTTTGTTTACTCTGTGACAGCGTGTCTATTTTGGTACTCCACATGGTGCACAGCACATGCCACTAATGCTGTACCTTATCCTGTGCCTATCTATGTTTTCCCCAAGAGCACCAGCATGGAGCCTGAGGAAGGCACATGTTGGTGAAGACTGAATTTTACAAAGAATGACCTGTGGGCCCTAATCAAGGCCTACTTATTGAGGAAGGAAATTCTGACCAAGCAAAAGGAGACACAACAGGAATGGTCACAGGGATGGAAGGAGGTGGCAGAGGCTGTCAATGTGCATGGTATCTACAAAAGAACATTACAGGAGTGCATCAAGTGCATAATAAGTGAACACTGCTGCTGCAAGGAGCGCCTGGCACAGGCCCATGCCTCATGCACTGCTACAGGTGGAGGTCCTTCCACTGTCCTTGCCATTTCAGTGCAGGAGGCTCTCATGGCCACCACACTCAGCTGTGTGTCTGTTGAGGGCATGTCCGGTAATGGCTTTGATACTGGAGTTGACCCATCACTGCACTGTGAGTATGACAAACACAGGTCATGTACAGTCCTGCATGTGGTGTTCACAGTTGGTGTACTGCATGTTCTACGGTCCATGTAGCACTGTGTAGCCACAGAGTGTGAGTAGCATGTCACCTATGCATGCCAGTGGTGTAGGCAAGCATGGCCCTCATACATGGGTGAGTCCAGCCTTGTTGTGGGACAGTGCCATCCATGTTCACTTATGTCTGCATGCACTTGTACCTATGTGTAGACCATACAGCTGGCACCTGGGTGGTGTGTGTTGGACAGTTATTCCCCTCTGGGGTCTGTGGTGGTGGTGTGTGTATGGCATGCTCAGTGGGCTGGGGTGGCATCTGCTGACTCCTGTGCTGGCTACTGGGGCATGCAGGGGTGGGGGGTTGGGAAACATTTAGGCAGTGTCTCACATATTTGTTTATGTGGCCACATGCATGCTACTCAATGACCCCTCCATGCAGTTTGGCATGTGTGCCATGTGTCCCACGCAAATTGCCCTGCCCTTGTGTGTTACTACCTGCACACCTGTGACATGCATGTGCTCCTCCATGTGTATGTTTCTGTTTTGTAATCATGGACATGTAGCACTAACCATGTTTCCATGTTTTGCCTCCACAGTCCATCATGTCTTAGGACTGGTGCAGCTGCATAGGGACGCCACAGCGCTGGCAGACCAACGTAACCATGTCTGCACCATCAGCCAGTGTTGTGGACACAGCAGTCGATGCACCCACACAGGGTGAGGGGGATGCTGATGACATTGCTGATGATGTCCCCCTGTCTGGGATTGACCTCCTGGATGACCTTAAAGTGTTGGCCTCAGACACGGAGGATGAGGACTCCACCCAGTTGGACAACATCATCCTTGACAGTCTACCTCCTTGGCATTCAGGATGCCACACAGTCAGCAACTGACAACAGCACCTAACCCAGCCAATCACATGCACAGCATATGGGCCAGTGCATGCCAGATGCCATGCACAGTCTGTGGGTGGACTGGGCCAGGCCACTACCATGCATGTGGAGTGCAGCACCACCCTGCCACAGGGTGATGTGGACCAGCAACAGCCTGAACGTGCATGTGGGTAGGCTGACCCAGCATGCAGTATGTCTGCATGCACACTATCACAATTCCAACAGTGGCCTTCTGTGTGCCAGTCACAGGAGGGGGCAGTCTCGGAACAGGCCACAACCCCCCATGCTCGGCAGCCAACCCCCCAACACATGTCCCATGCTGATGAGCTGCCAGAGAACACATGGTTACTGTGGTCCTCCGTAGAGAGCCAGGTGGTGCTCAGGGAAGCTGTGCAGCGGCTGTGGGTACAGGTGGATCTCCTTGATGAGCGGGCATCCCTTTGGTATACCGAGATCATAGGGGAGTTATGCCTCCTGCTGGTGGACATGACCACAGGCCTCAACAGAATAGTGCAGGTCATACAGGAGGGTTGTGCAGCCATGGCCCCCCATTCTCGCAGGACCACCCACTACATGTTGTGCAGCAATCCAGCACCCCCATACCATCACGACATGTTGCCCACATGTTCCAGATGCTGTCCCCTGCCCTTGCAATACCGAACATATCTGGCCAAAGTGTGTGGTTGTCGATACCATCCTCTGCATGTAGCTGGTCCCGGTCACATGGTTCAACCACCTCAGGGGCAGAGCCTTTGCCCTTGTGGCACAAGGTCTCCCTCAGGGGGCACCCATGCCCGTGGTGTGTCCACAGTGGCCACACACAGACACACTGAGGTGTCCTGAGCACTGTTGGCCTGATCATGTTGCCCAATGGCTGTTGCTGTGTGTGTACATCATCCCATGTCGACTGAGGGCCATGTGCTGGCCACACCCTATCAATAAGGTGTCCCACAAGCACACACCCCTGTGGCATGATTCTGCTATTTGTGTGGCATCCAGGCCATGGATGTGGGCCATGGTGTTGTGGTGGGTGGCATGGGCATGATGAGTGCAGCTATGACCTACTGACATGGATCTGTGCCACTGGTCTATCTCTGACGTGTGCCATTGCTCCACATCCACCTGTATGTATCAATGGCATTGTTGCCCCTCCTGTGGATATGTGTGCAAGTTCTCTGTTCTTATGTGTGTGCAGAGCATGCCACTGTGATTGGGTCTGGCTGCAACACCATGGGGTGCACCATGCTCCCATCTTACCTGTGCATCTGCGCATGTTTGCACTGTCATAACTGCCTATGGTACTCAACTTGGTGGTTTGAAATGCTCCTGCACATTGGTGTACCTGTGTTGCTGTACCCTCAGGGCCAATCTTGGGTCCCTCCGGTGCAGCGCTGGCTGCTTACCCTCGTCCTATGGCTCATCGTCCTCTGCACTGTTGTCCACAGGTACCTGGACATCAATTCCACAATCAATGACCATGTTGTGTAGCATGGAACAGACCAGAAATATGCCACAGACCTTGTCTGGACAATACCTTAGGGCACCACTGGTCCTGCCCAGGCATCTAAATTGCATCTTTAGCATGCCGAACACACAATCAGTGATGTTCCTTGTCACAATGTGTGCCTCGTTATACCTCTCCTCTGCTTCGGAAATGGGCTGCAGTGTAGGGGTGAGCAACCATGGCCGGAGGGTGTAGGCACTGTCACCCATGTGGGGGAAGGGAATATATTAGTCTACATTACACATCCATGGTGGTCCCTCCCCCCGTCCCCATGTCCACTGGTTGGGCCTGCCTATACAGTGCACCTTTCATTGGTTCCCCCCTGCATGCACCCTCACATGCCTCTGTGGCACACTCCCAGCTGTTCTATGGCCAATGTCACTGCCATCGCAGCATGCATGGCATATGCTCTGTGATGCATGGCTACAGCACAACCTGTTACCACCATATAGTGCTGTCCCTTCCAAATGCAACCCACTGCCCCTCACACAGTGACATAGTTGGACACTGGCTGGCTGCACCCCATTGCCTGTGCCTGTTACAGTCCTTCACCTGTATGACCATGATGCCTGGACCCACCATCAATCCTCTATCAGTCACTCTGTGAGCCCCTCTGTAGCACCCTCACCCCATCCAGGATGCCATTTGTCTTTTGGCCAGTGTGACAGATTTTTCATACTGGTCCACCCGCTGCACAACCACCAGCGGTGCTTTCTTCAGACTCGTGGGCACCATTCTTGGGGGGAGTGTTCATACTACTCACTCACTAGATGGCCACTGGGTATCTCCCTGGATGCAAACTGGTGGCACAAGGCTGACTGATGCCAGACATAGGCATCATGTGCACTCCCGGGGAAGTAGGCACAGATATTGGTGATGCATCCTATGGCATTGCACACCACCTGGCAGTTCAGGGAGTGGTACCCCTTTCTGTTGATGTAGATCTCCTTATCTCCACCAGGTGCTGCTCTGATTGCCACATGGGTTCAGTTGATGGCCTCTAACATGTCTGGCATTTGTGCAATGCTGTGGAAGTACTGCATTGTTTCTGTTTGCTCCGCTGCTGTGTTAGGGAATCATATGAACTCTGTAGCATTGGGACAGCAGAGTGGTGAGGAATTGAGTGAGGAGATGGGACATGGCAGACTGGCTGATACCAGTGGTGTTGCCCACTGGTATCTGGAATGCGCCTGTGGTGAGCAGGCATAGTGCTGCTGTCACCTTTGTCTCCACTGTCATGGCATGGCATCTGTGTGAGGGTGCCTGCAGATCCTCATGGAGCAGCACACAGAGCTGTCTCAGAATTACCCTGTTGAGACAGTACTGGCCCACAATGTCTGTGTCACTTAGCTGTTCAAATGTGACATGGTCCCGGTACCATCTCTGGTGGGCATACCGACTGGGGGCCATTCCGTGGCCACGTTGCTGTTGTTCCCGTCTCCTCACATCAGCCATGACAGCTGCCATATGGAAGGCTGACCTATCCATTGTTGTTGCAGTGCTGCAGACAAACTCTATGTGGCTTGGCCATTTAGGCCATCTTCTTATATACCTATCTTTGGGCAAAGCATTTCTGAGATGTGTGGCACATGCCCTGCTCATTTCGGCTGAATATTCGGATGCACAACACATTCATATGTCTGCTCCCTTTACCTGTGCCACATATATTATTTCTGCACAATTGCACAGTCAGATTTATGCGATGCATCTCTCCCATTTGAATATCATACTCTGGCTCATTTCCCAGGATGCACAGCATATCTGCATTTTGGGCTATGCATCTCTTTTGAATATGTGGGCCACTGAGAGTTGTCAAATTATCATTGTTTTAGGAATAAAGTTGCTCACCTGATTAGATCAGCCAAAGCTGATTTTCATGGTTGCAGTCAGGGCCCTGCAGATGTCTTGCTATGGCAGTAGAAAAAGGGAGTTCTCCAGATTCCAAATGGACTAGATGAAAAAGAGGGGTTTCTGCAATTACTCAGCTAATTAATTGA
Organism: Neoceratodus forsteri; assembly: GCA_016271365.2. NCBI lineage: Eukaryota > Metazoa > Chordata > Ceratodontiformes > Ceratodontidae > Neoceratodus > Neoceratodus forsteri. The sequence goes on from CM057451.1 coordinate 760,374,894, forward strand.
AGCAGTCTGCTGTGTTCATTCAGCTGAGTAGTGTTGCAATTGCACTACTTTGTGTGATAAGTGGTTACTAGCTTCAATCTGGGTGGAATTCTCTTTCAAGAAAGTTCATAGCTCATAAACATGTAAACTCAGTCAGCCTTTCCCAGCCATAAACTGTAACTGAGATTGAGGAAGGAGGTTTAAATTTTAGATGTTATGGGAGAAGGTCTCAGATCAACACAGAGTATGGTTTAGTTATCAGTTCAGCAGATCTGCAAGAATTAAAAAAACAGCAGTAAATAACACACTAACTTATGTAAATCACTTAATGAGTTTTTTTTGTATTTGCTATCCTGGTTATTGTTCATAGTTTTAAACTAATTGGTGAAAGTTAGTACAACAAACAAGGCTAAGAAAGAGATGTGCAAGCAGGCAGAGGCAAAGGTCTACATTCTGTTCACATCATGGAGGGGAATGTGTGTGTGTGTGTGTGTGTGTGTGTCCCTGCATGTGCCAGTGTGGCACTCTGTTAACCTTTTCCTGGTATATTTACCTTTTCCTAGTCAGTTTGCAAATGACTGTAATGCTATACTGTAGTAGAACATGAAGTAGTGCATGAGTGTTAGTGCGTCAGAGTGCTTATCCTAAATACAATAAAATTTAGGGTTAGGTGTATAAGTAAATAAATGCCATATAATGCAGTGTATGTGTTATTTTTCATATAGCAGTTAAATGAGCACAGACAGTCCCTCGCTTTTCACCAGCATGCAGTACACAACTGTGATGGGTGCCATGCCGCACCTCTGTGTTAACGCAGTTCTTCTAAGCATCACTCTCCTGTGTAGGCAGTCCCTCACCTTTCACCAGCATGCCGTACTCCACCATGATGTGTGCCATGTCATCCCACTGAGGTCACGCAGTGCTTCTCAACATAGCTTTACAGTGCAGGCAGTCCCTCACCTTTCACCAGCCTGCAGTACACAGCTGTTATGGGTGCCTTGTCACCCCACTGTGTTCATGCAGTTCGGAGCATTGCTCCCCTGTGCATGCAGTTCCTCACATTTCACCAGCAAGCAGTACACAACAGGGATGGGTGCCATGTTGCCCAACTGTGTTCATGCAGTGTTTCTGAACATCACTTTCCAGTGCAGGCAGCCCCTTTCCTTTCACCAGTATGCAGTACACAACAGGGATGGGTGCTGTGACTCCCCATTGTGTTCATGCAGTGCTTCTGAACATTACTCCTCAGTGCAGGCAGTCTCTGACCTTTCACCAGCATGCAGTACACCACCACGATGGGTGCCACATCACCCCACTGTGTTCATGCAGTGCTTCTGAGTATCACTCCATAGTGCAGGCAGTCCTTGACATTTTCCCATCACACTGTACACCACTGTAATGGCTGCCATGTCTCCCCACTGTGTTCATGCAGTGCTTCTGAGCATCACTTCTCCATACAGGTAGTCCCTCACCTTTCACCAACATGCAGTACACCACTGTAATGGGTGTCATGTCACCCCACTGTGTACATGCAGTGCTTATGAGCATCACTTCAATGTGCAGGAATTCCCTTACCTTTCACCAACATGCAGTACACCACAATGATAGGTGCCATTTCACCTTGCTGTCTTCATGCAGTGCTTCTCAGCATCTCTTCTCAGTGCAGGCAGTCCCTGACCTTTCACCAGCACACAGTACACAACTGTGATGGATGCAGTGTTGCACCACTGTGTCCATGCAGTGCTTTTGAGCATCACTCCACAGTGTAGAAAGTCCCTCATCTTTATCCAGCATGTGGTACACCACCATTGCAGGTGTCATGTCACACTGCAGTGTTCATGCTGTGCTTTTGAGCTTCACTCTACAGTGCAGGCAGTCCATGTCACCTTTCACCAGTGCATAGCACACCACCGTGATGGGTGCAATGTCACATTGCAGTGTTCATGCTGCACTTTTAAGAATCACTCCACAGTGCAGGCAGTCCACATTACCTTTCACCAGTGCATAGTACACCACCGTGATGGGTGCAATGTCACCCCACCTGTGTTCAAGCAGTGCTTCTGAGCATCATGCCACAGTGCAGGTAGTCCTTGACATTTTCCCAAGACACAGTAAACCACCATAATGGGTGCCATATCACCCCACTGTGTTCAAGCAATGCTTCCACGCATTGCTCCTCCATGCAGGCAGTCTCGCACCTTTCACCAGCATGCAGTACACTATTGTGATGATTGCCATGTTGCATCACTGTGTCCAAGCATTGCTTAAGAGCATCATTCCCTTGTGCTGGCAGTCCCTCACCTTTTGCCAGCATGCAGTACACCACCAGGATGGGTGCCATGTCACCCAGCTGTGTTCATGCAGTGCTTCTGAGCATCACTCCCCAGTGCAGGCAGTCCCTCACCTTTCACCAGCACACAGCACACCACTGTGATGGGTGCAATATTCCTCCACTGTGTTCATGTAGTGCTTCTGAGCATTGTTCCCAAATGCAGGCAGTCCCTTACCTTTCACCTGTATGCAGTACACCACTGTGATGGGTGTCATGTCACCCCACTGTGTCCATGCACTGCTTATGCGCATCATTTCACAGTGCAGACAGTCCTTTACCTTTCACCAGCAAGCAGGACACAACTGTGATGAATGGCTATCTTGCCCCACTGTGTTCATGCAGTCCTTCTGAGTATCACTTCACAGGGCAAGCAGTCTCTCAGCTTTCACCAGCACACAGTACACAGCTCTTATGGATGCCATGTCACCCCACTGTGTTCAAGCGGAAGCACCACAGAATGCCGACTCCCTCACAGTGACCCCCCCTCAGAGTGACACTCCTGAGCCGACTGCAATCACAACGTCCGGCAGAACACAGCAACCCCCCAGAGCGTCAATATGTGTGCCAACAGCGCACTACAGAAACAGGAGCAGAGTGCAAGCACCCTGCGATGGCAGTGGTATGATTGCCTGTATCTGCTATGGGTTGCTGCAGTGCAAGTCAGTCCACAACAGGACTGTCCATTGCCATCACTGTACCGTTTGTGGGGGAGCTATCACAGTTTGCTCTCAGGGGTGTATGCACCTCTGGTGCATTACTGTATGGCCAGTCATGTCAGTGTCTGGCGGGGTGTACTGGGTGCGTGATGCCATACATTGCTGTTCTGTTCGCTGGGCAGGTGCACGTTGGGGCTTTCTGCTTCGCTTTGGATGTGTCGCTGTTGTGGATGTCAGCATGGTAGCTGTCGCAGTTCCATGGTGCTTCCATTCAAGCAGTGCTTCTGAGCATCACTCCCCAGTCCAGTCAGTCCCTTACCTTTCACCAGCATGCAGTACATAACATGGGTGTGTGCCATGATGCCCCACTTTGTTCATGTACTGCTTCTGGGCATCACTCCTCAGTGCAGGCAGTCCTGACCTTTCACCAGAACACAGTACACAAGCATGCTGGGTGCCATGTTGCACCACTGTGTCCATGCAGTCCTTCTGACCATCACTCCTCAATGCAGGTAGTCCTTCACCTTTCACCAGCATGCCACAGACCACTGTGATTTGTGCTACATCACCCCATTGTGTTCAGGCTGTGCTTCTGAGAATCACTCCCCTGTGCAGGCAGTCCATCATCTTTCACTAGCACGCAGTACACCACCGTGATGGGTGCCATGTTGCACCATTGTGTTCATGAGGTGCTTCTGAGCATCACTCCATAGTGCAGACAGTCCCTCACTTCTCACCAGCATGCAGTATGCAGCTCCTATGGGTGCCATGTCACACCTCTGTGTTCACGCATTGCGTTTGAGCATTGCTCCCCAGTACAGTCAGTCCATTACCTTTCACCAACACACAGTACACAACAGTGATGGATGCTATGTTGTCCCACTGTGTTCATGCAGTCAGGACTGATTTTAGACCTAATGGCATCCCAAGCAAAAATACTTGTGTTGCACCCTACACTGCTTTCCGTTACCCCCCTATCTTCCCTTCTTCCCCATTCTACTCCCAAAACATGATAAGAATTCTATTAATACAAGGGTGATGACAACAATTATTGTTTTTAGATTGACACTTTTTGCATTTCAAGATGATTTCTGTTTATACATTCTACTTCAGTGCACCCCTTCTGTGCTAGCACCCCACAAGGTCACTTAATTCACTTGTGTCTAAAACCATCCCTGCATGCAGTACTTTGGTACATGGTTCCTTATTGTGGGCAATCCCTACCCATTTGGCAGTCCACATTACATCACTGTGATGGATGCCATGTCACTCCACAGTGTTCATGCAGTGCTTTCGAGCATCACTCCACAGTGAAGGCAGTCCCTCACCTTTCACCAGAATGCAGTACACTACCATGAAGGGGCCATGTTGCACCATTGTATTCATGCAGTGCTTCTGAACATCATTCCACAGTGCAGGCAGTCCCTTACCTCTCACCAGCATACAGTATGCAGCTCTTATGGGTGCCATGTCGCCCCTCTGTATTCATGCATTGCTTCTGAGCATTGTTCCCCAGAACAATCAGTCCACTATCTTTCACCAGCACACATTATGCAACTGGAATGGGTGCCATGATGCTCCACTGTGTTTGTGCAGTGCTCCTGTGCAATGCTCTTTAGTGCAGGCAGTCCCTACCCATTCAACAGTCCGCATTGCACCACCATGATGGGTGCCATGTCACTCCACTATGTTAACATACTAACATACTATGAGGCCAGCAGAATAGGCCTTATGGTCTATCGAGTCTGCTCAATGGTCAGTGCCTATGTCAGACACTGATTTTTAGCCTCCCTCCCACCCACACACAGGACCCCTATTTCCCAGCAGGGCTTCTGGATGTACCCTTCCCTTACACCTATCCCAGCCTTTCTTGAGCTCCTCCACCGTAGCAACAGCCACCAGCTCTCTGGGCAACACATTCCAGGGATCCACCACTCTCTCAGTGAAGTAGCGCCTCCTTGTTTCCCCCCTCAACCTCTCCCCATCCAGCTTCATGGGGTGTCCCCTGATGACCCCCGGTTCCCTTAGCTGTAGAACCCCCTCAAGGCTTATCCTATTGACCCCCTTGAGATACTTGAAAACCTCTATCATATCCCCCCTGTTTCTTCTCTCCTCCAATGAGTATAGGATGAGCTCCCCCAGTTGCTCCTCATAGGGCATTTTCCCTAGCTCCTCTGTACCCTCTCCAGTAACGCAGTGTCCTTCTTTAAGTAGGGATGCCAAAACTGCATGTAGGTCTAAGGTGCGGTCTAAATCCATTACATTGTACAGCTGGAAGGAGTACCTCACTACCTCTTTGAGGTTATCCCCCTGGCTAAGCACCCCAGCATTTTATTTACTTGTGCCACTGCCCTTCTACACTGCTCTGAGCTATTCATTTTGGCATCCACTACCACCCCTCTCCCCCCTTGAAACCTGCAATGCCCCCCCCAAGGTGTATGTATGAGTCAGATTTTTGGCTCCCAGGTGAAGAACCCTGCATTTTGCAGCATTAAACTTTAGTTTCCAGATTCTTTACCACCTCCCTAGAGTCTCCAGGTCCTCCTGAAGGTCCAATATTTCCTCCTCCTCATCCACCACTACCACAGTTTAGAGTCATCTGAAAAGAGACTCATCTTGCTCCTGATACCATTTCTGATGTCCATGACATAGGCACTAAATAAGGATGGACTCAGCACCGACCCCTGTGGTACCCCACTTGTGACTAACCTTGAGGATGAGACCTTCCCCCACCCTCACCCTCTATACCCGCTCTGCCAGCCAGTTTCCTATCCATCTGCCAATCCTCACCCCACCCCCCTACTCTTCAGCTTCTCCAGTAGCCCATGTTGAAGTCCAGAAAGAGGACATCCACTGGCCTGCCCTGATCCAGCACCCTTGTCACTCCTTCATAGAACTCCACCAGATTTGTCTGGCATGATCTGCCATTAACAAAGCTGTGCTGGTGAATGGTGAATGTCTATGTGACCCCAAGCCTTCATCACCCCCTCTATCCTTTCCTTCAGGATGCTCTCCATCACTTTGCCCACTACCGACATCAGGCTAACCAGCCTATAGTTACCTGGCTCTTCTTGTGGGCCTTTCTTGTGGATAGGAACAACGTGGGCCATTCTCCAGTCCTGAGGTACCCACCCAGACTGCTGGGAGGAGTTAAAAAGATCTGCAAGGGGGTGGCCAGGGTATCTGACAGCTCCCTGAGCACCCTGGGGGTGGATCCCATTGGGGCCCGGTGCCTTGTCCACTCTTAGAGCCTTGAGTGCATCCAACACCCTACCTCTGGGTATTTCCTCATCCTTTTCCCCCTCTTTGACCACTGTATCCCCCACACCCTCCCCTACCGGTGCTGTTCTCCAATCCTCCTTGGTCAATACAGAGGCAAAAAAGTAATTTAGTACCTCTGCCTCCACTCCCACCTCTTCCACCCACCCACCCCCCATTATGAGCAGACTGATCGTCCCCTTCCCCTTTCTTCTTTCCCTGATATATCTAAAGAACACTTTCCCCCCTTTTATCCCCTGTGCCAATCTCAGCTCCACCCCAGCCTTAGCCGATGTCACCACCCTGGTGACCCTTCTGGCTGCCATATCATACTCCTCCTTGGAAATAGCCCCCCGAGAGCCTTTATAATGGCTATAGGAGCCCTATATTTATTAATTCCCATCATGCCTCTGTGCCCATGCTTTATTTTATTTATTTTATTTTTATTTTGTTTTTGTTGACTGGGTAAGTGCACTAGACAAATCCTGCCTATTTTCAGGCACGACCCGGGGGAGAGGGATACAGATGAATGCCAACTGACCTTGAACCAGATTAAGCTGTTGGTGGTATTTTTTTAGTGAATGAGGGAAATTTGGCCAGGACACCGGGGAAATTCCCCTACTCTTTTCAATAAGTGCCATGGGATCTTTAACATCCACTTGAACTACCACCAATCCAGGCAGATGGGACCTCGGTTTAACGTCTCATCCGAAAGACGGCACCTCAGAAGTGCAGCACCCCTCTCATGCTGCACTACAGTGTCAGTACTGGGATATTAACCCAAGTGCCAGATGTGGGAACTGAACCCATAGCCCTCTGATCTCCTGGCCTCAGAGGTGAGTGTGCTACCTACTGAGCCACTGACACTGTTTGGCCTGATCCCATCTAGATAGCCCCTCAGGATCCGCTCCTTCCGCCCAAAGTCCACCCCTCTGAAATCCACCATGGTCATTCTTGTGTGCTTTACATTGTCTCCTACTTCTAGGGAGAACCAAATTGTGGCATGGTCACTACCCATCAGTGGGTCCCTAACAGCCAGGTACCTGATGAGCTCCCCATCTGACAGGACCACATCCAGGATGCACCCCTTCCTTTGTTGGCTCCATCGCCAGCTGGGTAAGGAACACATCCTGAAAGACATCCAACAGGCATTGCTCCTTGCTCGATGAGGACACCATAGTTCCCCAATCTGCTGCTGGCATATTCAGGTCCCCCATCACCACAGTGATGTCCTTTTCTCCACGACAGTGGTCCTTAAGGTTAGCCACCAGGCCATCCTCCTGTTCTTCCTCCTACCCTGGGGGTCTATGTGCCACCCCCATCTTCACCCATTTTCCACCCTGAGCCTGCAGGGTGACCCAAGGAGCCTCTACCTGATCCCCTGCTTCCTCCACCTTGCTTATTGCTATGCTATCCCTGATGATAAAAGCCACTCCCCCTCCCCTTCCATCCCCCCATCCCTTCTGCAAGTGGTGTACTCAAGTATGTTTATGTCACAGACATGTCTGGATGAGGCCCATGTCTCCATGACTGTCACCACACGCACCTCCCCCTCCACCATCAGCACCTGCTGCTCTGGCATCTTATTTCCCATGCTCCTGGCGTTTATCAGGACCACCCTCAAACCTATCCCCTTGCCTTTTTTCCCCCACCCTGAGGCCACCTTGCCTTCTGCCTACCAGGACCAACACTTGCACTATCTGTTGCTCCTGCCCTGTGACCCCTTCCCTCTGCCTGTGGAAGAAGGCCAGGGCCTTCCCTTCTCCCTCCCCCCCTCACAAGTTTAAACCCCACCTGGAGTGGATGAACTCTGCCAGTCTCAGCTGCAGGACCTCTTTTCCCTCATTGCTAAGGTGGAGCCTGTCCTTAACAAACAGATCCTTGTCCTCCCAGGTTGCTTCCCATTCTCCTACCCACCCATGTCCCCTGGTCTCGCACCATCTGCAGAGCTATGCATTTATATCCTGTATCTTCTGCTTGTTTTCTACACTGGCCCCAGGCACTGTTCCCATGTATATCTCAGACACTGCCCAGCTGAGGAGCCTGCTACAGGGGACTGCAGAGAGCCTTAAGAGGTAAAGCCCCCCTCCATCCAGCCTGTTTGTGGAGAGATGTTACCCTGTCCGCGCTGTGCATGGACTGCCCCACCCACCCATTTTATGCTCATGACACCATCGTAGACCACACCATCCCAGCCCCCAAGCTTGTAGATGGTGCCCAGGCCCTCACCCCCAAACTCACCCCAGACCTATCCAAGAGCCCCCTCTATTTCACAGTCTCCTTTATCTCTCCAAGGAATCAGACCCCCACAATATCATCTCTAACTGAATATCTCTCCTCCCTCCCCCATAAGGCTCAACAAGTCCTAGTAGGAGACCTCAGTGTAAACTGGCTCAGTCCCACTGCCTCACCGATAAGAGACACTTTTGCTGCATTGGACCTAACACAACTTGTCACACAACCTACCAGATGTAACCAAAAGGCAGGGGCAAGTACCCTCCTAGACATCATTGTCTCAAACTAACCCCAAAAGATTCAAGATATTCAAGTCCTCCCTGATTCCTTAAGTGATCACTCCCCCCTCCTATTCCTCTGGTGTACTCCCACCCCCAAACCCATAGCCTAAACCACTCACCGTAGGCACCTTCACCCAGGAGGACTGCAAAAGCTCAGGCAGTTCCTCGCTCACATTGACTGATCTCCCATCTGCCAGGCAATGAGCGTTGACACTGCCCTCGACCTATTCTCACCGGCTTTTACCAAGGCCTGTGATCTTTTTGCACCCTTCACCATGATCCGCTCCAAAAAACAAAATGCACCCTGGGTCACCCCTGCCCTACTCCAACTACTCAAGGACAGGAATAACCTTTGGCATATTGCCGCCGAGACTGGTCGGGCTGCCGACAGACAGGCATATAATGCTGCCCGGAACAGGTGCATATGGGCCATTAGCAAAGCCAAGGCAAACCACTACCAGGCCACCCTCACCTCCTCATTGGGCTGCATCCAGAACTTCTGGGACAATATAAAAGAAATAACTGGGGAATCACGCCCCCCCAGCACACTTTACAGTCAATGGCACCACCATCACTGAACCCACTGACTTTGCCAACTGCCTTAACTCCTCCTTTACTAATATTATCCCTGTCCTCCTGAGAAACTTTTTTGACCCTACTCACAACCCACCGCCTTCAGATCCACAGCGACCCCAGTTCTACCTATGCAAGGTATCCATTTGGGAAGCCAAACCACTCCTGCTTAAAGTTCTAAAAGGCACCAGCCCTAGGAGTGACCCCCTTGACCCAAAAATATTCCAGCTGGTCCTGGGTGAGGTCCTGGTCCCACTTACAGAACTACTGAACCGATCCTTCTGTCTGGGGCAATTCCCCACAGCATGGAAAACTCCGACAGTCACACCTATCCACAAAGGTGGTGACCAATCCTCCTCCAGCAACTATCGGCCAATTTCCATTCTCCCCCCCCAAAGCCTTAGATAAAGTGGTGGCCACCCAACTCATGGAATACCTTGCAAAATATAACATCCTGTGTTCAGAACAGCATGGCTTCTGTGCTGGTCACAGTACAGGCACAGCTTTAATGGAGTTCTCCAACTTCCTACATGCCTCCCTGGACCACGGCTCGCTAGTTGCGGCAGTGTACATTGAGCTCTCTAAGGCCTTTGACACTGTCTCCCACCCACTCCTACTAAATGCCCTCAACCATACAGGTTTCTCCACTGGCCCCCTCTCCTGGTGTCCGAGCTACCTATCAGCCCGCTCCCACCATGTCAAAATCAACAGGGTGCTCTCAGAAACCTGTCCCATCTGCTTAGGGGTTCCCCAGAGCTCTATCCTGGGACCACTACTCTTTAGCCTGTACCTAAATGCCCTGCCTAGAGCTTGTTCTGGCAATATTCTACTATATGCTGATGACGGCGTGATTTATGCAGCTCACAAAAATCTCACCTCCCTCCAAGACTCCCTCCAGCACTCTTTCAATGATGCTGAAAATTGGTTTAAGATGAGCAGACTAGTAATTAACCTCAAAAAAAACCAAGGCAATGCTCTTTTCCCACCCCCAGAACAAAGCCAGCAAAAGTCCCCTCCAAATCTTCCTGAGCACTTGTCAACCACTTGAACAAGTTTACTCTTACAAATACCTTGGAATCACATTTGACTCTGCCCTCACCTTTCACGCCCACATTACTGCCCTTGCTTCTGCCGCAAATTCGCACCTTGGCATCCTCTACTGGCACAAGGACTGCCTCCCACCTGATGCCCTCAGGCTTGCCATCACGTCTGCAGTAATGTCCCTAACTGATTATGGCCTCCCAGTATATGGTGCTGCTGACTCCACTGCCCTCAGCAAGATTAGACTCATGTTAAATAAGGCCTGCAGGCTACTGACCAGTGCCTCCAGACTAACCAATAACCTGTCAACTCTATGACATGTCCAAACTCCTAAACCTCGATGAACGCATCCACTACCAAACCGGTCTGCTACCAAGAAGATCCTACTTGGGCTCCCCCCCCCCCCGGGGTGTCTGCCTCCATCCAATTTACACACCCCAGAGCCACCACCTGAACTTCAGACAAGGTCACTCTACTAGTTCCCAGAACTAGGATCTCCCGGGCTCAGAGGTCGTTCAGCTACAGAGCCCCTACCTGGTTCAACTCACTCCACACAGCCATTTCCAACACTGCCAAAATTGCCCCCTTCAAAGCTACCTTACGAGACCTGCTGTTCAACACCCTCTGCTGCACCTGTCACCAGAGATACTCTGCTGTTTCTTCTGGCACTACTGACATGGCCCACTGGGCTGAACACCCACCTCCCATCCCCCCCGCTGGGCCCTCTCTCCTCTGCCAGTACCTGCTGGTACTACTTGAAATGTTTATTTATCTACCCATGTTCAAGCAATTGTATGTAATACTATGTATCTCTATTCATGCAACTTATGTAATACTATGTTGACTCTGTATGTCTGTATTCTGTAAACATGTAAAAATCTGTTACTCTGTCTTGACTGTACTCTGTTAACTATGTTAACCATGTGTGTCCTCTCTGTGATGAGGTACCTTTGTAAACGAGCCGCTGGCTCAAAGGTTGTAAATCTGATTATACAATAAATAAATAAATATCATTAGTACCTAGGTATATTAATATGTCATGGGTGCCACCACACTCCTTCGCTAGAGAATAGATGTGATGTTTTGCCTGATGCACCATCAGACCAGGTATTCTCCTTCACTTAACAGCACAAGAAGCACCCCATCCCCTTCCCCTCTCCACCTGATTCCCCTAGCCATGGAATCACCCAAAAGCTGCACCCTCACTGCCTCCTTATCCCTGTTTCTGCTTGCTATCTCTGTGTCCCCCCTCCCGCTCCACTTTCTTGCTTGTCCCCTCCTCTCTCCCTCCGGCCCAGACCTTGTCCATCCCCCCTTCTCCAACCCATATCTCTCTTTGACCTGACCCCCTTGGTTCCATTACATCCTGCTGGATCACTGTGGACAGTGGCAGTTTGTCCCCCTGGAGCAAGAGACACCCCGTCCTCAGATCTTCCTCCTCACTGACCCATCCCTCTTAGTCTCTTTTCTTGCTTGATGCTCGGGACCAACCCAGTATATCCCCCTTGAGCACAGACCCCCCCCAGCCCCCTGCTCCTTTTTCCCTTCCATCCTAACCCACACCGCCTCTTTTCCTCCTTTAACTTGTGTCTCCTCTAGGTGTGTCCCCAAAAGGACCTCCCCAATTTTGGGTAATTTCCCAGCTTCCAAGAGAACTTCCCCCTTGTCTCCCAGCTTCTGTGCCCCTGAGCTCTCATCTGGGGGAGTGTCTCCTATCCCTCTTGCTCCTCCTCCTTCCTCCAATGGTTTCTCGCAGTCGCTTCCTGCCCCTGTCAGTGTGATGAGGGGTGAATAACTGTTTTCCTGCTTAACCCCCATGTTTGTCTTTCTCATGTTTGTTGCACCCTCATTTGAAGTTGAGCCCACAATATCCAGTTTCCTCCTTCTTTTTCCTGAACCTACCTCCTGAGCCGTATTTACCTCAATGCCTCCTGATCTCCTAGAAGTCTCCGTCTCCTGTGTCACCTTTCCTGCCTGGTTTGTACCTTCTCAGCTCTACTAGTTTCCTGTCTTAGCATTGATGATGTCTTATTATTTGCATCCTCTCCCCCCCACCAATGGGTGTATCGAGTTTAAACAATTTGTGAGCCTTACCCCACCCCCAATGCCCCCTCCTTCCCTACCACCCTTCTTGGTTCCCTCTGGACACCCCCAGTCACCTTCCTACTGCTGTGGAAATGTCCTCTTCCCATAGTTTCTCCCCTTCTGTTGGATGAAACTTGTCCCGGTCTTCCACCGACACTTCCCTCTTGTCCCTCATTCCCCCTCATTATCCTTCATTGCCCACCCCCAACACCACCAGTTGCATCCTTAGCCAGTTTAACTCTCCCCAATCTGAAAAAGCTGCCAGCAGAGGGTATACTGTCATCACATCGAAACCCCAATGACAAAGACCACCACAGCAACAGGATTTGGCCAAAATCTGCCTGTCGCTGTAATGGTCTCTGCTCGGCCAGGGGATTGCCTCGCAGGGTGTTTTGCCCCCTCCGGTCAAACTCAGACTTGGAGTTGGAATCCTAGAGACCAGGGGGTGTGGGGGCAGAGCCCCCCACATGGGGGGTTTGGGGGAGCAGCCCCGCTTGGAAACAGGAGGCATCCCCAACACTGCATTGCCGACACTCAGCAGTGCGGCTGTTGCTGTCGGGGATGTCTCCATAGCCGCTGTCGCTGCGGCATGGTAAAACCCCTGCAGAGTGGGCAACCTCCCACCTGCCAGGCCCAATTTAGTATTATCACCACCACCCCACAGCCGGTGCAGTCTATACTCCTTTCAAATATGCTTGCCCTGATGGCTGGAGGCCCCCCAGTTGTCCCTGTCCATAAAAATTTGGACTCCTCCCCCGGTCTGGTCTCCTCCCCCTGGGGTAATATCCCTCACCTGTCTTCAAGTAGCCATACTGGAGTGGTCTACATTAGAGACTTATAGCCTCTTACAGTTGAACAGATACAACACAGCCCTTGTAACTAGTTTCTAATCTAGGTAAAGACTTTAGCAACTAAACAGTTCTAATAAGTTCTAACAGTTTGCACAGCAATCATAAAGTATACTTAGCACTGTTTTACCCCTCAATTACTATAATATTGTTCTGTAGCAATCAAATAGTATATCTTAGCTCTGTTTCACCCCCAGCTGCCTGTAATATCGCAGCCTCACTTGCATCTCCAAGAATTTCCTTACTCGCTCCAAAATGATCCAGTTTTATTAAAGTAGAAGTCCTGATTTGTCCACCTCAAGAGAACCCCTCCCCTTACCAGCCCATAAAGGCTATTTAAAAGGCTGGTAGTGTGGGATGGGTGGGAAGGAGAAAATATAGGTTCAGTCCCAGAGCTCCAATGAGCTCCCTCTCGCTGCTTGATCCTTCCCTCGATCCCCAGCACTGCTGCAGGCTGCCCATTACATAGGGCAGCAAGCCTGCAGTGCTTTGGTGCTGAAAATAAAATAAAAAAGTTCAGTCTCAGTCCCAGAGCTCCGATGAGCTCCCTCTCGCTGCTCCATCCCTATCTCGCTCTCTGGCACTGCTGCAGGCTGCCTGTTAAATAGGGCAGCAAGCCTGCAGCGTTTTGGCACTGAAAATAAAATTTAAAAGTTCAGTCCCAGTCCCAGAGCTTTGATGAGCTCCCTCTTGCTGCTTGATCCCTCTCTCTGTAGAGTGCTTCTGAGCATCACTCTACAGAGTAGGCATTCTCTCACCTTTCACCAGCACACAGTACACTACCATGATTTGTGCCATACCACCCCACTGTGTTGAAGCTGTGCTTCTGAGTATCTCTCCACAGTGCAGGCAGCCCCTCACCTTTCACAAACACACAGTACACCACCTTGATGGGTGCTAAGTCACCCCACTGAGTTCATGCAATGCTTCTGACATTACTCCCTTGTGCAGGCATTCCCTCATCTTTCACCTACAAGTAGCACACCACTGTGATAAGTGCCTTGTTGCACCAGAGTGTTCATACAGTGCTTCTGAGCATCATTACACTGCACACAATCCCTCACCATTTACCAGCACACAGATCTCAACAGTAATTGGTGCCAAGTCACCCCACTGAGTTCATGCAGTGCTTCTGAGCATTGTTCTTTTGTGCAGGGAGACCCTACCCATTCACCAGCATGCACTACACCACTGTGATGGGTGCCATGTTGCTCCACTGTGTTATTGTATTGCTTCTTAGCATCTTTCCTCCATGCAAGCAATCCCTTACTGTGTTCATACAGTGGTTCTGAACATCACTCCATAATACAGGCATCTCACGAGCACACAGTACACCATTGTAATGGGTGCCATGTCACCCCACTGTGTTCATACAGTGGTTCTTAATATCACTCCACAATGCAGGCAGTACCTCACATCTCACCAGCACATAGTACACCATTTTAATGGGTGCCATGTCACCCCACTGTGTTCATATGGTGCATCTGAGCATCACTCCACAGTGTAGGCAGTACGTCATATTTCACCAGCACACAGTACACCACCTTAATGGGTACCATGTCACCCCACTGTGTTCATGCATTGCTTCTCAGCATTGGTCCTCCATGCTGGCAGTCCCTGACCATTCACCAACATGCAGTACACAACCGTGATGAGTGGCATGTTGCCCCCTGTGTCAATGGGACAAAGCTGTTTATCTCCTTCAGCACCCTGACTTGCCCCCATCTGGGTCAGTCTTCCCATCCCCATCACCAACCTTCTCCGAGGCTTACATTTTCTGGTGGTCCTGTCACAAGAACATGGATCAGAGGTGCCTAGTCATCGATGTGAGGCCTGCTAGAGGGAAGGCCATCACTGTTCTACAGTTGGAAGGCTTTTCTTCCTATTTTGTCCCCTATTGTGCATAAACATGTGTGTTCTTGACCTCCATGGAAACACCTCAGGCATCCAGATGTGGGGTCCCTTCTAGTGCTGTCCCATTGTGCTGCCACCTAGATTCTGCTCCCTGTCCTATAGATGTGCATTCTCCCTCCCAGGATGGTCCCCAAGAGACCCAGGTCTGTTCTTGAACCCGGGTGACTGGCATGGCAGTCAGTGGCTTAAAGCAATTCAGTCAGTGGCTAAAAGCTTGAAATAGAAATAGGTAGAATGACCTAGAACTAGAAACCAGAATTACACAGAGTAATGGCCCCATATTAAAAGATATCAAGATGCCCCTTGCAAAGTTCATTTCTTTGGTGCAAATTAGCACAGTTCACTAAATTTGCTATACTCAAACTTGTTTGGAGCAAAATTCAAGTGCCCCAAGCATATATGAATATAGTCTCCCAAAGCAAAAATGAGGCACTACAATATGTGCTCAGCACAATTCACGTCCTCCTGCTGGCCAGTTAGTGCAAATTAACACAGTTCACTAAATTTGCTATACTCAAATATGTTTAGAGCAAAGTGCTAGTGTCCCAAGCATGTTTGAATATTTATTTATTTATTTAGCTTTTGGTAACCGGGTAAGTACACTAGACAAGTAGTATGCCTATTTTCAGGAACGACCCAGGAGGTTACAACACATGGGGTACAGGGCACAGTACATCATTATGCACATCACAGTTCATCATTACTTCAGTACATCAATTACAGCACATTACAGTACATTATTACAGTGCAGCATCATGTGTAAACACAGTAGAGAGCATCAACAGAGAGAAATAGACAGTACATTTACAAATGAGACAGTTATAGATTATGAACACTCAGATCATGAACACACACAGTATTGTGGCTATATCAGATATGTTGTAGAGCAACCATTGTAGCTCTACCAGAGTTGGAGGTGGAGGATAGGTAGTAGCCACAAAGATTAGAGGCTCCATATGTTGCGCAGGGTGTACGGCATTGAGCAGGAGACACCCAGAGTTGGCAGGATGTTCCTGCAAGTGCGATTGGGGGACTAAGCAGATGAAAGGCCATTTAGCTTAGGGAGGCCTGGGGCAACCACAGGCTGAGTCAAGTTTCAGGATATCCCACAAGGATTTGCGGAATCGTTGATGCGAGGGGGGCAGATGGACAGACTCAGGAAGAGAGTTCCAGAGTCTGGGGGCACAAACTGTGAAGTCACTGTCTCCCATGTGGGTCAGAGATGGAGGAACTCTTAGCATCCCTGGAGCCTGGGACCTGAGTTGGTAAGGGGAGAAGTCAGCAGGTGGTAGAAGCAGGGCCAGCCCCTTGGGGGTTCTGGTTCTCATCACTTTGCCCACTAGGCACCCTAGACCGAAGTCCAGGTATTTGGACGGGGAGAGCCAGTGGAGCTTTTCATAAAACTCACAGTGGTGCATGAGACACGGGGCAGCCAAGGCAAAGTGACAGATGTTGTTATACATCGTTTGCCACCTCATGAGGTGGGTTTTGGGGGAGTGACCAAATAGGTGCATTCCATGGCTTAGAGAGAGTAGGAAGACCCCACTCGGCAGGGCCAGATGGGCCGCCTAAGTGAGACTGTGTTTGGCCCTATAGGCCAGTCCCAGTTTACTGTTTGTGGCCCTGCAGACGTTGAGAATATGACTCCCTAGTTCAAGTTGCGGGTCTAGAGTAACCCCGAGCGTAGTCCTCCCAATGCAAAAATTAGGCACTAAAATGTGCAATCAGTACAGTTCACATCCCCCTGCTGGCCAACGAGAGTTACAGTATCTGGTCACTGAAAACATACTGGCTGTGATGCAGCCAACTCATTTAGGGCATTCCAGACCTGATAGTGTTACAATAGGTACAAGCAAGACCTCATTGAAAACAAGATACTGGATGTTAACTGACTTATCCTGTGTAACTACACTGTAAAAATGTATAAAAGCAGAACCCCAGTAAAAATTAGATTCTGCATTTTACTTGTGCTAACTCTACTAAGTATACTGGAAAAACCATGTAAAAGCAGGACCCCACTGAAAATGAAATACTGTAACTGTTCTATTAAACATAATTGTCCTCTTCATCTTTGTTACATTTATTCCATTTCTGTGAAGTTTATATTCTGTATTTTTGTATCTGTTATCTTTTCTAGGATAATAGCGTGGCTCAGTTGGTAGCACATCTGCCTCTGGACCAGAAGGTCATGGGTTCTCGTCCCACCCCGAGATTGGACTTGCACCTAAAAATCACTGGCATCTGAGTGCAGTATTGGGGGGTGCTGTACTCTGTGGGTATGCCGTCCTTCAGATGAGATGTTAAACTAGGGTCCCTTCTGCCCATCCTGGTGTTGTCCTGGTGGGTGTCCAGGTGGAAGTCAAAGAACCCAGGGCACTCTTCACAAAGAGCAGGGAACATTCCCGGTGTCCTGGCCAGCATTCCCCTTCCCATGAACCGGTTCATGCAATTATCCAGGCTGTGTGTGGGTGATGATGTGTGATATGGCCGCAGCCACACATTCAGTCACTTCACTACCAGTCTAGCATTGCTTGTAAAGCGCTTTGGGATTCTGTGTATGAAAAGCACTATATAAATGCTAATTCTTCTTCTTTTTTCCCCTTTCCCCTTTCCCAGGACACATCTGAAAATGAGATGTTACTGGCTCAGTATGTCTTTCCGCATAATGCCTTTAAAATAAATAAATCTCTTATCACATTAATGCATTAGCAGCCATTGTGGCTCTGACCAGAGTTTGTTTTAAAAAGCAATCTGATTTGAACTAGTCAGATGCTCGCTGTTTTGGGGACAATGTTCACTCTCTCATAAACAGAAAAACTTAAGGTTTGACTAAGACATTAATTGTAAGTGTCGAAGAGTTTACTGATCCTTTGGGACTTGTGAATTCTTTGAATTCTACATCTACTGATTTTTCCTGTTATGACTCAGTATTTCCAGGTGCTGGTTTTATTACACTTTTAGATTATATTTCCTCTGTATATCAACAAGAATTTTATTTCAGGAAGGTCACTGTAACTGATGTAACTAAATTGATTTTATCAATTCCTGGCCAGCTAAGTGAGTGTGGGAGTTGCCTGGATGGTTGTTATTGTAAAGCGTGTTGCTCCTTTTATAGTGCCTCCTTTATGTTCAATTTTTAATTTATCTTTAAGTTTGCAACAGTTACCCTCTAGTTGGAAGTGTGCTAGGGTAGTACTTGTACTAAAGAAACCCCATGCTGAGATGCTTGAAGATTTCCAACCAATCTATTCTATATCGTGTTAGTAAATTACTTAAAAAAATTGTAATTTGGCAGATGAATTGTTATTTAAGAAATACAGCATTCAATGTTCACAGCAGCATGACTTTCGAAGGGATTGTAGCACCGGCACTGTCTTGGTCAAGTTTACAAATGTGGTCCTTAATGGCATGGGTTCTGGACATGTGACTGGGGCCGTGTGTGTGGACCTGACCAAGGCATTCATTCTTATTGATCATAATATGCTTTGTCTGAAGCTGCAAACCTTTGGTTTTTCTGCCTTTGTAGTTTCTTGGTTGCAGAATTATTTAACCCATAGATCTCAGTGTGTGAGGGTTGGATCAGTGTCCTCAAATCACTGTAAAAAAAGTAGGGAGTACCACAGGGGTCAATTTTGGGGCTGTTAATGTAGAGTTTGTTTATTAATTTGCTCACTTCTGTGTTTAAACATTGTGATTCTTTGTTATACAGTAAGCTGACAATCTTATTATTTATTCCGCTGTGAAGGATGTTTGTACTGTATCTAAGAATTTAGAATTTGATCTTTACTTTGCTTTTTCTTAGTTTTCTAATAATTCCTTGATTCTCAATTCAAACAAAACTAAACGCATGCTTTTTGGTACTCATGGTATCATTATTAATGCTCCTTCTCTCAGATTGCAAGATAATCTTGGAAACTGAATATAGAGATGTAGTGAATTTAAATTCCGCTAGCGAAGTGAATTCGAAGTGGGCACTTCATGTTGCCACTCTACTACGCAGAGTGGGCAATGCAAAGTGCTCACTCCGCCTTGTCAGTACCACTTCATGTTAAGATGGAATGGCAATGCGAAGTAAACATAGAAACATAGAAACATAGAGGTTGACGGCAGATAAGGACTGCAAGGCCCATCCTGTCTGCCCATTTCTTTTTCTACCTTATAAATGTGCCATCGGCCTTTGCTCTGTCAGTGGCCTATCTATTCATACTCATCTGTATTGCTCCCTTATGCCTATCCCATGCCTGTTTGAAGCCCTGCACTGTATTCATAGCCACCACTTGCTGAGGTAGGTCATTCCATGCATCCACCACTCTTTCAGTGAAAAAGAATTTCCTCACATTCCCCCTTAATCGGCCTCCCTCTAATCTCATGCTGTGTCCTCTTATCCTGCTATTTTTCTTATATTTAAACATGTGAGACTCTTTCACCTTGTTAATGCCCTTAAGGTGTTTGAATGTTTTGATCATATCACCTCTCTCCCTCCTTTGCTCAAGGGTATACATATTGAGCTCCATTAATCTGTCCTCATATGTCTTCTGATGCAGTCCCTGCACCATTTTGGTTGCCCTTCTCTGGACTGCCTCAATTTGGTTAATGTCCTTGTGAAGGTGTGGCCTCCAGTACTGCATGAAGTACTCCAGATGGGGCCTAACCAGTGTCTTGTAAAGAGAGATTATTATCTCCCTCTTCCGACTTGTGATACCCCTACTAATACACCTTAACATCCCCCTAGCCTTAAGTAAGGTGAAATCATTGTTTTTAATGGACTTCACATTAATCATTATGATTCTAAGTGATCCACTTGGTATTTCAGATTTGGCAACCACCTCCACACATCACATGGCTTATGGTACTGTAAGTCACATGATCTTTAGCTAGGCAGGAAGGAAGTGAGTCATACAAACAGGCACTTTTACTTTCTTCTGTGGAGATGGAGAGAGAGGAGTGTGTTTTGTGACTGCCAATACTTTGAGATCATAGCGAGGAGGAGATTTAAACTTTGATTTAGACCCAACAGCTTTTTTAAAAGCTACATTTTTTTGTCTTTTCTTTACTCTTTTTTGCTTAATTTGTTCTTTCTGTAAATTTTAATGTTCTTACCTTTATAAGTAGTTAAAGTAGTTAGTTGTTTGTCCCCCCCCAGAAGCAGTACCAGCACCACCTCCTGTCCTGACTCTGATGCAGTTGAACCACCACCACCACCACCACCAAGTCCAGCACCAGGTCCTCTGGAGCAGGATGTGCCTGTTCCCCCGGGCCCAGGTGTGTATCCCATCCCTCTTCAGCACTGTGACCAGTTGGCTGCCAGTTCATCTGGCCCTCCCCTGCCTGTGCCTGTCCTCCCCCACACCTCCATTGTTTGGCAGTTTTATGACTGTGTGGGGGGGACAACAGTGTGGTCAAGTGCTGCCTATGTGAGGTGGAGGTGCATCGTGGCCCCTGGGAGACTCACCTGGGGACTGGGGGTCAGCACACCCATATGGTCAATCACCACCAGTTGGAGTGGCAGGCTGCCACAGAACGGACCATGTCTGCACCTGCTGACTGTTCTGTGGCAGAGGGTGCAGCTGTGCATGGCGGCATCCCTAAGAAGAGGAGGGCCACAGCAGCACCTACTGCTCCACCAGGATTGCATAGAGGGACATCAGTTGCAAATTATGTCCATGCTGGAACTGCTGCTGGATCACCATGGGATCCCACATTGTTTTTTTCTTCCTCACACCATGTGCCCCCCACACCTTCCTTGCTGTGTTATAAAATGTATTCCTTCACCTTCCCCAACCCTTGTATGTAATTATGTCTCTTTTGTTGTCTTCCGTATGCATGACACTTTGTATTCTGAGCAGTGCAAGTATACTGTGCTAAACTGCATGTGTGCAGTCAGTCTTCTTTCCAGTCTGTGTATGTACTGCAGACACTGTCCAAATCCCTGGCTTAAAAACACTTATTAATGAGTACTATGGTGGGATAGTGAAGCCTGGAGAGATACTACAAAACAGGCTTAAAATACATCCAATTAACTATTAAAAAAAATTAATGTTGTGATTTGTGACGTGATTGTAAATCATGATTTGTGACTGCATTTGTGGCCGTGATGATGAAGAAATGCGAATGCATATGGCTGTACTTCCCTGGGCCCCAATGAGGTGTGGCACAAAACTCCTTGACTTAAAAACACTCATTAATGAGTACAATGGTGGGGTGGTGAAGAATGGAGAGATACTACAAAACTGGCTTAAAATACATCCAAGTAACAATTAAAAAAAAGATTAATGTTGTGATTCGTGACATGATCATAAATCATGATTTGTGACTGTATTTGTGACCGTGATGATGACAAAATGTGAATGCCTATGGCTGTACTTCAATGGGCCCCGAAGAGGTGTAGCACAAAATTCCCCGACTTAAAAACACTCATTAATGAGTACAATGGTGGGGTGGTGAAGCATGGAGAGATACTACAAAACAGGCTTACAATACATCTAAGTAACTATTAAAAAAAGATTAATGTTGTGATTCGTGACGTGATTGTAAATTGTGATTTGTGACTGCATTTGTGACCATGATGATGAAGAACGTGATTTGTATCACGAGTGACTCATGATGATGGTCCTGACTTAAAAACACATATTAATGAGTACAATGTTCATGCAGAATTATACACCACACCTGTCCAGTACTCTGAAGGGAAGCCAAAGAAACAACTGTGACTTAAATTAGAGATGGAGATTGAGCCCTAAAGAGATGCAAATGCACAGACAGATTAAGATTGCGCTGCACACTGCAGAGATGCAGATGCAAAGGCACAACACCTAACCAGTGCTCAACATCAGAAATTCAAATATGGAAAATAATTCCTTTGCTGGTTGGGGCAGGCCACGGTGGGGGGGGGCAGTGTACTGCACTGCTGCAGCAACAGTCACTAGTACTAGTACTAGTAAAGATACCACAAAGAAGTACAACAATTACACAGCTGCAGTGGACAGCAGGTTCACATTGCTAAAATTATGTAGCACAATAAATAGCATCTGATTTGATAACATGCATCACACACATACTCACTCTCACACACACACACACACACACACACACACACACACACACACACACACACACTAAGTAATGCGTAGCAAATTGAAAACTTCAGTAATATAACCAAATATTTTAAACAAACTAAAATTATGCACTGCTGCACCGCAACAATCAGCAAGAAAATGGCAAGAATTATTGAAAATATTACTGTGTGTACATTAACACAGTTATACAAGAAAAATATCACCAAAACAGAAAGCACTGTCTTTTTCTCCAAGTTAATCTACCTTCACCACAAGGTACACCCTCCTCCAAAGCACACTTCCACTGTCTCTCAGTACACAGACTGAATATTGTACATTAACATTCAAAATCCACACACAAACAATAAACACTTGATGATATGTGCACAGGAGGGTTTCCTATAATCGATGAACTAAAGTTTCAGCAAAACAAATGACCCCAAAAGGCTTTTTTAACAGCTTTTAGAAGGTTTGAATCGCAGAGCTCTCAGAGCACATTGTCTCCTACAGCTTCATACACACACTACCCCAAACTGAGGCTGTGCAGAACGATCTAGAGCCCATGTGACCTGAAATCCCATGAATCACTGCAAAATTCACCTTTGGAGCTTAAAAACAAGGTGAAGTAAGGTGGATTACATTGTTTTCAATGTACTTCACCTTAAGAATTGGTGGAGTAGTGGTTTGGGAAGGAGGAGTAATGCAAAGTCATTGTTTTCAATGAACTTCGCTTTACCCATTATAACGCAAAGTACTCCGCGAATTTGCCTTCACTCCGCGGATCACTTTGCAGAGTGAATTGGAGCCACTTCGCCCACCACTAATTGAATAGAGCAAGTTTCTCAATTCAAGTATTTAGGGGTGTTGCTGGACCTTGTTTTGTCTTTTCCTGATCATCTAAAAATTATTTGTAGAACTATTAATCAGAAAATAGGTACACTATTTAAGGTGAAACAGTTTTATTTCTTTGGAAACTCAAAAAACTATTGTTATATGTTCTCTTTTACCACATTTTGAGTATACAGTTAGTCTTTTTTATGGTTTGAGGGTTAGAGAATGTCTGATTCTTCCTGTTGTTTCTAATAATATTTGTTTTGCTTAATTGGCCATGTTGCACACCTGTCATTGTTAATTGTACTCTCAACTTGGCTGTCTGTCTCTGTCCTTACATATTAAGTACTTTTTTTGGTTGTTTAGTTCATACAATCTGCATTTTCAACTGTTCCAGGGGACCTTTCTGATCTTGTTTTTATAAGAAAGATGTTACCTAACTTAAGGTCTGCTAAAGGGATTGGTTGAGAAATTCTGTAAATCTAAGGTTGGTGCCTGTGCTTTTTCTGCTGTTGCCCCTCATTTCTGGAATGGGTTGCCTGATTTATTATGATAACCCTCCTCATTTTATATTTTTAAGAATGATTATAAACAATTTTTTTAAACAGTGTTTATGTAATTATAATTATGTTTCATTTTTGTTTTGTATATCATATTTGCTATATTGTTTGTTAATTTGTACTGCAAGTTCTTGCCTGGGTCAGACCTGAAAAAGAACCCTCAATCCAGTGTCCCTACAAATAAATAAATATACATTGGCCTAGATATTCAAAGGAGATGCACAGCGCAAAGTGGAGATGCACTGTGCATTTCAGAAAATGAGTGAAACTGCAATATTCAAATGGAAGTGATGAGCTGCACATCATCGGATGTGCCATCGTGCATCTATAATGTATGTGGCGCATGTATAGGGGTGTTCACTTGAATGTGCACGCATCCCTGCCTGAACTAGACACATAGTGGATTCCCTGCTGGGGGAGAGCCTCAAACAACTAGTACAACAACCCACAAGAGACAGGGTTATCCTAGATCTAGTAATGACTAATGGGGAAAGGATCACAGAACTCCAGGTAGAAGGTCACCTGGGGGCCAGTGATCATCACATGGTATGGTTCAATTTGGCCACTAGAATTAGATCATCCCATTCCAATGCAATAATATGGGACTTCAGAGGAACTGACTTTCGTAAGATGGCCAACAGAGTTAAGCTGGCCCTGGCAAGAAGAAATACAGGTGAGGGGGTACAGGCAAAGTGGGCAAGCATTAAGGATGCAATACTTAAAGCAACATCCCATTGTGTTAGGGAGAAAAGCAAGAGCAAAAGAATGAGGAAACCACTTTGGTTCTCAAAAACAACAGCAGAAAAGGTCAGAACCAAAAGACTGGCCTTCAGGAAATATAAGGGAATGCAGTGGGATGAAGATAGGGAAGCATACCAAGCTTCCCTAAGGGAAGTAGGGAAGGCAATAAGGCAGGCAAAGGCACAAACCAAGGAACCACTAGCACAAACAGTAAAGGAAGGGGACAAGACTTTCTATAGATACATTACTGAAAGGAGAAAGTCCAGAGGAGGTATTGCTAAGATCAAAGAGAAAAGCACCTGTAACAGGAAGGGACACAGACATGTGGGGAGTGGTGCAATGCACTGGCTGTGGAGCACCAGTCTTCTGGGAGACATTCTGGAGACTGCGTTGCTGCCCAATTTGCAGGCACCTCTCTGGTCTGAGGGAGGAGATTGTTGGTCTTCATGCTAACCTGGCAAGGATTCAGGAAATCTGCTGCCCCACCCAAGGGCCACCCAGGCCACCACCACTACCTCAGAGGTTGCCAAGACAGAGGAGTGGTTGGATGACAGTGGGCTCAGGGAGGATGAGGGTGGTGGAAGAGAGGCACATCCCTCCAGTTGTGCCTCTCCACAGTTTATTCACCACTCTGGTGGAGCATGGTTCCTCCATGGAGGCACCCACGGTGGAGAACAAGGAGCATTCTGGGAACCTCCACAATGGAGACCCACAGGAGGGTGGCACAGAATCCCACAGGGGAAGGAAGCAACTCCTGGTGGGGGACTCAATTGTTAGGGGGTAGAACCGGGGCAGGGAGGGGAAAGGTAGGTAAAGTGCCTGCCCGGTGCCATGGCTTGGAGGGACAGGAAACAAATCCACAGGATCATGGGAGCAGCTGCAAGAAGGAGGGAGCTGGATGTCATTATCCACCTATGGACGAATGACCTGGCTGAGAATGGGATCAGAGCAGTGCAACAGGAGTTTGTGGAGTTGGGGAGGAGCCTTATACAAGTAGCACACATGGTAACTTTCTTAGAAGTCCTACCTGTCTATGGCATGGATGAGGCTAGGGTACTCTGCACCATGGGATTCAATGACTAGTTGAAAAACTGGTGCAGAGCTTGGGGATTTGGCTTCACTGGGGCCTGGGGCTCCATCTGGAGGGATGCAGGCCTATTCAGGCACAATGGTTTGCACCTATCCAGAAGGAGAACCAGGATCCTAGATGATAGGTTTAAATACTTCATTGGCAAGCATTTAACTAGCCAAGGGGGGAGGCACTGAAAAGGAGAAGGGAAATCCTAGCACCCCCAAAAAATCAGGGTAGTTAGTGAGGTAAACACCAAGATAGAGCAGTAAATAGGGAGAAGGGCAGGGGTAAATAGAGAAAAAGACAAAGGCAGTAAGGACAGGGGTGGGACAAAAATAAATAAAGCCATAAAAAAATGGAGGGTAAAGAGTACCAATGCCCATAGTCTAGGTAAAAAGCTCCCTGAAATGATGGCCTTGATGGAAGAGGGATGCCTGGATATTGTGGCAGTCATAGAAACATGGTACACAGAGAACCATGACTGGGATGTCAACATACCAGGGTACACAATCTGTAGGAGGGACAGGGAGAGAAGAAGAGGAGGAGGAGGAGGAGTAGCTCTCTATGTAAGGGAAGGGATCAAAGCAACAGAACTAAAGGGTAAACAGGGAGGAGAGGAGGCACAGTGGGTCACCCTAGAGACTGGAAATGGCTCCACAATCTGCACAGGGGTTGTATACAGACCCCCCCATCTCAGGAGGAGGAAATAGACAAGGAAATGATAGAAGACATCCTTGGGATAGCAGAGAAAGGGGAGGTATTGTTGATGGGGGACCTGAATAAGCCAGATGTTAACTGGAGCACCTTTGCTGCAGCCACATCCAAGAGCAGGGCCATTCTTGATGCCCTACAGGAGGCATGCCTCAGACAGCTAGTTTTGGAACCCACTCAGGAGGGAACAATCTTAGACCTAGTACTCTCAAATGGGGATGAAGAGTGGATCTCTGATCTTGAAGTGGGTAGCCATCTAGGAACAAGTGACCACCAAACAGTGTGGTTCATGATAAACTTAGCTGTAGAGTCAAGCCACACAAAAGTGAAGGTACTGGACTTCAGCAGGGCTGATTCTATCAAAATGGGAGAGTGCCTCAGAAAAGCACTAGCAAACAGGCAAGATGGTGGGGTGGAGCAACACTGGGAAAACATTAAAACCACCATCACAGAGGCAACAAGCCTTTGTGTAAAGCAAATAAGCAAATCAAAAAGAAAGAAGAAACTTCTATGATTCTCAAAAGAAGTAGTGGGGAAGGTAAGGGAGAAGGAGATAGCATTCAGGAAGTATAAGGAAACACAGAAGGAGCAGGACAGAGAACTGTACCAGTTAAAGCAGAAGGAAGCAGGGGAGGCAATCAGAATAGCAAAGGCTCAAACTGAGGAAAAGATAGCCAACTTGGTTAAGAAGGGGGATAAAACATGTTATAGGTACATTAGGGAGCAAAGAAAAACTAAGACAGGGAAACTGAGGCTTCATAAGGAGGAAGGTGGTTGAGCAGAGTGCGACAGTGAAAAAGCAAGGATACTGAAGGAATACTTCTGTTCAGTACTCACAATGGAAAATCCAGTCAATAGAAGTACTCTGGATAGGGGGGTTGACATTAGTCCTTTCACAGAAGAAAGGGTTCTGAAAGAACTCTTAAAACTGAAGGAGGATAAAGCAATGGGGCCTGATGGGATTCACCACAGAATTCTAAAAGAACTAAGGGAAGAACTAGTAACACCACTGACTACCCTTTTTGATAAATCATGGGAGGATGGTGTGGTACCTGAGGAATGGAGGAGAGTGGATGTGATTCCCCTTCACAAATGTGGGAGCAAGACAGAGGCAGGAAACTACAGACCTGTCAGTTTGACCTCAGTGGTAGGGAAAATGATGGAATCACTGCTGAAGGAAAGAATTGTTGAGTACCTTGAGGCCAGTGGGTAACAGGACCCATGGCAGCATGGATTCACAGCAGGAAGATCATGTCAGACAAATCTAATTGATTTCTTTGACTGGGTGACCAAAGTAGTAGACCAGGGAGGGTCTGTGGACATGGCCCAAACTGAGGAAAAGATAGCCAACTCATTTAAGAAGGGGGATAAAACATTTTATAGGTACATTAGGGAGCAAAGAAAGACTAAGGCAGGGATACTGAGGCTGAATAAAGAGGAAGGTGGTTAGGCAGAGGGCGACAGTGAAAAAGCAGGGATACTGAATGAATACTTCTATTCAGTACTCACAATGGAAAAGCAGGGGGAGATACCTAATCCAGTCAATAGAAGCAAGGCATTTGACACAGTCCCATACAAAAGATTAATAAACAAATTAGCCAGCCTGGGAGTGGGTCCCAGGGTGGTAGCCTGGGTAAAACACTGGCTGGACAACAGGACACAGCTGGTAATAGTAAATGGAGCCCACAGAGAAGAAAGGAGGGTTACTAGTGGGGTACCGCAGGGTTCAGTACTGGGTCCGGTCATTTTTAATGTCTTTATAAGTGACATTACAGTGCGACTAGAAGGGAAAGTATTTCTCTTTGCAGATGACACAAAGATCTGCAATAAGGTTGATACACAAGGTGGGGTGGAAAGGATGAAAAGGGACTTGCTAAGGTTGGAGGAACGGTCAAATGTATGGCAGCTTAGATTCAATGCAAAGAAGTACAAAGTAATGCACTTGGGAAACAAAAACCCAGGGGAAGAGTACACAATGGGGGGTGAGATACTGACAACAACAAAAATGGAAAGGGACCTGGGGGTAATCATATCAAATGACCGAAATGTGGGCCAGCAATGTGAGAAGGCAATAGGGAGTGCTGGGGGGATACTGGGATGCATAGCTAGAGGCATCACCATTAGAAAACAGGAAGTTATTGGCCCTCTGTACAGACAGTTGGTAAGACCACATCCAGAGTACTGTATACAGTTCTGGAGACCCCATCTTCACAAAAACATAGACAGGGTGGAGGCTGTCCAGAGGAGGGCAATCAAAATAGTGCAGGGTCTGCACCAGAAGACATATGAAGAAAGACTAAAGGAGCTTAAGATGTATAGCCTCAAGGAAAGGAGGGAGAGGGGGGACATGATAGAAACTTCAAATACCTCAAGGGAATCAACAAAGTCCAAGAGGGTAGCATCTTTCAGAAAAAGAGAAGTGCAAGAACAAGGGGGCACAATTTGAAGATGGGGGGTGGCTCAGAGGTAATGTGAGGAAGCATTTCTTCACAGAGAGGGTTGTAGATTCATGCAACAGCCTTCCTGAGGAGGTCGTACAGTCAAAACTAGTGGGGGAATTCAAGAATGCATGGGACAGACATAAGGCAGTTCTAGTGGGGGGTAGGAGTAGGAAGTAGGCTGTTGGTTAACTAGGATCTGCAGCTTATCTGTTAGGTAGGGAAATGTGCAGACTAGGTGGGCCATGCGGTCCTTATCTGCCATCAAATTCTATTCAACCACCTTAAGGGCATTAACAAGGCAAAAGAGTCAAACATGTTTCAATATAAGAAAAATAGCAGGACAAGAGGACACAGCATGAGATTAGAGGGAGGCCGATTAAGGGGTAATGTGGGTAAGTTCTTTTTCACAGAAGGGTGGTGGATGCTTGGAATAGCCTACCTCAGGAAGTGGTGGATATGAATATAGTGCAGGACTTCAAACAGGCATGGGATAGGCATAAGGGAGCAATACATATGAGTATGAATAGATAGGTCATTGACAGAGTAAAGGCCTATGGCACATTCATAAGGTAGAAAAAAAAACTGGGCAGACTGGATGGACCTTGTGGTTCTTATCTGCTGTCAACTTCTATGTTTCTATGTTTCTATATTCAGCCAAAATATGCAGTGCATCTGCTGCGCATCTCAGAGATTAGCTGCCCAAAGTTAGGTATGGAAAAGGCATGCCTAAATGGCCAGCCACCCACAGGCAGGCTGCAGAACTGCAGTCAAGCCATCTGAATACAGCCCTTGGAGGTGCACCAGAACATGCTCTGGGCACCCACACACATATCTAGCCCATTATTCCCATTCTAGCCATTCAAATATTTTTCTAAGCCTAATGAAAAAAGCATAATAATTATCACAATTTTTAGCATAATCTAGTTAGTTTACTGTTCGTCTAATATTGGATGCTAACTGTCTAATCTTAAAAAGCCATTATGATATGTGTGACTCAAATCTGGTAATACCTTTTCTAACCTGTTTGCTAGGATCTTTGAAAATATATTCATGTTGGTATTTATGAGTGAGTCAGGTCTATAAGATATACAGGGCCAGATATTCAAAACTTTGCCCCCAGGCTAAATTAGCACTGCCCGGCAGGCAAACTTAGCCCGGAGCATAAAACAAGCCATATTCAAAAGGAATAGCCTGGGGCAAACAGCTTCTGAATATAGCATGGGAATGAGGCTGGGCAAACTGGGCTGGGAGTGCAGGGCAAACTTAGCCCTTGAATAAGACAGCTCTGAATGTGGCAACCAGGAAGTGCAAACCACAACAGCAAAACTGCACAGTGATGGAAAGTAGGTTGAGATGAACTATGTGGCCAATGTGTGTGCCAGCAAATGCGTGGACCCAGTACAGCTGCAAGGCAGCAGCGTATAAAGTACAGTGTGCAAAATATAAAATATTTCCGAACTGTTGGCGTATGGCGCTAACGTATTTGCATGGAGTTTAAGCGCGGGACTAAACCGTTAGCCCGGTGCAAACACGCTTGCCCGGGCGCTAAACTTTTGCCATATTCAAAAGTGACATGCAAATGAGTCTACTTAGGTAGTCTGTGGGCAAACATCCAGATTAGCATCTCATTATGCCCTGATTTGCATGCAGTTTCAGACTGGCTAATTGTTTAGCCTCATGCGCTAAAACCCACTAAATCTAAGAGCGCATAAAACAGCTTGGGGAATATTATACAGTTCTGAACACTACTTCCACATGCGCTGCTGCCTGCAGCTGTACTGGGACAACACAGCATAGGCACAGATGGTGGTGGTGCTGCATGCAACTGTTACATTGTAGGTCATGCTACAGTGCACAGCAGAAACTACAGTAGCAAGGGGGCCAGTAGTGTGTGGACACAGCAATGCCTATGGTGTGTAGGACAGTGCTGATGACTGCACTATACACAGTGAGAGGCCCAACCTGCAGGTGTTTACTGACAGGGAACATTACTGTTACGCTGTTGTGTGACTCACAGATGCTGCACCTGTGTCATGGGATGATCACAGTGACATGTACATTTCTGCCTTTGTGTGCTGTGGCAGCTGTACAGCTGTGCGGTATGTGGCCGGGGGGGGGGCATATATTATCCGAAAGGCACACTGGTGTTGGGGTATTTTCCAATACTGGCCCGTGTGTGCACTGCATGATGTGTCCCAGCCTCCATGCCCCCAGTGCAGCATGTGTGTGCTGGCATCTGTTGGTGTCCACAGAAGTATGGTCCGCAGGTGTGTGCTGTATGGCCACACTGCCATGCTGTGCACTGGCAGCAGGGTCACCACTTACTGCCTGGAATGGCTGGGACTGGTGGCAGATGATGGCACCATTGTGATGCCATCAGTTAGCAGCATGCTTCCTCTATGTTTGGCTTTATCTATGTGTCATATTTATTTGTTAGGGTCTCGCAAAACCCATGCTAAACCCGCGCAAACACCGCGCAAAGCCATAGTGTCATGCAAAGCTGATTGCCCAGGGTTAAGACAAGCTTTTTCTAGGCGGTAATGTGCACCGCGCTAAGTGTCATGCTAAGTTGCACCAAACCACTTAGCGCGGCGCTAGTCACTGAATATAGCATTGTGCCTGTATTCATGTCAGTTTGCCCCTTGCATACATTATAATTTTGCCCAGCGCTAATGCAGTTTGCCCATGCTATTTGGCCTTTTGAATATAGCAGACCCGCGCTAATCCCGCGCTAAGCCTGCGCAAACGTTTTTTGGCCGGCGCAAAGTTTTGAATATCTGGCCCAGAGTTCAGTGGGTCTTTTCCTTTTTTTATAAATAACTGAACACTGGTATTGTTCAATGAAGGGAGCAGAGCTCGTTGTGCCAAAAAGTTATTACACAGTGTTAATACTATACATATGGACTGACCTGAATATTGAAACCCTTATTAAAGTCAATGGAAAGACCATCATGGGCAGGTGCTTTGCCTCCTGGGAGGTACTGTATTACTTTTAAGACTTCTTTCTCTGTAATAAAGGCTTTCAATGCCTCAGCCTCTCTTTTTTTATTATTGGAACCTCTAAGTTTCAGAGGAAAGTAACAAATCTAAGTTGCCATTCATTCATTTAAGGTTCAAGGTCATTTTATTTGTTCAGCTAAAAAGCTTTTACAAAATACATGGACAATACAGTACATGCAATAACATAAACATAACTCAGAATTTATATTCAGTAACTCTATAAATAAAGTGAATACAATCTCAGGAAAAATTATGCAAAACAAAATAACTAGTATTTTTTACAATACAATTTAAGTGCACACCCAACTTGTCATCAGTATATGAAATTGTCATAGGAGTTTAATTTCATTGCTTGGTGTCTTGAGAAAATTAGAGCATTAGAAGAAAGTATGTCAAAAGATAATAGACTGCAGAGGACATCAGGTTTGGATCTGGTTACCTACACGCTGAGACTATGAGATAATCTCAGTTAAATCCGAAGCACATTATTGATCATAAAATGTAATTTGCTTGAGACGCTTTAGTATAATTTTAGAGAGTGAAGACATTTCATTAAAGAGGACAAGATCCTGTAGTTCTGAGAATTAAAAATATAAAGGGCCAGATAATCAAAACATTGCGCTGGGCCCAAACCATTTGTGCAGGTTTAGCGCCGGATTAGCGTGGGTCCGCTATATTCAAAAGGTCAAATAGCATGTGCAAACTGCATTAGCACCAGACAAAATTATAATATATGCAGGGGGCAAACTGAGGGGGCATGTCAGCACAATGTTATTTTCAGCAAATAGCACCGTGCAAAGTAGTTTTGCGTGATGTTAACGGAACACTTTGCGCAAATTACTGCCCAGGAAAAGGTAGTCTTAACTCTGGGCAAACCAGCTTTGCATGACTTTGTGGCTTTGTGCGGCATTTGCGTGACTTTTGCGCAGCTTTGCGTGACCCTAACCAATAAGTATGACACACAGAAATAAGCCAGACATAGAGGGAATATGCTGCTCACTGATGGCATCACTGTGATGCCATCATCTGCCACAAGCCCCAGCCATGACAGGCAGTAAGTGGTGACCAGGCTCCCAGCGGACACCATGGCAGTGCGGCCATACAGCACACACCTGCAGACCACCCTTCTGTGGACACCAACAGATGCCAGGACACACATGCAGCACTGTGGGCATGGAAGGTGTTGAGGGGAGGACAAGTGGCCAGGCTGCACCACAGCCTGGGTCCAGCCACACGGCTGGGACACATCACACAGTCAACATGGTCCAGTGTTGGGAATACCCAAACACCAGTGTGCCTGCCTGATTGTATGTGCCTCCCCAGCCACATACCGCACATCTGTACAGGCACCATAGCACAAACAGCCACTGTGTATATATCACTGTGAGCATCCCATGCCAGTGATGCAGCATCTGTGAGTTGCACAACAGCATAACAGTAATGTCCACTATCAGTAAACACCTGCAAGTTGGGCCTGTCACTGTGTACAGTCCAGTGGTCATCACTGCTCTGCACACCATAGGCATTGCTGTGTACCTCACACCACTGGCCCCCTTGCTGCTGTAGTGCCTGCTGTGCACTGTAACATGAACTACAGTTTGACAGTTTCATGCAGCACCACCACCTGTGCCTGTGCTGTGTAGTCCCCTAGGGCATAATATGCTATGCTGTACTGTATAAATGTAGCCTGTAGCTACCAGCATGTGCCCCCAGACTGACCTACAGATGGAGCTGTGGGGAGACCCAGCAAGCCCCAGTACTTCCAGACTGACCTACAGGTGGAGCTGTGGGACTCTGCAATAATGCTGGGCAAACAGCATGCAAATAAGGTTATAATTATATGCTAATGGATGTTTGCCCAGAGACTACCTAAGTAGGCTCATTTGCATGTCACTTTTGAGTATAGCAAAGTTTAGCCCTGGGCAAACGTGATTGCGCTGGGCAAATGGCTTAGCTCCACGCTAAACCTGTGCAAATGTGTTAACCCCGCACCAACATTTCGGGAAATATTGTACATTTTTGCACAATGGAATTTCACATGCACTGCTGCTTGCAGCTTTACTGAGTCCACGCCTTTGCTGGCACATACATTGGCCACATAGTCCACCTCTACCTTCCTTCATGTTGCTGTGAACTTGGCTCCTGTTGTGGTGTGCACTTCCTGGTTGCTATATTCAGAGCTGTTTTATTCCCAGGCTATGTTTGCATTCCACTCCCAGCTCAGTTTGCCCAGCTTCCTTAGCATGCTAAGTTCAGCAAGTTTAGCACCGGGGCTATCCCTTTTGAATATAGTGGGCTATTGGGTCCGGGTTAATTTAACATGCTGGGCAGTGCTAATTTAGCTCTGGGGCAAAGTTTTGAATATCTGGCCCAAAGTATGGTATCAAGTGGAGATATGGCTCACATGGCTGGGACTGTGCTTTCCCTTGGACACACTTTGTTTCTCTGGTGTTGTGCAATCCTACAATTAGGAACAATGATGAGAACCAGATGTCTTTTTCTAAGTGCAGTAATAGCCACTGTTAAGCAATTTTTAAATCACAAATTGAAGTGAGGGGGGCTGGCCTGCTGGCACAGTGGTAGGTTTAACGCTCACAGTGCTAGTGACCCAGGTTCGGAAATGGACTCGGGTAGCTGGAGGGCCAGCTGGTGGGAGAAGGATCGAGTGCCCTTTGGCAGCTCTCCTTCTCTGGGAGGAGAGGGTTGCCTGTCCCGCTACTCTACCACCACCTGGGTGACCACAGGTGGTGTTGAAGCTAGGACAGCCAGGTGGAGGGGAGGATGTAGACCGGAAGCCAGAGTGTCTGCACATCATCACATGCTCTGCCCCTAGGCCCTCCTTGCATGCCTATGTCCCCATCAGATGACACCAGAAAAAAACAGGAAAAAGGGACCCTGCCACAAAGAATGGAGACGGGACCCGGCTGTCCCAGATAACCCACAACCGGGCTCCCGGTGGATGCCGCAGTTGGACCTCCTGACACACACTAATGGACTGGAGTGAGTAAAGGGGTTCCCCCCTCCTCCCTGCCTTGGGGGGGTAGGCCAAGGCAGCATGGAGGTAGGTTGAAGCATCACCATGGGAGATACCCAGGGAGGGATTAGGGGATCACAGTCTAGGGCTCCCTGAGGAAGTTCCACTGTGACAGAGAGAAGGGGCAAAAAATAATTGACTGTAATTTGAACCCAGGCTCCTGAAATACCATCCCAGTGCTCTTACCCACTAACATAGACTTTGATGGCAGATAAGGACCACTTGGCCCACCCAGTCTGCCCATTTCTCTTCCTATTGGATAAGCTGCAGATTCTTGTTAACCAATACCCTACTTCCTGAAACCTCCGACTACAATTGCCTTATGCCTGTCCTATGCATGTTTGAATTCCCCCACTGTTTTAGACTCAACAACTTCCCCAGGAAGGCGGTTCCATGCATCCACCACTCTCTCCATGAAAAAAAATGTCCTCACATTACCCCTGAGCCGTCCCCCCTCTATCTTTAAATTGTGCCCCCTAAGCTATGGCTCACACTGTCCAAGGGAAAGCACTAGCCCAGCCATGTGAGACACAGCTTAGTGGATAAGAGCACCGGGACAGTATTCCGGGGGCCTGGGTTCAAATCCCAGTGAGTCACAGTATTTCTTTCTTTCTCACTTTAATTCATAATTTAAAAATTGCTGAGCAGTGGCTAATATTGCACTTAGAAAAAAAACATCTAGTTGACACCTACAATAAGGTGATGTTACATTATTCTGCTTTTGCCTAAACAGTGCATTTCCATTATAAGTTTCCATTCTAAATGCTATAATTACTGTTCGATCTTTGTAATTTAATAATATGTTCATATATGCTTCTCTAATATGTATAATTTTTAAGCTTTTGTACCAAAAATATAGTTTTGTATTCTGTATTTGTTCCATATCTTTATGTCTGAAAATATCTCTGCATCTAGTTCTAATTTTATTAACCATCATTTCCCTTGGTAATAATAGAAAGTCTATAAGTATGGATCCTAGACCTGAAATAAAAAAATCTCTCTTCATAAATCCCGTCACAGGGAAGGAAAACCCTCTTGAAGAAAATTCAACCTGTTCCTCAAGATCAACACAGTCTCAGGATCAAGTTTCAGGATGATTCAACAGATCAAGCCAAAGATTTGTTTGTCTAAATAGTTGTAATGCAGCTTAACATAGTTCTGCACATAACAACATTTGTTTTACACATGCAGATACCATACGCAGGTATTTATGTAATTTGTGAATGCTTTCTCTAAAGCGGTTCCATCAGTATATCCCACATTTATGAGGCATATAAAAGTGAAGCTCAAATGTTTATGTTAAGAACTCCGTTGACAATACTACCTGAAAATTTAAAATTAAATTATTTAAATACATTCTTTTTTTAACCACTTCTAATTTAAAGCATATTTAAATGCTTTTTCCAGTCTGAATCAGATGAGAACATAATCCCCAGATAATCATAAGTGATTCCTGTCTCTAGAGGGGAACTGTCAATAAACAACTTTAGTAGTTCCTTTTTTAAATCCAAATATGACTAATTGTATTTTTGCTTTATTTATTCTAAAGGAGTTCTGTATGCATACACTATGAAATTGGTTAACCAACCCTTGTAAACTACTGTAGGAAGGGAAGTGGAATTGAGATGCAAATTATCAGCATATGCCATACAGTATGTCCAATGTCTATGCCTGCTGCCTTTGGTAGAGGATGTTCTGAACTAGATAACTGGACATGGTTAGTACTGATGAAATAACTAGAAAGTGTGGGGGCACATTTGTCTAACCCTCTGATTCATCTGAATTTTTACAGCATCATGTCAAAATTGGTTATACTAGGCCAGCCTGCTGGTGCAGCAGTAGTGCTACTGCTTGCAACGCTGATGGCCCTGGTTCAGGAACAAGCCTATGTTGTCAGAGGGCCAGCTAGAGAAGGAGGACTGAGCACTCCACAGGATTCTCTCTTCCTCTGGAAAGCAAGGGGGATCACTGCTGCCACACCCCTACTGCCTGGGTGAGCACTGGTGATAGTGCAGGCAGGAGCGACATTCCAGGAGTGGGCATTGCAAATATGCTGGATGAACATGCACATCTTGCTGGCTCATGTCTGTCAGCCAAGCATTTCAAGACAAATAATGGGAAAACATAGCCAAGATTTATGATGTCTCTGAATGGCCCACAGACCCCACAACCTTCAGACTTAGGCTCACTCCGGATCACCACAGGAAGCATTGCTAGGGGAATTGATCCACCCTCATACCTCCACCATTGGGAAGGGATACCATGGGGCCACCATCCAGGAGTAAGGTAAGTCCTGGCAGATGGTGGGGTTGACAAGGTTAGGTCTGCCTAAGAGCACTGACAAGGACTACTGCTGGCTGAGTGGGAGCATAAAACAGAAAGTAAAAAAAAAATGCCATATTGCATTTGCAACCAAGTAGAATTGTTAAGATGCATTAGCACATCTTTTTTTTTTGTAAATTATATTTATTTCATTTTAAATAAGTACAACAAGGCACATATTTCAGGCACATATGCATTCCAGCTACAGCAAAACTTCTATTATGCATCAGTAAACACTATGGGCTAGATATTGAAAGGAGTTGCACCAGTGCAACCCCCAGAAAAGCACCCTCGGGCAGTATTCAAAATGAGGCATTGTGCAGCGCAAGCATAATGTATGCAGCGCATCTACAGGTGGCGTGCTCATGCATATGTGGCACATCTCAATATTCAGCCGAGATGTGCGGCTCATATGCTGGCACATCCCGGAGACATGCTGCATACCTGGGCACAAAGCTGAGCATGGAAAAATCATGCTCAAGTGGAAGCCACCCACATGCGAGCTGCTGTAATGCAAGGTGCAGCACAGCAGCCTCCATCCATGGGTGGGCTCTCCCCCAGAACACCATGCACACGCAGCCACAATATTCCCTGGTAGTCTAGTGGTACCTCCCTCCCCACCCATAACCCTGATCACTGTAGAAATGGTAAATATCTTTCCCTGTTAGTCCAGTGGTAACCCCATCCCCACCCATAACCCCAATCACTTTAGAAATCTTAAATTCCTTTCCCTGGTAGTTTGATGGTACCACCCTCCCCGGCCCATAACCCTGATCACAAAGTTGTGAATGACTATTACAGTATGCACTGCAAGCCCATTGGTACACAGTGTGGACCAATGTGCTTTCAGCAGATATTGTAAGCTGTCAGTTGGTGGGCAGCTGTGGAGGTATGCAGGTGGCTTTGCTGCCCGCTGATGACTGGGGGAGCTGGGTGGGCTGGGGATCCTGTGTGGGTGGGGGGAGTGGGGGGACCACTAGACTATCAGGGACAGGATTTCTACATTTCTATGGTGAGCGAGGTTATGGGCGAGGATGGGAGTACCACTAGACTACCAGGGAAACACTTTTTAACATTTCTACAGTAATCGGGGCTATGGGCGGGGGAGGGGGTACTACTGGACATCCTCTAACAGCACCACATGCTGTGCAGGGCACCAGGTGCATTT
The DNA here is from genome assembly GCA_016271365.2 of Neoceratodus forsteri. Lineage (NCBI taxonomy): Eukaryota > Metazoa > Chordata > Ceratodontiformes > Ceratodontidae > Neoceratodus > Neoceratodus forsteri. The sequence goes on from CM057451.1 coordinate 760,413,031, forward strand.
TGCTGGCCAGCCCTGCACAACTCATGCAAATAGGGCCATAATGACATGCAAATGGCTCCATTTGCACCTTGCATGCATTATGGCCCCACTTGCATATTTGTATCTGAATATCAGGAATTTGCACATGGCGTATCTCTGATGCATTGGCACATTTCTCATTCCTGGTATTCAGACCTGTCTAGGGGATGTACTGGCACACTGTATTTGTGCTGCAGGCATTTTGTGGTATATTCAGATGTGATGCACCATGGCACATCTCCTTTGACTATATCCCTTTGTTGCTCCATCGCAGCTCAGTTGCACGGAGCAACCACTTGCACCAGTGCCAGGTGCACTTTTGAATATCTAGCCCTATAAGGTCAATACAGGATAGCCTATGAGTCTGTATGATGCTTGTGAACACAAATGGGGGGAGAATACAGTGAATTACACTTTAAAACACAGATGGAACCCTTACTGCACTCACCACTCTACTGGAGTCTAGGGTACTATATCCTGAAGCACAGAATAAATAAAACCTTGCTATGTGCTCCCTTAAACTCAATAACAAGTAATAATGCAATTATACACATGCTCTAGAGAGAATCCTACTGCAACTGAGCACTTAAATATAATAACTGGGACACCTAATAAGGAGACACGTAAGCATTAATGCCCGACGAAGGAAGCTTCTACTGGGGAATTAATGCATGGTTGGGGGGGGTTGTGGCACGAGGCCTTGGCCGAGTGCCTAAAACCACCCAGCCATGCATTAATTCCTCAGTAGAAGCCAACTCCAGAGGGCATTAAAGCATTTGTAACATGGGAATACTTGCGTTGTTGTTGTTTCCATTTGTACAGTTCTGTTCGGCTTTGTGTCGGCACATTGATATGCTCCGTGTTCACCGCGATGTGTGTTCTGTTTCCTGCTGTGACAGCTAGTGGTGCTGGAGCTTGACTCACGTGACCCCGTGATTAATAGTTGGAGTGTGCCTTACTGGGGAATTAATCACCGCTCCAACTTAGATCACGTGTTGTATTTGATCCAATGAGATTTCTTTATTTGTCGTTTCTGTTTGATGCCATGTTACAAAAAGATATTAACTGACTTTCCTATAGCTGCTATACAGTAGGAAAGACACAGCTATAATGTTACTCACAGTCCTTCATTTTATGAACACTTATCTTCACCTGCAATTAAATACATTAGTTACAGTAAAATACTAAGGCTCGAGACCAGGGTAGTCCCACTGCAGCTAGTGGAAGGACTTTACCCTGTGAAGGCATTGTTGTGCTGTCCTGGTTGATCCAGCTTCCCGAGCCACTACAAATGAGAGTGAACCATCTTTCATGCTAAATGGCACAAAATCTAACATGCGGTGGGTGCCATCTTAAGGACACACTGCTCTAAAAGCATAAAATCAGTTTTAATGTGGCATAGATTTAGTTACAGGTACTTCTCAGTAATTTGAACAAAAAAGATGCAGAGTCTGTTGAAGCTTTGGAGCACACCATCCACCCAAATTCCTCATTTATACAACAGTTCCTTGCTCCTGAACACTATTATTACGAAAATAAGCATAAACACATATTGGGGAAAATGAGACTGAAAACAGTAATAAACTATTAGTCCATGTTTAGTCCATAGTGGTAGAGTTTGGATGAGCATCAGAGCATCCCGAGCATCAGGGGACAACTCTGCCCTTTCGGGCTCTCTCCTCTCAAACAACTGCATTCTGCAGTTTGGTAAGCAGAACAAAGAGAAGCTGACCAACGCTCACCCTCTAAGCAAGGGGATAACTCTGCCCTTTCCGGCTCTCTCCTCTCAAACAACTGCATTCTACAGTTTGGTAAGCAGAACAAAGAGAAGCTGCCCGATGCTCACCCTCCAAGCAAGGTACGGGTTGGAACCCTGAATTTTGTCATCTACCTTTGGAGGAATATCACTTGCCCCTGTTTGCCAGTGTTTCTCGCAGTTTGTGCAGCAATCTAGAAGTCTTCTAGGAACTCCTGCCAAGAAATTAATGCTAGGACTGACCTCTGCTTGACATGTTCTTGATTTCTCACTTTAAGTAATGTTTAGTCTGATGTAGAAATTTCTTAAGAGTTGATTTACGTTTTGAGAGAGGTCTTATGGTACTGTGATTTTGCTATCTGCCCTGAGTGCTGTGCCCCTTCTCTTAGAGCTGTATGCTGTGGGCTGCACCCTTGACCTCGGTGTCCCATTCAGGCTGCTGCAGTGCACTCCCCAAAACAAAAAAACTTGCTTCAGAACCTCCATGCCTGTTCTTTTTTTTTTTTTAAGTGTTGACTTTTGCATTAGCAGATTATATCCTTTAGCCACTAGAGGCCCCAGTTATAAGCACACTTACCCAATCCATCACAATATAGTTCCTGTCTCATTTCACTTATTGTGTGGTCAGTCTATCACTATTCATCTGTCTTTGCCCCTCCCTCTTCTACTGATTTTTCCCATTTGCAGCTTATAGTCTTTTCGCCCACTAAAGGGGTTTTCCCCCAACCATTCCAAAGCTGCTCTACATATCCTTACTCTCTATGACTCCTGGCACTCTTCCTTTACTGCTCAGCTGCTATGGGTACCTACAGTCCATTACTAAGTCTGCTCTCCTTCACCCTCTTGGTACAGACCTCACACAGACTGGAGCACCTTTCCTCCACACTAGGCACCTCATCTCCAGACTACTCCACAGTGGCTCGGCCCTCCCCCACCCTCGACACACCCGTGACCCCCCAACACCCCCACCCTGTCAACACCCCCACTCCCTCCACCCTCCAAGGCCTGACCTGGACCCAGCTCTCCCCTGCCATTCCCACCCTTTGCACTTTATCTATCCCATGCACCCTGATTCTAAAGTCCTCAGCTGGGTGTCGACCCAAGGGTCTCCATCACCACTGGCCAGTAACCAGAATAATTACACTGTTATTATTATTATCTGGTAATGTACACCCAGACCCAGGACCTATTGCTTCCAGCCCTTCTAAACCCTGTACTGCAACTGGTCTCTGCTTTCCATCCTTAAACATTTGCAGTCTCCTAAAGAAATCTGATGCCCTCCAGTGCTGGGTCATTCAACATCAACCTGACATAATTGCAGTGGTACAGACTTGGCTCTCCAAGTCCATCCCTGACTCCGCTATCGCTCTCCCTGGATATACCATCTACAGGGAAGACTGAGTAGGCAAACATGGTGGTGGTTGCGCACTACTCATACGGGACTCCCTTATAGGTCAGGCACTCCCAGCTCCTCAACTTGATTATGGAGCCCAAGCCCTCACCTTAAAAATCACACCTGACCCCGCCCAAGGCCCTCTTTTCCTCATGGTCTTCTACGTACCCCCGAGGAATCAAAACCAAGCGGTCCAGTCCCCCATTGACTATCTCACATCTCTCCCTCACAAAGTTGAGCAAGTCATCTTAGGTGATCTCAATGTTAACTGGCTTGCCTCCACTGCCTACCATGTAAGGGACTCCTTTGCTGCCCTGGATATGTCCCAGTTAGTCACCCAGCCCACCAGATTCAACCACTCCACTGGCACCAGCACTCTCCTAGATGTTGTTATATCTAACCGCCCCTACAAAATCAGAAATGTCACTGTCCTCCCCAACTCTCAGTGATCACTCCCCAGTCCTCTGTCTCTGGTCATCCTCCAGTCTGAAGCCAGTGTCCCAGGCCACTCTATGCCGCCATTTATGCCCCAGCGGCCTCAGAAAATTAAAACAGTACCTAGCCCAGCAAGACTGGTCCCCTATCCAGCACACCCCTGACATTGACTCAGCTCTTGACCACTTCACAAATGCCTTCTGTAAGGCTTGTGACCTTTTCGCCCCCCTTTCCAGGATCCACTCCAAAAAATGCAATGCCCCATGGATCACCTCACCCCTCCTCCAGAGACTCAAAAACAGAGATAATCTCTGGCACATTGCTGTAGAATCTGGAAAGGCATCTGATAGACAGGCCTACAATGCAGAATGTAATAAGTGCACTTGGGCCATTAGGCGGGCCAAGGCAGAGCACTACCAGACCACCCTCACTTCCACTTGGGGTTCAGCCCGGACCTTCTGGGATAATATGAAAGAGCTAAATTGGAATTCCCGCTCCCCCCACCATCTCAGCTCTCCATCAATGGCACCCCCACCACAGATCCACTCCTCTTAGCCAATTGCCTTAACATTGCCTTCTCTGACCTAAGCTCAGTCCTCCCCAGCAGCTTCTTTGACCCAATCCCCACCTCTCTCCCTCGGTCCTGCACCACTCACCATTCTACCTGCGCACCTTATCCCCCCAAGAAGCCAGGCCACACCTGCTAAAAGTCTTAGGCAGCAATAACCCCAGCAGTGAACCACTAGATTCCAGGATCCTCCGTATGGTCTTGGACAAAGTCCTAGTCCCTCTGACTGACCTTCTAAACCAGTGTCTATGCCTAGGTCAGTTCCCAAGTGCTTGGAAAACTGCTGAAATCACACCCATACATAAGATTGGGGACCGATCCACCTCCAACAATTACCGGCCCATCTCCATCCTCCCCCCACTCTCTAAAGCCCTTGAAAAAGTGGTGTTGATCCAGCTCTCTGAATACCTAACCAAGCATGACATTATGTGCCCAGAGCAGCATGGTTTCCACCCAGGACACAGTACAACCACAGCTCTCCTGGAATTCTCCCAACACCTGCATGCTGCTCTCGACTCTGGCAGCCTTGCAGGAGCAGTGTTCATTGACCTCTCCAAGGCCTTTGACACTGTCTGTCATCCCCTTCTACTCCACTCTCTCCACCAACTTGGCTTCTCTGGTGGTCCCAATTCATGGTTCTCTAGCTACCTCTCTGCTAGATCCCAGTGTGTCAAAATCAGCGGCTCCCTCTCCAGCACTCTTCCTGTTCGCTCCGGGGTCCCTCAGGCCTCCATCCTGGGTTCAATACTTTTTAGTGTCTACCTCAACACCCTACCCAGCTCATGTACTGGTAAATGCTCCTCATGCTTGATGCAGTCCTCGTTGTCTCCATCCCAATCCCCTCCTCATTATCCCTCCAGCAAGCTTGCAGCCAAGCCGAAGGTGGCTCAGAGACTGCAGACTGGTCATTAACCTAAAGAAAACCAAATCAATGCTCTTCTCCCACCACCAAAATAAAGCTCAAAATACCCCCTCTTAATTATCCCCAGCACTCTGCACCCGCTAGAACAAGTGACCACATACAAGGACCTAGGCATCATGTTCGATACTGCCCTCTCCTTCCACACCCACATTAATGCCCTGTCAGCCACCATTAACTCTCAGATTAGCCTGCTATACTGGCACAGGGACTGCCTGCCTCAGGTTGCCCTCAGGCTGGCCATCACCTCCTCCATCTTGTCCATCGTGGACTATGGCTTGCCCATCTACGCTGCAGCTGACAACACCGGCCTCTCCAAAATCCAACTCTCCATCAATAAGGCCTGTAGACTCCTGACCAGTGCCCCCAGCCAAACTCACACCTGCCTTCTCTATACTACCACCAATCTTCTCAACTTTGAGGAGCGACTGCTCTACCAGACCTGCCTTCTCACTAAGAAACCTCTGCTAGGACTCTCCCCCCCCCGGGGATCTCCACCTCCCTACAGCAGTCATCTTTGTCTGTCACCACCCGTAACTCTGTTAAGGCCACTTTCAAGGTGCCCAGAACCAAGACCTCTCTTGCCCAGAGATCCTTCCTCTACTGAGCCCCCACCTGGTTCAACTCCCTTCCTAGCTGCATCTCCAACTTGCCAAAAATTGGCTTCTTCAAAACAGCCCTTTGGAACCATATCTTTAATACCCGCTGTTGTAGGTGCAACTAACCCCCTGTTGTAACCTGTGGTTCCCGCCCGCCTTGCCCCCTGGCTCAACAACGTCCACTGGACAGTCTCTCCCTCCCTCAGACCTACCCCATCCCTACTAGGTCCAAACAGGGATGTAACCCACTGTCTTCTCTGAGGACCTACTATATCCATGAGTGTAACTCACAATTTTGTAACATTATGTAATCTAAGTAACATACAAACTACTACATTATGTAACCTAAGTGTATCTATGTTAAATGTTCCTTTTACTGCACTTGTAATGTTATCCTTTGTTTTAATCTGCACTGTAATAACTGTCTTGATGTCTGCCCCCCGCCGCGATGAGGTGCCTTTGTAAATGAGTCTTTGACTCAAAGGTTGTAAACCCGATTTGTAATGAACAAATGAATCCCAACAGTGATAACAAACTAGCACAGTTACATAAAACTGGGAGCAAAAAAATGTTGTCACAAAGCTTCTGAAGAAGGACCTGGTTGGTTCGAAAGCTAAAGCACTTTGTTCTTTTCTGTAACATCCATGTTGGTCCAATAAAAGGTATCAAATCATTTGTTATAAAACTGGGAGGAAATTGAAAAGTCATGTTCAAGAGTCACTTTCTTCTCCTTCCACTACAACACCAAAGTCCAAAGGTACATTCTGCATAGAGAGTTTGGTGGCAAAGGCTCCCACTGCCTTCAAGTCAATGAAGGTATAATATTTATCTTTATATGACAACTGTAGTCTGGCAGGGAATGCCATGTGATAGATAATGCCTGCTTTCTTAAGCTTTTCCTTCAACCACTCAAATGCCTTCTTTCTGAGTCTAGTTGTGTATGAATAGTCTTGGAAAAACAGCACTCTGGACTCACCCAGCATGGACTGTTCCATTCCCTGGCACCCTGGAGGATCTGATCTCTTATGTGTGGAGAGGTGGTGGTAAATAGCACAGTAGGAGATCCCTCTCTGGAACCAACCAACCATGCATTGCAAAGTAATCCAGTAGACCTTCAGAATCAGGATTACAAACCCCAGTCCAACCAGATCCGGGAACCATCTCTCCAAAAACATAAGTAGATCGCCATATTCTGACCCCTCAGAAATGCCTAATAGATGGATTGTGGATGCCCTGGAGGTATTTTCTATCTGCTTCAAATGGGTTTGCACTGATGCCTGATCTTTTAAAATTGTGGCGGCTGCAGCCAGTGCACGACCTACTACCTTATTAGTTTCTTCCACTGTTCCAGCTATTGCATCAGTCTGTTGCTCTACAATAACAATCCTCTCTGTCTTTCTTGGGGGGGGGCCAAGACAGTGATCGGGCAAGGTAGATGTGCCCTATAATAGTTCTTCGCTGAAGCTTCAATAAAGTGCATAAACTGTATTTTTTTCAGGTTTTATTTACTGAGGCTTCATTCCTGTTAGTGAGTAATATTGCTGGACACTTGTATGAAGTTTCGGACAGATGGGTCACACAATAGGAACAGGCAAACATGATCAAGTATGAGCAGATCCTTGAAAGGAGCTGGGTGGGCTACAAGAAGTATCCCACATCAGAGACCAAGCAACCCTTGCCTCCTTGCAAAATGCTATTGCTTTGTTGACTTAGACCATCCAGAGACTGGATAAAAACTTAACCGTGCATTAGCATGTTTAATAAACATGGATTTAGTCCCACTGCTAGAATCTGGGCCCATCATTTTCTGCTTACATGGTAGAATGCTGCCTGCAAATCAGCAAAGCAGCAGTACAATGGGGCCCTCTGAATTTTGACTGATTTATAGATTTTGTGACTAAGAACAAAACTGTGTTGAACTGTGTATCACCCCTCTTGAAATCTGTTCTGAGATTCTAATAATAATCCCTCTTTATACAGCCATTCCATTGGGTCAGTCCAGCAAAATGTTTATAAAAAGTTTGTATGTACAGTAGCCATTAAACTTACAGGGTGATACATATATGGGTCTTGTTTGGAATCTTTCTAAGTACAGGATAAACAATGTTACCCGTCCAAGAACACACAACTACATGCAAATGCACTGTTGGGCTAAACATTTAGGAAGAAGCAACCACCAATCACATCCAAATGTGTATACAACGACTGTAATTCTGTCAGGGTCAGGGGCCTTACCACATTTCATTTTCTGAACAGATTCAAAAAAAAATCTTCAGAACTAGCTTATTATGGGAAGGATCCTATGAATTTATTAATACATTCACTCATCTCCCCTTCTATTCCATCTAAACAAGCTTCCTTGTCACTAAAAAACAAAGTCTTAAAATGTGCCATGCAAGGTGTGGGAGACATGAAAGCTTCAATAACGGGTGAAGACCTACTGTGACCTTTAGCTACAAGAGACAAAACTGCTTTGTAAATATTTTCTATTACTGCTGCCATCAGTAACAACTATGTGTTATTACATAGTGCAGTTTTTCTTCTTCAGAAATGTTGTTATATGCTTTACTAGCTTTATTAAGATCTCAGATTCTGTTGATGTCTAGTACATAAAACTGCTCAAATGAAGCTGGTTTCCTTTTCTCCTAACAACATGTGGCATTAAATCAAGACCTATTCACAGTTCTTTGTATGGAATATATACCATTTATTTATTGATTGATTGACTGATTGATTGAAAACTTCAGAGATTACCTTTGAGCTCATTTACAAAGGTTCCACATCAAATACATAGTCACAAAAAACACTACAAGTACGATAAGCAGTTCCAGAGAAAATGCAGTTGAGTCAAGCTCAAAACACTTAAGACAGATCAATTACATATAGTTTGGAAAACATTTTGACTAGATTCACAAAAAATCACAAAGGCAGTGCAAAATTTTGCATTGCACTTTGCGTTTGCCCAAGTGTCCAAAATTGCTATTTACTGTCGGATAGTGCACCACGCTATACAACTGTGTATAGAGCTAGTCCAAGGCAGCAGTATCCCAGTGCTGCTAGCACTACCCTATTAGTGCTGCACAGCAGGCAGCCAGGAGTATGACCCTGCAATGAATAGTGCAGGTGAGCTATTCCTAATTCATAAAGGCAGCCATGCAAATGAACCCATTGGGCATGCAAGGCACTCGGTGGCCATTTGCATGCCCATTATGGGCTATTTGCATAGGCTGCATGAAGCTTAGTGTGGACCCCCAGCCCCTGCCTCATAAGCAGGTGCAATCCCTGGTGCTAGTGTGCCCCCCCCCCATGATCATCGATTGCTACATCCATGATATAAACTTTATTTCCTGGTGGAAGTGCCCCCGATTACCAATCATTGGTCTGATGTTTTAAAAATTACTTTCTCTGGAGGTAGTGGGCCTCCCCAGTTAACACAGATCACATGATCAACATATACAACCTAATTTCCTGGTGGTAGTGGTCCCCCCTTACCAATCACTGATTGCCACCTAATATTAAATATAAACTGCAACTGGTGTCCAGTGGTCCCCCCAACCCGAAGCCCTGCCCAACATAGAAATAATACTCCCTGGTGGCTAGTGGTCCTGCCCCTATCCTGATCACTCACCTGGTATATTTAAATGCTTTCCTTGGTATACAGTGGTCCCTGCCCCCACACAATCACCCACTCAATATATTTTAAAACATTTCCCTGGTGTCCAGTAGTCCCGCTCCATCCTGATCACCCACCCAATATACTATATTTAAAAGTTTTCCCTGGTGTCCAATGGACCATCACCCCACCTGATCATCCACCCAATATATTTAAAAGATTTCCCTGGTGTCCAGTGTAAGCCCTCCATCCTGATCCTCTGTATGGTAAAAGTGAAACATTTCCCTGGTGATCTAGTGGACTCCCATCCCTATCCTGATCCCCTGTATAAAGAATGTAAACCTTTCCCTGGTGGTCTAGTGGACCCCCCACCCTGTCAGGTAGTGACTCATCCCTCCTCTCCCGCCCATCCTGAACCTGAACCGGTGAACAGCACAGATCTCCTCTCTCCACTATGGCTGGCCACTGACTGAGCTGTCAATGAGTGTGTACTGTACACAGTAAGCACTCACTGACTGACAGCTCACTCACTGAGCTATGGTGGAGAGAGGAGGGCTGTGGTGCTCATTGTCTCAGGTTCAAAATGGGGAGGAGTAGGCTGGTTGGTCACTACCTGTTAGGGTGGCAGGGTGGGGGTCAACTAGACCACCAGGGAAAGGTTTATAGTCTCCATAGAGGGGATTGTGGATAGGGAGCGGGGCCACTAGACCACCGGGGAAATGTCTCACTTTACCATACAGGGGATCAGCATTGGGGGGTGGGGTTACACTGGACACCAGGGACACTTTTTTCTATATTGGGCAGGAGATCAGGTGGGGGTAGGATCCATTGGACACAAAGGAAAATGTTTAAATATATGAGGTGGGTAATCGGGTGGTGGGAAGGACCACTGGACAGCAGGGAAATCTTTCTGATATATCCATCAAGTGATCAGGTTGGGGGAAGGAACACTAGCCACTGGGGAAATCTTTTTGATATATTGGTCGAGTGATCGGGTGAGGGAGGGACCACTAGCCACAAGGGAGTATTATTTCTATGTCAGGCAGAGCTTCAGGTGGGGGGACCACTGAACACAGGGGAAAACTTATATTTTTAATATGAAGTGGCAATCATGGACCAGTGGGAGGGGGACTACCACCAGGGAAATTAGGTTTTGAATATCAGTCAGGCAATAAACAATCACAGGGGGGTGATCACTACCACCAGGGAAAGTAATTTTTGTAATATAGGTCTGGAGATTGGGGGGTACCACTACCACCAGGGAAGTCTTATTTTTCTAGCAGGCTAGCGGGCAGGCCAGAAAAGAAATTGTTACCCTTCAACAACCAAGGAGTTATTCACCTGAGCGGTGTTGTCCAGAATGGTCACTGCTTGCTCTGTTAAAGGACAAGACGTTAAAGAAGTAAGGTTACAAAAAAGCCTTAGATTTAATTTAAACAGGTATGCTACCATTGCACTTGGTCCTGTAACCCTTCAAGTCCACCTTCTGTGGCCATTTTTGTTTGTGATTCTGCTTGGTTGTGTTTCTGTTTCCCTCAGGAGGAAAGCTGCCTGGATGGTGGAGGAGCCAGAGAGAGGTGAAGAAACAGAGGAGCCCTTCGGAGAGGGTTGTAAGGTTCAAGCATCACCACATAGTTGGAATTGCTTGTCTTTTTGAATGTACAATATTTGCTGGTCACAAAATGCAGAATGCAAAACAAAGGCAGTGCTGAGTTCACATAGGAGTGAGAGCCGAAAACTAGAGCCAACACAGTTAAAGATACAATCGCTGACAGAATAACTAATGTAAATGGAACTGAGAATTAAGGAGAGTATATTGGACTATAATCCTTTTATATGTTTTTATGTTGTAAAGCTCATTTTTATGCCCCACTGTTTTATTATTGTCTATCTGTTTTTCCTTTTTTTTTTTCTGATATGTCACTGTATGTCAGTGAAGATTAGAGGAGTCTAGCAGAGTCTATCAAAGGCTTTGCCACAAGGGTGCAGAAATAAGAGGTTGGTTACAAACGTTTATAAATACAAATACATAAATACAAATACATGCATGGTATTATTTTGTTATTTCATATTGCTCTTCTTTTAAATGTATGGCAGTTAGACTACGTGGGGTGCTTCTACTGGATAAAGGCACATGCGCTGGTGTCTTAGTTTTACAGACACCTTTGTGGGAGATAGCAGGCAAGGGAGTGGACATTTTTTGTTTTTCTGACTCTTTCAACTTTTTTTTCAGCTATCAGCTGTTATTCAGATCTGAGTGAGCCGTATACAATATAAAATTCCTAGCTTTTTAAGCCAGCAGCCTCTTAAGAAAAATAAGCCGTGCCTCTTTTGTGCATTTATGTTTTGTGTGGAGTAAAACTCCAAATAAAAGTTTAAAGCAGATGAAGTGAATACTTTTAATCATTTTATAACTTGGATTATAGTGTAATAGGGCTTATTTATTGATTTATTCATTTGATAACCGGGTTGGTGCACTAATCTGAAGACCTTTTTCAGGCATGGTATTGGCCAGAAACTGGCACAAACAGCGTAAAATACAGTGAGAGAACAGCGTGGTTCATGCAGAGAATATAAAAGGGGATCCAGTGTAGGTCAAGCTAACACAGAAAGTATAAGGTAAATAGTACCAGATACATCAACAATTGGGCATACCAAGATATATAACATTTAAGTAAACAGGGTAAAGTTGCTCCATCATTCAACAATAGGAATGACAATAGTATTCAGAGCAGGAGAGGAGAGGAGAGCAGAGCACTAGAGGGGAGATGGGGTAAGGGGGGGCTGCAAGGGAGGTGCCACCTTGCTAGTGGCCTGTGGGCAGATGCAGATCATGGAGGACAGAAGGTGCATTCTTAATAAGGAATTTAGATTTAGTGGGAGGTCGGGGAAACATAGGGAGAAGGGGAGGTCATTCCATAGCGAAGGTCCGGCTGCAGAGAAGGAACTTAGACCCATCCTCGTAGTTACAGTATGTTAGGAAGTTCTAGTTGGAGGTGGGAAGACTGACACAGGTTGGAGCAGTAGGTTATGGGCCAGATAAGAAGATAATAAGAGATAGTGGATAGTAGGAGGGATTGTGCAAGGTATCAACAACAGTCTGGGTCAGCAGGTAGGAGCGCCACACTTGTGGAAGGAGCTAGTCAAGGGATTGGTAAAGCAGTGAGTGAGAAGAGGGGCATGGAGGGCCAGGTGACATATACAATTGTAGGTAGTGTCCAGGTGGTTGAGGCTGGTTATGGAGGTGAGGGAGTACATCGGGCAGCCATAGTCAAGGAGGGGAAGAAGGTTGCCACGGGCAATAGCAAGGTGGCTGTCCAGCGAGAGGTGGTCAGTCAGGTGATAGCAGAGCCTATTTTCTGGTTGATGTACCTTATCAGTGAGGCAATGTGGTCAGTGTAGGTTAGGGATGAGTCCAGGATTACCCCCAGATACTTGAAGGCAGGAACAGTGTCAAGAAGAGATCCATTTGGGGAATGACAGTGAGAAGGCCACCATTTTGGGCAAGGGTGGAGAGTTTCGGTTTGGAACTGAAAAGCATGGCCTTTGTTTTGGCAGCATTGACCAACAGTTTGCTTGTGGAGAACCAACAATGTGCCTTGCAGAAATCATGTATTTATTTTATTCATTTATTTAGTTTTTGTTGACCAAGTAAGTGCACTAGACAAATTCTGCCTATTTTCAGGCACAACCTAAGGGAGGGGGATGCAGATGAATGCCAATAGACCTTGAAACAGATTAAGCTGTTGGTAGTATTTTTATTGAATGGGGGGAAATTTGACCAGGGCACCAGGGAAATTCCCATACTCTCGCAGTGGGGGAGCCCTTGTCATCTTGGATCCTGTCCAAGACGACGACTGCTGAGGAGGTGGTGATGGAGGAACTCCTTACTGCTTCTGGAACGGGTGGATTGGTCTCTTCCCATCCTTCTCCCTGCTTAGAGACCAAAGCATGTAATGATTTATCTATGGATATTGCTGTTACTTTCTTGCCTACCACTGACATGACTCCAATGGATATTTCTCCAGCTTTACCAGAGAACTGTTCTGCTATGGACACAGACTCTTGACTTCCACAAGACCTTTCTCATGCTTCTCCTGAGGTGCAGTTCATTGAGCTTCAAATACGGGCTGAGGAGGAGCGCTTTGAGCTCTGTCGATCAGAATTACACACTGCCCTAACCTTTGCTAGACAAACAGAGAAGGCTGCTCGGGGATGTTTTGATTTGCACAGCAGGAAAGACTTACCCCACTTGCAGCATTCGCTTGTTGCTGAGAACGTTGTTGTGGTTCCTTTGGGTTCTCAGCATTCTAGTTCTTCCTCTATGGAGCTTCCTTCAGCTGGAGTGGCAGCAAATAGTTCACCACAGTCTCCTGGAATGCCTGGTCTGGATTTGGCACACAAAGTTTCCAATGCATCACATTCTTTCACTGCTTCTTCCCCTCGTTCGCCTGTGGATGTTTTGGCTACTCTGCAAGCTGCAGGATGGATTCGTTCAGACTCAGGGCATTGGATTTCAGGCCCTACTCCTATTGTTGCTTCCCTAATTTCAATGACACCTCAGCTGCAACAGATTGTTTCTCCCAATCCTGTCTTCTCTGCAGCTTCCACTAGATGCTTCACCTTCTGACTCTCAATCCCCCTTACATCTCCCTCCAGAGCTCTGCTTTTCCAGTACTCCTGCTCCTGTTTTAGGTGGTCCTGAACTTTCTCACTCAGCTTCACCAGTGCCTTCAACTTTGACTGCCTCAATCAACCCTCCTGAAGCTCCACTGAACTTGCTGAAGCCTCCAGATGAGAAACCTTATACTTCCCTTTTTCATCAGCCCATATACCCAGCTAAGCGTCACAATGCAGTTAGGCGTATCTATAAAGGAGGTATGTCAGAATTTCCAGATAGGAGGTTTGTTGCTAAATCTTTACTAAAGGGTTCTATGACATTTTTTGCTAACGAAATATATGCCCTCATTCATGTCTCTGGGGAATCAACTTTTGACGTTAGCTTTAAATTGAATTCCGGGTTGCAAAGGTTTTGGGCACAATTTCAGGTTCTGAAACCTTCTCCATTGTGGGCTCCTTTTGAAGCAAGCCCTCTTACCAGACCTGAGTATAAAACAATTACTATTCTCTTCAGGAATGAGGGGGTCAGTATCACGGACCTGACCTATTGGTTAAAACAAAGGTGTTCGATTTTACATTCCCCTGAAGCCATATTTGACAATGAACACATATGGACCAGAGGGTGGAGGGTGAAGGTAATGCTCTATATCACAGATGCTGGTCTTAGTCATCTCCCCAATTGTTTTTTTTTTTTGGGGTCGGGATCGTGGTGTCTTGTTTTATGCAGGACAACCCAAAGCATGTTACAAGTGTGGTTCCTGTACTCACTTGAGCAGCCTGTGTGATCAGGTTAAATGCAACCTTTGTCAGGAACTGGGTCATACTAGTGGGAACTGTCTTAATGAACCAAAATGTAATCTCTGTGACTCTAGGGAGCATACCCTACCAAAGTTGCACTTGGACAGCACACAATCAGTCTGCCTCTGCTGATGTTGAGGAATAAAGATTACTGATTGCAGTAGCTCAAAGAAATACGTTTCCCCCCCTCGAGATATTCAGATATCTCTACTGCCCCCCCAGCTGTCCCTGTTACTGAAACTGTACAGCAGATGGCAACTGCCCCCCAGTTGCTGTCAGAAGCAATTGCTCAGCCCCTCTTTCGTGAACAGCTTTCTGAGGAGTCTTCCTCTACAGGTATGCCTCCACCCCAGATTAGTAAACGGTCCTCTAAAAGGTCCCAGGGGGCTGCCCAACCTGCATCTAAAATGTCCAAGACTTCCAAACTTCCATTAAGTAACAAATATGAGGTCCTGCAACCCTCAGACCTTTCTGATGCTGATTCTGAGAGCTTGACCCTGTGGTCTTCCCACCTGGATTTTACGTTCCGATACGGGCACTCATCCACCTCCTCCTGTAGTCACACAGCATAGATCACAGAGGACAAGGACAAAATCCCCTTGAGTGATTTATTTTCACCTCCCCCCCCCATCTAAATGTCTTCATTACTCCTGGGTTCACTTAATGTGAACAGTATCAAAAATCATAAACGTAGGTGCTTAACACTGTCTTATTTTCAGTCTAGTTCCCAGCAGATTATCGTTTTACAAGATACCAGATGGCATACTATTGCTGAAATAGGACAGGTTACTAAACAATGGTATACTGGACCTTCCTATTGCTCCATTGGCACTGATGTCTGCTCTGGAATGGGTATTTTGTTTCATTCCAGCCTGCAAGTACACTTTCCCAAACTCATAGACTTAATTCCAGGCCATGTATTGATTCTTGATACAAAAATAGCTACTTCTTATTATAGGTTTATCAATGTTTATGTACCTCAGTCCAGAGCAGATAGGGTTTCTTTATTTCAGGCTATTCAGCCATACTTATTATCTTCTCAGGCTGTTGTCCTGGGTGGGGATTTTAATTGTGGACTTGATAAACGTGACAGAGGTGCTCACTCTACCACTACTAAGGTTTACTGTAATATGTCAACATTAAGAAATTTTATTTGTCTCATTTAAAAGATGCCTATTTGACTACCCATAAGGCTGTTCATCCCGCATTTCAGAAAGGTCATTTGGCTACGAGAACAGATTTTTTTTCCCCTTTCCTCCTTTTTACCTGTTTCCTCTATTACAGTTATAGAAGTGAAATTTTCAGACCATCAACTTTTATATCTTTGTTTGGGAACTGTTGTACCATTTTCTCAAGGTCCAGGTTATTGGAAATTGAATTCTTCCCTTTTATCCCAAACATCCATGATGCAGAATCTCCGGTAATTGCAGCTCATAAGACTTCAGTCTTTGATCTGTTTGACTCTCCTGACCTCTGGTGGACAGCTGTTAAACTGGATTTGAGGAAATTGTTACAATCCCATGGTAAACAAATCCATTACAATGCTTACTTCTGCTACCTGTGCCAGCGTAAACAGTTACAGAAACAACAGTCCTTATCTAAGACCACTACCCATGATTTTTTGGAACAAATTCACATACTGCAACATGACATGCAAATCTTTCATCTGCGTCAAGCTGAAAGTTTAAAAAATCAGCACAGTTTTGGGATAAAAGGAAAGGCTGCTGTCCTCTGCCCTTATTTACATTGCTCTACTGTTGTCAGGCATAAAGTAATGGATTGTCTTAAGGAATCAGATGGAATCACTTATACGGATAAACAAAACATATTTTGAATAGTGACCCAACATGTTTCTTCCCTTTTTTCCACTTATTGCTGTCCTGCTGTTACCCTTGATAATTTATTGTCATCCTCTTCTATCCCTCTCTGTTCCCCTTTTTTATTACCTGAATTGATGGCCGATATTTCTGCTGCAGAAGTGGAATAGGCAATTAAGTCATTTCCTACTAATAAAGTCCCTGGCTTGGATGGGTTTACCTCTGAGTTATATAAATTCCTTGGCCCACTGCTGTCCAAAGAATGGGCTATGGTTTTTATTTTTTTGTTAAATTCGGCTTTGGTCCCTTTGGAAATGGGTCGTGGTCTTTTGATTTTCTTTTACAAAAAGAGGTTATAGAACTGATTTAACTAATTGAAGACCTATTAGCCTGTTAAACACTGATTTCAAAATAATCACTAACATTTTACATACTAGATTATTGCAAGCAGCAGTACATCTCATCTCTCCCACTCAAACTTGTTCAATACTGGAAAGAAAAATGAGTGATCATCTGCTTTTCCTTCGTGAACTCATTGAACGGGATAACGCAGAAGGCTTATCAGGGTTTCTACTGTCATTGGATCGGAAACAGGCCTTCGATACCATTGGGCATGCTTACCTCTGGTCCGTACTTGAGAAGTATGGTATACCAGATTCTTTTATTTTTTGGCTGAAATCTATTTATAATGTAGCTACAATATCCCCTCTTATTAATGGCTGGGTGGGCCCGATGATTCCAGTACATGGGGGAGTTTCACAAGGATGTCCTCTGTGTCCTCTCCTTTATGTTATTGGCATTGACTCACTTCTGTGGGCTTTTAACTCAGCTCCTTCTCTGATGCATGTTTGTGTGGAGTCATATTCCATTCCTTATATTGCCTTGGCTTACGCAGATGATCTTACGGTCTTGGTCGGTGATGCAGCTTCTGCATCACAGGCCATGGACATATATAGCTCCTTCAGTTCCTTATCTGGATCCTCCCTAAATACAGTGAAAAGTGTGGGAAGGCAATGTGGCAGACCCTCAATCCCTCTTCCTTCCATAGCAGGCATTACCTTGTCCCAGGCCCCTATAACTATTTTAGGCATACAGTTTGGTTTCTCAGCCTTGGATGTCCTGAACTGGACTTCTAAACTTTCCCAAGCCCAACAATTAGTCAAGCAATGGAACTCCTGGCATATGGGTAAGTTAAAACGAGTCTATCTCACTAAAATGTTCCTTTTGCCACTCTTTTTACATATCTGTTGGGTGTTCCGTCCTCCCCATTCCCTGGAAGCCACCTTGCTTAGTGTTTTTTTTTTCAGGCAGTCTGGGGGAGCCGGTTGAACCCCCTGAAAAGGAATATTTTATATTTACCTAAATCTCTGGTACTACTAGGTATGGTTCACCCTGTGTTTTTTTTCTCAGTTTTTTATATGATTGTTAATTTCCGGTCTCTTTTGACACATGTCAACAGAGCTTGGTTCCCTTTATATGCCTCAACTTGTAGTCCTTGGTTCTCTCAATGGGAAATGGCATCTCTCCAGGTGATCCGTCACTCTCATGTTTGTCCTCCTTATATTTGTGATGTTTTTGTGATACTGAAGAGTTGGCAGTTGACGGTAGCCATGGTCTGTGATCAACATTGGAAATTCATATGTAAACAAATCCTCACCACTAAATTTCGAGAACTAACCACTTTTCCCTCCTGTCCTCCTTCTTTAACTCCTAGCTTGCTTCAATTCCTGAATAACCCCAGGATCCCTGAGAAAATGTGGGACATTCATTCATGTCACAATCGGCGGAATGTTAAAGAACATCAAAAATGTAAACAGCTTTCTGAGAGAATTTGCTCTCGGCCTCACTGTAATAACCAACTGGAGACTACACAACATTTATTTTTTCCTGTTCCTATATATTGGAATTTTGGTCCATTCTGGCAATTGCGTGGCACATGCCTCCTTCCGTACTATTTCTTTGGATGCCTTATTGTACGTCTCCCTTGATTCTTCTTGGTTGGCATGGGATGTCTCTACTTTACAGGTTATTTTCACTGTTGTGAAATGGTACATTTGGAATTCTCGCTGCTGGTTCACCCTGCAGCAAAAATCAGTGCCACTTCCTGAGTTGGTGGGGGAAATTACATGGGAGATTAAATTGCTCTTTCTCCAGAACTTGAAGGTTCATCCTGCTACCTGGATTTTTAAGTCATGGCGAAATCTTCCATGGGTTACGGACTCCGATGTTCCTGTTACTTGATTGTTTTAATTGGTTCTCCAGTTAGTTTCTCTGATTTTTCTGCATTTTTGTTGGGTTTTGTTTTTTTTCTTCTGTTTAATATACTGTATTTTTTTTCTGGTTTTTGGTAATTTTTACATTTATGATTTTGTATGTAATGTTACTTCTCTGTATATTTTGCTTGGCAATTTTGATTATAATAATACACCTTCTCTTTAGGTGGGGGAAAGGGTTCTGTTGGGTAGGGCAGTTTTTGTTATGACTGTATTTTTTTTTTTTCTGGATCTTGTTTCTTTTTATTATGTTTGTATCCTATATTACTTTTCTGTAATTTTATATGAAAATCTTGGATGAAAACATTCCCCTACTCTTTTAGTATGGAGGGGGAAGGGAGTTTGTTGGGTGATTTTTTTTTCTGTTTTCTTTTTGACCCTCTTGTATTTTTCTTTCTGAATTTTGTTTCATTCATTATGATTTTGTATGATGTAATTTTTTTTGTACTCTTTGTTTGAAAATCTTGAATAAAAAATTCCCCTACTCTGCAGACAGAGGGCGCTATGTCTCTGTCCATCAGGGTCTTTGCCTCAGTGTTATGGAGGACAATGGAGGAGACAGATATGCAGTTGTATTGGAGGAGGCACTGGAGATTGCTGGAACACACCTGGATGGTGGCCAGCCTTTGGTCTCTAATGGTGCACCTCTTCCCCCAAGAAACCAAACGGTAAATGGAGCTGTTTCAGGGGACGCGGTTCCTGCAACTCCCCTGACTGTTTCGCAAGGAAATGGAATCATGGTGCAAGAATCTACCTTTGTGATGGATATGCAGCACTTGGCAGAAAAGCTACGAATAGCTGAACTGAAGTTCTCGGCGGCTAAACAATGAGCTGAAGAGGAAAAAAAGAGGAAACAATCTAATAATCTCTCCCCTCAGCAAACCCCGAAATCTCAAGCCAAAATATTTGTTTTCTCAGCCAGCACTTTGGGAGGGACAGAACCCACTGCAACACAAAAAATGTTACTGTTTGAGGACTTTCCCAGCACTTCTTCCTGGTCAGCTGAAATTGCCCTTGAAGAAGCAGGACGGACTCGATGCACCTCTGGTTCCTGGATCCCTGACCCAGAAATACTGCTCCCTGGTTCCTCTACTCCCTCTGGAGCACCTGATGACTTGAATGCACAGGATTTACCCAACAGCTGATTCTGAAAATCCTGTTTCACATCACGATACAGATTTGGGTTTGCTGGCACCTATGGAGATGAAGCCTGTTTCTACACCAGATACTATTTCATTTTCTGCTTTGGACACTGTAAATAATGACTTTTTTTTTGATGCTCCTGCTGGTCTTCCTTCGCAGCAGGAGGGAGGGGAGATGGAGACTTCTCATAATGCTTTGTCTACTGACCCTCCAGCCTCTGAATTACTGCCTGATGCTTCTGCGGAACAGGCTAACAATTTACTATCACAAATACTGATTGGTAGTCAATAAAGCCCGCTCACCCAGTGTAAAATATGTAAATATCTTTTTTATTGAAATTCTTTTTAATCTTTTCTTGTTGCATTTATTTCTTTCAAAAATCAAAGACACTGTACAATGTACTGTTTAAGTTCAAACGTTTCAAGCAAAAAGCTCTTCATCAGTGAAGTACACTGGATCTATACAGAAATATATAAACAGTATACAAATAAGTTCCTTATGTATTAAATGAAAATTCCATATATCTACTTAAGTTCAGCACATTGTCTCACCTAGTGCCCTTCTTGTATAGTCTCATATACACCATTTCTCCAAAACAGCTTAAGTGTCTCCTTCTGTTGCCTCTATATAAAATTATTTTATATATTTCATATGCAATTTACTATTCCAGGAACACACGGAGGCCCCTACTTATGCTAGTCTTTTAAAAAAACTAGTATAACTTGCAAAAAGGCAAACTACTGTTCGCCTCCAGTTTTTGGAGCCCTCTAATGATACACCTAGTAGGTTTTATGTGGGGAAGGTCTTACTAAAACAACAGATGAGCTTTTCTTCAGCAGAGGTTTATTCCCTTATTCATTTATCAGATGAACAGTCATTTGATATCAGTTTTGGGACCCCTGACATTTTGGACAGATTCTGGATGAAATATCCTACCTTGAAAACTAACCCCATATGGGAAAAATTTCAAGCCATACCTTTAACTAAGCAATCTTTCAAGGTAGTAACAGTTCTTTTTCACAATGAAGGGGTCAAAATCACTGACATTTTGTACTGGCTTGAAAAAAAATGTAAAATGCAGGGTAACCCTGAGCCAATATTGGACGACGAGGGTTTTTGGACTGGGGGATGGAGGGTGAAAATCAACCTCCATCGGGAAGATTCAGGCCTACAGCATCTTCCAATTTGTTTTTATATTGGACGGGACAAGGGGTTCATCTTTTACCAGGGTCAGGGTCCCCCAGACACCTAAGCCACATGTGTGATGTTATGAAATGTGCCTGATGTGAGGAATCTGGTCATTCGATGTTCCATTGCAGGGGCCCAATGAATAGCAATTTATGTGAAGATAGTCATTCATTTACTGACTGCCCATGGGCATCACATAATACTTCAAACAATGACTATGCTATCCAAGATTTTTACATCAATACTGCTCTAAAACAGGCTAACAGACATAATGCAGGGCCTTGCCCCCCCACAAGAGGTACCATCCCGACCAGAGGTCTCAGCATCAGACCCAATAGTACCTATCCCACCGGATCCTCAAATCTCAGTACATATCCTTCCAGACTCAGAATTTCCAGTTTTACATCCAGTACCTACACCTAAGGTCTCCACGGGGTCCATACCCCCTCCCCTTCCTGAAAATGACCCCTTTCAAATGGTAAGGAGATGTAAGAGTACCAGAAAGAAAGGTGGGGAGAAACCACCGGTAACAGAAAACCATGTTTCCACACAAAATAAGTATGATGCCTTACCTATGGAAGAGGATGATTTGGGTTCTGAATCTGATTCTACCTCATTCTACTCTTCCCAGATTGATGGTGGATTAGAGGGGGAACTACCTGCCTAAGATCTGGGCCATAAACCCCAAGCTCGGTGGATGGGGACTAGAGCTTAGGTTAGAAAAAAACATTGATGGACTGCTTCTGTGTTGGCTCCACTCTATAACATTGCTGTGTCTTCCTTGAATGCTAACAGCATTAAGTCTGAATGCAAAAGAGTAGTAACCTATGCACAGTTTCATTCTGCTTTATGTGACGTTATTTATTTACAGGGCACTAGGTTACACTCTAATTTTTTTTTTTCACTTTATCTCTTTATGAAAGTTTTCAAAAAAGTTTTAAAACATACATAACATATAGATCTAATGCATCCTCCATATAATGGACAAAAGAAAAAGGTCAATACATTGTACTTTTTTTTATTTATTTTATATTGCAATCGCTTTACAACCTTTGAGCCAGAGGCTCATTTCCAAAGGTACCTCGTCAAGAGAAGAGAAGATAATACAAGTACAAAATACATACTATAAGAGAACATATGCATAAAGATACAGGCATACATGGATCCTGGGTACAGGTTACATTGGTTGCATTATAAGGTGCAGATTCAGGTATTATAGACAAAAGGGTTGGTTACAGGGTTTAGCAGCATAAATGTATGACATTTGCAAAATGAAACAGTCAAACAGGTTCCATGGTATTAGTTACAGAGATAGTAAAACATGTGACAAGGACAGTACAGCAGGTAGTTTGATTCAGTAACAGTAGTGCATACTAGTAGGACTATTTAGCAAGCAGTATAATAAGATTCTATCATACATGGTACGTTCTTGACAGTAGAGAGAAGGTAGGCAGTTGGATATGGCAGTAATGTAGGCGGTAGGAATAAGGCGGTACGGAGAGGGTGCAGCTCAGTGGGCATTGTCAGGACAAAGGGTGCTTGTACACCTAGTAGTCATAGGTGCAGCAGCGCTTGTTGAACAGCTGCTTTTTGAGCACAGTTTTGAATTTGGAGATAGTGGGGATTTCAGAGATGGAGAGAGGGGCGTGTTGTACCAAGAGGGGCTCTGTGGCGGAGAGACCTCTGTCCATGTGAGGTCCTAGATCAAGGAACCAGGAAGGTGGCCTTGCAGGAGGTCTGAGTACTGACTAGAGGTTGGGCTAGGAGGAGGGAGGATGTCAGCCCAGGTGGAGAAAGTCCTAGCAGGGTTTTTTTAGCTATAAGGCAAGTTTGGTATTGCAGCCATTCGTCAAGGTTTAGCACTGTTGCCATGTCATAAAGCTGGCACATATATGTAAGCCTAGGGGCCCCTGTGATTAGCCTGCATGCCTTATTTAGGACGAGGCGGATTTTGTTTAGGGCAGTTGTGTTGGCAGCACCGTAGACAGGTAGCCCATAGTCAACTAGGGATAATATGGAGGATGTAACTGCAAGCCGGAGGGCATCAGGGGGAGACAGTTTTTGTAGCGGTACAAGATACCAAGCCGTATATTGGTAGCAGAGGCAAGTGCTTCGATGTGGTGTGGTAGGTGAGGGCTGAGTCAAAGAGACCCTAGGTACTTATAGGAGTGGACTTGCTCCAGTTGCTGTTTGAGTTGGAGAGGATACAGAGAGGGAGTTGAGCTTTGTTTTGAGGGTGGGCAAGAGCATGGTTTTAGATTTTTTAAGATTCAGGACCAATCTATACTCTTTAAACCAGGTTTCAGTGTCATTATAGGAACATTGCAGGGAAACCTGGAGGGAGGTGGGGTTACAGTCGGTGTCGAAGATGACGGCGTCATCTGCATACAGCAGAATTTTCCCAGTGCAAGCACTGGGCAGGGTGTTAAGGTATAGCGAGAAGAGTAGGGGTCCCAGGATGGAGCCCTGTGGAACCCCTGAGAGGATAGGACATGGATTGGAAAGTGTGCCACCAATATTGACACGTTGGGAGCGTGCGGATAGGTAGCTGGAGCACCAGGCAAGTGGTTCAGTGGCAAAGCCAGAGTGACAGAGGGCTTCCAGCAGTAAGGGGTGTGAGACCATGTCGAAAGCTTTTGATGAGTCGAGGGGCACTGGCCCCGCCAGGGCTCCAGTGTCCATGGAGGGAGTGTGGGAAGGATGCAAATTCAACAAGAGCTGTGCTAGTACTGTGTCCTGCACGGAATCCGTGCTGTTCAGGGCAGAGTATGTTGTATTTGGTCAGGTATTCAGTGATTTGCATGGCAACTAGTTTTTCCAGTGCCTTGGAAAGGGGTGGGAGTATGGAGATAGGTCGGTAGTTCCCAGCTAAGGACCTGTCACCCCCTTTATGGATAGGAGTAACAGTGGCAGTTTTCCATGTAGTGGGGAATTGTCCCAGGCAGAGGGATTTGTTGAGAAGGCTGGTGAGTGGGGTGAGGACCTGATCCAGTACCAGCCGGAGAATTCTGTGGTCCAGGGAGTTGTCACCGGGATTGTTGCCTTTTAGTGCACGGATCAGGTGCAGTCTGGCTTCCTGGGCAGTTACCCTATGTAGGTAGAAGCTAGGGAGATGGAGGGCAGGGGCTGGTTGGGAGGGTGGTTGGTCAAAGAAGTTACTGGGGAGGATAGGGCTAAGGTCAGTAAAGGAGGTGTTGAGGAGGTTTGCAATGTCAGCAGGGTCTGTAACGGTGGTGTTGTCAGTAGTAATCTGGGAAGGGGGAAGGGAGTGAGTGTTCCCATTCAGTTGTTTGACGTTGTCCCAGAAGGTACGGTAGCACCCCCAGGAGGCGGTGAGGGTGGCCTGATAGTGGTCGGCCTTGGCTTTCCTGATTGCCCATGTGCACTTATTCTGTGCAGCGTTGTAGGCCTGTCTGTCTGCTGGACGCCCGGTTTCTATGGCACAGTGCCAAAGATTATCCCTGTGCCTGAGCAGCTGTAAAAGGGCAGGGGTAATCCAGGGCAGGTTATGTTTTTTGGATCAGACGGCTGAGAGGGGAGCAAAGAGGTCACAGGCTTTACTAAAGGTTAGGTAAAGAAGGCAAGGGCAGTGTCAATATCAAGACACGGTGAATGGGGGACCAGTCTTGCTGTTTAAGGTATTGTTTAAGGTTTTTCAGACCACACAGTCTGAAACGCCGGCAGGGTGTGCACTGGGCAGTGGGTCGAGGTGAGGTGGCCATCCAGCGGAACAGCACAGGGGAATGGTCACTGAGTGAATCAGGGAGGACTTGGATGTCCAGGATTTTTGGGGGGCGGTTTGTGATGATGACATCTAGGAAGGTGCTGGTACCTCTCTTAGGGTTCACTCGTGTGGGTTGGGAGACTAGTCGTGTTAGATCCAGGGCTGTGAAGGAGTCCCAGGTGGGGGAGGAGGAGGGCTCAGCCAGTTCCATAAGGTCCCCCACAATGACTTGATCAGTGCTGTGAGGAGGGTGGCAAGATAGTCAGTTAATGATAATAGTGCTAGGTTTTGGTTCCTGGGAGTATATAGACAGCGGTGAGATAAAGGGTGCCCTGGAGGTCGGGGGTGAAAGCAATGGTGAGGGCCTGGGCCCCACTTTCCAAGGTCCAGAGCAGGAGGGGCGAGACCAGTGAGAGAGTTCCTGGTGAGATAGCACAGCCACCCCACATTTGGTTACTCGATCCTCATGGTATAGGGTGTAGCCGGGGAGGGTGACAAAGGTGTCAGGGGTGGATTTAGATAGCCACATTTCCACCAGTGCAATGACGTCGGGTTTGTGCAGTGTGACCCAGCATTGGAGGGAGTCAAATTTTTTCAAGATGCTGCATATATTCATGGAGGCAATCAACAGACCTGGGCACCCACCTGCTGTGGAGATCAGGGTGGGGCCAGGGTTAGAGTGGATATTGCCTGTTAAGAGTAGTAGGAGGACAACAGCTCTGGCCAGGGTGTGGTGATATGAATTTTGCCTGTGGTTAGGAGGAGATGGGGGTGGGACCATTGGGGAGCAGGGGATGGGTAGGGATTGCAAGGTGGGGAGGGCAAGGTTGATGAGCCACCCGGGATGGGCTGGGAGGGAGGAAGGGGAGTGGCCGGGACTTGACAATATACATGCTGAAAAAAAAGAAAGGTCCTAGTAATTAATCTAAATTCAGGCTATTACCAACAAAGGAGAAAAAAAAGACAATGATACCAATTGGCAGTAAAGAATTAATACAAAATTGTATAAATATTGCGTTAGAGGTATCCATCAAGTATAAGGTCAGTACAGGGTATTATCTAAGGTTTAGCCTGATAATAATAGTAAAAGGATGATTCAAAAACAAGCACAATTAATAAGCTATAAAAGGAGGATATGAGTAGAAGAAGGAATATAACATAGGAAGAGGTAAGAAAGAGCAGAAAGAAGAAAGAAATAGAGAGAGGAAGGAAAAAGAAAGAGAAACAGACATAGCAGTGAACAGTAAATGTGCATGGTTTCATTGTAGCCCAGAATAAAATATAAAAGGTGAGAGGGAAATCTGAATAATTATGTATTAGGGCTTAGGAGCATAGAAAGATTAATGTACTTGAAATAATCCCACCAGCAACTGTCATATACATTAAGTCTGTCATGAGTAAGATGGGGTAATCGATCTAGAGATGCATATTGGGTTAGATTTTGAAGGACATCTGCTAATGATGGGACATGTACTGATCTCCATTTCATGAGAAGTAAATGTTTAACAAGAAGGAAAAGTATATTTAGCCATCTGAAGTGGGCATGTAAGAGGGTGATATTACCTGGGATGAGAATAACTAGCAGGAAGAGTTTAGGGTCCAAGGGGATTTGTTGTCCAATAACTTTGGAGGCAAAAGCATGAACGCTGTGCCAAAGTGTGTTAACAGGAGTGCATGTCCACAAAATATGGAAAATATCACCATCAGGTGAATTGCAGTGCCAGCAGCTATTGTTATTTAAAAGTCCCATACGGTATAGTACTGAAGGAGTTCTGTACCAAAGGTGTAAGATTTTAATTTGTATTAAGGAGCTATGGGCATCTTTAAATATAATATGGGGAAGGCGCCAGCAATTGTGTCATTGTATGTCATTAATGTTATAATTGAGAAGAGTGCTCCACCTAATTTTAGCAGAAATAGTTTGATCAGGTAAATTGTCTATAATGTCTCTGTAAATGGAGCTATTCAACTTTGCTGATAGGTCAATTCAATACGAGTTGTGATGATCCTGTAATCTAGATTTATAGGCATTACGAGAAAAAGAACTATAAGCATCTCAAATCTGTAAGTACTTCCAAAAGTCTTGCTTAGAAAGGTTCCAGATATTCTGTAGGTCTGAGAAGGTTTTAAGAGTTTGTGAGTTCAGATCTAGGATATCCCCTAAGAAAAAATGTCTTTATTTTTCCATGATCGGCAAAAAATTGTTGGTTCTCTATAGCAATTAAGGGGTTACCCCACAGGGGGATATAGAACCAGGGAGTTGGGTTACATTTTAAAAATTTGTGAATTTGATTACAGTAAAAGACTGAGGCTGAGATAGTGGAATGTGATTTAAGTTTGGGTGGGAGAGGGTTAAAGATGAAGGATGTAGGGATTCCACCAGGACAGGATGCAGATTCCATTGTAACCCATAACAGAGTATGGGATGAGGGTTTATGAAACCATTTAATAGTTTTGGCTGTCCTGAAAGCCCATAAATAAGCTTTGAATCAAGGGGAGTCTGAAATCTCCTTTCTTCCAGTGTGAATGAAGCTTATTACGACTAAATCTCAGTGGTTTACCATCCCATTTAAAGTGTCCAATAAGTTTGTTGAGTTTAGATAAAAAGGGAGTGGGTAAAATTTCAGGGGATATTGGCAAATAGGTAAAGAACCTTAGGTGGTATGGACATCTTAATGGCAGCTACTTTTCCCATGAAAGAGAGATTAAGGAGTTTCCAACTGTCCAAAGTGGTTCTAATGTTGTCAATCAGGGAATTAAAGCTTATGACCCATATTTTCCCCCAAGTTACTAGTTATTTTGATTCCTAGATAAGTAATACCTTGTGTAGACCATCGTAAACCAAGGGAGGAATTCATAAATGGTCTGCAGTGGGCATTGAGAGGTAAAATTTCAGATTTTCCATAGTTCAAAGCCAGGCCAGAAATATTAGTAAAGTTGTTAAGTAATTTAATCAACAAGGGTCCTGCCTCTTTTAGATTTTCAAGTAACATTAAAAGGTCATCCGCATAAGACAGAGAGAAAGAGATATATATAGAAGTGCCAATAGGTATTCCTTTAATATCGATGGATTGACACAGACTAGCAGATGAGGGTCCAATGGCAAGGATGAATAAGGATGGTGACAAGGGACAGCCTTGTCTGGTTCCTCTAGACAGCTGGAAAGAGGAAGAGAGAATGGAATTAGTGCGAATGTTTGCCGTAGGCGAAGTACTGTATATAGTAATTTGATCCAGAAACAAAATGAATGAGAGAAACCGAAATAAGACAGAACATGGTAAAGATAGTGTCAATTTAAGGAATCAAAAGCTTTTTCAAAATCTATAGCTATGGCCGCTGCAGGGGGGATTTGGCTTTGTGAATTAAATTAAATAAGGATCGTAAGTGATCTGCGCCAGATCTATTCTTAATAAAGCCAGCTTGGGACAATGAGATAGCTTAGGAATCAAGGGTTCTAGGCGAGATGATAATATTTTAGCAAATATTTTTCCATCAGTATTTAAGAGAAATATTGGTTTGTAACTTGCAGGGAGTGAGGGATCTTTGTCTTTCTTGAGAACTAAGGTTATAATTGCCTCAGTGCATGAAGGCGGGAGCTTACCTTGATTCGAGGCTTCTTGAAAGACTTTAAAAAGGATCAGACAAAGAGTGTGAGAGATAGCTTTGCAAAAGTCTACAGAGAAGTCACCCCCCCCCGGGGATTTATGAGACTTCCAAGAGGACAGGGCTTGCTGAATTTCTTTAAGGGAGAAGGGTTTGTCTAAGGAGTTAGCTTCGGAAGTAGAAAGGTGGGGTAAATGTAAACTGCTTAGAAATTGCTGTATCTGAGAGGGAAGAGAGGAGTTAGAGTATAGTTTCTGATAGAACATTTTCATAATATGATTTATAGAGGGGCTATCCTTATGGAATGCACCTTGTTGGCCTTTAAGACCTGAGATGTGCCATTCCATTTGTTGCACCTTAAGCTGATAGGAAAGGAGTTTCCCAATTTTGTCTCCTTGTTCCCAATATACATGTTTTAGTTTAAATAGAGCTAACTCAGTTTTACAGGAGATTGATTCATTTATCTTGATTCTTTATTGAAGAATTTCAAGATGTAAGTGAGAAGAGGGGTTATGTGTATTGACTTTAAAATACAGAGTTTCTTTAGATTTAAGGGATTATTCAAGATCTGCTAATTGTTTCTCTCTTAATTTCTTCCTGTGAGCAGCATAACTGATTATTTTCCCACATATAGTGGCTTTTAGTGCTTCCCAGCCAGTACACATAGAAGTGTCCACAGGATTATTAAGAGAGAGGAATTCTTTAATCTGGGAGGTGATCATAGGAAGGAAGGAAGTCAGAATCTTTAAGAAGAAGTGGGTTGAGATGCCAGAAAGGAGATTTTGGTTGTGGGGGACCCCACAAGAGTTGTAACTTAACTGGAGAGTGGTCCAAGATAACAATGGGCAAAATAGATGAATCAATGGTCTTTTCAACTATAGCAGGGGCGGTAAACCAGTAATCAAATTGACTATATGATTTATGCAATGAGGAATAAAAAGTGAAATTTCAGTCCCAAGGATGGAAGAGTCACCAAATATCCGCTAGACCAAGATCTTTCATTAATAATGAAAGGGCTTTTATACATCTGGGGTGGGCATGCTCGGAAAGGTTACTTCTATTGTTGCTGGACTCTAAGGCTAGGTTGACATCTCCCCCTAGAATTATTGGGCTATTATCTGAGTTAGTAGAAAATATCTGATGTGCTAGATTATAAAAGAACTCTGGAAAGCCTGAGTTGGGAGCATAGACATTAGCAAGCACGAGGAGTCCAGAAGGGGTATTTAGTTTAATGATTATCCGTCTGCCTTCTGTATCCGAGATGGAGTTTATGAGAGACTAGTTGAGATTTTTATGAATAAGTATAGCTACTCCTCTTTTTTTTTGAGGAGAAAGATGAATGATACATTTGACCAACCCAGTCTTTTTTAAGTCTTATTACATCCTCAGTTAATAATTTGGTTTCTTGAAGGAAAGCAACATGGGCGTTATGTTTTTTAAGGTAAGAGAGGATTTGCTTTTGCATACATAGTGAATTAAGTCCCTTCACATTCCAAGTATATAATAATAAATAATTCATGATTATGGTACAGAAAAAAGAATATGGTTGTTGGAATAGTGAGGGACATAACGGGGTTGAGGATGAAAAGTAGATAACTTGTACATGACGGGAGGGGTGGGGTCATTCAGGTTACCAACATAAAGTGCTATAAATGTAATCAGCACAGATAGTATTGTGAAAGGGGAGTAGAAAAAACAATAAGAGAGAGACATTAAATATCAACCACAATGTTAACACTCCAATAAACTAACAAAACAAACTTTTTAGGGGAGCAGTGAGATAAGAGTCAGCTAATCCACCAAAAGACTCTCTCGCTACACACGAGGGTGTCCAAAAGAAGGAAAGGACCAAGAGAAACCAACTAAACAAGTGTTGGTCAAATACCAAGGTCTTAACCTGATAATATTACAAGACAATTGTAACAAACCAACTAGATCAGAATCAAGCTATACCATATAAGGCAGGGAGCTGTAGAAACCTCAGCTTTATATAAAAGCTAGTCTAATGTAAGAAGAACGGCATTACACCATGACTAAATAGTACGTTGAGTAGCAACAATATAAAAGTAGGTGCCAACTTCTCATAACAAGAAGTTCATGATCGCTGTAAGAGAAACCAGAATTGCCCAGATGTGAGTTGGTGGAACCAGGTACTTTGAGAAAAAAAATATATATATATATTAGAGAACGAGCATTGATTGATATATCTAGCAAGCTGTGAAGTCTGGAAACCTAATAAATACTATGGTATGCTAGAGAGCGTGGTTCAAGGATAGGTGTTATGGATTGAAATTGGGGTTAAGGGGAGTAAACATTTGAGTCCTCTACACCATTGGCCAAATGAAAACAGGGGCAATATAGAATGGGGTGTGGCTTCGGAGTTAACAGTGTTCAAAGGAAGGTCTGAGAGTGAGAAGGATTCCCTTTACTCGAACATTGTCCAGAGTAGTAGCATATGGAGTGACTGGGCCTAATCAATAAGTCCAGTGAGCCCCATATCAAAGGGAGGGGTACAACACATAAACTCCTTTTAAATTCTTGGGCTTCGAGTAGGATAGGATATAGCGGGGAAATGTTTAACAGAAGCCCTTTGTAACAATGCTCAGAAAATAGTCAGCATAATGTAATTGACAGAGTGGACTCAGGATTGTAATTAAAGGGGATAATGACGTAGAAAAACGTAGGATAAGTAGTATTGACAAAGACAATTACATGAGAGTTGTTTAACTCTGTCAACAGGGTGGAATAGAGATAGATTACATAAGGGTTCATACTGCCAGAAAAAACTAGGTGTAAAAATATCAAACTGAGCAGTATTATAGCAGAATATATTAATACAGTTTGAAGCTTCAATCCAAATACATGCCCCATCCATGAAATAATAAAGAATTATCAGAACAACCAGCTTACCAAATGTACCAATACCACTATTTGTATTAAGCTAAGTATTAAGAGAATAACAAAAAATAACAAAGTACCGAGTTCCATCAACAGGTGTAAGCCAAAAAGATGCTTATAAGTATGAAAAGTACTATTTAGAATCAGCCACAATGTACAGCCTTTCTGAATCACAACTGGTTGGAAGGGAAGTGATCAGAATTGTACAAGCAGCATAATATATGATTGGACAAAATAAAGAAAAGGGTTCTCTAGCGATTGATCTCCTGGATAAAAAAACTAGCCAGGAGAAAGTGAGTCAACCTGTAAATTAGATTACTTAATCAGGTCACCATAGCATTGTGATTATTGATAGGACTGTTAGGATTTTTCCCCTTTGTTTTCACCTTGCATCTCTTTTTAGGCGGTTCTGATGTTTTAAGGGGGGAACTTGCAACGATATAAGCCCAAGAAGAGTCTGCAGATATGTTGTCTTGGGTCACAGTACACAAATTAGAGGAACGATCATCTGTAACTTGTGGGGATAAGTCATCCTGCGAGGACAGCATGTCTTCAACCAATAGGGTGAATTTGTTACTCAGCGGTATGGAGGGATTCACCTGTGAGTGAGAGGGTGATGTTTGGGGAGATTTAGAGGGACTTTTAGCAGGGCAACAGGTATAGTTAGAGGTACTATGGACATATAGACTTTTCTCTTGCAGCCGACTCGATTGTCTCGGTGGAGGCACAGCAGTGGAAACATTATTTGTAAATGTCGATTCTGTTGCAGTTCTGGTTGGGACCATTGGTTCTGTTGCACTTCTGGTTGGGACCATCAGTTCTGTTGTACCTCCTCCTGGATCCTGAGGGGTAACAAATTCTCTAAGAGTAGGTTACGCACTGCTGATCAGCCCCCCAGCATCGTTCAATCTCCCTAAGGTAAGAGAATTTGATCAACAGTGAGAAAACTAGCAAGGGCATCAGGAGAGCTAAAGATCTTAAATGAGGAACCAAGGTAGAGACGCATTACAGCTGGGTAGCGTAAAACAAATTTAATGCCTTTTTGTTGAAGTAACTGCTTTAGAGGGTTGTACTCTTTCCTTCTCGTGGACAACTCCTTTGAAAAATCTCTGTATATAAGAATGTTATGGTCTTGCCACATTAAAGTTCCCACTTCTCTGGCATGCTTCAGAATTAGTTCAGTATGGGCATAATTCAAAAAATGAGCAATAATAGGTCTAGGCCTTTGATCTCGTTGTGGCCTGAGCCCTTGAGTACGGTGGGATCTTTCAACAGTGAGCATTAGATCAGGGGGCAGCTTGAGCATTGCCGGTAAAATATGTAGGAGGAGAGCAGATGTGTCCCCCAGCTCAACACCCTCAGGAAATCCAAAGAAACGTAAATTATTTCTCCTATTGCTACTTTCAATGTTGTCGATTTTAGATTGTAGAGATTTAATTGATCGTGGCCTGAAGAGAGTGAATAGAGGTTGTATTTTCTGCAGTTGAGTTCTCCGTTATGGTTATTCTGTGGCTCATAGATTCCAACGTAGCTGCATTTTGTTTGGTGGTGACTTTTAAATCATTTATGTCTGACATTAGTTTAGAGAACATCGCCTCCACTCTTGCGAGAGAGTTAAGATGTATATTTTGGTTGGCCATATTGTTGAATAGCAGGGCCTGAAATAAATTGTAGTGAACTAGCCAGATACAGTGGGCTAAATTTGAAATGACTTACAAAATATAGTGGGATGACAACTTACAGGAAAATCATGACAGCTGGCATAAAAAAAGAAGGCTGGTTAAAGCTGGATGAGGTTAGATTACATTTTCCTCTGCACAGAGATTGAGTTACAGTATGCTGCCATCTTCTGCCTAGCCAGGCCTTGCCCCCTCAGGTTACACTCTATTGAAGATGGACATTCTGCTAGTTTGGCTTGGCTTAAAGGTGACTCATTCTGCTCTATGGGGAAGATATATGTAGTGGGGTGGGGATTTGTTTAAATAATCCTCTTAGCAAGGTAATCCACCAGGTAGACATTGTCCCATGCAGGATCTTTCTGTTAGATATTCAGTTGCATATTACAGACTTTAGATGCATAAATGTGTATGCCCTCCAATCTAATAAAGCATGGATTGACTTATTTCAAGCAATCCAACCTTATTTGTTCACTTCTCGTTATGTCCCACGAGGTGGTGATTTTAACTGCAGTAGGTACAAAATAGACAGAGGGTCACACACATCTAAAGTTTTCTGTGATGTTTCTTGCCTAAACAACTTCTTGTCTAGTAGTAGCTTAATAGACACTTTCGATAAACCTGGACATATCCCTCCCAAAATACTTTAAAGGCTCCTATGCTACCAGGATCAATTATTGGTTCATTTCAGAAAATCTAGACATTATCCAAACACAAACAGTCCCTGTATCCACTTCAGATCATGTTCTATTGAGCCTTACTGTGTCTAATTTTGAGAAAATGGGGAAAAGGCCAGGGTATTGGAGGATGAACCTTACTTTGCTTAATATCACAACGGTTTATGACAGTTTTCAAGGACTTTTGCATGCCAGGAAGTCAGTTTGTTTTTTATATGAAGACATTCAGACTTGGTGGGAGGTCAGGAGACTAAAACAGACACAGTCTTATTTTAAAATGATTGGTAAATGTAGAGGCAAACATAAAACCGACCAATACAAATTGCTTAGAGAGGAATTACAGTCTGCTTTCTATGCAAAATCAGTCCCATATAGATTTGTCTGACCAAACCTCTCAGGTGAAACAAAAAATGATATACAATATGACAGATATAAGTCCTTGGAAGCTGAACAATGGTTTGGGACCCAGGGAAAACAGGATTTTAATAATCCTTACCAATTTGGCCTCTCACAGTATAATAAGAAAAATATTTCTACTGTTAAAACTATGGATGGCATGCTGGTAGCAAGGAGGTCTGATACACTGAATCTTAAAGAGTTCAGGAAGGGGCATAGGGACCCTAAACTGGGACAGCTTTTCTATTTTCTTTGGCGAGGCTATATGTGGACATGCCCTCCGTCTCCCTGTCTGCTGTGTTTCCCTTCCACCCCACTCCCCACATTTAGCTGACACCCTAAATGAGCCTCTAAACAAGGTGTTAGAGGTGCATAAGCCACACAAGTTGTCATCTCGGCTGCGTAGAATAGGAATAGCTGGTTTGTTCACAGTTGGACAGGTAAATTGTTACCTCCTCGTTAGCTTTATAACTCCTTTTTTATTGGAGGCTGTCACTTCTTATTATAATATAGGGGTTGATAGGTTCCTCCCAAGGGGATGGGGGGTAAGGGTGGATCTTGTGGGGCTATCTATTTACGGGTGGTGAGTGAAGGGCAGGACAATGGATAAAAGAGAAAGATTTGTAATTTTAGAGCCTGGCCTTGGCGAGGAAGAGAAGTTAAAGGTCACTTTCATCTAGATACTTGTGGTTTATATTGATAAACAATGGGAAGATAGCTTGGAATTTGTGCTGCTGAATGCTTTTCATTGATATACATTTTGTCTACTTGTAACACTGTAACATTGTTTATTCTGTAAACTGATATATCTTCCTGAATAAAAAAACAAATATAAAAAAAACAAGGAGGTCAAATATTTTGAATGAACCGAACCTTCATTTTACAAACATTTTCCAGACTCCTACACATAATCAAGGACTGAGTGATCAATGGTTACAAACTTGTGATTTACCCCTTTTTTCCCCTCTCACAACAAAAACTAATGATTCAACCACTCACAAGCATAGAACTTTGGAGAGTGATAAATTCTATGACAGTGGGTTTGGCCCCCGGCCCTGTTGGTCTTCCTTATGAGATGTACAGGTATATCACTGACATCTTACTGCAGGAACTGGTGACACATTTTAATGGTATGTTAGCAGAAGATCGTTAACCACCCTCCCGTATGTGGGAAGGCCTGGTCGTACTGTTATATAAATCTGGAGATAGGTCACTACAAACTAACTGGAGGCCCATATCACTACTCAACACTGACTTTAAGATTTTGTCTAAATTATTGTCAAACAGATTGGCTTTGGTGGCAGGTGACCTTATTCATCCCTCCCAAACTTGTAGTGTCCCAGGAAGATCCACTTATGATCATTTGATTCTACTTCGAGAAATCTGGGGCAGAGGTCAAACAAGAGAACTGTCTGATGTTCTCTAAGCACTTGACCAGAGTAAGGCTTTTGACAGAATTCTCCACAGCTATTTGTGGGACTGTTTGGTGAAATATGGGATCCCTTCCACATTTATTAGATGATTATAAAAATGTTATAAACAGGCTATTATTATACCCTATTGTAGTGGGTGGACCAGAAAGGAAATAAGAGTACAGAAAGGATTGCGTCAGGGTTGCCCCCTCAGCCCATTACTCTACATAGTCTTTTTAGATCCACTGATTCATAGACTAAACCAGGCAATAGGTATCATGGGCATGTCCTTCTCTAGTATAGACCCTGAAATCAGGACTGCTGCTTATGCAGATGACATGCAGTTTCCACACAGAACTGTGGCAATTTTTATTTTGTCATTTTTGTCATGTATTTGTATTCTACTGCTAATACTACCTTGCCATACAATTGCCCATATAGTTGCCCATATATTGCGTACCTGTCTTTGCTCCCAGATTGTTTCTTTCTGCATCGGTATTTATTGGCTTTATTCCTCTTTGCTTGTTACATATCTATATATGCATATTATATCTAGTCTACTATCTGTATGTAACTGTATCTGTATCTGTATATATGTACAACTTCCTTGTGACTATTATTTGTATGCTCCATTGCCCCCTTTCCCCCAGAACTCATCTGGAATCAGGTGGTACCCTGCTCAGTATGCTTTTCTGGTAAAACTCTTAAATAAATAAATGACCTGTGTCTTCTTTTAGCTGATACTAGTTCATGTGCACAAGCGGGGCAGATCTTACCTCAATTTGCTTTATTTACAAATTCAAAGATTAATCTTCAAAAAAGTAAATGTTTGATTATAGGAAAGGAGTGTCCCCTGGTGGACCAGATCATTGAGATCCCAATAAGTGATGATCCTTGTAACAGTTTTGGGGTGACTTTTGGTAAGGGAGATATGGCCCTGTTGAATTAGCAAATCAAGCCCCAGCTAGCACAAACCAAGGTCAACTTATGGAACAAATGGAAAATGCCTAACACAAAATGGGTGAATATGATAAAGACATTTCTACTTTCTCTATTTTTACATATTAGTATCTTATACTCCCTCCCAATACAATTCGAAACCAAAATATACAGGTGTTTTTCCCCCTGTATATGGGGGAGTAGGTTGAACTCAGTTAAACATGGTATTTTGTTTCTAGACAAAGCTCATGGGAGCCTTAAAATGATTAACCCTATACTGTTCTTTTTTACAATGTCTACAAACAGTAACCTTCATCCAGTTTTATTAGGCAATGACAAACTATGGATTCCATGGGTTAGGGATAGTGTATGCCCTATATTACAAACTTGGCCTTTGCATGGGGCAATTCCAAAACAAAGATCCCTTCAGACCCTTCTGGGTTATTTCTCTCCTTGTTTTGGGAAAATCAAATTATGGTTACTGACAAAAAACATTTCATATCTCTTTCTAGGAACCAACAGTATGACCATATTATGAGTAAACATTTTTTGGAACCCTCACCTTTTGCTAATAACCCTAGTACAGATTAACTACATATCAGGAACATGCTTACTTGCCCCCAAGTTCCCCCACAAATGTGGGATGTGACGTGACTGTCTGCATTAGGAAAACTGAATGTAAAGGGCAACCTTAAACATAAAGGGATGGAAGAACGATACTGCCCTAGGTCTATTTGTGTGACAGAAATTGAGACAATGGAGCAGTTATTTTTTACTTGTCCTTTTATTCAGTCCTTTTGGACTTTAGTACACCATAACTGGGGTAATTCACCCTTCCAGGATTTGACTTCTGACATATTATTTAAGGGTCTTCCTCCTCAGACATAGGTCACACATAATGTTCAGACTATATGGGTTATGTTGGCATGTTTTAAATATTACATTTGGACTGTAAGGAGTCGTTTATCTATCCAACAGATTGAATTTACTGAAATACAACTGCATTAAATGATAGAATCCACCATTAAAAGAATAAGATCTCATGACAAACTTTTGTTCTCTACTCATTTATTTCTAGACCTGTGGGGCGAT
This sequence comes from Neoceratodus forsteri, assembly GCA_016271365.2. Taxonomy (NCBI): domain Eukaryota; kingdom Metazoa; phylum Chordata; order Ceratodontiformes; family Ceratodontidae; genus Neoceratodus; species Neoceratodus forsteri. Next base: position 760,450,588 of record CM057451.1, read on the forward strand.
ATCCTTTGGATTCCTTGAGTCATGGCTATTACCAAGAACCCAGAGTTTTGGAATTGCCTTGCTTACCTCACAAGTGGAATTAGACTGTGATACTCCCCAATGTGGATGGGCTGCTTTTATTCCCAATTTTGGTGGGCTGATATAACCAGAGTATTTCATCCACACAGGTAGAATCCTTCCTGATATGCCTTGACTTGGAATGGAGTAAGTAATACCATGTGTATCACTAAACACATAGTTATGCTTTCTAAGGCAATCAGTGTACAAATGTTGGACTGACAAACATTTGCTGTTTGGTGGGGGGGGTTCTGGTTTGGCTTCTGATTTTAAAGTTGGGATCTAATAACCTATTGAATGCATATAGAATGATGTATGAAAATTGTATTATTTTGATTTTTTTAGTTTGGATTTGAATATTGCTTTAGTGTGAAGACGACGATATTTATTATTCTTTGTTATCAAAGTTAAACAATTTTCCCTACTCTTTTGGTGAAGGGAGGGGAGGAGTTTCAATCTTAGTTTTTATGCTCTAAAAATTTTGGGAGTTCATGACTTAATGAGTGCAAATAGGATGCTGTATGAATATAATACCTATTACATTTTTTTGTGTTGCTTGTATATTAATTTGTGTGAAATCAACGCTGTTTGTTATTATTTGTTGTTGCAGTTTAAAAAAAAATTACCCTACTCTTTTAGTGGGGAGAGGGAAGGGACATGTTTATGGTATGTTTATTTTATACACATGGCTAAAGTATGACAAAAATACTCATTCATGTTTTTCTTTTCTCTCCTCAGGATTTTGTATGAAGCAACACTATTTTGTCTGTATGCACTTTTAAGTTTACTCTTTTAGAGAAATGCCATGGGATCTTTAACATCCACCTGAACTACCACCAGAATAGGCAGATGGGACCTCGGTTTATCATCTCATCCAAAAGATGGCACCTCAGGAATGCAGCACCCCTTTCATGCAGCACTACAGTGTCAGTATTGGGATTTAACCCAAGTGCCTGGTGAGGGGATAGAATCCACAGCCTTCAGATCTTCCGGCGTCAGAGGTGAGTGTGCTACCTGCTGAGCCACTGACACTGACAGTGTCAGTGTCAGTGAAATCCTCGGTAAGAGTGGCGGATAGTGAGGAGGGGAAGGGTCACTTTGGTATAGTATTAAGTTGTTGGCATAGAGGAGTGATTTACACGATAGGCCCTCTGATGGGAGAGAGTTAATGAAGAGGTGAAAAGAGGAGGGGCCCAAGGACAGATCCTTGGGGGACACCCACAGAGATAGGCAGGAGAGGGGAGGTGGCACCACCAAGGCAGGCCATCTGTGTTCTACCAGAGATGTAGTGAGCCAGGCAGGGGAGAAACCAAGGGTGTTGAGTTTTGCTATCAGGATGTTGTGATTTATAATGTCAAATGCCTTGAACACATCTACAAACACTGCACCAGTTAATTTCCCTTCATCCATTTTCCTCAGCACATGGTCAGTGAAGAGGGCAAGGGCTATGGCAGTGCTGTTTCCCTTCTGGAAACCATGTTGCTGAGGGCAAAGGAGATTATATTTGTAGATATGCTTTGTGATTTGGTAGTTTACTGCCTTCTCTAGGAGCTTACCATGATGGGGCAGAATGAAGATGCTACAGCAATTGTCCATAAGACTAGAGTTGTCTGATTTATGAATGAGGACAATTTTGGCCTGCTTTCTGACAGACGGTAGAGAGGCTATAGTAAGGAAGAGGTTAAAGATGAAGGTGAGTGAATGGGTAATGCCCTAGATCACTTGTTTTAAGAAATGGGGGGATAGACTGTCACTACCAGCACTCTCTGGAGATGGTAGGCTGAGGAGGAGCTTAAGTGTCCCAGGAGGAGAAATGGTCTTAAAATAGTTGCTAAGGTTTGAGAAATGTGCATTACGTACATTAAGGCTTGTGTGCTTTAAGCATGATGGTGTTTATCTGGTCTAAGCATAGCAATGTTTTCTAGTGTCTAAAGGCCCCCCCCCAATTTTTATCTGCATTTTTCCAGGGAAGGTTATAAATAATAAAGCGACAAAAACCCCAGATAACAGTGAATAACAACTACTGTTAATGAAGGTGGGGGTAGTAGACTATGTGCTGATTGCAGCTATTATTTGTTCAGATCAGACTTTATTTCAGATCTAATTTGTTTATTTCAGCCTTTTTATTATCAGCTCATGCATCATTAGTACCAGCAAGTTGCTGGACTGGGAGGACCCAGAAATGTCTATATTTAAGACCAAAGCCATTATGGGAAAATCTGACAAGGGCCAGAGAGTCTATTTCCGATAGAGTTTTTATTGAGAGTGGAACTGCTTAAATCAAGTGAAGAACAATTTACAACAGCAGTGGCTTTATGATTGAGATACTAGGAGCAGAGTGGTTTTAGGACACCCAAGAACTGTACAACATCTGATAAGTGCAAGCGTACATGCACCTCCTTAGTGTCTGGTGCTGTAATTAACACATAAACATCTTCACAAACATTTTATTCATTTTTATTCAGTTTCATTCATTTTTAAACATTTTTAGGCCAGCCTTCAGAGATTGAAGTCTGAATTACCTTGCATTTTTGTATATCAGTATTGGTTTGGAATACTTGGACTATTTTGAAGCCTTTAATAACTTAATCAGGGCACCCAGAGGTCCAATGAAAGTTCTACAAATAGTAATTACTGCATCCAGTTGTGGGTTTGCAAGGTAAATCAACAGGCAGAACATTTATCTGAGAAGCAAGTGCAGAGAACTGTGTGTACTCTGGAAACCAGCTGAGCTGTAATTACTAAACCCATAACTTTGCACCTTATTTTACACTTTTTCACCCTGTTCACTGCAAAGCGCTTTACTGGAGCTAAGCATTCTAAAGTCTGAGTCTCTGCAAGAGACATTATTTAGTGTCATTTGAGTTCCTTGTTTGTTCAAGTACTTTACTCCATCATCTGTTCTCAGATAATCACAGTAGCTTTGACAGACTTGAAACTACAAATTAAAGATTTTATTAGGCTGTTCTATTTTACAGGCAATTTCCACACACGTTGTTCTGTATAGTGGATCAAGTGTAATTACTTCCAAATGGAGAGAAATTTATTTTTAATACTGTGCAATAGTGTGTACATATATTCTTGTTTGTTCTCTTAAAGGTGTAGTATTGCAGTTAAAACAAACATAAAACAAATATATTTTGGTATTTATTATTGTATAAGTATATGTTATTCAGTAGGGAATAATCACAGTCCCAATTATTATTCCATCTCACTGTTGGTATACAGTATTTTAATCCTTCAGGGCTTTATTTTTGATCTATTCTATTTATTGACTTATAACCATTTTTCTCTAACTTTTTGTATTTTATTTTACTTAAAAGGTGAATAACTTCTTGGATCCACTTGGCTACCTTATTCTAGGGAATTTATGACCCTTGCCTTTTGCACTCATTTGGGACTATTGTTTGCATTCAGTATCCTCTGGTTACATTTTATGCATTTTTGTCTTTTTTCCCTGCATTTGAAGTTAGTTGAATTATCTGGAACTTGACTTATGGAGTCAGTGTGGTTGTTACAAGTGATCAAATACAAGAACAATTGCAGGAAAAGGCAGCTCAAGATTCTGATCTGGCCTTTGATTGCTTTAGTAATAACAGTCCTCCAGCTGAGGTAGTACCATCTAAAAAAAGGGCGCTCAAACTGTGGAATGAGCAGTCCAAGTAGATCAAGTTAATTCTCAGAAATTGAGAAAAAAAAAGAATATAAAAAATACATAATTTTAACAAACCACACCCTTCAGCCCCAAATCACCAAACAATGAAGTTAATAAGGCCAAAAGTGTGACAGTAGAAACATCTGATCAGAATTTATCTGCCCTTGATCAAGATACAACATATTCCAGATTGCTTACCTCTACTCCTAGGTTTAATTCTATGGTGGGGGCTCCTCTGAACAGAGTACTAATATAAACTTTGCAAAGTTACTCTCTGGGTCCTCCATCCTGGCACCAGTTTTGCCACTAGCAAAAGCAAGCTCCCCACCATGGATTCTTTCTTGTAACTCTTCATACAATTTGAATCCCATGGCAAATAGTTTTCTTCAGCTATAATGTACTCCCCCTGTATGTGGAGGAGCAGTAGACAAATGGGTGATCCCAGAGAATATTCCTAATTACAATAGTATGGCTGAAGTCATTTCAGATTTACAGAACACCATTTTTGGACTACAAAAATTAGATAAATCTAAACTCAGTCAGACTAGCACTGGCTTGGGGAGGCCCTGTAGCCCCACTGCTAATATATATATATATATATATATTAGAGGCAAAAAACTCCATTTAATGCATCAGTTAGGGTTGTTCCAAAGCATCAAAAGTGAGGCAATTCAGTGTTAGGATTGAAAAAACCCTTGGACCCCAAGCCCACCCCAACCAGCATTGGGGTGCGCATTGGGGTCTTGGTCCCAACTCTCACCCCATTCTCTTATGCCTATGCTTCTTTACATATGTGATGGGATAAGAGTTAGGGCCGATGACCCCAATGCGTGCCCCAATGCTGGTTGGGGGGTGGGCTGGGGGGTCCAAGGGGTTCTTCAACCCTAACACTGAATTTCCTCACTTTTGTCACTGTGGAACAACCCTAACTGATGCATTAAACAGAGTTTTTTTGCCTCTAATTTCCCTTCTTTTTTGAGAATGGTAATGACAAATAGTGAATGTAATGCAGTGGCAGAAGCAAGAGGCCCTTTGGGCCCTGCGCTGCACCACATGATGTCGTCACACATAGTGACACAGTGCCGAAAAATGCAAACGGTAATGCGCATGGTGATACAAAATGAAACACAAAGATAAACAGTACTGTAGACACAAATGGTTAAAATTACAGAAACAGAAGTGCAAATGAAAACGCAAAGGGTAACACAGAAGGTGGTGTAGACAGGAAAAGTAAGTGAAACAGGTACAGAACCAGAAGCAGAAGCTGTAAGGGTAAGAGTTATGGAAATGCACACAATAGTTTTCCCTAAAAGGTGCATATAGAAAGACAGTGAGTACAAAGAATGTATGTAAAATAATGAGTATTGTAACAGAAAATGAGGACTTGGAATAGTAAATTGCTTATATCTCAGGAACCCTACGACATAGAAAATAAATTTAAAAGCCATATGAATTATCACTTTCCTGGCTAGTTTTATGGTTAGCACCCATTAGGGGGGCTAAACATTTTTCTGACGAAAAGTCCATATCTCGCACCATTTCTGAGATACAGGCCCTGAAAAGTGCAGAGAACGCTGTTATGTTATCCTATGGGAAAAAAAGAGAAGTTCAGAGTGCCATAACTTTGCCTTCCTGTAATATTTTTTCACCAAACCACTGAAAGGCACATCTGTGTGATGTTGGCTGTCTTTCTTCCAAATTTCAGCCCAAAAGACCGAACCGTTATTTTGCAGCAGGCGCCAAAGGATTGCTGTCATTTTCCCACCGCCTAGAAAAGTACTGTCGCAGTTTGCGAAAGCTTTCACAAATTCATTTGACAGTGTCACAAGTGTGAAAGTACTTTGCGAAAGTACTTTTTCCAGAAATTTGAAAAAACATATTTCTGGGCTGTTTTATCCCAAAATAAGACATGGCTAGCATCCTCAGGGTCCGTAATGTTTTCCTATGGGGAAAAAGTGTCAACCTTGGAGTGCCGTAACTTTGCCGCCATGTAATATTTGTTCAACAAAACACTGAAAAGCACATCTGTCAGATGTCGGCCGCATTCCTTCCAAATTTCAGTCCAAAACACCAAACCATTCTTTTGCAGCGGGGTGCCAAAGAATTGCTGTCATTTTCCCACCACCTAGAAAAGTACTGTCGCAATTTGCGAAAGCTTTTGCAAATTCATTCAACAGTGTCACAAGTGCGAAGTACTTTGTGAAAGTACTTTTTCCAAAAATTTGAAAAACATATTTCTGGGCTGTTTTACCCCAAAATAAAGACATGGCTAGCATCCTCAGGGTCCGACTAGGTGAATACAAAAAGAATTAGGTTGCTAGAGGGTCCCAAATTTAAATGCCAAGCATTTTTCTGATCACCAACTGAAAACAAAATGGTGGATTTGCGACAGAAAAAGGGCCGTTTGCAAAAGGAAAAACTGAATTTGCAACACTGTCGAACTTTCTGTTTACTTTTCCCATTGACTTATAATGGGAACTTGTTTTTTGAATAACTTTTGAACAGTTTAATATTTTTTCACAAAATCTTCAAAAGGCACATCGGGGACCCCAGACACATGTTCCCTGAAGATTTTGGATCGGTCACGCAAACCGTGCGACCTGTAGGCACAACCGTAGAATTCAAAAAAAGCGTAAACGTACGCACAGATCAGGCTTAATAACTCCGCAGCCATATATCTGACTGGTACGAAACTTGGCAGATCCCAAGGTGTATAGGTCTTGATTGAGTATTCCAAATTTCCAGAAAATCTGTTGAACAGTTGCAAAATTATTAAGGTGCAAAATTTTAGGTTTTAAAATGTAAATGGCTCCTCAACCCTAACTATGGTAGCACTACTGTGCTATCATAATATATATATATAGAGAGAGAGAGAGAGAGTGAGCGAGAGAGAGAGAAAGAGAGAGAGAGATACTGTACATATACATATATATGCTGTATATATACATACATACATACACATATACAGTATACACACACACACACACACACACACACTCAAAAATAGATATGGAGGTATCTGGGGCTCCTCCTCTTTTCTCAAGAATAATTGGACCTATTCACTATTTTCTATCTTACTAAAGCGAAGAGATCATCAGTCTGATGAGTAACCCCTATGGGGTTAATCTCGTGATGATGGAACAACTAGTTATAGTTCACAATGAACTAGACACAGAGAAGATTTTGCAATTAATGGGGCCAGGATGGATGATATCATGAGAGTTTTTCAGCAATATTACCCTATAAAGGAAACATCATTGGTTATTGTTGAGGAAGAAGCAGAGCCAGCCCTAGAGCTCTTCCAGCATCCAGATTTTAGTTCTTTTTTTTTTTTTCTGAAATGCGTCTGGCAAAAGTTGGTTCAAAGAAGAACAGAAGTAAAACATTTTAGAAAAAGTGGGAAAGAAAACCTCCAGGTAATGTTAAATACTCATTCTCAGGATCAGAAAGTGATGTTAAGGGGCTGGGCCTTGATAACAGAAACAGCCAGGCTGAGGTTAACATTAAGCAATATGAGGTGGCAGGGATTAATGAAATAGTGTCTGTACCTTCCACCTGTAGCAGCAGGGAAAAAGGTCACTTTACTTCTATATTCCAGGCTATCAGTGATGACGTAGTGGTAATTAAAGATGACTGTGAAGCATTTATGGGAAAGTTAGTGAAAAAGGTGGTAGAACGGGAACTCAGTAGGTAGCATCTATGGTGCCCTTCACCATGATTGTGCCTCAAAAACATATATCCCAAAGGATTTAAGTGAGGTTCTATTATGGAAGCAGGTTGACCACCAGGAGAGAAATAAGGAATTACAAATGGCATCACAAGATTGCTTGTTTAAGGTCTTGGAACCCAGGATAAGAGCTCCTTCCCCTGGGCCTGAAGGGACCCCAAACTATGGTATTCTAAGATGGTATGGTCATATGATGAAAGATGTAGCATGTAGTAACAATTTACTGAATGCTATTATACATTTTTCTGGGTGCAGAATGTTAGTCCAGATTGAGGTCGGTGACATCATAAAAGCAAGTTGCTTGGAAGAGGAGTCTGGAATGGACTGCTTTCAGATCTTTTGCGCCATTCACAGAGTGGTGAATTTTCTGTGGAATAATGGAGGTTTGTTAGATAAATGGAATGTTATTCTAACCTACTGTATGTTAAGCAGGAAGAAACCCTGAAGTTGGTAGACTCCACTCAGCTGAACTCAGAACCCTTTGCCCTCAGTATTTTTGGCTTAAAGGAACCCTGTGGGGAAATGGATGCCAAGCTAATCAGGCCACTATCTTCATTTTTGGGTAGCTCAGGATGGTGCACAGATAGACATGCTATTCAAGTCCAGGCTAGTAGCAGAAAGAATTTTGGAAAAAAATGCTCTATTTTGGACAACCTGCATGTCTATGCAGTAGAGAGTTCTATGTTTGCCCCTTCTAGGGTATCTCATTCATCATTTCCAAAGGTACAAATATTTGTTGCCTGTGAGGTTCCTCTGACAAACAGGCACCAATCCTTGAATGGATACCAATGACTGGTGGCACAATCTGACATTGTACCTGAGAATAACAATTTTAACACCACTATAAATGAGTTGGCTGTTAACCATTTATTATCATGGAACATTGTAGGTCTTGCCTTGAAATTGGCTGACAAAGAATGGTTAGAATTTGTCTTGTCCTTCTCTATAATATGTATACAAGAAACATGGCACCTGCACAGCCATTAGATGCGTATGAATAACTGAACTTTTTCAGATCCCAGCAAAGAAAGATTACACGTTAGAAAGGGCCTTTGGGGTTTAGTGTGCTATGTAAAAATCTATAGGGCATTGTCAGCTCATCTGATTAATACTATAGGCTTCTGCATAGTTCTTGCTAAGTCATACAATTTTTAATTTTTGCTGATAAACATATATATTCCTCCCATTTCTTCTAGATATGCAACAGATGCCCCTTGGGATGTGTTGGGATCCCTCATAGAGGATCTCTATCAGCACTTCACAAGCACTCACATCCTGTTGATAGGAGACTTTAACACAAGAATAGGCAAATTCTATGATTCATTAGACAACTCATCCCTTGGCCCAATATGTAATGAGGGTTTTCTCCCTCCCAGAAAGACTAGAGACCTTAAGACCAATAAAGTGGATTTAAAATTCATCAGTTTTTATGTAGAAACACAATTTATACCCACCTAATGGTAGACTTCCTAGTGATAAAGCAGGCCAGCTATCTTATTTTTCTCCTGTAAGTGCATCTATTGATTTTTGCAATCTGGGAAAGGCTAATGGAAGTGTGGTCTTCCCTTAATTTGATTAATAGGCCAGAGAGTGACCACTTAACTGGTGGCACAATCTGACATTGTACCTGAGAATAACAATTTTAACACCACTCTAAATGAGTTGGCTGTTAACCATTTATTATCATGGAACATTGTAGGTCTTGCCTTGAAATTGTCACACTGACTTTAAAGTGTCTGTTGGAAGCTCAAACTTACTGCAAAGAACAAACTGCAACTCCATTTAGGACCTGGAAACCTGATTAAGGCATAATACTGCAGAGCACTGGGTAAGAAGGGAGATACACTTTCTACAAAAAGTTTTATTTGTATTTTTCCTTATTGGCATTAAGCAGAGAATTGCAGGATTCCTTTAAAAGGGTAGTAATTTTATAACCAGAGTGAGATACAACTGAATTTGCTTGAGTGCGGGGGTTGAGACCTAGCATTTTGAAGGATATTTTTGTAACATTTTAAGTGTCCTGCTGACTGAGAAGTTAATTTTTTTAGCCCTGGTTTCACTGAAAGGTTTTGTGTATTGGAATCAGACATAGCAGTCTGCCTGCATTGAAAAGGCCTGCTTACATCACAGGTGTCACTAGTCAATCAATTGGCTCTGGGTGGGGTTTCAGCTCTGTGCTTATCTTAGACATCCTTCACAGTTAGAAGCCAGTCACACTGACTTTAAAGTGTCTGTTGGAAGCTCGAAACTTACTGCAAAGAACAAACTGCAACTCCATTTAGGACCTGGAAACCTGATTAAGGCATAATACTGCAGAGCACTGGGTAAGAAGGGAGATACACTTTCTACAAGAAGTTTTATTTGTATTTTTCCTTATTGGCATTAAGCAGAGAATTGCAGGATTCCTTTAAAAGGGTAGTAATTTTATGACCAGCGTGAGATACAACTGAATTTGCTTGAGTGCGGGGGTTGAGACCTAGCATTTTGAAGGATATTTTTGTAACATTTAAGTGTCCTGCTGCTGAGGTAGGAGTCATTTTATCCCTGGACTCAGTAGAGTGATTTGGTTTGTGTTGGAGCCGTGGTCTAGTAAATTGTGATGTTAGTTGTATTACTATAAAGGACAGTACTCACCAGGTTGGTGGAGCAGTTGTGTATCTGATTGTTTCTAACAGTCACCAGTGGCTATGCACTACCACCCACCCTTCCAACCCCCACCCCCCCAGGCATGGCATTTCCTTTATAGCCACAGTTTTGACATCACTTCCTCAATAGGTCTTGGGGCAGAACTGTCATATTCCTAATAACCCTGCAACGTGCATAAAGAGTAGTTACACAAAACAAATAATAATACATATATAATTACATATTGTATAGAATAAGGGAGTGGGACATGTGGGGAGTGGTGCAATCCACTGGCTGTGGGGCAGCAGTTTTCTGGGAAACATTCTGGAAACTGCATTGCTGTCCTATTTGTAGGCAACTGTCAGCTCTGAGAGAGGGAGGTTGCCCACCTCCAGGCTGTACTAGCCAGGACTAAGGAGGCCTCCCTTTCTCAAAGAGCACCACTGCCACAACCACTGAGTCAGAGGTTTCGGAGTATGAAGAGCAGTAGGACCACAGTGAGTTCTGGGAGGGTGCGGGTGGTGGACCAGAGGCGAAGCCCCCCAGTTGTACCTCTACACAAATCAGATGCCATTCTGGCAGAGCAAGGTTTCTCTATGATGGCACCCTCAGTGGAGACCCAGGAGAATGCTGAGGACATCCACAAGGGAGACCCACAAAAGTGTGGCAAGGGACACCACAGGGGAAGGAAACAGCTACTGATAGGGGACTCAATTGTTAGGGGGGTAGAACTGGGGAAGGGGAGAGAAGGAAGTAAGCTGCCTGCCTGGTGCCATGGCTTGGAGGGACAAGAAGTGAATCCTCACAATTGTAGAAGCAGCATCACAGGAGAGAGAACTAGATATCATTGTCCACCTTGGGACAAATGACCTAGCTAAGCATGGGATCAGTGCAGTGCAGAATGAATTTGTGGAGTTGGGGAGGGGCCTCAGATGGGTAGCAAGCACAGTAACCTTCTCAGAGGTGCTACCAGTCCATGGCAGGAATGAGGCTAGGGTACTGCACACTATGCAGTTTAATGAATGGTTGCAAAACTGGTGCAGAGCACAAGACTTTGGCTTGATTGGGGACTGGGGGTCCACCTGGAGAGATAAAGGTCTATACTGGTATGATGGTCTGCATTTGTCCACAAAGAGGACCAAGCTCCTAGGTGACAGGTTTAAATGCTTCCTTGGCAAGCTTTTAAACTAGATAAGGGGGGAGGTACTGATAAAAGGCAGGAAAAGTCAAGCCTCCCCCCACAAAACAGGGCAGGTAGCAGGGTAAACACTGAGGTACAGAGCTCAACACAGGGCAGGATGGGGATAAATGGTAAAATAGATAAAAGCAATAAGAGCAGGGATGGGGGAAAAAAGGATCAAGCCAACATTAAATGGAGGGCAATGACTACTAATGCCCATAGTCTGGGAAACAAGCTTCCTGAGCTAGTAGCTTTGATGGAAGATGAACAACTGGATATTGTGGCAGTCACAGAAACATGGTACACCGAGAACCATGAATGGGATGTCAACATACCAGGGTACACAATCTACAGAAGGGACAGGGAAGGCAAAAGAGGAGGTGGAGTAGCTCTATACATAAGGGAAGGGAACAAAGCTACAGAACTAAAAAGTAAAGGGGGAGGACAAGAGGCACTCTGGGTTACCTTGGAGATGGGGAATGGCATCACAATCCACACAGGGTTGTATACAGACCCCGTCTCAAGGAGGAAATGGACAAGAAAATGATAGAGGACATTCTCAAAATGGCTGAAAAGGGAGATACTGTTGATGGGGACCTGAATATGCCAGATGTTAACTGGAGGACATGTACTGCAGCCACATCCAAGAGCAGGGTCATTCTCGATACCTGCGGCGACAACACAGACAGCTAGTGCTGGAACCCACTCGGGAGGGAGCAATACTAGACCTGGTACTCTCAAATGGAGAGAGGATCACAAATTTAGAAGTCAGTAGACATCTGGGAACAAGCGACCACTGCACAGTGTGCTTCACAATGAGCAGAACCATGGAGATAAGCCATACAAAAACAAGGATACTGGACTTTAGAAGGGCTGACTTTGGCAAAATGGGTGAACACCTGAAGAATGCACTAGTAAATGGCCAAATAGGAGGGGTGGAAGAACAATGGAGAAAAATCAAAACTGCCATCATAGAGGCAACAAGTCTTTGTGTAAAACAAATAAAGAAAACAAAGTGGAGTAAAAAACCACTATGGTTCTCAAAAGAGGTGGCAGGGAAGGTTAAGGAGAAAAGGCTGCATTCAAAAGTATAAGGAATCACAGAGGAGCATGACAGGAACTGTATCAATTAAAGCAGAAAGAAGTAGGAAAGGCAGTCAGAATGGCAAAGGCACAAACCGAGGAAAAATAGCCAACTCAGTCAAAGGGGATAAAACCTTTTATAGGTACATTAGAGACATAGAAAGGTTAGGGAGGGATAGTGAAGATTAATAAATGAGAGGGAGGTGGGCAGAGGGAGACAGTGAAAAGGCAGAGATACTGAATGAATACTTTTGCTCAGTATTCACAAAAGAAGATGAGGATCAGTTACCTAAACCAGACAATAGAAGCACTCTGGGTAGGGGGGTTGATACCAGTCCATTCACAGAAGAAAGAGTCCTGAAAGAACTCTTAAAACTCAAGGTGAACAAAGCAATGGGGCCTGATGGGATTCACCCCAGAATCCTAAAAGAACTAAGGGAGGACCTAGTGACACCACTGACCACACTTTTTAACAAATCATGGCAAGATGGGGTGGTACCTGAGGACTGGAGTAGGGCAGATGTGATTCCCTTTTACAAAAGTGGGAGCAAGGCAGAAGCAGGAAACTACAGACCTGTAAGTTTGACCTCAGTGGTAGGGAAAATGATAGAATCACTTCTGAAAGAAAGAATTGTTGAGCACCTAGAGGCCAGCAGGGCACAGGACCCAAAGCAACATGGATTTACAGCAGGAAGGTCATGTCAGACTAATCTAATTGATTTCTTTGACTGGGTGACCAAAGTAATAGACCAGGGAGGGGCTGTGGATATGACCTACCTAGACTTTAGCAAGGCATTTGACACAGTCCGCACAAAGATAATAATCAAGTTAGCCAGCCTGGGAGTGGGTCCCAGGGTGGTAGCCTGGGTAGCGAACTGGCTGCACAACAGGACACAGAAGGTAATAGTGAATGGAACACATTCTGAAGAAAGGGGGGTTACTAGTGGAGTACCTCAGGGCTCAGTACTGGGTTCAATCCTCTTTAACATCTTTATAAGCGACATTGCAGAGGGTCTGGAAGGAAAGGTATGCCTCTTTGCAGATGACACAAAGATCTGTAACAGAGTTGATACACAAGAGGGGGTAGAAAAGATGAGAAGGGACTTGGCAAGGTTGGAGGAATGGTCAGACATATGGCAACTTAGATTCAATGCAAAGAAGTGCAAAGTAATGCACCTGGGAAACAAAACCCAGGAGAAGAGTACACAATAGCAGGGGAGGTACTAACAACAACAAAAATGGAAATGGACCTGGGAGTAGTCATATCAGATGACCTAAAGGTGGGTAAGCAATGTGAGAAGTCAGTAAGGAGAGCCAGGGGGATACTGGGATGCATAAGAAGGGGCATCACAAGAAGAAAAAGGGAAGTGATTATCCCTCTATACAGACAGTTGGTGAGACCCCATCTGGAGTACTGTGTGCAGTTTTGGAGACCTCATCTACGCAAGGACATAGACAGAATGGAAGCAGTCCAGAGGAAGGCAACTAAAATGGTGCAGGGTCTACATCAGAAACCATATGAAGAGAGACTGAGAGAGCTTAATATGTATACCCTTGATGAAAGGAGGACAGGGGGACATGATAGAAACGTTCAAGTACCTCAAGGGAATCAACAAAGTCCAGGAGGGTAGCATCTTTCAGAAAAAGAGATGTGTAAGAACAAGGGGGCACAGTTTAAAGATAGAGGGGGGACGGCTCAGGGGTAATGTGAGGAAATTATTTTTCACAGAGAGAGTGGTGGATACTTGGAACAGCCTTCCTGAGGAGGTCGTTGGGTCTAAAACAATGGGGGAATGCAAACATGCTTGGGACAGACACAAAGCAATTATAGTGAGGGGTTGCAGGAAGCAGGCTGTTGGTTAACTAGAATCTGCAGCTTATCCAGTAGGTAGGGGAAATGGGCAGACTGGGTGGGCCAAGTGGTCCTTTTCTGCCGTCAAAGTCTATGTTTCTATGTTCTATGACATTGGGTGGGCCACTTGTGCTCCCTCAAGTGTGTCCTCCTCGATGGAATGTTCGAAAGGTATACTTTACCTACAGTAGAAGTTAAAAACAGGAGGAGAATTCACTGGACAGAGGCAATCTTGAGGGACATCTGTCACCTGGTCCTTCCCTCTTTGGAATCTTTGTTATTTCACGCTCATAACTGTGTTTCAGTTTCAGTGATAAATGACTCTCAGAATCTGCTCTATTCTCAGTTATGTGATATTCTCTATTGTTTTGGGAACCATAAAGGTAGGGGCTATAGGGGATGGTTTGACAGGACTATCAACAGGAACAATGAAATGATGGGCATTAGTGGAGTGCACCAAGCTACAACCATTTAGACCCATTTGTAGGGAACTGAATAATGTAAGAAAGGTGTATAAAAACTTTTTAGTACAGAAAAAAATGTGTCTTTTACCAGAAACAGTGGCAGATAATGTTAAAGGTCATTAATAAAAATGATACTAAAACATTCTGGATGCTACCGTAGTTGCTAAGGGAACTCACAATGTGTTGAATACCATGGACTCTTATATACCTACTAAGGTTTGGGTTGGCCATTTTTCCTCCTTGTTTTTCAGCACTAATATTGCCCTATTAAATCCTTTTCCATTTGTGAAATAATATATGCACTTGTGTCTCTAAAAGGTAGTAAGGCTCCAGGCCCTCATTTGGTACTGTCAGAAGTCTAGCTTCAACTTTCATGGATTTGGGCACATTTCTTATTGTATTTTTACAATAAATGCTTATTGGGAGGCTCCTTTCCACAGTCTTGGAAAGGGGCAGAAATTGTCCCCATTTTTAAGAAGGGAAACAAATCTGATCCAAAGATGTACCAAGTTATCAGCTTGCTAGATGTTTCAGGAACAATTTTTCTTTAAAATAATCCTCAACCATCTGCAGGTACAATTAGAAGCTCTGGAGTGGTCTCTCTCTTGCAATATGGTTTAACAAAAACTGTTCCACAATGGATAACTGTTTTATATTGAGATACTTGTGGAAGAAGTATTGCCCAATCCATGGTCAGAAGTTATAGATGGCCTTTGTAGACCTTTCTTCTGCATTCAACTCTATTATAAGAACAAAGCTATGGAAGATTATGCTGAATATGGGTATAGACTATTCACTTATTTCTCTTATTTCCGGGCTTTACAGCGATAGCTGGACAAGGGTCAGAATAGGTGGGTGGGTAACACCTCAAGGAAATTTAAGATCAATAAAGGGGTTAGACAAGGTTATTTGTTGGCTCTAGCATTGTTTCCTAGTGGCACTGGAATCTATTGTTTCAGACTCTACAAAAATTGACTCAACAGATGTAGCCACATTGGTTTATGCAGATGACCTAATTATCCTTTCCCTTGCTCAATCAGGGTTACAAAAAAAACCTAGATTCTTTGGCAAGTGAATCACATAAATTATGTCTTATGGTCAACAATAAAAAGAGTCAGGTTATGATTTTTTGTTAAGGGAATATGTCTTATAAAATAAAATGGAGATTAGGAGACCTTCACATCAATACAGTAAACATGTACAGTACATCTACTTAAGCTTAACTTTTGCAGCAAATGGTTATTGGGCCACTCATGTTTCTGAAACCCACAGTAAGGTTAAGAGAACAGCGATGGGACTGAAGAAATTCAAGTACAATTTTACAGGTCCTAGTGTAAGACCTTTGATCCAAACAATCTTTTTTTTTTTAATTGAACCCTCAAGCACTTTATGGTGTTGAACTCTGGGGCCCTTATATTCTATTCAAACTGGATTCATTTTTTATTCAGGTTGTTAAATCCTCCGTGAGCTTAAACAGGTTCCTTCCCACCCCTCATATAAGGCAGAATTTGGCCTGCACAGCTTCAAAATACTAGCAGATTCTGCCATCTTAGGTTATTGGATAAAATACTGTACACAAGAACGTCAATCAAGGGAATGGTGAGGCTCTGTCTCGAAGAGAAAGACCAGCAGAGGCAGCTAGGCTATAGTAATTCTGCATGGCTAACCTATGTCTATTCCCCTTGTGAACAGTATTAGTTTGGATATCTATTTAAGTATCATAGGATGGGAATCATTATTAGTCTTAAATATAAGCATTATATTAAAAAGAAAATTAGACTGCAGAATCAGGTTGCAGACCTGGATGGCATGTCATCTCCAAGGTTTTCTCCCTGATATGCTGCAAATGAGGCATGGTTTGGGAATAGACCCTATCTGGACCACATTTTGGACCCCTCCCAAAAAAGATCTGTTTTTCTGAGATACAAGTATGAGACCTTTCCCAGCAATGTCCTAGTTACTAGATATGCCCTTTTGCCTATGTCAGCTGAGACTCTGTGTTCATGCTCGGTGGGTGGTGCAGAATACTTAGAGTACATAGTTTTTGATGCTCTTGGTACACAAAACCTTGCCTCTCATGGATTCAGAGTATCTTCTCAGAACTGAGTGAACTTCCAGATAATCCACTAAACATTTTGTTTACCGTGTATGATCCACTTATTATCAACAAGCTTGTTAGTTACCGTTACATTATTTATAAGATAAGGAATGGGAAACCCTTCATAAACCAGAGATAAGATTTACTGTAGGTATATATGTTTTATTTCATATTTGTGTATGTAGCATTGTCTGTATAGTTTTTAGTTTATTTTTGTGTGATGGATTTTAAGCTGTACGGGCATACTGCCAAATATTAAAGCTTTTTACTACTATCAGGCCAGTGATCGGCAGGGCAAGAGTGGTGTTGCTGTACCTCTGCCAAGCACTAGGGTTGTGGGGGATTAAAGCAAGGTCTCAGGTGGCAGTATGTGCTCCACACAAGGGGATCTGCAAAAGGCCCTTGTCCAGAGAAAATGCTCTGTGGTTGGAACTGCTCTAATATGCAGGTCCCCTTCCCCTCATTTGCATTGTGACCCCCTCCACACTTTGCCCGGTGCAAACCTGGTTTCTGCATGCAAACTGGGCTATTGTGAATATCACTTTGGCACAAACTTTGGTTGGTGCAATGCCAGTGTTCTGTGACTCTGGCCCCAGATTATTGTATAAAAAGTTACAGGATACATATAGAGAGAAACCAGATAAAAAAGTTTAACGGTTACAATTGCATTGACCCACAAGGGCAGACTGCAAAATCTCTTAAACTGATTAATTTTGGGGAGATTCAGCAGAGTATCAGGCAGTTCATTTAACCAGTTGGTGATCTTAATAATAAATGACTGCTTGCACAGCTGAGTACACCAGAAAGGAGGCTTAAGGGCATTCCTGGCCATATTCCTGCTGCTGTATTAGTTGGAAACTGTATGGAAGCAATTTGTTAGAGCAGGGGGTGTTAGGCCCAGGAGCACCCTTTTGGCTAGCAAACAGGTCTGGAGCTTTATTATGCAGGGTAATGGTAGCCGGTTAGTGAGTGAATGAATGGTATAACTATGAGTTCAGTTATCTGTACTACGTGTAAAGCAGCATGCCTTATTACAGATCAGCTTTATTCTGTTTAACACTGTGTTACAGGCAGCTGCATAGACAGGGATGCCATAATCTATATGTGACAGAATGGAACAAGCTACTGTAAGCCATCTAGTATACCCCGTGAGATTTTTCTGCTTATGGTACAGGACACCAAGTTTTCTTTTAACTATGGCCACTAAATTGTCAACATGGGGGAAGGGAGAGGATAAAAGATAAGGTGGCATCCAGAGTTGCTTAAGGAATTTGAAGATCTCCATCTGTTCAAGATTTTGTCCCTGGTCATCTAACACGACAAAGGGTAGTACTTTCCTCTCCTGTGGGAGGCTAGAGAGGAGCATGTTCTTTGTTTTGTTGTAATTGAGGACCAAGGAGAACCCGCTTTCTAGTGACCTGAAATTACTTTGAAGAGTGTTTGAGGCTGTCAAGATCAGGTATTTTGAAATAGATAACAGCATCACCAGCATTGAGGAGTACATTGGCTGTCTGACAAGCATCAGTCAGTTGATTTTTGAAGAGGCCAAATAGGATTAGCCTCAAAATGGAGCCCTGGGGGACACCAGTAGATACTCTCTTAATGTCAGACAAAGATTTATCAAACTTTACATGCTGGGAGCATATGGTGAGATAATGTAGCTGTAAAACCAATCAGCTGTGTTCTGTGACAAACCCAGGCCAAGCAGTTTGTTCAGATTCATACTAAGAAAAGTAGATATACTGAAGGCCATAGCCCATATATGTATATCCAGCCAAGCTGGTACATCATCCCTAATGTATAATAGATGGCAATCAAGATTTTGTTTGCATTTAGTAGAATTAGTGATTCAATTATTGACCTCGGAAGTGAGTTCCATAAGGGAATAATTCTTTGGGTATAGAAGGAATGCCTTCTGCTAGTTCTGGGGCAAATAAGCACCAGCTGATATTTATGGCTTCTTAGATCACAGTCCCGTATACTATAGCACATTCCCAAATCTGACATTAATTCGATGTCAGTGGAAATTTTATGCATTAGCAGAAGATCCCCTCTGATTCTTCACTGCTCCAAAGAGTACACGTTTAGTTTATCCAATCTTTCATCGTGCCCTTTATCATACATGTTAGTAATAAGTTTGGTAACTCTCCTCTGCACCCCCTCCAGCCTGTTCACATCTCTTCTAAGGTAAGGACTCTAGAGGGGAGAGCAGTAGTCTAGATGCAGTCTAACATAAGCCTTATAAAGTGGTAAAATACAACCCCGATCTCTTGAAGTAAAGCTCCTTTTGATGATTCCTATAAGTCTGTTGGCCCAGTTTATAATATGGTTACAGTGACTATGGAAAGATAAATCTGAGGTAATTATTATGCCTAGGTCCTTTTGCTCCACTACTGGCGTTAAGGCATGACCGTTTAGTGTATACTGGTTTAGTTCATTTGTAATTCCCAGATGCATTGTAACACATTCACTGCTATTAAATGTCACTCAATTATTTACAGCCCAGTCCTTGAGTTTTTTTTTAAATCATTGGTGAGATTCAGGTTGTCTTCCTCAGTTTTAACCTGTGCTGCTATTTTTGTATCATCTGCAAACTTGATGATAAAGCTGTTAATATTATTAGGTCAGATATGAAAATGGAAAACAGTGTTGGGCCCAATACTGACCCCTAAGGTATTCCACTGCTAACCGAACATGATTCTGACATGTATTCCCTAATACACACCCATTGGGTCAGATTATTCAGCCATTCTATATTGTTTAATTTGTTATAGAAGTGATTTGCACAATTGTGATGTTTTGGTAATTGATAAAGCCCTCCAGCTGCTATGTTTATTTCTCTTTTTGAACAATACCACTGCCTGTCCTAATGTTTCAAGTAACCTGATGTGGAACCTTTGTAAAAGAGACCCTGGTTCAAAGGTGTATCTGATTCCTTTAAATACATAAATAAACATAAAAAATAAATAAATAAATAAAATTCTTCCATCCAGTTAGTGATTGTATTATTTATTCCTAATGTTCTCATTTTAGTTATTAAAGTGTCATGAGGCTCATTATCGAATGCATTACAGAAGTCCAGGTAAATGACATTTACTGGTACATTGCTCTCCAAGGCTTTACTAATAAATTCATAGAAGATCAGGTTCCCAGACAGACAGGGCCTATTATTTTTAAATCCATGTTGAGTTTGGTCTACTAACCCCTTATTTTTCATATCCTCTTCAAGTTCAGTTTTAAGTAATGACTCAAAAATCTTTCCCAGTACACTAGTCAAACTGATGGGTCTATAATTTGATATGTCTCCTTGATTGTTCTTTTTATAAATCGGGGTAACAGCAGCAATCTTCCAATCATTAGGTATTTCATGTAACAGTAAAGACATATTAAATATTTTGTGTAGTGGTTCCACTAACCAGTCTTTGATTTCTCTGAGTAATCTAGGGTTCAGTTTGTCGGGACTCAGAGTTTTGTTTTTATTAATACCATTCAGTTTAATTATGATATCAGTTTTGAAAATTTCCATGTGGTCTTCAGTCTTACTTCCTGGGGGTGTATTATTAACTTAATTTTTGTATTAAAGACAGAACTGAACTATCTATTGAATTCCTCAGCAATGTCCTGAGATGCTGTTATCACCTCTGAGTTTATAGTCAAGGGCCCAGTAGCCCTTGCTGTTTGTTTTTTCCTATTTATGTAAGAATAAAAATGTTTTCCTCCATCATTCCTATAGGCTAGTCTAAACTCAAACTTTTTTCCATCTTTATTTTATTTTTGCAGTTCTTTAGAATTGTCTTGTATCTCCATTTATTATAGTCACTGTTATGTTTTTTTATTACTTTGTATGCCTTTTTTTTGTTTTATTAATTTTGTTATGTTGGGTGTTACCCACAAGAGGATTTTGCCCTTTTTATTATATATTGTCTTATTTGGGACGTATGCCGCTTCGAGTTCTAAAATTTTATTTTTAACTGTTGTCCAGAGCTCGTTTGGAGAGGTGGACCCATTGTCCCATTTCCAGTCATGAAGGTCTTGATTTATTTGGGCAAAATGTGCTTCGTTATAGTTTTTGAAGACTGTTTTCCCTAGTTCAAGTTTTATATGTATATGGTTATGGTCATATGTGCAATCAACATTTCTACCTGTACTGGACTATGCTGACTTCCTCTACAGTCATTGCCCTACTACGACGCTCAAAAAACTTGACACCTTTTACCACCGGGCCCTAAGATTTATCCTTAACCTACCCATCGCACTCATCACTGTCTTCTATGCCAGGAGCTGGGATGGCCCTCACTCGCAACCAGGAGAAAAATATACGCTCTCCTTTGGATGTTTAGAGTGCTATCCAATAATCTCCCTACACACATCTTGAGCTTCTTTGTACATGCCAAAGGATCTTATGGATTAAGACACTTCTCCATGATTTGCTTCCAGACTCCTACAGTGAAAATAACCCTTGGCCTGGCAGCAATCAATTTTTCTCTGCCATCACTTTGGAACTCTATGCAAAAATCTTTAAAGCTTTCCACGTTCCCTAGCATCTTCACATTCAAAACATTGATATGGGACCTGTTGAAGAATACATGCAGTTACTTTAGATGACTCTTTTAGCTCAATTACTGGTCTCTTCTGCAAACCTTACACTCCAATGGTTGCCCTTCTCTCCTAGCAAGGGATCCCTAGCACTTATTCCCTTCTCCTCTAAACTTAGCCTAACTTCCTTTTTTTCCCTTCCTGGCGTACTCTCGCTCCCCTTCTCCTCCACTATCTGCTCTTTCCCCTCTCTCCTGCTTCTAGTATAAAGATACTAGCTTCTAAATTAGTGGTAACAGCTAGGATGGTACACTTTGCTTTCTTGTAAATCATGTTGGAAATGGTGTATGTAAACTATATTGGACCTTATGTATATGCCTCCCATGGCCTACATCTGTTCACTATCACCACATTAATGTTTACCATATCTGTACTATGTCATGTTTTTGTTTTTTACCTTCCACTTACTGTATTCTCTGTATTGTATTGAATTTATGTCCAGGATCGCCTTGAAAATGAGCTTGTTCAATGGTGTTATATGCCTGGTTAAATAAAGTTGATTGATTTATTGATTGATATGGTCACTGTTTTGAATCGGCTCTTTAAATTGGGTGTTTCTAATTTTGTCAGAAATATCAGTCAGGAGAAAATCTAATATATTGTGTTTCCTAGTTGGTTTTTTGATTAGTTGATATAAGCCATTAGTAAAGCATATGTCTAAGATGGGCTTCTCCTGATTGTTACTACCCAGAGCATCATTCCAATTTAGGCCAGGGATAATGAAACCACCCAATAATATTGTTTCATTATACTTAGATTTACTATTTGTACTATCAAGTATTTCCTGGTGTGCTAAGAAGTTTGTGTCCGGTGGCCTATAGCATAGGTCAATGAGTAACTTGGGTTGTTTATCCCTTAATAACTCAATCCAAATTATTTCACAAGGTGTATTTTCAGTTTGATCCTTGATTGGTTTAAAATTAATATTGTTTTTTATAAACAGGGCCACCCCTCCTCCTTTTTTTCCTAGTCTGTTTGTATAATAAGTTGTATACCCTGGTATATTTGTAGTCCACCCCACCAAGTTTCAATTATTAAAGTTATGTCAATAATATCTTTATTCAGTATGATATGTAATTCATCCATTGTTGTTCCATGTAGATGCCTTATATTAGTTAGGAGGAAGGATAGACCTGTTTTTTTGCTGTGGATGATTTGTTTGTCCTTTGTTTTATTATTAACTTCTGGTAGATTGTTGTTCTTGAGGCTTAAGAATTCCCCTTGCCCCATTTGACTCAGTTTTTTAATTTTTCTTGAATCATTGTGTTGTAGAAGGTACATCCTAGAAGCCGGGATCCTGGCTTACTTAGATGAAGCCCATCATATCCGTATAGTGTGTTATTATTTTCAAATATTTCCCATGTTTTTATACATTTTATGTTGTTTGTAAAGCACCATCTATGCAGCCAATTGTTAAAGCTATTAATGCATTTAGTTCTTTTAAAGCTTGCCCTTGGAACTGGTAGGACTTCTGAAATTATTGCAGTTGCATTTAAATTTTGTATTGTTTGTATCGCTAACTTCATTTCATGGATTGTTCCCCCCACTTCCTGGTTACCAAGATTATTAGTGCCTATGTGAAGAACAACATTTTTGGGCTCTGGGACATTTTGTAGGATACTGGGAAGCAATGTAACAATGTCTTTCATAGTTGCCCCACTGTAGCTACAGCTAGTTACATTTTCTTTATTACCCCTTGTGGTGTATCTATCCATGAACCTCATTATTTTGTCTCCCGGTATAAATATTTGCTCCAGTAATTGATTTGTTTGGGATGGAGTATCTACAGAAATTGTGTTTGTATCTGGCTGATCCATGTTTGTTTTGTTAACATCAAGTGGCTCTGTAGAAATTTCCTATATCACATTAGTGTCATCAGGTTCATTGGTAGCCATTATTGGAGGGGGGTAGTGGAATCAGAAAGGGTCATACTTTCATCCTCATTTATCTTTGTGAGAGGATCAAAACTGTTGTGGAGATGTAAGATAAAAGCCTCGGTTTTCCTACCCTTTTTTTCTTAAATGGTCTATTAGTCTGTATGTCAAACCAATCTTTATCTGGGATGTCCTGGGCTTCATCTCCTCTAGTTCTCTTTCGATTTAGGGTTGAGTTAAATGCTACCTTAAAGTTTGACTCTAGTTCCTGGTTAGAATGAATAATAGGGAGCAGGTTTTGAGTTGGGTTTAAAGTGGGGCCTTGTTGCATTTCTAGGGCTGAACTTAAAGGTACCATAATGCGGTCATTACTTGTACCATCTGTGCCTATTCTCTGTATTAATTTCTGTTGCCCATTCTCGAGTGCCTTTAACCTTGTGTTAAACAGTGAAATCTTTATTTGCATCTCAGCATTCTGTCTACATTTTAAACAAGTAAACGGAGTTTCAAGCACAGGTACATCTGTAAGAAAATACGTGTTGCATGCTACACATAATGTCCCCATTTTGCCCTTTAATAACTGTTTTAGGTTCATAATGTCTACAGCTTTATCAATAATGCCATTTACCTCTTTATTGTGGGTCTTAATGGTGTTAGAGTCTGCTTCATTGCTCTGTTCTGTTATTTTTCTGATACCCTTGCACAACACGCATAACACATGCAGATGCGTGAATGCACGCAACCTGCCTGTGCTCGCTCTGCTCACCACAGGGCTCAGTTAAGAAGCCTCAGGTGACCCGGATGTGGCTAGGAGGTCACAGCACCCACAAAAGTACAAAATGCCGCAGTCAAAGTTAAAAAATAGATGTGATTTACCACTTATACATGGTTTCAAAGAACAGAACGCATTGATAGTGCAATTTTATTAAAATGCAGCCCCTATTAAGGTTGGTAGTTCACCATGAAGTGATGAAAACTACCGCACCTCTCTTCCTACTTCCTGTAGGGCTCACATTTCTGTCTAAGTGCACTTGGACTAATAATACACTACAGCAATAGACAAATATTTTATTTAGTGCTACTACATCAATGTTTCATTGGCACCTCTTTAAGCACAAGTAAGGTATGCTTTATGTCGCCTGCTTGCCGCATGGCTCAGTTAAGAAGCCTCAAGTGACCCAGACATGGCTAGGAGGTCACAGCTCCCACAAAGGTACAAAATGATTCAGTCAAAGTTAAAAATAGATGTGATTTACCACTTACATATGGTTTCAAAGCACAGAACACACTGACAGTGCTATTTTATTAAAATTCAGCCCCTGTTTAGGTTGGTAGTTCACCATGAAGTGATGAAAACTACCGCACCTCTCTTCCTACTTCCTCTAGAGCTCACATTTCTAAGTGCACTCAGTCTAATAATACACTACAGCAATAGACAAATATTTCCTTTAGTGCTACCACATCAATGTTTCATTGGCACCTCTTTAAGCACAAGTGAGGTATGCTTATAGCTGACCAGATCAAAGGGCTTAGTAACGTCAATGTATATAGCTCTGACAAGGTCAGCATTGTCAAGGACCTCGTGAACATAGTTAGCATATTCCAACAGCACTGTATCTGTGCTGTGCAGCTTCCAGAAACCATGGTGCTGTATACACTGGACACTATTTTTGAGGTATGTGGCAAGCTGATCAGAGACTATTCTCTCGAGGGCCTTGTGCAAGGGGAAGAGAATAGAGATTGGTCTGTAATTGGCAAGGCTAGTGCAGTCACTGCTTTTGAAAACTGGTGTAACCATTGCAAATTTCCACTTCTCATGGAACTGTTAGTAGCACTGGGAAAAGTAAAACATTCTAGAGATGGGGTGGGAAAGTTTCTCTACCACCAGGGAAAGAAGTTTCATACCAACAAAATCACTTCAACATGTAGTTTTGCCAAGTACCCTACTGTTGTATTTCAAGGTGTCTTTGACTGAAACAGCCTTAAAGTAGAATTTAGGGTGCTCCAGTTTGGAACCTACCATTCAAGAGGCATCAGGACCAAGTTCCCTTCAAGGGGTATGGGCCGGCTCAGTGGGGTGATAGAACTGAAATCAGTCAAGGCCATGTTGAAGTAATTGACAATTTCAGTAGGATCAAGGACCTCTCAAATCAGGGTGTGGGGCTTACAGAGAGGGAGAGCGATAAGTTAGAGGAGCTCAGGGAGGTACTAGCTGCACCTCTGACAGACATATTTTAACAGATCATTGGAGACCTGTGTGGTCCCAGGGAATGGAGAAGGGCAGAGATTGCCCCACTACACAAAAGTATAGCAGGGAAGAGGTGGGTAACAATAGGGCTTTCTGCCTAACATCGGTTGTGAGTAAGTTAATGGGATCACTGTGACAGGAAAGGATTGTGGATTATCTTGTATCCATTGGATAAAAGGATCCAAGGCAGCATGGATGCAATGAAGGAAGGTCATGCCAAACAAATCTGATAGATTTCTTTGGCTGGGTGACCAAAGAGTTTCATCAGGGAGAAGCTGTGGACATGGCCTACCTCGATTTCAGCAAGGCATTAAACACTATTCCGAACAGGAGAGTGGTAAGCAAGTTGGGAAACTTGGGGGTGGGAAAGCAGATGGTAACTTGAGTAAGAGACTGGTTAGTGGATAGAACACAGAGGGTAGTGGTAAACTGAGATGCTCAGAGGAATGGAGAGTGACCAGTGGGGTACCTCAAGGATCAATGCTAGGATCTGTCCTCTTCAATGTCTTTATAAGTGACATGGCAAAGAAGCTGGAAGGAAAGATCTGACTCTTTGCAGATGACATGAAGATCTGCAACAGAGTGAACACTGTGGTGGGGGGATGGGTAGGGATCTGTAAAGACTAGAGGAGTGGTCAAGGGTATGGCAGCTGGGTTTTAATGCAAAAAAGTGCAAAATAATGCACTTTGGCCACAGAAACTCAGCAGTGGAGTACAAAATGGGCAGAGTGATACTGACAAAGATTAAGCAGGAATAATACCAAGGGTTAATCATATCAGATGACCTCAAGGTGGCCAGGCACTGTTACAAGGCAGTTGAAATGGTTAGTGGGATGCTAGGGTGCATAGGAAGGGGTATCGCCAGCAGGAAAAGGGAGGTAGTGCTGCCTCTATATAGGTCGCTGTTAAGATCTCCCCTTGATTACTGTGTCCAGCTCTGGAGGCCACATCTCAAAAAGGACATAGACAGACTGGAGGTGATTCAGACAAGGGCTACCATAATGGTGCAGGGTCTGCATCAAAAGCCATAAGAGGAGAGGCTTTAGGAGCAAACCATATACACCCTGGAGGAGAGGAGGGAGGAGAGGGATATGATAAATACCTTTAAATACCTCAAGGGAATAAATAAGGTACAGGAGGGGGTTGTTTGTAATAGAAAAAGGTGCTCTAGAACAAGTGGTCATGCTATAAAACTGGAGGTGAGTAAATTCAGGAGGGATGTGGGGAAGTACTTCTTAACAGAAAGTGTGGTAGACACCTGAAACAGCTTCCAGTGGAGGTACTGGAGGCAAAAACAGTTATGGGGGTTCAAAAATTCCTGAGACAGGCACAAGGGAATCGTAGGGGTAAGGAAGGGAGGGGAAGAGATGGTGCTTTAGATAAAGCTGCCTCTGCAGCAAAAAACAAAGGTAAAAAAAAACAGGCAAACTGGGCAGGCCTAGTGGTCTTTATTTGCCGTCACATTGTGTGTTTCTATGTTTCTGTATTAATGAGTAGGTACAGTAACATCAGCCCCCCCCCCCCCTTGCAAAGGTCAGCTAGAGCACAGGTAGCACCAGTATGGGAGGATCTGCTGTGGAAAATAATCCAAAAATGGAATAGCAGTTTCAGGCATTAAACTGCTGATCAGTTCTAAAAATGCATAACACCAGGGCATTGAATGTGTAGTAAAATTAAGTGAGAGGTCATTATTGCCTGCCAGTTTGGAAAATCAGCTGATCTTCACATTACCATGCAGATATAAAGCAAATGTGATTAACATCCATTCTTGATCCTAGCTATGCCTTGCAGATTGTAAGTAAGTAAAATGTTATTTATCAAGCACCCCATCCCAGAGGCTCTGGGAACTGTACAGGCTGACAAGAGATAAAAAAATAAAATACACCAATAAACACATAATCAGTTGGAGCAGAAACCAACAAACAACAATCTCTAACTAAAAAATTACCCACACAGTCAAAATCATCCACTGTTTTGTATATAATATTTAACTGTAAAAGTTACACCATTACAGATGTATAACCTTGCCTATTTCAAAAAACGTAGTCATAGTTTTTTATTTAATTTAAATCTGTTGTTGCATTCTTACTGATTTTTCACTATGCTGACGTTTCTGAAATGTGCTTGATAAAAACCCTTAGATTATTCCACATCATAGCTTTTGTTAAACTTCATATTACTGGTCCCATGACTAAGGCTGTGCACAGTGTTTTGCATAACCTGGACAGGAGAAAGAAATGTAATTGTTTTTAATTTTAAATTTTATGATTAAAATCTATGTTTGGTGAGTAAAACAAATTCAAAATTCAAATACTACTACTTAACTTAATGCACCAGCAAGCTGAAAAACATATCCTTTTGATTTTGGAACACTTTATGTGATGGAGTATTGGTACGCACACGTGTTTGTTTTCCTTTCTTCAATTTATTCTTTATCTCTTACCTTGGCATACCCTCCCCCAAACATGGCATTGCAGCTGTCTGCCAAGACTTTGATCCTGATCACGTGGCTCCAACAAAGGAGAAAAACACCACGGAAGCCCCCTGAGGAACCCTCTCATGGCAAAGTACAGGCAAATCCTGCCATCTTGCTGCAGTAAATGCATATTTGTGAAGTCTGAGCAGCCAGAAGGAGCCAGAGGTGTAATAAAGAAATAACACTTTAAAAATGTGTAAAAGAAAGACCCCACTTAAACAAGATATTGCATCTCATCAGGCTTATCCCACTAATTGCAGTCATTCCATTTGCACATGCATAACTGTTGTAACAGGTGTGTGTGTGTGTGTGTGTGTGTGTGTGTGTGTGTGTGTGTGTACGTGTGTGTGTTGATAAAGGTGTCTCTATGCACATGTGTTTGTGTTTGTTGTATGCATTTTTGAGAGGGGGTCTATGTATGTCTAGAGCAAACACCTTGTTTTGCTGGATGTTTAACATTTTCTAAGTTTTATTCTATTATATATAGAAAAATGTATGGTCATCCATCGGTAACTGGTTTGTCAACCACCGAGAGGTTGCCATGGTGACTGTGTAAACCCCGAGACCGAAGTTTGAGAGGTTTGCATCACCATGGCAACCTTGAGATGGCTTAACAAACTGGTTGCTGATCGATGTGCCATACATTTTATTTTATAATGTATGGTAACAATAACGTTTACAAAAACAATGAAGCAGGTCCTTATTGTAGCAATTTCAGTCACCACCACTCTGCTCTGGGTCATGCTGTCAGCGGCATAGCCATGTCAAGAAGGCCGTCGGTTCAAGTTGTGCACATGCGCATAGTGATCCTGCTTGCTATGCCATCGATGTGACACACACTTGATGGGTTAACAACCTAGTGACTTTGGATCGATGGTATAACAAGGTTAGTGAAAGATGAATTTCAGCATGTAACATTCTAACATACATTATTGTGATATAAATGTTGGATTATTACATAACAATATACAAGTACTTCAAAGTACAACTAAGTCATACATTAATTCTATATCCCTTATCCCGGTTAATGCATTGCCTGCCATTTTGGCTCTGACCAGAATATGTTATCTAGACTGTTATCATCAACAGTTTCTATTGGAAAGAAAGTGCCACACTTTTGTTGTTCTCATTGTTAGTTTGCATCAGGCACCACCGAGCCATCCAGAGAAGGTGTCTGTTATTGTGTGATTAATTGTCTCTCTTAAGTTCGTCTTCCTTTATATTTTACACAACATTTGCAGATATAGTACATAAGAGAACAAGCCACTAGTTGTTTACAGATATAACAATACACCATTAGGGAAAACATACAGTAATCAGTAGACACTTCAATATACTGTACAACTGCAAAAAAGGGGGATGGGGTTAATTCCAATGTTTGTTTTTTTAAGATTTCTTAGACTGTCAGGGTGGGATATTCAGAATGCACCAGGCAGGGGCGCAAGCCTGGGTGCAGTGCAACTGGGATGCACCAGGGCATGGACCAGGTGATATTCAACAGTTCTGTGCCATGGCTCTGTACTGTTGAATATGTCACTGGGGCTGCCTACACTGCACACGGCACAGTGGCACTGAGCCAGCATAAGTGGCAAGTGAGGAGCAGGATGATGTGCCAGCGCAAGTGTGGGTGCACTAGGTGCATCAACCACAATATTCAGCGCTGAGCATGCAAATGAGGCCATTATGCATGCAAGGTGCAAATGGGGCCATATTATGTAATTAAGGCCCCATTTGTATGCAGGTATGCCAATCCCTGGTGACATGCGCCTGGCGCCCTGCCAGGCTGCAGCCATCAGGGACCAATAGCTCCTGCCCCTCGGCAGGCAATGTGCCCCAACGTCCGATCGCGGGCTTTAGTTACAGTTAAAAACCCTGGTGGTCCAGTGAACCCTACATCATTGCCCGATTGCAGGCTATAGTAATAAGTACATTCCCTGGTGGTCCAGTGGGCCTGCACCCCTGCCCGATTGCAGGCATGCGTGATGAATCATAACCCTGGTGATCCAGTGGACTCAATCCCCAGCCCAATCTTGGGCTTCAGTAGTATTTAAATACCCTGGTGGGCCAGCAGTACCCCCTCCCCACCAGTCCAATCAGTCCTGCCACCCCGCTCCCCCCAGGTCAGTGGCGGGAAGCAGCTTCCCACCCGTGCAAGCCATCCAGCTGCCTGCCGACTGACAGCGTTCAGTATGGCTGTATGCCCATTAGTCCCCTGCGTGGGCCAATGGGTGTACAGACCATACGGTACTACACAGTCCCAAAATGTGAATGAGCCATTCACATATCGGGACTGTGAAGTACAGTACGGTTTGCACACCCATTGGCCCCCTGCACTTGCGCCACATACATTACTGGTGCACCCCAGTGCATCGGGATTTGTGCAGCACAACATCCCCCTTTGAATATCATGCCAGGGTGAATATGCGCATGGTGCAACACTGTTGCGCCATGCACAACCCCTTTGAATAACCCACCCTTAATGTCCATATTGTAGTTTTACTACAAACTGTCACATTTTTGAATTCTGTACATATTAGAATGCATAATCTTATTTACTTGGGGGTCCTTGACAGGTTTAATTCCATTGGGTAAATACTGCAGTGATTGGTGTAAATGATGTTGTATTAGGACTCTTGACTTACTGATGTAATGTATATATACTTCCTTCTAACTAGTTATCTTCCCCGGGGGGGGGGATTCCACTGAGTTTTTATTCAGATTCCTTAGGCTGTTTCTGTACATGAGTAGTTTTATTATACACTGACACATTACTGAACTCTGAACATATCCGGATGGTTGGCCTCATTTAGTTGGGGGTCTTTGACAAGTTTTTTTTTTAATTGGCTCTTATACTTACAATTGCTATTATCACGTATAAAATCCTGTTACAGGACTGAAGGACTTAAGTTTTATGCATTTCAGTTAGTATTTAATGTATGGGGTTGCTTTTCATTAGACTGGATTCTCAAAACATACTGGGACATTCAAAATTTACATCAGTGTAGATCTTTGCTGGAAGTGTTCTTATCTTATTCTGGGGATATTTGACCTTGAAAGGCTCCTCAACGAAACATGTATTTAAATGAGTTTGAATACAAATGTTTTGCTTTTCGAGAGCTGGATTCTCATACACACTAGGAGATTCCTAATTTATGTTAATGAATTTCTCTGTTTGAAGTATTCTTATCTTATTCTGGTAACATTTGATACTGAAAGACTCCTCAGCTTAAGAAAAACTGGTGCTATCCAGTTTCTCTGATGCAAACCTCAATTATGGTTTAAATGAGTATTTTAAACCAATGAGAATGATTTCCTTTTTTAATGCATGATCTAGGTGTTAATAGTATGTGATTTTCTGGGTGACTGTCATAAACATCTGAGGAAGGACTTGGTTGGTCTGAAAGCTAAAGTATTTTGTTCTTTTTGTAACATATTTGTTGGTCCAATAAAAGGTAACAAACCATTTGCTTCTGGATCTGGTCTTACAAGGACCAATATGGCAACTAAACAATGTGTTTGTTTATAGTTTACAGTACTTTGATCAGGATTTTCAAATCTCTTTAATAGCTATGCAGACCCCTTTGGCCACATTTGCTGAAGATGCACATGAAATTTAGATCACATATGAAGCCGTCTAACTTTTTTGTGCATCTTTCATAATCTGATGCAAAACGTGTTCTGCTTGCATCAAGAAGGTGTCACATGTAAGGATTAACCCATGACAAAGCATGGGTCTACTTGGGTATTAATCCATAGCTGAGGGCAGTGTTGGACCACAAGGCCGCAGGCTGAGTGGTTCCAATCAAACAGCTGTGGATTAATTCCCCAGTAGAGCCACACTCTGGAGTGGGTTAATTCACTTGTAACATGGGGAAGAGAAAGGGTTTGGGCTTTTTTTATATGTTTCTCTTCCCCATTTTACATTTATATAAAAGTAATTTTAAAGTGCAAAATTGCAAAGGTTCTGGGGGGATATTAAGGTTCCGACCATGAGGAAGAGAATGGGGGTTGCACTTGACTGGAGAAACTACATGCTGAACAGGCTGATTTTTTTTTTTTAATATTGTGAGTGCAAGTGTGAACAGTCATTGAATTACTGATCACATGCAGATGTGATCAACATTTCAGAATATGTGCTCATTTTGGCTGACTTACTTTTGTTAACTGTGAATGTTTGCTGTTTGGGATTTGGCTGCTGTGCGTTAAGTGAAATGCATATATATAAGTGCATTGGAGATTTTAGGTCTGGTAGTTATTCTTGCAATTTCTGGCAGCCCAAAGATGGCTGTGAAACAGTGCTAGCAGCACAGTACTGTTTTACAGTCATTTTTAGATCAATTTCCAAATGTACTGAATTAAGCCAATCTGAAAAAACTTTCATAGACCAATTAAGAAAAAAAAATACGTATAAAGATGTTTTCAAGCTACTGCAGATAAAGATTATGACTGATTATAAACTCCTCACAATTAAGCCTGAATCATATCTAATCTATATGAAGTGCAATATTAGTTACTGTATTTATAATTGTCTGTAGTTATTTATGAATGCCTTGATGTCATGTTTGTATTCATATGTATATTTTTTGTCATTTTGTTTTAAGATTTTAAGTTGTAAAAACCTTTTTGCTACACTATAAACAAACATTTGACTAGAGATAAAGATTATGACAGAGGAAATAGATATGGTGGTCACTTTATTGTAAAATGGGGAACACATATAGAAATGTACATAGCTACAGAGAATGGGAAAAAATGAAAAAAGAAACATAGAAACATAGCAGTCGACGGCAGATAAGGACCGCAAGGGCTATCCAGTCTGCCCATTTCTTTTTCTACCTTATAAATGTGCGATCGGCCTTTGCTCTGTCAATGGCCTATCTATTCATACTCATCCGTATTGCTCCCATGCCTGTTTGAACCCCTGCACTGTATTGATATCCACCGCTTCTTGAGGTAGGCCGTTCCATGCATCGGCCACCCTTTCTGTGAAAAAGAACTTCCTCACATTACCCCTTAATCAGCCTCCCTCTAATCTCATGCTGTGTCCTCTTGTCCTGCTATTTTTCTTATATTGAAAACAAGTTAAACTCTTTCACTTTGTTATTGCCCTTAAGGTGCTTGAATGTTTCGATCATATCACCTCTCTCCCTCCTTTGCTCTAGGGTATACATATTGAGCTCTGTTAATCTTTCCTCATATGTTTTCTGATGCAGTCCCTGCACCATTTGGTTGCCCTTCGCTGGCCTGCCACAATTTGGTTAATGTCCTTGTGAATGTGTGGCCTCCAGTACTGCACACAGTACTCCAGATGGGGCCTAACCAGTGTCTTGTAAAGAGGGCTTATTACCTCCCTCTTCCAACTTGTGATACTCCTACTAATACACCCCAACATTCCCCTAGCCTTACCTACTGCTTTAGTGGTCTAGAGAAAAGGGTAGTGTCCTGCGGGTCTTTCATTGCTCGAATGTTTTGAATCTCTACGTGTTTATTTTTGGCATAAGTTTGAGTGCTTTTCTTTTATGTTTTTGCTTTAGTGGTCTGCTTGGATGATTTCAGGACATTGGTGATGATGATGCCCAATTCTGCTTCTTCCCTTGTGAATGCCAGCAACTACCCTCCCAGCCTATAGGTGGCTTCAGGGTTTCTCTTCCCTATGTGCATGATCTTGCACTTCTTTGCATTAAACCCCATTTTGTTAGTTTATCCAGATCTCTTTTCATTCTGCCCACCCCATCTGGATCATCTACACTGTTGCTGATCTTGGCGTCATCTGCAAACAGACAAACCTTACCCTCCAGTCTATCTGCAATGTCACTGATGAAGATATTAAAGAGAAGTGGCCCCAAGACTGATCCCTGAGGTACCCCACTTGTGACTTGCATCTTTTCTGACTGTATACCATTTACAACCACTCTCTGTTTTCCTTCTGTCAACCAGTTTGCCACCCAGTTGACCAACTTCTTACCCACCCCGAGCCTACCCAGCTTATTAATCAATCTTCTATGTGGAACAGTATCGAAAGCTTTGCTGAAGTCAAGGTAGGCAACATCAACTACTCCCCCTTGGTCCACCACTCTGATTACCCAATCAAATGAATCTATGAGATTAGTTTGACAGGACCTTCCTTTTGTAAACCCATGCTGTCTTGGATCCTGTGTTCCTATGGATTCCAGGTGTTGCATGACCCTTTCCTTATGGAGTGCCTCCATAATCTTGCCCACTACTGAGGTAAGACTGACTGGTCTGTAGTTCCCTGCCTCCTCCCTGCTACCACTCTTGTGGAGCAGGATCACATGAGCTCTTCTCCAGTCTTCTGGGACTTCTCCTGTGCTCAGAGACTCACTAAACAGTTCTGATAATGGCTCTGCTAGTTCCACCCTTAGCTCCTTTAGTACCCTGGGATGTATGCCATCAGGTCCCATTGCCTTGTCCACCCTGAGCTTATCGAGCTCTTGTAGGACCCTTTCTTTTGTGAAGGGACTAGTGCACACCTCCCTCCCCCTGTGTCCATGGTGCTGAGCTGTGGGCCTCTGCCCTACCTTCTCTTCAGTAAATACTAAGAAGAACAATCTATTTAGGATAGATGCTTTTACATGGTCCTCCTCCTCACACGTCCCCTTATCCCCTTTGATCTTAGCAATAGCCCTTCTGGACTTTCTCCTTTCACTAATGTATCTATAGGAAGTCTTGTCACCTTCTTTTACTGCTTGTGCTAGTGTTTCCTCAATTTGGACCTTTGCCTGCCTTACTGCCTTTCCTGCTTCCCTTAGGGAAGTTTGGTATGAAACATAGAAACATAGACTTTGGCTGCAGATAAGGACCACTTGGCCCACCCAGTCTGCCCATTTTCCTACCTACTGGATAAGCTGCAGATTCTAGTTATCCAACAGTCTACTTCCTGCCACCCCCCACTACAATTGCCTTGTGTCTGTTCCATGCATGTTTGAATTCCCCCACTGTTTTAGCCCCAACAACCTCCCCAGGAAGGCAGTTCCATGCATCCACCACTCTCTCCATGACAAAAGATTTCCTCACATTACCCCTGAGCCGTTCCCCCCTCTATCTTTAAATTGTATCCCCTCGTTCTTACACATCTCTTTTTCTGAAAGATGCTACCCTCCTGGACTTTGTTGATTCCCTTGAGGTACTTGAATGTTTCTATCATGTCCCCCCATCCCTCCTTTCATCAAGGGTATACATATTAAGCTCTTTCAGTCTCTCTTCATATGATTTCCGATGCAGACCCTGCACCATTTTAGTTGCCTCCTCTGGACTGCTTCCATCCTGTCTATGTCCTTGTGCAGATGAGGTCTCCAAAACTGCACACAGTACTCCAGATGGGGACTCACCAACTGTCTGTACAGAGGGATAACCACTTCCCTTTTTCTACTTGTGATGCCCTTTCCTATGCATCCCTGTATCCCCCTGGCTCTCCTCACTGACTTCTTACATTGCTTACCCACCTTTAGATCATCCGATATGCCTACCCCCAAGTCCCGTTCCATTTTTGTTGTTGTTAGTACCCCCCTGCTATTGTGTACTCTTTTCCTGGGTTTTTGTTTTCCAGGTGCATTACTTTGCACTTCTTTGCATTGAATCTTTGTTGCAGTATGTCTGACCATTCCTCCAACCTTGCCAAGTCCCTTCTCATCCTTTCTACCCCAGCTTGTATATCAACTCTGTTACATATCTTTGCATCATCTGCAAAGAGGCATACCTTTCCCTCCAGACCCTCTGCAATGTCACCTATAAAGATGTTAAAGAGGAGTGGACCCAGTATTAAGCCCTGAGGTACTCCACTGGTGACCCTCCTTTCTTCGGAAAGTGTGCCACTCACTATTGCCTTCTGTGTCCTGTTGTATAGCCAGTTTGCAACCCAGGCTACCACCCTGGGACCCACTCCCAAGCTGGCTAACTTGATTATTAATCCTTTGTGTGGGACTGTGTCAAATGCCTTGCTAAAGTATAGGTAGGCCATATCGACAGCCCCTCCCTGGTCTATTACTTTGGTCACCCAGTCATAGAAATCTATTAGATTCGTCTGACATGACCTTCCTGCTGTAAATCCATGCTTCTTTGGGTCCTGTGCCCCGCTGGCCTCTAGGTATTCAACAATTCTTTCTTTCAGAAGTGATTCCTTCATTTTCCCTACCACTGAGGTCAAACTTACAAGTCTGTAGTTTCCTGCTTCTGCCTTGCTCCAACTTTTGTAAAGGGGAATCACATCTGCCCCCCTCCAGTCCTCAGGTACCACCCCATCCTCCCATGATTTGTTAAAAAGTGTGGTCAGTGATGTCACTAGGTCCTCCCTTAGTTCTTTTAGGATTCTGGGGTGAATCCCATCAGGCCCCATTGCTTTGTCCACCTTGAGTTTTAGGAGTTATTTCAGGACTCTTTCTTCTGTAAATGGACTGGTGTCAACCCCCCTACCCAGAGTGCTTCTAATGTCTAGTTTATGTAACTCCTCCTCATCTTCTTCTTTTGTGAATACTGAGCAAAAGTATTCATTCAGTATCTCTGCCTTTTCACTGTCTTCCTCTGCCCACCCCCCTCTCCCTTATTAATCTTCACTATTCCTCCCTTAACCTTATGCCTCCCTATATTCATCCTGCTGCATTCCCTTATATTTCCTGAAGGCCAACATTTTGGCTCTGACCTTTTCTGCTAATGATTTTGAGAACCAAAGTGGTTTCCTTCTTCTTTGCACTTCCTTTTCTCTCTAACACAATAGGATGTTGCTTCAAGAATTACATCCTTAATGCTTGTCCACTTTGCTTGTATCCCTTCACCTGTATTTCTATTTGCCAGGGCTAGCTTAACTCTGTTGGCCATCTTATTCAAGTCAGCTCCTCTGAAGTCCCATATTTTTGCCTTGGAATGGGATGATTTAGTTCTAGTGGCCAAATTGAACCATACCATGTGATGGTCACTGGCCCCAAGTGACCTTCTACCTGGAGATCTGGTCTCCGCAACTGACTGGCTGGCGAGATCATTAGTCCCTATGTGTACCAGGGCATCAGTGTTTTCTCCTGCTTCC
Source organism: Neoceratodus forsteri (assembly GCA_016271365.2). Classification (NCBI taxonomy): domain Eukaryota; kingdom Metazoa; phylum Chordata; order Ceratodontiformes; family Ceratodontidae; genus Neoceratodus; species Neoceratodus forsteri. The sequence continues at coordinate 760,487,560 of CM057451.1, forward strand.
TGAACAATTTTAGCAATGTGGTGAGTGTCTCTCCACACTGATGTACCTGGGAGACATCTGACCATTACCCCTGTTTGGAGATGGGTATCAACTCCCCCAATCATGGAGTTTCCTATAATCAGAAGCTTTTTTGGATTTCCTTTTTGCTTTTTTTGCTTTGGTTCCTGTTTTGGATGAGTTTTTTTGTGCTAGCTCCTGTTCTGTAGTGTCCTGCTCTGCAGTGTCCTCTGCCCCTTTGTTTGATTTTGGAGATAGAGGCAGATACCTGTTTGTAGTTTTTATATGGTTTGTGGAGGTAACATGTTGGAGAGCACTGAGTGATGGGGCAACTGATTTGCCCCTGCTAATCACTTGCCAACCTCCCGGACCAACTACCCTCTGCGGTTGAGGTACTTCTGTTGGATATTGGAGAAATGATGGGTGGTTCTTATAATAGAATAAAAGAGGGCTCAGAAAGGCAGCAAAAGACTGTTGTAGCACAGACATGTCAATTTTTTCAAATGGTCACCACATCAGCAAGGCTTGCATATATGTGTATATATATATATATATATATATATATATATATATATACTATATATATATATATGGTGGCCAGTGCAGGTACTGCTACCTTGTTTATAAATAGGTGGAGGACATATTGACAGGGGTAAGACAGTTGTCGCAGACTGAGCCATACATTAATTCTCAGGTAACCATGGATTACATGAGGGAATTAATGTATGGTCACCTGATGGTGTTGAGCCAATCCAAAGCAACCCTTTCTCATCCCCCTGTTACAACCATCCTTTTTTGATGCAGGCTAATGCTGATCTAGGAAACAATCACACAATTTGCTAGCCTTGAAAATAAGTCATAGAAGCTTTGGCACAATCAGAAGGATGCTGATGGAGAGGAGAATCTGGCTTTGCATCAGCCTCTTCCAGTTAGAAACTCCAACAAACAAACAGGAAATTAACCATTTTAACAGTGAATTAAGTGCCTCCCCATGACAAATCATTTAAAAATTGCAATTTTCTTTAAGCCTGAATTGGTTACTGATTTATGTTGTTTCTCAAAAGAAGTGGTGGTCCCTTGCTATTTGTTTCAGTGCTTTAATGTAAATTTAAGCCCAGACACCAAATGACAGTGTGGACCAGCCATTGGCTGGGTACTTACTGTATTCTAAAATGTAATTGCCTGAATTGTTTACTTTTTAATAAGGTGCAGTTGCCTACCAAATGTTCAGGTGATTGGTGAGGAGTCTGCTAATGCTCACTGCTCACAAACCATTCTGTGTTTTTGAGTATATCATTGAACTTCTCATCCAGAGGGGTCCCACTCACACCAGAATCCAGCCAGCTATACTCTACACCACAAATGGCCTGGGAAACGAGGAACAGGGACAACAACAAACTCAGGGTACATTAATGGGAGACCACTCACAAACAGATTGTCTATGCCTGGGTCTGGGGTCAATCAGGTCTGTGTTGATTTAAACCATATGCTGTCACACATAGTTACACAAGACATCATCCCTCTACCAGCACATTCCCTTCTAGTTCATCTGGGAGAGCGCTACTCTTCAAGCACCCCTGTGCAGGATGGGCACTGCTGCTGCACCATTTATTTCACATTACTACTTCCCACAAGACAGGTGTATGGCAGCGCTCTCCCCAGGCAAGGCAAAACACTACCCTTGTGGGGCTAGGTATCAGCACATAGTATTTATACCAGGTGGAGGCATTACAAAAATTATTGGAACAAGCTTATGGCTGCCTTAGTCATTCAATCAGTTCAATTCACTTACTACTTCCTGCATGATGCTTCCTAGGTCCTAGTTACCTTTTTTCCACAATGTACTCTGTCACATGGCCCATCCTAAGTGTGACTTAAGGTTGACCCTAACTCTTGCTAGATGCCTTCCAGATGCATCAAGTACATACAAATTGCCACTAGAGGTGTTCATAGAGTTGTTTTGCATACAGTACAATGGTACCATTTGTGCCTTCTAGAGCTGCCTGTGGAGGTGGATTCCCATCTTGTTTTCTCCCTTGTACTCTGTACAGGGAATAAACATAAACCCTGGTGACCTCCTTTGAGAGGAGGCCCACCACTACCCTTGTGTGCCTCCCAAGTTGGGACTGTTGGTGTTCCCCTTGTGGCAAGGTTTCCCAGATCTGCTTTCATGATGTTCAGCCATTCTAGCGGGCTCCTCCCTACCCCTAGCAGGGTGAGGAGTAGGGAGGCTCCATCCCTCAGTCCCTCCAGAACTTCTGTCCTTACTGGTCTGTGGAAGTGGTACTCTGTAATCCAAAAAGTACAACCCCCCCAGGCCAAATATCAACACTGGGCATAGCTAGCCTCCTCCCTTTATAAAATAATGGTGGAATTGTACAACCATGAATATTCACATCTGGGGTCCATCAGTTGAGCCAAGAAGCACAGAGCAGAAACATCCAGATACCCTATCACCTACTAGAGGTCCAGCAGAAAGTAAATCTCAGGATCTGGGTTAAGCCTTCAAGTGCTCCCACATTCCCTGCCTTGAAATGGGAGAAGAGAGACTGGCTAGTTAACCCCCATCAAGGGACTTCCCACCTGATTGACTGACAGGAGCTAAAGGGGAGAAGCTGTAACAGTGGAACTCCCATCTCTCATGTTCATTCTTTTATGAGGGACATTTGAGGCAGTGATTGGAGGAGTGGAAGGTGAGATCGGGTAAAGCAGAACTCAGTCTAACAGAACAAGCGTGTCTGTACACCAAACGCAGGAATGTCCAAGCATAAATTACACTGAGTGTAATAAAATTTAATCGCACATTACAAAGTACAGATCACAGGCAAATCTTGAAACTAGATGCCCTGCACTTCAACCATTAGGTCTTCATCAGGGGGAACTCACCCTCTTGACCCCTTGCTGATCCGATGCTGGTGGCCAGCAAAAGAGAACTAGCCTGACCTCTATAGGACTGCACCAGGAAAGGGATGAGAATCTTCATACCTGAGTAGGCTGGATATACTGTAACATAAAGCAGACAAAAATCAGTGCACCTACCCACAAAAAGGCTCCATAGGTAGATTCACACAGCCAGGGTGAAACATAAGCTTTTTTCTTCAGTTCTCCTGGTGTAACTGCATCTGCATTTTGGACTGCCTTAGCTCCTGTTTAGGTGTGTTTTCCATCAGCTTTTTATTGGTATTTATGTAAGTTTGTATGCCAAGATGAGTACAAAATAAAAAGCATGAAATATATAAGTAACCCATCTTTTTTGGCTTATTATATGTTGAAACTTATTGTGGGACAAAAAGTACCTATGGAAGTTTTTTTTTCTTTACTTTCTCTGTATGCTCCCCCCTCCTCACAGCTCTCCCCTTCTTCAGAAGACACCTACGGCCTTATCAGCCCTCGCTCACCTACCTGGTGACCGGTGCAGTTCATGCTCCATGGAGCAGTGGTTTACCACCCCCCAGGCAGGTACGGGGTGGGAGCCCTTACACCCCGACACTTCTCTGTGTTTCGTTGGCACGCTATCTCCGGGCAGGTAGGGGCACTGAAGGTCGGGGCCTGGTGCTCCATCTACCGGGAGGCTGCAAGGTGTTTTTCCTGATGTTCTTTCAATGTGCCAGGTCCCCAGACATCAAGGCACTGAAGCGCCGATGTCTGGCACATCGCCCCCTCTGTTGGAGCATCAGGCTTGCTGTACCTCAGGTCTTCATCTGGGGTCAGACAAGAGCCAAGCTCTGGTACCCCCTCCCCCCCGGAGAGGACGAGTGGTCCTTGGGATGCTCAAGTCCTCCCCTCCCGGCCGGCCCTCCAGCTCCCAGGCTCGTTCCCGAACCCGGGTCGCTGGCATGCAAGCTGAAATCCAATCACGGCCATGCCGCGGGTCCCCTATGGAAGTTTTTTTGTGGGTGAGTGCACCAATTTTTGTCTGCTTTATGATTCATTTATTTGGGACACTGCCTTATTTATACTGGCTGTATAGTGGCACACTGGTTTTGTTTGATATACTGTAACATGCAGTTTAACCACAGTGGCCCAGCTGCACCACACCACCTTTCTAAACCAGGGACTTACTGTTGTACTGTATGTATACATATATAATAACTGGTGACCCTTCTAAATATAAACCCTAGATTTGTGCCCCTCCAGAGTATGGTGAGTAATGATGCCATAAGAGACACAAGTCAGTATAATATTATCATCTATGCTAAGAATACAGGAAAGCATATTACCTTCTCCTGGGAGCAGAGGGCAGCCTCCCATTCTGTAGTTTGTGCTCTGATTCAGCTAAGCCCCCTTATAGACCTTCTGTTTATACAGTTTTTGTGACTAGGGCTTATTGTTTCAACTTCCCCTGTCTATTCTTATAATAAGTACAATGCCTTATACGGTAAGCTTCAGATTTATGCACTTGCAGCAGTTTCTACTGTCAGCAACTGCTACACATCACTCTACCTAACCTTGAACATTCTTAGTTCTAGCAAGAAAACAATTGCCTTTTACACATACACATTTTGACCCTGAAACTCTAAATCAATGGTTCTTAGACTTTGTCACAGTGAGCCTCCCCAAATCCATGGAAAAGATTCTGAGCCTCCCCCAAAAACTGAAATAATCTTGGGCCTCCCCCCAAAAAAATAACATGCTGTACTTTGCGCAGTACACCATGAATAAATTGAAACCCCTTTGACTACTTGGCTCACATTCAGTTCTTTGTTTTATACTGATGTGGAACCTTTGGAAAAGAGCTCTTGTGCTCACAGATGCTATCTGAATAACAAATAAATAAAATGAACAAATATTATTCCGTTTATTGTGCCCCCATCAGCCTACATGCTCCACTATTTTCATTCTTGAATCATTGTTACCCCTTGTTGCAGTACCTTCATGGGTCCAGACTACTTTCTTGGTTTCCTCTCTATATGGAAATAACCCCTACCATACTTTGCCTCTCCCCCTCCTTCCCTGCTCCTAAGCAACTTCTCTGGGATTACTTTGCTCCTTCCTGCTGTTGCTCTTAGCAATTCTATGCTCAACCCTTGTATTTGGACTGTTCTGCCATCAGTCTACAAACTGATCAATTACCACCACTCATTATTAATTTATTGTTCATACTTGTTTGCACTATTGTTCATTGTGTATTTCTTGAATGTTTTGCAGTTACCTTCTGAAATGTATTCACTACCTACCCTTCCCCGGGTACACCTGAAATGAGCTTTGGCTCATTCACCCTTGTCACCTATTAGTAAATAAATTCATAACATTCACCTACTATTATCCTCTTTCAGTTTGCTTCATCTCTTCACACAAAATACATAAAACTCAAAATTTAAATACTGTACTTTTTCAGACTCACTTGAGCCTCCCCTGGAACAGGTTGGGGCCTCCCCAGGGAGGCTGGCCTCACCATTTGAGAACCCCTGCTCTAAATAGTTGGTCAAGCACATCTTTCCTTTGTATTCAGCACTTTTGTTCTAGAAGCACAACTCACAGGTCTCTGTCAGTAAGACTTACTCAAACATAAACTACAGCAGCCAGTACATTTCCATTAGAAATATATGTATATATGCAACGTTTACAGATCTGCACAGCTATATGATTATACCTTCATCTCAGTGATTATGAGTGTGCTCAAACAACATAATTACCTGGTAGGACATCATACCAAGTTATTACAGCATTTTGAGTGCTCACACTTCACATTCCCTGTTGGGAAACTTTGTTTTTGTGCCCATGTCCCTGCACCAATTATTATAAAAAATAGGACAAAAGTGAATGTGTGCTTATTAACTTCTTAACACACACCCTTGGTTTGTTATGATCACATAAATCCCTTGAGCTTTGGTCTCAAGGTTTATGGGTCTTCCCACACCTGGGGTGTGTAAAAAAACATCACAATACATAGTCACCAATTCATTATTCTCTATACTGTATCTCATGCATTATGAGTGCATGAAGCAGGTTTTTAATTAAGTTTTAATTTCAGACAATGCTCATTTGCTTGCTGATAAAGTGTTTGTAAAGTGCTTGTAGCCGGGAGGAACACAAATGAACTTTTCCCCTGCTGAGCAGAAGGAACAGGAAACAGTGTCTGTTCAGGGCACAAGTCCGTCGTTAGCACCTGCCAGTGAAAATCACCTCAGCAGGTGACAGACACAGAAACCTCCCCCTCATTTACTATTGCTGACCTATCAATCAGCAGAGTGAAGGAAGGTATACCTCAGTATTCCTGGTCTCAGCGGGGGAAAACATTGAAAATGAAGCTGTGACTGTAATGTAAAGAATAAGACTGTGGTTTCAGTCTTTCCTCCTGTTGGCTTTGCATCTCACCCTCCTGTCTGTAGCAGGAACAACTGGCAGTAAGTACATCAGACTCTTTCTAATGGCAATAGAAACACAGACCATAGAATCTGATGGCAGATAAGGTCTGCTTGGCCCACCTAGTCTGCCCATATCCCTACCTAATGGGTAAGCTGCAGATCCTAGTTAACCAACAGCCTACTTCCTCCTACCCACCACTAGAATTGTCTAATGTCTGTCCCATGCATTCTTGAATTCCCCCACTGTTTTTGACTCCACTACCTCCTTAGGAATGCTGTTCCATGTATCCACAACCCTCTGTGTGAAAAAATATTTCCTTACATTACCTCTGAGCCATCCCCCCATCTTCAAATTGTGCCCCCTTGTTCTTGTCCATCTCTTTTTCCGAAAGATGCTACCCTCTTGGACTTTGTTGATTCCCTTGAGGTACTTGAAAATTTCTATCATGTCCCCCTCTCCCTCCTCGCCTCATTGGGTTGTAATGTCATGTGCAGAGGGTTAGGTTTTCTTGGCTGGTATAAGCACCATAAAAAGATGAAGTCCAAGGGAAAGACTGTGTTTTAAGTGTTTTCAGTAATAAAAATAAAAGGTACTGGTCTTCAAATGTTGGGGAAATCTTGTGTTACTGAGTTCTGTACATTGATTTCATTTGATAACATATATTTTGTATACAGGATCATACAGTTAGGAAAAAGCCATACTTTCAATGGTAGTTCTCTATAGACAAGAATCAAATACACATCTAGACAATTAGTTACAAAAACACATATAGTGTTAATAAGACATAATGATACAACAGTGCATATATTTAAAGTGCATCAATTTATAGCAATCATTAGTTTCATACAGTACTTTCTTGAGGACAATTGGAATTCAATTAAGGCGTTCTTTGTTCTACTTCAGTAGGCAAAGAATTCTATGACTTGGCAATATACTGTATATATTGTCTGATCACTATATTTAGTGTAAATATGAAAAAATGTTAAGCCTCGGTCTGGTTTCCTTAAAAGGTAATGGCCAGAGGTAAACTGTTCTAATGTTGAACACTTTTTTAGGGCATGGGATCAATCTGCTGCAGACAAACACTGCACTGTAAAAAACAATGAAAGGAAAACAGCAGCAGTAAAAAACAAGGTCAGGTACATCAGCGACCCAACCAGACAGCACAGCCCCATTGAAATCAATAAGACATCTTCTATTTTGCTGTGGGGGGGGTGACTCCACCTCGCACACTCCCCGGACTTAAAATAATCAGCTCTTGGGGGTCATGGATTTTGGGGATGGGGAGAACACTGCAATGGGGGAATTAGATTTTTTGGGGGTAAAAAAAAGTCACAGCAGCAGGAGACCTGGCAGGAACCGAACCACTGTCCCAGGCCTCGTGCTGCGCCATGTGCTGGACTGGTGCTCTAGCCGCTCCACCACTAGAGCAGCTCAACCAGCACTCCAGCACACAGCTACTCAATCCCTCTGCAGGCCATCCATAGAGTGACAGTGGTAGTGTTAATTCACTACCATTATTCTACCCCTGTCTCTTTAATTCCTTATGCACATTCCACAGTGGGGTTTTTCATACACTATTTTTGTAGTGCTCTCTTGACCCGGTACCCTTTTTTAGAGGGGTTACTCTTTTCAGTTTTAGTGATTTAAAGGTTCATGCAAGTCAGTCATATTATTGTTTTGCTTTTGGCTGTAGCCAAATTAATCCTGAATACAAAATGCAAGGGTGCATACCGTAGTTTTTTTGCAAACCCCATAAAAGTCAAATTCCTGTATTGGAGACTTCCATTATCTAACACTGGAACCATTAACTGTTTAACCAGCATGATTTTTAATTCATCTCATAAGCAAAATGAAATTCTCCTAAGTGCTCCTGATGTTCATTTGCTTTTCACTCGATAATCAGCATGTTCATGAAAGGACATCCTATTGTCAGTACGGATGCCAAGATATTCATAACATGTGGTGTTGGTCACCTGCTGACCTGTTTCAAAAACTAAGTCAAAACATTCATTGTTTTTTTTGCCTCAGTTTATGAGAGAAATACAAACACTGCCTTTCTTTCCATTTAGCCATAGACCTGACCTGATGAACCACCCTTCCATTATTTGGAGGTCCCACTGAAATTTTTGTTTCAATTTCATTCAACTGTTAATGCCATTTCAACTATGATTTTTTTTTTTGCTAGAAACCAGAAAATCACTTTAAAAAGTGTCCATCAGCTGCCTCTTTAATTTAGGTCTTATTGTAAAGTTAAGTTTTATCATTTATTTGTGACAGTTTACATGGTCAAGAACCTGAGCACTTCACTTCTTAGATACACTCTCCTTTTAGCATTTCCTGCTGCAAGACCTCTGCTGATCAAACTGCCTTATCTGTACTCTTATCCTCATGTTGGAACAGCCTACCTCCTCCTACCTATTTTCTCCTGTTCATGTGCTCTTCTCTTCTCACATCACCTCCACCCTCAGCATCCCCTGGCTCAGTCATTTTACAACTACTACTTGCTTTTGACTTTTACATAGTTTACAATTCTAGTACCATGGTGACTTTAATTCTGTTGATTGCTGCTACTGCTGCTTTGCACAAAGTTGCCTTTTCGAAGATATAAGTAAAATTTACACAATTGTTTTACTCCCTTTCTCTCCACCATATAATTTTGTAGCAGAATCACCATCATTGTATTTATTTAAATTTATTGTAATTATTGGTTACCAGCATTGCTTGTACACCTCCAATATTGACAAGGTTAGTGTGGCACTAATCAGGTTAGTGCCACACTAACCTGGATTAGCACCAATGGTTCGGGTGGGTCCATATTCAGACACTTCCAGAACATTGCACTAATTAGGCTAAGGCTGTACCCCACCCCCTGAAGGCAGGGAAGCTGTAGTGCAGCCAAATGTCCTAGTAGTCTAGTGAAACCCCCATCCCTTGGTTATAGGTCCTACCATGCAACCATCTTTTCTGGCAATGTAGTGGGCTCCCAGACCCTGATCACCCAGTCCCAATGTTTTACCAACTTCCCTGATAGTCTAGTGGACCCAGCCACTCATCAGTTATCCCTTCTCAACACTGTAACAACTGCTCTTATGTCTAGTGGACCTCCACCCCAATACCCCAGTTTCACATTTTAACCACCTTCCCTTTTGAGTTGATACACCTTTCGCCAAGTGTTGCCCCTGCCTGTACACCTCCCACCTGCCCACCTACTGAGGTGCCCCGACCCACATCCCCCTCATCCCCATCACCATCACCAGTCATGCAGTCATCAGTGAGAACTGGCACAGCCCTCCACTCACCTCCTCAACCAGCCACCATCTGATATGTACTGAGAATAATTGTAAATGCTGTAGAAACAGCTGTTTCTACAGTACTCACATTTGCACTCAGTGCATGTCAGACAGTGACCAGCTGAGAAAGTGCATGGAGGGTTGTGCCAGTTGCCATCATTGACCTCATGACCAGTGACCAGGGTGAAGGATGCAGGGTAGGGGGTACTCAGTAGGTTGGGCAGGTGGGGGCTGTTTTATGGATGGGGTGGCACTCAATGGGGGGATGGTAGCCCACCAGAGGAGGTGGTGAAAGCTCAGAACCAGGTGATCAGGGGGTTGGAGTCCACTAGACACCAGAGCATTTTGTAAAACATCAAGGCTATGTGATTGGGGGATTTAGGGTCCACTAGACTACCTGCTGCTAGCTTTTGGCAGACAGAAATCTTGATTTCAGAGCAAGAAATAGGTGACTAAAAAGCTAGAACTTTTCTTACTGATAGAACACTTCTATCTCAGTAGGAGTCAGTGCCTGTTGGGATTAAGCAAACACATATTGTATTAGAAGTGTGCAGGGGGGTCTCATTTAGGGTAAAAAAAGAAAGTCAGTGTGTTTTTCTGTGTTGGGGAAGAGGGCTGTATCAACTTCTTAGTTTGTTAAATCGGGGGGAGGCGAGAAGTTAATTGTGGATGTGGCTTAAGCAGTAGAAAACCAGGTGTCTCCAATTACAGATACCTGCTGCTAGCTTTTGGCAGACAGGAATCTTGCTTTCAGAGCAAGGAGCAGCTGACAAAAAACTAGAACTTTTCTTACTGATAGAATACTTCTATCTCAGCAGTAGTCAGTGCCTGGTGGGATTAAGCAAACAGATACATTATTAGAAGTGAGTGTGATGGGTCTAATTTAGGGTAAAAAAAGTCAGTGTGTTTTTCTGTGTTGGGGAAAGGGGTCTGTATCAAATTCTTTGTTTGCTAAATCAGGAGGGGAGGAGAGAAGTTAATTGGGGGTGTGGCTTAGGTAGTAGAAAATCAGGTGTCTCCAATTATAGATACCTGCTGCTAACTTTTGGCAGACAGGAATCTTGCTTTCAGAGCAAGGAGCAGCTGACTAAAAAGCTAGAACTTTTCTTACTAATTGCCCTACTTTCCTCCCCTCCACCCTCTCACTCATAGCCAGTTCTACTTTTATAGGCACTGAATTGACTGACAACAGGAACTTCCTGTTTGGCAGTAGGAAGTGAAGGATACCTGAGACACATTACTTTCATCATCCTTAAGAGAAAAGAGTAGCTCTCCCTCTCCCTCTTGCAGCTGGAGGTCTGACTCTGAGCAAGGAAGAAGAAGACTACAGAAGAATGCAGAAAGTTCCTGTCCCAGAACAGGAAGGGCGAAAGCTGTAAGGGCACATAAGCAGTAGGAAAGCAGGTGGAAAAATAAATAGAGGGAGGAGAGAGTAAGCATATAAAGCAACAGGAGAGGTGCCACAAAATAAGACATGATGGGAGTAGTGCAGTGCAATGGCTGTGGGGCGGCAGTCTTCTGGGAGACATTCTGGAGGCTGAGATGCTGCCCTATTTGCAGGCACCTCTCTGGTCTGATGGAGGTGGTTGCCCATCTCCAGGCTGACCTGGCTAGGATTTGTGAAACCTCTTCTCCCACCCAGGGACCATGAAGGTCACCGCTGCTACCTCAGAGGTTGCCAAGAAAGAGGAGCAGTTGGATCAAGGTGGGTTCAGGGAAGGAGATGGTGGTGGATCAGAGGCACATTCCTCCAGCTGTACCTCCCCATAATTCATACACTGTTCTGGCAGAGAATGATTCCTCTATGGAAGTACCTGCAGTGGTGACCAAGGAGGATGCTGGAAATCTCCACAAAGGAGACCCACAGGAGGATGGCACGGGACCCAACAGAGGAAGAAAACAACTCCCAGTGGGGGGGCTCAATCATTAGGGTGGTAGAACTGGGGAAGGAAGGAAGGGGAGAGGGAGGTAAGGTGCCTGCCTGGCACCACGGCTTGGAGGGACTGGAAGCAAATCCTTAGGATAATGGGAGCCGCTGCATGAGGGAGGAACCTGGATGTTATTGTCCTCCTAGGGACAAATGACATGGCTGGGAAAGGGAACAGAACAGTGCAAGAGGAGTTTGTAGAGTTGGGGAGGGGCCCTAGACAAGTAGCATGTACGGTAACCTTCTCAGAGGTGCTGCCTGTCTATGGCAAGGGTGATGCTAGGTTACTCCGCACCATGGGATTAAATGAATGGTTGAAAAACTGGTGTGGAACTCAGGGTTTTGGCTTCATTGGGGACTGGGGAATCCACTTGGAGGGATACAGGCCTATACTGGTGGGATGGTCTTCATCTTTCCAAGAGGGATACCAGGATCCTAGGTGATAGGTTTAAATGCTTTACTGGCAAGCATTTAAACTAGCCAAGGTGGGAGGCACTGAAAAGGAGCAGGGAAATCCCAGCCTCCCACCACAAAACATGGTAGTTAACGAGGTAAACACCGAGGTAGAGAAGTCAATAGGGAGCAGAACAGGGGTAAATGCAGAAAAAGGCAAAGGTAGTAAGGACAGGGATGGGGCTAAAAGCGGTGAGACCATCAAAAAATGGAGGGTGATGAGTACCAATGCCTGTAGTCTGTGTAACAAACTTCCTGAACTAGTGGCCTTGATAGAAGAGGGTCTCCTAGATATCATGGCAGTCACAGAAACATGGTACACAGAAAACCATGACTGCAATGTCAGCATACTAGGGTACACAATCTACAGGAGAAACAGGGAGTGTAAAAGAGGAGGAGGAGTAGCTCTCTGTGTAAGGGAAGGGATCAAAGCAATGGCACTAAAGAGTAAACAGGGAGTAGAGAAGGCACTGTGGGCCACCTTTGAGACAGGTAATGGCACCACAATCTGCAAGGAGATTGTATACAGACCCCCATCTCAAGGGGAGGCAATGGACAAGGAAATGATTGAAGGCATCCTTAGAATGGCAGAAAAAGGGGAGATATTTTTGATGGGGGACCTGAATATGCTGGTATCCCATGGAATAGGTGACTGCAATTGGGTGCCTACAAAAATGGTGACTCAGTTGCAGTGCATGTCAATGGGGCTACCCACTGAGGAGGGTGACCTGATGGGAGGGTTCATGGATATATCGACAGGATGTCACTACATATATATGCGAGTAGGGAGGGGGGAGCGAGCATGCTTAGCTAGGGGCAGGAGGGGAGGGAGGATTTGTGAGAGGTGGTACCATGGTGAACTGCCACACTGCCCCTGTGGAGTGGTGGGTGGGTTCAGGGCTGGAGTTATGAGGGTGCTGGCTTTGGGTGTGGGCACAGGTACATTTTATTGCACCCAGCCCTAAATTTATTTGTAGTTCTGCACCCCCCGACATGCACCCCCAGGAGTTGAGAATCCTTCAGTAGGGGGGTGTGGAGGGTGAAGCCACCCACATAAAATACTAAAATACAAGTCCCTGATGCCATTTTGCTGTGCACCAGGGGGTACATCACTGAAAAAAAATGTTGGTGATGTACAGATACCCTAATGGCAATCACCTTTCAGCAATTGCCATTATCACATAAATCTGAATATGCCAAATGTTAGCTGGAGCACCTTTGTTGTGGCCACATCCAAGAGCAGGGTCATTCTTGATAACCTATAGGGGGCATGCCTCAGACTGCTAGTGTTAGAACCCACTCGGGAGGGAACAATCTTAGACCTGGCACTCTCAAACAGGAATGGAGAAAGGATCTCAGATTTAGAAGTTGATAGCCATCTGGGAACAAGCGCCCATCAAACAGTGTGGTTCATGATAAACACAGCCATAGACTCAAGTCATACAAACGCAAGAGTACTGGACTTTAAGAGAGCTGACTTTGGGAAAATGGGAGAGTGCCTCAGAAAAGAACTACCAAACAGGCAAGAAGGAGGAGTGGAGGAACAATGGGGGAAAATCAAAACAGCCATCACAGAGGCAACCAACCTTTTTGTGAAGCAAATCAACAAAACAAAATAAAACAAAAGATAAAAAACACTATGGTTCTCAAAACAGATGGTGGGGAAAGTTAAGGAGAAAAAGGTAGCATTCAGGAAGTATAAGGAAACACAGAAGGAGCAGGATAGAGAACTGCACCAGTTAAAACAGAAGGAAGTGGGTAAGGCAGTCAAAATAGCAAAGGCCCAAACTCAGGAAAAGATTACCAACTCAGTTAAGAAGGAGGATAAAACCTTTTATAAGTACATTAGGGAGCGAAGAAAGACAAAGGGAGGGATAGTGAGGTTTTATAAAGGGAAGGAGGGTGGGCAGAGGGTGACAGTGAAAAAGCAGGGATACTGAACAAATAGTTCTGTTCAGTATTCACAAAAGAAGAGGAGGGGGAGGTACCTAAACCAAATAACAGAAGCACTCTGGATGGGTGGTTGATATCAGTCCATTCACAGAAGAAAGGGTCCTAAAAGAACCCCTAAAACTGAAGGTGGACAAAGCAATGGGGACTGACAGGATTCACCCCAGAATTCTAAAAGAACTAAGGGGAGAACTAATGATACCACTGACTACCCTTTTTAACAAATCATGGGATGGTGGTGTGGTACCTGAGAACTGGAGGAGAGTGGATGTGATTCCCCTTCACAAAAGTGGGAGCAAGACAGAGGTAGGAAACTACAGACCTGTTAGTTTGACCTCAGTGGTAGGGAAAATTATGGAATCACTTCTGAAGGAAAGAACTGTTGAATTCCTAGAGGCCAGTGGGGCACAGGACCCAAGGCAACATGGATTCACAACGGGAATGTCATGTCAGATGAATCTAACTGATTTCTTTGACTGGGTGACCAAAGTAGTAGACTGGGGAGAGACTGTGGACATGGCCTACCTAGACCATAGCAAGGCATTTGACACAATCCCACACAAAAGATTATTAAACAAGCTAGCCAGCCTTGGAGTGGGTCCAAGGGTTGTGGCCTGGGTAAAACATTGGCTGTTCAACAGGACACAGAGGGCAATAGTAAATGAAGTCCACTCTGAAGAAAGGGGGTTACTAGTGGGGTACTGCAGGGTTCAGGACTGGGACTGGAAGGGAACGTATGCCTCTTTGCAGATGACACAAAGATCTGCAACAGGGTTGATACACAAGAAGGGGTGGAAAGGATGAGAAGGGACTTGGCAAGGTTGGAGGAATGGTCAAAATTATGGCAGCTTAGATTCAATGCAAAGAAGTGCAAAGTAATGCACATGGGAAACAAAAACCCAGGGGAAGAGTACACAATGTGGGGGGAGGTACTAACAACAACAAAAATGGAAAGGGACAGGGGGGTAATCATATCAGATGACTTAAAGGTAGGCACGCAATGTGAGAAGGCAATAAGGAGGGCTGGTGGGATACTGGGATGCATAAGGAGAGGCATCACCAGTAGAAAACAAGAAGTTTTTATCTCTCATTACAGACAGTTGGTGAGTTCCCATCTGGAATACTGCATGCAGTTCTGGAGACCTCATCTCTGCAAGGATATAGACAGGATGGAGGCAGTCCAGAAGAGGGCAACTAAAATGCTGCAGGGTCTGCACCAGAAGCCATATGAAGAGAGACTAAAGAAGCTTAACATTTATTTATTTATTGAATTTTGTTGACCGGGTGAGACTGCTGGGCCCCGGAAGTCCCTTTTTCAGGGGCGACCCGGAGGTAAAAAAGTTACATACATGTAAACGGAACAGTACAAATTGAAAAGTGACATGATGTTAGACAGTTAAATATTCCATAGGGTTACAATCAGGTAGGAGGTGTGGGAACATACAGCCCATGGGACATCTAGATTAGATATTTGTACACCTTTATAGATATATGTACACCTTTGAGGAAAGGAGAGAGCGGGGGACATGATAGAAACATTTAAGTACCTCAAGAGATTCAATAAAGTCCAAGAGGGTAGCATCTTTCAGAAAAAGAGATGGGCAAGAACAATGGGGCACAATTAGAAAATAGAGGGGAGGATGGCTCAGGGGCAATGTAAGGAAGTATTTTTTTTTTACAGAGAGGGTAATGGATGTATGGAACAGCCTTTCTGAGGAGGTTGTGGGGTCAAAAACAGTGGGGGAATTCAGGAATACATGGGACAGACATAAAGCAATTCTAGTGGGGGGTAGGAGGAAGTAGGCTGTTGGTTGACAAGGATCTGCAGCTTATCCAATAGGTAGGGAGAATGGGCAGACTGGGTGGGCCATGCGGTCCTTATCTACTAACAAAGTCTATGTTTCTATGACAAAGTCTGTATTTCTAGAGACTTCATACTGCTCCCGTCCTATGTTGGCAGTATGGGGCTGCTGTACCCATGAAAATGAGCTCATAATGGGCATGCAAATAACTTCTCTGTTTCATACATTTTTAATGGCATTATTTACATGCCAGGGCTGAATATGACCGGTAGGAGTGCTGGCACTATAGCTGTTTGGGCGTCAACTCCTGTGGGTCATATACAGCCTTGAGTCATGTCAGAGCAGCCCATATCCACTTAGCTGTGTGCCACCATCACCCAATATTCAGTCAGTTAATGCACTCTGTTAGGGCATACTATGTGGTTGAGTATAACTCAGACCTGGCTGTGTATTTTTTTGGGGGGGGAGCACTGCACTATAGTGTACTGCTCTGAATATCGGGGTCTGCATGTTTCTTCCCTCACTAATTCCTCCCCACACACACACACACACACACACACACACACACACGTGTCTCATGTGAAAATGAGCTTCAGCTCTGTGTGCCTCTCCTGGTCACCAGTT
Source organism: Neoceratodus forsteri (assembly GCA_016271365.2). Classification (NCBI taxonomy): domain Eukaryota; kingdom Metazoa; phylum Chordata; order Ceratodontiformes; family Ceratodontidae; genus Neoceratodus; species Neoceratodus forsteri. The sequence continues at coordinate 760,503,915 of CM057451.1, forward strand.
TTGACTACAAGAATAAATAAATTCATTAGACACAGACACGTAATCGCACTTTGATTTAAATCAAGATGACTGGTGTGGACCTCTGACAGCTGTAATTAATCACAACTGATGAATTTGCCTATGCTCCCCAATAAAAAAAAATATTAGTGTGTGTTTCCTGATGTCTTCATGAAGTCATAAAAGTTTTCAAGTACTTTAACTTTAGATTTTTCATCTACAGTATATTACTGTAATCCATTATACATCCATTTCAATATCAAAATGAATACCCAAGCTTTGAGTTACAGGTATTTTAAAATGTTGTGATAAATTGATACTCAGCACAAAGTTATGACACTGTTAAACAAAATAGCCTATTATTACAGCCCTTAATCCTCTTGGGCACTAGGGCTGCTGCCAGGAAGCTAGCAGACATGTTCCCTGTGCCTTAACAAGATAAATGATGCTGACATAAAGAATAAAAATGAACCAAAGGTGAGTTTATTAATCAGTGGTGGGGGCCAGCTGATGAAAAGGCTTGGTGCAGCACATGCTTTTTAAAGAGCCAACTGCCTTTCTGACCTTGCTGGCCACACAGTTATATATAAGGCCATAGTCCACAGGTAGCCAAAGCTGAGACAGAATAGCTTACTGGTTGGCGCACAGAACTGTGAATACAGAGTCCCTGCAGACCTATGTTTAAATCCCACAACTGTAACCTACTTACTGTACTCCCCTCAGCAAATCATTAAATCTCCCATTGCTTACTTCTCACTGGGTCAGACCTGAAAATGAGTTTGAGCTCAGTGTGCCTTTCCAAGGCAAATATTCTTAACAAAAAAGTAGATACTGCAAAGAGGACCCTTGAAGGAGCACTGGGGTGTAGTGGTTAGAGCACAGGCTGGTGAACAAGGAGGCCCAGGTTCAAATCTCTCTATAGCCACTTTACCAATCACTTATATTTTTATTATGCATAGGCTAAAAAGCATTTGAGTCAGAAAAATCAGCCCATTACAGACACTTTACCATATTTTGCATATACTAAATAAAAATGAAGTCTTTCAAACCCTGCAGTTGCACATAGATTTCCAATGAACACAAATAACTCTTAGGGACATCTGAGTAGGTACAGTCCATGAGGAGGTTGATATCTTCAACCAGGAATGTACATTGATGGATCTTTTAAAAAAAATCTATTAAAATCCTAGGAAACCATACAGGAAGAGACTTATGGAGCTCAGAATGTGCATCCTGGAAAGAGAAGAGTGGGTGGGGGTTGGGGTGGTATTCTAGAGACCAGTAAATATCTCACAGGGATAAATAAAGTACATGAGGGGAGTATTTTTCAGAGGAAAAGATGCACAAGAACACGAGGACATACAATGAAGGTGGAAAGGAATAGATTCAAGAGAGATGTGAGGAAGTACTTCTTCACTGAAAGAGTGGTGGATGCCTAGAACTGTCTTCCTGCAGAGGTGGTGGGGGCAAAAACAGTGGTTGGCTTCAAGCATGAATGGGATAGGCAGAAAGGAATCTTAGTGGAAAGCAGGGGGGGGGGGGGAGGAAGCCACAGATCAAGTAGGGGTTGCAGTGACAGTATAGGCAGGGGGAAAAAATGGGGAGACTGGGTAGGCCAAGCGGTCCTTATCTGCCATCAAATTCTATGCTTCTAGGTATTAGTCTAATTTTATCCAACCAACTTACACTACACTTTAGTATGACAGCAATTAAAAATCTTTCTATTCAGTCAAACCAGGCAGAATAAGCAATACACATGTAGTTAAAATTGACACATTTTGTAACATTGCATACACTTATTTGCTTATCAAAATAACCAAAATAATACAGTAACTTGATGATCATCTCTTGTGATTAGGCAACCAAGAATTAAAAATCATTGCATTAGTTTTAGCCAGTCAGGATTAATTTTTGTTTAAAAACATTCCAGGTACTCTAATAACCATTTATACAATGGGGGTCAGAAAATTCTTGCGTCTGATTGGCTGACTGGCACCTTTTACCCATGGTAAATCCTGGCATAACCCATGGGGAAAAAGTGCCAGTCAGCTGCATCTCCTAAAAGATCAACACGACCCCCAAAAATTACAAGAATTAAGCAGCCATATTGATCTCCCACTAGAGCAGGATTTGTAACCTAAGAAACCGCTATGCAAAAACGAGATTTACAAACATGAAATTACTTGTAAACTAATGGACCCCAGCAGTCAAGAAATCCACTTTAAAGAGCACAAATCCCTTTTTTTCTAAAATACATGTAGAACATTTTTAAACAATCTGATGTACCTCTGAAATGCAATAGGGGCCCAACTGAGACCATAGTTTTCTCTCCACTGTGTCCCGCATTCCCTGCAACATTGTCAGCTACAAGCTCATCTGATGGTTGCTCTCTTCGGCTTCACTTGCTCCAGTCTCTGTTGCACCTCTGTTGCCCCATGTCAGACCACGGTTTTCTCCATTCAACTTCTACCACCGAGGAGCTCAGTATGTCGGCATACTGTACATCTAGTGAGCAGCATCACACTGCAGGGAGAGGGGCAAAGAGAGAGTGAGAGAAGGTTGCATGCTTCCCTCCCCAAAGTGCTGGGATGTCCACCCACTCGTCTGCCCAAAAACAGAAGATGGAGCAGTTTATGGCTGTTTTTTTTTTTTCTTTTCAAGTAAACTGTACTGTGTCAGTAATCCCCTTCCTGTGGAAGCAATACTAGCTACAAGCACAATTTGTCCTGCTAAGATGGAAGGGCAGTTTATGACTTCTTTTTTCTTTTCAAATAAACTACACTGTTTCAACAAGCCTCTTCCTATGGAAACAATATTAGCTACAAGCACAAGTTATCCTTCTTGAACATTATTCATTAAATAGAAATGTTACAAACAAAAGATGTGGGGGGGAATTATTTTACATACCAACAGAGAACTACTTTCTCTGGTGCAATAAATTAAAGAAAAATAATTTTATGTGTAAAAAAAATTATATGTTTCTTTAATTTTTGTTATCATAAGTGAAGGAGGACATTCTATAATCACAATAAACCACTCTAGGGTGTAGGTTATTCTGGATTTTACCCACGGCCAACCTAGTTTGACCATGCCAATCATGGGTAAATCCCAGCATAATGCACCCCCTGTTGTGGTTTATTGCTTAAAAATAGATTGAGGGAGGGATCTTAGTTATTGGAGTTCTGTATGTTTTTATGTGCCACATGATTTAGGACTTGCCAGCCATTTACTGATTTTAATTCTAATAGGCTATGTAAATTGTTCACTGTAGGTGGCACTATCACCTTGGAAAAGCATTTGTGTAAAGCGAGAAGCATTGGTGGATTATTTATGGGTATGTCATTGCATTTTACCCATGTTTAACTTATACACAAAATAAAAGTCTATTGGCACCTTAGCAGTGATTAGACTGTATGGGTGCCCAGCTCTTTCGTTTTTTGTGGTTATAAGATAAACTTCTCAAGTTGTTTGTGTGCTAGAACTATGCAACATTGCTTAGCAGTTCTCTCACCCAAAGAACCCAGGTAGATACTTGGAAGGCTTAGCCTGAAGTTCAATGGACAAGCAGCCAGCCACTCCCACTTCCTGAGCTGTGTAAGCAGTTTCTCTCATCCTCCTTCTGAAGCACTTTTTTTCTTGTTGGCTGGTGGCTTTGTCTGTTTGTCCTCTGCAGCTAGCTAGGACCTATCCTGGGGCCTGCGCCCCTGCCCAGCCTTGCTGCTTTTGTTTGTCTCTGCTGGACCTTTCTGTATTTGTTTTCCTTCTTCTGGTTTGTATTTGCTTCCAGCTGTGTGCGTCTTTTTGTTGTTCTTCCTTATTTTTTGGTTTGTGTGTTTTTTGTTTTGGGCCTTGTTCCCTGTTCTCTGTGTTTCTGTGCTTTGATTTTGTCTTTTCGGGATTTGTTTCTCAGCTCCTAGCATACTGCTACTCTAGGGCTCATCCAACCTGCTTTCAGTTACTCACAACTCTCAAATGACTTGCAATGCAACTGCAAACATAATCTGTGTGTTTCAGCTCAACTGTAGCTGATTCCATGTTGCATACTTATTTGTTTTCACCTGACTCTGGCTTATTCAGAACTCTAGCTATGTAGCTCAATCATGTGCTCAACTCATTCTGCTTACCTCATTCAACAATTTCATTGCACTGCCTGGTGACAGCTGCTTTCAGAGCAGTGTGCCTCCTTTTATTTTATGTTTGTTGCAGTTTACAACTTAGTGCACTCAATACAAATGCTGCTTCTATGTTTGTACACCCTGTTATACTCAGTGGTTGGCTAAGGCTACTGCTAATGCTGTAATTTAGTTTCAATACTTGCATATTGGCCTCGGCCCTTCCATCACTTTCTTGTTTTTCCTATGGCGGGGATGTGGAGATGTTTGGGGAATCATGGCACCATGTGGCTAATTATTCCTGTTCTAAATCCTGTCTCCACTGCCGATAAATCTTCTGAGTATGTGTCACCTTATAGGCTTTTCGGACTTCTGGCTGGCTTGCCCCACTGTTTACAGTACTGTTTCATTGCTACTACTTATGCAGACCTACATGCAGGTTATCTATTACTACACCATTTGCTGACCTACATGCAGGTCCATTCTTGCTTACGCAATCATTGCTTCATGCCTATCGCCATCCCCTTGGCTTCAGCCTCAGGGATGTCTGCTGCACTCAATACTGCATTCGACCTTTGCAAGGTCTCAGCACTCAATGCTCATTAAGGTCTCAGCACGCTAGTGCTCATTTAGCTGCTCACCAGTTTTTCAGCTCCCTATCAGTATTCTGGGGCATGCCAGCTGTACCATTCTGGTGCAGGCTTCCCTGATACCTATGGTCTTGCTCTGCACCATGAGTCCACAGCTTGAGCATGCGAAGCTTGGGGCGGGGTCCTTCTCACCTGTCAGCTTAATTGTACCATCCCCTCGACTTCAGTCTCTGGGATGTCTGCTGCAGCTGGGAATGCCCTCACTCTGGGTGGACCTTCAGTCATCAACTGTACTGATGGCACATCAAGTTGTAGAAGTTAAGACTCAGCTTGACAGGGTGGGGCACTCACGGGGGCCCCTTTAGCTGCCTGAGCAGGTTCAGAGGCACCCTTCAAAGCTATTCTTACCATGACTGCCTCTGGGTCACCTGGTTTGAGTTTAGGGTGAGTAGGCCAGGTGAGTGCCTCAGCAGTCATTACTGTCCTCCTCCCACCTTGGTTGCCTATCATGTTGCAGAGTTTTCTTACAACCTTCCACGGCATTCCCATTAGAGGGTTTGAGTGAGAGCCTTCCTCCAAATTGGAATATTTTCCACCTCCCTTTAATTGGGTTTTCCAAATTTCAGCTGCAGAGCTGTCACTAACTAAAATATCCCAAGCCTGGAGGGAAGGTGACCTAGGCCTTGGATCCCCAGAGACTTCCTCCTCATAGGGTTTTTTTTTTCTCTCCTCTGTTGCCTCAGGTCATAACTGTTAGTTAGCATAGTAGTGTCCCCTTGTTTCTTTAGGTAGGTTCCACTGTTGGATGGAGGTACTGCTGTTCCTTCTCTCCTTAGAGGATCCCCTCATTTGCAACACAAACCATTAGAATCATGCAACGCAAACCTGGGCATTTCATTACGTTATCAACCTGAGCATCTCATTACGTTATCAAACTGTCTGATGCTTATCTACAAATACGTCACAGTTACTGCTTGTTTACATGCTTCATACATCATTCTTTTTGGGGATCCTTCCTAAGGTACCTTTAGCCATGGGAATCATTCCGTGGCACCTCTAGGGATGGAATCCTCTTTGAGGGTTATTTACCTTTGGTACCCCTACAGGGTGGTAATTCCTCTGGAATAGAGAGTGCGAATGGCCAAAACCAAACTGACACAGTTGCACAAGCATGACACTATACTGGCTGCATAGGCCATTGAATTGGAAGGCTTAGCCTGGAATTCAATGGACAAGCAGCCAGTCATTCTCACTTCCTGAGCTATATAAGCAGTTCCTCTCAGTCTCCTTCTGAAACACTTTTTTCTTTGCCCCACCATCCTCCCCTCCTCCTCCAGCAGCAGTACTTCTCTCCTTAGGATCCTTCCTCAGGTACTTTTAGCCATGGGAATCATCTTGTGGCACCTCTAGGGGTGGAACCCTCTTCGAGGGTTCCTTGCCTTTGGTACCCCTACAGAGTGGTAATTTCTCTGGAATAGAGAGTGCGAACAGCCAAAACCAAACTAACACAGTTGCACAAGCATAACACTACACTGGCTGTGTAGGCCGTTGAATCATAATTTATAGGCCGTTCCTGTAGTTAGGTGGGGCAGTAGGGTACCAGCTCACCCATCTCATTAAAGAGCATCCTCCAGCTTCCCACAGACATGCCTTTCCTTGTTACTGCTTACCAGGCTGCCATGCACTTTCAGCTGCAGCTCAGCTGCTCTTGTTTGACTACTGTGAATGCCCTCCACCCTACTTCTGTGATTCCTTTTCATCTCTGGTTATTTTTATTTATTATTTTTTAATTTTTTGTGGGGGGAGGAATTCTTTCACATCTACTCCATGAAATCTTTAACCTACCTATATAATGTATTGCCTAGCTGTTTCCTCACACATAGTTCTGTAATAGCAACTAATATACCCGAACAGTCACTGGAACTTGAATCTAATGTTCTTGCTAATTCCACAAGCAAGTTGCCATTCAAATTCTTAGAAATATAATGAATGGCCATGTGGTGGATTTTTCTCCATAGGCAGATAATTGCCCCCATAATGATGACCAGGAAATAGGTGCATGTGCCTGGCTAACAAAGCCATTATAGTCTATATACTGAAGTTCTACTGTATGTCCAAAGGAAGGGAGGTATTCCCAGTTCCCCCCTCAGAGGTTTTCCCCTTATCTTAATTAGAATTGTTAATTGCTGATATTGCTCAGTGCTGTGGAATATCATGACCAAACTAGCTTACCTGTTCTGTTGAATTGTACAAAAAATATATACTCTAGAAACATAGAAGTTGTGGGCAGTTAAGGACCTCCTGGTGCACCTAGTCTGCCCTATATTCCCTACCTACTGTGCCACCGCAGGTCTTACCTGCTCTCCAGTCTTCTCTCCCCCTTGCCTTACTTGTAAGATCCCTTTTTTGACTATCCCAGGCATGCTTGAATCCTGTTACCATCTTAGCATCCATCTCCTCTACTGGGAGGCTGTTCCAGGAGTCCACCACCCTTTCTGTAAAGAAGTATCTCCTCCCATCTCCTCTGAGTATCCCCCTCCAGCTTCATAGCATGACTGCTTGTCTTGGAGCATCCATATTTATGGAAAATGCTACCTTTCTGTACCTTATTAATACCTGTGAGATATTTAAATGTTTCTATCATATCCCCCCTTTCCCTTCTTTCCTCTAGCTGCTTTTAAGCAAAAAGCTCTGCCAAATGACAAAGGAAACTAACATATAGGATAGTGCATGGGGAACAGTTGACAACAGGGCTAGTCTTTCACCGAGTTGGCACTATGACAACTAATTACCTCAAGAGCGCAGCTCGAGAGGTAATCCATCATTATAGTGCCAACGAAGTGAAAGATTAGCCCTGTTGTCAACTGTTCCCCATGCACTTTTCTTTATAGAGTATGGTGGAACGTCGTTTTTTGGGGAAAAAAATCACTACAGCATGTTTCTGCTTCAAAACATTTTTACTGGGGTACTAGAAGGAAAAAAGAACTTTACATTTTGAACATTTTCACGCTTGACATTTTAATTGTTGAAGAACTTTACATTTTGAACGTTTTAACGCTAAGCATTTAAACTGTTTAAAAACTCACCTACAGCAGAACCCAGAACAGCAATTCACAATCTGCAGGGAAGAGCAGAGAAAAAGGCTCTGTAGTGAGGATCACATTTCATCACTCAGGAAAATATGTAATTGCTGCATGTCATTTCTCGGTTTTTTTTGCCTTTTTTTGTTTTCCTTTTTTTTTTTTCCATTTAATCTTTATTAAAGGTTTCAATACAGAGAACAAATCATAACATAAATGTTGTGGTACAAACATATCACATAATGATGTACAAATGATTCATTTTCACCCCACCCAAGCTCCTCCTCCCTCCACCCCAAACCCACTCCCCACCCCCAAACCCTCCCCAAATCCCGACACAGCATCATGCAACCCAGCCTACACCTCATGGCATGGAATCCTCAAGCCTATACATTTAGAGAGTACAGGGTTTGTATGGGGCCCCATACCCTATTAAATTTCTTTACTTTATTATGGAGGCTTGCTATAATCGTCTCTGTTCTAAGGTTAGCAAGAAATTCCTGGAGCCATTCAACATATGTTAAAACTTCAGAGTCTTTTCAATGCCTAGGGGCTACTTTTTTAACAGATAATGATATTAATGCCATGTAGTATTTTCTGCTCACCACTGAGATACTGGAAAAATCCCCTAGGAGACATATTTCAGGTGTGAACAGATCAGCCAGATCTAAAAGAGGGTCTGCTTTTTGTTTAATAGCAGTCCAAAGAGGAGCAACCTTAGAGCAGCTCCAGAGAATATGAAAGTGGTCCCCACAAAACAATTGGCATCTTGTACAAAGATAGGAAGACGCAATACCTAGCCTAGCCAGTTTTTGTGAAGAATAATAAATGTTGTGCAGGATCTTGAATTGCATTAACCTCAGTCTATCCTGTAACAAAAATCTGTGGCAATTTTGCCACAGAAGGGACCAATCCAATTCCTTATCAGGAAAAAAAGAAGACCAAAAGGTGACCGGGGTGAATTTATCAGGATAGGCCCAATTAAATAAAGCCTGATATATCTTGGATACCGCACAAGATGATCCAGACATGTCCATTAAGTTACTTTGAAAAGGAATATGGGCAACTGGTGAAGGAACCAATCCCATAACGTTCAGTAAAATGTGACCGAGCTAGAAGACTTTAAAGATATCAATGTGAGGTACTGAAAACGTGTGCATAATCTCCGCTGCAGTACACCACTGCCTAGTAACTGTGATGAAATCCTCAAGCTGGCACTCTCCTAATTAGGGAAGCCAGCTGAATGATAAAGGCTTGCCCTCTAGTTGAAAATTAGGATTTCCTTTTATAGGTTGGGCTAGATCTTTAATATTGCCATATTTTAAAAATGCACACAATTGAGAGTGGGCCTTGATTGAGACTGCTATAGGGGAGTTACACAGAAATTCAGGAAGGGATCCTAGTTCGGTGTATAACATAGCATTTGTGGAATAACCATTTCTTTTAATACTAGCTTACTCCACTTTTAACCAAATCAGGGTGTATGGAGTCTGGGCCAAAATTTGTTCGGGGACCAGCCACCTGAGATATTTATTAGCCTGACTGGCCCAGTAATACAACCCGATATGCGGAAGCCTCAAACCACCTTTCACCTTGGGGGCTGCTAGTTTGTGGAAGGCCATTCTAGATTTTTTATTGCCCCAAATGAAGGTGGAAATCACACCATGCACCTTTTTAAACCAGGACAGAGGAAGCCCAACATTCAACAAATTGAGGGGATAAAAAAGTCTGGGAAAAATATTCATTTTAATTAAATTAATCCTACCCCAAAGGGAGAGGGGAAGCAGAGACTACCAACGAAGATCTTGATCTATATTATAAACCAGGGAGTCTAAGTTTAGTTGTTATATGCGAGTAACATTCTGTGTTAGAACGAGTCCTAGATATGTGATGGAATCAGGTTTCCAAGCGAGCCCAAAACCTGAAATATCCTGTTTATGGACTCTGTAATTGAGGGGAAAAACCACTGCTTTTCCTCTGCTGAGTTTATAATTAGAAACCTTACTAAAACCATATATTATCTTAAGAATAGAGGGGATAGATGAAGCAGGATGTGTAATTTGCAGCAGGAGGTCATCTGCATACGCTGCCACTTTAACAACCTGCTCATTCAGAGAAACATAGAAACATAGAATTTGACGGCAGATAAGGACCGCTTGGCCCACCCAGTCTGCCCATTTCCTTACCTAGTGGATAAGCTGCAGATCCTAGTTAACCAGCAGCCTACTTCTTCCTACCCCCAACCCCTAGAATTGCCTTATGATTGTCCCATGAATGCTTGAATTCCACCACTGTTTTTGACTCCACAACCTCCTCCGGAAGGCCATTCCATGCATTCACAACCCTCTCTGGGAAAAAATACTTCCTTAAATTACCTCTGAGCCGCCCCCCCATCTTCAAATTGTGCCCCCTTGTCCTTGCACACCTCTTTTTTTGAAAGATGCTACCCTCTTGGACTTTGTTGATTCCCTTGAGGTACTTGAAAGTTTCTATATGTCCTCCTCTCCCTCCTTTCCTCGAGGCTATACATGTTAAGCTCCTTAAGTCTCTCTTCATATGTCTTTTGGTGAGACCCTGCACCATTTTAGTTCCCCTCCTCTAGACAGCTTCCATCCTGTCTATGTCTTTGGAGATTGGGTCTCCAGAACTGCACACAGTACTCAGATGGGGTCTCACCAGCTGTCTGTTCAGAGGATAATAACTTCCTGTTTCCTACTGGTGATGCCTCTCCCTATGCATCCCAGTATCCCCCAACCCTCCTTGCTGCCTTCTCACATTGCTTGCCCACATTTAGGTCATCTGATATGACTACCCCCAGGTCCCTTTCCATTTTTGTTGTTGTTAGTATCTCACCCCATTGTGACTCTTCCCCTGGGTTTTTGTTTCCCAGGTGCATTACCTTGCACTTCTTAGCATTGAATCTAAGCTGCCATACATTTGACCATTCCTCTAACCTTGCCAAGTCCCTTCTCATCCTTTCCACCCCACCTTGTGCATCAACTCGGTTGCAGACCTTTGTGTCACCTGCAAAGAGACATACTTTTCCTTCGAGTCCCTCTGCAATGTCACTTATAAAGACATTGAAGAGGACCGGTCCTAATACTGAACCCTGCAGTACCCCACTAGTAACCCCCCTTTCTTCAGAGTGGACTCCATTTACTATTACTCTCTGTGTCCTATTCTCCAGCCAATTCTTTACCCAGGCTGTCATCTTGGGACCCACTCCCAGGCTGGCTAACTTGAATATTAATCTTTTATGTGGGACTGTGTCAAATGCCTTGCTAAAGTCTAGGTAGGCCATGTCCACAGTCCCTCCCTGATCTACTACTTTGGTCACCCAGTCAAAGAAATCTATCAGATTTGTCTGGCATGACCTTCCCGCTGTGAATCCATGCTGCCTTGGATCCTGTACCCCTCTGGCCTCTAGATACTCAACAATTCTTTCCTTCAGAAGTGATTCCATCATTTTCCCTACCACTGAGGTTAAACTAACAGGTCTGTAGTTTCCTGCTTCTGCCTTGCTCCCACTTTTGTGAAGGGGAATCACATCTGCCCTCCTCCAGTCCTTGGGTGCCACCCCATCCTCCCATGATTTGTTAAAGGGTAGTCAGTGGTGTCACTAGTTCTACCCTTAGTTCTTTTAGAATTCTGGGATGAATCCCATCAGGCCCCATTGCTTTGTCCACTTTCAGTTTTCAGAGTTCTTTCAGAACCCTTTCTTCTGTAAATGGGCTGGTATCAACTTCTGTATCCAGAGTGTTTCTACTGTTTGTTTTAGGTACCTCCTCCTCTTCCTTTGTAAATACTGAGCAAAAATATTTGTTTGGTATCTCTGCCTTTTCACAGTCACCCTCTGCCCACCCTCCTACCCTTTATTAAGCCTCACAATCCCTCCTTGGTCTTCCTTCGCTCCCTGATGTACCTATAAAAGGTTTTATCCCCCTTCTTAACTGAGTTGCTTATCTTTTCCTCAGTTTGGGCCTTTGCTGTTCTGACTGCCTTCCCAACTTCCGTTTGCCTTAACTGATACAGTTCTCTGCCCTGCTCCTTCTGTGATTCCTTGTACTTCCTGAATGCTTTCTTTTTCTCTTGAACCTTCACTGACACTTCCTTTGAGAACCATAGTGGTTTCTTACATTGTTTCATTTTGTTTATTTGCTGCACACAAAGGCTTGTTACCTCTGTGATTGCAGTTTTATTATTCCCACATTGTTCTTCCACCCTCCTTCCTGCCCATTTGCTAGTGCATTTCTTAGGCACTCACCCATTTTGGCAAAGTCAGCCCTTCTAAAGTCCAGTACTTTTGCCTTCGTATGGCTTGACTCTCTTGCTGTGTTTAGTGTGAACCATACTGTTCGATGGTCACTAGTTCCCAGATGGCTACCCACTTCTACGTCTGTGATCCTATCTTCATCTCCAAATACCGAGAATATCCTGAGCTCTGATTAGCCTCCTGATAAGGGGTTCTAAATATATATTAAAGAGCAAGGGGGAAAGGGGACATCCTTGTCTGGTTCCCACATGTAATTTAAAGGAGTTTGAAATTACTCCGTTACAGGAGAGTCTAGCTGAAGGAGATATATATATAGCGATCTAATCCAATTCTGAAATTTTAAGCGGAAACCAAATGCCTCCAATGCTGCAAATAAATAACTCCAATGAACCTTATCAAAAGCCTTCTCAGCGTCTAAGGAAACCAATGCCATAGGGTGGATAGCCTCCCCGGAGGCTGAGAAGACACACGCCAAGGTCTGCATGTGGTCCATTGAGGATCTTCCTTTTATAAAACCTACCTGCTCCAGCCCAATTAGAGAAGGAAGGACAAAGCTCATGCGATCGGCTAATAGTTTAGCCAAATTTTAATATTGTGGCTAAGGAGAGAGATTGATCTATAGCTAGAGACCAAATCATGTGGCTTATCAGGCTTGGGCAACAAAACAATCAGGGCCTCAAAAAGAGATGGGTCAGAGTTCTGCCCAGTAAGAAGAAATTGAAAAAGTGATGAAAGCATGGGAGTCAATTGCCTGGAAAAGGTTTTGTAAAAATTTGAAGAAAACCCATCAGGGTCAGGAGTTTTATCAGATGGGAGGGAATTAATTACTCCTTCTATCTCTCCATCAGAGATGGCGGATGTAAGTGTAGCCTGTTGGGATTTGGTAAGTGAAGGTAATTGCAAATCCCTCAGATACACCTGCAAGCAATCCTCTGAAGCGGGATTTACCATGGGACCATATAATTCCAAAAAATAATTGGTAAATTCCTCCACAATCTCTGATTGTGAAGTCCTGAGGGACTTGTCAATGGGAGAGCGAACCGCAGCAATGAACCTGGCAGATTCCTGCTGTTTAATGCGCATCGCCAATGTCTGGCCCGCATTTTCCCCTTGATCAGTGTACACTGCTTTTGTTTTTAAAATTGCCAGTTCCGCATGTTCCCCTAACAGGCTGAGATAAGCATCTCTGTACGTAACAAGATCTTGTTTAAAGGTATCTGAGGAGGTTGGAGAAAGATTGGATTCCATACCCTGAATTTGTGTTAGGAGAGAGGAAATCCGGTTTTCTCTTTCCCTTTTCCTTTTCAACGTTAGGCCGATAATAACCCCCCTCAAATATGCCTTAAGTGCCCCCCATACCACGTCAGGCTGCCCAGTAGAGTTATTATTTATAGCCATAAACTGCTCTGTTTGGGATGCTATATACTCAACCATTTTCTCGTCCTTCAATATTTGGTTATTCAGCTTCCATCTACCACCTTTTTTTGGTAAGGATGACAGTGCTAAAAAACAAGTGACCGACGAATGATCCGAAGGTGGTCCAGCCACTATGCTAGAGTACAAAACCGCTGGTAACAAAGTTTGGGAAATTAAAATGTAATCAATTCATGAGGAGGTTCTGTGCACCTGAGAAATAAAGTTGTATTCCCTCACATTGGGGTGGAGCACTCACCATACATCACAGAGGTCTGCGGAATCAAGCAAATCTCTAAGAGCTCTTTGGGCAGGGGAGAGGCCTTTACGGGATTGACCCGACCTATCCACTGTGTGGTCAAAAACAAGATTGAGGTCACCCCCTATGACTATAGAGATACCTAAAAATGGGATTAGGACTTCCAATACCTGAGCAAAAAACCCAGGCGTGTCTGTATTGGGACCATAAACACTGCCCAAGACAATATCAAGAGTATGCAATCTACCATGCACTAATAAAAACCTGCCCGAGGGGTCACGAACAACCTGGAGAGATTTAAAGGGGACCGATCTATGTAAAAGGATCATGACTCCTCTACTCTGGGTTGAGCCTTCTACAGCGAAGACTTGTCCCACTTTTTGATGCTTCATTTTGTCAGCCTCATCATTGAGCAAATGCGTTTCCTGCAAGAATGTGATTTCTGCTTTCAAATGACTTAGATACTTCAATATCTTACATTGCTTAGTTTTGTGCCTTGCCCCTTTCACATTCCAAGTAACAAATTGCATAGTTCTAGCCATCGCCATTATCAACAATCAGAAACTTGTTATTTTTAATTTTACCCCCCTTTTTTCCCTTTTTGTATTTTAATTTCATGCCATCTGTACTTATATATGCCATTGATACCATGCCCTCTGTGGAATGTGCTGTGTCTTTTTACCCTCCCCCATCCCTGCCACCATCCCTCCTTACCCCATTAATATCCCAATATAAAATCCCCCTTACTAACCTCCCATAAGCCCTTAACCACCCCTACACTCAGCCCCTCCCCCAGCTAGTATGGTACATGATGACCAGCAAATCCGAATAATCTTCCTCCACCCGCCCCCGCCCCCAATTGGAGCAACCAGTTCACTATCATCCCTTTACTTATTAAACATTTAAGTTCCCTTAACAAACAACATCATACGTCCACTTAAATCTTTCTGAAAACGTAATATGCCTTATGCTTCCCTTAATGCCACAGAGAAGATACCCAAGTTAAACACTGTTATTACGTTAAATACCTCTTGTCCAGTGCCAGTAAAGGGATGGCAAAAGCCTGTTAGTGCTAACATTATACTAGAAAAAAAGAACTTCTGGGACCCTCTAGCGGCGCTACTGAAACCTGCAAACTCAGCAAGTGGGCGGAAGGTTTAAACAATTACCCCACATCGATAAATTAAGGCATTATTATTATTAGGACCAATCCCATACTGGTAATACAGATATGCCAGCGCTTTATAGGAAAGCATTTACTAGCTGGGATGAAGGGGGAAAGAAAGAAGGAAAACCCCTTGCAGAAACCACGTAGCAATCGCGTAATCTGTGGACAAGTTATGACAAGTGAAAGTTACTCCTTGCCTGGTTACATCTGGAAAAAGGCAAATCATTGCCTAATAAGGTTAACTTCACCAAACCTTAGAAAGTGTATGAAAACAACATGAGCTGCCATTTACTATCCCGGCATCAAGCTTTAACGTTCTCAATCACCCCAATCAATCAACTAAAGGACCAGGAAATTAGGAACGGGTAAATAACCCCCATACAAGCAACGAATAGGAAGTACAAAGAAATTCAAATCCCACGTCTAATTTCCAAAACTTTAAATGACCCATCTTGAAAGTGGCTCCCTACTTTCATAATGTGCACTTCAGAATTTAACATCATGCATAACTTTGAAGTCAACCATTTGCCCTCCCCGTACCACGGAAGAACAAAGGACTCTTAATTAACTGGGAGCCTTGTAGCTTAAAACCTAAAACAAGAGTCAAAACTAAAGGAGGCGGTCCACGTAAAAATTAATCTAACCATCCATATGAGGAAAGGTAATGGTCTTTTAAGAGACTGAATGCAGTCAACAAGTGCCGAGACAACATACAGTTCGCACCAGTCCATAGAGAAGAATACGGGGATCTGCTACCACAAACTAGAATAAAATGTCCACTGGGGTAGACAGTTCGGTGTGTTAAACAGTTCAGTCCCAGTTTTCATGTAGTTTTAAATAATTCAGGGAGCGTTTCCTTAAGCCCAGCTGCCGCTACCTCCGCATCTTCGTAGCTCGTCCAGGTGCCGCTGAGAAGCACTTGAAGTCTGGCAGGAAAGCCCATTCTAAATTTAATGCCTGCGGCAATCAGCTTGGTTACTAACTTATAAAACGTGGCTCGTTTCTGGTGCACCCAAAGCGGCAGATCTTGTGCCATCCGGAGTTTTTTACCTTTCCACTCCAATTCACAAGCATCTCTGGCTTTGTACAGGAAATGTTGGTGCTCTTGAAAGTTCAAAAACCTAAATATAAAGGGCTGGGGAGCAGCTCCTTGGGGCGGGAGGGGTTGCAGCGCATGATGGGCTGTCTCAATAGTATACCCTGCCTGGTAGGGAGAGGGGCCTGCTACCTTTTCAATGAACTTTTGGGAAAACTTAACTGGATCAGAGCCCTCCTCTCTTTCTGGTAAACGTATTATTACAGCATTATTATGCCGACTGCGCCCCTCAAGGTTCTCGGCCTTACTTTCCAACTTCGCCAGGCGTTGCTTGACCACCACCTGCTCCAGCTCCACTTTACTCTGCTTCCTTTCAATGGAGTGTAAACTCACTTCGTTGTTGGCTGTCCTCCGAGAAAGATCTTCTAATGCACTTGAAATATTCTTGATCTTCCTAGCCATGTTCTGCATATCAGTCTTAAAAGGCTGAAATTCCTCAAGAAATCTGGAGAGAATTAGGGGGTCCGAATCTGCTTTGGCAGCGCTTATGATCTGCGATTGCTGCAGGAAGGAGGCCCTGGCTTTCTTAGAGGCCTTCTCCGGTGTTGTCGGGGGGGGGGTGTGCTTAGCCAGAGCTTTTTTCATTTCTTCATCCATCCACACTATTATTAATGAAACACCCGCTGCCAGGGGGATACCCGTTAATAATTCGACGGTGAACCAAATACAAAAACGTAGTTTAAACTGCGATTTGGAGGGCAGGAGGTCGGAACACACGGAGAAATGACTCACCCAGTGTGCTGCATCATGTGACTCCCCTTTTTTTATTTTCCTGATCGAGGATGAATCTATCCCGTTCTGATAGTGGCTTTGACAGTACTTCTGCCGACATTGCTGCTTTCGCTATGTGTACTGTCTATGGAGTGAGCCCTAACTGTCAAATGCTGCTCGAGGACACAGTGTGTGAGGTGCGCAGTGCAGCAGAACAAATCATTCTGCTGCACTGTGAACGTCACTACTGCAGGTGAACAACATTTCGACAGCGGTGGATAACAACGTTCCACCATACACTATATTGTGGTGTTAGATGCAGTTCAGAGAGATACAATACATTTATTCTGACACTGTTCCTACATCACCTGTGTAACATTTTTCACCACAAATCTTGATCCAGGCTGAAAGGAAACAAGGAATGGATTATTTATGAACTTAGTATGTATAGTATACTCTAGATAACACAAGGACTAGAGATTTCCTCAAAAATTGTTTGATTTTACTTACTTAATCACCGTTTTGTGCATTTTTGTCTTTAAATTCTTTGGTAACTGAATAAGGCCCACAGCTTGTTTTCAGGTGCAACCCAGGAGCACTGGGGAGGATAAGTGACTTGCCAGGGTCGCGCAGAATGCAAGTGGAATTTGTGTAGCTCAGACCCAAATCATCTGGATGTATTAAGCTCATTCATAGTTTGTTACTCTAACCTCTAGGCTATGCTTCCAGAAAGAAATTCAAGGCATTTCATACACTGTTCTTCTTTGGTCCCCTTCTCATTTTCAGTTGATGCATTAAGCTCTTTTGGGCTGCCATAACATTTGTCTGTAGTGAATTTCTGCATCCAGATTGGCCACTTTCATCCTTCAGGGCTCAAGTGCCAACTGTTGTTAAGGGGGTCAAATGCACAAGTTTTAACCTCTCATATTAAGCTAGAGACTGCTAGAATATTCACCCATAGCAAATTTATGCATCAGGACTGAATGCCCTCATTTTCTGGGTTTCAAGCATTGATTATGGTTCAGGAGGTCAGATGCCCATCACTTTCACCTCAAGGCTCCTGAGAACCTCTCTTGAACTGAACCTTGGACTTACTACATATACAACATTCCAGCAGCATTCCATAATCTGTGTTGGCTTAATTCCATGTTCTGTCTGTTTATTTGAGCCATATGAACAACCAAGTCTTCATTATTCAGCTAACATCTCCTTCTGGCATCCGGTTATCTTTCTAGATAACTTTACTGATCTTATATACAGTGAAGCCCACCAGGATGAAGCACAGCACTGCAGAATTCTGCAGTAGAGTTACTGCAGCAAACAATGCAGTTTCAATGGGAGTTAATCCCTTTTGTCATGCAGTAAACCTGTTACACTGCGCTTCATCCTGGCGGGCTTCATTGTACATTTCTTTTAGAT
This sequence comes from Neoceratodus forsteri, assembly GCA_016271365.2. Taxonomy (NCBI): domain Eukaryota; kingdom Metazoa; phylum Chordata; order Ceratodontiformes; family Ceratodontidae; genus Neoceratodus; species Neoceratodus forsteri. The sequence goes on from CM057451.1 coordinate 760,522,033, forward strand.
ATGTGACATGCTAGCAACCGCACATATCTAATAATCTATTTTAAATTCATGACTGCCATCCATACCACATTGTTTTGCTAACCCCACTTGCCTTAGAAGATCTATTATATTCTGTGTGACAAACAATACCTAATACAGTACATCAGAAGAAATGCCATTCATTGCTCTAACAAAGATGACGCTGCATTTATCCACATAAGCTGTCAGTTAGTTACATGCCACAGAGCTTATCTACTCCATAACTTAACATTTTAAAGAGTGTCCTATCCACAGTTTCAATGTCTGCCCTAACTTTAATGAAGTGCCTGTCTCTCTTTCAGCAAAGGGGTAGCAGTTGTTCAAGCTATCTGTACCTGCCTTCTAAAAATCTCTCTGGCACATGCTTAATGTTTGTAAGTCATATGCCCTAGTGACTTTGGAGAACTCCACAACAGTTATCTGTAACATGCCTAACAGCTATGGGGCACGCAACCCAATAACCATTGTGAACATGCCCTAATGACTCCTGGTCACATATCCCATCTTCTGCTGGGAACACAATCTAAAGCCTAACAGGCATACTGTATGACCTATGAACATTAGGCCATACCCCAATAACTATTAAACATACACCAAATGATAACTGGGCAGACAACCCAACTACAGTCACAGCCAAAGACGGTCAGAAATTTATTGAATTTTCTGTAATACTTCTAGATAAATGTCCTGCTTTCTGCAGTTCCAAAGTAGGGGCAGCAGAGAGAAACTCTTTAGAAATTTTGTGAAATATCTGGAAATATCTGACCATGACTCTGGCTACTACTGTAGTGTTGGGTATGTGGCCCAGTGACTATCAGGCACATACCCCAATGACTGTCTATCACATTTATGACTGTTGATTGCATACCACTATGACTACTGGGCACATGCCCAATGCCTCTGAGGCTCACAACCCCAAAGGCAGTCAAGCATAAGCTCAAAAGACTATCAGACTCAACTTCCCCAATGCATTTCAGGCACTCAGTGGTTTCCTAGCACATAGAAAAATACGTAGAAATGCAGAATTTCATGACAGATAAGGACCATTTGGCCCCTTCAGTCTGCCGATTCCTCCATACCTATACTATTACTGCAAACTGGACCCAATCTACAACTCTTTCTTCACCCTCCTTTTCTTTCCACTATGATTCCTTTGTGCTTATCCCATTCATTCTTGAACCCCACCACTACCTTCACCCCCACCACCTCTGCTGGAGGCTGTTCCAGGAATCCACCATTCTTTCTGTCAAGAAGTACTTTCTCACATCTCTCCTGAGTCTAGCCCTGTCCAGATTCATAGCATAGCCTCTCATTCTTCAACACTTTTTTTTCTGAAAAATACTTCTCTCCTGTACTTATTTACTCCCATGAGGTATTTAAAGGTCTCAGTCATATTACACTTCTCCCTCCTCAGTTCCAGCATGTACATTTTGAGGTCATTTGGTCTCTCCTTGTAGAGCTTTTGATGCAGAACCTGCACCATTTTAGTTGCCCTCTTCTGGACTGCTTCCACTTTGTCTATGTCCTTCCAGAGATGTGGTCTCCAGAACTGGACACATTACTCTCAGTGGGATCTTACCAGTGATCTATACAGTCACAACACCACCTCCTTATTTTTGCTGGTAATAACCATCTCTAGGCACCCCAGCATCCCACTAGCCCTGCTGACTGCCTTGTTGCAGTGCCAGTCCACCTTTAGGTCATCTGATATGATTACCCAAGGTCACCTTGCTGTTTCATGGTCACCAATACCACTTCACACATTTGTTATACTGCCCTGGGTTTCTGTGCCCAAAGTGCATTACTTCGCACTTTTCTGCACTGAAACCAGCTGTCATACCTTTGATCATTCTTCTAGTTTTCTTAGGTCTCTGCTCATCCTTTCCAACTCCCTGGAGTTGTCCACCCTATTGAAGATTTTTGTGTCATCTACCAAGAGGCAGCACTTCCCATCCAGCTACTCTGCAATGTCACTTATAAAGACATTAAAGTGGACTGATCCTAGCACTGATCCCTGAGGCTCCCACAAGTCACCATCCCTTCCTCAGAATAAATTCTATTTACCACCACCCTCTGTTGCCTATCCCCTAACCAAGTTCTTATCCAGTTTACTGCCTTTGGACCCACTCCTAAGCTACCCAGGTTGCTTACAGGTCTTCTATGTGGAATAGAGTAGAGTAGAAAGCCATAAACAAATCAAGGTATCAAGGTACCTACCTAGCTATAGGTGGTTCACCCATGCTGCAGTGACATCCACTTGAGAGATGTAAATTACCATGAAATCAAGTGGCACACAGCAAATGCAGCACTCCATCATTTAACTGCCAGTAATGTGCAGTGAAGGAGATGGCAAGAATGACACCTAACAGGAGGGGAACTACAGCACTCAAGTGACCCACTACTGATCTATGTACAGCAGGACAAAGCAACATGAAAGGGAATTATTAAGGGGAACTCTGCCCCCCTGCACCCCCCACTACTTTATATAACAAACTCCAAGTCATGGTAAATGCGAGAGAATGTTGCAACTCTTTGCACTCCCATTACGCTACCACCAAACATAGCAGGTGGCAAGAAACCAAGGTAGCTGACACAGCCTGCACCAGCATCCTGGTGACAACATCACCGTGCCAGAAATCAGTCGGCACATTAACTGGCTACCACAATAGGTAAGAGAACAAAGCCAGAGATCAAGTAGAGTCTGTGAATTTTGCAGCAGGTAGAGAAAATGGACAGACTGGGTGGACCAAGCTGTCCTTATCTGCCATATGTTTCCGTGTTTCTATGTAAGTTAGGCCATATCCACAACTCCAATCTGATCTAAATCCTTTGACACCCAGTCAAAGAAATCTATCAGACTCATTTGACGTGACCTCCCCCTTGTGAAAGCATGCTGCCTTGGGTCTTGTAACCCACTGGACTCAAGACATTTCACAATCCTTTCCTTCCACAGTGATTCCATTAACTTTCCCATCATTGATGTTAGGCTGTGTGGCCTATAACTGCCAGCTTCCTGTTTGCTACCTCTTTTGTGTAGGGGGTCTACATCTGCCCTCCTCCAGTCCTCTGGAACCATTCCTATTTCCAGTGAGCTGTTAAATAGAACTGTCAGAGGTGCAGCAAGTATTTCACTAAGCTCCCTCGATACCCTGGGATGCACCCCATTTTGCCCCATTGCTTTGTGCCTCTTCAGATTAGTGAGTCCATTTAGGACTCTCACCTCCAAAAAAGTACTAATGTTCATCTCGCTCCCTCCAGAGCTTCTGTTACTTTTTTTGGGCCCTCCCCTTCCCCTTCACTTAGTCATAAAGGCAGCTGATAAAGGCGGAAACATCATCCTATTGGCTAGAGAAAAATATCAACAAATGGTAGAGATCCTGTTATTTGTTGTTAATAGTTATTCAAAATTGAGACATAATCCAACATTAGTGCTGTCTGGAATGTGGAATTCTGCAGGTGGAATTAGTGCAGAATGACCATTCCGCAGGTGGAATTTCAGGCTGAATTTTGCTTGATCGCCTGTGGAATTCTGCCTACTGTGATCCGCAGAATAATATTCCACAGAAAAGTATTTTTCTGCAGAAAATTATTCTGCAACAATTTCCACTGAATATATTGAGATCTGCAGAATAATATTCCATGGAACAGTGATTTTTCTGTGGAAAATCATTTCGTAACTATTTTATGCTGTGGAATTCTGTCATTCCGTTTCTGGTGGAATTCGGTGGAATTTTGGTGGCATTTTGAATATTCTGTGGTATTTCATTCCACTGGAATTTGAAAATTCCACACAGCACTATCCAACACATGTTTTTAAAAGGGACCTGTTTGCTCTATTACAAGATGTAATATCAGTGGGGGATATCAGTAATGATAATTTTACAAATACCTGTATTGTGAGAGCCCTGTTACACTGACTTTTCATACCCTTCCCAAAAGTCACAAAAATATGCAGCCCCCCCCCCCACGAGACCTATTGTCTCTGGGGTGGGATCTCTGATCAAACATTTGTGTGAATGCCTAGATCTTTTTCTACAACACATTGTGGTAAAATTACCTTCATTTTTGAAGGATACTGGAGATACAGTTATGAAACTTAGGGACATTAAATGGGTGAATGACTTTCAATGGATTTGTATTGATGTGGAATCTTTTATACTTGCATAAGACATGCAGATGGCATAAGGACATCTGAGTATTTCCTCAGAAAAGATAATGTGGGGGATTCAACACCCGTGGGATTCCTAGTTAAAAGCTTGGATTTTGTACATCCCACAACTACTTTGAATTCAACAATATACAAAAGTGTGGGACAGAAATGGGGGCCTCTATGGCCAAAGCCTATACAAATCTCTTTATGGGATTATGGGAAGAGGAGGTACATTCAACAAAACAATTAATCCATTTTTTGAAAACATTGTTAAATGGGGGAGATATATTGATGACTGTTTATGTATTTAGAATGGGAGTCAATGATTTCATAAAATGGCTCAACTCTAACAACTGGAGTTTGAGATTTACCTCACGGATACACAACATGGTAGTCCATGGGCATGATAGCAAAACCCTCCCCCCTTCTAGGTAATTTTCAAGATTATGATTTTTTAAAAGTTTGCATCATAGCAATTTGGAATTTACTTATTTGTTGATGGAAGCTTCTGTTTGGTACAGGGTCACGTGTGTCAACAATTTTCATAGGAACTGAAGGGCAATGACAAAGGGGTAGGGATAGCTTTTCATGTAGTAAATCTAAGAATGTGGCTAAAAATAATGGGAAACTGGGTATCAATAAAAACGTTTTTAATTTTTCTATCATATGAATATAATCTAGAGGTTCATGAAGTCAATAGTAACGTAATCATAAAATCACAATTTTGACCCGAAAGTTTTGGAAATCAAATAGACAGTGGATATGGATGGGCAAGGCCACTGATTTACGGTGATTAAAATAATGAAATTCCGTTTTCAAGACTTCAGATTCCGGAATTACACCGGTGATTGTTACTCTAATTTCTGGATTTTACCAGGATTCTGCTATCATTCTTTTAGTATGTGCATAAGTAATCAGAATTAAAGAAGGCTTAATATACAGAGCATTAAATATAGCAAATTGAAAATAGTACAGGAAGGAATTAAAAGAAAAACACAAGTTTTGTAGATCTACTGATCTGATATAAAATGCCAGATTCCATGAAATCTTTGTTTTTACCGGTCTTCAGGCAGCCCTAATTCATGAATTTTACTGGATTTTCCGGTAAAAACCCAAAAACAGTGGCCTTGTGGATGGGGGTGACAAGGTGTCGGGTGACCATGGGTAAAAGAGATAAGGTAGAAGAGGGGGTAGGAGTAGTTAGGGCAGGATAGTGCTGGCATAATTTCAGTGGCTATTGCCAAAATTGTATAAATGAGTATATCCCTACTAGAAAGAAGTATAATAATAAGGGCAGGATACCTGTATGGTTATCTAAAACTATTAAAAAGCTATTTAGAACAAAAACCGAGTGTATTGCATAGCTCAAAGAAGGACCACAAGTGAGACATGGGACAGTTATAAAGCCAAGGTAAGGGACTGTAAAAAATTAATCAAAAGAGCTTAAAGCAATTTTATGTATAACCTTGCAAGTAGAACCATCAATAATAAAAATGCATTTGTCCATCTCTCCTCTAAGCCCCCCCCCCCACACACACACTTTGACAATGCCTCCTCTGGCTAATTCCCACACTGTCCTATCCACTCTGTAAGCTCATAGCCATGTTAAGTTACTTTGCTTCATATGTAACCTGTGTTTATTGTAAAGTGTTTGGTTCTGTTGTATATTGTATTACATATTGTGGTCCTAGTGCATTACTATAATCACTGTATTCTAATTTGACTCTGTGTACCTTTACAAAATATGTCATCAATTGTGTAATCTGTTATGTCTCCCATGTCCTGTTGTTATTGCTGATGTGGAATCTTTGTAAAATAGCTTCTGACTCAAAGGTATTACAATTCCTAGATTTTAATAAAATTTAAATAAAATAAATACAAAATGTAATGATGTAGTTTAATTTTGAGCTGGTCCCATTTATGCTGCAGTGTCTTGCCTTCAAATTCAGTTTCCAATCCCACTGTTCCAATTTCTGTCTTATTTTATTATATCCAGCTTTGTCATGACACTTAACAGTGATAGTCACATTCTGCCTAAAATTGTTTAATGTGATGTCGAATTGTATCATGTTGTGATCATTACCCAGGAGTAGTTCTTGCACCATGCATGCTCCTATTTCATCATCCATATTTCATATTACCATATCCAAGATTTTATCTGCTCTGGTACTCGCAGTTACATATTTTATAAGTCCTAAGTCTTCCACCATATCCAGGAATAGCACCTCTATGAGGGCATCTGATGTTTTGTTAACCCAATTTATCCCAGAAAGATCAAAATCTCCCAGCAAGATTAATCTGCTGTTTTCACCAAGCTCTTTAATAGTATTAAAAAAGTGAGTGCATTTACTTACAGTTAATGAAGGCACCTTATAACAGAGTCCCACAGAAATATTTTCAATGTGGGGAGATATTAAGTCTACCCATGATTGTTTCAGTGAGCCTATATTGTCATTTACTTTTAAAGAGGGAGTCTGACCAAAATTTCTAGCATCGATAAATTCAGAATTTGGACCAGCATATCCCCAATCAGCTTCATGCCAAAAATGAGATCTCTAAGTCACTTTGTGTAAATGTTATAAGTAAATGTTGTAACCTTAAATTCACTCTTTGTTCTAAAATGCCAGTTTTAGTAAAGAGCTACTGATGATGTCACAACCAGAACTTACAGCTTAGGGCTCCTTCTCCCATATTACATGAAACTGCAGTTGTAGTAAACATCTGAAAAGGAAAAGCTAACACTGGGTGGGTCAGGGCATGCATTTCCATAATGTGTAGATGCAAGGTACAGTACTTTAGAATGTGATGGAGGGGGTGGAATACAGCAATAAACATGGCTTTAGAACAGCATATACTGTATGTGTACAGTTTTTAGAACACTGCAGGAATAAGAGTTCAAAATGCCACCAAACTGCAACTATCAAATGCGGCAATGACACAATCTTAGAAAGTAGCTGGGACACACAATTTTGAAAAGTGGCAGGCATGCTAAAACTCATACTGTTGTAGTGACTTATAGCTTTAGAATGTGGCAGAGATACACAGGTTTGAAATGTGGGAGACACATAGTTGTGGAAGGTGGCAAGGGTGTGTAATTTTGTAATGTGTCTTGGATGCATTAATTTGGCATGTGGTGGTAATTCACAATTTCAAAATGTGGTTGGTATGCTTGATTTCAGATTGTGGCAGCAACATTCAAGTTCAGAATGTGGCATGGACATGGCATCTCAGAATGTGGCAGTGGCACAGTTTCAGAATGTGGTAGGCACATGCAATTTCAGAATGAGACAGTGAGGCATAATTTTAGATTGTAACTTGGACATGAAATTTTTGAATGTGGCAGTAACACCTATGTTTAGAATATGGAGGGTGTACAGTTTTTTGGAATATGGTGGGAATGCACATTTTCAGAATGTTACAATGACAGGCAGTATTGGAATGTGGACGTTTACACACAGTTTCAGAATGTGGCAGGCAGGTACATTTTAGAATGTAGAGGAGACATGCAATTTTGGAATGTGGCAGTGATGCTCAGTTTCAGAATGTGGCAGTGACACACAGTTTCAGAATGTGACAGTGACACACAGTTTTGGAATGTGGCGGTGACACACAGTTTTGGAATGTGGCAGTGATGCACAGTTTTGGAACGTGATGGTGACTCAATTTCTTTATTGTGGCAATGGCAATCTTGGAATGCGATGGTGACAGTTTCAGAATGTGGCACTGAAACACAACTTTGGACATGGTGTGGATTAACAATTTTGGAAGTGGTGGAGATGCGAAATTTTGAAATATGGCTGGGACGCACAATGTCAGATTGTGTTAGGGATGTGATGCACAATTTTGAAATGTGGTGGGTGCATACAATTCTGGAATGGCAAGGACAAACAGTTTCAAAATGAAATGGTGTGTTCTGTCATATTCCGACAGTGTATATCCTTACTATATTCCAGAACTGCCAGCCCTTGATGTGTGTCCCTGTCGCATTCTGAGATTGCCTGTCCCACCACACCATGAGATGGTGCATCCCTGCCACATGCTGAGATTGCATGTCACCCCCAACATTCTAAAACTGTGCACCACTTTGACTTTTTATACCTTGGTTCAGTGCCGCATTCCAAAACCACCTCCTGATGTGTTCTAAAGTACAATACCATGCATGCATGAGTAAGATGGCGGCTGAGCTAAGCCAGCCTGAATACTGATTTTCACAATTTGTTGTTTTTGATTTGTTAATCTTAAAATTTTGGTTCATTTTGAGTTTTTTGTATATATTTTTAGTTTGGACTGAAGTAGTGTGAGTTTCGGGATGTTCTGTCGGTCTGGCAATTGGAGGTTTTGTGGAGTGTTTCTCAGAGCCCCATTCGGTCATTTTCTGGAGCCCCGCTTTTATTGCTTGGAGTCCTGGAGTCCTGCATTCATTTCTGGAGTCCTGCATTCATTTTACTCTTTGGCATTCTTCGTGGTGACTTTTCAACATTCTTTGGTGTCTCTTGACCTCCCGACGTCAGTGTGAGAGGCTGTGGAGTCAGAGGCTATTGGCAGGAGTACGGAAGTAAGAACAGTAAGACTCTGCCGAAAGTTTTATATTGTTTGCCCCAGTAAGTTTGTTTAACTTTTTATGCTTGAACTCTGCCTGGACTTCCGATGTGGAAAGCTGTGGTACTGAGGAGAGGGAGCAACTGTGGAGAAGATTTTATTTGGACATTGATTTTGCACTGTCCTTAGTGACACTGTTCTGTTTTAGTGATCTGAGAGTCTCCTTGGTCACAGCGTGATGGGCTGTGGTGATGAGAATGATTGAAGGAGGCTTTATTAAACTTGGATTTGAAACGTTTGGATATTGAGTGGATCCAAGGAAAGGAGCGTTTTTTTTGTTGTTTACTTTGTTTGCTCCTTGTTTTGAACTCAGTGGACCGCAGCACTTAAAGTTGAATTCTTGGTCAGGGAGTTTTGACTGTGGAGTGTCGGGGAAGGAAGAGAGAGGAAGAAGGACCTGAGTGATTGGCCCAATTGTCCAAGAGGTGGGTGTGGGGTGCTGCTGTCTGTACCTGGGAGGGTTGGGGAGTGACTGCTGGTGGGTTGGTGTTCTCGGGGGCCTCCAGGTGGTGCCGGAATAGCCTGGCAGAGGCAGGGCTGTCTCTAGCATCCTAAGTAGGGGGGACAGTTTACATATCCGCATCCTCCTGGGGTTCATTGGGTGAAGAGTGCTTCCTTCAAGATGGAATTTTTGAATGGTTGAATGCCAGGTGTATGAAGAAAATATACTGACTCTGAGACTTTACAAACTTTTGTTATGTGGGGCTTATGATTAATGTTATTAAGTTCAAGGACTTTTTAGTTGGGGTCTTTTAATAATACAACAGCTTCAGACCTATGTTTTTTGTTTTATTTGTTTTTATGTGATTTTATTTTATCTTGTAGTGAGAGTGCTAAGATTGTTTTTTTCCCCTCACCTTTGCTGTGAGAGGGCTGAAGGAGGGAGGTATTTTTTTGTGTTGGGTAGTGAGAGTTCCCGTTTATTTTTATATTTATTTTTTAATTATTTATTTTATTGTTTTGTTTATTATTTTTATTTTATTTATGTGTTTTTGTATGGGTTTTGAGGATTAGTTTTTGTTTAATTTGATGTATTTTGTTTTAGTTTTAGCAGTAATACGTGTTGGCCTGTAGGTTCCATGGGGTGCACTATTCATCCTCCTCTCTTCGTGCCCTCTGCCCTTTTTATACACCTCCTTTGCAATTTGAGACCTACCAGCACTGTAGAGCACTGGGGATTGTTCGTAGGAGAGTGGGGAGGGAAGGGGTGAGCAAACAGGTGAGGATGAATGAGCGTGACCATCGTATCGGGGTTATTAAGTCCAGAAGGTGCCCTGGGGTGAAATGGAATCCAGACAGGGGTTTCCCATGTCTGGTGCCCATACCCAAGGGCACTGACGAATTTGGTGGGCAGATAGGTCGGACTACCTCCGAGGTTTGTCCAACTCGGGCGGTGCTATGCAATGCCAGGTCTGTTAGGAATAAGACAGCTATTATTGCAGATCTTGTTGGCTCAGCTGACCTGGCTTGCATCACCGAGACCTGGCTGGATGAAAACTCTGGCCCCATATTGGAGGCCATGGTTCCGGCCGGGTATTCGGTGATTCGCCACCCGAGATTGGACTGTGGGGGGGGTTGCAGTCTGTTTTAAGACTAAATTGGGCTTCACGAATGTGGTAGTAGGTGAGGCTGAATCTTTTGAGTGCGTAATTGTAGCAGGTGTAGGCATTCAAATCATTCTCATCTACCGTCCACCCAGAGATGGGAAACATTTTTTGCAGGAAGCAGCAGACTTCCTCGTCGATTTGTCGTTTGAGTCTCCCAGATTGATGGTTCTGGGTGACTTTAACGCCTGGATCGACGATGAACTCTCACAATTTGGGAACCACTTCCTCCAACTTATGTCTTCTTTGGGCCTTACACAGGTAGTTTCCACTGCTACACATAGATCTGGGCACTCTCTGGATTTAGTCTTCCTTTTAAGGATTGACTCATCCAACGTGGGGGTGGAACCAGGCACATGGTCTGACCACCACATCATGAGGTTCAATTTTTGCACCCTCCTTAGAAGGCCTTCCCCTGTGAAGATGGTCAGGTACCGCCCATTGCAACATGTTACTTCTCAAGGCCTTGCTGCGGTCCTTGATCTCTCATCCCCCGTGTTGGCTAGCAGTAATCCAGGGGAACTAGTGTCGGCTTATAATATGGCCGTTACGGTGGCCTGGGATTTTATTGCTCCTGTTCATGAGCACCCCCTATCCCTTCGCCCTGGGTCCTCCTGGTTTGATGGGACACTGAGGGAGTTGCAGAGACAGGGGCGAAGGTTAGAGCAGTGCTTGCCCAAGTCCGCCCTTGATGCTGTCCGCCTTAGATTGATGGAACATTATTCCGTCTATTAATCTGCAATCACCCATAAGAAGGCAGAATTTCTGTCCAGGGAGATTGCAGTTGCACAGAATCGACCGGCTCAGCTGTGCAACCCAGCCTGTCTACAAGTCCGGAGAGTCTTTTTGCAAATGGAGTGTGAGGAGCTCGCTCGGTTCTTTGCAAATAAGGTGGATGACATCAGGGCGGGCTTGCACCCAGCAATCTCTAAGGGTGATGTTATGGAACAATGCAAGCTCACAATGCCTAGTTTTTCTTGGGGTTCCTTTTGCCAACCGGAGGTTGTGGATATTATGAGGATCATCCATAGTGTGCAGCTTACGAGCTGTAGTTTAGATCCTGGACCAACTCCCATAATTTTGGGTTGTCTTGAGATCATTGGCCCAGTTATGGTGCAGATAGTCTGGTGTTCTTTAGAGTCAGGTGAGTTTCCTAACTCCCTGAAAGAAGCAGTGGTTACACCTTTACTGAAGAAAGTTACTTTGGACCCAGACTGTTTTTCAAACTACAGACCTATCTCTAACCTTCCCTTTTTGGGGAAAGTTATTGAGAAGGTAGTGGCAGCCCAATTGGAAGACCATTTAACCATCCATAATATCTACAAATCCTTCCAGTCTGGTTTTCGAAAAAGACACAGCACCGAGACTGCGCTGGTTCGGCTGCTTAATGATCTTCTGAGGGCGAGGAATCAGAAGAGATGCTCTATTCTAGTTCTTCTTGATCTCTTGTCAGCTTTTGACACTGTGGATCACCTGGTGTTGTTAGCATGCCTGAGGCAAATATGTGGAATGTCGGGAACTGTTTTAAAATGGTTCACTTCATTCCCTACCGGGAGATCACAGAGAGTTGTGTCAGGGGTTCATTCCTCCACCCCAACTTCTTTGTTGTGTGGGGTGCCTCAGGGTTCAGTGCTGTCACCTATGTTATTCGCAGTGTATATGCTGCCCCTCAGAGACATTATAAGATGGTATGGGCTGAGGTTTCACTGCTATGCAGATGACACCCAGCTATACCTGTCTTTTGCGCCTGACCAGGATGGAGCTCTCTCGGTGTTTAACAACTGTCTGGAAGAAATCCGAGGATGGATGGATTCTAGTTGGTTGAAGTTGAACTCAAAGAAGACAGAGGTATTGGTGGTGGACCCTGGTGGTCAGATAATGAGGCCGAAAGATGGCTCGCCCTCTGGAATTTTTCTTGACGGCGTGTCACTTCCAACCTCAGAACGGGTGTGCAACCTGGGGATTGTCCTAGATGGCAGGCTGACCTTTCAATCTCAAGTGTCAGCCATTGTCAGGACTTCCTTTTATCATCTTAGGAACATTGCCAGGGTGCATTACCTTGTTCCATCTGACTCTTTGCCAATGTTGGTCCACGCCTTTGTGTCCTCGCGGTTGGAATACTGCAACACCCTTTACTTTGGGCTTTCTGGGGTTGAAATCCATCGCCTTCAGCTGGTGCAGAATGCTGCAGCCAGGGTGTTGACTGGGACAAGGAGATCCAGTCATATCACCCTGGTACTGCACAAACTGCACTGGCTTCCTATACAGTGGCGGATCACCTTTAAAGTAATTTTATTGACTTTTAAAGCCCTTCACGATCAGGGTCCAACCTATCTGAAAGAACTTCTGGTGTCTTACAGCTCCGGCCGATCGCTACGCTTGGCTGACTAGGGGTTGTTGGAGATTCCAAGAGTGAGTTTAAAATCTTCTGATAGTAGAGCTTTTTCTTATGTAGCTCCAACTCTTTGGAATTCTCTACCTCGCCAGTTAAGGGAGTGCACCTCCTTGGAGGTATTTAAGAAAAATTTGAAAACCTACCTGTGGCAGAGCACCTTCTTGGATGATTAACTGATATTTGAGTGTTAATAATATTCTTTGGATAGTATGGATGGTTTTATTGTAGGTTTTTAATATGTGATGTTGTTATGTATTTATTGTATTTATATGTTTTATGTGATATTTAATATTGTGCTTTTTGACTTGTAAAGCGCTTTGAAATCCTGTAAAGTGCTTTAAAAATAAAGTTAATATTATTATTATTATTATCTGAACATCCTGGAAATGCAAGCACTGCGGGCAACTCTGTGTTTTTTTGTTTGTTTGTTTGTTTGTTTAATGATTACTACAGCTACAGTTTCTATAACTTCAGAGAAATAGGTTCTCTAAGGTTGCTGACAGGGAGGATTAGTCTGTAAGTTTTGTTTGGGACATCATCAGTGGCTCTTCACTGAAACTGGCTTTTTTGAAGAGGGAGTGAAATCAGGGTTGCAAAATAGCTTATAACTTAAATAGAAACATAGAGGTTGATGGCAGATAAGGTCTGCAAGGCCTATCCAGTCTACCCATTTCTTTTTCTACCTTATAAATGTGCCATCGGCCTTTGCTCTGTCAGTGGCCTATCTATTCATACTCATCTGAATTGCTCCCTTATGCCTATCCCATGCCTGTTTGAAGCCCTGCACTGTATTCATAGCCACCACTTCCTGAGGTAGGCCGTTCCATGCATGCACCACTCTTTCTGTGAAAAAGAATTTCCTCACATTCCCCCTTAATCGACCTCCCTCTAATCTCATGCTGTGTCCTCTTGTCCTGCTATTTTTCTTATATTTAAACATGTTAGACTCTTTCACCTTGTTAATGCCCTTAAGGTGTTTGAATGTTTCAATCATATCACCTCTCCCCCTCCTTTGCTCAAGGGTATACATTAAAACTTTAAAACGTAATGTGGAAACACAACTTTTGATATGAGATTTATTGGAGGTAGACTGATTGTAATTCTGCAATGCAATACTTTTGACCAGACTCCCTCTTTAATCTGGCTTCTAGTCCCTCTCTAATGAACATAGCCAGTCCACCTTTTTTATTTTCCCTTTCCTTATGGAAGAGCTGGAAACCTGGTATTTGTTTATTCCAGTCCTGACTGTCTCACCACGTCTCTGTAACACAGCACAGCTATATATCCTCATCTTGAAGAATTTGTTCCAAAACCTGTTTTTTTATTCTGCAAGCTTCTAGCATTTAGTAGAATATCCCTCCATGTATGCTTTGTTTCTGATCCATCTTTCTTAGTCTGCTGGATATTTAGCTGTTTCATCTTGTCCCCCCACCCTCTCATGTTGTAGTTTAAAACCTCAGTTATTTTGTTGTTTATGCTCTGGGCCAGTAGCCTTGTTACTACTCTACTAAGATGCAGCCCGTCATGTCTATAAAGATGTTTTTTTCTATAAATGGATCCTAGTTATCCAAATAATAATGACTTTCCCTGTGGCATCACCTTTTTATTCAGCCATTTAGTCTCATTATTTCTTGGTTCCTGACTCCTCCTGCTCTAGATACTGGCAATATTCCTGATACAATTAAATCACATTTTCTTTTCTTTATTTCCATGCCCAGTCTCTCCAGTATATTTTGTATCCTAGCTGTGCTATGCTTTCCAGCATTAAGTGTTCCTATATGCAGAACAAATGGATCTGTGGTGTTGCTTGGATGTCCACTTAGGCCATTCAATATACCATAGACCCCTGCCCCAGATAGGCTGCTAACACTTGTAGCAAGCTTTCTATTTTTGCAGATTATTCGATATGTAAACTTCAGTATCGAATTTCCCACTACCACTATGTCTCTAGGATCATTTTCACCTCTAATTGGCTCCATTCTAACTTCTGGTTTGGGTAGATTTTTGTTTTATGCCCCCGAGGAATAAGATTTTTTTGGTTCAGGTTCTGATGGCTATTTGGTTTTTATTAGTTTCCAGTGGGTTTTCTGTTTGAGGAACTGGATTTGTTAGTGTTAAAGAAATGCCTGGCTGCTCATTAGTGGCATTGTCCTCCCCCATTCTGTTAACCGTAACTGCCTAATGACCAGCAACAGTGCTGATCTCCTGTAGTTGACTATATTTGTTCTTGACCCCTCTTCAGTTCCAGCATTAGCCTTCTTGGCAGATACTCCTGCCCCAGCATCATCATCTGTACTGCCCTGCTCTAACCTAGACAGCAGTTCCTAAAAGTTACTTGTGGCTGTAGATACAGTTACGTCCCTGCTTCTCTTTTTTTTACGGTTTGTTTTGGACCAAGTAAAAAAAAAACATCTATATTTGTGCTTTCAGACATTATCCCTTTCTGCCTTCAGAGTTAATTTATTATTTAAACGAACACCTAATTTTTAGTGGAAAAACTTGGATCCTTTTCACAGTTAGAGGAGCAGCTCACATTCTTTATAACAATTATTAAGTCTGCAATTACAGACTATGTGAACCTAATGTCATGGAAAGGTCTCCAAGTACTGTGGCAAAGAAGTGAAGGGAAGAAAAGCAAAATATAAATCAATAAACCAATAAAGGCAGCATGAGAAACAAGACTGGAAAGTATAGCATAAGGAGCAATAAACAGGAAAGGGTCATTTGGGGCCAACTCTTAGGCCCCATGGCAACCATTTTTTTGAAACATCAGAAAGGACAGAACAGACAAACTATAGGACAGAACAGAACAACATTGGTTTTTAGAAACACTATTGTTCCTTGTAAAAAGTGACACACGACCCTCTTTAAGAGAAAACCTTGTTCCTCTCTTTTCCTCTATACACAGATTTCCTTAACTTTATATGTCTCTCATAAAAGTGTCTTATAAAATATACTATTATTGGACTAAGGAGTATCCCTTTTCTGAAATATAATTTTCAGCAAAATGTCTGCTAGGCTTAGACATTTTTCAATCAGCCTTCTGAATTTTTTCACTAATGTGATATATTGTATTCTTGGCAGGAAGTGTGTATCTGTCTACATTGGAGAAATGGGCAGATGCCTGACTGACCAATTCAGGGTACATTACAGGGCAGTCAGGAATGGAGACACTGACAAACCCATTGTATCCCATTTTACCTCCAGGGACCATAATGTCAATGATCTTTCTGTTTCTGTCCTTCAGCAGGGTGACCAAAGAAAAAACATGGAAAATAAGCTGATAATCCACCTATGCTCCCAGCAGCCCTCTAAATTTTAATACTGTGTTCCTGCTTTGAGAACCACCTTGAATTTGGATGGCTGCAATACTAGGTACCATCCAATGAGTCTCACATTTTAATTCCCCATTTGGTTGATCACACAACAAACTCAGCACCTAGCAGATAGAATTTTAGTTACCCACTTGGCTGTAAAGCCTTCATTTTCAATGATAGACTACTTCTCAGTGATGTGCAGTTTCTTACTGTTACACAGTACAGAATGTTCTTCCCTATCTATTTTCTGGCTCAGGACTGCACCTACAACATGTCTACCTCAGACATATCTGTCCATCACAGAAATGCTTTTAAAAGTAACTTTTTAAAACTGGCATTTAAAAAAAGGGGTGGGGAAGGGAAGCTCTAATGCCTTTTTTCCCTAAAAAAAGTGAAAAAACAGCCTCCGCACTGTCCTAATCAATCCATTTTTAATGCAAGGCATCCCAACATTTCATCCTAGAAGGGCTTCTTCAAGGGACTTAGTTATTATTTTCGCAGTGGCAATAATGGTTTGTAGTTAATTTCTCTGGTTTTTGGAAAATTTCTAGACTGAATGCAAAATTCTTTCTTTCCACACCTTTCAGTATACTTGAATTTGGCACTTAATGCTCCTTTCTGGTCTTTGCCTTCACAGGCCCTCTTTAGTCATATACGCAGGCAGAACATAAGGTGCCTTAATGGCTCAAAATACCTCTTCACATTCTTGTGAGTACATTGCATTATTTGGTTAATGCTTTTTCTGGAGCTCAGTAAGGAGAGTAGCTATATAGACAAAATGGGGAACAAATTGCTGACAATATCCAGCAGGCCTTAAAGACCTAGTCAGCTTCCTTGTCTTAGGGACTGGACTATTGGCCACAGCTTCAATTTTGGACATCTCAGGCTTCATCTCTCAATTTCCCATAACATAGCTTAACTATCCAGTTTCTTGCATGCACATTTGCTAGGACTGATTGTTAGACCTGCTTCTTTAATGGACTGGATGACTACTATAAAGTGTGTGTGAAGTGACTTTCCCATTCAGTACTGTACACCACATCACCCAAATAAGCAATGCAGCAATTCATGTGAGGAGTCAGAATTAAATCCATGTAGCATTGGAATTTAGCAGGTGCACTATGTAATCCAATCGGCATGGTGGTGAACTGATTGAATCTAAGGTGGTGAACTGATTAACTCTAATGTGTGTTGAAAAAGCAGTTGTATCTCTGGATTCTTTGGCTGGAAATATTTACCAGTCACCCTTGGTGAGAGCAAGTGTGCTGATGTACTTGGAACCTTCCAACCTGTCCATCAAATAGTTTTCCTAGGCATAGCATAGTTGTTCGCTACTTACATGTGGTTAGGTTTCTCAAAATTAAGACTGATGCATACACCCCACCCCCTATTTTTTTTGAACTGTCACCATTAGTGATTCCCAGATCTTTCATGAAATCATGATGGAAATGTGAAAGGGAAAGTGTGACCCCAATAAGATTTGAACCCAGGCCCCTGGTGTACCATGCCAGTACTCTAACCACTAAACTATGGGGGGCTCAGGGATTAGCAAGCCTCTGGGTTTTCCCTGTTAGGCACATACACACATTCCTTTCTATGTGTTGTGTAACCAGCAACTAGGCATATGTCAGAGACACCAGATAACTTTCTCAGTACAATAAAGCCACTGCAAGGCAATTTTAAATCATGGTGGAAATGTGAAAGGAAAAGTGTGACCCCACTGGGACTTGAACCCAGGCCCCTGGTGTACTGAGCCAGTGCTCTAAATCACTAAGTTATGCAGGGGCCTGGGTTCAAGTCCCAGTGGGGTCACACTTTTCCTTTCACATTTCCATCACGATTTAAAATTGCCTCCCAGTGGCTTTACTGTGTTGACATTTCTACCTTAGGTCTTCTTCAGGAATTATCTAAAGGAGAATAAAGCAAAGTTAGTGCAGAGGTACAGGGAAAAAAGGGATACATATGAGTGGAAAGAAAAAAGAGGGAGGCTGCAGAAGAAGAAGTGATAATTGGCAAGGTAAGAAAATAATCTGGAATACAAAAAGGTGATGATGGGTGTGACAAGACATAGTAGGAGTGAATGAGCTGATGATTCAGGGAACACTACAGGGCAGTCAGGAAAGGAGACACTGATAAACCCATTGTATCCCACTTTACCACCAGGGACCACAATATCAATGATCTTTCTGTTTGTGTCCCACTTTACCTCCTGGACCACAGTGTCAGTGATCTTTCTGTTTATATCCTTCAACAGGGTTTTCAGGATGCTAACTAAAGGAAAAAACGTGGAAACCAAGATGGTAATCTGCCTAGGCTCCCAGACGTCCTGTGGTATAAATAATAATAATAGTAATAATAATAATAATAATAAACCTTTATTTATTAAGTGCCTTTCAGGCACTAAGCTGCTGTACAAAATTCAACAATAAAATTGCAAGAAATAAGTTAAAATAAAGAATAAAATCGTAATAATGCATACATCAACTCATGAATGCTTGTCTCCACAAATGCTTTAAATTCCTGCTTGAAGCTCCCCACCGTCGTGCATTCCCAAAGCTGACGGGGCAGAGAATTCCAGAGGGTTGGGGCCATGAACATAAAAGCATGGGTCCCAGAAGATTTTAAAATAACCCTCGGAACCTCCAGCAACCCCTCATCAGCTGAACAGAGCTATTGCACAGGGCTGTAAGGAATCAGGAGCTCTTTCAAGTATTTGGGACCAAGTCCGTGCAGGGCTTTGTAGGTCAAAAGACCTACTTTAAAGGTGATCCACCACTGTATCGGCAGCCATTGCAGACCGTGCAATACAGGGGTAATGTGTGACCTTCTTGACACTCCTGTCAGCAACCGAGCAGCAGCCTTCTGCACTAGCTGCAAGCAGCGGATATCAACCCCAGGAAGCCCCAAGTACAGGGAGTTGCAATAGTCAAGGCGAGAGGTCACAAAGGCATGGACCAACACAGGTAAATTGCTGGACGGAACAAGGTGTTTCACTCTGGCAATGTTCCTCAGATGGTAAAATGCTGACTTTATGACTGCCGACACCTGATAACGAAGGGTCAGCCCGTTGTCAAGTACCACTCCCAGGTTATGCACCTGCTCTGAGGTAAGGATCTGATCACCCCACTATAAATGATAGTCTTATTTTCTACTCTTCTTTCAATCACCTTTTGGTTTGCCACTGTAGCCTGTCTTGTTTACCCCCACCCCTGTCATATCATTGCTTGTATATGTGCATGGTACATTTGCATGTGTGAATATGCCTGCACACACTTCCATCCTGTGTGTGTGAATATGTGTGTGTGTGTGTGTGTGTGTGTGTGTGTGTGTGTATGTGTATGTGTGTGTGTGTGTAGAGGGTTGGCATACTCACATGGAAATTCCTGCTATGTGTGCACAACTATTTTCATTTTCCACAGATGTCTTCATCTCTGTCTCCTTCCACAACATTTGTCACCTTTCAGCCGCCTTACTAGGCTCTGTTAATTTGTCCTCACTTGATGACTTCTCAGCTCATTCACTCCTACTATGCCTTGTCATGCACATCATCACCTTTTTGTTTTCCAGATTCTTTTCTTATCTTGCCTATTATCACTTTTTTCTCTTAAAGTCTCCCTCTTTTACTTTCCCCACATATACTGTATATATCCATTATTTCCTCTTACCTTTCCATTAAGTTTGCTTTTTTTTCTCTTTAAGATAATTCCTGAAGAAGACCTAAGGTCAAAATAATTATTTTAACTCTATTTTCTGTTTTCAGCATGCATTTAATACTACCATTTTGCTTTATTTTCAGACCACACGCTGAAGCAGAACCATGTATTTTTATTGCTGAGTTGTATCAACCAGTGCTGTTCACTTTCAGATCTACTGGGATAGTGAGGAGTCTGGATGTGGTGAAGAGACCATGTCTAAATGAAAGGTAAAGCAGAAACAGAAACATTGTCTTGTTCAGGAAGGCTTGGTGGGAACAAAACATAGATGGGAAGGGTTAGAATCCGGGTTCCTCTCCCACACACTGTGGAATGGTTCATACTGAGATGCCTGTTGAACTGAAAAAAATGGGTCTGTAAAAGTACATTCTGTTCCATGTCACAGTGCTAATCCAATCCAAGTAACATGGCCTGTCTCTCTGAACCTGAGGAGTGTTACTTGTTACTTACACCCCCGAATGAGCAGCAAGATCTCCTGAGGATATTGAGTGTTGCAGGTCATAACACTGGTTTCACTGGTCTGTCCTACACCACCCCCATATTGAGTAAGAACATGCCGCAATGAGAACAGATGTAGCCTATCTGTGACCCACAGAGTGTAAATACTGAGAGGGAGGTGGGAAGTAAACAAAGCAGTCAAGTTCTCCTAGACAAGTTCCACAAGGAAATTCTTGAAGGTCTGGGTCTCAAACTGAGGATCCCTTGCCATGGGGGGTACACTATGACCAGATCCCCGTAGAAAGTGGTCAGATACATATCCTCCTAATGGCAATGAAGATACACAGATTATTTGAAGCCCTCTGATGAATCAGATAAGAGATGGAATGCCATCCGAATTCATTACAAAAGAGGTAAGAAACAAGTTCAAGACAGAATTTTATTGGCCTGTGTCTTGTTGAAGTCTAAAATGGGGTTCTTTGCATCAGAAATGACATGCAGTATACAACATGTTTTTCAATACCAGCTTTAAGATGTCAGTCAGTCTGGAAAGGTTCTGGAAAAAATAGTCCAGTCTGAAAAACACCCTGGTCTGGTGTCCCATTCTTGCTGTCCCCCAACAAAGTCAGCAGTCAAGACAGTGACCCTCTTATTTGGAACAAGGGAGTGAGTGTCATGGACATTTTGTACTGGCATAAGTAAAGAAGGACAGTTCTTGGAAACCCAGACCCTATAATCATCTTAGAATTTATATGGAGTCAGGGATGGTGTATAAGGATGAGGTTGTTACATACAGACTCAGGGATCACACAGCTGCCCAATTGCTTATTTTTGGGAGGGACAAGGGTCCTTTTATATCAAGGTCAGTCAAAGGCCTGTTACAGGTGTGGGTCTGTCTTGCATCTGAGTAATGCCTGTGACAGAGTTTGGTGTTGGTTATGTTCAGAATTTGGTCACCACAGCTCACAAGACAAAAATTCCATGAAATGCACGCTGTGTGAAGAGCCAGGACATTCCTATTGCTCATGTCCATGGGCAGCGTACAGCAAAGGAGACCCCATGGACCTTGGAGAGCAAGACTTCTATAGTAATAAAGCACAATGAGAAGACCCACAGGAAAAGGATAGGCACCAGTCCACTCATGACAGACAAAACCCTAATTCAGTTCCACCTTCAGAGGACTCCTCGGTCTTGGACAAAGATCCCCCTGTACCAGCAGAGCCCCATGCACCAGTGGAGTCCCATAAGGAGGAGGAGATGGAATTGGGTTTGGTCCTCGCTCAGACTAGAGACCCTATAGTACTAGACAGCACAGTACAAACCAAGAATGATGGGCAGAAGGTGAACTACTCAGTCTCCAGATGATGATGTCTCCAAGCCACCTTATGATACCCTGAAACTGAAGAAGGTTGCTCCTATGGAACCTCCACCAGCAGGCCCAATTCAACTGTCCCCTTCAGCAGTGACCCCAGTGGGAACCCCTGAGAAGTTAGTTGAGGTGACCATGCCACCCCCTTCTGTGCCTGTGATGAATAACCTCCAAGTGGTGACAAGATGGAGAAGAATGAGAGGATAGCCAATGCCCAAACTTACCCCGTGGGAGGAAATACTACTTACAGGAGGAATAAATATGAAATTCTTAAGAGGCACAAGGACCATGACGAGACAGAGGAGGATCTGGATGGGTCTTTTGTTGCCACATCACAACATGATCTCGTCTCTGAAAATGAAAGTGGTCTTTCAGATCTGCAAGCATCAAAAAAAAGTAACTCTAAGTCAAGGGGAGAGGAAAAGCCTAAGTAATGTTGGGTTTACTTTGTATATATCTTTTTTTCTTGTAATGAGATGACCAATCCATGATTTCATGGTGGGGACACTAAATGTCAACACCATTAAGAGGCCCAGAAAACTCCTGACTACTGTTTCTGTGCTGCATGATTTAAACTGCCACATTATTTTTTCACAAGATACTAGATCGGTTGCTAGTTGCAAAATCAATAAAGCCCAGAATATGTGGAGACATGGTCCCTCCTTTTTTTCAATGGGTCAGATTGGAGCTTAGGTGAGGGTATTTTGTTTGGTAATACTGAGTTTAATTTAATATGGTTAATGGATATTTTACCTGGCAGGGCATTGGATATTAAGATTTAGGATTCACACTTCTATTTGATTCATTTGTATGCTCCCTAATGCAAAGTAGATAGAGTAGAGGTTTTTAGGATTTTTTCAGCCCTTTTTTATATATCACAAGGGTCGTTATCCTATGGGATGATTTTAATTGTGGATTGGCTTCATCAGCTAGAGATAGAGGGAAATGGGCAGACTCAATGGACCAGAGGGGTCCTTTTCTGCTGTTAAATTTCTATGATTCTATGATAGGTGACAAAACCCCAACGTTTTTTACTGATTGGAACTTTTTAAGAAATATGTTTTGGAAAGTGGGACTGATAGATGTGGCTTGTGCAACTAGAGGACAGGGGCCTCACACATACTTTAAATGATGTTGATCCACCCATATTGACTTTGTCTTTTATCCCCATGGTTAAGTGGATCTCCTGCACAAACAATTCTTGCACAGACCTCTGACCATAGGATGGCTCGTGTCTGAGTTAGGACCCAGGCCCATTGTTCTTATGGGACATGGATGTGGAAATTGTATACATCCCTTCTAGTGGAGGGAGAAGTTAAGGTAGCATTAGGATGTCTAGTTGAAGCAAAAAAATCTACAATTATACTGAATGACTCCCCCATAGATTTGTAGGAAGATGTGAAAATGGAATTGGGCACTTTTTCCATTCACAGGGGAGGAAATTGGCTTAGAAAAAGTACCTGACTTATCTGAAATATTTGTCCCCAAGGCAACAGTTTAAGAGATTAGTGACTGTTGATGTATTGACTGGCCATGACTTTTCTACACAGTTAGCATCCTTTAAGGAGGAAATAATAGCATCATAGTACCAGCAGATGGCATCAATATTGGCATAACAAAAATATAATACAAAAGGAAAAAATATCAGACCAATCCTTTTGAGAATGGTAAAACACATGAAGATGATAAATCCTTCTCCCAGCTTCATGATAATAAAGGCAGTTTGCTTTCAGTCACAAAAGATCAGTTATCTTTTTAAGGAAGGTATGCTCATTCAAGGTTTGGGGTACCTGTCCAACAGGTAACTCTGATTGGGGGTTTGTTAAAGAAAAGGTGCAGGTCCCTGAGCTGTCAAACATCCAACTGGACAGTTTGGCACCCATTAAGTCCTCACAGATAGGGTCAGCACCTGGGTCAGATGGGCTCCTTCATGATTTCTACTGCATGGTGGGTGAGTCACTACAGGAGGAATTGGCTTGAATTTATAACTACATGTTGGAATTGGGGGGGCGGGGTCCCAGCTTTCAGAAGGGTATTTTTATTTTTTTATATAAAAAAAGTTGACAGAATGGAGATGACTAATTAGAGACACAGTAGTTTACTGTATACTAGTTTAAAGATCTTGACTAAGATACTGGCCTCCAGACTGGCACAAGTCACCCCTCTCCTTATAGACTTCTCCCAATCGTGTGGTATTCCTGACCCAAAAATCCAGGACAATCTCCATGTTATATGAATTATTTTTAATGTGGGAACATTTTTGTCATATCAGACCTTGTCCTGGCCCTGGATCAGGAGAAGGCATTTGACCTTATTTCCCATGACAACCTGATGCAGGTTCTTACACATTATAGTCTGCTGGGAATGTTTGTGACTTGGGTTCAGGTACTGTATGTGAATGCCAATACTGTTCCTCTTTAGAATGATTGGCAAGAGCATCCAGTTCAGGTTGAATGCAGTGCGAAATAGGAATGCACCCTTAGTCCCCACTCTATGTGTTCAGATTGGACCCATTGATTAGGATCATAAACAGTTTGAATCCTATTTGGGGAATGGTTACTTAAGGGGGGTTAACTGTACCACTTGGTTTGGTAAATGCAGATGATGTCTATCTCATGGTTCAGGATCTGGAATTGGGAGGGCTGTTTCAGTGACTCTACAGTCCTTTTAAGTTGCTGCTGGGGCTAAGGTAAATTTGTAGAAAAGCAGAGGAATTGTTTTAGGGGTTGTGACAAATGGATATAGTATGAGATTCCGACAAGAAAGATCCCGAGCTACAGCATAGGGAGACCAATTGACTGAAACACGACAACCCAAGTCACAAAACATTCTGAAACATGGAAACCCAATACTAAAAGAGCCTGACAGTCCACACACAGAGACAAAACAAATAATAGTGCACATATATAACCTAAAAACAAGTACAGACACCTTGTCAATAACACCTTCCATTCAATGAGGGGGCTTCGCTCCCTGCACCCACCTTGCTAAATATAAATATCCTCAAAACTGGCATACATTGAGGAGATGGAGCATTTGAGCGACAGACAAAAATCCCGGTTCCCAATGTGGAAGTTGCCCCAGGACAACAGGCAGAACCAGAGTAGCAGAAACTGCACAGACAGGTGCAACAGGGAACTATCCTGATACAAACTCCACCCCATCTGTTGAGGCTAAATGGTCGGGATACCTGGTGTCGACCATCTGACCATGTTGGGATCCTAGCCTTGGGATCATGCATGTCAGGATTCCATGTTTCAGTCTTTCATACTACTACCATGACAAACAATTGCCTGGACAATGTCTGTGGGATTTCAATTGGGAACGACCCTCTTACTATTTTGGCAACACTTTCAGGGAAGAAGACATGGCTTGTGCAGATTGGGAAAGTAAATTGGACCTTGCAGAGTATAAAGTATCATACTGGAATAGATGTCCTGTGTCCTAAGTGAAACAGGTTTTTATGGCCAAAACCTTTTTGGTACCAATATTTCTTTATGTTAGTTTTGGTTTCCCCCACCCAAGGTCTTGGAGGCAGAAATGTACAATGTCTTGTTCTGGCTTTTATGGGGCAGCTGCATCAATACAGTAAATTGAGCCCATACATGTTGGAAAGCCATGGATGGGGGGTGGGGGTTAGACATGATTAACCCAGTAGTGGTTTTCATTGTATTTTCATTTTAGTCATTTCCTGAAACATGTTTTGGTGTGGGACTTCAACTTATGGATCCCTTTTGGAAAAGAATGGAGTCCACCATTGTTCTTTTTGAGGACACAGGAAGGTACTTCCAACCTGGGGCTACTATCATCACCTTACCTGGATTTCTCTACTCCTTCTTAACAAAACTGCTGCACTGAAAATTATCTTTCTTCAGCTATCTACTGTACTTTATCCAGGAAAAAACTGTATGAATATGTGTTGGCATTTTTCTTTTCAGAGTCTGTTTGGGCAGATGCCAAAAGAATCCCAGTGGCGGTCTTGCCAAGCAGCTCACAGACCCAAGGGTGTTGGGAAAAATTGGGGACTTAGTCTGGATTTTTTTCCCATGAAAAGTTGCAAGTTCAGAGAAACCACAAACAAAAGTATGCTGGATAGGTTTTGCCTTCAGGAGTTCTGTTTCCAGGAACTGAAGATTATGGCCCATCTTTTCTTCTCTTGTCCATATATTATAGACTTCTGGCAGGAACCAGGCAGGTCCTGGGGCAATCCCAAATTTTCCTCTATCTAATGAGAATTTGATTTACTGTTTCTTTTTTTCTGGTCACTGGATGAACTGGGATTACAATACACTGTGCATGATTATGGCATGCATAAAAATGGTGCATTTGGCAGGCCCGCTGTTCTTTTATCTTCCAGCTGAAGGTAGTCCTTGTACCAGTATTGATTTGTATGGTTACCTGGGATGTTTATACATCTGAATTTAAGACTCTTCCTAGACAAACATTTCTCAACAGACTGAGGAAGGTTACTTGGTTGAAATAAGTAGACTTTCCCTAGATTTGAGTATTATCTTTCTCTCATTCTTTTTGGTGTTGGAATGTTTTGGTTATTCAGAGGAACCTAAGGAGATCAAAATGCTTTTGTTTTCATTCAACAGATGTTTCTTTTTATCATGATTTATTTGTGCAATACTTGGGTGATGGTGGTGGATTGTTGATCTGTTTTGTTAACATACAAATAATTCTACATATAATTTCTTTTATCAGTTAAAAACACCCCCACACTTCATTGAAAGTGCCATGGAATCTTTTACTTCTACCTTGACAGTGACCATAGATTAGCAGAAGTGACCCCGGTTTAACATATCTTTTAAAGGATGGCACTTCAACAGTGCAGTACCTCCCCCATTACTGCACTACAGTGTCAGTTATGGGTACTACCTCAAGTACCTGGTGTGGGTTAGAACTAAAACTCTTCTGATTTTCTGACCCCAGAGGTGAGTGCGCTATCTACTGAGCCACTGATACCACATTTTCTTTAGTACATCTAGAGGCCCTCTAGGCTGCACTCATGCAGCATTTTAAAGGGTGAAAAATGTGTAGAGGTTTGTGGTTCTGTACTTCTCAGTAAGCAAAGAAGAGATAAGGCAAGCATGAGTTTCAGTCTTTTTCTTCTGCTTTCACAAACTGCATTACTATATTTAACAAGAACGCGTCTGTTGAGGATAAGAGGAGGTTTTTATATTGAAAATAGAGTACCTAGAAGCAAATACAGCTCATTTTGCAATGCTGCACCATGATTTCTACCTTGATTGGTAACAATGTCTATGGGCATGCCTACACTGCTGGAAATTGAGCATGTTTTGCTGCTACTTTCTAGGGCTGTGACACTATGCAATGTAATGTCCTCTGGGTATTAGGCAGCATAGTCATATACTACAAGTATGAATTAATTACCCTTTTTGCTTTTCTCCAAAAGGCCTACCACATCCATTGCAATCATCTCTAAGGGTATATCAATCAAGGATATGGGCATCAGGGGTACCTTGTCTTTCTTCATTGGTGAGGTTACTTTCAGACATTCAGGGCATGAACTGCACTAGATAGTAGTTTCTTCATGGATCCCATGCCTGAAAAATCTATGCAAAAATCATCAACAGGTACAGTCCATTCCTGAGTGACCAGCCATTGTACTCTCATGCTATCTGCATCAACTCAGTCTAATATTTCTCTGGTACTACCATCTGTTCTATTTTCTCTTGTATTTAACTGGTGATACATCACCTGGAGTGATGTGTCCAGTACTGGAGAACACATATCCGGAAGGATATAGGCAGAATAGAGGCAATCCAGAGGAGGCAACTAAAATAGTGCAGAGTCTGGATCAAAAGCCCTATGAGGAGAGGATGAAGGACCTCAATA
The DNA here is from genome assembly GCA_016271365.2 of Neoceratodus forsteri. Taxonomy (NCBI): domain Eukaryota; kingdom Metazoa; phylum Chordata; order Ceratodontiformes; family Ceratodontidae; genus Neoceratodus; species Neoceratodus forsteri. The sequence goes on from CM057451.1 coordinate 760,549,498, forward strand.
TGCACAACCTGGAGGAAAAGAGGGAGAAGGGGGATATGACTGAGAATTTTAAATACCTCACAGGTATAAATAAGGTTCAAGATGGAAGCCTTTTTTAGAGACAAAGATGCTCCAGAACAAGAGGTCATGCTATAAAGCTGGAGGGGGGGTTAGACTCAGGAGAGTAGTGAGAAGGTACTTCTTCACAGAAAGAGTGGTGAATGTCTGGAACAGCCTCCCAGCGGAGGTGGTGAGGGCAAAATCTGTAATGGGATTCAAGGAGGCATGGTATAGGCATAAGGAAACTGTAGCAGCAAAGGGAAGGGGAGATGGAGATCAGGTAGGATCTGCAGTGTTACAGTAGGTAGGGAAAATGGGCAGACTAGATGGGCCAAGTTGTCCTTATCTGCCATCAAACTCCATAGAAACATAGACGTAGAAACATAGACTTTGACTGCAGATAAGGACTGATTGGCCAACCTAGTCTGGCCATTTCCCAACCTATTGGATAAGCTGCAGATCCTAGTCAACCAGCAGCCTGCATCCGCCTTACTCCCCCACCCCTCCTACCCCCCACAATAATTGTCTTATGTTGGTCCCATGCATTCTTGAATTCCCCCACTGTTTTTGACCCCATGATCTCCTCAGGAAGGCTGATCCATGCAACCACCACCCTCTCTGTGAAAACATATTTACCCACATTGCCCCTGAGCCATCCCCCTCTATCTTCAAATTGTGCCCCCTTGTTCTTATGCATCTCTGTTTCAGAAGTATGCTACCTTCTTGGACTTTGTTGATTCCCTTGAGGTACTTGACGGTTACTATCATGTCCCCCCTCTCCCTCCTTTTCCTCAAGGGTATACATAGTAAGCTCATTTAGTCTCTTTTCATATGGCTTCTGGTACAGACCCTGCACCATTTTGGTTTCCCTCCTCTTGACTGCCTCCATCCAATCTATGTCCTTGCGGAGATGGAGTCTCCAGAACTGCATGCAGTACTCCAGATGGGGTCTCACACACTGTCTGTACAGAGGGATAACAACTTCTTACTTTCTGCTAGTGATGCCTCTTCCTATGCATCCCAGAATCCCCCCAACCCTCCTTACTGCCCTCTCACATTGCTTACCTACCTTAAGGTCATCTGATATGAGTACCCCTAGGTCCCTATCCATGTTTGTTGTTGTTAGCATTCTCCCCTCCCCCATTGTGTACTCTTCCCCTGGGTTTTTATTTCCCATGTGTATTACTTTGCACTTCTTTGCACTGAAACTAAGCTGCCATACTCTTGACTATTGCTCCAACTTTGCCAAGTCTCTTTTCATCTTTTCCAGCCCTTCTTGTGTATCAGCCCTGTTGCAGATCTTTGTGTCGTCTGCAAAGAGTCATACTTTTCCTTCCAGCCCCTCTACAATGTCACCTATAAAGACATTAAAGAGTACTGGTACGAGCCCGGGTCACTGGAAGGCCGGCCGGGGGGAGAAGGATTGAGCATCCCAGGGACAGCTCTCCTTCTACGGGGGGAGGGTAGGAGACAGGTCCGGCACCTGCTGGCTCCTAGCATAGGCTGGGAGTATCACAGGATGCACGGCCCAATACTAACCGAGGGAGGAGCAGATGTCAGTGTAAGCTATGATGTCACTATGCTACCCCCAACAGAAAGCCAGGAAAATCGCTCGCTGGCCCTCCGGATGATGGCTCTCTGTTCCTAGGGGCCTCCAGTGCCTTCCCGTGTCTCCTGTTCCCCAGCAGCACCCCCGGGCCCTAGAAGGATGTGCTGGGGCTATCCCCCCCAGTGCCTTCCCCCTCAGAGGAGAGTGACCTGTGGTGAAGGGATACAATGGGATAACCAGGGGGTCAGCTGTGATCTTGGGACTAGAGAAGGGCCGGGCAAGGACAGAAGAGGTCAGGGGAACTTGTCAGAGCCTGAAGGAGTGGAGGACCAGTGAGCAAGGGGGTAGAAAAATAGATAAAAAAAAAGTACTGGTCCCAGAACTGAACCCCGTGGTACCCCACTAGTAATTCCCCTTTCTCCAGAGTGTGTTCCATTTACTATAACCCCCTGCATCCTGTTGTCCAGCCAATTTATTACCCAGGCTACTATCCTGCTACCCACTCCCAGGCTGGCTAACTTGTTTATTAATCTTTTGTGTGGTACTGTGTCAAATGCCTTGTTAAAGTCTAAGTAGGCCATAACTACAGCCCCTTCCTGGTCTACTACTTTGGTCACCCAGTCAAAGAAATCTATTAGATTCATCTGACATGACCTTCCTGCTGTTAATCCTTGCTGCCTTGGGTCCTGTGCCCCGATGATCTCTAGGTACTTGACAGTTCTTTCTTTCAGAAGTGATTCTATCATTTTCCCTTCCACTGAGGTCAAACTAAAAAGTCTGTAGTTTCCTACCCTTGTCTTGCTCCCACCCTTGCAAAGAGGGATCACATCTGCCTTCCTCCAGTCCTCAAGTATCACACCTTTCTTCCATGATTTGTTAAAAAGGTAGTCAGTGGTGTCACTAGGTCTCCCCTTAGTTCTTTTAGAATTTTGTGGTGAATCCTGTCAGGTCCCGTTGTTTTGTCCACCTTGAGTTTTAAGAGTTCTTTCAGGACCCTTTCTTCTATGAAAGGACTGGTATTGACTCCCCTGCCCAGAGTGCTTCTATTGTTTGATTTAGGTACCTTCCCCTCTTCTTTTTTTTTTGTGAATACTGAGCAAAAGTATTCATTCAGTATCTCTGCCTTTTCACTGATGCTCTCTGACCACCTCCCCTCTCCTTTATTAAGCCTCACTATCCCTCCCCTGGTCTTTCTATGCTCCTTAATGTATCTATAAAAGGCTTTATCCCCCTTTTTAAAATGAGCTGGCTATCTTTTCCTCAGTTTGGGCCTTTGCTATCCTGACTGCCTTCCCCACTTCATTCTGCTTTAACTGATACAGTTCTCTGTCTTGCTCCTTCGGTGATTCCTTATACTTCCTGAATTGTATCTTTTCTCCCTAACCTTTCTTTCTACCTCTTTTGAGAGCCATAGTGTTTTTTTTACTTTGTTTTGTTTTCTTTATTCACTTCACACATAGGCTTGTTGCTTCTATAATGGCAGTTTTGATTTTTCCCCATTGTTCCTCCACCCCTCCTTCCTGCCCATTTGCTAGTGCATTCCTTAGGCACTCCCTCAGTTTGCCAAAGTCAGCCCTTCTAAAGTCCAGTCCAGTACCCTCACTTTTGTAGAACTTGACTCCATAGTTGTGTTTATCATGAACCACACTGTGTGGTCGTCATTTGTTCCCGATTGGCTACCCACTTCTAAATCTATGATCCTCTCTCATCTCCATTTCGGAGTACCAGATCCAAGATTACTCCCTCCCGAGTGGGTTCCAGTATGAGCTGTCTGAGACATGCCCCATGTAGGACATTGAGAATGACTCTTCTCTTGGATGTGGTTGCAGTAAATGAGTTCCAGCTAACATCTGGCATATTCAGGTCCCCCATCAACAATATCTCCCCTTTTTCTGCTATTCTGAGGATGCCTTCTATAATTTCCTTGTCCATTTCCTTCCCCTGAGACAGAGGTCTGTATACAACCCCTGTGCAGATTGTGGTGCCTCTACCTGCTGCCAAGATGACCCACAGTGCCTCCTCTCCTCCCCGTTTTCCCTTTAGTTCCATTGCTTTGATCCCTTCCTTTATGTAGAGAGCTCCTGCTCCTCCTCTTTTACCCTCCCTGTCCCTTCTGTAGATTGTGTACCCTGGTATGTTGACATCCCAGTCATGGTTCTCCTTGTACCATATTTCTGTGACTGCCATGATACCCAGGTGTCCCTCTTCCATCAAGGCCACTAGCTCAGGAAGCTTGTTACCCAGACTATGGGCTTTGGTACTCATTAAGCTCCATTTTATGATGGCCTAACCCTTTCTTACCCCATCCCAGCCTTACTGCCTTTGCCTTTTTCTCCATTTACCCCTGTCCTGCTCCCTGTCAACCTCTGTACCTTGGTGTTTACCTCACTAACTACCCTGTTTTGTGGGGGAGGCTTGTAATTTCCTGCTTTGTATCAGTGCCTCCCCCTTTGTCTGGTTCTATGTCATAATGGCGATTGGGGAATAGCGATCGCCATTTGGGCGAGTGTACATCGCTGAAAATGAATTATGACAATGTACACTCACAGCGACTAGAAAACGGGTGACTGGTTTTCTGTGTTATGTGAGGGGCTACACCCCCACCCCCCCACTTAAGGATTCTCAACTCCAGGGGGGGTGCATGTCAAGGGTGTGCATAAAACTTAAAAAAGAAAATAAAAACCCTGACCTGATACCAACAATGATCATGCCCAGAACAGAACCTGATACCGTCCCATCCCCAGCCCGCCATCTACCCACCATGCAACATGGCCAGCTCAGCAGCCCACTGCCACACTCCACTCCACATACCCTCCCTCCCCATCCACCTGTCAGGTAATGTGGTCCCCCCATGCACGTGTATATATAGCAACAGCCTGTCACTGTACTCGCCTACCCCTGTATCTGATCACTACTCTGCCAGGTAGCCCAGAACACAGGCACCATGATTGAGTCACATTTTTTGAAAGCACTCAGTCATGGTCACCTTGTTCACTGGATACCCCCTTGTCTCGTTTAAAGGCTTGCCAATGAAGCATTTTAACCTATCACCTAGGAGCCTGGTTCCCCAACTGGACAGATGCAACCCATCATGCCAGTATAGGATTCCATCACTGCAGGTGGCCCCCCAGTCCCCAATGAAGCCAAAACCCTGTGCTCTGCACCAGTCTTTCAACCACTCATTGAATTACATGGTGTGGAGAAGCCTTGACACACCCATTCCATAGACAAGCAGCACCTCTGAGAAGGATATTGTGCGTGCTTCCTGTCTAAGGCCCCATCTCAACTCCACAAACTCCTCTAGCACTGCTCTGATCCCATGCCCAGCTAGGTCATTTGTTCCAAGGTGGACAAAGATGTCTAGCTCCCCCTCCTATGATGCTGCTTCTGCAATCCTGAGAATTTGCTTCCTGTCCCTCCAAGCCATTGTGCCAGGCATGCACCTTACCTCCCTCTCCCCTCCCTCCCCCAATTCTACCCCCTCTAACAATTGAGTCCCCCACCAGGAACTGCTTCCTTCCCCCTTGGTGTCCCTTGCCACCCTCATGTGGGTCTCCCTTGTGGAGGTTAGCAGCATCCTCCTTGGCATCCACTGTGGGTGCCTTTATAGAGAAATCATGTTCTGCCAGAATGGCATATGAATTGTGGAGATGCACAACTGGAGGGCTGTCCCTCTGTTCCACCACCCTCACCCTCCCAGAGCCCACTGTGGTCCAACTGCTCATCTTTCCTGGCAACCCCTGAGGCAGCAGTAGTGGCACTGGTGTTCCTTGGGTGGGGGAGGCTTCCCTACTCCTTGACATTTCACTTTGGAGACTGGCAGCCTCCCTCCTCACAGCAGACAGTTGCCTGCAAATTGGGCAGCAACGTAGCCTCCATAACGTCTCCCAGAAAACTGCTGCCCCACAGCCAGTGCATATTCAAATTTAACCAGATTTGAAACATTTAAACTACTATACCACATGGTCATTTCTGATAAACTTCATGTTTACAGCTTTAAATTGGACTGAATTAAAATTAGTCAAACTTTCACAACATTTTAAAATTACATTTTGCAAGAATGTAAACTGCTAATTTACTGGCTATACCCCTTAATCTTTAAAAACAGAGAATGCAATGCCATTAAATTTGCCAGGTTCTTAGACCTTAAAAGGAGACTGTGTATGTCAATTTTATTTATTGTTTGCTGCCAGAAATTGCAAAATAACATCTGTACTTGAAGTAAAATTCCATGAGTCTTTGTAAAAATTGTGGAATTTCATGAAAATTCCATAACATTGGAATTTGCTAGTTTCACTCAACTTTATCTTGAGGATTCAAATTAAGGTATAGAGGTATGAGAGGCAGGTAGAGCAGGGGGTCACCAGGTTCAGGAGTTAGATGTATCATTTCACCAAGAAATGGAGAGCTGAGCTGGGAAGCGCACTACTGGTAGACCCCCCCAGTAGGAGCATGAAAGTACAGAGTGTCAGCAATGCCAACCTGAATGCAGAATATACAAGGATCACATCCAGTAAACTGATGATCCAGGGAGCCTGACATACAGTACATGCAAGTCTGGAACTAAGAGTTACTGAAAAAGATGTAGTTGGGGAAGACAATGTCTAGTGCATTGAGAAGGAAGAATTCTGGCTATTCCAACAGGATAGGTTGATAGGAAAAGGAGTAGGTGACTCTCCTTTAAAGGGATTTTGTCACTGTAAAGAACAAAGAGGATATCAGTGGGCTCAGTAGTTCTACTAGGCCAGTTTGGCTATGCTAAGAAAGAAAGGGGGAGCAAAATAGGCATACCAGGTCATAATGTCGCACGCTTAATAGCGTACGGCATTATGGTGAACCTGGACTTGTGCACTCCCTGAGTTGGCCCCCCCAGAGATGAAGATTTTTAGTGGGGGATCCGGGGGCATAGCCCCCATAATGGGGGTGTAGGGGGCAGAGACCCCCACAGAACAAAGACATGTGCCTCATGGCATAAATCACACAGCGCGATTGTGCCATGCAGCATTGTATCTTGTGACATAATGACCCCGTGCTCAAAATAGTCACCCAGAGAGGAACAGCAGGGCTGCAAAAAAGCTCACTCCAGCTTATCAAATGAAGTAGTGATACTGTACGTGCATTGTGAATGTTAAATTTCACAAAAAGAATTCTGGATGCTTCATCTGTATGCTTCGATAAATATTTGAGAAAATACTACCAATATATTTTTTTTTTTACTGTAAATTTAAAACTGCTAAACCAATTTATCCAGTTGTGTTAGACAGCAGGGGACTGATTTTGGAAGGAGTTGTGATGTCACCATGGGCTCGCGGCAGGGTATTTGATGCAATTTTGGTAGTTGAGTCAAACTTTGCTGGCAAGCGCGATTCCAGAAGGTGCTTGCTGCAAACAGCCTACCACAAGTACAGAACACAGGACGCAAGGAGTTAGACCACCTACTCCCTGGTCTAGCAATGCACCTCAGATTGTGACACTTGCACCAATCCTTTGGCACAAGGTGCTGTAAATTGGATCAAATGGCGCAATTGCACCAGCCCTTCCAGAATCAGACCTGGTTGCATCCAAGGAGCTTTGGCGCAACTGCCCTGTGCCTACCTTCCAGAATTGTCCCCAAGGTACACTGACATAAGATATGCATGTCAAATATTAAGTTTATGCCTGCAAGAGCAGAGAAGTTACAAGCATCCACAATTTTGAGAGTTTTCACACAATGTTGCAAATATTTACCATATTTACATTGACTATATCCACTCCAAACTCCTTCACAAGCTAGAAACCATGTATAGGAACAATGACTCCCTCTCTCGTGTCGTCCACCAATAGCTGCTTACCAAAATGATTCTTGTGTTTTTTAACTATACTGATGTTGTTTTGAAGTCTGGCTCTGCCTCATCTCCCTCTAGACTAGATACTCTATTTAATGCTTTTTCTCCTTTTGCCTACAATACCCCCCCACACTCACCACTGTACCATCTACTCTTCCCTCTCCCTTGCTTCTCTTCCTATACTCTGCCAGCTCCATGCTACCCTTCTTATTTCTAAATTGTGGTTTGGATCTCTACTCCTTTACCCCTCCTTTCTCTTTCTTCCCTCTTCTCTTATCAGCTTCACTCCAGAGAACCCCATTCCTTATCTCTCCTCTGTCCTCACTACAATTAGAGGCAGGCATCCTTCTCTTACCATCCCCCCTTCCTCTGGAACTCTATTCCAAGTTTCATTCATCTTGTTTCATCTCTGCACTGTTTAAAACAATCTCTTTCCCAGTTTCTTCCCTCCTCTTACTCCTGTCCTTCCTCCACCTGACCACCATCTCCCCACTTTCCCATTAGCAGGTTATACACCTTGACTTCTTTATTTATTTATTTGAATCTAGGATTACAAGTACCTTTGAGCCAAGGCTGTTTTACAAAGGTTCCATTTCAGTTGCAGTACAATAACAACAAAAAAAAACCAAGACAGTTAAGTAACAAAAGCAGGATAACAGGTTAACAATCAGTTACTTGAATATGGATTCATACATTTGGGTTAAACTAAAGCCAGAGGCATTGATGGGGTAAATAATGTTACAAGACATGGCAAAGACACAAAGGTAAGAGCAGCCAGAGGCATTGTCACATCACAGAGAGACAGCAGGCGGTGGAGGGTGCAGGGGAGGAGAGAGGGTGGGGAGGGGTTGTAGGAGATTTGGGGTGATAATAGAAGTGCTATGTAGGAAGAGCTGAGACAAGGATTGGGTAATGGTAAAGAGGGATGATTCAAGGAGACAGTCGCAGGTGCTAGAGGCAGAGAGGAGTAGGTGGAGCCTTGATTTGAAAGGGCCAAGCTTAGTTACAGAGGAGATGTCACTGCTGAGACCATTCAACCAGCTAGAGGCCCTATAAGCAAAGAATATTTGCCCCTGGGTGGTACAGCAGTGAGGGACCTGCAGGAGTTGAGATTCAGATCCCCTGGTGTGGCAAGGGTTACTACTGGGGCAAAGGAGTGCTTGGACTCTGAGGGGTACTTGGCCAATGGTTATTTTCTTTGCCATAATGCAGGTTTGGTACTTTATGTGGTTTGAGGGTTGTAGCCAGTCAGTTTGTGCATAGAAGTCACATGTATGAGTGAGACAGTGAGTTCCAGTGATGAGCCGATAAGCTTTGTTGAGAGACTTGGATATGTGTCTGAGGACAGTTAAAGTAGCAGAGCCTTATATGATCAGGCCATAGTCAATTATATGTGGCTCAGAGCTCAGTGCTTGTGTTACATACTGCATCTTATAATGTAGATTTCAGTTTGGATACAGAGGCCAGACCAGTAGGTAGAATGATTCTTCGAAGGTATAGTTATATGAATGGATAGTGCTTAAGTATCCCACCATAGGAAGGAAGGTTAGTTGTTGAGGATGTGATACCCACCTCGTGGGATAAGATTGCCGTGGAAAAGAAGGAGGTGTAAGGGGAGGATGGAGGGTGAGTGTGTCTCGCTCTAAGCAGAGCAGCAGGTTTCTGCTGCTTAAGTAGGATATGGGGGAGGAGCTCTACCCTCATATAACTACAGACGGAGCCTTTCAATTATATGTGGTTCAGAGCTCAGTGCTAGTGTTACATACTGCATCTTATAATGTAGATTTCAGTTTGGATACAGAGGCCAGACCAGTAGGTAGAATGATGCTTCCAAGGTATAGTTATATGAATGGATAGTGCTTAAGTACTTGGACATGAATAAGTCAGATTATGGTTCATGATGAACTTGAAAGTATGATAGTGCTGATACTGGAACAATTGAGTTGATCAATATAAGTTGATGGTGTGGCTTTACTCTGTATCCCACCATAGGAAGGAAGGAAGGTTAGCTGTTTAGGATGTGATACCCCCCAAAAGAGAATATGATATCTGCAATTATCTGCTCCAATGCTGGAGAGTATGACCAGCAGCATGCAGGAGAGGAAAAACCCCATTAGAGGGAAACCTCTGAGGACCCATGGCTACCGACCTGCCCATCCTTCTGGGCATACTAAAGGAGCATAATCCTACATTAATTAATTATTGGATAGTCCAAGTTTGCAGATTACATATCTGGTGGAACAGTTCATAGCTAAGATGAAAGGTCAAGAACAGGCGTCCAAGTCTTGCATGAGCGAAGCAGGTAGTAAGTAATATGAAAGCATGCAGCATCCAGGTAGATGAGCACTGAGGTGAGCATTGTAGAACATGTCCAATTAGTTTAGGATAGAACTGGAAGTAGGGAGCTCCTGAGGCTAGCAAACAATAGATAGGTGGAGGGAGTAATTGTATCTAGGCTTTAATGCAGGCAAGGCAGGGTGAAATATAAGTAGTATGACTTCCAGGTTTTTGCTAATAGAGAGCTTGTATAATATGTGGAATGGTAGAAGGTTTGCAGCAATGCTACTGACTGAGGAATCCAATTCTGGTAAAATATGATAGGAGTAGAGTATATACTTAGGTGAAGATATAGAAGGCAATGGCTGTAGAAATGAGCTGTAATCTTGGAAGGCAGTAACGGAAGTAAATCTGCAGTACTGGTGTGAGGTTAGGAAGCAGTCATGAAGTATAACAGGGTGAACCCCCCCCAAAAAAATAAGTATGTGCTGGTGGACCACGTAACAGAAGATAATGTAGTAAGTAGCAAGTAATGCACCAAGTTAGTCAGGTGATATGGAATAGAACATGGCAGCTAGCCCCTCGGGTGAGATGTGCAGCTTATCCATCAGCTGGTGAGGTAAGTAGAGAGGCGGCTAGCTCCAGGTAACATGAAAGCGCAGTCAGACTTACGGAGGTCTGCTGGTAGTAATAGAATGTGACAGCTAGTCCTGTGGTGAGATGCGCAGCTTAATCATCAGCTGGTGAGGTAAGTAGGGATGTGACTAGCTCCCACTAACAAGAAAGTGGAGCCAGACCTATGGAGGTCTGCTGGTAGTAATAAAACATGGCAGCTAGTCCCTCAGTGAGATGCACAGCTTGTCCATCAGCTGGTGAGGTAAGTAAAGAGGCAGCTAGCTCCAGGTAATGTGAAAGCGCAGTCAGACCTTCGTAGGTCTGCTGGTAGGTAAATAGATTGGCAAGTTAATAAGCATAAGAATTGGCAGCTAGTCCCATGGTTAGGATGCATAGCTAGACCTTCGTAGGTCAGCTAGTATAGTAATTAGGGTGCGACTAGCTCCATGTAATCGTGTAAGCACAGCCAGACCCCCACAGGCCTGCTGGTAAGGTAGAAAACCATGTAAGGTTAGGAGTATACGAATCTCCAGGCCCAGGCTGGGTGTGGCAGGCTGAGAGATCTATGACCCTCCAGGCTGGGTCTGATGATGGGTGAGGCAGATGGAATAAGAGCAACCTTGGAATCTGCTGAATGAGCACTGAGCAAGGACCTTGCAGGTTTGATCTAGGTAGAAAATTCTATGCAGCTAGGGAAGAGCAGGAGACAGGAATGCAAATAGGGCAAGCTATAGGTAATGAGTTGTAAGCACAGACCTGTATGTAGGGTGGTTGTAGTAGTAGTAGTAGTAGTAGTCATTGAACTGGAAATGTGAGCAGCAAGATGATGGATGTATGGTTTGGGATCTTGGTAGTACAACTGAAGGTGATGAAGAGCTGGTGGTGCAACCAATCCTGAGTAGTTAGTGAGTGGAGAGTGGCAGGTAAGCTCCAGGAAGGCTAGGCGTGCTGAAAGCCAGAGCAGTTAGGTGTAGACCTGCGCATGAGCTGCATAACGTAGGCAGTAGGAAGACAATGAAGTCAAGCAATCTGAAGGAAGGGGAGAAGGAGCTAGGGCAGACCAAGTGTTCGTTACCTTAGTAAGCCACGGCGGACAGCCACAGTATGAGGCTCACACAGGCACAGCTCTATGTTGTGAATTGCCACCAGAAACTCGTAAGCACTGCAAATTCAATGTAAATGATGCATTTAGGAAGTGACATAGCAGGGATTTACTGAAGGTATGGAGCTGGGAACAGCAATGAAGATACAGTATGATGCATAGTAGAGTTGTAGCAGTTATAGGAGGACAATGGTATGTTTATCTGCAAAATGACATCTAAAGGCTCCCGAAGTGTAGTGGCAAGTAAAAATTTGAGCTCCCAGTAGTGGCAACTAGCATGAATGCATCCAACGTACCAGACTTGCCCAAATCTTAGACATCAACAGTCTCTTGCTAGTCAGAGCAATGGGAGGTGCTGTTGAGTAACAGCGACTTAGGAATGAGAGGCCTATAACTGGCTAGCTTATTGTTCAGTAGTATACTGTGAATAGCAATAAGTAGCAATACAGAAGCCATTCAGATGGCAGCCCAATGCTGCACAACATACGACCATTCCATAAAGAAACGAATCATGCCCTGTAATGACTGGATAAATATATTATGGAATGCAAAGCACTGTTGTTATGTCCGCTATATGCTAACAATGCATACAGAGGCAGTATTATGCCAAGGAGCATAGCATTCCTTTCCACTGAGTGTGCAGTGCTGAAGGATACAGACTGGGTAACAGCTAAGAGCTGAGAGCAGAAGGCAGGACCTATCGGCTGTAGTTGGATGAGAACCTGCAGCAGAAAAGGTGATCTGGCATCGGTACGCAGCTGTGGAGTGCATCATGATGTAATCCAGCAGGCTGAGGATCCAAACAAAGGGAGCGAGTGGCTCAGCGGAACAGAACTTGTGCTGCCGCATGCAGCAGCTGCTTGGAAAGGAGAGGAGAGGAGAGGAGAGGAGCCAGTGCTAGAAGGTGTAGCATGCAAGGGCAGAAAGGAGAGCAGCAGCACAGCAATGAGCCACCGGAGTAGAACTGAGCGCAGCATGGAGCGAGGAGGACCCCCCCCCGCAAGAGAGAAAGAAAACCACAAAAAAATAAGGTACGGGCAGAAATTGATGGCAGCTAAGCTGCAGGCAGAAGGGGAATGAGCAGGAGACAGGACAGGAGGTGGGGGGGGCAAGGCAAGAGTAGAAGAAACAGAAGACCAGACACCACGAGCAGCAGCAAGCCAGCGAGTGTGTCTCGCTCTAAGCAGAGCAGCAGGTTTCTGCTGCTTAAGTAGGATATGGGGGAGGAGCTCTTCCCCCATATAACTACAGGAGGAGCCTTTCAATTATGGAGACAACAGAGCTCTAAACAATGACCCTTAAGGTTTCCAGAATAAGGTATCACCTGTGCCTGTTGAGTAGTCCAATGCGAGTATTTACAGCTTTGGAGACACTATCGATGTGGGCACCATAAGATAGGTTACAGTCAAAAGAGATTTCAAGATATTTAAAAGATTTCACCTGTTCGAGGGCAGCTCCAAGGCAATTTATGATGATCAGGGGGTGTAGCCTGTACTTGTTGTGGGAGCTGCTGAAAAGCATTGTCTTGGTTTTCTTATAATTTAGGACCAATTTGTGCTTACTAAACCAGTTCTCAACTGAGTCAAAGCCTAGCTGTAGATTGTTTTGTCGGGGTTGGGGATCCTTATGGGTGGTGTGAATTACAGCGTCATCAGCACAGAATATGATTTGTTCTGGGCAAGATTGTGGAAGACTATTCAGAAAGAGACTGAATAGAAGGGGACCCAGTATGGATCCCTGGGGGACTCCTGAGCGGACAGATCTAGCGTCAGAGAGGACATCTGCAATTTTAACTCTTTTTAGATTGGTTTTTCAGATAGCCTTTAAACCAGGCCGTGGAGTCAGGAGAGAGAGCCCTGCATTCAGAAGCTGCTCAAGTAGTAGATGATGGTGGAAGGTGTTGAAATCCTTAGTTAAATTGATAAAGACCGACCTGGCAAGATGACCGTTATCCAAAGAACTGTGGATGGCTCCAGTGAATTCCTGAAGGGCAGAAGTGATGCTGTGCCCTTGTCTGAACCCATGTTATTGAGAGCACAAGATATTGTGTTTGTCCGGGTAATCAGTGAATTGGTCTGCTACTATGCATTTGATGGCCTTGGAGAGGGGAGGTAATATGGAGATCGGTCGATAGTTCCCATGAAGGGCCCTGTCTCCACTTTTGTGGACCGGAGTAACAATAGCGGATTTCCATCTGTCAGGGAACTGGCCGAGGCTGAGGGAGAGGTTGAAGATCTTTGTTAATGGTCCTAGTACTTTGTCGATGGTGAGGGACAGCAGTTTGAGGTCAAGTGTGTTCCCACTATTTCTGGACTTGGCAATGCTTTACTAATGTATTTTTATATATTTATTTGCTTTTGGTAACCAGGTGGGTGCACTAGACATAGAAATGCCTATCGTCAGGCATAACACAGGAGGATACAGTTGAGTACAACGTACACCATGTGACACAGCACATGGAACATGAATAATCATAGTAGGAAGAGGTAACATACAATCAACTTTGGGATTGAGAGAAATACAGTATTTAAACAAAATTAGGATACGAGTAACACAGTTTGGAAAAATTCAAAAGGATGTATATAGACAAGCGTAAACAACTGAGTAACACAGTGCAGTAATAAAATGACTAAAATGGTATATGCAGAAAAACAGTAAGTGCCATTAAGTAGCTATTAGGCTTTAAAGAGTAAGGACAGGGATGAGGGGAGAGGGGATGTAATTGAAGAGAAGGAAAGAGATGAGTGATGAGAGAAAGAACACACACAAGAGAGGGCAAATAGAGATAGGTAAGGAAGAGCTAAGAGGGGAGTAGTTACCAAGGGAAAGAGGGAGAAAGTATCATCAAGGTGGAGTAAAGCAAATGCAGGGTCATGAGGTACGTAGGTATTCATGGTGAAGTTTCTTGAAACCAGCATGGGTAGGAGCTTGGTGAATAGCTTGAGGTACAGAGTTCCAGTACTTTGGGGCCATGTTAGAGAAGGCACGTGCTCCCATGGTAGTTTTACATCTGGGTATATAGAGAGGGGTTTGTTCAGTATATTGAAGCCCATCGGAGGGTGGTTGAGATTGAAGCAGGGAAGCGAGGGATTGGGGAAGGTGTGATCTGGCTATCTCATCGATCAAAAAGCCATATGACTAGAGTCAATGGGCAAAGGGGCTAGACCAATTTAGGTCAGGATAGAGCTGACACTGGTGTTTATACCATGGTGAAGCTGAGACATAGCAGCAGATGTTATTATAGGTGGTGTCCCATTTGTGGAGGGAGAATTTTGTGGCTCCTAAGTAGGTGACTGCACCATAGGCCAAGGCTGGGAGCAAGAGGCCTTGAGCAACCACAAGGCTAGCTGATGGGTTGAGGGCATAGCTTGTACAGTAGGCCCCTCCAATTTTAACATTAACAGACTTGCAGGTGGTGGTGATATGCAGATCAAAATCCAAAGAGTCATCAAGAAGAACACCCAGATATTTAAGGAAACTAGCGCTAACCAGAGGGGAACCATCGGCACACAATATTTCGAGTGTGTTATGATTTGCTTGATGTCTGGCTGACAAGCCAAAGAGCATGGAGTGTGTTTTGATTGCATTGAGAATAAGGTTGTTGTCCGTTAGCCAGGACTGTATGCTAAGGAAGTCAGAGGCAAGAGGGTAGTTTATATCAGAAATCTCTCTGGCACTGTGGTGAATGACGAGGTCATCCGCGTAGAGAAGAGATGAGCAGGATGATGAAGGTGATGGGAGGTCATTAATGAAGACTGAGAAGAGCAAGGAGCCAAGTATGGAGCCCTGTGGACTGCCAACATGTATAGTAGAAAGATCAGACATGTCTGAATTATAAACAACAGTCTGATTCCTGGAGGATAGATAGCTATTAAACCATGCCACCACATCAGCAGAGAAACCAAGAGCATGTAGCTTAGTGAGGAGATGGGAATGGTTGACCAAATTAAAAGCCTTGGTAAGGTCAATGAAGACTGCACCCATCAGAAGACCCCTATCCATGGCAGCATAGATGTCATTAGTGAGTTTTAGTAGGGCAGTGGATGTTCTGTGATCTTTACGGAAACCATGCTGGGAGCTGGAAAGGAGGTTATGCTCCTGGAGATAAGCTATGGTTTGAGTAGCCATTAGTTTTTCCAAGATTTTACTAAGTACAGATAGAATAGCTATAGGATGATGGTTGACAAGTTCTTTGGGGTCACCCTTTTTATGAATAGGGGTGATTCAAGCTATTTTCCAGATATTAGGAACTGAGCCATGGCATAGAGACAAACTGTAGATTTTGGTTAGGGGGGAGGTGATGAGAGGGGCAGCAGCTTCCAAGAGTCTGGGTTCCAGACTGTCCGATCCAGAGCTAGTGCTATCGGGAATGGCGCGTAACAATTTTAGAACTTTGGGTCTTCTGGTGGTCCAGAACCGGAATCGTGGATGGGTGAGTGGAGGTTCAGAGTCCTTGGGGACAGAAGTGGTGTGTCCGGCGGGGGGCGGGGGTGAGAAGAAGGCCATATAATTAGATAGGTCAGTGAAGTGGAGGTTGAAAGCATAGGCAATGGTCGCAGGGTTGTTGCAGTGAATGCCATTTAGTAGCATATTATTTGTAGTGGCTGCATGATTTGCTCCAAGGAGGGTTTTTATGACTGACCAGAATCTCCTAGAGTCACCTGCAGCATTGATTAGTAGGCCTTTGCAGAATGAGCTCTTGGCTAGGTGAATATTCCTTTTGCAGGAATTTCTCTGAGACCTGTAGTAATTGAAATCGGACTGGAGCAATGAGGCTTTAAAGCATCACCAGCTAGTATCCCTAGATCTTAGTTGCTTGAGCAGGTCTTTAGTTAACCACTTAGTTTGTGTTCCACATACAGTATACCACATGTGACATGAGGAGCATAGATGTCCTGAAGTGATTCAGACCTAGTTAGGAAGTAGTCTAGGGCATCCTGGGCATTAGAGGTAATGAAGATGGGTGACCAGTCAATCATGGTGAGATCATGCATGAACTGTGCCTGGTTAAAGTTAGCTAGGTTGTGGAAGGTGATAAGTTTCAGCAGGGAAGATGGTTGACTAATGATGTGCCAGACACAGTAAACTGGTGCGTAATCACCTATGGCATCAGCAAGGGTACCTACAGAGACTATACTATCAGGATGTTTCGTGAGGACCCAGTCGATTACTGTGCTAGATCGGGGGAAGGGGGCAATGATCCTGATAACATCTGTGATTAGTTGTTGGAGGTTATGGCTTTGAACCAAAGACTGGATGGACTAATTAGCTCTACTGGTCCAGTTTAGGTAAAGGTCGTCCAGTAAGACGACCTTGTTACATCTGATGATAGTGTCCACCAGGGAGAGGCGTTCCTCTAGACCAGTGATACCTCCCCCAGGAGGGTTGTAGACACACATTATGTGAAGCCTCTTAGAGCCAAGTTGTAGGGTTGCTTGTATCGATCACAGTGAGAGAGGGTGTATGAGATATTGCGTGACAGTAGCAGGTGAGGTTTTTAGAAGATAGCGACACTGCCTCCCCACTTTGTTGAGCTTCTATATTGGCGTAAAGGTTTATAATTAAGTAGCGAGCATTGGGAATCAGGGATGGCTGGTTTTAGCCAGGTTTCCGACAAACAAAGGATGTCCGGGTTATATTGAATGACCCAAGCCTCAAGTTCAGTTAAGTTGTGCATGAGGCTCCTGATATTCAGATGAGCAATGCGAAGGCCATTAGTGTCCTTCCAGGTTGCTTCAGTGTGGGCAGTGTTTACTACTGGCCCAGGATTTTGTTCAATATCTCCAGCTAGCATTAGTGCTAATAGGGGCAGGTACCATAGTTTATGATGGATGAGAGGTGATTGCAGAGAAGGATAATGGGGTGTGGGTTTATATATAGTAAAAGCTATGTGGTATATGAACCTGGGGGTGACCAATAGTGGCAGAGTGGCTAGGGGAAACTGGGGATGTGTATGTATATTGGAGAGGAAGAGGTCCATAGGATGTAGGTAGTGGGGGTCCATGCACGTAGGCAGTATAACATTGCTAGCCAGGTGAGGAGAACAAAAATAGAGATTAGCATCAATAAAGCATGTAGGATAGTGGTCATATAATTAGTAGTTGCAGGGGCCATTTATGCAAATATGTGTATAACAGTCTCAATATAGGATGAACGTTTTGGGCAGGGGTAATGCCAATTCAGGGTAGGTAGGAAGGCTAAAAGGAATGGAAGGCAGGAAGGTTTTGACAAGGATCCAGACTCCCTCCAGTGGTGAGAGAGTATAGGCTGCAAATGAAAAAGTGAGGAGATCGTTAAACTTCCTCACACAATGAGTGTGGCCTAATGTAGGCAACCACTATATAGAAAATGCCAGCCAATGGTGAGATTGGTGGGGGGGTGGGGAGCAGTCGCGAAGCGACTGTAGGAAAGAGTGCCGAGCCCTTCGACTGGATGCACCAGGCTAGAAACCCTAGCTGCAGTTGGGAACACTCGGCTGCAGTTTGGACACTGAGTACAGTGCCAAGCTTTCCCAGATCAGTCGGCTGTTACAGGAATTGAGCTCCGAGACGTTCTCTAGTGCCAATTTAAAATGATGCCTGCTTGGGAGAATTTTTATCAGATCACTACAGAACGCAGCAAGCAGTCAGCTCCTGGAGCTTACTTTTAAAGTTGGCTGTAAATATTAGCACAAGAACACTATCGCGTGGCAAGCAGCTACAGGGCTACTGGAATTTATTTTTAAAATCAAGTCAGTGACCAACTTTGTGAGCTGATTCCAGCATGCAGAGATTCATTGCCCAAAATGCTGCTTGATAAGATTTAAAATTTGGCACCAGATTCCTGGTACGCAGCAGGCAGCTCTGCCAAACTGAAATTGACCCTGGTATTATCAAAGAAAAAAATGCACTTTCAATCCCCAGCTAGTAATCTCCCATTAGTCTGTAGGCTGAAAGAGGAGCCAATTCCGCGCAAAGGGCAATTTCAGCCCAGGGCTAAGGTCAGGTAAAGGAGCACCAAGATTTGAACAACAAACAAAGGAATTCAGACTGCGTCGAGAGTGTTGGTTTCAATCTGACTGATTACCTTTAGGATGAGTGGCTTAACTTTGGTTACGAGTGTCCCAAGGGCAGGGAGTGCCCTTCTATAGCTGCAGGAGCTAAGGAGAATGGAGAGGGGGAGCAAACAGGTTAAATAATGGTAGGTGAAGCAGATTAGTAGCAGCAATTGGTGGAGCAATGGGAAGGGGTGGAGAAAGAAAGAGTGGGAAGGAGCAGAAATATTCAGGAAAAGTAAATGGAATTTTGACGCTAGATTCCTGCTACGCAGCAGGCAGCTCTGCCACACTAAAATTGAGCCCTGTGTCATCAAATAAAAAAATGCACTTTCAGTCCACAGCTAGTAATCTCCCTTTAGCCTGTAGGCAGAAATTATCACAAGGGGAGCCATTTCCATGCAAAGGGCAATCTGAGCCCAGGGCTAAGCCCAGATAAAAGGGCACCAAGATTTGAACAGAAAACAAAGGAATTCAGACTGCGTCGAGAGCATTGGTTTCAATCCGGATGATTACCTTTAGGATGGGTGGCTTAGCTTCAGTTATGAGTGTCCCCAGGGCAGGGAGTGCCCTCCTGAAGCTGCAAGAGCTTTAGGATGGGTGGCTTAGCTTCAGTTACGAGTGCCCCCAGGACAGGGAATGCCTTCCTGTAGCTGCAGGAGCTAAGGAGGCTTCGTGCATCTTGAAGGCTTTAGAGTAGAATGGCAGGTATTTGGAAGGGGGGAGAGCTGGAAGGGTGAGTTAGAGAGTCATCTACATCACAAAAGTCAGGGAGGAGAACACTACTGAGGTCTGTGAAAGCAGTATTGAACATATCAGCAATAGCCGTAGGGTCCAGTGTTGTAGTACCATCAGTGTCCAGCACTGTAGGGGAAGTTTTAGGCTGCTTCCCAGTAACTTCTTTGATATTGTTCCAGAAGGCTCTCCCATTTCCCCAGGTATTAGTGACAGCTTCCCTATAGTAGATACTTTTCTTTAGGTGGATTGATTTTGTGTAATCATTTTGAGCACGTTTATAGTTCTGTATGTCAGTTTGCATACCAGTGGCATGTGCTAGCAGCCAGAGGCAGTCCCTTGCTTTAACTGTGCTAGAAGCTCTGTGGAAAACCATGTGTTGCAAAGGCCTTTGACTTTGCGCTTTTTGAAGGTGGCATAGGAGTCACAAGCTGCCTTAAAGGTGTAGATGAAATAGTCCAGGGCCAAGTTGACATCCAACGCTTTGTAAACAGGAGTCCAATCATGCTGACTGAGGTGGGATTTGAGGTGATTCCACTGTTCACGGAGAAGGACCCTGCTAGAGATGACTATTGGAAGGGGCTTTCAGAATTTGACTATTCGCAGATGTCATCCTAACATGCTAACTCCTTTTAGATGTCACCCTTCTAGATGTCACCCTAACACACTAGCTTCTCCTCACTAGCCTCCCTGTGCTACCTCCATTAATTACGCCGGTGTCCACTAGGAGTCACTCTTGTGCACTCTTTTCTCTCCTCTCCCTGGTATTTTTCCACACATTCTTTTGACCCCATTTTTCAAAGCCCCCCTTAGCCAACAACCTCTACCCTATCACCCTACTGCTCTTTTCCTATTCCTCCCATTGCTCTCTCCTGGGATTTGAACCCCTGTCCCTGTTTCCCAAAGTCAGGTACCCTAACCACTACACTATTTGTGGGGTACAATTTCTCCTGCTCCATTTCTCTGCCTTATATTTAATTTTGCTGGCTCCCCCAGTTTCTCAGGAATATTTCTACTCTCCCCATCCCCCTTTTCACCAACTGCACTTAATTCATCTGTCACTATCTGCCCCCTCGCTGACACCTGCTCTTCCTAGCCTACGTTATCATAGGACACTTACTATTTCGAATAACACTTACATTCATTATATTGCTCACACTCACTTTTGATCTAGCTGAAAGCATATCCACACTCTCCCCCACTTTGCCACTTTTAACTAACACATCTCAAGCTACTCGCTCAGTAAGTGGTACAGCAGCCCATTGTCATTGCTCCCCGTCTTGGCCCACCACACTTCTGACAATTTCAGCTCACTCCCCCTTCCCCATATCACTTTTCGCCTTGCAGCCACCTTTCGCTATCGCGTGTAAACCCTCAAAAGGCAGATTACCTATTCATTCTAAGCTGTTTAGGCACTTCATAATTCATTGTGTCCTACTTCTATTGCTACTATCTGCCAATATTCATCCTAATTCTGGTCCTGTACAGCAACCACTTGGAAGCATGTGCAAACAAGTCAGCATTTAGCTAGCATCAATCAACATCCGCAGTCTTCTGCCCAAACTCGATCTCTTCCAGACATGGTCCTTTAGCAAAAACCTGCCGTCCTTGTAATGGCTGCAGCATGGCTCTCATCCAAAATCCCTGACACTGCTGTTGCCCTTGATGGCTACACCCAGTTCAGAGAGGATAGACTGGGCAAGAGGGGAGGGTGTGTGTGCTATTTACTTATCAGATTCACTACAGGGTCAAGTCTTCCAACAATTGAATTTGATAGCAATGCCCAGGAACTTGCAGTGAAAATTGCAATTGACACCATTGGTAAGTCCCTCACTGTTCCCTCTGTAAATACTCCCAAAAGGATACTTGCAGAGGCTTTAGTCTTATGCTTGACTACATCTCTAGCCTTGCAAATTGCTCTGAAATAGTAGCTCTTGATGACTTTAATGTAAACTGTCTTGCCCCTGAAGCTGACCTTTTCAAAGACACACTCACCACTCTTAACCTCTCCCAATTGGTTAATTCCCCCACCAGGTGCAACTATAGAACAGGCAACAGCACTCAGCTAGATCTACTTCTTACCAGCTTGCATCCTGAAAGGTTTATGGGCACTAAGGTCTTATTTGACTTGTTCAGTGACCACTCCTCGGTTATCAGCTTCTGATCTAACAAGGCCCCTAAACTCCCCCCAAGGTAATTTACCAGCATGTCCTAAAAAAAGGAGAGCAGCAGTAGTTCTTATGTTACCTTCAGCAGTGTGACTGAATGCCTATTTTTTCAGCCATTAATGTTGACTCTGTACTAGAATACTTCATCACCACTTTCAATGCAGCCTGTGATATCTTTGCCCCTCTCAGAAAAAAATAAATCCAAAGGTGCCTGTAACCCCTGGATCTCCACCTCTCTCCTTAATCAGATGGCTGGTCAAGATCATCTCTGGCATAAAGGCCGTGCCACTGGGAACCCCTCTGACTGGGAGAGGTACATGGCGGCTAGGAACAACTGCACTCATGCAATTCACCTCGCTAAGTCTGATTATTGCAAAACTGTGTGTACTGACACATGGAATAACAGTAGAAATTTCTGGGAGAACATCAAGAAACTGACTGGCAAGCCCAACAAACTCCATCTCACTTATCAGCATCAGTATGGTTTCCACCCAGGATCCATAACAAATTGCTGACATCTTTAATAATGCCTTCTCAGACCTGAGTGGAGTCCTTACCCCTGATTTCTTCTCCAACACCCCCTCTACGCCTAGAGCCCCTAACAGCTCCTCTAGAGTTATGACCACTCTCAACTCTCCCCCCTTCTACTTTAGGACAGTTTTGACCAAAGAGACTAAAAAGCACCTCCTTCAGGTCGTTAACAGATTGCACTACAACAGTGATTCCCTTGATCTCAAACTTCTCCACCTTGCTCTAGGTGCTGTACTGCTACCCCTCACCAAGATTTTCAATCTGTCCTTTTGCCTAGGTCAATTTCTTCTCTTGTGGAAGCTGGAAGGCAGCCATAGTTACCACTGTCTACAAGAGCGAAGACAAGACATTGCACTCTAACTACTGTCCCATTTCTATACCCTCCCCAAAGCGCTTGAACATATTGTTTCTGATCAGCTCTCTGATTACCTGTCCAAATACAACATTCCATGTCTGCAGCAACAAGAGTTTAGAAAAAATCATAGCACCATTATCACACATCTTGAATATACTATATTTATTCACAGAACCCTCAACCGGGGCCACCTATTTATTTATTTAATGAGATCTCGGATTACAACCTTTGAGCTAAGAGCTCATTTACAGAGGTTTCATGTCAGAATAAAAAACAAACATACAATCACATATTAACAAGTGACAAGCAAAAGATGTGGCAAAATATTAACACAGTCAATTGATAAACAGGAAAATAAACAAGTAAAATAAAAAATCACTAAGAAAGAATAAACCTGATAAATAAAATTGTGCATATTAGGCAAACATTAAGAGAAAAGGGCCAAGTGAAAATGGGTGCAGGAAACCAGAAACTGGCTAACTTTGTCAGACGGTAGGTAAGGGTAAAGAGGAGGATAGAGAAGAGGAGGAGAGAAGGATGGACAGAGGGAGTGAGGGAGGGATGGAGGGTAATGGGGAAGGAGGTTAGGAAAGAAATGAGCATGGTAGGTAAGTGAGGGTGAGAGATCTGGGAGGAAGAGCGATGGGTATGTGGGAGAGTTAGGAGTAAGGAGTGGACAGAAGTGTGGTAGAGCTAGGAGTAGGTAGTGACCGGAAGAGGTGTGAGGTAAGTAGCATGTAGGGGATGTGTTGAAGTGCTATATACTATTCTATATATTATATTCAGAAGAAGGAGAATCTGTTTGCTGGGAGGTATGTGAGTGTCTGAAATTGGTTGAGGTTTGTACTTTAACTGCAGGCATCACATTTCAGCAGGGGATTAGTGAGGGTTGAAATTCAAGTGTGTGCCCAACTTTGGATTCCCCAATTTGTGTGAGGACTAGAAGAATCTGTTTGCTGGTAGGTTGAACTAGAACTATGATTTTGCCCTGTTATTTACAGAAGTATGTCATTTTTACCTGTTTGTTTTTGTGGATGCTGTGTACCAAAGGAGAAGCCCAGCCACTCACCCCCATTTCCCAGCTAACCCCTGGCGCTCAGCTTTTATAGTGGAAGATCAAGCCACATCTACTTAAAGAGGCAGGAACAGTTAGGCAGCACAGCATAAGCTGTAGCCTAGCTGAAATATAGGCAGAATTATGATGGTTGTAGCCAGTAACTAGGTCCAAAGGGCACATACAAGAGAAGGAGAGAGAGAAGTTGTAAGTCCCTACAGAAGGAGAGAAAGTAAGAGTTTTGGGGCAGTACTGCAGATTTACAGCCCTTATAGAAATACCGATGCAATTGTAAAAAGCTGTGTAATATTTAGAGACTAAGAGATGGGGGATGTGGAGACCAGGGCAAGGAGGCAGGTGGGGGAATGGGGGGAGGAGTGGAAAGGTAGGGATGACTGGGGTTGGGGGCACAGGGAGGCTGGGAGGACGGTAATCTGCAATAGGTGTGGAACAGCACTGTTTCTGGGAACCTGGTGGAAGGTGGCTGAGGTCCAGTGTGCAGGATGTTGAGACAACTTACGCTGGAGATAGAGAGCTTGAGACAGGAACTGGTGGGAGGGACAGGTATGAGGAAGTGAGGAAGAGATGGGGCAGAGGGGCAGGAAGGGTTCCATCACAAGATAGACCAGGCTGCCAAGGGCTAGAAGGGGGTGCTCGTTCAGGAGGTCCAAGTCCACAGTGTCCTGGGAGTGCCAAACAGGGGTGTTGGCAGGTGGTAGGGAACACGAGTAGACAGAAGTGAAGTAGGAAAGAGGTTCAGGGTAAGCAGAGGCAGGAAGGTATTTCAGGGGAAGGCAAGGGCAGGAGGTTGGAGACAACAAACAGGTATGCAGTATTGGTTGATGAAACAGAGCAGGAGGCTGGGGAAGCCTCCATAGAACAAGAGTCAGGTGATCAGGATGGAAGGGAGGAATGTAGACTACAAGAAGAGAGGGATGACAGTGAGGTAAAAGTGGGGAAGGGCAGGGAAGTAGGTCAGGTTGGCATGAACACACTAAACAGAGGGCCAAAACATGTTGGGAGGGGGAGGGGAGGCACAATGCAGGAGGCAGGGAGGACATAAAAGTAGTAGAGGAGGAGTGGTTGTGGAAGGGAGTGAGCACAAAAAGGGCAGAAGAAGAGGAGAAGGGAGGGGGGAAAAGGGAAGGGTATGAAAGGAGAGGACACTGAGGAAAAGGGGCTCATACGAGGGCAAACCATGGGGGAAGTGCAAGGGATCGGGGAGTGAGTACTTGTATTAGGGGAGTCTATGCTCAGGGGGGATGAGATGGGGAGGATGAGAGCAAGGAAAAGTTGAACCTGGGTGGAGTGTATGCCAGGTATGACATAGTGGAGAGTAGGGTAGTGCATTCAGAACCGTGTGGAGAAGGTGGGAGGGAAGCCTCATATCATTCTGCACATAGGAACAAATGACCTAGAGGGCAGTACAGTGGAAGAAGTGCAGGAGAGGTTCATGGAAGTGGGGAGTATCTCTGAGGTACTCCCAGTACCTAGGGCAAGCATAGTGAGAAAGCTAAGAATACAGGAGTTTAGTGGGTGGCTGAAGGGTTGGTGTACAGAAATGGGGTATGGAGCAGTAGGGAAGTGGAATGAGACATGGAACAAGAAGGCACTTTAGGCCAAGGATAGGCTGCAACTCAACATCAAGGGTACAAGGGCATTGAGACAGGGCTAGAGAAGAACATTAAAAACAACATAGATTTAACCTGAGGAGGGGGAGAGGCTGAGTGGGATAGCAGGGAAGAGGCATCTTCCAGGGGAGAGTGGAAGGCCTCAACTCCCCCCCCCAAGAGGGAGGAGGAGAATGAGGGGAAGTTACTAAGACAAAGTGGAAGGGGAAGAGATGGGAAGAGCAGGACCAGGAAACAAGGTGGACTGTAGTATTCTTGAATGCAAGGAGCTTAGCAAACAAGGTGGAGGTGAAATTATGGTGGCAGGAGAGATAGATATTGGTGCCATCTCAGAGACCTGGGCCACCCAATACCATAACTGGAATCTCATTGTCCTGGGATACAAGGTGTTCTGCAGGGACCAGGAGGGGTGAAGGGGCAGGGGTGGCTATTTATGTCAAGGAGGGGATACTGTGTACCAGGGAGGAAAGGGATGAAGGGAGGCCAGAAGCTATATGTGTATTGCTCCATAGCCCTAACGGTAAGAAGCTCAGGATGGAGGTGGTGTACAGGCCACTCTCACAGAGCGAGGAGGTGGATAGGGAGCTGGGGGAGCAAATCAGGAAGGTCAGTGGCAAAGGGAATACAGTTATAGTGGGAGACGTCAACATACCTGGGGTTGACTGGCAGACAACAACTACAGTTCACACCAGGGAATAGGTGCTGCTGGAGGCTATCCAAGACAGCTACTTAGTGCAAGGGGTGATGGATCTTACTATGGATGGAAACATACTGGACTTGGTGCTAACAAATGGGGACCAAGTCCAGGAAGTGGTAGTACAGGACCCACTAGCAGGAAGCGACCACTGCTCAGTGTGATTCCTCCTCAACACAGGGATGGAGTCAGCTAAGGCCAGGACAAGAATGTTGGACTTCAGAAAAGCAGATCTTACCATAAAGGGCAGCATCCTGGACTGGTATTTAGCTGAAATTAACCCAGGGATGGATGCTGAACAGAAGTGGGCAATTATTAGGAAGGGGCTAAATGAGGTCATAAACACGTGTGCCAAATCACACAGTAAGAAGCCCAGGTAAAAAAAAAAATTGCTGGATCAGCAAGGAGATGGAGGGGAAGGTGAGGGAAAAAAGATTGACTTTCATTAAGTTTAAAAATCTGGGTGTGAGGAGGATAGAAAAGTGTTCACAAAGGCATCTAGGGAGGTGACCAGGTCAGTCAGAGCAGCCAAGGCAGCAAAGGAGCTGAAGTTGGCTCAGTGAATCAGAGAGGGGGAAAATAGGTTCTTTAAATACATAAGGGAGAAGAGGAGTTGTAGGGATGACATTGTTAGAATCAAGAGAAAGGGGGGATGGGCAGAAAAAGGGGAAGGGTAGGCAGAAGCACTCAATGAGTATTTCTGCTCAGTGTTCACGAAAGAAAGGGATCGACCAATACTGCATAGGAAAAGGGGCTAGGGTGGAGGGGGGCAGAGATAACAGCTGGAGTCATCCGAGAGGATAGGGTTCTGAAGGACCTTAAAGCCTTGTGGGTGGACAAGGCACCAGGACCGGACAGTGTACACCCAAGGATCCTGAAGGAACTGGCAACAGTATTGTCAGGTCCTTTGATGGACCTGTTCAACACCTACTTGGAGATGGGGAGTGTACCCACGGACTGCAGGATGGCTCTCGTGGCACCCCTTCACAAGAGTGGACCCAAAGAGCAACCAGGTAACTACAGACCAATAAGCTTGACTTCCATAGTGGGGAAGTAGATGGAGACCATTCTGAAGGAGAGGTTGATAATCTTTCTCTATTGCAATGGTCTGCAGAACGAGAGACAGCATGGGTTTGTCATGGGACAATCTTGCCAAACTAATCTGATTGACTTTTTCATCTGGGTTACTAGGGCAGTTGACAAAGGCCACGCTGTGGATGTCCTGTATCTGGACTTTAGCAAGACTTTTGACTTGGTGCTGCACAGGATGTTATTGAGCAAGCTGAGGGACATGGGGGTGGAGGAAAAACTTGTGAGATGGGTAGAGAGTTGGTTGCAGGGAAGACAACAGAGGATGGTTGTATGGGGCAGGCATCCAAGCCAAGGCTAGTAATGAATGGGATACCACAGGGTTCAGTGATGGGCCCTGTTTTGTTCAATATCTTCATGGGAGACATTGCAGGGAGATCAAGAGTAAGATCAGCCTGTTCGCTGATGATACTAAGATTTTTGCAAAAGTGGACAATGAGGAAGAGAGGCAGGCAGTCAGAGAGGATCTAGCTAAACCTGAACACTGGTCTAGGAAGTGGCATTTGGGGTTTAATGCTAAGAAGTGCAAGGTGATGCACCTTGGAGCCAGAAATCCCAGGAACAGCTATTGACTGGGGGGAGTGCACATAAGTGCTTCAGAGGAGGAAAGGGACCTGGGGTAATAGTCACAGGGGACATGAAGATATTAACACAGCATAGGAGGGAAGCAGCAAGGGCAAATAGGATGCTGGGGTGCATTGCCAGAGGGGTCACCTCTTGAAAGGGGAGGTCATCCTGCCATTGTATAGATCACTGGTGAGGCCATACTTGGAGTACTGTGAACAGTACTGATGCCCATACCTGAAAAAGGATGTGAGATTACTAGAGGGGGTGCAGTGTAAGGCTACAAAAATGATCATGGCACTAGGAGAGTTGCCATATGAGGAAAGGTTGAAGGAGCTCAACATGTACTCACTGGAAGACAGAAGTGAAAGAGGGGACATGATAGAGACCTTTAAGTACTTGTGAGGCATGAACAGAGTCAGGGAGGGAGGACTGTTCCACTTAAAAGGGGGAAGGGTCACTAGGGGGCACAGTCTGAAATTGGAAGGGGGAAGGTTTAGGAGGGAGATGAGGAGGCATGACTTCACAGAGAGACTGGTGGTGGGTTGGAATGCACTGCCAGAGGACTTAATTTCTCAAAGGACAGTGGATATCTTTAAGCGGGGTTGAGATCGAGTCATGGCAGGGTTAGTACAGTCAAGAACACAAAGGGGGGAAGGACTGGGAAGAGGAGGAAGGAGGGTTTGGGTGGGGTTGGGGCAGCTGTAATGATATGAAACTAAAAGCTGCACAATTGGGTAGACTTGATAGACCTGTGGGCCTTTTTCTGCCGGCAATTTCATATGTTTATATTCTCAGATATTTACAAGTGGCTAGGAGAACTTGTGAGAACCTAGTTGGGTCCATTGACATTGACATAACTAAAGCATTTGACACAGATAACCATTGCCTACTTATTGAGTGTCTCCCCATCTCTGGTCTTTCACATGCAGTTACCTCCTGGTTTCAGAACTACCTTGTGGCAGAATGCAACAGGTGAAAATTAGGGGTAACCTCTCCACCTCCCATCCTGTGCTCTCCAGTGTACCGCAAGGTTCTAATCTTGGCCCCCTTCCTTTTAATCTCTTCCTCAATTCCCTTCCCCAGACCTGCCCCAGTCAACTCCTCCTCTACACAGATGGTGTCATCTTATTCATGAGCCAGCCAGACCCCTCCCTCCCTCCTTACTAGAGAGTTGCAGCACAGCTTTGCCTTGGTCAAGTCCTGGCTTACAGAACTCAGGTTAATTCTGAACTATAAAAAGACCAAGATGATGTTATTTGCAAATTCTCACAACAAGCATATGTCAGCTCAACTCACCATCCTTAACAACTGTCATGATCCTGTGGAGCAAGTACACAACTTCAGGTACCTAGGCATTGCACTTGACAGCACCTTATCCTTTAATGACCATATAAACATAATTTCTAAAGCTGTAAATACTCGAATAGGGCTCCTGTACTGATACTGTTACAGCCTTACCCCAATGCACTCCATCTTGCTGTCAACAGCTCTGTCCTGCCACTTGTAGACTATGGGCTAGTCATTTATGGAGCAGCTACTGACACTTCACTTAAATGTATTAAGGTTTCCATCAAAAAGGCCTGCCAATTAGTTTCTGGGGCTCACAGGTACACCCACACCGGCAATCTGTATACCCAAACCTGCTGGCTGAATCTTAGTGGCAGGATCATGTACCAGACCTGCTACTAGGTAAGAAGATCTGTCTGGGTCTAACCCCTCCAACAGCACACCTCCTTACCCCAGTAAACAATCCTAGAGGGATGAGAGCACAACTAGACCTACCTTTCAGGCCCCATTCTGTTGGACTAATCAAGCACAGTGGGCCATTCTCTACAGAGCTCCCACCTGGCTATCAGATCTCCCTCTTGATGTACAAACTGCTGGTAGCCTGTGATATAGGTGACTGAATGTAGGTGACTGGTCATACGGGTGATGACACAATGGCGCAATGGCGCCGACAATGTAAGCGACCTGGGATTTCTGCTTTCCCCAAGTTGAGCCCCCCCAGAGTAGGAATCCTAAATAAGAGGGGTGTGGGGGGTAAAGACCCCCATGAGGGTGGTGCAGTGGGTGAAGCCCCCTGCATTAAACAACAAACTGTTTTTCAGTCACCCTGGTGGTTTTGCGCCCTTCCACAGGTCGCCGTCCTGCAGTCGCCCTTGTCACATAGCACCCAAACTGCCTCCAATTTATGGTAGTTTAAATGAGACCTCAGACAGTACCTTCTTTCTCTCAATCACTGCATCTGCCCAACTTAAGCTACTTCACCCTCACTTATCACCTCTACTTTACTTCACTTCACTCTGTAGCTCCCGAACACTGATTTCCACCTTTTCTTCCTCATCTCTCTTTCCCCTTTTTCACTGCTCCTTTTTATTTGTCTTGGGTGACCCATGTTAACCTATTGACTTTGACAACATTATTCTAGACCGCCTATTATCAGATACTGATACATTATTGTAATTTTATCTTAGCTTTTACCCTGGTATCTATTTTTGGTTCTTATTTGTCAACTTTGACAAAGTCTGATATAATGACTGCTCTGGTTATTTTTTGTTTTTTGTTATATCCTGGTCATGTTTATGTTACATTGTTGTATTTAGTGAATTGTTATGATTTCTTTTGGACATGGAACCTTTGTAAATGAGTCTCTGACTCAAACGTATGGCAAATTCTGAGACTGTAATAAATAAATAAATTGTATTCAGCCTGTCTATTGTATTCTCCCATAATCCCTTTCCCCCGGGGTCACATCTGGAAATGAATTTTGGCTTAGCGTACCTCTCCTGGTTACCAAATGTTAACCTACTAAATTTACACAGCAAAAGTCTGAACCTCTATAACTTAAAAATCTCTAATCAAATTCTCTCCATAGTTATATAACTCTATAACTATTAGAAAAAGGTTATTTGTGCTAATTTACACGTCAAGCTCCAAAGGTGTCTGAGTTATATGCAGATAATTTATTTATGAAATTTCCCGAAAAAAACAAAACAACAGACTTAAAGCACATATAATTTTGAGACGATGCATCCTAATGTCATGACATTTGTCACCTTTTTAGACAACCTATCATTAAGTAATTATGACAAATGTAAGATCTCTGGCCCAATAGATGGCTGATGTATATGCGGGTTAAAATGTTCATGAAATTTCCCACAAAAAAATAAAATGACAGAGCTTGAGCACATATAATTTTGAGACAATTCACCCTAATGTCATGAAATTCGGCACACTGTTAGAATACCTATTGAGTAATCATGTTAGTTTAGATCTCTGGCCTAATTGACGGCAGGGGTATATGCAGATAAAATGTTTCAGGAAACTCCCCACATAAAATAAAATGACAGATTGTGACCAGCTATAGTTTCAAGACAGTCCATCCTAATCCAGTGCTATTCATCACATCATATAACTCCTCCTGTGAAGTAGGCATGCCAACTGGCAGAGCTGCAGAGTTATGACCACATTAATAACTTTCAAAAATTCTACAACATTGCAATGAAATCCCACAAACTTTCACAGAATTTCACAAAATGTTGTCAAAATTCCACAAATCCAGAATTTTATCATTCCACACAGCTCTAGTAATTAATATGTTTTATTAGTATACAACACGCTTCTCCAAGATTTGTGCAGCACTGAACATCATGAACATCATCAACACATCATATCTCCTGCAATAGCAAATGAGATGTCTTCTAGAGTATTGTATAACAACAGCAGTGTTGACCACAAATGTTGGGGAGGGTGTTGGGTAAAGCCCCTGATTCTCTATTGTTGTTTGTATCCATTTGAAATCCTCAGGAAGAACTGTCGTCCACCTGTTTCTGGAGAGGCATGTTCTGCACCACTTCCTTTTTCCCCCTCTGTCTATTGTAAAATGTTTTTATGTATATTCTTTGTATGATATATATTTTTATATGATGTATATCTTTTGTATAATCTTCAAGCCCTGCATTCCTTGGTTGTTGTTATACATAAATACAAATGAACAAACAAACCAGTCCGATCATTCAGAGACAGGCACTCTCACCATTGATGGAAATACTTCAGTCCACACCTAGGCAAAAGGCAAGTGCTACTTTCAGCACTTCAAAACAACTTCACAATCTTCAGTGAATAGGGTAACGCACACCTTCAGCAGTCCAGTACTTCATGAGACAAGAGGACTGCCACAACTTCACTGGATCAGCAGTCAAATGCTCCCACAGGTGGTCCCACATCCACAGAGCTGGCAAACAGTGTTCCCACAGGCAACCTCCAAATCCTCTTGAGAAAGCTTCAGATTCACTCTCAACCGCTTAGCATGGCATGGGGGGGGGAGGCAGGAGTTCATGGCAGATTATGGATTCTTTAACAGTCCCTGAAGTGACTCCATATTCCAATAAGCTCTCTCTCACAGGGCCACCTTGAGTCATTTTACCTAAACGCACTGCAGCAGACATATTAGGAGCTACAACTGCCAGTGGACAGCAGATGCCTTGAATGTAGCTTAGCTTGGAAAATCAGTATGATGTTACCTAATCTAGTCAGCTTTTTCAGGAGATCAGTACACACTGGCAATGAGAGTAAAGAGCAACATTCTCCACCAAAGTGGAGCAGACACCTATGCTCTGATAGTGCACTACCAGTTAAGTGCAACACAAACTAGACAAGCTCATAATACGGGGGTCAGAAAAAAAAAATGCAAGCACACCTGTGAACATGGGAACAAATGGACTGCAGCAACAGTATCAGGATGCAAAAGTCCAAAAATTTATTATACAGCAGGATAAAATCAAATGGACTGAGAACGGAAAATAAAGAACCAATGTAAAATAAACAGGTCTATTCCATAGTTAGCAGCACTAATGGAAGACAAAACAAAATTCCTCCTTGAAACAGGCTTGGGGACTGGTAGGTTTGACCTCCTACCACCAACTGATATCTAAGTCCTATTCAGAGTATATTTATAGGTGGTTGGGCCACATGACAGAGCAAACTCCTCCCCTAAACATACTTTAACTTTAAATTATTACAGAGGAGCTTTACATTTTGCATCAGAACATGAAGTCATGCATTACTACAGCCTTTTAATGTTTTACAATCATTCATTTCAAATAAAACACAATAAGAACTACAAATGCAAGATCTGGAAGATACTCAGGCTCCTCCCAGCAGATGCTGTCATAAAAAAGGAGGAGAAAGGGAGGCCAGCTCTAATGGAAGACATGTATGCTGCAGGGAGGTCCTGACCACACCCCAAACACTAGACAAGGCTTCAGGAGAATATACATCGAGTTCAGAGTTTTGCCACCAATATTTCCTTTGAAAAACATTCTTCTAGCAGTAACAAAAACTCTGTGGTTTTGTAGCTTTTTATTAACATGCATGCATTTTATTTATTTTTCAGTCTTGCAGTGCAAACAACAATAGAAACTGACTATCTGTGCTGTAGTTGCCTGTGACAGCCTTTGAGAACACATAGGAAAGCAGTGTACTCTTTCAGGCTTTCCTAGTACCCAGTTTTGAGCTTAACGTCTTGTAGAAGGCGTAAAATAAAATTCAGTTTAAACCCTGCTCACTCTGAAAATGAGCAGAATGCCAGCAAATTGGGCAAAGAGAGAGTCAGAAAAGAGTTTCAAGGGATAGAGGAGAATACCTACAAGTGGCCGAGATGTAGGTAGGGAAAATAATAAAGTTCAAAGCAGCAGAAAAGAAATAAGTAAACAGAGTAATATTGTTTCAACAGATTTTAAAGCTTTTTAAAGGGAAAGTGTCATTCAAACTCAGCCCAAAGAAGCAGCAATCTTGTTTATTATTAAGTCCCCATTGTTCTTCCATTTTAACCAGTTTTGAAGATTTGTTAGAATACTGAGGCTTAAACAGCAAAAGGGGTATGGGGGGGCACCAATATGACCCCTATCACATTCTCTTCCCCACCTAAGACGAAACCACAGGTTTTCATGGCTACCTATCCGTCAGAAGGCTCCAAAGGTAGACAGATTATGTAGATTTCTATCAAGGAGAGATGGAGCTCCAGCCCACCCTCTCTCGAAGCTCCACCTCGGGATCCCATATAATCACATATCTATAAGGGCATAAAGGGTCCAAAAGGATATGCTGTACATACTCTATAGATTGAGTTCAAACAATACCCCGAAGTCTAGTCCTGTCTATTTGTTATGTCTGCTCCAAAGCGTGACGTAAAATCAGCATTACAATTTACCTCACCTGCTCTGTGTCTGACGGTAAATTTATATGGCTGAAGAGCCAAGTACCATCTCATAATCCTTGTTTTTTTTTCTTTCATCTGCTGTATCCAACACAGAAAATTATGATCGGTCCAAACATCAAACTCTGTTCCCCATAGGTAATATCGTAAACATTCTACTGCCCACTTCACTGCCAACACTTTTTTTCTGTGGTAGAATATTTGATTTCTTGGGCATGCAGTTTCCTACTCACAGAAAGTACTGGGTGTTCCTCTCCTTCTTGTACTTGGGAGAGGACCGTTCCAATGCTTACATTAGAGGCATCAGTCTGTACAATAAAAGGACTGTTAAAATCTGGACTTCTCAAAATCAGTGCCAAACAAAGGGCAGCCTTTATAGCACAAGACGATTCCTCACATTCTGGTGTCCACTTGACTTTCATGGGTTTGCTGTTTTTTGTAAGTTAAATTAAGGGACTGGCGAGTATCATAAATTGAGGCACAAACCGCCTGTAATAACCTGCTAGTCCCAAAAATGAACTAACATGTTTTTTTGTTATGGGGTGTGGACTTTTTGCCACAGCATCCACTTTTCCCACTTCTGGTTTTACTTGTCCTTCCCCATTGAGAAACCCCAAATACTTCGCTTTTCTCATGGCAAGAGAGCATTTTGCAGGATTAATGGAGAAGCCAGCCTGCATGATGGTTTGTAAAACCTCAGACAAATGTTTCAAATGTTCTTCCCCTGAGGGACTGAACACAATCACATCATCCAGGTAAGCCACACCATACTCTCCATGGGGTCTCAGAAGTTGATCCATCAGACTTTGGAATGTGGCGGGTGCTCTGTGAAGACCAAAAGGTATCATGGTAAACTGAAATGTACCTAAAGGAGTACTGAAGGCAGTCTTGTCTCTAGCCATTTTATCAAGTGGAATCTGCCAGTACCCTTTAGTAAGATCTAGTGTGCTAATGTACTGTGCTCACCTAAGCCGGTCGATAATATAATTGACACAGGGCATAGGATACACATCAAATTTTGATATACTATTAAGTTTGCAAAAATCTAGGCATATCCTAACCCCACATTAGAAACACAGAAACATAGAATTTGATGGCAGGTAAGGACTGCTTGGCCCACCTAGTCTGCCCATTTTCCTACCTAACAAATAAGCTGCAGATCCTAGTTAACCAACAGCTTACTTCCTCCTACCTCCCACTAGGACTGCCTTATGTCTGTCCCATGCATTCTTGAATTCTCCCACTGTTCTTGACTCCACAACCTCCTCAGGGAGGCTGTTCCATGCATCCACAACCCTCTCCATGAAAAAATACTCCCTCACATTACCTTTGAGTTGTCCCCCTTCTATCTTCAAATTGCACCCCCTTGTTCTTGCACATCTCTTTTTCTGAAAGACGCTACCCTCTTGGACGTCATTGATTCCCTTGAGGTACTTGAAGGTTTCTATCATGTCCCCTCTCTCCCTTCTTTCCTCAAGGGTATACATATTAAGCTCCTTTATAGAAACTCCTTCTTTGTGACTATAACCATGGGCAAACTCCATTCACTATTAGCCTCCTCAATCACATCCATTTCCCTCATGTTATGTATTTCCCTTATTACTTCATCTTTAACCTTTTCTGGTATCTGGTAAGGTTTTACTGTAACTGGTTTTGTGTGGTTTACCAGGATTTGATGTATTATAAGGGTTGTTTTCCCTTGGATAGTTGTGAATGTCCATTGGTATATGTCTAATACTTGTCGCAATTCTTGTTTCTGTTCCTCAGTTAAGAGGGGATTAATCAAAGGGGTTATGGCTACCTCCTTTCTCTCCAACCATTCATAGGCCAAATCAATTTCATTTGTGGTGACATTTGGACAAACATACAGATTACCACCTTTTACCTTTTCCCAGAATGGTCAAGCCACTTTTTCCGGAGGTTAGCATGGTATACTTTCACCTTCTGCCTCCTATCTGGCATTTCCATAGCATAATTAACAGGTTCTGTCTGCTTTTGTATTGTATAGGGACCTTGCCACTACATTGTCAGTTTTTTGTCTGTGGAATGAAGCAATAATAATACATGGTCTCCACCCTGAAAGTGTTTATTGCCAACCCCCAAATCATATTTCTGTTTCTGGTATGCTTGTTTGATCTGATTTTGACCACAGGCTAACTGTGCATACCTTGACACCCTTTTCTGCATCTGTGTTAGGTACTCCAGTGTAGTAAGGTTCTTTACTGATTTGGTATCTTCCCACTGTTCTCAGATCACATTCAGGAGGCCTCTGGGATTCTTACCATAAAGTAATTCAAAAGGCAAAAAGCCAGTTGATTCCTGAGGGACCTCCTGGTATGCGAATGGGAGTAGAGGAAGAAATATATGTCCCACTGTTCGCCATCTTCTTTAACAGATTTTTGCACCATTTTCTTTAGTGTTCTGTTGAAACGTTCGACTAAGCCATCAGTCTGGGGATGGTATGGAGAAGTATATACTGCTTCTACACCCAGGGCTTGGTAGAGTCGCTTCAACAGAATAGAACAACAATTAGTTTCCCTGTCAGTAAGTATGACCTTGGGTATGCCAACACGACTGAACATTTTCAACAATTCTTCAGCCACTCTTTCGGCAGTAACAGTTTGTAAGGGAATGGTTTCTGGATATTAGCTTGCATAGTCACACAGTACATGCACAAACCAATTCCCTTTAGCATTCTTTGGTAGGGGACCTATGATGTTCATTGCCACACATTCAAAAGGAATTGTTACTAATGGCAAAAGGTTGCAAGGATACTTTATCTCTACTTGTGATAGGAGCTACTTTCTGACACATGGCACAACTTTTGCAATACTCTGCTACCTGGTTATGGATGCCAGGCCAGAAGAACCTATGCAGTAGCCTACCCAGTGCCCTATCTCTTCCTGTGTGCCCTCCACATGGTACATCATGAGCTTAAAACAATAGATGTTCTCTGTATTGACTAGGTACCATTAACTGGTCTGCACATTCTCCTGTTTTTTGATTTACACATACTCAGTACAGCTTGTCTTGTTGGATCTTATTCCTGGGGGTAGTAGTTTCTACACCCTCTGGAACTACCTGTGAATAAAAAGGGGTTAAAGTAGCATCATTCTGTTGTTCCTCAGCAAAATATGGTACCATAGCAATTTTTAGCAAAACATCATCATCACCTGAGTCCTTCTTTTTAGTCCAATTAGTCTTATGATGTCTTCTCTCCCTTCTGCATTTTTTTTATCTTCCCAGTCAGCTCAAATATTTCATCATCAAATGGAAAAAGGTCACTAGTACCATATTCCTGCTTAGCTTGAACGCTTGTTGTTACAGCACAGATAGAAGTGGTTGAAGAAAGCATATTGTCAAAGAGGGGAAAATCATGTCCTAAAATCACAGGGACTGGCAGCTGTGGCACAAGTCCTACCTTTATATGATGGACTTTATCATGGATGACAATGTAGGTGTCCTTGAAGGGGGAGATGTGTGTGTCCTCATGTATGCAAGTAAACTCTGTCTTCTCTGTGCCTGCAGTTGCTGCTGTAACAACATTGGTACGTGCCAGAGTCTGTCTACTGCCTGACTCAAGCAAGGTTGCCACTTCGTTGCCATCTAAATTAACAGTGGTGCAGTACTGTCTCCAATTTGCCAAGGCCAAATGTGCAGTATAATTTTTCTTTTTGGGGCAAAACCTTGCAATATGTCCCATTGCCTGGCATTACCAACAAACTATGTTTGGGTTGAAGTGTC
This sequence comes from Neoceratodus forsteri, assembly GCA_016271365.2. NCBI lineage: Eukaryota > Metazoa > Chordata > Ceratodontiformes > Ceratodontidae > Neoceratodus > Neoceratodus forsteri. The sequence goes on from CM057451.1 coordinate 760,586,723, forward strand.
TTACATTTCTAGTCCCAATGGTAACATTATTGGCAACATTATTACTGGTGGGGGTAGAAGAATGTCTTACCGTAGATGGAGCAGCCTGAGATGATCCCCTTGGATGTTGTGGATGGGCTGTCACAAAGTCCTCAGCCAAACTAATAGCTTTTTTGTATGTCTCAGGGAGGTGTTCTCTGACCCACATTTGGACATTATGGGGGAGTATCTTTATAAATTACTCCAGTACAGTAGACTCCACCACCTGATTCATAATCTGAATGGTTGGTTGCAGTCATTTGGTACACAAATCTTGTAGTCTAACATAAGTTTCTTGGGGGTGAGTCAGCTGTATGATATCGGAAAGTTGGAAACCTCTGAAACCTCTGGCGGTACATTTTGGTACTGATATCATAACGTTTTGGAATTGCCTGTTTAACATGGTCATAGTTCATAGCATTCTGAGTGTCTACATGGCTGTAAGTCAGCTGGGCCTTGCCTGTGAGGTATGGAGCCAGCTGGATTACCCACTGGTCTCTGGACCACCCACAAGCCATTGCCACCCTCTTGAATGTGGTAATGTAAGCTTCTATGTCATCAGAGTCTGACAGTTTAAGTAACTTAATGTCTCTGGACCCATCATTTGGAGGGATTTGTCTAACAGCCCCAAGTGCCTGTATGGCTCTAAGGGTATCCACCCACCTGGCTTCATTTTGAAGTCAGTCTCTTTCCCTCTGTTTTTCCAAGTCTATTTGTTTTACACACAACCATCTGAGCAAGTCCTGCATATTGAGGGGGGTGCCTCCTCTTCTTCTTCCAGGGAGTCAGAATTACCTCCTGTGGCACCGTCTTCCTTCAGCTCCCTCTTGGTATCCTTCTTGGTCTCCTTCCATCTCGCATCACCCAGGCCACCTGATAAGGGGATTTGGAACTATTCAGTCATCCGCCTAGTTAATACTCTGGTGGGTATGGCTGCCTCTGACTTGTCCTGCAGCTTCTCATCCTCCATGGTATCTCCCTACGATAACCAGCAAGAGTTGCACTTGCCCCCTAGTAACCCACTTCTGACACCATACGTGACTGTGGGAAAAAATGGAGTTCAGCAACACTGTCAGGATGCAAAAGTCCAAAAATGTATTATACAGCTGGATAAAATAAAATGAACTGAGAATGGAAAATAAAGAACCAATGCAGAATAAACAGGTCTATTGCATAGTTAGCAGCACTAATGGAAGGCAAAACAAAATTCCTCCTAGAAACAGGCTAGGGGACTGATAGGTTCTACCTCCTACCACCAACTGATATCTAAGTCCCATTCAGAGTATATTTATAGTGTGCTTGGGTCACATGACAGAGCAAACTCGTCCCCTACAAGTACTTAAACTTTAAATTTTGCAGAGGAGCTTTAAATTTTGCATCACAACATGAAGTCATACATTACTAGAGCCTTTTAATGTTTTACAATGATTCATTTCAAATAAAACACAATAAGATCTAGAAATGCAAGATTTAGAAGATACTCGGGCTCCTCCCAGCAGATACTGTCATAAAAAGGAGGAGAAAGGGACGGCCAGCTCTAATGGAAGACATGTATGCTGCAGAGAGGTCCTGACCACACTCCAAACACTAGACAAGGCTTGAGGTGATTATACATCTAGTTCAGAGTTGTGCCACTAATATTTCCTTTGAAAAATATTCTTCTAGCTTCTAGTAGTAACGAAAACTTTGTGGCTCTGAAGTTTTTTATTAACATGCATGCATTTTATTTAATTTTCACTCTTGCAGTGCAAACAACACTAGAAACAGACTATCTGTGCTGTAGTTGCCTGTGACAGCCTTTGAGAACACATAGGAAAGCAGTGTACTCTTTCAGGCTTTCCTAGTACCCAGGTTTGGGCTTAAAGTCTTGTAGAAGGCATAAAATAAAATTCAGTTTAAACCCTGCTCACTCTGAAAATGAGCAGAATGCAGGAAATTTGGGCAAAGAGTGAGTCAGAAAAGAGTTTCAAGGGATAGAGAATACCTACAAGTGGCCGAGATGTAGGTAGGGAAAATAATAAAATACAAAGCAGCTTTAAGCAGCAGAAAAGAAATAAGCAAACAGAGTAATACTGTTGCAACAGATTTTAAAGCTTTTTAAAGGGAAAGTGTCATTCAAACTCAGCCCAAAGAAGCAGCAATCTTGTTTATTATTAAATCCCCATTTTATTCCATTTTAACCAGTTTTGGAGATGTGTTAGAAAACTGAGGCTTAAACAGCAAAAGGGGCGTAGGGGGGGCACCAATATGATCCCTGTCACAACACTTAATAACTCACTGCCCTAAACTACATAGAGAGAAATCACAGGGAACTCACCATAAAGCAATAAATCACAAGAGTTTTGAGAGACAAATACTTCCCTTCCTTACCACACACTCAGCATCTTGGGAACCTGTCACCAAGACAGTACCATTCTTAAAAGTAAGACAATACAGGCTTTCAAAGTTAAGAAAGTACTGGTCTTTAAAGTAATCTTGGACAAATTTCTAATTACTAAGGGAATCCACAGGGTACCCTGTGTAATAGAATGGATAGGCAAGCTCTATAAAAGTGCCCATATTTGTGCAGCATAATTATTCATCCCTTCGTACAAAGCAGGAGTACTGGCATGATAGACCTAGATCCCATTCCAACCTTAAATGGCAATGTTACTATGTTACTGTGAGATATAAAATGGTCACAATACATTTGTGAAAGTTCTCACACATGCATACTTTCAATCCCCACATACCCATGGATGCACACGTTTTTCATTTTAATTATAACACTGCCCTTGGGATTATGCCATAGTTAAGGTGCCAAAGATATATATATACTTGACAGATTGCTGTAATTAACTTCAGCCATTCTAATTTAGTAGGTCTTTCATACATCCTGTTTTTCTGTGCCAACAGATTTTTTTTCTTCATATGTTATGTCGCATGACTGAAATTAGGTGGCAAGTAGGTTAACCCTATTTCAAGTTTAAGAGTTGACTCAGAGTTTGACCCTATAAGAACAATCATAAAATACATGTTTATTTGTATAGCATCTTTCATAAAACATAGTATCTAAAAATGCTTCAGAGTAAACAATTGTAATAAAAATACTGTATAAAGAAACCAAGCCTAAGGAATACATACTGTACATTTAAACTATACTCTAGGAAAAATAATGTACAATGTCTACACACTATTTTGTGTGAAGTAATGTCTGAATCTTGGGTCAAACAGCCAGATTAACTGACAGTGGAACATTTGATAAGTAGTGAGAATTAGACATGGAAGGCAAGGAAAAAAGGATAAGATTCTAGACAGCGAGAAGCTGAGGTAACAAGATGAGGAGAATTAGGTAAGCTGTATCAGAATGCATGCCCAACAAACCAGAAGGCTTTACCCCCAGAAGTAAAAAAGTTAAATGCTGGTGCTTAGAGTAATGGAGATTAAAGGCTAAAATAATCATTTTGATGATCCATTATTTCAATAGGATCAAATACATAATGGGACATTGAATCACATTCTTATTTTGTTTATTCTTTCTGTGCTAGTGTGGTGACCCCTACCTGACTCATCACAAGCAGATTAAGCTTAAGCCAATGTTGAATTTACTGTTGGTATAAGCACCAAAATCTGACACTTTTGACATTAGCAAAGGGAGTTCCAATGGACTCCAGTTCACTTTGGCACTTCAATGTCACGATGCAGAGTTTTTACATAGAGCACATATTGAGCATGTGGAAATTGTTTGCATGCCACATGATCTACATCTCCAATCAGTGATGCATGAGATTGAGAACTCACTGTGTTGCGCATGTTTCTATGTTGGAGGAGGACTTGCAACTGAGAGTTGTATATTTCTTTGCAAAAAGTATGGATCTATGAAGAAAAACAGTTATAAATCATCAGAAAAGTATGCATTATTATCTTAATTAGCCAGTTCACAACCTTTAACTGTAGTTTCAGGCAGACAGGCCAGTGACGTTGTGTGCTGCTGCAGAGGAGAGGAGCATGCAATGTGCTTGCTTCAAACCTGCAGCTGCAGCCTGTACAGTAGGGCAGTGAGTGTATCTAGCAGACTTGGAGAGTTACAAGAGGATGTTTGAAGGATTTGTTTGACATTTTGTTTTACTGAGGGCTGGTGGTCAGAACGTAAAAGTCCATTATTTAATTTTTTGCTTGTGTGTGTAAGCCTGCCAGCAAGTTAGTGTGTGGCACATGAAGTAGACAGTAGACTGCTGTGTGAGGCATGAAGGGCTGAATTTTCAAGGTCCTGCATCCTGCTGGCAGTGTGTTTGACTTTTTTATGCTAAAACTTTATTGTGGTGTTTTGTTTACTTTTGCAATGAAAAGTACATAATATTTCAGAAAAGCCAAGGTACAGGACATAATAGCCAAGGCACAGATAATAAGAAGCCATGGAATACATTACCAACAAGGAGTTCAGCAACAGTGTCAGGATGCAAAAAAGAGAAATCATGTAGTACACCCCCCATTTCAGTGGTTAAAAAAACTGAGTCCAATACACAGCATCAGGAACATGTTAAAAGTAGGGAATCAAAATCCCTTGTTTGGGATTTTTTTGTCCAAGATGCAAACTCGGGTCAGGTAATACGAATGTTGATAATTTAATTTCTCAGGTTAGTAAATGGGTGTTTTTTTTTATATAGAAATAAGAACTGCTTTGAACCAGAAACCCTAAATTACATTATTAAAGTGCAAATTTTACCATTTATAGGCTATGGGGATGTTCTATACGCTGGTGCTGCTAATGATCAATTATCCAAGTTGGATGTCCTTATAAACTGGCTAGCAAGATTGGTACCTAAATGTCCCAAATCTACTCACCATTATGAATTATATGAGAGACTGGGTGGTTATCATTAAGCAGTAGAAGAAAGATACATAAACAGTTATTTGCTTACAAATGTGGGCTGGGTTTGATTCCCTCATATTTAAGGGATAGAATATCTTTTAGAAATGTTGAACTCTCCTTGAAAAAATTGGGAGAAAAAGAAATGGTAGTCCCCTTTATAAAAACAAAGTGTTCCCAATTTCTCTTTAGCTACTATATTTCAATACATTAAAATGGTCTTCCTCCAGAATATAGACAAAGGCCCCTCTCTATTTCACAACTTTGAAAACATTTGTATTCTTCACAGAAATTTTGTAACAGTTATTAATAGTGTCTGTTATTGAGTGTATTTATTTTTTGTATGTATGTAATTTTGTAAGGTCACCAGTGTTAATGAGTTTATACTCAGTGGTTTTACCTTGAATAAATAATTGCTAGTTGCTAAACATTATAACTCAGTTTCAGTCTTGCAGGTTTGCCATGCATGTGTGAGTCGAGGTAAAAAGGGGAGTCATCTGAGCATGGAGGCCAGCATATACATCTTAAGAACAGGTACATGGCACTGTGGACTCAGCACCAGTGGGCAGCTAATGTCATAGTGGGGCTTCACCCTCATCATCAACCTTATCAAGCATATTATCCCTTCCATGAGTGTAAGACCAAGTAGCAATGTTTGTAGTAGCATTGAAATAACACCAGAGGAATACTACAGGCATGATGAGGAGGAGGAGGGTTATGATTTAGAAATCTTGTCAAGTGATGGTCACAGTAGCAGCAGTGGTGGTGGTCTATGCAGTATGTCTAGTGCAAGTGGTACATCAACCCCTGTACTTAAAACAGGGAAAACAACTTCATTTGTGTTGGACTTGTCATCTGTGCACCCCTCTTCATCACATGTCCAAAGCACCCCACCCCTGGTCATTTACAGAGCAGAGCCATTTGGCACACCCCATGCAAAATGTGTAACAACAAGTCATCCCACATTGCAGAGTGTTTTTGCCCATAACCTGAAGTGCCCACCCAATCATGCAGTGTCACGTGAACTTAATGCTACTGTAGCTGAAATGCTAGCAATTGATCTTTTGACCTTCTCCTTCATGGAAAATTCAGGATTCTGGTGGTTTGAGGCATGCACCTGTTTGAAATGGAAAGTCCCATCCAGGACATACTTTTCCACCCGTGCTGTCCCCAAGTTATACTGGACTGTGGTATGACTCTGTAAGACATGCCATTCAACATTCCTCCTCTCCATTCATCCATTTAAGTCTGGATATGTGGACAAGTGGAAAAATGGAGGGGAGTTCATATTTGTGTATTACTGCACATTGGGCCCAAGTGCTGGGAGTTGTTTGTGCTGGTGGTAGTGGGAATAATCAGTGTAGCAAGGCAGACTGTCATGGTAGTAGCCTTCCAGGAATTCGACAGCATGCAATGCCTGCAATGCACAGTGTGGCCTGTTCCCACAATGGTGATAATATGCTGGACTTGCTACTGACTGAAACTGATGAGTGACTGAACCCCCTTCCCTGACAGCTGGATTTATAGTAAGTGACAATGGCTCAAATGTGATTAAATGCATCATGAATGGTGGCTTTGGTCGGGTTCCATGCATGGCCCACTGTTTAAATCTGGTGGTCCAGGAGTTTTTGCAGCACCCTCGTATAAAGGAAATTTTGACAGTTGCACGCAATATATGATCGCACTTTTCATACTCTGCAAAAGCCCATAACCAACTTTGACAGTTGCAGATACAAAACAGCCTCCCACAGCACTGACTCAAGCTGGAAGCTGTCACACTGTGGAACTCAACTTTATACATGGCAGAGAGGTTGTATGAACAATATAAAACAATCTCTGAATATCTCGTCATGCACACTAGCTGTGACATTTCCAGGGCCTCCATGTCTCTCATGACCGAACAGTGGCACCTCATGGACTCTGTTCTAACAATTTTGAGGCCTTTTGAACATGCCACACAGGCAGTAAGTGGTGAGTCTGCCTCCATTAGCCAATCAAGTTCACTTCTGTGGGTGCTGAGGCAAACATTGCTGAATCTACAGCATAGCCATGATGGTTCCAGACTCTGTGCCAGCAGTCTATTACTGAAACACATACTGGCAGTATTCAACCACAATCGACACATCTTGAGCATTCAGCAAAGTGATGAATTTGCAATAGCAACAATGCTGGACCCACGATACAAACATGGAATTGTGTCACTACTGGAGGGAGGGCCTGAACAGGTTAAAGATTTCAGTGGGCAACTGGTGTGTTTGGTTCATTGAGCACAGAAGTCATGTGCCAAGGTTAGCAAACCTCAGCAGCATAACAATGTTGAAGATCAGTTTGGAGTAGTACCAAGCAAACCCTGTAAGGCGGCTGTGGTTCTAGGTGGACTGCGATCAAAACCAGTTGCCATTACCCCACTTTGGGGTGCTTTGTGCCAGGTCAGGATTTGTGACATCAATGAATCTGGAGAACAGGATGATGAGTCAACTACTGGACATTGTGCAGCACAGTGAATGGTTGACTCATATCTGGCTGAAAACAGGTATCTGTCAGCAATCGACAATCCTCTTTCATACTGGAGTGTAAAGGTCAGTGAATGGCCAGAGCTGACCTCAGTGGCACTGAAGCACCTGACCTGCCCACCCTCCAGTGTAAGTGTCAAAAAGGTATTCAGTCCTACAAACCTCTCTCCTTCAAATGTCAGCATGCTGACATTCATGAAAATGGATCAGGGGCACATCTCAGTTTGAACTGCAACCTCTGTATTTGTACCCTGTCACAGTTATGGTTGTGGTGATGTGGGAGAAGCAGACCATCCTGCTGGCAGCTTGAAATGGCCTACCATTGAGGTAGATGATAAAAGCATGGAGAAATAATTCCCTAGTGGACACAATTCAGACATTGATAACTGCAAGTGCAGCTTCCTGGATGATGATGATGATGATGATGACGAGGTTGATGTTGATGGGTTTTAAGTTAACTGGTTGAAAGGCTGTCACATTTTTTCAATGGTACATGTTTTGTTTTTCATAACGTAAAATCAGTGTCCCACCCTGAATGAGTCTCATTCCATAATTTTATATTTGCAATTTGGCACAAGTAAATTCACAATCCTTCAATTTCACCTTCACTGCCTTGATTCAAAGTTCAAGGTTCTTTTTATTTAAAAAGAAATGTATAAAACCATTGTTTTTCACATTCCATATAATGTAAATCATACAATTACACTTTTGCACATTCATTGTATACAGAATAATTTATACAATCAATGTATAAAAATGTATTCATGCAGATTAAAACAAAAATAATCTTTCTAACTAAGACAAAACCTAGCCACGCCAAACATCAATTTTATAGTACCTAATTTCAATATGTGTTTTTTGTAGTCCTCTCCTTGGGAAGCAAGATTTTTTGAAGCCAGAGGAGTAAGGCATTTTTTCCTTTGTTCTGCCCAGTTTTTGCACTCAAATAGCACATGCGTAATTTCAAAAGCTATTTTATTAGAACAATTGATGTGCCCTTAAATTTTTTGTAATTGCACTTTTTCACATTATAATATATATTACCCAAACAAGCTAGCCTTATTTTACACAAAATATTTCTATGAACATCATTCTCGCGCTCTAACCGATACCTTTCTTGTCCCCAGTTTATTTTAATACTTGAGTATAAACCAACAGAGTCCAACTCACGGATACTATTAAAACCTTGTAAGTAGTCCTTCCATTTTACCTTCATTGCCTTGGTGTTATTTCTGATTAGACTTAACAGAATGTGTGCTGCAGCCATTAGCAAACACAGTCAGCCTCTTAAACACAACTGTTCATTTGTAGTACTAGGTGTTAGCCACTTAAAACCTCCTGATTAAAGATATCTGCCTCCTGACTGAGAGTGAAATACTGCAACACAACACACACCATATCCAGCCACCCACCTGGGTGTGTCTTACAGTGAGAAGGAATATGTTGCAGTTGTTCCCATGACCACCACCAGTAACCCTCATTCAGCCAAAGCCACCAGATAGTGAGAGGGAGTGTCATAATGTACTCATGACCACCACCAGTAAACCTCAGTCAGCCAAAGCCACCAGACAGTGAGAGGGATGTCATATTGTACCCATGACCACCACCAGTAAATCTCAGTCAGCCAAAGCCACCAGATAGTGAGAGGGAGTGTCATAATGTACCCATGACCACCACCAGTAAATCTCAGTCAGCCAAAGCCACCAGACAGTGAGAGGGAATGTCATAGTGTAGCCGTGACAACCACCAGTAAACTGCAGTCACCCAAAGCCACCAGATACAGTAGTGAGAGGGAATGTCATAGTGTACCCATGACCACCACCAGTAAACTGCAGTCACCCAATGCCACCAGATGGTGAGTGGGAATGTCATCATGTGCCCATGACCACCACCAGTAAAACGCAGTCAGACAAATATGCCAGATACTATCTCAGTGAGAAAGAATGTGGTAGTTTTCCATCCTGTGCCCTGCCCATGCCATGGCAGATGGAGACCACATCCAGCAGCCATAGTCCCAAGGTTTCTTACTATCAATACTTTTCAGTGAGTATGTGTACTAATTTTTCACACCATGGAAGTTCCTGGAGCTGTGTTATGCTTCTTGTTGCATTTCTGAGATGCACTTGAGAAACACATATGGTCAACTTATTTTCTTTTTTTACAGGTTAACAGTATCAAGCACTCTCCTGGACCAGAGGACTGTAGTACTGAAGTACTATCTACAACCACTTGTAGGACATCCATTTCAGGTAAGTATATCAATTTTATTTCATCAGATCTTTTTTGTAGTTCATTTTTTCAAGAGAGTGTAAATCATAGAAAGTAGGTGACATGTATGTCACATAATATACTTTTCATACACATCAGACACTGTATTGCTGCAGCAGGCCATGGTGGTGTTGAACAAAGTTTTATCCAGGTCATGACAAGATGTCTTTTAAAATGTAACTTAAGACATTGGGACAGTGCATGGGTTACACGTACTAAATTTGTGATTTGGACTTGGTGTGGCTTATTAAGCGCTTGGTATCTGTTAAGCTAGATATATAACAGAGAGTAACAGCCACACTTTGAACAGAATGTGTTATTACAGTGAAGTACTAATAATTTCTTGTTCATCTGTTTTTGCAGGAAACATTTCGGTGCTATGTGCTGCCATCGGTGCTTTCTCCAAATAAGAAGTTCAGCATTACACCCACAACTGATATCAATCTCAACCATCAGAACTTGACTGGAGGATGCACAGAAAACCTGTGAAGAATTTACAAAAAAAAAAAGAAACTATTAATGAAACTTGCTTCCAAATGATAATACCCCCCCCAAAAAAAATATACTAAAATACTGGCTTGACAGTATTCAACACTAAAATTCCTCATCAAGGCAAACAATGCACACCCCAAGTTCTGCTATATGATGACCTGTGATATAAAAAAAAAAAAATGATTACCTGTATATGTATATATATATATTTATAAAATGATGGAGGATTCCAAATTCAAATCCAAAATTCTGATTGTATAAAACACATCACATGACCATACATATATCAGAGTGCAACCACACACCTGCACTTTTTCGCCCTTAAAAACAATTTTGCAATTTTTTAAGATAGACAACCCACTCTAGGATGTGCAGTAATGCTCTGATATACGCACACCTTGGGTGGTTGGTGCATTCAGCCTGTGGCCTCTTGCGTACAGTGCACACCAAGGTGTGCATATATCAGAGCGTGACTGCACACCTAAGAGTGGGTTATCTATTACACACACACATATATATATATATATATATATATATATATATAATGTGTGTATATAAATATTAAGGTCAGGTTCTGTGGAAAACCCTGATGGTGCCAGGTACAATAACTTACCAAGGGTAGCATGAGTGTACACACACATAGGGCATCCTTCCTGTTTGGGTCTGTGCAGCAGACTTTAGGTAACCAACAGCATCATCACATCATCATGGTTAACTCAATGGTCATGGTTAATTCAATAGTCATCTTTTGCTATCACATCATTTGGCAAGACACTGTGCATCAGCCTAGTCAGTGAAAGAAGCATTACATGAAATTGTAAGAGCTGCAGCAGGTGACATAGTTCTTGTTGGAGTGTGTGCATGCATGAATGAGTGTGGCATGAATTCATGGAGACATTTCATCACATTTCATGATCTCATAATTTTTTTCAATATGTGGAATCTTGAATTTTTGTCACATTTATACAGCACCATTTATTTGGTCCACAATTATGGGAACGGTGTGCATGCATAATTTAGTGCATCAAAAAATACTGCAAATTTTTCAGCACATAATGCTGTCTTCATTTCTCAATATGTGTAGTCTTGAATGTTCTGGACATAAGACAGCAGCATTTGGGGGGTGCACAGTTATGGGGACTGTGTGCATGCATCATTTAGTGTGTCAAGAAAGTCCGCAGACTTTTCAGCACATAATACTCTCAGAATGTCTCACTATGTGTAGTCTTGAATTTTCTGGACATAAGATGGCAGCACTTTACTGGTGCACAATTATGGGGACTGGGTGCACGCATGAATGAATGCAGCATGAATTAATGGAGACTTTTCATTCCATTTTATGCTCTCATTTCTAGTCATCTGGAGCCAGGAATATTCAGGACATAAGACAGCATCCCAAGCTTTGTACGATTACTGGTCAAAGACATTCTACAGAAAATAAGCTATAAAAATTGTGTCATTCCTTACCTTGTTATATTCTGACTTAATAATCTCTGTTTCCATAAAGAAAATATTTTAGTGGTCTCAGTAATGTTTACTTCTGTCTCGGTGTGTGCATGTGTGGAAAAGCAGGGGTGAGCAGTGCAATAATCTGCTAAACAGCATGTGTTCACTGTCAGGTGCACACTGCCCTGACCCTGAAAACATATATGACAGTTGACTGGTTCCACTGTAGATGGTAGATGGTATAAAAAATATATAACATATGTTTTATTTGTATCATCATCAACAGCTGACCAAGTCATATAATATGTTTTCAGGGGGCTCGGTGGGCAGTGGCAACCTGACAGTGCACACATGCTGATTAGCAGATTATTGCACTGCTCACCCCTGCTTTTCAACAAACAAACCACGACAGAAAGGAAACATTACTGAGGCTCAAACAATATTCCATGGTAAATAGACATTACTAAGTAGGAATATAATGAGGGCAAGGACACCACTTTTGTACTTTATTTCAGCTGTTTTTGGATGTGGTTCTTACCATTTTCAGGAGATAAGACTATGCAAAAGAAAGACAAAACACATTTAACATTATACAAACAGCAGTGCACAATGTGGGGGGGAGACTAACAACAAAAAAAAATGGACAGTGACCTGTGTCAGATGACTTAAAGGTGTGCAAGAATTGTAAGAAGGCAGTAAGGAGGGCTGGGGGTATACTGGTATGCACTGGGAGCCATCACATTAGAATGAAGTCCACAAAAGGAAGTTCTTATCCCTATGCACATATATTTGGTAAGACCTCATCTTAGGAACAGTGTGCAGTGATGAGAGAATATCTCTGCAAGGTTATACACAGGATGGAGGCTGTACAAAGGAGGGCAACTAAAATGTTGCAGGATATGCACATGAAGACAGACAAAGAGACACTAAAGGACATTACATATAACCAAAAAGGAAAGGGGGATGGCATGATAGAAACTATGAATTACCAAAAGGGAATAATCAATGTACAAGAGGGTAGCATTATACAGAAATAAAGATATGAACAAAGAAGGGGACAAAGTTTGAAAACAGAGGGGTGATGGATCTGGATTTAGGGACAACACCAGGAAATAATATTTCACAGAGAGGGTGGTGGGTCAAGGAGTCAGGAAGGACAAACATTTTAAGCAAAACTAGGGATCAATATTCTGGTTGGAGAGCAGCAGTTGGAGCATCACCATTATCTGGAGCTGGTGACCCTCCATTCACTTCAACTGCTGCTCCATACTATCCAGACAGTGGTTAACCACATCCATCTCACTCCACAACAGGCTCAAACTGGCCTGTGTGGCAGTCAGTTGGGCTGGGTTGCCACTGTCACCTACCAATGCTGCAGGTTGTGGTGGTGGAGCAGCTGCATCACCACTTGAAATTCCCCACTTAACACCACATCATGCAGGTGCATGACATGCTGCAATATATTGGCCAGAAGTGCCAGCAGGCACATTACTCACAACTTCTGCCACCTTGGCATCCCACACTGCTTTGTGATGGTTTAGCATGTGGGTGCACTGCCTCCCCTGTTCCAAGATGACTGCTCCTAGAGCCACAGCTCACCAGGGCATTACATATGACACATTTCACTACACTGCTGTCCCCAGGCAGTGAAGTGAAAAACTCCTAGACCAGAGAGCTGTGGGGAGGACCAGGCATAAGCAGAGGGGGCCCCAGGTGCTGCTGTCACTTACTGCCCAACTGGAGCTGGGGTCTGAAACATGCAGCCATGGCACTGCTGGCACAGGGACCATAGCAGGTGGTGGTGGTGGCATGGGAGGCATTGCTATGTGTCATGTCTGAAGGTGGTGCTGCCATCACTGTACTGCCTGCTTCAGGTGGGGGACCTCCACAGATGGTGCTGTGGTTTAATCAGAGCACACCACCATGGGTGCGGACTCTGATACAATCCCCCACTGTACTGCGCATAAACCCACCTCTTCCTTGATCTCCCTCTATTATCTTTATTTAGTGTCTCTCTCTCTCTCTCTCTCTCTCTCTCTCTCTATATATATATATATATCTCTTTCTCTCACACACACAAAGATGCATGCACACACACACAGACACAGAAAAAAATTCACAAGTAACAAAAACTACACCCAAGCTACAATAGCCTTTCACACCCCCCCCCAAAAAAACAGCAAATTCACGCAAAAATTCAACTTTTAGATCTGCTTTTTCAGCTCTCAGCTTTTACCAGTTCAGCTAGCTCCTGCTCTTGCTACAGCAAGGTGAAAGTGAAACTGTTTTTTTGGGGAGGGGGGCAGGGCGGCAAGATGGCCACAATGCTGCCCACTCCCTGCAGCTCAGTGCTCAATGGAGTGATTGGAATAGCATTTTTTTTGTAAAAAACATTTTCGTTTTGAATAAAACTGCTGCTCATTCAGTGTGTAGTACACGTTTATATATTTTTATATTTTTGAAGTGTCAAGAAGAGTAGCCAAATAAGACTAGCTGCCTGCCTAAGCTTTTCTCTGCATGTTGGGCTGAGATATTGGTGTTTTGGTTGTTCTTAAGAACTTGCACTGCTTGTAAATTCTCGGAACCGTTTAGTTTATTCACTCATTCAGGAGTGTGTGTGATTTCTCTTGGGGGTGAGCTATGAGCTCATGCTTGAAGGTCCTCCTTGAGTTGTGTTGGAACTCGTTCTATAATCTGTCCCAGCAAACTACCTGGATAAGTGATGGAATGAAGAAAAAGAATGGAGAAAGTGGGACCTATAAAAAATGGAGAGAGAAGGAATAAGAAGAATATGGGGACCTTGCGAATTTTGAGGCACAGCTGGTGCTGAAAAGCTGCTTTTTAACCTAAATAAGGTATGATACCCTTGCCTATGGGGTTAAAAGGGAATGGTCCTTTGGTATCTGAAGTTTTACACTCAGATGAGCATTTTCTTTTATCTCTCCTTTAGAGTCTACAGATAAGATGAGGAGAAGTCCAGAAGGATAATTAGTCCTGAGGCACTAATGAAGGTCAATTTAGGAGATATATGGGGACCAGAAAAGCTTGCCAAAAATATACAACTGTTTCTTGATGCTCTGGAAAAAGTCAGCTGGCAAGATGGAGAATAATCCACAACTGTTGGTAACAGATGTTCTTGGAGGACACCAGATGCTCTTCTGTACAAGTGTCATGATTCTAGAGATAAGTAGATTTGTATTCATTCACACAAAAACATTAAATAAATGATGTAGAAGTGACTGTGGAAGTAAATCCTTTGTAATAGGATACTTTAATCTTGCCTTTTTTGGATGGTAAGCGGTAAAAATGCTTTCGATGATAAGCTCCTTGCTTAGCCAAACTAATCAAAGTAATATTAACACTTACATTTCATACATATTTCATCTCGTGGCACTATAAAAATGTAAGCTAAATCTGTAACTGCCTCCTATTGGCCATAAAGGCGATGTATTTAAAATGTTCAGCTATATTTTAACAGCAAGACTCCCATGTGAAGCATGGTGATTGACAGGTACGTTTTCGCTGAGATATACTCTCCTCTTCAGGTTTTGGCTCTCCTGTGGAGTTAGTGTGGAACACAAAATGTTACTCTGATTATGGGACTTCAGTCATGGAGCCTAATGTTCTAACTGTTTCAGCTATTTTTGAACTTAAAAATAGGAGCTGTTCACAGGACTCCTTGCAAGGAGCTAAACTTGATTTTTTTATAAGGGGCCAGCATATTGGGAGTAAAAGAGCTTGCTAGTGCTGTTAAATGTTCTTCTCTTTACTTACAACTGGACTCTTTTCTATTAGCGTTACCCCAGTGTTGTTATTAGCTTAGCTATGTACAACAATATAGTACTTTGTTTTATTTTTCAGCTTTGGAATAGTTGTATTTACAGCATTTGCATTTTTTGAATGTGAAAGCATGTTATTTATTTTTTTCTTATCAGAAGTTATAGCCAATTTATTTACTATACTTGGAAATAATCTACTTTATTCAGGATGCTTAAGTTAAAATTATTAATTATTTTCAGCTGTGACTTAATGATTTTATCAATTACCTGCCTGCAGTTGAAATGGAAGTTAACCACTTGGAAATTAGAAGTGTCTGAGCTCAGACCTGTGGAAGGTGTTGCTTGCAAAAGATTGACATGTCTCTACAGAGTTTGTGAGTGGATATACAGTACATGAAATCTAAGGAGTAACACTTCATGTGTGCTTATATTTAAGGCCTTCTGTTCTCTCTTACAACTATCAAATGATTAAGCTGTTTTGGTCTTTCATATTTTTAGTATATTTTAAATTGAAATGCAATATTGTTATTTGGTTGATGCTGACTATGTACAGTTGCATGAATTTATAACTGTGCTCAATTTGTTCATTTACGGTGTGAATAACTTTTATTCTTATAGGGTGTATTTGTATTTCAGATGTGCATTTGTTTTTTTAGTATATTTTTAGTATATTGTAATGGCTTTTTTGCCGAACAATAAAACCTTTGAACTGAACTGAACTGATTCACTTCCTGCCGCAGCCTGAAGTGAAGCATGTGACCTGTAGACTGTGACACTGTGTGAGCCATGTGATCTGTGGCCCATTTTTCACTCACTCCACCCTATTTTACCACAACGTGGAATAAGCCAAAGAGATAGAACACGAAGTACATTCATAAAGGCAGAATTCCACCTTTTTGAATGCACTTCGCGTAACGATCCACGATGTGGAATGGGGAACTTCGCATCCACTCCACAGGCAGAATAATACTTTGCTGCATCTCTAGTATCAATAGGCAGAAAGCATTCCAAGTCCCCATCATCCCACACCCTAAACAAGGCTAAGTCAGCCTAGCTATGCATCCCACTTAAACCAACCTGTAAAGATTTTTAAGTTTTCACCATCATAGTTAAAATTAATTGCATTAAATATGTCCTCTGTTACTCTAATCTTTACCAAATAAATCAATTCCTCATTTGTGGGGCATACAGGGGGAGAGCCAGTGTCTGGTAACACATTCCAGTGCTGTCACCACAAGAATGTAACAAAGGTATTTGTTTTGTTGTGGTCTAGCTCATAGTGATAAGCCCAAAATTAAATTTTCAAAGAGGGCTGGAATATTGTGTTCCAAGATCTCTGAGCAGGCTTTGGTTTTGGTCATCCAGTAGCTGGTTAACAAGGATAGGTCATAGAAAGGTGACAATGATCACCCTCTCCCACATCCTTTCCAGCATCTATCTGATCCCAAGGGGGGTGTAATGGACCATCATAGTGGGGAATTAAAAAACAGCTGATCAAGGTCTTACACCAATACTCCCTCCTCTGGGCTGAATAGAAAGTTTTATACACTTCCTGTCAAATCAAATATTGAGTCTGAATGAGATAAACCACCTCTTTTTTCCAGTGCTGCCAAATGGCCAGCATTTCCAAGTCCTTTGCATCTTGTGAAAGGTCATATAATTAGGGAATCTGGTGGGAGTCCTGTTTTAAAGTCTGCTCTTCATTATGTATCATTCAATAGAAGTAGGCTCCTGTGACCACTCTGCCCTTGCTTTCAGTGTTTGCATATGACTCCTTAA
Source organism: Neoceratodus forsteri (assembly GCA_016271365.2). Lineage (NCBI taxonomy): Eukaryota > Metazoa > Chordata > Ceratodontiformes > Ceratodontidae > Neoceratodus > Neoceratodus forsteri. The sequence goes on from CM057451.1 coordinate 760,603,867, forward strand.
TTGGAGGAATCTATAAATTACCTCCCTTTTCAGGTGAAATTTTTCTCTAATGTGGGTAAAGGATGGCATTTGCCCCTGCTCCAAAACATCAGTATAGGAACATAACCCCCTGTTGTCCCACATTTTTAACACTAGATCTATTAGTCCCAGCATATATCCTAATTATCAGTGAAGGCTGCAAGTGTAACTAGGTCTATTGCATTATGTAGTGTATGTGCTTATTTCACCCACATATGACAGATGTACAAAGTCTAGTGGTTCCTAGGTTTCACCAACTGAAGGCTAGAGAGTTGTAGTAATGGGATATTTTTAAAATGTAAAGAGGTTATTGCTCCTGCTCCATTTCCAGCCAACCTGTATTCCCTTTCCCTTTAATTATGATCAGAATTGGAGTCACCTGTGCTGCAAGGTATTAATCCTTTAGATTAAGCAAGGCCAGTACTCTGTTCTCCTTCCACACATGTAATACAGCACACTTCACTCTTGGGTGCTTGCCATACCAAACAAATCTAGAATTACTGCCTTAAGTCATTTTACAAAATCTATCTGGTACAGGAATTGGCACTATCTTGAAGACATACTGAAATCTAGCCAGGGCATTCATCCACATGGACTCACTGTCTGCAGGGGCAGGGGCAGAATCTGCCACTTGTCTGGGTCTCTCTGAACTTCTATTTATATCTACTTATGCTTACAGGTAAAAGGGCTTTGTAATATTGAGCCCTAAGTAGCTAAAGCATCTGTTAGCCTAGTGGAATGGAAACTGAGCTGCCTACTCAAATCATCTGGTACTGGTTAGCAGCAAGGTCTCAGTTTTAGAATAATTACAGTAATTTTTAAATCTAACACTGCACTGAACTCTTTCAAGAGATGCAGCAAAGGCATGAGTGTCTGGATAACTGATGAATTTATGTATTTCTTTATTACCTTTTGATAACCAGGTAAATGCACTAGACAAAAACCTAACTATTTTCAGGCATGACCCAAGCATAAATAACAGCGTCGTCGACATAAAGAACAATCATATGCTCTGTTAGGTCAAGTCTGATGTCTTGAATTGTGTATGTCTGTCTGATACTGACAGCTAAGGGATCCAGTTCCAAATCAAAATGAAGGGAGGAAACAGACAGCCTTGACTGGTCCCCTGTCTCAATTCAATCCAGGAGGACTTAGCAGCATTAACTCCCTCTCAAGCTATGACACTCTAATAAAGGGCTATTAGATTTTGTACATAACTTGAGCTCAATTCAAATTTCTGGAGCACTGCCACTTGCCAGGGTAGCCTGCCAAAGACTTTTTCAACATCAATAATAATTGCCATGGTGGGGGTGTTACAACTAATTGTGAATTAGATGATATTGGTAAGTGTGTGGATATTGTTATATGAACTATGATTGGGAATAACCACAGTCTGGTTATGACAAACCAATTTGCCCAAATCCTCCTGCAGTCTATTAGTCATAATCTTGGCATAAATCTTTGTATTGATATTGATCAGAAAAGTTGATCGATATGGCCTACGTTCCTCCAGATTCCTTCCTGGTTTGAGAATCACTGTTATCAAGGCAGACTTCCTTGCCCCAGGAAATGTGTGTGTTTGCATGCAGTAGCTGGTAGTCTCTGTTAAGGGATGCACCAAATGTTCCCTGAATAGTTTGAAGAACTCTGTGGTGAAGCCATCTTCCCCCAGAGATTTTTTTATTATGGAGGGATTTACTAACCCGTCTGACTTCCTCAACCATTACTGGATGGTCCAGTATCTCTCTAGCTTCATCCTCCAGAGTAAGGAGATGCAGGGTTGCCAGAAACTTGAGTTGTTATCTGGTTCCACAGCATTATAAAGTGAGGCATCAAATCTGCCAAACTTCTCTGCTATCTCCAGGGAAGGTCATGCTAGATGGGTCTGATTGAGTTCTTTGACTGCATGACCAGGGAACTAGATCAGTGAAGGGCAGTGGATGTGACCTATTTGGACCTTAGCAAGGCTTTCAACATTGTGTCACATAGGAGACTGATTAAGAAATTGAACAGCCAGAAGCACAAGATGAAAACCAAAATCCCAGTAACCCAAAGCTGGTGCAGTCCAGTGATGAAAGTAGGTGAGGTGAAATAGAACTGCTGGACAGGCAAAAAACCATCTATAGGGCAGAGCTGTCAGAGATATATCTGGGCAGTATAACCAAGCTATGGAAAGTAAAAAAGTTAGTACTGTACTCGACCATTGTCTATTATACATTGAAACTGTCTGGTTGCCACCTAGGTTGAATTTTCAATACAATCTTGATTGTTTCCTTGTCAACAACTCCAGGGTAAATGAAAGTCACAATCCCTTACTGCCTCATATTGAACAAATAGTCAGAAAATTAATCAGACCTTGCCATATCTGTCCAGTGCTGGGAAAGAGCTTACCCCCTCGGCTGTGTTGCCCTAATATGCATAACTGCTAAACAAAAAAACCTCTCTGTTCCAATTAACCCATATCCCCTCTTCCTTATCCCCCAAAGTAGTTACAGTGCTGCAGGCATAGGTACATCAATACCCCATCAATATAGGTCCTTCAGTGATATCTCTGGTGTGCTGTAAAACTTTGAGCAGTCTGGGTGTATTACTTTTAGATTAGCTGGACACAGTGCCTAGAATTTGAGTTTGTTGGACTTTAGTGGTCTGAGTATGGGCGAGTAGGCCTATCTTTGCATCATGATGGCAGGTGAGTAATCATTTGTCAAAGTAAATGTGCTGTTCTCTATAGTGGAGTTTCCTCATAATCTAGACCCCAACTAATAAGTCTTGCTTAGTGAGAAGGCAAAACAATTTCAGAAGTATGGAACTGGACCTGGCACCTTGCCCTGCCAATTTAGGTGCATGTGCTCAGTGGGACCGCTCGATGTGCAACTACCCTGGCAAGGTCAAGTTGGAGGGTAGATTTTAAAAAGTTACTAAGAAAGCCGATCATGTCTGCCTTTTTCCTCTTCTGGTATACCATAAAGCTGCATGTTGTTACTGTGGGACCTGTTTTCAAGGTTGTTGTGTTTCTCAGACAGAAGCTGGCATTTCTGCATAACATGGAGGACCACCCACTGCAGCCTGTCCATGCAGGTATCCATCTCAGTGGCATGGGCTTCAAGGTCCTTGACGAGCCCCTCTCATACAGTAATGTATTATTTTCAGTTTGGCATGGAGGGAGTGAATTTCAGTTTGAAACACCTGCAGCTTCACCAGAATTGCTGTGTTTGTAGGCTGGGAGGGTGGCGGAGAGGGTGCCACCTCCTCCATCTTGTCTGCTGTCCATTTGCCTCCTGCAGGGACTTCTAACAATCCTGTGTAATATGCTGGCTTTTTTTTTTTAACTTTTTGGGAGACTCCTACCAACTCCTGCCACTCTGGGTTGCTAGCAGATGTGCTTTTGGACTGAAAATTCTTTAACTTGTGGAGCTTTTGGCGTGGTTGGGCAAAGAGCGAGGAGACAATACCTCCAGCCCACCAATGACATCACTAGAATGTGTGTGTGTCATTTTTAAAAGCATCCTACAGAGGATGCTGATGTAACCTGCATCTGTACACATTTGCAAAGCAGGCAGAAAGACACTGCAACAAAACTAAGCGTGATCAGATTGGAAGCCATTCTATGTGCATCTTTCGGATTATCAGAAATTCTTATGCCAGCTCTCATTCTGATTCTGAAGTTGTAATCCTTAAAATTAAAAGGTTAATTCTGTAGTATAATTGGGACCAACATACTTCACCTCCTAACCTATTTAAGTCACATACTATGAGCAGCTCATTGCCTAGAGTTTTTCACATTGCTTACCTCTGTGCTGCTTTTCTCCTGTTTCTGCTCCTTGTTGTTTTCTGGTTTCCTGGGGTTTCTTTCATTTTCTGCCTCATTGTTTTTGCTGCCTTTCCTGCCCTACTTCTGTTCTGTTTCTGTTCCATCCTTTGTTTTGGTGTTTTGTCTCTCCATCACCCCCTCTCCTTCTCCATGGCCTTGCCGCTCCCTTCTCTCTGAGTCTCACCCTGTTGCACCACACTGCGTATGCTCCTTTCCTTCTCTCCCCTCACACAGCTCTGCCACAGCTTTGTTCTCTCCCTCTGCTGCTGGACCTGTTACATCTCCACTTAGCTGACTGTTTTACTTTTGCAATCTGGTGCTTCCTGTGCCTTCTCTCTGTGTTTCTTTCCACTTTGCTTCCCTGACTTGGGATTCAGTTTGCAAATGAGACAAGGGAAGTGCTGGCACCTGCTAGACATCTGAATTTTCACCAAATCCTTGGATTTTAGTGCCTATAACAGTTAGTAAGAAACAGTTACTTGCTTGTGCGAGTGGAGGGGGCATGTTGGAAGGAGAAGCTCCAGTGGTGTGTGTCACAAAAAATAATAAAATGAAGCACTAATCCACCAGAAGGTTGGCCTCTTTCCCATTTTTTCACTGACTATCATAGGTGCTAAAATCTGAGGATTTGGTGAAAATTCAGCTGTCTAGCAGGTGATGGCACTTCCCTTGTTTCAAGTTCATACTTCTAACATAGTCTGGCACTGCTTCCCAGGTGCAGCCACTAAACAATACTGCTAAGAATTCAGTTTGCAAATGCCTACTCCTGTCTTCTCTACTCCTGCTGCTTCCCTGCTGACCAGTGTCTCAGCTGTTCCTGTCTGCCACCTTTGTTTTTTAGCTTTTAATTGTTTCTGACTTCTGCACTTTTATCTTCCTGGCTCTCTTCCATGCCTGTGCCCTGCATTCTCCTTTACCCAGCATGCTTGTTCCTTGGTGTCTCACAGTCCTTGACTACCCTAAGTTCCTTAAGTGATAATCTTGTTACCTCCTGCTGAGGTGAATTTTATTTCATGTGCTATTTTCTCTGGTCCCTCATTTCTCCTCTAACTAGAGATGTTGCAAAATTAAATTTGTCAGGCAAAATTCCTGTCAAACTGGCAGTTTTGCCATGTGAAATATTTCTCATAATTCAGCCATTCTACAAAACATTTAGTGGGGTGCAAAGTTGCAAAATTTCCCACGTGAAATGAAAATTTTCACCTGAAAATGGTGAAATTTCACCTGCAAGTGGTGAATTTCACTATTTCATGGGCAAAATTGCATGATCTGTGGTCAAAATTTTGCACTCCATGGGTGAAATTCCACATTTCTTTTCCACAAAAAATTTCATGAAATGGCTGAATTACACAAAATATCTCGTGTAATGAAATTCAGCAATTTCGCACATCTCTACCTGTAACACATCTGTCTTGTCTATGCAGCTGACTCTGTAAATAGTTAGCCAGCTTCAGTATCTACACAGCAACACCCTTGGGGGTAGAAAGAAATAGGCTGTTGGTTAACTAGGATCTGCAGTTTATACTGTAGGTAGGGAAATAGGCAGACTAGGTGGGCCAAGCGGTCCTTATCTGCTGTCAAAGTCTATGTTTCTATGTTTCTATCACCTTCTCCCGACATCTCCTCTAGTGGGTGTCAGTTTAAAGCTCATTTTTCACTTAGTCTAGTACTAATCCAGTTTGTCAGTCTTAGGATTCCTTGGATAAACAATGTACTGTAATAGTAGTGCAATGGCCTCTTCTGTCTAAAGTCTTCCTTAGAATGGTTTGTTTTTTTGCTGATACACATAATTTGTGCCCCTGCACCCTCAATAATTCCCAGTGGTGGTGGGGCAGATCCAAACCAGCTTCTTTGTTCCATTCATTATTAATTCTACTTGTACTTTCTCTGTTTCTGGACACCAAAATTTCATAAAATCTTGCAAGTAACTTTTTGGTACATTTTTCAATCTTTTTTTATCTTCAATTAACCATGGGAGTTTTGTAGTTCCATTATAAAAATGTTTTCGAATTTTTGAGAATTTGTTATATAATAACATGTTGTGCAATGCCAGGTTGATGAGGAATAAGACTGCAGCCGTGCAGTCTTGGTTTCCTCTGTAGACCTGACTTGCATCACAGAGAACTGGCTGGATGAAAATGCTGCTCCCATTTTGAAGGCAATGGTGCTGGGCAAGCATTCTGTTTTACACAGCCCAAGGAAGGATCGCAGAGACATGGGAGTGGCCATTTGATTTAAATCCAGCCTGGGCCTCACAGTGCTACTGGTGGGTTCTACCGGGTTGTTTGAAAGTGTTGCCGTGTGAGGGGGTCCCAGTTCAGGCTACAGAATCCTTCTTATTTACCACCCACTGGGTGGGGAGAGGGAATTCCTGTAGGAAGTCAGAGACTTTGTCACTGGCCTAGTGTTGGAGTCCCCCAGATGGTTAATTCTGGGAGATTTCAACACTGGGGGTTGACAATGAACTGTCATCATTTGATCATGACCTTCTGCTGAGTATGAAAGCCCTGGGTCTGTCACAAGTTGTCACCTCAGTGACCAACTCACATGGTCACACACTGGACCTGATGTTTGCCTTGGGTATAGCACCATGAAGTTCAAGCTTGGGGCCCCCCCAAGGGTCCATCCTCTGTGGAGATGGTCCAGCACTGCCCTTTACAGGGATTGTCCCATGCAGGACTCCAGGCAGTGCAGGACCTATTAAGTGTGGAGTCTATATATTTGATCAGGCCAGAGGAAGCAGCGGTGGCCTATAATAGGGCTGTCACTGTGGCCTTTGACTAGATTACATCTGTCTGTGCCTGCCCTTATTTACTCACCTGAGGCCCCCCTGATTTGATGGGGAGCACAGAGAGTTAATGATTAAGGGCCAGAGGTTGGAGCGGTTCTATAGAAGATTGGGGCTGATGGAGGACAAATTGGCCTTGAAGTCACATTGTGACTATCAGGGGGCAATCTCCAGAAAAAAGGTAGATTTTTTGTCAAGGGAAATTGCTGTGGCAAAGAACAGACCAGCTCAGCTCTTCCACATGGTGGATAGGCTATTACATCCAGCCTGCCATTGTGGGGGAGGAGCAGGTTCTAGTGCAAGGCACAAAGAGTTTGCTCTGTTCTTTGCCAACAAAGTGCCCCCTGTCAAAACTGGGATCTCGTCCAGTGTTACTCAAAGGGGTTGCAGTGTTCATCCTGGGATATGCCATGGTACTTCTCTGGTTTAGGATGAGTTTGACCCTAGTTGGAGTGGATGAGGTGACAGAGATAGTCTTGAGGCTGCGACTAGTGTATTTTGACCATGACCTGGGTCCAATCTGACTTTTGGTTGGATGTGTCAACCTGGTATGGTCTGTGGTTGCTGGGATTGTCTGGAGTTCCTAGGGGAGTGGGGTCTTTCCTATGGCACTGAAAGAGGCCTTGGTTAGACCCCTACTGAAAAAGCCTTCATTGGACCCAGAGTGTCTCAGAAACTACAGACCGGTTTCAAACCTCCGACTTTTAGGGAAGGTGTCAGAGAAAGTGGTGGCCATTCAGCTGGAGACACAGCTTGTCTCCTCCACCAGTTATGAGTTTTTCCAGTCTGGTTTCAGATCCAGGCATAGCACTGACACCATTCTGCTGTAGGTGCTAAATGACCTTCTAATGGTGGGTAATAGGGGAGAGCTTACTATCTTGGTTCTCCTGGATCTCTCAGCACCGTTTGACATGGCAGACCACGAGGTGCTACTGGACCAGCTGTGGAACTGCTGTGAACTAACCAGTAGTGTCATCAACTAATTTAGGTCCTGCCTCAAGGATGGGGTGCAAAGGGTGATGATGGGATTATCCTTTTTTTTTAATTCAATATACTTAATTCAGTATTAGAACAAAGAAAAATACATGTACACAAACATTCATCATAACCCAACAACATATATAAACAAGTGACATGTAAACACACAACCCGTCCCCTATGTGAAATCCCCATCCCCATCCCCTCTCACCCCACCCTCCCCCTTCAGAGGCATACCACTATTCAGGAAGGCAAATCATTAAATGTGGGTATACAGGTTTTTGTTTCATTATTATTTCTTTATTTATTTCAAATTCAGATTAAAACCTTTGAGTCGGGGGCTCGTTTACAATGCCTCCAAGTCAACAAGGAATACAAGACATTTATAGGTGATGAAACATTGCAGAACAGAAAGAACGTCAATTAACATGTAGAATTAGTGTGTAGTTACAACATTAAGCAGGGTACAACAAGTGAGGAGAAACAGGACCACACCTGCGGAGAAACATATTAATGCAGCACTAATTAAGTGCGGTACAGTGTTTAACAATCATGTTACAGTTCAGACGGGGCACTCCCATTCTGAAGAAATGCATTTTTAGCAGCCAAGGTGAGGCTTTGTCATGGGGAGGTAGTAGGTGGTGGGAGGTGGGGGGAGGTGGGCAGTTGTGGAACAGGAGGATGGGAGTGAGAGAGGGTAGTGTTTGATGGGTGTGAGAATGGCTGTCAGAGGCCATGGGTTAACAGAAACACTGGCAGTCAGATTTTCTGGCAAGAAGAGATCAAAGCCCATTTTTAAAGTGGGCAAGTCTGGGGGAGTTTGCAAGGTCTGCGGGCAGATCATTGAAGCATTTAGGCCCACAGTAGGAGAGGGATATTTGGCCAAGGGTGGTTCGTTTGAAGGGAACAGTTAGGACAGTCCTGGAGGCACTCCTTGTGCATTTAGATGGTTGTGCAGGCTCAAAGTGGGCTGAAGTAGCACTAGGCATGGACCCCATCAGGGACTTTTTTGCAAGGAGGCAGGTCTAGTATTGGAGTCTGTGGTGGAGTGGAAGCAAGCCAGTTTCCTTGTATAGGTCATGACAGTGAGTCATTTTGTGTACTCCCAGGACCAGGCGGCAGGCCTTGTTGAGGATGGTTTAAACCCTTTTAAGCACTGTGTCTGTGCCTGTCCCATATATGACAAGGCCATAATCCACAGATGAGAGAACTGAACTGCATGTAACAAGTGTCAAGGCAGCTGGTGTCATAGAGGTGCTGTGTCTGTACAAGATGTCAAGCTTCATGTTGGTGGACTTCACCAGTTGCTCAGCATGGGCAGTGAAGGTGAGGGTGTCATCAAGGTGAATCCCTAAGTACTTGAATGTGTTGATTTGGTCTAGCATGTCTCCTTTGCTACTAAGTATATGCAGTGAGGACCCTCAAATCTTGCTCTGTGGGGTGCTGAAGAGCATGCTCTTTGTCTGTTTGTCATTGAGTATCAGTTTATTTTTGGTGAACCAGGATTCCAATGCATGAAAATTGAGTTGAAGTTCAGAGCTAATTGATCCCAGGTCTTTCCCTGGGGTGGAGATAATAGCATCTTCTGCATAGAGTAAGGAGTGTGCAGGGCAGGTGGAAGGCATGTCATTTATGAAGAGGCTGAATAAGAAAGGACTGAGGATAGAACCTTGCGGGACCCCTAGGTTTACTTCCCTGGGCTCAGAGATTGTATTGCCAATCCTGACCCGTTGAGATCTATAGGTGAGGTAACTATGGAACCAGGCCACAGAGTCCACTGACAATCCTGTAGAGAAAAAACATTTCAGTAGCAGTTGGTGACTGACTGTATCAAAGGCCTTGGTGAGGTCTATGAAGATAGACCCCACTGCCAATCCTTTATCCAGGTACCCATAAAGCTGAGTGGTGTACTCTACTAGCACGGTGACAGTGGAGTGGTTTTGTCAGAATCTGTGTTGTTGCGAGCAGAGCAGTCTATGTTTTTCTAAGTACTCAGTTAGTTGTTCTGAGACCACCCTTTCAAGTGCTTTGGAGAGAGGGGGTAAAATCAAGATGGGCCAGAAGTTTGCTAGATTGGGTCTGTCTCCTGATTTAAAAATAGGTGTGACTAGAGCCTCTTTCCACCTGTCATGGAAGATGCCAGGTCTCAGAGAGGCATTGAACACCTTGGTGAGCAGTGCCACAAGTTCATTTAATGTGAGTGCTACCATCTTCATATCGATCATGTCGTTTCCCATCCTGGTCTTACCAAGGACCCGTTTGATATATTTGACAGTCTCATCTAGGGAAATTTGCTTGAAGTAGAATAATGGGGTAACATTATCCAATGGTGATGGAGAGTTGAGGTTGTGCTGCTGGCCTGTAAGGGTGTGATTCAGGTATTCAGGTGGCAACACATTGCTGAGGTCCGTGAATGCAACATTAAAAGCATCAGTGATTTCCTTTGGATCTTACAATGTGTCAGAGGTGGTATCTATAAGGTCTGATAGGGCCATTTGAGGCTGTACCCATGAGAGATTTTACAGAGTCCCAGAACTCCCTCCCTGTTCCCCAAGTCTTTCCAAGGAGGTAATTGTAGTAAGCTGCTTTCACGAGACATATGAGTTTTGTGCAGGTATTTCTAGCTGCCTTATACACTTGGGAATCAGCTACATTCCCAGTGGCTTTGGCCCTATGCCACAGATGATCTCTGAGTTGCATGCATTCAATTAGAGGGCTAGACAGCCAGGGTTGGGGATTCCTCTGGCTTTCTTTGTTTTGTAAGGAGCAAAGATGTTGCAGACTTTAGTGAAGATACTGCAGAACCAAAGCAGTGCTTGGTTTCCATTCTTGACTCTATCCTGTGGGGACCAGCCAATCCCTTTTAGGTAGTGCCTGAAGGAGTCTAGTTGACCAGGCCTTAGTGATCTGTTCCTGGTGGTCTTAGGCATACTCTTGGTGAACTTGTTAGTCCAGGTAAGTAGTACAGGTGAGTGGTCACTGATGGTGTCAGGTAGGACTGTTACCTCTGCTATATATTCAGGACAGGAGGAGAGTAGCGAGTCAAAGAGGCTGCTGGTTCCAGTATGGTAGTTTTGTCTGGTGGGTTGTGTGACCAGTTCGGTCAGGTACAGGCTGACTATTTGGTATCTAGCTGTCACTGCATCCTGTGCTTGCCAATTAATGCTGAAGCCCCCTAAGATTATATGTTCTCAGTTTAGTTTGTTCTGTTCGAGGTGGCTTATGAGCTGTGGGAAGCCAATGGGTAGCATCCCAGGAGGCAGGTATACAGTGGATAATAGTAGCACTTTGTTTTGTTGGCCAATATTAAGTTTTAGTGTTAGAACCTGTGTGTCCTTGGTGTGGAAGTTAATGGGCAGTATTTGCCCTTTGATGTCAGTCTTGAGGTAAACCAGACAACCATCCCCTCTTTTTGAGGTATGGTCCTGCCAGAACAGGTTGTATCCAGGAAGGGCAATTGCTATGTCTGGGATCTTTTGGTGATAGCCATGTTTCTGTTAGGGAGATGATGTCAGGATCAATCTGAGCCACCCAGGCATGAAATTGTGGCAGTTTGAAGAGAAGGCTGCAAATATTCAGGGATACAATTTTTAGATGCCCTGTGCTATTGGTACAATTCATGATAGAGGTCACCCAGGGCCACAGCTAGGCAAAGATTTGACATGAGGCTTTGGCAATGCAAGAGCTTGAAGGCATGCAGTCCCCTGCCCCATTACATTGATAGCCAAGGGCACACTTACTCAAGTACAAGTGCAGGATGTGAAATCCTTTTGACCTTATGCTTCCTTTGTTATTTAAAGAGGGTACTTAAAAGACCACATATATATCCTTTAGGAGCAGTTAAAGGGCATGAATACCTCAGGAACCCATGGTAGTAAAAAGAGAAACAAGGAAAACAGGGGGAGGGAAATCAAAGGAGTGGAAATCTGTGGTGAGATTTATAATACTTGACCACCCTCACTCTTATATAAAAAGGGGGAAGTCCTATGTGGGCCCTGTTGCCAAGATAAGATCCATAAACTTGCACATGCTCTGGCAATTCACACCAAATAGGTAAGCAAAAGCCAACCTTAAATGGCCTATTCATGAGAAGGAAGAATTTCAACATAAAGTGTGGACCTTACTTCATTTCTTATCATATCTCTGTCAACAGCCATGAAGGCTGGCGATCATTCTCTCAAGCCATAAGTTGAATAGTAATTCATTAAGCCATTCTGAATAGGGAATTTCTGACTGGTCAATCCAATGTCGAAGAATAACTTTTTTCACTGAAAGTGAGATCATGACTAACAAATACTTCTTTCCTTAACCTGAATACCTGAATAATCACCTACTAGACATATCTCAGATGTGAAGTAGTCCTCTAGGCCTAGAAGAGGATCCATCCTCTGTCTTAACTTGTCCCAGAGAAAAGCTATCATAGAACACTCTATAGTACATGTATACGAGTTCCTTCACCTTGTCCACATCTGGTACACACTGAAGAGGAAGTTTTTCCCAATTCTAGCCAGCCAGACAGGGGTAAAGCATAGATTGTGCAAAATATAAAATTGAGTGAGGCGCAGTTTATCATTGGCAATAACGTGGTATAGGACTGATCAAATCTGGCTCTACTTAAGGTTGGATTCAGGAAATTGAGAGGTCCAATAGGTGGAGCAACTCAAGACTTCAGGGAAAATTTTGGGGTAAAGTATAGAGACTATCTGGGAAACCAAGTGTGGTTGCCATGCTAGTGTTTTAAGTGCTTGGATAAACTCCTCTTGATTAATAGACCAAGTTAGCAATCCAAACCATTTGACCAACATGCTGCAGTTCATAAATCCTAAATATTGAGAAGACCAGCATGCCTAAGACTGTTAACATCTCCTCACTATTTAGGATGCAACCATCTAGAAGGAGATCACATGCTTTCTTCCCACACGAGGGGATGACTCTGGGGTTTAACAATTCCCCTCCCAGTCTGAAATTGGGGTTGGCGCATAATGGTTGAGTGATATCTAATGCAATGGCATACTTAAGTGCTCTACATAGCTGTGCATGGACCTTGATCAAGGTAAAAATGACTGAGCTTTTGAGGTCTTTTAGGAGTAACTTGGGAGAGACAAAAAGGAGACTATCTAAGTGTAGGCCATCATCTCTCAATCTGTAGCCATAGAAGAACATATGGAGTAACTGGTGATTAATTGTCAATAATAGTCTATCTAGCATACTTGGTAATATGGCTCACCAAGTAATAAATAAAAAAATTTGGCAGTTTGAGTCCTCCTGCTTTCTTAGGAGCCCCTAACCAAATATAGGCTCTATGCTGGGCCTTACCTTTCCATAGGAAGGAAGTGATGAGGCCATATACTTTTTTAAACCACAGAAGGGGAAGTGATATATTGACCATGTTTAAAGATAAAACAGCCGGGGAAGAATATTAATTTTAATAACACTGATTCTGCCCTGAAGAGATAGCAGAAGAGTGTTTCACCTGTATAGATCCAGATGAATAGTTTTGATCAATTCCTCTAGATTAAGTTTAATCATGGTTTTATTATTTCATGAAATGAGAATACCTAAGTATTTATGTGTAGAGATCCACCCTAAGCCAAGATGAGTGTAGTCTGCTGGGACCACCATAAGATTTAAAGGCATTATCACTGTTTTCTCGGCATTGAGTTTATAATTAGAAAATCTACCAAATTCTTGGATGATGCAGAGGACAGCAGGAATTGATCTAGCAGGGTATGAGAGGTGTAGCAGGATGTCATCTGCATTTGCATATGCATATGCATATGCGGAGAGTCTAGGATCAAAGGTGCCAACAGGGATTCCAACTATTTGTGGGAATTCTTTAATAAGACAGGGTAAAGGTTCTAAGTATAAATTAAATAAAAGAGGGGACAATGGGCATCCTTGACGAGTGCCAGAGAACAACTCGAAATTCTCAAAGAATAAGCTGTCACAATATATTTTTGCGCGGGCATGGGAGTAAAAACTTGGATGCAGTTAATAAATATTCTTGGGAAACCAATTTTTTCCTGAACTAAAAATCAGAAACCCCAGTGAACCCTGTCAAAAGCTTTTTCCACATCCAGGGAAACTCTGGTGTATCGGTCACTCTGGAGGCGGGAAAGATGTGAGGCAGTTTTCTTAAGTGGTCTGCTAAACTATGACCTTTCATGAAACCTACCTGTTCAGACTGTATCAGAGCCTCCCAGACTTATTGTATCCTGTTAACAAGAATTTTAGTGAATATTTTTATATTATAATTCATGAGAGAGATCGGGCTGTAATTAGCAACCTTATTTGGGGGCTTTCCTGGCTTAGGGAGAACCACTATCATTGCTTCGAGGAGGGAGAAATCAGAGGTACCATTTTTTCAGAGATAAGAGTATAGTTGGTGAAGTACAGGAAGCAGTTCAGTTGTAAAGGTCTTGAAAAAATTAAGAGGAAACCCATCTGGACCTGGGGATTTATCAGCTGGAAGAGACCGAATAGCGTTCTGGATCTCATGTTGGGATATAGGCTTATCTAAGAGAATTCACTGGTCTAGGGTCAGCTGTGGTAGATGAACAGTAGAGAGATAATTTTGGGTATCTACTGGGGACAAAGAAGAGACTGGAGGGCTATATAGAAGGCGATAGTAGTTTTCAAATTCGTTTACTATGTCCTGGGGAATGTTTGTAGTTAGGTTATTGGATTAAGATATAATGGATAGGACTAGCCAGGAAGCTTCTAGATTCTGCAAGAGGAGAGCAAGAAGAAGCCCAACTCTATCTCCCTGTTCGACATAGGTGGCATGTTTTAAGTATGGCATATTCTGCCTTTTATCACAAGTTCTCAGCATACCAATCTCTTAGTATGGCCAGAGTTTCATAATAATATTCCGAGAGATTAGTGGAAAGGTGAGTTTCTAGGGCACACATTTGATCCAGGAGGAGATGAACGGATGCCTCCCTTTTCTTCTTCCTAGTGAATGCAATGCAGAGGAACTCCCTTCTTAGAGAACGTTTGAGGGAGCACCACGGCTTATCAAATGCAGAGATAGAACCCCCATTATGGACCATAAAGTGGGTAATAAAGTCCCTAATCCCAGTTACTACAGACTTCTCTTGGAGGAGTTGATTGTTTAGTGTTCAAATTCTATCTTTAAATAGGGTAGAGGATAGAGTGCCCTGTATCTAGGTAGGCGAATGGTCTGAAAATACTCTAGGTGTCATTTCTCCCTCTGTAAAATTTGAGAGAAGGTAACTACTAATTAAAAAGTAATCCAGGCGAGAGAAGGACCTATGTACAGTGAAGTAGAAGGTATAGGGTGGGTCAGAAGGGTGGGATATCCTCCAGGGGTCACAGAGGCCCCCCATACTTATCATGTTGTGGAGGGACCGTTGAGCTGGGGAGAGCCCTGTGCCTGTATGCTCAGACCTATCCAACTCTGGGGACAGAGTAAGGTTCCAGTCACCGGCCAAGATAGTTGGCAAGTGGAGAAAAGGAGTAAGTTTGTTCAGTAATTCAATGAAAAAAAACAGAAGAATTTACATTAGGGCCACAAACACAACCCAAAAATACTTTCACATGGACCAAGATCCCCAATAGCTATATGTATTGACCCAGTGGGTCCTCTATTTTCTGTATTTCTTGGAATTTAGTGCTTCTAAAAATAAGTATCATTACACCCCTTTACCTCCTGAAATCCCTAGCTGCATAAACCTGCCCCACCGCTTGTCTGCGAAATAGAGACCCTTCCACAGAGAGGAGGTGGGTCTCCCACAGAAATGCTATTTGGCAATGTAACATTTGTAAATGCCTTATAATTTGGCATAATTTTACATTGGAGCGGGCGCCTTTTATATTCCATGTTACATATGTTGTTGCCATTTGTGAAAGTCCTTAAACCGAAGTCCACATAGTTCAGTAAAAGAAATTGACCTGCCATTGTTCATATTTCCATAATGCCTCTGATAACCTCTATCCCTCTCCCCACACTAACGTCTTCCTCCTATACCACCCTGGTGATCTTGCTACCCCCAGTTCTAACGACTGAAACTCCATCTGTACTTGGCCCATTATGCCAGTATATCACCCAACTTTGACCCTCCTGCCCCTCCACTCCAATCCTAAGTATTACAAAGGACATAGTTACTCACTACCCTTAGAATCTCAATAGTCATTCTGTGGTGGCTCAAGGGTTTCCATCCCTGCACTCCTATGATGTGTCCAACATTAACATAGGGAGCCTCGAGTGGTACACTGAGCCATAGGGATGGCTGAGGGTTATAGCAATGGCTATTTAAAGTTGAAACTGAGGCATAAAACTCCCAAACCCCCAACAAACAAGAAAAGAGAAGTGCAGTTAGCGACAACCTGTGCCCTGAGTGTCCATATCTTCTTAATATGTTTAAAACTAATTGTCTTCATGAGGAAAAGAAGGTAGAATTGAACTAAATGAAAGTCACTCTAAACTACTGGCAAAGTCATTATGGGTTCCAGTCCACCGCTTGAATTACAGGTATTATAGCCTAAATACCATGTATCATAAAGAATACAAATCATTCTTCAACTGAAAGTGCAGACACAACCCCCAAAAAATATTTTTTAGCATAACTTTATATGTCCCAAATGTATTTTAATCAAAAGAAGTGTTCAAGGAATGTGGCTGACTGAATGCTCACTCGATCCACTAGTGATGCTCCTTGAATCCACTTGATGGAGCCATTAATATGCAATAGAAGTTAAATTGAAATCTAGCCAAAGCCTTGGAAACATAAAGTGCTTAGTTTTATCAGTTGCTCAACTACAAACCAGTTTGGGAGCTATTCTATGTCCAGGCACCATCTCATACTCTAAGAAAACCTGCTCAACCTAAAAAGCTCCAAGGTTGAGGGAACATCAGTGGATGGCAGATTCTGTTTACATCCAAAGGTGCAAACTTCACCCATTTCAATGTATCACTACACATTTGCCCTGGGGTTTGCTTCATTTGAAAATCTCCGGGTAAAGCAACTTAAGGGCTGATGAAGCCTGTTCCTCTGAGTCAAATGAATACCACTGATCTCCTTTTAGCACTTGAAGCATAGCTGGGTATTTTACTCAGAATTTGATACCAGTCACCACTAATTTGGAAACAGTCAGGTGTAGCACGGTCATCTTCTATCAAACACAATATGGAAGGTCCTGCACAATGCAAAGCTTCTTGTCTTCCCAAAGGATCTCTCTGGTTTCCCATAGCTTAACCAATGTTGTTTATCCCTAAACTTCAGCAATCAAAAAATCAGAGGTCTCGGGGGGTGATCCCAAGTGGTGTGTTGATTGTAGCGATCTGTGGGCCCTCTCGATGTATGTAGTGCCATTTGGTGGGGGCCCCACTATTTTTGTAAATAGCTTCTGAATAAATAAGATGGCATCAGAGCCCTCCTCCTTCTCTGGTAGCCCCAACACAACAAGATTATTTTGGTGAGAGCACCCTTCTAGGTCTTCCATTTTTTTTCACCTATTTGTTTGACTCTATGCCATAGAGCTGTGATATCAGGCTCAGTGCAAGCTCTTCAGTCATCCAGGGAGGAAATTCTAATCTCATTGTCATCAGTTCACTTGATGAGTTGTTCCATTGTAGATTCCATATTTTGAAATCATGAAGATAAATTGTCCAGAATAGATTTCAGTGGAGCAAGGCCCTCCAGAAACTTTTCTTTAGTCATTGTGGCCTGGGGTGTTGCGTGGCTAGGTGTCCCAGGGGCTTGCATTTTGGCCCACTTCACTTGCTTATCTCACATCAGTGTGTTAGGTGGGGTATGGTGCGGGAGTGAGTCACACGTTTCAGCCTCCATTCACGGACATTTGGAGTTTTTTGGAGCCCTCAAGGATGTATACAAGCAGGACAAGTCCCAGAGATCAGGACAAATCTCAGATTAGTGAAAATAATGAGTTTAAATAGGCAGAGAAGTGGGAGCTGTAGCAGGTACGACTCTTCAGGCTGTTATCAAGTGACCTCCTCCATGATGGGGTTATCCTTGTCTAACCCAATGCCTCTGCACTGTGGAGTTCCACAGGGTTGGGTTTGTTGCCCTTGTTGTTCACATTGTACATGGTGCCATTGGAGGACATTATCAGACAGTATGGGATGGGTTTTCATTGTTATGCTGATGATACCCAGCTATACCTCTCCTGTGCACCTGGGAACCAGAGGGCAGCCTTAATGTTTAACACCTGCCTGGATAAGATCCAGAACTGGTTGACTTGCAACTGGCTATAACTCAGCCCTGACAAGACAGAGTTAGTGGTGGTGGAGCCATGTCATCACTGTGTCAGAGAGGGACCTGGAGATACCCCTGGTCTAGTACTGGGGGGTGCTTTTCTTGGTCCCCTCCATTCAGGTTAAGGATCTGAGCATGATTCTTGACAATGGCCTGATGCTTGATGCACAGGTGTTGGCCATCACCAGAAGTGTTTTTTACCCTCTGAGGAACATTGCTCAGATCCATGCCCTGATACCAGCTGAGGATCTGACCACCCTGATACATTCCTTTGTTATGTCCAGGCTGGACTACTGCAATGCCCTGTACCCGGGGCTATCTGTAGACAATCTCCACTGCTTGCAGCTGGTGCAGAATATGGCAGCAAGACTACTGACTGGTGCTTTGCGATCAGATCACATTATGCCTGTCTTCCATGAACTGCACTGGCTGCCAGTAAGGTGGATGGTTTCCTTCAAGGTCAGATTACTGACCTATAAAACCCTGAATGGGGGGGGACTGGCCTACCTGAAAGATCTCCTGAATCCTCATTGACCATCTTAAACTCTCCGTTCCTCCGAGGGATGTCTCCTTATAGTTTCCAGGGTTAGGCTGTGGCATTCTGGGAATCATGCATTCTCAATTGCTGCGCCAACCCTGTGGAATTCCTTACCACAACAACTAAGAGAGGCATCCTCAGTGAAAACCTTCAAAAAAGGATTGAAAACATTTTTTGTTTAATCAGGCCTATGGTACGTGTGCTCTATAGTGAATTTGAAGATTAAAGTGAGCTGGCAGGTGTTTTAAATTACTATTTTTGTGAATGTTAGATTGAATTTGAAATTTGAACTCTGCATTATGTTATGTTGCTGCATAGTGGTACAAACTGTTTTAAATATTGTTAAGCACTCTGAGCCCTTGGGAAGGGGCCCTATAAAAATAAAGTTTCTATCTGTCTGTCTGTCTGTCTATCTATCTATCTATCTATCTATCTATCGTAAAATATTGTAGTTTATTTAATCTTTGGTCTTGCAGTTTGTTTGTTGTTCATAAGTTGGAAAACTATTATCTATTAAGATATCTTCCCAGATCATAATATTTTTACTATGAAATATTCTATAATTGAATGAATTATTTTCTCCCCAGATTTCTTTACTTGATTGGATGTTAAGATATAACCATGGTATCTGAAGGGTGATGGAATTTTTAATTCTTTTAAAGATTTTTTGGTACCAGGAGCAGAGAAAGTGATGCTTCTGTTTATATATATCATACTCTAAGAAAACGTAATGAACTTGATTGTATGGCTTTTAACCATAAATAATAGTTTTTGAACTAGATCTTCATTGACATCTTGAAGAAAATAACATTGACAGAATATGGGACTCCATGTATTGTAACTTACAGGATCCAGACATCTAATCCTCTCAGTCGTCTTGGTACAACCAATAATTTCCAGGCAATACAAGGTTTCCCTTCTCTCCACAGAAATTTGGTGAATATTGCTTTTAGCTCAGAATTTCAATTTTGAGTCAGTACCCTAATATATTTTGTAACACATATATATAGTGTGGCACCACCATCATTTTCAGCTTGTCTCTGTCCCTAAAGGGAGAACGATGCATTTCTCCAATTATCTGATGATGTAGTTATATTTTGTTTTGCATTCTTAAAATTTATTTTTATGTTTGTATGTTGATCTGGGGTTAATTGAATTCCTAAATATTTTACTGAATTCTGTAAACTGAAATCTTGCTTGTATTTGTCAGTATTTTGGGTTTTAGTTTTGAAAAGTTTCATTATTACAGATTTGTTTTTATTTATTTGATACCCTGTTATGTATGAATATATTTTTATTTCTTGGAGGAAGGCTTCTAATGATTTATGGATGTTTTTTATTATCAGTAAAATATAATCTTCAAAGATGCTCTATTTAAGATGTTCATGACCAATATTAGGGTTATTTCTGATTATTTGAAGAAGGGGTAAGGGATTCTAATCCTAAAATAAAAATTGTGGGGGATAACAGACAGCCTTGGCAAACACCATTTAACATTTGGAAGTCTTCAGTTAGACATGTATTTATTTAGAATTTGACAGTAGGTTTTTTGTACAATTGTTTTATTAAGAGTATTAATTGCTGTGGAATTTTCCATTCATTTAACATTTGAAAAATGAATTCCCTATTTATTTGATTGAATGCTTTGTTGGCATTGATAGCAACTGCATAATACATATCATTTTTTTACTCTTTTTATGAATTCATGAATTGCATAATTGCTTGTATTTTTTGATTAGCTTGTGCTATATTGCTGCTCTTCATAAAACCACATTGGTTATAATGTTTATATGAATTAATGTGGGTTTTAATTCTATTATTTTTAAATTTTGCTCTTAGTTTATAGTCCAGATTTAGTATTGTTATAGGTCTATAGCTTTCTGGATTTTCTGGAGTTTTTCCTTCTTTATATACTAAAATAATTTTTGCCAATTGCATTGATGAGGGTAATTCATTTTTGTCTATTAATAATTATTCTATGATTTTTTTCTATCCACTGGGCTGATTCATTTGAAAATACTTGGTACAATTCATCTGTTATGCCATCTGCAGTACAAGTCACATTAAACTGTTTCACCAATGAGTTGGTTTATCATTGTTTTTTACAGTTGGCAAGGTATTGGCAGCTCATATTGTATTGTTTTCAGTGCTTAACCAGCTCAAGTGCAATGTTTGTAAAATGTTTTTGCCACTCAACTGGAATGCATCGACAGTTCAGTCACAATGCAATGTAAAACTGAGTTTTTAAATCTAAACAAACAGTTTGTGCAGGGCATTGTGCTGGATCCAGCAACACGTATGCAACTTAGTCAGAAATGCTAAAACAGCTCATTGGGGGAATAGTTTAATGTGACTTGTACTGTAGGCCTGGTGTTTTTTTCCTAGGGAGAATCTTTATAGTTTCTAAAATTTCTTTTTGATTTATGTGAGTAAACTCGAAGGGTTTAGGTGTTATTTTTGCTTTATTGAAAAATTCTCTTACTGTTTGCAGATCATGCTGGAAATTGTTGCTGTAAATAGTTTTGTAATAGTGACAAAAGATATCAGCTATTTCTTCATCTGTTCTTTTCACATTCCCATTATTGTCTTTTAGTGTTTTTATAATATTCTTTTGTTTTTCATTACACAGTAAGTTCACTAATAATGTTATTGATTTGTCCATGTTATAGTACTTAATGCTTTTATTAGATAATGCTATTCTAGTATTTTCTTGGTGGATCATTTCTTGTTTTTTTTTTATTTATAATATTGCCGTTCATCTTTATATCAATTATAATCTGTAATTATTAACCTAGCTGATTTAATTTATCTTCTACCTCCTTAAAGATTTCCCCCTTGTTTATTTCTTTTTATTTGGAATGATATCATTGCTGCACATAAAGTAGTTTTAAATGCATCCCATAAGTGTATTATGGGGCACTGTCCATTATAATTGTAAAACCAATATTCATGAATCATTTGTTTGATTAGGGTCATAAATGTTATATCTTTCAGGTAACCATTATTAAATTACCACTATGGTGAGTTTTTTCTATCCGTATTTGCAATATGCAATTCTATGTAAATGAAGGCATTATCAGAAATAAATACTGAATCTATATCTGTTGTATCTGTAGATTGTGCTAAGCTCTTTGATGTTAAGATACAGTATAATCTATTCTTGTAAAGGTTTTTGATTTTTTTATCTAAGTGTGTAAATTATTTTTTAGCTGGATTAAACTATCTCCATGAGTCTTCAAGTTGTTCCATTTGTATAAAACCTGTTAGATTGTTCGATATTGAAATGTTACCATTTGTAGGAGTCGATGCTTTATTCTGATATGGGTTTACCAGGGCATCTAGATCACCTGCTAGAATTATATTATCGGCTTGAAGTGTTTAGAGACCTTCTGATAGTTTTGCTATAAAGGACAAAAAGTTAATAAATGGGACATATAATGAACCCAAATGCTTTGATTATTTAATTGTGTTTTGATCATTATTATTCTGCCTTATTTGTCTGTAAACTGATGTTATTTTAATATTCAGTCCTTTTTATAATAATGGTAATTCCCCTGCTTTTATTTGTCCCTAAACTAACCATTATGTGACTTATCCATTTCTTTTTTTAGCTTTTTAATTTCTTGTTCATTTAGATGGGTTTCTTGAATACACATTATATGTGCTTTTTTTAAGTTGATCATTAGTCTCACTCTTTTTATTGATGAATTAATTTCATTGACATGGAGGGATACCATTTTAATTCTATAAGTACCTTTCATTTATGTATTAATAATAATTAGGTCAATTCTATAACCAGATCATTTATCCTGATTATAACACCATGAGGACTGGGAATATGTGCTATACTGTATATGTTAGCCTAAGTTGTGTGCTAAGACAATTGTATAACATCATAACATTTGTTTGCCATATCACTTATATACCTACAAATACTGCTTTGCCTTCATGCCAACTATTCTATTTTATTCTCTATAGTTGTGCTTCCCTCTAATATCCCATTCCCCCCATCCTATGGTGTGGTTACTTATGTAGGTTCTTTGCTCATACATTTCTGTTTTAGTTACCATCTTGGGACTTGGTGATATAAGGCTCATAAGTATAGACATCAGAGCAAACTCTAACATCTTGGAGACCAGTGTAGGAACACTCCCTCACCCCATTCACTAACAGTAACCATAAATCATATATGCGCTTCACTACCTTAAATAACTGAACATATGGATAATTGCATCTTAACTTAATAGCCAGCATAAGTTTATGTAAAAGCATTAGGCAGTTTGATTTTTAAGTCATTTAGAGCTTTGTACAATGTTTGTTTGTTTTTTGTTTGTTTATTCGCTTAACGGGTAAGCACACTGGAAACAAGTTCCTTTTACAGGTGCAACCCACATATATTGCATACAGACAATACATAATCAAACATACATATACAATGCAGCAAATTGCAGACAAAAATGTCTTTGTTACGTATAAAATTCATAAAAAAAATTCATAAAAAACAGTTACAATTAAATTGAGATTCGAAATACATCCTTAATGCATCGGCAAACTTTTTGACAGAACACAACCACCTAATATCTTGAGGAATTTCATTCCAAATGAATGGAGCAATATAATGAATACAATGTTCAATAAGTGTATCCTCATTTGTCTAGATCCTTAATTTTGCTGGAAAAGTCATTGTCGCTTGGAATCTGTGGGCCCACAATTTCTTTCTCACCCAGTCAAATTTTTTTTCTTTCTTGAAGAATTTCTGGGAGTAAGTCATTGCATATGGAAATTGTTGTTCCCATTAGTTTGAGTTTTTTCTTTTTATAAAAGGCAGCCATTAAAGTTTCTTTTTCATTAGATCTCATGAATTTTAATATTATAGGCATTGGTGAGGCAGAATTTGCTAGCTTTGATCTCAGACCATGATGGATCCAGTCAATTTCAAAATTTATTTCTGCTGGGTCAGAGTCCAGATACGCTGCAGTTATTTGTTTAAATGTTTCACTTAATCCTTTTGAATTGTCCCAAACTTCTGGAACCCCGGAAATTCTAATATTTTTTCTTCTTCCTCTTAACTCATGGTCCAGTAGTTTTGCTTTTTAGTTTGGTATTACAGCATTCCAAGTCTCTTAGTAGTTTAGGTATGGAAGCATTTTCATCTTGTAAACTGGAAAGAGTTAGTTTTATTTGGGAGATCTCTTGTTTCATTTTCAAGTGTTCATTCATCAGGGTTTGCATCAATTTATAATAGTTGTCTAGCTTATCTT
This sequence comes from Neoceratodus forsteri, assembly GCA_016271365.2. Taxonomy (NCBI): domain Eukaryota; kingdom Metazoa; phylum Chordata; order Ceratodontiformes; family Ceratodontidae; genus Neoceratodus; species Neoceratodus forsteri. The sequence goes on from CM057451.1 coordinate 760,627,499, forward strand.
GCAGACTTTACGTGTTTTCCATTTTTTTGTGAAATTGTATTCTTTTAATTAAATAGGATTTTTGCTGAAGCAGGCAGATCAATTTCTTCTTTCCCCTCACTGAATTCATCCTCACTTGTGTCTGTTGGGCTACTTTGTGTAGGGTCATCTTTTTTATCAGTATAACTCTCAGAACTGTTCAAAAGCTAAGTTTAAGCAATGATTGTTTTCTCACTTATATCTTTCTCTTCAACTGTACTGGATGTTCTATTACTGCCAACATCTTGGATTGTATCTTTCAGTTGCATTGTATCTGGGGAAATAAGTGTTTGCTTACCCCTTCTTTGGGCCTGCTGCTTTTGTATCAGCATTCTTATAGGTCATCATCAATAGACGTCTTATTTGTGCTAGTCTCTGGTTCCATTGGAACCACCATCTCTGCTTGTCTGTGGTCAGCATTATCGAATGAAGGGTCATTTTCATTTCTAATAGGAAACAAAGGAATTGGAGCTTTTCGCTTACCAACTTTAGCTTCCTCTGAATTAGGATTTTTCTTGGCTCCAAACACCTGGTGAATTCCAGCACAATCCATAGGTGCTTCGAGCTGGGCCCCAGCCATGTGTGGTGTACCCGAATCAGTTGAGTATTTCCTTTTGATGAAGTCCTTTAGTTTGTCTGGATATTGGAATAGTGGGAAGAGACCTGTTCCATTACTTTCTTTAGGAGCTGGTACATCATGAGTACATTTGGGTATGTTTTGTTAATTTGTTAAAGAGTTCATTTTTAGGGCTTTGGGTGGTGCTGACAGCCATTTTGGGACTGTAGCTCTAAAAACAGCTGATCATGGAACCTTCCACTGGACTTTTGGAAGTATCTTTCTGAAAGTCCAATGGAGCTTGAAACCCTCTGCCATGATTGGCCACTATGGAATAACAGCTGCACTATTTGGGCTGTTACTTCTGCATTCCAGGGCATGAACTGTGCATGCATGACTCACATGCATGTGCTGTTCTGCTGTCACCATCATGTTGTGAATGGCAAAATGCCATTCACCACAACTACACATCTGTGAGTGCCACACATGTGCAGTTGCATTGCTGCTGTCAGCACCAGCAACAATGAAAACTATCTCGCACCCTCCCACTGCTGCTGTCCTCCCTGCTCCCTCTAGGCTCATCTCTGTGCTGACATCAGGGGTCCCCAATACCCATGTTGGCATAATGTAGCCCTCCCACTCATGTGGCACACTGGGAGCTCACCCCAGTGTGCCCAAATGTATTTTCCCCATCCCCTGCTGAATGTGTACTGACATCAGGGTCCCCAATCCCCACATCAGCAATATGTAGCCCCCCTCACTCATGTGGCACACTGGGAGCCCACCCTTGTGTGCCCAAATGTAATTTCCCCCCGTTCCCTACTGAATTTCAGGTGCCCCAGTCCCCATCTTGACATCATGTACCCACTCCCCACTCATGTGGCACACTGGGAGCCTACCCTAGTGTGCCCAAATATGTTTTTCCCTGTTAGTAAAGAAAACAACCCATGACATGCTTTTTTATCTGTAAAAGAAAATGGTCCCTCATCATTGCCCCAGTCCCCTTCCCCATCCCCACCCTCACGGCACCCACCTCCCTACACCCCTGTTACCCCATACTTACCTCCGGAGGTTGGCACAGTCATCTTCTCTGGACTGGGACATGTCTGCACTCTTCAAAGCTAAACCGCAAACTGAAGAATCAAAGGTAAGTGTGCTATAATGGCATTCAATGGGACTTTCAACTTATGCTAATAAATCAGACATGTTTTGGACTTTTTGCCCCAGATTTTCAACATGGGGTTCCTTGTACCCCACCTCATGAAAACATTTGCTGTCATTTTGTTAGAGTCCCAAAAGGTGATTTTTCGGTTGCTGCATGGAATCACCTTTTGGGACTGATTTATGAAATGACAGTGGCACTGTTCATGAGGTGGGGTCCCAAAAAGCCCATGTTGCAAATTTGATGAAAGAAATTCCAAAAAATGATTGCATTACAAGTGTGTGTTGTGCAGTTTCTATGCACATTCCTAACTCTTCCAATTTTTTATATTTTCACTCCATATTTTCAACATTGCCTTTTTTGTGCACCTCCTTTTTAACAGTACAGCTGTCATTTTTTACATCTTGCTCGAAACATGTTTTCACACCTGTGGCACAGAATGGTGTGGTTGTTCTGCAAAATCATCTTTTGGGACAAGTAAACAAAATGACACTGTGACTCTTCATGAGAAGGGGTCCTAAAAAGGCCATGTTGAAAATTTGGTGCAACACCTCCAAAAAATGGCCATGTTACACTTGGGCATTCAATACTTTCTACACACATGTGTATCTTTGGTCACTTGGTAGCTCATCACAGACCTATTGGCTCTGGCCAGAGTTTGTTCTTGTTGTCATCACTGCCATCATCATTATTTTAGATCTAGCTCCACTCTCAGTTGGTTTAGTGTCTTTCTTTGGAGCCATGATTCCAAATATTAAGAACATTTTAGCATTTTTTCTTTCTGATCCTTCTTACAAGGATTGTGGTTCAGTGCCCAGGCTCATTCCTTCAATGCAGCAATCATCTAGCTGGTGGTGGGGTCAGTCTTGAGGGGAGACTTGCAGCGTCAGCATGCATTGCTTCCCATCTTGGTTGTCATGTTGCTCCTCCCCTCCTTGTGGGTGGTGCTCAACATCCAGCCATGTCAGCAGACTGTTGTAGACCTCACTTCACTTGGGGGCATCAGATAACTGTCAAATTCTTACATTTGATTACGTTTCCAAAAATCAAGGCAGATTCTTACACCCCCTTCTTTTTTATTTACAGTTACCATTAGTGATGACCAAGCACTTCTTGACTCATCTATGATATCTAATTCTTTCATTTTTTGTATTTCCTTAACCACGTCTGCTCTTAACCGCTCTGATAATCTGTATGTCTTTTGTCTGATAGGGTGAGCATTGCCTGTCATGATTACAAGGTCAGTCCCTTTTGCTCGGCCTGGCACTGGGGTAAAAGTACTATTAAATGTTTTTAGCAAGTTACTAATTTCTGTAGTTTGTTCGGAGGTTAAGGAAACATTCACCTTTAGAGCATCAGCAGTTACAGTTTGTTCCAGTCTGTCATGAGCTATATCAATATCTTTATCAGTTTCAGGTAAAACTAGCAAAGTAGTCTCTGGTGTTTTTTTCAACCCGTTTCTTCAGGAGGTTAGAATGGTATATCTTGGTAGGATTTTTCCTATCAGGGGTCTCAGTTTCATAGTTAACTGTGCTAGTATGTCTAAGCACTTTAGAAGGCCCTTGCCACTTCATTAACAGTTTATTTTCTGTGGTGGGTTATAGTGTGAAGACCATTTCACCTGGCTCAGAAACTTTCTCTTTTACTCCATGGTCATAATATGCCTTCTGCTGGTTATAGGCCTCTTCCTGATTACTATGGGCAATTTCATCATATTTTGCTAGCTTCTTTCTCAGGGCACACATATAACATGTAATAGCTTTTTTTTCTGTGTGGGGTTATCTTCCCATGTTTCTTTTATTACATCTAGTGGCCCTCTAGGTTGTCTACCATACAGCATTTCAAATGGAGAAAAATATGGGACTTCAGAGGACCTGACTTTGATAAGATGGCCAACAGATTTAAGCTAGCCCTGGCAAGAAGAAAATACAGGTGAGGAGGTACGGGCAAAGTGGGCAAGCATTAAGGATGCAATACTTGAAGCAACATCCCATTGTGTTACAGTGAAAAGGAAGTGCAAAAGAAGAAGGAAACCACTTTGGTTCTCAAAAATAATAGCAGAAAAGGTCCGAGCCAAAAGGCTGGCCTTCAGAAAATACATGGGAATGCAGTGGGATGAAGATAGGGAAGCATACCAAACTTCCCTAAGGGAAGCAGGGAAGACAGTAAGGCAGGCAAAGGCCCAAACCAAGGAAACACTAGCACAAACAGTGAAAGAAGGTGACAGGATTGTCTATAAATGCATTAGTGAAAGGAGAAAGTCCACAGGGAGTATTGCTAAGATCAAAGGGGATAAGAGTGTGTGTGAGGAGGATGACCATGTAAAAGCATCTATTCTAAATTGATACTTCTGCTCAGTATTTACTGAAGAGAAGGCAGGGCAGGGCCCACAGTTCAGCACCATGGACACAGGGAGGAGGGAGCTGTCTGCTAGTCCCTTCACAAAAGGATGGGTCCTACAAGAGTTCAATTAGCTCAGGGTGGACAAGACAATGAGACCTAATGGCATACATCCCAGGGTATTAAAGCAGCTAAGGGTGGAACTAGCAGTGCCATTATCAGAACTGTTTAGTGAGTCTCTGAACACAGGAGAGGTCCCAGAAGACTGGAGAAAGGTTCATGTGATCCCACTCAGCAAGACTGGTAGCAAGGAGGAGTCAGGGAGCTACACACCAGTCAGTCTTAACTTAGTAGTGGGCAAGATTATGGAGGCACTCTTTAAGGAAAGGATAGTGCAACACCTGGGATCCATAAGAGCATAGGATCCAAGACAGCATAGGTTAACAAAAGGAAGGTCCTGTCAAACCAATCTCATAGATTTCTTTGACTGGGTAACCAGAGTAGTGGACCAAGAGGGAGCTGTTTATGTTGCTTACCTTGACTTCAGAAAAGCTTTCAATACTGTTCCACATAGAAGATTGATTAATAAGCTGGGTAGGCTCGGGTGGGTCAGAAGTTGGTCAACAGGGTGCCAAACTGGTTGACAGGCAGAAAACAGAGTGGTGGTAAATGATATACAGTCAGAATATATGCAAGTCACAAGTGGGATACCTCAGGGATCAGTCCTGGTGCCAGTCCTCTTCAATATCTTCATCAGTGACATTGCAGATGGACTGGACGGTAAGGTTTGTCTGTTTGCAGATGACACCAAGATCTGCAACAGAGTAGGTGATCCAGATGGGGTGGGCAGAATGGGAAGAGATCTGGATAAACTGGCAAAATGGTCAGAAGAGTGGCAACAGGGGTGTAATGCAAAGAAGTGCAAGATCATGCACATAGGGAAGAGAAACCCTGAAGCCACCTATAGGCTGGGAGGGGAGTTGCTGGCAGTCACAAGGGAAGACAGATACTTGGGCATTACCATCACAGATGACCTGAAATCATTCAAGCAGACCACTAAAGCAGTAGGTAAGGCTAGGGGAATTTGGGGTGTATTAGTAGGGGTATCACAAGTTGTAAGAGGGAGATAATAATCCCTCTTTACAAGACACTGGTTAGGCCCCATCCAGAGTACTGCATGCAGTACTGGAGGCCACACCTTCACAAGGACATTATCCGAATTGAAGCAGTCCAGAGAAAGGCAACCAAAATGGTGCAGGAACTGCATCAGAAAACATATGAGGACAGATTAATGGAGCTCAATATGTATACCCTAGAGCAAAGGAGGGAGAGAGAGGTGATATGATCAAAACATTCAAACACCTTAAGGGCATTAACAAGGTGAAAGAGTCTAACATGTTTTAATATAAGAAAAATAGCAGGACAAGAGGACACAGCATGAGATTAGAGGGAGGCCAATTAAGGGGTAATGTGAGAAAGTTCTTTTTCACAGAAAGCGTGGTGGATGCATGGAATGGCCTACCTCAGGAAGTGGTGGATATGAATACAGTGCAGGGTTTCAAACAGGCATGAGATAGACATAACGGAGCAATATGGATAAGTATGAATAGATAGGTCATTGACAGAGCAAAGGCCGATGGCACATTCATAAGGTAGAAAAAGAAATGGGCAGACTGGATGGACCTTGTGGTCCTTCTTTGCTGTTGGCTTCTATGTTTCTATGTAACCTGTTGAGGCTTGTGGCACTTGACTGTAAGCAAAAAGCAGGTAAGGTAAGTATTGGTCCCGGTCTTTGCCTTCCCCTTTTGCAAACCTTTTTAACATGCATTTTAGGGTTTGATTAAAATGCTCAACAAGACCACCTGTCTGAGGGTGATAATGGGAAGTTTTTATGGTGCTCATACCTAGCAATTGCTACAGTTCCTTCAGCAATTCAGTACCAAAATGACTACCATGTTCAATAATAATCTCTTTAGGCATGCCCACCAAGCTGAAAATGTTGGCAAGCTCTGCTGCCACATTTGGAGCTGTGACAGTATGCATAGGAAATGTCTCTGGGTATCGAGTAACATATGAACATACAACATTGCCAGCAGAATAAAGGCCTTATGTTCTCTCAAGTCTGCTCAATTGTGCAGCTAGCAGCCCCTTATACTGCAGCTGCCCTCCCTCCCCTACAGTTACCTTCCCTTACCCTGTCCCATCCCCTTTGAAACAGCCCACTGTTCTACAGAATACCTCTTCATCTGGCAATGTGTTCCACCCAGACACCACCCTCTTTGTAAAAAAAGTGTCTCATCATTTTCCTCCTGAAACTTCCCCCTTTCAATCTCAGATCGTGTCCTTGAGTGTCACCCCCTCTCCTTAATCTGAAAAGCCTCTCCATTCCCATGATATTTATTCCCTTCATGTACTTGAAGGTTTCAAGTCATGTCCCCCCATCCTTCCTCTCTTCCAGGAAGTACATGTTCTACTCCTTCAGCCTACTCTCTTAGGGTAAGTCACCTAGCCCCTGGATTATTTTTGTTGCCCTACACTGCACCCCCTCCAGTAACCTAATGTCCTTCTTCAGGTATGGTTGCCAGAACTGCATGCGGTACTCCAGGTGTGGTCTAATCAGTGACCTGTATAGCGGCACAATCACCCCCCCCCGGAGGATATGTATCAATGTTGTTCATTGCTGTCATTATGACCACCACCAGATTCTTTCCCTCTTCTGTCTTGGCTAGTTAAATTCCCCCTATCTGGTAACTCCTCCTTGGGGTTTTTGTATCAAAATGTAGCACCTTACATTTCTTGACATTAAACCCCAGCTGCCAAGTGTCCAACCAGGCCTCCAACTTTACCAGATCATCTTGCAACCCCTGCCACCCTTCTAAGTCATCCACTACTGCTCCCATTTTAGTGTAGTCTGCAAACAAACTGATATTGCTCTTCATGCATATTGAGATGTCTGCTATGATGATCCCAAACAACACTTGCTCCAGTACAGAGCCTTGTGGCACCCTGCTTGTCACTGCCCTGGGAGATGAGAGTTCCCCTCCCACCTCCACCCTGTGCTGTCTCCCTTGCAGCCAGTTCACTACCCATCCCACCATCTTCGTCCCAGCCCCTGTGCCTTCCAGCTTACTTCCTATCCTCCTATGTGGCACTGAATCAGTGACATAATCACATACTACCAAAATAAATCAATTACCCTTTTTAATTTTGTCTAAGGGGCCAACCACACTCATTGCAATTCTGTCAAAAGGCACATCTATGAAGGGTAGGGATACCAGGGGCACCTTGTCTTTTTTAGTCACTGGGGCTACTTTCTGACACTCAGCACAGGAACTGCGATAGGCAGCAACATCTTCATGAATTCCAGGACAGTAAAATCTGTACAGCAATTTGGCAAGAGTGCGATCCCTTCCCAAGTGACCAGCCATAGGGCTATCGTGTCCTATCTGTAACAACTAAGATCTATACTTTTGTGGTATAACCAATTGTTTTGTCTGTTCCTGTGTCTGAGGTTTAACACAAACTCTGTACAATAACCCATTACATTTTTTAAACATTGGTTCACCCTGTTTTTGTTTCATTCCCCAGCCGCTTAAAATAATCTGGGAGAGAAACATTGTTAGCTTGCTCCGAAACAAAATCACAATCAGTTATCAGTTTAATTTCAGAATTTTCATGTATTAACCCCCTTATGTCCATCAGTCTTTTGTTGACACTGTTTCTTCAGGTGTCTTCTTTCTTTCTTGAACTTTCGGATCTTGGAGCTGTGCTCAAACAAGTCTGAATCAAAATCACCAAAAGGAAAAGAGTCCCCACCATCTGAGATTTTCATTGTGATCTTGTCATCACAGCTGCTGAAACATCAGGTTTTATTCCTTCTGCAATTAACTCACTAAATTTTGGAAAGTAATTTCCAATAATCACAGGTACAAGTAACTTAGGTACTTTCCCCACTTTCATTAAGTGTGACACCATATTAATGTTAAGAGTCACTTGGGTGGTGGGATAGTATCAAGTGTCCCTGTGGATGCAGGTGACACCAGTACCTGGTACTTTTGCACAGTGTTTTCCCACCACTTCAATATGCACCGGGGTCTGTCTACTCCCTGAATCTACAAGTCTATTCACAGTCTTATTTCCCACCTAAAGATCTGTTAAATATGTGCCCCAATTTGCTAAGGATAAATCTGCTTCAGTGTTATCCTCCATACTATGGCAGTTTCTTGCAGGGTGCAGATTTATTACCCCCACCACAGTTCTTATCAGACTTGGAGTTAAATCAGGAAAAAATAGGGTCTTAACAGTGCTTGGCTGTTACCTCACCACTGTGGTGTCCATCTGGCCATCTGGTAGTCTTCAGCCAAAGAAACTGCCTTTTCTCCACTTTCTGGTCTCCAAATGGAGGCAAGGGGCTTTAATAGCTTGTAAGGCATCCAGCCATTGCTGCTCCTGTCACTGCATCTCTTCTTTTCTCTGCTTCTCTAGTTGCTGAATTTCTTCTTTCCTCTATTTCTCTAAAAGTTGATTTATCCTGACCTCTTTCCCTCTCCCCTTCTTTTCCAGATCCTGCTTCACCCTGACTGGGAGACCTGAGGCTCAGCTTACCAGCTCAGAACACGGCTGGTACCGAACAGTACACTGCAAGCCCGCCCACCCAGAACTCAGGTACAGTGAGAAATCCTGGAGGAGCTCGACTTGAAAGTCACTATTTCTACTTGCTCACAAAGCTGTGGTGTAGCTCCCATTGGCTGAATGACTCCTATCCTTACTGCTGATTACACAGGTGCCTTTTCAAACTGGGGCTTATTATAACAACAGGGCTCTGATTTTTCTGTAACCTAGCACTGCCTCTCTAAAGCACTTCTTTTCTGTATTTTCACAGATATGATCTACTGCTGTTTAAAAAAAATATCTACTGTTTAATTACATAATTGGCTACTGACTTAGTTAAAACAAATTGCCCACAGCCTGCTTAATTCAAATTCTGTTCTGCATTTGCTCACTTGCTTAAACTAGTTTGCCAATACTCTGACTAATTTAATCATTTTCTGCATATGTTCACTTAGTTAAACTAATCTACTCACAGACTGCTAAATTTTAATTCTGCTCTGCATTTGTTCAAGCTGCTTAATCTACTACTGTAATGTTTATTTACTGTAATGTTTTAATTTAGCCTAGAAAGGGTAATGAACTTTGCAAGTTTGAGGCTTAAATTGCTATCATCAGTGCCAGATAAAACTATTTGCTGTATCACCTAACACAGGTGAACTTTTTTGCCAAATCTAGCTGCTCTCCCCTTTGCTCACATGCTCATGAGGCTTTTCCTTCTCTCCTTCACTCTACCTGTACTTCGCTACAGTCCCCAGCCCCTGAGGCTTTCCTGTCCTGCCCTCCAATTCTGCTCACTCTGTTATCATTTCCTAGATCTCCACCCGAGACTCTTTGCATTTTTCTCAGTTTTTCCCTGACTCTGTCTCTCTTTCCAGTGTTTGGCCCTTTTGGATGGAAACTGTTCCCCACACCTTTGTCTACCCCAGCAGCAAGGGCCAGATAACCCCCCTCCCGCTGCTGTCTGTCCTCTGCCTCTCCACTCCCATTTACTTCTCACACTTCACTCCCTAAACTATTGTCCTCACAGCAAGGCACTCCCACCAATTTATCCAGGCTTTGTGCTTAATGATTTATCCCTGATCTCTTGCTCTCTCCCCTTCATTATTTCCATATCCTGCTCCACCCTGACTAGGCGACTTGAGGCTCAACACACCATCTCAGAAAACAGCTGGCCCTGAGCATTACACCACAAACCCGCCCACCCACCCAGAACTCAGGTATGGCAGGAAATCATGAGGAACTTGGCTTGAAAGCCACTATTTTTACTGGCTTGCAAAGCTGTGGTGCAGCTCCCATTGGCTGACTAACTCCTTTCCTTACTGCCAATTATACAGGCACCATTTTCAAACTGGGACTTATTTTAAAAACAGGGCTCTGATTTTTCTGTAACCTAGCACTGCTTCTCTAAATCACTGCTTCTCTATATTTTGTCCTGCTCACCCATCCCGGCCCTGACCTCTATTAAATACTCTTTTTCCAGTCTAGTACCACCCCAAATCCCCTCCCCTTGCTTACTGACACCTCACCCACTGATCGCCCCTTAAAGTGAAAGCCAGACTTTCTAGTGCTCTCCTATATCAGTGGGCTACACTGTTCTCCCTGTGCATACAGCAAGAAGAACAGGAGTGAAAGGTGCATGTCCTCCTGTTTTACTGATTTTCACCATGTACAATCTAGTATAGTTCCAGGCACAATTTCTTGTGCTGTCTCTTAGTTGGTAATATACCCTATTCTGTAGACGCTGCAGTCTAGACTACCATGCTATCTCCCATTGCACACAGCTGGGAGGTCAAGTGCAAAGGAGTGTGTCAGAAGGCTCCTACACATTACTCTATATTATGGACCACAAAGCAGGCATACATCTTGTACCAATAGATATCCCTCTACAATTGCTCCTACTCTTGGTGGGTATCCTAGTTCAAAAACACCCAGCCCCTACCCAATGCTTTGACTGTTATATCATACTTATCATAAAGCTGGCTTAGTGGGAGATCTGCAGTATGGTGTTCCCTTACTTGCTCTATGCGACAACCCTCATGGTCCCCTCCTAACACAGGGACCTCTATCCCTGCCATTTGGCTATTTACAGGCCTTCACATTGTGGCTAGAACACCACATACAAAGTGCTTCTCTCAGAACCTGCAGAGGTCAAAAGTAAAACTCCATTTCCCAAAAATATGCAGGAAAACCATCCTCATCCTACAGCTGATATCAGGAAACATCCACCCTAATCCAGGCCCCCAGTCAACCCGCACCCAGATCCCTGCACCCTCAGAGCAACTGAGGATTGCGGCCTTGAACATTGGGAGCCTCCTAGCCAAGCTAACTCAGTTTGAGGCCTGGGTGGTTCTTAATCTGCCAAATATCATTGCTTTGACTGAGATCTGGCTCTCTGCACATACCTCTGACTCAGTAGTCTCAATACAGTACCTGGGTACAACTTGTACAGGCTGGGCCACTCAGGGAAAATAGGTGGCTGGTGTTTAATCTATACCTCCAACCACCTGCGATGCTGCACAGTGCAACTGGTAAATACCAACAAAGAACTGTGAATGCCTAGCAATAAAAATTATGATAGGCAAGGGGCACAAAGGCCCGATTGTTATGGCTGTCTACATCCCACCAGGATGGTAGCAGGTGGGGCTAGAAGCCTTCGTTAATTACTACACCCAGGCAAGCCAGAACAAGGAAACTATCATTCTAGGAGATTTTAACTTGAACTGGCTTGCCAGCTCTAGTGCCACACACAGAAACTTAATATCAGGACTCTACCTATCACAGATGATCAAGAGTTGGACCTGAAAAAATGTCCACATGAGCACAAGAACTCTGATCGATTGGGTGCTAACAATGCACCCAAAATGACTGCAGGATGTAAGGGTACCCCCTGACACCCTCAGTGACCACTCATCTATCCAATGTGAGTAGTCAACTAAACAGACCAAACCTTCCCCAAGATTGGTGAGGAACAGGGTAATCAAAAATAGCGCTATGGTCAACTTTAGAAATTACCTCAAAGGGATAGACTGGAGTTTCCTTGACTCATGCCCCTCAGTTGACACTGCCCTGCAGCTGTTCTTCAATCACTTCAACATGGTAGTGGACAAGTTCACTCCATTCTACAAGAAGATAATTAAAGGAGGCAGCATGGACTGGGTTACCCCTCACCTTCTTGGGATGATGTGACTATGGGATCTCCTCTGGCACCAAGCCAGGGCAACAGGGACTGCTATAGATGTCCAAAATTACAAAGATCCTCAAAACAGGTGCACGTGGGCTATCCAGCAGGCCAAAGCTATGTACCACAAGAACCAGCAGTCTCAATGCTGGGGTGATGGGAAGAAATTCTGGACATCAATTAAAAACTTCCTTGGATCCAGTGACAGGCTTCTCCCACCCATGCCATGCCACACCACAATGACGAGGTCATCTTTGATAAAGCCACAATGGCCAATATCTTTAACAAGGCCTTCACAGACTACAGCACAGTCCTCCCCCCAGACTGGATACTCACCTTGATGGAATATCTTCCACACACCCCTCTTCCAGCACTTGTACCTGCCCAGCCTTTCACTTCAGATGGGCAACCATCAAGGAAACTAGAAAATACCTCACAAGAGTCCTGGGGAAAACAAGGATGGTATTGACATGAAACTAATATCTATTGCCCTTCCTGAGGTCATTGTACCCATCACCAAGCTACTCAACTTGCTTCTGCCTGTCTGCCTTCCCTTCTGTCTGAAAAACTGCTCTGGTTACACCTCTGCACTACGGTGGCTACTGGTCTCTTGTATCCAATTACAGGCCATTTCAATATTATCCCCACTTTCTAAAGCACTGGAAAGAATCATTGCTGATCAACTTATGGACCATCTGCATAACTATAACCTACTCTTCCCCCAACAACACGACTTCTGCAAACTGCATAGCACTAATAGTGCACTAATTGACTTCACTGGCTAAATGCATCAGGCTCTCGACCAAGGTCAACTGCTGAGGGCAATCTTCATAGACCTGACCAAGGCTTTTGACCTTGTGGACCATCAGCTGCTGCTGCACAGGTTAAGATGCCTAGGACTGTGCCCTGACACTGTTAGTTTGTTTTTCCAGCTACCTGTCAGGATGGTTCCAGAAAGTAAAAATCAGCTCTGAGATCTCCAACACCTGCAAAATCATAGTAGGGGTCCCTCAGGGGTCTATATTAGGCCCACTCTTATTCAGCCTCTTTGGGAACAACCTCCTGGACACATGTCCCACTTCTAAGATCCTGGTCTATGCAGATGATACAGCTGTATTCTCTAGTAACTCTTGTCAAGAAGCTCTTATTAGGAATCTGCAGTACAACTTTAACCTCCTCCAGGACTGGTTCAAAGACAGTATGGTAGTGCTTAACACCAAAAAAAACCAAGACAATGCTCCTGCCAGATGCCAAAAGGGAGATCTACTGGACCCCTATCCATTGTCTGTAACTCTAACTCCACCTTGGAGCAGGTGTCCTCATTCTGGTATCTAGGAATCACAATAGACGAGACCCTCTCATTTGATGATCGCTCACGCAATATCACCAATGCAGTCAACAGGAAACTAGGGGCCCTCTATAGGCTCAGGTTCTGCCTCACACCCGAGGCTAGGTTTCAGGTGGTCAGAAGTACAGTACTACACATCCTGAACTATGGAAATGTGGTCTATGGTGCAGCATCTGAAACAAGCCTGTTCAGGGTCCATACTACCCTTAATAAAGCCTGCAGATTTGTTTTGGATGCTAATCATTGAACACATTCATGGGACCATTACATTAGGACAAAATGGCTTCCTTTTATGGATCACATTAAGCTGCCTCCTAGGGAAGAAGACCCTTCTTGGACTTGCACCTTCCTCCCTACAAGCCCTATTCTGCCCAGCCCCTACCAAACATGCTACTAGAAGTGTCACTAGACAAGCCCTTGCAGTGCCATTCAGAACTGCCCTGGGGAGGCAAGCTTTTTGCTGTAAGGGCCCCTACCTGGATAAATGAGCTCCCATTCACCACCACAAGCCTCACATGGCTTGGGCACTTTAAGTCGGACCTCAGGAATTCTATCCCCCCTCCCCTCCCAGAGCTCTGCTTCTGTGACACCTAACCAAGTCATAACTACCCTACTTGGATCTTTAGGCAATGCCCAGAATCACCTCCTACTCTTCTATTGGTCCCTGAAGTTCACTACTCCCCTCCTGCCCTGCTTACCTACAATGTACCCCCTCCCAAGATATCCTCTTGATGAGCCCTCACCTGCCCTCTTTATACTCTTTCTCCTTGTCTCCCCCAAATGCATCCCATCTGCCTATCCCTCTTGCCTCTGGCTCTGTCACCTTTTCTAACTCTCCTCCTCACCCACTAGCCGGTACCCATTTTCCCCTTTAGCTGTACTGATGCCGCTAGATGATTCTTCACTTTGCACCTGTTAGGATATTGACAAGGTTGTATAGCTGCTGTACCATTCTGATCATCCATGCTTGCTCTTATTTGGACATGGGCACTTTAGTACTTAAGCTGCTGAGGGATCTTTATCCCTATGTACTCTGTACCCATGTCATGTTTTATGTTATGCTCTGCCTGTGTTATTCCTCTATTGACTACTGTTTGTTCTAACTAATGATGTTTGACAATGCCTATTGGCTGCTACCATCTCCTCTACTTCATTTGTTGGTTTTCCCTCCCTTGTATAACTAGGATTCTTTGTAAACGAGCTTTTAGCTCAAAGGTTGTAATTCAGATTATTCAATAAATAAAAAAAATAAATTAAATAAATAAAACATTGAATCTCATTTTCTCTATGCTGCATCTCCTCTCTTCTCTGTTTCTCCAACTCTTTTTGTTCTCTAGCCCACTATTTGAAAAAGGCTATGTCCAATGTGTTGCACTCTGCAAATAAATACAGCCACAGCGTTGCTTTAAATTGAATAATAGTCATTTTATTCAGGACATAGAAAACAAAGCAGATGAACTCATTTAGCACTGCAGAGCCTAGTACTTCACCTCTCCTGAGGCTTCTAAGGGGCTAGTGAGTAATACACATACAAACATTCAAACACATTTCAGTTAATGACATCATAAAGTTTCCTGCAATTTCACTGGCTATCAGTAATTTCAAACTGAATCATGAGTAATTATTTAATTATTGCTAATACTGCTGATGCCACTAACAAAATCAAGTAAACAATAACTATAAAAAGCAAAAGCTGGTTATATGAGGTCAGAGTGAGTCCTGAACCTTACAGTAAAGCATTTAATAAAAGGAGTGTACCTATAATCATTTCAGCTTGTGTTTTACTATTCCAAATACATGTTACGGCATTTTACTATGTATACTAATAAGAATATGACATTTCATTAAATCTGTGTTTACATTTTAACACCATTATCCTGTCATGTATCTATAATACATAGCACCAAACATTTTATAATATTCATAAGACTGTTTGTTCAAGATCAATGGATCATAGAGTATAACAAAAAATTAATTAATTCAATGTCTGCAGTTTCTTCAAGATCAAACTCATAATGTGACCAGGAATTAATTCTTAAACATGCATAAAAAAATACATATACAGTATTTTGGAGTCCCATACTGTGTATTACATACAATCTTAATGAGCTTAGAGACATAGATCATTATTATTGCAAGCCTGCATGGCTTCCAATTCTGATGCTACAATTACCCTTCTGGATCAATTCCTCCTGTATGTTATTCTTTACTTTTAACACTGCTGCTTTCACAGTCTCCATACTATAACCACATTTCAAGAACCTACCCTCCAGTTCTTTAGCCTGTTTCATTTTAACCTGTTTCTCAAAATATTCCTGACTGGAACAGTTTCTTCTTATCCTCAGCATCTGGCTATAACCTCCTCCCTGGCTCCTCTTGGTAAACTGGTTAAGAAACTGAAGCACCCACATTTCTATTTCAAGGCACTCTCTGAATGCGAAGCCAAAATATACCTACTGAAGGTACTTGGAAAAAACAGAACTAGTGGTGACTCTCTTGACTTGAAGCCCATAGCCCTCACCCATGACACTGTCTTGACCCCTCTAACCAAGATTATCAACCATTTCCTCATGCTCTCACAGTTCCTTCTCAAGTGGAAGTCTGACCTGTTGACCCCAATCCACAAGAATGGTGACAGAGCACAACACAGAAACTACAGGCCTATCTCCATCCTCCCTCCCTTATCCAAAGTGTTAGAGAAAATTGTTGCAAATTAACTGGTAGACTACTTGGAAAATACAGCCTTCAATGCCCACAGCAGCAGCATGGCTTTCAGAAAAGTCACAGTACCGCCACCACACACATTGAATTTATGGGCTACATTCATCAGGCACTTGATCAAGGTCAACTTGTCGGTGCCACCTTCATCGACCTGTCAATGGCTGCACTACTAATTGAACAGCTTGCTGATCTAGGGCTATCCCTTGACATCCTAAGGTTGTGTAATAGCTATCTCTCTGACAGCATGCAACAGATTAAGATTGGCAATGCCCTCTCCTCCAAACAGCCTGTTCAGTCAGGTGTTCCCCAAGGATCAATTTTGGGGCTCCTGCTATTCAGCATCTATCTGAATAAACTCCCTGCCTCCTGTCATGAACCTAACCTCCTACCCCCCTCGATCTCCTACCCTCACTTCTCCCCCCATCGACTCCCCTTGTCTTGCTCACAGCTCAAGTCTTTGTGCTGGTTATTACATGTCTGTAAGTCAGTGAGGTTATGTTTGTAACTAAAAATGATGACTGTTGCACACGCTGACGTGGAACCTTTGTAAAAGAGCATTGGCTCAAAGGTATTGTAATCCTAGACTGGAATAAATAAATAAAAATAAATATCCTCCTGTATGCAGATGATGCTGCAATTTTCTAAAAGAACTCTGATCTCTATCTCTTGGAGGGCCACCTTCAGGAAAGTTTCACAGATGTAGAGGCATGCTTTGTCAAGCAGAAGCTAGTGCTCAACTACAAGAAAACAAAGATTATGCTTTTCCATAGTACACATCATAAACATAAAAATAAACAGCTGACAGTCAGAAATACAGCCGGTGTCACCTTAGACCAGATGCATTCTTTTAAGTACTTTGGAGTGACCCTTGACAGTACACTATCTTTCTCCAGTCATTTTGATATAGTCATCAAATCTGTGAATATCCGCATTGGCCTTCTGTATAGATATAAGCACTACCTGACTCCCAAAGCACTTTATCTTGCAATACAAAGTCTGATTGTATCAATCATTGACTATAGTTTTTTTATCGATGGCGCTGCCTCTGTGTCTGCCTTACGGTATGTCACCATTGCTCTGAACAAGTCCTGTAGTTTACTGACTGGTGCTGCCCCCCACATTGACACCTGCAACCTCTATAAGCAGGTTAACTGGCTTAAACTTCTGGGAAGAATCACTTACCAAACCTGACTGTTAGTAAAAAAGACATCCCTCGGTCTTATGCCCCCTTGAGTACAGAATCTCCTTAGACCAACCAACAGCACTCACCACACCAGAAGCTCTGATAACTCCACTCTACTTGTCCCCTGGTGTCACACCTCTCAGGGCCAGTGTTCATTTGCAGGCAGAGCCCCAAAGTTATTCAACTCGCTGGGCAGCGATGTCACCAATTCAGCCACTCTAGGCCTGTTCAAACATAATCTTCATCATACCCTTGTGACTCGGGCCTCATGTGACTGCTTCACTTAATTACCCCAGGCTGATGTCTCCCTTCATCTCCAGTTTCTCTGTTTCTATGCCTCTATCCATCTCCCATAATTCCCTGCACCTTTTTCTCTTTCTCCTTTTTCACCTTCCCCTTCCCCTCAATTGCTCTATCTCTCCACTAGCTCTCCAACTCTTCTGCCCCTTCCTACTCCTCTGTCTGTCTTCTGACTTCCCATCCCCTCTACACCCTAAACTACCTCCCTACACTTATGCACCCCCTTTCTCGTATACCTATATCAGTTTGTATCTTCAATCCCTGCTACTTTTGAAACTCTTCTACTCCAATGACAAGGCTTAATTTTGCTGCATTATAATTCTCTGTTTAATTCTGCCCATGTACTCCACTGCTTGTAAAAATATTCCCTGTTTTTTCATTGTATCTAACCTAGCTACTATGTCTAGCCATACTGTTTCTTGTGTTAAGTAACCCTGAACTGTGTAAGTCAATTCCAGTATTTTTTATTGTCTTTTTTTATTAACTTTTGATGTGGAACCTTTGTAAAAGAGCCTATGGCTCAAAGGTGTTAATTCTGAATTCCCAATAAATAAATAATAAAAAGTAAATAAATAGGGAACCAATTCTTTCAATTTAGTGGGATGTGCACTACCATGATGTAATAGGGAGTTAACAGATGTGGATTTAAGAGAAATCAGACATAACTTCAGAATAAAAAAGTCTATGTTACCTTTTCTTTTCCCTTCCTGGCCCTTTAACCCTGCCCTCCCCTTTTTCTTCCCTCTTCCCCCTTCCCCATACCATTATTACAATATTCCTATTTTCTTAATAATATTTTAAACAGTAACATTAACTTAGCTATGTTTTTCCTTTTTAAATACATATTAATCACAGTATCTATCAGTAACTAATAGTACTGCTATAGTTAATCCAATCTGTTCATATTCTTTTTTGATATTTGTCCCACTAGATGTTCAATCAAAGCTGGTGCAATGGAACCAATGTAATTAGGAGCTACAGATCTCCTGGATGAGCCTTGATTCAGGAGGCTGATCACAGCATCAGAATCGGAAGTCATGCAGGTTTGCAATAATAATGATCTGCTTCTCTAAGCTCATTAAGATTGAATATAAAACACAGTATGGGACTCCAAAATAGATATGTTTTGTTATGCTTGTTAAGAATTAATTCCTGCTCACATTGGGCTCTATGCACCAATCGGGTGTAGGTATGCATGACATGCGTGTACCCAGCCTGCATAGGTACACACCAGTGGACAGGTGCACACCGGTGGCATTCACAACTGCTTACCATCTGTCTGTGGCCCCACCTCCCCCTGGTATACAGAACTCTGCAGGGCAGCTGGGGTCACAGGTCCGGCCGTGCATCCAGTAGGATGCCAGGAACAGGTACCGCACTGGATCCCTCATGAGGTGGGGTGTACATTGGTAGCACACCCTGCTGATATCGGACAACTGGTGGCTGTGGCAGGTGAGGGATGGCAATGACACTGGCCCTCTGATGGCACTGATCGGTGTAGTGGGTTGGGTGGAGGGCACATCTGCAGGCATGGGGAGAACAGTACAGTACAAGTCACATTAAACTGTTCCCTCTACTCATTGGTGTAGCATTCTTCAATGAGTTGATGGAACAGTTTAATGTGACTTGTACTGTACCACCAGTAGTGGGGGGTGGGCAGCGGGGGAAGGGGTGGCAGACTTGTGCTGGTGCCCCTGTGAGAGGAATGGATATTGTGGGTGAGGGGGGTCTCCACATTCACTGCAGTGTGCTGGGGTGGGTGGGTGTCATCAGCAACCATATACTGTGGCCCTGGTGGGTCAATGGGCTGTTCACCATGTCCTGTGGGGTGTGCATGAAGCTCACAGGGGGTTTAAGGCAGGGTTCTCCCTGGCATACCCTGCAGCCCCTACACATCCCCATGGCCAGCACTACGTGCCTAAGTGCATGCTGCGTAGTGCTTGACCTCCCCTCACTACCCCGGCACGTTGTTCCTCACACGGCCAGAAGATTGGGTGCATATGTGCTGTGCATCCTGTGTGGGGGGTACATAGGGTGTGGAGTGGCTGCATCCCCAGATGCATGCTTATAGTCACTCCACCCCATTAGTGCATAGATCCAATTATGAGTTTGATCTTGAAGAAACTGCAGACATTGAATTATATTTTTTATAATGTATGGTGCATTGATCTTGAGTGAACCATCTTATGAATATTATAAAATGTTTGGTGCTAGGTATCATAGATATATAGCAGGATAATAGTGTTAAAATGTAAACACAGATTTAATGAAATGTCATATTCTTATTAGTATACATAGTAAAATGCAATAACTTTTATTTGGAATAGTAAAACACAAGCAGAAATGATTATAGGTACACACCTTTAATTAAATGCTTTACTCAGGGTTCAGGATTCACTCTGACCTCATATAACCAGCTTTTGCTTTTTATAGTTATTGTTTACTTGATTTTGCTAGTGGGATCAGCAGTATTAGCAATAATTAAATAATTACTTAAGAATCAGTTTGAATTTACTGATAGCCAATGAAATTGCAGGAAACTTTATGATGTCGCTAACTAGAATGTATTTGAATGTTTGCATGTGTATTACTCACAGGCCCCTTAGAAGCCTCGGGAAAGGTGAAGCGCTGTGCTCTGCAGTACTAAGTGAGTTAATTTGCTTTGTTTTCTATGTCCTGAATAAAAGGACTATTATTCAGTTAAAGGCAATGCTGTGGCTGTATTTATTTTCAGAGTGCAACATATTGGACATTGGGACATTGTCTTTTGCTTGGGAGTAGCCACCCTTTTGTTGCACTACCTGGGGAACTGGAGTGCCTGCCTATGTTTGGAGCTGACATTTGAAAAGGCAGTCAGGCTTTCAGATTCTGTCACTACCAGTTCTTTTTTTTCCCATGACTGGTGCTGGCTGTACAGTCTCTGTTTGGACTTCTGTCTCTGCTAGTTTGTCTGCCATTCTTCTGGCAGTCACTCCTGAACTTGCTGCTGCAGAATCCATACCTTTCTTCTGTGCTTCCCTGGTACCAGGTCTAGTACCCACACACAAAACTACTGGCTTAGAGTATGCACGGCATAAATCCCATTTAGTCTGACACCATCTGTTGTCAAGGCACAGGTCAGAAAGCATAGGAAAACCAGGAGCAGTTATAAAATTCACAAGTAGTATTTTATTATTATCAGTAACAGTTAAATAAAAAATAAACATTATTCAGTAGAACTATTCACAAAGGCAGTACACAGTACAAACAGAGAAAACAAAGTCCTTCATCTGTGGGTTTCTTTTCAGTTCCAGATCTCATTCTCTGTCTCTCATTCTCTGTAGCAAAAGCATTGCTGCTGTTTTTATAAGTCTTTGCCTGGGAACTCGTTAAAACACATCCTGTTTCTCACAAAATGTTCTTTCCCATTTATTTGCAGAGCAGGCTTGCAAATAGAACAATGTCCCAAACTGGCCCTCTGCTCACAGATCTGCAAAACAGTTTGCAAACAAGCCTTAGAGGTGCTCAAACTGCATCTATGGTTAACCTCCTAAATTCCAAATAGCTTTTTGCTATCATTTCAACAGTATAACTATATACATTTCAAACAAAGGGATCCCATTATCAATTAAAATTTCTCAGAAAGATTCAAATATATCATATATGTGATATCTCCCTCTTTTCGCAGGAGACTCCTGTTTTTTTGACTTAACTCCCTCCCTCCCTCCTGGGAAACAAAATCTCCTGCTTAAGTAAAATTCCATTAAAAATATATATTCATGTTATTTCTGGCAGATAAAGATACATAAACAGTAAATTAGGGATGAACAATGTATCTGATAACTTTGTATAACTAGTTGTTGATACTTTTAGTGCTTATTCTTGACAAAATAAGATATATTAAATGTTTTGAAATGCTTTTTTTCTTATTTTTTGACGCTATTTAAGGACAAACTCATGACGTTACGGCATCTCCCTACTAGCAGGCCAATCTCCCTACTAATTTGACCCAGATCTCCCTCTTAAGCAAGTTGGACTTATCACATGTATGTATTTTATAACTGCAGATATGTAAATGGGAAGAAAAGACAGAAACAGCGAGATGAAGGCAGAGAGATAGTGAAGGGTAGAGAACTACGAGACTGTCAGGGTGATCATTTTCTAGGTCTCACGAGAACATTTGGTTGTGCAACCATACAAACAAGAGACAGAAAAGGAGAGGAGAGGAAATAATAGATTCTTTCATTTAACTCTTTATGCATGACAAATGAGATAGTGCCTCATTCAACCCCACCATCACCATCGTGACTCATCACCCAGTAAAATAGACTACTAGGTTCTCTCCTCCCTACTGCTGTCATCTGTGCAGAATGCCATCACGGAATCAATTATTATCTCAGATCATGCATCAATCTCCTTGCTGTTGTCCTGGTTCCCCCAATTCCCACACTATCTTCACGAAAATCTTACCCCATTTGATTACAGAACAATCCTTTCAAGAGTGTGTGGTAAAGGAATCCCCAATCTTTCTTTGAAGTTAATAAAACTGTGGCAATAGGGCTGGATGTGATCTGGGAAACATACAAAGCCTGTATTAGGTGCAAAATAAATGGGTTCACTGCTCACAGGTGCAAACATAAGGAATCAGAGATGTGGGAGTTAGGTCTGTAGCTTCAAAAATGTGATGATGACTATACTGTGAGTCAGGGTCAGACACCTCCAGGGAAAACTTGGCAGACATCATAGGAATAAAAATACCACATCAATGAATCATTATCCAGAAAGAAAGAGCTGACATTAGCACAGTTTCATCAGAAAAACTGGAAAGGGGGAGAAAGTGGGTAAGTTTTGGGCCTACCAGCTTTGGAATGCACAGGTACAGTACTGTAGATAGGCATACAGTGTATCAGGTTTGTGCTCTATGGAGTGCAAAGTCCTACCTTTCCCCAAGGAAATCAATATCTATATGAGGGAGTTTTGTTCTTTCCTGTATGCTGCCCCCTTGGCCAAAATGCCTTCATACACTTGCTCAAAAAAACTCAACTTTCCCACACTACAGAAGCACAAGTACATAAGGATTACCTGGAGACACTCATAGTCATCACAAGAAGTTGCTAAATCTATTCAGGTCCTCCCCAGGCCCATCGGGGCTTCAGATCGCTCCTCCTTACACCCCAGTGCTGTTGTGGACCCACCGCTGTAGACCAAGGAACCCACCGCCGGACCCGCTTGCCCAGTGGCACCCGCCGAAGTTTGCGCCTCGCTCCTCCAGGAAGCCTGTTGTCAGGGGCCACCCGCCACACTGTCGCCCAGAAGCAGAACCAGGAGCCCGGCCGCTTGCTGGTACCTTGTGCCGCTAAAGCCATAAAAACTGTAAGGTCCTCCCCAGGCCCATCGGGGCTTCGGATCGCTCCTCCTCGCACCCCACCGCTGTCGTGGACCCACCGCTGTAGCCCAAGGAACCCACCACTGGACCCGCTTGCCCAGCGGCACCCGCCGAAGTTTGCGCCTCGCTCCTCCAGGAAGCCTGTTGTCAGGGGCCGCCCACCTCACTGTCGCCCAGAAGTGGAACCAGGAGCCCGGCCGCTTGCTGGTACCTTGTGCCTCTAAAGCCGTAAAAGCCGCAAGGTATGTTTTTCTCCCCTTTCAGCTGCCTGCTCCCTTCAGTTAAGCCTGAGGCACTGCCTGGATTGTACCTTTGCTGCAAAAGCGGCTGTTTTCACTGCTAACTTTGACTGTTGGACTTCCTGCTGTGATCCGGGACTGGGAGCGCCGCACACCGCTGTGAGCAGCCCACTCTCCCCACTTGAGGAGAGCCTTTTCCCGGTCACAATCAGCAACTGGTACAGCTCCTCCTGTGACCATTTGTCCTGTGAATATTATATGAAGTTCATTTTACTTTTGACTAAAAGTGTAGAGCCTTAGTATACCTGCCTGATAATTGTAAAAACTGCTCAAATTTCCCTCTGTTTCTCAATCTCCTCCCCTCTTTCTCACTTCCCGCCCTTTTTCTTTGTCTGCTAAACCTTACCTCACTGCACCTTCACCTACTTAAAACCTCTCCCTTGCTGTCCTCCTTAGGTCCTCCCCAGGCCTATCGGGGCTTCAGATTGCTCCTCCTCACACCCCAGCGCTGTCGTGGACCCACCGCTGTAGCCTAAGGAACCCACCGCCAGACCCGCTTGCCCAGCGGCACCTGCTGAAGTTTGCGCCTCGCTCCCCCAGGAAGCCTGTTGTCAGGGGCCACCCGCCGCACTGTCGCACAGAAGCGGAACCAGGAGCCCAGCCACTTGCTGGTACCTTGTGCTGCTAAAGCCGTAAAAGCTGTAAGGTCCTCCCCAGGCCCATTGGGGCTTCAGATTGCTCCTCCTCGCACCACAGCGCTGTCATGGACCCACCGCTGTAGCCCAAGGAACCCACCGCCAGACCCGCTTGCCCCGAGCACCACGGTTTGCGCCTCGCTCCTCCAGGAAGCCTGTTGTCAGGGGCCGCCCGTCACACTGTCGCCCAGAAGCAGAACCAGGTGCCCGGCCGCTTGCTGGTACCTTGTGCCGCTAAAGCCGTAAAAGCCGTAAGGTACGTTTTTCTCCACTTTCAGCTGCCGGCTCCCTTCAGTTAAGCCTCAGGCACTGCCTGGATTATACCTTTGCAGCAAAAGCGGCTGTTTTCACCGCTAACTTTGACTGTTGGACTGCCTACTGTGATCCGGGACTGGGAGCGCCGCACGCCGGTGTGAGCAGCCCACTGTCCCCGCTTGAGTAGAGCCTTTTCCCGGTCACAATCAGCACCTGGTACAGCTCCTCCTGTGACCATTTGTCCTGTGAATATTGTATGAAGTTCATTTGACTTTTTGACTAAAAGTGTAGAGCCTTAGTATACCTGCCTGATAATTGTAAAAACTGCTCAAAGTTCCCTCTGTTTCTCAATCTCCTCCCCTCTTTCTCACTTACCCTCCCTTTTTCTTTGTCTGCTAAACCTTACCTCACTGCACCTTCACCTACTTAAAGCCTCTCTCTTGCTGTCCTCCTTAGGTCCTCCCCAGGCCCATCGGGGCTTTGGATCGCTCCTCCTCGCACCCCAGCGCTGTCGTGGACCCACCACTGTAGCCCAAGGAACCCACTGCCGGACCCGCTTGCCCAGCAACACCCGCCAAAGTTTGCGCCTCGCTCCTCCAGGAAGCCTGTTGTCAGGGACCGCCCACCACACTGTCGCCCAGAAGCAGAACCAGGTGCCCGGCCGCTTGCTGGTACCTTGTGCCGCTAAGCCGTAGAAGCCGTAAGGTACGTTTTTCTCCGCTTTCAGCTGCCGGCTCCCTTCAGTTAAGCCTGAGGCACTGCCTGGATTGTACCTTTGCAGCAAAAGTGGCTGTTTTCACCACTAACTTTGACTGTTGGACTGCCTACTGTGATCCGGAACTGGGAGCTCTGCACGCCGGTGTGAGCAGCCCACTCTCCCTGCTTGAGGAGAGCCTTTTCCCGGTCACAATCAGCAAGTGGTACAGCTCCTCCTGTGACCATTTGTCCCACCGGCGCTTTGCGTCGGCTCCCCACCCACCCTGGTCGACCCTCTAGCTTTATAGGACTCTGTTGGTCATATGACTAAGTGTCCACTTTCCCATTGGCTCCTTATATTCTCTCACCACTGGGGGTGATCGACCTGCTCAACGCCTTCCAACAAATAGATCACTCACCGCGAAAAACCGCCTCCCCTGATACTGCCTCAGTTCTCTGAAACTAACCTTACGGTCTAAATTCCCTCCTTTCTCTTCCTCCATAACTCCCACCTCCCTCTTCTCTCTCTCCTGTGTGTCCCCCTCCTGCTCTAAATCTCTAAACCTTGCTCTAGCTGTGTTACCCTAGCAAACCTCCCCTGCAAATCCTTGCTGCTCAGCTAACCAAGCTACTGTCTCATAAGCACTGTCATGTCTCTCCTCCCTGTGGGCCCGCCGCCCCCAAGTGGCAGACTAAAGGTACTACCTATACTAATCTGCCTCTTCTTTCTTCGGAGCCTGAATGTAATCTCTCTGACTCTACCATGTGTGACACACCAGTACCGCCCCTCAGTCATGGATTTCAGTTTCTCAAACCTGTTAGCAGCCAAGCACTACCCTAAACCCACTTGGCAATACCTTCTCCTCAACAAAGGATGCACTTATCATATACTGTTTACCCTCAACAAACGGTGGAGGAAACATCAATCAACCATAAGTCACTACAGCTTAAGGCTAGAGTTCCTGGCATCTCTCCTGCTCAGGCTAGCTGGCGACATAGAGTCAAATCCAGGCCCCCCCTGCAACAGCGGTCCCATTAACTCAAATAGAAAGTCAAATAAAGGACTTTTTGTAGCCCATATGAACATCAGAAGCTTACAGAGCCACCTGCCTGAACTG
Source organism: Neoceratodus forsteri (assembly GCA_016271365.2). Lineage (NCBI taxonomy): Eukaryota > Metazoa > Chordata > Ceratodontiformes > Ceratodontidae > Neoceratodus > Neoceratodus forsteri. Next base: position 760,653,284 of record CM057451.1, read on the forward strand.
GAAGCCTGGTTCAAAATCTATGAACCCGACATACTGTGTCTCTCGGAAACCTGGCTAAAACCACGAATCCCTGATACCCTGTGTGACATACCTGGATACTCAATTATACGGCAGGACAGGCCCGGGTCTAAAAGGGGTGGGGGTGTTGCCATCTACCACAAGTCTCACCTCAGCATCAGTACAGCCCCTGCCCAAGACCCTCCAATGACCTGTGAGTCAATACATGCAATTTTGTCCCTTGGTGCTAAGAAGCTGCACATAATTTGCCTCTACAACCCGCCCTCTGGAGGAGTGGATGGTTTTCAGGAAGTCCTCACACTAACATTACAAACCATTAACATGAATGAAGCCATCATCGTCGGCGATGTGAACCTAAATTGGCTGGGCCCCTCTCACAGTGCCCTCGCATCACTAGTCCAGGGTTTTAACTTCCACCCGCTGATAACTGAGAACACTAGGATGGTCACCGCACAGTCTGGTACACTGATCGATTGGATTCTTACTAATAGACCTGAACATGCGACCAAGGTAGGGGTCCTGGCCAATACAATTACTGACCACTCTCCCATCTTTTGTCAATGGCGCTCGGGTCCGCCACCTCCTCCCCCCCGACTGGTCACTTTCATAAACTTTGCCCATATGGACATCAACGCCTTCCTCCTTGATATATCTAACATAGATTGGTCTGAACCACCATGCCGACAAAGTTGAAGATGCCCTAAAAGTATTCCTGACAGAGTTCAGTGCAGTACAAAATAGGCATGCAGTTAAAGAAGAGTCAGGGGAAACAAACTAGATGGCTCACAAAGATCTGCTCCTGCAACTACGGCACAGGGATTAACTTTGAAGCACTACAAAAGCACTGGGCTACCCAGTGACCACTCCTTATACAGGCAACACAGAAATTCCTGTAAAAGCATATAAGACTTGCAAAAGCAGGTACTGTCAGAACCTACTAACCAGCTCAGCCCACAACCCCGAAAATTCTGGGGCCATATAAAGACCTTCCTTGGTACACCACAATCTGTTACCCCTCTGAGATGGTCCTTAGCGGTACCCACTGCAATGACTCCCTCACCATAGTGAATGCTTTCAACAATATGTTCTCGGACCTCTCACCCTATACCTCTACACTACCAATGGCTCCCATCTCATCTCTGCCCACAACTGACAGTGAACCAGCACACCTCCCAGCCACTCAATCAGGGGCTCAAAAAACCCAGCCTTTTTATTTCAAAGCTATAACAAGCTCTCAGGTTTTGAATCTCCTTAAAACTATATCAGACAACACCAGTCCTGGATCTCACTCTCTGGAACCCCACCTGTTAAAAGTTGCTGCACATCTCATCTCCGAACCTCTGGCAAAAATCTTCACACTGTCCCTCTCCTGTGGCACAGTCCCGGATCTCTGGAAAACTGCCAGGATTACTCCCATCTTTAAGAAAAGGAATAATAATGAAATCTCTAACTACAGGCTGATAGCTATTCTATCAGAACTAAGTAAAACCTTAGAAAAACTTGTGGCCAACCAGACTCTTGACTACCTAGATTCTACAAAACAGCTTTGTGACACTCAACATGGCTTCAGGAAGAACCACAGCACTACGACTGCCCTTGCCAAATTCACCTCAGACATTCTCTCAAATATGGATGAAGGTTGGCTAACAGGAGCTGTTTTCATTGATCTTACCAAGACTTTCGACCTTGTGGATCACTCCTTGCTCCTGTCCACCCTTCAAACAATAGGCTTCTCCTTCCCTGTATTAAACTGGTACAGGAGCTACTTAACCGACAGGACCCAGGCTGTAAAATTCAACTCTGCAATCTCTGACAGCACCACAATCAACATTGGTGTCCCTCAAGGTTCGACACTGGGCCCTTCTCTTTACCCTATTCATAAACAACTTACCAAGCAATATCCCAGCCTGCTCCTTCTTCTACGCTGATGACCTAGTCATCTATGCCAGCTCTCAAAATGTGGATCACCTAAACCTATCTCTAACCACAGCCTACAACAGCGTACAAAACTGGCTAAACTCTCATCGCCTTATCCTCAACTCCAGCAAAACTAAAGCTATGCTCCTGGGCACCGCCCAGAAACTTCGATCCTGCACCTCCTCACTGAAAATACTTGACCTTAACGGGTCCTCTCTTGAGGTCATCACCACCTTCCGCTATCTTGGCATCTTACTGGACCAATCTCTGGACCTAAATCTCCACATCCAAACAACCTGTAAAACTGTAAATTATAAGCTGGGGGTGGCCTACAGAACCAGCTATATGCTAACGTCATCAGCCAAGTTGTCCATCGCCAGAGGGATCCTTTTACCAACCCTAACCTACTGTGCTCCCATCCTGACTTCTGCCCATAAAACAGCCCTGCAAAAATGGGACGTCACATACAACAACGTATGTCGATATGCTTCTAAGGCTCCACGACTCCAACATCATTGTCAACTATATAGTGACCTCGGATGGCTCTCCCCCACTACCACCAGACTATACTATCTTGTGACTCTATCATCAGGCTAGGCCAGCCTGCATCACTTGCTGAGCTGCTTCATCCCGCTACCTCAAGTCATGAATAGAGATGGACAGACAAATCTCTACTGAAAGTCCCCCATTGTCACACCTCCAAAGGAACTGGAGCTTTCAGGCATGCTGCCCCCCAGAAGTGGAACATGCTACCACAGGATCTTAGGCATACCTCATCGCACCATCTATTCAAACGAGGGCTATGACACCACCTGGCCACCTCTGGCCAATGTACCTGTTTTGACCCTACCTGACAGCCTTGCCTACTCCTACACTCCCTCCCCTCTAGCTCACCCACTTTCCTCATGCCTACTCTCTCCTGTCTGCTCCCACACCTTAACTACCTGCTGCTCTTTAAGTACCCCAGCTATAACTGCTTGGTTTTATAGCATACTGTTCTATACAAACCGTATTAATGATAAGTACAATTAATGTTTTCCAGGGTTATATGTTAATTCCTCTCACTTGCTGTTATACTGACTGAACTAAGCTGCTTTACTCTACCCACTGTTATCGTTATCTGTTACATGCCTTCTCTATACGACAGGTCTGCTTGTGACTAGATAGGTACTGGTACAACTAGGGTCCTTGACTCTCTCCTGCCCTCTCAGTGTATTACTTACTCCCCTAGATGCCCATGGACCGGGACTGCTCGCCGCTTCATGCCCAGTGTCGGAACCATGAGCTCGGCTGCATGTCCCTTCTTTCAACCGCTAAAGCTGTAAGGTTGCCAAATGTCCCACAAAACCCCAACCGCTCACCGCTCTCATGCCCGCCTACGGTTCCATGAGCCCGGTTACTTACCCCTACACTTAGCCGCTAAAGCTGTAAGTTTTGCTGAATTTTCCCACAAAACCCCCGACCGTATGCAGCTCTCATGCCCGCCAATGGTACCTTGAGCCCAGTTACCTACCCCTACGCTTAGCCGCTAAAGCCGTAAAGTCTTGCTGAATTTCCCACAAAAACCCCAGCCGTATGCCACTCTCTTGCCCATCAACGGTACCATGAGCCCAGTTACTTGTCCCTACGCTTAGTCGCTAAAGCCGTAAGACAGCCGCTTCTCCCACTAAACCCAGACCACACACCGCTCTCGTGCCGCCTACGTACCATGAGTCTGCCACTTATCCCTATGCTAACCACTAAAGCCATAAGTTTGCTGACCTCTTTAAAACTCCGACTGCATGCCGCCTCTCATGCCCACCATTGGTTCTGTATGAGCCTGATTACTTATCCCCACGCAAAGCCGCTAAAGCCGTTAGATTGCCTTCACACCCTCCAAACCCGCTGCTCCCTTGCCCTGCAACAGAACCATGTTTTCAGCTGACCATCCCTACTTATAGCCACTAAAGCCGTAAGCTTTATAATTTCTTCAAATTCGTCTCCTCATCTCTCCTGTGTAGACTTTGTTTCACTCCTCCCTTGCACCAGAGCTGCGAGGTTCCACAGCACCCTCAAGGACCTGAATTTCAGATTGTTTGCCCTAGGACAGAAATGGATCTCGCCTTATCGCCCTGGGCTAGTCTGCTATCAGGGGATGCTGTCGTATTCATTCCCAGGGAGCAGTTCCATGAGCCCGCTACTTGTTAGTACCCTGAGCGCCAATGCCGTATTTGGAGGGCATAGCTGCTTCAAGCTGTGGTCCTCCCCCTTTCTTCATCTAAACCCCCTCCACTACTCCTACCCTCCATCTCCCACCTCCTGAACTATGTCTTCCAGGGATTCAAGGAATTCCTCCGTCCTTGTACCAGTACCCGCTTTGCCTATATATGCTATACAAATCAATGTTTTTCTTAGATTAGTGGACATTATGTTACTCTAGCCTAATTAGCTTCTCTGTTTTTACATTGTACTGCCTCTCTAATTGTATGGTATATGTTATACATTCCTCAGTATGTATCTTGTCTTGTACTCTCCCGAGTCGTGCCTGAAAATAGTCACCTGCTGGCTAGTGCACTTACCCGCTTAACAAAAACTAAATAAATAAATTCAAGACATGCATTCCTTTAAGGCCCCCAGGGTTAATGGAATACCTTTGGACCTGTCTAAATCTCATGCCAGCCTTGACAGATCCTAAGTTGTAGAAGGATCTTTATCATTCACATAAGGGATGGGGGGGAGGCTTCCACAGACCATGCACTGGGTGGTTATAGCTGTGCTGCAGAAAAGAGGTAAACATCTGCAGACTATGGTAGATACTAACCCATATCCTTAATGTAGGTTGTAAAATTCTGGCAAAAGCCCTTGCCTCGAGGTTGGAAGGCTTGCTTCCCTCTCTCTTACACCCAGATCAAACTGGGTTTATAAAAGGCCACAAAGTATCTGATCATTTGCATTTTGTTTAATAACAACAGCCAGGGGTGCTTCCACTCATAGAAACATAGAATTTGATGGCAGATAAGGACCGCTTGGCCCACCTAGTCTGCCCATTTTCCTACCTAACAGATAAGCTGCAGATCCTAGTTAACCAACAGCTTACTTCCTCTTACCCACCCCTAGGACTGCCTTATGCCTGTCCCATGCATTCTTGAAGTCCCCCACTGTTCTTGACTCCACGACCTCCTCAGGAGGCTGTTCCATGCATCCACAACCCTCTCAGTGAAAAATACTCCTCACATTACCCCTGAGCCGTCCCCCTCTATCTTCAAATTGTGCCCCTTGTTCTTGCACATCTTTTCTGGAAGATGCTACCTCTTGACTTTGTTAATTCTTGAGGTACTTGAAAGTTTCTATCATGTCCCCTCTCTCCTTCTTTCCTCAAGAGTATCATATTAAGCTCCTTTAGTCTTTCTTTCAGATGTCTTCTGGTGCAGACCCTGCACCATTTTGGTTGCCCTCCTCTGGACAGCCTCCACTCTGTCTATGTCTTTGCGGAGATGGGGTCTCCAGAACTGCACACAGTACTCCATATGGGGTCTCACCAACTGTCTGTACAGAGTGATAACAACTTCCTGTTTTCTACTATTGATGCCTCTTCCTATGCATCCCAGTATCCCTCCAGCCTTCCTTACTGCCTTCTCACATTGCTTGCCCACCTTTAGGTCATCTGATATAATTACCCCCAGGGCCCTTTCTATTTTTACTGTTGTCAGTATCTCACCCCCCATTGTGTATGCTTCCCCTTGGTTTTTGTTTCCCAGGTGCATTATCTTGCACTTCTTTGCATTGAATCTGACTATACATTTGACCATTCCTCCAACTCTCAAGTCCCTTCTCATCCTTTCCGCCTCCATCCTGTGTATCAACCCTGTTGTAGATCTTTGTGTCATCTGCAAAGAGACATACTTTTCCTTCCAGTTCCTCTGCAATGTCACTTATAAAGACATTAAAAAGGACTGGTGCCAGTACTGAACCCTGCGGTAGCCCACTAGTAACCCTCCTTTCTTCACTGTGTACTCCATTTACTACTACCCTTTGCGTCCTGTTGTCTAGCCAATTTTTTATCCAGGCTACCACCTTGGGACCCATTCCAAGTCTGGCTATCTTGTGCATTAATCTTTTGTGGGGGACTGTATCAAATGCCTTGCTAAAATTTAGGTAGGCCATGTCCACAGCCCCTCCCTGATCTACTACTTTGGTCACCCAGTCAAAGAAATCTATTAGATTCGTCTGACATGACCTTCCCATCGTGAATCCATGCTGCCTCGGGTCCTGTGCCCCACTGGCCTCTAGGTACTTAACAATTCTTTCCTTCAGAAGTGATTCCATCATTTTGCCTACCACTGAGGTCAAACTAACTGGTCTGTAGTTTCCTGCCTCTGTCCTGCTCCCACTTTTGTGAAGAGGAATTACATCTGCCCTCCTTCAGTCCTTGGGTACCACCCCATCCTCCCATGATTTATTAAAGAGAGTAGTCAGCGATGTCACTAGTTCTACCCTTAGTTCTTTTAGAATTCTTGGGTGAATCCCATCAGGCCCCATTGCTTTGTCCACCTTCAATTTTATTAGTCTTTCAGAACCCTTTCTTCTTTAAATGGACTAGTATCGACTCCGCTTTCAGAGTGTTTCTCTTGTTTGGTTTAGGTAACCCCTCCTCTTCCTTTGTGAATACTGAACAGAAATATTCGTTCAATAACCCTGCTTTTTCACTGTCACCCTCTACCCACTTCCTCCCTTTATTAAGCTTCAGTATCCCTCCTTTGGTCTTTCTTCGCTCCCTAATGTACCTATAAAAGGTCTTATCCCCCTTCTTAACAGAATTGGCTATCCTTTCTTCGGTTTGGGCCTTTGCTATTCTGACTACCTTCCCAGCCTCTTTCTGCTTTAACTGATAAAGTTCTCTGTCCTGCTCCTTCTGTGTTTCCTTATATTTCCTGAATGCTGCCCTTTTCTCCTTAACCTTCCCTGCCACCTCTTTTGTGAACCATAGCGTTTTTTTCCTTCGTTGTGTTTTATTGATTTTTTACGCAAAGGCTTGTTGCCTCTGTGATGGCTGTTTTGATCACTTCCCATTGTTCCTCCACCCCTCCTTCTTGCCTGTTTGCTAGTGTTTTTCTGAGGCACTCTCTCATTTTCCCAAAGTCAGCCCTCCTAAAGTCTAGTACTCTTGCTTTTGTATGGCTTGATTGTATGGCTGTGTTTATCGTGAACCACACTGTTTGGTGGTCACTTGTTCCCAGATGGCTACCCACTTCTAAATCTGAGATTCTTTCTCCATCCGCATTTGAAAGTACCAGGTCTAAGATTGCTCCCTCCCAAGTCAGTTCCAATACTAGCTGTCTGAGACATGCCCCCTGTAGGGCATCAAGAATGACCCTGCTCTTGGATGTGCCTGCAGCAAAGGTGCTCCATCTAACATCTGGCATATTCAGGTCCCCCATCAACAATATCTCCCCTTTTTCTGCCATTCTAAGAAAGCTTTCTATCATTTCCTTGTCCATTCCCTTCCCCTGAGATGGGGGTCTGTATACAACCCCCATGCGGATTGTGGTGCCATTTCCTGTCTCCAGGGTGACCCAAAGTGCCTCATCTGCTCCCTGTTTACTCTTTAGTTCTGTTGCTTTGATCCCTTCTTTTACATAGAGAGCTACTCCTCCTCCTCTTTACCCTCCTGTCCCTCCTGTAGATTGTGTATCCTGGTATGTTGACATCCCAATCATGGTTCTCTTGTACCATGTTTCTGTGACTGCCACAATATCCAGGCAACCCTCTTCCATCAAGGCCACTAGTTCGAGAGCTTGTTACACAGACTATGGGCATTGGTACCATCACCCTCCACTTTTGATAGCCTTACCCCTTTTAGCCCCATTTCTGTCCTTACTGCCTTTGCCTTTTTTTACATTTAAATCTGTTCTGCTCCCTAATAACTTCTGTACCTTGGTGTTTACTTCACCAATCACCATGTTTTGTGGGGGGAGGCTCGGATTTCCAAGCTCCTTTTCAGTGCCTCCCCCCTTGGCTAGTTTAAATGCTTGCCAATGAAGCATTTAAACCTCTCACCTAGGATCCTGGTTCCCCCGTGGACAGATGCAGACCATCGCACCAGTATAGGTCTGCATTCCTCCAGGTGGCTCCCCAGTCCCCAATGAAGCCAAAACCCTGATCTCCACACCAGTTTTTCAACCACTCATTGAATTCCCTGGTGAGAAGTGCCCTAGCATCTCCCTTGCCATAGACAGGCAGCACCTCCGAAAAGGTTACCGTATGCGCTACTTGTCTAAGGCCCCTTCCCAGCTCTACAAACTCATCTTGCACTGATCTGATCCCATTCCTAGCCAGGTCATTTGTCCCCAGTTGGACAATGACATCCAGCTCCCTCCCTTGTGCAGCTCCTCCCACGATCCTGAGAATTTGCTTCCTGTCCCTCCAAGCCGTGGCGCCAGGAAGGCACCTTACCTCCCTCTCCCCATCCTCCCCCATTTCTACCTCCCTAATGATTGAGTCCCCACCAGGAGTTGTTTCCTTCCCTGTGGGGTCCCATGCCACCCTCCTTGTGTCTCTTTGTGAAGGTTCCCAGCATCCTCCATGGTCTCCACTACAGGTGCCTCCATAGAGGAACCACTATCCACCAGAAGAGCGAATGAATTGTGAAGAGGTACAGCTGGAGGGATGCAACTCTGTTCCACCACCCTCTCCCTCCTTGAGCCCACCCTAGTCCAGCCACTCCTCTTTCTTGGCAACCTCTGAGGTAGTGGCATTGGCCCTGGTGGTCCCTGGGCGGGGGAGGAGGTTTCACAAATCCTAGCCAGGTCAGTCTGGAGATGGGCAACCTCCTCTCTCAGACCAGAGAGGTGCAAGCAAATAGGGCAGCATCGCAGCCTCCAGAATGTCTCCCGGAACACTGCCGCCCCACAGCCATTGCACTGCACCACTCCTATCATGTCTTATTTTGTGTCCCCTCTACTGTTTCTCTGGATGCTTACTCTCTCCTCTCCTTACAACTCTCACCCTTCCTGTTCTGGGACAGCAACTTCCTATCTTCTTCAGTAGTCTCCTTCTTTCTTGCTCAATATCAAACTACCAGCAGCTAGGGGAGAGTGAGCTACTTTTTCTACTTCAGGGTTGACAAAACCAATGTTTCTCTATGATACTTTCCTTCCTACTGCCAAACAGGAAGTTCCTGTTGACAGTTAAATCCAATGGCTATAAAAGTAGAACTGGCTTTGGGTGGGTGGATGGAGGGCAATTGGTAAGAAAAAAGGCTAGCAACAGGAAGTAGTAATTTGACTCACCTGCTTTTCTAGTGTCACCCCCAGGTAAGCTCTCTTTCCTCCTACTGGTTTAGCAAAGTCACCTGATACAGTACCTTTCCCTGCACAGAACACACACTGGCTTTCTTTCTTTTCTTTCTTTTTTTAACCCTAAATAAGACCCCTTCTACTTCTAATAAAGTTATCTGTCTACTTAATCTTAACTGACACTGACTCCTGCTGAGATATAAGTTTTAAATTAACAAGAAAATGTAGCTTCTTTTAGTTAGCTGCTTTCTGCTCTACAAGCAAGGCTAGCAACAGGAAGTTGTAATTTGACTCACCTGCTTTTCTAGTGTCTAAACCACACCCCAGGTAAGCTCTCTTTCCTCCTACTGGTTTAGCAAAGTCACCCGATACAGTACCTTTCCCTGCACAGAACACACACTGCCTTTCTTTCTTTTCTTTCTTTTTTAAACCCTAAATAAGACCCCTTCTACTTCTAATAAAGTTATCTGTCTACTTAATCTTAAGCAAAACAAAATGGTTATATTAAATGCACGCTGAAAATAGAAAATAGAGTTAAAAATCTACATTTCAACCTTAGGTCTTCTTCAGGAAATATCTAAAAGAGAAAAAAAACAAGTTAGTGTAGAGGAGAGGTAAAATGAGAGAGAGATATATGTGGAGAAAGAAGAAGGGGGAGGCAAAGAGAGAAGAAGTGATAAATGGTAAGATTAAGAGAGAATCTGTGAAACAAAAAGGTGATGATGGGAAAGATAAAACATAATGGGAGAAAGAGCTGGGAAGTTCCCAGGTAGAGACAGATTAACAGGGCCTTGTAAGAAGGTTGAAAGGTGACAAATGTGTGAGAAGGAGACAGAAATGGAGACATATGGTGAAAATGAAAAATAAATCAGTACAAAAACAAATTGACTTTAGAAAAAAAAAAGGGGGAGGCTGAAAGATGTTAGTGGAAAATAAGTCTGTCATTTAAACCAGAGGGCTGCTGGGAGCCAAGGCGGATGATCAGCTTGGCTTCCATGTTTTTTCTATGGTTAGGATCCCGGAAGCCCTGCTGAAGGACACAAACAGAAAGGTCATTGACATTGTGGTCCCTGGAGATAAAGTGGGATACAATGGGTTTAGCAGTTTCACCATTCCTGACCACTCTGTAATGTTCCCTGAAACAGTCAGCAAGACGCCTACCAGTTTCTCCGATGTAATTAGCTGAACACCTCCTGCAAAGAATACAGTACACTACATTATTGGAGGTGCATGAGAACTCCTTGGTGATGTGAAAAACACCTGTAGGCCCCCGAATCTCAGTTACACTGGAAATAAATTTGCAGGTGTAGCGCGAGCCCTGTTGCAAGGTTTGGTACCTGGGGAAGAACTGTTAGAGTGGGTAGGCTGCTTTTTACCAGGAGATTGCGCAGATTAGGTGGCCGGCGGTAGGAGGCAATAGGTGGTTCTGTAAAGGAAGCACCAATGTTAGGGTCAGTTTGCAAAATGGGAAAGTTACTAGTGATGATCCTGTGAAGAGAAGGTGTGCTCTGATGGAATACTACTTAATCTTAACTGACACTGACTCCTACTGAGATATAAGTTTTAAATTAAGAAGAAAATGTAGCTTCTTTTAGTTAGCTGCTTTCTGCTCTACAAGCAAGGCTAGCAACAGGAAGTTGTAATTTGACTCACCTGCTTTTCTAGTGTCTAAACCACACCCCCAGCCAAGCTCTCTTTCCTCCTACTGGTTTAGCAAAGTCACCTGATACAGTACCTTTCCCTGCACAGAACACACACTGCCTTTCTTTCTTTTCTTTTCTTTCTTTTTTTAACCCTAAATAAGACCCCTTCTACTTCTAATAAAGTTATCTGTCTACTTAATCTTAACTGACACTGACTCCTACTGAGATATAAGTTTTAAATTAAGAAGAAAATGTAGCTTATTTTAGTTAGCTGCTTTCTGCTCTACAAGCAAGGCTAGCAACACTCCATTTGAAACTGCAGCAATATATTTTGTTTTTTAACATGAAATATTTTCTTAGAAGGTTTCATATGTACATTAGAACGTAACATAAAAAAACACATAGTACTACTTCAGCAATATGTATCTAGGTGGTACAGGTAAATTTGATCTTTTACAAGTTATAATGCCTCAGGCAATCAAACAACATTACCTAACATGATTCCTTAGAAGAGCATTAGAAAGCTGGTGCAGGGGTTGGATTTCTGCTTGTGACGCTGGCAACCCGGGTTCAGGAACAGACCTGGGTCATTGAAGGGCTGACTGGGGGAAGAAGGATAGAGCATCCCTAGGACTGATCTCCTTTTCTGGGAGGGAGGGGAGCTGTGTATCCAGTGTAACCACAACACCTAGCAGAGGCTGAGTCTATCGCACATGCACTGATGCCACTACAACTCAGGAGTGGGTCAGATGCTGGCCATCATTGCATGTCCCTGCCCCTGCTTACAGGGGGAAAAATGCAACCTGGATTGTTTTGATGAATCCCTCACCCTGGGCTTCGATTAGCCCCTGATTCTGGCTCTCCCGATCAGGATCAGTAGTGTGGCACTTTTAAGGGGGCAGCATTGCAACCCCACACTCTGGGGGTAAGCCAGGGGTAACCATGGAGAGTCCTGGCATTCCTCTGGGGTGGAAGCACATGTGGGCCGTGACCAGGGCTGAGCCTTGATGACCCAGGCCACCAGAAAAGTAAAGTAATTAAAGCAAAGAAGAGCATTAGAAATCTACTAAGAAAATGTGGAGGTGGAGTTTTGGTATCACAGATAGGTTATGCGAGCAGAAGGGACTGGAAGCAGCTCTCCATATACAATCTAGAAATACTGCTCTAAAATCTTAAAGAAATATGATGCTCTACAAAAGTCAGAAGGAATAAATGGTAAACAGAATGTTAGACTGAGAAGATTTACATCCACAACCTGGTCTCCGACAACAAAAGGATCAGCGTGCAAGTCACATCGGAGCTCACTTTAAAATTTGGCTATGATAAGAACAGATTTTGTCTATCTAAAGTTAATACAAAAATGAAGCTAAGTTTCTTACTGTTTCTTCTTGTAGAGTGAGGCAAATACAAAAAAAATAGAAAGTGGGCATTATAACACACCAAGACAAAAATGCAACTATATTCTGGACACTACAAGTCAGGAAAGCTGACACCATGAGGAGGATGCCATTGCAGGTAAGTTTCTCTTCCCTGCCTCCTTCTATTTGGGTTAAAAGACAAAGGTAAGAATCTCTATGAAAAAGCTACAACAGTCTGTTGGCAAGGGTGGGTTCGGGTTGCCAAATTTCAAAATCAGGCACAGTGCCTTCATTGTCACTCAATGTGTTAAATCTCTCTGGTTACACAATGGTTACACAATGAACAGGATATTCCAGCTGGATAGGATGAGAACGATCTTTGTTAAAGGGGCATCACCCTTGGACAGTCCTATTTGCTGATTCCACTAAGTTGTTTAATGTAAATCCAGTTTTATGCCAGATTAACAAATCTTGGAAAGAAGTGACTTTAGCCTTAGCTTGGGACCCTAATAATTCACCTCATTGCTCATTATAGGGAAATACAAATGTATGCATAAATGGAAAAAGCCTAGACTGGCCTGTGTGGAAATTCAGAAGTATTCATTTTCTAAAAGACATTTTAGATGTGGGGTCAGCATCCTTGAAATCTTTTGCCCAGATTTTCCAGAAATTTCTGCATCCAAGAATTGAATTCCATAACAATCTCCAGATCAGAGATGTGCTTAGAGTCAAAGTAAACAATGATGTAGTCTTCCCAGCAATTCATATCTGACAGCAGATTTGTACAACTAATCATGGTCATAAGCTATTATATAAAATGATTATTAATTCCAAACCCAATTCATCGGCTCTTTAAAAAATTAATGGCAGGAGGAACTGCAAGTTATAATCATGCAAGAAGAATGGTCTCAGCTGTAGCGCATGAGACTTAAGGCCTGTAGAGAAGCCAAAAGAAGACTGACAAAATATAAAGTGGTCCATAGATGGTACTATACCCCTTATAAACTCGTAGCCTTAGGCCTGGGTACAACTGATCTGTGCTGGAGGTGTCATGTTGGCAACGGTACACTTACACATATTCCGTGGTCTTGTTCTTCACTAGCATCATTTTGGAGTGAAATGAGGGAGACGTGAAAAAGTGACTAAATCCCCCTTGTTTTTACAGTTAAGGTGGTAGTTCTCGGTATCTTCTCCAACATTCCGCAGTGTTCTGAAGTTCAAACACTTTGGCTGCATGCAGCCCTGGTTACTTCTAAAAATGTAATCTTAAGGCATTGGAAGAGCACAGATGCTCCGTCCACAAAAGACAGGCTAGAAGATATTTCTATAAGAGCTAGCTATGAAAAAGTAGCTTATATTAACATTAATAGGACTGACAAACATAATGATATTTGAGAAACCTTCTAAAAAATCTTGAAAGAATATGTCTGTACTGTTTTTCATGCTGTAAAATTCTTTGTAGTTTAAATAAGAGTAAATTAACCTTATTTTCTGTTGCTATCTATGTTTGTTCTGATAAACATAATTAATAGATACTGGATATTCTTAGTTCCCCTTTCCCCATAGTTGTTTTGCTTATTAAGTACATAGCAAAAGTATGACTGCATAATAATCACTACAAAGATTACTTTTTTGGATATTTATTTATTTATTTGCTTTTGTTTACCAAGTAAGCACACTAGACAGCCAAGTGCCTATTTTCAGGTGCGAGCAGGGAGAATTACAGAGGTACATTCAAGTACAACAGGCAAAGACAGTTACAGGGTACAATAAAGAGCAACAACAAAGCAAGGTAATACAAGAGCATCAAGGGATTCACATTACAGTCAGGAGGATGATAAACAGCAAGGTAAAGGCAGTAATCAACATACTAGGGCAACTACACCCCTAATGATAGAGCAGTGGGTAGAACAGTAAATGTATACAGCAATTAGTGAGCAATAGGGCCAGGATGGACCCATCACAATCAATTCAGCTAGTAGCAGCACGCTTCACTAGTGGAAAGGAGTAGAAACCTGCAACCTTAATCAAGGAGTTCAATAACAACTCAGCCAGACAACGTGGAGTGGTAAACGAGGTACAATTAAGTGCAGTGGCAGGAGGAGGCCAGTTTGAGGAAGCTCCAGAGGGAGGCTTTAAAGCAGGGATGGGAGGAGGAGGAGGAGTGAGTGCTAGCTGGAAGGGAGTTCCATAACCTGGGTGCATACGAAGCGAAGACCCGGTCTCCCATTAGGGTGCAGGTTTTTGGGACCAGGAGGACATGAGAGTCACTGGATCTTAGATGGTAGCAGGGGGCAGTGGGTATGAGGGATGCAGTGAGGGCAGAAGGAGTGGCAGTTCTGACCACATTGTCAATGAAGGTGCCCAATACAAAGGTGCAGTGTTTTTCTGGTGGAAGCCACTCAAGCCGGGAGTAGACCTCAGAGCGGTGGGTGAGGCGGGGAGCTGAGAGTGCAAAGTGACAAACACTGTTGTATGCCTTGTCCCATTTTGAAAGACTGGTTTTTGAGGTGTGGGTGAAGGTGACAAGCCCATAGCAGAGCGTGGGTAAGAGGACCCCCCTGGCTAGGGCGAGATGGGCAGCTGGGTGAGGCAGCTTTTTGGTCTGTATGCAAGGCCCAACTTACAATTTGAGGCCTTACATGCATTGTGAATGTGCAGAGAGAGATCCAGTTGTGGATCAAGTGTCACCCCCAGGTACTTGATAGTATCTACAACTTGTAGGAGGGACCCATTGGCACATGAGAACTTTAGAGGGACAGGGACAGCTTTTGTCTTGGCTGTAGAGCCAAAAAGCATAGTCTGAGTCTTCTGCAGGTTGATAGTGAGCTTGTGGTCCTTCAGCCAGGTTTGAATATGATTGAAATCAGAGTTTAGCTTAGCGTTGATGACAGAGATGTCCTGGGAGTTGGTCAGGATGACTAGGTCATCTGTGTACAGAGTAGAGCGCTCATGAGACATGGCCGAGAGTGGCTCAGATATGAATAAGGAAAACAGAAGGGGCCCAAGGACAGAACCCTGGGGGACTCCACAGTTAACCATAGAGGGCTCAGACAAGGACTTGTTGAACTTGGTGTACTGCTGTCTGCCCATGAGACAGTTATTGAACCAGGCAAGGGCTGGGGAGGAGAAGCCAAGGGTCTGGATGGAGGAGCACAGGAGTGAGTGATCAACCCAGTCGAAGGCTTTTGAGAGATCCACAAAGATGGCTCCAGTCAGTTTGCCTAGGTCAGCAGCAGACCTGATCTCAGAGGTGACAATGGCTAGGGCAGTGGAGGTACTGTTCCCTTTTCTGAAGCCATGTTGTGAAGGGGAGATTAGGTTGTGGACCTGCAGGTAGCGGGTGACCTGTGAGGCAACCACCTCTTAAAAGAAGCTTGCTGATCGCAGATAGGATCACTATGGGCGGTAGTTCTTGAGATCTTTAGGGTCACCTTGTTTGTGAACAGGGGTGACTTTGGCCACTTTCTAGATGTCTGGGATGGTACCTGACATTAACGATTTGTTAAAGATGTGGGTGATAGGCTGGGCTAGAATGGAAGCCCCTAGACTGAGTAGTTTGGGCTCAAGACAGTCATGCCCAGCCCCAGTGTGAGGGGAGAGACCAGCAAGGAACTTCTGGGTCTCCAAGACAGAGATGACCCTGAGGTAGAAGGCAGCTCGGTAGGTTACCCCATCGGGGAGGTCATGGTCCTTGGGGTCATGGGGATAGCAGGGGAGAGTTGGCAGGTCAGTGAACAGGAAGTTAAAGGCATTGGCAATTGTGAGGGTATTGCTGCAGTTTACCCTGCCAATGTGCATGTCAATGACCTGAGCTCTGGTGAACCCCCCAATCATGTTTTTGATGTTCTGCCAGAAGCTCCTCAGGTTTCTGGTGGAGCAGAGTAGAGCAGATTGACAAAACTCACTCTTGGCAGAGCAGATGGCTCTTTTGCAGGAGTTCCTCAGCTGTCTGTACTCAAAGAGGTCTGTGCTGGAGAGGAAGGCCTTGTATCCTGCCCAGCACTTGTCCCTTTGTTTCATGAGGGAGAGAAGGCTGCTATGAAGCCACTTTGTTATGGTGATCCTCACCCGCCTTTTTATGAGGTGAGCATGCTTGTTTTGCAGTGGCATGAAGACAGTGAGAAAGTTGTTAAGGGCCCGGGGGGGGGTCATTTGTGGCAGTGACATGGGACCAGTCAGATTGTCACAGGTCAGTGAGGTAGTCTCCAACATTAGGGAGTAGTCCCTCATCTGGATCACTTTGCAGGGAATTTTGGGAGGGGAGATGCCCCATATGCAGTAGGTGGGAGAGGGATCCGAGATGACATCAGGGAGAATACCACAGGAGACAATTCTATCTGGTCAGTTGCTCAGCACCCAGTCAATGAGGGAGTCCTTCTCTCCACGTGAGGAGAGCCTTGTGGGTTCAGTAATGAGTTGACTGAGTACAAGACCAGCCAGTAGGGCCTTATATAGCTGAGCATCGCAGCCCACCCAGTTAAAGTTGAAATCACCTAGGACTAGTAGCTCATTCAAGCCAACCATAGGACTGAGACTGTCGAGGAGGGAGGAAAGCCCTAGCACACCTCCCTTAGGAGGATTGTAGGCACAGATCAGGTGAACCTCTTTAGTGTTGCCTAGCAGGAGGACGGCATGCAAGAACTCACAGGTATGGGATGGATGTGGGGTGTGACTTATGAGAGATACGTTTAAGTGTACCTTATAGTATAGGAGCACTCCACCCCCTCTCTTTTTCCCTACTCTGTCTTGTCTAGCAAGGTTGTAGCCCAGAAGGGCACATGCAGAGTCGGGAATGTGGGACTTCAGCCAGGTTTCTGAGACCTCCAAGATATCAGGGTTATAATGTGCCACCCAGGCTGTTAGCTCTGCTAGGTTAGGTAGCAAGCTACGTAAATTCAGGTGCACCAATTTCATGCCTTTGGCAGATAGCCAGGCAGGAGGGTACTTCATAGAGGGCCTGGCAACCTGTGGACCAGGGATTTGGGCTGAGGCCTCAACCAGACCATGAGGCCCAGAGTAGCTAGTCAGAGGCGGCATCCTGTGTGGCCACAGGGGACCCAAGAGAGTGGGCTTGCTCTGGGGTAATATCCTAGCAGGAGATGTAGGGTGATTAGGTAATGCACCCTAGCTCAGCCTTCCCAGGGCTATGATACAGGGCCAGGCGGCTCAGAAAGGTGATTAGAGGATAACAGGTAAATGTCACTCTTGTACAAGAAGCTCTAGTAGGTAACCTAATAATAATTTAAATAAACTGAAGGTTGCTGCTTCAGGGTCCAGAGTTACAACACATGCCCAAGAGAATTAACTAGCCCTAAGTTTTTAAGACAGTAGGATGCTGTACCTGGCTCAGACTTGCAAACATATATACAGTACATACAGTAATTAGTCAATGCGAGCTCTAGTAAAGACAGGGTGAAGCTTCACATGCAGAATCAATAGGGTACATTCAGTGTACCAGTGCACCTGGCATTGAGCTAACCAAGGAGAAGACTGCAATAGGCCCCTCCAGACTAGTGGGAGGGACTAGAGAGCATTTAAGGGGAGGAGGGAAAGGGGCAGGTGGGTGGGAAAAATACCTTCTCATCAGCCACAGGACAGCAACAACACAAGGCAGTACATGTAAAGTAAAATTAATTTTTAAAGTCCCCAAATCACTCTCTTTTCCTCTGTTTTTCAATGTCCACCAGGGGGAGGTCCACCCGACTGCTGCAACCAGCTGGCACCTCAGACGCCAGGTCCCGATGAGAACAGGCAGGCAGTCCAGGTCACAGGAGGGGGTACCCACTGCAGAAGGGTCTCCCTCACCTCCCTTGTTCCCTCGCAGTAAGTAGGAATGAGCCACGGGGCTCGGGAAACAGTTTAAATACCACTGGGAAAAATGTTAAGGCAGGCTGAGGAACCAATCAGGTGCATTAGCTGACTTTTTGAATTTGGAGCCCAAAGTTCCTCTGCCTCCTCTTCTCCAGTTCCATGCAGTGGTCAGGGGAAATACCCCCCTCAGCAGCCACAGGACAGCAACAACACAAGGCAGTACAGGTAAAGCAAAATTAATTTTTAAAGTCCCCAAATCACTCTCTTTTCCTCCGTTTTCAATGTCTGCCAGGGGAAGTCCACCTGACTGCTGCAACCAGCCATTGCCTCAGACCCTGGTTCCCGACGAGAACAGGCAGGCAGTCCAGGTCACAGGAGGGGGCACTCACTGCAGAAGGGTCTCCCTCACCTCCCTTGTTCCCTCACAGCAAGTAGGAATGAACCGTGGGGATCAGGAAACAATTTAAACACTGCTGGGCAAAAGGTCATGGTAGGCTGAGGAGCCAATCAGGTGCAGGAGCTGACTTTTTGAATTTGGCGTCCAAAGCTCCTCTGCCTCCTCTTCTCTGGTTCCATGCAATGATCAGGAAAATACCCCCTTCAGTAGCCACAGGACAGCAACAACACAAGGCAGTACAGGTAAAGCAAAATTAATTTTTAAAGTCCCCAAATCACTCTCATTTCCTCCGTTTTTCAATGTCCACCATGGGAGGTCCTCCCAACCACTGCAACCATACAGTGCCTCAGATCCCAGGTCCCAACAAGAACAGGCAGGCAGTCCAGGTCGCAGGAGGGGGGACCCACAGCAGAAGGGTCTCCCACACCTCCCTTGTCCCTCACAGCAAGTAGGAATCTAGAAGTATGTACTGTATATTGAAAAAAAAATCTTTATTAAAACTATGGATTGTAAAAAATTAAAAGCCAAAGGTAAACCAAGTATCAAACATGCATTTGCAGTAGTTACTGGTGTATATTCTATGGCTTGTGCTGAAAAGCAACATGAGTGAATGAAAATATGGAAAGAGCATAAGCTTAAAAAGGTAACAGTTTCTTATATACAGACCCTGCTTAATGGCAGAAACTATTTAAAGCTTAATAAGACTAAAATAAACTATTTAAGGGTCAAGTTACAAAACAAATTCAGAAAGATGTTTTCTTCAACTGAAAACCTGACCTAAACTTGATTTTTTTAAAAGAAGGAAGAATATCCCCCCTTTTATATTTTTTTTGTTAGTATTTTGTTCTCACTCTTTCTTTCTCTCTCTACTGCCCTCTCCTTTGATTATTGTATGGGGCTCTAAAAAAAAGTTGGGGTTGTGTGAACCTGTAGGGGGATGTCAAAGAATTTTCACAAAGTAACAGAAATATGAAGCTGGAGGAAAACGCAAGAGAGTAATAAAAGTACAAGGGAGAATAAGGCGAAAGGGAAAATATCTCTATCAAGCTGCAAATCCTCAAACTAATAAGCTCATGGGATGTGACAACATTACTAATTACACTATGAGACAAGGGAACCTAAAAATCTATAAACTTACTGATGATTCAGAAAGTGATTCTGACTCAGAAACAGAAACTTTAAAAATGGCTAGTCAAAATGGTAATAAAAGTAAAGGGGAACTACAGACTCTTATGAAAGGTAAATCAGGAAAAGAGAAAAAAATAATCAACCAACAAGTTCAAGAGAAAATAGTGAAAATGAAGAGCAGGATCCTAAAGATGAAAAACATAATATTTTATTAAAAGAAACGAAAGCTGGATTTGACACAATGAAAAATATGTTTGGGTCCCTATCTGAACAAGTCTGTTGCAAAACAGAAGCATTAAATAAAAGAACAACAGAATTGGCAGTACATGTAAATAAGTTAGAAGAAGACAACGCCACTGTGCATGATATAGTGCAAGAACATAAAAAATATTTAAGAATCTTATAAGATCAAATAGAGGACCTAGAGACTAGATTAAGAATGGGAAACCTAAAATTAGGGGAGATTTCCTGAAGGCATAGAAGGAGGTAACCCAATCACATATTTTGAGCACTTATTAACAGATGTCTTCGGAAGAGAATACCCAATTGATAAAGTTATATTGGACAGAGCCCACAGGGCCTTTAAAATAACAACTATAAAAGCCCCATGCTAAGATCTGTCTACATTAACCCTTTGAAATATCAAGACAAAGAAGACATTTTAAGGAAAGCCAGGCTAAACAAAGGTCTGCAAGCCAGAGAGAAGACATTTCAAGTATATCCCGATCTGTCTGGTCAAGTAAGGGAAAAACCAAAAGCATTTCTGAATGTTAAAGATCTTTTATGGAGAAACAATGACCCCTTCATTATGATTCCCCCTGTTAAACTTAGAGTTATATTCAAAGGACAAATTCAGTATTTTACATCACCTAGAGAAGCAAAGGAAGTAAAAAAAAATAATATTAAGATTTGAATAACCAAAAGCAAAATAAAAGTAAAGGACCTGCAGACCATCAAACAAAAAATGAATAAACAAGAAAAGCCAATAATGATGGAGAAAATGTCAGGCACATAAGTGCTGAGAATGTAAATAAATCAGATGCTTGTCAGTAAACTTCAAAAACTGATCGGGGAAAGAAGTTCTGAGGGAACTGAAAATCAAGAAACTGAAGATAAAAGTGAAGAAGAATAGAATTTGGATGAGGAAAAGGCTTGGTTGTTCAAAGAGGGGAGAGGGAAGGACGGGGATGAAAAAGATGGGAAAGATGATGGGGAAAAAAGAAAGAATTGAATGGGTAGGGAAGGAAGATAAGAGAGAGAAAAAAGATGAAGGAGAGCCAGCACTGGATACTGCCTCAAACCTCACTCAGTGGGCCTACAGGCCCATACTTCTATCCTGAGGGTTCAAGGGAAGATAGGAGTTAGAAGGGAGAATGTAGAGGGGTGGAAGGGATGGGAAGAGGAAGATTAGGGAAAAAAATGAAAAATAAAAAGCTGCAAAAAAAAAAGACAGGAAAATGTTTTGGAATAAGCTATATATAAAAAAAATATGTTACTTTTAAAGAAAATATAAATTGGAAATTAAGGTGCCCAAAGAAAGAATATTTAGAAAATGACAATAAATAAAAATGATCAATCTTATCGCTGCAGATGTGCATCTGGGAATGTTAGAGGGATCCATGATAGAATAAAAATGAGAAATGTATTACAATATAGAGGATAATGGCTGAGGATCAGGTGATAACCACACTGTAATCACCTCGAGTGGTTGCTAGGGCAACGTGGTAAACCTCGAGAGCGCAGCTCGAGAGGTTTACTGTAGCCCTAGCAACCACGAGAGGTGATTTCAGTGTGGTTGTCACCTGATCACCAGCCATCATCTTTTATAGTGTATGGTCAAAAAAATACTGTTTGCATTCTATGTGTGAGAATTATGGAACTCTGGTGAATTCTTTTTTTTATGCCACTGTTTGGAAGTTCCGAAGTGTGGTTAACAACTTTTAAAATTCTAAACAGTTTATAACAAAGCTGTGTAACTGCAGATTATGGGGGTTAATAGGCACTTACCATACATTATATTGTGAATCAAAACAAACTGAGCTCTTAATATTACAAGAAGCTCACTTTTTGGAGAGAGATGCTAAATATTGTGCAAATTTATTTAGAGCAAGAGGTTATTGCACACTATATAGTCAAACTTCTAGATGAGTAGTGATATTATTGAAAAAACTCATTACTGAAATGTACAAAATTTACTCTTGATAAGGACTGTCATTATGTGATTCTACAAATCCAGGTCTCTAAGCAAGAATTAACTGTCATTGGTATTTATGCCCCAAATGAAGATGCTCCCTTATTTTTTACTAACTTATTTTTAGAATTGCTACAGTATCCTACTCCATACATAATGGCTGGGGACTTCAATTTAGCATTGAAGGAAATGCATAGATCCACAGGCAGTAAAAAAAAACCAAAGTAAAAGCCCTCCACAATTTGGAAGGATACATACAAGGGGCTGGAGTCACAAAAGAAAGTAGGGCAGAAAAACCTGCAAGTGTCCAAATATTGCACAGCTGTGGAAAAACATATACACATGCGCGGATTTCACAAACCTGCAGGTGCATGAAAATATCTTGAGGTCGGAAAAAACGACGTAGGGAAAATATGTTGTGGGAAAGTGCCATGATATGCATGCAGCATCCCTGAAAGGCTATTCACAACCAGTTTTTTCTGGAGTTGGGGAAAAATGTTACACACAGTGGAATGAGGTGTAACTCTCCCTCAGCCAATTGCAGTAGTGCCACAGCAATTGGAATCAATTAAGGTGGAGGTGAGGCACAGGTAATAGCATCCCACATAGTATAACAGTGGCTGCTGTTACAGCAACAAAAGCACACATTGCCATGATATGACAACAGATAACAACCACCAGACACAGCGCAGCCCATCACAGAGCCCCACAGGCAGTAGAGCCTGGCCAGCCTGCAACGAGTGCTACCCCTGCAGGCAACAGGAATACCCCAAGGAGGGAGGACCAGCAGTGACAGTTGGCCACTGTGGTGCCATGGTATTGCTGGTACCTGTGGTGCTTCAGTGGTCCCAGTTGAGGGACTGGTTGCTGGTCTCATTGTGGGTGCTTTCAGCTTCATTCTGTGGCAGCATTGTTAAAGTCTGCTGTTCCAGCTAATTAAGTTCACTGTTGCTATGCCTCCTAAGCTATTTCTGCAGCTGCGGATCCGCAATTGCGGATTTTCAGCACATGTGCAATTTCCGCAGCTGCAGGGATTTTACGAAATTCCGCACCTGCTCAAAATTTCTATATGACTATCATGCAACTGCATTTACGCAGTGCTGCAGGCCTTTTTCCTGCAGCTGCGGGACTTTTGGCTTTCTTTGTGAATCCTGCCCACCATCTGGGATTAGTAGACCCATATTTATTTGTTTTATTTATTTATTGAATTTGATGACCAGGTTGGCCCACTGGGCCCCGGAGGTCCCTTTTTCTGGGGCGACCTGGGAATTACAGGACAAGTAGGAGACACAAGTAGTACAGATGTAGGTCATAGCATGTGCAGGTATCATATAGCAATGGCATATTACATAACAGGTTACAGTGATTAGCAAATGTGAACAATGGAGGAAAGCCAGAGCAACACCTGGGTTGCAATTACCTGAGTAGAGTATATGTCAGGAGGAGAGCCAGTTAGAAAAGGATTAGGGCCCCCAGCTTTAGGAAGGATGAGGTAAGTGCTCAGATGGGAAGGAAGAGGGGAAGTGTCAGGTAACATAGCATTGCCATTGACTCATGGTGAGCATGTGTGCCTTGAGTCTTGTTCGGACGCTCACGGGTGATGAAGCTTCCCGTACCTCTGGAGGAAGGTTGTTCCACAGGGAAGGGGCAGTGTGGGAAAAGGACGTGCCCCCTGCCTTGGTCCTTACCCTTGGAACTTCTAGAAGAGTTTGGCCTGAGGTCCGTAGGTTGCGAGGATTTCACTTGGCAGTTATGAGCCCTGAGAAGCTTAGGGATGGGGCTGAACTAATTAGCTTATGTGCTAGGCAGAGCACTGGGTACCTGATACGGGCTTCGAATGAAGGCCAGCTGATAAGCACTAGAGAGTCACAGTGGTGGCTCCTAGAGTGGGACTGAGTGGCGAAGTAGACCACCTTGTTGTACAAGACCTGTAACTTATTGAACTCAAGCTTGGCCATTCCCTGAAGTATCGGGGCAGTGTAGGTGAGTGTTGGGAGGAAGACACATGAGGCAATGGCAGTCCTAGCTTCTGGGATCAGCTGATCCTTGAGGCGATAAAGGGTACCAAATTTACCATGAATGACTTTGGTGACTTGGTCAACATGTTGTTTTAGAGTGAATCCTTGGTCCAAAGTAAGGCCTAGGTATTTTGTGGAGGCAACCACTTCTAGTTTGTTACCCGCCCTGGAAGTGAGTTGCAGGTGTTGAGTTCTGTTTTGGTCAAGGGATCTAGGTCCGAACAACATGGCCTTGGTTTTGGTGGTATTAAAGACCATTTTTTTCTTAATAAGCCAGTCCTCCATTGTGAGTAGATCCTCTTGGAGGGATGGGCCTAGGTCCCCCAGATTGTCAGAGGATCTGTAAATCACGGCGTCATCAGCGTATTGAATAACAGCACTGCTCCTGCAATGGTTGTGCAGATCATTTATAAACAGGGAGAAGAGAAGAGGACCAAGTATGGACCCTTGTGGTACCCTCTCCTTTAGGGGCAGTGGATCAGAGAACTTGTCCTTCCACTTAACCCTCTGAGAACAACTGGTAAGGTAGCTTTCAAACCACCTGAGAGCATGAGGGTCCAGGCCTCTGTTACACAACTTGTGAAGTAGGAGTCGGTGGTCGACCAAGTCGAAAGCCTTGGAGAGGTCGATGAAAACTGCTCCTGTGTTGGACCCTACATCAAGTTCCCTAAGCACATCTGCAGAGAACTTAGTTAGACTGGTGTCTGTCCCATGTTTAGCTCTGAACCCATGCTGGGCTGGGGAAAGAAGCCGGTGTGCCTCTAAGTATTCTCAGAGTTGACTGTACACCAGTTTTTCCTGGATTTTTGCTAGGGTGCAGAGTAGGAAGATGGGCCTGTAGGTGCCAGTGGGTTCCGTAGACCCACTGTTGTGAATGGAAACCACGTGAGCATGTTTTCACAGCTCAGGGACAGTCCCATCAAGAAGGGACCGGCTTATGAGCCAGGTGAGGGGCCTTGCGAGTGCTGGAGCACTGTCCTTGAGCAGTCTGGCTTGGATACCATCAGGCCCTCCTGATTATCTGGTTTTCAGGGACTTTAGGAGGGTGAGGACTTCTTTTGACCTTAACTAACCTCAGATGAAGGGATGGATGGTCAAGGTTAGGAGGTTCCAGTGTGTAGGACTCGTTGTTAGTCACTGGGAGCCCAGCCTTGTAAGCCTCAAGGTTAGTGAAGTGATGATTGAGGGCCACAGCAATGAGGGTCCCATCATTCAGTAACTGCCCATTGGCCACAATGGGGCCTGGGGCAGTCTTGCTTTTTCCCTTTATCAGCTCATTGATGTGAGACCAGAATAATCTCGGATTGCCTAGGTTAGTTTTCTGGAGGTAATTGACGTATGCCCTTTTTTCAAGCTTGACTGCGTGCTTACTTTGGTTTCTAAGAGCTTTGTACATCTCAAGGTCAGCTAGGAGTGAGGAGCACTTGAAATTTTTCCAGGCTTTGTCACAGCAGATCAGCAGGGCCTTTAGAGGGGGAATGATCCACTTCTAGCAACTGTCTTTAACTCAATGGGTCTTCAATGGAGCAAAGAGGTCAGTGGCCCTCATAAGAGATTTCTGGAAGAAGGCGATGGCGCCGTCCAGGGTAGGGTGGTGTCACAGTGGGCTCCAGTCAGTGTTACTGAGAAAGGTATTGTATTGCTCGGGTGATAATTTAGAGTAGTCCCGCATTGTGAGGATTCTAGGTTGAATCCTGTCTGCCCTGTTCTTCTAGATACAGAAGATGGGTGAGTGGTCACTCAGGGCATCGGCCATAGTGCCTGCTGACTGAATATTCTTTGGGTTTGACACCAGAGCCCAGTGAGGGTGGAGTGCCTTCCCATTCTATGATTCATTCTGGTGGGTTCAGTGATTATCTGGGCAAGATCTGCCTCTTGTAGGAGGCCATTGGTAGACAACTTTGATTCCTGGGCCCAGTTTAGGTTAAAGTCCCCCAGTATGAGGAGTTCAGTTGAGATATCATTGGCTAGGGCTTTAGTGAGTCTCTAGGGATTGGAGCGCATTCGTAGGGGGGCTGTATATGCACCCAATGGTAAGGTGCTTAGCACCACCTAGGGTGAACCTTATAAAGATCGATTCATTCTCAGGGCACGTGCTGTGCTGCGTGCTGATCTGGATATATAAATCCATTGACTAAGACATGCTCTTATTTTTCTCAGCCTTACCATTCTTTCTCTAGAGTTGATTTTGCCCTTGTTTCCTTAACAATATTAGAATGTATTCAGAATTTTCAACATAGTCCAATAGTAATATCTGATCATTTGTTGATGTCATGGGACATTATTTTTTTTTTTAATTCACATTTTATTAGTAAATTTTTTACTAATACAGGGGAAAGAGAAGAACCATATACAGTGCTTATACACACATTAATACATGAGCTGTCCCATCCCTCCCCCACCCAATACAGCAGCAAGGTCTTACAAAATAGAAGAAAATAACATAGTATCACACATCAAAAAGCACTGGATATACAGACTCATTTAGCAGCTCTGACCATAATTAACATGTGAAGGGGATCCCAAGTATTCTTGTACCACTGCAACTTATTGTGGAGGCTCGCTTTCACTTTTTCAGTACGTAAATTAGCCAGAATTTCATTAACCCATTCCTGATATGTTGGGCTTAATGTATCCCTCCAATGCCGAAGCACAATTTTCTTAACAGATAGTGCAATCATGGAAATATGAAACCTTCTGATTCTAACCTTGATAGAAGATAAATCCCCCAACAAACATATGTCTGGAGTGAAGTATTCCTGCAAACCCAGTATGGGGTCTAGATTATTCTGTATGGCCATCCATAATGGCTTTATCTTAGGGCATGACCAAAAGTCATGAAGAAGCATACCTTCCTCTTGACATCCTCTGGTACAGGCCCTCAAACTTATAAGACCCCATTTTCTTAGCTTCACAGGGGTATAATACATGTTATGCAATATATGGTATTGCATAAGGTGAAGTCTATCCTGAGAAACATATTTATGGCAAAACTTCCATAAAGCTGACCAGTTAGGAGTATATTGAGGAAAAAAAGAAACCCAGAGCCTATTGGGGCCTTCAGGTCTCCCATATTTCCACTGAAACAGGACACGATATATTTTGGAGATAGCTCCTGGTGACCCCAATAAAGGGGAGAGATCCGATACAAACAGAAAAGCAGGTGGACGAGGAGGGATATTACCAAATATTTCGGAGAATAGATGTTTCAATTGGGCCACCCTGAAGTAAAAAGTTAATGGGATATCAAACTTGCGAATTATATTAGAAACTGAGAGCCATTCCCCTGCGTCATCCAGAAAAGTAGAAATGATCCCATCCCCAATCTGGGACAACCATTTACGAGATATCGTCTTTTTGTTTATTGAGAAAGATGGGGAATTCCAAATGGACTGGGACAGGTCCATTTCTGGGGAATACCGCAGAAATGAACAATGCTGCATATGAACTCTGAGGGACATTCGGATAATGGGACAACTAATAGTGTCCGGAAGGGAGGCTATTTTGAGATAGAACATTGTCCGGGGGTCAATGTTCTCAGATAGAATAAAGTCTAGCTCAATTTTGAGTCAAACCGGTCTTAAATATTCCGGACCCGGATTAACCCACCGCAAATATTTTGCAATATGACTAGCCCAATAATAAATTGCTAGATGGGGGATCCGCAGTCCTCCATCTAGTTATTGAGCAGCTAGTTTGTAATATGCTAACCTGGCTTGTTTATTAGACCAGATAAAATTTGTGAAAATTCCATGCATTTTATGAAACCATGATAACGGTGTAAAGGAGTTAAGAAGCGAGGGGGGTAAAATAAGCAAGGAAAAACATTCATTTTAATGATATTAATGTGACCCCAAAGACAGAGAGGGAGTTTGGACTATCTATTGAGATCCTGAACTATCACTTGGGAGAGAGGCTCCAAATTTTCCTTAAACCAGGAGGAGGGGTTACACGTCAAATTAATGCCAAGGTATCTGAGAACACGTGGAGACCAACTGAGACCAAAAGATGACAAGTCATTTTTAAAAACCTTATGATTAAGAGGGAAAATGGAGGATTTATTTATATTCAACTTGTAATTCGAGAGAGCACTGAACCTGGTGATTCCCTCAACATGACAGGAATTGAAGTTTTTGGATGAGATAAATGAAGAAGGAGATCGTCAGCGTAAGCCGTGATCTTCACCACCTGGTTACCAATCGGGATACCGCTTATCTCCGGATTATTGAGAATGCTTCGGATAAGAGGCTCTAAGTATAAATTAAATAAAAGGGGGGAGAGAGGGCAGCCCTGCCGGGTACTGGAAGACAAAGGAAAGGGTTTGGAGAATGCTCCGTTGCCAGAGACTCTGGCAGATGGAGTTTGATATAAGGCCCGAATCCACTCTATAAACTTAGCCGGAAAACCAAATACTTTAAGGGCCTGAAACAGGAAATTCCAATTGACATGATCAAATGCCTTCTCGGCATCCAAGGAGATCAATCCCATGGGAAAGGCAGCATCCCTGGACACCGAGACTACGTGTGACAGAGTATGTAGATGGTCAGCTGATGAACGTCCCTTCATAAACCCTACCTGAGACACATTAATCAGATCAGAAAGAACTTGAGTTATTCTATCAGCCAATATCTTAGAGAGAATTTTAAGATCTTGATTCAATAAGGAGATTGGTCTGCAGCTTTGCACTAATTCTGGGTCTTTATCAGGCTTAGGGAGAAGTACAATCAGGGCCTCAAACAAATGTGTATCTATTTTAGCACCAGAAAGAATGTGACAGTACAACCGGTGGAGAACTGGCAATAACTGTGATTGAAAAGTTTTATAAAATAAAGCGGAAAAGCCATCTGGTCCTGGGACCTTATCCGAGGGCAAAGCCCCAATGACCTCTGAAATTTCCTCTAGTGATATTGGTGAGGATAGAAAATTCCTCTGCGATTCTGATAGAGAGGGTAGAGAGGAATCCCTCAGGTAGGCCTCAAGCTCTTCTAAGGAAGGAGGGTTGTCCATATCCCTATATAAATCCTCATAGTAAGAGGCAAACTCCTGTACAACCTCAGAAGGGGATACCTTCAAGGATCCATCTGCCTGGGCCCTAATTGGAGGTATAAATCTAGCTGATTCTTGCTGCTTTAACCTTAAGGCTAGCAGACGACCCGCCTTTTCCCCCTGATCGGTATAGTTTGCTCTGGTACAAATAATAGCTAATTCTGCTTTTTCCCTCAATAGATGTAAATATTTATCTTTAGCTACCGAGAGCCTCCTCATATCCTCTTCCGAGGCATTAGAGGATAACCTGGTTTCTAAAGACCTAATTAGAGATAATGAAGCTAGTAATTCCACCTCTCGAGTCTTTTTCCTTTTTGTGGCTAAGCTAATAATGATCCCTCTCATATATGATTTGAAAGCACTCCACAAAATATCAGGTGTCGTATCCTCAGAGGAATTAGTAGAGAAAAAGAAACCAATCTCCTCCTTTATTAGATCACAGTATTTAGTGTCTTTGAGCAATTGACCATTTAATTTCCATTGGGTGTCTTTACGGGGAATGTTAAGGAAGGCCAGCTTGTAAGTTACCAAGGAGTGATCAGACACTAGACCTGGCTGGATCGAGGTAGTCAAGATCCCTAGCAAAAGGGCCTGAGAGAGGAAAAAATAGTCAATGCAAGACTGGGTTCTGTGCACCAGTGAGTTAAAGGTATACTCCCTATCCTTAGGGTGTAACACACACCACACATCACACAATCCGCACTGATCCAGAAAATCCCTAAGGGCCCTCTGTCTGGGCGTTAAGCCCCTCAGCCCAGTACCAGACCTATCCACTTCAGGATCAAGAACCAGATTGAAGTCCCCGCCTATTATTATACCAATGGAGAGCATGGGAAGGAGTATGGAAATAAGCTTTATGTAAAAGCCCGGATCATCTGCGTTAGGCCCATAAATGCTACCAAGTAAAATAGGCATAGACCAGAGACTCCCTTGAACTAGGACATATCTGCCATCTGGGTCCCTGAAAACTTGTTTGGAAATAAAGCGGATGTCTCCATTAATTAGAATCATGACCCCGAAACTATTAGTGGACCCTGAGGCATTAAAAACCTGCCCAATTTGTTGCGTCCAAAGTTGCAGAGATTCACTTTCCAGTAAATGAGATTCTTGCAGGAATATAATCTAAGACGATAATAAGCTTAAGTGTTTTAACACTTGGTATTGTTTAACTTTTTTCCTTATCCCCTTCACATTCCATGTAGCAATGTTTATACCACTAGCCATCTAAACAGAAAAAGAGAAAGGACATTATATGAAATCCAGGAATTACAACAATAATTATCAGACTTCAATGACCCGAACCCCTGTTTGCTGCTGTATACCCTTCCCAACCGAATATCAACTTTCCTCCCTCCCACCACCCCCCGCACCCCCAAAATATTCCACCCCTTTCCAACTAATAAGTAATATGACAACCCTAAACGCAATATCACCCTTCCTCCCCCCTAACTGTCCTGAGCAACGCTCAGCACAATATCGCTTCCTTCCTCCCTCCAACCCCCACGATGTACCCAAAAACCCCACCTTAGAATGTAAACCTTCTTATGGAATTTGTAATCAATAACATCACATCAAAGATAAATGTAATGTAGGTAATAATAGGTAAGCACTGGACTCCTGAAATCCAGAACAAAAATGGCAAGAACAAGAGATAGAGGAGAGAGCAACTCCTACTTGGGAGCTATCCAGAAAACCCCGAATTCCTGAGAAAAAACAGAAAATACACGATGTAAGGCACACTCACCGAATATGCTCTCATAACTGCTGCCATTAAGAAAATTGAAAACTTTCCCCGAAACGTATATTCACTAGTAAACTAAATGCTCCCAAGTAGTGGACCTCCATCTGTGTCCAAGCCCCCACTGCCATCTATACCCGATAGAAATAAATTCCAGAAACAAATAGATAAAGGGGGGTTGAACCACCAAAATTAGAGCAAAAGTGCCCTATAGTGATAATATCCCAAGAAACATTGAAACCAAAAGGACACTCTCTCGAACCGTGCCCCAATAAACAAAAACATCAAACTTGAGGGTTTTCATCATATTAACTATATCATGCGAGATATTTAAGTGTCCCTGGAAATGAGAAAATGGGAAATGTGATCTATGTGAGTAGAAAGGGAACACTTCCCAGACAAAACACTACCCCCCCAAGAGAGAAAGTCCCTAGATGTGAGGATGCTCCAAAACACTGAGCGCTGAGATGGAAAATACAAAAGGTCAAGACTCTGCTGAGAATAGGCCCCTCTGTTGCAAAATTCGAGAGTCCATGAAAACAGACTGGTATTCAGTCCTCTTTTGGTATAACAGCATGAAATAATTCTTCTCCTTTCCGAAACAGGGTGGGGTAAAACCGACCAACCAGATCTGGTGTCTTGAAACAGATCAGGCAGAGCAGCCTTCAATCCCGAGAGAGCAGCTTCAGGATTCTCATATGTTAACCAGGTACCGTCCACTAGAACTTGTAGCCTAGCTGGAAACCCCATTTTGAAGCGAATGCCTGCAGCTGTAATTTTTGATACAATAGGATGAAAAGCAGTACGCTTTGCCCTGACCGACCCTGGTAGATCTTGGGCAATTCTAAGCCTGGCATTTTCCCATTTCACTTCTTGTAACTCTCTCACTTTTCCCAGAAAGTGCTGTCACTCTAGGTAATTTAAAAAATGGCAAATAATGGGACGTGGCATTGCTCCTGGGGATGGCTTGGGTCGCAGGGACCTATGCGCCCTTTCAATGATGTAATTAGCTCCAAAGGGAGAGGAACCGGTGATCTTTTCAATCAGCTTCTGCACAAACCCCAGCATATTCAGGCCTTCTTCTCCTTCTGGAAGGCCCAGGATAACAACATTATTTCTTCAGCTGTGGCCCTCCAAATCTTCCAACTTAGCTTCCAAGCTAGAAATCTTTTGCCACATGACTACGAGACTGGGATCGATTTTTTCCACTTGCTTCTCAAGAGATAAGATACGGGCTGCATTATCTGAGGTTTTCATCGTGACCTCCTCAAGTTTTTTAGAAAGGATTTAATTTCAGCTGAGATTTCTTTAATTTCTTCCCGGAAGGGTTTGAATTCTTCCAAAAATCTGCTCAGAGTTAGGGGCTCTTGCTCAGAGATCAGGCTTTGAAGCTCTGGCTTATCCACAACACTCGAGGCCCTTGATTTTTTCGGGGTCTTCTTGGGAGTGACCGGTGGTGTATGCTTCTGTGGAGGCTTCTTCATATAAACCTCCATAATCACTGGCAACAAGCAGACAGGAGCCCAGGATATTAAGAAGGCGATAATCTATAAACTTTCTGGTTTTTAGGAAGAAATAGCAACCAAAATAGCGATTATTTGTGGTTAGGAGGTTGGAGCTGTGCAGCGGAGCTTCTACTTGGTATCCTGCATCATGTGATCCCCCCAGGACATTATTTTTAAAGAAACTACACTTAAAGAAAAAATATGGAGGTTGGATACTATAATTTTGGAAGATCAATATTTTGAACATTTTATGGAGGTAACTCTTTTGAATTACTTCAAAGAAAATGAGGTAGGGGATACACCCTTATTTACAATATGGGAAGCTTTAACACCTACAGTAAGAGCACATGTTAACACATACAAGGAATATGCATGGAAATATTTCATATAATTATTTCTGTAAAGGTAAGAATAAACAACAAAAAGCTCAATTAATAAATCTGGAAAAGCAAATTCAGAAAAAAGAAAGAGAATATATCCAGTCAGAAACAGAACAAGATTTATCAATTTACCGACAACAAAAAATAAATGTATCCATTCACATATCTGGAATGTGTAGTACGGTATGGGCTGCACGCCCATTGGCTCATGCTGTGGACCAATGGGTGTACAGTCCTACCTATGGTGTCAGTGGGCGGGCGGCAGGCGGTTGGGGTGCTGCTGCCCGCCGCTGACCGGGGGGAGTGGGGCGGTGGGGCTCAGTGGGCGGGTTAGGAGGGGGGTCCGCTGGACCACCAGGGATATTGGATTTATATTATTTTACAAATGCCCATGATCGGGCTGACAGTGGTCCACTGGACCACCAGGGATATTGGATTTATATTATTTTACAAATGCCCACAATCAGGCTGATAGCAGTCCACTGGACCACCAGGGATATTGGATTAATATTATTTTACAAATGCCCACAATCGGGCTGACAGTGGTCCACTGGACCACCAGGGATATTGCATTCATATTATTTTACAACTGCCCGCGATCGGGCTGTGGGGCACATTGCCCCGCTGGAGGGGGCATCGGTCCCCAGTGGCTGCTGCCTGGCAGGGCTCCAGGTGCAAGTCACCGGGGATAGGCGCACCTGCATGTAAATGGTTCATAATGACATGCAAATGGCCCCATTTGCACCTTGCATACATTATGGCCCCATTTGCATGTGCACTTTTGAATATCGCGGTTGCTGCGCATGGTGCAAGGGAACTTGCGCTAGCGCATCCCCCTGCTCCTCTCTGGCCACTTGCGCTGGGCAGTAGTGCCACCGCGCTCGCAAGCGCACTGTGGTGGTTGAGGGTGCGATATTCAACAATGCTGTGCCATGGCGCAGCTCCATTGAATATCGCCCAGTCAATGCCCCTGCACAGTCAAGTTGAGCTGCGCCCAGGCTTGCACCACAGCCTAGCGCAGTTTGAATATCTGGCCCACAGTGTTCAGCATTAACTGGTGTTAACACTTTCCAGCTTCCAGTAATGCCACAGCCATTTATCTGATTGTGTGGGTTGTAAATTCAAACACCAGTATCTTCTCTTTAGTTGCAGTTGTCAGAAGCATTTTCAGCAGCGTTTAGCCCACTGACTGTCCCGAACAAGGAGAGGTAATTGAGTGGATTGGAACAAGATAAAAAAATGGCAGCAGAGGAGAGATACAACAATTGTGGTCAGCTGTGGGCTTGCAACTGAATTTAAATACTACATGGAGGGGCATGTGAATTGTATGTGAAATATCACTAAAACGTCACCAAGCCAACCTGGTTTTTGAAATGATATCCGATCAGACCAGATTCTTCATAGCAGCCTGATATATAAATAAAGACTTTGATTGATTGACTGATCGATTGATTTATATCCGTCCCAATACAAAAACCGGGTCGGATATCCATGCATCCCTACTCAATAGGGATAAAATGGAAATAATGGTGTTAAATAAAGATAATAGTAAAGTAAATCCAACACTTACAAGACAACCCCAGGAGGCGTATTTATGGGTAATATTGACAAAAAACCTAGGAGGACTATATGAGACTAACTCAGTAACTATCTTAAGAGAAATCCCCATCAATACTGATAGATGGAAATATCTGCCTTTAACACTGATGGGGAGAGCCAATACAATAAAGTTGAATTTGTTACCTCAGTTGTTATTTCTGTTTCACGATCTCCTCATCAATATTCCTAATACATTTTTTGTGGACATGGAAAAAAATACTATCATTTATATCGCAAGATAACTTTGCAGTACGCCTTCTAGCCAGAGTTTTAACTGGTGGGCGCACATTTTTCACACCATAACAGCTTTCTCCTCTCTGCCTATGTCTATTGAATGTACTATACTAGAACTGTGTGTAATCATTTGAACTGTATTTATTTGACTGTTTAATGCAAGTAAGAACAGTTCAGTTTGAAAAAGTTGTTAAGCTAAACTGCAATTTATATGTATTTTTTCCTCTGCCTTCTACTCTCTTGTTTCCCATACCTCTCTCTCTCCCAGAGTAACCCTTAGACACCCCCCCCCAGCCTGGCTTCTTGGAGCCATCCTCTTCTGTTTATTGCCCTCCTTTTGACACTTAATTTGCTCCTGCTGTCTTCCTGTATCCACTCACTGGCTGTCCCACTCTCCAATTGCCTTTTTAAATACATCCCTATTTCCCCCCTCTCTCATTTCTTCCTAGGAGGCGTCTCATGGCCAGGGCACTCCAGCTTGCCAAGGAACAGCACCTAGGGACATGGCTTAGCTTTGCTGTATTCCCTGCATCTCCAGTTCAGCCTCCAGCTCTGCAGGTACGAACTTCCATGCGGCTTGCCCCACTCTCTCCCCATTGTTACCTCCAGCTCCTGATTGGACGGCGCTGCTGAATCAGGGCTCCCAATTGGCTTCCTACTTCTTTTCACTGTCTGAACTTTGCTGTACACCTCCTAGCCAGAGTTTTAACTGGTGGGCGCACATTTTTCAAACCTTGTGTAACACTCTGTGCTTTTCTGTGTCCATTTTCCCATTAGCAAGTTATATTCTACTGCAGCGGGACTAGCGGGACATAATCTTTATCTAAGCGATCCCTGGCTCTTGTTCATATAGATACCTTCCTCAACTATAGCTCCCACATTCATCTGACCAGCCCCCTCCTCTGGTCCCCTGCTTACAAATTCTTTGTCTTCCTAAATCAATTACTCACTAATTTCTCTGCCTTATGAACGATGCATCCCCTACTGCCCTCTCTCTCCCCCTTATTCTACTCATATCCCTCTCTTTACCACCTCCACTTGCTCTCCATTCACCTATTCCTAATAACTCTCTCAACCCCATCAGTTACTATCACCAATCCCCTACCCACATCCATGCTATCACTCCGTCCCTGCCATTTGAAATATGGTCTCACTCTACCACTGTTCCTCATGCGGCTTTGATAACGGTGTCCACTTTCACTGCAGTTCTCCACCTTCTTGTTCCTCACTCATCCACTCCCTTCTAAACAAAACTCCCAACCTCCTCGCCAGCCCCTTCAAAATCATCTAAGCTCCACTTTCTCATACTCACCCTCCTCTTGCTCTCCACCAGGGATATGTACCCCAACCCAGGCCCTTTTGCCTCTTGCTCCTCTGGTGTCTCCTCCTCTACTACCTCCCCCGCTCTCTTCTCTCAGCCCTCCCAAAGGGCTTAAAGATCCTGCATCTAAACACCAGCTGCTTGTTGCAAAAAATAGACCAGATTCAGACCATGGTCTGCACTCTAAAACCAGACATTTTAATCATCTCAGAAACGTGGCCAAAAGCAGTATTCCTGACCATTCAGTCTCCATTCCTGGCTACTCATTGCTAAGGCAAGACTATGCTTGCAGGGATGGTTGTGCCTCCATCCAATATTCCATCATCTACTCATCCTCCAATCCTGAGACCTATGATGCCCTAGCTATCCATGTGACCCTCCCCTTCACTCTTCTAATTTTCATAGCTGGCATATACTGCCTCCCAATGTCCATCGCGCTAGACCACCTAACTCCATCACTTCCCTTGCTCGCTCTGGGGAATTATTCATCCTAGGTGACTTCGATATAAATTGGTTGTCACCTAAAACTACCAAAACTAAAAACAAAATCAGAGCCCTAAACCTCTCTCAACTGATCTCTGAACCCACCCGCACAAACCACAAGACACAACAACACTCCCTACTCGACTGGGCCCTTACCTCCCACCCCCACCGGATCATCTCCTCTAGCATCCTGCCCGATGCTCTAAGTGACCATAACCCAATATTCATAGTTAGGAAAGTCCACAGAACAAAATAGCCACACAAAACCATACAGCTACACTCTTTCAAGTCTCTTGACCTCGAACCTCTCTTGAGTAAACTTGCCACTTCTGACTGGTCCCCCCTAACCCCCTTACCCTCAGTTAATACGGCTCTTTCCTACTTCAAAGAAATCTTTCTTGTAAACTGGAATGCCTTTGCCCCAGTCAAACAAACCAGAGTCAGAGGTTACCACTTACCTTGGATAACCCCTGAACTTCTGCCCTGTCTCAGGGCTAGAGGTCAAGCCTAGAAACGTCATAAAGCTACCCAGCATCCTAGTGACCTCATGAACTTCCGCATGCTCAGAAACACTTGCACCAGGGCTGCAAGGTTAGCTAAGTCTGAATATTTCAAATTTGCCTTCATCACCAACATAAATTCCCCTTCAAAGTTCTGAAAGGTAATGCACACCCTATTTACCCCCTCATATTGCCCACCGCCCCCGGTACTTGAAGTAAATAGCTCACTAGTGTCCAACCCACCAGCTGTAGCTGCAGAATTTAACTCCTACTATACCGCTTGTGCCACTGAGCTACTGAAATCCCTCCCTCCTACCCATCCCCCCACCTCTACCAGTGTTCCACCTCCACCACACTCCCACCTTCCCTTCTCTTTCACTACTGTAACCCCAAATGATGCCCTAATTGCCCTCCTCACCATCAACCCCTCTAAAGGTGCCTCACTGATGGTCTTGACCCAAAACTCCTCTCCCTCTCCTCTACCACCATTGTCTACCCGCTCTCAATAATCCTAAATCACTCATTCTCTACTGCCTCTGTCCCCTTTTCATGGAAACATTTTTATTTTTTTTTTTTTTATTTTAGTCTTTGGTAACTGGGTTAGGCCCACTAGGCACAAGTGCCTGTTTTCAGGGGTGATCTGGAAGCACTGGGTGGTTAAGTGACTTGCTCAGAGTCACACAGTATGCAAGTGGAGGTTGTGAGAATCAAACCAGGGTCTGGTCTGCTGGATGTACCAAGCTCATTCACAGCTCTTTACTCTAACCTCTAGGCTATACTGCCAGCCCACTGCTATGCTACACTAAACATGCTATGGTCCTCCCTCAACCCAAAGGGGATGAGCCCTCATCCCCTGGCAACTATCACCTCATCTTTCTCCTCCCTATCCTTGCCAAGCTTTAAGAACACATTGTCCTCTCCCAACTCACCTCTTTTCTATCTGACATCTCCTTTTTCACCCCCTTCCAGTCTGGTTTCAGGAAAAAACACTCAACCACCACCTCTCTCCTATGGCTCCAGACTCCATCCTAACCGGGATGGACAATGGGCAAATTACCTCTGCCATTTTTGTCGACCTGGCCAAAACCTTCAACACTGTCTCTCACTCCCTTCTCCTCAACTCACTCCCGGCAGCTGGCCTATCTCCCTCTGCCACAAACTGGTTCAAGGCCTACCTTATTGGTAGAACCCAATCAGTTAAGATCTTGGATGCCACTTCCTCTCCCATCCCGATTAGCATTGGAGTCCCCCAGGGCTCTGTATTAGGGCCCCTCCTATTCTCCATCTTCTTAAATGACCTTCCCTCTGTTTGCTCCCCATCCTCTGCTATACATATGTATGCTGATGATACAGTCCTGTATACATCTGTCTCCTGTCCTGTTGAGGTTACAACCAGCTTGCAGCAATACTTCGACATGGTTCAGCTCTGGTTTGCTAACCATAAACATTTCCTCAATGCCAAAAAGACTGTCTCCATGACCTACGGCACAAGACAGAGTCTCTCTAGGCTTCCCTCCCTACCCACTTTTCACACCCTTAAGGGGACTTTACTTGAGGACACATCCTCCTTCAGGTACTTAGGTGTTTGGTTGGACCAAAACTTGGACCAAAACCACCTAAACTTCTCTGGATGTATTGATGCCATTCAGAAATAACTGCTCCCCAAGCTTGGTGCCCTGTTCAGGAACTGTAGTTGCATCCCTCCTATGGCTAGGTGTGAACTTGTTCAAAAGATGATACTGCCCATTTTTGACTACTGTGATGTGGTTTATGGTGCTGCCCCTAAGTCTACCCTGACCAGACTGGACACCCTCTTCAATTCCTTCTGATGCTTTGCCCTGGATGCTCCTCTCACACCCATCACTGTGATCTTTATCATGCCCTATCCTTCCCCTCTCTTACAAATAGACGATGCTCCCACTATGCTAAATTAACCTCCAAGCACTGGATGGGTGAGCTCCCTTCCTACCTCACCTCCTCCTTTATAACACCCCCCACCCTCCTATTCCCTTAGAGCAACCAACTCCCGTGCCCTGGTTGTCCCCTACAGATCCACCCAAATTGGTCAATCCAGTTACTCTCACCACCTCCCAAAAATTTGAAATCCCCCCAAATCTGGCACTCATCCTCTGCCTACTCCATCAGCTCTGCCCTCAATAATTACCTTGCACCTAGCTGCTCCTGCCACGTCCCTCCCTAATTCCCTCCTCTAAGCACTGAACAAATCCTAGCCCCTACCTTCACCTTCATTTTACCCTGTGCACACCCACCTCCCAAATCTCTAGCCCTATCCCCTTCCCCCTAATTGCTTCCCCTTACTGGACTCCCTTGATAGCTCACAGAATGTAAAGGACCCTGAATGCTCTCCAAGAGTCCCTCTCCTGCCCCCAAGGGGCTTGTATCTCTCATCTGCTCCCTTCTCCTGCCATCTTAAAAGGGTCTGTCTAGGACACTGCCTTATCCCCTTCTCTCTGGTCCCCCCAGTCCTCTTGCAGGGTTCCTCGCATCCTGAAGGGGTCTCCAGGGGCACAACTCTTCCCCCTCCCCACCTCACCATTCCCTTCCCTTTCACCCTTTTCTTTTATGTAAGAACTTGTTTACTTATTAACCTGGCACTTATTATTGTGCACTCTTTCTACATGTTATGCACAACACTGTTGTAACACTATTTGTAACACCTGCCTTACAACTATGTTAATGTTGATCTTGTAACTTTAATGTATAATGTCTCATTCCAGTTGTACCCCTTACCTTAGAGGTACAACTGGAAGATGAGCAACTTGTTGCTCAGTGTGCCTTCCATGTGAAACATTTCAATAAATAAAATAACTATGCCACTATATTAGGATAAACGATATGAGAAAACAGCCTTAACTTTTAAAAACACATCGGCCCAGATATTCAAAAGAGTTGAGCCATGCGCAATAGGGTTGCACCTGCCCAAGTCCAAAATTGTGCCATTCTGCGATATTCAGCAGGAGGCAGTTGCGCCCCCGAAATCATGCTGAGCAACAGCGTAATGATAATAAAGGCCTGCGCAAGTGAAGGGGGAGGAACCATGAATAAATGGTGCAGTGCGATATTCAATGACTTGCGCCATGCCCAATAGGGGAGCAAGCGGAAGTTGTGCCATAGCAGAAATTAGCCAAAATAAAAAGGAGCAAGGGAGAGGCACAAGAATGCTACAGAGAAGCCACATGAGGCAGAACTCTAGGCAGACAGACAGGACAGGAGGGACACACAGGGCAGGCCAGGGAAAGAGCAACCTGAACACACAGACACAGGCAAGGTGTGGGGAGCCACAGCCAGTGTAGAAGGGGGAAGTGCCACACAGCACAGAGGCCACCACAGGGAGGTGTTCCTGGTGCAGGGGGAGTAGCAGGGAGGACAGCAGGGGGAATACAGTAACAGCTGCCAGGGGGGGGTGAACACAAGCCAGGGACATGGCCAGTGCCACCTTCCAGATGGAGGCCATTATGAGGGGGTGAGAAGGCGGGCGGCAGGGGGGGCGTGGCCATGGAAGGGCCCATCGGTGGTATGCCCCCAACAAGCAGTACCGAGCCCGCACCAGCTTCGAGCTGTAAACTGATACTGAGATTGTGGGCCAGTACCACCTGAATATGGCAATTCTGAGGTGGCTCTGTGAGCTGTGCAGTGATGTGATGCAGGCACTCACACAACGGAGCCATGCCCTGTCAGTGGAGACTAAAGTAACAGCCTGCATGTGCTTGCTCACCACGGGTACCTTCCAGAGACCAACTGGGGACACCACAGGCATAACCCAGTCGGCTATGTCACGCCACCTCACCCAATTCCTCAGCGCACTGCTGCCACATGCTGCGGAGTACATCCATTTCCCCATGACACCGGCAGAGTGCACAGTAAACATACAGGAGTTCCTCAGGGTAGCACGTATGCCTGGCATGCTAGGGGCAATAGACTGCACCCATGTGGCCATATGCACACCACCTGGCCCCGAAGGGGCCGCATACATCAATCGCAAGGGCTATGCCAGCATCAACTGCCAGGTGGTGTGCGATGCCAGGGGGCACATAATCAATGTCTGTGCCATGCACCCTGGGAAGCACATGATGCCTTCATCTGGCACCAGTCGGCACTGTGCCACAGATTCGAGAGTGGGGACATCCCCACTGGACACCTAATGGGGGAGTATGCAAACCACATGGACAATCATAGGGCCTGGGGGGGCATGGCCAGAGGTGACATGGGTAGTGGCCTACATGGCCTGGGGCAAGGTGATGCTGATCACCAAACTAACCTCCGCCCTCTACACACAGGTGTCAGTGGATACCCACTCCATCCCTGGATGCTCACACCCTACCGGCGGCCCGCTACCCCATCGCAGCAATGCTACAATGAGGCACACGCCACCACAAGTAATGTCATCGAGTGGGTGTTCGGGATGCTGAAGGCACATTTCCATTGCCTGGACACCTCCAGCAGTGCCCTACAGTACAGCCCCTCAAAGGCCTGTGGGCTATTCCTGGCCTGTTGCATCCTGTACAACATGGCCAATGAATGTGGGATAGCTGTACAGGTCGAAGACGGGGACAGCGATAGGGACGATGAGGACGCCGGTGATGATGGTGATGGGCAGCTCCCCCTTGGCTGATGGGACCCACGACTGATCCGGCTGGCACAGCTGCACCGGGACACCATCACGGAGGAGCACTTCAGCCAACCCAGGTAAGTCATAGGGCCATGTGCAACCACCAGTGGCTAAGGCACAACCCACAAACATGCATGGACACACACCAGGGGTGCATGCCATCAAGGGAAGTGGCAGGGCACAGAAGCACACACACAACCAGGGATGGGTGAGGATTAACATGCCACGTGGATGGACACACACACATGCACACACACAATGCACCAAATGTGCACAGAGGGCAGGAGGCACACTGACCCAGAACGCCAACCCTAGCAACACACATGTCTATAGGCCACCACACTCACTGCCTGTCCATGTGTGTGTGTCAGATGCTGAGCACCATTGCACATTGGTGTACAGCACAATGCAGGCATCATCATGCACACACAACATGCGGACAGCAGCTGGGA
The DNA here is from genome assembly GCA_016271365.2 of Neoceratodus forsteri. Lineage (NCBI taxonomy): Eukaryota > Metazoa > Chordata > Ceratodontiformes > Ceratodontidae > Neoceratodus > Neoceratodus forsteri. The sequence goes on from CM057451.1 coordinate 760,694,930, forward strand.
GGGTGTGCAGATGGACTGTGTGTCTGCGTGCAGGGCCGGGTACCCACCTGTGCACTGTCCACTGAAACACACAATGCACACAGTGCAGCACCAGACAGTAGCCGCACTGGGAGACAGGTCAGTCATGCGACACAGTGCCCCGGCTGCCACAGATGCGTGTGCAGCCCCGCCGAGACCTGCCAGCACTGACAGGCTGACCACTGGCCTCATGGGGTGGCACCGATAGTCCCCCAGGGGTTCCACTGCGTGAACGCGACTGTGATCGCGCAGGGGTCTGCAGCACACTGAACATGCCTGCGCCAGGAGTGCTCAGGATGCCCACAGCTGAACCCGGTGTCGACAGGGTGGGAGTCACACGACGCCGGGAACGGGGGGTTGACTGTGCACTGCATGGTGTCCACGATGCATGGGCACCTGACTGTGTGCCCATTGTGGCCATGACAGCAGTGAATGCCTGTGCATGCCTGTCAATGGCAGTGGTCACATCCTCCCACAAACGGTCCATCCCTGCCAGGATCAGAGCGGTGTCCCTGCTGCGACACTCCTCTGCCCACTCCAGAGCCACATGCAGTGCATCCACAGATGTCGCAAGCCGCATCTGCTGCTGGACTGATGCTTGCAGTAGGTGGGTGTACTCATCCAAGAGGTCATCTGCCTCCTCTGCATCCTGTTCCTCAGGGTGTGCATGGCCCTGATGATCAGCACCCCTTGAGGGTGGGTGCTGCACACCAGGACCAGGTATGGGCATGTCCAAAGGTGGTGCACAGATGCCGCCGCTGAACCCTGTACCCCCAAGCCCATTGGCTGACTGCTGATGCTACCCCTCTGGCTGCTGCTCCCCAGGGCTCATTGGTGCTGCCGCAGTGGCTGCAACAGTCCCACTGTCCTGAACAGACACCAGTGCTGCCCCACTGGTGCTGACAGGCACAGGCTGGGACTGTGCTGACACGCAGGCCTCCACGGCAGCACCACCCACAGCCATGGGCACAAAGTGCCCTGCTGTGTGGCCATCCCATGGCACACACGTGTCGCTGCCCATGAAGTTAGCGCCATCACCGGTGACAGACTCTGCACCAGCCCCAGTCACAGCATGCCGGCATCCATGGATGCCGGCATGCTGGGACACAGGCAGGGCTTCCTCCACACCTGTTACAATGACATCAGTGTGGAGAGCCAGGCGGCCCCACTGTCACAATGATCCACGTATACCTGTGGAGGTGGATGGGCCCTCCTCCATCTCCAGCTGACTATCCTCAGTGGACAGGCCCACCACAGCTGACCCATGCAGACGCTCAGGATCTGTAAGGGAAAGCAAAGTTGCGTTACTTCATGTGACCTACCCTGCCCCCACATAGACAGACCATGACTTACCATGCAGTGATGGACCACCACCCATCTGGAAGCCACCACCTGGAACACCCTCAATGGCACTGTGCTGCATGCTTCCAGCAAGCCTCTCCTCCTGTGGGGTCAGCTGTACCACCTCCAGCTGTCCCCCACCTGTTGCAGCACGTGCTGCCCTGATGGCAGCCACCTTCTCCTTTATCCTCCTCCTGTCCGTGCCCATCTTTTTCTTACACTCCTGCACAGAGTGCTGGTGGCTGCCATGCAGATTCACAGCACATGCCACATACTCCCATGCAGCAGCATGGGCTTGAGGTGTTCCCCGCTGTCCACTGAGAAGTGGCTCCTGATCCAGGTAGGTCTTAAACAGGGCTTTGGTTTCGGCCTTGGTAAAGTTAGGCCTCCTCCTCCTTCTCCCACCACTGTGTTTCTCCTCTCCAACAACTTGCTTGGTCATTATGAAGCCTGTAAGAATGGCAGTTGTTACCTGTGACTGTGCAGTCCCATGCATGTCCCTAAATCCACAGTCCACACTCCCAAACAGCATGCAACTCACCTATAGACTGCAGTAACCGACTATGGCCACTGCAGCCCAATGTCGCACTTTTATAGCACAACCCATGCAAATGAGTCAAGGCACAACTTTAAGTAGATGCAAATTGCAGTGCTGCGCCATTGAATGGCTGATTAGATGATTTGCATATGACGGCTGAATATCGCGCTGTTCCGCTTTGTGCAATTGTGTTGAATGTGCTGAGCCAATGGCGCAGTTCTGTGACATGCGTAGTACACACCTCACTGCGCATGCCTGGGTTGCTGATGCAGGCATCTGCCATGCTGATGACGTGCTGTGCATGGTAGGCAATGCAGGGCATGGCCACCATTGTGCCAGTGGTGCTATAGCAATGGTCACTACATGGCGCTGTGGCACTGGGCCATCATAGGTGCACTGGGCCAACTGCACAGTAGGCCGCTATGGTGGTGGCACACAGGCAGCCAATCATGCTACACATATTGGGTTCCTATGGTGCTGTGCGTGTCCATGTGCCAGAGACCCTTGACCCTGTGCCCGACCTTTGCCCCTAGGCACCATGCGTCAGGCATGGGTGCACCTCTATCGCGCTGTTCGGTGACAGCGTGATAGGGAATGGCAGCGCTGTACCACACAGCATCTGCACGTGGGGAGCCATGCTGCAGAGTGCCATATTGCCGAATAGAGCAGTGAGAATGGCACGCAGGAGGGCAGCCCAGTGGTCTGCAATCGAGCTGGCCAACCTAGTGGCCATTGTGGAGTCACACCATGGGCCACTTTTTGGGAGGTGCCCCTGGACAGGTCTAGGGCCCAGGTGTGGTAGGAGGTGGCCACTGCACTTGAGGAGGCCACAGGATGAGGGAGGAGCACCGAGCAGTGCCATCACAGATACGGGGACCTGCGGCGGAGGGAGCCGGAGCTACTGGCATGCCTGCGGGCATGTGCCAGGAGGGGCATGGTGCCATGGCCAGGTAGGGGTTATGTCAACACACTTTTATCTTCCATATGTGTAACAGTGTTGTATGTGTCCAGCACATGGGGGAGGGACTGTCCGGGGTTGGTTGTGGTGGTGTTCACAGGGTGTGGGGTGGGTGGGTCTGGCTGGGTGGGAGGACACACACCTGGGGGAAGGGGGACTTTGCTACAGGATTGTACTGATGTTCCTCTCTCCATGTTTGCCCCACAGGCCCGGAGGAAAGCCACCGTGCCCATGAAGAGCGGCAGCAGGAAGAGCAGGGTGCAGCAAGGCAGGGTGAGGGCCCTCACTGCCCACTTGACCGGCCCGATGAAGGTGAGTGCCATACATCCATGATTACTATTGCATGCTGTGTGACAGGGTGGGCAGCGTGGCATGGCCACCATCCATCGACACCACTGCCATGCATGTGACTTGTTACAGTCAACACTGTCCAGTGGCAATGCATGTCTGGAAGTGCATCAATGGTGGTCCATGCGTGCACCAGGTACATGGTTGTGCCACTGCCTTTGCACCACATAGCCATGTCACTAAACGGCCACGGTGGTGATGTGCGTGACTTGGCCGGTGGGTGTGTGCAGTGTTCCGCATGGCTGTATGCACCTGGGTGGGCAGGTCATGTGGATGTGATCACTGCGGGTGGTCACACACCATCACAGAGGTATGTCCCATGGCCATAGGCCATGCACAGTGGGCGGGCTGTATGGGGTTGTGCATTCACACCTATTGACTGTGCTCCCTTGTCCTAGGTACCTGCCATCTACAGGAAATCAGGGAGGTGCTGCTGGAGATATTACTGGTGATGAGGGCATCGCTGGACATCCTCAGATGGATAGATGACACCGGGGTCCTGAGGAGGCACAGAGCCCAGAGGAGTCGAAGTGGGGAAAGGCGCTTCCGCTAGGGATCAGTCAGTCCCTGTATTCCCCTACCCCCCTGGACTCACCCTCACACCCCTCCTTTCCCATCCATTTGTCCACCTCGCCCCTGCCCACCCCCACCTTGTTTGTGGCCCCCCAACCTTGTATATAGTTTATGTAATATTGTATATAGTTGAATTTTATATATTTGTTCAATACATTTAATTTTGATATGAATACTGTGGTGGTCTCTGAGTTACAGTGGGCTATAGGTGCTCAGCTGCACTGGTGTGCATGGCGTCAGGGGTGATGCGGTCATGGGTATGTGTGTGTGTCCATGTGAAGGTGACTATGGTGTGGGGGTAGCTATCAGTCAGTGTCTGTGGTGTGTGTGTTGTGCCCTGTGCACTGGATGACTGTGTGCAGTGGTCCATGGTGCATGCTCTGTGTCCATGGCACACCCATTGGCCCATCCATGGCCTGTGAAGCTGACACACATGCATGTCTGTGACCTGCATGGTCTGCTGGCATGTCAGAGGGGTCAGTGCCTGCAGGGCAGCCACTGTACCCGTCACATTGCTGGGTTGCCTCCTGTCACTGGTGTGGTGCATGTCTGCCTCAGGTGGTACTGTGGGCACCACAGTTGTTGTCCCACCTCCATGCTGTGCCTTGTGTGTGTTGCAGGGGATGTTCCCCACTGTCTGTGACTTGTGCTCCGGGCAAATGATGGTGGTGTATGGGTCCACAGTGCCTGCGCAGGGTGGCTGGCACTCCAGTGCCATGGAGGACTGTGGGTTGTGTGTACGCAGTTTACATGGGCCTACACTGGGGGCTTGGTTGCCCCATCACTGCGTCCCTGTGTTGTTGTGCCCTTGGGTATGGGTGGGTGTCTGTCCATACACTGTGTGGCATCCAGTGTGGTGCATGCTTGCATGCTTCCACGCACCACTGTGGGTGTCTGTGCTGGCTGTTATGGCCAGTGGTGGGTCGGGGTGTGTCATTGGAATACTGTGCAGGGTGCTGTACCACTGGTGGTGGTGTCTGGGGCATGCCCTGTCCCGTGTGGGGTACCTCATGTGCCGATGGATGGTTGGTCTCTTAGCAGTACCTCGGGGGGACTGTGCTTGGTGGCACTGTGTCTGCCATTGTTGCATTGCTGTGTACTGCCACCCACTGATGGGTGCTCATGGTGGGGCTGGCTTGCATGGTTCTGTGGTGCACAGGGTTACAGTGTCACAGTGGGGGTGGTGGCATGCATGGGGTTTCCTGCAGTTGTGGTCACTGCTCATTGGGGTTGTCTGGGGGTCACGGTGCAGGGTGTGCTCTGCATTGGGGGGATGGTGTGGCATGGGGTGGTCAGCCCTCCTTGTGCACCAGTCACAGCTTGCCGGTAGGTGTGATGGGGCACCTTGGCCCGGCTGTGGGTTGTTTGATTGTCTCCATGGGCCAGTGGTTATTCCAGCTCTCCCCCAGTTGTGCAGTGCATGGGGTGTGGGGGGACGATGTCTGTTCTGCTGTGTGTTCCTGTGCCCATCTGTGGCATGGGTGGTGGGCCCCTACCTCCCTGGTTGTGCAGTTGCATTGCTCTTCTGCTGGGGGACATCCCTGGTTGCACTATGGCACCTCTGGACTGCTCAGCTGAACATCCCTTGTTGCGCTATGGCGATCAGATCTGCTCAGCTTCCCTCCCTAGTTGCGCTATATGGTGGTGCGATATTCAATCGCCGGCTGTAGGTGAAGTTTGGCCTGCTCCATTTTTGAATATCACGTCTCTTGCACATGGGCGTAATAGACTTGCGCTTGCTCCTGCTATTGCACACTTTTTGGGCGTAGTTTGAATATCTGGGCCATCTTGAATATGGGTTGAGATGAATATAACTTTACACAAAAGAATAACAATTTCAGGAAACGTGCCAATACATAATAATCCGTACTTATTAAAAATAAACTCAAGTTATATTTGGAAGCATTGGGATGCAAAGGGAATTCACAGAATAGAAGCTTTATTAAAAGAGGAAAAATTGTTAGCCTTCCCAGAAATAAGAAAAATATAACTTACAAAATATTGATTATCTAACATGCTTACAGATTAGAGGCTACATCAGGAAATATTGGAATCTAAAGGAAGATCTATCTTTCAATCCATTAGAAGAATTGTTCAATAATAAAAATAATCACATAAAAACAATAGGGAAAATTATATAATTTAATACAAGAAAATAAACAAAAATCTCTTAATTTTCTAAAAATATCATGGGAAAAAGAATTGGGACAAAACATAAACTTAAATCAATGGGCAAATGCACTTAAATACCACAAAACAGCTTTAAAGTCCATATGATTTAGACAGATCCAGTTTAACTTATTACACCGTATATACTATACTCCATCAAAATTACATAAGTTTAATGACTCATTATCAGAAAAATGTCCTAGATGCTCAGCAGGAGAAGGAACAATAGTATATATGTTTGCTACATGTCTGTTCCTGATTACTTTTTGGGAAAATATATAGTACTTAAAACTATTAAAAAAAGTAATAGGAGTAACAATATCTTTTGACCCAGGAGGAATATTACTGGGTGTAAATAATTTTGATCTTCCAAGTTTAAATGGAACTCAGAGTTCTATGCTATCAGCAGCCATGATGGTGGCTAACAAAGATTTTATTAAAATGTAAAAATATAATACCACCTTTATTTACAAAATTGTTAAGGATGGTGGAAGAATTAATCAAATTGGAGAGAATTTATTATAATTTGGAAAAAAGGAAGGGACAATTTAATCAGATATGGCAAATATTTGTAGAAACAAATTTTAGCTAGGGAACCCTGGAGGTCTCATCTGTAGTGATAAGAAATCAAAAACACATTTTTAGAGTGGAAATGATGAAGGGCACCAAATAATAGATGTGAAATCATCCAGATCTTGTATCTTAAAATGATACTCAAATGACGGTATCCCTGATCTCATCCAAAAAAAGAAATTTCTAAACATGTAAACTTGAGAGTTGGAGTATTTGACAAGGGCAGCAATAGATGTTAAGAAAGCTTCTGAGTTAGTGAAGTGGAACTACCTCATGAGGACTCCTCAGAGTTTTGATTTTGGCTTTGTTTACCTGGGGTGGGGTTGGAACGTAGCTTGTATTATAGACTCACAGCCCAGGTATTGACTCATTGCCTCTTCTCCCTTTACTTGGTTTACTTGTTTTTTTTGGAAAAAAGGAAGGCCGGGCCCATCTAGATTTTTCCCCACACTTGAGAACTTGGGAACAATTTACATAAGATGATTCTGAATTAACCAGTTGTCGAGACCCTTTTTAAATGCTACAATGTTAGTAGAGTCTACTAATTCCTGAGGAAGTTTATTCCATAATCTTGGAGTCCCCAGTGAAAAAAAGTGAAATCTGATATTGGTTTTAGCCTTGGGCACAATAAGTTGTCTAGTGTGGCATCTAGGAACAATTCGCCTAGTAGCATAGAGAAGTCCAAATTTTTATAATAAGATCAGGGTTTTTTTTGAAGCTTGTATGTTAGAAGTAAGTCCCCTCTAATTCTTCTACCCTGCAAAGAATGTAAGCCTGTGATAGAAAGTCTTCATTGGTAGGGCATTCTTGCTAATCTAGGGGTCATCCTGGTTGCACGTTTTTGGATTCTTTCTAGATGGTCAATATCAGACTTTAGGTAATGGTTCCAAAAGGGGTACCTATAATCAATAAGGGGTCTGACACAGGTTCAGCAAAGAGTAATCATACGTTGTTCAGTTTTAGTAACAAAGGAGCGCTGAATTCGTCTGAGTAATTCGTTAGTTGAATTAGACACTTTTGTACACTGGTCAACTGATGTAAGTTTTGAATTAACAAGTATACCCAAGTCCCTTTCCAAATCCATAGATTTTAACAATGTATTACTGATTTAATATTTGTTTTTGGGGTTATGAGTCCTGAAATGCAAAACCACACCTTTTTCAATATTGAATTCTATCAGGTTGTCAATAGCCAATGTTTCAACCAACTGCAAGTCAGATTTGAGTGAATCAGAATCTGATTGATTATTCACAGGGTCCCCAAGCTTTGAATCATCGACAAATTTAGACAACCAGTTTTTGTCAGTTATTTGCATATCACTAACGTAAATGTTGAACAGAACTGGGCCCAGCACCGAGTCTTGAGGGACTTCACTGGTAACTGCACCTGGGTCAGAGGAGCAGTCATTCAATATAACTCTCTGAGTTCTGTATGTCAACCATGCACTAACCCAATTGACTAGAGGATAAGAAAAGCCCAAATATTCCATTTTCTTAATAAGGATATTATGAGGTGAGGCACTTTATCAAAGGCCTTGCTGTAGTCCAGCAAAATAACATCTAATTAGTGATTATTATCAAGGCCCTGACTAATATGATTATAGAATGATAACAAGTTAGCTGTGCAAGAGTGACCTGTTCTGAACCCGTGCTGAGTGGTATCATCAATGTTAAATTCTATCATTTCTTTTTCAAGGAATGATTTTATCAATTTTTCCATAATTTTACAAATAATCGATGTAAGGCTAATAGGACAGTAGTTCTAAACAAATGAACTACTACCTTTTTTGAATTGGAGTAACAAATGCAGTTAACCAGTCTGCAGGAATTTCTGCTTTATGAAGGGATTTATTAAAAATAATTTCCAATGGAAGAGCTAGAGCCTCAGCAGTTTCGATAAGGAATCTGGTGTTAATGTGGTCAGGTCCTGGGCTTGTAGTTTTCTTTAGAGATTTAAGAAGTGGAAAGATATCAGAAGCTTTAATACTGTATGTATGGGTTGATTACAAATGTGGCCCTGGACTTGCTTTAAAGGGATGAGAGCTTTTTTTGGTGAAAACTGAACAATAATATATATTAAAAAGATTAACTATATCAGAATCTAGCTGCATAGGAGTACCATTATGTGTTAATTACCCTACCTTTTGGGAATTACCCTTTTTGTTGTTTAAATATGAAAATAATGTTTTGTAGCCATCTTTTGTATGTGCCAATTTAAATTCAATTTTCATTTTAGCCTGCTTGATCATGTGTTTCAGTTTCTGAAGAGATTTTTTTACTCAGTAAGAACTGCACTGTTATCTTTATATTGGCTAGTTTTAAGTTTTTTAAAAAGTTTTTTTTTTCTTATTGATTTGTAATCTGATAGATGTATTCAACCATGTTGGTATCCAGCCCTTTTTGTTGTATTTGTTTTTTATGGGTACATATTTTTTTTCAAGGGAATGAATAACATTTTTTAATAAGGTCCATGCCTCATTTGTAGAGAGACCCTGAAAGACCCTTTCCCATTGTGTATTTCTAATTTCACTGGTGATAATGTTAAAGTCTGCACTATCATAATTTTTATATGTTGACTTATTTTTTAAACTGTAATGGGCTGCTATTCGGTCAAACAAAATTTAATAGTGGTCACTGTTTCCCAAAGGGTCCAAAATCTGAATATTTGAAAGTCTGTGACTTATATTGGAAATAAGGAGATCAATAATGTTAATTCCTCTAGTAGGAGAGGCGATAATTTGCAATAAACCATTATCTGTCAATACTGACAAAAAATCTGTATGTTGTCTACTATTACTTGTATAGGTGGACCAATTAATGTGAGGCATATTGAAATCCCCCAATATTATTACATCCCTATGATCAGAGAAATGGGCAATATCATTAATCAAAGCATTCCAATGTATAGTGTGAGATACTGAGGGTTATAACAATTGCCAATAGTTATTTGTGGAAGCCCTTTCAGTTGAACTGCCACCCAAATGCTTTCAGAGTTATTTGGAGCTGGTTTGCTCATAAGAGTGAATATCCTCTCTGATATAGAGACAAACCCCACCTCCCTTCTTATCTACTCTGTTTTTGTGGTAGAGTTTATAACCCATTATTTATTGACTCCACTGAGGATGTGAGTCCCACCAGGTTTCTGTTTTGCAATTATAGCCATATTTAACAATTTACTTTTTTGCTTCTAGTTCCAATAGTTTCCCCCTAATGAACCCTCCTCTCACCTCTAAAACTTCACCACTTATACTCCTGTCTCTTCTGTTATGTCTAAACTGGCTAACAACTTGTACATCTCTTGCTACTTATCCCTGCGCTAACAATGATAGTGACTTCAGGTTTTCTAACATCCTGCTGTACTATTACTCGAATTCTACCCCTGCTCACTCTATCCTCATCAAAAAGGGCTGTATCTATCTGTCTATCCACTCCTATCTCTTGAACTATCGTAGACCCAAATGCCAGCTAGGCACTCTCTCTGCCAACCTACTTTCTCACCTTGCCCGGCGGCTCCTTATGCTTGCCGGAGATATTGAACCCAATCCGGGCCCTATGGTTTGCGCTTCACCCCCTGCAAGGGCTGCAACAAAAAAAGGGTCTGGTTATAGCCCACATGAATATCCGGAGTCTCACGAGTCACCTGGCTGACCTCGAAGCCTGGGCTAAACTGATTAACCCTGACATTTTATGCCTATCAGAGACTTGGCTGAAGCCTTGGGTGCCTGATGCCACTTGTCTTGTGCCTAGTTATAGCATTGTAAGGAAAGACCGCATTGGTCAAAGGGGGCTATGTATTATGTACAAAAATCATCTATCCCTGAGCATCCTACCCTGCACTGATTCCCTAACACCTTGTGAAACTCTGCACGCTACTCCTGGCACTGGGTTCAAAACTGCTGCACATCATTTGTGTCTACAATCCACCTACAAGCGGGATGAGTGGTCTCCAGAATTTGCTACAATATGTCTCCCAGAATGTAAAATCAAATGAGGCTCTACTCCTTGGGGACCTGAACCTTAACTGGCTGGGTCCACAGCACAGCATCCTTGAATCTCTAATACAGAAGCACAATCTACACCAAACTATCGCAGGCTTTACCAGAACTACTACTCCGCACTCAGGGTCCCTACTTGATTGGATCCTCATCACCAGACCTGATCATGTACTAGATGCCACAGTGCTGCTGACTCAATCACTGATCATTCCCCACACTTTGTCGATGGCGATCCTGTCCACCTCCTCCTCCTCCACCACGTCTGATTAGGTTTTCAAACTATGCTGCCCTGGACAAACAAGCCTTCCTATTTGACCTCTCTTGTGTTGACTGGTCTAACATTTATACCGCAACCAATGTTGATACTGCCCTCAATTAATTTCTGACTGAATTTGGCAACATCCAAAAGAAGCACCTCCCTCAGTCAAAAGGAGGGTAAGGCCAGCATTCGAGGTGGCTGAAAAAAGACCTGCTTCAAAAGTTAAAAGTTAGAGACAATCAATGGAAAAGTACAAACAAACTGGACTGTAGTCAGATCTCATTCTGTATAAACAATACAGAAATGACTGTAAAGATGCATCAGGCAGGCCAAAAGTAAATACTGCCAAAACCTGCTGATTAATTCTTCCAATGACCCTCGCAAGTTTTGGGGTCACATTAAGTCCTTCTTAGGTTCTGCTAAAGATGTCACTCCCTCAGATATGGTCCTACATGGTGTACACTGTAATGATTCTACTACCATTGCAAATGCTTTTAACCAACAATTTTCTGACTTATCTGCCTACACAGCTTCCTCCCATCACAATCCTCTGCTTCACAGTTTAACCCACAGCATCTGAAGGACCCCCAAACTTAACCAACCCCTTCTATTTCAGGGAAGTGTCTAGGCATCAGGTCCTAAAGCTGCTCAGGTCACCTCTGAAAACACCAGTACTGGCTCAGATGGCCTAGAACCAAGACTATAAAATGGCTTCTACTACATCTCTGGCCCCCTGGCACACATCTTCACCCTATCTCTCTCCAATGGCATTGTCCCAGAAGTCTGGAAGGCAGCCAGAGTCACTCCTGTATTTAAGAAAGGCAGTAAAATGACATATCAAATTACCGCCTATTGCTATTTTGTCTGTTCTGAATAAAATCCTGGAAAAGTAGTATCCATGCAAATCACTGAATACCTTGAGAAATTCAATTTACTAAGCTCAGCACAACATGGTTTTAGAAAGCATCACAGCACTCATGACAGCACTTGCAAAATTCACTTCAGATATCGTTACCAATATGGATAGAGGAAAGTTAACAGGGCAGTCTTCATTGACTTAACCAAAGCTTTGATCTGGTTGACCATTCTCTGCTACTATCCGCCTCAGTACCTTGGGCTTCTCTCCCAGTCACTACCTGGTTCAAAAGCTACCTCCAACAGAACACAAGCTGTTAAGTTTAATTCATCCATGTCAGACAGTGCTGTTATCAACATTGGGGTCCCTCAGGGGTCTATACTTGGCCCTCTTCTATTCTCATTATTCGTCAATAAACTTCCTGAGTTGGTCACCACAGGTCACTCACTTTTATGCGATGACCTGGTAATTTATTATCACTCTGATAAGGTCCTGGATCTAAATGCTGCCCTCACTGCAGATTTTCGTGCTGTACAACACTGGTTGAACCTCAACGCCTGGTCTTAAATACAAATAAAACAAAAGTTATGATGTTTGGCTCCAATCACAAGCTTAGATCCTGTCCTCTGACCATCTCTGTCTCTGATATCGATGGGGACCCTATAGAAACTGTAACTTTCTTTCTACCTTGGCATCCACCTGATCAAACCTTGACCTGAAAGCACATATACAGGAAACCTGCAAGTCAATTAACTGCAAATTGGGGCTGCCTATAGAACCAAATACCTTCTCACCCCGCTGCTAAATTTACGATAGCCAGAGGCATTCTATTGCCAACCCTTACATATGGGTGTCCCATCCTGTCCTTGGCCACCAAATCTTCACTGCAACTATGGGATACTACCTTCAATAATGTGGGGGTATGCAACCAAAGCACCTCGACTGCAGCATCATTGTCTCTTATATCAGGACCTTGCTTGCCTCTCCTTCTCTACCAGGCAGTACTACTTGTACAATTTAGTTGATTCCATCCTAAGGACGCCCAAGCCTGCTATCCTGTCTGATCTCCTCAGGCCGCCATTCCCACAAGGAATCTTAGATCGGCTGATCAGACTTACTATCCATCCCTTTGTTGGACTAAAAAGGCATGGGCCCTTCCATCATGCTGCCCCCACCCATGGAACCTACTACCTCAGGATCTAAGAGATGTCTCCACCATGTGACTTTTAAGAGCAAACTCAGGACTTTCTCACTACTATGGACAAATGTGTTTGCTTTGACCTACCTGATCCGCTGTATTTGTACTGTTTCTCATTGCTAGCACTTTTGCCTGTCCAAATGGGTGTTCTATACTGTGCCTTGTAATTAATGTTTATTTTGTGGCTTGTAATTAATGTTGCCTTAACCTGTTTCTTTATAAGCCTAATGTTAGCTGTAGACAATTGTAAGTCGCTATTCTACTCCATGACATTCTTATCTTCACTTCACAGCCTCTCCTCACTTAACCCCACTGCTGCTCTCTTCCCCTTCTTCTGTTATATCCTTCCCCTTTTGCCACTCCCCACCAAACTCACCTTTACCTGTTCCTACCTCATCCATGCCCTCCTTAGTCCCCACCTCCTGGCTGTGCTTAGTCACTTCTCCACCTACTACGCCTACTCCCACCGCCTACTGACCCCCTCCCTGCCCTGCCGCTCTCTTGGTTCCACTGGCTCGGCTTGACTTTGACACTTTTGCCGCTATTGCCGTAACTCCTCCGCCTCTATCCCCTCTCACCGGCATCCTCACCTCGCCCTGCCGCTTATCGGTTCCACCAGCCCGGCGTATTTTTCCTACCTCCTACCACTGTTGCCGCCTCACTACCGCCTCCCCTACCACCCTCTCTTCGCCTGCCATCTTTCGGCTCCATAGGCCCGGCCGCAGATTGGTACCTCCCCCCGCTGTTGGCCGTATCTGACGGTTAATTCTCCTTTCCACTTAATCTCTCCTCCCATCCTTTTGCCAGTTTTCCTTCCTTGTCTTTTCTACTGATGCCTATCTCTCTTATTTTCTGCCTTCTACTATTCACATTTTGAGTATGTTCCATGATCATGTTAAAGTATATTTTTGTTTACTAATGTATGTTACATTGCCATATGTATTTCTCTGCATTTTTTGTACTCGTTGTCTTAATAATCTGGCTGTACTCTTTGTGTGTTGTAATTGTACCTCCCGGGTCGTGCCTGAAAACAGTCACTTGCTGACTAGCGCACTTACCCGGTTAACAAACTAAATAAATAAATATGTTCAAAAAATGGGTATTCAGGGGCAAAATTTTACATGTTTCAAGGAACTGGCTGTTGACATTAATTAGAGATGTGGATAGTTTCCCATTCTCCCCCCTTTTTGGTCAGTTTAAATGATTATTAATAATGTTTAGATAGGATTTTCCCAACATGATGCTGCCTCTTCTGTTAAGATGCAGACCACCCCAACAGTACAAAGGAGATTTATCAACAAAGTTTTCCCAATGGGTTATACAGGGAATGTTCTGTCTAATGCACCATTTCTGTAATCAATCATTTATTAGTTTAATCTTTGAGGTTACAAATTGGGTAGCTCTGGTAACTGGTAGAATCTCTGAAAAACAGACAATACACTCTTTATCTACAAGTAAATTGTTAAGTGCAATGATGTCTTGTTTCAGTTTATTTAGGCTTGTGCATTGTATGTCATTTGTACCTGCGTGTATTATAACAAGGGGGTTTGGTCCTGAATTATGTAAAATATTGGGAATCCTTGCCATGATATCATTTATTTTTGCCCCTAAAGTTGGAACAGGTGTGGTTAATCTTGTCTGGGTTACAAATGGCCCTGTCCATGTGCTTAATTAAGGAGTCATCAAGTACAAATTTCTGTTTAGGATTGTTAGTGGAGGGGGAGGAGAGGACTAATGGGGCACTGGTAAGGATGTTGTGTTGTTAATTACTTTAACAGCTGATGTAGGTAGTGATTGAATATTCTGAGTGGTAGGTAAGGAATGGGGTTATATCACTTGGAATTTTCTGAGGATCAGAGACTGTTAATGGGAGGGAACCTTGGAATTTCTTTGTAGTCAAATTACCCATTGGTATAGGTTCTACAACTTTAACAGTATTCAGTGTAGGACAAGACATCAAATTATCTAGGGTTGTAGTTTTATCCTGGGGTTCAATATCATTTAGTGATGAATATCTATTTTGTAGAGGAATTTGAAAGAAATGATGAATTTGCCCCCCCCCCTCATGCCTCATTTCACGGTTTGATACCATGGCCCAGTCATCTACAGAAAACTGGGGATGAGTAATAACTGATTTTAAAGCAATAGAATTGGTAATGGAGTTTGTGGAATCAATAGGAAGGAGATTATTGGAGGTGTGATGTTCTACTGCTTGATCAATAAAGTTTTCCAAGCTTGCAATATCACTACTTAGTGTTTCTCTACTAAGAAGACTAGTGATTTGATCTTGAAGAGACTTAATTAGTAAACAGTTGTCACAGATAAACTCTGTAACAGGAAGTCCTAAGCCGAACATTAGACAGTGATTACACTGTTCAAAGGGACGACCTTCCATTGTATCAACTGACAGTGTACTAATTTACTTGCTGGTTAATAAATGTTTAGTCTTACCCCAGTATCCCCAAACGGACACAGCAGAATTGTAAATTCTATACAATCTTATGTCCCGCTTCTCCCGCTAAACATGTGAAACACTCGTAGGGACACTTGTGTCTTTGCACACATCTTCATGCATGCCTAACATGCTCGCCCTACCCGAGCTCACCCCGCTTGCTGCAGGGCTAGCTTTAATTTCAGCCCCAACCCAGAAGTGTGTCTGAGGGATTGCAGAGCACACGCTCAAACCCTGTCCACTTTAAACAAAAGGTTTAAAATGCAAACACCACTGGAGTGGTGCTAAAATATGCAGAATACCTGCAAAGCTGCTTAAAAATATATGGACAGCAGTGTCCCTCTACCCACAAACAAAACGGGGCTCACACAGTGTTTCACACAAATATGTTACAAGCACAAATCAGAGCAAGGTCTGTAGCGGAGCGGAGTTCCTGTGCAGAGCAATGTCTCACACAGAGGTTTTCTATTTAAATGCTTGCCCCGCTGCAGGGCTAGCTTTATATCAGCCCCAACCTGGAAGTGTGTCTGAGGGATTGCAGAGCACACGCTCAAACCCTGTCCACTTTAAACAAAAGGTTTAAAATGCAAACACCACCAGAGTGGTGCTAAACTATGCAGAATACCTGCAAAGCTGCTTAAAAATATATGGACAGCAGTGTCCCTCTACCTGCAAACAAAACTGGGCTCACACAGTGTTTCACACAAATATGTTACAAGCATAAATCACAGCAAGGTCTATAGCGTAGCAGAGTTCCTGTGCAGAAAGGCACCATATACTGTATACCCTAGAGCAGAGGAGGGAGAGAGGTGATACGATTGAAACATTCAAACACCTTAAGGGCAATAACAAGGTGAAAGAGTCTAACATGTTTCAATATAAGAAAACTAGCAGGACAAGAGGACACAGTATGAGACTAGAGGGAGGCTGATTAAGGGGTAATGTGAGGAAGTTCTTTTTCACAGAAAGGGTGGTGGATGCCTGGAACGGTCTACCTCAGGAAGTAGTGGATATGAATACAGTGCAGGGCTTCAGACAGGCATGGGATAGGCATAAGGGAGCAATACAGATGAGTATGAATAGATAGGCCATTGACAGAGCAAAGGCCAATGGCACATTCATAAGGTAGATAAAGAAATGGGCAGACTGGATGGGCCTTGCGGTCCTTATCTGCCATCAACTTCTATGTTTCTATGTTTCTAGACAGGGGTGTCCACTGCCCCTGCCACTTTATGTCCTGGCCATAGAGACATTTGCTGTGTCTATATCTTCCTCCCCCTGTCTACATGGTATTATGGTGAAGTGAGGAGAAGGTACACTGCCAATCTATATGCATGTATGCATATGATCTCTCTGATTATCTCCAATCAATTTCTCTACCCTGCAACTCATCAGCTTTCTCATGATTTTTGCATCACTCTCTGTATTGCAGGTAAATCAGACTAAATGCAAGTTCTGCCCCTAAATGAGCAGTGCAAACTGGAGCTCATTCTAAAACAGGGTTTTGTTGGGTCTCCACAAAAAATTACGTATTTGGGAATCTAAATTTGGGTAGTGGCTGATCTGACCAAACTACCATCCCTCAATATGGTGACCCTGATAGTTGAGAGTGCCTGAGATGGAAGGGTTTCAGTGTTTTCTATGGCCGATAAGATTAAAGCACTCAGAATGGTCTCTGCAGCCAAACTCCTTTTTACAGCTGCAGTGGGCAGAGCCCTGTAGCTGTTATGGGATCGTAGCGAAAAAGGATCTGACTGGATACTGTCCACTCCTTTTTCTTTGGAGTTCTGGTAGTGGAGGCAGATGCGCATCCACCGCACTACTTTGTTTGGCGGCCAGAACACGGCACTGTCCGCCATGTCCAATGTGGCTGCAGGTGCTTACTGCACATGGGCTTCTGTTTGAAACTGGATCACACCAGTAGTTTATAGTAATTGATCAATGCTGGAATGTTCCACCCAGAACAATTGGCTATGATGCAGGCCTCCCTGAATAGTGAAGACAACTTCCCCCACCTGAGGCTAGCTACTGTCCTATTAGGGTGCTGGTCCCCTGAGTGGGACAGACTTGATTGCAGGGGCAATAGGGCACTATGGATTTGTGCACAATTCCATAAATCACAACCAAGTTCTGGCCAGAGCCAGCACAGCTGCAGCTGACAGAGCTCAGTAACTCTGAAGTGCTGCCAGCTATCCTCCATGTCCAACATGGCTGCGGGTGCTTACTGCACATGCACGAGTTCCAACACATGCACAGATAACTCTAGTAACCATCTTGGGCACTGCAGACCCTACTGCTGTCTGTCAACCATGTCCAAAATGGCCACCAAAGTTATCTGTGCATGTGCAGGAACTCGTGCATGTGCAGTAAGCACCCGCAGCCATTTTGGACATGGAGGATAGCTGGTGGCACTCCAGAGTTGCTGAGCTCTGTCAGCTGCAGCTGTGCTGGCTCTGGCCAGAACTTGGTTGTGTCAGTTACCAGTATGTACACATCACTTCAATCACAAATATGCAGCATGTAGGGGATGGAAGTAAACATGTAGACTTAAAAAATATCCTTTACTTCTGTGAGCAATTCCAGCATCACAATTGGTGGGTCAGCTGTAGGGTGGAAAATTTGGAAAACCAAAGGTATTCACAGGCTGAATGACCATTCCATGCCTAACCTGTCAGTTTTGGGTTCATTTGAGTGGCTCAAACATAGATGAAATCTGCACAGCAAAGATTTATGGAATTGTGCACAAATCCATAGTGCCCTATTGCCCCTGCAATCAAGTCTGTCCCACTCAGGGGACCAGCACCCTAATAGGACAGTAGCTAGCCTCAGGTGGGGGAAGTTGTCTTCACTATTCAGGGAGGCCTGCATCATAGCCAATTGTTCTGGGTGGAACATTCCAGCATTGATCAATTACTATAAACTACTGGTGTGATCCAGTTTCAAACAGAAGCCCATCTTCTTGAAGTTGTGTTAACAGGGAGTGCTTTGAAACAACTGAGAGCTGCATGGGAGATACTATATTGGACTAGAAATCTGCAACAAATCTCACTCTTGCTTACATCTGAGGGAGGTTTTCCTTACTTTACAGTCTTACATTGGTATTGCTTTGTGTTTAATTATTTTAGTTTTAAATCAGAAGGGGGTTTTCAAAACTGCTTATCTTGTGAGTAACTTCAGAAGGGTTGAAATAACTGCATATTTGATTTTCCATTGTGGGTAACTTAACTGGACTGTCTACTAGTATTCTGTGACAGTTTGCATCAAAATATTTTGAAATAATTTACTGGTGGTGACTGTTTACGTCTAATAGCAAAGGCTACAGTTTGTAATTTGAAGCCAGACAGAGCCTCAAGTGGGGGAAGTTGTCTTTACTAGTCAGGGAGGGCTGCATCATAGCCAATTGTTCTGGGTGGAACATTCCAGCATTGATCAATTACTATAAACTACTGGTGTGATCCAGTTTCAAGCAGAAGCCCATCTTCTTGAAGTTGTGCTAACAGGGAGTGTTTTGAAACAACTGAGAGCTGCATGGGAGATACTATATTGGACTAGAAATCTGCAACAAATCTCACTCTTGCTTACATCTGAGGGAGATTTTTCTTACTTTACAGTCTTACATTGATATTGCTTTGCGTTTTTTATTATTTTAGGTTTTAAATCAGGAAGGGGGTTTTCAAAACTGCTTATCTTGTGAGTAACTTCAGAAGGATTGAAATAACTGCATATTTGATTTTCCTTTGTGGGTAACTTAACTGGACTGTCTACTAGCATTCTGTGACAGTTTGCATCAAAATATTTTGAAATAATTTACTGGTGGTGGCTGTTTACATCTAATAGCAAAGGCTACAGTTTGTAATTTGAAGCCAGACAGAGCCTCAGGTGGGGGAAATTGTCTTTACTAGTCAGGAAGGCCTGCATCATAGCCAATTGTTCTGGGTGGAACATTCCAGCATTGATCAATTACTATAAACTACTGGTGTGATCCAGTTTCAGATCCAGGTGTTGGATGAATTACTGTAAAGAAGGGCAGTACTCACCAGGGTGGTGGAGCAGTGGTGTGTTTGATTGTTTCTAACAGTCACTGGTGGTTGTGGACTACCCACCCACCCTCCCTCACCCCATCCGCCCCAGGCGTGGCATTTCCTTTATAGCCAAAGTTCTGACATCACTTCCTCAACAGGTTTTGGGACAGAACTGTCATATTCTTAATAACTCAGCAAGTGCATAAAGGGTAAGTACACACCAAAATATAAAAAAAAATTATATATTACATATTGTAAGAGAGAGAGAGACATGTGGGGAATGGTGCAATGCACCGGCTGTGGGGCAGCAGTTTTCCCAAGAAACATTCTGGAAACTGCATTGCTGCCCTATTTGCAGGCAACTATCAGCTCTGAGGGAGGCTGTTGCCCATCTCCAGGCTTAACTGACAAGGACTATGGAGGTCTCCCCCACCCAAAGAGCACCAGTGCCACAACCACTGCCACAGAGGTTGCCAAGTATGAGGAGCAGTTGGACCACAGTGGGTTCTGGGAAGGTGAGGGTGGTGGAACAGATGCAAATCCCTCTAGTTGTACCTCTTCACAAATCATATGCCAGTATGGCAGAGCAAGGTTCCTCTACAATGACACCCTTAGTGGAGACCAAGAAGAATGCTGGGGACATCCACAAGAGAGACTCACAAAAGGGTGGCAAGGGACACCACGGGGAAGGAAATAGCTTCTGGTAGGGGACTCAATTGTTAGGGGGTAGAACTGGAAAAGAGAGGGGAGAGGGAAGTAAGGTGTCTGCCTGGTGCCATGGCTTAGAGGGACAGGAAGTGAATCCTCAGGATTGCAGAAGCAGCATCACAAGAGAGGGAACTACATATAATTGTCCACCTTGGGACAAATGACCTAGCTAGGCATGAGATCAGGGCAGTGCAGGATGAATTTGTGGAGTTGGGGAGGGGCCTCAGACAGATAGCAAGCACGGCAACCTTCTCAGAGGTGCTGCCAGTCTACGGCAGGGGTGATGCTAGGGTACTGCACACCATGCAGTTTAATGAATGGTTGCAAAACTGGTGCAGAGCACAGGGCTTTGGCTTCACTGGGGACTGGGGGTCCATCTGGAGAGATGAAGGTCTGTACTGGCACGATGGTCTGCATCTGTCCAGGAAGGGAACCAAGGTCCTAGGTGATAGGTTTAAATGCTTCCTTGGCAAGCTTTTAAACTTGCCAAGGGGGGAGATGCTGATAGGAAGCAGGAAATGTCAAGCCTCCCCCCACAAAACATGGCAGGTAGTAAGGTAAACACTGAGGTACAGAGGTTGACAGAGGGCTGGACAGCAGTAAATGGAGAAATAGACAAAGGATATAAGAGCAGGGATGGGGGGAAAAAAGGATAAAGCCAACATTATATGGAGGACAATGATTACCAATGCCCATAGTCTGGGAAACAAGCTTCCTGAGCTAGTAGCCCTAATGGAAGAGGAACACTTGAATATTGTGGCAGTCACGGAAACATGGTACATGGAGAACCATGACTGGGATCTCAACATACCAGGGTACACAATCTACAGAAGGGACAGGGAGGGTAAAAGAGGAGGTGGAGTAGCTCTCTACATAAGGGAAAGGATCAAAGCTACAGAACTAAAAAGTAAAGGGGGAGGACAAGAGACACTGTTTGTTTGTTTGTTGAATTTTGTTGACCTGGTAAGCCCACTGGGCCTAGAAGTCCCTTTTTCAGGGGCCGCCGGGGGTGGGGGATACAGATGATAAGCAACTGAAACTGAACCAGATTAAGCTGTTGGTGGTATTTTTAGTGAATGAGGGAAATTTGGCCAGGACACCGGGACATTCCCTACTCTTTAGATAAGTGCCATGGGATCTTTAACATCCACCTGAACTACCACCAATCCAGGCAGATGGGACCTTGGTTTAATGTCTCATCTGAAAGATGGCACCTCAGAAGTGCAGCACCCCTCTCATGCTGCACTACAGTGTCAGTATTGGGATATTAACCCAAGTGCCAGATGTGGGAACTGAACCCACAGCCCTCTGATCTCCCGGCCTCAGAGGCGAGTGTGTTACCTACTGAGCCACTGACACTGCCTGTGGATTACCCTGGAGACAGGAAATGGCATCACAATCTGCACAGGGGTTGTATACAGACACCCATCTCAAGGGGAGGAAATGGACAAGAAAATGATAGAGGACATTCAAAATGGCTGAAAAAGGGGAGATACTGTTGATGGGGGACCTGAATATGCCAGATGTTAACTGGACAACATGTACTGCAGCCACATCCAAGAGTAGGGTCATTCTCGATGCCCTACAGGGGGCATGCCTTAGACAGCTAGTATTGGAACCCACTTGGGAGGGAGCAATATTTGACCTGGTACTCTCAAATGGAGAGAGGATCACAGATTTAGAAGTCAGTAGCCATCTGGGAGCAAGTGACCACCACACAGTGTGGTTCACAATAAGCACAACAATGGAGACAAGCCATACAAAAACAAGGATACTGGACTTTAGAAGGGCTGACTTTGGCAAAATGGGTGAGTGCCTAAGGAATGCGCTAACAAATGGGCAGGAAGGAGGGGTGGAAGAACAATGGAGAAAAATCAAAACTGCCATAATGGAGGCAACAAGCCTTTGTGTGAAACAAATAAAGAAAACAAAATGAAGTATAAAAACATTATGGTTCTCAAAAGAGGTGGCAGGGAAGGCTAAGGAGAAAAAGGCTGCATTCAAAAAGTATAAGGAATCACAGAAGAAGCACGATAGGGAACTGTATCAATTAAAGCAGAAAGAAGTGTGGAAGGCAGTCAGAATAGCAAAGGCCCAAACCGAGGAAAAGATAGCCAACTCAGTTAAGAAGGGGATAAAACCTTTTATAGGTACATTAGGGAGCATAGAAAGGTAAAGGGAGGGATTGTGAAGATTAATAAAGGAGAGGGGAGGTGGGCAGAAGGAGACAGTGAAAAGGCAGAGATACTGAATGAATACTTTTGCTCAGTATTCACAAAAGAAGAAGAGGAGGAGTTACCTAAACCAAACAATAAAAGCACTCTGGGTAGCAGGGTTGACACCAGTCCATTTACAGAAGAAAGAGTCCTGAAAGAGCTCCTAAAACTCAAGGTGGACAAAGCAATGGGGCCTGACGGGATTCGTCCCAAAATCCTAAAAGAACTAAGGGGGGACTTAGTGACACCACTGATCACACTTTTTAACAAATCATGGGAGGATGGGGTGGTACCTGAGGACTGGAGGAGGGCAGATGTGATTCCCCTTCACAAAAGTGGGAGCAAGGCAGAAGCAGGAAACTACAGACCTGTTAGTTTGACCTCAGTGGTAGAGAAAATGATGGAATCACTTCTGAAAGAAAGAATTGTTGAGTACCTAGAGGTCAGCAGGGCACAGGACCCAAAGCAACATGGATTCACAGCAGGAAGGTCATGTCAGACAAATCTAATTGATTTCTTTGACTGGGTGACCAAAGTAATAGACCAGGGAGGGGCTATTGATATGGCCTACCTAGACTTTAGCAAGGTGACAGAGTCTAACATGTTTAAATATAAGAAAAATAGCAGGACAAGAGGACACAGCATGAGATTAGAGGGAGGCCGATTAAGGGGGAATGTGAGGAAATTATTTTTCACAGAAAGAGTGGTGGATGCATGGAATGGCCTACCTCAGGAAATGGTGGCTATGAATACAGTGCAGGGCTTCAAACAGGCATGGGATAGGCATAAGGGAGCAATACAGATGAGTATGAATAGATAGGCCACTGACAGAGCAAAGGCCGATGGCACATAAGAAATGGGCAGACTGGATGGGCCTTGCTGTCCATATCTGCCGTCAACCTCTATGTTTCTAAGGCATTTGACACAGTATCACACAAAAGATTAATAATCAAGTTAGCCAGCCTGAGAGTGGGCCCCAGGGTGGTAGCGTGGGTAGCAAACTGGCTGCACAACAGGACACAGAAGGTAATAGTGAATGGAACTCATTCTGAAGAAAGGGGAGTTACTAGTGGAGTACCTCAGGGCTCAGTACTGGGTCCAGTCCTCTTTAACATCTTTATAGGTGACATTGCAGAGGGTCTGGAAGGAAAGGTATGCCTCTTTGCAGATGACACAAAGATCTGTAACAGAGTTGATACACAAGGGGGGGGTTAGAAAGGATGAGAAGGGACTTGATAAAGTTGGAGGAATGGTCAGATGTATGGCAACTTAGATTCAATGCAAAGAAGTGCAAAGCAATGCACCTGGGAAACAAAAACCCAGGAGAAGAGTACACAATGGCAGGGGAGGTACTAACAACAACAATAATGGAAAGGGACCTAGGGGTAATCATATCAGATGACCTAAAGGTGGGTAAGCAATGTGAAAAGTCAGTAAGGAGAGCTGAGGGGATACTGGGATGCATAGGGAGGGGCATCACAAGTAGAAAAAGGGAAGTGGTTATCCTTCTGTACAGACAGTTGGTGAGACCCCATCTGGAGTACTGCGTGCAGTTTTGGAGACCCCATCTATGCAAGGGCATAGACAGAATGGAGGCAGTCCAGAAGAGGGCAACTAAAATGGTGCAGGGTCTGCATCAGAAACCATATGAAGAGAGACTGAGAGAGCTTAATATGTATACCCTTGATGAAAGGAGGGACAGGGGGGACATGATAGAAACTTTCAAGTACCTCAAGGTAATCAACAAAGTCCAGGAGGGTAGCATCTTTCGGAAAAAGAGATGTGCAAGAACAAGGGGGCACAATTTAAAGATAGAGGGGGGACTACTCAGGGGTAATGTGAGGAAATTCTTTTTCACGGAGAGAGTGGTGGACGCATGGAACCACCTTCCTGGGGAGGTTGCGGGGTCTAAAACAGTGGGCGAATTCAAACATGCATGGGACAGACATAAGGCAATTATAGTGGGGGGTTGCAGGAAGTAGGCTGTTGGTTAACTAGAACCTGCAGCTTATCCAATAGGTAGGGAAATGGGCAGACTGGGTGGGCCAAATGGTCCTTATCTGCCGTCAAAGTCTATATTTCTATGTTTCTTAAACAGAGGGCAGGGAAAATGTATGCATCTGATGGATGTGGCACCAGATCAAATGGAGAAGGCATGCAGAGATTGAGAGGCCAAGCCTGGAGTTTTGGCCCCTATCCCACACATTTTGCAGGAACATCAGAAGTTCCGTCATACAAATAATGACCTGCACTATTAGTACAGGACACTGTAAGTTATCCACAGATTAGGGGTATTAGAATGGAAGAATTGCTGGAGATGTGGAGTCCCAAAGGATTTAGGTTTTCATATTGCATGGTCACATCCAATGATTTGTACCTTTTGGGCAGGGGTCCATAGCTCATATCAAACAATAATAAACCCCTTAAAAGTACATAAGAACATTAGAATTTGATGGCAGATGGGGACCGAGTAGCCCATCTAGTCTACCCATGAACCTAACACCCTCCCATACATTTTGCTGTTTTTGTTTATGCCATAGTGCCAGTCCCATGCGTGTTTAAATGCATTCACCATCTTTGCTGCAACCCTTTCCCCTCTCAGGCGTAGGTTGTGCCCTCTTGTATGCATCTCAGCGTTTGCATGGAAGAGTTTGTCTATCTGAACAGTGTTTATACCCTTGATGAATTTGAATGATTCTATCATATCTTCTCTGTCTCTTCTCTGTTCCAAGTTTAGGTCTTGGTGTCTAGAATAATTTGGCTTGTGATGGAGGCCCTACACTATCTTTGTGGCCCATCTCTGAATTGATTCCAAGCGTTTTATGTTCTTCTTCAGGTGGGGCCTCCAGAACTGGGCGCAGTACTTCAGGTGTGGCCTCGCCAGGGATCTACAGAGTGACATAATCACTTCTTGTTTCCTGCTAGTTATTTCCCTGCGTATGCATCCAAGGATGCTGCTTGCTTTCTGTGCTGCTTTTTCGCATTGATTCCCTGCTTTAAGGTCATCTGATATGAGTACACCTAAATCCCATTCAGTGCTGGTCTCTTCAAGTCAATGCCCATCTAGGAAGTATTGAGATCTTGGGTTCTGTTTTCCAAGGTGCATCACTTTGCATTTTTTAGCATTAAATCTAAGTTGCCAGTCACTGGATCACTGTTCAAGTTTTTTGAGATCCTCCTTCATACTGGAGTCTCCCTTCCAGTTGTGCACCCTATTACATAGTTTTCTATCATCTGTGAACAGGCAGACTTTACCCTCAAGATCATCAGCAATGCCATTGATGAATATGTTGAAGAGGACTGGACCCAGCACCGATCCCTGAGGGACTCCATTGGTCACAAAACCCTCTTTGGACATGATGCCATTTACTGTGACTTTTTGAGTTCAATCCTGCAGCTAGTGCGCTACCCAGCTTACTATCTTATGACCGACACCTGTGTGTTCAAGTTTATCAATCAGCCTCTTGTGTGGGACGGTGTCAAAGGCCTTGCTGAAGTCTAGGTACACCACATTCACTGTCCTCCTCCCAGTCCACTGCTTTGGTCATCCAATCAAAGAATCTGATCAGGTTAGTCTGACATGATCTACCTGTGGGTAAATTCATGTTGCTTGGGGTCACGTTTTCCTGCCTCTTTAAGGAAGTCTACTATCCTTTCTTTGAGGAGTGTCTCCATGAGTTTACCCATCACCAGGTCAAGCTGACTGGGCAGTAATTTCCTGCCTCCTCCCTGCTGCCACTTTTACACAAGGGAACCACAGTAGCCATCCTCCAATCAAGCAGCACCTTGCCACTTACCAGAGATTCATTGTATAGCTCAGCTAATGGTGCAGCTATTTCTTCTCGAAGCTCTCTCAATATTCTTTGGTGAATTCTATCAGGTCCCATGGCTTTGTCTGTCCTCAATTTTTCTAGTTCGTTCAGCACCCTTTCCCTTGTGAAGGGGCTTGTGTCTGCCTCCTGTGCAGGGTACTCTGTTCTGTTTAGTGCCAGACTGCTATCATTCTGCTCATTTGTGAAGACTGAACAAAAGAATGCATTGAGTGCTTCAGCTTTGTCTTCCTCTTTTTATCACTATCTGACCATTGCTTTTTGACATTCTGACTATCCCCCTTTGCTCTTCCTTTTTTCGCTGACGTATCTGAAAAAGGTTTTGCCCCCTTCTTGATTCCCAGCACTATTTCTTTTCCTCCGTTTGGGCTTTTGCTAACCTGATAGCCTTTCCAGTCTCCTTGAGCTTCTCCTTGTAAAGCTCCCTATCCCCTTCCCTCTGTGACTCCTTGAACTGCCTGAAGGCTTGTTTCTTTTCTCTGATCTTTAGTGCTATCTCTCCAGTAAACCAGGGGGGGTTGTCTTTCTTTTAGTTTTAGTTACTAGCTTTGTGCAGCCTGCTGTTACGATGTTCAGTGAGTCTTTTAAGTTTATGCAGTGAACTTCTACATCCCCTGCAGATCTGTCTCAGCAGCACTTTAATGATGGATCTCATATTCTGGAAATCAGCTTTTTGAAGTCAATAACCTTTAGTCTGGTGTGTCCTGGAACCACCATATTATTGATTTGTAGCCAGACAGACTTATGATCACTGGCTCCCAGACTGATGCTGACATGACGTTGGATACTCCAGGGGTTTTAGTGAGAACCAGGTACAGGATTGCTTTACCCCTGGTGGGTGAGTCCACTACTTGGTTCAACCCAGCTTCCTTAAGAGTGATGAGAAATTCTCTACTTTTTTATGTGGAAGCTGTGCACGTGGACCAGTCTACATCTGGTAGATTAACGTCCATGGCCAGAAGCAGCTCCCCTTTGCCAGCCATTGAAAGAATCATCTCAAGGAGCTCCTTGTCAACTTCAGCGTCCTGGGCTGGGGATCTATACATGAAGCCCAGGTGGATAGGAGACCTGACCCCAGCTCCTAGAGTGACCCATAGGGCTTCTGCGATAGATAGATAGATAGATAGATAGATAGATAGATAGATAGATAGATAGATAGAAACATAGAAACATAGACTTTGATGGCAGATAAGGACCACTTGGCCCACCCAGTCTGTCCATTTCCCTACCTATTGGATAAGCTGCAGATTCTAGTTAACCAACAGCCTACTTCCTCCTACCCCCCACTATAATTGCCTTATGTCTGTCCCATGCATGTTTTAATTCCTCCACTGTTTTAGACCCCACAACCTCCCCAGGAAGGTGGTTCAGACAGACAGATAGACAGATACATAGATAGATATTTTATTTATAAAAGTAGCAATCTCCAAAGACTCTGGGTGGTGTACAAAACAATAACAGTAAAATTATTAAAAGTCATACAAAAAAAATTGTGTATATATATATATATATATAATTTTCAACTGGGAGCATACACTTTATCTATTCTGTTAAAACCACATTAATTAGTCAATAAACACTTGCTGGAACAAATATGTTTTCAGGCCCTTCTTAAAGGCTTCTACTGAGGAAGCCTCCCTCAAATAAACAGGCAAGGAGTTCCATAGGGTAGTCGTGGTTACTAAGAATACCCTGTCCCCAGAGTGCCACAGCCTATCCCTGGGAACTCTAAGGAAGCCTCCCTCAGCAGAATGGAGTGCCTGGGGCAGAGAATAGGACACAGGGAGATCTTGCAGATAAACATAACATCACTGTGTTCCTCTTGAATATCTGTCACCTTTATTCCTTCCTTGACATATACTGCAACCCTCCCTCTCTTATTCTTCTGGTCCTTGCAGAAAAGTGTGTAGCCGGGTATGCTAATATCCCAGGTGCGGTTATTAGAGAACCATGTTTCAGTGACTGCTACCCAATCCAGTTGTTCCTCTGCTTTAATGGTGGTAAGCTCTGTGATTTTGTTTGAAAGGCTGCATGCATTGATGCACATTGCCTTCCACTCCTGAACTATTGAACCATCTGGGTGGTTATTTTGCCTATGCTGAGGGACGCAGCCAGGGGCTTTGTTTTTTGTAGATTTTGTGCAGCTTTGTGGGCTGAGATGCTGCCGGATGGAAATATGATCCCTGGTGTT
This sequence comes from Neoceratodus forsteri, assembly GCA_016271365.2. Lineage (NCBI taxonomy): Eukaryota > Metazoa > Chordata > Ceratodontiformes > Ceratodontidae > Neoceratodus > Neoceratodus forsteri. The sequence continues at coordinate 760,723,174 of CM057451.1, forward strand.
TCTGTTGGAACACTGACCTGTTCCTGCACCCAATTGGTTGACAGGGACTGTAGTTAGTGTAGGTACCCCCAATATGGGGTCAATTTTTATTGTCAGAGGAATGGATGGTATGCCTCCGGTACATAATCCCACCATAAATGGCTGATTCCAGAAGGAATCAAATATAAAATGCTATCCTTATGATGCAGAGGTCCCCTGAAGTGCCTAGTTTAGTTACATGGAAGAATATAATGGGCACTCTAACAGCCCAAGAATGGCTGAGTCATTTAGTGCTCAACAAACTCCCAGAATACTGTAAGATCTGGGACCATACTTACCTTGCCCGTTGTTTTTGCAGCATACTCCAGATGGGGTAGTGTGGATCTGCAGCCAGGCTAGCACACTATATTCTGTTGATGATGAAATTTAGAACTGGGACTTGGACACAATTAATAGTTCCAAGCAGGAAGCAATGCAATAAAGAAATGAATTTTAAGACTGTAATGTATATTTGTAGGAGTAAGATAGTGAAGTAACTTATCCAGCTTTTTGATCTGTGTTCCTGTACTGTTTACTTGTTAATGTTGGTACTTGTTTATACTCCTGCACATGTATACTGTACATGTACCTCATAGACTATATGAGCTGTTCTTCTGTACAGCACTGCCAACCAGAATGCAACACTACCTTGATGTATCACTGCAAAATGTCGCAGTATGCTGCTGGGAACAGTCTAATTCAATGGCATGGAATGTCACAGGAGTAGGGTTAGGTTAAATTCTGTTTTGTTTTAATGACCCCTATGGTAAGCGGATTGCTATCAGGAAAGGAGGACAATAATAAGCTCAGAGGCATTTAAATGGAAAAACGAACTGTGATTATTATCTGATAACTCTGTGCTCCAGTGGGGCCTACTGTGGTATTGGTGCCTCATCCAAAACAAAAGGCAGCTGCATTGTTGTGGGTAGCCTTGAATACACAGCCATCATCCAGGGTTATGATTACCAGACTCAAAAATGATTTTGCCCCACTTCTCAAGCAAAGAGACAAATAGAGGCTGACCCTTATGGCTGACATGATGTATACAGATGGGCTGTCTCAGAGAAAATTATCTTGTAACCCCCATGAGTCCAGAAGTCAAATTTCACTTGGCATAGAATGATATCAGATGCCCACTGAACAAGGGGGCCCTAAGCCAAAACCTCACTCTGTGTGTCTGCAATCTGAAGTCTTGTAAGTGGGGTAAAGTACTATGGAACTTAGTGTGAGACTAGAGTTTTTTTTTCTTTCTGCAATCTGTCTGTATAAACTGTTCTTTTTCTCTCTGCATTCCTTAGTGTGTTTTATTCCTTTTGTATTTTACTGTATATGTTTTAATTTTGTAGTGTAAATATTAAATATTTCCATAGTTAATGTTCTGTGTGACTGCAGGCATTTTTGGTGCAGGTAAAATCCATTTTAATTCAGTAATTTGGTAATTCACTTCCAAAGAGCATGGCTATAAAGTATGCAATGCTAGCAATCCAAAACTTCTTTCTTACCTAAGAACTCATGGTACTGGGACTTCCAGTGACATCACCAAGGAGCACAGTGTGAACTGTTCAGAGCTCTGAGACAGCCAAGGCCAAAACACCTCAAAACTAAAAGTAATGTGGCTAGTACTTAGCCAAGATGGAGTCCTGGGCTCTTAGCTCTCACTACACTATCTCTAATCTGTAGCCATCCATAGCCACCAGAAGAGATATCTCCTAGAAAAAGAACAATCCCAGTTGCAGAATTTCAAGAGCAATGAAAATATACAAACTTTTTGCAGTTGTGGCCTCTACCTGTGAGGACCTATCCTGAACAAAATCAAATGGGAAAGCAAGATGGACAGAGCACTCTCACTGGAGAAGGTAAAAGCAATGTTTGCCCAGTTCCTAGCCAAAATAAATGAGAGCAAACTCTGACAACATTCAACTGTTATCTGACAATTCAGCTGTTATCTGAAACAGCTACAATAACTGAAAACAAAGCCTAGACAAATGAACAATCATGCAGTGACCTGAAGACCACCATAAGGGAACAAGCCTTTACCTTACACACCATACAAGCTAAGTTGGATGACCTAGAAAATCACAGCTGATGCAACAACATATGATTTACTGGATTCCCTGAACAATCAGAAAAATGGGAAGGTATCACTTTCCTACAGCAGGTGTTCCCACAACTGCTCAAACTGCCCAGGTAACCCCATTTTGAGATCAAGAGGACACATCATTCTCTAGCCTCAACTCCAAAGACATGGGAGCAATTCCAATGCATCATAGCAAAACTTCTGAGGTTCCAGGTCAAGGAGAATATCCTGCAGTGAGTTTGGGAGCTAGGAGAGCTGAGATGGCAAGGATACAGGATTATGTTGTTCTTCGACCATTCTAAGGTGCTAAGATTATGGAGAAAATTGTTTGCGACAGCCCAATAAGATGTACACTGGGTGGGCAGCAATTCTCGTTCTGCTACCAAGCCCAACTCAAATTCATACACAATGGGGCATCCTGGCAATTCCACACACCAGAGGCAGCAATGGAATACATCACCCTACACTGTGAGGTGGGGGATCACTCCAAATCTAGCAGATACCAGGTATGCCCAAGAGAAAGCCCTTTTGCCTTATCAAGGAAAATGGACATAGCACCCGTCCCATCATTGTCAAAATGTTCCAGAGAATAGCTGGCACGGTGGCAGAGGGTTGAGGTGCTAGATGCCACACCTCATGGCATGCAGGCAACCTGGGTTCTGGAGCAAGCTTGGGCTACCAGGGGGTCTGCCAGGAGGGGGAGGGCAAGGAGCCAGGATTGATCAGCTACCAGGCAGCTCTCCTCTCCTGGGAGGGACGTGAAGCTTCCCCAACTCTTGGCTGCCACCCAGCAGAGGCTAGATAGCAGTGCCAGTCTAGGGGGAACCTAGGTGCTTGGTTCGGAAAGTGGATGGGGCCATCACTGGAGATATGCAGTGCATGCGCACCTCCACGCACATGCATGACTGTGTTTCGGGGTCCCAGGAACAAGGGGGAGAAATACAAATCCCATGTCTCCCCACTGCTGCAAGGTCAGAGGGGTAATGAGGGACCACTAGGCTAAGTAAAAAAAAAATGTGCAAGAGAACCAGAGACACAAGATGAAGGTTACTTCACCCAACCACCCCCAAAGCAAAATAGGTGTAATGGATGGCGGTAACGAACCATCGCCTACACACCACATCGCTCACTATCCCGTCCCAGTCCCGCAGTGCCAGCAAGATCATGCATATAGATCAGCCAGAAGAGGACTTTAATCAGTTCACATCACCCAACTGATTTGCTCCAGTAAGAGAGGGACATGACATTATGAGCATGACTGATTATGCACCCCCCCAAGTCCCTGGCAGCCACTGTCCCTGAAACACAGCTCACTGAGGAACAGCAGCCAAAGCTCCAAAAGGCACATGAATGCTGGGGTGACAACTTCCTTACCACCCCAGAAACTGACCTCCACAGCAGAACCCCCCATGACAACTACAAATAAACCAAAGAAGACCTCCCCAAACTTTGCCATCCACCACGGCCACTACCACAACCCTGACGTCCTAGACCTACAGCACCAAGGGGACCGAGCCACTGATCCCACACAGACTGAACCAGTGGGCATGTAAGTAACATTTCAGTATGGGACATAAAGAACTATTGAAGCCTTATAAAGTGTGGAGCCTACTGTAGCTCCATACAAAGGTACAGCTCGTGGACCCATATGAATAATACAGTATATGTATTTATGGACAGTGGCTCAAAAAAATGTTTAATCATTTCATTTTCTACTTTGTATTATGTGTTTACAGCTAGATATGTCTTACTGAGGTCAGCTAAAGTCTCTAATAACTTTTTGGCCCATGATATGGATTCTAAGGTGCATTATAGAGAGAAAAGTCGCAGTCAAAATAGGCTTCTTCCTGTTTATGCATTCGCTGACATGCCAATATAACTCTCAACACCAACAAAACTTTACAAGAGAAGGGGGAACGGGCAAACCATAATGGCGCCAATCCTTTGTTTAAAAACCAACAGGCATTCTGAATTGGAAACCCCTTCCCTCCACCTAAGTGCCAATCTGGCAGGAATGAAATGGCTTGGAAGATACAAACAGCCATCCTCAAATTGAACAAAGATCATTTAGCTGACCTCCAAATGAGCAATCCCGACAATGGACAAAACTTAGATATTGTTAATATATATGGGCTTCTCATCACTACATGTCTCCTAGTAACTTTCCTCAGGGTGCTTCCCTACTAATAGCCATGAGCTAACAAGGTCACACAATCTCTACGAAAATTCTAAGGCCACTAATGAGAACTTTCAGATGTCCCATGGTGAACAACTATATGTAGGATTGAAGAAATGCTGCATCCTGCAATATAAGTTAGAATATCACAAAACTGTCACTATTACTCACAGCAAAATTTGCTATTTATAAAGCAGAGAGTGCTAGACCAAACTATAAAGGTGCCATGGTTGCTGAGTAATTGATATCCATTGGCAATATTGGGGTAGCATGTGTGGGTCTAAGCAAATGCCATGGCCCATTGTGGAGAGATAGGTGCTTGCATCTCAGAGACACAATTGGTCAGTGTGGTGGAAGCTAACTTCTCCTTGAAAGAAAATTAAAATACGTGATTATTGTGTAATACTGACTCCTGGACCTCTCTGAGCAAGGCACTGAGGAAATCTGCATGCCCTTTTCTTTTTAGTATAGCAGTTTGTGTGATGGGATGTTAATGGTGGAAAAATAATTAAATTAGCATAAGAGAAAGCAGGCTCCAATACTTTGTTTAAATCCACAGACTCTCAGAATAGCTAACCCCCCACCAAGTGATAGTAGAATAGGAGTGGCGGTAACTACATATATTGAACAACCAGTCTCAGAGAAGGCAGAGAACATCAGACACTCTGATACATATATAAATATGGGCTGACAGGAAGGACTAGATCAATCCAACATAAGCACAGGAGATCCAGATGTTTATGTTGTGTCACAAAATTGCTGACACCATAGATAGAACACTAACTGTCCCAGGACCCCACAGGAAACACCAACACCACACTCACCCACAGAGAGCAGCGGTCCAACACTAAGCGTATGAATGTCACCACCAACTAATACGTGACTATGCTAATGCCCTAACCACCCCAATATAGTAGAACCCCAGCTAAGTGGGGATATGCAGATTAGGCATCTCACAATGCCACTCTACAAGACAAAACTATAACCTGCACAACCCTAATCCCAAACATCAGATCTCTTCCCTAGGCTACTATTTTTATTTTATTTATTTATTTATTGAATTTTGATAACCAGGTAGGCCCACTGAGATAAGACAGTTTCTTTTTCAGTGGTGACCCGGTAAGTGCAGTACATTTATAGTGCAATAGCTGACACAGGAAACCATACAGGTATGACAGTTGCAATACCAAGACCAACTAATATAGTTACAGGAACATGTTGCAGTACGACACAATTAAGTCATACACACATTCACAACTAGCATAAAAAAATGTACCGAGAACATAAATATTACAGTATACTATGACAGACAGCAACATAATCATCAATCCCTATTTACAGATAACATTGCACATAATTCAGATTGTACAGATAACATTGTGCCTAATTGAGAAATCTAGTGATGCTAAGCACACAGGCAGTAGAGAGGTAGAAAGCCAGGCAGTCATCGATAGCAGGAGCAAGACAGGACAGCTAGATGAGCTTGCAGCAAGCATTGAAATTGAGGGAGTGAAGAGCAAACCAGGACTGAAGAGGGTAACAAGTTCCAGGAGGACGCAGCAGAAAAGGCGAATGATCTCCAGGCCACAGAGAAATGCAGGTTTGGCACTACAATAAGGGGTAGAGAGGCAGATCTAAGAGTACACTGGGGGAGTCGACATTGAATGATATCAGCTAGGCAAGGAGGCATGAATCAATGTACTAGCTTGTGAACAAAGCTCAGGGTGGTATAGCGTAGTTTGGCCTCATAGGGCAACTATCCCAGGGCAGATAGGACATCACAATGATGATGGTGAGCATGGGTTCCCAGAGCAAACTTACCCGCTCTGTATTAGATCTGCAAGAAACTAGATAATATGGTTGCAGAGGTTGAGAGAAGCAAAGGGGCACCATACAAGAGGAGAGGCAGGAGGGTGGCATCCGCAGTCTTGCGACATCTAGTTAAAGTAAGAAAGGGATGTATGCGGTAAAGGACCCTAATTTTTTTGTTAAGGATTTTGGTGAGAGCTGTTATGTGTGCATCCAGTGTAAGTGAGGGATCCAAGGTGACCTCCAAGTATTTGAATGACTCAACAGATTCAAGGGCAGTCCCAGTACATGAGAGCACAGCCAGACAGGGGAAGGTATGTGCAGGTGATCTAGAGAACAACATGCAGTTAGTTTTTTCAGTGTTATGCACCAGTTGCTTTTGAACGAACAACTCCTCAAGGGTGTTAAAGTTGGATTCCAGCTTTGCATTGAGCCAGCCTATGTCAGAGGAGGAGCGGTAGAGGACAGCATCATCCACATGGAGGTGGACTGAAACTCCACCACAGTTATTAGGGAGATCGCTGATGTATGAAGAAAAATGTAGAGAACCCAGTATGGACCCCTGGGGAACACCATGGGCTATGGACCTTGGAGCTGATTGGGATCTCGCCCATTTCACATGCTGAGTGTGGCCAAAGAGGGAGCTTTGAATCCAAGCTAGGGTAGAGGAATCAAGGCCAAGTATGTTCAGCTGGTGTAGCAGCAGGTGATGGCTGACCAAATCAAAGGCCTTGGTCAGGTCTACGAATATGGCACCTGTAGCATAGCCAGTGTCCATGGCATAGAATATGTCAGATGTGATTTTGACCAGGGCTGTTACGGTACTGTAATTTTTCCTAAACCCATGCTGGGAGGTTGCAAGCAGCATTTGTAGGTCTAGGTAGTCCTGCAGGTGATCATAGATTATTCATTTTTGTATCTTGGCTAGTGGGCATAAAATAGAGATTGGGTGTAAGTTTTCCACTATGGAGTTGGGACCTCCCTTGTGGATGGGGACAACTACTGCCACCTTTCATTTTTCTTGGACGATACAAATGAGGAATGATCTGTTAAATAGATCCCAAACTGAATGGGCAAGGGCATCAGTTCCTAGCTTAAGAAATGTTGGTTCCAGTGTATATAGCTATAGCATATCGTGACTGAAAATAGGCAACTTCTTTGTCTAGAGCACTTACCCGGTAATCCAAAACTAAATAAATATCCATGACTATTGCATATCTATTTACAGTACCTACATCAGGGATAACCAGTGGAGACACCAGGTGCTTAGAACTAGTTCTAATAGCTTCACAGCTAAGAGTACTAAGTAAATATACCCCTTCGAGACATATGCAGCTGGATACAATGATTTAGTTCTAAAAGTCAATCTTGCTGGGACCCAAGAGACTATGAGGAGCCACAAGGCATCTTTTCACAATCTCAGATCCCAAGCATTAGAACTCTTTGTTAATAAGTATTTGGTATTTCTCACTGTAGTATATGCATGTGATCATTGTTATGTCTGGATAAGGATGTCAATACACTATATAATCCATTCGTATGACCAGACAATGTATATAGTTAAGGTTGTTGTGAATGTATGCTCTTGGTTTGTCTCTCCAAGGAAAGATATGAGCCTCCCCTGTCAAAAGCACCTCCAGAATGGACGACAAGGGAGGAAAGGCCCTATAACAACACAATCTCTTCCTACCAACCCAATAGTTAGATTACCCCTGCTTGCCTTATTATCATAACCCGTGATCAGCCACATGCACCTTGCAACCCATCAAATGACTGATATTAGATTCCACAGTTGGAATATTTGGAGAATAATTTCCCCCATGAAATGCAAGTAGGGCCTAACCCACCTAAGTAAGATGAGTTCACAGTTAGCCCTCCTTCAAGAGACCAAACTGACAGATTTGAAAGCTAAAAAGCTAGCAAATGGATGGGTAGGACAAGAGATTCACAATGTAGCCCAATCAAAGAAAAGGGGGGTTTCCATATTGGTATACAAAAATTTGAATTGAAATCTAGATGAGACAACTCAAGACACAGAAGGATGCTGGGTATTAGCCATGTTTCAAACACCCCATGGCCATGGCCCTCTAATGGTGGGAAACCTATATGCACCCAACAACTTGCCGCAGTTCTTCCATTCAATTGCAGATGAACTATCGACCTTCAATGACATGGGAGCCCCGATATTACTAGGGAGAGATTTTAACCTAACAATTAGTACCAGAAATGGACAGAAGCCATAATAGACCTGAACCTCATGTCAGAGCCACAAAAGCTCTCTAGCTCTGGGGAAAGATCAAGCCCTATCAGGCGTGTGGCACATCCACAACCCATGGCTATGAGACTACACATACCATTCCACTGCACATAGCACATATAGCAGGATAGATTTATGGCTCACCTTACAATAGCTTACCCCCAGGGTAAACAACACACACATAACTCCATTAGTCAACTCAGAAAATGCCCTGGTGCTTCTTGATCTCCTATATGGGATATCCCATCACAAAGACACCAGCAGGCGGATGGATCTCCTCCTCCTCCTACTAGATCCACCATTTGAACCGTGGTTAATGAGCACCACGGAGGAGTTATTCAGTTTCAATGACACAGGAGACACCTCACTTTCTGTATTATGAGAGGCATGTAAGGCAGCGATCAGGGGCTCAGTAATGATGTATGCGGCTCACCATAGAAAATCAAGAGAACAAAAACTGTCCACCTTGGAACAACAACTGACCCAGAAACAATATCTCTTTAAAAACAACCCCAAACCCAACACATCCTCCACCTTATACAAGGATATTCTGAGCCTTAGCTAGGACATAAATAACAGTTGGAAAGCAGAACTTATACTGTAATTCTGCATCTGAAACAAAAATTCTGGAAGACAGTGAAAAATGTGACAAACTACTTGCCTACCGATTGAAAAAACAGCAGTCCAAAAGGACTATTGCATCCCTATGAACATCCAGGGGGAAACTCTGCACCTCCCACTCTAGCATCAATGAGGAAATGACAGCATTCTACACACAGTTATACTCATCCACAACCTCTCCTGACCCCAACAAACTGAAGACCTTTCTATCCTCCATCCACTTACCAGCACTGGACCAGGAGCATGCTGAGATCCTTAAGCTCCCACTCACTAAGGAGCAGATTCTTATAGCAATCCATACTCTGAACCCAAAAAAGCCCCAAGGGGACAGGCTTATGGCAGAGTTTTTTTCAGTTACTGGCCACCCAGGTCTCTCCTGTACTAGAAAGGCTCTACTACGAAATACGATGTACTGGGGTATAACCCCCCAATCATGGCCAAACTGACAATCACAGTTCTTCAAAACCTGTGTTTGTTAAAGGGTGGCTATGTTCAGACCACATAAGCATGCTAAAAGGCCTAATGCACCTAGCCAAAGATGATACCAGCTCCGCAGCAGCCATCACCATTGACTTTGAAAAGGCGTTTGACTCTGTGGAGTGGGAATATCTTTATGAGATTCTTACACATCTTGGGTTTGGGACATTATTCATAAAAGCCATACAAGCCACGTACTCAACCCCACAACCCCAAGTCTTCACTAACAGTGTGCTCTCCAATCCATTACTTCTGCACAGAGGCACCAGACAAGGCTGCCTCCTCTCACCCCAACTATTTGTCCTAGTAATAGAACCCCTAGCTACTGTGATACAATAACACCTTGACATCAAAGGTATACAAGCAGGTACAGAACAACACAAAACCCTCCTATACACAGACAATCTACTAGTCCTAACAAGTGAAGCAGATGTGTCTGTTCAGCATCTAATCCAACTCCCAAGCAGTTTCTCATCAATATCAGGGCTTAGAATCAATCAAAACAAGTCAGAAGTCCTCCCTTAAAATACAAGATGTCAAGCAACAAAGATTACTACACTAAACCTCCAGTGGACCCCAGAATCTATTACTTACCTAGGAATAAAAATTACCCCCAGATAAATCAGATAGTAGACTTAAATGTTAAACCCCTATTAAACAAAATCACTATAGAAATTACTCGACAGATGGAAACCCCTACAACTATCACTGTTGGCAATCAAAATGATCACAACGCCAAAACTGCTCCACCTTATATCACACCACTCAGTAAATATCCCTAACATATGGTTCACACATATAGATGGGTGTATAGAACAATTTCTATGGGAAGGGAAACAACCCAGATATAGTTGGAATAAACTCAGATCACTCTGGCGCAGAGGGGGACTAGGCCATCCCTGGCTAAAGGGATATTAGTGGGCATTTAGGGTAGCCCAAACACTATGATGGTTCCCAGACCACAGACAAACCTGCCTGCTATGGTCAGACATAGAAACACATATGTTAGGGAACCCCCCCAAACATTAGTTTATTGGAAACACCCCCAAACCCATGCCAGTCCCCACCCCCAATCTATGCCTCACCTGATACTTGGAAACAAGTTGGCTGCTGGCTGAAAATAGATGTAGCACACCCTGCTCTTAACACACTCTGGAGAAATATGCATATACAAGCAGGGGCACCCCTGTCAACTTGACCATAAGGAAAGACCAACCAGTTCTCCCTTTATCAGATATCTTAATAACCTACTCAAAAATACTTGATTCATTTCAAGGTCTTCAAACTAGCTTTGGCCTACAAAAATCAGAATTCTGGACATATTTGCAATTGAGAAGGGCACGGACACCCATTTTAAAGCTGATACAGTACATTAAACACAGACCCACTTGTCTGCACACTCAAACATTACCTCGCTCACCCACTGCAGTGGCATAGTTAGCCAAATTTACTCCAGTATCGGAGACGGCATACATGACCAAACCAAGAAGGCCACAAAGTACTGGGAGAAAGCCGAACATATTATTCTGGGTGATGCAGAATGGTCTGTGTACTGGAAGTTTACTCAAACACCAGCTAGAAACTCCAGTAGCAGACTCATACAGAACAAAATACTCCACTACTGGTACCTCACTCCCAAAGCCCTACATGCTGCACACCTCAACCTTGATAACAATTGCTGGTGATACTCCCAGCCCAATGGAGATTTGTGCCATATTCTATAGGCCTGCCCCGAAATCACACGCTACTGGCAGCAAATCCAAAACATCATACAATCAAATCTCCGGATATCCATACGCCTTGCACCACTCCTCATACTGGGAACAAAACTTAACACACCATACCTACAAAAACATCAGTACAATTTAGTGATCCTGGCCAGAATATAAGCGAATCACCTATTACTGTGCAAATGGTGCATGGAGGAGGTTCCATCCACACAGGAATTTCTTAATCATATGGTAAAACTTTCCCAGTATGAGAGATTGTCACACCTGGCCACAAACTCTATAGACAACTACAACAAAACCTGGGACAATTTCCATCAATATCTAAAGCAAACTCCTACCACTAGCAGGCCACCTCCCATCACTGACATACAGCTCCCTCGTACTGGGACAGGATAGGAAATGTGAAAGAAGGACTCCAGTGCTTTCATCATAAAGACCCCTCAAACCCCCAAACTCCATAACTAAATAACTTCCCCCAAGTAAGAGCCACTATGGAGTAGTCTATGAGACTGGAATAGGCTTTACTCACCCTAGAATGACTACCTGTGAAGGAATATGCTAACACAAACCAAAAGGAAACATACTTAAAACTCTCAGTTTCCTTCTCTGACTTAGATTTTTTTCATTTTGTTTTCCTTTTAGGTTAGTTTTAGTTTTTAGGTAGTTTTAGTTTTTAGGTAGTAAACAGTTTGATTCTCATTATATTGGAAAATTAAATTTTGACACAGTCCCGCACAAAAGATTAATAAACAAATTAGCCAGCCTGGGAGTGGGTCCCAGGGTGGTAGCCTGGGTAAAACACTGGCTGGACAACAGGACACAGCAGGTTATAGTAAATGGAGTCCACAGTGAAGAAAGGGGGGTTACTAGTGGGGTACTGCAGGGTTCAGTACTGGGGCCGGTCCTTTTAAATGTCTTTATAAATGGCATTGCAGAGGAACTGGAAGGGAAAGTATGTCTTTGCAGATGACACAAAAATCTGCAACAGGGTTGATATGCAAGGTGGAGTAGAAAGGATGAAAAGGGACTTGGCAAGGTTGGAGGAATGGTCAATTGTATGGCAGCTTAGATTCAGTGCAAAGAAGTGCAATGTAATGCACCTGGGAAACAAAAACCCAGGGGAAGAGTACACAGTGGGAGGTGAGATACTGACAACAACAAAAATGGAAAGGGACCTGGGGTTAGTCATATCAGATGACCTAAAGGTGGGCCAGCAATGTGAGAAGGCAGTAAGGAGGGCTAGGGGTATAATGGGATGCATAAGGAGAGGCATCACCAGTAGAAAACAGGAAGTTGTTGGCCATCTGTACAGGCAGTTGGTAAGACCACATCTGGAGTACTGTGTACAGTTCTGGAGACCCCATCTCCACAAAGATATAGACAGGGTGGAGGCTGTCCAGAGGAGGGCAACCAGAATGGTGCAGGGTCTGCACCAGAAGACATGTGAAGAAAGACTAAAGGAGCTTAATATGTATAGCCTCGAGGAAAGGAGGGAGAAAGGGGACATGATAGAAACTTTCAAATACCTCAAGGGAATCAACAAAGTCCAAGAGGCTAGCATCTTTCAGAAAAAGAGATGTGCAGGAACAAGGGGGCACAATTTGAAGATAGAGGGCGGAATGGCTCAGAGGTAATATGAGGAAGTATTTCTTCACAGAGAGGGTTGTAGATGCATGGAGCAGCCTTCCTGAGGAGGTTGTAGAGTTAAAAACAGTGGGGAAATTCAAGACTGCATGGAACAGACATAATCAATTCTAGTGGGGGGTATGAGGAAGTAGGCTGTTGGTTAACTAGGATCTGCAGCTTATCCATTAGGTAGGGAAATGGGCAGACCAGGTGGGCCAAGCGGTCCTTATCTGCCATCAAATTCTATGTTTCTATGTTTCTAGTTGCTGCTTTCAAGATAGAAATTATTATTTTATTAGATACCTCAGTAGCAAGCTACAATAAGTAAAGGTGCATTATGGCCAGACAATTAACCTGAGGTAACAATGTATATGGTGCAAGACAATCTCTTGGACATTTCAGATGAAGTTTTGGACAAACCTGATGTCTATTAGAATTATGATGACTCAGCTGCTAGATTTCCTGATGAGCCCATAATGTGATCTCTAACATTACTACTAGCTACCATTGTGTTATGTTATAGGACAAGATTTAAAATCTTTAAAATAGCCTGATGTGTACTATCCACTGTATTAACTGTTTGGGAATTATGTTATGTACTCACAAAAAAATCCTAAAGCTGTAACAATGTGATCTAAAAGTTGAAAATGAATTAAAATTATTAATTGCAAAAAAATAAAAACTCTGCTCATGACCAGTCGGATGAAAATCAGGAGACAGGTTCGGGTGGCTCCTCACCCGTAATCAGCATAGTGTCTTCTCCATTTGCACCCTTCAGGTTCAGCAGTCACAAATGAACAACTGCTGGAGAAAATAAAGGCATTTTGCTCCAGCTTAACCACAACCCTGCAGTCTTAACTGAAGTTGATACACTTAAAACTGAACAAGCAAGTATGCAAGAAGCGCTTACCAAGCTCTCAAACAGGACTGATGCAATTAGTGGTCTCCTCATTACTATGCATAAATAACAAACTCAGTTGGAGGCCAAATGCATTGATTTAGAGCGAAGAAATCACTGTAAAAACTTAAGGCTTTATGGTCTCCTGGAGGGAGCCTAGGGCAGACAAATTTTTATTTTTTATACAAAATCTTATTAGGGATGCACTGGATTTCCCCAAAAACGAGCCCTTGTAGCTGGAATGCATCTTCCAAGCGATGGGGCCCAAACTGGCACCAGAAGCCAGGCCTTGCTCCAGTGTTGTGATTTCTGAGTTATGTTCCTGAAGAAAAAGTACTTTTAGCTGCCTGGAATTAAAAAGTAATAACCTGGAGGAAGAACCACTTACATTTCAGTCAAGGCTATGCTCTAACAGTTCAAGTGCAGATAATGGCATTCTCACCCTACTTTAAAGCATTGCGTCAAGCAGGTCTTAAATTCCAAATGCCATTGTGGGCAAAATTCTGAGTACATGTTCCTGATGGTACTATCTTATAAAATACTGTGGCTGAGGCACATGCAGATCTACAGAGGAGGGGCGTCCCAGTCCCACAACCTCCCTGTCCTTCTTCACAGTGAAAAGGCTGCTTGAGGCCTCAGGACACCCAGCAGGTCCCTGCTACGGGGCCTCAAACCAACTCACAGCCCTCTACATCAGTGCAAGTTACGTGACAGGCTCTAGACACCCTACAAGCAATTAAAAATTTAATACAGCATTTTCAGAGGACCCCCAAAGATTGATTCTGCCAAATAATGGACTATTTTTTCAATCTGCAATATCTAACTGGAGCGATCCACATGACGCTTTTCCACCTGGACACCTGGACCTGTGGACGCCTGGAATTTTGTGTGTTCCCTGATTTGCCCTGATATTCTGTGATGTCCTTGGAATACAGGTACATTTCTTGGGGGAGGGCTTGGGGGAGGGGCAGTGTAATTTGGCATGAAAAGGCAGTTTTTGGAGGGTCCAGGTGGGCCTGGCACTCCCCACAGAACCACCCAGAATTATCACTGGACTCTGACCTTAACACTCCTGAGGGTGACTGTGATTGAGATCTGTGGTAGATGGTGCCAGCAGGAGGTTTCTTTTTCAGGGATCAACCTTGGAGAACCCACACTATAGGCAGTGAGCTTTGCATTGTCACCCACCTACAGTTTTTAAACCAGCCAAGGGGGGCCTAGCCAATACCATGGATTATGCCGTAGGCTAACCTAGCTGTAAGATTTGACTATCTGCTTCATGGCTGGTTGGATGGGGCCCTCCCATATTGGGGGGTGGCCTTATGGAATCCCAGAAGCACTTAACTGTAAAATATCTAGCTTTTGGAAAAGAGGGAAGGGTTCTTTGTTGGGGCTGGTCCGCAGCTGGACCTTACTCCTGATGCCGCCACTAAAATTAACATAATCCCCTCTGAGTCTGAGATGGGGGAAGCTGTCTCCCTCTTTCAGGGTTTTTTTGGTACCCCCTTCCTCTGGGGGGTGCATTCTTAGTTGTATTAGTTGTTCAGGAGTTGTACGTCCAGAGTTTTAAAACTGCATTAAAAACGTATCTTTCTGATCTGGCTTTTGGTAACTGAAGTGTTTTTATCTGGTTTCATATTTATTGGAATTTATATAATGTATGTAATTTTACTTTATTTGTTTTATTTTATTGTACAGGTGCCTTGGTTTTGGAAAGGCGCCTTTTTATAAATAAAAAATTGATTGGTTGATTGATATTCTTATTTGGGATTAAATAATATCGGGATTGGACATATCAGCTGCCCCAGCACTGACAATGCCTCAATGGCTTGGGAACTGGAGTCTGCCCAACTTTATTACAGTCATTCTTCATTTGTGGTTACACCCTCATGAGGTACTGCATCAGCCAACTTATTTCTAAGTGTACCTCATGAGTAAATGGCACCCAGAACCATTTGACATGGAATGGCAACCAGTAGTCAAATGCTGTGTCCTCTTCAGCACTGATTTTTGCATGACTGACAGGAGTACTATGTGACTTTAATATGGGAGTATGATTCTTTTGCTCCTCTGGTGAGGTCTTGCCCACACTGGCTGTACTGTGTTGGGGCCCAGGGATCACCTGAACTACCCCTTCTAACGTGTCCAAGCCATTGGCATTTGGTAAGGAGTGCCACTTCGGAGAACACTTCATCCATTGGAGGTCACATGTTTTACTTTTGTTTCTATTTTGTTGTAATAATAATATTAATCTTTATCTGATTTAGTGCCTTTTGAAATTGCCAAGGTGCTTTACAAAAAAAAATTAAAAACAATAACATAAAACAACAGTATAAAAGATAATCTATGAAATCTGTTACTGAATATACTTAGTTAGTGAATGCTTGGCCCCAGTTAATACACTTTAGTGCCTGTTTAAAACCACCCAGTGTCACGTACTCCCGCAGCTGATGGGGTAGAGAATTCCAAAGGGCTGGGGACGCATACATAAATGCACGGGCCCCTGAAGATTTTAATGATGTCCTTGGAATCTTTAGTAACCCCTCATCAGTCGAGCGGAGCGATCGCTTGGAGCAGTAAGGGAAGAAGCTCTTTCAGGTAGTCAGGGCCAAGTCCGTGCAGGGCTTTATACATCAGTAATCCAACTTTAAAGGTGATCTGCCACTGAATCGGCAGCCAGTGCAGTTCGTGCAGCACCGGCATGATGTGACATGACTGGGGAGTCCCTGTCAACAACCAGGCTGCAGTGTTCTGCAGTAGCTGAAGGTGGCAAATATCAACCCCCGGTAACCCTAGGTAAAGGGAATTGCAGCAATCAAGGCACAAGGTCACAAAGGTGTGGATCAGCGTGGGCAGGTCACCAGATGGAACAAGGTGCTTGATCCTAGTGATGTTCCTCAGATGGTAAAAGGATGACTTGACAACTGCAGACACCTGAGACCGCAGAGTCAGCCCATCATCAAGCAATACCCTTAGGTCTCGCATCTGTTCAGAAGCAAGGAGCTGGAAACCCCCCAGAAACAGCCCCGTGGACTGACCAGCCCCCAACCCTCCTATCCGGCAACCAGTATCCACAACCATCACCTCTGTCTTTCCTGCGTTCAACTTTAGCCAGCTGGAATTCATCCAGTCCTGGATTTCTGTGAGGCAGTTATTAAACACCGAGAGTTCACTATCCTGGTCAGGTGCGAAAGACAGGTAGAGCTGTTTATCATCAGCATAGCAATGAAACCTCAGCCCATACTGTCTTACAATGTCTCTGACGGGCAGCATGTACACCATGAACAGCATGAGGGATAGCACTAAGCCCTGAGGGACCCCACATGACAGAGACAGAGGGTCGGAAGAATAAATCCCCAACACCACCCTCTGAATTCTGCCAGTGAAGAATGATTTAAACCACCCGAGGAGACTGTGCTAGTCAGGCCACAGATGAACCTCAGGCACTCAAGCAGCACCCCATGGTCCATGGTGTCAAATGCTGAAAAGGGATCAAGGAGTACCAGAATGGAACGGCTTTTCTGATCTCTCACCATCAGGAGATCATTGAGCACCCGAACCACAGCAGTCTCAGTACTGTTCCTCTTTTGAAAACCGGATTGTTCATAGATGTTATGGATGGTCAAGTGGTTCTCCAGCTGCACAGCCACTTTCTCAATAACCTTCCCCACAAAGGGGAGGTTCGAGATCAGTCTGTAGTTAGCAAGTCTGGGTCCAGTGAAACTTTCTTCAGGACTGGTGTCACCACCGCCTCCTTCAGGGAGCCAGGAAACTCACCTGAGTCAAGGGAGCACCAGACTATCTGTGCCAGAATTGGGCCAATGATGTCACAACAACCCGTAATCTGGGAAGTTGGGCCTAGATCCAAACTACAGCATATAGGGCACATACCCTGGACAATCCGCATGACATTCACGAAGTCCGGACGGTCAAAGGTACTCCAGGAAAGGTGAGGGAAAGTGACCAAGCACTGATCAACAGCATCCCCCACAGAGTGTGAAGCCCAGATCTCTGCCCTGATGTCGGCCACTTTATCCGCAAATAACTGAGCGAGCTTATCGCACTCCAACTACGAAAAGGCTGTTCAAGACTGTAGGCAGGCTAGGTTGCACAGCCTGTTCACTGTTTGAAAGAGCAGAGCCAGTAAATTCTGAGCTGCAGCAATCTCCCTGGACAGGAACTCTGCCTTCTTACAGGTGATTATTGATTGGCAGACTTGGTAATGTTCTAACAATCTAAGATGGTGGGCCATCAGGCTGATTTCTGCCAATGCTGCGCTAACCTCCGTCCTTGTCATCTCAAATCCCTTAAGGTCCCATCAAACCAAGGGAACCGAGGGCGAAGAGAGAGAGGATGAACATGGACTGGAGTGATAGAATCCAAGGGCTGTGGTCACAATCTTATTATAGGCCTGCACCAAAGCCTCTGGATTCCCGCTTGCCAAGGGAAACTCCAATAGGTCAAGTACCGCCACTAGGCCTTCAAGGCTCACATCCCATAAAGGGCGGTATCTGACCATCTCTACAGGGGTGGGCCTATGAAGGGGGGTGCAAAAATTGAACCCCACAGTGTAGTGATCGGACGATCCAACAGGTTCCACCACCAAATCGTCAGCTTTGACCCCCAGGAGAAAGACTAAGTCAAGAGAGTGGCCATGTTTATGAGTAGCAGCGGTAAGAATCTGTGTAAGGCCCAGTGATGTCATCAACTGGAGGATGTGCTGTCCAAATTGCAAGAGTTCATCATTGACCCAGGCATTGAAGTCACCCAGGACCATCATTCTTTGAGACCCAAATGCCATATCGATGACGAAGTCCGCTACTTCCTGGAGGAATCGCTTCTCATCTTCAGGTGGACAGTAGATGAGAGCTATCCTACAGCCTACACCTGCTACTACTGTACACTCAATTAACCCAGCCTCCTCAACCGGTACACTCGTAAGGTTCAATTTGGTCTAGAAACAGACCGCAACCTCCCTGCTGTCGAATCTCGAGCGGTGTATCACCGAGTACCCAGCCGGAATAGCAGCCTCCAATATGGGGCCAGCATTTTCATCCAGCCAGGTCTTGGTGATGCAAGCCATATCTGCTGTCCTGACAAGACCTGCAATAATTGCAGTCTTGTTCTTAATGGACCTGGCATTCCATAACACTGCTCAAGTTGGATGGGTCTCCAAGGCTGCTTCAACTACCTGCCCACTAATAATGGTGGTGCCCTAGGGTATGGGGACCAGACATAGAGGACCACATTTCAGGCTCCATTTCACCCCAGGGCATCTTCTCGGCATAACTACCCCAATGTGAGAGCCCCACTCATTCATCCTCTGCTGTTTGAACCCCCCACCTGTAGTCTTGACTTTTCTTTTTTTCTGTGTTAGCGGCGTAGCTCTACCACAGTTCAGTCCACCTGATGTTCACCTGTTGATTCTATATTTCTATATGTGGTTGACATTGTTATTGTTTTTTGTTAGTGGATGGAATGGTGTGCTAAAACCCCATGTGGGCTACTCAAAAATGGAATGTCGTGGGATCAGTAGACCAAGCTGGCACTGTAGAGTCTGAAACTTCCTTTTGGGGGGGTGAGACAGGGGCCCTACCTACTACAATATTGTCTTACAATGTAAATGGCATCCAGGACCCCATAAAACATTCGCATCTAATACAAATGTTTCATTAGGAAAGACCAGAGGCCAGATATTCAAAACTTTTTGCTGGGCACAAACCACTTGGGCTGGGTTTATGTGGGCCCCTATATTTAAAAGACCAAATATTGCAGGCAAACTGCATTAGTGCCAGGCAAAATTATAGTGTATGCACTGTGCAAAGAGAGGGGGCATGTACATGAATATAGGCACTATATATAGACTGATGGATGGGCAGGGGGTTATAATGAGACTTTGCACACCCCCGAGGGATGAGATGCCACATAAACCCCAAGAGCAAAGCTCAAGGGGTTTATTAAGGCATCCCACACTGAGATGGTGTGTAAAATTTGAGTTTTACACACCCCTACCCAGCCTATATTTTATTTAATTGCTGGGGAGCATTTTTTCACCACAGCAACTATATAAAAATAAAAATATTTTTATGGAGCCACAGACCGGTTGGAGTTCAGTGCCATCCCCTGTTTTTTTTTTTTTATAGCCAGTCTATGTAAAAAAAAAAGAAAAGAAAAGTTTCCCAGTAAGTAACTTACCACCACTGACTCTAAGTGCAGCGAACTATACAGAACTGAGGAATTGCGGCCAGCACAGAGGAGTGAAGGAGCGGTGGCTGTGCATGCCTAGTGTGAGAGAAACCCAGCACATGTTCACCATTATAACTCACAGGTTATAACAGTGAATTATAACTATGTTTCTCTATGGGAGAAAACACTCCCCAGTTATTATACTATATTCAGCACATAAGTGCCACTTAAAGTGTGCTTGCACAACTTTGGGGGTCAATTTGCATGGCGCAAATTACCACCCAGAAAAAGGTAGTCTTAACTCTGGGTAAAACAAGGATAGAGGGCATGGGCACAGCAGCAACAGGCAACATGGCTGTAAGCAACCACAGCATCATGGTGCACCTGATGACTGTAGCCAATGAGGAGGCAGAGAGGGCAGACGATCACCCTGGGCTACTCCATATGCCATGGAAGAGACATGCTACTCACAGATGGCACTGCCAACATCGCCATCATCTGGCACCGGTCCCAACCCTGCCATGCATTTGTGGGTGCCCCCGCACCTAGTGGACACCTTGTTAGTACGTCAATGCAGCATGCAAGTCCAGTCCCCCATAGGGGTACATCACCACAATCAAGCACACACACACATACAGCACTGCGGGAATGGAGGGTACTGAGGAGAGGGTGTACAGGTGGCCAGGTTGCACCACATACTAGGTGCTGTCACATGGCTGGGGCCATCCACACAGTGCACATGGGCCAGTGACGGGAATGCCTCTCACATCAGTGTGCCTGTATGATGGCATGTGTCTGCCCACCCCGGGACACATACTACACACCTGCCCAGGCTCCCCGTGACACATGGCCAACCATGTGTATGTTAGTGTGGGACTCCCATGCCACTGGTATAGAGTATGTGGGTCACAGGACAGTAGGGCTGTGCGAATACCGTTTATTGAATATTCGTCCGAATATTCAGTATTCAGGACCAGGATATTCGGTATTCAGCATTCGTGGCCAGGAGGGAGGTTGCTTAAAATGTGAAAAAAAAAACCCCCCCTTCCTGCACAACAGTAGAACAAAAAAATATAATCCCTGGTGTGTAGTGGTCCCCCCACCACCGATCATCAGCACAAACTGATGAATCATCCTCCCCGCCGAGATTGCCATCAATTTCGATCCCCACTGTTTAAAAATAAAAGAAATGTCCTGTCTCCCTGGTGTCCAGTGCCCCCACCCTCCCACCCTGTCAACAAATATAACCCTGGGTTTAGTGGTCCCACCCATCCGGCTGATCACCGGCCCAAGCTGAAGTATCACTCCCGGCCAAATTGCCATCAATTTTGGTCCCCGTTGTCTAAAAATAAATAAAATGTCCTGTCTCCTGGTGTCCAGTGGACCCTCATTGGCACAATTCTCCACTACCTCCATGGCTGGCAGCTGACTTAACACTTCAATGAATGAGCGATAACACGCTCATTCATTGAAGTGCCTCAGTCGTGCATGCCGGTCGTGGAGGGTGAGTGAGGGTTGTGCTAATGGCCCGCCAGGGTACTGAGGGGAGCAGGTGTGTGTGCACTGAAACTTATCTGATGGCAGGGAGGGAGGGTGGGGATCCACTGGACACCAGGAGACAGGACATTTTATTTTTTTAGACAACGGGAACAGAGAAATTGATGGCAATCTAGGGTGGGGGGGGATTCTTAAGTTTGGAGTGATGATCAGCCGGGGGCTGGGACCACTACACACCAGGATTAAATTTGTTGGCAGGGTGTGAGGGTGGGGGTCCACTGACACCAGGGAGACAGGAATTGTTTTTATTTGTAGACAATGGGGACCGGAAATTAATGGCAATCTCATGGGGAGGGATTCTTCAGTTTGGGATGGTGATCGTGGGGGGTGGTACCATACACACCAGCTATTATAGTTGTTGTTCCACTGTTGGCCAGGGGGAGCCAAAAAAGGCTTTATTTTTTTCCTTTTATGCAATTCTCTGGCCGAATACCGCTCGAATAGTGGGCTATTCGGTATTTGGGTCTGAATATTCGGATAGCCCATTATTTGTGATATTCGGAAAATGATATTCAGGGGATTCACAGCCCTACAGGACAGTATGACTGTGATGGCCACTGTCTGAACACACCTGCCAGCTGTGCATGTCACTGTGTGGATAGCAGCAGTCATTGTTGCCTGACATACTGTAGGCATTGCTGTGTCCCTCACAATACCGGCTGCTATGGCACTGTACCATCTGATACACACTGTAACAGGAATAACAGTATGTCTATGGCATACAGCACAACCACCCATTCCTGTGGTGCTAGTCCCCTGGGCCACAATAGTCTGTGTCCTGTGGCCAAACCCAGCCTGCAGCTACAGAACTGTTTATCATGTCTGACATATAGGTGGAGCTGTGAGTGCACTCAGTGTAGCTACCGATCTGTAGTTCCAGTCTGACATACAGGTGGAGCTATGTGCACCATGTAATAGTGCCGGACAATCTACATGGTAATGCATGCAAAGCAGGCCATAATGAGATGCTAATGTGGCTGTTTGCCCACAGGTTGCCTAAGTAGGCTTATTTGCATAGGAAGTTTGAATATAGAAAAATTTAGTGCTGGGCTAATGTGTTATTGCCTGGCAAACGTTTTAGCGCAGGGCAAATGAGTTAGCCCCTGGCAAACCTGTCAAAACCATAACACAGTTCTGCTGTGTTTGGCCTGCAATGCTGTTTGTAGTTGTTGTGCACCAGTTCATTGTTATCACCCACTTTGACCACCTACTGCAACTCTGCCTAACTCCTCTCTGTGTGTACTGGGCTGCTGTTGCAGTTTCCACTGCCTGGTTGCAATATTCAGAGGTGTCTTATTTCCATGGCTGTTTTTACACTGCTGTCTCAGCCCTGTTTGCACACCTTCATTTGCACACTATATTTGACTGATTTAGCCCTGGACTATTTCTTTTAATATGGCATACAACTGGTTCCTGGCCAATTTTTCATGCTGGGCAGTGCTAATTTTGCCCTGAGGCTAAGTTTTGAATATCTGGCCCCAGATGTTTTGCTCCTCCAGGAAACCCATCTTTCAACATTAGAAACATAGAATTTGATGGCAGATAAGGACCGCTTGGCCCACCTAGTCAATGAGAACACCAAACATTTAAGAAATCTGGCTTTCTTGTGGTTGAGGCATCATTATATCATGGTGACAGCCATAGAGGCATGACAGTTCTCCTCCCCAGGGGTACCCCATTTGTCTTGCATGAAAAATTCATAGTTGTAATTCTTGTGCGTCACCTTCATGAGGAGCTGGTGACCCTGGTAAGTGTTTATGTGCCACCATGATCTAGCAAGTAGGTAGTTCACATTTTTTTTTAAACTACTTCCCATCTCTCGGGGCATATTAATTATGGGGGGAAAACTTAAATATGGCCATGAACACTTCCCTAGACACTTCTGCACCAGGCTTACACAGGGCCACAGGGGCTCAGAAGTTTTTTTTTAACTACAGTTAATCAACTATGATATCAGGATGTGTAGAGACATTGTTTCTCGGATAGTCCGATCATTACACTGTGGGGTTCAATTTTTGCACCCCCCTTCGTAGGCCCTGTGGAGATAGTCAGGTACTGCCCTTTGTGAGATGTAAGCTCTGAAGGCCTAGCAGCAGCACTTTACCTATCGGTGCTTTCTGGAGCAAGCAGTGACCCAGATGCCTTGGTTTTGGCTTATAACAAGGCCATCTCTTTGGCTCTGGATATCATTGCTCCTGTCCGTGTTCGTCCTCTCCCCCTTCACCCTCAGTCCCCTTGGTTTGATGGGACCTTGAGGGAGAGGCGGTGTCAAGGACAAAGATTAGAGCATTGCTGGCATAAATCCACCCTAGATGCCGACCACCTTAGACTGATGGAACACTATCAAGTCTATCATTCTGCAATCACCCATAAGAAGGCAGAGTTCCTGTCTGGGGAGATTTTGGCTTCTCACAACTGACTGGCTCAGCTCTTTCAAACTGTGGATAGACTGTGCAACCCAGCCTGCCTACAGGTTCGAAGAGCCTTTTCACAAGTGGAGTGTGAAGAGCTTGCTCATTTCTTTACAGCTAAGATGGTTGACATTAGGGTGGAGTTCCAACCAGCACGCTGTATGGGAGATGTCATGGATCAGCATTCGGTCACTGTCCCTCAGTTCTCCTGGAGTTCCTTTGGCCAGCTGGAGTTCACTGATATAATGCATATTGTCCAGGGTATGTGCCCTACATGCTGTAGTTTGGATTCAGACCCAACTACCCTGATCAGAGGTTGTTGTGATACCATCAGTCCAGTCATAGCATGGATAGTCTGGTGCTCATTAGAGACAGGTGAGGTGGTAACGCCCCTCCTGAAGAAAACTTCTCTGGACCCAGACTGTCCTGCCAACTACAGACAGATCTCTAACCTTCTCTTTGTGGGGAAGGTGATTGAGAAAGTAGTGGTCCTACAACTGGAGAACCATTTGACCATCCATGACATGTATGAACCTCCCCAATCTGGTTTCCGAAAGAGGCATAGTACCAAGACTGTGCTGATTTGGGTGCTCAATGATTTCTTGATGGTGAGAGATCGAAAAAGCTGTTCTATCTTGGTTCTTCTTGATATCTTATCAGCATTTGACACTGTGGACATGGAGTTCTCGAATGCCTGAGGTTCATCCGTGGTCTGTCTAGTACAGTCCTCAGGTGGTTTAGATCTTTCCTCACTGGCAGAACTCAGAGGGTGGTATTGGGGATATATTCCTCCGACCCAGTCTCTCTGTCATGTGGGGTACCTCAGGGTCTGGTGTTGTCCCCCATGTTGTTCACAGTGTACATGCTGCCTCTCAGAGACATTGTAAGAAGGTATGGGCTGAGGTTTCACTTCTATGCTGATGATACCCAGCTCTACCTATCTTTTGCACCAGATCAGGATAGAGCTCTCTCAGTCTTTAACAACTGCCTTGCTGAAATCCAGGATTAGGTGAATTAGAGCTGGATGAGGTTGAACTAGGAGAAGACTGTGGTGATGGCTGTGAACCCTGGTCACCAGATAGAAGGGGTGGGAGCTGGTTTACCTTTGGGACTTTTTTTTGATGGTTCCCAGCTCCTTACATCTGAACGGATGTGAAACCTGGGGGTGATTTTTGATGAAGGGATGACACTGCAGTCACAGGTGCCAGCAGTCATCAGATCTACCTTTTACCATCTAAGGAACATCTCCTGGATTAAGCACTGGTACCGTCCGGTGACCTGCCTACATTGGTCCATGCCTTTGTGACCTTGAGACTTGATTATTGCAGCTCCCTTTATCTTGGGCTACCTGGGGTTGATATCCACCATTTGCAGCTAGTGCAGAATGCTGCAACCTGGTTATTGATTGGTACTCCTCGGACCTGTCATATCTCCCTGGTGCTGTGCGAGCTGCACTGCCTGATGGTACAGTGGCGGTTCACCTTTAAAGTCAGACTTCTGACTTATAAAGCGCTACACGGACTGGTCCCAGACTACCTCAAAGAGCTTCTGGTGCCATACTTCCCCAAAGCGATCGCTCCACTCGGCTGATGGGGGTTGCTAGAGATTCCAAGGGTTTCTTTAAAATCTTCAGGGGCCCCATGCACTTATGTCCGTGGCCCCAGCCCTTTGGAATTCTCTACCCTGTCGGCTTTGGGAGTGCGCGACCGTGGAGGGATTTAAACAGGCCCTCAAGACCCACCTGTGGCTTCAAGTCTACCCTACCTGATGGTATTTTATGAAACTCTGTATTCATTGTAGTGATGGTTTTATTGTATCCTGTTTTATTCTCTTGTATTTTACTGTCAAGGCGCCTTGATTTTAGAAAGGCGCTGTAAAAATAAAGCATATTATTATTATTACATTTTCAATTCCTTGAGCCTCTCCTCATAAGACATTTGATGTAGACTCTGTACCATCTTGGTAGCCCTTCTTTGGATGTCCTCCATCCTGTCTATGTCCTTCCTGAGACATGGCCTCCAAAACTGCATATAGTACTCCAGGTGTGGCTTACTAAATACCTATATAGTGGCAACACCACTTCTCTTTTTTTGCTGGTACCCATACATCCCAGCATCCCACTAGCTCTCCTGATTGTTTTGTTGCATTGTCTGGCCACCTTCAGGTAATCTGATATTATAACCCCTAGGTCTCTTTCCTGCTTGATCGCTGGTATTATTTCTCCTCCCATTTTGTACTGCACCCATGGGTTTCTGTGATCCCGGTGCATTATTTTGCACTTTTTTTGCATCAAGCCTTAGCTGCCAAACTTTTGACCACTACTGCAGTTGTTTCAAGTCTCTTTCCATCCTTTGCAACCCTGCTGGAGTGTTTATCTTGTTGCAGATCTTGGTGTCATCCACAAAGAGGCAGACCTTTCCTTCCAGTTCCTTTGCTGTGTCATCAATGAAGTCATTAAAGAGGACTGGCTCCAATACTGACCCCTGTGATACCCCACTGGTCACTCTCCCCTCCTCAGTGTGAGCTCCATTTACCACCAACCTCTGCCTCCTATCTCCTAACCAGTTTCTTACCCAGGTTACCATCTTATTGCACACCCCCATGCTACCCCACTTGTTTACTAGTTTTATATGTGCAACGGTGTCAAAGGCCTTGCTGAAGTCCAAGTAGGCCACGTCCACTGCTCTTACCCTGATTCAACACCCTTGTTACCAAATCAAAACAATCTAGCAGATTTGTTTGCCATGACCTCCCCTACGTAAAGCCATGCCACCTTGGGTGCTGCAGTCAACTGGATTCCAGGTGTTCCATGATTCTTTCCTTTAATAGTGTTTCTATCAATTTTCCCTACTACAGATGTCAGGCTGACAGGCCTGTAATTTCTTGCCTCTTCCTTCCTACCACTTTTGTGAAGTGGGACTGCATCCGCCCTTCCCCAGTCCTCCAGTGCCATGCCGGTCTCCAGTGAATTGTTAAACAAGTCTGTCAGGGGTGTAGCTAGCACCTCCCTGAGTTCCTTTAACACTCCTGGATGCACCCCAAATGTATCCATGGCTTTACCCACCCTCAGATTAGTGAGTGCTTTCCTGACTATCTCCTCAGGAAAGGGAATGGTGTCCAATTCCCTCCTCCCCAACCTCTTGGTGCTTATTTGTGGTCCCTCCACTTCCCCTCAACTGTGACTACTGAGCAGAAATATTTGTTTAAGATATTTGCCTTCCCATGGTCCTCCTCAGTACATCCCCCTACCTCCTTTATTAACTGTGCAATCCCTCCCTTGGTCTTTCTTTTCTCACTGATATACCTGAAAAATGCCTTGTCCCCCTTTGATACTGCCTGGGCTATTCTTTCCTCTGCTTGTACTTTGCGCTCCTTACTGCCTTGCCTGCCTTGCTCTATTTTCCCAGCTATACTTATCTGTCCTCCTCATTCTGGGTCTCCTTATACCTTCTGAATGCCACTGTTTTTGCTCTTATATTTTCTGCCACATCACTTGAGAACCATAATGGTCTCCTTCTCCTTCAGCTTTTGCTTATTTGACTGGTACAAGCTTGTAGCCTTTACTGTGCTCCCTTTTATTCTGGCCCACTTTCCCTCCATCCCCGCCCCCAAAAAAATTTACCTCACTGGGTCATCTTGGATGTATTCCCCCATCTTTGTAAAGTCAGCCCTTCTGAAATCCAAGACCCTCACCCCTGAGCGGCTGGATTCTGCTGTTGTTCTTATATTAAACCATACTGTGCAATGATCACTGGTCCCCAAATGACTCCCCACTTTGACATCTGTCACACAGTCCCTGTTTGTAAGTACCAGGTCAAGAATTGCCCCACCTGGAGTGGGTTCAGAGACCAGCTGCCTGAGGAATTCCACCCTGTAGGGAGTCCAAGGTGTTTCTACTCTTAGCTGATGCTGCAGCAGGTAGGCTCTACCCTACATCTGGCAGATTAAAGTCCCCCCACTAGCATCACCTTCCCCTTCTTAGGCAGTTTGCCTGTGTCATAGAAACATAGACTTTGACGGCAGATAAGGACCACTTGGCTCACCCAGTCTGCCCATTTCCCTACCTACTGGATAAGCTGCAGATCCTAGTTAACCAACAGCCTACTTCCTGCAACCCCCCACTATAATTGCCTTATGTCTGTCCCATGCATGTTTGAATTCCCTCACTGTTTTAGACCCAACGACCTCCTCAGGAAGGCGGTTCCATGTATCCACCACTCTCTCCATGAAAAAATTTCCCTCACATTACCCTCTGAGCCATCCCCCTCTATCTTTAAAGTGTGCCCTTGTTCTTACATCTCTTTTCTGAAAGATGCTACCTCCTGGACTTTGTTGATTCCCTTGAGGTACTTGAAAGTTTCTATCATGTCCCCCCGGCCCTCCTTTCATCAAGAGTATACATATTAAGCTTTCTCAGTCTCTTTTTAAATGAAATGGCAGATACATGTCCTTCTTGGGAATCAAACCTGTGACCCTTAGCTTTTAAGGTGAGGACACATCCAGGGTACCACTCTTCCAACATCTCTTTGCCTATGTCCTCTCCCTGTGTTGGAGGCCTATAGACCACTCCCATGTGAATGGTGGCTCCATTTCCAGACTGGAGGTTGATCCGCAACCCCTCAATCCCCCATCCTCCCTGTACCTTCATTGCTTTGATGTTTTCTTTAACATAAAGCACCACTACCTCACCTTTCCTTCCTACCTTGTCCCTTCTAAAGGTTGTGTAGCCAGGTATGACCATTTCCCAGTCATGGTTGTTTGTGCACCATGTTTCAGTGATGGCCGCAATATCCAGGCCTGCCTCAACCATGGTGACATTGGCTATAAGATGCTGGTTCAAAAAGAAACACATCGACCAGCACCACAGCGCCAGGCTCCATGTCAACCGCAATTTGCAGTCGGCGTGGAGCCACACACATCAGTGTGTGTTTTTCCTTTAGGGAACTCTGCCCCAGTACCCCCCGTAATAATAGATACCAACTCCAAGTAGGAGTTGGTTCGGGGTGGGGGTGCAGGTTGGGGGAAAGTGTTGTTGGGTCCCAGGTGGGCTTCTACTGCGACATGGCACCGTTGTCGATATTGACGCATGCTGCAGTAGAAGTTTTGCTGTTCAGGGGGCATACCGGTGGCCTCCAGGTCTAGTATCTTATTTCCTAGCTTTCTAGCATTGGCACACATGGCTGTCGAGATTTTGTTAGTCCTATTCTTGTCCCTTCTCATGTTGTCTAGTTGCTCCCCTTTCTTTTCCTTTGCATACTGCCTGTTTCTCTTCCCCCTTCCTCCCATGCTGATCCCTTGCACCATTGGTTGTCCTTCATTTTGGTGGGAATCCTTCCCCCAGAAATTCTCTACCCTTCATCACAGCCTGGGGGGGGCAATCTCTGCCACCCCTTTACCTTCTGCCACCCCCTTGACTAGTTTAAATGCCCATCAAAGAAATTGTTACCCCATTGAATTTTATAAGAAATATATTGAAATAACTCTCCCCCTCCTACATCAAGTTTTTAGGCATATTCAGAAAGGAGAACAGCCCCCTCTTTCGTAGAACTATTCCAGAATTACTGCCTTATTAAAACCAGAAAAGCCTCCAGATGACCCTGCTTCTTATCACCCTAGCTCCATGTTAAATACAGTTTATAAGCATTTTACTAGTATATGGGCTCATCAATTGGATACCCTAGAACCACATTTAGTAGAGGGAAATCAAGCCAGGTTTGTTCACATGAGACAGACACATGGTAACATCCATCATATCCTACACTTAATGAATCATGCCTCCCAGTACCTCATCCTTATAGTAGTGGTCAGCCTTGATGCCGAAAAGGTGTTTGACAGGGTGTCCTTGATTTTTTTATGAGATGACCTTGAAGTCATGGGTTTTCCACAAGAGAGTCTTACTATCTTCTGCATCCTGTACACTTCCCTGAAGACTTTTGTTAGGGTGAATGGGACCATATCATCCTTTATTCCTTTGTCAAGAGGAACCCTCCATCCCATTATTGTTCACACTTTACATTGAACCATTAGTAGCAACTATTCATCTGGCAGAGGGGGTGGAGGGTAAAGCCCTTGAGGACATGGTTATAGAATAGCCCTGTTTGCAGATTACACCATTTTAACTTTGACATCCCCAGAGCAGTCTCTTCCATTCAACTGGGACATATTTGACATTTATGGGACACTATCAGAAGTCAAGGTAAATACCTTGAAAACTAAGATACTAAGTCTCAATTTTAATCCCTCTGTAGCACTGAAAGTTAGATTCCTCATTAGATGGAATAGAAATGCCATTAAATATCTAGGGGTTCAACTAGTGAAAGACCTCTCCCAGCACAAACTGTTAAATTAAAGCCCCTCACTAAACAGATAGCTAAAGATTTACAAATTCAGCAGTCTTTACCTCTGTCTTTATTGGCTAAAGTAGAAGCTATATGACAGAACATTCTGCCTAAACTGCTATATTATTTTCACACCCTTCTGGTGGTCCCTGACAAGTCGTGCTTTCAAAATTGACATAAACTCATATGGACATTTTTGTGAGGAGGGGGCCGTCCATGCACTAGGTATCATATTTTACAATTACAAAAGATTGGAGCAGCCTCAATTTACCCAGTTTATATCTTTACTCCATAGTAGCTCAATTGAGGAGTATCTATTGTTGGCTAGCTTCAAATTATAAGGCACATTGGAAAACAACAGACATTTCTTCAAATGACCTTTGTGAGATTGATAAATATTTTATTGCTTACCCCTTATCTGAGATCCCACTTTCTCAGTGTATGAGATTCATGGCTATCCCCATCAAGCATTGGAGACAGTGTTGTTATGAAGCTCTGCCATAACATTTGGTGGTATGGTTCAGATCTATGGAGCATAATAAAGCCACCCCCCAATTCCATAGATACTACTCTCAATACCTGGAGGCACACTCCCCTCATTTTTCTGGTTGGCTGATACCCAAGCTCATCGTGCTGGTTGTCTTGGAGGCATGTCTCTGGGGCAGTTGTGCATAGCCAGCCAGCTGCTGTAGTTGCTGATGCTAAAGGACTCCTGGGGTAAGAAAAATGAGTTAACTAGAGTTATTGAGCTAGCAGGCTAGGGACCAATGGGGAAAAGAAGGATTCGGATGCAAGCTAGTAGGGTTATATATGGTATCCAGCTATTGCTGTACAGACTATGTGATAAGAAATTGAGGTTACATTTAAGTTAAATATGAATAATGGAGGGAAGGAAAATGGGAAATTATGTAGGGATCGCACTGGGGGTGGAGGAGCTTGGGTAAGGGTGGCTAGAGACATCAGAATAGTGGATGAAATTGGGAGCACCATGAAGTGAGGGTGGCAGGCACAGGAAGGATGATGGGGTGCAATGGTTGTGGGGCAGCTGTTTGGATGAATATACTATGGAAACTTGGGGGTTGTCCAATTTGATATAGGCTGACCAGACTGGAAAAGGAGATACAGGGGCTCTGGAAAGAGCTGTAGAGGGCAGGGAGGGCTGTGGCAGGAGAGACCCTGGAGAAGAGTAGCTGGGAGAAGCAGAGGAGGAACAGCAGGGCTAAATCCCATGAGGATGTAGGAAGGGGAGTGGGGGGTAAGGAAAGCAGAGGGACAGTAAGTGGAGGGAAGGCACAGAGCATGGGGAAGGAGGAGATGGGCACCACTGTGGGGGTAGCAAGTATTAGATTTTCAGTGTTGGCATCGGAGGTGGTAGTGGAGGTGTCGGAGATTGATAGTGGGGAGGAGAAGGGTAGTAAAGGCCCAGGAGTAAGGAGTTAGGCTGGGAAAGAAAGAAGGGAGGAGCGGAAGAGCAGGGTAGGGGCAGATGGAGAGGCGGAAACAAAGGGGGAAGATGTAGGAGCCACAATTAGTGCAGATAGTGGTAATAAGGAGCAGGGCAGTGTGGACTCTGGAAATGTGGACAGGAAAAATAGGAGGAGGGAGTACAGGACAAGAAGAAGGGGGTACTAGTGCTGGGGGATTCTATACTAAAAGGGGTCAGATGGGGAAGAAGGGGAGAAAGGCACAGTCATATCTGGGTTGAGGCTATTCTGGGGCTGACCATGGGAAGGGCGGGCAGGCACTTCTCAAGTGCACACTGGGGGGAGGAAGAAACATCACATAGTGATGCACGTGGGTACAAATGACTTGGTGGGGGAGATGGCAGAGGTGGTAAAGGGGAGGTTTGAGGCTTTGAGTAGACAGTGTGAGGAGGTGGGGGGGTCGGTGGTGTTCTCTGAGGAACTCCCAGTACCATGTGTGAGTACAGTGAAGAAAAAGAGGATAAAGGAGTTCAATGAGTGGCTAAGGGATTGGTGCCTTACCAGGAAGTATGGATTAGTGTCATACTGTGGCAGGACCTGGGGCAATAGTGACCTATACACAGGGGACAGGTTACATTTGAGCAGGGAAGGGAAGGGAGTACTAAAATGGGACATAGAGAGATATAAATCAGCTAAGGGGGATTTAAACTGGGGGGTTGAGAGGGGACTGCTGATAGGAAAAGGGTCTGGAAAGGGGAGCCTAGTGAGTTCACCCCCCTAGTTATGGATAAGGCAGTGGTGAAGCGGCACAGGGAGGGATAAGAGGAGGAAGAATAGGGGTAGACAGAGGGAGGGGACAGGCTGGAGGATGGTTTCATTGAATGCAAGAAGCAGAGTTGCAGTCTCTCTTTGACGGTGGAGGGAGTGGACACTGTGGTCATCACGGAAACATGGGCCACCCAGTACTAGGACTGGGATATGATGATCCCAGGGTTCAGGTTATTCAGAAAGGATTGGGCTAAGGGGAATGAGGGGAGTGGCAATCTACATAAGGGAGGAGATAAAGTGCATAATGGAGGAAGGGGAGGAGGGGAGGACAGAAGCACTGTGGATGCAGTTCCAAGATGCAAAGAATAGGACACTGAGGATGGGGGTGGTGTATAGGCTACCAGCTCAGGAAAGTGACCTGGATAGGGAATTAGCTGAACAAATAAGGAGGGTCTGCAGGAAGGAGAGCACAGTGGTGGTG
Organism: Neoceratodus forsteri; assembly: GCA_016271365.2. NCBI lineage: Eukaryota > Metazoa > Chordata > Ceratodontiformes > Ceratodontidae > Neoceratodus > Neoceratodus forsteri. Next base: position 760,756,028 of record CM057451.1, read on the forward strand.
GGGGACTTCAACTTACCATGGGTGGAATGGGGCACCCCATCCACCACGAGTGCAAGGGTCCTGTTATAAGCATTTCAAGACAGCTTCCTGACACAGCTGGTCCAGGGGCTGATTTGATTAGAAAGGACTCCGGACCTTGTACTGGATAATGGGGAAGCTGTAAGGAATCTGGAAGTGGAGGAACCACTCGCTGGGAGTGACCACTATTCAATGTGATTCACACTCAACATGGAGAGGGAAACGGGACATGGGTACAAGAGTGACTGAGTTTAGAGGGTGAACTTTAAGATGATGGGAGATAGTTGGGGCAGGCACCTAGCACGTATACATCCACACATGGATACAGACCAGAAATGGGACATTATAAAGGAAGGGCTGGCGGAGGCTACAGAGTCTTGCACTAGGAAGAAAAGCAAGAAGGGGAGGGCAAATAAACCTAGTTGGCTGATGCAGGAGGTTATGGAAGGGGTGAGGGCCAAGAGGGCAACATTTCAAAAGTACAGGAAATCGAGGAGGGGTGAAGACAAAGATATGTACATGGAAAAGTCCAGGGAGGTTACCAGACTGGTTAGGCAGCCCAGGCATCCAGGGAGCAGAGACTTGTGCAGGGAATCAAAAGTGAAGAAGGAGCAAGGATCAGCTGGTGAGGATTAAGAAGGACAGAGGGAGAGTGGGTGGAGAAAGGGGCAGAGCAGGCAGAGGCACTGAACAAATATTTCTGCTCTGTATTCACGCAGCAGAAGGGGGAGCAGATACCCCAGGCGAGGGGGTTGGGGGGAGAATACTGATGTAGAGATTACAGAGAGCAGGTTACTAGATGGGTTGAGGACATTAAGAGTGGACAAAGCACCTGGACCTGATGGCATTCACTCTAGGGTACTAAGGGAGTTGGCAGAGGTCCTGGTGGGGCCACTGGCCGGCCTGTTCAATACCTACCTGGACATGGGATATGTACCACGGGACTGGATAATGGCCCATGTGGTGCCCATCCGCAAAACAGTCCCAAAGGATGAACCAGGAAACTATAGACCACTGAGCCTCGCATCGATCATGGGAAAGTTCATGGAGACCATCATAAAAGAGGGGCTAGTGAGCTTCTTGGAGGAAAACGATCTCCAGGATGGTCAACAGCATGGGTTTGTAGTGGGCAGATCCTGCCAGGCAAACCTTGTAGAGTACTATGACTGGGTGACATGGGAACTGGACAAGGGCCATGCAGTGGATGTCCTGCATTTAGACTTCAGCAAGGCCTTTGATCCAGTGCTGCATGGCAGGTTGGGGGGGGACTGGAACATGTAGGGGCAGAACCAAAAATGGTGACATGGATCAAAACTGGCTAAAGGGAAGGCAGCAAAGGGTGATGGTGGTGGGGGGGGAACCTCTCATCACTGAAAGTGGTGACAAGCAGGGTAAAACAGGGATCGGTACTGGGACTGGTGCTGTTTGGGACTTTTATTGCAGATATCTCACATGGGATCCAGAGCAAGATCAGTCTGTTCGCAGATGATACCAAGATGGGAGCTGTGGTTGATGATGCGGAGGGGTGGAAGGGGTTGCAGGAGGACCTGACTAAGCTGCAGGAGTGGGTGGAAACATGGCAGTTGGGATTCAATGCCAAGAAGTGCAAGGTTCTGCACTTTGGAGCCAGGAACTGGGAGGAGATTAGCACTTGAATGGGGTACAGTTGGGGAGCTCCACAGAGGAGAAGAACCTAGGAGTGATCATTATGGGGAACATGAACAGCTCTGCTCAGTGCAGGAAGGAGGCAGCAAAAGCCAACAAAATGTTTTGGTGTATTGCAAGAGGGATATCCTCCAGAAGGAAGGAGGTTATCCTGCCCTTGTATAGGTCATTGGTCAAGCCCCACCTGGAGTACTACATGAAGTACTGGCATCCATTCCTGAAGAAGGACAGCAGATTGTTGAATGGGATGCAGCGAAGAGCCACAAAGATGATCCAGGGATTGGAGAGCAAGCCCTACGAGGACAAGCTGGGAGAGTTGAATATGTATTCACTGGAGGAGAGGAAGGATGGGGCGATATGATCGAGACCTGTAAGTATCTAAAGGGGATAAACAAGACCAACACAGAAGGGATTTTCTAGATGGGAAAGGGGAGAGACTTGAGAGGGCATGGACTGAGATTGGTGGGGGACAGATTCAGGAGGGAGAAGAGGAGACATTTTTTTTCACTGAAAGAGTGGTGGACAAATGGAACACCTTACCAGATAAGATAGTATCATGTAAGACAGTGGGCAGTTTCAAGAGGGGTTGGGACAAGGTAAAGGGAAGGGATACTGGGAAGAGGGGGGCAGGAGGGGAAGCTGTGAGATGAGGTGCTAGCTGCACACTCAAGCAGACTTAATAGACCATGAGGCCTGTTTCTGCTGGCAGTTTTGTATGTTTGTATGTTCGTAGGTGGAAGGTTTGATATATGTACGCCAATTAATATGGCCCAAAGCTTTCGCTTATTTTTGGACTTCCAAAGAGAATATGATCTTCTTAGTTCAGCACATTTTTAGATATTTACAAATTAGATCATACCTTATGGGGTTGGGTCCTCAATATAAACAATTTCCAGAAAAGCTTCCTGTAGTATATGGTCTTCTCAGGGGCCATCAACACGGCACACTGCAGCTTCACTTAATCGGTAACTTTTACAGAAATCTGATAAAACTATTGCCTCTATTAGTGGTATCAGTTCTGTAGAAGTGGACTACTGAACTTCAACTAGTTTTTGATACTGAGACTTGGAATAAATATGCCTCAGCTAACTATGGAGAGATTTCACTAAAGGCGGGCAAAGTGCTCCCACTTCGCTATGTGGAGCACTTCGCGTATTATCCCCCAATCCGCGTAGTGCTCTGCAACATGAAGTGAATTACTCCACCTATAAATCTGAATGCAAAGTGAATTGTTTCCAACGGACTTTGTGCTACTTTGCCTTATATTACAGCCTTCCCCTTTATTTTATCGCAAAGTACCATTGATTGTAATGGACTTCGCTTTGCTTTGCCTGTTTATTGCTATTCGAAGCAAATTTTGCATTGATTCATGGGATGGCAGGTCACCTGGGCTATATATTGTCTTGTACAGCCTCAAGTTCTGAGTAGTGGAAAGCTGGAGACAGTTTGTTCTCAGAGCTCTGAGACTCAAATAATCGAAAAAGCTTTAAAAAATCACTTTTGATCCAATTACTTTGTTCCAAATTTAGTACATCGACTGTAGGAAACCCTCCTGTGTTTAGATCATCAAGTGTTGATTGTTTTTGTGTGCATTTTAAATGTTAATTTAGAACATTCCGCCTGAGTACTGACAGAAACTGTTGAAGTGTGCTTTTGGGGAGGGACATATCTGTGGTGAGTGTGATTCACATGAGAAAGGCAGTCATTCTAATTGTTTTGTACTAGTAGTGTGTGTTAGTATTTGTGTGTTTCTGTACACACAGTAATATTTTAAGTAATTTTTGATGATTATTTTCTGTTTGTTGCGGTACAGTGCATATTTTCATTCTGTTTAAAAGATTTGTTTATATAGTGTGCTGCACAGTTTTCTGTGCATTACCTGTAGTGTGTGAGTGTGCTTGTGTGCCATCAAGTCAGACACATTTTATTGTGCCACGCAGTAATCGCCACACTCTAAGTCAGTTATCTGTCTGCAGTATGTTTTACTGCTTCCTTCTGTCTAGCTAGTGAACTGCTACTGCAGTGCCCCCCCCCCAAACCTGCAAAAGGTATAATTTATTTTTAGATTTTTGGATTTGAGTGACCACTGGTTAAGGTGTTTTTGTGCCTGTGTGGCTGCATCTCTTTATAGTGTGCAGTCTGCATCTGTGCATTTGCATCTGTGTAGTGCCCAATCTGCATCTGTAAGCCACAGTTGTTTTTTGGCTTCCCATCCACCACAAATTTCAGAAATCTCAATTTGTTGTGAATTTTCTGTATAATCCCCAAAAATGCCTGCAAAGAGATGACATGCAAAGATGCTTCTGGCCATGGCACTGCTGCCAGTGGCAAAAGTGGCCATGGATATGGTAGTATGCAGCAGAAGTGCATAGTTGATGCCAATAAATTGATTTCTCAATGTTTTCACAAAGCAATCAGTAGCTTCAATCATGGTTGGAGATGATGTTGTTCCTGCTGGTGGTAGTGAAGTTTCTGATGGCATGAGTATTGCCCCAAGTTCAACCTGTGACAACAAGTTTACCGGTTTCCCAAATATTGTGGGGTCTAAAGCTTAATATGTATAACCGTAAGGAAAGGGCGGGGCATGATAGAAACTATCAAGTACCGAAAGTGAATCAACAACGTACAAGAGGGTAGCATCTTTCATAAAAAGAGATGTGTACAAACAAGGAGGCAAAATTTGAAGATAGAGGGGGGATGGATCAGGGGCAATGTCAGGAACTATTTTCTCATAGAGAGGGTGGCGGGTGCAAGGACAAACACAAACTAATGATCAGTGTTATGATGTGAAAGCAGCAGTTGAAGCATGCTCATTATTTGGAGATGGTGCACCTCCATGCGCTCCAACCGCTGCTCCATGTTGTCAATTGGGTGGTTCACATGTTCCAACTCACTCCACATCAGGCCCAAATTGGCATGTGTGGCAGGTATACCTGCAGGGTTGCCACCATCACTTGCAGGTTGTGGAGCAGCTGCTTGCTCCATGGCCCTCCTCCACTTGACACCACACGCAGGAAGAGGCCATGCTGCCACCTGTTGCCCAGCAGGGCCAGCAGACGCATTCCTACCCTGTTTGGCAAGCTTGGCCTGCCAATCAGCATGGTGGTAGTTGTATAGGTTGGTGCGCGGACCACCTATACCCAGATGACTTCCCTTGGGGCCACAGCGCACCACCTCACCACACAGATTGCACTTCACTACACTGGTGTCCATAGGCAGTGTAGCAAAGAACTCCCACACTTATGAGCTGCAGGGAGGACAAGACACAAGCAGGTGGTCCCCAGATGTTGCCAGCTACTGCTGATGCTCAATTGGGGCTGGGGGTTGAGACACCTGCTGCTGCTGCAGCTTAACTGCTACAGCTCCTCCCTCACTTCCTGCTGAGCCGCTGAAGCAGGGGCCATGGAAGGTGGTGGCACTGGTGGGGGGGCACTGGTAGGTGCCACTGGAGGTGGTGGTTCCATGGCACCACTACCTCCTGCTTCAGGGAGGGGACCACTAGCCTGGAAGATGCTCCAGTTCAGATGCAGGGTTTATATTTTTGCTATCTCACTGTCTCCTCTCAAAACAGGGTTTATATTTTTTACTATCTCTCTGTCTCCTCTCAAACACAGCTCTTTCTCCTACACTAAGGTAAGGCGAAAGTGAAAGTCTTTCACTCTCTTGCATGATTAACTTCCTGCCTGAAGCATGTGACCTGCAGACTGTGGACCATGTGATCTGTGAGCTGTTACAATGCTCATTCACTCCACCTTTAAAAGAAAATAAAGTGAAGTAATGTGGAATCATTATAACACAAAGTCGTTATGGTGCGAAGTGGCGAGGTACTGCATTTCAATGGGCACTTTGTGTAGCTCCATGTCAAAGTGGAGTGGAGCACTTCGCCTCTGCTAAGCTAGCGAAGTTAAACTTTGCTGCTCTCTAGATTTTTGCCTGAAATGTCATTGAGACATTTTGGATGCTGGCAATTCAGGCAACATATATGGGCCTTCACATGGGGAGGTGCTGGAAGGGGTGCATGGAAGGGAAACCTAGCCAAACAAATATTTTTTTAACTTGTCTTGCTCTTGCATCTTACTTGAGGGACATCCAGTACACCGTCAGTGCAGACCAGGACCTACGTATGCCTTCCGTAATACTCCTCTTCATCCTGCCAAGTGGTGTCACAGGACAAGTATTGAAATTACTTTTAATATTGCTCTTAGCAACTAAGAAAGTAATCACTAGTATGTGGTTACAGGAAAATCCTCAACTGAAATCAGACAGGATGGCAGTGGTTACTAATACATATAGAATGGAAACCTTGACAGCTTCCATACGGGGTAAACAAGATAAGAATGAGGAACTCTGGAGGAGATGGGTACTCTATCAGATGGAGCTGGATTCAGAATTTGTTCCATAATTATGCTAAGTGTGTTGAAGGCTAAGGAGCATAGGAAGGGGTCTCTCTCTCTCTCAGGTTTTTTTTATCTGGGGAATTTCTTTTTCATGAAAGCCGACAGTTTCCTTGGAGAGACAATTCCGTTAATGGGAGATTGCAGTAAATTGTGAAATGTACATGTTTAGTGCTTGTACATTCACTGTAGCCTTTTCTAACATTCATATTTTCACATTTGATCATCTGCATTTTATGTTGATATAACTATTGTATTGGGGGAAAAGAAGCTTCATATTATCTGTGCCTATAATCCACCTGCTGGGGGAATAGTAGGTCTTCAAGAACTCCTTGACATCACCTCCCAGACTGTAAATCATAATGAGGCTGTCATCCTAGGTGATCTTAACCTCAATTGGTTAGGGTCAGTTCAAATATCCTTGCAATCACTCACGCTTAGTTACAATTTTCGCCAGTTGATCTCTGAAGCAACTAGAGCCACATCATCCCATCAAACGGGTACACTCCTAGACTGGGTGATGGTTAACCATATGGAACATGTGTCAAAAGCAGGAATCCTTGCAGATGCACTAACAGACCACTCACCCACTTTTTGTAGCCTATCTATGGTTGCGCCTCCATCTCCTCCATCAAGACTAATCACGTTTACAAATCTAGCTCACATTGACCAGGATGCATTTCTCTATGATGTCTCCAATATCGACTGGGCAGGTATCTATCAAACAAAGGATGTGGAGGTTGCGCCACAGATATTCATAAATGAATTTCTTACCATTCAATATAAACATGCCCCAAGACTACTAGGAGGGTCAGAGGAAAACAGACAAGGTGGCTGCATAAAGACCTCCTTGCTAATCTGCCAGAGGGACAAGCTTTTGATTTGCTACAAACAATCTGGCCTACAGTCAGATCTTATTGTCTATCGTGAACTAAGGAACAGATGTAAGAGACAAGTTAGAGTTGCTAAAGCAAATACTGTAAGGACCTTCTACAAAGCTCAGCCTGCGACCCGAGGAAATTTTGGGCCCATGTCAAAACATTTCTCGGTACCTCGCAGTCGGTTACTCCTGATGAAATGATCATAAATGGGGCACATTGTAATGACCCTAGGACCATCTCAAACAGTTTTAACAATCTTTCTCTGATCTTTCATATTATACCTTGGCTTTACAACCTAGTGGATCGCACTCCAATCTACCTACCACACTACCATCAGACAACCATACTGCCCTATCGTATGATACTCCTCCAGCGCCACCATTCTATTTCAAGGCTATATCAAGAGCAGAAGTTCTGAAATCACTGAGATCCATATCTGCCAATACCAGCTCTGGTTCTGACTCACCGGAACCTCGTCTTCTTAAGCTGGCTTCTCCACTCATTGCCTCTCTGATTGCCAGAATCTGCACTTTATCCCTTATCCATAGCACTGTGCCAGACCTATGGAAATCTGCAAGAGTAATGCCTGTCTTTAAAAAAGGTGACCCAAAGGACATGGCCAATTACAGACCTATAGCAATTCTCTCTGTCCTTAACAAGATCCTAGAGAAAATAGTTGCATCACAGACCATTGACTACCTTACACACTACAATCTCCTCTCAGACACTCAGCATGGTTTCAGAAAAGGTCATAGCACCACCATGGCTCTTCTTCAACTAACTACTGATATTCTGTCCAACATGGACTCTGGAAAACTCACAGGTGCCATCTTCATTGACCTCACTAAGGCTTTCGACCTTGTTGACCATCCCTGCTTCTTCCACTCTCCATAAATTCCATTTCTCACCCTGTTGTGGACTGGTTCTGTAGCTACCTGTCAAACAGGTCGCAAGCTGTCAAATTTAACTCCTCCCTGTCCAACACATCTACTATCAACCTTGGGATCCCCCAGGGCTCTATCCTTGGGCCCCTTCTGTTCTCAATTTTTATCAACAATGCAGCTGAGGTCCTGGAAACCTGCTCAGCTATTCTCTACACTGATGACCTGATCATCTACACTAGTTCTTCTAGTATTGCCTGCATAAACACATCACTTACTTCAGACTTCAATAAGGTCTTAGACTGGCTACTAGACCGTAAGCTTGTACTAAATGAAAAGAAAATGAAAGCCATGCTCCTAGGTTCTGCACCGAAGATTAAGACCTGTTCTAGTTTGCTGGAAGTTCTTCACCCAGGAGGATTTCCACTTGAAAATGTTACTTCCCTCAAGTACCTTGGGATCCTCCTGGACCAGTCCCTGGATTTTAATCTTCACATTCAGTCCTTGTGCAAAGCTGTAAACTCGAAACTAGGAGTAGCTTACAAAACGAGTTACATGCTTACACCCTCGGCCAAATTATCAATTGCCTGAGGTATTCTGCTCCCAACCCTTACCTATGGTGCCTCTATTCTTACCTCTGCCCATAAAACCTCCCTACTAAAATGGGACGTAACTTATAACAATATATGCCAATTTGCCTCTTCGTCACCTCGACTCAAACATCACTGCCTTCTTTATAAGGATCTGAATTGGCTCTCACCCTCTGCCAGTAGACAATACTATCTTGGATCACTAATGGACTCGATCATCCGGGAAAAAAACCCTTCCCAGCTGGCGGCGTTGCTGGTCCCTCAACCATCCTCCCATGGCCTGCGATCAGCTGACAAATCCTTGCTCTATGTTCCAAGATGTTGGACAACTAAAGGCACAGGGGCCTTCCAATTCTCTGCTCCCAGGCTATGGAATGCTCTTCCACTCAACCTCCAGCTGTCTCAGTCTCACTTTGGATTTAAAAGTGAATATAGTCGTTATCTATCCTTAGCTGATGCTTGTACATGCTTTGACCCAACCTGAAGCTCCTGAGACTTACCAGTAATGTCTCCCCTGCTCTAATCCAGCTCCAAGACTGTCTCCTCTTCCACTCCCCATATTTTTCCTCTCTTTGTAAATAACTTCTTGACTACTAGCTCTCTTCCTTCTTGAACCTTGTTGCTGACCATCCACTGTTGTTTTGCCAATTACCACCCCTGACCTTCCTTCTGTCAGTCTTTCTTGTTATATTTGAACATTCCTCACATTTCTCTCTATATAACCTTACTATCTTATTAACCCTTTCACTCCACAGGTCGGATCCATGGTTTCTGCACTTATTATATATCTTACTGCCATTATCTGTATAATGCTTGCCATTATTTTTTGTTGTTTCTACCCACTGTATTTTTGTAGCACTGCTGTACTGTTCCTCTATTTGTACTATTGCACCCATGTTGCTGTTGTTCAACTGTTCTCCTTTTGTTGTACTCTCCCGGGTCGTACCTGAAAATAGTCATTTTATGGCTAGTGCACCTACCCGGTTAACAAAAACTAAATAAATAAATCAATATTTTGCTATTTTGTAAAACTGTAAATCACTTTCCAGTAACACTGAGTACTAAAAAAAGAATCTGTGGTTTTGCATTAAGGTATGGCAAAACAGTACTGACACCTTATTACAGCTCCTATCATGTACAATTAGAAAACCTGCAACTGCTCACGTAAACACAATAAGGTAATGCTTAAACTAATGAGCTACTACAGTTAGAGGGGCGTTTTGGATAGCCACCACCACATAAATAACCTATATCTGTTACAGAGGAGATGAGAGGTTCCTGGAAGTGATTAAAGGGGTGGTACTGCAACTAAAGTAAAGGCCTCACACTGGGTGAGTAGAGGCTGGTGGTGAGGTGAGAACCAGATAGAGATACCCTAATAGTCAGGAGGTTGTAGTGAAGAACAACAAGTTGCCATCAGGGGATTCAATAGCTGTTGTATGTCAGTCTGTGGCAGACATAATTTTTAATTTCAGGTGCAGCCTGCATAATGTTAAATGCACCAACATGTTTATGAAGAATTCTCAAATGAACAAGGCTGGATCCATGAATCTGCAGCCTGCGGAGTCGGTACAAGTTCTAATGGAAGCTTACTTTGATAGAATAGTTGATCAGCAAAGACATAGGTTTAAAACCTTTTCCCAGCTTTTTGCAAAGCCCCCTCCCAAAAAAAAAAAGATTTTATAAACTTCTCACTTATTTTTCCACAATGCACCAACAGATTGCCTGCAATGAGGCTTCAACAGAGGAATGTTCCCATAAATAATAATTTGATAATTCCAAACATAATTAAAAAAAATCCAAATATATACATCAAGTTGAAAATGTTTCCTAATAACCATTACTGATGTATACCTTGTTTCTTGAGTAAAAAAACAGTTGTTTTTTTACGTTCTTAGTGTGGTTACCAGGGCCTCCTGGAAAGGCATTCAGAACAATTTAATATAAATGACATGCACATTTTACATTCTTCAGACACTGTCAAATAGGAATGAATTTACCATACATTTCTAGATACTGCTAATTTAGAGTGAAGAGTGTAAGAAAAGTGACTGGCATGTTACTAAGACAACAATAGCTACAAAGTTAGCTCATCGCTGAGAAAATAGATTTACAATGGGGTAATTTGTACTGTTAGTGCTAGAGGCTAATTAATTTCTTAATGAATGCTTGGTGTCAGTCTGACATACTGCAGATTTGGTTTAAATTTGTTAAATGACCATATTTTTTTAGTTATTAGTATTGATTTGCTTTCAGCATAATCTTTGTAAAATGCCCTAGTTTTCCTGAGTGAATTAAAAGAGATGACAAATGAGTCTTTTTTGCTGTAAATGCATTAAAATGTTTGAAAATAGTATACAAACACATAAGCACATTTAATTTGATGCACCAACTCAAGAGTTTCACCTGAGCCATAATCAAGGCAGGATTTTTAAACCAGTTCCTATCCCCCTATACTTTAAGGCTGACATCTGTCTGCACTGTTACGCCAACTATTAAATGGACTGGCAGTTTCAATGCAAAATGTGCTGCTTGCATAAAACAATGACTCATGCATCAGTTTTTGATGCATGTACCACTGTTTATTTTGCACAAATTGGCACAGATCATGGCAAGTGCCACAGAAACAGAACATTTGAAAAAGGAACTCAAGGGTTTGTTAGCAATCAGGTAGAGGCAGGCAGAAAATGCATGCAAGTCTCTATCTGTGGCTTTTTACTCCCCTCCCACATCCATAGTTTAGATTTATATTGCACCATTAAACACTGGGGCATATGTGTTTTTCTCTCTATAGACTGTGCTGTGCATTTAACAGTGTTCAGCATCCGCAATAAAAAAGGTTTGATTTGCAGCATGTACTGTTTCGTTTCTCAGAGGCTTGTCGTTGAAGCTGTGACTGCACTACTTTTGTTTTTTGGCTTTGTGCAGCCAAGCTGGTTGGTCTTGACAAGCAGCGCCCATTGATTTACATGCAGTGCATCCTTCCTCCTCTTCCTGGCAGTTTAAGGAGACTGATTAATGAGGGTGTCAACATGCATGCCAGTGCCCAGTGACTGCTTGATGATGCAAACTCTTTCTGCCAACTCTAAGGCAGATTCAATCTCTATACTGTATTTTCCTCCATAAGGATACCGCTAGCTTGCCATCGGACACTTTGTTCCAAAGATGACAGGCTGGTGGTTTGCTTATAAAGGACAGTAAGCAGCAAATACAGACTCAGGCTCCGCCTCGTCGCAGAGGCAGCCTACAGTACAGTGGGAGTGACTCAGGACAAAAACATTATTGTGTTGGAAGGTTACTGGACTCAGTGGTATTGGCTCAAAGCCAAACATTGTTTTCACCCCTTTTTATAAAGGAAGGTGGCACAGAAAACCAAGCTGGAGCCACAACATAACTAGTCAGTAAGGGCAAAAGAGTCTGGCATCATAGAAACCATACAGAAGCAGCCAAAAGCGATAGCTTCAAAATAAATAAAATTTATTGTTTAAAAAGCTAGGACAGCAGCAATGATCCCGATCACCAGCCTTTTGCATAATACTCTTTGCTTTATCAAGACGTTGCCACATCAGTACTATTACTGTCATCTATAATGCCCCCTTAAAGGAACAGTATCACTTTTATGTCAAATGACCATACAATCCAATAGCAGTGACCAATATCAACCCCACATGCCATAAAGTGTTTTACAGAAATGTGCAAACACAGTTAAAGTACAAGTGTTCAATAACGTGCTCCTAACTATAACTGCTCTAATATATACAATTGCATCTCAATTCTGAATAGCAAAAAGTATCTTTTATTTCTTATCTTTTTAAAATGGGACAAGACTAAACATCTCATTCAGTCTATCATCTCCACTGGCCCTAAAAATGTATTCCCATCTGCCCTCCGCTTGGAACAATTTATTGTCACAATCATCCCCCAACCCCCAAGATCCATGTTTTATATGTTGAAGTCCCTGGAATTGCCCCCAATTACACAAATGTATAGCTTCCCAGTCGGAAAGAGAATATGTAATGTCAGAAAGAAATTTATTCAGGCCATATTGCTGATGGGTGATCTGAATATGCCAGATGTTAACTGGAGTGCAGTTGCAGCAGCCACTTCTAAGAGTGGGATTATTCTAGATGCCCTACAGGGGACATGCCTTAGACAACTAGTATTGGAACCCACTCGAGAGGGATCAATCTTAGACCTGGTTCTCTCAAATGGAGCTGGAGAGAGGATCACAGATGTAGAAGTGGGTAGCCATCTGGGAACTAGCGACCATCGAACAGTATGGTTCACAATAAACACAGCAATAGAGTCAAGCCAAACAAAGGCAAAAGTACTGGACTTCAGGAGGGCTGACTTTGCCAAAATGGGTGAGTGCCTAAGGAATGCACTAGCAAATGGGCAGGAAGGAGGGGTGGAAGAACAATGGGGAATAATAAAAACTGCCATCACAGAGGTAACAAGCCTTTGTGTGAAGCAAATAAACAAAACAAAATGATGTAAGAAACCACTATGGTTCTCAAAGGAGGTGGCAGTGAAGGTTCAAGAGAAAAGAAAGCATTCAGAAAGTACAAGGAATCGTAGAAGGAGCAGGACAGAGAATTGTATCAGTTAAAGCAAAAGGAAGCTGGGAAGGCAGTCAGAACAGCAAAGGCCTGAACCAAGGAAAAGATAGCCAACTCAGTTAAGAAGGGGGATAAAATCTTTTTTAGGTTCATCAGGGAGAGACGGAAGACTAAGGAAGGGATAGTGAGGCTTAATAAAGGGGAGGAGGGGTGGGCAGAGAGTGACGGTGAAAAGGCAGAGATACTAAGCAAATATTTTTGCTCAGTATTTACAAATGAAGAGGGGGAGGTACCTAAAACAAACAATAGAAACACTCTGGATACAAACTTTGATACCAGCCCATTTACAGAAGAAAGGGTTCTGAAAGAACTCTTAAAACTGAAGGTGGACAAAGCAATGGAGCCTGATGGGATTCATCCCAGAATTCTAAAAGAACTAAGGGTAGAACTAGTGACACCACTGATTACCCTCTTCAACAAATCATGGGAGGATGGGGTGGTACCTGAGGACTGGAGGAGGGCAGATGTGATTCCCCTTCACAAAAGTGGGAGCAGGGCAGAAGCAGGAAACTACAGACCTGTTAGTTTAACCTCAGTGATAGGGAAAATGATGGAATCACTTCTGAAGGAAAGAACTGCTGAGTACCTAGAGGCCAGAGGGGCACAGGACCCAAGGCAGCATGGATTCACAGCGGAAGGTCATGCCAGATGAATCTAATAGATTTCTTTGACTGGGTGACCAAGTAGTAGATCAGGGAGGGCTGTGGACATGGCCTACCTAGACTTTAGCAAGGCATTTGACACAGTCCCACACAAAAGATTAATATACAAGTTAGCCAGCCTGGAAGTGGGTCCCAAGATGACAGCCTGGGTAAAGAACTGGCTGGAGAATAGGACACAGAGGGTAATAGTAAATGGAGTCCACTCTGAAGAAAGGGGGGTTACTAGTGGGGTACTGCAGGGTTCAGTATTAGGACCGGTTCTCTTCAATGTCTTCAATAAGCGACATTGCAGAGGGACTGGAAGGAAAAGTATGTCTCTTTGCAGATGACACAAAGATCTGCAACAGAGTTGATGCACAAGGTGGGGTGGAAAGGATGAGAAGGGACTTGGCAAGGTTAGAGGAATGGTCAAATGTATGGGAGCTTAGATTCAATGCTAAGAAGTGCAAGGTAATGCACCTGGGAAACAAAAACCCAGGGAAAGAGTACACAATGAGGGGTGAGATACTAACAACAACAAAAATGGAAAGGGACCTGGAGGTAGTCATATCAGATGACTTAAAGGTGGGCAAGCAATGTGAGAGGGCAGTAAGGAAGGCTAGGGGGATACTGGGATGCATAGGGAGAGGCATCACCAGTAGAAAACAGGAAGTTGTTATCCCTCTTTACAGACAGCTGGTGAGACCCCGTCTGGAGTACTGTGTGCAGTTCTGGAGACCCAATCTCCACAAGGAGATAGACAAGATGGAAGCTGTCCAGAGGAGGGCAACTAAAATGGTGCAGGGTCTGCACCAGAAGACATATGAAGAGAGACTAAAGGAGCTTAATATGTATACCCTTGAGGAAAGGAGGGAGAGGGGGGACATGATAGAAACTTTCAAGTACCTCAAGGGAATCAACAAAGTCCAAGAGGGTAGCATCTTTCAAAAAAAGAGGTGTGCAAGAACAAGGGGGCACAATTTGAAGATAGAGGGAGGCGACTCAAAGGTAATGTAAGGAAGTATTTTTTCACAGAGAGGGTTGTGGATGCATGGAACGGCCTTCCAGAGGAGGTTGTGGAGTCAGAAACAGTGGTTGAATTCAAGCATGCATGGGACAGTCATAAGGCAATTCTAGGGGGTGGGGGTAGGAAGAAGTAGGCTGCTGGGTAACTAGGATCTGCAGCTTATCCATTAGGTAGGGAAATGGGCAGACTGGGTGGGCCAAGCGGTCCTTATCTGTCGTCACATTCTATGTTACTATGTTTCATACATTGCAACATACAACTGCTTTGTTGATGATATTTTTTTATATGGATGGGCCCTATGGATGTGTTATCTGATCTCAAAACGTATCTGGAAACTACTGATCAATGTTTTCTCCCCTATCCCCTTCTCCAAGGACGCATCTGGAATCGAGCAGTAGTCTGCTCAGTATGCCTTCCTGGTAAAACATTTAAATAAATAAATCAGAATTTACTTTTTACAGTGGCAACAGACATGAATAAAATACATTTTTTTGATTTAACAATTAAGAGAGAAGGTGTCAGGACCAGAACATGTTTGTACAGAAAAGAAATAGAAAGAAAGGCATTGCTTTCATATGAGAGCTGTCACCCTAGGCATCTTTTAAATAATATCCCCAAAGGGCAGTTTATGCATCTGTGAAGAAGCACTACAGATCAGGAGGTGTATATGGAGGGCACTGAGCTTTTCAGTAAGTGATTTCTAGATAGAGAGTATTCTCAGGAGTGCATAATGCAAGCAACGGACACAGTAGTTAATTTGGAGAGGGGGGGATTTGCTTGACAAAAAAGAAAAGACTGATAACTTTGATGGTATTAATTTGGTGTCTGATTTCACTCCACAGAGTTTCAAAATAAGAGAGATTTTACTTACAAAACTGACACATGCCATCTACTGAACCAAAACTGAAGGAAGTCACAAGTACAGCCCCACCCCCGTATGGCTTACAGATGTGGGAAGAATGTGGCAGATTACTGCATGTTACCAGCAGTCTGTATAAAGCCCCTGGGACTAGAGTAGAGAATCCACTTCCAACAGGTACTTTTACGTCTGCCAATTGTATTTTCTGCAAGCACATTACCATAGGTATGACTTTTTTACATCCTGCCACCAATCAAGTGTACACCAACAGAGACTTTGTGAACTGTAATACAACTTATGTGGTATATGTGGCAAAATACAGATGTAATAAGATTTATGTGGGCAAGACAGAAAGGAGCTTTAAGCTCAGGTTAGGTGAACACATGTGGAGTATTGCATGGAATGATAGTACAAATGCTTTAGCCCTGCATATACAACAGGCAGGGAGTGGACATGATTTTAAGTTCCAGGAACTTCAACATATAAAACATGGAACTTGGGGAGGGTTAATTGTGACAATAAATTGTTCCAGGCAGAGAGCAGATGGCAATACATTTTGAGGACCACTGGATATGATGGACTGAATGAGATGTTTAGTCTTGTTCCATTTTTAAAATATAAGAAATAAAAGATAATTTGTGCTATTCAGAATTGAGATGCAATTGTATATATTAGGGCAGTTACAGTAAGGAGCACTTTATTGAACACTTGTACTTTAATTATGGTTGCACTTTTCTGTAAAGCACATTATGGTACGTGGGGATGATATTGTTCACTGCTATTGCATTGTATGATCATTTGACATAAAGATGATACTGTTCCTTTAAGGGGGGCATTATAAATGACAGTAGTAGTACTGATGTGGCCTCACCTTGATGAAGCGTAGAGTATTACATGAAACTTTAGCACTGGGGATCATTGCTGCTGTTCTAGCTTTTTAAACAATAAATGTTATTTATTTTGAAGCTATCGCTTTTTGCTGCTTCTGTATAGTTGTTGTGATGCCGGACTTTTTTGCCCTTATTGTTTTCACCCCCACTACCTCTGCTGGAAGACTGTTCCAGGTATCCACCACTCTTTCAGTGAAAAAGTACTTCTTCACATCCTTCCACAATTTTGCCCCTTCCAGCTTCATTGCATGTCCCCTTGTTCTCATGCACTTTTTCTTCTGAAAAATACTCCCCTCTGGTACCTTGTAAAACCCTATGAGGTATTTATAGATCTCTGTCATATCCCCCCCCCAGGGTGTACATACTGAGATCCCTTAGTCTCTACTCATAGGGTTTCTGATGCAGGTCCTGCACCACTTAGTTGCCCTCCTCTGGACAGCCTATACCATGTCTATGTCCTTCTTGAGATGTGGTCTCAAGAACTGGACACAGTATACCAGGTGGGGTGTCACCAATGATTTATAAAGTGGCAGCACCACCTCTTTCCTTTTGCTTGGGGCCCCTCTCCCTATGCACCCCAGCATCCCATTGGTTCTACCCATTGCCTTGTTGCACTGCCTTGCCACCCTGAGGTCATCAGATATGATTACTCATAGGTCTCTTTTCTGTTTAGTGATTGTCAACCCCCCCCCCCATGTTATACTCTGCCTCTGGATTTCCATGCCCTAGGTGCATGATTTTGCACTTTTGCACTTGTTCACACTAAACCCAAGCTAACATACCCTTGAGTTTTCTCAGGTCTCTGCACATTCTCTGTACCCCCTCTGGGGTGCCCAACCTATTGCAGATTTTGGTGTCATCTGCAAGAAGTCATATCTTCCCTTCCAGCTCTTTTGCAATGTTACTTATAAAGACATTACAGAGGACTAGAACCAGTACTGAACCCTGAGGTATCCCATTGGCCATTCACCCTCTCCTTAAGTGAGTTCTGTTCGCTACCACCCTCTGTTGCTTCTCCATTAACCAATTTTGTGCCCAATTTGTCACCTTATGACCAACCCCCAAACTGCCCAGTTTCCACATGAGCCTTCTATGTGGTATGGTGTTGAAGGCCTTGCTGAAGTCTAAGTAGGCCATGTTCAACACCCCACCCTGATCTGTTTCCCTGGTCACTCAGTCAAAGAAATTTATCAGGTTCATCTCACATGACCCCTACCCCCAACCCCCTTGAATCTATGCTGCCTCAGATCTTGTAACCAGCTACATTAAAGGTACTCCACAATCCATTCCTTCAAAAGTGACTCCATTAGCTTCCCCACCACTGATGTCAGATTGACTGACCTATAGTTGCCAGCTTCCTCCCTATAACCACTTTTCTGAAGAAGGACTGCATCTGGCCTCCTCTGGTCCTCTGGAATCTCTCCTGTTACCAGTGAGTTATTGAATAGGGCTGTCAGAGGTGCAGCCAGTGTTGTCCTGAGTTCCTTCAACACCATTAAGTGTGTCCTGTCAGGCCCAATAGCTTTGTCAATTTTCATATCTGTGAGTCCTTTCAGTACTGTCTGTAAATGGACTTGTGTCTACCTCCCTTCCCATGTGTTTCTGTTGATTCTATGTGGTTCTTCCCTCTCCATCATGAAGAATAAACTGAAACAGCTGTTCAGCACATTTGTATTTTCCTGATCCTTTTTGCACAGTCCCCCACCCCTCCCACCCTTATTAACCCCACAATCCTTCCTCTTGTCTTCTTCTCACTTATGTACCTAAAACAGGTCTTGCCCCTTTAGTTACCCCTTTGGCTATCCTTTCCTCAGTTTGCTCCTTTGCACTCCTTACCACTTTCCCTGCTTCCCTCTGCCTCTCCTGGTACACTTCCCTATCATCTTCTGTCTGCATCTCCTTGTACCTTTTGAATGCTACCCTTTTAGCCTTAACATTTTTAGCTACTTCCCTTTAGAACCATAGCAGTCTCTTGCTTTACTTCTGTTTTTGTTCCCTTCTTTTGCATACAGGTTGTTGCCTTCACTTTGCCACTCCTTAAAGAGGGAGTCTGACCAAAATTTCTAGCATCAGTAAATTCAGAATTTGGATCGGTATATCCTCAGTCAGCCTCATGCCAAAAATGAGATCTCTAAGTTACTTTGTTTAAAAGTTACAAGTCATTTTGTAACCCTAAATTTACTGCCTGATCAAAAAAGCCAGTTTCAGTAAAGAGCTACTGATGATGTCACAACCAGAACTCACAGCCTAGTCCTTCTTGCAAATTACCTTACAAGACTTATTTCTCCCACATTACATAAAACTGCAGTTGTATTAAACATCTGGAAAAGGAAAGCTGACAATGGGTGAGTCAGGGCATGCATTTCCATAATGTGCAGATGCAAGGTACAGTACTTAAGAATGTGATGGGGGGTGGAATACAGCGGCAAACATGGCTTTAGAATGACAAAAATATGTGCAATTTTTATAATGGTGCAGGGATGAGGTTTTGAAATGTCACTAGACTGCATGTGGTGTAGTGATGCAAAATTTCAATACGTGGTTGGTATACTTGATTTCAGATTGTGGTGGCAACATTCAATTTCAGAATGCGGCGTGGACACAAAATCTCAGAAAGTGGCAGTGATGCAGTTGCAGAATGAGGCAGGGATGCATAATTTTAGAAGGTAACTTGAGCATGCAGTTTTTGAATGTGGCAGGGACACCCATCTTCAGAATGTGGTGGGGATGTGCAGTTTTGGAATATGGTGGGAATGCACATTTTCAGAATGTGACAATGACAGGCAATACTGTAGCATGGACGTTTACACACAATTTCAGAATGTGGCAGGCAGGTACAATTTAAGAATGTAGAAGAGACATGCAGTTTTGGAATGTGGCAGTGATGCACAATTTCATAATGTGGCAGTGATGCTCAGTTTTGGAATGTGGCATTGACACAGAGTTTTGGAATGTGGTGGTGACACAAATTCAGAATGTGGCAATGCCGCACAATTTCTGAATGTGGCTGATGCGCAGTTTCAGAAAGCGTGGTTGATGCACAATTTTGGAATGTGGCAATGACACACAATTTTGGAATATGGTGGTGATGCTGATGTACAGTTTTGGAATGTGGTGATAATATGCAGTTTCAGAATGTGGCAGTGAAATGCAGTTTCTGAATGTGGCAGTGACGCGCAGTTTCAGAATGAGGAGGGGATGCACAGTCATGCAGTTTCGGAAGGTGATGGTGCTGCACAATTTTAGAATGTGGTGTCGCTGCATGACTTCAGAATGTGACAGTGCCACATGACTTTGGAATGTGGCAGTGCCTTATGACTTCGGAATGTGGCAGTGATGCATGACTTCAGAATGTGGCAGTGATGCATGAATTTGGAATGTGGCAGTGATGCATGACTTTGGAATGTGGTGGTAATGCATGACTTCAGAATGTGGCAGTGACCAATGACTTTGAAATGTGGCAGTGATGCACAACTTTGGAATGTGGCGGTGATGTGCGACTTCGGAATGTGGCAGTGGCACACAATTTCAGAATGTGGCAGTGATGCATGACTTCAGAATGTGGCAGTGCCACATGACTTTGGAATGTGGTGGTGCCACACAACTTCGGAATGTGGTGGTGCCGCACGTCTTTGGTATGTGGTGGTGCCGCATGACTTCAGAATGTGGCAGTGCTGCATTATTTCGGAATGTGGCAGTGATGCATGACTTTAGAATGTGGCACTGCTGCATGATGCTGCATGATTTCAGAATGTGGCAGTGACACACAACTTTGGAATGTGGCAGTAACACACGACTTTGGAATGTGGCAGTGACGCATGACTTCAGAATGTGGTGATGCTGCATGACTTTAGAATGTGGTGGTGCCACATGATCTTGAAATGTGGTGGTGCCGCATGACTTTGGAATGTGGTGGTGCCGCACGACTTTGGAATGTGGTGCTGCCACATGACACTGCATGACTTTGGAATGTGGCAGTGATACACAATTTTGGAATGTGACAGTAACACACAACTTTGGAATGTGGCAGTGACTCATGACTTTGGAATGTGACGGTGACACACAACTTTGGAATGTGGTAGTGACGCATGACTTCAGAATGTGGCGGTGATGCATGACTTCGAAATGTGGGGGTGATACATGACTTTGAAATGTGGCAGTGATGCACGACTTTGGAATGTGGCAGTGACGCATGACTTTGGAATGTGGCAGTGACGGATGACTTCAAAATGTGGAGGTGATGCACGACTTTGGAATGTGGCAGTAACACATGACTTTGGAATGTGGCGGTGCCGCATGACTTTGAAATGGGGTGGTGATGCACAAATTTGGAATGTGGTGGTGACACACAGTTTTTGGAATGCAGCGGTGATGCTCAGTTATAGAATGTGATGGTGATGCACAATTTTGGAATGTGGTGGTGATGCACAGTTTCAGAATGTGGTGATGATGCACAGTTTTAGAATGTTGCAATGACAACATTTTGGAATGTGATGGTGACAGTTTCAGAATGTGGCATTGAAACACAACTTTTGAATGTGGTGTGGATGTGCAATTTTGGAATGTGGTAAGGATGCACTATTTTGAAATTTGGCTGGGATGCACAATGTTGGATTGTGGTGAGGATGTGATGCACAATTTTAAAATGTGGTGGAAGCATACAGTTCCAGAATGTGGCAAGGACAAGCAGTTTCAAAATAAAATGGTGTGTCCTGCCATACTCCGACAGTGTACATCCTTACTTATATTCCAGAATTGCCAGCCCCCACTAAATTCTTCGATGTGTGTCCCTGTTGCATTCTGAGATTGAATGTCCCACCACACTACGAGATGGCACATCCCTGCCACATGCTGAGATTACATGCTCCCCCAACAACATTCTAAATTGTGCACCATTTTGACAGTCTATACCTTGATTCAGCGCTGCATTCCAAAACCGCCTCCTAATGTATTCTAAAGTACAGTACCATGCATCTGAACATTCTGGAAATGCAAGCACTGCAGGCAACCCTGTGTCAGTCTTTGTTTTTTAAATAAATACTACAGCTACAGTTTCAATAACTTTAAAGAAATAGGTCCTATAGGATTGCTGATAGGGAGGATTAGTCTGTGAGTTCTGGTTGTGGCATCATCAGTGGCTTTTCACTTTTTATTTATTTATTGAAATTGTTTTACCAGGAAAGGCACACTGATCAAGAAGATGCTCGTCTCCCAGTGCGACCTGGTGGGTGGGGGGAACAGAGGATACAGGATACATAATTAAATAGAGACAGTTGGTACATAGTATACACATTGAGGGTTCCCAAAGTTTGCGGTACAGGCAAGGACTATCAAACAACCATAACACAGTTCAGAGCAGACAGAAACAAAAACAATTCAAGGACAAAAAAGTGCCTAGAGGGCAAGTGCTTGTGCTCAGCTGGGAGTATACAGCTTGGTGCAGTTTCCAAGGCCGGTGGTCAGTTGGGAGGGAAGAGGGGTATAATCGGGGCTCAGGGCATGAGCAGTTTACCATGAAATGGTTTGTGAGGGTGGAGGAGAGGGAGTTAGCAGAGGAGGAATGGTGGATTTGAGGGGGTAGCTCATTCCAGATTTTGGGGAAATGATGAGAGAAAGCAGTTTGGCCAGCTGTGGACTTCCACCAGGGGATAGCAAGTAGGCGAGAATCAGTGGATCTGAGGGCATGGGAGGGTGGGGGGAGGAATGAGCAAGGGGGAGAGGTGGGCGGGGAGGGTGCCTAGCCAGAGCTTAGAGGTGAATTTAGCGCAGTGAATGAGGCATCGGTTTTCAAGGGATGGTAAGCTCAAAGTGCGATATAGTTCTCAGTGATGAGTGGGGGGCATTGAGAGCAAAGTGGCAGAAGGCATTGAAAAGGGTGTCAAGCTTGGATAGGGAGGATTTAGGGGCTGAGCTATATACTATATCGCAGTAGTCAAAGAAAGGGAGAACCATCTTCTGGATTAGCTCACGGCGTATAGTTAGAGGGAGGCTTTGGTGGTTTCTGTGTAGAGCACCTAGCATGGGGCGCAGTTTTTTTTATAGTTGCATCTACGTGAACATTAAAGGACAGATGACGGTCAAGCCAGACCCCAAGGTAATGGAATGAGGGGATATCCTCGAGCACTTGCCCATCAAGGGTTTGGAAGGAGGGGAAGGACAGGAGTCTGGACAGGCATTGTCTCTTGCCGAAGGTCATGGAGATGTTTTTTTTTTGCATTTAGGGAGAGCTGATGGGAGCAGAACCAGTGTTGAATGTTGTCAAAACTAGCTTGGAGGGTGGAGGCTACTGTTTCTTTGGAGGTACCTGAGGAAAAAAGGATGGTGTTATCTGCATACATGTGTATGGCAGATGACTGGTAGACTAGGGGTAGATCATTCAGAAAAATGGAGCGAAGTATAGGTCTGAGCAAGGAACCCTGGGGGATGCCGGTAGAGGTGGGCAGGGAGTCAGAAATGGCGTCAGAGATTCATACGGATTGAGTTCTGCCCATGAGGTAGGAGCAGAACCAGCTGGTGGAGGAGGCAGAGAGGCCTGCTTCAGCAAGACTGGAGAGAAGCAGGGTGTGTGAGACCATGTCAAATGCCTTAGCTAGGTCAATGAAGATAGCAGATGTGATCTGTCCATTGTTCATGTTGGTTAAAATTGCGTCGGTGAGCCTAGTCAGGGAGGAGGCAGTGGAATGTCCCTTTCTGAACCCGAACTGGAAGTCCGTGTAGAAATTAGAGTCGGAGAGAAAGGTGGTAAGCTGCGAGAGCACTAAGTGCTTTTGCAATTTTTCAAGTGTCAGGAGGAGACAGATAGGTCAGTAGTTTGAGGTTGAGGTAGGGGAGCTACCTTTAGGCAGGGGGACGACTATGGAATGCTTCCATGCCTGAGGGACAGCAGCCTCACTGAAGGACAGGTTTAGAATGGTGGCAAGTGGGGCAGCTATGGCAGGGGCTACAAGGTGGAGGAGCTTAGGGTCCAAGTCATCAGGGGATTTACTTTTAGAAGGATTGAGTACAAGCAGGGCTGTAAGGACTTCGGTTGCTGAGATGGCTTTGAATGAGAAGGTGCGAGGCAGATACTTCTTCTTGTGACCCACGGTGGGTCATGATGAACCGGGGTGGGCAGAGATAAGAGGAGGGAGGCTGCACAAGTGGAGAAGTATGAGTTTAACTCAACAGCAACAGCACAAGGTTCCAAGAGAAAGGAGTTATCTATGTTTAGTAGCGGGGTTGGTGTAGTGGTTTGGGGGGGGAGTGGTTGACCTTCCAGAATTTAGAAGGATTATTTAGGTTTGTTTGGAGAGTGGCATTAAAATATTCAGCTTTGACCAGCTGTGTTGCTCTAGTACACTTGTTTCTAAGCATCCGGTATTTAGAGAAGTCTTGTGGGTGATTAGAGGATTTGTGGACACTCCAAGCTTGGTCATGGGCACTTTTGGCATGCTAGGAGTTCAGGAGTGATCCAGGGAAGATGGTTGCCACACACCCTTGTGCAACGCATAGGGGCGTGTTTATCCCAGACACTGAGAAAAGTGTTTTTGAAGAGATGGAGGGCAGTGTCAATTGAGGGGGGGAGTAGATTCCACCCAGTTGGCTTGTGCAAGGTCATTTAGAAAGGGAGCAATGTCAAGAGACTTGTAGGAGCATTGGACCAAGAAATTTGGGGGTGATTTGGGGAGGTGAATTTTCCGGATGAGGTAAACATAGAAACATAGAATTTGACAGCAGATAAGGACCGCTTGGACCACCTAGTCTGCCCATTTCCCTACCTAACGTATAAGCTGAAAGATTCTAGTTAACCAACAGCCTACTTCCTCCTACCCCCCACTAGAATTGCCTTATGTCTGTCCCATGCATTCTTGAATTCCCCCACTGTTTTTGACTCTACGACCTCCTCAGGAAGGCTGTTCCATGTATCCACAACCCTGTCTGTGAAGAAATACTTCCTCACATTACCTTTGAGCCGTCCCCCCTCTATCTTTAAATTGTGTCCCCTTGTTTTTGCACATCTCTTTTTCTGAAAGATGCTACCCTCTTGGACTTTGTTGATTCCCTTAAGGTATTTGAAAGTTTCTATCATGTCCCCCCTCTCCCTCCTTTCCCCAGGGCTATACATCTTTATGTGAGATGGTGGTCACTCAGGGAGTCAGGGAGGAGACCAGATTTGATGACCCAGTTGGGGTGGGAGGTCAGAGCCCAATACAGCAGAGAGTGATTTCCAGTTTTGGGGTTTAGGTGGGTGGGCTCAGTGATAAGTTGGGAGAGATTTAGTCCATTTATAACGGTCCACTCTTTATTGAGGGCTGGGGATAGCCAATTGAGATTCAGGTCACCCATGATATATGATTCACCTATGGGGGTGAGGGAGGAGGTATGCGCTAGGAGGTCTGTGATAGTAGAGGAAGGTGTATCTGGACTGCAGTAGATGCCAGTGACATAGATGGGGAGAGAGAAAGGGAGGGACAGTTGTAGCATTAGTATCTCATAGGCTTTGGGTTAGGCTTTGGCTAGGATGGTCGAAAAGTGGATGTCCGATTTTAAGTAAATGGAGACTCCGACACCTCTGGTGGCCCTGTCCTGGCAGGCCATGGCATAGCCTGGGATGGCGACAGTGGTATCTGGGATGTTTTTGTTAAGCCATGTTTCAGACAAGATAATGATGTCAGGAGCATAATGGATGGCGAGAACTTGGAGTGAGTCAAGTTTGCGGGGAAGACTTCTAATATTTAGATGTAATAGCGCATCCATGGCAGAGGGCTCCTATGGGAAGACAGGTGGGGACAAGTTACGGAGGGGTCCCATGGGGCGAGGGGGGAAAGGAGGGGGTGGGGGCCAGGGTTGGGGTGTATGTCGACTGCAGTGAGGAGTGGAGAGTGATAGTTAGGTAACAGGCTAACAGTTGTTTAAACACTGAGGAGAGTGTGTGCCATTTAGGAGGCAGGCATGGGTAACTTATAGGGGCAGGGTGAGGGGTGAGTAGAAGAGGCAATATCCAAGAAAGAGAGGGATTGATAAGGGAGGAGCAGGGCCATGAGTCTGAATGAGACCAGACATATGGGCTCTCAGAGGTGGATTGCCAGTTGTGGAAATGATAGTTACCAGAGAGGGAAGGCAGGCAGGGGAAGGGGTGTAGGGTGGTGGTGGGGAGCATGGTAGAGAGGAGGGGAGGGAGGTTGAAGATGAGAGAGAGATAAGCAGAGGCAGATAGCCAGGCCTACTGAAACTGAAACTGGCTTTTATTAACAGGGAGTGAAAGCAGTGTTACAAAATAGCTCATAACTTTAAAATGAAGTAACATAGGAACCTAATTTGTGGTATGGAGATTTATTGGGGGCAGGCTGATTCTAAGTCTGCAATGTAATACACAGGTGGACTCCTCTTTAATTTAGTTCAATGTTCCTCATACCCCGCCCCCATTGCTAGTCCCGCTCTTCTAGGTCATGTCTAAGGCATTCATCATTTTTTCTAATTTGCCCTCCTGAACTCCAGGACCCTCATCCATGTGTGGGTTACTTCCACTGCTGTCTTTATCCTAAACCACACTGTATGGTGATTACTGGTGCCAAAGTGGCCTCGCACCTTGACGTCTACAATACTGTCTCTGTTAGTCAGCAACAGGTCCAGTATTGCCACATCATGAGTAAGCTCACTGACCAGCTGCCTGAGAAACACCTTCTGCAGGCAGTCTAGGATGTCCATGCTTCTAGCCAAGGCTGTGACTGGGTGGCTCCAATCTTCAGTACATCCAACAGGTTGAAGTCCCCCACCAGCAGCACCTCCCTTTCTTCTGCAGTTCTACTAATGGCTTCCCCCACTGACTTATCTAGCTCTTTCCCCTGTGTTGGAGGTCTGCAAATTATAGAAACATAGAAACTGACAGCAAGTACGGATCGCTTGACCCACCTAGTCCGCCCATTTTCCTTACTTACTATAATACTGCAGACCCTAATTGATCTCCAGCTTTATCCCCCCTTTCCTAACCACTAAGGTTCCCTTATGTCTATCCCATGCATTTTTGAATTCTGTTACCTTTTTTGCCCCACCACCTCCTATGGAAAACTGTTCCATGCACCTACCACCCTTTCAGTGAAGAAGTACTTTCTCATATTTCCACTCAGTCTGTCCCCTCCAGCTTCATAGCATGACCCCATGTTCTTGTACATCTTTTTCTCTGAAAAATGCTTCCCTCATGTACCTTATTTATACTCTTGAGGTATTTAAAAATCTCTGTCATATCCCCCCTCTCCTTCCTTTCCTCCAGGGTGTACATATTGATGTCCTTTAGTCTCTCCTCATAGAGCTTTTGGTGCAGACCCTGCACTATTTTAGTTGCCCTCCTCTGTACCATCTCCACTCAGTCTATGTCCTTCCAGAGATGTGGCCTCCAGAACTGGACACAGTACTCTAGATCAGGTCTCACCAATGATTTGTACAGTGGTATCACCACCTCCTTCTTTCTGCTGGTGATACCACTCACTATGCACCCCACATCCCACTGGCTCATCTCACTGCCTTGTCGCACTGCTTGGCCACTTTTAGGTCATCAGATATAATTACCCCCGATCCCTTTCCTCTTTGGTGGTTGTCAGTACCACACCCCCCATCATGTACTCAACCCCTGGGTTCCTGTGCCACAGGTACATGATTTTGCACTTCTTTGCATTGACTCTTATTTGCCACACTTTTGACCACTCCTCAAGCATATTTAGATCACTCCTCATTTTTTCACCCCCCCGCCTGGAGTGTCAGCCCTGTTGCAGATCTCTGTGTCATCTGCAAAAAGGCATACCTTCCCTTCTAACCCCTCTGCAATGTCGGTAATAAAGACATTAAAGAGGACCAGCCCCAGTACTGATCCCTGTGGCACCCCACTGGTCACCTTCCCTTCCTCGGAGTGAAATCCATTTTTCACCACTCCCTGTCACCTATCCCTCAACCAATTTCTTACCCATTTTACAACCTTAGGACCCACTTCCAGGCTGCCCAGCTTGTTTACTAGTCTCCTATGTGGAATGATGTCGAAGGCCTTGCTGAAATCTATATAGGCCACATCCACCGCTCCGCCCTTATCTAATTCCATAGTCACCCAGTCAAAGTAATCCATTGAATTTGTTTGACATGACCTCCTCCCAGTGAATCCATGCTGCCTTAGATCCTATAAGCTGTGGGGAGTCACTTGATGCCACAGACTGGGTAGCAGCTCCTTCCCTTGGCTCCCTCTCGTCTCTACCTTCAAATCCCTTGTTTTGCTCTTTTTGTCCCTGGAAAGTCTGATTTTGTTTGGCTGCAAGTTATATTTGACACTTGTCCGATCTGATTTCTGCAGAATTCAGCTATTAATAGTGCTGAGATGGAAGAGGAAATGCAGCGAGCCCCACCAAGGCACGCACCACCCGCATCACCGGACAAAGTTTCTAAGCATCCTAAGGCTCAGGGGTCAACTGTTGGATGCCTGACAAACTCTGCTCCAGTGCCTGCTCCACTAACAGAGGAGCATTTCCTGCTTGAATTTCAGCCATTTAAGGACTCTCTTTCTAAGCTAACTAAGGAGCTCAAATCTCTCTGGACAGACCTTGGGGACTTGGGCCACTGGGTGGGAGACACCGAAGCTCATGCTTTCTCTCTAGAATAATGGAAGGCTAAAACTGAACATGACATCTACACCCTTAAACAAAAGCTAACCTGACTGGAAAGCAAACTGGAAGATCTAGAAGGGAGGAGCCAAAGAAATAACATACTTATCTTTGGTCTCCCGGAACATGTGGAAGGCTCCTCTCCGATTACTTTCTCTCAAAAGCTACTGACTAAAATTGCTGGACCATCACCTACTCACCTCTCTTACATTATTGAATGGGCTCATCCTTCCCTTCGACCCCATCCAACAGATGGATCACCACCCTGGTCTCTCATCTTGAAATTCCTGAACTACCTAGATAAACAGTACATCCTGCAGAAAGTTTGGGAAATGAGAGAGATCACCTGGGAAGGGACCAAGCTTCAGATAACACAAGATCTGCCGGCTGCAACCCAACAAAAAACAGCTGCATATCACCAAGTGGTTATGAAGCTGATTGATGACGGCATATGTTTTAAGGTCTCCTGTCCAGCCTGATTGCAGGTAATGTTGCAGGGTGTTTGGAACTCCTTTGAAACTGTGGAGCAGGCATCTACTAACCTGAAGGATTTGCTGCTGGATTTGTTCAAAGACAGATAAATATATAGCAGGTATCTGTTGATTCCTAGGTGCTGTGCTTTGAACCCAACTTTAGATGGTGGAAGAGTTAGTTGTTATTCTGAGCAGGTTCACAATGTTGGTTTGATCCAGGAATATACTACTTTCATTTATAGACCTGTGTTGGCTTGTTAGCACACTGATGGTATGTTTGTGGCATTTTTGGACTTCTATGGTATTTCTAATGACACCTGGATTTCTTTACTGCTCCCTGCTAAGTACTTAATGCCTCTAAATTACTGGTATGTGTGTCAGATTCCTGGCTTTCACATTTACAGTATCCCATTGGAATTGAAATCTTTGCTGAATCCAATCTGGATTCTATGCTGCATGTGGACTGTCTTGATTTGATCCTGTTCAGCACTCTCTGGCTACACAGGAGCAGTGGTGGTAGAGCTGCTTTTCATGGAGAAGCACTCTAACATTGTAAGGATATCACTTATATGGACTTATCTCATCTCAGTGAAAGAGCTTGGACAATCCTCATAGGTCTTAACACTATCCCTGATCTTCTTTGCTCTTTGATCACAGGCCAACGGCTGTTCGGATACATTAACTTTGTTTTCTTCTTTGAACCAGGGTGCTGGTTCAAATGTGGATTTATGGCATTCGACATCTGGGGAGGCGGCATCCTGCATTGGGAGATGATCTTGTCACTACGGTGTCAGGGTTTGATCTAGGATCCTGATTCGAAATGGACTTACTATGTTCTTAATCCATTGTTTTTTCTCCTGTCTATTATGCTGTTTTATGGTGCAACTGTGATGTACAGTTGTCTGAGCTGCAAATTCTTGGGATGATCTAATGGTGTCCCTATTTTGTGTGAGTAGGAGTAGGAGAAACTGTTTGCTGGAAAGTGGGTGAGTGTTTGACATTGACTGAGGTTTGTACCTTAACTGCAGGTACCACATTTCAACAGGTGATTAGTAAGGGTTGAAATTTAAGTATGTGCCTAACAGACCTTCAGTTGGTGTCCCCATTTTGTGTGAGCAGGACTACAAGAGTCTGTTTGATGGTATGTTGAACTAGAGCTGTGATTTTGCCCTGTAGTTTACGGATGTCTTTTTTTTTTACCTGATTGTTTTTGTAGACACCGTGTACCAAAGAAGTAGGTTGAGTTGGTACAAACACACTAAACAAAAGGGGAGGAAGGACAAAACATGTTGGGGGGGAGGCACAATGCAGGGGGCAGTGGGAGGATGGAAAAGTAGTGGAGGAGGAGTGGTTGGAGAAGGGAGCAAGCACAGAAAGGATGGAGGAGGAGAGCAGGGGGAGGTACAATTAGAGGAGAAAGAAGGGGGAAAAGGGCAGGGTACGAAAACAGAGGACACTGAGGAAAAGGGGCTCATAGGAGGGAAAACCATGGGAAAGTGCAAGGGATGGAGGAACGTGTACTTGTATTAGGGGATTCTATGCTCCGGGGGGTGAGATGGGGAGGTAAGGGAGCAAGGAAGAGATGAACTTGGGTGGAGTGTATGCCAGGTATGACAGTGGGGAGAGTAGGGCAGTGCATTCAGAAATGTGTGGAGAGGTTGGGAGGGAAGCCTCATATCATTGTGCACCTAGGAACAAATGACCTAGAAGGCAGTACAGTGGAAGAAGTGCAGGAGAGGTTCAGGAACATGGTGGGTATATGCAATTGGGTGGGAAGCTCAGTGACATTCTCCGAGGTACTCCTGGTACCTAGGGCAAGCACAGCGAATAAGCTAAGAATACAGGAGTTTAATGGGTGGCTGAAGTGTTGGTGTTCAGAAATGCAGTACAGGGTAGTAGGGGGTGGGGTGAGACATGGAACAATAATGGGGTTTATACTAAGGATAAACTGCATCTCAACATCAAAGGTACAAGGGCATTCACATAGAGGCTGGAGAAGTACCTTAAAAACAACATAGATTTAAACTGAAGAGAGGGAGGGACTGAGTCGGATTGCAGGGAGGAGGCACCTTCCAGAGGAAACTGGAAGGCCTCACCCCCCCAAGAGAGGGAGGAGGAGAATGAGGAGAAGATACCAAGACAAAAGTGGAAGGGGGAGAGACAGGAAGAGGAGGGGCAGGACACAAGGTGGACTGTAGTATCCTTAAATGCAAGGAGCTTAGCAAACAAGGTGGCAGAGTTCCAGGCAATGATGGCTGAGGGGGAGGTAGATATTGCCGCCATCTCAGAGAACTGGGCCACCCAGTACCATGACTGGGATATCACAACCCCTGGATACAAGGGGTTATGCAGGGACTGGGAGGGGTGGCTATTTATGTCAGAGAGGGGATACTGTGTACCAGGGAGAAAAGGGATGAGGAGAGGCCAGAAGCCATATGGGTAGTGCTCTAAAGCCCAAAAGGTAAGAAGCTTAGGATGGGGGTGGTGTACAGGCCACCCTCACAGAGCGAGGAGGTGGATAGGGAGCTTGGGGAACAAATCAGGAAGGTCAGTGGTAAAGGGAATACAGTTATAGTGGAAGACTTCAACTTACCTGGGGTTGACTGGCAGACAGCTACTACAGTACACACCAGGGAATAGGTGCTGCTGCAGGCTATCCAAGACAGTTACCTAGTGCAAGGAGTGATGGATCCTACTACAGAGGGGAACATACTGGACTTGGTGCTAACAAATGGAGACCAAGTCCAGGATGTGGTAGTACAGGATCCTCTAGCAGGCAGCGACCACTGCTCAGTGTGGTTCCTCCTCAACACAGGGAGGGAGTCAGCTAAGACTAGGACAAGAGTGTTGGATTTCAGGAAGGCAGATTTTGCCAGAATGGGCAGCATTCAACAGGGATATTTAGCTGAAATTAACCCAGGGATGGATGCTAAACAGAAGTGGGCAATCATTAGGAAGGGGCTAAATGAGGCCATGAACATGTGTGCCCAATCTCAGAGTAAGCAGTCCAGGTAAAAAAAATTTAGCAGGCTCAACAAGGAGGTGGAGGGAAAGGTGAGGGAAAAATGATTGGCCTTCATTAAGTTCAAAAACTCTGGGAATGAGGAGGATACAGAAGTGTTCCCAAAAGCATCTAGGGAGGTGACCAGGTCATTAAGGCCAGCCAAGGCAGCAAAGCAGCTGAAGTTGGCTCAGGGGATTGAGGGGGAGGAGGGGATCTTTAAATACATAAGGGAGAAGAGGAATTGTAGGGATGACATCATTAGAACCAAGAGAGAATGAGGATGGGCGGAACAAGGGGAAGATCAGGCAGAGGCACTTAATGAGTATTTCTGTGTGATGTTCACAAAAGAAAGGGATGGCCCAATACTGCAGGGGAAAGGGGGAAAGGGTGGAGGGGGGGCAGAGATAACAGATGAGGTCATCCAAGAGGATAGAGTTCTGAAGGGCCTTAAAGCCTTGCGGGTGGACAAGGCACCAGGACTGGATGGTGTACACCCATGGGTTTTGAAGGAACTGGCAGAGTTGTTGGCAGGCCCTCTGATGGACCTGTTCAACACCTCCTTGGAGATGGGGAATGTACCCAGGGACTGGAGAATCACTCACTTGGTGCCCCTTCACAAGAGTGGACCCAAGGACCAATCAGATAACTACAGACCAGTGAGCTTGACTTCCATAGTGGAGAAGTTGATGGAGACCATTCTGAAGGAGTGGTTATAACCTTTCTCGATAGCAATGGTTTGCAGGATGAGAGACAGCATGGGTTTGTCAAGGGAAGATCTTGCCAAACTAACCAAATCGACTTTTTTGACTAGGTCACTAGGGCAGTTGACAAAGGCCACGATGTGGATGTCCTGTATCTGGACTTCAGAAAGACTTTCGACTCTGTGCCACACAGGAGGTTAATGAGCAAGCTGAGGGGACATGAGGGCAGGGGAAAAACTTGTGAGGTGGGTTGATAGCTGCTGCAGAGCAGACAACAGAGGGTAGTTGTAAGGGGGGAGACATCTAAGACATGGCCAGTAATGAGTGGAGTACCGCAGGGGTCAGTGCTGGGCCATGTTTTGTTCAATGTCTTCATTGAGACATTGTAGAGGGGGTCAAGAGTAAGATCTGCCTGTTCGCGGTCGACACAAAGATTTGTGCAAAAGTGGACAATGAGAAAGAGAGGCAGGCACTCAGAGAGGGTCTAACTAAACTCAAACACTTGTCTAGGGAGTGGGAGTTGGGGTTTAATGCTAAGAAGTGCAAGGTTATGCACCTTGGAGCCAGAAATCCCAAGAACAGCTATCGGCGGGGGGAGTGTGGGTAATGGCTTCAGAGGAGGAAAGAGAACTGAGGGTAATAGTCACAGGGGACATGAAGGTATCAGCACAGTGTAGGAGGGTGGCAGCAAGGCCAAATAAGTTGCTGGGGTACATGATTGATTGATTAAAAAGTTTATTTTTTCACAGGAAATTCATTTGTTAGGACAAAGTCCCATTTACAACAAAGTCCTGCATGTAGATTCTAATACAATTACCAATTAACAATTGACATTTAACATAACTAATACAAACAAAACTAATACAAACAAACGTAATCGCACTCTACATACATAATTTAAAACACATACATAAAAAACACAAACTATTAAACAATTCATTTTTAAATTTAAAAACAACTAAATTTGTTTTCTGTGATTCAGTCAAACCATTCCAACTTAATGCTACCCTATTCTGGAGCATACTGTCCCCTAGTCTATTAAAGCTTCTATACATTGGGATATTGCTTAATGGATTCCTAGTCTTTATATATGATTCATTATTTATCTTTCTTTTTAATTGCTTATACAAAGGATGGTTATACTTTTTGTGAATTATCTTATGACATATAGTAAGCCAGAGATAGTTTCTTTTTGCTTCAGGTTGAAGTCAATTTAACTTATTATAAATTATACAATGATGCTCATTTTTACTACTTCCGGAAGCAAATTTACCTATCCTATAATATATTTGATTAACCAAATTTAAAGCAGTTTTAGTTGAATTCATGTAAATTATAGAACCATACTCCAATATGGGTAACAGCATCTGTTTTGCCAATCGCTCCTTTGCCACCAAAGGTAAAGCTCCGAACTCTTCTAAGGGCCCCTAATCTTTATTCACTTTCTTTACCTGAACTGATATATGATTTACATATGTCACTTAACATCTACTTGAAACCCTAAGTATCTGTATGTTAATACATTTTCAATCTTTGTACCATCTTGTAAATGTAATTGTGGTTTGGGCTCTTTTCCTCTATATGAACCAATCGAAAACAACATAGTTTGTGTTTTTTTAGCATTCAAAAGAAGACCAGATTTACTGAACCATTTTTGCATTTGTAACAAATCACTTTGAAGCGAATGCATCACACCTGTGAGACTGTCAGCAGATGCCACTAAAAGAGTGTTGTCTACGTACAGTCATTGCCAGAGGGATCACCTCTCGAAAGGGGGAGGTCATCCTGCCATTGAATAGATCACTGGTGAGGCCACACTTGGAGTACTGTGTACAGTGCTGGTGTCCATCTCTTAAAAAGAATGTGAGATTACTGGATGGGGTGCAGCTTAGGGCTACAGAAATTATCATGGGACTAGGGGAATTGCCATATGAGGAAAGGCTGAAGTAACTCAACATGCACTCACTGGAAGACAGAACAGAAAGAGGGGACATGATAGAGACCTTTAAGTACCTGAAAGGCATAAAAAAAGTCAGGGAGGGAGGATTGTTCCGCTTAAAGGGGGAAAGGATCACTAGAGGGCACAGTCTGAAGTTGGAAGGGGGAATGTTTAGGAGGGAGATGAGGAGGCACTACTTCACAGAGAGAGTGGAGGCAGGTTGTAATGCACTGCCGGAGGAGTTAATTGCTCAAAGGACAGTGGATAGCTTTAAGCGGGTTTGGGATAGAGTCAAGGGCAGGGTTAGTACAGACAAAAACACAGGGGTGAAGGACCAGAAAAGAGGAGGAAGGGAGGGAGGGGATTGGGTGGGGATGGGGCAGCTGTAGTGATATGAAACTAAGAGCTGCACAATCGGGCAGACTTGATAGACCTGTGGGCCTTTTTCTGCCAGCAATTTCGTATGTTTGTATGTTATATTTGCTTCACTGTTCGCCAGTATTATCTCCGATGCGATCTCATATCCAGAATCGAAGTGGGATACCTGCTTGATCTGGGATCATGCGGCACACTTCCTCATCATATCTCTTGTTCCTAGTTGGACTCCAGCCAATATTGAAGAGATGTGATGGCTTGGGGCTTGGTTAAGTCATGTTTGGAATTTTTTTGTTTGTTATCCTGAACCTGCCCTATACTCAGTTACACTGTCACCATCTATGAATGAGTCCCTTTCTTTAACAAACTATCAAGGTGAATCTTTATCGGATTGAGTACTTTCTTTTCCATTCCAACTGGGGTTTGAATATTTGACTGACATTCAGTAGAGGCATAATGTGCACTAGTAGTTTATGTTTGTTGATTTCAGTATGCCTCACATGAGTACTAAAGACTTACTGGCTTAGCTTGGAGAGGAGTCTCTGTTGCTTTTTGGTTTTAATCTTTGCACTTTCACATTAATTTTTTTTGTCAGTTTTACATGTCAATCAGTCAACTGCAGTCTGTTTTACAGCATTTATATGTAACTTGTGAGGGGCTCTTCTACGAAATCATGTTTATTGGACGATTTGGGTTTAACCTCACTTTTTTTTTTCTCCTTTTCAGGTTAAGCACTCAGCCTTTTTATGCACGATTGTAGGTCTTGCCTTGGACCCTAGGAGGCTCTTGAATAATGTATGGGTTCGTCCACAGCTCAGACTTGTTTTGGTTCTGTGTTACAATATTTGTGGACTACCAGCACTGTGCACAGTTTTGTTATGCAATTTTTGTGGGGCATTTCCCACATTTGTATTAATTTTCATTTTATCACTCTCAGACTGTACTGTAATTTTCTAATTACTTGATTAATCTACTTTGGGCTAGGGACCTTGACTAGTAGGTTTTCTTTGTTAGCTTGTTTTGATCATATTCGTTAAATTCAATTGAACCCTTCCATACTACTTAGTTTCAAGTTGCAAGATGAACAGAAAGACCTGATGTTCTTTGGTATATTGTAGTGTTTTATTTTT
Organism: Neoceratodus forsteri; assembly: GCA_016271365.2. NCBI lineage: Eukaryota > Metazoa > Chordata > Ceratodontiformes > Ceratodontidae > Neoceratodus > Neoceratodus forsteri. Next base: position 760,791,736 of record CM057451.1, read on the forward strand.
TGGTCTTCTGGAGTTCTAAGGGAAGTGCCACTTGTGCTCGACAAAATTTCCTGGATGTCCCACACAGCAACAGCACAATACTGACATTGGTATTGTGCCATCCCAAAAGACAGAGTTTATTCGGGGGGGGGCCACGCCAATCATACCCCCCCCATGTGGGGTGGCTCGACCCCCTGAACCCCCCTGAATTTAATTATAATCAACTCTAGGTCGGAGTTGTTCTTGGGAGGGGGCAGAAGACCAGGATAAGCCACATCTGGGAAAACAGACCAGTACAGTGACTGTCGCTGTAATGGTCTGTTTTTGGGTTTCACTGTCACGCTAGAGTGGGCCACCGGGTTCTAAGTGGCATGGAAAGGGTAGGTTTCTAGGTTTTGGGATTAGATTAGGATTGGCATGGGGTTGTCTGCATGACTATGTGGCAGGAGGGGGGTTGATTTGATGTATAAAGGGAGAGGGATTATGGGGGAGGTGGCTGTATGGCTAGTTCTGTGACCTGCCATTTTAGCAGTGCGTGGTTTGCTTTGGTTTATTAATGTTTATTATTGTTTAGTTTTTTTCTATGGCAAGTCCTTTTAAACTTGTTTCTTGGAATGTGAGGGGTGCTCATTCAAAGGTGAAATGTTATCAGATCATTAAGCATTTAAAGCATGTCAGGTTTAATATACCCCTTTTGCATGAGACTCATATGCTTCCCACGGAGAGTCTCTTATTTCATTGCCACTCGATAGCTCAGGTATTCGCTGCTGGTGTTAGTACCAACAAGGAGGATGTTGCTATTCTAATTTTCTGGGGCACGAGCTTTCAATCCATGTGCAGTGTAGCAGACTCCAGTTGTCTTTACATTTTTGTCTGTGGACTTTTAAGTTACACAGAAGTCCTCCTAAGAAGTGTGTATGGCCCCAATAATGATAACCTGGCTTTTTTCATGGGTTTAGCTTGTATTTTAGCCCCTTTTGTGATGCTGCCCCTGGTCATTGGGGGTGATTGGAATCTTCCATTTACCCCAGAGCTAGATAGGTCTAGAAGGGCTTTGGTGGGTCTCTCTCCTGCCCAGAGTGCCATTAGAGATTTAATGGAGTTGGTTAGATCATGTGATCCTTGGTGCCTTCTCCTTCCTCAGGTTAAAGAATTTACCTTTTACTCTGCTACACATGGGACTCAGTCCCGGATAGATTATTTTTTAATTAGTCAAAATCCTGGACTTGGAGACTGACTCTCGGGTGCTCTCTGATCCCTCGCCCTCATGGGTCCAGCTTACTGTAGTCTGTAGTGCCCACTATGCAGAAAGATACAACCTGGAAATTAAATGATCAACTACTTAAGGATCAGTTCATTATTAAATGAATTAGAGATCAAATTGATCTTTCCATATCTCAAAATTGTGGTTCCCTTGATTGTGTTGATGTGGAATGATGTTCATTTAAAAGTTTTATAAGAGAGGAATTCATCAGTTTGGCTTCCAAGCAGAAGCGTACTCGGGAAAAGGAGGCCAACGCTCTCCTGGATCGTGTTAGAGAATCAGAGAAAATCATGTGCCCTACTTCACTGGAATCTCTAAAGTGGGAGTTTATAGTTCTCAGGGACAAATACACTGATTTACTCAGGGATAAAGCAGAATATGCTATTTTTAAAACCGGTTCCACTTACATTGATAAGGGAGAAAAGGATGGCCAGCTGATGGCAGTGCATCTTAAGAAGCAGGAGGCTTCGAGATTAATCTCCTCTATTCAATAGCTTGGCAGAAGACACCAGGAGAAAGGACTGCTGTGTGACTGGACTTCTCTGCTGGGACTAAAGAAGAACTTTTGTACTTGGACCTTTAATTTAGGGTAAAAAAAACTAACAAACAAAACAAAAAAAAAAGTGTGTGTTTGTCTGAGTTAACTGAACTGAATGGTTATCTGAACAGTTATCTAGGTGTAAACTAGGTGATTGAAAGGACTTAATAGCTGTGAGGTTTAAATTACTTGTAGAAAGGTCTAGTAAGTAGGGGGGAGGCTTAGCTAGAGGAAGCTACATTTAAAGACTGCCTTAGAAAGATTCTGCTAATAGCTTGGCAGAAGACACCAGGAGAAAGGACTGCTGTGTGACTGGACTTCTCTACTGGGACTATATTGCCCTCCTTCCTCCTCTCCACCCCCCACCCAAAGCTAGTTCTATTTTTATAGGCACAGGATTTGACTGACAACAGGAACTTCCTGTTTGGGAGCAGGAAGTGAGTGATCACAAAGCCACCAAAGACCCACCATCCTAGAAGGGCAAGAGTAGCTCTCAGCCCCCTCCAGCTGCTGGAGGTCTGCCTCTGAGCAAGTAAGGGTCTACTGAGAAATATACGTGTACTGTCTCAGAACAGGACAATCAGGAGCTAAGAGCACATAGGCAGAAAGTAAGGAGAGAGAGAGAAAACAGAGGAAAGAGTAAGGATTGCAAACAGTTGAGGGGCCAGAAATAAGACATGATTGGAGTGGTGCAGTGTAGTGGCTGTGGAGCAGCAGTCTTCCGGAGATGTTCTGGAGGATGTGGTGTTTTCCCATCTGCAGGCACTCTCTGGGCTGAGGAGGAGGTTGCTCATCTCCAGGCTGAGTTGGCCAGGATCTGTGGGACCTCCTCTTCCATCCAGGGACCACCAGTGCCACTGCCGTTGCCTCAGTGGTTGCCAAGAAAGAGGAGCGGTTGGACCACAGTGGGCTTAGGTAAGGTGAGGGTGGTGGAACAGAGGCGCATCCCTCCAGTTGTACCTTTCCACAATTCCTATGCCATTCTGGAAAAGTGTGGTTCCTCTATGGAGGCACCCACAGTGGAGACCAAGGAGGATGTTGGAACCTCCACAAAGGAGACCCACAGGAGGGTGGCAGGGGACCCTGCAGGGGAAGGAAACAACTCCTGGTGGGGACTCCATTGTTAGGAAGGTAGAACTGGGGAGGAAGGGGAGAGGGAGGTAAGGTGCCTGCCTGGCGCCATGGCTTGGAGGGACATGGAGCAAATCCTCAGGATTGCCAGAGCAGCTGCACAGGGGAGGGAGCTGGATGTCATTGTCCACCTAGGGACAAATGACCTGGCTAAGAAAGAGATTAGAGAAGTGCAGGAAGAGTTTGTGGAATTGGGGAGGGGCCTTAGTCAAGTAGCATGCAAGGTAACCTTCTCGGAGGTGCTGCCCATCTATGGCATAAGAAAGGCTAGGGTGTTCCGCACCATGGGATTCAATCAGTGGTTGAAAAACTGGTGTGGAGCTCAGGGATTTGGCTTCATTGGGGACTGGGGGTCCACCTGGAGTGATGCAAGCCTATACTGGCATGATGGGCTGCATCTGTCCGGGAGGGGAACCAGGATCCTACGTGATAGGTTTAAATGCTTCATTGGCAAGCATTTAAACTAGCCAAGGGGGGAGGCACTGGAAAGGAGCAGGGAAATCCTACCCCCCCAAAAAAAATCACAGTAGTAAGTGGGGCTAACACCAACATAGAGGTGTCGAGATGGAGAAGGGCGGGGTAAATGGAGAAAGTGACAAAGGCAAGAAAGACAGGGATAGAGCAAAAGGGAGTAAGGCCATCAGGAAATGGAGGGTAATGAGTACCAATGCCCGTAGTCTGGGCAACAAGCTCCCTGAGCTGGTGGCCTTGATGGAAGAGGGATGCATGGATATCGTAGCAGTCACAGAAACATGGTACACAGAGAACCATGACTGGGATGTTAACATACCAGGGTACATAACCTACAGGAGAGACATGCAGGGGAGAAGAGGGGGAGGAATAGCTCTCTATGTAAAGGAAGGGATAAAAGCAACTGAACAAAAGAGTAAATAGGGAGAGAGGAGGCACTGTAGGTCACCTTGGAGACTGGAAAGGGCACCACAATCTGCACAGGGGTTGTGTACAGACCCCCATGTCAGGGGGAGGGAATGGGCAAGGATATGATGGAAGGCATTCTTAGAATGGCAGAGAAAGGGGAAATACTGTTGATGGGAGACCTGAATATGCCAGATGTTAACTGGAGCACATTTGCTGCAGCCACATCCAAGAGCAGGGCCATTCTTGATGCCCTACAGGTGGCAGGCCTCAGACTGCTAGTTTCAGAACCCACTCGTGAGGGAGCAATCTTAGACCTGGTACTCTCAAACGGGGGCAGTGAAAGGATCTCAGATCTAGAAGTGGGTTGCCATCTGGGGCAAGTGACCATCAAACAGTGTGGTTCACGTTAAACTCAGCTACAGAGTCAAGCCATACAAACGTGAGGGTACTGGACTTTAGGAGGGCTGACTTTGGCAAGATGGGAGAGTGCCTCAGAAAAGCACTAGCAAACAGGCTAGAAGGAGGTGTGGAGCAACAATGGGGAATCATCAAAACTGCCATCACAGAGGCAACAAGCCTTTGTGTGAAGCAAATAAATCAAAATGAAAGAAAAAGCCACTATGGTTCTCAAAAGAGGTAGCTGTGAAAGTCAGGAAGAAAAAGATAGCATTCTGGAAGTATAAGGAAATACAAAAGGAACAGGACAGAGAGCTGTACCAGTTAAGGCAGAAGGAAGCAGGGAGGGAAGTCAGAATAGCAAAGGCCCAAACTGAGGAACAGATAGCCAACTCAGTTAAGAAGGGGGATAAAACCTTTTATAGGTACATCAGCGAGCGTAGAAAGACAAAGGGAGGGATAATGAGGCTGAATAGAATGAACGGTGGGTGGGCAGAGGGGACAGTGAAAAAGCAGGGATACTGAACAAATATTTCTGCTCAGTATTCACAAAAGAGGAGGGGGAAGTGCCTAATCCAATTAACAGAAGCAGTCTTGGTAGGGGGTCGATCCCAGTCCTTTCACAGAAGAAAGGATTCTGCAAGAACTCCTAAAACTGAAGGTGGACAAAGCAATGGGTCCTGATGGAATTCACCCCAGAATTCTAAAAGAATTAAGGGAGGAACTAGTGAAATCACTGGCTACTCTTTTTAATAAATCATGGGAGGATGGTGTGGTACCGAGGACTGGAGGAAGGCGGATGTGATTCCCTTCAAAAGTGGGGCCAAGACAGAGGCAGGAAACTACAGACCTGTCAGTCTGACCTCTGTGGTAGGGAAAGTGATGGAGTCACTTGAAGGAAAGAATAGTTGAGTACCTAGAGGCCAGTGGGGCACAGGACCCAAGGCAGCACAGGTTCACAGCGGGAAGGTCATGTCAGACGAATCTAATAGATTTCTTTGACTGGGTGACCAAAGTAGTAGACCAGGGAGGGGCTGTGGACATGGCCTACCTAGACTTTAGCAAGGCATTTGACACAGTCCCACACAAAAGATTAATAGTCAAATTAACCAGCCTGGGAGGGGTCCCAAGGTGGTAGCCTGGAGTAAAACATTGACTGCACAACAGGACACAGAAGGTAATTGTAAATGGAGTCCACTTGAAGAAAGAGGGTTACTAGTTGGGCACCGCAGGGTTCAGTATTGGGTCCAGTCCTTTTTAATGTCTTCATCAGTGACATTGCAGAGGGACTGGAAGGAAAAGTATGCCTTTTTGCAGATGACACAATGATCTGCAACAGGGTTGATACACAAGGAGGTGTGAAAAGGATGAAAAGGGACTTGGCAAGGTTGGAGGAATGGTCAGAAGTATGGCAGCTAGGATTCAATGCAATGAAGTGCAAAATAATGCACCTGGGAAACAAGAACCCACGGGAAGAATACACAATGGGTGGGGAGGTAGTAACAACAACAAAAAAGGAAAGGTACCTGGGGGTAATCATATCAGATGACCTTAAGGTTAGCAAGCAATGTGAGAAGGCAGTAGGGAGGGCTGGGGGTATACTGGGATGTATAGGGAGAGGCAACAGCAGCAGAAAACAGGAAGTTGTTATCCCTCTGTACAGACAGTTGGTGAGACCCCATCTGGAGTAAAAGGCAGTTCTGGAGACCCCATCTCCGCAAGGACATAGGCAGGATAGAGGCAGTCCAGAGGAGGGCAACTAAAATGGTGCAGGGTCTGCAAGAGAAGCCATATGAGGAGAGACTAAAGGAGCTTAATATGTATACCCTTGAGGAAAGAAGGGAGAGGGAGGACATGATAGAAACTTTTAAGTACCTCAGTGGAATCAACAAAGTCCAAGAGGGTAGCCTTTCAGAAAAAGAGATGTGCAAGAACAAGGGGACACAATATAAAGATAGATAGGGGTGGTTCAGGGGCAATGTGAGGAAATATTATTTCACAGAGAGGGTAGTGGATGCATGGAACAGCCTTCCTGAAGAGGTTGTGGGGTCTAAAACTGTGGGAGAATTCAAGAATGCATGGAACAGACATAAGGCAATTCTTGTGGGGGTAAGAAGAAATAGGCTGTTGGTTAACTAGGATCTGCGGCCTATCCTGTAGGTAGGGAAATGGGCAGACTAGATGGGCCAAGAGGTCCTTATCTACCGTCAAAGTCTATGTTTCTATTCAGCCCAATCGGGATAATACCATTAAAGCCTCACTGAGGAACATTGCCAAGGAATTTGAGTTATACTACCGCTCCTTTTATGACCTGATGTCAGACCCCCCAGATTTTCTTGAGGTCCGACAATATTTGGCTGTTATCTCGCTTCCCTCCTTTAATGCTATGCAACAGATCTGTCTTCTGGAACCTATCTCCAAACAGGAAATATTGATGGCGATTAATTCCCTATCTCCTGATAGAGTCCCCGGCATTGACAGTCTTTCTTCCAGTTTCTGTGAACTTTTTGCTCCAGAACTTGTTCCCTTTTTATGTCACTTGTTCTTATTATTTACGATTCAGGCATTTCTAACCATATCCTCCTGGAAGCTTTAATTGTATTGCTCCTTAAACCCGGGAAGCCCCCTCAGGTACTTTCCATTTACCGTCCAATTTTCTTATTAAATTATGACATAAAAATGTTATCTAAAATACTGGCATTAAGGATCGGATCTGTCTGGTCTAACCTTATTAGCTGTGAACAAGTGGGTTTTATGGTGACTTGTTCCTTGGTAGACCATTTATGCAAACTTTCTCACATTTTCTCCTCATCCAGGGATACAGATGCTGCTATTGCTCTGGTTTCCCTGGATGCAGAGAAGGCTTTCAACAGAGTTAAGTGGGCATTTTTGCTAGCTACTCTGGAAACGTTTGGATTTCCCTCCGCCTTCCTCCATTGGATTGAAGTAATGTATTCTTCCCCTAGAGCTACAATTTACTACAATGGAATTTTTTCCTCTCCCTTTTTCTTATACTCTGGTACCCAACAAGGCTGTCCCCTTTCACCTTTATTGTTTAATTTCTATCTGGAATCCCTACTGCTCAAATTAAAAGTAGCTACACTTTACAGGGAGTCCAAGTTGGTTCTCAAAATCTTAAGTTGTCTGCATACGCAGATGATATGCTGCTCCAAACTGTCAACCCCAAAGCCTCTTTACAGGTGGCTCTAAGTATAATTTCTGAGTTTAGCAGGTTTTTGAATTATAAATTTAATATGGAAAAGACGGTAGTTTTGTATCTTAATACTAGGGTTCTTAAATCTGACATTGCAGCATTGAGGCTTTCCTGGGAATCCAAACAGCTAAAATATTTAGGCATTTTCCTGTCGAGGTCTCCATCCCGTGTTAGGAAACTCAACCTGGATGATTTGTTGGGGGTTCTACAACAAGACTTGTCAAGGTGAATGGAGCTCCCTTTGACTATTTGGGGTAGAATCAGTACTATTAAAATGAATGTCTGTCCCTGTCATTTTTACCCCCTTAATATGTTAGATGTGTGTCTCCCTCTTTACTGGTTCCAGAAAGTACATAATATGGTAGCAGGCTTTATTTGTAAAGGTAAAAAACCTAGGAGGACATACCAAAAATTAGCAGCTCCTAAACAGCATGGTGGCGTCCTTCTTCTGAATCTTTTGGTTTATTATTTTGCTAGTCATGCTAGCAAGTATCTGCGGTGGATGGATTATGCTGAATTGGATGGCTCTGCCGCTTAATCCCCCATCTGGCTCAATTAGAAAATGATTTGATCAAGAGAGCCAGATTTTCCCCATTTTCACTTTTGTTTTTGTCTTTGAAAGCTCTCCCCCGTTCTCTAAGGGTTTCAATTATTGGGACTTCACTTCATGTCCACTCACAAATGTGCTCTGCTATGCAATATAAACCCACTTATGATATGGTTCAACCTATTCTAAAAAATCCAAAACTCAAAACTGGGGACAAAGTACTACATTAATTGTAGATGCCTCAACTAAAAGATGCTAAGGTGTGCAATCTGTTCCATAATGGGGAGTTGAGGACCTGCCAATCTATGCTTCTTACTTTGAAATTGGATGCTAGGGCTATTTTCAAGGTATATCGGCACTGTTTACTGAAGCAGTTTGGTTTAAAACTGGGTACTATCAATTATGAAGTTTTTCTTCAATCTGCTATTGCCACAGCCCAGCAACCACACACTGCTGGAGTTTAAATATTTCACAATCATTTTCTTCAGCAGTGATTCCATAAATTTCCCCACCTCCGAAATCAGGCTGACTGGCCTATAGTTGCCAGCCTCCTCCCTGCTCCCATGTTTGTGAAGTGAAACTATATCTGCCGTCTTCTAGGCCTTCATAACCACTCCCATCTCCAGCGAGAGGTTGAACAGGACTGCCAGTGGTGCTACCAACATCTTTCTATTTTTTTTTTTATTTATTTAACAAATCGGAAAGACCTTTGAGCCAAGGGCTCTTTTACAGAGGTTCCACATCAAGTCACAAGAATAACAAATTACAATGGTTTCAGTAAGTAGTACAACATGAGGAAAGTAATTACATAAACAAAAGAATAATATGACAAGATAAATATTGTGTCACGTGCAGCCAATGTCCTTGTCTGAAGAGGAGTGGAAGGGATTACAAGGAGAGAATGATAGGGGGTGAATTGGGGGGTGGAAGGGGCAAAGTAAGAGGAGGGAGCTGCCATGATGTAGCTTATGTAGGAAAAGACCCACAGGGGTTTGAGGGAGTGAATAAGTTGAGAAAACAGAAGGGAGAGAGGGAGGCGGGGGGAGTGGGAGTGGTGGGGTAGAGGAATGGGGGATGAGGTAGGATGAAAAAGAGGGCAGGGATGGGGATAGGAAAGGGATGAAGGAGGCAAGTACTGTACGTGGAATAGTGCAGCAACAGGGTAGGGCTATATAGGGGCAAATGGTAAAAGAGGGAGGTCCCAGTGCATTTAGCTATCTGCAAAGATTAGGTATAGAAGCCACAAGATGTGCTGGAAACTAAGAATCAACACAGCTTCCACTTAAATGGTCCTAAGGTTACAGTCGTTGCAATCTCAGGAGGAAGGGAATTAAATAAATTAGCCTCTCTAACTGCACTAGATTGCTGTCAGAGTGAGGTTCAACAGTGAGGAACAGTAAAAGTTTGGCTCACAGACTTTTGTGTGTTACGAGTGCCCCAGAAGGGACTGAAAAGCTAAAGGGAACCTGGTGGTAGGAGACCAAGAGCTGCCTTCTTAACCAGAAGGCAGGCTTGATATTCAATGCGAGTCTGGAGTTGAAGCCAATTTGCTTGTGTGTAAAGGTCACAAGTGTGAGTACGATGCACTGCATCAGTTAGTAGACAACATGCCTTATTCAGAGCTGTGGTGAGCCGCCATAGGGTTGTGTCCATGGTGGTAACATAAATGATCAAACCAGTCAATAATAGACACAACTGAACTTTGGATAGCCAGTCTGATGGCTTTGATAGTAAGGAAGTGTTTGTGTCTGTGTAAGAGACCTAAGTGAATGTTAACTGCCTTGGCAACATTCTCAACATGGCTGGAGTAGGAGAGCGTACTATCTAGAGTAACTCCTAGGTATTTAAAAGATTGAGTCTGATCAAGGACTATACCAGCACTGTTTCAATCAGCAGTTGTTTGGCTTTATGCTTGCTGTGGGTACCATGGAAGAGCATGACCTTTGTTTTTCTGTAATTAAGAACCAACTTATGAGAGTTATAAAACTTTTCTGAAGTTGGGCCTGAAGGAGGGTAGGGTCAGCAGTCTTTGCGAAAATGACCACATCATCAGCGTAGAGGAGTACTGGTTTGGAACTGGATGCCAGAAGATTATTGAGGAAGGTGCTAAATAGAAGGGGTCCCAGTATCGATCCTTGAGGAACCCCAGAGCAGACAGGCAATTTAGCAGAAAGGGCAGACCCTATTCTCACCTGTTGTGTGCGGATTGCTAGATAGCTGATGAACCACTTTAGGGCATCTGAAGATATACCAAGCCCAGCAAGTTGTTGTGTCAACAAATGGTGATTGACCATGTCAAGTGCTTTAGACAGGTTAATAAAGGTTGCACCAACAAGTTGACCCTGATCAAGAGTATGGTGAATGAAACCTGTGAATTCCAGTAGGGCGGTAGATGTGCTGTGCCCTTTCCAAAAACCATGCTGTTGGACACATTGTAGGTTGAATTTTTCCAGGTACTCCATAAACTGATTAACAACAATCCTTTCAAGTGCTTTGGACAATGTGGGAAGAATAGATATTGGCCTATAATTCCCAAGTAGTAATCTGTCCCCACTCTTAAAAACCTGGTGCAACCAGAGCAGATTTCCAGATGTGGGGGAATTGTGAAAGTATGAGGGAGAAATTGAGAAGCTTGGTGAGGGGGGATAGGACGTCATCTAGGGTTAGGATAAGAAGTTTCAGGTTGAGGGAATCACTGCTTGTCCTAGTTCCTCCTAGAACTTTAAGTAGGTATTTCCTGGCCTCTCTTTCCAAGATAGCTTTGAAGTAGAAACATGGGTGGGTCAATGCTTCTTCTGATTTTGTGGCTGTAGGAGCTATGCTGGGCAGTTCAAAGAAATTTGGGGGCAGAATTTTAGACCCATCAACATTTAACATAGCTGGAGCCCATTTGGATGCTTTCCCAGTGATTTCCAAAAGGTTTTCCAAGAATTTTTTCTCATCCACCCAAGTCTTGGCAAGGATGTCCTTATAGTACCATGCTTTGTGCTCATGTATAGCCTTAGCACATGCGTTCCTGGCCATCAGATCCATGACAGGAGTCCGACAGTATTTCTGTCGAACGCCCTGTCAGCGACACCAGCAGATCGACTGCATTTTGCAGTCAGCTGCCGGTTCGCTATCATTTTCTTTGTTTTCTTTGGGGGGCTTCACCCCCGAACCCCCCCAAGAGGGGGACTGCTCCCCGCACCCCCCACTTGAAGATTCTCAACTCCAGTTGGGAGCTGATTGGGGTGCAGGACCCCTGACAGGCAGCCCGGGTTCCAGTGGGTCTCCCACCATGGCTAGGCACTGTAGTCAGTGTGGGGGACCTCGCTGGTGAAATGTCACTGCGAGGGGGGTAAACGCTGGCCACCTTATAGGCCTGTATGTCAGGTTTCCTGCCAGAGGTCCTGGCCCCATGCCAGAAGTAGTCACAAGTTTTCATTTGAGCCAGAAGATTAAAAGAGATTCTGGAATTATCAAGTCCCCTGATCCTACATGTCCTAAAAGGGGCATGGATGTCACAGGCAGCATTGAAGCATTCATTGAAGTATTCCAGAGCTGAGCCAACATCAAGGGCAGTTTCAATGTAAGACCAGTCTTGTTGCCAGAGGAGAGACTTTAGTGGCTGCAGGTGGCCCAGGAGAGCACTCTACTTGTGTTTGTTCTGGTAGGGGGCTTGATAAATTTGTTAGTCCAATAACACTGAGTAGGAAAGTGATTGCTGATAGTGTCAGGCAATACTTCAGAATGGGAGATATGCACTGGACAATTTATTACGACCCAGTCCAGGAGTGTGCTAGTCCCAGTCTTATAGCTTATCCTGGTTGGAATTGTTATTAACTGGGTACAGTTCAGGCCTGTTAACTCATCCCTATGCCTACTGGCACCTGACAAGAGCCAGTTGACATTAAAGTCACCTAACAGGATGGCTTCTGCATCTTGTTTTAAACTCATGATGTAGTTCATTAGGGGTTTTAAGCCCCGTTCAGCGAGGTCAGGGGGAATATAGACCGAGCCAATGTTGAGGGCCTTGTTGTGTGCACCGAGCATAACCTTAACAGCAAGGATCTGAATATTCATTGCTGGTTCAGGGAGGGACAGTAGGTGAGCCAGCAATGACTTTTTTAGGTATATGGCTAAGCTCCTTCAATATCCTTGGATGTATCCTTTCTGGCCCCATTGCCTTGTCCAGTTTCAGATTTGTGAGTTCCTTCAGGACTCTGTCCTCTGTAAATGGACTGGTGTCCATCTCCCTTCCATTGATGCTTCTGTCGCTTATCTCTGGTCCCTCTCCTTCCCCTCATTCTGTGAATACTGAGCAAAAATATTTGTTTAGGATGTCTGCTTTGTCCTGGTCTCACTCCACACACTCTCCTCCTTCCCTCCTTAGTCTTACAGTCTCTCTCTTGGTCTTTCTTCTTTCGCTTACATACCTTAAAAATGCCTTGTCCCCTTTCTTTACTGCATGGGCTATTTTCTCCTCCATTTGGGCCTTTGTGTACCTGACTGCTTTCCCTCCCTCCCTCTGTGTCACCTGATACACTTCCCTATCTTCCTCCCTCTGAGTCTCCTTATACCTCCAGAATGCTAACTTTTTTGCCCTTACCTTCCCCTCCACCTCCTTTGAGAATCATAGCAATTTTATTTTCCTCTTGCTTTTGTTTATTTGCCTGATGCAAACGTTTGTTGCCTTTACTATAGATCCTTTTAGTTTCACCCACTGTTCCTCTATGCCACCCAAACCCCCACTCCCACCAGAGCATCCCTGAGGCATTCCCCCATCATTGTAAGTCAGCCCTCCTGAAGTCCAGGACCCTCACCTTTGCATGGTTCGACTCCGCCACTGATCTTATATTAAACCAGACCATTCGGTTATCACTCGTCCCAGGATGGTCACCCACTGTGTCATCTGCAACACTGTTCCCATTGATGAGTACTAGGTCTAATATTGCTCCTTCCGAACATCTGGTAGCTTGAAGTCTCCCACCAGTAGCACCTCCCCCTTAGCTGCCATTTTATGGATGACTTTCACTAGAATCCTATCCATCTCCTCCTCCTGTGCTGGAGGTCTGTAGATCACCCCAGTATGAATAGCAACTCCATTTTCTGGTTCTAGGTGACCCACAGTGCCTCTGCCCCTCCCAGTATTCCCTGTATTTCAGTTGCTTTTCTGACCTCCCTTACATAAAGAGCCACTTCTTCCCCCTTCTTACCCACCATGTCCTTCCTAAAAAGAGTATAGCCTGGTGTGACTACAGTGTATATCCCAGTCATTATATTTTATTTTTATTTTGTTTTTAATTTTTGAAGACCGGGTAGGCCCACTGAGATAAGCATATCCCTTTTTCAGGAGCCACCCAAGGAAATACCATTCCTGTAGGTACAGCTCAGCATGAGTGTAACAGTGAGCAGTCAACACAATAAAATAGTAAACAATTCAGGGTAACTGTTCCGATGATCAGTCAACACAATAAAATAGTAAACAACAGTACGTAAGTGCTAGGGTCAAAGTACAATATATGCAACATAGACAAAAATTAAGGAAGTGTTAAGCAATAACAAATCTTTCAACATACATAAATATCAGAGTCAGACTGAAAATGTTTTGGTATAAATGAGTACAAATTGCGTAGTGCATGACAATGTTTAGCATATAAGAACTGAAACTGTAGAGCAGAGAGCGAGAGAGTGAAAAATAAAGGGTAAGCAGAGCAGAAGGTTGAGAAATTGTGAGTGGGTAGAAGGGGAGGACGGAAGTAAGGAAAAGGACTTTTTTACAGGCACAGATAGGCGGGGGGAAGAAGAGATCTTCAAAGGATCTTTTGAACTGGGAAAGAGTTGTGCAAGAAAGTAGTTCCTGTGGCAGGTTGTTCCATTTCTGAGGTGCTAAGAAGGTGAATGATTTCCTGCCTATGGCCAGCTTTGTTTTGGGGAGGCTTAGCAGAGGAAGATGAGAAGAGCATAGGCATCTAGAACAGGTTTCAAGGTGAGCAGATTAGTGAGGATAGGTGGGGGGAGAGGTGGATGAGTTTAAATGTTGTACATAGAAGGGAGAAGTCAAGCTTTACCTCAAAGGACAGCCAACCAAGGACATTGAGCGTGTCATAGTGATACATTTGAGCTGGAGCTGGTGCTGTTGTGGCAAAGCGAGAAGTCCTGTGGTAGGTTTACTTTATATTAGACAGGATAGATGAATTTTCCAAGAGCAGTAGTGGGGCTCCATACAGGAGGCCTGGGAGGAAAGTTGCAGTGGCAAGTGTTCGTCGGGATTGGGAGGTTAGGTAAGGGACCGTTCTGTATAATAGGCCCAGTTTTTGGTGTGTGGATTTGATAACTCTATGAACGTGAGCCTCAAAGAATAGATTTACATCCAGGGTTACTCCTAAATATTTAAAGGTGTCCACTTCTTCGAGGGCTATATTAGCGAGGTGTTAATTACGAGAGGTTGTTGGGAGGACAGGTCAAAGGAAGTGTGATAGAACAACATTGGTTTTGTTTTCTTTAAATTAAGTACCAGTAGGTTTTGTCTGAACCAGACTTCGAGCAGCTTGAAATCCTTCTCAAGGCCCGACATTGATGGAGGAGACACTTTTGTCAGATCTATAAAGAATAGCATTATCTGCATATAGTTGTACCAATGCACCACCACCACAGTTGTGGGGTAGTTCATTGATAAATATGGAAAATAACAGAGGACCAAGAATTGGCCCCTGAGGGACCCCATCCAAGATGTGTTCTGGGGAGAGGCTATACCAGCCCATTTGATGCATTGTAGCTGATTAGACAAATAATTGGAGAACCACAAAAGGGTGTTAGCATCCAGCCTGAGTTTATTGAGTTTTGCTAGTAGTAGTTGGTGATTAACAAAGTCGAATGCCTTCATGAGCTCGACAAAGGGATCATGCTTCTCATTGCACCATGACTCAGCAATAGCGATGATGTCGAGGTCAGCTTCTGCCATTATGGCCACTAGGTCCTGGATTTTATTTCTCAGACTATGAGCATTTGCGCACATGGCCTTCTGACATCTGCTACCACCCCTCCTATCAGTCCCCCTTTTTCCTTCTTGCCTACTCTCCTTATCCCCTCTGCCTTTATTCCTAACCCTCTTTTTATTTTTGTACCATTCTGATTTTTCCATTTTCTGGCACCTCTGAGGATTTCCCTCCCTTACGGTTCTGCCTACTCACCACTTCCTCTTGCGGGGGGGAAGGGGCAGTTTGATTCTCCCTGAAACATAGAAACAGAATTTGATGGCAGATAAGGACCGCTTGGCCCACCTAGTCTGCCATATTTCCCTACCTAATGGATAAGCTGCAGATTCTAGTTAACCAACAGCCTACTCCCCCCCCACTAGAATTGCCTTATGTCTGTCCCATGCATTCTTGAATTCCCCCACTGTTTTTGACTCCACAACCTCCTCAGGAAGGTGGTTCCATGCATCCACAATCCTCTCCATGAAAAAATACTTCCTCAAATTACCTCTGAGCTGGCCCCCCCCATCTTTAAATTGTGCCCTCTTGTTCTTGCACATCTCTTTTTTGAAAGATGCTACCCTCTTGGACTTTGTTGATTCCCTTGAAGTACTTGAAAGTTTCTATTATGTCCCCCCTCTCCCTCCTTTCCTCGAGGGTATACATATTAAGCTCCTTTAGTCTCTCTTCGTATGTCTTCCGGTGCAGACCCTGCACCATTTTGGTTGCCCTCCTCTGGACAGCCTCCACCCTGTCTATATCTTTGTGGAGATGGGGTCTCCAGAACTGCACGCAGTACTCCAGATATGGTCTCACCAACTGTCTATACAGAAGGATAATAACTTCTTGTTTTCTACTGGTGATGCCTCTCCTTATGCATCCCAGTATCTACCCAGCCCTCCTTACTGCCTTGTCACATTGCTTACCCACCTTTAGGTCATCTGATATAATTACTCCCAGGTCCCTTTCCATTTTTGTTGTTGTCAGTATCTCACCCCCCATTGTGTACTCTTCCCCTGGGTTTTTATTTCCCAGGTGCATTACTTTGCACTTCTTTGCATTGAATCTAAGCTGCCATATATTTTACCATTCCTCCAACCTTGCCAAGTCCCTTTTCATCCTTTCCACCTCACCTTGTGTATCAACCCTGCTGCAGATCTTTGTGTTGTCTGCAAAGAGACATACATTTCCTTCCAGTCCCTCTGCAATGTCACTTATAAAGACATTAAAAAGGACCAGACCCAGTACTGAACCCTGCGGTACCCCGCTAATAACCCCCCTTTCTTCAATGTGGACTCCGTTTACTATTACCCTCTGCATCCTGTTATCCAGCCAATGTTTTACCCAGGCTACCACCCTGGGATCCACTCCCTGGATGGCTAATTTGTTTATTACTCTTTTGTGTCAAATGCCTTGCTAAAGTCTAGGTAGGCCATGTCCACAGCCCCTCTCTGGTCTACTACTTTGGTCACCCAGTCAAAGAAATCAATTAGATTCGTCTGACATGATCTTCCCACTGTGAATCCATGCTGCCTTGGATCCTGTGTGACCCATTGGCCTCTAGGTACTCAACAATTCTTTCTTTCAGAAGTGATTCCATTATTTTCCCTACCACTGAGGTCAAACTGACAGGTCTGTAGTTTCCTGCCTCTGTCTTGCTCCTACTTTTGTGAAGGGGAAATCACATTCACCCTCCTCCAGTCCTCAGGTACCATACCATCCTCCCATGATTTGTTAACAAGGGTAGTCAGTGGTGTTACTAGTTCTCCCCTTAGTTCTTTTAGAACTCTGGGGTGAATCCCATCAGGCCCCATTGCTTTGTCCACCTTCTGTTTTAGGAGTTCTTTCAGACCCTTTCTTCTGTGAAAGGACTGATATCGACCTGCCTATCCAGAGTGCTTCTATTGACTGGATTAGGTAACTCTCCCTCCTCTTCTTTTGTGAATACTGAGCAGAAGTTTTTGTTCAGTATCCCTTCTTTTTCACTGTCCCTCTCTGCCCACCCACCCTCCTCTTTATTTAGCCTCAGTATCCCTCCCTTTGTCTTTCTTCACTCCCTAATGTACCTATAAAAGGTTTTATCCCCCTTCTTAACCAAGTTGGCTATCTTTTCCTCAGTTTGGGCCTTTGCTGTTCTGACTGCCTTCCCTGCTTCTTTCTGCTTTAACTGGTACAGTTCTCTGTCCTGCTCCTTCTGTGTTTCCTTATATTTCCTGAATGCTACTGTATCTTTTTCTCCCTAACCTTCCAGCCACCTCTTTTGAGAACCATAGTGTTTTTTTCTTTTTTTTTGATTTGTTTATTTGCTTCACACAAAGGCTTGTTGCCTCTGTGATGGCAGTTTTGATGTTTCCCCATTGCTATTCCACCTCTCCTTCTTGCCTGTTTGCTAGTGCTTTTCTGAGGCACTCTCCCATTTTGACAAAATCAGCCCTCCTGAAGTCTAATACCTTCACTTTTGTATGGCTTGACTCTACAGCTGAGTTTATCGTGAACCACACTGTTTGGTGGTCACTTGTTCCCAGATCGATGCCCACATCTAAATCTGAGATCCTCTCTCTGTCCCCATTTGAGAGTACCAGGTCTAAGATTGCTTCCTCCTGAGTGGGTTCCAACACTAGCTGTCTGAGGCATGCCCCCTGTATGGCATCAAGAATGGCCCTGCTCTTGAATGTGGCTGCAGCAAAGGTGCTCCAGTTAACATCTGGCATATTCAAGTCCTCCATCAGCAATATCTTCCCTTTCTCTGCCATCCTAAGGATGCCTTCTATCATTTCCTTGTCCATTTCCTCCCCCTGAGACAGAGGTCTGTATACAACCCCTGTGCAGATTGTGGTGCCATTTCCAGTATCCAGGGTGACCCACAGTGCCTCCTCTCTTCCCTGTTTACCCTTTAGTTCTGTTGCTTTGATCCATTTTCCTTACATAGAGAGCTACTCCTCCTCCTCGTCTACCCTCCCTGTCCCTCCTGTAGATTGTGTACCCTGATATGTTGATATCCCAGTCATGGTTCTCTGTGTACCATGTTTCCTTCTTCCACCCTCCTCAGCTAGTTTAAATGCTTGCCAATGAAGCATTTAAACCATTCACTAAGGACCTTGGTCCCCCTCCTGGACGGATACATGCCTTCTCCCCTGTATAGGCCAACATCCCTTCAGGTGGTACCCCTGTCCCCAATGAAGCTGATCCCTTCCTCTCTGCACCACTCCTTCAACCATGTCTTGAAGCTTCTGGTGTATATAACCCTGTCCTCTCCCCTGTTGTAGGCTGGCAACACCTCAAAAAAGGCCACTGAGTGTGCTACCTGCCTAAGGCTCCTTCCCAACTCTGAACTCTTCCTGCACTACCCAAACCTCTTCCCTTGCCAGGTAATTTGTCCTCAGGTGGACAATGACATATATCACTCTCTCCCATTCTGCTGGCCCAGCAATCCACAGGATTCGCTTTCTATCCCTCCAAGCCGTGGCACTGGGTATGCACCTAACGTTCCTCTCTTCCTCACTTCCTGCCCTCAAATCTACCCCCTAATGATGGAGTTCCCATCCAGGAGTTGCTTCCTCCTCCTCCTCTGGGGTACTTTTCCCCCCACCTTGGGGTCTCCACACAAAGGACCTCCACATCCTTCCTGGTAACTACTGTGGGTGCCTCCATGGGACAGTCCCACCCAGACACAGTGGCGTAGCAGTTCTGTAGTGGTACTGTCTGGGGGATGCACCTCTGACCTACCATCCTCACCCTCACCCTCCCCAATCCCACCATGGTCCAGGCACCCCTCCCCCTTGGCAGCCTCTGAGGCAGTGATTGCAGACCAGGTTGTCCCTGGGTGGGAGAGGAGGCCTCCCAACTCCTAGTCAACTCGGCATCAAGTCAAGCAACCTCCTCCCTCTGATCACCCCAGTATGAAAATGTGACTCCGGCTCCTGTCTCTAGGGTAACCCACAGTACCTCCAACCCCTCATTCCCCATGTGGTTTCCCTGCATTGTCATCACTCTTATATCCTCCTTTACATACAACACCACCCCTTCCTTCCCACCCTATCCTTCCTGAACAGACTATAGCCTGGTATGGCCATGTCCAAGTCATGGTTACCTGTGCACCATAACTCAGTAATGTCCACAATATCCAGGTCAGTCATTTGCAAGGCTCCCTGCATTTGCACACATGGCCTTCCACACCTTGTTCCCCTTTTTCCCACAGTCTTCATTCTTTCCCTTTTGCCCTGCTTCCTTTCCCCCTCTCTTTTCACAGCCTTTGTTCCATTCACCTTTATCTAATATTACTGTGCTATTTTCTTTACCCTGCTCCCTGAGAATTCTCCTCTCTCAGGTTCTCCCTGCTTTCTGTTTTAACCTGTGTTGGAGGAGTGCAGTTTAGACTTCCCTTTTTACTTCTGCCATCCCCCCAGCTAGTTAAAAGTTTCATCAAAGTAACCTTTAAATTGACCCCTAAGGACTGCAGTTCCCCTTCCAGATGGATGCAGGCCATCACCTCTGTATAGTCCCATATCATTCAAGGTTGGTCCCCAGTCCCCAGGGTATCTGAACCCCTCTACACCATTCCATCAACCACAAACTGAAGCTCCTGGTATGGAGAACCCTCTCCTCCCTCCCCCCAGTCACAGACCGGTAGCACCTTAACAAATGCCACTGTGTATGCCACCTGCCCAAGACTCCTCCCTAGTTCCCTGAAAACTCTCTACAGAATCCCCATGCTGTCCCTAGCCAGGTCATTAGTCCCAGGTGGACAGTGACATCCAGCTCCCCCTCCTGCCCTACTGCCATAGTGATCCTTAGGATCCACTCTCCAACCCTCCGAGCTGAGGCACCAGTTAAGCACCTGCCCTTCCTATTCCCAATTATACCCCCACCCAACAATTGAGTTCTTCACCAGAAGTTCCTCCCTCCTCGGATAGGTTCCTGTACCTCCCACCTTGGGGCCTCCCACATGCTCCCTAGCTACTACTATGATTGCCTCCTCCTAGCAATCCCATGTTGCCAGAGTGGTGAATGAACTTTGTAGTGGTACAGACTGAGGAATATGCCCCTGACCCTCCACTCCCCCTGAAATCCACCACAGTCCAGCCAGTCTTCCTTTTCCTGGGCAACCTCTGGGGCCATGGTGGTAGATTCGGTGACCCCTGGGTGGAGGGATAGGTCCTCCAGATCCTAGAGAGCAAAGCCTGGAGTCCAGTGACATCCCCCCCAATCCAGACAGGTGCCCTCAGATAGGGCAGCATCTCAGTCTCCAGAAGGTCTCTCTGAAAACTGCAACGCCATAACAACTGCATTACTCCCAAGATTGCCATTGCCTCACTCTCTGCTACTACTGGAATTTGCTTTTGTAACCTTATACTAGATAGGGTGTTTCTAATTTTCCCTTTTGCTCTACTTTACACCTTTGCAGTGTCCTCATCCTAGAGAGGGTATTTCTGGTTTCCCCTATTTGCTTTACTTTACCTCTTTGTAATCTTACCCTATATAGGGTGTTTCTTATTTACCCCTTTTTTGCTTTACTTTACCCCTGCTTCTTGCTCTTGTATCCCACCCCCTGTACCTCTCTACCTGCCTATTTCTTAGCCTTCTTCTTTGTGCCTTCCTTTACTGTTTATGTACTCTACTCTATATAGGGTGCTTCCCCTTTTCCCACAATAGGTGCTCACTGTTTGTAGTTTCTTCCCTGTAGTTATCTCCTTACCCCTCCTCTGGTACTCTCTGCATAGGCAGCAGCACTTTACAGGTAGTATACCTTACCTAACTGAACTGGCAGAGTACCCTGCATGCCTGCTGTCACATGCTGATGCCTAAGATGCCAATCACTTCAGCAGTTCCACTCCTGTTCTGTTCCACTAATGCTCTGGGACAAGAGTGTGATTGGACATGCTGGAGTGGTTGGTTTTCATGCAAGCAGAGCATGCTTTCTGCTCTGCTCTGATTGATCCCCTGATCTGCTGTCCTCCCCTACCAAAACAGCTGCCAACCTTCTTCCTGAACCTAGAAGTCACCTGGTAAGAAAATATTTAAATGACAGAAAAAATCTCCCAAGCGCTCCATTACTAGTGCTCTTTTACTTACAGCAGGTAGCTGTACTGGCACCGCTATCCCTTCTCAAATGCACCCCGATCTGTCTCAGCTCCTTGTTCTTATGGAAATGAAGCCTGTTTCCTGGTCTGCCCTGATTGGCCCCACCAGTCTGCTGTTCTCCCCTCCAAAAATGTCCACTGACCTTCTTCCTGTTCCTAGAGGTTGTCTGGTAAGAAAATATTTAAATTACAGCCTAAATCTCTAAACGGTCCTTTACTAGCACTTTTTTTTACTTTTGGCAGGTATGCCATGCTGGCACCAATCATAGAATCATGTCAGCAGAAAATGACCCAGTGGCCCATCGTGTCTACCCCTGCTCCCCCTTTATTCATATCCCTTGCCACTGACCCTCTCCTGTTTCCTTGATTCCCACCCCCAGAGTGTACACTGCTCATGGTTTTTTATGTCTTAAGTGCAGCACAGTGCACTTTTTGGCATTGAAATTTAGCTGTCACGTTTCTGAAAACTCCTCCAGTCCCTTCAGGTTCTGCCTCATGGGCTCCACCCCCCTGGGATGTCCACTCGATTGCATAATTTCGTATCATCCACAAAGAGGCATACCTTCCTTCCAGCCCTTCCGCTAAATCACTGATGTAAATATTAACAAACATTTGTCAATGCCGAATGTTGTCTCCCTGGCATTGGCATTGGTAGTGCCGGCACTAGAGATGCATAATAGGAATGGCAGTGAAGTATTAAAATGACGCCAACCCCAACCCCACCCTGTAGAAACTGACAGGCATTGGGATGTGCCTTTGGGTTGACAGCTATAACGCTCATGCCATGTCACCTCACCCAACCCTGTAGACAATGACAAGTGTTGTGGTGTGCTTTGGGGTCTTTGGGCGTTATACTTATCCCATTCCATAAGGAAATACGCTGAGGTGGGTGCAGTATAGGAGAATGAGGTGAACTTTGTGGCCGAAAAGTGCAAGGCACACCACGATGCTTGTCACTGGCTGCAGAGTGGAGGTGGGGATGGAATGGTGTGAGCAATATAGCCGATGATCCCAAGTCACACCCCGATGCCTGTCAGTCTCTACAGGGTGGGATGCTACAGTTGGAAACCCTAACGCTGTAAGCGTGTGTTGGTATTTTCTCTACAAATTTTCAACATGGGCTTTTTGTGAGCCCACCTCATGAAAAGCAGCACTATCGGTTTGTTAGCTGAACGGTGGTTTTGCATAGCAGCTATGCTATTTGGCGACACAGGGACGAAAATACATTTTGGGCAGGATGTGGAAAATGACAACTGTATTGTTCATGAAGAGATGTAAAAAAATGGCAAAATTGAAAATCTGGAGTGAAAATATGAAAAATTGGTGAAGGTATGAGCATGCATAGAAATTGTGCAACACATGTCAGTAACCCAATTATTTTTGGGATCTTTTAACCACATCTTTAACATAGGCATTTTGGGACCTCCCCTCATGAACAGTGGCAGTGTAATTCTGTCAATGTGTCCGAAACTTTGATTTTGCACAGTGACCACGCCGTTGTGTGCCACAGGTGTGAAAACACATTTAGGGCAGGATGTGAAAAATGACAGCTGTACTGTTCATAAGGAGTAAAAAAATGCCAGTGTTGAAAATCTGGCATGAAAATAGTGCAAATTTGAAAAGTTACAAGGGTGCGTTGAAACTGCACAATGCATGCTTGTAACACAGTCATTTTATGGAACTTTGTCACCAAATTTTCAACATAGGCATTTTAGGACTTCTGCTCATGAACAGTGTCACCGTCATTTCCTAAAACTGTCCCGAAAACTGATTTCACACAGCAACCACACTATTCTGCACCGGACATGCAAAAACACATTTTGGCCAGGATATGTAAAATAACAGCTATACTGTTCATAAGGAGGTGTGGAAAAATTCCAATTTTGAAAATCTGGAGTGAAAATATTACAAATTCACGAAGTTACGAGCATGTGTGGAAACTACACAACGTACGCTCATAAAACAATCATTTTGGGGATTTTTTCCACCAAATTTGCAACATAGGCTTTTTGAGAGCCCACCTCATGAACACTGGCACTGTCATTTCATTAATTGGTCCCGAAAGGTGATTCTGCGCAGTGACTGCAAAATCACCTTTTGGGGCTGATTAACGCAATGACAGTGCCAGAATTCATGAGAAGGGGTGCAAAAAAACCCATGTTTAAAATGTGGTGCCAAAATTCCAAAAAATGTCTAAGATATGTATCAAAGTTGGAAAAACTCTATTTATTCCATTATACAGCTTACTGAGTTTGCGGTCAGCTTTGAAGAGTGCAGACGTGTTCCCGATCCACCAAAGATCATCGCGCCAGACTCCCGAGGTAAGTATGGGGTGAGGGGGATGTGGGGAGGCAGAGTGCACAATGGATGGGTGTGGGTTGTGGGAGGGGAGCAGGGAGACTGCGAGGGACCATTTCTTTTGACAGGTGAGAAAAAACATCACAGACCGTTTTTTTCTAACAGGGCATTTGACATGCTGGGGTGGGCTTCTAGCATGCCAATGGACTCTTTTGGGAGGGCAGCTGTAGCCGATGGGGATTGGGCACCCCATTGGCACACAACAAAAGGGGTACATTATGCCGATGGGGATTGGGCACCCCTGTTCGGCACCACAATAAGCGGGGGTTACATAATGCCGGCGGGAAGTGGGCTCCCCGTCGGCAACATCACTCGACACACTGAAGCCAACAGGGATTGGGACCCTGTTGGCAAAGAAAAACTCTTGGGGGGCACGCATGATGCCAAGGGGGATTGGGCACCCCCTCAGCATACATTGTAAATGGGAGGGGGGTTATTATGCCGATGGGGAGTGGGATCTCCCGTCGGCATTCTGACAGGAGGTGGCAGCAGTGTTGCGTGCACATCGGGAGGCTGTTGTGGTCACGCTGCATGACAGCTCTGCTCTCATTGCAGCGGACCTTTTGTTGGATCTGGTGGCCACATTCCACACTGCTGATGTGGTGCCTGCATGCTGTCTGATTGGAGAATGAGGGACTCACCTACTGATGCTTGCTCTGCATTTGCCCAACAGTGACCATGCCTCCAAATCTGCTACTATCGCAATATGTTGGCTGCGCATGCATGAGCCAACACAAAAAGGAGGGGCCAAAGTACTGAACCTTGGGGTACCACACTTGTCACCCCCCTCACTCTGGAGTGCACCCCATTTACTACCACTCTCTGACTTCTACCATCCAACCAGCTTTCCACCCACCTAGTTATTTTTCCTCCTACCCCTAAACTATCTAGCTTATTTACTAGCTTTCTGTGAGGGACGGTGTCGAAGGCCTTACTGAAGTCCAAATAGGCCATATCCATCGCCCCTTCCTGGTCCATCACCTGCATCACCCAAATGAAGAATTCAATCAGGTTGGTCTGGCATGACCTCTCATTCATGAATCCATGTTGGTTATCATCCTGCAGGCCATTACCCACCAGGTAGTCCACCACCATTTCCTTATTAATGCCTCCATCACCTTCCCCACCACCAAGGTAAGACTGACTGGGTGATTGTTTTCTGCAGCCTCCTTACTGCCCCCCTTGTGCAACGACACCACATTCGCCCTCCTCCAGTCCCCCAGAACCCATCCCATAACCACTGCTATGTTAAAAAGTCTTGTTAGTGGAGCAGCCAGCTCTTCCCTCCATTCCCTAAGTACCCTAGGGTGTAAGCCATCTGGCCCCACTGCCTTGTTCACTTTTAACCTGGCTAGTTCCTCCTTAACCCTGTCTACGCTGAATTGGCTAGGATTTACTTTTATGTCCCCCCTTCTCTTACCCTTCGGCTAAGGCCCTCCCTCCACCCGTGAAGATGGACAAAAGTATCTATTTAGTAATTCAGCCTTCTCAAAGTCCCCCTTCAGTTGCAACCCTTCCTCCCTCATCCCCCCAGCTGCACTATCCCCTACCTTGTCTTCCTTCTTTCCCTCACATACCAAAAAAAAAATTTGTCCCCCCTTTGGCCTGTTTATCTATCTACTCCTAAGTGTCACTTTTAGCCCTCCTTATCTTTTGCCCTGCTAACTTCCTCTTTTCTCTATAAGCCTCCCTGTTCTCCTCCCCTTATGTCTTTTAATATTTCCTGAAAGACCCCCTCCTTTCCCTAAATGCTTCTGCCACCTCCCTTGTAAAACAGAGTGCCCTCCTGCATTTCTTTTTCTTTTGGATCTTCATTATGCAAATTTCAGTGGCTGTTAGTACCCATCCTTTCATGGTCTCCCATAGCTCTTCCACATTCCCTAAATTCTCAGTTCCTGCCATTTCTACCCTAACTATCCTCCTCATTCTGTCAAAGTCCATACCTCTGAAGTCCAAAACCCTCATGTTGGTCCAGTTTGTCTCCCTCCCCATCCTAACCCTGAACCTTATGGTCTTGTGACCACTAGCAACTAGTCCTTCACTCCCAACACATCTTCCATGCTCTCCCCATTTGTTCCACACTCTCCCCATTTGTGAGGACTATGTCCAGCAGGTTATTCCCCCTAGTGGGCTTCCTAACCAACTGCTGCATGAATACACCCTACAGAGCTTCTAGGATTTCTCTGCTGCTAAGACTGTAGCCAGGATCTCCCAAGCCATGTCTGGGAGGTTTAGGCCCCCCACTAGCAGGAGCTCCCCCCGAGGGCCATCTGTGTAACTGCGTGTACCAGCTGTCTATCCCCTTCCTCCCCTGCATAGGAGGCCTGTACTCCATCCCTAGCCTTAGGGATTCTCCCATCCTTTTGTCCAGTGTGACCCACAGAACCTCTGTTTTCCCCTCCTCCTCCTGACCTTCCATTGTCCTAGTGTCTTTCCTGATGTATAAATTGCCCCCCCTTCCGCCCCACCTTGTACTTCCGAAACAGTCTGTAGCCTGGGATAACTGCTTCCCAGGTATGATGCTCTGTCCACCAGCTCCCACTAATCACTACAATGTCCAGCCCCTCTTCTCCCATGAAGGCCTCCGAGTCCACCATTTTGTTCTCCAGACTCCTGGCATTCACTGACAACACATTCCACCATGTACCTCCCCCTACCCTGCCTGCTTCTTGCAGTCTTCCCCTGTTCATGTCATTTTCCAGTATTCTCTCATCATCCTGGTAGGGAGGCTGATAGCTCCCTTCCTCCCCTAGCTCCATAAGTGGTCCTTTACTTAACCCCACCCCCCATATTCAGTTTAAATGATATGTAGCCTCTATGAATTCCCCTAACTTTCTTTTTAGCACAGTTAATCCTTCTTTGTTCTGATATAATCTATCCTGGGCATATAGGCTCTCGTCCTCCCATGTTGCCCCCCCAGTCTCCCACTAATCCGAACCACATCTGTTTGCACCAACCCACCAGCCATTGATTACATTCCTCAATCCTCTGTTTCCTTGGTGTGCTTGACCTAGGTACCGGCAGCACCTCCGAGAAAGCAATGGACCAGAAATGAGTGGTATCACAAAACCTAGCCAGCTCCCTGAAACATGTCTCTACTTCCATTAGACTATTCCCCTCCAAATTATTGGTGCCCAGGTGGATCACCAAGCGCATCCTCTCATCTCATCTTTTGCCCCATGAAGGTATATTGTGTCTTGCCTCGAGTGCTGTTATTCCCGGCATGCACTCCACCCAAATCGCACTGCTTCTTGCTCCCTTGCCTCTCCATCTGACTCCCTTTATTATCGAGTTTCCTATGAGCAAGACCCTGCTTGTTTCTTTCCTTCTGCTTGTGCCTTTGGCTTTCTATCCCATACCTGGTTTCTGGATTGCCTTTAACTTCCCTGTTCTCATTTTCCCCCAATCTTTCTCCTCCCCCCGAGATTTGTTATCCCTTTGTCCTACCTCCCCCTTGCCCCCCCACCACCACTCTCCCTTTCCAAATTCATGGAGACAGTTAAGTTTGTATCCCTTTCCTTTTGCAGGCCAGATTGTGGAATAATTTTATCATATCAGATTTCTCAGCTGATAAAATAATTCAAATAAGGATTGCCCTGGAATTAAAGTTGCCTGGAACTGGATAAACTGATAATCTGTCAGATTCCAGTCAGACCAGCAATTCAGCAATCTGAGCATTTCCTCTTTTAATGCTGTGCTGTGAATCAGGAAATCTAAACTCCCACCCTAGCCATTTGCCCAGTGTATGGCCCCAAGTAAATCATTTGATCAACCTGTGTATTTTTCCACCAAGCTGCAAAATAGGTACAAGTAGGACTACAGTAGATGATATCGACTCAGATGTGAGAGCACGAAAGACTGAGGCTCCTGGTGGCATGGAAGGAAGTAAAAAAATGATTACAGTAACTAGTCTGGGCTATCCTGGGTACGCTATCAAAATCTGAACAGAAAAATGGGTGTTAAATTTGGTTTGGAAATGCAAATCTGTTGGTTCTGGCTCAGAATGCTAGAGATTTTTTTGTAATGAAATGCAAGCCCCTGAAAATGGTTCCAAACAAAATCTTACATTATTACTCTGACTGAACTTGTTATTTTTTCAGATACAAAATAAATCATAGGCTCTGTGTGTCATTTTGAGTATTGTCCTGTGTTCTTTCTGCGTGTGAGTCTAAGCTGTACAATACATATGCTGTTATAGATTTTTTTACATTTGGTTGCCCACAGTAATTGCCAGCTAAATAAGAGCAATGCTAAAGGCAATCATATTCTCTTGGTACAGATATTCTCAAGACATAAAGTTGATCTCTAAAGACAATTGAAATGCCATTTTTATCTAAATTGTACAAAAGGGTACAGATGTACTGGATTTTAGAAACAGTCTGTAGCACTTATAATTGTCAGAACCCTCTGAAGTTCTAGATTCTGGTCCCAGTCTAGAACTATGAGAAAGTTGCAGGGTTCTTATATTTGTTTTAAGAATTCAAACCCTTTCTTTAAATAGGGTTGCTGATAGTGCAGACAACTGTGTAACACATCATGGGGGAAGAAAAATCAAAGAAAACCTACAGTACTCTGTGTATCAGGAGACAGAGGATCCTGTGGTTTATCAATAGTTTCTTATAAGAATTTCAGGACCCTGAAGATTAACCCATGCAGTATATATGCTTTCTCTCTTTTATATATATACACACACAGACACACACTACTGTAGGCAGTGGATACAGAGTGGTGATGGCAAGCAGAAAAGCCATGCTTTTTCTGGGGGAGGGTTCTATTTATATTGCTTTTTTTCTCTTTTCTTCCTCTCTCCCTTCATATGTGCACTGATCAGATAGCAGATGCAGTATACTGTATTTATTTATCCTGAATTGCTAGCAAACTACCCACCCACCCATACATACCAATGCACAGACACTGAGTGTACAACAGGTACTTAGAGGGCACTGCACTCAAGAGAACAAAAGTCACACAAATATATGCAGTGACAGGCCATTCACTACTGGAAAATGTCACTTGATCTTGCAGACCAAAGGAGATGATCCCCTCCCCACTAATTCAATAAGCCAACTGCCTGCCTAATTTTGTTTAATTTCTTTTGTGTAGCAGTTATTAGTTAATCTATTACAGTCGGCTGAGTGTCTCTTGACTCCCTCCCCCCCAGGATAGAAAAATGATGACTAAGCAAGAACTTAAAAAACACTGAAAAACTGCAAAATGTGTCACACAGTGGACCAGCATTGCATGGGGTGGGACTTGTCAATTGGTTGTGTGCCAACACCACCACCGGAAGTACCCTGACTTCAGGTCATAATCTGCTATAGTGAGGACTATGGCAGGGGGAGGAGTGAAGAGTTTTGAAATGAGATTTGTCATTGAAAAGTCAGGGAAATGGGACATGTGTTTATTTATCAAACGTTGGTGTTAAAAAATGCACAGATTACATAAGAACACATCTTTGTGTACAAAGCAAAATATTTTGGTGTGCCCAGTAAAGCACCAAAGTAAACTCTGAGGGAGAAATTGATACATTGCTTGTAGCTGCAGCATTTAGTGACTAGCCATTACTTGAAAACTTTTACATTTAAAATATTGCCACGAGGGAATGCAAATCTAGTGATGATGATGATGATGATGATGATGATGATGATGATGATGAATTGGAGGCTTCCTGGGCAATACTACTGCTAAATAATTTTGAGATGAAATATTTCTTCTGACTATAAACACTGCTTCAGTTATCATACAGCACCCACTAGAATTACATTTCTTTATTATTTATTGTTTCTACATTGTGCTGCAGATGTCTGGATGGCAGGAGACAAACACAATTGTCTCAGTCATTTTTCATCTGGCATATGTTGCTGTGTAATGTAAGTGAAGTCACAGGCCACGCCCCACCCCTTTACAGACACACACACACACACACACACACACACACACACACACTTACTTGCCTTTACTATTCTGCAGACTGGGCTGTGTGGTATCTGTGCTATTGTTTCTCTACTTCTCTGTTTACTCTGTAGACTTAACTACAATATTAATCTTTTGGACTTTTGGCTGCAGCCATTTATAATGCCCCTATTTTTTGAAATTATATTCATACCTCCTAATTATCCATGTTTAACTGTACCTGAAAAAAAGTGATGAGAAAACTTGCATTTCTACTGTTTTGAGTTTATGAGCAGCATTCTGTTGCAGTTCTGTTTATGGAACCAGTGATCTGAAGTTTTATCTATTGCATGTTATGGTTTAGGTACTGAACTCTAAGCATGGTTATAGTAGGTCAACAATTTATGCTTAGCATTATATACAGAAACCATAAGATTGTAAAAACACCTAATTACCAGATCCATGAAGAGAACTGTGCAGAATGTTGTCCATAAAAACAAAACAAATGGAAGCACTGTTGTTACATCAGTAGTTATTGAGGTACAGTCAAATAAGAATCATTTGGAGGTATGAGTTTCATTTCTGTAAAGAGAAACATTGTTAATGCCTACCCATCAGCACACATTTCCAATCCCCCTCAAGACCCCAGGACTGATTCCATGAACCTAGATGACCAGTGGGATACCACGCTATGCAGATCTCATGGCAAGATCTGTCATATTTTGATCTTGAATAGAAAAGGGGTTTCTCTTCTGGGCTATAGTTATACTAATGCAGAGCCAGCAGTCCTTTTAGACTACCACCTTTTGAACATGCAGGAGTCAAGCCTCAGTCAGAGGGCTCCCCCACATTGCTGCTGAAGACCAATATTTTAGCTGGGAGTCAGGACCCGATTTTGCACAACTGACTGAGCTGCCAGCAGTCTCCTTACTCAGTCTATCAGAGGCTGAGGCTCAAAAGAAGGTGGGATTTTTAGCCCTCTTATTCCTCTCACATGCAAATGGCACCAGACTGTATGGGCCAGTCAGCAGGGGGGCATGATCATTTATTATATACAATTTTGTCCCCATTCTTGAGAATAGTGGTGTGTGGAATTTTCAAAAACCAGCAGAATGGAATTTTGTGGAATTTTTGAAAATCTGCCAAAATTCCTCCAAATTTCATCAGAAGCGGAATGGCAGAATACTGTGGAATGGGTTTTCCACTAGATAGCTATCATAGGTATCATAGGTTGTATACAAGCACTGGTAGGCAGTACTCCCCAATTTTTGCTCATCCTTTTTCTCAAAGGATATAACCTCCCATTATATTGAGGCAGTGATTGTCCAGTTTAAACTTAAATTCCTCAATATTCCTACATCCCACTACTTCAGTCGGTAGATTGTTCCAAAAGGACACCACCCTCTGTGAGAACCACATTGCCCTCTTCTTTGTAAGGTTTAGATCCCCCCTTAAATTGGAGTATGTGGGGTATGTGGCTTGGCTCCAACCACGATGGCAGCCTGAAACTTCAGCTCTGTTTACTCTGGGGACATAACATCATCTTTCCTCTGTTTTACAAGATCCCATGGGCCAGATTTTGAAGGTTGGATCCTACTGAATCCCTGCATCACTAAATATGGACAATTGTGTGTGGACGTATAATTTAACTGTTGGATTTTATTTATTTATTTATTTAGTTTTTGTTAACCAGGTAAGTGCACTAGCCAGCAAGTGACTATTTTCAGGCATGACCCTGGAGGTACAGGAACAATACATAGTACAGTGCAAAGACAATAAGGCAGTTACATGATAAGGTGCATTGAAGTAATCAGACATTGTTTACAAATAAACAGGAGAGAACAACGGGCACTGGTGCTGGGATAGACCTCAGAGTAGGGGAGAGAGGAAAGAGAGAAAAGGGGGGGGCATGATAAAGGAGGGGGTCAAGTATAGGTAGGGTCTGTGCACAGCTAAGTTCAGTGGGAGGTGGCAGGGCTAGAGACCAGAGTCAAAGGTTGGCTTACCAGCTAGCAGTGCAGGTGGGGGCAAGGGTTCGGAGACGAGATACTGTGTAACCTGCGGCATCAGCGGCTGAGAGTAAGAAAAGTGTCCGGGCTGCTGGTTCTAAAACCGGGCGAGGGAGTAAGCTCCAGTCGGGTGGGATGAGAAATTACGGTGTTTGCGGCAGAAGGCTAGGGCCTGCATCTGGGCTCGCGGAACCGATTGCTGGCTTGGAGTGATTCCGGAGTGGGGGGTCAGGGTGAAAGATGGCAGAAGCTTGTGGCATCAGCGGATGATAGTGAGAAAAGTGTCCGGGCCGTTGGTTCTGTAACCAGGCATGGGAGCTTAGCGTCAGTCAGGCGACAATGAGAGATTACGGCTTTTGCAGAAGAAGGCAGGGGTCTGCGACTGGACTCATGGAACCGTTAGCCAGCTAAAGAGTGTTAGGATGCGGGGTCATGGGCAGCAAAACCAGTTTTAGCTGCCGACGACTGACATACCCGTCTCACGGTTTTGCTCCGGTAAGGTACCAGTGAATAAGTCGAGATGGGGGTTACTGTGGTCAGCGTTTAGGAAGCCAGATGAGTAACTACTGAAACAGGTCCATCGGGGCAAC
This sequence comes from Neoceratodus forsteri, assembly GCA_016271365.2. Classification (NCBI taxonomy): domain Eukaryota; kingdom Metazoa; phylum Chordata; order Ceratodontiformes; family Ceratodontidae; genus Neoceratodus; species Neoceratodus forsteri. Next base: position 760,823,572 of record CM057451.1, read on the forward strand.
AGGAGTGACACATAGCTTGGTATAGTGAAGACATTGTAGGAGGGGGGACCAAACGGAGCCAAGCTGACCTTAACAGGTTAAACCAGGGGAGAGACCCACAAAGTTAGGGGGCTGGAAACGGAAGCAAGGACGAAGTCCTGGCCACTGATTCTTATTTCAGGTATAGGAGCCGAGGAATTCAGTGGGGGTGCAAGAGGGAATTTTACGGCATTTGCGGCAGATGCTAGGATCTGTGTCTGGGCTCATGGAGCAGCTCACCGGCGAAAGCGAGTGCAGGAGGCGGGGTCCGAGGTGAAATATGGCAAAAAGGTGGCTTTAGCGGCCATGGGTGCAGAAAATGCCAGGGCTCATGGACCTGATTGCCGGGTAATAGGTCTGGGCTTAGACGGTGAAGGGGGGGGGAGGAGGAGGAACAAAAGAGGCTGAGATCATTAAGATGTACCAGTACCCAATACAAAAAACTTTCACCTCAAATTATATAGGCAGCAAGTTGAAACAACAGGCAAACAGTGTGATGGCGAGAGGCATTGTCAGACACAAAGGCATTGTAGAGGCATAAAATAGTAAGGTCTTGTATTTTTTAGCATCAGCATTAAAAGTGCAAATAGGCTACCAAACATATAAGGCAGACAGGGGAAATATAGACAGTCAGCAGATGGATAGGATAAGGAAGCAATGGGAGAAAAGGAGGGTGATTGAAGTGAGGGGGTCCAACACATTGGGGAGAAAAGGGGGCATGAAGGACAGGCTCAGGTAGGGTCATAGCAAGCACATTGGTCCATTGAAGTTAGGTGGTTGCGTAGCCCTCACTTGAAAAGGTAGAGCGAGGAGGCATGCTTTAGGTCAAGTGGTAGCAAGTTCCACATTTGTGGGGCAGCATGCCTGAATGCACCTGAACCCTTTGAGGTGTGGCAGAGGGGAACTTTCAGGAGAGCTTTATCTGATGACCTCAGTTCACGCGAAGAGACATTGGGCTGAAACAGTTCCGATAGTGAAGCTGGTCTATCCACTCTGATGATGGAGTCTGAGAGGCAACATAGGTAGTAAAGTCTGATGGCAGAGGGGGGAGAGCCAGCCTAGGTCATTGTACAGTTGGCAGTGATGCTTGAGATGGGGGGCCTTTGAGGCATACCGGCAAACATTGTTGTAGGTGACATCCTATTTTTGAAGGGTATTTTTATGCGTCATAGACAGGATGGGAGCACAGTAGGTTAGAGTGGGAAGGAGGATTCCTCTGGCAGTGGCCAGTTTGGCAGCAGGTGTAAGCATATAGCTGGTTCTGTAGGCAGCCCCCAGTTTGCAGTTTACAGTTTTGCAGGTTTCTTGAATATGCAGGTTCAGGTCCAGGGATTGGTTGAGCAGTATGCCCAGATAGCGGAACGTGCTAACAACCTCAAGAGGGGTCCCATCAAGGTCAAATATATTTAAGGGATATGAGCAGGATCTTAGCTTGTGGGCAGTACACAAATAGCATAGCTTTGGTTTTGCTGGCGTTTAGGATAAGGCGATGTGAGTTTAGCCAATGTTGAGCAGAGTGGAAGGCAGATGTTAGAGTCGCGCTTAGGTGGTCAGTATTATCTGACCGAGCATAGATGACCAGGTCATCTGTGAAGAGAAGTGAGGCACCTGATACTATACTGCTGGGAAGATTGTTTATGAACAATGAGAACAGGAGAGGGCCCAGTATTGAGCCTTGAGGCACTCCAATATTGATAGTGGTGCTGTCAGAGATTGCAGAGTTGAGTTTGACAGCTTGGGTCCTATCAGTTAAGTAGCTTCTGAACCAGCTCGTTACAGGGGATAAGAAGCCAAGATCTTTGAGGGTAGACAGTAGTAGGGGGTGATCCACAAGGTCGAAAGCCTTGGTGAGGTCGATGAACACAGCCCCAGTAAGCAGGCCTTCATCCATGTTTGTGAGAGTATCCGAGGTGAACTTTGCTAACGCAGTTGTGGTGCTGTGGTTTTTCCTAAATCCATGCTGTGCTTCACAGAGCAATTCTGAGGATTCAAGGAACTCAATGGCCTGGGTGGCTACAATTTTTTCTAGGATTTTGCTGAGGACCGAGAGAATGGCTATAGGCCTGTAGTTTGAGATTTCGTTCTTGTTTCCCTTTTTAAAAATGGGGGTAATCCTTGCAGACTTCCATATACCTGGGGCAGTGCCGTTGGTGAGGGACAGTGTAAAAACCCTGGCTAGTGGATAGGAGATGAGGTGAGCAGCAGCCTTCAGCAGATGTGGTTCCAGTGAGTCAGAGCCTGGGCTGGTATTGTCAGATATGGTGTTTAGTAGTTTAAAAACTTGTATTCCAGACACAGCTTTGAAGTAGAAAGACTTGGTTGCTGTAGGCACAGGTTTATTGGTCGAAGGGCAGGCTGTTTCATTGGTAGAAAGGGGCTGAGGGGCAGCGGGTGCAGTTGTTAGTGTGGACGTGTAGGGAGACAGGTCAGAGAACTGTTGATTGAAGGCATTTGCTATGGTGAGGGAGTCATGGCAGTGGATACCTTGTAGAATCATTTCCGAGGGGGTGACTGATTGTGGAGTGCCCAGGAAGGTCTTGATATGACCCCAGAACTTGCAGGGATCATTTGCAGAGCTGGTTAGCAGGTTTTGGCAGTATTTGCTTTTTGCAAGCCTGATTTGTTTTTTGCAGTAACTTCTATGTTGTTTGTAGATTAAGTGATCCCTGGGTAGGCCGGTGGTCTTGAACTGCTTCCAGAGATTATCCCTAGTTCTGAGTTATCGGAGTAGATCTTTATTGAGCCATCTCGTTTGTTGACCTCTGACCCTTCTCTATGCTTTCGGTGCATGCCGATTTTGTACATCTCTGAACCTGGTCAGGAACACATCTAGGGCATCTTCAACTTTTGTTGCTTGGTAGATTTCAGTCCAGTCAATGTTGGCTACATCTAGGAGAAAGGCATTTAGGTCCATATGTGCAAAGTTAGTAAATGTGACCAGGCGGGACTGAGGAGAGGGTGACGGACAAGAGCGCCAGTGGCAGATAGTGGGCGAGTGGTCAGATATAGCGTCTGCCAGGACGGATGCTTTTGTCATATGATCTGGTCTGTTAGTGAGAATCCAGTCTAACAGCATTCCCGATAGGGAGTTGGTCATTCTTGTGTTCTCAGTTATAAGCTGGTGGAAGTTGTGCCTTTGGATTAGTGATGCCAGAGTGCTATGAGACGGGCCTAGCCAGTTTAGATTTACATCACCAAGTATGATGGCCTCATTCATGTTAATAACTTGTGATGTTTGTTGGAGTAGTTCCTGAAAACTTTCCACCCCACCAGTGGGCGGATTGTAGAGTTGTAGAGACATATTATGTGCAGATTTTTCGCACCTAGGGACAGGGTTACATGCAAGGACTCACAGAGCCATTAAGGGCTAGGGACAGGAGCCACTTTTAGTGTGAGGTGGGTTTTGTGGTAAATGGCAACACCCCCGCCCCATTTAGACCCTATCCTGTCCTGTCAGATAATAGAATATCCAGGCAGGGTACACTGGGCATCCAGGATACGGGGTTTTAGCCATGTTTCCGTGAGGCACAGAACGTCAGGATCAACCACTTTGATCCAGGCCTCAAGTTCAGTCAGATGGCCCAGAAGACTTATAATATTCATGTGAGCAATTAGAAGACCTTTTTTTGGCTTGGTATGAGGGTTTATTGGGGTGCTGCTTTGGTGAGGGCCAGGGTTAAGTTCCACGTCGCCTGCCAGCAGTAGTAATAGAGGTGCTAGGAATTTAAGATGTGCCCTGTTTAGAGAATTGGAGGATTTCTGCTTTTTCCTTTGTGGCAGATAGTTTGTGAGAACCAGGTACGTGCATCCTTTTTTAAGAAGAAGGTAGTGCAAGGCAGGTTTAGGGTAGTGATTGGAGAGGAGTAGGTTAGAAATACTAAAGTCACTGAGTGATGGGGTGTCTTGTTGTAGGCCATGCGGTACAGACAGAGAGATTTTGTTAAGTACAAGCAGGAAAAGAAGGCAGAGCAAGAGGGTCAGTACTTTTAGTCTAACACACGAAGGTGATGGACTCTCGCGAAGGAGGAGCATGATAGTGATTTTGGAGAGGAGAGTAGGATTTAGAAGGAGCAGCAGAAAAAGGGGGGAGGCTAGAGGGTGAGGTAAGAAATATATGGGGAGGTTTTTAGGAAAACCACGTAGAAGTATGGAAGGTTTGGGAGGGCAAGAACTCAGCGAAGGAGAGGCATCCTGGGAAGGTGAAGGGGAGATGTGGAATAAAGGTTAAGGAAAGGGCCGAGACCAGACCGTATAGCTACAACAGAAAATGCTGTCTGCTGGTGTGTAGGACTAACGCCCCCAGTGGTTAGAGAGTATAAGGAGCCAATGGGAAAGTGGACACTTAGTCATATGACCAACAGAAGCCTATATAGCTAAAGGGTCGACCAGGGTGGGTGGGGAGCCGGTGCGAAGCACTAGTGGGACGAGTGTTCATCGGAGGAGCTGTAACACTTAGCTGCGGGGACGGCGTTCACAGTCTCAGGGGTCATTTAGGCAGTCCAAAGTCCACAAAATAAGGTGAAAACAGCCGCTTTCAGTGAAGGGTGGAACCAGCTAGAGCCACCAACCCCTACTGGAGAGAGCCAGCGGGAAGAAATCGGTGAGAACGTACCTTACGGCTTTAACGCCTTTAGCGGCACTAGGTAACAGTGAGCCACCGAGCTCCTGGTTCCCTTCCTCGGCGAGCATGCGGCGGTGTGGCCCCTGACAACAGGCTTCCTGGAGGAGCGCGGCTTTTCTTCAGTGGGGGCCGCTGGGCAAGCGGAGACCCCAGGGGCTTCTTTGGGTGCAGCGGTGGGTCCTTAGGTCCTTGGAGGAGCGGGTCCGAAGCCCCGGCGGGCTTGGAGAGGTCCTAAGGAGAGTAGCAGGGAGAGGTTGTTAGGTAGGCAAGCCAGGTAAAACAGGACAGAAGGAGAGGGCGGGAGGTGAGAAAAAGGTGGAGATTAGCTTAGAGGAAGGCAGTTACAGCAATTAGGCAGCTTGTTTTTACAATTCTAGGTTACCAGCAGAGCTTTAACAACATTTTGCTCTGTACATCTCTGTGGCATGCTCTGCACTCAATATGGCCAATGCTGTTTCACCCGAAGGGTGGCCTTGGACTCTAAGAAAGTTATGGAGATATTCAACACCTTGGTGCAACAGATGTCTGAGGTTACTATAGCCTCAAATACTACTATGCTTGCTATATACCAGCTTGATGTTCGCATCTTCTAAACAGAGCATCGTGTTGCAGCTAGCTGGCAGCTAACTTGGCCACAATCAGCATTCTGCACTCACTTATCCAAGACCAGTCACACACTATCAAAGTTTTACAGAATAAAATAGATGATCTTGAGAACTGGAGCTGCAGAAACAACCTGTGGCTCCTTGGACTCCCTGAGGGATCAGAGTGGGGTGATCCAGTGGACTTTCTATACACAGTGCTTCCCCGTTTTCTGTGGCAGGACCTCCCACCTGGCCTTACAATTGTGCGAGTGCAAAGAACCCTGAATCCAGCCCCCAAACCTGGTGAACATCCTAGGCCCATCCTAGCTAGGATTCTAAATTTTGCTGACAAAGAATGGGTTCCTACCAGAGCTCAGGAGCTTAAATCACTCTCCTGGACTGGCCATCACATTCTGATATTTCAAGATTACTCCCGGGAGCTCGCTAGCTGGTGCAAAGATTACTCCAATATCTGTCAACAGCTACACGTTCTGGGGGTTCCATTCTCTCTCCAATATCCAGTGACAATGAGGGTGGTGATAAATGGCATGCCCATTCTTTTCTCCATGCCAGATGCTTTGCAGGACTATATTAACATAACATGGCCCACCCATGGAACTGCCACAGGACTGCACTCAGGCTCACTTCTCCCTGTCAGTTCCCAGCTTTGTCCCATGCCTCCAGGCCAGTGACACCTGAAGAACAAGCCATGGATGTGCAGGATCAGTAACATTAATTGGCTAGAGCAGGGGCCCTTCCTGCAAGGAGCCATGCGTGCCAGCAGTGGGGTTGCCATGAGAAAAGAGAACACCCGCTGGAGAGAACCATATCCAGGAGTTGCAGTGAGGGGGCGGATTCTGCCTCTGCACAATCTGTGGTTACCAGCCATTGTTTCAGTAGTAAATATGTATGCCCCCTTGCGGCTTATAACAGTGAGGAACACCTGTTGGAGAGGACAGTATCACCAAATGGGAATGCCTTGGGATGCAGTATATCACCCCTTCCTCTCCCAGAACAGTCTGGGGCTGACACGGTATCCCCAGGGATGGCTACAACTCAGTATTTGATTGACATGTTCACCGAGGACCCTACTCAGCTGACTTGGACTAGCCTTCCGAAGCAGGAACACTCTGGACTGCAGGCCGAGGACTGACTTAATTTGCAGAAACATGGTTGACTGTCAGATAAGTGTGATGTTTGCTTTTTCTCATGGGTTGTGGGGGCTTGAGGGGGCTTAAGAGGGTTAGGGAGGATGCTATGTTTGCGGATCTAGCTAATGAAGAACTGGTCTGCACTCATGTATCCTTCGAGACAGTGTTATTCCAATCACTCTCCCTCTGGCACCCCTATACCTTCAGGACAAAGTTAAGTCCATGATATCTGCAGGTGCAGTTATGTATTGGGGCTTGAGGGGACACATGATGAGGGTGGGGGCATAGTTCCTTACTGTGTTGATGTCTTAGCTGTTTATTCTTCTTTTGTGTTGTCTCTTGCTTCCCTTCTCTATGATGCAGGATGTTTAGTAAAAAATGCCTTCAGGCCTTGCACTAGCTGAAAACCAAGCTCTTGCTGCCTTAAAGTACACCCTTGACTCTCTCCTTCCCTCCCCTAGAAGTGTTGGCTTGCATAGGTAATGTGAGCCATGGGCATGCGTTAGTTATGTTTTACTTATTTGAGGTTCATTACATATCACTATCAGGTCTGCTTTCCATGGTCAGGGGGGCACCCTGGTAACTATATTTGTTTTTTCTTTTGGGTGGGTATAGCTATCCACTGGTACTCTGTTCCCTCTCTCCCTCCCCCTTCCCGGGATCTCCTCTCTGCAACACTTAGGAGTGATTGGAGATACCCACGTGGTCTATTACATGCTCCCCACGTGTAGCTGACACGTTCTGATTTACAGTTAGTACGCAGCTACGCGGAAGAATGGAAAGGTGTACAATGTTATATTGTTATATTAACGCAGGTATAGGAGCAGGACTGCCTCTGCTCTTGGCTTTAGTAAGATTGTATGGTCCTCTGCCCCGCACGGAAGTTGGATTTAGCCTTGGGGGAGTGTGTACCCCCAGTCAGTGATATCTGCCTTTTTGTTAGCACAGATCTGTGCTTTGATTGTAAATAGTTATGTTAGTTATACTAGACATAATAGTTTTCAGATGTGTAGCTTACTCTGTTTTTTCCTCTGCTGTTCTGCTATGGACACTTGTATGACCCCCTGGAAGGGCTTCTTCTGATCATGTATTCTGGTCAGCTGAAGCTTTTCTTTGGTTGCTATATTCAGATACGACTGCTCCTCATGCGTATGTTGCATGGGGCTTCACTCTCTTCAGTGGGACACATAATTTGTTACATTATTTGTAAAGCAATACTTGAGCAAGGCTGAAATATCCTGTTATACTTCGAATGTTAGGGGCCTTAACACCCCTATTAAATGTAAAAAGGTACTGTCCCACTTAAAGAAAATTAAGTCTCAGGTAGGAGACAAAACTGATTAGAACTGATCACTCATATTTGGTCAGAGAATGGGTGGGAGCTGAAGTGCATGCTGGTGCTCCCTCAAGAAAAAGGGGAGTGGCCATTCTTATATATACAACCCTCCCCTGGAACATTTCCAGCTGTCGCTTAGACCCTCAAGGAAGATGGGTTATTGCCCTCATAGACACCCCTACCAGCCAGATACTGTTGGTTAATATCTATGCTCCGAATGAAGACACTTCGGCCTTCTTTCAGGATGTTTTAGACCAGATCAGTGCCATGGGGGGGGGAAGGACAATCCCCATTTTAATGGGTGGAGACCTAAATTTACCACTTATCCCCATGGTAGACAAAAGTGCGCTAGGTAAAGATACGTATCCCAGAAGCACTCTGGTACTTCACTATCTCATGCAGGAATATGGGCTGGAAGATATGTGGCAGTTAACATATCCAAAAGACAGGGATTATACCTTCCAGTCCAGTGTGCATGGAACACTGAGTCGACTGGACTATTGGCTCATCTTCCCATTGCTCTCTCAGTCCACATTAGTTTCTCATATTCTCCCCATGGTTGTTTCTAACCATGCGCTGGTTCATTTAATGTTTCTGTGGGGCGCCCTGACACAAATGTCCCCCTCTTGGAGATTAGACCTCTTCCTTTTAGCTGATCCTGACTTTATACCCTGGGTCACTGAAGATACATAGATACATAGATACATAGACAGTGTCGGCAGATAAGGGCCTATGGCCCACCCAGTCTGCCCATTTGAGCTTGTAAGTTCAGTTTGTTTTCCTAGAAGTCTGTTGCCCCTTACCCCTGACCTCTAGAATTCCTTTATGTCTATCCCATGCATTCTTAAATCCTGTGATTGTTTCAGCCCCCACCACTTCCTCTGGCAGGGTGTTCCACTTGTCCACCACCCGTTCTGTAAAGAAATTCTTTCTCATGTTTCCTCTGAATCATCCTCCCTCCAACTTCATCCCATGCCCTCTAGTCCTGGAACATCTTTTTCGCTTAAAAATAGTGTTTTCCTGCACCCTGTTCCTCCCTGTAAGATACTTGTATGTCTCTATCATATCCCTCTCTCCCTCCTCTCCTCCAGGAGTACATGCTCAGTTCCTTCAACCTGTCTTCATAGGACTTGTGATGCAATCCATGCACCATCTTTGTTGCCCTCCTCTGAACCTTCTCTACTCTGTCTATGTCCTTACGTAGGTATGGTCTCCAGAACTGTACACTGTACTCCAGGTGGGGCCTCACTAGTGTCTTGTATAGCGGAATTATGACCTCCCTTTTCCTGCTGATGATGCCCCTGCCTATCCATCCACTATCCTATTTGCTTTACCTGCTGCCTTGTCACACTGTTTCCCTACCTTGAGGTCATCAGAGATGACAACCCCAAGATCCCTTTCCTGCTTGGTGCATGCTATATCCTCACCCCCAATGATATATTGTGCCAGGGTTTTTGTGCCCCATATGCATTATCTTGCACTTCTTTGCATTGAATTTCAACTGCCAAACCCTTGACCATTCTTCAAGTTTCTGCAGGTCACTTCTCATTCTGTCTACACCCGCTGGTGTGTCTACTCTGTTACAGAGCTTTGTGTCATCAGCGAACAGTGAAATTCTGCCTTCTAGATCCTGCGCAATGTCACTGATGAAAATGTTGAATAGGACCAGTCCCAGCACTGATCCCTGTGGTACCCCACTGGTCACTCTTCCCTCTGTGGAGTGACAGCCATTTACCACCACCCTCTGTGTCCTGCCACCCAGCCAGTTACCTACCCACCACACTACTGTCCTGCCCACACCCATATTCCCCAGTTTGTGTAATAGTCTTCTATGTGGCACAGTGTCAAAGGCCTTGCTGAAGTCCAGATAGGCCATGTCCACTGCCCTCCCCTGATCCACCTCCCTAGTCACCCAGTCAAAAAATTCAACAAGGTTGGTCTGACATGACCTCCCCCTGGTGAAACCATGCTGCCTTGGGTCCTGTAGTCCATTGACAACCAGATGTTCCACCAATCTCTCCTTCAGTAGTGCTTCCATGATCTTCCCCACTACCGAGGTGAGGCTGACTGGTCTGTAGTTCCCTGCTTCCTCTTTGTTCCCACTTTTGTATAAGGGGACTACATCTGCTGTCCTCCAGTCTTTGGGTACCTCCCCTGTTTCCAGTGATCGGCTAAACAGGATAGCCAGAGGTTCAGCCACCACCTCTCTTAGTTCTTTAAGGACCCTGGGGTGCACCCCATCTGGCCCCATTGCTTTATCAACTCTTATTACTTCCAGTTCCTTCAGGACCCTTTCTCGTGTAAAGGGACTTGTGTACATTTCTGCACCATTCTCACCCCTTGTACTCCCTTCAGACCCATTGCCCCTCTTCCTCAGTAAAGACTGAGCAGAAATACCTGTTCAATATGTCAGCTTTACTGTTGTCATCCTCCACGCGGCTCCCATCCTCCCCCTTCAGTCTCACTATCCCTCCCTTTGTCTTTCTTTTTTCACTTATGTACCTGTAAAAGGTTTTGTCCCCTCTACCCACTGATTTTGCAATGTGTTCTTCTGTCTGAGCTTTGGCTTCCTTACTGACCTCCCTGCCTCCCTTTGCTTCTCCTGGTACTTCTCCCTATCCCCTTCTGCCTGTGTCTTTTGTATTGCCTGAATGCAATCTTTTGGCTTTCACTTTCTTTGCTACCTCTTTGGAAAACCATAATGGTCTCCTCTTCCTTTTCCTCTTGCTAACCTGCTTAATGCATAATTCTGTTGTTCTTGTAATCCCCATTTTAAATACTGCCCACTGTTCCTCAACCCCTGATTCCTGTCCCATTCCCCTTAATGCCTCTTTCAAGTATCTCCCCATTTTCCCAAAGTCTGTCCCCCTAAAATCCAGGATACGTGTTTTTGTGTGGTTTGGTTCTGCTTTTTCTGTGATTTCAAACCACAATGACTGGTGGTCACTGTTTCCCAGGTGCTCCCCCACTGTTACCCCCATCACACTGTCCCTGTTTGTGAGCACAAGGTCCAGTATTGCCTTCTGCCGAGTTGGTTCCATGACCAGTTGCTTGAGGAAGGCACCCTGAAGGGAGTCCAGGATAAATCTGCTCCTAGTTGTTGCTGCTGCTGGGATGCTCCAGTCCACGTCTGGAATATTGAAGTCTCCAACCAGTACTACCTCACCCTTGTCTGCCATCCTTTGGATGGCTAGCATCAGCTCCCTATCTGTTTCTTCCTCCTGGGCTGGTGGTCTATAGACCACACCTGTGTGGATGGCTGTCCCCATTTTCCTTTCCAGCTTAACCCACAGTATCTCTCCCCCAATTTGTTCCTCCTGGATCTCTGTGGCCCTTATGTCATTTTTCACATACAGTGCCACTCCTCCTCCCTTCCTGCCTGCTCTGTCTCTTCTGAATATGTTGTAGCCAGGTATGGCCATCTCCCAGTCATGGTTATCATTACACCAGGTTTCAGTGATGGCCACAATGTCCAGGTCTGTCTGTACCATGACAGCCTCCAGATCTTCCATCTTGTTGCTAAGGCTCCTGGCATTTGCACACATGGCTTTCCATGATTTGACCTCCCTAGACTGCTTCACTGTTCTACTCCAGCCCCTTCCTTGGTTGTCATTTATCCCTGGTTCTCCTTGCTGTCTGCCCTTCTGCTGAATTTTGCCCCTTTTCTGCTTATCCACCTCTTGGGCACTAATCTCCATCTTTTGCACACTGCTTTGCAGAGATAGCCACTCCTCTGGTTCACTTGTTCCACTGCTAGCTGTGGGGGGTGAGCAAGTAGGTACCCTCCTTGCTGGCCTGCCACCCCCCTTTGCTAGTTTAAATGCATGTCAATGTAGCATTTAAACTTATCATTGAGTGCTTGGATTCCCCTCCAGGATGGATGCAGGCCGTCAGGCTTGAACAAACCTCCATCCCTCCAGGTGGGTCCCCAGTCACCAATGAATCCAAACCCTTCCTCACAGCACCAGTTCTTCAACCATGAGTTAAAGTTCCTGGTGCATGCACTCCTATGCTCTCCCTTGCCTCTCACAGGTAGTACTTCTGAGAAAGTGACAGAAGTAGCTACTTGCTCGAGACCCCTCCCCAGTTTCCTAAACTCTTCCTGAACTTCCTTTGGCTCCCCATTTGCCAGGTCATTAGTACCTAGGTGGATAATGACATCCAGCTCACCCTCCCGTCTTGCCTTCCCAGTGATCCCCAGGATCTTCCTTCCATCCCTCCATGCCGTAGCACCTGGTAGGCACCTCACCTCCCTGTCCTCCCCCTCCTGTGTTCCTAGCTGGATCCCTCTTACAATGGAGTCCCCCACCAGGATTCACTTCCTCCTCCTCTGGGGTCCACTGCTTTCCCCGCTGAGGTCACCTCCTTGGCTAACCTCCACATTCTTTCCTTCCACTTCTGTGGGTACCTCTATTTGGTTGTCCTCGTTTGTCAATGTGGCATATGAGTTCTTGAGTGGAATAGGATCTGGGATGTGCCTCTGCCTGACTGCTCTATCCCTCCCTGAGCCCACTGTCATCCAAGTGCTCCTCGTTCTCGGCATCCTTTGAGGCAGCTGCGTTGGACTGGGTGGTCCCTGGATAGGGGTGATAGTACTCCTGACCCAGTTTACTTCCACTCTGAGTCTGGCTACCTCATCCCGCAGTCCAGAGAGATGCATGCAGGTAGGGCAGCACCTCAGTGTCCAGAAGGTCTGCCTGAATATGGCTGCCCCACAGCCACTGCATTGCACCACTCCCCACATTATACTGCAATTCCACTACTTGAAGAGTCCAAGCTTTTTTTTCAGGAGTATCCCACATGGGATACCTCTGCCTGGATTACTTGGGAAGCCTGTAAAGCTACCATTCATGGTGAAATAATTGGCTATGCTGCTCACAGGAGGAAGTTAAGGGAGCAGCAGCTCTCCTCTCTGAAGAAATGACTTGTAGCTGTAGAAACCCACCTTAAAGCCCAGAAAACTCAATCTCTTCATTCAGAAGTGGGGAAAGCAGTTCTTCGCCTACGCCTTCAGGTTAATGAGCTTCTGTCTAGGAAAGCTGAACTGGCCCTGCTGAGGGTGAAACACCTGTACTGGGAGGGAGGTGATAAATCAGGAAAGGTACTAGCCTATCAACTAAGGAAACAACAAGCCAGTAGACACATTGCAGGGCTTCAAGATGCTATTACACATACTGTGCAAACTAAACCCTCCAAAGTGAATCAAATTACGTCAGATTTTTACAGGGATCTATATGCCACCTCTCGTCCTGCTGCCCCTCTTGATACTCAGGAATTCCTGGCTAGGCTCTCTCTACCTCAACTCTCTCAACAACAGAAGGACCTTCTGGATGCTCCTCTGATAGAAGAGGAAGTCAGGAAGGCTCTGATGTCTCTAAAAAAGAATAAGGCCCCCAGAGGAGAAGGGTTCCCCACTGATTTTTTATAAGTTATGGCCCCTGTGATATCCCCTATTTTATGTCAAGTGTTCCTAGAGGCCGAACAGATAGGATGCTTCCCGCCCACCATGCAGGAAGTAACCATTACCATTTTACCAAAAAAAGGGAAAGGACCCACACTGGCCGGTAGCTACAGGCCTATATCCCTGATCTGTGCCAATAGCAAGGTATATGCTAAAGCTATTGCTAATAGACTCAACTCTCTCTTTCCTTCCCTGATTCACCCTTCACAAGCTGATTTTGTGCAGGGATGTTATAGTGTAGATCATATACAGTCTCCCCCCCAGCTTGCTCCTCACCAGCCTAATTGTTCTCTCTCTCTTATCCCCCTGTCTTATCAACACTAGGCCCATCCATCCCCTTATTCTTCCTTTCCCAACCTCAGATAGGCGCTCACTACCCTGGGTTGTGACATCCTACCATGCCCCGTACTTTATAGCATTCAATCTCGGGGCTCACACATACTCCTTTTCTCCATCCACCTTCTCTACATCCAGCTTTACCAACTCCTTTCTGTGCACCGTGCCCTCCTAGCCTTTCTCTCCCTACTTCCCTTCCTCTCTTCCCCCCTACCTTCACCTCTAACTGGTGTATATTTTTATTTTATTTTTTCTTCCATTACTTCCTCCTGCAACCTTAGATAACCTGCTTTATCTTCCTATAGACACTTCTATGTATGTAAATACCGTGTAATCTGTACAATATCTGTATAATTCTATGTACATATGAACTTCTTTTTCTTCCTCTCTGTAAAGAGTATTATCTGTATTGCCTCGTAAATACCTGTGTTGACCTGTATATACAATTGTTCATGCTCCACCCAGGTCCATCTTGCAAATGAGCTTCTGCTCAACAATGAACACCTGGTTAAATAAAGACTTGAATTGAATTGAATCTCCTGAACTTACTGCACACTGCATGTATCCTTTCAACGCCAGCAGCTGCAATCGCTGCAGACTTTAAGAAGACTTTTGATTCTATTGAATGGGATTATCTCCATGATATTGCAGAAGTTTGGTTTTGGCCCTAGATTTTGTTCATGGGTCCATGCAATCTATATGTCCCCTACAGCTAGAGTGCTTATGAACTCCATTCTTTCTGACCCATTTCCACTACAAAGGGGTACCAGGCAAGGGTGTCCCCTGTCCCTGCTCCTTTTGTATTGGCTGTTGAGCCCTTGGCAGCAGCTATTTGTCAGCTTAAGGACATTATTGGTTTACAAATTGGGCAATTTTGTTATCCCACATTGATGTATGCTGATGACATATTAATCCCGTTGGCAGACACACACCTTGCTCACCCTCCTCCCGCCGATGGGTCTATTACACCAGTTTACCAAGTGTTCCGGACTTAAGGTGAATCAAGCCGAGACTGAAATTCTCCCTCTAAATCATCTCTGTAGCTCCCAGAACTCATTCCTGATTTGAAGTGGCTCCAGGATGAGCTTACGTATCTGGAAGTAAAAATTAGCACCAGGCTGGAATCTATATGGGAAAGGAACTTGGGCCCTCTTCTTGCAGTTTGTAAAGAAGAACTTAATAGATGGACTTGGCTTAATCTTACCTTGGCAGGTAAGATTGCAGCTGTTAAAATGTCCATGGCCCCTAGAATAATGTACCTGCTGTCCCATATCCCTCTTGAACTCCCCCAAATCTGGCTCTGCAGAATAGGTAAAATGGTGGGAGCCTTTTTGTGGGATAAAAAGAAACCTTGTTATAGTTATAATAAACTTAGGGTTCATTGGAGGGTGTGGGGCTGGTACCTCCCCTGGAGGGAGAGGTATAAAGTCGTATTTCAGACCTCTCAAACTTTGCAGTGGTTTCACCCTTGGTCCCCCACCTCCCCCCAGTGCCTCCATATGGAACAAGACCAGAAGGAAACTCCCCTACTGGCTTCCATATTGTGGGCAAACACCATGACTATTGGGAAGGGTCATCCCACCATAGGTACAACACTAAAATATTGGAGACAGTTGTGTCAAATGCTCAAATCAGTTCCCAACCCTCTTTCTCATACCCCTATTTGGCAATGCCCTTGGCTACTGATAGACAAAAAGCCATTCTACTGTCTTATGTGGGTGAGTAAGGGAATCTACTTTATTACGGATCTACTCAACCCATCACATCAGCATGTAGATATGTTTCAAAATCTTCATAGGAGATGGGGCCTTCCCATTCAAGATTTTTGGTGGCATCTTCAGCTCCAAGCTGCAGTGCACCAACGTCTTATGGTATAGCAGCAGACTCAAAGAATATCTCCCCCCCCTTGATAGATTGCTCACTCTTTCCAAGGGTAGAGCTGGAACTATTTATGCGAAGCTCCTGGACACCCTACCAAATCAGGCAGACATCTCTAAGTAGAAATTGGAAAAGGCCTTTCAAATGGGCATTTCAGATGCACAATGGTACCAATGCAGGATTAATGGGCACAGAATCTACACTGATGCTTGGAGCCGTCTGATACATAATAAGACACAGCATTGGCAGTACAGGACACCTTCTGTACTGCACACACTTAAATTGTTAGGCAATGATAATTGTTGGAGGTGTCACCAATCTGGGGGAGATCTTCTTCATATAATTTGTTTCTGCTTGGCAATTCTAAGGATGTGGGGTCAGGTATGCCAACTAGGCAAGGACGTCCTGGGTAAAACCATCCTTTTAGCCCCATCTCTCATCCTACTGAGCATCCCCCCCCTAATTTTCATCTCTCAGCTTCCAAATTAAAATGGTTTATGTTCTTATGTATGCAAGCCAAATGCCAACTCCTTAGCTTTTGGTGTACTTTGCAGATTCCAAAACTGGCAGACATACTTAACTCCATGGGGAATATTTTCAAGATGGAGAGAAGATCCCATGTGGTCAGATGTCAAACTGTTCAATTCAATAAATGCTGGGAACCTTACTTAGCATATCTGGCCCCCAGAGCAGGCACTGGCTGAGAAGGCACTTAGCATACTGCATGAGGTGCACTGTTGCAGCTGCTTCATATTGTTTTTCCCCAGAAGGCTCACTAGTGTCCTTTCTTGTCTTTTAGTGCTACATTTAAAAGTTTTGTTTTTGTATATGTATTTTATTCATTTTTATTTATTTAGTTTTTGTTTAGCGGGTAGGTGCACTAGCCATGAAATTACTATTTTCAGGCACAACCCAGGAGAGTAAAAACAATCATAGACAAAGTACATGGCATGAGTACAGGAATATAATATTATATATAGCATAGGTCAGAGTCAGTTAAAAGGATACATACAGCCAATGAAGCATAACATGATATCAATAATCTCATATACAGTCAGATAGCGTACCATAACATGACATATTAGAAATTACATAGGGTCAGAGAAGGTAATTAACACTGCAAATGGAAAACAAATAGCACCACAGGGTGGTCAGAAACATGCTGTATTTTATGGTTTGTCACAGCAATGAGACACAGGACTCTAAATACTATAAGGGGAGACAGGATTAGACCAGGTTGAGATATGCTTGGTGAGTGTGCAGGCAGTAACAATAAGGTTGGTGGAGGTTTGAGTTGGATCAAAGCAGGAGCAAGGGTTAGCTTGGGATAGATGATGGTGCAGCTCCCTTTTAAAGCTGTTATGGGAAACTGGCTGTCGAAGTGCAAGGGGAAGGGAGTTCCATAGCTTAGGAGCCGAGTGATGAAAGACTCCAGAGCCTTTAGTTGAGTTTCATCTAGGCACAGTAAGTAGGGACTTGTCAACCAATCTTAGGTCATAGGAGGATGTTTGAGGTACGAGCATCATGATGAGCACTTGATGGAGTCTGGTCGAGTCAATCAGGGAGCCAAGAGAGTATTTGCAGCAGGCAGAGGGGGAGAGCCAGCTGAGGTCTCTATAAAGTAGGCAGTGGTACTTAAGCCGAGATGACAAGGAGGAGTATCAACAAATATCATTATATATTACGTTCCATTCACGTATAGTGGTTTTAAGTGCAGCAGTATAGGTAGGAGCACCATATGTGAAGGCAGGGAGAAGGTTACCTCTGGCAATGGCCAGCTTAGCAGTGGGAGTTGGCATAAAGCTAGTCTTATAAGTGACCCCAAGTTTAGCATTCACCACTTTACAGGTAGACTGTATATGTAGACTGTAGTCCAGGGATTGGTCCAGAAGAACATCCAGGTGCATGAAAGATGTAATGCACTCTATTTGTGCACCACCTGAGTCCTGTACAACCAGTGACATTTGACATGCCCTGAGCTTGTAGGCAGATCCAGATAGCATGGCTTGCATTTTCTTAGTATTGAGTGCAAGCTTATGGGCTGACAGCCAGTTCTGCATGTTAGTGACATCAAAGGAAAGGGATGTGCTTAAGCTGGCCACATTGATTGAGCATGTATAGAGTATGAGGTAATTCACGTAAAGAATAGATGAGCATGAATGTATAACCTCTGCTATGTTATTAATAAAAAGTGAGAAAAGAAGGGGTCCCAGGATGGAGCCCTGGGGTACTCTAATGTTGATAATAGCACTATTCGATAAGAAGTAGTTAAATTTTACAATTTTCATCCTGTTTAATAGATAGCTTCTGTACCAGTCAACAATAGGGAGAGAGAATCCCGATTACGAAGAGTAGATAGGAACAGGGGGTGATCAACAAGATCAAAGGCCTTTGTGAGGTCTATAAAAACTGCCCCAGTCAGTAGTCCAGCATCCATGTTTGTGAGCGTGTCAGTGGTAAATTTTAGAAGAGCTGTCTAGGTACTATGACCTTTCTATATAGTTATAGAGTGTTTGGTAGTGTTATGTTAGTTTGTGGATACCTTTTTTTTCCTTGCAGATTTCGAACTGGGTACGGCACCACATGAAGTTAAGAAACCTGAATCATAATAGCTGCCTTGGGACATGATCAAACTTTTTTGCCCTTTGTGTGGTTCTGCTGTCCCTCCTCATGTTGCAAGGCAGATACCCATTTTAAATGCTGATCTCGAGGTATGAGTGCCCCTGTTGCTATCAGTATTATGTGTAAGTCTTATACTGATATGTTTTCCCAATACCATGCTATATGTCTTACCTGTAACTTGTAACCTGCACTGCCTTGTGTTCCTGTCCTTGTTACTGTATGTTTATTTGTTATATTGAAAACTTTAATAAAATCTTTAACAATGAAAATTCTGAAACTAAAAAAAAAATAATAATAATTGGAGTATGTGGGATCTTGTATCTCTCTCTGTATCTCTCATCTCAAATCCAAAGCAATCCCATAACCCATGGTTGTTGTAAGCCCCATAAACCCCATATACTTAGGGCTCAGAAACCCAGCTCATGAGTACTTTTTGGGTGGGTAGAAACTGCAGGTTTTAGGTGGGGAAAAGGATCTTGGGGTGGTTGTGGATGCCAAAATGAACAACTCGTAGCAGTGTAGGAGGGCTGCAGTGAAAGCAAATAAAATGCTGAGGTGCATAGCAAGGGGGATAACCTCGAGGAGACGGGAGATGCTTCTCCCTCTGTGTAACTGCCTGGTTAGACTGCACCTAGAGTACTGCGTGCAGTTTTGGTGTCCATACATGAGGAAGGACATTGCACTTCTGGAGAGGGTCCAGATGAGGGCAACCAAGATGGTACAAGGTCTGGGGGAAAGATCCTATAAGGAGAGACTTGAGGAGCTCAACTTGTACTCCCTGGATGAGAGGAGGGACAGAGGGGATATGGTCAAGGATTTAAATATCTAAAGGGAGTAAATAGGGTTAGCCTAAATAGGGTGTTCAAGCTGAGTGCTGAGGGGGCCACCGGGGGCTCTCCATGAGGCTGGTGGGTGGGAGACTCAGGGAGGAGACTAGGAGACACTATTTCACCAAGAGGGTGGTGGACCCTTGGAATGCACTGCCTGCAGAACTGGTGGCCATTAATGCAGTGGGGGCATTCAAGAGGAGCTGAGACAGGTATAAGCGGAAGGTTTAACTGAGTAAGGTCAGATCTGGAGGTGTATCTCTGATGGGGGATGGGGTCGGGGGGAATTGTGGGGGAGGCGGGGAGCAGCAATGGTGTCCTGACCGGGTGTTGATTTTTGAGCAGACTTGGTAAACCATTAAGACTACTTTGCTGGCATCTTAGTATGCTAGTATACCAGGCACATATCTCCTCTTAGTCTATGGTACACCAGGGTATACAACCCAAGCCTATTTATCCTTTCTGTATATTCCAGCCTTCTTATATATGTTACAATTTTTGTTGCTCTTCATTGAACACCCTTCAAATAATCTAATTTCAGTTTTATTATATGGTGCCCAGAATTGTGCACAATATTCCAAATGTGGTTATACCAATGAGGTGTACAATGGCAGGATCACTCTTTGTCTCTACTGGGTTATACGCCTACATATGCATGCCAAGATGCTGTTTGCCTTTTTGGTAACTAAATGGCTATATTTCTTAAAACTTAGGTTGTCAGTTATGATAATCCCCAGGTCCCCTTCTTCAGTAACCGCTTTCAGTACCTGTCCTCTAAGAACATGTGATGCAAATTGATTGTTCTTACCCAGGTGCATCACCGCATATTTATCTATATTAAAGTTTAGTTTGTGCATCTGTGCCCATATATCAAGTCTGGTTGGTTCCCTCTACACAATATCAATTTCAGAGGTACTGTCAACCACAGAGCCCAACTTCGTATCATCAGCAAGTTTAGCCAGCCATGCCCCTTCAGTGCGTCGCATTGAAGCTACATAGATGTTAAAGAGACATGGCCCTAGCACTGATCCCTGAGGCAGCCCACTTGTAACTGGTATCCAGCTGGACTGCACACCTGGTACAGTAACTTGTTTTTGCCTGTTAGACAACCAGGATTCTAGCCAGACCACCGATCTGTTATTTAATCCAAAACTGCTCAAGATACAAATTAATCTGGGTGGCTTTAAGAGGGTTGGGACAGGGTGGGGGTGTTATGATGAAGAGGGGGGAGGGAGGGTGGGCAGCTGCAAGTTGAGGGGCTAGCTGCACATTCAAGCAAACTCGATAGACCGTAAGGCCTGCTTCTGCTGGCATTTTCATATGTTCGTATGTAAGCATCATGTGGAACCATATCAAAAGCTTTGCTGTAGTCCAAAAATATTACATTAACTGCTTTCTCCTCCTCCAAAGCTTAACTAACACCCTAAAAGAATAATATCAAATTTATCTAGCAAGATTTTCCATTAGTAAAGCCATATTATACCTGATCTCTCTGGTCATTTGAGACCAAAAATCTGTCTACCTCTTCTTGCACAGTCCCTTCAAGGACTTTTCCCAATACTGAATTTAGACTAACTGGACTGTAATTTTAACATTTTGGAATAAAATTCTGCAGATCTCAATGTTTTCTGTGGAAATGGCTGCAGAATAATTTTCCATGGAAAAATGCTCTTCCAAGGAGTATAATTCCATTGGTCACAGCAGGTGGAATTCCACAGAAGGATCAGTGAAATTTTGATAGAAATTCCACCAGCAGAATGGTAATTGTGCACAAATTCCACAGGTGGAATTCTGTGTTCCCCAACTGCACTACTTGGAAACAGTCAAATAATACAACTATCCATAAGACAAGAGTCTCCTAGTGCCCATGCTAATTATCAAGTTGCCAATCTTCTTAACTGCATTTCTGAATTATATGACAAAATTATTTAATTCTGCTTTAAAAAAATCAAGGGACAAAAAAAAAATCAGCCCTTATCAAACAAGATATAGGAGTGTATTTTCCACGGTTGACCAGTGCTTTATAATTAAACATTTTACTGAAATATATGTAAAAGTTAGACAAAGATCAAACTCTAGATAGCATTCTCCAACATATTGTTGGCATTCAATTATTTGTCCAAAGAACTTCTTTTGAAAAGTTTAATCGATTTTACCTATTGCCAATTGGATTTTTTTTTTATTTAAACATTTGGTGACCGAGAAAGGCACTATAAGCCAAGGCTCATTTCCAGGTGTGTCCCAGGGGAAGGGGAACATGGGATCAAGAAATACAATTACAATGGCACATAGGCAAAAAATACATTACAAGATAACTAGTTGAGCATACTGCAGTATACAAATGCAGCAATACAGGAGGCATACAATTACAATAGTACAGCGAGCATACAAATACACTGCGCACTTAGGAGGCAACTAGTAACTTGCATGATGCCTGCAGCTTTTGACTGTTAACTTTTATAAATTATATTCAGGTACACGTGGGCCCAAATGAGATATTCCTTGGAAGGCAGATTAACTGAATTGATTTTGGTTAACAAAGAGGTCAAATGGGGATCTCACTCACCAAATATTATCTTGCTTTTTCAGTCGTGTTCTACTAAAAGTTCACCTTGCACTGCTAAAAGCGGAGCTTCAGTGCATTGGCTGGACTGACTTCAATGAGGCCAACAACATAGACACGGCCCTTGACCACTTCATAAAGACATTCAACACAGTCTGTGACAAGCATGCCCTGGTAAAGACAAGGAAAATAAAAGGGCATTGCAATCCCTGGATCGCAGCGGACCTACTGGATCAGTTCAATCTCCTCTGGCAGCTCGCGAGAGAGCACAGTACCATCACTAACATCCAAAGGTACAAACAAGCCCAAAATAAGTGCACAAAAGCCACCTGGCATGCCAAAAGCACATTCTACAAGGAAGCCCTCTCCAGCTCCTGGAACAACAGCAAGTCGTTCTTGGATAATCTCAATGACACAAGCGACAAAGAACCCAAAAATGCCCCATCAATACTCATGGTTGATGGTGCACTATCCTTGGATCAACAGTGAACTGACAATGTGTTCATGGACCTCAGCAGTGTACTACCAGCAAACTACTCTAATCTCTTAATCCCGGCTGACCCTAACACAGTCCAGCAACCACCCTCCAAAAGTCCTCTCTTCCATTTCAAGGTAATCTCCAAATTTGATGCAAGAAAGTACCTCATACAAGCTCTGGGAAAATCAAGACACAACGGAGATACCTTGGACCTTAAGTTCATCAGCATGGCACTGGAGGAAGTCCTCAGCCCTCTCATTAAGATTATTAACCGCTTCCTCTGCCAATCCAAGTTTCCCCTGCAATGGAAATCAGTATCAGTGCACAAAGGAGGTTATTGGACTCTACACAACAACTACAAACCTATCTCCATACTACCCCTGCTCTCCAAAGCTCTAGAGCAGATTGTAGCAGATCAGCTTTTTGAGTATTTGAACCAGTACCAACTCCTCTGTCCTGAACAACATGGCCTTAGACCAAGTCACAGTACCATCACAGCATTACTGGAATTCACAGGTTACATCCAGCACTCCTTAGACCAAGGTCTGCTGGTAGGAGCAACATTCATTGAACTATCAATGGTTTTTAATATGGTGCACCATGAGCTCCTTCTGAATCAGTTGTCAGTTATTAGACTCTCTCCAGAATCAGTTTCATGGTTCAACAGCTACCTTCACAACTGATTGCAAAAGGTCAGGCTAGGAGACACCACCTCTAGTAGCAGACCAGTCTGCTCCAGGGTCCCACAGGGGTCAATTCCGGGGCCCCAACTATTTAGTCTTTTCCTAAACCAACTGCCAGCCTCCTGTTTGACCCAGATGCTCCTTTACACAGACAATGTGGTTATCTTCACCAGAAACCCCCATCTAGAACAACTAACAGCAGAACTCCAAAGGGGATTCTCATCCGTAGATAAATGGTTTAAGGAGCATAGACTAATCATGAACTGTAAAAAAACAAAGACAATGTTGTACTCCAGCACCCAGAGTAAGTTCAAAGCATTACCCCTTGCGATCAGAAATGAATGCGGTGACACGCTGGATCATGTCCAGTTTTTCAGATACCTGGGTATCACAATAGACTCCACTCTGTCTTTTGTCCAGCACATTGATAACACTACAAAGGCTATCAATACAAGAATAGTGATTCTTTACTACCACAAGCACTGCTTAACCTATGAGGCATTGGATTTGGCCATCAACAGCTCAGTAGTCTCCCTTGTCGATTATGGACTGGCTATCTATGGATCGGCAACTGACACCTCCCTACAACGCATTTCCATAGTGCTTAATAAGGCGTGTCACCTTCTCTCAGGTGCTGCAAGACTCATGCACGTTTGACCGCTACTCACATGCTGTTTGGTTCCAACTAAAGGAAAGAATAAGATACCAATCTTGCCTCCTTGCCAAGAAATGCTCTCTCAATCTACTACCAGCAGGGGTCCAGAAACTCCTAACCATGCACTCAAGCTCTCGTTTCACAAGGAACTCCACCACCCAGATCTACAAAATTCCTAGACTCCGTACTGCCTTGGCACAATGCGCATTCTGTTACCATGCATCTCACTGGACCAATGTCTTACCACCTGATATTTCTGGTGCTGCAACTATTGGTGTTTTCAAATACAAAGTACAACAGCACCTTATCTCAACCAGCAGCTGTGGCTGCCTCCATTAACTCTCCTCTTGTGCCACCCTAGCATTCTTATCTCACATCTAATCTACTCATCTGATGTGACCTATCCTTAGCACTTTAGGTCACCACCCTAACTCACAATCTTTGCCACCTCTACCCCACCCATTCTGTATACTCCCTCCACTCCCTACCCACCCTCTAGCACCCTTACCACTATTCTACTACTATCATCCCCTCTCATGCAACCCAGTAGGGTGCTCTAACTTTTACTCAGGCAAATTACTTGCATCATATGATCCTAAATTTGGTGTGTTCACTATAGGAACTCAGTCTAAAAATGTTCTACTGTATTACTGTATCTTACTGTTACCCTGTCTAAAACATGTACTATTGTTTTGATGTACCTTTGTCTTTGTAACTGACATGGAACCCATAAATGAGCAACCGCTCATGGGTGTAATCCAAGAACTCAATAAATAAATGAATAAATAAAATGTTTTTATTTAAGATCAGGTGGTGAAAGTACTGTTAAAAATGATTGGCTATTGTAACAGTACTGTCACCATCTGGTCATAAATAAAATGAATGAAAAGCAAAATAATATTTAGTAAGTGAGTCTTTTACTCCAGAAGTGGAACTAAAATAGACAGGCTGTGTCTGGAGCAGACTCTTCCCTGCATTTTTTTCACTGCAGGTGGTGGGCCACACTTGGTTCCTGCATAGATGTTAAACTGAGGATCACCTCAGTGTCACTCCCTTCAGTTTAACCTTTTTCTTATTAAAAGTTTTTTGGATTTTGAGGACCTTGCTTTTCATTCACTTGCCATTTTGGGGAACCTCTGTCCCATACTCAAGTATGCCATCAGTTTGTACTTTTATTTCTATCATGTATTAGGCTACAAAGAAAAATAAGAGTGCTAGAAGAACACTAATAGCTCAAACTCATAATTCAAATTAATAAAAATACAACTCTTGGGGCTATTAAACCTAAACGTAACTGGATTTTGAATAATATGCTGCTTAAAGGTGAAGGTGTATTGAGTTTAACATTTAGTTCTTATTCAAATTGGTACAAACATGTGGTGAACATTAAAACAAAAGACAATATCACCAATAAAGGTTTTCTTAAGATTTAACTCTAAATAAGGAGGTTATTCTATTAAGTTTGCCCTCACTGCTGGAGCCTCAAACCTAAATTCAGTCTTACGCAGAGAGTGGTCTCGGGTTTGATTTCATCTGGGGCCTTCTCTCTGCCATGCGGGGTGCCTCAGGGCTCGGTGCTGTCCCCCATGTTATTCACAGTATATATGCTACCCCTCGGAGACATTGTAAGATGGTATGAGCTGAGGTTTCACTGCTATGCTGATGATACCCAGCTCTACCTGTCTTTCACACCTGACCAGGTTGGCACTATCTCAATACTGAACAACTGCCTCACAGACATCCAAGACTGGATGAATTCCAGAGGTTTAAAGTTGAACCCAGGAAAGACTGAGGTTATGGTTGTGGACCCAGGCCATAGGGTAGAGGGACTGAGGACTGGTCTTCCCTCCAGTTTAATCCTGGGGGTGGACCAGATCCTCACCTCTGAATGGGTGCGTAACCTGGGAGTGGAGCTTGACGTTGGTCTGACCCTTTGACATCAGGTGTCTGCAGTCATCAAGCTGGCCTTTTTTCATCTTAGGAACATTGCCAGGATTAGGCACCTTGTTCCACCCAGTGACCTGCCGGTCTTGGTCCATGCCTTTGTGACATTGCGCCTTGATTACTGTAACTCCCTTTACCTAGGGCTTCCTGGGGTTGATATCTGGCGCTTGCAGCTAGTGCAGAATGCGGCAGCATGTTTGTTGACTGGGGCTTCTAGAAGATCACACATTACCCCCATGCTGTGAGCTCTGCACTGGCTGCCAATACAGTTGTGGATCACCTTTAAAGTGGGTCTTTTGACCTACAAAGCCCTACATGGCCTGGATCCCAATTACTTGAAAGAGCTCCTGGTGCCTTACACCCCACTGTGACAGCTCCGCTCAGCTGACGAGGGGTTGCTGGAGATTCCGAGAGTAAATTTGAAGTCATCTGGTGCTCATGCATTTGGATTTGCTGCACCTACCTTCTGGAATTCTCTGCCCCGTCTGCTCCGGGAGTGCAGAACGGTGGGGAGTTTTAAGCAGGCACTAAAGACTTTTTTATGGGAAAAGGCGTTTCCTACTTTATTCTGATTTTATATTGCATGTATTTGAATATGTGTTTGTATTTGATTTTATACTGAATGTATTTCA
This sequence comes from Neoceratodus forsteri, assembly GCA_016271365.2. Lineage (NCBI taxonomy): Eukaryota > Metazoa > Chordata > Ceratodontiformes > Ceratodontidae > Neoceratodus > Neoceratodus forsteri. The sequence goes on from CM057451.1 coordinate 760,849,361, forward strand.
ATATGTTTTTATGTTTGTGTTTGCTGTGCAGCGCCTTGAGATTCTGAAAGGCGCTCAATTAAATACAATTTATTATTATTATTATTATTATTATTATTATTATCATTATGTGTTACAAAAACCTGGGGATTCTCTTTCCCAGATAATGCAGAGTCTCATTTTAATAATTATTACAAAGGCCTTTTGAGAGTTTCTCCCTCTACATCTTCTCATTACGTAAGAGCAGAGCTAGGTACAATAAAAATAGTTACTTCATAAAAATGTGATTACTTAGTTGCTGGTTAAGACTAAATCCTATGGACAACACAAAACTTAAAGCTTTCCTCCTAGTAAAATGTCTCTGTAAAAAGAAACACATTCAGTGTATTTGTCTTAACTGCCTGATTGACCAGTTCTATACAAGCATATGAACATACGAAATTTGCCAGCAGATAAAGGCCAAGTGATCTATCAAGTATGCAGATGTACGCTAGCACCTATGTTCTGCAGCTGCCTCCTCCCTCTCCCCCTCTCTTGACCCTCCCCTTGCCCTGTCCCAGCCCCTTTTGAAGCAGCCTATTGTTTTGCTGGATACCACTTCCGCTGGTAACGCATTCCACCCAGCTACCACCCACACCATAAAAAAGTGTCTCTTCATCCCCCTCCTGAACCTTCCTCCCTCCAGTCTCATATCATGGCCCAGGGTGTGCATCCCCTCCTTTACTTTGAATAGCCCCTCCGTACTTGTCTTGTTTATATTCCTTTCATGTACTTGAAGGTTTTAATCATATCCCCCTGTTCCTCCTCTTCTCCAGCTCCCTCAACCTCTTTTCATATGGTAAGTCCCCCAGACCCTGAATCATCTTTGTTGCCCTGCACTGCACCACCTCCAGTAATTTAATGTCCCTCTTCAGATACGGGCCCCTGTACTGCATGCAGTACTCCAGGTGCGATCTGACTAATGATCTGTACAGTGGCAGAATCACCTCTCCCCTCCTCGAGGATATACCCCTTGCAATGCAACCCAGCATTTTGTTGGCCTTTGTAGCTGCCTTCTTACATTGTGCCGAGTTGTTCATTGACCCTGTAATGAGCACCCCAAGATCCTTCTCCTCCTCTGTCTCAGCTAACTGCACTCCCCCAGCTGGTAACTCATCCTCGGGTTTTTTGCCCCAACATGCAGAACCTTGCACCTTTTGGCATTGAACCCCAGTTGCCAGGTGTCAAACCAGGTTTTCAGATTTGCCAGATCATCTTGCAACCCCTGCAATCCCCCTAGGTCATCTACCACTGCTCTCATCTTGGTGTTGTCAGCAAACAGACTGGTCTTGCTCTTGATGCCCAATGATATGTCTGCAGTGAATATCCCAAACAACATTAGTCCCAACACCAAGCCCTGTGGAACACCACTCATCATTACCCCTGGGGATGAGAGCTCCCCACCCACCACCACCCTGTGTTGTCTTCCCTGAAGCTGGTTCCCTACCCATCTCATCAGCTTTGTGCCCACTCCTGTGCCTTCTAACTTACTTCCCAGCATTCTATGCGGCACCGAGTCAAATGCCTTACTGAAGTCCAGGTACAGGACATCCACTGCATGCCCCCCATCCAATTGCTTAGTTACCTAGTCATAGAACTCCACCAGGTTGGTTTGGCAGGATATGCCACTTACAAAGACATGCTGTCTGCTGTCCTGTAGCCTTTTGGCCTCCAGGAGGGCCACCAGCCTCTCCTTCAGGATAGACTCCATCAGCTTACCCACAATGGAGGTGAGGCTCACTGGTCTGTAGTTCCCCTGTTCATCCTTGGGGCTGCTCTTGTGGAGGGGCACCAAATGAGCCATCCTCCAATCCTGAGGTACACACCCTGAGTGTAGTGAGAAATTGAATAGGTCTGCCAAAGATCCCACCAGGACCTCTGCCAGCTCCTTCAGTACCCTGTGGTGAATGCCATCTGGGCCTAGTGCCTTGTCCACTCTCAGTGCCCTCAAACCCTCCAGAACCCTGCCCTCCGTGATTTCCCCATCATTCACCCACTTCACTTCCATTCCTGCCCTCCCTCCCCCCTTGGGTATCACCCCCTTTCTCCTTAGTAAATATCGAGCAGAAGTAATCGTTTAGCGATTTTTCCTTATCACCTCCTGCTTCCACCTACCCACCCCTTCCTAATCCTTACTGTATGGTTCTTACAGCTCCTTTTCTCCCTGATGTACCTGAAGAAGTCCTTCTCTACCTTCTTGATGCCCTTCACCAGTCTGAGCTCCTTAGATGCCTTGGCTGCCCTTACTGCCTTTGTCACCTCCTTCGATTCTTTCAGGTACTCCTTCCTGTCCTCCCCCCCTCTTTTTTTTTGTACCTCCTAAAGACAGCTCTTTTCCTCCTAACCTTTTCCATGACCTCCTTGCTCACCCAGCTAGGTTTCTTTGTCCTAACCTTCTTGCTCTGAGCCTTGCTGCAGGTTCTAGTTGCCTCCACTATCCCCAGCTTTATGAGCTCCCACTTCTGATTAGTGCCCATACTAAGTTGAATTCTGGCCAGGTACCCTTTTACCACTTCCCCCATCCTCCTGAAGTTGGCCCATCTTAAGTCCAATACCCTTGTGCTGGATTCCACTCCTTCCTTACCCATATCCAGTGTGAGCCATATGCAATGTGAGCCATACTAAGTGGTGGTCACTCCCCACCAGCGGTTCTTCCATCCTCAATTCCCTCACAAACTCCCCATTTGCCAGCACCAGGTCAAGGATATTCCCTAATCTGGTTGGTTCACTTACCATTTGCATTAGGAAGCTGTCCTGGAAGGCATCCAGCAGTACCTGCTCCCTTCTGTTCCTGGTTGTTGGGGTACTCCAATCCATTCCTGGCATGTTGAAATTCCCCACAATCACCACACTATCCTTCTAGCAGGTCCTCCCGATCTGTCCCTCTAGTTCACTGTCTAACTCCTCTGTCTGAGAGGGTGGGCTGTACACCACTCCCATCCTGAGATTCCTATTCTTGGAATCCTGGATTTGCATCCATAGTGACTCCATATTACCCTCCTCCCCTTCCACACATACACACTTCAGTCCTTCCCACACATTTACTGCCACCCCCCCTTTTCCATTCACTCTATTCCAATAAAATATCCAGTACCCTGGTATCAACAAGTTCCAGTCATTGTATTGGTTGGCCCATGTTTTGGTGATGACCACCATGTCCACCTCCCCCTCTGCCAAGAGAGTCTGTAGCTCTGCATTTTTCTTCACAAGGTGCCTAGCATTCAGGATGACCACCTTCCACCCCTTCCTCTCCCCCCCTTCCATCCTGCCCTCCTTTACAAGCATCGCTACTAGTACTTGCCCTTTGTCCTTTATCACTGTTATGGGGGGTAAGCTCATATGGCTTCCCAACCTGTGGTCTCTGCATGTCCCTTGCCCATTTGCCACCCCCTGCTCCCAGTTTAAATTCCCAATTAACTCTATGTACTCCTCCATCCTGTGTTTCAGCACTTTCTTTCCCTCCTCGTGCAAGTGTAGTCTATCCTTGGCATAGAGACTACTGTCCTCCCAGGTCCCTCTCCCTCACCCCACCAGCCCATACCCTTTAGCATGACTTCAGGTCCTTAGCCATCTGTTAAATTCCTGTCTTGTGATTTATTATCTGTATGGGATTATTTCATAGAATGATTAAACATAATCATGACATGAATGAAAGACTATTTGATAAAGATATGAGCAGGGTCTTTATCTTATACAATTGTCTTAATGTCCTCCAAGGTTAGATGATATCAACTTTTTAATGGGCTTGAATCATATCTCCCCTTCAGTCTTTCTCCACAGGATTGTAAAATTCTTACCACCTTTTAGATTAACACTTTTTGCTTCTCAAATAATAGAGATAAGTTATGATGGATAAAATGGGACACAATGAAGTTAGTGGAGATAAGATTCAAGAGGGAAGAAAGAAAGCATTTATTCCTGGAAAGTGTGGCTGACAGATGGAACAGGGTGCATAGAGAGGTGGTGGAAGCAGAGAGTAATGAGGTTCAAGCATGTGTGGGACAGGCACATGGGTATTATTAAAAGGAAGAATCACCCAGAGAAGGTATGGGACACCACTATATATGGAAGGTAGGGTTGGTACAGACAGGATGGGCCTTGTGGTCCTTTTCTTCCAGCAAAATCTACAGTATGATTCTATGTTTCTATATTTAATACTACTGTATAACTACTGCTCAGAATGCCAGTAAACATTTGTCTTCTTTCTTTTTTTTTCTTACTGTTATTGCTGTTTATATATTATACATGTCTTCAAAAACAGAGGAACATAGAAATTTACAGGAAGAAAATGGCATGTTAATTACCCACTCTGCTGAGGAGCCTAGCTACCATAATAGGAGTGCTGTGCCCATCTGGGTAAGGCATCATGAGGGTGTCTTATTGCTGCTAAGGGTAACATTATAAATCATACATTTATTTATTTTGTTTTTGCCTAATATTTTTGATGCAAGTACCTTGTTTAGTTGGCTGCCATTTATATTTTGCTACTTGTATTTTCTTCCACTTAGTGCTGATTGTTGTTGCTGCAGGTGTCTTAAGTACCTGTTTACTTACACTGTCATAAACTACTTTATTTTGCATTGACCAATACTGTTCTCTATGACCCATCCACCTCATACTCCTACCATGCACCCTCCCTCTCATAGTTTTCCACTCTTTCCTCTGCCTTCACCTTTTTGTCCCTTCACCCATCCCCGCCCTTTCCTCTGTCTCTTCTCCTCTCCCCCCTTCTCCAACTTGCTGGTCCATCTCCACCTCTCTCCTCCACTCTCCCTGCCTTCACCTTGAAGTCACATGGATGTTCCTCCTCCAATATTCTCCATCCCCTTTTCTTTCCACTTCCCCTTCTGCAATAAAATATACACACACACAGACCAGGACTCCTATAGTATAACTTCCTGTTATTCTCATTCTTATTATTCTGATTTTCACCATATCTAACAATAATACCATACTACAAACAGATAACAGATTCTTACCCCTTGAAAATATTGAACTTTAAATGGAAACAGGAAACAGCTACACCAGCTAATGCAGAAATGGTTCAGATAGGGAACCCCAGCAGGTAGATGTCAATGGGAACTCGATAATTAAATACTGCAATACTGAAACATGTAAAAACAACAAAGAATATGTTATGATGTTCAACTTTAGAGCAGCCAAAGTTAGCGACCTTACGCCATGAATATCAGACGTCACTAAAAATTCTGAAGTTAATCCACTAATCATAGTACATGCAGTAACTAATAACATAGGGAGGAAACCTATACACCAGCTCAAGTCTGACTCCATTAAACTTTTTGATAAATTAAAAAAACAGAAAATGTAAATCAGTATATCTGAAATATTGCAGGTCCCAATGACATGTAACTGTTATCAACAAGACATCAGAACATTAAATGGTTGGTTAAGGTCCATCTGCACTATAAAAAACAATAGGGCTGTGCATGGGCCGAACAGTATTTTCCGAATACCAGGAAAAGTAGGCTTCCCGAATATTCAGATGCATTTTCCAAATAGTTCACTATTTGGCCACTATTCGGGAACTACTATTCGGTGAGATTTCCAAGTCTCGCAGAGCTTTGTTAGCCAATCAAAAACTGTTTCTTGAGCTCAAAGTCAAGCACAACATGTGACTTCCTCACTCGGAGCTGGCAGAAGACAGGAGACAGTGGTTTCTGAGAGCTGCTCTGCAGTACTTTTGAGACCTTAAACTTGCTAAAAAAGAAATTGATTTTTGCTTCACAGGCTTTTTTGGGTCAGTATAGTTTTTTTGATCAGTGTCAGAAAAGCTATGTTTGGCTTTCTGACAGGTATTTTGTCCTTATTGTTATACTCAGTTACAGGGACTAGGAAGGCTGTCTGCAAACACCCCTTCTCTGCTGCTGTCAGACATAACTCCAGTGTGACTTTTTTTGGGTGGAGCACATTTTATTTTTGTGTGTTTTTTTTTTTTTGCTGTTGTCTGGTTCCAGGCTTGGTTCCCTGCATGATTGATGAGGGTGTCTGCAAACTCCCCTTCCTGCAGGTCACGTCTTATAATTTGCTGTATATGTGCAAAATATTTGATTTTGTGAGGCTTCACCCTGCATGTGCATGCTTAATATATTTTTTCATGAGGCAGGGCCACACACATGCACAGCTGTGTGCACACAGATTTTGAAATAAACTTCTTCAGTTCTAAGCCAGTCAGGCTTGACTCACTGAATTAGTATTGTTAGTCTCCTATGGTTCTGGGGATAGATCCCTATACACATGAGGTGAAGAAGAAGAAGAATCAGCATTTATATAGCACTTTACATACACAGTGTATTCCAAAGCACTTTACAAACAATGCTAGACTGGTAGTGAAGTGACTGAATGTGTGGTGGCAGCTATATCACACATCATCACCAACACACAGCCTGGATAATTGCATGAACCGGTTTATGGGAAGGGGAATGTTGGCCAGGACACCGGAAATGTTCCCTACTCTTTGCGAAGAGTGCCCTGGGTTCTTTTACTTCCACCTGGACACCCACCAGGACAATACCAGGTTGGGCAGAAGGGATCTTGGTTTAACGTCTCATCCGAAGAATGGCACACCCCAGCAGTACAGCACCCTCCAATACTGCATTCAGATGCCAGCGATTTTTAGGTGCAAGTTCAATCCCAGTGTGGGACGAGAACCCATGACCTTCTGGTCCAGAGGTGGACGTGCTACCAACTGAGCCATGCTGACAGGGGGGCTAACCCCCTCCCACACACTGCTACAGCCCACTGCACACAATTAAGCTGTGCTTGTGAAATATATCCCTCTGCAAGTCTGTGCCATGTGTGTGTGCACAGTTGTGCACATGCATTTTCTTTGTTTGTTTATTGTTGTTTTGTTAATTAAACCATTGCACTTAGGGGACAGGCTTGTCTCACTGAGTTAACTGTATGTCATCTGTCTGTTCCTTGCTCGGTTCCATGTTTGGCTAAATAGGTTGCCCATTTCTTCCCCTTCTTAGTAGCAGTGTTTTTCTTTACTGCTACTTTTTTGTGGTGCAGTATAACTGGAAAGGTTGGTGCATTACTGTAGTTCCACACACACTAAGTAAAGCATCACACACACAGGTACTACATAGTAATAGTTTGCGTTTTACCCAGTAACCAGTAGTGACCTGATCCATCATGTCTTAAGCAATCTTGCAAACATGCTTGGTCCAGTCCCAGCAAAGCATCTGCACTGCTGGCCCCAAGTGGTGAGGGACAGGATGATAGACAACAAACATACAGCACATCCACACAATTACTGCTAGTGTTGTCCCAGGGCTGCCAAACTCCCAAACAATCTATGTAGAACAAAGGAAGCACTCAGCGGGGGAGAGGGGGTTGCAGTAACAAAATACAGTTAAGAGTAGTGCAGCATAAAGTTGCCAATACATTTGTTTGTGCTAAGGCTGGAGGATGCCAATAGAGCCCTGATGCTTTTACCAGAACCTGGTCTTTGCCAGGGTCCATGTCGGGAATGTACAAACATGCTATGAATATACAACCCAAGAAACACACACTATAAATAAGAGAAGTTAAAAAGAATGAGACTGAGATGCCCTTGTAACAAAACAATCCACAACTAACATACCCAATGATGTAACACTGCATCAAGATTATAGAACATAGTTCATACTGTGGTGCCAGACAGTACGCAATGCAGTATCTTGCAAAATTGCTGTAAAATGCTGCAGTATGCTGCAAGGAGCAGTGTAATTTAATGGCAATTAAGCTCTCCAGTCATCCAATATTTTGTGGCATGTCATTTACTACAAAGTACTGAATTGCATCTTGTCTTGCTCCACTGTAAATTATTGCTACATAATACAATTCCAGAGAAGATAGTGAGATAGACTACACAGACAATGACATACAGGTGTCTCTCTTTATTCGATGGGCTCAAATATTGTTCTCCCCAAGCAAGTCTTTTGGCTCTTGTAGCATTGGTAATAGTACTACTTCCACTAATACCATTAGCAGTACTACTACTGCTAGTGTCACCACCTGTCCATCTGTACGTTCAATGTCACATCCTGTTGTGCAGTAGTATGGGGTAATTAGAGCATACATGCTTTGTGCAGCAAGCAGCAGCCACCACCACCACCAGTGTCCCCACTGCTACCATTATGGCTGCTACATCCACAACCAGTGTGCTTCCCACCACCACCAGTGCCATTCTTGCAGCAGCCACCCTTTCATCTGTCACCACTACTGTAGCCACTGCTACCACTATTCCTATGCCCATGGCTGAAGCACCTTCTACCCTGTGTCTGTGACCATGAACACCCTCTAGTGCTGACCCAATGCAATGCTTGATATTGTTTTCAGAGTGCTATGTGTTTGTTGTGGTGGATTGAGTGTGCCACATGAAGCTTGTGTTGCAGTAGTGAGAGCTCAGTGTTGGTGGCTGAAGTGTCATTGAGGTGTATATGGTATACCAGGTTCAATGGGTGATTAATGGTGTTGCTGAAGTGCTTTTTTAAAGTTTCCTTAAAAAAACACCTTTTCTGGCCAAATACCGAATAACGAATACTGAATACTTGGGTCCCGAATACTGAATATTCGGCCGAATATTCGGGAAAAGGTATTTGTGCAGCCCTAGATAACAATGGACGCCATCTACACATGGCACAATTTGGGGAGGAAAAGGGAACCACAGTCAAGGGATGGCTTGTACCTGAGCTTGAAGGGAGCTAGACATCTGAGATCAAAAATTAGAAATCATGCACTGGGTGCTTCAAACTAGCTCAAGAGGAGATACTGGGGACATCAAGGTCCTTAGCTCAGAAAGGTAATGGCACTGACACTCACTGAAGAAAAAATCAAATCAGACAATAACATATGATGATATTAAGGGAATATTGAAAAATGCAAGAAGCATATATAATAAATGAAGATCATTACAGGCCCTAGTGTGTAAAATTAATCCACTAGTCATATGAATTACCAACACATGGCGGAAAGAAAACAACTTTTGGAACACTAACACTGAGGAATATACTATTTATAGAAGAGACAGGATTAATAGAAATGGAGGTGAAGTGTGTTTATAGCAGATAACCTATGATTTTACTGATAAAATCAATGACACTGACACAAATATTGAGTCTAGTTGGGTAAAATTGGTTCCATCAAATGCAAAATAATTTATTGTAGGAATAACATACAGACCTCCAGATATTAAACTGACTGAAAATATGCTTTTGTTAAAAGAAGTTAAGAAAGCAACATAACTAGGAGACATATTTATTTTGGGAGTCTTTAACTTTCCTGATATTGATCATATGGAAGCAATAAGAGATGGAGCAGAAAAATAATTTTGTGACCTAATCATAGAACATAATCTCATCCAACATGGTAATAAGGCCACTAGGAGACAACATATATTAGATCTAGTTCTAACCATGCAAGGAATTTCTTTAAAAAATGCTCAGCTGGCTCCGTGGCACAAGGTGATAGGGAATTGCCTGGCATGCTGGCAACCCTGGTTCGTGACTGAGCCCAGGATGTCAGAAGCAGAGGCGGGCAGGGAGGGCTCAAGAGCATCCTTTGGACGTTCTCCTCCGGGGAAGGAGGGCACTGGGGCATTTGCATTATGGAGGCTCCTTGTGGCCAGATATGGCCTTGCACTTTGTGGTGTGTGTGACCACACACCACATGTGCAGGTTTCAAGGATGCCATGGCGTGCCTCTCCAGGGGGTGGTGAAACTAGAAAAGCAGAAAATGGCCACCAAACCACAGGATGATGGTGGCCCATCTCCCTGGCTGTGAAGCTAGGAAGCCCCCAATTCAGCTGATGCTGCCCACCCAAGATGTGAGGGGGTGCCAAGGGGCACCTCAGTCTCCCCCTCCCAGATGCCTCTCCATGGGTAGGGGGGGCCCTCTTGGCAAAGGGATATGTCGGGACAGGTGGGCAGCTGGGTGGATGGATGGCAGATCGGGGGAGCGGTGGATGGTGTGGATTTGGCTGCCCAAAGGAGTGGTGGATAGGTCAGATGGAAGGGGGCATAAACAGATGAAGAAAAAAAAAACTCAGTTTACAAAGCACTGGGGAACAATAATCACACAGTCCAAAAATCAGAAGAGCGCAATGATGCCTCACTCACCAGACGTGTAATATTTGCAACAGAGTGGAGAAAAAACACAGTCCATCACAGACTTATCTCAAACAGTTCAAGGATTGTCATTTATTACTTAGATTTATACAGAACTCCACATCGCACAGTGTCATTCAAACTTGGTGAATACAGGAACTCTGCAAGTTACAAAACACCCCTAGCGCCTCGACTCTCGTGAATCTTCAGAGGGGGTAAAGCATTCAAGAAATCACATTCTTTCTAAGGCAATAACTCATTAATATGTATGAGTCCTTACATTAGATCATTAAAACACCACAGTGACGTATAAATACACCAGCTCACATTTAACCCTATAATGCCTTACATATCAAAACAATGCTATAAATTACTCCTTATGCTATAATTACTTATATTAATATATTTTCAACAATTCTATATAAAAAATTATGTCAGTAATATCATTTAATAGTTTAAACCTGATATCTGAGCTGCAGCAACAGGATCTTATTCTATCCCATGTTCAATTTCAATTTTAAGCACATTTATTTGCACATTTATAAAGGATCCAGTGGAGGCAATCTCAGTATCAAAATTCAACCATTATCCTATTGGGAAAGAGAGAAAAAAGAGGATAAGCAAAGAATAAGAGATGGCAGTTTTTTTTTTTTTTTAAATAATAAGTATCAAGAACATCACATAAGCAGAAAAAATGAAAAGATGAAAAAGGCTCAATTACTTGCAAACACTTTTGGTCACACAAATTTAAAGCCAGGTAGCATAGAAATGACTAAAAGTTTTACAATAAGTGAATATAGTTCATCTCTTACTTTTTTAGAAATGGTCTCACATCCCAATTTTCATTTAGTCCATTTGGTCTTACACTATTCATTTTAAAAATCCACATACATTCTTGTTTCAAAAGTTTATTAGATCTATCCCCACCAAAAGGTAAGGGTGAGACTTGTTCTAGTCCCATGAACCTTAAACAATCAGGTGATAAATCATGATAGAGGGCAAAGTGAGTACCCACTAGAGTATCCTGTCTGGCATCAATGATGGACCTGACGAGCTCCTGAATCCTCTGTTTCAAGGGTCTAATAGTTTTCCCTATATATAAAAGTTCAAAAGTATACCACAACACATAAACAACATATGGAGTGTCACAAGTTATAAGTTCTCTTATTTCTATTTTCTTACATTGGTCTCCTGGGTGTTTAAAAGTATTCCCAGTATTTCCATGTTTACAGATATTGCATCTCTTGCACGTAAAAAAACCTTTTGACCTCCTTGGGAGCCAGGTATGTCTTTCCACTTTCTCTATTTCCTTTTCTCTACTATTCACTACCTTGTCTCTGATATTCTGAGCTCTACAGAAAGTGATACGAGGTGTGTCCCCTACTGCTTTCTCAACCTGTATATCCCCAAGTAGGATAGGCCAGTTATGAAAAATGACATTTCCAATGTGCCCTGCCATATAGTTATTTTCTATAACAAAGGTACATAAAAGTGTCAGTCCCCTCTTTGCTTTCTTTTTTCTTTAAACTATTTTCTCTATCTTTTTAATTTTTTCAAGAGCATTATTCAGTAGGTTTCTATCATAACCTCGATTTTCAAATCTTTTTAACAAATCTTCTGATTGTTTTTCAAAATCACTATCAGAACTACAGTTCCTTCTAATTCATAGCAATTGCGTATAGGGAATAGACTTCTTCAAGTTTGGGGGGTGGGTGCTGTCAGCATGCAAGACTGAATTTGTGGCTGTTTCTTTTCTAAATGTTTTAGTTCTAATTTGATATGTGTTTAACACATCAATGTCAATACACAAAATAAGGTCTAAGAAGTTCAAATTCTTTTTATCGAAAACATAGGTGAACTTCAAGTTCAAGTTATTCATGTTTAAATATTCCATAAAACAAGAAGCTTCACTTTCATTTCCTTTCCATATACAAATGATATTGTCAATAAAACAATACCATTTGATAGTTTTCTGAAAGAGTTTCTTACTTCATTAAGTACCCTAGTCTTTTCCCAAGATCCCAGAGACAAATTAGCATAACTGGGTGCCATTGAGGCACCCATAGCAGTTCCACATTTTTGTTCAAAAAATTCCCCTCCAAACTCGAAGAAATTATGTTTAACAATGAATTCCAAGGCATTTAAATTCTTTTGGCACATTATCAGTTCCTGATATAAGTCTAGATGTTCCTTAGCAGCCTTAAGACCATCCTCATGATGGATACTTGTATACAGAGATTCCACATCTATCCCTAACCAACTGTATTCTTTTTTTCCATTCAAAATCTTTGATTGTTCTTAATAAATCAGAGGTGTCTTGGATATGTGAGGTAAGATTTGTTACTAGGGACTGTAAAAATAAATCTACAAATTTACTCCGATTCTGGGTTAAAGACCCCACTCCTGCAACAATAGGTCATCCTGGTGGTCTCCTTATGTCTTTATGTACTTTTGGTAATGCATAAAAACCAGGGACCCTTGGAAACTCAGCCCATAGGAAACCAAATTCTGCCTCAGATATTTTTGTTTTTTTCAACAGCATCTCTAAGAAATAAGCTCAGGTCCTTTCTGTAATCTGCTGTAGGATTAAGACCAAGCTTTTTATAATTCAACTCATTTGACATTAAGTCCCAAATCATCCCCTTGTACAGCTCATTGCTCATTACCATAATATTGCCACCTTTATTGGCTGGTTTAACCACTATTGTGGTGTCTAGACTTAGATTCTTTAAAGCCTTTCTCTCTTTCCAAGTGAGATTTTGTTCCTTAAAAAGGGCATGGTTATTTAATAAGTCCTGAACTTGTATTGTCACTGTTTTTTTCAAACACATAAACAGTACTGTTATATATCTTAGGGCAAAACTCAGAAACAGGGTGGAACAAAGCCTTTCTAAGTTTTTTGAAATCATGCCCAATGTTAAGCATTTTATTACCTCTCCCACCATTGGTGCTGATGGGATCCAGCAGTGTTTCCTGTTCCAAAAGGGATATTTACATTCAGTTCAAAGCAAGCTACATCTGTGGAGGGACCTAAACCTGTAGCCAGATCGATATCAGTTACAATCTGTATTCTTTGTTTCACAGCCTCCCGATTGTTCCCTGGTCCTTCTCGTTCCAAAAGCAACCCTTCAAGAACCTCTATATCTCTTTCAAAGAGGGTTATATCTGTGGTGGGACTTGAACCTTTAGATGTTTCAACTTCACTTCCAACCACTGTTCTGACTCCCAAAACTTCCATATCATATCCTAATGTGCTATGTTCCAATTCCATTTGTTTTAATAGTATGTCACTGCCCTATAATTATCCAGGTCTAACATCAATACAGCCTGTTTGGACCTCCAGAAGGCTTTCAGTACTTTACAACTATGCTTCTACCACTCCATGCCTTTATGACTTAGAACCACAATCTAGTCAATAGAAAGTTAGGAGCACTCTACAGGTAACACTTGAACCTTACCCTGGAGGCTAGACACCCGGCTGTCTGCAGCACGGACTTCCCGCTCCTTGATTATGGCCTCCCAGTATATGGGGTAGCTAGTGACTCTCTTCTCAACAGAGTAAGAATGGTACTCAACAAAGCTTGTTTCTTTGCCAGTGGGGCTGACAGACTCACACGTAATTGCTCCTTATAGGCTTAACAACTGGTTATCACTACAGGACAAGCTGAAATAGTCCTGCCTGATGGCTAAAAAAGCTCTTCTGGGCCTCATCCCAACTGCAATTAGAGATCATTTCTGCTTGGTCATCAACCAATACTCCACTAGACGTATGTCTGGACAAGCCCTTGAAGTCCCCTTCTGAACAATATACCTAGGAAGGTGCTCTTTTGCAATCCATACTGCTCAATGGATAAACCATCTCCTGGAATCCCTAGTGGGACTCCACAAAATCACACACAATTTAAGAAATCTCTCAAAAAGAGAATTCACATTGAAGTCAGCCTGTTGCTGTTTTCAATGACTAATGCCCATTTTACCATGTTGATCCTTTGCTGTCAATGTGCTTGCAATCTTCTCTGGTTATATCTTACTGATACTTGCAAACTTTGTCCCCCTGGGATTGCTATGATACAGTCTGTAGATAACTCGGCTTATACATTTAGCTGCTTGTACCAGACCAGGCTCCTCTTGAGCTGGTGCTTGTATGTAGTTCTTTTGTTCTTTTTCCTTCACTAATGTGAAATCTTTGTAAATGAGCACTTGTGCTCAAAGGTGTTTTCTGAATTACAATTAAATGAAAAAATATATTTTTCAAAATGTGTCTTTTTATTTGCATATACCCCAACATTTATTCATTTATTAACTGGCTTCTTCGGGGAGGACTGCTTTATGGAGAATTCTTTCTTTAATGATAAATAATATTGCATTGTAAGTTTGTTTACGCTAAAGCACAAACAAAAACAATGTTTTTGTAAAATTATATACAATACCCTGTATGGTTGTCATGTAATATATAATTGGCCTTTGCTTGTCACCCAATTGAATGTATTACTCATTGTTTCTACCGCTGTACCTACTGTTATATTGTTTGGCACTTACAAATTGTACTCTGTATTTGAAAAGTCTGTCTGTGAACTGCATTACCCTGCCTTATATGTACAGTATTACCCTACCTTGTAACCTCCCTGGCCATGCTGGAAAATAGGCAAATGTATGCCTAGTGCACCCCACCCGGTTAACAAAAACGAAATAAATAAATAAAAGAAATAAACCATAACTGTTACATTTCAAAATACCTCACTTTCAATTTAGATGGTATTTTTTATGTATTCTTCCTTTAAAGATTGCCAGAAATTGAATTTTATAACTTTTTTTTATAATATTCCAATAAGTCATTATGTCTCTACATTCATTTAACCTTCACCATCACCCTGCGTAAAGGGTAACCAAGCAAACTCTTATGCCTTTGCTGCCATTTGACTCAGAAACAGCCAGCTGCACACCTGTCAGCTCCCTGCTTTTCCTTCTGTGTTTACAATGAGTCTTTGCTTAATGTGCTGTTTTGCCTCCATTTCTATAATTCAGAGGAACAAGGTAACTGTTATTTAAATCACAGTTTCTTCCCCCTTTCTCTTGCTGCTGCTCTCTGTACTTCCAACAAGTTTTAAAATGTGTGCTTATCCAGTTTAAAATGCTTCTTCCTTCCGAGTTGACAAGGAGGGAGTGGCTGTTGCTGTGATCCTCAAGTACTGAGAGCAGCAGCAAGGGGAAGGGGGAAGAAATGGAAATTTAAGTAACAGCTGCTGTATTCCTCTGAATTATAGAAATGGAGGCAAAACATGGCACATTAAGCAGAGACTCAGATTTTGGAGCCTGCCACAGCTGTGGAAGAGCCAGCCAAGGGTCGCTAGTCAGGATGGAATCAGACCACCCCACCACCACAATCACTGCAGACATACACCGAGCTGAGCCCCGCTAAAGCTGCTCCCCCAATCACCAACTAACTAGACTAGAGGCGGTGGAATAAAGGTAGGAGCGAAAACTTTTAAATTTTGTTTTGTGCTCTAACAAAAAAGGAAAACACTCTTGTCAAAAGCTGCATCCCAGGAGTGAATGGCTTCATTTTGGAGCCCACCACAGCTGTGGAAGAGTCAGCCAGAGGTCATGAGGCAGAACAGAATCAAATCCCCTCCCCCCCAACAACTGCCACAGATAGACACTGAGCCAAGCCCCAGCTGAAGTTGCTCCCCCGACTGCCAACCAATCAGATTACAGGCAGTGGAACAAATGAAGCACCGGGAACTTTACATTTTTTTTGCACTCTAACAAACGAGAAAAAAACTCTCCTCAAAAGCTGCATCTCAAGACAGATCATCTTTATTTTGGAGCCCACCACAGCCATGGACGTGTCAGCCAGGGGTCACTAAGCAGGATAGAATCAGACCCCCACCAACCACTTCAGAGGGACACAGCCCAGCCCCAGCTGAAGCCACTCCCCCGACTGCCAACCAATCAGATTACAGGTGGTGGAACACCACTCTATAAACTCCGGCACTGTGCCACACATGGACTGTAAGGCCATCTACCATGGGTGTCAGCCCTGGCAACAGCCGTCAGCTGGAGACTGCTCAAAATCAATCTACCTGCATATGAGATAAACAACTGCCAAATCTAAACTCTAGCTTAAAAAGCTATTTATGAGTCCTAGGGAAAGTACTTTGAATGTAAATTGTTGTGCATTCACTTAAATGGGAAAATAGGTTGTTTTATGAGACTGGTGGCTGAACTACCATAACTGCACAGCTAGCATCAGTACTAACTTATTTTAGTGGTCCTGCCCAAAATGTTGGAGTACACATAAGCATGCCATATGTCCCTGTGTCATAATCTGTTCTTTCCAAGTGCTACACTGAGCCGATAGGTCTACCCCTGTCTCTTATTACCACCCAGCTCCTGATACTGCATAGTAGACACATACAATCAGAGATTGTCGCTGCCCATTTCTGGTCTGTGGTATTCTTTTGAAGCTGATCCTACTCTGTTTTGTTGGCTGCTTGACTCTTTTGAAGCTGATGCTGTTTTTGTTTGTCTGGTATTTGTATGTTGAAAGAACTCAAGTTGTATTTATATAGGGGGTTAACTAGTTTTTCAAATGTTGCAGTTTAGCTACTCTCCTAAAATTTGGCTGCTAGGAATCCAGCCTCTTTGACTGTCTGATGGTACCACTGCCCCCTAACCATGCAATCCCAAAGTATATCACAATATTCCACCAGAACCTCACATAGGTTCCTGGTTCTCAATGGAGCAACACACTCCTGACTGAATACATATTCTGCACATGTCCAACTAAAGTGAGGGCACTGCACATGGTGTTAGGCATGTATCTCAAAAAGCAACCACTTAACATTCCTGGTACCACTCATTGTACTAAAGCCAGAAAAAATCCTTTGACAAAAGCCTGATCATATTAATCCACATAAGTGTAAACATTATTTTTAACTTATTATTATGTTCAGGCAAATGTGGAATTAAACCCTGTGCCCCTCCTGTAAGTACCATCCCCATGTAATTTGCCTTCCTTAAAGGCCTCAAGATAATGTTACTCACTGTGCATAGTCTGATAATCAAACTAGACATGGTGAAAAGTTGGTCACTGCACACTAAACCAGACATATTCCTAATCACAGAAACCTGGTTAAATGGTTCCATACCCTCACAAGTAATAGCCATCCCCTCTTATACCCTCTACAGGTTAGATAGACCCACTGGAGGTGGAGGCCTAGCTTTATGTATTAATGAAAAGCTCTACTCAGAGATAATCTGCTCCAAATCAATGGCAAATTAATTTGAATGTTTGTTAGTGAAAATAGCCCTGTCTCAAAATACATTATTAAATATAATTGGGTACTACTGACTCCAAGGGTGGCTCAGAACATCTGCACCACATAAGTAATATAGTAAGTCTCTGCCCCAATGAATGCCTAACACTTGGTGACTTGAGCTTGGATTTGCTCATCTACAAATCCAGTGACCTAAAAAGAATGTGTGATGATATAGGATTTGTACAGCTAGTATCGGAATCAACCCTACCAAATCCTTATAACCCTGCTCACGCCTCCCTAATAGACCTAATTATAACCAACATACCCCATAAATATTCCCACTCAGCAGTCTTTCATAATAACATAAGTGACCATAATATAATCACTTGCATCAGAAGGACAACAATTCCACCAACCCAACCCAAATTCATAATAACAAGACGTTATAATAATCTGTTTTACGGACTACATTTTTTTTGTTGTTGTTGACCGGGTAAGTGCACTAGACAACTCCTGCCTATTTTCAGGCACAATCTGGGGGAGGGGGATACAGATGAATGCCAACTGACCTTGAACCAGATTAAACTGTCAGAGGTATTTTTAGTGAATGAGCTAACAACCATAAACTGGCAAACATTTTATCTGGCCCCCACAGGACATGAGGTGACAGAAATATTTAACAAACTGATACTGACTGTTATTAATAAGCAGCTCCGATAGTCAAGCAATGAGTAAAGAAGGTTTTCTGCCCATGGTTCAGTAATGAGCTAAAGGGGGTGCTAAGATTCATGAACACAATTTGGGCAACAGCTAGGCACACAAAATTAGAAGCAGACTGGGACAGTTTCAAAAGAGCGAGAAACTAACATACATACTAACATACTATTTGCCAGCAGATTAGGCCTTACGGTCTATCGAGTCTGCTCGAACCTAGATCCTTAGTTGGGTGCCGAGACCCTCCCATCCCTTGTGCTCCAGAAACTCCTATCATCCATCCCCACCCCCCCAGGACAGGCCTTCATCTGATACATCCACTTTCTGTGTCTGTCCCACCCTCTCTTGAAGTCCTCCACTGTGGATCCCTGAACCAGCTCACCAGGCAGTGCATTCCAAGGGTCCACCACCCTCTCAGTGAAAAACCTCCTCCTCTTTTCCCCCCTCACCCTTCCACCTTCCAACTTCAAACCATGCCCTCTGGTGATACCTCCCTGCTTTAGTCTAAAGATCCCCTCCATGTTTACCCTATTTATTCCCTTGAGGTACTTGAAGACCTCAATCGTGTCCCCTGTCTCTCCTCTCCTCCAATGAAAACAGGCAGAGCTCCTCAAGTCTTTCCCTCATAAAGTCAAATCCCTAGCCCTCATATCATCTTTGTTGCCCTCCTCTGTACCCTCTCCAGGGCTGTATGTCCCTCTTCAAGTGTGGTCTCCAGTACTGTACACAGTACTCAAGGTGTGGTCTAACCAGTCCATTGTACAGCAGCAGAATCACTTCCTTGCTCCTAGAGGTGATCCCCCTTACGATGCATCCCAACATCCTGTTTGCCTTGCTAGCTGCTCTTCTGCACTGCTCAGAGTTATTCATACATGTATCCACCATGACCCCTAGGTCTTTTTCCCCTATTGAGGCCTCCAGCGCCTCCCCTCCCAGGGTGTACCTGTGTTAAGGGTTTCCCCAACCAAGATGCAACACCTTGCACTTGGTGATATTGAAATTTAATTTCCATGTGTGAGCCCAGCTTTCCAGGGTGTCCAGGTCCCCTTGCAGGGCCAAACTCTTGCACTAATTTAGTTAGAACTGCAAAGGATAACTACTACCTAAACTCCCTGGATGTAAACAACAAAAATGACCCCATCCAATTCTGGAAATTACATTAAAACAGTTGCAGGCACCTTACCTGACTGCACCCTTCCCCCCAAAAATCCTGGTCAGTGGTAATCTCATCACCGATAAACAAATCATCCTAGAGGAATTAAATTTCCACTTTATGTCAGCTGTCCTGGTGTTTGAGAAGTCCCGGCTGCAGCGTACCACTGCATACCTCCATTACCCAAAGGACCAAATAGTCACAATACCAGCCATTTTGTTTTCCAGCCTATCACATATAAGCAAGTGGAACAACTCCTATTAGGGTTAGACACAAAGAAAAGTGCAGGCACTGATGGTATTGACCATTTCTTCTCAGACCTGGTTTCATGCATTTTACAGGACCCAATTTATCACTCATGAGTCATGAGATACCATTAATCTGGAAAACAGCACTCATCAACCCCTTTTCAAAAGCCGGTGATGCCAGTAATCTCAACTACTACAGGCCTATATCTATCTTCCCTGTATTAGCAAAACTTCTTGGGAAACTTATTAATGCTTATTTAAGAGATTACTTGGAGCAATCTAAAATTATAAACCCTCTCCACTCAGTCTTCAGACCTAAGCATAGTACCGTCACTGCCCTAGCTAAAGTTACCAATGACTAGTTACAGGCTATAGACCGTAAGCAAACCACTGGAGCAATTTTTCTTTACTTCAGCAAGGCATTTGATATTGTGGACCACAACATATTGATTCAAAAGCTAGAAAAAAACAGGGTTGGGTCCTGCCCTTCTGCAGTGGTTCACTAACTGTAACTGGAGGGGTACAGCAAACAAAAGCAGAAGACCTCCATTCTACCTGTACCCCCCCAAGGGTGTCCTCCAAGGCTCAGTACTAGGCCTCCTCCTTTTCATGCTATATATCAATGACATAGGCAAGATCATTATGGATACCAGTTTACACTTTTATGTGGATACTGCCCTATAATTATCCAGGCCTAACATCAATACAGTCTGTTTGAACCTCCAGAAGGCTTTCAGTACTTTACAACTACACTTCTACCACTCCAAATTGATGTTAAACATATCCAGGACTAAAGCCATGTACATCACCTCACACAAATGTATCAACTCAATGTGCATCACCCTCAACCATCACTACTTTACTAGGGGACACACTAGAAGTAATAGAAAAGTATACATATTATGAAGTATGGGTTGACAATAAACTATCCTTCACAGCATACATAGAAGCACTATGCAGAAACCTTAGGGTCAGATTGGGATTTTACTTTAGAAATAAGCATTCTTTCCCACATGACACCCGCAAATGCCTGGTACAAGCCACCTTTCTACTGACTGTTGACTTTGCAGCTCTAATTTACTATCACTGCTCAGCTACCCATCTCACCAAGTTAGATGTGCTCTATCACAGAGCACTCAGGTTTATCATAGAATCAGGATCCAGAACCCACCGTTCTGCTCTGTACATCACAGTTGGCTGGCCTTCTGAAACAAATAGGAGATTGCTGAATCTGTGCACCTGGGCCTAATAAGTGCTCCTAGAGGACCTCCCAAATTATGTCACTGAGCTATTCCATAAATTGCACAGCAACTATTGTCTTAGAAAGAATAACTATTTTTTTTTTATTTTAGTTTTTTTGTTGACCGGATAAGGGCACTAGACAAATCCTGCCTATTTTCAGGCACGACCCAGGGGAAGGGGATACAGAAGAATGCCAATTGACCTTGAACCAGATTAAGCTGTTGGTGGTACTTTTGGACATCCCTAAACATGTCACATAAGCAGGAAAATCTGTAATCAGTTGCTTTATCGCCACGGTATGGAACTCAGTACAGGCCTCACAAAAGTTCACTACAGTACAACTCACATTAAACTGTTTCATCAATGAGTTGGTTTAGCATTGTTTTTTACAGTTGGCAATGCATTGGCAACTCATATACCATTGTTTTGCAATGCTTAGCCAGCTCAAGAGCAAAGTTTGTAAAATGTTTTTGCAGCTCACTGAGAATGTATCTGAAGTCCAGTCACAACACAATGCAAAACTGAGTTTTAACTCTGAAGAAACGGTTTGTGTAGGGCTTTGTACTAGATCAAGAAACACTTAAGCAACTCAGTCAGAAATGGTAAAGCAACCCATTTGAGGAACAGTTTAATGTGAAGTGTACTGTACACTGGCCAGACCCGGCACTTTCCAAACCCTCATTGACAAATTATACACTGAAGCTTGTTCTTGTTGCTAAGCTACATTTTACCTTATCTGGATGTTAATTGAGATAGTTACTTATTGTGACTCAGGCCAATGTTTGAACCTATTTCTATTTTGTATGCCTGTCTATACCTTGTATCCTTTATCTCTATATGGATTCTGTTACAGTAATAATTCCCTTAATCTTACTTCAGCTATGTATATTCTCATGTCTTGTATATCTCTGAATGCTGTGTCATGCTTTTTAACACTGATTGCTGCCTTACCCAGGACCTCCTTGTAAATAAGCTTGCTCAACAGAGCCTTTTCCTGGTGAAATAAATAAATACAAATACCGAAGGAAAAGCAGGGAGCTGACCTGTATGGAATTGGCTGTTTCTGAGTCAAAGAGCAGTAAAGGCATAAGAATTTGCTGTATTACACTTTACACAGGGTGATGGTGAAGATTACTTAAAGTAATGGATGTAGAAACATAGTGAATTATTGAAATATTATAGAAAATGTTATAAAATTCAATTTCAGGCAACCCTTGAAGGAAGAATACATAGAAAACACTTACCATATAAAAGGATGGTCAGGTATCTTGAAATGCAACATTTTTGGTTGTATGTAATTTTACAAATTTTTTTTTGTTTGTGCTATAGGATAAACAGACTTACAATTAGGGATGGGCTAAATCCCTGGCCTCTAAACTGAGCCCCGCCAAACTGTGGTGGATTGGTTTATGCAAGACCTGAGCTGAACACTGCCAGCTTAGCTCAGATCTTGCCTTTTTTTTACTCCCCCAGCCTCCTTGCTTGCATGCCTGTCATGTGACAAGCATGAAAGTCTGGGGAGGAGCTCAGTGTGTGCACCAATGTGTGAGCCTGGCCTGTTATACCTTGATATGCACATGCGCAAAACTGGAGTATATAAGACTTATACATGTTAGCGCAGCACCATTCCACAGTGAAGCAGAGACAGGAGGTAGCTGTTTGGCAGTGGGAAGGCGTGTGAGTATAAATTAACTGCACATTCAGACTTGGCGGCAGTGGTCAAGTGGGCAGAGTGGAGGGGAGGGAGGATACTAGTTGGAGACTTGGAACAAGGAGGACTCAGTCAGAAGAACAGGAAAATAAAAAAGTATAAATGAATAAAAGAGAAGAGGGAAAGCTGGGTTGGTGGTGGGCTGGTAGGCCTCTCTTGGAGGACTCAGAGAAGTCAGACAAAAAAAAAATGCATAATTAAAATAAAATCCAAAAGAAAAAGAAAACCTGGAAAGAGAAGGGGGGATTGGTGGGTGGTGGTGGGCTGGTAGGCCTCTCCTCAGCTCTCCTGTCATGCTGTGGTGTTTTGCTGGAAAAAATAAATAAATACAGATGCAGCAGACTAAGAGAAAAAAGAAGAGAAATGGAACAGGAAAGAAGTAGAAAGCAAAGAAGAATTAGGCTAACTATAGCCAGTCTACTCGACTAGTGAGTCTGTGTGTGCCAGTAGTGAATGTGGGTTTGTGTGTGTGTGTGTGTTTGGAGGGGGGATTGTGTACTTCAGCCAGGTACTACACTACCCCTTAGTCCCATCCAGTGTCATCCAGCAGTTGTGAATTGTTTCCATTCTGGAGCATCTGCCAGTGCCCAGGCCACCTGGGTAGTGGCTTGCCATATGCCAACTGAGCTAGCCAGCCTTCCCCCCCAAAAAAACAAATACTGTGTATATACTATACATGTGTATATAATATATATATATATATATATATATATATATATGTATATATATATATATATATATATATATTATTTTCAATGTGATCAGACCTACAGTGAGAATATCACATTTATCCTCTATGTAGGTCATTTATCCATACAGTAGGTCCACCAAAGGCAGATACTGCACTTAACTGCACCGCCGCACCACGGGCACAAACTGCACTCAACCGGAGCTCACTGTCAGTATAAAGCTCTGAATTCACCCGCAGGCCAGTTCCAACTCTGATTCTCTTCAGTGTGAAACCAGCTTTCACACTGAGAGGATCTTTTTTGTTGTTGTTGTTTATATTGTGTATTAAAAAAAGCAAAATCACACATTTTATAAGAAAAACCCTCACACCCTTCCCAAAAACCTAGGATTGCAGACCAATACCTCTCTCCGTTCCCAGCCCCAACTTCCAATGGCTACCTCAGACTGGCTCAAAGTGCCTCCGTTAGCCAGCAATGACTTGCTCTGCTGACTGAGAGGTCTGCTGAAAACAAAAAGCAGGATCAACCAGATAACACAGCTGAAAAAATAAAATCTTTAAAAATGGGGGGAAAATTAAAAAATGAAGGACATCACAACAACCTGGCTCCCTCGCTAAGCAGCAGCTGCCACCATCATGTTTACAAAACTGTTCGGCCTGCCCACACAAAATAGAAGACAATGTAATGCTGTCTTGGTGACCCTAGCTACCACACTAGCATCCCTACCTCCCTAGCATGAGAGCCATGGAAACAGCACACCTGGTGGGGGGCACACACTTGTGTGTGTGTGTGTGTGTGTGTGTATATGTGTGTGTATATTTATATATGTATATTATACTGGCACAGTAGTGCCAGTATAGTTAGGGCTGCTGGCCACTTCTATGTTAAACCCCAAATTTTGTATAACGTTGGCAACGTACAACAGATTTGCCTGAAAGTTTGCATGTGCGGTCTGGTACCATAGATCTCTGGATCTGATAAGTTGCGTTACAGTCGGATGAGCAGTTGCAGAACTGCAGAGTGCCCAAAAACACAAAAAAATGGGGGGTTTGTGTGTTTCTTTACTCGTGGCTACAGCCTGCACGATTTGTCCATTTGGTCTGAAATCTTCAGGGACAATGGAGTCTGGGTCCCTAATGTGTCTTTCAAAGATTTGGTGGAAAAATATTAAACCATTCAAAAGTTATTAAAAAAACAAGTTTCCCATTATAGTCAATGGGAAAAAAATATATGTGTCTCTCGAAAGCTGCCGCCACTGCATTTTAACTGGCCCTTTAACTGTCATGTGCTGGCCATCTTGTTTCTGGTTAGTGATAGAGAAAAATGCCTGGTGTTTAAATTTGGGACCTTCTAGGGAAACACTGACTGTTGCATTTACCTAGTCAGGTCCCCCTGAAATGTTGCAAATTGTGACAGAAACGGCCGTGACACTTTCACAAATCACAAAAGTGTTGTGCCTATTTTTGCAAAATTGTTGCAATTTGCGACAGTGCTTTGCCCCCAAAAAACAATACTTTGCCATCCCACTGCACCAAAACGGTTGGGGCTTTCGGGCTGAAATTTGTAGGGTGGCTAGCCCTGGTCCCACAGATGTGCTTTTGGTGGTTTGGTCCCAAAACATTCAATAGGCCAAAATAACAGCACTCCAAAGTTGAGACATTTCCCATAGACTAACATTGCAGTGCTCATGGTGAATTTTGGCACCTGAATCTTGGAAATGGTGCGAGATATGGATTTTTAGTTCTCTGCAGCT
The DNA here is from genome assembly GCA_016271365.2 of Neoceratodus forsteri. Lineage (NCBI taxonomy): Eukaryota > Metazoa > Chordata > Ceratodontiformes > Ceratodontidae > Neoceratodus > Neoceratodus forsteri. Next base: position 760,874,260 of record CM057451.1, read on the forward strand.
TAGTCCACCTTTAGGTGGACTAAGCAAGTGTGGAGGTTTCGAAGTCATGATTACCACTACAGTGGAATTTTTTTCATAGTTGCTACAGTTACTGAGATATTGGAAAATAAGTGTTACAAGGGTTCCTTATTAACACTATGGGGTTGCTATATGACTTCCACTACCATATACCAGTTACTAGTTCGTTTACACTTTTTCAAAAAGAAGGGACATTCATTGCAAAAAACTCCATTAATGCATCAAATAGGGTTGATAGCACTGCAACAAAAATATGGATATGTAGGCTGGCCCAGTGGTGCTGAGGGTTGAAGCACTGGATGCTACACCTTGCTCCATGCTGGCGACCCGGGTTCGGGAGCGAGCATGGGTAGATGTGGGCTGGCAGGGAAGGAGAGGGACTGCTCTCCCTCTCCAGGGGGGTTCACAATGGTTGGCATCTGACTGCCCCCTGGTGGAGGCTGGGGGTTGGGGATGCATGCCGTACAAGGGGTAGAGTCAGAGGCAGACACCTGGGTGAGACGCATGTGGACGCGTATGCGCCTATGCCCGCTGGTGTCATGGCACACCACCAAATCAGGGGAAAATAGTACAGGGGGAAATGGTGGCACCCGACATGGCTTGATGGCTGTCCATGAGTTTGCCAGGCACTGGCATCTGAACTGGATCCATTGGGGTGGGGAGTTAGGGGGCTCCCTGCCATCCCACTGTGGGAGGTAAGCTGCAGGGGTTACTGGGTGCCAGCAGTCCCGGTAGAGATGGACGGTGGCTGGATCCCCATAGGTAGGGCTGTGAGGCTATGGGGAAGCATCTGGGTGGCCACATGAGAATAAATAAAGAATCAAAAATAAGTATGGAAATGTGATGTTAGGGTTACCCCCCCACCACCCCACCCCCAGCCTCCACCCTCCACTCACCAAAAGACATTGGGGTGTGCCAGGTGGTCATCAGGCCTAACTATCACCCCTATTTCCGATACTAAAGCATGTCAACTTGTTTACATGTGGAATGGGGTGAGAGTTGGGCCTGATGATCCTATGGCACACCCGACATCTGTTGGTGAGTGGAGGGTGGGGCGGTAGAGGGGTAATCCTGACATCACATTTCCATACTTTTGTCATTGTGCTATCAACCCTAAATGATGCATTAATGTAGTTTTTTGCAATGAATATACATACATATATATATATATATATATATATATATATATATAGGTACATAATAGGTATATACTGTATATATATATATATATATATATATATATATATTGTCAGTGTCAGTGGCTCAGAAGGTAGCTTTTTTCGCCTCTGAGGCGGAGATCAGAGGGTTGTGGGTTCAGTTCCCACATCTGGCACTTGGGTTAATATACCAGTACTGACACTGTAGTGCAGCATGAGAGGAGTGCTGCACTTCTGAGGTGCCGTCTTTCAGATAAGACATTAAACCGAGGTCCCATCTGCCTGGATTGGTGGTAGTTCAGGTGGATGTTAAAGATCCCATGGCACTTATTGAAAAGTGTAGGGGAATTTTTTATTAGATTAACAAAAATCAACACAATACAAAACAGTGTTACCTCACACAAAGGAAAAATACAAATCATAACAAAGTAAAAAAGGATTACAGTCATACATAGTCTAAAAGGTTGTCTAATACAAAGGTAAAACTTCAATCTAAGCTCCAGACAAAAAAGTAACCCCCCTTCCCCATCAAAAGAGTAGGGGATATTTTTTCTAAAAATTAAGAAGAAAAGAAATTACATATTTAATAGTGTTACTGCACACAAATTTTTTTATGAAAAAATCAAAAATAAACAAGGGTAAACATTTCAATCAAACAAACAATACAATCTTTCCTTTTCAGAATCCTAGAATGGAAAATTTAAGCCCCCCCCCCACACACTACGTGTAGGGGAAGTTTTTGTTGAGTTACAATAATCTAAATATAAGTCCAAAGATACATTAAACAGAAACCATAGAGAAAAAAAAAGTAAAAAAAAAAAAAAAATATGTTTTAAGTCATACAGTATTACTAAACAAAAAAAGGTTTATATGACAAAATAAAAAACCAAAAGAAATAATACAACCTATAATTCTGTGAAGAAAAGGAAGAAAAAAAATTTCGAAACAAAGTAGAAGCATGAATACATATGGAATCTGTAACCCTCAACCCCCCTTTCCCTCAGTACCCTACCTCTCTTCCCTTAAAGCCAATCAAAATATTTCCAATTAAACTCCCATTCAAGTGAAGGGAGTTCCAAAAACTCCTTACGTTTCAAAATATGTAATGCCGTAACAATTATAGAATAAAGATCCCCACCTGAAATTTCCATTTGTTGAAGTGCCAATTTTCATCTAATTATCCATATCCAATATAGAAAGTGTACCATGATTATCCGTAACGTACTATGTGAAATGTGGTGTAATGAAACCGGAATAATACCATAAAATAATTATCTGTCATCTGAAGGGAAGTTAAATGACCATTTCCCTGTATTAACAATCAAATCCCAAAAGGCCTGAATATAGAGACAATCAAAATATAAATGTGACATAGTTTCGATACGTTGTATACAGGAAATTCTTGGGCAATATCGATCTTTAAGCTGTTTATGCTTATGATTCCCTTTCACATTCACCTTTCCATGAACTGCCAACCATACTGTATCCCACATTTGCTCTGGGATTCTAACATCTAAAATTAACTTAGAAATTGAGAGTTGATCTCTCTCTGTAAAATCTACAAAGGGATAATCCAAGAAAAAACCCTGTATAATATCTGCATACAACATTCGCCTTGAATTTTCCAGAACTGAAACAAATGTTACTTTCCATTGTTTTATTTTATCAAAAACTTCAGCCCATTGATTATCCACTCGTGGAGATCTTTTATTTTTATGCAAAAATAAATTCCTATTCCATTCCCCTATAACACCTTGTAATTTTGGCAATCTCCAAAACACCCATACTTTTGAAGAGGGTTTTATTAAATAAAGTAAGTTATTATAAATAAAGATCGTAAAAAAAAACACCAATAGATTAAGCATATCTAAACCACCATCCTTTATAGGTTTATAAAGCAGATTGCGCTTAATGGGATTCAAACGGCTACCCCATATACAGGAAAAGAAACATGCCAATAACTTCTCTTCCAAAGACCTGGGTAAAGGAAATATAGTAGCAATAAATAAAAAAACTGGTACAAGAAAAGATTTGATTAAATGAATTCTCTTTTTTTTTTGACATTCTCCAAACATTCCAACGGGCAACCTTGTCCATTCCTTTATTTAAGGCCCTCATCCAATTCTCCTCAGCTAGATTCTTCTGGCCAAAGTAAATTCCCAAAATCCTACTTGTTTTTTTTTTCAATGGGTATACCCCTAATCTCTAATAGTGGGACATCAAACCCTTGAATAGCCAATAAAATAGATTTCTGAGGATTCAAATGCACCCCCAATTTCTGACCCTATGATTCGAATTAAACCATATGCCTTGAGAAGAGACACATCATCTTGTGCTAATAAACAAACACCGTCTGCATAAGCGATAACCTTGATATTCTGTGCTACTTCAAAGCCTAAACCTCTAATTAAAGGTGATTTTTGCAAAATCTGAAGTAGTGGATCAATATAAAAAACATACAGTAAGGGGCTCAATGGACACCCCTGTCGCACTCCTTTCAAAATTTTACAAGGGTTACCAATATGACCATTCTCATATGGACGTACAAAGGCTAAAGCATAGCATAAACACAACCATTGAATAAAGGGTCAGGAAAACCATAAGATTGTAAACATAACCATAAAAAATGATGTGAAACATTGTCAAAAGCCTTTGCCTGATCCAAACTCATAACAAAACCAAAAGTTAAGCCGGAAATTATCGTATTCTGCCCATACTCCATAATTTCCCTTAGTAAGCATACTGCATCTAAAAGACTTCTTCCTGGTATCCCACAATATTTTGCAGGATGTATCAAGGAGTTCATTACCGCCATTAATCAATTACCTAATAGTTTGGCGAAAATTTTAAAATCTACATTCAATAAAGTAATTGGACGCCAATTAGTAATGTCTGACTTTGATCCTGATTTAAACAAGAAAATCAGAAGCCCCTCATACATCTGCATAGGTAGACAAACATCTTTTAGCATAAAATTGTAGACATCCAAAAATTCTGTTGGCATATATTCCCACACTAATTTATAAACCTCTCCCGGTATACCATCAGACCCCGGGGAAGTATTGATTTTTAAAGACATGATCACAGTTGTCATTTCTTCTGATGAAAATGGAGCTATTAACATATCAGATTGTTTAGCCATAAGTTGTGGTAAAGCAGCTGCCTGTAATATCAACCCCAAGGCTCTATGATCCAATAATACTTCTTCATACGTTTTAGAAATAAAATATTCTAAAAACTCCATCACATGTGAATTATCCACCAGTAAATCTCCTTGTTCATTTACTAAATTCACAAACCCTTTTTTCTCACTCCTCTTCTTACAATCTATGAATGGATTTGTTTGATCCACTTTCCCCTGTGTTCCAAAGGACTGTTCCTTCTGTAGGGACGCTAATCGATTATACTGATATAAGGACATTTCTGCACGAATCTTACTAATATCATGACCATAATCTACCTTGCTAACTGCCTGTTTTGATATTAAATAACACAAACATTTCCAAAGCCCCAAATATATGGTGTTTAAAGATGCAGCCTGTACTGTAGTTTTAAACTGAAAATATTTTGTGAAACAATATTTCACATCCTCCCACCATTGGCTAAGCTGACATTCATATAGAAATATTGTGGAACATTTATCAAAAAGAAGCAATCATAAACCATTTTTAACAACCTCATCCACTAATAAAGATGTATTCTATCTCCAAAAACCCGGCCCAGACACTCTTGGGGGTGGAATTGCAACATGAATCCCCAACAACATATGATCCGTAGTTTCAATAGGTAATATACCTGCAAAACATATTCCAGCAGTTGGTTTTATAAATATGTAATCAATTTTTGAGGCCAAAGTCCCTCTATGATAGGTAGCCTTGACCTTTTGACCTCCCTGTAAGTGTGCGTCTTGTAAACCAGCTTGCAAAATCATTTTAAGCATAAAGGTTTTATCACAATATTGTTTACTACCAGAACGAGTTTGCAAAGAATTCACACTGAAATCCCCTCCCAAAAAAAGTTGCCTACTAGTATATAAGAAAGGCTGAACTTTAAGCATTAACTCTGTTCTTTGAACTTTGGATTGCGGGCCATAAATACTAAGTAATCGACAGGAAAAGGACCCTATCGCAACATCCAACATCAATGCCCTACCTGGCTGTATATCCACTAACCTGAATACCTTAAGATCACATTTCCTAAAAATAATACCCACACCACAACATGAATCAGAACTGATAGACCAATATGCAGGTCCCCAAACCCAATCTTTGGTGGCCAAATGTAAGTCTAATGAAGTATGGAATCGAGTGTCCTGTAAAAAAATAATGTCATACTGTAAATGCTGTAGAATGGAAAAAGTGGTAGCCCGTCTAACATGAGATTTTAGACTATTGGCATTCAGACTAGCCAATTTAAGATTCACAGGCTCAGGGTGGGTTCTTTTTTAAGTGAACACTACATCTCGTTAGTCTAGAAGGTAATATAGATATTCCGGAAGATAACTCCATAGCTTGGGTAGCTCCCTGTATACTTTGATGGGGAGGGAGGTCCACAACTATTTCTGATGGTTGTTCTTCCTCAACTCTATCACTCCAGGAGGAAAAAAACGAAAAACAGTTTGAAAGGGGTAACGGGGATATCTGTCCCAGATTTGGACAAGTAGCCATATCTTCTGCAATAATGACATCCGTACTGAAAGTAGAATCTTCCGAATGTAGAGATGGACCCAATGGTGTGGTCCAATCAGAATCTACAACGGGACACGAAACCTCAACCATTTTAGATATAGATCCACCAGGCTGATGTAGATGTTTAGTAGGTAATACTATACCATCCAGTAAAGGGGAAGGGATAATGGAGGGTTCAACCTGAGATGAAGAAATCAGAGAGACCAACTGAGACTCCACCTCTACTTGGGTGGAAAAAGCAGTACTACTAGTAGGTTGGGAGAGTGGAGGAACCATCCTTGGTAAACCCCTCTGGCTTCCACTACCACCTCGGCCTTGACCTCGTCTCCTATTTGGTATTGAAAAATCAACACCCGCTTCCTCATTCCTGGCAAAGGAATGTCGAGCTCGAGAAAGTAACACATCATGATCAGAGGCCTCTTCTGAATTATGAGCAGTCCAAGGGCACTCTTGAAAGGCATGTTCATCATCCCCACAGAGATTACATACAGGGGGGCTGCACATTGCGTAGCTGTATGGCCTAAAATACCACAGTGGAAACACCGCAGAGTATCACAATCAGTATTGAGGTGGAACAATGACCCACACCGATAGCTACTCTTAGGCTGTCCAGCATAGAAAAGAATTCCTCTATCACGGCCTAAAAAAAAGGAACTTGGGAGCTGTTGTATACCATGTTCAGATTGGTTCAGCTGAACCTGAAAAGTCCACCCCCAGTCCAAAAACCATTATCATCCATTATAGGACATGGATGATCAAATATGGTACATCATTTTTCCAACCAAAATATTGTATCTTTACTATCCACCCCTTCATTTCTAAACAACAATGTGACCGTTTTAATGGCTGGTTTAGTTATAGGTATAGCCAAAAAATTCTTCCAAACTTCCGTATGCTTTTCTTCATAATATAGCTTCCAAAACTTATCCAATGAAGACATAGTACAGAAACTGATATCATACATGTGGTCACCCGGAGCATGGATAAAAGCATATACCTCAGTGGGCGTGAAGCCCATAGAGTCCATTAATAATGATTTACCAACCCATGGTCTATCAGGTACAATTGGATCCAAACCTTTATATTGAAGACGAACCAAAAATCTCCTTTTAGCCGCTGTAATAGGTTTCTGAAATAAACCTGCATAGGTAGTAGATTTTCTGTTTCCCAGAGGTACTTCAGCCTGAACTGCATCTTCTACAACCGGCCCTACCGGCTCCTGCTCACTCCCCTCAGTGCCCTGTTTTCCCTGTGCAATGTCGTCCCCACCTACATTGGGTTCTGGAGCACAGACGTCATCTAGAGCTCCCTCAGGTACTGACTCGATACCCAGATGCTCACTGGGCTCAGCGTCTGTCGCAGGCATCGAAATCCTTTCTGACAGTGACTTTTCTATTAAAGGAGTATGATATCCAACTTTGTCAACCTCTGCAACAGTAGATATTTGTTCAGGTATGTCTGAATTCTTGGTACCAGAAATTGGGGAACCGGAGATAGGAATAGCGGGGTCCGGTAACCAACGGCCATTGACAAACACCCAACCCGCCTGGTTGAGTGCTTTCCCCGGTATCCAGTCTGAAGGAGTCCCCTCAAACACCATAGCCTGGGATACAGTTTCTCCATATAAGGGGTCAGGGATAGGCACTGAATTCAACAGAAGTGATGCCTCCAGACCCCCCCCGGTAAACGTTTAATTACGTCTTGTTGTGGACTAGCCATCGATCGTTTTCGTTTTTTTTTCTTCATCATCTAGTTGAGATTTCTCTTTAAGGAGTTCCTGCTCCACTGCCGATAGCATAGACAATAATTGTTGCTTTTTTTTGAAATAATCCAACCCACAGTAACTCTTCGTCTTTCGTGTTTTCTTCCTCTGACATGGGTACCAAACTTGAAATACCAAAACCTTCAACCATGGATTCCATAGGCATGAGGGGGGATCTACCGACTCCCTTACATCGTGCTCTCTGTTTCCAACAGCATGACCATCTACGTTCGAGTCCAACAGCATGTCCTGGCCAAATTTCCCTCATTCACTACAAATACCACCAACAGTTTCATCTGGTTCAAGGTTAGTTGGCATTCATCTGTATCCCCCTCCCCCGGGTCGTGCCTGAAAATAGGCAGGATTTGCCTAGTGCACTTAGCCGGTCAACAAAAACTAAATAAATAAAAATATATATATATATATATATATATATATATAGAGAGAGAGAGAGAGAGAGAGATCGATAAATATATAATAAACCTAGAAACAACAACAACAAAAAAGAAATAATAGGGCATTACGTAAATGAAATATGGCATGGCATGACTAGAAATACAGTATCAGTGATATTTCCCCCCTTGTTCAGTTTGACCTTGTGATGTCCTGACACCATAAGCTCAACTGCACTCAGGGAACTATCACTGATATTTCCAGTCATGCCATGGCATATCCCTCATATCTGTATCTATATCTATATCTATATCTATATCTATATCTATATCTATATCTATATCTATGTATCTATGTATCTATCTATCTATCTATCTATCTATCTATCTATCTATCTATCTATCTATCTACTGTATCTACAGGTATCTATCTATCTATCTATCTATCTATCTATCTATCTATCTATCTTTCTATCTCTCTCTTTATATATCTATAAAATTGCAAAAAAAACTGCATTAATGCTCTAGTTTGGTAAAAGCCACAAAAGTAGGGAAATGTGGCATTAGGGTTTTCAAAGCCAATACCCCACACCCACCCTGCACACACCAACAGATGTTAGGGGGTGCCTTGGGGCTGTTGGTCCTAATGCTCACCCCATTCCATAAGTAAATAAGCTGATATGGGTACAGTATACTGTAGGAGAATGGGGTGAGCATTAGGGCTGATGACTCCTATGCACCCCCTCAACTCATGTTGGTGTGTGGACGGTTGGTGTGCAGTATTAGCTCTGAAAACCCTAACACCACATTTCCTTACTTTTGTGGCTTTGACCCTAACTAGAGCATTAACACAGTTTTTCGTAATTTATTTCCTTACTTTCTGAGATAGTTTAATAGTATCTTTATTTTACTGTGCACTCCGATACATCCATAATAGTATCCATATGTGCATGTGGGAGCACAGGGACGTGTTTGCTCTATGCTCCCATGCATGCATATTGTAATTGTCCCTCATTTGTATATGGGAACACAGGGCCTGCACCCATCTATCCATAAGTTTAGAGAGATTATAATGAATCCTCATTTTCCTGTGGGACCATAGGGCCCCCATCAGTCCATAATGCTATATGTCCATGTGCTCCCATGCATGCATGTTGTAAGTGGACCTCACAATAGGACAGTCCAGGCATCTATCCCACTGTACCAAATTCACTTCTAAATTCTGACTTGGTACTTTTCCCTCCTACCGCTCCTCCTCACTCTCTGTCCCACCACCCTCTTTCCAACCTCTCAGATCCACTGACACTCGCAATCTAGCCATTCCTCATTGCTCTTCCTCGATAGGCCAGGAAGCCTTCTCTTACCACTTCCCAAAGCTCTGGAACTCGCTTCTGCCTCCTATCAGACTCTCATCAACACCTTACTCAATCTCTCTAACCCTACACAATTTTTACTCCCCTTACTGTACCTACTACTAGCCTTATAACACCAGACTGCACTTATCCTCATCCCCATTCCACCATTAAATTGCTGATCGCCCTTCAACCCTCCCCTCTTTCCCCATATAGTCCCCCCTCCCCACCTGACTCCCCTGACCCCTGTAGAGTACTTGGGGCCTAGACCATCTCTCTCTCTCTCTCTCTCTGTAACCCCTCCCACTACCTTGCCTGCCTCCCTACTTTTACTTACTGCACCAACTGCCACCCTCCATGCCAAAGCTCCTTGCCCCACTATTACTTACCTGCAGCCACCTCCCACTACCACTGACCTACAACCTCCTCTTCAGCTCCCCTTCCATGCTTTAAACCTTCCTCCCCCTTTCTCAGCCTGGTATTTTGATCCCCCTGGCAGGGTTCACAACATCCTGGCAGGGGATTATATACTGGCCACCTCCCTCCTCCCACTACCTTTTTCCCCACTATCTTTCCCTCCTCTTTACACACCCTATGCCCCAACTATCAAAAAAGACGCTCTCTCGTGTTTACATTAGCACTTTCTTTCTTATGAATGCTTACTTCCCTTGCACTTTCATCTGTGTGAACCTTCCCTAAACCTCCTCCTACAGGATCATCTACATTTAGACTGTTTAAGCATATGTCTCATTGTCAGTTTGCTGTCCCTCCCTGGGTGGGTTGAATCCCTCAGCTCTGTACCTGTGCTCAGTGTTTTATCTTAGTAAATAATCATTTACTCAAATGCTCCCAATGATTTACATTGGTAAATACTGAACTACTCTTGTATTCTTGTTTCTGTGTATTTGCTGTTTCTACTATTTATTCAATTTACTCAAATGATTTGTATTAGTATTGTACCTGTACTGCTCCCAAACATTGTGCCCCCTCCCCCCAGGACACTTCTGGAAACAAGCTGTTTACAGCTCATGTTGTCTTTCCTGGTGAAACATTTTCCAAATAAATAAATTATGTAGGCAAACCAGTACAGGTGTCACATTGTGAATGCATGGCACAGTATCACAGTCACTGTAGGCACATTTATAAAAAACTTCTCCTGCACCTGTAAACAAGGCCTGGAAACCTGCATAACAGCTTAGTACATCTACAGGTGTACTAAGCTGCGCATCACAGCGAGTCCATATCTCGAAGTGTTTTCGAGATACAGCTTCCAAAAGTTACCCTGACCATTGCAATATTATCCTATAGAAATCACAAAACAAACTTCAAAATCTGATAATTATGCAACAGGTGAAAACTTTCTCAGCAAACCAGCAAAAGGCACACTTGTGGGGGCAAGCCCTTTGCACCCTAAAAATTTCAGCCCATAAGTGCAAACCATTTGTCTGCAATGAACTGACAAAGAAACAGACAAATCTAGAAAAGTTTAGCAAATTTATTTAGTGGTGTCATATTATTTATTCTACTGTGAAACCATATATATAATGCCTTGAGACCTTTTTTGATGCCGCGATAGCAAAAAAAGCATGACACGGAAAAAAATGTTGTGAAAACACTGACATTTAAAGCCTTATAATTCTGAAACCCCTTCATATTTTTTCAACAGACCTGTCAAAGGCACTACCTTGGGACATGATACATGTCCCCATTGGGGCACAAATTCCATTCCATGTAGGCTGTAGATGAGAGCAAAAAAAACAATGTTAAGTTTAGGAAAAATTTTGTTTTTTACTAGAAATTACACAGCTGTATCTAACAAAATGCACAAGCTGCCATCACACAATTTTTTACACATCAAGACCTTGCCTCCTAGACCACACGTAGAAAATTTCAGCTCATTTCATCAAAGGGAGGCAAAGATATTAATGTCAAAAATGTTAGGTTTAACATTAAACAGGCTACTCAACCCTAACTGTAGTGGTGCGATATGATTGAGTAGGGTGTTTAATGTTAAACCCATTTTTTGCACTTTAATAACTTCACAGCCATTCAATGGATTTGCATGAGATTTTGCATTGACAGTCTCGTAATATAGATCCCTGGATGTACTAAGTTTTGTTCCGGTTAGATGTGTGGATTCCAAGTTCTGGATAGTGAAAAAAAGTAAATTTTCAGGTGTGTTTTGCTATTCTTTTGCTAGTTTTTTTTTATTTGCCTTTTGCCCAGATGGTTTGCAATTTTGATCTGAAAGTTTCAGTGTAGAAAGGGACTGGCCCACAAATGGGTCTTTTGCTGGTTTGGTGAAATTATATTAATCCATTCCAAAGTTATTTAATTTAGAAAATTCAGTTCTGAACATGCTCAATGAGCACTTCAAGATAGCTGTATGAAATGAAAATTGAATCCTTCTTCGTATAGCAAGAATCCTTTTTCATTTGCTGCCATTTTGTTGTTCATTTAAAAAAAATTAAAAACCCACAAAAATGACATCCTGCAGAGACACTAGCACATGTATCTTGCTAATTAGGATTCCGTTAGGTGTATTCTGAACTTTATTGTTGGAGAAATGAACCCAAAATGTTTTTTAAGTTTTAAATCCTTTTTCGTGACTTGCTTCAGCTTTTTTCGTATGGCCACTCATACAAAACTTTTCACATGAATTTCACGTTCTGCTACTTCTGTAATGTTTCCCTGGTGTCTAGTGGTACCCCCTTCCCACTGTCCAGTCACCATCCCCCTAATGATAAAGTATTTCCCTCGTGTCTAGTGGCACCCCCCACCCTCCAATTGCCATACCCCTAATGATAAAGTATTTCACTGGTGTCTAGTGGCATCCCTCACCCTTCAGTCACTGTCCCCATAATTATTACATTTTTTTCCCTGGTGTCTAGTGGCACCTCCCAAACTCCAGTTGCTATCCCCCAATAATAAAGTATTTCCCTGGTATCCAGTGGCACCCCCTCCCTCTGATCACCATCCTTGTAGTTCTAATATGTTTCCCTGCTGTCTAGTGGCACCCCCACCCTCCGATCACCATCCCTGTAGTTCTTATGTATTTTCCTAGTGTCTAGTGACACCCCCATCCTATAATCACCATCTCTATAATTATTGCATTTGTACCCTGGTGTCTAGTGGCACCACCCACCCTCCAATCACTGTCCCTATTTGAATTTTTTCTTTCCCTGGTGTCTAGTGGCACCCCCACCCTCTGACTGCCATCCCCATAGTCCTTATCAATTTCCCTGGTGTCTAGTGGCACCTCTCACCCTCTAGTCGCCATCTCTGTAATGATGGATTGTTTCCCTGGTGTCTTGTGGCACCCCCCCACCCTCTGATCACCATCCCCATTATTCATTTTATATTTCCCTGGTGTCTAGTGGTACCCCCCCACCCTCTAATCACATTCCCCCTAATGATAAAGTGTTTTCCTGGTGTCTTGTGGCACCACCCACCCTGCAATCACCGATCCTATAATTATTGTATTTTTACCCTGGTGTCCAGTGGCACCCCACCCTCCAACCGCTGTCCCCATTTTCATTGTTTCTTTCTGTGGGTCTAGTGGCACCCTCCAATTGCCATTTTGTGTGAAAGAAAGAAAACAGTCCCTTAATGTCTTTTTCTTTTTTTTACACCCTGTAAGAAAGAAAATAGTCAATCGGCAATCTGGCCCCCCACCCCGACCTCCCACTCAGCACCAACTACTCTACACCCACCCACACACTCTCACTCACCTGAACAGGCCCCAGAGTGAAGATCCACTCTCTGATCCAAGACACGTCTTGCTGCTGGAACTGCTGATTGCAATATAAGAAACTAAGGTAAGTGCAGTTCAATGTATTACAATGGGTTTTTCAACTCTGATGCATAACTTTGCCATTTTTACATATTTTGAGGCCACATTTTCAACATGACCTTTTTGGGAACCCCACCTCATGAACATTGTTGTTGAAATTCTACAAATCTGGCCTGAAAGGTGATTTCATAGTCACTTGGTAAAATTCCCTTTTGGGTAGGATTTGACAATTTCCACCACCCATGTTCATGAGGTGGGGTCATAAGAAGGGTATGTTGAAAATTTGAGGTCAAAATATATAAAATTGGCAAAGTTATGTGCATCCATTGAAGTTTTCCTACACCCATTCATAACTTGGGTAATTTACAATATTTTGACCCCAAATTTTCAACATAGCCATTTTTTACACCATCTCATGAGTGTGACAGTTGTCATTTTCAAAATCCTGGCCAAACTGTGTTTTCATACATGTGGCACGGAACAACGTTTCCATGCCGTGTAATGACTTTTCAGTGGGGATTTGAACATTCTCAGTACAGGGTTCATGACAAGGGGTAATAACAAGGCTATGCTGACAATTTTGTTGCTATTTTGACAGAAATGAAAGTGCAGGACCCTCTGGGCCCTCTGCTTCCACAGCAATATACATGTATGTATCTATGGAAGGATGGGAGTGCAAGGTCCAGAGGGCCCTGCACTCCCACAGGCAAATTAGGATACAATTAGATTATCACAAAAAGCAAGGACATTATTTGCAAAAACACATTGTTAATGCACTAGTTAGGGTTGCACCTACAAAAGTAGGGAAATGTGGTGTTCGGGTTTCCATTCCAAATACCTCACTCCCACCCTTCAGGCAGCAACAGGACAAAACATTATGGTTTCAACTCTCCTGCATCTTTGCTATTCAGGCATACTGTGCGCTTTGGGGTTGTCAACCCTAGCACTCACCCCATTCTCATATATGCTACACATCTTGGCTTTTTTTATGATTGAATGGTGTGAGTGTTAGGGCTGACAACCCCAAGGCACACCCCATGCCTGATTATCAAAGATGCAGGAGAGGTGAAACTGTAACGGTTTTTCCTGTTGTTGCCTGGAAGGTGAGGGTGAGATATTAGGGTTGGAAACCCTAATGCCACATTTCCCTACTTTTGTCAGTTTAACCTCAAGTGGTATATTAGTGAAGTTTTTTGCAAAGAACATATATATATTGTAGATGCAACCCTAACTAGTGCATTAACAACATTTTTTTGCAAATAATGTCCTTGCTTTTTGTGATAGTCTAATTGTATCCTAATTTGCCTGTGGGAGTGCAGGGCCCTCTGGGCCTTGCACTCCCATCCTTCCATAGATACATACATATATATAGATATGCATATATGGCAAAAAAAACTTCATTAATGGATCAATTAGGGTTCCAGTAACAAAAGTTTGGAAATGTGGTGCTAGGGTTTCCAACCCTAACACCCCACCCTCACGCTGCATGCACCAACAGGCATTGGGGGTGTGCCTTAGGGTTGTCAGCCCTAACACTCATTCCATTCAATGAGTAAATCAGCTGAGATAGGTACAGTATAGGTGAATGGGGTAAGTGTTAGGGCTGACAACCCCAAGGCACACCTCCAACACCTGTTGGTGTGTACAGGGTGGGAAGTGAGGTGATAGGGTTAGAAACCCTAGCACCACATTTCCAAACATTTGTCACTGGAACCCTAATTGATTCATTAATGAAGATTGTTGCCAAATTTTCAGTAAAAGAAAATCCTTTTTCCCAAATTGTGAAAAAGGATCCTGTTTCAGGGCTTTTTCTCCCTGGTGGTTTGCAAAAAAGGATTTACAGATGTTAAAAAAAAACACATTTCTAATTGAGTTATCGAAAAAGTAACCACAGAATCAGAATCTATGGGGCCCAATTAGGTAAATACAACTGTTGGTGTTTCATAAAGCCATCTATTTTTTTAGGTTTTTAAATTTGTTGTCACCACTAACTGAAAACAAGATGGGGACAGCATGGAAAAAGATTCTGCATTTCCGGCAAAAGATTCCACATTTGCGAAAAAGGATTCCACATATGTGATAAAGAATCCCTTTTTGAGCAGCACATCTAACTGGTCCCATAGGAAATGATGGGAAACTTTAAAATTTAATAACTTTGGAACAGATTAATATTTTTTCACCAATTCTTCAAAAAGCACATCTGTGACCTATATACAGTAACAGTTTCAGACCAAAATTCCACACTGCTTTTGCACAGTGGTGTGGCAAATAATTTCACCAAAAACAGTAATTTTCACATTTTGTGACAATCTGTATCTCCGCACCCACTCATCTGACCAAAATAAAACTTGCAACATCAAGAGATCATTGGACCCTGATGCATCATATAATATTTCACATGAATCATATGCATGGTTGCAAAATTATTAAAGTGCAAAATTTTGAATTTAACATAAAAGTGAACCTTTAACTATAGGGGCACAATCTCACCCCTATAATATATACAGTATATCTATGGAGATATATACATATGAACATATACAGTATATTATTTGAACCCAAATAATCTAGTGCATTAATCCAAGTTTTTTTTCCATCATCCTGCTGTAAATTATTTCAATTCTTAAGCACCTGCCAGTGCACCTATGCCCCCAGGTAGTGACTTACCATAAGCCATCTGGACTAACCAGTCCTTTTCAAACAAATATATATATTTTTTTCTGAACCCAAATAATCCAGTGCATTAATTCAAGGCTTTTTTTATCATCCTGTTGTGAATTATCTCCATTCTCAAGCTCCTGCCAGTGCACCTGCATCCTCTGGTTGTGACTTGCCATAAGCCATCTGGGCTAGCCAACCCATTTTGAAAAACAAAATATCGTTTGAACCTGAATGGCCTAGTGCATTAATCCAAGGTTTTTTGTCATCCTGCTGTGAACTTGATTACCTGCCAAGTGTCTACACCTTCTGGGTAGTGGCTTGCCATAAGCCTTCCAGTTTAGCCAGCCCATTTTTTCAAAAAAACAAATATTTGAACCTGAATAGTGTAGTGCATTAATCCAAGGCTTTTTCTCATCCTGCTGTGAACTTGAGCACCTGCCAGTGCCTACTCCCCAAGGTAGTGTCCTGCCATAAGTCATCTGGGCTAGCCAGTCCCCCCCCCCCCGCCGCCAAAATGTTTTTCCTCAAGCAGTACATCCTTTCTCAGAATTAATGGCTACATATTCTTTACCAGTTTCTGATCACTATCAGTAATAACAGATTTGTGCATGCATTCACACATTACCTTCCTCATGTAGACAGCTTCTAGAATCACTCCCAGCTTTCATTGCACAAAATCAATTTTACCAGCAAGGGGGTGTACAAGAACATTTGATTAGCAGATTCTATACCATTCATAGAGACCAGTCTTAAGATTTCTCACTATCCATTTTAAATCAGTGGAATAAGGATCTGCAGATTTCCTGTGATCCCATCCTGTGGGAGAAATATTCCCTTCCAACCTATAAACTCTCGATGGCACCTTACCTAAGAAAGTTTGCTTGGAAGAGTCAGATGCAATTCTTCAGGACCCCAATGACTTAAATGAAGTGCTTGGGAGTGAGGGCCAGGGCATGCTGGTGGGCTTGCGGTGAGTCTAGGGCTGACCATGCTCATATCTTTTGGTTCTGCTCTCTCCAGCAGTCTTATTGGATGGCTGTTTCCAGTGTTTTAGATTCATTGTTTGATATCCCACAATCTCTTTCTCCCACATTAGTTATTTTACATATACCAGCTGTTACCGTAAATGTTGGAGGCAGGCAGTTTAAACTCTTGCTGATTCTTTTGGTTTGTGTGAAAAAGTGATTGCTAAACCAAGGCTCCCACATTGCCTCCCCTTGGTGACTAAATGGGTTATTTATTTATTTATTTAGGTCTTTGGTAACCGTGTAAGTGCACTGATCCAAGGACCATTTTCAGGCACAACCCTGGCCACAGAAGTGGCGCAAATTACATAACATACAGGATATAACTGAATATACAGTAGTGGCACAGATAATATTAAGTACAGGATACAATTAATTTACAGAGAACATAAAGTACAGGATACAATTATTTTACAGAGAACATAAAGTACAGAATACAATTAATTTATGGTAGGAATGAAGCAACAAGTGGTAACATGGGTACTAGTACTAACAATAACACAAAATGAAATACATACAAGCAGAAGCACAAATTCCAGAGATTGCAGTCTACTTGGAAGAAGTATGGATAAGTTCATTACAGTACAAATGATTCATTGAGTGGAACAAAGTGCAGTGGTTAAGTGCAAGTGGAGGTTTAGGGTAGTGTCCCTTCAGAGAAATAAAGTCCAGTCGACTAAGTTTAGAAGGAGGGGATGGGTCATGTTAACAGAGGATGGAACAGTACAAGCTTGAGGGGTTGCTATCTAGACAGACAATTACAAATGTCTTTGGCTAGGAGCCATGATTTGAGATTAAGTTTGAAAGTGGTAAGGGTGTCAGAAGCTCTGAGGGGTGCAGGTAGCACATTCCATAGGGTGGGGACTGCTACCGAGAGGGCATTCCCACCCATTTTAGTTGAGGTCCTCAGAACCTCCAGGGGAGGGACAGCAGAGGAGCAGAGACATCTTGGCATGATGCAGATCTTACAGAGGGTATAGAGAGGGGAAATGGGCCACTTCTAATAATGATGTCCACAAAGCAGCCTAGGGTAAATGCATAATGACCTTGTAAGGAAAGCCAACCAAGAGAGCAGTATAGGCTGCAGCGGTGGGTGGAATAAGGGGCAGATAGGGCAAATTGGCAAGCACTGTTGTAGACAGTCAACAGTTTGGCCCGAAGGACCATATATACCCAAGAGTAAATGGGGACACAATAGTCCAAGATTAGGAGGTTTCCATGGACAATAGCCAAGTGGGCCTCTGATGTTAAATAGGGTTTGATCTGATAAGCAGCACCAAGTTTCTGGTTAATCCTGTGGACTACAAGGTTGGTGTGGTCAGTGAAGGAGAGAGTGGGGTCAAAGGTTACCCCTAGATATTTGAAGGAGGAAACGTTGTCAAGATCAGGGCTGTAGAGGGAGTGGATTAGGGGTGAAGAGTTGGCTTTGAGGGATTTGGTGAGGTACAGTTTTGACCCAAACAACATTGCCTTGTTTTTTTTTAGTGTTAACCAGCATCATGTTGGATGTGAACCAGTTATGGACAGTGCTAATGTTATGAGTAAGGACGGAAGATATACAAGTGAGGGATTTGTCACTATGATAGATGACAAGATCATCCATGTAGAGGAGTGAATTGCAGGTCAGGGAATCAGAGGGGAAGGTGTTGACAAATATAGTATAGATCAGGGGGCCCAGAATGGAACCCTGGGGTAATCCAGTGGTGACTGGCAAGGCAGGGTAAGAGGCAGTGTCAATGCACACTGATTGGGAGTGGTCAGATATATATATATATATGGAAAGAAAAAAGGGGGAGGCTCTGGGAGAAGAATTTTGCCTTTTCACTCCCATCACCTTTTTGTTTTCCAGATTCTGTCTTGATCTTGCCATTTATCACTTCTTCTCCCAAAGCCTCCCCTCCTTTTTCTTTCCCCATATATATATATATATATGTATTCCTTTTTTTACCTCTCATTTACACTAATCTGCCTTTTTCTCTTTTAGATATTTCCTGAAGAAGACCTATGGTTGAAATGTTTATTTTTAACTCTATTTTCTATTTCCAGCATGCATTTAATATAACCATTTTGTTTTGTTTTCAGACCACATACCAATGCAGCACCTTGTTTTTTTTTTACATTATCAACATGGAATACATATAAGGCCAAGCTCAGGAATTGTAAAAAGACAATCACAAAAGCTAAAAATGATTTTGAAATAAATTTGGCTTCAAGGGCACAAGACAACAAAAAAGCTTTCTTTAATTATATAAACAATATGAGGGGTGAACAACATAAAATCGGACCATTAGGAGTAAATAATAACATATTAAACAGGGAGAAGAATATGGCAGTCATACTAAATAACTATTTCTCAAGTGTGTATCAAGCAAAAGAAGACCGTATAAAAGTAAATAACATAATAAAGAATTACACCTTTATCCAATATCATACAACGTCTGAGGAGGGAAAGGCTAAACTGGATATGTTGAAGGTTAACAAATGTCCAGGCCCCAATGAAATTCATCCAAGGATATTAAGAGAATTATCTTCAGAGTTAGCAGGTCCTGAGGCATTGTTGTTTAGTGTTTCCATCACTCCAGGAACTGTCATAAATGACTGGAGGCTAGCCAAAGTTACACCTATTCACAAAAAAGGTTCCAATGCAGATTTAACTAATTATTGACCAATACGTTTAACATCAATAATCTGCAAAGTGCTGGAAGGTTTTGTTAAAGACCTTATAGAAAAACACAAGGATGATGGTAACATTGATATACACCAACATGATTTCACAAATAGCCAATCTTGTCAATCAAATTTATTTCATTTCTTTGAACTCATAAGTAGGGCACTTGATGAGGGGTTGGCAGTGGATGTGATTTATTTGAACTATACCAAGGCATTTGATACTTTTCCCCATAAAGAGCTTACAGAAAAACTAATTAACATTGGAGTTAATGTAAATATCATCAGCTGGGTATCCTCTTGGTTAGAGGGGAGGTAGCAAAGAGTAATTATTAGATGCTATAGCTCTGAATGGGGTTCATATTAGTAGTGGGGTGCCTCGGGGATCGGTACTGGGCCCCATATTATTTAAGCTTTTTGTTCCAACTATGAAAACATCTAACAGTACCTGGATCAGCAAATATGCTGACAACACTAAATTAGGATCACTAGTTGATAATTCCTCTGCTTGTAAACAACAATAAAAAAGACCTTGATATAATATCAAACAGGGCTAATGCACATAAACTCTGCTTTAATACATCTAAATGCAAAGTGATGCCCTTTGGAAAAAAGAACCTCTTGTGAAATTATTATCTCAATGGCACCCTAACTAGAGGTGAGCAAGAAAGAAAAAGATTTGGTCATCATCACAACGGATGATTTAACTTTTTCAGAACATGTTAAACATGTGGCTTCTAGAAGTAACAGGATTCTGGGCTCTATCATCAAACATATTTCTAGTAGCGACAGGAGTGTTATGGTGCACTGTACGGAGCATTGATTAGGCCACAGCTGGAGTATTGTGTACAGTTCTGGTCACCTTACAAGGTTAGGGATATAACAGTCCTGGAGAGCATACAAAGGAAAGTCACTAGGAAAATTGTAAATGTGGAACTGTTATCCTATGATCAAAGACTACTAGAACTGGATCTGCATTCTTTAGAATACAGAAGATGTAGAGGAGACCTATGTATGGTCTATAAGGCCTCAATTACCCCAGATCTCTTCAAATGTCTTGGTTTGGAATATAAAGTAACAGGTACAAATCTCAGGGAACACAGTAAACAGTTAAAGGGAGATAACTACAACACCAAACGGGGCAATTGGTTCAGTCAGGGGGTGGTTTCCATCTGGAACTCTCTACCACTGAATATAGTAGATAGTGACTCTATGGAGATATTTAAATACACTATAGATAGGCATTTTGGTTACTATTCCAAAATTTAAAATTGGCAAGTCCAAATGGCATTCTTGCTTTCAACTCGAATAACTTCCAAGAATTCTATATTATACAGGGATGATAGTGCCTGTATAGTTAGAGTTGAGTAGCTTGTTTAAAGTTAAACCTCAAATTTTGCACTTTAATAACTTTGTACCTGATCAATGGATTAGTACAAAATTTGGTGTGCACTGTCCCATGGGGTACATCTCTTGAAGTGGCAAGTCTTGTTCCAGTTGGATGTGCAGATTCCGAGATCTTGATAGTGAAAAAAACATAAAAAGTTCCCTTTTTTCAGTTTTTTCCTCCCCACCTTGCAGCTAGACAGTGTGGAATTTTAGCCTGATTTTTGTTTGGCATAAAGAAGTTTGGTAGCAGAACAGACTGGGGAAATTTGGTGCAATAATATTAATCAGTTGCAAAGCTATAACATTTTTTTAGCTCCCATTATATCCTATGGGAGTTTTGCTGAACATTCCAATCTTTGGATAGCTGTGTTTTTTGTGAACAAGGATTTGGTCTCATGAAACAGGATTTAGTCTCAAGAGAGCAATCCTGTCTCATGATAACTGAAATCCTTGTTAATGAGAAAAAATCCTTTTTCGCAAGCCACCATCTTGTTTTCTGTTTTTTCCAAAAAAATAAAAGATTGAAAACCCACAAAAATGAAGCTAGCAAGATACACCAAGGCATGTATCTTGTTCATCGAGACTCACTTATATGGATTCCCAAGTGGCTGCATGCAGTGCAACCTCCAAGGGTGTTTTATTAACAGTTTAGATTCCTTTTTCACCACTCGTTAACTTCCTTTTTTGCCATCCGGAAGTTAGTGAGTGGCAAAAAAGGAATCCTTTTTCGCCACCCTCTGGTCACTTTCCACATATTTTGAAATAATTTTTTTGCAGACATTGGGGTGCCCAATCCTCATGTCAGCTGTAGATCCCCCTCCCTGCCACTGTGGGACACTAGAAGGCCAACTTCCAGTGTCCTGAAATATTTATTAATGAATTAAACTTTTTTGCCGACATGGGGTGCCCAATCCCCATGTCAACACTAGCACTCTCCCCCCACCACACCAGTGTAGAACAATGGGGATTGCACTCCTAGTGTCCCCAGTTATGTCCCCCTCCTACTGTGGGACACTGGGGAACCCACCTCCAATGTTCTGAAATGTTTAATATATATTTAAATAATTTGTTGCTGACATCGGGGTACCCAATCCCCATGTCAGCACTACAGCCCCCACCAGTGTGGGACACTGGGGAGCCAACACCCAGTGTCTCCCGTTATTTATAACCCCCTCCCACTACTGTAGGACACTGGGGAGCCTACTCCCAGTGTCCCCTAACAATACAAAACTCCCTGAAATAAAGAAAACAGTCCCCCAATGCCTTTTCCTATTGTTTACAAACAGTAAAAAAGAAATCAGTCCCTCGTCATCTCCTTGTCCCCCTTCCCCATCCCGACCCTTCCACTGAGCACCCACCATCCCACCCCCCTCACCCTATACTTACCTCTGGAGGTCAGGCGCTGTCATCTTCTGTGGACCAGGACACGTTTGCAGTCTTCAAAGCCAAACCACAAACTGAAGAATGAAGGTAAGTGCCCTATAATGGTTGTCAGTGGTGTTTTGAATTTATGTTGATATCTCAGTCATTTTGAGGTATTTTTGCACCAAATTTTCAACATGGGCTTTTTGGGACTCCACCTCATGAACACTAACACTGTCATTTCATTACTCAATCTCAAAAGGTGATTTTGCGGTCACTGTGTGAAATTACCTTTCAGGACTGAATTAATGAAATGACAGTGCCAATGTTCATGAGATGGTCTCAAAAACTATATTAATTGATGTTTCCAACTCCTGAGTTACTATGTGGTCACTGGCAATTCATTTGCAGGCTAAGTAACTATGGCAATTTTTTATTTTAGCTCCACATTTTCAACATTGCCATTTTCACACCACCTCACGAACAGTACAGCTGTCATTTTTTACATCCTACTCACAATGCGTTTTCACACCTGTGGCACAGAATGGCATGGACACTGTAAAAAAAATCACCTTTTGGGACCAAGTAATGAAATGACAGTAGGAGTGTTCATGAGGTGGGGTCCCTAAAAGGCCATGTTGAAAATTTGGTGCAAAAATACCCAGAGACACCCAAGTTACATGCAGTTGTTTAACTTTTTCTATGCACGCACGTGACTTTGACAGTTTGTAATATTTTCATTCCAAATTTTCAACATTGCTTTTTTTCACACCACCTCATAAATAGTACAGCTGTCATTTTTCAAATCCTGCAAAAATGTTTTTTTGCATCTGTGGCATGGAATGGTGTTAAAGTTGCGCCGAATTACATTTTGCCATGGATCTGAAAATGTTCTGTACTGGGTAGATGCGGTGAGGTTATAAGAAGATTATGTTGAAAATGTTGGTCAAATAAGGATACTGTTATACTATCTGAATGGAGGGATGAGAGCGCATGGTCCAAAGGACCCTGTGCTTCCACAGTAAAATAAGGATACTATTATACTAGCTCAAAAAGTAAAGGGATAAATTGCATTTTTTATATCTATATTATAGTGGCGTAGTTGCGCCACTATAGTTAGAGTTCACATGTCACTTCTATGTTAAAGTCAAGATTTTGCATGTTAATAACTTTGGACCCATTCAACAAATTTGCCTGAACTTTGGTATGCACGGTGGGGCATGGTAGTTCTCTTGATGTGCCAAATTTCATTTCAGTCAGACTTACAGTCTTTGCGTATGAAAATGCTGAATAATGCAAAATTATCCATTTTTGGAGGCAGCTTTTGGGATTATGGACGTGGCCCTGCACAACTGTCATGTGGTGTGCCACTCTGTGAGATAGCTCATTTGAAAGAGCTTTGGTGGTCAAACATGCCGCTTTTTGTTTGGTGAAAAAATATTAAGGCATTCAAAAGTTATGCCACTTTTAATTTCCCATTATGAGTCAATGGGAAAATTTATATGTATGTTTTGCCAACAAAGAATGGTGTTCTGGCCATCTAGTCCTGCCTGGCAATCAAATAATTTGCAGCCTTGCAGTTCAAGAATCTTTGTCCCCGAGAATTTTCAAAATTCTTTGATCGTGAGGTCTGCCATCTTGTTTTTAGATTTCTGATCGGAAAAACACAAATATCTCGGCTCAGGAGTCACTTCTGAAGTAAAACTTGGATGGGTTTTACTCAGGGGTCTCTGATCTGTGAAGCCATGCCTTTGGTTTCATCCAAATTGGTCAAAAAATAGAGTTATAAGCTTTTAAAATCTTTGATTGCGGCTCACTAACGATCTTTGATCGCGAACCTTCAAATTCTTTGATCACGAGATCTTTGATCGCGATCTTGCATCACGACCTAAATACACAAATATCTCGGCTCAGGGTTGGGCTAAGGACTCAAATGAGGGTGGGTTTTCATCAGGGGGCTTTGTTCTATTGAGGCATGCCGTTGGTTCGGTTCACATCGGTGAAAAAAAATCACATTTCACCATTTTTTATTCTTTGGTCGCGAGTGCGTAATTTCTTTGATCGCGAGCCTGCAAATCCTTTGATCGTGAGATTCTTTGATCATAATTGTGCATTGTGAGCGAGGGACAAGATGGCCGGATTAAACAATCAATTTTCTCAGCCCAGGGGTGTCCTAGGAAGACAAATGAGGGTGGGTTTTGCTCAGGGGGCTTCTTTCTGTCAAACCATGGCGGTGGTTTACCACAATTCTTTGTATTTTTAAAATTACAGCACTTTTTATTCTTTGATCATGATCCTGCAAATTCTTTGATCATGAGCCTGCAAATTCTTTGATTGCAAGATTCTTTGATCGCAATGGTGCGTCGTGAGCAAGGGATGAGATGGGCAGATTAAAAAATAAATTTTCTCAGCCCAGGGGTGCCCTAGGAAGTCAAATGAGGGTGGATTTTGCTCAGGGGGCTTCAATCTGTTGAACCTTGGTGGTGGTTTACTGCAATTCATTCCATTTTTTGATTTATTTTAAATGCAAAGTGTTAGTCTAGCGGCCCCCCTCCATCTGTATAAAATAAATAATGTTCTCCATATCCCTGGTAGTCTAGCTGCCCACCCAATCTGTATAAAATAAGCACTGTTCTCCATATCCCTGGTAGTCTAGCAGCCCCCCCAATCAGTATAAAATAAATAATGTTCTCCATATCCCTTGTAGTCTAGCGGCTCCCCAATCTGTATAAAATAAATACTGTTCTCCATATCCCTGGTAGTCTAGCCCCCCCCGATCTTCATAAAATAAATAATGATCACCAATTCCCTGGTAGTCTAGTGGACCCCCACCCAGCTGGAGCGCTACTGCAAAGATGTGCTCAGAAATTAATTTCTGAGCGTGTCTTTGTAGTAGCACTGCTAATGCACACAGTCAGCAGCTGGTCATGGAGGTGAGAGGTGGGTTGTGCCAGTCGCCAGCTGGGGATAGGTGGGGGGATGCTGGGTGGACTGCACGGCTGGATGGGGTCCACTAGACTACCAGAGGATGGTGATTGTTATTTATTTTATGATGATGAGGGCGCTGAACCAGGATATGAGAACAGTATTTATTTTATGCAGATCCGGAGCCGCTAGACTACCAGGGATATACTATATAGTAAAATGCAAGCAGAATAGGTCTAACTGCCTCTCGAGTCTGCTCGATTTTCAGCACCTGCACTGAGGGTCGATTTTGGTGTCTCCCCATCCCCCTTGGGTTATACTGTCCCCAGTCCCAGATGTTCCACCTGTACTGGGCCTGGTCAGATTTACTTTCCCCCTGTACCTGTCCCATCCCCATTTAAACCTGTCCACAGTCTCCAAATCTACCAGATCCCCGGGCAGTGCATTCCATGGCTCCACCACCCTTTCAGTGAAATAACATCTCCTCCTCTCCCCTCTGAACCTGCCCCCTTCCAGCTTACACCCATGACCTCTCGTTGCCCCACCCTCCTTCCTTTGGAGCACCCTGACTGGGCCTCCTTTATTGATCCCTTTCATTTACTTAAAGACCTCTATCATGTCCCCCCGTCCCTCCTCTCCTCCAGGGTGTACATGTCGAGCTTCCTGAGCCTCTCCTCATAGGTCATCTCCCCCAGGCCCCAGATCATTTTGGTTGCCCTCCTTTGGACCCTCTCTAGGAGTGTAATGTCCCTTTTTAAATGTGGTCTCCAAAACTGCACACAACACTCAAGGTGTGGCCTAACCAAGCAGTTGTACAATGGAAGGATCACTTCTGCCTTTCTGGAGGTAATCCCCCTGGTGATGCATCCCAGCATCCTATTTGCACTTGCTGCTGCCCTCCTACAGGTCTCTGAGTTGTTCATTTTGACATCTACCACTACTCCCAGGTCCCTGTCACCCTCCATGACTTGAATCATGTCTCCTCCCAGGGTATACCCCTGGCCTGGATTTCTGACTCTCAGGTGCAGAACCTTGCACTTCCCCACATTGAATTTTAGTTTCCATTTTCCCGACCACCTTTCCAGAGCCTCCAGGTCCTCCTGCAAGGCCACCCTGCCCTCCTCCTCATCCACCACTGCACCCAGCTTTGAGTCATCTGCAAAAGGACTCATCTCACTCCTGATCCCACTCCTGATGTCTGAGACATAGGCATTGAACAGGAGTGGCCCCAGCACTGACCCCTGGGGAACCCCACTAATAACCCACCTTGGGATGAGGCTAGCCCTCCAACCACCAACTTCTGAGTATGCTCAGAGAGCCAATTTCCTATCCATCTTAACAACTGTCTCCCTACCCCCATTTCCTTTGGCTTAGCCAGCAGACCACTGTGGAGTACTGAATCAAATACCTTGCTAAAGTCCAGAAAGAGGACGTCCACTGTCCTACCCTGGTCCAGGGCCCTCATCACCCAGTCATAGAACTCAACAAGGTTTGTCTGGCAGGATCTTTCCGTGACAAAGCCATGCTGCCTATCATCCAAGTACCCAGTTTGCTCCAGTAATTCCCCTAGCCTTTCCTTGACAATACCCTCCATCACCTTGTAGACCACCGATGTCAGGCTAACGGGCCTGTAATTTCCTGCCTCCTCTCTTGATCCCCCTTGTGGATTGGCACAACATGGGCCACCCTCCAGTCTTGGGGGACCCACCCAGTCCTCAGAGAGATGTTGAAAAGCTCCGAGAACAGTACCAGGGATATGAAGAACATTATTTATTTTAAATAGAGTGGGAGGAACTGCTAGACTACCAGGGATATGGAGAACATTATTAATTTTATACAGATCGGGGGGCCGCTAGACTTTCAGGGATATGGAGAACATTATTTATTTTATACAGATTGGGGGGCCGCTAGACTACCAGGGATATGGAGAACATTATTTTTCTCAGCCCAGGGGTGCTCTTGGAAGTCAAATGAGGGTGGGTTTTGTTCAGGAGGTTTCATTCTGTTGAACCATGGTGGTGGTTTACCATGATTCCTTGTATTTTTCAAATTACAGCTTTTTTTATTCTTTGATAGTGAGACTGCAAATTCTTTGATCGAGATCATGCATCGTGAACGAGGGACGAGATGGCCGGATTAAAAAATAAATGTTTTCAGCCCAGGGGTGCCCTAGGAAGTCAAATGAGGGTGGGGTTTGCTCAGGGGGCTTCATTCTGTTAAACCACGGTGGTGGTTTACCACATTTCCTTCGATTTTGTGATGTATAGCATTTTTTATTCTTTGTTCATGAGCCTGCAAATTCTTTGATCACGAGATTCTTTGATCGCGATCTTTGATTGCAAAATAGGGACAAGATGGCCAGACTTTTTATAATGGAATAGATTGGGACATTTTACTATTCTTTGACATTGAATATCTTGGAAATGGTTTGGTCTTTTTACTTGCAATTTGAAGGGTGTTTACAGCATGTCCTGTGGATATAAATTACAGTGTTTACATGTCAGAAAATTTTTTTTTAGTGTAGATATGGCGTGGTGCAGTTTACCTTCTGTGGACAGCGTTTTGCTTGTGGTGGTGGCTTGAAATTTGTAGGACATCTAGCCTTACTGTCATGGATGTAGTTTTCAGTCATTGTGTGTATTAAATGTCAACAGGTGCAGAACTGTGCTACTCTGATGAATTAAAATTTCAAACTTTGACATGTTATATCTCGGGCACAGTTTAGTGTTTTCACTTGAAATTTAGAGGGTGTTGACGGCATGTCCTGTAGATGTGAATTGTCATATTTATATGTCAGACAATATATTTTTTACGGAGATATTGCGTGCCGCAGTTTACATTTTGTGGACAGTGTTTTCTATTATTGTACTACATTAACATTTGTTTGGTGGCTGGCCTTGCTGTTGTCAATGTATTTGTTAGTCATTAGGTGTGTAATATGGACCGACACTTACAAATTGGTGGTGGGCCCCGCACTCTCAACAACTTGCGTAACTTTCTACTTTTCAATTCTTTATTAAGAAGTAAGGAAATTCTATGCAGAAAACTTTGTTAATGCATCAGTTAGGGTTCTTCTACAGTGACAATAGTGAGGAAATTTGACATTAGGGTTCCCACCCCTTTCACCCACCCCCCACCCCCACCAATAGGCATCGGGGTATGCTTTGGGATCGTCAGCCTAACTCACCCATTCTCCTCAGTGCACCACCTCAGCTTGTTTTACAAGCGATGGGGTGAGAGTTAGAGGCTGATGACCTAATGACACCCCAACGCCTGTTGGTGGGTGTGGGTGGGTGAAGGGTGGGAACCCTAATGTCAAATTTCTTCACTTTGTCTCTGTAGAAGAACCCTAACTGATGCATTAACAAAGTTTTTTATATATATATATATATATATATATATCCCAAATAGTCTAGTGCATTAATCCAAGGGTTTACTGTCATCTTGCTGTGAGTTCTCTCTATTCTTGAGCCCCTGCTAGTGCCCACACCCTCAGGGTAGTGGCTTGCCATAAGCCATCCGAGCTAGCCAGCCCTTTTAAAAAACCAAAAAGAATATTTTTAACCTGAATAGTTTAGCGCATTAATCTAAGGGCTTTTTCTCATCCTGTTGTGAACTCCAGCACCTAGCAGTGCCTACACCCCCACATAAGCCATCTGGACTAGCCAGCTACTGGGCACGAGTTGCCTGCCCCAAAAGTGTCAGTTGCTCTTTAAACTTCCCTTAACTCTTAGCCTGCTGCTTGTCCTGGCAAGTTATGTTGATCTCAACTCTGGCCCTCCCCACATCCTACTCCCCTCCAAAGGGTCTAAGATTCCTTTATATTATTATCCACAGTCTCATCGCTAACATTGACCACCTGAGATGGTGGACACAAACAATCCATCATGCCCTCAAATCTCTTATGTCTCTGAGACCTGGCAGTCACCCAGGATTAGTGACACCACCATTGCCTCCTCCTTGCTACTCTATCTTCAGGCAGAACTACTCCAAAAGTGGTGGAGTTACTGCCATGTACATGGCCCTTTCCCCCCAATTTGACCTCATGCGTTTAATCTCTACTCCAACTATCCATGATTCGTAAACTATCCATTCCTTTCTCCACTTCTATTTTTTTTATTGCTGGCATTTATTTCTGTCCTGGATCCAAACTAGAAACTCTCCTCGGCTTTCTTTGAGTCCTCTCTCATTACCTTTGTTTCTGCCTGAGAACTCCTAGTTCTGGGTGATTTCAAGCACAATTGGTCTTACCCTGCTTCTAAAAGAAAAAAAAACCTCACACAAAATATCCAGTCCCTCCAGCTCACACAGCAAACCTCTGAGTCTATATAAATCCACCTAAGTTCTTGAAACCACTCCCTTATATGAACATATGAAATGCCAGCAGAAACACGCCAAAATGGTCTGTTGAGTCTGCTCGATTGTGCAGCTAGCCCCTCACCTTACAGCTGTCCCACCCTTCCAACCCTGCCTCATAGTCCTCCCCCCCTCACTCTGTCCCAGCCCCTCTTGAAGCAGCCCACCGTCCTACACAAAACCACCTCCTCTGGTAGAGTGTTCCACTTGTCTACCACCCTCTCCGTGAAATGTCTTCTGATTTCTCTCCTGAATTCCCCCCCTCCAACCTCAGTTGATGCCCTCTGGTATCCCTCCCTCTTCTGATCCAGAATATCTCTCCAGTATTAGCCTTGTTTATCCCCTTCAGGTACTTAAAGGTCTCAATCATATCCCCCCATCTCTCCTCTCTTCCAGGGAATACATGTTAAAGATGTTCAGCCTCCATTCGTAGGATTTCCCCTCCAAACCCTGGATCATCTTAGTCAACCTGCGCTGCACCCCTTCCAACAGTCTAATGTCCTTTTTCAGGAATGGGCACCAGTACTGCATGCAGTATTCCAGGTGTGGCCTGACCAGCTACCTGTATAAGG
The DNA here is from genome assembly GCA_016271365.2 of Neoceratodus forsteri. Classification (NCBI taxonomy): domain Eukaryota; kingdom Metazoa; phylum Chordata; order Ceratodontiformes; family Ceratodontidae; genus Neoceratodus; species Neoceratodus forsteri. The sequence continues at coordinate 760,904,379 of CM057451.1, forward strand.
GAAGGATCACCTCACTCCTTCTAGAGGAGATCCCCCATGCTATGCAGCCCAGCATCTTGTTGGCTTTTGCTGCTGCCCTCCTGCACTTTGCTGAGTTGTTCATACTACCCGTTATAATCACCCCCAGGTCCTTTTCTTCCTCTGTGCTCCCACAACTGTACCCCTCCCAGCTGATAGCTCCTCCTCTGGTTCGTAGCTCTGAAGTGCACTACCTTACACTTCTTGGCATTGAACCCCAACTGCCATGTTTCTGACCACTCCTGTAGTTTAGTCAGGTCTCCCTGCAGTCCCTTCCACCCCTCGGTGTCATCCACCACAGCTCCCATCTTGGTATCGTCTGCGAAGAGACTGATCTTACTACGAGTCCCATGTGAGATATCGGCTATGAATATCCCAAACAGCACTGGTCCCAGCATTGACCCCTGTGGTACCCCACTCATTACTGCTGTTGGTGATGGGAGTTTCCCCTCCACCACCACCCTCTGCTGTCTGCCCTTCAGCCAGTTAGTGATCCACATGACCATCTTAGTACCCATCTCTACATAGTCCAGCTTCCCTCCTAGCCTCTCATGTGGCACGAAATTGAAGGCCTTGCTGAAGTCCAAGTAAAGGACATCCACTGCATGGTCCTTGTCCAGCTCGCTGGTCACCCAGTCATAGTATTCAATCAGGTTGTCTGGCAGGACCTTCCTGAGACAATCCTGTGCTGCTACCTATCCTGGAGGCCATTGTTCTGCAAAAATGTCACCAGCCTCTCCTTAAAGATGGTCTCCATGAATTTTCCCACAATTGACATGAGGCTTACTGGTCTGTAGTTACCCAGATCATCCTTTGGGCCACGCTTGTGAATGGGCCCTATATGGGCTAACCTCCAGACCTGTGGTACTCATCCTGTGTGCAGAGAGGTATTGAACAGGTCAGCCAGTGATCCTGCCAGGCACTCTGCCAGTTCCTTGAGTACCCTGGGGTGAATGCCATCAGGTCTCGGTGCCTTGTACACCCACAGTGCCCTCAGTCCTTCCAGTACTCTGCTCGCTGAAATATCTCCATCCATCACCCCTCCTGCCCACCCCACCACTCCCATCAGGTATCTGTCCCCTCCACTGTGAATACCAAGCTGAAGTACTCATTTAATGCCTCTGCCTGCTCCTCCCCCACCCACCCCGCTTTCCTAATCCTCACTATCTGGTCCCTCTTCTTCCTTCTCTCCCAATGTATCTGAAGAATTCCTTCTTTCTGTCCTTGATGTCCTGTGCCAATCTCAGCTCTCTGACTGCCTTGATAGCTCTGACCAGCCTTGTAACCTCCATGGGCTTCTTTGTATACTCATCTCCATCTTCCCTCCTCCTGACCTCTTGAATATTTAAAAGCTCCCTCTTGGTTTCTCACCTGTTCATGACCTCCTTGGTCAGCCAGCTGAGCTTCTTTGCTCTTCTTACTCTGTGCCCTAGTACATGTCCCAGTGGCCTCTGCTAGCGCTGCCTTAATAATACCCCATTTTTGTTTGGCATCCATGGTTGGTTGGATTCCCTCTAGGTGACCTATGAGAATTTCCCTCATCCTGTTGAAGTCTGCCCCCTTAAAATCAATCACCCTGGTACCTGAACCTCCAGATTGCTTCCCCATTCTGAGTGTGAACCACACTGAGTGATGGTCACTCCCAGCCAGTGGGTCCTCAACCTCCAGGTCCCTTATGGCTTCCCCATTCGATTGCACAAGGTCCAGAGTCTTCCCCAACCTAGTTGGTTTATGTACCAACTGCACCAGGAAGCTATCCTGAAATGCCTTCAGTATAACCTGCTCCCCTGCACTTGTGGTGTTTGGTGTGCTCCAGTCCACCCCAGGTAGGTTGACGTCCCCCACCACCACTGTGCTCCCCTTCCTGCAAACCCTCCTGATCTGTTCTGCCAACTCCTTGTCCAGCTCCTCCCCTTGAGTTGGTGCCCTATACACTACCTCTATCCTCAGTACCCTGCCCTTTGAATCCTGAAACTGTCTCCACAGGGCCTCTGTTTCACCTTCCCCCCCTCCTCCCATATGCTCCTTATTCCCTCCATTATATAGATTGCCACTCCCCTTCCCCTTTCCTGTTTACTCTGTCCTTTCTGAACAGCTTGTATCCAGGGATCATCTTATCCCAATCCTGGTACTAGGTAGCCTAAGTTTCTGTTATGGCTGCAATGTCCACCTGCCCCACTGCCAAGAGGGCCTGTAGCTTGGCTGATTTGTTACTTAGGCTCCTCGCATTCAGTGACACGACCCTCCATTCAGATCCTTTCCTTCCTCCCTGAATTTCCCCCTTCTACCTACCCTGCTGTCCCTCCCCATTAGCTTGGGGTAGGCTCATCTGGCTTCCTCCCTGGGAACCTTGCCTACCAGCTGTCCACTTGCCACCCCCCTTTCTAGTTTAAAGCTACCCTTGTTGCTATGTACCCCTCTATCCCCTGCTTCAATACTGCCTTTCCCTCCCTGCTCAAGTGTAATCTGTCCCCTACATACAGGCCATTGTTGTCCCAGGTTCTGCCCCAGCCCTCTGCTACCCCATACCCCTTGGTATGACACCATTCCCTCAGTTAGGTGTTGAACTCCCCTAACCTTCTCTTCCTCACAGTATTTTCACAGGGTACTGGGAGCACCTCTGAAAAGGCCACTGATTTGCCCACCTTCTCACACATCTTCCCCAGTTCCTCGAATCTCAACTTTACTACCTCCACCATCTCCTCCGATAGGTTGTTCTTACCCACATGCACCACAACATGTGGTTTCTTCCATCCCCTCCCTGTGCACTTGAGAATCTACTATCCTGCCCTGCCCGCCATCAACCCAGGAATAGACTAGACCCAGATTAAACTATGTATTTCCCCTTTACTGTCCCATCTGATCCCTTTAAGTATGGAATCCCCCAGCACTAGCACACCCCCATCCTCTTTCCTTTTCCCTGCCTCCACCCTTTTCCCCAAGGCCTCCATCACCGGAGCATGCCACCTCAATAATGCCCCTTCTCCCCTTCTGTTCCCCTTCCCCATCCTGTCCCCTGCCCCCTTCAGTGCTCCGTCTCTACCTTCCACATCTCTCCGCTCTGCCCTGCCCCACCCCCTCTGCTCTGACTCTGTCGTCCACCCCACTGGCAGTGTTTCTTTTCTCCTCACCCATTTCCCTCCTCTGACAAACTCCTGTCCCTTGTAGATTTCTTTCCCCTGCCCCCTCCTGCTCTCCCCAAGATTGTGCCCCCCATCATCATCCACCAGTGTTGCCAGCACATCAAACCTATTACCTGCTCCTCCTGGCTGGTTATGCTTTGGCTCTCTCCCTTCGCTTCTGGCTTTCACTCTAATGCTAGATCCCCTGTTTGGTCCACTACTGCCCTCCCTGCCCATCCATTCCATTGAGCCCCTGCTCCTCCGATGTGGTGTCTTCATGTTATTTCCCCAATGAGACCCTCCTGCCTCAAGGCCCCCCTTCCCTCATCCTCTCCAACACTCTCCTAAGATATAGCACTTCCTCCTCCAGCCTCCTCAACCTGGTACAGATTGGGCACCCTCCTAGCCTCCACAATATGTTCATCCAAACTGCTGCCCCACATCCATTTCATCCCACAATTCTACCTGTGTTACCCCCTTCACATCATGCCTCCCCCTGTCCCAGCCCCCCATACGCTGGCCCCAACTGCCCCTACCATAACCCTTCCACCCTCTGGTGTGTCCATCCCTGTCCCACTCCATCCATATTTCTCAGTGTTGTTCTAGATACCCCAATGGTTTCACACTTCTTGCACTGTATCCCTCAGAGCTGTCTGTGCCCTATTATCTATATCAAAACAAGACTTATCCCTTCCTTCCTATCCTGCACTGCTTCCCCCAGAGCAGTCTATGCACTATCAGCAATGTTCATACAAAATCTAGTCTCTTGACTAGAAATGTCCCTCCTTCATGAAAGGGTTAATGAGATTGATAGCAAATGTCCAACTGAGTCTATGCAGTGTTGGACTGGCTGCTACAAATAATGTGCCAACAAGCTTACATCCAGTCCTGTCCCACATCACCCCAGTACACCCCCTTCAATTAGGAGGCTGCAACCCACCTATAAATGGAGATTAGCTCAGGGTGGGAGGGATGGGGAAGGTGGGTTTGAGCTTACTCCAAACTCCCTCATGAGACAATCAACCCCTCCCCAAGGTAGTAGCCGTCCCTTGTTTGGCCTTTTATGCCCTATGCCCGCAATGTAAAAAAAAAAAAATCTCCTGCTATTCAATCCCCCTGCTAGTGGCTTCCTAAACTTAGGCACAAGAGGAGGTACAAATCACAAATCAGGCTTCTAGCTGCAGTGGTGCTCATGGCATCCTCTGCCATGCTCCCATTCATTCCTCATCGCTCCTCCTCAGCTCTCAGAATCCCGCTGCTCCCCCGATGGCTCAGTTCAGGAAAAGAAAAATAAAGTAACAGAAGAACAAAAAAGTTAAGGTACTCCGGCTCTTTCCCTCAAGATGTGCTCACCCTGCCCAGCTTATAGCACTATTCTGCCACTGTCCTTAGCCAGCTCGCTGTACTCCCGCCCCATTCCAACCCAACCACAGGTGGCACAGTAGTCACATGCCGCACCCCCACTCTCTCCTCAACGCTGACTGCGAATGGCGCAGTTCATGCCGGGTGGCATCTTAAACAGGCCTCTGTCCTTTGAGTTTTGCACCTTGCCCCCCATTCCCTATTGGCTGCCCTGACCATGATCCCTCATGAGACAGTCAACCCCTCCCCAAGGTAGTAGCCATCCCCCGCTTGGTCTTTTATACCCTATGCCACTACGTAAAAAAAGAAATATATATATATATATATATATATATATATATATATATATCCTGCTATTCAATCCCCCTTCTACTGGCTTCCTAAACTTAGGCACAAGAGGAGATACAAATAGACTGCAATCATTCCTCTCACCCTCACTTTATCATTGAATCAAGCATCCTCTCAGACAATCTCAGTAACCATCGTATGGTATACTACTGTATACTGTATGTGAAGGCTCACTGGCCTAATCCCCCCCACACACACACACACTTATTGTACTCTAGTCCATCAAATCTAATCTACCTTAGCATGGCATCACTGTGATACACAATACAATCCTCCCAGGCAAGCTTAGAAGATCCCACCAACCAATCTGGTGATCTCTCCTCTAGAGGTAATTCCCCAGGAAGATGAATTGAGATTGTTGAAGGGCGCAGTAACTTTAAGTGTGTTAGCTCCAACAGTACTGATCCACAGATACTGAAAATTATGGTAAATTACCTAGCAGTAGCAGCACCTAGTACAACACTTTTTAACTTCTGCTAAAACTGACCACATCTCTTTAGTCTGCAGAACTGCCAGAGTAACATGCCTACACAAAGTTGGGTACCCCTCTGACCTCAAACAGCTACAGACCTATATCAGTTTTCTAAACACTCAGACTTTCAAAAAGGCTGAAACATAACTAACTGATGATGCATCTACTCAATAATAAGATACTCTCATACTAAAGCACATACAGTACTAAGGAGGGTAAGGAGTGAGAATGCAAGTTATTCATAAATGTTCCTATGGTTTACATAGAATAATATTGCAATTTTCCCCCTGAGATTATGAAATTATTCAAGCATCTCTTGAACTTGTCCTTTGTTTTGCTAATAATCACTTCCAGTGGTAACTGATTCCAAGGGTTTGCCACTCTAAGTGTGAAAAAATATTTTCTCTTTAGAGTAATCAACTGTTTCCCCACAGTTTGAAGAGGATGACCTCTAATATCCCTTTGGTTATTTTCAAACTTAATCCCCAATTCAGACATTAAGGACGGGTCATTTATGATATCATACAATAGTAGCAAATCACCTCTTAAATGTCTTGTTTCAAGCGGCATATGCCTTAGTGATTTTAACCTATCCTCATATGTCATGTTTTATAAACCATGACTGTTTCTGGTATACTCTCAATTTGTTTGCAGTTGGATTTCCTTAAGGGACACCACAACTGGGCGGCATACTCCAAATGTGGTGTCGCATAAGACCTAAACTGGGGCATCAATATTTTGGCGTCCTTAGATTGTATATTCTGCTTGATAGCCAAATAACTTTATTTGTTCTGTTTATTGTCTCATTAATCTGTTTTGTGTTACTTAGATCTTGTGTTATGAAAATGCCTAGGTCTTTTTCATTATTAGGTGTAGATAATGTTGTCCCTCCCAACATATAGGAAACACTGGAGTTAAGCCTACACAGGTGCATAACCTTGTACTTATCCGTGTTTACTCTCGTGCTCATCATGCCCCATTTAATTACCCAATCTGATATTTGGTCACAGTCTCTCTGGAGGTCCTGGGCCTGTTGGATTGTTTTACATGGGCCACCTATCTTGACATCATCAGCAAACTTTTCATAGGGGGATAAAGTCTTATGGGTCATATCAGAGATAAATGCCTGAAACATGGTAGGACCCAAAACAGAGTCCTGTGGCACTTCACCAGTGACGCACCCCCACCCCTGATAGATATCCATTTATCATAACCCTCTGTGTTCTCCCTGTCAGCCAGCTTCAGATCCATTTTATGATGTTGTTGTTGATGTTTAAATTTGTTAATTTGTCTATCATAGTCCAATGTGGCATCACATCAAATGCCTTGCTGAAATCAAGGAAAATAACATAGCAAGGAACCCTTTTATCTAGCTGGAAGCTAATTTTTTCATAAAAGCATAAAAGATTTGATAGACATCCCCTTCCTTGTTTGAGCCCATGTTGTTCAGTATCATTAGCATTCATGACAGGAGTTATTAGGTCTTTAATAAGGCTTTCCAAAATCTTTCATACTGATGAGGTGAGGCTGATAGGTTGATAATGTGTCCATTCAGATTTAGTTCAGTTGTAGTGCACTTTTTATGTATTGGGATGACATGCACAGATCTCCAGTCTGAAGGCACACAGTTGTTATTTAAACATCCCTTGAATAACAATTTTAATGGATAGACAAGATTGTCTGACAATAAATACAACATCTGGCTTGTTATGTTGTCTGGGCCCGGTGAAGTTTTATCCTTTTGTTTATCCAGCTTATTTTTTATTTGATCTGGTGTAAATGGTGGTTTATTTGGTTGCCAATAGGTAAATCGTTACTCTGTTCTGGGCCTTATAGTCCACAAAATGTTTTATTAAATATATTGGCCATTTGTAGCTGGTCATGAATCAGTTCCCCATTTACCATAATGGGACCAACTTGGCTAACTGTTTTTTTTAATTCATTTGTGTAAGAAAAAAGTTCTTACAATTATCTTTATTTGCAGTTTCAGCCAAGCAATACTTCCATTTTCTTTAAACATGTCTAATTGAGTTTTTGCATTTCTTTTGTATTGCAAGATAAGCATCCCAAGCTAGACTTGTTTTCTGTTTCTCATCTGCACAACCTGGGCTCAGACCAAACCATTCAACAGCACAGCACTGCTAATGGCAATGAATGACATGTAACTTAGAAACATAGAAATATAGAAACCTAGCATTTGTTGGCAGAAAATGGCTGCTTGGCCCACCCAGTCTACCCATATATTCCATGCCTAATCTGTCTCTGCAGATCCTAACTGGTCCCCTGTGACCCTTCCCCTCCCTGCCTATTTACAAATATTCCTCTACATCTAGCCCATGCATGCTTAAATCAACCCACTGTTTCTGCTGGAAGTCTATTTCGGGTGCCTAACACCCTTTCAGTGAAGTACTCTAGTGTTTTCTCACATCCCACTTAACTCAGCTTCATTGCATGCCACTGCTTCAGGTGTTCCTTTTCATTGAAAGAGACTCCCCTTCTACACCCTATTCAGCCCTGTGAGTTACTTGTTGGTTTCTATCATTTTCCCTCTCTGTCCTCCCTCCTAGGGTTCACATGTTGAGATCCCTCCATCTCTCCTCATAGGGCATCTCCTGCAACCCCTGCACCATTCTAGTTGCCCTCCTCTGGACTGCTTCCACCCTGTCTATCCTTTCTAAGGTGTGGCCTCCAACACTGGACATAGTACTCCAGGTCGGGTCTCAACAGAGACTGATACAGTGGCAACATCTCCTTTCTCTTCCTGCTGAAGATATCTCTTTCTATGCACTCCAGCGTCCCATTAGCTCTATCCTCTGCTTTGTCACCCAGTTCTGCCACTTTGAGATCATCAGTTATGATAGCCCCAAGGTCCCATTCTTGCATAGTTACTGTCAGTACCTCATCCCATCCTACAGTATACGCTGCTCCTGGATTCCTATGCCCTCTGATCATGATTTTGCATTTTTAGCATTGAACCCAAACTGCCATACTCTTGACTACGCTGTGAGTTTCCCCAAATTCCTGCATACTCTGTCTACACCCTCCCAAGTGTCCACCCTATTACAGATTTTAATATCATGTACAGAAATTATGCTTTCCCTTCAAGTTCTTCAGCAATGTTACTTATGAAGACATTGAAGAGGACCAGTCCCAGTACTGAGCCCTGTGGCATGCCACTGGACATTCTGCCATCATTACACTGAGTACTGTTAACCATCACCCTCTGTTGCCTATTTATTAACCAACTTCTAACCTAATTTACCACTTTGGATCCCACTGACAGGCTTCTCAATTTCTTTAGTAGTTTCTTGTGTGACACAGTGCCCAAGACTTTGCTAAAGTCCAGATTGGTCCTGTCAACTGCCCTGCCCTGATCTATTTCTGTGGTCACCAAGTCAAAGAAATCAATCAGATTAATCTGACATGACTACCCCATGAATCCAGCCTGCCTTTGATTTTGCACCCCATTGGATTCAAGATATTCTACCAGCCTTTCCTTAAGCAAGGAATCAGGGTTTCCATTAATTTCCCCACCAATGAAGTGCAACTGACTGGACTATAGTTGCTAGACTCCTCCCTGCTATCGCTGTTATGTAGAGGGGCCATGTCTGCCCATCTCCAGTCCTCCATAACCATGCCTGTTTCTACTGAACTGTTGAATAAGGCCATCAGTGGGGCAGCCAGCTTCTCCCTGAGTTCCTTTAATATCCTTGGATGCATCCTATCTGGTCCCATAGCCTTGCCCACCTTCAGAGCTGCAAGTCTCTTCAGACCTCTCTCCCCTCTCTCCTTTGTTCTTGCTACTGCCTGCTGGTCCACCTCCACTCCCTCCCTCCACTGTGAGGACTAAGCAGAAGTATATGTTCTAGATGGCTACTGTTTCTTGGTCTTCTTCTGTGCAGTCTCCCACTACTGCCCCTCTAATCCTCAATATTCCTCTCCTTGCTTTCCTCCTCTCACTTATGTATCTGAAGGAAGTTTTACTCCATTAGCTACCCCTTTGGCTATCCTTTCCTCTGTCTGCACCTTTGCTCCCCTCACTGCCTTTCCTGCTTCCCTCTGTATTACTTTATATACTGTACCTTCTTGCCCTCCTTCCTTTGGTTTGCCTTATACCTCCTGTATGTCACCTTTTTATCCTTCACCACCTTGGCCACTTCTCTAGAGAACCATAACTGTTTCTTTTTCCTTCTGACTTTACTCATTCCTTCACACAGAAGCTAGTTGTCTTAATTATGCCTTCTTTTATTGTTCCCCACTGTGCCTCTACCTCTCCCTGTCAATCTCACCTACAAAGCAGCTTCTGGGGTAGTTTCCTATGACTTTAAAATCCTCCCTTCCTAAAATCCTGGACCCTCATCCTTATGTGGTTTGCCTTTGCTCCTCTTTATTTTAAACCACACTGTATGGTGATCACTGGTACCTAGGGGGCAGCCCAGTGTAATGTCTACAGTATTGTCCCTGTTTGTAAGCACCAAGTCCAGCACTGTCCCATCCCTAGTGGATTTTTTGACTAGCTGCCTGAGAAAAGCCCCTTGGAGGGAGTCAAGGATGGCCCAGCACCTTGCCAAAGCCACAACTGGAAGGCTCCTCCCCATGTCTAGCAGATTGAAGTTACAAACTAGCAACACCACCCCTTACTTGCCATTCTGATGATGGCTTGCCCAAGTGCCTTGTCTAACTCATTTCCCAGTGCTGGAGGTCTGTACACTACCCTAGTATGTATATTGGCCCCAAACCCTGTCTCCAGGATGACAGACAGCATTTCCAGCCCTTCCTTTTCCTCTGGGTGCCATTGTACCTCCATGGCCTTAATTTTCTCACTCACATATAGTGCAAACCCTGCCCTGTTTCTCATGAACAGAGAGTAGCCAGGTATGACCATGTCCCAATTATGGTGCTCAGTGCACCACAACTCTGTTATGGCTACCAAATCCAGGCTTGCTTCAGCCATGGTGTCCTCCAGCTCTGGAATTGTATTTCCCAGACTCCTTGCACTGGTGCACATGGCTCTCCAGATCTTATCCCCTCCATGCCTACTTCCATACTTTATTCCCTCATTCCTGCCTGTGCTATCCACTGAAGCTCCACCTAGAAACATAGAATTTGATGGCAGATAAGGACCGCTTGGCCCACCCAGTCTGCCCATTTCCCTACCTAATGGATAAGCTGCAGATCCTAGTTAACCAGCAGCCTACTTCTTTCTACCCCCACCCCCTAGAATTGCCTTATGACTGTCCCATGCATGCTTGAATTCAACCACTGTTTTTGACTCCACAACCTCCTCCGGAAGGCCATTCCATGCATCCACAACCCTCTCTGTGAAAAAATACTTCCTTACATTTCCTCTGAGCTGCCCCCCCATCTTCAAATTGTGCCCCCTTGTTCTTGCACACCTCTTTTTTTGAAAGATGCTACCCTCTTGGACTTTGTTGAGTCCCTTGAGGTACTTGAAAGTTTCTATCATGTCCCCCTTCTCCCTCCTTTCCTCGAGGCTATACATATTAAGCTCCTTTAGTCTCTCTCTCTTCAAATGTCTTCCGGTACAGACTCTGCATCATTTTAGTTGCCCTCCTCTGGACTGCTTCCATCTTGTCTATGCACTTGCGGAGACATAGACATAGACCTGATCCATCTCTTCTCTTTTAACTGTATCTGTTGTCTGTTTCTTTTCCTCCTTTATTCTTGCTTCCCTGATTTATACTCCCATTTTCCTCTGCCTTGTTCCCACCGCTGTCTTCTTGCACCCCTACACAATGAGAATTTACTTACTTATGCCTTCCCGTCATAATGCTACATCTTCACAGGGGAGCAATTGTTCTATCCATTGGTTTTATAGTCCCTACCAGCTAAATGCTTATCCAAGTAGCATTTGAACCTCCCACTAAGGACTGTAGTCCCCTTCCCAAAAGGATGTAGGCTGTCTCCCCAGTAGAGGCCCATCTCTTCCCCAGCAGTTTGCCCCACTCCTCAATCTAACCAAAGCCCTCCTCCATACATCATACCTTCAACCAACTGATAAACACCTGTGGCAGAAGCCACTAGGCATGCCACCTGCTTAAGGCCCCTTCCCAGCTACCTGAAATTATTCTGCACTAACTCTACTCTGTCTTTTACCAGGTCATTTTTCCTGAGGAGGACAATGATTTCTAGCTCCCTCACAGCTCCTGCTGCCCTAGTGATCCTCAGGATATGCTCTCCATCCCTCCAAACTCAAGCACCTCAAAGGCACTTCACATCCTTCTTACTTCCTCCCCTGCTCCTAAGTCTATTCCCCATAATTTAGAGTCCTCCATGCTCCCTCTCCCTTCTTCACCAACTCCAACATGTATCCTTCTAATTTAAAGTTCCCCACCAGCAGCTGCTTCCTCCTTGGCTATGGGCCTCTTCCTCCCTCCTTGGGGCCTCCGCTTCTCAGGACCCCTTCTTCCACCCTTCCCACTGCTATGGTTGCCTCCTCTAGGCTGCCCCATCCTGCCAGTATGGTAAAGGAATTCTGCAGTGATAAGGCTGAGGGGCATGCACTCTTGCCACCACCACCACCCTCCCAGAGCCCACCAAGGTCCAACCAGATTGGTGGCCCCTGGGCAGGGCAGAAGGTTTGCTGTACCCTTGCCAGTTTGTCCCATAGTCCAGCAATCTCTTTCCTCAACCCAGAGAGGTGAGTACAAATAGGCAGCACATCAGCCTCCAGAAGGTATCCTGAAAGACTACAGTCTCACACCCATTGCACATTTGCAATGGATGAGGGCTACATTGCTGATGCAGTCTTCATCAGTCTCACAAAACATTTGATACCATCAATCAAGATACCCTATTTTGCAAGCTATATCAACTATGGTTATTCCACAATACAGTCTCTTGGTTCAAAGGCTACTTCTTGGACAGATCTTACATAGTGAAAATCAGTGGTTTAATCTCATCTTCATAATCACACAGCATAGGAGTCCCCTGGGGCTCCATACTGGGATTCTTTTTATTGAGCTTGTTTGTTAATAACCTTTATATCTGTAGTGACTCCAGCAACATGACACTCTGTGCTGATGACACAGTCAACTGTACCAAGGCCAAGGCTATTGCAAGTCCATAGACAGGTTTCTACTGCAGTTGAGATGCATCCAAAGATGTTGAGGGAGACATGGCAGTCTTTGGCAGTATCCTTGACAGACCTACACAATGAATCACTAGCAACAGGTTTAGTGCCCACAGAATGGAAGGTGTTAAATATGGTTCCCTATGCAAGAGTGGGGACAGCTGGATACCTACAGTATAGGAAAACTGTGGACAATTATTAAAGAACTGATAGGTGAATTCCTGAAGGTAAATGGTCTAGTGGATAGGAATCAGTATGGATTCATGAGGGGCAGGTCATATAATACAATCTGGAATCATTTTTCAATTCATTGACACAGATGGTTGATACAGGCCAATCAGGGAGGTAGTGTAATGCAGGTGGTAAGAGCACTGAGCTGTAAAACTGGAGAATGGGGTTTGAATCCAATAGCCATCACTTGCATACTGTGTGACCATGAGCAAGTAACTAAACTTCCCTGTGCTTCCATGACATACCTGGAAACAAGCCTCTACTTAGTGTGTTTTTCCTGGCCAAAAATTGTTAAATAAAATAAATAAAAAGTTAACCTAATTTACTTGGAGCTCAGTAAAACCTTTGATCGATTCAGTGCTGCATAGGAAATTAGTGTAGAAGTTAGGAGACCTTGGCCTTGGGAAGGGATTAACTAGTTGGACTTGGAATTTGTTGACTTGTAGGACTTAGAGAAGGGTCTTGAATGGAAAGTTTTCTGTTATAAGGGATGTGGCTAGTGGGGTGCCTCAGTGGTTTGTCCTGGGGCTACTGCTATTTAACATGTATTATTATATATTACATATTATGTATAATCCAACATGTATTATTATGTAACTATATTGGAAATATGGGCAGACAACCAAATCAATCCCTTGGAGCTAGTTATGAATAAACTATATAGATTTGCACTAAGGGTTCCTGATAATACCCCTATTGAGGTGGTGAGAAGGGAACTTTGACAGTATTCTCTTCCTTCCCTTTGCCAAATCCAGAGAATCAAACATGTTTTGAAACTGTTTATAATTCCTGACCATTGCTTACTTAGAATTACACTTGAGGAAGCTATTGAATTTAACCATAGAGGGCCAGATTTTCAAAACGGTTGCGCCATACTTGGCAGGTTAATGCCTACGCAAGTCCGAACTTGCGCCATTCTGCGATATTCAGCAGGAGGCAGTTGCGCCACTGAAAACATGCTGAGCAACAGCGCAATGCAAATGAAATCAATGCTGAACTGGAGGGGGAGGATCCATGCATAAACTGCACAGCCTGATATTCAGCCGGGCTGTGCAGAGTTGTGCAGGCACAACCCCCAACCTGTGCCTGCACAACGTTGAGCCCAAAAAAAAAGGATCAAGTCAAGGGCCACCCACAGGTGAGCTACCGCATTGCAGGGCACAACACAGCAGCTGCCACCTGTGGCTGGCCCTCGACCCACTCCCTGTTCCCCCCCCTGCAGCCCAATGGTGGGCAAAAGTGTAAAAAGTCCCCCACCCCCACTGGCCCAATTATGGGCAGCAAAGTGTCCCCCCAACATATCCCTGGTGGTCCAGTGGACTGAAAAGCCCGATCGCAGGCAGCAAATGTTTAAACACACCCCTGAACATATCCCTGGTGGTCCAGTGGACCAAAAAGCCCAATCGTGGCAGCAAATGTTTAAACACAACCCTCCTCCCAAACATATCCCTGGTGGTCCAGTGGACCAATAAGCCCGATCATCAGCTGCATTAGTTTGTGACCCCTCACCCTCCAAGACCACATCCCTGGTAATCTAGTGTCCCCACCCCACCCACAAAGCCCCACCACCCCCCCCCCCACCTGGCCGGGTGGCAGCATCCACCATCTGCCACCCCACACTCACCGCACTGACTGCCCGGTGCTGCGACGCTTCATTCAGAGCAAGAGCCAATGAGTGTGCAGCCCATACCGCACAAGGCAGTCCAGATTTATGAATGAATGGTTGTGAATTAATTCATTCATTCCTAAATCTGAACTGCCTTATACAGTATGGGCTGCAGGCCTATTGCTCTTGCTCTGCACCAATGGGCGGCAGCCTTACCAGGCAGTCAGTCGGCGGGTGGCGGTGGCGGGAGGCAGGTGGGTGGATGCTGCCGCCCGCTGGCTGCAGGGGAGCGGGGTGGTGGGGCTCGTGGGTGGGTGGGTGGGGACACTAGATCACCAGGGATGTGGTCTTGGGGGTCAGAACTAATGCAGCCCATGATCGGGCTTATCGGTCCACTGGACCACCAGGGATATGTTCGGGTGGAGGGGGCTTGTGTTTAAACATTTGCTGCCCACGATCAGCTTATCAGTCCACTGACCACCAGGGATATGTCTGGGACACTTTGCTGCCCGCGATCGGGCTGGTGGGGTGGATTTAAGCCATGCCCGCGATCGGGCTGGTGGGGTTTAGCCATGCCCGCAATAGGGCCAGTCGGGGAGGGGACTTTCTTCTGTTGCCCACAATCAGGCCAGTGGGGGATGGTGGAGATTTTCTCTCTTTGCCGCAATGGGCTGCAGAAGTGTCGGTCCCCGATGGCTGCTGCCTGGCAGGGCACCAGGTGCAAGTCCTCGGGGATCGGCGCATCTGCATGCTAATGGCATGCAAATGGGGCTATAAACAGATGCAAATGGCCCCCCCTGCACCTTGCATGAATTATGGCCCCATTTGCATGTCACCTTTTGAATATCGGATATTTGCACATGGCGCAATGGTACTTACACCACCGCAAGTTGAATGCTCCACTCTGACCACTTGCGGTGGCACAAGTTCTACTGCGCCATGCACAGTGGCTGTGGCCAGGGGGGTGATAGTCAAAGGAGTTGCTCAATAGCGCAACTCCTTTGAATATCGCTCCGGCCACACCCCAGCACAACTATTTTGTGCAGCGCAAGGGCTTGCGCCACAAAATAGCGCAGTTTGAATATCCGGCCCAGAGAGGCTTTTTATTCCCAGAAATAAAGGAAATTAAGAATTAGATTTTTCCCTTGGTTCTGGGACATCATTTGTGTGATATTTATCATTATCATTTCTCTGAAATAAATAAAATCATTGTCAACAGCTTCTATGACTCCACCTTTAAAAAAGAGGAAGCTAGAATAAAGCAATTGAAAAATTATAGCTGGTTCAAAAATATTAAAACCTATTATGGAATTCATCCATATTTATTAAAATTAGTACAACCGGATGAGAGAAGGTTGATAGTAAAGTTTAAACTAGAGCTATACAAGGTGAACTGCATATTTTATAAATGAAATAGAGGTGGAGTCACCACACCGTTTTGTGCATGTGGTGCTTTACTGGAGGATGATCTAGTACATGTGGTTTTATATTGCTCAAATTATGAAAGAAAAAGGAAATATTGGCTTTGCCCTATTCCTAGGTTATGCAATACACCTCATGATAGGATACAAATTATTAAGGATCGTTTTACAACAAATGATGTTTATATTCTGCAGCGACTAGTAAATTTTTTTTAAAGATTAAAATTGTGAATTTTGTATCACATATTAACAACATGACTTGTGGTTTGTTGGAAACACTGTAACTTATGTACTTATTTTAACACAGTATTTAAAAAAGGTAATATTGTAAAGACATTTGTGTTGACCAATAAAAAAATGTTCTGTACTTTGTACCTTGTAACTGTATCAGTATCTTAACCTGTAATTCTGACATGGAACCTTTGTAAACAAGTTCTTCTCAAAGGTGTTACTTCAAACATTCTAATAAATAAATAAATGTATACAGGTGACATAAAGGTGAGGATACAAGGGAAAGTTAACCTGTTGGTAGACAACACAAACCCCTGCGGGAGTGGAGATGGTGATGAGGGGTTGTTTCCCCTAACTGCACTTGTCATTAGCCCCACCTCCACCTTTCCTCTATGGTACACTTTCCTTTAGCCCTACTTAACTCCTTTCCCCTAAATACACCTGTTCCTAGCCCCCCTTTCCAAGCCCCACCCTTGTGCTTTATCCCCTAATTCTCTATCCCCACTCCCTTATCCCTGACACACCTCCTAGACTCTAAATTTGAACTCTCCTCTCTCCTCTTCCTGCCCCTCCCTCCCACCCTTCCTGCCTGATTCCTGTCCCCCTTGCAGGGTTCTCTGCATCCTGAAGGGTGCAGGTCCTAGCCTCTCTCTTCTCCCTCTTCCTCTCCCCCCATTCTCTAATACTGATCCCCTTGCAGGGTTCATTGCATCCTGATGAGGTTTAGATTTGTTTTAGATTGGCTCTCTCTCCTACCCCTCTTCCTTCCCCCACTTTCTAATCCTTCACCTCCCATCTCCCTACTTCCTCATCCCCTCCCACCCTCCTGTCCTTCTGCCACCTCTTCTCTACCCCTTCTCTCCCTCCCCCTCTGCCTGGTCCTGTCCCCCTTGCAGGGTTCTCAGCATCCTGAAGGGAGTAGATCTAGGCTGCCCCCTTCCCTTCCTCTTCTCTACCCCCACCCACTAGCCATTGTCATCTCTCTGTCTACAGCCTGCCTTCTCATGGGCCTACTTAAGTACTTCCCATCTTTTGCTCAGCCTTCTTCCATAGCACTTCAACTGTGTCTGCCTCCTTTAATTTTTACCCTGAAGGTTCATCTGCTCTTCTGCTCCTGCAACATCTGTTTTATCCAAACATGGTTTGTTTCCCTGGCTGGTTGGGCTTGGTCATTACTCTGTACAGGTACCACACTATGTTTTGATAATTGTGCTTTGTATTGCTCCTGTATTGTTATGTGTCTATTGTTTCTCCCAACTTTGTAACCCCACCCCGGATGCTTATGGAAATGTTGTCTTTCCTGGTGAAACATTTTCCAAATAAATAAATAAAATAACAATCTGGGGAGAGGGGGGTGACCAGTGAGGTACCGCAGGGATCAGTACTGAGATCAGTCCTGTTCAATGTCTTTATTAGTTACATTGCAGAGGGGCTGGAAGGAAAGGTCTGCTTGTTTGTAGATTACATGAAGATCTGCAACAGGGTAGATACTCCATAAGGGATGCAGAAAATGAAGAGGGACCCGGAGAAGCTTGAAAGATGGTAGGAGATTTGGCAACTGAGGTTCAATGTGAAAAAGTGCAAAATAATTCACCTGGGTAGAAGGAACTCTGGGGAGAGTTACAGATTGGGGGGAGGAGCTGACTGTCATCAAAGAGGAAAGGAACCTAGGGGTTATCATCTCTGATGACCTTAAGGTATCAAAGCAGTGTACAAAGGCAGCAGGAAGGCTCAGTGGCCTGCTGGGGTGCATAGGCAGGGTATCACTAGCAGGAGGTGGGAGGTGGTAATGCCATTGTATAAAACATTGGTAAAGCCTCACCTGGAGTACTGTGTGCAGTTCTGGAGGCCACACCTGTGCAAGGACATAAACAAGATGGAGACTAGCCAGGGAAGGGTGACAAAGATGGTGCAGAGCTTGCACCACAAAACATATGAGAAGAGACTAAGGGATGTCAATATGTACTCACTGGAGGAGATAATAGAACAGGGGGACATCATTGAAATGTTCAAGTACCTCAAGGGCATAAACAAGGTGCAGGTGGGGGACCTTTTCCAATGTAGAAAAAGTACTCAAACAAGGGGGCACAATATGAAATTGGATGGGGTAGATTAAGAGGTAATGTGAAGGGGGTTTTCTATACAGGAAGGGTAGTTGATGATTGGAATAGTCTGCCACAGGAAGTAGTGGGGGCAAGCACAGTGAAGGGGTTTAAGCATGCCTGGGACAGGCACAAGGGAACTTTTAGAGGGGAGGGAGTGATGAAAAGCCATTGATCACATAGGATCAGTGGCCACATACAATGTATAGTGACTACGGGCAGACTGGATGGGCCTGGCAGTCTTTATCTGCTGACAATTTCTATGTTTCTATGTTTCTATAAAGAACAGTAGTAGATTGAAAACTAGACAGCAAAGGGTGACAGAATAATCAATGGGCAGCAGGGTAAGTCCTATGAGGAGAAAATGGAAATCTTTACGGGACAAGAAGGAGAGGGAGTAGGGCTGTGTGAAATTATCAAATCCCAGTTTCATAGAATCTTTGCAAAATTCCATAAAATTCCACAAAAATTCACAAAGTTTTCCAAAATGTATGACATTTTCTGAAATTCTTTAATTTGTCATGCCTTGGTCAGTGTTATAGCTAGAGATCTACAATGTGACATACACATTGTTTGGAAGAGGTCCTAAATGGGTACTAAATGTCATGACATTTGGGTGAAAGACAGATAATTTATTGGGGCTCAAACTCTTGCAATTTATTAGTTATGTGAACATTTCTGATAATATTTCTGTGTTTACAACTTAGTCACCTTTGGAGCTAGATAACTGAACATTTATATGCATATTTCTTTAGAAGAGTCATATAATCTGTGAAATAGAGAGGTACTATGACTGGTTTTGTGAATTGTAAGTTACAGGACTTCAAACCTTCATAATTTAATTATTTGTTAAATTGTGTGAAAATGTTCAGAATATCTGGATGTTTATAGCTCCACTGCTATTGCAAGTAGACACTCAAGAGCTGTTATGCATATTAAAGTATGAAAACACAAAATGTAAGTTCTCACTCAACACCAAATAAAGGCAATTATATGAATAGTAAAATATTCAGTTTGTTTTTCTTGTGCTCATAAAGACTTGTTTCTTTTGTTAAATTTTGGATCCATCTGTTCCCTCATCAGACTTTGAGCTTTCCTCACTTTCATTTATACAGCCATATAAACAATTTTGTTGTTCTTTGTATCCATTCACTGTAAAAATATAATATATATATATGTATATATACTGTATATATATTAATGTCTGCGTATTTATTTACTGAATCAAGTATAAGCTTCTCAAAAAATATTATTTTGAATGTAAATAAGCAGGGGAACACACCTGATCAATTACTTTCTGATCCAAAACCAAACAAGCAATAGGCGGTGTGGGGGGGGGGGGGTTGTAGTTTGTGGCCAAAATGACAACCCTGTGAAGTTCAAAAATAATATTTTTCATTTTTCTAACCTTTTAGGTCAAAATCAATTCTTGAATTCATATTTGTAAATCAAATTATTAATACCTTAGCAGAGGTGCTGTGCTGTATCTTTATAAATTCTTATGCTTCTTGTACCATCTTTTGTAGAAGCTGTTGACAAATAGAAACAGCCCCTTTAAGGTTAATTTATTTTAGTATTATATTCAGATTTAAAGTTAAAGTAAAAAGATTATTCCCTCAAGGATATCTGTACCTACATTAATCCAATCACACTGAAAAGTCAAGGTTGCTCTTTGGTCCATCAATACTCTTAATCCCCTGTGAATTATTGTCTGTTTTGTGTATTCTAGTAATGTTACAGCATGCCAGTCCAATCAAATGTCATGTTCTTTAAGGGATTCTAGTTTATTTAAGAAGGACCTGGATATTTCTGTGCTTTCTGTACCTTCAATATGTTTTTTACTTTAACTTTAAATCAGAATATGATACTAAAATAAATTAACCTTAAAAGGGGCTGTTTCTATTTCTCAACAGTTTCTACAAAAGATAGTACCAGAAGCATAAGAATTTATAAAGATAAGTCAGCACGGTACCTCTGCTAAGGTATTAATAATTGGATTTACAAATATGAATTCAAGAGATGATTTTTAACCTAAAAGATTAGAAAAACTAAAAATATTATTTTTGAACTTCACAGAGTTGGTCGTTTTAGCTTCAAACTAAAAAAAAACTCCCCCGCCTATTGCTTGTTTGGTTTTGGATCAGAAAGTAATTGATCAGGTGTGTTCCCCCTGCTTATTTACATTCAAAATAATATTTTTTGAGAAGCTTATAATTGATTCAGTAAATAAATACACAGCAATTAATATATATATGAAAATGTTTATATTTTTACAGTGAATGGATAAAAAGAACAACAAAATTATTTATATGGATGTATAAATGAAATAGTGGAATGCTCACAGTCTGTTGAAGGAACGGTTGGTTCTGAAACATAACAAAAGAAGAAACAAGTCTTTATGAGCACAAGAAAAATAAACAGAGTATATTGCCTATACATATCATTCCCTTTATTTGGGGTTGAGTGGGAACTTACATTTTGTGTTTTCATGATTGGATTCCGATGGTTCCCATTTCCCATCTAGGAGCTCCTCTAAATGAAAAATTTGAAAGGGAACCCTGGGAGATATTTTGTGGACTTTTTTATGTACATCAAAGTAAACATATCCTGGGATCTAACTGGTGACATGTTAATTAGCTGTGGACAATTTGCTCCCTGGCAATTCACTCCAGACAAGTCGCTCCAGAGACAGTTAGATCCCTGATAACTTCGTTCCCCAACAATTTGCTTCCATGATATATTGAACTTGACCCAAACAAGAATTACAGCAGAAACACTAGTTTTAAAGGCCTCAAGCATATTGGGTCATCTGCTGGGTCAAATTGTGCCCACCTGGAAGTAATATAATAATATATATTATGGGAGCAAATTGTCATGGAACAAATTTGTCAGTGACCCAATTGTCTTGGATTGAATTGTCCAGAGTGAACTGCGGGGGGGGGGGGCAAATTGTTTAGATGAATTGACATGTACAGTAGCTGATATAATTTGCTGAATAAATGTGGATGCTTAAGAAATTACTAACTGGCAAAATTTGCTCAAATATTCATGGATGCATAATAGGTAATGCCACTAGGATTCCACTTGTGGAATTTAACTTTCATAAAGTACTTATCACCACTCACTCACCTTACCTGCACTAGCATCATGGCCCTGCAATACCCCTCCAACACTAATGTGACAGTGATGCTCAGCATCATCTTCCTTCCTGACTAAAGATATCCAGATACTTTTGTCACAATGGCCTATGTCACAACTAGTTGTAAGGCTTGGCATCACTTGGTGTCACTGTTTTCAAATAGTAAAAATATACGTTGTTATCTATAGGGTTGGTAAAGAATTAGCAGGTGGCACTGCACAGTAATAATGCTGCACGTGCATGTGCTTCTACAAGTCATTAAGTCAGTGAGCTCCAGTGGTTATCTGGCATATTGCAAGAATTTAGGCTAGTGCACAGCGATGTCTATGACTCTTCTTTATGGTTTGTCACTCAAGATAGTGACCTGACACTTGGCACCACTGTATTTTTACTATGGAGCCTCTATTTACTTTGGAGCCTCCTATGAATGCTACCTTATTGCAACTTTACCCAGTCTTTACTTTCATCTACGATGGCAACTCAAGTGTATGACTGGGCAAACTGTATGGGCAATGGACATAGCTTCAACAAAATGTTCACAACATTCCACAATTTCACAAAAGTTCATGAAATTCAACTTTAATTACTGATGTTATTTTTGAATCTTTGGCTGCTTATAACATGGCCAGTCTTTGAGCAAGAAATTACTGTAGAGAGTGGACACACACAACCTCTTTTGTTTTCCTCATATTGGTTTTTCTCCAGGCTGGCAGCTCATCTCTCAGGGATATGCCTGTTCATAGAGATATGCCCTGATCAGACTGAACCCAGTCATTATTCAGTTGGCTACCAGGTTTTCCTTCAAAATGTTTTTCCCTCCTATCCCTTAGGGTGGGGACAATGCATTTGTCAGCCTTGCACAATGACAGCTTCCTCTGCAACAGAAGCAAGTTCCCTGGCCCAGTCACAGGGGTCACTAGGATGGTGGAACCTGCTGCCAACCCTCCCTTACCAAGATACACTGCCGGGTGGCAGCTGTATTGGCCATGGTCTACCTCCTGACATGACTTCCTAAGCTTGCTTCTGAACCTGGGTTGTCAACATGGCAGCAAAATGCTCTGTTGCTGGGCCATAGGGGTGGCCTCAAAGCTTAATATTTAGAGTCAATGGCCCAGATATTCAAAAGGGTTGAGCCATGCGCAACAGGGTTGCGCATGCACAACTCCAAAAATGCGCCATTCTGCGATATTGAGAAGGGGCCAGTTGCGCCACCGAAAACACCCTGAGCCACAGCGCAATGGAAATGAAAGCATGTGCAACCGAAGGGGGTGGGTCCATGCATAAAGTGCGTAATGCGATATTTGAACACTTGCGCAATGCGTAAGAGTGGCTCAGCCGGAGGTTGCGCTGTACCGGATGTGAGCCAAAATAAAAAGGTTCAAGGGAGCTGCGCAAGAACTCTAGCAGGCCGCAAACCAGGGAGAGAGACAGAGAGAGAGAGAGAGAGACAGAAGAGCAGGAAGGACAGAGAGGGACAGTGGGTCCTGGAGGACAGAGAGGCCAGTGGGGGTGCCCGGTGCAGTGGAAGCAGCAGTGGGGGCAGTGGGGGTAACACAGGAACAGCAGCTGGGGGAGGGCAGAAGCCAGGGAGATGGACAGTGTCAGCTTCCACATGGAGGCTGTAATGAGGGGGGTGAGACAGCATGCTGCAGGGGGACGTGGCCGTGGAGGGGCCCGTCGGCGGTACACCCCCGACAGGTGGTATCGTGCCCGCATCAGCTACGAGCTGTACAGCGATGTCGAGATCATGGCCCGGTACCGCCTGAACAGGGCAATACTGAGACAGCTCAGTGAGCTGTGCAGTGATGTGATGCAGGCACCCTCATGACGGAGTCATGCTCTGTCCGTGGAGACCAAGGTGACAGCCTGCATGTGCCTGCTCGCCACAGGCACCTTCCAGAGGCCGACAGGGGACACCACAGGCATTACGCAGTCGGCCACGTCACGCATCCTCACCCAATTCCTCAGCGCACTGCTGCCTCACTGCCGGGAGTACATCCATTTCCCCAGCACAGCGGCAGGCGTACAGCAAACATGCAGGAGTTCCACAGGGTAGCACAAATGCCTGGCGTGCTGGGTGCCATAGACTGCACCCATGTGGCCATTCACACACCACCTGGCCCGGCGGGTAAGCATCTCGGAACCAAAGGGGCTTCTAGTGTCAACTGCCAGGGTGGTGTGTGATGCCACTGGGCGATCATCAATGTCTGTGCCACACACCTGGCGGAGCACATGATGCCTTCATATGGCACCAATCTGCACTGTGCCATCGATTCGAGAGTGGGAACATCCCCACGGGTCATCTAGTGGGTGAGTACACATGTATGGAATGCAAACTCTGTGCAAGGGTGGAATGACACAGGTGCCATGGTAGTGGCACACAAGGATATGGGCAACATGGACCTGACCTAACACTGATCTCCACTATCTCCACACAGGTGACTGTGGATACCCACTCCGTCCTGGCTGCTCACCATAGCAGGGCCCCGACCCCAGCTGCAGCACGGTTTCAATGAGGCACATGCCGCAACACGGAACATCATAGAGCGGGTGTTCGGGATACTCAAGGCACGCTTCCGATGCCTGGACACCTCCGGCGGAGCCCTACAGTACAGCCCCCAAAAGGCCTGTGGGATATTCCTGGCCTGTTGCATCCTGCACAACATGGCCAAAGACCATGGGATAGCCATAGGGGTCCAAGAGGGGGACAGCGATGGGGACGCCAGTGGCGCCAGTGATATGGGTGATGAGCCGCCCCCCCTAGGACGGAGGGACCCCCGACTGACCCGGCAGGCCCAGCTGCACCGGGACACCATTGCAGAAGAGCACTACGCCCAACACAGGTAAGTCAAGGGGACATGTGCAGGCAACACTGTCTATGCGCAAACCACAGGCACACAGGGAACACACCGTGCATGAAGGTCAGGGGAGTTGAAGGGTCTAGGCATACCAACACATCATCAGAGAGGGGTGAGCACTCAAATGAACACACACACACACACCAGGCAGCATACAGGGGCAGCAGCACAGCACTCGCGAGAATTACACGCTATCACACGGCACCACCAACCACCCTCACCACCTGGACTGTCCACGTCGTGTCAGGACCTGGGCAACCTGCACCTTGGTGTACAGTGCAATGCAGGCATCATCATCCACACGACCTGTGGACAGGCAGTTGGGAGAGTGTGAGGTGGTCCATGTCAGTGCTTGGTGAGCAGAGCACCCAGCAGTGCACTGCCCACCATGACACACATTGCACACAGGGCAGCACCAGACAGGGCCTGCATTGGAGACAGCTCAGTCAGGGGCACAGTCCCGCCACCCGGGATGCATGGGCGGCCCGCTGTGGCCTAGCAGCACTGGCAGGCTGGGCAGGGCTACATCGGGTGGTGCTAGTGCACCACCAGGGGTCCCAGTGCACGACCGCGACCTTGCCTGCAGAGGGTCTGCATCCCGCCAAACAAACTTGCACCAGGGTGCTCGGGATCCCACAGCAGAACCCGCGTCGACAGGCCTGGTGTCGCCATTACGCCGGAGCGGGTGGAGTGCACACTGTGTGCGGTGCATGGTACAGGGTCACCAGACAGTGTGATCAATCGCGGTCGCCACAGAGACCACTGCCTGGGTCAGCCTGTCGATGGCAGTGGTCACATCCGTCGCATATGGACCATCTCGGCCCGGTCCCGAGCACACTCCCTGCTATGCCGCTCCAGGACACAGTCAGTGCCTCCACCGGACCTTGCAACCTGCCCCTGCAGCTGTACCGACTCCTGCAGCAGGTGGGTGTCGCTGGTCCAAAGGGTACTGTGCCCCAATGGCATCGTGACCTCCCAGGGTGTGGATGGTCCTGGTGCACAGCACCCTTGAGGGTGGCGCTGTTCACCAGGACCAGGTATGGGCTGATCTAAGGGCGGTGGACAAGTGCCACTGCCTGACGCTGTCCCCCCAGGCCTGGTGTGCAACTGCTGCTGCAGCCCCTCCAACTGCTGAGCCCCCAGGTCCACCTGTTCCACCCCTGTGCTGTCAACAGTGCCAGACACCTGCACAGCCACTGATGCTGCCCCACCGGTGCTGACAGGCCCAGCCTGTGACTGTGCCAGCATGCTGGTACATAGGTGTGGAGCTGGACAGCCCAGGGGCACGTGCTGGCCTGCCATGTGTCCCTCGTGGGACACACACCTCACTGGCCATTGCAGGCCTGCCATCATCAATAGTGCCGCTGCTGCCACTGCCATAGGCACAGCATGCTGGCACACCTGCATGCCAGACTGCTGTGACACAGGCTGTGCACCCCTGCACCCGTATCACTGCCGGGCGGTTGTTGGCCCAGCCGCCTGCTGCTGCAGTGCGTGAGGCTGCTGGAGGAGGTGGAAGGTCCTCCTCCTGGTCCAGCAGGTCTGCCTCACTGTCAGCACCACCACCACCATCTCCTGCAGGACGAACAGGATCTGAAACAGAAAGAGAGTACATGTGAGTGCATGTGAACAACAGCCACCCCCACAACATCACCATGACATACCGTGCAGTGATGGGCTTCCACCTGTCTGGAATCCTCCGCCAGGAACACCCGCAATGGCACTCGGCTGCATGGCCGTGACCAGTGTCTCCTCGGTCGGGGTCAGCTGCAACACCACTGGTGGTCCCCCACCAGTGGCAGCACGTGCCACCCTGAAGGCTGCCACCTTCTCCTTCAGCCTCCTGCGGTCAGTCCCCATCTTCTTGCGGCACTCCTGCACGGAGCGCTGGTGGCTTCCGTGCAGGTTGACGGCCAGAGCTACCCCCTCCCATGCAGCTGCACGCTGCTGAGGGGTGCCCCTCCGCCCACTCAAAAGCGGCTCATCCTCCAGGTAGGCCTGGAAGAGGGCCTCGGTCTCTGCTGTGGTGAAGTTCGGCCTCCTCCTACGCCCGCCGTCCACACCCTCAGCCTGGTTCTCATCAGTCATGCTGATCTGTATGGGTGGAAGTGGACACCTGTCACTGTGCAGTCCACAGCATTTCCCCATGACGGCATAGCTGCAGGCGGGGGCAGAAGCCCCTTTCCTCGCCGCATGGCAGATACTGATGGAAGGGTGCCCTCTGCCCTTTCTAGGTCCCTCATCATGCTCAGCCCCCACAACCTGTGACATCCTCCAGCACCCCTGCCCATGAGCATTGTCCTGAGCATCACACAGCATGTAACTCACCTCTCAGCTGCAACAACCAAATCTGGCTACCACAACCCAGTGTCGCATTTTTATAGCGCAACACATGCAAATGAGGTGTGGCGCAACTTTAATGACATGCTAATCGCGCCACTGCGCCTTTGCATGGCTGATCGACCAATTTGCATATGTCGGCTGAATATCGCGTATTTGCGCTTAGCGCAATAGGGAAGGTCCGGCTGAGCCGATGGCGCATGTTTGTGGCTGTGTGCTACAGTGCACATGCCCAGACAGGTTACGCGGGTGTCGATCGGCTGCAGACCTGCTGAGCGAGCATGGCGATTCTAGCCATAGGCCACCATTGTGCCAGTGGCGCTACAGCACTGGGCACTATATGGCGCTGTGGCACTTCTGCGCGATAGTCCACTGTGGCACTGGTGCTCTGCTTAGCAGTCACGCAGGATGCCTATACATCCCAAGGCACTGTGCGTAGCCTTGCATCATTGCCGTGACCTTGTGTATGCCCTCTGACCCCTGGCGCTGTGGGCATGCCATGTGTACGTCCCTATTGCGCTGTCTGGTTACAGCGCCATGTAAAGTGATGGCGCTGTGTGAACAGCGCGATTGGAGCCTGTGCTGGTCTATTGCGCAACAACTCCACATGGGGTCACAGCGCAGCTGTAAAGTTGGGGCCATGGCTCGGAGGAGGGCGGTGTCCTGGAGCGCAGTTGAAGTGGCCAACCTGCTGGCCCTAGTGGAGCCCCACTATGAGGGACTATATGGTGAGGCCCCCCTCACCGGACCTAGGACCCATGTGTGGCAGCAAGTGGCCACTGACCTGGTGGGGGTCACTGGCCGGGGCCAGTCTGCGGAGCAGTGCCGGCACCGGTACAGTGATCTCCGCCGGAGGGACCCGGAACTGTTAACGCAGCTGCGTTCCCATGCCAGGTGGGGCCTGGTGCCTAGGCCACGTGAGTGTACCATCTATTCACCTATATCCTCTGTAGGGGTGTGTGTGTGCCTGGGTGGCTGTGCATCAGTGTGTCAGTGTGTGCAGCTGTGCGATGGATGGTTATGGCTGTGTGGGCAGGCAGTCTTACTGGGGCAGGGGGCACTCTGCTTTTGAGTCACACTGATGTTTGTCTCACCATATGTCTCCCACAGGCCGGATGGTGAGGGCGCCGGACGAGGCTGATGTGGGCCATGCCAGGGCCCCAGTGCCACAGGCCATCGGGCCACAGCAGCAGCAGCATCAGCAGCAGCAACAGCAGCAGCAGCAGCGGCAGACAGAGCTGCTGGAGGAGTGTGAGTATCATTACGTCATGGATGCTATTGCATGCTGGGGGGGCAGGACCACCAACCATGATGGACACAACCAAATGGGAGGTCGTGGTTCCACTAGGACGAAACACTAGTGACTCCCACACTGGAGTACAGTGTACAGTTCCCGAAAACATACCTATCATGCGGACAGGGACTGGGTGGAGGCGTTCACAGGAGGCGACATGGATGGTGCATGGATTGCATCACAAGTCCTATGCAGACAGGTTGACGGAACTGAACATGTACTCCTGGAGGGAGAAGGGTGTGGGGATATGATGGGGACATACAAGTATTGTACAGGGAGAACAGAGTGCAGGAAACAATATTTGTCAGCGTAAAGGATGTTCCAGGACTAGAGGGCATGGGATGCAGTTGGAGGGGCTCTGTTAAGAGGAACATGCAAAGTGTTTCTTCACATAATGGGTGGTGGACGAGGGAACACCCTGCAAGAGGATGTGGTGGGGCCTGACTTGGTCACGGGATATCTGTATGTGTGGGTTCGCATGAGGGACTTCTGGAGGTCAGGGTGAGGGGAATGGACTTATAGGACAAGAGTGATCGTACAAGGCCAAATGGCCAGACTGGGTGTCCCATAGGCCCATATCTGCCGACACTGTCTATGTATCCATGTATGTAGGCGTGACACAGGTGATCTGCATCACAGTGCAGCATCACGACACATCTGTGTATGCATCACAGGTGGTCAGGCATGCACTGGGCACATAGCTGTGTAACTGGCATCGCATCACGTTGCAACATCACATGACAGCCTAGTTTGTACTGTGATTGACATGGGCAGTGTGTGTGGGCGGTGGTGCGCATGGTTGGTGCCGCCTGTTTGTGATGGCCTTTGCATGTTAACTGGGGTGGGTGCATGCCATCACATGTGCAGCACATTGGGTTAGATGGGTTGCAGGTTGGGTGGTGTTCAGGGTTGTGGTCAGTCTCAGCCATTGACTGTGTTCCCATTTTCCTAGGCCTCGGTGTGCTCGCGCATGGTGCGTGATGTGTGCCTGACCCAGGTTGTGGTCGAGAACCAGGAGGTCCTGCAAGCCCCACAGCTAGGGAATGGCGGCCGACATAGGAGGAGACGACGGCAGGGAGGAGCAGGAGCCTGCTGGGCCGTAGCCACCTTTCAGTTGCCCTTCACCCATCCCTTTCACCCTGCCTTCCTCTCCAAGTTTTATTCCCTCCCCCTTGAACACCCCTGCCTTTTACCCGTCCCCCCCAAAATTGTACATAGTTTTTACTGTATTGTTCACTCTTTTTGTTTCAATATAGATTTCTATTTTGGTACAACTGCTGTGTTGGTGTCTGCTTTGCAACTGGCTCTGGGTGCTCCGTTGCAGGGGTGTACATGCCATCTGGGCTACTATGGTCCTGGGTATATGTGTGTGTGTGTGTGTCCATGGGGAGGTATCACCAGCATAGCATTGCCTTTCTGTTGCTCTCGCCATCTGCTGCCACCCACTGCTGGGTGCACAGGGTGGGTCTGGGTGGTCTGCTTCTCTGCAGCATGGGGTGGCGTGGTGGCACGGGGGTGGCATGGTGTTTCCTGCAGTGCCTGTCACTGCACATGAGCGGTGTCTGGGGCACGGTGCACGCTGTGCTGTGCGTACAGGGGACTGATGTGCACTGTGGTTGTCAACCCCTGGGTGTGGCACTCTCTGCCTGCCAGTGGTTGTGCTGGGGTGTCATGGCTCTGCTATGCTTTTAGTTGGCTTGTCCCCATGGGCACGTGGATCATCAGTCCCACCCCAGTGATGCGTGGCAGGGTGCCAGTGTGGTGTGGGTTCTGCAGTGAGTTCCGGTGCCCATGTGTGGCATGGCTGGTGGTGGCGCTAGCCTGCCTCCCTGGATGTGCAGTTCCATTGCTCTGGGGGGCTGTGCTTGCGCTATGGCAGCTCTGCACTGCTCAGCTGAGCTTCCATGGTTGCGCCATAGCGCAGCATTTTGGCTCAGCCTCTCCTACCTGGTTGCGCCATGGCGCAGTATGTGCGATATTGAGACGTTGGTTGCTTGCGCAATTTGCTCTGCTCCATGTTTGAATATCACACCTGTTGCGCATTTGCGTAACGGGTTTGTGCTTGCTCCTGCTGTTGCGCTACTTTTGAGCGCAGTTTGAATATCTGGGCCAATGAACCTAAAAAAATTTGTGACATTCTGTTCTCAAGTTTTCAAGTTATAAGGTATGAAAATTCTGCAGTTTACATAATTGTGAAATGTAATTTTAAAATATCCAAAAGTTTGGAAGCATATAACTTGGGCATCTTTGTACTTAGAGATCTGACATATTGTACACTTCCTTGTGAGCCTTGGTAAAGTCATAATTCCAAACATGGTGAAATTTGGACAAATATGCTTTAAATTAGATGAAAATAATTGAAATCACAATTTTGGCAAAATTTTGCATAATTGTTGAGGAAATTTTGCAAAATTCATGGAAGTAAAATTGGAATTTTGCAAGAATTTCACTATTGGAAGATACATTTCACTCAGTCCCAAGAGGGAGAGATATAATAAAAACTTATAAATATGTAAGGGGGTTTAACAATGTGAACTTTGCAGAGCTGTTAAGTTGAATGGTACATCCTCCAGAGAGCACAACATCAAGCGAGAAAGGGGGGCATTCTGAAAAGACATCAGGAAATATATTTTCATTGTGTTGGTGGTGGATGGGGGAATAGATTGTGCAGCAACGTAGTCAATGCTTGGACTGTATCAAGGTTCAAAACACAGTTGGACATCTTTAGGGGAGTTATCAGAATCAAGAGGTGGGAAGAAGTTGGGGAGAAAGTTGATGTGGATTTTAAGTCAGTAGGTCACCAGGGCAGACTAGACAGTTTCTTCTATCTTTATTTTTTGGCACGGGATGATTATGTCGTAAGACATAAGAGCGTAGCAATGTACCGAGCTAACAATTCAGCGTATACATTGCTGCCACTCGGATACACTGCCGAAACACATTTTGGCAAAACAAAAAGCTGCTATCTTTGTTTTCTGTGGGGGGCCCTGCCCCCTGCACCCCCTATTATGGGGAGCTGTACCTCCCGAACCCCCCTATTAATATAATCAGCTTCTGTGAGGGTTCAACATGGGGACAGGAAGAAACATGGGGGAGAAAAAAATAAGAAATCACACAATACGGTTTAGCAAAATTCTGGGACCGGGAATCGAGCCCTGGTCCACAGATGCACAGTGACTCCTTGCACTCGCAGCTCATCCCACTGAGCCATGGTGGAATTCTCTACCTCGTCGGATATGAAGTTGCCTGACCATCGAGAGTTTTAAAATGGAGTTAAAAACTTTTTTATTTACCAAAGCTTATGGCCTATGATTTTATATTGTTAATATTGTATTGTTTGTTTTTTGTTCTTTGTAAAGCACTTTGATCTCTGGAAAAGCGTTTTTAAATAAACTTTACTTACTTACTTACATGGTGGAAGCTTGGCAGACTACCTCACAAACAGAGTTTTCACCTCCAGATAACTCCTCCCCCCCACCCATGTGCGATAGGGTACAAAACCATGCATGCAACATATGTGTCTTGCGAGGTTTTGTACCCTATCACACTAGTGCACTATGTGATATGATCCATGTGGTATTCCATGCGAGGTTATATATACTACATATTGACCCGGTAGGTTATTTTTCTATGTTTCACTGTTAC
Organism: Neoceratodus forsteri; assembly: GCA_016271365.2. NCBI lineage: Eukaryota > Metazoa > Chordata > Ceratodontiformes > Ceratodontidae > Neoceratodus > Neoceratodus forsteri. The sequence continues at coordinate 760,935,661 of CM057451.1, forward strand.
ACAGCTCAACATTTCCTTGCAGAGAATATTCAACAAGATTAAGGATTAGATTTGCACAAATGGAGTACCACTGCATGGCATCAATACCAACACAGTGCTTTCCACAGGTAAACCATCACTTCGGTCAATATGCATCATTCCAAAAACAGTGTCCCTGGAAATTGTGTGTAACTTGAAGTAGGTTGGATTATGACTAGAAAAAAAACTATCCTTCAATGGCCATATTACAAAATCTGTTAGACGTGTGTACCAAAAACCTGGATAACTATATTGAAACCATAGCTGCCTTGACCACAACACTGGGAAGAATGTACTCCACCAATTGTTCCAATCCTAGAAATAGTAAACATATATGATTACAGGTATAAAAAGACCATACAGCAGGTCCATCTAGTCAGCTCTGGTCCTACGTACAGTTTTTCCAGCCAACACTAAATGGGGTTAGTCTGAGCTCCCAATAAGTAGCAGACCCCACAGCTGCAGATCTGAAGACCTGGGTTTGAATCCCACAGCCACCTAGGTGCATACTAAGTGACCCTGAGCAAGTGACTTAACTTTCTTGTGTGCCCAGGTTGCATCTGAAAACAAGTTTCAGCTTAGTGTGCTACTCTAGGTTAAACAATTTTCCCTTTCCCTTCCCCTCCCTACCCTGCCTCCATTGTTTTTAATATCAGCTCCTTGTGCCTGGCCCACACTGTCTTAAATCCCTTCACCATCTCTGCCAAAAGTCTCTGTACTTGCACTAGAGTATGGGAGGGAAGTCTGTATGTTAGCAAGATCCACTACACTGCATAAAATTGAAGTAGCATCCAATTGCATCTGTAGATTATTCTTAGGCTGCGATAGGTTGGCCCATGGCTGTTTACTATACAGAAACCTTGGCATTCTTCCACCTGACACGAACAAAGAATCCTAATATATACATATATTCATGGCCTCTATTCTGACTATCATAGTAACTTATTAACCACTGTGAAAACATCATACCAACTCAGGTCTCCCCCAGACACCTACTCAATGCCCCCCCCCCCCAACACACAGAAAGTCATTGAAGATAAAGCTTTCCTTGCAGCTGCCCCAACCAACTGGAATGTTCTTGCAGAAAACATTAAAGACTCAAGAGGCATCAGAACCTTCAAGAGGGCTGTCCATAAGTACCTTGTCAGCCCTGCAGACACTGATCATGCCCATTATAGCATTAAACCACTAACACTCCATCACACTGCCTGGCTACCCTCTCCCTTACCCGCACTTACTTTTCTGTTGAGCATCACTGAACTTACTGTAACTTGTCTGGTGTTTGTACATATTCATTTGCCCAGTTCACTGAATATACTTGAATTAATTCAGGTTCTTTGTTTTTGTGCAATGTAACTTAATTGTAATGTGGAATTTTTATGCCTCTGCAGTGTCCCACAGGACCCTTTTGAGAAATAGGTGTTGTACCTAAACAAGGCTATCCCAGAGTGCAAAAATCTAAATAACCTAAAGTCCATCAGCCCTGACTACTGACTTCTACATTATTCACTGGATGAAGATTATCAAATTTCCATTCTAATTTTCTACTGTCTGAGACAAGCATGCCCCCCTCCTGAAGGCTCATGTGAATGTATTCCATCTCCTCAAGGTGTCAGTTAAGCTCTTGTGCCTTAATACTAGGGACACCACCTGGCACCTTCATAAGGCCACTGGCTCACTAGCTGACCTAGACATGTATAAACAGCTCTGAAATGCTTGTACCAAGGTCAAAAGGTTGGACAAGTTGGAATATCATGCCTCAAATTTCCAGAAAAATATGAATTACCCCACTAAATGCTGTGCACTCCATTTTCCATCCTGCCACCCAGTCCCATCACTCAGACTAGTACGTAGATCCATTGCCTCCAACCCTGATGAGGTTGTTGCCACTTTTATCAACTTATTCTTTACTTGCTGGTCCAGCTGTGTGGAGGGATGAGGCATTAATCACTTGCCTCCTGCCTCGCCGGTGACCTGTGTGAGCAGGTCACTGGGGGTCAGCCAGGGAGGAAGAGGATCAAGCATCCAGAGGACAGCTCTCATCTCCCGGGGAAGGAAATTTGGCAGTCCCGCTGACTAACTGCTGCCAGGTGGAGGCCTGAGGGCAGGATGGGTTAGGAGATGCCATGATGGGAGGGTGCTGTGGGACTCCACAGCATGCATATGCCTCCACGTACATGCATTGACATACGTGTCTCAGCAATTGGGAGGGATCAAGGGAGAAAAACGGTAAAAGTGTTGACAGGTGGGATGATACCAGTCCTCCATGGACCCCATGCCCCAGCCAGCTGGGCACCTCTGTGCCATGAGGTAAGCACTGGTGGACCTCAGGGATGATGGGGGGAGACCAGTGGATGGGAGCTGGTCATCAGCGAAGGAGGCAGAAACAGAATATGAAAAAAAAATGTATTCTTTACTTGCATTCTCTCACTTTTACTCATTCTCCTTTTCTCCTCCTCCCCATGTCCCCTTCCTACCCCCTTTTCTTCTGTTCCACAACTGCCTCTTTCTACTTGTTCAGCTCTTCTTTCCCTCAACCTATCTAGAGGAAAGAGTCCTGATAGACGTGATCCCAGAATCCTTCTTCTCTCTGCTCCTGTTTGAGTTTCCACTATTTCTGACCTCCTTAATCTGTCATTTCTCATGAGCACTGTTCCTAGAGTTTGAAGGAAGGCTTATGTCATCCCACTACTCAATGGTGTTGACACTTTTCCACAGGTAACTAGTAGCCTACAGTATCTTGGGCAGTCAGAAGGGCTAGTGGGATGCTGGGGTGCATAGGAAGAGGCATCACCAGTAGGAAGGGGAGGATGGTTCTGCCCATGTATAGATTGCTGGTAAGACCTCACCTTGAGTACTGTGTCTACTTCTGGAGGTCAAATCTCAGAAAGAACATAGACAGAATGGAGGCAGTTTAGAGGAGGGCTACCAAAATGGTGCAGGGTCTGCATCAGAAGCCCTACAAGGAGAGACTAAAGGAACTAAATATGTACACCCTGGAAGAGAGGAGTTGGGGACATGATGGAGATCTTTAAATACCTCACTGGGGTTAATAAGGTACAGGAGGGGACTATTTTTCAGAGAAAAAGGTGCTTTAGAATAAGGGGCATGCTTAAAGCTGGAGGGGGTAAATTCAGGAGATATGTGAGGAAGTACATCTTCACATAAAGGGTTGTGGATACTTGGAACAGCTGGCAGGGAGGACAAAAACTGTGGTGGTGTTCAAAAATGCCTGGGACAGGCACAAGGGAATCATAAGGGTAAGGAAGGGAGGAAGAGATAGTGCCTTAGATCAAGTACTGTATCTCGTACCTCATTGCACAAACCAAGCTCCAAGAACACTAAGTAATCACTTTTCTTTACTCCTTCACTTTTCTCAGTTCCTACCAGTCTGGCTTTAGAAACTCCCACTACACTGTAACAAACAGTACTTACTGCCACTCACTGGCTCCATCCCTGAAAGGAAAAGATCGAGATCACATTCATTTTAGTTGACCCAGCTAAAACTTTGATGCTGTTACCCATCCCTCCTACTGGACAAGCTGATATCCAGTAAGTAGGGGAGGCTACCAGAACTGCGAGTGTGGGGGAAGTAAGGGGTCATCAGTGGGGGTGGGCTTCTTCTCTGAGATAAAAGTAGAACACACTAGACTGTTTAGCAAGATAGCTTGCAACTATATAGCTGATTTCCATTCACCATCATCGGCTGCTGTTTGCAAAGACTGCCTTCATTTGTCTACACAAAATGTAGAGCCAAACCCTGATAAGCATCCCTGATAAAAAAAACTCAGCTGTCCATCAGGTGGCCTGTAAGCATGGGGGCTATCAGGACTGGGAGTGTGGCTGGAGCAAGGGGTCATCAGTAGGGAATGGTCTCCTTCCCAGAGATAAAAGTATAGCTGCTCTAGACAGTTCAGCAAGGTATCCTCAATTATTACAGCTGATTTCCATTCCACATGTTAGACTGCCTGTTGCTGTTTGTAACTTCAGACTTCCTGCATTTGCCTGCATGGAATGCAGTGCTACACCTCTGATTGGCATCCCTGATAAAAACACTTCAGCTGTCCCATAAGCATACGGGGTGCTACCAGGAGTGAGGATCGAGCAAGGGGTCATCAGTGGGGTTGGATCCTTCCCAGAGATAAAAGTGGAGCTGCTTTAGTGGCCGTTCATGGAGTGCACTCAGTGTGTGTCTCCTGCAGGAGTGGCGGGAGTCATTGCAGGCATCAGAGGATGGAGACTGCTTTTACAAATGTTTTGTTTTGTAAAAACTAAGAGCAGGTTAGGTGACAGGAATTAATATTATATTGGAAAAGATTGTTCTTTGCCTAAAATACAGAATAACTGTCCTGTTATTCTGTGATGACTTTTTTTCTATTATTTATTTATACTCCTGGGAGCCTAGCAGGCTGCTCTGGTCCCTCCCTCTGAGGGACTCGGTCTCTGGCTCTCCATTTCCCACGCGACTTCCCCTACAATCCCCCATGGGCTTCTCCCCCCACCATGACAGGGCTGAGGTGAAAGGGTGCAGGCTTTCTCCCACCCCTGGAGTGAAATCCAGATACTCGGGGAGCCGGGACAGGTGCATGAGAGCCACCATGGAGCCTGTCAGCTCCATTTCCTAATTTTTTCTCGCCCCCCACCCACACCAATGGCATACATCGGCAAAATGCCTCCTGACTTGCATTTCCTCCAGCCACCGCCAGAGAGAGATTGACGAGCGGGACAGAAATCCCTCCCTTCCCAAGAGAGGAAAGCAGTTCTCCGGATCCTCAATCCTCTCTCTCCCCTGCTGACCCCCTGCTGCCCAGGCCTGTTCCCAAACCCAGGTCACCAGCATGGCGCGAGGTGTGGCTTTCAGTGCCTCGACCTCCAGCACCACCGGGCTGGCCTATTCTGTGATAACTTGACAGTAGACTGAGTAATGGGATGGTGCCTCTGCCTTCTGATTAGCTAAGAACAATAATGTGACAGTGGCTCTGCATTCTGATTGGCTGCTGTGTGTGTACTTATCCAAGCAGAGAAAATGCCCTATTGTCATCCCACTTTGACATGCAGCAGCCAATCAGAGATGTGTAGTAATGCTACAGCACCTCTGTGAGAAATAGCTCCTGCTGTCTCACAGATATGTAGTAGCACGACAAACATGTTTAGCAGTTTAAAATTTTTTTTTTTCATTTTTCCAGAATAATAGCAATAATACCAGTAGTGGTCTGGGTCTCCTCGATAATAAGTGAACGTGAGGATTAATAAACACCTCAGCCTTTAGACTCAGTATTTATTATCACTGGTCCAGCCATTATTTTGAAAACCCAGACCACTATGGTATTACTGCTGTAATAGCAAGGTTTTGCTGATTGTAAAAGGCACTTTGCAGATTTGGTTCAAAATGTGTTTGAAGCTGTTTATTTATTGTTTGCTTTGCAGAGAACTGGCTTTAGTTTCAAAACAGGAATTACAAATGGCTACAGTTTCAGTACAACCCTTAACAAAAATAATTAAATGCTTAGCAGAGACAAGGAAAGTAGGAGTAAGTTTCAAATCTTCTTAGAGGTGCAAAGGAGAATTGTGTTTAAGGACAAATGGAATCATTATCTAGCATCCAACTAAATACCAGTAACAGTATATTTCAGAACGAGGGATGGAACTTTTTTTGAGCAAGACAAATGCAGTATTTTTACTATAAACACCAACGTGGAGATATTGAGGCTAATCCAAGACCAGCCAAACAAATAAAAAAAAACATTGTATTGCCACATGATAATGCGAGAAGTTAAATAAAACAGATGGATGCATTTAAACTGAGCAGCAGGAGCTCTGTTAGCTCTGTATTATTAAAGAAAAACCCTGCTGTTCTAGGGGTCCTGCAGCATGTATTTAACTGCTGCACTTTGAATTGTAAGGATGGAATCCATGTACTGGATACTGTAGTCGTGTGGTATTTTAGTAATAGGCTGGATTTAAGGCAAATAGTGGCCACTGGCAGGAGCTTTAGTAATTTATTATTTTCTATAACAGTGTGCGCTATTAAGTACAATGCTCCCCTTCTGAGTGGCAATACCTCTTGTATCTGTGACCTGCAACAGCAACAACAGTTCTGTCTGTGTTCTGGAACTATTGTTTGAGGGATACACCACAATTACACCCTGACTGGTAGTAGAGGAGTGCCATGATTCTTTGATGCTGTGGGCCTTGAGTCAGCATGGCACGCTTGCAGTACAGCCTGGTTGGAGGGTATAGCAATGGGCAGTGGACTATCATGGCTTTGAACTGTGCAAGGAGAGTGGGAGCCACAGGACTGTCATGAGAGTGGAATGGACCAAATTGGACTGGTTTATGGACTCGTGAGAGGGCACTGGATTTTTGAGTGTGGCTCTGGTGCAGACACCATGCTGAGCAATTCAACTCTGCAACCCAGGGGTTGTGGCTAGCACTGGATAATGGCAGCAGTGGTTTAGCTTAGCTCCCTAGGCATAATTTTATGCAACTACCAAAACTAAGATCTAACTTGAATGAAGTGTGAAAACTATCAGATATTCCTTCAGCTAAAACCTCAGAGCACTGAAAAATGCAAAAAATAAGCAACAAAATCTGAACTCTGAAGTAAAAGAGCCATTTAAGGATCAGCACATGGGCCCTAAAACCCATACTCATGTTCAAGCCCAAGTGTCTGCTGAGGAGGAGAGTGGGATGTCACAGCTTGAGAGATCACTGGCGGAGGTACATGCTACTTTGACTAATATGCAGGCAGAGATGAAGGCGGGCTTTACTAGCATAACTTCACAGATTGCCCACCTTCAGTCTGTTGTTGCTGGCCTATCCAAAACCTCCATTGACCACACCACCCACATCTACAAACTTGAACACACAGTCAGTGAGTTGGAGGATTCTCTGACCTCAGCTAAAGACAGGAAACACTGGAAGGAGGTGATGGATGATTTACACAATCAAGTAGATGAGCAGGAGAATAGATCTCACCACTCGAATCTCAGAATAGTGGGCCTCCAGGAATGAGCTGAAGGGAGGGATCCAGCTAAAGGCATCCACAAATGGATAGTGGACCACCTGCAGCCACCTCCTTTGAGATTGAAAAGGCCCACCTGCCAAAATCCATGGGCCCATCACAATTGATAATTTCTGAGTGTCTTTGTTTCAGGATTACAGCCGGGATCTGTAGCTGTAGTGCCAGAAGTTTATAGAAGTGAAATCCCGGCTGTACTCCCTTGGATGGAGCTTCGCTTTCCTGTACCCAGCCAAACTCCATGTCGACCGTTCGGGTACAGTACCAAAATATTTTGTGCACCACCAGGAGGCTGAGAAATGGGTGGCTGAGGAAGAATCAGTGCTAGGGGGAGCTCCCAAAATCATCCTGCTGACAAAGCATCCGGATGAGTAGCTGTCTTTATTTTCTTACCTTGGCTCGTATGTGCCTCTGGGGTCCTAAATGAAGGCCCTCTAATCCGCAGGCTTCCATGTATTTTACCATGGCTGTCCACTTCTGTCAGCCCAGTCTCACCTCATGGTCGGGGGGTGGCAGATGGCGTGGTGCAGACATCTATCCCGAGGCTCCAGTTTGGTCTCCAGGCCTGTAAGGAACTCTAGGTTCTGTTGGCCCGTTGGCCTCTGTTTATCAAATGCACCTCCCAGTGTGGACAACTACAGGGGACTGATCCAGAAAGAGTTTGGCTGGATTTCCTAAGCCATGTCTTATCTGGGAAGTTGTCCGTTGTTTTGTGGGAGCAGAGGATTGGAAGGGACCACCCCACTGGACTCGGGGGGTGGTCCAGCTGTGAGGTTGCCTGTAAGCTCACCCACAAAGCCTTTCTGTGGCATCTATAGGCCTGGCTATGTCTGGGGACATAGGTGTTGATGGGCCTAGATGGAACTATTAAAATGCACATGGTTTTAGTGCGATGGCAGGCTGGTCCTATGCTGCTGTGTGGGACTTTCACTTAAGAGTCTAAAGCCTGGGAAGTGAATTTCCCTTTCACTTTGCATTACATTTGCTTTTATTGTGCTGTAGAACAGCTGCTTTATTTTGAATGATATTGACCTGTAATGATGTAATTATGGGTGGTGTTGGGGGGGGTGCTGGCTTGGGATGGAGATGCAATGTCGTAGCTCCCCGTGGCTGGAGGGGGATATCTCCATCGACTGGAGGGGGGGGATCTTCAGTGCTATTTTACTGGGGGCATGCAAGGAGGTATAAGGCAATTAGGCTTAGTCACCCCTGTACTCACTCCCACTCGGGGCCCCATCCCCTCTTCCCTTGCCGTCGACAGTGACTGCCTTATGCAACTAAGTCCGTACACAAAATAGGCCTTAGGTTTGAGTTATCCTTTATACTCGGACTTTGATATTGTGCCCAAGATAGTCTGGAATTAGACCTCATTAGACAACTATCTGCCATTAGTTTGTATGGGAGTACTGACTGGGCAAGGTTGTGCTCAGTTCTGTTGGGGGGGGTCTTAGGGGAAGTTAAAAGTTACATTTCTGAGTTATGCACATTGATATTGTTGGTGGTTCAGTGTGCTTGGGGTAGTTTGGGAGACGCTAATGGAGGGAAGGGGGGCTGGAGGCATGTGGTGGGGGGAAAATTATGCAGGCAGGTGCAAACAATATGCACAGTGAATTCAATGTCTTTAAATGCTATATTGAGATGTAGCTGGGGTCAAGCCTTAGCTGTAGCTGTACCTTACTTTCAAGGGGACAATGACTGATACAATCAATCTGGCCACATGGAATGTTAATGGCCTTAAGTCCATTGTGAAGCATAAATGAATTGCTGCAGTGGTCAGGAAAAATAAAATTCAAGTGGTGCTCATGCAGGAAACACGCATGTCCATCTGAAGCTGCAAAAACAGCTGGAAGTCTTGGAGGGAAGAGTGGATTATGGCTTTTCCACTAAAACCAGGGGCGTGTCCATTTGGTTTCCTGGTGGAACCAGGGTCAAGATCAATCACACTGTGGTGGATTGTGGGGGGAGGTATGCTTTAGCAAATGTTACCTTGGAGGGGGCTGAGGCCCTCTCCTTTGGCAGTGTGTACACCCCCAATGTCGAGAACCCAGGCTTCTTCAGCTCTTGGGTAGACATATAGCTTCCTTAACAGGCTCAGGATGTTGGGGGGATTATAATTGTGTGAGGGATAGCACTACTGACAGATCTAACCCGGCCCCCATTCCCACTTCCAAGAATTCTAAAGCGCTGGGTGAGTTGGAGAATATCTACCAGTTAACTGATGTTTGGCGATACCAGCACCCGATCAGTTGTGAATACAGTTTCTTCTGTCATGCACATCACTCATATGCTAGGCTGGATCGGGTGCTGGTTAGTTCCTCCATTCTGCCCAGTATATACTCTACAAACTACTCTCTGATATTGATATTGGATCACTCCTCCCTCAGAGTAGTTCTATCCATACTGGGCTCCCCTGCTAGATGTCACCCTTGGCATCTGGTCCCCCTAATATTAAAGGACCCAGCCTTTGTGGAGGCCATGTCCACACGGATCAGTGAATTTTTGCAAACAACAATAGGGGAGACACCACTCATAGTGCACATTGGGAGGCCGTTAAGGCCTGTATCAGGGGCCAGGTGATCTCCTACTCAGCATATAAAAAAGAGAGTATCTGAGCAAGAGATTGAGCTACTCAGAGAGAAGATATTTGCCTATGAGGATGCATATATGCAACAACCTAGTCAGGGACTATATGGGGTGGCACATAAATTAAAATGACAGTTTAATCTACTGTGTAATGCATGGATTAAGTGCTCAATATTGATCTCTCAAGCTGGGGCATACTTTGATGAGGAAAAAGGTGGGAAATACCTGGCTTAGCAGTTGCGCAAGTGGGAAGGGGAGCAGATGATAGTTCAGCTTCACACAGCTCAGGTCAAATTACCTCTGGCATGGCCCAGATAGGGGCCAACTTTGTAGCCTTTTACAAAACACTGTATACCTCAGAGGTATCTCCTTCAGCCCAGCAAATGCATTTTTTATTAAGGCACCGATTCCCCTCCTTGATGCCGATGGTGGCCAGTTGTCTGGAAACACCATTGACAACAATGGAACTGTTTAAAGCTATTAAAGTGCTGAAGGGGTGGAAGGCCCCTGGGCTGAACATTCTGCCCATTAATTTTTTAAATCCTTTGCCCCTGTGCTGGTGGAGCCATGCCATGACATGCTGACTGAGGGTCTGGAGTGAGGTGTGCTACACCCATCCACACTGTCAGCCACAAAAACTGAATTACCAAAGAAAGGGAAGGACCCAATAAGTGTGCGTTCTACTGTCCAATTTCATTATTGATGGCTGATTATAAGATCATGGACAGGGTAGTTGCATGTTGCTTGGACCCCCTGCTCCCCTTGCTAATCCACCCTGATCAGGCTGGTTTTGTGCAGGGCCGACAGGGGAAGCACAACATATGCAGGACCCTGAATGTCCTTCATACATGCGGTAAAACATCTGCTAGGCATGGTGCTGCTATCCTGGCCCTGAATGCTGAAAAGGCATTTGACCATGTGGAATGGGAGTATATGTTTGAGACACTGGGGTGCATGGAGCTGGGTACACAGATTTTGAGTTGTATCAGGACCATGTACTGTTCTCCCATGGCACAGATTGTAGTGAATTGGGAGCTAATTCCCCCTTCTCGCTAAGGAGGGGGACCTGATAGGGTTGCCCCCTGTTCCCCCCTTCTGTATGTCTTCTCCCTGAAGCCCCTGGCTGTGGCCATCAGGATCCATGGAGCAATCCAGGAATGTCATGTGGGTGGGAGGGAGCATAAAGTGGCCCTGTATGCAGATGATGTGCTGCTATACCTTAACAATCTAACCCTGGACCTACCCCCATGTCCATACCCTGCTCCAGGAGTATGGCTCATTATCTGGGCATAAGGTCAACTGGACTAAAAGCAAGCTCCTCCCCATTGGTAAGGCAGATAGGGTAGAGTTGGCTGTGAACCTTGGTGGACTGGTGATGGTGGACCGCATCTAATACCTGGGTATATACCTTTCGGATAGACTAGGATCCCTATATGCCCTAAACTATAACACACTGACCCTTCGACTAGCTAAGGAATGTGAGAGATGGCAGACCCTGCCTTTGTCATTGCTGGGAAGGGTAAACACAATGAAGATGATGACCCTTCCAAGGTGTTTATACCTGTACCAGGCATTGACCATTCCAGTCCCACTAGTGCACCTCAGGCATATAAATTCCATATTGCATAAATTCCTGTGGAGAGGGAAGTCGAACCGGATACAATAAAGTATACCTCAGCTCCTGGCACTGTGCGGGAGGGGGGGTGTCAGCCTGCCAAGCTTCCAGCAGTATTAGAGAGTGACACAGCTGTCCTTCCTTCCAGTGGGTACCGGGGGGGGCTGCTACCTCATGGGTGGAGCTGGAAGAAGATGAATTTGGGGGCCTCATATGTTCTGGCATATTGGCTCTGGCCTTGTGGTCTCACGTAGTACCAGAAGTGACTAACCCTTTTTCGAGGACCATCTTTAGGGCATGGTTGGATGCTCACAAACATGTTGGATATCTGCCGGCATATTCTCCATATACAGACCTTATAATAGCAATGAAGAATAAGGGACCATACACCACCCAAATGCATCAACAATTGTTAAGATGGTGGCACCTGGGAATTCACTCTGTCCAACAGCTATACTCAGGGGGTGGGTTTATAGATCTTGCCACATTAGCACAAACTAGGCATATAGACCATGGAGATTATTTTTTGAGCCATAGGGTGAGGCGCAGATTGGGGGAAACTCTAGACATGTCTCATGAGTGGGCACCACCTTCTTCTTTTGAGGAAGACCTTTATAGGCCCCAACCATGTAGTAAACCGATATCCATATTCTACCACACCCTGATGGGACCAGAAAGCGACACCGCACACTGTAATTCTATTTTTTTTTTTTTATTAAAGAGTTCAGAATTATAACCCTTTGAGTCAGACTCCTTTACAAAGGCTCCACATCATGGTGAGATAATAACATAGAGGATAAAAATAACATACTGATAATGATGTTACCAAATTAACAGCGGTAGGGAGAAAATTAGAACACTGTGGGTACACATTATATTGGTTACAGAGGAAGAAAAGATTGTGAGAGAGAAAATGAGAACACTGAAAACACATTATACTGGTTACAAAGGAAGGAAACAATTGTGATGGACAAGTAGCCCTGAGTCAAAATAATAGTAATAATAAAAGGTGGGACAAATAAGAGGCAGTGTCAACAGCAACAATGAATAATGCAGATCAGCACCTTTTAACATAAGGATGATACATAAAAGTAAGTCGAACGGGGGGGCTGGCAGGAAGGGCAGGTGCTGGAAGGGGAATGCTCAACAGGGTGTAGTTCAGTGGCAATCACAGTTACTGCAAGAAATGATCACATCTTTGAGACTAGACCTGAACTGTCCGATCTTAAATATTGTTGTGGTTTCAGCTGGTAGCTCGTTTAACCAAAGGGGAGCTCGGTGATAGAAGGTGCATTGACCCAAGAAAGTCCTACACCGGGGGACTGTCAATAAGGCCCAAGTAGATAGATGGGTGGTTCTGGATAGTGGGGAAAGTTGGAGAAGGTATGAAGGCCAGGCGTGGCAAGCTTGAAAAGGATCTTTTTAGTAAGAAGGCAGGTGTGGTAACGAAGTCTGCCTTCAAAGTTCAGCCAGTTTGAGAGCTGGTAGAGGTCACATGTATGTGTCATTAAATCACATCCGGTCACCAGTCGGTAGGTTTTGTTAAGGGCAACCTTGACCCTACTAAGGGCTGTGTTGTTGGCAGTACCATAGACGGCAATGCCATAGTCTACCAGGGAGAGCACCAAGGAAGTGACCGACAGGCGGAGTGCATCAGGGGTGAGGCACCTCTTATATCTAAACAGAAGGCCAATTCTGGAGTTAATAGCTGAACAGAGTGTGTGAATGTGGTTACTATATGTGAGCGTAGTATCAAGAGTGATACCTAGGTACTTAAAAGAGGTAACTTGCTCGAGGACGGTATTGCAGGTGTTATGGATAGTCAGGGGGGTAGTTGCATGCTTCTTCTGATGGTGGGCAAAGACCATGACTTTGGTTTTGTTGTAATTTAACACCAGCTTGTACTCTGTGAACCAGGTTTCAGATTCTGTGAAGCATTTTTGAAGTTCAAGTTGGAGGCGGACAGGGTCAGGATGAGAACAAAAGAGGACAGCGTCATCTGCATAAAATATTATTTTCCCAGTGCAGGAATTGGGGAGGTTGTTTAGGAAGAGACTAAACAGTAACAGTCCTAATATAGAGCCTTGAGGGACCCCTGAGTGAACTGGGAGACAGGATGAGAGGGAGGTCCCAATCTTAACTCTCTGGGATCGATCGCTGAGATAGCTGGAGAACCACGAGGTAGTGTCAGGGGCAAGGCCCAGGGAATGCAGGGTATTTATTAGAAGGGGGTGACTGATGGTATCATAGGCTTTAGTCAGATCTATGTAAACAGATCCAACCAAGTGGCCGTGGTCAAGGGCTTGGTGGATGAAATTAGAGTATATGAGTAGCGCAGTTGTGGTACTATGATCTGCTCTGAAACCATGCTGCTCTGGGCATAGGAGATTGTATTTGGTTAAGTGGTCAGTCAGCTGGTCTGAGACAATTTTTTTGAGAGCCTTGGGCGGGTGGGGATGGAGATGGGGTGGTAATTAGATGGGGAGGTACTATCAGCACCCTTCAGGATGGGGGTAATGACTGGCTGTTTCCAGAGAGAGGGGAATTGGCCCAGGCAGAGGGAGAGATTTATGATTTTTGTGAGGAGGATAAGCATGATGTCAAGGTTAAGGAGGAGAAGTTTTAGGTCCAAAGAGTCTCAACTGTGTCTGGACTTTCCCAGGACTTTGGTGAGGTATGGTCCCGCTTCTCTGGGTGAGACTGTTTTGAGGTAAAAGGGGGACTGTCCTGGATGTTAGGTCGACAGGGGGATGGTTTGATGAGGGGTCAAAGAAATTAGGTGGGAAGACACTACTAAGGTCATAGAATGTGGTATTAAGGGATTCAGCGATGAGCTTGGGGTCTTGGGTGATGCTCCCATTTAAGTTGAGTTGGGTGGAGACCTGTTTTGCCATTGAGTTCTTTGGTGTTGTTCCAGAAGTTGCATCCATTTTCCCAAGAGGAGAACAGTGATTCCTGGTAGTAGTTAGCCTTGGCCTTACGGACTTCCCAGGTGCAATTGTTTCGTGCCCCCTGTATTGTTGTCTATCTTACCAGAGTCAAGGGCTTTGTGCCATAGGTTAAATTTATGTTGCATGAGCTCAAGGAGGGTCTGTGTTATCCAAGGGGTGTTGGGACCTTTGATAAACTATTTAGAATAAAGGGCAAAGTGGTCACAAGTGTCATTAAAAGTGGAGATGAAGTGAGAGAGGGCTATATCCACGGACTGCGTTGCATCAATTGTCGATCAGTCACAGGAGGAGAGGTAGTTTTTGAAATGTTCAAGTGCTCCCTTTTTTAGATGGTGAAGGAAGGTAAATTTGGGGGGCAGTTTGTTAGTCCTGAGTGATCAGGTACAGATTGAGGGTGAATGGTCACTCAGGGCATTGGGTAGAACAGAGGTGTTCAAGAGTCTATCTGGTCTGTTAGTATGAGATCGATAAGGGTGGATGTTCCTGTGTTTGTGTTCATACACATGGGGGCAGAGACAGTTTGAGTGAGGTTCAAAGCTGCAACAGCATCCTTAAATGGGGCAGCCTTTGGGGACAGCCAGTTAACATTAAAGTCACTCATAGAAATGATACCGGAGTTGGCCGGGAGCTGGGAGATGCAGTTGGTGATAGAGTTGAAAACCAGCTTTTGATTTCTGGGTGGTATGTAAACAGTCATGATATACCATGATTGTCAGGTGTTACCAGGGTAGACTTTGACAGTAAGGGCCTGTGCTCCATGGCTGGGTGGATCAGAGGGGGATGATATGGCCATGAAGAGTGTCTCATAGGTAAATGGCACAGCCACCCCCTCTAGTGACTAGCTTATCTGCCTAAATATGTGGTAGCCATTTTGGTTAACATCACCATCTTTTGTGTTCGGGGAGAGCCAGGTCTCTGTGATATCCAATACATCAGGCTGGTGTTGTACCACCTAACCTTGAAGGTTACTGAATTTTTGGGGGAGACTACAGATGTTCATGGAGGCAATTTTAAGACCACCAGTGCATCTAATAGCATTGGGTGAGGAGAAGGGGCCAGGGTTGGGGTTCACATTTCCTAATAGGAGAAGGAGGAGTAGGGCGATTCTGACCAGGGCTGCTTCAAGCAGCTTCACCCTAAGGGAAGGGTTATGTGTGGTAATGGGGGATATAGGGCCCATTATGGGTATAGGGAGGGTCAAGGTGTGACGGGCTATAAGTAGATATGTGGGGAGGCAGGAGGGGTGAGCACAGGCCAATGAGGTCCTGACAGCGGGTTGTGTGAGGACAAATGTATACTGGTGCTATGACCCTGGTGGGGATGGTGCAGGGTATGCAAATGGATGACATTTGTTGTAGGAACAACATTACTTGCTGAGGTAGGCAGATACTAGTAGCAGGCAGTAAGGATCAGTATTTTTAGGGCACCACTGAATGCACATGATGGTTTCATTGTAGGGGTGTGGGGGTAATTGCCGGGTGGGAGGAGGACTTCTCCATAAAAATTGACCCAGCTACTTGGAAACTGGCTACAAGACAATTGGACCTTGTTTTCGTAGCAATAAGCTCAGACAGGTTAATCTCAACTTCATGTATAGAGCGTACTTTACACCGCAAAGGTTACATGCCATTAATTTGGAGAACCCTAGTACATGCTTAAATTGCTTGGCAGAGGATGCGGACTTCCTACATTTGGCATTGACCTGCCACAAGGTGGCTCCACTCTGGCATGAAGTGCATGGAATAATGAGTGGAGTGTTGAGGTACAGCACATCAAAATCCCCCTTGGAACTCTTGCTTGGAGCAGATCCATACCACCATCAACGCAAGCCATATGCTCCATTGTGGTCTCTGGCTTTGGTCAATGCAAAGAAAACCATAGGGCAAGCTTGTATATTGGTGAATGCCTCTTCAATTGCTCAATGGGCATGTAATATGAAACCATATCTGGCATTGGAGCAAATGCAATTAACAGTGAATGGGGACTATGGTGCCTTTGAACAGATTTGGTCCCCCCTTCTGGGGGCAATAGAAGAGGATAATTTCTCCTTATGAGTGCCTGAGGGACTGGGCTAGCTCTCCCTGGGTAGTATAATAGGTATTGCGTTTGGAGGTCATCTTGTTTTATCATACAATAACTGTGTCCTGAGTCAGTTAACATTCATGTAGACTGTCTAATGTTTCTGTAGACTGTTTTCACTGTAATAAGTGTATTGACACCTTCAGGGGTCACTGTCTGAAATGCATATGCTGTATTGTACCTGTGCCTGCATTCAATAAAAAGATTTACTCCCCCCAAAAAGTCTTTAACCCCCTCAGGCAAAAAAATAAGAAAGTGGCATGAGCGGACTTGTCTGCTACCCCCTTCCCTTACACTGGATGATGCCAACCAGCAGCCTTACCAGTCCCTCTGCCCTTAGACTCACCAATCAGGTGGCAGAATTGGAAATTGGGTGGAGAAATGCTCTTGTCTCAAAATGCATTATTGCTCCTCTGCACTGTGGTCCAGAGCATGAAGGGCCACAGCGCAAAGGGCAACAAAGGAGTTTGCCTAGGAACCACTGTAGGAGGCAGCTGGTAGCAGGGGAGCCTGAGTGCTTGTAAGTGAAAAACAAAACAATGTATTCTGCTGCTGGACCTTCTTATATGATGACTGTTGCAGCTTGCTAAACTGTACCTCTCAATGCGGTATTAACTTTTTGTTGTATATTAAGCAATCCAGTACCCTGATGGATTGCCCATGCTGCTAATAACAAATATTTGCCTCCCCACAATTGTCTTACATTGGGACTAGATCCTGTTTGGGTGGTACTGGTTATGGCTGCTGATTTCTCTCTACCAATCTGTTGTTTATAGGCTATGGTATCCACTTAGAAGTAATTCTTCACTGACTGTACAGAAGACTAGTGATCAGCTATCTTGTGTTTTCCAGAGGGCAAGATTTCTGAGGAGCATTCTATCCCCAACTTGTAGTACTTAATTATGCACTTTCTGGTCATACCTGAGTTTATTGGCAGCACTGACTTTACTGGTGGCTTCAGCAGTCATTTAATAAGCTTTCTTCAGTTGACTTTTGATGCGTTTCGTGTATTTAGGGTAGGACTCCTTGGAGGTTTCATCAGCAAACACTCTGAAAGCTAGATCAATCTGCAGGCGAGCTTCTTAGCCAAACATTAACAGGTAAGGAGAAGCATCTGTGGAACTGTTTCTTGTGCAATTGTAGGCATGCACCAACCTGGGGACGTGCTGGCTCCAATTTCTTTTCTGTCCAGGGTCCAGTGTACCTAACATGTCTAAAGAGATACAATTAAATCTCTCAGGTTGTGGGTCCCCTTGAGGATGGTAGGGGGTAGTGGGGGACTGCTGGATGCCATGTGCAGCAAAAAATTATTTCACCAGGTGACTCTGAAAGTCAGACTTTTCATTCGAGTGGATATGTTGGGGTATATCATAATGGATCACAAACTCCTCGAGTTTCTGAACAATTGTTCGGGCCTTCTAATTTCTTGGTGGGTAGGCCTGTGCATACCAGATGCAGTGGTCAGTGATGATCAAGATATGGCTGTAACCTTTACTGTCCAGTTCCAGTGACAGAAAATCCATACACACCAGTTCCAATGGTACACTAGTTTTAGTGTTCACAAGCAGTGCCACTTTGGGGGGCAAAGTCTTTATTTTGATTTATCTGGTACAATTCTTGCAGTGATTTTCCACATTGGATGCCATTCTGGTCCAATAGAATGGACTTCTCACAAGGTTCAGGGTACACTCAAACCTGAGGTGTCCCATGTCATAGTGCAGGGCTCTAAAGACAACTTTGTGGTACTTCCACAGTAGTACCAATTGGTTGTTGTGGACCATTGTTTTTGGGTCTTGGACAGTTCGGTAGACAAGTCCCTCTTTTAAGGACAATTTGCTCCACACTCTCAACAAAATAGGAACATCAGGATGATCATTTGGCGCTTTGTCTAGGCCCTCTCCTTTTTCCAAAACTAAGATAACCCCTCTCAGCCCATTGTCTTGTTGCTGCAATCATCTTTGTTCTCATCGGTTTGGCTGGGGCAAATGACTGAAATCCAACCCCTCAGAATTGTAGTAAGCGTCAGGTATAGCATCAGGATGAACTCCCATTGCATCAATGGCTCTGTATGACAGACAGGTGTCTCACTATCTTCATCCACAAAGTTTGTCATAAAGCTTTCACAGTTGCAGGGGTCATACAAGTCCACCGCCTCCCCTCTGGAGGGTGAGGTCTGCAAGATAGGGAGTCAGCATCTATATTGTTTAGACCCTTTTAATATTCCAGTGTAAAGTCATATGTGGAAAGGGCAGAAAACCAGCAGTGACCTGCTGCATCCAGCTTGGCAGTGGTGTTGACATAGATAAGAGGACTATTGTTGATTCATGCCATACGTTTGACCCAATAGAGATAGTAATGGAACTAAAGTGGCAGTGTCAGTGGCTCAGTAGGTAGCACACTCACCTCTGAGGCCGGGAGATCAGAGGGCTGTGGGTTCAGTTCCCACATCTGGCACTTGGGGTAATATCCCAGTACTGACACTGTAGTGCAGCATGAGAGGGGTGCTGCACTTCTGAGGTGCCGTCTTTCGGATGAGACTTTAAACCAGGTCCCATCTGCCTGGATTGGTGGTAGTTCAAGTGGATGTTAAAGATCCCATGGCACTTATTGAAAAGAGTTGGGAATTTCCCGGTGTCCTGGCCAAATTTCCTCATTCACTAAAATACCACCAACAGCTTAATCTGGTTCAAGATCAGTTGGCATTCATCTGTATTCCCGTGTCGTGCCTGAAAATAGGCAGGATTTGTCTAGTACACTTACCTGGTCAACAAAACTAAATAAATAAAATGAATAAATAAAATTAATTTGTGGAGGCCCATTTTAATGCTAAAATTCTAGTTTATGCACTGGGAAGTTCTTTTCTCTGGGTGTCAGGATCTGACTCACAAATGCAACTAGTCTCCATCCCTTGAGGTACTCTTATTTTATTTTATTTTATTTAGTTTTTGTTTACCAGGTAGGTACACTAGCCATAACAATGACTATTTTCAGGCACAACCCGGGAGGGTACAGAAACAAACATAAGATACAATTACTTACATTTTTAGAGATTGTGAATGAAAATTTGTACAAACAGGCAAGGAAAAAATATGACTGATAGGATATAAATATAGTGTCACAGAAATATGCAGGAATGAGAGAAAAAATTACACTACAAAATTAAAATATAAACATTGTAAATTAGACCAAACATTGGAATGAGGAGAAAACAACAATATCAGTAATACAGTAGTTATCAAGGGAAACATTTGGAGGAAGGATATGAGTAGGGTAGATAAAAATAGGAGGGTGGAAATAGAGTAAGGAAATACAGTCAAGGAAAAATGGTACGAGACAGTGATATAGAGGAGGTGAGCCAAGCAAGCTGCAGGTAAGTGCAGATTGTTGGGGAGGAGAAATCTAATATAGGCAGGGGATACTGAGTATTGGGATGAAAAGGTTTAAGATGGTTTGAAACAGGAGCATTTGCAGGACAGAAAGATACAGTTTCAAAATTCCTTCTTGAAAGCAACATGGGACAGAGCCTGGCAAATAGTTAGTGGGAGGGAGTTCCAGTATTGAGGGCATGACAGGCAAAAGCACCGGCACTTTTATAAGTAGTGTGTCTATGGACATGAACAGGGGCATAATCTACAGAGCGTAGGTCATAGAAGGATGGCTGTTTTTGAAAGAGATCCGCTAGGGGCTTGGGAGTTAGTGATCTAATAATGCTGTCAATAATGGAGCCAAAAGCATATGACCTAGACACATGAGGCTGAAGCCATCCAAGTTCTGAATAAAGGATGCAGTGGTGTTTCAGCCTATGGGAGGAGGATGCATACCTACAGATGTTATTCTAGGTAACATTCCATTTCCAAAGACTTGATTTACATGCAGAGGTATAGGTGGCAACCCCGTAGTTAAGTGAGGGCAGGAGTATCCCACGGGCTATGGCAAGTCTAGTAGAAGGGGTGAGAGCAGGGCTGGTTTGATAGGCAATACCAAGTTTAGTATTTACTGTCTTGCAGGTTCGTAGAATATGGATGTTGAAATTTAGTGAGGGGTCCAGAGTGACACCCATATATTTAAAAGAATTTACCACCTCAATGGATTTGCCACTTAAGGTGGAGACTTTAAAATTGTGTTGGGCATGTTTGAGTTTACAGTTCAAACCAAATAACATAGCTTGGGTCTTAGACTCATTAAGGACAAGTTTGTAACAATCAAGCCACTTTTGGATGAGTTGAAAGTCATGGGAGAGCCATTCATTGATGTCACCAATGCTTTTAGCACTGGTAGCACTCGATATAGGACTGCTCCCAGCCCATCCATGCTGACGTCTGTGTGCAGAAAATAGTGTTTAGTTGGATCAGCGAAGGCCAGCACTGGGGCTTAAGTATTTCTCTGAACGTGCTTTCACAGTCTTGGTCCCATTGGTCTCCAAATGGAACTTCATAGTACATCATTTGGGGCATTTCTTTCCCCTGCTGTTTCTTGTTGTTGGTGGGGGGAAGGGGTACACCTGCATGAGATTAGTAAACAGTCAGACCACCTTGGAGAAATTCTGGACAAATCTCCACTAGTAACCACAGAACCCTAGGAAGGATTGTAGACTCTTCATATTATGGGGCCTAGGCCAGGTAGTGAGGGCCTTGACTTTGTCAGGGTTGGTTTGGACCGCTTCTGCTGAGGTGATATGCCCAATATATTTTACAGAAGGTAGACAGAACTGGCATTTGTCAGTTACTACCTTGAGTCCAAATTCTGTGAGTCTGTCCAGAACCTTCATCAGGCTTTTTTCATTGTCCCGGATTCCCCCCTTTCCCTCACAAAAAGACAGAGACCATTGTTTGTTGTTGTGCTCAGATTTGGCAATTAATTTATTTATATATCATAATTCCATGTTCCATTTATCATCTTTTATTATTATTATATCTCTCACAATTTCATTTATTTTCCACCATATATCCATCTCTGATCATCCCTCTTTCTTCCTCTTCCCCCCCCCCAGGTGAGAACCTGGGTGCCTTCTTCTTCTTCTTCTCCTTTTCTGTTAGGTAATGGTGAAAACTGAGACCGCTTTTCTCCTTCCGCTTCTTCCTCTTTTCATCTTATTCCTTTTTCTTTCCTCCCCTTCCTTCCTTCCCCCCCATTTTCCCACTAGCCGGTCTCCAGCTTGCGTTGGATGACTGGCTTTCCCTCACCAAGGGCCTATCACCTTTTTACCTCAGAGAGACCCTCGAGGCTCTCTTCCCCTCTTTTTTTTATATATTTCCTGTATGTCTCCTCCATGCTTCTATAAAACCCATACTTTCCGTATTAAACATATCTATGGCCAGATCTGACAAGTGTACACCATCTGACCTATAGAAATCTTCTACCCACTCTTCCACCCCCCCACAATAGTATTTGTCCTCCCATTTTTTTCACTAGTGTCCCTACCCTTCTGTTCATCTTTCTCCTGGCCCTATCCACAGCTCTATGGCTGTGCTCCAATCTCCAAACTCTCCTGGGTATCATATCCGACCAGGCCAGGCATAACTTAGGCCACCACTGCTGTATTATCTCTAAGTTCCTTTTTATCTGCATATATGTTTCTACCCATCATTTGCCCCCAAGGTCATTACCCCCTACATGAATAATAATTAAGTCTGGGGTGGGATGCCGCTCCTTCAGCTCTTTCAAGGTGGGGAGCAGCTGCGCCCATCTCATCCCACGGATGCCGCGCCATACCAATTTACATTGTTTCACCTCCTGGTACAGCTGCTTTCCCCCAGCCTTTTTCTCAGCTCTTCTTTCTGCCCAATAAATATAGGAGTGGCCACAGATCCAGACTTCCGTGATCCTCCCTCTTCCCACAGGGTTTAAACAGAATAGATATTTTATTTATGTTCTTAGTTTCCACCATCATATCATCACTCCCTTGTCCCCCCCCACCGTGGTTCCCCATCTGTTACAAACTTAAGCGAGACGTTAGTCTCCACACTGCAGTGTTCGGATGTATCTTTTATAACTGGCCGACCGCCAGCACCCTTTCTCCAAAATACTATTCACCATCTCCCCTGCCGCTGCCCACTGTGAGGCAGCCCCTATCCATAAAGAGTGGAAGGAATAATTCACTAGGTCCTCCCCCAGGAATTGCATGCCCCTCTTGAGTAATGCAGTGACTTGATAACTCGTGACTCTGCTTCCATCCCCATGCAGGAATAATGTTCCTGTCCTATTTTCACGCTTTGCGGCCAAAGCCCACAAAGCCTGCACTTGGCACACTGTGTTCTCTACATGTTTTTTTAGAGTTACCATGCAACCTTGACCCTTTTAATCCATCTTTGACCTCTTAATCATGACCTGTATTTCCTTGATCCCCCAACTTATATCTTCCCATTCCAGTCCCCCTTTCCTGCCTTGCCTGCCCTGGCCCACCACTTCGCTCACTCTCATGGCCCCGGCAAACATTATCACATAAATTGTGTGGAATAGCAGGGCCTCGGCCTTTGATCTGCATATTGCTGGAAACACTCCCTTCAGTTTCATCAGCCACTGCTCTCCTATTGGCCTCCTATTATCCACCGTCCCTTGTTTTAACCTACCCCATCCTTGCATCATTCTTCTAATGAACATTGACTTCGTTGGGTCTTGCCATCTTTTCAGACTGCAGATCACACTAATCCCTGCCAAGTAGACCCCCATTGTGGCATGGGCTGTCCCCTTCTGCCACTGCTCCATGGTGAACTTCCCCAACTGCTCCTCTGTGAGTGGCCTACTTACCTCCATGTGGTGAGTTGCCCTGAATGTTTGAAACACTTGCAAAGCCCCGTCATAGGCCCTCAGAGTCCGTGGCGCCCATGAACTGTGGAGCAACATTTCTGCTCCCTCCTGCCAACGTCCCATATGTTCATTAGTATGGGCATCTTTTGCTCCTCCGCTGTTGGTGCCAGACTCTGGAAATGATCCAACTGCAGACGGGAAAGGCTGTCAGCCAGGGTGTTGTGTACCCCTTCTATGTGTTTCGCTCTGAATGACATGTTCAACTGCAAATGCCCTTAGTACCAAGAGTCGCAAAACTTGCATGACTGTTTCTGACCTGGCTGCCCTGTTGTTCAAGACCTCTACCACTGCTTTATTGTCGCACCAGAATGTTACTTTTTGATCCCGTAATTCTTCTCCCCAAACTAGGGTGCATGCCCAGATGGGCATGATCTCTAACAAGGTTATGTCCCTCACCTTACCGTCCCTCACCCAATATGAAGGCCAGGGCTCTGCAAACCATCTGCCCCTCAGATAGCCTCCCATGCTCAGGCCTCCGGCTGCGTCTGTGTAAAGATCGAGGTCTGTGTTATACATCCATTCCTCTTGCCAGAAAGAGCAGCTGTTATATTCCCTAAGGAATTCCTCCCATACTTTGAAATCCTCCTTGACTCCCTTTGTTATGTCCACCCAATAGTGTGACCTGGCCACTCTGGCTGTGACCCTTGCTAGTCTCTTTGTGAAAGCCCTCCCTGGCCCAATCGCCCTACACGTGAAGTTCAGATGCCCCAATACCTGTTGTACCTGCTTCAGCTGTACCCTCCTTCTACTGGTATGTATCTTAATCAATTCCCTCAATTTTTCTACTTTTTTGTCTGCTAACAGAAATATTTGCCCCGGAGCATCTATCTCGATGCCCAGAAACTCTAACACCCTACTGGTCCCTTCTGTTTTTTCCAGTGCTAGTGGGACCCCTAGTTCCTGACACATCTGTTGGAAACTGGCTAACATTCTTTCCATTTCTCTCTTTCCACTGCCTATGAAAAGGAAATCATTTAAACAGTGAATCACTGCCTTATAACCAGTCCTTTCTTGGAATATCCACTGCAAACATGTGCTAAAGGTTTTGAATGTGGTGCATGCTATAGAGCAACCCATGGGCATGGCCTTGTCGGAATAATACTGTCCCCCAATTTTAAACCCCAACAGGTCCCAATCCTCTCTTCTAACTGGAAGTAATCTGAAGGCTGACTCTATGTCTGTCTTAGCCATCCATGCATCTACAGTTGCCCCGATAATCTGGACTGCATCTTCCAGGGTGGAATATGTCACTTTACTATATTCCTCGCCGATAAAATCGTTGAACGACTCACCTTCGGGAAAGGATAAGTGATGAATCACCCTAAATTCCCCTTCTTGTTTTTTGGGAACCAAACCTAATGGGGAAATCCTCATGTTCTCTAATGGGGGGGGGTGTCATATGGTCCCTCTATTCTCCCCGCTGCCTTCTCCGTCTCTATCTTCCATTGCAACATGTCTTCCCTTCCTCTCACTGAGCCCAGATTGTTTGCCTCTCTGGCCTGCCTTGGCCCTTCACACTGTAGAGAAAAACCTGTGTGAAAACCTTCTTTAATCATTTCCGCTGTTTTCTTATCTGGGTATCTGTCCAACCATTCCTTCCATGCCTCTATCCTGATAGGGGTTCTAGCTGCCCTAAATTGTTCCCCTGTCCTTGTTTCTTTTTCCCCACCAGCTCCCCCCTCTGGCTGATGCCCCGCCTTGCTGGTCAATGATTTTGACTCCCTCTATTTGCATGTCCCCTCCCCCTTCCCCCTCTATTCCATGTCTGGCCTTTATACCCCTGCCCTTCCTGAAAGAACTGCTGACCCGACCCGAGCCCTCCCAGTTCCTTGCGTTCCTTGGACCCATGTCATCCTGCATCTGATCGCCGGATGTGATCCCCACATTTTGAACAGGCATGCCGAAAACAGCATTGTGTCCATGTGCAAAAAGCCCTATTGTAGGCCCAGCAACATCTTTGTACCATGGTAACTTTTTCCCAAACTCTTTCTCCGGCATGGACTGATCGGTTATGTAATCTGTCCATAAATCTAACTGTTTCGTGTCCCATCGCACATCCCCATATGTGGCCATCCTTTGCCGGAAGAATTCATCATGATATATCCAGCCCACACACCCTTTTGCTTTTGCTCTCCTTATTATCAGGGAGTATGTGATGAGCGAGATGCCCAGTTCAGGCCTTCTTTCCAACACTATGGCTGAGAATGTGGCAAAACCTATGACCCACCCCTCCCAAGTCTTCCCTTTTGTGAATTTGTCATCCTCTTTCTTGCCCAGCAAAACCACTGCTGCTGCCATTTCACTTTTCCCTATATTCTCTGTTTCTTCATATTTTGCCACTGTGTCCTGGCTTACTAAAGCGAAAATATCCACATACTCTCCTTTCCATATTTTCTCTTTTGTGGTCAGTGGTACATGTTCACCCACTCTCATCCTTGGAGCTCCTATCTCCCTCATTCCTTTTTCATCCTTTTCAACTCCACCTTCCTTCTCCTTCACCACCTCTTCTCCTGCCCTAATCTCGGCTGGCGCAATCTCCGTCTGGCTCAAGCCCCAAGAACCAAGTGCCGAAATGATCTGACCTATGTACTCCTTGATGCTGTCACCAACAGAGCAGGGTGCATTACCTGTGACCTTGTCCATTCCTTGCTGCCTGCTAGCATCCTGGTGCCCCAGCACGTTCTCCTCTGGGTGAAGGGTTGGTAGACCTACTAGCTGCTGCGGAGGAACCACTGTATGCTGGGGGTCCAGACTGGGCTCCACTGGGAGAACCACCACCTGTCCCTGGGGAGGTACTGATGGGGCCTGGTGTCCTGGGTGCAGAGGTACTGGATTAGCCACCTTGGGTAGCCCCACCATCTGTGGTTGCACCCTGGTTGAGCTGCGAGGCTTCCCTGCAGGCCGCTTCCCTCTGTCCCCTTTTCCCTTCCCCACTTTCCTTTTCTCCCCAGACCTCCCTGGTTCCTCCACTTCCACCAATTCCCACATCCTATTGGCCTTTTCAGCCAGCTCCACTATCGCCTTGTAGGCGTCTTCCTTCAAAGGCTTGCTCCTCTTGGGTGCCATGCTCTCTGCTCTGTCACCTGTGAAAACACTGGAAAAGAAAAGAAACTGATTTAAACAGCAATCCGGGGGCCGTAACCAGAGAGGCCAGGTGCACCTCCCCCCATAGGCAGCCTCCAACTGAGATGCACCTGTTCCTTTTTTTGCCTTGGCCCAAAATGGCGCTCTACACCTGCTGCATGTCCAGGCCCAGTTTTTTCTGGTCCACTGGGCACTCCCCCTTGTCCCTTGCTAGGCCCCCTGTCAAGCCCCCTTTTCATTTCCCGGGTCTCCAGGCTTCCCCTTCTCCAGATCGCTAGGCCTCTTGTCTCTAAGCCCTCCTGCCCATCTGACTCGGGCTCCTGCTCCCTCTTGGTCTGTTCCCCCTCCTCCCCGGCATGTGACGTCACACCGCGTGGCCGCTAATGGCTTCTCCTTTCCTCTTTATTATTATTTTTATTTTTTATTTTTAAAACCCCCCTTTTTTTAAGCATCCTTCTGCCATGCTTTCCCCCCCAACATGTGGCATCATGCCATCTGTCTGCTGCGATGATCGCCTTCTCCTCCCCCCTGGCATGTGACGTCACACCGCGTAGCTGCTAATGGCTTCTCTTTTCTTCTTTATTATTAATTTTTTTTAAAATCCTTTTTTTTAAGTATCCTTCTGCCATGCTTCTCCCCCCAGCGCATGGCTTCATGCCACCTCTCCGCTGCGATGATCGCCCTCCCCCCCGCTTTCTTGGCCTGTCCTTCAGGCCCTTAAACCAAAGGTGGGGGAGCCCTACTGGGCAATAGGGCACGAACCCCGTGCTGTCCCCCCACTCAGCCCCCTTTTACAGTCCTCCAGTTAACACATGCGGTCACTGGTGTGCAATCGTCAAGCTGCACTGCTCTGACTCACCCTTAGATCCCTGTGACCCCGACATTCCCTGCAGTCCCAAGTGTTGCTCTCGACACCCCCATTGGTATCCCATGCAGCCTAGAAAATTGCAGGCTTAGCCGCTTTTCTCTTTCGCCCTGTAGGGTCTCAATGCCTGCTACCCCTCGTGGTGCTTCGTATGCAGGATCCCACATATAAGACCCCCCCAGCAGTGCTCTCACAGCCAACGCGGCATATGCAGGCTCCCACGCATAAGACCCTCCCCAGCAGTGCTCTCACAGCCAATGCAGGCTTCATGCTCCAAATCTCCAGCCCTTCAGGCTGCTCTTTCCCATCTGCTCACTGCTGCTCCTTTCTCTGACCAGGCAGGTGACTGCCCTGTTATCTGAAACAAAACGCTTAAACCACATGGCAGTCTCGCCCCCACCAATGGCTTTTCACCTGCTTCGCGCCCCACGCTACCTGCTTCCTTCCCCTGGCCCCCCCAGACCTTCTCCCAACAAAAACGGGTGTTCTGCCCTGCCAACGAGTCAAAACAAATCCCGTGTGGCGCTCTCGCTCTTCTCCCAATAGCCGCTAACAACTTGGAAACTCGAGCGTGTGCCCCAGCCGACCGAAAATGCCATGTCCATGGCGTGGTGCTCTGGTGTCTTCCCCGACCTCTTTCCAGCATTACAAACAGCCACAAATCTATTTAAATCACTCAGGCACCACCCTTGCCCCTAGCAATGCGCTTATCCATTATCACAACTTTCCTTAAAAAGGCAGGCATAACAGTACACAATCTGAGGTTCCTACCCATTCATTTCTTTCCTTTCTTTCTTTTTTTTTTATATACTGACCCCACAAGATCCAAAACACACAAATCGTTTACTTTGTGGTCAGAGAAACTACCCCTACACTACAAGGGCAGCTCTTTTTTTTTTTTTTAAACAAGGTGGGTTATTTCTAACATCTGTTCAAAAGACCTACAACATTGCACTGCCTAACTGAGATATCCTTGTCTTTATCATTTGTACAATTAAAGTTTTGGAAAATCTGTTACTGTTTACCTGACCAAATCCACCCAACCTGTGTTCTGTTGCCAATCTGATGTGCTGCAGTTCAGAAAAATCAAAACTCCAGCAAAAGTGGCTGAGCAACTCCTGTGTTGTCCCTTATGTACCTCCACTTGCCCCACCCCTTCCTGCTACTTGTCCATTGTTCTATCCCTGGGTCCCTCCCCTTCCTTCCCCCCTCCCCTTCTGAGCACACCATCCTGATGAAAAGGGAAGGGGTGCACCAGGACAACCTGGTCTGCCCCTTAAAGGGCAAAGTCCATTAGTGTTGTGCAAAATAGAAAATTTTGCTAGGCAAAGTGTTTTGTGTAATTTTGCAAAATGTTTTGCCCCACCGAAATCAGATTTCGCCTGGGATTTCAATTTTGCGTAATTGTGAAATTTTGCGTAATATGTGAAATTATGCACCAACAGTGAAATCTGTAGTGCATTGTGGGTATATATATCAAATATTATGTGCAGATTGTTTACAGCGCAGTCCACTGGCTGTTGAGTCAGAGAGCAGTCTGTTGTGGTGCATCACAGCCTATACAGTAAATCCTTTTAAACCCTCTTTAAAACTTGTTTTTGAGAGCTAATTGCTCCCAAATCTACATTTTGTTCCTAGTGCTGCTAAGGAACATTTTCAAATTTTGTGGATTTTTGAATAATACTTAATTTAATTTGTTTTTAGTTTTGTCTACGTCTGTGAAGGAGTTGAGTGGGGTAGGGTAGGTGTGTAAAACCAGTGCAGTCTATTTTTAGTATTTTGCAAACAGATTTCTCACAAATTGTGAGTGATTTACTGTTATTTCTTTTAAGCCTTTATATTTTTGTTGTTGTTCTACTTATCTGTATTAATGTCATTGCATCTTGACAAGTATTTTTTTCTTTCACTGAAAAGTTACTCCTGTCTGAAAGTTCCTGCTCCTATTAGTTAGCCTGTGTTATATACCATTCTTCTGCTTTTATCATAAAACAGTTTTTATTATTTTCATAAAAATTATGTTACAATAATGTGCACATACAACATTTATAGTGCATACTTTTTAAACATAAACATAGATCTAGGCCAATTCAATCCAGAGTAAGGGGGGGGGGGCAAGGTAAGATACAGTTTAGAAACTTAAATACACAACAAAACCAAAGCGACATAGCTATAGTGCATCTTAACTTTCCTTATTATGTTCCCAAAATATCTAGTGCATTCCTATCTACCACCCTACTCTATTACTTCAACAAATCAAGCAAAACAAAAACAAAATGTCCAGCAGGTCAGCCCCACAAATAGTAATCAAAAAGATAAAGTAATTATTTAAACTAATTTGAACTAATTTACACTAACAAAGTAGAGCAGAACAAATCTTCCAACAAATCAAGCAATCAGTCCCACGAAAAATAATTACAAGTCCATGTTTTTCAGATTGTCCAAAATATCATGCTCTGATGAGGTAGGGGACTTCACTGTCTCCTGAGAAGAATACTGTGCCTGAAGGTATGCAGAAAGTTGATCCACGTCAAAGAATATATACCTCTTGCAATCTTCTGCTTTTAGAAAAGAAATCTAAAGTTTTGAACACACAGTGCTGATCTCTTATTTTATTTTTTATTTTTTGTTTGTGGTCAGTTCTGTTTGCTGTTAATGTGTGTCACTTAAACTGTGAAAAGCTACAGTTCTATATTTTTTGTATGGAAACTTATGTCCTTTTAGTTGATCACTTGAACTTGCCCATATACAGTTTCACTACTTTGGTTAATTGCTCCCCTGTATTTTATTGCTGGAGCTTGCCTCTGCATTGCAATGTTTCTGTTTCAATTGACTTTGCTTACTATTTTCCTGCTTCAGCATTGTTTACTACCTGACCCGTGCAATATAAAAAACTACATATTAATATAGTAATTGTCAAGAGATTGCTGCGCCCATCCATATTGTCATAGGTGCCTTGGTTTGTCACTGTTGCATGGTTGTCTCTGCCCTTATATAACAAAAGGTTGTAGTAATAAATACTAACACATTGCAGTACTTCAGTTGTCCAGACAAAGGTGATCTGTATTTAAAGTAGGTTATCTGTGCCCTTTTTTCCTGTGTTGCTTTAATTCCTGTTTGGGGAAAGAAAAAAAGCTACCTTTTTGGTTTTACTAGAATAGACTACCATATACAGTATTAGTTATACAGAGTGCTGCTACCTGTCCTGATTGTGTTTAGACTTTAAAGGAAGCCAGTACTGCAGGTGTGAGGTGTTATTCACACAGTTAGTAATACATCCTTTCAGTTCCTTGTAATTGCACTCCTAGCAGCAAAAAAGCTATTACAAATTATGGTTGACCCTCAGCCTTCTCACCCTGATACAATGGCAAGATATTATGATACATATCAATAAGATGGAAACAATCACTGCCATGTTAAATAAGAAACAATACAATTTTGAAATCTTCTGGAGGAGGTGGGTGTTGTATATCTTACAGGCCAGACAGAATTTTGTATCATAGGACTGGGGGCTTTAATAAATTTCAGGCATAGATTAATTTACCCGGCAACAGTGATGACTTTTAGGTAAAATGACTCCATACATGTATGTATTTATTTTACTGCTATACATTTGAAGACTTTAATTTAGATTGTCACATCAAATATGAAATGTTAAGTGTTTTAGATGTATATATTGTCTGTTATTAATTTGTTTGTTCTGTTAAGATGGATCTGTTTCTCGTTGTATGAAACAAAATAAAGATTAAGAGTTTTAAAAAAAGTAATGCATCCTTTCTTGATGTACTCCCAGAGAAAGGCAAAGTTTGAAGCACCATATAAAAATGCCTGCTAAGAGATGGTCCAGTATATCGAAACGTACTGGGGGGTGAGGCAGCTAAGAAGTCTGTTGAGGAGAGTACAACTTCAATTCCAGTTTCCAAAGTACACATATGTCTGCATCAGTGTCTACAGTGGGCTCTGGTGGTGCTGCTGCAGGTACCAGCAAAGGAGTTGTTCAAAGAAGTACTGGCATTACTGTGTCTCAGTTTTTTACTGCCAGAACTGTTGCATCCATGCTGGTGGGGATCATAGAGAGAAGAAGGGAGACACTGACACCAGCACAGGAACAGTGGTCCAGGAGGAGGGTGATAACTGTCAGTGTGACTGTCCCAGGGCCTGTTCTTGCTGGAGTTGGTGGTGGTGAAAGTGTTCAGCTGAAGTCTGATAATCTGGGTGATATGGGTAGTCAGCCCCCTGAGGAGATGGTTGTAGAGAAAGAAAAATGTGCCGTGCAAGAAGACAGTGATAGGGAGGAGGAGGAGGAGGAGGAGGAGGGGAAGGACAAGGACATCATCATCATTGGTGCTGATGATAACGACCGGGATGATCCCTCGTAGGATCCTGAATTTAAAAAGGTCAAGAGTGATGTAGGCCAAGGCAATTTATATGCACAGCCCATGGGTCAGGCTGTCGTCACCAAACCTATCAGCAATCCCCCAAGCAGTCCCGACACCCCCTTCCCAAAAGTAGTCTTATGGAAATGATGAAAGCAGCCCAAAAAGTACAAACTTCCACACCTGTTTTTCAGTTCTCCCAGTCCCGCCAGCAGCATGTGAAGTCCAGAGGTTAAAAGTCTCTAGTTTGGGACCCCTATGTGCTTGATCCAGCTGATGAGACCATAGTGATATATGTCAACAGTGTCAAGCATGTGTTAGTCGGGGAAAAAAGTGAAGCCACATGGGCACCGGTGGCTAACACACCCACCTGAAAAGCAAACACCCGCTGCGATGGCAGCAACACCAGAAGGATGCCAGAGCTGTTGATGGGATCTCCCTCAGCAAGTTAAATGTAATTGAAAACAATTCAATACAGCAGGAGGAGGGAGGGCAGAGTGGGTCAGTGGAGGAAGAGGAGGATGAGCAATCCTTTGGTCTCTTGAGTGGTGGGCATAGCAGTGGTGGTGTCACTCCCAGTCCCTTGACTCAGAAAAGTACACCACCACACCCCAAAGTACCCCCCCAATCATGCTGCTGTATGCGAGTTAAATGCTGCCACTGCTGAAATGCTGGTCATCTATCTGTTGCTGTTCTCATTCATGCAGAATGCTGGGTTCTGCAGGTTGATGGCCAAAGCCTGTCCCAAATGGCAGGTTCCATCATGAACCTATTTCTCTAAGCTTGTCATGCCAGAGCTGTACTGTATTTACTGATTCCATAAGACCTGCAATGAAGCATAGTGCATCAGAATATATCCATATTAGCATGGATATGTGGATCAGTGGACAAACAGCAGCAATCTCATCTCTATGCATAACAGCACACTAGCCACAGATACCTGTGGTGGTAGTTGATTCTGAGCCTGGAAAAACCTGCCTGAAGCAAAATTGTGGTGGCAGCAACACCCCTGGAATTCAGCAGCATGCAACCCTGAGTATGCGAAGTGTTACTGGTTCTCACATGGGTGAGAAAATGTTTAATGTTCTGCTGGACGAGATTGATGAGTGGCTACACACACTTACAGCAGGATTCATCGCAAGTGATAATGGCTCCAACGTAGTGAAGTGCATTAGTGATGGTGGTTTTATCAGGGTGCCCTGCCTGGCACATTGCCTTAATCTTGTTGTGCAGTAGTTTCTAAATCATGCAGACATTAAGGAAACTGTGACTGTCGCCTGTCACATCTGTGTACACTTTGCCCATTCTGCAAAGACCCGTGGCCACTTGCGGGAGCTACGGTACAATAACCATCTGCCTCAACATTGTATGGAGCTTGATGTTGCAACCATGTGGAACTCCACGCTGTACATGACTGACCAGCTGTATGAACAGTATAAGACTGTTTCAGAATACCTGCTGGTGTACATCACCTGTGACAGTGCTGGAGTGTCCATTGCTCTAACAACAGAGCAGTGGCGCCAAATGGATGGGCTAATACACATTCTCCATCCATTCAAGCATGCTACACATAGAAACATAGAATTTGATGGCAGATAATGACCACTAGGCCTACCTAGTCTGCCCATTCCCCTACCTAATGGATAAGCTGCAAATCCTAGTTAACCAACAGCCTACTTCCTCCCACCCCTCACTAGAATTGCCGTAAGCTTGTCCTATGTATTCTTGAATTCCCCCACTGTTTTTGACTCCACAACCTCTTCAGAAAGGCCATTTCATGCATCCACAACCCTTTCTGTGAAAAAATGCTTCATCACATTACCTCTGAGCCGTCCCTCTTCTGTCTTGAAATTGTGCCCCCTTGTTCTTGCACATCTCTTTTTCTGAAAGATGCTACCCTCTTGGACTTTGTTGATTCCCTTGAGGTACTTGAAAGTTTCTATCATGTTCCCCCTCTCCTCCTTTCCTCAGGGGATACATATTAAGCTCCTTTAGCCTCTCTTCGTATGTCTTCCGGTGCAGACCCTGCACCATTTTAGTTGCCCTCCTCTGAACAGCCTCCATCCTGTCTATGTCCTTGTGGAGATGGGGTCTCCTGAACTGCATGTAGTACTCCAGATGGGGTCTCACCAACTGACTGTACAGAGGGATAACAACTTGCTATTTTCTACTGATGATGTCTCTCCCTATGCATCCCAGTTCCCCCCTGCCCTCCTTACTGCCTTCTCACATTACTTGCCCACCTTTAGATCATCTGATATGACTACTCCCAGGTCCCTTTCCATTTTTGTTGTTAGTATCTCACTCCCATTGTGTACTCTTCCCCAAGGTTTTTATTTCCTAGGAGCATTACTTTGCACTTCTTTGCATTGAATCTAAGCTGCGATACATTTGACCATTCCTCCAACCTTGCCAAGTCCCTTCTCATCCTTTCCACCCCACCTAGTGTATCAACCCTGTTTCAGATCTTTGTGTCGTCTGCAAAGAGACATACTTTTCCTTTCAGTCCCTCCACAATGTCACTTATAAAGACATTAAAGAGGACCGGTCCCAGTACTGAACCCTGTGGTACCCCACTAGTAACCCCCCTTTCTTCAGTGGACTCTGTTTACTATAACCCTATGTGTCCTGTTGTCCAGCCAATTTATTTACCCAGGCTACCACCTTGGGACCCACTCCAAGGCTGGCTAACTTGTATATCAATCTTTTGTGTGGGACTGTGTCAAATGCCTTGCTAAAGTCTAGGTGGGCCATGTCCACAGTCCCTCCCTGGTCTACTACTTTGGTCACCCAGTCAAAAAAATCTATTAGATTCATCTGACATGACTTTCCCACTGTGAATCCATGCTGCCTTGGGTCCCATGCCCCACTGGCCTCTAGGTACTCAACAATTCTTTCCTTCAGAAGTGAGTCCATCATTTCCCTACCACTGAGGTCTAACTAACAGGTCTGTAGTTTCCTACCTCTGCTTTGCTCCCACTTTTGTGAAGTGGAATCACATCTGCCCTCCTCCAGTCCTCAGGTACCACTCCATCCTCTCATGATTTGTTAAAGAGGGTAGTCAGTGGTGTCACTAGTTCTACCCTTAGTTCTTTTATTTTTTGCTATTTAATAAACTTTATTGAAAATTTCCAAATACAATACACATACGTTTGATAACATAAAGGCATCGAGTATGTCAGTTTTCCAGTATTACATCCACCCCCCCTTGTGTATCCAGTACTTATTCTTATTATATCCCCTCCATCCCTATCCTCCCTCCCTTCAAATCATCGAAGTCAGAAGGGGAAAATTAGATATCTAATTCCTTCCCATACTCCAGAACATTTTATAACTAATTTAGTATAAATAATACCCAAATAATCAACTTCCAAGGATATGAGAGTTGAGAAAAATAACCTTCTTAACCTTCCTGTCACCTCCCAG
This sequence comes from Neoceratodus forsteri, assembly GCA_016271365.2. Lineage (NCBI taxonomy): Eukaryota > Metazoa > Chordata > Ceratodontiformes > Ceratodontidae > Neoceratodus > Neoceratodus forsteri. Next base: position 760,970,483 of record CM057451.1, read on the forward strand.
CTAGTACTTGTACAAACTGCACCCATCTTTTATTAAACACCCCTAATGAAAGAAACTGGATGGCTATTGCCTTTTCCACATTGAGGGCTATGTGAAGTTTCTATACCCATTCTTTAAGTTTGGGAGAGGTTTCTTTCATCCAATATCTTATGATAAGGAACAGTGCTACTGGAGAAGTAATAGTCACATAATATCTACGTGTTTGTGAAACAACTGCAGAGAGGTTACCAAGTACACATATTTCTAGAGTGAAGTCATTAATCCCTCTAAAAAGTGGGTTCAAAAATGTATTAATTTGTTGCCAAAAGCTCTGGATATTTGGGCAGGTCCAAATCATGTGTCTGAAAGAGCCTATATCCTGGCAAAATCTCTGGCAGATTGCACTCTGAGTCTTGCCTATGCAATGTAATTTAAGTGGAGTTTGATATAAGTTGTGAAGAACATTAAACCTGACTAAGCGTAGTCTATCTTGCTTAATAAATCTATAGACATTATGCCATATAGATTCCCATACTGGAGGGTCATAGGAGAGGTCTGCAGCCTGTTGCTAATAATAGCAATTGACTTGTGTTCTAGCCCCAACTTTGGTGACTAATTGATGATGTAACTGTGAAATTGATTTGGGAGAAGTTGCAGAGTTTAATAAGTCTGAGAATAAAAGAGACACCTGCGAGGACCAGGGAGATGATCCCAAAGTAGTAGCTACACATTGCTTAATATGCAAATATTTAAAAATGGAAAATTCTGTGAGGTGGAATTGGAGCTGAAAATCTGTTGTGTTTATAAACTTATTTTCTTTAATTAAGTAAGATAAAGTGTCTACGCCTAAACCTTTACAAAAAGACTGTGTAATAACTTTGTTTCTTATCAATAAATTCCAGTTATTAAACAAGCATTTGTCAATGCCGAATGTTGATTGCTTTGCTCCGTTGAGGTCACTCACTGGCCCTCTTTCACTTGCTCGTTCTGTTTCTCCGAGTGCTGCAGGCTACTCTTTTGTACTTGGCTCCTGCCTGCCTTGGCACCTTTTTCTGCCCACAAAGAAATCTGCAGCTGTCCTGACAGAGCTCCGTTGAGGTGGCTCACTTCCCTCCTCTCTCACTCACTCATTCTGTTTCTCTTGGCACTGCAGGCTGCCCTTTTGTACTGGGCTCCTGCTTCTGTTGGCATTTTTTTCTGTCCACAAAGAAATCTGCAGCACTCATGATACAGCTGCATTGAACTCTCTCATCTACCCTCTGTCACTCACTCATTGTGTGGTCCCGGTGCTGCAGGCTGCCCTTTTGGACTGGGCTCCTGCCTGCATTGGCACCTTTTTCTGGCCACAAAGAAATCTGCAGCTGTCCCGACAGAGCTCCATTGAGGTCGCTCACTCCCACTGTCTCACTCGCTCATTCTGTTTCTCCTGGCATTGCAGGTTGCCCTTTTGTACTGGGCTCCTGACTCTGTTGGCACCTTTTTCTGCCCACAAAGAAATCTGCAGCAGTGCTGACAGAGCTCCATTGAGCTTGCTCACTCCTCCTCTCTCACTCACTCATTCTGTGTCTCTCATTGCTGCAGGCTGCCCTATTGTAGTGGGCCCCTGCGTGCTTTGGTGCCTTTCTCTGCCCACAAAGAACTCCGCAGAAGTCCCAACAGAGCTCTGTTGAGTTCACTCAGTCCCCCTTCCTCACTTGCTTATTCTGTGTCTCCTGGCACTGCAGGCTGCCCTTTTGTACTGGGCTCCTGCCTGCATTGGTGGCTTTTTCTGCCCACAAAGAAATCTGCAGCAATCCCTACACTCATTCTGTGTCTCTCATTGCTGCAGGCTGCCCTATTGTAGTGGGCCCCTGCATGCTTTGGTGCCTTTTTCTGCCCACAAAGAACTCCGAAGAAGTCCCAACAGAGCTCTGTTGAGCTCACTCAGTCCCCCTTCCTCACTTGCTTATTCTGTGTCTCCTGGCACTGCAGGATGCACTTTTGTAATGGGCTCCTGCCTGCTTTGCCACCTTTTTCTTCCCACAAAGAAATCTGCAACAGTCATGATAGAGCTCCGTTGAGCTTGCTCACTCCCCCTCTCTCACTCACTCGTTGTGTTTCTCCTGGCACTGCAGGCTACCCTTTTGTACTGGGTTCCTGCCTGTGTTGGCACTTTTTCTGCCACAAAGAAATCTGCAGCTGTCCCGACAGAGCTCCATTGAGGTCGCTCATTCTGTTTCTCCTGGTGCTGCAGGCTGCCCCTTTGTACTGAGCTTCTGCCTCTGTTGGCACCTTTATCTGTCCACAAAGAAATCTGCAGCAGTCCCAACACAGATTCGTTGCGTTCACTTACTCCCCTTCTCTCACTCGCTCATTCCGTTTTTGGCTGTGCTGCAGACTGCCCTTTTGTACTGGGCTCCTGCCTGCATTGCCGCATTTTTCTGCCCACAAAGAAATCCGCAACAGTCATGATAGAGCTCCGTTGAGCTCACTCACTCCCTCGTCTCACTCGCTCGTTCTTTTTCTCCCACCGCTGCAGGCTGCCCTTTTGTACTGGACCCCTGCGTGCATTGGTGCCTTTTTCTGCCCACAAACAAAAATGCAGCAGTCCCAACAGAGCTCCGTTGAGCTCACTCACTCCCCCTCCCTCACTCACTCGTTCTGTGTCTCCCGGCACTGCAGGCTGCCATTTTGTACTGGGCTCCTGCATGCATTGGCACCTTTCCTGCCCACAAAGAAATCTGCAGCAGTCCTGACAGAACTCAGTTGAGCTCAGTCACTCTCCCTCTCACTGGCTCGATCTATAATCTGTCCCAAACACCATTTCTAATAGTGACTCCGGTATTCTGCGCCAGAAGTGCGAAAACACATTTTGGCCAGGATGTGAAAAATGACAGCTGTACTATTTATAAGAAGGTGTGAAAAAATGCCACTGTTGAAAATGTGGTGTGAAAATATTACTAATTTGCGAAGTTACAAGGGTGTGTGGAAACTGCACAACTCACACTCTTACCACAGTCATTTTATGGAGTTTCATCACAACATTTTCAACATAGGCATTTCAGGACCTCTGCTCATGAAAAATGTCACTATGATTTTCTTAATGTGTCCCAAACACTGATTTCCACAGCAACTGCGCTATTCTGCCGAAGAGCAAAAACACATTTTGGCCAGGATGTCAAAATGACAGCTGTACTGTTCATAAGGAGGTGTGTAAAAATGGTAATGTTGAAAATCTGTAGTAAAAATATTGCAAATTGGTGAAGTTACGAGCATGCATAGCAACTGCGCAAAGCACGCTTGAAAAACAGTAATTTTTTGGATATTTCCCACCAAATTTGCAACATACACTTTTTGAGACCCCACCTCATGAACATTGACACTATCATTTCGTTAATCAGTCCTGAAAGGTGATTCTGCATAGTGACCACGAAATCTCCTTTTGGGACCAAATAACACCATGACAGTGCCTGAATTCATGAGGAGGGGTCCCAAGAACCCCATGCAAAAAATTTGGTGCCAAAATTCCAAAAAATGTCCAAGATATGCATCAAAGTTGAAAAAAACCTATTTATACCATTATACAGCTTACCGGCATTTCCTCAGTTCACGGTCAGCTTTGAAGAGTGCAGACGTGTTCCCGGTCCACCAAAGATCATCGCACCAGACTCCGGAAGTAAGTATGAGGTGAGGGGGGCTGTGGGGAATCAGGGTATGCAATGGGTTTGTGCGGGCTGTGGGAGTGGGCAGGGAGACCACGAGGGACCATTTCCTTTTTTCACAGGTTACAAAAATAAAAAAACATTGCAGGACTTTTTTTTTTACAGGGGCATGTGGCATGCTGGGGTGGGCTCCCAGCATGCCAATAGATGTTTTTGGGGGGACAGCTGTAGCCAATGGGGATTAGGCACCCGTGTCGGCACAAAGGGGCGCAAAGCCAAGGGAATTGGGCACCCCTGTACAAATCTACTGGGTTTTGTGGGGGAGCATTATGCCGACAGGGAGTGGGCTTCCCCATTGGCAAAACAAACTGAGAGGGGTGACATAATGCTGATGGGGAAGGGGAGTGGGCTCCCCCATCAGCAACTTTCACTAGGAGGGGGACTGAAGCCGATGGGGATTGGGGCCCCTGTTGGCAAAAACACTTTTGTGGGTGGGACACATGCTGCCAAGGGGGATTGGGCACCCCTCAGCACTGGGGGCTCACAAATATTGTTTGTGAACATGGCAGCAAGCCGCCGCCATGTTCACAAACAATATTACAGTACCAACGTTCCGCCCAGCAATGACGGGTCGCTCCCTCATTGCAGCGAATGGCTGATGCTGCAATGATGAGGTAGCCCCTGATTGCAGCAGCTGAAATGTTTCAAGATGGTGGCATGCTGACTGAACTAGTGTCAGCAGCAATGTGCCACCCCACTGGGGAAAGCGGGCCAAGCCTTTAAAGGCTGTGGGGGCATTGGCCACAACAGTGCTGTGCCTCCACAACCTGCTTCTGGCAAGCTGCCGCAATGTGTTTCTTGTGCATGCGCACAATCAACATAAAAATGGCTGGCCTATATCATGCCTAGCATCTATTTAAAGTTGCCCCCTAGAAGGCTTGTGGCTGAGGTGCTAGGGGCTCCCACTGTGGCAAATAAAGTCAGCAATTAAGCTGGATTACTTTGGTCAGTGTTTCATTGGAGTGCTTCTATTCTTTGGTTTATGTCTAATTTAAAGTAATGGCATAATTGAGAATGAGCATTTATTGCCCATGCTAATGGAGTGGAGTTCCAATTCTGGGGAACTCTACTACTAGGTGTATAAAGTAATGAGATTAGAGATATACAGTATTATGTGAGTGGGCAATCCATCTTTCTCTCTTAAGACAAGCAAGATCTGAATAGTCATTAACCTGAGGCTCTAACCACCACATATATTTACACCCATGAAAGGCTAAATAATATAGAAAGAGATGTGGAATATTAAGGCCTCCTTTCTCTTTTTGTCTTGTCAACTTAATTATAGCTCTCCTGGGTCTTTTATCTAGCCACAAAAATGACGACCATATTGTATTGATTTTGTTGAACCATGCCATAGGGAGGGCCATATTCAGCATGGAAAGTGGGTACATTAGCCTCTGGGAAAATGACCATCTTTAAAATGTTAACCCTCCCCCAAAAAGATAATGGCAAGCACCACCATCTTTTCAAATCCTGTTGCATCTGAGATACCACTGGCTCTAAATTAAAGGTTTTTAGTTTGCCAACATCCTTCGAAAGTTCGATTCCCAAAAAAGTAATTAAATCAGTGGCCCATCTTAGGCCTAAATCCTTGATCTCTAACTTTGTGCAAGTAGGGGTCAAAGAGAACACAGTTGTTTTGTGTTGATTTAATTTGTAGCCAGACAATTGACTAAAATCCTCAATTGTCTTCAGGACTACCTGGAGGGAATGACACCAGGAGGAAAGATGTAAAAGAATGTCATCTGCAAACATAGATACCTTGTAACTGACTGTAGCCAACTTTATCCCCTTATGTTGCTCACAGCATTAATTTTTCTAGCCAAGGGTTCAATATATAAATTGAACAACAATGGGGGGATAGGGGCAGCCCTGACGAGTACCTCTAGTTAGCACAAAGTTATTAGAGATAGCCCCATTACACATTACTCTGGCCGATGGGAATGCATACAGAATTTTAATCCAGTGAATGAATTCTGCGGGGAGCCCATATCTGGGTAAGAGGACAAACAATAATGTTCAACTGACTCTGTCGAATGCTTTTTCTGCATCTAGAGAGACCAAGACTTTATCAGCATTGGGTTCCCCAACGCGGACATCAGGTGGAGGATCTTTCTAAAATGGTCACTAGAATGTCTCCCCGAGACAAAGCCCTCTTGTTCTAATCCTATTAAATTAAGACCAAACGTCTTTTAAACGAGATGCTAAGATACTAGCCAGCAACTTAATTTCTATATTTAATAATGATATTGGCCTATAATTGTCTGGGCAATTTGCATCTCTGCCTGGCTTGGGCAAAACCACAATCCTAGCTTCGAATAATGCAGACTTTTTGATTGGGGCAGAGTATAGATAATTAAATAAAGCCCTTAAATAAGGGGTCAGGTCTTCCTTGAAACACTTATAAAAGGCAGGGTGAAAGCCATCAGGGCCAGGGGATTTGTCGGCTGGCAACCCATTTATTGCCTCTGAGATCTCCTGGGGTGTAATTTCCCCTAATAGTGAATTTTGTTGGGATACACTAATCCTGGGTAACTCTATGTCCTGTAGGAATTTTATGAGTCTTTCTTTGTAGTCTTGGATAAGTGGAGGTGCTGTATATAATGTCTGATAATATTCACTAAATACTTTAGCAGTACCCATAGGGTCAGAAGTCAACCTCCTAGTTTCCTTATCCTTTAATGCTGAGACCCCTCTAGCTTCCCTTTGCTGCTTGAGCCTATTAGTTAAGAGCTTCCCAGCTTTTTCACCCTGTCCAATGTACATCGCTTTCCACTTTGAGACTGACCATGTTGTTGAGGCTAAAATATGGTATGCGTATTTGGCCCTCAGAGACTGTAGTTCTGCCCTTGATTGATCATCTGAGGATTTAGTCAAGTGAGTCTCTAAAACTCTAATACGAGTGAGTCACTCTTCTACCTCCTGTGATTGTTTACAGCTCCTAGTAGTGGCAAGTCTAATAAATTCTCCTCTCCATATTGCCTTAAGATAACCCCAAAGGACATCAATGGCCTGAATAGAAAGATAATTGTTATCCCATGAGTTTCTAATAGTGTTCCTTATATGCTCTACCATTTTCTCCTCAGACAACAATTGAGTGTTAAGGGACCATGAGCTAGAAGGACGTTGGTAGGGTGATATTCCCAACTTAAGCCAGATGGGTGAATGGTCCGATATGATCCTAGAATAAATACCAACTCCCTCGACTCCTTTAAAAGATGATGAACTGAGGAGAAAATAGTCAATCCATGAATACACCCCATGAGGAGGGGAAAAAAAGTGAAATCTTTCTCCAATGGGAAATGTATCCTCCATGGATCTGGGAGATTGGAGTCTTTCATAAATTCCCTAAGGGCATGTTGGGCCAGGGAGAGACCTGCCAGTTGATGATATGCTCTATCTATATCATTCGCATACACTAAGTTCCAGTCCCCTCCTAAAAGACAGCGGACATTAGGAATGGAGGCTATCATAGTGGAAAGAGGAGGGGAAAAAAGTGGGGGTATCTACATTAGGGTTATATACAGAGCCTAAAAGAACCTGTACCCCAGCTAAATTCCCATGGACCAACACATATCTCCCATCTGGGTCACACCAGGATTTAATCTCCTTAAAGGGGACTTTTTTTGAATAAGTATTGCCACCCCTCCCTTTCTGGTACTGATACCCACGCCATATACCTGACCTATCCAAAGCTTTTGAAGTTTAACCAAGTGGTCCTTATTAATATGAGTCTCCTGTAACATGACAATATGTGGACAGTATCTATTAAGATGCCGAAGAATAATGTACTTTTTGGAATTGTCTTTCCCACCTTTGATATTCCATGAAATGAAGTTCCAACTCCCCATATCTCTAGGATATCTGCAATTGTCCTAAATGTAATGTTCTGCCTATGAACTCCCAAAAAGCCAACATTTTCTTAATAGGTATTCCCCCCCGACACCCTCCCATGAAACTATCTCCCTGTCCCCAAACCCACCTGCAGTTAACTCCATAACCCCCACCCCCTGCCATCCCCCACCTCCTCTACGACTCGGGCCAAATGCCCCTTCCTTACTGCACTGGCCGTCATGCCCTAAGAGGAGCAGTCCCCATTAGACTTACTGGCTCCCAGACTGGGAGCCTGGTATAATCTACCTACTATGCAATATGAATTACTGAATGCCCAGCCGAACATCATATTAATACATCTAATTTGGAATGGGGAGAGTAATATGCCCTTAACTTTGTTCCTTAGGCTTCAAAAGAAAAGAAAATGTTTGACCATCTATAACCTATTCCCTCATGAAGTCTAAAATATTGTATCCCACTTTACACGCTTTAAACATTTTTTCACCATTCTGAGTTATGCAAGAAAGGGAAAACAACAGAAACAAAAAATAAATAAACTGCAGGCTGTAAATTTTAAAGTTAAGACAAACTAAGTAATTTTAAAGTCCAGGAATTGAGCCAGTGTCCACAGATAGCAGAAGCTGACCCTGATGGTGAATAAGGAAAAAAGTAACCACTGTGCATATTCCTCGAGGGGAGTTCTGAAATGTCACTGTTATTCGCACAATAGCCGGTAGAGGGCGGCGCAGACTTGGTTATCTCTCATGCAGTCACACTGCTCCCCTTTGTGTCTAGTCTTTAGAATGGAAAAAAAAATGCCGAGCCGCCAGTAATGGACAAACTAAATGTTCAGCACAAGGCTAGCAGGCATGAAAAGGAAAAAGAGGGAAGCCGAGATAAAAAACTGAAAAAAGAAGCAAAACAAACCCACAAGTGGCTCCACATAAACTCCCTTATGTACAGTAAAGAATATGTAGAAGCACTAATTCCTTGAGGCAGCATTTCTACTGTCTCGAGGGGTGTTTTGCACAGTTTAGCTGAGTCTTTTATGAGACCGCAGAACAAGCGGCTAACCCCTCCTTCTTATTTGTTTGCTAGTGCTTTTCTGAGGCATTCTCCCATTTTGCCAAAGTCAGCACTCCTAAAGCCCAACACCCTTGCTTTTAGAGATGCAGTGAAATTACATTTCACTTGCAAATTCGGCAATTTTCCTGCAAGAAACATTTCATGAAAATGCGGCAGAATTTCGCAGTTTCACCCACAATTTTGCCAGCTCACCAGTCCACCACCAGTAGAGAAAATTCACCTGCAGAAGGTGAAGTTTCACCTACACGTGGTGAAATTTAGCCAGAAGTGGGGATTTTTGCCAGAAGTGGTAGAATTTCACCCATGGTGGTGACATTTTGGCCACAGGTGAAATTCTGCCTGCTTGGGGGAAAAATTTCACTCACAGCCACAGGAGAAATTTTGCATTTCACTGAATGAAATATTTTGCGTAATGAGTTAATTACGCAAAATATTTCGAATAACACTACTTGCTTTTGTATGGCTTGACTCTACAGCTGTGTTTATTGTGAACCACACTGTTTGGTGGTCGCTTGTTCCCAGCTGGCTACTATCTTCTAAATCTGAGATCCTCTCTCCATCCCCATTTGAGAGTACCAGGTCTAAGATTGCTCCCTCCCAAGTGGGTTCTAACACTGGCTGACTAAGGCATGTTCCCTGTAGGGCATTGAGAATGACCCTGCTGTTCGATGTGGCTGCAGTAAAGGTGCTCCAGTTAGCATTTGGCATATTCAGGTCCCTCATCAACAATATCTCTCTCCTTTTTCCTGCCATTCTAAGGATTTCTTCTATAATTTCCTTGTCCATTGCCTCCCCTGAGATAGGGGTCTGTATACAACCCCTGTGTGGATTGTAGTGCCATTTCCTGTCTCCAGGGTGACCCACAGTGCCTCCTCCCCTTCCTGTTTACTCTTTAGTTCTGTTGCTTTGATTCCTTCCTTTATGTAGAGAGCTACTCCTCCTCTTCTTTTACCCTCCCTATCCCTCCTGTAGACTGCATACCCTGGTATGTTGACATCCCAGTCATGGTTCTCTGTGTACCATGTTTCTGTGACTATCACGATATCCAGGCTTCCCTCTTCCATCAAGGCCACTAGTTTAGAAAGTTTGTTACCCAGACTATGGGCATTGGAACTCATTGCCCTCCACTTTTTAATGGCCTTACCCCTTTTAGGGCCATCCCTGTCCTTACTGCCTTTGCCTTTTTCCCCATTTAACCCTGTCCTGCTCCCTACCGACTTCTCTACCTTTGTGTCTACTTCACTAACTACCCTGGTTTGTGGGGGGAGGTTGGGATTTCCCTGCTTTCCTTCAATGCCTCTGCCCTTGGCTAGTTTAAATGCTTACCAATGAAGCATTTAAACCTATCACCTAGGATCCTGGTTCCTCTTCTGGACAGATGCAGACCATCATACCAGTATAGGCCTGTATCCCTCCAGGTGGACCCCCAATTCCCAGTGAAGCCAAATCCTTGAGCTCTGCACCAGTTTTTCAACCAGTCATTGAACCCCATGATGTGGAGTACCCTAGCCTCACTCCTGCCATAGACAGGTAGTACTTCTGAGAAAGTTACCATGCATGCTACTTGCCTAATTCCCCTCCCCAACTCCACAAACTCCTGCTGCACTGCTCTGATCCACTTCCCAGCCAGGTCATTTGTTCCTAGGAGGACAATGACATCCAGCTCCCTCCCCATGCACCTGCTCCCACAATCCTAAGGATTCACTTCCTGTCCCTCCAAGCCATGGTGCCGGGAAGGCACCTTACCTCCCTCTCCCTTCCCTCCCCCAGTTCTACCCCCTAATGATTGAGTCCCCCAACAGGAGTTGTTTCCTTCCCCTGTGGGGTCCTGTGCCACCCTGGTGGGTCTCCTTTGTGGCGGTTCCCAGCATCCTCCTTGGTCTCCACTGCGGGTGCCTCCATAGAGGAACCACGCTCCACCAGAATGGTTAATGAATTGTGGAGAGATACAACTGGAGGGATGTGCCTCTGTTCCACCACCCTCTCCCTCCCTGAGCCCACCATGGTCACATCACTCCTCATTCTTGGCAACCTCTGAGGCAGTGGCAGTGGCCTGGGTGGTCTCTGGGTGGGGGAGGATGTTTCCCAACTCCTCGCTAGGTCAGCATGAAGACAGGCAACCTCCTCCCTCAGACCAGAGAGGTGCCTACAAATAGGGCAGCAATGCAGCCTCCTGAATGTCTCCTGGAAGACTGCTATTCCACAGCCAGTGCATTGCACCACTCCCCATATGTCTGTCTCCCTTCCTGTTTAAGATGTTATTTTTTTATTTGTTTTTTTTTTGGTGTGTGCAAGTGTGTGAGTGTGTTTACCCCCTGTTCAGTGTGCTGTGCCATTAAGGATAAGAACAGATGTGTGTCCTTTGCACTTTTAGGGAAGTGATGTCAGAACTCCTGATATAAAGGGAAATGATGCGCTTGGGGTGGTGGCGTGAGGGGGCGGTGGGTGGGACTAAGCCGTGCCCTCCAGAAACAATCAACTACAACTCTGACCCACCACCCCAGTGAGTGTCTTCCTTCCTTTCAGACACCTATTTCACAGAGTTTAAGTAACCGGTCTAGTCACAAATGACTGCAGATATTCTCCCAGCTAGATTTCCTCCCTGGCAAATAAAAGTTACACTAAGAAAAGTCAACCCCAAAACCAGAGAACCAAGGCACCGACTTCTATTTACTTACACAGGCTCCCAAATTAAGAATTCAATTCAGTGTACTCTATTAAATCTCCTCCTTGCTTTAAGGAAGCTGGTGGCTGCTCACTCTCTCTTTCAGCTACAGCAGACAGAGTCCAAAAACAACTCCTATTTTGAATCCACAGTTCCTCAGGCCCCTTTCAGCTCCTCCCCTTGTCACACATCTATTTAACAGAGTTAAAGTAACAGACCTAGTCACAAATGACTGCAGATAATTCTCCCAGCTAAATTTCCTCCCTGGCAAATAAAAGTTACACTAAGAAAAGTCAACCCCAAAAACAGAGAACCAAAACACTGACTTCTACTTACTTACACAGGCCCCAAACTTGAGAATTCAATTCAGTGTACTCTATTAAATCACCTCCTTGCTTTAAGGAATCTGGTGGCTGCTCTCTATCTCTCTCTCTCACTCTCTCTCTCAGCTACAGCAGAGTCCACAAACAACTCCTGTTTTGAATCCACAGTTCCTCAGCACCCTTTCAGCTCATCTCCTTATCAGACACTATTTCATAGAGTTTAAGTAACAGGACTAGCCACAAATGACTGCAAATATTCTCCCAGCTAGATTTCCTCCCTGGCAAATAAAAGTTACACCAAGAAAAGTCAACCCCCAAAACAGAGACCCAAAACACTAACTTCAACTTACTTACACAGGCCCCAAAATTAAGAATTCAATTCAGTGTATTACATAGGCAGTGAGTGGGGACACTGCTTGTATAAGTCAATTTGTACCCCTCATATGTGTGCTGTGGCAGACACTGGTTAATGTCCAACACCAGATGGAGGCAAGTGGGGATCATTGCAGTTGTGATCTATTGAATCACATGCTCCACATGCTGTACACGAATACCCATATATCCAGCATTGTACAGTTAGATGAATTTGCAATCACTACCATGCTTGATCCATGCTACAAATGTGGCCAGCCTTCTATAATTGAAGGAGGTCAACAGAGAGTGCAAACATTGACAGAGAACCTCATTAGACAGGTATCTGCTGCACAGATGAAAAAGGCACATAAGCCACGCACTGAGCAGAAAATGGGTGTTGCTACCACCACCAGCAGCTCACAGGCAGCCCAATCTGACAAAATGGGCAAGGCACAGCAGAAAATGGCAAGCAATCCCATTTGGGATGTTCTCTATCTGGTAGAAGTGGAAGATATGGAAGAAAAGGAGGAGGAGGAGACTAATGGGAAACATTTTAAGGAATATCGACAGTAGAAGCGAGAAGGTCCTGGTACCCCTGTATAGATCTCTGATAAGGCTAGTTCTTGAATGTGGGAGGCCTTTTAGTAATCCACAAAGTATAGGTAGCTGTAAGTGTGTAGAAAAAGTGCAGCATAAATTTACTAAGAAAATAGCCAAAGTTAAAAAGAGTGGTTACCGGGATAGACTCTCGAGACTAGGCCTATACTCAATGACCTATCTAAGCCTAAGGGGAGAGTTGTGCTATGCATATACTTGCTTCCAAGACAATAACCTTTAGGAATGTGCGGTACTAAGAAAAAGATAAAGGAAAGGGTCGGATAGGGCAACCAGGCTCCATGCATACCAGTTACAGGGTGAAAACTACAGAATACAGAAGAGAGGAAAATGGTACAATCAGAGAGTGATTAATGAGTGGAACTCGCTGCCACAGGAGGTGGTGGGCGCAAACAGTATGGAGTTATTTAAAAGGTTGCTTGATGAACATATGCACTCTAGGAAATGGGATTATGTCCACTGAAAGGTGGTAAGTCCATTTATGGCCCAGTGGCTGACTGGACTTGTAAATAAAACTATGACCTATATAGGAACTATGAAGATGAGGCAGCTGGACTCAGGGCAGCAGGACAAATGGTGGAGGCCTACATGGGGGACACAAAGCACCTTGCCATTACTGATGAGCCATTGCAGTACTGGAACAGCAAAGTGGCTGATTGGCCAGCATTAACATCAGTTGCTGTGAAATACCTGAGCTGCCCACCATCCAATGTCAGTGTGGAATAAGTGTTTAGTTTGGCTGGAGCCATTGTGCATGATTGTAGGACCAATTTGTCACCTAAGAATGTGTCCATGCTGTCATTCATCATAATGAATGAAAGGCACATTCCACATAACACAGTGATGTCAAGGGTGTTGCCACACAAACTGTGTCTTGGTGATGATGATGATGACAGTCCCTCTACTAAAGCATCCACAAGCAGCGAGGTGGATGAAGCAGCAATGTTGAGAGAATTTCCACCTGGTGACAACTCCAGTCTTGAAGACTGTGAGGGCTGCTTATGAACATACGAACATACAAATGTGCCAGCAGAAACAGACCATCCAGTCTATCTAAGTCTGCTCGAGCGTGCAGCCAACACTCCTAGTTTGCAGCTGCCCCACCCCCCTTTGCCATCCCACCGCCAGCCCCCAACTCCCCCACCCTCACTCTCCTCTGTTTCTTGTCCCATGCCCTTTTGAAGCTTTTCACAGGTTTACATGATGCCATCCATTCTTGTAGGGCCTTCCATTTGCTACCAACCTCTCTGTGAAATAGTGTCTCCTCATTTCCTTCCTAAATCTTCCCCACCCCTCTATTCTTAGCCTGTGCCCCCTGGTGACCCTCCCCCTCCTTAACTTAAAGACCCCCATCTGCCCTATCCTTATTGATTCACCTAAGATACTTGAATGTCTCTATCGTGTCCCCCCATCCCTTCTATCCTCCAGGGTGTACATATTCAGGTCTCCCAGCCTACTGTCATAGTCTCTCCCCTCCATTCCACATATCATCTTTGTTGCCATCCTCTGCACCCCCTCCAGTAGCCTGATATCATGCTTTAGGTATGGCCTCCAAAACTGCACACAATACTCTAAGTGCGGCCTTACCAGCGACCTGTAGAGGGGCAAGATCACCTCTCTTCACCTGGACAAAAATACCGTCACTATGCACCCTAGCATTCTGTTTGCTTTTGCAGCTCCTCTCCTGCACTGGGCAATGTTGTTCATGGTCCCTATTATCATTACCCCTAGGTCCTTCTCCTCCTCAGTGATCCCCAGCTTACCCCCCCAGCCAGTATTCTCTCCTTGGGTTCTTCACCCCAAAGTGCATAACCTTACACTTCTTTGCATTGAACTCCAGCTGCCAGAACTCCAGAATCTCCAGAACTCTGACCACTCCTCTAGCTTGTGTAGGTCCCCCTGCAGCTGCTTCCATCCCTCCTCTCCATCCACCACTGCTCCGATTTTGGTGTCGTCAGTGAACAGACTTACTTTACTCACCACCCCGTGTGCAATGTCTGATATGAAGAGCCCAAACAATACTGGCCCCAACACAGAGCCCTGTGGCATCTCACTTGTCACTGGCCTTGGAGCTGAGAGCTCCCCTCTTACCACCACCTATTGCAGCCTGCCACTCAGCCAGCTTATAATCCAGTTCATCATTTTTGCCCCACCCCTACACCAGTTAGCTTCTCCCCAAGCTGCCCATGAGGCACCAAATTGAAGGCCTTGCTGAAGTCCAAGTAAAGAACATCCACCACATGACCCTTATCCAGCTCACCTGTCACCCAGTCATAATATTGTATGAGGTTGGTTTGACAAGACATCCCTGAAACAAACCCATGCTGCCTCACATCCTGGAGGCCATTGTCCACTTCTTGAAGGATGTGACAGTGGAAGTGGAACAAGGCTGAAATTACTCAAAGCCCCCCCCAACCACTTTCAGCTCAGTATAGTGTTATAAATTATTTTTATCTATCTATCATTGTATTTGTGATGGTTGTGTTATCTGCTGCAGTGTTAATCAGTTTCATTTGATTACCCTTTGCCCTAAACTGTTGTTTGGTCCCCAACCTATATAAAGCAGTAGTCAAATTACCATAACCATAAACATTTTGCATGATTACAGTTATAATGTTTCACTGCCCAAAATATCAAGATACATATTTTACTTTTCATTTCGACTAACCCCATCTTAAACCAAGATATGTTGTCTTGAGACATCTTTAAAAGTGCCCATGCTGGCACGTGCCACTTCTGGCCCTCCCCTCCTCAGTGCCACCTGACATGCCCATGCACTCCATGCAAAAAATAAATATTTTCTGCTGCTTACTATCCACAACATGTTGAAGAACCCTCCTAGTACAAGTAGAGTATGAATGTAACATGCTTATTCAACCATTAACACCAGCTGATGTGATTTTGCTAAATGGTGAATGGTGACCCTCTTTAATGATATGAGTCCATTAATTACAAGGTAATCATAAAAAAAGGCTTAACAGCATCCAATACCCCCCAAAAGGTTAATTATAAGTGCTACCACAGTACTTGCACAGAAACTGTGATGGTCCCTACGGGGGGAGGTGTTTTCTGCCCACAGTTTGGCTTCTAAATTTTCCTAATTATTCCAGCTCTGCCACCTCAAATGATTAGACAAGACAGTAGCCCCCTCCACCCAATTACTAAACACCATCTCCACCATCCATTTCCACATATACTTCCTCCATGGATGTGCTGTTTACTCATTAATGAAACTAGTGGCCTACATCACAGTTCAAGCAACCCGCTCTGTCTTCCACACACCAGCTCCTGCAGGGCCTGGTTGTAATCATCACACAGGCAAGGGATGAAAACTCACCAGAGGAAAATGACCTAAGCAGGAACAATGACAGAAAACATGATGAATACTCGTCCATCTGCATACCAGGTGTTGGCAAGAAAATTAGAAGCAGAGAAAAAAAATATATATACTTACCATACCCCATGAATGTAATTAAACTACGGTAATTGTCCCCAGAGGGAACACATGGGGCAGGGCACATGAAACATAGTAGCAGGTGTTCAGATTCCACATTCCCCTTCCCCTAACAGTACTGCATACCTGGAAATAAGATAAAAAGAACACATTTTGAGGATTGTTCAATGTTCCACCACCCCATCCCCCCCACCTACCAAAGACCATAAAAAATGATGCAATACTTACCTCAGGAACTGTCTGTGAAACTGGAACCATTGCACAAGTAATTAATCACCCACATTTTGAACAGCAGCAGGAGGTAACATCACTGGAATTCCTGAATGTTAACCAAAGCAAAAAGAACACAATTACTATCAAACTCAGACATCCGGACTGCAGTAACCTACCCCAGTAATGAAAAATAATACTTACCATCTGTGTTGGGAAATGTGGTGCATTCCAACATCCCAGATCTGAATCCAGGCCTGGTATGATGTGATGTAATCCTCAGCAAACTGAAAAATAATAGATAAGCAGTACAAACATATTGGAACTCATGACGCCACAATACCAACCCACTAACACCCTTCTCTTACACAGAACAAAAAAGACAGATACTTACATGTGCAACAGCAGCAGTATGGAATCTGTGAAGATGATTCATCAACCAACCAAAACATTACTTCTCGTAGCAAGTTGGTAACTTGTCAGAGCAGCAGTCAGCAAGCTACAGCACCCCAAAATCTCATTCCCTCCACATTGAGTGAGAACCACAGAGCCAACACAGCCAAACAGGACAGCAGCATTGGGAAATGGTAATTCTACATTTCTCAATCGATTAAGAAACCAGCAGCAGGAGGCAGCAAGTACAAGTAGTGGCAACATTTTGCAGGAGGAATTAGTTTTCTTAGTGTGGCACCCCTTTTGGCTATTTCACAAGTCCCACAATTATTGTATCTCCGTTCTCTCACAATTTTGCCATGTGGTTTTTCTGGACTTACTGTATTAGGCCTGTTCTGCACACCACAGCAGCTAGCAGCAACAAGATTCAGCCTGAAATCCTTTGTATACGGTGGACAAAACAACATTTTATTTGGCCGGATGGTGGTGGAGCACTATATAACATCATGACTGAGACCACATTTCTTTCTCAGTTTTATGTAACACTTGTCATGTAACATTTCTGGACTTGTACAGGCTGTTCTGCACTAGTGTCAACAAGATTCAGTCTGAAATCCATTGTAAACAGTGGACAAAACAGCATTTTATTTGTCCAGGTGGTGGTGGGGCACTATATAACATCATGACTTACAGCAGATTTGGTTCCATGTGATAACAGCGATTGCAGAATAGCGATTGCTGTTTGGGTGAGTCTACATCACCAAAAATGAATTTCAGTGATGAAGACATTTATAGAGGTGGCTGCTCCCCCCAACCCCCACAGAGTGCTTCGCTCCTGCACCCCCCCACTTAAGGATTCTCAACTCCAGGGGAGTGCATGTCGGGGGGGTTCAAAAGTCAAATAAAAACAAAACCTGACCCAGTGCAAAAGACACAAGCACACCTAGAACTTAACCCAGCACCATCCCAACCCTAGCCTGCCACCAACCCACCATGCCACACAGCCAGCTTGACAGCCCACCACTGCACTACACCCCACAAACCCTTCCTCCCCTTCCCTTCCACCCATTGCACTGCATCGTCCCTCCCCCCCACATGCATGTATACATAGCAACATCCTGTTGCTATATTCACTGAACCCACTGTCCAGTCGCTCCCCCTGCCAGGTAGCCCTGTGCAGAAGTACTGTGATTGAGTCGCATTTTTTTAAAGCACTCAATCGTGGTTGCCTTGTACATGGCATACCGCAGATTTCCGTCTCAATTTTATGCAACATTTCTGGACTTGTACAGCCTTTTCTGCGCTAGCAGCAACAAGATACAGCCTGAAATACTTTGTAAACAGTAGACAAAACAGCATTTTATTTGTCAGGGTGGTGGCAGGGCACTATATAACATCATGATTGAGACCACATTTTTGTCTCAATTTTATGTAACATTTGTCATGTAACATTCCTGTAATTGTATGGCCTGTTCTGCACTAGTGGCAAAAAGATTGAGCCTGAAATCTTTTGTAAATGGTTGACAAAACAGCATTTTGTTTGTCCAGATGGTGGCAGGGCACTATATAACATCATGAATGAGCTCAGATTTCTGTCTCAGTTTTATGTAACATTTGTCATGTAACATTTCTGAACTTGTAAGACCTGTTCAGCACTAGTGGCAAAAAGATTCAGTCTGAAATCCTTTGCAAACAGTGGATAAAACAGCATTTTATTTGTCTGGGTGGTGGGGGGCACTATATAACATCATGACTTAGAGTAGATTTCTGTCTCAATTTTATGTAACATTTGTCATGTGATATTTCTGGACTTATATGGCCTGTTCTGCACTAGTGGAAACAATATTCAGCCTGAAATCATTTGTAAACAGTGGGCAAAACAGCATTTTTGGTCCGGGAGGTGGGGGGGCTCTATAAAACTTCAGAACTGAGACCACATTTCTGTCTCAAGTGTATGTAACATTTGTCATGTAACATTTATGAACCTGTATGGCCTGTTCTGCACTAGCGGCAACAAGATTCATCCTGAAATCAAAATTGTAAACAGTGGACAAAACAGCATTTTTGTGATGGGTGGTGGTGGGGTGGTATATAATATCATGACTAAGAGCAGATGCATGTGTCAGTTTCATCCTACTTTTTTCTGGTCATATTTCTTTTGCAGTTAATCTTTTAATTATTATTATATTCTAAAACAGCATTTTCCACTTATAAAAAGGACAATGTGAATAGACATAATGACATGTTATGACAACTTACTGGCAATTAAACAACATTGCTAAAATAGATTAATAACAGTATACTCTATAATCAGTCATAAAATTACAGCATTGTATATGAATATATTTAGGTTAAACTGTCCAGTATTGACATATAAGGTAAGACCAGAGAGGAGGAAGAGGGTTAGTATAAAATGCTTATATAGCAGTGTTGTTATAAACCCTTATAATACATGACTATATGTCAAGAATAGGTGGAAAAGCTGCAATGGTAACAAGGCATTTAAATAATGCCAGTGGGTAGAAAACAAAGAGTAAACATGAAAACAAGAAGAGAGAGAAAAACAACTAGTAAGAGAGACACTAGCAGTAAAGGTTATCAGGAGGTATTAGATAAAGATAACCTGTACAACAGTCCATACATTAAGTAATAGAAGTATGTGAAATATGTGAAGAGTCTAGATAATTAAAATAGTCCTGCCAACATCTATTATATGCCTTAGGTCTCAGTTCCGTCACACTGCCTTGAACCTCCCTTCTTCCTGGATGTATCTAAAACTATGATGTCAATTTTCTGTGGTTGTCTTAAATTCCCTACTAAACTGGTGTGTAACCTGATGTCATGTGCTGCTAATAAGAGCCTGAATGTGAACCTGATTCTACCCCTGTAACCTGTTGCTAATGTATATTTGTGAAACTATTGTAACTACTGTAAATAATGCTATTATGTGTCTTTTTCTGTAACTAATTCCGGGTCACCCCTGAAAAAGGGAACTCTGGTCTCAGTGGGCTTACCCAGTTACCAAAATCCAAATAAAATAAATAAAAGTTGGCCAGAAGAGATATGAGACAAATGGTCCAGGGAGGCATAATGAGATAAGTTCTTGAGAATATCAGAGAAACTGGGGATTATAACAGACTTCCAATGTATAAGTGTAAGACATTTAACTTGGGAGAAATAATATAGTCAGCCATCTGTTTTGAGCTCAGGAGATTGTATTGTTATATCATTTGAAAATGCCCACTATAATGTTTAGGATCTAATGTAAAGGACTGACCGATTACTTTAACTACAAAGTTGTGAATAGTGCACCAAAAATTCTTTATAAGAGGGCACAGCCATAGAATGTGGAGTAAGTCCCTGCTGGGAGACTTGCAGCTCCAGCAGTTATTATTATTCATTAGGCCTATATGATGTAATACTACAGGGGTCATGTACCATAGGTGAAGGATTTTTGTTGGTATAAGCGAACTGCACGCATCTTTAAAGGTATTGTGACAAAAAAGCCAGCACCTATGCCATTGTAAGTCTGCTATATTGTAGTTTAAAAGTTGACTTAATTTGTTTTTTGCTGCAAGGGATTGATCCAGAAGCATGTCTCTGGTGTTTTTGCAGATTGTACTATTCAAATTAGATGTGGTATTAAGCCATTGTGAAATATATTGATCATGTAAAGCTTGTTTGGAAAAGTATTGGAAATAGGAGTTGCAAGCAGGATGAAGCTGTAGATATTTCCAAAAATCTTGTTTTGGAAGTTTCCAGACAGTACACAGATCAGTAAAGGACCTAAGTGTAAGGTCATTCGGCTCTAGTATATCATTTAAGAAGAAGATACCCCTGTTTTTCCAGTTACGGCAGAAGATTGGATGGTTATCCAGAGAGATGTTTGGGTTACCCCAAATTGGGGTGTAGGCCAAGATTTAGGGTTAGATTTAAGGTGTTTGTGTAATAATTTCCAGTAGAATACTGATGAAGAAATTGTGGGATGGGCTTTAAGTTTAGAAGGGAGTGTATTATAAATATGAGAGTTGGGAATGTTTCCAGGACATAGGGAGGATTCCATAGTAACCCATAATGGTAATTTGGCCAATGTTTTAAGAAACCATTTTATAGTTTGGGGTGCTCGAAAGGCCCACAAGTATGCTTGGAACTAAGGAAGCCTGAAGCCTCCTCTCGACCAATGTGATCAGAGTTTTTTATGACTAAATCTGGGAGGTTTCCCTTCCCAAAGGAAGCTGCTGATTAGTTTATCAAGTTTGACTAAGAAGTTGGAAGGTAAAATTAAAGAAATGTTAGCCAAAAGATATAACATTTTGGGAGAGATGGTCATTTTAATAGCAGATATTATCTCATTAAATGAGAGGTTAAGCAGTTTGCATCTGTCAAACATAGGTCTGATATTAGATAATAAGGTGGTAAAGTTTGTATCCCATATTTTATCTAGTCTTGGGGTGATTTGAATGTCAAGGTAAGAGAAGCCATGAGGTGCCCAATGAAAGCCCAAGTGGGTATTCATAGATATATACAATATTCATTTAGAGGTAAAGTTTCAGATTTATTATAAATCAAAGCTAGGCCAGAGAGAGAGAGAGAGAGAGGTAAATTCTTTAAATAATTGGACTAATGGTTGTCCTGCCTCTTTGAGATCCTCTATAAGAATAAGGAGATCATCTACATAAGAAAGTGAGGAATATTGGGAGTTACCGATTTGAATACCCTTAATATTACTGGCTTGATGAAGACAGGCTAAGAGGGGCTCTATGGCAAGGATGAACAATGACGGTGACAAGGGCAACCTTGCTTGATGGCTCTTGCCAGTGAAAAGGAAGGAGATAGCACATAATTAGTAAGAATTCATGCTGAGGGAGAAGTGTATAACAGCTTGATCTAGGAACAGAACTTATTGGGAATACCAAAGTGGGACAGTATGAGATATAGATAGTTCCAGTTTAAGGAATCAAATGCCTTTTCAAAATCGATAGCAATGGCGGCTGCAGGGGATTTGAGTGACTTTGTTTTGTGAATTAAATTGAATAAAGAACGGAGATGATCAGAGCTCAATCTATTTTTAATAAAACCAGCTTGGGAAATGTGAGCTAATTTTGATACTAGAGGTTCTAGACGAAGAGTTAGAAGTTTCGCAAAGATTTTGCCATCCGTGTTAAATAGAGAAATCGGTCTGTAGCTGGATGGGAGAGCAGGATCCTTGTCTTTTTGAGGTAGAACTGTGATAATAGCTTCTGTCATTGTGGGGGGAAGAGTATCATTGATTGAAGATTCCAAAAAGACTTTATATAGCAGAGGATATAGAGTATCTGAAAGTGATTTGTAGAAATCCACGGAGAACCCATCTCCCCAGGGGATTTTTCAGATTTTAGGGTAATGCCTTTTGAATCTCTAGAAGGGTAAATGGTTTGCCCAGATTCGCCTATCTAAATCAGAAAGATGTGGGAGTTGCAGCTTATCTAGAAAATCTGAATTTGTTTATTTGGTGCACAATTCTGCTGTGAGTATAGTTGTTGGTAGAAGGATTTCATGATGTGGTTAATAGAAGAATTATCAGTGTGTGTGACTGTCCTAAATTATCTTTCAGGTCTGCATTATGCCTATCCATTTGCTGAAATTTAATTTGGTAGGAGAGTAATTCCCTGCATCTATCCCCTGGTTCCCAATATTTATGTTTCAGACTAAAAAGGGCTAATTTAGCTTTGTGTGATATACTTTCATTGATTTTGATTCTTAATTGAAGGATTTCAAGTTGAAGTTGTGAGTTGGGGTTTGGTTTATTGGTTTTAAAGTATTGATTTGCTTTGCTTTTTAGTGATTTCTCTAGTTTGGCTAATTGACACTCTCTTAATTTCTTCCTGTGGGCAGCATAGCTAATTATTTTACCTCTGATGGTAGCTTTTAATGCTTCCCAAATAGTATGCATGGATATACCAGGGGTACTGTTAAAGGAGAGGTTATGTTATGAGAGAGGTATTCTTGAATTTGATTTCTAACCCAGTGTATAAATTCTTGGTTTTAAGTAGAAGTGGATAAAGCCACCAGGATGGAGATTTAGATGGTGGAGGACCCCATAATAGGTGAAGTTTTATGGGGGAATGGTCTGATATTGTAATTGGGAGAATTGAGGTTTCAATTGTTTTATCGGTTATGGAGGGAAAAGTAAACCAGTAATCAATTCTACTATAGGAGTGGTGGAGTGGGGAATAGAAGGAATAGTCACAATCCCTAGGATGATAAAGACTCCAGGTGTCAGATAGGCCAAAGTCTTTTAAGAGCATTGATAGGACATTAATACCTCTTGGGTGTGAGTCAAAGGAGGAGTTACTTCTGTCTAAATGGGCCTCCAAAGCTAAGTTAAAATCACTGCCTACTAAAATAGGTAAATTATGATTGTTATATGACATAATTTGTTTGAGTAAATTAAGGAAAAATTCAGGTGAATCAGAGTTAGGGGCATAAACATTAATTAACATAATTGGGTCTGTGGGAGTATTGAGTATAACTACTACCCATCTGCCTTCTGGGTCCGAAGAGGATTTTATGAGAGACCAATTAAGATTTTTATGAGTCAAGATAGCCCCCCCCCATTTTTTAGAGGAAAACAATGATGCATAAATTTGGCCCACCCAATCCCTTTTGAGTCTACAAACGTCCTCAGCAAGGAGTTTAGTTTCTTGTGGGAAAGCAATATGTGTTTTATGTTTTTTCAGGTAGGAGAGAATTTGATTATGCTTACAAGGAGAATTGAGTCCCTTGGTGTTCCATGAATATAATATTAAGTCACTCATATTGGATAAGAGTAAGGTATAATAATGACCACATAACAGACGCATAGAGGAGAAAGTACAGACATGTAGAGGTGGGCAGGACTATACTGTTGTATGGATCTAAAAAAGTAAACTATAGGTTTTGCAAGTGTCTCTCTAAATAACTGTGAGAAGAGGAAAGTGTTAAACATTTTACTAAGGTCAAAGGAAACGTATCTACTATAATATACAATAATGTATCACTTAGATGTGTAGGTAGATGTGACTTGGTGTGTAATACCAGAGACTCTCTCACTACACAACTGGGTGTGATTATATATAAATAACTCATAAGCAGAACAGCTAATAAGAAGCTGTAATCCTAAAATTATAGATCTAATGAAAAACCTACAATAGGTATTATACAATAACAGGTAAATAGGTAGTCATATGTGGTCCCCAGGAGGAGAACCAGAATCATCACATCATTACCAATGAAAAAATATTTCAAAATTGTACATAAGAACCAGGTATTACTATTATAGTCCAAATTGGAACAGTGTCCAAAGACAAACAAAGATTTAAATGTGTCATCTAATTATAATAACAATATGACAAAAAGTGAGGGCTAAGGAGATGATTAACAACATGTAGTGTTCACACAGCAGTTATGATAAATGTTATAAAATATGTATGGAAGGTAATAGAGAGTTAAAATGTTCAAAATAAATGGATGTTGTCATTCATGAGGCATCAAGGTGATTATTAACTTGACAGAGGGTGTAACCGCATATCCTAATATAATTGGATTAATTACCAACTACGAGTATTGGTATTTAATATACATATGTTGAAATATGAAAATTGTGGGTCAGGCTTCAAGGCTCTTGGAGTTGTTAATTTATAAGCATATAGCATGGATATAAGTGACACAAAGCTCGAATATAGCCTGATTATGGTTTAAAAATAGATTTGTATAGCTGGATGACTAAGCTTGATATAGGTCCAGTGAGCCCAACTATGTACAGTATATTAACTGTAGTTATTCAGGCCTCGAGCTTATATGTGTCCCAGAGTATATTGTGCTAATGTTCAATTATGTTACGGGAGGGATGCGAGCCATGAAAATAGCCTGCAATGTATATATATCTAAACAATTCTAAAATAGAAGTTGAGACTTTAGTAGGTTAACATCCAATGAGATTTATATATGGGGAAATGAGGGGAAGGGAGGATATACGTTAAGCGTAAAATAGAAAATTTTAGACCAAAGGTTGCCTAATTAAAAAAGAGGAGTTATTTATATATATATATTCAACGAATGTTTAAAGAGTTATACCATTAAGCTAGTCCCTGTGGTGTCTCATAAATGGCTACTATAAATAGAATGGTACAAACTAGAATTATGTGGTTACCCCTCATACATACGACCACAAATGCTGAGTAAAGAGCTACAGATGTAACCACAATAATAGCCCCTGAAGCTAGCTGAAGCCTATGATGTACAGCTTTATATATTATGAAACCGCTGTATGTGTACCTAATAGGAACAGGATGCAGAGTGCCACACCATTAGGTATGCTGAGGTATAGCAGACAGAGAGCCTACATAGGATAATACCTTGTCAATAAAGCTCATGTATATTACAGATAGGGAATGAGCTAAGGTGGGAGATAAAAGCTTTAAACCCGGTACAAATGCACTTAAACTGAGTAGTGTGATCGAGTAGTGCATATAATGTCTTCTAAATTACCCCATTATTTTCAGACTGGAAGCCATGATGTACAGCCTTGCGCTATCGCAACCAGCTGGAAGCGATAGTCGCAAGGTCAGAGAGGGTACAAACATTGGGGTTAGAGCAGGGGTATTCTATTTAGCCAAGGGCTAACCAGGAGTGGGATCCTAATATGGATAATGGCTTAAAACAAGTAAGTGCAATTCTAACTTCAAGTGGAATTGGCTTTTAAAGGAGTTAGAGATTTGGAGCTGACTTTATTTTTTAGCTTTCCCCTTCACTTCTTTTTCGGCGGTTCAAGCAGCTTGATCAGTGAGCTCACAACTAGCTCTGCCCAGGATGTGTCAGCAGACATGGTGCCAGGGGACCTTTTTGCAGAGAGTTTTAGTAGTTGACCAGAATTATCCTCTTGAATGTCTTCCTGCGAAGAATGGGTATCTTCCACTTCTTCTTCTAGGAGTGCAAACTTGTTAGAAAGGGAAATTGGGGAGGAAAGTTTACTGAGGTGCTCAGTGGGATGAGACAAGAGGGTGGATTCTGCACCTACACAGCATGAGTCCCTAGCAACTCATGGACCAAAGACACTCTTGGCTTGTATACGAGTTGGGAGCCTTGAAGAGGGGATCGCTTTAGCACCTTCAATGGGGGATTCATTGAGCTCCTTGTCACCACTGCTGTGTTTATTGGGCCTTATTTCAGAACAGCAAGCAATCAGGCTGATGCTCATCGGAGAAGCCTCACTGTTTTGGAAGGGAGCTGATTCTTCATGTTTGATGCCCAGGTATGCAGAAAGAGCTTCGGGGGTTCCAAAATCTTTGAAAGAGTTGTCGATAAACAGGCACAACAAGGCTGGATATCGTAGTGCAAATTTAAAACCTCGTTGATGCAGGATTGGTTTTAAAGGGTTGAAGGCCTTTCTTTTATTTAAAACTTCCTTGGAAAAGTCTCTAAATATAGATATTTTATATTCCTGCCATTTTAGTTCCCCAACTTCTCTTGCCTTCTTAAGAATCAGCTCAGTATGGGAGAAGTTTATGAATCTAGCAATGATAGGCCATGGCTTTTGATCTGGGCCTGGTCACTGGCCTAGAGATCTGTGAGAACACTCAATAATAAGATCTTGTCCTGGTGGAAGTTTGAGCAAGGCTGGAAGCACATGAGATAGTAAAGCTCTGGTGTCCCCAAGTTTGGAACCTTCAGGGAAACTGAGGAAACGGAGATTGTTCCTGCAGTTTCTGTTTTCTATATCATCTATTTTGAACTGTAAAGTTTTGATCATTCTGTCTTGCTCTCTGATAGTTGCATGTAAGTCATGGACTGCATTCTCATTATGTGAAGATTTAGCTTCTGTAGAAGTAAGACAAGTGTCCAAGACTTGCATGTTAGAAATATTTTGTTGTGTGGCAACCTTAAGGTCATTCATCTCATTTATCAGTTGTTTAAACATAGATTCTGCTCTGTTTAGAGAGCTGGTAGTAATGGTGTGATTGGCCATAATTGCAGGCCTCAGATGAGAAGAGATTTCAGAGTGAAATTCAGTTGTAAATTGGAAGGGAGATAACAAATACTGTGCCGGGGGCTGCAGGAGTATCTGTAGAGTAGATTCCACAAGGATGGCACAAAACGGGATCCTGGAACTTTTCAGATTAGTGATGATTGCTGGAGGTCCCAGGGAGAATCAGGATTAGGCTGCTATTCTTAGCAGAGCCAGGCCATGCCCGCTCTGGTCATATTTCTTGTCTTATCATGACTGCTCTGCACAGCTTGGTGGCAAGAGACTGTGTTAAACTGTGGCCCAAATGCATATTTTGGACTGGCTGGTGGGGGGTGGGGTGGGGTGGGGCACTATAAAACATTATCATGACTGAGAGGAGGGACACCAAGTCAACAATTGTGGCAAGCCTAGGTCACACATATTGTTAAGCACAAAAAACATTTAAATTATGTTTAACTTCGCAATAAAAGTGCTTATATTTCTATGATTGTTGTGTATGTATTCAGACTGATGCTGCGCACAGCCAAAACAACTGCCACAACATCACATAGCTTTGGGGAAAAAAATGTGTTTATAAGAACAAATTACAATACTTGACATTTGTGGATAGGAGGAGGAAATATATACGGAAGGACTAACATAAAACAAGAAGAAAGGTATAGTGTTTTTAGGTACAGACTAAGTGACTGACAGTAACACACAACAGGGGGGACATGCAGGGTCAGGGCAAGGGTATTCATATGAGAGGAGAAAGGGAGGGAGCATAAACATTACATAACACACAAAACAGTGGACAAGAAAAAGAAACAAGAGGCTATAGAAGAGGAAGAGGACAGAAAAGACTTTTTTTTTTTTTTTTACTTTTTTTATTTTTTTGTTTTTTGTTATTTTTAGAGGGTGTGGATAAGGGAAGAGTGACAACAAGAAAGCAAGGACAGGAAAAAGAAAAGAAAAAAAATTAGCTGCCAGTGCTGTGCTGCCTCAGTTGTAAATTATAATTTTGGGACCGTAATTACATGGTGCCAGTGCCAGTGCCAGGTCCTGATTCTGCCCTGCCACCACCACCACCCACATGATGGAGCTCTGGCAGGAGTTCCAACACTTTCTGTTGGTCCTCAAAAGAGTTTCCTGAGGTCCCCCCTGGCCTCCTTTTGGAACTCATCAAACTCACTGCACAGAGCTCCAACCTTTCTGCACACAGCTACTAGGTCTTCTTGGCTCACTGGAACAACATGAGTGGCTGGGGCTGCTGCAGGCTGTGCGGGTTCACCAGCATGAATGCGGCGCCACAGGTGGCTGTAGGGTGAGAGTGATGGGGGTGCTGCTGCTGCTGCCTCTTGCTGCTGCTGCCACCTTCTCGTGCAGTGCTGATGCTGACCCTTAGCCCCTTCCTTCTGCTGACTCCCTTCCCCTTCTGAATGCTCACCCTGGGGCTCCACTACCTACTGCTGCTGCCTCCTCATGTTGTTTCTGGAGCAACTCTGCAGGGTGGTGGTGCTGCAGATGGCTCCTTTGGTCACCAGTACCAAAATGCCCCCCTTTCTTGCCCCTTCTCACAGATCTGCTACACAGGTTGCAGATCACGACACTATTGTCATCGGTATTTTTGATGAAAAAAAACACCACACAGCTGACATTTTCTAGGGGGCCACCACCAGCTGATGTCCTGAGGGGGCCACATCATGGTTCTGCGGGGGGAGACAGGGGGCACATGCTCCTGTTGGGCGGGCATTGGTATCCAGCTGCTGTTGCTGGCTGGGGGTGGGGGCCCCATGCTCCTACTGCTTCTGTTGTTGGGGCACAATGGGATCCTTCTGCTGCTGGGTGGGGGGGCACATGATTATCATACTGCTGCAGAGGGGCAATGGGCTTTTGCTGCTCCTAGGGAGTGGGGGCCACATGCTCCTGCTGCGGGGTAGGGGGCACATACTCTTGCTGTGTGGGGCTCAGACCTAAAGGCCTGACTGTCAAGCTGAACACTGGGCCCTACTGCTTCCTTCCCAGTCCCCTTGTCCCTACCTTTCCCATCCATCCTCCTTATTTATTGAAAAAAAAAATTCCTAACAGAAAAGAGAAAAAGAAAGAAAGGGAGAGAGTGAGGGAGTTGCACACACATGCATTCATGCACACACGCACGCATGCACACACACACACACACACACACACACACACACACACACACACACACATATGCTCTCTCAATCTACAGAACAGAAATTATGAACACACAAACAATAGGACATAGTACAGTGTAAACCCTAGTCTGCTGCTGGCTGCCTGCCTGCTTCTCTTCAAGTCTGCACTCCTACAAAGAAAATGAATCACTCACTTCTTGCCTGTATACAGTCACCCATGTGATCTGCAGAGAGTAAGTCATGTGACAAGCCCAATTTCACCTAATTTCACCTAATAATAACGCAAGGCGAAATTTACCATGAAATTAACCAGTGAAGGTTTGCCATAAGCACATAATTACACTGAATGTTTTGCGGGGCACAATTTCATGATTTCACTGACATTTTGCTGGAGAAATTCAATTTCACAACATCTCTGTTCTTCATGGTCCTCTAGGATGCATCTGAAAACAATCAGGTTGTCCAAATAGACTGTTACTTGAACAGATTCATGCCACCCACCACTTTTTCATCAACCTCTGGAAAGCTGACGGTGCCCCTGATATGCCTTGTGGCATCCTTTCAAACTGATAAAATCCCAGGGGGGAAATTAAAACGTTTTTCTCTTTGTCCTCTTTGGTCATGGGAATCTGGTAATATCCACATGAAGATCCAGGATGGAAAACCATTTACTGCCAATGAGGCAGGCCAGAACATACTCCACACTAGAGACAGTGTTCTGGTCTGTTATAGTGTGCTTGTTTAAAGTCTGATAGTCAATGCACAATGAATGGCCCTGACTTCTTGCAGGCTACCACAGTGCGGGATGCCTAAGGGCTTCTGCCCATGCAAAGCTTTCAAAAGTGCATAGCATTAGTATTCAGGGCAGATCCCACTAAACACAGGTGGCAGGGTGGAAAGGGAGGTTAAGTGCCCTTCTTAGATTAGATTTAACTTAGATTCAATGCAAAGAAGTGCAAAGTAATCTCTGATATTGTATTGTTTTGTCAGTATACTGTTTGTTTAATTGTTTGATGTCTGGATTGGACCTGAAAAAGGGCTTTGCCCAGTGTCCTCACCTGGTTAACAAATTTAAAATAAAATAAATAAATAAATAAATAAAATGCACCTGGGAAACAAAAACTCAGAAGAAGAGTACACAGTGAGGGGTGAGATACTAACAACAACAAAATTGTGAAGGGACCTGGGGGGTAGTCATATCAGATGACCTAAAGGTGGTCAAGCAATGTGAGAAGGCAGTAAGGAGGACTGGGGGGATACTGGGATGCTGGGATGCATAGGGAGAGGCATCATCAGTAGAAAATAGGAAGTTGTTATCCCTCTGTACAGACAGTTGTTATCCCTCTGTACAGACAGTTGGTGAGACCCCATCATGCAGTTCTGGAGACCCCAACTCTGCAAGGACACAGACAGGTTGGAGGCAGTCCAGAGGAGAACAACTAAACTGGTGGAGGGTCTGCACCAGAAGACATATGAAGAGAGACTAAAAGAAGCTTAATATGTATACCCTCGAGGAAAGGAGGGAGAGGGGGGACATGATAGAAACTTTCAAGTACCTCAAGGGAGTCAACAAAGTCCAAGAGGGTAGCATATTTCAGAAAAAGAGATGTGCAAGAACAAGGGGGCACAATTTGAAGATAGAGGGGGGACAGCTCAGAGGTAATGTGAGGAAGTATTTTTTCATGGAGAGGGTTGTGGATACATGGAACAGCCTTTTTGAGGAGGTCGTGGAGTCAAAAACAGTGGGGGAATTCAAGAATGCATGGGACAGACATAAGGCAATTCTAGTGGGGGGTAGGAGGAAGTAGGCTGTTAGTTAACTAGGATCTGCAGCTTATCCATTAGATAAGGAAATGGGCAGACTAGGTGGGCCTAGTGGTCTTTATCTGCCATCAAATTCTATGTTTCTATGATTCCTGGAGGCACAGCCTGGTAGGAGGGGAAGCAGAGCCAGTGGATCACTAAAGTGGTGGCAAAGAGAAGGGGTCTGGAGGTCATTGTCCACCTGGGGACAAATGACCTTGCCAAGCAGAGGGTAAGCATAGAGCAGGAGGACTTCAGGAAGTTGGATGTGAGTCTTGAGAATGTAATAAGTACTGTAACATTCTTGGAGGAAGCCCACAATTTTGGCTACCCTGTCTGCCAATACACAGAAAGTGTCTGACACCCTGGATGCTGACCTTGTGCGTTAGAAGCCCCTTATTATGTCTCTTTGGTGTAAGGTCAATGCTTTGAAGCTGGTAGCTCTCCCCAAGGTTCAGTACATTCTGGCTAATTTGTCATTAGCTTTTCCAGGAGATTTTTACAACAAGCTCATATCCAGGATGTCTGCATTTATATGGGATGGTAAATCCCCTAAAATCAGATTTCAGACCCTGCTAAGGCCCTGGAAAGAGGGAGGCCTCAACCTTCCCGACATGAAGCAATTCCATGATTTTATGTTTCTTTGACAGGTGGTGCTTAGCTATGTCCCTCACCTAGCCCTATCCATACCTGGCTGGCTTCTGTTAAAACTGGCGCAAGGCCTTCTGCCCACAGTGTCTGTTCTGCTCTATCCAGACTGGTCCCTTTGCTCTAGTATCTTGCCATGCTCCTTCTATATCAAATATATTTGGAATAGTTATGCCAACCGCCTGGGCTGGAACCCCCATACATCCCCAAATAGGCCCCTTTGGCATAACCCAAGCCTCACAATAGATGGTAAATCTATATATTGAAAGGATTGGGAGGAGAGAGGAATTGTTGCTGTTCAGGATCTGTATGATTCCACGATGGGCAATTTCCTTACCGTCTCTGAACTTCAATCCAAATTTGATCTCCCTCGAATGCACTTTTGGAGGTAAATGCAAATTCGAGATCTCCTCAGGCATAAGGTCTCCAGAGATCTTGTCCTTCCCCAGGTGGAGGCCTTTGAAGTGTGGATCACCACTCTTCCCTATTCTCGACATTTGACTGCAAAGCTGAAAGTCTTCTGGAATCAGGCCGCCAACTGGTCTAAAAGAGAAATGGGAATTAGAACTTGGCATTGAGCTTACCTCATCAAAATGGCCCAGACCTGGGTTAATGCCTTTCATTCATCCAGAGAGTTGCAGGCCAGGACTATTCAACAAACATTTTATATCGGGCATACCACACAATGCAACGGTTGCATAAAACCGGTTTACTTAACAATAGTGATTGCTGGTGACGTAATTCACCTCAGGTGTCACTTACCCATATTCTTTGGTTCTGCCCGAATATTGACCTCTACTGTTCTAGTGTCGGGAAATTCCAAACTTAGGTATTTGAGACCCACAATTGGCACTTCTTGGGATATCCCAATCCAATTCTCTTTTAACCAAACCCCAACTTTATTTGTCAAATTGTGCTCTAGTAGCTGCCAAAAGGGTCTTTCTATGACATTGGCAGTCCCCTGACCCCCCATCCTATGAGGAGTGGTTTACTCTCTTGTCACTGACCACTCACTACAAGAAAACCTCTTACTGGCTTGTAGGCAAACTCCATGCATATGAAAGGGTCTGGCAACTCTTTCTTGCCTAAATTTATTTATTTTATTTTATTTTATTTTATTTTAGTCTTTGGTAACCGGGTAAGGCCCACTAGACAAACAAGTACCTGTTTTCAGGGGCGACCTTGGAGCACTGGGCAGTTAAGTGACTTGCTCAGAGTCACACAGTATGCAAGTTGAGGTTGTGAGAATCAAACCCAGGTGTGGTCTGCTGGATGTACCAAGCTCGTTCACAGCTTGTTACTCTAATCTCTAGGCTATACTGCCAGCCAAATTCCCCAGGCCTACCCTAGTACTGCGACCCAATGGCTGAGACCCGCCTCCATACCTCTCTACCCAGTCTACTGAATCTCCCCCCCTCAATGTGAAAGTTGTTTTTCCACCACTAATCCTCCCCTCTCACCACTCTGCAGTTTACCCCCTATCATGATACTGCTCTCCCTTTGGCCAATCATTTTTTTTCTTATTGTCTAACTAATGACTTTGGAAATGCAACAGAAACTGGTAACCGATGGATGTTTCCTTTATATTGTTTGAGATTTGGTCATTAACTTATTATTCTATCATGTTTTCAATCATGAACCCAATTAGGATGAGGTGAGGGGCAGGGAACTGAGCTCACAAATATTGAAAGTTACAGGAAAAGGAGAGGTGGTAATTGTGAGGGACTTCAACCTGCCCAAGGTGGACTGGAGTATACCCTCCACAACATGTGCTAGGAGTCAAGTGATCCTGGAAGGACTGCAGTGTGGGTTCCTGACTCAGGGTGTCGCTGAACCAAGAGCTGAGGCAATTCTTGAACTGGTGCTTACAAATGGGGAGCTGTACAAGAAATAATTGTCAGAGAGCCACTGGGTGGAAGTGACCATTGCACAGTGTGGTTCTAGTTGGATATGGGCAGGGAAAGCATGCCGACTAAGACCAAATTCTTGGATTTCAGGAAGGCGGACTTCAGGAAATGAGCAAAGTGTTAAGGAACCATCTGGTGGATATCAGAGCAGATATGGGGGTGGACCAAAGGTGGCCATCATTAAGGAAGGAATACTGATTGCCTAAGATGAGTGCGTTAGGATCAGGGGAAAAGAGCTGGTTCAGTTCTGGGGTTGCCCAGGCAGTAAGGGAAAAGAGGTTGGCCTACAGAAAATTCAGGAAGACCAAGAGAGAGAGAGGTGGATAGGGAAAATTACTTAAGATTGGCTAATGAGGCAAGTAAGGAAGTCCAGCGAACAACGGCACAGAAGGAGCTGCAAATAACTGAAGGAATTAAGAAGGGGTAGAAGGATTTATTTTCCTATATAAGCAAGAAAAGGGACAAGAAGGAAGAGATTGTTAGGCTTAAGAAAGGGGTGGAGTGGATGGAGGTTAATGGGGGAAAGCAAAGATACTAAATGAATACTTCTGTTCTGTCTTCACCAAGGAGAAGGATGGACCAGTGCCTTCAGAAGAAAAAAGAGAAGCAGGGGGGAGAAGAACACAGATGTAGTGATAGAAGAGGACAGAGTGAGTGAGGGGCTGCTGGCAATGAAGGTGGACAAATCACCAGGCCTGGACAGAGTAGATCCAAGGGTACTAACTGAACTAGCTGTGGAGCTGGCAGGGCTACTGGCAGACATATTTAATAGTTCACTAGAGTCAGGCGTGGCATCACAGGACTGGAGAACAGCACATGTAGTGCCCCTCCACAAAAGTGGTCCTAAGGATGAACCAGGGAATTACGGACCAGTCAGTCTGACCTCCATTGTGTGCAAGCTCATGGAGACCTTACTAAAGGAAAGGTTGGTGGAAAATCTAGAGTAGCATGGTCTCCAGGATGCAGGACAGCATGGGCTCATGGGGAGGGGGGAGATCGTGTCAAATGAATCTGACTTGACTTCTTTGACTGTGTCACTAAGACAGTAGACAGGGGCCAAGCAGTAGACATCCTCTATCTTGATTTCAGCAAGGCCTTTGACTCCGTGCCCCACAAAAGGCTGATCAGGAAGTTAGTGAATCTTGGGGTTAGGGAAGAGATGGCTAGATGGGTGGAAAACTGGCTGAGGGACAGAACCCAGAGGGTGGCTGTGGGGGGAGAGTTATCTGGCACCAAAGAGATAACAAGTGGGGTCCAACAGGGCTCAGTGCTGGGACCGGTGTTGGTCAATGGCTTCATCAATGACATTGGGGATGGATTTATGGGAAAAATGTGCCTATTCACAGATGACACCAAGCTCTACGGGAGAGTGGACACAGC
Source organism: Neoceratodus forsteri (assembly GCA_016271365.2). Lineage (NCBI taxonomy): Eukaryota > Metazoa > Chordata > Ceratodontiformes > Ceratodontidae > Neoceratodus > Neoceratodus forsteri. The sequence continues at coordinate 761,004,955 of CM057451.1, forward strand.
TGAAGAGATACAGGACCTACAGGAAAAGCTGGAAAAGCTGGGGAGGTGGTCCAGGATCTGGCAGCTTGGCTTCAATGCCAAGAAATGCAAAGTTATGCATGTTGGAGCCAAGAATCCCAGGACAGAGTACTACTTTGGGTGGAGTCTGAGTATCTGCATCAGAGGAGGAGGAGAAGAACCTGGGAGTGATGATCACTAGTGGCCTGAAGCACTCCACACAGTGCAAGAAAGCAGCAGCAAAGGCAAACAAGATGCTGGGATGCATATCTAGGGGGATTAGTAGTAGGAGAGAGGAGGTTATACTGGTTATACTGATGCAGGGGCATCACCAGCAGGAAAAGGGAGGTCATAATTCCGCTATACAAGACACTAGTGAGGCCCCACCTGGAGTACAGTGTACAGTTCTGGAGACCATACCTACGTAAGGACATAGACAGGGTAGAGAAGGTTCAGAGGAGGGCAACAAAGATGGTGCATGGGTTGCATCACAAATCCTATGAAGACAGGTTGAAGGAACTGAACATGTACTCCCCTGGAGGAGAGGAGGAGAGAGGGATATGAGAGACATACAAGTATCTTACAGGGAGGAACAGGGTGCAGGAAAACACTATTTTTAAGCGAAAAGATGTTTCAGGACTAGAGGGCATGGGATGAAGTTGGAGGAGGACGAATCAGAGGAAACATGAGAAAGAATTCTTCACAGAACGGGTGGTGGACAAGTGGAACACCCTGCCAGAGGAAGTGGTGGGGGCTGAAACAATCACGGGATTTAAGAATGCATGGGATAGACATAAAGAAATTCTAGAGGTCAGGGGTAAGGGGAAATAGACTTCTAGGAAAACAAACTGAACTTACAAGCTCAAATGGGCAGACTAGGTGGGCCATAGGCCCTTATCTGCCGACACTGTCTATGTATCTATGTATACTGCCCTTGCACAGGTCACTGGTAAGGCCGCATATAGAGCATGGAGTTCAGTATTGGTGCCCACACCTCTAAAAGGACATTAACTTGCTGGAGAAGGTCCAGAGGAGGGCTACAAAGATGATAGTGGGTCAGCAGGGTAAGGCATACGAGGAGAGGTTGAGGGCACTGAACATGTACTCCCTGGAAGACAGAAGAGAGAGAGAGAGGGGACATGATTGGGACCTTCAAGTACTTGAAGGGATAAATAAGGTTGATAAGGAGAATCTCTGTAAGCTGAGTGGCAACCATAACATGAGGGGGCACAGTCTTTAGCTGGATGGTGGGAGGTTTAGGAGAGAGGTCAGGAAGCACTTCTTCACAGAGAGGGTGGTGGACACTTGTAATGCACTGCTGGAAGAGGTGATCTCATTGAAGACAGTATGCAGCTTTAAGAGAAGTGGAGATAGCAAAGGGGGAAGGCAAAAATCATAGGTAGGGAGGATGGGAGGAGTGGGGCGGTAAGGCAGGGACATTAGCTCAAGCTGTGGAACCTGCAATATGAGCAGACTTGATAGACCAAATGGCCTTCTTCTGCTGGCTTCTTCGTATGTTTCATCTAATTGTGCATAGCTGTTTGTAGCTTATTTTCTTTCTTTATTTCCAGAAAATATTCATCTTGCAAATATTGAGCTTTTCTCACAGCTGCAACATTAGTTAGTAGATCTCCTTTTTGGTGTGTCTATTTAAATGGAGTACTTTTACATGTTTGTAAGATATTCGTGATTGTTATTATATCTTTCATATTACTGTATTGTGTAAAAACCTCAGTATAAAACCTTTTATGGTAAAAAAACAAATGCCCGCAGCCTGGGAAATAAAATCCCATTCCTAGTGGCATTGATGACAGAGGCTAACACTCACCTGGTAAACAAAAAACAAAATAAACCTAGATATACAGTAGTGGCAATAATCGAGACATGGTACACTGCAAACCATGACTGGGAGGTAGGTGTACCAGGTTATGTTCTATTCAGGAGGGCTAGGGAGAGTAAAAAAAAGGAGGGGGGGTGGCTCTGTATGTTAGGGAAGGTATAAAAGCAACTGCAGTACAGGGTAGACAGGGGGAGGCCGAGGCACTGTGGATCACACTTAAACAGGGCAATGGAACAGCAGTTTTCACAGAGGTGATCTACAGGCCTCCAGCTCAGGAGGAGAAGGTGGACAGGGGACTACTGGAGGAAATACTGGAAATGACAGCAAGAGGAGAGGTACTACTACTGGGAGATTTTAATATGCCGGATGTGGATTGGACCATCTCAGAGGCTGCCTCAGCCAGGAGCTGTGGCATCTTGGACCTAGTATGGACAAATGGTGACAGGATCACAGAAGTCTGGTTGGAGGGTCATCTAGGGTCCATCGACCACCACATAGTGTAGTTTAATTTAGAGACAGAAACAAAGTCAAGCCACACAAGGGCAAGGGTCTTGGAGTCCAGGGTGTGGATTTTGCAAAGATGAGATGATGCATCACAGAAACACTGGTGAGGAGAGGGGCAGGGGGGTTGAAGAGCAGTGGGCATACTTAAAGAGAGCCATAGTAGAGGTGACCAATCAATGCATTTGGCTGAAATGCATGGATAAGAGAAGGAGGAAACCACTATGGTTCACAAAAGAGGTTGTGATAAAAGTAAGGGCCAAAAGGATGGGTTTAAGAAAAAATAAAGAGACACAGATTAAAGAGGATAAGGTGGTATACCTTAACTGTCTGATGGAGGTGGGGAAAGATGTTAGGAGAGCAAAGGCACAGACGGAGGAGAGATTAGTACAGACAGTGAAAAAGGGGACAACAAATTCTATAGGTACATCAGTGAAAAAAGGTAGTCTGGGGGGCATTGTAAGGCTCAGAGCGGATACAGGTCAGTGTGTGGAGGAGGACAGGGAAAAGGCAGAAATACTGAATAACTATTTCTGTTCAGCATTCACTGAAGAAAGGGAGGGTCGGTGTACCACAGCTAGGCAGCAGATACATGGGGAGAGGGGAGGTGAATGCTAATCAATTTGCAGAAGAAGGGTCCTAGAGGAACTCACTAAACTGAGTGTGAACAAGGCAATCAGGGCAGATGGCATGCATCCTAGGATAGTCTGATGGTCTTCTGCAACATACCAAGTCCGCAAATTACCAGACCCTTATCTGGAACCATGCCCTGGAGGCTCAGCCTGGCATTCCATCCCCAACTGGAAATGGCAGGCATCACGACAAGGATGGACACATTTCTACAACACTAATGGCACAGACACTTGCCGCTGAAGCACGCCTAGAACTCTTTACATGTGGGTGTAAAACAGCCAACTGTGAGCACAACTGCAGTTGTTCCAGGAAGAGCATAGCATGCACACAGGTTTGCTTATCTACTGGTGGTGGAGACTGTAATAATCCTCATAAAGTTGCCAGCGTGACTCCAGGTGAATCTGATACTACAGATGATTCAGACTTAGACATGTAGCGTATGACATATTGAAAAAGGCTAGACACACACATATATATACTGTCATATTGCCCATCGTTGAGAGGGAGTCCACTGGATATTAATGTTTTGCTAGCACCATGGTGCGCAACAGTATACCTGGCTCCTGTTATAATGAATATTGTATTTAAAGAGAGAATACGGACACTGTGGATGTAAATGAAACACTTACAGTTAAGTCCTTCATGCTGTAATTAGTTGAATTGTAAGGAGAATGCTGTTTTTTTCTCACTGGGACATGTAAAATAAAACATTTAATCCTGGCGATTCCATTTCTGGGTTTGATGCAAGGAACCGATTGTGCCACACTGGAAGTGATGTCAGCTCCAGAACACACCTATCACAGTGTGTTGTGGACGGTGCAGGAACCTCACTGCATCTGAAGTTGTGCAAGTTGTGAGAATTTGCCCTGTCACCTAACCCGTTCATTTCTTTATCCTGCTATGGCATTTGTGTAAGGGGGATTGTATCTGTCAGTGTAGTCTTCTGTGTGTTGTGTTGTCTGCACTGCAGTACTAGCCAGATAAAGCTCAATTACAGCTGTGAAATCTGGGAGAAGTTGTTTATTGTTATGCTGTCATATGCTGTAAGCAGTCACAGTTAGGCTGTATTTTACACTTTTGGTACTGGTCTGTGGTTGGCTGTACATATCTGTGACTGCTATATGTTTTATACCACTGCTGCATTGAGTTGCGACCTTTTTGCTTTACTATTCTGTGTTTGGTGCATATAGCTATTGCTGTCCTAGTGACAGCCGTTGTGATTACTGTGTCTGCTAGCAGATAACAAGGACATCTTTCATGTGTGTTTCAGTGCTTCATTGCCCCTAGATACACAACTGCTGCCACACTGTGTGGATTAGTATATGCGTGTGCACATCTCATATGCACTTATTGTTGATGCTGTTATACTTCTGTCCTGCATTTGTGACCTGGTTTGAAGACATTTGTTTTCTTTGTTTTTTGGGGTGATTAGGGATCTCCTCCCTGTTACACACTGACTGGCCATACTGAACACCATTGCTGTACTCAGGGAGCTTGCTATGCTGTTGGCTGAACTGTCACTGTGTCCGTGATAGTCATATCTGCTACCTATAAATGCCCTGATATTACATACCCGTATGTATTACCCCTGCACTATACCATATACCCCAAGCTGAAAGGATATCTACGGTATTGTGTCTCAGTAACTGTGTCAGGGCCAGTGCTGTTGTTGCTACTAGTGTGATCAAGATTGCTTATGTGACAATATTTACTGTTATCATACTACATGTGTTATACTGTCTGCTGTAATTTTCAGGATACTTGTTACTGATTGTGTCACACCCACTGTATATATCTCTACACACTTGTCGCTCAATCTTTTTTGTGACACTATACAGTTTGATATTGACAAATTGAGGTTGCCCACACGTTGCATTGCAGCAAACTGTGAAAATACCACAAAAATGGTATTTTTACTGTTTACCTTTCCCAAAAATGTGCACCTCAGAGGCTTATGGAACCATTTTGTGAAAACTAAATGGGCTGACTGGTGTGGTGCTACTGATACGAGTGTATTGTGCTCTACTCGCTTCACTAATGAATGCTTTGATCAGTCCATTCTTGCCAGATATAAGTCCAATGTGCCTGTGCAACTGGTTTAATGCTTGTGTAGCATAGATAAGCTTTGGCTGTTTACGTCTCTATCCGTGGGCTATACCATCCTGTAGGGGTATAAAGGCAAGGAACCCTAAGGGAAGATTCCACCCCTTGAGATGCTGTGGGAGTGGTTCACTTGGCTAAAGATACCTTAGGAAGAAGCCCAAAAACAGTGTCAAAGCATACAAGGTAGTGAACACATATTGGGGTTGAGGACCTGTACGTAGGTCAGTTGGTAGAATGGGTTCAGTTGGTAGTATGGGTCAATGAAGACCTGCACATAGGTTGGGTGGTAGCATAGTTTCAGTTGGTAGCATGGGTCAATAAAGACCTGTGCATAGGTTGGTTAGTAATGGGGTTCAACTGACAGGTAGGTCAGTTGGTCGTATTGTTTGAGTAAACTAGGCAGGAAATGACAGGTGAATCATGACCCACTCGGAGGTCTAACTGTAAGACGTGGAGGCTTAGCTTCCTAAGGAGAGGGAGAACAACCAAAAGGGGAGGTGGGATGATTACAGGACATCCACCCAACTCCATCCAAGAGCAGAAACCTACCTAAGTGATTTAGGGACTACAAGGATGCCTATCTAGTATTATGACCATTGGCACAGAGGAGAGGAAAAAAACCCTTTGAGGAGAAAACCCCTGGGGATCCAAGGCCTAGGTCACCTTCCCTCCAGGCTTAGGGACAGTTTTGGTTAGTGACAGCTCTGCTACTGCAATTTAGTAGACCAATTCAAGGGAATTGCAATTTTGGGGAACACTCTCACTTTATCCTTCTAACAAAAATGCCGTGGAGGGTTGCGAGCGCACTCTGCAACAAGAGTCGACCAAGGAGGGAGGAGGAGAGTAATGACCACCGAGGCATTCAGCCAGCCTACCGATCTATGAACAAACCAGGAGAACCAGAGGCAGTTCTAGAGAGAATAGCATTGAAGAGTTCTCGTAGAACCCAACTAAGGCAACTAAATGGGCTTTCCAGGAGAGCCCCACCCCTTCCCCGCTGAAGTCTTAAATGCTACATAAAGAGGTGTCATAGGTATGGTTGATGACTGAAGGTCCACCTGAAACAAGGACCTTCCCAACTATGGGCCTGGTGAGAAGGACCCTGACCCAAGCTTCACATGCTCAAGATGCAGACTTCAGAGTGCAGAGAAAGACCGTCAGCCACAGGGCTAGCTCTGAGTCCCGGAATAATGGATATGGTAGGCATGTCTCCAAAATATGGAAAAGAGAGTCGTAATGAGCATGAAATGTGCACATGGTAAGCAGCATGGGACCTGTACATGGGTCATAATGGATGATAGAAGACATGGGGAGACTTGTACGTAGGTCAGACTGAGCACTGTGGACCCTTTTGTGGGTCTTGACTGGATGTGACCACTACGTAGGTCAGGCTGAGCTATATGGTCCCTCCTGAATCTAAGTAAGGCAAACAGCAGTTGTCAACCAAAGGAATACATGCCAACCAAGTCCATTAGAAAGCCAAATTGGGAGTGAATTGGATAGTATATTATGAGTAAGAGAACAGCAAGGCCAGGTAAAGCCCGAGGTCAATGGTTGGAGAGGAGGAGCTATGAAGCTGGTTAGGCAGGAGCAGGCTGCAAAGCCAGTACGGAAGAAGGTGTGGTTTGAAGCAAATAAACATGATATGATCTCAGATTTGGAAGGGAATACCAGTATTGAAAGAGGAGAGGTCCTAGAATAAATGAACTTGCAAGCCGATTGCGTTAAAGCTATGATGGCTGGTATATGAGCAATACTGGCAGTGCAAGGGACAGGAAGGCTGGGATGACTGTGTAAATCACGTGCAGAATAGCAGGGAAAGGATGGTAGAAGGCTTGGTGGAGTCATGTGCCCTAAGGTAGAGAGTTACCTGAAATAGCTGGTTGCAGAAAGCCATAAAGGCTGTGTGGAGCATCACTAGAAGGACGGGGAAAGCCAATGACCAATAAAACATATAAGAAGTTAAAAGCTACTCCCGTTGCCTGGAGCCATGATACCCGATGTAACTCCTCAGTCCCCCGCAGTAGAAAAAACAAAGAAGCCACAAACATGACACCACAACACTAAGCAGCTAATGAAAGAAGTTAAATATGTGCCAACCATGAAAGCAGGATTAGGTTATCATCAGAAACAAACTGCTAAGGGTTTGGTATGAGTATGGTTTGGTAAAAGTGTGAGTAGCAATAAATGATCCTAAATAACACAAACATAGAAGTGAGGAGCAATGCAGTAGGGCTGCAAAAGTAATTGAGCAACATCCAGCAGCAATTAACTATAGCTTGTAGGGGTAGCAATCTGAATGAACATAGAAACTGTAGGGAGAGGCAATGCACTAAAAACAGCAATATTTGTTTGGTATAAGTTCAGGAAGCAGGATTGAGTTTGTGGACTAAGTTGCTTAGGTTGTAGTGAAGAAGTAAAACAGGGAAAAGTTGTTAGCTAGGCAGCAAAGCCATGAACAGGTGTAACCAATTGAGGGGAGCAAGGCTGCAGATTGCAGTGTGAGCTGAAACAGACAATGACAATAGCAGGCACTGAGGCTTGTTAGGCAGAAAGCAGGATGTGTGAAAGCATACAGAGAACAATGCAGAGGACAGAGGGCTGCAATATTTATTTACTTAGATTTTGGTAACCGGGTAAGCCCACTGAGACCAGAGATCCCTTTTTCAGGGGCAACCCGGAATTAGTTACAGAAAAAGACACATAATAGCATTATTTACAGTAGTTACAATAGGTACACAAATATACATCAGCATCAGTTTACAGGGGTAACAACAGGTAGTAGGTGAGAAATGGAGCCTGGGGGTACAGGCACAAGGTAGCATCAATCAAGGAAACACAGAGTATTACCTGAAGCACAAGTAGCAATGTATAGACAGGGCACTAGAAAACTAGAAAGCCTAAAAGAAACAAACAAGGCAAACTCAAGGACAGGAGCAGGGAGAGAACCAGCACACACAGAAGCATGGGGTAATACAAACCAAAAGCAGAAAAACAGGAGTCCAGCACCAGTGGTACTGTTACGGTGCATATCAACATATTTTATGCCCATTTTTGCATTTTACACCCTGTGTAGAGTCCTGGATAGTATCATCATGACCAGGTGTTTCCACAGACTTCGCATGCTCACTTCAGGGTTTTAATTAGCTGGTATCGCATTGCACTTTGCGAAGCAAACTGGATTTAATGCAGACCCATTTCTTTTTGGATAACAAAAAAGTGCAATCCATGACTCTGAGCCTTCTTAGCCACCCACGATACATTAACAGTCCACTGTGACCCCAGGTGCCGGCAATCATTCCCAGCAGTGCTTTACGATATCACAAAGCACTACTGGAAATGATTGCCAGCACCGGGGGCTGCAGCAGTGAAACTGTTAATATATTATGGGCAGCACCAAAACTCCATGTTACTCAAGGGGGAGTTCAACACCAGTCCTCCTGCTCTCCATTAGTTCCTCTGTACTGACTCCCCCCACTGCTGAACTTCCTCTGCCTTTGGCACCTGTCGGTTCTTTATTTTGGCGCCAAGTTGCTTGCTGCTCAGAGTCGCAAAGTATGCACTGGAGGTTGTGTGAATCAAACCTTTCATCTGCTGGAGTGGGGACTCTTTCTTTTGGTAACCAGGTATGGCCCAAGACAAGTGGCTGTTTTTAAGGAAGGTGAATAAGTGCTTGCTCAAAGTCACACAGCATGCAATGGGGAGGTTGTGGGAATCAAACTCAACTCAGGTCTGCTGGAGTAGGGTCTCTTTAATAACCAAGTATGGCCCATTAGATAAGTGCTTGTTTTCAGGGGTGGTTAAGTGATTTGTTCAAGAGTTACACACTATGCATGGAGATTGTAGGTAAGGTAAAATTTTTATTCATAAAATAATGAATATGGATAACTTCACTGAGCCAAGGCTCCTTTACAGTGAGGTCCAAAGTACCAAATCCAGTTACTCTTCAAGTCAATTATACATTGATCATATCAAAAATAATAAATACAACAAATCACTCTAACATTAAACATAATAACATAAAACAGGCAACTACAAATACATACATCTTTACAATAGCTTGACAGACAAAACAATCAACACATACAAAATAAATACAAAGTGCAGATTTTTCAGAATTCCATTTTCCATACTTTTTTCTAGGCTAAATCCCCTTCAATACTTATGTGCTCTATCAGCCAATCCTTTATTGAATTTAACTGGAATTTTCTATTTAAAGGTCTTAACATCCCAGGTAAGGAATTCCACAGGAGGGGTCCAATACTTATAAAGTGGTCATTTCCCCAGACCGTTCTCCGTTTTGGTACCATACATTCCAAACTATTTGCAGAATGCAGTCCCCTTATAGGATTCTTTAATTCAATACTCTCTACTATATACTCTGGAACTTTCCCAGATATACATTTTATCATGAATAAAATTGTACTTAAACCTCTCCTTTGAGATAAGGTATACCAGTTCAAGTCCCTATACATTTTTAATCTATGTGTCATCCTTGGCACACCTAATATAAATCTTGCCAGTTTGTTATACATAACATCAAGCTTGCATAGCTGCTCTTTTGATGCACCCATGTAAACCAAATTCCCATATTCTAACATGGGTAATACCACCACAGTAATAACAAGTTTTCTGACTTCCAAAGACATGCTGTTTCTTATTCTATATAGAGGTCCTAGACACTTTCCTACTTTTGTCAAAATATTCTCAATATGACTATCCCATTTAAGTTTTTTATCTAAATAAACCCCAAAATATTTGTATTTATCAACTTGCTGCAAAATACCCCCAGTACAAGTTTAAATTTGCAATCCATTTTGTTTCAAATTAACCCCATTCCCCCTATGAAATACCATTACCTGGGATTTTTTTTCATTTAGAACGAATTTAGATCTCAACAAAAAATCCTGTAAATAGTCAAAAGCCTGCTGTAATAACAACTGAATAAGTACCACTGATGAATCAGCCAAATAAATAATTGTGTCGTCAGCATAAAGATGATGTTGCACCCCCTGTTGCGTAAACTTTAAATCATTCATGTAAAGATTATACAATATGGGACCCAACATGGATCCCTGTGGCACACCCAAGACAATCACTTTTAGACCCGAAGATCACTCCTTGATGGTTACTTGCTGTTGTCTTGAATCCAAGTATTTTCTAAACCAATTCACCATCGACTCAGCTATACCACAGGATTTCAATCTGGACAGGAGGATGCCATGGTGCAAGGTATTAAAGGCCTTTGAAAGATCAACAAAATGGACCCCACTGGTATCCCCCTGTCCAGATCCTCCACAATATCTCCCGTAACCTTCAATAGAGCCGTGGTTGTTCCACGTTCTGGTCTAAAACCCGATTGATATTTATTAAGGACATCCTTATCTTTTAAAAATGCCTATAGTTGTTTCGCTACAATCTTTTCCAAGATTTTTGATGTTGTTGGTAACAGGGAAATTGGTCTATAGTTTTCCATAAGCATCCTAGATCCCGACTTATAGACTGGCACAATCTTTGCTGTTTTCCAAATTGAAGGTAATTCCGCAGAGAAAAGAGACATATTGAATAAATTTGCTAAAGGTTGATCTATAATGGGGGCTGCAAACTTTAATAAAATATTAGGGATCCCACCCATGCCTTCTGCTTTATTTATGTTGATTTTAAATAATAATTCTCTAACTTCCCCTCTTGTTATGGGGGTAAATTCAAATTCCACGTGCTCATCAGATTGTACATTTTCTTTACCTGATTTATCTAACTCAATGTTGCTTTGTAAAACCTGATTCATATTATTCCATCCAGATTTTAATGCATCTGTACCCATATTAGTAAAGAATGCATTAAACTCATTTACTACTTCGTTTCCTAAATCCAGTTTATTTCCATTAATCAAAAATTGATTGGGATAACCAGTATTTGGATCCTTATATAACTTATTTTTTGTACTCCAAAATACCCTTGGATTCTCCATCATTTCTTTAGATAAGTTTTTGTTACAATAATCCTGTCTGGCCTTCCTAATTTCTTTGGTATACAAATTTCTTAGTTGTTTATACTTAATCCACTCCTGATTTCCTTTTATTAATTTAGCTTTTTTCCATGCCTTATCTCCGGCTCTTTTAATTTTAAACAATCCAGAACCATACCATGGTTTGTTATTTGATTTAATCAGCCTCATTTTTATTGGGGCGTATTTATCACAAATTTGTATAAAATCCTTTTGGAACATATCCTATGCATCCCCCACATTGGAAACTAACTCTAATCTTTCCTAATTATACCTTTCTAATTCCTGCATAAATGTGACATAATCAAAATATTTATATACCCTAGTGTGTATAATGTTCTTAGGTACATTACTAGTTTTTTGATTTCTTATACAAAATACTATCTGATGATCAGACATTGTATCTGGCAACACCCCACTCTTGACATACATATTAGGATTTGAAGTAAATATAAGATCCAAAATAGCTGAATTATCAGGGTTTTTCACATTTAACCTAGTTACTTCTCTTATAAGTTGTATTAAATTTAAAGTTGTGACCATATCAATTAAACTATGATGAACATCTATTGTTCCCCAATCAACATTTAAATCCCCAATTACCATTAGTTCATGTGAATTTGGATAGTTCTTCAGGATATTTCACATTTCATCAAAAACCACAAAGCTACTTTTAGGTGGACGGTATATACCAAGCAATAATATAGGTTTGGAATATGTTACTTTACTTCCAATGGTAGAATTTCTGCTTCAGTCCAGTTATTTAGACAACCCTGTTCTTTAATATCAATCCAATTTCTAGCATAAATTACTACTCCACCCCTTTTTTTAGATCTATCTTTTCTCCATATGTTAACATTTTCCAAAGCTATATCATTGTCTTGAATTCTTGTATACAACCATGACTCAGTGATTATTAATATATCAGGTTTGTAACACATTACCCACTCTCTCAAGTGGTCAATTTTTTTAAACAAACTACATATGTTAATATGCACAATCTTCAACCCCTTTTCATTTAACATTTCTTGATTGTGGGAATCAAGCCCAGGTCTGCTGGAGTGAGTGGGGTGAGGAGGTTAAGCAACTTGCTCACAGTTACACAGTATTGCAAGTGGAGTTTGTGCGAATCAAACCTAGGTCTGCACTGCTGGGGTGAGTGGGGTGAGGAGGTTATGACTTGCTCACAGTCACACAGTATTACAAGTGGAGCTTGTGCGAATCAAAGTAAACCCTAGGTCTGTCTGCTACTCTGCTGGAGTGAGTAGTGGGGTAAGAAGGTTAAGTGACTTGCTCAGAGTCATACAGTATTGCAAGTGGAGGTTGTGAGAATCAAACCTAGATCTGCTGGAGTGAGTGGCTCAAATCTTTGGTACCCACCCAACCCAGGTATGGCTTATGTGTGCAGATCTATGTTAACTTATGTGGTTGGTAAACAGCTGCCCCCACCCCCACCCCATGCAAGCTGCCTAGCTGTTAAGCTAAAAATAAAAGCAAATCATAATCATCTTAATCTGTAGTATGTCATGCCTGTTTTTATTATTTCTTATTAAATGATGAAATAATACAAACAGGCATGGCACACTACAGATTAAGATGGTAATGATTTGCTTTTAATTTTAGCTTAACAGTCAGGCAGCTAGCTTTTTTTTTAAATACACAAACTCGAATGTCCAGCATGGCACCGTCGTCCACCAGAACAGTGTGACAGCATCACAAAATACTACTTGGCATACCAAAATACTACCAGCTTGGAAAACTAGGAAGTTTTTACTTCCTGACCTAAAACGTTATTTGGAGCACTGTCCAACACAAACCAAGAAGAGTCCAAGCATGCATGGGTGGGGCAAAGCCCTAGTAGACCCCAGGAGAGAAGGCAGACCGACAGAGCCTCTGACTGCAAGAAAAAATGCTTGTGTGTGTGGAGTGAGCAGTGCATCCCTTAAATAGGCAAAAAGGGGTGTGTGGCCAATTGCACTGCCCCCTTGGACTACAGGCTATAGCCTCCCAAATGAATCTTACTCGTGGTCTGCACTTGGTACCAGATGCAGTATTAACTATCCACAGCTCTAAACCTGAATGGTGACATCCGCGTCACCACAGCCAAAGAGGACTTTGTGTGTGACATCCTATTGAAGAAGTGAAAATCTGGAGGTGCATTCTGGAAAAGGCAAGTTGAAGAGGTAAGGTCCCCTGTATACGGTAACTGCTCTGTCATATCATGTCTCAGTTTCCACACTGGAGGCTGCAAAAGGACTGCCACGGTTGGGGAGGATGGTTTGGGTCCTACAGGTAGCAAACTGGGGCTGTCTTGAGGATTCTTCATATATGTGGCTCACACTATGTAGGCCACTGTAGCACACTAGCCACTGTGCAGTGCACTACATTGTTGCTCCACAGATATATTCCACTTTGCCATTCCCTCAGATATAGTTATATTTGGGTGGTTGGCAATGCTTACTGTTTCCATATTGTTTTGTGGAACAGCATCTCCTGCACACATCCAGGCTGATGCTGCCTAAGACCTAACCACACAACATTCAGGCAGTGCTGTGGTCACTGCTGGTTTCTGAATTCTTGGTATTATTCCCTGAAGCCTAAGTGATAGCATCTGAGCTTGGTGGACCAATGTACATCCTGTTTTCCTCTGTTTCACTCTTGGAGGAAAATAGTGGTGGAGGTGCAGGGTTTGCATTGTGGCGATGTCTCAAGACTATTGTCACTGCTTCTATGACACCTGTCTGGTGTGAATGGTCATATTGTTTCACACCCCCTTGGGATGACAGTTTCATATTCTACAGGTGATTGCAGCACATTTATATGTTTTTAATACCTCTAGTGAACCATGGAGCATGTGGCAACAGGGAAGCTGCACTAGTACTGTCATTCACTGTGATTGCCACTGGTCATTCTCCATTGGGTGGCCATGCTGATGGTGTCCTGGGGGGTATTGTAGCCAAGGAACATGGTGAATGATATGTATTTGCCACCATTGCAATCCAGCATTAATACCTGGTGACCTGTCATTTCTGATGACAGAGAATAGGCACATTGATTTTTAACAAGTAAGTTATAAATGTGGATTCCATCACTCAACCTATTAGACCTTGTCCTGTTCTTGCTGCCACATGTGCAGTACCACTAAGCCTGTTACATGCCTGCACAGAAAATAACAGTTTTCTCCAGCACCATGTCACATTATGATATAGCATTATGATGAAGACTCTGTATTGTGTACGTGTGATGACGAAACAGTATGACTCCCCCCGGTACCACATATCACCATTGCTGAAAACATATTTAAAGTAATTCACACTGGAATTCACATTTCTTATAAGGGGTGCTGCTAGATGGTAACAAATAACAAACAAAGCAAAGGACTAGCGCACACCTCCCCATAGCATAACATTTAAACTTTCAAATGCCAAAATTGGCTATATTTACTTTCAAGCTCCATGTGAGGAGAGGGTCCTCTTAGTTTCAGATTGGAATTCAATTTGAGTAAGCTAAATCACCAAGCGTCAAGGTGGGACCCTTCAATTTAGTCCCTAACTTTAGAATGCCTCAATGGCTACTAGCTAACTGCTTTTATACTGTGCTCCCAACAGGGATTTTACACAGGTGATTTAACTTTCAAATGCCTAAATGGCTACTGTGCTCCCAGAAGGGATATAGCACAGACATTTTAAAGGGAGCATGCTATAGAGGAGCACCATAAACTCCCCAAATCCAAGTAAAACCATAAAAAGGTTTGAGCAGCTATTTTTTGGTTTTATGGTTTTACTTGAATTTTATAGAGGAGCACATAAACTCCCCAAATCCAAGCAAAACCATAAAAAGGTTTGAGCAGCTATTTTTTGTTTTATGGTTTTACTGAATTTGGAGAGTTTATAATGCCTCTATAGCATGCTCCCTTTAAAATGTCTGTGTTATATCCTTTCTGGGAGCACAGTGTTATTTAGGCATTTGAAAGTTAAATCACCTGTGTAAAATCCCTGTTGGAGACAGTATAAAAGCAGTTAGCTAGTAGCCATTGAGGCATTGTAAAGTTAGGGACTAAATCAAGGGTCCCACCTTGACGCTTGGTGATTTAGCTTACTCAAATTGGAATTCCAATCTGAAACTAAGAGGACCTCTCCTCACATGGAGCTTGAAAGTAAATATAGCCAATTTTGGCATTTGAAAGTTTAAATGTTATGCTATGTGGGGGGGGGGAGGGTGTGCGCTAGTCCTTTTGCTTTGTTTGATATTTAAAGTAATCTTTTGTGGTATAAGTCACCATCCTTCCAGCTGTGTGCACTGCAATAATTTCATACTGTTGTCATGTGATGACAAGTCCTGTGAAGGTGTCATTATCCACCCACCCCCATTGGTAATGTGGTCTTTCGGCATCTATCTTCATGCTGTATTGTTGTCCAACTTTTCATTGGTGTTGTCATGCTCATGTTTTCCATGTGAGTAATCTGAATAGCTGGCTGTACCACTGGGGACATGTCACAGTGACCACTCACAGAAAATGATGAGATGTGTTCGTTATAGAACACAGACTACTATACGCTTGCAGGTGGGTGGTGAATGAGCACAGGATGCCCATCCTATGGCCACCTGTCTTCCTCTGTGGGGTGGTGGTGGTGGGTGCTGTTTTTGTCATCGTCAATTGATGCCCTGTGGATTGTCTTTGCATTCCAAGTGGGGGGCTATTTGGCAGGAATGAGACAGTGGTGTATATCTGTGTAAGGAGTGCTGTAGCACCAGCCTTCTTCACTGATGCCATTGCACAACAGTGCCCCTGGGGACACAAAGCAGAATTACCCCTCAGCAGAGGAGCAGTGGGAGGCCCCTGACACCTGCCTAGTGCTGCTCAAGGCAGTATCCACGTCCATAGTTTTTGCTGACCTTGGCAAGTGTCCTCTGCCCTTTCCCTAGGTTGTCTCTGTGCCCCAGGGTAAACCTTCAGATGTTCACAGACCTGCCCTGTCCTGGTGGTGGAGTGCGTGTGTCATTATGGTCCAAGCTCAGAATAGTGGTTGTCTTTTGAAGTCTCATGCTAGGTGATCATGTTTGACAACATAGGAAATATCCATAGCTATGACATAAGACACTGGTAGTTGTCTGAAGTATGTCAAACATAATCTGTTCTGCCAAGAACACCATGGCTTCAGGAGGGGTCACAGCACTACCACTGCCCTCCTTGAATTTATATCGTACATACATGAAGCCCTAGAACAGGGCTCTGTAGCAGGTGCAATCTACGTCGACTTGACAAAAGCGTTCGACACAGTCAGTCATGCCCTACTTCTCCACTCCCTTCCCTCCTACTATTTCTCCCCTGAGACCCTCTTCTGGCTCAAAGACTATGTCTCCGACCGGATGCAACAGGTCAAAATCAACACCACCCTCTCCTCCACTAAACCAGTCCTAAAAGGTGTCCCGTAAGGGTCTATTCTAGAGTGACTGATTTTAACTGTCTTCCTAAACTCCTCCCTCAAGCCTGTAGTGGGAAGCTCCTACTCTATGCAGACGACGCAGTCGTTTTCTGGAAACACCCCCATCCTCACTCCCTCCAAACTGCCCTACAAGGTTTTTTCAAAGAATTAGAATCCTGGTTCACTGAGCATCGCCTAATACTCAACTACAACAAGACAAAATCCATGATCATTGCCCATCGTCAAAGCCCTCTCTGTAGTGCCTCCCTTACCATAGCCAACGTGCAGGGCCTCCTTCTCGAACAGGTCTCTACCTTCAAATACCTGGATGTCACCCTGGACACATCCCTTACCTACCACACACACATTCAACACCTTTCCTCTGCTGTAATCACTAGACTGGGGATTTTATATAGACATAAGCACTGCCTACCCCCTCAGGCCCTGCGTCTCACTGTATCCTGCTCTGTCCTCTCTTTGGTGGACTACGGCATTGTAATCTACAGCACCACAGACCAAACTGCCCTATATTGCATCAACCTAGCTCTCAACAGAGCTTGCCGACTGGTCACTGGCTGTGATAGATTAACCCACACGTGCCAGCTCTACAAGCTTGTGGACTGGCTGACCTTCGAAGGGAGGCTTAAGTACCACACATGCCTCCAAGCCACAAAAATACTTATGAAGTTAACACCCATAGGCCTCCACCCCCTCATTCAGCCAGTATCACATAAATGGGCCACTAGGTGCCGTACTACTACCTCCCTCCTAGTTCCCCAATGCAGGACCTTTCTAGGGCAAAGGTCTTTCCGTTATCGTGCTCCCCTCTGGCTCAACGGCCTACCACCCACCATCTCCCAGGTCCCTAGTCTTGGAAAATTTAAAGCTGCTATCATGAACCTTCTCCTTGACTCTGATACCTGCAGCTGTAGCTAATTCTCCTCCCCTTTGTGAGTTCACCAAAGATAGCATAGTCATGGATAAAGACCTAGCTTATCTTATGACTACATCCTTAGGTCCCACTATCCAGCTGTAATTTCACTCTGACTCAGGGTTCTGTTTATGTCCCTCCGAATTTCTGTAACCAGACTTGCCTCACAACTGTGACTCAGGGTCTTCCCAGGCCTTTGAGATGGTAGCTAATATGTAAAGTAAATACACTGTGCTGAGTGACCTATGTATTACTGTTATTAAATGTAATGTTTGTGCTTTCCTGTACTGACGTGAAGCCTTTGCAAAAGAGTCTATGACTCAAAGGATTGTAATTCTGACTCTCTCAATAAATAAATAAGGCTTTTGAAAGCTTGTGAGAAAAAACATGCAGTGTTTCTCGACTGATGATTTACAGTAAAGTTTTTAGACGTGTCTGAGGTTTGTGATGATTTCTGTAAGTGTCACTGATGGAATTCATCACTACACCACGATGAGGAGCACCAACAAGGGTGAAACATGTGAGTTTTTGCTCATAACATTTCCACATTCTGAAGATTCCTGTAGGTAAGTATCACCTGTTCCTGTCTAAGTCACCATCCCACTATCATCAAGACCCATGCATACATGATTCCACTGAGTGAGTACAAATCTGCATGGTAAAGACATGCATGCTGCATGACCATATTTAGTTTGGTGTTCTAGTACTGGGCATTGGTATTTGTCTGAAGTATGTCAGTGCATGGCTGCAAAATTCCTTGCTTAGTTTTCTGTGTTTTTGTCTGCTGAGGGCAGGTACTGCATACATGTTCGTGTGTCCCATCTGATCAATTAAAGACAGGTCCTGCAGCAGTACTCTGGGCACACTGTGGAGGATGTGGATGAATCAGTAGTGATGTGGCCCCGCTGTCCAAACAATTATCTCCAGAGGGTGTTGTGGACATCAGTAATGACTTACTGTCAGAGTCTTCCAATTCGGTTTACCTATGCCAAATCGACAACATCATTGTTGAAGTTCAGCATAGCGAGATCCTCAATGTCAACAGGCTAAATTTCGCCTGTCCGACATTGGACTGTTTCTCTCGGGGGGCTATGCCCCCTGAACCCCCCCATGTGGGGGGCTGCACCCCACCGTGCCCCCCTTCTAAACATTATCAACTCCAACTCAGAGTTGAACTGAAGGGCGGGGTGACACACGGTGAAAGGGAAAAATTTCGTTCTCAGGTCTCCCACAGTAACAGTTTTAAAACCTGTTAAAATTGTCTCTGTGATGGATTTTGCCATAAAAGTTTTGTTGTTCGGTCGGCACAATTTCCAATTCTATGCTGAGTTCTTCAGTGAAGGAAGCCAATTCACATGCAGACAAGTCCACTAGTATACTGCGCTGAAACCTCATCGTCATTCTGTAGGAAGTGTAATGTGTGCTCATCCTGTATCATGGTAACAGTACTGCATTGTCAGTTACTGTTGGTCAGGAGCCAGTAACACTTCCAGGCAGGCACACAACTATGTTACTGACAGGGGTTGCATTGAACATGTGCTCACATCACATCAGTTCCACAACCTCTTGCAAAGCAATGGTACAGATTAAACACCTCTGCTGTATTTCCCCATTGACTATTTGAGGACACATACACAACTTGCACATGACAGGGTCACTGCATGGTACTCTAGTTCTGAGTGGTTCCCCACTAACATACTTTCAGTGTAACCACAGCTGAACTGTGGATGTGCCAATAAGGACAATAGGCTAAAAATGACAGTGGGCTACAAGTTCTTTTACTGACAGACTTCCACAGGATGCCAAGGTCACAGGATGCATAGGTCTGGCGAACTTCACAGACAGTATTAGGGACAGTTGATGGAAAACCATGATGGCAAATACAGGTAAGCACTGAAGCTGCAACAGCACACAGGCCAAAAACACTGGATCATATGTCAGGAAAATCATAGTAAGAAAAAGGGAAATATTATATGGTTCCAGGGTGTGCTGTGTCATGTCCCTCTGAAGTTGTTTCATTTATTGTGCAATACAAGATAGGCGGAAGCGCACATACAAGTGGTGCTCTGTCATTCCATAATTCTAAGATCACTGTCACGGTTGTGTGCTTTTACAGTAAGAATGCTTGTAAGTATGACATTGCTTGTTCATAGGTTGCAATGTTTCAGTCAAGACAACTGATGCTCCCACACAAATGGAAGCATTACTGATAGAAACACCGTTCTGGCTGCCTGTCACAACCACGCCACTACCTTCATCTGACAGTGAATGGGAGTCCGAAGATGAACCGTATGACGTCCACAGTCCCAGTTACCATCTGGCAATGTTCTTTACTGATGATGACTCTGTAGATGATGACAACACCATGGATGTCATGGTGTAAGATAATTTTATGTTTCACTTGCAGTGGTTATCAATGTATAATAACTGGTTACCATTTTTTCCCATAGGAAAATCGGGTTATAATTCTAGCGTTATAACCAACTGGTTATAAGGACATTTATGCACCCAGTTTCCCTTCTACTGGGCATGCGCCAGCTCCCGCTCTTCCGTTCTTTCCTGCGGCTCCCACTTCTCATTCTGGACCGTTCACGCCTGAGACTCGGCATTGCAAGTTGCATAACAAATATTTTTTTTTTTACTTTTATACAACTGCTGAATCTCAAAAGAAACAAAAATCAATGGTTATTCTGAGCTACCATTCTTCCCCCGAACTTCCTCTTCTCTGTCCTCCCCTTCCGTCATGCTCCTCAGCATTGTACATTTCACCAAATGAACTACGAGTAAGTTTCTTTCTTTTTGTTTTGTTTTTTTAACAAAAATATGTCTGGGTATAAATGTGTTTTCACATTCAAATGTAAAAAAAAGACAAAAACTGATTTATGTAAGGAGCCAAGCCACCGCAGTCCACTTTGAAACCCAACGGTCTGTGGCTCCATAGCTACATTTATTTTGTATAATTGATTCCTCGTAAAAACAGTCCCCAGCAATTATACAAAATAAAAGATGGGTAGCTAGTTAAAACTCAGATTTTACATACCCCCTCAGTGTGGGATGCCTTTATGAACCCCTCGAGCTTCGCTCTTGGGGTTTATATGACATCCCACCCCTCGGGGGTGTATAAAATCCTCATTATAACTAGCTACCCATCCATTGTTCTCTATTTATTCTCCCAGTGATGGTGAAAGACACTTTATTGAAATCCACACAGAAACTGCTACCCTGACTTTGCTGTCCTACTACAAGGATGGATTACATGATTACTTTTGTTTTTTTGAAATTGTATCATGATGAATTATGCTGCTTGTTGTTGTTTTGACTACTGAAGACATCTTGGACTGTCTTGTACAACCAAACTTGTGAAGGTCAGGGAAGATTGGCGATGCTCATTGAGTTCGGACAATGTCACACTGTGCTTGAATGACATCCTATGAACCTGTCCATTGGTATGGATCACTGATGTGCTAAAGCTCCTTATGTGCAGACGCAATGAAAACCTGGTGTCGGGGATGGAAACGTGTCTTTTGGAGTCTGTAGGTGGGTTAGCAACATGAATTATCATTCAGACAGATGTGTTACGTTCATGCAGGGTGTATTGCGTGCACCACTTCTTTCCAGCACCCTGGACATGTGCTGAGGGTTCCATGGTAGGTGTACACTGCTAACAGGTCATCAAGTGCTTTTCTGGATGCATGCAGGGCTGCAGACATCTCGTTTACCTTGCTGCACATGGACTGGGGAGATATGGCGGTGCACTTTGGACCATAAAAATTCTGACAGGGCAGCATGCACTTTTGTCTTTCAGTGTGTCTTTACACAGCACAAAAACAAAGAAAACAGAAATGGACACGCTACCTGATGATAAAATTTCGGTTCATCACATTACAGAAGTGTGATGTCCTCCGGATGTGCTGCTGTAACTCCTGTCTGACATTTTCTGTGATAGTGCGTTATACCCAGGTTTCTAGTCACATAGTTATACAGTACCTTGCAAGCACACTATCAATGGGCAGAATGACATGTGCTGCAACCCTTCCCCAGACCACCACACAACACATATATGTACTGTCTGTGGATTTGTGTACTACATAGTGCTGTGTATTGCTAATTATCAAGGCCCCTACTTTTCTGCGGCACAGTGGGACCAAGTTCTGTGGCAAGACTACCATTTGCCGCAGAACTTCTGTGGCGGTGGTTTGTAATTTCTGTGGATGTTCTGTGGCACTAACAAACTACCACATCACAGTGTCAGCTTGTCATCCTGACTTCACTTTCATGGCAGTGGTTATAGCAATCAGGATGGTGGAAAGCACAGTAACACTAGTTCAAAAAATAACAGACTTATAAAAATAACTTTATGCCTAAACAAGCAAAACAAATGTCTCTCCCTTAAGGCCCTAGCCTGTTGCATAAATGACATATGCAGAGGGGATCTTATGTGATAAATAAGGTATTTCTATATGCATGCTATCTATCCCACTAATGAGGTTTCCACTGTCTATCACTTACTGTATATATTTGTATGTGCTTTCTACACCACTCATGAGGTCCCCACTGTGTATCACTTATATATTTATATGCAATCTGTAACATACATACAAATATGTGTGTGTGTGTGTGTGTGGCGAGAGAGACAGAGATACTGTGTGTGTGTGTATATATACATATATATATATATTTTTTTTAATTTCCATGAACTTGCATCCTCATTCATACAGGACCCATTGGAAATGGAATAGAGGAGTTATTGCAAAACTTATTTTTCATGTCAACCTGCTTTCCCTGACACAATGCTTAACACCATCAGGCCATGACATGCTTGTGAACCAATTGTGAGATACAGCTCTCCGGCCCATCACAATGTGTCCACCATGTGACAGAACACTGCAGCATACCTTCCCAGGGTCCGAGCAGTGATGTGTTCCACCAATCCTTGTGCTGCCCAGCCAGCTCCCAGAGCTAATCTCTGAACCTGAGTTGCTGGTACGGAAACACAGCATGCTACCCTCTGGCCCAACAGCTGTCCCTGCACACAACATTTCTCAATAACTTTTAGGTGATTCTATCAACCAATGACAATATGTAATCAATAACCCTGGCAAAAATGCATACAGTGCAATTATTTATTTAACAGGTCTATTCTTTCAATAGGTCTACACATTATTATATTTCACTTTTTTGGGCATAATTACTTTATTTTTCTTAAAAATGTAGCGAGTTAAATTCATTTTACCAGTTATTCATTTCAGATAGCGTCTCTGTACCTTAAAGGCACAAATAGGTTTGTACAAAGTGAGGTATAGACTTAACAGGTCTGTGCTATTGACAAGATTTTGTTTAAGTTGGCCCTAGCACAACAATGTAAGACTGAACATTGTATTAGGCTGTGGTGCAGGTTGAGCAAATATCACCATGCATGATGTGCTGTGCCACCATCTCTGGCAGCGGGAGCTGTGGTAGATAAGTGACTGTTCATTTCTATTGCAGAATGCAGCCATTTCATTAGCTAATGTATGATGTTATAGCAATGATAACATCACATTCTGAACATATAGCGGGGTTTTGGATATAAAAAGAGGGGAAGGGACCAGATTCTATGTATAAACAGAAATCTTAATAAAAAATCACCAAGAAGAGTGAATGTTCTGTGGTAGACTGCAAGTTCGGCGCAAAATTCTGTGGCCGCAGAATTCTAGGGGCCTTGCTAATTATTCACACTGGTGCTGTGTACCATGTCAACGAAATGACTCAGTGATGCAGTTACAAACATAACATTTCAAGGCATCTAAGAAGAGACAGTCCTCCCTAGTCTGTCCCATTTTATTATGTAGCATTACACCATGAATCCTACTAGATCTGTGTTGTGCACCTACAGTTAGTAATGATTAAGTTTCCCTTATGCATAGGGCATGCATTGTTGAATACTGCTACACTTGTAATCTGCACCACCTCTGCTGTAAGAGTGTCCTCCACATACAGTACTCTGTGTGAGGAACCATGGGAGCCAGAATACTGAGGGGGATGACTAAACTAGACCCAGTGGTGAACTCAGTTGTTTGTCTAAGTCATTGTCTAAGTCATTTTTCACCCGCGAGGACAATGGAGGGTAGGTATAGTACAAATTAAAGCAAATGCAGTCCAGGCACCAAATCCATGATCCTTGAATAAATGTGTCAGGCAAGTAGTAATACAATGAAAATGAGAGCACATTGTGTTGATATACACACAAAGATCAGCAACAGCAGAAGTGTGGAGGACCTGAAATCTGCTGTCCAAGACAGACCAGCAGATTTCTGCTATTACACAGTGCTGGTGTCGGTGTACTGTTTGCATCAACATAGTTACATTTAATTTTCATCACATTCTGCTTGTCCTAGTCATTCATTCAAACAGCACCAATTTTGTCCTTGGACTGCACTTGATCTCATTTTTGACAGACCTAATCTCCATCCTCCTCACAGTCGAAAAATGAGTAACACGAACAATGAGTTCCTCACCGGGACCAGTTTACTTATACACCTCACTCTGCTGCCTCACACGATGTGGCTGCAAAATGGACAAACAACACATCTTTGTTGTTCAGTACAGCCACTGGCTCCTTTTCACAGTCCTGCCGTGGCAAAGCAATTACTGCGTTGCTTACCGTAAGCATGGCTGGGATGCGCCCTTGAGGAATCATTCTGACCCTTTTCATCCCCTGTGATTGAGATCAACAAATCATGTCTGTCAACCTCCCAGATGTCACAGTAACACTTCCCTGTCCCTGGCTGGTCACACACTTCCTACACCTACATGGCCCAGTTGGGACAGGGGAAAAGTACACTATGGCACTGGGCTACAGAGGTACATGCACATAGGCCACCAGTGCAGTGTGCATAACTTGTCCTGGAAAAGAGTGGGCCACTTACACTTGTACTCACCAATAACAGCACAGGTATTGCTTGAGTCACCCATTTTAGTAGTGTTCGGTGTTGTTCCCATTTTGTGTTCCTACCTTAGCAGTGCTGTCTCAAGTATTCCCACTCAACCTCATTGTGAACTGTATTCTGGGAAGGCCTTCCAAAAGTGTTCGCTGACATTAACCCACTTACATGCCTTCCTGAGATATTGTGTGATGCCAAGTCACACCAGTCGCATCACTACACACAGGAGTTAGCAGTACACAGTGACAATTAGGTTGCATTGCTTGGCTGATTGTCATGGGTATCTGCATCCGCAATGACTTCTGTTAACGGTTGCCAATGCCTGCTGCAGCATTCACTGCTTGCAAGTCTTACATGTTTCAATCAGTACTTGCGCACGGTATACCCACCTGACAGTGACAGTTTGACTGTGAGGTCCCCCACAGTGACTACAGCGCCATGCCGCTGTAGGGGACCTGCTGGAAGTGGCCACTGTCTGTCGGGAGTCCTGCACCCCCCCCCGAATCAGCTTCAACTCGGAGTTGATAATCCTTAGTGGGGGGCGTGGGTGGCGTAGCCCCCTGCTTTGGGGGTTCGGGGGGTCAAAGCCCCTCGAAAAAAAAACACTTCCTGCACTGGAAAACTGGCAGCTGACTGCTAAATGCAGTTGACCTGCTGGTTTCACTGTTGGGGTGTTCGACAGGAAATTTGTTGAACACCCGTCGTGGATCCATTGCGCACATTGGTGAGGATGACTGTTCTCCTTCTACTGGGTCTCCTTATTGGGTGGTATTGTCAAAGGAAGGTCAGGAATAGCCATCAGCATATGTGTCACTCATACTTTCTGTATCTATGCTACAAAAATTGTGGATGATGGTGGGGCAGTAGATGTGATCTACATACTGTAGACTTTAGTAAGTCCTTCGACTCGGTTCCACACAGAAGGCTGGTAAAGAAGCTTGACCACACTGGGGTTGGTCCAGAAGTAGTCAGATGAGTAGAAAACTAGTTACAAGGCAGAACCCAGAGGGTACAGGTTAATGGAATGCAATCGACGGAAGGCATTGTGACCAGCGGGGTGCCCCAGTGCTCAGTGCTGGGATTTTGCTCTTCAGTGTTTTTATAGCAGACATCACTGATGGACTGGAAGGGAAGGTGTGTCTGTTTGCAGATGACATCAAGATATGTAACAGGGTGGACACCTCAGAAGGAGTGAGCAAGATGGAAGCTGACCTCAAGAAACTAGAAGAATGGTCTGGAGTGTGGCAGCTAATATTTAATGCCAAAAAGTGCAAGGTCCTGCACATAGGAAAGAAAAATCCAAGAAAGGAGTATTACCTAGGAGGCGAAAGACTGGCAGCCTCAAACCAGGAATGAGACCTGGGAATCATAATCTTAGATGACTTGAAGGTTAGTAAGCAGTGTGAGAAGGGAACATTGCAGGCCAACAAAATGCTGGGCTGCATTGGGAGGGGAATCACGAGCAGGAGGAGAGAGGTGGTACTACTACTGTATAGATCGATGGTCAGGCCTCACCTGGAATACAGAGTCCAATTCTGGAGGCCTCACCTCAGGAAGGACATTGACTGGGTGAAAACAGTACAGAGAAAGACAACAAAAATGATTCAGGGTCTGCAGTACATGTCCTACGATGAAAGACTTAAGGAACTGAATATGTACTCCCTGGAGCAGAGAAAAGAGAGAGGGGACATGATTAAAACATTCAAGTACATAAAAGGCATTAACAAGGTACAGGCACAGGAACATTTTCACTTCAAGAAAGGCTCCAGGACCAAGGGACATGACCCACGGCTGCAAGGAGGGAGGTTCTCTACCAAAACCAGGAATTTTTTCTTCACAGAAAGAGTGGTGGATGCCTGGAACAGCCTGCCCCAAGAGGTTGTGGGGGTCAACACTGTGAGGGGATTCAAGAATGCATGGGATAGACCCAAGGAAGCCCTGACAACAAAGGGCAACTAGAGTGTCAAAATAGGTCCAAAACAAATTGGCAGACTAGATGGACCTAGTGGTCTCCTTCTGCCGTCTAATTCCATAATTCTATGTTTCTATGTTCTATGTATCCTGTATGCAGACTGTGTGATGAATGCTGCTACCAACTGACATCACACATTCCAGTTTCTGTGACTATACATGCCTCATGTCAGTCATGATAACCTGTCTGTTGCAGCTTCTTTGTAGAATGGCATTTAGCACACTCACTTTGATAATTTTCAATGTAATGTCATGAACTTCATAAAACTGTCCTCTGTTCTGTGCCTTGTGCTTGAGGAAGGAACCCACAGAAAATGGATGTTCCACTACATTTCGTGAGGAAAGGAAGCTTGTGGTGTTTGATTCTTGTCTTCTGTCTTTATTTGCCATCTGTCCCTCTTGCAAGGAAACATGCCATCCAGTGAGTACCACTGTAAAAGGTTCCGTTCTCATAACTGATCAGCGCTGCTCAAAATGTGACTTCAAAATAACATGGAGGTCACAGCCCTACATATCAGAATACCCTGTAGGAAATGTACTGCTGTCGGCAGCAGTTGGCTGCAGTGGAAATTTCCGAAGTAAAGTTATTTGAATGCTGCAGAACATTAATATACAGACAGTGTCACTGAATACACATTATGAGCACTGTTGTAAACTGCTGCAGCTGTCCAGTCACACCATTTGGAAAAAGCAGAAGACACAGTTACTGGATCAAATAAAGGCAGAGGACAACACAGTTCACCTTGGAGGAGATGGGCGCTGTGACACACCAGGGCAGAGTGTGAAGTTCGGCACATATACCCTAATGGACTTGCAGAGATGGAAGATTATTTCCCTCAGTCTTGTCCAGGTTGGTATAACCAGGTACACTATTCACTTTCCCATTGTTTTTCAATACAGGATACTGTACTAAGCATCATAACATTCCCATAGGTGCTTATTTGTATATAGTGTCACTACATTGCAGTAATTACGAACTTCAGACTCACACAGCCATATTAATATGTACAGGTACTTGGCAATACTCATGTGTTATCAGACTGTGCTGCCCGCTGTAGGGGCATGACAACATAGAGGGTCTTAATGTCATAGAATTGAACTCCATGCATTGTCCCTGGTGTCAAAGGTCCCACTGCTGCCTGTGAGGTTACCAGGGTCACAATGGAAAAATAACAACTATGAATACATCAGTGTGGTGCATTGTGTTGTGTTACATAGGTTCAGTATTGAAAAACAGACTTCAGAAAGGGAGATGTTGTGTTACTTTCTTTTGTGTTGCCATGTTCAGTAAACATTCATCTATGTGTAAATCACCACCTGCAGAGCAATGAGGTACCATCTGCATACCACATGGAGTTGGAGAGTCTGAAAAGGGGAATGGAAGAGATATAGAAAGAGGGAATCAACATTCAGTGTCTTGTCACTGACTATCATCCCCAAATTCAGAAGTTCTTGCACGACACACATTCAGAATTTAAACATTTCTGTGATATTTGGTACTTTGTTAAAGATGAGTAATCATGCTTCCCAGATTCCACTGAGCGCAGTACACATGAACATACATGCCCTTGTCATTACATAGAAACATAGAAGATGATGGCAGATATGGACCGCAAGGCCCATCCAGTCTGCCCATTTCTTTTTCTGCCTTATGAATGTGCCATCGGCCTTTGCTCTGTCAATGGCCTATCTATTCATATTCATCTGTATTGCTCCCTTATGCCTGTCCCATGCCTGTTTGAAGCCCTGCACTGTATTCATATCCACCACTTCCTGAGGTAGACCATTCCATGCATCCACCACCCTTTCTGTGAAAAAGAACTTCCTCACATTTCCCCTTAATCGGCCTCCCTCTAATCTCATGCTGCGTCCTCTTGTTCTGCTATTTTTCTCATATTTAAACATGTTAGACTCTTTCACCTTGTTAATGCCCTTAAGGTGTTTGAATGTTTCGATCATATCACCTCTCTCTCTCTCTCCTTTGCTCTAGGGTATACATATTGAGCTCCATTAATCTGTCCTCATATGTTTTCTGATGCAGTCCCTGCACCATTGTGGTTGCCATTCTCTGGACTGCCTCAATTTGGTTAATGTCCTTGTGAAGGTGTGGCCTCCAATACAGTATGCAGTACTCCAGATGGGACCTAACCAGTGTCTTGTAAAGAGGGATTGTTTCCTTCCTCTTCCGACTTGTGATACCCCTACTAATGCACCCCGACATCCCTCTAGCCTTACCTACTGCTTTAGTGGTCTGCTTGGATGATTTCAGGTCATCGGTGATAATGACGTCCAAGTCTCTTTCTTCCCTTGAGACTGCCAGCAACTCTCCTCCCAGCTTATAGGTGGCTTCAGGGTTTTTCTTCCCTATGTGCATGATGTTGCATTTCTTTGCATTAAATTCCAGTTGCCACTCTTCCAACCACTTTGCTAGTTTATCCAGATCTCTTCTCATTCTGCCCACCCCATCTGGATCATCTACTCTGTTGCAGATCTTGGTGTCATCTGCAAACAGACAAACCTTAACCTCCAGTCCATCTGCAATGTCACTGATGAAGATATTGAAGAGGACTGGCCCCAAGACTGATCCCTGAGGTACCCCACTTGTAATCGCACTCTCTTCTGACTGTATACCGTTTACCACTCACTCTCTGTTTTCACTGTCAACCAGTTTGCCATCCTGTTGACCAACTTCTGACCCACTCTGAGCCTACCCAGCTTATTAATCAATCTTATATGTGGAACAGTATTGGAAAGCTTTGCTGAAGTCAAGGTAGTGACATCAGTGCTCCCCTTGGTCCACCAATCTGGTTACCCAGTCAAAGAAATCTATGAGATAAGTTTGACAGGACCTTCCTTTTGTAAACCCATGCTGTCTTGTATCCTGTGCTCCTATGGATTCCAGGTGTTGCACTATCCTTTCCTTAAGGAGTGCCTCCATAATTTTGCCCACTACTGAGGTAAGACTGACTAGTCTATAGTTCTCTGCCTCCTCCCTGCTACCACTCTTGTGGAGCGGGATCACATGAGCTCTTCTCCAGTCTTCTGGGACCTCTCCTGTGCTCAGAGACTCACTAAGCAGTTCTGATAATGGCTCTGCTAGTTTCACCCTTAGCTCCTTTAGTACCCTGGGATGTATGCCATCAGGTCCCATTGCCTTGTCCACCCTGAGCTTACTGAGCTCTTGTAGGACCTTTTCTTTTGTGAAGGGACTAGTGCATACCTCCCTCCCCCCTGTGTCTATGGTGCTGAGTTGTGGGCCCTGCCTTACCTTCTCTTCAGTAAATACTGAGCAGAAGTATCTATTTAGGATAGATGCTTTTTCATTGTCCTGCTCCTCCTCCTCACATGCACCCTTATCCCCTTTGATCTTAGCAATACCCCCTCTGGATTTTCTCCTTTCACTAATGTATCTATAGAAAGTCTTGTCACCTTCTTTTACTGTTTGTGTTAGTGTTTCCTTGGTTTGGGCCTTTGCTTGCCTTACTGCCTTCCCTGCTTCCCTTTGGGAAGTTTGGTATGCCTCCCTATCTTCATCCTGCTGCGTTTCCTTATATTTCCTGAAGGCCAGCCTTTTGGCTCTGACCTTTTCTGCTACTGTATTTGAGAACCAAAGTGGTTTCCTTCTTCTTTTGCACTTCCTTTTCTCTCTAACACAATGGGATGTTGCTTCAAGTATTGCATCTTTAATGCTTGCCTACTTTGCCTGTACCCCCTCACCTGTATTTCTTTTTGCCAGGGCTAGCTTAACTCTGTTGGCCATCTTATCAAAGTCAGCTCCTCTGAAGTCCCATATTTTTGCCTTGGAATGGGATGACTTAGTTCTAGTGGCCAAATTGAACCATACCATGTGATGGTCACTGGCCTCTAGGTGACATTCTGCCTGGAGATCTGTAATCCTAACCCTGTTAGTCAGTACTAGATCTAGGATAGCCCTGTCTCTTGTGGGTTGTTGTACCAGTTGATTGAGTCCCTCCTCCTGTGGGAATCCACCATGTGTCTAGTTCTGGCAGATGTTCCTGCTGGTATTGACCAATCTGTATCTGGCATGTTGAAGTCTCCCATTATCAGAACCTACCCTTTAGCTGTCATGTTTCGTATATCTTCTAACAGTAATGTGTCTATGTCCTCCCCCTGGTCTGGAGGCCTGTACACAACCCCAGTTCGTATAGCTGTCCCATTTCCTGTTTCCAGGGTGGCCCACAGTTCTTCTGGCTCCTTAATGTATGTGTCTTTCCTACAGACACACACAAACACAACTGCCCTTCCTGGCACGCACAGTGCACCACCTGCTGACAGCTGTTCCTCCCCAGTCACCCTTTGCTAGCTCTATTAGTGGCAGTGCATGCACACCCAGTCCATGAAAAATTACTGCAGAAAAGACTGTGGCCATCAGAAATGCACAGTGGACAAACATGTTCATGCATGCGTGTGGATGAAGCGTCACTCGCCTGCCAGAAACCTTTGCCGGTGGACCCTCTTTTCACTGCCTAGTGCTGACAGTTACTGCACATGCACATGCAGTGCTGACATGATCTCCTTCAGTCATGGAGAGGTGTATGTCCCCCCTGCATGTGCTGCTGACCAGCAAGGGATACTGTGACAGTCCTTCTGCAATATGCACCACTGCACCACTGTTCCATTGTCAGTTGTCCTATCCATGTCATTCGCCATAATGGTGAATGCAGAGTGGCCATCACATGTCACAGGGATCTGTGTCTCAACATACCTGCAGCCCCACACTGCTCTGCATTGACAGTCTCGCCATTGCAAGTAGCAATGTGTCACCCCATCTACATACCCATGCATGCCTCAGTCATGTATGGTATAAGGAGGCAGACCGCCACACTGCTCAGGGCTGGTGATTTATGGAGAAGGATAGATGTGTTGGAATCCTGTCACCAACCAGTAATACACTGTATAATTCTCATCGACTCAGTGACCTTCCAGCCGCTCCTGCGACATACAAGGAACCTGGGGCCACCTGTTGGTACTGTTCCTTGTGAAAGACATTCCCCTTTCAGGTTTACTTTTGCATAACCTGTCATTGCAGTTCATTGTTCTTCATAACAGTATGCATGGTGATTTCAAAATGCCCAACAGACAGTATCAGTACAGTACTGTTGTAGTTACGGAACAAGCCTCAGTTGTATTGTAATATTAGTGTTATATTACTTAGCCATCACCAAAAAATTGGAAGCAGCATCTAAACAGGCAGAATGTGAAGACATCAGACCATGGATCCCCAACATACACAACATGATTTATTGGATTCCCAGGTCCACACCAGATGGTGACTCAGATATGATGGTGGTCAAATTTCGATCAACAACAAATCACATGCAGAATGTCCATGTACATGATTCTAACTTACTTCCTGAGTGTGCCCATGACCCTTACAGCTGGAGATTCAGAAGAGGAAATGGTTACAACCTTGAAAATATCACTAGTCATATGTTTTATACTGCTCAACTTTGCTAACGTTTGTGTTTCATTTCTGTGAAATACAGTCTGTAAATAGTGATGACATTAATGTAGTCAGTGCCAATGTTGTTAAGCTGTTTCGATGACAGTTGCTTGCAAAACAGATGCAGAACACACTATACAGTTGAACTGAAAGGTACAGTGAACCATGTACATCAACCCGGTGCAGTGTGTGTTGATCATATGCTTCACAGAGGGAGGCATTGAAGTCCTTCATTAATGTAATGTTGACACAGCATGCAACTGAAGCCCCATGTCGAGAACGGAACATGCTTTTTCCATATATCACTGAACTTACTTTTAACATGGTTTGGCAGTTTTCATGCACCTTGGCCTTTATGCAGGCATGTCCACCAGTGTTCCCCCACATGGTTCTCCATTCTGGGCATACTAACCCATGCTGTGTCTTGGTGGCAAGGGGTGGGCTTCTAGTAAGTGGCAGTGATGGACAAGCAAGCCCACTGGAATGCATTGATCCTGCATATTGTCCATGACACTGTTACTGCGCACACTACCATATGCAGGATGGACAACAGGTGTACGCTGCACACATGCAGCAGTTCTCACACTGTGGTGACAATGGCCATTTCTGTGGTCCGCAGTATTTTTGTTCACCAATTGCACGGACCCCCCCATGTGCTATCACATTACTAAGTTGCATCGCTTGTTTGGTTGGGTTTACAGGTCATGTGGTGACAGGTGGCAAAACACAAAGCAGTATATCTCCTGAAGTATATCAGTGAATAACAAACAAATCACTTGTGGCCTCAGGGTGTCGACATTGTCATTGGCTCTGTCTTTCACTGGCACTCATAATGTTCTCTGTGTTGCTACCATAGATGAGAAGGCATATGTAAAGATGGAGCAGATTCTATCCACCAGCAGCATGTGTCGTGATGTCTGTAAACTGTCCACCTTGTACAGACCTCAACATTAAAGAGTTTTCACAGCCTACTAATTCAATATGCACCCAAGGGTGCTGCCTTTGGCTTCAAGGGCATGTTGTGTCGGTGAGTTACACTTGTTGCCATGAAGAAATATTTTTGATACCAGCTGAGTGAAATAATTTCTTTGCAGGGACACAGTGTGAAGCAGAGGGTGTCATGTCATGTGTACCTTTTTCAAGTGTTCAGTCAGGGACCAAATGTGTCTACTATGATACTGCCAGTGTTTTGACAAATGATGTCATAGAAAGTGTATAGTGTTACCAATGTATAACACATCTGAGGATGGCATGGAGTGCACATCAACACAAGCACATCAAGGTGGTACCATGGATGTTGTTCCACAACAACCAATACTTATGGTCCTGGCATGAGAACAGCAACAACACGATGAAAATGAGAACCAGCATCGTTACTTCTTGTCACAACGAGTGGTTGACTACAACGGGGCATTCTGTGCCGGGCCAGGTTGCCTGGCCTTTCAAGCATCACTGTTCATGGTACTTGCTGTGCACAGAGGACTATAGTGTCAGACAGATCAAGTGAGAATGCTGATTCAAATGGGGCACCACCCCTTCCTGGAAAGGCTGGAGCATGTTTCACCCCTATTGAGTATGAACAGAATGATATGTGAGGAACTCTCACCTTCACTGCAAGCTTTACATGGTGAGGCATGCCAGTGTGGGTAGCATGCACAGTACCTTTCTCAACATAGCACGTCGACATTCATAACAGTGAAATGTAATGTGCATTTCATAACCACCTCATATTCACCAGTTGATGATGCAATTCATGATTCTGTGTTGACATCTGTGTATCACACAAAATCACACCTATTTCTGTTTCTTTCTGAAGGACCATGCTGAGTGTGCTTCATTTTAATGAGAATGCTACGGGCTGAGGTCAAGAAATACTGCATAGTGGCTATGTGTGAAGCCACTGGGCTGACCATCCTGACTCATAAAACATACTTCTCGATACATGTCCATGGCATGGGTGCATTCAATGCTGTAAGGTAGTACGCACTACTCTGCATTACATCCACACACCGGACATTTTGTCAGCGACACTTGACCTTATACTTGTGTCACTTCACTGATGACCCACATGGAAAGTGTGTGCTAACATGCATCCTGTAATGTGAAATTGATCACATAGCACATATCACCTTCCGCTGCAACAAACAAGTGTGGCATGCAACAGGTGATCAGTGAAACAAAAGTCACAGCTGAGTAACACTGAGCAATTGCATTGAGTGAAAAGTCATGACATCACCTCACACCCTGTAGCATGGTGCTGCAGTTGTACATTGTTTATAATATTGATCAGCATGACAGTGATAGTCATGTTTCAGCACGGCAGAGACTACAATTCAGGAACACTCTGATCACTAAGGAACACCTAGTACTCACCATGACTAAGTTTGGGTATTCTATTACAAAGCAACACACTGTGCCAATTGGCATATGTTGAGTAAAGTGTAGTTGTGCAATGTCCCATGTTCATCCCCAATGCATGTTAAATGGAAATTTTCCCACTGCTGTGGATTTGGTGTCAGTACTCCCTTTGAGGAGCTGTGATTCAGGTGAAGCATCAGGCAAACTTGAGGTGACCTTGCCATACAATTATGATGATGCCACCACAACATGCCTGCATATGTGACTTATGTTATGACAGATGACACAAAGATCTGCAACAGGGTTGATACACCAGATGGAGTGGAAAGGATGAGAAGGGACTTGGCAAGGTTGGAGGAATGGCCAAATGTATGGCAGCTCAGATTCAATGCAAAGAAGTGCAAGGTAATGCACCTTGGAAACAAAAACCCAGGGCAAGAGTACACAATGGGGGGTGAGATACTGACAACAGTAAAAATGGAAAGGGACCTGGGGGTAATTATATCAGATGACCTTAAGGTGGGCAAGCAATGTGAAAAGGCAGTAAGGAAGGCTGGGGGGGATATTGGGATGCATAGGGAGAGGCATCAATAATAGAAAACAAGAAGTTGTTATCCCTCTGTACGGACAGTTGGTGAGACCCCATCTGGAGTACTGTGTGCAGTTCTGGAGACCCCATCTCCACAAAGACATAGACAGAGCGGAGGCTGTCCAGAGGAGGGCAACCAAAATGGTGCAGGGTCTGCACCAGAAGACATACGAAGAAAGACTAAAGGAGCTTAATATGTATACCCTTGAGGAAAGGAGGGAGAGAGGGGACATGACAGAAACTTTCAAGTACCTCAAGGGAATCAACAAAGTCCATGAGGGTGGCATCTTTCAGAAAAAGAGATGTGCAAGAACAAGGGGGCACAATTTGAAGATAGAGGGGGGACGGCTCAGAGGTAATGTGAGGAAGTATTTTTTCACAGAGAGGGTTGTGGATGCATGGAACAGCCTCCCTGAGGAGGTCGTGGAGTCAAGAACAGTGAGGTAATTCAAGAATGCATGGGACAGACATAAGGCAGTCCTAGTGGGGGGTAGGAGGAAGTAAGCTGTTGGTTAATTAGGATCTGCAGCTTATCTCTTAGGTAGTAAAATGGGCAGACTAGGTGGGCCAAGCGGTCCTTATCTGCCGTCACATTCTATGGTTCTATGTTTCTATGTACTCCTCAAAGGAGGAGGCGCTGTGAGCCTCTGAGTCCTCATGCAAGGGTATGGTGTCACCCAACATTGTATTTCATAACCACATGCAGTGATCACAGCTGTCTCCATTTCTGTTCTGTAAAGTGATGACAACTGTCTCTCACTGGTCTTCATGGCACTGAACCCTACAGGTTTCTACTTGCTATCAACAGATTTGCAGAATTCTGCATAGAGTCACTAATATCGAGGCATCTGAAGAAGTGTTACGGTCACCTTGGAATCTTTTTTTTATTTAATATGCTTTTTGATCACTGTGGACCACTTAATACTCAGCCCTGCCCTTCCCAGACCCCCTCCATGTCCCCATGAACTTACCTCCCGAACAATACCCCCTGGCATGTCTCCCAGGGTGGGGCCACCTGCACTGACATGAACGAATGCAGTGACAGGAGTAGGTTGCTGGAAGGGGTGCTGGCCAACATTGCCTCCCTGGCTTGCACCCCAGGAGTGGGGCACATGGTCAGACCAGTGCCAGTGGAAGATGGGGTAAGTCAGCTGGGGGAGTGTCATGGCTGACAATCGGGGCTAGGAAGTGGGCATTGATGGCGGCCACAATATGTTTTTTTCCCTTGTTGCTATGGAGGTGTGATGTGCAATGACGCCTGCGTCCACATGCCTCCCGTGAAGTTCAGGCGCCAGCCGTGCTGAAGCTCCAAGCCTCCACTAGGGGCCCGACATTGTGCTTTGACACACAGCCTCGAGAAGGAGATCCATTCATAGGATGCTCAATCCTTCTCCCGGCCGACCTTCTGACTTCCCAAGTCTGTTCCCGAACCCGGGACGTCAGTGTCACAGACGGACGCCATGCCACTGTGGCAGCAGGCTGGCTACCTTGGAATTTTATGCAGTCATAAACCAAAGTGATTTCCTGTGTATCAGTTCAGTCAGATTACACCCTTCAGCGGGCCACATAAAGGGACAACGATATTCAATGAACTTACTGCACCAGTCATAAGAGTAATTGAAGGAAGGTTGCGTACCTGTATTTGGCTCATCAGCATATTTCATTTGCCATCGTTATGAAACAGCAGGTGCGGTAAATCCATGTAATACTTACAAGCAGCAGACATAAAGAATAAACCACAGTTCAGTAAAGAAAACATAGCACTCTAAATGAAGGAATACCATTATTTGAGGTACTTAGCAAGAACAGAGAAATACTATGGTCAGAAGAGCATGATTCAATGTGTACATATCAAAACCTGTTTCATGACAACAACTATCAACTTTTCATGTCCTGGAGAGTCATAGCTTCCTAACCATAGGCTGGTGTCATCCATGGGATTGTACAGGAGTCACTGCATCTATTGTGTCACACGGTGTTGTCATCCAATTGCTCCAATCCTGTCCCCTGGTGTCACATTCAACCTTTCATCTGTAATATAAAACATAAAACATGTCATGGTACCCTTCCAAGACAGACTGAAGGCATGCATTGCAACAAGTTAGCATAGTTTATGTGATTGTGAGAAAAAAACATTCGACAGGACAGCAACGTTATCCAGTGCCAACAGGGAAAGAGCATCCCTGTGTACAGTAGGCATCTGTCCTCATCAAAATTACACTGTCAGTTGGGGGGCTCAGAGGTAATGTGAGGAATGATGTTTTCACAGAAAAGGTGGTGGATGCATGGAACAGTCTCCCTGCAGAGGTCATGGGGGCAAAAACAGTAGGTGAATTTAAGAATGCATGATAGGCATAGAGCAACTATAGTGATAGGACAGAAAAGGTTAGTGGCATATCAATTAGGATCTGCAGTTTTAGGTAGATAGGGAAATGAGCAGAGCAGGTGGGCCAGGCGGTCCTTATCTACCATCACATTTGATGTTTCTATGTCTCTAAGTTGGCAGGATCAAGCATGCACAACTGTAGTGCATGTCCACCCAAAAGAAACATGTGGTGTCTCAAGGGGTGCACGATGCAGACATATAAAAATGAGAGCAACAGCACGAGGACATGCAATGCTAACATGCATCCATCAGTCAGCTTGTAAACCATGATAGGGTAAAACCACACAGACACATGGAGCAGAGGTGGTGGGTAGCCTCTGCGTATTTCCAATATGTCTGGACAGCACCCAGGAAATAACAGAACTACATATTAGGGAGGGTAAGAGAACAGCAAGGTATTCTCAAAAACAGGCAGCGTGTTATCCCATGTTAGGTTACATTTGCCAGGACGATGAACCAGTGGAAGGACCAGCATGAGAAGTGAAGGTAGTATATGTTCCATTTTGTGGTGACCATGACATAACACATAGATAGATTTTGGCATGTGTCAGCATTACAAACATAACATCACAGGTATTGCAAGTGGCGTTCTGTTTGTAGAGGTACCGTGGAACTGCTGCTAAGTAATGCACAGGTACTAACAATGGATGCATTGCATTTTTTCTGATTTCGTGCAGCACATCATCAAGGAAGTGGAACAGAGATTGAAAGACTGCACACATGTAGATGAATTTCACAGACTGCCACAACCACCACCACAAACAGCCATGTTCCAAAAACTGGTTAAAGAAGAAGCCATACAAAAACAGAAACAGCATCACTGATTTGTGCAAGCAGGCCCCATCAACCCCTTGCAATAGAATGAGTTACATGCGTGGTCCATGGAAGACCATACTTTGACATTTTGGGGATATGGAATGAACTCTGGATTCAGTAGCTGTTACACTGATATAATGACAATACAACATGCTTAACCATGTGCAAACTCCACAGCACTGAATGTTACCTTTGTTACTGTTCTTGAGCCATGACAATAATTGAAGGGCACCGCTCATAGTTCAGTGGGCAGGGATACCTTCTTCAGAAACACCAACACGCCCCGTCTCCTTCGCTTAGTGTTCAAGTTTGATGCTGGGCCGGGCATGTGGTTCTTTCCTCGCTGCCTCTTGCTTAACTTTGCTGCATATTTTTGCTGCTCCTTTGCTTTCAGCTGCTTAGCCACTCACTCCTCCTCTCGCTTCTCCACTCTTCCTTCTCACCAGTTTGCAGGCGCTCCCTCTTGATGGTTTTTACTGGTGCCCCCCCCCCTTGCTCTTCTCTCCTCCCCCTCCTGTGCTGCGCTTGCTTGGGGTTTTCATTCTTTTTGGGGGGCCCTATAAATACACTCTCCTTGCCCTGTTACTACAGGTGTTGAGTCTGCCCGGCACTTTCTTCCACTTCCTCCACTAGCCCGGCCCGTCCTCAACAACAGTCTGTGCTGCTTCTGATGGTCAGGACGTTTTGGACCTCTGCCTACAGTGACTGTTTCCATTATCGTTCTACACCTTCCTAACCTGTCACAATAGCAGGGACCTGAAGATACATTACTACGCTGGTGTCATAAGCAGCAGTGCCTGGGAACCTAGCCATAATTGCAGTCAATTTCAGCATTACCGGATACTAGCATTCTGCCATTCAATTTCAAGTATGCTGCATTCCTGGTCAGATGCTTCTTCCCACATCGGACACAGCTCTCCAACGTATTTCATAAGCTAACATTCAGTCCTCTTGGAAGCTTATTTCTTTAAATCGGCTGTCAGAACCTACATGGGGTTTCTGTTTAGCCCTAGCTGCTCGGTGCCTACATGGGGCATCACAGCTCATGCATCTACTATTGTTAATCCTGCCTCACTGACTTCCCTACTGTCATTACACTTTAATATTTATGCTTCATCTTGCTATGGCTTCGCCAGCTCTGCCTGAGGGACTGCTCCAGACCCTTCTAGTCATAGAAAATGTACTGCCAAAACTAAGCATTACTTGAAAGACTGGACCATCCCTCATCTGATGGCTGAATTGAAGAAACTGGGTGTTCCTTTCCATGCTAATGCAAAGAAACAGGAATTGTATGACTTATTACTCAAGCATCAGAATCATCATTTCCCTATACTGCTTGATCCTCCTGCCAGTCCAGATGCAGACGCTTTTGTCAAATTAAAGGATATTCTTTCTCAACTAAACACATCCGTGATGGATATTTCCAATCGGCTCGATGTGATTGAAAAATATCAAACGCCTTTTCCTGTGCCACCACAGCCTCTGGATGCCCCAGACGTCCCTACTCCTGCTCCAGCTTCTGCTCCAGAGCCTCTGCCTTATACACCCATTCCTGATGCTCCCTCTATGCCAGGTACGCTGGCTTCAGGCTCCTCCATGCCGGCAGTATCTCCCATTCATTTAGTACCTAGTCATCTCCGCAAGGATATCATTGATGGGAAAGATGTCAATCTTATTTCATTGCTTATTTCCTCCCATGATACCATAGAGAACAGGGTCAAATCGTGTGGCAACTTCTCTGTCGTTCTTTGTTCCAAGGATCCTAGGCTTTCCAAGAAATTAACTATTCCCGAGTTTGTTTTGGCATTTAGCCTCTACAGGGATATCCTTTGTTCTGCTTTTCCAGCTCACAGAGAAGAACTGGATGCCTACCTCTATCTGGTAGTTGATCTTGTCATCAACTATGGCGGTACTCGTTTCTTCGATTACCACAAGTCCATTTTTGCCAAGGCTGCTGCTGCCCTGTCTCACTTCAATGTACGCTTGCACTGGGGCTCTCTTGATAACGAACTGTTCTGTTACCATTTTGCCGGACAACAGGCACTGACCTGTCAAATCTGCAGCTCATTTTCCCATGCAGCTACCTTTTGCCCCTTATCCATACCTGATGCATCCACATCATGTACTACAACTTCAACTGGTCCGACAATTACTCGAAATATTCGCAATCCTAATGCTCTTCCTCATTTTTCTCATGACAGGTATACTAGCATACTAAAATGCCAGCAGAATAGGCCTAACGGTCTTTCGTGTCTGCTCATTTGGTCAGCCCCCACCCTGGGAGCTGACCTTGCCGCCCCCCTTGCCCACTCTGGCTTCTCCCTTCTCAGTCCCGGATAGTCTCGCTGCACAGTACTTTGCTTCCAGAACCCTTCCCCTGTACCTGTCCCACTCCCTCTTGAACCCCTCCACCAACTCTGCCTCCACCAACCCCCTGGCAGCACATTCCAAGGCTCCACCACCCTCTCAGTGAAGTAGCACCTCCTCCTTTCTCCCCTGAATCTCCCCCCCTCCAGCTTCCACCCATGCTCTCTAGTTGCCCCCCCCTTCGGAGCACCCCGACTGCTCCTCCCCTATTTACCCCCTTCATGTACCTGAAGACCTCTATCATGTCCCCCAGGTCCCTTCACATTCATTGCTGGTAGACCTGTATGCAACAACTTTAATGCCATGGGTTGCACAGTACAAGGCTGTCGTCTTTTGCATGTTTGCAGCCATTGCAGGGGTGCTCACACCAAATCTGTTTGCCCTGCTCTGAGGAGTAAATCCTGACTATTACAACATCCTTCAACCCCCACTGATGTCAAAGCTCTGTCTCAATTGCTTACTAGTCACCCCTCTCAGATGTTGGTTCAATTTCTCATTTCAGGATTTACATCTGGATTCCATACTGGGGTGTGTGCTCTTCCTCAAGATTCCTTTGAATGCTCTAATCTACAAATTGCCTTATCTCAATCAGATGTGGTCAAGTCACTTCTGCAGAAAGAACTGGACAAAGGCTACCTAATCAAACCATTTCAATATCCACCACTTCCCGTATTTCATGTCAGCCCCATTGGTGTGGCTACTCATAAATTTTCAGGAAAGAAGAGACTAATAATCAACTTGTCCGCTCCACATGCTAATTCCATTCCCAGTATTAACTCTCTTATTCCATCTCAAGATTTTTCTTTCGATTATGCTCAAATAGATGATGCTATAGTTACTATTAAACAGCTAGGCAAAGGTGTGTGGCTCTCCTAGGCTGATATTTCAGATGCCTTCAAATTGCTTCCTATCCACCCATCACTTTGGCACCTCTATGGTATCAAATGGGATGATTTGTATTACTTCGCTGTGTGGGTTACATTGAAATGCAAAAGTAGTCCGAAATTATTTCGTATTTTCTCTACTACATTATGTTGGCTATTATTGAATCATTGCCACGTGACTTCCGTCATCCCCTTACTTGATGACTTCCTTCTCATTGAACCTCCCTCAGCACCTCCAGCTGCAGCTCTTACTGCATTGTGCCATTTGTACCATCAATTAGTAGTACCTATTTCAGAAGAGAAGACGATTGGTCCCGTCACTGAACTGGAATTTCTAGGCATTACTCTTGATTCAGTAAGCAATGAAGCCAGGCTTCCTTCTGATAAATTGCTTTGAATTAAGGCCCTAGTATTGTCTCTTTCAAACTGCTCATCCTGTACCAAACAGGAACTCTTATCCCTGCTGGGTTACCTTAATTTTGCTACTCGCATTATCCCACAAGGGCGTGCCTTCATATCCTACTTGCTTGAGTTGCTTCCTTCTGTTTCGGCCTTACATCATATTTCCCTCACAGCTGCTGCAAAATCCAGCCTTGCCATGTGGTATCTCTTTCTGGATCAGTGGAATGGTTGCTCCATGTTCTACAAGGATCTCTCCCCTGAACAGTCTCCTCATGTGTACACGGATGCTTCTCCTATTCACGGATTCGCTGCCATCTTCCAAACAGCCTGGACCGCTTCGACATGGCCATCTGAATTTCTTCAATTACCTGCAACCACGACTTCTTCTCTGTTATTTGAGATTTATCCCATCATTGCAGCAGCCTTTACTTGGGGACACCGCTGGTCCTTAACTACTGTATCATTATACACGGACAATCAAGCAGCTGCCGATATCATTAATAAAGGCAGATCATCTTCTCCTGCAATCATGCTATTCTTGTAGAGATTGACATGACTTTCTCTTTACATAACTTTTGCATATGATGTTTTCATATTTCAGGTCATCTCAGTACAGCCACTGATCATATTTCCCGGTTTCAATGTCAGAATTTCCACTTCCTGCTACCTACAGTAGACCATCTAGCAACTCCAGCTCCTCAGTTTCAGGACCTAATCATGCCATAACTGGTTACCTCAAGAATTTAGTTTCACTTCTGCCAACAAGATCCAGCTTCCATCTCCTTCATGTCTCATCCAGCAGTTAAATTAATACTCACAGGAATTCACAAACTTTAAATTAAGCAACCACCTTCTCATTTACCTATTGACAATACTATATTCAAACAGCTGATCAATTTACTGAAATCTGAGTGTCCAACCTCATATTCCATTGTACTGTCAGCAGCTATTTGTCTCACATTTTACAGATTTCTACTCCTAAGAGAGTTCACTGTTTCAGTGTCTTCTACGACTTACTTTCTCAAAGATAAACATCTTACCAAACGTTCAGACCAATACATCCTTCATGTTCCTGCATCCAAAACTGACAGATTTATGAAAGGCATGGGCATACCTTATTTTCCTACAGCCAATGCTTGGTGCCCTGTCAACTTCCTAAACAAGCTACTTCTTCTCCATTGCCAATCGTCACCAGATTTTCCTCTACTAACATCAATCAACAAATTACCTCTAACTACCAAAGAATTTGTGGACTCGGCTTGATTGCTTCTACAATGTCTAGGATATAATCCTCTTGCTTATTCTGTTGACTCATTTCGAATAGGAGCCACTACCTCTGCTTCACAGAAGGAAGTTCCAGCTCATATTATAAAACATCTAGGAAGATTTATTTATTTATTTATTTATTTGCTTTTGTTAACCGGGTAAGCACACTAGACAGCCAAGTGCCTATTTTCAGGTGCGACCCAGGAGAGTTACAGAGGACAACTTCATACATAAACAATTGAAGAATCAAAAGAAATACATAGCATAACAACAGACAATTCAAGACTGGCTCTAGAGGACAGTAGGCACAGAGTACATTCATGGACAGCTGAGGGATGGAGTAAGTTACATAGGGAGTAAACAGGAATTTCCAGGCTGACTCTAGAGCGAGGTTGGCACCATGTTCATACAAGGACATTAGAGGAGTCTGTAAAATACCAGAAATAACAGGAATTTGAAGGCTGGCACTAGGACAAGGTTGGCACAGTGCATTGCAATAGAGAGGGGTAGGTGGAATGAAATGGGAGGTGGACAGTGGAGTAAAACAGAAGCAAGACAGTGGTAAGTGCCTGCAGGGGGAGGGGAGGGGCCCTAGGCAGGAGGCCTAGTCCAGGATTCCTGGCCAGTTACCAAGAAGAAGTGCAAGTAGCGCTGAGGCCTCCATCCTACCAGATTGAAGGGAGGAGA
Source organism: Neoceratodus forsteri (assembly GCA_016271365.2). Lineage (NCBI taxonomy): Eukaryota > Metazoa > Chordata > Ceratodontiformes > Ceratodontidae > Neoceratodus > Neoceratodus forsteri. Next base: position 761,048,506 of record CM057451.1, read on the forward strand.
GGGACAGAGGAGTGGGGCTACAAGGAGCAGGAACAGGGGGAAGGAGGTTTCAGGAAGTTCTAGAAGGAGGTTTTAAAGCTAGGATGGGAGGAGGAGGACCGAGTGGACTTGGGGAGCGAGTTACAGAGTATGGGGGCATATGTGTAGAAGGCCCGATCCCCAGCGAGGGTGTGGGTTCTAGGAACCAGGCATTCCTGGTTTGTCCCAGATCTTAGGTGGTAGGATGGCGCACCTGGTTTAAGTTGAAGGGCTAAGGCAGGAGGGGTGCCAGAGTGGATGATATTGTCAATGAAATTACCTAGAACAAAGCAGTGATGCTTTTTGGGGGGAAGCCACTCCAGGCGGCTGTATAAGTCACAACGGTGGGTGAGGGGAGGGGTGGAAAGCGCGAAGCGGCAGACATCATTGTAGGCCATGTCCCATTTTGAGACACTGGATTTGGGAGCTGGGGCAAATGCTATGAGTCCGTAGCAGAGTGAGGGGAGGAGGAGGACCCCCCCTAGCTAGAGCCCAGCCAGTGGCAGGGGTAGAGGCAGTTATTGTGCTCGATTGCTAGGTAACTTACATTTTGGCCTTGCAGATGTTACGAATGTGTGAGGTAAGGTCCAATTGTGGGTCCAAGGTGATGCCCAGGTACTTGGCAGAAGTTACCATCTCAAGGGGCGAGCCGTCCACCCCGAGGATCAGCAGGGGGGCAAGGCAAGATTTTATTTTGTTCAGGGACCCAAACAGCATGGATTGGGTTTTTTTGAGATTGAGGGTGAGCCTGTGGTCCCCCAGCCAAGTTTGGATGTGTTCAAAGTCATTATTCAGGTGGGAGTTTATAGTTGAGATGTCCCGGGAGCTGACCAGGAGGACGAGGTCGTCCTCGTAAAGGGTGGTGTGACCATGGACAGTGACGGACGGTAGGTCATTGATGAATAATGAGAATAGGGTCAGACCAAGGACGGATCCTTGAGGGACCCCACAGTGGACTGGTAAGAGGTTGGAGGTCATCCGGTTGAAGTAGGTGAATTGCTGTCGGTTGGAGAGGTAGTTCATGAACCAGGCGTGTGCGGAGGAGGAAAATCCAAGGGATAGGAGCTTGGAGCTGAGGAGGGAGTGATCCACCCTATCAAATCAATCAATCAATCAAAATCTTTATTTATTCAGGTGAACATCATTGAGCGTAGCTCATTTACAAGATGGACCTGAGTGGCCATACAAAGAAGGATACAAGTTTTTTACAAAGACATGAGAATAGCATAACATTAGTACAATCAAATAAGTAAGAGATATATACAAAATTTACAGATATACAAGGCACAGTAAAATAACTTAACCTGTAAAAATGAAGAGGATAATAGATATAGAAGGGAGAATAATCAAATAATAGGGCTTTTGTAGGCTTTTATATGAAATGTGATAACTGACTGGGTAGAAGAAAGGAAACTAAACATAGTGGATTACAGAAGGGAGGGATGTAGGTTGGATGGGAGACTAGGCCTTATGGAAGCAGTTGCACAACTCTGGAAATAGGGTGGTATATAATTTTTTGAAGGATGATAAGGGTAAGAGGGTATTCAGATTCATAGATTTTTGGAGTGAGTTCCAGACAAATGCTAGGGAATAGCTGATAGCAGCCCTCCCAAACCGGGTGCAGGTATTGGGAATCTTTAGCATAATGAGCTTATTGATCCTTAAGGTGTATGGCCTAGATGTGATTCGGTGAAACAGTCTGAGATATAGGAGGAGTTTGCCTGATAAAGCTTTAAAGATCCAGATTGCAGCATTCCTTTTCTTCTGTGCTGTAGGGATGTCCAATTGACTGCCATGTAAAGAGAGCAATGATGGGTGCTGGAGGAAGGTCTGTAATAAATCTGATGGCTCTATGATACAGGGTGTCCAGCTTATTTAAGAGGGAGAGTGAGCAATGACCGTAGAGAAAGTCAGCATAGTCAATAAGGGATAGGAATGATGCCTGGATTAATCTTTGTTTGGAATCTCTGGTAAGGTAGTGTTTTATTCTGTAAACTAGGCCAAGCCTTTATCTCAACTTTTTTAACAGCTCTACAATGTGGACAGAGTAGTCAAGCTTATTGTCAATCCAGACCAAGATATTTGAATTTATCCACAAATTCCAGCTTTTCTCCAAATAAGGTGGATAATTGTGGAGTGATGAATGATGGGGTAGTGGCAGAGCAATTCTTTGTGGCAAAGAACATAGCTTTTGTTTTTTTGGCATTTAGAAGTAATTTTTTTTCCAATAGGTTGTGTTGTAGGATGGAGAATTCTGACTGTAACAGTTCACAGGCTTTTGATGGTGAGGGATTGCTGACATATAATACAGTACCATCAGCAAACAGGTGAATGTTAGATTGAGAGAAGTTGGCATCAATGTTATTAATATAAATGGCAAAGACGATGGGGCCTAGGATAAAGCCTTGCGGTACACCTCTTAGCAGTGGTTTAGAGGTAGATAAGTAATTTTCATTTTTTACCAATTGTAACCTTCCAGAGAGATAGCACCTAAACCAATTGAGAGAGAGTGAATCAAGGCCTACAGAGCTAAGAGAGGAGATTAATGATTCATGATCCACTGTATCAAATGCTTTACTCAAATCCAGGAACACAGCACAGGTACTATTCTTTTTATCCAAGGCAGTCTGCCAATCGTTAGTGACTTTGGCTAGGGCGGAGATGGTGCTATGCATTGATCTAAATCCAGATTGTGCTGGATTTAGGAGGTTGTTGGTGTCCAGATAGGCCCTTAACTGCGAATTTACTAATTTTTCAAGCATCTTGGATAGTACCAGTAGGATGGAAATGGGCCTGTAATTGTTAAGGTCCATGGGATCACCTGATTTAAGTAGTGGAACTACTTGAGCTGTTTTCCATATGGAGGGGATGGAACCAGTAGCTAGGGAAAGATTGAAGAGGTGAGTGAGGGGGGCAGATAAGGCATGCAGTGCTACTTTAAGAAAGTAGGGATCCAAGGAGTCTGCACCTGCACTCTTAGATGTATCTAAATTGGATAGGAGGTCTTCTACTTCTTTTAAGGATATTGGTTTGAAGGAGAATGTTGAAGCAGCCTTTTGTCCCACAGTGGATTGAAGGTTTAATGATGATCTCAAGAGATTTGCAGGTGAAGAGTCAAATGCTAGGCCAGCTGTGGTGAAATGGTCATTGAAGGTATTTAAGATTTCTTGCTTGTCAGTGATTTCTATGTCACTTAGGAGCAGTTTGGAGGGTAAGGCAGGGGGTAGAATTTTGGCCTAGAATTCCCTTTATAGTACCCCAGAATCTGGATGGGTTAGTATAGGATGCATCCAATTCAGCTCTATAGAAGGCAGCTTTGGCATTTCTTATTTGTTTTGTGCATGAGTTTCTTGCTTTTCTGAATTGAAGCCAGTCTCTAGTATCCTTTGTTTTTCTTGCCTTTTTCCAGAGTTTGTCTCTGGCTAACAAAGCTGATTTAAGGTCAGCAGTGAACCAACGACAAGATTTTACTTTAGTTCTGACACTGGTGATTGCTGCATGTATATTGAGGACATTAGTGATAATATCCTTTAAGATCTGAAGAGCTGTCTCAACTGAGGTTGTAAGGTAGAAATCTTGCCAATATGTTGTATTGCACAAATCATGGAGATATCCTGAGATATTGAAATTCTTTTTTTTGACCTTTCATGGAGAAATTTTGCAGGATTGGATGGCTTGAGTGTAGATCTTATGCCAGCTATAGGACAATGATCACTTACGTCACTGGGTAGCACTCCAGCATGAGAATATAAGTGAGGCTTGTTTACCATCATGATATCCAGGAGTGAACTGTTGGTAGTATTTTTTAGGTTAATCCTTGTTGGATCTTTGATTAATTGAGTGAATCCATAGGTGTCACAGAAGGTTACTAGGGGTGCAGATGCATTAGATAACCAATTTAAATTCAAATCACCAAGGATGATGGTATCTTCAGGGCCTAGACTGAGTATTGTTCCTAGGTGGGATAGGAGTTTGAGGCCTGCAGAGGGGGGCCTATAGCAGCCAATCAATTTAAAGGAAGACATGTTAGGAAGGGATATTTTAATTGACAAGCATTCAAATTCCTTTGGTTAGGATGTATTGATGAGGCAGGATGCAGAGATGGTTTCCTTGACGTAGATGGCCACCCCACCACCCCTGGAAGGGCGATCTGATCTGAAGAGCTGGTAATTGGGAAGGTTTATATCACTGTCTTTGTTGTAGATCTGAGCCAAGTTTCAGAGATAACCAGGAAGTCAGGTAGGGTATGTGCAACCCAGGCCTGTATTAAGGAGAACTTTTAGGAGGCTGCAGGCATTGAAGTGAAGGAAACTTAGGCCATTTATGGAGGTTAGATCAGATGGGGATAAAAACTTTCAGTGGGGCCAGGATTGATTTCAATAGTACCAATACTGATCAGAAGGAAGAAGATTAGTTTGAGGAGGGCACCAAATGATAGGGATAGGGAGTGATCAGAGCATTTCCTCCTCTTCTTGGGGAACCACTGTGTAATGGGTGAGGGTCCTGTTATATGGGTGTGGAATTTATCACAAAGTAATAATCTGATGGACAGGCATAGTGGGTTAATGTAATGCCAAAATGGATGCAAGGCACTTGAGGAATGTTGTAAGGATAGAGAGCCTTTTTGTGGGATACCCCAGGGATTGCAGTGCAAAAATGGCAGGATATAAATAAGGAATTGGTGGGTGTCCACTGGGGATGGCAGGGGTGGGCAGGCCATATTCACTGCCTTAGTCACCATGGCATGGGGTATATCATAATTGTCATTTGGGATTGAGGGAGATGAGAGGCTCAGAAGCAAAGGAAGCAAAGTAGCATTGTGGAGGGAAGGTAGGGGTTAAAGTAGAGGAAGAGAATTAGCTGTGGGCTGGATTAGAGAAATGGCGGGAAAAGGTGTATAAAAGAATCAACAGAGAGGGGGAGGGTGGGCAAAAATTTTGGTGCTTTGCCGCATTTTCTGCCTGCTCCCAGCCTCCTGGTTCCTGGTCGGCTTGTCGGTCGCCCGCCCGCCTGGCGGCTCGGAGCCCTCCGGTCTCTGGGTGCTCGAGGGCTGTGCCGGCTGGAAGGTAGGGGACAGAGGAGAAGGCAGTGAGCAAAGGCACTTTATTGCAGCAATCTGCAAAAAGGTGCTAAAAAGCCTGGATTTGCACAACAAAGACTGGGAGGGTATGGGGGGGGTTAGGCACCTAAGCGTCTAGCCCACACAGAAACACAAAAAGGCTGTAATCACAGGCTAAAACTAGGTATCTACACAACCCTCAAATAGGGCACATTTAAAAAAGTAAAACAGCTCTTTTTAGATAATTTTAACAATAAAGCATAATAACAGAAATCCCGGCCAGAAATGGTGTTGCAAAGTCCAGCTAAAGTCTATGGGAAAGGCGCACCAATCAGAAGCAAGGCAGAGTTAGCGGTCGCTTTCCGATTGGTTGGCGGCTTTGCCTGTACCTTTCTGCCTGCTTCTCCCGGCCTCCTGGTTCCCTGGTCAGCTTGTCGGTCGCTGCCTGCCTGCTGGCGGCTCGGAGCCCCTCCGGTCTCTGGGTGCTCGAGGGCTGTGCCGGCTTTCTGCCTGCTTCTCCCGGCCTCCTGGTTCCCTGGTTGGCTTGTCGGTCGCCGCCTGCCCGCTGGCGGCTCGGAGCCCCTCTGGTCTCTGGGTGCTCAAGGGCTGTGCCGGCTTTCTGCCTGCTTCTCCCGGCCTCCTGGTTCCCTGGTCAGCTTGTCGGTCGCCGCCCGCCCGCTGGTGGCTCGGAGCCCCTCTGGTCTCTGGGTGCTCAAGGGCTGTGCTTTAGATGCTTTAGAGAGGTCCACGAAAATGGCTCCAGTGAGGTTGCCTAGGTCAGCACCAGTCCTGATCAGTGACGTGACCACAGCAAGGGCGGTGGATGTGCTGTGCCCTCTCCTGAAGCCATGCTGAGCAGGAGAGAGGATATTGTGGTCCTGGATATATTGGGAGAGCTGGGAGGCAATGGCTTTCTCGAGAAGTTTACTGGTGGCAGATAGAATGGTAATAGGGTGGTAGTTGCCAGGATCCTTGGGATTTCCTGGTTTTGGGACAGGAACAACCTTGACCACTTTCCACAGGTTGGGAATGAGCCCAGAGTTAATGGAGGTGTTGAATAGGTGCGAGACGGGCCTGGCAAGGAGGTGGGCCCCCAGTCTGAGCAGTTTCCACTAGAGGCTGTCATATCCTGCGCTGGTGTGAGGGGAGAGGCCTGAGAGTAGCCTCTGAGTCTCCTTAGGTGAAACTTGTCTCAGTTGGAAGGGGGGGCCCGGGATGGGGACCAGGTGAGGGGGCACTGGGGGGAAAGACGACTGGGGACTGGGGGGGCAGGCAGGTTGGAGAACAGGGAGTTGAAGGTGTTTGCTATGGTGTGGGGGTTATTGCAGCTGACCCCATCAACAAGTAAGTCAGTGACCTGAGCCTTGGCTGACCCCCCAATAGTGTTTTTAATAATTTGCCAGAAACTCCTCGGGTTGCTGCCGGAAGAGAGCAAGGCAGCTTTACAGAACTCGCTTTTCACTGAGCGGATGGCACTTTTGCAGGAGTTTCTGAGGTGCCTGTAAGCCATCAGATCATTAACATTTTGGGAGGCCTTGTATGTAGCCCAACTTTTGTCCCTGGCCTTCATGAGGGAGAATAGGCCCCCATTTAGCCGTTTGGTGACGGTGCCCCTCACCCTCCTCTTAGTGAGGGGGGCATGTTTATTCTGAAGGGGGACAAACTTGGCTAGGAATAAATCCAGAGCTTGTGAGGGGTCGTTGGAGGTAGTGACCCCTGTCCAGTCAATAGCTTGGAGGTCAAACAGGAAGTCATGGTTATTACATTTGGAGTAATCCCTTAGTTCAATCACCTTGCTAGGAATTTTAGGCTGAGAGGTGCCCCAGACACAGTAGGTAGGGGAATGATCAGAGATGGCATCCGGGAGGGTTCCTGAGGATATAATATTGGCAGGCTTGTTGGACAGGATCCAGTCGATAAGGGAGCCTGAGTTCCCTCGTAAGGCGAGCCTGGTGGGTTCAGTTATGACTTGGGTTAGTGCAAGACTCAAGAGCAGAGGCTCGTACAAGTTGCGGTTTGTACCCAGCCAGTTGAGGTTGAAGTCGCCTATTAGTAGGGTTTCGTTGGGACCCACTTTGGTGTCGATGCAGTCAAGCAGTGAGGAGAGACCAGTCAGGCCATCCTTAGGGGGGATGTAGGTGCATACCAGGTGGATTTTCTTTGTATGGCCCAGCAGGAGGAGAGCGTGCAGAAACTTGCATGGAGGGTTGGCAGGTGAGCGGTCAAAGGTGGACAAGTTTAGGTGCGTTTTGTTGTAGAGGATCACCCTGCCACCTTTCTTCTTACCTGGTCTGTCGCATCTAAAGTGGTTATAGCCCGGGAGGGCACACAGGGCATCAGATATATGGGGCTTGAGCCAGGTTTCTGAGAGGCCCAGGATATCAGGCTTATGATAGGCGACCCACGCTGTGAGGTCGGTTAGGTTGCGTAGGAGGCTACGCACTTTCAAGTGAGCAATTTTGAGCCCTTTTGAGGAGAGCCATGGGAGGGGATTAAGAGGTGGAGGGGGAGATAGCATGCTGAGGGGGGAGGCCATAACCCTAAGTGGGTCCTACTAGCTCTGGTGTGGGATATATAAGGACTGTAGAAATAGTACACTTTACAGTTGGACAGGATGGATTGAAGAAAAAAGGAATCAGAGAGATGGGTTGGAAGTTAGGGGGATTTGTCCAAGTGAGGGAGGAAGGAGAGGGGTAAATTATTTTGTATAGGTGCCCAGTCAGAGCACAGGGAGTTTGGTAGCACAAGGGAGGAAAAGTAAGAGGCTGAGCTAGATATGTGTGGTTTACAAAAGGGTGAGAGTATGCAAGACTGATAGTACGGCCACTAGTGGTGAGAGAAAATAACCTGCAGATGGCAAACAGGGCTGATAGGTTATTTTCCACACACCACGTGGTCCCCCACAGCCTATTTAACAGAGAGCCGACTAAGGGTGGTGGTGGGGGCGGCGGGGCAAGTGCTCTGACGCCGACCAGAGAGGTTCAGCTGCTTTGAAATTGGCGCCAAAGGAATTCCTCAGGGCAGCTGCACCGTGGCAGGGAGTGAGTCCGGGTTCCTTTCCTAAAAATGCACCGCTGCTCCAGGGAGGAAGGCTCAGCTGTTACAAGTTTACCTGGCCGCCGAGAATTAGCTCCACGAGGCTGTGTCCTGTTGGGCTGGGGGAGGGCTACTGAACTGAGCCCTCACGACCCCCAAGAGACTGGGGAGTAGTCTGTGGGAAGAAGGAGACCACAAGGAATTAAATAAGGTAAGGGGGAAGGCGGGTTGCAGTAGACAAAAGGTTGCAGTAGACAAAGGGTAGGGCATGGGGGGGGGCTCCTGCTAGTCAGGCAGACACTTTTCCCCAGTAGAAACAAGACATGCAGTACTGAAATCAGTAAGTATGTGGGGAAAGCAAGTTAGCATAACTAGATTTTCACTTCTATAGTTCCAAACAAACTTAGCATTTAGGCAAAAAATCAATTAACATGCTAGTCGCTCTGTCTTCCTAGGATGTGCTGTTAAAGCTGTATGGAAGCAGAGCATATGGAGCACAGAATGGAGGTTCCCTTATGATACAGCAGTTCCCTTTCCTCTGACGCTGACCGGAGAGGTTCAGGTGCTTTGAAATTGGCACAAAATGAATTCCTCGGGGCAGCTGCACCGCGGCAGGGAGTGAGTCCAGGTTCCTTTCCTAAAAGTGCACAGCTGCTCCAGGGAGGAAGGCTCAGCTGTTACAAGTTTACCTGGCCGCCGAGAATTAGCTCCACGAGGCTGTGTCCTGCTGGGCTGGGGGAGGGCTACTGAACCGAGCCCTCATGACCCCCAAGAGACCGCGGGGGTAGTCTGGCCACTGAGAATTAGCTCCACAAGGCTGTTCAAAACCTACATTCCTAATCCCAAAGCAGAATTACGTTCTGCACTTCTTTCCATCTCCTTTTAGGATGCCCAGCAGGAGGGTAACTTGGTAGCCATGGTTCCTAAGAGGTTTCCTCCATTAAAGGGTTTTTTTCCTCTCCTGAGTACTGCCAGGTATACTCTCCATGAGTTGGAGGACGTGGATACTAATTCTATTTTTGGGCCTTTTTCAGCTGTCAGCTCATAAAAGGATGGGAACGAGCAAGGCCAAAACAAAACAAATGTACAACAAGCACAAGTAGCACCAAGCATGATTCATAAACATTTATGTCCCCGCACAGTTAATTGAATGGCCCCGCTCGTAGTTCCGTGGGTGGAGATACCTTCTTCAAAAACACCAACATGCCCAGCCTCCTTCGATTAGCATTCAAGTTTTCCTCCACCCTCCCCTCCTCCTCCTTCTCTGGCATGCTTCCCATCCACAGGGGCCTTTTCAGCTATCAGCTCATAAAAGGAAGGGAACGAGTAAGGCCAAAACAAAACAAAACAAATGTACAACAAGCACAAGTGGCACCAAGCATGTTTCATAAACATTTATATCCCCACACAGTGAACTGTTTTTGAAATTGTAATGTAAACCCTAGTCAGTAACATGTAATCATACAAACTTTAAGTCACACAACAATTGAGGAATGAGTGTCTTTCCTATTGTGAGCCTATTTTTTGCAATCTGCCATAGGACAAGGAAACCTACTGGATAACCTGCTTCAACCACCACCCTTCTTTAACAGCAGGAATGCCGAGGGCCCATCTACTGGTTCCACCCAACTGCTGATTGTGGCTCATCAACATGCGCTGACACAATGCTGCCGCCGACTGGAAAGTTCAAGGACAGGCAGCACATTGTTATCATTCCCCTGATTGAAAAACTATACAGCTTTACATCAGAAACATAATCACACAACCACCTGTGATGTGACACTTGTTTCTCACCATAACCTGGATTATTGCCATGAGGTGCCGTGAAGTATGTTTGAGAAAACCATTGTCACTCCTTTCCTCTTGAGCCTTGATGGTGAGGTCCTGCAACCTATCATCATGCAGATATTAAGAACCATGAGGACATGGACCTTGACGGCCAATAAGGGCCACAACCCCCACAGACTATTTCCTAAGTCCATGGTTCATGTAAGGTCACATACGACAAGTGGATTAATTACTTTGTACAACGCTTCCTTAGTCTTACTGTTCCGTCTTACTTATCCCATGCAATAACAGTTCTACTATAGCTAGCAGCACCATTATGTCAGGAGTGTGTTGCAGGCACCCTGCATTATTCAGGTTGAACTAACAGTTCTTTACATTTATCCTGATCCCTCGACCATAGTGGAAGGTAGTTGCAGAACCATCACTTACTCAGTGCATATTATAATAAAGAAGGGCTTTCCATTTTGCCCTGTGGTGTACTCGAGAGGTTCGGCACAGTGTCTGTCTAATTAAGCTCCCACACCTCTGAATCTCTTTCATCCACAGTATGCATATTGCGGGCTTAAGATTTGCTGAATGGTTGTAGGCACAGCAAGTCACACAAATGGAAAAGTGCCCCAGCACTTCAGCAGCATCAAGCCCATGATGTTGTACTTCATCTCAGAGAGAGTAATGTTCCACTGCCCTCAATAGTCCTTAAAATTAGTGACAGTTACAGTGAGTTGCTTAACCACCCCCTGGTGTGTATTGTACTGCAGATGTTAGTGGCAGACAAAAGAAAAGAAAGAGCCAAATGGAGTAATGACAGATTGTAGTATCAGGTACATGCGCATTGACATTGTTCATAAGTGTGCCATGTTGGCATACCTGGTTACCATTATTCTGTACGTTTGAGTTGCTGTTATCATTGAACATTATGAGTAAACATTTAATCTGGAAAACTGTGCATAATGGATTGTGAACATGTACAAAGATAACATGTTGCTCAGCAGTGATATTGTTGGCATTACATGTCATGATGATGAAGTGTGCAATGCTAGTAGTCCTAATCAATATTATACAATGGCAAGAAAGAATCTAGTGTTCTCATTGGTCACTCTGGCACTAGAGCCATGATATTATCCTGGCATAACATCACAGCTCTAGACCCACCACAGTAATGACCGCATGTAAAGTGTAAAAAAAAAAATCACTCCGATGACTACGAGCAGCTTTTGCAGCTCTGCTCCCAATCCCTCACACTTGCCCCCAGCGCATCACTAAATAAAAATAAAAATCACAGACCACACTGTTGTGGTATCCCATTTTCTTTATGGATAACTACAAATCAAACTTCTACTAATTCAAACCTGCAGGAAGAAAGAGCGGAAGTGAGCGAGCTCCCAATGTCTTCACTGTCGCCAGCACGCACTCGCTCTTTACCACTCACATAACGCTCTTCTCTCAAATAAAAAGACAAATGTTTTGCATACCTTTCTTCTCCCAGTACAGAGAAACCTTAACTGTACTGGAAGAACCTGACCAAAAATAGAAACAGCTGAACAAGCGAGTCTCCTCTCAGAGGAGCGGTCGGCTTCAGTGCTGCCAAAGACTCGCTCTTCAGCAATTTTCACCAATTCCCCTAGACAGCAGCAGCAGCATAACTGTTAATCACCTCTCTGGGTCTGTGTGTGTGTGCGGTCTCAGTTTGGTGGCAAACCTGAAGGAAAAACTGCCATGTATTTGTTTCCTTCGTTTGAAAAAAAAAAAAACAGCAATTCAACTTACCAGAAGGTAAGGGATAAAGGCAAATAAAAACCCAGAAACCCAGATGCACTAACAATGGGAGATAGCGAGGGAGAGGAGGAAGAGTGAGACAGAGAAATACACCTGCAGACAGCACACAGTAGGATGCCACCTGCTGGACAAGCAGAAAAGGAACTTTTTTTGTTTAAATACTCCTCCACACTACTAAATCAGTAAAAAAAAAAAAGGTAAAAGTTTATTCACTGTATTTTTTTTCAATTCTAAATATAATGCGCCATTGTATAATAGGAATAATGCACTCCAGGGTGTGTGTCATGCTGGGATAATGTCACTTCTGGGGTGATTAGTCACACTTGGCCTGCAGCTTCGTGCGTTATCACCCCAGGCATGACGTTATCCCAGCATGACACACACCCTGTCATGCATTATTCCTTTATTAACAAATTGAGGAAGTAATCATTAATATGTTGTCAGTGTTGTCATTGAAAGACAAGGCAAGGAAAGTTTTATTTTTCGAGGCACCCAATCCCAGAAGCTCTGCGTGCCGTACACATAAAAACAAACTATTCATTAAAATAAGACAAATACATAATTAGAAACACTAATAAGTTAACCAGGCTATATAAAACACAATTTAAAATTTAGTTGCATGCACATAGCTGCACTGATGAACAAAGCAAAATAGACAGTACTGGTGTAACGCATGACAATGTCAATTCCTTTATAGTGGTATGCAATGGTAAGCATCAAGTACCACAGGTACCACTGATCATGAATGAAATTCTCACGTGACCAATGACTCATCAGGCAAGGCAACTTGCAAAGGTACCTTAGGAGGTGTAAGCAGGGAAGGTAAAGCAATTAATAGACAGGAGTCAGCTCTAATGACCAGTGTGTTAGATGTTTACTCTGTCAGACATCACTGCATATGGTCCATAGGCCTGCTTTCATTGTAAGGCAAGTTCAGGAGGGACAAGAAGGGTAAAAAGGGTGGGGGAGTGGCCCTGTACCTCAGAGATGGCATAAGGGCTACAGAAGTTTAGGGAAGACAAGGGGAAGCCGAGGTAATGTGGGTCACCCTGCAGCCAAGGACTGGAACAGCAATACGCACAGGGGTGATCTACAGATCTCCTGCACAGAGGGAGGAAGTAGACAGGGAACTAGTGGAGAACATAAATGACATGGCAGCTAAAGGCAAACTCCTGCTACTGGGGGATTTCAGTATGCTGGGCATGGATTGGGAAACCCAGGTGGCTGCTTCAGCCAAAAGCACGGCCATCCTTGAATCCCTGCAGGGGGTTGGACTCAGGCAGCTGGTGCATGAGCCAACCAGGGATAAGTTAGTTCTGGACCTGGTATGGACCAATGAGAAGAGAATCGAAGAAATAAGGTGGAAGGGCAGCTGGGGTCCAGTGACCACCACATTGTGTAGTTCAACATGGAGACATGGACTCAGTTAAGCCACACAAGGGCAAGAGTATTAGATTTCAGGAGGGCGGATTTCATTGAAATGGGTAGCTGTATACACACAGTCCTGAGGAAGACAGAGGTAAAAGAGGGGGCGAAAGAACAATGGGAGAAACTGAAAAGAGCCATAGTGGATATAACAAACCAATGCATTAGGATAGTGACCAAAGGGAAAAGAAGAAATAAATCATTATGGTTCTCCAAAGAGGTGGGGGACAAAGTCAGGGCTAAAAGGCTGAGTTTCAGGAAATATAAGGGGAGCCAAAGGGTAGAGAACAGGGAAGTGTAGCTTGAATGTTTAAGGGAAGCAGGGAAGGCTGTTAAGAGGGCAAAGGAGCAGACAGAAGAGGGTTTACCACAGTCTGTAAACAAAGGAGATAAGGCATTTTATAGGTACATCAGTGAAAGAAGAAAAACCAGGGGGGTGGATTGTGAGGCTCATATGGGAGAAGGGAGCGTGTAAGGAGGGGGATCTGGACAAGGCAGAAATACTGAACAAATACTTCTGCTCAGTATTGACTAAGGAGGGGGAGGGTCAAGTAACACAGTTGGGTTGCAGAGTCAATGAGGGGGGAAAAGTGGACTTCAGTCCATTTACAGTGGGGAGAGTTCTGGAAGAACTCACACAACTGAAGGTGGATAAGGCCATGGGGCCAGACAGTATCCACCCGAGGATATTAAAGGAGCTTCAAAGGGAACTAGCAGTGCCTCTGGCTGCCCTGTTCACAGAGTCACTCAACACGGGTGTCATTCCAGAGGACTGGAGGAGGGAACATGTAGTCCCACTGCACAAAAGCGGCAGTAGGGAGGAGGCAGAGAACTACAGGCCAGTCAGCCTCACCTCAGTGATGGGAAAGATCATGGAGACACTGCTGAAAGAAAGGATAGTGGCATATATGGAATCCAGTGGTGCTCAGGATCCGAGGCAAAATGGATTCACACAAGGAAGGTCATGTCAAATGAATCTAATAGATTTTTTTGATTGGGTAACTAGGGAAATAAATCAGGGAGGGGTGGTAGATGTCGCCTACCTAGATTTCAGCAAAACCTTCAACACCGTCCCACATAGAAGGCTGATTAACAAGATGGTTAGTCTGGGCATGGGAGACAAGGTGGTGAACTAGGTTTGTAACTGGTTAACAGGCAGGAGACAGAGGGCGGTGGTAAATGGGGTATAATCTGGGGAGAGGGGCATGACCAGTGGGGTACCACAGGGATCAGTACTAGAACCTGTCCTGTTCAATGTCTTCATTACTGACATTGCAGAGGGGCTGGAAGGAAAGGCCTGCCTGTTTGCAGATGACACCAAGATCTGAAACAGGGTGGATACTACAGAAAGAGTGCAGGAAATGAAGCTTGAAAGATGGTCAGACATGTGGCAACTGAAGTTCAATGTAAAGAAATGCAAAATAATGCACCTGGGTATAGGGAACCCTGGGGAGAGCTACAAGGTTGGGGGGAAGGAGCTGACTGTAATGGAACAGGAAAGGGACCTAGGGGTTATCATCTCTGACAGCCTTAAAGTATCAAAGCAGTGTACAAAGGCAGCAGGGAGGGCCAGTGGCATGCTGGGGTGCATAGGAAGGGGTATCACTAGAAGGAGGCAGGAGGTGGTGATGCCATTGTATAAACCATTGGTAAGGCCACACCTGGAGTACTGCATGCAGTTCTGGAGGCCACACCTGTGCAAGGACATAGATAAGGTGGAGACTATCCAAAGAAGGGCAACAAAGATTGCGCAGAGCTTGCACCACAAAACATATGAGGAAAGACTAAGGGACCTCGATATATACTCACTGGAGGAGAGGGGGCAGTGGGAGGACATGATTGAAACTTTTACGTACTTCAAGGGCATAAACAAGGTACAGGTGGGGGATCTTTTACAGTGTAGAAAAAGTACTAGAACAAGGGAGCACAATATGAAATTGGAAGGGGTAGATTAAGAGGTAATGTGAGGAAGTTTTTCTACACAGAAAGGGTAGTCGATGCTTGGAACAGTCTACCACAGGAGGTAGTGGCAGCAAGCACAGTGAAGGAGTTTAAATATGCCTGGGACAGGCACAGGGGAAGCTTGAGAGGGGAGGGAGTGATGAAAAGCCATTGATCACATAGAGTCAGTGGCCACATACAATGTATGGGGACTACAGGCAGACTGGATGGTCCTAGCAGTCCTTATTTGCTGACAATTTCTATTTTTCTATGTCAAGTTGACGTCAGCAGGAGCCGGCCCGGTGGCGCTGAGGGTTGAGGCGCTGGACGCCACACCTCATGCCACGCTGGCGACCCGGGTTCGGGAACGAGCCTGGACCGCTGGGGGTCGGCAGGGGAGAGAGAGGATCGAGCATCCGGAGGACTGCTCTCCTCTCTCAGGAAGGGATCCAGGGGTAGTCTGGCACAGCAGCGGCCCCCAGTTGAGACTGGCAGCACTGCTGCATAGAGGGGCTCACAAACAGGGAAGACATTGGGCGGCTGCCTTCCAGACATGAGTGGGAGCACCACATTATGGGCTGACAGCACTGCATGTCTCACGTCTGGAGCGTAAACTACGTAAAAGCTCCACCAGCCTGGATTGGTGATGGCCATCCCAGTGCCGAACCACCAGATGCCCTGCACTGGAACCCTACCACTGCCCTTTCAGATTCCTCTGGCCCTTCATCCTCCTTGGGACTCAGGGGAAAGTAACATCATTGAAGATGACAGGGTTCACAGTGAGCGGTAGGGCGGCATAGGTGAGTGGATAGGCCTGAGACAGTTCCGGTGCCTGGGGAAGATAAACAGACTTAAAAAAAAAAAAAAGTTGATGTCAGCGGGGAGTATCCAGCAACAAAACTTTGGAGTTGCTTGTGTGGACGAGAGTGAATACTGCCCCCTGAAACCTCATGCATATTCAGGACTGCACAACATTGTGTCACATAGCAGACAACGCAGACAGCAGATAATACATGACTGTCAACATATCATTAAAAAAGGACACATTGCATGATATCTGTGCTGGATGAGCATCTGTGTTAGAGACTACATGCAGTCCATTCCAGCCAACAAATCTGTGCCTCACGCATTGTCAGATATGCACCTGCTCAGGCAATGGTCACCAAGATTAATATATTGTGTTTACCAGTAGCGTACTGTACATTGTGTAGCCAATGCTGCAAGAACCAATTTGTAAAAAAAAAGATGATAGGTGAGATCAGTATCTTCCATTGGCACCCTGGTATCTAGTGTACTGTTCTGAAAGCCAGTGTTGCCTGATGGCAGAAACAACACAGGCAGGTAGGACAACATGGACATGCCTTCCTAACCATCCCGCAGCACCACCTTGTGAAGCACCTGTATGCCAAGAAGCGGCTCCTCCTGTGGAACAGAAAAAGACACAGTTACATAAATAAGTATCAGTAAGATTGGCATACAAACACAACTGTGTGGTTGTAATGGTACCGCAAGAATCAATAGGACATCAAGGCGGAGCTGGAGTTCAGCATGGTGATAAGGGATTAACATTTTCATGTCTTCCTTTACATGTCATGCATTTTGCTGTTACTCTGCACTGTCTTGTTTCCGTGGTCATTACCACAGGTGGCAGGCAACACTGCAGGGAGGGATGTGTCCCTCCTTCATTGTGTTTTTTTATTACATTTACATGTCAAGAAACATAATTTGTGTCACCATGCATTGAAGGACAGTACAGTGTGGCATGGCATAAGGAGGATGCAATAAGTTTGATGCACATGCTTTACAGTCAGTTTTGTTCATTGGGTGGGTTATTTCACTATATCGTGTATGTCAAATAGCTAAAACTTACAATCAAGGCAGCACCACCATCATTGCTCTAAGAACTGTACACTTGTGCATTAGGTGCAGTTAAGCCAGGGGAGCAGTACATGACTGGGAAGTAGGTACTGAGGACCACCAGGCATGAAAGAGACATACATTGATCATATCTGATGGATGAAAAAATGACAAAGCATTCTGAATAGGCTATGCGGAGAGGCACTAGGATGTTGGGATGCATAGGGAGATGTCTCAACAACATAAAACAAATTCTGGCAGAGCCACTACGGCTGCAAATGTATTAAGTAGATAAGGGTGTTTCATGGGCTTGAGGTGCAGGATACTTTTCATCTACCGTCCACCCAGATATGGGAAAGAATTCCTGCAGGAAATCGTGGACTTCATCGTCAATATGCTATTGGGATCTCCCAGATGGCTGAATCTGGGTGATTTCAGTGCCTGGGTTGACGATGAACTCTCCCAATTTGGATGTGATTTCCTCCAACTAATGACTTTGTTGGACCTCATGCAGGTCGTTACCTCTGCTACCCACATTAGGGGTCACTCACTGGATCTTGTGTTCCTCCTGGGGATGGACATATCTGACTTGGTGGTGGAACCAGTCAGATGGTCTGACCATCACACAATAAGGTTCAGTTTCAGGGCTCCCCCTAATTGGCCTGCCCTATGGAGCTAGTCCAGTACCACCCTTTGTGGGGTGTGACCCCTGATGGCCTAAGGCGGTACTAGATCTATCGAGCAGGCCGAGGGAATGCATGGATCCGGCGGATCTGGTGCTTGCCTCTAATGCAGCAGTAACAGGGGCCCTGGATTCCATTGCTCCTGTTTGTGTTTGCCCCCTCATTCTCTGACCAAGGTCTCTATGGTTCGATGGGACCTTAAATGAGTTGAGGAGAGTGGGGCAAAGGCTGGAGAGGGCCTGGTGGAAATCAGGCCTTGATGACGACAGACTTAGGCTGATGGAACATTATTCTTTCTGTCATTCGACAATCATCTGTAAGAAAGCAGAGTTCCTGTCCACTGCATGAAATCGACCAGCTCAGCTCTACTGGACTGTGGACAGATTGTGCAATCCAATCTGTCTTCAGTTTGTGGTAGCCTTTTCATAACAGAAGTGTAATGAGTTTGCTCAATTTTTTGCAGATAAAGTTGCTGCCATCAGATCTGAGATCAGCCAATCCACTTCCAATGGACGTTGTGATGATCCGTGGGACGTCACATGCACCCGGTATGTTTGGGGGTATTTCAGCTGGCTGGAAGTCACTGACATCATGACAGTCATCCAGTCTTTGCAGCCAACCTGCTGTCATTTGGACCCATGCCCTACCCGCCTCTTGGTGGGCTGCATAGAAGAAATCGTCCCGATCCTTGCAGAGATAGTTTGGAGTTCATTGCAGAGGGGGATCTTTCCTGGTCCCCTCATGTGTCTCCCTCCTGAAAAAAAACCCTCCCTTGACCCGAACTGTCTTGCTAACTATAGACCTGTCTAAAACCTGCCCTTTGTGGGTAAGGTAATTGAGAAGGTGGTTGCGCTGCAGCAGGATGACTATCTTGCCACCCATGATGTCTATGATTCTCTCCAGTCTGGATTCAGGAAGAGACATAGTACCAAGACGGCACTTGCCTGGGTACTTAATGATCTCCTAATAGCGAGAGATTGGAGGTCTCATTCCATCTTGGTCCTCTTTGATCTCTCTGCAGCATTTGATGCTGTGGACCATGGAGTGCTATTGGAATGCCTTCAGACCATGTGTGGACTTTCAGGTATGTTCCTTAGGTCATTTAGATCTTTCCTTGAGGATAGGACTTAGAGGGTGGTCATGGGAATTTATTCCTATGACCCCCTTCCCCTATCCTGCGGGGTTCCACAGGGTTCCATTTTAGCACCCATGTTGTTTGCAGTGTATATGCTGCCATTAGGATACATTATTGGAAACATTATTGGGAGGCACAGCTTGAGTTTTCACTGCTATGCAGATGATACTCAGCTGTACCTATCCTTTCTTCCTGGGCAGGATGATGCAGTCTCGATATTTAATAACTGTCTTTCTGAGATCCAGGACTGGATGAGTGCCAGCTGGCTGAGATTAAATCTGGACAAGACTAAGGTGTTGGTAGTGGACCCAGATCATCGGGCGGTGGGCATGCTGACTAGACAATATCCCGGGTTATGGCACAGGGATGTTCCTTTAGCAGCCTCACATCAGGTGCACAACCTTTTGATGATGAACTGATCCTAAAATCTCAGGTGTCAGCTGTTGTCAAGTCCTCATTTCATCATCTGAGGAATATCACTTGGGTGAAGCACCTGGTTCTTCCCAATGATCTCTCAACCCTGGTTCATGCCTTGGGTATTGCAATGCCCTATACCTAGGGCTTCCTGAGGTTGATATCTACTGCTTGCAGCTGGTGCAGAATGCAGGGCAGCCAGGCTTGTGACTGGTACCTCTAGGACCAGTCACATTACACCTGTTCTTTGTGGACTGCACTGGCCGCCTGTACAGTGGTGGATCACCTTCACGGTTGGCTGGCTGATCTATAAAGCCCTACATGACCAGGGACCCTGCTACCTGAAAGATATCCTTCATCCCTACAGCCCCTCCCACCTGCTTCGATCCACTGTCGAGGGATTGCTAAAGATTCCCAAGGTGCACTTAAAGACATCTGGTGCTTGGTCTTTCACTTACGCCGCTCCTACCCCGTGAAATTCTTTACTTCATCGGGTGAGAGAGAGTACCAAACCATTCAAAGTTTTAAGTCAGGCCTAAAAACTTACTTATTTTTACAAGCATTCCCTGAAAATTGATTTGATAAGTGACTCTTTTGTTAGATTTTATGGATTGTTGTTATTTTATATCTGGATTGTATTAAGATTGTTGTTTGTTTTATTTGTGATTATTTATGTATAGTGCCTTGGCTTTGAAAGGCGCTTTATAAATAAAGTTATTATTATTATTATAACATAGAAACATAGAAGCTGTTGGAAGAAAAGGACCTCCAGGCCCACCTAGTCTGCCCTAAGATCCCTTCCTTCTGTGCTGCCATGGACCATAACTGATCTCCAGCCTTACCCACCCACGCACCAGCCCTGTTTCCAAGGTCCCCTTATGGGTATCCCATGCATGTTTGAAACCTGTTACCATTTCGGTACCCATTACCTCTGCTGGCAGGCTGTTCCAGGTGTCCACCACCCTCTCTGTAAAGAAGTATTTCTTTGCATTCCTTCTATGTCTTCCTCCTTCCAGTTACATATCATGCCCCCTTGTTCTTGAACATCTCTTTCTCAGCAGAGTTGAACCTTCCTGTACCTTACTGATACTTTGAGGTATTTGAATGCTTCTATCATGTCTCCCCATCCCTCCTTTCCTCTAGAGAGTACATATTTAACTCCCTGATTCTTTCTCCATAGTGCTTCTGGTGCAGGCCATGCACAATTTTGGTTGCCCTTCTCTGTACTGCCTTCACCCAGTCTATAACTTTTCTAAGGTGGCTGGGACCTCCAGAACAAATGTTTGCAAAAGCAATGGCAAATAGGGGTCATAGTAACATCAATAAAAGAGAAGCATAAAGAACATAAACTCAATTAGTTTAACGTTGAACATAGAAGCTGTTGGCAGAAAAGGATCTCCTGGCCCACCTAGTCTGCCCTGAGGTCTCTACCTACTGTGCTACCATGGTCCATAACTGATCTCCAGCCTTAATCTCAATTCCCCCACACACTAGCCCTGTTACCAAGGTCCCCTTATGTGTATCCCATGCATGTGTGAAACCTGTTACCATTTCGGTACCATTACAGTACCTCTGCTGGCAAGCTGTTCCAGGTGTCCACCGCCCTCTCTGGAAAGAAGTATTTCCTTGCATCCCCTCTAAGTATCCCCCCTTCCAGCTACATATCATGCCCCCTTGTCCTTGAACATCTCTTTCTCAGCAGATTTGAACCTTCCTGTACCTTATTGATACCTCTGAGGTATTTAAATGCTTCTATCATGTCTCCCCTTTCCCTCCTTGCCTCTAGAAAGTACATATTTAACTCCTTGACTCTTTCCCCACAGTGCTTCTGGTGCAGGACATGCACTATTTTGGTTGCCCTTTTCTGTACTGCCTTCACCCAATCTATATATTTTCTGATATGGCTGGGACCTCCAGAACAAATGATTGTAGCAGCAAAAGCAAATAGGAATCATAGTAACATCAAGAAAAGAGAAGCATAAAGAATATATAGAGGATAACGTATGGGCAGCGGTGTGTAACAACACTATGTTTACCGTCGAGTGGTTCTCTTGGCAACTATGTTAAACATCGAGAGCGAAGCTTGAGAGGTTTACAGGGTTGCCAAGGGAACCACGAGAAGGCAAACAGCGTTGTTGCACACCGCTGACCATATGTTGTCTTTTATAGTGTATGGTCAGTGGAGAAACAAAAAAAATGATGCCAGTGTTGGAAACAATAATCTACTACTACCACCTCCACCTCTACTTCTGGTGCAGCTTTCGACTGCATGGTAGCATTCTGACAGAGCTCCCTGACTCTCTCACCAGTTACCTGATAAACTTTTTAAACATAGGCATGTTCGGCTGTTATGGGGGCCATGGCAACAGCATCGTGTGGTGGTTCGAATCTGTTACACTATCAATGTGACGCACCGTCGATAGTATAGCAAGAGCGTGACATCACATCGATAGTGTAACAATGCTGTAAAAAGATGATTTTTGGGCCATAACAGCGTTCTACCATACATTATAAAGTCAATTAGTTTAACATTGAACATAGAAGCCCTTACCCAAACAGACTGCTATATTAACAGTATATTAGCTTGCTGATAGCCTTCTGACTACAAAAATAGAGTTCCGTAGCAGTATAAAAGTAGACATTCAGTTTAGCAGTTATTCTGAGCTGAACTAATGTTAAATACTGCTAACATGTTTACTGTTATTTACAGTCCTTAGCAATCAGAAGCAGTATAAAGATTCCGCAGCACAACAGTAGCAGTGCAATGGACAGCAACTTAAAATAAATACAAGTATCGTGACATGACTCCACAATATCTTCAACTGGACTGTAAAACACAAATATTTTTGCAAGAACCTTGTTTTCATTAAGCAATTTATTGAAAGCCATGTTGAAATGTTTCACAGAACTGGAAAATATTTAGCATACTCCATGAACACCAGTGCAGAACACAGCTAAACAAAGAACAATAAAAGTTGCTGAAATGCTTGTTTAAACATTTTATCAAATAACTTTTTTGCTATGCTTAAGAATAATTCAGAACAGTTTAGAGCAGATTAACAGCATATTTTGTCATCTTTAAATGATTAAATGCAAACATTATAATAAAATTGAACATGCCGGCCCA
The DNA here is from genome assembly GCA_016271365.2 of Neoceratodus forsteri. Classification (NCBI taxonomy): domain Eukaryota; kingdom Metazoa; phylum Chordata; order Ceratodontiformes; family Ceratodontidae; genus Neoceratodus; species Neoceratodus forsteri. The sequence continues at coordinate 761,070,765 of CM057451.1, forward strand.
CCAGTGCAGAGGCATGGTGACCGTCTACGACACTGATGACCCTGGTTTGGGAATGGACTCGATATGTCAGAGGGCTGGCTGGGTGGGTGAAGGTTCAAGCATCTTCAGCACAGCTCTCCTTTTCAGGGGATAGGGTGGGGTAACATGACCGGTGCTTGCTGTCCTCTGGCGGAGGCCAGGAGGGCAGATGCAGTGAGCAATGACATAGTTCAGGGGGCTGGGAGAGACATCGGCATCAGCCTGTGATGTCATTGCACGTCCCACCCCCTTGGGAAGCATAGCAGCAAAATTAGTTCAGTGACTAAATGAAGTCTCCTGGACCTTGACACACATCTCCTGACCTGCACCACCAATACTGTTTAAGTCCCACCAGGAAGCTGGTAGCCCTGCCCTGTGGGGTAAGAGGGGGAGCTGGAAACCTCCCCCTCTGCCCAGTACTGTAGTCGCAGTTCTGCTGGGAAACCAGCGGCCTACCCTGGGGGGGGAGCTGGGGTGCTCAGACAGAAGGGGAAGCTGGTGGGATGCTTGGTGGTGTAGCGGTGAGGTAGCGGGACAACCTATGTGGGTCAGGTTTGACCCCCCCAAAAATAATAAGATTTAACTATTTTACAAAGTTTAACAATGTGGGCCAGCATGCCGGTTCAGTGGTAGTGACTGCCTGTAACACTAACGATATGGGTTTGGTAGTGAACTAAGGCTATTGGAAGACTGGGCGAGTGGGTGTGGAGAAGGATGAGCATCCCAAAGACTTCTCTTCTTCTCTGGAGTGCAGCAGGCACTGGCACCCGAGAGACACTGACCCCTTGTAATGGATACCTGACTAGTGGCTCTCTACATCTTACCATCACAGAACTGATGCTGGAACACTGTAGTGGAACTTCAAGGCAGGGTGACATCACTGGAGACAGGTCTGCTGCAGATAGAGGCTGGACCGGTGACCTCCCTAGGTCACCGTCAAGCTCTGAAGAAACTGATTCGGGGGGCTAGCCCATTGGAACAGCAACAAAGTGTCGTCATGCAAAGCTGACATCCCGGGTTTGGGAACAGACACATGTGTCAGATAGCCAACTGGGTGGAGAAGGATTGAGCATCCAAGGAACAGCTCTCCTTCTCCAAGGGGAGGAGGACTAGTGTCTGACACAACAGAGACCTCTGGCAGAGGCAAACATGCAACATTATAATAAGACTGAATGACTTTACAGAGTTTAACAATGTGGGCCAGCACACCGGCACAGTCATAGCCACTACTTGCAACACTGCTGATATGGGTTCATCAGTGAACTCAGGCCATTGGAAGACTGGGCAAGGCAATGTAAAGAAGGATGAGCATCCCAAAGACTGCTCTCCCTCTCTGGAGTGCAGCAGACACTGGCATCTGGTAGATTCTGACCCCTGCTAATGGATACCTGACTAGCGGCTCTCTACAACTTACCATCACAGAACTAATGCTGGAACACATTGATGGAGCTTTGAGACTGGGTGACACCACTGGAGACAGTTTTGCTGCAGATGGAGGATGAGCCAGGGACCATTCTAGGTAAGTGTCAAGCTCTGAAGAAGCTGGTCTGAGGGGCCAGACCACTGCTGCAGTGGGAAGGTGTCCACATGCAATGCCAACATCCTAGGTTCAGGAACAGACTTGGGTGTTGGAGGGCCAGCTGGATGGAGAAGGACTGAACATCCAAGGGGTGGCTCTCCTTCTCCAGGGGGAGAGGGGGCTAGTGTCTGGTGCAGTAGAGACCCCTGGTGGAGGCCAGGGGATCTACTTCAACCGGTGAGTAGTTGTGTGGGAGAAGGAACAGATGGGCTTGTCCCATGTATGTCATTGCATGTCCCACCTCCAGGGGATTACTGCAGCAAAAATCTGCTACCCAGGCATAATGCCCCCACTCCACTTCCTTTCCTGTTGCCCTTTCTTGCCCACTGGGGGGGTCCCACTCCCATGGTCCTACCCTTGGGGGTAAGACAGGGTTTGCCCTTTTTATTCATTGGAAGGAGGCACCCCACCCAGGGGGATAAGCCTGGGCATGATGGGATAGCGCAGAATGGGGGCTGAGCTCCCATGGCAGGGATTTGGACTCTATGCCAAAAAAAGGAAGCTGGTCCAGGCAACAAAGATGCAGCTAGATGTCATCTCCATTGTGCTGCCTCCCATGGTCTCCTACATGGTCACTTACAGTAGGTGGAAGTACTGCAGCAGAGACAGTGACTCACCCTCTGGGATGCTCAATCCTTTTTCCCCAGGATGACCTCTAATGATCAGGGATCACTTCTGAACTTCATTCATTGGCATTGTGAGTGGTAGCACTACTGCTGTGCTGATGGGCTGGCCCTGAGATGATTTTTACGATTTCTTTTGTTGTAGTAGGTTCATATTTCTGGCAACAGCATTCCTCTTTTCTCCCATGACAGAGAAATCCTTGGGGGGGGGGTGGTGGTAGAGAGTGAAAAAGTAGCATGCATTATCAGCTTGGCTCTGTAAAGTGGAAGGTAAGCATTCACACTTTTGGGGCATTGCAAAAGTGAAAGGTCCCATGAAAAGAGCAAGCACAAACAGGAGAGGGAACAAAAGCACTTCAAATATAATGAATGTCATTTTGGTGACCTTGTGTTAATAGCACCTGTTTGTTTAAGCAATGATAGTGTTGTTTAGCACTGTAGGGAGTACAGGCAGGGAGTAATGTAGTTGCCAGTGTCTGAAGGAAAGCCATACTGGCTCTGTAGCCTAGAGATTAGAGTCACTGGCTTTGTGAAGGGTTGATGCATCCAGACCTGGGTTCAGAACTCAGCATTACTGATTTTGTTTAGTCTTGCACCCACCCTCCCTCCACATTCCCCCACAGCTCCCTCCAGAGTAACCCCTCCATCCATAACCCAACACTAACTCCCCTCACCACATTCTTTTTCCAGCTCCCTCTCCCTACAGTTTTCCCAGCACCATCAGTTCCTCTGTAGTCCCATCCAACACCTTCAGTATCTCCAGAATATCCCACCATGTATACCACCAGAAAATGCAGTTTCACCAGTGATACAAATCAAGAGAGGTTTGCGCAGAGAGCCTGATCGGGAGCCTGGAAGGGGAATGCAGTGGCAGAAGGGTAGTCAGATGGGACAGTTCTGGCTACTGAGAGAGTGGTCAGTTAGAGTGATGCTGGGCTTAAGGCTGGTCCAGTTGCATGGAGATTTGGGGGGGTGGTTGGTTGTTGAGCTGTAGAGTGGTGGCTCAGCTACTGGGAGGGTAGTAAGGAGGCTAGTCCAGCTGCAGGGATTGTAGTTGACTAAAATGGGGAGGGTGGTGTTGTGGTGTAGAACATGCAGAGTGAAAAAGAATTCACTAAGACCCATGGCTTGTTGCCATGACAACCATGACAGAAATAATGTTGTCGTCATCCCTGTCTTATGCTCTTAACACAAATGTCACCTCAGTGATGGCATGTTTACTCAGTCACTGATTTATGGCTCAAGACTGGCATCTAGGCCATTAACCTTATCCATGCATTCACACTAAACTGATGTTTTTTCCTAGTTGGATAAACTCACTAGCTAGCCAGCCAGTACTGAGGTCAGCATGATGTCATTGATTGACATACATTTTTGCCAATTGCACAGCCATCTTGATGGGCTCTTACAGCTATGAAGCAGCACATATGTCTTTGAATGTCTGCAAGCTGAACTGGAACATAAACTTACTGTGGACTATACTTAGCTGGAGGAAGAACCATCTGAGTATAAAATCCAGTATAATTAAAAAAAAAAATAAACATCCACTTAGAATATTTTTTATTCACATTGCTAAAAAAGTACTACGGTACTCCCAGGGGCTGCATTATCCATGTGTTAATCACTCCCTAGGGGCATGTGGCACTTGACTTCACCGTGTGCCACATTACACCCCAAGGGTGTGATTTATATATGATTAATGCAGCCCTTGTTTACTCCTTATTGTTTAAATATTTCAGGCCTGTCACAGTAGCTTCTTGTTCATCTGTGATCATATTTGATCTCACTAGGGTTTATTCATCTTCTGAAGAATTGAGCAGAAAAAGGAGGACTTCACTGAAAATGAGATCCTTTATGTTCACTGACAACCCTAGGTAAGCAAATGGTTAAATAAAGTCAGTCCTCTAAGATTCACCCTCATATAATCATCCTTATGGCCCCCATTTTTTTGTATAAATAATTTGAAACATCTTGAAAAACTGACAGATTGCACTTGCCTGTTACCTTAAAATCTAAAAAAGAAGTCATTTCCCATAACCCCCTTGGCTTCTTGACAGAATATGATGCTGCCATAGTGATTCACTTCCTAGTTCATTTCTGCTCTAAAAACAGGCTAGGCCAGCTGGGACTGGTTTGTGATTTGAGCTGGATAGGTTTTGTTAGAGGGTCTGTCCAGAGATATTCTGCAAAGATTTGCAGGTATTTTTCTACAGTTTTGTAAAACTTGAACTCAGAAAAGAGCTTAGTGATCTAGGAAGAGTTGCAGAGAGAGCATTTTAGCTTATTATGTTTTTATAACTAGCTTCCTGCTGTTCTGGGTCAGATTTCATTTATACTTCATTACTTGCTGTAAATATGTTTGATTAGTGCATTCTTTGTTTTTATTGCATTTTAAAGTTTTGTCTAGCAGAAAATGGCCTTTCAGACTAAGAAATGTGTAACTACAGTTATTTTGAAGCACTATACATTATATCATGTGTTTGTGTCTGGGGGAGAGGCTGGTTTGCATTTGAATGCAGTATTTGTAATGTTGCTGGATGCAGCATGTTGCAAGCTTGGGATTGTTTAAAATTACCTGAAGAAATTGTTGTGGCTTTGTGCGAATAGCATTTTGTAAAAGAGAACAGTCTACACCACCAATGTCTGACATGGATTTTATGCTTTTTATAGTGTCCTTTTAATTTTTGTTTTTATACTGAAGCCAATTGCATAACCTGTAGTCCACCCAGCTGTGGGAATTGGTGTTTAGAAGCAGGAACACACTAGAAATGAGATCTGTCCTGGATAAAATAAATTTCAATATAAAATAAAAAACATTTAAAATGCACAATATTCAGTAGGAGGGAATGCAGATTTTTTTCTCTTAATCTGTCCCCCCCTTCCCCAGCAACATAGGTTAAATTAAGCAGATAACAGTAGTCTGGAGGAGGCAGCCCTCCCACCTCCCCCTGCATTCCACAGGCTTAGTTTCTGGAATGAAACAGAGAGAGAGAGACACACACACACAGACACATACACACACACACACTCACTGCATTCCAATACAGTATATTTCTGTTCAGGAGAACTGCACTGAGCCTATTTGTCACTTTTCCCAATAGAAGGACACACACACATATACAAACACACACACACACACACACACTGCAATACAATGCAGTATATTTCTGTCCAGGAGAATTGTACTGAGCCTGTAAGTCATTTTTCCCAATACAAGCTATTTTTTCAGTACTCGTTAAATTTCTGTTATTGTTCCATCTATAGTAATCCAATCTATAGTGGGGCCACTAGTGGGTTGAACTCATGGCTTCTGTAACAGGCATAGTGTGCTGGACTTGTATTTACAAGAATTTATCACAAGAATAAATCTTGTCTTGATTTTGGATCATTTGTCAGTGCTGGTTTCTCTGGATTACTATTATTGAAATTTATCTTGCACGTCAGAAAAGTATTGGAGCTGCTTTTAATTGACATGACATTGTTCCATCTATACAGGCTTTTTAGGAACCTCAGTGGGTGTTTCTGCTTTACACTCTGGTGTTAAAGTGTCAGTTTAGAACTGTATGATGTAGTTTATGTCCCTCTCAGCCACAGAGTTCTATAGTAGAACACAGATGCATTGTGTCAACAATAGAAGAGTAAAACAGGGACATAAACTACCTCATACAATTCTAAAGTGTTTTTAGCAGCAGCATGTAAATCAGAAATACCCATTAGGATAGCTGAAAAGCCTGGATAGCTAGAGCAATAACACAATTTGAAGCAGTATTTAAAAAACAGCTTCTACTAGGGAAAAATGACCTATAGATTCTGTGTAGTTCTCCTTTAAATCTGGAAAGTAATAACAATGGATTGTTAAAAAGCCTGGAAATTAACTTAATACTGAATCCTAAAAAAAATTTCTTTAACAGTGCCCATCTTCCACTTTAGTTTCAAGTATGTAAATGAAGAGAAATTACAGCATGAACATGCGGAACATTAGACTGTTTTATTATGCCATTTGATAGTATGTAACTGAATCAGACATTTTAAAAACATAAACAAAGGTACTTTAAATATGTACAGTGCTACATTGTGTGATGTACATGTTATGCGATGGTGCTGTGCCACACTGAGTAAAATAGGGTGTCCCTCATTTTGGTCATTTGTCCCTGATTTGTGGGGGAGTGTCCTTGATTTTAGTCATAGCAGGTTGAGAGGTATGCCCATGATGGCGGTCTGTATCCCCCTCAACAATGGCGGCAGCTAGGAGATCACTTCATATCCAATTTTCCTGCTCTCCAAAACTTTTCACTTGTACTAACATATTTCCCTCTCTCTCTCTCACTCTTTTTTTTTAACATGTCTATAGAGCCCCCTACAACTCATCAGATAAGTATTATTTATCTTTTTCTCCCAACCCATCTGTAATCTTATCTTTCTTAAGAACTATGGATCCTTTCTGACCACTCTCTTTATTCTTATTTTACAGGTGCCCCATCTACAGTATGTTTTCTGGATCCCTTCCCTAAGTTCACCCAGAATCAGGTAAGTGCTACCTTAAATTACTGCCATTTCTAAACTGGGGTGAACTATAATGTGGGGATTTCTTCCTCAGGCCCTACTTATACTGCTTTTGTTGATCATCAAACCATTCTGCTCATACAAAGGGTAACCCTTTACAGGTCTTGACAAACATAATGCCTTATCTATTTGATAAGTAGAGTTTGATTTTGGTGTATTGTGGTTATTTGTGTGTAATTTAATTTAAGGTTGTAAGGAACTCTAGATTCATCATGTCCCTGCAACCATCACTTCATTAGCAGGGATGAATAAGTATGATGTGAAAATGTGTATTTTAAGGAGTTCCCTACCCACAGTACTACCCAGTAGGGTTGTTCACATTTTATGGAATCCATTCTGCCACTACCTCAGATTTTCAGAATTTTCAATTCAGAGTCTGATTCTGTTTTGCCTCCAGTTAAGGCACAGCAATGAAATCTGAGCTGGAATCTGAAGTTATGATTCTGCATCTGACACTATTTAACCATAAAGTAAAACCTCTTCCCACCCAGTAACTCTCACCAAAACCTGTCCCTTACCAGCTGGCTGGGGTCCCTGGTGCTGAGGCAGCATACAGATTGTTTGGCTGGCAGTCCACTCCGTCCAGTCCAGTTCCATTTGTTGTCCTAATCCATCAGTGATACTGCCAACTAACAGCCAGTCCAAAAAAAAATGATTACCTCAAGTCCCCAGCCTGTCCAAAACCCACTCCACCAATAGCCCCAAAACTCTCCCAGCTGGCACCCAGCAACACCAGCTCTATAAGGATATGAAGAAGGGGCAGTTTCTTTCTTTCTTTTTTTTTAACAGAACTACATTCAGGTGTGAAATTGAATTCTGATTCTGCATCTGAAAATGGTTCCTGGATTTGTTTTTCTTTGTCATAATACCGAAATCAATGGATTGAAATCCAGTGATTCTGTATTTGTCGTTCGAAACCTGAGCAATCCCACAAGCCAGGGTACCCTGTGATTTCCTCAGAAATATGAAATTTCTTCAGGCTTAAAGTACCTTGAAGGCCTGTATTGTTTTCATACCTACTGTTTTTTTTTTCTACAGTAATGTTTATAAAGAAACAAAACAAAGTTACTCATTGGGTAAACAATATGCTCTATCAGAGAATACATATATAGATATAGTCCCACAGTATAGCACTGTGGGAATGCATATGAGTTCACAATATATCACAGTGGGAATGCATACTGAGCTACATCAGTACATATAGTATTCTTGAATACCTTCTGTACTTCTAGGCTGTTCCTCAGGTTCTCCACCCTCTGGGAGAAGTAGTAGATTTTATTTCTAGCAGTAGTAGACTTTATTTCCAGCAGCACCCTTTCCCGGAGGCCTAGGGTGCTTTACAAAAGTGCAGAAATTACAGTCAATTAATAAATAAACAGGCATATAATTATCATACGTCAGCAGATCAAACACATAAAACTCATAAACAAACTCTGCAGGAAGGGGCCCAAAGGAAAAGATAGATTGATCCCTAATGGTTTGATTGAAATTGAAGAAAAAGGTCCTCGGACACATCTTCAAAAGCTCTCATCATGAAGGCCTGTCTGAGGACCCTTGGGAGCTAATTCAGTAAGACTGGGTCTGCCGCCTCAAAGGCCCAGTCTCCTGAGGTTGTCATCTTGGCCCTCAGTGGCGCGAAGAGAGGATGACCGCACATAAGGGTGGAGGACATCTAATGGGTAACCAAGAGTCAACCCATGTAGCACCTTATAAGTTTATGAATCAACTTTAAAGGTGCATCCTCGCCTCCCCTGCAGTAATATTGCAGGACCTATAGGTCCCAATAAGGAAAAACACAGTAAAAGGAATTTGTTTATGTATTTACTAATTCTTTTATCTGGTTGATCCTGTGATCCTTTGCCTGTAACGTTTACCTACTACATGTCCCAGTGTCCCCCACGGCCAGCCCTCTGATGTGACTGATGGACTGAGCCATGGGGCACCTCTATGTACGGACAAAATCACTTAGATTGTATTTCTGTGAAAGAATGCATGATCATGCTTACTGTACTTTACAAGTACTGATCACTCTAAGTTTCAGGGTTCCTCCCTCGAGTTCTGCTGGAGGACCCCGGATCAGGGGCCACATTCAAAAGTTAACACAGATGCTAAGGGGTGTTAGCCTGTGCTAACTAGGTTTTACACCTGTTTTGTGGGTGGGGTCTATATTCAGAGTCCCTTGTAGTGCAGGCTAAACCCTTCATGTTTGAGCACTAACACAAACCACTGTCCATGCTAATAAAAGAGGTCCACCCTGCATGTGGTGGCAATGGAAATACTAGAGGTTTGTGACAGTGGTAAATGGCACCTAAAGGGGTGCTATGTATCGCCTTTGCAAACCTAGTCTTAAATGAGCTCAAAGGCCTGATGGCAAGATAACTGTAATGCAGCCACCTGCCCCCCCCAACCTCCAAACCCCAGTCCCAGGAAAACAAAGTGCAGAAGCCCAATGCCCAATGACTGAAACATGATGGTGGATCTGGAACATCAATATCATTGCTCTTCAACAAAGGCGTGCACATTTTGTAATAATTTACTTGCAATAATAAGAAAAGATTTACTGATAAGCAGGATACTATGGTCTCTATATCAACTTGTTTACATTGTAAGTAATGTGCAGGAATGATAACAGTTTATATGCAGATTTAGGAGTTTGAGATTGACCATATAAAGCTGCTTTCAGTTTAGTTCTAAAAAGTGTTATACTTTGGTCCTTCCCTTATTGACACTCATTCATTTTGGCAAATCAAGATCTGATATACCTCCCTTGAAGAAAACATTTAACATCCTTCAAGCACACTGAAAAAGGTATGAAATCCTGGGATTTTTGCATCTGGACTTACCATGACTCTGGACACAGGAGGTGAGCACCACTTTATTTTCTTAATCCTGGCACCTTTCTTGGGAGAAGCATGGCCACTTTGAGGTGTGGGTCACTGCCTGATAACAGCACTTCCTTGCTCAATGAAAAATTCCAGGTGCAAAAGGTGGCACTCTAGCTATATATAATGCCATGGCTCACATGACCTGATATCAGGGTGCTGAGATTGGGCAAAACACTTTGATTTATTATTAAAGTATTATTTATATAGTAGGCCACATGTCACAAGATAACGCTGTGTCACAAAACAGGTTTTCAGACACTATTTGTATACAAAATAAGTTTACAGTGAAATATTACTCCATACTTTTTCAGCCTATGAATGACTCTTACATATTTAAGAAGAACAATCAGCATTTCTATAGCATTTTCATACACAATGTATCCCAAAGCACTTTACAAGCAATGCTTGACTGATAGTGTGGTGACTGAGTGTGTAGTGGTGGCCATATCGCACATCAACACCCACACAGCCTGGACAATTGCATGAACCAGTTTTAAGGTTAAAAATACTGTTTTAGACTGGAATGTGACTGTTTAGTGAACTGTAATGTTGCCATTCACTTTTCAGTCAAAGTCCAGTCCTAAGTAATAGTTTTAACCTTACATATCCATTCAGTAGCAGTCCTTCAAACCTTACATATATACGAGTCATTCGTAAGCAGTAAAAGTATACTGCTAAAAATCAGTCCTTGACAATCATCCAGACTGCTATGAAAATTGCTATGTTAGGCTTCTGATTTAAATAATTCATGCTATAGGCAGGCTAACTTAAGACTTTGGACTGTGAAGGCCATCAATATGGCCATTACTAACAGAACTCACTGTTAACACGACAAAACAGTTTAAATGGCAATTCCATGTTAATGTTATGCTAAAATACTGCTAAGGTGAAAATAGTACAACTGCTATTCGAAGGTTAGACAAATGCCTTCCATTTTGGTAAGGGAGCTGTTGGCATAAAAGGACCTCCTGGCCCTCCAAGTCTGCCCTCAGGTCCCTACCTACTGTGCTGCTATGGACCACAACTGATATCCAACTTTACCCCCCCAGCACCAACCCTGTTACCAATGTCCCCTTATGTGTATCCCATGCATGTTTGAAACCTGTTACTGTTTTGGTACCCATTTCCCCTGCTGGCAGGCTGTTCCAGGAGTCCACCGCCCTCTCTGTAAAGAAGTATTTCCTCACATCCCTCGAAGTCTCTCCCTTCCAGCTACATATCATACCCCCTTGTCCTTGAACCTCTCTTTCTCAGCAGAATTGAACTTTCCTGTACCTTACTATTACCTTTGAAGTATTTGAATGCTTCAGTCATGTCTCCCCTTTCCTCTAGAGAGTACATATTTAACTTCCAAAGTGTTTCCCCATAGTGCTTCTGGTGCAGGCCGTGCACCATTGTGGTTGCCCTTTTCTGTACTGCCTTCACTCAATCTATATCTTTTCTGAGATGGCTGGGACCTCCAGAACAAATATTTGCAACAGCAACAGCAAACAGGGATCATAGTAACATCAAGAAAAGAGAAGCATAAAGAATATCAACTCAATTAGTTTAACATTGCATCAGTTCATGAGAACGTTGCATCGTGGTCTGCATTTGTAGTTTAATGCAGTTGTAATCATTTAAAATACTATATTCCCTTTTCTGTATAGATATTGTGTGACTTTTTATACATCCCTTGCAGTATGTCTTCCTGTGGCTTATCCAGGCACTAAAAAACATGCAAGACAAAACCCTTTTAAAAACAGCTTTGCTTATTTAGACAGCTGTGTTGAGAGAGAGAAAGAGAGAGAGAGGGAGAGAGACAGGGAGACAGAGAGAGAGAGAGAGAGAGACAAAGGCAGAGACAGAGAGAGAGAGGCAGAGATTCTCTGTGTGTGTGAGAGAGAAAGAGAGATTCTCTGAGAGAGAGAGAGAGAGTTTCTCTGAGTGTGTGTGTGTGTGTGATTGTCTGAGAGAGAGAGAGATTCTCTGAGAGTGTGTGTGTGTGTGATTCTCTGAGAGAGAGAGAGAGAGAGTGTGTGTGTGTGTGTGATTGACTGAGAGAGATTCTCTGAGAGAGGGAGAGAGAGAGAGAGAGATTCTCTGAGAGAGTGTGTGTGTGTGAGATTCTCTGAAAGTGTGTGTGTGTGATTCTCTGAGACAGAGAGAGAAAGAGAGAGATTTTCTGGGAAAGGGTGTGTATGTGTGTAAGTGTGTGTGTGTGATTCTCTGAGAGAGAGAGAGAGAGAGAGAAATTCTCTGAGAGAGAGAGAGAGAGAGTCTGTTTGAGATTCTCTGAGTGTGTGATTCTCTGAGACAGAGAGAGAAAGAAAGAGATTCTCTGGGAGAGTGTGTGCATGTGTGCACGCATGCGCGTGTGTGTGTGTGTGTGTGTGAGATTCTCTGAGAGAGAGAGAGAGAGAGTCTCTGAGTGTATATGTGTGTGTGTGTGAGATTGTCTTAGTGTGTGTGTGTGTGTGTGTGTGAGAGAGATATGGCTTTGTGTGGCTACATAGGTATCTTTCAGCTGAGGTCTTAAGAGTTGGTGGCAAGTGAATTACTTCATACAGGTAAAGGAATACAGCTTCATCTCCAAGAGATGCAAACTGGACATGTCACTTTATCAGTCATTTAAAACAACACAAGTTTAGTTTCACATTCTTACTATGAGGGAAGCAAGTAAAATCAACCAGCATGGTTAGTGAACAAAGGAATGCACACCTCTGGATAAGTAGGAGAAGGGGATACCAGCAAAACATAAATGATGCAAGTGGCACCCTTTTCATGAGCTGTCAAAATCCCTCTTAGTGAGTCGAATCTCTTTTCATGAGCAGTCAAAATCCCTTTCTGTGAGCAAATCCCTTTTCGCGAGGTAGAGACATCTGGTCATCCCCCCACAAAAAGGGATTTTGTCAGTTCACTGAAAGGGATTTCTCATGATGAGGGATTTTGACAGATTATGAAGAGGGACATTGACAGCTTATGAAATGGGATTTGAAAAATGAATCCCTTTTCATGAGCTGTCAAAATCCCTTTTCACAAGGTGATCCCTTTTCATGAGGTGTAAAATTCCCTCTTAGCATGCCAATCCCTTTTCACAAGATTGGGCCATCTGGTCATCCCTTCGTGAAGAGGGATTTTGACAGCTCACAAAAAGTGATCAGCTGAGGACAAGGGAATTTTGACAGCTCACGAAAAGGGATTCTGAAAGATCATGACAAAGGATCAGAAGCAAATAATGAAAAGGGATTTTAAAACTTAAAACCAAGCATTTCGAGGCTGAAATAAAGTAAAACAAAGGGATACTTTTGTAGAGGAACAAAACCCATGCTTGTATGCATACTTGCCATTCTGTGCCACAGTAGCAAAAACACATTTGGAGCAGGATGTGAAAAATGAAAGTTTCTCAGTTTGCAAACGGTAGTAAACTAAGCGCTGAAGCTTAACAAAGAAAGAAAGGGCCCATAAAACATTATGGAAGAGGTTAACTTCTCTCATGCCAGAGGAAAGACCCATAAAACACTATGGAGGAGGTTTCAACTTGCAAAAAAAGGCAGTATTGGGGAGGGCTCAACTTAAGCACAGAAACTTGACAAACAAAGAAATGTCCCATAAAACACTATGGAGGAGGTTTCAACTTGCAAAAAAAGGCAGTACTGGGGAGTGTTCAATTAACTTCTCAAGCCAGAGAAAAAAATAGTGCTCTACAGCTGCCATACAGACACATGCAGTGTAGTAATGAGGCTTCAGTGGAGAACACTATTTTTAACACTCTATCATGTTGTTTGGAAGGTAATTTATGCAGAGAGTCCTTTTCTCAAAGCAAAATGTCTGCAAGGCTACGCCCACTGCAGCCGTAAAAAAGAGTTGGTGATACCACTGTAGAAGTCATTGGCAATAGCACAGTTGGAGTATTTGCCCAGCTCTGGAGGCCACATCACCAGAAGGACAAAGACAGAACAGAGTCATTTCAGTGAAGGGCAAGAAAAATAGAGCATGGTCTGCTAAATAAGTCATATAAGGAGAAAGTAGACTACCTCAATATGTATACTCTGGAAGAGGGGAGAGAGGGGGAGTATGATAAAGACCATCAAATTCCTGAAAGACATACATAAGGTACAAGACTGTGACATGTTTCTGGAAAAAAAAGTTTTTTTTAAGAACAAGGGATCATATGATGCTAGAAGGGCGTATTCTCAGGGGCAATGTGAGGAACTTGTTTTTACAGAAAGGTTGGTGGATGCATGGAACGGACTCTCAGTGAAGGTGTATAGCTAAAAAATGGTACTTAAATTCCAGGATTGCATGGGATATACACAAGGGAATCATAGGCATAAGAAGAAGTGGGTAACAAACAGAGATCAAGTTAGATACCTGCTATGGTGGTGCGTAGGGAAAGTGGGCAGACTAGGTGGGCTAGACGGTCAGTAACTGCCATCACTTTCCACGTGTGTATGTGATGCGCATGTCCCAGCCAATGACAGCGCTGCACATATATCAACACCACCTTCATCTACCATGGTACCGTGGATGGGCTAAATAAGGTGTCCGCACAGCCACATATGATAATTTTTCTTTGTTTTGAACAACAAGCCCATTACCTGTCACACTGCTATGTCAGTACACACATAGCACATGTTGTTTAATAAAATGTCCCACAGAGTTGCTTATAAGTGGTAAACTGCCATGAAATGCAAGGTCATTTTTTTTGGGGTGGGGGGGTCAATGTGTCAGGTGACATTAACCAACCCAGAACAAAATGGCAGCTAACTGGGCAGTAGTGCTGTGAGACACACACACACACACACACACACACACACACACACACACAATTACACACATTGAGGAAACATACCAGCAGTACATATCAGACTCTGCAGCACTTACAAAGAAGACACACATGATGGCCATAACAGTAAAGAAAAGCAGTGAATAACTATATAAATAATAGTAGATATGGAAACACCTATCACGGAGACACACCGAAGATGAATGTAGCAGTAGAAAAAGGTATGGCCTGCCCAACTTACAGTATGATGACCTTACCCACTCACAGGTCACACAATCACTTTGCATGCACACAATGGTGATGTTATCTCCATGGCATCATGCAAGAATAGGAGTGTGGAACGTGATAATGCTGCATTGCCTGATGCATGATGATTGGCATGACTGCATGTTGCCACAGAACATACACACAGTTCAGCAACATGGTTGCAGTGACAAGTGTAAACAGTATTTCAACATATTACCTATCGTGCCATGACAGGACACATTGTGGAATGACAGTGAGGTAGTATCACTGGCACACTCCCTAGTGTGTGTAACAAACATGGATATTGATCACCTCCTGCTACAATCAGGCCACAGACTGCCAGTACCACATTGTAACAAGAGGTTTAACAGCTAGGAATTAAAAATCAACACATGTAGGCATCCTACAATCAGCAAAAGTCTTTCACACCTTAAAACACATTGACACACACATACACAGGAGATGGCATTACTGTTCCATACTTGGCTTTCTATTCTCATAAACATACATGCCAAAAAGAGGAGTGCATACTCATACATTCATTCACTGGGAGATTCCGATGACCATGGTATTGATGGAACTCAGCTAAAGCCATCTCCAAGACCCATTGGCTGCAGCATACATCGGGGAAACCAGGATGAGTGCATATACAATCATGGATTGACACACCTGGGGTCATATTCTCCACATCGTTCATCTTCTCATCCACTCATTGGACTAATCTACAGCACACACACTCCCTCTCTGTTGGTATCACTTCACAATGACCACACATGCACCTTTGGACAGTACATAGATAGTTGTTACACACATATTATGGTAACAGAATTGGTCGGTGTTATGTATTTGGCAATTACATAAGAAACAGTCATGAGCACATGGGGAGGCATCATGGAGGAAATAAATCCTATCTGCACATCACAATAATGACTAATACTTTTTTGATTCCTGTGCCTACTACCTTGGTAATTGTCCATTGGTGGGAACATGACACAGTAACATACACTGCAAAGTACAGTCACCAAAGTGAATTGCACTGTGAAGACAGTGCAAAGCAGGGCGATGCAGAAGTAGAAAGGAGGCGGACACAAGACACCCACATGTCAGGAATTCCTGTGGTGACAACAGCTTCCACAGGAAGTATTCAACTTTGCTTTTCACAGCACACAGAGTGGTTACAGCTGATGTGTTACCATAGCAATGGTTCTAAATTGAGTGGTGTGCTTGTCAGTGACCAGTGGTGCCACTAAGGGACCTCATTGTGAAACATGCATTGCTCATGGGAGCTGGGACAGTACAACAGTAGGCCGAGTAAACCATTCATGTGTCAACCTGACAACACTGAAGTAATTCTATGTCACATGTCATTCATAATGACCTGCATGACATAGCTGTTACCAGTTGGTGGTTTTGGGGGGTTGGGGGACATAATTGGGTGTTCTTGTGTTATGATAGGCCAGTGCACAATGTTGGCAAGATAGGACATTGTCCTGCCTGGCCTGAGGTTGACCCAACAACAGGAAAAGGTGCAGGCCATATGGTTAGATGGAGCAAGGCTCATTGGTTCCATGTCATAAAAGTGATCGCAAAATACCAATCGTTATTATGGCGAGTGTATATCATCGAAAAGCAAATCGGCGATGTACACTTGCCGGCACCCCAAAATCCAGCAAAGAAAAAGTGTTTTTGCTAGAGGAGCTTTGCCCCCTGCACCCCCCCTAAATAAAGATTACTAACCCCAGGGGGGGGTGAATGTCGGGGAAGGGGTACAACCTGCATTTGTGGGAAAAATTAAGTGTCACACCCACAGGCAGCAACAAAATTGTAACCCTCCTGGTTCCCTGCCCTGAATCCTGTACCTGCTCAGCCAGAGCTAGCCACCTTCATCACCACACCCCAGGGCTAGCTCAGCTGGAGCAGGCACAGCAGTCCCCTACAGATTCTTCCCCTACTCCTCCCCTCCCTTTGCTATCCTCCCTTCTGGTTGCTGTTCACTACAGTCACTTTCACTGTAGGGTCGCTACTTTTGCAGGGCAGCCCTTGATGATATCACTGAAAATGAGTCGCTGTTTTTGCAGTCGCTCATTTTCAGTCACTATCATCACAGGATACCGACTCATTGACAGGTCACGTGACCAAGTTGCACATCAGCAAGTCATAATCTGGCCAGCGGTCCTTCCGATATCGAGCCCCCTCATGGCTAAACAACCTAGCATCCAGTATCTCCCTTGCATCCAGTCTGGGCCAATTTAAAGCTAATCTCAAATCCTTTCTCCATAACTCTGCAATCTGTGAATGTTCATAATGTACTAATGTACTTAACTCCCCCACTTCCAGGTTTTCTCCTCCATTGCAATGGGATAGCCCTCAGCATAGGGATTTCTTCTTTCTTTTCCCATGCTAGAGCTCATTCAAACTCACTATAAATATTTTATGGCTCTGGGCCTAGTATTATGACTCTCCGAAGCTTATACTGTCTTATTAACATATTATTAACCTAGACCTCTTTAAGATCACTGCTGATGTAACTATGCTATGTTAACTGTGCTGAATATTTTGATGTGTGTATTTAAGTGATGCTTGTATATTTTTCTTTTTACTGATGTGGAGCCTTTGCAAAGGAGTCTATGACTAAAAGGTTGTAATTCCAATTCTTTCAATAAATAAATAAAAAAAATAAATTAATATGCATTTGTTACAAAGTATTCAGACATTGCTCACCAGCCAGACCTACTGGTGACTGATCAAACCTTAGCCTGGCACACCTGTGCTGTCCGTAACCAACATATACTATATGATATTTAAGTCACGAAACACCCTAACATGACACAATATCACACGCACACCCACACATGTGCACAGACACAGAGACATGCTCAGTGAAACACTGAGAAAAAGGCACACAAGTTACAGTAAACATAAGCCTCTGCCTTGGGCCACTGCTTGCCAGGGGGCCTAAAGCAATCCCTACATATATTTACTATATACCCTTTTCTTATTCTGCCCGACCTGCATGTTTTTGCAAAGGACTCAGCTGCTGAGTAATCTGAACAAGGAAGGGGCTGAACTGTAATGTGAGTGTCATCTCCCTGATTAGGTGCTTAGTACAGCTGATAGCTTCAGGGGTCCCTGGCCAGGCTGATCTTTATGGTGTAAACTGACCCATTTCCTTTGCTTTGTCTCCCAGCCCCTGGTATACCATGTGGGAGGAAGTGGCTAAAAAGATACATGGCCTCTGACTGCTGTTCCTGATAGGGAGCGCGACTAGGATGAAGCATTAGTGGGCCCACTATGGTATTTTTACCAATATTTGCCTCATGTTGTGCTTTTGTGAGGCTCTATGAGTCGAATCAGAAAGATCAGACAGACAGCAGAGACTGCTTACTGAACAGCCTGTTCCAAGTTCAAGGCACCTCTCATTAGCACAGGAATGCTATTTGACTTGCCTTGGAGCCAGGTCAAATAGCATGCAGAAAGAGATCCAACTGTCCTGAACCTACATCTTTTCCAAGTTCTTGTCTGGTTGGTCATGACACTAGGCTAATCCCCTTCCTGCTGAGGTGGTGGGGGTGAAGACTGTAGTGGGGTTCAAGAGTGCATGGGACAGGCATAAGGCTTTGTTAGTGGAAAGGAAGGAGCGAGCCAGAGATCAATTAGGGTCTGTGATGATACTATAGGTAGGGAAAAATGGGCAGACAGGATGGGCCAAGTGGTCCTTGTGTACCACCAAATTCCATGTTTCTTTGTGTCTGTACTGTTGCCTGCAGCTCTTTACATACAAACTGTAGCCTAAGGTTACATTCAGCCTGTATGTAAAAGGATTCACAAGATGCCTTACGGTCTGTAAGACACTCACTCTGCAGCAAAGTAGCTTGGTCACAGAGAAGGGGAGGGGGATTTCTCTTGGCCCAAGGGCCACTGGTAGTCTTACTTTAGCCCTGACAGAACAATAAAGAGACACACAGATTCACAGTGTAAACTGCAAACACAAACATATGCACAGACTACTGAATGACATATGGGAAGGAACAACATTTTGCAATGCACACTGATAAAGACATCACATTCTGTGGTCACATGCCCTTGACATGCTTGTGCACTTCACTGTCTTTCACACCATGGGCACAGAAAGATGTGGTGACTGTCCACAAGACATGGTGTTTAAAGTACATGTAGCACCAGTAAGAAACCATTTCCTCCCACCCCTTACCACCCCCTTTCTATGGTATAGCAGTGGTGGGCAGCTGTAGGGCAGCAAGACACCATGTACCTTGATAACTAGAGACTGGCTCTGTTTGAAACAGTTAATTGCACTAATACCAATAATAGCAGAGCACCAGACTGTGTGCAAGGGGTGACAAGAAGTGCTCAAATGGAGGCAAGACATAAGATTCTTCACTAAATCACGCTGTGCACACTTTTTGGCATACTACACATACCTATGATTCACTGTGCTTTCCACAGTGAATATATGCTGACTGTACAACCATTCCTTGGTGTTATTAATGATGACTACTAGAAATAAATCTCCATTTATTGTATAAGGCTCTTAAAAATGTATAAACACTAGATGTAATAGTAAGACATGTCCATCAGTCTGTGTTACCCAGATGGGAATCAGGAGCCACAGATTCTGACTGGCTCTCTGGACTACCATGTGCATAACTAGTGAGAGGATCCAGACAGTAGTGATCATCATATACTGGATCCCCACAGTCAGACACCGTCCGAGACATCGCAGTCATTGCTCCACACTGAGTCTGTGATGGTGCCACTTGCTTGAGCACCAACAGACTCGGAAACTGCTATATTCAACTCAGCTTCTATTGCAGAATACAACAGATGGGTTCTGGAGCTGATGTCACAGGAGCCGCGCATGCACACTAGTGCTTTTTCATGGTCTGAAGGGGAAACCAGAAATAGACATAAAACAATAGAAAAGGTAAAAATCATTCATCATTTTTATTTTTTAACACAGCATACTGATACTACATGTCAATGTTTAGCTATAGCTGCAAAACAGACTATACCACCGGATTCCCTCTTTAAAACTTTTGTGTCAATGAATAATCTGCATTTATCAATACGAAGCACAAGGCCGACCTTCTTTAAGTAATAAGCCTTATTAATAATTTGTGTCAAAGAAAACTTTTGTATGACTAAAATTTATTGTCTTTTAAAAACAAATTGGGGGGCATGGTTAAGGCGCTGACAACAATGGCTGCTTAAACCCAATACTCCATTCTGCAACAGACCAGAAAGACATCTAAACTTAGGTGTTTGGTTTGCAACTTGATAGAATGAATGGAGATATGGAGATTGGAAGTACTCTGAAGTAAGGCAAGCCTAAAAAATATTGTTGAGGCATGAACTAGACATGAACTTTTGATGTTTGAAATATTGTGCAGTGGGCTCACCACAAGGAGTGGGATCCCTCAGCCTGGCAGAACAGTGAAAGGCAGCAGTAGCTTATGGGTCAGAATCTATGGGGGCGACAATATCTGTCAGTGATCCCAACCCTAAACATCTCGTTTCTTCCACTGTACCTACAAACTGACTTGCAGAAAGAACAAATAAATCAGAACACATGCCGGAGCTTTTATATCAGAGAATCCTGCAGTCAGTTACCCCAGGAGAAAGTCTTGCTCCACCATCACTTTCCCAGAATGGCAACCAGCAACACGGAAAGCACTGTTACTCCCAACACGGACCAGCTGGACTATATTACTAAAATGATGGAGACCCTACTCTCTGAGGTGACTGTTTTAAAACTGGTCTAACAGGAAACACTGAGGAGGTCTGGGATTTACAAGAAAAGATGAATGTCTCTGAACAGAGAACAGATGAACTAGAGAGGTAGCAGCACTCCATCCTGAAAAGGATGGAGATACATGAACAAAAACTTCAAAGGCTGTGAGAACATGTGGAAGATCAGGAAAACTGGGGATGCTGGAGTAATATCAGAATTCTCAGCATCCCCGAGAGACTGGAGGGCTCCTCCATGGAAGCTTTCTAAATGCCTTTTTACCAAAACTGCTGAGGGCTTGTTGGAGAGGCCCAGTTGAAGAAGAATGTTCACACAGAACAAAGGGACCAGCTGCACCCACAGGGACTCCCCACAGACCCATAATTGCCTACGTGTTAAGGTACTCCACCAAGAAATGGGTGCTGTGGGTGGCTAGAGAACAAGGTGACCTATATTGGAATGGAATCCGGATTTCCCTATATCGGGACTTCTCCCACAAGATCACCATGCGGAGAAAAGCCTACATCTTAATTAAAAACAAACTGAAGGAAATGGGCTTCATGTACCATTTCAAAGGAACTGCTTAGTTTAGGAGCTGTTAGTTGTAACTACTGCAATTCCCTGTGCCTAGCTTCTCTCTCCCCCTCTTCCTCCTGACTGAATAGTCAACAGTAATACCTCGTAAAATGGTTTTCAAGGTATCCCTTAATATGGTGGGTGAAACTTCAGAAGAGGAATATTTTTTTTAAAAAGACCCTGGACTAGTTGTTTAAATTCGGGGTCTCAAGTGGGCCAAGTTTAAACGCCAATGAGCAATTCAATGAGTAGCCCTTAAATGAATTTTTGCATATACTGGTGTATGATCGGATAACAAAGTCCTACCATGCCAGACATCCTAGAGTGTATCCAGGTGCTCGACCATAGTAAACAAGTAGTCCAGGTGGGAGGCTACATCGGTTCAGGTTGCAACCTATGTAAACTCTCTAATCATAGGAAAACAGTGGCGCTAAACGTCAACAATGCCAAGGGTGGAAATTGTATGTTGTATGTACTTCTGTAAGGGATTAATCTGATGAGGTAGGGGTTTGGAAACATCTAGAGCTGGATCTAGTGTTGTATTTAAATCCTCACCCCCCCCATAATTAGCTGTCCCTGCAATATCAGGAGCAGGCAATTTAAAAATCTCTGTGCTAACAACTTGGAGGATCCCAGAGACAAATATACTGATGCCAGAGTCACTGGCTATGCATACAGTTTACCAGTAGCTGTTGCATAGTGCCCCTCAGGGTCCAGAAACTGATCCCGTAGCTCAAAGGGGATTCCCCTCAGAATTAAAATAGCTATCCCAAGTCTCCACCCAGAGCCATTAGAAGAAGCCAACACAGTCTGAAAGCCCAATTTTGTAAATTTATCCTGCTCCACAGAGGACAAATGAGTCTCCTGGAGAAAAATAACCTCCAGTTTTTCCCTCTGAACAAGTTGTAGAGGGCAGGAATGTTTAACAGCACTGAGTATCCTGTAGCCAATCACTAGACATAGCAGCTACCTCAATCAGAGCCAGAGGGATGCTGAGAAGTGGGGTGAACTCCTTATATGATTTTTTTATTCACTGTATATCATGGTAATGTTTTTCTGATTTTTCTCTTTTATGGATTGTTTGCCTCCTATTGCTTAGTGAACAGAGATTGCTAGGGAGAGGAGGGAATTAATGTTCAGGCCCCCCCATGTATTCCTGCCACTTGGGGGTAATTGGGAGGAAACAGACGGAGACAGGTGCTTATGGGTAGGGAGATTAACAAAGAGGGTGGGTATGCATGGTGGGGCTTTCACTCCCCTTCCCTTCAGTGAACACACTCATGGTCAATCAGCTGGGACCCTTCCCCCCCATTACAGGAAATTTCTTAGCCCTCACTCGAGCAAATTGGGGGACCTAAGGAGGGGAGTGGTGCCCATGGTCCTTTATTGACTGGAAGTGAGTACACAGGGAGTGGTGAACAAAACCCTGCTAGCAACAAAGGAAGGTAGTACACAGAGAGGTTAGAGTGAGTGGGGGGTGGTAATCATCAACCCTGGCTCTAAACAAACCATCAGTTAAAGGGTCACCACCGAGTCACAGGAAGGGCCCATAGGACTAATCCCATATAAGCTGGGCACACACTTCAGGCCTGAGGGCGAATTATGGAGGATGGGGAAGGTTGTCCCCCCCCCTTGAAATATGGGGACAACCTCTTGCGCATCTGTATGATCCCAAGAGTATTTTTGTATGGGCCTAACCCGGACCTTTCCTTTCTTTATGTTACACACCAGAATGGGCCATAGGCAGAGGAAACAAAGCAGGAATCATAGTTCCACCACTAGAGATGCCCCATGTGCATGGACACTAAAAGGAAACAGCACCCCTCAAATGCCTAACAATCAAGCAGTAGACACAGGAAGAACAGGTGGAAACACGTAGATATAAGAGTGGGAGTGCCCCCCCTCACCCCGGAGTACATGTAGACAGTGAACAGTGGAGGTGGGCCTCTCCCGTCCACCTCCATCCCAAGAGGACTCCCCCCTCCCCCCATGACATGGAAACTAAAGGGAAAGTATTTATTACAAAACAGCTGGTAGAAGTGCAATATCACTGCCCAATATGCTATATTCGGACTTCACAGATAGCCTGATAACTCCATGTCAAAACACTATGGACCTGGAACACACAGTCTGTACCCATCACTTACTGATGAGGACACCTCATTACTTGTGTCATAAGGTCAGGGGCAGACTGAGTACTCTTGGTAGACAGTACTTAACCTTCCCGATTGGCACTACAGTGGCATGGCTAGGGTGGTATTTATAAAACCACCCCTTTTTCCTTGCCCAACACTGTTAGACACCTTAGTGTATTCACAAATTGACACACACATATACTAAATAGCCTAGCTATGTAGCACTCTAGGTGGTTGGCACCAGGATAGGGCCACGTACCAATACCAAACTCTTGTAGGTTATAACTGGTATTGTACGCTATACTGTTTAGGAACTGTTAGTAGTAACTACTGTTACCAGCCCCAGGGCTATCCAGGGCTTTATCCGGTTTTATCTTTGATTCACAGATTTGTTGGTCACTCTATTCTTTCTTATTGCATCCCTTACAGGACAGCAAGCAGTTTTACAGAAGATCTGACCGACCGCACTAGTCCAGGGACTATACCCACCCCTACACCCCTGGAGATCCAGGGCATGTCTTGCTATGAGACAAGTCCAAGTGTAAGTGACCTTAGGAGATACAGGTAAGTGTAATTTGGGTGTCATAGTTGGAAAGAATAGCCAATAGCATGCAACAAGAGTGGAGGTGCGTCTCCTGGAATGTGGAGGGCTTCAATCACCTGGCCAAGAGAGACAAGCTGTTACAGCATCTGAAATTCCTGAGGGCAGATGTGGCCCTGCTCCAGGAAACAATACCAGAATGGTTCAATGGCTTTGAAAAGGTTGGGTTGGGAAAGTGCTGCATAGCTCTGGTTCCTCCAAATCGAGAGACGTAGCTATAATAGTACACAAAACGTGCCCATGGGTGGAGGAGTGGGTAAAGACGGATAGACTGGGGCTGTGGGTGGTAGCCTACTTTGCTTTCCTGGGAGGTTAGGTAGTGATGGTGAACATTTATGCCCCCAATAGGGATGAGCAGGATTTCTTTCCCCAGATCAATCAAGTTCTAGAGGAGGCAAAATGAGAGGATGAAAACATCCTCACACTAATGGGAGGGGACTTTAACTTGGTTGAGGATATTTTCCTGGACAAACCCAGGCCTACCCTGGAAACCCATTCCAGGGCAAAAGAAGCTTTATCAGCCCTGAGGAAAGAATGGGGCATGACATATGTTTGGTGCAGGAATAACCCTTCAGGGAGGGATTATGCCTTCTTCTCTCTAGTCCACAGGCTGTTTAGCCACTTAGACATTTGCCTGTCAGATGGGATGATGGCCTGGGGGGGGTTTATGATGCCAGGATCGAGCCAATGATCATCTCTGACCATGCCTCAGTGGGTATCTCATATATACTACCCGAAAATCAACTGTCTTCCCTGAGATGGTGGTGCAACCCCCTTCTCATGAAGGACAACGAATTCTGTGCATGGATCCAGAATGAAGCACAGGCCATCTTCCCGATCAATGCCACAGGAGAGATAGTAGATGGGACCATGTGGGAGGCATTTAAAGCCTACCTCAGAGGCTGTATAATCTCCTATATGGCCTCGCAAAACAAGAAATGTATGGAGGAGATGAACAAGCTGCAGCAAGAGCTCTCCACCCTCGAAACACAGTTCAAGCTAAACCCTGCACCTAACAGCACTGCACTTCCCCTCATCATTGGCCTGAAGTACAGGATTAACATCCTCATGCAAAGAAAAGCAGAATGGCAGCTTCTCCGGGCTAAACACAGATTCTGGAAGTCTGGGGACAAAGGGGGCAAACTCCTTGCCTTCCATCTGAGGAAGTAGAAGGCCAGCTCTCAGATCCATGGATTAGGGATTCATCAGGGAAAATTGTAACTAAACCCCTAGAGGGCAATGAAACCATGCAGGAAATTTTCCAAGCCCTCTACTCATCGAAGGCCCTTTACACAGGAGCCCCACCATACACAAAGATCATGGCATTCCTCAGCTCTATGTCACTCCCATGTCTAAGTCCAGAGGAGATACATAAGCTTGAGGAACCCATATCACTCCTGGAACTAAAGGGAGCACTCCACTAGTTGACAAAGGGGAAAGCCCCGGGAACAGACGGCATGTTGGCTGAACTGTATCAGCTCCTTTTGGAAGAGATCCCCCCCTTTTGGCCATCCTACAGGAGGCTGATGAGAAGGGAGTCCTCCCCTGATGTTAAAAGAGGCTATCATTACCCTTTTACCAACAAAAATCCTCTGACCCACTGGATTGTGCAAACTTTTGCCCTATCGCTCTGATCTCAGTGGACACCAAGGCCATGGCGAAAGTGTTGGCCAGCATGCTGGAAGTAGTGCTCCCTTTGCTGATACATCCTTCCCAGTCTGGATTCAGCAAGGGCAACACAGGAGCAGACAACATCCACACCATTCTTAATCTTAAATGGAATTCCCTCCGCTCCACCACATGGATGGCAGTGCACTTTTGTAAGGCCTTTGACTCGGTGGAGTGGGGGTATCTGCATTCCACTTTGATGCGTATGGCTTCAGTCACTTCTTTCAGACTTGGATAGTCAGCCTGTATAATTTACCCATGCCAAAATCCTGACTAACAGGAATCATTCCTCCCCTTTTGAGCTACAAAGAGGCACACGTCAGGGGTGTCCACTGTCACCCCTGGTGTTTCTCCAGGCACTAGACCCTCTGTCCAGAAAACTGCTGTCAACTTCAGAGGTCCAAGGTATTAAGGTGAAGGGGAAATACTACATGGGCAACACTTATGCTGATGACCTCCTCATCACCTTTGCCAAACCCACCACATCCTTACCCCCTGTACTGTGTATACTCCAGGAATTTGCCGCAGTATTGGGACTCACAGTGAATCAAAAAAACACACCCTAGCCTACCTTTTCAATAACCTTCCTGTAACGCTGCCCACAAAACTCTTGCAAAACTTGGACAAATTGGTGGCTACATCCTGTGGGAAGGTAAACCATCTAGCTTTGGAAATGTTACACTAAGGGCACACTGGAAGAAGAGCAGCCTGGGCCCTATTATGGTTTCAGGGCTGCTTTCTGGCATATAGGGCAGCCCAGCCTATTAGATGGTTTATGCCTAAGTCACACCTGACACTTGAGCTGGAAACTGAGTTAGCGGAGGTTTCATGGCTAGGGAATCTACTGGGCACATGCACCCCCCCCCCCAATGCATCAACTCCCCAATGCTGTGGGAAACTTGCAAGGCCTAGAAAATGTGCATGTCACTGACCTATACTGCCAGGTCCACATGGGTAACCCTGTTAAGATATTTCCATCTATGGGACAATCCTAGCATTCGGATAGGAGAGGAAACCATCAAATGGCTCCTCTGGCTAAGGAAAGGGGAAACAGACAATTGCAGACCTTCTACTACCAGACTTGGAGGAGCTGAGATCTTTTCAGCAACTTCAGGAACAGTTCCTCCTCCCTAGAATGAATTTCTTGAGAAACCTTCAGATCTAGGAGGTTATCTGGGAGCTTAATAAAAGTAGAACCACAACAATAGGGTGGTAATGTTTAAAATCAATACACAAGCCTGGGAGAACCAAAGGAGTAGTGGGTCAGATATACTGTATGCTCTGGGATGCCCAGCCAGACTCTACAGAAAAGTGTAGACTTAAATGGGCACAAGATATCCAAAAGGACATCTCCCCAGATATGCGGGACCGATGCCTGAGAGGTGCACACCTAGCATACAGAGACACCAGCAGCCAACTCATACAACTAAAACTAATGCTAAGGTGGTACCGCACCCCAGTTGCTCTGAATAGAATGGGCCTCATACCACATGATCAATGTTGGAGGTGCCAAGACCAGAAGGCCAATCTGCTGCACATAATGTAACAATGCCGAATATTAGTGCCATACTGGTCCTTGAACCAAGAAGACTGCTCCAAGGTGGTGGGTGTAACAATTGCCCCATCCCTGGCTTTTATACTGCTGGGGGAAACCATACAGGGGCATTCCTTGCTCACACCAATAAGGGACTGGCTAGTGTCAATGCTGTTAGAGGCTAAGGGGGTCATCTTGATAAGATGACGAATGCCTAAACCCATGCCCCTCCTCACATGGCAATCAGCCATGGCTAGACTTGCCATCTTTGAACATCTCTCATATGCCAACACAGGTCAGATGAGTAAGTACACCAGGAAGTGGAGGGGCGTATCTGAATTCACATCTCTGCTTGGTTCCCCCACCATTGCCTGGCAAACCCCCATCTTAAATGTTATTACACAGTATTACAGCCACCAGGTTCACAGCATAGCCCTAGAGACAGCCTGAAGCTTCCAGGTTCAGTTGAACTCATAGCAGGGCCAAACATGTCTACACAGAGATATCAATGTAAGGTCTCATTGATTCCATATTTGTGCTGAGATTTGAGGATAACCTATTGCTTTTCTGTTCCTCTCAACATTAAAGATTTTCCTTATGTACCCTATAACTCTGTTTAAGCTACACCAGAGTGCCATGTTGTCAACCTAGCTATGTTATTATTGTCTTTTTTACACAGTTAAAGTTTACAAGTAGTATACCAATGCACTATTTAACTCTGTATTCCTTGTTTTGTGTTCTATAACATATTGTTGAAAACTGAAAATCTCTATAAAATCTTATGATAAAAAAAGAAATTAGTAATAATTTGTGTCAAAAGAAAATTTTGCATGACTAAAATTTGTTTTTGTCTTTTAAATTACATTGTTTAAATCCCATTTTATTGGTCATGTTTACTTTCAAACTTGTTTTGGCAACTTTAGTACATTTTTGTGGCTTTTTCACTTGCGCAAAATGTTGTTTTTGACATGGGTACAAAAATCTTGCATTGGCATACCTTGATACCACTTTACAAGTGTCAGGCTGTCGGGGCAGCCTTCGACTCAATCACATCCATCTGTGTCTGACATTTGCCTACTCACTGAAGGCCCCCCTATTCTGATGGGGAGCTTAGGGAGTTAAACATTAAAGTTTGGAGGTTAGAGCAGCGCTTGAGGAGTTCTGGCCTGATGGAGGAAAAATTGGCCCTGAGGACACATTATGATATCTGTCAGTGGGCAATCTCCCAAAAGAAGGCTAACTTTTTGCCTAAGGAGATTACTGCAGTGGGAAACAGACAAGCTCATCTCTTCTGCATGTTAGATAGGCTATTACATCTAGCCTGTCTCCATGGGGAAGAAGCAGGTTCAAGCACAAAGTGTAATGAGTTTGCTCTGTTCTTTACTGACAAAGTGTCCTCTATCAGGGCTGAGGTCTCTTCCAGTCCCACTCAAAGGGATTGTGGGGTTCACCCTGAGCCATGTCTGGGCTGAGTTCGATCTAGTTGGAGTGGAGAAGGTGACTGACATAATCGTGACACTGCAGTCAACATGTTGTGGCCTTGATCCAGGTCCAACCCATCTTGTGGTCGGTTGTATGGATCTAATAGGACCTGTGGTGTTAGATTCATCTGGAGATCACTCAAGAGTGGGGTCTTTCCTGGGGCCTTGAAATAGGTGTTGGTTAGACCTCTACTGAAAAAATCCTCAATGGACCCGGAGTGTCTCAACAACTACAGGCCAGTCTCAAACCTCCCATTAAGGTTCTAGAGAAAGTGGTGACTATTCAGCAAGGGATGCATCTTGCCTCCTCCTCCTCCACTTATGAGTGTTTCCAGTCTGGATTTAGGTTCAGGTACAGCACCGAAACTGCACTGGTGAGGGTGCTAAATGATCTTTTTTATATATATATACAGCTGTTTTTCCTCCTGGGAGCCCTGGCAGATAACTGAGGTCTCTCCGTGTGAAGAAACTCACTGTCAGGCTTCTTCCTGTGTCCTCGTATCATCGACCCCTGTTGATCCCCCATGGATTACCCCCTGCAGCATGGCCATGGAGGAGGGTGCAGGCATCCCCTTCCCCCAGAGACCAAATCCAGACACACCAGGGCCAACCCCCAGAGATGCAGGAGCCATCGCAGAATCTGCCAGGCTCTATTTTCCACTTTTCTCCCATTCCCAGTCCCCACCAACATGGTGGCATTGGCACGTGTCTCCCGACCTGTACTGCCTGCCAGAGGTCAGTCAACAAATGGGATGACAAGTCTTCTTCCCCCTTGAGAGAGGAGAACAGTCCTCTGGATGCTCACTCCTCTCTCACCCCTGCCAACCCCCAGCGGCCCAAGATCATTCCCAAACCCAGGTCACCAGTGTGGCATGAAGTGTGGTGTCCAGCACCTCAATCCTCAGCACTGCCAGGCCAGCTATGATCTTCTAATGTCCAGTGATAGAGGAGAGAGAAAAGGTCCATTGGGTGAGAACCTTAGTGTGAGACTGCCTTCCCACTTTGTGGCTTGAACAGACTGATTCAATTTTAAAATGAAGCTTGCAGTGTTGGGCATGTAGGGATCAGTGTGGAAGTAGGGACTGCCTCTACCAAGGCACCCTGCACTTCACACTCGTTCCCTGGTTACATAGCAACACCCCTGGGAGCACACGTGGGCGGACACTGTTCTGCACACATCACATTTTGGGCGGATCAGTAGAGTGATGCAGCAGAGGCGCCACCCACTCTGCAGGCACATAAAAATGCATCACTACAGTGAGACTCACTCTTAGAACTTTTTGAAATGGCACTAGACAAGGCCCAAGACACAGGAGCAAGGTACATGCATGAGAAACTCTATTCAAAGCTAAAGAACAAGTGTTCAATGATAAAACAAATGTACGGCATGTGCAACCAATGAGCAGCTTGTAAAGAATTATAACATTTATATCTCCATCTCCTGCACAAAATCAGCCCATTGAAAGGGGTAACAAAAACTTTAAAGGCCCTAGCTGCAAAGTAAAAAGATACTGGCAGGCTATTTAGAGATCCTACACATGAATCAATAAGAAACAATAAAAGTAAGTAATTACAGACACTGCAGTACAAAGCAATAGTGGTCAGGACTGTAGAGTTACATTTTACCGCTGTTTTTAACTTCAAGGGACAGTCATATGTTATTACATGCAAAGCAAAACTATTTTGCAAATGTTAAGATGTAGATTTATATTCTGTACATGCACTGACAGAGTGTAAGGAAATGTTAGACAAAAGCAATATTAGAACTATGACTTGTAAATAACATGAAAAATTAAGCTAAGAAGATAAGAGCTTAGTTAGCATTTACATAAGCTGAAAAAATGTTTGCCTGCTAAGACACAGAGATAGAATGAGTTATATCTAAATGCACCTCTCTAGTCCATAGGGAACTAGTAAGCTAACTGGATATCTTGATCTGTCTAATAGGCTAAAAATGAAAAAACAGTTACCAAATAACAGAAAGGGGATTTATGTGTGAGATTGAACAGCAGGTGAATATGAGATTCCATTTTTATATGTAACTCATAAGGGGGCTAGTACAGCTGTGAACATAAAGAGCTTTAAAAGCAATGGCAAGGCAAATGTTTATGTGGATAAACTTAGTAATGTAGCTGCTAATTGTGTGCTGATGAAACAATATTCTGTTCCTTTGAAATTCATTTAAACCATGCTAATTCATTTAGTCTTAAAGAGACAGTAATGCACTATGATGGAAATAGAAAAGTTTATTATTGCCTTACAGTGATTAACCATCAACTGAGATATGAATATATGCATTAATATTTTGCCAAAGCATAATATGGTTCAATATGGACAATTTTGTCTGATCAAAAATTCAAATATAAAAAATAATTTGAAATTACAATTTTTTTTGATATGTACGGGAACATGAATATTATGTTTGTATGTTTAGTTAGATCCTTGCCCCTGATGAAGCCCAGAGTTGGGTGAAACATTGGGGCACAGGGGATCACTGTATTCATAGTAACGCAACAAATAAAAGAAAATAGATTTTATACAAAACAAGTGTGGCTGGTTGATGAAGAATAAAACTTTTTCTCTGCACAGTGATGGAGGAGAGCATACCATCTTAGTTGTCCTCAGTCTCTCAGCGACATTTGACACCATTGATCATGAGGTGCTACTGGACTGACTGCGGAACTGGGTTGGACTAACCAGAACAGTCATCAACTGGTTTAAGTCCTTCCTCATGGACAGGGTGCAAAGGATGACGATGGGGTTAGTCTCATCTAACCCGATGCCACTGTCCTGTTGTGTTCTGCAGGGGTCGGTCCTGGTGCCCTTGTTGTTCACGGTGTATATGCTTCCATTGGGAGACATTAGTAGGTGGTATGGGCTGGATTTTCATTGTTATACTGATGATACCCAACTATACCTGTCCTGTGCACCTGGAACCCAGGCTGTGGACTCAGTGATTAACAACTGCCTGGACAGGATCCTGAACTGGATGACGCACAACTGGCTGTGACTCAACCCTGACAAGACAGAGGTACTAGTGGTGGAGCCTGGTTGTCATTGTGATGGAAGGAGACTTGGGGATCCCCCTGGACTAATCCTAGGGGGTGTTTTCTCCAATCAGGTGAAGGATCTGGGCATGATCCTTGACGATGGCCTTGACACTTGAGGCTCAGGTGTTGTTGGCCGTCATTAACAGTGGTTTCTATCACTTGAGGAGCATTGCCTGGATCCGAACCCTGGTACCATCTGATGACCTGCCCACCCTGGTGCATGCCTTCATCATGTCCAAGCTAGATTACTGCAATCAATCCAAAGATACTAGCAATACTGCAATGCCCTATACCTGGGGCTATCTGGAGGCAACCTTCGCTGGCTGCAGCTGGTGAAGTATGTGGCAGCGAGGTTGTAGACTGACATTTCAAAATTTGACCATGTCACACCTGTCCTCTGCGAACTGCACTGGCTGCCAGTGAGGTGGAGGATTGCCTTCAAGATCAGGCTGCTGACCTATAAAGCCCTGCATGGGGTGAGACAGCTTACCTGCAAGACCTTTTGATACCTCATCACCCATCTTGGGCTCTCAGTTCCTCCAAGGGTGGCCTCCTTGTGGTTCCCAGGGCTAATCTGCAACAATCTGGGGACAGGGCATTCTCAGTTGCTGCACCAGCCCTGTGGAACTCTTTACCTTGACGCCTGTGGGAGACGCCCTTGGTAAAGGCCTTTAAGAGGGGCTTGAAAATGTTGCTCTTTCAGTGGGAGTTCAATCTGATTTGATTTATTGAATTATTGACTACTGCCTGTTCTGTAATCATGGCATTAATGTATAAATTTGTCTCTATTATAAAATTGCCAAATGCTGAGTGTGGGATAGGCAAAATTGTAGAAATCATTGTCTCTGCTTTATATGCTAATTTTATATGTGTATGTTGTTATTATTGTTAAGCACTCCGAGCCTCTGAGGAGGAGCACTATATAAAGTTCCTATCCTATCCTATCCTATCCTATCCTATCCTATCCTAACCTAACCTAAGACCACATCCACCCTAGATAAGTACCTAAGGGACATATCAAAATAACATTGTTATTGCTTTCTGTATGGGGGGTGCTATGTCGCCAAAACTTTCAGGCCTGGGCCCTCAGACTAATAGTGTTTTCCTTGTTGTACTCATGATTGTATATTGATTATGGGCTGGGGCCAGGAGGTTTTGGATAGAAGTGGGGAGAGGCCCAGTAGTGTCTTCTTCCCAAGTAGACAGACCTGATACTTAATTCTATCTTGCAGTTGTAACCAGTCAGTTTGGGCACATATGGTGCAGATATGTGTGAGCCTATCAGCCCAGAGTGCAAAGCGGCAGGCCCTGGTTAATGCCATCTTGACTCTATTGAGTACCATGTTAGTTGCTGCATCGTAGATTGATAGGCCATAGTCCACCACTGGGAATAAGGAGCTGGAGACCACCAAGCATCTCACTTCTGGTGTGATGTAGTGCTGATGTCAATACAATATCCATAGTTTTATGTTAACCTGTTTTACAACATTGCCAATGTGTGGGGAAAAAGTAAGTGCGTCATCTAGTGTAACACCTAGGTACTTAAATGCTTTTACTTGCTCCAAGGGATTCTCTTTATTGTTTAATATGTTAAGATGCAGGGCCTTTTTCCTAGCTAGCAGGCCTGTGAATGTCATAGTCTTCATCTTCTTATAGTTTAGTACCAGTTTATTAGTACTGAACCAGTTTTTTAACACCCTGACACTGTGCTGGAGTTCACGTAATAGGATCTCCTGTTGAGGGCTGCTGGTATAGATGACGCATCATCTGCATATAGGAGAACCTTCGAGGGGAAATCAGAGAGGAGGTGATTTACTAATAATCCAAATAACAGGAGCCCCAAGATGCATCATTGGGGTACCTCAAAGGTTAAACTTTTGGAGTCAGACAACGCTCCATTGATCTTTTTTTTTTGGTCTGGCTTTCCATTTTTTCCTCAGGTCTCATCCACTCACCGCCCCCATGCCCAGGCTTATCCACCCTCTGGGTGGGGCCACTGAGGGTGCTTCCCACTCCCAAATGGACGTTGAGGGCAAACCCCAGATTACCCCCCCGAGTCAGGGCCACGAGTGCATGGACCCCCCGGCAGGCATCGGTGGCAGTGGGAGGTGGAATGGGATGAGCCATCATGCTGAGGGCCAGCATTTTAGTTAGTTTTATTTTCCTGGGGGTGGGGATGTGGAATGACATCAGGCATCTGCCCTGCCTCCTTGAACATTCAGGCACTGGACACTGTGGTACCCCTGGCCTCCGCCAGGGGTCTGTCAAGTGCCAGACACACTCCCCTCCCTTCCCCCAGAGAAGGAGAGCAGTCTTCAGGATGCACCATCTTTCTCCCCCAGGCAATCCTCCAATGCCCCATGTCTGTTCCCAAACCAGGGTTGCCAGCGTTGCATGCGGAAATCCAACCGCTGCGGCGACAGGCTGGACTCACTGGACAGCACCTCATTGGAGTCGGGATGTGTGCCACTGGACTGGAGGATGGCACAGGTAGTACCATTACACAAGAGTAGGCCAAGGGATGAACTGGGTAATTATCATCCAGTAAGTCTCACCTCCATAGTGTGCAAACTCATGGAAGTGTTATTAAAGGAAAGACTGGTGTCATACCTGGAGGACAATGGCCTTCAGGATGTGAGGCAGCATGGGTTTGTTTCAGGAAAGTCTTGTCAAGCCAACCTCACCTAATATTAAGATTGGGTGACAGGTGAGCTGGATAAGGGTCATGCGGTGGATGTTCTTTACTTGGACTTCAGCAAGGCCTTCGATTCGGTGCCTCATGGGTGGCTTGGGGAAAAGCAAACTGTTGTAGGGGTAGGGGCTAAAGTGATGAACTGGATTACAAGCTGGCTGAGTGGCAGGCTGCAACGGGTGGTGATGAGAGGGGAGCTCTCAACTCCAAGGCCGGTGACAAGTGAGGTGCCACAGGGCTCTGTGTTGGGGCCAGTATTTTTTGGGCTTTTCATATCAGACATTGCACACGGGGTGGTGAGCAAGGTAAGTCTGTTCACTGATGACACCAAAATCGGAGCAGTGGTGGATGGAGAGGATGGATGGAAGCAGCTGCAGGGGGACCTACACAAGCTAGAGGAGTGATCAGAGAGGTGGCACCTGGGGTTCAATGCAAAGAAGTGTAAGGTTATGCACTTTGGGGTGAAGAACCCAAGGAGAGAATACTGACTGGGGGGAGTTAAGCTGGGGATCACTGAGGAGGAGAAGGACCTAGAGGTAATGATAACAGGGACCATGAACAACACTGCTCAGTGCAGGAGAGCGGCTGCAAAAGCGAACAAAATGCCGGGTTGCATAGTGAGTTTTTTTTTTGTCCAGGTGAAGAGAGGTGATCTTACCCCTCTACAGGTCGTTGGTAAGGCCACACTTAGAGTATTGTGTACAGTTTTGGAGGCCATACCTAAAACGTGATATCAGGCTACTGGAGGGGGTGCAGAGGAGGGCAACTAAGATGATATGTGGAATGGAGGGGAGAGACTATGACAGCAGGCTGGGAGACCTAAATATGTACACCCTGGAGGATAGAAAGGACAGGGGGACATGATAGAGACATTCAAGTATCAGAGGGAAATCAGTAAGGATGGGACACATGGGATCTTTAAGTTAAGGAGGGGGAGGGTCACCAGGGGGCATGGGCTAAGAATAGAGGGGCTAAGATTTAGGAATGAAATGAGGAGACACTATTTTACAGAGAGTGCGGTAGCAAAATGGAACTCCCTACCAGAATGGGTGGTATCATGTAAATTTGTGAACAGCTTCAAAAGGGCATGGGACAGGGAACAGGGGAGAGTAAGGGTGGTGGAGGTGGAGGGTGGCAGTGGGATGACAAAGGGGAGAGGGGGTGGGGCAGCTGAAAACTAGGGGTGTTGGCTGCACACTCGAGCAGACTTAGATAGATTGGGTGGTCTGTTTCTGCTGGCACATTCGTATGTTCATATGTTCGTATTGGTCTTGACATGCTGCGACTGGTTGGAGAGATAGCTGCAGAACAAGGATTAAGTATGATGAGAGACCAAGGGCACAGAGTTTGGAGAGCAGGAGTAGGTGGTTGACAAGGTTGAAGGCTTTTGTTAAAATCAAGGTAAACAGATCCTACCAGGTTTCCATTGTCTAGGGCCTCATACAGGTAGGTGGTATACTCTATCAGCACTGTATTAGTGCTTTGAAGCTTCCTGAAGCCATGTTGCTGTGGGCATTGGATACTGTTTTTGCAGAAATAATTAACAAGTTGGTCAGATATAATACCATTTTCTTAAATGACCTCTCACTGTCTGTTCCTCTGTGTCCATTCATATGTACTCTGAAGACACAGTTCTTTTTGCTTCTGGCTCCTCTTCTTATGACCTAACCTCCTGGCTGCAGTTGGATTTTGACAACATTCTGCACTAGTTCACGTCTAACCAAATGTCCCTCAGAGACAAAAAAACAGTCTCCTTGATGGTACTCGGATAGAAGATGTTTCCTCCATTAAATACCTCATGATCTTCCTTGACCAGCATCTAGACTTCTGAGTGCATACTGATGCTATCCACCATAACATACACCCTAAGCTTGGGGCATTGTACAGGAAAAAGTGAGAATTTTGCTTCCTGCCACTGAGAAATTGTAGTAAAAATGATTCTATATTTGACTGTGGTGACTTAGTCTACAGTGGTGACCCTTAATCTTCCCTTGCCAGACTGGATCCCTTTTCTATTCTTTCTGTTATTTGCTTTAGATTGCACCCCCTTGTACTCACCAGTGTTCTCTCTGCTCATCATTTTTTTCTCCCCTCTACTTATGCTGGGTATCTTTCCCATTGTGAATCTTTTATATCCAAATTCTGGTTCAGCTCCGTTCCCTTCTATCATAAATCCCTTCTTTCCTCTCCTCCTTCTTCCTTTTACCTTCTCCACAACATTAATTCCCCTTCTCTTTCTATTCCTTCTAGAAAATATACTGTTTGATAGTCTGCTTTTTCATATCAATTTCCTAAACTTTGGTCCTCCCTTCCCCTTCCTATTCATTCTGCCTCTTCTCCTTCCTTCCTAAAGTCTCTTCTTTATCACTTTTGTTCTCCTACCTGTAACTGTCTATGACCCTTTCCTCTTCTTATTCTCTTTCTCTATACATATGACTGTGTTTTATTTTCTGCTTGCATTCATTTATTAATTTGCCTCTAATTATTTATATTTATGCTTCATGTACTACTATATTACTGTAATTGACTTCTTTTTTTCATCAGTTTATTTTTTACCTCCTTCTCCCTCCCCCCAGGACACTGTTCAAAGCTCAGTATATTGTTCCTGGTTAAACTATTAAATAAATAGATAAATAAAATTCACTCATGTCCCTCGGTGGCCTCATTCAATTGAAAGTTCCGTGTGCATCTCCAAAAGATAGCATATCTTTTCTGTCCTTAGGTTTTCAATGACATGTGCTTATCATGTTTAGAATTGGACTACATGCACCACTGGTATTGTATTATCTTATGCCCTTTGTGCTTTATTTTAAATGCTATGCATTATGGTAATGCATTCTTGCTGAGCCTTTTCATTTGTCTGTATCTGTTAAAAACTACTATGTACTATGTATTCACTGTATGCACTATATATTACATTGCCTGTTTATCATTTTTGGTTTGTAATTTTCCAGGTTGTGCCTAAACAGAGGCATTTGATTGTCTAGTGCACTTTCCTGGTAAATAACAACTAAACAAAGTGTTGGCAGAAAGTGTGGACAATTATGGATACGAGTCATTAGTAGGACAGAAATCTGACCCAGGAAAGAGCAAGCCTCCTTATTGGAATATGAGGGCCTAAGGAGGTGAGAGAGCCATATGGATCATATGTTCCTGTTCTTTTCTCCTGTGTATTAGGCTATATTTAAGTCATATACAACACATTTGTTTAAGGAGCTAGAAAGGATGGCAGGACTGGTGTTCAGGAAATTCATCTGAGATAACCCTTTGATTTCTCTGGTGAGAACAGAGACAATTTATCAGTCAATCAATCAAATCTTTATTTATAAAGCACTCCTTCCCAGGGGCTCAGAGCACTGTACAATATATACTTAAAGGGAACATAAACAGGCTCTGTATTTCTTTATTAAGAAACACAATCCTTTATACCCCATACATGTTTTGTACAGTGCTGTGAACTTGAAAATGTACAAAACAGCATTTTTACCTAAAAAAATGACTTTTTTCCCTTGGCAGCGCTGCAGTTCACAGTCAGTTTACCACTAATGAGCTGAGCCGACCGCATGATCAGATGACATCAGATTAGCCACAAGAGAATGAGAGTGTTCCACGCTCGACCAGTGAGTCAGTGAATACTGAGGGGCATATATGGCAGATTAAAACAAAAAGCTTTAATACATTTTTACGAGTGTCATACTTTAGAGCAGTGAAAACGTTGAATAGTTTTCCAGCTGAGGTTGTGGAAGTATGGACTTTTGGATAAATTGTAACACAAGTTAGATAAACACATGGATGCAAATCACAATGGTAGAACCTGCTGAAAGTCAGGAAAACATTCCTAATAGACCTCGTCATCTTCTTATAGCTCTCAAACCAAAGTATTAACCTACAATTAAAGGATTATGACTGTATGGCAATGTTAAAAGATAAAATCCTACGGAAAAATTCCGGTTTTTGTTTAAATATATTTTATAGTGTATGTTAGAATGTTGTTCACCTTTCTTTTTATCCATAGAAAAAAGTTGTTCTACCACAGTACCTAAATTCCTACAATGCTGTTCAACCCTTCTGGGGTAGAACATTGTTCTAATCTACAGCATATGCAAGCACAAGAGTGTTTTTTTAATCCTAAACCAGCTGCCGCGCGACCATTAAACAGTTGAATGAATGTGTCAACAAAGATGGCCACTGCCTTTTTTTCAAAACAATTATCTGAATGGGAGCAATTCATTCTCAAAAATGAGAATAAACAAACCAACAAAAAACCAAAAATGACATCTGCTTGCTAAATTCGTTCCTCCACAATAACGAGGAGCACAGACCCATCACAGAAATACCACACACAGAGCTGGACAAATTAGTAGCCAAATTCATTTTCAAAATTCAAAGGATCGATGGCTCTGAATATGAGCCTAGTAGCCTACGAGGTTTCCTGGGTAGCATCGATAGGCACCTACTGAAACACAAATATGGGCACTACATATTTCACCGCAATACAACAGAGTTTCAGGAAACTCTTAAAACACTGAAAGCCAAACAAAAGCACCAGAAACTACAGGGTAAGGGGAATAAACCTAACAAAGCTGAAGCCCTGACTGACGAGGATACAGACAGACTGTATTCAACTGGCACCATAGGTCTATATAACCCTGCCTCATTGCTAAAACGTGTTATTTTTCAATATCGGTCTATATTTCGGTCTGCATACTAGTGAGCACTACTGCCTTAAGTGGGGAGACCTAGAGCTATGCACAGATTCAGCAGGAGAGTGCCACATCCAGTACAATGAGTACCAGACTAAAACCAGAACTGGTGAAAACACCCGCGATTTCCACCCCATAAAACCATGATTGTATGAAAAACAAAAAAATCCAGACCGAGATCCAATTGCTGTCTATATGAAGTATGCCGCCGCACAGAGACCACCTAAAATGCATATCCCTGATGCCCCATTTTACCTGGCTGCCAACATAAACTATGTGCTAGGCAAACAAACATTGCTATAGTTCCGTAACATGACAGTTGGTCATAACAAAATATGGGCAATGATGAGGGAAATGAAGGTTACTGCAGGTCTTTCTGAAGAAAAAATAATCACCAATCACTCCACTAGGAAAACCTGCATACAACGTCTAATTGATGGCAATGTGCCACCAAAAGAAGGGGCCCAAGTATGGGGACACAGAAATCTAGACTCCATTAACAACTACTCAGTTATGACTGAAGCAAAGCAATGCAGAAATTCCTCATTGTTTGCTGGGACCAGTTCTGATGTAAAAAGCACCCCAGGTCCCAGCCTTTTATAGTCTGCTTCTGTGATACAGGCAGAGAAAATGTGTTTAACCCCAACAGTTCAAAAAAAGGTGCCACACCCACATACTACTCCCCCAGACTTTTTGCATGGACTAACCTTGTTTGGCAGCAACTGCGTCTTCCAACAGGGTGTACATGTCAACTTTTTCAAAAGCAAACGCGACGCCACATCCCTGTGCTGGATTCTTTGACAGACAACGATTAAGGTGAGATTAAAGCAAGTAAGGCAAGGCAAGGCAAATTTTATTTAAAAAGATGCACATCCCGGAGGCTCTGGGCACCATGCATCAATCAAATAAATACAGCACAGCACAATAATAATTAATTAAATACACTGCTCCAAACAAACTAAAACAAAATTTGCTAAACAATTTGCTAACCTCAGCTACAGCTACATTTAGAGTCTCTAAAACTAAAGTAAACATCAACAATTTTTTTAAAAACAAATATGAACTATAAAACATAGTGAATGCCTGATCATACAAGAATGCCTTGAGGTGGGTCTTAAATACCTCAACAGACGGGGCCTCCCTAACAACTAAAGGGAGTGAATTCCACAGGATGGGGGCAGCGACACTAAATGTTCTGTCACCAGCAGATCTTAGCCTCATCCTGGAAATCGTGAGGAGGCCCCTAGAGGAGGAGCGGAGGGAGCGGACCAAGACAGCAGGTGTAAGAATGTCACTCAGGTAGCCAGGGCCCAGGCCATGTAGGGCCTTAAAGGTGAGCAAACCCACCTTAAAGAGGACCCTCCACCTAACCGGCATCCAGTGCAGTTGACACAGCACTGGAGTAATATGACAGTATTTAGACTGTCCTGTCAACAACCTCGCTGCCACATTCTGCACCAGCTGCAGTCAGCACAGGGTACCCCCAGAGACCCCGAGATAAAGTGCATTACAGTAGTCAAGCCTGGGCATCATGAAGGCATGCACCAAAGTGGGGAGGTCCAGTGGTGGAACTAAGGGCTTGATCCTGGCGATATTCTGCAGATGATAAAAGCTAGTACAGACAATGGAAGCCACCTGAAACTCAAGTGTCAAACCGCTGTCAAGAATAACACCCAGATTACACACCCTAGAGGAGGCCTTCAATGGTATAGAGCCAAGGCAAAGTCCTGTCTCTGCACCAGAGGCCAACCTATCACACCCTCTGTTCGAGTCCACCACCAGTACTTCCGTCTTACTGGGGTTCAGTCTCAACCAGCTGGAGGCCATCCAGTCACTGATTTCAGCAAGGCAGCTGTTAAGCATTTCTACTGCACAAGATGTTCCAGGGGCTAAGGAAAAGTACAGCTGGGTATCATCAGCATAGCAGTGAAAACCAAGCTGTACTTCCTAATGAGCTCTCCCAGGGGTAGCATGTACACGGCAAACAACATTGGTGACAAGACCGAACCCTGGGGAACTCCGCACAATAGGTGGTCAGGGGAATAGGAGAAATTCCCCATCACTACCCTCTGCCTCCTGTTAGATAAAAAAGACTCAAACCAGCAGACGACAGAGCCAGCGAGTCCGCAGAATTCCCTTAAGCAGTCAAGTAACACTCAATGGTCCACCGTGTCAAATGCTGAAGAGAGATCGAGGAGAACAAGAATTGTCCCCCCTCCTCGATCTCTAGCCCTAAGGAGGTCATTGTGCACCCGAACTAGTGCAGTTTCTGTGCTATGCCTCGCACGGAACCCAGACTGGAGTGGCTTTTGAAGATTGTGGGCCACGAGATGCCCCTCAAGCTGAAGCGCCACCACCTTGTTAAGAATCTTACCTAAAAATGGAAGATTGGAGATAGGACGGTAATTTGCCTTGACGTCAGGGTCCAAAGATGTTTTTTTCAGAAGGGATCTCACCAATGCCTCCTTCAAGACAT
This sequence comes from Neoceratodus forsteri, assembly GCA_016271365.2. Lineage (NCBI taxonomy): Eukaryota > Metazoa > Chordata > Ceratodontiformes > Ceratodontidae > Neoceratodus > Neoceratodus forsteri. Next base: position 761,112,109 of record CM057451.1, read on the forward strand.
CAGGAAAGACTCTCTCTGACAAGGAACACCAGACAATCAGGGCAAACACCGGGCCACTGGAGTCAACACATCTCATTAAGAAACGAGTTGGCACCGGGTCCAGTTCACAAAAGGTGTGCCGAAGCTTGGAGGCAATCTCATTGACCTCAGCCACCTCTACCAGCCTAAACTCCCCCCAAACAGGTGGAGTGCTCTCCAGTCACCCATGGTGACCATTGTCGGCCAGATTCTGGTCCACTGGCGGAACTCCCTGCCTGATGGCAGACACCCTGTCCGAGAAGAACCGAGCAAACTCATCGCATAATGCATTTGAAAAGGCTACCTTCGGCTGTAGACAGGAAGGATGAAGGAGACTGTCCATAGTCCGAAAGAGCACAGTTGGTTGGTTCCTCCCAGCAGCAATCTCCCTGGACAGGTATTCTGCCTTCTTATGGTTGATTGCCCCCTGGTATGCACCATAGTGCATACATAGGACCAGTTTGTCTACCTCCAGGCCAGACGTCCACCAGCAGCGCTCTAATCTCTGACCCAAGGTCTTCATCTCCTTGAGCTCCCTGTCATGCCAAGGGGACCTCAAGTGAGAAGACTGGCACAGCAATCGACTGGTGCGAGGAGTCAAGGCACCAGAAAGTGCCTTTATTATAGGCTTGCACTACTGCGCACACCCCCCCACCGCATGCATTGTCCACACCAGATAGGTCAGCCACTGCCAAGAAACCCTCAGGGGTCAACCCCCTCAAAGGGCAATAGCTGACCATCTCTGCAGGGGGGGGCTACCGAGGGGGGCCCCTGAACCAGAGCTCCACCATGCAATGATCAGACCAAACGGCCCTATCAATGCTGAGACTATTTATCTCAAGCCCCAGTGAGAACACCAAATCCAACATGTGGCCACCCTGATGAGTTGCGGAAGAAACTCCCTGGGCAAAGCCCAGAGATGACATCATCTGAAGGAAGTTATGACCAAGCCGAGAGGATTCATCCTCGGCCCAAACATTGAAGTCCCCCAGCACTCAACATTTGGGGGCCTCCAATGTCTCCCCGATGATGAAATCAGCCACTTCCTGCAAAAAATCTCCCGCCACCCCAGAAGGGCGGTAAATCAGGAGAACAAAGCAGCCTGCACCCAGACCCCCACAAATGGCCACACATTCAAATGAATGTGGTGCTCTTACTGGGTGCACGGTGAAGCCCAGCTCAGATCTAAAACAAACGGCTACCCCCTCACCCCTGCGTTCCACTCTGGGGCAGTGCACTACGGTATACCCAGACAGGATGGCAGCCTCTAAAACTAGGCCAGCATCATCACCGATCCAGGTCTCCATAATGCAAGCCAGATCAGCCAAAGAAACCAAGTCTGCCATAATTGCAGTCTTGTTTCTGACCGATCTGGCATTGCAAAGCACCGCCCTCAGGGGATTGGTGGACAATGCAGTAAAGTATCCTAACTGTTGGTGTTCTGTGAGGTGGGGGGTGGGAGGGCAGGCTTACTCAGACATGACCTCTAGCATAACTGTGACAGTTCAAATGGCAACCAGTCACAAATGAAGGTCATAGATCAAAGAGCATATTTAGGCATAAATCGTGTTGCGGTTCACTGGAGGTCCACTGAAACTGTTTTAAAGTATGAAATCAAAATCCATATTTAAACTAAAGGTAATGCTTATCTCATTTATTTTTTTTTGTTCTTCTTGTTCTGCAGGAATTGCAGAGACGCCCTCACACCAAATAGAAAACAGACATAAAAAATGCTGGCAATTATGAGTAGAAGATAGTTAATCTTTCTGTGTGATTACAGCTAAATAAATTGTTACTGCCTGACATAACTGGTATCTTTCTTTACCAAGTGTCACGTTATTTGCTATTGACTGCTGCCTACAAAATACACTATAAAAAATACTGGTTGAGTAATCACGGCAGAAAGAGGTGTGTTCTAGAAACATAGAAACATAGACTTTCACGACATATAAGGACCGCTTGGCCCATCTAGTCTGCCCATTTCCCTACCTACTGGATAGGCCGCAGATCCTAGTTAACCAACAGCTTATTTCTTCCTACCCTCCACAAGAATTGCCTTATGTCTGTCCCATGCATTCTTGAATTCTCCCACAGTTTTAGACCCCACAACCTCCTCAGGAAGGCTGTTCCATGCATCCACTACCCTCTCTGTGAAATAATACTTCCTCACATTGCCCCTGAACCGCCCTCCTTCTATCTTTAAATTGTGTCCCTTGTTCTTGCAAGTCTTTTTCTGAAAGATGCTACCCTCTTGGACTTTGTTGATTCCACTGAGGTACTTAAAGTTTCTATCATGTGCCCCTCTCCTTCTTTCCTTAAGGGTATACATATTAAGCTCCTTTAGTCTCTCCTCATACGGCTTCTCTTGCAGACCCTGCACCATTTTAGTTGCCCTCCCTGGACTACTCTATCCTGTCTATGTCCTTGCGGAGATGGGGTCTCCAGAACTGGACACAGTACTCCAGATGGGGTCTCACCAACTGTCTGTACAGAGGGATAACAACTTCCTGTTTTCTGCTGCTGATGCCTCTCCCTATACATCTCAGTATACCCCCAGCCCTCCCTACTGCCTTCTCACATTGCTTGCTAACCTTAAGGTCATCTGATATGATTACCCCCAGGTCCCTTTCCTTTTTTGTTGTTGTTACTACCTCCCCACCCATTGTGTATTCTTCCCCTGGGTTCTTGTTTCCCAGGTGCATTATTTTGCACTTCTTTGCATTGAATCCTAGCTGCCACACTTCTGACCATTCCTCCAACCTTGCCAAGTCCCTTTTCATCCTTTCCTCATCTCCTTGTGTATCAACTCTGTTGCAGATCTTTGTGTCATCTGCAAAAAGGCATACTTTTCCTTCCAGTCCCTCTGCAATGTCACTGATGAAGACATTAAAAAGGACTGGACCCATTACTGAACCCCGCGGTACCCCACTAGTAACCCCTCTTTCTTCAGAGTGGACTCCATTTACAATTACCTTCTGTGTCCTATTGTGCAATCAATGTTTTACCCAGGCTACCACCCTGGGACCCACTCCCAGGCTGGTTAATTTGACTACTAATCTTTTGTGTGGGACTGTGTCAAATGCCTTGCTAAAGTCTAGGTAGGCCATGCACACAGCCCCTCCCTGGTCTACTACTTTGTCACCCAGTCAAAGAAATCTATTAGATCTGCCTGACATGACCTTCCGCTGTGAACCCATGCTGCCTTGGGTCCTGTGCTCCACTGGCCTCTAGGTACTAACTATTCTTTCCTTCAGAAGTGACTCCATCACTTTCCCTACCACAGAGGTCAGACTGACAGGTATGTAGTTTCCTGCCTCTGTCTTGGTCCCACTTTTGAAGGGGAATCACATCCTTCCTCCAGTCCTCGGTACCACACCATCCTCCCATGATTTATTAAAAAGAGTAGACAGTGGTTTCACTAGTTTCTCCCTTAATTCTTTTAGAATTCTGGGATGAATTCCATCAGGACCCATTGCTTTGTCCACCTTCAGTTTTAGGAGTTCTTGCAGAACCCTTTCTTCTGTGAAAGGACTGGGATCAACCCCATATCAAGAGTGCTTCTGTTAATTGGATTAGGCTCTTCCCCTCTCTTTGTGACTACTGAGCAGAAATATTGGTTCAGTATCCCTGCTTTTTCACTGTCCCCCTCTGCCCACCCACCGTTCATTCTATTCAGCCTCACTATCCCTCCCTTTGTCTTTCTACGCTCGCTGATGTACCTTAGGATTCTGATTCCCTGAGATCTCTCGAGCTTCACTCTCGAGATCAATGGGAATCAGAATCCCTCTGTGGTAGAACACACTTGTTCTGCATAATTACTCAGCCAGTATTCTCTATATTCAGTTAAATAAATATGCAAGACATTTGAAAACCCCTAAGCATAGTATGAATACATAAAGATATTTCACAGTACAGCTTAATCTGGTTCAATCTCACTTGGCATGCATCTGTGTGGTGGTAATTGTGAGGGGGAAGGGGCAGCTGCAAAGTGGGGGGCTAGCTGCATACTCAAGCAGACTTGATAGATCATGTGGCCTGTATCTGATGACAAGTAGTAAGTAAGTAATTAAGTAGGAGAATGAATACTAAATTTGTTGTTATAGCATGACCTAAAATATCTAACAGTTCAACATGGCAAACCAAAAACTAATCATAAACTATTAGCCATTTGCAGCAAAGTCATGGACTATTTTCTAATAACAATTTCTGGAAGTGTTCCAGGTAATGAACCCAGTACCAATACACCACCTTGTCTGTAGCATTACAAACTCCAAGCTGTAAAATTGGTAAGAAACAGATTGGAAGATCTGTATGTGATAAACAGTAAGTAACAGTTGTCTGAGGCCCCAAAATTCACCCTTTTCCAAAGTAACGTCATCACATGCTGCTATAAAATGCTACCCAATTAAGCAGATAGGCTATCTTTAGAAGGTTTAAACTTTTTGATTATAAACAGTTTGAGATCCCAACACCAATATTTACATCATTAACACCTTTCTAAAATGTTTATACCTTATGATTTGTTTTGTTTTTTAATTTTAGTCTTTGGTAACCAGGTAAGGCCCATTAGGCACAAGTGCTTGTTTTCAGGGGTGACCTGGGAGCACTGGGTGGTTAAGTGACTTGCTTAGAGTCACACAGTATGCAAGTGGAGGTTGTGAGAATCAAACCAAGGTCTGGTCTGCTGGATGTACCAAGCTCATTCACAGCTCATTCCTCTAACCTCTAGGCTATACTGCCAATGTAAAATTCAATGTACTAGTTAATAACTGTAACCCTTCCTAAATTACCTGAATATGGGTTGAACTGTCAGTTTTAACTACACAAACTATTAAATTCAGCATCCTTTGTCATTTATAATTTCTCATATGGAATGAATCTGAATTAGTATCATGATACTCCCAGCCCCTCACATAGATTAAAGGCTTTGTATATGCGGACTCACTGCCTAGTGCATATGGCATCACACAGACTGGAGAATAAGTGCCATTACTGTCTTCTGTTGCCTTTGATGGCAAGGGATGTTCTTGCCACTGTTGCGATATAAGAGGCTTAATTATTTTAAAATTGGTCAGCAACTGTGGAGAGCCACACATACTATACACATGGTACTATATTTAAGCAATATACCACAAGAGAGTGTTAGTGATGCCAGGATTTACCCACGCCCTGGGGTGTTGTTTGGCCACGAGGCACAGCCAAGTGGCCAAAACTCCCCAGGGCATGGGTAAATCCTGGCAACACCAACATTCTCGAGTGGCATATTGCAATTATACAATGGATGTCTGTACATTTTGTGTGTGAAAAACGTAAGAAAAAAATAAGTTGGTTTAGATGTTTTCTTAATTTTTATTAGATTTGTTGTTACACGTGGAAAAATAGTGCTTTGTTGGTAGGTATGCACATGTGAACGAATCACGTTGCACTCCTATGCTGCTTATACTTATCTTATTTGCTACCCAGCCCTATACGGTTACCCCCGTTTCCTGTACTACTCCTGTCCCAGGCCCTACACTTAGTGTAATCTGATATCATGTCACCGGTGTACTGCTCTATCGAGTTACCTGTACTGCGACTGCCTCATGCCGCGACGCCCTTGTAATCTGGCACAGTAGACCTGTTTGGCTGTAATCACACCTACATGACATACCGTTATGCTGCTAAACCCTTTTATTCTACTGTTGTCAATTATACCATATTTTGCTCTGTATCACACTACCAATGTTGCTGTTACCATGTGCCATTAATGCGTGTCTGTTTATACTCATGCGTTGCTCTGTATGTACCCTTCTTTCTGTATTACCTGTATTATCTGTTTTATTTGTATTATTCTGTATTTTCTACCATTGTTGACGAGGTACCTTTGGAAATGAGCCCTTGGCTCAAAGGTTGTAAACTGATTGCTTTATAAATAAATAAAATAAATGTGCAGTGGTGTCACCAAGTGGGCAAGGAGATACCCTGAATGGTTACAGTTTGGGAAAAACAGAGGCTCGAGGAAACCGCGGGTCCAGAGTCCAGCAATGTAAGGTGTAGTGCATATTTAAACAGAGCAAAAACAAAGAGGTAATTTTGTTGTGGGATGTTTTTTACAGTGTTGCTGACAAACTTGAGTAAGAGCAGGGTTCTGAAAGTGAAATGGAGAAAGAGAGCCCGGGGAAAGAGTAACATGTTTTTTTTTTTTTCAAAAGCCAGAAAAAAAAAAAAATAAGTTTCCTGTGATTGGAGTTTTTTTTTTTTTTTTTAATAATTCACTGCTGAATTACATTTCTGAAACTTGTGGGATTTTTGATATTGTTTACTGGGACTGCAGCATCACAGCTTTGTGGAGGTTTTGCCCTGCGACTGTCAGTGTTTTTGCCGATTTTGTGTTTGTGATGGTAGCAGTGATTTCAGGGGGGTCCTTGCTGTGGCTTATTGGTGGCTGGCACCTCTTCCTGTGGGGTGATTGTAGCTTTTACAACAGGAGAGGAGTGCCAGGTAGCCAATGACATTACAGGATTTGTGCTTTATTTTAATGCCCATTTCATAATGTAAAATATGCTGATCCAAACCTAACTAGGAGCCCATCACCTACTTGTATTAAAATGAACTGCAATTCAAAACATATATATACGGGTATATGGCATACAGGTAACAGAGATTCACTGTTTAAGTGACTACAGCTCAGTACAAAGTCTGTAATACGCTATCAGTTCCTAGAAGCCAAACCTGTTTATCCAGCATCTTGTGAAGCAAAGTCCATTTTAATGTTTTCAAGGTTTTTACCAGCATTCACCAGATCGTTAAAAATAGATACATTGCCAAACTATGTCACTCTTAGTTAAGCTGGTAACTGCTGGGTATGGGCTATTCCAAGGGAGTGCAAAGCAGCCAGAACCCTGTCAAATGCATTACGGCATTGCCATTTAGAATAACCAAGGTTTGGAAAGATGTATAGCATGGAACCATCATCCCATGTTAAATGTCTTCTTTAGTATGCTGCTAGCAGGCCTGAATCTGTGATGTGCTGTGCATGCATTACAATCAGCAGGGTCCTGGGCTGGATTATGTTGGGTACTCTGCATTTGTGGGTGATTCAATATACTTTATAGTTATAAAGGGTTTGTCTTTCTAAACTACTGTATACCTATGTAAGTAGTATGTCTGTTTTGCTACTGTGGCAACACAGTTTGGATCAGATAATTAATCTAATATTGTTAAAAATACAAAAACAACATGGTGCTTCTGCATAGAAACATAGAAACATAGACTTTGATGGCAGATAAGGACCACTTGGCCCACATAGTCTGCCCATTTCCCTACCTACACAATAAGCTGTAGATTCTAGTTAACCAACAGCCTATTTCTTCTTACCCCCAACAAGAACTGCCTTATGTCTGTCCCACGCATTCTTGAATTCTCCCACAGTTTTAGACCCCACAACCTCCTCAGTAAGGCTGTTCCATGTGTCCACCACCCTCTCTGTGAAAAAATATTTCCTCACATTGCCCCTGAGCCATCCCTCCTTTATCTTCAAATTGTGTTCTGTTATTCTTGCACATCTCCTTTTCTGAAAGATGCTACCCTCTTGGACTTTGTTGATTCCACTGAGGTACTTAAAAGTTTCTATCATGTCCCCCCCTCTCCCTCCTTTCCTAAAAGGTATACATATTAAGCTCCTTTAGTCTCTCCTCATATGGCTTCTCTTGCAGACCCTGCACCATTTTAGTTGCCCTCTTCTGGACTGCCTCCATCCTGTCTATGTCCTTACAGAGATGGAGTCTCCAGAACTGGACGCAGTACTCCAGATGTGGTCTCACCAACTGTCTGTACAGAGGGATAAAAACTTCCTGTTTTCTGCTTGTGATGCCTCTCCCTATACATCCCAGCATCCCCCCAGCCCTCCCTACTGCCTTCTCACATTGCTTGCTAACCTTACGGTCATCTGATATGATTACCCCCCAGGTCCCTTTCCAATTTTGTTGTTGTTACTACCTCCCCCTCCCATTGTGTAATCTTTCCCTGGGGTTTTGTTTCCCAGGTGCATTATTTTGCACTTCTTTGCATTGAATCCAAGCTGCCATATTTCTGACCATTCCTCCAACATTGCCATGTCCCTTCTCATCCCTTTCACGCCTCCTTGTGTATCAACCCTGTTGCAGATCTTTGTATCATCTGCAAAGAGGCATAATTTTCCTTCCAGTCCCTCTGCAATGTCACTTATAAAGCCATTAAAAAGGACTGGACCCAGAACTGAACCCTGTGGTACCCCCACTAGTAACCCCTCTTTCTTCAGAGTGGACTCCACCATAACAGTAGTCTTGTAAATTTCATTTGAAAGCCGCTCTGCTGATCAATTAATGTGCACTTAGTTGGGGAAATATGATGACATGCATTAAATTAAAGATGGAATATATGTAGGGACTGTTTGATCTCATGCCCTGTTTAGCATACAGTTTATCTGGTTCGATTCCTGGTACTGATGTTTTTGTCTAACCTGTCAGTGACATCTTAAAAAGCAATCCAACAAATAGAGGCATTATTAAGATATTTGAAAGAAAAAATAATTAGAAAGACAGTAACCTGTGTAATGTACTGTATATACTGTGTGTGTGAGGTTTTCCTTTTTTCCCATGTCAGTCTAATGCATTTCTAAAATCTTGAACTTGTATAAGCATGCAGAGGTTGCAGAACTGCATAACCTTGTAGCAAGTCATTTAATGATATCTATGTTTATTTTCTCTGTACATAAAAATGGAACTTGTCTCTGGAATGAGAGCAGCATCTCCAGCCTACCCTATGTGCTGCACTGAAGGCCCTGACTGGCAGGTTCAAGATATGCTCGCTCATGTGTTGCATATCTGGGGAAAAGGTTATTTTCAATCAAGACAGGCAGCTAGAAAAAGTTGACAATGCATTAGAAAAAGCCTTTTAAGTACAGCGAAAATAAACTTAGATATCATTAAATGATTGTTTACAAGATTATGCAGTTCTGCAACCGGGGTACACTTATACAAGTTCTCAGCTTTAGACATGTATTAGATTGATGTGGAGGAAAACAAACTCACACACAGTCTATTTATTTAGTTTTTTTTTTAGTTTTTTTGTTTACCGGGTAAGTACACTAGACAAGTTTTATGCCTATTTTCAGGAACGACCCAGGAGAGTACAAAAGGGTACAACAGGTACATTGATACAGTAATTGGTTCAGACGAATACATTCAGGTACAAAAACAGGAGAAAAGACAATTTTTACGGTTTTACATTTACGTATGAGTGCGAGATACAGTGCTAGGTGAGTATAGAGTTAGAGATAAATTCGATGACCAACAGGGCTGGTGAGGATTATGAGCATAGTAACATCATAGCGCTGGTCAAGCAAGGAGGGGGATTTGGAAGAGGACACAGCGCAGGAGTGATGACGCCAGAGCAGGAGAGAAGAAGCCGCACCAGTGGACACCGGGAGGCTAAGGAGGCTTAGGACATTCACAGCGAGAAGCCACCTTAAGATGATCCCACAGGGAGGTCCGGAAACTCTTGTGAGAGGAGGCAGTATGGACTCTTTTAGGTAAGGAGTTTCAGAGCCTGGGGCCATGGACAGCAAAACTCCGGTCCCCCGTGTTTGTGCGGGAAGTAGGTACACTTAGTAGGCCGGGGCCTTGGGATCTAAGCAGGTAGGGGGAGAGGTCAGCAGGAGCAAGAAACCGGGCCAGTTCCGGAGGGGTGCTGGAGCTAAGTACTTTACTCACAAGACACCCAGTGCTAAAGTTAAGGTGATTGAGCGGGGATAGCCAGCCAAGCTTCTCGTAGATCTCGCAGTGATGGGTGAGGCGGGGGGTGGCCAGGGCAAAACGACAGATGTTGTTGTATGTTGTGCTCCACTTGCTTAGGAGGGTCTTAGAAGTATGAGCAAATATGAGGGAGCCGTAGCTGAGGGAGGGAAGTAGTACTCCCCTGGCAAGAGCTAAGCGAGCCGCTGGAGTGAGGTTGTACCGAGCCCTGTAGGCCATCCCCAGTTTGCGGTTTACCCCACTGCAGGCATTATGGATATGACTACCAAGGTCCAATTGGGGATCAAGCGTCACTCCAAGATATTTGAGGGAGGTCACGGTAGGGAGAGGGGAGCCATCTTCATAGTTGATATGTAGGGGAGTTGAAGAGGCTCGTATTTTGGCAGAGGAACCGAAGAGCATAGCCTGGGTTTTGTTTTGATTTAGGACCAATTTATGGTTGGAGAGCCATGCCTGGATGTTCCAGAGGTCTTCAGATAAGTGACAGTTTAGTGTGGCTGTATCACAGGAGTGGGCCAGGAGAACCAGGTCATCTGCATACTTGATGACACGGCAGCTGGAGACCACATCAGGAGATTGTTGATGAACAGGAAAGTAGGGGACCCAGCACCGAGCCCTGAGGACACCAGAGGTGACAGGCCAGGGGCAGAGAGGACTTTATTGAATTTAGTTAGTTGTTTTCTGCCATATAGGTAGTCAGAGACCCAGTTTAGGGCGGTGGGGGACAAACCAAGGGACCTCATCTGCAGGGCAAGCAGGTCGTGGTCAACGAGGTCGAACGCCTTGGATAAGTCAATAGATATCACACCTGAGAGTTTTCCCTGATCCATAGCAGCTCTGATGCTGGAAGAGACTGAGATGAGAGCCGTGGAAGTGTGTATATACAGTATTACACAGGTTATTGTGTTTTTAATCATTTTTTTTACTTCCAAATAGTGTAATAAAGCCTCTATTTGTTTGATTTTTTTTTTAAGATGTCACTGATGGGCATGTCAGCAGCAGGAATCAAACCACATAAACTGTATGCAAAAGAGGGCATGAGATCAAACAATCCCTAGCTACTTTCCATTTTTTTTTTTTTGCTACTAGGAATGCATGTCATCATACCTCCCTGTTTATTGCAACTAAGTACACACTGACAAGCAGAATTGTGCTTTTAATATGAAGTTTACAAGGCTACCGTCATTTGATCAGGTTTACTACGGTGATGCAGAAGCACCATTTTTGTGTTGTCTTGCATGCCCAGCGCAAGCAGCATTTTGTGACAGCTTGCTGGAGCAGCAGGTTGTGGAAGTGCAGCTGTGTTGTGGCCAATGGTGCCACTGCTTTCTTGGGCTGGTCTGTGTGGCACCAAAGAATGAGAACGCTATCTATGACAGCACTTCAGAAGCATGCTACCAACATGAAAGAAATTCACTGCTGCAATGAGAGACAGGCAGTTCATTGCAGCAGCAGATATCACACGTCTCCATTACATGCCCCTGGTGAAACATTTCAATAAACATGGTGGCGACTCCCGCTGTCTGCCTCTCACAGTCCCTACAAAGCTGATGTTGGGGGAGCACAATCCCTGTCAGCATAATGTTCCCCTTGTTTTGTCTGCCGAGGGGGGTACCAAATCCTCCCGGCATCATGCCCCCCCAAACACAGACACTCTTTCTTTGCTGACAGGGGCCCAATCCCCATCGTCTTCAGTCCCCTCTCCCCAAAAACTACAGGTGGCACACTGGGAGCCCACCCCAGTGTGCTGGAAGCAAACCCGTAAATAAAAAACCTTACTGTGACATCCCCCCTTTTTTCTTTTTGTTCCCTGTAAAACAGAAAATGGCCCCTCGTGGTCACAATGCCCCCTCCCCAACCCGCATCCACCATCTGTGCACTCCACCTCCCGCACCCCTCACCCCATACTTACCTCCGGAGCCCTGTGTGAAGATCTTCGGTGGAGCAGGACACGTCTGAACTCTTCAAAAGCCGACCGCGAACTGAAGACAATCATGGTAAGCTGTGTAATGGAATCAATGGGAGGACTTCAACTTAAGTGGATATCTCAGCCATTTTTGTAACTTTTTTCTCCAAATTTTAAACATGGGGTTCTTGGGACCCCACCTTATGAACTCAATCACTGTCATTTTATTATTCAGTCCCAAAAGGTTATTTCATGGTCACTGCACAGAATCACTTTTCAGGACTGATTAATGAAATGACAGTGTCACTGTTCATACGGTGGGCTCCCAAAAAGCCTATGTTGCAAATTTGGTGGAAAAATTCCAAAAAATTACTGTGTTACAAGTGCATGTTGCGCAGTTTCCACATACGCTTGGAACTTCAAGAATTTTTTATATTTTCACTGTAGATTCTCAACATTGCCATTTTTTCACACCTCCTTATGAACAGTACTGCTGTCATTTTTCACATCCTGCCTGAAATGTGTTTTCACACATCTGGCGTACAATGGCGCTGTTGCTGTGGGAAATCAATGTTTGGGACAGAGTAACAAAATCACAGTGAAATTGCTCATGAGCAGAGGTCCCAAAATGCCTATGTTGAAAATTTGGTGAAAAAAATTCCACAAAATGACTGTGTAACGAGCGTGCATTGTGCAGCTTCCACGCATGTTTGTAACTGCAAGAATTTTTAATATTTTCACTCTAGATTTTCAACATTACCATTTCTTCACACCTCCTTATGAATGGCACAGCTGTCATTTTTCACATCCTGCCTGAAATGTGTTTTTCACACATCTGGCACAGAATGGCATGGTCGCTGTGGGAAATCAACGTTCGGGACAGATTAACAAAATCACAGTGCCACTGTTCATAAGTGGCAGTCCCAAATGCTTTCATTAGATGGGGTCACAAAAAGCTCATGTTGAAAATTTGGAGTGCAAATACCAACAAATACCCAGGGTGTTAGGGTTTCTAACCATAACATCCTACCCTGTAGAGACTGACAGGTGTCTGGGGTGTGGCTTAGAATTGTCAGCTGTAATACTCATGCCTTTCCACCCCACCACCACCTTGCATCAGTGACAGGCATTAAGGTGTGCCTTGGATGCTTCAGCTCCAAAGTTCACCCCATTCTTCTGCACTGCACCTATCTCAATGTATTTCCTTAATCTCATTTCAGACTTACACATAAGGGCACCTCTTGGTACTAGTGACCACTCTGCCATTCTGTTCTCCTTTCAGACTGAACAACCTTGCTTACATAAACATACGACTTACAAAAATTATGACAAAGCAAACTTCAATGGTATAAATAAATCACTCTTGTCCAAATCTTGGGAAACCTTAATTCACCAGCTTTCAATTAATGATTCATAGATTCTGCTCAAATCATTAATTCATAAACTAGAGCAGTTATGGGTCCCACTAATAAAAAAAATGCAACTCAAAAGGGAGAACAACAAGATGGTTTAAACAAAAACATTAAATCCTTAATAAAGAAAATACAGAAACTATTTAAAAAACTTAAAAGTAAGAATACACTAAACAAAGAGATCATCTATTCAAAATATCAATCTACGTTATGTCTCCTAAAGCATAGTGTAAAACAAGATAAAACTAAACTTGAATTCAAAATTCTACACAATAAGGATTCTCATAAAACATTGTATTATTATCTAAACAGTAAAAAGGGTAACACCAGAAAGGTTGGACCGATATTTCATAATAACAACACCATTAGTTCAGACATAGATATTGCAAACATATTCAACACCTACTTTGCTTCCGTGTTTTCCCCTAAGGATACCCCAGCTCCAAGTTCTCATGACCCTCTCATTAAGTCTACTAACTATACCATTTCAGATGATATGATTCTGTCAGCCTTTCATTCCCTTAAAAAATCATCAAGCCTGGGTCCATATAATATTACACCAAGATTTTTACTAGAAACAGCCAAGGCAATAGTAGTTCCCTTAAAAATAATCTTCAATAAATCCCTTGAAACTGGACTCATTTCTCAGGATTGGCTGACAGCCACAGTAACTCCCATCCACAAAAAAAGTTGTAAAGCTAATGTCCAGAATTACCGTCCCATATGTCTCACATCTGCTGTCTGTAAAACTATGAAGAAGATTATAAAATTATTTATTGAAAGGCAAATGCGTTCGCTTAATCTGGTTGATAAATCACAGCATGGTTTCAAAACAGGGCATTCATGTACTACTAATCTAGTGACCTTCTATAATAACATAAACTTTGGCTTAGACAACAATAATCCATCTGACATTATTCTTTTGGACTTCAGTAAAGCATTTGACAAAGTACCGCACAATAAATTAGTCTCTAAACTGGAGTCCTTTGGTTTTCATTCTGCAATTTTTTCATTCTTACAAACTGGGTTAAAAATTGGTTGTCCAACAGAATGCAGAGGGTGAACATTAATAAGTCACAGTCAAATCAATGTTTAGTGAGCAGTGGAGTGCCCCAGGGCTCCATCCTGGGACCTATGTTATTTAATCCATACATTAGTGATATGAAAATCTCATTACAAATCTGGTTATCCAAATTTGCCAATGACTCAACACTCAGTGGCCATGTAGATTTAGCTGTTAAGCTAAAAAGCCTAATTTCTGACTTAAGTTTTATTGAAAAGTGGGCATTGACAAATCACATGGAATTCAATATTGACAAATGCGTTGTCCTCCATTCTGGTATGAAAAATCCAAAAATATATATAAAATAAACAATATTCACTTGAAATCATCAAATACAGAAAGAGATCTAGGAATATTTGTTAATAACAAACTCTGGTCACATGATCATTGTTTGAAATTTACTAGAGTAGCACACTCCTTTCTGAGCCAAATTAAATGTTCCTTAGTTACCAGAACCAAACAGTGCCTCATCCCTTTATACAGATCTCACATAAGACCCCATCTAGATTACAGATCCTCATTTTGGAACCCCTACCTAGCAGGTGACATTACTAAATTGGAGCGAGTCCAGAGGAGAGCTACAAAGATGGTTTCTGGTCTGACCAACAAAACATACCCTGAGAGATTACAGGCAACAGGCCTCCAAACTCTCCAAACTAGAAGATGCAGAGGGATATCTTGTTCCTTTGTAAAGTCCTACAATCACCAGAGTTACCAACACAGTGTGGCCTCTCCATCTCTAACAAAAAAAGAACTCTTAGGTCACATAACAAGCAGTTTATATTTAAAAGGCAAACACAAATAAAAGAAATAACTATATGACAATACGTGCAGCAAGACTGTGGAACTTATTGCCACAAGAATTAGTTGATATTAGAAACTTCGACACCTTCAGGAATCACCTTGATAGATGGCTTACTATGAATCACACTTATTCTTATTAGCCCACGTTGTGTGGGGGAAAAATCTTGATGGGCCTCAGCCTCCTTTTTTTCCATACTAAACCTAGTAAACCTAGTAATGGGGTGTTCGTAAGGCCTGACGACCCCAAGACACAATGCAACATTTGTCAGTGTCTGCAGAGTAGGGTGAGGTGAAATGGCAGGAGCATTATGGTCAATGACCCAATGGCACACCTCAATCAATGCCTGTCAGTCTCTCCAGGGTGGAGTGGGGTTGTCGTCAGTTCCATAATTCACTGCCATCCCTATTATGCATCTCTCTACTCTTGTACTACCAATGCCAGTGCCAGCAAGACAACATTCAGCATTGACAAATGCTTGTTTTTATAGCATTAAGATAAAATAACTGATTTAAAATTAGTCATCACAGTAGCAAGACCTATGACTTATACAATTATACAGTAGTTTAGAAGGCAAACACTTCCCTCCAAAACAAAAACCAAAATTCTTTGAATGCCCAACAAATGATCGGAAGACAGCTTTATATATGAACAGCTGTTTTTGACAGTAGCCATTCTGTCATGATATTAATTTTAACAGTTTTGTTTACAAAAAAAGTCATTCAAGCACTCCTTACTGACTGTCACAATGAGGTCCAATTTGCTATCAGACAGAACAAAAAAAAAACAAGACTAGACACATTGCTTATTATTAAAATAATCCATTTATTACACTTCTGTAGAAAACTACTGGGAAAGTTAAGATTTACAATATGATATTTGCCATTGCTCATTAAGGCATGCCAAGTCTCTTGCTTTACAGAAGAGGCTCCCTCGTTTCTAATTCCACAAGCATAAAAAATAAGTAATACAGTAACACAGAGCTCCTCTGTTATTAACTTTGAATAGACAGTCACTGAAGTTTTGCCTGTTGCAGACCAGAAAGACAAAACTACACACTGAGTTTTCTTTTACAACACATTTTATTAACAAACTATTTACAGGAGTTCAATGAAACACAGCATAATGCTTCAAGATGATACAGAGACAGCTTACTAAAGTGATATTATCAGCTTTTGTTCTCTTGTGTGAACACAGGCACTGGGATTCAAGCATACATACAGCTCACTTCCTGGAATTGCAACTTTTAAAACAAAAATAACTCTGTCATTTTAACACTTTGTTTTTCACCTTTGTTGTGAAATGGTACAATTTCCTTTAATATATATATATATATATATATATATATATGTATATATATATATATATAAAGTTAATCATAAAACATATTTCAGAGCATGAACATTTGTCACTGCAAATTATAATATTTCTAAAATCAATGACAGTCACTAACTTCAGAGATCTCAGATTATATCAAGCTAAATGCTTGCTCAAACAGGAGTGTCTTGAGACCCCTCTTAAAGGCTTCCACTGAGGGGGACCTCTCTAAGATGGACCGGAAACTAATTCCATAGGACAGGTGTGGCTATGGAGCAAGCCCGATCTACTGACAGCTGCAACCTCATCCTGGGAACTGTCAGAAGGCCACCCTCAGAGGAATGAAGAGCATAAGCCAGACAGTAAGGAGCCAGGAGGTATTGCAGGTAGTCATGTCCCATGGTGGGCTTTATAGGTCAGCAATCCTACCTTGAAGCAAACCTCCATATATTCAAATCTAGACACATCCATCAATAGCCTCGCTGCCGTGTTCTGCACCAGCTGCAGGTGGCTGAGATTGCTTTCCTTAAGTCCCAGTTATAAGGCATTGCAGTAGTCTAACCTCGACATGACAAAGGCATGTGTTAGGGTGGTCAGGTCATCAGGTGGTATCAGCGAACTGATCCAGGCAATGTTTCTCAGATGATGAAAAACGCTTTGGATGACTGCCGACACCCGAGCATCAAGTGTCAGGCCATCGTCAACAACAATGCCCAGATCCCTAACCTGAGTAGAGGGGATCATGGATAAGCCACCCAGTCTCAAACCCAGGTCACTACCCTGTACCCTTCCACCTTGCTGATGATCCGATATCACCACCAATACCTCCATCTTGTCTGAATTGAGTTGCAATCAGTTTCAAGTCATCCAGTCTTGGATCTTGGCCAGGCAGGTGTGAAACACAGAGACTGCCATCTGGTTTCCAGGTACACAGGACAGGTATAGCTGGGTATCATCAGCATAGCAATGAAAACCCAAGCCATAATGCCTGATAACTTCTCCCAAGGGTAGCATGTACAACATGAACAAAACAGGTGAGAGGCCTGAACCCTGCAGAACTCTACAACACAGAGGCATTAGGCTGGATGAGGATAGCCCCATCACTGCCCTCTGCACTCTGTCCATAAAGTAGGACTTAAACCAGCTGATGACATTGCTGGTCAGTCAAAATCAGTTCTGCAGGCGGTCCAACAGCACCTCATGATCCACAGTGTCAAATGCTGCAGAAAGATCAAGAACAAGAATAGATCATTGCCCTCTATCCCTCACTCTACGGAGATCATTAGACACCCTTACCAGGGTGGTCTCCATGCAGTACCCAGGTCTAAACCCTGACTGGAATGACTCAAAAATGGCAGAAGAAGCGAGATGAGTCTCATGCTGACCAGCCACCATTTTTTACAAAATCTTCCCTAAAAACATTAGGTTTGAAACCAGCCTGTAGTTGATGAGACAGTTCAGCTCTAATGAGGGCTTCTTCAAATGGGGTCTCACCAGGCCCTCTTTCAAGACCAGATTACAGCTATTTGTGATATGCTGACATCCAGCACTCAAAGAGATAACCGCGGAGGGTGGGGGGCAAGAATGCCATGCCCTTCTGTGTGCTGATGACCTCCTCATCCTGCAGAAAAATGGCTAAATCTCATTGGAAGCATTACTTGAACTCCTTACACAGTTCTCAATGCTATCAGGTCTGAAAATAAACTAGGGTAAAACCGAAGTGCTACCACTACACTCTCTAGCTGCCTCTGAACCCTATTAGAACAAAGGTCTTAAGTGGGCTCCTCAAGGTATTACTTACCTAGGCATTGCAGCCCAGCTCTCCTTCCCTAAGATGCTCAAACTCAATCTGGCCTTGGCACTGGAAGGGTCCGAGCTGAACCCTTGCCATGGATAATGCTGGACCTCTCTTTGGCTGCCAAGATCAATACCTTTAAATGATTCTGGTGCCTAGAAGAATGCATGTGCTCTCCCACCTTCCCTTGCACATCCTAGCAATATGGTTCCACAAGATGGATGTCCTGCTTGAAGACTTTCTATGGGAAGGTAATCCCCTTCCCCGACACAGTAAGGCTAAACTACGGAGCCATTGTTCCAAAGGCGGTTGGGGTCTTCCATGGTTTCTGGGCTGTCACCTGGCTTTTTTTGGAGTTCAGACTTTGTAATGGTTCAATGCAAAAGCAGTTGACTCCCTGCTGTGGCTGCACATAGAACAGGCCAAAAGAGGTTCCTTTTCCACAGCCTTCCTTATATATACTCTGCTATGCCAAGCTCTATAATCCCACCCTACCATCTTCAGATCTTGGAGGTCATGGAGCCAGTTAAACAGGATCCTGAAGTTCACCCCTGACTCTCTTGCTCTGGCGTTGCTCTGGGGTAACACTAACTTACACATTGATGGAGCCCTGCCAAGGTGGCGTACTTAGGCACAGAAGGTCATCCTACTAGTTTGAGGTCTCCTCGCCCCTGATGGAGCACATGTGGAATCCTTCTCAAACTTGCAGACCCAATTTGGGCTCCCAAAACAAGACTTCTGGAGATATCTTTAGGTCAGATGTGTAATCCTTCATCAGACCTCTTCCATACCTATTGAGGCAACAAAGTACACCATTGAATTAGTGGACTTGAGTGCCAAGGTCACCAGGTAGAGAGCCAGGCTTTTATATTGAGCAATCTGAGATGCCCTTCTTGATCAGATCCTTATGGCCAAAGCTGCTTGGGAGGCAGAGCTAGGAGTCAGAATAACTGATGGGGGATGGTCCTTGGGGTTGCACCATGGTCATACTGCATGCAGGGAATGCAGGAGCCTTTTATTCCAAAACAAGATCCTCCTTCAGTGGTACAACACCCCAGTCTAGCATAAACAGCTTAGCATTCTCCCTACTAACTGTTGCTGGAAACATAGACTTTGATGGCAGAAAAGGACCGCCTGGCCCATCTAGTCTGCCCATTTCCCTACCTACTGGATAGGCTGCAGATCCTAGTTAACCAACAGCCTATTTCTTCCTACCCCCAACAAGAATTGCCTTATGTCTGTCCCATGCATTCTTGAATTATCCCACAGTTTTAGACCCCACAACCTCCTCAGGAAGGCTGTTCCATGCATCCACTACCCTCTCTGTGAAATAATACTTCCTCACATTGCCCCGGAACCACCCCCATCTTTAAATTGTGTCCCCTTGTTCTTTCAAGTCTCTTTTTCTGAAAGAGGCTACCCTCTTGGACTTTGTTGATTCCACTGAGGTACTTAAAAGTTTCTATCATGTCCCCCCTCTCCCTTCTTTCCTCAAGGGTATACATATTAAGCTCCTTTAGTCTCTCCTCATACGGCTTCTCTTGCAGACCCTGCACCATTTTAGTTGCCATCCTCTGGACTGCCTCTATCCTGTCTATGTCCTTGTGGAGACGGGGTTTCCAGAACTGGACACAGTACTCCAGATGGGGTCTCACCAACTGTCTGTACAGAGGGATAACAACTTCCTGTTTTCTGCTGCTGATGCCTCTCCCTATGCATCCCAGTATACCCCCAGCCCTCCCTACTGCCTTCTTACATTGCTTGCTAACCTTAAGGTCACCTGATATGATTACCCCCAGGTCCCTTTCCTTTTTTGTTCTTGTTACTACCTCCCCCCCATTGTGTATTCTTCCCCTGGGCTCTTGTTTCCCTGGTGCATTATTTTGCACTTCTTTGCATTGAATCCTAGCTGCCATACTTCTGACCATTTCTCCAACCTTGCCAAGTCCCTTCTCATCCTTTTCATGCCTCCTTGTGTCTCAACCCTGTTGCAGATCTTTGTGTCATCTGCAAAGAGGCATACTTTTCCTTCCAGTCCCTCTGCAATGTCACTTATGAAGACATTAAAAAAGATTGGACCCAATACTGAACCCTGCGGTACACTACTAGTAACCCCTCTTTCTTCAGAGTGGACTCCATTTACAATTACCTTCTGTGTCCTGTTGTCCAGCCAATGTTTTACGCAGGCTACCACCCTGGGACCCACTCCCAGGCTGGTTAATTTGACTATTAATCTTTGTGTGGGACTGTGTCAAATGCCTTGCTAAAGTCTAGGTAGGTCACATCCACAGCCCCTCCCTGGTCTACTACTTTGGTCACCCAGTCAAAGAAATCTATTAGATTCGTCTGACATGACCTTCCCACTGTGAACCCATGCTGCCTTGGGTCCTGTCCCCCACTGGCCTCTAGGTACTCAACTATTCTTTCCTTCAGAAGTGACTCCATCACTTTCCCTACCACAGAGGTCAGACTGACAGGTCTGTAGTTTCCTGTCTCTGTCTTGGTCCCACTTTTGTGAGGGAATCCATCTGCCTTCCTCCAGTCCTCGGGTACCACACCATCCTCCATGATTTATTAAAAGAGTTGCCAGTGGTTTCACTAGTCTCCCCTTAATTCTTTTAGAATTCTGGGTGAATCCATCAGGACCCATTGCTTTGTCCACCTTCAGTTTTAGGAGTTCTTGCAGAACCCTTTCTTCTGTGAAAGGACTTGGATCAACCCCATATCAAGAGTGCTTCTGTTAATTGGATTAGGAACTTCCCCTCCTCTTTGTGAATACTGAGCAGAAATATTGGTTCAGTATCCTGCTGTTTCACTGTCCCCCTCTGCCCACCCACCGTTCATTCTATTCAGCCTCACTGTCCCTCCTTTTGTCTTTCTATACTCGCTGATGTTCCTATAAAAGGTTTTATCCCCCTTCTTAACTGAGTTGGCTGTCTTTTCCTCAGTTTGGGCCTTTGCTATTCTGACTTCGCTCCCTGCTTCCTTCTGCCTTAATTGGTACAGCTCTCTGTCCTTCTCTGTCTGTGTTTCATTATACTTCCGGAATGCTATCTTTTTCTTCCTGACTTTCACAGCCACCTCTTTTGAGAGCCATAGTGGCTTTATCTTTTGTTTTGATTTGTTTATTTGCTTCACACAAAGGCTTGTTGCCTCTGTGATGGCAGTTTTGAATATTCCGCATTGTTGCTCCACACCTCCTTCTAGCCTGTTTGCTAGTGCTTTTCTGAGGCACTCTCCCATCTTGCCAAAGTCAGCCCTCCTGAAGTCCAGTACCCTCACTTTTATATGGCTTGACTCTGTAGCTGAGTTTAATGTGAACCACACTGTTTGATGGTCACTTGTTCCCAGATGGCAACCCACTTCTAGATCTGAGATCCTCTCACTGCCCCCGTTTGAGAGTACGAGGTCTAAGATTGCTCCCTCACAAGTGGGTTCTGAAACTAGCTGTCTGAGGCCTGCCACCTGTAGGGCATCAAGAATGGCCCTGCTCTTGGATGTGGCTGTAGCAAATGTGCTCCAGTTAACATCTGGCATATTCAGGTCTCCCGTCAACAGTATCTTCCCTTTCTCTGCCATTCTAAGAATGCCTTCTATCATATCCTTGTCCATTCCCTCCCCCTGACATGGGGATCTGTGCACAACCCCTGTGTGGATTGTGGTGCCATTTCCAGTCCTCGGCTTAAACTGATTTTCCGTTTGTCATAACAAATGGGAATAGTAACCTGTAGGAGTTGTGAATCAGTCTCCTACCATTCAAACAGCCAAAAAGTGCTATTTTCCAAGAAAAAAATGCTTTTATTTCTGTGCTCTGCTTCATTTGCATAACACTCACCTTTTTCCTTCTCAGTGCTGCAAGCCCCAACTGAGACATCATACTGGTCCTCTTCAATGTCTTTATAAGCGACATTGCAGAGGGACTGGAAGGAAAAGTATGTCTCTTTGCAGATGAC
Source organism: Neoceratodus forsteri (assembly GCA_016271365.2). Taxonomy (NCBI): domain Eukaryota; kingdom Metazoa; phylum Chordata; order Ceratodontiformes; family Ceratodontidae; genus Neoceratodus; species Neoceratodus forsteri. The sequence goes on from CM057451.1 coordinate 761,134,148, forward strand.
ACAAAGATCTGCGGTGGAAAGGATGAGAAGGGACTTGGCAAGGTTAAAGGAATGGTCAAATGTATGGCAGCTTAGATTCAATGCTAAAAAGTGCAAGGTAATGCACCTGGGAAACAAAAACCCAGGGGAAGAGTACATAATGGGGGTGAGATACTAACAACAACAAAAATGGAAAGGGACCTGGGGGTAGTCATATCAGATGACCTAAAGGTGGGCAAGCAATGTGAGAGGGCAGCAAGGAGGGCTGGGGGGATACTGGGATGCATAGGGAGAGGCATCACCAGTAGAAAACAGGAAGTTATTATCCGTCTGTACAGACAGCTGGTGAGACCCCATCTGGAGTACTGTGTGCAGTTCTGGAGACCCAATCTCCACAAAGACATAGACAGAATGGAAGCTGTCCAGAGGAGGGCAACTAAAATGGTGCAGGGTCTGCACCAGAAGACATATGAAGAGAGACGAAAGGAGCTTAATATGTATAGCCTCGAGGAAAGGAGGGAGAGGGGGGACATGATAGAAACGTTCAAGTACCTCAAAGGATTCAACAAAGTCCAAGAGGGTAGCATCTTTCAAAAAAAGAGGTGTGCAAGAACAAGAGGGCACAATTTGAAGATGGGGGTGGCTCAGAGGTAATTTAAGGAAGTATTTTTTCACAGAGAGGGTTGTGGATGCATGGAACGGCCTTCCGGAGGAGGTTGTGGAGTCAAAATCAGTGGTGGAACTCAAGCATGCATGGGACAGTCATAAGGCCATTCTAGGGGGTGGGGGTAGGAAGAAGTAGGCTGCTGGTTAACTAGGATCTGCAGCTTATCCAGTAGGTAGGGAAATGGGCAGACTGGGTGGGTCAGACGGTCCTTATCTGCCATCAAATTCTATGTTTCTATGTTTCTATACCAGGGAAACAAAGTTATTAACGGGACACTGTCCGTTTGTAGTGTTATATAAAAAAATCAGCTGTTTACTGCACCAACAATGCCTCACTATGTAAATTAGTATACAGGCTATTATATTTCTGTGCTCAGACAGTGTCTTATTTTACCCACAATGCCTTGCTGTGGATATTTACATATTGGGTGCTTACCACTACCAATATACGGGACTGTACTCCTGAGTAAGGCACATTTAAGTCAGTGTTATAAATGACCCAGAATTCCTTGTTGCTGTATGTAAAATATTGACAGCTCCCTGGTATACACAGAAACATAGAAGATGACGGCAGTGACATCACTCTAGGAGTGTGGCCACACAAAGAAACTGGAAGGCAGCCAGAAACAAAGTGCTGATAAAACATCACAATAAAATGACTATGACAGATTTTTTTATAAAACAAATTGCAACTTCAACATCTGAAGCATGGGTGGCAATGGCATACTACATGAAAAAGGCATCTGCAAAACATCAGAAAATCCCTTTAACCCCTACTGGAAGGTGATCTGTCATGCCTGTCAGGCAGTTTTGCCTGCTAGCATGCATCTGGATGGTATGATCATATTGTTAGGGATCCCATCCTGCTCCCAGCCTGAGAACTCTTCCATCCTTCAGTGGCTTGTAGCTGTCAGCACTGTCGCCAATAGGCTAATCCTCCAGCAGTGGAGAACAACAAATATTCCCACCCTGGCAGAATGGAAACTTGCCGTGGCCCAACTGGTCTGGTATGAAAAAATATCACATCACATAGACATACAGACACGTTATGGAAGTATCACTCTATCTGGGGTGCATACTTGGCTTCTGACTTATGTCAGTCCTTAGCTAATAAGTAAGGCCACCCACATGGGCTATACGAGGGGGCTCCCCTTGCTGCCTCTATGGTTGGAAGGCTGTCCTTTTCACCCACAACATTCCTGCATAGATTTTCTTTACATATGACCCCTCCATTTTCATACTCAGTAATGTTTCTGTATGCTATGTTTACCTAAAGTTGTCAGACTGTTATGGCATTATGTTATTGTGTTTTATTTGTTTTTGTTTGCCTGCATGATCCTGTACTTTGTCTCTGCTCATTGTTTCCAATGAATTGTATTGTGTTATGTTTCTAAAACTTTTCGATAAAAAGATCAACTGTAAAAACACAAACATGTCTATCCCACTGGCGAAGAAACATCAGCACATCTCCTGTCTAATGAGCCCTCTCTTGGGCATTTGGTTGATGTTCCCTGTGAACAAAATGGAGCACTCTCTTTAACACTGGATACTCACCTTGGGCATTCCTCCACCAGTCTCCATCCCACCCCGGTAGGCAGCCTTCAGACGGAAAGGGGAGTGGACCCTTCTGGACAACTGCCCATGGTTCCTTGTAGCTAATTGCAGCAGGTCTGCACCACATCCTTGGTGAGGGAGTGAAAGACTGGGACTTGAAGTCTATCCTTGTTATTAGCTTCCTCAGGTCCAGGTAACCCCACTGGGTTGGGTACCAAGAAAATACATCTGCATTTTGATTGCTTCAACCTGGGTGGTATTTCACTTCAAAGATAATGACTAACTGTGCAGCCTACCTTTGTTCCACCCCATCTACTGTAGATTAGCAGTCTGCAAGTGGGCCAAGTGGGTTGTTGTCTGTAAAAACAGTGAAATGTGACCCAGCCAAATACTAATGAAATGTCTCTGTAATGGCCCACTTCAATGGCAGAAATCAAGTTTAAATCAACAGTAATTTGCACCATTCATTTCAGAGGGCTGTAAGCAGCAGCTTGCATAGGCAATGACTCTCCCCTGCCCATCCTGCTTCTGGGTAAGACAGCTCCAGTTCTTGTTTGCTGGCATCTGTGTGCATGAGAAAAGGAGAGTTAAAATCAGCAAATGCTAGAACAGGGGCTTTAGCTAATTCCCATTTTAATTCCTGGACTAGTTCTGCACAATCATAGTCTATTCCCATGGAACACACTTCTGCTTCTGGCTAGGGTACCCTTTCTGTGGAACATCACACAATAATCTATAGATAGGTGCAGCAACCTTGGCAAAGTCTTTAACAAACTGATGATAGTATCTCACAGACCCAAGAAATGAGCGTAACTCAGTTACTGAAACAGCAGTCTTCCAACTTTCCATAGCTCAGATTTTCTGAGTCTGGATGGATCCTCCTTACATAGAATGTGCCCCAGATATTGAACTTGCCTGCACAGCAGATGGCACTTGCTGGCCTTAAACTGTAATCCATGCTGCCTCAGTTTACTGAAAACAAAATCTAGATGCTTAAGGTGACTTTTGAAATCAACTAAATCCACAATTACATCATCAAGGTAGATAAGGAGTGACTCCAATCTCTGTTCTCCAAAGCAACACTCCATAAACCTCTGAAATGTGGCAAGAGCATTACAAACTCTAAATGACGTGCTCAAATTCATGTCATCTCATTGGGGTCACAAAAACAGTTTTCTCTTGATCCTGGGGTCTACCTCTACCTGCCAAATAACTGCTGGCCAAGCCTAGAGTTGAGAATAGTCCAGCTGTTTGCAGCATAGTCAAGGATTCTGCAATACTTGGGAGGGGGTAAGCATCCTTGTGGGCTACTTCATTTAATTTACAGTAATCTCCACAAAATCACAATGACCCATCCTTCTTCCTCAAGAGGACAATAGGTGCAGCTCATGGACTGCAGGTTTCCCAGATGATACCAGCATCCAGTATCCCATGCAAAAGTGTCTTGAACTCTGGGTATAGATTTGGCGATATTCATCTCGATCTTTCCCACATTGGGCTGCATTTCCTGTTGGGATGTGATGTTGTATGTCGCTGATCCTCCCATAATCCTCATCGTGGCTGGAGAAGACTGCCCAATGCTGCTCAAGCAACTCATTTAGTTCAGCCCATTGTGCTTCCACCAGAGACGGTCCAGTCAAGTTGACTGGAACAGAAACAGAGGAGGCCTCTTTTTCTGGGACAATCTCCTCCACCTGCTGTAATTGTATTTCTACTACTTCTATTCCAACTAAGATAATGTCCATGTTCTTCTCTTGATTATCATATCCAGGTTCAAGCAGGAACAATTTTCCAATGTTTCTGATACCACTGCAAAAAAAATGGTGTCCTCCCCAGGTTTTGCACTCACACAGGCACCTGCACTGTGGCACAGTACTGATCATACAGGCCACAAAAACAGTCTCTTGCTTCCTCCATGGTTCCACCAGGTACTTGTAATCTCAGTCACCTGGACTAGTCAAAGCCTGGCACTGAAGAACATCACCTCCCTCAGAGGATGTTAAATGGTAAATGGGAAATGATTAGGAGGCTGCACATAACCCACACAGCCATTTGTGTCTGCAAAGTGTATTATCTTCATGCAGCCTCTTATTGCTTGTTGCCAAACCAGGTTCCCATGCTTGTTGATGCCAGAGGCACTTTTCATATACTTCATACCTTCCTTCTTCTGGAACAAAATCTCACCAACAGACTTGGATAATATTCATGCCACGAAGCCTGGGTGAGGAAGGCAGGCAGTGGTCTTGCACAATTAGAATACCATGCTGAGGGATTTGGAGTTCTCCAACCCCAGCGTCCATCTCCACATAACCTAGGAAAGGGATGGAAAGTCCATCTGCTGCTCTGAGTGCAAGCCAGGCTGCTGGGTCTCAAAGGCACAGCCACTGCTTCCCAAAGTGCTGTTCAAAAAGAAATTCTGTTACATCATGGTCACTTGAGATCCTGTAACCAATAGGCAAGGAATGAGGATCCCCTGCTTCTAGACTTCTATTATTGGTCTCTCTCCTATCACATTTCTATCACATATTCTATCACAAGAAGACACCAGCCCTCTCAACAAGCTCCCTCCTGGAGCAGGGGAACATTAGAGAGCATCACAGAAGGTAAATACCTCCTCCCTTCAGACAGCATTTGTGGTGGGCTTAGGACTTTAAATTTACATCCCCACACTGCAACTGACTGTTTTTGCTGCCACTATTCTCAGGGACTGTGCTACGGGAATTTGTACTGTTCAGGCAAGGTGCTTTAAGAGTGGGAGTACTGTGTGAGCGACTGGGTTATTTGCTGATTTGGGGATTTACTGAGTGTTCTTACAGCCTAGTATTGTGCAGTTAAGGGCTTTTACAGTGATTGCATGTTTCTACTTACCTGTGTTGTTCTCTGGCATGGTACTCCGACTATAGCCATCTTGGGGCCTGTCTCATGCATGTGCAGTAGCGATCCCATATCGGGACTGGGTTACAAGTTCTTGAGCATGTGCAGTTGGGTTCTGCCTGGAAGAAAGCTCCCACTGCATACTAACTAGGTTTCCTTTGTTCTCTACCTGTATATAGGCCTCTGCCAGACCCCCTCATCCCCAAGCAGATGCCAGCCCTCACAACAAGCTCCCTCCTGGAGCAGGGGAACACTAGAGAGCACCGCAGAAGGTAAATACCTCCTCCCTTCAGACAGCATTTGTGGTGGGTGTTAGCCCATCAACACTGTGCATTGACTCCCTCCCACCCAAGGCCGATACTCCTTTTATTGTCCCCTTCCTATGGAATCACTTTCTGGCACTCTTTTTTCTAAGTCCCCATTTCTCCATTTGCAGGTTATACCTGATGACCATCAGAGGGCTTAATCCTCTTTGGACTCCTTTGCTTACCCACTGCCACTCTTTTTGAGCTAGAGCCCTTCTTTCCCACCCCTCCACTCCACTGCCCCACTTCAAATCCTAACAGTCACTACCCTAAGCTATACACCCCCTTATATAGCCTGATCTTCATCTTGGCTACCTCTTCTTCTACCACTTCCATACCAAACCGTCCTCCTACCCTTCTCCCTGCCAACCACCCACTCCAATTTGTGACCTCTAGGAGTCACTATTTCACACCCTATTTCCAGCTCCTGACCCTGCCAGTCCAGCCACCATGGACACCTGGATCTCTACTCTACCACAGCCCAAAGACACCCACTCCACAGGGGTTTTGAACCTGGTACCCTACGCACCAAAGTCTGCAACCCTACCACTATGTCAAAGTGGCAGTCACCCTCACTGAATCACAACCCTGACCCTTATTCTTCTATCATGACCACCACTATTAGGCAACATGCGCTCTCTTCCACTACCACTGCACATTACCATCTCGGCCCTCTTGGTGCTCACTTCCCTCCAATCAGACCACACTAGTAGTCCACCGAGGTCAGCATCTGATGACCACCATGTCACTCCCAAACCCCCCAACCTCACCATAGATCCTGGGCCCCGGCACCCACCCCCTATCCACCCTCTATACTCCTCCACTCCCCCAGGCCATCCCTGGACCCACCTCCTCACCACCTTTCCAACCCTCCACACCCTACCCATTCCCTGCACACTAACTGCTCAGACCCATTCTCGATGTAGAACTAGGGTCACCAACCACTACTCCTCTCTAGGTCACAATTCTCACTATTACTACTACTACTCTGGGAAATGCCCACCCCAACCGAGGTCCCATCCCCACCTGCACCCAGGACATCACCCACAGGACTCCCATTGCCACTTTGAACATATGCAGCCTGCCAAAAAAATCTGCAGCAGTCCAATGTTGGGCCACCCTACACCAACCAGACATCATTGCACTAGTTGAGACCCGGCTCTCCAGTTCTACTCCTGACTCCTTTGTCTCACTCCCCGGGTACACCCTATACCAAGAAGAAAGGGTGGGAAAACGTGGAGGTGGCTGTGCGATCTACATCAAGGATAACATTATTGGCCACATGCTCCCGCCTCTCAAGCTCAAAAATGGTGCCCAAGCCCTCACCTTAAAAATCACACCGGCCCCCTCCAGGGGCCCACTGTACTTTACACTCTCCTATGTTCCTCCTAAGAACCAAAAGCCGCCCATCACATCCCTCACCGATTATCTCTCTACCCTCCAACACAAAGTTGAACAGACATGAGTAGGGGACCTAAATATCAACTGGCTAGGTCCCTCAGCTGCACCAATGAAGGACTCTTTCACTGCCCTTGACATAGTCCAACTGGTCACCTAACCTACTAGACATCATCCCTCTACTGGTACCAGCACCCTCCTGGATGTCATTATCTCTATCCGCCCCCACAAAATCCAAGATATAAAAATTCTTCCCGACTCCCTAAGTGACCATTCATCCATTCTATTCCTATGGACCTCCTCCACCCCCAAACTCATAGCCCAAACCACCTCCCATAGGCGTTGCCACCCAGGGGGGTTAAGAAAACTCAAACAACTTCTGACCCAAATGGAGTGGTCCCCCATTAAAATAGCCCCCAGAACTGACATTGTGCTCAGTCTGTTCACACAGGCTTTCACTAAAGCCTGTGATCTCTATGCCTCACTTACAAGTACCGCACCAAAAGACAAATTGCACCATGGATCACCCCCTCCCTACTCCAAAAACTGAAGGAAAGGAACAATCTCTGGTACAAAGCCATGGAGTCTGGCAGGATGGCTGACAGACAATCCTATAATGCTGCATGCAATGGCTGCATGTGGGCCATCCACAAGGCTAAAGCGGACTGCTGTCAATCTACTCTCACCGCTACATGGGGGTCCATCTGGACCTTCTGGAGTAATATCAAAGAATTCAATGGGAAATCACACTCCCCACCTCCCTCCCAGCTCTCCATAAATGGCACCATTTCCACTGACCCACTTACCTAGCAAACTGCCTAAACACCACCTTCACAGATCTCAGCACTCTTCTCCCAAGTTGCTTCTTTGATCCTGTGCCTGAATTTCAGTCCCCAACCCTGCAGCATCCTCGTTTCCTTCTGCATAAAATATCAACCCAAGAAGCCCATCCATACCTGCAAAATGCACTAAACAGCAACAACCCTAGCAATGATCCCCTAGACGCAAGGCTCCTTTGGCTAGTCCTCAACGAGGTCCTAGTCCCTCTCAAGGACCTACCCAACAGATCCCTTTGCCTGGGGCAATTTTCCAGTGCCTTGAAGATAGCCGTTAATACTCCCATTCATAAAAGTGGTAACAAATCCTTCCCTAGTAACTATCAACCCATCTCCATTCTCCCCCCCAAAGCTTTAGAGAAAGTGGTTGCCACACAGCTCACTGAATACCTAGCCAAGCATGGAATTTTATGCTCAGAGCAGCATGGCTTCCGCTCAGGCCATAGCACAACCACAGTCCTCCTAGAATTCACCAACTTCCTACACTTCTCCCTAGACTCAGGTGACATTGCTGGAGCTGTGTATATAGACCTTTCCAAGGCCTTTGACACGGTCTGCCATCCACTACTACTTGACTCCCTCTAACTTGACTTGGTTTAACTTGGTTTTATTGAACAGAAGAAGGCACTAGCCAGTCGAGACTGTTCCCCACACAATGGGGAACATAGTTAATAATTTTCCCCAATCCAGATGTCTAGTTCATTTTTGAATCTGGTAATGTTTGCTGTATTAATTAAATCATGAGGAAGTATATTCCATATTCTAGGGCCCCTAATAGTGAAACAATTACCTCTTTTATTGGTTTTGTAGGATTTCACCTCAAGTTGTTAATTATGTAACCTTGGGAGCAGTCTTCTGTTTGAGTAAGATAGTCTACATTGTTCCATCACATTGGGTGATTGAAGTAGATTATGAACTAAGAGCATATCTCCTCTTTTTCTTCTGCTTTGAAGTGAAAAAAGGTTCAGTAGCTGTAAGTCTTGATGAATAATCAACACATGTCCATCTAGGTACCATTTTAGCGGCTCTTCTCTGAACCTGCTCCATTCTTGCCATATTGCTCTTAAACCCTGGATTCCAAAAGGGAGATCCATAGTCTATGAGCGGTCTAATATAGGCCCTATTGAGTGGTATTAGGCATTGTTCAGAATGGTTTATAAATGCATGTTTTACTTGCCTCATAAGACCATTTGCCTTGTTAGAGATGATAGTGCAGTGATCCCTTGGTGTAAGTTTGTTACTAACAAACATACCCAGATCTCTCTCACATCTAGATGTTTTGAGTGGTGAATTATTAAGATAATATTTATTATTTGGATTATTTTTACCAAAATGAATCACTACACATTTATCCTGATTAAAATGCATGCCATTCTGTTTTGCCCATTCTTCAGCTTTTTCCAGATCGGCTACCAATAATGTTGTGTTTTCAGGGTTGTTTACCATTCCTCCTATTTTAGTATCATCAGCAAATTTAGCCATATAAATGTTAGGTCCATGCTGTAAGTCATGTATGAAAAGATTGAATAGTGTGGGACCCAAGACAGAGCCCTGGTGGACCCCACTCAACACTGATCCACAGCCAGACAGTGCTTCGTTAATTCTGACTCTTTGGGTTCTGTTAGTCAGTCAATCTGATACCCAGTTTACTATTTCTAAGGACAGACCCATGTTGTGTATTTTAGTTATGAGATTTTTGTGTGGGACTTTATCAAATGCTCAGCTAAAGTCGAGTAATATAACGTCGGTTGGTATACCCATATCCAAGAGTGCACTAATATTATCATAGAATGATATCCGGTTGGTTGTACATGAGTGCTGTTGTGTAAGCCCATGTTGTATGGGATCTTGAATACCCAAATCTGTACATTCCTGATTGATTTTCAACTTTATTATTCTTTCTGTTAGTTTTCCTACTGCTGATGTCAGACTAATGGGGTGATAATTCTGGACACTACCTCTGTTATCCTTTTTAAATATTGGGGTGACTATTGCTGTGCACCATTCATCTGGTATAGAGCTTTCTTGTAAGGATTTATTAAATAGTAATAATAAGGGCTTGGAGATGGTCTGAGAAGTCTCAGTCAAGAACCAGGGATGTATACTATCAGGTCCTGGACTAGAGTTTTTTTTTATTTTTCCATTGCCTGTAAAACATCAGATGTTGCAATACTATATGTAACAAGTGTATAAGGATAGACTGGAGTAGGTGTAATCTGTTTTGAAAATACTGAACAAAAATAATCATTAAAGTGATTAGCAGTATCAATATCTGACAATCTAATGCCTTTATTAATTATGGTTCCTACATTCCTTGAATTATTGTGTTTTTTACTGTTGATATATGAGAAGAGTGACTTCTGACAGTCCTTGGTATGTGCCAATTTAAATTTTAATTTAATTTTTGCAAGTTTAATAAATCTCTTTAAAGTTTTAACTGCTACCTTACATTTATAGAGCGTAATTTATTTTGTGATTAAGTACTTTTTTTTAATTTTTTGAATAATGTGACTTTCTGTTTTATCTGGGATTCAATGGTTTTATTGAACCATGGAGGTATTGTACCCTTATTATTAATTTTTTTTAGTTGGTATGAAAAGTTTTTCTAATTTCTGAATTATGTTTTTAAAAATGATCCACATTTGCTGGGCTGTTAAACCATGGAAAAGTAAGTCCCAACTTATTTCAGCTAACTGTTTATTAATATTGAAAAAATCAGCTTTGCTATAATTCTTAATATTAGTATATTTTCTATGATTTTAAATACCATATTGGATTTCAAAGCACCTGAAAAATGATCACTTGAGCACAGTGGATCCCAGATACATAGATTTCTAATCTGTGCATCAATGTTAGTAAGTAGTAAGTCCAAGATATTTGTGCCCCTAGTGGGTTCCATAATTAATTTTTTTAACCCTGAATTAATAACTACATCTACCAGTAATTTATCTGCACTAGATTGACCTGCAAAGGATTCCCAATCAATGTGGGGCAGGTTGAAATCCCCTAAAATAACAACATCCTCAGTGTCTGAGAAGAAAGAGATATATTTAATTATATTAGATGTGTAGTCCAAGTCTACTGATGGCAGTCTATACAGGTTTCTAACTGTGATATGTGACCTGCCTTTTAATTGTATTTTGACCCAAATACTCTCGGATGTAGAGGGGTAATGCACCTCTAATGAGGGAATATCATTTCTGACATATATAAATACGCCACCACCATGTCTATTTATTCTATTCTTGTAATAAAGTTTGTAATTGGGAATATCCTTAGACTACATTGAAGCCGAGTCCCACCAAGTTTCAGTTATAGCTACAATACCAATGTTTAGGGTTCTACATTTAACCTCCAACTCTGCCAGTTTTACTTGGTTTAGTGATCTTGCATTAAGGGCCAAAAATTTACACATATTGGCCTGGATATTCAAAAGGGTTGCGCCATGCGCAATAAGGGTTACTGTCACATAGGTCCAAAAGTCGCCATTTGTGATATTCAGCGGAGGCAGTTGCACCAGCTTATGCTGAGCAACAGCGAATACAAATGAAGGCATGCACAACCCGAAGGGGTGGATCCATGCATAAAGCGCGCCAATGCGATATTCAAAGAACTGGCGCTAATGCGCAACAGCCGAACAGCCGGAAATTGCACACTAGCGGAAAATGAGCCAAAATAAAAAGGCTCAAGAAGCGTATGCAAACGCCACAAGGATGCCAAGTGGGGTAGAGACAGACAGACAGACAGTGACAGACTAGGGGCAGGCAAGGCAGCGTGGGCCATAGGCTGCAGAGGCCAGCGGGGTGCCGGTGCAGTGGAAGTAGCAGTCAGGACAGCGGGGTAACACAGCAACACCAGCTGGGGGTCAAAGCCAAGGAGATGGACAGTGCCAGCTTCCACATGGAAGCTGTAATGAGGGGGGTGAGAATGCAAGCTGCAGGGGGATGAGGCCGTGGAAGGGCCCATCGGCGGTACACCCCCAACAGACAGTACCGTGCCCGCATCAGCTATGAGCTGTACACAGATGTAGAGATCATGGGCCGGTACCGCCTGAACAGGGCAATACTGAGGTGGCTCTGTGAGCTGTGCAGTGATGTGATGCAGGCACCCTCACGGCGAGTCACGCTCTGTCAGTGGAGACCAAGGTGACAGCCTGCATGTGCCTGCTCACCACAGGCACCTTCCAGAAAGGCGACGGGGACACCACAGGCATCACACAGTCGCCACGCCATTCATCCTCATCCAATTCCTCAGCGCACTCCAGCCACATGCTGCGGAGGCACATCCATTTCCCAGCACCGCTGGCAGAGCCGCATAGCAAACATGCAGGAGTTCCACAGGGTATACATTATGCCTGGTGCTAGGGCCATAGACTGCACCCATGTGGCCATTTGCACCACCTGGCCGATGGGGCCTGCATATAGGAACAGAAGGGCTACTCCAGTGTCAACTGCCAGGTGGTGTGTGATGCCACTGGGCGCATAATCAATGTCTGCCACACACCCTGGTGGAGCACATGATGCCTTCATATGGCATCAGTCCACACTGTCATCGGCCATTCGAGGTAGGGACATCCCCACAGGCCATCTAGTGGGTGAGTATGCATGTATGGAATGCAAACTGCGCGGCAAAGATGAGAATGCCACAGGTGCCATGGTACTGGCACACAGGATATGGGCAATGGACCTGAACATGATACTGATCTCACTATTTCCACACAGGTGACAGTGGATACCCACTCCATCCTGGCTGCTCACATGACCAGCCCCATGACCCCATCGCAGCAACGCTATAATGAAGCACATGCTTCACCACATAACATCATAGAAATTGGGTATTTGGGATGCTCAAGGCATGCTTCCGATGCCTAGACACCTCCGGCGGTGCCCTGGCACAGCCCACAAAAGCCTGTAGATGTTCCTGGCCTGTTGCATCCTGCACAACATGGCTGAAGACTGTGGGACAGCCCTACAGGTTGAAAGAGGGACAGCGATGGGGACACCAGTGGTGTCGGTGTTGATGGTGATGAGCAGCCCCCGAGGATGGCGGGACCCCGACTGATCCGGCAGGCCCAGCTGCACGGGACACCATCACAGGGGCACTATGCACAACACAGGTAAGTCAAGGGACATGTGCAACCAACACTGTCCATGGGCAAACCACAGGCACAGAGTAACACACCAGGGGCTGCATGGCCAGGGAGTGGAAGGGTCCAGGCATACAAACATACCATCAGGGAGGGTGAACACTCATGGACACACACACACACCAGGCACAGGCTGCAGCATGGGCAGATGCACAGCACAACAGAACCGACATTGCTAACACACAGAACCACGACCACCCCACCACTGTACTGTCCAAATACGTGTGTCGAATTCTGGGCACCCTTGCATCTTAGTGTACAGTACAATGCAGGCATCATCATGCACACACACACGGACAGCAGTTGGAAGGGTGTGCAGGTGGTCCATGTGTCAGCGTGTTGAGCAGAAACCCAGCAGTGCACTGCCCATAACCACACATTGCACACAGGGCATCACCAGACCAGAGCCCACCTGGAGAGAGAGGTCAGTCATGGCACTGTCCCACGGCCACCGCGGATGCGTGAGGCATTTCTGTGACCCAACAGCCCTGGCAGGCTGAGCAGGGGCCACATGGGGTGGCACTGTTGGACCACCAGGGGTCTGCGTGGGCTTGACCTTGCCCGCACAGGGGTCACAGCAGCTGAACAAACCTGCACGGGGTGCTCGGGATGTCCACAGCAGACCCGAGGCGTCGACGACCTGGTGTCGCATGGCCTTGAGAGTGAGGAGTGGAGAAGTGAACTGTGTGGGGTGTGCGGTACAGGGCACCTGACTGTGGCCTTGTCGTCATGACAGAAGACCACTGCCTGGGTCAGCCTGTCAATGGCCGCGGACACATCCGATCAGCATACCAACCAGCTCTGCACGGTCCAGAGCACTCCCTGCTGTCACTCCACAGCCACAGACAGTGCCTCCAGGACATTTGCAACCGCCTCTGCTGCTGTACTGGTTCCTGCAGCAGGTGGGTGTCTAACTCATCCAATAGAGTACTATGCTAACGGCATCCTGTCCCCAGGGTGTGGAAGGTCCTGATGCACAACACCCCTTGAGGGTGAGCGCTGTTGCAGGACCAGAATGGGTGGATCAAAGGCAGCCGGACATAGCCATGCTGTGACACTGTACCCCAGACCTGGTGGGTGACTGCTGCTGCTGCCCCCTCCAACACATGTCCCAAAGTCCTGGCTCCACCACTGTGGCACAACAGTACAAGCTTGCACAGCCACCAGTGCTGCCCCCAGTGCTGACAGGCAGCATGGGACTGTGCCAACATGCTGGTACACAAGTTGGACAGAAGGCCCAGGCACGTGCTGGCCTGCTGTGTGTCGTCATGGGACACAACACAGCCACAGCTGACCACTGGCATGCTTGCATGCAGACTACTGAAACAGGTGTGCACCCCCACCGAATCACGACACAAGTTGGCGGTCCAGCGTGCATGCTGCTGCAGTGCATGCTGGCTGGTGAAAAGTGGATGGACCCTCCTCCATGTACAGCAGGTCAACATCACTGCCTGGACTGACCACCACCATCTCCTGAAGGCGAACAGGATCTGTAACAGAAGAGAGTACGTAGTGCATGTGAACAACCTTCCCCCCCACCACCACCATGTCACCGTGCAGTGATAGGAAGCCACCTGTCTGGAATCACCTCCTGGTAGCCCTCAATAGTGCTCTGCTGTGATGCAGCCAGTCTATCCTCAACGAGGTCAGCTCCAACACGCTGGCTGGCCCCCCAGTCGCACGTGCCGCCTAAGTGCCATCTTCTCCTTCAACCTCCTGCGGTCATCCCCATCTTCTTCTTGCATTCCTGCATGGAGCACTGGTGGCTTCCATGCAGGTTCACAGTGACACCTCCCATGCAGCAGATGAGGACTGAGGGGGCCCCCGTCCATAGTAGTGGCTCCTCACTCAGGTAAGCTAGAAGGGCCTCTGTCTCTGCTGTGGTAAAGTTGGGCCTCCTCTACACCACCATCCTCACCCCTCCTTGTCTCTGCTCGCGGTCATGGTGATCTGTAAGAGTGGACACCTGTCACTGTGCAGTCTACAACATTTCCATGACCATTGTCAGAACATCACACAGCAACTCCTCACCTGCAGTTCCGAATCTGACCAGCACAGCCCAATAGCACATTTATAGTGCAATGCATGCAAATTAGGTGGAGCAATATATTGAGATACCGTCAGGCCCCCTTGAATAGCTGATCAGATGATTTATGTGGTGAATATCATGCAGTTGCGCTTTGCAATATGGTTAAGCCAGCCCAGCCATGGTGCAGATCATGACTGTGTGGTACACACTGCAGCGTGCCCAGATGCTTACACGGCATCTGCCGCTGCTGACGTGCTGGCGTAATCGGCAATTCAGGCCATGGCACCATTTGCCGGTGAGCGACAGCACTGGGCACTATGGTGCTAATAGCACTACTGTACAATAGTCACTGTGGCACTGTGCGCGGGTGGTCATCGCACAGGGCGTGTATGCGTCGGGTGGGCGGCGGTCGTGGCCTTGCGCGTCATTGCCCATGACCTGGTGTCAACCTTTGCCCCCTGGCACTGTTGACTGCCGTAATAGCCGCGGCCATGTAGACTAGGACGCTGTTGAACAGCGCGATTAGAATATGGTCTGTACGCAACATCTCCACTGAGATTACGGGCGGCAGGCCATTGCCTGCTGTAAAGTTGGTAGCATGGCATGCAGGAGGCAGTGCAATGGACCCCATGGGTAGCACTTGGTGGCCCTGGTGGAACCCACTATGGGGCACTATGGTGAGTGCCTCACAACTGGACAGCCCTGGCAGCAAGTGGCCAGTGACCTGGTGAGGTCACTGAGCAGCGCGGTCACTGAGCAGTGCCAGCACAGATAAAGTGACCTCGCGGGAAGGCATGAAACTGCATGGCGACTCGTTCACGTCCAGGAGGGCATGGTGCCTAGGCAGGTGGGCATACAGTCTATGCAACTGTATTCTCTGTAAGGGTGGTGTGTTTTGGTGGAGATGCATAGGTGATGGCTCTGACATGGTTGTCTGTGTCCAGTGTGCAGGTGTGAGATGCATGGGGCTGGCTGTGTGGGCACACTCACTGGGCAGGGGCAGTCAGCTTTAGGTCACACTGATGTTTCTCAACATATGTCTCCCCAGGCCGGGATGTGAGGATGCGAGCCAGGTGAGGAGGGCCGTGCCAGGGCCGGTGCGGTCGGTGGGCTGTGGTCGTGCCCCCAGCAACAGCGGAGCACAGCTGCTTGAGGCGTAGTATCATTACTTCATGGATGCTATTGCATGCTGGAAACTGACCACCAATACTTACAACCATACACGACACAGGCGACACCATCACTGTCAGTGTCACAACCTGCACCCATGTGGCCATTTGCACTCACCTGGCCCCGATGGGGCTGCATATAGGAACAGAAAGGCTACCCAGTGTCAACTGCCAGGTGGTGTGTGATGCCACTGGCGATAATCAATGTCTGTGCCACACACCTGGTGGAGCACATGATGCCTTCATATGGCATCAGTCCACACTGTGCCATCGATTCGAGAGGGGGACATCCCCATAAAATATCTAGTGGGTGAGTATGCATATGGAATGCAACCTACGGGGCATGGGTGGACGCTATGTTATGGTACTGGCACACAGGATATGGGGCAATATGGACCTGAACATGATATTGATCTCCACTATTTCCACAGGTGACAGTGGATACCCACTCCATCCCTGGCTGCTCACACTGCATCAGCGCCCATGACCCCATCGCAGCAACGCTATAATGAGGCACATGCGCCCACACGCAACATCATAGAGGGTGTTTGGATGCCAAGGCATGCCTCCGCTGCCTAGACACCTCCGGGCGGTGCCTCACAGCAGCCCCAAAAGGCCTGTGGGATATTCCTGGCCTGTTGCATCCTGCACAACATGGCTGGAAGACTGTGGACAGCCCCAGGCTGAAGAGGGGACAGCGATGGGGACACCAGGAAATGGTGTTGATGGGTGATGAGCAGCCCCCCCAGGGATGGCGTGGGACCCCACTGATCCTGGCAGGCCCAGCTGCACCGGGACACCACTACAGAGAGGAGCACTCATGCACAAACAGGTAAGTCAAGGGACATGTGCAACCAACACTGTCCATGGGCAAACCACAGGCACACAGAGTAACACACCAGGGTGCATGACGGCCAGGGAGTGGAAGGGTCCAGGCAATACAACATACCATCAGGGAGGGGTGAACACTCATATGGACACACACACCCGGACAGAGCGATATGGGCAGATGCACAGCACAACAGAACCGACATTGCTAACACACAGAACCACCGCCCCCACCACCTGTACTGTCCAAGTATCGGGTCAGATTCTGGGCACCCTTGCATCTTAGTGTACAGTACAAATGCAGGTCATCATGCACACACACCTGTGGACAGCAGTCTGGAAGGGTGCAGGTGGTCCCGTGTCAGCTGTTGAGTAGAGCACCCAGCAGTGCACTGCCCACCATGACACATTGCACACAGGCACTGCTCAGACAGGCCCACACTGGGAGAGAGGTTATCATGAAAGACTGGTCCCACGGCCATCAAGGATGCGGGCTGCCTCGGACCCAACAGGCCCTGGCAGGCTGAGCAGGGCCACTATGGGTGGTACTGACCAGGGGTCCCACCGCGTGAACGCCGACCTGCCCGCACAGGGTCTGCAGCATGCTGAACAAACCTGCACCGTGCTCGGATGTCCATTAGAACCCGCGCCGAGCAGGCCTGGTGTCGCATGACGCTGGAACGGGAGTGGAGAGTGAACTGTGGGTGTGCGTACAGGGCACCTGACTGTGTGCCCAATGCGCGTCCATGAGAGAGACCACTGCCTGGGTCAGCCTGTCAATGGCGGGCGGACATCCGTCTCGTGATACCAACCAGCTCTGCACGGTCCAGAGCACACTCCTGCTGTGCCACCCACAGCCACAGACAGTGCCTCCACGGACATTGTAACCCGCCTGCTGCTGGTACTGATTCGTAGCAGGTGGTGTGGCCCATCCATCGGGTACTTATGCCCCAACGGCATCCTGTCCCCCAGGGTGGAAGGTCCTGATGCACAACACCCCTTGAGGGTGGGGCGCTGTTTGCCAGGACCAGGGAATGGGTGTGGACTGGGCATGCGGATGTGCCACTGCTTGACACTGTACTTGAGACCTGGTGGTGACTGCTGCTGCTGCCCCTCCAACCACGTACCAGGGTCCACTCGCTCCACCACTGTACGCAATATGCCAGAGCACCTGCACAGCCACCAGTGCTGCCCCACCAGTGCTGGACAGGCACAGCCTGGGACTGTGCCACATGCTGGTACATGTTGGAACCAGAAAGGCCCAGGGCATCGTGTTGGCCTGCACAGTCCAGGATACAGCCACAGTCACAGCGGTGCACTGCATGCTTGCATTCGCCAGACTGTTGAGAACCAGGCTGTGCACCCCACACCAATCACTCGACACCAGAGTTGATGGTCCAGCCTGCATGCTGCTGCAGTGCATGCTGGCTGGTGACAGAGGATGGATGCTCCTCCATGTACACAGCAGGTCAACATCACTGCCTGACTGACCACCACCATCTCCTGAAGACGTAACAGGATCTGTAACAGAAAGAGAGTACATGGAGTGCATGAACAACCTTCCCCCAACACCACCACTCATGTCATACTGCAGTGATGGGCTTCCACCTGTCTGGAATCCACCTCCTGGTACGCCTCAATAGTGCTCTTGCTGCATTGATGCAGCCAGTGTCTGTCCTCAGCCGGGTCAGCTCCAACACCGCTGGCTGGCCCTCGCCAGTGCCAGCACGTGCCGCCTGAAGGCTGCCATCTTCTCCTTCAACCTCCCGCGGCTCGTCCTCATCTTCTTTTTCTTCCTGCATGGAGCACTGGTGGCTTCTATGCAGGTTCACGGCCCGAGCTACCCCTCCCATGCAGCCCGACGGGACTGAGGGGTGCCCCGCCGTCCACTCAGTAGTGGCCCTCCTCCAGGTAGCCAGAAGAGGGCCTCCTGTCTGCTGTGGTAAAGTTGGGCCTCCTCCCACACTCCACCATCCCTCACCCTCACCTTGTCTCTGCTCGGTCATGGTGATCTGTATGGGGGAAGTGGACACCTGTCACTGTGCAGTCTACAGCATTTTCCCCATGACCATTGTCCAGAACATCACACAGCATGCAACTCACCTCTCACCTGCAGTTCCCTGATCTGGCCAGCACAGCCCAATGTCGATATTTATAGTGTAATGCATGCAAATTAGAGTGGAGCAACTATAATGAGATGCAAATCGCGCCTACCGGCGCCTTTGAATGGCTGATCAGATGATTTGGTATGTCGGCTGAATATCATGCAGCTGCGCTTGCACAATATGGTTGAGCCAGCTGGAGCCAATGGTGCAGATCTGTGACTGTGTGGTACACTGCATTGCGCTGCGCTCCAGATAGCTTACACTCGCATCTGCCGCCGCTGACGTGCTGTGCGTGATCGGCACCAGGCCATGGCCACCATTGTGCCAGTTGCGCCACAGCACTGGGCACTATATGGTGCTGTGGCACTACTGTGCAACAGTCCACCGTGGCACTGGGTACGCAGGGTGGTCAGTCGACAGGACGGTATACGCCAGATGGCGCGTGCGTGGCTCTCTGCCACTGCCCATGAGACCCGGTGTCCAACCTTGCCCCCGGCACTGTTCGGGACTGCCATGTGTACGTCATGAATTAACGGGCGCTGTTCGAAACAGCGATTGGAACCTATGGTGGTCTCATTGCGCAACATTCCACGCGGGTTACGGCGCGAGGCGCCATTGCCTGCTGTAAAGTTGGTAGCATGGCACGGTGAGGGCGGTGCAATGGAGCCCAGCTGGGGCCAACTTGGTGGCTCCTGGTGGAGCCCCACTATGGGACTTGCATGGTGAGGTGCCTCACCATGGCTAGGGACCCAGGTCTGGCAGCAAGTGGCCAGTGACCTGGTGGGGTCACTGCAGCGCCGGGTCTGCTGGAGCAGTGCCAGCACAGATAAAGTGACCTCCGCAGGAGGGAGCATGAGCTGCATGAGCGGCCACGCTCACGCGCCAGGAGGGGCATGGTGCCTAGGCCAGGTGTGGTATACCTGCCTATGCAACTGTATTCTCTGTAGGGGTGTGAGTGTGTTTTGGTGGATATGCATAGGTGATGGCTCTGACATGCGTTGTCTGTGTCGCGTGTGCAGGTGTGAGATGCATGGGGCTGGCTGTGTAGGCAGGCACTCTCACTGGAGCAGGGGGCAGTCAGCTTGAAGTCACACTGATGTTTTTCTCAACATATGTCTCCCACAGGCCGGATGTGGAGGATGCAGGCAACGGGTGAGGAGGGCCGTCCAGGGCCCCGTGCCGGTCCGGTGGAGCTGTGGGTGTGCGCCCAGCAGCAGCAGCGGCAGACACAGCTGCTTGAGGAGCGTGAGTACTTCATTTCATGGATGCTATTGCATGCTGGGGGGGGCATGACCACCAGCCATGCACAACACAACCATGCACGACACAGGCGACATGCATCACTGTCCAGTGTCACAGCACGTCTGTGTATGCATCACTGGTGGTCCATGCATGCACTGGGCACATAGCTGTGTAACTGGCATCGCACCACATTGCCACATCACTTGACAGCCTTGTTTGTGCTGTGATGGACATGGGCAGTGTGTGTGTGTGCAATGGTGCACATAGCTGGTGCCGCCTGTTTGTGATGGCCATGTGCATGTTCACTGTGGGTGGGTGCATGCCATCACCGGTGTGGGACATTGGGCTATATGGCTTGCAGGTTGGGTGGCGTTCAGGGTTGTGGTCAGTCACAGCCATTGACTGTGTTCCCATTTTCCTAGGCCTCACTGTTCTCAGGAGGATACAGCTGGAGCTACATGGGCTGGACGCAGTGTCCCTGGACAACCTGGCCATCCTCAGGGACATCCAGCGACATGGCCTGCGGAGGAGGCATCGCTGGGAACAGCGGCACTGGATGGAGGAGGACCAGCCTGCTGGGCCTTAGGCCAGATTACCCTTCCCACTTCACCCATCCCTACCACCCTGCCTTCCCTCTCCAAGTTGTTCATCCCTACCCCTTGCCCACCCCTACCTTGTACCCCTACCCCCCCTTGTAAATAGGTATGGTTGATTGTTTTGTGCTTTACATTTTGATAACACATTTATATTTTGTTATGAATACTGTGTTGTCTCTGATTTGCAGCTGGCTATGTTGCCTGAAGGTGGTGGTGCATGCCATCTAGAAGTGGTGTGTGTGTGTGTGTGTGTGTGTGTGTGTGTGTGTGTGTGTGTGTGCATGCGTGTGTGTGCATGGGAGGTATTCTCCAGCATGGCAGTGACTTTCTGTTGGTCTTGCTGTCTGCTGCTGGAGTGCACAGGGTGTGTCTGGCTTGTATGCTTCTGCTGCATGGGGTTGACGTGTGCCGGGGGATGCATGGTTTCCTGCAGTGCCAGTCACTGCACATGGGTGGTGTCTTGGGGTCACTGTGCAGGGTGTGCTGTGCGTACGGGGGGCTGATGTGCACTGTGGTTGTCAACCCCCTGTGTGTGGCACTCTCAGCCTGCCAGTGGTTGTGCTGGGGCGCCATGGCTCTGCTGTGCTTTGTTGGCTTGTCCCCATGGGCCAGTAGATCATCTGTCCCACCCCCAGTGATGCTGTGCTTGGGGTGTGCAGGTGTCTTGTTGGTTCTGCAGTGTGTTCCTGTGCCCATGTGTGGCATGGCTGGCGGTGGGCCCCAGCCTGCCTCCCTGGATGTGCAGTTCCATTGCTCTGCGGGGGGGGCTCTGCTTGCGCTATGGCACCTCTGGACTGTTCAGCTGGGTTGCCCTGGTTGTGCTATAATGCAACCTTTCTGCTCAGCTTCTCCTTCCTGGTTGCGCTATGGCGCAACCTTTCTGCTCAGCTTCCCCTTCCTGGTTGCGCTATGGTGCAGTTTGTGCGATATTCAGAAGTTGGCTGCTTGCGCAATTTGTTCTGCTCCATGTTTGGATATCGCATCTGTTGCGCATATGTGCAATTGATTTGTGCTTGCTCCTGCTGTTGCGCTCATTTTGGGCGCAGTTTGAATATCCGGGCCATTGTGATTATTCTGTTGTAGCTGTTTTAGAGGCCTGGATACATTTCCAGTCTCCCCCCTGGACTTTAGTTTAAACATTGATTAATTGTGGCAGCAATGCTCTTTCCTAGCATTGCACTTCCCCTCCGACTAAGGTGTAAACCATCTCAGCAATAAAAGGAGTCTTTATCTTGGAATGTTTCCCAGTGTGGAATACAAGGGATGTCCTGTCTGAGACACCGCTTTCTAAGCCATTCATTAATGATTTTAATATTGCGTGTAATAGTTGGTGTGGCCCTAGGTACTGGCAACTACCAGCTTGGTTTCTCCACGGGCCCCCTGGCATGGTGTGCCAGTTACCTCTCCATCCAGTCCCAATGTGTCAAAATAAATGGGACCCTATCTGACACACTACCTGTCCACTCTGGGGTGCCCCAGGGCTCCATCCTGGGTCCACTATTCTTCACCCTCTACCTAAACACCTTTATTTATTTATTTATTGAATTGTTTCACCAGGAAAGATACACTGAGCAACTTAATGCTCATCTCACGGTACATCCTGAGGGAAGGGGAAAGGGATATACACAGTACAGATATACAGATATACAGAGTACAGTTCAGGTAAATACATACAGATGGTGTAATTATACATACAGTTATAAAAACAGGAACAAGGCACTTGAGACAATAAAGGCAGTAGAGTATCAGTACAAGTAGAACTTAGGGGCAGCATACAAAGTAGAATCAGTTCATAGGATACAAGGTTGACAATGCATAAAATACAGACAGTACACTAGTGCAATATGCAGCAGGGTGAGTGTGTAGGAACCAGTCACCCCTATTTAAGAGCTGGTCTACAGGAATAAGCGTAAGTGGGGGGGTGAGAGGGGGAGAGGGAGATGGAGAGAAAGACAGAGAGGGAGACAGATAAGGAGGGGTCAGAAGCAGGTGCAAGAGGGTGTGAGGTAGTTGTGCAATGCAGTGGTAAGGGAATAAAGGGAGGAGGAGTGACAGATTTGTAGAGGGAGAGCATTCCACATTTTAGGCAGGTGGTAGGAGAAGGCTTTTTGGCCAGAGGTAGTGGTTCTGCAGGGGAGTGATAGGGTGTGAATGTCAGCATAGGATCTCAGGGAATAGAGGGAGAGAGTAGGGGTGCCAAGAGAGGAGGAGATATATGAGGGGAGAGAACCAAACCAGAATTCAGAGATGAATTTAGCACCATGAAGCGTGTGCTGGGAGTGTAGGGGAAGAAGGTTGAGAGCACGGTAGAGGTCACAGTTGTGGGTACGGGAGGGGGCATCAAGAGCAAAATGACAGAAGGAATTAGAGAGAGAGTCCAGTCTGGATAGGTGGGACTTTGGGGCAGCATTGTAGACTATGTCACCGTAGTTGAAAATGGGCATGATCATCTTCTATACCAACTCACGCCTGGCGGAGAGTGGGATGCAGCTGTGGTTTCTATTAAATGCCCCAAGCTTGGGCCTTAGTTTTTTCAGAACTGCATCAATATGTACAGAGAAGTCAAGGTGTCTGTCCAGCCAGATGCTGAGATACCTGAAAGAGGAGGACTCCACTAAAGCAGTCCCATCAAGGGTGTGGAAGGAAAGGAGGTGAGTAAGCCTAGCGAGTCTCTTCCTTGTGCCAAAGGACATAGAAACCGTCTGCTTGGCATTTAGAAAGAGTTGATGAGATCTAAACCAGAGTTGGACTTTGGTGAAGTCAGACTGAAGCCTGGTAGTAACATCAGCAACAATATTGGCAGAGGTAAACAATACTGTATTATCCGCATACATATGGATGCTAGATGTGGTGCAATCCCGGAGGAGGTCATTTAAAAAGATGGAGAACAGAATGCGGCCTAACACAGAGCTTTGTGGGACTCCAGTGGTTACAGGCAGGGGGGAAAGGTAGCATCAGCAGTTCTCACTGATTGTGACCTGCCGGAGAGGTAGGCACTGAACCATCCTGTAGCAGATGGGGATAGACCATCAGCTGAGAGGCTGTGAAGGAGGAGGGGGTGAGAAACAGTGTCAAAGGCTTTAGCCAGGTCTACAAAGATAGCTGAGGTAATATGCCCTTTGTCAAAGCCTGAGGAGATGGTGTCAGTTAATCTTAGGAGGCCTGCTCTGAAAAAATGCTACTGTATGCGGATGATGCAGTGCTCTATGCCTCGCACCATAAATCTGCCCCCTCCAGGACTCCCTCCAATACGCCTTCACTCAGGCCGAAACATGGTTCAAGGTCTGTAGACTGGTCATAAACCTAAAAAAGATGAAATCGATGAGTTTTTTCCCACCACCAAAACAAAGCAAAAAATGCACCACTCCTCATCCTCCCCAGCACCCCCTTGAACAGGTATTCACCTACAAATATCTTCGGCATACCCTCGACTCTGCCCTTACCTTCCATGACCACATAAACACACTAGTGGCTGCTGCACACACTTGGATTGGACTCCTTTACCGGCACAAGGATTGCCTCCCTGCTGATGCCCTTAGGCTTGCCATTACCTCCTCTATACTGTCCCTAGTGTATTATGGGCTCCCTGTGTATGGGGCAGCAGATAACTCCACTCTCCAGAAAATTCAAATCTCCATCAACAAGGCCTGCAGGCTCCTAACTGGTGCACCTAGGCTCACCCACACCTGATCCCTCTATTCCACTGCCAAGCTCCTCAATTTCAATGAAAGACTCCACTACCAGACCTGCCTACTGACCAAGAAAATTCTGCTCAGTCTCTCCCCTCATGGGGTCACTGCCTCCCTCCAAACTGCCACCCCCTCTATCTCCACCCACAACTCAGACAAAGCTATCCTGGCGGTACCCAGGAAAAAACCTCCCTTGCCCAGAGATCTTTCCACTACAGGACCCCTGTCTGGTTTAATGCACTCCCAGCCAGCATCACCAGCACTCCCAAAATTGCCACTTTCAAAGTGGCTCTCTGCAACCACCTCCTCAATACCTCTCCTGTAACTGCAATTAGCTTGCGTTGTCATGCTCTCTAGGGCCATAACCCCTGACAAGGTCCATTATGGTCTGCCACCACTTACAACAATGTCTAATCCACCGCTGGCTCATGAATAAGATGAATTATACTGTAACGGATGCTCTCTCATGGTATCAATACTTTTTATGTGCTTATGTAAATATCTGTATCCAAATTTGTATATAATATATGTAAAGAAAGTCTGTCATCTATACATGATGGCTATTCCATTGTAACTGTACCTTCTCTGTTTTTCTCTCCTCCATGTGATGAGGTACCTTTGTAAATGAGCCGTTGGTTCAAAGGTTGTAAATCCAATACTTCAAATAAATAAATAAATAAACATTTGCCATCTCTGGCTCTAGCATGGGACTGTGGCTAGCACCACCCACTGTCTGGCCCAGGACAGTAGGAACTGTTAAGTTAAAGGCTGCCTATCCCTATCTTCCTCATACCTGACTCAACCTCAGCAGTGGTGCTCTATGTGCCCTGGTTGTTGATAGCATCTGTAGATGGGTCTCCCTCAGGCACCAGATCAATCAGCATTGCATTGTTTTACTGGTGGCTGTTGTCCCTCCATGCTGTGAGGGTAACACTCAGGGTCCAGTTTGGGTTTTAGTGTAGCTATGGATGTTGGGACTAGCATTTGTCCTTGGGAGTGCATATCTGGACCCTATTTCTGTACTACAGTCCACAATTCTGATAGATTCATTGACTAGTTGAAGACTGCATCCTTTATCATACCTGCCAGCTCATCAGGAGCCCTTGTCTTATGTGCTGCAGTTCCACTAATAGGGTATGGGAGGATTTAGACTGCCCAGTGGTTTGACATTCCTAAACAGCAGGTTCACTCTTTCCATAGATGATGTCAGCTTGCAAGACGGCTTCCCTCTTCACTTCAGCAAAAGTGATAAAACCACTTAATAGCACTTTTGCTTGTAATTAACACTTAAGTACTCTATCAGAGAGTCCGTCAACAAATTGATTTCTTAACAACACATCATCATCTCATATGCCTCTTTGATTTTGAGCTTTCAGCCTCTTAATAAGCTCTTTCAGACTCTGGGCAAACTCTCTTACATCCTCTCTAGGTTTCTGTTTACAACTAAAAAACATAGGGCTTGATTCTCAAAGCTCATTGATCAATACAAGTCACATGCATCAAAAGGAAATGACACAAAGATCACCTTGTGTCAAAAATTGCAGAAATTCTGATTCTAGAATGCAGGCTGCATCAAGGTCAGGTGCCCTTGTGCTGGACTGGCTCTGTGCCAGCCCAGCACCAAACACAGGGATGTGCCATGGCACTCAGGGCTGTGTGCCGGACACTGGCTTCCACATCCCCCAATGTGGGATTCTGCAAGGGTGTCAATATTCACAGCACCAGCCCAGAGTTAGACTAGTCCTCAGCTGGTCTAATGCCCTGTGCACCAAAAGAAGTCTCACGTGTGGACCCCCAGGGAGAGGCTGCGGCAGTAGCAGTACCTCACAGACATACAGGGGCACTGACGGCTGTGCTTTTGGTGAGCCAGGTGGTCTGGCAATGCATGGGAACCCCTGTTGCAGTGTGTAGGGCACTGCACTGCACTATAATCAACACCGGTGGTACTGGGAGGCTTACTGGGACCCAGGGCCTGCCCACCTGCACTGACAGTGGTGAACCTTTGCTAGGCATGGACCGTGGGCCTGCCACACTGCTGGCAACATGGCATGCTGCTGTGGGAGGTGTTCTGTCTGTCATGCCAGGGACACTTGGAGGGCTTGCATAGCACCCTAGCTGCCTTGCTATGGGGGGCGGCAGGGAAGTACACCAACATGCCATCCAGGGGTGCTAGTGTTTTTAGACTGCATTGGAGCCAGCAGTGGGGCAGGAATACTGCAGCAAACATTGTTCCTGCACTGTGGGCCACACTTCTGATGGTGCTGGCATTGCCACAGGATTGTCCCACAGCTTGCAGCATTCCCTTTCCATGCACCATTCCTTTGACGAGCGGCTGTGCTTGACAAAAGCTGTGGGAGTTTGAGATTGGGACCTCTTCCATTTGAGAATCGGGTGCAGGGTCCCTGAAACACCAGTGACCAATGCAAGCTGCTGTTTGCCGCAGCCTGTGCCTATCTAAGCGGTGCTTTGAGTATCAGGTCCATAGAGTGCACAGATGAGGCAGTAACTTTATTCCCATATACCTCCTCTATATAATCAAAAATATTATCTACTGTATGCCTCTCCCTATCTGGCATTACTAGCATTTATCTCTTAGCCACCTCACCTCGAATAATAAAAATTAAATCTAACTGATGTTGCTCTGGGATCCTGTGAACTGGAACATAGAGTATAGATTAGCCTTCCATTCTACTAGCCCTAAATCCTAGGATTCAGCAGTGTGCCTTTTAAACTTTGGAACCCAAGGAGCTCCCATAAAATAGGAGAACATAAGGATGGGGTTTCCCCTGAATTTGCTTCCCCATCACTAGGCATGGTGGTGAGTTTGCACACAGA
This sequence comes from Neoceratodus forsteri, assembly GCA_016271365.2. NCBI lineage: Eukaryota > Metazoa > Chordata > Ceratodontiformes > Ceratodontidae > Neoceratodus > Neoceratodus forsteri. The sequence continues at coordinate 761,161,399 of CM057451.1, forward strand.
CACAGACCAATCTAATTTTTCCCAATCTTGTTGACTACACCAAGTTGTAAGACAAAGGGTGGCTTTGATATAGCAAAGCCAGGGGAATTTTTTTTTTATTCTATGAATTTATCAAATAAAAAAAAATATTTTTGGACTATGCCACCTCCAGGAAAATTCCTAGAGGAAAATTATTCTTTTTTTTAATTATTTCTTTTTTTGACTAATGCATACACTCTTTTATTGGGAAAATGGTCTGTAGTCTGGACACACAACAATATATGCACCAAGTGCCAGAGTTAATGTGCAACTCAATCAAATTTTGTTGGTGAACATCTACAAAAAAGCTATGAGCAAACTTCCATAGCACAGCTTCTAACCAAGGAAAATCCTAAAAACTACGCACTGTACCAAATGCTAGAAAAACAGTAAACATCTTCCTTCATGTAATCACTTCTGGTAGCCTGCAGTGAGCTACTTGTACCTGAAATACTGTGGAAACCTTTTGCCTTTTATTTTCTCTAGGTCAACCTGCTTTTCCAATGATAGAGCAAAAAAACTTTTCATCCTGACTTTATTTCAGATGGGCTACTCCTTGCTGCAGTACTAATTAACTTAAAACTGATCTCCTCCCCTTAATAGCTTGCACAAACACAGGCTACTTGCAGGGCAGCAGAATTACAAACCTACAGTCAAATCCACAAGCACACCTTGTATCTAACAGAAAAGCCTAGGTCTTGGGAACTCACGGGCAGACTTGATGGACCTTTGGACTCCTTCTGCAGTCAGCTTTCTATGTTTTTTAAGACAGTGAGAGAGAGAGAGAGAGAGAGAGAGAGAGAGTTATCAGGGCTATTTTTAGGGATGCATGGGCAGAGCCCTGCAATCCTCTTGCTAGGACAAGGAGAAAAGCAGCTTGCGAATGAGCAACCTCATGAGGTGACAAAAGTCACTTCCACCAATATGTACCATGGCCCCCTCCACGCTCACACTACATCTTTTACCTACCGCACATGCGCAGTTAGCCTCCACTACCTCTCATGCGTGGTAATTTCTTATATGTATGCAGAGCAGCTGACACTAACCTGAAAATGATGTATGACAACCATGACAGCATCCCGACCCCCCCCCCGACTAGTTGAACTGCAAGAAGTCAGATGCAAAATGCTCGTTTTTCATTGTATAATTTATAAAAATATAACCGTGCTGTGACCGACCATGCTTCAGCAGACACGTTCACTCTAGTGGGAGGCAGACAACAAAGCACAACAATGTCCAGTAGGACACAGCTTCTGCTACTGCTTGTAGCACTCCCACAGTATGAAGAACATGTCCCAAGTTAGTGAGGGAATTTCAAATTGTTGACATGACATCAAAAATCAACATTTATAACCTGGAAGATGATGATTTATTTGACAATACCTACTGGCTGGTTAGGAGAGGCATGGTCACTGAAACAGCTTAACTTATTAGAGAGCTGTACCAGTCACAAAGGGGCAGTGTATTGCAGACAAAGTATATATAATTAATTGTGCAAGGGCACAGTCCAACACATTGCAGATCAACACAGTGTCAGGAAATTATTGTGTGGTGGCACTGGTTACTGTCAGTCTCTCCCTGCAGTGTGGCCTTGAACAAATCATTTGACTTCCCTCTCTCTAATTTACTCACCACCCCTGGCTTGGCAGAGAGATGCAGACTCTAGGCAGTCTGCCCCCCCCCGAGGGCATCTTTCACATACAGCCGTCGCTTTGCAATAAAGATTCACACTCTCAGGTATCTCTCTCACTGGCTCACGGTTTTTCTTCTAGCTCTGACTTGTTCAGTTTGACACTGATTGAAATTGTCACCAATGGCTGAAGTAGAGTACAAGCAGCACATACCAGCTGTCATTGTCAAACCCTATTGTTACTGTAATGTAGCTGGTAGCCCAGCACCGCGTCGTGACTGCACTTCAGCAGACACTTTCACTCTAGTGGGAGGCAGACAACAGTGCATGATGACATCCATTAGGGAACGGCTTCTGCTACTGCTTGTAGCACTCTCACAGTGTGAAGGACATGTCCAGAGTTAGTGAGGGAATTTCAAAATTGTAGACATGTCATCAAAAATCAACATTTATAACCTAGAAAATTATGATTTATCTGACAATACCTGCTGGTGGGTTGGGAGAGGCATGATCACTGAAACAGCTTAGCCCCATGTACTCCATAGCAGTCAGCAGTTTGTGTCCTGTATGCACATACCTGTCCTGCAACCTTCTCCAGCTCCAATGATACTTGTACATATGGGTCATGGACCGCACCATTCGCTATCAATGTAACTGTTGGACTTTGGCAAATATATGTTCAGTCCTGTGCTATGCAAATTGACATGGATGTATCACACCCCGATGATGGTACATCAGTCAGACATACCCTGTCGACATTGTGTGAGGGTCATTCATGCTTCCTCTACCGTACACCTGGGATGTGTCTCCCATTGTACATGTTCCACTGATGTAGCTTGCAAACATAACCATTGCATGTCCAGAGTTCCTCAGGTTTTAACTGCCCTCATTGTGTGTTTTACAATCCTACCAACATGCACAGTAGCTGTGTGCAAAAGAGATGTGTTTATGACCAATGTGTACACCCCAACTATGCAGGTATGGTCACATGTATGTCTCAGCAGTCCTCATTTGTACACATGGCATCCTGCCACTGCATAGTTGATGGAGGCATATGAGGTATGTCACTGCAGTTGTTCTGTTCCCATGCACACACACCCTTGGTCAGAGACACAGATTGAACATGTATGCTGCATACTAGCCCCTGCTGGTCAGCATGGTGATGTCCCAGTGTGTGCTCATGGTGAGGTACAGCATGCCCATTGTGCATTGTGACATCACAACCAGTTCCCTTGTCTATGTTGTCCATATGTGTACATGCATGTGTCCACCCATGTGCTACAGGCCACACACCAGGACCATGTACATCATCTAACCATGTCATGGCATAACAGTGAACACCCTTCCCCCTGCAGAACCACACATGTCCCAAATGCATCACAGTCCTCCTTGTGTATGCATCACAGTCCTCCTTGTGGCCAGGCATGTTGGGTTACGTAGCCATGTATTGGTGCACAGCACAGTGTGTGGTACTGACTGTGATGTTCTGCCTATCTACTTGTCATTATATTGTATCATATTTGTGATATAAATATATGTTTATTTTGAATGTCTGCTTAGAGAAATGGCAGCCAGCAGCTTTTAAAGGGACCTGACCTTTTGACCCCAAAGGCCCTGGCTTGCTGAGAACAATTGGCTATAGGAACACTGACCCAGTGAATGAATTAAATAAGAAACTTCCTTTTAACATATCCTATCATGCCTGTGTTAGCTGTTATTTAACACATTGTAAAACTTCAGCTACTTTGAAGTCCCAGAAGCCATAGAAAGCTGCATCTTTTACGACATCCTAGGAAGCGACAAATTCTAACAGCTATTTGTTACATCTCTCGCCACTAGAAGAGAACTGTTTGTCAGGATGTGTTTCTGAACATCAAAGGGAATGCTCTGAGGAGCAAAGAGTCTGTATAAATTAATATTGCTGTCTTTGCAGATTTTCAGCAAGCAGTAAAATTACACCCTTTTGGATATTCTTGGTCAGGTTACAGATTAATTACAGGACTAACAGTGACCTCATGAGCTGTGATCTTACAGGATGGGAAGGGCATTTGTGGCTTACTATCACTCTGGAAAAGAAGTGGGGACACATCTATCTCTGGATTTCTAAGAGAACACACACAGTGTGTTCTGAATAAAAAAGGCACTTCTGGCAAGATAGGTAACATCAAACTAGAAATCTAGTTAGAACTAGAAATTCAAGTACCAGGTATTTTTTTGGTTTTTGTAATTTCCAAATTCTTTTTACTGTAAGTATTTATGTTGTATGTTCTATGTTTTGTATGTATTTACTTTTTTTTTTATTCTAGTAAACAGTTTGGCTTCCTTAATTTTGCTTGAGTCTTTTCTTTTGCGTGTGAATGCTGAGACAGTATTGGATAATTCTGACAACTGTTAAGGGCTTAAGTGTGTTACCATCTTGCTAAGTTAAGAAATTACCTAGGTCTCAAACTGAGTCAAAAAGGGTAAGACTGTGAACCAGGTTGAGTGCCCACTGGGTGAAGTATTGTACTGCATTTCCCCAAAGAGGATATGATATCTGATCCTGTTAACTGGGTGTGCTAGCGAAAAAGGGTTCATATTTTACCTCAGGACTCGAGGCTAGCAGGTGAATTGCACTCAAAAAAGACAGAAGGGTTTCCCTGTTTGTCTCCTGTTCACATATTGCACTTCGTTTGGCACTCCGGGAGCAGAGGGCCTGACCTGCACAGTGCGTTTGTGACAGATCTGGTTGACAGTGGTGCGATTTAACAAGTATTTGGTAACATGAGCAGTAACAGTCCAGTGGGTCAGATTGATAATTGTCTCAGCTCAAATGCAAAATAAGGCAGTGATTTAAATATATAGAACTATATCATTGTGCTTACAGTCTAAGTTCCCTACCTGTTTTATTTTTTTTGGGGTGTAATCTAGTGTAGCCGTAGAGTAGGAAAGAAGATGGCTTCCAACTACAGCGAGTACACTGCAAACTACCTGAGGCAGTTGTGCCAAGAGAGAGGAGTCCAGCATGAGGGGCAAGCTGAAAAGCAGAACCTCATGGAGGGTCTTATGTCAGCCGATGCCAAGACCTCGAATCACAGTTGGTGACTGGAAAGGACCAAACCATGGGCGTGGAGAAGCCAGGGTCTATTGCAGTGTCCAGACCCAGGGAGAAGGACAGCAGAGCCAGTGCAAGCCAAGAGCCACAGCAGCAGGGGAATGTCACCAACATTCTGGAGCCAGAAGGGATCAGGTTACAGATGGAGTTGTGGAGGATGGAGCTGGAGTTTGAACAGAAATGTTTGAAACCCAGCAGTGAAGGGAGCTTGAACAGAGGAAGCTGGAGATAGAAAGAGAGGAGAAGCAAGAACAGCTTCTGAGAGAGGCAGGTGAAAAAGAGTGACAGCTTCAGAGAGAGGCTGAGTGAGAGGAGAGAGAGACAGAACGCATCAGAGGAGATTTGAACTGGAGAATATACAGCTCCAAAGACCAGCGCCAGAGCAGGTAAGTGGCATGGGTGAATCTGGGACTCGAGGACTGGGTTACAAATGGTCCTTTGGCCTTATAAAGAGGCAGGTCATATAAGGTATGATTTGGTACTGGTGTGAACTCTTATTTAAAACTACCTAAAGATGTTTTTGGAATATGATATTTATAGTGTTATCTCACACAGGGTCTCGCAGTAAAAGAACAGGACTGTGAATAAGAAATATTCTATAAGCATTGTTAAAATAGGTGAGAACCATATTGTATATGCTACCAAGCTATACTCTGTTTAGAAAGAATCAGGTGGGAAGGGAAGGAAAGGAAAGGGAAGGGAAGGGAAGAGAAAGGAAGGGAAGGGAAGGAGGAGGTGTGGTGTTTATGTGAGGGAGACCATAAAATCCATGGAGATACAGGGAATACAGGGAGTGGCAGATGTATTGTGGGCCTCCTTGGAGATGGGGAATAGAGCTACTATTCACAGCGGAGTGATCTACAGACCTCCAGCACAGAAGGGAGGAATCAGATATGGTACTGTTGGAAGCCGCTGGAAAAAGACAGAGGTGCTGCTGATGGGGGACTTCAGCCTGCCAGATGTGGAATGGAGTATCCCAGCAGTGGCTTCAGCTAGAAGCAGTGACATCCTGGACTCTCTGCAGGGGGAATTCCTCAGGCAACTTGTCAGTGAATCCACTTGTGATGGGTCAATACTGGACCTGGTACTCACTAACAGGGGCAGTGTTGCAAATGTCAAGGTGGGAGGCCACTTGGGGACCAGTGATCACCATACGGTGGGGTTCAATATACGGATAGCTGCAGAATCGAACCACACAAGGGTGAGGGTCCTGGACTTCAGGAAGGCAGATTTTAAAAAGATGGGTGAATACCTCAGGGATGGTCTAGCAGGGGTGGGTGACCTGGGTGGGGTAGAGGAACAGTCGGCAAAGATAAAAGGGGGCATAGTAAAGGCGACAAACCTCTGTATCAAACAAGTGAGAAAAAGCAAGAGGAAAAAGAGACTGCTGAAAGGGTAAAAACTAAAAGGGTATTGCTGGCCTGCTGGTGCAGCAGTAGTGCTACCACTCACAATGCCAATGACCTGGATTCTTTAATGTGCCCAGGGAGTCGGAGGGCCAGTTGGGGGGGAGACTTGAGCATCAACAGACTGCTCGCCTACTCTGGGGAAGGAGAAGGGATGAGGGATGAGGCTTGGTGCTTATCTGACATCTGGTGGAGGCCAGAGGAACAGCAAGCAACAGCCATTCACGGGGGCGTGACAAATATAGGCGATCTTGTCTTCACATTATGGTGCATGTCACGTCCATGGAACACAGGAAAAACAGCTCCCGACAGTCTGAGAAGATGGCTCACCAGCACAGATCCCCAACCTCTACCATCCTAATGTCCTGATGAGAACAGGAAGGATTCGGGGTGTATGGCCCCACCTCATCCTCGCATGAGGGGAACAGCAAAGGCTCCATGGGAAACACTGAGGACAGACAAGAGGGGGACAGATGCCCAGGAAACTCCCAACGATGCAGAGTGCAGGGGGAACATAAACAGAATGCTAAAAGGGTAGCATTCAGAAGGTATAAGGAGACTCAGAGGCCAGAGGATAGGGAGGATTTATTGGGGGAAACAGGTGTAAGCAGGGAAAGCAAAAAGGAGTGCAAAGGCACAAACTAAAGAAAGAATAGCCCAAGAGGTAGCGAAAGGGGACACGACATTTTGTTAGATATGCAAGTGAAAAGAGGAAGACCTGGGGTGGGACTGTAAGGTTAAAAAGGGAAGAGGGACTGTGCAGAGGGAGGATATGGAAAAGGCAGACATCCTGAACAAATACTTTTGTTCAGTGTTCACAGAAGGAGAGGGAAGGGGCCACAAAATGTAACAAAAGCTTTGGAAGGAGGGATGTGGACACTAGTCCTTATTTGGAAGAGAGAGTCCTGAAGGGTCTTGTTAATCTGAAGGTGGACAAAGCGATGGGGCCAGATAGGGTGCATCCAAGAGTATTGAGGGAGCTCAGGGAAATACTGGCTGCACCTCTGACAGTTCTATTTAACAGTTCATTGGAAACAGGAGTGGTTCCGGAGGACTGGAGGAGGGCGGATGTAGTCCAACTACACAAAACTGGTAGCAGGGAGGAGGCTGGCAATTATAGGCCAGTCAGCCTGACATTGGTGGTGGGAACATTAATGAAATCACTGCTGAAGGAAAGGATTGTAGAATATCTTGAATCCAGTGGGTTACAAGACCCAAGGCAGCATGGTTTCACAAGGAGGAGGTCATGTCAAATGAATCTGATAGATTTCTTTGGGTGACCAAGGAACTAGATCAGGGTGGAGTGATGGATACCTAGATTTCAGTAAGGTGTTAGACACTGTTCCACAGAGGAGACTAGTAAGCAAGTTAGGTAGTTTAGGAGTGGATCCAAAGGTGGCAAACTGCATAAGAAATTGGTTAGGGGGATAGGCGACAGAGGGTGGTGGTAAATAGAGTTCACGCCAGGGAAGTGAGGGTGACCAGTGGGGTGTCTCATGGATCAGTGCTGGGATTGGTCTTCTTTAATGTCTTTATAAGTGACATTGCAGAGGAGCTGGAAGGGAAGGTCTGCCTCTTTGCAGATGACACAAAAATCTGCAATATGGTGGACACTCCGGAGGGGGTGTGTGTGGAAAAGATGAGCAGAGACCTGAGAAAACTAGAGGAGTGGACCAGGGTATGGCTGCTGGGTTTCAATGCAAAAAAGTGCAGAATAATGTACTTAGAGCACAGAAACCTAGTGGCAGAGTGCAAAATGGGTGGAATGGTATTGATGACCACCAAGCAGGAAACAGACCTGGGGGTAATCATATTGGATGGCCTAAAGGTGGCCAGGTGGTGCAACAAGGCAGTAGGGAGGGCAAGTGGGATGCTGGAGTGCATAGGGAGGGATAACATCAGCAGAAAGAGGGATGTTGCTCTCTGTATCGATTGCTGGTGTGACCCCAGCTAGAATATTGTGTCCAGTTCTGGAGACCACATCTCCCGGAAGGGCATAGACGGAGTGGAGGCAGTCCAGAGGAGAGCAACTAAAATGGTGCAGGGCCTGCATCAAAAGCCCTATGAGGAGAGGCTAAAGGACCTCAATATGTACACACTGGAACAGAGTAGGAAGAGGGAAGATATGATAGAGACATTTAAATACCTCGCAAGGGTAAATAAGGTACAGGAGGGGAATATTTTTGAGAAGAAAAGGTGCTCAAGAGCAAGGGGACATACTATGAAGCTGGAGGGAGTAAATTCAGGACAGATGTGAGGAAGTACTTCTTCACAGAAGGAGTGGTGAATTCCTGAAACAGACTTGCAGAAGAGGTGGTGGGGGCAAAAACAGAGGCGGGGTTCAAGAATGCATGGGATAAGCACATATGAATCATAGTGGAAAGGAAGGGGGAAGGAGAAAGAGATGTGGATCGGGCATGGTCTGATGTAGTAGTGTAGGTAGGAAGAAATGGGAAGACTGGATGGGCCAAGTGGTCCTTATCTGCCTTCAAAGTCTATGCTTCTATACATATACAGACTTAGCTATGTGGTGAACTGATAAGAATTTGCACAATTTGTGTTCCTTTGCCAAGCTTTATCCTGTACACCCTTGATACTTTACTCAGCTGTTGCTTGCTATGTATATTTTGCTGTGTTTCTCTGCTGTGCTTTTGCCATGTCAGTTATCACTGTAAATTATGTCCTCTCTATTGTTTTAATAAAATAATGTAACTGTACCTATGCTTTTCTGTTATATGTTGACCCTAGACCCTTTGAAAATAGCCTGTGCCTAAAGGATCTTGTGTGTAATAAATAAATAAGTAAATAAAAAAATTGGGTTTCTGACATCAGTTATTTGCAACTTAAGATATCGATTATGAAACTTGTACCTATATCAGCATTATTACTATTAGCCTTGCAGGGGATTCAAGTGCATCTTTACATATATTTTTATCATAGTATCCATAGATAACACAGAAGTGGTGCTGGGAGCACATTTTTATTGGTGATGGTGGCCCAGTGGTGCTATTTGGCTGTATATATTGAAAACAGTGGATTATATATATGCTTTTTTGTACAGCTAGCACTGCATTTACTGAGTCAGAAAATTATCGTTGTGATACAAAAAGGTTAACCAAAGGTGTTTTGTGATCAATAAAATACTGGAAACAGAACCGGCCCAGTGGAACTGTGGGTTGAGGCATCTATGCCTCCCTTCTGCCACGTCCTGTGACCCAAGTTCGGGAACGGACTTGAGTCACATGGGAGCCAGCTGGGAGAGGGTAGATGGAGCATCTGTAGGACAGCTGTCTTCCCTCAGGGAGGAGGGGATCCCATGACCCACCAATAGACTGCCACCTGGAGAAATCCAGGTGGTGATGCAGGCACTGTCTCATAGCATGGGGAAGGGTTGGCGTACAAAGTGCCAAGGGTGACTCTGGGGAGGTGGGCCATTCACGACGCATTCATTGCATGTCCAGCCATGCCCACGGGAGAAGGGAGGTGGAAAATGTGGAAGATGGGCTTCATGAAGGACACCCAGCACCAGTGGCCTGCCCGGTCTCAGAGATAACAGCAGGCGAAGACTTGGGACAGCCATGAGTGACAAGATAAGGCTGACTCAGTCGTCCAGGCTGCCACCAGAGGATAAAAACCTATATGGAAAATAAATGAAATATTGGAAACTAGAATATTTGAGTAGCGACCATCCAATCATTTCTAGAATATTTGGAGTTTGTCATGTGCATGTCCCAAGACAAAGATTTTATGATACTTTCTTGAGATGTGAAGGCAGCTTTTTTTTTTATATTGTATGGATTTCTCGACACCCCCTTTGTTCCTGCCCTGTGGTGTATCCCAAGAGTTGGTCCTGTCTCCCATGTTGTTTGCACTGTATATGCTGGCCCTGGGGAAGATAATCAGATGACACCATTTGGGTTCTTGCTGCTATATGAATTATTTATTCATTGATTGATTGATTGATTGATTGATTGATTCATCCATTCATTTATTTTTACTTATATACTGGGAAACCTTAATAGGCAAAGACCCTTTTACATAAGTACACAGTGAAAAGGACAAGCAGTTGGGTACAGATGACACACAGTGAACAAAACCTGGGAGACTCAATACTAAAAGGGGTGAGATGGGGAAGAAAGGGTGAACGGCATAGTCATATTTGGGTGGAATGCATGCCAGGAATGACAGCAAAAAGAGTGGGGCAGTTTATTCTTAAGTATGCAAGAAGGGGAAGGGAGAAACCTCATATAGTGGTGCACCTGGGCATGAATGACTTGGAGGGGAACATGGTCAAGGAGGTACAGGAGAGATTCATGGAGCTGGGGAAGCTGTGAGGAGACAGGGAGTTTAATATAATAATAATAATAGTTTTATTTTTAAGGCGCCTTTCAAAAAGCCAAGGCCCCGTACAAGATACAATTGAACAGTTCAAATAAATAATCATTAAAATCAAACAATACCATAAATATAATGACATAAAATGATCAGTCACCATAAGCCTGGTGCCACAAACGAGTTTTTAAGGCTGATTTAAAGCCCTCCAAAGTCGTGCACTCCCGTAAATGATGAGGTAGAGAATTCTATAGTGTGGGGGCCACGAACGTAAAAGATCTGGCCCCTGAAAAATTAAAATGTACCTTAGAAATCTAACAACCCCTCGCCGGCTGAGCGGAGTGATTGCCCAGGGCAATAGGGAATCAGGAGCTCTTTCAGGTAGTCCAGGCCGGGAGTATGGCGGCATTCTCAGAAGTTCTCCGAGTACCCAGAGCAAGTGCTGCAAGGAAACTGAGACTAGAGAAGTTTAATATATGGCGGGGTGCCTGGTGTCAGACCAAAGGGTACAAGCTGGTAGGGGGATGGGATAGAATTTGGAATAGCAGCACCCTATATGCTCAGGAAAGGTTACACCTGAGCAGGGAGGGCTCTGAGGTCTTAAAACAGAGGTTGGGGGAATACATAGAAACCAGAGTGGATTTAAACTAGGTGTGGGGGGAGGCAAGTGGGTGGAAATCAAACAAGGTCTCTGGAGCGGGGCCCCAAACAGGCTTACCCCCCATCCATACCAGTTGGAAAGGTACAGGAGAGTGTTCATACAGTGTAGATAATAATAGTGTTCAAAAGGGAAGGAGGTGAAGGGTACATACAGGAGGGTAGTTTCCTTGAATGCAAGGAGCCTGGGGAATAAAGCAGCTGACCTGCAGGCTGTGATGGTAGAAGGGGAGGTGGACAGAGCTGCCATCACTGAAACATGGGCCACCCAATACCAGGACAGGGACCTGGTGATCCCAGAGTACAGGCTATACCGCAGGGAGAGGGAAAAAGGGAAAGGGGTTGGGTGGCTATTTATGTTAGGGAGGGGATAAGGTGTACCAGAGAGGAGGGGGAAGGGGGAAAATCAGAGGCATTATGGATACAATTCCAGGATTTGAGGAGCAGGAGACTTAAGATTGTGGTGGTGTACAGGCCACCATCTCAGGCGGAGGACTTAGACAGAGAATTAGCAGAGCAGATAAGGAGGACAGCAGGAAGGGCAACACCATGACTGTGGGAGACTTCAATCTTCCAGGGGTAGATTGGAGCACCCCAGCCACCTCGGGCATCATGGAGCAGGTATTCCAGGACAGATTCCTGGTACCGATGGTAATTGAGCCAACCAGGTTAGGTAACATTCTGGACCTCATGCTGATTAGTGAGGATTTTGTCAGAGAGCTGGGGGTAGAGGATCCTCTGGTGGGGAGTGACCACCACACAGTGTGGTTCTCACTTAACATGGACAAACAAGCTGCAGGAACAGGGACCAGGGTGTTAGACTTCAGGTGTGCTGACTTTGGCAGAATGAGGGACACAATGGCAGGGCACCTAGCCAGCATCCACCCACACATGGATGCTAACCAGAAATGGGAAATTATCAAGCTAGGGCTCACAGAGGCCACTAGCTCTTGTACAAGGCCACAAAGAAAAAAGGCTAGGTCCAAGAAACCAAGTTGGTTAAGCAAGGAGGTGTTGGAAAAGGTGAGGAGGAAAAGGACAGCCTTCAGAAGATTCAAGAGATCAAATTGGGAGGAGGATGGATGGGAGGATAGGGAGGAGTACCTGATGTAATCAAGAGAGATGACCAGAGCAGTCAGGGAAGCCAAGGCTTCAAGAAGGCTTAGGCTGGCACAGGGTATCAAGGAAGGGGAAAAGGATTTCCTCAGGTACATAAGGGAGAGAAAGAGCTGCAAGGATTAAATTGTAAGAATCAGGAACGATGGAAGGTGGCCAGAGAAGGGGGCAGATCAAGCAGAAGCACTCAATGAATACTTCTGTTCTGTGTTATTAGGGAAAATGATGGGTCAATGCCACAGGTAATAGGGAGGCTGGGCACAGGGTGGGTGGGGATAATGGATTGGGAAATCCCAGCAGGCAGGGTACCGGAAAGCCTAAGAGCCCTTCGGGGTGGATAAGGCACCTGGCCCAGATGGCATACACCCCTAGGTACTGAAGGAGTTGGCAGAGGTCCTGGCAGAACCAATAGCAGACTTGTTCAATACCTGTCTGGTGAAGCTGGCCCAGTGGCACTAAGGGTTGAGGCACTGGATGCCACACCTCACGCCATGCCAGTGACCTGAGTTTGGGAATGAGCTCAGGCTCTGGGGGTGGCAGGGAAGGGAGAGGATTGAGCATCCAATGGACTGCTCCCACTCCCTGGGGAAGGATCCAGGGTTCTCCAGTGCAGTAGGGACCCCCGGTGGAGACCAGAGGTACAACTAGCACTTGGAACAGCTAAGGGTACGAGCATGGCTGATGCCTACGGCTCAAACTCTGCTGGCATCATTGCATGCCTATGCTCCTAGGGGGTACCACACTCAGTGAAAAATCCACGGCCACACTCCTTCAGTTAGGCTTGATACAACAGGGACCACCCTGCAACTCTGGCCCAGTGCATTAGATTCTAGATGGAGCACCAGGGTATAAGACAGCCCCACCTTGGGGGTTCAGAACCGGGGGTTTCAACAGGCTGGTGCAGACCTGGTAGGAGATGGCTTTAGATGGGTGGTAGAGTCGATGGTGAGTGGGGTAGCTGGAGAGAGTTCCGTGAGCCAGTGCAGAAACAAAGTCAACAAAAAAAAAAAATATATCTGGGAAAAGGGGTGCATACCCCAGGACAGGAGGATGGTTCACATGGTGCCCCTTCACAAAAGTGGAACCAAGGATGAACCAGGCAACTATTGACCAGTCAGCCTTACATCCATTGTTGGGAAGCTAATGGAGACGATCCTTAAGGAGAGGCTGGTAATGTTTCTAGAAGGAAATGGCCTCCAGGACAGAAGGCAACATGGGTTTGTCTCTGGCAGATCCTACAGACCAACCTGGTTGACTATTAGGACTGGATGACTAGTGTACTTGACAAGGGCCAGGCGATGGATGTCCTGTATCTAGATTTCAGCAAGGCCTTCGATTCAGTACCACATGGGAGGCTGATTAGCAAGTTCGGATACCTGGGAGTAGGGGAAACGTTGGTGAATTTGGTGAAGAACTTGCTGCAAGGAAGGTAGCAGAGGGTAGTGGTAGGAGGGGAATTCTCATCTCCAAGGGCTGTAACTAGCAAAGTACTGTAGAGCTCGGTACTAGGCCTGGTGTTGTTTGGAATTTTCATTGCTGACATCTTGCATGGCATTAAGAGCAAGATTAGTATCTTTGTGGATGACACGAAGATCGGTGCAGTGGTGGACGACACAGAAGGGTGGCAGGGGGCTGCAGGATGATCTGGCCAAACTTGAGTACTGGTCAGAAACATGGCAGCTGGGGTTCAATGCAAAGAAGTGCAAAGTCATGCACTTGTGAACAAGGAACCCAAGGAGATGTTATCATTTGAGGGGTTACAGATGGCCATTAGAGAGGAGAAGAAAGATCTTGGGATGATAATAACAGGGCAAATGAACCACTCAGCACAGTGCAGGAAAGCAGCAGCTAAAGCCATCAAGATGCTTGGGTGTATTGCTAAAGCAATCACCTCCAGGAGAGGGGAGGTAATCCTGCCACTGTACAATTCATTGGTGAGGCCGCACCTGGAGTACTGCATGTAGTTCTGGCACCCATACTTAGGGAAAGATGTTAAGTTGCTGGAAGGGATACAGTACAAAGCAATAAGGATGATCCTGGGATTGGAAGACAAACCCTATGAAGAGAGGCTGGGGGAACTTAACATGTACACCTTGAAGGAGAGGAGCGATAGAGGGGATATGATAGAGACCTTTAAATATATGAAGGGTATAAACAAGATGGGTACTGAGGGAATTTTTAAGCTAAAGGGAGTGAGGGACACTACGGGGCATGAGCTGAAACTGGAGGGTGGAAGATTCAGGAGAGAAAGGAGGAGGCACTATTTCACAGAAAGGGTGGTGACTAAGTGGAACATCCTGCTCAAGTAGGTGGTATCCTGTAAGTCACTGGGCAGTTTTAAGAGGGATGGGACCGGGTTAAGGGTGAGGGTCACTGTTAGGTGGGTGGGGGAGGGAGGGGCAGCTGCAGAATAATGGACTGGTAGCTGCACATTCAAGCAGACTTGACAGACCACATGGCCTGTATTTTCTGGCAGTTTCATATGTTCGTATATGGGAGGCAGTATTTCATACAGTATACAGTATGTCAAGTACATAAGTGCAATAGAACTCTTACAGTGGGATCCGTAACATTTACAGGTAGACTGAGCAGCAAGGTAGTGTGTCCATGTTTTTTTTAAACTGGAGATGGATGTCATTGTAGTTATGGAGATACACATGTTTTTGTGCCAACACGTGGCCTTGTAAGAAAGAGATCTCTGACCTAGTTTACTGCTCAGTCTTGGGGTAACAAATGAGTGGCCTTCAGAAGATCTAGTGACCCTATTTTGTACTAGTTTGGGGAAGATTTCCTGGATGCTATGGGGGGGCTTGGCTTAATGTACTTTCTGTAGGAAGGTGAGAGCAAGGAGTTTTATTTGAAAGTCTAGTGAGAGGTGTGAAGCAGAGGTGAGGAGCTGACAGTGATGAGTTTGGGTAGGAAGTTTGCTTTGAAATCTATAGATTAAGTTGTAAAGTACTCTTATCTTTGCCAGAATTGATTCCCTAGCAGAGGAGTAAATTAACAAGCCATACACAATTAGGGGCAGTAGCAGACCATTGGAAAGAATTTTGCGAGAGTCATTTGTAAGGCTTTTTTCTGATTCTGTGTAGGTAGGTACAAATTTATTGATCAGCATATAAGCCATTACAATATACTACAAAAATAATAAATACAATCTCAGGACAAAGCATTTAAAAACACACTGCAATTTAGTTTACAAAAATATAAAGTGAACAAGTGCAAAGAAACATTAGAAGGTAAAAATACAGAAAATTACCATATTATCTATATATGAACATACGAAATGTGCCAGCAGATAAAGGCCTAGAGGTCTATCAAGTCTGCTCGAATGTGCAACTAGCACCCCTTATTCTGCAACTGCCCCTCCCTTCCACCCATCCCCTTCATTAACCCTCCCCCTTGTCTTGTCCCATCCCCTTTTGAAGCAGTCCACTGTTCTACTGGATAACACTTCCGCAGGTAATGCATTCCACCCAACCACCACCCTCTCTGTAAAAAAGTGTCTCCTCATCTCCCTCCTGAACCTTCCTCCCTCCAGTCTCATATCATGGCCCCTCGTGTCCCTCCCCTCCCTTACTTTGAACAGCCCCTCTGTACCTGTCTTATTTATTCCTTTCATGTATTTAAAGGTTTCAATCATGTCCCCCTGTCCCTTCTGTCCTCCAGTGAGTACATGTTCAACTCCCTCAACCTCCTCTCGAATGATAAGTCCCCCAGCCCCTTGATCATCTTTGTTGCCATGCGCTGCACCCCCTCCAGTAACTTAATGTCCCTCTTCAGATACAGGCGCCAGTACTGCACACAGTACTCCAGGTGCAGTCTAACTAATGACCTATACAGTGGCAGAATCACCTCCTCCCTCCTCGAGGATATACCCCTTGCAACACAACCCAGCATTTTGTTGGCCTTTGCAGCTGCCTTCCTACATTGTGCCGAGTTGTTCATTGACCCTGTAAGGGAGAACCCCCAGATCCTTCTCCTCCTCTGTCTGTGCTAGCTACACTCCCCCCAGCTGATAACTCCTCCTTGGGTTCTTCATCCCAAAATGCAGCACCTTGTACTTTTTGGCATTAAACCCCAGTTGCCAGGTGTCTGACCAGGTTTTAAGCTTTGCCAGATCATCCTGCAACCCCTGCCATACCCCTAGGTCATCCACCACCACTCCTATCTTGGTATCATCAGCAAACAGACTGATCTTGCTCTTGATGTCCCATGATATGTCTGCAATGAATATCCCAAACAACACTGGTCCCAGCACCGAGCCCTGTGGAACACTGCTTGTCACTACCTTTGGGTGTGAGAGCTCCCCCCCCACCACCACCCTCTGTTACCTTCCCAAACCAGTTTCCTACCCATCTCACCAGCTTTGCACCCTCCCCTGTGCCTGCTAACTTACTTCCCAGCCTTCCATGCGGCACCGAGTCAAATGCCTCACTGAAGTCCAGATACAGGACATCCACTGCATGGCCCCTGTCCAGTTGCCTAGTTACCCAGTCATAGAACTCGACCAGGTTGGTTTGGCAGGATCTGCCCTGTATGAAGCCATGCTGTCTGCTGTCCTGTAGTCCTTTGGCCTCTAGGAGGGCCACCAGCCTCTCCTTCAGGCTAGTCTCCATTAGCTTACCCACAATGGATGTGAGGCTCACTGGTCTGTAGTTTCCTGGTTCATCTTTGGGGCCACTCTTGTGGAGGGGCAACACATGAGCCATCCTCCAGTCCTGAGGTACACACCTCGAATGTAGTGAGGCATTAAATAGGTCTGCCAAAGGTCCTGCAAGGACCTCTGCCAGCTCCTTCAGTACCCTGGGATGGATGCCATCTGGGCCTGGCGCCTTGTCCACCCTCAGTGCCTTCAAACCCTCCCGAGCTCTGCCCTCCATGATTTCCCCATCTGTCACCCTTCCCCCCTGTTTCTGCCATTTTCCCCCTTGGGTGTCACTCCCTCTTCTCTTTAGTAAATACTGAGCAGAAGTACTCATTTAGTGCTTCTGCCTTATCGCACCCTGCTTCCACCCAACCCCTCTCCTTCCTAATCCTTACTATGTGGTCCTTACAGCTCCTTTTCTCCCTGATGTACCTAAAGAAGTCCTTTTCCCCCTTCTTAATGCCTTGTGCCAGCCTGAGTTCCATAGATGCTTTGGCTCCCCTTACTGCCCTTGTCACCTCCTTCGATTCTGTCAAGTACTCTTCCCTGTCCTCCCCCTCCCTGTTTTCTTGTACTTCCTGAAGGCAGCTCTTTTTCTCCTTATCTTTTCTATGACCTCCTTGCTCTACCAGATTGGTTTCTTAGCCCTAGCCTTCTTGCTCTGTGCCTTGCAGCAGGTTTTAGTTGCCTCCACTATCCCCAGCTTTATGAGCTCCCACCTCTGGTTAGTGTTCATACTAGATTGAATTCTGGCCAGGTACACTTTTACCACTTCCCCCATCCTCCCAAAGTCAGCCCTCCTGAAGTCCAGCACTCTTGTGCCCAATTCCACTCCTTCCTTGCCCATATCCATTGTGAGCCATACTGAGTGGTGGTCACTCCCTGACAGCAGTTCCTCCATTGTAAGTTCTCTCACAAAGTCCCCATTTGCCAGCACAAGGTCAAGGGTATTTCCTAACCTGGTTGGTTCACTGACCATTTGCAGCAGGAAGCTGTCCTGGAAGGCATCCAGCAGTATCTGCTCCCTTCTGTTCCTGGTTGTTGGGGTACTCCAGTCCACTCCTGGCATGTTGAAGTCCCCCACAATCATCACACTACCCTTCTTGCAGGTCCTCCTGATCTGTTCTGCTAGTTCCCTGTCTAACTCTTTTATCCACATATTGATTTGTATTTCTATAGATGAGTATTCAGCAAACATTTTGCAGTAGTTTCCAGGATTGCTCTATCCCTAGAAGTAAAAAGGTACACTATGATTTTTACAGGAAGGAGACTGAGACCACCCAGCAACCCGCCCAACCAATTTTTTCTACTGGACTCATAAAGTGGACATAATAGTACCAAATGTTTGATGTCATCGTGTACCTGTAACCCAGATTTACAATATAGGGAAACAATCCCTTTTCTTTGTTGCCTGTACGAAATGTATTGCGCATTATACCCTCCTACTCTGACCCTCATAAAAATTATTCTTAATTTTGCACAGGTCATTTGAGTAAGATATCCCTCATAGCTGCATGTAACCTTAAAATATTTATAGTAATCATGCATTTTTAAGTATTGAGAGTTGATTAAGGAGGTACAGTAGTTATTATCCAGATCTCTAAGCCTTAACTGAACATCAGAGACAGTTTCCCTCATTGGTTTAATATAGATCATATGCAGGAGATGTCCCAGTCCAGCTGGCATAAGAATCTTTTGAATAAGATGAATAGATGGGTGTATGAATCCCAATGATGCAAATCTAATGCTTTCCTCCAGGCACATTCTAGGATACCTGTGTTCCAACAATAGGAAAGTTTTAAGCAAAAAAGCTATTTGTCTTTCATTAAAATGTTATTAGGGCCTGCTGTCCTATGTCTAACTTAGGTATACAGTTTGGTGTGCCTTGAGGTAACATTAAAATATATCTATATGTTCTACTGAGAATAGTATCTACCAGTTTAATATTGAAATAACCACAAACTTCAGCCGCATAAATTATGTTTGCTCTGATTTTAGTATTTATTCCTCTCAGGATGCCCTTAACAGAAGTTTTCCCCATTTTGGCATTGAAAATTGTTAAAGCATTAACAGAAGCAACCATTTTATTTTGTACCCATTCCAGATGTTTGGTCGAGGATGCATTACACGCGACTCTAACTCCCAAGTAGTCATAGCAATTAACAAGTTCTATATTGTTCCTATAGATCTTAAATTTGACTGGGTTCCTGACTTTATTTCAGAAAATCACAATATTGGTCTTGGCCAAGTTAATTCTAAGTTTCCTTTGATTACACAGAGACTCAAAAAAAAGCAACTTTCACCTCAGGCCCAATGCAGAGGTAGAAAAGGAGCACTAAGTCATTTGCATATGCAAGAGTATCCATTTTTGAGTTGTTAATTTTTGGGGCATGAAATTCCAAATCAGTAATTTTTGACAAAATCATATTAATGTATATATTAAACAATGTCGGTGCCAGAATGCACCCCTGTCTGACCCCCACATTAGTGTAGATTCTGTCAGTCACATGCCTGTACTGATTATACAGTATTGGATTCTGGCCCAGGTGTTCTCATCCAATCTGATGAGAATATCTAACAGTGTCTCATCCATATTCAAGTCCCCCAGAATACCCCAAAGTATTTTACTGCTGATACTGTCAAAGGCTGAAGAGAAGTTCACAAAACAGCAGAACAGTCTACTTTTACTGATCTTAACATATTTCCAGACCAGGTGCTGTAAAACATAACAACGTTGCACTGTAGATCGATCTCTCCGAAAACCATCCTGGGATTCATGGAGAATGGAATTCTCCTCAACCCAGTCCATCAGTCTTCCTAGGACAATCCTTGAGAAAATTTTCTGGGAGACGTCAATAAGGTTAATAGACCTATACATTATGGGATTATTCTGGTCTTCTTTTTTAAATATCGGGAATATAACACTACCTGTCCAACTGGAAGGAAATTTCAAGTTTTGGGCAAAACCATTAAATGTGAAAGCCAGAAATGGGACCCACCAGTGTTGAAATGATTTATAGAGATCACCTATGATTCCTTCAGGTCCTGGAGCCTTGTGGGACTTCAGTAAGTTTAAGGCAGAGTAAATCTCATTTTCTGTGATTTTAATAGGTCTGGGATAGATTATCCTGTTTAGCTGTTTAACACCGTGGTCACATGCCATGTCTTCTTCATTCCGAGAGTAATAAAGATCTGTGAAATATGTAATCCAAGCCTCTGGAGTAATATGTGACTCTATCTTAATAGTATATTTGTTAAATCCTTGAGCGACAATTCTCCAGAACTGTCTACTGTCCTTATTTAAAACTGCCTAAGTTTTTCCCATAAGTCACTAGAATGTTTATTTCTTTCATTTTCTAATGTTTTCTTACATTTTTCTCTTTCCTTTTTCAGGAAAATATGATCTAAGGCATTTTTATCCCCCCTTTCTCCTATATTGCTGGAGTATTTTACCAAACATTCTTTTAGCTTTCCCTCATCTGGCATTAAACCATGATTTTATATGAGAATCTTGTTTAATTTTCACTATTTTATTTGTTTTACATAAAGGTCTCAATAGTGTAAATGTGTTGTCTCAGATCTCATAGACGTTGAGTATTTGGGTATTCATAAAGATGGAATTATGTACATCAAAGAGTTCTCCTAAGTTCAGTATTTCCTCAAATTGAGTTGGATATTTAGGTCCCCATTTAATTCTTTTTTCATCATAATTTCTACATTTTCTCCCAGAGGCACCTCATCATGACCAGAGTTAACAAGGGATTCTCTAAAGTTAGTGCCAAAGGGAAATGAGCAGATTCCAAGCATTCTAGTACCTGTGGTTTTGAAACTAATTTAACCAATTCCATATTCCCCCAGATAAAATCTGGAGTAGAGGTACCCAGGGCACCATTGAATGTTAGTTTTCCCAGAATATCCTCCTTGGTTCTCCCATTCAAAATGCAGAAATTTCTTTTTGGCTAGCCCTGACAATAGAACTGTTCCTCCATTATTTGTTTTTAGGTCTTGAGTTTCCCTTCTAGCCCTGATTTTGGGATTGAGAACAGGTAAAAAGAGAGAAAAGTCAGAATAAAGCTCTTCAGATAGTCTTGAAGCAATCCTAGCATTGAAATCACCTAGAATAATTATAGGGGAATTTATTTCAAATACTAAAAAACTATCTAGGAGAGAATTCAAAAGTGAGACATAAAAGTCTCCTCACGATTTAGTGCCTGCAGGAAAATAAATGTTGCATAGAACAATTTTTTTTTGACCCATCAGATTTTATCAGAACCAGCATATTATCTAATTTAAGTGAGTATGCCTGAATCTTCAGGTTCAATTTAGTTTTAATAAGAAGGGAAAGACTTCCCTTACAGCTACCATGTTTCTTATCTCTAAAGGCAGGAAGCATGTAAGCCGAGTACCCTGCTATTCCAGGGACCGTCAAATTCATGCACCAAGTTTCCTGGAGGCCTATAGTATCAAAGACCCCAAGAAAACCCATTACCTCTGGATCAGCTATTTTTAGCTGTAATCCCTCTATATTTCAGGAAAGAATAGCAAGTCTATTCAACCCACCCTTTGTATCCCCCATAGAAATATTAAGCCCACAGAGTCAATCTTGTTGTATAGTTATTAATGGTGTGAAGGTATTCATGTCTATAAACTTTTTAAGATAAATAACTGGAATGTCTTCCTCAGCCCTAATCTCCTGAAATTTCTCCAATGAAGATTTATTTCTGGGAAAACTATCCCCCAAATCCTGAGGCACTACAATATGTAGTCCTAAGCAGTCCAGTTTACCAGCTGATGAAAGTAACATGTTAATTGTAGAGGGATTTTTAAAAGTAATATCCATCTGTGAAGAAAATTGTTGTTCCCTATATAGTTTAAAGTTATCCACCATATTTCTGGACAACCTGAAACCAAGTGCTCGTGTAAGAAAAGACAACAATTCATCTCTGATATTTCTATAGGTGTCTTGCTTTGAGGTTTCCCAGCCAAAAATTGATATGGTCCTGTATGACCAGTCATAACTTTGTTTCTGATCATACTTTTCAATTACCTTCAGTATTTTTGAGATATCTTCCCTCAGTGCCCCATTATCTTTCCCTATTCCCCCCTTTAAGTTAGATGAAATAAAAGGAGAAAGGACCTCCCTTTCCTTTACCCAAGAGTCATCTGGGGCCATGCTTCTAGGTACCATAACAGGATTCTGTGTAGCACTCCCTGCCATTGATGGAGGTTTTTTTTGTGATGTAAGTGACCAGATGATGCCCAGCTGTATCTGTTTTTTGCACCCGGGACTCCTGACACAGTGGAGTGTTAAAACTGTGTCTGGTGGAGTTCCAGAATTAGATGACATATAGCTGGCTGAGACTCAACCTGGGCAAGCCTGAAATACTGGTGATCAAGGTATCAGAAGGGGGTGTCAAATGAACAGGCCTCAGACTCTCACATGCTGAATATCTTGATATTTATTCAAGGAGTGTTTCAAGTGATTCGCTGGTGCTTCTCAGCGAATCATTGAAACACTTACCTGAATAAATATCAAGACAGTCAACATGTGAGAGACTGAGGCCTGTTCTTTAGGCACCCCCCTTTCTGATACCTTTCTGAGATATATCCTGTGGGTTGCAGTCACATTACTACACTTTTGTATTTGTATCATTCCCAGAGATGTCCCTTCTTTCAGAGGACCCAGTTAGATTGTACTAGTGATCAACCCAGGCTGGAGGGGATTTGTGGGAGCTGCTGAAGAGGTGATGGGGCTTTAACGTGGTCCCTCTGGGCTAAGGCCTCCACTAAGGTGAAAAACCTGGGGGTCATTCTTGACAAAGGACTGACAGGTGGTAGCAATAGTTCAGAGTGGCTTTTACCATCTATGGAACATCAGCTGGATTAAATCCCTTATTCCCATGGAAGACCTTGCATCACTTTTACATGCATCTGTGACATCCGGGCTCGATTACTGTAACTCCCTTTACCTTATGTTCAGTGCACTCTGGAGCACCTCCAGTTGATGCAGACTGCTTTGGTCAGATTACTAACAGACCTCCCTATGTTGTGTTGTGACCCTGGTCCTGCACAAACTACATTGGCTGCTGGTGAAGTGGCATATCACCTTTAGAGTTGAATTACTAACCTACAAGGCCCCACATGGGTTAGATCTGGGCTATCTGATGAAATTCCTTGCTCCCTAAAAAACATCCTGCCCTCTCTGCTCCATCAAGGTGGGCCTCCTATCAGAACCCAGGACCAGATTAAAATTGTCAGGGGATTGGGTTTTTGAAGTGGCCGGTCCTCTGTTGTGGAAGTTGCCCCCAGAGTACTGAGAAAGACTCCCTCAATGGAGGTCTTCAAAGAAATCTCAACACTTACCTCTTTAGAGAGACCTTTGACAATACATGATGATCCATCTGTTTATCTGTTTTATTTGATTGATGAATCTGCTGATGCCATTTTATAATTTAATTTATGTTGTGGTGTTTCTCTTATTTGTTTGTATTTGAAATGTTTTCCTGCTTTATGTTGTCATTTTCTAATTATTTACTACTACTACTACTACAAAATTATGGGTGGAGGATGACAATTATGATTTGGTTGGACTAACAAACTTGACTTACAAAACAGATATTGGATATAAAAATTGCACTTGGGATTATGTTTGTAGCAGGATAGATACAAAAGCGAGGAGAGGAGGGTTTTACTGTACTCAAAACATGAGTTGGGTTAGCCCATTCTTAATGTCAATGAAACAATTGAGGGGTAGAATATTTCTTAGTTTATTTTGTTAGTTTAAATCCAGTATTCAGTAATCTTTATTAAATTGGGAAGTACTGCACTTCACATATGGGCTTGAGACCCAAACTTGAGAGCAAAGAGCACAGCTCTGTAAGCACCAAAATGTTTTGCAAACCTATGGAAAAATGTTGTCCAAACTTCAGGTTGTTGTTGAAGTTCATTGGTGTTAATGATAATCACATTATCTGAGAGCTCTGTAATGACCTTTGCATTAATAGGTGCCCTTCCTGGTGACTTAGGTGTTTAGCTGTGCTGTGGTCATTATCCTGATGATATATGCCACTCTTCAACTGTTTTTATGGCTGCAGTACTAAGTAGAATTACAGCACTTCTCTAAGAGCAGTAATGGCCACTGCAAAGATTTACAGCACCATACCTGCTGCCAACTCACAGTTTCTGTAAAAGTGAAACTGCTGTTATGGTGAAGTGGGAGCTGACAGCAATAATTGGCAGGAGCTTGCATCTGAGGTACATATATCTTTGCTGAACAGCATGTCCTAACACATGTAACAAGTGCAGTGTGCTTAATCCAAGAGAATCCAGGTGCCTCGGTGACTGAAAGGTAAAAGACATAATTCTGGGAGTAGCAAGTTCCTGTGTAAGTTGCTGCACAATCCTTTAAAGGCATAGGAAATAAATGTTGCTCACTCCAATAGTTACAGTAAGTTGCAATAGGATTTGTTTACATAAATACAGGTAGTGGGACGCCCACTATAACCACCATGTGGCTACTGGGTGACCCACTATCTTTATTTATGTAAATAAATCCTGTTGCAACTTCACTACTGGGGTGAGTGACATTTATTTCCTAAGTCTAGTGTGCTGCCACCTTTATTTCCCCAGAGTCCTAAAACCTCACCCATTAAAGGCATAGAATCAAAGCTATACATACCATCATAGAGTACCTATGCTAAATGAATACATGTGATGCTAATCAGGTTTTAGAAGCAATGGATTGCTGTTATACACAGGAATGATATCATAACTCTTAATATACAGTACAGCAGAGTCAACTGCCCCAAATTGCATACTGTGTGACCCTGAGCAAGTCACTTAACTTCCCTGTGCTCTCAGGTTTCACCTGTAAGCAAGCTTTCAACTTAGTGTGTCTCACCTGGTTAAACAATTAAAAAAAAAAAAAACAGGATGCAGAACAGCACCTTACAGTACTTCTGTAGAGTGCTGCAGTATGCTGCAGGGAACACTGCAGTTCAATGGCAATTAAGCCTCTTTGTTATTTGTCATGCAGGAATGTTTGTGAGATGTCTTTCACTGTACTGCATCCTGGCTGACACTGCTGTACACAGCTGTGATATCAAACTCATTCAATAGCCCAGAGTATACTACTCCCTGTACTCAACTGTGAAATGGTCATGCTAGCAACTTTACATGAGTGGATGAGAGTGTTATACAACAGGATAGGGTGTTTACCCTTGGCCCCAGAAACTTTGCCATCACTGCAAAGTATTTTCACACTGTGATGGCTACTACTAGAGGCTAGGCTTCAATACTCAACCACTGCATGGCCATCAGGGTCTCCCTAGCCCGACTACTTTCTTAGTTCGCCAGAGCACAAAAGGTG
Organism: Neoceratodus forsteri; assembly: GCA_016271365.2. NCBI lineage: Eukaryota > Metazoa > Chordata > Ceratodontiformes > Ceratodontidae > Neoceratodus > Neoceratodus forsteri. Next base: position 761,186,668 of record CM057451.1, read on the forward strand.
AGCAAAGGCTGGGAATTGACCTTTCCTTTCCTACCCCACAGTTGAGAACTTATATGAGCCAATGTTCCTTAGGATTTGCAACTCCAGTATTGTGGAATTACATCCCACATCGTTTAAGGGCAAACCAAACCTGGGTTCCTTCAAAATATCCCTTAAAAGATACCTGTGTGAGAAATGCATACTGTATGGACTGTGAGTGTTTCACCTGAAGTACAGCTTGATAATTGTTAAGTGCTATGTCATCTCATACATCAGATTTGTAAATGCATTATATGCATGAACTGTTTACTCCAGAATGTTAGCTACTGCTGTACATGTACTCTGTGATATAGAATAATCACTAAGGCATGACAGGGTGCACGTTATTGTGGGATAATGGCACGCCTTGGGAAGTGAAGCCTGAGATGAAGCCAAGGACTTTAAGCACCCGAGAAGTGCTGTTATCCCTCAATTATGCACACCCTGGAAGGTCTTATTGTGAACATAAAATGGCTTCCCTGATTTTCCTATTTTAGAACCAAGTAATGAGGTCCAAAAAGTTCAGCACTTCTGACTTGTGCTGTTGTACTGGGATATCAGCACAGTCATAAGACTGAATTCCACCAAAGTTATTTAAAAAGTTATTTATATAAAAACATAGCATACAGGCAGAGGCACTGGCAGCCTAAACATATTATATTTCACAACACCAGTTTGTGATTGCCTTGCAAACTTTGTGGTCATGGTTTATAAGGTTATCCCAAACCTTGTCTGTGCAACAATTTCTTGATATACATAGTCTCCCTTATATTATCCTACAGTACAACTCTGTATTGACTCAGCCTAGCAGAAAGCAGAATTATTCAAGTACCGATACATACAATTCTCCAATTAAATTTCATACTGATGTTTGCATCTTTCCCCCCTCCTTCAGTAGGGCTGCCACCAGCCTCAACCTTGGAAAGTCTTGCTTGCTACCTTTAGGAAGAAGCCTTCTTTGTCTAAAACTGTGCCAGTAGTGCCAGCCACACTGTAATGGTGTTCTTAAGCCAGGGGCTTTTTAGATTCCACAAAACTGCCAATATTGGCAAACAATGCTCTCTTAAATGTATGTAGTTCCTGCCATTAGAATATACTGTCTTACTGGCATCTATTCCTACTGCAGTCTGCAAAGAATTGTAGCACAGAGTGCTTTGGAGGATGGCCCCTCTGACACCCTCCCTGAAGTCTTGTGAAGAATCCTCCCCCACTGAGCTCAGTGGAAGAGGTACTCCTTGGCAACCTCCCTATTATAGGTGGCTTTGGGGGTGGGTGGCCAAGGGGGTAGGCTGGGGTATGCCAAGATGGGGAGTCATCAGGGAAACCCATCCACAGGGTGGGGGGACCGGCAGCCAATAGGATGTGGAACAAGAGGGGTTTAAGAAGCAACATTCAAGTTGACTCTTACTCGTCTTCTCCTCCAGTGGCCAAGATGCAATTGTGTCTGATGGCTCACCATATCTGATGCTTGCCTGGATGCAGTTGGCATGAATATTTAACCCCATGTCCAACTGTGACAATTAGATAAGATTTATGGCATCTCACATCACACTCTGGATACATCTGCAGGTTGTGTCTACAGTAAACTATTGGTGTATTTAACTTACATCCTGAAGCACAAGGGCTCAAAAACAGCACTGTGCCATGCTAAGTCAACAACTGCTGTCAAACTGGAGGGGCCTATGGACACTCAAGAAGCTCAATATATACTGCTAGCCAACTGCAGTTCAGAACAAGAACCACAGATGGTATTGTGGTACTGTTTGTGATGACAAGGCATGACTCTTGGAAGTCTTGCCACCTCAGTGGGGGATCCTACAGAACTCTACTCTTTACTGCTATCCATGCTGCATATGGCACTACATCCACCAAAGGATGAAAACAGATTTTTCTTCTGAGTGACACACCCATCCTTCTCAAAATTACATTCAGGTGCATCAGGCCAGTGCAGTATCTTGAAAAAGATGTCGTCATAATGGTGCAGTACACATACTTCTCCACACGGGCATTGAGAGGATGTTTAATAATAGAAGGGGTGGCAATTTGATAAAAAAGGTTTTCACAGTGAGAAATCTTCTGGATAATGACACTTAATAACTTTTCCCACATTGTCTTAATGAAGAAACTGAACTGAAGACATTTTGATGAACTTACCTTTACTGCTGAATGGAAATATGAGTATTTTATTTAATTTAATACAACAAGGGTGGAAGAAAAAATATGCTGTCAGGGCTCAAGTCCCTGGACAGGGAGGCCTAATATACAAGCATATCATGTGCTAGGGTACCCCTGACATAGAATCCCTCCAACTAAAATGGGTGAAGGACATGCGCCTTGATGTTCCTACACAGAGATGAGATCAGTGCTTGAAATCCTCCATCTGTTGACCCTGGACCCCAAGTATTGATTGATACAAAAGAAAGTCTTAGGTTGATAGCAGGATGCTGGCCAAGCTACTGCATTTGGATAACAATGTCCCAAATACCTGCTGGAGGTGTTCCCACTCTTCAGGGAACATCTTGCACATATAATGGGAGTATCCTAGAACTTGTGCAATCTGGGAAATGGTAAACATCATGGCCAACAAAGTTACTGGAATGGTAGTTCCCCATAATCCTCTACAACAGATACTGAGTGACATGACATTGCTTCCACCAACAGCCACACAACACAAAACCTTAGTTTACATGCTAGGCATGGAAGCTAAAAGACAGCTGTTGATGTGTTGGAGGCTGGTGGAGAGCCCTGACATATGGGTGTGGATGGCAGGGGTTACCAAAGTGGCTTTTTTTCCCAAGGTGTCATATAAGGCTAGGAGGTCTCCCTGAATATCACCAAATGTGGGACCCTTGACTCGCACAGGTTGTAAAGTCATGAGTCATAGAGTAATGAAATTCCCCTGGATAGTTGAGGAGTCAAACATTCCCCCTCCACTTGCACACACTGGAAAAAGGAAGGTAAATAGAAGTCTGCCATTCTTAGTTACCCCTGCCCAGTGCATACCCACTCTGGGATACTGTACCTTTAGGAGGAGCTCTCCCCCATCCTCCTCCGAGCTCTCCTCCCCCATCCTCCTCCATCTAATGACCCCCACCTCCCCTTCTATGTTTTTTGAGGAGCTGGGGAGACATTTATTTATTTAGTTTTTGTTTACCAGGTGGGTGCTTTAGGAATGACTATTTTCAGGCATGACCTGGGAGGTTACAGAAGTAGCAGTACAATAAACAAATACAGCAAGGAAGGTAGAAATAAAGTACAATAATAGTCAAAGCAAATAAACATAGCATGGTGGACAACAGTCAGAAATAAGGGCTGATAGAGTGGCTCTAAGTATATCATTTGATTATATACTAGGCACTACTTAATAAGTGTGGCTATGTATCTCAAGCTGCGGACTCTGCAATATAAGCAGACTAGACAAACTAAATGGCCTTCTTCTACTGGCTTCATCATATGTTTGTATGTACCTAGACAAATAGCAGTAGAGGAATAGTGTTGTGCAAAATTTAAATATTTTGCATGGCAAAATATTTCACGTAATTCTGCAATTACACTAAATTTTTCACCTAGGTGGAATAAGTTTTGCCTGTTTTCATGATTTCGCATAATGGTGAAATTTCATGTAAAATGCCTTGACAAACTTTTTCACCTAGGCAAAGCAAAATTTCGCCTGGTTTCACGATTTCAGATAATGGCGAAATTTTATGTAACTGCCTTGGTCTGCCAATTTTTCCCATTGATGCTCAAAATTTTGCCTAGTGGCACAATTTTGCCGGTGTAATTTTTGATTTTGCTGGAGAAATTTTGCTTCAAAAGTGAAATTTGCAATGCATTGTCAGTAAATAGGTCAAATATCACATGCACCTTGTTTGCAGCTCATTCTGCTACGTATTGAGTTGGAGAGCAGTCTGTTGTGGTGCATCAGAGCCAATAAAGCCTTTCAAAACCTTGCTAAATTGCTCCAAAATATAAAGCTTTTTCCTAGTGCTGCTAGGGAACATTTTCTAATTTTGTGGATTTTTGCATAATGCTTAGTTTAATTTGTTTTACTTTTGTCTGTGTCTTTGAAGGAGTTGAGTCGGGTAGGGTAGGAGTGTAAAGCAGTGCAGGCTATTTCTAGCCTTTTACAAACAGATTACTCACAAATTGCAAGTTATTTATTTACTGTTATTTCTTATTAATTTTGTTATATCTTGCAATATTTTTTCTCTGAAAAGTTACTCTGTCCTGTTTGAGAGAGTGCCTGCCACTGTTAGCCTGTGTTACATATACTATTCTCCTGATTTTAGTTGTGATTGTGAATTCTAAAATTTTAAACACTGCTGATCTGTTATTTTATTTGTTTGTGGTTAGTTCTGTTTGCTGGAGTGTTAACTTGTGTCACGTAAACTGTGAAAATCAACAGTTCTATATTTTTTTGTATGTTTACTTAAGTTCTTTTACTTGATCACTTGCACTTGTCCATTTACAGTCACACTGCTTTGTTGAATTGCTCCCCTGTATTTTATTGCTGGAGCTTGCCTCTGCACATTGCACAGTGTTCCTGTTTTAGTTGACTTATCTTACGCTTTCTTTGTTACAGCATTGTTTGATTAACACCTGGCACGCGCATTATAAAAAACTATGTATTAATATTATAATTTTCAAGAGATTGCTTGGTGATTCCTTCCATCCAGACCACTACAATTTTGTGTGGTACTCACCTTTGTTGAGGTTTTATGTTTATCTCTGCTCTTATATAATAAAAAAATGTGGTATTAACTAAGTAATAACACATTATAGTACTTTATTTGTCCAGAGACACAGGTGATCTGTATTTGAAGTCAGTCATTTGTGCCCTTTTTCCTTATGTGTGTGTATATCTTTAATTCCTGTTTGGAGAAGAAAAAAGTTACCTTGTTGTCTTTACTAGAATAGGCTACCTACCATATACGGTATTAGTTGTACTCTAAGTGCTGCTACCTGTTCTGATTGTGTTTGGACTTGTAAGGAAGCCACTACTGTAGGTGTGATGTCACATGTGAGGTGTTATTCACACAGTTAGTAATACATCCTTTTTTCAAATACTCCCAGAGAAAGGCAAAGTTTTGAAGCAGCAGCCAGCAAAAATGTCTTCTAAGAGATGGCCCAGTATGGGGTGTGGCAGGGGGGATGATGGAGCTAAGAAGTCTGCTGAAAAAAGTACAGCTTCAGTTCCAGTTCCCCATAGCAGTGAAAACACACATATGTCTGCATCAGTGTCTTCTGATGTGGGCTCTGGTGATGCGTCAGGACCAGCAAAGGAGTTGTTGGCAGACCAGGCTCTGGTATACCTGTGTCTTACTTTTTTAATGTTCAAACTGTTGCATCCATGCTACTGGGGGATGATGACAGTGAGAAGAAGGGAGGCACTGACACCAGCACAGGAACAGTGGTCTAGGAGGAGGGTGATAAGTCTGTTGGTGTGTCTGTCCATGTTCCTGCAAGAGTTGGTGATGATAGTGTTCAACAAGAGTCTGATAATCCTGGAGATAGGGCTAGTCAGCCTTCTGAGATGGTTGTAGAGAAAGAAAAAGGTGCTGTGCTCCAAGAAGACAGTGATAGGGAGGAGGCGGAGGAAGACAAGGACATCATTGCTACTGGGGTTGATGATGACGACTGGGATGATCTCACATGGGAGCCTGAGTTAAAAAAGGTCAAGGATGATGTAGGCCATTTACATGCACAGCTCATGGATCAGTCTGTCACCAAGCCTATAAGCAAACCTCCAAGCAGTAAAGTAACACCCCCTCCCAAGAGTAGTCTTATTGAAGTGATGAAAGCAGCCCAAAAAACATACACTTCCACACCTGTTTCTGAATTATCCCAGTCCCAGAAGCATCTGAAGTCCAGAGGTCAAAAGTCCCTAGTCTGGGACTTTAATATGCTTGATCTTGCTGATGACACCACAGCAATATGCCAACTTTGTCAAGCACATGTTACTCGGGGGAAGAGGGAAGCCACATAGGTACCAGTGGCCAACACGCCCACCTAAAAAACAAGCACCGGCTGAGATGGCAGCAACATCAGAAGGATGCCAGAGCTGTTGGTGGCATCTCCCTTGACAAGGTAAATGTGATAGAACAAAAGCAGGAGGAGGGAAGGCAGAGTGGGTCAGTGGAGGAGGAGGAGGGTGAGCAATCCTTTGATCTCTCGAGTAGTTGGCATAAGTGGAAGTGCCAGTCCCAGTCCCTTGAGTCTGAAAAGTACACCACCACGCCCACAAACAACCAAAATAACTGGTTTCATGTGGTCTATACAGCCCCAAGAGTCAAGTGTTACCTCCTAAAAGAACATCATTGCTGCCACAAGTATAACATTCTGGTCGAACAGCCCCAAAGATGCAGCCCACTCTGAAGACCATCCTTGAGCGGCAGACAAAGTACCCCCCAAATCATGCTGCTGTATGAGAGTTAGATGCTGTCACTGCTGAAATACTAGCCATCGATCTGTTGCCTTTCTCGTTTGTGGAGAATGCTGGTTTCCACAGGTTGATGGCCCATGCCTGTACCAAATGACAAGTTCCATCATGAACCTATTTTATTAAGCATGCTATGCCAGAGCTGAACAGTAGAGTTGCTGATTCCATTAAACATGCATTGAAGCATAGTGTATCACAAAATATCCATCTTAGCATGGATATGTTGCTCAGTGGACAAACAGCAGCAAGCTCATATCTATGCATAACAGCACACTGGGCACAGTTGCTTGGGGTGGTACTTGATTTTGGGCCTGGCAAAACCTGTGTGAAGCAAAATTGTGGTGGTAGCAACACACCTGGTATTCAGCAGGATGCAACCCTGAGTATGACAAGTGTTACTGATTCTCACACGGCTGTGAAAATGCTTAATGTTTTGCTGGATGAGACTGATGTGTGGCTACACACACAAGTCACTCATAGCAGGATTCATCACAAGTGATAATGGCTCCAATGTAGTGAAGTGCATTAGTGATGCTGTTTTTTTAGGGTGCCCTGCCTGGCACACTGCCTTAATCTTGTTGTTCAGCAGTTTCTCAACCATGCAGACATTAAGGAAACAGTTACTGTTGCCCATTGCATCTGTGTCCACTTCGCCCATTCTGCAAAGACCCATAACCATCTACGTGAGCTACAGCACTAATAACCATCTGCCTCAGCACCGGATGAAGCTTGATGTTGTGACCAGGTGGAACTCCACACTGTACATGCTTGACCGGCTGTATGAACAGTATAAGGCTGTGTCAGAATACCTGCTGCTGCATACCACCTGTGACAGTGCTGGAGTGTCCATTGCTCTAACAACAGAGCAATGGTGCCAAATGGATGGGCTAATAAGCATTCTCCATCAATTCGAGCATGCTACACAGGTAGTGAATGGGGACACTGCTTGTATAAGTCAATCCATACCCTCATATGTGTGCTGAGGCAGACACTAGTTAATGTGCGACACCAGATGAAGGCAAGTGGGGATCATGGCAGTTATGATCTAATGGATCACATGCTGCATGTGCTGGACACAAATACCAATGTATCCAGCATTTTATAGTTGGCTGACTTTGCAATCGCCACCATGCTGGACCCATGCTACAAACGTGGCCTGCTCTCTATAATTGACGGAGGTCGTCAATGAGTACAACAGTTGACAGAGAACCTCATTAGAATGGTATGTGCTGCACACATGAAAACTACACACACTGCAGCAAAAACAGGTGTTGCTACCACCAACAGTGGCTCACAGGCAACCCAATCAGAGAAAATGGGCAAGGCACAGCAGAAAACAGCAAGCAATCCCATTTGAGATGTTCTCTTTCAGGTGGGAGTGGAAGATATGGAAGAAAAGGAGGAGGAGGCAGATGAGGCAACTGGACTCTGGAAGCAGAATGAATGGTGGAGGCTAATATGGGGGACCCAAAGCACCTTGCCATTACTGATGAGCCACGGCTGTACTGGGGCAGCAAAATGACTGACTGGCCAACACTAACATTGGTTGCTGTGAAATACCTGAGCTGCCCACCATCTAGTGTCACTGTGGGATGAGTGTTTAATGCAAATGGGACCATTGTGAGTGACCGAAGGACCAATTTATCACCCAAGAATGTGTCCATGCTAACATTCATCAAAGTGAATGAAAGGCACATTCCGCACAACACAGTGATGTCAGTGGTGTTGCCACAAGAACTGTGTCTTGGTGATGAGGATGATGAGGATCCCTTGACTAAGGCATCCACCAGCAGTGAGGTGGATGAAGCAGCAATAGTGAGAGAATTCCCACTTGGTGAGAACTCCAGTCTTGAAGACTTTGAGGGGTGCTTCTTGGATGATGTGGAAGTGGAAAAAAACTGAGTTTGCTGAAAGGCCACTCCCCCTCCCCCAACCACTTTCAGCTCAGTATGGTGTGTTATGGCTTATTTTTAGCTGTGTGCCATTGGATTGGTTATGGTAATGTGTTATCTGCTGCAGTGTGTATAAGTTTCATTTGATCACCTTTTGCCATAACCCGTTGTTTGGTCACCACCAGTCCCCCAGCCTACATAAAACAACAGCAATGTAATTACCATAGATTTTGCAATTGCATGATTACAGTTATAATGTTTCTCTTCCAAAAATATCTTACCTTTCATGTCGACTATCAACCCCATCTTACAGCAAGATATGTTGTCTTGATGTCCTCAAATGTGCCCATGCTGGAAAATGCCACACTGCCCCCCTCGCCCCCTCTCGTCACCTGACCTGACACACCCATGCACTCCTTGCAACCAAAAAAATATTTTCTACCACTAAGTATCGGTGACATGTACAAGAACCCTGTCTCCTAGTACAAGTAGCATATGAATGTAACATGCTAATTCAACTGTTAACACTATAAGTTGAACACATTTTGAAAAATGGTGAATGGTGTCCATCTTTAATGATGTGAGTCATTAATTACAAAAGTAATCATGAAAAGACTTAACAACCTACAACATGAAATTCCCCCCAAAAGGTTACTTATGCTATACTACCAGGTTAAGGTTCTTGTACTGAAACTATGATGGTTCCGGGGGGGGGGGCAGGGCAGGTGGAGGTGCTTGCTGTCCTCAGTTCTGGATTCAAAATGTTCACGATTACTGCAGTTATGCCACTTCAAATGATTAGACAAGACATTAGCCCTCTCCACCTAATTATTTACTAAACACCTTCTCAACCATCACCATTTCCAGATATAGTTTCTCCCTGCATGTGGGTGGCACTGGTGTTTACTCGTTAATGGTATGGACACCAGTCCAGCGGCCAACATCACAGTTCAAGGAACATCCCCTATATTCCACACAACATAGGTCCTGCAGGGCCTGGATGAATGCAGTCATCACACAGAGATACAATGAAACCTCAACAGAGGAAAATGACCTAAGCAAGACCAAAGATAAGAAAAAATGACGAATACTCGTCAATCTGCATACCTGTTTTTAGCAAGCGAGTTGGAAGAACAAGCAGAGAAAAAAAATGTATACTTACCATACCCTGTGATGTCATTAAACTGCGGAAACTTCCCCCAGAAACATGCTGTGCAGTGCACATGATTCCAGACCAAGGTCCATGATGAAGCACAATAGCAAGCATTCCCCTTCCCCTATCAGAACTGCATACCTTGAAATAAGATAAAAATAGGAACACATTTTGAGGATTGTTAAAAGTTCCAGCACCCCCCCACCACCACCTCAGAAGACCATAGAATATGAAGAAACACATCAGGGATTGTGAAAGTGGAACCATTGCACAATTAAATAAATCCTCCAGATCTGGTTGAGCAGCAGCAACGGCAGCAGCAGGAATGAGAGTTAACTGCACCAGAATTCCTGATGTTGACAAAACCAAAAAAGAACACAATTACTATCAAAGTCAGACATCCAGATGGGCAGTAATGGACATACCACACTATTAATGAAAATTTCAATACTTACCGTCTGCGTTGCGAGGTTGGGAAATGTGATGTGTTCAAACATCCCTAGATCCTAATCTCGGCCTGGCATGATGATGTCATCCACAGCACACTGAAAAATAATATTTAAGCAGTACAACTGTATTAGAACTCAAGACACCTTAATACCAACCCACCAACACCCTTATCTTGCACAGGAAAAAAAAATAAAGACAGATACTTACATGTTCAGCAGCAGCAGTATGGACTGTGGGAGATGATCCACCATTAACCATCCAGAACAGTACTTCTTGTGGCAACTTGGTGAGACAGCAGTAGGCAGCAACTTATAGTACCCCAAAATGTCATTCATCCCCCCACCACCAGGCAAGCTACAACGACAGAGTCAGTCAGCACAGCCAGCCAATCAGGTCAATAGCACAGGGAAATTATAAATTGTACATTTCTGTATCAATCAATAGAAAAAGCAGCAGCAGGTGGACACGATTGCAAGTAGCAGCAGCATTTTGTGGGGGGAATTCATTTTCTCTGCATGGGTTGGCACCCTTTTCAGGTCCCTGAGGTGGTCGCACAGCATATAATATCAGGACTGACAGCAGATTTCAGTCTCAGTTTGATGTAACATTTCTTTGGAAACATTTATTGACTTGTAGGCCCTGTTTGTCACTAGCAGCACTGAGTTTCAGGCTGAAATCATTGGTAAACATGGCTCAAAACAGTAATATAATTTTATTTTATTTATTTATTTATTAGATTATCGGTTTACAGACCTTTGAGTCAAAGACTCATTTACAAAGGCACCTCATCAAGAGAGCAATACATCACTACAAACAAAACAGTACAGTATAATGTACTGGTGGTGGTGGGGGGGCACCATTCACTTCGACTCGGACCAGATTTCAGTCTCCACTTTATGTACCATTTTTCCTGTAACATTTCTGGACATATACAGCCTGTTCTGCACTTGCTGAAACAAGATTCAGCATGACATCAATGTAAACAGTGGACCAAAGACCATGTTTTGGTTCGGGTGGTGGCTTGGGTGCCATATACCAACATGGCTGAGACCTGATTTCGGTCTGAATTTACTGTAACATTTTTTTGGAAACATTTATGGACTTGTAGGCCATGTTTAGCACCAGCAGCACTGAGTTTCAGGCTGAAAACAATGGTAAACAGTAGCAGAAGCTGCATTTTCAGGTCCCTGAGGTGGTGTCACAAAATGTAACATCAGGAATGGCAGAAGATTTCTGTCAGACTTTGATGTACCATTTTTTTTAAAAACATTTCAGGACAAGTACTGCCTGTGCTGCACTTGCAGAAACAAGATGTGGCCTAAAACCAGTTGTAAACAGTGGCCAAAACAGCATTTTAATGTCTGGGTGCTGGGGAGTGGGGGCACCATAAAACATAAGGACTGACAGTAGATTTCTGTCTGAATTTTATTTATTATTTATTTAGTTTTTGTTGACCAGGTAAGTGCAATAGACAAATCCTGCCTATTTTCAGGCACGACCTGGGGGAAGGGGATACAGATGAATGCCAACTGGCCTTGAACCAGATTAAGCTGTTGGTTGTATTTTTAGTGAATAAGGGAAATTTGGCCAGGACACCGGGGAAATTCCCCTGCTCTGTTTCCTGGAAGCGAGGGTCCCATTTTCATGTGGGACCAAGATGGCTGCCACTGGACATGCTGTGGAGGACATGGAGGTGTTGGAGGCAGTGGAGCTGGTCTCTTCCCTGCTCTGTTCTGAGAGAGACCCCATCTTCTATGCCTATTGTGTTGCAACCTACTGAATATGGTTCTTCTGTGCCTTTGGATACTTCCCCTGCTGCTGGTGTGGATACTTGTTTGCAGTGTTTGCCTGTGGATCCTTCATTTATTCCTCAAACTGTGCTTACAATGTCTTCTAGCCCTGCTACTATGGATATACGTGAGTCTTCTCCTTTTTCTATGGATGTAGACATGTTACTTAAAATCGAGGAACAGCGTTATGTGCCTCTTCTTACCATTATTCGAAGGATCAAACATGATTTGAAGGCCATATATTTTTCAGAGGCAGAGCATTTGCCGTCTGACTCTTTGTTGGAATTATGGACACTATTACCTATTACCTTGGATAACTGATTCTGATTTTCCTGTTACTTAATTATTTTGTGTTTTATATTTTTCTCTGTATCATTTTCGTTTTTCTTTTTCTGTTCAGTTGATGTTCAATAAAAACTTCCCCTACTCTTTTTGATAAGTGCCTTGGGATCTTTAACATCCACCTGAACTACCACCAATCCAGGTAGATGGGACCTCGGTTCAACGTCTCATCCGAAAGACAGCACCTCAGAAATGCAGCACCCCTCTCATGCTGCACTACAGTGCAATTTAATGTACCATTTTTTTGGAAATATTTCAGGACATGTACTACCTGTGCTGCACTCACAGAAACAAGATGTGGCCTACAACTAATTGTAAACAGTGGCCAAAACTGCATTTTAATGTCTGGGTGCTGGGGGGGGGGCACCATGAAACATAAGGACTGACAGCAGATTTCTGTCTGAATTTGATGTACCATTTTTGTGGAAATATTTCAGGACATGTACTGCCTGTGCTTCACTCACATGAACAAGATGTGGCCTAAAAACAACTGCAAACAGTGAACCAAAGACCATCATTTGGTCTGGGTGGGGGTTTGGGTGCCATAAAACATCATGGCTGAGATAAGATTTCTGTCTGAATTTAATGTACCATTTTTTAGGAAACATCTCTGGACATGTACTACCTGTGCTGCACTCGTGGAAACAAGATGTGGCCTAAAACCAAATGTAAACAGTGGCCAAAACAGCATTTTTAATGTCTGGGTGCTTGAGGGTCACCATAAAACATCAGGACTGACAGCAGATTTCTGTCTGAATTTAATGTACCATATTTTAGGAAACATCTCTGGACATGTACTGCCTGTGCTTCACTCACTGGAACAAGATGTGGTCAAAAAACAATTGCAAACAGTGGAGCAAAGACCATCTTTTGGTCCGGGTGGGCGTTTGGGCACCATAAAACATCATTGCTGAGATAAGATTTCTCTCTGAATTTACTTTATCATTTTTGCTCTTGTATTTCTGGACATGTACGGCCTGTTTTGCACACCATGGAGGCAAGAGGTTGTGTTAAGCTGTGACCTGAGTGCACATTTTAGATCGGGTGGTGGTGGGGCACTATAGAAAACATCATGAGTGGATGGGAGGGACACCAAGTGAACATTTGTGACAACTAAGCCCAAAGGACTGTTGTTAAGCACAAAAAACACATCTGTGTAACTTTGCAATAAAAGTGCTGCTCATTTAGGTTTCTATTTTGTGTACGTATTCAAACTTATGCTGCAGCTGCACATAGCAAAAACAACTGCCACAACATCACATAGCTTTGGGAAAAAAATGTGTTCATACGAACAAATTATAATACTTGACATTTATGGATAGAAGAAGGATTAACATAAAACAAGAAGAAAGGTACAGTGTTTATAGGTAAAGTACAGACTAACAGTAACATACATGACCGGGGATATGCAGGGTATTAGGTGCAAGGGTATTCATATGAGAGGGGAAAGAAAGGGAGCATAAACAATACATAACACTAAATGCTGGACAAGAAAAAGAAACAAGAGGATATAGAAAGAGGAAGAAGACAAAATATATATTTTTTTGGTAATTTTTTTTAATTTTTTGGGGGTGCAGATGAGGGAAGAGTGATAGTAATAAAGCAAGGACAGGAGAAAGAAAAGAAAATTCAGCTGCTGTGCTCACTGCCTACCTCAATTGCAAGCACATTACAGAACACGTTATTACATGGTGCTGGCTCCAGGCCCTGATTCCACCCTGCCACCACCACCACCACGATGAAGCTCTGCTAGGAGGTCCAAAACTTTATGCTGGTCTTCCAACAGTTTTCTTATGTCCCCCCTGACCTCCTGGCAGAATTCGACAAAATCTTGGTGCAGAGATGTTACCTGTTGCTGTACTGCCACCAGGTCTTCTTGTCTTACAGGAAGACTGGCTGGGGCTGATGCAGGCTATCCATGTTCACAACCAGTATAAACCCAGCCCTGCCTCTAGCTGTGGGGTGAGGTGGATAGGGGTGCTGCTGCTGCTGATGATGATTTTGCTGGTGCCGGTGGTAACATCTGGGCTGTCCCTGAGGCTTGGCCCCTTCCTCCTTCTGGACCCCTTCCCCTTGGGCCACACTGCCTTCTGCTGCTGCCAACTCCTTTTGCTTTTGGAGTCACTCTGCAGCATGGTGGTGCTGCAGATGGCTCCTTTGGCCACCAGTCCCAAAATGGCCCCCTTGCTTGCCCCTTTGCACAGATCTGCCACTCAACTTGCAAATTCCAACACTGCTGTCAGTGTTGTTTACGGTGAAAAAATACCACATGGCAGACCCTTTACGCTGGGAGGAGGCGGGGGGCACATGCTCCTGCTGGGGGGCATTACTCTGTGGCTGCTGTCTGGGAGCCACATGCTCCTGCTGCTGCTGGTCATGGGGGACAATAGGAGCATTCTGCTGCTGGGTGGTGGATGTGGAGGGAGCAACATCATCCTCACACTGCTGACGGGGGAGGCAATGGGCTCATGCTGCTTATGACGCTACTGGGGAGTGGTGGCTATAAGCTCTTGCTGGGCCTGGGAGGGGTCTTCAGCTACCCTAAATACCCGCCTGTCAAGACGGACAGTGGGTACCTTCCCCCAGTCCCCTTTCCCTTACCTTACCCTTCCATCATTTAAAAAAAAAAAAAAAAGGTTTCCTAACAGAAAGGGAGAGAGGGAGTCACACACGCACTCACGCACGCACACAGACACACAATCTACACAGATACCTAACAGAAACTATCAACAAACATCAAAATATATATTATGAACAAAAAACTGTGTAAAAAACACACACAATGGAACACACAGATCCAATAAACTTTATATAAGGCTCTGTTGCTTGCTGCCTGCTATCTCCAAGTCTCCAGCTACTGTACACAGAAGGTAAATGTATCACTCACTTCCTGCCTGTATACAGTCACCTATGCGACATGCAGAGAGTAGGTCATGTGAAAAGGCCAGTTTCACCGAATTTCACTGGATTTCCCCCGAATAGAATTCTAAGGCAAAATTTGCCGGCGAAATGTCACCACAACAGCATAATTGTGTGAAATATTACACGTGGTGAAATTTGTGATTTCTCTGACATTTCACTGGCGAAATTAAATTTCACAATATTTCTGCAGAGGAATGAACCCATGTAATCTAGGATTATTTGCTGGTACAGTTATTCTATCTGATATTTCAATTAGGTAGACATTTCTGAGTTAACCAACTCTTTCAAAATCAGTGTACTGTAGGTTTATCTACAGCTACATCCTGGAGTTGAACTACACTGTTGCAACTACAGTATCATGGTTAGCAGGGCCTACCTACATCATATCGGTATAATAACTTGGAGGCAGTATAATGTAGTGGTTAAGAGTATACAGCTACAAACCTCCAGAACTGGGTTTGAATCCCACTGCCACCGCTTGTATAGTGTTTGATCATATGAACATATGAACATAAGACAAAGCCAGCAGAATAAGTCCATTAGGTCTACTGAGTCTGCTTGTATTACAGAGTCCTCAGCAAGTCCATGAGTAAGTCACTTACTGTAACTTCCCTGTGCTCCCAGGATGCACCTGGAAACAAGTCACAGCATTGTGTGTCTTTCCTGGTCAAAAACTGTAAAAATAAAAAAAGCAAAGTAATACAATAATTCATATGGTCATCAGTTTCTTAAGTCGGTCAGGATTGATTGAGTCTGACTAGTATGCGGTGCTTGAGCACCTGAGAACTTTGGCTTATGCTTTCTCCATCCCTGCTAAGGGGACAGCCACCATATCAGGGTGTCACAGGGATGTGGAAACCTAATGAAGGGATCCAACCCCTAGAAGTGTCACAGGGATGAGGTCCTAGGACCAAAGGCAGCTTAGGGAAGATGACCCAAAAGCACAAGTTAAGACATACAAGCACATTCTTCCCAAAGAGAAGAGCGACCTAGCCAGACTGAGACCCAGACTGGAGAGGGACCAACCAACTGCAATTCTTGTGGAAACTACCTAACTAACTTTTTATGACCTTTGACAAGGAGAAGAGGAAAAAAAACTAAAAAGGATGAAAATTCTGGCAATCCAAGGCCTTGGTTGCCTTGCCTCTAGGACAGGATTAGAAATAGTCATGGCTCTGCAACTGCTATTTGGAAACCCAGTTCAAGAGACATATTTTGAACAAAGTGCTCTCATTATATCCCTTTAATGGAAAGGCCATGAGGGTGCCATGAACCAATTTCTGCAACTAAAGGAGGATCTCCAAGAATAATGGCCACCACAGGGTGGGAAAGAGGAGAGAAACAACCACTGAGAGGCATTCACCTGACCTCCATCCGAGGAGAGGCCTAGGGAAAAGCCAAAACCATTAGGGGTAAAGCATAAGAGTTGAGCTCTTGAGGGGCAGGGAAGTTGAGTAGATGTAAGATCCTCACTCTTGGAGATGATGGGAAGTAGGCAGAGACCAGGTGAACCTTAGGTAGATGTACAGGGGAATAGCTTTTGAAGGTATTGCTGACATTGTCTGAAAAGCTAAAGGAGCCACCAAAGATCTACAGGCCCCATTCTCTGGTAGCTAAAGTCTTAAATACTACATCAAAAGGTGCAGCTGAGTCAATCTGCATGGGTAAAGTTTCCCCCAGAGAGGAGGACATTCTCACCTGAAGCGCAGAAAGAGAAGGACTGTACTCGAGTTGAGGGACCCACCCTCAAGATGTAGACTTCTTGGAAGCAGAGCGAGACCATCAGCTTACAGGTTGGGGAGCACTGGAAGCCATGATATGGGTCATGGCTGAAATGCACCTGAGTGCAGTAGAATTGTGGGAGCCTGATGGTGAAGCGTGATGGCTGTTGAGTACAATAGTGAGAATGAAGCAAAGGCAAGGTTGAATGACTGACTAAAGGCATGGCATGCCAACTGAATGTGGACTGAAACTGACTGAATATATGCCTGAAACTGAACAATATGGATGAAAAACAAATGGTGAATGCACACAAACCAATTCAAGGGGAAGATGCTAGCAAGGTAGGTTGTCAGAGCAGAATGGATGAGACATGGAACATAGGGAGTGACTGAGGTATATAAGCATTATACCTTAATGGGAATATAAACAGGGGTTTCAGCATCTGGCAAACAAACACACAGCACTGTAGGTTTGATGCTTACCAACATAATGATGTGCTCTGTTTGCCTCAAAATGTGTGTTAATCCATCAACTCTATACTTTAAACGTTTCTGTGAGATGCAAACAAATCAATGTTTCTTCTTCAAACAACGCGCTTCACTAGCTGCCTAAAATGGCCTCTATGTGCTTATGCAATTACGTCAGTTGAGCGAGAGTGCTCCATAGCAATAATACAGTCTGCATGGGGACCTTAGTAATAAACAATTACCTCCTGGCCCTACTATAGGGGAAATCTAACATAGAAACATAGAAACATAGACTTTGATGGCAGGTAAGGACTGCTTGGCCCATCTAGTCTGCCCTTTTTCCTAGCTATTGGATAAGCTGCAGATTCTAGTTAACCAACAGCCTACTTCTTCCTACCCCCCACTATAATTGCCTTATGTCTGTCCTATGCATTCTTGAATTCCCCCACTGTTTTGACCCCACGATCTCCTCAGGAAGGCAGTTCCATGTGTTCACCACTCTCTCCATGAAAAAATATTTTCTCATGTTGCCCCAAGCCATTCCCCTTTTATCTTTAAATTGTGCCCTCTTATTCTTGCAAATCTCTTTTTCTGAAAGATGCTCCTCTCTTGGACTTTGTTGATTCCCTTGAGGTACTTGAAAGTTTCTATCATGTCCCCCTCTCCCTCCTTTCCTCAAGGGTATGCATATTAAGCTCCTTTAGTATCTTTTCATGTGGCTTCTGTTGCAGACCCTGCACCATTTTAGTTGCCCTCCTCTGGACCGCCTCCATCCTGACTATGTCCTTGTGGAGATGGGGTCTCCAGAACTGCATGCGGTACTCCAGATGGGGTCTCACCAACTGTCTATACAGAGGGATAACAGCTTCCTGTTTTCTACTTATGATGCCTCTTCCTATGCATCTCAATATCCCCCCAGCCCTCCTTACTGCCTTCTCACATTGCTTGCCTACCTTAAGGTCATCTGATATGACTATCCGCAGGTCCCTTCCATTTTTGTTGTTGTTAGTACCTCCCCCATTGCGCATTAATCCCTGGGTTTTGTTTCAGGTGCATACTTGCACTTTGCATTGAATCTTAGCTGCCATACTTTTGACCATTGCTCCAACCTTGCCAAGTCCCTTCTCATCCTTTCCATCCCACCTTGTGTATCAGCCCTGTTGCAGATCTTTGTGTTATCTGTAAAAAGGCATACTTTTCCTTCCAGCCTCTCCGCAATGTCTCCTATACAGACATTAAAGAGGACTGGTCCCAGTACCGAACCCTGTGGTACCCCACTAGTAACCACCCTTACTTCAAAGTGTACTCCATTTACTATTACCCTCTGTGTCCTGTTGTCCAGCCAGTTTGTTACCCAGGCTACCACCCTGGGACATGCTCCCAGGCTGGATAGCTTGTTTATTAATCTTTTGTGTGGAACTGTGTCAAATGCTTTGCTAAAGTCTAGGTAGGCCATATCTATAGCCCCTCCCTGGTCTACTACTTTGGTCACCCAGTCAAAGAAATCTATTAGATTCATCTGACATGACCTTCCCACTGTGAGTCCATGTTGCTTGGGTCCTGTGCCCCGCTGGGCTCTAGGTACTCAACAGTTCTTTCTTTCTGAAATGATTCCATCATTTTCCCTACCAATGAGATCAAACTAACAGGTCTGTATTTTTCTGCCTCTGCCTTGCTCCAACATTTGTGAAAGGGATTCACATCCACCCTCCTCCAGTCCTCAGATGCCTCACCATCCTTCCCTGACTTGTTAAAAAGGGTAGTCAGTGGTGTCACTAGGTCTCCCCTTAATTCTTTTAGAATTCTGGGGTGAATCCCATCAGGCCCCATTGCTTTGTCCACCTTGAGTTTTAAGAGTTCTTTCAGGACCCTTTCTTCTGTGAATGGACTGGTGTCAACCCCCTACCCAGAGTGCTTCTATTGTTTGGTTTTGGTACCTCCCCCTCTTCCTGTTTTGTGAAGACTTGAGCAAAAATATTCATTCAGTATCTGTACTTTTTCACTGTCATCCTTTGCCCACCTCCTCCTCTCCCCTGTTTTAAGCCTCACTATCCCTCCCTTGGTCTTCCTTTGCTCACTGCTGTACCTATAAAAGGTTTTATCCCCCTTCTTAACTGAGTTGGCTATCTTTTCCTTGGTTTGGGCCTTCGCTATTGTGACTGCCTTCCCAACTTCCTTCTGCTTTAACTGATACATTTCTCTGTCCTGACCCTTTTGTGATTCTTTATACTTACTGAATGATATATTTTTCTACTTAATCATCCCCGCCACCTCTTTTGGGAACCATAGTGGTTTTTTACTTTGTTT
This sequence comes from Neoceratodus forsteri, assembly GCA_016271365.2. Classification (NCBI taxonomy): domain Eukaryota; kingdom Metazoa; phylum Chordata; order Ceratodontiformes; family Ceratodontidae; genus Neoceratodus; species Neoceratodus forsteri. The sequence continues at coordinate 761,206,170 of CM057451.1, forward strand.
TGTTTTCTTTATACGCTTCACACAAAGGCTTGTTGCCTCTGCAATGGCAGTTTTAATTTTTCCCCATTGTTCTTCCACCCCTCCTTCCTGCCCATTTACTAGTGCATTCCTTAGGCACTCCCCCATATTGCAAAAGTCAACCCTTATAAAGTCCAGTACCCTCACTTTTGTATGGCTTGACTCCATGGTTGTGTTTATTGTGAACCACACTGTGTGGTGGTCGTTTGTTCCCAGATGGATACCGACTTCGAAATCTGCGATCCTGTCTCTATGTCCCCATTTGAGAGTACCAGGTCCAAGATTGCACCCTCCTGAGTGGGTTCCAACACTAGTTGTCTGAGGCATGCCCCCTATAGGGTATCGAGAATGACCCTACTCTTGGATATGGCTGCAGTAAATGTGCTCCAGTTAACATCTGGCATATTCCAGTCCTCCATCAACACTATCTCCCCTTTTTCTGCCATTGTGAGGATACCATCTATCATTTCCTTGTCCATTTCCTCCCCCTGAGATGGGGATCTGTATACAACCCCTGTGCAATTGTGTGCCACTACTTGTCTCCAAGGTGACCCACAGTGCCTCCACTCCTCCCCATTACCCTTTAGTCCATTGCTTTGATCCCATCCCTTACATAGAGAGCAACTCATCTGTGGATGACTTAGCCCTGGTGGGTCAGGAGAAGTGAACTTTACTCGCAGGGAGCAGGAACACTGCTGAGAGTCTGTCTGTCTGTCCCTGGGATACAAAGTTGTATGGAAAAAAATCTACTAGTGCATAAGAGTCAAAAAGATTTGCCTGAGTTTCACAGAGGCAATGGACGACACGTGCCACACCCCTTTTGGGAGGTTGCAATTCCTTATCTAAGCCTCCCTTGCACACTCAGAATTTTTTAATGGTTCTGCCAAACAGTGGATTCCCCCCCCACCTCCCCTTTACCTTCTGCCACAGAGCTGCTTTTGGCATTGCTCCTACCTGCCTCTCATTCATGGCCTGCTGCCATTGCTGTCTTCCTTTCTACTAACCCCCTCAGGTACATATGATCTAGATTTCCCCAGTGGTTAGGCATCAGTTGGGCCAACAGGGCTGTGCACAGGGATTTGTGAAGCCCATCTGTCCCATTTTCCATTTTCTCCCATTCCTCAGCCATGGCAACATGTCAGTACATGCATGTGAAGGCATGAATGCATTGCAGAGCTGAGGACCTACTCTTCAAGCAGCTTGCTAACCTGCACTGCCACCAGGCCTCCACCCAGTGGCAGTCAGAGACTGAGATAGCTGGCCACCACTCCCTGGGAGTCCAGGAGAGAAGAGAGGTCATTGTGACACTTATTCCTTTCCTACCCTACCAACCTCTGGCAATCCATGCTCATTCCTAAAAACAGGTCACTGGCATGGCAGCAGGCAAGGTTTCTGATGCCTCAGCTCTCCACACCACTGAGCCAACCTTGTGCTAATTGCTTTGATTTTCTTTGTCAAAGTTTTAATCCCTCTGCTTTCTTTCAGGTTTATGTCTGATTGCTTTACATGATGTTACACAATGTGCTTCTGTTACTTGCTTTTGTGAAGCTACTTATTGTGTTGTAAAGTTGCATGCCATTGTTACACACTGAAAGCTTAACAAAGTGTTCTTAACAAAAAAAGGGAGCAGTAGTAAAAATGACAAGATAAAAAAATCATGATAACAGCAATAGCAAGGGATCAGAAATATGTTGCTGTTCTGTTGTCACAATGGATATCTTGAAGGTTAGAACTATCATCCCAAAAGAATACTGAACTAATAGGAAAGAATCTCTAACGATGCTAATGACATCACAATTGTTTAGTGCTGTACAGAAACCAGCGACTGAAATTAATGAGAAATAGTTATATCTTCAATTAAACAGCTGATTTAAAAGTTAAGCTAGTAAACTTAAAGAATAATCCATGATTGGGTATGGGTGGGCTGGGATTTATCCATGGCTGGCGTTGTTCAGTCATAAAAAAAATACCAAGCATTTAAAGCATAGTGAATGGAATTTTATGCACCTGCTGCAAAAAAAAAAAGGGTCAATATGGTGCTTTCATCCACTCCATATTATTTAACCATAAAAAAATAATATATGTGATAGTAATAGATCACGGTAAATACTTGATTTAATGAGTGCTTTTGTATTATAGCCTACATCCCTGATGAAGAGATTGTATTATCTTGAAATGCTGGATTTATGAAAATAAATTGGCTATTCAGAGAATTAACTTGGTTCAAAGAAACAGAACAAGAAAAAATAAAGGACATTTATGCATCACATGAAACAGCATTGTCAGCCTGCAGATTTTTTCTATCTTCATTTGAAAGAGGTTCACAATGGGACTGCCTAAAAAAAGAACTTTTTAAAGCCGGATTACATCCAGTTGAATATGTGAGTTTTTTTTTCTCCGTACACTTTCAGTCAGAACTTCATTGATGACATTTGATCAGGTCCAACACAGCAAAACAAGAAATGGCATAATTCTAGGGCTTCATTTTCATCCCGTACCACATTTCAGATCTCCACTGAAGTGACTGAGGATAGTGTGGGCCCTCTTCTGGCCTGCGCCCTCCTTCCTCCCAACCGCCAAGCCTACCATTCGCCTGCAACAACACAACAAGGAAACAGGTTCTCCCCTGGTTCCCTGCCTCACAGATCTCCACTGCAGTGGCTGAGGGTAATGTGGGCCCTCTCCTGGCCTGTGCCCTCCTTCCTGACCACCAAGCTTGCTGTCCACCCACAACAACACAGCAAGGAAGCAGGTAGAGTGTCCTGATTGTTTCCAGATGATACCTGGTGCTCGCCATGTGGAGCCGCTGAAGATGGATGCCCACCCCCACAGACACCCACGACCACATGTTCAGCTATCTGTGAGCCCCTGGCATGCTTGCAGTTCACCTGGGCCCACATGTAGTTTGTGCTGTGTCAAGAGTCTGTTTCTACAGGCAGCTAGGCAACTTTTGTAGAACTACTGTATGTTAAGACTGTGAATCTGATTTAGACACAGTAAGTTCTGCTCCTATTCCTTAGTCCTAAAGCAGCTCAGGTAGTGGTTGTTCTGCACTCCCACTCAACCCTAGGTGTTTTTTACAGCATGCTAAAGAGTGTTAGTGTTGAACGGTTTTGGTGTCTCACATGCTATGTAAATATAGGCGGCATTAGAAAGTTGGTACTGTTAAATGAATTCCCAACCATTTTAGCAAGTGTTTATCCATTAATTATACAATGGGGTATGAAAATCCTGTAACCTCATTGGTCAAAACACATCACATGACTGTGGTATATCCTGTAATGACCCACGGCTGAGAAATGGCATTCATAAAAAAACATACTTAAACACATTTAAAATTTATTTTACACATGGGTCCATTGTATAATCGCAATAAGGCACTCCAGGATGTGGATTTTGGGATTTACCCACTTCTTGTGTGGTTGAGTCACTCGGCTGTGCCTTGTGACACACCACACAAGGCATGGGTAAATCCCCCAATAACCCACACCCTGTCGTGCCTTATTGTTTAATTAAATCATGAGCAGGTTTCACTGGTAGACTCAGGCAGAATTAGTCCATTTTGAGCATGATTTTTCTGATAGACACAGTCAGAAAGGAGAACCAGTTGCATGTATGCTTTACATGTATTGCCAGTAATTTAGCACCTGTGTGAATGCTACCAGAAATAATCATTTGAACTGATACTAACTGTGGTGACCGCTGACTCACTCTAAGGGGCTCAAAGTTGCTCACAGAGCTAGTCACTAAACCTGGAGCATTTAGGTAAAATTTTTGCTAGTCAGACTAGGTGGATCCAGTGCTCTGCTGTTTTGTTTGTTGGTGAATTACAGTGCACCTCAGTCTTTGTTCTACTAGTGATGCCCTGTGGTTTCCTGGTCCATGCTGTAGGGGTAACGTTTAGCGAGACCTCACCTCCTAGGATGTCACAATACAGGAGATCTGATTTCAGTCTCTTTCCTCCTTTCTTAGGTTCTCCCCTGGTTTCCTACCTCACAGATCTCCACTGCAGTGGATGAAGATAGTGTAGGCCCCCTTCTAGCCTGCATCCTTGCCCCTCCCGACCACCAAGCCTGCCATCCACCCACAACAACACAGCAAGGAAGCAGGTTCTCCCCTGGTTACCTGCCTCACAGATCTCCACTGCAGTGGCTGAGGGTAGTGTGTGCCCTCTCCTGGCCTGCACCCCCCCCAACCGCCAAGCCTGCTGTCCACTGCTACAACACAGCAAGGAAGCAAGCAGAGTGTCCTGATTGTTTCTAGATAATACCTCCTGTGAGCGGAGCCACGCATATTAATCCCTCCCACCCTGTCGATGTTATTTTATTAGACTACAGCAAAGCATTTGATAAAGTATCACACTTCATACTTTTGAACAAGCTTATTACAATGGAATTTTCATCAACAATTTTCAGATGGGTGCATTGTTGGCTAGCAGGTAGAACCCAGAGGGTCAGGATAAATGGAGTGCTCTCTGATGAGGGGGAGGGTCACTAGTGGAGTCCCGCAAGGCTCTGTTCTGGGTCCCATACTATTTAATATTTTCATTAATGATATGAAAAATAAAATCATCAAATATTATTACAAAATTTGCCAATGATACTAAACTGGGAGGAAGAGTGGATAATTTGATAAACAAAAAACATTAAAATCAGATTTAGCTACCATCGAACAGTGGGCAATAACTAATAAAATGTTATTTAACACAATTAAATGCTCAGTCCTGCATATGGGCAAAAACAACCCCAAACAAATATACACCCTCAATAGTAAAATTATCAGAGCATCCCATAGTGAAAAAGACTTGGGAATAATGGTTAATCATAGATTATCATCAGTAGACCATTGCAGTAAAGAAGCCAACTCAGACAATGCACTTCTTAGATGGATAAATCATACTTTTTTCTTCCAAAACAGAACAATGCATAATTACCTTGTACAGATCCCACATTCGGCCTTATATGGACTACGGGTCTCCCTTCTGGAGTCCCTACCTGATCTCTGACATAAACAATTGAGCAGATACAACACATGGCAATAAAAATTGTACCATACTTAGCACATCTTGACTATGAAAATAGATTAAAAAGAACAGGCCTTTATCCACTTGAAACTAGAAGGGCTTGAGGGGACCTCCTTCAGATCTTTAAAGTTCTTCAGTCCCCTACCCAAATGGATCTATGTGGCACCTCATATGACACAAGGAAAATTGTACCAAGACTACACAATAAACCGTTAAAAGTACGTAAAGTTAGGACTAACAACAGAATGAATTTTTTCTCTATTAGAGCTCCGAAGTTGTGGAACAAATTACCACAAGAAATAGTGGACTGTTCAAATCTAACAACTTTTAAAATTAATCTGGATAACTGGCTATTAAATTAACTACTATGGGGTACAATGTCCCACAGTGTGGGGGACAATCTCGATGGGCCTCGGCCTTCTTTTGTCCTTAATGCCAAGTTACCAAGTTACCCGCCCCCGGCCCCCACCCTGGGGGGTGCTCCTTTAAATAACCCAGCCTATCTTATCTTAATTCGATACATATCTCAGTCTAGTGCTCCCACCAGTCGGAAGCAACCCTACTCTCTCCCATCAAGTGATAATAGCCCAACTCCTGCTTCCAGTCACTTGGGATTAACCAGACCCAACTGAGTGTTCACTGAGAGCAATCTCCTAACTCTAAACCACAATTTAACTTTCACGACTCCTACTGCCTCGGACTGTCCACTGAGTATATGAACATTTCAATGTGCTCCTATAAGCCCCTCTGCAACTAGTGTTCACCTCAATCTGACTCTGCTCAGTTTTTGGCATACACGCTCTATCTCTTCCTTTCTCCATTTAAAAAAGCTACCTCCTACCTCTTGATTACCGTTCCGCTCCTCCCCTCTTCTTTCAAACATGTTCACATTCTCCCTACTTTCTCTCTGCCTTCTCCTCCTGAGATTCTCTCCTTCCTCTTCTCCACTTATCCATCACCCCCCTCCTCTCCACACTTCTACTCAGGGCACCTCCCCTGTCCTCCCCCTTCCCCCTGCCTGTACCTGCCTTTTTCACTCACTCCCACCCCATACTTCCCCCCCTCCTTCAGCCTGTTCTGTACTCTACTCTCCATTTTATCCACTGTCTCCCTATCCCTCCCCGTCTCATTGTACCTCCCTGCTGCCCACTTCTCTTCTCTTTCTACCTCTCTCTTCTACCCACTCCAGCTTACTTTCATACCCCTGTCTAAATCTCAGATCCCTCCTTTGCTGTGTCTTCCTCTCTTCTCCCCATCTCCTCTTGGTCCCACAAAAGATCTAAGTATGCCCCAATTCTCCCTTTGCCTACTCCTCCTACTCTTCTCTGAGGATGTAGAAATTAACCCTGGCCCCACTCCTCATACCTCCTCTGTACAGACTAAGGGTTTATGCATTTTTCACCTAAACACAAGAAGCCTCCTTCCTAAATTGGATGCTCTAAAAGTCTGGGTCCCCCAACACTTCCCCAGTGTATTATGTATTACTGAGTCATGACTTTCTGCCAGAATCCCTGACTCTGCCCTCTCTATTCCTGACTACAACCTATTCTGCCAGGATCATGGTAAATGTGGCAAAGACATGGCTACCTACACGAGGGACTCCCTCTCCTGCACCATCTCACTCCATGATGCACAGCCCTCCTCCCACAAATTTCTTATTATCCTCCTCTCCCTTCCCTCTACCCTCCTTGTCTGTATAGTAGTACCATAACACCCTCCCAAAACTACCCACAGCTCCATGGTCAACTGCATCTCCACAATCTCCTCACACTCAAGCAAAGGCGAACTTATCCTGTTAGACGACTTTAACCTGAACTGGCCCTCCCTCTCCTCCAAACCCTCCATCCTTAAAACTGAATCCTTAAACCTCTCCCAGATGGTTACTGAGCCTACTCTTCTGAACCCCACATCCCCAAAACAACTTACTCCTTGATTGGGTACTCACAACCCACGCCCACCACATCTCTGCCACTGCAGTTCTCCCCAATGCCCTTAGTGACCATTTCATTACATTCTGTGTAAGAAAGACTCTTATCCCCAAATCAGCCCCCAAATATATTTGGCATTGCCCTCTCTGCAACCTGGACTTTGACTCCCTGTTCCATGATTTATTTCATGCAGACTGATCTCCTATGTACTCAGCCCTTGATGTTGACACTGCCCTCCAGTTATTCTTTGTCAGCTTAACCCAGATATGGAACTTTCACGCCCCCCTCAAAAAGGCATGGTTAAAGTGCCAGCACCTCCCCTGGATTTCTCCAGACCTCTTGTCCCTTTGTAGAGCCCAAGACAAACTCTAGGCAAATTTCAAGGCCTTCGGCCAACCTTCAGACTTTCAGCTTTACAGGGCCCACAGAAACGCCTGCACCCAGGCCATCAGAAAAGTTAAATCCAACTATTTTAAAACTCATCTTCAGGCTAGATCCCAATCTCCAGCCAATTTTTGGAACATTCTATGCAATCTCTTAGACCGCCCCCTTCCAACCACCCCAAATCCTAAAAGTAAATGGAGTGACAGTCTCTGATTCTGCCTCTATCACTGAGTCTTTCAACAAATTCTTTACCACCTGCACCCTCCCCGACCATCCTGCTCTCCCCTCCACAGGTTCTCTTCCCACTCCATCTGGGTCTGGTTTCACTTTTCCCCCTATCTTTTCCCAAGAGGTTTACAAGGTGCTTATGTCACTCAACTCCACTAAAACTAGTCTAGATGGCCTCCACTTTAAGTTGCTGAGTATCTCTGCCCCTGCCATTGCTGCCCTTCTTGCTCACTTCCTAAATCTCTACCTCTCTACCAGCACCATCCTCTTGGCTTGGAAGTTGGCCAAGGTGCCCCCCCTTCATAAGAGAGGGGATCCCACCTCACCCGGCAACTACCAACCCATATCTCTCTTGCCTGCTCTCGTCAAACTCCAGGAGTCCCTAATCTACTTATGGCTCCTTGAACACCTATCTGCCACTGAAAGTCTCTGTCCTTATCAATCTAGTTTCTGGAAACTGCATTCCAGTCTCCTCCCTGCTCCGCATCACCGACACAATCCATTCAACTATGGGCAAGAGTCTTGTCTCCGCAGCCATTTTCATTGACCAGGCAAAGGCCTTCGTCTCTGTCTCTTGCACCCTCCTCATCCAAAAACTTTGCTCCTCTGTTCTGGCTCCATCTGCTGTCAACTGGTTTAGCTCATACCTACACCTTAGGAAACAATCTGTTCTTGTAGGCTCCACCATTTACCCCCCCTTCCCTATCACAGCTTGCAGCTGCCAAGGTTCCATACTGGGTCCCATACTCTTCTCCATAATCATCAACAACCTCCCCTCTATCTGCTCCCCCTCAAATATCCATATGTATGCAGACAATACCATACTATACTTCTCCGGCCCCTTTGCCTCAGATGTCACTACCCTCCTTCAGTGAAACTTCAGCAATGTACAGAAATGGTTCCATCAAAACCAGCTAAAATTAAATGCTAAAAATACTGATTCTATGTTCTTTGGTTCAAGGCAAAGAAGGTCCAAATCCCAAACTCCTCCAACCTTCACCACCCTCGACGGCTCACCCTTACAATCAGTCTACTCTTTCAAATACCTCAGGGTCTGGCTGGATAGCAGCCTTGACTTCTCGGTCCACATTGACTCCATCTGCTCCAAACTCCACCCCAAACTTGGTGCCCTCTATCTCAATGCCCCAAGACTTAGTCACCAAAACCATCCTCCCCATAGTTTACTACACCGACATCGTCTACTGCTCCGCTCTTTCCTCCTCTCTTGCTAGATTTGAGACCTTACTAAATTCATTCTACTGTTTTAACACCTCCTTCCCTCCTCTCACTCACCACTGTATTCTGTATTCCTCACTCTCCATACTACCTCTACCTTCTAGGTGCCAGCTTCACAGCCTTACCTTCATTGGCAAATACTGGTTCAGAATTCTTCCCTCTTACCTCAGCTCCTGTCTATCCCAGTCAGCTCAGCTACATATTCCCTTCACTCCAGGGATGCCTGAATATTCTCCCTTCCATATCCTTGGTCATGCTCAGGCCAAGCTGCTTTCTCCTACCATCTTTGCCACCTCTGGAACCAACTCCCCAGGGACACCCGCCATGCATCTACCTTCTCCACCCTTAAATCCCTGCTCCATGCCATCCCTGCCTCTCCTTGTTCCTGCTCCTCCTCTGCCTCTTTCCTTCCCCTGCCCACTCATTCCCCTCCCTGATCCTCCTCTAGGTTCAGCATTCAAGATTACCTAATTGTGACTTACTAGTCCTCCCTGACCCAATCCCCTCCTTACTGTATATTTTTCACCAGTGTATCCTAACTTCCACTGCTCTTATCACAACTAGTGTAGTCACCCTCCTTCAACTGAGCTCTGCAAATAGTTTGACTAATATTATATTTATTCACGAATATAGTGTTCTACTCTGTATTATACATGATGTTTTTGTATTTGCCTGTAGTTACCTTTGCCTCTGTGTAATACCTATCTAACTGTTTCTGCTGTGTACCATCTGTGTTCCTCCCCTGTATGTGCCTTTTTCCCCTGGTTCACACCTGGAAATGAGCATTGGCTCAGTGTGCCTTTCCCAGTGATCAACTTTTAAATAAATAAATAAATAAAATGAAAATTTCATAGCCCATAGTGAAGTACAAGATGGACATCAGGCATCAATATTCTGAACAGTCAAGAAACAAATTTGGTGCAGTTGATTCACAACATATACATATAGCATGATTTATTAATTCAGTATTTGTTGACTGCCTTTGAAATGGAAGTAGTTTAAGCAGAAGGCAGGGAGGGGGATGAATCAAATAAAGGGAAAGTGTCAGTCTCATAAGAATGGTTGGAGAAGCCACAGTATCAGCATGACTGAATGTCCTGAAATGAAACACTAAGGCATGTCCAGGACTTTAGGTATTATCAATTAATGTAGCTTTGGGGGGCATGATTTTAGAATCCTCTTGCAGTAATGTCACATGTGGTTTCCTAGAAAAGCTCTATGTGTGCAGAAAATGGTACTCATACCTAGCATATATACTGTAAATAACAATAAGCAAGTATTGTAACAAATAAAAATGTTGTAACCTTAAAATTTAAAGATAGAGCTGTGAGCACTTTCACTGGGAGTTATCTAAGGAGAGAGTAAAGGTACGTTAAAGCCCCTATGCACTGAGGGGGCATATTAATTTTCAGATATCTTTTGCTGCTGTATGTGGTTAAAAAATCAACTGTAGACCTGGAATGGCATTCTCACAAAAGACATACCCATATCCCTCTGTATTATTGTAAGTTAGCCAGTCGATGCAGTGCACCTGTCTTATGTGCATTATCAAAACTCTCACATACCAGTGACTAGAATAGGTTTACTGTGCACATGTTTTGGCCACGTCTGCTGGAAAATTCTGTGTGATGCATTATGCTTGTATTCCTGCCTTATTTTAATCACAGAAACATGAGCAACCATTTTTTCAGCTGGCTGGTGGGTTTTAATACAGGTTGTCTAATAAATGAGTAAAGTTTAATTAGTTGTTAACTAGTTGTTAACCATATTTCTCTGTTTCTAATATAAATAATTACATCTCAGATTTGAAAACTGTTTTGCCCTTCATTGCATACTGGATAAGGAATGTCAACATTTACAGTGAGCAGCTCATTAAAAATGAATGTATTAAACTGAATAACAACTCAGTATCAATGAGCTTGGTTTAAAGTTTAATGCTGACTGTACTGTATATCAAGGACAATCTGTATTCTGGCTTGTTTGAAATGTAAATACTACAGGGTGATGTTAGTCAGCATATTGTAAGAAGGACCCTCACCACAGAAAGACACACATTGCTCTGTAGTACAAAGTCATTCAATGGTATACCTTTCATACTGTAACAGTTGCATCAAGTTTGTGACCAATTAATAAAATGTGTTCGAGCACCAAATGATCTAGGGGAAACCATCAACCTTAGCACTCATTATAAGGGATGCATCTTAAAAAAACACCTCCTGATCAAGATGCATCAAGCTGCTTTTGTAAATTCTCATCTTGTTCTAAGCTACTTTACCATACATGGGGACAGGGATTGGCATTTACCCTTTGGATAAGTTAAATTTTAAACCACATGTAGACAGGAAAAAAGTGGAAACCAAAAAATAGAATCAACCAAGTAGTTTTGTTTTATTAAATATAAATGATCCAATTTTATAAAAATAGAGCAGATATGCCATAAAATAACTAAATTAAATGGCCAGGCAATGTTATAGTCAGGCATTTGTGCTTTCAGAGTTCCCATGATGAATGTTACAGTATGTACTGTATTAATTAAATATTGTAGTCTAACTCAAACAGTTAAGAAAAGTACATATAATTCCAGCCAGATAATCAATGACTTAAAGACAGACCACAGAGCTCCCTGTCATCCTGCTGTATACCCTCCCCAAACCTGAAACATCATACTTATTCCAAACTTTGTCCGGCTTTAATCAGGATGGAATTATTATAGTCATATCAGTCAGGTGTGTAGCTTAGGATTCTCAGCTAACGTCACACTTCCAGTTTTTGGGTAGGTCATCTCTCAATACACACAGAAACTAGACTTTTGAGCTTCCTGGTGAACTGCCCAAACCCTGAAAGTACTGCTTGTACTCTTGTCCACTCTGCTATTTTAAATTTGCAAGTAAGACTGCAGCTTGACCAAGTTTACAGACCTGTCAGCCTTATGTACTTATGTAGTGTTTAAACTGAAGGAGTCAATGATCAAAGAAGACCACAGAAATATATGCCGTAATAAATACTCCTGGAGACCCACACTATAATGTCAGTTTCAAAACAGCTGCAAGTTTGGAGCACTTTTGGACAAAGTTCCTTCAAGTAAGAAAATATCCTGTTTGAACACCCTTTACATTTATACCATTAACAAAACATAATATTAAAACAGTGAAAAGTCTGTTTAAAAATGAAGGCATCAATGTTGCACATATACTTCACTGGCTAAACAAATGCTGTACAGTGATAGGGAACCAGATCCAGTTATTGACTCTAAGAACATTTGGACAGGGGGATGGCACATTCAGGTCAAGTTATTATACACTGATGCTGGTATTCAGCATCTGCCCAGTTGCTTTTATTTTGGCAGGGACAGAGGTGTGCTTTATTGTGTTGGACGGCCCAAAGTGTGTTATCAGTGCAAAGTGCAATCACATCTGAGTAATGCCTGTAATTCTATAAAGTGTAGATTGTGCTTTGAATTGGGACATGCTAGCAGTCAGTGCCCCAACAAAATTAGGTGTAACCTCTGGGAAGCGGAAGGTCATTCCAACAGGTCATGTCCCTGGGTGTCACATAATAGGGCTGATACTATGGACCAGGCAGAGCAAGACTACTATGTAAATATGGCTCAAAAACCTTCTGCTAGAAAAGAATCATTTATGCCTGGAGAAGAAAACCATCTCAACCACCTCTCTCAACCAGTGTGGCTCCAAATAATGAAGTACCCACTTCTTCCAGGCAGAGGGTAATGAAGGAGTATCAGGTTCGAAGGAAGCCAGTCTTCAATCTGATATCCCTGTTGCTTTGGAGCAAGAAGTAGAAGTCAGTGTGCTCTCTGAAGTAACCACTGGAACTATGGATATTACCTCGGAGACCCCTGGTAATAATACTATGACCAGTAAGCACCCAGATATTACCCCCTTCCCCCACTACCCTGGAGACTTAAGTATTTAAACAGCTCGTGCAGCCAAAACAGGCAGACAGGAAAATAATACACATTTTAGGAAGTAGTCAGTTGTAACTTTTTTATTTCTGAAGTGTTTTTCTTTTTCCTGTTGCTCATTAGAAAGTTTTGTATGTGACAATATTGTTCTGGATGTGCAGAACAACTCTCACCCTAGCAGCAGACATATCTATCTTTACCTGCCCCCCCCCCGCATCATCAAAATTATGATCTCACTGACAGTGACATCACACATGACTGACCTGGCAGACACTGAGTGGCTCTTCCTAAGCAGTGAGGTCACAATCAGAGAGGTCACAATACTGATGATGTAATGGGGGAATAGTATTAGATATGTCAGCTGCCAGGCAGCGTGTTGTTCCACTCAACACACCTACTATCATTAGTTTTAGGCAGAGCACTAGCTCTTTAAAATGGTTACAAGATGGCATACAAAGCAGTGTCCCTGAAGTCAAAAATGACCAGAATACAATTAGAATGTACCCGCCATTCACACTCCTCTGTAGCTGTATGGGCTAGGCTACATCACCTAAGGTCTCAATATGGAGACCTCATGGCTCAGAAAGCAGAACTGGCAATAATGAGGATGAAGTCTCAATACTTTGAGGCTGGTGAAAGAGCTGGCAAGCTGCTAGCTCTTCAGCTTCACACTATGACTTCTGCCAGCTTCATCCAAGGTGTTAAGCCTGATCCTAGTTCTGAGATTGTTACCCATTCTAGAGAGGTCACCACTGTTTTTCACCAATAGTATTCCAACGTATATGCTAGAGAACTCCTGCATCACTAGGTTGTAGACCATACCGCTGCATGTCTTGACCCTATTCCCCTGCCCACACTGACTTTACCACAACAAGAAATCCTTAAGAGCCTAATAACAGTTTTGGAAGTCACTCAGGCTATATGACAACTTTCACCTGACAAGGCACCCGGGCTGGATGGTTTCATTAATAACTTTTATTTGACTTTCTCTGACAAAATTTTTCCCCTGTTGGTCCAGCTGTATAATCATTGGTACTCCTATGGTTTTTCTAACAGTTCTTTCACTGAGGCTTGGATCACTTTAATTAAGAAGCCAGATAGGGAGGAAACATCCCCGGGTAGTTACCGCCCAGTCTCTTTAATCAATGTGGATTTAAAAATATTATCTAAAATCTTAGCTAACAGACCCTCCCAGGTTTGGGACATGTTTATTAGTCCATCCCAAGTGGGCTTCATGTCAGGTTGGCTATCTACCAACCACCTCAGAAAGTTACACTACCTATTTCGGCATCCAGGGAGAACTCGTATCCCCGCAGTTCTGGTCTCCCTAGACACCGAAAAAGCTTTTGACCATGTGTCTTGGCCCTACCTCTTCACAGTTTTGAATAAATTTGGTTTTCCTCCAGACTATCTAAATTGTATTAAAGTACTGAACAGTAATCCTACAACTTGAATCAGATGCAATGGGGTCTTATCTGACTCATTTCCCCTGCAACAGCAATTGCAGCAAGTTTGTCATCTTCCCCCTTTCTTTTTAATTTATATTTAGAACCCCTGCTTTATTACCTTCAAAATCGTCCTGATATTAAAGGCATTTGGGTGGGTGGGTACAGTCATATTCTATCCGCTTATGCAGATGACCTATTGCTGCATATAGAAGACCCTGTGGTTTCACTACAGGCTGTTTTGCAGGAGATCCACAGGTTTTTGTTAATTTCTAGCTATAAATTAAACCTCAACAAGACAAAGTTTTTGCTATTATATAAAATGGTTCAAAAACAAGATATTCATCTAGGTTTGGCTTGGGAGCCCAAATTTCTAATGTATTTGGGAATCTGCTTTTCCCACTTTCCATCCCAATTAATAAAGGATAACTGTCTTCCCTGTTACATACCATATAACAGGATTTGCAATGGTGGTCTACCTTGCTCATCTTTCTGTGGGGATGTATTAATGTTATCAAAATGACTGTGTTACACCATATGTTATACCCACTGGGAATGCTGAATGTGTACGTCCCATAGATATGGTTTCTCCATCTTCAATCTATGATTAACAGGTTCCCCTGAGAGGCAGGGGCTATTTGGAGATCATATTTTAAATTGTCTGTACCAAAACAGTGTGGTGGTCTGCAACTACCTATGTTTGTGTTACATTGCAATGCTCTCCACTGTAGCAAATCCCTGTTGTGGGGTGTACAAATGGATAATTTTATGGACAAGCCATACACCCCATTGTGGCTGGATCTGGAACACTCTATATGTAATGTTGCAGGTATTTAGATCACAAGTTTATTTTACATAACCCCTTCCCAGCTTCCTCATCCTCTCTGGTCCATGCCGTTGCATTGGTCCCTAAAAGCTCATCTTCAGTTGGGTGCATACTTGGGGCTCTAATGGAAAAAGGCTGTTACTCAGCCTTTGATTGGCAATCCAAATATCCACATTGGTGGACAGGAGATCCTGTTATCTTTTTTCCCCACATCTTTTTTTTTTTTTGTATGATCTTTTTTCCACCCCTACCAACCCAGCTGCCCATTCCTTTGGGTGGTCATCCTCATCTCCACCACTTCCCCATTCTGCCAACCGCTGCTTCCTACTGTCCCAACTGTCCCACTGTATCCATTCATCAGGGGGAACCCCTACCCATGTGACATCCAGGAGGGGAGATCGACGTGCCTGCAGGCAGTTCCTTGCACCTTGGTCAGGCAGAGGTGCAACTCGGGGGCTTCCTGGCTTTGTGGCAAGGGGAGGCTGGGCTGCCATCATCCAGTCAGCACAGGTGGCTGTTTTACTCTTTTTCTGCCCACCCACTCCCCACCCAAACTGGGCCAGGATAAAGCAGTGACCTGAGACAGATATGTGCAGGAGCGTGTAGAGGCTGCATACCCTCCTAGCACATCCAACAATCAACCAGCTCCAGGTGCCAAAGGCCCTACCCACCCCCTGGGAAGGAAGCATTCAATGGACATGCTGAAATCCCTCCCTGCTGGTCTACACTCCTGACACCCAGACTAAGGACATGAACCCAGGTCGCCAGCATGCCGAGTAATCCCCTTCACTAGGAGCCACAGAGCTGGCCTGCCCCCATCTTAAAGATATAACAATTTAATCTTTGTTGGAGGGAGACAAATATATTCCATTTACTTTGCTACAGGCTTGTTAACACTGTCCTAATTCTGCCAGTTTCAAATATCTTCAAATTATCCATGCAATATCCACCTTCATTGGCCTGAGACCATGGTCTTGGTGGAAGTCATCAGTTTTCCAGCCTGTGCTGGAGGCAGCTGTACAGTCTCATTTGGTGTCAAAAATATATCGTCTTTTTCAGGGTATGGACTCCAAATGTTCCGTATGGGTCCGCTATTATTGGAAACGGACATTAGGCCTTTCTGAGGATCCTGAGTTATGACGTCAGCCTGGAGGACCCTTCATAAGTATGTAAAGCAGATAGGTTTTAGTTAATTCAGTACTGTATCTTACATAACATGTACTACACACCGCTTAAACTATATAGAATGGGGAAACTGCCATCCCCGTTATGTTCTAGATTTGGCCTAGAGGATGGTTCTTTGAAACACGTGCTTTGCGACTGTGAATGAGTATCTCCTTTTTGGAAAGACATAAAGGATTCACTAGATCTTCTCCTTGGTCTAGAAGATTCATTTCCTCCAGACATATGCCTTGTAGGCATTTTTCCACCAAGTTTACATGGTATGCTTAAAGCACATATGGCATTGATATCTTTGACAGTGAACTTAATTATCTTATGGCATTGGATGAATACTTCCATTCCATCTTTCAGAGAGTGGCATCAAGCAATTCTGTCTGCTCTAATGGTGGAGAAACCTATTGCTTCCATCAGGAGATGCCCTGATCAGTACCAAACTAGATGGAAACCATTATACACGTTGCTCTCACTCCCATTCACTGGGCCAAGTAAGGTTGGTCTGATTTTCCATTATTGTATTGTTGTGTTGCCATATCCCCTTCTTGAATATTTTATCTTACTTTTTTTGTTTGTGCCTTGTGGTTCCCTCCTGCATTACCTACCATACTTGTTGAGTTCCTGGGGGTGGGTGGGGTAGTAGGGGTGGGGGGGTGGATTGTTTTATTTTTTTGTATTGTTATTATTGTTTAAGGTTGTTATTATGTTATTTTTTTTTGTTTTTATTGTATGATCTGTTTGTTGTTACTCTAAAAGTCTAATAGAAGCATATTTAATGAAAAAAAGATGACCAGAATAGCTTCTAGAGTACTGGATAACAAATATAGCATTTTGCCTTTACAGAAAGAGTGGGGACCTCAGAGGAAGAGTTGAAAAAATCCCCAGTGGTCTCATCCCAGCCATATCTTTTTTCTAGCACTGAAGATCCAGGGCCAGATACTGGGGTGTCAAAAAAAGGACAAGAGCAAGGTTGAGCCATGGAACGAAAAAGAGTGGGAAACTGACCTCATGATGTTTTTACTTTTACTAATTCTTCTTTTTCTGATGGATCAAGGTTTCAGTGTCACCTCCCTTAATACTAATAGTATTTCTAACAATGCTAACAAATTGGCTACCATTTAAATTTTGAAAGATTTGCATAGTGACATTCTTTTCCTTCAGGACATCCTGTTGCATACTTTGCATGATACAAGCAAATCAGAGAGATTATGGGCAAAAGTGCTATCTTACAGGTTCTTGAGGGAAGACAAATGTTCGGGAGTAGGTGTCCTCTTTTTGGACTATTCTGTGGTGTTGCACAGATTGATAAATCTAGTCCCTGGCAGGGTGTTGATGTTGGATGTATCTTTTAGAGGTTTTGAACTTCTGTCCATTAATCTGTATTGCACTCAAACAAAAACAGCTCAGATTGATATATTAACATTGATTAGGCCTTTTCTTTATACCACAGAAGGGATAATCTTGGGGGGGGAAGGGATTTCAGCTGTGTTTATTGGAGTGTACCTTGTAAGGGAGGTGATACAATGGTACAGTATATTGTCATTCTCACTAATTTACTCAGATGATTTCTTCTGCCTTTTTAGTGGTTGCTGCTGCTTTAACACCTTCAGCCCAGTGACATACTTTTTCTAAGAGATGTATTTCATTGAGAATAAATTGTTTATTTCCCCTTGGTTGAATGTTGCTACTTTTAAGGTTTACCCTGTTGAGATGCCAGACCATAAGGCTATACAAGTGGTGACTAGCTCTACTTTGTGCCCTAAAACAAAATCCCCCCTTTAGAGATTGAATTGTTTTACTTTAACAGACCTGTTATTTAAGTGTAACATTATGGAATCATTGGCAAATAGTTGCAGCACTATAGACTTAAGTGAGTCGGATGTAGAGTAGTGGGAAAAAGTAAAATTGGGTATTAAGCAGCTGAGCTGTGTACTGTATATCCTTGACATGGAAGAAGAAATGGGCTAAGTATTTTAAATACCTCACATTAAGGAGGCAGTTACAGAATTAAAAGTCATTGGCAGTGGATACTATACTGTACATGTTTTCTCCATTCAAATTGTTCAGGTTAAAAAAGATATGTCCCAGTTTCAGTATAATTATATGGCCACATTGATACAAGATCAGAAACTTGGGATGAAAGGACGTAAAGCTCAACTAAGTCCCTTTGAAGACTGTCATGACAGGATATCAACACGCATTTGTCAGTGTTGAAAGTTCACTGTTGGTACTGCTATTGCACATGCCTCCCATATTTTTCTGTGTATATTCCCCTGCCTTGCATTTTAAGGCATCACTCTCAACACACATTTCTTGTGTTCTTCCAGTTCTAGTTTACTTCATTAGATGCCTATCATTCTGTACAGGGTGGGCGTTATGATTGGAAACCCTATCGCCCAGGGCGTTTGTTGGTATTTTTGCTCCAAATTTTCAACATGGGCTTTTTGTGACCCCACCTCGTGAATAGTGGCAGTATCATTTCATTACTCAACCCCAAAAGGTGATTTCACACAGCGAGTGTGCCATTCGGTGCCACAGGTGTGAAAACAAATTTTGGGCAGGATATGAAAAATCACAGCTATACTGTTCATGAGGAAAAGTGAAGAAATGGCAATGTTGAAAATCTGGGGTGAAAATATGAAAAGGTGGTGACATTACAAGTGTGTGTAGAAACTGCAATGCACGCTCATAACGCAGTCATTTTTTGGAATGTTTTCACCAAATTTTCAACATGGCCTTTCTGGGGCCACCCCTCATGAACAGTTGCACTGGAATTTTATTAATTTGTCCCAAAAGTTGATTTTGCACAGCGACCACACCATTCTGCACCACAGATGCAAAAACATATTTCAGGAAGGATGCAAAAAATGACAGCTCTACTGTTCATAAGCGGGTGTGAAAAAATGGCAATGTTGGAAATTTGGAGTGAAAATATTAAACATTTATGATGTTACAAGCGTGCGTAGAAACTGCGCAATGGACACTCATAATGCAGTCATTTTTGGGAGTTTTTTTCACCAAATTTGCAACAAGAGCTTTTTGGGACCCCAACTCATGAACAGTGACACTGTCTTTTCATAAATTGATCCCGAAAGGTGATTCCATGCAGCAACAGCGAAATCACCTTTCAGGACAGAGAAATGAAATGACAATGACTGTGTTTATGAGGCAGGGTCCCAACAACCCCATGTTGAAAATTTGGGACCAGAAATCCAAAAAGTGGTTGAGATATCAACTTAAGTTGAAACCCCCTATTGATTGCCATTATAGGGCTTACCATGATTTTCTTCAGTTTGCGGTTGGCTTTTGAAGGGTGCAGACGTGTTCCAGGTCCACAGAAGATCGCTGCTCCTGACCTCCGGTGGTAAGTATGGGTGAGGGTGTGTGTGTGCAGAGGTTGAGTGTGCAGAAGGATGGTGCAGGTTGGGGGAGATGGGCTGGCAGAAATGACAAGGGATCATTTTCTTTTTTTTTCAGGTTTAAAAATAAAAACATCATGAGACTGTTTTCTCTTTTTACAGGTACACTATTCATAACACAGAGTTTGGCACACTGGGGTGTGCTCCCAGTGTGCCAGAGTACTGGGGGGGGATGCTGACAAGGGGATTGAGCAGCCCGATGTTGGCAGGTGGGGGGGATCTGCTAGCGCATTCGCTCTTAGAGTGAAAGTGCCTTTGGGCACTGTATACTCCCAGCCCATACAGAGCTTAGGCTGTGGCCTACTCTGCATGGGTGGGAGAAAACAAGCAAGAGGAGTCGGCAGGAAATGGAAGAGGCAGGCGAGAAAAGCGCCTCCTCCCACCTTCCTGGAAGGGACTGTGGGGTGGCGAGGTGGGGGTGGAGACGTCAGCCAGGCTGATCACGATGCAAACAGCTGTTTGCTGTGCGGTGACCTGCAGATGAAAGGAAAAAGCCGCCACATGATTGGTGTGGCTTTTTCTTTTCAAGTGCAGATCACTTCAGGCAAAACAGTATCATGACCAGCCTGGCTGATGATTGGTGTGATACTGTCAAGCCTCTTGCAGAGCACTCTGCATCGGACAGACAGTGTCACACCCCTCAAAAGTCACTATCCCAAGGAGTTTGACACGCATGCGCAAACTCAAAAAGGGTATTTGACAAACTGAGGGAACCCTCAGGGAAATATTATGACACCCCAAGTGGAATTATGTCAGTGATGGAAATAATGTTCATGATACATTCAGAATAAAGGTGATACATTTGGGAATTGGGAGGCCTTTTTAGCCCCTTTACAAACCCTGATTTGACAGAAGCTATAAAAACAGGATTAGTAACTCTAATTGAAGAGCAGGAGGATGATGAAGCTATTGATTGTTTAAATTCACACACCACCCAAGGGTTTGATGGTATCATAGGGGAATAGTACAAAATGTTTAGCCAAGAGATGGTGGGTATATTAACCACTTTATATAATAGTGTATTATCAGGGGTAACTGCTGGGTTCACCTTTTTACAGAGTAGTTTGATTTTTTTTTGCCTAAGTAAAGGGATAGGGAGGACCTCAGAAAATGCATTTTAATATTCTGGGAAAAATTCTGGGGAAAAGGCTATAGCGGCATCCATTCTGATCCTTCCTACACAGACTTGTACTATCCCAGGTCAGAAAAGTCAAGATAATCTTGTCTTATTGCATGGGTTAGTAGAGCAGGTAGACATGATGGTGTCAGGGGCTGTCTCCTGGCTCTTGACTAGAAGAAGGCCTTTGACAAAGTTAGTCATGACTGTCTCTTTGCTGTCTTACTGAGATATGGGGAGCCACCCCTTTTCATTTCCAGGACGCAACTGCTGTATTCTTAGGGTACAATCTTTACAGTTGTAAATGGGTTAAAGTACATAAAGTTCTGCTGAAGTCAAGAGTTTGTCAAGGGTGTCCCAGCCTGGTTCTATATCTGTGCTGGATCCAGTTTTATGGCTTATATAGCAAGTGCTGAGATATTGCAGATGGATACGATGATTGGGGATTTGACATATGAATCAACTGCGTATGCTGATAATGTTTGCTTAATGGTGAGGGATGTGGGCTCTGGAGTTAAAGTTCTGGTACATTTTAATAGTTTTACCTATATATCTGGATTTAAACTGAATAAGAAAAAGAGTTATGGTATGGTCGAAACGTAGGGAATATGCTAGTTCCCTCCAAGGTTGGGGATATTGCTATTAAACCAGGCCATATACAGGTGTTGTGCATCTGCCCTGGAATGATAGCACAGGCTGTTTTTAATTGGGATATGAGGGTCAAAAGTGTGGAGGCATGAGTAAATAGATGTGTCAGTGGCCAATGACAAAGGCTACATGCATTTTTATGATCAAATCTTTTTTGATTCTGATGTTTTTATACATTAGTTGTATTTTCCACCTCTAACTTTGTTGGAGGCTAGAATGTCTAGCGTTTCTTTCAGCTTTATGGGGGAGTTGGATAAACCTGATAAAAAGGCAACATACATATAGAAGACTGAAGGGGGAGGTGTGAATATGATAAACCTTATTGTGTTTTTTATCTGTGTTTTGTTCAGTTTTAATATTTATCCCCTGTTAACAGGAAGACTATCTGCAGGTCTAGAATTATTTCAGGAAGTCTGCAGGCCTTTGTTATACTTGAGAGAACTCCAGGCATTATGCAATGTTAGAGGCTGTACTTTGCCTAAATCTCATTATATAATCTCATGTTTCCACAAGATAAAAAGTTGGGGGCTTGCTTGTCATTTGGTCAAGGATAATCCAGTGAAGTTACTGTATACACATATCATGAAAAAGTATTTTTATATCTCTCTGGTATTTGATCCTATATATGGCATGACTACTGAGGTTATAACTAAACAATTGATTGATAACAGAATTCTACAGAAACTGGGAGGTGTTCTGTGGCTTTGTGCCCATGGATGATTAAATGTAAAGGGGAACACTAAGCACAAGAGCATAGAAGAAAGAGGTTGTCTGAGACAGGCCTGTTAAAAGGAAGTGGAAACCATAACACATCTCAATTTCTCCTGCTCTTGCGGGGGCAGAATTGCAGAAGTCAGGGTGGGTGGACACCTGGGGTCCAGTGATCATCACATGGTGTGGTTCAGTAGGAGTATAGTGGCAGAGTCAAGCCATACAAGGGTGAAGGTCCTGGATTTCAGGAGGGCAAACTTTACAAAGATGGGTATATGTCTCAAGAATGCCCTGGCAGGGAGGGACAAATGTGAAGGAATTGAGGAACAGTGGGCCCATCTGAAAAGATCCATAGTGGAAGTGCATTAGGTATGTAAACAAGGGCAGGAGAAAGAGAAGACCACTATGGTTCTCAAACAAAGTGGCCTGGAAGGTTAGGGCAAAAAAGATGGCTTTCAGGAAATAAAAGGAAACACAGAAGGAGGAGGATGGGGTAGTGTACCTGTATAAACAGAGGGAGGCAGGGAAAGCAATCAGGAGCACAAAAGCACAAACAGAGGAAAAAGTAACGCAAAAGGTAAAAAAAAGGAACAAGACTTTTTATAGCTACATTAGTGAAAGGAGAAAAACCAGGGGTGGGATTGTAAGCCTTAAAGGGGAAGTAGGAGAGTGTGTTGAAGGACTCCTGGAAAAACATCAGTACTGAACAAGCATTTTTGTTCTGTATTGACAGAAGAAGAAGGTGAGGGACCAGAGATAGGCAACATGAGCAAATATGGGAGGGAGGGAGGTGGACACCAGTCCATTTATGGAAGAGAGAATCCTAAAATAACTCACAAAACTGAAAATGGGCAAGGCTATGGGACCGGATGGGATACATCTTAGAATATTAAAGGAACTACAGGAGGTGCTGGCAGCACCACTGGCAGCCCTGTTCAATGAATCACTTGATAAGGGAGTGGTTCCGGAGGACTGGAGAAGGGCAGATGTAGTCCCTTTTTAGAAAAGTGGGAGTAGGGAGGAGGGCTGGAAACTATATACCAGTCAGCTTCAGCTCAATAGTGGGGAACATTATGGAATCACTACTTAAAGAAAGGATTGTAGAACACCTTGAATCCAGCAGAACACAGGATCCAAGACAATATGGATTTACAGTGGGAAGGTCATGTCAAACAAATCTAATTGATTTCTTTGACTGGTTGATGAGGCGAGTGGATCGGGGGAGCGGTGGATGTGGCCTACCTGGATTTCAGTAAGACCTTCAATATCATTCCACATAGAAGACTAGTGAACAAGCTGGGCAGCCTGGGAGTGGGTCACAAGGTGGTAAATTGTTTTAGGAACTGGTTGAGTGATAGAAAACAGAGGGTGGTGGTAAATGGAGCTCAGTCTAAGGAAAGGAGGATGACCAGCAGGGTGCCACAGGGATCAGTTCTGGGGCCACTCCTGTTTGATGTCTTCATAAGTGACATTGCAGAGGGTCTGGAAGCATAGAAGCTGACTTTTGTTTTTTCCTGGGGGGCTCAAATAATGGCCAGGGGTCTGGGGGCTGCCAAGGCCCCCAGAAGCTCTGGGGTCTTTGATGTTCTGTGGTGCATTTTGAGGGTTATATATAACAGACTGCACAGTATAAACACCACCACTGAAATGATAGAACTCCTACCCAAACTTGCCTGTATTACTGTGGTGTGTAGGAAACTGTAGCATGGGTCCCATGTGGGAGGTTCAGGTCACAATGCCTGAGCCCTGCCAACACAACACTCATCCCCCCACCTAGACCAATTGGCTCAATACCAGAGTGCAGGGAACCTCTGATGGATGCCTGCCCTCCACAGATCAATCACTACCACCATGTCCATGCCCCGTCATGGGCATGGTTCCCCCTTGCAACCCCTACTCCACTACATTCCATAACCCCCTTCCCCAATGCCCTGCAAGCCTGCAGGGGCAGAGCCCTTCAAGCAGCTCCTGGCTTCTGAAATCCAAAATAAGGGGATGGTACAGGCAGCTCCACCATGGACAATGCAGTCCTAGTCCCATTGCAACCTTGGCAGGGGCACTTCTGCCACAAGGAAGGCACAGGATGAGAGCGACTGTCATACAATTTGTAATTAACAGAGAAGCCTCAGTGGCCGGTCAGAGTGCTTTCCCCCCTTTTATAAGGTTCATTCTTTTACCAGTCTTGCCTCCAAAATAGCAGTACTGTTTCAACCTCTTTATATCACAAACCAGAGGGATTTACTAGTGCAAAAGATCAGTCAGATAGCAGTTCACTTACATTTTAAGCAGATTTGACTTTGTCAATTACCAATTCTGATTGTGAAAATGTGAATCCTGTCATACATTATACTATGTGCGCTATACTCTCAGCACCCAGGAGTTGAAATTGGCACCAGCCCACTAGCCAAATTCTGTTAGATTTTGTATTGGGCTAGTAAGATTTTCCTTTAACTAACCCTGCTGGCTTGCAGTGGAGAAGGTAAGATTTCAATAAGTACACTAACTGGCCAGTGAAAAAGTCTGGGAGCTAGTGCATTTTCCCAGTCACTAGCTCTGCTGGCTAGTGACTGAAAAACTTTATTTCGACCCCTGAGCACCTACTGGTTAGTGTTTCTGTCTCTGCAGACTAAATATATTGACTTAGCTGCAAGAACCCAAGGCCATCATGTAACCTTCAGATTCTTGGAGTCACAGAGGAGATCAAATACATATATAACATCTCCATATTTGAATACTGGATCACAGAGACACTTGGCCTTAGTTAGCTGCACACATAAGATATGACCTTGAGGTAACTTACAAGGCTCTTCAGCTGCACTGTAGCCATATGTGTGTGTGTGTGGGGGGTGGATGGCCATTAGCTGTGAAGTTAAATGCCTCCATTTTCATGATAAATTGGTCATGCAGAAAGCAAGAGCCCTGGGGGTGCTGATGTGAACCTCAAGTTTTAAGACAGACAAATGGAGGTGGTGTGATGCTACTCAGAGGAGAATGATAATAGGGAAGTACTGTATCTGTGACTACTCTGTGGTGCCCTCTGAAAGGAGTCCTTCAGGATCACTTTATATCTATGAGGTTCCATTCAGCAATATTTTGATCTAATTTTAATGGTTCACAAAAGGTTCTGTGACCCAGAGGTCTGGATGCAATTAAAAGAAACAAGAGTAACTTGTTTTTCTTAATTGCATCTAGGGTGTGACAAATTAGGTAGCCAGGTAGCCAATGGCCACTAAAAAAAAATTGGTTTGGCTACCAGATGTAGAATAGAATGTCACCAGCCAACTGGTTACCTACCCATGATGTGATGTTTGAGCTTTTAAAAATGATGGCCTCCAAAGATATTGATTTGGCTACTAGATTTGGAAAGCTAGTAGCCAAACTGGCCACCAGGTCACAAACTGATTTGTCCCACAGACACTGATTGCATCAGAACCTCTGGGTCACAGGACCTTTTGTGGATCCTCTCCTGTTGCTTTAGCACTAACCTATCAAGGTATTATCATCTGGCTTTAACCCTCTGCTTTCCAACATTGAGCTGGTAGTCTAGCACAGATATGGTACACTAAGTTCTGCTACTCTCAGCATGGGTCATGGGAAAAGAGGCAGGGCAGCAAAGTTTTTGGCTCTCCAAATATGGAAGGAACAATCCTCCAGATGATACTGGCTGGTATTAAAGATCATTTGTTTGGTTTTAATCTCTCAGCCCCTAAAGGCATAGAAGAACTATTTACCCACTTTTGTTATTTTGTGTTAATAGCCCCTGCATAATCTCCTGCACTGCAACATGTTGCCAGAGATGGGGTCAGTTCAGTAGAAGAACAGTGCAGCATGTCTATCACAAGGATTGAAAAGATTCACACAACAACAACAATTAAGTTCTTACTGTAACTTCTTAGGTCTTTCTTCAGAAAATTTATTTACAGCACATAATAGCTTATTCAGTGTTTGTGGACAGTGTCCACAAACACTGAATAATCTATTATGATGCTACCTGTAATTAATAAAATTTTCTCTGAAGAAAGACCTAAGAAGTCACAGTAAGAAGTTAAGAACTTAATTGTTGTTGCTGTGTGAATCTGGACACACCTTTCACCAGTCCCAGCATTTGCATTCTCACTCACAAAAGAGTTTTCAAGCTGGGAAATGGTCCTAGTTTATTTAAAATAAAGTTATGCACTTTAGTAAATTGAGATTTGGCACACATTAAAAAAAAACTTTTACCCGGTCAGTGTACATGCCACATACTGCCATTCAAATCATGTGTACCCCGTTAGCTCCACTTAAATTGGGCACAGAAATACCAACACCTCCCTCCAGTACCAGCCCTTACTAGTTCGAAGGAAAAAATGTATTGATTAATTCTGTTCCCCCTCTGTAAGAGTTGCCATACTTTATTAAAGGCCCTGCGAGGGGCCATTCACAAGATGCACCCTGACCCTTTCAGGCAGATTTACAAAGTTACTTTGCAGTGTACTGGATAGTTATGTGACTAGAAGTGTGCAAAGTCAACAAACCTCATTTCATTAGAACTGTGTGAAGTGTTATTACTCTGTGTAGCTTGAAGTGGCATTTCATTTTATTTATGTGGTGCAGAGGGCACTTCACCAGGTGAAGATATCATGAAGGGACACTCTGCAGGCAAAGTGTTCACCGTCTGTGGCACTCTGTCTGCTGAAGTGCCCATTTCCATGTACAGTAATATGACTATACAAAATAATCTTCCCCCACCCTTATAGCACGTCACCACCCTCCCCCCTCAGCTCCAACCACTAAAATGAACCCCATCCACTCACCCTTGTGTAGCATCCAATCCCACTCTGGGGATTTTCCATGATGATTACTATGAGAGTATGGGCCTTCATTCATTCAGTAAATATGATCTGTACTCCTGATACTGCCTGTTATGTAACCTCCTCCTGGGCTGTACCTGAAAATAGACACAAAGATGTCTAGTGTATTTACCTGGTCAATAAAAGCTAAATAAATAAAACAAACCAATCAACCAATCAATAAATAGGCTACCTCAAGATTTTTAATCTTAGTGTTCTATGGGAGCTCCCAACTCCTGAGAGGCCCCAGGCATGTCATCAATTCCAAAGTTTCATTGTTTGTAATGCATGTATTTCAATAACTGTACTCTCAGTTGAAACATCATTGAAGAAGCATTTCATCTTTCAAAGCCACTCACTCATTGTATGTCTCTAAGCAAATCACAACCTCTCAGCAGAGCAGTCAGCACTACAGTCTAATCTGCCACAAAAAGTGGGGAAGAACAGGAGCCTATTAAAATGGGATATTGCATCTTAGCTGCCTGGTCTCCCTGGCTGGGGCAATAAACTGTGCAATAAAAGTAAATATCAGACACTGTGCTTCTTTACAAGAGACTAAAAGAAGCAAAATGTGGGCTCAAGGCTCATCATTACATATTAGTGATACTGCTAAAACTCAGAACACTGTGGAAATTGGTGCTTTTTCAGAGTGGGAACCTGCAAATTTGTATAGTAGAATGGATTCTGTTATTTATTGCCACTCCAGCCATATTTCATTGCTTTTAAAGTTTTACAGACATAGTACCTGCTGGCTAACTGGAGGACTGCGGACCCGCCATGGCATACACCACATGTTGACTCTCTAGTCCTGCTGGCTACCTCGATGACTGACTGGCACACTGCTGCTCCTAGGCTCTGAATTAGACTCCCAGCCCGGCCGGCCGACCAGCCGCAGTGCCCACACACCACTGAACCGACCAGATTCAATGCCTGAAGCTGCCACCTGCCTGAGCTGACCAATGACCCGACGACCATCCTTGGCTCTGGGTCTGCTAGGCTAGCTAGTAGCTACTAAGTCTCCGCTGCCACACCCAGACTGTCCACTGCATCTGCACAGACTCACAACTCTGGCACAAAATTAAACTGGTGCTTGCTGCCACACCTCATCTACTGACTACCATCTGCTGCTGGCTGCAAGGAGGACACACAAAAATGGTGGATCTGGTGCCAAAAAGAGCCAAGCTGCCTGCATGCCTACTTCATGTCAGGTGCCATGCTGCCACCTCGTGACTGGATTAGGAACACCACCCCCTCCACCTTAATGCACCAATGGGTACCCAGGTCAGCCATGAGGTGGTGACATAATTTAATTTAAATTGAAACAACATGGGTGCACATGGCTAAGCTTTGCTCCACCTCCACAGGCATTTGACAGGACTCCTACCCCAACCCCCCACTGAGAGACCAGTCCATGACAGGGCCGGCGAATTCAAGAAGAAAAAACATAAGGAAAAAAAAAAGAAAAAACACACAGGTCAAACCTGGGGGCTGAGCACCCACTTCAACTTCCTGGGGGGGGGCCTCAGCCCCCCAGCCACCCCCACAGTTGGTGCCTATGGCTGGAAGAGAAGGCGTGCCTCTTTGCAGATGACACTAAGATCTGTAACAGGGTAGACACTCTGGGAGGGATGGAAAAAAATGAGGATGGACCTAGGTAAACTGAAGGAATGGTCTAGAGTGTGGCAGCTGAAATTCAATGTGAAAAAGTGCAAAATCAAGCATTTAGGGAGCAAAAACCCAAGGGAGGATAACATGATGGGGGGGATACACTGACAGTCACCAAACAGGAAAGAGATTTGGAGGTAATCACATCTGATGACCTAAAGGTGGCCAAACAATGTGCCAAGGCTATGAGGAGAGCCAATGGGATGCTGGGGTGCATAGGGAGAAGTATCACCAGCAGAAGAAAAGAGGTGGTGATGCCACTATACAGATCATTGTTGAGGCCTCATTTGGAGTACTGCATCCAGTTCTGAAGGCCGCATCTCCAAAAGGACATAGACAGAGTGGAGGCAGTTCAAAGAATGGCAACAAAGATAGTGCAGGGCCTGTACCAAAAGCCATATGAGGAGAGATCGGGAGACCTCAATATGTATACCCTGGAGGAGAGGACAGGAGAGACAGGGGAGATATGACAGAAACCTACAAATATCTAAAGGGATAAATAGCATACCAGAGGGTAGCATATTTCAGAAAAGGAGATGTTCGGGAATGAGGGAGCATGACATGAGGTTGGAAGGGGGTATACGAAGGAGTAACGTGAGGAAGTATTTCTTCACAGAAAGGGTGGTGGATGCATGGAACAGACTCCTAGCGGAGGGAGTGGAGGCTAATACAGTAGGGGAATTCAAAAATGCATGGGACATGTATAAGGGAATCCTAGCAATAGGAACGAGAAAGTAAAGCTGGAGATCAAGTAGGGTCTGTGGATTTTGCAGTAGGTAGGGAAAATGTGCAGACTGGATAGGCCTATCAGTCCTTATCTGCCATCAGTTTCTATGATTCTGTGTTATATTAAATGCATTTGGCCATATTTGGTGGACAAATGGGAACTGCAGATTTTAAGAATATTTCTTATGCAGGTTTAATTTTTGGGAGATCCAGGGGTCATTTGGAAGAACTGGACTTATAGCACAATGTTGATTCTGTTGGCATGCCTAAAATGGTGTATTTGGCAAATGAGATGCCAATTTGTTCTGCAAAAAAATGAAATTCCATTATTAATATTATTAATGTATACTATGAATTTATTGTTGTCAAGGAATATGAATTTAATATATTACCGATAGGCAAATACGAAACTCTCTGGAAAGACATTAATTGGTTGGATTAAGGATCATAGGGCAATAGATTGTGGTAGTGGCGGTGAAAGGTTTGCATTCCTGTTTTGTTTCAGATGTAGGTACACTATGATGTTTTGATCATATGTTTTTTGTTCATTTTTTAATAATAAAAAATGCCCCAACTCTTTTCAAGAAGTGCCATACAATCTTTAATGTCCACCTCAACAATCACCAGAAGAGGAAAACTGGACCTTGATTTAATGTCTCATCTGAAAGACAGCATACCCTGACAATACAACATCCCTTAGTACTGCACACAGATGCCAGCATTTATGGTGTGAGCCCAATCCCAGTGTAAGATCAGAACCTATGACATTCTGGCCCTGAGCAGGATGTGCTACCAACTGATCCACATTGACACCTATTACAGCTTTTGCTTCAAGAAACAGTAAACATAGATAGTTCTTGATGAATCAGTTGGTGTTGTTTATACCCAGACTATATAGAAACATAGAAGTTGACGGAAGATAAGAACCGCAAGGCCCATCCAGTCTGCCCATTTCTTTTTCTGCCTTATAAATGTGCCATCGGCCTTTGCTCTGTCAGTGGCCTATCTATTCATAGTCATTTGTATTGCTCCCTTATGCCTATCCCATGCGTGTTTGAAGCCCTGCACTGTATTCATAGCCACCACTTCTTGTGGTAAGCCATTCCATGCATCCACCACCCTTTCTGTGAAAAATAATTTCCTCACATTCCCCCTTAATCGGCACCCCTCTAATCTTATGCTGTGTCCTCTTGTCCTGCTATTTTTCTTATATTTAAACATGTTAGACTCTTTCACCTTGTTAATGCCCTTAGGTGTTTGAATGCCTCAATCATATCAGCTCTCTCCGCCTTTGCTCAAGGGTATACATATTGAGCTCTGTTAATCTGTCCCTCATATGTCTTCTGATGCAGTCCCTGCACCATTTTGGTTGCCCTTCTCTGGACTGCCTCAATTTGGTTAATGTCCTTGTGAAGGTGTGGCTCCAATACTGCACGCAGTACTCCAGGTGGGGCTCAACCAGTGTCTTCTAAAGAGGATTATTACCTCCCTCTTATGACTTGTGATACCCTACTAATACACCCTAACACCCCACTAGCCTTACCTACTGCTTTTAGAGGTCTGCTTGGATGATTTCAGGTCATCAGTGATGATGATGCCCAAGTCTCTTTCTTCCTTTGTGACTGCTAGCAACTCCCTTCCAGCCTATAGGTGGCTTCAGGGTTTCTCTTCCCTATGTGCATGATTTTGCACTTCTTTGCATTAAATCCCAGTTGCCACTCTTCTGACCATTTTGCTAGTTTATCCAGATCTCTTCTCATTCTGCCCACCCCATCTGGATCATCTACTCTGTTGCAGATCTTGGTGTCATCTGCAAACAGACAAGCCTTACCTCTAGTCCATCTGCAAGGTCACTAATGAAGATGTTGAAGAGGACTGGCCCCAGGACTGATCCCTGAGGTACCCCACTTGTGACTTGCATCTCTTCTGACTGTATATCATTTACCACCACTCTCTGTTTTCTGCCCGTCAACCAGTTTGCCACCCAGTTGACCAACTTCTGACCCACCCCTAGCCTACCCAGCTTATTTATCAATCTTCTGTGTGGAACAGTGTCAAAAGCTTTGCTGAAGTCAAGGTAGGCAACAACAACTGCTCCCCCTTGGTCCACCACTCTGGTTACCCAGTCAAAGAAATCTATGAGATTAGTTTGATAGGACCTTCCTTTTGTAAACCCATGCTGTCTTGGATCCTGTGCCCCTATGGATTCTAGGTGTTGCACTATCCTTTCCTTAAGGAGTGCTTCCATAAACTTGCCCACTACAGAGGTAAGACTGACTGGTCTGTAGTTCCCTGCCTCCTCCCTGCTACTACTCTTGTGGAGCGGGATCACATGAGCCCTTCTCCAGTCTTCTGGGACCTCTCCTGTGCTCAGAGACTCACTAAACAGTTCTGCTAATGGCTCTGCTAGTTCCACCTTTAGCTCCTTAAGTACCTGGGATGTATGCCATCAGGTCCCATTGCCTTAT
The DNA here is from genome assembly GCA_016271365.2 of Neoceratodus forsteri. Lineage (NCBI taxonomy): Eukaryota > Metazoa > Chordata > Ceratodontiformes > Ceratodontidae > Neoceratodus > Neoceratodus forsteri. The sequence continues at coordinate 761,237,939 of CM057451.1, forward strand.
CCACCTGAGCTTAGCAAGCTCTTTGTAGAATCTTTCTTTTGTGAAGGGAGTAGTGCTCACCTCCCTCCCCGTGTCCATGATGCTGAGCTGTGGGCCCTGCCCTACCTTCTGTTCAGTAAATACTGAGCAAAAGTATCTATTTAGGATAGATGCCTTTACAGGGTCCTCCTCCTCACATGCTCCCTTTTCTCCATTAAGCTTAGCAATACCCACTCTGGACTTTCTCCTTTCACTAATGTATCTATAGAAAGTCTTGTCACCTTATTTTACTGTTCATGCTAGTGTTTCCTCAGTTTGGGACTTTGCCTGCCTTACTGCCTTCCCTGCTTCCCTTAGGGCAGTTTGGTATGCCTCCCTATCTTCATCCCGCTGTGTTCCCTTATATTTCCTGAAGGCCAGCCTTTTGGCTCTGACCTTTTCTGCTACTGTATTTGAGAACCAAAGTGGTTTCCTTCTTCTTTTACTTCCTTTCTGTCTAACACAATGGGATGTTGCTTCAAGTATTGCATCCTTAATGCTTGCCCACTTGCCTGTACCCCTTCACCTGTGTTTCTTTTTGCCAGGGCTAGCTTAACTCTGTTGGCCATTTTATCAAAGTCAGCTCCTCTGAAGTCCCATATTTTGCCTTGGAATGGGATGATTTAGATGTAGTAGCCAAATTGAACCATACCATGTGATGGTCACTGGCCCCAGGTGACCTTCTACCTGGAGATCTGTGATCCCTTCCTTGTTAGTCAGTACTAGATCTAGGATAGCCCTGTCTCTTGTGGGTTGCTGTACCAGTTGTTTTAGGCCCTCCCCTGCAGGAATCCACTATGTGTCTAGTTCTGGCAGATGTTCCTGCTGGTATTGACCAATCTGTATCCGCATGTTGAAGTCTCCGATTATCAGAACCTCCCTTTAGCTGTCATGTTTTGTATATCTTCAACAGTAATGTGTCTATGTCCTCCCCTGGTCTGGGGCCTGTAGACAACCCCAGTTCTTATGGCTGTCCCACTTCCTGTTTCCAGGGTGACCCACAGTTCTTCTGGCTCCTTATGTATTCTGAATTTCTGTAGCTTTGATATTTTCATTGACATACGAGGCCACTCCTCCCCTTTTGCACCTTGGTCTCTTCTGAACAATACATAGCCAGGTACTGAAGTCTCCCAAGTGTGGTTACTGGAAAACCACATCTCACTAATTGCTACTATGTCCAGTTTAGTCTCTGACATTATTGCCTGCAGGTCTGGGATCTTATTTCCCAGGCTGTGAGCATTTGTGTACATGATTTTCCATTGGCCAGATTTTGGTGTGTTAGTTGTTGGGTGAGGTTTGGCATTACCCTGTGCGTCGTATGGGAGACAAACCTTTTTCTTACCTGGTGATGCAAATGAACTGCAAACATGCTGAATCCCTGTTTGACCACTAGCTGGGGGTGTTCTTCCCATTTGACGTATGGGGTGCTGCACCCCTCTCCCCATTTGCTAGTTTAAATATTCTGCAAAGATGTCAAACTTCTGCCCCAATGCACTGACTCCCTCCTTAGTCAGATGCAGTCCATCAAATTTAAAGAACTTTCACTCCCAGAACTGTTGCCAGTTCCCTACAAATCTGTGACCTTTTTCCTGGCACCAGCCCTTGAGCCACGTGTTTAGCTCCCCTATCTCCCCTTCTCTGACCTTCCGTCCATCTGCTCCCCTCTCCCAGACTAGCAGGATCTCAGAGAAGGAGATGCCGGACAAAATAGTTTATCACCCATCCTGGTCAGGTGTTCCTTGATCTCCACAACTGACTGGCTGGTGAGATCATTAGTCCCTATGTGTACTAGGACATCAATGTTTTCTCCTGCTTTGTGAACAATTTTAGCAATGCGGTCAGTGTCTCTCCATGCTGATGTACCTGGGAGACATCTGACCATTACTCCTGGCTGGAGATGGGTATCAACTCTCCGAATCATGGAGTCTCCTATGATCAGAAGTTTTTTGGATTTCCTTTTTGCTTTTTTTTTGGTTCCTGATTTGGGTGAGTTTTGTTGTGCTAGCTCCTGTGCTGCAGTGTCCTGCTCTGCAGTGTCTTCTGCCTCTTTGTTTGATTTCAGAGATAGAGGCAGATACCTGTTTGTAGTGTTTATATGGTTTTTGGAGGTAATATGTTGAGAGCAGAGAGGATGGTGCACCGATTTGCTCCTCTCTAACCACCTGCCAACCTCCTGGACCAACTACCCTCTGCGAGTGAAGTTTTCTGTTGGATGCTGGGGAATGGCGGGTGGTTCTTATAATGTATTTCCTCTTGAATATGAAATTGAGGCATGCAATCTCTGCCCATGCTGCCCGGAGCTGAGCCCTAAGATTTAAAGGCCCAGCATGTAGGACAGTGTCCTAAATCCTGTAAGACTGTCCTTCTGAAAATTGTTCCACAGTACCTGCAGTTAATGATATCCATTCCAGATAAGTTGCTGGGTTTATAACCTAGTCAGAGTAATTAGAAGGAAAAAAAAGAAAAATGCAAGTAATGGTTTGATTGTGTTTTGTTTAACTTGTTATAACAAGTTAAATTACTAGTGCCCTGTAAATGAGCTTCTCTTTTGAGGCCCACTGATCCACCCCTTCCTGCTCTGCCACAGGAAATGTCACAACTGTGGTACCCTATAAAAGGAGTGTAGTGCGGGGTGGTTGGAGATGGGGGTGGGTGGCTGGGCCCTTCCCCTGCCAAAAAGAAGAACCACAGACGAAAGAACAAGGAGGTAAGAGCAGAAACAATCAGTCAACAACAAATGCAGTAACCCTGAAAGCTTATCCTAATGTTAGATAAAACTGTAAAACCTGTAAAACACCACCTGTAATAATTTCAGAGAAGATATACGCTGTAAGAAACACTTTGCTACACAGAAAAATAAAGCAACGAAATGTTAACAACAAACAGTAGCAATCCCTGTGAGTGAAAAATAAAAACACCACCACACAGTAAATCTGTTTAGCCAAAATAAGTCTTAATCCTTTTCCCTTGCTCTGGTAAGTTTCTCTACTCTGCCTTTCAAGCAGTCTTAGAAGGAAAGAGCTCAGTTGAAGCTAGGTGCCTTGGCCTGCAAACCAAGTCTTCTACCTCCAAGATATCAACTAATCTGACGTTTTAACCCTTCTTTCTGTTGGAAATTACTGACAGTTTGCCAGCTCCACCCCCCACATACACACCTAATCCTTTGGAAGAGCTGTGGGAGGAAAGCAATTAGCTCCTTCAATGTGAGAAGGAGACTGAAACACCTCTGAGACAACAAACCTTTTCAACAAACAAAAAAAAACAAGAATAAAATAAAACACAGTGTCAAACAGTAATTTTGCTTAGCCCAATGATAAAAAAGTCACAAAAATGTAAGCTCCACCTGTAATACAGTAATTTCAGAGAAGATATACCCTGTAAGAAACACTTTGCTACAGAGAAAAATAAAGCAGTAACAGAAGATATACCTTGCAAAAAACAAATTGAATCAGAAGATTACAGCAGTAATCTGTTAGCACACACCTGTAGGCACACCTTGTAATAATGCAGAAGAAGGTATACCAGCAACAACAATTTGAATCAGAGAAAATTAAGCAATGAAATGTTAGCAACAAACAGTAGCAATCCCTGTGAGTAAAAAATAAAAACACCACCACACAGTAAATCTGCTTAGCCAAAATAAGTCTTAATCCTTTTCCCTTGCTCTGGTAAGTTTCTCTACTCTGCCTTTCAAGCAGTCTTAGAAGGAAAGAGCTCAGGTGAAGCTAGGTGCCTTGGCCAGTAAACCAAGTCTTCTACCTATAAATGACTGGTACTGAACTGGTGCTGTTAAAGTGCATGTTGCTTACAACAAGCTTCATGAACAGACTGCTTCTGCTGCCAGAATGGCCATGGGCTGCAGTATCACAGGCTCTCTGTGCAATCTGCAGCATCCTTTATTGCTGAGTTGACAGTCTGTGCTGTCACACTTTTAATTTGTGTCTCCTTCATTGCTTTTTTAGTCTATCTCCAAATCTGTTTATCCTCTCATATGAATTCTGTCTTGCCAGTTCTCAGACTGCAGCCAGACTGCATACAAATTCTGTCTTATCAGCTGTTGGACTCCAGTCAGCCTAACTGTGCATAACTCCAACTCTTCTCCTGCTGTCTACTGGTGTTGCCCTGCTTGTAGTTTTCCAGACACTGCAGAATCTTGTAAACAACCCAGCCAAGGAGTGTACTGACCAAAGAAAACACAGGCACTATCTCTTAAGTGCCTCTCTCCCCAAGCTATAGTAGGTATATTTTATGACCAAACCTACAAAAGTTATTGAAAAGATGAGTCATTCACCACATAATCAAAAGTTCACTGTGCGGGGATATAATGCTCATGAATCATGCTTGATGCCACTTGTGCGTGATGTAACATATGTTTTGGTCTTACTCGTTCCCATCCTTTTATGAGCTGATAGCTGAAAGGCCCAAAAATAGAATAAGTATCCACCTCCTCCAACTCATAGAGAGTATACCTGGCAGCACTCAGGAGAGGAAAACCCCCTTTAGTGGAGGAAACCTCTGAGGAACCATGGCTACCAAGTTGCTCTCCTTCTGGGCATACTAAGAAGAGATGGAAAGAAACATGGAACATAGCTCCACTTCGGGATTAGAAATGTAGGTCTCGAAGCAAGATTATGTCCCCCTTCCTAGATATTTCATAATACGAGCTGGAACTTTCTTCCTTGAAGCAGATGTAGCGGCTCCTATTCGAAATGATTGACCAGAATAAGCAAGAGTATTATATCCTAGACATTGTAAAAGCAATCAAACTGAATCCACAAACTCTTTGGTAGTTAGAGGTAATTTGTTGATTGATGGTAGTAGAGGAAAATCTGGTGATGATTGGCGATGAAGAAGAAGAAGTAGCTGGTTTAGAATGTGGATAGGGCACCAAGCATTTGCTGTAGAAAAATAAGATATGACCATGTCTTTCATAAATCTGTCAGTTTTGGATGCAGGAAGATGAAGGATGTAATGGTCTGACTGTTTGGTAAGATGTTTAACTTTGAGGAAGTAAGTCGTAGAAGACACTGAAACAGTGAACTCTCCTGGATGTAGAAATCCGTAAAATACGAGACAAATAGCTGCAGACAGTACAATGAAAGAAGAGGTTGGATGCTCAGATTTCAGTAAGTCGATCAGCTTTTTGAATATGGAGTCGTCGATAGATAGACGAGAAGGTGATCGCTTAATTGAAAGCTTGTGGAGACCTGTGAGTAGTAATTTGATTGCTGGGTGTGACATGAAGGGGGATGGAAGCTGGATCTTGCTGGCAGAAATGAAACTGAATGCCTGCTAGGTATTGATAGATGGTCAAATGTGATAGCTTACAGGCTGCATGACAATCAATAATAAAGGCAAGAATGGTAGGCAGAGACACTGGTAAGGCAGAAGAAGATGTAATGGAACAGAATAAGATATATTTTCTCCAAGCTCTAGTATAAGCTGATTTCATGCTGAATGACAGGATGGACCACATAAGAGCTTGAGCTGTCTTGAGGTAACCAGTTATGGCATGATTAGGTCCCAGAACTGAGGAGCTGGGGTTGCTAGAAGATTCACTGTAGGTATCAGGAAGCGGAAGTTCTGAAAGTGAAAACGGGAAAGATGATTAGCAGCTGTATTGAGATGTCCTGGAATATGAAAACATCGTATGCAAAAGTTACGTATAAGAGAAAGCCATGTCAATCTCCGCAAGAATAGCATAATTGCAGGAGCAGATGATCTGTCTTTATTAATAATATTGTCAGTCACTTGATTATCTGTGTACAACGACACAGTAGTTAAGGGCCAGAGGTGTCCCCAAGTAAAGGCTGCTGCAACTATGGGATAAATCTCAAATAACGGGGAAGAAGTCGTGGCTGCAGGTAATTGAAGAAATTCAGAGGGCCATGGTGAAGCGATCCAGGCTGTTTGGAAGATGGCAGCAAATCCGTGAGTAGGAGAAGCATCTGTGTACATGTGGGGAGACCGTTCTGGGGAGATATCCTTGTAGAACATGGTGCAACCATTCCATTGATCCAGAAAAAGATACCACATGGCAAGGTCAGATTTAGCAGCAGCAGTGAGGGAGATATAATGATGTAAGGCAGAAACAGAAGAAAGCAACTCAAGCAAGTAAGATATGAAGGCACAGCCTTGAAGGATAATGTGAGTAGCAAAATTGAGGTAACCCAGCAGGGACAAGAGTTCACGTTTGGTACATGATTAATGGTTTGAAAAACACAATACTAGGGCCTTAATTTGAAGCAATTTATCAGAAGGAAGCCTGGCTTCCATGCGTACTGAATGAAGTGTAATGCCTAGAAATTCCAGTTCAGTGACGGGACCAATTGTCTTCTCTTCTGAAATAGGTACTGGCAGTTGATTGAACAAATGGTGTAATTAAGTCAGTGCTGCCACTGTAGATGCTGAGGGAAGTTCGATGAGAAGGAAGTCATCGAGTAAGTGGATGGCAGAAGTCACATGGTAATGATTCAATAATAGCCAACATAATGTAGTAGAGAAGATATCAAATAATTTCCGAATGCTTTTGCATCCAAAAGTAACTGCTACAGTGAAGTAATACAAATCATCCCACTTGGTACCATAGAGGTGCCAAAGTGACGGGTGGATAGAAAGCAATTTGAAGGCATCTGAAATGTCAGCCTTGGACAGCCACGCACCTTTGCCTAGTTGTTTAATGTTAATAATAGTGTTGTCTATTCGAGCATAAGCCAAGGAAAATTCTTGAGAAGGAATAAGAGAGTTGATACTGGGAACGTAAGTAGCATGTGGAGCTGACAAGTCGATAATGAGTCTCTTTTTTCCTGAAAATGTACGAGTAGCCACACCAATGGGGCTGGCATGAAATACGGAAAATGGTGGATGGTGAAATGATCCGATTAGGTAGCCCTTGTCCAGTTCTTTCTGCAGAAGTGACTTGAAGACATCTGATTGAGATAAGGCAATTTGTAGATTAGAGCATTCGAAGGAATCTTGAGGAAGAGAACACACCCCAGTATGGAATCCAGATGTAAATCCTGAGGCGAGATATCGGATCAGCGTCTGAGAGGGGTGACTAGCAAAAAGTTGAGACAGAGCTTTGACATTCATGGGACTTGAAGGATGTTGGAATAGTCAGAATTTACTCCTCAGAGCATGGCAAACAGATTTGGAGTGAGCATCCCCTCAATGACTGCAATCATGCAAAAGATGACAGCCCTGTACAGTGCAACCCATGGCATTAAAGTTGTTGCATACAGATCTACCAGTGGTAAATGTGACAGGGCGACCATACCAGTCATGAGAAAAATGAGGAAGAGCATTAAGATTGCGAATTGTTTGGGTAATAGTAGGTCCAGAAGTAGTAATAGTATGTGCCTGGGATGCATCAGGTACAAATAAAGAGAAAAAGGTAGCTGCATGGGAAAATGAGCCACAGATTTGTCAGGTCAATGCTTGTTGTCCGGCAAAGTGGCAGCAGAACAGCTCATTGTCAAGGGAGCCCCAGTGCAGATGCATATTGAAGTGAGACAGGGCAGCAGCCTTGGCAGAAAAGGACTTGTGGTAATCAAACAAATAAGTACCGCCATAGCGGATGCCAAGATCGACTACGAGATAAAGGTAGGTATCCAGTGCTTCTCTACGAGCTGGAAAGGCAGAACAAAGGATATCTCTGTAGAGGCTGAAAGCCAAAACAAACTCGGGAATAGTTCATTTCTTGGAAAGTCTAGGATCCTTGGAACGAAGAACGACAGAGAAGTCACCACAAGATATGATCCTGTTCTCTATGATATCATGGGAGGAAATGAGCAGTGAAATAAGACTGACATTTTTCCCATCAATGATGTCATTGCAGAGATGACTAGGTACTAGATGAATGGGAGACACTGCTGGCACGGAGGAGCCGGGAGCCAGCGTACCTGGCATGAAAGGAGCATCAGGAATGGATGTAAGAGGTAGAGGCTCTAGACCAGGATCTGGAATAGGAGTAAGAACATCTGGGGCATTTGGAGGCTGTGGTGGTAGCACTGGAAGAGGCATTTGTTGTTTTTCCAAGTACCTCAAGCCGATTGGAAATATCCACCATGGATGTGGCTAGTTGAGAAAGAATATCCTTTAATTCAGCAAAGGCGTCTGTGTCTGGACTTGCAGGAGGAACTGGTGCTATAGAGGAACCATGATTCTGATACTCAAGTTGTAAATCATACAATTCCTGTTTCTTTGCATTTGCATAGAAAGGAACACCCAGCTTCTTCAATTCAGCTATCAGATGCGGGACGGTCCAATCTTTCAAGGAATGCTTGGTTTTGGCAGTACATTTCCTATGGATAGGATGGGCTAGAGCAGGTCCCTCAGGTGGAGCTGGTGAAGACATAACAAGAAATGAGGTGTAGATATTATACAGTGTGTAATGAAGGTAGGTAAGTCAGTGAAGCAGGACTAATAATAGAAAAGTAGGAGCTGTAAGCTGCCCCTCATAGACACCTAACAGCTAGGGCTGAACAGAACCCCATGTAGGTTCTGACGGCCTAATTAAGAAAGTAAGTAAGCTTCCAGGACTGAATTGCATGTAAGGAATGCGATGGGGAGCTGTCTCAAATGTATAGAAGCATCTGTTCAATGTAGCTCACTGTGACTAAAGCAGGAATGCTAGTATCCAGGGATGCTACCGTTACAAATCCATGTAGAAGTCAGAGGATCAAGGGGTATCCAGATGTGCTCATGAAGAGACTCCAGATCTGTTTACGAGGAGACCGAGGATAATGCAGACTGGCCTGATTGAGTGATGCCAGTGAGCAGACACTGAGGCTGAAGAGGCATGCTTGATTATGAGATGTGAACAATGAGACCTTGAATGATTGGACCCTGAGGTTGTAGTCTATGAGGTACCATAGGATTCAATGATGGGAATGCTCAAGTAAGGGATGTAAATAGATAAACCTTGAGGTAAGGATAAGTGAATGATGACTGGAGTTATGAACCTGATACATGTGGCAGGATGGCCGTGGGTCAATGAGGTGGCATAGGAGCCATGATAGCTACGCCCAAAAAGAAACATCAATTGCAGGCCTCGATTGGAGTGAAGCCTTGATGGCCATTACTAAATGTAAAGAGCAGGAGACAGGAATGAACTTGAAAATTAACGTGTACGAAGGTAGTAGGAGTAAGTAGTCTCCTCAAAAGGAGGTAGACTCTGAGGCCAAGAAGACATGTCCGGAACCAAAGGGTATGCGAACCAGAGGGCACACTCAGGAGGAGCATCAGAGGAGCAACTCAGGTTGAACTATCAAGGAGCACATAGGATGATGTATGATGAGGAAAAGCAACACTGGATGATGGACAATGAGGAGTGAAGCCATGAGTGGAGTGAATCCATGATGGCTGGTACGAGAAAAGGCATGATGAGAGATGGAGCCATGATTGGAGTGAATCTGTGATGGCTGATGATGGTTTGAAGCCATGAGTTAAGGTTTGATGAGATGAGAAAAGGTTAATGTGGACCGGAGTCAGGCAGGAGGGCCACGGATCGATGAGGTGGCACATGATTCATGATAGGTATGCCCAAAAGAAATATCGAATGCAGTCCAGATGGATGTATTGAAGCCATGGAGGCTGGTACGGGAAAACAAGGTATGAAAGGAGGAAGAATGGTAGAGAGCTGAGGCAAGGAGAGGGAGGTAGCCAGCAATTGGAGTGGAGCAGCGCAGACATGACGATGAATAGGGGGTGAAGTGCAGGGGAAGCAGCTGTCAGCCACACATCGATGCTGCTGAAATGCAGGGCTAGAGTGCTGGATGCAGCATGAACTGCAGAATAACAGGTCATACATGACCAAGGTACTTACAGCTGAATACAGAGAATGAGCCCAGCAATGCAACAGGGGAGATGGACAAGGGACAAAACGAGATGCTGCAGAAAAAGCAGCATTCACAAGTCCCCTGAGGCCATGAGCAGACCGAGGGACTATGAGGAAGTGGCAAGAGACCTCTCAGAGGTAAGGAAGAATCCCCGAATGCACGAAGCCATGTCCAGGAAAGAAGATGGGAGAGGGTAGAGGAGGAGCAATTTCTTTTTTTTTTTGTTTTATAAGATCTCAGTTTCAAAGAGATAATACAGGCTTCAAAGATATAAAACAGGGCAGACACTAGAAATGGCTTCCAATGAAGAGAAGCCACAAACTACAACTGAAAACTGGGAGTGCAGCCTAAGTCATTGCAACATGTGCATTTGGCGTTGATTGAGGATGACAAATGAACAACAACTGATTGAGCCCTGAGTAGACAACCGACCTGGCATCATCTGGAGCCACAAGAATGGAAGCTGACAGATTTGGAATACTCAACCCTAGAAGCTTAATCCATCCACCTCCAGAGCACAGCAGCCCCACACAGCAATCTGCACAGGGAGATGCAGAAGGAAGCAGCAGAGACTCAGTACAGGTTGTGCTGTTAATTCTCGGGGCAACGAGGTGGTGGGGATGACAACCGAATTGCCAGCAGGAGGAGCTCAGAAAGCAGGAAGGAGGGGGTGGGTGAGCAAAATCCAGGAATGGGGCAGAGAAAAGGGGGGCTCACAACTGTGGGAGGAGTAGAGATGTAGAGCCAGCTGCTGCAGGAGAAAAGAGCCACTGGATAAGCAGCAGGAGAAACAAAAGAGAGAAAGGAGCAGAATGGGGAGAAAAGCTCCTAAGCAAGGTAGGGGCAGATGAGATGCTGGAAAAAGATATGCTTGGGTAGTAGGCAGAAAAGCACAGAGCAGGTAGTGACACAGAGATAAAATCTCGCTGTACAAAGTTTGCAGGTGATAAGGAAAAGAAAAAAAAATGGACGTATGCGTCCAAGTTCTGGCACAAGTTACAAAAATCCTGTCAGGGAAAAATGGAATGAGGGGTTGAGGGACGGGCTACAGAAGTGGCGACTAGGAGGGGGAAATGCAGCAGGCAATGCCACCCAAATGACAGGAAAACTCAACGGGAGCCAAGGAAGCCCCAGCCTGCCGTAGAATAGCCAGAAGGCAGGGCAGGAGAACGGGGTCAGTGGCAAAACACCGTAATGCAAAAAAGCGAGGAATAGAGGAATCAGGCAGCCAGAGGTGGCCGCAATGACACAAGGAGACAAGGAGATCACGGGGAACCAGGAAGAGCAGCGCCTCTGGCAGCCAATGAAAAAACGAATCCTGGCATAGCCCAGGATGTGTGACCTTTAAGCCCGATGGGGGAGTGACGTTGTTGCTCTGCACATCTAACCTTGGGCATAAAGCCCTCCCAATGTGGCCAGTGACCCTAAGTGATCAATGGATTTTCATCACTCTCTCCAATCTCAAGCTTCCCTTGTGCTTGTCCTAGGCATGCATAAACCCCTCCACTGTGCTTGCCCCCACTACCTCCTGTGGCAGACTGTTCCAAATGTTGACTATCCTTTCTGTGTAGAAAACTTCCTCACATTACCTCTTAATCTACCCCCTTCCAATTTCATATTGTGCCCCCTGGTTCTAGTACTTTTTCTACACTGGAAAAGGTCCCCCACCTGCACCTTGTTTATGCCCTTGAGGTACTTGAAAGTTTCAATCATGTCCCCCCTCTGTCTCCTCTCCTCCAGTGAGTACATATTGAAGTCCCTTAGTCTCTCCTCATATTTTTATGGTGCAAGCCCTGCACCATCTTTGTTACCTGTTGTCCTTGGCACAGGTGTGGCCTCCAGAACTGCATGCAGTACTCCAGGTGAGGACTTACCAATGTTTTATACAATGGCATCACCACCTCCCGCCTTCTGTTAGTGATACCCCCGCCTATGCACCCCAGCATGCCACTGGCCCTCCCTGCTACCTTTGTGCACTGCTTTGATACCTTAAGGTCATCAGAGATGATAACCCCTAAGTCTGTTTCCTCTTTGGTGACATTCAGCTTCTCTCCCAACCTGTAGCTCTCTCCAGGTTCCCACTACCCAGGTGCATTATTTTGCACTTTTTTGCATTGAACCTCAGTTGCCACACCTCCGACCACCTTTCAAGCTTCTCCAGGTCCCTCTTCATTTTCTGCACTCCTTCTGGAGTATCCACCCTGTTGCAGATCTTGGTGTCATCTGTAAACAGGCAGACCTTTCCTTCCAGACCCTCTGCAATGTCATTAATGAAGACATTGAACAGCACTGATCATAATACTGATCTCCATGGTACCCCACTGGTTATCTCCACTCTCCCTAGATTGTACCCCATTTACCACCACCCTCTGTCTCCTGTCTGTTAACCAGTTCCTAACCCAGTTCACCATCTTGTCTCCCATGTCCGGACTACCCATTTTGTTAATCAGCCTTCTATGTGGGACGATGTAGAAGGTTTTGCTGAAATCTAGGTAGGCGATGTCTACTGTCCCTCCCTGATTTATTTCCCTAGTCACCCAATCAAAAAATCTATTAGATACATTTGACATGACCTTCTTGCTGTGAATCCATGTTGCCTCATATCCTGAGCACTGCTGGATTCCAGATGTGCCACTATCCTTTCTTTCAGTAGTGTCTCCATGATCTTTCCCACCACTGAGGTGAGGCCGACTGACCTGTAGTTCCCTGCCTCCTCCCTACTACTGCTTTTGTGCAGTGGGACTACATGTGCCCTCCTCCAGTCCTCTGGAATGACACCCGTGTTGAGTGACCTTGTGAACAGGGCCACTAGAGGTGCTGCTACTTCCCTTTGCAGCTCCTTTAACTCATTGTCTCCTAGCAAATGCCTGTAGTCAAAATACTCTGGTGTGTCCTGAGGACGTTTGCAGAAGTCGGCTACTGACTCCCAGTGTGCCCTTGCAACGTCTGGAGAAGTCACTTATATATTTTAATATATAGTGTAACAGAATATAATATATATTTGACTGCATAGCACCATTGGAAAGGTAATTTTATGCTGAACAACTTTGTCACTGATATTTTGTGCACATCATGTATACTTTAGGAGTTATTTGCATTTGTTTATGGTATGGTGTGTATGGCTTATGTTGCCTGTTTAAGTGAAAAAAAATATTTTTTTGCTGTTTCAGCCAGCTTAAAAAAAAAAATTACATATTATTTGCATACCACAATTGGGAAGGTAATTTTGTGCTGAACAACTTTGCCACTGATATTTTGTGTATATCATGTATACTTTAGGAGTTATTCACATTTGTTTATGGTATGGTGTGTATGGCTGACATGTTTTCCATCAAGATTCACCTAAGCAGCTTGAATAAAATTCACTTTTTTGGCACTTCAGCAGGTATAAAATAAAAACCGTATTGATTACAACTGGTTGCATAGCACCATTGGAAAGGCATTTTTGTGCTCATCAACTTTCATGCTGATACTCTGTGTGTATCATGTATACTTTTGGAGTTATACGCATTTGTTTATGATATGGTGTGTGTGGTTGAGATTCATCCCTCAAATCTCACCAAAGCACCTTGACTAAAATGGGTAAAAATTACATTTTATAGTAAAAAGATATCTTTTTTTTAATAAACATAATATTAAAACACCATCTAATGTCTGTATGCTTAATTTGGTGTTGATATTTTACATATTTTCCAACAAAAAATGGCTTATGTTGCCCTTTTTTAATGAAAAAAATATTTAGTTTGCTCTTTCGACCAGCATAGAAAAAAGACAAAATTACTTATTATTACAAGCATGCCACCATTGGAAAGGCAATTTTGTGCTGAAAAACTCTGCCACTCATACTTTGTGTCTAGCATGTACAGTTATTGAGCTATTAGCGTTTGTTTGCGACATGCTGGCTATGGCTTGATTTTGCTTAGAAAGGCCCAGGATTCACTGTTAAAAGTATGCAGGAGATTCAGGAGGCAAGTGGTGTAATCTCAGAGTGAGCCTGTGGAGGCAATGAGTTAATATCCTCGGGTGGATGCTGTCTGGCCCCATGGCCTTATCCACCTTCAGCTTTGTGAGTTGTTCCAGAACTCTCTCCACTGTTAATGGACTGGTGTTAACTTATCCCCTTCCCCATTGCCTCTGCAACCCAACTGTGGTCCTTGACCCTCCTCCTCCTCCTTACTGAATACTGAGCAGAAGTATTTGTTCAGTATTTCTGCCTTGTCCAGAGCCCCCTCCTTACACTCTCCCTTCTCCCCTTTGAGCCTCACAATCCCCCCCCCCCGGTTTTTCTTCTTTCACTGATGTACCTATAAAATTGTAATATGCCAAAGTTAGAGAAGTTTCAGTAGTCCCCAGTAGTCCCTAGTTCCCCCAGTTACACAGTAAGGTGCCCTGTGCACTACATAATGTAAAAAAAAAATAGATGTAATGCAGCTACAGCAACAATGGCTTGGATGGAAGTGCTGAGCTGCTCATGCCCTGCATTCCACTTCAACCATTCTGGAATGAGAAGCCTTTTTTTTAAAGTTTTAACTGTTTTTTGGGGTTCCTACCGAGCTGTGGAGAAGAGAAGACACAAAAAACTAAGGGGAGTCTGGTGAAGGCTTATCTGGAGGGTTGAAGCCATTCCCCTAGGGTTTATTGGAGTGCCTGCTCTGGCTCCAGCTAGTGAAGCCCTCCTGAAGACTGCCATCTGGTCCTTGGTGCCATCGGGGGAACCAAAAGTAAAGTAAATGGCCATTGTGCCATGTTTGGGCTGTGAGACCCATCGTTTTTTTATTTTAGCCCCTTATTTATTTCAGAATTCCCCAGTCCCTCATTGGCGGCTTGCTACTACTGCATCGTCTGTTGTCCTGTCGGCCATCTGAGGCCCCCCAGGTTGTTCCTTGCATTGCCTGCTACTCCTGTTAGTTCCTCCCTCTACCAGCAAGAGCTCCCACCTCCCGTCTGCTCCTTCAACCTCCTGGTGGTGTGGTGAGTCGGCAGCAGCATGCTGCTACATGCTGTATGCCCAAGAACAAGAAAGATTGTTTGTTTTTTTAAATAAATTGTTTGTGCCAGGCGCACAGAGCAGTGACCAAGCACCGCGGGATGGTCAGGGAGCAAGGACCAGAAATTAATTATTAAAGAGTGGGCGAGGTAGTGACGCCCTTGGGAGGTGCTTACAGGCCAGACCAAATAGAACGCCTGTTGCATATTCATTAGAGGGGCAGGGATGAAGGAGGAGGAAAGAAACGAGAGTGGCAGCAGGTTCAGAGAACATTCAGCAACAAGATGGAAGATCTGGAGGCTGTCATGGTGCAGTCAGACCTGGACATTGTGGCCATCACTGAAACCTGGTGTAATGATCACCATGATTGGGAGATGGCCATACCTGGCTATAACATATTCAGAAGAGACAGAGCAGGCAGGAAGGGAGGAGGAGTGGAACTGTATGTGAAAAATGACATAAGGGCCACAGAGATCCAGGAGGAACAAATGGGGAGAGATACTGTGGGTTAAGCTGGAAAGGAAAATGGGAACAGCTATCTGCACAGGTGTGGCTCTAGACCACCAGCCCAGGAGGAAGAAACAGATAGGAGTTGATGCTAGCCATCCAAAGGATGGCAGACAAGGGTGAGGTAGTACTGGTTGAAGACTTCAATATTCCAGACGTGGACTGGAGCATCCCAGCAGCAGCATCAACTAGGAGCAGATTATCCTGGACTCCTTCAGGTGCCTTCCTCAAGCAACTGGTCATGGAACCAACTCAGCAGAAGGCAATACTGGACCTTGTGCTCACAAACAGGGACAGTGTGATGGGGTAACAGTGGGGAGCACCTGGGGAACAGTGACCACCAGTCATTGTGGTTTGAAATCACAGAAAGAGCAGAACCAAACCACACAAAACACGTATCCTGGATTTTAGGGGGCAGACTTTGGGAAAATGGGGAGATACTTGAAAGAGGCATTAAGGGGAATGGGACAGGAATCAGGGGTTGAGGAACAGTGGGCAGTATTTAAAATGGGGATTACAAGAACAACAGAATTATACATTAAGCAGGTTAGCAAAAGGAAAAGGAAGAGGAGACCATTATGGTTTTCCAAGAGGTAGCAAAGAAAGTGAAAGCCAAAAGATTGCATTCAGGCAATACAAAAAGACACAGGCAGAAGGGATAGGGAGAAGTACCAGGAGAAGCAAAGGAGGCAGGGAGGTCAGTAAGGGAAGCCAAAGCTCAGACAGAAGAACACATTGCAAAATCAGTGGGTAGAGGGAAAAACCTTTACAGGTACATAGTGAAAAAAGAAAGACAAAGGGAGGATAATGAGACTGAAGGGGAGGATAGGGGCGTGAAGGATGACAACAGTAAAGCTGACATATTGAACAGGTATTTCTGCTCAGCCTTTACTGAGGAAGAGGAGGGTAATGGGTCTGAAGGAAGTACAAGGGGTGAGAATGGTGCAGAAATGGACACAAGTCCCTTTACACGAGAAAGGGTCCTGAAGGAACTGGAAGTAAAAAGAGTTGATAAAGCAATGGGGCCAGATGGGGTGCACCCCAGGGTCCTTAAAGAACTAAGAGAGGTGGCGGCTGAACCTCTGGCTATCCTGTTTAGCTGATCACTGGAAACAGGGGAGGTACCCAAAGACTGGAGGACAGCAGATGTAGTCCCCTTATACAAAAGCGGGAACAAAGAGGAAGCAGGGAACTACAGACCAGTCAGCCCTGCTTGGTAGTGGGGAAGATCATGGAAGCACTACTGAAGGAGAGATTGGTGGAACATCTGGTTGTCAATGGACTACAGGACCCAAGGCAGCATGGTTTCACCAGGGGAGGTCGTGTCAGACCAACCTCGTTGAATTTTTTGACTGGGTGACTAGGAGGTGGATCAGGGAGGCAGTGGACATGGCCTATCTGGACTTCAGCAAGGCCTTTGACACTGTGCCACATAGAAGACTATTACACAAACTGGGGAATATGGGTGTGGGCAGGACAGTAGTGTGGTGGGTAGGTAACTGGCTGGGTGGCAGGACACAGAGGGTGGTGGTAAATGGCTGTCACTCCACAGAGGGAAGAGTGACCAGTGGGGTACCACAGGGATCAGTGCTGGGACCGTCCTATTCAACATCTTCATCAGTGACATTGCACAGGACCTAGAAGGCAGAATTTCACTGTTCACTGATGACACAAAGCTCTGTAACAGAGTAGACACACCAGAGGGTGTAGACAGAATGAGAAGGGACCTGCAGAAACTTGAAGAATGGTCAGGGTTTGCAGTTGAAATTCAATGCAAAGAAGTGCAAGATAATGCATATGGGGCACAAAACCCTGGCACAATATATCAGTTGGGGGTGAGGATATAGCATGCACCAAGCAGGAAAGGATCTTGGGGTTATCATCTCTGATGACCTCAAGGTAGGGATACAGTGTGACAAGGCAGCAGGTAAAGCAAATAGGATGCTGGGATGTATAGGCAGGGGGAACACCGGCAGGAAAAGGGAGGTCATAATTCTGCTATACAAGACACTAGTGAGGCCCCACCTGGAGTACAGTGTACAGTTCTGGAGACCATACCTACGTAAGGACATAGACAGGGTAGAGAAGGTTCCGAGGAGGGCAACAAAGATGGTGCATGGATTGCATCACAAGTCCTATGAAGACAGGTTGAAGGAACTGAACATGTACTCCTGGAGGAGAGGAGGAAGAGGGGATATGATAGAGACATACAAGTATCTCACAGGAGGAACAGGGTGCAGGAATACACTATTTTTAAGCGAAAAGATGTTCCAAGACTAGAGGGCATGGGATGAAGTTGGAGGAGGATGATTCAGAGGAAACATGAGGAAGAATTTCTTCACAGAACGGGTGGTGGACAAGTGGAACACCCTGCCAGAGGAAGTGGTGGGGGCTGAGACAATCACGAGATTTAAGAATGCATGGGATAGACATAAAGGAATTCTGGAGGTCAGGGGTAAGGGGCAACAGACTTCTAGGAAAACATAAACTGAACTTACAAGCTCAAATGGGCAGACTGGGTGGGCCATAGGCCCTTATCTGCCGACACTGTCTATGTATCTATGTAGAAATGTAAAGGGGCCCTGCCAGTAAAGTAAATAGGCCACCAGGTCCACAGTAAAGAGGGCACCAGGCCTAGTTTAAGAGAAGGTTCTAGACCCACAGTAAAGAGGGCACCAGGCCCAGTTTAGAGAGGACACCAGGCCCATAATAAATAGGGAACTAGGCCCACAGGTTTAATAAAGGGCGCCAGTCCCATATTAAAAAAAAGGGCACCAGGCCAAGTTGACTAAAGGGCACCGGACCCATGGTAATAAAGAGCTCAGGGCTAGTGAATTAGGGGAAGCCAGCCCCAGAGTAGTTAGGGCAGCCCAGGCCTAACAAGTTAGGGCAAACCAGGCTCAGTAGTACTAAGGGCACCAGGCCCAACAGTAATAAAGTAATGGCACGCTTAGGCCCACTGTTCTCACAGATCTAAACAGGACGAATTAGGCCCAGGTCTATGAACCCAATTCAGGCCCACCTGTGCTAAAAGGGGCCTGTTTGTGGGGAAGGCCACTGATATTTAAAGAGCAATACAAGGCCAATGACCCATAGCTAGCTATTTAGGCCCACAGCTATGTTAGGGGCCCAGCAATAGAAGCGACCCCCAGATATGATAGGAGCCTAGCTAGCCACGTAGGTCCTCCAGTGTTAAAGGGGCCCAGTCACCCATCTATTGTATAGCCTTCAAGAGAGCCTATTCCCCACTGTATTGTTTGCACAGTAACAGGAGAACCCAATTTACCTAGAAGGGACCCCATTAGAGTTAGGTCCACCAGAGCTAGGGTTGAATCAGTATAATAAATTGCCTGTATATTTGATGTGGTCTGGACACTGAGACTGTATATTTATTGACCACTACAGTCGGAATTGAGATTTTGTTTGCATTTGCCTGAATTATTATTCCTCCTACGGACATTATTGAGTGTCAAAACTGTCTTGCACTGCTTTGTGCCAACATTTTGGTGCTGGACAACCATCTGAATCAGTCTTCAACTGTATTCAGAGTCACTTCACCAGGTACAACCCAATCAGTCTTCACCTATCTTTCAAGAATCATCCTCCCGGTGCATCCAGAAGCAGACAACAGCCAATCCGCAAAGAGCCGTACCGCAGTTGTCTCGAAGTTACATCGTCCCGTTTATTATTTTCCTCTTACAGTTTCCCAGTACGGCTTGGCCCAGTGCAGAAGTCTGCCATCCGTTTCTTGTTTTCACATCCGCAGCGGAGCACCGTTTGACCCGTCAGTGTCAGTTCTCCGAGTGATGTTCGGTTTGTTGTTTTTAGTGTGTCCTGGCTCGTCCGGACATGGGCTGCACGTTTGGTCGCAGTTTGACATACGATTTATTGTTTTGGCATCTTTTCACTTGGCAATCCAGAAGCGGATTGTGACCTGGTGGTTTGCATTGCTTCTTCTTTCCCGGGCAGTCCAGAAGTGGACGGCAGCCAAATCTTGTATTCCTTTCCGGCAACCCTAGAGAGGTGATTTGTGGCCGAGAACCCATGGTCTGTTAAATCCTCTCTGCATCCTTAGTTTTCCCACCAAGGTTCTGTATTTCACTGGAAAGGCAGTGGAGTGGTTCCACATTTCTTTTCACCAACAGAGAAAACTTACGTGCACCAACTGCCAACCATCTACTGCATAGACTCTTCTTGTGGTATAAGAATAGCTGGATTTTGAAACCTAAGTTTTAGGGAGAGGTGCACCTCGGGGTTGAAACAGACATCTCAGTATAGGGAAGACGCTCTTACAGCATAGCTGTAGCAGCCTATGAATTCAGTCTGTCCTCTTGTGATATAGAGTTCCCCTCTTATAGGGAATAGAAATAAGATGCTCTTACAGCGTAGCTGTTACAGCTGATTATTCTACTGTTCCTCTTGCATATAGTGAAATATAATCTTGCATACAGTGAAATATAATCTTTTTTTTTTATAATTTAAAGTTTTATTGAAAATTTCACTACACACAAAGGACAGGGTCTGTATATCCATAGAGTATTCTTTGAGACAAAACAACTTAATTGACCCAGCCCCTTCCCTGATCACCCCCAAACCATCCCCTGACACAGTTCCTGAGGATTAAGAGCCCATGACATCCATCAATTTGGAGAAAAGATATTAAAAAAAAAAAAGGAATTAGATAGTACACAATGTATGAAGCAAGGCCCAGATCCGTTCATATCTGGAATTGATATTATTAATACTCGAGATAGTCTTCTCCACTTGGAGATTAAATAATAACTTATTTAGCCATTCAGAATAAGAGATAACCTCAGAACTCCTCCAATACTTAAGTACTAATTTTTTAACAGACATAGAAATCAAAGCAATATGGAACTTACGCTTATTAACTGCAATCTGTGAGTAATCCCCGAAAATACAAACCTCTGGAATGAACAGGTCTCTCAGCCCAAGGAGTGGGTCAGCCTTGTCCCTTATAGCCTCCCAAAGGGGTAATATCTTAGGCCATTCCCAGAAAATGTGAAGTAGAGAGCCCTCTGCCTGAGCACACCTAGTACATAGACTAGAAGAGATTAAACCCCATTTAGCCAGCTTCTGGGGATAGTGGTAGAGATTATGGAGATAACGAAATTGCATCAATCGTAGCCTATCTTGTGTTACAAAATGATGGCAATTATTCCATATAGTTGTCCAGTCTTTATCCCAGTTTGGGAAATAGGTCGACCAGAACTCTGTAGGGCCAAACGGTGTAGGGAAACGCCAGCCATACAAAATATTGTATACTTTAGAAATACTTCGGGGAGAATTAGCCAAAGGGGCTAATTCTATAAGAAAGGCAAAATCATAAGATATAGGGAAGCCCTCCCCAAATTTTTTGTTAAGAAGGCGTCTAAGTTATTATACCTTGAAATAATCACTTCCCTTGAGCCTAAATTTCACCACAATATCCTCAGCTAATAATCAAGTGCCATCCTCCTTAAGAAATGAATGAACCTTCCCCTCACCTAAACTAGGCAGCCATCTGGGGATAACATTTTGTTATCTAGTTTAAAAGCAGGAGAGTTCCAAATTGATTGCTCCACATCCAACCAATTCTTATATTTTAGGAATCTACACAGCTGTAAATGAATCCTCAGGGAAATTCCGATTGTGGTACCTTTTAGCTCCTTAGGTATCGAGACTGCATTGAGAAAAAATACGGCAGAAGGGGCAATATTACTCAACTGGATCTTTTTCCTCTCTATTTTAAGCCAAGCAGGCAAATAATCCAGGGGATAGGAGACCATCCACTTTAAGTATTTGGCCGCACAGCAAGCCCAGAAATACAGCCATATGTATGGAAGACGTAGGCCTCCCTTGGACTTAGGTGCCACGAGCTTATAAAAAGCTAACCTAGGCTTCTTTTTGGACCAGATAAAATCTCCAATCACGCTTTGAGCCTTTTTGAACCAGCTGTTTGGCACACAAATGTCCAGCAGTTGGAGAGGGTATAAAATATGTGGGAGAATATTCATCTTAACCAGACTAACTCTCCCCCAAAAAGAGACAGTAGAGCAGACCATCTAACTAAATCCAAAGCCACTGTGGACAATATGACCTCCAAGTTATATTTAAAGGAAGACTGCATGTCCCTAGTTAATACAATACCCAAATACCGCAATGAGTCCTTAGACCAAGCCAAACCCAGGGAAATAATATCATTCTTAAAAACTTTGTGATTTAGAGGGAATACAATCGGCTTCCCTACATTTAGTTTGTAATTAGATAATTTACTATAATGTTCTATTATATCCAACATGGTAGGAATAGAGGTCTCTGGGTGGGAGAGGTACAGAAGCAGGTCATCCGCGTAAGCAGCAACTTTCAGCTCAGTACCGAGAATGGTGACCCCCTGGACCCTCAGACAAGAGATTAATCTATGGATTAAGGGCTCTAAGTAGAGATTAAAAAGCAAGGGAGAAAGGGGACATCCCTGCCTAGTACCATAATGCAAAATGAAGGTCCTAGAGAACATTCCATTCCCTGATATCTTAGCGGTCGGTTGCTGATACAGAGCCCTTATCCAGAATTGAAATTGTTGAGGAAAACCAAAGGAGCTTAATGTATGAAGTAAAAAACTCCAATTAACTCTATCAAAGGCCTTCTCGGCGTCCAGAGAGACCAATGTCATTGATAAAGAAGCATCTCTGGACTCCAAGAACACATGTGAAAGAGTACAGAGGTGGTCTGCGGAAAATCTGCCTTTCATAAATCCTACTTGATGTGAGCCAATTAAATCTGGAAGAACTAGGCTAAGTCTGTCAGCCAAGATCTTTGTTAGAATTTTAATGTCTTGGTTCAACAAAGATATGGGTCTATAACTCTCAACATACTCTAAGTCTTTCCCTGGTTTTGGAAGGAGCACAATGAGGGTTTCAAATAAGGAGTAGTCAACCTGAACCCCAGACAATATATAATGGAAAAGAGACAAGAGATGAGGAGTGATTTGTTCCTTAAAACACTTACAGAAATTTGCTGAAAAACCATCTAACCCAGGTGATTTATCTGAAGGTAGGCCCTTTATCGCCTCCAGTATCTCAGACTCTGTAATAGGGGTTATCAGCCTCTTACCCTGAGATTCCAAGAGTCGAGGCAGATGGGTCTCCGCCAGATAGGAGGAGAGAGTGAAGGCCGAGGGTGGATCAGGCATTTCGCCGTATAAATATTCGTAATAAGTTACGAACTCCGAGACTATTTCCTGAGGATTAGATTTGAGAGTTCTATCAGATTTGGAGCGAATCGGGGGGATAAACCAATTGGACTCTAGCTGTTTAATTCTCTGTGCCAGTAGCTTGCCTGCCTGTTCCCCGTGTTCTATATAAGAGGCTTTGGTACATAAAATAGCAAACTCTGCTTTCTCATTAAGCATAGCTACGTAGGAGTCCCTCAATTTCACCAACTCTTGACCTAACTCATCCGATGGAGTTGAGTGTAGGCTAATCTCTAATGTTCTTATCCGGGCCAGTACCTCCCTCAGCCTGTCATCCCACCTCTTTTTCCTCGCCGCAGCCATCCCAATTAAAATGCCTCGGAGGTATGCCTTAAAGGCACACCAGAGCATGTCTGGCCTAGTATCTTGAGCAGCATTCAGATCAAAAAATTGTGTGATATGTTCTTTGATTTGTTCTCTGCATTTAGAATCCTTAAGCAGTTGGGCATTCAATTTCCACCTGGTTTGCCGTTTAGGCAGAAAATCGAGGGCCAACTTACAAAGCACTAACGAGTGATCGGAGGGTGGACTTGATAGGATAGGATATGAGAGCCTGTCACCCCCCAGTAACAAAACCTGAGACACTAGTAAATAATCATTGTGAGAAAAAGACCTGTGAACAGGGGACACAAAAGTGTATTCCCTGCCCGCAGGATGCAGGACCCTCCAAATATCACACAGGCCTAATTTATCTATTAGTTCCTGCAGTGCACATTGTGCAGGGGAAGGAGAAGTCATTTGAGAACCAGTACGGTCCTTACCTGAGTCTACCACTAAGTTCCAATCCCCCCCTAAAATAATGGTAGAGGGCAACAGTGGAAGAATATTATTAAGTAATCTGGTGAAAAACAAAGGGTCATCTTTGTTAGGGCCATAAATACTGCCTAACACAAAATCTAGAGAAAACAAAGTGCCCTTAACCAGAACAAATCTGCCCTGGGGGTCTTTAATTTCCTGGGTAACCTGAAAAGGAATGCCTTTATTAATGAGAATTAGGACCCCACAGCTGTTTGAAGTTCCTTGGGCTGAAAAGACCTGTCCAATCTGCATCCCTCTCATCTGAATGGCTTCCAAATCAAATAAATGAGATTCCTGGATAAAAGCAACATTTACACCTGAAATATCTAAATGCTTCGATATCTTATATTGCTTCATTTTTTTCCGGGCCCCATTAACATTCCAGGTTGAGAAACAGAGCTCTCTAGCCATTGTACCAATATATTATGACACTGCTGTAAATAATGCCACAGACTCCATTGAGCAGAACCCTCACCCGACTTGTAGTGGACTGTGTCCCCCCCCGACGAAACCTCTCCATCCCCAAACCTCCCCCCCACCCCAATGACCCCATCCTCCAAACTATCCCAACATAACACCAACCCCAATAACGTACCCATCGACCCCCTGCCCACCCATCCCACCCAAATCTCCTGTGCATCTCTATGCAGCACTCCTACAAAAACAGCCGCTCCCATCCTCCTGCCCACCCCCGTACAGAAAGTCAGTGTAATAGCTGACCAAAACAAGAATGAGAAATAATACCAGCTCACTTCGCATATGAAGCCCACAGGCACCTAGACTGTATATGGGACCCGCGGTAAAAAAACAAACCAAAAAACAAATATTAATATTAGCAAAACTCGAGAACCCTATCTAAACTACAAACTCCATACCAAAATGGGTACCGACCCTGATACAGAACAGCCCAAAACCGTGTATCTCCCAACCTCTGCCTCGCCTCAGGGCAAGAGCACATGAAGGAGATAAAAGCGCCACCTGTAGGCCCAAGCAGGGAGAGAGGGCCCCCCTATAAGCAATATGCACCGTGACTGAGAGTAAAATACAGAGAAGAGACAAAATATCATTTAGTAATGCGGACCAGAATCCCAGACTAGGGGAGCTCCCCCTGAGATAACAAAAATGAAAAACTCAAAATTAGTTGAGTCCCAGCTCCGTCCCAGAACAATACTCATGGAGCAGTGCCAAGCCTGTGTGCTGATTACCACCGCTTCCACCTTTCCACATCATCAATATTGTAAGGGATGCACTAAAAGGCGAGGAAACATTCCCCTCTAGTGGTTTCCAAACTAAGCTGCATGGAGACTGTCTGCCCTATAGACACTCCCTTCATCCCTTCTTGTAGGAGCGGTAGGCAACACAAGCCTGAAAGGGCTTCCACCTTGCCGGCCTGCCACAAAATTCGACACACCCTACAAAGCCAGCCCACAACCCGCGATAAGAGCTCTCCACCCGAGGGTCCCCAGCCCAACACGAGCAGTCCTGCACCCTAGCCCAAAAGTAAGAGAGGAAAGAGACAGGTCTAGCCCTGCGCTATTCATAAACAAGGTGTAAACACCACCCCAACCCAAAAGCTCTTCCCTGGAGCCCAAATTACCACTCTGGGTGATCCCACAAGAAACTACCCCCTTTACACCCCGAGGACCTTGGTGGCCCCCCCAAAGCAATATCCTGTACATAAATGGGCATTATCTTCCCTTGAATCTTGCCAGGGATAACATCACTATTCACCTTGTCCTCTGCCCAGTCGAACTAAAGTGTACCTGGTTAATCAAAAAGTCTAAAGATGTAGCAAGTCCTCATTTTTTAAACCCCCAAGAGTTAAACAGTTGGGAATGAATAGCAATAAATCAGAAAATCGAACACTAGACATTTCCAGAAATTCTGTTACATCTCAGACTGACTAAACAGTCCTCCCTAATAACCCCCTAGCTATTAAGAGTCCTTAAAGAGGTCAGGCATAGCTTTTCTCAATCCTTCCACAGCAGAATCAGAGTTCTCATATGAGTGCCATTGTCCAGATATCTGAACTTGTAATGTCGAGGGATATTGCATTCTGAATTTTAAGCCAGCCACTAGGAGCTTCTTCACTACTGGGTGGAAAGCAGCTCTGCATTGCCTTACAGAGAGTGATAGATCCTGGGTAACTCTAATTTTTGTTCCTTTCCATTGTAATTCTTGTATGGTCTTAAGCTTTGAAAAGAAATGTTGTTTCTCCAGAAAATTAAGAAAGTGAAAGATTAACGGTCTGGGAGGTGGAGGATGGAGGCAGTCCAGAAGATGGCAACTAAAATGGTGCAGGTCTGCACCGGAAGACATATGAAGAGAGACTTAAGCAGCTTAATATGTATAGCCTCGAGGAAAGGAGGGAGAGGAGGGACATGATAGAAACTTTCAGGTACCTCATGGGAATCAACAAAGTCCAAGAGGGTAGCATCTTTCAGAAAAAGAGGTGTGCAAGAACAAGGGGCACAATTTGAAGATAGAGGGGGGGCAGCTCAGAGGTAATGTAAGGAAGTATTTTTTCACAGAGAGGGTTGTGGATGCATGGAACGACCTTCCAGAGGAGGTTGTGGAGTCAAAAACATTGGTGGAATTTAAGCATGCATGGAACAGTCATAAGGCAATTCTAAGGGGTGGGGGTAGGAAGAAGTAGGCTGTTGGTTAATTAGGATCTGCAGCTTATCCATTAGGTAGGGAAATGGGCAGACTGGGTGGGCCATGCGGTCCTTATCTGCCATCAAATTCTATGTTTCTATGTTTGTGCCTGGACTGGTTGATGCGATCTCTATGCTAAATAGTTGCCTCTCTGAGATTAAAAACTGGATGAGCTTGAGTTGGTTGAGACTGAATCCGGATAAGACTGAGGTGTTGGTTGTGGATCTGGGACTCCGGGGGCGGGTTTTGGCACTGGGCATGGGTCGGGCCTATGGCTTGACGGTGTCCAGCTCATTACCTCAGATCAGGTGCGTAACCTGGGTGTTATATATATATTTTTTGTATTATCTGTTTTTTGGCCTCCCCATACCAGAGCCGATCACTCCTTCAGGCCCCTCAGAGGATCTTCCCAGTCTGGAAGTCTCCTGACCCCACCGCCCCCTATTTGCAGCCTACCCAGGTATCCCTGATGTATCCCTTCATTGGGTGGGTCCCTTACGTACGTGAGGGATGAGCTTTCCAGCTATACTTCATGACCCTGGGTGCTGCTGAGGCAGCAGATGGAGGTCTGGGAGCCCAGAGTTGGAGATCCGGGGAGGCCGTCACCAATCGGCCCTGGCACATTTTCCTGTTTTCTCCTGAGGAGTGACATGCCACCGACGCTCTGTAGACATCGTGGGTTGGGCGTCGCGCTGTACCACCAGCCTCCACTAGGGGTCAGCAGACACTGAACCGCATCCCCACCCTTCCCTCTGGAGAAGGTGAGTCATCAGCAGAAGCTCCTTCCTTCTCCCCCCGGCCGGCCCTCCAGTGACCCAAGTCCGTTCCCACACCCAGGTCACCGGCATCACAGACGGAAGTCCAACCACTGCACCGATGGGCCGACGCCTGGGTGTTATATTGGATGATGGTCTGACCCTGAAGTCTCAGGTGTCAGCTGTGGTCAAATCCTCATTTTACCATCTGAGGAATATTGCACGGGTGAAACACCTGATTCCCCCGAGCGACCTTCCAACATTGATCCAAGCCTTCATTACTACCCATCTTGACTACTGCAATGCCCTCTACCTAGGGCTGTCTTGGGTTGATATCTACTGCCTGAAGCTAGTGCAGAACACTGCAGCCAGGCTGTTGACTGGTACCTCTAGGACCTGTCACATTATGCCTGTGCTGCGCAATCTGCACTGGCTGCCAATTCAGTGGTGGATCAACTATAAGGTAGGTTTGCTTACCTTTAAAGCCCTACATGAACAGGGACCTGACTACCTCAAAGATCTCCTGACTCCCTACTCCCCTAATCACCCTCTCTGATCCGTCAACGAGGGATTGCTAGAGATTCCCAGGGTTCATCTTAAAACATCTAGAGTTCATGCTTTTTCATTTGCAGCACCAACCCTGTGGAATTCTCTACCTTGTCGGATAAGAGAATGCCTGACCATCAGCAGTTTTAAATCTATGCTGAAAATGTATTCATTCTCTTTAGCTTTCCCTGACTAAGTAATGGGTTGATTTTAAATAATTGTTATATTGTCTATTTTTATACTGCATTTTATATTATGTACAGCACTTTGATTCTGAAAGGTGCTATAAAAATAAAGATTTGCTTGCTTGCTTGCTTTGCTGGTCAGGCCCCAGTCTCCAATGAAGCCAAAACCCTCCTTTCCACACCAATCATTCAACCAGGAGTTGAAGGTATCAAAGTGGAGTGCCCTAGCTTCCCCTGTGCCCTGGATAGGTAGTGTCACAAGCCCCTGCCCTCCAAACCTTGGGCAGCCCAGCAGGGACTCCTGTTTGCAGAGAGGATCTCCCTTTTTAAGAACTTGTGAGGAGGAGTAAGGGTTTCCGGAAGACTTAACAGCCTTTCTTTTCCCAGTGGGAGGGTAGATTCTGTAGTTTTGAGTTCCCTTGACTCTGCACTACTTTCAGTATTTGAATCCCAACATAGCCACTGGCTACCTCTTGCCTAGCTAGTTTTATATGATAGCCAAATGGTACTATCTTTCAGGCACACAGTCTTTTCAAAACCCTTCTGTTAAAATGTTAAATCACACAATCAGACCCCAAGCAGAGCTGATAAGAAAATCATTAACGTTTACTTAAAAATAAAAGCAATACAGAAAAGACTACAGTTTGGAAGAACTTTGTAATGCAGACACTATCAAAAGTAAAACCATATGGTTTACAGAAAAACACTAGATACTGTTATTCTAAGCTGTATCTTGTTTTGATATTAGAGTCCAGACAAGATTTTAAATGTTCTTGTGGAGATGAGTCCTTAAGCAATAATCTTGTAGCAAGTGTGTGTTCCAAGTCAGTTCTCTAAAAAAAAGCCTTTTTATAAATGTCTTCAGGCACTTCCTTGGTGTAAAGTCTTGGTTTCCAAAATTCTGGCTTAAAAATCAGAATTTTCTGTTCAGTATGTGAGAAGTCAAACTTCCACACACTCAGGTCTGGTTTTAGAGATTTTTCCAGGCCTACACCTATACTTCTGGTCTACAAGTATATGCCAGCCGGGACAGACTATCTGACTTCCAGCTAAACTGTTTTCAACTGCTTTGCATTTGAAGTGTGTGTCTGATAATATACTTGAGGGTCATTTTAGGATACACTGCCTTATTTTTTCTCTGAGGTGGGGTTCATGGTTCCAAGACAATACAGATATGAGGGTGCAACAGTTTACCTTTCCCTGTAGGAGTCATTGTGGTTCCATGTCAGATTTCATGTTGACCCCAGTGACATCTGGTCCATGCATTTGGATTGACCCATGATCCCTAGGTCACTACATTACCTGTCTGTCATGGAAAGCCAGAGTGGGATATTTTATGCCATCCTGGGCTATATACCTATCTCCCTTATCTTGAGATATGTACCAGATCCACCCTAGCCATTAGAACAATTAAGGCTATTTTTGTTTGTAATTTCATTCCTAAAGCCTTTTAAAGAGACAGTGTCTTCATTCTAAAGTACATTACAGCATATACAATATGAACCCACATCAGTGGATATAGGCCTATCGTGCAACAGATAGCACCCCTGAGAAAGAGATGGAGCGTCCTATCTGTTTCAGGTTTTCCCCAGCTTCCTGAAATCCTCCTGGACTCTGGCTAACTCCAGCCTTCTCCTGGCCAGGTCATTGGTCCCCAGGTGGACAGTGACATCCAGCTGCTCCCTCCTGGCTATTGTCATAACAATCCTCTGGCTCCGCTTCCCATTCCTTCACACAGTGCTTCCTGGGAGGCACTTGACCTCCCTCTCTCTCACCGTGCTAGGTGTCCCTAACTCTAATCCCAGGACAATAGAGTCCGCCACTAGGAGAAGCTTCTCCCTCCTCTGGAGTACCCTGCCTCCCTTCCCTGGGGCTCCATCCTAGAGGATCCTTCCATACTCCCTGGTCCCAGCCTTAGGTGCCTGAGTGGGGATTTCCTGTTCCTCCAAAACAGTGTAGGAGTTAATAAGTGGGACCAGTTGGGGATGTACTTTCAATCCCCCTCCCTTACCCTCCCTGAGCCCACCATAGACCAATCAGTCCTCTTCCTTGGCATCTTTTGAGATACAGATTGTGGACCCATTGGTCTTTCTGTGGGGGTGGATGTCACCTTCAGTTTGGCCAACTCTTCTCAGAGACAGGCAACCTCCTTCCTCAGCCCAGAGAGGTGCCTGCAGATAAAGCAGCATCACAGCCTCCAGAATATCTCCCTGAAGACAGCTGCTCCACAATCATTGCACTGCACCACTCCCATCATGTCTGTTTCCCTCCATCAACTGCCTGCTTAAGATGTCTATTTGTTATCTCCCAAACATTTTTTTTGTTATGCTTTCTCTCTTCACTACTTTCTGTATGGATGCAGGATGTTGCAAGGCCTATGGGGCCCACCTATAAATGTAGGGTGAACCCTGGGGTGGGTGGGTGGGTTGTATATATTCCCAGGTGGAGGTGGGACTACACCACAGCATGTGTCCAAAAACAATCAGCCAAGGAGTCCTCTGGCAGTGGCTCCTCACTCCACTCACTGTTGTCCAAACACAGTCAATTACAAACACTAAATCAGCTAAAATCCCTGAATTCTGCCCAAACTAAATGAAAAAGCACACAGAAATGGCAGTTAAGAAAATACGTTAAATTCAATTACAAGCACACAGTCACAAACTCACCAGCTAGAATGCCTCAGTCCTGCCCCAACTAAATGAAGAATCAAACCATTTTCATGCCCCAAGTCCTGGGTCTCACAGAGACATGGCTGAAACCACTCATCTCTGATGACACTTACCAACTTCCGGGCTACTCCATGCTGCTCCGTGATAGCCCTGAAAAAAAGAAGGGCTGGGGGAAGGGGGTTGCTCTCTATATCAGGGAAACACCATCAGCCACCCTTGTTCTCTCATCCGATGATGACTCTCCATGTGAATGGCTCATCTCTGAGCTGACCTTGGGCTCATCCAAAAACTTATACCTTGGTTGATGCTACAAGCCCCCAAACAGGGGCACACCTGGCCTGGCCAGTCATCTATCTGGGCTAGCCAAATTCTGTCCTCCTAGGGACACCATTCTCCTGGGTGACTTCAACCTGAACTGGTTAAGCACCCAGGAACTTGACTACTCAAACCTACTCAAACAACACAGCCTGGTGCAAATTATCTCAATCCCCTCCAGGCACAATGTCAGCACCCAAAATCACTATCTTCTCAATTGGGTGGCTACTAACAGAGAGGACAAGGTACTCCAAGCAGGGACCTTGTCCGATTCCATCAGTGACCACTTCCCTACTTATATTCTCTGGACCACCAATACCAAGCATCCCCCCAAATATCTGTCCTTCCATAATTTTAACCATCCTAACATCACTAACCTCCTAGAGGATGTCTATGCCATAAACTGGTCTGTCCTGTACTCCCTGACTGATGTATCAGCAGCAGTGAATTCCCTGAATGATTCCCTCCTTGGGATCCAGGATAACCACTTCCCTCTCACTACTAGAAGGGTGAGAGTGGCTGCACCAGATGGATCACGAAGGAGCTCTTGGACTCAAGAAAGGGACTCCTAATGGGTAGCCTACAAACAGGCACCCACTCCTGACCTCTGGAACAATTATAGGAGATTGCAAAACAAATGCAAACAAACTGCTTAGTCTTAGAAACGTGATTTCTACCAGAGACTTCAAAGGGATAGCCTTGCAAACCCTCAATGTTTCTGGAGCTCCCTTGGCTCCCTCCTTACTCCATGATCCCATACCATCATTATCAACCTAAACTCCCTTGCTAGCCTTCTGACAGATCCACCTGAGGTTGCCCGGCTTTCAACATAAAGTTCACTGACCTTACTGCCCACCTTAGTAAACTCCCCTCTCTGCAACCTCCCAGTCTTGGAGACTGTGTTAGTGACCTGCTCCTTCCCTTTTCTCCCCCCCACCTTTCTATTTCAAGGCCATCTCCCAAAAGATTACCACCAAATTACTCAAGAGCTTCCCTACCAGGGGTAGCCCAGGTACCGATGGCCTCTACGCCACTCTGCTCAAGCTCGTAGCTCCTGCCATCTCCAAACTTCTGACTTTCATTTTTAAACTTGCCCTGGCCTCAGCAACCATGCCCAACTCTTGGAAGATTGCCATAGAAGTCCTGATATTTAAAGCCAGGTGCCCTCTTTCAGCAGACAATTACTGACCAATCTCCATCCTCCCCCACTTGAGCAAACTACTTGAGAAAATTTTCCACCATCAACTTAGAGATCACATTGATAAGTACAACCTTTTGTGCATACAGCAACATGGGTTCAGAAAAAGAACCATAGCACCACTTCTGCCCTAGCCTTCCTAACCAACCATGTCTACAGAAACATGGATCAAGGTAAAGCCACTAGTGTTGTGTTTGTGGACTTGTGGGGTAGGAAGGCCTTTGACCTGGTCAACCACCCCCTACTGCACACCAAACTCCATCAGCTTGGTTGCTCTAATGAGATGTTGTGGTGGTTCCAGAGTTATGTATTGAGCTGTTCCCAATCAGTGACAATTGGAATTGCCACCTCCCCTGAATTGCCTGTCTCCACGGGTGTCCCCAAGGGTTCCATTCTGGACCCCTTACTGTTTTCTATATTCATTAACTCCCTCCCTGCTGACAGCCTTAACTGTTCTGTCCTGCTGTATGCCAATGACTTAGTTCTCTTCCCTAGTGACAAGTCACTACAGAACACAGTATTTACTCAAAACCATGGTCATGCCCATAACTGTTTTTTGTCAAACATGCTCCTTGTTAATGAGGAGAAAATCAAATCTATGCTCTTTGGATCTAAGCTCAACTTGCCAAATACTGAGAAATCCAACTCTTCCCTCTCTGTGCTCTACCCATCCGGGCCTGCCTGGCAGAATGTCCCCAATTTGAAGTACTTGAGTGTAACCCTTGATCCCTTCCTATTGTTTGCCAAACAAGCTAACACCATTATACACAGAGTAAACCTGAAACTAGGTGCTGCTTATCAACAAAAAAAGTATCTAACCCTGGAGGCCAGGTTAGCTACTGCCAGAGGAAATCTGCTCCCCATCCTCGACTACTGCTCTCCTACCTACTCCTCCTCAATGTCCTCTACCCTTTGCCTCAGTCTCACCTTGGCCTACAATAATGTTTGCCACTTTGCATTATTAGCTCCCTATTCAATCCACCATTGTGACTTATACCAGTCTCTAGGGTGGCTCCCACTCAAGGGCCACTATGATTATGTACTTGGTTGCATCATTGACAGTGCTCTGTGAGGTGGTGTTGAGTCCCCATATGCCTCCCTCCTCAAGGCCCATATTGCTCCCAGGAGTCTTCATGAAACTTCAGTTCCCCCGGAGGTCCCCAGAGTCTCCACTGTAATGGGAAGTAAAGATCTGTTAGTGGCTGCCCCTTCCTATGGAACAGAATCCCAGGCCCCTCTGCTCGGCCACCTTGCACCACTCCTTCAAAACCTGGCTATTGCCTGAATCCAGCTTCTCTTGCTCACCAGGGTGACCCCTCTCTCCTCCAGGAGACACACTACTCTCCCCACAACACTTAATTTCACCCACCCAATCTATATCCCTTCTCCCCTTCCTCTACCTACCCATCCCCTATTATTTTATTTTTTCCTGCTTACTCAAATCTCTCCTTTATACCTCTCCCTTCCTAATGAATACTTCCTAATGTCCTTTGCCCTCTGTTTCTGCTCTTTCCTCTTTCCTCTGGATTGCTAACTACCACTGGTGCATGTTCACAAACCTCTACTGCACCTTAACTCTCTGCACTTTCTCTATTTCCAGTATAAGCATTCTCCACCTCAGGTGTTATTATCTTGCTATGTAATTGCTCTTGTGTACTGATTTGTATTCTCTGTAACTTGTGTTGTAAAGCTTTGTATACTATATTGACACTGACATTTTATTGCACTGTACTTTAATCTGTGCAATTTGTTGTGGCCCGGGTTATGCCTGAAAATGGTCCTTGGATCAGTGTACTTACCATGTTATCAAAGATTTAAATAAATTTTTAAAGGGCACGAAGGTCTAGCAGCATATTAAAGAGGAGGGGACCACATGACCAATGGTAGGGAATTGATGGCTGGTAGGAGGAGATTCCTTACCCAATTTAAACCCCACAGGTGAAAGTGATCATTCACATGAGTGACCCCAAAGCATGAAGACCATGAAGCAGAAAGATGGTGTCCTCTGGTTGTATGCAGGATAGTACATAGATGTGCAGGACACTGCACAATTTTTCAATGGGGCTTAGTTAAGATCTAGCAAGGTTCACTGACCAAGAGTAAACATCACTGGTCACCATTACTGCACTTATAAATGTGTGAGTAGGTTCTTATTAGGTTGGTGTAAAGTAGGGTCTAAGGTGTGAGCAGTTGCTAAATTGGGAATAAATGTGTTTTGTTCTAAACTCTAGCTTGGATGATACTGGTGTAACCCCCCTGTTACCCGGGGTTACTAGAATCCCAGTAAGACCTAGTGGTAGGCAGGGAAGGCAGCTTGTGAAACTCCAGTTAAATGGATTTCACACTGTCTCATTCTGTTCTCAGTCTCAGCTGAGACTGAGGGATGACATCACCATATAACTCTCACAGCTGCATGAGCCACACTGGAATGCTGCCATTGAAAGTTAGGATAGAATGTTGGGGGAATTTGAACAGACTGTGTGCAGTCTTGGAGAGAGGAAGTAGCACAGCAGTCTGTGTGTAGGCTGTCAGAGCCTTAAGCTCTGTTTTAGAGCTACTGTAAGGGAGGTGTGTGTGTTTCCGCCATAAGAGGAACACAGAAGCTGATTGTTGAAGTGATGGAGACTGCTGTGGTTTGCCTGTCTTCCAGGGGCAACCCTCCTGGTTCTGGCTAAGGGAAGAAAGTGCCTATTTCAAGTTGTGCTGTGGCACCAGAAACTGTGGGAGAGAAATTCCTGTGAGGAATCGCCTGTGGGGCACCTGCAACCAAAGGGTGAGTTCGCTCTGATACAGGGCCAATGTTTTTCACCTGAACTATTGGAAAGTGGGGATTGGACTACTTAATCTGTAGAAGGTCTAGTGTAATAGACATTGCTGGTTATTTCAAGTAGGTTCAAGTCCAGCACAAAAACTGAAGTAAAGTGGGGATTGGACTGCTTAATCAGTGGGTGGCCTAGAGCAATGGGCTATGCCAAGTAAAAGTATGTTCATGTCCAGCTCAATGGGAAAGAAAGACAAGTAGAAGAAATGTGACATACATTTAGCCTTAATCTACATTGCCAAGCTTTACAGAATGAGATCTTTACTGTCCAGAGAAATGGCAGGGTATGAATTGTGGGAGCGAGAGGTGGCAGACCCCCCATCAGTAGTAACCAAATTCACCTCTATGGATTTGCTCTGTGGCACCTTTACTTTCTCTCAGGCACTTGGCCAGTGCCTGAGGAAAGTACCCAGACATGGGATTAAAAGGAGAAGTACCTGATAGAGCTGAGGTGCTCTTAGGTGGTTTAGGGAGCCACCAGCAAAGGTTTCCATGACATATGGAAGGTATCCGAGTGGCCAGCAGGGGAGCCGAGCCAGGGAAAACCCAGAATAGTGTACAAGTTCAGACTGTGTATCCAAAGCAGCGTGCAAGTCTGGGCTGTGTGCCCAGTGGGTTCAGAGCCTGAGGGCAGAAGTGTTGAAGGAGTGTTTGTGATTCTTTTAATCTGCATTACCAGAAGTGTAGCCCCGTTGGGGTCCGTCTATGTGTTGTTTGTTCTGTTTGGATGTGAATAAAGCCACACTTTACAATCCCATTTTTGGTATTGGACATTACAGTTATTGCTTCCTGTGTTTGGAATTACTTGGGTGCCCCTGTGCAGAGTAGCCAAACCTAGCCTTTGTGCCGAGTGACCTATTCCTCCCCGAATCCCGCCCACCTGGTATTGCTGACAGATTCAAACGGCATACCACCTGGTCATTACACTGGTTAAAATCTATTACATAGTGACTGTGCAGTACGCCTATCACTCTGCACCACTATGTGAATCTCAAATGAATGGGATACTGCAAACACCCATTCTGGGGTACTTTTGACCAAAGATATTGAGGTAGGATATAAATAGGTAACATACATTCCTGAGAGGATCAAACTTAAGATCATTACACTTGGGGCCTGGTGTAGACATGCACAGAGGGAGAAGGAGAAGGAGGGGTCTGTGTATATAGGAATTAGTTGCAGGGCCTTGTTGTGCCACACTCCTCCATGATACACTCTGGAGGTGTGGACATTGCCCAGTCTGCTGCAGGTTTGCAGCATTCCACTTTGAGGTGGCTGCAGCATAGGCCATAATTCACTAGCTGCAGACTGGAGTGGGGTCCAGGGCTGTCCACTGCTGCTCCTCTCCCTCAGCATCCCCAAGAGTTTGTAATAGCAGTTAGAAGGTAGTTGGCAAGGGGAGGGGCAGAGGGGGGCATTTTTCTGGGGAGGAAAAGGGCTTTGAAATGGCAACAAGCAAAGTTTCTCCCTCCCCCAAATAAAGCACTGCATGCTACTCCCCCCTGCTACAGAAAAGCACACTGTTAGCCATAAGACTCCACAATAAAACCTGCTGAGGGGGTCTGCAGTCAAAAAGGGACATCCAGGATGAGGGTACTCATAGTGGTTGACAATAATTAAGGGTACTGAGATTGTGGTATGCACCACAGAACAGGTGGGAGGGTGGTTTCCTGTCCTTCAGGGGCAACAGAGATAGTGTACTTGTAAAGGTAGATGGACTGGTTTGGGAAGTTGAGGGGTAGATGCTGTTGTCCTTATTGGGATGATCTATCTGGCAGGGAAGCTGTTAGGAGCAGTAAAAGACAGTGTCAGTGCACTGGGTTCCAGGCTTAAAGGGTTGGCTGGCAACACTATGTCTTTCTTAGAAGTCCTCACAATATACAGGAAGGGGAGGCAAGGAAGTTGAAAAACCTCCAGGTCAACAAGTGCTTGAAAAGTGGTGCATTTGAGAGAAGTTTTGCTTCTTTGGAGTCTGAGGTAACTTTTAGTGAGATAAAGGCCTATTTGAATCAGACAGCCTTCATCCTAAACCTCCATCCGACCATGGAGAAAACAAATGCATTGGGCCAGAGGTTTAATGCATTTAAATAAGAATAGGGGATTCTGGGGCTAAGGTAATCCATAAGGGAAACTTTATTTATTTATTTGAATTGTGGTAACTGGGTAGGCCCACTGAGATGGAATGTCCCTTTTTCAGGGGTGACCCAGGGTAGGGGTACAAAAGGGAGGAACAGTGATACAATGAATAACAGCATATGGTAAGTGTACACAGACACTTTTACAAAACATCATAAGAAGCAAAGTAAAAAGTATTAGAAACATGGTACAGTACACAGAGAACCATGACTGGAATGTCAACATACCAGGTTACACAGTTTATAGGAGGGGCAGGGAGTGTAGAAGAGCAGGAGGAGTAGCTCTCTATGTAAGGGAAATGATCAAAGCAATGAAACTAAAGGGTAAACACGGAGGAGAGGAGGCACTGTGGGCCACCTTGGAGACAGAAAATGGTCCCACAATCTGCATAGGTGTTGTATACATACCCCGTCTCATGGGGAGGAAATGGACAAGGAAATGATAGACGGCATCCTTAGGATGGCAGAAAAAGGGGAGATATTGTTGATGTGGGACCTGAATATACCAGATGTTAACTGAAGCACCTTTGCTGCAGCCACATCCAAGAGCAGGGTCATTCTCGATGCCCTACAGGAGGCATGCCTCAGACAGCTAGCGTTGGAACCCACTCGGGAGGGAGCAATCTTAGACCTGGTAATCTCAAATGGGGACAGATAGAGGATCTCAAATTTAGAAGTAGGTAGCCATCTGGGAACAAGTGACCACCAAACAGTGCGGTTCATGATAAACACAGCCAGAGTCAAGCCATACAAAAGTGAGGGTACTAGACTTTAGCTGGGCTGACTTTGCCAAAAAGGGAGAGTGTCTCAGAAAAGCACTAGCAAATGGATAAGATGGAGGGGTGGAGGAACAATGGGGAAACATCAAAACTGCCATCACAGAGGCAACAAGCCTTTGTGCGGAGCAAATAAACAAATCAAAACAAAGGAAAAAATCACTATAGTTCTCAAAAGAGGTGGCAGGGAAGGTTAGAAGAAAAAGATACCTTTCAGGAAGTATAAGAAAGCACAGAAGGAGCAGGACAGAGAACTGTACCAGTTAAAGCAGAAGGAAGCAGGTAAAGTAGTCAGAATAGCAAAGGAACACACCAAGGAAAAGATAACTAACTCGGTTAAGGAGAGGGATAAAACCTTTTATAGGTACATTAGGGAGTGAAGAAAGACCAAGGGAGGGATAGTGAGGCTTAATAAAGGGGAAGGTGGGTGGGCAGAGGGTGACAGTGAAAAAGCAGGGATACTGAACAAATACTTCTGCTCAATATTCACAAAAGAAGAGGAGGGGAAGGTACCTAATCCAATCAATAGAAGCACTCTTGATAGGGGTTTTGATACTAGTCCATTCACAGAAGAAAGGGTAATGAAAGAACTCCTAAAACTGGAGGTGGACAAAGCAATGGGCCCTGATGGGATTCACCCCAAAATTCTGAAAGAACTAAGGGGAGAACTAGTGACACCACTGACTACCCTTTTTAACAAATCATGGGAGGATGGTGTGGTACCTAAGGACTGGAAGATGGCAGTTGTGATTCCCTTTCACAAAAATGGGAGCAAAGCAGAGGCAGGAAACTACAGACCTGTTAGTTTGACTTCAGTGGAAGGAAAAATGATGAAATCATTTCTGAAAGAAAGAATTGTTAAGTACCTAGAGGCCAGTGGGGCACAGGACCCAAGGCAGCATGGATTCACAGTGGGAAGGTCATGTCAGATGAATCTAATAGATTTCTTTGCCTGGGTGACCAAAGCAGTAGACCAGGGAGGGCTGTGGACATGGACTACCTAGACGTTAGCAAGGCATTTGACACAGTTCCACACAAAAGATTAATAAACAAATTAGCCAGCCTGGGAGTGGGTCCTAGGGTGGTAGCCTGGGTAAAAAATTGGCTGGACAACAGGACACAGAGGGTAATAGTAAATGGAGTCCACCCAGAAGAAAAGGAGGTTACTAGCTGGGTACTGCAGGGTTCAGTATTGCAGAGGGACTGGAAGGAAAAGTATGCCTCTTTGCAGACAACACAAAGATCTGCAATAGGAGTGATACACAAGGTGGGGTGAAAAGGATGAGAAGGGACTTAGCAAGGTTGGAGGAATGGTCAATAGTATAGCAGCTTAGATTCATTGCAAAGAAAAAGTAATGCACCTGGGAAACAAAAACCCAGGGGAAAAGCACACAATGGTGGGAGGTACTAACAACAAAACAAATGGAAAAGGACCTGCGGGTAGTCATATCAGATGACCTAAAGGTAAGCAAGCAATGTGAAAAGGCAGTAAGGTGGGCTGGGAGGATACTGGGATGTATAGGAAGAGGCATCACCAGTAGAAAACAAGGAGTCGTTATCCCTCTGTACAGACAGTTGATGAGACCCCATCTGGAGTACTATATGCAGTTCTGGAGACCCAGTCTCCGCAAGGACATAGACTGAATGGAAGCAGTCCCGAGGAGGACAACTAAAATGGTGCAGGGTCTGCACCAGGAGCCATATGAAGAGAGATTAAAGGAGCTTAATATGTAGACCCTCGAGGAAAGGAGGGAGAGGGGGACATGATAGAAACTTTTAAGTAACTCAAGGGAATCAACAAAGTCCAGGAGGGTAGCATATTTCAGAAAAAGAGATGTGCAAGAACAAGGGGGCACAATTTGAAGATGGGAGGGCGGCTCAAGTGCAACGTGAGGAATTATTTTTTCATGGAGAGGGTTGTGGATGCATGGAATGGCCTTCATGAGGAGGTTATGGAGTCAAAAACAGTGGGGGAATTCCAGAATGCATGGGACAGACATAAGGCAATTCTGGTAGGGGAGGTAGGAAGAAGTAGGCTGTTGGTTAACTAGGATCTGTAGCTTATCCAATAGGTAGGGAAAGGGGCAGACTGGGTGTGCCAAGCGGTCCTTATCTGCCATCAAAGTTTATGTTTCTATATTTCAATGGCAGTAATTAAGTTACATCTTCAGATAAATGCAACTAGTAGAAGGATAAATGTCAAAGCACGATACCTTAGCAAGACACATGTACATTAGGTATAAATGAATACAGTGTTTACAGGTACAGAGGGTTTATTTACAACTGAGATCAACCAGAAAATCAAAGCGCAACTCACGTTGCACCAAGACAGTGTAGAATTAAAGGGTAGGTTAAGCGAGGTACAAATAAGGAACCCAGAAAGGGTGGTTTAAGTGAGGTACAAGTAGGAACCCAGAAAGAGGGCAATAGAGGGGAGAGTGAGAGGGAGGTGAGGGGTGCAGTCCTTAGGAGCAGGTACACAGCTGAGCGGAGGCAAGGTAACATTTGAGAGAATGCTTGAGCAGATGTATAGAGGTGTAGGTCAGGACAGAGGAAGGAAGAGAGTTCCAGAGAGAGGGCCCCAAAAAGGCGAAGGCATGCCAACCCACTGCTAGATGAGATTTAGGGATAGTGGGCAAATGCAACCCAATGGACCTTAAAGGTCTAGTCATGTATTTTTGTTGAATGATGGGCATGAGGCAGGGAGGAATGTAGGTATGTACAAGTCTGAAAGTTAGGCAGAGGGTGGAGAACTGCAGCCTGGCTTCAAAAGAAGGCCAGCCCAGCCCAGTGAGCCAAGGACAGAGCAGTGGTGATCCCTGGCATTAGCGCCAAGGGCAAAGTGAGCTATCCTGTAGTAAGTTTGTTTTAACTTGGTAAGGGGGGAGGAACTTAGTTAAGAAAACCTAGCTAGCACTCCACCAAGAAGTTGGGGCAATCAGGTAACAGAAGATAATGTAGGCAGGGAACATGGAAGGGGCACTGGCCAGGGAGTGAGAACCACATCAAATGGGGAGGGGGTAAAGAAGACCATAAAACACAGGGAATGGATAAAATAGGTCTGGACAGTGAATGGGTTAAGGCCTGAAAGTGGGGTTCCTGGTGAGTAGTCTGCTTAAAATGCCAGAAGCCTTGGGAACAAAATGAGTGATCTCCAGGCTATGGCAGCAGAGGGCAGCCTTTATATAATGACGATAAGCAAAATATAAGCAGCACATAACTGTGAGTGGGACCTTGGTTGCACTCAAGTGAAGAGATCAGGTTGCTGGAGAGTAAAGAGACAGGGGAGTGGGCAAAGTGTAATCCTTACAGTATCAGTTGTCAGGAAGGGGGAAGGATCATCAGCATGTGGATGACCTATGGACTCCTAGTCAGTTGGGAGATGTGGACATGACACTTACTGAGCAGATCTGGAGGGCAGCAGCTGGAGGCAAATTCATGCTACTATGGGACTTCAACATGCCTAACATAGGCTGGAATATTCCAAGGGCACAAACCAGGTATTGGACAACATCTTCCAGAACTGCTTGCTGGAAGAGCATGTGGATAGGTAGGATAGTGAAGGGGTCATACTCAATCTAGTTCTGACCAAGTGGAACATCATTGTGGAGGTAACAGTATAACAGTAGAGGATCTACTCAAAACTAATGACCACAGCACAGTGTGTGTAGACATAGCCTTGAAAGCCAAAAGCAGAAGTTCTAGATGATGGTTCTGGACTTCAGGAAGACAGAGGAGTAGGAACTAAGCGAGAGGCACAGGGGATCTTTCCAAATACTATGGGTGAAGAGCAAGTGGGACTCTACTAATCAAGGGATCCTTGAGGTGTCAACAGCAAGCCTCACGCAGGTAGAGAAAGTGAGGAAGCACAAAAAGCCTATATGATTTTCCAAGGCAGTGGGGGAAGCAGTGAGGGCCTGTAACAGGGATCCCCCTGTTATGTATTTAAACCGTGTCATAAATATAAAAATATGCAATATAATATGAATATGTGCAATCTCACCCATACACTTTTTTCCTTTCCTCTTATTTTTTCTGCCTTTTCTTTAAATTATTGTGAGTGTGGCCAACCTGGCAATCTCTAAAAATGCTTTGCTGTTCCTTATTCTCTTTACCCCCCCTTTATGCACACAGCGTTATGCTCCCAATTGCAGAGATGGGAAACAGCGCAAGTCACACTTTAGTGTTAATGTCTGGTGCCCCTTAGTTTAAAAAGAAGTGTAGCACCATTTCTGGGGCATCGAGCTCCGGAACCACTACTGCTGAGTGCAGCTCCTTTGACTTAT
Source organism: Neoceratodus forsteri (assembly GCA_016271365.2). NCBI lineage: Eukaryota > Metazoa > Chordata > Ceratodontiformes > Ceratodontidae > Neoceratodus > Neoceratodus forsteri. Next base: position 761,279,684 of record CM057451.1, read on the forward strand.
GCGGCTCCAGTACAAGGGACAGCGCTGCTTGCCAAGTGTGACCAAGCAATTCTTTTTTTTTGGAGCGGGTTGCTCTGTGTTGGTGTAACCGTGTATAGTGGCTGAATGTACGCTCCTTATTCAGAGCAAGTAAAATGATGATTGCTTCAGAGCAATGGCATGCTCCAAAGAAAAAGCCGACTGCTGTGCTAGTGGCAAGATCAAAGTCGCTTGAATACTTGACTGCTAACTAATGAGACACTACGGGCAAGGATAACTGTAAGCCCTGTAGTGTCTAGAATAAAGTGTACCCTGTACAGAAGCAGCCCCAGAGATGTTGTGATTGAGGACTGCATATGAAATAGAATAATTTGTGGGCTAGTGGAACAAATAAATAAAAAAGGGCCCTATTTGTATGTTTTGAACCTGTGATGTTCTAGCCACACTATCTGGCCTATGAAAACTCCCCAATTATGTAATGTCACGGCCTATGGAAACTCCCTAATTATGTAGTGTCACGACCTATGAAAACTCCACAATTATGTAATGTAATCACAAGGAGCTATAAAAAGGGCTCACCACTAGTGGAATGTTAGATAGTTGAGTCAGTCTAGTGCTGACAGTGAGTAGGGTAAGACCTACAGTTAGTGAGCGAGTGAGCGAGTGACTGACTGACTGAGTGACTGAGTGAGTGAGTGAGTGAGTGTGTGTGTGTGTGTGTGTGTGTGTAGATTTCACACAGGTTACTTGAGAAAAGTATTCATTGTACTATCTGGACTGAAGCAAAGTCACAGACTCTGCTGAAAGAAGCAGAGGTCTGCATTTCTTTGTGCAAGACTAACTGGATTTTTTTTTCATTTCTGTAAATAAGTGTATTATTTCTAAAAATAAATTGATGAATGCTATTGTGTGTTTTTTATGCACTTGACCCCTGCTTTATTGTGTCAGTGATTATCCCACACGTTCACACTGGTGTTAGAAGACATATGAAGAAAGACTAAAGGAGCTTAAGATGTATAGCCTTGAGGAAAGGAGGGAGAGGGGGGGCATGATAGGAACTTTCAAATGCCTCAAGGGAATCAACAAATTCCAAGAGGGTAGCATCTTTCAGAAAAAGAGATGTGCAAGAACAAGGGGGCACAATTTGAAGATTGAGGGGGACAGTTCAGAGGTAATGTGAGGAAGTATTTCTTCACAGAGAGGGTTGTAGATGCATGGAACTGCCTTTCTGAGGAGGTCATAGAGTCAAAAACAGTGCATGGGACAGACACAAGGCAATTCTAGTGTGGGGTAGGAGGAAGTAGGCTGTTGGTTAACTAGGATCTGCAGCTTATCCATTAGGTAGGGAAATGGGCAGACTAGGTGGGACAAGCGGTCCTTATCTGCCATCAAATTCTATTTTTCTAGAAATGGGATACCTGGCTCATCTAGACTGCCTGGGAGATGCTGCCAGGAGGGTATAGTACAGTACCCGACACATGCACATGGTAAAAAGTACAAGCCAATGAAAGTCCAGTGGACTTGAACAATGGCTGAAAATCTCAGACTGAAGACAGTGGCTGGGATGGACCCTGGTGCTCGGCCGAAGATTGTGAAGAAAGAGCAGGAGGGGGCCACAGATAAGGAACCCTTGGAAGAAGAGGACGGGAAGCAGATGGAGGAGAGTGCACCAGAAGACCCCAGCGACCTGCTGAGCTGGCTCTGTATAAAACAATTGGAGATAGAGCATGAGCAAGCAGAGGACCAATGACAGTGAGACGAGGACAGGAGACTACAAGAAGAGGAAAGGAAGTGACAGGATGAGAGATGGAGGGATGCCTTGCAAGCCGTCCATGCCCTGACCCCTGGGCAACCTGACCGAAATGTACCCCGTGACATAAAGTTAACAAAATTGACAGAGGCTGATGATATAGAAGCCTACTTAACTATGTTCGAGCATTTGCTCAGACATGTGCTTGGCCTGAAGACCAGTGGGTCATCAGACTTGTCCCATACTTATCTGGATGGGTCCAACTGGTGTATAGTCACCTTGCTGCCCTTGACGCTAGTGATTACAATTGGGTCAAGTAGAATATCCTCTGTCGGTATGATATCAATACCAATACCTATAGGCAATGATTCAGGTCCCAAAGGATGATAGGCCAAGATACCCCTCGACAGACTTTTGCCAGGTTAAAAAGTTTCTGTCTGAAATGGTCACAACCAATGGTCAAAACCCTCGACCATCCTGGAATTGATAACTATAGAGCAATTTATCCAAGTATTGCCCCAAGACATCCAGGTATGGTTGAAGGAGCACAAACCCGACACAGCAGAGAAGACCATCACTCTGGCTGAGAATTACCTGGCTGCCAGACCATCAAAGTCTAGAGGATACCAAGGCTCTTCTCCCCAACCTATGTCACTGGTAAGACCTTTTGTAACTACTTATTCCAGACAGTTAAATGTTGGGGGAAATAACTGGTGAGGGGACAGAAGGTCAAGGCCTTATTCCACAGACATTATTTGTCACAGCTGGTTGGGAAAAGGACACATAGCCCATAATTGCCCCAAAAGAAGAAACAAAGCTGCCCACTTGGCAATGGCTAATTGGGGGTATGTTACCACAGTGGGGATCGGCCAGGATGAAACAGTGGGATTGCTGGACTCAGGAAGTAAACAAACCTTGGTGCAGGCGGACATTTTAAAGAACTACTGTAGTAAAAGGCTGGAAGCAAAGGTAACCTGCATCCATTGGGATGTCCACCAGTACCCTACAGCCATGGTGGAAATGACGGTAGGTCAGGATAAACAGCTCATCTCTGTTGGTTAAGTACCTAGACTGCCAGTTCCCATTATTATCAGCCAGAATTTCCCTAACTTTGACCGGCTGATAAAAAATTAACAGACCTGTGACCAGCTCATGGGAGTAACCACTCGGGTCCAGGCTAGACAAGAACAGTCACAGAACATTTTTCCATTTGATGAGAAGGTATATGAGGTACCAGGGAAAACAAGGAAATCAAGAAAGGAGAAGAGGGCCGAAAACAGAAAATGGAGGGATACCCATCAGGAAGGAATACCTGATGTTTGGTCCAATTTAGCTGGGACTAATTTAAAAATGGAGCAAAAGTTGGATGAGACTTTGAATTCCTTTTTCTTAGAGGTGGATCAGGTGGTTGTAGAAGGGCAGCCACAGTATGTCATAACAAATGATGTTTTGTATCGCATGTGTACTAACTCCACTGAGGGGAATGTATAAGACAAATGATGGTACCCCAGAAACATAGGGATAGACTAATGTACCTAGCCCATGATATCCCTATGGCTGGCCATAAAGGATGAGATAGGACATTAGGCAGATTGACTAATTGATTCTTCTGGCCTGGGATACATGAGAATGTGTCTGAGTATTGTTGCATTTGTCCTGAGTGCCAATTGGTAGCCAAAGGTGGAAAAGGGGATAAGATGCCCCTACAGCCAATACCCGCAGTAATGTCACCATTTGAGAGAATAGCTATGGATGTGGTAGGCCCCCTAACAAAAAGTTCAAAAGGTAACCAGTATATTTTGGTGATTTGTGATTATGCAACCAGGTATCCTTAGGCGATATCCCTTCAGACTGTGACAGACCCTCGGATTTCTGAGGAACTGGCAAAAATGTTTTAGTCGATTGGGCATCCTGGAGGTCATTCTCACAGACAGAGGTGCCAACTTTACCTCAGTACTCCTCAAGGAGTTGTACAGATTGTTAGGGGTAACTGCAGTGAAAACATCTTCCTACCACCCCCATACTGATGGTTTCATGGAGCGTTTTAATAAGACTCTAAAACAAGTAAGCAAGATGGCAGCCGTGTTGGGCTAGCCGCTGTGTCATTACACTGTTCGAACCGTGATTGTGCCATGTTTGTTTGCTCATTTTTATTTTGAGCTCTGCAGTATTTTAGCATCTTCCAGCACCTCTTAATGTCACATTTATTAACCAATTGCTTAATTTCATTTTTGTTCCATTTAGTAGTCCCATTGTTTCAGCAGGCCTATCGTTAGTCCGATTTGGGGATCCTTTTAACTCGATTATGACTACCTATAGAGCCTACAGATAGTGTGTAGCGTCCCCTGGATTGTATCTACAACTGGGATTCCACTTCTAAGGGGAAATTTCTTTTCCTTCATGGAGTTTGATTGATTTTGCAGTGGCTGGTGTTATCTTGGATTTAAAACTCAAGACCTGAGGACCGCATATTGATCTGGAGTGTTGGACCGAAGTGGCTGGGATTTTTGGAGTACTTGAGAGGAGAAGCTGGTTTTACTAATTCCTGTTGATCTTGCTGTGGTGAGATCTCTTGAAGCAGATAGAGGAGTTTGTTTTGCCTCCTTGATATATTCTTGACTGCTTGCTATTTCGAAACCTAAATTAAGGAGTCTGTTTTGGTATGAGATTCTTGGGGTGAGCTGCCTGGGGTGGTTGCTGCCGTTAGCTAGGTTTGGGGCGGGTGGCACTGGTTTCAGACCTGTAGAAGGACAGGCCCGAGTAACCGGGTTATCCTAGGTTCACTGGGGGGATCCGCTGGTGAGTGGATTCTGTGTAGGGGGCCATTGCTGTAGTCTTGACTAGGGCAGTGACCTCCTGGAGAGGTGATTATCTCCCCTATGCTAAAAAGTGAAATTAACAGTGCTCCTGGCTATGGAATCTGCATCTATGACCTCTCCCTACAAACGTTCGGCTCCAGAGAACGTTGTCTTTTTCTGGACTGCCTTATAATTTTCTGTACTCTCTTTAGGACTTTTGTGAGAGCAGAGTCTGAGAGTGAGTTTTGATTTGGCCAGGGGAAGTGAGAGATCCCTTGGCCCCTCAACAAAACAAAAGCTGGATTTAGATTGATATGTGTTAGACTCCTGATATTGCATTGATTTTGAGTGGTATTGAACTACATGGATCGGAATGGACTGAAATGGAAAGAAATCTGTATGGTACTTTAATTGGATTGTAATTGAAATAATTTATTTATTTATTTTAGTTAGATTGCTTATTTGGCTGTTATTATTTGTGTGCTATTGATGATTTGAATGCTGTTATGGTATGTGAATGGTTGATAGGATTCTTGTGGGGTGTATGGTTGTGTGAGATGTGCCCTGTTGGAGATGGGTGTTCATGTGTGGTGATAATTATAGTGCGTTAGTGTGATTTTATTATTTTGGGTTTATTTATTTCAATTTTCTTGGTTCAAGATGTGCTGGGAAGGTGTTAAGACAGTCAGGTATTATTCCCCCACTGTGCTCCATGATCTACGCCCCTTTCATTGTCCCCATTATCAGGCTGAAGTTTATAGGAGATGTCGGGTGATGGAGATAGTGAGGAGGCGGTGAAGGGTATATGGACTGGGCACAGTGGGGGAATGGAGAAGGGTGGGTGGATAGAGGCAGTGGGGGCTAGGAGACGCCCTGGGGCAAAATGGGGTCAGGAAAGAGGTACTCCCTGCCTGATTCCCATACCCAAGGGCTCCACAAATTGCGGGCAGGTCCTGGGATCCTCCTTGAAAACCCATCCAACCCGGGTGGTGTTATGTAATGCCATGTCGACTAGGAACATGACCGCTATTATACTGTAGCTGATCTTGTTGCAACATCTGACCTGGCATGTATCACCGAGACCTGGCTGGGTGAGGATGCAGGCCCTCTTTTGGCATCTGCTGCTCCAGCTTGGTTCTCGGTGATATACCGCCAGAGGTTGGATCTTAGGGGCCGGGGTGTGGCCATCTTTTTTAAAATGGAGCTGGGTCTTATGGATGTGCCAGTGGGTTGCACTCGATCTTTTGAGTGCATCCCGGGAGCAGATGTAGGGTTCAGGATTTTCCTCATCTACCATCCACCGAGGGATGATGAAGAATTCCTGAAGGAGTTTGTGGACTTCATTATCAGCGTGGCATTGGAGTCACCCAGATGGTTGATTCTGGGTGACTTCAATGCCTGGATCGATGAACTCTTGCAGTTTGGGAATAACCTCCTCCAACTTACGACTATGTTGGGCCTTACACAGGTAGTTACCTCTGCTACCCATATAGGGGGTCACTCATTAGATCTTGTGTTTCACCTGGGGATGGAGATCATGGGATTGGGGGTGGAACCAAACAGTTGGACAGAGTATCACACCATAAGAGTTGGCTTCGGGACACCCCCAATTAGGCCTGCCCCTATGGAGATGGTCCAGTACCGCCCTTTGAGGGGGATTACCCCAGAGGGCCAATCAGCTGTGCTGGACCTATCGGTTTATCAAGTGAGTGCATGAGTCCAGGGGATCTTGTACTTGCCTATAATAAGGTGGTGGGTGGTGCCCTGGACTTAATTGCTCCTGTTCATGTTCACCCATTCACTTTGTGCCCAAGAACCCCTTGGTTTGATGGGTTCTTGAAGGAGCTGAAGAGAGTGGTTAGAAGGCTAGACAGGGCTTGGCGGAAATCTGGTCTTGATGTTGTCATGCTTAGGTTGATCAAATCAAATCAAATCAAATCAAATCAACTTTATTTATATAGCGCCTTTCCGAGCAAAGGCGCTGTACATAAGAACATACACATAAAATAGATTCAAACAACATTAAAATATGTCAACTATATTTAAATAAAGGCTAAACTAAATAAATATGTTTTTAAACCAATTTTAAAACTATCGACAGTTGGGCATTCTCTCAACCAATGAGGTAGAGAATTCCACAGGGTTAGTGCTGAAAAAGCAAAAGCACGTGAACCTGATGTTTTCAATCGACCCCTGGGAATCTCTAGCAATCCCTCGATGGTGAAACGGAGAGGATGGAGGGGGCAGTAGGGAATCAGGAGATCTTTCAGGTAACCGGGTCCCTGGCCATGTAGGGCTTTAAAGGTTAGTAGACCAACCTTAAAGGTGATCTGCCACCTAACAGGCAGCCAGTGCAGTTCGTGGAGCACAGGTGTAATATGACTGGTTCTAGATGTCCCAGTTGAAAGCCTGGCCGCCGCATTCTGCACCAGCTGCAGGTGGCGGATATCAACCTCAGGTAGCCCTAGGTAAAGGGAATTGCAGTAATCAAGATGGGTAGTGACAAAGGCAAGGCCCAATGTTGGAAGATCACCCTACAGAACCAGGTGTTTCACCCGGGCGATATTCCTCAGATGGTAAAAAGAGGATTTGACGACAGCTTATACCTGAGATTTTAAGGTCAGTCTCTCATCAAAAATAATGCCCAGATTATGCACCTGATCGGAGGTAGGGAGCGGCATACCACCAAGTAACAAACCTGAAGGTTGTCCAACTCCCAAACCCACCCCCAGATGACCTGGGTCCACTACCAATACCTCAGTCTTATCTGGATTCAGTCTCAGCCAGCTGGAACTCATCCAAAGTCTGATCTCAGCAAGGCAGTTGTTTAGCATGGAGAGTGCATCACCCTGGCTGGGGAGAAAGGACAGATACATCTGGGTATCATCTGTATAGCAGTGAAAACCCAAACTGTATCACCTGATGATTTCTCCCAATGGTAGCACATACACTGCTATCAACATGGGAGCTAAAGGGGAGCCTTGCGGTACCCCACAAGGCAGGGAATGAACGCCAGAGGAATAAATTCCAGTGGCAACTCTCTGAGACCTGTCTGTGAGGTAAGAATGAAACCATTTGAGGACTGTACCAGACAGCCCACAATAAATCCAGCAGGCGTTCCAGTAGCACACCATGGTCTACAGTGTCAAATGCAGCAGAGAGATTGAGAAGGACCAGAATGGTACATGCCTTTTGATCTCTAGCCATTAGGAGATCACTCAATACCCGGACAAGGGCAGTCTCCGTGCTGTGCTTCTTCCTAAAACCAGACTGGAGAGTATCATAGACATTGTGAGTCATAAGATGATCATCCAGTTGCAGCGCAACCGCCTTTTCAATAACCTTACCAACAAATGGCAGGTTAGAGATAGGCCGGTAGTTAGCTAGACAATCTGGATCCAAGGAGGGAATTTTAAGGAGTGGTCGAATGACCGCCTCCTTGAGGGTGTCGGGAAAGACCCCCCCTCTCCAAGGACTTCCAGACAATGTCAGCAGGATTGGACAGATAACTTCTACACATCCTACTAAGAGGGCTTTAGGGCCTGGAGCCAAACTACAACTAGTTGGTTGCAATATCTGGATGATCTTTACAATGTCACTGAACTCCAGCTGGCGAAAGTCTGACCAGTCAGACTGAGTACATGCCACTTCCCATCGGTCACCACAGTCCCCCAAAGGAGAGGTCAGACTGATGCCAGACCTGATGCTAGCAACCTCTTCTGCAAAAAACTGAGCAAACTCCTCACATCTTAGCTGAGAAAAAGCTTCTCTGGGCTGGAGACAGATTGGATTGAACAATCTGTCCACAGTCTGAAAAATGGACCACTATGAGGTCTATCAATCAGCAATCACCCATAAGAAGGCAAAGTTCTTGTCCAGGGAGATTGCTGCTGCATGGAACAGACCAGCTCAACTCTTCCAGACTGTCGACAGACTGTGCAATCCAGTCTGTCTGCAGCCTGGAAGAGATTTTTCACAAATAAGTGACAAGTGTGAAGAGCTTGCTTGGTTCTTCGCAGATAAGATTGCCAGCATTAGATCGGGTATTGGCCCAGCTCTCTCTTTAAGGGATTGCAGAGATTGGCATGAGGTGGCCAGTGCCCATGTTGCCTGGTTTGACTTTAGCAGGCCGGAGTTCATGGACAGTGTGAGGATTGTCCAGACTGTACAACCAACCAGCTGTAGTTTAGATCCGGGCCCTACACAGCTATTAGTAAGTGGTGTAGATGTTATCTGCCCAATCATTGCTGAAATTGTCTGGAAGTCCTTGGAGCAGGCGTCTTTCCTGATCCCCTCAAGGAGGCGGTCATTTGACCACTCCTTAAAAAATCCTCCCTTGACCCAGACTGTTTAGCTAACTAGACCTGTCTCTAACCTGCCCTTTGTGGTTAAGGTTATTGAAAAGGTGGTTGCTCTGCAGCTGGATGACCATCTCACAAATCACAATGTCTATGATGTTCTCCAATCTGGATTTAGGAAAAGACATAGCACTGAGACTGCCCTGGTCCGGGTTTTAAATGATCTCCTAATTGCGAGAGAGCGAAAGGCTCATACTATTGTAGTCCTTCTTGATTTCTCTGTGGCATTTGATACTGTGGACCATGGTGTGCTTTTGGAGTGCCTGCGGCTTCTTTGTGGACTGTATGGAACAGTTTTACATTGATTTCGATCTTTCCTTACAGGTAGGACAAAGAGGGTTGTCACTGGAATTTATTCCTCTGGCACCTTCTCCCTGTCTTGCAGGGTACCGCAGGGCTCCATTTTGGCGTCCACGTTGTTTGCTGTTTATATGCTGCCATTAGGAGAGATCATTAGGTGATACATTTTGGGTTTTCATTGCTATGCAGATGATACCCAACTGTATCTGTCCTTTATTCCTGGACAGGAGGTAGCATGTCAATTCAGCTACTCAATTACAGCGAAGCAAAACTGGTGACTACAATTACAGCGACTGCAGCAGTACTGCAACTGCGACATTTCAGCGATCCTCCGATGTCAATGAGCGAGTCAGAGGATGTTCATTTAGAAATAGCAGGTTCGGGGGTGCAGGGGAGAATAGCTCCCTTGCAATAACTAGCAGCAACAATAAGACGTAGTCCAATTACCTACCTTCTGCAGGGGTACACGGATGTTTTTTCTATTTCAGGCAAGTGATCTGGATGCACATACAGCAGTGACCAGCTATGCATGCAAGGTATGTGCATGATGCCTACTGTGCTGTCAGTGTTTGAATCTTGCTTTAATTAGCATTTGTCCCCAGGGTGGTCTATGTGCAGGCATTCGAGGAACTGCTGCAGATCTGAATATATTCACTGAAGAGTCCCTCGCTGAAGTTGCCGGTCACTGAAATGTGCGTCGCTATAATTGCATCGCTGAAATTGCACTCGTTCTTTTTTCAGGAGCTGAAATGACGTGGAGCTGGACAGGATGATGCAATCTCCATGCTTAACAGTTGTCTAGCTGAGATCAGAGACTGTATGTGCACTAGCTGGCTGAGGTTAAACCCGGATAAGACTGAGGTGTTGGTTGTGGACCCTGGTTGCCTTGAGGCGGGTCCTAGGGCTGGGCTTCCATCTGGCTTATGGCTTGATGGTGTCCAGCTCTTGACCTCAGACTGGGTGCGTAACCTGGGCATTATTTTTGATGACGGTTTGACCCTGAAATCTCAGGTGTCTGCCGTTGTCAAATCTTCCTTCTATCATCTTAGGAATATCGCCCAGGTGAAACACCTGGTTCCTCAGGCTGATCTTCCTATATTGGTCCATGCCTTCATCACCTCCCGCCTTGATTACTGCAATGCCCTTTACCTAGGGCTGCCGGGGGTTGATATCCACCACTTGCAGCTAGTGCAGAACGCGGCAGCCAGGCCTCTGACTGGTACGTCTAGGTCTAGTCATATTATGCCTGTGCTGCGCGGACTGCACTGGCTGCCGGTTCAGTGGCAGATCACCTTTAAGGTCGGGTTGCTGACCTATAAAGCCCTACATGAATAGGGACCCCAGTACTTGCAAGATCTTCTTACTCCCTACTGCACCTCCCGCTCACTCCGATCCGCCGACGAGGGATTGCTAGAGATTCCCAGGATTCAGTTAAAAACATCTGGGGCATGTGCGCTTTCTTATGCTGCCCCTTCCCTGTGGAATTCTCAACCTCATCGGATAAGACAATGCATGACTGTCTCAAGTTTTACATCTGAGCTCAAAACTTATCTGTTTTTTAAAGCTTATTCTGAATTATTTTAAATATGATTGTTTAATTTAATTTAACTGTGTGTTTTAATGTGTTTGTAAAACACTTTGGCTTTGAAAAGTGCTTTAAAAATAAAGTTTTACTTTACTTTACTTTACTTTACTTACTTACATATGCTCCATAAGCATGTCCAAGAAGAAGGGCAAGTTTGGGACAAATATCTACCCTATCACTTGTTTGTGTACCGGGAGGTGCTCCAAGCCACTACTGGGTTGTCACCCTTTACCCTCTTATATGGAAAAAAAAACAGATGTCTTTTAGATGTGGTGTGGGAACATTGGGAAGAAGGGAAGGATGCATGTCATACAAATATTGTAGACTATATGATCAATCTTAGGAAGAAATTGGTGAAATTTGTTGCACTAGCACACCAGTATGTTGTCCATAGACAGGCAGAACAGATGGAATGGTATGATGAAGGACTGAAAAGTAAAATGTACCATCCAGGAGATAAAGTACTGTTATTGTTGCCATCTATCAAAAACAAGTTATTAATGAAATGGCAAGGTCCACTTGTAGTTAATCGGTAAACTGGGAAGGTAAATTATGAAACTGAAATGCCAGGAAAAAGGTCCCAAAATAAAATTTATCATGCCAACCTGTTGAGGAAATGGTTTGACAGGCAAGACCCAGCACCCAGTCTTTTCATATACCCTGAGCAAGAGAACACAGAGCTTGAAGTAGCCTAAGAGAGACTGGATAAAGGCACTGGTGGGGGTTCAAATCAACCCCGGGTTGGATGCAGCCCAGAGACAGGAGATTGAACAACTACTGGGATATTATGGGAAGACCTTTACTAACACCCCAGGGAGAGCAAAAGGGGTAGTGCACACCATAAAGGTAGTACAAACAAGACCCATACACCAGAAACCCAACCGGATGCCTGAGACAGTTAGACAAGAAATCATAGATGAGATAAGGAAAATGGAACACCTAGGGGTTATAGTACCATCAGGAAGTGCTTGGTCCTTGGGACTTCCGGTGATGTCATCCACCTGATGGCTGCCTGAATTTGGAGCTCCTTAACTCCTGCACGTCAGATACTCCCAAAACAGTGTATATTCTCAATAAAAACACAAAAATGGCTTCAAGAAACTCTGGGGGTAAAAGCTCTTCCAATCATCATCCTGGAAGACATAGAAGGAAGAAGGATGATGTTGGATTCCAGCGCAAAGACCCGGCCAGCCGAAGCGCCTCCCCAGTCAGCAGCATGGCCTGGGACTTAGACACCGACCAGGAGGGTGAAAGATTATCCTGCTCTTGTTTTGAGACACTGTTGGCTGAAATAAAGGAATTCCAAGCTGAGAATAGGAAGGAATTCCAAGCCATTCAGACCAGAATCCAAACGAAAGATTAATAGTCAAATTAACCAGCCTGGGAGTGGGTCCCAGGGTGGTAGCCTGTGGAAAACATTGGCTGGACAACAGGACACAGAAGGTAATTGTAAATGGAGTCCACTCTGAAGAAAGAGGGGTTACTAGTGGGGTACTGCAGGGTTCAGTACAGGGTCTAATCCTTTTTAATGTCTTTATAAGTGACATTGCAGAGGGACTGAAGGCAAAGTATACCTCTTTGCAGATGACACAAAGATCTGCAACAGGGTCGATACACAAGGAGGCATGGAAAGGATGAGAAGGGACTTGGTAAGGTTAGAGGAATGGTCAGAAGTATGGCAGCTTGGATTCAATGCAAAGAAGTGCAAAATAATGCACTTGGGAAACAAAAGCCCAAGGGAAGATTACACAATGGGGTGGGAAGTAGTAACAACAACAAAAATGGAAAGGGACCTGGGGATAATCAAATCAGAAGACCTTAAGGTTAGCAAGCAATGTGAGAAGGCAGTAGGGAGGGTTGGGGGTATACTGGGATGTATAGGGAGAGGCATCACCAGCAGAAAACAGGAAGTTGTTATCCCTCTGTACAGACAGTTGGTGAGACCCCATCTGGAGTACTGCGTCCAGTTCTGGAGACCCCATCTCCGCAAGGACAAAGACAGGATGGAGGCAGTCCAGAGGAGGGCAACTAAAATGGTGCAGGGTCTGCAAGAGAAGCCATATGAGGAGAGACTAAAGGAGCTTAATATATATACCCTTGAGGAAAGGAGGGAGAGGGACATGATAGAAACTTTTAAGTACCTCAGTGGAATCAACAAAGTCCAAGAGGGTTGCATCTTTCAGAAAAGAGATGTGCAAGAACAAGAGGACACAATTTGAAGATGGGGGGCAGTTCAGGGCAATGTGAGGAAGTATTTTTTCACAGAGAGGGTGGTGGACGCATGGAACAGCATTCCTGAGGAGGTTGTGGGGTCTAAAACTGTGGGAGAATTCAAGAATACATGGGACAGACATAAAGCAATTCTTGTGGGGGGTAAGAAGAATTAGGCTGTTGGTTAACTAGGATCTGCAGCTTATCCTGTAGGTAGGGAAATGGGCAGACTAGGTGGGCCAAGCAGTCCTTATCTGCCATCAAAGTCTATGTTTCTATGAAGGCCCAAGTAGGAGAAATCAGAAAGGAGACCCAGCAGCTACACTCCGCGATCAATTTCCTCATTGATCATCATGAAATAATGCAAGAAAAAACTTCTGGACCTAGAAGCCTGCTCCAGATAGGATAACTTCCGGATTTACAGACTTCCCGAAGGGGCAGAGACAGGAGGAATGGAAGATTTTGTGGAGGACTTGTTATGAGATGTCCTGTCTCTGCCTCCGACTTTCCAGTTTCGGGAGGAAAGAGCCCACCGAGCCCTCATGCAGACGCCAAAAGACCCAACCGCCAGACCTAGGTCCATTATTCTTAAACTGGCCAGTTATAGGGACAAGGAACACATCCTTCGCACAGCATGGTCCTCAAAAAAGTAAGTAAGTAAAATTTATTTTTAAAGCGCATGTCAAGATATCAAAGCGCTGTACAATCACATATAGAATATAAAATACAAACAAGAGTAAATAAACTCTAGCCTTAGTATAAATATTCAGCATTAAATACTTAATAAAAATAACAATAATGTGTTAATCAGCAGGGAAAGCACATCCAAAAAGATGTGTTTTTAAAACAATTTTAATGCTCTCCACTGTCTGGCATTCTCTCACCCGACAAGGTAAAGAATTCCACAGGGTAGGGGCAGCAAAAGCAAAAGCTCGAGCTCCAGAAGATTTCAAACGTACCCTGGGAATCTCTAGCAATCCCTCATCGGTTGAGTGGAGTGGTCTTACAGGGCAGTAGGGGCATAGAAGTTCTTGCTGGTAACTCAGACCCAAACCATGTAGGGCTCTAAAAGTTAGCAAGCCAACTTTAAAGGTGATCCGCCGCTGAACTTGCAGCCAGTGCAGAGCGCATAGCACAGGAATAATGTGACTGGATCGGGTAGACCCGCACAGCAACCTGGCCGTGGCGTTCTGCACTAGCTGCAGGCAGTGGATATCAACCCCAGGAAGCCCCAGGTATAGGGAGTTACAGTAGTAAAGCTGCGAGGTCACAAAGGCGTGAACCAAAGTTGGCAAATCATCAGGCGGAATTAGGTGCTTTATCCGGGAGATGTTCCTTAGGTGGTAAAAGGATGATTTGACCATGGCTGACACCTGAGAACGCAGGGTCAGCTCATCATCAAATAACACCCCCAGACTCTGCAACCGCTCAGAGGTCAGGATCTGGGCGTCTCCAAGCCGAAGCCCAGAAGGCATCCCAGCAACTGTCCCCCCAGACCGGTGACCTGACACTAACACCAACACCTCAGTCTTGTCAGGGTTCAATTGAAGACAACTGGAATTCATCCAGTCTTGGATTTCAGCGAGACAGTTAGAAAAGACCGACAGCGCACTATCCTGGTCGGGCACAAAAGACATGTACAGCTGAGTATCATTTGCATAACAGTGAAAACTCAGCCCGTACCATCTTATAATGTCTCCCAATGGAAGCACATAGACCGCTAACAACTTGGGGGACAACACTGAGCTCTGCAAGACCCCACATGGCAGAGAGTAGGAGTCAGAGGAAAAAAATCCCTGAAACAACCTTCTGTGACCTACCAGTGAGGAAAGAATGAAACCATCTGAGGACTGTATCAGACGGGCCACAGATGAGCCGCAGGCGATCAAGAAGCACCTAATGGTCCACGGTATCAAACGCTGAAGAGAGATCCAGAAGGACCAGAATGGAATGGCACTTAAGGTCTCTAGTCATTAGGAGATCATTAAGTACCTGAACCAGAGCGTTCTCGGTACTATGTCTCTTACGAAACCAGACTGGAGAGGATCATAGATAGCATGGATGGTAAGATGGTTCTCTAACTATTGTGTGACAACCTTCTCAATAATCTTCCCTATAAAGGGAAGGCTAGAGATTGGCCTGTAGTTTGCAGGAAGAGCTGGGTCAAGAGATGGCTTTTTGAGAAGGGGGTAACCACTGCCACCTTCAAGGAGCTAGGAAAGTTCCCCGACTCCAGTGAACACCAGATTAACTCTGCTAGGACTGGGCCGATTACATCTACATACCCCATTAAGAGGCGAGTAGGGCCTGGGTCTAAACTACAGTAAGTTGGATGCACACTCAGGAGAAATCGCATGATATCATCGATCTCCGGTAGGTCAAAATCGACCCAGCAAAATGAAGGTGCCGTGACCCCGCTGCGTCCACTCATAACCCCCACAGAGTTCACCTGGTGAATCTCCATCCTGATGTCGGTAACCTTATCAGCAAAGAAGCGAGCAAACTCATCGCATTCCAATTGCGACAAGGCCATCCGAACGCGTTGACAGGCTGGATTGCACAGTCTGTCCACTGTCCAGAACAGCTGAGCTGGTCAGTTCTGTGCTGCAGCAATCTCCCTGGACAGGAATTCTGCCTTCTTATGGGAGATTGTTGACTGATAGAGCTTATAATGCTCCATCAATCTAAGTCTGTCGGTATCCAAGGCAGTTCTGCGCCAGACATGCTCTAGCCTTCGTGCTGCCTGCTTCATCCCCCTCAAAGTTCCATCAAACCATGGGGACCAAGGGCAAAGAGTAAGTAGGCGAACACAGAATGGAGCGAGTAAATTAATAGCCTCCTCCATGGCTTGATTAAAAGCCTGAAGGAGGTTCTCTGGACCCCCACTTAAATCTGGAATTCCTGATAGGTCCAATACCACCATAAGATCATCAGGAGTCAAACCCCGTAATGGATGGTAACAGGCCATCTTCATAGGGACAGGCCTATAGGGGGGAGCCAAAAAATTGAACCTGATGGTGGGATGGCTTGACTATCTGACTGGTTCTACCACCAAGTCTGAGGTCTCCAACCCAGGAGGAAAACCAGATCCAGTAAGTGACCGCTATTATGAGTCGCAGAGGAAACCACCTGTGTAAGGCCTAGATAACTCATAAGACAGAGAAAGTCTTGACCAAACTGGGAGAGTTATTCATCAATCTGGGCATTGAAGTCCCCAAGTACCATCAGCCTGGGGGAGTTCAATACCAGATCGACGACAAAGTCCATGACCTCCTGCAAAAACTGACTCTCACTACCTGGTGGACAATAAATGAGAGCAATTTTGCACCCTACACCTGCAGCTTCAGTACACTCAAAGGATCTGGTATCCTCAACTGGCACATCCACAAGGTCCAATTCTGATTTAAAACAAATTACTACACCCCCACCCCTACGACCCAACCTCGCACGGTGTATCACCGAGAAACCGGCTGGAACTGCTGCTTCCAGAATGGGGCCAGCATTTTCATCCAGCCAGGTCTCGGTGATGCAAGCCAGATCTGATGATCTGACAAGATCAGCTATAATAGCCGACTTGTTTTTAATAGATCTGGCATTGCACAACACCGTGCAGGTTGGATAGGAAACTGTGCCAGTTTGAGATACCAGCTCACTAACCGTGAAACCCTTGGGTATGGGCACTAAGGAAGGTGAATCTTGCTCAGTGCACCATTTCACCCCAAGGCGTCTTCTAGGACCCACTACCCTAATTGGGCCACTTGACCCAATCCCCCTCCCTGGACCCCCACCCTCCTCCTCCTCCTCCCAACAATTCCAACAGCCCTAAAGCAGCCATACACTACCGCTGACAAAGGGGAAAGGATGAAGGGGCAGAGGTCCCGAAGTTCAGAGGGGGAATAACACCTGACAGGGAGAGATTTCAATAAACACATTTAAAACAAGTAAAACCCCACTACTAGAGTAAGACTAAATAAATTTAAAACAAAATAAAGAAATAAATGCAAATCAGCCAACTAAAATTAAACTCAAAAGCAAATTAAATTATCAAATTATTAAAATAAATAAGGACAAACTAAATTCTCATTCCCGGTCAAGAGGATACAAAAGTTCATCCGAAGTCCATAAAAAAAAAAAGTCACTGCCTGGGAGATTCTCTCACAGCCTCCCACATTAGAAGAAGACCAGCTAGGACTCTCACTCCCAGCTTGGAAAGTAGACAAAAGACCAGTATAGGAGATTGTAGGTGTTCTCTCACAACCTTTCTCCAAAAAGTTAATCAGTCAGCCCAGAAAAGTTTTACCACATCGAAAGTACATTGGGGAAGGACTCCAGGGCAACCAAACACCAAATCGTTCTGTCCCAGGCAAGTTTATCCCATAGGGAATCCAGATAGTGCAATTTTCTTCATGCAACCAACACAGTACCACAGAGTCAGACTCTAGTACATCCTTCACAACGAAAGGGGAAGGGACAGGTGGCCTTTGATACCCACCGCAAATACAGACTACCCCGCTGTCCTCCGACCACCAGGCAAACCATGCCCCTTACCACCACAATCCCAGTCCTCTGACTGAGTTTAGGAGGCAGGGTCCAAAGGGCACCAAAGCCCCAAAACAAGAACCCCTGCTACTGTACAAACTCCAGAAGCAGATTCAGCAATAGGCCTGCACAGCAAATAGTTACTCACGGCCCACCAGGATTAAGTTGTAGATTCCGTCAGTCCAAGTAGTTAAACAGACTGTTTAGCCCTCCTTCTGGACCTCCACATCCCTTCCAAACACCTTCAGACCGGGCAAATTTTGTTGCCCAGCTCCTTCCTAAACTTCAGTAGGTCCACGAACGTCCATGCTGAAACCCGGCAGAATGAAACCACAACCGGGCAAATTAAGTTTTTCAATGCTTAATCCACGGGCTAAGGCTTCGGGTTATTGCGTCCTCCTGAACTGAGATGGATACAGTGGGAAAATACAAGTGCAATCCTAAAACATCCCATCGACAAATAAAATGATTAATCAAACTTTGGGCTATAAGAAACAGCGTAAGGGGGAACGCAGACCGAGAGGAGCAAAACAAATCGCAAAAGATTATCGCTACCTCACTTCTTCAGCCCTAAGCTCAAATGCAAACAAAAATAACAAACAATGCACAATAAAACTGTGAAACAATAAAAAAATATACATAAAGTAAATCGTAAAGAAAACAACTAAAATGGAGCCAAAAGCACTGTCAGGCTCACAACAGCCGCCATCTTCACACATATCCAAGTACAGTATAATGCGGCCAGGCTACTGTTTGATCATGATTACCTGATGGAAATTGTACAACAAAGGGCCATGTACTTACCAGTTTTCAAGATCTTGAGAGAGCATGGGGTTTGCTTCCAAACCCCGTACCCGGCGAAGCTTCATTTTTTGTGGGATTCAAGAGTTAAAGTATGCAGCAACCCCGAAGAGATCCAGCAGGAACTAAAATCCAGGGATAGGATTTCCAGCCAGAACATGCAGCAGACCAGAACATCCACCCCAGAGGTCGCAGTGGCAGAGAAGCGTGGGGTGCCGGGGAACTTCCAGAGCATGAGCAGAGGGATTCTGCACACTTCAGGATGTGAAGCGTGCACTTCAGATGATAGGGAGCAACAGCAAGGCTCTTTTATGGAATGCACAGTACCTGAATACCTGAACTGAGGACTCTGACCACTTGGTGAGCTGATTAATTGTGGCAGCCTCGAGGGGAGGATTCGAGGGGCTGGAGGGTCACTAGGACCTATCTCTCAGGAAAGACTTGAGACTTACATAGCATTAGGCCGCAGGCCTAATGGACTTTTCAGTTAAATTATGTTTAATTCTGGCCCATCATCTCTAAGTGGAGCTGGGGTTTGGCTGACTGAAGTGCCCCCCGTTTGGTTATTTCAGAGGGAATGAGGAGAGATTACCTCAGTGACGATGTATTTCTGTTCCATTAGCAAGCTGCAGAATGTGGAGTGAATTTAACTCCATGCTTTGATATGGGGGGGGGGATAAGAGTAACATTATTCAGGGACTAAAGGTATTGTCTCCAGAAACGATGCATACTTGGGGGAAGGGGGGCACAGTAGAACTGTTTTGTTTTGCTCTCTTCCTGCAGCTGCCTCCCATATACAAAACAAGCAAAACTGGTGTGCTAGGAGCAAGGGCCAGTTACTGGGCCACACACTAATATCAGTTGGATGATGCACCCAAGGATGCTAGATGCATCTGGTCTCAGACTTTACCGGGACCTGGGAGGTCTGGTGAAGTTCTCGGCCACTAATCCTCCCTGGGGACTGGCCCTTTCCATCATAGGCAGTTCTCTACTCACAGAGGGCAAGCATGGCAGCCCTCCTGTCGTGGAAGTTACAGTGAAAAAATTTCAGGTTACTGTTTCGGGTTTGTTTTTTAGTTGTTTGTATTTGTATGTTAAAGATGCTTGACTTGAACGTTCTGTATCTGAGGGTGTGTGTTTTGGGGGGATCTTGTCAATCTGGGGAGACCCACCTACAGCTACTGTAGAGGTTTGGGCAATGGGAAATAGGGAACATTATAGAGATAAAAACCTAGTGGGTTGTTAGAGGGGCCCCCATGCAGGTCTACATGGCGGGATGTTTGATAATGGGTAGTAGGCCACCAATAACCATCCATTCCCATAATGTTAATGGATTAAATAACCCAATCAAACATTATAAGGTTTTACCTCAATTAAAAAACTTAAACCCACATTTGTGCTGCTCCAGGAAACTCACCTAAGTAAAGCAGAGCACTTAAAATTGTTCAAATTGGGATTTGGATCAGTAGTGGCCTCAACTTATAAGGGAGGAAAGAGAAGGGGAACTGCTGCTCTGGTTCCTAAGGCCACATCATTTAATTTTACAGCCTCACATGTTGATCCAGAGGGTCAGCTGGCTATTGCGGTGGGGAAGTTAGAAGGACAGGAGATTACCCTTGCTTCTATATATATATTCCACCAGGTGCAGGACGGCACGGGGTCATAATGTCCCAGCCCCCCCCCCACTAAACATTCTCAAGTCGGGGGTCCAACTCGGGAAGCACATATAAAGTGTGTAAAAATAAAAGATCCTGGGACCGGGAATCAAACTTGGTCCCAAAGCCTGGGTTCCTGCTGCTGTGGCTCAGTTCTGTGAGCCATGGCAGCTGCTCGGCACAACCCACTCCCAGCAGAGGTCATATCCTCTTCCTGGGAGAGCGCTACTGGTGCAATACTGCGTACAGCAGTATACGTGGTATTGCATCATTAGCTGTTACGGACTATGCTGCAGCCATTTAGCCACAATGTCATACGCTATTAAGTGTGTGACATTGTGACCCGGTAGGCTGCAGGAGCAGAGGTGGTGAGAGCCCTGTTTAGGAAAGTTACTGAGTTTCATAAGGGGTTTCTAGTGATGGGAGGAGATCATAATCAAATTTTCTCTCAGCTTAACACCTCAAATCCCAGACCCCCCAGGAGAACGACAGCACAGAGGATGGTGTAGGCCTGTCTCTAAGAGGCGCAATGGGTTGATGCTTGGAGATCACTAAATCTGGGTAGGCGGGAATTCACGCACTACTCAGCCCCCATAGAGTATACACCCGGATTGACTATTTTCATGTCACTAAAGAACATGTTTATAAAATAAGGGACTGTATACAGTCCCCATCAGTGTTATCAGACCATTCATTGCTAACTCTTAAGCTGGAATGGGAGGGAGAGCAGAGAGAGACCCTGTGGAGATTTAACAATTTTTTGTTGAACCTAAAAGACTTTAGAGAGATGGTTACTCAGAGGACTGCACAGATCCTCCAAGAGAACTGTACTCCGTATATTTTGGAGAGTGTCCTCTGGGACACCCTCAAAACCGTATTGAGGGGAGATATTATAAAATATGCCTCTCATTATAGGAGACAGCAACAGGCCAGGTTAGACAAAGTACAACAGCAGCATAGGGAGCTCCAGGCCCAACATGCGGCAGGAGATGAGGGAGCCCTACCCCTTCTGCAAATTAGAAAGGAACAGATATAACAAATCCTGGATGTGCATAAGAAGCATGCAGTACAATCCCTGCGGTAGAAGTATTATGATGGGGGGCCGAGTTCGACTCGACTGCTGGCACATAGACTCAGGCAACAATGGGAACAGACCAGAATAGCTCAGATTAGGAAACCTCTACACATTAAGCAGGCATTTCAAAATTCTATGGGCTACTATATACCCCTGAGCAGGAGGTGGACATGGGAGTGGTAGCAGCTTTTCTGGCTGAGATTAAGTTATCGAGGCTCACAGATGAGCAGCGGTCAGTTTTACAACGCCCAATCACTAATGAAGAGCTGGGAGGTGCAATTGGTAGGTTGAAATCTCTCAAGAGCCCTGGACCGGATGGTTATACCGGGGAGTTTTATAAGATGTTTAAACAGAAGCTGGCCCCTACATTATTGAGTGTCTGCCGTGAGGTCCAAGGAGGAGGAGGCGAGAGGGGCCCCAGACGCATGGCATTATGTGAATATTTTGAGCATTTTGAAGAAAGGGAAGGATAGTACAGCCTGCACTTCATATAGAGCCATTTCGGTTCCTAACATTAATTATAAATTATTCACATTAATCCTGGCTAAAAGAATTGAAAATATGCTTCTCCATCTCATAAATTTGGATCAGACTGGGTTTGTACCGGGGAGACAGACACAGGACAATATAAAGAGAACCCTTCATTTGCTACTCAAAGCTGCCCGATCGGACGTCCCCTTCCTACTTCTGAGTCCGGATGCTGAGAAGACATTTGATTGGGTGGCATGGCCATTCCTGTGGGCTGTCTTGGAGAAAATTGGGATGTCAAGGGATTTTATTAATATAATTGCATTGCTGTACTCAGACCCATGGGCATATATTAAGGTGAATGGCTCGATCTCTGCCCCAATATCTTTGAGGTGGGGGACTAGACAGGGATGCTCTCTGTCTCCTTTGCTGTTCACTCTGTATTTGGAGCCTGCTGGTGCAGGCTCTGAGGCAGATGGATGGATAAGGGGATTGGAGGAGGGAGGAGGTCCATAAGTTGGCTCTTTACGCTCATGATTTGCTGATCTATATGAGAGACCCGGACATCTCTGTACCCCACCTTATGGGACCTGCTGGAAATCTTTGGTAGATTAGCAGGATACAAGATGAACCTGGTAAAAATAGAGGTACTTAGGGTTAATTATGTCCCCTCGCCTCAGACCCAGGCAAGATTCCCATTCTGTTGGAATTTGGGGCACTTAAAGTATCTGGGGATCCAGATAGAACTTCACTATGATGATATGTTTGATCTGAACTATCCACCACTTCTAAACAAAATCACATCAGACCTGGAGAGATGGAGGGCTCTCCCTCTGTCCTTGATCCAGAGGATGAAGGGGGTATGGATGATCATCTTAGCGAGGTTCCTGTATTTGGCACAGACGATCCTCATGCAGGTGCCAGATGGCTGGTATAGATCTATAAATAGGAAGATATCTAAATATATCTGGGCATCACAAAACCCCAGGATTCAGCTCTCCATTTTACAGCTGCCTAAAGAGAGGGGAGAACTGGCGCTTCCTGATCTGAGGTTGCATCATATGGCAGCCCAACTTCAAACAGTCCTATATTGGCTGCATGTAGATTATCTGGCCAAGTGGAAGACACTAGAGAAAAGTGAACAAGAGCTAGATGACCTCAATAAAGTACTACTATCCTATTCACCAAAATTAACCATAGAGGAAATGACCAACCCATATATGGGCACTAGTGTGCAGTGTTGGTGGAGAACTCTGGCGTCCAGGGGGTTCTCTGGGTGGAGGCCTTTGCTGTTCTTGCTGCCACAACTGGCCTGTTTTGTACCAGCAGAGTTGGACAGAGGCTTCCATAGGTGGGGAAGACAAGGGTTACACCTGATATACCAATTTGTCCCTCACGGGACGATACTAACCCTGACAGAGCTAGTTCAACAACATCGGATCTCTCATAGAGAAAGATTTCAATATTTTCAGGTCAGGGATTTTCTTAACTCTATGATACCTAGGTTAGAGATGGACTCACCATGTCCGCAACTTGTAGAGGTCCTGGTGAGGACTGGGAGAGGAAGTCACTTCACCCACACCTGATTTCGATTTTATATGCTGCACTGAGGGAAATAGGTGAGGATTCCCTAGACTCAGTAAGGTAGGCATGGGAGAAGGACTTAAGAGCGTAGGTCCCACTTTTGACATGGCAGAGGCATATTAAAACAATGTTTTGAGGCCCTAGTTCTAAAATATGGAAAGAGTTTTCCTGGAAAGTAACTATCAGATTTTTTAGGACACCTGCTCAGCAGCAGAAATATCTGCCTGAAAGGGGAGTAGAATGTTGGAGACAATATGGGTACTCACCAACCTCACTTGCCCATATATTCTGGGATTGCCAGAAGATCTCAGTCTTTATCTCAGACTTACAGGGGGCACTAAGGCAGATATTACTTCCATCCTTAATATTGGGTCCGATGCTGTTTTTCATGGCAGATTATCCACCGAAATGAAAGGACCCCATAAATAGGAAATTTTTGGTTATTGCTATTTTAGCAGCAAAAAAATTTATAACTAAATTATGGCTCTCTAGCAACCCACCTACCTTGATCATGTGGCAAGACATTATGATCAATATATATAAAATGAAAAGAATTACTGCCATGCTGAACAAGCAACAGGACAAGTTTGAGATATTCTGGAGGAGTTGGGTGCTGTATATTTCCCAAATAGGGCAAGATATTGTACCCTAGGGTGGGGCACCAATTGGATTTCCTTTGGGGAACAGACAATACTAGCCAGGAATAGAGGCTAGGAGATATAAGCTTACATGTCCATTGGAAGTGACATAAGTTGCAAGAGTACCATCCTAACACCCTGCCAGATTAATGTATTCATTTATCTCAAAGTTATCTTGATCTATAGCTGTAATAATGTAATTATGAGATTTTATCTGTCAAGCACACTGTAAATATTTTATGTTTGTCTGTAGATTGTCGGTCATTTATTTGTTCTGCTTTATAAAACAAATAAAGATTAAAAGTTAAAAAAAAAAAAAGAAGTGCTTGGTCCTCACCGGTGGTAGTAGTGCCCAAAAAGGGGGGATTATCTGGCTTTGCTTGGATTTTAGGAATATTAATGCTGTCTCCACCTTTGATGGGTACCCCATGCCCTGTGCAGATGACTTAACTAGACAAAAATAGGGAATGCCAAATACTGTACATAAGCACTGTTGACTTAATGAAAGGCTACTGGCAAATCCCTCTCTCTTTACATGTACAGGAACTGACTGCCTTCAGCACTCCGATAGGACTTTACCAGTTCACCACCATGCCTTTTGGACTGCATGATGCCCCCACAACCTTCCAACGCTATATGGATCAAGTATTGCATGCCCATACACAGTACAGTGCTGCCTATTTAGATGATGTTGTTATCTTCACCTAGTACTGTACATCTTAGTGCAGTCATTCAGTCCATTCAAGACTCAGGACTGACCATAAATCCTACCAAATGCACCATTGCCAGGACTAAGACCAAATGCTTAGGGTTCATCATTGTGGAAGGCACTGTCAAACCAGACATCAACAAAATTGAGGCAGTAGCTGACAGTCACATCCTCCTGACAAAGAAACAGGTACATTCCTTTCTGGGACTGGCTAGTTATTACTGCCGATTTATACCTGATTTTGCTACCATAGCAACCCCACTGACAGATCTGACCAAATACAAATGTCCCAATAAGGTGCTATGGACCAAGGAATGTAACGAGGCCTTTCAGAACATTAAAGTGACCCTATGTTAATCCCCTGTCTTGATCAGTCCTGATTTTTCTCTCTCGTTTGAAGTGCACACTGATTCCTCTGATACTGGCATTGGTGCAGTCCTTTCTCAGACAAGAAAAGGTGAGGAGCACCCAGTCATATACATCAGCCGCAGACTTCATGAGGGGGAGAGGAACTATTCAATAGTGGAGAAGGAATGCTTAGCATTAAAATGGGTGATTGAGGCTTGAAATATTATCTGTAGGGTGCAGAGTTTAAGGTTCTCATTGATCATAACCCTCTGCACTGGCTCCAACAGATGGAAGACAAGAATGGCTGGATAATGCGGTGGTATCTGGCTTTACAGCCTTACCGCTTTACCATTCAGCAAAGACCAGAGTCAAAACACCAGAATGCTGATCTCTTGTCTTGATATGGGGCCCATGCTGATGAAACTTGAGGATATGTGCTAATATGATGTGTTTTTCTTTCTGTGAAGATGTTGAAATGTTTTGTATATGATATACGTAGGGATGTAAGTTTGTCATGGCAGTCATACACATCATTGATTCCATGACATTTGATCTTTATTCAGAACTTCCATGACTTTCACTGGTGTCATCAGAATGTAGCAATGATGACAGTGCCACAACATTTATTACTGTTTACTAATGATTTCATGAACAAACAATGAGTCATTAAAACCTCATCCATGACAAACTTACATCCCTAGATATACGAGATAGAGATTTGTATTAAACCATTGCTATTACACCTCAGGGAATAGATCAGTATCAGAGATATGTTTAGGTATGTCTGATTATAGATACCGATTGTCTGTATAAGGGTCCCAGAGGGAACGCTTCTGAGAGTTGATGGGCAGAAGCTCCAACCCTCCTAGGGTTCAGGGAGGGTATCTGAGAACAGTATTACTGTTGCCTCTTGGTGAGGGGTGTGTGTAACAGGGAGCCCCCTGTTATGTGTTTAAATCATGTCATAAATATAAAAATATGCAATATAATATGAATATGTGCAATCTCCTCCCCCACCTTTTTCCTTTCACTCTTTCCTTGCCTCTTATTTTTTCTGCCTTTTCTTTAAATTCTTGTCAGGGTGACCAACCTGGCAATCTCCAAAAACTCTTTGCTGTCCCTTATTCTCTTTACCCCCCTTTATGCGCACAGTGTTATGCTCTCGATTGCAGAAATAGGAAATAGCACAAGTCATGCTTTATTGTTAATGTCTGGTGCCCCTTGGTTTAAGAAGAAGGGTAGTGCTCATTTCTGGGGCACTGAGCTCTGGAACCACTACTGCTGAGTGCAGCTCTTTTGACTTATGCGGCTCCAGTGTGAGGGACAGCGCTGGTCACCGAGTGTGACCGAGCAGTTCTTTTTTTTTTTTTTGGAGCGGGTTGGTCCATGTTGGTGTAGCCGCATATAGTGGGTGAATGTACGCACCTTGTTCAGAGCAAGTAAAAGAATGATTGTTTCAGAGCAATGGCATGCTCTGAAGAAAAAGATGACGGCTGCGTTAGAGGCAAGATCAAAGTCACTTGAATACTTGACTGCCGGCTAGTGAGACACTACGGGCAAGGGTAACTGTAAGCTTCATAGTATCTAGAATAAAGTGTACCCTTTACAGAAGCAGCCACAGAGATGTTGTGATTGAGGGCTGCATATGAAATTTAATAAATTGTGGGCTAGTGGAGCAAATAAATAACAAGCATTTGTCAATGCTGAGTGTTGTCTCGCTGGCATTGGCATTGGTAGTACTGAAGTTAGAGATGCATAATATTAATGGCAGTGAAGTATTGAACTGACGCAAACCTCACCCCAACCCTGAAGAGACACATTTTCAACATAGGCATTTTGGGACCTTCCCTCATGAACAGTGGCACTGTGATTTTGTTAATCTGTCCCAAACTCTGATTTCCCACAGCGACCATGCCATTCTGCGCCACAGGTGCAAAAACACATTTTGGGCAGCATATGAAAAATGACAGCTGTACTGTTCATAAGGAGGTATAGCGGAGGCAGTATAGCACAGTGGTTTAAGGCTCTGAGCTGCAAATCTGGAGACCTGGGTTTGAATCGCACAGCCCCCACTTGCATACTGTGTGACTCTGAGCAAGTCACTTAACTTCCCTGTGCTCCCAGGTTGCATCTGTAAACAAGCTTTCAGCTTAGTGTGTCTCACCTGGTTAAACAATTGGGGGAAAAAAAAGGTGAGAAAAAATGCCAGTGTTGAAAATCTGGCATGAAAATATTGCAAATTTGCTAAGTTACAAGGGTGCGTGGAAACTGCACAACGCATGCTTGTAACACAGTACTTTTATGGACTTTCATCACCAAATTTTCAACATATGCATTTTAGGACCTCTGCTCATGAACAGTGTCACTGTCATTTTCTCAAAGTGTCCAGAAAACTGATTTCGCACAGCGACCGCGCTATTGTGTGCCGGAAGTGCAAAAACACATTTTGGCCAGGATATGTAAAATGACAGCTATACATTTCATATGGAGGTGTGGAAAAATGCCAATGTTGAAAATCTGGAGTGAAAATATTACAAATTCATGAAGTTATGAGCGTGCGTGGAAACTGCGCAACGCACGCTCATAAAACAGTCATGTTTTGGATTGTTTTCACCAAATTTGCAACATAGGCTTTTTGAGAGCCCACCTCATGAACAGTGGCACTGTCGTTTCGTTAATAGGTTCCAAAAGGTGATTCCGTGCAGTGACCGCGGAATCACCTTTCGGGACCAAATAATGCAATGACAGTGACTGAATTTATGAGGAGGGGCCCCAATAGCCCCATGTGGAAAAGTTGGTGCAAAAATTCCAAAAAATGCCCGAGATATGTACCAAAGTTGAAACCCCCCCATTTATGTCACTATACAGCTTACCGGCATTTCTTAAGTTCGCGGTCGGCTTTGAAGAGTGCAGACATGTTCCCGGTTCACTGAAGAGCATCGCGCTGGACTCCAGAGGTAAGTATGGGGTGAGGGGGGTGTGGGGAGGCAGGGTGCACAGAGGGTGGGTTCAGGTTGAGGGAGGGAGCAGGGCAGACCATGAGGGACCGTTGTTTTTCTTTTACAGGATAAAAAAAATCTTGGGGTAGTTTTTTTTTTACAGGGGCATTTGGCACGCTGGGGTGGGCTTCCAGCGTGCCACCTGAGTGTTTGGGGGCTGGCCAATGGGGGATTGGGACCCCCCCGTTGGTGGCACATACTGAAGGGGGAGCTAGAGACGAGGGGGATTGGGCACCCCCCTTGGCACACAACAATTGGGGGGGCATTATGCCAATGGGGAGTGGGCTCCCCTGTTGGCACATACACTGGGTCAGGGCATGCTGACAGGGGGATTGGGCACCCCAAAGTTGGCATTGTGGCAGGTGGTGGCAGCAGTCACTGCCCCCATGTTTGTTAGAATGCTTCACCAGGAAAGGCACGTCAGGAGGTGCCACTGCATGATGAGCTTGGCTGTCATTGCAGTGGACCTTTCCTTAGATGTGCTTGCCACATTATGTATTCCTGGTGCAGCACTGCATGCTGGCTTATTGGGGAATGAGGGACGCACCAACTGATGCGTGTCCTACATTTGCCCAACAGTGACCGTGCCTCCAAATCTGCTACTAGTGCAAGATGTTGGCCACACAAGCACGAGCCAACATAAAAAAAGGGCCCTATGTGTATGTTTTGAAGCCTGTGATGTTCTCTGCACACTATATGGCCTATGGAAATTCTCCAATTATGTAGTGTCACAGCCTAAGGAAACTCCCCAATAATGTAATGTAATCACAAGGAGCTATAATAAAAAGGACTTACCACTAGGGGAACGTTAGATAGTAGAGTCAGTCTAGTGCTGACAGTGAGTAGGGTAAGACCTACAGTTTTGTGTGTGTGTGTGTGTGTCTGTGTGTGTAGATTTCACACAGGTTACTTGAGAAAAGTATTCATTGAACTATCTGGGCTGAAACAAAGCCACAGACTCTGCTGAAGGAAGCAGAGGTCTGAATTTCTTTGTGCAGGACTAATTATTTGATTTTTTTTTCATTTCTATAAATGTGTATTGTTTCTAAAAATAAATTGATGAATGCCATTGTGCATTTTTTATGCACTTGATCCCTGCTTTGTTGTGTCAGTTATATTCCTACACACTCACAGGGCCATAAAGCTGGCCTTTAGAAGATGGAAGGCTGACTAGTTGGATGCAAGCAGGGAGGTCTACCTCAACAAAATAAAGGAGGCCAGTAAGGCAGTAAAGAGAGTCAAAGTGGAGGCAGAGCTCACAAAAAGCAGAAGAAGATGAATTAAATTGACAAAGACTTCTTTAGGTGTATCGTGGAAAGGAGAAGGAACAAGGTAGAGACTGAAATGTTGTTATAGGGGGCACGGGTGGAAGAGGATCGGCAAAGCTAATATTCTAAATCTACACTTCTGTTTGGTCTTAACAGTTGAGGAAGGAGTCTTTACTAAAGTTCAGCACCAAAGTCGGGAGGGAAACAAAAATGGCAATAGTGACCATCACTGAAGAAAGGCTGCTCAAGGGACTGAGTGGACTAAAGGATGGGAAGGTCCCGGGACTGAATGACTTGCACTCACTGATGCTCAAGGAGGTGGAGCATGCTCTGACACAGTGATGTGCTGCCAAAGTTTTAACAACCACCCCCTCCAGCATCATCCCTTTCCCCTGGCATTGGTCACTCCCCCAGCTCTACTGACCAGTCTTAATTTAAAGATATACACACGTTGACATATTTTCTGTTGACCATATAAACAAAATGCATGCATGTTTGAACTATCATCTATGACATAATACAGTAAAATCTATTGTGATAGCTACCTTAAGTAAGTACTGTAAGTAAGTAAGTAAGGCTTAATTTATAGTTGGTGCCCAATCCCGGAGGCTCTGGTTGCCATCACAGATAAAAGCAGAGTTCAAGGCAGCATAAAACAATACAATTATAATCACTAAAACAAAAACTGGTATAAAATCAGTTTAAAAACTATCTGAGAATGCCTTGTTAAAAAGATAGGTCTTCATGCCCCCTTTAAATGCCTCCCCTGTTGGGGCCTCCCTCAAAGATTTTGGCAGCAAGTTCCAGAGGGCCAGGCCAGCCACCTCGAAGGAGCGATCCCCCGAGGTTTTCAGCCTGGTCCTCAGACCCGCCAGGAGGCCCTCAGTGGAGGAGCAGAGGGAACATATCGGGATGCCTGGAGTAAACTGGTCAGACAGGTAACCAGGCCCCAGGCCTCATAGAGCCTTATAAGTGAACAAGTCCACCTTGAAGATGATCCTCTACCTGACAGACAGCCAGTGCAGATCCTACAAGACCAAAGTCACATGGCAGGACCTTGGCAGGCCCACCAGCATCCTGGATGCCACGCTCTACACTAGCTGCAGTTGGTGGAGGATCCCTCCATTGACCTCAAAGTACAGAGCATTACAGTAGTTCATCCTGAAGGTCATAAAGGCATGTACTAGTGATGGCAAGTCTTCTGGCAGAATCGGGTTTAATTCAGGCGACATTTCTTAGATGACAGAACCCACGTTGAACAACAGACAACACCTGAGCTTCAACAGTGAGCCTGTCATCAAGCATGATGCCCAAATATTTCCCCCTTGGGGAAGCCATCAATGGGGTGGATCCCAGGACCAAATCTGTTACCACTCCAGAGGTATCCCCATCACGCCATCGACCAGGCTCAATCACCAGCACCTCCGTATTGTCATGATTCAGCTTCAGCCTGTTTGAGGACATCCAGTGCTGAATCTCAGCCAGACATTTCTTTAGCACTTTCAACAGCACCTTCAGCTCCAGGGACAAATGACTCAAACAGCTGGGTATCATTTGCATAGCGGTGGAAACCCAGACTGTATTGTCTAATGAGCTACCCGAAGGGCACATGTACATCGTGAACAACATCGGTGAAAGGATCGAACCATGAGGCACTCCGTACAACAGGGGCTTCGAGGAGGAGGAGAAATTCCCCATCACCACTTGTTGCCTCTGGTCAGAAAGATAGGACTAAAACTATTTGATGACTGTTCCGGGTGAGTCCACCATACACTCTAGGGTGATTGAATAGCACAATGTGGTCCACGGTATCAAACGCTGATGAGAGATCAAGGAGAATGGGAATTGACCTTTCTCCTCTATCCCTTGCCCTGAGGAGGTGATTTTGCACCCAAACCAGTGCTGTCTCTGTGCTATGCCTAGATCTGAAACCAGACTGGAAAGGCTCATAGACTCATAGTGAAAGGCTGAGAGTTACGCCTGGAGCTGCAGAGCCACTGCTTTCTCAATAACCATCCCTAAAAATTGGAGGTTTGAGATAGGTCTATAATTCTCCAGGACATCAGGATCGAGTGATGGTTTCTTCAGAAGAGACTTCACCAATGCCTCCTTCAAGGCATCAGGGAAGCACCCCTCTGAGACTGTGCACTGGTCTATCCTGGCGAACACTGATTACACCAATGGACTCGGCCCCTCCCAGTAGGAGATGGGTCGGGCCAGGATCCAGTTCACCGCATGTGGGCAGTAGCTTTGAGATCACCTCAATGACCACAATGACCTCAATTGATGGAAACTCCCCTCAAACAACAGGAGTGCCTCTGCTCAGACCAGCCCAACCACTGCAGGACAAATTATGTCCCACTGGGGAGATCCTTGCCCAAATGGAGGACACCCTGTTTGAGAACAACAGAGCAAACTCTTCACACAACACAATTGGAAATGCTTTTTTCAGCTGTAGACAGACTGGACATAACAGTCTGTCCACAGTCCGAAATACCTGAGCTGGTCTGTTATTCCCAGCAGCAATCTCCCTGGACAGGAACTCTGCCTTCTTATGGTTGATTGCTCCCTGATAATCATCGTAATGATTTCTCCAGGCCAGTCTGTTCTCCATGGACTAGGTCCCCCACTAACAACACTCCAACGTCCGACCCCTGATCTTCAATTCCTTGAGAGCCCCATCAAATCATGGGGGTCTCAAGCTAGAATACGGACCAGTGTGATGGCATTGAGTAACATACAAACATAGAAACATAGACTTTGACAGCAGATAAGGACCACTTGGCCCACCCAGTCTGCCCATTTCCCTTCCTATTGGATAAGCTGCAGATTCTAGTTAACCAACAGCCTACTTCCTGCAAACCCCCACTACAATTGCCTTATGTCTGTCCCATGCATGTTTGAATTCCCCCACTGTTTTAGACCCAACAACCTCCCCAGAAAGGCGGTTCCATGCATCCACCAATCTCTCTGTGAAAAAAAATGTCCTCACATTACCCTGAACCATCCCCTCTATCTTTAAATTGTGCCCTTGTTCTTACACATATCTTTTCTGAAAGATGCTACGCTCCTGGACTTTGTTGATTCCCTTGAAGTACTTGAAAGTTTCTATCATGTCCCCCATCCCTCCTTTCATCAAGGGTGTACATATTAAGCTCTCTAGTCTCTCTTCATATGGTTTCTGATGCAGACCCTGCACCATTTTAGTTGCCCTCCTCTGGACTGCTTCCATCCTGTCTATGTCCTTGCGTAGATGGGGTCTCTCAAAACTGCACACAGTATTCCAGATGAGGTCTCACCAACTGTCTGTACAGAGGGATAACCACTTCCCTTTTTCTACTTGTGATGCCCCTTTCTATGCATCCCAGTATCCCCCTGGCTCTTCTTACTGACTTCTTACATTGCTTACCCACCTTTAGGTCATCTGATATGACTACCCCCAAGTTCCTTTCCATTTTTGTTGTTGTTAGTACCTTCCCTGCTATTGTGTACTCTTCTCCTGGGGTTTTGTTTCCAGGTGCATTACTTTGCACTTCTTTGAATTGAATCTAAGTTGCCATATGTCTGACCATTCCTCCAACCTTGCCAAGTCCCTTCTCATCCTTTCTACCCCTTGTGTATCAGCTCTGTTACAGATCTTTGTGTCATCTGCAAAGAGGCATACCTTTCCCACCAGACCCTCTGCAATGTCACCTATAAAGATGTTAAAGAGGACTGGACCCAGTACTGAGCCCTGAGGTACTCCACTAGTAACCCCCCTTTCTTCAGAATGTGTTCCATTCACTATTACCTTCTGTGTCCTGTTGTGCAGCCAGTTTGCTACTCAGGCTACCACCCTGGAACCCACTCCCAGGCTGGCTAACTTGATTATTAGTCTTTTGTGCGGGACTATGTCAAATGCCTTGCTAAAGTCTAGGTAGGCCATATCCACAGCCCCTCCCTGGTCTATTACGTTGGCCACCCAGTCAAAGAAATCAATTAGATTCATCTGACATGACCTTCCTGCTGTAAATCCACGCTGCTTTGAGTCCTGTGCCCCGCTGGCCTCTAGGTACTCAACAATTCTTTCTTTAAGAAGTGATTCCATAATTTTCCCTACCACTGAGGTCAAACTTACAGGTCTGTAGTTTCCTGCTTCTGCCTTGCTCCCACTTTTGTGAGTGCCTTGACAATGACCCCATTGTAGGCCACCACTGACTCACCCATGCCAATCTCACATACACCACTCATGCCAGAAAACTCTACTACCACCAGGAGTCCCTCTGGGGACAATCCTCTTAAAGGGTGGTAGCGGGCCATCTCAACTGGGGGGTGACTATCGGGGGGGCCCCAAACAATAACTCCACCATGCAGTGATTGGAAAAGCCCTCCCTTGATCCTGACTGCCTGGCATGCTACAGGCCTGTCTCGAACTTACCCTTTGTAGGGAAAGTTATCGAGAAGGTGGTCGCTTTGCAGCTGGAGGATCATTTAACCAGCCACAATATTTATGACCCTCTCCAGTCCAGCTTCAGGAAACAGGTAAGTACTGAGAAAGACCTTGTTCAGGTGCTAAATTACCTCCTGTTAGTGTGAGATCGGAGAGCCCGATCCATCTTGGTTCTCCTTGATCTCTCAGCAGCATTTGACACCGTGGATCATGGGGTAATGCTCAATCGCCTGTGGTTTTTATGTGGATTGAGGGGGGCAGTCCACAGTTGCTTTCGATCATTCCTGGAGGGCAGGTCTCAGAGAGTGGTGTCGGGGAATTATTCCTCGGCCCCTCACTGTCTGCCCTGTGGGGTTCCACAGGGTTCTGTGTTGTCCCCTATGTTATTCGCAGTCTATGTGCTCCCACTGGGGGACATTATAAGATGGCATGGGCTGGGTTTTCATTGCTATGCTGATGATTCTCAGCTCTACATGTCTTTTGTACTGGAACGGGAGTCTGACCCAGTTACAGTGTCTAACAACAGCCTACTGGAGTCAGGATTGGATGAGTACCAGTTGGCTTTGGTTGAACTCAGGTAAGACAGAGATATTGGTGGTGGATCCTGGGGTTAGGATGTTGGGGGCATGGGCGGGGAAGCCCACAGGTTTATATTTGGGGGGACCCCGCTTATGGCCTCCAACCAGGTGCTTAACCTAGGTGTTATATTTGATGAGGGCCTGACCCTGAGGGTGCAGGTGTCGGCTGTAGTCAAGTCATCCTTTTTTCATCTAAGGAATATAGCCTGGGTGAAGCACCTGGTTCTGCCTGGAGATCTTCCTGCCTTGATCCACGCCTTAGTTACCAGTTGTTTTAATTATTGCAATGCCCTCGATCTAGGGCTACTGGGGGTGGATATCAGCTGCTTGCAGCTAGTGCAGAACGCAGTGGCCAGGTTGTTGACTGGGGTTCCTAGATCCAGTCATATAACACCTGTGCTGCGAGATCTGTGCTTGTTGTCTGTGCAGTGCTGGATTACCTTCAAGGTCGTGTTGCTGACCTATAAAGCCCTACATGAGTTGGGACCCCACTACTTGAAAGAACTGCTGTCTTCTTACTGTCCCTCCTGCTCACTCCGATCCTCTGATGGGGGATTTCTAGAGATTCCCAGGGTAACCCTGAAAACATCTAGAGGAAGGTCTTTTGTCTTTATGGCACCTATCCTGTGGAATTCTTTACCCTGTCAGATATGAGATAGCCTGACTGTGGAAAGTTTTAAAAAATCCCTTAAAACCTTTTTGTTTTACCAAGCATTACATGACACCTGATGTATGTTATGTATGTTTTTATAATGATTGTGGATTTTAAATTATTGTGATGATTATTGTAAGGGTGCCCTGAGCTCAGGAAGGGCGCCTTATATAAATACATTTTACATTACATTACATTACAAATGACCTCTCAGTCTTGATGCCAGTCACATCAAGCCCCAGCGAGAATACCAGGTCCAAGGTGTGGGCATGTTTGTGGGTTGTAAAGGTAATTACCTGTGTCAGGCCTAGAGATGTCATTGTCTGGAGGAGGTCATAACCAAAAAGTGAGGATTCGTCCTTGATCCAGGCATTGAAATCCCCCAGAATTAACCATCTAGGGGACTCCAACACCCTGTCAGCGATGAAGTCTGCAACCTCCTGCAGGAAATCTCCACCCCCCCCGAGGATGGTAAATGAGGAGAATCCTACAACCTGCACCTGGAC
This sequence comes from Neoceratodus forsteri, assembly GCA_016271365.2. Taxonomy (NCBI): domain Eukaryota; kingdom Metazoa; phylum Chordata; order Ceratodontiformes; family Ceratodontidae; genus Neoceratodus; species Neoceratodus forsteri. The sequence continues at coordinate 761,314,914 of CM057451.1, forward strand.
CTCCACGCACTGCCACACATTCAAATGACAAGGTAGAACCCACAAGGTGCATGGAGAAGTTCAGGCTGGATTTAAAACAGATGGCCCATCCCCCAACCCTCCGTTCCCTCCTCGGGCAGTGTACCACCGAATACCCAGTGGGGACCAAAGCCTCCAGTACTGGTCCAGTATCATCACCCAGCCAGGTCTCAGTGATGCAAGCCAGGTTAACCAAAGATATCAAGTCCACCATAATAGTGGAGTCTGCAGGCCCTCTTGCTACCTGCCCACGCAGTCCGGTTGGAGCTCTGGCAGCAGGAACCAAACATACTGGGCCCCTCTTGAGGCTCCGTCTAGCTCCAGAGCACCTCCTATTCCAAACCACCCAGATATTGTTCATCTCCACTGTACCAGCAGTAGCCTGCCACATGCCCCTCCATCCCCTGTCATTACTCACCTCCTGGCAATGTCTCACTGCTACCACCAGGAGGTGGAAATCCCCAATGGGGCAGAGGTCATGCAGTAGGGATGTAGTATAAGTTGTACAAGGGGGTCTGAGACCTAAATACATTTTCTACTCTCACAATACTCTATAAATTACAATTAACACTCACAAAATTATCCAAAAAGGAAAAAGCCTAACCTAATAACACGTTCACCGACAACATTCTAAGTACAAAATCAAAACACCTAACCACAGTCATACCACATCCACACAACAACTAAACCCTTTATCTCCCTCCCAATCCTCTCTACCCACCAACAATTTATAAAACAAAATATAAATCACATATAATGGGAGAATCAGATATTAAAGCAGGTGTGCTGTGGAAATAAAGTTCTGCTCCTGTTTAAAGTCACAAATGTCCAGCAATTTTATTACAAAGTGTTGATAGAGTTATCTGGAGATAATACTTTCACAGTCCCAGCAGTATCAAATGACTCTTCAATCCAGTTCACACTTAATAAATAATAGGTGAAATGTCTCGAAGGAGAAAGAAAGCAGTGCTCACACCATCACCCTTCCTAGATGGCCAACGTTATTGACCAGCTTGAGCAAAATATATAAGGCAAGGAGATTTCAGAGAGTCAGAACGAGAGACATCATAACACCTTTAAGTTTTAGTACTCCTCTCACCAGCACCAAACATCAAGCCACAGCAGAATGATAGAAAGTCAGCAGGCTCTCACCCTCCATTGTACCTCCACTGAAAATCTGTAGTGAGCAGAAACACTGTTCTTACTGGTGTTCAGATGATAATGCACCACAAACAGTTTTCAGGCAACCACAAAGAATCTCAATTCAGTCTAGCTATTTTAGCCACAGAAAAACCTCATGCACCCACAGTTTTAGATGTAACAGCAGCTCACAGCAAGATAACACAGCAGCTAGATAGCTCCAGTAAGAATTCATCTGTGTTTGTGGCTTCAGTGATTCAGTCAATGCAGCAGAAGAAATTTTGGGTTGTTCCAGAAAGAAATGGCTCTCTCACCATTGTGTCTCCTGGTTATCCCAATAGTTCAGAAGCTCATCCGCAATGACTGCCAACTCACACCTCTCAATGGTTTCTCCCCAGGCACTCTGGTAACATCTCTCCTTCAATATTCTGGCTGACAATCTTCAGGCAGCTACGGGTTGACAGCAGGTACGATTACTGGCAGCTTAACCAGCTCTCCAGAACTCCTTACATAAATTGTGTCCATAGCACACACAGCTTGGGACCTCCCTAAAAATTAAAAAGCTAACTCCTACTTCTTACTCACTGCTCAATCCTACCTAACAGCTTTATCCTGCTCCTACTTCTAGCTAAAATTAAATAAAAAAAATTCTCAAGACACAACAGGAAGTCTCAGAGTATCAATTCTCCCAGATTACTAAAATAAAATGGCAAAGGAGCTACAAAGGAGCCGCAAAGAACAGGATCCCCACAGAGCTCTTACAGACAGCAGCCCAACCTAGCCACCATCTTGCTCCTAACCCCTTCAAGGAACCTTAAGGTACTGGACAAACCCAACCATGCATTGCTTGTAGGCTCTAAGGTGAATGCCTCACATTTCTCTTTGGGTCCAGTTAGTACTAAAATAAACATACATCATGAGGTACAATCTTATTTGTAGGTATTAATACACCATACATGTTTGTGCTTGCATATTTTGTTTGTGAGGCACATAGCTTTTTTTTAGGTTAGCTCTTGTGCAAAGCTGACAAATGGTAGTTTCATTTAGATCAGCATCATGACCAACATGAGCCAAATTGGGATGCAGGTTTAGCTTGGCAAAAAAAAAAAAACCTTACCTCAGAGGCACAAAGTCAGGTCTCAGCTTGGAATCTGGTCAATCAGGGCTGACTGTCATGGGAGGTACAGGCAGAAGCTGGCAGGGGAGGCTTGACCCTCACTTCCTCCTTTCTTCATCAGGCAGTGGCTCTTTTTGATGCAAACTGTCAGAGTGGGGCAGCTTGGAGTCAGGGAAAATGCTGACTTTTGAGGTGCTGCTGTTGTGCCTGTTACACCCTCCATAACATTTTCTCTCCTTCTTTGTTGCAGGGGGTATCCACCATAGCATCAGTCCTGCCATCCTCCTCAACTTTCTACTGAATCTCCATCCTCCTGAGGGATGGAAAGAAGTTCATCATCAGAGCCAGTCCCTTAAAGATATGCAGCTCAATGGGGTATGAATGATAGCACACTTAAAAGTTTAGAGGGAAAGGATTCTGCTTTTTAAACAGGAAGGATTACAGTAAAAAGGGTAGGCAGGGCAAAATACTGGCATACTTCTCACTACCAGCACAGTTTCCCATCCTCTCCTCCAACTCCAAGAGGACCCCTCACTCTCTGAATCCTGCTAATTTTCTGACTTGATCAGCATGCCACATAACTACATCCCCTACTGGACCACAAGGACTAAAACCTATCCAACTTGCTGGTTAAAAAATGGTGCCAGGCTGCTAGTACGAATCCTGCTTTCATGCACCAGTCCATGCTTGAGATTGGATGCCATGCAAAAATGTTGGGGGATCTCATAGGTGGGTTGGTGAGAGTGACTCCATGTCTGTGTGGATATCAATTGGCCAATAGCTGGCAGCAAAGGCCAGAATTTAGAGACACAGTAGACAGCAATGAGGGAAGGGGGAGGGCAGGCAGAAGGCATGCTGGGACATCAGCAGCTGAGTGGCAAAAAATGTACATCAAACAATAGCAATAGGGAATTACTATTCATTTGCAATTTCATGATCACAGCTTGCATCCTCAAGTCCTACCCTTCCAGCACCACCTGATCCAAGTCACTCATGAAAGGAGAAAGGAGAACCAAAAATTAAAACTGCTTTTTTTTTTAAGAGATGGCTGCTTGGAGCAGAGCTGTTAACCACTGGTAAAACCATTTCAGAGAACTAACTACTGGTCCAAGCTAGCCAGGACATGGCAGCTCCAGCACATCACTACTCTATGAGCAAACTGGCTGGCTGAACATGAGTAATAAGATTAAGTAGCAGATGTGCCTTCTGGGATAAAAAGCAGTCCTAGGTAAAGCTCCTCCATGCATTAAGGATATTCTGCAAGTGAATCATTCCAACTACCACACATGGAGCATAGCCAGGTGTCCCCAAATTGTACCCTTCAAGAAAACCTCCTTAGGCCAACAGTCCTTCATGTACAGGGCCCCTTTCTGGCTGAATGAGGTCCTTGAACATGTACTTAACACTGTCAACCTCCAGCCCTTCAAAACTGCATTGAAGTATCTCCTCACTGATAGAGGTCCTTGCAAGTGCAGGAAAGTGGATTGATGTACCGTCACCCCACTCTCTCCATTAAGAGTCAGTTTTGTCCTCTTGGAACTGGCACAATCCCTCACTGCTTCCAGCCCAGTAATACCCTAGTGGCACTTTTCTCTGGCTGTAGCCTAATTTTACCACCCCTATCCTTATCTCAGTCACCCCTGAGAATCCCCACCCCTTCAACACTACATTCCCCTGATCCCCCTTCATTTGCACCACCACTTGCCAATTTGACCCTCTCAATACCTCACTGCTTTTCCTCTTCCATGGCCTGCAATGATGCCTGCTTCTCTATTCCCTATCCTCATCCTTCACCTTCCCCTTACTACTGCCTTGACAATGCCTTATCCCCTGGCTGCTTACCTTGACAAAGCCTGTCCCCAAGCTGCTCCCCCCAAATCTCTTATTGTTGCCTCTTAATCTTTTTATACCATTGATACATGCCATGCTGGACCTTGTGTTCAGTGTATCTGCAATTGTATTTGAATGTGAACACTTAGCATGCCATACCTGTTTATATAGTCTAGTGACTTCTGTTTTGTTCCTCATTATGTAACTCTTAATTAAATGTTCTGTTTTGTATTCCTTTATGTGGAACCTTTGAAAAAGAGCATCTTGCTCAGAGTTTTTTTCTGAATCAAATAACATTCAAATTCAAATTCAAAACTCTTAGAACTATTCATATGGCATTCAAGTACCTCAGGGATATAAACAAGGTACAGGAGAGTAGCATCTTTCAGAAAAGAAGGTGTACAAGAATAGTGGGGCATGATATGAGGCTAGAGGTGGTAGGCTCAGGGGCAATGTGAGGAAGTACCTTTTCACAGAAAGAGTAGTGGATGCTTGGAAGAGCCTCCCTGCAGAGGTGGTGGGGGTGAAAATGGTAGAGGAATTCAAGAATGCATGGGATAGACATAAGAGTACTTTCACAATAGGGAAGAGAGGGTAAACTACACATCAACTAGGGTCTGTGGTATTGCATTAGGTAGGTAAAAGAGGCACACTACACTCTAGGTGGGCCACATGGCCCCTTATCTGCCATCACCTTTTGTGTTTCTATGTTTCTATGTACCCTGGTAGACCTGTTTAACTGCTTGTCTGAGATGGGAGTCATACCCAGGGACTAGAGGGTAGTGGATGTATCCCTCTGCACTAGAGTGGGGACAGAGGAGACCCAGGGAATGACAGGCCAATCAGCCTATCTTCCTTTGTGGGGAAGCTTCTTGAAACTATAATCAAGGAACTGCTGGTTCATTTTCTGGTGTCCCAGAGTCTCCAGAGCAGCTAACAGCATGACTATGTGAAGGGGATTTTCTGTCAGATAAACCTCATAGGGTTCTTAAATACCATGTCCCAGCTGTTAGACAAGGGCAAAGCACTATCTGTCCTGCACCTGTACTTCAGCAAGTCCTTTGACTTGATGCCAAAGAGAAGGGTAATGAAAAAATTGTAGGATATGAGGGTGATAGAGAAAGTTACAAGATGGGTAGGGAACAAGCTGGGCAGGCCTACAGGGTAACACTAAATGGTATGCACCTACAGTTCAAGGATAACTAATGCCAACAAAAGAAAGCAGTCCCTCAGGACAAACCAGATACACAACACAAAAAAATATTTAAATTCCATGTTTTCTTGCTTTAATCTTATCACAAACCATACCCTCTAGACCAAGCCCAACGTTTCACCTCACGTGCTCTTCTTCAGAGGAGAGACTATGTACGTAAGATCATTTACAACAATTTTAGTTAAAAAGCTTCAAAATAACATGATATTTGAACATGATATTCATCATTTTCTATACACTTCAGTAGAACACCAGTTCCAGTTCATCATAGTGCCAAAGGCACATGCATCTCCAACCAACAATTATAAGTGTCAAACATGTTACACCTTATCTTTAGCACTATTATGCACATTACTATTATCACCAAATGAGATAATTATTTGATCCAGAAACAAATGATTTGATACCTTTTATTGGACCAACATGGATGTTACAGAAAAGAACAAAGCTTTTCTTTTCTGTAACATCCATGTTGGTCCAATAAAAGGTATCAAATCATTTGTTTCTGGATCTGTTCTTATAAGGACCAATACGGCACCTACAACATTTTTTTGCATAATTATTTGATCAAATTCACCATTATGTACACTGCTTAAATTTCTTCATATGCTCTTAAAAGTTCATCAGTGCATATTCTGAGTGCCAGCACCCTGCTATTCTTTATTGTTCATTCCAAAAATATGACCATGCTTATATAGCCACCATCACATCATATTTAATCACAGCCTATCAATGTTTTTCTTATATATAAATAATGCTGTGCTGTTTCAAGCTGATGTCCATAATTCTGTGAATATTATGTTAATTATATATAAAAACAATTTCATATCTCTAGTTTATGTATGCCCACATACAGAATGTACTGTATTACCTTGTTGTGAGCCATTCTTCCTAAATAAAGGTATTTGGTAACCTTCATTTTCTGCAAAAGGTCTATATAAATAATACAAGAGAAGGGACATTCAAGGCATATCCAGATCTAATTGTTGCAAATTAATTTAAAATGAAAACATTTTCATATGAGAGTAAGTTTAACAATGTAGTCATACAGGACATTGTTTTAGTAGTATCAGCATATAGCATGCCTTAGCTAATTAACAAAGTCTCTAATCTCCATGCTAGGAGCAATTATCTGTTTAAATCTGTCCAAGATGGCAGAGTAGAGCATTCCTGAGCAGGAAGAAACAGAGTTGTTAGCACCCAGCAGTTTCAAACCGGATGCCAGACCCACAAACGCCTACTAGTTGTGCATTAAATAATGTCAAAATGAATTCAAAGGAATCAAGAACTATCAGACAAGCCATTTCCTGAAACTGCAGCCTGTTTGAGAACCATGAGGAATACTTCTAAAACCAACAGCAAGCAACTTCTGAAGTTTTTTCTGACTCACAGAACAAAATGAACAAATACTTTTCCAGATTTACTTCTACTGGGGTCCCCTACCTCTTTTGAAGAAACACTCCACATAACTCCAGAGATGCAAGGAGGGAAAGGTGACAAGGTACGGGAGACTTAACTCCACTCAGGAACAAACAATGGGTGAGCAACCAGATAAACTAGAAGATTCATCCACAAAACCAACTTTGGCTGCCAAAGCAGGAGATGCCGACATCCACCAAGGAGGAAATAAACTGAAGCAACCACAGGAATGGACCTAACAGGATGACCAGGCACCACCACCTAAAGAGAAAAGTAATTATGAGGGTAAAAAGAAAAACCCTGTTCAAAGTACTGAAGAACAACAAACAGATAGAAAACTGCCAGCAAACTCAAGAAGGAAAAAGCAACAGCAACACTGAAAATAGTGATTATCCAGAACCAAAAAAACCTGAGCATGGAACCTAATAACCAGACAGGACAGCCATCACCACAGCCACAGCAGTCGGAGCAACAGGTACAAAACTCTATTGATTTCCAAAACACTATACAGCATTAAAAGGCTTAGTGGATCTACAAAAGTCACTGGGGGGGGGTAATGAAGCAGTGGCAGGGATTAACACAAAACTTGAAGCCCTAACATTAAGAACTGATACTGTAAAGCAAAGAACAAGTGACTTAGAAGATACTATTAAGCCATTGAAAAAAATGGTATCATTACAAAGAGCACAGCTAGAGACACCAATGAAAAATAATCCAGGATCAAGAAGACAGGTCTCGAAGAGAGAATATTAAGCTGATAAGAATCCCTGAAAGTGTAGAAGGCAAAGGGGAACCTTTGCCATTTTTTGAAGAAATAGTAACTCTGGCTTTAGGACTGGAATATCCAAGGCAAAAAATCATTTTAGATAAAGCACACCGAGTGGGCCCATTAAGACAAGAGAAAGGGGAAGACAGACCTAGACATGTATATTTAAAGACCCACAAATTTCAAGATAGAGAGCAGATTTTAAGGAAAGCCCAGACTGAAAGGGGGCTAATGGCTAAAGGATTCAACTTCCAAGCCTTCCCAGACTTTAGCGTTTAAACCATCTCAGAAAGAAAATAATTCTCCAGAGTCATGACAATGTTGAGAGAAAGGGGCATAAAGTTTGCGCTGCTACCACCTGCCAAGTTAAAAAAAAAAATTTAAGGTAGGATGCACTTTTTCAACAACCCTAAGGAGGCAGATAATCTTTTACAAGAAGAACAACATTTCCAGTCTACATCCAGGTCTAATGTATGGTATTACCAGGCAAAGAACCCCACACCCTAACCAAACTTGTCATTACAGCAAGTTCTTTCCAATAACAAACCCTTCTTTGCAGAAACTGCACATACTAAGAATAAGGAAGGACAAGCATGTGAGAAAGATGCAGCTACTATGAACCCATATTTATGTTAATAGACAGTAAAACAGATGGGTGAAAACAAAAAGTTAAAAGCAGACTATTACATGTGTGTTAAATGTCTATAAGGACTATGAACCCAGATTTATGTTAATAGACAGTAAAACAGATGGGTGAAAACAAAAAATTAAAAGCAGACTATTACATGTGTATTAAATGTCTAGAAGGATTTGATACAGGAAATACACAAGAAGTTGTGGTATGTCTATAAAAGCAGGATTAAACTGGGATTAAGATGGGTTAAAGAAAAAAGGGGAAGGGGAGAAAGGAAGGAGAAGAAAAAGAAAAAAGAAGAGATACAGTTCAAATAAAGGTAAAAGTATAAAGGCTGATTATATATATTAAGAGAATAGCGGGGGGAATTACCCAACTGTAAAACCTTTTTTTATTTACCACTAAGTTTGCATTGTGTAAGTTTATATTGACTTTAGACTACACAGACCATTCTGTTTCATGGATTTTTTTTCCTTTTCTCTCAGATACCAGAGGTTGCCTTGAACTGGACAAAACCCTGGACAAGTGCTGTTACAGTTTCTTTGCTGATGAGCCTTGACCACCAGTACTAGGGGAACTAGAGTAATTATGTTAATCATTTTAATGATGTTAAGTTTACACTCACTCCCTTATAGAACTTACAATACTTATCTCAGTAAAGTAAAGTTAGATGAAGAGGAGAGGACAAAAGAGGAAGAGACGGGCAATTGAAGGGACATATATTTGTTTGTATTTATTTATGCTTAAATATGTTTATATGTGTGCAATTAAGTAAATAAAGAAACAACATGGGCCCAGCATACCTAGATAACAATACTGGAGCTCTGATGAGTCCTTCCTAAATCAGGAAAGAAGTGGAAAAGAGAAGCTGTCTTTTGTTGTTGTAATGGGTAAGAAGAAGAACAATATTTCTTTACAGGGTGGAAGGGGAACGATCTTCTGAGGTAAGGTTATTCTATATAGATCAACACAGATCAACATGAGAAACACAAGAACAAAAGTAAAGAAAGAAAAATATTCAAATCACATTGGAATAACAAAGGGAGATGCATTAAGTACCAACACTTAAAACTTAAGGAAAACAGAGTAATGAACATACATAGAAATAGGGAAACACACAGAATAAATATAATGAAATAAATGCCAAAAAATATTAAAATCTTAAATGGAGGAAATTATTACCTGAAATATAAAAAGTCTAAGGGAAAGGAATAAAGCTAAGAAAGTGTTTAATTTTGTTAATAACAAACAAGGTGACATACTTATGTTACAAGAAACACATTTTTTCCAAAAGGAAGCTACTTTACATTCTAAAAAATGGGGGGAAGGAAGATTCTCAAATTATACAAACATGGCTAGAGACATAGCCATTTTCATTAAAAAATAAATACATAAAATTTGGACAAACACTAAATGATAATAATGAAAGATTTATTATAACTGAAATCAGAACACTAGATGGAACTTTTACATTAGCTAATATATATGCACCGAACGTATATGATAGTCATTTTCATAATTTTTTTTACAGCTTTCTACTTTTGAAGGCTCTTATACCATTGGAGGGGAATATAATTTAGCATTAGATAGCTGTATAGGCAAGTCCTCTTCCTTATCCAACAATTTAAAAGGGATAAGAAAGCAACTTAGAGGGTTTATGGAAGATCTCAATTTGATAGATGTTTGGAGAGAAAAGAACCTGGATATACAACAGTATTCATACTTCTCAGCTCCACATCAATGTTATACCAGAATTGATCTATTCCTAGTAATAAAACAATTACAAAGCTGTATTAATTCAATTAAATACCATAATATAATTATATCAGATAATGCTCTCTTGGAATTAGCCTTAACCACAAAAGATTTTCGTGGAGATGTACAATAGTCACTAGACGCTATGCTTCTGTTAGATAAAGATGGTAACCAAAAAATTGATGCTACAATTAAAGAATATTTTGATAATAACAAACCAGAATAAACATCATATAACAATAACTGGGATGCCTTCAAAGCAGTTATAAGAGGAGTAATTATAAGCTACTCAAGAGGAAAAAAGAAAAAAACAGAAAGAAAAATGGATACATTTGGAAAAAGAAATAGAACAATTAGAAACTCTTCATATGATAAATTACAATCACATGGTTTGTAAGAAATTATTGTTAGCTAAAACAGAACTAGATAAAATCCTATCACTAGATGCAGAGAGAAGTATTCTTCGGACCAGAGTGAAATACTATGCACTTGGGGATAAACCCGACAAACTGATGGCCTTTCAACTGCAAAAAGAGAAACAAGAAAGGGCAATACCCCAGATTCATAACTCAACAAATCAAATTACCTCAAATTGTAAAGATATTAATAAAGTTTTTGCAGTTTATTATAAAAACCTATATAAATCAGAAAGATAGAATAACCCACAGGCAATAGCACAGTTTCTATCCAAAATAACTCTTCCTAAAATCAGTATGGAGGAAGCCCAACAGCTGGAGGAATCAATAAGTACAGAAGAAATATTGGACAATGTTAAAAACCTACCATCCAGTAAAGCCCCTGGACCTGACAGTCTAGCTACAGAATTTTATAAAACATGCATCTTACAATTAAAAAGTCACTTAGTAGACGTATTTAATAATGGCTGAAACAAAAGTAAACTTCCAAATTCATTCTATGATGTCAAAATCTCAGTATTTTAAAAAAACTGAATTAGTAACATTTTATAGGCCAATATCACCTAATAATACTGACATGAACATTTTTGCTAAGATCATGGTAAAAAGATTGGATAGACTATCACCAAGTTTAATAGCAGAAGACGAAAATGGTTTTATACAAGGATACAAAATAGGCACCAATATTAGGAGAGTCATTAATGTTATAGATCAAAGTAAATCACAAAATGCAGCAATAATCCCACTCAACACTGACAAGACATTTGACCATGTAGAATGGAATTATACGCCTAAAGTTTTAGAAAGATTCGGGTTCGGTAAACATTTTTTAAATGCTATTAAAATGATATATCTAGACCCTCATGCTACAGTAGTTACCAACAGAAATATCTCCAAGAGATTTACATTTTCTAGGGGCACCAGACAAGGGTGCCTGCTCGTTCCATTATTATTTGCTTTAATCATAGAGCTATTAACAATAGCAATAAAAACATCCCAAAAGATAATAGGAATAAAAATAGTTGACCAAGACCGCTGTATTAGTTTATATGCAGACAACACTTTACTTTTTTTAACAAATCCCCAGAAATCAATTAAAGAGAGTCTGACCATTATTAAAGAATTTGGAAATGCCTATGGATATAAAATTAATGAAGACAAAACAGAAATGATGGTGTTGGGGAAAACATTAAACACACATTACCTAACTCCATACAAAGCAAAATGGTAAAAGGGTTTAAATATTTAGGGGTAATCATCCCTCAGGAATTTTCACAGCTGTATGACAAAAATGTTCATCCATTAATGTGTGTGTGGATGTTTTTATGTGGAGATGACAAGCCGGAAGTTTAAAAGTAGGATATTGGAACATAAATCTTGTGTCAGATTGCAGAAACTTACTAATGCATTGGCACGTCATAGTCAGGAAAAAGGTAGTGGACACTCCTTCAAGTTTCGGGGTTTGGAAGTACTAACATTGGGCCTGAGAGGGGGATACTTGAATAATAAACTGCTTTGTTGTGAGACCTTCTGGCAATACAAACTTCATGCAGGGGTCTATCCAGGATTAAATGACACCTTCCAGTTGTCCCTATTTTTGAAAAGTAGGAGACAGAGTTTTAGTTTTTTTGAGGCTTGGTTTGTGCCAAAAAATTGTAAATGATTTATAGGATGGTACATTCTCTAGTATTCAATGTCATTAGTGTATTAATGACAGAGAAAGTGTGTTTTCCTACCTTGGGAGTTTGGCTGGGTATAGTTAATATAAGAGATATACAAGAATAATTTCAAATATGTATAATTTCAGTTGGCCTTTATTGGATACACTGTAAGAAAGTGTGTGCCTATTTTTAAGGCCAGTATGTATAATTAATACTAGTATTGTTCTGTAGTGGAATTAATTTTGATGTTTACAGATTGCACTTTAATATTATAGATTAGTGTTATGTGCAATAATTTGCCAAATAGTGTCTTTCATAATAGAACTTATTCCCATTCCATTTTTTCTCCCCTTCCCTTTTCCTTTGCTTCCCATTTTTTTCTTTTCTTCCTTGTATTTTCTTTCTTTTAGTGTTTTACATTTTTTATTTGTATCTACTGGTGGGCATACTATTTGTGTGCTGTTTGTGCTTGTTTGCACTATGTGATTTATGTGCACAATAGGTGATTTTAATGTGTTCCCCTTTAAATGCACCTGGTGGGGCTAATTAGTTCTGTATATAAAGTGGTTCTGTACCACAGTTGCTGATGTCTTGAAAAAGCACCAGCAAGTGTGAAACATTGACATCTTTTGCCGTAGGGGGTGCTACCCTTGTTTTCTTAATAAAGGATTTTATATTTTGACCATGATAGTCTATTTTGCTTGGTTCTCATGAGCCTGCCTTTTTACTGTGTTTGCATCTATTTGTTGTTGGCAGGGCTCCATTTTACTCCCTTAAGCCGCGTTTTTGTTCATACCATCCATTAATAAACCAGATAAAAAAAAGATCTGGATAAATGGCAGTCACTTCCTTTAACACTCACTGGCAGATGTAATGTTATTAAAATGAATATACTTCCTCATTTTCTATTTCATTATCAAACGCTTCCAATACAGTACAAATTTTAAACACTCATTTTAAAGAAATATAATATTTAATCTCAGTATTTCTCTGGAAAATGAAAAAACAGACTTTCAATGACAAAATTGTACATGCCAAAAGAAAAAGGAGGAATTGCCTTACCAAACTTTAAATGGTAATATTTAGAAGCACACATAGCACAAGTACAAGAATGGTTCAAAGTAGAAAACACAATTAATAAAAATTTTGAAAAAAAGTTTCATCAGTATCACGATACCAAAACTTTATTATACTCAGGCTATTACACTAAAATAAATAAAAAGAACAATGAGACACTACAAGTTAGTGCATCACAAACTACATGTAAAGTATGTGCAGAAATTCATAAATTGATATCATGGCCTGGGCTTTGCTCCCCATTTGTACCAGTCTACAGAAATATAAACTTTCCCCCTTCTTGTATAGATAGAGGATTTGTCAAATTGGACAAATCTAATGTAAAAAAGTCAGTGACTTGTTTGATAATGTATTTATGTCTTTTCAGCAATTAATGACAAATTATGGATTACCAAAGCAAGAATTTTTTTAGATACCTTCAGATAAGGAATGTTGTACAAAGGAAAAGTATATTACCTGTAACTACTCTTATTGAAACTATTCTTCTAAATATAAATACAAAAATAATTTTGGCTATTTACATATGTATTCAGACAACAAAATAATTTCTGCTATTACAATTAAAAAATAGATGGGAGCAACATCTTGGTTTCACATTGAGGATAATACATGGGACAAAATAACACAATTCCCAACACAATTTTATTCAACCAAAATGCAACAGATCCAGTTTAATATCTTACATAGAACATATTTTATACCAACCCATTTGCACAAAATAGATGACCAAATAAATGAAAACTGCCCAAGATGCCACACCAGTCCCGGCTCTTTGATACATATGTTTGCCACATGTAAGAAATTAACAACATTTTGGAAATCAATAATTAAAATTTTAGAACAAGCTACTAAGACATATATAAATAAAGAACTGATACATATTCTTTTAGGTGAAGACAGACAGGGTAGAGAGAGAAGAAATTAACAGAATAAATTAATCTCGATGGGCTTTTTAGTAGCAAAGAAATGTACAGTATTCTCACACAATGGAAAGATATCGCACCTCCAAATGAAATTCAATGAATAAACCTAATGTTAGATTTATATAAAGTAGAACAAATTCATTATTTTCTGAAAGAAAGAATGGAAACATTTGATAAAATATGGCAACCCTTTAAAAAATTGTCACTCTATAATAAATAACTATTTCAATGTATGATACATCTTGTGAACATGTGAAGCACTAGGTTTCATTACCATAATTTAACATTGGACTCTGTAGCTTCTTTATATTTATACAAGATAATAACACGCTATTGTCACTAAAATTAAAATTGTTTCCTTTATTGCTTTTCCTGGTTATTAAGAATAAAGTATAAGTACCGTATCAAAATCTACAACTGTAATTCAAAGATTTCCCCTTTATTTTTCATGATGATGAAAGCTGTATTTGTTGTGTTTTTACTACGTATACTATTATCTTTTGTTCTTTAAAAAAAAAATGATAAAAGCTGATATTTTCTGTAAAATTTTATATATCTAAAACTAATAAAAAATAAATTAATCTGTCAAGAGCATATAGATAAATAACAAATTATGTTTTTACTATTTTGTTAACCACTTTGTTCAGTATAAATTTGCAAAGTATTATGAGACAAACATAGGTTTTGGGTGTGGCACGCATCGCTTGTAGAATCAAGCATCATTCTGGCAGCATGTCTGCTTAGCAGAGTTGCTAGCTTCAATGTGATTTCTTTTTATAGTCCTGGCCTGAGGGCTTAGCTAGTTGCATTGCAACCAATTAACACACAGAAGTCTGTGACTCCAAATGCTGGTGATGCCATCATGTTCAGGTGCTCCCCCCATCAGAGCAACCAATCATTGCTAAGCAATGGCATGGCATTACCCTCCAATGCCATGTATGGGGTGATTATGTATAGCATCATGCAGGGTCATGCTACTCACCCTAGGTAGCCAGGATGTTAACCAATATTAATTGTACATATTCAAAATATACCTACACAAAATATTCCTATCAAAATGATTTTAAACTCACTTCTTTGCTGATGTAGATAGACTCTTCTGGGCCAGGGACAAAGCACTCTAGAGTTCTCAGAATCAGAATACATACAGGATGTGTAATAAAATCAGTTACTGCCATATATTACAGACAGAAGTAAGAGGAACATCCCAAACAACACTCAATGCCAGTATCCCCACCTAGCCTTTGTTGCCATATTATGTAGTAATGATCCAAGTCATGGAGTGTAATTATGTCTACTTATTTATTTGAATATTCAGTAACACCTTTGAGCATTGCTCATTTACAAAGGTTCCACATTAGGAAATTACAATTACAATTAAGAACAGTTACAGTTACAAAGTAAAGTATTTTGTGTGGAGGACCACGCAATGTCCCTGATTTCTTAAAAGTTCCAGAGGTTCAAAAAAAAAAAACACAAGTTCCTATGTACAGGTTTAATACATGGAGCAGCAGCAGCTGGCAAGGCATTTTCTATGGTTAGGTTTTGAAGCTGTTGCAGATATGCAACTTTGTCTGCAGTAAGTCATTGATATTACAGCCAGGGTTGACACTGGAAGTAGGATCTAGTTAGTGATTGCACTGAACATATGTTTTGTTGGGCAAGGCTTTTTTTCAGTGATAATTTAATTTGGCTAATTTTGGGTAACTCAAGCAGTGTAGTCAGAAGTTCATTTAGCTAGGCTGACACTTGGTAAAGGAAGGCCCTCATGGCTTTGCAGATTTTACAGCGTGGGACGTACAGTGCATTTCTAGTAACACTCCTGGTAAAGTGATGGTTAGAGAAGGTATGTAGCAGGGATCAGAGGTGGAGGGGGGCCTAGTTTGGCCTTCTTCCCAATTTGGCAGGTTTGGAATTTTAACCTGAGGTCTAGTGGAAGTGACTGTGTTCCCAGGTAGAGGCTGCATGGGTGTGTGAGCCTGTTTGTATCAAGGAAGATGTGACAGGACTTCTTTAAGGTGGACCTGATTCTGATAAGTTTGGTGTCTGTTGTGGCTCCATAAATTACCAGACCATAATCCAAGGTGGATAGAACTGAAGAAGCTACAGCAAGTTTCCTAATCTCAGGTGTCATGAAGTGCTTGTGTCTATATAGAACCCTCGGTTTTTTGTTTACAATGCTAACAACATGGTCTATATGTTGGGTATATGTTAGGGAGTTGACAAGGTGTATCCCCTAATATTTGAAGGAATTGACCTGTTCTTAGACCTCAACAGCTTGGTTGTAAATGGCCAGGGGTAGAAGTTTATTCTTCCTCTGTTGGCTGGTGAATATCATGGATTTTGATTTTTTGTGGTTTAGTAGCAGCTTATTCTGTAGGAACCAGTTCTCCTGGGAGTTGAAATTGTGTTGGTGGTTTGCTGCTTAGTGTTGCTTGTGTAGATAACTGCATCATGTGCGTAAAGCAGGATGCAGGGTCCAATGCCAGCTTTAGGCAGGTCATTAATGAACAGGCTGAACAGAAGTGGGCCCAGTATTGATCCTTGGGGAACCCCTAGCATCACTGCCCTAGAGTCAGAAATGACTCTGTTGACTTTCACTTTTTGGGTGCAGTCTGTTAGGTTGTTCTCAAACCACCCCACAGTTTCCCTTGATAGGACAATCCCTGCCAGTTTTTCCCATAAGCAGTGCATGGTTCATGAGGTCGAATGCTTTGGTTAGGTCAATGAAAAGTGACCCCACCATTTTGCCTTTGTTGAGTGACTCATGTAGTGAGTTGGTGAATTCAAGGAGGGCAGAGATGGTGTTGTGCAGTCATCTAAACCTGTGCTGCTGGGGATATAGGAGGTTGTAGTGTTTCAGGTAGTGCACCAGCTGGTCCACAACTACTTGTTCCAGTGCCTTGGAGAGAGAAGAGAGTATGGAGGTTGGTCTATAGTTTGTGATGCATGCTTCATCACCTCCCTTGTGTACTGGTGTGACGGGGGAAGATTTCCAGAAAACAGGGAATTTGGAGTATCAGACAGAGAGTGGTTGAATAATTTGGTAATTGGGGTTGCCTGAATGTCCCATGCTGAGGAGAGGAGCCTCATGTTCATGGTGTCATTGTCAACCTTGATTTTGTTTAGCACTCTTTTGTATATATTTATAGGTTTCTGAAACCATTAATGTTTTAGTAGTAGTGTAGTAAATTATTTTATTGATCGGCTAGAAAAAAACATTACAATTAAAATACATACATATTATGCTTGAACATACTAAAAAGAGTAACACCATATACATCATAATACATAAATAGTAATAACATTTTTATTTCCATCAGCTCACTTGCCATTCATATCTTTTTTCATAAAACCACCTTGACATATTAACAACCTCAGGACTATACACAAATAGTAGTATTAGTTAACAATTAATTTCTGTCAAATTTGTTTGATTGCTAAGAAATATTTTGCAAGTCTCCCAACTGACAATGAATCTTCAGTGTGCATTAATATATTGGATAAAGTGCTTGTATCAATTTCATAGTTATTAGTAAGGAATGGACCTAACTAGTACTTCCTTTCATTTATGTACCAGGAACATACCCACATAACATGTAACAAGTTTTCTCTCCTACCTATTGAACAGTCACATTCGTCTGAAATCCCCAAGTCTTTGTTATAGCGATGGAGTAATACATTGCTATTAAAGCATTCAAACTTACAGCTAACAAAGGCTTGACGTAATTCTGGGTTATGCACAATATCCAGATACTTATTATAACCAAAATTAAAATTATTTTCAGCAAACCATTCTGAGTTGCACAATTTAGCAATAACTTCCAAATCTAATATTCTACACTTAATTTAATTCCCCTATCCACAGCATTTATTAATGCAATTAACTTGTGTTTATTTAGTAATTTAGTCAAAGATGTAAACCAGAATTTAGTTTTGAACCCTAGATTAAACCAATGTTCTTTTTCACTTAAACATTGTTATGATAGTGATGTATCCAAAAGTTTGGTAATCCTTACCCAGAAATTTAATTTACATATTTCAATTAATGCATTCAAATTGGTTAAACCAGTTTCAGCTCTAATGTAAGCTGAGGGACATGAATGCCCTCATTTCATAGAATTATTTTTAAATAATGGGCTTATTAACTTGTTAATATCATTAGGTTCCCAAATCTCTGTTCCATATAGCAGTTGTGATTCAAATTTAGTTTTCACTACCTGGATAAGGCCCTTTATCAAAGATCCACCATATCTATGATTAAACCTTGTTAGGCCACCCATAGTCTTACCAAGTTTATCCTTTACTAATTCTATGTGTGAGTTCCACAGGCAATTGACAGATAATCTGATCCCTAAATAAGTGTAAGAATGGACAATATTAACTTTCTGTTGTCCCATAAGCCATCTAATGGCTGCTTTTCTCTTTTTAAATATTACTATTTTTGTTTTATTAAAATTAATTTTCAGTTGGAGCTCCTCTGTTCTTTTTTTAAAAAGTCCATCTTCTTTTTTAAATCCATTTTTGATAAAGAAAACAGTACAATGTTGTCAGCATAAACTAATACTGGACATTAGAAGTTCCTGATTTTAGATGAGTCAGATACTATACCTTCCATATCTTTTAGCAGATTATCCAAATATAATGAAAATAGCAGAGGAACTAGCAGGCAGCCTTGCTGCACCCTTGTATTAGTTTGAAACGGGTATGATAATTCCCCTCTAAAACCTAATCTTATTTGCCCCCATGTATCATTATATAGACTGTCATTAATGGCAACCAACTTCTCATCGATTCCTCTATTCAGAAGCTGATCCCATAATGTATTTCTGGATAGAGAATCAAAAGCTGATGTAAAGTCAATAAACACAGTATACCATTTCTGCTTTTGTAAAAATACATATTTTTCAATAAAATGTCTTAGGATAAACACATTATCCAGGGTAGAACAGTTTACCCTAAATCCAGCTTGCAGGACAGATAATCCCCCTGTTGCATCTACTTGCACCTTAAGTCTTTCCAGTAGAATTTTTGAAAATATTTTTAGATTGCTGTCTAGTCGGCTTATTGGCCTGTACATCAAAGGGTCTGATAAGTTAACTTTTTTGTGAATTGGAAGAATATTCACGCCATGCCACATTGCTGGGAAGTAATTAGAACTAATGCACTTATTATAAAAAATGGTCAGTATTTTATACCAAAGCCCAGTCTGACTTAAATATACTTCTGCAGGAATGCCATCAGGGCCTACAGCTTTATTTCTTTTTAATGAATTCATAGCTACATAGACTTCATCAAAAGCTATTGGCTGAAAACTATTGTTATAAGATCATTAATGTTCTAAAGTAGAACTTGGGGTGGTTGGTATGCATAGGCTTGGTGGGTGGGGTGTAATGGGAGACATGCGGTGGGGTGTTGTAGGAGGAATGCTGTGGGGTGGAGTCAGTAGTGTTTAAGTAAGAGCTGAGGTTGGCTAAAGCTGAATTAAGAGCATCTGCAATTTTCTTGGGGTCTGTTGTGTGGGAATTGTCATAAGTGATCAGGTCTGGCATGCTCTTGCCCAGACTTCCAAGGAGTTCCTTTACTGATCCCCAGAACCTGTTGCCATTGCCCCAGAGTCTGTTTTGTTTTTCCCTGTAAGAGCTGGCTTTGGCTTCCCTAACTAAGTGGGTACATTTGTTGCATGGTGTTTTGTACTCCTGGATATCCACAGGGTTACTGGACTCTCTAGCCCAGGCCCAGGTGTTGTTATGAAGGCACATTAGTCCTCGTGGATATAAGGTGAGCGATTCTGCAGAGCTTCCTTTGATCATACATCTCTTAATAGGGGCATATTTGTCAGCTGCCTGTGTGAACTCCTTGATAAGGAAATACAGTGCCAGGTCGGTATCAGTGGTGGAGTCCATGTAGCTCCAGTCAACTTGTGCCAGATGTTGTCTAAAGGCTTCTGTGGAGCTTTCTCATTTTACCCTGCAGGCAATGAGTTTTGGAGGTTGTCTCTTGGTCTTGGCGATCCATTCAACCAGGACTGGTGAGTGATTATGAAGTATGTCAGGCAGAACTGGTGCTTTGGCAGTTCTCTTAGGCTTGGTTGTAAGTACCCAATCAATGAATGTGCCCGTTCCCGTTTAGTAGTTGAACTGGGTATTTTCACCTATCACCTGTGTGAGGTACAGGTTATTGACTGTGTCTCTGTATGAGTTTCTGGAGCTTGCAGCCCAGTCAGTGCTGAAGTCCCCTGTCACCAGACTTTTGTGGCTGGTGCCGACTTCTTGGTAGTGTTGATAGAATGCTTCTAGCCCCGCCTGAAGCATTTTTGGTGGGATGTAGATAGTCATGATTGTTAGTGTTTTATGTCCCATCCCAGGTGCAGTCTAGTACCTAGTCCTTCGCATTCGGTGGTGGGGTTTATCAATGGCACCTTTTGCACCTGTAGGTCATTGTGGATGTATTGCAGACATCCTCCCTCCATTTTCCCTGCTCTGTCCTGTCTGTAGATAGAATAACCTTCAGTGTCCATGATTTTAGGGGATAGCCATGTCTCAGTCAGGGATATGATATCTGGTTGGTTAAGACCTACCCAAATGGTACTGCACTGCTGTGCCTACCATTTGGACATATATTCTGCATTGTATCTTTCAGTAAAGATAGAATAATGCATGTCACTGCTGATAAGGTTTACAGATTAGTTTATGCCCAGTTTGTTACACAAGTTTTGAAACTCTTGTGTAACTATTTATTTTTCATTGCATCACTGTATAATGCAACTTATTTGGGACAGTATATACTGTATTCTCTATTTTAGCAATACAGATACATCAGTAGCTCAAGGCTGGAGCTGGGGCATAACAAAACATTATTATTGCTTGTCCCTTGTCCTATTACTATTATCTATGAACCATATGGTTGTATTCATTTGCTGGGAGGATGAGGTTGAAGGGCAGAAAGAAGAGTCTGGTGCCAGAAAACTCAAAGTGAGGAAGAAACTGGCTGAGTTTATTTATTTATTTATTAGCTTTTGGTTACCAGGTAAGTGCATTAGGCAATAAACTTGTCTATTTTCAGACATAACCCGGTAGATTACAGTAAACAAGATACAATGGCACAATCAAGACATAGTAACTAACAGACATATCTAAAACAGTTGCATTTGTTATCCAAGTAGGATTGCAAAATATAGCAGTTCAGTGGTACAGTCAGGACGATTAAGGCAGGCAATCAAGACAAAAGAAAAACAAAAGAGAAACAGACAGGTAGTACAATAAAACAGATGATAAATACTGAATGGACAGAGCAGGCTGCCAGGAGAGCAGAAATGTAATTGCTGGAGTAATCGTGTCTCCATTAATCACCAGCAAGCAGACCAGTTCACCTCCTCGTACATACTATATTGATTGTTCAGAGTATCAAGTGTAAAAATCCAATACATCTCACACTTTTCTAGTGCATTGTTCCAATCACTACACCTTGGTGGTTCCGCCACTTGTTCTATTGTCCAGAATCTTAAAAATGCTACTGTATGTGTCCTGCAGTATTAAAGTCCTTGACTATTGTGGACCTTACATTATGGTTTCAAAAAACGTAAAGGTTATATGTGTACCACAATTCTTTATAAACGTATACTGAACAAAGTGGTTAATGAAATGGGAACAACATAATTTCTTATGTATCTATACACTCTTGACAGGTTAAAACATATAATTACTCCTAACAAGGAGATGAAAGACTTTAACTACTAAGACATGCTATATGCTGATGCTACTAATGTAATGTCCTTTAAGACTTCGTAAGTGAACTCACACTCATATGACAACTCTTTCATTTTAAACTAACCTATAACAATCAGATTTGGATATGACTTGAACTTAATTTACAACTATCAGATATGAATATGACTTGAATGTCCCTTCTCTTATATTACTTAGCCAGATGTTGCAAAATGAAGGTTACCTATTACCTTTGTTTAAGAAGAACAGCTCACAACAAAGTAATACACCTGTCTGGGAATACATAAAATAGTGATATGAAATACATTTTTATATTTAATTAACATAATATTCACAGAATGATGGACATCAGCTTGAAATAGCATTATTTATATATAAGAAAAAGATGACAGACTGATTAAATATGATGTGATGGTGGATATACTGTATAAGCATAGTCATATCCTTAAGTGGGACTTGAACCACACCTACTGCTTAAAAGTCAGCAACACCCTTAGCTAGTACACACAGCCCCAGTAATTATTACTGCTGATTTTTGATCATCTTGTATCTTTGCAGCTGATTCCTGTTACCTAAGCAATAGCTGACACCAAGCATACAGCCTTAAATAATATAATTCAAGACCCTGTCCATTTAAATCAACTCTCCACCTCCACTGCTAGGACCTGAACCCACACCTATGGGTACTGACTAGGCTAAAGTCAGTAATGCTACCACTAGGCCACACAGCATTCTTGTATTGTCAAATATCTCAGGCTACTTAGAAACTCTGCCCCCCTACCATACACATGGCTTAGCCCCCCCCCAACACCTAGCTCATCTTTCTGCATCAATTCCAACCTCTAGCGCTGTTGCTCCAGTGTAACCTCTCCCCACCCTGTCCTTTATTACTCTCCCTTGGCACGCCCACACCCTGCCCCCCATCTGGAAACAATGGCTCCCTGTAAAAGTTTTGTTGTAACAGCTCTTCTTTTAATCATCCTATTTCCTTGAATACCCAAATGAACTCACACTGCCTCACACAATTTCGGCCAATGTTACTTTAACTCAGGCTCCTAGAACAGGCACTAGTAATGCCCCTACCCCTATCTTTGGTGGGCTATGCACCCTATATGTGTACCTTCCCATCAATCACTGGGTAATGGCTGCAATCCTACTACCCCACCTTGCTGCCCCACCGTGTGCAAACAAGAAGGGTGGCGACAGTAGGTGTAGGTGGAAAGCCAACTTGCAAAGTCTAAAAAATGTCCTACTTCACATCACTATGATGCTTCTACATATCTCTGGCAATATCCACCCCAACCCTGTGGCCCCCCATCACCTCCTAGTCCTGGTGACACAATCAAACTCTAAAGATTGTGTCAATTAACATCTGCAGCCTAGTGGCCAAATTTGACCAACTCCAAGTGTGGGTTAGCCAGCACAATCTTGACATCCTTTCCTTAGTGGAAACCTGGCTCTCACCCAGGATTCGTGACGTGTCAGTAGCACTAAGCGGGGAAACCCTCTTCAGGCTGGACAGGTCAGGAAAAAGGGAAAAGGGTGGTGCTTGTGCAATCTATGTCAGAAATCATATATGGTGGCATGTCCTCTAGACCTCTAGACACTGGGAATGCTTCACAAGCCCTAGCCATCAGGTTGCTGTTAGGTGCATATAGCAAGTCCCTAACAGTTGCCTTGGTGTACATCCCTCCTAGGGAACAATCTGCAGGCTTCCAAAAAAATCACTGAATACATTAAAGGCCTAAAGGATAACTGGGAGGTGGTAGTCCTGGGGGACTTTAATATAAACTGGCTGTCCCAGGATACCGCCCAATACAAAGACGCCCTGTCCTGAATCAATGTCATACAAATGGTTGACTCTCCCACCAGGTTCAACTACTATTCTAGCTCCAGCACCCTGCTCAATTGGATACTCCCTAATCAACCAGATTGGGTCACCAACCCTGCAGTCCTCGCTTATTCACTCAGTGATCACTCCCCTGTTGTCTGCCACTGGGCTAATAAGGTCCCAAAGCTCCCTCTCAAAACCCTAACAAGTCAAATATTTAAGCAAAGTCAGCTGACCTCTCTCAAGGCCCACCTTAGACATACTGACTGTACCACCCTTGATACCACAATAGACATTGGCCAAGCACTGGATTATTTCATTACTAACTTTAATAATGTGTGATATTTACACCCCCATTAGAAAATGTAAAATTAAGGGATGTCACAATTCATGGATTACCCCCACACTACTGAATCTCATGGCCACTAGAGACTATCATTGCCATACTACAAAGGCCCCTGACAAGTGGGCTGATATTCAGAAATATAAATCTTCCAGAAACGCTGCACCCACGAGATCAGAGTCACCAGAAAATGACATTTCTAAGAATGTCTCACTAACTCATGGGGTGATGGCAGAAAATTCTGGGAAAACCTTAAGGAACTTACTGGACAAAATAATAAATCCTCATTCTCCATGCTGTTAGTGAATGGGATAGTCACCCAGGATCCTAACACCATTGCCAATGCATTTAACGATGTGTTCACCGACCTCAGCAGCGTACTGCCATCTGATCTCCCTGCAGCATCTGTTGGAAATCCCCCAGACTCCTCGTCCTCTAGTAATGGATCCCCACAGCTTCCCCCCCCCAACCTAAAAGCAATTACCAGGTCTGAAGCAAAAGAATATCTCCAGCAGGTACTTGGCAAATCCAGACACAGCCATGACACACTGGGGCCCAGATATTCAGACATGTGCCAAAGGTAAGTTCAAGTCTGGCGCAGTGCAAGTCAGAAGTGCCATGGGGAAAAGGGAGCCATATTCATGCAGTGGTGCAAGACAGGCTGAATATGGCAAGGAAGCACAACAGCACAACCACATTTGCACCGTAGCAACCATGAATGCGCTGGAGCAGTCCAAAACACACAACCCAGCTGGCTGAGCAAGGGCAACAGGGACACACAGGCAGGGAAGCATAGGGGCAGAGAGGCACAGTACCCCACTAGCATGGCCAATCACAGACAACAGGGGTACACAGTCCCAGAGGCAGCACAGGGCACCAGGGACAGAAGAAACAGGACTCTCGGCTGCCAACTATGGCACAAGCACCAGGGCACCACACTGGTCCTGCTGGCACACAAACGGCAGAGCCACACAAGACACATCCAACAAGCTGGGCTGCAGGGGGTCATGGCCATGGTGCCAGGACAACCCACAAATACAGAGAACCATGAGCCAGGGGTAATGGAGGCACAGACCACCCAGGGCCACACAGCCAGCCACACCATGTGGGGAAGGGCACAGCACCATGGGCCACACTAACATCATGCAGTACGACAGGTGGACAGAAGGGCAGAGCAGCCAGACAATGGCACAAGGTGTAAGGGCAGGCACAGGCCACCATAGGACACACCACATGGGGATACGCACAGGACAGGGACACAGCACACATGCCAGGTGCACACAAGCACAGCACCACAAGGGGATGGCAGCAGAATACCAGGCATATGATTAAGTACACCACAACAGACACCTGCAGCATGGCTCCATGCACCACCTGCAAATGAACCACAGACACAGAGAAAGCAGCATACAAAAGTGTTTAATAGAACAAAAGCAGTGAGGGCCAACATGGCAACTATGTACAATGAAAAGCAGGGTATTGGTGAGGGCAATTGAGGTAGTGACATGGTACAAGGGCTGTACAAAGTGAAGTGGGGAGCGGAGGTTCAGCAGGAAAGGGCAGGGTAGAGAGGGACCGTGGCTCAGAGGCATGCTATAGTCTGCTGCCATGCACCTTGGCCTCTGGGCAGCAGATATCACTCTTCAGGGCCACCACTACATGCCAGTGGCTTACCATCACTGCCGTCATCTGTCTGAGCTGGCACAGGATTGCACATAACACTCACACTGTCCTGGCCATCCATATCTGTGGCACCCCATGTGCCCGGCCTAGGTGAAAGTACAGAACAGGCAATAAGTGACATGCCAGACTGAGCCCCATCCTACCCTCTGAGCGCATTGCCCAGTGGAGGCACACATCAGGGGATGGCCCCACAGGTCCCGTGCATGGAGGGCCACACCAGCCGGACACACAGCACACCACAGTAGTGTAGACAGGTACACAGGGCCATGCAGTGGGTGCAGTGGCAGACATGCAAGGCACACAATGTAGACTGCAGGCACCTGTGGCCACACACACAGTGGATGCTATGTGCACAACCCCCAGGCAGCACAGTGGAGAAGAGCATGGTACATGCATCTGCTGTGCAACACCAGCATGTCCACAGGTCCATGTGCCCACCTATGCAGTGCCCACACACAGCCATTGTGACCATGTCTGGCACCCTGTTGCCAATAGTGACCCACACATGAACAGTCCAGTAGTGGGAACATGCCTACCCATCCAACAATGTCCAGTAGCCGCAGCGGCTGGTCCATCATTGCACAGTGCCTGCATGTCCATGGGTGCTCTGGCCCTGTGGATGGAGGAGGGAGGGGGGGGGAGAGAGAGGGAGAGATGAGAAGATGGTCATGCACAAATAACACCCTCCCTGGCACACAGCTGGCATTGCACAGGGTGGGACAGCACCCACCCTGTGGCCTGGTGCATGCACAGCTGTGACACTCACAACAGTGTTGTACATGCTGACCATGCAGGGCATGCAGTGACCACCAGGACTGTGGCCGCCACCCGGCAGCAGCACATGCTGCGCATCCTGATGCCCAGAATAGGTACCCCATGGCCATGCAGGCATCAAGGGAATACTGACCTGGTTGTGGCAAAGCACCATGCTGCACACGGGCCTGGAATCAATTGAGATGATCCTGGTCTCTCCGCCTAAGGTCACCATTGTGGTGGCGACATTGTTCAGGTGTGCATCGCACACCTGTGTGATGCTCCAGTGCCATAGCCACACAGTTCCACACATGGGTCCTGGGATGCTGCAGGGGCACATGTCCAAAAAGCTGGGGATCATATGGCTCCACAAGTGCAATAAGGTTGCACATCTCAGCTTCACTCCAGTTTTCCACCCTGCGCTGTGCACCATTGCCCAGCATGGCTGCTGTAGTCCCGATCGTCACACATGCAATGGCCTACACTGCAGTCTCATGGTGCAGACCGTGGACATTGTGCAATAACGTACCACTGTAAGGTACCATGCAGCATGTGGATGCATGATAGGCGTGCGCCATGGAGGCGTTTTGCACAGCATCATGCATGTACACTGCGGCATGGCCTGGTGGGTGCACAGGGTCATGTCCATGACCCACACAGCACAGGGTGTGACCCTATGCAATAGTGAACATTACCCCAGGCTGTGCTGTATGCAGCATAGTGCATTCACTGCTCCGTGACGTGCATGATTGTGCAATTGGCTAGCTGCACTGCATGCACAATGTGGGCATGTCACACACTGCGCATGGGAGCACTACACACCACTGCACATGGCTGCGCACATGCACACTGCAGGCACCTGTACTTCACATGCACAGACAATGCACCACACAGATGCTCTGGGGCAACTCGAATGAGCATGGTGCAAGAACGTGATATTCAGCCTCCATATGCAGATCGTCTCATTAGCCAATGCATGGTGCATTAGGGGGCATTAGCATATCATTACCATTGTGCACAGGCCCAATTGCATGTGATGCACTTCATAAGTGCCACGGTTCAACACAGGGCACGGACCGGTATTGCAGCCTGACAGGTAACGGGATGCTAACACTAGGATTGAGAGGCCTACAACAACACTGCCCCGGGGCACTGTATTGTGCCATGCTGACATTGATCCCCTGTGCTGTCACTGTCCACAGGCAGCAGAATGTCTGAGCCAGAAGGGGAGGAGGTTTGTGGGCCTGCCCACAAGTGCAGGCCCAATTTTCCAAAAGATGAGCAGCAGGCTCTGTTCAAAGCATACCTTGACAGGGAGGGCCTGCTGAGCAGTGCTATGGATACCCCACACGAGAGGTCAGCAGGGTGAGATGATGTGGTGGCCATATATGTAAATGCCCATGGCAGACACCAGCGGAGCACCCAGGAGTGCAGGAAGAAGGTGGGGACAGACAAGTGCTGCATTAAAGAAAAGGTGGCAACCATCAGGGCATCCCGCAGAAGGATCGACAGAGGACCATCCACTGCACCCACGCTGTCAGCCAACT
Source organism: Neoceratodus forsteri (assembly GCA_016271365.2). Classification (NCBI taxonomy): domain Eukaryota; kingdom Metazoa; phylum Chordata; order Ceratodontiformes; family Ceratodontidae; genus Neoceratodus; species Neoceratodus forsteri. Next base: position 761,342,767 of record CM057451.1, read on the forward strand.
GAGGAGCTGGTGGCAGCCACCATCAGCAACGCTGCCATTGAGGGTGTTCAAGAAGGGTTGCAGACCCTCACAGCATGGTGAGTATACACACTACTGGCTTGGATGGCAGGTGTGGGATGTCACATACAGGTGTGCCTGCCGCCATGATGCATGTCAAGTGCGTGGGTTGCCTACAGCCATGCATGGTGCACCAGTGGACAGTGGCAATGGGGTATGCACACCTGGGTGGAGGAAGCCACATGCATGGGGGCTACAGCACAGCTGACACTGTGTTCCTTCTTTGCAGCACCATCACATCTCCACAGAGTGATCCAGGAGGAGGTGGCCGCAGATATGGTCCCAGAGGAGGAGGTGCCGTCAACATCTACAGGCATCCATAGCAGGGACCAGCTGCGACGCAGCAGTGTGGGGCTGGTGGACGTCCTAGGGCTGGAGTTAGATGACACACTGGCAGAGCTCCTGCTGGGTGACAGCCTGCCTGTGCTCTGCGCAGACACCCAGCTGGGGGGTGCATCCAACTCCAATGATGACATTACTCTGATCCTGGACAGTGCTGGGTATGTGGAGCCTGGGTTGGTCCAGGGATTTTTCGCAGGTGGCATCAGGGCCCAGTGCTGCACCTGCAACTGCACAACCACTGCCTATCCCTGCCAGCACAGTGGTGTGTGGTGCCACTGCTGTGCCTGCCAAGGGTGAGGGTGCTGTGGCAGGTGCGACAGTGCTGGGCACTGTCCAGCAGACAGTCAGGCAGCAGCGGCAGGATGCAGACATCACCAGGCAGCGCACCACAGGGTCCACCGCTGGTGTGCCCATTGTGACACTGCCCCCTGTGATGTCCCCTGTGCAGCGAAAACCTGAGTGGGGTGCTGAACTGCGTGCCACATCACCCCCAGCAGGCCAGTGTCCAGCTCAGGATGCACAGGAGGCTGAGTGGCTAGCAGAGCACACTCAGTTGCTGTGGGCATCTGTGGAGAACCAGGCACTGCTTGCCATGGAGATGCATGCACTGCTGGTGGAAGTGCATCAGCTGGCTGAGCATCAGAACTGAGGTCATGCACAGCTTATTGATGAGCTCTGCCAGATGCGGGAGGCCACAACTGCACCTCTGGACTGCATGACCGGTACCACTGCAGCTGGGTTTGCATTGTTGGCAGCCACTGGGCATGGCCATGCACATTGGACCCCACGCAGTGCTACGTCTACTCCATGGTCCCGGCATCTTGTGACCCCTGCATGGCAGATGCCGGGCTCTGACATGGACATCCCTTACACCCCTGGTGTGGGCCTGTTTGGCTGCCTGTACACCCCAGTGAGAACCCGGTTGCGTTCTCAGGCATTCATCCCTGCAGCTGTGGTGGACACATGCTCGTTAGCCGATGCACAGCCTGCAGCTGATGACTGGCCTTGGCGCAGCCACCCACATAGCTGTGCCAAGTGTGGCACCGCAAGGTTACTCAGATGAGTGTGCTGCCCCTCCCTGCTGTCCACTGCTGCAGCCCAGGGCATACTTGGGTGGTGGTGCCCCATGCGTGTAGTGGTGTGCATGTGTGGTGTGGCGCATGCCTCCTGTGTGTGCTGGCCAGGCTGATGGGCATGGTGACATGGGTGTGATGAGGGCAGCTCCACACCAGATGTGCCTGTGTATCATGCATCTGATCCATGCCATGTCCTGCATCCCATGTGTGAGTGTCTGTGCCTGTGCTGTGTGTGTGTTTGTCTGTGTGGCACTGCCTCCACCATACCTGCTGTGTCTGCCTCAGTCCCTTCATGCATCCTGCTGTGCCTGTCCAGACCTATGGGTGGGGTAGTGGTCTGTGTGGCCCCTGCACGTGTGTCAGTGCACTTACCTGCATTCTCCATAATGCTCCTGTGTGATGGTGGCCCTCTGCCTCCTGGCCTCTGCTGCCAGCCTGGGATCCCGCCTCCCCATGGGTGGCTGCACACACCCCCTTTGGCCCATTCTCACTGTTGTCCCCACTGCTGTTGCCCTCATCCACCTGGACAGCTATCCCACTGTCAATGGCCATATTGTGCAGCATGCAGAAGGCCAGGAGTAGGCCACACGCTTTTGATGGGCTGTATTGTAGGGCACCACCTGGCCTGTCTAGGCAACAGAACCACATCTTCAGCATGCCAAAGACACGGTTGATGACATTGTGCATGGGGGTGTGTGCCTTATTGTATCTCTGCTCTGCAAGGGATGATGGTCGCAGGTAGGGGGTGAGTAGCCAGGGCCTCAGCAGGTATGCGCTGTCACCTGTGTAGGGAGAGTGAATGGTTAGCACTGCGCTGTGGTGGTGCCACCCCCTTGCCCCTGCTGTCCACTGCTCCCTCTTCCCCACCCACCTTGTGTCTCTGCCATTCTGCCACAGCCTTGCTACAATTACCCCCTGCCCTGTGCCCTACTCACCATCCAGGTGCCCCGTGGGGATATCCCCATGCTTGAATCTCTGGCACAGTATGGGAGCTGTGCCAGATGTAGGTGTGATGTGCACTCCCGGGGTGTGTGGCACAGACATTGATGATGCACCCCGTGGCATTGCACACCACCTGTCAGTTGATTGATGGGTAGCCCCTCCTGTTGAAGTACGCTGGCCCCTCAGACCCAGGTGGTGTGTGTATGCCCATGTGGGTGCAGTCAATGGCCCCTATCATGCCTGGCATACATGTAACCCTGTGGAAGTCCTGCATGTTTGCTGTACGCTCTGCCTGTGTACTTGGGAATAATATGAACTCTGCAGCATATGGCAGCAGAGCATTGAGGAACTGTGTGAGGAGGTAGGATGTGGCCCATTGAGTGATACCGGTGGTGTCACCCATTGTTCTCTGGAAGGTGCCTGTGGTGAGCAAGCACATCACTGCTATCAGCTTGGTCTCCATGGAAATGGCATGACTCCGTCTGGTGGGTGCCTGCATCTCCTCACTCCGCAACTCACAGAGCTGCCTCAGAATTGTCCTGTTTAGGTGGTACCAGCCCACAATCTCCACATTACTGAACTCCTTGAATGTGGTGCAGGCATGGTACCACCTGTGTTGGGCATACCACCGATGGGCCCTTCGTCAGCCACGTTGCTGTTCCTCCATCTTCCTCACACCCCTCATTACCTGCTCCATAATAAATGGTGCCCAATCCATTCTGATTTGCTGCTTGCTCAGGGTTGTGCATCTACAGTGTGTGTATTTGAGCCTCTTTTTATAGGCTCAAGCCCGACTGGCGCATCTTGTGATTTGATCCAGACTTGCACCATGATTTTGGGTTGAATATGCCATTGTGCTGCATATTCATGGGCATGCCCCCTTGCACTTGTGCTGCATACATTACTTTTGTGCCGAGGTGCATTGTGACTTGCACTGTGCAGCTGCGGTGGTGGAATATCTCTCTGTGGTGCAAGTCCATTGTTGCAACTGCTCTGAATATCTGGGCCTGGATCTAAAGCTAATTGCCCTTATTTTGGAAGAAGTGATTCTGCCCCTTACTAATCTAATGAATCTATCTTTCTGGCTGGTACAATTCCTCCAGGCATGGAAAGTTGCTGTGGTCACCCTTGTCCACAAGAGTGTTGACAGAGCCTTATACTCAAACTACTGACCAATCTCGATCCTACCTCACCTCTCTAAGGCTTTAGAAAGAATAGTCTCCAACCAACTTGTTGTCTATTTGGAAAAATATAATCTATAATACCCACAGTAGCATGGGTTACACAAGGGACAGAGCACTTCCACAGTCCTACTGGATTACTCAGTCTTCCTACATGGGGCCTTTGATAGTAGTCAGATAGCAGGGGCAATATATATTGACCTCACCAAGGCCTTTGACACTGTTAATCATAAAGCGCTACTCAATGAGCTCCACCACTCAACTGGCTTCTCAACCAAAGTGGTTGGATGGTGCCAGAGCTACCTTAGTAACAGGTCCCAATGGTTAAAAATAGATGATACACTCTCCAATAGTTGACATGTTCTCACCGGTGTCCCTCAAGGGTCAATTCTAGGCCCACATTTATTTAGCCTGTTTATTAACAAACTTCCCTCAGTGTGCAAAGAACACATTCTTGTTTATGCCGATGATGGAGTCATCTTCTCCAAAAAACATAATCTGGACTACCTAGTTTCCAACCTCCAAAGAGACTTCTCTGCCGAGGATGTTTGGTTCACTAAATACAAGCTTCTTATGAATTATAAAAAAAAAACAAAAGAAACTGTATTTTCTAACCCCTGAAATAGGCACAAGGACCACTGGATATCAATGCTTAATAGCCTGTAAACCCCTCTAGAACAAGTATATACTTTCAGATACCTTGGCATTACCATGGACAGCACTCTATTCTTTGCTCAGCACACTGATCTAATCATTAAAGTAATTAACTCTAAAATTGGCCTCCTTTATAGACACTGTCATGTCCTTACACTGTACTTTCCATTAGACTATGGACTGGTGTTATATGTAGCAGCCCCCGACTCCGTCCTCAAAAGGGCTAGTTTTGCCCCTAATAAATCTTGCAGACTTATTCTTGGCACCCATGGATTAACACACACATGTGACCTATATGCACTTACTGACTGGCTTACCCTACAGGGTAGAATACTGCACCATGTGTGACCCTCTGTAAGAAAACTTGCCTTGGACTGACCCTACCTGCCATCCAGAACCTCATCATCACTGCACCCAACCACCACCACATGAGAAGCATAGCCAGACAATCACTTCTTGTCCCTTTCTTCCATACTTCTCAAGCACAGAGGTCTTTTGCATATTGTTCCCCATGCTGGCTTAATGAACTCCCACCCAACATGGCAAATGAACCAAAGCTGGGAACTTTCAAGAGAAAACTCTGCCAACACCTTACCAATCACAGCAGTTGTGACTGCTAACCCCATCTCTCACTATGGCCACCTTCCCCTCCTGCCCTCTTTCTTCATTCCTTCTCCCACCCCCAACTCCCACTTCCCCTTCCAACCCTACCAAACCTCCAGCCAGTTCAATCATTTTCCTATCTTCCATGATGCACTTATTTCTACCCCCACCTCTCTCCTCCTACCCCCTCTTGTATCCCTGACAAAGGAAAACATTTTTTACTGGCTCCTCTGTATGACCGTAATGACGTATCTCAATTGTTTGTAACTATGTACCCACCTGTTTATTTTACCACATCTTGTAAAATTGCACTTTTACTGTCTTACAATGTGCCAATGTGAGATGTGTTATTCTACTTTTACTTGACATGGAACCTTTGTAAACAAGCTTCCAGCTCAAAGGAGTATTTCCAAGACTTAAATAAAAATAAATGCATGTTTTTGGAATGAACAATAAAGAATAGCAGGGTGTTGGTACTCTAAATGTGCACTGATGAACTTAAGAGAAGAAATTTAAGTAGTGTACATAATGGTGAATATGTGCATGGAATGATCTCCTGTGGTGATTACAGCAATGTACATAATAATGCTGATAAGGTGCAATATTATAATTGTTGATTGGAGATGCATGTGGGTGTGGCACTATGATGATGAATTGGTGTACTGAGGTGTACAGAAAATGATGAAGATGATGTCCTTTTGAAGCTTTTTAACTACAATTGCTGTAATTGATTTAACAACAGACCTTCTCCCTGAAGAAGCCCACATGGGGTAAAATGTTGGGCTTGGTCAAGAGGTTGTTTGGTGATGAGATTAAAACAAGAAAACTTGAAATTTAAGTCTTATACTGTATGGCTGGTTTGTCCTGAGTGACTGCTTTCTTTTGACTGTTTGATTGCTTGCCATCCCCTATATTGAACCTTTGGTACTAAGGTAGAATGGTAGCCATCTGGATCTCAGAACTGGCATTGCTAGTGAGATGCCACATGAGCCTGTCCTGGGTCCAGTACTCTTTCATGTGTTTATTTGTGACACTCAAGAGGGGAGACAAGGAAAGATGTGTCTTTTTGTGCATGACACTAAAATATATGGTAGAGTGGATTGTGAAGAGGATTAAGGGAGTTGAAGAGTAATCTGGAGAAAGGGTTGGCAACTGTAAATTAATGCTAAAACGTGCAAGGTTATGTACTTAGGGAAAAGGTATCAGAGAATTGTGTATTGGATGTCAGGTAAGGCCAGAGCAGACATCAGAGTACAGGAACCTAGAGGTTAGAATAAACAACAAGCAGAAGACCTCTGCTTAATTTAAAAAGGCATGTGGGAAGGCTAACAGGATGTCTGGGAGCATAGATAGAGTATCACCGAGGCACAGGTCAGGAAGCATAGGAAAATCATGAGCAGTTTCGACATTTGCAAGTAGCATTTTATTGTTATCAACAACAATGGAATAAAAATAACAAAAAATGATTTTGGATAGTTATATACAAAGGCAGCACAAACAGAGAAAACAAAAGTCCTTCCACTGAGGGTTTCCTTTCAATTTCAAATCTCAGTCTCCCTAGCAAAAATATTGCTGCTCTTTTTATAACAGGTCTTTGTCTGAAAATTAACTTCTTCATCCTGAGCTTGTTAAGGAGACATTCTGTTTCTCAAAATGTATCAGAGTTCTTGTCAGTTTCTTTGCAGAGCAGGTCTGCAAATAGAACAGGGTCCCAAACTGGTCTCCTACTGACAGCTGTGCAAAAGAGTTTTCAAACAAGCCTGAAAGGAGCTCAAACTGCATCTCAGGTTAACCCCCTAAATTCCAAATAGCGTTTTGCAATCATTTCAACAGCATAACTATATACATTTTCAAACCAAGGGATCCCAGTTTCACATGAGGATTCACACATATTTTGTATAACCGCAGATATTCAATTCACTTTTTTCAATCCAAGAATTAAATATGCAATCTTAAAATCAACAGAAAATATACTCAAATTAATAACCACAGTCAGGAAAGACAAGTTGGAACAAATAGATTTTTAAAGTGGTTTTGAAGCCCTTCACAGTCAGGCATTCTCATATCTGACAAAGTAGAGAATTCCACAGGGTAGGGGCCACAGACTCAAAAGCACGAGCCCCAGATGTCTTCAACCGAACCCTTTGAATCTCAGACAATCCCTCGACAGTTGAGAGGAGTGGTCAGAAGGGGCAGTAGGGATGAAGGAGCTCTTGCAGGTAACTCAGACCCTGTCCATGTAGGGCTTTATAGCTCAGCAGACTGACCTTGAAGGTGATCCACCACTGAACTGGCAGCCAGTGCAGTCACACAGCATAGGTGTAACATGACTGGATCTAGACAATCCAGTCAGCAACCTGGACGCTGTGTTCTGCACCAGCTGCAAGTGGCAGATATCAACCCCCGGCAGCTCTAGGTACAGGGAGTTACAGTAATCAAGGCAGGAGGTCATAAAGGCATGGACCAAAGTTGGAAGGTTGCCAGGTGGAACAAGGTGCTTAATCCAGATGATATTCCTCAGATGGTAAAAAAAGGATTTGACGACGGCTGATACCTAAGAATGTAGTGTCAGCCTGTTTTCAAAAATAACGCCCAGATTCTGCACCTGCTCAGAGGTCAGCAGCTGTTGGACCCCAAGCCAAAGCCCAGAGGCCTGATCTGCTGCCACCCCCTCTACCCGACTACCTGGGTCCACAACCAGCACCTCAGTCTTGTCGAGATTCAACTTCAACCAGCTGGTAAAACTAGCAAAGCAGCCTTGGGTGTTTTTTCAACTCATTTCTTCAGGAGGTTAGCATGGTATATCTTAGTAGGATTTTTCCTATCGGGGTCTCAGTTTCATAGTTTTTTTTGTAAACTTTATTTACATAGCAGAGCATATTACAATTTTCCTTCATATTACCACACAGTGGAAAGCATACAGTTACAGGTCATCTTTACATTATAATTTCTTTGACTTCAACTTTACAAATAGGTGAAGTGCTAGGCAAAAGCCTAACAATGATACCAATTGTATAGTTCAGTTCCTTCTAAAACAACGGGAACCAAGGTTGTTGTATTGCTTCTTCCCGATGGGCCCACATTTGTTGATATTTATCTAATTGCCCTCTAACAAGGTATTGTGTTCTCTCCAGTTTCATGAATTCCATAATTCCATGATTCAGTTGCAGGGATTTCAGATAATCTCCAGTACATAGCTAGGGTTCTAAGTGCCAGTGCATTTCCCAATCTCCACAAACCTCTTAAGTGTCTGGGTATCCTCTCCTTACCCCATACCCCCCATGTTGAGTCCCAACAGAACCTCTGCTGGATCTAATCTAAGGGAGATCTGTAAGGTATTGGCTAAAATTTGCTGAACTCCCTTCCAGAACCCCTGCACTTTTGGACAAGCCCAAATTAAATGAAAAAAAGAGCCCTCATGGACTTTACATTTGGGACATAATGATGAGGCATTGGGGTCGATCTTCTGAGCCAATGCAGGGGTAAAGTAAGTTCTAAAAAGGACTCTGTATTGTACTGTATGCAGTCTATTGTTGACTGAGCATGTAATGAAGTTTTTAAATATACCTAACCAATCTAACCCCCCCCCGTTAAGGCATCTGGGAGTATATCTATCTCCCATTGGGCTTTAATTTTCTCTACGGGATCTGGAAGGGTGCCCATCAGCAATGCATAGTACCTCCTAAGCAGTCTAAAAGATTTGTCAGTTGATTGTCCAACAAAATGTTCTTCCAAAGGTGACCAGTGGCCACTAAGGTTATCAGCTCCTGAACTTCTCAGCTTCAATATGGATTCTTTAATGCGGTGGCATACAAAGTAGTGTGAAGCTATAATATTGTAAAGTTTAATCAAGGATCCAAAAGGTAGGATCTCCCCATCTCTTAAAAAATGGCCCAGCAGGAATAATCCTTTGCTGTGCCATATCCTCAACAACCTTTTATCCCCCATCGTCAGTTTACCTCTCATTTCTAGAAGAGTCAATAGTAGTGTATCTGGGAAGGGCACGTCAACACAACCTATCTGGCTGTGGGCCACCTCCCAGGCCCTCCACATGGCTCTTGTGCATGGGTTTTTTATCTTTGAAGGTGAGGGACGGCCCAACCGTCCCACCAGCATATGATAGTACATGGGGATAAAAGAAGGGGATTCTAGATCCACCCAGGCTGGCCTGTCCTTCTCCTCCTCCCATAACAAGTCCTGCACATGAGTAAGTTGAACTGATATATAGTAATGCTTCACAATTGGAAGGCTCAGGCCTCCTCTCCCAAATGGCAGTTGCAAAATTTCTCTTTTAATTCTGGGTTTCTTGTTTTGCCTAAGTAGTTGAGTAATGGCCCCTTCAGGGCTTTAATATATTTATTTGGGACCCAAAGAGGGACTGTGTGAAAAAAATATAGAAATTGAGGAACCACTGACACATTGACCAGGTTAACCCTCTCAATCAAAGTCAGAGGTAAAGTCCTCCATGAGAAGCAGTCCTCCCTCACTCCATTCACTATAGCCTTCATATTAAGTTTAACTAGGTTAGACAACTTAGCAGGTATAATGATGCCCAAATATTTAAACTGGCAAGAGGGTACAATAGTAGTGCCGGAAACTGGAATAGAATTTTTATTATTCCCCATAGGTAACCATTCACTTTTCCCCCGATTGATTTTGTGTCCAGATAGGGAGCCGTAAAGTTCAAATATCTTGGACAAGTGAGGGAAGGAGTTTTCAGGGGAGGAAAGATATAGTAAAATGTTGTCAGCGAACAGGGAAATCCAGTGATCCTTTCCCTTCCAGACAAAGCCTTTAATGACAGCATATGACCTAATTCCCTGGGCTAGGGCTTCTATGGTTAAAACATATAGTAATGGGGAAAGGGGGCAGCCCTGCTTGGTACCTCTTGTGAGAGGGAAAGGGGAGGAGATGCAGTCATTTGTTAGAATTTGGGCTTTAGGGGAGTGGTATAAGGCTTGGATCCAGTGCAGTATCCATGGGCCCAATCCAAATTTCCTTAAAACTGCCAACATGAAGGGCCATTCAACCCAATCAAAGGCTTTTTCAGTGTTGAGGGCCAGAAGGCCCCCCTCACCTTTAGACCATTTGTGCATAATAGCTATAGTTCTTCTAATGTTATATTTAGCCTGTCTCCCCTTCACAAATCCACACTGAGCTGGATGTACCAGTAGAGGAAGAAGCCCATCTAGTCTAGAGGCCATGAGTTTAGCTATAATTTTATAATCTGAATTTTGTAATGATATAGGACGATAAGAAGAGAACTTATAGGGGTCTTTTCCCAGTTTGGGAAGAACTGTTATGGTTGCCAGGTATAGGGATGGGGGCAGTATACCAGACTCCAGGGCTTGTCACAACCCGTAACATCAAGGGGCCCAAGATATCCCAGAGTTCCTTATATAGTTCTGCTGGAATTCCATCGGGTCCTGGGGCCTTTCCCCTCTTAGCACTCCATACCGCCTCTCTTAACTCCTCAAGTGTCACCGGATTATCCACTTTAACTTTATCCTGTGATGACAGACTGGGTAACTCAATGGTCTTTAGGACAGCCTGAGGATCAGTTCCTGCGGGGTATTCTGAGGTATATAAATTTGAATAATAGGTTTTAAAAGAATCATTGATTTTAATTTGGTCATAAACGATCTCACCTGCCAGATCCTCTATTCCAATAATGGTGCACTCAGCTTTTTTTCTTTTTAACCAGCTCAGCCAGCCACTTACCAGATTTCTCTCCATCGAAAAATGAGTTAGATTTAGTTATAATTAAATCCCATTCCAGTTTCCTAATTGAGAGCTGATTAAGTCTACCCTTCAAAGTTTTGAGTTTAATTATTTTTCCTGGTGACATTGACCTCATATTAACTCCCTCTATTAGTTGTATTTCTTTTTTGAGCAGCATTTCCTGGTAGTTACAGGATTTCTTTGTGAAGTAGGAGTAGGAAATTGCCTCTCCTCTAATATAAGCTTTTAGGGTATCCCACACCACACTCGCACTAGTTGTCTCTGGGGGGGTTGAATTCAATAAATTCCTGAAGGTGTTGTTTAAGTTGTTTAATAAATTTTGGGTCTAGGGTCAATGAGGGGTCCATTCACCACCGGGGTTGCACTGGGGTCCTCTTGTCCAAGGGTATACCCACCTTGAGAGGAGCATGATCTGAGATAATCAAAGGTCCAAATTCAGCCTCTTTAACGTTACCTATCATGGCGGATGGCAAGAAAATTTAATCAAGCCTAGTATATAGGTTATGGGCATGTGAAAAGAAAGAGTACTCTCTAGTGGTAGGATGGCAAAATCTCCATGCATCCATTAGTGCTCTTCCTTCCACCAACGACAGAGTGCAGTAGCAGCCCACAGGGGAGGGCCTTGTCTCACTCCAGAGTGGTCCAATCTATGATCCCAGTAAGTATTCGTATCTCCCCCTAAAATTAAATTATCAGGGAATGGGGCTTGGATAGTCGCTAAGTGCGTAAAGAAATCAGGGGAGTCATAGTTAGGACTGTAAATAGACACTAGAGTCAAGTTGCAACCCCCCCCCCCCCACTGTCACCACTGCTATTATGTATCGGCCTTGTGGATCTGCTACTGTGGATAAAACCTTGTGTGGAAGTGTAGGCCTGATCCAAATGGCAACTCCTTCAGGCTTTAGAGTAAATGGGGCAGCTATAAATGACCCCCCAAGATGACCTAGTTTGTCTACCTCCTCTCTCGTGGAATGAATCTCCTGTAGGAAAATGACGTCGCCTTGCATTTTTTTAATTTGTGTCCAAATACGTTTACGTTTAACCACATTACGTAAACCATTGGTATTCCAAGAAGTAATTGTAAGGTTATCCATTATTGTGAAAAAATAGAAATGGCCTCTATTAACTGTGTGCAGCTTTTAAAGTTATAATCAGCTCTGCGAAAGTTTTGTAAACCTCAACTGGAAATCCCCCCACCCTCCTGCCCTGTTAAACAAATTAGAACCAAAGAACTGTAAAACAGAACTAGGTCAACGAGCTTCCCTCCCTCCATCACCTTTTTCTTATCCACATTCTGTATTAAAATTAATAAAAACATAGACAGCAAACTGTTAACAAAGTCCCCCCCTCCCTCCTTGTCCCCAACAAAAAAGTCTCCACATCCTCTACTTCTCGTGGAGTTAGCTTTCATCCCCTGCAACAATGGAATGACCGCATTTATGATTATCAATCAATTAAATAATTTCTCTCCATCGCCTCAGTCATGTAGTGGGAGGGAAGAGGGCCAACCACAACATTGTGCGGTTCTCCTGAGGCCCAGTTAGTCGGGGCGGCAGTGTGTCCCCCTCAAAGCTCCCCTTGGGGAGGCCAGATCTCCCTGGGGTATGAGAAGAGGCACTCCTCCAAGAATATGGAGAAAACAGATTTAACTTACATAGCTCATATGTCCTGTCTTTCAATAGAAAAGAGCAAATCCCTGAGACACTCCCAATCCCCCTCCTGAGGCCCCCCCACAGATAAAAAAAGAGAATCATAGTAACATTCCAAACATCTACGACTAAGTAGGCATATTCAAATTATTAAATGAAAAAGGTCCTACGACTTGCAAAATATTAGAGGCTTAATTTTATACATCATTAATCATCGAACCTTCTTGATTGGACAGATGTTTGACCAGAATTTAAATATATTAACAAAAGAGTCTAATTAAACATCTTGTACTTTAAACTGTAACAGCACTGAGATCTGAGGACCCACCAAAGCAAGGGCCCAGGCATCAACGGCGCATCCAGACTGCTTAGATGCAAAGGTAGGCCGTAAACAGCCAAAGAACAAGAAATATCGATGCAGATGGGGGAAATTGCCCCAGTCATGATAGGTCTCCAATGGAGTTATGGGACAAGATGGTAAGTTCCCCTCATCTCGCACCCTCAAGAAGTTGAAAAGTACCTTTTAACGGTGTAAATTATCAGCCGTTTTGCTGTTCTGCTTGATCCTCACAACTCCTGTGCTCTATGTTTCTGATGTACTCCAGAGCAGTGGATGGGTAAGTGAAGGCCTTTTGGTTAGGTCCCACCAGTCAAATGATCAATTGAGCTGGGTATGCCAAAATGAATGTACAATTTAGGGAATAAAGAAGCTTTTTAACTTCAGCAAAAGCCTGCCTTTGAATCTGCAGATGACGTGAGTAATCTGGAAATATGCTGACTCTGGCTTGTTGTACCAAAATCACCCCTTTCTTTCAAGCTACCTCTAAGATTTGATGGCGATCTTGGTAGCACAGAAATTTTATTATGACATGTCTTGGTTTCTGGTCTTGAGAGGGTTTGGGACCAGGGACCGGTGAGTCCTTTGGATCTCCAGAGAGATAGATGTGGGCAGATCAAGAGTTGCTTTCAGCCAAGATCGCATAAATTCTGGGCAATCCTTTACCTTGAGGCCCTTTGGTAGGCCTATGATCCGTAAATTGCAGTGGCGTTCACGATTTTCGTGATCGTCAATACTTTGCTTGAGGGACTCGATCTCTCGAAGGACTCTGGAAACATCATCGGAACACTGTCTCTGCCTATCTTCCTGGTCCCCCACCCTAGTTTCCACCTCTTGCAGCCACGTTTCATGCCTTTACACATTTTCAGACACCGTGTTCACTACCTGCTGGAGATGCTGGATCTGGGCAGTAATGTTGTTGAAGCCTGCCTCCATACGAGTGCCAAGGTAATATTTTAGATCCTTTATTAATCGTTCCAGGTTAAGGTAGGATTCTGCCATATTTGTCTGATCACCAGAGGTTTGCATAGATTGTGAGGAGGAAAGAATCTGCTGTCTCTCTGTGTCAGGGCTATGCAGCTGTTTTGTAGGAGAAGTGCCCGGCTTCGGTAGGACCGCAGTCCCGGCACCATTTTTAGTGGATTTATAGGGAAGTTTCCCCTGCTTCTTGCCCGCTTTCATAGTCATAGACATCAATACAATTAAATCTGTCCCAGATTATAACAATATACGCTGTTAGTGAGGCAACAGAAGGGGAATGCAGGGGATGAATTGTGGAGATCTCCTTCTAGATGTCCATTCTGCTCCACTGCTTGGCTATGCCCCCTCAGTTTCATAGTTGACTGTGCCAGTATGCCTAAGCATTTTATAAGGCCCTTGTCACTTTATTAATAGTTTATTTTCTGTGCTGGGTAACAGTAGCAAGACCTTTTCACCGACTCAAAAACTTTTTCTTTTACTCCATGGTCATAATATGCCTTCTGCTGATTTTGGGCCTCTTCCTGATTACTATGTGCAATTTTAATATATTTTGACAGCTTCCCTCTCATAGCACACATACAGTATAAGATATAATAGATTGTTTCTGAGTGGGGTTACCTTCCTGTGTTTGTTTTACTACATCTAGTGGCCCTCTAGGTTGTCTACCATACCGCATTTCAAATGGTGAAAACCCTTTTGATGCTTGCTGGATTTCTCTGAAAGCAAAAAGCAGATAAGGTAAGTATAGGTCCCAGTCTTTCCCTTCCCTTTTACAAACCTTTTCAACACGCATTTTAGGATTTGATTAACACTCAGCAAGACCATCTGTCTAAGGGTGATAAGGGAAGGTTCTTATGGCAGTGATACCTAGTAGTTGGTACAGCTCCTTCAGTAATGCAGCCCCAAAATTACTTCCCTGATCAGTAATAATTTCTTTAGGCATGCCCACCCTGCTGAAAATTTTGGCAAGCTGTGCCGACACTTTTGGGGCTGTGATAGTATGCATAGCAAATGCCTCTGTATATCGAGTAGCATAGTCACATACTACCAAAATAAATCCATTACCCTTTTTACTTTTGTCTAAGGGGCAAACCACACCCATTGCAATACTCTCAAAAGGCACATCTATCAAGGGTAGGGGCACCAGGGACTCCTTGTCATTTTTAGTCACTTAGGCTACTTTCTGACACTCAGCACAGGAACTGCAATAGGTAGCAACATCTTCATGAATTCCAGGGCAGTAAAATCTGTACAGCGATCTGGCAAGGATTCGATCCCTCCCCGAGTGACCAGCCTTAGAACTATCATGTGCTATCTTTAACAACTCAGATCTATACGTTGGTGGTATAACCAATCATTCCATCTGTTTCTGTGTTTGAGGTTTAACCCAAACTTTGTACAGTAACCCATTACATTTTTTTAAACATCGGTTCACCCTGTTTTAGTTTCACGCCCAGCTGCTTAAAATAACCCTAGAGAGAAACATTGTTAGCTTGCTCTGAAACAAAATCACAATCAGTGATCAGTTTAGTTTCAGTGTTTTCATATATTAACCCCTTATGTCCTCCAGTCATTTGTTGCCACTCTTTCTTCTGGTATCTTCTTTGTTTCCTGTATTTCTGGATCTTGGAGCTATGCTGAAACAAGTCTGAATCAAAATCACCAAAAGGAAAAGAATCCCCACCATCTGAGATTTTCGTTGCCTGCGTTTTTGTCATCACAACTGCTGAAATATCAGGATTTATTCTCTCTGTGATCAATTCAGTAAAATCTGGAAAGTCATTTCCAATAATCACAAGTATCAGTAACTTAGATACTACCCCGACTTTCATTTGGTGTGACACCCCATTAATATTCAAAGTCACTTTGGTGGTGGAATAGTATCAGTTGTCCCCGTGGATGCAGATGACACCAGTACCTGGTCCTTTGGCACACTTCTTTTCGAGAACTTCAACATGCACCAGGGTTTGTCTGCTTCCTGAATCTGTAAGTTCCTTCACAGTCTTATCTCCCACCTTGACCTCTGTTAAGTACTTGCCCTGGTTTGCTAAGGACATATCTGCTCCAGTGCTATCCTCCTCACTATGGCAGTTTCTTGCAATATGACCTGGCTTATTACAGTTATAGCAAGTAAAGTCTTTGTGTGCAGATTTGTTACCCCCACCAGAGTTCTTATCAGACTTACAGTTAAATCAGGAAAAAAAGAGTCTTACTAGTGCATGGCTGCAATCTCACTGATGTGGCATCTGTCTGCCCATCTGGTAGTCTTCAGTCAAAGAAACTGCCTTTTCTACACTTTCTGGTCAGTGTTCTTTTACACAAAGCTGCACGTCTGTAGGTGGGATGTTGATAATCTGCTCCATTGAAAGTGTGTTGATGATCTGTGGGACTGTTTTGCCCTCTGGTTGGATCCATTTAATAAGGAGTTCTGAGTCAAGTGAAGGTTTCTCAAAGATTGTTGACTGAGTTGTACTTCAGAGATTGGAATCTTTGCCTGTAAGTCTCGCCTGAGATGTGATACCTTTTCAGGATGTCTCTTTTCACCAGGTCATAGTTTTCTGACTGTGCAGTACCCATATTGCTATAGGCAAGTTGGGCTTTGCCTGTCAGGTAAAGTACCAGGTTGATTGCACATTGCTGCTTTGGCCATTGGCAGGCTGTGGCAACCCTTTCAAAAGTTGTCAGGTATGCTTCAATATCATCTGAGGGACACAACTTTATAAGTTTAATGTCTTTTAAGTTTTATGTATTCTGTTGATCTGCTGGACCTCTGCCAGATCCTCCAGCTTTGATAACTTGCAAGGCACCAAGCTATAGTGGCTCCTGCCACAGCACCTCCTCTGTTTTCTGCTGCTCCAGTCACTGCATCTCTTCTCATCTCTGCTACTCAATCTCTTTTTGTTGTACAGCCCACCATTTGAAGATGGCAGAAAGGCTTTCAGGTTCTGTCCCTGCATGTTCTTCTTTCATTACTTGTACTGGCTGTACAGTCTCAGTTTGGACTTTTCTTTCTGCTAGTTTGGCTGCCATTCTTCTGGTAATCACTCCTGGACTTGCTGCTGCAGAATCCATACCTTTCTTCTATGCCTCATTGATACCAGGTCTAGTACCCATGCACAAAACTCCTGGCGTAGAGTATGAACGGCATAAATTCTGTCATCGAAGCATAGGTCAGGAAGCACAAGAAAACCAGGTGCAGTTTCACAATTCGCAAGGAGCATTTTTTTTGGTTAACTCTTTTTGTTAATGTTTTAAGGCAAGGCAAAGCAAGGCAAATTTTATTAAGAGACGCCCATCCCAGAGGCTCTGGGCACAGAACATATTAAAAATGCATACTACACATCGTAATATATACATAATGACATAATATTAAACATAAACATACAATATTTCAACAATTAAACACCATTTTATATAAATATTACCCTAAGCAGCAACTACTACTTAAAAAGCCTAAGGCTAACCTAAACATAAGGTTATGAAAATTGGCAAGAACTTTAAAACACAGTCTGGGAAGGCATGATTATACAAGAAGGCCTTGAGGTGGGCTGTAAATACCACCACAGAAGGGGCCTCCCTAACAGCTGGAGAGAGTGAATTCCACAGGTGGGGATGGAGACACTAAATGCTCTGTCACCAACTGTTTTTAACCTTGTCCTGGGAATCGCAAGAAGACCCATAGAGGAGGAGCAGAGGGAGCAGACTGAGACAGCAGATGTTAGGAGGTCCTTCAGGTAACCAGGGCCCAGGCCAAGTAGGGCCTTATAGGTGAGTAAGCCCACCTTAAAGGGGACCCTCCACCTAACTGGCAGCCAGTGCAGTTGACACAGCACCGGAGTGATATGACAATACTTAGGCTGTCCTGTAAACAGCCTCACTGCCACATTCTGCACCAGCTGCAGTTGGTGTAGGGTACCCCCAGAGACCCCGAGATAGAGTGCATTACAGTAATCCAGCCTGGACATCACAAAGGCATGTACCAAGGTGGGGAGGTCCTGTGGAAGAACTAAGGGCTTTATCCTGGTGATATTCCTCAGATGATAAAAACTAGTATGGACAATGGACGCCACCTGAAATTCAAGTGTCAATCCACTGTTAAGAATAACGCCCAGATCCTGCACCCTAGAGGGGGCCTTCAATGGTACAGAGCCAAGAAAAAGCCCTGTCTCTGCACCAGAGGCCAACCTATCTTGCTCTGTTTGGCTCCACCACCAGTACCTCCATCTTATCGGAGTTCAGTCACAAGCAGCTGGAGGCCATCCAGTCATTGATCTCAGCGAGGCAGCTGTTTAGCACTTCCACTGTGCAAGATGTTATGGGGCAAAGGAAAGATACAGTTGGGTATCAGCAGCATAACAATGAAAACCCAGACTGTACTTCCTAATGAGCTCTCCCAGGGGCAGCATATACACAGCAAACAACATCGGCAACAAGACCAAACCCTGGGGAATTCCACAAGACAGGTGGCCAGTGGAGGAGGAGAAATTCCCCATAACTACCCTCTGCCTCCTGTTGGATAGAAAAGACTCAAACTAGTAGATGGCAGTGCTGGCAAGTCCACAGAATTCTCTTAGGTGGTCAAGTAATACTCGATCATGCACCACATGAAATGCTGAAGAGAGACCGAGGAGAACAAGAATTGTCCCCTCCCCATGATCTCTAGCCCTAAGGACGTCATTATGCACCCAAACTAGCACAGTTTTTGTGCTATGCCTCACACAAAACTCAGACTGGAGTGGCTTATATAGATCATGGGCCATGAGATGCTCCTCAGGCTGAAGCCCCGCCACTTTCTCCACAATCTTACCCAAAAATGGGAAATTGAAGATGGGATGGTAATTTGCCTTGATCTCAGGGTCCAGCAATGTTTTTTCAGAAGGGGTCTCACCAATGCCTCCTTCAAGACATCGGAAAAGACCCCCTCTGACAGGGAACACCGGTCAATCAAGGCAAACACCGGGCCAGTGGAGTCAACGCATCTCATTAAGAAATGAGTTGGCACTGGGTCCAGTTCACAAAAAGTGTGCCAAAGCTTGGACGCAATTGCGATGACCTCACCCACCTCCACCAGTCTAAACTCACCCCAGCCAGGTGGATTGCTCTTCGGTTGCCCATGGCGACCACTGTTGGCCAAACTCTGACCCACTGGCAGAACCCCTACCAGATGGCAGACACCCTGTCTGAGAAGAACCAAGCAAACTCCTCGCACAATGCGTTAGAAAAGGCTACGTTCAGCTGTAGACAGAAAGGATGGAGAAGTCTGTCCACAGTCTGAAAGAGCATAGTTGGTCAGTTCTGTCTGGCAGCAATCTCCCTGGACAGGAATTATGCCTTCTTACAGGTGGATTGCCCCCTGGTATGCACCGTAGTGTGCATGTAGGGTCAGTTTGTCCACCTCCAGGCCAGACTTCCACCAGCAGTGCTCTAATCTCCGACCCAAGGTCTTCATCTCCTTGTGCTCACCATCATACCAAGGGGACCTCAAGTGAGTAGAGCTGGGTCATACATGACTGGTGCAAGGGAGTTGAGCGCACCAGCAAGTGCCTTATTATAGGCATCCACTGTCATGCACACACCACCAACACATGCACTGTCCACACTAGATAGGTCAGCCACTGCCAGAAAACCCTCAGTGGTCAGCCCCCTCAAAGGGTGATAGCTGATCATCTCTGCAGGGGGAAGGCTATTGGGGGGCCTGAATGAGAACTTCACTGTGCAATGATTGGATGAAATGACCCGATCAGTCCTGAGACTATTAATCTCAAGCCCCAGTGAGAACACCTGATCCAACATATGGCCACCCAGATGGGTTGCAGACAAACAAATAAACACATACTGGTAGTTACAGTTTGGCATTGTGGTCAACCCCAAGGTGTACATGAACATACAAATGTGAGTCAGCACATTCAGCAGATGTTACCAAGTTTAAACATGCAAGTTAAATAGAAGTAGGCAACAACATTACAGAAGGATCAGAATTGGAAACTAATTTCCACCACATTTAGAGAACGTGTATCAGACCTTAGACCAACGGCACTGGGGAGGAAGTGGGGAAAGGATCAAGAGGGAAGGGGGGGAAGACCCTCCCACTCCAGGGAGCTAGTAAAGGTATAATTTATAAGGGTTAGCACTTTGCCTAAGTTGGAAATCCACCTCTCTCGATGGCCTCAAGCAGGGGTCTCCACATGGATAGGAAAGTCTTGCCTGCTCCATTAGCAGATAACTGTATTCTCTGTAAGGTCATGTATTGCCTAAGATCATTAGCCCATTGCTGAATTGAAGGTGCAGAGGGGGACATCCAAGAAAGTTACCAGAGGGGGTCCACCTTTCTGCCCAGTGGATGACAGGGGTCTGCCTCCAGTAATAATTCCAGCAGATACTTGGATGACGAGTGTCCTAGGACTCTACTTATCACTTTATGTATCTCAATCCAGAAGGCTGAAATCCTAGGACAGGTTAAAGCCATGTATAAAAAATCATCTTCCTCTGTCACACATTTGGGGCATTCACTGGATTTCCCTGGGTCAAAGGAGTGGAGTCACTTGGGGGCAATGTAAGCCTGGTACATAAAGTTTAACTGAACTTGCTTGAGCTTATTGCTTTGGGAGCAAGTGAGAAAATGTTTAGTGGCCAGTTTCCATGTAGTTGGACTGATTATGACATCTAGGTCCCTTTCCCATTCAGCCTTCATTTTCGCTATAGCGGAGTCTTCCTTCCCTTGTAGAGTTTGGCAATATGTTGTCAGAGGTTTTTCTACCAGGCTGGGGCCTGTAAAGCTCTTCTTCAAATTGAGAGGGTTGAGCCCAGTTAGAATTGGCATCCAGCAAATCTCCCATACTGCTCCTATTGGTTAGGTATGCAAAAAAATTCACTGGGTTCAGACTCCAAGTTTTATGCAGGGTGAGAAAGTCTAGCAATCTACCCCCATTATATAATTGATTCACTGAATGTTGGCCCAGGTGGCACCAACTTAGCAACTGTTGATGCAGCTGTACTGAGCAGGGTCTTCTTTGACATATAGTGGTGAATAAACCACTGTAGGTGGAGGGCAGGAGGTATGATCAATGTGTTTATGTGTTGCCATCCACACTTTCAGGGTGGCCGCTGTAAAGGGGTTTGCTGCCTCTGGGGGTGAGGAGGCCCAGAGGGCTCCAGAAAGGTCACATGTCAGAGTGCCTCCCAGGTTCCCCTCCTCCAGCATCAACCAAGAGGGTCTAGAAGCAGACCCACCCACTTTTATAAATTCACAGCTGTGAAGCCCAGTAGTACTGCAAAAGGTTCAGGAGTTCCACACCCCAAGAGAAGTCGGGAGTTGAAGAATATCTCACTTTATACGTATTGATTTACCTCTCCATAGAAATTTGTGTACTATGGCATTTATATGTCTAAAACGGGCCACTGGAACATGAATGGGCAGGGACTGATAAAGGTACAACCACATTGGTAACATGGTCATTTTAACTACATTAATATGGCCTAGAAGAAAGATTGGTAGAGATAGCCACCTCTCGCAATCTTCCAACAATTTGGAGAGGAGGGGCCTGAAATGAAGCGCATAAACGGTGCTTATTCTAACTGAAATTAATATCCCCAGGTACTTCAGTCACTCTACCATCTGCAACCCACCCAGGGTGGAGACAGGTTGAGCCCTATCTGCTCTGTCTATTGGCAGAAGCTCACTCTTTGTCCAGTTCACTTTGTGCCCAGACAGTGAGCCATATTCTTTTAAAAGGGAGCGGACTACAGGCACATCCTTTGCCAGCTGATGTAGGTAGAGGAGGAGGCAAGGCAAGGCAAATTTAATTTTTATAGTGCCCAGTCCTGGAGGCTCTGGGTACCTTACAAATTAAATTACTACAGACAGTACAGTATAAAAATCAAAATACATAGAACAAATAAAGAATTATTAAAAAATTAAGATACAATTCCAACAGTAATAATAAAATCAGTAGCCCATGATATTATTGTATCTTAGTCCCAATACATGGGTCGGTGATGATAGATCACTTAGCCACATCAGGGAATGCCTGCATAAACAAGTAGGCCTTTAGACCCTTCTTAAAGGCCTCAACTGTCTGGCTTCCTCTGACAGTGGCTGGAAAGGAGTTCCATAGGGTGGGTCCGGGTGACAATAAAAGCACGGTAGCCAAAGGTTTTCAGCCTAACCCTAGGAATGTTGAGGAGCCCTCTAGATGAGGACTGGAGGGAGTGGGTTGAGGTGGCAGGTGAGAGGAGCTCAGCCAGATAACTGGGATCCACCTTGAAGATGACCCTCCACTGGACCGGCAGCCAGTGCAAAGCTTGTAGGACAGGGGTCACATGACTGGACTAAGCCAGGCCAGTCAGTAACCTTGACACTGCTTTCTGCACCAACTGCAGACGGTGGAGGGTCCCTCCAGTGACCCTGAGGTATAAGAGTTGCAGTAATGAAGCCGCAGGTCATCTACATATATGGCAATCTTGTGGTCTGCACCCCCCCCATAAATCCATGAATCCCCTGCATTCCCTTGCATTGCAGCTGCCAACAAATCCAGTGAAAGGACATATAAGAGGGGTGGCAACAGGCACCTCTGACTGGTGCCACGTCCTAACTGAAAGGGAGAGGTAAGCTCTCCATTGACTGTGATTTGAACTGTAGGGGAGGAATACAATGTCCTTACCCACCCAATGAACTGGTGGCCCAAACCAAAGTGTCTCAAGGTCCCGAACATATATCCCCACTCCTCATGGCCGGCGGCCTTCTTAGCATCCAGGGTAAGGACTGCGGCCCAGGGTCGTGCCACCATCTTTCCCCAAGAGTGAACAATATTCAAGGTTCTGTGGAAATTATGCTTCCCTTGGTGGCCCTGCACAAATCCAGCTTGATCCAGATGCACAAAGGTGGGGAGCAGGGAGCCCAGACGAGTAGCAAGTGTTTTGGCCAGAATTTTGTAGTCTGCTGTTAACAATGAAATGGGGTGGTAGAAAGCACACAACATGGGGTCCTTGCCTGGCTTAGGAAGCACTGCATGGAGGGGGTAATTGTCCTTGGTCTGGACTTTCAACTAACATATTGTACAAAGGGTCAAGCAGCATGGTGTTGAATTTCTTTAAAAAGTCAAAAGGTAGCCCATCCGGGCCTGGGGCCTTACCTCCCTTCAAAGCTGTAAGTACTCAGTGTTTCTCCCTCTTGGTCAGAGGCACATCAAGCCCTCACCTCTTTCAAGCCAAGAGCAGACATGGGTGCCCTCTCAAAGAAGTCATTCAATTGTTGGGCCATTGGGGATACCTCTGATGTGTAGAGGGTTCAATAAAAGGAACCACAAGCCACTCCAATCAAGGCGGTGTCATTGACAAGCACTCCCTTGGCATCATGAATCTGGCCTATAGTTCTCTCCCCTTCACAGCGATGCAGCTGCTGGGCAAGGCATTTGCCCCTTCTGTCTTCATTAAAATAGACCCCAGCCTGTGTCAATAAGATGGCACGCTCTAGCCGAGCACTGTTCAGCATGTTAAAATGCCACTTCAATTTTTGTATCACCCTATACAGGGTTGGTGTGGGTTTGCACATGTGGTCCTCCTCACAGGTGGCTATTTTAGTTCGCATCTGATTTAGCTGACTCTCCAATGTTTTTTTATTATGAGCAGAGTATACTATAGTTTGGCCTCTGATGTATGCCTTTAAGGCCTCCCATCTGCAGTTATGTGAAGTATCATCCTTCCTATTGTAAAGTAAGAATTCAGCTATGGTGCTGGCCATAAAGTCGATGAATTTATTATCCTGAAGAAGTAGGGGGTCCATGCACCAGGGTAGAGACATAGGAGGGGAACCCATAGCTGTCATGGTCATCATCAGGGAGGCATGGTCTGTGAGCAGTATGGGGGAGTACCTGGCAGAGTGTATGGAAGACAAAAGTGAGGTGCTCATCGGCAGCCTATCCATACAGGTATAGGACTGATGGGCATGGGTATAAAAACTATCATCCCAGCCAGTGAGATTGAGATGGGGTGACACATCCACCAGTTTTAATACTGACTCAAGCTCGTTAAGGGCCTTAGCGTTTCTGGATAGGGGAATAGGGGCAGGGTTGTACCTGTCAAAGACTGTGTCAAGAACACAGTTAAAATTACCTCCCATAATCCAGGGACCTGGGAGTGAAGC
The DNA here is from genome assembly GCA_016271365.2 of Neoceratodus forsteri. NCBI lineage: Eukaryota > Metazoa > Chordata > Ceratodontiformes > Ceratodontidae > Neoceratodus > Neoceratodus forsteri. The sequence goes on from CM057451.1 coordinate 761,366,472, forward strand.
CATGTCCACTGCCAGTTTTTTGGAAAACCCAGGGTCCTCCACGTTCAGGGCATACACCGACCTCAAAGAGAGTGGATCCACTCCTGCCTACTCTGCCCTCACTAGTACATACCTGCCTGCAGTGTCCACTACCCTGTCAAGAATTTTGGCCTGTACCCCATGAGGGAACCACATAGTGGACCCTCTAGCCTTAGATAAATAACAAGATGATACCTACATCCCTCCCATAAAGTCACCAGTTTTTTGAGCCTCCACAGCAGTCATGTGGGTTTCTTATAAAAGGACTGCATGTAGCCTAGATTTCTCAAGCTCAGAAAGGATGTACTTTCTTTTAATGACCCTGACTTCAAGCCATTGAAGTTCCATGTGGCTATTTTCACGGAGTTAGCCATTGTCATTGTGAGTTCTTAGCCACTCGAACACAGAAGGTGTATGCCAAATAGTTGCTGACATACTACTCCGGGTGCACCCTAAGGATAAAACCAATACACAACACCAGTATGTAAAACCAGTTTTTCCACAATAAACCCCCTACCCCCAGAAACCAAACAACTTTAACCCCACAAGCCAAGTGCCCTCTGAGGCTGCTTAACAATGCGGCTCCAGATGTACAGAACCTCCCTCCCCCTCCCCCGAGGAAACTCTTGTCAAGGTAAAGTGCCCTTGCAAACTAATGGTGGTAATAAGACTAGCAGTAAAAAGTGAATCAAGAAACCTTACAAACATTACTGTGGGCACACTTAATAATACAATGAAAACAGTGCCCTGACAGCAGACCCATGGAACAGAACAGGAGGATGGGCAGGCCAACCGCCCCCCCCCCCACACTCAACTGAGTGAAGAAATCACACTGAGTGAAACATCAAACATGTTGAACATGCTTAAGTATGCCTTAACATAGTAAGTAACAGCTGGATGAGGCAGCCAATAAACAAAGTTTCTGCAAATGATCTGGTGCAGAGCTAAAAGACATTCTTCACCTCTGCAAAGAAGCTCACCACAGGACAAAATAGAAACAGAGTGGCCAAAGGTAATCCAGGCCTCTATGACGGGCACTGCCAGTCTTCATTGGGAGTCATCCTACACCTCCCCCAAGAAGTACATTTAATACAGGATGGAGAGCAGTGTATGGCTGCTTTTCCCCAAAAAAAACCCTCTGCCTTAGTTAATGAGGAATTAAGGGCAATGCAGTGAGGGACCAACTTTTACATCCACTGCTGCATAGAGCTAACAAATCCACATGTCTAACCCACTGTTACCCATGTCCCCAGACATGGTCAGGTAGGCTGTGCCCCCAAGACAAAAAGCCAGTTTCAATGTGGCATTTAATTTGAGCGTCCTCATGTTAGTCACTTAGGTAGAACTGCCATTAAGCTAATAGAGGTAAACCGGGTCACTGGTGAGCCACAAATTAGTCTGTCAGCCATCCAGAGTATGTCACATTGCTTCTACTGTGCCCTCCACACAGGGAAAAGGATGAAAACTTTATGTGTGCTCTTAGAGTGAGTGAACACAAATAACTGCAGCATATACATTTTCAGATTGTCTCAGCACTTGGAAGTTTGAATTTCGCACCTTCATGGGCTGAGAGTGCCCTCTATCAGCTGCCAGCTACCCCATTGTGGAGAATCAATTTCCACGAACCACATGGCCTGCTCCAATCCAAGCCCAATGTGAGCTTGCAGAGTGGTAATTCATGAAGGGGCAGGTAAGCTGATGCAATTGGGGGTTATGTCAAAACCAAGAGGGTATGAAATAAACAGTCAAACGAGTGACTAAGCAAAAAGCCTGCACTTATCTTTTATTTTAAGCAGCTGAGTTAGGTGAGGAGTGTCCCTTGGCCAATCTTGACTCCTCATCAACCCGTTTCTTTGCATCTCTACAGCAGGTGAAAAACTGGGAAGGCTTTCTTACATGGTGGATGCTTAGTTTTGTAGGGTAGAGGGAAGCAAAAAACCAGCCAAGAGAGAACAGCTGTGATTTGACTGGGTGAAACTTTCACCATTTAAGCTGCATCTCACAGCTGTAATCTTGGAAGATGTGTACCTTGCTGTTGTTCACCAAGATGGGTCCATGTGCCTTCATTGCTTTCAGCATGACTTCTTTTCAGTGTACCTCAAATATTTAATGAGGCAGTGCCTCTGGCTTGTCTCTGGGTTTTGGTGGGGACTGACTCTGTGCGCCCTTTCAACTTCAAACTGCAGGGTCTCTGGCGGAAGCTTGAGCTGATCCACAAGCCATTTCTGTATGCCCTTTCTAGGGATTTCAGCCCTCAGCCCCTTCAGGAAGGCCAATAATCCATAGGTTGGACCGACGGGAGCAATTTTCTTGGTCGTCACTCGTGTGAATGACTCCTCCAGCTACTCCTTCAGTTAGTTGTGATCCTTAGAAACCATGCCCAAGGAATTCTCCAGGCTGCTAAACCACTGCTCTAGCTGTGTAATGTTGGAGGAATGGGAGCGGATGTTTCAGAGAAGATGGGCACCATGTTCTGCAGGTGAGAAATCTGTGCAGTTATATTTGTGAATCCTGCTTTCATCTCAAATTGCATGCTGACTAATGTTGCAGGATACCGGTCAATGAGCACTCCAGCTCCATCATATTGTGGTCTGATTCCCCTGCTGCTTGGACCTATGATCTTGTGTGGGCCTCCAGTTCTGGCGATTTTCTTTTGACAGCTCCACTGGCTCAAAAGTTAGCTTCAACTGTTTATTTTTTCGCTTTCCTACTGCCATCAACCTCACTGTTGCTATTATTGCTGATAATTTCACTCTAGCACTCTGCTGATCTGCTATCTTGGCGTTTTTAAAGATGCACCCAGAGGTGCGCAGCTAGCATGCATTCATCATGTTGTAGAGCTAGACATGACCCTCTCTTCCCCCCCCAAGTGTTTTATTATTATCAACAACATTAGAATAAAAATAACAGAAACACATTCAGGATAGCTATATTCAAAGGCAGTACAAACAGAGAAAACAAAAGTCCTTCATTCTGACAGTTTCCTTTCAGTTTCAAATCTCAGTCGCTAACAAAAACATTGCTGCTCTTTTTATAACTTCTTTGCCTGAAAATTAACGTCTTCATCCTGAGGTTGTTAAGGAGACATGTTGTTTTTCACAAAATGTATCGGAGTTCTTGTCAGTTTCTTTGCAGAGCAGGCTTGCAAATAGAATTGGATCCCAAGCTGGCCTCCTGCTGACAGCTGTGCAAAAGAGTTTGCAAACAAGCCTGAAAGGAGCTCAAACTGCATCTCAGGTTAGCCCCCTAAATTCCAAATAGCTTTTTGCAATCATTTCAACATTATAACTATATACATATTCAAACCAAAGGGTCCCAGTTTCACATAAAGATTAACACATATTTTTATAACCACAGATATGCAAGGGGGAAGAAAATTGAAGGCAGAGAGATAGTGACAGGTGGAGAATTGCAAGACTGTCAGAGTGATCAGTCCCTAGGTCTCATGAGACCATTTGGTTGTGCAACCAGACAGAGAAAATGAGAGGATAGAACAGATCCTTGCTTTTAACTCTTTCTGCATAACAAATAGCACAGGGCCTTATTCAACCCTGTCACACAGGACCTTCTCAAGAAAAAGGAAGGAAAGTTATCCTACCTCTTTACAAGTCCGTGGTGAGACTGTACTGTGCACAGTTCTGGAACCCAGATTTAAAAAAAGTACGAGGAACCACCTGGAGCTGGTCCAAAGAAGGGAAACCAAAATTATTGACTTACAGCTGGGGAAGACCTATGATGAAATCGTAACTCAACATGTACTCCCTGAAAGGCAGAAGAGAGGGATGACATGATCCAAACCTTTAAGTATCTGAGAGGTATAAATAAAGTGGACAACAGCAACTGTTTAGGCTTAATGACTTAATGAGGGACCATAAATATAAACTGGAATACAGAAATTTAAAAAGGATTTGAGGATGCACATTTTCATGGAAAGGGTGGCGGATTAGTAGGACCATCTACCAGAAGAGATGGTCAATGTCAAGATGATTGCAAGTTCAAGAGGTACTGTAGGAAAGGCACATGAGACTGGTGAAAATAACAGAGGAAGGGGAAAATGTAGACCAAGCAGAACTATGGGATGGGAGCTCTGCATAACACCTGCCAGGGCAAGATTGGGGAGGACTTAATGTAGGTAGGAGCCAGGCAGACTGTATGATCCAGGAGTCTATTTTTGTCGATAAATTTATGTTTCCTTAGGGTGACCAGTTCCTGCTAATCATTTCCAGAAACAATTTCTGCATATCCTTGTAGCAAATGAAGGTACACTGAGTCATCGACAAATGGTAAGACAGGGACATGCAGAAGGAGGCAATATAGTACAGTGGGTTAAGGCTCTGGGTTGTAGATCTGGAGACTTGGGTTTGAATCCCACAGCCACCTAGGTGCATACTGTGTGGTTCTGAGAAAATCACTTAACATCCTTGTGCTCCCAGGTTACACCTGGAAACAAGCTTTGGCTTAGTGTGCTGTTTCAGGTTAAACAATGTTCCCTTTTCCCTTTCTTCCCTCTCCCATATGGAGGCTTTGTTCCCATGTGAGAAGCACTGTGGCTCTTTCTGGATTTTTGAAGCAGGCAATGAGAGGCCATTTTTACAAGTGAAGTGTTCCTTTCTTTGGCACAAGGAAGTGTGGTAATTGTTTCAAAAATTATTAGGCAGTAACTGTACACTGTGAGGAAGAGGTGTAGCCTCAAAACATTGATATACTCTGCAGTTTTGTTATTTATCAATGTGTACATAAATAAATGTACTTAAACCTTCAATATGTAGTGAGTAAATCATCTTTTCAAATATTTTACCTCTTGTGTTTGACTGGTGACAGTATTAGCACTCATTACTCCTTGGTGTTGTTACCAGTTACTGGGACCATCTTGCCACACTGGGTGTTTGCAGTATATTTTATGATCTAAGTGCTTCTGATGCTATAGTGGAGAGTTTTAAAAAAAACTTTGGTTAGTTTTTTTTCTTTGGCCGATGTTGTCTATTACACTATTACCAAGAGCAGATTTTTACTAAAAAATGCTTCAAAGCTTGTTATCTGCAACAACTTTTACAACTTTAAAGAGCTGGTTTACTGCCTGAAACTAATATTAACTTTCAAAGTAATTAACTTTTAGTTCTTATATCTAATGTTTTTTTTAATATTTTCTTTTTGGTAAATACATTTTCTACCTGAAAATACTTGGTGAGAAATGATGCGAAGTACTGTGCCTGGAGGATGACATAGTTAATTCTACTCCTCCTCAAACAGCATCAACCCAATGAGCTCACTGTATGTGAAATCACAACTGACCAAGATGAGTCACTCACCTGCTGCAAACGTGGTCACTTGTGATGTCACAGTAAGTAAGGTCACAATGCTGATGTGGTATGAAGAGGAACAGAACTAGATATAGCCATCTCCTGGTAAAGTACTGCTCTATACATCACACCTAATATTTAAGCAATAAGGCATGAAAGTGTGTGCATTGTGCTGGGATAATAGTATGCCTTGGATGGTTTGAAGCATGAGGTGAAGGCCAAGTGCTTCCAACATTCAAGAAGTGCCAGTATCCCCTCATAATGCAGCCTGGAGTGCTTTATTGCAATTTTGAAATAGGTCCCTTACTGTGACTAAACAAGATCATTTTAATTTTTTTTTTAAGTTGCAATTTGTAAAGAATTTGCATTGAATCTGAGCTGCCATACATTTGACCATTTCTCCAACCTTGCTAAGTCCCTTTTCATCCTTTTCACCCCACCTTGTGTATCAGCCCTGCAGCTCTTTGTGTCATCTGCAAAGAGACATATTTTTCCTTCCAGGTGCTCTCCAATGTCAATTATAAAGACATCAAAGAGGACCGATACCAGTACTGAACCCTGCAGTACCCTGCTAGTTACCCTCCTTTCTTCACTGTGGACTCCGTTTACTATTACCCTTTGCGTCCTGTTGTCCAGCCAGTTTTTGATCCAGGCTACCACCTTGGGACCCACTCCAAGGCTGGCTAACTTATATTAATCTTTTGTGTGGGACTGTGTCAAATGCCTTGCTAAAATCTAGGTAGGCCGTATCCACAGCCCCTCCCTGGTCTACTACTTTGGTCACCCAGGCAAAGAACTCTATTAGATTCATCTGACACGACCTTTCCACTGTGAATCCATGCTGCCTTGGGTCCTGCGCCCTGCTGGCCTCTAGGTACTCAACAGTTCTTTCCTTCAGAAATGATTCCATCATTTTCCCTACCACTGAGGTCAAACTAACTGATCTGTAGTTTCCTGCCTCTGCCCTGCTCCCACTATTGTGAAGTGGAATCACATTCGCCCTCCTCCAGTCCTCAGGTACCACCTCATCCTCCCATGATTTGTGAAAGAGAGTAGTTAGTGGTGTCACTAGTTCTACCCTTAGTTCTTTTACAATTCTGGGGTGAATCCCATCAGGCCCCATTGCTTTGTCCACCCAGAGTTTCAAGAGTTCTTTCAAAACCCTTTCTTCTGTGAATGGACTGGTATCGACCCCCCTATCCAGAGTGTTTCTCTTGTTTGGTTTAGGTACCTCCCCATCCTCTTCTATTGTGAATACTGAGCAGAAATATTCATTCAGTATCCCTGCTTTTTCACTATCACCCTCTGCCCACATTCCCACTCCTTTATTAAGTCTCCATATCCCTCCCTTGGTCTTTCTTCACTCCCTAATGTACCTATAAAAGGTTTTATCCCCCTTTGTAACAGAATTGGCTATCTTTTCCTCAGTTTGTGCCTTTGCTATTCTGACTGCCTTCCCTGCCTCCTTTTGCTTTAACTGATAAAGTTATCTGTCCTGCTCCTTCTGTGTTTCCTTATATTTCCTGAATGCTGTCCTTTTTTCCTTAACCTTCCCTGCCACCTCTTTTGAGAACCATAGTGATTTTTTCCTTCATTTTGTTTTATTGATTCACTTCACACAAAGGCTTATTGCTTCTGTGATGGCTGTTTTGATTAATCCCCAGTGTTTCTCCACCCCTCCTTCTTGCCCATTTGCTAGTGCTTTTCTGAGGCACTCTCTCATTTTCCCAAAGTCAGCCCTCCTAAAGTCCAATACTCTTGCTTTTGTATGGCTTGACTGAATGGCTATGTTTATTGTGAACTACACTGTTTGGTGGTCACTTGTTCCCAGATAGCTACCAACTTCTAAATCCGAGATCCTTTCTCCGTCCCCATTTGAGAGTACCAGGTTTAAGATTGCTCCCTCCCGAGTGGGTTCAAAGACTAGCTGGCTGAGGCATGCCCCTTGTAGGTCATCAAGAATGACCCTGCTTCTGGATGTGCCTGCAGCAAAGGTGCTCCAGTTAACAGCTGGCATATTCAGGCCTCCCATCAACAATATCTCCCCTTTTTCTGCCATTTTAAGGATGCCTTCTATCATTTCCTTGTCCATTCCCTCCCCCTGAGATGGGGGTCTGTACACAACTCCCATGCTGATTGTGGTGCCATTTCCTGTCTCCAGGGTGACCCATAGTGACCCATCTACTTCATGTTTACTCTTTAGTTCGGTTGCTTTAATCCGTTTGCTTACATAGAGAGCTACTCCTCCTCTTCTTTTACCCTCCCTGTCCCTCCTGTATGTTGTATATCCTGGTATGTTGACATAAGGAAATTCTTGTGGGGGTAGGAAGAAATAGGCTATTGGTTAACTAGGATCTGCAGCTTATCTAGTAGGTAGGGAAATGGGCAGACTAGGTGGGCCAAGTGGTCCTTATCTGCCACCAAAGTCTATGTTTCTATGATAGCTTAGGGAGAAGGAGACAGCGAGCTACTGTGATGTGAGCAGAGAGAGACAGCTTGTTCCTGGTCCAATATGCATTGCCTAAGCTGGAGTTAATGCCCTTACACATGGAAAGAATGTGCAATGAGAAGTTGAGGGTAGGATCTAGTGTGATTCCAAGATACTTGAACAGAGAGACAGTATCAAGACTGGTGCCATTCTCAGTTGTTAAAGTTAAAGGGGTGGGAATGTTTTTTAGTTTGCGAAGGGTTCCAAAGATCATGTCTAGGGACTTGGAGTAGTTCAAGAGGAGTTTGTTGATTTTAAGCCAGGATTGAACAGCGTTTAGGTCAGATGCAAGTTTCTGGTTAAGGTTAGTTGCATGGTAGGCAGGAGCATACAGCTTACAGAGCATTAGGAGTGGTTTCATTGTGACCATGATGAGTGGCTGTGGGAGAAGGGACCATGTGGGACTTTGTTGAAAATGAGACTTCGTCCCAACAAATGTTTTTCCTGTGAAAAAATAAATTTTTATCAATCAGTCAATGTGGAGCCACAGAAAGTGGCATCAGGAGCCAGGTAAGACATAAGAAGCCACAGTTTGTGGCATGGAGGAATTTTTTTTTTTTTTTAAAGATTCACAGTTGATTTCTTAGTGCGAATGAGAGGGCAGTTGGCAGCAGTGGAGAAGGAGTAATGATATCCCTGAGGCTGGACAGGGTAATGAGGACTTCAATCTTGTTCCCATGCTCTTGTGCTGAGGTATCAGCAAGGGATTCCAAGATTCTCTACCAATCAGATTTCAGGATTTTTTGTATCCATTTCATAACATCAGGTAGAAAACCTTCTAATCAGCAAATGGGAGCAGCTACAATGCTAAATATAAATAATTTAGAAATCTTTACTAGCTGAATAAAAACAGACCTATTGACAAGAAAAACATATAACAAAACTGTGATTCTATTGAGGACTTCTGGTGATATCATAAACTGGGAATGAAGCTTGAGGGTTTTATTATATTGCCATGCCCTTCAAGACACAGCTCTAAACTGGGTGCACACATTTACTGATGTATGGATAGTCATCTTTTGCCACCAAATATTAAAACAATGAATTTAAAACAAATGCAGTTTACAAATATGTTTGACAAGGTGTCATTCTGGTTGATAACTAGCTGAATTCACTTCATTAATGCTGCCACCAGCCTTTTTACTAGCTTATGTGGGACTGCTCCCTACTTGTTCCATTGCAGATCTTTGCTCACCCAGTATAAGACCTCTGGAACTAGAAACCCTCCATTCACTCCAGGCATTCTACTATTCTGCTCCTGTACTATAAATGTAAGGCTATGCCTGGAGTTCAGTGGCCAAGCAGCCAGCCACTCCCACTTCCTGAGCTATACAAGCAGTTCCTCTAAGCCTCACTGTGAAGCATTTTTTCTTTGCAGCCGAAGGCTCTGCTGGTTTGTCCTCTGAGCTAGTTAGGCCTTCCTGGCTGGCTGGGGCCCTCCGCTCCTGCTTGTCTCTGCTGGGCTTCTGTGCTTAGTTTTCTACTTCTGGTTTGTATTTTGCCTTTGTGCTTCCTTCCCCCTTTTTTTTTGAGGGGGGGGCTTTGTTTCTCAGCTCCTAGCATACTGCTACTCCAGAGGTCATGCTGCTTGCTTTTGCTTACTCACAACTCAAATTACTTGCACAGCAACTCCTAGCATTCTGCTATGCAGAGCTCATGCTACTGCTTTCAGTTACCTACAGCTACAGCCACTGCTGTTGACTGTTTACTTTAATTACTATTGTACCCAGTGCTTCTGTTTTAACACTGTGCTCACCACACTCAAACTACTGCAATGCAACTGCATTCATTACCTGTGTGTTTCAGCTCAGCCATAGCTGCTTCATGTTGCATACTCAATTCTTTTCACCTGACATAGTTTACTCTGACCCTACCTGTGCTTCTCATTTTACCTGCAGCTTCCCTGCACTGCCTGGCTACACCTGCTTTGAAGCATTGTCTCCCTGTTTTATTGCACTTCTAACTCTGAGGTCAGCCAACTAGCTCCTGCTGAGGCTGTTAATATAGCTTGATATTAAAAATCTGACTTCACCGCTGAAAATCCTCAGAGTCTGTCACCTTGATTTGGCTTTGTACTGTCTGGTTGGCTTGCTCCCAATTCAGTTGTTTAATTGCTATACAAATTTGATATGCTGGTTTACCTATCATGACTACTGCTTACTGACCTACAGTATGTGCAGGTCTACACTTGCTTACACAGCTGTTACTCCTTGCTTATGTAATCCATTACTTCATGCATTCTGCCATCCCTTTGGCTTCGGCCTGGGATACTGCTGCACTCGATCTGCATTTGACCTTGCAAGGTCTTAGCACTCCATGCTCATTCAGCTCACCAGCTTCAGCTCTCAATCAACTTCTGGGGCATGCCAGCCAGTCAAATCTGGCACAGGGTTCCTGCAGCCAATGGTCTCGCTCTGCATTTAGTCCGCATCATCAAGCGTGTCCAACTTAGGGCGGGATCCTTCTCACCTGGCCCATAGCTGGGAATGTCCTTGCCATGGGATTGGCTTTAGCTGCCTGCTAAGTGACAGCAGCTCCTAGTGTAGAATTTGAGACTAACAGTGAGGGGTGGTTATGATGATCTCCCTTGACTCTAGTGTTCCACTATAATGGTTGGCCATTGACTTTAGTGGTTACCCTAGCAAGGCACCTTCACCGCATTCTTCCTATGACTGCCTCTGGTTCACCTGGTTTGATTTAGGGTGGGTAGGCCAGGTGAGTGTCCCCGCAGTTTTTGCTCTCCTCCTGTGCCTTGGATGCACGTATTGTTGTAGAATTTTCTCGCAACTTTTCACGACGTTCCCGGTAGAATGTTTGAGTGAGAGCCTCCCTCCAAATTGGAATATTTCCACCTCCCTTGGGTTTTCCAAATTGCAGCTGCAGAGCCGTCACTAAATAAATTTTCCCAAGCCTGGAGGGAAGGCGACCTAGGCCTTGGATCCCCAGAGAATTTCTCCTCATAGGGTTTTTTTTTCTCCTCCGTTGCCTCAGGTCATAACGCTTAGTTAGCACAGTTGTTTTCCCTAGTTTCTTTAGGTAGGTTCTGTTGTTGGATGTAGGTGGAGGATGTCCTACCATTATCTCTCTCCTTAGGGGATCCCCTTCTCTCAAGCAAGCCATCAGTATCATGCTACACAAACCTGGGCTATTACTATGACAACTGAGCATATCATTGCGTTATCAAACTGCCTATGCTTCTCTACCACTACATTACAGTTACTGCTTCTACGTCACTGTTACTGCTTGCATTATGCTTCATGTTGCCTCCTTTTTTGGGGATGATACTACAAATTTGGGGGGGGATTCCTAAGGTACCTTTAGCCATGGGAACCATCCTATTGCACCTCTAGGGATGGAACCCTCTCCGAGAGTTCCTTGCCGTCGTACCCCTACAGGGTGGTAATTCCTCTGGAATAGAGAGAGTGTGAACTGCCAAAACCAAACTAACACAGTTGCACAAGCATAACACTATACTGGCTGCATAAGTCAGTGAAATGTAGGGCTATGCCTGGAGTTCAGTGGCCAAGCAGCCAGCCACTCCCACTTCCTGAGCTATATAAGCAGTTCCTCAAAGCCTCACTGTGAAGCATTTTTTCTTTGTCCCACCATCCTTCCCTCCTCCTCCAGTGGCAGCACTGTCTCCTTAGGGGGATTCCTAAGGTACCTTTAGCCATGGGAACCATCCCATGGCACCTCTAGAGGTGGAACCCTCTCCGAGAGTTCCTTGCCATCGTACCTCTACAGGGTGGTAATTCCTCTGGAATAGAGAGTGCGAACGGCCAAAACCAAACTAACACAGTTGCACAAGCATAACACTATACTGGCTGTGTAGGTCAGTGAAATAATAATACAGTCCTTGGAATCAGCACACAACCTCAGAGGTGGATTGAATGGCCAGTAAAGGACATTTCTTTTACCTTTTAAAATATTGTAGAGTCACAGATATATTAAATAGAAAATGTTCATTATTTTTACAATGTACAAACTATATCAACAACTAATCTATGCATACTGTACATATCTGACATGTCTGATCATTTACATATCTAATATACAGGCAAAAAATTGTTCATGTAAACAGGTTTTTGTTTCATCCAAGGGACATTGCCCTGCTACCATATAAAAATTATTTATTTAATTAATTAATAGGAAATGCATAACACACTAAGGAAATCAAAATAGATTTTTTATACAAGAGGAGAATGCTCGATAGAAAAAGGACTGCACAGAACTAAAGTCTAAAGTCTTACCTCATGGGTTGCTCCCTCAGAATAGAGTTTTCTTATATTATCTTACTTTCCCAATAAGATTCCACACAATTTAGAGAAGTGTTCTCTATTAGTAGCAGACAGAAGCCATGCAGCATTGTCTGTGGGTATAGTCTAACCCCCCAGAACAAAGATAGAAAAAAGATCCCCTATATATCCCATAATGAGATGCCTTAAGCTCCTATGATGCCACAGAGCTAGATCATATAGAAACATAGAAACATAGAAGTTGATGGCAGATAAGGACTGCAAGGCCCATCCAGTCTGCCCATTTCTTTTTCTACCTCATAAATGTGCCATCTGGCTTTGCTCTCTCAATGGCCTATCTATTGCTCCCTTATGCCTATCCCATGCCTGTTTGAAGCCCTGCACTGTATTCATATCCACCATTTCCTGAGGTAGGCCGTTCCATGCATCCACCACCCTTTCTGTGAAAAAGAACTTCCTCATATTAACCCTTAATCTGCCTCCCTCCAATCTCATGCTGTGTCCTCTTGTCCTGCTGTTTTTCTTATATTGAAACATGTTATACTCTTTAACCTTGCTAATGCCCTTAAAGTGTTTGAATGTTTCCATCAGATCACCTCTCTCTCTCTCTTCTTTGCTCTAGGGTATATATATTGAGCTCCATTAATCTGTCTTCATATGTTTTCTGATGCAGTCCCTGCACCATTTTGGTTGTCCTTCTCTGGACTGCCTCAATTTGGTTAATGTCCTTGTGAAGGTGTGGCCTCCAGTACTGCTTACAGTACTCCAGATGGGGCCTAACCAGTGTCTTGTAAAGAGGGATTATTACCTCCCTCTTATGACTTGTGATACCCCTATTAATACATCCCAACATCCCCCTAGCCTTACCTACTGCTTTAGTGGTCTGCTTGGATGATTTCAGGTCATCTGTGATGATGATGCCCAAGTCTCTTTCTTCCTTTGTGACTGCCAGCAACTCCCCTCCTAGCCTATAGGTGGCTTCAGTGTTTCTCCTCCCTATGTGCATGATCTTGCTCTTCTTTGTGTTAAACCCCAGTTGCCACTCTTCCTACCATTTTGTCAGTTTATCCAGATCTCTTCTCATTCTGCCCACCCCATCTGGATCATCTACTCCATTGCAGATCTTGATGTCATCTGCAAACAGACAAACCTTACCCTCCAGTCCATCTGCAATGTCACTGATGAAGATATTGAAGAGGACTGGCCCCAGGACTGATACCTGAGGTACCCCACTTGTGACTTGCATCTCTTCTGACTGTATACCACTTATTACCACTCTCTGTTTTCTGCCCGTCAACAGAGTTTTCTACCTGATTGACCAACCTCTGACTCACCCCAAGCCTACCCAGCTTATTAATCAATCTTCTATGTGGAACAGTATCGAAAGTTTTGCTGAAGTCAAGGTAGGCAACATCAACTGCTCCCCCTTGGTCCACCACTCTGGTTACCCAGTCAAAGAAATCTATGAGATTAATTTGACAGGACCTTCCTTTTGTAAACCCATACTGTTTTGGATCTTGTGCTCCTATGGATTCCAGGAGTTGCACTATCCTTTCCTTAAGGAGTGCCTCCATAATCTTGCCCACTGCTGAGGTAAGACTGATTGGTTTGTAGTTCCCTGCCTCCTTTCTGCTACCACTCTTGTGGAGCAGGATTACATGAGTCCTTCTCCAGTCTTCTGGGACCTCTCCTATGCTTAGAGATTCACTAAACAGTTCTGATAATGGCTCCACTAGTTCCACCCTTAGCTCCTTAAGTACCCTGGGATGTATGCCATCAGGCCCCATTGCCTTGTCCACCCTGAGCTTATTGAGCTCTTGTAGGACCCTTTCTTTTGTGAAGGGACTAGTGCACACTTTCCTCCCCCCTGTGTCTATGGCGCTGAGCTGTGGGCCCTGCCCTACCTTCTTTTCAGTAAATGCTGAACAGAAGTATCTATTTAGGAGAGATGTTTTTACATGGTCCTCCTCCTCACAGGCCCCCTTATCCCCTTTGATCTTAGCAATACCCCCTCTGGACTTTCTCCTTTCATTAATGTATCTATAGAATGTCTTGTCACCTTCTTTTACTGTTTGTGCTAGTGTTTCCTCAGTTTGGGCCTTTACCTGCCTTACTGCCTTCCCTGCTCCCCTTAGGGAAGTTTGATATGCCTCCCTATCTTCATCCTGCTGCATTTCCTTATACTTCCTGAAGGTCAGACTTTTGGCTCTGACCTTTTCTTCTACTGTTTTTGAGAACCAAAGTGATTTCCTTCTTCTTTTGCAGTTCCTTTTCTCTCTAACACAATGGGATGTTGCTTCAAGTATTGCATCCTTAATGTTTGCCCACTTTGCCTGTACCCCCTCACCTGTATTTCATTTTGCCAGGGCTAGCTTAACTCTGTTGGCCATCTTATCAAAATCAGCTCCTCTGAAGTCCCATACATTTGCCTTGGAATGGGATGATTTAGTTCTAGTGGCCAAATTGAACCATACCATGTTATGGTCACTGGCCCCCAGGTGACCTTCTATCTGGTGATCTGTGATCCTTTCCCTGTTAGTCACTACTAGATCTAGGATAGCCCTGTCTCTTGTGGGTTGTTGCACCAGTTGTTTGATGCCCTCCCCCTGCAGGGAATCCACTATGTGTCTAGTTCTGGCAGATGTTCCTGCTGGTATTGACCAATCTGTATCTGGCATGCTGAAGTCTCCCATTATCAGAACCTTCCCTTTAGCTGTCATGTTTTGTATACCTTCTAACAGTAATGTGTCTATGCCCCCCCAAGTCTGGAGGCCTGTAGACAACCCCAGTTCGTATGGCTGTCCAATTTCCTGTTTCCAGGATGACCCACAGTTCTTCTGGCTCTGTATGTGCATTCTGAATTTATGTAGCTTTGATATTTTCATTGGCATAAAGAGCCACTCAAACCCCCTCCTTTTGCACCTTGGTCTCTTATGAACAGTACATAGCTAGGTACTGAAGTCTCCCAAGTGTGGTTACCGGTAAACCAAGTCTTGCTAATGGCTGCTATGTCCAGTTTAGTTCTGTCATTATTGCCTGCAGGTCTGGGATCTTGTTTCCCAGACTGTGAGCATTTGTGTACATCATTTTCCATTGGCCAGATTTCAGTGGGTCAGTTGTTGGGTGAGGTCTGGCATTTCCCCTGTGCATTGTATGGGGAGCTGGACATTTTTCCCTACCTGGTAATGCAAATGAACTACAAACATGCTGAACTCCTGTTTGATCGCTTGCTGAGGGGTGAGGGGTGTTCTTCCCATTCGACATATCAGGTGCTGCACCTCTCTCCCCATTTGCTAGTTTAAATATTCTACAAAGATGTCAAACATCTTCCCCAATGCACTAACTCCCTTCTTAGTCAGATGCAGTCCATTGAATTTAAAGAACTTTCACTCCCCAAATTGTTGCCAGTTCCCTACAAATTTGTGTCCTTTTTCCTGGCACCAGCCCTTAAGCCACATGATTAGCTCCCCTATCTCCCCTTCTCTGACCTTCTGTCCATCTGTCCCCCTCTCCCAGACTGGCAGGATTGCAGAGATGGAGATGCTGGATGAAATGGATGATAGTTTGTCACCCATCCTGGTCAGGTGTTCCTTGGTCTCCACAGCTGACCGGCTGGTGAGATCATTAGTCCCTATGGGTACCTTGATGTCAATGTTTTCTTCTGCTTCCTGTACAATTTTAGCAATGCGGTCAGTGTCTCTCCACGCTGATGTACCTGGGAGACATCTTTCCATTAACCCTGGCTGGAGATAGGTATCAACTCCCCGAATCATGAAATATCCTATGATCAGAAGTTTTTTTGGATTTCCTTTTTGCTTTTTTTGTTTTGGTTCCTATTTTGGGCAAGTTTTGTTGTGCTAGCTCCTGTGCTGCAGTGTCCTGCTCTGCAATGTATTCTGCCCCTTTGTTTGATTTTGGAGACAGAGGCAGATACCTGTTTGTAGTTTTTGTATGGTTTGTGTAGGTAATATGTTAGAGAGCACCGAGTGATGGGGTACCCAATTTGCCCCTCCTAACCACCTGCTTACCTCCCATACCAACTACCCTCTGTGGTCGAGGTGCCTCTGTTGGATGTTGGGGAAATGGTGGGTGGTTCTTATATTTCCTCCTGAATATGCGATTTGAGGTGCACAATCTCTGCCCATGCTGCCTGGAATTGAGCCCTTAGATCCTCAATGGCCCAGTATGTAGGACAGTGTCCTAAATCCTGTAAAACAGCCCTTTTGAAAAGTGTCCCACAGTACCTGCAGTTAATAAAATCCATTCCAGATAAGTTGCTGCTTTTAAAACTGGTCAGAGTAATTAGAAGGAGGGAAAATGAAAGCAAAAGTTTGATTTTGTGTTTTGTTTGTGTATAACTTGTTATAACAAGCTAAATTACTTGAACCCCTGTAAATGAGGTCACTGTGTGGATACTCTTCTAATCCGCCCCTTCCTGCATTGCTACAGGAAATGTCACGATTGTGCTACCATATAACAGGAGTGTAATGTGGGGTGGTTGAGGATGGGGAGGGTGGCTGGGCCCTTACTCTGCCGGAAAAGAAGAACCACAGATGAAAGAAACATGGAGGTAAGAGCAGAAACAATCAGCCAGCAACAAATGCAGTAGCCCTGAAAGCTTATTCTAATGACAGAAAAACTGTAAAACCGGTAAAGCACCACCTGTAATAATTTCACAGAAGATATACCCTGTAAAAAGCACTTTGCTACAGAGAAAAATAAAGCAATAACAGAAGATATACCTTGCAAAAGGCAATTTGAATCAGAAGATTACAGCAGTATTCTGTAAA
Organism: Neoceratodus forsteri; assembly: GCA_016271365.2. Lineage (NCBI taxonomy): Eukaryota > Metazoa > Chordata > Ceratodontiformes > Ceratodontidae > Neoceratodus > Neoceratodus forsteri. The sequence goes on from CM057451.1 coordinate 761,383,324, forward strand.
CCCACACCTGTAGGCACACCCTGTAATAATGCAGCAGAAGGTATACCCAGCAACAATAATTCGAATCAGAGAAAAATAAAGCAATAAAATGTTAGCAACAAACAGTAACAATCCCTGTGAGTAGAAAAGAAAATAATAACACACAGTAAATCTGCCTAGCCAAAATAAGCCTTAATCCTTCTCCTTGCTCTAGTAAGGTTCTTTGTTCTGTCTGTTCAAGCAACCTAGAAGAAAATATCTCAGGTGAAGCCAGTTTCCTTTGCCAGCAAACCTAGTCTTCCACCTCCAAGATAGCAACTAATCTGACCTTTTAACCCTTCATTCTGTTGGAAGTTGCTAACAGTTTGTCAGCTCCACCCCCCAGTTGCACACGTAATCCCCTGAAAGAGCTGTGGGAGGAAAGCAATTAGCTCCTTCAATGTGAGAAGGAGACTGCAGTACCTCTGAGACAAATCAAAAACCTTTCAGCAAAAAAATAATAAAATAAAATAGTGGCAAACAGTAATTTTACTTAGCCTAATGATTAAAAGTCACAAAAATGTAAGCACCACCTCTAATAATCTCACAGTAAATCTGCCTAGCCAAAAGAAGCCTTAATCCTTTTACTTACTCTGGTAAGGTCCTTTGCTCTGTCCTTTCAAACAACCTAGAGGAAAAGAGCTCAGGTGAAACTAGGTGCCTTTGCCAGCAAACCGAGTCTTCCACCATATGGTATCCACAGTGACCAATTGTTTATCTGTGGCATTGTACCAGCTCCCCTTTCACACTTAGGCAATCTAAACCAATTCAGGGAAGGCCACTGTCCTTGAGAATGACATATTAAATTGTTGCATTCTCATTTAAACAAGTTAATCTCTCCTTGGACTAAGACTAATCACTTGAAGTACTCTCTGTTTCTCATCTCTCTCTCTCTCTCTCTTTCTCTCTCTCTCTGACTGGCTAGAGGCACACCAGGGAGACTTTCATTTACTACCATCAGCCAGACAACCCATCAACCCTGTAGTCAGAATTAAATGACCACTCAGGATTTTTGAACTATCAGTTGAAGGCCATTAAGCACAGAATAATTCCCTACCACAGTGTACCACCGAGTAGATATTTTAATAGTCACAGAAAAAGACATTTATATGCATTCTGTGTCACAATATTTATTAAACATCTTTTACAAAAATGCAATGGAGTCAGCCAGGATGTAATGCAATGCCTTGATGTAAATGCCATGATGTGAAATACTGCATGGTAAAAGGACTTAATTGCCATTGAATTGCACTTTGCCCTGCAGCATGCCAGAACTCCACAACAGAATCATAGCTATGTTATGCATTTACCATTGATAAGTCTGTTTTTATTCAACTATTACATATGTTACTACTAAGTACTACATTGCATCCCATCTGGCTTTGCTGTATATAGTTTTCAAAAATTCCTTTACGATCAGATGTGAGGAAAAGAATCCACGATGGGTGTTCAACAAAATATTTGTTAAACACCTCAACAGTGAAACCGTCAAGTTGACCGCATTTTGCAGTCAGCTGCCCGGTTTCCACTGGCACTAAGTGTTTTCTTTGGGGGGCTGCATCCCCCACACCCCCCCACTTAGGATTATCAACTCCAAGTTGGAGCTGATTTTGGGGGTGTGCAGGACCCCTGACACATAGTGTTGGGTTCCAGTGGGTTCCCTACAGTGACGTGGCACTGTAGTCACTGTAGGGGACCTCACTGTTGAAAAATCGCTGTCGGGTGGGATTACCTGAGGGGAACATCCTTTAAAGAGGACAGGAAATGGTTTCTAACTGGCAGCTGTTTATAATGTTCCCAGAAATTATATCCATAAGCCTAAATTATCCAAATGTAACTGTTCCTGAATATCAAGTGATGTAAAAAACTGCATTTTTGCATTATTTTGTTTTTATGAGCAGCATTCTGTTACAGTTCTCTTCACAGAACCAGTGATCTGGAGATTTAGCAACTGTATGTCATGATTTGTGCAAAGAATTATAAGCATGGTTTTAATAGGACAATAGCTCATGTTTAGCATTCTATTATGAACACAGGCCGTGACATAGTAAAAAACTCCACAATTACTACTTCCAAAAGAGAACTGTGCAGAATGTTGTCTGTAAAAAGAAAACAATTTAAAACAGTTTTTCACGTTAGTGTTTATTCAGGTACAGCTAAATATGACTCATTTGGAGGCAAGTCTTTAACTTTTCTTACTATGAACATGACTAACTGCTGCCAGTTATCACAAATTTCCTATCCCCCTTTAAGTTCAAATATGGGAAAATGACAGCTACAGTACTTTTCACATTGCCAGCCTTGCTAGAAATGTCAATAATCAATTGTGTATAATTCTGATATGGGGATGCTAGCACTACAGCAAAATGATGCCACATGTTCACCACCAGACATAACATAATTAGTATGCCATTACTTTTCTGTGGAATAAATGACCCTCCATATACTCTGTATATTATGCTTATAAGAACACATCCTAAAGTGGACACCTGTTCTTTAAAAAGCAATAAAGGTAGCATGCAACAAAAACACATCAATTAAGAAAGATAGTGAACACTCTGATGCACAGATCTTTTTTAGATACATATTTAATTGTACAGTATGCAGTTAGATTTTTTAAGTAAAGACCAGGAAGCTGCACATCAAGTGAATACAAGATTAAGAAAGGTGACCAACACAGTGACAGCTTTCAGTCAATTATTTGCATTAGTAAAACATCTTTGCTCCATGGTCACATTACTAACCACTTCATGAAGCTGTATGCTCATTTATTTCTGGTTCTATACATAAATGCTGTCATTTCTTTGAGAATGTTGCTCAAGGATTGCATTAACATTTATCGCTCCCAGCAATCACTACAAGGTCTCACTATTTGGGCTCTTCAAGCCTCTACTTGAATTTTCAATTTCAACAAATGTCACACATGTAGCTTCTGATGAAAAAAAAGGTTCAGAAAATGCCATTTTAAAGTTCTATAGTTAATAGAATCTACCAACAGTGTTTATATATAATGGAAGTTCCCAGCTATCCCTTCTATGTAGAGGCCAAATCAATAAAAGCAAAAAGTAATTTCTTCTACTTTTGCCAGCACAGAAATGACTTCCTAATATCTAATACATAGAATACCATCTGTGTATAATGCACTATCATTCACATGCAAAGCATCTTAAAGTGATTCATAAAGCAAGGTGTCAAATATGGTTAGATATTGATGTTACTGTGACTGCATGTAGGCAAAGATAAACTCTTTATGCAGTATACTCAGCAACAATCAACATCTGGTTGAAGTTATGGATGCCAGGAATAGCCTTCCAGCGGAGGTGGTGGGGGTGAAAACTGTGGTGGGACTCAAGAATTCATGGGATAGGTATAAGGGAACCTTACTCATTAGGGAAGGGAGGGCTGAGCCGGAGATCAAGTAGGGTCTATGGTATCACGGTAGGTAGGGAAAATGGGTAGACTGGGTGGGCCAAGTGGTCCTTATCTGCCATCAAATTCTATGTTTCTATATTCTATGTAGTGAATTTAACATTTATAGGTGAATTTTGTGCAAAGTGGAGTACTCTGTATTTCACAGAATTGGCATAAATTGCCTGCTCTTTGCAAAAATCAGATGAAAACTCTATAAGGTGCCAAATTCATATGTTTACATAATTTGCAGAACAATCTGCACCTTTTTGTGAAGTGCACAATTAGTGTTTGCTTTTCAGTGGCTTGCATGCTTACTAAAACACAAACTGCAGCGTGTGTAAAATTCATAAAGGAGTTGGTAAAGTTGGACAACCTGAGAATGAGGCAAAGCTGCAGCAAAAATATGATGCACAGAGAGAAAGATGGAGCAAAAATGACTGCAGGCTGAGTCAAAAATATGATGCAGAGTGAAAATGATGCAAGTTGAGCCAAAAACATGAAGCAAGTTGAGTCAAACAAATGATGCAAATAAGTCAAAACAAATGTTTATCAATGCCAAATCTTTGATGCTTGTTAAACATTTTTTTTTGTTTTTAATGGTTTGACCCCAACTTTTGAAGAGACTTGTTTTAGGATTTGCCTTATAGGCATGACAGGTACCATTTATAGTATATTGGCTGAACTGCCATTTCTCACTAGAGGTGTGAAAACACATCTCATGCAGGATTTTAAAATTGACACATCATGTTTATGAGGTGATGTGCAAAAATTGCTATGTTGAATGTTTGGGGTCAAAATATTGAAAATGACCAAGGTTATGAGCCTACATTCATAAATTCCAACATATGCTCATAACTTTGTTTTTTGAAATTTTTGCCCCAAAGTTTCAATATAGTCTTCTTATGACCCCACCTCATGAAAAATGCAGAAACAATTTTCAGCTCCTTCCTGAAAGGTGATTTCACACATTGACTGTGAAATCACCTTTCAGGATGCAAAAACACATTTTGGCCAGGATCTGAAAAATAACAGCTGTCACATTCCTGAGGTGTTGTGAAGAAATGGCTATGTTGAAAATGTAGGGTCAACATTTTGAAAATAACAAAATTTGCAAGCCTGTGTTCACAAACATCAATGTAGGCTCATAACTTTGTTATTTTTTAAATATTTTTACACCAAAGTTTTAACATAGCCTTCTTATGACCCCTCCTCATAAACAATAGTGGTGAACATTTTCAACTCCTGCCAGAAAGGTGATTTTACACAGTGACTGTGAAATCAACTTTTGGGATATGAAAACACATTTTGGTAGGATTTGAAAAATGACAGCTGTCACATTCATGAGGTGCTGTGAAGAAATGGCTATGTTGAAAGTTTGGGGACAAAATATTGAAAATTAACACAGTTATGAGCCTGCATTCATAAATTCCAACATTGGCTCATAACTTTATTGTTTTTTAACATTTCTGCCCTATATTTCCATCATAGCCTTCTTATGACCCCACCTCATGAACAAGTGCAGAGACAATTTTCAACTCCTTCCTGAAAGGTGATTTTGTGCAGCGACTGTGAAATAACATTCTGGGGATATGAAGACACATTTTGGCCAGGATCTGACAAATGACAGCCATCGCATTCATGAGGTACTGTGAAGAAATGGCTATGCTGAAAATTTGGTGTCATAATACTGAAAATTAACAAAGTTATGAGCCTGCATTCACAATCTTCAATGTAGGCTCATAACTTCATTTTTTTTTTAAATATTTTTATGCCAGATTCTCAACATAGCCTTCTTACGACCCCGCCTCATGAACAATAGTAGGGAAAATTTTCAGCTCCTGCCAGAAAGGAGATTTCATGCAGTGACTGTAAAATCACCTTTTGGGATAAGAAATCACACTTTGGCCAGGATTTGAAAAATGATAGCTGTCACATTCATGAGGTGCTGTGAAGAAATGGATATGTTGAATGTTTGGGGACAAAATATTAAAAATTGCGAAAGTTATGAGCCTGCGTTTGTAAATTCCAACAAAGGCTCATAACTTTATTGTTTTTTTTTTTTAATTTGTGCCCCAAATTTTCAAGATAGCCTTGTTATGACCCCACCTCATGAACGATGGTGGAGAAAAGTTTCAGCTCCTGCCCAAAAGGTGATTTCATGCAGAAACTATGAAATCACCTTTTGGGACAGATTTACCTAACTTCATTTGCATTGTTCATAAGGCAGTGTCCCAAAGAAGGTATGTTGAAAATTTGGGGAGCAAATATTGAAAAATGCCCAAGTTATGCTACTAAGTTCAAAACCCCCATTGAAATACATTGAATGGCATACCTGATTTCCTCAGTGTGTGGTCTGATATTGAAGAGTGAAGATGTGTCTGCCATCCTAAGAAGATTACAGCATCAGACCTCTGGTGGGTAAGTAAGGGCTTGGGAAGGTGGGATGGTGGATGCTGAGTGGGAGGATCAGTGGGGAGTAATAATGGCACAACAGACAGCAATGGATTTTTTTTTCTACAGGTTTACAAAAGAAAAAAGAAAAAAGAAAAAAACAACAAGGGATGGTTTTCTCTATTTCAGGTAGTGACACAGGGGATTGGGCACCCACAGTGTCCCTGTCATAGTTGGTAGCCCCAATGGTGGGTTCTCTGGTGCTGCATTACTAAAAGGGGCAGGATGGGGAGTGTCAGCTGGCATGTGGGATTGAGCACCCCCATGCCCTAATAAAAATGTAGGTTGGGCTTGGGGTGGGGTGGGTGAGTTATGGCAGTGGTTGCTACAAACATCAATGGACAGTTTTCTCTTTTACAGGAGGAGAGACGGATACTGGGGGATTGGGAACCTCCCAATGTCACTGTTATATCTGGCAGCACTGGGAGGGGCTCCCTGGTGCCACACAGGTTTATCAAAAACAGCAGACCAGCTGCAGATATGGAAGCACAGGAGGGAGTGGGGGGTGACAAGGAGCAAACTGCATCAGAATGACTGGGGCGGGGATGAGCATGAGCCATGGAGCAGCCACACAGCAAGATGAATCCACAACAAACATACAGTGGTAGCCACAGACATTGGCAGCTATTTCCAGATATTTCGTGAAATTTCTGAAGAGTTTCTCTCTGCTGCCCCTACTGTGGAAATGCCGAAAGGAGGAAATATTTCTGGAAATATCACAGAAATTTCAGGAAATAGCTGGCATTGTCTGTGGCTGCTACTGTAGAACAGGAGAATGAAAAGGGGGACAAGGCAGGCAAAGAGAGGTTGAGAGAGGAGGTATGAAGCACAGAAGGGTGAAACAGAGCATGGAAGAGGAGAAAGCCAGCCACAAAGCGTGTGTCCCTGATGTTGACAGTTGATCAGCTGTTTTATGAACTGGCTTCATGGAAATTAAAGGGCTGAAGCCCTTTCTGATTGGGGTGGCTTCAGTCCTTTGAAATACACAAAGTTTCCACCCACCAAACAGTGAGTGGTGTCACAACCACGCTGCCTGGTCATTGGTCTAGACTGCTGAGTCCATGCTATTTTCATCTGCAGTGGGCTTGGCAATGATCCACCCCTGAAATCCCCTTTCACTATAGCAAAATGTTGGGTGTGCACACATGCATCAAATGTAAAAATTGTGTTTCAGAGACCTTGTTGCTGACTTTTAGTAGTAATTTCTACCCCAGCCTTTCAGAAAAGTGTAAAAAGAACAATAAGGTACACATTTATATTTATATATATTTTTATCAAGGGTTCAAATTGCCTGTTTTTTAAAGAAGGAAAACTACTGTAACTAAACCAATGTCAGTTTGTTTCCTATGGAATTTAAGGGTCCAAGAATTCAAGGCAGACAATAGTGAAAAACACATTGGTTCATTTCAATGTATTTATTTATTTTTTATCAAACGTATGTTCTAACAAATAAACCTAATTCGGAAAAAAGGTACATTTTATATTCCCAATGAATTTTAAAACTGACTGCAGTGTTCCCACCCAAGGCATGTAAACCTGGCAGTGTGCCCATCCTTTTACAACACCCCCATTCTCCTTCACCCTCTCCTATGTTTAAAGCAGAGCTCCAGTTCCCCAAATTGTTATACGATACAGCATTTTAGAGTGCCAGAAGGGGGACAGGTAAGGAGACAGAGAAAAAAGTATATAGAATGAAAAAGTGGACTCGGAGAAAAAAATATGGAAATCAAGATGGAAAAAGAGAATAGTATACTTTTCAAGCCTCTGTGCATCTCAACAAAAATACTTTCATTTTTTTGGCGGGGGGGCAGAGGGATCAGAACAAGCAACTTGAAAAGCATATGGTTAACAAAAAAGACTGCATCTGAAAGATTTTTTTTTACAGAAAAATACTGAAAAATATCACCTTGTGATAAAGAAAAAAAATGTATTCAATTGCTGTAAATTGTGCAAAATGATAATTGGGTTTCAACTGTTGAAAACATTTTTTTTTCTGTAAAAGTAGAATAAAAACACATTTTTAACTGATCGGGCAGAAAGACAAGTGTAATAACCCTGAATTTTGTTTAGTGTTCATTTTATTTGACCTTGAGGGCACCCATTTTGATCACAGTGCCTTGGGAAGACAGTTCAATGCTGAAAAGTCATTTCAGCTACTGTGAAACTCAATGCTTAGAACCACTATCATGGTACCATTTCGCTATACTAACCCAATCTCACTGCACTAACCTGAAAACAGTGCACTAGCCCAATCCTATTGCACCAGTTTGGTCCCATCGAACTATTAGCCTGATCCAATATTCTGGTATGGATGCAGGTTGAGGTTGCCCCGCTAGGTACCCACCTTTGTTGGTGCCCTCAGTTGGGGGTAGTAGAGCTGATGAAACAGCTTGCCCAGACAACAGCTCCCTGCAGCCACTGAAGCATCAAATCCCACTGGACCAACCACCACTCACTCCTCCAGGTTGGCCAGTTGACTGCCCTGTAACAGTTTGGCTGGTGGTCCAGGTTAGGTCACTTTTCCCTGTCATTTCAGTTGGCTGTCCCGGGTCAGCTCTCTCTCTGTTAGGTAACTCCACCTCCACATCCATTCCTCTCAGCCTCACATATACCACATGAACCATTTTAAATGTGAGTCGCTAGTGCCGGAGGTGTGTGTGTGTGTGTGTGTGTGTCTGTGTGAGAGGGAAGGGTGGGTGGGGGTTGGGCAGACTATTGGAGCTCTTGCTTCTCCCCCTTGCACACATGTCACATGCTCCCGGCCATGCACAGGTCCCAGGTACAACTGTACATGCCTGGCTGGCAGCCTCTTGGACTGTGACTGAATGAAGTTAGTGAAGAAATACGATGGCTGCTGCATGTCACATTCTAGGTGAGTGGGGAATGCTGGCGATAGTCTTGTATACTGCTCAGTATCAAAATGCATCATAGCACTGGCCTTCAAAATGCACTGCAGATAGATGGTGTAGCACATTCTTATTTTAAAGAATAACAAGCTTAAAAACAATGAATCTATCTCGATTTCTATCAAGTTACTCTCCCCCCCCCAGTTTGTATGTCTTGGAAAAGCTCTTAAGATTGTGTGGAACTGAATATAGTTTTGTGGTGTAAATCTGGGTATACTATATAATGCATAGCAGTGATAATGACAAGTTGGGGGTGGGGGGTACAGTTTATTGCACTACTGCAAGCCAACTACAAGGCACATGTCCCCAATGTTGACAGTTGATTATCTGTTTTCTAAGCCAGCTTCATGCAAATTAAAGGACCGAAGCCCTCTCTGATTGGGGTGCTTCAGTCCTTTGAAATACACAAAGTCTCCATCCACCAAGCAGTGAGTGGTGTCAGAACCACACTGCCTGGTCATTCATCTAGACTGCTGAGCCCATGTTTTTTCAACTGTAATGGGCTTGGCAGTGACCCACCCCCGAAATCCCCTTTCACTGTAGCAAAATATTTGGTGTGCACAAGCACATCAAACTTAAAAATGATGCAAACTGAGTAAAAAGATGCATGAATGGAGAAAAATGATGCAAAGCTGAGTTTAACAATGATGCAAGTTAAGTCAAATAAATGAAGTAAGTTAAGTAAAAAAGTAAGCAAATTGAGTCAAACTGCATGCATGGAGAAAAGTGATGCAAAGAGGAGGTTAACAATAATGCAAATTGAGTCAAAAAAATGAAGAAAATTAAGTAAAAAAAATATTAAGCAGACTGAGTCAAAAAAGGGTGCATGGAGCAAAAATTATGCAAGCTGAGTCAAAAATTACCACAGATGAAATGGCCAAGACAATGGCATGTTACTCCCCCAAAACACTGTCAATTACTGTAGTTGTACAAGGGAATATTGGCTCTGTAACCAACCCCTACATAATCTACCCTCACCTTTATATACTCCAGTGTCAGTAAGACCAGATCTGGCTTATCTAACAGCAGCATGCATCGTCAGTGCACTGTCAACAGCTTCTACCTTTGACAATAAAAAAAAGGGGATGGTGCACAATGTTTTTGATGCAAGCCCCATTGTGACATGGTGCACCACCCATTTTTTGGATGCAAGCTGGGTGAAAGTCACTTTGGCGCCAGCAGTTCTGCTTTTGATGCAAGCAGTGTTAGAAAATCAGAACTGATGCATGTTTTGACACAGCTTGCTCCTTGCATCATTATTTTCTGGCACAAGCACCTTGTGTCATTTCTGGTCCTTTCAAAGTTAAGCCCTATGTTTTTTTTCAGCAGCTAAAAACATAAGGCAGCCCCCTGATGTACCACATGGTTGAAGAAAGGATGCACCACGTGGTGCAAGACTGACCCAAAAAGCACCCACATGCATGCAGTCAGCTCAGTTAGGGTAACCAACTGACAGGTGGAAGACATTTCTTTCAGATCTTGTCAGTTTGTTGAAAATAAAAGCACTACAAAATAGAAACAAAATTCACAATTTTTTTAAAAGATAAAAAAAAGTATTGGGGCTGGGAGAGAAGAAAAGTTCTAGCCTGATATGCTAGTGGTGACACAGCTGTTCACAGTATGGGGCATACTTTCTCCTGCTACTAACCTAGGATCCCAGTCAGAACTGGCAAAGGCTGACTGCAGTCCCTGAAGGATGCACACTGACTTTGGTGCAGCAGGTACAGTTCACAGAAAGCAGGTCTTCATCTCTGCTGTAAGTGTTCAAGGTATGTCCTCACTAGGGATGCCATTATAACCGAGTTTTGCAATAAACATGATAATTTCCACGAACAATACAGATATTGTGCTGTCTTTCCTATATCAAAATAATCACTTTTCACAATATGCCACAATACTGTATATTGTGATAGCACATGAAAAAATGTTTTTAAGCCCACAACTCTATTTCCCACAAAAATGTAGGGCGTGGAGGGTCCGTCATTCAAAACCAAACCTGATGCCATGATCTCACTCATAGTTTGATCACCATAATTCATTTAGGGTTACAAAACTGTGCAAATGTTTATATCATGACACCAATAGCTCTGAGCTATGCAAAGCTTTTTAAAGGGGAATTTACTATATAGGGTCACTCATAGTCAGAAATCCAATGAAACCTATGAAACTAGATTAAATATAGTTTATAATTCTATCTGTAAATTTGCTACTGGCCTACCTAAATCAACTCACCATTGTGCTATCTATTGGGAAATAGGTGGTCTAGCTTTAAAAGCTCGGTCCAACTGCAAAGCCTTGACTTTCATGCACAAAATGTATCTAGGCTTGATGCCGCAGTCCAATACTGAGATTTTTCCCAGATGTAATAACATTTTTTTTAACCAGAACTCAGTCCAAATTTGTATTTGCAACACCAATGTTTTTCTCTTCTCTTGGACAAGGACCTTTCAGATTTAAAGCTGTAAGCTTTTACAGCAATTTGGCAGGTGCGAGTTGGAGTGTAACAAACTAAGGGCCCACTATTCAAACAGTGCCGGTGCTAACAGGGTTTGCACCAGCATTACCTTGGTTTGCACTTGCGCTCATGGGGGGCCATATTCAGAGGCCCAGTTATTGCCCTCCAAGCCTGACAGTGCCCAAGCACTAAAATATCACTGTGCCCTATACAAATAAGGGGGTTTCCTCACAAATACAGGTGCAGCAGCATCTTCAAAGGTTTGCGGTAGTGGTAAACAGCTCCCAAAGTGACGCTATTTACTGAAGCTGAAAACCACATCTTAACTGGTCATTAAGCTCATACCCTGACCCCACTGAAGGTAGGGCAGTTGTACTATAGCCACCCATCCTCAATTGCCTGTCATTCATTCTAAAATGCCTGTCATGGTGTCTAGTGTCACCCCCACATCTCATCGCCCATCATACAGTCTAAAATGCAGTCCTTGAGGTCTAGTGGCACCCCCCCACCGTCGATCACCTTTCATACCTTCTAGAATGCGGTCCCTGGTGTCTAGTGGCACCCCCCCAATTGTGTGTTCCTTATTTTGTAGCATTTTCCTCTACCCTCCTGATCGCCCATCATACATTCTAAAATGCAGACCCTCATGTCTAGTGACACACCCCAATCACCTATTCCTTAGTATTAGTATCATCCCTAGTGTTCAGCAGTTTCCCCACACACCCCTGATTGCCCATTGACATAAGTAAATTACATCATTGACAACCCAGTGTACCCCCATCTGCACTGCCTGTTCCCCAACCACCACCCATCAACATCCCTTGCTGGTATGACCCCCAATGTCCAGTAGATCCCGATAAAGCTTAACTCTCCTCTCACCACCTTGGCCAGCTGTCATGTGAGCTGTCGGTGGTGTGCATACAGTATGAATACTGTACGAGTATACTGTATGCATGCCACTAACAGTTCATATGACAGTCGGCTGGGGAGGTGCAAAGTGGGCTATGCCAGTCACCATGTTGGGATCCACTGGACATTGCCTGTCACACCAACAAGGATGTGTGTGACGGGTGGTGGTTTGTAAGCTGGTGGGGTAGGTGGGGGTCAATGGACCACCAGTGATTATAGTGTACTTATGTCAGCAAGTAACTGGGGGGGTGGGGGGAAACCATTGCACACCGGGGATAATGCTATGTATTAAGGAATGGGTGATGGAGGGGGGGAGTGCCACTAGACATCAGGGACTGCATTTTAGAATGTATTATGGGCAATATGGGGGGGGAACCACTAGACATGAGGGATAATGCAACATAATAAGTAATGGGAGATCGGGGAGTTGGGGGTACCACTAGACACCAAGGACTGCATTCTAGAATGTATGATGGGTGATTAGGGGAGTGGGGGATGCCACTAGAAAACAGGGACTGCATTTTATACTGTATGATTGTAATGCCCCAAAGTAAGGGGTTAAAATTAATGCAACATCACATAAATAGTTTGGGATTTGCTTTGCCCCAGGGGTCCCCATGTTGTGCTGTGGCTTTGGGGCTTCAGGGTGAGGGTCCCTTATAGTGCCCCAGACAAGCGCTAGGCAGGGCTAATAAAAAAAGTTTTTTTTCTCTCTCCCTGCTGCCTGCCTGCTCCATTCCACCCACCCTCCCAGAGCAGGCAGCAGGAGAGTGTGTACCCATGTGCTAGGACCACTGTCCCTGGCCAGCGCGTGGTGCCCTGCCAAGTCCCTAGCGATTTGTGTGGCACGAGCTCGGGGTTCCAGAATCTGAACCCAGAGTGCTTTTTCAAACAGGACTTTAGCAATTTGGGGTAGTGTCAAGCTGGGCTGAGGAGTGTGAGGACCTGCTGAATGCAATGGAGACAGGGCTTACCTGAGTCTGGTTGACTCTGCCTGGTGCCTCCTCCAGCCAGTGAAGATCCCTGCTGCTGTTCCTGGTGCTCCTTTTGGTGCTATGCAGTCAAGTCCAGCGGTAAAAAAGGATTTTGGCCTCCTGCTGTGGTTTGGGCTGTGAGCCCCATCGTCTTCTTGTTTTGCCCCTTATGTTTTTATTTAAAATAAAGTTTTCCCCGTGCCTCACTGGCATCATTGTCAGCCACATCGCCATCCTTCGGTCGGCCGTCTGAGGCCCCCTTGTTGCCTGCTGTGTTGCCTGCAACACTCTCTCCAACTGCCAGCACACCTCCCGGTCGCCTCCTCGAGCATCCGTTGGAGTGGGTGAGTCAGTGGCAGCATGCTGCATCATGTTGTCTGCCCAATGAAAAGAGAGACTGTGTTTTTTTTTTTATTATTTATTTTAACAGTGCGCCAGGTGCAATTAGAAGTGGCTGAGCGCCGTCCGAGCGTCGGGTCACAAGGACCCTAAATTAATATTCAGTAGGGGCAAGGAGGTAGCAACGCCCATGGGAAGGGGCCAGGGCAGCAAGGCCAAGCAAAGGCCTATACATAGTCATTAGGGTGGAATTAGGCAGTGATTTGCTCCAGGAGTGACAGCAGGCTCTCTTTGAGCCAGGTAATTAAAGGGGGCCACACAGTTAGAAGGGCACCAGGCCCGAATTAAGAGTGGGCACCAGGCCCAGTTCTGAGAGGGCACAAGGCCCAAAATAAAGCAGTGGGCACCAGGCCCAAAAAGCGAAGCAGTGCGCCAGGTCTAAAGTAAAGTGGGCTACCAGGCCAAATGTAAAGCAGGGCACTAGGCCCATATGGTTTAGAGTGCCAGGCCCACAGGTTTAAAGAGGGCACCAAGCCCATGGTACTGGAGGGCCCCGGCCTAGTGAGTTAGGGCAAGCCAGCTCAGTGGTAGTAAGAGCAGCCCAGGCTTAGTCAGTGAAGGCAAGCCAGCCTAGTAGTAAGTAGGGCATACAGGCCCCATAGCAAGTAAGGCATTTAGGCTTCTGGTGTTCAGGGGTAATTGGTCTAGTAGCAAGTGGTATCTGAGTGCAGTGATTGGGGCATTCATAGCAAGCACTCAGGGGTAGCCAGATCCTATCCAGGAAGGCCCTAAAGTCAGAAAAGGGTCCAATCAAGGGTGCTTAGCTCACATTATGCTGCAAAGTAACTGTAACAACTGTACTATTTATGCCACTGTTTATTGCTCAAGCATCAGAATGATTGTGTATTGGCTAAAAGCACCAAGACTGCATTGTGACATTAAGATTGTGGTTATTTGCCCCTAGTTTTATGAACAATTGCCCCTGGTTTTATAAACAATTCCCTGTGCATCTAAACAATTGCCCCTGGCATCTGAACAATTGCATCACCAGTAAACAATTGCCCCAAAATTGATAATTTGCCCCTTCTCCTGGCAAATTATCTGGTCATCATACAGTTCTCTTGGTATTTCAACAAGGTGTGTCTAATAGCTACATTGTTGCCAGCTTATGGGAACAGTCTCAATCTTCCACCACATTGATGTTCCGTGGTGTGATCTGCTGTTCTAAGCATCCAGAATCAGTCTCTACCCGGAGTAAGACGTCTTCGTCATCATTCTTCACTAGAAAGTGTCCGACCATCAGATCATCTACTCCACCCATGTCATTCACCAAAGTTGAGTTCATCACAGTTCGTGCAAGTTCCCGGGTCGTTCCTGAAAATAGGCATACTACTTGTCTAGTGTACTTACCCGGTAAACAAAAGCTAAATAAAATAAATAAATAAATAAATAAAGTTGCACGTGCCGTTTCTTCTGTCCTACAGTTCGAAGTTACGTTCACCGAAGTTCAAGTGCATCACAACTGCCGTGCCAGTGTCATTTGGTTTGTTTCCTGATCCGGATGTCCTGAAGTTGGTCACCCTCCACAGAAGAGTGTGAACATTCTGAAAGAACCTGATCTGCACTCCCTGGTAATTCGCCGCAAGTAGAGTCTGTTGAAGTCCAGTGAGGGACGCATTCACCGTTTCATTGTTTTGTTCTAGTTCCTTGTGACGATACTTCAGAATGAACCATCTTCACTTCAGATCCTTCTGGTTCCTGATTGCATCAGAGATCCATCTTCACCTCTGATCCTTCAAAGTCTTGCTGTCCCTTGGAGTATTGCAGCATCATCCAGGTTGTGGTAGTCCTCCAATGAATTCATCACCACGCATGTCCTGGTTCCTCTTCATCCTTGGGCAGCCCTATAAGTGGGTTTTGGCTGAGGAATCCTTTGCATCCAGTGTTGAATCTGACAACCTGAAAGTGGGTTCATTCCAGGAACCAGCTTCTCTGGTTCTTTCTTTCTTTCCAGCAGCCTTGGAGAGAGTGGGTTTTGCCGAAGAACCTATGATTTGTTTACAAAACCTCTCACCACCCCAGTGGCCTTAACTAGGTCTGTGCTGGGAATTGTGTCTAAGTGTTCTATAGTTCTGTTTTACTTCTTTTGTAGCTACCAATGGAGATCGACGGTGCACACTAAGACTTCAGACAGGTGGACTTTGTTATAATTCTGTGGCCATAATAAATCTAGATACTGTGGGTAGTGAATAGAACCTGATTTCTGTATAAGTACTAGCCTTACATACAACTTACTGCTAGGACATTTTCGAGTACAGTGGCAATAGGCCGAGGTGCACCTCAAAATACTTTTGGTAGTTATTTTAGGAGTGTGAGATAAAAGCAGTCCTGTTCTCTCTATCACTCTGTTGTTGTGTTGCCTACCCCTCTTATGACTGTGTCTCCCTACCCACTGATTCTGAATAAACGTCCTGCAGACATTGAATCTCCTGGATGACTCCTGCCTCTCCTTGTCTGGGTAACCTTTATCTTATCCACAATAATTCAGACCCTGGTGTTCTACTCACTCATTCCATCTTCATTCAGAGCACCACAGAAAAATACCTAGCAGAGTCAGTACGATTATATAATCATTTATCTAAGGTGTCCAAAGTTGGAGCTGCTTAAGAAGAAGTGCAAATGGAGCCAGGGTGTAGCAGCGGATTGTCCGGTGGAGATAGTGAGTCGGTTGGAAGAGACTGAGATGGACCCAAGGAGGTATGCCGCCATCACCATTAATGATGCAATACGACTTTGGAGCGCCATGGCTCCCACAATTTTCCGAAGAAAGAGACAGAAGTGGAACCAGCAACTTAGGGGAATTTTGCTCGAAGATGCAGGCTATGTTCAGGTTGTACCACGTCCCACAGCAACAGAAGGTTGAAATTCTGATTGGGCAATTAAAAGGAGCTGCTCACAGAGAAGTACAGTCCTGGCCAAGTGGAGCAAAAGTTATGGCAGGGCAGATTCTACAGAGGCTGCAGCAAATATTTGATGCCCGAACCATGTCCGACCTAAAGATGACATTTTTCTCTCGCACTCAGAAGCCCCAAGAGACCCAGCATGAGTTTGCATTAAGCCTGCAAGAGCTATTGCGATCTATTGAGAGGGTAGATGCTGAGGAAGTCTGAGATGCGGACCGAGTGTTGGTAGAGAAGTTTGTTGAAGGGGTGCATAGCGAAGCCTTGAAGAGAGAGCTCCACATGTTACATTTGCAGGACCCTGAGGCTGATTTCCTAGATTTTAAAGAAAAGGAAAATAAGGTATTCGGTGCTGGACACTCTGAAGAAGAGGCTCTGGCCTATTCGCAGATGGCAGCTTCATTGGGAACTGTGTGGCCTAGGTATTCTAAAGAAATATGGACAGAAGAAATTGCCTTGGAAAAAGGGACTTCCACCCAAGGAGCTACCCCTACAGAGATCAGAGTATGGAAGAGAACCCATCGCATATCCAAGCTGGTATTCGGAGCATAGACAGATGTGTGGTCCAATGATGCAGGCATCAATCTGCTCTGTACAGACCAGTGCTAATCAACACTCCAAGCTGACTGAGCAAATTGCCACCCTGACCCACCAGATGGCAGAGATGTGTAAAGAGATGCAAGGCCTAAAAGAAGGGTGGAAAAATGAGAGGCAGTATAGCTCAGTGGTTTAAGGCTCTGAGCTGCAAATCTGGTGACATCCAGCAGACCAGACCTGGGTTTGAATCCCACAGTTTACACTTGCATACTGTGAGACCCTGAGCAAGTTACTTAACTTCCCTGTGCTCCCAGGATGCTCCTGTAAAAAAGCTTTCAGCTTAGTGTGCTACCCCTGGTTAAACAACTAAATAAAAATTAAAATTAAAATGTCCCTTAATCAGCCTGGAAAGGAAAGAAGAGGGAATGATTGCACTGACCATCCAAGGAGGGGTGAAGGAATGCTCCCCATGGATCGATTTGATAACCAGGGAAGTCCCATCTGTCATCGTTGTGGTGTCAGTGGCCATGTGGAGCAACGATGCAGTCAGCCAGTGGATGCCACCATAACTTTAAACAGAAATTCTTTGGGGATGAGGACCAACCCTCAAAGAGCAGATGACCAGGTCCAGCAACCCCACTAAATCAGTCTTGTTTTATTGGCAAGAGCCCGATGATACCGGTAAAGGTGGACGGTACTGAACTTATGGCTTTATTGGATACAGGATCACAGGTCACCATGATGCAGGGGCAAGATTTCTGGAAATATTGGATGCCCGACGATCTCAAACCACCTCCCAGATCTTCTGTGAAGTGGATAGCAAGCAATGGAAATGAAGTACTGTATCTGGGCTATCTGGAAGCTGATATTCAGTTGGGAAGAAACACTCAAGGCCGACAAGGCATCATCATTAGTGACATGGAAAGCAATCATTTGCTACCACTAATCTTTGGAATGAATTTCCTACAGAATTGTTTTGATGAGCTGGCACAGATCCTTCAACAGAAAGCCAAGCACGTACCTCAAGTGGATAACCATGCTTACAGCAAACTACTACTCATCTGCAATGCCACCAATGGTTTGCCAATGCTGATGGTGAGATTGGTAAAGTCTGAGTGACAGACACCAGGCTAGTGACATTAAAGCCGGGCACAGAAACCACCCTGTGGTGTAAGACAAAGGTGGGCCCCGAGGGGGTCAAGATTATGATGCTTTGGTGGAACCATATCCTACTAGAAAAGAAGAACCCATAATAGTTGCCCAGACTATAGCTACTGTGACCAGAAGTCAGATTCCTGTTAGAGTACTAAATTACGAGACTCATGACATGCAACCTTACTGTAATCTGTCACTCAAATCCACACCGTGAGTCTTCAGGACATTACTGAGGCTGAGGAGGAGATCGGACAGAGTCAAGAGACAAAGATGGTGCCTGGAGAAGAAATGAGAAATGTTAGTATGCTGAAATGGGCTGAAGAGATCAATTTGGGCAATCCAAAGACCACTGCGGAACAGAGAGCTGATGTACTAAAAGTGGTTTTACGCCATGAAGAAGTTTTTAGCCAGCACCCATTGGACTTTGGCCTAGCTTGTGGGTGTACAGCACCACATCTGTACCAATAGACATCCACCCATCATAGAGCATTTTAGACCAATTCCGCCAGCAATGTACCAACAAGTGGAGGAAATGATCAGAGAGATGAAAGAGGCTGAAGAGATAAAACAGAGTCACAGCCCATGGGCAGCTCTGATTGTTTTGGTTAAGAAAAAGGATGGTAAAATTTGATTCTGTGTTGATTACCGCAAGTTAGATGCCATCACCCATAAGGATGCATATCCTTTGCCCCATATAGAAGATTCCCTCATGGCTCTTCAATCTGCCGCCGTGTTCTCCACTTTATACCTAACCAGTGGATATTGGCAAGTTCCAATGGCACCTGAGGATCAGGAAAAAACAGCCTTGATCACCCCCATGGGACTCTTTGAATTCACGAGGATGCCTGTTGGACTTTGTAACACCCCTTGAACTTTTCAGAGACTTGTCGAGCATTGTAAAGGAAGTTGAAATTTTGATATCTTATTACTATATCTGGATGATATCATTGTTTACTCAAGGACTCATGAGGAACATTTATTGCATTTAGGTGAGGTGTTTCAACGAATAATTCAATATGGTCTTAAAGTAAAACCATCTAAATGGCATCTATTACAATCTAAAGTAAATTATCTGGTACATATAGTTTCCTCAGAGGGAGTGTCGCCAGACCCAGAAAAGATAGAGGTGGTAAGAGACTGGCCTGTTCCTGCTACTGTCAGAGATGTCCGGAAGTTCCTAGGTTTCATTGGGTTTTACCGAAGATTCATCAAGGACTTTTCAAAAATTGCTGTGCCGTCGCACAAACTTCTGAGAGTATTGATAGAGGGTCGAGTCCCAAAGAATCACCCTGTTGTATGGCAGCTGAGCAACAAAGAGCATTTGATAAGTTCAAGAAAATACTAACTGATGCTCCTATCCTAGCTTATTCTGATTACGCAAAGCCTTTTCTTTTGTATACTGATGCCAATAACAAGGGATTAGGTGCAGTACTCGCACAAGAACAAGATGGTGTGGAATAAGTTATAGCTTATGCATGCCGCGGATTAAGAAGCTCAGAGCAGAATGATGCTCGCTATAGCTCTTTTAAACTTGAGTTCCTAGCATTGGTATGGGTCATTACAGAAAAGTTCCATCAATATTTGGCTGCTACCCCTTTTACAGTCTTCACAGATAACAACCCATTGGCACACTTAAATACAGCAAAGCTAGAATCACTAGAACAAAGGTGGGCCTCCAGACTTGCAAACTTTCAATTTTCCCTGAAATACTGCTCTAGTAAAGCAAATGCAAATGCGGATGCATTGTCTCGAATGCCTGGACAAGAAGAAATAGAAGCAGATGACACCTTGTCGGAGAACATAGAGATGCTGCCTTTTCTCCCAAGTACCGGCAGAAATTGTACAAGCTTGCTGTCAAGTTGTTCCAGAACCAGATATGGAAAACTGACCTGAAGTGGATGATACAATTGCTGACAAAAAAAGTTTATGGGTGCAATTGCAGGACCAGGATCCTACTGTTAAACAAGTTAAAACTCTAGTTTCAGCACAGAAACGTCTGACCCAGCGAGAACGGAAAAAGCTCAATCAAGAAATAATGAAACTATGGAGGCATAGAACCGGTTGGCTATAGAGTATTGTCACTTAGTTAAATGAAGTAGAGACCTTACTACGCATACGAAATTGACCCAGATCATAGTTCCAAGGACTAGCGCATCAGTAGTATTGGAAGCATACCATGATCACTCAGGACATTTTGGACACAAGAAGACAGACACTGTTATTAGAAGGAGATTTTATTGGATAGGAATGCATGGTGGTATAGTGAAGTAGTGTGAAGAATGCCCAGCCTGTACTTTGAGACGCAGAGAAAAGAGTAACCGGAAAGCTCCTCTTCACCCCGTAGTCAGTAATGCACCATTAGAACTAGTTGCTCTAGATCACCTAAAGTTGGAACCAAGTACCAGTGGTTACATCTATGTTCTCACTATGGTCGATCACGTCTCAAAAATTGTGGTTGCTAGTGCAGTTAAAGACCTATCCACCTGAACTACAGCTGAGACCTTTCTAAGATGTTTTGTGCGACCCTTTGGTTATCCAGCAAAAATCCTTACAGACCAAGGAACCTCTTTTGAATCTAAGCTTTTTCATGAACTCTGTGCTCCTTACAGATGTCACAAACTAAAAACTACTGCCTACCATCCCAAAAGCAATTAACTCTGAAAGAACAAATCAGACTTTACGTGAAATGCTACGAGCCTTACAGGAGTATAAACGTCCCTACTGGCCAGCTCTTCTTCCTGAACTTACTTATCTATATAACACTATACACTGTTCTACTGGGTATACACCTCATTATTTAATGTTTAGACATCATGGAAGACTCCAATTGGACTTAGTATTGGAAGTACTGCTTAATGAAACCAAAGTCAAACAGCCAGCTATGAATTGGGTGCAAGAACATAACCAATGTCTGCAAGAAGCTGGACAAATTTTAGGCAAACATATGGAGCAAGTGCGGCAAAGACAAAAAGCAAACTATGATACTAAGGCTAATGCTACAGCCTTACTTATAGGAGAAAGAGTGATGCTAAAAAGAACTCAAAAATGCAGTGAGTTAGCTTCAAAATGGGAACCTGAACCTTACTGCATTATTGAAATCCCTTATCCAGAGTTACCAGTGTATAAGATTGAGAAATAATTTGGAATTAATACCAAGATTGTTCACCAGAATCTCCTGAAAGCCTGTACTTTTAAAGACACTGTTCTAGCAAAATAAAAGGACAGTTCTACACCAAAGGAGAGGCAGGAGTCCATAAAGGATGGAATGTTGGGACTGGAATTACCAACCAGTTGGTGCAAAGAGCCTTGGATTTGCACATCCAATGTAAATTCCTTTGACCGTCCAATTGTTGTACCAGAAGTAAATCCTGAAATCCCAGATTTTTTGGAACCAGAATGCATTGTCCCAGAACCAGTAGGTTTCCAACCCTGTAGATACCAAAGGTCTAATGCAGGTGTTACCCCTAGAAGGTACACAATGGAAGCCTCCCAACTTGTCTCATTGTACCATATGTAGATCTATTCAGAGTAATTCCCCAGACACAGTCACTTTAGTTTAGTAAATTGAAAGTTTTACAGTAGTTATAGATATCTTAAAAATGTTTTATCAGAGTAAGGTTTCATACAGTGTTAAATGAAACATTAGCATGTTAAGAAAATGTTTTATAGGGTGTTAAGGGAATACATGGCAACATGTATTTTTAGGTGGGCCTGAATCTGTAATGCCCCAAAGTAAGGGGTTAAAATTAATGACGTCATCACAGAAATAGTTTGGGGTTTGCTTTGCACCAGGGGGTCCCCATGTTGTGCTGTGGCTTTGGGGCTTTAGGGTGAAGGTCCCTTAAAGTGCCACTAGACAAGCGTTAGGCAGGGCTAATAATAAAAAAAGTTTTTTTCTCTCTTTCCCTGCTGCCTGCCTGCTCCATTCCACCCCCTCCCAGAGCAGGCAGCAGGAGAGTGGGCACCCACATGCTAGGACCACTGTCCCTGGTCAGTGCATGGTGCCCAGTCAAGTCCATGGCTGTTTGTGTGGCACGAGCTTGGGGTTCAAGAATCCGAACCCCGGGCGCTTTTTCAAATGGGATTTTAGCCATTTAGGGTACTGTCATGTTGGGCTGTGGAGTGTGAGGACCTGCAGAGTGCAATGGAGGCAGAGCTTACTTGAGTCTGGTTAAAGCCATCTCATTGACTCTGTCTAGTGCCTCCTCCAGCCAGTGAAGATTCCTGCTGCTGTTCCTGGTGCTTCTTTTTGTGCTATGTGTTTGAGTCCAGTGGTAAAAAAAGATTTCGGCCTCCTGCTGCAGTTTGGGCTGTGAGCCCTGTAGTTTTCTTGTTTTGTCCCTTATTTTTTTATTTAAAATGAAGTTTTCCCTATCCCTCATTGGCAGCATTGTCAGCTGCATTGCCATCCTTCAGTCAGCCACCTGAGGCCTCCTTGTCACCCCCGTGTTGCCTGCAACACTCCCTCTCACTGCCAGCACACCTCCTGCCTCCAGGTTGCCTCCTCAAGCATCCATTGGAGTGGGTGAGTCAGCGGCAGCACGCTGCATTGTGCTGTCCACCCAACAAAAAGTGAGACTGTGTTTTTTTTTATCTATTTTAACAGTGCACCAGGTGCAATCAGAAGTGGCAGAGTGTCATGCGAGCATCGGGTCACAAGGACCCTAAATTAATATTCAGTAGGGGCAGGGATGTAGTGATGCCCATGGGAGGGGCAGGACAGCAAAGCCAAGCAAAGGCCTATACATATTCATTAAAGGGTCAGGATTAGGTGGTGATTCGCCCCAGGAGTGACAGCAGGCTCTCTGTGAGCCAGATAATTAAAGGTGTCACACAGTTAAAAGAGCCCCAGGCCCAAATTAAGAGTGGGCACCAAGTCTAGTTCTGAGAGGGCACAAGGCCCAAAGTAAAGTGGGCCACCAGACCAAATGTAAAGCAGGGCACTAGGCCCATAGGGTTTAGGGCACCAGGCCCACAGGTTAAAAGAGGGTACTAGGCCCATGGTACTAGAGGGCCCTGGCCCAGTGAGTTAGGATAAGCCAGTTCAGTGGTAGTAAGGGCAGCCCTGGCCTAAGCAGTTTGGGCAAGCCAGCCCAGTGGTAGTAAGGGCAGCCCTAGCCCAGTGAAGGCAAGCCAGCCTAGTAGTAAGTAGGGAATACAGGCCCCATAGCAAGTAAAGCATTTAGGCCTCTGGTGTTCAGGGTAACTGGTCTAGTAGCAAGTGGTATCGAGTGTAGTGATTGAGGCATTCATAACAAGCGCTCAGGGCTAGCCAGATCCTATCCAGGATGGCCCTAAAGTCAGAAAAGGGTCCAATCAAGGGTGCTTAGCTCACATTATGCTACAAAGTAACTGTAACAACTGTACTATTTATGCCACTGTTTATTGCTCAAGCATCTGAATGATTGTGTATTGGCTAAAAGCACCAAGACTGCATTGTGACATTAGGATTGTGGTTATTTGCCCCTGGTTTTATGAACAATTGGCCCTGGTTTTATAAACAATTGCCCATGCATATAAACAATTGCCCCTGGCATCTGAACAAATCGCTGTGCATATGAACAATTGCCCCTGGCATCTGACAAATTGCCTGTGCATATGAACAATAGCCCCTGACATCTGAACAATTGCCCCACAATTAAACAGTTGCCCCAAAATGGATAATTTGCCCCTTCTCCTGGCAAATTATCTGGTCATCATGCAGTTCTCTTGGTATTGTGAGTAGGTGTGTCTAATAGCTACATTTTTGTCAGCTTATGGGAACAGTCTCAATCTTCCACCACGCTGATGTTCCATGGTGTGATCTACTGTTCTATGTGTGGAGAATCAGTCTCTACCCAGAAGATGTCTTCATCAGCATTCTTCACCAGAAAGTGTTTGACCATCAGATCATCTACTCCACCCTGTGTCATTCGACAAAGTTGAGTTTGTCGCAGTTTGTACAAGTCGTACCTGCCATTTCTTCTGTCCTACAATTCGAAGATAAGTTTGCCGAAGTTCAAGCGCATCACGACCACCATGCCAGTGTTGTTTTATTTGGTTCCTGATCCGGATGTCCCGAAGTTGGTCGCCCTCTGCAGAAGAGTGTGAACATCCTGGAAGAACCTGATCTGCGCCCCCTGGTCATTCACTGCAAGTCGAGTCCATCGAAATCCAGTGTGGGACACATCCGCCATTTCATTGTATTGTTCTAGTTCCTTGTGATGATACTTCAGAATGAACCATCTTCACTTCAGATCCTTCTGGTTCCTGGTTGCATCGGAGATCCATTTTCCCCTCTGATCCTTCAAAGTCTTGCTGGCCCTTGGAGTGCTGCAGCATCGTCCAGGTCGTGGTAGTCCTCCAGTGGATTCGTCACCATGCATATCCTGGTTCCTTTTCATCCTTGAAAGCCCTAGAAGTGGGTTTTGGCTGAGGAATCCTTTGCATCCAGTGTTGACTCCGACAACCTGGAAGTGGGTTCATTCCAGGAACCAGCTTCTCTAGTTCTTTCTTTCTGGCAGCCTTGGAGAGAGTGGGTTTTGCTGAAGAACCTATGATCTGTTTACAAAACCTCTCACCACCCCAGCGGCCCTAACTAGGTCCATGCTGGGAATTATGTCTAAGTGTTCTACAGTTCTGTTTTACTTCTTTTGTAGCTACCAATGGAGATCGACGGTGTGCACGAAGACTTCAGGCAGGTGGACTTTGTTATGATTCTGTGGCCATAATAAATATAGATACTGTTGGTAGTGAATAGAACCTGATTTCTGTATAAGTACTAGTTTTACATACAGTTTACTGCTAGGACATGTTTGAGTATAGTGGCAATAGGCCGAGGTGCAACTCAAAATACTTTTGGTAGTTATCTTAGCAGTGTGAGATAAAAGCAGTCCTGTTCTCTCTATCACTCTATTGTTGTGTTTCCTACCCCTCTTGTGACTGTGTCTCCCTACCCACTGGTTCTGAATAAATGCCCTGCAGGCATTGAATCTCTTGGATGACTCCTGCCTCTCCTTGTCTGGGTAACTTTTATCTTATCCACAATAATTCAGACCCTGGTGTTCTACTCACTCATTCCATCTTCATTCAGAGCACCACGTGATGGGGGATGGGGGGATGCGGGGTACCACTAGACACCAGGGAATGTGTCAGACACCCTCAGCACAGGCACTAATGGGCTGCTGCACCACATGCAACTAAGCCCATATTGGACATGCAAATGTCCCCTTAGTGCCTTGCATGCCCAACAGACTCCTTTGCATGTTGTGACTGAATATAGCCCATAGGGATCTTGGCACTCCCTGTTCTGGGTAGCTCTATTCCATGTGGGTTATATACAGCACAGGTCCATGTCAGGGTAGCCCAATTTCATCTAGCGCTCTACTGACTTGGTCCAGTATACAGTCAGATAGTGCCAGTCTGCTGTCTGATTGAATATAGCAGCTGCTGGGTCTGACGCCAGCACAAGTGCTGCACAAATGTTTGTGGAATGCTTGCGCTCCTTTTTAAGTATCAGGGCCTAACTGTTTTGGAAACTCAGCTATTAAAATTGCTTGTTGATGGCTCTGAATGTCCATGTTTTAAGTAATGTGTTGTGCATCATTTTATGTGTTGTTTTTCGTGCAAATGTTTTTATGTATACTGGCCACTGTGAAAAATGGAAGTTATTCCAATCTGCTTGCCAGAGGACAGGAAATCATTTCTAACTGGTAGCTGTTTATAAAGTTCTTATTCTCAGAAATGATATGCATTTACCTAAATGATCTATATTGAGCTGTACCTGAATAAAAAGTGAAATAAAAGCTGTATTTTGCATTGTCTTGGTTTTAAGGGCAGCATTCTGTTGCAGTTCTCTTCATGGAACCAATAATTTGGAGTTACAACTATGTCATGGTTTGTGCACAGAACTCTAAACAGGGTTTTGATAGGTCAGCAGCTCATAAATAGCATTCTGTACACAAATCGTGACATAGTAAAAACTCCACATAAGTGATTCCATGAAGTGAACTGTAACAGAATGCTGCCCATAAAAACACAACAATGCAAACTACAGTTTTAATTATCACTTTTTACTCAAGTACAGTTGAATATGGATACTTTAGGAGAATGCATATAATTTCTGAGAATAAAAACTTTATAAACAGCTGCCAATCAGCACACATTTCCTGACCCCTTTAAGTAATAAAAAATTAACTGAAAAATGAAAGAATGAAAACCCTCTTTCAAATGAGGTAATGGGCCTATTTATAGGTGTTAGAAGTCCTGAGATAATCCTAAAACTATCTTATTTTAGATCAAGACAGCATCCATTTCATGGAACCTTAAAATAAAAAAAAAACATGTCACTGTTGGGTAAGCTGTGCTTAAAAATGTACCGCTTGCCCATTAGTGACATCACTTTCTTTCTCAAAGTACCATAAAATGGCTGCTGCCATGATTAAAGATAGAGTTGATTTATCTTATTTGTTTATTTTATTGATTTCAAAATGTTTCATCAGGACAGACATACTCAACTGATAATAGCTTGTTTCCAGATGCATCCTGGGGGAGAGGGAAGAAGAGTATAAGAACAAAATAGAACAATAACATATGCAATAAATCATCAAAACAGAGCAGTGAATTTTACAGTACAAAATCAAGCTTCATCAACAGACAAAAGTATGCAAGGACAGGGCGGAGCACCCACCTCTTGGATTCTTGCAGAATACATTTCAATGTGCAGGCATGAAGTGGACTGCTGCAGTTAGAAGTAAGAGGAACAAAGGAAGGGGAAGAAAAACTAGAGCAGAAGGGAGAAAGTGCAGAATTGGGGGGAGTAGGGGGGAAGAGGAGAGGAAGAGAAGAAGGAGAGTAAATTGGGGAGGAGCAGGGATAGAGAAAAACGAGTGGAAGGGAGTAATTGAGGGGTGAGCAAGGCAGTGTCTCAAGGGCAAGTGCAGGAGGGAGCAGTGAAGTCATGGAGAGAAGAGGAGAAGGAGCATTTGGAGGAGGAGGAGAGAATGGTTGGGGGGAGAGAGTTCCAAAATTTAGGAAAGTGGTAGGAGAAGGCAACATGGCCAGCGAGGGATTTTCTAGAGGGAAGAGCAAAGGAGTGATAGCTAGAGTTGTGAAGGATGTCAGATGAGGGTGGTGGGGTGGAAAGTAAAGAGGTAAGATAAAGGGGAGGGAGGCCAGCCAGCATTTTGAGATAAAGGAAGCTGAGTGGGTTAGACAATGAGCATCCAGGGAGGGGAGGGAGAGGAAGGAGTGTAAGGAACAGTGGTGAGTGCGAGGTGGACAGTCCAAGGCTAAGCGGCAGAAAGAGTGAAAGAAGTGGTCCAGTCTGGCAAGGGTGGATTTTGGTGCAGTGCTATAGACAATATCACCATAATCAAAAATGGATTTAGACAGGAGTATCTCAGGACTGCTCACAGCTAAGAGTCAAACACAGTTCCTTGTATGAAAGAGCTTTTATTTTTTTTTTAATTTGGTGGCTGGAATGGACACACTTAGCCAGAACTCATTTCAATGTGCTACCCACTGGAAGGATACTGCAGGCTGTGATACAGCAATAACAAATATAGTAACAACAAGAGGCGCATGCAGAACAGCAATAAACTCCAGCTAAAACTGTAAATTCCAGAAAAAGAACAAAGAACAGTGCAGAAAATGTGCTAAGTTCATAGGCTATGGGCGTGGCAAGCAAGAAAACTCAGGGAGTGTGCAGACTATGAAGGGCAAGATATTTATAATGGAATAATGGTGGCAGAAAATTAAAATTACAGAGTGCACTGAGTTTTAAGCTACATAGTAGGGCAAATGGGGTATCCTGTGAGTTGGGCAACCACTATTGGGTGCCTACTGAAATGGTACTCAATTGTGGTGCCTCACATTGTGGCGAGTAGGTAGGGAGGGTGACCAGATGGGGGGTACACAACTATAGCAATATCCTGTCGCTACATGTATATGCACATGGGGGGGAGTGAGCACACATAGCAAGGGGTGGGACGGATTGTGAGGGGTGGTGCCACGGTGAGCTTCGAAGCTGCTCACATGTCATGGTGGGTGGGTACAGTTCTGTGCAGCACAGGTGCCAGGTTCAGGGCTGGGCACAGGTATCTTTTGGCGCGCCTGGCCCAAAATGTATTTTTTTTTTTTTGCTTTTTTCCACCCCCCAACATGCAACTCCCCTGGAGATGAGAATTCTTCAGTGGGGGGGTTGGGGTGCAGCCCCAGTGTATTAACATTTAAATCATAAGTCTCCTGCGCACTTTTGCTCTGCACAGGGGACTACCTTGCAGAAATATTTTTTTGGTGATGTGCATTGGCCCTAACAGTGATCACCTGTCTGTGATCACCATTTTCACATAGATCTGACAAGTAGCAAATGGGTTATGAGGGAGGGAGGGAGTGAATAGGGCATGTGTTGTTGCAATGCCAAGAGAAGAGGAAGATAGCTAGCTACAGGTGCCTGCTTTTGAGAAGGTTGTCAGTAAGAGTGGTTTGGATGAGTGCATGGAGGATTAGAGACTGATAGGGAGAGGGAGGTTGTTCCCCAGAGTGGCAGACTGGTCTGTTATAGATTTGCAGTGGTGCATGTGAAAGGAACAAGCATCAGATGATCAAGAGGAGTAGGAGGACAGGATATCAGAATTAAGGAGAGATGAGAGGTACTGTAACTGGAAACAGTGGCAAGATGGCATTTGACCAGGAAATAGGAGCAGTGTGTAAGATAGTAAAAACAGTGTGTGAGATAGTAGAAACAGTATGTGAGATAGTAGGAACAGTGTGCGAGATGTCAAACATCAAGGACAGGAGAAAGAAAGATTTGTATAGAGAGATGGGTTGCTTAGAATCTGTTTCACATAATCAGATTAATCAGATTCTGCACCTTTTTTAATTTGGAATTTTGGAAATGGCTAAAAACTCCAAATTCTGAATAAAAGGTAGGATTATGAATAAAGAATCAAAAACAGACTCTAATTTCCTGATTCCAACTCCGATTACGTCTACCTGTAAAACCTCCTAATACAGCAGAACACTGAGATAAATCTAGATTGGAC
The DNA here is from genome assembly GCA_016271365.2 of Neoceratodus forsteri. Lineage (NCBI taxonomy): Eukaryota > Metazoa > Chordata > Ceratodontiformes > Ceratodontidae > Neoceratodus > Neoceratodus forsteri. The sequence goes on from CM057451.1 coordinate 761,412,463, forward strand.
CCTGCCCAACCTTCCTCCTTTCCCCATCCTTATATCTTCCCACTCTTCTGTGTCCTACTTTAAGATGGATGCTGCTGAAAAACCCTTGGGGGGGTCCCATTATCTGACTGTGTGCTGGTGTGAATGACCAGTCTCTCCCAGGCTAAGCCTGTGAATGTTACCAGCTTTCTCAATCCATCAGACACCCAAAAGCATCACCTTGGTATGCCACCACACTCAGCTGCAGCCTCACTCGGGGTATCTATAGGTTTGAATCCCACCAGAGCCACTGCTTAGCTAGTACAGTGCTCCACTAACAAGACAAGTGACCCACCCCTACTTCACAGCTAAGAATTAGTTCACTTGTAGTATGGTAACTGTAGCCTCTTTGTCAGAGATGGAACACAGTTTCTGTCAATATGACCCAGTTATCTGTACCTTCTAGGACTCAGTCACAGAAGCATGAAGTACAGTACATAAAACAATTATTTGTTACTCAGGATAGTACAGTAAGACTATGGGGAACAGTAATTCTACAGAGATAAAAAAATGTTTTGCACACAGCAGAAGAAACATGTAGGAAAACCTTACTATAGCTTCCCAACTCCTAGCAAAGCAGAACAATTTCTTACCACACAGGTTCTTAGTGAATCAGGGCAGAGTTGAACCTTGGAAAGCAACTGTTCAGTGTTTCAACTTGACTGCCTTTCCTAAGGTCTGGCAAGTCCTAAAGAATCTTCAGCTGCCAGCCCCCCATGGTGCATCATCAAATATGCTGTTCTGACATCATGGATTTGATAAGTTCTTTTGTCTCTTGGGAAACTCCCATCTGGAAAGCTGGTCTAAACTGGATTTGTACTCCAGACTCTGGTTTTGTGGATTGCAATTTCCATCCTTTTGTCTGCCATCTGCTAAAGTCCATGGGGGTTTCATCTCCCTTGCCCTGGCTTTGTTTACACACAAAACAGAGCATGTAACTATGAAAGCATTTCACCACTTTCATGTGTTACGTACCCTTTAGCAACACTTAGAAACTCTATTGTTTGCCCAAATAACCCCCTAGCTGATTGCCTCAGGCCTCGGCTCCAGTGGCATGCAACTTCGGGTTTAGCAGACAGTTTTGTCTCAGCTAAAATATTTATATGATGTTTTGCTGATAATAAAACAAACACAAAAACTAAAAAAATCACAAAAGTTGTACCCCTCTAAGAAATGAAAAAGTAAAGAAGCAGTAAACAATCAGTGTATTACAGACAAAGATGACAAAGAACCACAACTTGGTTCTGACCTCCTCCAGCTGATGACATTGCTGGGCCTTGGACAGGCAGTTGCCTCTGTGACCCATCATCATGGCCACACCTTGAACTTGGTATTCTCACTGGGTCTTGAGGTCACCAACCTCGTGATTGATTGGGTTGCTTGGTTCGATCACTGTATGGGAAAATTCTCATTTGAGGCTCCCCCCAATGGTCCCTCTCCTGGTGAGATGATCAGCTGTCACCCTTTAAGGGGATTGTCCCCAGAGGGACTGATGGCGGTAGTTGATTTTTTCCAGTGTTAGTGCTGTTTGTGTGACTGGCTTGGATAAGACAGTGGCAGCCTACAACAGAGCTGTCTCTGGGGCATTTGATACCATTGCATCAGTCCATATATGACCCAGGTCCTCTTGCCAGAAACCCCCGTGATTTGATGGGGCTCTCAAGGTGATGAAGACCACAGGTAGGAGGTTGGAGCTTTGCTGGCGTAGGATTCAGTTAGAGGAGGATAGACTGGCTTTGAGAAATCACTATGCTGATTATCAAGGGGCAATCGACCATAAGAAGGCAAAGTTCCTGTCCAAGGAGATTGCTGCAGGGAAGAACAGAGCAGCTCAGCTCTTTTAGACTGTGGACAGGCTTCTTTATCCTGCCTGTCTACAGCCGAAAAGAGCCTTTTCAGTAGCAATTTGCAAATAGTTTGCTCTGTTCTTCTCTGACAGGGTATCCTCTATTCTGGTCGGGATCTCGCCAGTTGGTCTAGATCAGTCCCATAGGGTGGGTTCTGGGAGGAGCAGGGGTGCTTCTATTGTCTGGGAGGAGTTTCAGCCAGTCGAGGTGGCCGAGGTCTCCAAGGTGATTTCAAAGCTGCGACCCACTTGTTGTGAACTGAATCCAAGTCCGATGCATCTCTTAGTGGGCTGCATCATGGCTACTGGGCCAGTGTTAATCAGGATAGTTGACTGTTTGCTTTAGGAGGGGTTCTTCCCCGATGCCTTAAAGGAGGTGCTGGTGAAGCCCCTTCTGAAAAAAACATCTCTCTACCCTGATGTCCTGGAGAATTATAGACCAATCTCCAACCTCCTATTCTTAGGGACAGTTGTTGAGAAGATAGTGGCACTGCAGCTTGAGGAACACCTGGAGGTCTTTGACATCTATGAGCCATTCCAGTCCAGGTTTAGGATGCAGCACAGCACAGAGATGGCACTAGTCTGGGTGCATAATGACCTCATCATGGTAAGAGATTGAGGGGAATGGTCAATTCTCGTTCTCCTCGATCTGTCATCAACATTTGATACCGTGGACTACACTGTGTTGCTTGATCACTTTAGAGAGTATTGTGGACTCACCGGTACTGTCATCAACTGGTTTGAGTACTTCCTCTCGGGTAGGAGACAGAGGGTGGTGATGGGGAATTTCTCCTCCTTCCTGATACTTCTAAACTGTGGAGTTCCTCAAGGCTTGATCCTATCACTGATGCTGTTCATGGTATACATGTTACCCCTTGGGAGGATCATTAGACAGTACAGTCTGAGTTTTCACCATTATGCAGATGATACTTAGCTGTGCATGTCCTTTGCACCAGGGACAAATGTTGCCATCGAAGTGCTGAATAAATGCCTTGCTGAGATTCAGGATTAGGTGAACTCTAACTGGTTGAGACTTAACCCAGATAAGATGGAGGTACTGATGATTGAGCCAGGTCGCGGGCATGATGGGGATGCCTTTGGAATGACAACAGGTTTGGTCCTGGGGTCAACCCCATTGATGACATCCTCTATGGTGAGAAATCTGGGCTTTGTCTTTAATGACAAGCAGACATTTGATGCTCAGGTGTTAGCTGTCATTAAAATTATTTTTTACCACCTAAGGAATATCACCCGGATTAAACCCTTTATTCCGTCCAAAGACCTGCTGTCACAAGTGCATGCCTTTGTAACATTCAAATTCAACTACTCTAATGCTCTTTACTTTGGAGTCAGTGGAGGAAACCTCCATCCACTGCAGCTAATGCAGAATGTAGTGGCCAGGCTGCTGACATGGCTATCTAGGTTCTGTCATATGACCTTGATCCTGCAAGGTCTGCACTGGTTGCTGGTCAGGTGGTGGGTTCTCTTCAAGGTGGGCTTGCTCACCCATAAGGCCCTATATAGGTCGAGCCCTGGCTACCCGTCAGACCTCCTTACTTTTGCCATCCCAACTCCCTCCCTTCATTCCTCCACCCAGGGCCTCCTGGTGGTTCCGAGGACCAGGCTGAAAACCTCGGGTGATTGTTCATTCGGGCTGGCTGGCCCAGTCCTCTGGAACTTGCTGCCAAGATCTTTGATGGAGGCTCCTATGGTGGAGGCATTCAGGAGGGGCCTAAAGACCTACCTGTTTAGCCCAGCTTTTCCAGCAAATGTTTTTTAATTTATATGCAATCTTTTAAAATGTAATCTGTAATTGGCGGTTTTTATAATTTGATTGTTCATCATATTGTTACTGTTCCACTGTATGGCACCCAGAAACCCTGGGATTGGATGCCCCAAAAATAAATAATTACTTACTTACTTTTTTAATTGTACAGGAGCCCAGGAAACTGGCCCTATACCTCCTTCCTAAATTACAGAAAGATAAACTCCCTGTTCCTGGCATACCAATCATGTCCTCGGCTGGGGCAGCAACAGAACTTTTGTCAAAGTTAATGGATCAGTATATCACAACTGCCTTCCTATGTAAAATACACTAATCACATGTGTAAACTACTTAGTGAGTGTGAAGTATCAGATTCAGATTTACTGGTGTGCACTGACGTTGAAAAGTTGTACACAGATATCCTCCATGAGGGGGGCTTGACGCAGTTGCTAAGGCACTGGCTAGCAGACCAGAAAACATAATTTCTCCAAGTAGTTTTATTATAAACTGTGCTAGAAATGTGCTTGAATCTAATTTCTTCATTTTTTAATAATAAATATTACACACAGAACAAATGGGGCAGCATAGGCACCACAGTTGCCCCCAAACTCTTCAATTTATAAGTAGCCGAGTGGGAGAAAATCTTTATTCATGATAGAAGCAATCTGTTCTTTGACAACATAACTACTTGGAAACATTACATAGACAATTGATTCATGGCCTGGAGAGGTTCTGAATATGATCTTAACCTGTTTACTGAATACATTAACTCTACGAGCAGACATCTAAAATTTACAGTGGAATGGAATAAAACAAAAACCAGTGTTCTGGATCTTTTGATTTTTAAGCAAGGCATACAATTGCAGTGTAAACTGTATAGAAAACCAAGAACACGTAGCACTTTATTACAAGCTGACAGCTGCCATCCCAAATCACTTGTCAATAATATTCCAAAATGACAGTTTTTAAGGGTACAAGGTACCTGATCACGAGACGGTGATTTTGAAGAATTTTGCAAAGATATGAAATGCAAATTCTATATTGCAAATATAGCGAACAAGTGGTAGAAAATGCATATTGCCATGCTAAGCAAACTGACAAAACAACATTGATAAATAAAGAAATAAATGCCACCAATGCTTCTATTCAAAATCAAGAGTCTCAGCTTACGTTTGTCACACAATACTTTTACAAAGCGGAAAAGATCGGAAGCATAATTAAAAAACATTGGAATATTTTGAAACATAGAAACATAGACTTTGACGGCAGATAAGGACCATTTGGCCCACCCAGTCTGCCCATTTCCCTACCTAATGGATAAGCTGCAGATTCTAGTTAACCAACAGCCTACTTCCTGCCACCCCCAACTATAATTGCCTTGTGTCTGTCCCATGCATGTTTGAATTCCCCCACTGTTTTAGACTCAACGACCTCCTCACAGAAAGCTGTTCCATGTATCCACCACTATCTCTGTGAAAAAAAATTTCCTCACATTACCCCTGAGTCGTCCCTCTATCTTTAAATTGTGCCCCCTTGTTCTTACACATCTCTTTTTCTGAAAGATGCTACCCTCCTGGACTTTGTTGATTCCCTTGAGGTACTTAAACGTTTCTATCATGTCCCCCGTCCCTCCTTTCATCAAGAGTATACATATTAAGCTCTCTCAGTCTCTCTTCATATGGCTTCTGCTGCAGACCCTGCACCATTTTAGTTGCCCTCCTCTGGACTGCTTCCATCCTGTCTATGTCCTTGTGTAGATGAGGTCTCCAAAACTGCATGCAGTACTCCAGATGGGGTCTCACCAACTGTCTGTACAGAGGATAACCACTTCTTTTTCTACTTGTGATGCCTTCCTATGGATCCCGTATCCCCTGGCTCTCCTTACTGACTTTTCACATTGCTTACCCACCTTTAGGTCATCTGATATGACTCCCCCCAGGTCCCTTTCCATTTTTGTTGTTGTTAGTACCTCCCCTGCTGTTGTGTACTCTTCTCCTGGGTTTTTGTTTCCCAGGTGCATTACTTTGCACTTCTTTGCATTGAATCTAAGTTGCCACATGTCTGACCATTCCTCCAACATTGCCAGGTCCCTTCTCATCTTTTCTAACCCCTTGTGTATCAACTCTGTTACAGATCTTTGTGTCATCTGCAAAGAGGCATACCTTTCCCTCCAGACCCTCTGCAATGTCACCTATAAAGATGTTAAAGAGGACTGGACCCAGTACTGAGCCCTGAGGTACTCCACTAGTAACCTCCCTTTCTTCGGAATGTGTTCCATTCACTATTACCTTCCGTGTCCTGTTGTGCAGCCAGTTTGCTACCCAGGCTACCACCCTGGGACCCACTCCCAGGCTGGCTAACTTGATTATTAATCTTTTGTGTGGGACTGTGTCAAATGCCTTGCTAAAGTCTAGGTAGGCCATATCCACAGCCCCTCCCTGGTCTATTACTTTGGTCACCCAGTCGAAGAAATCAATTAGATTCTTCTGGCATGACCTTTCTGCTGTAAATCCATGCTGCTTTGGGTCCTGTGCCCCGCTGACCTCTAGGTACTCAACAATTCTTCTTTCAGAAGTGATTCCATCATTTTCCCTACCACTGAGGTCAAACTTACAGGTCTGTAGTTTCCCGCTTCTGCCTTGCTCCCACTTTTGTGAAGGGAATCACATCTGCCCTCCTCCAGTCCTCAGGTACCGCCCATCCTGCCATGATCTGTTAAAAAGCATGGTCAGTGGTGTCACTAGGTCCTCCCTTAGTTCTTTTAGGATTCTGGGGTGAATCCCATCAGGCCCCATTGCTTTGTCCACCTTGAGTTTTAGGAGTTCTGTCAGGACTCTTTCTTCTGTGAATGGACTGATGTCAACCCCCCTACCCAGAGTGCTTCTATTGTCTGGTTTAGGTAACTCCTCCTCATCTTCTTTTGTGAATACTGAGCAAAAGTATTCATTCAGTATCTCTGCCTTTTCACTCTCTCCCTCTGCCCACCTCCCCTCTCCTTTATTAATCTTCACTATCCCTCCCTTAACCTTTCTATGCTCCCTAATGTACCTATAAAAGGTTTTATCCCCCTTCTTAACTGAGTTGGCTATTTTTTCTTCGGTTTGCGCCATTGCTAGTCTGACTGCCTTCCCCACTTCTTTCTGCTTTAATTGATACAGTTCCCTGTCATGCTCCTTCTGTGATTCCTTGAAGGGTGACAGAAAATTAGTGGCACACCTCCAAGAATAACTTACAGAAGAGGTTAACATCTTTATGATGTACTTGTACACACCCTTCTTCCTAAACAAGAAAATAACAATGATTCACTCCCAAAACCTCCCACAGGTAATGTTAAATGTAGTCACTGTGTACAATGCAGCAACAGATGTAATGTAAGTACTTTCCGTCACCCCAAGAATGGCAAAAGATTTACTATTGACAGTTTCACTGACTGCAGCACTGAAGGTGTAATATATATTTTAACTTGCCCTTGTGTAATATATTATATATTAAATAATATATTATATAGGGCAAACAAAGCATGCACTAAAACTTTGCATAGCAGAGCATAAAACCGCTATAGGAACTAACAATGAGAGCTATGCAATTGCCAAACCTTTCCAGGAAGCCAGACACCCCCCTGCAGCAGTGTTAACATTTTTTGGCATAGAAAAAGTCAGTAGGGGTGGCAGTTTTGAAAAATAAGTTATTAAAAAGAGAAGCATTTTGGATTACCACATTAGATACTGTTAAACCCTATGGACTTAATGGCCATGTTCAATTGCACTGTTTTTAAGCACTGCGCTATTTTTCTGATGAATTGTGCCTTCCTCTGCAAATTGTGTATTAATTTTCTGTGAACTGTACATATTGCTTTATTGCTTAAAATTTTGAATTTTGCTCTCCTCGCAATGACTTGCATTTTACATCCTGATCAGTGCAGTTTTCCTGCATCCCATGCATCTGCTTTCAATGTAAATATAAGCTGTTATTTTGTTGCATACTTGCTGAAATCATGTAGTTGTGAACTATATCTGTATTTACTATATCTGTGTTTATTCAATGGGCCACAGACCCTTTTTAATATTGTTTTCAAACATGCATACTGGTGTTGGGTTCTTGTATAGTACTGGCACTCTGAATGATTGGTCACTTTATAGCACTGTCACTTTCAAAGCTCTGTTTTTAAGCACACTTTTTGTCTTGTATCACATGTTCTGATGAAGGTGTTTGTGATGATGTTGAAATGTTAGTGGCCATGCGAAGGTTTGATGAATGCTAGGTTCAGTAAACTTATGCAGAATGGTAAAAACGTAGCAATGAGAATTATTGGAACTGCTTACAAACCATTTTCTTCTTCCTGTTTTAACAATTGATGAATTAACCTGCTGCAGGATATTTAATAAAGATGGACAATTTAAACTTTGGAAAAACTGAAGTGCTGACCTCTTTTCTGCCAGAGCAGAGTGTATTTCGGAAAATGAAAAACAAACCCTTTAGTACCACTAAATTATGTTTGTTTTTCACGTGAGCTGGCTGGCTCCATTTGCTGTGCCCTCTGTTCACTCTCAGGCTGAACCCCACATTAGTTTCGCATAGCACCTCTCCTACTTAAAAAAGGGTGCTAACTATTGTCTAGACAACCTGCCCACTTTGCCATACTATGACCCACTGCAGTGCCTATTGTCCATATTATAGGACTGTAGCACCAGCCTCCACCTTAGCAATTTTAGGTTCTGTCCACTGATCCTATGCAGCCACGTACGGGGTAGTAATGAGTTACCAGGGTGAACTCCCTCCTATACAAATAAAGATGCATCTTCTGCAAAGCCCAGAGAATACCTAGAAATTCCTTCTCGATTGTGGCTTGGGCCTTCTTTCTGGGCAGCAGCTTCCTGCTCAGGTACATGACTGGGTGCTCCTATCCCGAGTGCATAACCTGACTCAGAACTGCACTTAGCCCATGATCAGATGCATCTATGTGCACAAAAATCCTGATAGAATAATTGAGGCTGGCAAGCACAGGTGCCCAACACAATGCCTCTTTTAGCTGGCAGAATGTAGCATTGCAGGTTTCCATTCAGGGTTCCATGGCATAACAGCAAGTGCTAAACAGCGATCACTGTTACAGCGAGTGTATATAGCCAAAAATCAACACGGTGATGTACACTCCCCGATGAACCTGATAACAGTGACAAAAAGCAACAACATGATCTCACCTCAAGACTCCCTAAATTTGGATTTCAACTCCAGGGGGCTACATGTCGGGGAGGGGGAGAAACCCAGACATAAAATATTTTTTTAAGTGCTGTACATGCGAAACAAAATAAAACCACCTGCCCAGCCCCAACCCCCTCTCAATGCAGCCTACCACTCTCACCACCACACCAGAATGACAGCTTGGCAGCACACCATCAAACTGCAGCTCACATACCTTTTATTTCCTGAATCCTCCCCTTCTGTTTCTTCACCCTCGTAGCACCTCACTATTTTTGGCCCTAACCTGGTGCTATAACCATGCCTCACTGCCCTTTCAAGGTAGCTCATATCACAGACACTGAAACTGAGTCACTCACAAGTGAGTCGCTCAATTTCAGTCATTATTATAACATGCTACCTCCATTCAGTGAACCTTTTCCAACATTTTCTACCTGGTGAGTTCATACAGAGGTCTGGCCATGCTGCTGAAATTTGGCACAAATGTGTGGTAGTACCCTACCAACCCTAAGAAGGCCCCCTGATGAAAAGTCATTCTATTAGATTCAAAGTCCCAAGGTTTTCATGCCGCTGTCTTATTTTTGGCTGGTTTAAGAGAAATGGAGGAATGAAACCTTCTGTGCTTGTTTGGCTGACATCTGCCTGATGTTTGCTCACTTTTTGTGAGTACTGATTTTTATATTTACTACAGTACCAGAGTGCAGTTCTGTCCTGTGTGTTGCTCTTACAAGAGGTCCAGCTGATACTAAAAATTAAACACACACACAAAAAAAAATTACAAAAATTGTTACAGCTGGCCTTGCTCCTTCTGACGCTGTTACAATCCAGTGGCACAGATGGTCCAGCTCCATCCAAGTCCCACAAGTCCTTCCTGATTGTTAATTAAGGTCCATGTGGTCCTCCATCCATAAATCCACAACAGAAGAGACCCCCTTCCCAACCTGCTACCTTACCAGGCATTCACTACATTGTATACATTGCTTGGTCCCAGCCCCATTCTAAGCCCCACTAGCCAGCCAATGTGAAAACAAACTGCAAAACAAAATTGAAACCTAGCCCAACCATCATGGTCTTCTGGATTCTTTTGATCACATGACCTTCCCTGAGTGATCTGGAACATTTACAGGTGAAGTGGCCTAGTTTGCACAAATCACAGTAGTACAGAAAGAAGAGTAAAGTGTCTGGTTACCCAAGATTTTGTGCAGGTAGGCTACCTCATCTCCCAATTGTTCCAGTAGTTCTGATTCCACCTCTGATTTGGACTCCAGTGCCTTAACTGGCATCAGAACAGAATTGTCCTCTGAATAGAAATTTCCAATATTCCTACAGATGCAAATGGAATGAATTCCAGAGAATCCAAGCAGCCTTAATGGAGAGAACAGTGATGAGACAGATGGAACACCAATGCCAAAGCAGTAGAGGGAATACAAAAGGGGTCCAGCCTGGCAAGTGTAGACTTTGGGACAGCACTATAGACTATATCTACATAGTCATGCACCAGCAAGATCATCTTGAGGATGATCTCCTTGGTGAACTGGGAGAGAAAGGCAGGATTTGCTCTTTTCATGGTCTTTAAGGCTTTGAGGGACTCTGTACAACTACATTTCCCTTTGTGTGTGTGTGTGTGTATGTGTGTGTGTGTGCGCGCGTGCATGCATGTGTACGTGCCCCCAAACATGCCTTCTTCCTCACAACTATAGGAGTCTTGTAAGTGGATTTATGCAAACAAATGGAAATACTTATGCTGACAGAAAGCAGTGCTGGTGTCAGCAGTAAAGTAACTAAGGCTCAATACACAAAAGGCTGTACATCTGCAAAACAGATGCTTTGAGATACTCAAAACATGTTAAGGGCTTAAGAGATTTGGATTACCAGGACAGGCTATGCTCTTTGAACCCAATGTCTCCTGAGACTAGGAGGCTTAGAGGTGATCTTCTCTTTGTATGGGGTATATAAATGACCCATACTTATTTGTAGAAATGGGATTTGCTTCAAACAGGATGTTAAGGGAACCAGAGGACACCCCCCTTCAACTACATTGCTTTGGATACAGGACAAACACTAGGAATTTTTTTATACACAGAGAGTGCTAAATGATTGGAACAATCTGCCCCTAAATATTGTCATTAGTAAACACAAATGTTGTACATTCATAAATGCAGCCTGGATAACTGGCTCATGGCAAGGGAGGATTTTACTGGTTAAGGATCCTGGGATGGGAACTATTTTTTTTATTTTTAGTCTTTGGTAACTGGGTAAGGCCCACTAGGCACAAGTACCTGTTTTCAGGGGTGACCTGGGAGCACTGGGTGGTTAAGTGACTTGCTCAGAGTCACACAGTATGCAAGTGGAGGTTGTGAGAATCAAACTCAGGTCTGGTCTGCTGGATGTATCAAGCTCTTTCACACCTTGTTCCTTTAACATCTAGGCTATATTGCCAGCCCTCTACTATCCATGGACATCTTGCCTCCTGTTCTCTATATTGCCTCAATATGAACTTCAGTATGACACTGCGCCACACAGGAGATGATTAAGAAATTGAGCAGCCCAGGGGTGTGATCCAAAGTGGTAAACTGGGTTAGAAACTGGTTAACAGATAGGCAACAGAGAGTGGTGGTTAATGGAAATCACTCTAATGATGGAAGAGTGACCAGCAGGGTGCTACAGGGCTCAGTACTGTGACTGGTCCTCTTCAATGTCTTCATGAGTGACATAGCAGATGAACTGGAATGGACGGTATGCCATTTTGCAGAGGATACCAAAATCTGTAATAGGATGGACAATCAGGAGAGGGTGAAAAGAATGTGTAGAGATCTTGGGAAACTACAGGAGTGATCAAGAGCATTGCAGTTTGGGCTCCCAAAGTTAAAAAGTACAAGATCATGAACCTAGGACATAGGGACCCAGGAGCTGAGTTTAGGATGGGGGGAGGTACTGTCAATTATAAAGCAGGAAAGGGACCTTTGGGTTATCATATCTGATGACCCCAAATGTCAGGGCAGTGTGACAAAGCAGTGGGTAGGGCCAGTGGGATACAGGGATACATAGGGAGAGGTATCTCCAGCAGGATGAGGGGGATGGTGTTGCCACTGTATTGCTTACTGGTAAGACCCCATCTGGAGTGTTATGTCCAGTTCACAATGCCACATCTCAGATAAGACACAGACAGGTTAGAAGCAGTCCAAAGGAGAACAACTAAAATGGTGCAGGTGTTGCACCATAAGCCCTATGAGGAGAGACTGGGGGATCACAACATGTACACCTTGGAAGAAAGAAGAGAGAGAGAAGACATGGTAGAGACCTACAAGTATCTCAAGGAGGTGAACAGGGTGCAGGAGGGGAGTCTCTTTCAGATGAGGAAGAATATCAGAACCAGAAGGCATGCAATGAAGCTGGATGGAGGAAGTTTAAGAGGGATGTGAGGAAGTGCTACAGTACTTCACTGAAAGAGTGGTAGATGCCTGGAATAGATTGCCAGTGGAAATGGTGGAAGTGAAAACAGTAATAAACTTCAAGCATGCATGGGACAGGCATAGGGAAATATTAGTAAATAGGTAGGGAGAAGGGAGGTTCACCGGGGGCCAGTTAGGATCTACAGAGATAGACCAGGCAGAGACCATCTGGGCAGACTCAGTGGGCCAAGCAGACATTTTCTGCTGACAAATTCTATGTTTCTAGGCTTAAATCCAATTTGGAGTTCTGAACTGCATATTCACAATGTTGGTTAGTGCCAACCACAGGTGCACAAGGGAGTACAGAGAGACATGCAGTGAAAGGAGATGGCTCTGAAAAAATGTGTATTCTCATGGAATGCCCTGGACCCCACTATATAATGAAGTGTAGGAGTCCAGCAGTATTTCATGGCCATGAACACTATGGATAGTACATTCAGGCATGGTAATGACTGTAACTGAACTGGAACTGGAGTGATGACAGAACCGGAACTGTTCTGGATATCAAAGACCAGGAGCCAAAATGTCTGATGACATGTTTGACCACCCATTGTAATGGCCACAGAGAACCCTGGAATATCAGTTATGATCCACCATCATGGCCACTGCTTACAAGCTGCATATCAGTGTGATCGTGATGGTGTTCAGTAATGGAATTACAGAAGCTGCTGGGACATTCCAGCTGTTGGTATGGCTGACAGTATGTGGTACACTGGCACAATTCCAGTGCCATTCCCAGTCCAGTGTAAAACTATCAAATGGCACTAATACATGCAGGCCATGAGGGTGGCCTGTGACGCATGAGTGGCTACATTTGTCATTGTAGTGTACAGTTATAAGAAATCTGGAAAAGCACAACCCTTTATTGAGTTTTTTATTCATCTTAACTGTTAATCCAAAAGTAAACAGTACACTCTAAGTTCAGTAGCTTGCATTTCTTGCATCAGCCCCTTTGACAAGCACAAGTTAGTGGCAATGACATGCACTGGGTGACTGTGGATGTAGAGGCTGCTGCCGATTGTTCATGCTACTGAGCTAAGCTTGCACTGGTCCTTCATGTCTTTACAACTCACTCTTGCCCTGTTACTGACCCCAGCTCATATGCAGCTACCCTCTACTGTCCAGATATGGCTCACTCAAGCTCTGCTTTTGCTCAGAATCTCCCCTTCAATCTCCAGTTCACAGTTTGTTCCCTGATCTTGATCATTTACAAATATACTTTATCATAGTTGTACCTTGTTGTACTCTATTACTCTGCACCAAATATCTGTTGGTTGTGTGTTGCACTACTTTCAATTTATTGTAGTTGTTGTACCTCATTTGATCTACTTAGAATGTATGTAACAGGTGCCACTGATGTTAATGACTCAGTGTATTTTATGTATGAATGTATATAGTCTGTTTTCTTTTAACTCTCATTATAATTAAATATGGGTCACCTCTGAGAAAGGGACAAAAGTCTCAGTGGGCCAACCCGATCAACAAAATTCAATAGATAAATAACTATAAATACACTCTCCCACACTCGTCTCCTCCACAGAATGCATCTGGAAATGAGCTGTTACCAGCTCAGAATGTCATTCGTAGAAACAAAGACAATGGCGACAGAAAAGACCAATGGTTCATTCAGTCTGCTCGAGTTCCCTGTCTAACCCTGGGACCTACTGTTCATCCAGTCTCCTAGCTTTTCCACTCCTCCCCCATTATTCTTCCAGTTATTGCTGCCCTGAGTGATCACTATACCCTTCATTCTGTCCCAACCACGATAACCATTAATTGTTTTGGTGCCCACCACTTTGGGTGATAGACTGTTCCAAGGCTCCATCAACCTTTCTGTAAAACAATATTTCTTCATGCCCCTCTTGTACATCCCTCTTGTCAGTTTCCACTCATGTCCTCGTGACCTTGAACTAGTACTCAAATTAAATAGTTCCTCTCAGTTCACCTTGTTAATTCCTTTTAGGAACTTGAAGGTCTCTATCATATCTCCCCTCTCCCTTCTGGTCTCTAGTGAATACATATGCAGTGCTTTGAGACACTTCTCCTAAGACCTGCCCTGTAGGTCCTGAATTATCTTAGTTACCCTGTGCAGCACTGTCTCCAGCCTGTCCTTATTTTTGCTGTGCAGAGGGTTCCAGAACTGGGCACAGTGCTCAAGATTTGGCCTCACTAAAGATCTACAAAGGTGTAGTATTACTTCCTTCCTCCTTCTATCAATATTCCTCCCAATACACCCCAGCATCCTACTTGCCTTACCATTGGTCTTGTTGTACTGGCTCGATTGTTTGAGGGTGTCAGTGATGACAACTCCAAGGTCCTGTTCCTCAGCTGTCATGCCAAGTCTCACCACACATATCCAGTACTCTATCCAGGGGTTCATATTCCTTAGGTGGATTACCTTGCACTTTTTGGCATTGAATTTCAACTACCAAACCTTAGACCGCCCCTCTAACTTTTGCAAGTCACTCTGCATTTCCCTGAGTCTCATGTCACTATTTACCCTCCCACAGAGTTTAGTGTCATATATAAAGAGACACAACCTACCCCGGATTCCTTCTTCACTGTCACTAATGAACATATTAAAAAGGACTGGGCCTAAGACAGTTCCCTGTGACACCCCATTCATGACCTCCCTCTCTTCTGATTTGACCCCATTTACCACAACCCTCTGCTGCCTCCCCTTTAGCCAGTTACCTACCTAGTTTACTATATCTTTAGCTGTACCCAGATCATCGGTCTTCTTCAGTAAGCATCTGTGGGTCAAAAGTCTTACTGAAGTTGAAATAGAACAAATCCACAGCATGGTCCCTATGCAACTCCTTCATGACCCAGTCAAAGAAAACTATCAGGTTAGTCTGATGAGACTTCCCTGCCACAAACATGTGCTGTTTACTATGGTGGATCCTATTTCTCTCCAAGTAATCCACGAGGTCCTCTTTGACCAGTGACTCCATCAGCTTCCCTACAATAGAGGTAGGACTGACAAGTGCGAAGTTTCCCTCTTGTTCCTTGTCCCCCCCTTTATGCAATGGGACAATATCCCCCCCAAATACTTCAGAACTATCCCTGTCCATAGTGAGCTGTTGAATCATCCTACAAGGGGTTCAGCCAGTTCTGCTGCCATTTCCCTGAGTATCCTCCGATGCAACCCATCTGGTTGGTGCTGTATCTATCTATAGGGGTGCCATCCCTTTCTGGACCCTTTCACTTGTAAATATTGGCTGCATCATCTCTGGGACCCCCTTAGCAGCCACTTTATTTATTTATTTATTTATTTATTGAATTGTTTCACCAGGAAAAGCACACTGAGCAACAAAATGCTCATCTCCCGGTGTGACCTGGGGGGAAGGGGTACAGAGGATAGGACAACATGCAGGTTATTAAGTGAACATTTAACAGTAAGCGAACAGCAGCATTAGGATACATTTGTATGATTTTACAAGCAGCACATGTTGAATACACTGGAAACAGTTAGAAGCATAATAACAATTATGTGACGTAGCAGTAATACAAGGGCAATTTAATAACGCAAGTAGTACAAGGGTTTAAACAATTGAAGACATAGAACACATTAAGTACATGACAAGAAGTGCATAGGTTGGGTTAATATGCCAGCTTCTGTAGCTATAGCTAAGTGCCAATGGTCAGGCAAGGGGGGAGAGGGGAGCATTTGCACTTGACAGTGTCAGGTGCAGGAGCAATTTGTAGTGAGGTAATTTGCCAGGGTGGTGGATAGAAAGTGGGCAGAGGAAGAGTGGTGAATTTGTGGTGGAAGATCATTCCAGAGCTTGGGTAAGC
Organism: Neoceratodus forsteri; assembly: GCA_016271365.2. NCBI lineage: Eukaryota > Metazoa > Chordata > Ceratodontiformes > Ceratodontidae > Neoceratodus > Neoceratodus forsteri. Next base: position 761,428,538 of record CM057451.1, read on the forward strand.
AGTGCGAGAAGGCAGCTTGGCTGACAGTGGTCCTCTGCCTGGGGATTGACAGTTGGTGGGAGCGACAGGATCTAAGGGAGTGGATGGGGGGTTGGGGCAGCTGAAAGTAAGGTGGAGAGATAGGATGGGATGGTGCCAAGCCAGAAGTTAGAGATATATTTAGCACAGTGCATAATGTGGTGGTTTTCAAGGGATGGTAGTGCCAGGGAGTGGTAGAGGTCACAGTGATGGGTGAGAGGTTGGGCATTGAGAGCAAAGTGGCAGAAGGCATTGAAAAGGGTGTCCAGTTTAGATAAGGTGGACTTCGGGGCTGCACTGTAGACAATGTTGCAGTAGTTGAAGGAGGGGAATATCATCTTCTGGACCAGTTCACGTTGAACAGGTACAGGGAGGCTACTATGGTTCCTATACAATGCACCGAGCTTGGGGCGCAGTTTTTTTGAGATAGCGTCGATGTGGTTAGAAAAAGAAAGATGCTGCTTGAGCCATACCCCTAAGTATTGGAATGAGGTGACATCCTCAAGTTTTTGTCCATCCAGGGTGTGGAAATAGGGAAGGGATGGGAGTCTGGACAGGCGTTGTCTTGTACCAAAGGTCATAGTGGCAGTTTGTTTAGCATTTAGGGACAGCTGGTGACAGTTGAACCAGTGCTGAACTTTGTTGAAGTCAGCTTGGAGGTTAGATTGTACCACTTCCGGAGAGGTGCCTGAGGAGAAGAGTACAGTGTCATCTGCATACATGTGGATTGATGAAGTAGAGCAGATGAGTGGCAGATCGTTAAGGAAAATGGAGAACAGAATAGGTACAAGAACCGACCCCTTGGGGATGCCGGTAGTTGAGGGAAGGGGGTGGAGATGGCATTTGAAACTCAAATGGATTGTGTTCTGTCAGAGAGGTAGGATCTGAACCAGTTGGTGGCAGCAACCGAGAGGCCTGATTCAGTGAGACACGAGAGCAGTAAGGGATGGGAGATGGTGTTGAAAGCTTTCGGAAGGTTGACGAAGATGGCTGAGGTGATCTGCCCTCTGTCCATACCAGTTAGGGTGGTATCAGTAAGCCTTGTCAGGGAGGATGCAGTGGAGTGACCCTTCCTGAACCCCAACTGGAAAGACATGAAGAAATTAGAGTCGGAGAGAAAGGATGTAACTTGGGTGAGCACAAGGTGCTCTTGTAGTTTTGCGAGAGCTGGGAGGAGAGAGATAGGGTGATAGTTTGAGGTGGAGGTGGGAGCACCTGCTTTAGGGAGGGGAAAAATAATGGCATGCTTCCATGCCTGGGGACTGCTGCAGCAGCAACGGATTGGTTTAGGAGGTTGGCAAGTGGGGTTGCTATGGTGGGGGCAGAGAGGTAGAGGAGTTTAGGGTCCAAACCATCAGGGGATTTGCCTTTTAAAGGGTTGAGAGTAATGCATCAAGGGCATCCGCTGTCGAGATGTCTTTGAAGGAGAAGGTGTGAGGCCTAGTAGGATTCTTTATAACTGTGGTGGATATGAGCAGTGCAGGGTTGGGCAGGGAAGAAAGGAGAATGGCAGCACAAGTGGAGAAATACATGTTGAACTCAGTAGCAACTGCTCTTGGTTCTGCGAGAAGGGAGTTGTTTACAGAAGTGGAGTGGGATTAGCAGCAGGTGGAGTGAAGAGGAAGTGAATGACCTTGCAGAATTTTGAAGGGTTATTTAAGTTAGACTGAAGGGAGCTGTTGAAATACTCTGCTTTAGCTAGACGAGTAGCTCTGGTACACTTGTTTCAGAGCATACAGTATGTGGAGAGGTCATGCGGAAGACATGAAGATTTATGCACTCTCCATGCTTTGTCCTGGGTGATTTGACATGAAATCAGTTCTTGGGTGATCCAATGCAGGTGGTTGCCACATACCCTTGTACAACGCAGTGGGGCATGTGTATCCCAGATGCTGAGGAATGCATTTCTGAAGTGAAGATGGGCATCGTTAATGGTGCCCATAGAACTTTGATGACACTCTCAGGCAAGGGCCCCCTTCCTCCCTAGTAAAAGCTAAGCAAAAGCATTCATTAAGGATGGTAGTCTTGTGCTGTCCACTTCTATCACCCTACTCCCCTCTGATAGCCTAGTGATTCCCCTCATCTCTTTCTTTTTCCCCAATATATCAGAAGAAATGTTTTTCTCTGCCCTCGACCCCTACTGCTATATACAACTCTGTGTCTGCTTTTGCCTCCCTAACTGCCCTCTTTGCCTCCTTATTTCTCAGTAAGTATTCTCCAATTCTTCTTCCCCTTGATTTTGTTTGTAATTGTAGAAGGTCTTTATCTTGGCCCTCACCACTTCCCTGACTCTTGCTGAGAAAAATAATAGTTTCTTGAAATTGTTCCTTTTGGTTAACATTCTCATGCATAACTTAGATGCCTCAAGAATTGCCCTCTTTACTACCCCCCATTTCTCCTCCACCCCACCTATGTTGTCCAACCCAACTAACTTTTACCTGGCCAGCTCCCTCAGCCTGCTGAACTCCACCCTCCTCAATAAAGGACTTCAGTTTCTGAGTGGGGCTTTCCAGTCTCAAGGACCAGTTCAATCCAAAAGGAGTTATGGCTGCTGTTCACTAGTAGCTCCTCTACTCTTACTGCTCCTACCACCTCTGAGTTGGTAAGCACCACATCAAGAATTGCAGTCTGCCTGGTGGGTTCCTTAACTACCCATATCAGGAGACAGTCTTTGAGTGCATCCAGCAAGGCCTGACCTCTGGAGCTCCTGGCCACTGGAACATCTCAATTCATGTCTGGCAGGTTCAGATCATCCACTACCACTACTTCCCCCTTTGCCACACCCCTTTCAAGTTTTTCTGTGAGCTCTCTGTCCCTGTCTTCCCCTTGCTCTGGAGGTCTGTAGATAACCCCAAGCATAGTTTCTTGCCTGAGGCTGCCATGAGTTACACCCACCATGACTCTGACTCCCCAGGCCACATGTTCAAAAGGCCCTTAGACTGATGCAGGGTGCACCAATTCTCCACCTTGTGTCAGATCCTGGTGTGCCTAATACTGTGTAATGTATTTTGCAAGAAAAGCGTTCTCTGTGGCAAAGTCCCTCATAATGATGGAAGGCATCCACTATATCAAAAATGTGCATGGAGTGAGAATGAGGCAAGCTGAGTCAAAAAATGTTATGCATGGAGCAAGAATAATGCAAGCTGAGTCAAAAATAGGGTGCATGGAATGAGAATGATGCAGGCTAATTAAAAATCTGATGCATGAAGCAAGAATGACGCAAGTTGAGTCAAATGTGAGAAAGCATTATGATGTCTACAATGAAGGAATCTTGCAGGAGAATGCCATTCATAGTGTAGGGAGACAGATTAGTATTGCTTACGTAGCTTACTAGGATTGTAGACACCTAGCTTATTATTTGTTTATTTTTCTACTGAGTGGCCAGTGAGCAAAAATGCTCATTTTCACTGGCGTCTGTGGAGGAGTTGTGGGATAACAGATGGACCAGACACAGAATTGCAGGTTCAACACACAATCTCTGTGTGATGTTTATTTAAGACACAGGGAATAACCTTAAGTAATTGCACATCCCTTCTTCAATACATCACTTTGCAGCAACAGACTATGTATGTCCTTCGTCTGCACTTAGTCAGCACCTACTGACTCAGTGATCTACTAATCTGTCTCTTTAGTGAAAATTATTTAATTCCCTTTGTTGATCTTGTGTGTTTGGGTGATGGGGGGGGGCTCAAAAAGATAAAACAAAATAAAACAAGCTAAAGACAAAGAACCTCAGTGCAGAAGCACTGAAGCAAGGGTTACCCCAAAGGGCATTGACAATAAAGCCAAATTTCAAATAAATACAACAACACACATACCCCCATAATGCAAAGCATCATGGGATGTATATGCAAATCACCATGGCATTTTAGGCTGGTTAAAGCTTAAAGCAGGAATGTATGGTGCCAAAGGGCCTCTCAAACAATTTGTAATTTTCATGCATTTAAAGAACACAATGGGGGGTTTCTGATATCTCTACCCTGGCAACTTAATTCTATAATACAGTCACCTAGTAATGTTTTGCCTTTATCAAAAACACCTAGTGCCATGGTATTTTCAACATTTACAGGTTTCATACACATAAGGCACATACATCAAGGTATTTTATGACATAGTGCTATTACATACTAAATCCAACAATAAGGAACAGCCTGTTGTTTTACATTAGCTCAGAGGTCACCACAATAACTTCCTTGTATGAGGACCTGTAAGGGGAAAATGAAAATTAAAGAGGACACTATAGCATAGTCAAGAAAGGGGAGGGGTGCCCATAGGTGGTCAACCTTATGGTCTATAAATTGTAAAGGATAGATTAGACTAAGAAATAGAAGCACTGTTGAAACAGATTTAAGAAAAGGTTGGTCCTCTAGAGTGTTAGGATCTCCCTGTCGCAGTGTCCGGTTATAAAAACATAACAATACACTTATACAAGAATATAACATAATAAAACATATATATAAACAACACTAATAAAAAAAATCGGTTAAAACATTTATAATCAGAGTTAGAGAGAAAGTAATTCTTACGTGAAATCTTGAAAGAAGAGATATTAGGGCAATTTATAACTGAAATTGTTAAAGTATTGTAAAGTTTAGTAGCTGTAAATTGTACAGAATTTTGAGCCATGGCCATGTGAAACAAATTCTGCCCAGAGCCGATAGGGCTGCAGGAGAGGAATCTGGGTTAAAAATATTGAAAATTATTTTTCTTTTTATATTTTACACCTACCTTTCAACACAGCCGTGTAATGAACCTGCCTCATAAAGAAGGGCAGAGAAAATGTTCAACTCATGGCCTAAAGGTGATGTAATGCAGGGACTGCAAAATTAACTTTTGGGCTGCAAACACACATTTTGAGAAGGAGTTGAAAATGACAGCTGTCACATTAATGAGTCGCTGTCCCAAAATGGCTATGTTGAAATTTTTTGGTAAAAATACTGAATATTACCAAAGTTATGAGCCTACATTTGTAAAATTCAGCATAGCCTCATAACTTAAAAGCAGCAGTGCAACAATTGGTGAAAATGCTGACCTATACTTTTTTATGTTATTTTAGATTGCTACTTACCTCCTGACTTGTATGATACCCTTCTTTCCATAATTTGAGTCTGCGTGAGTACCTTTTTCCATGTCTGAAATAATAAAAGGAGCACTCCTTTTAATGCGGCTTGGACTAGGTTTTCAGCAGTATTTGTAGCCGTTTTTGGACAACTATTGTTCTGTAAGGTCAGAGAGCACTGTATGCTGCATAATAATTCATTTTAGTCACAACAGAAGTGATATATAAACAACGGATGGTCAAAAACTGCTGAAAATACTGATGAAGACCTGGTCTGCACCGTATCAACCCTTAGGCTGCCGCAAGAATTAGAACACATACGAATTATGTACTGATATATCAGTCCATGACATAGCAAGGGTTAAAAGGGGTGCTCCTGTTATTATTTTGGACACAAAAGAAGTACTAAAGCAAACTCAGACTGTGGAAAGAAGTGCATCATACAAGTCAGAAGGTAAGTGGCAATCTAATATAGTATAAAAAAGCATTGATCAAAATTGTAACCAGATTATTGCACAGTTGTTTTAATAGATGAACATACTAGAATCACACAGCACAAGAATGTGCAAAGTATAATACCACCCCACATGAAATTTATTCAAAGTCAGGGAAGGCATTGCTACTTGTTTTTTTTTTTTTGGCATTGAAAAATTATAACTTGGTCCATAGGGAGGACATTTGGATATAGCTTTACTTAATCAAGCCCTACTACAGGGGGAACAGTGTCCACCCAAGGAAAGGAGAGCTGTCGATAGGTGGCTCAATCCTGCTCCTACCCTCCACCCCAGTCAGCTGCCTGACCTGAGGTCATTCCTCAACCTGGGTCACCGGCATGGCATGAGGTAATCCTAGATGCCTCAACCCACTGTGCCACTGGGCCATCAGGTGATGACCTTTTAAACTGACCTGCCATTAGAGACTGTGGACATAAAGACAATAGAGCAGTCCCCAGTGTTGCCCATCCCTTATCTTTCACCAGCACTGAGCCAATATGGCTGTGGAGAGCTTTTAGGAGTGGCAGGAGCATTGAAAAGAATATGAGGTGCTCTCACTGCACCAAAGTCAGATTTAACTGATACTGCTGCTATTACAGAACTGCACATGTGCGATACTCATGCATGCACAGTTTGCCTCAAACTCAGCCATAACATGGCAGCACTGACATGACTACATATGCGCCATGCTCACATATGCATAGTTTAAGTCAGTGCTGATAAAAGTAAGACCCCACTGGAAATGAGATACTGCATCTTAGCCAGGCTAAAGTGTATCAGTACATTGAAGAAGTGGGTAAAATTAGGACCCCTCTGAAAATGAGATCCAGCATCTCATCAAAGCTATCCTGTGTCACTATATTGCCAAAATGGATAAAATGATGACCCACTGAATATGACATACTGCATCTCAGCCAGGCTATCCAGCTGTGTCAGTACATTGTAACAATGCTATAATACTATCAAGAGGTCCTGAGACATGTGAACATTAAGTGCAAAGTTTGAGAAATTTCAACATTTTTCCAGAGGCTCTGTGATATGTTGCAGGTGAGTGTTACCATTTAAAATAAATAAAAAGAGCCTTAACATTTGTTATAGTGATTTTACTGACAGGCATAATGAAGTCAGTTGCATAAATGTATTATAAAAAGGTTCTCAGAAATGCTGCAATCTGATTGACTGTTAGGATTCCAACAGCCTTACTTTAATCCATGGTATACTGTCATGTACAGCATGATCACAATGGCACATGGATTCTTCCTGTCAGCATTCCATCCTCTAGCACTGCTGAATGACTAGAATGATGCATTCTGATTCTGAACCAGCATTCTTAAACTGTTGGTGGAAGATCTATTATATTAAAAATCTCCCTCTAAATGAGGAAAACATTCAAAAAGTATTCTTTTAACTCTCCTCTTTTGAAACAATTTTTTATAATAGCAATTAGACACTCCCAGGAGTTAGATTAACAGTCAGTTAAGCACTCTCTAGGGGCAATATAGCACTCAGCTGTGCCTCGTGCCACATTACACTCCTAGGGGGTGATTAACAGAATGTTAATCTAACCCCTGGTCATGCCTTATTGCTTAATTGATTTGAGCATACAGGAAAATATACAGGAGTTTTGTCCCAGTTTTATGTTGAAAATACAGGGAAAAGGAGGGTGCCCTACAGGGAAATGCATTGCTTAATCTGAGAACATTGCAGTTGACACCGCTATCATTCTTTGCAATTCCCTAGGATGCCCCCTGCAACCTCTGAAAACCATAAAAGATTAACTGACTAGCATTTATTTACACTTCCTACAAGTATAAAACTATGAGAGTTCCAATATCCCCTTATTCAGCCGTATAATGGCAGCACTGATATGACTACATATGCGCCATACTCACATATAATAGCTTAAGTCAGCAATGGTAAAAGTAAGACCCCACTGAAAATGAGATACTGCATCTTAGTCTGGCTAATGTGTATCAGTACATTGTAGAAGTGGGTAAAATTAGGACCCCTCTGAAAATTAGATCCTGCATCTCATCAAAGCTCTGTGATATGTTGCAGGTGAGTTTTACCATTTAAAATAAATAAAAACATCACTAACATTTGTTATAGTGATTTTACTGACAGGCATAATGAAGTCAGTTGTGTACATGTATTGATTTGAGCATACAGAAAAATGGACAGGAGTTTTGTCCCAGTTTTACATGGAAAATACAGGGCAATTAGGAGGGTGCAATACAGTGAAATGCTTTTTTTTCAATCTGGAAACACTGCTATCATTCTTTGTAATTTCCTCCCTAAAACATTAGCTGCCTAGCATTTAAAACCCTTCCTGCATCCAATGCCATTAATTAGGTCCAGAAAGGGTTAATATAAATCAACTATTCAAAGGAAATGCTGTAATTCACACACACACACACACACACATTTTCAAAGGTTCCACATCAGCGTTGAACAAACATTATGAAAATACAAGGTTTACAGAGAAAGAAGAAAAACATTGAAGCATATACACAGGCAGTAATAGTAAAATTTGAACTTATACACATCAAATTAGTACATATTAACAGATAGACTGATTAGATAAGAGGGGGGTTGGGTGGTCAGCTGGAGGTGGCATTATATGAGGTGGGAGAGAGGTGGAGCTTTCATCCAGGTGAGGCCATCATCAGGTAATTGGGGGTAAGGGAGCCTGTTAAGAAAAAAAGAGTATATAGCAGAAAGATGTAGGGGGGTAGGTAAATTGAAAACTGGGGGTGAGGTACTATCGCATTAGTGCAGGCAGGTACAATTCATTTTAGAGCCAAGGAGAGATTTGAGCCCAGGTTTAAAGGTACTAATCTTGGTAGTACCAGTGAGGTCAGCAGATAGTTCAATGTACCATTTTGGTCCTTGAGACAGGATGGAGTTCTGGGCAGGTTTGTTCTTTTGAAGGGAATCACCATCTTGTCAGCGACCACATTATGGGTAGATTTTGTTGGGACAGCCAGCTTAAAGTGTCCGCCCAGTGTGGAGGATGTCAGTCCAAGTAGTACTTTTTTTAGAAGTAAGCAGGTTTGGTATTGCCCTCTAAGATGGAATGGGAGCCACCTAGTTTTAGTGTACAGCGAGCAGGTGTGAGTGACGAGAGTAGCCCCCAAAGTAAGATGACAGGCCTTATTTGAGGAGTGTGTTGATCTTGTTAAGAGCTGTTATTGTGCCCACCCCATATATAGGCAACCCATAGTCAATGGCAGACAGTATTGATCTACTGGTTACTAGTTTGAGTGCATCCAGTGTCATTGAATGTCTGTGACGATAGAGTATACCAAGTTTTATATTTGCAGTATTGATCACAGAGTCAATGTGGTTTGATAAGGTAAGCATGTCATCAAAGGTAATGCTGAGATATTTGAAGTTAGATACTTGGTCTAGGATCTCACCCTTTTGGTTATGAATATGCAGGGGCATGTATTTCTTTTTGCTTTGGGAGGTGGTGAAGAGCATACTCTTTGTTTTTTTGACATTTAGTAGTAGCTTGTTTTCTGTCAACCAAGATTCAAGTTTATGGAAGCTGCTTTGGAGTTCAGTTGTGATGGATTGTTGGTCTTTGCCAGTGACTGAGATCACTGCATCATCAGCATAGAGAACTGTGCTTGCTGAGCAAACCATTGGGGCAGAGTTGATGAAAAGGCTAAAGAGTAGAGGACTGAGGATTGAACCCTGCAGAACTCCAAGGTGCACCTCCTTAGCTGCAGGTAAGATATCACCAACTTTGTCTCGTGATCTATTAGAGAGGTAGCTGCCAAACCATAGTACCGTATCTGGGGATAGACCTGTAGACAGGAGGCAACTTAGGAGGAGGTTGTGCTTAACAGAGTCAAAAGCCTTCGTAAGGTCGATGAAGACTGATCCAACTGCCTGACCACTATCCAAGGCATTATATAGTTGGGATAAATAATCAACTAAAGCGATGAGTGTGGAGTGCTTATTACAGAAGCCGTGCTGTTGCAGGCAGAGTAAGTTATGGTTATCAAGGTATTCAGTAAGCTGCTCCGAGACCATTCTTTTGAGCACTTTTGAAAGGGGAGGAAGGATGGATATAGGTCTGTAGTTGGATATTTGGGTTTTATTCCCCTCTTTAAAGACAGGCATTATGTTAGTTGACTTCCATGCATTTGGAAATACTCCTGATTTTAGAGAGGCATTAAACACCATGGAAAGAGGACCAGCAGGTTCGTGAAGGAGTAGACCAGCCAGCTTCATATCAAGCAGATCCGCCCTCATTCTGGTCTTGCCAAGTGCCTTTTAAATATGCTTGATGGTTTTGGCTTTGGTGACATGTCTAAAGTAAAAGGGTGGTACATATTTCCTTGGGGGATCTTGAGGGGCAGTTGGGCATTGCTGAACATGCATATCTTTGAAGTAGTCACCAGGGAGTACACTTGAAAGGACAGTGAATGTATTGTTGAGCACATTGGTAATTTTGATGGGCTCCTGTAGGGGCCCCTTTGCAGTCAATAGTAGATCTGGGTGAGGGGGTCTTGGGGGCTTTGCTTATTAAGGATTTAAGAGAGCACCAAAAGTCTCTTCCAGAACCACAGGTTTTGGTTAGTAGATCCTTATAGTAGCAGGCTTTAGCCTGTCAGATGAGTCTGGTGCAGGCATTTCTAGCTGCCTTGTAGGTATTAAATGCAGCAGGTGTACCAACTGCTTTTGCTATATGCCAAAGATTGTCTCTGTTCTTCATAAGTCCAATAAGGGAGTTGAAGAGGCAGGGATTGGAGGTTACCTTCATTGTTTTCATTTTGTATGGCGCACAAATGTCACAAGCATGGTTGAAAACCATTATGAAGTAGTTAATTGCCTCATTACCATCTATATTCCCAGCCAGTGGGGACCAATCCAGTTGTGTCACATACAGCTTGAAATGTTCAAGTAGTCCAGGCCTCAGGCAGTGTTTTTTGTACACCTTGGGTGACCTCTTTGGGAAATTGTTAGACGACGTACATAGGGGAGTGGTCACTGAAGCTGTCAGGCAGGACAGTGACATCAGATATATGCTCAGGGTGTGTGGTCAGGAGCCAGTCTATGAGAGAGCTGTTCCCTGTTTTGTAGTTAAGTTGGGTGTCAGCAGTGACCATCTGTTTTAGGAAAAGGCTAGTAATTAGATCCTTGGCTTTTGTTTCTTTCTGTGAGTGCCACTTTATGTTGAAGTCACCTGCAATTATCTTCTCCCAGTGGTTGCCTAGTTGCTCTTGGCTTGCTATGACATGGTTTAGCACAGGAAGTTGGTGCCTTGGAGGTATGTATACTGTAGAGACCAGCATGACTTTATTCCGTGTTGCTATGTTTAATTTGAGGTTCAGAATTTGTGCCTCTTCTGTATTAAGACTGTTATCAAGGGCCTGCACCTTTATTCCAGACCTGACATATACTAGGCACCCACCCCCCACGTTTAGCAATCCTATCTTGTCGGAATGAGTTGTAGCCATCAAGGTAGATAGATGCATGTGGTGTCTTGGGGGAAAGCCAGGTTCAGTGAGTGTTATAACGTCTGGGTTGATCACCTGCAACCATGCCTGAAATTGTACAAGCTTGGTGAGGAGGCTGTTAATATTTAATGATACTATAGTAAATTGACCTTTAAGCTTAATCATTTTAGAGTGAGGGGGTCCAGGGTTTGGGTGAATATTCCATGATAGTAGCAGGAGCAGCAGGATTAAAGAGTGGAGAAAATGACAAAGTACATGTAAAGTTGATTTAAAGTGAAAATGCTGATGGTTACTGCAATTACATCAAGAGGAAATGGTGAACTGTTGAGATCCAGGGTCACATAATATGTTAAAATTCCTGAACGGTGATAAACTGTGGCCTGGGCATATGCATGGTGTGAAATTCTTTTGTCTGTATGTTTCCTTTGATCTTCAAAGTCCTCAGAGACATGTACAGTTCCTTTAGGAGCAGGTCAGACAAAAATGTTGATTCAGTCACAGAATGTGTTAAAATTCCTGAAAGGTGATAAACTACAGCCTGGGCATATGCAAGATGTGAAATCCTTTTGTCTGTATGTTTCCTTTGTTCTTTAAAGTCCACAAATACAGCTGCTTTAGGAGTGGTCAGATGAAAATGTTGATTCAGTTACAGGACCCAGCATCACCATGTTTGTCAGACTAGTTGCAAGACATATGTTTCCTTGGGATGGCTTCCAAAAAGCTGATTTAAAATTAAAAAGCTGATACCTGGTGATGATGTTTTGCAGAAATTCAGTCCAGGAGACTTTCACAGTTGTTGTGTGCAAGAATGGAGTATGTATTCCAAGCAGAAAAACATGTAAATTAACAAAAACTAACCTACAGACACAGACAAGCACAAACAGCCACCCACATAGCACCAGGAGCCCCTGCACTACTCTGCAGTTAGATGCTGTTATATGTTGAATGTGATGTCAGTAAATTATTAGTCTCCAAAGATAGCAAGTCACATTACAATAAAAAAAGAAGAGAAAACAGTGTTGGAACTGGTTTACCAAGTTGGATTCAAAAGAAAACATTTGTTTCTTATACTCACTGAAGCATTACAAGGTAGGGGAGGAGAGGTGATTGTCCAGAGCATTTGTTTCTTAATCCCTGGACTGCCAAAATAACTAAAATGAATCTATTTGATTGAGTTCTGGACAGATGTTCCGTTAGTACCACTGCAAGGGTTAAATTGAAGAGCTGTAAAGATGGAAAAATCATTAGAAAATTCCAAAGGAAGTGTTCCACAGTCTGAATCCGGTAGCTTGTTTTTAGAGTTGAAGCAAGAGGGCTGCAGGCTCCGACTACCTGCAGCTCTAAAAATGGAACCTGAAAGGAAAATCTATTCTGTGACCTGGTAGAAATAACATTGCACATTTTTGGAAAGAGATTGACAATGGTATCTGGAGAAAGTCCCAAATGAATCTTATGTTAAAAAAAATAATAACCTGAAACTAAAATGATCAAAAAAAGATAAACACCACAGAGACCTGTACAGTTCACAATGTTGCATCCTTTTCTTTAATCCAGTGACAAAATGAATGATATTATGATAAGTGGTTTTAAGTTTGTTAAGCATTCTTTCTGGTGAAAATGAATATATAATGGATCCACAATCAATAAAAGAAAACAAAAAAACTATGTGCAAGAATTAACCATGTTTCTTGTGTTAGATGCTTGTTCAAGCAATGCAACATCCCTAATCTCTGGTGTGATTTGCTTATTAATTTAGCAATAAGAAGTTCAAATGAAAGATGGTAGTCAATTATTAAGCCAAGATATTTAAAATCAGAAATGTTTTCATTCTGATTGCCATCATTATCAAATAAAGAAAAATCTGATCTTTAATTTCATCTTATTAAATTGCTAATTGCTGTCCAATATATATACAGTATATATATATGTGTATATATATATATATATATATATACACACACACACACACACACACACACACACACACACAGGGCTTGAAATTCCCATTGAAATGGTGTTCATGGTGTTCTGTGCACACCAAAAACTAAGCATGGAACACCAGATTCGGACCCCTGGTAAACCGTGGTGTATACTGCTTTAAGGAGTGAGGTTCAAGCAGCCACCATTTTGTTTTGGGTGCCCACTTTGCCTCCAAGTGTTTTTTTTATGTATTTTTTGGCCTCCAGAGACTGTTTGGCATCTTCTAACATGCTCCAGCCACCGGAATGCCGCATTCTGTCTGCCCAGCCCAAGACCGATTGAAATCTCTCATTCACTAGCGAGATTTTGGTCTCAGGCTGAGCCACTGCGCACTTGGTTTCCCTCATTCCCGAGGTGGCAACCACACTGACAGGACTCTCTCACTCTAGCTCCTCACTCCAGACATCACTGCTGCTCCATGGTGGTCTGGTAAATCGGTGGGGGAGTGCTGTCTGAATAGGAGAATGAAGGGAAAGGGAACAATAGAGTTAGAATTTTGGGGGGTGGGTTGTAGATATCAGGAGAGAGGATTTTCTGTGACTGTGATGAGTGTTGGTGAGCTTTAAGGAAACAGTCAGAGGGAGGGCAAATATGCCATGTTGCTGTGTTCTGTAGACTTAGCCAATTTCTTTTCAAAAATTAGGCAGACTGCCTAAAAGAAGGAGGAACAAAATGAAAAAGGCCAACAAGGGAAACTTTTGCCTACAGGGAGGCAATGCCTAAAAAACACAAAGGAAACAAGCCAGAAAAAAATGAATTTAGCCTTTTTGGGCACATTCCCTGGCACAGAACACCAAAGGCAAGAAGGGAAACAAAAGCCAAGGGAAAACATACTTTGCCTTAGTGCTCAGGACATTAAGTTTCCAGCCCAGAGACAAATTTATTGCCCTTCAGGGAAGGGCACTGTGCCACATAGTTTAATGGGACTATGATATGTATTTTAAGATGTTATTATTGTTTTCACTTTTATTGTAAAGGAGCTCTGAGTAATGGAAGAGCACTTTTTAAAAATAAAATGTTGCTTACTTACTTACAAAATAACTGAAGGCAACAACAAGGATAACATTTGCCTTGGTACAATTATCATGCCCTAATCTCCGTGATTTAGTGAGGCAAAAAAGTCGTGATGTTTTCCCTTATTTTTGGGACCTCCCTAAAAAAGACACCAGACATTTCTTTCATATGTTTTATTGAGAAGAAGACATTAGGCTGTAAGATATTTCATTGAAGCTGCTTTGTGCAGCCTGCTCATTTTGTTTTCTGGGCAGACCTAACCCTGTGGGGGAAAAAAAAAGAAAATTAGACTCTGGGCAGTTCACAAATTTGCAATTGGCCAAGAATATATGAATTTTCTTACCTGGTCTGAGGACAAATAACAAAACCCGACAATCTCCTTTCACATCTGCCTGCGATTGGATCTGCAACACAAAAAAAACATTTAATGAGGCCCAGGGCTACAAATATTGATATTTATTGAATGTAACACATCTGCTTGACACTCACCTTGAACAGAAAATTCTCGATTGCTGTGGGGACCCATATCTCTCACTCTTGGAGTGTCACAGGGTGGATTTATCCCAGCTAGTCAGTTCTCAGTCTGCATCCACTGGCTCTTGCCTGTTTAGTCAGGTGTTTCTTTGCTGGAAACAAATAATAAGAAATTGCCAGAACTGCCAAGATGTGGCATTTTTGGAATAGAGTAAAGAACCCTAAGACCATAGCAGCAGAGAAGGAGGCTCTTAGGAAAAAGGGGAGAGATGCTGCTTATGACAAAAGTAAACGTCTGTGTACTTTTGAAGAACACTGGGTAACAAAGTATGCTTGGGTGAGTGTGATGCTGAGAAAAACTTAATGTTGTGTAAAGCATGTAGGAAATTCCCAGACATTGCAGATACAACATCAGCATATTGTGAAGGGGGCTGCAATAATTTCACTGAGCAGTCTTTACAAAAACATGCCAAGTCTAAGAAGCACTCCCTTGCTGATGCCCAATTTGTAGCCTAATCCCAGCAGGCATCTGCTGCTAACAAAGCAATCAAAATGCTCAATTTTGATGTGGCACATTATGTGCAGATCTTAATTCAAAATGCACATGCCTTGACCAAACATGCTAGGCCATATACAGACTTCCAGTGGATGTGTGACCTTGACAAATATAAAGGGGTTGATATTGGGGAGACCTATCACAATGACAAATCATGCCACATGTTCATTAGTAATATCACTGAGGTGGAACGTAAGAAGCTGGTGGATATGGTGAAGCATGCGGACTTCATGTCCATAATGATAGATGGTGCAACAGATTCCAATATAAAAGAACAGGAAATAATTTACATAAGAACAGTAAACAAGGTGGTGCCAGGTTTTTTTGTGTCCCTGGAAAATCCACACAAAGCTGATGCAGCATCAATCACGGCATGCTTCAATCAGGCCATGCTGTCACAGACAGAGTCAGCAGAGTGGAAAAACAAATTGGTAGGGCTTACCACTGATGGGACAGCAGTGATGACTGGTGGGGGGGGGTGGCTGCACTACTGCAAAAGGATCATCCTCATCTAGTCACAATCCACTACAATGCACATAGGCTGGAGTTAGCCCTGAAGGATGTCTTGAAAAACATCTCGTATCATAAAAAATAGACCAACTACTGCTAGGGAGCTATCTGTTTTATCATTTTTCACCACTAAACTGTACAAATCTGAGACAGTCCTGTCAGGCAGCAGAATTAAGATGCCTTATCCCAACCAGAGTGGAAGGAACCAGATGGGCACAACACACATTAACAGCACTGAAAGTGCTCATCATGGACTACCCCATGATCCTGCTGCACTTCCAACAGGTATATACTGTCCCACTCCATTTTAAGCACAGTCTTCTAGAGATTTGTTTTAAAATTGGAACTGCTAAAGCAACAACTTGTGACATTTTTTGTCTTTTCAGACACAACATAGCAGATCCCGAGGGGCCAAGCAGCAAAGGCCAAGGGCTACCTGAAGACCATGCAGACCTGGAGATGTCTATGCTACATTTGACTGATGGCAGACATCCTGGAAGAGTTCACGGAAGTCAACCTACTTCTTCAGGTAAATGATACTTCAGTGGGAGAGGTGTTTGAATCACTTCAGTACCTGAAGGACTGCCTTGTAAAGATGAAAACAAGGAAATTTTGTTTTCCAGAATGATGACATTTTAGAAAGACTATTTTCTCTCACCCTAGCCAGAAAAAAAATATTACTAGTAGTATTATCTTCCTGTCAGGACAAGCTAGGTCAGGCTGGGGGATACGTGTGCTTTTCCTTTTGTTCTTGTTTTCTAGACCTGGAATGCACTTGTGAAATTTCAATGCCTTGAAGGGACCTGAGTTCCATGGACACACCCTATCTATTGACAAAGCAGACCAGTTTTCCAATGACAGAGAGACACTACTGATAGCCATGATCCTAGATCTCATGAACAGGTTTGAAGCAATGCACCAGCTGGAATCCATTATGGTGGCCATGAACCACATTGCAAACTTTAAATAGTGGCCAACAAGCCATGTGGACTTGACAGCTGTGTTAGGGTGGGCAAATAACTCTTACTGGGTGACACTGCGAGAATCTTTAGCTTAGCAAAGTGGAGGTGAGACAGTTTTTTTCCAATTTGTTTCAGATTATGTGAAGGATGCAGTAGCTTGTGTAGTAGAAGAATTCAGACCAGTCCTCATAGAACAGAACATAGATCCAGACACATGTGTAGTACAGTGTACCAAGCTAAAAAAAATCACATAAAGAGAAGGTGAATTTCTTCTTCTACCACTAACAATCAATAAATTCTCAACGTACTGTCAGGCTGCAGGTCACGTCAGGGTACATCTTGTTTTTTTTTTCCCAAAAGGTATGCCAATGCTGTAGAAGCAAAGTGGCCAGATATTCTTCAGGCTTGCAAGACAAATGCCACAACATTTTGGGACTAGTAACCTTAATTCATACTCCACCAGCAAATACAGCTATTTGTGAACATGGGTTTAGTCTAATGAAAAGAATAAAATCTGATTGGCAAAGTTCGTTAGGAAAGGACAGTCTGATAGACTTAATAAGGATCTCAGTACATAAACCATGTGAACAGGAATTCGATCCAGTTCCAGTTGTTGAGTACTGGTTAAAAAGTGGTAGACAGAAAATAAGGCCTTCTTTGCAGCCATATGGTCCACGGAACAAAAAACAAAGCAATGAGCAGGAGGAAGAAGAGTGAGACAGCTCGGAGTCAGAAGCAGAGAAAGATATAAATGAATCTTTCATATCTGAAACTTATTCTGAAAAACTTTTGTCTGATGATGATTCTCATGTTATATCTAATGAAGAACTTGAATGTACTCCCATGTCAATGTTGTACCCTAGTACTAGTTCACAGGAAACTGTTAACTGTGGGTAGAGGGGGGATTCTTGCATCACTGAGTCTTGTCCAGATGATGACATGATGATGTGAACATGTCCCAGATTTCAGGTTTGGCCTTTCTTTGCCACCCAACTGTTAAGTCCTGCTTGGACTAATGTCTTCATTTTTCCTACAAAACAGTTTAATATTGTTATTTGCAATGTTGTTAAAATGTGTCACTCCAGGTTTTTGGTGGCAAAAATAACTGCCTGATCACGGTGCCAGATTTACAAGTCAGTAGGTTTAAAATAGATCTAGTATAGTCTAATTTGTCAAATCTGTGAGCTCTCAGTCCATGTTCTACTAATTTCAGTTTTGTTATAACAGACATGCTGGACTAATGCTTACTTGTTGAGCAGCAGCACAGACTAGCCAGTCCTAGCGCAGTCCATCAGCAGTCAAGTGCAAGTCGGTGAGGCAGCTGAACAATAATGCACCATATCAGGTGCTGTTTTATCTTACAATTAAATGTGCCTGGAATTTATCTGAGGGAGGCAGCTGAGAACCAAGTAGTCCAGAATCTGGGTATGTGAACAGAGTATCTTTCAGTCTTCATCATTTTTCTTCCCCAGTGTTCTTAGCCCCGACTCCCTGCAATAAAATAATCATGGACAGTCCATGTACCGACATAAGATGTGGCTTATTGGATCACTCAGCACAGCAAATCTGATAACTGAATGGTACAGTAACATTCTGGCCAAATTGGATTTCATGAAAAAAATTACACAAATCTATCATGATTATGAGTGGGGTAATTTAAATTTGCAAAGTCTGGCCAACTGATCATGTCACAGTAATAAAACTAACACATACTGTCACATGCTGTAACAAATCATGTTGGATAACTGAATCACAAGCTTCTGTTTAGACTGGCTAGAGTCATGTTTTTGTAGTCTCTTTATCATGATGGGGTAGACAAAGCAAGAAGACAAAAAGATACTAATTTTAGCTGTACATAAGCTCACTGTCATTACTGACAGCAAAATCAATGACTGTCCAGGGTTTTGTGCTGCATTTTTGGGTTAAGTTGCATCATACACAACTTTACCGTGAGTGTCTTTACTTCATGGATTTCAGAGAGGCTTTCTGTTTTTTGCTGCTTGTGTCAATCGTCAACTGTGATGAGATTGCTGTCAGTCAGTGCTGCAAAAGCACTTTGAAAAATGTATGTAAATGCCTGGCTGATATTCATTCTGTGCATCACTCTTTTCTGTACATGCACAGAGTAAAGTGAAAGTTCAACACCTTATCTAAAAATAAGGTAAAGCGAAAGAAAATATATATATATATAAAGAAAATAAATGAATGGGGAATTTTTAGAACTTGTTTTTTGCCTTGTATTACCTTTTATTTAGTCAAAAGATGATGTACTGATGGTTGGTGACATTTTGATAGCAAGTATACAAAAAAAGGGGGTGGCATACCACTTTCTGGGACAGAATACCAAATCTGGGGAAATGGTAATCCATGTGGTACATCACTTTTTAAAACAAATTTCTAGCCCTGAGATACATGGCTTGTGATTAGAGGGACTAGAACAAGCTGCACACTAGTATTGTATTGCCAGCTTCTGAGGCAGGGGACAAACACACACACACACACACACACACACACACACACATATGGAAACTTACCAGACTTGCAAAAGCATATTGCTATGAGAACTTAGCAGTTTACCACATTCCAGACTACTGTCTGTTTCTGTTACTGTTACTGTCTCTGAGAGAGGCACACAGGGTTGCTTAGTTACATACTGATAAGAGAGATAGTCTGGAACTCCAAGGATGACATATGAGACATGACATGGACAAGCAGCCTTGGAAATGTTGCTAAGATATCTGAGTTTCATAAGGGTCCTTTGATGTATCATGTAACTATAAATGAAGCTGGGTATAAGAATGGCTTCCAGAGAAACAGGGAGTTGAGACACTGATTCCATCTTTAGAAGACCTCAGTACCTGCCACCCATCTCCACAGAGAAGGCAATTTTTGGCCAGGTTATCTTTCTGTAAGCTAGTAATCCATCTAGGAACCTATGCCATATGCTTTGTACTGTTATTCATGTGTATACTGCAGTATAAGGTAGCTTATTGCCATCATTTGTGTCCAGTGTCTTTATCTGTGATTGATGCACCCGACACTCCAAACATCTTCTTTACAAAGTCGTGACTCTTGCTGTGTTCCCCTGGGACCATGATAAAGTGTATGTGTGTGTGTGGGGGGGGGTCTGAACCCAAATACAGTTGTGCCATTAGCACTGCAAAGTGGGAGATGCCAATTTTCAAAAAGGTGTATAACCTTGTTGTCACTTCTAAGGGAAGAGCTATGCATAACCCCAGATTTAGGGTTTCATAGCTCACAGTTTGAGAGAGCCCAGTTGGCTTGGCAGGGTGGAAACAATAATTATGAAGTTTTAGCTAAATATAAGCTACTTGGCTTTTGTAGCGATGTCCTGCAGAACACAGATCCACTGGAGTATTATAAGGAACAGTTTGATCAGTGGGAAACTGAAAAAAAAAAACAAGTCAGAAAATGCAAATAGCAATTTGTAGTAATGAACTATGCCTAACAAAATCTGTTTTGAGAACTAATTTGGATTTGGTTAGACTGAGTGAACTGTGTTAAACTTAAAGTTGCAAGTGATTCTGTCAGGACACAGAATGAATTAGTGGTGGCTGGGAATATGAAGCACTGCCCCATTCCAGTAGGGATGTTTGTTATTGACAAATGTTAAATGGACTTACAACATACTGTACTTGATAACGTCTTCCCCTATCTAATCTCTCTCTACAGTATACTGGCTGCACAGCCCTTTTCTGCCTTCTTTGCAATACCTTCAAACCCCTAATCTGATTAACCAAGGAAAATTATCTTTTACTGTTCTATCTATCTTTGCACACCACACCTCAACACGGAGGTTGGAAAAAGACTGTTCTGCGTGATACTAGTTTGAAGGAGGTTATTTCGGCAAGACCGAGTCAGAAAGAAACTAGACTGCAATTTCTTTAACAATTTGTGGGGTATTTTTCTACTGAGAGAGGACAAATACTTTGAACTGCATTTTACAATCTCTGAATTCCTTCAGTCTGTGGTGTGTGTTTACATTAAAAGTTTTTTTTCTTTTCTTCTCTGAGAAGGAATGAAATGTTCCAGTGCTATGCACTGTTTTGAGAAATATTATCTCAATTAGGTTACTAAGAGATAGATCAGTTAGGTCAACAGAGAGACAAAGAACATTCTGCAACTAAAGCTATGTTTTGCTTTGCAGTTTAAACATGAATCATGTTATTTAATATTTTGGTTTGAATATTTTTGCCATATTCTGTTTAAATATTTTTGCATTATTCTGAGCATAGATGTGTATGCATGTTTTTATTATGAAAGTACGATGTGGAATAAACTAAAATGAGTTAATCCCTCACTGTACCCCAATTACTAAACTCACCCCTTATGGGGGATGGAGTCCAGGCAGCTGCCAGCCTGCCACAAGCCTTCACTGGTTTGAACCTAGTGAATGGGGGGCCCTTTACTTAAAAATATTCAACTGTGAAACAGGATACAAGAATGTTAATCCTGTCTGTTTTTATTTTGCTTATTTTAAAGTTATTTGTAGCTTTTCTGTTTCATTGGCATATCCATACCATCTCAGTTGCAAGGGAGTTCCAACTCTTGGTATGTCCCTATTATGTAAGAGAATTTTTTTTTTGTACCATACTGTTTGTTAAACATAAGAGGTTTAGCATTATTTGCATTTTGTTTTGTTTTTTACTCTACTTCTCAAAAAGTAGGATGGGGGCATGATTATAAAAGAGGCACATTTAAACTAAACTCTCTTATTATGGGTTAATCTGTTAGCCTTGAATTCTCAGCTAAAAGTCTGAGAAGGGCTGACTGGCTAAAATCCAATCCACAGACTGTTTGGAGTTTGTTGTGATGTGCTCATTAAACAAATTGAAATTTGTATTCTGAAAATCAATTTTTTTTCAACATTTTATAAGTTTTGATAAACCCAAACATTTGATTAACCATTCCATAATAGAGTTTTTTTTATATGTCTGGAGGAACAATTTAACTGCCTAAAATGGCACTTCAGCAGTCTATGCTGTTTTGTTTTATTTTGATATTACATTGTTAAAGCTCATAACCCTTCTCATTAGCAGCCACAATACCCAAGCCAATCTCCTTGCATGACAAGGAACTTGAAGGGGAGACATGGACTTTCTCCACTGCCCCCGTCACCATAACTAAATTCTTTCTGGCAATAGCTGATTAACAACTGATTAAAAAAGGCATTAAAGAAATTACTGATGTGCCCATGAGAGGCAGACAACCATTTCTGAATGTCAATTACATTGTTTGGGTTTGGAGTAGCCACGGACAAATGATTTCATGCCAATCTGTTCAAATCAATAATAACACCCTAGATATGGTGGCAGATATACACCGCTTCCAAAAAAAACAAACTCACTCTGGTAGAAGGCTTTTTCATGGTTCATCAGAGGGGAGGGTGTGTGCAATGTCACAACTGTTACCTTTCTACTGCTACCAACATCGGTGTGACTCAACATGAAAATAAAATGTACGTAGCTAAACAATGCCATGAAATGCAATTAGAAGCAGGAGACATGGTATTGGTCAAGATTTATGATGTAGAAGGACCCTTCTCCAAACCATGGTAGGGCCCTATACTGTAACAGTCAGTGCAGCCACACTATGTAAAATGTCAGGATTACAGGGGATAGTAAGGAAACAGCATAGGAACAAGTGATTTCATGTAAATCAGTTGAAACTGTTTACTAATCTACCAATTGAGGGAGGAGATGCCCTTCACTCTGTTTTTTTTTTTGTTTGTTTTTCAGAAATCAAGTGATATGTGGCTAGCAGCCACAACTGGGTGGCAGCAGACACTGGACAATCATGAAGTCTTCATGAGTGCCTTGCTGGCTTGTACTCAGAAGATACCAGCTCTATTGAAAAATAATACATCATTGTTTTAAGGGACAATACAAACATATTAATGAGGCAGGGTGCCAAAGCCCTCGCCTTTCTTTTGTTTTTCAGAAGCTGACAGCAAAACAGAAATGTTCCAGACCATGCTGATCCTAATTCATTTGTGGCATCTGGCCATGGGATTTCAAGTGATGATGCATGGCTAAGTGGTGACAGTCTGTGAAGAAAAGCCTTCCATGTTGTCTGTCAACTATGGTTCACCCATTTTCTCATACGTCCTGTGGTGGCAAAGACTGCCTAATAATTATGAAGAATAATGGTGTTCACAGTCTGTCCTATTGGACTGTGCTAAGTCTCACTAAGCATCATTTCAGACTTTCCTGTAATTTTGAATGCAATCCAAGAGAAGAAGGCACATGTTTGGACAATATTGTTTCTGCTTAACAGAATCTTTGTATACATATTTTTCCAGATGATGCCTCTTCGGTGGTTGACCCTGTACAGTGCTCAGATACAGGCACTTTTAAACTGAAAATTACAAAGGCAGCCAAAGTACTGTTATACAATACTGTGGTGTTGCAAAGCATCAGCTTGCAAGGAACTGTGACATTTTCCAATAATGCATCACCCCCTATGCCACAAGTGTCTGAGGACAATAAACACTGCCTCATGGTAGCCCAAGGACTTTATTGAATAATGTACTGTTTATATATAAACATGTTGTATGAATCTGTGAATTTGCTGTTACTTTGGGATATGATGTAATATGCACCTTGTGTAGGAACAAATGTATATTTCTCTACTTTTAAATGTTATAGCTGCCTATCAGGCAAAAGCACAAGATCCTTTAGCCAGTCAAGAAACCTACCCACAACATGGCATATTCCACTCTAGGCATCTACAAGGGCTGGATGGAATTGTTGGGTCTGTGTCAGGTCTATTTGGGTTAGAGATGTCAATTTGGAAAAGAGTCAATTTAGAGGCCATAAGGTGACATATTGGGCACTTCGAGACCCAACTTACACTCTCAGGAATTAGGCTCCTAGGTCACTACTTCAGAAACAAATTTACACAATGTGTTGTGCACAGAATAAACTTCTTTATTATTAAAAAATAGCAGCAACAAGATAAAAAGGACTGCCCTTCCCATAGCTGGACGTTTTTGCATCACAACAGATGCTTTTTCAAAAAAGCATCTAGTGTGATGCAAAAAAGTTCAGCTGAGGAGGGCAGTCCTTTTATCTTGATGCTGCTAAATTTTAACAATAAAGAAGTTTATCCTGTGCACAACACATTAGGCCAGATATTCAAAGCAGCTGCGCATGGCACAACCAAGTTGTGCCGGCGCAAGTCCTAAGTTGCACCACCAGGAGATATTGAAAGTGACCCGCAGTATAGCTCAAATCCCACTGTGCCAATGCGCAAATGTAATGTATGTAACACAAGTGCATGGGGGCGTGACCATGAATTTATGGTGCAATAGCATATTCAATGGGAAAGCAAGGTGCATGTGTGGAGCAAACACCAAGTTGCACCAGGCAGACTTGAGCATATAAAAACAAGCTCAAATACACAGACAGCAGAGGTGCAACAGTGTGCACAGAGAGACAGGGAGTGAGAGAATGCAAGAGAGAAAGACAGAGAGTGGGAGAGAGGCAGACAGAGAGAGAGAGAGAGAGAGAGACAGACACGGACAGATTGACAGATGGCGGGACAGTGTGCCACAGGAAGCCAGGGACAGGCACAGTGACTGAGAGATGGACAGTGGCCCATTCCTAATGGATGCTGTAATGAGGGGTGTGAGGAGGCTGAAGGAACACCTGCGTGGCTGATGAAGGACCCACCGGTGGTATGCCCAACACAGGTAGTACCGTGCCAGGGTCACGTTTGAGAACTTCAGTGACATGTGGATAGTGGGCTGGTACCACCTGAACAGGGAAGTTCTGAGGCAGCTGTGTGATCTGTGCAGTAAGGAGATGCAGGAACTCACCAGACATAGTCATGCCATGTCAGTGGAGACCAAGGTGACCGCTGTGATGTGCTTGCTCACCATGAGCACCTTCCAAAGAGCCACAGGGGACACCACGGGTATCACCCAGTCAGCTACGTCCCATCTCCTCACCCAGTTCCTCAACGCTCTGCTGCCACATGCCTCAGAGTACATACATGTCCCAAGCACACAGGCAGAGCGTACAGCAAACATGCAGGAGTTCTATTGGGTGGCACGCATGCCAGGTGTGATTGGGGCCATTGACTGCACTCATGTCAGCATCTGCACACCACCAGGCCCAGAGGGCCTGGGGTACATAAACCGGAAGGGGTATCCTTCCATCAACTGCTAGGTGGTGTGAGATACCACGGGGTGCATCATCAATGTCTGTGCCATACACCCCAGGAGTGCACATGATGTCTACATATGGAACAGCTCTGTGCTGTGCCATAGGTTTGAGCAGGGAGACATCCCCACGGGCCACCTTGTCGGTGAATAGGACATGTATCATTGTGTCTGTGAGCCATTGGGGAGGTGGCAGGTGGGGAGGGCAGGCCATTGCCATGGCAGAGAGTGAGCATGGGGCAGCATAGCACTGGACTAACCTAATGTCTTCTCCCACCCAGGTGACAGCACATACCCCCTAAGGGCATGGCTGTTCACCCCCTACCAGAGACCATCATCCCCTGCAGAAGACAGAAATAATGAGGCACATGCCAGAACATGCAATATCATCGAGCGTGTCTTTGACATGCTTAAGTTACAATTTCATTGCCTAGACAGGTCAGGCGGTGCCCTACAATACAGCCCATCAAAGGCCTGTGGCATATTTCTGGCCTGCTGCATCCTGCACAACATGGCAATTGACCATGGAATAGATGCCAAGGCTGAGGAGGGTGATAGTAGTGGGGATGATGGCAATGAAGGGCCGGAAGGCTGTGGGCAGCCACCCCCTGGAAGAAGGGACCCCAGAGCAGAGCAGGAGGCAAGGCGGCACAGGGACACAATTGCAAGGGAGCATTTTGGTCAATGCAGGTGAGTGTACATACACACTGGCATGGGCATCACAGGACAGCACTCCACACCATGGCAGGGGTGTGCACAGTGGATGGCTTGCAAACACTGGTGAACATGACACACAGCTGAGACACTGGCACACAGGTGCGCAGCAACATTCATGCAGCACTGGCATGTGCACAAGGAGACACACACACACACACACACACACACACACACACACACACACATATGGTGGGACATGGCATGGATCAGAACTGTGACACCAGTTCACAAGTACCACCAGTGCCGAACAGCCCTCATCACCTCCATGCCACACATCTCAGCAGCACAGTCCACACACACAGGGGTCATGTGGCACAACACACATGAGCGCCACCACATGCATGCTGCACCAGCACCACCCACGTGTGCATATGGCAATGAAAGTGGATGGCAGGGCAGGGCAGCACACATGGCACTATGACTGAGCAGTCCCATGAATGTCAAGGCCATGTGGGCAGTCATGCCGTGGACAAGTGGCAGCTGCATGCTGCGCATCAGCCTCGGTGGGTGTGTCTGACCCTCCAGGGGTTGAAGTGCAGGACCACGAACGTGTCCATGCAGAGGCTTAGAAGTGGCCAAATGGGCCTGCCTCAGGGGTGTCTGGGATGCTGACATCAGACCCCGGCATCCACTGAGCTGGGGTCACTAGCCGCTGGGATCATGGGGTGGAGAGTGCACTGCAGGGTATCCCCTGTGCACAGCCAAGCCCAGTGGCTGCCAGTGATGCCAGCCCAGTCGCAATGGCACCAGTCATGAGGTCCAAAGCTGTGGTCATGGTCTCCTGCATCTGTCTGAGCTCATCAATAATCTGAGCAGTGCCTCTGTCCTGCAGCTTGGCCATGAGATGCACATCAGCCTGCAGTGCATGCACCTCAGAGGCAAGCAACACCTGGTTGTCCAAGGATGCCTGCAGTAACCAGGTGTGCTCTGCCAGCCACTCAGCATCCTGGGCCACCTGGGCTGTTTGTCGAGCTTCAGGGGATAGCTCAGCATGCTGCACAGCCTCCCGCTCAGGTGGACACTGCACAGTGGGCTGTACAGGAGGCATGCTTGTGTCAGATGCACTGGTGGTGTGCACCATGCCTTGCTGCCCAGTGTCACCAGCATACAGCCGCCACTGCCTGACCATCTGCCGGTCATTACCCTGCATCTCCACTGTGCCACCAGCACCTCTACCACCCACACTGGACACAGTGGTGGTGCCACACACCACAGCCCCAGCGTGGTTGGGGGGGCAGCTCTGCAGCCAATGGGGCAGTGCTGGGCCCTGATGGTGCCTGTGTAGTGGGTAGTGGCATTTCTGCCACCAACGGCCTGATGCTGTCCATGAACATTGTGACATCATCATCGATGTCTGATAACAACCCTAGCTGGGTCTCTGCACACAGCACTTCCAGGCTGTCATTGTCCAGGAACCCAGCAAGGGTGTCATCAGACACCATGTCCAGCATGTCCACATGCCCCGCACAACCAAGGCAGGGCCTGTCCCTGCTCCGGATGCCCTCTGATGTTGACAGTTGGGCATCCATGTCAGCGTCCACCTCCAACTCATCCCCTGCCCAGAGGTGTGCTGGTGCTGCAAGACAATAGCAGAGGGTCAGTGTTGCTACATTGTCCAGGACCCCCCCAATGGCCCCACCACTATCCCCCCATGGCCCCCCCACCATGCCCCCCATGGCATGCAGACATTGCCTACTGACACTGCAGTCCACTGTGCATCCACAGACACACTCTCAAGTGGCCAGTGGCACGTCAACAAGCAAACACACACAGCACACACACTGGCCCGCTCGTACTCACCATGCAGTGAGGGGTTGCCACCCATCTGGAACCCACCACTGGGCACACCCTCCACTGATGCTCGACTAATGCTGGGCGCCACCAGCTGCTCCAAGGCTGTCAGCAGAGGCACTGCTGCTGGCCCACCACCAGTCACCCTGCGGGATGCCTGGATGGCAGCTATCTTCTCCTTTATGTGCCACCTGTTGATGCCAATCTTTTTCTTGCACTCTTGGGGGGTGCGATGGTGTTGGCCATGGGTGTTGACATACCCTGCCACCTCATCCCAGCCCAAAACCCGCTCCTGTGGCATGCCAGTGGCACCACTGAGAAGGACCTCCCTGTCCATATAGGCCTCATACAGGGCAGTGGTCTCTGAAGCAGTAAAGTTGGGCCTGCACGCCCTGAGTCTCCACACCTTCCTCACCTGAAATTCTGCCACCTGTGGGAATGGACACCAGTGTGGGTTAGTGGCAGCAATGAATGGTACACCTCTCAGTTGCAGAGTTGCAATAGGCCCCTGTCAATCCATGTTTCCCGTCGCTCACCTGAAAGGTTGCAATATCGGTCTGTGGCCTGTGCTGTTCATTGGCACTTTTATGGCTCAACACATGCAAATGTGGGTGAGCGCAATTGTAATGATATACTAATGCTCCCCACTGTGCCATGCATTGGCTCATGAGGTAAGTTACATAAGGTGGCTGAATATCGAGTACTTGCACCATGCGCATTCATGTTGCACTGGAGCAACCCCGAGGCACAATACTTGCACATGCACAGTGCGCATGCCCACAGTGTGCATGTGCGTGACACATCCCACAGTACAATCACACAACACACGGACCACGCGATGCAATGGCACTGTGCATGCAGCGCATGTATGGCTTCGCTCATGCTCACACATCCTGGCATGCACACTATTGTGCACCTGCACACTGCATGCTGGGTGTTGACCTGTGACCCACGGGTCACCTACATGACCCCGTGACCCCGCTAGTCCATGACGTAGTGCACCTGCCCATCATTGTGCAATGGTACTGCACTGCACATCCTGGCATGCATCCACGTGCTGCGCATCCACGTGCTGTGCAATAGTGGTCATGCATAGCCTATCACGCATCCAGCACCTGTGGCAGACATGTGTGCTTTTCACCACTATTTACATTGCCAATCTGAATGATGACCATGGCACAGGGGACTGGCAGACGTGCCCTTAACTGGTCAGACATCGAGATTGTGAACCTCATGACTGTTGTCCAGCCCTATGAGGGTCAGCTTTTTGGGCAGCTGCCTCTGCAGCAGGCCAGGGTCCTGGTGTGCCAGTCTGTTTTGGAGGCCTTGGAGAGGAGGACGGGTGTGCTACACACACCCGAACAGTACAGGCATCGTTATGGTGAACTGCGGCGGAGGGATCCTGATCACCTCTGGAGGCTGCAGGCCTGCATCCAGCATGGTGCAGTGCCGCAGCAAAGTAGGTGTTCGCTTGTTACATGTCTGCCCTGGTGCAGTACTGTGTTGTTAGCATTGCTGCCAGGCATGTCCCACAGTGGGGTACATTGTTGTCCTGCCCATCACCATGCGTCATGCCTGGCTGCTGCATGCATTGTTGCTGTGCTGGCATGCAGGCCACAGGATGGACAGGGGCATGCTCAGTGCGCAGTAGGCTGTGTGATGGGGGGAGACCAGCTGGTGTGATCGTGTACTGATGTCCACCTCTCTTCTTTCCCTTCCCAGGGACTGAGGACCACAGGTGGGCCTGAGTGGCAGTGGAGCAGTACAGGGCAGTGCCCCCTGATGGTGGACAACCAGCACCAGCTGCACCGCAGAGGGCAGGTAAGCAATGTCATGGTCATTCTCACTGTACATGGGGGGTAGCAGTGGGGAGTGGGTACAGCCATGGCCGCCTGTGCCATGTACCTTGACAGCTGTGTGTGTTGCACAGTCCATTGTGTATGACACAGTGGCCCATCTGTTTACCCCATGTGACAGCTGTTGGTGGAGTGGGCATGCACACAGATGCCACTGGCGGTGCTGCTGTTGCTGTGTGCCATGTGTCCATCACAGTGCAGTCGTGTGGCCGCTGCATGGTGACGTCCACCTCTCTGCACCACCGTGGTGTGCTGTGTTGTTGGCTGGCATTAACCCCCCTTGGGTGTCCATACCAGGCTCTCCAGGGGTGTGTGCTCATGCTGACCATTGTGCACTGTGGGTGGGCATGGTTCCCTGGGCCGTTGCACTGATCACCTGTGCTTTCCCATGCCATAGGTCTCAGGCAGCCAGCAGCCCGATGGCCTCAGAGGGCTCAGACATGGCTCCTGCATCAGATCCTGCTTGTGGTCACCAGTGTCCTGGCAGTGGTGGGTGCAATCAGAAGAATGACGGCAGCAAACAGGCGCGAATGGAGGCATGGTGGGGCATCCGGCTGTGGATGCCATTGATATCCAATGTATATAGCCCCAGGTACCCTTGTTGCCCCTGTTCCCCTACAGTCCCCCTTCCTGCTGTGCAGATGCTGCTCCCTGTCCCCATCCATTCGTTGTACCTACCCTGTCCCTGACCCCTGTTGCTTTGTGTTGTTATTCACTTTCTACTTTTATAAACCTTTTTCACCTACATGCCTGTGTCCTTGTCTGCTTTGCAGGTGTCGTGTGGAGCCATGCTGCAGTGATCCAGTGTCTGTCCATGGTGTTTGCACAGGGGTGGGGGGCACGTTTGGTGCTACCATGGTTCCCTGCTGTGTACAGTGGTGTGTCACATTGTGGTGGGGGTCATCCCCCAGTTTGGTGGGTGTGCTGTGTGGCTTCAGGGTCTCCATGGGGCTGTGGTCAGGGGTGGGGGCAGGGGTGTGCATGGTGGTAGCACACAGTCATAGTCATCATTCTGGATGTGTCTGCATGCTGGGGTGTGGACTGCTGCATCCCCTGTTGGGCACCCTGTCTGGTGTGGTCTGGCACTCTGCCTGGGTCCTGGCTGGTTCACTGCCCAGTGTGTGCGCTATCTGTGTGCATGTGGGGCATGGGTGTGTTTGGCTCCATGGTTCTGGGGGTGGACTGCCATTGCAACATGGTGGTGGGCATGGCAGGCTGGCTGGTGGCTGGGGGGGCACCCTTGGCAGCCTTGTATTAGCCATTGTCTCCTTCTGTCGCTTGCTGGCCATGCCACCATTGTGTTCTGGGTGCCTGTGTGTGCACTGGTGTGCCCTGCTGGTGAGGGGTCCTGTGTCCATCATCACTGTGCTTCCCTGGCTGTGTCCCTGGGTTTCTTCTATGTGCGCTGCCCCCCAGTGTTGATGTGCAAGTCTGCTCTGCACTTCCATGGTTGTGCCAGTGCATTTCAGGTTGTGCCATGGTGCATTTGTGTCATATTCAGCCGAGCTGCGCTGGTGCAGTGCAGTCTGCGCATCTTCTGAATATGGCACCCGTGGAGCCGTGGTACATCTTATTTCTGCTGTCCCAGACTTGTGCCTGTCTTTGGCACATTTCTGAATATCTGGCTCATTGTGTATATTTGTTCTGATGTGGAGTTGTAGGAGCCAAATTCCTGAGAGTGTAAGTATAATTGCAATATTTGGCTCTGGTTCTTGCCATATATTGAGCCACCTTGTTGTGACTGACTTCCAGACCCAAGCAAAATGTACAAAGCCTGTGCTATATGGTCCTGATAGTTTAAAGGCTTATTTTTCTTTCAAAGTTTCACATCATGCTAGAGCCCAAAATCCCATAGCTATGCAAGGCAGGAGACCCCAGTATGGAGTCTTCCATACCAGACAGGTTCAAGACCTGGAAAAACATACTGCTACAATCTCAGATCTATTTGCATCTGGCTTGTCCATATGGAATAGGGTTGACATGGACAGTGAGAGACATGTGCATTATTTTGAGCACCAAACCTATGATATGAGATTCAAAGCCTAGCACAAAATAAGAAAAGTATGTATGATATGTATATCATATCATATATCATATCATATCATATCATATCATATCATATCATATCATATCATATCATATCATATATCACTCGGTGAAGAAAAGTAAGTGGGTTTGGGTAAGGAGATTTTATAAGTGTTACAACAAAATTTGGTAATTATACATTTATTTTATGTGATGGGGGTGGGTATTGATGGGAATGTGGTTGGTTAATCTTCAGACTTCAGAAACTAATTGTAACAGTATTAGCAAAGGTGTGGTTTTTATGACCACGAGGGGACATGTACAAGATCACCAACATATGATTGTTAAGAGACTTACTGTTTTCACAAACTTAATGAAACTACGATTAAGACCCCTGAAAATTAAAAAAGGAACATTTGATTTGGTGAATTGTAGAGCTAGGAGTTTATTTTGCTTTGCTTTACCGACACAGTGTGGAGACGTGGAAAAAAACCCAGGGCCCAAACATCAAAAGGGAATAACAATTACCCATGAGAATGCTAAAAGTCTTATACATAAAATGGACCAATATAGGGTTTGGGTTACTGGATTGTCTCAGGATATCTTGGCTATTTCAGAGACCTGGCTTCATTCTGGTATTTCTAATGAGGAGGTAGACCTAGCAGGTTATAGATTAATAAGGCCGGACATGGGAAAAAGGGGAGGAGGGGTACTGCTTTATGTAAAAAATACCATAGGTCCATACCAGTCACTATTAGCTAAAAATGTGGAAGGGATTGATTGTTTGGTTATAGAGCTGTTAAAATTAATTTTAATAGGTGGAGTTTTTTATGCTGCTCCTAAGACTAAAACAAGTACATTCGATGTTTTGGATGACATTTTACTGGAAATATTAAAAGATCAGTGTGTGTTGTTAACTGGGGACTTCAATGCAGACTGGGGGCATACTAGAGAGAATAAACTTAGAGCAAGTCTGGAAGTATTAGGACTTCAACAATTAATTCATCAACCAACAAGAAGTCTTAACAATAGAACTACTGGATCTATATTGGACCTGTTCTTTGTTTCACAAGAATTGAAGGTGGAGGGCTGTAAAGTCCTTCCTTTAAATCTGGGGGACCATAACCCAATTCAGTGTGTTTTATTTTTACAAAAAACTTTGGAAAGTGGAAAACATGAATGTTGGGTACGTGGCTGGAGGAGACTTAATGTATCATCCTTTAGGGATAGTCTTAGAAATTTTGATTGGTCAAAAGTACTTTTGATCCCTGATTTAAACCTGGCTATCCAGGAATTTACGGATTCCTTCCTGGATATTGTCCAGTTCCACACCCCAAAAATAAAAAAGAGCAATAATACCAAAGACTTACCATGGCTCAGTGAGAAATTGAAAACCCAGTTACATATAAGGAATAGAATATGGAAAATAGCTAAGAGAGCAAGACTAGCGGAAGACTGGGACTTTTTTAAGTGCTGGCTGAATAAATGTAAATGAATGATAGCCTTAGCCAAAAAAAGATTCTATCAGAAATCTTTTGGTAAGATGCAAGACCCAAATAAATTTTGGAAGAATATCTCCGACCTAAAAAATCCGTCAAAGTCTAAAAACCCTATTAATCTAGTACAGGGAGATAAATTGATAGATAATCCTTTAGAGGTAGCTGACCTGTTAAATCATTATTTTAGGGATTTACCAGACTTGGAAATACCAAAACTAGGAAGAGCTAATCTCTCACAAACACACTCTGTTACTTCTATAGTTAACAATAAGGGGTTTAAACTAAAAAAAATTAAACTACAGGATGTAGTCAAAGAATTAAAAAACTTGAAAGTGCTAAAGAGAGCAGGAATAGATGGTATCGATCCTAGGTTTTTGAAGTTAGGTTCTGATGTAATAGCCCCAATAGTCACATATTTTTATAATTGGAGTATACAATCCTTTTCTGTACCTGAACAGTGGAAAATGGGAGAAATCTTTCCCATACACAAAGGTGAGATTTTACAGCTCCTTCTAACTATAGACCAATCATCTTGCTCCCGATTCTTTCAAAAATCTTGTAAAAGCTGGTAAATTACCAGCTTGGCCACTATCTTGAACAAGAGGGGATCTTAACTAAGTACCAATATGGGTTTAGAAAAGGTAGGTCCACGAACACCGCCCTGCTTGATTTTGGTGATTTGGTGGCAACATCACTAAATCAAGGTAAATGTACTGGGGTGGTATTCATGGACCTAAGTACAGTTTTCGATTTGGTACATCATGAGACTCATTTGCACAGATTATTGGATATTGGGGTGCAACAGGAATCTCTGCAATGGTTTAGAACCTACTTATCTGATCGTAGGCAAAGAGTGGCCTGTGGTGCTGCTGTCTCGGGTCTCCTGGACTTAAAATTAGGTGTACCACAGGGCTCTATTTTGGACCCTGTGTTATTAAACATCTACATAAATAGCCTTGTATCTCATATAACTGGTACTGAGGTCAGGCTTTATGCAGATGATATTGTACTAATTGCTTCTGCAAATAGTCCCAGAGACCTGAGACAGCAGCTCCAGACAGACTTTTTTAATATTGAGACTTGGATGAGAGACTCAGGCCTTCTAATGAGTATTAGAAAGATGCAGAGTATGATCTTTTCAGTGGGATCACATGAAAAAAAGGATTTCACAGATTTACAGATTAATTTTCTTGACAGGACTAAGGTTCAGGTGGTACCTAGTTATAAATATCTGGGAGACCTTGTTGATTCCCAATTTTCTTCCTCTGAACACATTTTATTGCAGACAAAAAAGGTTAATCAAAGACTGGGAGCTTTAAGAAGGTTGTCAGGATGTCTGACTAGGGAAATTAAAATTAGACTAGTAAAACAACTATTACTGCCTGTACTCGACTATGGATTTCCATTGTATATGCATTCTTACCATACGTCTTTGGATAAGATAGACCAGATGTATTATAGAATGGGGAACTATATATTACAGAATAGACATCGGGTTCATCAATGTCTGGTCTACCAGGAACTTGACTGGTTACATCTGACAGCATGGAGGAAGTATTTATGATCAGTGGTATGTCATGGTCTAGTTTATCCCAAGAGTAAAAAACTGCATCCATTAAATCATTTAATATGTTTGAACTTAAATTTGACATATTCAGATAGGCTAAGGAAAACATCCAGGAAATTGCCTATGATCCGAATTATGAATCGGATGGGGGATATAATTCTTCAGAACTGTTTAGCAAAGACTTGGAATGAATTACCGTTTCAATTAACTGAGATTCTTGACTTGCACATATTTAAACTTAAATTGCATGATTACTTGAATGTCTGTTGTAACTGTTTTTAGTTTACATATTGTTTTTTGCTCTGTATGTATTTATTATGTACTGTTTTGTCGTAATTACAATTATGTGCCACAGAAATTTGTTGTAAATGGGGATTTATTTCTCCAACAAATCAGCCTGTATAAAAAGAAACTTTTAAACAAACATATCACATCATATCATATCATATCATATTATATCATATCATATCATATCAATATGTATATATTACCTGTTTCTTTACTGAAACACAATCTAAGATTAGTGCATTAGTTGCAAACAATCATAGGTTGATAGGTTCATAGATAGAATAACAATTAGTGGTCAAATTCCCAATTCTTGTTTCCCATGTGCTGATCCAGCAAACATTTAAAAGCACATACATTTTGTGCAGTAACTATTGATGTCGGTAATGAGTTCTGTATGTTGACCACTCTTTGGTTAAACCATCTGGCTGTCTTAGTAGAGTTATACTGTTCTCCTTTAAGCTGGAAAGGATGGGCCGTGGATGCTCTTTCCAGATGTTCCTTTCTACATAACCCTACTGATTCCCATAGTATGGCATCAGTTAAGGCTTTAAAAACAAAGCAGAGTTCCCCTCTAATTTTACGATAATTATAGAAAAAACACTCAGTTCCTGTAACCTAACTTTGTATGGTTTATCCTTAAGCTGAATCACTTTTTTTTGTTAGCCTCCTTAGCACTCTTTCAACCTTTTTGCTAGTTGCAATACTCTGTGGTGTACAGATAGCAGCACCATATTCCAATATGATTAAAGGTCTGACACAAACACGTAGGTAAATGAGTAATATGTACAGCCTATGGGAGCTATGTTCTCACAATGATTTATAATTTGCTCATAAGATGCAGAAACAAGGGCATTTCGCAGATCTCATCTCTGATAATTATTTGGCCAACTGGTATTGTCCAGCATATGTAACTAGGTCATAGGACATCCCTACGATGTGCCTTGAAGTCTGTCAGAAGTTTTCCTTTGTAACAGTTAGACACCTGGGCTACGTGACCTTGCTTCCCAACCAAGGCAAATGTTACCAGTATTTGACCACGATGTGGCTCCTTTTGACAAACTGGCTACAGTCCATTCTGTGGGTTACTTGGAAGGTGACATCTACAAGGAACAGGCAGACACCCCTTCCTTGGTAGTGTACAACCCCATCATGGCATTGTGGAAAGTTCCATACACTGCTTGCTGTTCAGTAAGAGGTCATTGCTGCATATGTCACTGCGATGTCTTTGATGTGGTTACACCTATGTGCAGCCTTGATGGTGGTTCCCAGCATTACATAGGCATCTTATCAGTTCAAAATAACATCTATCCAGTGAGACTGGCAAAATGGCACCTTCATGTGTTTAAAGTTACTTACAATATGGCTGGTCAGTATTGTCTAGTTACAAATGATAAATTGTTTACATATGGGACACTCACAAATGACATGCCCAAACTTTAATGTGCATATTTCTCCACTCTCTCTAGATTTAAACCTTTTGCTGAATCGTAAAGATGAACACTTAATTAGAATGAATAATGACATGCAATATGGTCAACGGTCTTTAAATTCCTTATTGCATCATGGTGATTAAGATATTTTAACCTCAAGTACTTGTTGAGAAGTTAGTTTTGAATTGTTAGTTATGCTACAAGTTATGCTAGTGCTCATCATATTCACAATGCTTTGTTGCCTTAGACAAATTTTAAGAAACCATTGCTCATGTTGCTGCGGTGTAGGGTCACGAGGGCCCAGGATTGCATCAACCCTCCCCAATCAATCATCGTGGGACGGACCCCCCCAAAGCACAGATGCGGGTGTAGGGTCACAAGGGCCCAGGATTGCATCAGCTCTCCCCAATTAATCATTGTGGACAGACCCCCCTGAAGCCCAGACACGGGTGTAGGGTCGCAAGGGCCAAGGATTGCATCAGCCCTCCCCAATCATCATGGACAGACCCCCCCAAAGCACAGATGCAGGTGTAGGGTGTAGGGTTGCGAGGGCCCAGGATTGCATCGGCCCTCCCCGGTTGGTCATTGTGGACAGACCCCCCCGAAGCACAGACGCAGGTGTAGGGTCGTGAGGGCCCAGGATTGCATCAGCCCTCCCCAATCAATCATCGTGGATGGACCCCCCAAAGCACAAATGCAGGTGTAGGGTCACGAGGGCCCAGGATTGTATCAGCCCTCCCCAATCAATCATCGTGGATGGACCCCTCCCGAAGCACAGGTACGAAGAAGGTGGAACTCCATTTCAGATGCCACTGGCGCCATTTTCAAATGCAGCTACTGCCTGCATAAGGAAGCTCTGCTCTGCTTCCAATGTCTGTTTGCTTTGCTTGAACTATGCTTGTTAAAAAAGTCAGCACAGGTGTGCTGATAGTTTTATTTAACTAAAAAATTCTGCCATGCTTACCCTCTTTGCTGATTTTTGTAAGGTGCTTTAAGAACCTCTTGTAATCACTTGTATACTATTTGTTGGCTAGTTTACAGTTTTTCCAAAGATTTGATATCTAAAACCTTTGCCATGCTTACTCCTTTGTTGCTTTTGCAAGGTGCTTTAAGAAAATAATGTAACCCTTATAGTTTGTCTTAACTGTGCAGGATAGCATTACAGTCATAAAAAAAGGCAAAACAGGCAACCAAAGTAAGCCTATATAATCTTGGAGGGGAAGCTGGAGTGGGAATTTGATGCGCACAGTAAGCACCTCCATTACGCGTTAGACCTTCTCCTGTTAACCTATAAATGCACTCACACGGCCAGTCGGCTTTTTTTCACTATTGCACCAATTTTAGCAAGTGCTGTAGCTGGACTAACTTGGGAACTTATTCTCTTAATAAGCTACTGTCGGCAGAGTGTTAAACCAAGCAGCGTAATAATAAAAAAAAAATTACCCTGCACTGCCGAATTGACCGGGAGGCCAGAAACTCAGTCACCCAGGTCCCAAAAGCTGCATTTGTAAATGGCTGCCAGCTTAGGTATTTACCACGCAGCCTCTGGGTCACAAATCACCTAGCCATTATTGCACAAACGCTCAAACTGGGGACAAAAGAATGTACTTGGGCCAATAATAAGCCCCACATACCTTAGGTTCTCCTCCAGCTCTGCATATAAAAACTCCTTTTTCTCTCCACAGACGCGGGTGTAGGGTCGTGAGGGCCCAGGATTGCATCAGCCCTCCCCAATCAATCATCTTGGATGGCTCCCCCGAAGCACAGGTACGAAGAAGGTGGAACTCCATTTCAGATGCCACAGGCACCATTTTCAAATGCAGCTACTGCCTGCTCTGCTTCCAGTGTCTGTTTGCTTTGCTTGAACTATACTTGTTAAAAAATCGGCACAGGTGTGCTGATAGTTTTGTTTAACTAAAAAATTCTGCCATGCTTACCCTCTTTGCTGCTTTTTGTAAGGTGCTTTAAGAACCTCTTGTAATCACTTGTATACTATTTGTTGGCTAGTTTACAGTCTTTCCAAAGATTTGATATCTAAAACCTTTGCCATGCTTACTCCTTTGTCGCTTTTGCAAGGTGCTTTAAGAAAATAATGTAACCCTTATAGTTTGTCTTAACTGTGAAGGATAGCATTACAGCCACAAAAAAAAAGGCAGGACTTCCGGGGTAATGGCTGCCCTGTGAAGAGCTCTTTTACATTGCTCTCCTAACCTCCTCCTAAATCGAGTGAGTTTTCACATTTTAGAGCCTGAGTTTGGTATTAACGAGTGGGAAGACTACCAGACTAGTGAGACACTCGACCCAGTGCTTACCGGAGCGTGATTTTAGAATGGAAGCTGAGATGAAAGTGTCGGCTCTCCAACACACTCCCCTGCTGACTCCAGGTAAAGACAAGAACCCGAAGCGATCCAAAGCGAGCGGGTCAGAAACAATTACTTCTCCTAAGCAACAAACCATGTTAACAGAAGAGCGGTTCCTAGAGGAAATGGGCCCTATGAAAGAAATGTTGCTTGCCCTAGCCTCTGATTTAAAGGGCATGAAATTATCACTGGAGCAACTAAATACACGTACGAAGGATAATGAGACCAGGATCTCATCGTTAGATGATTGGAGGGCAAGAATGGATCCAGAAATGGTTGCTCTGTGGCACAGGATTAAGAAAGCAGAGGATCGGCTAGAAGATCTCGAGGGCCACTCAAGGAGGAATAATTTGGTGGTGTTGGGGCTCCCGGAGGGTGAAGAGGGGCGTCAAGTGGTCTTATTCGCTCAAAAATTATGCAAAAAGTTGGCAGGGCCTTCTCCTAATGGGCCGGCATTTGTAATCGAAAGAGCCCATAGATCACTGTGGCCAATGACCCCACTAGGATCTCCCCCAAGGCCTTTTCTCTTTAGGCTTTTAAATTTTTCAGATAAACAGTTTATCTTGTCCAAGATAAAAGAAGTTGCTGAGCTACAGGTGAATTCATTAAAATGGCCTCCAAAAGGGTTAAGAATCAAAGGGCTCAGCTAGATGCCCTTCTAACATCTATTAAAAATTTAGAATACAGTTTATCACGTACCTTCCCTGTAGAGACGTGGACCAGATTATATCAATTGCAAGCCCAGTATGCAGGCTTAATATCTCAGAGGGCTGAGCTATCTTTACACAGAACCAAACTGAAATATCTGGACATGGAAGAGAGGGCAAGCAAGATGCTTGCGATGTGAATCCGCCAAATAGATGCCTCACAATTTATTGCTGGAATCTACTCCGAAGAAAATGGCCAAATTTGTACCGACCCCCAAAAAATGGCAGAAATGTTTGGATCTTATTATCAGGATTTGTATACAGTGGCCCCATCCTCAAGGCCCACCAAAGTGGTTATAAACTCCTATCTTAGTTCCATGAATCTGCCTAAGGTCACTGCTACAGAAGCAGCCCTCTTAAGTGCCCCAATCACCCTAGGAGAAATCCAGAAGGCCATCCAACAGCTACCATTGGATAAATCCCCCGGACCGGATGGTTTGTCAAGTAATTTTTATAAAACTTGTCAAGCTGCTATAGCACCTGTGCTAAAGGACCTCTTCACTTATTGGTTTAATAATGGGATATCAGATCCCAGCTTTCAAGAGGCCGTGATATCCTTAATTTTAAAGCCTGGGAAGGATCTGCAAAACCTCAGTAGCCACCGCCCTATATCCTTATTAAATAGAGACACAAAAGTCTTGGCCAAAGTACTGGCTAATAGACTCACTAAAATTGTAGGTAATTTAATAGGACACGAGCATGTCGGATTCATGGCCGGAAGGTCATCTCAAGACCATGTGAGAAAGCTGTTACACCTCATTGCGACTGCTAGAGACTCTAAGGTACCAATGGTGCTGGTCTCATTGGACGCCGAAAAGATGTTCGATAGAGTCTCCTGGATTTTCTGTTCGCCACTTTAACTTCTTTTGGTTTTCTGAAAGAATTTATAAAGTGGATTAATGTCTTATACTCCTGTCCCTCGGCCAGAGTTAAATGTAATGGGCTATTGTCCCCCTTTAAATTAGCTCGGGGTACTAGGCAAGGATGTCCCCTGTCCCCACTACTTTTCAATATATACCTAGAGCCCTTGCTTCTTAGAATGGCAGGTAACATTAACATTGAAGGTATCCAAGTAGGAGAAATAAGGTATGCTTTTTCAGTACATGCAGATGACATTTTATTAAATTTAGAGAGGCCAGGTATTTCAGTCCCTGCTGTCCTAGAAGAAATTGAGGAATATTCTAAAATATCCTATTATAAGCTAAATTGAGCAAAAATGAAGATAATACCCCTGAATTATAGAGTGAATAAAGCGGCGCTATCCCCTTTGGGCCTTGTTTTGGAAACGACGTCCATCGCTTATCTAGGAATCAAGATCATAGGGAACTTGGGACTATAATGTGAAACAATATTGATAATCTAATTAAAACAATAACTATGGACCTGGAGAGATGGCGACTACTCCCTATCTCTCTATGGGGTAGACTAAGCATAATTAAAATGAATCTGCTACCGAGGATACTATATCCTTTAGGAATGCTGGGTGCATACCTTCCAAAAATATGGTTTTCCAGGCTGCAAAGCATGCTAAACTCCTTTCTGTGGAACAAGAAGAGTATCCGTAGGTCTTACCTAAAACTGACAGCCCCGAAATTAAGGGGAGGCCTTGCAGCCCCCTCTTTTTTTCTGTATTATATTGCACAACACATGAGTAAATTGTCCTTCTGGCACAAAGAGATAGAACATACAGTATGTTCCCCTCTTTGGTTACCTATTGAAAGATATTTGGCAACCCGAGTAAAGTGCTAGTTGTGGGCCCTTTTATATGTTTCCCCATCCTACATTCCTAAGTTTCTTAGAAATAATCCCATGGGTTGGTCAATAAAGGCTTCTCACCAGGCCCAAAAATACTTCGCAATAAACTGGTGCCAGTCCTCTGACCAGCCAATTATTGATAACCCACACTTCAAGATTGGTGGCACACCATTACCCTCTGCTTTTTGGCCTCAGCTGAATCAATGTAAAGTCTCAGAAATGTGGGCGAATGGGAAACCGATTCCCTTTGCTCAATTACAAATCTCTATTGGTGCATCTGGCAATGAAGCCTTTAAATATCTTCAAGTCAGCAAGGCCCTCACCTCGTTCTCCCCGTTGGTCACATTAAGGGATTCAGGAGAGAGAGAGCTAACTACACTTATGCAGGTTGCTTCCCAACCACACACAGTGTCTAACCTATACAAAACTCTACAGGATTAGGACCATAGATTACCATCTGGAACTTGTCCCTACTGGATAAGAGAACTAGGTATCCCTGAAGATAGTAATTTATGGAAGAAACTTTGGATATCAATGTATAAATTTATTAAACAAGATAGACTTAGATTAGTCCATTATAACATTATGCATGATATTTATTTGACACCAGTTAAGCTCTTTAGATATGGGACATTAACTGCATCAACCTGTAATAATTGTAAGAATGACACCGGTTCTCTTTATCATATTTATTTTATTTATTTATCGAGTCTAGGATTACAAATACCTTTGAGCCATGGCTCTTTTACAAAGGTTCCACGTCAGAGAAATACAAATTATGGGGAACATCAAGACAGGCATTACAACAATGTGGACATTCAAACAGAGTACAGATTAATACAGTTCAAGGGTAGCATTGTAACAAGGCAGCCAGCGGCATTTGTCAGAGAAAATAGACAACAAATAAGAAGTGCCAGAGTCATAGCGAGAGGGAAGAGGGTAGTGGGGGACAAGGAATGTAGGAAGGGTGGCAAGAAGGTGAAAAGTGCAGCATTGGGTATGCCAAGATGTGAGGGTAGAATCCAATGAGGAGGTGGGGGACAACTAGAGCAGAAAGGGAAGTGGAGAAACAAGGTTAAGTTGGGCAGTCACAGGAGCTGTTGGTAGCGAGATAGTCCTGGAGCCTAGTTTTAAACATACCAATAGTTGGGGCAGAGGAGATGGTTGGGCTGAGGCCATTGAACCAGAGTGGCTCGATAAGCAAAAGAGCGTTGTCCCTGTGAAGTGTGACAGTGGGGGACTTTCAGTAGCTGTAGCGTGGATCTCCTAAGGTGCCATTTGTTAATTTGGTGTTGTAACAGAGTTGAGACCCCAGAAGGTGCAAGGCCAAGGTAGATTTTTTTCACCATGGAGCAGGTGAGAAACTTTATGTGGTTTGATAGTTGGAGCCAGCCAGTCTGAGTGTACAGGTCACATGTGTGGGTGAGACAGTGAGCACCAGTGATGAGCTGACATGTTTTATTTAAGGTAGTTGAGAGGCATCTAAGGGTTGTGGTTGTGGCCGAGCCATAAATGATGAGACCATAGTCTATTACAGAGATCACAGAGCTCAGGACTGCAACCTTCAAAGCTTCTGGCATGAGGTGTGGTCTGTGTTTGTAGAGGAGACCAAACCATGTATTAGCAGCTGTAGCTACATTATCTACATGAAGTCCATAGGAGAGATTAGGGTCAAGCTGTATCCCTAAGTATTTGAAGGACCCCACCTGATCTAGAGTGTTCCCCTG
Organism: Neoceratodus forsteri; assembly: GCA_016271365.2. NCBI lineage: Eukaryota > Metazoa > Chordata > Ceratodontiformes > Ceratodontidae > Neoceratodus > Neoceratodus forsteri. Next base: position 761,470,983 of record CM057451.1, read on the forward strand.
GGTGGTGGAGATAGCCAAGTGGTGTAGATTGTGTGGGTTATGAGAGCTGCAGAAGAGCATAGATTTGGTTTTCTTGTCATTGAGGACCAGTTTATGATTAAGAAACCATGTCTCTACAGAACTGAAACCAAGTTGAAGGTTGTGTTGAAGAGTTGCAGGATCTTTGTGAGTGGAGAATACAACAGCATCATCGGCATATAGTATGATCTGCTCAGAGCAGTGGTAAGGGAGGGAGTTTAAGAAAAGGCTAAAAAGGAGGGGTCCCAGTATGGATCCCTGTGGGACACCCGAGCGAACAGGCAGGGTGTTAGAAAGAGCGTCCGCAATTTCTACTCTCTGTGACCGGTTTTCTAAGTAGCTGTTAAACCAGAGAGAAGAGTCAGATGATAGCCCAGCATTCAGTAGTTGGTGTATTAATAATCCATGGTGTACTGTATCGAAGGCCTTGGAGAGGTCGACTAAAACGGCCCCTGTGAGAAGGCCGTTGTCAAAGGATTTGTGCAAAGCTCCAGTGAACTCAAGAAGGGCTGTGGTGGTGCTGTGACCTTTCCAGAAGCCGTGTTGTTGTGGACAAGGTATATTGTATTTATCAAGTTGTCAGTAGTTGATCAGCCACGATGCACTCAGTGCCTTAGAGAGTGGGGGCAGTATGGAGATAGGCGATAATTTGAGGAATCGCCTTGTCCTCACTTTTATGGATGGGTGTCACGTGGCTGTTTTCCATAGGTCCAGGAATTTTCCACAGCTGAGAGAGAGGTTTAGGATTTTTGTTAATGGATGAATTACCTCATCGAGGGTGAGCAAAAGAAGCTTAAGGTCCATGGTGTCGCTACTAGATCTAGATTTAGAGATAGCTGCAGTAATATAGTGGTGAGCTTCATTCAGCCTTACCTTCCTGAAGTAGAAGAGGGGATGGTTAGACTGAGGGGCTGAGGTATTTGGGGAGTAGGCCCTGTTTTCAAAAAAGTCATGGGGTAGAACAGCACTAAGGTTTGAAAAAGCCATGTCAAAGATGTTTGCGATCACCTAGGGGTCAAGGGTTGAGGATCCATCAACCATTAACATGGTTGGAGAGGTTTTTGGCTGCTTCCCTGTGACATCCTTGATATTGTCCCAGAAAGCACGACCATTTCCCCATGTATTGGTGAGAGCATCTTTGTAATAGGTGGATTTCATTAGCCGTATGGCTTTTGTGCAGGCATTTCATGCTTGTTTGTAATTTTGGATGTCCAGTTGTTTGCCAGTGGCCCTGGCAACTGCCCAGAGGTGATCCCTTAGTTTCAGCTGTGAGAGAAGAGTCGAGGTGAACCATGGGTTAGAGAGAGATTTTGTTTTGTGCCTTTTAGCAGGGCAAAGAGGTTGCAGGCTTTGTTGAAAATTGAGATTAAGTGATCAAGAGCCAAGTTAACATCTGTTGCTTCATAGATGGGTAGCCAATCTTGTAGAAGCAGGTGTTGTTTGAGATGTGGAAGTTTTCCACGAGGAAGGACTCTGCTAGCTATAATTTTGGGAGGGGGCTTAAGGAATTTGTTAGACCATGCACACATGACTGGGGAGTGGTCACTGAGTGAGTCTGGGAGAATGGTCGTATGAGAAATCCTTGTGGGGTGAGTGATGAGGACCCAATCCAAGAGGGTACTGGTGCCAGTCTTGTAGTTAATCCTAGTAGGGGAGTTTACCATTTGCGTGAGGTTAGCAGCTGAGATGGAGTCTTTATAGGCACTGGCACTCGATGCTAACCAGTTTATGTTGAAATCCCCTAGTAGAATAAGTTCAGTTTCGGGAGGATGTGAGTTGATAAAGTTTAGGACATCATTGAATCCATGTTTAGGGTCCCTGGGTGGGATATATATACGGAGACAATAGTCAGAGCTTTATGGTTGGGACCTAGGATGATTTTTATTGGCAAAATCTGGGCTGAGGCAGAAAGTGATGGAGTTGCTACAGGGTGCCAAGACTGGGAGTCTTTGATATAGATTGCTAATCACCACCTTTTTGGATAGCCGTCCAGCCTGTGAACATTGTAGCCTGTATTGTTACTGCTGAGTCAGGAACTTTGGGTGTCAGCCAAGTTTCCACCACTGCAAGGATGTCAGGGTTGTGTTGGCATATGAAGTCTTGGAGTGCATCCAGCTTTGGTATTAGGCTGCAGATATTAATGGTTGCAAGGATGAGGGCACCTGGAGTTTGTGTGTGGCCTGAGCTTCTAGGGCCAGATTTGGGATGGACGCTGCCTGAGATGAGAAGGAGGAGGAGCAGGAGTTTTAAGGAGCAGAGTCGCAGCTCTTTGAGAGATAGTTTTGATTGTTGTTTCCTGGAGTAGAAGTTGCAAGGTTCCAGGCGGTGTCCCATATGGACTGCAAGGTGGTACAGTGTAGAGAGGTGGCCACACTTGTTGAGAGTAGTGGTCGTGTTAAGTAACCAGGAATATCCAAATGGTGCACCAAGCACAAGTCTCAAGTGGAAGTGGAGAGTTCCTTGGAGTTGCAGTGGAAACCAGAGTAGAGGTGGCATGGGTGGGGTGGGGTGGCTAGGACCAGGAGAGAGAAGAGGGGCCAGGGCAAGGAGGAGGAGGAGGAGGTGAGAGAAAGGCAGAGAGAGCCCACATGAGTATATACTAGATAAAGAGATAGAGATATAACCTCTAGTGGTGAGAGGATATAATCTGCTAATGGAAAAGCTCTAAATTCACTTCTAATATCAACTCAGAACTTAAAATGACTGTAAGGATTAAACAAATCATTAAACCCTAGCACATAAATTCAACTAGAGACACAGAGGGAGATACAGTAGTTAGAGGTGTGTTCAGCAGGAGATAGTATGGGCCACGTGGAAATCAGCTTCCACTGGTACCAAATCCAGAAGTCAGGGCTAGTACCTTGCAGTACAGAGGATTTCTGAAAAACTGTTTAAGTTCCAGAAATTGAGGGGTCCGTGGCCTGGTCAAGGCACGCTGGATCCCTTGCAGTACAGAGGATTTCTGAAAAACTGTTTAGGTTCCAGAAATTGAGTGGTCCGTGGCCTAGTCAAGGCACGCTGGATCCCTTGCAGTACAGAGGATTTCTGAAAAATTGTTTAAGTTCCAGAAATTGAGGGGTCCATGGCCTGGTCAAGGCAGGCTGGATCCCTTGCAGTACAGAGGATTTCTGAAAAACTGTTTAGGTTCCAGAAATTGAGGGGTCCGTGGCCTGGTCAAGGCACGCTGGATCCCTTGCAGTACAGAGGATTTCTGAAAAACTGTTTAGGTTCCAGAAATTGAGGGGTCCATGGCCTGGTCAAGGCACGCTAGCAGTGTCCCTATGTAAAGACATTCTGGCATTCTATTAATAGTACATTGGACCCTATCCTTGGCTTAAGAGAACTATTCACGCCTGAAGTTTGATAAATTATTTCCCAGTTGACACCCCCAAAAGCAGGAGAACACACATGACACTCGTTACTGCAATTGCTAAACTTATAATAATGAGACACTGGACAGATGAGAAATCTCCTACGATACTGGAATGGTACAGGGAGAGTGTCCTGGCACTACAGCTGGAAAGGCATATCGCACTTATGCGAGATAGAGTCAAAGCTTTTACCTCACTATGGGGCAGCTTAGAGACTGTCCTGACAATTTGGAAGCCCAATTGATAAGGGACTCCACCGAAGTTACATCTAAATGACCAATAATTGTGTGTAGTCAGGGGGGATGGGTAGGGGGGAGGGATTGTTTTGTATTGATGGGTTTGCACCTGATGTTTCATTTGCTGGATCAACCTATGTACCTAACTTGGTGCTTAAAATTAATAAAGCTTTGTTTAATAATTAAGTTGCTGAGCTACAGTGGGAAGGGAAGCGTATTCGAGTGGTCCAGGATCTCCCCTATTCTGTACGCCAGAAACGCTCAGCCTATCATCCTTTGGTTTCGAAATTAATACCGGCTGGCATTCACTTCAGGGTGCGTTATCCAGCTACTCTTCAGATTAACAGAGATGGGCAATGGCACTCTTTTGAGTCCTTGGAGCCAGCTTTTAAATCATGCAAAGAATGGTATCCAGATTTAGTTAAATGACTGGTCCTTAAGATTGATGGGCAAAGCCTGCCATCTTGTGGTCACTCAGCTGAAATACGATCGTCCGGTCTTCTCCCTCGTGCATCTTATGCTCGATTTAATTTATAGAGGGAGCTTTTGAATTTGGTGAAAGGACGTTGGACTCTATGTTAATTATTTACCAGTGGACTGATTTTAGGTCTCTTTTTTTAGTCCTAAAGATAGAATATGAGGGGATAGGCAGCAAATGGACAAGTTACAAAATAGATTGGAAATGGAGAAGTGTTCCAAAGACTCCAATTGCATGGTTAATTTTTTGGGGTTAATTCTATAACTAGTAGGTAGTTTTCTGTGCTTAAGAAGTAAGGAGGGTTGTTGACTATTACATATGGCAGCGACTTGTGACTGATATTTAAGTGTCAAAGAATTCTTGGATTATTATGCTGCTGGGGGTGGGGGGTATGTTGAGATTATAAAGGTAATTATACTGCTTGATTTATCTTCCACCCTTTTGTAATTGTTCCTGTTTCTAAGCTGTTAATAATAATAATCAGGGATTTTTGATTGAGTTGGAGAGGGAATTGTTGAATTCTACTTACTAAAAAAGATGTTGCAAGATATAATTGGAGAATATGATTTTTTAAAGATGGATTGGGAGGAGGATGGGAGGGATGGGATGGGTAATCCAGGGTTGCATGAGAAGCATTGCGCCGAATGCTTATTTGGTGGTGAGGTCTTCGGTACTGGGGGTAGTTCGATTCAGATTTACCTACAAGGGCATGTTGTATCATACTTTGAGTGTGCCCAGGGGGGTAATTTTTTGGGTTTAAAGATCAGATTTTGGTACTGGGTTATGTATTTGGGATTTTGGGGCGCGCATGGGGGGAAAGGTCCATAGTCAGTCTCACTAAATATTATTTTTACGTAAGAACAATCCTGCAGGCCACTTCTCAAGTGAGTGATTTTGAAAGGTTCCCTTCTTTTACGTGGACAAGTGGGTATGAGAATTGAGTCATGGAATGTTAAAGGGGCAAGGGCTAGATTAAAACGACATCAAATCTTTAAACATTTAGCTTTAATGCACTTAGATTTGGCTTTCCTACAAGAGACACACCTGTTAGCTGGGGAAAGTAATTTGTTATGTAGAGAATACATTGGGCAGGCTTTTGCAGTTGGGAACTCCACCTCCCAAAGAGGAGTCGCAAGATTGGTTACTAAAGGGGTACAGTTTCAACCTTTACAAGAAATAGGTGACCTGCAGGGGCGATTTTTGGTAATCAGAGGGTTGCTGAACCATGGAGAGCTTATTATAGGGACAATTTATGGGCCTAATTGTGCCTCTCCCGAATTCTTTTCTCAAATAGCCCTTAAACTAGCTCCCTTCAAACATCTCCCAATAATACTAGCAGGGGATTGGAATCTTACCTACGAGGACAAGATAGATAGAACTACTAGGAATAGTCAGACATTATCCCCGACACAGAAATCTTTGCATGACATGATGGAGGGTTTGGGCCTGGTGGATCTGTGGCGCCTCCTTTATCCACATAGGAAGGAGTATAGATTTTACTCGGCTAGCCACAAATCATATTCTCGTCTGGATTTTTTCCTGGTTAGTCGAGCTATTCTGATGGGCTCAGTAGCCTCCGGAATTTCCCCTAGGGTGTTATCAGATCACTCTTTGGTGTGGTTTGAAGGGAGCTTACCCCAAGGTATTCCTAAACAAACTCAGTGGAAGCTTAATATTCAATTACTATCACAAGAGAAAATAGCGGACAGGATACGTACACTAGTTAACCAATATTTAGAGCATAACAAGGGCTCAGTGATGGCATATGATCAGTTATGGTGTTCCCTAAAGTGTTACTTGAGAGGTGAGTTTATAAGACTCATGGCTACCCACAAAAGGGTGAGAGAGAAGGCTGCTAAATCTTTGTTGGATTCCATTCAGAACTTGGAGAGTAGGACTAACTTTTTTCCAATTGATGATGATATGCATCAGCTTACGATCCTTAAAGACCAATATGCGAATCTATTAAGGGAAAATGCTGAATACTTGCTGTTTAAAACACACATTAGATACTTAGATCAAGCAGATAAGGTGGGACACCTCTTGGCTCTGAAATTGAGACAGCAAAAGGAGTCCAGGCTGGTCACATGTCTAACCCTGGAGGCTGGGGAGAATATTATAGTCACGCCTAAAGCTATAGTGGACGAATTTGAAAACTTTTATAAAAAGTTATATGGCCAGTCAGATAATGGTATTACTTCTATAGAGATTCAACAATATCTGTCTAAATTTTCCCTTCCCACCCTTAGTCAAGATCAAAAGGCCCAGTTGATTTCCCCTATATCGGCGGCTGAGATAATAAGGGCTATTCAATCCTTATCGCCTATTAAGGCTCTGGGACCAGATGGATTCCCTTCAAATTTTTATCGTACATTTGAGAAGGAGCTTACCCCTATTCTTCAGGAATTATATGGATATATTTGTGCCCATGGTATTGTCGATTTGATGTTACTAGAAGCAATTATTATTGTTTTGCCTAAACCAGGGAAGCCTAAAGATAAAGTTTCTAATTACGGGCCGATTTCCTTGATGAATTACAATGTTAAGATCTTAGCTAAGATCTTGGCATCTAGAATTACTAAGGTTTGGGATAGTTTAATTAGTCCTGAACAAATAAGATTTATCAGTGGCAGAAATCCATTAGATAATTTTCGGAAACTGGCCCACATTTTCTCTGTATCCAGGGACGCACGTTGTCCGATGGCCCTTGTCTCCCTGGATGCAGAGAAAGCTTTTGATAGGTTAGTTGGAATTTTTTGTTTAACACTATGGACCAATTTGGTTTCCCCTTAGAATTTATTGGGTGGATTAAACATTTATATTCTAACCCTAGAACCAGAATTTATTGCAATGGGATGTTTTCTAACAGTTTTCCATTACTTTCTGGAATGCGGCAAGGGTGTCCACTCACACCTTTGTTGTTTAACTTGTATCTAGAACCCTTGATTCGTAGTTTGAAATTATTCCCAGACATAGTCGGAATCCCAGTTGGTCCATTTAAATTGAAATTATCAGCTTATGCGGACGATCTGCTACTTCATATATCAGATCCAGTCAAGGTTATACCTAAAATGTTGGATATAATAGGAGAATTTAGTAGGTTTTCTAATTATAAGTTGAATATTAGTAAAACTGAAATTATGCCACTTAATGTATATGTACAAAAAGGTGATATAAGTGGGTTCCGGTTGACCTGGACTAATAGACTTAAATATTTGGGTATTACTTTAGCGACGTCAGGCTCTCTTCTGAAGAAATATAACTTAGATAATCTCCTACTAACTATTCAGCAGGACTAATCATATGGTCCCCTCTATATATGCCACTTCAAAGGAGAGTTAATGTCATTAAAATGAATGTGTTACCCAGAGTGTTTTATCCTTTGAATATGCTGAACATATATCTTCCTTATACATGGTTTCGGAGGCTTCATAGCATGATTACGAGATTTTTGTGGCAAACTAAACCTCCACAAAAATCCTATAGTCATCTGAGTGCCCCAAAAGATCTGGGTGGCCTGAAGCTTCCGAATTTTTATTATTATTATTTGGCGAGCCATATGGCAAAATACATGAGGTGGACAAATACGTCCGTGGATTCTAACTCCGAGTACATTCCCATATGGTTGCAAATAGAGAGAAATATGATTAAACATTCTAAAGTTACACCTGATAGTTTATGGTATGTACTTCCCAAGACAGTTTCTAAATTGATAGGGTCCATGGTGATCCTTACGTCGATTAAGGTTCACAACCAAATGTGTAGGTCCTTGGGGATTAAACATACCAGAGATGTTTCACAACCACTGTTTGATAACCCTAACTTTAGGGTTGGAGCAGAGCTCCTTTCATCTAAATGTGCTTTTCATATTTACCAAATTAGGCATCTACATATCGCTTGGTTTGGGGCCAACCGGTGGCATAATGATGACGGGGAGGCCTTTCGATTATTTCAGTTCCTTGCTTGGTGACCACATGCGGTTTCCGGTCTAGTGGCTGTCTTGCAGGAAACAGTGTATCAAAATAAAGCTGCATATTCTCAATACTGAACGGATATATTCCCTAGTAATCATTTTAGCTGGGAGCACATATGGAAAGGTATATACCTATACAGTAAAAATGATAGACTTAGGTTGATACAATTTTACATTCTCCATACTATACATCTGCTCCCTTGAAGTTATGTAAAATGGAAACTCCCACCAAGATGACTGCTTTAGATGTGGTCAGGCACAAGGCTCCCCGCTTCATATTTTCTGGGAATGCCCCTCGGTGGCTCCCCTATGGTCTGAGATTAGGACTAGAGGGGAACCCCTGTTAGGGTTACAATACTTATTCACTCCGCAAATCTGTCTATTGGGAGACTACACAACAGTCACAGTGAAGGAAAGGAGATATTATATTAATTTAATATCACTCACGGTTAAGGCTTTAGTTCTTAAGCATCGGAAAGATCAGACTGTTATCTCCCATCAGGAATGGCTTGCGGGACTATTGTATAATTTAAGGATAGAGAAAACTATAGCTAGTTACAGAAATGCCTTGCCAAAATGTAATGCTAAATGGGAGAAGTTTCATAATTTATGGACAATTGCCTTGTCACACTAACCTGATGCATATAGTTCTCCCTTTAGTAAGGTACTGGTGCAATCTACTATAGACGGAGACCAAATAATATTCCCTCGGTATACTTTCTTTTTTCTCCTGTTCTCCCTTCTTTCTAATTGCGAGGGTGTAACTTGTTCCTTTTAATTTCTTTTTCATATACGGATAGGGATGTGGCCTGCAGGATCATATTCAGTGGACTGGCTTTGGGATGAGTGGATGGAGGGGGGAGGATAAAGGGGGTGAGGAGAGTAACTACTGCAATTTGTATGCAGGGATTTATTTAACTCTAAAAATTGATTAGCGTTTTGCTCATAAAAGTGCAAAATCTTTGTGAAAATGCATAGCTCTTGCCCCACTGTGTTTAACAAACACAGCACTTCTAGAAAATCTATATAAATAATTTCTGTACAGTTAGTATAGTCCCAAGAAAAAAACTGCTAATCAATTATTTAAAACCCTGGTATGTATTAGGTCTAATGTTCATCTGCTGTTTTATTTAATGAAGTGTTTGTATGTTGGAACTCTCTATGAAAATTGAATAAAACATATTAAATTAAAAAAAAAAAAAACGGGCAACCAAAGTAAGCCTATATAATCTTGGAGGGGAAGCTGGAGTAGGAATTTGATGCGCACATTAATCACCTCCACTACACGTTAGACCTTCTCCTGTTAACCTATAAATGCACTCACACGGCCAGTCGGCTTTTTTTCACTATTGCACCAATTTTAGCAAGCGCTGTAGCTGGACTAACTTGGGAACTTATTCTCTTAATAAGCTACTGTTGGCAGACTGTTATACCAAGCAGCGTAATAAAAAAGAAAAAAAAAAATACCCTGCACTGCCGAATCGACCGGGAGGCCAGAAACTCAGTCACCCAGGTCCCAAAAGTCACATTTGTAAATGGCTGCCAGCTTAGGTATTTACCACGCAGCTTCTGGGTCACAAATCACCTAGCCATTATTGCACAAACGCTCAAACTGGGGACAAAAGAATGTACTTGGGCCAATAATAAGCCCCACATACCTTAGGTCCTCCTACAGCTCTGCATATAAAAACTCCTTTTTCTCTCCACAGACGTGGGTGTAGGGTCGCGAGGGCCCAGGATTGCATCAGCCCTCCCCAATCAATCATCGTGGACGGACCTCCCCCGAAGCACAGGTACCATTTTCAAATGCAGCTACTGCCTGCATAAGGAAGCTCTGCTTCCAGTGTCTGTTTGCTTCTGCCCCGCTGGCGCTGCGTGCCGGCTCCCCACCACCCCCACCACTGCCCTTGGTGAGCTCCTCCTTTTATAGGCCTTGTCACATGACTGTCCAAAACCTATCAGCCCACTTCTCCACTTGCAGCTTATCAGCTGTCACCACCAGAGGGCTCCCAACCAAAATCTTCGCCCAGCCAATTATATCACAAGCAAGGATGCTGCTGTTGCCTACTTTATTCATTTTCCTCCAACTGGCAAGCAATTCCCCCCTGCCACAAGCTATCCTCTCATGCAAAGTACCATCATCACCTATGCTCCCAAATCTAACTCCAAACCCTTGCTACACTGCCTTCGCGCACATGCTTGCTCAAGCCTTGACAAATGACCATTACAGTATCATTAGTGCTACTTTCCTACCCCTCATTTTCACATGGGCCATTTGGTTCTACACACTTCTACCTACCGACCCCCCCCCACCTACCCATACCTCTCGAACCACTACAACTAGCCTTAAACCTCCCTGGGTCAAATTTAAACATCTCATCACCCTTCTACTACTCATGTCAGGGGACATAGAGGCAAACCCTGGTCCTAACACCCCAGTTTCAAACACCCGCTCCCCTTTCTCTTTCCCAAAAGGCCTCCATATCCTTCACTTAAACACCTGCAGCCTTCTATCTAAATTCTCGCTTCTGCAACCACTTGCCTTAACCCTGCGCCCCGACATCCTAGTCTTCTCAGAAACCTGGCTAAAACAGCATCACACTGATACAGAAGTATCCCTACCAGGGTATGCAATAATCAGGCGTGACCGCCAAGGTAAAAAGAGAGGCGGTGGCACAGCAATGTACTTCGCAAATAGCCGCCAGTTCACTGTAGTGGACATCCCCATATCCCCTGGAAACATTGACTCACTACTCATCAAAATCTCTCTCCCTAGCTCAACCCCATCTATGTGGCTGGCTCATACTGCCCCCCCTGAACTCCCCCCGAGGACATCCTCTCCCATCTGGGCAACTTACAGTCTCTAGTAGCTCGGGGTGAGCTTCATGTCACCAGCGACTTCAATATAAACTGGCTCAGCCCTGATAAAGCCCACCTAAAGACTAAAATTAAGGCCCAAAATATCTCTCAGCTCATTACTGATCCCACCAGGCTAAATCACAAAACTCAAAATCACACCTTACTGGACTGGGCTCTCACCTCCCACCCCCATAGAATACTAAGCGCAGGCCTCCTACCCAATTCCATAAGTGATCATCATATGATCTTTATGATCAGGAAGGTACACAGCCCCCCTGCCCCACCCCCAAAGATATTAGTCACCAGGTCCTATAACTCCCTTAACCTAGTCTCCCTCCTGTCGGACCTAAGACAGATAAATCGGTCCTTCATCTCAGTGGCGCCCTCCATTGACATCGCTTTCGAGGCTGTCAAAACAAACTTCCTTAAAATCTGGAATATACACGCACCTTTACGTATGAAAAGAGTCCGAGGAGCACATCTCCCCTGGATCTCGGCTGACATAATCAAAAAATGCCACGCCAGAGACCACGCCTGGAAAGATTATAAAAAGTTGGGCACTCAGGCCTCCTCACTACATACAGATCCCATCGTAACACGTGTACAAACAGTATTCGCCAAGCAAAAAAAATCTACTTCTAATCAACTTTCAGCAAAACTATAAATCACCCAACTGACTTCTGGAAATCTCTCAAAACCCTGCTGTCCCCCCCACCCAACCTGCTCCACCGACACTACAAGACCAGGGTTCCCTTATCTCCAACCCAATCCACGTAGCTGAAGCTTTTAATACACACTTCACCAGCTGCGCTGAACAGCTCCTTTCCTCCCTCCCCCACACCCACCCCACAGTTCCTCCCCACCGCACATGTGCCCCTCACACTACCTCCACAACCATACCATTCTCCTTCTGCACAGTAACCCAAGCAGATGTCTTTCATTCCCTTCGGTTGCTAAACCAAAACAAAGGGAAATGCCCTACATCCATGGACGCAAAGATGCTTTACCTCTCCACCCCAGCCATTGCCGCCCCTCTAGCCGACCTTTTCAATCTATCCTTCTCTCTGGGCAAGATACCAACAGCTTGGAAGCTGGCCACTGCTATACCTCTGCCAAAAGTAGGTGACCCCTCCTCCCCAGGAAATTACTGACCCATCTCTCTACTTCCTATCCTGGCCAAACTTCAGGAATGATTGGTCCTGTCCCAACTCACCCCATACCTAGATGCCTCCTCCTTTTTCACACCTTTCCAATCGGGCTTCCGTAAATCCCACTCAACCACCACCTCCCTACTTCGAGTCATAGGTGACATCCTCATGAGTATGGACAAAGGACTTATCACCTCTGGTATTGTCATTGACCTAGCCAAGGCCTTTGACACCATCTCCCACTCCCTACTCCTATCCAAACTCACCGACGCAGGGCTCTCTACTCCAGCCACTAACTGGTTCCATGACTACCTAGTAGGCAGGAGACAAGTAGTCAAAATAGCCTCTCATACCTCCCACCCATTGCCTGTCCCTGCAGGTGTACCCCAAGGCTCAGTCCTGGGTCCCCTTCTCTTCTCCGTCTTTCTAAATTACCTCCCAGCAGCGTGCTCCCACTCTTCCATTCAGATGTACGCAGATGACACTGTCCTATACACCTCTGGTCCCACAACACTCAGTGTAGAAATCCACCTCCAGGAAGATTTCAACGCTATCCAGAACTGGTTCAGGTCTAACCAGCTACTTTTTAATTCTAAAAAAAATGTATCACTAACTGTTGGCTCTCCACAAAGACTCTCCCACCAAGTCCCCAGCCCCCCTTTCAAAATCCTGGATGGAACTCCCCTGGAAAACTGTACGAGCTTCAGATACCTGAGCGTATGGCTAGACCAACATTTAGATTTCTCAGCTCACATCACCTCTCTACACAGGCAACTGCTCCCCAAACTTGGTGCACTACACTGTAACAAAAGCTGCCTCCCCACACAGACAAGGCATGCCATTGTGCAAAAAATGATCCTTCCTGTAATCGACTACGGTGATATAGTTTACTCCATTGCCCCCGAGTCCACCCTGGCCAGCCTAGACACCCTGTTCCACTCCTTCTGCCGTTTCATCCTCGGCTTCCCCCAAACAACATACCACTGTGACCTCTACAGCTCGTTAACTTTACCATCCCTACATGACCGCAGACAATCCAACTGCGCCAGATTCGCAGCCAAATATTGGTCCAACTCCCTTCCCCATCTGACCTCTGCCCTAGCCCAACAACTGTCACCTACTTACTCCCTTAGAAGGATAAACCATAAACTGCTCCATGTCCCATTTATGCGCACTTCCAAAGGCCAGGCCATTTTTAGTTACTGCTTACTTCAGACCTGGAACGCCTTATCTGCCCCCATCAGGCATGCACCAAACCCCTCCCTACATAACCAATTACTCAGAGCACATTTCACCTCCAGTTGCTCCTGCTTCAGTTAAGAATTTATACTCAAATGTCTCACTGCTATAACTCATACGTACCGAACAGTACTCTACCCTCTGTGTCTTTATACTGATTTTATGTATCCTACCCTTGGCTGTAATTTTCCTCCTAATATGTTATGTATAAGCCTTTGCTCATTTCTGTACTGTCTAAGAATTTCCAATTTATGTATGTGGGTCTTGGTCCCCAGGTCGCATCTGGAATCGAGCATGTTGCTCAGTATGCTTTCCTGGTAAAACTCGTAAATAAATAAAACTCACAAATAAATAAATGTTTTCTAACCTGTGATTTTCTTTTGTGACACCACTTTGCAAAATTATTTTGTCATTTTGCGAAGAGTGTCAAAGGCAGGGAGTGTAGGGAGACAGATTATTATTGTTTATATAGCTTATTAGAATTGTAGATACATAGCTTATTGCATCTTATTACATTGCTAATTGCTAACCAATATATACACACACACACACACACACACACACACACACACACAATAGGAGTAAGAAAATAATTCATTGCATGAAAACATGTATTCTCAAGCTGGCCCAGTGGTGCTGAGGGTTGAAGCGCTGGACACCACACCTCACACCACACCGACGACACGGGTTTGGGAGTGAACTCGGGTGCTGGGGGTCGGCAGGGGTGGGAGAGGATTGAGCATCTGCAGGATTGCTCTCCTCTCCTGGGGGAGGGTATTGGGATGTCCAGCATCCTGGTGACCCCCGATGAAGATCGGAGGTTACTACAGGATGGCAGACTAGCAAGGAGGGGCGAGCATGGCTGACACTGGCATGGTTGCAGTGCACCAAGGCGTCATTGCACCCTGCGCTCGGAGATTGAGGGAACAACTATATGAAAAAAAACCTCAGGCCTGCGGAGATGAAGAGGGCACCAGTCACATCCCAACGCCAGCTCCTTCACATTGAACTCCTTCCTAGGTGCCACCCAATGCTCAGGTAGGCCTTTGAGTCTGTAAGGTTGTCACGGACGGGCGAGCCTTCCCTCGGGGGTTAAAAGGTTGCCGGGGGACTGTCCTGCCTTGGGTCGGGGGGAAAGAAGCTCTCACTGCGAGGAGTTCAGTCCGGGAGTGAGAGGCAGAATGCCGAATGTGCATCTCAGAAGGATGCCCAGGTCAGTAGAGGCACAAGAAAAAGAAATGAAAAACAAAACCAACAAAAAAGATACATGTATTCTCACTGCAGTGGAATAAATCCATTTATTTCACCGTGGAGACATCATCAAACTGAAAAAAGAGCAAAAAACACAGTCCTATTGTATAAATTGGATACATTATGGTTGGTGATGGAATACACAATTTATGTGAATGAGTGGACCGTGACCTCGGTTACCATCAGTCGTGGCTCTGCTATGCTCTGCCACTTGTGAGGAGATCTGAGGTCACTCTCCATTCATTCAAATAAATAGTGTATTCCACCACCAGTCATTATATCATATATATATATATATATATATATATATATATATATATAATTGCTGGTAACCACATTTATCAACCTGATTATGGTTGCTCTCAAACACCCTAATAACCCAAAATCTGGTTATTGCAGTGTTTGATGCTGTAATAACCTGAAATGTGGTTATTACGGTGCTCTACAACCAACTTTCCCTTCCCCCTAATAGTTAGCGTGACCAAGCGGTGTTCGGTCTTGTACACACTGTGCCCAGAAAATTGCTGAAAAACAGTAATCTCTACCTGTAAAATATGCTAGCAGCATTTCTTAATGTTACGTTTCCTTCTCTGTTCAAAAAGGAGCAGTTGAGTGTTAAGAGCAAGAGCGAGACACTTGCATGTATTCTTCTGAAGCCGTCGAGTTATTCGCTCTCATGCTTAACACTCAGCGGCTCCTTTTTAAACAGTGATGAAAAAGTAATGTTAAGAAATGCTGGTAGCATATTTTACAGGTAGAGATTACTGCTCTCAGTAATTTTTGGGGCATAGTGTGTACAAGACTGAACGCTGCTCGGTCACCCTACCTATTCGGGGAAGTTGAAAGTCACTCACCCTCCACTCCACGCTGTACATGAACCAGCAATTATAAAAAACCAAAGATAGGTGAGTGTGTGTTCATGTATTTTTTTCACACACCCTCAGTGTGTGATGACCACATAAACCTCTCGAGCTTCGCTCTCGAGGTTTATGTGGTCATCACACACCTCGGGTGTATAAAAAAATCCATTATATATATAATGATTAGAGGGACTAGAACAAGCTGCACACTAGTATTTTCAGCTTCTGGGGCAGGACATACACACACACACACACACACACACACACAATGGAAATATACCAGATTTTCAAAAGTATATTGTTATGAGAACTTAGCTGTCTACCACATTCCAGACTGTTACTGTCTCTGAGAGAGGTGCGCAGGGTTGCTTAGTTATGTACTGATAAGAGGGAAGGGCTGGAACTCCATGGACAACATGTGAGGCATGATGTAGACAAGCTGCCTTGGAAATGTTGCTAAGATACCTGAGTTTGTTTATTTATTTATTTATTTTATTTATGTCTTTGTTAACCAGGTAAGTGCACTGATCCAAAGAACCATTTTCAGTCACAACCCAGGCCACAAAGTGGCAAACAACACAGATCACAGCAGTACTTACAGGGCATGGCAATGCACACCTCAAGTATGTGGTGGTGTGGAAAATAATAAACATACAATGGTGCATACAAACGTATGAACAAACAATAACAGGGAAACCTGGTAACTAGCAGGTAAAACAATGGATCAAGTGCTAACATTGAATGGCTAAATCAGAATTTCAGTACATCCTGACGGCTCAGTAGGATAGATGCTGGGGGGTGGTCGCTTTGGTAGGTAGTGGGTACTAGGGTGGGTAACGGGCCCTGGATCTGTTTTGGGAACTGTTACAGATACAAGTGGACCCAACCAGTAGGCACACTCTTAGGCTTGATTTGAAGGATTGGTGGGAGGTGGATGACTGGATGGACAATGGCAGTCTATTCCAGAGGGAATGGGCAGAGACTGAGAAACCTTTGCTACCCATAGAAGTAGTGGTGTGAGGCACTGCCAGAGGGAGAACTGAGGAAGCCCGTAGGCACCGAAAGGGCACCATATCAGACAGCAGAGCAGAGTAAGGGGACAGCTGGAAGTTCCTAAGTGTTCTGTCAATTAGACAGCCCATTGTGAAGTCAAAACGCTCCTGAAGTGTGAATCAGCCTAGTTTCATAAGGATCCTTGGATGTATCATGTAACTATACATGAAGCTGGGTATAAGAATGGCTTTCAGAGAATCAAGGAGTTGAGACATGGATTCCATCTTAAGAAGACCTCTGTACCTGCTGCCCATTTCCACTGAGAAGGTAATTTTGGGCAGATTATCTTTCTGTAAGCTAATTGCTATGTAGGAATCCATCTAGGAACCTGTGCCATATGCTATGTACTGTTACTCATGTGTAAACTGCAATATAAGGATGTTTATTGTCATCATTTGTGTCCAGTGTCTTTATTTCTGATTGGTGCACCCAAGACATCCTAAAAATCTTCCTTACAATAGTACCATAGTCAGGCCTGCTGACCTCCTGTGGACCTCAGTATATACTCTAATGTCAGTTAGATCAGCTCTGGGTGGTCTAAAAGCAGCCTGCATCTTAAGCACAATGACAGGACCTACATACCTTGAAAATCCCACATAAGGGGATGGTGCATCATTTCTGTGACACAGGCATCTCTTCCAACATGGGGCAGGCATTTTTTTGATGCAAGCATGACTCAAGCCAGTCTGATGCAAGCAGACCTGTTTTTGATGCAAGCACTGTTAGAAAATCAGAACTGATGCAAGTTTTAACACATCATGCTCCTTCCATTTGTTATTGACACAAGCACTGTGCAGCATTAATCGGCCTTTTAAAATCAAGACCCCCATTGTTACCCCTGATGCACTCATTTTCCACTACCTCAATGCCATCTCTGACATAGATGGCTACTGCTCCTCCTCCACCTTTTCCTCTAACCTTCCTGAACGCTGAGTACTCAGGTACAGTCAGGTCCCAGTCATTATTTTCTGAAGCACATGTTTCCGTGATGGCCTTATGGTCCATTTTAGTGTCTCCCATCTGTACCTGGAGCTCAGTGATGTTATTATTCAGGCTCCTGGCATTAAGGCATATCCCCATCCATCTGAGCCCTGAACCCACTTTGTTATTCCACTGCCTATTACCCTTGTGCTTTACATGTCCTCTTATCCTTATGTTTGTCTTGGTGTTTGCACACTTTGCATTCCCCCTCTGTAATGTCTCTTCATCTATTGCATATTGGACCTCATCCCTTCATAAACCTGCTGAGTTGCTACAATACCCATGACTTGGGGGAGTACAAGCCAGGATTCCTTTCCTCTCACCTGTCACAATGGTTCCCCTAGTCCCAGTCTCCCCCACAGTCAGTTTAAACATGTGATATAGATATCAGACTTCTGCCTCAGTGCACTGGCCCCATTTCTTGCCAGGTGAGTTCATCACCCTTGAAGATCCTCCTAAGAAGTCTCCACAGTCCTCCACAAAGTGGTACCCTTACTGCTGGCACCATTCCTTAAGCCATTTATCAAACTCCTCTATCTTATCCCTACTAATTCTTTCCTTCTTCCACTCCCTGACCCACACAGGAATGACCACAGAAAAAAGCCAGGGAGGCTGAGTGTGCTGTCAATCTGTCCCCCAATCTACAAAAGTTCCCCTTCACCATCTCCACAGACTGGTTCACAAGATCATTGGTACCTATGTGTAGCAGCACCTCCAGCTCCTCCAGATCTCTCTTACCATCATCCTTATCCTGTCTAAATCCTGGATGGCCGATGTACCAGGAAGGCACCTGACTATCCCCTTCCTTCCAACCCCCCTCCCACCACTATCTGCACGTTGCTAATCACTAAGTCCCCAACCACTAAGACTCTCCTGCTAGGCTTGCTCCCATTTGTCCCCTTGGGTGCCATCGTGCTGTCTTGCCCTTCACCTCTGACTGACTCAGACTCCCCTTAGCAGAGTCAGGTATCTGAGCCTCCATTAGAGGTTCAACATAGTTTGTCATCTGGATGGTGCTTGGCTGGGCAACATCCTTGTGGCTAATCTTGCCTTCCCTCCCCATCCCCCTTCCCACCAACTCTCCAACATGCCAGATACAGATTGGTCAATACCAGCAGGAACATCTGCCAGAACTAGACTCATAGTGGATTCCCTGCAGGGGGAGGGCCTCAAACAACTGGTACAGCAACCCACAAGAGACAGGGCTATCCTAGATCTAGTACTGACTAACAAAGAAGGGATCACAGATCTCCAGGTAGAAGGTCACCTGGGGGCCAGTGACCATCACATGGTATGGTTCAATTTGGCTACTACATCTAAATCATCCCATTCCAAGGCAAAATATGGGACTTCAGAGGAGCTGACTTTGATAAGATGGCCAACAGAGTTAAGCTAGCCCTGGCAAAAGAAACACAGGTGAGGAGGTACAGGCAAAGTGGGCAAGCATTAAGGATACAATACTTGAAGCAACATCCCATTGTGTTAGACAGAAAGGAAGTGCAAAGAAGAAGGAAACCACTTTGGTTCTCAAATATAGTAGCAGAAAAGGTCAGAGCCAAAAGGCTGGCCTTCAGAAAATATAAGGAACACAGCGGGATGAAGATAGGGAGGCATACCAAACTGCCCTAAGGGAAGCAGGTAAGGCAGTAAGGCAGGCAAAGTCCCAAACTGAGGAAACACTAGCACAACAGTAAAAGAAGGTGACAAGACTTCTATAGATACATTAGTGAAGGAGAAAGTCCAGAGGGGTATTGCTAAGCTTAATGGAGAAAAGGGAGCATGTGAGGAGGAGGACCCTGTAAAGGCATCTATCCTAAATAGATACTTTTGCTCAGTATTTACTGAGAGAAGGTAGGGCAGGGCCCACAGCTCACATCATGGACACAGGGGAGGAGGTGAGCACTACTCCCTTCACAAAGAAAGGGTCCTACAAGAGCTTGCTAAGCTCAGGGTGGATAAGGCAATGGGACCTGATGGCATACATCCCAGGGTACTTAAGGAGCTAAAGGAGGAACTAGCAGAGCCATTAGCAGAATTGTTTAGTGAGTCTCTGAGCACAGGAGAGGTCCCAGAAGACTGGAGAAAGGCTCATGTGATCCCTCCACAAGAGTGGTAGCAGGGAGGAGGCGGGGAACTACAGACCGGTCAGTCTTACCTCAGTAGTGGGCAAGATTATGAGGCACTCCTTAAGGAAAGGATAGTGCAACACCTGGAATCCATAGGGCACAGGATCCAAGACAGCATGGGTTTACAAAGGAAGGGTCCTGTCAAACTAATCTCATAGATTTCTTTGACTGGGTAACCAAGTGGTGTGGACCAGGGGAGCAGTTGATGTCGCCTACCTTGACTTCAGCAAAGCTTTTGACACTGTTCCACATAGAAGATTGATAAATAAGCTAGGTAGGCTCGGGTGGGTCAGAAGTTGGTCAACTGGGTGGCAAACTGGTTGACTGGCAGAAAACGAGAGTGGTGGTAAATGGTATACAGTCAGAAGAGATGCAAGTCACAAGTGGGGTACCTCAGGGATCAGTCCTGGGGCCAGTCCTATTCAACATCTTCATTAGTGACCTCGCAGATGGACTAGAGGGTAAGGCTTGTCTGTTTGCAGATGACACCAAGATCTGCAACAGAGTAGATGATCCAGATGGGGTGGGCAGAATGAGAAGAGATCTGGATAAACTAGCAGAATGGTCAGAAGAGTGGCAACTGGGATATAATGCAAAGAAGTGCAAAATCATGCACATAGGGAAGAGAAACCCTGAAGCCACTTATAGGCTGGGAGGGGAGTTGCTAGCAGTCACAAAGGAAGAAAGAGACTTGGGCATCATCATCACTGATGATCTAAAATCATCCAAGCAGACCTCTAAAGCAGTAGGTAAGGCTAGGGGGGTGTTAGGGTGTATTAGTAGGGGTATCACAAGTCGTAAGAGGGAGGTAATAATCCCTCTGTACAAGACATTGGTTAGGCCCCATCTGGAGTACTGCGTGCAGTATTGGAGGCCACACCTTCACAAGGACATTAACCAAATTGAGGCAGTCCAGAGAAGGGCAACCAAAATGGTGCAGGGACTGCATCAGAAGACATATAAGGACAGATTAACGGAGCTCAATATGTATACCCTTGAGCAAAGGAGGGAGAGAGGTGATATGATCGAGACATTTAAACACCTTAAGGGCATAAACAAGGTGAAAGAGTCTAACATGTTTAAATATAAGAAAATAGCAGGACAAGAGGACACAGCATGAGATTGGGGAGGCCGATTAAGGGGAATGTGAGAATTCTTTCACAGAAAAGGTGGTAGATGCATGGAATGGCTTACCACAAGAAGTGGTGGCTATGAATACAGTGCAGGGCTTCAAACAGGCATGGGATAGGCATAAGGGAGCAATACAAATGACTATGAATAGATAGGTCACTGACAGAGCAAAGGCCGATGGTACATTTATAAGGTAGAAAAAGAAATGGGCAGACTGGATGGGCCTTGCGGTCCTTATCTGCCGTCAACTTCTGTGTTTCTATGTTTCACCTTCCTGGACCAATGGGCCTCTGTGGTAATGAGGGGAGGGAGGTGGACTCTAGTTGAGCTAATGACAGAGCTGAGATATTTTTATCCTTTCTGTGACCAGCTGAGCATGGAGCTCCACCATGGTCCTGCAGATGGGGCAGTGCCCCTTCTCCAGAGCATATCCCAAGAGAAAGCATCCCACAGCTGCCACAACTGATTGTCTCTTCTCTGTACCCCATACCTATATCATAGGCAACAAACTTAGCACTGAAACAAAAGACTTAACTAAACTTGCAGTGCTCACCTAGACAGGGTGTAGCAATAAGCTTCAACTTTAGCACAGACTTCTAAAGTAAACCGGAAGTAGCAGTAAGTATAACTAACAAGCATTTGTCAATGCCTTATCTTTGCCTCTGATACTGTTGTTGTACCAGGTCTTGCTTGTACACATTTTTTCTATATATTTACCCAGGATAGAGCAAATGAGAAGCAACATCTCATTTTCAGTGGTGTCTTGCTTTGACACATTTTTTGATTTTAATTACCCAGGATTGGGCAGCTGACAGACAATATCTACTTTTAAGTGGGCTCCCAAATTTTGACCCCAAATGTCCAACAGTCTTTTTATGACCTGACATTATGACCAAGACAGGTGGAATTTTTAAAATCCAATCTGAGAAGTGATTTCTCTGTGTGACTGTGGAAACAAGTTCCGGAGGGGATTTGAAAAATGACATTTGCCATGTTCAGGAGGTGGGGTAACACAAGGGATGCTGAACATTGGGGCCAAAATATGCAAAAAATAATGTTATAAGTAAATGTTGGAACAATTCATTTCCTCACAACTTAGTGGGTTTTTTGCATTTTTAACCAAAATGTTCAACATAATCTTTTTATGACCATTCCTTCTGAGTATGGCAGGTGTCATTTATAAAACAATTGCTAAGATGTAATTTTGCCCCACAAGTGTTAAAACACATTTTGGGTAGGATTTGAGAAATGTCAGCTGTCACATTCATAAGGTGGTGTGAAAAAATGGATATGCTGAAAAGTTGGGGTCAAAATGTTGAAAATTACCACATTTACGAGTGTGAATTGCAAAATTGCAATGTAGACTCATAGCTTTGTTGTTTACTCATATTTGTACCCCAGCTATTCAACATAGACTTCTTATGACCCCACATAGCCTTCTCATGAGCCCACCTCATAAACAAGGGTGGAGAAAAAATTTCAAATCCTGCCCAAAAGGTGATTTTTTGCCACAAAAACACATTTTGGCCAGGATTTGAACAATTACAGCAATCAAATTCATGAGGTGGGGTCCCAAAAAACACATGTTGAAAATATGGGGCAAAAATATTCAAAAATGACCAAGTTATGTCACTAAGTTCAGAACTCCATTGAAATACGTTGAACTGCATACCTGATTTCCTTAGTTTGCGGCAGTGTTGTAGCATGGTTGGCATAGGCCTTGGTGCAAGGAATAAAGATGGCCCCCTGCCCCCCGTGTAAGGTTAAAAATGGGTACACTGTCAGTCAGCTAGTTTTTAGACAATCCTTCCTCCTCCTCTTAATCTAACTCCCACAGCCCCCCGTGTCTCTGTCTTTCTCTTTTATTCCTTTGCTTTTATTTTATAACAAAAAAAATATTTCCTGTTTCTTATTGCTGTTTGCTTGCTAATATGCTGCACAGATCACTCGGATTGCACACACCACAGCTCAGCCTTTGACATTCTGGTGCCTGGGCTAAGGGCTTTGCTAAAATTGCCGTTTAACTTTATTTCTGTAGCATATAGTCTCTGTGTCTTATTTTTTATTCTTTTGTAAAAGTTTGTTTTTATTTTATAATCAAAATAATCTTTTATCTCCTTTCCACTTTCTGTTATTCTTATGGATTTGCTTATGCAGCATTCAGGCTAAGGTCTAAGGAGCTTTGCTGATTGCCTAAGCCTACGAAGTCAGTCTAATGTCTATAGTTTGTTTTAACAGAATAAGCAGATCCCGATCCTCCTCTTAGCTCCTCCAGTCCCCAGAGTCTCCTCTGCTCTGTCTTTCTTTTTATCTCATCTTTTTTCCACTGTCTATATTGTTATTCTTATTTCATGGATATGCAGCTAGCTTATACAGCATTAGCCTGCAACACTTCTTGTTCCCGATCCTAACTGAATCTCAATCCCCCTGGTGTGGTCTCACTTTCAGTTTCTGCTGTCTCTCTCTCTCTCTCTCTCTCTGTGTCTAGTAGTCTGCACTAAGCCTGATCTGATTATTAAAAAATAATAATCTCTTTCTTTAACCCCCATCTCTAGTCTGTGACTGTTGTCTCTACTCTCTCCTCCGCTGTCTCCGACTGACCATTCAAATCCACCATGGGCACACAGAACAACTACTTGAAATCTTCTTCCCCCCCCCCCCACCAAGCTAAAGCAAAGTAGCAAGCCGAGCCACTGCAAGAACAGCAGCACACAATATATGCAGTGGACAACTGTTGGTGTAGTTAAACTGCTGCTAGTGCTAGAGAAGCGTTAAAACCAAGAAATGGAGCGCTATGCGAGTTTGCTGCTCCTCTTATAGCCTGGCCCTGGCTGTACACACACTGTCTCCAAGTCCATACACACTGACTGACTGCTTAAAATGACACTAAGGTGCTTCTCCTTGGAGCCGACTCAGCCGATAGCTCCACCTCCCAACCACCACAACTCACAGTCATGACACAGCTATTGGTGGGAGCCTTAATGATGGGCACAGGCAGGAAGAGTAGCTGTCTCCAATTTGCTGCCTCATCTGTCATCATGATTGATGAGTGATCATGACAGACAGACAGAAACATAGAAACATAAAAACATAGATTTTGACGGCAGATAAGGACCGCTTGGCCCACCCAGTCTGCTCATTTCCCTACCTATTGGATAAGCTGCAGATCCTAGTTAACCAGCAGCCTACTTCTTCCTATCCCCACTCCCTAGAATTGCCTTATGACTGTCCCATGCATGCTTGAATTCCACCACTGTTTTTGACTCCACAACCTCCTCCGAAGGCCATTCCATGCATCCACAACCCTCTCTGTGAAAAATACTTCCTTAAATTACCTCTGAGCCGCCCCTTCTATCTTCAAATTGTGCCCCTTGTTCTTGCACACCTCTTTTTGAAAGATGCTACCCTCTTGGACTTTGTTGATTCCTTGAGATACTTGAAAGTTTCTATCATGTCCCCCTCTCTCCTTTCCTCGAGGCTATACATATTCAGCTCCTTAAGTCTCTCTTCATATGTCTTCCGTGCAGACCCTGCACCATTTTAGTTGCCCTCCTCTGACAGCCTCCATCCAGTCTATGTCCTTCGGAGATTGGGTCTCCAGAACTGCCACAGTACTCCAAATGGGGTCTCACCAACTGTCTGTACAGAGGGATAATAACTTCCTGTTTTCTGCTGGTGATGCCTCTCCCTATGCATCCCAGTATCCCCCAGCCCTCCTTGCTGCCCTCTCCCATTGTAGCCACCTTTAGGTCATCTGATATGACTACCCCAGGTCCCTTTCCATTTTTGTTGTTGTCAGTATCTCACCCCCATTGTGTACTCTTCCCTGGGTTTTGTTTCCCAGGTGCATTACTTTGCACTTCTTAGCATTGAATCTAAGCTGCCATACATTTGACCATTCCTCTAACCTTGCCAAGTCCCTTCACATCCTTTCCACCCCACCTTGTGCATCAACTCTGTTGCAGATCTTTGTGTCATCTGCAAAGAGACATACTTTTCCTTCCAGTCCCTCTGCAATGTCACTTATAAAGACATTGAAGAGGACCAGTCCTAATACTGAACCCTGCAGTGCCCCACTAGTAACCCTCCTTTCTTCAGAGTGGACTCCATTTACTATTACTCTCTGTGTCCTATTCTCCAGCCAATTCTTTACCCAGGCTGTCATCTTGGGACCCACTCCCAGGCTGGCTAACCTGTATATTAATCTTTGTGTGGGACTGTGTCAAATGCCTTGCTAAAGTCTAGGTAGGCATGTCCCAGCCCCTCCTGATCTACTACTTTGGTCACCCAGTCAAAGAAATCTATCAGATGTGCATGACCTTCCCGCTGTGAATCCATGCTGCCTTGGGTCCTGAGCCCCTCTGGCCTCTAGATACTCAACAATTCTTTCCTTCAGAAGTGATTCCATCATTTTCCCTACCACTGAGCTTAAACTAACAGGTCTGTAGTTTTCTGCTTCTGCCTTGCTCCCACTTTTGTGAAGGGGAATCACATCTGCCCTTCTCCAGTCCTCAGGACAGCAGGGGGGAGTCTCTTATTTTCAGCTCCGACAATGGCTTGGAAGCTCTCAGCAGCTGCTCCCGAGTCCCCCGGCCCCCCACATGGTGCGTTGATTTGTCCATCATGTGGGCTGCCTATTAACAGTCCGAGCCCATCTGCTCAGAATCTAAGGATGGCCAGGTGGCAGGCCATGCCAGAAGTGTCATCTGTACAGTAAATACAGTCTTAAAGAAACAGGACTCTTGCAGCGCAGTACAGTGAATGGGATGGGGGAATGGGTGGCTGCCTCCAGCTCCTGGGCCCCTGTGCAGTTGCACCACCTGCACACTCCATCCCTATGCCCCTAGTTTGTGGTCTGACATTGAAGAGTGAAGATGTGTCTGCGGTCCAGAGAGGATTACGGTGTTGGACCCCCGATGGGTAAGTAATGTATTGGGAGGTGTGGGGTGGTGGGTGCTGAGTGGGAGGGTTGGGTGGGGAGATTAACAACAGCAGCAACAGACATTAATGGATTTTGTTTTCCTTTTTACAGGGCATATTGAAAAACAAGCAAAAAAAACCTACGAGGGATGGTTTTCTTTTTTTCAGGTGGTGACACTTGGGGATTGGGCACTCCCAGTGTCGGTGTTTATTTCAGGTGGCAGTGTGGCAGGCCAGTGCTACTTACTTGGCCTGGGTGCTACTGAGGTGCTCTGGGCTGTCCAGGTCTTCATGGTGGTGGGGGTCCAGCAATCATCATCTGGCCAGCCAGGGAGTCATTTTCTTGTTTTTCCTTTGGGGAGCACGGCATCCAGGACATCAAGGCAAGAGCCGATGTCCGCCACACCCCCGACACAACCTGACACGATGTGGTGCCATGCCTCTAGCCTCTGCCAGATTTCAGCAGATACTAGGCATCCCCTCTTCTGGGAGATGGTGAGCCATCATGGGACACTCGAGCCATTGCCCCCCAGCCGGCCCTCCGACACTCTGGTCCCTCGTCAGTGTCGCAAGCGGAAATACAACCCAGCAACAGACATTAATGGATCATTTTCCTTTTTACAGGGTTTAATTCAACCTCAGCAGGCTGATCATGACAGATCAGCTGTGCTTGCTGGGCGACATTATGTAGATCAAAGGAAAGAGACAACCTATGATTGGGTTGGCTCTCTCCTTTGAACTGCACAAAGTTTCCACCCAGAAAGCCAGAACAGTAAGCACCACAAAGTTTGTGGGAGCACTCAGAAGGAAAGCATGGATGCAGAAGTAGACCCTCTTGAAGACTCATGAAATCGAGGCACTAGGGGTCAGAGCTGTGCTGCTGAAACCTGCAGATCTGTGCATGAATGCTCCAATAAGCTTAAATAAACCAACAATATTTTTGAGACTACTTCTGCATCCTTGCTTTCCTTTTGAGTGATCCCACAAACTTTGTGCTGCTGTTTGTATGTCATAGGTAAGCCGACTCCTTAATTTTGTTGCTCACAGCCTTCTCATGGATGTAAGCCAGAACACTGTCATGATCAGCCTGGCTGATGATTGATGTGACACTGACGAGCCACTTGCAGACAACTCTGCATTGGACTGACAGTTTCACACCCCTCAGAAGCCACTCTCCTAATAAAATGTTCACTGCACGTACACACATGGCAAACATAAAAAACAGACTAGTAAATTAACTATTAGTGGTCATCCAGACAGGGTAAAGCAGTAAACAACAACTTTAGCACAGTCTATTAAACTAAACTGGAAGCAGCAGCAATAGCATTAAGCATCTGCTCAGCACAAACAGCCTACTACATTAACTCAAGTGCTCCTCCAGATAGGGTGAAGCAATAGGCGTTAACTTTAGCATAGGTTACACATGCTGTAAATTTTCCAAGAGTGTTGCTGTCAGAGTAGTCCTCCTTGCTCTGAGCCATTACTAATACACATGTGTGTGAGGGGAGGGAGAAATGCAGGAACTTTACTCTTACCCCCAAAATGTGACTCACATTGAAGCTAAAGATGACTGAGCTGACTGAGAAAATCCACGTTATCTACATGTTCTCATCAAGGCACCCCAAGTTAGAAATGTTTAAGTAGAAATGTTCCAGCTGCCTTAGTCAGCTGACTCCTTGCTTTGATTTCAAGAGGAAACTCCTTGCTCTGAGACCTGGTAAAACTTCTGAAATAAATACATTCCTTTATGCAACAAGGCCATATAGTATACCCATACAAATAGACATACAGTTGGAATGTGCAGTACAGATCCCATGGGAAGCCTTCTACTATACAGGGAAAGAAACATGCCTGACCATGTGCCAGGGGTTGTGACCTACTGCATACCCTCAAGGAACTGCACTCCAAAACATTACAAAGGATTTGCAACCCATGCTTGATAAAAATGGAAAACCTAAAAACCTATTGCCTGAACCACCAGTTATAGCCTAGAAACAACCTACTAACCTCTCCAACAAACTGGACTGGCACTTTAACTGAAAGGAACAATGCCCTGCAGCAGCACAATAGCAAAATATGTCCCTACATATGCATACAAACCACCATCAAAACACCACTGAACAAAGTAAACAATTCAGGGATCATACACCTGCAAATCAGACAAAGTACATGTAGAAAGTAGTTTAAATCTTATAGGGCAAAATGCCCAGAAAGATGCTATGTGGGAGAAACTAAACAACCCCTTCAAACAAGGATGAATCAACACTGGCACATCATATCAGACAGGATAAGCAGCACAGCAGTGGTTCAGTACTTCACTCAACCTAGTTACTTACTTCTGGACTAAACCGTACTGGCACATAAAGGCAACTTCAGAACTACATAGAAAAGAAATACATGGGAACTTCAGTAGTTTAAGATGAAAGCTGTCTGAACAGAAACACAGGGCTCATGGCACACTATGGGTAAGTGTGACACATTTAATTACACCAGAACTTACGTAATAACTGATTGCTGTGTTTATTTTCTTGCTTACTAAAATCCTGTGTCTCTCTCTTTAAAAACAATGTCAGAACTACACAGGAAAGAAGCACATTAAAGCATTGTGTAAGTTATTTAGCACCTTGATTCAAGACAAACTGTAGCCTGAACAAAGACATGGGGTTCATGACACACTATGAGTACCTCTGACCCATTTAATTCTACCATAATGTATGTAATGAGATGTTCTGTTTGTTTATTCGCTTAGAAAACCTTTTGTCTCCCTCTCCTGAACTGTTAGCTTTTTTCTTTCCCTGCCTTTGACCCTTCTCATACCTCTGTAATTATCTGTGACACATCTACAGTTTTAAGGTTTCAAATCTCTGCATGCCCTTCTCTATGCTAATTATTTAGCACCAACTTTTGCTATAAAACCTGTTTCTTCTGCTTAATTTGGTAAGACACCTGAAGAAGGGATCTATGTAGCTAAATTACTTGTGTACTGTAACAACCATGTACAATCTCTGTGTTAGTCCAACAACATTTATCACTATCTGCACAAATACATCATTTCTCCTAAATCTGACATTTCTGCTATTTTCTTTAGTACGACAGTCCCATTCAGATGTAATCTGGCGGTGCAATGACCTTTATCATACTCAAGACATTTAAAGTACGATTTCGAAGCTGTCTTGAGTTCCCTTCTATATAGAAATCCATCCAAGCAGGCAAGCTCTCCTCCCTTCCAGCTTGAAACAAACTTTACTTCCATTGCAATGAATGACTTTGCGCATGTCAATGCGCTATTTTGTACTTGCACTATAATGATTCTGCAGGGTAATTTTCAGCGCCAATATGTATGCACGAATATTTACCACGCTATTATGGTAGCGCAATTTTGACCGGATACCGATTGAAAGCATGTCAGACTTTAGTGTTTGAGTACAGTTCTCCTTCAGAAAATACTGTTCACATTAATTCACACCTTATGACAGGCTTGTTGAGCTAATATTACAATTTTTTAAGTTGTGTCCCTGGCATTGGCCACTTGTCCCTGATTTTTTCAAGGCTTGTACCCAATTGCAAGGCAGGAGGTTGAGAAGTGTGTGTAACCCCCATCAGAACAGGATAATTCAGTGTCCCACCAGTGTGGAATCATGGACAAAGAACTTCTGACAGGGCTGGAGTGTGGGGCCGGGGCAGCGGACCTGAGGGATATGCTGGGGAATGGTACTATTCTTTCTCATAAGTGACAATGTAATAACTCTTCAGGCGTTACTGTACGCTTGGAATATATGACAACATGATAGTGTATTAGAGTCCATGCCAATACACTGTGCAACACACACAATGTACAACTTCTCCTGAACAGATGTATAACATATGGAAACAAGATCCATTTACCTGATACCCTTGATGGCCCATAGATGGATTTTGACATCTTTATATTTGGCACCATTGCTGCACTTCTCAAAGTAATGGGGCAGCATGGTGCCATTCTTTTGATTGGGAGGTGGTGTCCCATCAGGTTCCTGTCACCATGTGGCACCTCATGGATGATATTCTGGACCTCTCCAGTATCTCATTGTAAGCTACTGGAGATGGTGAATGCCAGGTTTTGGTCATTACCTGTATGCAATGCTCTGAGCAAACATGACATGCAGTATGATCCCTGCCTTGTGAAATTCAACTTTCCAGTTGGGGGTGCTGTTAGGTATGTCCAAGCCCTCTTAGGTCCAAAGTATACCACAGTGAGCTGGCACAGTGGAGTTTGTGTATCTACTGCTGCCCTTGCCATGTTCTCTTCAGAATGGTAATAACTCATTTCCTCAACATGAGAAGGGCCATGTGCCTTTGTGGTCACTGCCTGTGTACTGTAATCTGGTAACCATGTGTGAGGTGTCAATGTAAGGTGGGTGCTCCCATGCCCAGATCCAGTTTGACACCCTTGTTACTATGGTGGGTGCACAGGTGTGCATCCACACCACACATAGGAGCAAAGAGGTGTGATGGCTTTTGTGACACATGTCCATAATGCTTGTGATATTATTGTCACACAGGGCAAGTGACAGCCTGCCCCACCATGCCACACGTGCACTATAAGGTTCCATTAAATGCAGCAAAAAAGGATCATGTCTCTGTCTAGTGAGGTTGTGGTAGTTTTTAAGTGTGTGTGTGTGTGTTTACAAACTACTGTACCTTCATTCTGTGTGACAGTGAATACCAAAGTCATTAGACAGATGCTTGTGGCAGAATGAAACCCCCAAACAGACACCCTCATCTAAGATGGAAATGGATACACTGATCAGAACTGAGTGTTCTGGCATGTTGTTGAGCCCACCACAGGTAAGTAACCGTGTCTGTCATGCCATGAATCTATGTGTGAAACCTTGTTGCAGGATGACATAAGAGTGATTGACACCATGGGTCTCAAGAGGAAGAGGACATGCTGTGCCACAGAGGAACTACTAATACATCAGTGGAGGAGTAAAACCCTGCCCTGGATGGTAACACAAAGAACTTTTAGAATGGATGACTGGTGTTCCCGGGCCACAACTCCATCTACCTGTTGATCCATTGTGATGCAAGAGGCAGTAAAATTTAAATGACTACACAGTCTGGGTGTGGCACATTCATGGAATCATGGTGTGCAGTGTCCCAGTCACTGGTGCTTACACCATAGATAATACTGTCACACCCCAACTCAGCAGGTCAGGCCCTCTGCTCCCACAGTGCCAACCTCCGAGCGCAGTATTGTGGACAGATAGCAGAACAGGATAACCCTCCTGTCTATTTGTGAGTTTGAATCACCTTTGGTCTCAAGTTCTGGTGGGATTCAAACTGTGAACCTTATGCTAGCGTACCCAAATGTACAGGCTCAGATAATTCTGCTCTTCGGGGAATGCTAGATATCTTTAGCCTAAGGGCATCTAACCAGGTATACAAAATAAACCCTAAAAACTCTATGAAAGTCTTTATGAAAATTCTTACCTATTCCCAGTTTGGTATTACCATTAAGCTTATGAGCAGTGTCAACTTTAACCATCTGTACTTCACATGCAAAAGAAAGAATTTCAAAGGCACACCAGGCAGTCTCTTTAAATATATATTTACTTAAAAATGGATACAAAATATGTAAAATGTAAACACAGAACCATATATCACAAAGCATACAATCACTTGAAAGAAAACAAGGAAAAGTGCAAATTCCTACAAACATACAGTTAGACTTTTTCTATCAAATGTATACCTCTACCAGTGCCTTAGATCTGAGATCTTGTTTCTACGGAGTCCAAAAGTTAGTGTGTCCAAAGATCAGATACAGAATAGTTTAAACTGTCTCCAAACCTGCCTCTTCCGTGATGTCACCTAGCTCCTCCTTGTATATTAAAAATTATACAACCAGGATGTCTTATCACTCAGGAGGTATATTAAATAAGGTGACATCAGCAAAAACTCATTTCATACGAACATACAAACAAGCCAGCAGAAGAAAGCCATTTGGTCTATCAAGTCTGCTCGTATTGCAGGGTCCACAGCTTGAGCTAATGTCCCTGCCCTCCCTCCCCACTCCCCCATCCTCCCTACCCATGATTCTTATCTTCCCCCATGCCTATCCCTGCCTTTCTTAAAGCTGCTCACTGTCTTAATGGTTAAACTTAATGGTTTAATGAGATGACTTCTTCTGGCAGTGCATTCCAAGTGTCCACCACCCTTTCTGTGAAGAAGTGCTTCTTGACATCCCTCCTAAACCTCCCACCCTCCAGCTTAAGACTGTGCCCCCTTGTGATATGGTTGCCACTCAGCTTAAGGAGACTTTCCTTATCAACATTATTTATCCCTTTCAAGAACTTGAAGATCCCAATCATGTCCCCTCTCTCTCTTTCCTATCTTCCAGGGAGTACATGTTCAGTGCCCTCAACCTCTCCTTGTATGCCTTGCCCTGCTGACCGGCTATCATCTTTGTAGCCCTCCTCTGTACCTTCTCCAGCAGGTTAATGTCCTTTTTGAGGTGTGGGCACCAGTACTGAACTCCATACTCTAGATGCGGCCTTACCAGTGACCTGTACAATGGCAGTATAACCTCCTCTCTCTCCTACTACTGATCCACCTAGCTATGCATCCCAGCATCTTGTTTGCCTTTGCTGCTGCTTTCTTGCACTGCATGGAGTGCTTCAGGTCACTAGTGATCATCACTCCCAGGTCCTTCTCCTCCTCTGATGCAGCTACTCGGACTCCACCCAGGTAATACTCTGTCCCTGGATTCTTGGATCCAATATGCATAACCTTGCATTTCTTGGCATTAAAGCCAAGCTGCCAGATCCTTGACCGCCTCCCCCAGCTTTTCCAGATCTTCCTGTAGGTCCCGTATCCATTCAGCTATGTCCACTCTCCCACAGAGCTTGGTGTCATCTGTGAATGGGCACATTTTGCCTTTAATGCCCTCCCCAATGTCATTGATGAAGACATTGAACAACACTGGCCCCAGCACGGAGCCCTGTGGGACCCCTGTGGTTACATCTCTGGTGCCAGATAACTCTCTCCCCCACCACCACCCTCTGGGTTCTGTCCCTCAGACAGTTTTCCACCCATCTGGCCATCTTCTCCCCAACTCCAGGATCCACCAACTTCCTGGTCAACCTTTCGTGGGGCACAGAGTCAAAGGCCTTACTGAAATCAAGATAGAGGATGTCTACTGCTTGGCCCCTGTCTACTGTCTTACTGACACAGTCAAAGAAGTCAATCAGACTCTATATGACTCTTTGATCTTGAGTCTTTCCTTTGATCTAGTGTGGTTTCCTGCTTTTCAATGACATCACAGGACTTTTATGACTAACTCTGCCATATCTCACTTAGGTGCCATATAGCTTTTTAACACCAGTTGAAATTAACTGTTCTTCTTCTGAAGACGTCATACAATGGATATTTTAGTTCTTAGCTTCAAAGAAGCACAGCTCATCAACAAAGCCATAAAATGTGAATTCTTGGAAGTTAATCACATTACAGAGCTCTGCTGTTTAACATATATCCTGTCATTTTAACTTAAACCTGGGGGGGGGGTCATCCCAGGAGCACAGGATGTCTCATGACAGACAATCAACACTACATTTTTATATTACAAAAATCATAGAGAAATCAGAACCAGCTGGCCAAGCGTACAATTACCATGACACCTCATTGCTGTTTGGGAACTGTCCTGGTATGATGCATCCTGGAGACTGGGGCAAACATCCATGGGTTCATTGTGCCTAGCATTCTTGCTGTGTACCCCCACCATGGTGGATTACTTTTAAGACTCACTGTTTTCAAACATCAAAGGTGCTGGCTGATACCAACACTGTAAGTGCATCAGCACTCCTGACTAAATCTTGAATCCCCCTATTAATGCCTTAATCAACTCAGACACTTGAGTGGCAAGGCAAATTTTTTTTAAGAGACGCCCAATCCCAGAGGCTCTGGGCACCGTACATAAAACCAACACAATGCAACATTAATAAAATAAAATAGTCATAATCATAACTTTTAGTGCTAATACATAAAATTAAATAAATAAAAAGAAAAAAAGATAAATTGGGGACAAAAATATAACAAGTCAGCAGCAAGCAATATTTACACAGCTTGGTCAGGAAAAGCCTGCACAAACAGGAAGGCCTTGAGGCATGCCTTAAATACCTCCACTGAAGGGGCCTCCCTTACTGATGGAGGAAGTGAATTCCACAGGGCAGGGCCAGTGACACTAAAAGCTCTGTTGCTGGCAGTTTTTAACCTCGTCCTGGGAATAACAAGGAGGCCCCTTAAGGAGGAACGGAGAGAGCGGACCAAGGCAGCAGCAGTAAGAAGGCCAGCCAGGTAACCAGGGCCCAGGCCATGTAGCACCTTAAAGGTGAGCAAGCCCACCTTAAAGAGGATCCTCCACCTGACTGGCAACCGGTGCAGATTGTGCAGCACTGGGGTGATGTGGCAATACTTAGACTGTGGCGTCAACAGCTTTGCAGCCACATTCATAGTAGTTGAAGCCAGTGGAGGGTACCACCCAAGACTCTGAGGTAGAGAGCATTACAGTACTCAAGCCTCAATGTCACAAAGGCATGCACTAAGGTAGAGAGGCCCGGGGTGGAACCAGGAGCCTAATCCTGGCTATATTCCTCAGAGGATAAAAACTGGCACAGACAATGGCCAACACCTAAGCCTCAAGCATCAGACTACTGTCCAGAACAATGCCCAGGTTATGCACCCTGGAAGAGGCCTTCAAGGGTACAGAACCCAGGACAAGTCCTGTCTCTGCACTAGAGGCCATCCTATCACGCCCTCTGTTTGACTTCACTACCAGTACTTCCATCTTATTGGGGTTCAGTCACAACCAGCTGGAGGCCATCCAGTCGTTGATTTCAGCAAGGCAGCTGTTTAGCACGTCGACTGCATTGGATGTCCCTGGTATAAAGGAAAGATACAGTTGGGTATCATCGGCATAGCAATGAAAACCCAAACCGTATTCCCTAATGAGCCCTCCCAGGGGTAGCATGTACACGGCAAACAACATTGGTGACAAGACTGAACCCTGAGGGACTCCACAAGACAGGAGACTAGGGGAGGAGGAGAAAATCCCCATCACTACCCTTTGCCTCCAGTTCGTGAAAAAGGACTCAAACCAACAGATGACCATGCCGGTGAGTCCACAAAATTCCTTCAGGCAGTCAAGTAACACACAATGGTCCACCATGTCAAAAGCTGAGGAGAACAATAATTGTCCCCTCCCCTCGATCTCTCGCCCTGAGAAGGTCATTATGCACCCAACTAGTGCAGTTTCTGTGCTGTGCCCTGCCCAAAACCCTGACTGGAAGGGCTTATAAAGATCAAAGGCCATGAGGTTCTCCTCAAGCTGAAGTGCCACAATCTTCTCAACAATCTTACTCAGAAATAGAAGGTTGGAGATAGGACGGTAATTTGCCATGACGTCAGGGTCCAACAATGGTTTCTTCAGAAGGAGTCTCACCAATGCCTCTTTCAAGGCATCAGGAAAGACCCCTCTGAGAGGGAACACCAGACAATCAAGGCAAACACTGGGCCAATGCAGTCAACACATCCCATCAAGAAATGCGTCGGCACCGGGTCCAGTTCACAATTTGTCTGCCTCAGCTTGGAAGCAACCCCAATGATGTCAACCAGCTCCACTGGTCTAAACTCACCCCAACCAGGCAGAGTGCTCTCCGGCCATCTGAGGCAATCACTGTCGACCAAATGTTGACTCACTGGTGGAACACCTTGCCTGATGGCGGACACTCTGTCCGAGAAGAGCTGAGCAGTGACTCACATAAAGCATTTGAAAAAGCTTTTTTCAGCTGGAGACAAGCTGGATTTAACAGCCTGTCTAAAGTCTGAAAAAGCACAGTTGGTCAACCGTTCCCAGCAACAATCTTCCTGGACAGGAACTCTGCCTTCTTACAGCTGATTGCCCCCGGTACTCACCATAGTGAGCACGCAGGACCAGTTTGCCTGCCTCCAGGCCCATCCTCTGCCAGCAGTGCTCCAACCTCTGACCCAACATCTTCATCGCCATGAGCTCTACATCAAACCACAGAGACCTTAAGTGAGCAGATTTAGGTCATGCATGGACCAGTGTGAGGGAGTTTAGCACCCCAGACAGTACTCTGTTATAGGCAATGACTGCAGCACACGTACCCCCATCGCATGCCATGTCCACACTACATAGATCAGCCACCACCAGAAAACCCTCGAGGGTCAAACCCCTCAAAGGGCGGTAGCTTACCATCTCTGCAGGGGAGGGCTCTCGGGGGGAGCCCCAAAAGAGAACTCCACCGTGCAATGATCAGACCAACCGACCCGGTCAGTCTTGAGGTTCTTAATCCCAAGCCCCAGCGAGAAGACCAGGTCCAACCTGTGACCCCCCTGATGGGTCACAGAAGAAACTTCTTGCAACAGCTCCAAGATGATGACATAATCAGGAGGAAGTTATATCCAAGCCTAGATGATTCATTGTTGGCCCAAACATTGAAATCCCCCAGAATTAAACACCTGGGGGCATCCAATGTTTCGCAAACGACAAAATCGGCTACCTCCTGCAGAACATCTCCCAGTGCTCCAGGGGGGCGGTGGATTAGGAGGATTCTGCAGCCTGTGCCGGGACCCCCACGAACAGCCACACATTCAAAAGAACCCGGCCTTCTCACTGGGTGCAAGGTGAATCCCAGCTCAGATCTAAAACAGATGGCTACTCTCCCGCCCCTGCATTCCACTCTGGGGCAGTGCATAAAGGAGTACCTGGGGGATGGTAGCCTCAAAAACTGGGCCAGCATCGTCACCCACCCAGGTCTCTATAATGCACGCCAGATCGACTGAAGAAACCAAGTCCGCTATAATTGCGGTCTTGTTTCTAATTGATCTGGTGTTGCACAGCACTGCCTGCAGGGGATTGGTGGACAGTGCAGTCCCTCTGGCTACCTGCCCACTCAGTCTGGTGGGAACCCTGGGGATGGGCACCAAACATGTCTAGCCTCTCCTTTGGGCCAAAAAACCCTCAGGACACCTTCTACACCTAACTACCCCTATCCTGCCCTCTCCCAACGTACACAAGGTGACCCACCACAATCGATCAATGTGAGTCCTTCGAATTCCAACCACCCAACAGCACCATGCTGTGGTGATGGTAACTGGGAGGTTGGAAAAGGGCCACAGGTCACGCAGCCAGGACGCCCCGTACACAATCCTAACACGCCCCAGGCCTTCATTCTTCCTCAAGCACATCATGTCTGACTATAAGGTCCCCAAAACACAATACTAAGCTAACTAAATATACATTCAATCATCCAACCACACACTATTACAAAACTAGCCTAAAACCATCCATACCATACACACATACCAAAACCTAAAATTCAACCCCACCAACACCCCACACCCACAAGGGGTGCGATAACAAATCTTGGCTTAGAGTTCTTGGAAAAGGAGCACACTGTCCTCAGCTCAACAGTAGGTCCTACAAGACAGGACAATTAGAGCAATAAAATGCAAACATTAATTGTTACAGATAAAAAAAAGATTTCGGCTCACTGCTTAGAAGCTTAGGGCTCTCTCACCACCATCAGTTACTGCAGCGATAGCCCAGTCGAACCAGTTGCAAAGGCACCAGTCACACAGGATAACTCCTGGGATAGTCACAGAACTGCTCCCACCAGATCTGGAATCCTGGAAAAATGCTGTCAAGGAAACCATCGATTGGCCCCCAATCGATACTCCAATGGGGCACAGAAGGGTCCACAAAATTCTCAATTTCCTCAATGAAAACTACTCGAAACTACGGATGAAAGGCCAGCAGCCAAGGCCTGAAAGTCCAAAAGTCAGCACAATTCACCGCTAATGCCCTGGGAGATAACACACGGAAACACCCTCACCACCACACTCTCCCAGGAATGCAGTCTGGGGGGCAAGTGTACCCAGACAGTACTTGTCTGGGGCACACATTAATCCTTGCAAGAAGGAATTCTATGAATAAAGACCTTTTTGGAAATATTGCTTTTGGACTACAAATTTGGCAGCCATCTTCATCAACACTGACCTGAATTGGAATGAAAATGGGATCAGCATGTGATTGGTCCGCCAATCAGGCTTTGAAGCCTGCAGAGGGAGCCACACAGAGCTCAGCGACATGTGATGCACTTCACTTCTCTCTGAGTTCCAGGATTGGATGAGTGGCAGCTGGCTGCAGTTTAACCCAGATAAAACTGAGGTGTTTGTGGTGGATCCAGATCATATTGGTATGGGGACGCTGGCAGGACAGCCTTCCGGGCTTTGACTCGGTGGCACTCAGCTGGTAACCTCAGACTGGGTGCGGAATCTGGGCTTTATTTTTGATGACGGTCTAACGCTTAAATCTCAGGAGTTGGCTGTCATCAAGATCTCTTTTTACCATCTGAGGAATAACACCCGGATAAAGCACCTGGACCTGCCCAGCAATCTTCCAACATTGGACCATGCCTTCGTGACTTCCCACCTTGACTACTGCAATGCCCTTTACCCTGGGGCTTCTGGGGGTTGATATCCGCTGCTTGCAGCTAATGCAGAACAAAGCAGCCAGGATGTTGACTGGTTTGCCAAGATCATGCCATGTCATGCCTCTGCTCCATGGCCTGCACTGGCTGCCAGTACAGTGGCGGGTCACCTTCAAGGTCAGATTACTGACCTATAAGGTCTTACATGGTCAGAGACCCCATACTTGCAAGATCTCTGTTGTCCCTACTGCCTGCTCTGCTCCTCCAATGAGGGATTGCTAGAGGTTCCCAGAGTCCAACTTAAGACTTTGGGGGCCCGCTCTTTTGCTTTTGTGGCCCCCTACCCTGTGGAACTCTCTGCCTCATTGAGTGAGAGAGTGCCTAACCTTCAAGAGTTTTAAGATTGCTCTCAAAACATACTTATTTGGGTTAGCTTTTCCAGAATCTTTTAAATCCATTGATATGTGGTTTTAATAACTGTATTATTTTAATATGGCTTAGTTATATCTGTTTGAGTAATTGTATCTTGTACAAGCACCATGATCGCAAGGAATAGTGCTTCTTTTATAAATAAAAATGACTTGACTTGACGAATTCCAGCCCCTTGTTATGCACTAATCAGTCATTGAGTGATAAACATCCAAGACCTTGTGCGAGTGATTAAGAGTTCTGACAGACGCATGAGAGTTTCAATTCCCCAGTGAACAACAGGGAATGTTTCAGAACTTAATCAGTCTCTGCTGATCATGGATGGATTCAGTCTGTATGAGACTGGGAAAGGGAGCAGGTCTGCTGCTGTACTGTTGAGAGGCAGGTTGCCAATGCAGAAGTGTGAAGGAGACAGACCACACGTCTCTCAGAGAGCTAGAGAGACAAGACAAATTGCCTACTGCTGCTATAGAAAAGGATGCGAATCAGTATTTGTACAGCATGTAGAGAAAGCTGTAAATTAAGAACTTGAGAGACTTTGCTGTGCCGCAGCTCAAATGTAAGTCTGTCTTAGGGAAGCCACCCAGTCAGAATTATTGTCCAGTACTGGCCATTGCAGCACGCTAGGGACTGGATGCCAGGATGTGGTGTGCTGGTCTGGCATATGGTGTGGGCTTAATAGAACAAAATTGCACTTCAGGATTGTCTGCTACATATGGAGGTTAGCAGAGGCCTGACTGGACCTGCAGGGAGAAAACTGTTCTCACCAGCTGACACCAGAGGCCTGCACCATGAAGAGAAAGATGAAACTAGCCAGAGGAGGATT
The DNA here is from genome assembly GCA_016271365.2 of Neoceratodus forsteri. Classification (NCBI taxonomy): domain Eukaryota; kingdom Metazoa; phylum Chordata; order Ceratodontiformes; family Ceratodontidae; genus Neoceratodus; species Neoceratodus forsteri. Next base: position 761,510,370 of record CM057451.1, read on the forward strand.
CACTGCTGTGCTTCTACCCCTGTGCATCAAAGAAAATCCTCCTTGTCAGGGGAAACCTTGAATACTTCAGGGATTGCCCCTACAACATTAACATTGTACTACAGGTAAGTGGGAAGTTATTTTTAAGGGGAATACTGTAGGCCATCCAGCTGGGAGTGCAAAATCCCACTTTAGGAGTGAGTTAATTTGCAATTTGTTGTTTAATTCTTATGGTCACGAACACCAGCCAACCATGTGCAAGGGTCATTGGGCCTTGACCATTCCTATGGCTGGGTACCCAGTGAAGCACCAGGAGTTCCAATAAATAATAATCTGGCCAGTGCCAACACGGCTGCAGCTGTGCTTGCTGAGCTGATGGTGGAACAGTCCGTCAAGCCCAACATGGTTGGCGGAGCTCAGTGCGTATACGCGGCTTCACTTTTGCAGTTGTGGCAAAGTCATACATGCACACTGAGCTCCGGTGGCCTGTTCTGCTGTGACTTCAGTGCACATGTGGGCTCTGGCAATGAAAGTAGTGCACCCATGGGGCGGGGTTGAGCAGAGTGTTTCAGGGTTGTGGATTTATGCTGCAGTTCCAAATTTGTTGTTTGACCAAATCTGGTGGGTCATTTTTGAAGGCACTCGCAAGACGGCTGCAGGCTCCACCCACTGCAACCATAAAAAGGGTAGTTACTGGTACCAGTAACATGAGGGTAGTGCCTGAAAGTACAGCCAGACAACAGTACTGTACACATGTGTTTTGAGGCCACAGTACCATATATTGGGCTGAGCAAGGAGTCGGATTAGAACAGCTGGGGGACTGTACATATATATTTTTTTCCTGCATCTAGGGGGGCAGTGAAAGAACAGTTGGTCAGAACTAGAGATGGGCAAAGTAGCCCCAATTCGCTCCATGAAGTGAATCGCAAAGCGAAAGCAAATTCGCAGAGTGCTCTGCAACGTGAAGCGGAGTACTTCGCGTTATAATGGGTAACACGAAGTCCATTGGAAACAATGACTTCACATTACTCCGCCTTCCTAAACCACTACTCCACCAATTCTTAAAGCGAAGTACATTAAAAACAATGTACTTTGCCTCACTTCGCCTTGTCTTTATGCTCCAAAGGTGAATTTTGCGGTGATTCATGGGATTTCAGGTCACATGGACTCTAGATTGTTCTGCCCAGCCTCAGTTCGGGGTAGTGTGTTTAGGAAGCTGTAGGAGACAGTCTGCTCTGAGAGATCTCTGTGATTCAAACCTTCTAAAAACTATTAAAAAAGCCTTTTTGAGTATTTTTCCAATTGTAGGAAATCCTCCTGTGTTCGTATCATTGAGCATTTATTGTCTGTGTATGGATTTTGAATGTTAATGTACGACATTCAGTCTGTGTACTGAGAGACAGTTGAAGTGTGCTTTGGGGGAGGGGCTTATCTGTGGTGTAGGTAGATTAACTTGGAGAAAAAGACAGTTCTTTCTGTTTTGGTGATATTTTTCTTGTATAACTGTGTTAATGTACACACAGTAAAATTTTCAATAATTCTTGCAATTTTTTTGCTGATTGTTGTGGTGCAGCAGTGCATAATTTTAGTTTGTTAAAAAAATACGTGGTTATATTACTGAAGTTTTCAATTTGCTACGCATTACTTAGTGTGTGCGTGATGCGTGTCATCAAATCAGACACCTTTTATTGTGCCACATAGTAATTTTATCAATGTGAACCTGCTATCCACTGCAGCTGTGTGATTTTTGTATTTCTCTGTGGTATCATTACTGGCACTAATACTAGCGACTGTTACTGCAGCAGTGCAGTACACTACCCCCCGCCTGCCCCAACCAGCAAAGGTATTCTTTTCCAAATTTGAATTTCTGATGGTGAGCACTGGTCAGGTGTTGTGCCTTTGCATCTGGATCTCTTCAGTGCACAGCGCAATCTTAATCTGTCTATGCATTTGCATCTCTTTAGGGCCCAATCTCCATCTGTAACTTAAGTCACAGTTGTTTCTTTGGCTTCCCTTCAGAGTACTGGACTGGTGTGATGCATAATTCTGCATGAACACTGTACTCATTAATATGCGTTTTTAAGTCAGGACCATCATCACGAGTCACTCGTGATACAAATCACGTTCTTCATCATCACAGTCACAAATGCAGTCACAAATCACGATTCATGATCACGTCACGAATCACAACATTAATTTTTTTACTAGTTACTTGGATGTATTGTTAGCCTGTTTTGTAGTCTCTCTTCAGGCTTCACCACCTCACCAGTGTACTCATTAATAAGTGTTTTTAAGTTGGGGAGTTTTGTGCTACAGCTCATTGGGGAAGTACAGCTGTAGGCATTCACCTTCTCAGTACATTTCCATATTGGTTATCTCACACCGGTGACACCGAATCACGTGCTTCATTATCACGGTCACAAATGCAGTCTCAAATCATGATTCACAATCACGTCATGAATCACAACATTAATTTTTTTACTAGTTACTTGGATATATTGTAATCTTGTTTTGTAGTATCTCTCCAGGCTGCACCACCCCACCATTGTACTCATTAATAAGAGTTTTTAAATAGGGGAGTTTTATGATACAGGCTCAGCTCATCAGGGAAGTACAGCCATAGGCATTTGTGTTCCTTCCCATACAGCATGTGAGTTACAGTACTGTAAGTAGTGGTGGGCAAAGTGGCCCCAATTCACTCCGCAAAGTGATTCACGGAGTTATGCGGAATCCATGGAGTACTCCACAATGCGAAGTGGAGTACGTTGCTTCATAATGAGGAATGCAAAGTCCATTGAAACCAATGACTTTGCATTATTCCGCCTTCCCCAAACCACTTCTCCACCAATTGTAAGGTGAAGTACATTGAAATCAATGTAATTCGCCTCACTTCGCCTTGTAATTGAGCTCCAAATGAAATTCTGCAGTGATTCATGGAATTGCAGGTCACATGGGCTGTAGTCTAGATTGTTCTGCATAGCCTCAGTGCTGGCCTGGGTAGTGTGTGTGTAGTGGTAGCTGGAGACAGTTTGCTGTCAGAGCTCTGTGATTCAGAACCTCGAAAAGCTGTTTAAAATACTTTTTTGAGTCATTTTTTTGCTCAAATTTTAGTACATTGATTGTAGGAAACCCTTCTGTGCTCATATCATCGAGTGTTTATTGTTGTGTGAGGATTTTGAATGTTAATTTAGAACAGTCAGTCTGTGTATTGTGAAGTGTGCTTTGGGAGAGGGGCGTATTTCTGGTGTAGGTACATTAACTGGGAGAAAAAGGCAGTCTTTCTGTTTTGGTTATATTTTTCTTGTATAACTGTGTTAATATACACCCAGTAAAATTTTCTGTAATTCTTGACATTTTTTGTTGATTGTTGTGGTGCAGCAGTGTATAATTTGTCTGTTTAAAACATTTGGTTATATTACTAAAAGTTTTCAATTTGCTACGCATTACATGTAGTGTGTGTGTGTGTGTGTGAGTGAGTGTGTGTGCGAAGTGCGCCATTAAATCAGACACCTTTTATTGTGCCACAGAGTAATTGCAGCAGTGTGAACCTGCTATGCACCACACCTGCATGAATTTTTATACTGCTTTGTGGTATCTTTACTGGTAGTGGATTGTTACTGCCATGCACCAATCCCCAACTGGCAAAATGTATTCCTTTCCAGATTTGGATTTGTGACTTGTGAGCACTGGTTAGGTGTTGTTGTGCCTTTTCGTATGCATCCCTTGAGTGTGCAGTACAATCTTAATCCATCTGTGCATTTGCAGTGCACCATTAATTCTGGGAGACTGCATTTCTTGTTATGCTGTCATTTCACTTCGTCAGCACTAGGAAATTTTCTGGACACAAGACAGTAGCATTTCGTCAGCACTGGGAAATTTTCTGGACACAAGACAGTAGCATTTTGGGGATGCACATTAATTCTGGTGACTCTGTGTGTGACCACTGCATGCATGACTGAGTGCACCATTAATTCTGGGAGACTTTGCATTTCTTGTTACACTCTCATTTCACTTCGTCAGCACTGGGGAGTTTTCTGGATACAAGACAGTAGCACTTTGGGGATGCACATTAATTCTGGTGACTGTGTGGGTGGGGTGCTGCCAATATTGTTGTCACTCCACTTTACTTCACGTTTAAAGTGGAATGACAATGTGAAGTAATAATAACAAGACGAAGTGAGCTTTTCCTATGGGGCACTCCGTATAGCCAAGTGCCAACGCGAAGTGGCCGCTTCGTATTCACGTCACTGGCAGATTTTAAATTCGCTGTATCTCTAGTCAGAACTCTATACACAGCTACCTTATCTGCTAACCCCTGTATTTCTTTTAGGGCCAGATCCTGACCCACACCCCAAAACTGAGTGTGACCACTATGTACAGTCAATAACTATGTACATACACAGCCGCGCTGTATACCCTCTAACAGCTTACTTATACCTAGGTTTATATTATAATAACTAGGACAACCCCAACCAAGGAGATACTTGTATGCATCAATATCTATATCCCAAATGCCCTTTAGTGCCTCTAGGGTCTTGTATCACATATAAGGATCCTCAGGGTAATACCCTGCAGCTGGGTCCCAAGGGAAAAGAGAGAGTCCCCCCCCCCTCACCAATATCTGGCAGATTCCGTGGCTCCTTGTATTGGATCTAGTAAAAAGAAAAACATTCAGACATGGCATACCTGCTTCAATAAGCTAACGGTATTTAAGTGAGCCCACTATTACAAAGGTATCTACTCCCTATCCATCTATTATTAATTACGTACCTTCCAACAGACAGACCCTTGTCTGGGGTATTTTAGACTGTAGGGTATATACCGCCTCTAAGGTCCTCCATCTCTTATCATAAGTTGCCTTTTCGTCCACCTTGAAGCATTTGCCTTCTAAGCCTAGTCAAGATTATCAGCAAATCTCCCACCCATTGGTCATGTGTATAGATCAAATCGCTTTTCCAATGCCTCAAGACAAATGCTTTGACCAAGGAGGACATTAAAGAAATGTGGCCTGTAACAAGCATACTAGGGATATCTGACATGTCCCCTAGAACACAAATCTTAGGCACAATGAATTCCTTATAGTTTACCACTGGATCCATATTATGTTTAATTTGCTCCCAAATGGGAAAAATTTTGGAGCAGTGCCATAGTACATGGAGTAGGTCCCCTGGGTTTGCACCGCACCTAAAATATAGGTCTGTCTGTCTGAGGCCCCTAGCACATAGCTTAGTAGGGGTATAATATATATTAGAAGCTACAAAAAATTGCATGATCTTATATTTAGGAATGGGAATATATCTACTACTTCTCCACACTTCTTTCCAATCAGGGCTAATGTCCTCTTGTTTATCCCAATATGAAATCTTTACAGAGGAGTCCCTGCTTAAAAAAATCAAGTAATATCTTGTAGATCCTGGACAGGGGATTTCTTGCACAATTTACCTCCTTAAGGACGTTCCAAGTAAATAAAGTATCATGAAGTCTATCCCTCCCCCTTTCCATTTTTTGCATCAAATTGGTAATTTGTATTTTCTTAAAAAAGTTCAAATTCTTGCACTGGTCCGGGAGAACCACCTTATCCCCTTTTATAAAGTCCACCCACCTTAAGTTGAGCAGGTGATTAGCCCATTGTCTTTTAATTATTTGCTGCCCCAATACGCATGTTCGGATTACCCAAGAAAGGTTGTTCCCTAGAGTCTTTTTGGGTTTTTCTTTGATTTGGGGACAAGAGTCCACCAGGCCAAGACTGCTTTGTAAATTGGGGTTTGTTTTCCCCCATCCGGTAGATCTCCTGGATTAAAAAACAGTACTGTTTCTGGGGAAACACCCATATCCAAAAGGATTTGCTTCTCAACCTGAAGCCAGGTTGGGACATAGCCCCCCTCATTCACCGGCCTACGCCACTGACTCATTAACCCTAATTGACCCGCTACATAATAAATTTGTAGGTCCGGGATTTTAAGGCCTCCCATGTTATAAGGTAGTCTCAGGATATTATACTTTCTTCTAGGGGGTTTAGCATTCCACCAAAAGTTAGAAATGAGCTTTTGTATTTTAGTAAACCAACATTTAAGGATGATATATGGGGATAAATGTATTGGATACAGAAGTCTGGGTAGCAGATTCATTTTAATCAAACCCAGTCTTGCTGTCCAATTTAGAGGGAGTTTATTCCATCTAGTTATATCCGTTCTCATTACCGATAGTATCTCTCCTAGATTTGCTTCAAGGCCTTCATCCTCATTAATTGTGATCCAAATGCCGAGATACTTAAGCTTTTTTGGGGACCACTTCACATGGAGCGGTTCAAAATCAACTTTATAAATAAATATAGTAAGAGGGAGAACCTGCGTCTTACTCAAGTTTAACTTATAGTTCGACACCCTGGAGAATCTATCAACAATATCTAGAATCCACTTGAAACTCTCTGCCGGTTCCTGGAGATGTATCAAAATGTCATCAGCAAAAACAGATAGTTTCATTTCTATCCCCCCAATAACAATCCCCTGTATCGCCGGATCCTTTTGAATCACCCTTAGTAAGGGTTCCAAGTAAATATTAAATAATATTGGTGAGAGGGGGCATCCGTGCCTGGTTCCATTATCTAAACCAATTTCCTTCGATAAGTAGCCATTACATAAAATCCTAGCCATAGGAGCAACATATAAATTTTTTATACCCCTAAGAAAGTCCTTCAGGAAACCCATACATCTCATAGTTGTGAATAGGAAATCATGAGAGACCCTATCGAAGGCCTTCTCGGCATCTAAAGCAATTATCGCCATAGGTAGCTTAGAAGTAGAGGCCTTATGTAGAATATGGTGAAGTTTCCGAAGTGCATCATGAGCTCCTCTACCCGGCATAAACCCCAGTTGTTCTTGGCTAATTAAACCAGGAGCAAGCATCAAAATTCTATTGGCCAGTATCTTCGTCAGCAATTTCAAGTCCTGGTTCATCAGGGCAATAAGTCTATAACTCTCAGGGAGTTCTTTGGGTTTCTCCGGTTTTGGAATAAGTGTTATATAAGCCTGATATAGCTGCGGGTGTGGGACCCCATCCTGCATAATGTTTACAAATAATTCCTTCAATAAAGGTAATATAACTGCAGCGTGAGATTTATAGAATTGGGCAGTTAGACCATCAGGTCCCGGTGTCTTACCATTCGGAAGCGAATTGACCACCTCTGGTATTTCCGAATCCAAAATAGGGGCCGCTAACCACTGGGCTTGTTGTTGATCCAACCTCGGAAGAGGTATATCTTCCAGGAACCCCATAATGTCCCCCTCGTTTACCGAGACCCCACCTTGATAAATCCCTTCGAAATAGACGGCAAAAGCATCAGCCATTTTCTGGGGCTCTGTTATTGTTTCTCCCTGGTAATTTATAAATGAAATTACCCTAGCTGCCTCCGATTCTTTTATTCTATTAGCAAGAAGCCTACCTGGAACATCCCCTTGCATTAAATAGTTTGCATGGAACTTTTCCGACCACCGCTCTAACTTACCATAAAGAATGCTTGCCATCTCATCTCTAAGCTCCTTAAGCTCTAGATCTAGCCCTTCTGTAGTACCTTCTAGGGAGCCAGTGAATTAATAGCACCCAGAATAAACTCTTCCTCCCCACCCTTCTCCTTATGAGTTTTCCTGGCTGCCAGTCTCTAGAGCCATCCCAAGTATAAAACTTTACAAGTGGGCCACCTTAATCTGCTATCTGAAAGTGTAGGAAGTTGGGTCTGAATAATTTCCACCAGTACCTGTTCTGATTTAGCTAGTATATGTTCATCTAATAATAAGGAATCATCAAACCTCCATCGGTAAGGTCTCATTGGGAGGGATTCTATCACCCAAGTTAACTGAACTGGGGAGTGGTCTGATAAAATTCTAGCATGGGTAATCAGCTCCCTTACTCCCTGAGTTGCTTCTTTATTAACCAAAAAGTAATCAATTCTTGAGTGAGTTTTGTGCGCCCGAGAATAGAAGGTCATAATGTGTTCCTCTTTATTGCAGACCGTAATTGGGTCAACCAACACTGCAGCCTCCAGAAGTTTGGCCAGAGATGCCTATGCAATAGAAGGCGGATGTTTGGAAGGGTTTTATTTATCCACCCTATTATTGAGACAGAGATTCCAGTCTCCTGCTAAAATTAGAGGGTGGGATGGAAGTGGGGCTATGTCAACTTCTACCGGGGCAAAGAAGTCAGGGTTGGGTGGTGTAGGAGCATATATAGAGGCAATCGATAACACTTTACCCATGATAGTACCCATAACATAAATCCCTCTGTAATCTTCTCTAATTTTAGTTTGTAAGACTATGAACGGACAATTTCGCCCAATCAAAACTGCTACTCCCCCTGAAGCTTTGGCATTTCCATCAGCCTCACTCATTGTTAACAAAATATTCTAAGACAATGCATTTGTACATATTGGGCTATTTGAAACCCCGTATTTGCCTACACTGAGTCTTCATGAGTCATTCAAAGGTAAAAGCATAATTTTTATTGATATCCCCTTTGGAAAAGGAAGGAATCTTAAATTGGCTCAAAGAGATGGCCAGTTATAAATGACTGATAGACTTGCATAGCCCCCTCAAATCTGAAATGCTAATATTAAGCTGGAGGTCATATGAATGGCAAGAATGTGAGGGCAATTAACTACACAGATCTAGAACTGGAGACCTTTATGAGTCATGTGAAAGAAAAATGATTACATATAATAACTGCAGCAGTAATCAATATTTTAAAATAAACATACTGCAGGACCATATGCTCTGATGAAGCAGATATAGAGCAACATTAACTTTTGCTTAGTTAGCTAGCATTTATTTCAAAACCTTTTTTAAAAAAAAAGACTACTTTAAATGGATTTATGGAGGAGTGTGCTTCCCGTCTTCTTTTGGCAGTTGCTTCTGGGACTCCAAATCCAACTGTACAAGTCACTGAAAAAAGTACTGCAGTAGTAAATACTGAAAACAATTGAACACTAGCAGTACTATGCTGGTAACTGATGGCTGACTCCAGCAGCAGAGGCAGCAGGGGCTGCCTGTGGCAACTTAAGAGGAAGGTCTACAGTAGCTCCACATAGCCACCTCATCCCAACAAATCTGAATCTCTTTGTCCTGTGTTGGGCTTTGACCTGTGAGTCATTTGATCACTCTCAGCCAGTCCTGTACCACTTCATACCAAGAGGAAGAGGAAGAGGATTCTCTCCCCTCATTTCTTCCCTAAACACACTAGCAGTCTCCAGTGTAATAGTCTACATAGCAGAAGTAATACATGTGTGCAAGCATGGGGTTAAGTATGTCTGCATGCCACGCTTCCTACATTATCTTTCACTTTATGCAGCTGCTGCTGCAGCTGGTATTCTTGTTTAGGCAGTCTCTCCACATGTACCAGTGCCTTGGGAGACTGTCAGGGGAGTATGTACAGCAGCTCCTTTGTTTGCTTGAACCAGTTGGTACTGCAACTAGACTCACCTTACCTCTTTGTCTCTGTACTATATGTGATGTGTTCTTACTTAATTTTTCCTGTACTCTGATACCTTCTATTAGTGAGAAAGTATGCTCTTATTTATACAGCACCCAATCCTGGAGGCTCTGGGTGCTTTACAAAGAAGTGCAAGGACATACACATTTACATTTTACATAACAGAAAAACACAAGGGTGAGTAATTACCAAACAGTTAAAATCAGAGTAAATAATAATAAAATCAATACTATGGCTATCTAAAAAAGGCTTTTTTAAAAACATGTGCCTTGAGACCCCTTTTTAAAACCTCCACCAATGGGGGCTCCCTCAGAGATTTTGGGAGCAAGTTCCAGAGGGCTGGGCCAACCACCTTAAATGCTTGGTCTCTCGAGGTTTTCAGCCTGGCCCTCAGAACTGCTAGGAGGCACTCGGGGACGAGTGTAGTGAGTGCACCTGGAAGGCAGGGGTCAGGAGGTAACTCAGGTAGCCTGGGCCTGATCCATAAAGGGCCTTATAGGTGAGCAAGCCCACCTTGAAGATGATCCTCCATCTAATAGGCAGCCAGTGCAGATCACGCAGGACTGGGGTCACATGATAAGACCTGGGAAGGCCTGTCAGCAATCTGGCCTCTGGGTTCTGCACCAACTGCAGTCGATAGAGGTTTCCTCAACTGACCCTGAAGTAAAGAGCATTACAGTAGTCTAGCCTTGATGTGACAAAAACATGTACCAACGTGGGTAGGTCACCAGGCAGAATTAGTGGTTTAATCTGAGTGACATTCCTTAAGTGGTAGAAACCACTCTGGATGACGAATGACACTTGAGACTCAAGTGTCAAACCATCATCAAAGATGATGCCCAGATTTCTCACCCTAGTGGCAGCCACCAGTGGAGTAGGGCCAAGGAACAACCCTGTTCCTGACCCTGTGGAAGCCACATCTTGCCAGTGACCAGGCTCAATCACCAGTACCTCTGTTTTTTCAGGGTTCAGTCGCAGCCAGTTAGAGGACATCCAATCTTGGATCTCAGCCAGGCATTTATTCAGCACTTCCATGATGTTGTTTGTCCCAGGAGCAAAAGACATCTACAGCTGGGTATCATCTATATAACAGTGAAAAGCCAGACTATAACATCTAATGAGCTCAACCAGGGGTGGCATGTACACCGCAAACAACAATTGCAACAGGATTGAGCCTTGAGGAGCTCCATAGGACATGGGCTTTGGGCAGGAGAAGAAGTTCTCCATCACTACCCATTGTGTCCTGCCCATGAGATAGGACTCAAACCAATTGATGACAGTACCAGTGAGTCCACAGTACTCTCTAAGGTGATCCAGAAGCACAATGTGGTCCATGGAGTCAGATGCCAAGGAGAGATCTAGGAGAACGAGAATTGACCAGTCTCCTCTATCTCTTGCCCTGAGGAGGTAAATTTGCATCATGACCAACATCATTTCAGTGCTATGTCTTGCCCTAAACATAGACTGGAATGGCTCTTAGATGTCAAAGGCTGAGAGGTGTGCCTCGAGCTGGAGAGCCACCACTTTCTCAACAACCTTCCCCAAAAATGGGAAGTTGGAGATAGGTTGACAATTCGCCAAAATGTCAGGGTCGAGAGATGGTTTCTTCAGAAGGGTCTTCATCAATGCCTCCTTCAAGGTGTCAGGGAAGAACCCCTCTGAGAGCAAACACCAGACCATCTCAATGAACACTGGACCAATGGACTCAGCATATCCCACTGGGAGACAAGTTGGGCCCATGTCCAGTTCACAAAAGGTAGGCCACAACTTCAAGATTACTTCTATGACCTCCAACACCCCCACTGGCCATAACTCACACCAAAGAATAAGAGTGCCTCTGCCTACACAAGGCCCACCACTGTGGGGCTGATCTTGCCCCACTGAGGAGATCCTGGACCAAATAAAAGACACCCTGTCAGAGAAGAACTGAACAAACTCCTCGCACAAAGCAACTGAAAATGCTCTTTTCATCTGCAGACAGACAGGCAGGATGAAGTAACCTGTCCACAGTCCAAAAGAGCAGATCTGGTCTGTTCCTCCCTGCAGCAATCTCCCTGGACAGGAGCTCTGCTTTCTTATGGTTGATTGCCCTTTGATATTCACCATAGTGAACTTTCAAAGCCAGTTTATTCTCCTCAGACTGGGTCCTCTGCCAACACTGCTCCAACTTCCCACCCTTGGTCTTCATCACTGTGAGAGCCCCATCAAACCATGGGGGTCTCAAGCAAGAAGACCTGGGTCATATATGGATCAGTGCAATGGCATTGAGCGCATAGGAAACATCACTATTATAGGTTGTCACCACCTTGCTCATGCCAGCCGCACATGCAGTTATCTTACCAAAAAAGTCCATTACCACCAATAGTTCCTCTGGGAAAAATCCCCTCAATGGGTGATAGTGAACCATCTCAACAAGGGAAGGACTATCGGGGGAGGGGACCCAAACAACAACTCCACTGCACAATGATCAGACCAAATGACTGGATCAATCCTAAAGTCTGTAGCAGGGTCAGTGGCTCAGCAGGTAGCATACTCACCTCTGAGGCCAGAAGATCAGAAAGTGGTGGGTTCTAGTCCCACATCGGGAATGTGGAATAAATCTCAATACTGACATTATAGTGCATCAAGGGGGGGGTGCTGCACTCTTGAGGTGTTGTCTTTCGGATGGGACATTAAAATTAAGGTTGTGTCTACCTGTTTTGGTTGTTGTTCAGGTGGATGTTAAAGATCCCATGGCACTTCTTGATAAGAGTAGGGGAATTTTTTATTAACAAAGAAATATATAAAGTATCAACAATCAACAGAAAGAGATCAAAAGAAAAACAACTAAAGCATTTTTAAATACAAAATTGAATTATTTAACAATTATGAACCAAATTAATTTCAAACATAAAGAGGAAGGAGAAAAAAACACACAATTCCACTCAGTCTTTAAATTCATGTCATCCGGCCTTCCCCTCTCTCCTCCCAGCAGTTATACATGTACAGTCAAAAACCAAGTACAATCCTGCCAATACCACTGAAATTTAAAACTAGATATCTTACTTTGCTCATTTCAATAAATCAAAGATAAGGTGCAAGCTACTTGAACCAACATTTTTTGACCTGAGAAAACTTTTTGTTGTAATAGAAAAGCACACTGGGCTTGCCACATATAAAATCTGCATACAGCAAATATAAGCCTCAATGTGCTAGGGTGAAATTTAGACAGTCTTGGGGGAAACATCCCAACAATAAGAATATCATAAGTAATAGGGGGAATACATCTATGCCACCATGTCCTTAAAAATAGGGCCCAAAATACCTGAGAAAAAGGACGTAATAAGAAAAAGTGTTCTGAGGATTCCAAAACCTCACCAAAAGTTTCTCGTGGACACATCCTCTCTCCTACAGCTTTATGCTTATGCATACCTCTTACCCCAAACCAGCCATGGCAGGAAGGCCAGGTGATGTCTCAGTACTTAAGAGGTATTCCTTTATCCAGTAATTGCTGGAAAACAACCTGTAAACTATTTTCACCCCCCCCAAAAAAAAATCTGGGGAACTTCATGAAAGCAGTCCCATATAACTGAAGCATAAACCTTTTTCCTAGGGTTAGAGACAATAAATTGAGTTGTAAGTTTCCATTGTCTCAGTTTTAAGAACACGGACTTCAAAAATGTCAGCAAATGAGACATTTCTAAATACGTAGGCACCAAAAAAGGATCTGACTCCTACCTGTCCACAGTCCTAGAGATCCAGCTAAAAAGAAGGCCATACCATACAGAGAAACCACGCAAAACTGGATAAATATTCCAATAAATAAAAAGGCTATAAAAAACATACAATAGGGTGACGCATTCTAATGCCCCCATAGAAATAGTCATGGGACATGAGGTTTCTTTTAATGGGATTAGGCCAACTTCCCCAAAACTCTTGAAAGAATGTGTTCATAACCTTCACCTCCAAGGTCAGGGGAAGAGGAAACACATGTGCTACATGTAAAAGCAAAAGAAATATCAATGTCTTAAGTTAAAAAAAAAAAACTTTTCCTTTTTGAGATTGTGTATTGTTTCCATGAATTTACTACTCCTGCAGCTCTAGATATAGCTATATCCCAATTCAAGGAACTATCATCCAGACTACCAAACCATAAACCCAGAATTTTTGTCAGGGAGTCAGAAATAGTAGTACTTGCTAAAGACAGAGCCTGAGCAGCTGCTGCTGATGAGTTCAGGCAAATGCCTACACTTTTTTGGCAGTTCAACTTGGACCCAGACACACTTTCAAATTTTGCAAGTACAGGTGCCAAAGTTCGATCCATAATCTGGATAGTGATGCATAGGCATATATCGTCTCCATACGCACAGACAAGGGGGCACTGTCTGCCCATTAGATAAATGAAGCCTAGGGATGATACATTGTTCCCAATCTTATGTAGTGGTGGGCGAAGTGGCCAAAATTCGCTCCGCGAAGTGATTCATGGAGTAATGCGGAATCCGTAAAGTGTTCCGCAATGTGAAGCGGAGTACTTTGTGTTATTATGGGGAATGCAAAGTCCATAGAGAACAATGTCTTCACGTTATTCCGCCTTCCAAAACCACTTCTCCACCAATTTTAAGGTGAAGTACATTGAAATCAATGTACTTTGCCTCACTTCGCCTTGTTTTTGAGCTCCAAAGTCGAATTTTGCAGTGCTTCATGGGATTGCAGGTCACATGGGCTCTAGACTGTTCTGCACAGGCCCAGTTCTGTGTAGTGTGTGTAGTGCAAGATGGAGACAGTTTCCTCTCAGAGCTCTGCAATTCAAATCCTGTAAAAGCTGTTAAAAAGCCTTTTTGAGCTATTTTTTTCGCTCACAATTTAGTACATCAAATGTAGGAAACCCTCTTGTGCTCATACCACCGAATGTTTATTGTTTGTGTGTGGATTTTGAATGTTAATTTAGAACAGTCAGGCTGTGTACTGTGAAGTGTGCTTTGTGGGAGGGGCGTATCTGTGGTGTAGTAGATTAACAGGGAGAAAAATAAGGTCTTTCTGTTCTGGTTATATTTTTCTTGTATAACTGTTAATGTACACAAAGTAATATTTTTAGTAATTCTTGACTTTTTTTGATGTTTGTTGTGGTGCAGCAGTGTATAATTTCAGTTTGTTTAAAACATTTGGTTATATTACTAAAGGTTTTCAATTTGCTACGCATTGCTTGTAGTGTGAGTGAGTATGTGTGAGATGCATGCCATTAAATCAGGCACCTTTTATTGTGCCACAGTGTAATTGCAGCAGTGTGAACCTGCTATCCACTGCACCTGCATGGATCTTTTGTACTGCTTTGTGGTATCTTTACTGGTAGTGGACTGTTACTGCCATGCAGTACCCCCACCTGACAAAAGGTATTTTTTTCCAGATTTGGATTTGTGACTTGAGAGCACTGGTTAGCTGTTGTTGTGCCTTTGTGTCTCATCTCTTGAGTGCGCAGCACAATCTTAATCTGTCTGTGTGTTTAATTGCAGTACACCATTAGTTCTGGAAGACTTTGCATTTTTTGTTACCCTCTCATTTCACTTCATCAGCACTGGGGAAGTTTCTGGACACAAGACAGTAGCATTTTGTGGATGCACATTAATTCTGGTGACTGTGTGTGACCACTGCGCACATGACTGAGTGTGCCATTAATTCTGGGAGACTTTACATTTATTGTTACGCTCTCATTTCACTTCATCAGCACTGGTGAATTTTATGGACACAAGACAATAGCATTTTGGGGATGCACATTAATTCTGGTGACTGTGTGTGACTACTGCATGCATGGTGTCTCAGTGTGCCATTAATAATGGGAGACTTGGCATTTCCTGTGCTCTCATTTCACTTCAAAACCGTCAGCACTAGAGAGATTTCTGGACACAAGACATGAGCATTTTGGGGATGCACATTAATTCTGGTGACTGTGTGTGTGAAGCTCTGCCAATATTGTTGTTCGCCTTGCTTACTTCGCATTAAGGCGGAATAACAACGCAAAGTAATAATCACAAGGCTAAGTGAGCACTTTGTATTGACACCCACATAGCGGGAGGACAAGGTATGCTCACTCAAGATTCACTTCACCAGCGTAAATTTAAATTCACTGCATCTCTAATCTTATGTAGTAAAGAGTTAATTTGCAACACATATAAGAGGGGTCTCAGGGGGCACCCCTGTAGAACCCCCTTCCTTCCTTACAAGAAAAATAGATCCCAGAACCCCACTAATGTATGGCTGGATCCAGCTATTGCTATATAGCAATCTTATCCAACCAATACATTTTTTAGGTATATGATAAGTTGTCATTACCTGATAAAGATATTCATGGTCAACATGGTCAAATGCTTTCTCCTGATCTAGAGAAAGCAGAAGACCAGCAGATTGTGTATTAAACCCATTTACCACCAAGCCCTGAAAAAGAAGGAGGTTATGGAAGATCGATCTCCCTGCAACTGCACAAGATTGTGCTGGAAAGATGATAGAATCTGCTGCCAAGGACAATCCTTCTCAACAAAATTGAAGCCAAGATTTTATAGTCCAAGTATAGCTGACTTATAGGCCTCCAGTTTTTGAGATCAAGTCTGTCACTTTTTTTGAACAATGAGATGAGCAAAGAGTGTGCAATTTGGCTGGGCAGGGAATTCCTTTGCAAGATATCATTAAAAACTATAGTCAAAATAGGAACCATAAATTGACTATATGTTTTATTAAATTCCACTGTAAGCCCATCTAGGCCAGGTGACATTTTAAGCTTCAGACTTTGTATAGCTTTGGAAGTTTCCTCCAGAGTAACCTCTTTTGTCATTTTCTCACCCTATCCCTAGCGAAATAGCTGGGATTTCTAAATCTGACAAATACTCTGTATCAGGTACTGCATATGAGAGTGTGCCAAACTGTGCTTCCATGAAATCCTGAACAATCCTCAGTATCTCATTCGGATATTCTTGAATTTCATTTTTAATGGGATCAATTATTTTTTGCAGCCTAGAGTTTCTGCAACCTGTTCTTACAGCCTTTAAAAATATGCAAAACTGGCTTCTGACCCTGTGGATCATACTGAGTCTCCATCTTCAGAGACTCTGCCCTATCATTTTGATAAGCTGCCATTTTAGTTTTTACTTTCTCAATATCCGCCTTTAAGTCCACATGATGCTCATGCGTAGCTGACAGTAAGGAAACCAAGGTTTGCCTTAGTCATAAATATTTGAAGTATATTATTTGGCTTTTCCTTCAAGTAAATTTTTGGATGCATTTTTGAAACTCAAGGTTACAGTCAAGCCACCATTCAAGTGTGGTGTCATATGCCTCTGTAATGGAGGTACGTGCCTTGATAAGATCCCCACATTTTGTTACTGTGGATGGATCCTGTAATAAGGTGCTATTTAATTTCCACCTAGAAGACAGTTAGTTTCCCCGTGTCTGGTTTTGCAGTACAGTGCAAAGAAACTGCCAAGTGATCAGAAGTTTCACACAGTATTGTAATAGCCTGGATAACTTGAAGATCTAGTGACAAAAATAGGAAGTCAATCTGAGTCACCAGGGAACTCCTAACATAGGCTTTGACTCCCATCACTGCTTTGCCAAAAAACATCCACTAGCCCTGCAGTGTTGACAATGGACTTCAGGCAATTGTAATCTCCAAATAGTTTTGATGTAGTCCCACCCTTATCCCTAAGGGACAGGCCACAATTGAAATCCCCTTTAAATATAATATATTTTGAGGTATGCAAAAAAGGTTGCACTTTACAAAAAAATGCAGTGCGTAACGCAATGTTTTGAGGAGCATAAATATTTATCATTCTGATTTGTGTTGATGTAAACACAACATCTAGTAGCACAGCCCAAGCAGGGCAAATTTCTACTACTTTCTGTACCTAAAAATCAAAACCTGGGAACAAAATGCCTACCCCATCACAAAGGTCCAAAGCCTGGGACCAATAAGATGTCCCCATGTTCCAAGTTTTCTGAACTTGAGAAACTTCATGGAGCATTTTCAGGCACGTATCCTGTACAAACAAAATATTACTTGGAAGATCTTTCAAAAATTGCAGGTGGTCAGCCTCTTTCTATATGACTTCATACTACAAACATTTAAAGTCATAGGCAGAAGAAGCTGACCTCCCACCATAAGTAAGTAAAAAAGGATCACACCAGCCATTAGTCCAGAACCTTCTCCCAGTAGAGGTGTTTTCTGTTTGTGAATCAGATGATACCTCCATTTTTGAGGATGCCAAAGAAGAGGTGTCAGACTCCTCCCCTTAATCCTCCATGTCCTCCCAATTCTAATGTTTGAAAATGGTCAAAACCTTTCCTTGTGGTTACTGGTTTCAGAGGTGAAGATCTTTCTGCCTTTCTTTTTCCTCTTCCTCACCTACTGGGCTTAAAAACTACCAGTGGATTTTCAGGAACTGGCATGGGAGGGGGAGGCATATACTCTGTGGTAGCCAAAATTTCCATAGGCATGAGTTCTGGATTTTGAGGAGCAGGGACCTGAGCTGTCTGACTAGAGGTGGTGGAAAGATCCATCCATGGCTTCTGTTCTGAGACTACGGTGTGGGGCATTTATTGTGTACTGGCCCATGGGAGGGAGTCTGACACCTGCGGGTCTACTGTCCTGGCAGCAGAAGGCGCAGATAGTGCCTATACTTGAGAGTCAGTGATGAGCTGCTCCTGATTCAGAGGAGCCCTATCTAAATGATTGTGTTCAGGCCAAGGGCATTGTCTATAGGAATGTGCACTCTCTTTACATAAATTACTTCTAAATGGATTTGGGCACCCCAGGCTAACATGCCCATACTCGAGACACAAGTTGCAGTGTGGCTTTTCACAGACAGAGCTTAAATGGGTCCTAGCTCCACACTTGTGACAGGTTCATGGTTGGCCAGGGTAAAAACACAAACCCTGGTCTCTTCCTATATAAAAACTACCTGGTAAGTGTGAAAGCCCAGCTTTTGTCTGTTTCAGCTGAACTTTGACCTTCCAACCTCCTGTCCACACCAGATCTTCATCTAAGGTGGGTTTAGGACAGTCTAAAATATTACATAGTTGTGTAGGTCAGTGCTGTATATCAGAAATACTTACCTCCTCACTTCTAAACAACAGCGCAATAGTTTTAACTGCTGGTTTTGTTAGGGGGATAGGGAAAAAGGGGGCCCAAAGCTGATTATCTTTTACCAGGGGGTACTTCTGCCAACATTTTCCTAATGTAGTGACAGTTTTAAAGCTCAGATCATAAATAGCTTCCCCTTTAACATGTATAAGAGCAAACAAATCGAATGGGTTAATGCCCATCATTTCCTTAAGCATAGTATGCATAGTATGCAACATGATTCCCCTCTCAAAAGCTGCCTGAATATCCCCATGAAATTTTAACCTAATGGCATTTCTGCGCTGAGCAGGTTACCCCATCTTTTGAAACAAATCTGACATTTTAAATGGAGTTTGACCGTCTTGCGCATTTTCAGTACCCAAAGTTTCAGTTCTAGTTGCAGAAGTGCTTGGAGCCTCTATTCCTGATGTGACCTGATTGCCATTTTTCTGAATCCCTGAAGACAAAATTCCTATCTGTATGCTTCCTGTAGCTACACATCTGTACTGTGGGTTACTTGTGGAAACAGTCTACTCCATAATCATAGTGCCGTAAATTTATTCCCAGGCTAGACCGTGGCCTGGCAAGATCAGAAGGAGGTATATGGTGCATTTCTGAAGGTACAGCCACACTTCCTTTGATAATATCAGCTGTTGCCACCGGGCCCGGTGAATGCCATCTGTCCCTCATAGAACTGCACCCAGTCTGCTGCCTCCAGCACTGCTGCTGGACTCCATGTTGGAGCCTCAGACTCTTCCATCCTTTTCCTACCACCATGCAAATGTAAAGAACGTGGAGGCAAACCCACAGTACCGGTTATCTCCGCCTGTTGAGGGACTCATAACTCTGTACCAGAAGTACTCTCCAAAGATTAGGGAATCTCCCATTCAGCCGACTGACTGGACCTAGAGGGGTCCAATTTGCTTGCTGGAGATGCCATCTGCATCCTCTTGCAACAATTTAAACAAAAACCCTTTATGTGTATGCATTGCCCTTCTAAGTAGTTCCTTCTGCGGCTGGCCAGTCTCACACTCAGAAATAATATTGTCATTTTCCTTATCTTGACAAGTAGATCCCTGCAAAGGGGTAGCTGGAAGCTGAGTTGGGAGTGTCTGTAAATCCAAAGCCACTCCTTCCATTCTTCTAATACTATCAGCTGCAGCCTCCACATTCTCTGTCATGACAGTACTCTCACTATTTGTGCTTGGTACTTCCACATTCTTAACCGGGGCATTGCCCGTAACCTTGGTAAATTCTGCATTTTCCACCATTTGTGGATCCAGCTCTCCCCTGCATCTTTCTCTGACTTCACTCACATCCAGAATGTCAGCCATCTTGGCAATAGCTGACAAGGGGTCCCCTACTGGCAAGAGTAGGGGTGTTTTTTATTGAATAATGTATAACAAAACAGAAATGAACATTCAAAACAGAAAAAAAGAGAAAACTCATATCATCCCAGAGGAAACTAAATGAAACAGTGTCACAACTCCCCCCAAATCACCACCTCCACACTAAGCATATTTTTTCAAAAATGTAAAACCCTTCCACCACACCATCACATGTGTTCTAGGATGTAACTTAACTTCATCTCTGTACATTCACAACAATGCCTTCTCACACATATTGCAAAATACATCATATAACATAAGCTTTTGCTGCAACAAAAACTGGCATCTACTTTGCCACAGATAATATTTCAACACTGTGAAAAACACAATTAATGTTCCTGAATTGTAAGTGCTCAGTAGTCTTGGAAAACATCCCAACACAAGTTCCCCATATGTGAGTGAAGTCAACCAAGGCATCTTCCACTTTTGAGCCAAAAATTTCCATACCCCTGTGGCGTAAGAACATTCCACTAAAAAGTGCTCCTGTGTTTCCACAACATCCTGGCAGTCTGGATATAAACATCCTCCATAGCTTTATGCGTATGGTTCCCCTACGCATTCAGTTTGCCGTGAGCACTCAGCCATTGCGTATCTCCCATTTTGGGGGGTACTCATAAATTTGTCAGCTGCCAATATACCAAGGAATTATTACCAGCTATACAATGTTTAAACATTGATTCCTCTGGGCCCATATTCTGTAGGACTATATTATACAAATCCTGTCTTGGTTTTTGAATTACCATCAGCTTCATAATTTTCCATTTAAATCATTTTTGAATGGTAGCTTTCACAGAGGCATCTATTTTACAGACCCCAAACATCCTAAAGGGGTATTTATCCAACGGGATAACATGTCCTAAAATTAATGACATAACCATTTCTGGGGTACACTAGCCCTCAGCAAAAGTGCAGGTTTCAAATTATTCACCCCAAAAATAGTGTGGAAAAATACTACGGGGTTGATCATTCTGACCCCCCCCTCCCGTTTTGGGCAAATAAGTTGTTTTCCACTTAATGGGGTTTAAAAGAATGCCCCACAACATCTAGAAAAACATCCTATACAGTATGGTTTCCAATGTAGCATGTATATCACACTAATGTATAAAAAGAGGGGCAAAAGAAACTGTTTGATCACGTGTACCCTTTTTAATTATTTTTTTGGTTTTCTTTATTCTTTCTTTATGCCCCCTCCTCACTGCCTTACTCCCTTGCTTTGGGAGACTCCTGTGGCCCTGTATATCCCACTCATCTGACCGAGTGCCGGTGCAGTCCATCCCCCCTATGGAGCCTTGGCTGTACCCCCCCAGGTGGGTATGGGACAGGACCCCTTCACTGTCCTACATGTCTATCTTTTATCAGGGATGCTGTCACCTGGCACTGGTAGGGGCATTGGGATTGGGGCCTGGAACTCTGTCTACAGGGAGCACTCTGGGGTTTTTCCCTTGGTTTTATGGCCCCTCCCTCAGGACGTCGGCCTGCTAGGGGAGCCTAGGGGCGGTGCACATCAAAACGTGTGAGCACTCTAGCTCCTGGCCAATGTCTCCCCCCCTTCCTTCTTTCTGCTGTCCCACTGCACCTCTATCTGTGGTCACCCAGGTGTCAGTAGACCAGCGGGACAAGCAGCCCACCCCTCCCCGGAGGAGGAGAGCTGCCTCTGGGTGCTCAATCCTCCTCCTCCCAGCTGACCTGCAAGCCGCCCGAGTCTGTTCCTGAACTCAGGTCACTGGTGCTGTGAGTGGTAGCCCTACCGCTTCACCAGCAGGCCAGCTACCCTTTTTAATTTTGATAACCTCCACCCCTTCCATCTCCCATCCTTTTGTTCTCCCACCTGTAAGATTGATTCCCAGTTTTGCACAACACAATCATCTCCTCCATATTATACCCCTAAGGTTTTGATAGGATCTTCCGTAACTTCTATGCCTTCCACTATACTTTTATGCCCTGAACGAGGTCCTAAATAGAAAGCTTTGCATTTCTGGAGGGTCAGGATAGATCATGACATCTTTCTGTACACCCCTATTTCCTGTAATAAATTAGCCACACTTTCCTGGGTGTGTGCAAAGACACACACATCATCTGCATATGCTAATACCCTGACTTCACCCACTCTCTCTGTGTACACAAGATTCCCTGAAAGTCTACCAATGACAGTATCCTTCTAATCAAAGAGCCCAAAATGAAAACATACAATAATGGACTCTGGGGACTACCCTGACATATACTCTTACATACACGGAATTGAGACCCACTCTTAGGTGCCAACACTGAGGAAATAAACACATTCCCTCAAAGCAATTTTATCCAAAGCAAAAATGCTGGAGGTAAACTGTATTTCTGTAATACCTGCAATATAAACTCATGGTTAACCTGGTCGAAGGCCTTGCTTTTATCCGGAAATAGTAAATATCCCAGGATCACCTGTTTCTCACAAAAAGAAACATCTTGTACAAGACACAGATTTGTTTGTACAGTATGTGTGCACCAGATGAATAAGCATAGACGCTATCCACTTTAACCTGAACTGTAATAAAAATGTTAACATTTTAAAGTCAGAGTCCAGCAGGCAGATAGGCTGCCAGTTGTCAATCAAAGTCCTGTCTCCCACCTTATACAAATACATTATCAATCCCCTGGTAAAACCATCAGGCAGTTCAGGTAACATAGTTAAATACGTATAAATCCTAACCAAGATTTTAGCCATGATGTTAGGAAATAACCTATAAAACTCATTTGGAAGTCCATCCTGCCCCGGTGTGGCCCCCAGGTAAAATCATCAGGCAGTTCAGGTAACATAGTTAAATACGTATAAACCCTAACCAAGATTTCAGCCATGATGTTAGGAAATAACCTACAAAACTCATGTGGAAGTTTATCCCTAGTTTCAACTTCTGAATAACCCCGAGGACTTCATCTTCAGAAATGCCTTTGTCAAGCTCTGACAACTAATCCTGAGTTAATGGCAGGACATTCAGAGCCTCAAGATATTTTGACATCCTGTCCTCTTCAAGGTTTACTGGACTTACCAAAAGGACCATGTGCCCATCTACTACTGCTTGTATCCCATCTGCATCGGATCTAAGTGCCCCACCCTCATCATGTAATAAAAAGAAATGGACCTTGTTTCTCCTCTCCTTGAACGCTTGGCAAGGATCCGAACAGGGTTTTTTTTCTAGTGCCAAAGCTAAGTTCTGCCTGTAGAGTAGCTGCTCTGTCATATTGTAAAGTTTAATTCCCCTTTGATGTTTGTAATCTGGGTTGTAAAATCTTTCCAATAGCAAAAGTATTTGATAATAGAGTAAATAACTGTTCTCATAGGGATAGATACTTAAGTTTCCTAACATTTGCAGTGTGTTTTCCATAGTCCTATAGCCATTTAGTAACATATGCCTTTGTTTGGCTCCACCAATTTACCATGTTGGAATATAATCCAAATACCAAAACCCTTACTAACAAAACATCTAAAATACCCATTTGAATTTCTGTAAGCTGTAAGCTTTCAGTGTTCAGTATCCACCGTTGTGTAGAAACCCACCTTCCTGGTTCATTGGAAACTACCCCTTCACCATTACATGATCTGAGAACTCAACCAGGACAGTTTTCACCTGGTGTATACTAATCACTTTAGACAAAAAATGTTGTCAGTTTTGGATGTAAAATGACTGCTTACATACATGTAAGTAATCTGTGGTGCAGCATGTATACTGCAGTCCACTAAATCAGCTTTAGTGACACAGCCCTTCAAGGCTGTGGAATCACCAATACAGAGAATACTGAATGGGCAGCTGTGCACAACCACACACTGCCACAGAGGGGTTCTGATTCCCTCTGACCTCAAGAGCGACACTCGAGAAGTCCATGGGAATCAGAACCCCGGGGTGACAGAATACACTGGTTATGCATAAAGCTGCTCATCCTTTATTTTTTATAGTGTATAGTATTATGTGAAATGTGTGCATTTTTTTTTCTCTTTCACAATGAAACTGACTTGTGAAGTCTCTAGAGGTTCTAGAATGCTGTTCTACTTCAGAACTGGGTAGAGGAAAGCAACTATGTGGCATCATTCCAAGTTGTTCTGCTGCAGTAGTGACATCACTACTGCAGCAGAACAATATAATTATACAATGGTGTGTGAAAATCTTGTAACCTGATTGGTCAAAACATGTCACATGACCGTGGGTAAGTCCTGCATTACCAATGGCTGAGGAATTGCATTTATACAAAACATAATTAAACACATTTTACATTTATTTTACACATGGGTCCATTGTATAATCACAATAAGGCACTCCAGGGTGTGAGTTATTGGAGATTTACCCACTTCTTTGGGTTAAGTCACTCCGCTGTGCCTCGTGACACACCACACAAGGCGTGGGTAAACCCCCAATAACCCACACCATGTTGTGCCTTATTGCTTAATGATGTCACTACTGCAGCAAAACAAGCAAATTCCAGGCATGGAATTCCATGCATAGCAGCATTCCACTATACACTATAAACCTTTTTCCCCTGTTCTCTTTTCCCTTCCACCTCTAAACTACAATTAAAATCGCCCGCCAGGAATACCAGTTTGGATGTTACTAAATACAGCTGAATTTCCTCCAGCGTTTCTACCCACTCTGTCTTGCTTTGGGCTGTGTACACCCCTATAAAATGACTGAGATACCCCTGCCAGGTGCCATCCAAAAGCAGAACCCATTTGGACAAAAAAAATCTACCAAATTCTTAAAGACAATTCCAGAGTCGAAAAACAAAATGCCTACCCCATTTGCGTTATCCTCCCCAAATGACTAGTAAGAGGGTCCCCATATCCACTCCCTCCTAGCCTGGGACATATACACAATTTAATTAAACAATGTTTCCTGTAAAAAAAAAAACATCAATCTGAAGATCATGCAATAATGTAAATACAGTTTGATGTTTAACCTCTGGCATAATGCTATGAACATTTAGAGTTGCCAGGGAAAATGGCATATCAAATGTTTAACGAAAAAAGAGCCCTCATTTCTTCTTCTTTTTTGTCCTCAATCACCACCTTGTCTTGTTCTTGCGACAGAGTATGGGAGGAAGAGGCATCCAAGTCTAGATCACCCAAGTCCGACCCACCACTACTTGTCTTTGAAAACATTTCATAAGGGTTAGTCATTTCCATACCCATTGTCTGTGCTTTTTTAATATGCATACTTCTTCACCTGGGTAAGGGTGCTTTCCATGGGGCGAGAGTGGGGGTATCCCCTCCCAAGTGTTCAAAGTAGAGGGTACCATATCCTGGACAGAACCCAAGGAATCTGGAACAAAGTCCACTACTAGTATCTCACTCTCCATCTCCTTTTGTCCTGAAGGAATGGGTGGGTCTGGTGCTCTACTTGGAGGTGGAGCAGAAGCAGGGGGGCAGAAAGGCATTGAGGAGCTACCACTCATTTAGCAGGGATGGGTGCAGGATGCAGCTGTGGGACTGGCTTCACCAAGGTCATATCTGGGGGCTTCTCCCTGGTTTGGGCCTTTTTAATCAGCCCATCTGGGTTTACAGGGTGGGCCTTGTTATGAGCAGCCCAGGAACACTCCTGAAAAACATGTCCAAACTCATCATCCAAATTGCATTTGACCATATTTGCATATTGATAACTGATGTGGCCTATTTCATTACATATGCTACACCACAACCTGCCACACACATTTGCCAGATGTGTCCTAGCCCCACAATTGTGGCACGCCTTAGGCTACTGGGCATAGTAACGCACCCCTCTGTCCTGGCCCTGAAAAAAAACTATTAGACAAGTGTATAGTCCCTTCTTCAGACTGCTGTAATTTAACTCTGAAAGTCAAAGCCCCATCCACACATTTTCTCTATCCAACACGGCCCCTGGGGCACTTGGCACCTCACTATTCTGTTGCAGTCAATAGGAAATATCACTGATGTGGACCCCCTCATTCCAAAATATAATTGTAACTTGTTCAATAGTTGGCTTAGAAAGAGGAATGCACAGAAATGGAGACCACAAAGGAGAAAACGTTAGCTGCCCATACTTTACAAAGAAATGCTCCAAAGAATGTGGGGAGTGGAAACTAATGTCAAAGGTGTCCTCTCCAGATGTATGGATAAGGGTGTACACCTCTGAAGCCATAAAACGCATAGACTCTTTCATCAGTGTCCTTCCCACAAAGAATCTGTTGGGTTTCATCTCCATACCCCCTCTGTAGTGGAGCCTCACTGTATTCCTTTCCTGTGCTGGTTCAGCCCTGGAGAAGAAATCTGAATATCTTAGCCTAGAAGCCCTTGAGGGGGAGTGGGGGGCAGAGGGGAGCAGAGGGGGGAGGAGGGCGTCCTTCTGACTGAGACTTAGGGTGAGCCCCTGTCCTACAGTATGTTCTGACTCCCCAGAAGTCATATTTGCAAATGTTCTAGAGTCGGTACTCTCGGATCTTGAATCTTCTGGCTGACCCCTTTTGTCGTGCCTGACTCAGAGACTCTACTTGAGACTCCACTGCAGGTGTCTCACTCCTCCCTGCCCCTCTGGACTGAACTGGAGAACTATGGTCCATCACACCAGGCCCTCTGGAAATAT
Organism: Neoceratodus forsteri; assembly: GCA_016271365.2. Taxonomy (NCBI): domain Eukaryota; kingdom Metazoa; phylum Chordata; order Ceratodontiformes; family Ceratodontidae; genus Neoceratodus; species Neoceratodus forsteri. Next base: position 761,536,865 of record CM057451.1, read on the forward strand.
CCCTTTCTTCCATTAAAGACAAGACTTCTCAGACTGACCTGTATCCTTCCGCACTTCCCCAGGTACTTGTAGGATGTCCATCACAAGTTTAGATGCTCCTCTGGTTGTAGGTACAGTCCGCTGCCTGTTGCCTTTGCCTTCTGATCTCGGTAGTTGCAAACCTGTTTCAGAAAGAATCACCACCTCTTCCATGTGGGAGTCCAAAAACCCCAGATCTGAATCTGGTAACCCCTACCCTGTGGTTGTTTGTTTCCATCCAGCCTCAAGTAATGCCCTCTCGGGTGACATGTCCTGTACTGGGGGAACCTCTTTCATGTGGAACACTGCTTAGAGCAGTTCCTGCACCATCATTGGCCAGTCACTGTCTGTTCCACCTTGCGGCTGAGATGCAACACTATGTTCCCCATGTGAAGGTTCCATGGGCCAAGTCGCACCAGGCCCAGGCTGCTCATCCACAGGAGGATTTTGTCCAGCAAGAGAAATGGGACAGGTTGCAATTTTCCGCCTAGCATAACACTCCTCATCCTCAGCCAATAAGGTAAAAAGCACTGTTTTCCATTCATCAAGCTCCTTTTGCAATTGAGCCTCAGCGGATGCGATATCCTCCTCTGTGGTATTCACACCCACACTGGAGGCTGCCGCCATGTCATCCAGTTCATTTTCCCTCTCTGATTCTATGTATAATGCTTCAGTGTCCACCTCAGACACCACAGATAACATTTCATCTTCATCCTCCTTAGTTTTCTTGGCTGGGCTGAAGGACTGATACCCAGCCTGCTGCTCCTCCACTTGCTCCTCTGAGTCTGGTTCCTCCATTAAGCTGGCCAACAGCGTCCCCACCTGACAGAAATATAGAAACATAGAAACATAAAATTTGATGGCAGATAAGGACCGCTTGGCCCACCTAGTCTGTGCATTTTCCTGCCTAATGGATAAACTGCTGATCCTGGTTACCCAACAGCCTACCTCCTCTTACCCCCCATTAGAATTGCCTTATGTCTGTCCCATGCATTCTTGAATTGCCCCACTGTTTTTGAATCCATGGCCAACTCAGAAAGGCTGTTCCATGCATCCACAGCCCTCTCCATGAAAATATACTTCTTCACAATACCTCTGAGCCGTCCCCCCCTCTATCTTCAAATTGTGCCTTCTTGTTCTTGCACATCTCTTTTTCTGAAAGATGCTACCCTCTTGGACTTTACTGATTCTCTTGCAGTACTTGAAAGTTTCTGTCATGTCCCCCTTCTCCCTCCTTTCCTCAAGGGTATATATATTAAGCTCCTTTAGTCTCTCTTCATATGTCTTCTGGTGCAGACCCTGCACCATTTTGGTTGCCGTCCTCTGGACAACCTCCACCCTGTCTATGTCTTTGCAGAGATGGGGTCTCCAGAACTACACTCAGTACTCCAGATGGGGTCTCACCAACTGTCTGTACAGAGGGATAACAACTTCCTGTTTTCTACTGGTGGTGCCTCTCACTGTGCATCCCAGTATCCCTCCAGCCCTCCTTACTGACTTCTCACATTGCTTGCTCACCTTTAGGACATCTGATATAACTACCCCTAGGTCTCTTTCCATTTCTGTTGTTGCCAGTATCTCACCCCCCATTGTGTACTCTTCCCCTGGGTTTTTGTTTCCCAGGTTCATTACTTTGCACTTCTTTGTCTTTAATCTAAGCTGCCATACATTTGACCATTCCTCCAGCCTTGACAAGTCCCTTCTCATCCTTTCCACCCCCCCTTGAGTATCAACCCTGTTGCAGATCTTTGTGTCATCTGCAAAGAGATATACTTTTCCTTCCAGTCCCTCTGCAATGTCACTTATAAAGACATTAAAAAGGACCAGACCCAGTATTGAACCCTACGGTACCCATTAGTAACCCCCCTTTCTTCACTGTGGATTCCGGTTACTATTAACCTTTGCACCCTGTTGTCCAGCCAATGTTTTACCCAGGCTATCACCCTGGGACCCACTCCCAGGCTGGCTAATTTGTTTATTAATCTTTTGTGCGGGACTGTGTCAACGGCCTTGCTAAAGTCTAGGTAGGCCATGTCCACAGCCCTTCCCTGGTCCACTACTTTGGTCATCCAGTCAAAGAAATCAATTAGATTCGTCTGACATGACCTTCCCATGGTGAACCTATGCTGCCTTGGGTCCTGTGCCCCACTGGCCTCTAGATACTCAACAATTCTTTTCTTCAGAAGTGATTCCATCATTTTCCCTGCCACTGAGGTCAAGCTGACAGGTCTGTAGTTTCCTGCCTCAATCTTGCTCCCACTTTTATAAAGGGGAATCACATCTGCCCTCCTCCAGTCCTCAGGTACCAAACCATCCTCCCATGATTTGTTAAAAAGGGTAGTCAATGGTGTTACTAGTTCTCCCCATAGTTCTTTTAGAATTATGGGGTGAATCCCATCAGGCCCCATTGCTTTGCCCACTTTCAGTTTTAGAAGTTCTTTCAGAACCCTTTCTACTGTGAAAGGACTGATATTGACCTCCTTATTCAGAGTGCTTCTATTGACTGGATTAGATACCTCCCCCTCCTCTTCCTTTGTGAATACTGAGCAGAAGTATTCATTCAGTATCCCTGCTTTTTCACTGTCCCTCTCTGCTCACCTACTGTCCTCTTTATTCAGCCTCAGTATCCCTCCCTTTGTCTTTCTTAGCTCCCTAATGTACCTATAAAAGGTTTTATCCCCCTTATTAACTGAGTTGACTATCTTTTCCTAGGTTTGAGCCTTTGCTATTCTGACTGCCTTCCCCACTTTCTTCTGCTTTAACTGATACAGTTATTTGTCCTGCTCCTTCTGTGTTTCCTTTTACTTCCTGAATGCTATCTTTTTCTCTCTAACCTTCTCTGCCACCTCTTTTGGGAACCATAGTGTTTTTTTCTTTCATTTTGATTTGTTTATTTGTTTCTCACAAAGGCTTGTTGCTTCTGTGATGGCAGTTTTGATGTTTCCCCATTGTTGCTCCATCCCTCCTTCTTGCCTGTTTGCTAGTGCTTTTATGAGGCACTCTCCCGTTTTGACAAAATCAGCCCTCCTGAAGTCCAGTACCTTCACTTTTGTATGGCTTGGCTCTACAGCTGAGTTTATCATGAACCCCACTGTTTGGTGGTCACTTGTTCCAAGATGGCTGCCCACTTCTAGATCTGAGATCCTCTCTCTGTCCCCATTTGAGAGTACCAGGTCTAAGATTGCTCCCTCCTGAGTGGGTTCCAACACTAGCTGTCTGAGGCATGCCCCCTGTAGGGCATCGAGAATGGCCCTGTTCTTGGATGTGACTTCAGAAAAGGTGCTCCAGTTAACATCTGGCATATTCATGTCCCCCATCAGCAATATCTCCCCTTTCTGTGCCATCCTAAGGATGCCTTCTATAATTTTCTTGTCCATTTCCTCCCCCTGGGATGGGGATCTCTTTACAACCCCGTGTGGATTGTGGTGCCATTTCCAGTCTCCAGGGTGACCCACAGTGCCTCTTCTCCTCCATGTTTACCCTTTAGTTCTGTTGCTTTGATCCCTTCCCTTACATAGAAAGCTACTCCTCCTCCTCCTCCTCTTCTACCCTCCTTGTCCCTTCTGTAGATTGTGTACCCTGATATGTTGACATCCCAGTCATGGTTCTCTGTGTACCATGCTTCTGTGACTGCCATGATATCCAGGCATCCCTCTTCCATCAAGGCCACTAATTCAGGGAGCTTGCTACCTAGACTTCGGGCATTAGTACTCATTATCCTCCATTTTTTAATGGTCTTACCCCTTTTTGCCCCATCCCTGTCCTTACTGCCTTTGTCTTTTTCTCCATTTACCCCTGCCCTTCTCCCTATTGGCTTCTCTGACTTGGTGTTTATCTCGCTAACTACCCTGATTTTTTTTGGGGGGGGCTAGGATTTCCCTTCTCCTTTTCAGTGCCTCCCCTCTTGGCTAGTTTAAATGCTTACCAATGAAGCATTTAAACCTATCACCTAGGATCCTGGTTCCCCTCCTGGACAGATGCAGACCATCATGCCAATATGGGCCTGCATCCCTCCAGGTGGACCCCCAGTCCCCAGTGAAGCCAAAACTCTGAGCTTGGCACCAGTTTTTCAACCACTGATTGAATCCCATGGTGTGGAGCACCCTAGCCTCACCCATACCATAGACAGGCAGCACCTCTGAGAAGGTTACCGTGTGTGCTATTTGTCTAAGGCCCCTCCTCAAATCCACAAACTCCTCCTGTACTGCTCTGATCCCTTTCCCAGCCAGGCCATTTATCCCTAGGTGAACAATGACATCCAGCTCCTTTCCCCTGTGCAGCTGCTCCTGTGATCCTGAGGATTCACTCCTTGTCCCTCCAAGCCATGGTGCCAGGCAGGCACCTTACCTCCCTCTCCTCTCCCTCCCTCCCCTAGTTCTACCCTCCTAACAATGGAGTCCCCCACCAGAAGTTGTTTCCTTCCCCTGTGGGGTCCCATGCCACCCTTCTGTGGGTCTCCTTTGTGGAGGTTCTCAGCATCCTCTTTGGTCTCCACTGCAGGTGCCTCCATAGAGGAACCACATTCTACCAGAACAGCATATGAATTGTGGAGAGGTACAACTGGAGGGGTTGCACCTCTGTTCCACCACCCTCACCCTCCCTGAGCCCACCATGGTCCAACCACTCCTCTTTCTTGGCAACCTCTGAGGCAGTGGTGGTGGACCTGGTAGTCCCTGGGTGGGAAAGGAGATCCCCCGAATCCTGGCCAACTCAGCCTGGAGATGAACAACTTTCTCCCTCAGCCCAGAGAAGTGCCTGCAGATGGGACAACACTGCATCCTCCAGAATGTCTCCCAGAAGACTGCTGCTCCACAGCCACTGCACTGTACCACTCCCATCATGTCTTATTTGTGGCCCCTTAACTATTGTTTTATATACCTACTCTTTCCTCTCTCTATCTTTGTTTTTTTTTATATAATTCTTTTTTTTCTCCCTACTTTTCTACTGCCTCCGTGCCCTTAAGGCTCCTGATCTTCCTGTTTTGGGACAGTAAGTTCCTCTATTCCTCAGTAGTATCCTTCTTACTTGCTCATAGTCAGACCTCCAGCAGCTAGAGGGGGATGGAGAGCTACTTTATTCCTTCTAGAATGGTGAGTCGTTTGTGCCTTCGTGATCACTCCCTTTCTGCTCCCAAACAGGAAGTTCCTGTTGTCAGTCAAATCCTGTGCCTATAAAAGTAGAACCAGCTAAGTGTGGGGGGTGGAGGGGAGGGCTGGAGGGCAATGTAGTCTTAGTAAAGTTCTAACAGCAGCTCCTTCTTCTTGCTGTTCTCTGCCACAAGCTATCTAGGTCAGTTTTTAAATGCAAACACCTGGCTTCCTTCTCTCTAAGCCACTCCCCTAATTAACAGTTTCTTTTTTAGCTAGGTAACTGCACAGATAACAATTCCTTCACCCAAATCAAACAAAGACATTCTTTTTTTGTTTGTTTTTACCCTAAATTGAAGTTCCCAGTAGTAGAGTTCTAGTTCTTTAGTCCAGTAGAGTAGTAAAGTTCTAACATCAGCTCCTTCCTCTTGCTGTTTTCTGACACAAGCTATCTTGGTCAGTTTTTAGATGCAAACACCTGGCTTCCTTCTTTCCAAGCCACGCCCCCTAATTCAGTTTCTTTTTCTCCTAGCTAACTGCACAGATAACAATTTCTTCACCCAACTCAGACAAACACACTCTTTTTTTTGTTTGTTTTTACCCTAAATTGAAGTTCCCAGTAGTAGAGTTCTAGTTGTTTAGTCCAGTAGGGTAGTAAAGTTCTAACAGCAGCTCCTTCCTCTTGCTGTAGGGGAATTTTTTTATTCAAAACTTCAAAACAAATCATAAGATAAAACGGGTATAACACAAAACAAAATGTTAAAACACAATTTGTATTTAAAGCATACATCTCTTTCTAAAATTATTAAATCATATTTAAGAAATTAACTTAACACATAAGCCCTTCTACTAAAGAAAATACAGATTATTTCATACAACTTGTATATGAGCCCCTCCCCCACCCCTAGGAGTTGGGGAAACATTTTTTTTGAAATCCAAACACAACCATAGAGACAAATCCATACTTCATGCAATGCTCAAGGAGTATTATACAAACAAACCCAACAGATCTTTAACTTTAACACAACTGTAGTACTCTCATACCAACTGTTAATACCGAGAAAAAAAATGTTGTCCTATAACTTCAATACATCAACACAGTTTGAATTATATCATGTATGTGAGTAGTATAATTATTGCAATTACTGTTTCTTCTGGCTATCAACCCACTCATTCTATTCCTTTCCATAATTGCGCACTCACTGCTTCCCCTGTTGTATTTTTCTCGTACATATATATTCTGTCTAATTCTTCCTGTATCTTAAACATTATATCCTGTTGTAACACATACATTTGCTGCAGGAATCTTTGGCATCTAATCTGCCATATTTCCCATTTAATGGTGGTTAGGATCACATATACCATACTGTTTTCTCATACTTGCCATCTCTTCGTTAATTGACCATATACCAGTACTTCATAAGTCATTTCTGAAAAATATTTAGTGTTCCATACTGCATCTAAAGATTTCCAAAACTCCTGCATATATTTACACTCAAAATACAAGTGTCTCATAGTTTCAACTTCACCCTGACATTTTTCTTCTAAACATGTTCTTTCCTCATGCGATTTATGTTTCTGATTTCCCCGCATGTTTAACTTTGAGTGCCCACAAAGCCAGATTGTATCTTGCATTTTCAGAGGTATTCTCACTTTGTCATGCATTCTAATATTAGAGTATCATTAATACTGGCATCTACATGAAATACTGGATCTTCGAAATAGCACTTTTCCACCAAAATATTATAACATTTCTTTTTCTCCACACTCAAAAATCATTTTAATTTTATTGTCCACAAATGTATGTACTTCAAAGTGGTTTAGATATAATATGGCAACTTTTTTTCTGTCACATGCCATTTTCCACATCCCCCATGTTGACATAAAATTCTCTTCCCAAGGCTACATAAAACTCATACCTAATTCAGTTCTTCCCAGTATCAAAGGTTTAATATTAGAAAATAAAAAGTTCCCAAAAAAGATATACTAGTGGCTGTATCATATTTAAGCCCCCTGATTTCCAAGTCCTATAAGTATGTGTTCATTTGACCAGATTTAATTAACTACCTCATTATAATAAGAAAAAATGTCTCTTGATTTTCATGTGCATTGTAAAGGGCAAAGGGTTGACATGTGATACATATAAGAAAATAGGCGCAATGTGTGCTTTTAGTAAAAATACTCTTTTTTTTCCCCTAGTAATTTTCCAGGTTCTCCATCTCTGTATTTTCTTACTAGCGTCATCATAAGCCACATCCCAGTTGCACTGTGCAGTTTCCAGTCTACCAAATAGTATTCCAAGTAACTTTATCAGCTCTTTTAGCACTTTGATTGGAAAGGTAGGAGCTAGTGGCACTTCTCCTAAAACCATTACTTTACTTTTGCCCCTATTTATTTTAATTCCTGTATATTGCCTGCTGCTACTGGAAAACATATTCATGTTCTCCTGTCCTGATTCCAGATCAGCCAGAGTGAGCAGACAATCATCGGCATAGGCTCTGATTGTTGGATATACTGTACCTGTTTTGTTAACTATTGGAACTATCTCTTTTATATTTTCTATTTTTCTTAACAAGGGGATCTAAGCCAAACACATACAACAATGGACTCAAAGGACATCCTTGTCTGACTCCATTTCGTAAGAATATTGGGATTCCCATATGCCCATTCACTAGTGGTGTCACTTGTGCTTTATTATACAATAACTGTATCCATTCTATTAATTCATGGAGTATATAATAATGGTGTAGTACCCTCCATATGTGCTTGTGATGAATTGCATCAAATCCTAGTGGTTCCCAGGACGAGATTAAAATCCATCGGCCACAGAGCATTTAGTGTCACCAGCCCCATCCTGTGGAACTCACTTCCTCCAGCTATTAGGGAGGCTCCTTCAGTTGAGGCTTTCAAAGCCCACCTTAAGATCTACCTTTTCAGTCAGGCCTTCCCAGATCCATCCTTTTAGGCACTATTATTAGCCAAATACCTGCTCAGGCTTTACTGCATGTCAACTGTCATTATCAGCCTGATGTTTTTATATCTATCTGATTTTATTTTGGTTATATTTACTGTTGTTACTGTTTTCTATTTACTTTTACTTGTATGGCACCCAGAGCCTCTGGGATTGGGTGCCCAAGAAATTAAATTTGCCTTGCCTGTTTCTTAGTCAGTTGATAACAAGTATCTGTCAATTTCCATTTTCTGGCCTTGTTTTATTACCTCTCTAATATATGTCAAATGTTGCTGTATAATGCAAATCGGAATAGCACATGTTTGCACATCCAACAACAATTTTGCTGCTGCTTTCACTAAATGTGCTGTCAAAAATGTTACCAATATTTTATAATCAGATGTTAATAAAGTAAGAAGTCTCCAATTTTTTATGTTTTGTGGGTCCCCTTTCTTATACAAAAATACCATCACCCCTTCTTTTATACTATCTCCTAACCTACCTTCCCTCTGAGATGCCACAAAAACTTCTTTTAACATGGGGCTATTATTTCTATGTATTTCTCACAAAAATCATTTAGTATACTGTCCTTTCCTGGTGTGGTGTGTGCTGATAATTTTAAAATAGCCTCTTTAATTTCCTCTAGTGTAATTTCTCCTATTAGTTCCATCTGTTGTTCTTTTGTTAATTTCAGAATATCTAACCGCTCCAAAAAAGGGGGGAGGGTGTATTTGTCCCCACAGCCTTAAAAATGTTTATAATATGTTCTTGTAACACCTGCTGAATGGCTTGCTGAGTTACAACAGGCTGTTCATGTCTGTCATGCTGATAGGAAACAGAAAAGTTCAAGCCTCCCCCCACAAAACATGCAAGGCAGTAGGGTAAGCACTGAGATACAGAGCTTGACAGAGGGCAGGACAGGGGCAAATGGAAAAATAGACAAGGGCAATGAGAGCAGGGATGGGGTAAAAAAGGATAAAGCCAACATTAAATGGAGGGCAATGAGTACCAAAGCCCATAGTCTGGGAAACAAGCTTCCAGAGCTAGTAGCCCTGATGGAAGAGGAACACTTGGATATTGTGGCAGTCAGAAACATGGTACACGGAGAACCATGACTGGATGTCAACATACCAGGGTACACAATCTACAGAAGGGCAGAGGGTAAAAGAGGAGGTGGAGTAGCTCTCTACATAAGGGAAGGGATCAAAGCTACAGAACTAAAAAGTAAAGGGGGAGGACAAGAGGAACTCTGGGTCACCTTGGAGACAGGGAATGGCATCACAATCTGCACAGGGGTTGTATACAGACCCCTGTCTCAAGGGGAGGAAATGGACAAGAAAATGATAGAGGGCATTCTCAAAATGGCTGAAAAAGGGGAGATACTGTTGATGGGGGACCTGAATATGCCAGATGTTAACTGGGTGACATGGACTGCAGCCACATCCAAGAGCAGGGTCATTCGCGATGCCCTACAGGGAGCATGCCTTAGACAGCTAGTGGTGGAACCCACTTGGGAGGGAGCAATATTAGACCTGGTACTCTCAAAGGGAGAGAGGATCACAAACTTAGAAGTCAGTAGACATCCGGGAACAAGCGACCATTGCACAGTGTGCTTCACAATAAACACAACCATGGAGACAAGCCATACAAAGACAAGAATACTGGACTTTAGAAGGGCTGACTTTGGCATAATGGGTGAATACCTGAGGAATGCATTAGCAAATGGCCAGAAAGGAGGGGTGGAAGAACAATGGAGAAAAATCAGAACTGCCATCATGGAGGCAACAAGCCTTTGTGTGAAACAAATAAAGAAAACAAAGCGGAATAAAAAACCACTATGGCTCTCAAAAGAGGTGTCGGGGAAGGTTAAGGAGAAAAAGGCTGCATTCAAAAAGTATAAGGAATCACAGATGGAGCACGACAGGGAACTGTATCAATTAAAGCAGAATCAAGTGGGGAAGGCAGTCAGAAAAGCAAAGGCCCACACCGAGGAAAAGATAGCCAACTCAGTTAAGAAGGGGGATAAAACCTTTTATAGGTACATTAGGGAGCATAGAAAGGTTAAGGGAAGGATAGTTAAGATTAATAAAGGAGAGGGGAGGTGGGCAGAGGGAGACAGTGAAAAGGCAGAGATACTGAATGAATACTTTTGCTCAGTATTCACAAAAGAAGAAGAGGAGGAATTACCTAAACCAAACAGTAGAAGCACTCTGGATAGTGGGGTTGACACCAGTCCATTTACAGAAGAAAGAGTACTGAAAGAACTCCTAAAACTGAAGGTGGACAAAGCAATGGGGCCTGATGGGATTCACCCTAGAATCCTAAAAGAGCTAAGGGAGGACCTAGTGATACCACGAACCACACTTTTTAACAAATCATGGGAAGATGGGGAGGTACCTGAGGACTGGCGGAGGGCAGATGTGATTCCCCTTCACAAAAATGGGAGCAAGGCAGAAGCAGGAAACTACAGACCTGTTAGTTTGACCTTAGTGGTGGGGAAATGATGGAATCACTCTGAAAGAAAGAATTGTTGAGTACCTAGAGGCCAGCGGGGCACAGGACCCAAAGCAGCATGGATTCACAGCAGGAAGGTCATGTCAGACGAATCTAATCAATTCTTTGACTGGGTGATGAAAGAATAGACCAGGAGGGGCTGTGTATATGGCCTACCTAGACTTTAGCAAGGCATTTGACACAGTCCCACGCAAAGATTAATAATCAAGTTAGCCAGCCTGGGAATGGGTCCCAGGGTGGTAGCCTAGGTAGCAAACTGGCTGCACAACAGGACACAGAAGGTAATAGTGAATGGAACACATTCTGAAGAAAGGGTTACTAGTGGAGTACCTCAGAGCTCAGTACTGGGTCCAGTCCTCTTTAACGTCTTTATAGGTGACATTACGGAGGGTCTGAAGGAAAGGTATGCCTCTTTATGGATGACACAAAGATCTGTAACAGAGTTGATACACAAGGGGGGATAGAAAGGATGAGAAGGGACTTGGTAAGGTTGGAGGAATGGTCAGACATATGGCAACTTAGATTCAATGCAAAGAAGTGCAAAGTAATGCACCTGGGAAATTAAAATCCAGGAGAAGAGTACACAATAGCAGGGGAGATACTAACGACAACAATAATGGAAAGGGATCTGGGTGTAGTCATATCAGATTACCTAAAGGTGGGTAGCAATGTGAGAAGTCAGTAAGGAGAGCCAGGGGGATACTGGGCTGCATAGGGAGGGGCATCACTAGTAGAAAAAGGGAAGTGGTTATCCTTCTATACAGACAGTTGGTGAGACCACATCTGGAGTACTGCATGTAGTTTTGGAGACCTCATCTACGCAAGGACATAGACAGGATGGAAGCAGTCCAGAGGAGGGCAACTAAACTGGTGCAGGGTCTACATCAGAAACCATATGAAGAGAGACTGAGAGAGCTTAATATGTATACCCTTGATGAAAGGAGGGACAGGGGGACATGATAGAAACTTTAAGTACCTCATGGAATCAACAAAGTCCAGGAGGGTAGCATCTTTCAGAAAAAGATGTGTAGAACAAGGGGCACAATTTAAAGTTAGAGGGGACGGCTCAGAGGTAATGTGGAGAAATTATTTTTCATGGAGAGAGTGGTGGACGTAGGAACCGCCTTCCTTCCTGGAGAGGTTGTGTTCAAAATAGTGGGGGAATTCAAACATGCATGGGACAGACATAAGGCAATTATAGTGGGGGGGTTGCAGGAAGTAGGCTGTTGGTTAACTAGACTCTGCAGCTTAACCAATAGTTAGGGAAATGGGCAGACTGTGTGGGTCAAGTGGTCCTTATCTGCCATCAAAGTCTATGTTTCTATGTTTCTATGTCTTTAATAACAGTTATTATCTTTTTGTTTAGTCTCTGAAGCTGCGAATTATAAGGATTTACCTGCCCTTTGGTTCCTTTTGTTGCAAATTTCTGCTGCTTTTCAAATACACATACATTGTCTTTTTAGTAATCATACATTTGATGTTTTGTGTTATTTAACAATTCCATTTTATTGACACCTGTTTGTCTCATTTGTGTAAGTATCTTTTTATACTTCTCTCTTAATTCAAGATACTGGGTGTATTTTCTATGTGCCTTAAACTTGGTCATTTTAATGATCAGGTCTTTCAAATCTATTTTTGTGTCCTCCCACCAGTCTATACAGCTATCATATAAAAATCTCATATCTTGCCTTGTTCAATGTTCAGAGTTATCAAAAAACGACCCCTATATATCTCTGATTGTCTTCCGCTATGCGAGCTTGGGAACTATGCCCTGAGAAGCTACTCCTTTATTTCCTTAAAGGTACCTAAGCTAAAAACATGCTTTGGGAGAATGGCTATAAGCTTTGCGCTGCCATCTCTATGGAACAAAATACAAAAATCATTAAAGCTTAGTACCCCGGTCAGTCTATCCTCCTTCAAGACACTATATGACCATTCTGTCAAGGAAATTTGCAACTGCTTCCCCTGATCCTAAACTTCCCTGCACTTATAAGGTACCATGATGGCATTGTCCTCTCTGCTATGCCTGACCTTGTGGCCTCTCCTTCACATTTCTCTAATATCTAATTGTGCTCCCCGCCCTCCTGTCCTGTGTTCTCTCTAAGGCTTCATCTTTCCCTCCTCTATCCCCTACCACCCTGCCTGTACCCTATCTCACCTTGCCTACCACACCCCCTTCTACCCTGTTACACAGTTTTTTTTTTCCTTTTTTAACTCACTGTCTGTCTTGTTACTTATGGCATTGTATGTAATATACAAATGTAATAACAATTGTCCTTGTTAGTACTTCTAGCTACTGTTACTAGACTAATTATACACCATGAAGGAACTGAACCACTGTTTCCAAACTGTTCTCCACTTATGACTACGTTTAACTATTGCATCTCTGTATTGTACAATATTACTGAGGTGTTACGTTGTGACTGTTCATATATTGTATATCCTGTGTTCCTGTGCTAACCAGGTCCATCTTGTAAATGAGCTATGCTCAATAGTGTTCACCTGGATAAATAAAGATTTGATTGATTGATTGATTGTGCCCAATAAAGATTTTAATTAGAGGGAACAGTTGTCATCCTGTAAAACTGACACGTTCATTTTCCAATAATTTCTCCCTGTTTTAAAGTTCTGGACTTCTCCTATTTCCATCTTAACTGCAAAGTAATCTGAGGTTTCTAAGGGTACCAATTCCATTGCTCTTCCTTCCAGTCTCTCTGATATAAACCAAAAATCTCTTCTGATTGACAGTCTGCATTTATGGTAGGTATGTGCAGGTTGTAGTCTTAATTTGTCATAAATATCACATATCATGTTCCTTTGTAATATAGTTTGTAATGCATTGGTACCACAATATATTTTCTTGGTTCTCCTTCCCCAATCTCTATAATTAAGTCCACAATTAAACTCCCCACTCCATAATATCAATTCAGATTCAGACATGTGTAAATAGGGCTCTATCTCATGAAATAAAGATGTTCTCTACTTTAGACTGCGGGGTATATGTGTTTATTAGTCTATATGCTGTATTATTTAACAATACATCTAGAATTAAAATTATACCCGGATGTAGGTCTATGACGTTTAGAATGTTGACCTGCAAATTTACAAACAACTTATCTAATCCTGTGCATATATCTTCTCCTATGGACCATAAGGATGGACCCCACCTCCATTCCTTGTATGCTTGAGTTATTTCTGGCAAAGTGTGTAATCATGTATCTTGTAGTAAAAAAACATCTCCCCCAACCAAACTGGAAAACATTGCTTGCCTTTTTTTTGGAGATTTGATACTGTTCACATCAGAAGTAATAAGTTTAATGCCTACATCCATTTAATAGTAGAAATTATGAGGTAACACTTCAGTATATAAATTGTCATTTCTTTTTTTTCCTTTTTTTGGGTTTGGTTTTCTCACCCACCCCTCCTTCTCCTGTCAACTCCTGATGTGAAGAAGTGACCGAGGACTCATCTGATTCTCCCTCTACTTCCTCTCCTTCCAGGTCCATCAATGCCTCATAGGCATTTTTCATTGGAATTGGTTCGGCTACTTCCAGTGGGTTCTGAACCAGGGGAGGTTTCTGGAGATTCTTTGACTTGGATATTCTTTTAAAAATGAGGGGGTCAATAATGACTTCTGGAGGAGGCTTTTCTTGCTCCTCTGTCTCAGCTTCAATCCTAGATAGGGCAGGTACAGTGTCTGAGATGTGGGCTGTCACAGGTCCAGTCTGTTTTGTCTGTACCGGGGAGAAGTTTTTCTAGCCTTGCTCTGTTATGGTTGATGTTGGCACTGTTGTTTGCACTATAGACTGCAAAACTGAATTCAGAAGTGGAGGAGGGACTACATCCATTGGAAGGCTTGCGTCCCTTACTTCCCTTTGTTGTTCTGCCCTTGTCCTAACAGGTCTCTGAGGTTTAGGACCTGGGGCATTACTTCTCGCCACTAAGTCATGAAGTCTCATGCACTCTTTCTGTGCAGTGACTACATACACATCTTGTTCAGCTCACAATGCTTGACCCAGGCTATTGTGTGAGGCCCACTCACAGTTTCAAAAAGTGTGACCGTTTCCTTCACACAAATTGCACCTCATTGGGTGAGCACACTGTGCACTGATGTTACCCACTTCCACACAAAGACCACATTTCTGCTTTTCACAGGCATTGCCCAAATGCCCCAACTCTCCACACTGATAGCAGACACGAGGCTACCCTGCATAGAATATCACTGTTCTGTCTCTTCCTAGAAAGAAACAGTTGGGGAGTTCTTAATTAACCCACTGTCTTGTTTCAAAGTCACTTGGAATTGCCAACCTCCTGTCCACAAATGTCCATCATCCAGAAACGGTTCTAGATAGCCCTTTACTATATAGTGTTGTTTCATCCAATATGTAATGTCTGCCACATTTACCCCTCATTGCAGAAAATTACTGTCACTCATTTAAACATTGGTTTTGTCAGGGGTATTGCTAAGAAAGGTTTCCACATTGTAGTATTTTTTAACTGTTGATACTGCTTTCAAAAACATTCTGATCCAGTTTGATGTTGTCATAAATGGAATCCCCAGGCATGTGAATCAAAGCATTTATCTCATAAGCATAATATTTCATGCTGTTTTTCAACAGCGCATGCCCCACAAAGAGCCTATCAGGTATGTCATTCATGTCTCCTCTGTACTTTAAGCAAACAGCATTATGTCTAGTTGCAGATTCTGAGGCTAGATGCACATTCTCAGGGAATAATCATTCCCTAACATTTGCAGACCACACAGTGCTTGCAGTTTGCTTGTTCTGTTGCCTTCCCACTTGCTCTGTTGTGGAAAAACTGTGGTTAGCAACTGCAATATCATTCCTCCTTACATTTTCAGGAGGTGTATGATGCTGCTTCCTTAAGGAGGATGGGGAGGGAAGATGGTTTCTCCTGCCATACCCTGCTCCTCTTCAACTCTTGGTTCCCCTTCCAATTCCATTACAGAATCAATCACACTTGTGCGCAGTTCTACATTTTTAACCTGTATTGCTTCCATAGGACTTCCTTGCCCTGGTGAGGGGGAGAGGGGTGCAGCACCCCATACGTTGAATGGGAAGAACACCCCTCCCCCCTCAGCTAGTGGTCAAACAGGAATTCAGCATGTTTGCCGTTCATTTGCATCACCAGGTAAGAAAAAATGTTTGTCTCCCCATACGATGCACAGGGGTAATGCCAAGCTTCACCCAACAACCAACACACCAAAATCTGGCCAATGGAAAATCATAGTACACATGCTCACAGCCTGGGAAATAAGATCCCAGACCTGCAGGCAATAATGTCAGAGGCTAAACTGGACATAGTAGCAATTAGTGAGACGTGGTTTACCAGTAACCACACTTGGGAGACTTCAGTACCTGGCTATGTATTGTTCAGAAGAGACCGAGGTGCAAAAAGGGGGGAGGAGTGGCCCTGTATGTTAATGAAAATATCAAAGCTACAGAAATTCAGAATACACATAAGGAGCCAGAAGAACTGTGGGTCACCCTGGAAACAGGAAGTGGGACAGCCATAAGAACTGGGGTTGTCTACAGGCCCCCAGACCAGAGGGAGGACATAGACACATTACTGTTAGAAGATATACAAAACATGACAGCTAAAGGGGAGGTTCTGATAATGGGAGACTTCAACATGCCGGATACAGATTGGTCAATACCAGCAGGAACATCTGCCAGAACTAGACTCATAGTGGATTCCCTGCAGGAGAGGGCCTCAAACAACTGGTACAGAACCCACAAGAGACAGGCTATCCTAGATCTAGTACTGACTAACAAAGAAGGGATCACAGATCTCCAGGTAGAAGGTCACCTGGGGCCAGTGACCATCACATGGTATGGTTCAATTTGGCTACTACATCTAAATCATCCCATTCCAAGGCAAAAATATGGGACTTCAGAGGAGCTGACTTTGATAAGATGGCCAACAGAGTTAAGCTAGCCCTGGCAAAAAGAAACACAGGTGAGGGGGTACAGGCAAATTGGGCAAGCATTAAGGATGCAATACTTGAAGCAACATCCCATTGTGTTAGACAGAAAAGGAAGTGCAAAAGAAGAAGGAAACCACTTTGGTTCTCAAATACAGTAGCAGAAAAGGTCAGAACCAAAAGGCTGGCCTTCAGGAAATATAAGGGAACACAGCGGGATGAAGATAGGGAGGCATACCAAACTGCCCTAAGGGAAGCAGGTAAGGCAGTAAGGCAGGCAAAGTCCCAAACTGAGGAAACACTAGCACGAACAGTAAAAAGAAGGTGACAAGACTTTCTATAGATACATTAGTGAAAGGAGAAAGTCCAGAGGGGTATTGCTAAGCTTAATGGAGAAAAGGGAGCATGTGGAGGAGGACCCTGTAAAGGCATCTATCCTAAATAGATACTTTTGCTCTGTATTTACTGAAGAGAAGGTAGGCAGGGCCCACAGCTCAGCATCATGGACACAGGGGGGAGGAGAGCACTACTCCCTTCACAAAAGAAAGGGTCCTACAAGAGCTTGCTAAGCTCAGGGTGGATAAGGCAATGGGACCTGATGGCATACATCCCAGGGTACTTAAGGAGTTAAAGGAGGAACTAGCAGAGCCATTAGCAGAATTGTTTAATGAGTCTCTGAGCACGGGAGAGGTCCCAGAAGACTGGAGAAGGGTTTTATGTGATCCCGCCCACAAGAGTGGTAGCAGGGAGGAGGCGGGAACTACAGACCGTCAGTCTTACCTCAGTAGTGGGCAAGATTATGGAGGCACTCCTTAAGGAAAGGATAGTGCAACACCTGGAATCCATAGGGGCACAGGATCCAAGACAGCATGGGTTTACAAAGGAAGGTCCTGTCAAACTAATCTCATAGATTTCTTTGACTGGGTAACCAGAGTGGTGGGACCAAGGGGAGCAGTTGATGTCGCCTACCTTGATTTCAGCAAAGCTTTTGACACTGTTCCACATAGAAGATTGATAAATAAGCTGGGTAGGCTCGGGGTGGGTCAGAAGTTGGTCAACTGGGTGGCAAACTGGTTGATGGGCAGAAAACAGAGAGTGGTGGTAAATGGTATACAGTCAGAAGAGATGCAAGTCACAAGTGGGGTACCTCAGGGATCAGTCCTGGGGCCAATCCTCTTCAACATCTTCATTAGTGACCTTGCAGATGGACTAGAGGGTAAGGCTTGTCTGTTTGCAGATGACACCAAGATCTGCAACAGAGTAGATGATCCAGATGGGGTGGGCAGAATGAGAAGAGATCTGGATAAACTAGCAGAATGGTCAGAAGAGTGGCAACTGGGATTTAATGCAAAGAAGTGCAAAATCATGCACATAGGGAAGAGAAATCCTGAAGCCACCTATACGCTGGGAGGGGAGTTGCTAGCAGTCACAAAGGAAGAAAGAGACTTGGGCATCATCATCACTGATGACCTAAAATCATCCAAGCAGACCTCTAAAGCAGTAGGTAAGGCTAGGGGGTGTTAGGGTGTATTAGTAGGAGTATCTAAGTCGTAAGAGGGAGTGTAATCCTGTGTACATGACACTGGTTAGGCCCCATCTGGAGTACTCGTGCAGTATTGGAGGCCACACCACAAGACATTCCAAATTGAGCAGTCCAGAGAAGGGCAACCAAAATGGTGCATGGACTGCATCAGAAGACATATGAGGACAGATTAACGGAGCTCAATATGTATACCCTTGAGCAAAGGAGGAGAGAGGTGATATGATCGAGGCATTCAAACACCTTAAGGGCATAAACAAGGTGAAAGAGTCTAACATGTTTAAATATAAGAAAATAGCAGGACAAGAGGACACAGCATGAGATTAGAGGGAGGCCGATTAAGGGGAATGTGAGGAAATTCTTTTCAAAGAAAGGGTGGTGGATGCATGGAATGGCTTACCACAAGAAGTGGTGGCTATGAATACAGTGCAGGGCTTCAAACAGGCATGGGATAGGCATAAGGGAGCAATACAAATGACTATGAATAGATAGACCACTGACAGAGCAAAGGCCGATGGCACATTTATAAGGTAGAAAAAGAAATGGGCAGACTGGATGGGCCTTGCGGTCCTTATCTGCCATCAACTTCTATGTTTCTATGTTTCTATGGTGAAAATAGGGAGGGGTCATTTGTGAAAGTTTCTCCACTGCCTGCTGGTGGTTCTATAACCTATTTCTCAGCAGTAGGTTTGCCCACCCCCCAGATTTTGGGGCAGATTTACCTCCCAATCTTTTCCATCCAAACTTCTTACCCAACCAGCCTTCTGTAGCACTTCCACTGCCCATCCAGGCTGTCTGAAGAGAGTCCTGCAGCTGAATCTGCAAAGTCCACACTAGATTGATCTAATGGTTGTGCAACACCTCTTTGTGTGATATGCACCCTTTTTTTCCTTTCCCTGAAGCATCCTTGTTTACCATTTTCTTTACTACTCCCCCAGTAGTTGCACCAATCGTAAAAAATATATGCTTTTTTCCCAGTATTGGCATAACTTTGCCTCTGTCTCTACTTCTTGGATATCTTCCCCACACTTGTTTTTCTCACCTACATTGATCTGTACATTAACTGGCTCTTCTGCAACCCTTTGTTGAAATGCCCCACTCCCATCTGATTCAATTGCAGTAATACTCCCTGGTACCTGCCTGTTCGGAGAGCTCTTCTGTGGTTCCATGTCCAAATCTGCATGTTCTCTGGTCTCGGTTTGCTCCACGTCTCCTTGGGTCAGTAATCCTTGTTGATGAACTGACTCGCCCATCTGCATTCTGTTCCCCTGTTGCTGCAGTGCTCATTCCAGTTGGTTTCTTCTCATCAGGAATCTTTTCTCTTGTTCCTGTATGATTCTGCAAATCTCTGCAGCTCCTGGAGGATCATGCTCCCACTCCACAGGCTGTACCATTCCATTTCCATCTTCTGCTTGCAGTATCATAATTTGCACTTGTAAATTTTCTTCCGCCAATTCAAAGTTTTCTTCCAGTCCTGTTTCCACTGACAAGACGGTCTCTAGATGAGAAGAGATGGAGGAGGAAACCCAGTCCCTGGCCCCACAGATGTCCATCTGCTGCTCAGTCAAGGGAAGACTGGCCATTGCAGCACAAGTCACAGCGCCCTCTTCCATAGAGTTGGGGAAAGTTTATTAGAAACAAAGATCAGTATATATCATAATCACACATTACAGTACAGGAAATCTATAACAAATAAAGAAAAGAAAATGTGTTATCCACAATCAAGCAAAAGGAATAAAAAAATAAACAACCAGTGTACGTCTCCTGCGGTCCAAATTAAGTCACTGCAAAATCAGAGGTAGTAATCCATGGTAGATTTCTCCATAATTCCAGAAGCTCCCTTCTTGACAGTCGAACACTTTCTGTTTTATAAATTTTAGACATATCCTTAACTGTCTTATTTGACAATTCAAGATAAGTACTGGCTTTCTGTTGAAGGGCAAAGAGGCATCTAACCATCCAAATATTCCATTTAATTACAACAAGCAAAAGACATAAAGTATTCTCATTCCATTTAGACTATGAGTGCAGTATATGACCATAAATTAAAGCTGGATAGGTGATCCTTTGAAATATAGGTTCATTCCAAAGATGTCCTATATACATCCAAAAATCCTTAATGAATGAACATTCAAAACATAAGTGAGGGATAGTTTCCAGAGTATTTATGCAGCAGGGACAGCTACAAATCCTGTCCTGTAACTGTTTATGCTTCTGGTTGGATTTAACATTAAATTTTTCATGGCATGATAACCAATGAATGTCCCACATATGAGCTGGGATTCTATCATTCCATAACAAGTTGTGTACAGATTGTAAGAGTCTAGACATTTGTCAAAAGGGTTCTGCACTACACAGAGCACAGTCTGTAGATTGTTATATAAAGATTTATGTGATAAAACTTATTACCATTTGTGTAGTTATTCTCCACTGTTTGAGTCTAAGAAATGTGTCTTTAACATAGGGAGGTATGCCCGGTGTAGTTTGTAATGTTTGTGGGGCATTAGTTTCCCATGCATGAAACCATAGGTGGCACACATTATAAAACTAGGGTTCCCATCCTATTTGTTTATTTATCAATAAAGGTTTTTAAGTTTTCCACAATAAAAATACTATTGAAGAACAAAAGGGGATTTGCCATGTCTAAGCCTCCCTCATTGATGGGACGGTAAGTAATATTTCTTTTGACCGGATTTAAGCAGCTACCCCACAGAGCCTGGAAAAACACACTAAAGATTGAATTTTCTAGTTGTTTCGGTATGGGGAAAATTGAACTGATATATAAAAAGACCAGAATCAAGAAAGTTTTGATTAAAAAAATCATTTTTTCCCCAAATTTCCACCTGTTCCATACTGCCACCTTCTGGCATCCAATGGCCAATTTTTCCTCCCAGTTCAGTACTGCCATGTCCAAAAAACCATACTTAGCCCCTAGAATCTTGATAGGGTGTGGTCAAATCCTAATTTGTCCTATAGTGGATGTATCCCATTGGGACTGACCAAAGGAAACCCCACACATTTAGTATAATTAAGGTCTGCTCTGGATAAAAGTCCAAATTCTGCAGTTAAACATAATGAATGTCTTATAGATGCTTTATCTGCAACTAAGAGACTCATATCATCTGCATATGCAATTACCAAATGAGGTACCACCAGTTGCCCAATTGCAATTGAAGATATGGAGTGTAAGCTATTAATTTTCTGTAAGAGAGGGTCTAGAAAGAAAACATACAGCAATGGGCTGAAGGGGCAGCCTTGCCTCACCCCTCTTTTTATGGGTATCATAGGGCCTTTCCATCCATTTGCCAATGGAAATACAGTGGCCAACTGGTAGAGAGTTTGTTTCCATTGGATCAGCTGCTGAGGGACATTATAATGATAGAGGGTTGCCCAAAGAAAATCATGACAAACAGAATTGATTGCTGTCCTTTCATCTAAGGATATAATAAATCCAGATGCATCCCCTGAGTGTCCTTATTCCATGATTTCAGGCAATAAATGAAGATGGTCAGCAATTTTCCGATTCGGAACTGAGCAGGATTGTGCTTTTGAAATCACCAATTCTGCTACCAACAGTAGCCATTTTGTTAAAATTTTCACCAGAAATTTAAAGTCAGTGTTCAACATGCAGATTGGCCTTCAGTTCTGTAGTAATGTCCTTTCATGCTTTTTATAGAGGTATATCAAGATTCCCCTATTAAAGTTTAATGGGATATCCCCTCTCAAAAATCAAGTATTATAAACTCGTGCCAGTTCTGTGGACAGTTGTTCCCCCAATATTTTTAAAAACTTCATTTGAAAGGCCATCTGGCCCTGGCGTTGTATTCATTTTCAAGGAGCGCAAAGCATCTAACATTTCTTGCACTGTGATTTGTGCTCCCAACTTGTTAGTTAGGTCCAGGGGAACCTCTGGGACTGCAACATCTGAAAAATAATCTAGAAATTTAGACTGATCTGTGTGAATTTCTGCAAATAATTGTAAAGAGTAAGTTGTAACCCCTTTCAGGATATCTTCCTTTGAGATAAGTGTCTGTCAAGTCATATCTACTATACTAGTCATTTCCTTTTGTCCTACCTATGAAAGTTGTGCTCAAAGGGGCATACTGCCTCCATGTGGCCCTGCGTCCCAATTTAAGCTGTGGTATAACTGTTTAGATTTGTGATCGTGAAATTTCCTCATCTCTTTTTGCAGCAGTTGAATTTGTTGGCTCACGTCTTGATTCGTAGTACTAGCCAAGGACATTAAATTCTGTAATTGGTGCCTCTGCTGTAAATAAATCAAGTAGGCCTTGTTATTCCTCTGTTTACTGTACTGTTGCAAAAGGTATTGCAAATCGCATTTTGTATCTTCCCATCATAAGATTATGTTGGTGTAACAGATCACCATGGATTTTATGGCTATAATGAAGTGGCCTAAATGTTCTAGAAAATCATGCTCTTGAAGTAGGGATGAATTAAATGTCCATACTCCTGGACCTTTATAAAGGAGGGGGGTCCCTATTGTGAGTGATACCATATGATGGTCCAAAAAATCCAGGGGATAAGTGCTTGCTTTACTCACTGGGATATTTTGAGAGAGAAAGATAAAATCAATCCTAGTCGCTAAATTCCCTTTATGAAAGGTGGCAGTATGTTGGTATGTTTTGTCTAAATATCCATCCTTCAATTGTGCAGTGTGGATAATTTGTCTCAAAACATGTTAATCACAAAACATTTTGTGGGTCTTAGTGTATTTACTTTTATCTTGTAAACTTTACCCAAATTTAAATCCCCCGACAATACAACATGCATTGATGTTTGCAAGTAAGGTTGTATCATTTTTAAGAGCTCAATACGGCTTGTCTTCATTTGTGGGGCATGAAAGTTTATCAGCCTAAAGGATCTGTTTTGAACAAGAACATCCAGAATAATAATTCTGCTGGGAACTAGGTTATATAATTTGATCAATTTACAGTTCGGTAATTTTATCAAAATCCCAACTCCCATACAAGTTTCTTGTCCCAATGACCAGTAAGAGGGACTTGCTAACCAATCCCTTTGGGCCTGCCAGATTTCATGGATGGTATGAAATCTCACATCCTGAAGAAAACAAATACCTAAGCTCAGGTCTTGCAAGAATGAGAAAGCAAGATATAATTTTTCAGTCCGTTTTATGCTGTTCACATTCAATGTATAACAAGTAAAAACATCACTCATCAGGAAGAAAAAGGAAAACCAATAAAGTGTCAACAGTATTCCCAACAGGTTATGCTTTCCTCCCAGAGCTACTCTTTCCTTTCAGTTTCACTCTGGCTTTCCATTTCTGCTGTTTGGGACACCCCTCATTTCATTTCAGAGTCAGAAGTCCCCTCTATTTGGGAAGAGGCTATCAATGAGGAGTCTGTATCTCCTCCGGAGTCGTCAGACAGGTTCCCTAATATTTCATACCTATTTGAGGTTAGGACATCTGATGTTTTTGGCATCTTGGAAGGAGGAGGGGTTCATTTTTGTCTAGATCTAGCAGACCTTCTCAGTTTACTGTGCATAGGTCTAGGGGGGCATGTCAGGAGTCAAAATATGTGAGTGCCCAAGCGGAGTCTCAGAAGAAGTAGAAGGAACCTGATGCAGGTGTTCTGAGGGGAGTGCTACAGAGTCAGAAAGAACAGTGGGGTTCAGGGGGGTCAGGCTTAGGTTTTCCCAGTTGGGGGGGTGAGGGTTCTGGGGGAAGAGGTCTGTTCTTTACCTTGGCCTTTTGCGTCTTAGTAATCATCAACAACTGCTCAGCCCCATCTTGATTGTTAGTATTATGTGCAGCTCTTGAACAGTTTGAAAAGTATGCCCAGTTTTCCTCACAAAGACTATATTTACTTTCATTCAGGCAGTTTAAACTAGTATATCCTATTGCCCCACAAATTGTGCATTTGATTTTATCACATACATTGCTCAGATGAGTCGTTTCCCCACATCTATAGCAGACCTTCGGCTGACCTGAGTGAAATAAAACTCCTCTGTCCCTGCCCCAAAAAAAAGGAGTTAGGAAGGTGTTCTATGCCAGTATCAGTCATTTTTAACATCACTTTTAACCTCAACCCCCTGTCCAAATATTTTCAGAGTCCAAAATTGCCTCTGGTTCCTCTAGAACAGTACAGTGCAATTTCAGCCAAAATTCCATGTCAGCTTTATTCACCTCCTCATTATGAAAGAGAATCATTATAATTTTGTATGCAGGCTTAGTCAGAGGGATAGCTAAAAATGGAGACCAAAGGGCAGTTTTCTTCAAAGAGTTGTATTTGGTCCATAATCTTTCTAGCCCTCGGGTATTCTTGAAGCTGATATCAAAAATAGTTTCCCATGAAATGTGGATCAGGGTGTGCATTTCATGTGAAAATAACATCATAGAATCTTTTATTAAGGTCCTAGCCACAAACAAATGGTCTGGGGGGGTCTAGCATACCACCGATGTAAGATAGACTCACCGCATTGTGGCACTGTGCTGGAAGAATCAGAGTTTTAATAAAGGATGCATACGGCCTTTTCAGAACAGAAGTTCTGGAATTTAAGGGGGCGTCAGACTGCTCAGGCAGGCCTGGTGGGTCTAGCATACCACCGATGTAAGATAGTCTCACCGCATTGTGGCACTCTGCTGGAAGAATCAGAGTTTTAAAAAATGATGCATACAGCCTTTTCAGAAGAGAAGTTCTGGAATTTAAGGGGGCGTCAGACTGCTCAGGCAGGCCTGGGAGGGTCTAGCATACCACCGATGTAAGATAGTCTCACCGTATTGTGGCACTCTGCTGGAAGAATCGGAGTTTTAAAAAAGGATGCATGCGGCCTTTTCAGAAGAGAAGTTCTGGAATTTAAGGGGGCGTCAGATTGCTTAGGCAGGCCTGGCTGCTCTGGAATTTGTGCTTGTTGTAGGACTGTCTGGAGATTCAATACTGGGTTCTGAGTTAAGTGCAAATCAGTACAGTAGGTATATGCAAAGGATCTTCAAATACAGGTAGTCCCATAGCTTCCTGATTATTCAGTGCAAAATCATCAGTTGATGGCATTCTGATGGGAGAGGATCTGGAGACCAGTTGACTATTTGTGGGACATTTTTCCCAGCCTGTGCCCTTCAAGGCCTGAGCTACTGATCAGTCAGTTTCAGGAGGAATCAGGTCTCCCTCCAGTCTAACAACCTGCATGTGTTCTGTATCTAGTGCAACCAACACTGGTTTTGTACTCACAGTTCTCCGAGAAGTAGCTGCAGTATCCTGCTGTGAGGCCTGTACGTTTGCGTTCCTGTTCCTGGAAGCTTCAGATGGTGGCTTTGAAGTCTTGACAGTAGCGTGCAGCTGAGAAGAAATCACCTTCCCAGTCACGCTGTCAGACCTAAGTTCTCTAATTCTCTTTTGAAGACACATTTTCTTATAGAGAAATTTCCGCTCCTCAGCATCTAAGAGTTGCTGCAGCTGTCTGGTTTCCTCCGTTTCTCAGTCCGGCAAGGTGTGAGAGTGGCCATAGTCCTCCGAGATGTCTTTTTCACTATCCGTGTGACTAGAAGCCATAGATTCAGTATGCTGAAACTCCATCTGTTGTATTAAACTCAAGTCTTGTTTACCCAGTACCATGTCTTGTCCCTCAGTTTCCATGTCGCCAGCAACATCCAAAACTTCCCCCACTACAGCATCAGCTTCTTGCAGCTGCAGGACAGGGGAGAAGGCTAGCCCCCCTGCCTGCATGCCGTTGCCTTCCTCTACAGTCACCACCGAAGTGGCCATCTTGGATGAAGGCCAGCAATTCCCCTAGTGGTGAGTAGGGGAATTTCCCCAGTGTCCTGGCCAAATTCCCCCAGTTCACTAAAATACCACCAATAGCTTAATCTTGTTCTGTAAGTCAGTTTACATCTGTACAAATATTCCCCCTTCCTTGCCCCTTGGTCACACCTGGAAATGAGCCACAGCTCAGTCTGCATCTCCCAGTCACAAACCTTCAAATAAATAAATTAGGTTGGTGACCTCAAGCCCCAGTGAGAATGCCAAGTCCAAGGCATGGCCGTGGTTGTCAGTTGCAGAAGCAACAGCTTGTACAATGCCCAGAGATGTCATTAACTGGAGGAAGTCTTGGCCAAAGTGAGAGAGTTCGTCATCGACCCAGGTGTTAAAGTCACCCAGAATCAACCATCTGGGCAACTCCAACACCACATCGGCGATGAAGTCTGTGTCTTCCTACAGGAATTCTCCCTCATGCCTAGGAGTACAGTACATGAGGAGAATCCTGCAACCTACACCTGGATCCCCATGCACAGTCATGCATTCAAATGATGAGGTAGAGCCCACTGAGTGCAAGTAGAAGCTCAAGCTGGATCTAAAACAGATGGCTACACCCCCACCCCTGCGTTCCCTCCTCAGGCAGTGCACTACAGAGTATCTGGCCAGGACCAATGCCTCCAAAAACTGGCCCTGCATTGTTCCCCAGCCAAGTTTCTGTAATACAAGCCAGATCTACCAAGGAAATCAAGTCCACCATAATTGTAGTCTTGTTCCTCATCGATCTGGCATTGCATAGCACCACCCTAAGGGGACTGGTGGAGACTGCAGGCTCACTGGCTACCTGCTTACTCAGTACAGTAGGAACTCTGGGGATGGGCACTAAACACATATGGCCTCTCTCCAGGCCCTGTTTCACCCCAGGGTGCCTCCTGCCCCTAACCACACAATGCTGTTCACCCTGCTGTACTCCCAGTGCTATTACCCATGGTAATCAACATTACTGCTCATATCCACCAAGCATTTTATCACCTAAGGCATGCTGGGGTGCTGCTTATAATTCCTATTTACCTTATAACTTGACTTGTGCTAGGGGGCTGCTTATATTTCCTAGGTGCCTTATGGCCTGAGTTGTGCTGGGGAGCTGCTTATATTTACCAGGTACCTTATGACTTGAGGTGTTCTGGGGGACTGCTTATACTGGTGTTTGTCAGGCACCTCATGACCCTGGGTGAGCTGAGAGCTGCTTTTATTCTCAAGTATCCTTTGACCTGTGCTGTGTGGGAGTGCTTCTTATACTGTATTTATCAGGCACCTTATGGCCTGATTTGTGCTTGGGTAATGCCTATATTTCTCAGGTTTCTTATGATCTAAGGAGTGATGCTTATATATCCCAGTCATCTTCTGACCTCAGATGTGCAAGGATGCTGCTTAGCTTTTTCAGTCATCTTATGAACTGACATGTGCTTGAGTGCTACTCATATTTCTCTGGCACCTGATACTAATACTTAACAGGCTCCATATACACTTCAGTATCTTATATAATCCTTATATAGCAGATTCAAAGCACCTTATGACCAGAGGTATGTGGGGTGCTGCTCATGTTTCTCAGGCCCCTTATGGCCTCAGATGTGCTTCAGTGATGTTTCTGTTGCTCAGTTTATTTATGACCTGAGCTGTATCAGAGTGTTGCTCATATTTCTCTTGTGCCTCATCATCTAAGGTGTACCTAGGTGATGCTTCTATTTCTCAGGTTCTATATGGGCCGTAGTGTGATGGAGTGATGCTTATATTTCCCAGGCACCTTATGACCCAAGGTGTGCTGGGATGCTGAGGTGTTACTAATATTCCTTAGATGCCTTTTGACATATAGTGTGCTGATTATGTTCCTATGACTGAGAACTAGCAGTTCCTAGGTATAAAATGTACACAAAGATAGGGGGATGGGAGAAGGGGAAATGGTGCTGTATGTGAAGATGGGATAATTTGCATCAGAGAGGAAGATGAGGAGGGCAAACCTGAAGCTTTGTGGGTGCAGATCAAATCCATTAAAGGGATTTAACTAAGAATGGGGATGGTCTACAGACTGCCTTCCCAGGATGAGGAATTGGTTAGGATATTGGGTTCCACATCATAGATCTGTCAAGCAGTGGGGACGTGGTAATAAAGGGGGATCTCAATCTACCAGAGGTGGACTGGAAAATCCCTGTACCTCCTATACTAGGGAACAAGTATTGCTGGATGCTTTCCAGAGTGCTTTCCTGACTCAAGGTGTCATGGAACCCACTAGGGAGAGGGCTGTCCAGGATCTGCTCCTGTCCAACTGTGCACATGTTCAGGATGTGAAGGGAATTTGCAGCTTGCAGGAAGTGACCACCACATGGTGTAGCTGCACCAGGACATGGGCAGAGGGATGGTCATAACCAAGCCAAGGGTCTTGGACTTTCAGAGGGTTTACTTTGGTAGGAATGGAGAAGTTCTGAAAGGACACCATGCTGGAATCAGAGTGGGGATGGATGGATGTAGAACAGAAATGGGCCGTAATAAAGAAGGGATTGATGGAGGCCACTAGTGAGTGTGTCAAAATCAAAAGTAAGAAAGCTAAGGCCAAAAACTCAGCTGATTCAGCACAGAGGTGGCAAAAGTAGTTGGGAACAAGAAAGCAGACTTTAGAAAGTACAAGTGTACTCAGAAGAATGCCACTAAGAAAAGAGAGGTGTGCAGGCTGGTAAGGGAGGCAAAGGCCATGAGAGAGGTACAGCTAGCGCAGGAATTCAAAGATGGTGAGAAGGCTTTTTTTTAGGTATAGAAGGGAGAAAAGAAATGTAAAGGCAAGATATCAGCCTAGGAAAGGAGGGGAGTTGGGCAGAGGGTAGTGGAGAAAAGGTGGAGGTGCTAACTGGTACTTCTGTTCAGTCTTCATTTGGGAGAAAGGTAGGGGATGAGGACTGGGAGGGAGAGAAGTCACAGGCTATGCAATTTAAGCTGACAGGGTACTCAAGGTCCTAAGGACCCAAAAGGTTGACAAATAACCAGAGCCAGATGGCATGTATCCAAGGGTCCTTAGAGATCTGGCCGAGGTGCTGACGGGTCCCCTGGAAGACCTGTTTAACACCTCTCTGGAGTCCAGAAATGCGTCCTAGGACTGGAAAATGACAAATGTGGTGCCAATGCATTAAAGTGGACTGAAGGATGAACCAGAGAACTACAGAACAGTCAACCTGACCTCAATAGTGGGTAAGCTGATGGAGACCATTCTGAAAGAGAGACTGATTAGCTTTCTGGAGGACAATGTGCTCCAGGACAAGAGGAAGCATAGTTTGTGTCAGGGAGATCCTGCCAAACTATCCTAATTGAATTCTTCAATTGGGTCACTAGGACAGTGGACAAGGACCAGGGGTTAATGTCCTGTATCTGAACTTCAGCAAGGCCTTTGACACAGAGCCTCAAAGGAAACTGATTAAGAAACTGGAGGACCTGGGGGTGGGAGCTAAGCTGGGATGGGTCAGAAGCTGGCAGCAGGATAGGAGCCTAAGGTTGGTACTGAGGGGAAACTTCTCAGAAGCAAGGTCTGTGACCAGTGGGGTCCCACAGGGCTCAGTGCTTGGTCCAGTGTTGTTTAATATCTTCATAAGTGATATCACAGATGGGATCAAGGGTAAAATCTGCCTGTTTGTGGAGGACACCAAGCTCTGTGGGAGGATGGACATGGAGGAGGGAAGGCAGGAACTCAGAGATGATGTGGGAAGGCTAGAAAGGTGGTCTGGCATTTGGCAGCTGGGGCTCAATGCTTAAAAGTGCAAAGTTATGCATTTGGAGGCAAAGAATCCAGGGACTATTTACTGGTTGGGCAGAGTGCAGGTAACCAGGTTAGAGGAAGAAAAGGACCTGCCAGTAATAATCACAAGTGACCTGAAAAACTCTGCACACTGCAAGAGAGCAGCAGCCAAGGCAAATGGAATGCTGGGCTGAATAGCTAGGGGAATTACGAGCAGGAAGGTGGAGGTCATTTTGCTGCTGTACAGGTAACTGCTAAGACCACACCTGGAGTACAGTTTGGAGTTTTCATGCCAGTATCTTAAAAAGGCTATCAACTTGCTGGAGGTGGTCCAGAGAAGGGTAACCAAGATGATCCAGGGCCAACAGAGCAACACCTATGAGGAGAGTCGCAGGAAGCTCAACATGTACTCTCTTGAGGAAAGATGGAAGAGAAGAGACAAGACTGAGACCTTCAAGTACATTAAGGCTATTAACAGGGTGAGCATTGAGGGCCTTTTCAACTTTAGTGGGAACAAGACCACTAGGGAACAAAGCCTAAAGCTGGTGGGGGGAAGGTTTAGGGGGAAATGAGGATGCACCTTTTCACACATAGGGTGAGAGTCAAGTGGAATGAGCCACTGAAGGAGGAAGTATCCCTGGAAATGGTGAACAGCTTCAAGAGATGTTGGGACAGGGTCAGGGGAAAGGTTGTTGGTAGAATAAATTAGAACATTGGCTGATGGAAAATAAGCTTGTCCATAATGAGAAAAAAATTAATACCATGCTGTTCAGTATCCTGTGACATGCACTAGTCACAAGTAGGTGCCTACAGAAATGGTGACCCACTTGCGGCGCATGTTGACAGGGCGAGGGAGTAGGGAAGGTGACCAGATGGGGGAGTTCGAGAATAGCAACAGGATGTCGCTATATGTACATGCGGGAGGGGGGAAGTGAACACTCTGAGCAAGGGGCGGGAGGGTTTGTGAGGGGTGGTGCCACAGTGAGCTGCCGAGCTGGCTCCATGGCATGGTGGGTGGGTGCTGAGCTGGAGTGGCTAGGATGCTGGGTTCAGGTCCAGGTGGAGATATGTTTTGTTGCTCCTGGCCCAAGTAGCTTTTTTTAACAATGTTGCACCCCCCCAACATGTACCTCCCTGGAGTTGAGAATCTTCTAGTAGAGGGGTGCGGATGGTGAAGAGTCCTTTGCACCATTTAGTTTGTCGCCGGGGGTGTACATCGCTGAAACTGAATTTCAGTGATGTACACTCACCATAATGACATGGAACCATGCTGTTCAGTCTACGACAGGGAGGAGCAGCACCCTGTCAAATGAACTTGTGATACAGTCAGTTAAGGGACCCACGACTGAACAGGTCAAGTCCTTCAAATATCTAGGGGCTTGGGTTAATTGGAAACAGAAATCTGATACCCATATAGAGAGGATTTGTACAAAAGTCTCCAAAAAACTGTGCTCTTCGTAGACACAAACTCTATATGACTAATGATATGAGAGCAAAGGTTGGGACCACGGTCTTACTTCCTCTCATAGATTATGGAAGCTTGGTTTATCATTTTGCATGCAAAAATAGTCTGCTGAAAATAGACAGGCTCCAGTATTGCTGAGCAAAATTTGTTCTGAGTTTGGTACTATAGATCCACCTTCAATGTTTTATCACTGTTCATACAAACATATGAACATACGAAATTGCCAGCAGAAACAGGCCTCATGGTCTATCAAGTCTGCTCGAGTGTGCAGCTAGCCCCCCATTTCCAGTATCCCTTCCCCTTAGCCTATCCCAACCCCTCTTGAAACTGCCCACCATCTTACAGGACACTATCTCATCTGGTAAGGTGTTCCATTTATCCACCACTCTTTCTGTGAAAAAATGACTCCTCATCTCCCTCTTCAATCTTTCCCCCTCCAGTCTCAGTCCATGCCCTCTCATGTCCCTCCCCCTTCTCATCTAAAAAATCCCTTCTGTGTTGGTCTTGTTTATCCCCTTCAGATACTTAAAGGTCTCAATCATATCCCCCCATCTCTCCTCTCCTCCAGTGAATACATATTCAACTCACCCAGCCGTACATATTCAGCTCTCCCAGCCATACATATTCAACTCTCCCAGCCATACATATTTAGCTCTCCCAGCCATAAATATTCAACTTTCCCAGCCATACATATTCGACTCTCCCAGCCATACATATTCAACTCTCCCAGTTGTGCATATTTAACTCTCCGAGCCATAGATATTCAGCTATCCCAGCCATGCATATTCAACTCCCACAGCCTTCATTATTAATTTAACTTGATTGGACATCTTTAGAAATCAGGAGGGAGAGACTCCTTTGTAACTTTATTTTGAAATGTATGAAGGATCTTGCTCCATAGTACCTCTTGGAAAAATGAACCCTGGTATCATCTATTTATTCCTTGTGGGACGTTACAGGAAGAGGCCTAAAAATCCCCAGGACTATAACAAGTTGTGGACAAATAATCTTTGACCACATTGCTGCTACTACTTGGATCTCTGTTCCATCTAAATAGTGAAAAATGGCTTCACCCCATAGTTTTAAGGCAGCTCTTACTGAATGGAACCTGTTTTTTATGTCACTGTCTTTAATTGTAATAAGACCCTCAATGTTTCACGCTTACACGCTTTGTCAGGAAGAAGGTCTTCTCTGAGTCAATGGCTGTCTGCTCACCTGTTCGCCTGTACTCACTGAATTTTACCAATAAACTGAGCACAATAGCCATTGTGTCTTGGTATTTGTTTCTACCATCAGTAAGCAGCGTGAGTGTGTGCACGTGGTTTATTGTTTTCCTCTGTATTTTTGTTTACTTTAAATAACTTTATATAAATCATGTAACCAACAGGATGAAACTCAAAACAGGCAATGCCTAGTGCCTTCTCATACTTAAATATGAATAAACTTCAAACTTCAAGAAGGATGAGTGTGGGGAAGAAGGGGAAGTTGAAGAAGGTTAAATAGTGTCATGGGGCAGTTCCCTTTGTAATTACATAGGGAGCTGCACAATTAAGCAGACTAGAAAGACCATAAGGCTTTATCTGCTGGTATGGTTGTATGCTCGTTGTCTTCAAGGTTTAGGTTTTATTGTTTGACTTTGGTCATTACAATACTAATAAAAACTATTCATATGTATTAAATGTATAAAATGACTTAGCACATATAATCTAAATATAAAATGTTGCATTGTATATCAGGAATAGCAGACTTACAAACAGTTAACTCATATATGATAGGTAAAAAGCAGCAATGCAGTTTGTAATTAGAAATACACAGGAAGTAGCCACAAGGTGAAATATCCGTGCCCTACAAATAATTCAGATTTGTTTAATATTGTATGGCTAGAAACTATGGTAATCTTCAGAATGTCCTGAGAAAAGTTGACCCAGAAAAATACCCAAGTGTGTCAGTCAGGTTCAAATATACGTATTTTAAACAAAGTTAAGATACAGATCAGATAATTTAGAATTATACACTCATCCCGGTTTCAGGGCAAATATAGGACAAAAAAGGGAAACCATTTTTTCAGAAGGGTAAACCCAGTTATACCTACTTTTGCCAGACAACAAAAAACTTTTCTGAAGCCCTACTGGGAAATCCTCTTCACAATGTCATTGTACACTACATACGGGTTTCTCCCCATGTAAGCTCTGGCTATAGGATGTCTAGAGCTCTGAAAATCATCTGACACATCTGGTGATAAAAGTGGGACTCCCTTGTACTTGCTACTCGTAAACTGGGTAAGCTTTCTTTTTAAGGCCAAAATGGCCAAGTGGGTCTATAATAGTTCCTAACCACCTGTGAATTACAATGAAGAATTTACATCACTATTCATCTGCCAGCCAGACATCGGAAAATCATCTGGTCCTGTCCTAAGTTTGTGTTCTTACATCATGGGCTTGTAATTTCTACCAAAGATGGTCTTACTAGGTATTCAGTGCCTTGCACCATACAAGTTAACCTTGTGGCCTTTCTTACTTTGAACAGCTTACCATAAAACAAATGCCACTTATGGTACTGGTCTTTCCCTAAGACCGAAAATTAGATTATACCCAGTCAAAATAGTTTCATGTTGCATATAAAATTACACAGTGTAACCTAAATATATATAATAGACTCCTGGTTTAAAGAACTAAATCAGATCTTGGTATCAAATAATAGATATTTCTGAATTTTGTTTTTAAACATGGACTGCTGTTTTTGTACAAAGCAACCCCTAAAAGAATCAAGTAGTAAAAATGTTAATTATTGAGTTATAAATGTTTGCTTGATCAATCTGTAGCTCAGTGTCTTGGTGCACTTGTTACAGAGGGCCTTTGTTATTTATTGGAAGCATTTCTGTCTCAAAACACTAGAGAAACATACTCAGCAGACAATATTATTATAACACACATTTCCTATTAAAATATAATCAAAGGCATTGGAGGCATTGAATGCAAATCACACATGCTCATTACCGTCCCAGACAGTATAAACTGAGTCCATGTCTCCTTACAATTGTCTTTTGCCTGCCAGCAGAAAGATTAAATTCACTTAGGAGAGGTTCATTAATCATTCATTTATAAGGCTCATGGTGTGTGCATAGGCCAGGGAGGGTATATGCATATTGAGGCCCCGAACAACAGTTTATCTGAAACATAGTTTTGTATTCAAGAGAGTATTTGCTGTTTCAGAGCACAAAACATTAAGTTCATATCAGGCAGTTTTAAAAATCCACCTGCACTATACCAGCAAGAAAAACTTTGAAACTTTTTTTTTTACCTACAGTTAAGAGCATTATCTCTGATCACTTTCTACGGAATATCGATTGACCAAATATATTTTCATTTTAAATTTTCATGCAGTAAGAACACTGGCTACTTGTCTCAATTACTCCATTCTCCTCTGGCAGTCCATTGATTATTCCAGTGACAATTACAGCTTTCTTTTCCCTCTACGAGGCATCTGAACACCCTTCTGTAGTGGGGTTCAGCATTTCCCTGGGTCTCTGAAGCCCAGTGTTCCACCTCCACCAGGTTCACTTCTTTCTCTTGCTTCCTCCAATTGATACTTCCTGGACTCCATTATTCCTATTACAAAGTCAGATGAATTCAACTGGAAGAAAATGCTCAACTCAGCATAGTACCTATTTCATTACTACTAAAATAAAGAGCCCTGATCCCAGGCAATGCTGGCATACCTGATATACAATAAAAAGTGTATTTATGCACTTGTACTGCAGTCAAATGTTTTCCTCGGCGGACAGGTATAGCTCTTCCTTTCCACATGATTTGCCATTCTCCATCCAAACTGTCAGGACTTCTCAACAATACTATCCAACTAGTCTGTGGTCTGCTTTTATGCCAACCAGTGAATTATTACTAGGAGCACTTGGTAACATTTATTAATCATTCAGACTATGGCTCCATTTATGAGGATGCCATTTCAAGACAAGTGGCTGTACAAACTAGGAAGTGGACCACCAACAAACTCTCCAGGCATTCCAATTGTTTCAAGCAAACAAAACTAGCTGTTGGTTTCAAACCATGCAACTAACTAACAAGCTTGTAAATTAAAAAAAATCAGTAGGTGCTTAAAATATAAATTAAAAAGGACAGCTTAAAACAGGTAAATCCCACTAATAATATCTAAAATCTTTAAAAGAAAAAATCGGAGCAGTGTGGAGTGGGGCAGCAGTGTGGCCATCTTGCTACTCTGCCCC
This sequence comes from Neoceratodus forsteri, assembly GCA_016271365.2. Lineage (NCBI taxonomy): Eukaryota > Metazoa > Chordata > Ceratodontiformes > Ceratodontidae > Neoceratodus > Neoceratodus forsteri. The sequence continues at coordinate 761,572,131 of CM057451.1, forward strand.
TAAAAATGTCTGCTGATTATATTTCCCTGGCATATTTATAGTTTTAGGTGTGCTGGTGTGCTGCTTATAATTTCAGAGGCACCTTATGACTTCACATGTGGTAGGGTATGGCTTATATTTCTCAGGCTCCTCATGACTCAGGGGTCCCGATATTCAGAATTGTGCCCGGGCAATGGCACATGTGGTGGCGCAGCACAATTGTGTTGTACTGGTGCAACTCAGGGATATATTCAAAACAGATAAGCAATGGCACATCTCCTCTGAATATATCAGGTAATGCACATTGTTCAAATACGATGCTCTGGTGCATCCCCCCCCCAGACAGGACTAAATACCAGGAATGGGAACTGCACCAGAGCAACATAGTTACGCTGTGTGCAAATTTCTAATATTCAGCTGGCAGTATGCAAATGGGGCCATCAAGTATGCAAGACACAAATGGGGCCATTTGCATGTCATTATGGCCCAATTTGCATGAGTTGTGCAGGGCTGGCCAGTGAAATGTGCATGGCACCCTGCACAGCATGTGGTACTGCCAGAGAGTGTCTAGTGGTACCCCATGCCCCTACCATAGTCCCAATCACTGAGAAATGAATGTTTAAAACTGCCCTGGTAGTCTAGTGGTCCCCCCACCCCTCCCATAGCTGTGTTCCCCGTAAAAGAGATGTTTAATCATTCTCTGGTAGTCTAGCTGCACCCCCACTCCACCTGTAGCTGTGATCCCTGTGAAATAAAATCTTAATCATTCTCTGGTAGTCTAGTGGCACCCCCACCCTGCCCATATCCCTAATCACCCCTTAAAGTGATGTAAATAATTCCCTGGTGGTTCAGTGGCACTCCCCATACACAGAGGACCCCTTGCCCACCCATCTCCCCCCCAACACTGACGGACAGCAGCAAACCCACCTGCATACCTCCACGGCTGCCTGCCAAATGGTGGCTTACAGTGCATACTGTAATAGTCATTCACAAATATGTGAATGAAGTCCGATGTACAGGTGAGCCCATGGAATCAGTTCTTTTGCAGCTGTCATGTGGACCAAGGTTTGGAGGTACAATTGCAGCCAAAGATATGGGCAAGTATTTCATGAAATTTCTGGGATATCTCTAGAGAAATTCCCTACCAGACTGCAGTACCACTGTGAGCTGTTAGAGATAATCTCTTTATATATATATCTGGAAATATCTGAATGTATTTATGGCTGTAACTGTAATGGTGAAAAGTGTTTGGGCTTTGAGGTCCCACTCTAAAGGTGGAAAGGAAGACTGGCTGCAGATCCATTTGAAAATAGGCTCCAAAGTGTTTCAGTCTCTGAAATGAAATAAGGGAACTCTTCTCTTTGTTGACTATCCAAATGTGCTGTTCCAGGACCAGTTATGTCCTTGCTACCAAAAATCTTGGTATCTGCTCTGAAGAGACTCTTATTAGAAGATTGTGCAGGTAAGGACAGACATGATGGCCCTCCTGTCTGAGAAAGGCAACATTCACTATTAGCACCTTCAAGAACATCCTTGGGGCAGAGGTCACACTGAAGGCACAAGAGTCATATTTAAAGTGTTGATTCTGAGTGGTAAATCTTGGGAATCTTTGATGAGAGTGGTAGATCAGGATACTGAGACAGGCATTCAACAGACCTATGGAAGCCAGATAGTCCACTGGTTGAACTACCCAGATAATGGACTCAACAGATTCCATTTTAAGCTTGGTTTGCCTCATTAACTTCTTTAGACTATATAAATCTAAGATCAGATGATCCTCCAGCCCCATTTTCTTGAGGACTGTGAAGCAAATTGAGTAGAACCCCTGCCCCCTTTTTGCTGAGTGAAGCCAGAACTAGTTCCTTTATCTGGAGCAGGTGATTCAGGGTTTGGTCCACTATTCTTCTCTTCACTGGCTATTTGGATATTGGAGACTAAAAAAAAACAAGACCAGTAAGGTACAGAATTTTATTGACTAGCTGAGAGAGCACCCATGAGTCTATTGCACTCTGGGCCATCTTTCTACAAAGTTATGAAACTGCCCCCCATGGGCATGAGGAACAAGATGGATCTGTAGATATTCACACAGAGAATCCATCTTTTCTGTCATCTCCTCCCAAAAGTCTCTGGGCGCTTCTGTTCTTATTGAACTTAAAACTGATGCAGGAGCCTCTATCTTGTTGATTTCCACAGCCTTAAAGGGGATAAAAACACCCCTGTTAGATCTAGCATGGCTAAAACTGCTCCCCCAGAATATGTGTGTGGGGGTTAGAGAAATTATGCCCTTAGAAATAGGCATCTGGGCCTTTTTGTCCTTTTTTTTTTACGTTAAAAGTTTTTTATTGTTTTACTAAAACATAACAAAGGAACAAAAACCCAAACAATAACATTAAATTTCGGCTATATACAAAACAGCAGTATATATAATTGACGTGAGAGAGACTATTTGAATTACATCATAATTCTAGAAGGAAAATTGCAAGGAACCTGTTAGACCCTAAGGCACCTACCTTGACTCTTACCAAAAATCCGAACCCACGAGGAGGTACTACTGCAGGATAAGTCAAGGCTTCATGCATTATGGTAGCCGTACCTTCCTATGGTCGAATTTGAGGAAACATCTGAAAAATAAGTAAATATAGTGCCACAAAGTAACTAAGGGTAATTAAAATATTTCCTGAAGAGGCAAGGTGCTAATATAGATCTCTCATCCGTACATTCTATAAATAAAACACAAACTGTAAAGAGAGTGTACAGATAGCCTAACCATAAAAGTAAATGATAACATTATTAACTATTTACAGTGTCCTCCTATATTGAATAAAGTATAAACAGCACACGCTTACCAATAATAGGAAGCAGTAGCTAAAATCTAAGTTCAATGAAACTGATTACGCAACACCTCATTTTGGGAAATAGAGTTATATAGGACAACAATGTACCAGGTCAACCAGCACCTGCTCTGGAGGCCAGGTAGGCCATGTATGGGGCCCAGCAACAATGGTAAAGAGGCATACACCCTGACTTCAGGTGAGAGCATCTATCTAATTCGGAAATATATGTAAGAGCGGGGAGGATCTCCGTTATAGTAGGTATATTAGAAGATCTCCAGTTTTTAAGGATAGAATGCTTCACTTGCATGCTTAAAAGCATCAGCCATCTAAATGAATGAGGGTCAATATTTGGGACTTCAGATTTAAGACCCAGCAGCATAAGGGAGGGACTAAGAGGGATATTACATGGCAGGATTAGGTTTGCTGCACTATGGGCGGACTTCTACACATCTGCGATCAAAGGACAGAGCCATAAAATGTGATATAGATCTCCTCCGTGTGCAAGGCATCTCCAGCATTTATCATGAGGGAGCACTTGCATTTTTTTTAACATTACAGGTGTTCTATACCAAGAATGCATTATTTTATTATGGATCAGTCTGCTCCTAGCGTCAGTAAATGCTTTATGTCCTACCCCCCAGCATTGATTCCACTGGGTTTCAGTCAGTGGCATTTTTAAGGCCTTTTCCCACTTGTGCCTTGAAGATTGATTAGAGGTAGGCAAGGTATCTCTAATTAGGGCATAGATTACACCTGCCATCCCCTTCTGTAGGGCAAGCCATGAGTGGACTGGGGGTGAAAGGTCCTTAAATGCATCTGACTGTTGCAACCTTAGTTTCAAGGCATCTCTGATCTGCAAATACCTCCAGAATTCAGATCTCAGTAGTTTCCATTTGCTTTGTAATTGTTGAAATGTATCTACCATTATGGAGCCCTTGACCAATAAATCCTTTACAAATAGGATACCTTTCCCCTGCCAAGTGGGCCAGATCACAGACTTACCACCTATGGTAACAATGGGGTTATTCCATAAGGGAGTGTATAGTAAGGGAAGGGCTGAAATATTTAATTTTTTATGAAGGATTCACCAGTATTGAATAGAGGGGCCTATGGTGGGATGCAACATAAGCTCCTTAGAGGCTCCAGGCCATAACAATGTAGCTGTAATGGGAACTGCTGACTCCTTGTTCTAATGTCAACCATTGGGGCGACTCATCAGATTGTGGGTTGAACCATTTCAAGGTCTGTGTACATTGGTATGCTATTTTTTAATCCTCTAACCAAGGGAGACTCCATCCGCCATATTTCCAATGTGCCCTTAGTAGATTTTAGCCAAAGCGGGGTTTAGTATTACCCCATAAAAAGTGACCTATAGTTTTTTCAATTTTTTTGATCCATACCATAGGGAGAGATAAGGGAATGTGAGATATTAAATAGAAGATTTTAGGCACAATTGGCATTTTATAGGCAGATATTTTCCCAGCCAATGTAAGGTTGAGATGAGACCAGTGGTCCAAATCAAACCTGCAACTAGATAGTAAAGGGCCTAAGTTGTTGTCCCACCATTTTCCAGTATCAGCACCCAGTCTGATTCCCAGATATGTAATGGTGTGTTGTGACCATTTAAGGCCAAAGTGGGACATGGTATGGGGGAGACATTTAGAATTAAGTGGGAGGATCTCCATTTTTGCCTGGTTGATTTTGAGTCCAGAGATATGAGAGAAGTGATCTAATAGGATAAGAAGAGGTCGAATGGTCTTAGGGGCATCCCCCAATATAACCAGCAGGTCATCTGCATACATAAGGGTGGTGGGTTGTGGTTGATCTGCAGTAATTCCAGTTAGAGAGGGATGTTGATGGATTTCAGCAGCCATAGGTTCCACTGCTAGAAGAAATAATAATAACAGAGACAGGGGCAGCCCTGTCTGGTACCTCTGTGAAGTTGAAATGAGTCAGAGATTGCAGAGTTGGTGAGTACCCTAGCGAGGGGGGGCTGTATAAAGAGCTGTTATAGCAGCTTGAAAACGAGGGCCGAATCCAATATGCTGAAGGACAGAGTGAAGGTAGTCCCATTCCACAGAGTTGAACGCCTTCTCAAAATCAATGGCCAATGCAGCCACAGGTGTCGGAGCGGATTTGGCTATGTAAATGAGATTGAGAAGAGTCCGCAAATGATCTGAACTATACCTACCTTTCACAAATCCTACTTGGGATGGGTGTATCAGAGAAGGAAGAATGGGGTTAAGTCTATTTGCCAATACCCTAGCATATACCTTGCTCTCAGCATTAATCAGGGAAATAGGGTGGTAGCTGGTGGGATCTTTGGGAGCTTTCCCCTTTTTGGGAAGGACTATTATAGTGGCCTCTCTTAGGGTCTGAGGCAAAATGCCCTTATCTTCCGCCTCCGTAAAGACCTGACATAGCAGAGGGGAGATCATGGGAGATATTAACTGAAGGAACTCTGCAGGAAACCCATCACCTCTGGGAGCCTTTCCTGATTTTAGAGCCATCAAAGCCGAGTTGACTTCCTGTGGTGTGAAGGGGGCCTTAAGGAAGTCAATGTGGGATGGGGGGAGTTTCGGTAACTTAATAGATTGAAGAAATGCTTGGGTTACAGAATTATTTTTAGGTCTGGAGGAAGTATAAAGTTGCGAATAAAACGACGCCATAATTTCATTTACACTTTGAGAACTGGTTTGAACCTTGCCAGTATTGGGGTTTTTCAAACCCGCTATATATAGTTGGGTTTGTTGTTTACGGAGTTAATATGCTAAAACCTTCCTGTTTTTGTCTCCTCCTCCTTCCCAGTATATATGATGAATCCTAAGGAGGGCTAGATCAGCCTTCCTGGATAAAAGCTCGTTAAGTTTAATATGCAATTGTAAAACTTTCCTTCCAGATTCCGAATGGGGCGATGGGTGGGATAAGGCCTTGTACTCACGTTCAGCCTTAGCAAGTTCACTTTTGAGGTGGGTATGTTCTTTTTCTTTACACCTCCTTCTATGGGAGGCATATCCAATAATTTTACCTCGCATAGTGACTTTATATGCTTCCCACGTGATGGAGGCAGAGGTCTTTGACACAGGGTTTTCTTCCAAGAAAAGCTGCGTTTGTAATTTGGCCCATTCAATAAATTTTTGATCATGCATAAGGAGTGGGTCCAGTCTCCAGGAAGTAGATCGTGGTGTAGAAGTTCCCCATAATATTGTCAGCTGCACCGGCATGTGGTCTGAGATGACTGTGAGCAAAATATTGGTCTTTAAAGCAAATTGCGTCAGAGACTGGGAGATTAACCAAAAGTCAAGTCTACTAAAGGAGCCATGTACTTCAGAATGGAAAGTGTAGTCCCTGTCTGAGGGATTGACTAAACACCAGATGTCCACCAGTTGATATTCGGAGCTAAGACTAAGTACAGCCTGTGCTCCTCAAGTGTGATACTCTCTCCCATGACCACTTCTGTCTAGTGCAGGGACAAGCGTTAAGTTGAAATCCCCCCCCACTGTGATTGGTATATCTGGTTTCAGCATTGTTCCTAATTTTGAACTGAATTCTAAAAAAAAGAATGTGCTGTCCTCGTTTGGTGCATATATATTAGCAATTATTAGCTGACCATGAGGGGTATCCACTAAGGCTATCACCCACCTTCCCTGAGGATCAGCTTTACTTTGTAGAATAGACCAAGGAAGTGATTTGTGTAATAAGATAACTACACCTCTTTTTTTTTTTTTGTGGCAGCGCTGGCATGAATTTCTAAACCCACCAAGTCCTTCACCATATATCTGTGATCCTGCTTGGTTAGTTTGCTCTCTTGTAATAGGACGACCTGGGCTTTAACCTTCTTTAAATGGGTTAGAACTTGTTTACGCTTTGAGGGAGAATTCAAACCCCTGACATTCCATGTTATAAAGGTTGTATCATCCATGGTCAGACCAAAGGTAAAATATGGTAGCTAAGATGACCTTAAATAAAAAGATATTGTCAGGGGAATGATAATGTACCAAATCACCCATACTGCGAGAGGTGTCAGTTAGCCAGTCAAACATGAATAGACATACATTTTGTAGCATGTGTTTTAAAGATAATAATTGAGAAAACAGGAGAGACAATACTATTATACAGAAGCACAGTGTGCCTGAACTATTTACATATATCACGCAGCGTTGCATGGCAATACGAGCGGACATCAAGGGCCAAGGCCACCGCGACCTTAATAGGCCCACCCACCTACCAGAGTGCGGGAGAAGACGATATTCCGTTCAAGGCTGACAATGATAAAAATAAGAAAAACAAAATGCATTCCCCTGGGAAAAAAAAACCTACGCGCGGAGGTCCCTTATTTAATAGGGTTCCATGACCTTATGTCGTAAAATCTGAAAGCTGTATTAAAAAAAAAAAAAAGAACAGGTTAGACAAGGGATTACAGTGTATTTCCAATGAGAAATAAGGACACTAATTTTCAGGAGGAATCACAGACTTTGCTGGATAACCACCTTGGCCCATTTAGTTCTTGAAATGTCCCCTCTTATCCCGAGAAGGACACCAAGATATATACACAGGATGAGAAAAAAAAAAAAAGCTTACTGTTACATGCATAAAGGCAGTAAAACATTAACACAGTACCCCCTAATTTAATTCTGAATGCAGCAGCTATACATTAGAGCCCTTGTCACTATCCCCTTGGATCGTTTTTACTTCTTTGGTGTATCCAGCCTAGGCAAGGGGATGAAAAGTGCGAACTGCGTTGCTAACAAAATTAAGAAGCACCATTAATCCAACATCAAGTCCAAGCACTGCTTTCAACCACTGCCCACTCACCAAGTTAATGCCTGACTGAGTGTGGGAAGAAAGTATAGAAAATAGAGAAACCGGGACACTTATCTAGGACCAAGCATGCTGGTCTTCCGTCTGCAGGAGCTCTGCATCTGAGGGAGCTTACTGAGACTGTTCTCCGGCGGGGGTTGCTGAAGGCAGAGCGGGAGTAGACAATGCCACATCCGTTGCCATTGGGATAATTTTGGACGATGAGACTGTATCCGGAGCCTGAGTTAGGGCCTCCATCTTAGCAGTTTCTAGAGCCATTTCCTCTTCAGGGTAATTGGGGAAATCCACTGCAGTCTCACCCAAGTCCACAGGAGTTAAAACTGCAAATCTGTTTGACGTAGAAAACCACGTTACAAAATCATCTGGGTGGTTTAAAGGATCCCGGGATGCACCTTCATTCCTGTCATGCGGGTGTTCTCTTCTCGGATGGCTCCCAGATTGTTGTCGCTTGCGAGTTCTGGCAGGAAGAGCTGGTCGGCTACCTTGAAAATGGAAGCTAGGAGGGGGGGAGGTCGAAATGGTTCAGCGAGTTGCAGCCATCATGTTCTGCCTACTTTGCTCTATATCTAACTGATGATTAACATTCCGATCTGGGCTCGGCTGAGAAGGCCAGTTAGAGTGTAGGTACTGCATTAGGCTGTCTGGCGTAGCGAAAGTTACATGCGAGCCATTTATCTCTAAGTGCATAGTTGCTGGGTATCGCAGTGAAAACTTGATCTTCAGAGAATGCATTAATTTCCTAGCCTCCGTGTATTCTTTCTGCCTAGCGGCCAGTTCCCAAGAGTAGTCTTGGAAAATTAAGATTTTATGGCCTTGCCAGGACAGACCCCCAAGCTCTCGTGCCCTTGCAGTGATCCACTCTTTATCTGCAAAATTCAAGATACGGGCCATAATAGCCCTCGGTCTTTCTCTGCTCTTCGGAGTCTGGCTGAGCGTTCTATGTGCTCTTTCTATTGTGAGCCCGGGCAGAACCTTGCATTTTAATAATTCAGGCATCACATCACATAGAAAGTCTAAGGAGTTGCCATGTTCCACCCCCTCAGGAAAGCCGAGGAATCGGAGGTTATTCCGACGGCTCCTGTTCTCCATGTCATCCAATTTACTTTGCAGCAGTTGGATCGATCTACTTTGTTCCCTAATTATGGCTGTAAGCTTTTCTATTTCCATTGAGTTTTGATTTGCTTTTTGCTCAGTGTGAGTAATACGTGTCTCAAGCTGTTGGATAGCGAGTGTAGTTTTATTAGAAGCAAGAGTTACTTCGGCCATTTGTTTAAGTAGAGTCGTAAACATTTCCACAGTTTGCATTGATATCAATTCTGCCGAGGCCTCTGATTTCTTATGCTGCGCCATAGCAACCACGCAAGTACACCAACCTGTAAAGCAGCTGACAGCATTCAGAATGGATCTCTTAGTTCCCGGTAGGTTTAACAGCGTTTCCCCAGTTGCATCAATTCAGTTGACTGGATATTAGGCTATATAAAACTTGGAGGGAGCCCGGGGTGGTAATAAGAGTTCGTTTTAAGCAGCCATTGCATCCGGAGCTAAGCCACACCCCCCCTTTTTGTCCTTAATATTCATTAAAGTAGCATTTTCATAAAAGCTAGCTTCAGCTACAGTACAATTAATAACAATACAGGTAAACCTTATACAGTGGTTTATACTGTAGTTGTTGGACAGCAGGAGGCTATTTGCCCATGATTGCTATACCCACTGCTCAGTGGATGTAACTGTATAAGTTGCTGTCATTGAAATAAGCATCAGGCTTTGATTTGAAAGCAATAAATGTTGTTTCATTAACTATGTAAGATGGGAGTTGATTCCATAACCTAAGTAATTCTATTTATAAAGGCAGAGTTTCTCATATTGGTCCTTGACATAAGACCCAGAATCTTTTTATTGCATGTCCTTAGATTATGCAAATTGTCTTTGTATTTAATACCCAAATCTGAAGTTAACTATAATCATCTTGTATTTTATAGAGGGGATAATAAATCTCCTCTTTGTCTCCTTAGACCAAGAGGCCATAGTCACAATATTTCCAATCTAGATTTATATTGTATATTATTAAGATTGATGATCTGTCTAGTATAACGATATTGGGCTCTTTCTAGTAAATCTATATCCCTTTTCAGTCCTGGACTCCATAATTGGGAGCAATAGTCAAAATGTGGTCTAACGTATGCTTTGTATAAAAGTAACATTACTGATTTTGTTTTGCTTGCAAAAGATCTCCTGAAGAAGCTTGTTAGGTAGTTTGCTCTCCTAGCCACTTGTCTGCAATGGTTACTATTTTTCATATTACTAGTAATTGTCACCCCCCAGGTCTCTGAATTCATTCACCTTATGTAAGTCCTGATCATGAATCTTGTAGTTTGGTTTGGGTTGTTTTTACCACAGTGCATTATGACACACTTGTCCAGGCTAAAGTTCATTTTATTTTTATCAGCCCAGTTGACAATCTAAGTGAGATCCTTTATCATATTAATTTAACCCTCTTCGGTGCTTATTACGCCACCTAGTTTTAAATTGTCAGCAAATTTAACAAGTTTATTATTTCCTTGAATTTGCAGATCATGAAAAAATAAATTAAACAAGAGTGGTCTGAGGACCAATCCCTGGACGAACCCACTAGTCACACTTCCGTCAGTAGAGAGTGATCCATTTACACAAACATTCTGTGTTCTGTCTGTGAGCTGCACAGATATCCATGCAACTATCTGAGTGTTAATTCCTGGTTCAAGAAGTTGATCTAATATACCCCTGTGTGAAAGTGCATCAAACGCCTTCCTAAAATTGAAAAAAAAATCACATCCACTGCCTCATTTTGGTCCAGATTTTTGGTGACCATGTTGTAAAAACCTAATAGGTTTGTGTTATAGCTCCTATTTTTGGTGAATCCATGCTGTGTCTTATCAATTAGTCCATGATGCGATGTCACCCAATATCTCATCCTCAATTATTCCCTCTATTATTTTGCAGACAATTCATGTTAGGCTTACTGGTCTGTAGTTTGTTGGTGTGGCTTTATACCTTTCTTATAAATAGGCACAACAGTCACCCTCCTCCAATCATTTGGGACAATTCCTTCACTAATAGACTTGTTGCTGATGTTTGGAATTGGTAAAGCCAATTCGTTAGCCAGTTCCTTCAAAATATGAGGATGCAAACGGTCCGGCCAATATGATTTGTTACAATCTAGTTCAGAGAGTTTTTCTTTAATGTAATCTAGTTTACAGATATGGATGTTACCCTGAACTGGTCCAACTGTGTCTCCCTCTGGATTGCTTGCTGTATTATCTTTCTGAGCATACACAGGACAAAAGTAGTTGTTAAAAATGCTCGCCATTTCCCCTGGTTTACTGTATTATGTCCATTTTGAATCAAGGGACCAATAACTCTAGTGGATCCACTTTTATTGTTTATGCAAGCAATAACACACAATGAGGTGTGGGTTATCTCCTGATAAGAGCATGCCCAAGTGCATTATGAGGCACTAGGCATTTGCGCCAAATGCCTTATGCACCTGGGCATGCTCTTATCAGGAGATAACCCACAACTCGGAGTGTTTTATTACACTTATAAAATGGGCTCCCAAGTAATTATTTAATGGGTAAAAAAATAAAAAATAAAACAGTCAAAATTATATAAAAAAAAAAGTTTCAGTTCCTCAGATAGTAAGAAAATAGTTCCCCTAATAAGTCACTGTAATAAGTGTTTCATTAGCATTGCTGAGGTTATGCATCACTGTTGATTTGATTACTTTAGGATCCCATTTTAGGTGTTTTTTGTGGCATTTGTCTGTGATATTCAGTATTGTTTTTATGGTGTGTTGATGTTAGCATGCTGAAGAGTGACTTCAGAGCCTCACCCCACCGTGCTCCAAATTTTGTTTAGTATGTTTTATTTACTGTGGTTTGAGCTAGTTTCATGTTTTGTGCTCTGCTGCCTGTTTTCAAAGGGGACAGATGGTAGTTTAGCTCTAAACATTTAGAAAGCACCGTTGAGTGAGCCGACCGGTGAATGATGACTTCCGGTTTTCTGGTGAGGGGGTTGGTGATCGCGGTCGGCATTGTTTTACTTTTCATAATGTGATTGTATCTGATATGCTTACTGTCTGGTCTGTTTGAGGAAAAGATACGGATACCAGCTTTTCAATGTTTACAGTCACTGAGAACTGAAGACTGACTTCCGTTTTTTGCAGTCGGAGGGATTTGAAAGCCACGGATAGTGGTTCACTGAAGTGGTTGCAGTCAGCTATGAAGCAGCACAGGTCAGATTTAGTTTAAAAATTGGAAAGTGAACTTCTGTATTGCAGAAAGAGACTGTTTGTCTGGGGGGTCTTGCTCTGGGTGAATGATTATTTTCAACATGCAGGACTGCTGGGCTGCAGGACATGGTGTTAGTTTGTCATGGAACAGCATCGTGCTGTTTGAAGATGAAGACATTGGGAACACTGATACTTAATTGTCGTGAGGCTCAGTTTGGCACAATTAGTGCCGGTTGGCAGTATACATCTTGATAAGGACACGGCTGAAACAGGCTTTCAGGTAATCAGGATTCTGGATTTCTTTAGCCCATTTTACAAGTATGAATATCAGCCCTCCATGTTATCTTTGGAGTGGGCCAATCTGAACTCGGTTTCTCTATGTGCTTTGTTAATAGACAATTTTAGTTGTTTCAATGCCATCTTATATTTCCTAACATTTATTATTGTATGTGTTCTTTTTCTTACTGAAAAATATGTTTCTTTTTATTTATTAATCTTTATATTTTATATTTGAACCATAATGGGTTTTTGCCCCTGTTGTTGTATATTTTTCATGTGGAATAAGTTTGTCTTCTAGCATTTTAACTGTTTCTACAAATAGGGACCAAGCAGAATCTGAATTTAACTGTGCAATTTTTGGGGGAAGATCATATTCATATAGCTTATGTTTTATAACTTCCCAATCTGCTATTTTTGTAATTTTTAAAGACAGTGGTTCCCCAGTATATTTTTTCTTTCTGTCCACAGCAAAACAGATAATGTTGTAGTCGATGTTTGATAGGGGGACATTTATATTAGCATTACTTATCTCCTTTGGTATATTAGTTAGAAGAACATCCAGTATGTTGTTTCCCCTAGTTGGTTGTGTCACCAGTTGATTTAACTCTAGGGAATCCAAGAAGTCTACTATTTTCTGGTCTTGGGTACAATTTAGCAAGTACTCTGTCCAGTCTACATTGGATAAGTTCAAGTCCCCTACCAGGATAACATCTCTTTTGTCTATCATGTCTGATACTTGTTCCAATAAGAAATCAGTAGACTGTGTGTTGTTGTTTGGAGGACTATAAAACATTCCAAGAATAAAGTTATTTCCCGAGATCCCTGTCACATTTATCCAGATAGAGACCACTTCAACCCCATGTGTGTCTTTTGTTTCCAACAGATGGCATTCCATTTTATCCTTAGCATAAATGGCCACCCCACCTCCCATGCAGCCATTCCTGGGTCTGCTAAATAGTTGATAACCCTGTATTTCTTTGCTCCATTCACTTTCATCATTCCACTGTTTCTACTATGTAGATAAAATCCGTATTGCTTGCACCAACTATGGCTGATAGTTCTGCCAGCTTCTTCCCATTAAAGCTACATCTGTTAATGGACATAATGCTTACAGCTTTATTACCCCTTCCTTTCTTTTCAGTGTTTTCTGCTTGGTTGTAATGCTACCTCAAGCCCTTCACCCCTGAGTTTGTTAGTTTAAATTTGACATTACTGCCCTTGCCAAGCTTAACCCCAGGGTTCTACTGCCTTTTGGATTAAGATGCACTCCATCCTTATAATATAGGTCTGATTTATTCCAGAAATTATCCCAATGCCTTGTAAACTTGTACTTTCTGTTCTTTGTCCAGGTTCATAGCCATTGGTTAAATTGGCGTATCTCCTGTTGCTTTTTTGGTTTGCCCCAGGTACTGGTAGTACCTCTGAGAACATTATTTCACAGCCTTTGTTTTCTAACTTATTTGCCAGATTTATGAAGTCTCTAGTGATTTCACAGTCCTTTTTCTTCACAATATTATTTACCCCACAAGTAGAACAATCAGTGGTCACTCTCCAGCTCCTCAAAGTATATTGTCAGTAATTTTTGTTATATCACTAGCTCCAGCCCCAGAGTTACTACATACCATGATATTCTCTTTATCGTATTTGCAGATATGACTATCAGTATATTTGATGATTGAGTCCCCCAATACTATCAGTTGTCTCGGAGATACCCTTACTGTAGTCTGTGTTTGAACTTCCATAGGCCCATCATTATCAATATCTATAATATTCTCAGTGTTGTCTTTGGCCAGAGGGTATATCTGTTGGTTAACCAAATGCTATCCCTACTAGTTGTTACGTTACCCTGGCCATGTACCCCTGGAGGTATAAAGGCTCTTGATGTTGAGGTTAGTTCTCCCTGGTATTGGGATTGACATGTTTCATGAACTGGCACTGTGAACCTATCCCTAACCTTCTTTTTTCCTTTTAATAGATTGTGCTTCATACCATTTGTCATCTGCATCATTAATGTCTATTGTTGCTTTCCTTTTATTCTTAACAATCTTTGCATCTACCATCCTAGTATGAGGATTCACTTTTGCTGATGTTGGATATGCCTTACATTTAGTCGCTAGTTCCTCCTGGTTTGTTTCTAATGCATCTAATTGTTTATTGAAAACCAGCAGCTGCTCTTTAAGTTTATTATTGTTAATGCACTTAGCACATGTGTAGCTATCACATATCAGTTCCTTTTTATACAGGGAATACATTAGGCAGCTGCAACATTGATATCTTGTGTCCCCATCTAATGTCATCACCCTGTTTGCCATTTTTAAAATAGACCTGCCTGTACTTGTACTAGTGGTAATCTGCTCAGTTATCTGCTGATATTATTTCATACCACCCATTCTACTTCCAAGTCTTATCTAGTGAAGGATCACAAGCTGTGTAATTCCCCTGGGCTAGCAATATCAAGTTTTATTAAGAATTAACCTCTGAGGTTGCAGACAGTTCTAGGGTCAGAGGGGAAACTGTGTTTAGTGGCCATGCCTACCATGCTGTCACAATTGAATGGCATAGTTTTTGTTCATCTTCCCCACCTGCCCCACCGGATACACCTGACATGCGCAAACGTGCGTGTCTCATTGTGCGTCACCATGTGCGGCACTGTGTGTGCCCCGCTAAGCTCACTCCACTCATTGAGGGGCCAGTTTTATTGTCGTTGGTGACCCAGAAGCCTTCCCGGGGTCACACTGGGCTCCTGCAAATAAAAGTATGGGTTTCCAATTAAATCTTGCAAAAGGTCCTCATGCAGAGCCCTGGCAATGTTGTATTCTCCCTTGACTAAAGGCAAATTACAATAATGTCCCCAATAGAGTCAGTAGTTCACAAATGGATCTGACTGAACTACCACTTCTCTCTTCCTGCTTCCTGTTTGATACAGGTTACAGGTGCTCCATAGACAGACAGTCAAACACCAATTGCTGAATAAAAATACATACAGCGCCTGTCTCCTGCCTCATGGCACAAGACCCTCACACAGGCAGCTCTCTCCAGTAAAAATGCCCTCAAATCTAATTTTCCAGGTACCTCCTATGCTGAGAAACACTTCTTGTTTTTTTGGGATCCTAACCCTTACCAGATCTTCAATGCTATTTCTAAGACAAATGTTGCAGCTGGCTTTTTTTCTTCTAAAAAAAAAAAAATAACTTAAAGAATGACTGATGCCTCTAAGAAAACTAAAAAAAAAAAAAACAATTAAGTACAATTCTACCTACATTCAATTTATGTTTTATATATTTCTCCTCCCTATTATTTATTATTGAGGAAATGTGCATGAATATATGATCTTTATCCCTTAAAGTTCCTTCAGAGTCAATCTGTCTGTATAGATTCTATTGTATGTATAGATTCTATTGTATTGATTCTATTGTGTGATTGTACCATATACACCTCTGGTGTTGCTCTATTTAGTTATTATGTACTATGCCACTGTATTTAGTATCTGTATTTGTTATTCTCTACATTTGTCTTCATTCTCTGTATGATGTGGAGCCTTTGTAAATGAGTCCGTTACTCAAAGGGTTGTAATTCCTAGACTTTTAAATAAATAAAATAAAATAAAATAGCTTACTCCCTACTGCAAGTCATAATCCTCTGTTGTGACATCACAATCTATTGCCATGGGAGTAACTGTGATGTCAAAAGCACTGCATTATGATCTCAGGTATGGAGAAAGCAGCAGGAATAGATACAGTAAACTATTCAGGAGCAAAGATCCTGTTTTCATGCAAATGACCTCAGTAATAAATAATGGGGAGGAGGAGTACAGCACTAATTGGAAATACAAGCTGGAGTGTCTCTAAATACTAGGTTGTGTTAAAGTTCTCCTGAACATGTCACCAGCTCATTAAAACATTCAAAAGATAACTCACATTTTGATGGAACTAGAAAAATGTACAACCACATAAAACTAGAAGATACTTTGAATCTTTATAGTGAAAAACTGTAGGGTCAAATTTTGACCAGTTTCATCACACTGCTGCTTTGGACCAAAAAACACATCACCAGTAAAATAAACTACATTCAAATGTTCTTTGGAGGCTTTGGTCCACAGACTAGTGCTGAAGTCAAACAGCTGTCATAGCCATAATAATGGTAGCAGAGCACCTGGTAGAGACCTGCAAGCTGTCCAGAGCAGCATCAACCAGGAAGAATGAAGCTGAGTTAATTAAAGGGAGGAGGCTGGCCACTGAGGAACCCTTTAGCAAACCCTCTGGAGAGTATTGATAACAAATCACAGAGTCCCAAGAAGACCTGAATAGAAAAATACATAACAACAAAAACATGCATAACTAATGTTAGAGCAGCTGCTGAGAAGGCTTGTTGGTAACTAACTTCCACTGTCTTATCCTTTCCATTGGAGAGAGCAGATGATCCCACTACAGGGGTAGTGGTATGTTTAACCATATCAGTCACTGAAGCATCTGTATTCAGTAGGGTCTTCCCTTTTTCAGCATATCCTCCAAAAAAGGATAATATTTCACCCTTGATTTTGCACATTGTTTTCTCTTATTATCTGACCATTCCTAGTTGACAATCTGATTATAATGCCAAAAGCTAAAGTCTTCAACACTGTTGCCCGGCCCTTCCTCCAGGACAAGCTAAAGGTGGTGGGGCTTCTACCTCCTGAATCAATTGATTCCTCTCCTACCTTGAGGGCAGGTCTCAAAATGTCCATATTGGTGACACCTTATCCTCCCCACTCACTGTGTGTTGAGGCATGCCTCAAGGCTCCATCCTTGGTCTTATTCTCTTTTCCATCTTCCTAAATTACCTCCATCTCAATTTCTTGGCACACATAGATCCATCAGTCTCATGCTCCACCCCAAAATGATTGTGCTCTACAGTAACAAAGTATGTATCCCTCTTTCTACTCACCATAAGATCATCTCAAAGATAATTCTCTCTATCTTTGATCATGGTAACATCATTTACAGCACTGCTCCCAAGTTCACCCTTGCCAGAGTGGACCCTGTCTTTCACTCCTTCTATCATTTTGCCCTTGACTGTCCTCCCTGTACTCACCACTGCTCTCTTTACTCCTCCCTCTCCCTCTCCCTCTCCCTTCCCTCCCAATAATGCCAGGTGCCTTGGCTCCCTTCCTCCCTAACTTTCCTCTCTCCTTTCCTTTCCTTTCCTCCCCCATCTTTCCTCCTTCCTTTTCCATAACATCATTTCCCATTCCCTTTCTCCAACCCCTTGGAAAACTACTGGTGGCCAAGCTGCCCTCTCCTATCACTTTGACCTTAAGCACATTTTAAACAGTTTTACTTTACACCATTTATTGGATTGCACATCTGATATACACAGGACTCAAATATTAATTGTTGCACTGTTTTTGCTTGGTACTGACTATTGTGACTGCGCAAATGTTTAATGTGCAGCAGTGCCAGCCATGATGCATTGCAATACCTTGCGGTAACTGATATGTTGCAAAATACTGCATGACAAAAGGGCTTATTGCTATTAAATTACACTGTTCCTGCAGTGTACTGCAGCACTCTGCAGTTACATTGCATTAATACTGCAAGGTACTATGTTGTATCCTGGCTAGCACTGATATATTTTTACTCTTGCACCTATTGTATTCTATGCTTACCTCCCCCCAAGGCCTATCTGGAAACAGGCTGCTACCAGTTCAATATAACTTTCCTGGTAAAACATTTGAAATAAATAAATAAAATCCTGGAAATGTATAGAGGAATTTCCTGAAGACGAAAGTAGGGGGTTCATCCATTGCAGGGCCACTGACTGAGCCTCTGAGAGCTGTGGTGCTCTGCAAGTTTCACCTACCAGAAATTTAGGAGTGTACAGTAGTATCAAGCAAGAATAGAATGAAGCACAATTGTGGGCTCCAGATCTCTCACTTTCCTCTTTCTCAAAGTAGCACTCACGATCATCCAACAGTTCAGCAGGGGCTGCTGGGACTGGAGGCTTATGCTTTCATGGCTAAGTATTGGAATAGTCAAGAACATCATGGTCTGCCTGCTAATCAGTTGGAGAATCTTTGTCATGCTCTGGACTGTCTGCATGGGCATGTTGCAGACACCCTAGCCCTTGGGAGGGGGTCCACATTGGGTGTCTGCACAGGAGGGCCAACAGTTCTTTAGCACTGAAAATACTGAGTTTGGAGTTTTACTATGGACTTGTGTAACTCAATTTTTCCGCTGCCTTCTGAATTGCCAGATATGCCGTCTGCAGCAACATCAGAGGGCTGGGTCTTAGGGGGAGGGGGGAAAAAATGCCATATTAGCTTGAGTAGGACAAAATGAGCCATATAGGGAACACCTGATTGTTCTGAGGCAGGCCTTGTATTTTTTCTAAGAAACCATTCTGGAAATGCCTTGGTGCCAGTATAATAATCTCCCCCAATAGCCCAAACCAGAAATACAAATTTTACTTTGACTTCCTATTATCAGACTGCCTTAATCAGGCTAAAAGCTGTCAGATGGATGGGGGTGAAGCTGATATATAGGCACTGACCAGCACTGGACCTCTCTAACCTGTTTTGGTAAATCTGTATTTGAAAAGCACTATACAGTACACTGAATGAGCTTTAAAGGGCTTCTTGTACTTCACAGCAGCTTCAGCACAGAGAGTGCATTTACACAAGTGCAGTTACTTTCTGATGTCACACAACCATTGTTGAGTGTGTCTGAGTGATGCACACACATTACAGAGTGCAGGAGTATGTCTGCTCCCCAAGACTACAAGAAAGCGCTGCATATGTCAATGATATATGCATATGTGAGGCTTATGCTCAGCCATTGGAGACAGCACAGCATTGACACTGTCACTACCAATGGCTGAGAACCGTAAACATGAAGATAACCAGACTAGATGGACCAACAGTCTTTTTCTGCCATCATCGTCTATGGGGGACCCTGGGCTTATCTGGTCTGTGTGGAAGCCGGTCCCGTCAGCTCTGCCCGGTGCCATACTCCAGCCAGTGAAGCTTGCTGCTCCAGTTGTGGTGTCCACTCGTTGTGTGGTCATATGTCCGGAAGTTCCCCGACCAAAGATCCTGGTTCCCTGCAGTGGTGTGGGCTCAGTTCATCCCCATTTATTTTTGTATTTAATTTTAAAAGAAACGTTCGGTCCCAAGTCAGCGATGAGAGAAGAGCCACATCAGAGACAGGGAGAGAAAAAGCCAATGGGCATCGCACAAAACAGCAAGGCCCCTGTCACCCACCACATTGCCTGCTGCCTCCTGCACCAGTTTCCTCCTCCATCTGCCTGCAAGACCTCCCTCCTTCCAGCATCAGCTACACCCCGGGCTGGGACGATGAGTCAGCAGCAGCAAAGAGAAAAGTGCTGCCCGCCCATAGTGCTGTAGAAAAAAAAAGGTTTTTTATTGTTTTGGCATTAGATGTGCTACCTGGGGAAAATGGGCTAAAGGGCCCCACTGTAATTTGAATATCTGTGGTGTGGCGATGACCACGGGGAGGGGTCTGAGAAAGGCCAAAAAGGGGAAATAAATAAGTATTCATCATGGGTGTGTGGGTGTGGAGGCAGGGCCAGGAGAACTGAAGGACAGTAAGGTCTGGGGAAGGCCCATAGGATTAAAGGGGCAATGACCGGCCCCAGCCAGTTAAAGGGGCAATGTCAGGCCCCAAGTCAAAAGGGGGCAGCTTTAGGCCCAGAACTGCAAGGGCAGCAAAGGCCCTACAGAACAGGGGTCCAGTCGTCAGTAGGCCCACATAAGGGGAAGGGTGGCAAAGACCTTACCAAGTGGAAGAAGTAGCCCATAGCTAGGAGGGACCTAGGGAATCCAGACCTATAGAGAAAAGGGGTGCAGAGACAAAAGGGCAGCAGGAAAGGTCCAGGATTAAATAGGGTCAGAAAAGGAAAAGGGGTAAAAGCCCCAGTTGGAAGGGGTAGCAAGGCCTGCACAGAGAGAGAGGGCCCAGCAGCATATGTCAGGTGACCTCAAAGGGTAAGGTCCCACAGAAATGGCAGGGGTAGCCAAATCCAAGTGCAAAAGGGACCCACGAAGTGGAGGGTTAGCCAGAAGGGGTGCTTGGCACACAGCTAGTGAATGTCAGCTGATGAAACTGTGTAATGACTAGTGCTTGAAATGTTGTGCTAATTGCAACATAGCAAGACTGTATTATACTAGGATTATGGTTATTTACCCATGCAATGAACAACTGCCCCTGCAATGAACAATTGTCCCAGACTTTGGTGATTTTTTCCTGCTTTAGGCAAATTGCCCCTGCAATGAACAATTGCCCCAGATTCCAGCAATTTGCCCCACTCCAGGCAAATTGCCCCTGCAATGAACAATTGCCCAGTATTCCAATAATTTACCCCTGCAATGAAAAATTGCACTGGATTCCAGCAATTTGCCCCTGCTCCAGGCAAATTACCCCTGCAATGAACAATTGCCTCAGATTTTGGTGATTTGCCCCTGCTGCAGGCAAACTGACCCTGCAACAAACAATTGCCCCAGCAATCAATAAACACTGTGGTGCAGTGCAAAGTGTAATTACCAATGTTCTTAATGCCAACTGAATGTGTATGGACTCAATCTTCTGCCGCAGTGCCCCTGGTGGGGTTGTTCCTAGCTGATTCTTCACCAAAGCAGTCTTCAGCCAGCAAATGAACTTCATAGCAACCCCTTCCCTGTCATCCACCGTTGGCTGAAACTGACCCCTTCCTGTGTGACTAGCAACCACTGGCTCCTGGTTTCCTTGTGGTTCAGTCAGCCTGGAAGTGGAATGTCCTGGAAGAAGCCTCATTAGTCACTCCCAGTCATTCACCTAACATCAAGTCCGACGTGGGCAGTGTGTGTCTGCGTCTGCCTTTTTTTTTTTTTTCTGGATCTGGACCATCCAGGGCTCTGATCTTCACCCTGAATCCTTCTCTTCCTACCTGTTTCGCCTTGCATGAATCATGTTGTCCTCTGGGATTCAGCTTGATCTTGGTGGTCTTCCTGTGAATCTTTTGCCAAAGAAGCTTCCAAGTGACTTCATCCCTGGCAATCCTTGCAAGTGGATTCAATGCCAGGCACTCATTCCTTCATCCTTGTCAGCCCTGGTCGAGGGTTTGTGCCGGGGAACTGCAGCCAGTCTTTATTCTTTATCTTTGGCAGCCCTGATCGAGGGTTTGTGCTGGGGAAAATTGCTGCAAATCTCCACCCTTGGCAATCCTTTCAAATGGATTCAACACCAAGTCTTTGTTCCACCATCCTTGGCAGCCCTGGTCGAGGGTTTGTGCTGGGGAAGAGTTCAGCAGATTTCAGTTCTCTTGTGCTAGAGTATTCTTGCAACCTTGGAGAGTGGGTTTTGCAGAAGAATCAGGGTCTGTTTAAAAATCTCTCTCATCCCCTCCAACCTCCTAGGTTTTCACACTGGTGTGGCATGGCACCAAGCAGGAAACCCCATTCTTCCTTTTAACCCCGTTGCTACTCCATTCTTTAGCTGTGTGCATGAAGACGGCAAGAAATGTTTGGACTTCCTTTGACATCATGAACTTTTAGAGGTGGTTATGCCACCCAACCTTTTGGGGTCTACACTGGTAACTATTGTTCACTGCAGTGATTGTCTCACGTCATTATAGAGTAATAGATGTTCTGAATTTGTTCATTAGATTGTTTAGAGAAAGTCTAGCATACAGTGTACTAGATAGTGGTCTTAGGCTGAGGTGCACCTCTTAGTGACAGTAGAGAATGTTGTTTACTGTTCTAGTGTGGTTTGGTTCCCCTCTTCCCTTGTGACCATGTCTACCTTTCCCTGTGGTATGAATAAAGCCCATTGGGTATCAAATGTATAGATTGTCTCCTGCCTCTCCTTACCGGGTGCCTCCATCCACCCAAACCCATTCAAATCACAGCGTTGCCTCACCAGTTCACCTGCTTGAGGTGACACTGGTGATGGTGTAGCCGAGATAAGTGATCTCTGTGGTCAGCACTCAGTTCATCACAAAGAAATTTTTTTTTAGCATAGTCGGCAGGACAAATTGTAAGGAGTCCAAAACCGGAGCTTCTAAAGTAAGATGCAAGCAGTACCAGGTTGCAGTAGTGGATTGTCTGGAGGGTATAACACATCCATAGGTAATGAATCCATAGAGACTGGGATGGAAGACTGAGAGAACATACCTCCCTCACCCCTGACAGTGCCATACTAATTTGGGGCACCTTGGCTTTCCAATTCATAGGAAAACGGGATGGAAGTAGGACTAGTAATTTGGGTGTGTTCCACTCTAAGATGCAAGTCATGTTTCAGCTATACTAAATTCCAGAAAGACAGACTTCTTATGTATGACATCATGAAGGATCCCTACTTACTGACCAGTTTAGGGCTAGTGTTTAAGGATGACATCTATAAATTCAGAGGTCACCTGCTCCAGTTACAACACAGGAGATTCAATTTTATGCCACGAAAATTCTTTTATACTCTAAGTATTATCAAGCCCTGAAATGCATTACCATTAGAGGTAATTACCAGCAGTTCCAAGTCAATATTTAAGTCCTGTTTGGATACTTTGATTCTTTCTGGCACCACTATTTGTCACTATTAGACAAAAGGGGCAATCATGGGCCTCACGGCTCTCTAGCTTCTGTTTGATCTAAGTATGACTTTAAGTATGAGAAAGTAGAAATACTTATTGTACAACTTAAAGGTGCTGCACACTGAGAAGTTCACTCTTCTCTTGGCCTGCAGGTGCAAAGACCATGGTTGAACAGATACTGCAATAGTTGCAACAGATATCTGACACTCGCACAGTACCCAGTTTGAAGATGAAATTCTTCTCACATACCCAGAGGCCTCATGAGACTCTCCGAGAGTAAGCACTGAGTCTTCAGGAGCTAATGGGGCAATTGCAGGAGTGGATGCCAGAGAGATTAAGGATCCAGATCATATCTTAACAGAAAAATTTATGGAAGGGACACATAGTGAAGCTCTGAGGAGGGAGCTCCATATGTTACAGCTCCGAGATCCTAAAGCAGATTTCTTGAACTTTAAAGAGAAAGCTATCAAGGTGTTAGGACTAGGTTGAGTGGGAGAAAACATAGTGACCTACCTTAAAATGGCGACACCTCTAAATGCAGCATGGCCAGGGTATCCAATGGAAGGACTGGCACAAGAAGACCCGTGGTGCAGGTGACTGCTGAGTGAGGGGATTGTCCAGTGAAGAGAGGCCATGCAGTTGAGAACTGACAGGTGGGTACCTGGGTTATCTCCCAGACTTCCAACCCTTGAATGGTCAGATGTCTCAGGTGCCAGTCCATTCCACTGCAACCAGCCCCCAGCCTGAACTTGGAATTAATGGAGCAGATAGCTACCCCAACACAAAAAATGACAGAGGTCTGTCAAGAAGTAAAAGGGCTGAGGGAAGATTGGAGGAGAGACACACCCCAGATTCAGAACAAATGAGGAAAGAGGTTTGATGACCCTCAGTCCTGACTCAGAAGGGGAGAAGGAAGGCATCTGACTGACCAGTTTGACAGTCAAAGCAGACCATTTGCTGAAGATGTGGTATCCGAGGCCATATTGAGAGGCTATGACAGCAGCTTTCAGAACACGCAGAGACATTAAACAGGGAGTCTTCGGGGACGGGATGATCCTCAAAGAATGATTGACCAGGTTCACCCACAGTAATGGATTGATCCTGTTTCATCGGCAGGAGTCCAACCATTCCAGTCAGAGCAGATGGAGTAGAATTGATGGCATTGTTGGTTACAGGGTTCCAGGTTATGACCATGCAAGGGCAATATTTCTGGCAACATTGGACAGTGGAAGACCTTCAGCCACCTCCAAAGTCTTGGATTACTTTAATCACCAGCAGTGGAGATGAGGTTCCATATCTACGGTATTTGGAAGTGAGCATCCAGCTGGGAAAGAATGTACAGGACTGTCAAGGAATAATTATCAGTAATACAGAGAGTGACAACTTGTCACCTATCATTCTTGGAATGAACTTTCTCCAGCACTGCTTTGAGGATTTGGCGCAGATCCTGCAGACCCAAGCAAAAAGGTCTCCTTGTGTGGAAAATTGAGCATTGCAGCAGAAGATTCATCTTCTTCAGTGCCATCAACACTTTGCGAGTACAACTAGTGAGATTGGAAAGGTCCAATTGTCTGATGCCCAACCTATTATTCTGAAACCAGGAACAGAGACCACTTTGTGATGCAAGGCCAAGGTGGATCCTCATGGTCAGGACTATGATGCCTTTGTTGAACCCTACCCTAATGAGAAGGAAAACCCCATACTGGTGGCCAGAAGTGTTGCCACAGTCATGAAGGGAAGGATCCCTGTCCGGGTTATCAATTACAGAAATCATGACGTGTGACTCCATTGGAATGAGACAGTTGTCCAGTGACATAACATATCTCTCCAAGACATTTTAGAACATGAAGACCAGATTAAGAAGGACCAAAGAACACCAACTATCGGTGTGGAAGAGACTGAAAACCATTGTGCCCCCAGTGTACCAGCGTGTATATGGGAGATCAACGTGGGTACCCCCAAGACTACAGAACAACAAAGGGCAGATGTCATCCAAGTAGTAATAAGGAGTCAAGAGGCTTTTAGTCAACATCCATTAGATTTCTGGTTAGCTTGAGAAGTGCAGCACCACATCCATACCAATCAGCACCCGCCGATAAGAGAAAGATTCAGACCAATTCCCCTGGCCATGTACCAGCCTGTGAGGGAGATGATTCGAGAAATGAAAGAAGCCAAAGTCATTAAGGAAAGTCACAGTTCTTGGGCTTCTCCCATTGTTCTAGTCAAAAAGAAAGATGGGAAGATTTGGATCTGTGTAGATTATCGAAAACTGAACAATATCACCCACAAAGATGCCTACCCTTTACCCAGAATTGAGGAGTCTTTTATAGCCCTACAGTCTGGCGCAATATTCTCCACTCTTGACTTGACAAGTGGGTATTGGCAAGTGCCCATGGCTCCAGAGGATCAAGAGAAAACTGACATTATAACACCCATGGGCCTGTTTGAATTCACCTGCATGCCCTTTGGCCTATGCAATACCCCAGGAACTTTTCAAAGACTAGTGGAATGCTGCTTGGGAAGTCAAAACTTTGACATTCTATTGTTACATCTGGATGACATTATTATATATTCCAAGAACCACCAAGAGCATCTGTTGCACCTAGGTGAATTCTTTGCTCGACTGACCCAGAACAGTCTAAAAATAAAACCTTCCAAATGCCATCTTCTACAATCTCAAGTGAACTACCTGGGCCACATAGTATCTGCCACTTGTGTGTCATCTGACCCTGAAAAGCTGGAAGCCATGCGAGAATGGCCAGTCCCTGTAACAGTGCAGGATGTCAGAAGATTCCAGGGATTCATTGGATACTATCAGCAGTTTGTTAAAGATTTCTCCAAGGTAACTTTACCATTAAATGAACTTCTCTGAGGAACAAAAGCAGGGTGAATACCCAAAAATCAGCCTGTCAAGTGGGCTGCAGAGCAACAAGAGGCTTTCAACAAGTTGAGGCAAATTCTAACTCAATCACCTGTACTAGCGTACCCTGTCTACTCTGAGCCATTCAGGCTATACCTGGATGTGAGCAACAAAGGACTGGGCACAGTGTTGGTGCAAGAGCAAGAAGATATCAAACATGTGATAACATATGCAAGTCATAGTTTGAGAGGATCAGAATGGAATGATGCCTGCTACAACTCATTCAAGTTGGAATTTCTGCCTTTGGTCTGGGCAGTGCACTGCCTACACCCTGCAGTTGTCCCAAATGGGACAACTTGACCTGGCTATCCACTTAAACCAAGATATTGATGAAGAGATTGACCAACTAATAAAGCACCTAGTAATTAGATAATAATAATAATAATAATAATAATAATAATAATAATAATAAAACTTCATTTTTAAGGCACCTTTCAAAACCAAGGCATCTAACAATATAAATCACATCATTAAAATTCCATAACAATGTAATTATTATACAATGGCAAGAAAGAATCCTGGCTTCTGATTGGTCAGTTGGCTGTCACAGCAGGGATGTTATCCTGGCATAGCATCCCTGCTGATTGTAGGATTTGTATGATTTGGATGTTTAGTAGGATGATGATCTCTTACTTCTCTTAAGAAACAAAAATAATTTTACACACTAACAAAAACATTCTTTAAAATTATTTTTTTAATTATAAAACAACATGCCATTGTATAATAGGAATAATGCCCTCCAGGGTGGGTGTTATGCTGGGATAATATCCCTACTCCGGTGTTGGATGCCCTCGGACAGTGGCCTAAGGCCCAATCACCCGAGGTGGGATGTTATCTCAGCATAACACCAACCCTGTCAGGCAGTATTCCCTTAATAACACATCCTAAAACCAACAATATAATCATAAAATCCTGTACTCATTTAATCTTTTAAATGCTTTAGGCTTAACTCCTAAAACCAATAACATAACCATAAAATCATAGGCTCATTCCAGCTATTCAATGCCATAGGCTTGATTCCACAATGAGGTTTTCAATGCTTGTTTAAAACCCTCCATGGTCATGTGCTCATGTAACCAATGGGGTAAGAGAACTCCAGAGGGTAGGGGCCACATACATAAATGTCCTGGCCCCAGAAGATTTCAAACATACCCTCAGAATCTCTAGCAACCACTTGTTGGATGAGTGGAGCAATAGCTTGGGGCAGTGAGGAACCAGGAGCTCTTTCAGGTAGTCTGGGCCAAGTCCATGTAAGGCTTTAAAAGTCAGCAGGCCGACTCTAAAGGTGAACTGGCAGCCAGTGCAGTCCATGCAGTACTGGCAAAATATGGCAGGACCACGAGGATCCTGTCAACAGCTGTGCTGCAGCATTCTGCACTAACTGCAAGAGGCAGATTTCCACCCCAGGTAGCCGTAGGTAAAGGGAGTTGCAGTAGTCCAGACGTGAGGTCTCAAAGACGTGAATCAGAGTAGAAAGGTCATCAGATGGAACAAGGAGCCTGCTCCTGGTGATATTTCTCAGATGGTAAAATGAGGAACTGATGACAGCAGACACCTGTAAATGTAGAGTAAGCCCATCGTCAAAAATTGCCCCCAGGTTCTGCACCCATTTGAAGGTCAGGAGTGGCACACCCCCAAGAAATAAACCAGAAGGTGACCCCCCAACCGCTCTCTCTGGTGACCAGGATCCACTACCAATACCTCAGTCTTATCAGAGTTCAACTTTAGCCAGCTGGCATCCATACACTCCTGGATTTTGGCAAGACATTTATTAAAGACTGAGAGAGCTCCATCTTGATAGGGGACAAAAAAAAGGTAGAGCTGGGTATCATCAGCATAGCAGTGAAACCTCAGCCCATACCTTCTTACAATGTCTCTGAGGGGCAGCATGTATACTGTGAGCAACATGGGGGATTACACTGATTCTTGAGGGACTCCACACATTAACAAGAATGGGTCAGAGGAAAGAACCCTTGACACCACCCTCTGAGATCTTCCCGTGAACAATGTAAACCACTTGAGGCCCATACCCAACAGTCCACAAATGAAGCAACACCACATGGTCCACAGTATCAAACGCTGATGACAGACCTAGGAGGACCAAGATAGAATGGCACCTCCTGTCTCTAGCCATCAGGAGATCATTGAGCACCCGAATCAACGCTGTCTTGGTACTATGCTTTTTTTGAAATCCAGACTGGAGGGGTTCATAGATAGCATGGATGGTCAAATGGTCCTCCAGCTGTGTGACCACTACTTTCTCAATCACCTTTCCCAGAAAGGGAAGGTTAGAGATTGGTCTGTAGTTAACAAGGCAGTCTGGGTCCAAAGAAGTTTTCTTCAAGAGAGGTGTTACCACCGCCTCTTTTAGGGAGCTTGGACACTCACCCATCTCCAAGGAGCACCAGTCTATCTGAGCTAGGACCAGGTCAATGACATCATTACAACCCAAAATTAGGGAAGTAGATCCCGGATCCAAACTACAGCATGTAGGGTGCACACTCTGGACAATCCATATGATACATATGAAAGTCAGCTGGCCAAAGGTAGTCCAAGAAAGACCAAGGTATGCGAACCTGCACTGGTGCACCACAGCACCCATAGAGTGTGCCAGATAGAAAGCTGATCTGATGTTGGCAACTTTATTCACAAAAAAATGAGCAAGTTCATCACAATCTTCTTGTGAAAATGCTTTCCAAGCATGTAGACAGGCTGGGTTGCACAGTCTGTCCACAGTTCAGAACAGCTGAGCTGGTCGATTTTCAGCAGCCGCAATCTCCCCGGACAGGATCTCTGCCTTCTTATGGGAGATTTCAGATTGATAGACTTGATAATGGTCCATCATCTAAGGCAGTCGGCATCAAGAGCAGTCTTCCGCCAGCAATGCTCTAACCTTCATCCAAGTCACTGCATCTCCCTCAGAGTCCCATCAAACCATGGGGATCGAGGGCAAAGGGAGAGTGGATGAACACAGACAGGAGCAATGATATCCAGGGCCCCTGTAATGGTTGAATTATAAGCCACCACGAGGGCATCTGGGTCATTGTTTGCCACTGGGAAGGACGAGAGATCCAGGACCACCATTAGGCCTTGAGATTTTATATCTCATAAAGGGCGATACCCAATCATCTCTACAGGGGTTGGCCTACAAAGGGGGATGCTAAAACCAAACCCCACAGTGTAATGATCAGACCATCCAACTGGTTACACCTCCAAGTTGAAGGCCTCAATCCCCAGGAGGAAGACTAAGTCCAGAGAGTGACCTTGCTTATGAGTGGTGATGGAAACAGCCTGTGTGAGGCCCAGAGATGTCATCAACTGGAGGAAGTACTGACCAAAATGCAGGAGTTCATCATTGACCAAGGCATTAAAGTTGCCCAGGACCATCAGCCTGGGCAACTCAAACATCATGTCAACTATGAAGTCTGCCACTTCCTGGAGGAATCGTTTTTCATCACCTGGTGGATGGTAGATTAGAACGATCATACAGCCTACACCCACCTCTACAGTACACTCAAATGACTCAGTATCCCTCACTGGTACATTTGTGAGGTTTAGTTTGGCCTTAAAACAGACCGCTACCCCCCCATGACCCAATCTTGGGCAGTGTATCACCAAGTACCCGGCAGGAACTGCAGCCTCCAAAACGGGCCCAGAGATTTCATCCAGCCAGGTCTCAGTGATACAAGCCAGGTCCACCAATTTCAAAAGATCTGCAATAAGTGCAGTCTTATTTTTAATGGACCTAGCATTGCATAACACTGCCTGAGTTGGGTGAACTTCCCGGGGCTGCCCGGGACACCTGCCTACCATTATTTGTAGTGCCCTTGGGTATGGAAACCAGGCATGGTGGACCACACTCCTGGATCCATTTCACCCCAGGGCATCTCCTGGATTTCACTACCCCAATGTGGTGGCCCCCCATTTATCCCTAGATGTTCACCCCCCCACCCCTACGTTGATTCCTCCGCACAATACCCAATGCCCTACAGTGCAGGTAAGTTGAAAACTGAAGAGGAGGAGGAAGAGAAAAGGGGCAGAGGGCATGAAGAGTGGAGGATGAATAGCACAACACCATGGAGGTAGAGCCCCCAACACATTTTGAGACAAAAAGAAAACCTTCCTTGAATTACCCACTATTCAAACAAACCTAAATAAACCAAACCGAAAGAAAAATAAATAAAACAATACACAATCCTATTAAATCCTACTAATATAATAATTATTTGTTTATAACCCTCCTCAATACATACTTTACATAAATGAAAACATAAAACAAAGGTCCTCTCACCACCAATCAGAAAAGGACAGTCTTCTTGGGAGCTCTCACCTCCCTAGATAGATGTACCCAAATTATAACTCTCCCACAAAATGAAATAAACAAAATAATAATAAAATAAACCCCCAGATTCAGCTCTTATGTACTCTCACTACTAGAGTCTGGGAAAACATTGTTAAATGACACTCTCATTGTCAATAAACAAATAAAATAATACAAATAACAAAAATATAACAATTAAACAGTGCACAAAAACAAGAGTCCAGAAATCCAAATAAAGTTCCACTAGAAAGTTTCTTCTAGATCAAACACTAATTTTTTAACACTCTGTCAGATAATCAGGCAGAAAAAGAAACATTCTGACCATAATTCCAGCTCATGGACAGGAGGAGGAAATCCAAAAGTAGCAGGATACACTTTCTCTTCAAAATCATGGAAGGGCAAATAGACTATTTAGACCAACGAGAGGGCATTTAAAAATAATTGCAGAGTAAAAAATAAAAGAGCTACATGATTTGCATTTAAAACTTTTTAAGTTACCTACAACTTAAGGTTAACTATGCTTTTTTTTAAATACAAATATACATACACAATACCCATATATAATCCTGCAGCAAACAGCACCCTCACTGCATACCAGTAGTTAGTAACTGTTTTTACATGGTCTTAACTGTGTAGTTGTCTCTGTAAATCAAGTTAATTTTAATCTGTCAATTAAAAAAAATCATTTTTTTTGATGGGACTAATATGCTTCAAATTTCACAATTGGATCTTAATCAGTGGCACAAAAATCACCAAATAGGCTGTACTGAGCTTCCTAATAATAAATCATATTAATAAATATCAGTTGGGCTACCAGTTCTGCTATACAAAAACAATTGTAAAGTAAAAAAAAACACAAAAATTGCCAACCAGGCTTAAAATCCTCTGCCACAACACATCACTTTAACAAAATGTTTAAAAAGTATTTCCACTATAATTTGTTTAGGCTAAATCTACTACAAGTATATTACAAAACAATTAAAAGCCCTCTCATATTACAAACTCCAATAGCTACTACCACACAACAAGACCTCACTCAAGACTCTATATCCAAATTCAACACTCTTCTAAACACACTGCCAATTTTCAAGCTTACCTTAAAAAACAAAAACATGCACTTTCAACAAGCACCCAATACACAATACAATATATAAACAAAACATAAAATCTCATTTTAACACATCTAAATATCTTACAGCAGCAAATATTTAAATTTCAGTTAACCTAATTAAAGTTAAAATCCTCTAAATGTTATTCTTGTTTGTTATCCCCATTAACTACATTACTGGTGATATTTGGTCTTGCTGTTGTTGTCTTACTGTTCTGTAATTGCCAAAAATAGTGTGCACCTCTATTGTCATCATGTTTCTGCTGCCTTTCGGAAACCGGCCATCAGCGCAGTGCGGTACACATACCATTTTCATGCATGGGTCCATCAATAACACCTTCCGCTCTCCAATGCATTTTTGTAAAAGCAAAGGAAATTGCACTGCCTGCACCCTGCAGTTGTCTCAAATAGGACAACTTGTCCTGGCCATCCATCCAAAGATATTGATGAAGAGATTGACCAACTAATAAAAGAATGGCCTGAACCTAGTAATCAGATAGAAAAGCAAATAGACTATTCAGACCACCTAGAGGGCATTTTAAATAAATTGCAAAGTAAAAAATAAAAGAGTCTACATGATTTGCATTTAAAACTTTTTAAGTTACCTACAACTTAAGGTTAACTATGCATTCTCTTAAATACAAAATATCTTAAAAGTTTCTGCTGGTAGTTGAATAAGAGCCAGAGTTTAACCATAAGCCATATCCTGGTAGCACAAAGACCAGGTGCATAGCATTCTAGTTTCTGCAAAGCCCATTATAAACAGCAGAACATGCTGAAATAAAATTGAATGTTTTTTATATGCTCCAAATTTGATAAATTGCCTTTTAAAATTGATAGATTATATGCTTTTAAAATAAGTATGGAGGTAGTTACTTTCATTCCAACTTTTTAAGTTGCCTACAGTCTAAGATTAAATATTTTGAATATAAAAATGATAAGATTTTTTTTAATTATGATAGTTGAAGCAAAAACTGGAATGTGACCACAAACCACAAGCCAAAGTTTTCAAGCAAATGAGTTTAAAATAGTATTGTGCATTTTTCTGCATAAAAACAACCATACTTGTCATATTCTCCATAATGTCAATTTTTACCATTGTAACTCCTGCAAGTCTAGCAGTCACCTTGTCAAATATAAAAGTCAGTCCTCAGTACAGACAAAGTAAGGCGAGCAAACGCAAGACTGCCAGAGCAGCGCACTCTCTTAGGACCCCAGCTTGAACATCTGGGTACTTGTGGTGTGGTAAGGTTGCCTTTATCCTTGATATAATGAAGCAGGGACAAAGTTAATGCTTGGCTTTAGTTATTTTACTATTACATCTAAAGTAAGAGGGCCCGCCCCTCCGTTGCAATTGTATAAACTGTTTTTCTTTGCACTGCTGTTATGTAATGTCATAGTATTACTTAAGAAATAGTAAAGTCATATAATCATAAAATGGCATTCTCTGGTATTTCTTCTCAACCAAATATAAAAGAGAAACAAGATAAAACTGTATATTTAAGGGATGTAATTACTTATCAGGCAAAATAATTGCAGCAAAGGTTTAGGGTAAGGTAATTGTAATCAAATTAGACCATAATTTATATAGGGTGGTTATAAGATGAACCTAATTGGACACTCAGCCATGTCCATTATCAAGCACACCCAGTTAGACCACATACTAGGCAAACTAAGTTTCTAAATAGGGTGGTTGTTCTTGCCGGTTCCAAGAAATTATTCCTGGGACACAAAACAATCCTTGGAGGTCGGGTCAAAAAACAAAACTGAAACAATTTTCCCTAAAACTTCAGCAGTCAGTGATAAATTCAGGCATTACTTAGCAGTCACTCCCTTCATTGTCTTTACAGACAATAATCCGCTGGCACATCTAAACACAGCAAGGCTGGAAGCTTTTGAACAGAGATGGGCATCGAGGTTGGCTAATTATCAGTTCTTCATAAAATATCAGTCAAGCAGGTCCAAAGCCAATGCAGATGCACTATCTAGAGTACCCACCTGAACAGAAAGTGAGACTGATGATACTCTTTTGAAAAATGTGGAGATGCCATCTTTTCTTCTGGTACCAACAGAGATAGTACAAGCCTGTTGTCAAATCAGTGTAGTTGTGGGTACAGAGATGGAGCAAGAACCATAACTCCCAGACAAATTTGCAGAACTAAATAACTTATGGGTGCAGTTACAGGACCAAGACCCTGTGATCAAACAGGTAAAGACATATATCTCGACAGAACAGAGTATGACATCTCAAGCACATAGGAGGATGGATTCTGAAGTAGTGAAATTGTGGAGACACAGAACCCATCTGATCATAAAGAATTCTAGACTCATTCAACAAAGACAAGATCCGACTACCCATTGTGAGATCTCCCAGACAATTGTTCCCAGAGGAAGTGTACCAGTGGTACTTGAGGCCTATCATGATCACTCTGCACATTTCAGTCACAAAAAAAAGAGAGGCCATAATTCAGAAGAGATTTTATTGGATCAGGATGAAAGTTGATGTCACAAAATAGTGTGAAGAATGCTCAGCCTATAGTTTAAAATGTCCTAACAAAAGCGATCAGCAAGCTCCCCTCCATCCCTTAGTTAGCAAAGCACCTCTGGAATTAGTCACTTTAGATCATCTCAAGTGAGAACCCAGTGCTAATGGTCAAATGTATGTCCTGACAATGATGCACCACTGCTCCAAATTAATGGTTGTGAGTGTTGTCAAAGATCTGTCTGCCCAAACCACGGCTGGAACATTTTTGAAACTCTTTGTTCGCCCATATGGATATCCAACTAAGATCTTGACTGATCAGGGATCTGCTTTTGAATCACAGCTCTTTAAAGAACTCTGTACCCAGTATGGCAGTCATAAGTGAAAACCACCACCTATCACCGACAGTGCAATGGACTATGTGAAAGAACAAATCAAACACTCTTGGGTATGTTAAGAGCTCTACCTTAATACAAGCATCCGTATTGGCCAGCCTTACTTCAGGAACTCACCTGCTTGTACAATAACACTGCCCACTGTTCGACTGCGTATACCCTGCACTACCTGATGTTTGGTCACCATGGTAGACTCCACATGGATCTAGTGCTTGAAGTCCAACCACCTGTTACAGATTGGGTACAAGAGCACAACAAAAGATTGCAAGAAGCTGGTCAGATTGCAAGTCAATGCATGGGTCAGGTGCGACTAAAGAAAAATACATATGATGTTAAAGCCAATGTGACCTCACTGTAGATTGGAGAATGGGTATTGCTAAGGAGGACTCAGAAATGTCACAAGTTAGCTACCAGATGGGAAACAGAACCTTTCCTCATTGTTGAATTCCCCTACCCTGACTTACCTGTGTGCAAGATTCAAAAAGAAACTGGTAGTGGCATGAAAATAGTACATCAAAATCTTCTTAAACCTTGTACCTTCAGAGATAGTGCTTCCACCGAGACTGTAAGGGACGTTATGCCAAAGGAGAGGCAAGAGAACCCTACCCACTAAATGATGGAACTGGATTCACTGACAAAATGGTGTCTGGACCCCTGGGTTAGGTCCTCCTATGTACGCTCCATTAATCGCCCTTTAGCTGAACCAGTAAAAAATCCAGAACCTCCCAATTTACTAGAACCAGCAGGTAGTCCTTTAGAACCAGAGTGTATTCCTATAGAACCAGTAGCTTTTCAGCTCCATAGGTCAGAAAGATCCACTCTTGGTATCTCTCCTAGGAGATACATACTAGAAACCCTTCAAGTAGCACCCTCCTTTTACAGATAGCTCCTAAAAGAAGTAATTAGAAGACATGGCCAATTACTACAGTAAATAAGAAGATTCCTCCAGGAAGCAAGTTAATATGTTAGAAAAATAGTTATAGATTGTTATTCTACAACTGATTAAAAAAATAGAATTTACTTTTACAGAATTGTGCAGTCCACAGCAAGTTTGCTGGTGCATACTTAACATGATGTGGTCATTAATATTAATGTGTTTACAATGCTTTAGTACTTTTTCAGAAAGGTCTAACGGAACCATAAAATGTTTATCCTCAGTCTACATGTGGAACCATTTTTTCAGATGGAAGCATACACAATAGGAATTATCATTTCCAGCCTTAAAATCACCCTTTCTGAGCATTAAGTAAACAAGTTTATTGATCAGCATAGCTATTACAATATAGTGCTAGAATAAATACAAAGAGATAATAAATACTTGTGCACATAAAACATTCTGCCTGTACTTCATTTTCCATCGTCATAATGCACATATATAAAGTGCTTATAATGCCTTCTATATACTCTGCAACATCAAGATCAGACAAAATTATTACAGCATTTAAGCTTATTTTAGTCCAAACTTATTCTCTAAATGTGTAGTGAACAGGAAATTAGCTACTAGTATCTGTATTTTCTTATCATGTACAGTAAGAGATATTTGATCATTTCTTCAGGAGGGAGACTCATATAGGGGACAAAGAAGTACAACATATTTCAAATCATCATTAGTTTTCAGCTCACATTTATAATAGGGAGAAGTAATATTTTGCCTATTTTGCCAAAAGGACATAAATTGAGCATCATACATCTCTGTTCAAAACCTTGTATACATTCTTCTTAATTTTGGGCAAGTTTTGTTTTTATTTTCTTCTTTATTCTGTGGTTCCACTGTCGCTATCAGCCCTGGTCACGGCCCCTTGGACTTCCACTGCTATCTACTGCCACCATCCCCAGTTATCCCTGGCTTACCCTCCGGAGAGTGGGTCCGCTGCATCGGTCCCCGTCATCTGTGCTGCAGAACTAGTATCTGGTCAGGGATGCGGTGATGGCAGCTAATTGAAGCCCATGGGAGTGCTTTACATAGACAGTGAACCCACCCACCATCTTTTTCCTGGTTTTCTAGGAGGCGGGGATGTGCAATGATGCCAGCATCCACCCCACCTCCCTGATACCGAGCACAAGTAGCGTGAGTGACTCCCAGCCTCTGCCAGGGGTCCTTATTGCACCAGACACTGCACCACCCTCCCTCCCTCCAGAGAAGGAGTGCTGCCCATGGGGTGCTCAATCCTTCTCCCCTCAGCCACCCTCCAATGACCCAGGTCTGTTCCCGAACCCGGGTCACCAGCACCGCAAGTGGAAATCCAACCGCTGCGCCAGTGGGCCAGTCAATTTTGGGCAAGTTAAGTGTATTAAATAAGATTTGAGTCCCCAATTTGTTTCACATTTTTTATACCATTCATGCAGTTTTAGTATCGATAGTTGAGAGAATGTTAAGTTATCATTCAAGTCTCTAAGCCTAATCTTAATTTAATTCTTAATTTCCTCCCAATGCCTAATAAATATAATACAAAGTAAGTGTCCTAAACCTAAAGGTATTAAGGTTGTTTTCACTAGTTGAATAAATGGATGCCCATATCCAAGAGTGGCCACCTTAACTGCTTCTTCCAAGCACATTCTAGGGTAACGATTTTCTGGAAGTAGGAACGTTTTTAGCAAAAACGTAAGATGTCTTTCTTTAACCAGGGAGGAAAAGAGACTGTTGTCCCAATTCCAATTTTAATATACAGTTTGGTGCCCCCTGAGGTAGCATTAGAATATATTTATATAATTTGTTAAGAATAGTTTCTAAGGAATTTATATTAGAGAAGCCCCATACTTCAGCTGCAGAAATGATGCTTGCTCTTATTTTAGCATTAATAACTTTTATAATCCCTTAATTGAGGATTTAGCCATTTTAGCATTAAAGATTTTGAGTGCCTTTACAATGGAGGACATTTTACTTTGTATCAATTCCTGGTGGCTTGTCCAATTCAGATTATAATTGAATCTCAATCCTGAATAGTCATAATGATTCACTACATTGATAGTTTTCCCATCAATTTTAATTTCTGGTATGTTCTTTGTCTTATTGCCAACAATTACTATATTTGCTTTATTATGATTTATTTTCAACTTTCTTTGCTTACATAACATTTCGAAAAGACTTAATTTTCTTTTAAGGCCCAGAGCAGACATTGAAATTAGAACTAAATCATCCACATAAGCAAGTCTATCTATTCTATTCTCGAAGATCTTAGGCACATGAGATTCAAGCTCTGGGTTTGTTATTTGCTGTAAAATACAGTTAATATAGATACTGAAAAATTTAGGGGCCTGCAGCCTCATGCCTCACAACATACCCCAGGCATGGATTACATGCCTATAACCCCACACCCTGTCATGGGTTTTTGCTAATTTAAGGCACTGGCAACATTCACCCAGACCTTCAAGAGAGAAGCTGTAAGTGATGTGTAGAAAAAAGCAGTCTTGCAGATTTAAACTCCTTAGCAACAGGCATGATTGGATTTAAGAAGCTGCCTGAAGAAACAAGCAGCCTCTACCAGCTAGAATTACTCAATAGGGAGATAAAAATAAATATGACAAAGATTATAAGTCAGAGCAAAAAGTACACTAAGTAAAAAAAAAAAAAATTAAGATGAAGAGCTCCTCTACATTGCTGCTACCCCTGACACCTGGTACAGAAGACTGATCAAAATGGTGACTCAGAACGCTGTTGACACTGACATTCCATGCTGCTAGAGATAGCTCTTAAAGCTATACAGTAGCTGTACCTGTTATTCCCTGGTGGGGGCACATTACCCATGCTGTAAATAATTTCCTATTGACAAACTGGACCAACACAGAAAAGCTTGTGTCATTTTTCACCATATGGTAAACTGAAAGGACTACCTGAACAATTTTTAAAAGAAAACTAATAATGTAATCCAGAGCATCACTTGATCTAAGAAGTTGTGACCAGCAGGAATTCAACATGTTATATGTTGGAATGGCTGCTAGAGCAGAAAAATGTTCTTCATGTATGGCGACTGAGCATGATGTTGGTGGCAGTATAACTCAGTTACAGTGGAGTATGATGTAAGTTGCTGCTGATTTTTGTTGCGATCATTTGAGCAAGGAACCAAAAAAGGCCTGAGTGCTGAAGTGATTTCTCCGAGTCAGGATATTACCATGATTGGCATTTTGTCACACAGGATGGA
Organism: Neoceratodus forsteri; assembly: GCA_016271365.2. NCBI lineage: Eukaryota > Metazoa > Chordata > Ceratodontiformes > Ceratodontidae > Neoceratodus > Neoceratodus forsteri. The sequence goes on from CM057451.1 coordinate 761,610,233, forward strand.
AGCATCCACTTAAAAAAGGATAGCCCTCAAGGTATCACGTCACCACAGCGATGGGAAAACAGCAAAGACCATCACAGCGACATTATTGACAGTTCGCAGTGATGGTCTGCTGGGTTCCCAACACTGCTGTCTGTGGGGTGTTTACCCCCTCATCAAACCAACTCCAACTTGGAGTTGGTTATCTAAAGTGCAGGGGGTGTGGGAGGCAGAGCTCTCCACATAGGGGTGTGAGGAGCGAAGCCCCCCACAAAAAACAGTTTTCCTCAGCGATGGCACAATGCCAAGTGGCGGTATTATGCCATCACCATATCAATGGTCAGCATAGTTCCTGTCACTGCAGTGACATGGAACCTCCCTCAAAAGGTTGCATCATTCATTTCATTTCATTTTATTTTTCATTTTATTTTTTATACTTGTATGCAGGATGAGCAAAACTGCCTGTTTTCACCAGTGACAGTTTACAAAATGATAAATAACAAGACATCAATATGACAAACCATCATAAATACAGAAACTATGAAAAACATAAAATATGATAAGCACAGACTATTATTTTAAACACACACAAATTTTTTCATAAAAAAATGTGGCTGGCTGGCAGTATAGCCTAGAGGTTAATGTAATGAGCTGTGAATGAGTTGGTGCATTCAGCAGACCTGGATTCGATTCTCATAAACTCTACTTGCATACTGCATGGCTATGAACAAGTCACTTAATCATACCAGTGCTACCATATCGCTCCTGAAAACAGGCACTTGTGCCTAGTGGGCCTTACCAGGTTATCAAAGGATAACAACAACAACAAAAAAGTCACAAGCATTTTGACAGACTTTGAAGACAGAAAGTATGTTCTTACCACAGTCCTTGGCCCTTGTTTGCAATTGCTTGTTCTACCAAGGGCAGCCACAACATCTTTTGAAAATGACTTGGTAAGGAATGCTCAGTATGTGAAAGACACTGTGCTTGATGTAAATAACATGCAAGGTCATCTTGATCATAGCAATGAGCCTGACTACCAGGTAAATGATCACAGTGATGGCACTGGATTCGGCAAAGCACAGAGAGGTGGTGATACCACTACAGCAGCAACAACCCAATCTGAGTGTGACATGTGGGCTCACATCTGTCTTTTGGGAAACACAGACTCAGATGATGATTCCATCTTTAGGCATACTATTAGTGCACAGATTATGACAGTTAGTTATTTGAGGGGAAAAAAAGCACAACTTCAAATCAAAATACTGGATGTGAACAGAAAGGATTGTATGGCCTGCATTCACTAAAGTAGCTGCAATCTATTTTTGAGCTGTGCTCTTATGAGTGTGCCACCTGAAAGAATACATAGTATTACATGTACTGTAGTGTTGTACAGTATCACCACACAGGTCCATTCTCAAGTCAGAAAGGGTAGAATCATTTGTTTTCTTAAAATTAAACTTGCTAGTGCTAGATTATGAGCATGAGTTAAAGTGTTGTCTCCCACTTAGTGTAGCATAATTAATGTGATTTATAAACCTGTTGCATTTTATCTGTTTCACATCGTATTTTTTTGCTAGTAACATGAGTACCTTGAAAACACATTGTCGATCCCACTGATATGGGTGGTATGTATGGCACAGAGTTTCAGCATCTGCTGTTCCAGAAAGATAGTGTATGTTAAATCTTGTTTTAAAATAGCTGAATGTGTAACACTGGGCAAGGTTCAGAAAGTAATGACCTGCCACCACTGTCCTGGTTAAACATTTAAATGTCACCTCACACTTAATGTAACAACACATCAGTCATGATTTCCTATAAATACGGAACATAGTGCTGTCCCTTATATCATGTAATCTATTACTGACATAATGAATTGCAGCATACTGTAGTCACGGAAAGACCAGTTCTACAGGAAAGGGCCCAGGGGTTGCATTCATCATCTTTTGCCATCACACATGCTGAATGCATTAGTTCACCAGCCTGACATATAAGCCATTTTTAGACCTTAGTTGAGGCTAACATGACAAAAGTATTACAGTGGTAAAGTATACTTAGGCTATGGTCCTGAAAGTAGCTTTAAATGAGGCAACTAACCTTAGAGGAAACATTACCACTGTCCTCTTGCTTTGATGTTACTTTTCCAAAAGTGTTCCGGTTGTATCATCTGCAGTGATAAGGGAGGGTGGGGGTGAGGTCTGTGATGCAGAGACTGCCCTTCCATAAAGTGTTTGTCAAATTTAACAGTAGGAAGACATGTGACACTGGACAAGATGCACAAGGTAAAAACATCCTGCCATCACTGACCTAGTTTAACATTTTTCATCTTAGACATAATGTAGCAAAGCAATTATGGTTTCCTGTAAATGAGAACCAAAGTATATTCCATATTATAAAATGGGCTAAGAAATCCCAACTCACTGATTGGCTACAACATCATCTGAGCCGTGTCCTTATCAGATGATATTGTAGCCAACCGAGACTACTGCCCACCATGATGCCCCATAATGACAAAAATCAGTGAGCTCTGCCAAACCTAAACGCAAACCCTGATTACCAGAGCTCACTGAAGCGGCAGAAATCCACCACAACGGCACTCTCACCAGCACAGTATCACATTACTGTCAGCACATATAAGTCAGATACCAAAAAATGCCCCTTCTGACACAAACTACAAAACTTTCACTCTTATCAGTGTCCGTCGCGGTTTAAAAAAAAATGAAGCAGTATTGTACGGCACCCACACACGCTCGCTCCTAGCCTCCAAAAACGAACACGCTCTCTACTGACACTAAAACCTCTCAAACTGAAACACACACTGCTCCCAATTCGTCTACTTTACTACCGAATACAAAAAAATCAGAAAAAATTATATCTCCCTACCGCCGCAGTTTCACAGAACCAGGAAGCGCTATTCTACGGTAGCCAGTAACGGACACTCTCACTCCCACCTGCCAGCTAAAAACACAATAACACAAAAACTCCCAATTCGTTGACTTCACTAGCAAAGAAAAAAAATCAGAAAAATTTATTTCTCCCTGCCTCCGCAGTTTCACAGAACCAAGAAGCGCTATTGTATTCTACCCAGTAACGGACACTCTCACTCCCAGTGGCCAGCTAACAACAGCATCGCGAACATCAAGAATCAAGAACATTGATCACACAGATGCAGTCACATACACAGACACAGTGCCACCTATCAGTAAAAACACATACTGGTTCTCAAAATATACTGCTTAAAACAGCTAAACATAACCTAAGAAAGCCATAGAAACCCAGTAATTCAAATGAAACATTTTTTTAAACTGACTTCATAAGGGACTATTTTTCCTATTTGAACTATTAAACCTTCTTTTTTTAAATATTTTTTACTTTATCACTTTTTCTTTTTATTCATTAAATAATCAATAGATAAGCCCATTTTATAAGCGCAATAACACACTCCAAGGTGTGGGTTACGTGCTAATAAGAGCACACCTAGGGGCATAAGGCACTCGGCGCTAAGTACACCCCTTGGCGTGCTCTTATCAGCACGTAACCCACACCTCGTCATATGTTATTGCTTACTAGTACACTGCATGTAGCATAGTCCCTGAAAGACCAACTGAAAGTAAAGCTGCAAGTTTGATTCGACCAAAGAACCGAACACCTCAAAGTGCAGGTGTTTCATTCTTGCAGCTGCAAACATGGAGCCATGTGCTGCACATTGAGTGGATGCATCTGTACAAGGCAAGGTAAAAGCTAGGAAACAAAGGTACAGCATACACCTGGGGCAGGATATTCAGATTGCGCCAGGCTGTGGGGCAAGCCTGGGTGCAGCTCAACTTAGCTGCGCAGGTGCGTTGACAGGGTGATATTCAACGGAGCTGCGCCATGGCACAGCATCATTGAATATCACACCATGGCCACCCACAGTGCGAATAGCGCAGTGGCACTGCGCCAGCTCAAGTGGCCAGAGTGGAGCAGGGGGGTGCGCTAGCACAAGTTCCTTTGCACTAGGTGCAACAACCATGATATTCAAAAGTGCACATGCAAATGAAGCCATAATGTATGCAAGGTGCAAATGGGGCCATTTGCATGTCATTAAGGCCCCATTTGCGTGCAGGTGTGCCGATCCCTGGCGACTTGCACCTGGCACCCTGCCAGGCTGCAACCATCGGGGACCGAAGCCCCCTGCACATCGCGGCAAAATGCCCCACTGCCCAATCGTGATCATATGTAGAATATTATAATCGTCCTATATCCCTGGTGGTCCAGTGGACCGCTTGCAGCCTGATCACAGGCATAAGTCTGTTTGAAACTGTTAACACTATCCCTGGTGGTCCAGTGGACTGCTCACAGCCCAATCACGGGTGTCAGTAAAAAACAATGCCACACCAATCCAACCCTGGTGGTCTAGCGGTACCCCCCTCCCCCACACACCCACTGAGCACTACTGCCCAGCTCCCTTCCCGGTCAGTGGCAGGTGGCAGCTCCCCACCCGCTTGCCGCCTGCCGACTGACACCGTACAGTAGGGCTGTACACCCATTGGTCCACAGCGTGAGCCAATGGGCGTGCAGTCCATACCGTACTACACAGTCCAGATATGTGAATGGATCCATTCCACATATCTGGACTGTGTAATGCAACATAAACTACACCCATTGGCTCACACTGGGGACCAATGGGTGTACAGCCCTACTAGCGCGTGTCAGCCAGCGGGCAGCGGGAGGCAAGTGGGTGGGGAGCTGCCACCCGCCACTGACTGGGGGGAGTGGGGCGGAGGGGTTCATTGGGCAGGTGGGGAGTGGGTTACCGCTAGACTACCAGGGTTGGATTGGTGTGACATTATTTTCTACTGACGCTTGTGATCGGGCTGCAAGTGGTCCACTGGACCACCAGGGATATAGGACTGTTCTTTAATACAAATGCCCCCGATTGGGCTGCGAGCAGTCCACTCGACCACCAGGGATAGTGTTAACAATTTTAAACAGACTTATGCCCGTGATCAGGCTGTAAGCAGTCCAATGGACCACCAGGGATATAGGATGAATATAATATTCTACATATGCCCGCAATTGGGCTGCGAGTGGTCCACTGGACCACCAGGGATATAGGACTATCCTTTTTTTACATATGCCCATGATCGGGCATGGGGGGGAGCCACCACGAAGGTGCAGCTGGAGCTCAGGTGGCTACCCACGGGTGGCAGCTGCCGTGTTGCCCCCTGCAATACGGCAGCTCACCTATGGGTGGCCAGCTGTTGCTCCATTTTTTTGGGGCTCACCTGTGTGCAGCATAGGTAGGGGTAGTGCAGCATAGGTATGGGCTCAGCACTTCCTGGGCTGAATATCAGGATGTGCGGAGTATGCATGGGCACGCCCCCCCTTACCTGCGCTGCATACATTACTGATGCACTCCGGCGCATCAGGATTTGTGCCAGGCTCAATCCCCATTTAAATATCATGCTGGGGCACATCAGTGGGTTGCGCATGGCGCAACAGTGTTGTGCCATGTGCAACCCTTCTGAATATCCCGCCCCAGGAGCTTAAACAAATAGCTTTGTTAACTGAAAATGTGCTCTACTCCCCAGCTCTTCGAGTTGCTTTGACTCTTTTTCAGAGTCAGAGAGACCCAAAGTGCTGGCAAGTGGTGCACTTTTTCGGTTCATAAAGCTATTTGCTTAAGCTTCTGGTGTGCACTGTATCTTTGATTCTTGCAGACTGTGGAGAACATTTGGGACAAAAACAAGGACTTTTGGTTTCATTAGTTTGCCTTGGTCTGCACTGTGTGGAACATACCAGTTGAATGGGAAACTACTGTCCACACCTGAATCGTTAACTAGGCAGTGTGAGTCATAGTCTCATTTTTGTGTTGGACATCTTGAAACTAGGGCACAGCGAGAAATCTCACTTTGTGTGCTTGGCATCAGGTTAACAGGTAGCTTAGATATGACACTCAAGGGAATTTAGATCGATTAACTAGAAGAATGCTCATAAAGCTGAACCTGAAGCCTTTTCATGCAACAAATCATAGAGTCAAAAGTCTACAACAACAGGGCTGCTACAGGGTATATTTCTTACTTTATTTGTATGGTTGATTACCTCTGAACTATACTTGTTACTTGTTTTGTCTGCCAATTTTGTATTGTAACCTCCTGGGTCGTGTCTGAAAATAGTAATATTTTGTGGCTACGAAACCTTACCTGGAAAAAAAAAACTAAATAAACAAGCATTTGTCAATGCCGAATGTTGATTGCTTTGCTTTGTTGAGGTCGCTTACTCCCCGTCTCTCACTCGTTCTGTTTCTCCTGGCACTGCAGTCTGCCTTTTGTACTGGGCTCCTGCCTCTGTTGGCGACTTTTCTGCCCACAAAGAAATCTGTAGCAGTCCCAACAGAGCTCCGTTGAGCTCGCTTGTTCCCCCTCTCTCACTCGCTCCTTCTTCTGCTGGTGCTGCAGGCTGCCCTTTGTGTACTGGGCTCCTGCCTGCATTGCTGCCTTTTCTGCCCACAAAGAAATCCACAGCAGTCATGATAGAGCTCCATTGAGCTCACTCACTCCCCCTCTCACTCGCTTGATCCTAATCTGCCCCAAACACTGATTTCTGAAAGCGACTGCGGTATTCTGTGCCGGAAACACAAAAACACATTTTGGCCAGGATGTGAAAAATGACAGCTGTACTGTTCATAATGAGGTGTGAAAAAATGCCAGTGTTGAAAATCTGGCGTGAAAATATTACTAATTTGTGAAGTTACAAGGGTGCAGGAAACTGCACAACGCACGCTCATAACACAGTCATTTTATGGAGTTTCATCACAACATTTTCAACATAGGCATTTTAGGACCTCTGCTCCTGAACAGTGTCACTGTGATTTTCACAATGCATCCCTAACACTGATTTCCCACAGAATCCGCTCTATTCTGCGCCGGAAGTGCAAAAACACATTTCGGCCAGGATGTGAAAATGTCAGCTGCACTGTTCATAAGGAGGTGCAGAAAAATGGCAGTGTTGAAAATCTGTAGTGAAAATATTGCAAAGTTGTGAAGTTACGAGCGTGCATGGAACCAGCATAACACATGCTCGTAACACACTCATTTTATGGACTTTCATCACAAAATTTTCAACATAGGCATTTTAGTACCTCTGCTCATGAACAGTCTCACTGTGATTTTCTTGATGTGTCCTGAACACCGATTTCCCACAGCGACCATGCAATTCTGTGCTGGAACTGCGAAAACACGTTTTGGCCAGGATGTGACAAATGACAGCTGTACTGTTCATAAGGAGGTGCATAAAAATAGCAATGTTGAAAATCTGGAGTGAAAATATTGCAAATTGGTGAAGTTATGAGTGTGCATAGCAACTGTACAACGCACGCTCATAAAACAGTAATTTTTTGCATTTTTCCCACCAAATTTGCAACATAGATTTTTTGCGAACCCACCTCATGAACACGGGCACTGTCATTTCATTAATCAGTCCCAAAAGGTGATTCTGCACAGTGACCACGAAATCATCTTTCCGGACTGATTAACACCATGACAGTGGCTGAATTCATGAGGAGGGGGCCCAATAACCCCATGTTGAAAATTTGGTGCCAAAATTCCAAAACATGCCTGAGATATGCAAACAAGTTGAAGAAGCCCTATTTATGCCATTATACAGCTTACCGGTGTTTCCTCAGTTCATGGTCGGCTTTGAAGAGTGCAGACGTGTTCCTGGTCTACCGAAGATCATCGCGCTGGACTCTGCAGGTACTATAAGTATGAGGTGAGGAGGGTGTGGAGGCAGGGTGTGCAGAGGGTGGGTGTGGGTTGTGGGAGGGAGCAGGGAGATGGTGAGGGACCGTTTTCTTTTTTCACAGGTTACTCAAAAAAAAAAACATTGTGGGACTTTTTTTTTTACAGGGCCATTTGGTATGCTGGGGTGGGCTCCCAGTGTGACAACAGAGTGGTTTTTTTTGGAGGGGCAGCTCTAGCCAATGGGGGATTGGGCACCCCCTCAGCACAACTGTACTGCATGTTGGGGAGGAATTATGCCAATGGGGAGTTGGTTCCCCTGTTGGCAAATTAAACTGAAGGGGGACATAATGCTGATGGGGTAGGCTCCCCGTCGGCAACATGAATATCACGGGCACTGAAGCTGACAGGGATTGGGGCCCCTGTCGGCAAACAAACACTGTGGTGGGGGGGCACATGCTGACGAGGGGGATTTGGCATCCCCTCAGCGGTGGGGGTGCTTAATATTGTTTGTGAACAGGGCAGCAAGGCACTGCCCTGTTCACAAACAATATCACAGTAGCAAGGTTCCACCTAGCAATGCTAGGTCACACCCTCACTGCAATGGAATGGCTTACGCTGCAATGACGAGGGGGACCCTGATTGCAGTGGCTGAAACCTTTCAAGGTTCTGGCATGCTGGCTGAACTAGTGTCAGCAGCAGCATGCCACCCCACTGGGAAAAGCGGGCCAAGCCTCCACAGGCTGTGGGGGCACTGGCCACAACAGTGCCGCGCCTCCACAACCTGCTTCTGCAGCAAGCTGCTGCAATATGTTTCTTGCGCATGCGTGCAATCAACATAAAAATAAATTTAGAAGGAGGAAAAGCAACAGAAAAAACTGACAAGCTGAGCAGTGCACTGAAAAGGAGCAGGCTTCTGGATCTGGGGGCTTGCTTGCAGTGGGAGTGTGAACTAAAAGGAGAGACATTGTGCTTGGGCACTGGGCAGCATTGGAATGAGGTGGTGGCAGTCAGCAAGTGCCCAATTGATCAATACAACTGTTTGTTTTTTAAGAAGATCAAGGGGTCAGACTAGACTACAGCATTTTTTAGCAGTGACTGCATTTTTTTCAGAATAAGCAGGGCATACTACAATGAATCCCGAGGGCTTGATTAGGGGGTGGTTACTTAACGGGGGCAACAAGTGAGCACATGTTGGCAGCTTAACAGTGTCCTTCTGCCCACAACAAAAAAAAAACACTTTCTTTTTAAATAGAAGAATAAGGAGGACTGCTGCCTTTTTTCAGTGACTGCAGTTTGTGTTAGTCTGTGTGCATTGTACAGCAGAGACCTCTGAGGCCTACATTTAGGCCAGTATGCAGCAAGTGGGCATCAGCTGGCAGCCTGCTGGTGCCTGACCACAGTTAACTGACACTTTTGTGGCACACTATGAAAAATAAAAAAAATATATATTTTTTCTTCCTGTCTTCATGCTCTACATTTCCTGAGGTTCCTCCTTCAGCGTTCTGTGTGTCCTTCTGAGGGTAGCAGAGTAAGTGCCAACCCCTGTGAGAAAGCAGCCTTTGTGCTAGACTATTTTCTGTAAATCTTTCCTTTTACTATTGAATCTACTGTAGTAATAACACTTTGATATCAAGGGATTGGCCATTTTGGAAGCTATAGACACTCTTCTTTCTATTCTTGCTGTTTTTCATGTTCTGCAAATCTTTCTCTAATAGGTAGTTCTAGAATAATTCCTAGGCAGGAACTATAAAGTGCCTGTGATAAACATCCTTGCTGGGTGATTTGCTTTAAGATGCAGCCTGCTGCTCTTAAGAATGAAAGAGAAGAGCCTGCAACTCAAATATATGTGTGTGTGTGTGTGTGTGTGTGTGTGTGTGTGTATGCAAAACAGTACAGGAAGGCATGGCTGTAGGACTTACATCACTGGGGATGTTGCAGTGAGGGATGTGCTTGGCTAGTCTGGAGAAGCTGGGTGTGCCTGTGTGCTTCCTCCCTTGTGGATGTTGCTAATGGCACTGTACCAGAGGATAGGGAAGCCAATTAAATAAAAATGTTTCCCTGCGAGAGACTATAGTTTCTAGAAAAAAGCTTGCCCTTTTTTGGGAGCTAAAGAGCTAAAACTGAAAATGGTAGTTTTTGGGATACTGGTGCCTAATCAGGTGCATGATGGTGTTTTGAAATGATTTTCAGAAGCTGAACAGCACTTTATCAGAAACAATTATATACTGCTTAGACTTAGGAAAATAGAGATTGTACTCACAGACATAATACACTGAGATGGAAAAGTAGACACAGGAACCAAGAAAAACACAATTGCACATACCCCAATAATGCAAAGCATCATCGGAAGCATACGCAAATCTCCATGAAGTAATTTGGACTGGATCACATTTAAGCAGAATTGCATGGTGTCTAAACCTCACGATGCAACCAGCAAAGGCTGAGAACAGCAGACATAGACATATGTTCCATCCTTATTAGGACTCACCAATGTGCCATATTTGTATCTCAGTCCAGAGAGAGGGAGCCATCCAGCCTTAGGAGGTCTTACTTGTTTGGGTCATGGGGAGCCCATAATAGAGAAGAGAAGAACTACAAGAGAAAAGAACCCGAGAGCAAATGCCCTGAGGCAAGGATTAGACTGGGGTGCAAAAAACAGGAAAGGATTGTCCCTGAAACTTTCAAATCAACTACAGTAAACTACAATGACTCCTATATACTTCTCTGTGACCCTTGTGTGCTTTATCTGAGTTTCAAGCACAAATCAGTTCACTGTTTGAACGAAGTAAGACATGTTTCCATACATTTTTTACAAACAGCTGTTTCTACAGTATGTGTGCACTTGCTCCCTGTCATTCAGAAGGTAGCCAGTCAAGCACGTGAGCAGTGGGTCTATACCAGTCACCATTTCTATAGGGCTGCTTGTGCTGATTTCATGTATGGCTGGTGAGTCAGAGGTGGAGGGAGGGTTTGCTGCATGGAGGAGGAGTGGGAGGGGTCAGGGGACTATAACTGTTTTGACAGGGCATAGCATCATTATTTTATTGATCGACCTTAAGAGGTCATTACAATTTTATAACACATGCCTCTTCAAAATACAAAATTAGAACAATTAATGCACACAATAGCACAACGATATCTCTCTTCTAATACATGTGAAAACTATCTACAGGTACTGTAATTTCTAAAATAGCATAAAGCCACAAACAAAATTAAAAAATTAGAGAAGTGAAGATTTTTCAAATAAAGTGAAATTAAATAGTCCTATCCTTCCTCTATAACTGTGTAAAGCAGTCTTATTAAAACACATATTTTCATATGCAGTTCTCTTCGGGATTCTGGCAGGCCGATCGCTTCTGGAGCAAGTCATCGGTCCACACCAGGTGAAATTCGCTCTCTCTCAGTTCAGGATTCAGGTCTCAGCAAACAATATTCGGATGTAGTCCAATTTAACTTGCAGGCTTCTTCACACTGGAAGATGGTAGCAGGCAGGCCAGTCACAGCCTTCCTGCTGAATCTCTGTGCTACAACACAGGAGCAGCTGCTCGAATAGCTTGATCTGTTCACTGTCTCACCTCCAGCTCTTGACTGACACACTGCTGCAGGCAACTCTGGGATTTCCCAGTGATCTAAAAGGTTCGGTTGGTTGATCCATCTGTCTCTCACAGAAAGGGCTCCCCGTCCAGGTCCATTTAGGCACCAAACAATAAAAACTACAATTCCTATAGAAATTCACTCCCACAAGACCTCTGGGGACAGTCTCCATTTTAGATTCCCCCGAGGTGCCGATTGGTCTAAACTGGCAGTCCAAAACCAAAATGGTGGCTCTAAGCAAACAGTCCATGCTCCAAAGGAAGGCAGGTTAGACAAACTCTTATATTATTATTATTATTATTATTAAAGTAGATAAACAGCAAACAATCACAGATCCTAAAAGGGCTCTCTCTGCACACATAGCAACAGCAGAATGAAACAGCAAGACCACAGCCCGGGCAGGACTTGAGCCTGAAACCACTCAGTCCCCATCCAGATTAATTATGTCCTATGAAAATAGACAGCTCTTAAAGAGACAGGCATAGAGGCTAACAGGGCTCTCTCATGCAGACATATTCAACTGTTTGAGACACAGAACACCAACCGGGAACTGGGCATTGGCCAAGCCCAGGAAAACATTTTAGGAACCCCCATTTGTAGGTAGGTTACACCCAAATACCAGTACTTGGGTTTTTGTAAGATTAATTTTTAATTTTAAGTCTTTTGTTTTTTCAGCCAGTAGGTCCTATTTTGTCTGTGAACCTTTTTTGATAATGATAGCAGGATCGGATCGTCAGTGTACACCAACACAAACAACCATATTTTGGGATCTTTAGTGAATCAGAAACCAAGTCATCAAATTCTTTTAATAGCTGTTTTGACAGGGATTGGAGGGGGCATTACCACTAGACTCCCGGGTTTTACACAGGCATAACATCATAGTGAAATCAGTGCTTGGACAGGTGGGATGGGGAACCGCTAGACTACCAGGTATTCCACAGACATAAAGTCATACTGAGATTAGGGATCAGGTGGGTGGGGGGACCACTAGACTACCAGGTATTACAAAAACATAAAATCATACTGACATCAGGGATTAGGTGGGGTGGACATTAGACTACCAGATATTATACAGATACATAATCATATTGAAATCAGAGGTCATGCGGGAAGGGGGACCAGACCACCAGATATTACATACACATACAATCATATTTAAATCTCAGATCAGTTGGGAGTGGGGACAACTAGAATGTCAGGCAGTAATGGACAAGAAGTCATACTTAACTCCAGGATTGTGCTGGAGGAGGTGGGTGTCACCAGCACGAGTGCTGTCAGGGTGATTCATGCACCACTGTGCTTGTTGAAATGACCAGGGTTCTGTAACCATAAATTAGTGCTTCCTTGGCAGCCTGTTAGCACTTACAGAATCCTCTGAATGTACCACTGTACTGTAACACACTTGGTGCTTACAGGGATCACAGCCACCAGGTGCTATGTTACATTCATTTCCTTCCCTTTCCACTTACAGCTGCTGAAATGGGTACACTGGGACTGTATGCTTGGTTATCTCCCCAGATCAGACAGTTGTGGAAATCTGTGTGGGAGGGAAGACACTGTACTTAACTAACACTGGACATGACAGGAATTGTGAGACTGGGACAACCTTGAAGTAAGGCCCAGATATAGTTTTCCAGTGAAATAAAGGTATTAAAACTTTAATTAGCTGGTCTCCAGTATGACAGACACAGCAGCAATAAAAATAAACAGCAGTAACATTTTGCAGTGGACCTCTATAATGATTTATACTTATATAGTACTTTATGTATTACAACTGATACTGTATTCACTTTCTTTACCCACAGGTCTGCACCTGATAACTCAAAATACTATAGGCTATACATGTACCTCAACTCACAAGCCCTCTGATTACCAATAACACTAGGCCACACCCTGGGCCTCAGCCACATCACTTTCATTATAGTTGCCTTAAGGGTATGCAGTGTTTATTAGGCCTAGTCCCACCTCGGTCTGCCCACTCACAATTTTTAGCTAGATACCCTTCCCTGGTATCTATACTGTATGCATTTACTTATGCTCTACAACACTTCACTTATACTCTATATCACTTCACTTATACTCTATAGCATTTCACTTGTATTGGGACATCCTAGCAGCTGGGATCACCAGATACCAGGCTGTGCTAGATGCACTGCAGGACTGCAAGCTGGTGCAGCTGGTCAAGGAACACACAAGGCAGGCTATCATTCTCAACATGGCGCTCACCAGCTCGGAACGTGTAGGCAGAGTGTGGGTCCGGGAATCATGGTGGTCCAGCAGCGACCATAACACAGTATGGTTTGAACTGACCTTTGGTACCAGTAAGTCCTTTTCAAGGGCTGAAGTTCTAGATTTCAGAAGTAGAAACTTCAACCAGATGAAGGATTTAGCTCAAGACAGATCAATTAGAGTAGACAGTATCAGGGGAGTGGAGGAATGATAGGAATAAATTAAAGGGGCCATTCTCAAGAAAACAAAGTAATGCTTGAGAATGGATAACAAGGGAAGGAGGCAGTGAGGGCAAATTCATCAGGTACAAGGAGGGCCCATGGGGATTAAACTCTCCTGGGATAGAGGTGCAAGAAAACAGGGGAGTGGACAAGGCAGAGGACAAGGGTGTATAAATCAGGGAAACAAGAAGGACGAAGGAAGTAGTAATGGAGACAGATAATGGAGAAGATAACAAGGGAAGAGGTGGGTCAGGGGAGCATTAGAAAACAGCACTGGCATGAGGGGGAGAAGCAGGGAAGCAGGCAGAGAGACAGAAATATATGCAGAGCTATGTGCACCAATGAAAGGATTATTGGAAATAGAATTCTGGAGTTGGAGGCCATCATAGCGGAGACTAGCCTGGATTTGATGGCCATAACAGAGTGCTGTGACAGCCACGATTTGGATATGGTCATACTCTCCATTCATGAGAGACAAGGAAGTGTGGAGAGGAGTAGGGGTTGTATTATATGTAAGGGACGTAATCAAGGCCATGAAAGTGTGGGTACACCCAGAGGAAAAGGAAAGAAGAAGAATCAGCATTTATATAGTGCTTTTCATACACATTGTATCCCAAAGTGCTTTACAAGCAATGCTAGACTGGTAGTGAAGTGACTGAATGTGTAGTGGCAGCCATATCTCACATCAACACCCACACACAGCCTTGGACAATTGCACAAACTGGTTTTATGGGAGGCAGAATGTTGGTCAGGACCCAAGGAATGTCCCCTACTCTTTGCAAGGAGTGCCCTGGGTTCTTTTACTTCCACCTGGACACCCACCAGAATGGGTAGAGGGGACCTCAGTTTAACGTCTCATCCGAGGAATGGCACATCCCAACAGTACAGCACCCCCCCAATGCTGCACTCTGGTGCCAGGGCTTAGGTATAAGCCCAGTCCCGGTGTGGGATCAGAACCCATGGCCTTCTGGCACAGAGGTGGATGTGCTACCAACTGAGACACACTGACGCTTAAAAGTTGGAGGTACATTATGTTATTTTGGGGACAGGTGGTGGGGCCATACAGGAACTGTATACAGATCTCCAGCATAGGGATAGGAGTTGGATAAGGAACTTGAGGAAGCCATTATCAGGATGGTAAGTAAAGGGGAGGTGCTACTGTTTGGTGACTTCAGTCTGACAGATGTGGATTGTAGCCTTAAAACTGCAGCCTTGGCAAGGAACAGGGCCATCCTTAAGTCCCTACAAGGGGCTTTTCTCAGGAAGTTAGTCAATGAATCTACTAGGGATGGGGAAGTGCTGAACTTGGTGCCTACAAATGGGGATGGCATTACAGATGTCACAGAGGCATTCCCCAGGTACCAGTGCTCACTGTACAGTGTGGCTTAACATTAAACCAGGAACAGAGGTATACCACATGAGGTCTAGGGCACTGGACCTTAGGAGGGTTGATTTTAAAGAAATGGGGGGCCTGCTTTAGAAACTACCTTGAAGAGGGGATTTGCCAGGCAGGGGTGGAGGTATAGTGGGCAAAAATAAGGGAGGGTATACCTAAACCAACTATGTGCTGTTTGAAGGAATTGAGTAAAAGAAGAAGGAAAAAGAGACTGTTATGCTTCTCTTGGGAAGTGGTAAAGTAATGAAGGAAAAAGGGTGGCATTCAGGTGGTATAAGGAAAAACAAAGAGTGGAAGACAGGGAGGTGTACCAAGTAAAACAGAGAAAAGCAGGAAAGGCAGTGAGGGGAGCAAAGGTGCAGATAAAGGAAAGGGTAGTTAAGGGGTAGCTAAAGGGATAAGACGTTCATTAGGTAAAAGCAGGGGCTAGAAGAACAGGAAGAATACCAACTGAGAGCTAGGGTAGCAAGGAGGGAGGTTAGGGAGGCTAAGGCAGACAATGAGCTGTATATTGATGATGGGATCAAGAATGGGGAAAAGCAATTCTTCAGGTATATTAAAGGAAAAAGGAAGAAAGGAGGGGGAATTGTTAGGCTATTGGAGGGAGGTAGCATAATGGAGGAGTAGAATAGGATGGGCAAAAGGCAGCCATCCTTAATGACTACTTTTGCTCTGTCTCCTTCACTACGTCTTTGGGAAAAAACAGCTCTGTGAGCAGAAGAAAAGGGGGTATTTCACCTATATGATCTGGGCTAGGATCAAATGAAATCATAGGCAGCCTTTGTGCTATGTAAAAATGGAAGGTGAGCAACAGGGTAGGTGGTAGCGAGTAAATAACTCATAAATCCTTTTCAAAAAACTCTTTCTTTTCTTTATTGCAGTATAACAAATAAATAACAGTAAAAAAATACACCTTACCCCAGTCCAACAGCCAGCCCCACTAACCCCAGCCAGCACTTCGCTACAAGGCTTCCTTGGGAGCATGGTTCTGGTAGTCATTTATACAAAACAGTGCACATGGAATTACAATGCTACGTAACAATTATCAAAGCCTCCCCTAATCAAATTATATTTCAAAATGATTTAAACAGTTCTAAAACAAGTGACAAGATTGTACTACATCCAAGCCTATTCAATAATTAATTTACTATGTTACTTAATAGCTGCAGTCAATAAATATAACTAATTCTATAAATATAATTAAATATTGAAAGAAGCTTTTGAGGTTCATAAAATGCATAAATCATTTCCTTTTACAACAAGCTAATAAATTAACAGTCACCTGATATGAACAGCACACTAATTCATAATTTCAACACATAGATTGATCATCATATTTTAAATCAATGAATTTGTTTTATATATATGTAATAGATAACCCACTTTAGGGTGTGCAGCCATGCTCTGATATACGAACGAGGCTGCAGGCCGAGTACATCAACCACCCAAGGCATGCATATATCAGAGCACTACCACACACTCTAGAGGGGGTTATCTATCTTATAAAATGGCAAAATTGTTTTGGAGGGAGGCAAAAGTGCAGGTGTGCAGTTGCACTCTGATATAGGCATGGTCACCTGATGGTCTTTGTCCAATGCTATTGATTCCTTTTTCTAGCCCATTTTATAAATATATATATATATATATATATATATATATATATATATATATATATATCAGTACTGGGATACAGCTTATTACACTCACTGCACAAAATAACAATGACTTCTCTATGAATTTGTTTGACACAAACAGTTCAATAATTATTGTAATTAACCAATGTTCTCCCCCATTCATTGATTGGCTGCAACAGAATTGTCTAGGGTTAAGAATGACTTACCAGACTAATGAGAGTGTAGTCTTCTTTTAGAACATTTTGTTGGAGGGTAGAATTGGACAGCCTGTAATTACAAATAATTTCAGAAAACCTACATCATGCAATTCCTTTTTGCACTTTACAAGTGCACACCCCAATAAATAAAATCAAAATCTATTTCATGTGGACAGCTGTTGAGGCTAGGGAGGAACTGCAGTAGTGATAATGATTTTGAAGTGCAGTCTAAAGAACTGATTAAAAGATTTGCAGATGGGTTATGATTACAGACTTTTAACAGAGTCAAAGTTAAGAGCATCACAGAAAAATAAAAGCGACTTGCTCATTCTAAACAAAAAGCAAGGAATAACAAGGATCTGATTACATTTAGTACTGAATATAATCATATGGCTGGGGCCATAGGCAGTATTATATATAAATATTGGCTGATCTTAACTAATGACAGCAGATTGGAAAATACTGTTGGAAGTCGACCCTGTATAACATTTAGGAGAGCACATGATATAAACGATGTATTGGTGCATAGTAAATTTAGCCAAGCAGAAAACAAAGGGTACATAATGTGGTCACCACCACCACCTAAAGGTTTTAGAACATGCAAATGTTGCAACATATATGGATATGCAAATGAGACAAAGTACTTCATGCACCCCTGAACTTTGAGAAAATATAACATCACAGAATGCATAACTTGTGACATTGCGAATGTTGTATATTGCTTCACATGCCACTGTGATTTAACATATGTGGGCAGAACCACACGTCCAGTCAAGAAGAGCATACAGGAGCATGTGAGGAATATTATTAACATTAACACCAATAGTCCTGTAGGTGCACATTTTAATGAAGTACATGATGGTAACCTATCATTTCCCCAGCATCCAACAGAAAAACCTCGACCGCAGAGGGTAGTTGGTCCAGGAGGTTGGCAGGTGGTTAGGAGGGGCAAATCGGGTGCCCCATCACTCTCTGCTCTCCAACATATTACCTCCAAAAACCATATAAACACTACAAACAGGTATCTGCCTCTATCTCTGAAATCAAACAAAGAGGAAGAAGACACTGCAGAGCAGGACACTGCAGCACAAGAGCTAGCACAACAAAACTCACCCAAATCAGGAACCAAAACAAAAAAAGCAAAAAGGAAATCCAAAAAACTTCTGATCATAGGAGACTCCATGATTCGGGAGTTGATACCCATCTCAACCTAGGTAATGGTCAGATGTCTCCCAGGTACATCAGCATGGAGACACTGACCGCATTGCAAAATTGTTCACAAAGCAGGAGAAAACATTGATGTCCTAGTACACATAGGGACTAATGATCTCGCCAGCCAGTCAGTAGTGGAGACCAAGGAACACCTGACCAGGCTGGGTGACAAACTATCATCCATTCCGTCCGGCATCTTCTTCTCTGAAATCCTGCCAGTCTGGGAGAGGGGAGCAGATGGACGGAAGGTCAGAGAAAGGGAGATACGGGAGCTAAACACGTGGCTCAAGGGCTGGTGCCAGGAAAAAGGATACAGATTTGTAGGCAACTGGCAACTGTTCTGGGAGCGAAAGTTCTTTAAATTTGATGGACTGCATCTGACTAAGGAGGGAGTCAGTGCATTGGGGCAGAAGTTTGATGTCTTTGCAGAATATTTAAACTAGCAAATGGGGAGATGGGTGCAGCACCCCATACGTCGAATGGGAAGAACACCCCTCCCCCCTCAGCTAGTGGTCAAACAGGGATTCAGCATGTTTGCAGTTCATTTGCATCACCAGGTAAGAAAAAAGGTTTGTCTCCCCATACGACACACAGGGGTAATGCCAAACCTCACCCAACAACCAACACACACTGAAATCTGGCCAATGGAAAATCATGTACACAAATGCTCACAGCCTGGGAAATAAGATCCCAGACCTGCAGGCAACAATGTCAGAGGCTAAACTGGACATAGTAGCAATTAGTGAGACGTGGTTTACCAGTAACCACACTTGGGAGACTTCAGTACCTGGCTATGTATTGTTCAGAAGAGACCGAGGTGCAAAAAGGGGGGGAGGAGTGGCCCTGTATGTCAATGAAAATATCAAAGCTACAGAAATTCAGAATACACATAAGGAGCCAGAAGAACTGTGGGTCATCCTGGAAAGAGGAAATGGGACAGCCATAAGAACTGGGGTTGTCTACAGGCCCCCAGACCAGGGGGAGGACATAGACACATTACTGTTAGAAGATATACAAAACATGACAGCTAAAGGGGAGGTTCCGATAATGGGAGACTTCAACATGCCGGATACAGATTGGTCAATACCAGCAGGTACATCTGCCAGAACTAGACACATAGTGGATTCGCTGCAGGGGGAGGGCCTCAAACAACTGGTACAGCAACCCACAAGAGATAGGGCTATCCTAGATCTAGTACTGACTAACAGGGAAGGGATCACAGATCTCCAGGTAGAAGGTCACCTGGGGGCCACTGACCATCACATGGTATGGTTCAATTTGGCTACTACATCTAAATCATCCCATTCCAAGACAAAAATATGGGACTTCAGAGGAGTGGACTTTGATAAGATGGCCAACAGAGTTAAGCTAGCCCTGGCAAAAAGAAACACAGGTGAGGGGGTACAGGCAAAGTGGGCAAGCATTAAGGATGCAATACTTGAAGCAACATCCCATTGTGTTAGACAGAAAAGGAAGTGCAAAAGAAGAAGGAAACCACTTTGGTTCTCAAATACAGTAGCAGAAAAGGTCAGAGCCAAAAGGCTGGCCTTCAGGAAATATAAGGGAACACAGCGGGATGAAGATAGGAAGGCATACCAAACTGCCCTAAGGGAAGCAGGGAAGGCAGTAAGGCAGGCAAAGTCCAAACTGAGGAAACACTAGCACGAACAGTAAAAGAAGGTGACAAGACTTTCTATAGATACGTTAGTGAAAGGAGAAAGTCCAGAGGGGGTATTGCTAAGCTTAATGGAGAAAAGGGAGCATGTGAGGAGGAGGACCCTGTAAAAGCATCTATCCTAAATAGATAGTTTTGCTCAGTATTTACTGAAGAGAAGGTAGGGCAGGGCCCACAGCTCAGCATCATGGACACGGGGTGGGGGTGAGCACTACTCCCTTCACAAAAGAAAAGGTCCTACAAGAGCTTGCTAAGCTCAGGGTGGATAAGGCAATGGGACCTGATGGCATACATCCCAGGGTACTTAAGGAGCTAAAGGTGGAACTAGAAGAGCCATTAGCAGAACTGTTTAGTGAGTCTCTGAGCGCAGGAGAGGTCCCAGAAGACTGGAGAAGGGCTCATGTGATCCCATTCCACAAGAGTGGTAGCAGGGAGGAGGCAGGGAACTACAGACCAGTCAGTCTTACTTCAGTAGTGGGCAAGATTATGGAGGCACTCATTAAGGAAAGGATAATGCAACACCTGGAATCCATAGGGGCACAGGATCCAAAACAGCATGGGTTTACAAAAGGAAGGTCCTGTCAAACTAATCTCATAGATTTCTTTGACTGGGTAACCAGAGTTGTGGACCAAGGGGGAGCAGTTGATGTCGCCTACCTTGACTTCAGCAAAGCTTTGACACTGTTCCACATAGAAGATTGATAAATAAGCTGGGTAGGCTCAGGGTGGGTAAGAAGTTGGTCAACTGGGTGGCAAACTGGTTGACGGGCAGAAAACAGAGAGTGGTGGTAAATGGTATACAGTCAGAAGAGATGCAAGTCAGAAGTGGGGTACCTCAGGGATCAGTCCTGGGGCCAGTCCTCTTCAACATCTTCATTAGTGACCTTGCAGATGGACTAGAGGGTAAGGCTTGTCTGTTTGCAGATGACACCAAGATCTGCAACAGAGTAGATGATCCAGATGGGGTGGGCAGAATGAGAAGAGATCTGGATAAACTAGCAAAATGGTCAGAAGAGTGGCAACTGGGATTTAATGCAAAGAAGTGCAAGATCATGCACATAGGAAAGAGAAACCCTGAAGCCACCTATAGGCTGGGAGGGGAGTTGCTAGCAGTCACAAAGGAAGAAAGAGACATGGGCATCATCATCATTGATGACCTGAAATCATCCAAGCAGACCTCTAAAGCAGTAGGTAAGGCTAGGGGGGTGTTAGGATGTATTAGTAGGGGTATCACAAGTCGTAAGAGGGAGGTAATAATCCTTCTTTACAAGACACTGGTTAGGCCCCATCTGGAGTACTGCATGCAGTATTGGAGGCCACACCTTCACAAGGACATTAACCAAATTGAGGCGGTCCAGAGAAGGGCAACCAAAATGGTGCAGGGACTGCATCAGAAGACATATGAGGACAGATTAACAGAGCTCAATATGTATACCCTTGAGCAAAGAAGGGGCAGAGGTGATATGATCGAGGCATTCAAACACCTTCAGGGCATTAACAAGGTGAAAGAGTCTAACTTGTTTAAATATAAGAAAAATAGCAGGACAAGAGGCCACAGCATGAGATTAGAGGGAGGCAGATTAAGGGGGAATGTGAGGAAATTCTTTTTCACAGAAAGGGTGGTGGGTGCATGGAATGGCTTACTTCAAGAAGTGGTGGCTATGAATACAGTGCAGGGCTTCAAAAAGGCATGGGATAGGCATAAGGGAGCAATACAAATGAGTATGAATAGATAGGCCACTGACAGAGCAAAGGCCGATGGCACATTTATAAGGTAGAAAAAGAAATGGACAGACTGGATGGGCCTTGCGGTCCTTATCTGCCATCAACTTCTGTGTTTCTATGTTTCTATGTTTCTATCTGGATTGAAATTTGTGGGTCTGGAATTTGCTGTGAGCTCAAGGAGAAGTAATGTCAGTACACTGTCTAGCTTGTCACAACTGGAATCTGTGTGGATCTGGTGATTAGAGGCTTTAAAATTGCTAGATCTGAATGATATTTTAGA
Organism: Neoceratodus forsteri; assembly: GCA_016271365.2. Lineage (NCBI taxonomy): Eukaryota > Metazoa > Chordata > Ceratodontiformes > Ceratodontidae > Neoceratodus > Neoceratodus forsteri. The sequence continues at coordinate 761,632,096 of CM057451.1, forward strand.
TGGAAAACCTTACATAGAAACATAGAAACATAGAATTTGATGGCAGATAAGGACCGCTTGGCCCACCCAGTCTGCCCATTTCCCTACATACTGGATAAGCTGCAGATCCTAGTTAACCAGCAGCCTACTTCTACCCCCAACCCCTAGAATTACCTTATGACTGTCCCATGCATGGTTGAATTCCACCACTGTTTTTGACTCCACAACCTCCTCCAGAAGGCTGTTCCATGCATCCACAACCCTCTCAGTGAAAAAATACTTCCTTACATTACCTCTGGCCGCCCCTCTATCTTCAAATTGTGCCGTCTTGTTCTTGCACACCTCTTTTTTGAAAGATGCTACCCTCTTGGACTTTGTTGATTCCCTTGAGGTACTTGAACATTTCCATCATGTCCCCCCTCTCCCTCCTTTCCTCGAGGCTATACATATTAAGCTCCTTAAGTCTCTCTTCATATGTCTTCCAGTGCAGACCCTGCACCATTTTAGTTGCCCTCCTCTGGACAGCTTCCATCCTGTCTATGTCTTTGTGGAGATTGGGTCTCCAGAACTGCACACAGTACTCCAGATGGGGTCTCACCAGCTGTCTGTACAGACGGATAATAACTTCCTGTTTTCTACTGGTGATGCCTCTCCCTATGCATCCCAGTATCCCCCCAGCCCTCCTTGCTGCCCTCTCACATTGCTTGCCCACCTTTAGGTCATCTGATATGACTACCCTCAGGTCCCTTTCCATTTTTGTTGTTGTTAGTATCTCACCCCCCATTGTGTACTCTTCCCCTGGGTTTTTGTTTCCCAGGTGCATTACCTTGCACTTCTAGCATTGAATCTAAGCTGCCATACATTTGACCATTCCTCTAACCTTGCCAAGTCCTTCTCTTCCTTTCCACCCCACCCTGTGCATCAATTCTGTTGCAGATCTTGTGTCATCTGCAAAGAGACATACTTTTCCTTCCAGTCCTTCTGCAATGTCGCTTATAAAGACATTGAAGAGGACCGTCCTAATACTGAACCCTGCGGTACCCCACTAGTAACCCTCCTTTCTTCTGAGTGGACTCCATTTACTATTACTCTCCGTGTCCTATTCTCCAGCCAATTCTTTACCCAGGCTGTCATCTTGGGACCCACTCCCAGGCTGGCTAACTTGTATATTAATCTTTTGTGTGGGACTGTGTCAAATGCCTTGCTAAAGTCTAGGTAGGCCATGTCCACAGCCCCTCTCTGATCTACTACTTTGGTCACCCAGTCAAAGAAATCTATCAGATTCGTCTGGCAAGACCTTCCCGCTGTGAATCCATGTTGCCTAGGGTCCTGTGCCCCTCTGGCCTCTAGATACTCGACAATTCTTTCCTTCAGAAGTGATTCCATCGTTTTCCCTATCACTGAGGTTAAACTAACAGGTCTATAGTTTCCTGCTTCTGCCTTGCTCCCACTTTTGTGAAGGGGAATCACATCTGCCCTTCTCCATTCCTCGGTACCACCCATCCTTCCATGATTTGTTAAAAGGGTAGTCAGTGGTGTCACTAGTTCTACCCTTAGCTCTTTTAGAATTCTGGGATGAATCCCATCATGCCCCATTGCTTTGTCTACCTTTCAGTTTTAAGAGTTCTTTCAGAACCCTTTCTTCTGTAAATGGGCTGGTATCAACTTCTGTATCCAGAGTGTTTCTACTGTTTGTTTTATGTACCTCCCTCTTCATTTGTAAATACTAAACAAAATATTTGTTTAGTATCTCTGCCTTTTCACAGTCTCCTCTGCCCACCCTCCTCCTTTTTAAGCCTCACTATCCCTCCTTGGTCTTCCTTCGCTCCTGATGTACCTATAAAGGTTTATCCCCTTCTTAACTGAGTTGGCTATCTTTTCCTCGGTTTGGGCCTTTGCTGTTCTGACTGCCTTCCCAGCCTCCTTTTGCTTTAACTGATACAGTTCTCTGTCCTGCTCCTTCTACGATTCCTTGTACTTCCTGAATGCTTTCTTTTCTCTTGAACCTTCACTGCCACTTCCTTTGAGAACCATAGTGGTTTCTTACATCGTTTTGTTTTGTTTATTTGCTTCCACAAGGCTTGTTACCTCTGTGATGGCAGTTTTATTATTCCCATTGTTCTTCCACCCTCCTTCCTGCCCATTTGCTAGTGCATTCCTTAGGCACTCACCCATTTTGGCAAAGTCAGCCCTCCTAAAGTCCAGTACTTTTGTCTTTGTATGGCTTGACTCTATTGCTGTGTTTATTGTGAACCATACTGTTCGATGGTCGCTAGTTCCCAGATGGCTACCCACTTCTACATCTGTGATCCTCTCTCCATCTCCATTTGAGAGAATCAAGTCTAATATTGGTCGCTCTCAAGTGTGCTCCAGTACTAGTTGTCTAAGGCATGCCCCCTGTAGGGCATCTAGAATAACTGCACTCTTCGAAGTGGCAGCTGCAACTGCACTCCAGTTAACATCTGGCATATTCAGATCACCCATCACCAATATCTCCCCTTTTTCTGCCATTCTAAGTATATTTTCTATCATTTCCTTGTCCATTTCCTCCCCCTGAGAAAGGGGTCTGTATACAACCCCTGTGCAGATTGTGGTGCCATTACCTGTCTCTAAATTTACCCACAGTGCTTCTTCTCCTCTCTCTTTACCCTACTTGTATATTTGATATATAATGTGTGCTCTGTGACAACAGGTGGGGTGGGTGGGCTGGTTTTGTTATTGTGTTGGAGTGTATGGTGAGTGGAGTGTATGATTGGAATGTGAAAGTGTAATCTGGTTGTGATAAAGTGTGATTTTAGATTTAAAAAAAATGTCCTTGTATTTTGGCTTGGTTAGTGGCTATTAAAATATGTGCCTGGGACAAAGTTTGGTAACGTGCTGCTAATCAGCAGTCCTTCTCCGGGATCTATGCCCTACAAAGCTCCCACCACTTCCATCAGAGATCTGTGGAAGATGTTGGGTGTTGAGGATTGCTCAGAGGGGAAGAGTCCCAGGGGGTTGCTCCGAGTGGCAGCCAGGGAGTCACGGATTTGGGTTGTGAGATCAAGGAGATGCCCTGGGGTGAAATGGACACTAGAGAAGGGTCCTCCCTGTTTGGTGCCCATAGTCAAGGGCTCCACCAAGGCTGGTGGGTGGAGAGCTGATCCAGCAATCTCCCCTCATCCTACTCGGGCTGTGTTATGCAAAGCCAGTTCAATGAGGGACAAGACTGCCATTATGGCGGACTTGAGTCCCTTGGTAGACCTGGCTTGCATCATGGTGACCTGGCTGGACAATAATGCAGCTCCCATTTTGGAGTTAGCAGTGCCGGCCAGGTACTCCATGATACACACTTGAGGAAGGATTGCAAAGGCAGTGGGGGGATGGCCATTTTTTCTAAATCTGGCATGGGCCTCATGGTGCTCCCTGTGGGTTCCACTAAGTCCTTTGAGTGTGTTGCAGTGCGGCAGGGTCTTGGCATGGGTTACAGTTTCCTCCTGCTATATTGCCCTCCAGGGTGGAAAGGTGAATTTATGAGGGAGATCAGAGAGCTTGTCACTGGCCTGGTGTTGGAGACCCCCAGATGATTAATTCTGGGGGACTTCAATGCTTGGGTTGACAATGGGCTCTCATCATTTTTGGTCATGATCTCCTAAGGAGCATGGAGACCCTGAGCTTGATACAAAATGTTACCTTAATGACCCACTCATGCAGCCACACACTGGACATGGTGTTTTCATTAGTTTTAGAGACCATGGACCTTAGGGTAGATCCGGTAGTTTGGTCGGATCATAGCACCGTGGAGTTCAGGTTTGAGGCCCCCCCCAAAGGTTCTGCCTCTGTGGAGATGGTCTGTTGCCCCAATTACAGGATCTGTCCCCAACAAGGCAATCGGCAGTGCTAGACCTATAGAGTGTGGAGGTTGCATGTGTGATTGGAACAAAGGAGGCAGTAGTGGCCTATAATGTGGTCATCGCTGCAGCCTTTGATTCAATCACAACCATTTGTGTCTGACCCTATCTACTCAGTGGAGACCTACCTGGTTTAATGGGGAACTCAGAGAGTTAAAGATTAGGGGTCAGAGGTTGGAGAGTTGCTGGAGGGGCTCTGGCCAGATGGAGAACAAATTGGCCCTGAAGTCTTATTATAAGGACTATCGGGGTGCGATTTCCTGAAACAAGGCAGACTTTTTTGTCAAGGGAGATTGCTGCAACAAGGAACAGACTGGCTCAGCTCTTCTGCATGGTAGATGGGCTATTACATCTGGCTTGTCTTCATGTGGGAGGAGCAGGTTTGAGCACAAGGTGCGAGGAGTTTGCTCTGTTCTTTGCCAACAAACTGTCCTCTAGCAGCTGAGATTTCCTCCAGCATCACTCATAGGGATTGTGGGGTCAATGCTGAAGCATGCCAGAGCACTTCTCCTGTGCTGTCTGAGTTTGACCCGGTTGGGGTGGAGGGGGTGGTGGAAGTTGTCTCGAGACTGCTTCCAACACATTGTGATCTGGACCCAGGCCCAACCCTACTTTTGGTTGGATGTTTGGACCTGATTAGATCTGTGATGGCCGAGATTATCCAGAGTTCCTTGGGGAGTGGAGTCTTCCCATCATCCTTGAAAGAGGCCCTGGTTAGACCCCTATTATAGAAACCCTAATTAGACCCGGACTGTCTTGGCAACTACAGGCTGGTCTCTAACCTCCCATTTTTAGGGAAGGTTATTGAAAAAGTGGTGGCTATTCAGCATGAGGAGCGACTTGCCCCATACTTCACGTATGAGGTTTTCCAATCTGGGTTTAGGATCAGGCATAGAATGGAGACTGCCTTGGTGGAGGTGCTTAATAATCTCCTAATAGCAAGAGAGATCATACCATCTTGATCCTCCTGGATCTATCGGCATCTTTGACACCGTGGACCATAAGGTGTTGCTGGACCAACTGTGGTACTGGTGTGGCCTGTCCGGAAATGTCATTAAATGACTCAGGTCATACCTGACAGGCAGGGTGCAGAGGGTGGTGATGGGGTTAGCCTCCTCTAACCCTAAGCCTCTGACCTGTGGTGTGCCTCAGGGAACGGTCTTGACGCCCTTGTTGTTTACGGTGTACATGCTGCCATTAGGAGACATTATCAGGTAGTATGGCCTGTGCTTTCACTGCTACGCAGATGATATCCAGCTCTACCTGTCCTGTGCACCAAGTAACCAGATGGTAAATACCATATTTAACAACTGCCTGGCCGAGATCCAAATTTTGATGACTCAGAACTGGTTAAGAGTCAACCCAGACAAGACTGAGGTACTGGTGGTAGATACGGGTCATCATGGTAGGGAAGGGAGAGTGTGCGGGTCCTCCTGGTCTTGTACTGGGGGGTACCACTCATCCCTTCCGTACGGGTGAAGAATTTGGGCGTGATCTTCAACAAATTGTCTGACACTTGATTCTCAGGTATTGGCCGTCATAAAGAGTGGATTCTATCATCTGAGGAACATTGCTCGGATTCGGAACCTGTTATCCCCCAAGGACCTGACCTGACTGGTGCATGCTTTCATCATGTCTAGGCTGGATTACTGTAATGCCTTGGACTATCTGGAGGCAACCTCTGCTGGCTGCAGCTTGTGCAGATCGCAGCAGCTAAATTACTGAAGGATTGCCTTCAAGGTCAGATTACTGACCTATAAGGCCCTACATGAGCGGGGACAAGTCTATCTTCAAGAACTCCTTCTTCCTCATCACCCAACTCAGGCTCTCCATTCCATCAAGGGTTGCCTCCTGAATGTTCCCAGGATTAGGTTGCGTCATGCTGGTGATAGAGCATTTTCAGTGGCCGCACCAACCCAGTGGAACTCATTGCCGAAACAACTGCAAGCGACACCCTCGGTGGAGACCTTTAAGAAAGGACTTAAAACTTTTTTATTCAGCCAGGTTTTTAACTGTTAAATATATTGATTATAGTCATTATATTGATAGATAGTTTTGTCTATATTGCTGCATGCTCCAACTGAATTGTTAATTAATTGATGATTTAAACTTGTACTGTTTTTAAGTTTGTAAACTGTAAAGTGCTCCGAGTCCCCGGAATGGGGCGCTATAAAATAAAGTATCTATCTATCTATCTATCTGTCTGTCTGTCTGTCTGTCTGTCTGTCTGTCTGTCTGTCTTTCTGTCTGTCTGTCTACCTACAGTATCTATCTATCTGTCTGTCTGTCTAGCTATCTAACATATACATGCTTTTATATGTTGTTTTTTTTACACTGATATTTTTTTACATCACATTTTTGCGTTTGTCTATTATGTTTTTATTTATGTTCAGGGATTTATAGTGTTGTTTCTATATTCTCCTGTATATATATGTTTTATGACGTTTTTTTTCTTTATAAACAAAAGTAAATACAACTAAACATTGCCTCTGTGAAATTATGTCTGATCATGTCGTTTTTTTGGATTTGATCAAATTGTGCTTTTCAACATTTTCTATAGTCAGAAGTCTTTTTTCCATTATCATTTGTCTGCTGCCAAGCCATTTTACTGCTGAAAATGAATAGAATAATAACAGCACCACAATGACATCAGGAGCTGAAAGTTTAACTGGGACAACAGTGAAAATCACTTCAACACCAGGAAGAATATTGGTTAATTAAAAAGATTATTGAACTGTTTGTGTCTAACAATTTCATAGAGAAATCATTGCTATTTTGTGCAGTGAATGTAATAAGCTGTATCCCGGTACATATATATATATATATATATATATATATATATATATATATACAAAAATTCATTGTTTTAAAATATGATGATCAATTCATGCGTTGAAATTATGAATTAGTGTGCTGCTCATATCAGGTGACTGTTAATTTATTAGCCTGCTGTGAAAGGGAATGATTTATTCTTTTTATGAACCTAGAAAGCTGCTGTCAATATTTAATTGTATATTTATAGAACTAGTTCTATTTTATTTATTTATTTGAGTTTTGTTAACTGGGTAAGTCCACTGAGACAATTACAGTCCCTTTTTCAGGGTCGACCCGGGGTTAAAACAAGCAATACAACACAGTGCAATAAAATAAAGAGCAAACAAGATAAAAGTGACAATATAAAAATAGCAGATATAAAAATATTATACATAAATATGTTAGGCTACTCTGCCCTGAATGGGTGCACTCCTCCATTTAGTTGTGCCTTCTCTGGTGGCTCTTCCACGGTGACCTGCTCGACTGCCAGACAGCCAGAGACCCACAGGCTACTCTGCCCTGAATGGGTGCATGCCTCCAACTTCTACCCATGGGAGCTGAGCCTTCTCTGACAGCTCTTCCATGGTGATCCACTCAACTGACAGACAACCAGAGACCTGCAGGCTACTCTGCCCTGAATGGGTGCACACATCCCACTTCTCCCAGTGGTAGCCGCGCCTTCTCTGGTGGATCTTCCATGGAGACACGCTTGACTGCCAGACAGCCAGTGACTTACATGCTACTCTACCCTGAATGGGTGCATGCCTCCAACTTCTCCCCATAGTAGCTGTGCCTTCTCTGGCAGCACTTCCACGGTGACCCGCTTAACTGCCAGACAGCCAGAGACCCCCAGGTATGGACACAGGGACATTGCCCAGCCCTTGGACCTGCTGCCAGGATAGAATCTTGGTGCTTTCTGTCTCCACTGGCTGATTGGTGCTATATCCAGTTCCTCAGCCTTGATTGAACACTTGGCCTTCTGCCTTCCTATTACCAGCTGGTTTCATCTCCCTAAGCTACTTCCCTTGTACTAACTTTTTATAGTATTGGTTTGATTTTACTGCTGTGTATACTGCATAGATTTCAGCAGTTTATCTGGTTTGTATCAATGCCTAGGGTCTACATTGCTGTGATTTAAATTGCCAAATACTGCTAGAATTTTGGACTGTATGTCTGCCTGAGCCAACGGAGCAGTGCGAAGCACTCCATGGTACCCATATATTCCTATAAATTTTCGTCTTTCTGAATTGAGACGCCTATAATTTCCCACTGCTTTCTATCTCTTTTCTTTGCCCTGATATTTTCTCTCTTTTCTCTCTGTGCTTTGCTGATCTGTCTCTCCCACCCCCATAGGCCAAAGTATTATAGCGCTTTATTTTATTTTTAGTGTTCCTTTTGTGCAGAACCTTTTGTTATGCAAGCTGTCTTCCAGCCAGCTTGGTGCTGAGGAGATTAGCTGACACTGCCCTTGCTTCTTTAAATTGACTGTCCCTTCTCCCCTCCATAGGCTACTCTGTCCTGAAAGGGTACACGTCTCCAACTTCTCCTTTTACTCTGTCCACTCCACCATTAGCAGGTTATATGCAGCTGTCACTAGGTGCTCCTATCCTATCTGGCACATCCCACACTCTGTTCCCCAGCTGTTATCATCACAACTCTGTGTACATTTGCCTGCTACCTCTGCCTCGTTCAAAACTAGGACTACATTCGAGCTGTTCCTCCTATGAACATGGGCTACATCCATCTCCTCCAATCCCTCTCTTTCATACTGCTGTTGATTCTAAGCAATGGCGTTTCACAAAGTGATATGCCGGTTCCCCTATCCCATACCACTATCGAGTATAATCTCCATTATGACCCCTGCTTAATCACAGGTAATTGTAAACTGTTAACCAATGGTCACTGGTCCTACCACTGGCTACTGCTGCCTCCACAGGGGTGGCTTACTCCTTCTGGACCTGATACTCTCCAGCCACCCACAATGAATCTCTAACCTGGCAGTAGATCCAGATTCTATGAGTGACCATGTCCCTGTTTCCTGTAGTTGGTCCAATAAATTCTGCAAGCCCCCATCTCTGACTATCTGCAGTAGATTGTTAAAACGTGGACATCTGGATCATCTAAAAATGTCCTCAGCACCATTGACTGGTCCCCTCTCCATGCCTTTGATGACGTCAACCTGGCACTGTATTATTTCATAAAACAATTCAACAATGCCTGTGATACCCATGTTTCCATTAAGAAAATGATAGTTTGTGGCACTGTAAACCCCTGGATTACACCAGAACTCATTGCTATGATGAAGCACAGAGATCACCTCTGGCACTATGCCAGAGCATAAGGCAAACAAGCAGATGTTCAGGAATACAAGAAGGTGAGGAATGCCTGTTCACATGAAATCCAAACATCATAGGGAAATGCTCACCAGTACTTGGGGAAACAGAAACACTTCTAGAGCAACATAAAAAATGACCCAGGGAAAGACCCTAAGGTCTCACCCTCCATGCTCAATATCGATGGAATTCCAACCCTGGACCCTATAACCATAGCAAACACATTCAACAATGCATTCAAAGACCTATCCAGTGTCTTCCCTTCAGACTTCTTCATGGATAATGACTTGCCCAGTATCTACTGTCCTGATAATAACCCCCTTGAACCCCCTCCTTTTTACTTCAAAACAATCTCAGCACAAATGGCCAGGAAGTACCTTTCCAAAGTGTTAGGTAAATCATGGCATAGCGGTGACTCACTGGATCTTAAGCTCATAACTCTCACTCTTGAGGAACTGCTGATGCCCCTCATTAAGATCATCAGTCTATCGCTACAACTCTCACAATTTCCTCAAGTTTGGACATCAGCACTACTCACCCCAGTGCACAAGAGTGGAGACAGGACCTATCACGCAAATTACAGACCCATATTTATCCTTCCACCAATATCCAAGGTACTTGAGTGCATTGTTGCTGACCAACCGGTGGACTACCTTGAAAAATATTCTATCTAATGCCTGCAGCAACACAGGTTCCGGAAGGGGCACAGCACCACCTCAGCCCTGATGGAATTTACTGGCTTTATTCATCAATCTCTGAATCAGGGCACCTTAGTAGGAACTGCCTTCATAGACCTCACTAAGGCATTTGATACTGTCCATCACTCACTAATCCTCCAACAGCTTACTGTTACTGGCCTCTTGTCTGACACAATGCTATGGTTCAAAAACTATCTTGAAGAATGCTCTCAAAGAGTGAAAATAGACAATGTCATATCTGACTGACAGCCTACAGCCTGTCCTCTCTGGCATGCCACAGGGCTCGATCCTGGGGCCACTCCTATTCAACACCTTCCTTAATAACCTACCTCATTTCTGCCAGCAAAAGATCCTTCTCTATGCAGATGATGCGGTCATCTACTCCAGCAGTCATGACCCAAAGAAACTGGAACTTCACCTTCAGAGTGGGTTTGTAGAAGTGGAGGACTGGTTCTCTAAACATACACTGATCCTCAACTACAAGAAAACCAAAGTAATGATGTTCAGCAGCACCCAAAACAAGCACATATCCCATACGCTTATCATCAGAAACTGTCTTGGAGTCCCTGTTGAACAAATACCACATTTCAAATACCTGGGGGTCACCTTGGACAACTCTCTATCCTATGCTAAACATATAGATAATGTAGCCAGGACTGACAACATAGAGATTGGTCTCCTACATAGACATAAACACTGCCTTACTCCAGAAGTCCTCCAACTTGCTACATATATAGCGTCATCATATCCATTGTAGACTATGGTCTTGTAATCTATGGATCAGCCCCAATGTCTTCATTGCACAGGATATCCATTGCTCTGAACAAGGCATGCAGACTACTCATGAGGTCCACACATTTCACCCACACCTGTGATCTTTACACTGAGACTGGTTGGCTATAGCTCTCTGGGATGATCCAATACCAAACCTGTCCTTTAGCCAAAAAAGCACTTCTCGGCCTCCTGCCACCAGGCACCACAAATCTGCTAAGATCCCATTGTAGTTAACAAGCATACTCGAAGCTCAAACAGCCATCATATCCATATTTGTAGATACTAGAAAGCCCAGGGGCAATGCTCATTTGCCTACAGAGCACCTCACTGGTTTAATACTCTTTATAGTGATATAACTACCCTACCTAAATTGGGACCATTCAAATTGAAGTTACATCAGCATCTCATGGCTAACAGTTCTTGTGACTGCTTCACCTGAGACTCCCATCTACTAACATTTGATCTTCTCCTCACAACTGGATAACCCTGTATCTCTGCTGTTACCTCTATAATTCTGAGACTACCCCACTTTTTGTACTTTGACAAGGCCCCCGGCTACCCCTGTCCACCTCACCCCCGCCCCTACCTCTCCCATACCAGCTTGATTAGGCCTATGGCTGCCACCTCCTACCTTTCTTAACCCCCAACCACCTCAACCCCTGTCCCTAACCCCCCCACACCAGCTTTTTTTTTTTTTAGTCTTTGGTAACCGGGTAAGGCCCACTAGGCACAAGTGCCTGTTTTCAGAGGTGACCTGGGAGAACTTGGCGGTTAAGTGACTTGCTCGGAGTCACACAGTATGCAAGTGGAGTTTGTGAGAATCAAACTCAGGTCTGGTCTGCTGGATGTACCAAGCTCATTCACACCTCATTCCGCTAACCTCTAAGCTATACTGCCAGCCCTGACAAGCTTGACAAGGCCTATGGCTGCCACTTCCTACCTTTCTTTCTTTCTCCCATCTTTATCCTCCCCCCTCTCATCTATGCTTTCCTCCTATCAGAATGATAAAACTGCATATAGATACATATATATTTACTCACCTTATTTTATTGTTTTGGAAATATTGTACTTTTACCCCTTTGTATGTTTTGTCTCCTCTTCCTACTGTCGTGGAACCTTTGTAAATGAGCTGTCTGTGCTCATAGGTATTGTAATCCAAGAATGAATAAATAGAAAGAAAGGAACAAAAAATATGTTGAATGTATATACATTTTAATAGTGTCATAAGTTTCATGACAAAACAATGAATTGAGACTACATACTAAGGATTAAAGACCTCAGGATAAGGATTTCTGGCTCAAAAAAGTTCCAAGAAAAAAAAGGGTGGTGATGGGTATAAGTCAATAACAGATGGTGCAAGAAGGTAGGGTCAGTGGGAGGGGGGAAAGGGGCTAGGTTCAGGGGATAGGATGAAGGAGGAGAGAGGGAAAGGGCAGAGCATAAAGTAGAGGCGGTATCAGTGGAAGCAACAGCAAGTAACAGAGGCTGAGAGGGAGGCATACAGAGTAGATTGGAACTTAGGAAGAGAGGAGTAGGACAAGACAGGGGGAGGAAGGGAATTCTATTCAGATACTGCAGCAAAGGAGAATGACTTGTGGGCGGTGGCAAGATGCAGTTTAGTTTTTATGAGAAGGGGGAGGGTGGCAGATCTATAGGTATAGAGATCTTGTCTAGGGTGGATAATCTCACTGAGGCAAGGAGGAGTGAATTTATGGACAAACTTAAACACAAAGCACATGGAGGAATACCTCAATTTACATTTGAAAGGTAACTAGCCTAGCGAAAAGAGGACATTGCGTGACAGGAGGCAGTTGAAAGGAAGGAACGGATTCAAAAGAGGGGGCCTAGCTTCTGGTTCAGAGATTTAGTGACATTGGACACGTGTGGTTTAAGGGAGAGTGGGGAGTTCAAGGTGATGCCCAGGTACTTAAAGGACTGAACAGACTCAAGGGTATCATCATTGAGAGAGGCAATGTTGAGAGAGGAGAGAGTATGCACGGAGGAGGGATGGTGGGAAAATATCATGGTTTTAGTGTTTTTTATATTCAGGACAAGAAGATTATGCCGGAACCAGCCCTCAAGGGAAGCAAAGTCAGAAGAAATTTCTCTATTAATTTGGTCAATGTCAGGAGAGGAGTGATAGATGGTGGCATCATCAGCATAAAGGTGTTCTGAAGCTCCTCCACAAAAGCTAGGTAAGTCATTAATGAATAGTGAGAATAATATTGGACCCAGGATTGAGCCCTGCAGTACGCCATGAGTTATGGATCTAAGATTAGTGACAGAACCAACCCTCTTGAATTTTTGGAAATGGCAGGTTAGAGAACTCTTGACCCAGTTCAGAGCACTGAAATCCAGACCAAGAGCAAGAAGCTGATTAAGCAGAAGATTGTGGCTCACCAGGATAAACACTTTTGTTAGGTCAACAAAGATGGCACCAGTGACAGAACCCTGGTCCATTGCATGGGATATGTCTGAGGTCACTTTCATCAGGGCAGTAAGAATACTGTGACTCCTTCAGAAACCATGTTGACAGAGGGATAGAAAATTGTGATGTTCCAGGTAGTCCTGAAGGTGGTTGTATATTATTCGCTCTTGAATTTTTGCTAAAGGGCAGAGTATGGAAATAGGTCTAAAGTTTTCAATGGTCATATTGGGACCTCCCCTTATGCACAGGAACAACAACCGCCACTTTCTATTTATCTGGTACAGTGCTGGAGAGGAAAGATTGGCAAAATAGGTCCCGGACAGGGCAAGCAAGGGCTGGGGCATTGGGTTTAAGAAATCTAGGCTCAAGGGAGTCATGACCAGGTGTGCTTTCTGCTTTTAGGTTAGCAATGAGCCTCTGGAAATCTTTGCATGATGCTAATTTCAGGCAGAATGGAGGTCGAGCCACAGGGGTGTTTGGGGGGACAGGGGGGAAGGGAAGAAAATGTGGTACCAAAGAGTGAGGTGTATTTTTGGAGGTCATTAAAGAAATCATTAAACCAGGACACGATGGATGAGGGGTCATTGAGGGTGGTGCTGTTGGCAGAGACAGAACTTGGGACTTCAGCAAGCTTCCCTTTTACCAGAGAATTAACCTGTCTCCAAAATTCCTTAGGATTACAAAGGTGCTTGTTTGTAGACATTTAAAGTGGTGGTGTTTGGCTTTATGGAGGATTTTTGCACTTATTTCTGATTTGCCTATAGGCTTGCCAGTCGGAAGGCAGTCCACTTTTTTATAGGTCCACCAAGGCTTGTCACGATGGGTTATGAGTAACCTAATATCCTTGGTAAGACAAGGAGCCTTGACACCCTTGGTTATCGATAATTCGAGTGAGATTGGAAATTAGGAAATCCAAGGCTTGATTTATATCAGGGAGGATGTTAATAGGGCGCTAATCCATGTTATTGATGGAGTTAATGAAGCTGCTAACATCGAACCTAGACATGTCCCGAATCAGAGAGAGATCTTGGGAGGGGGAGCTGGGGCAGTTATTCCTCCAGATACAGAAAGTAGTGAATGCTTACTTATACAGTCCGAGGGGACACCTTTGGCTTTGATTTTTTGAGAGCACTTAGTGATCATCCAGTCTAGCAAGGCATGTTTTCCAGACTTGGTCTTGATACGCGTTGGGTCTTGAATGAGTTGTACTAGGTTGGAGTCAGCAAAGGATGTATTAGGGTTGGGCGGACCTGAAAAGGTCCTGACCCTTATTATCAGGATCAGGATCCAGGCCAAAGTCCTGATAAGTTCTGATTAGTTCTTATTCGAATCAGAACCTTTTGTAAAAAGTGATGAAAACTGCAAATCTGCTGTATAATTGCATAAAGCAACACTGACATTTGTGACACACACATAGAATTGTAGTCAGCATTTCAGGATATGAAAACTGTGAGTTTATATCACTGACGTGCTGGTCAGTTGAATATGGCAGTCATGCAGTTGACCTCTGTCTGTTTCCTGTCTCAGAATCCGTAGTACTAGTGCTGCAACTGTAAACTGAAACTGACCTGTCTGGTCTCAGAAGAGGAATCCCATTCCCATTTAGTAGCACACACTATATAATGGACATAGAAACATAGAAGCATAGAAACATAGAATTTGACGGCAGGTAAGGACTGCTTGGCCCACCTAGTCTGCCCATTTCCCTACCTAACGGATAAGCTGCAGATCCTAGTTAGCCAACAGCCTACTACCTCCTACCCCCCACTAGAATTGCCTTATGTCTGTCCCATGCATTCTTGAATTCTCCCAGTGTTTTTGACTCTACTACCTCCTCAGGAAGGCTGTTCCATGTATCCACAACCCTCTCTGTGAAGAAATACTTCCTCACATTACCTCTGAGCCATCCCCCCTCTATCTTCAAATTGTGCCCTCTTGTTTTTGTACATCTCTTTTTCTGAAAGATGCTACCCTGTTGGACTTTGTTGATTCCCTTGAGGTATTTGAAAGTTTTTATCATGTCCCCTCTCCCTCCTTTCCTTGAGGCTATACATCTTTAGTTCCTTTAGTCTTTCTTCATATGTCTTCTGATGCAGACCCTGCATCATTTCAGTTGCCCTCCTCTGGACAGCCTCCACCCTGTCTATGTCTTAGCAGAGATGGGGTCTCCAGAACTGTACACAGTACTCCAGATGTGGTCTTACCAACTGTCTGTACAGAGGGCCAACAACTTCCTGTTTTCTACTGGTGATGCCTCTCCTTATGCATCCAAGTATCCCCCCAGCCCTCCTTACTGCCTTCTCACATTGCTGGCCCACCTTTAGGTAATCTGATATGACTACCCCCAGGTCCCTTTCCATTTTTGTTGTTGTCAGTATCTCACCCCACATTGTGTACTCTTCCCCTGGGTTTTTGTTTCCCAGGTGCATTACTTTGCACTTCTTTGCATTGAATCTAAGCTGCCATACATTTGACCATTCCTCCAATCTTGCCAAGTCCCTTTTCATCCTTTTCATCATTTCCACCCCACCTTGTGTATCAACCCCGTTGCAGATCTTTGTGTCATCTGCAAATAGACATGCTTTCCCTTCCAGTCCCTCTGCAATGTCACTTATAAAGACATTAAAAAGGACCGGCCCCAGTACTGAACCCTGCGATACATAGAATTTGATGGCAGATAAGGACCACTTGTCCCACCCAATCTGTCTATTTCCCTACCTGTGGGATAAGCTGCAGGTTTTAGCTAACCAGCAGCTTACTTCCTCCTAACAGATATCAGTTTGGTATTGTTGTTTCAGTTTCTTCTCTGCCCCACTGAGAGTCATGCAGTTATTTTCTATGGCATGGGGTTCCCTCCACCCACCCACCCAAATTGATGACACATTTAGGGGAACCCCTACCAAAAAAATAACTGCATGTCCTTAGGAATCCAGAGACCTAGCTACTGTGTTGGAAAGGGGATTGTGGCTGTGAGGTCGAGCCTGTACTGAGTGGGCCGAGACCTACATTCAGGCAATCCAAAAATGCAAAAATTAGACAAGTCCATTAGGACATACTGAAAAACGTGTGCCATAATGTTCAGGCAATCCAGAAATTAGGACGTACTGAAAACATTCTGCCATCAGTCTCAACTACAGGCAGTCAAGAAATTACACAAGTCCATGAGGACATGCTGCGAAACGTGTGCCATCTGGTTCAGGCAGGCAAAAAATTATACAAGTCCATGAGGACATGCTGCAAAAAGTGTGCCATCAGGTTCAGGCAACCCAATAATTAGCAAAGCATGTGAGGAAGACATGCTGAAAACATTGTGCCATAAGTCCCAACTTCAGGTGATCCAAAAATTAAAGAAGTCTATTCAAAATGCGAAATGTGTGCCATCAGGTTCAGGCAATCCAAAAATTAGCAAAGTCTGTTAGGACATGCTGAAAACATTGTGCCATCAGGTACAAACATTGTGCAGGCCACATATGGGCTTACTTGAGTATTAATTTATTTTTCTGAAGAAACAGTGATCTTTCTACTCTTCCAAGTAGTCATCTTTGAGGTCACTGCGAAATGTATTTGCTGCCTCTGGGTCATAGCTGTAACCAGTCAATGGAAGGTTTACTTTTAAGAATGTTAACTTTTCAACATTTTCTTATAGTAGCCTAGATCATGTATCTGTTACCACATTTCCTGCACAGCTAAAAAGTCGCTTTGAAAATACACTGGTTGTGGGACAGACCATATACTTCAGGGCTACCTGCACAAGTGCAGGCCATACAGACTCCTTGCTTTCCCAGTACTTAATGGGATCTTCATACTATTCGATACCTTTTTCTGCTAAGTAACAGTCAACCATGGCCTGGGCAGAAGCAGTGACATATGGAGAAGGAAGGGCTGATTTTTCCAGGATGACAGCATCCAAGTGACCCCAAAGATGACTGCTGGGTCTAGAATGAATGGCAGCAGCTGACTGTTTTGTAGCCTGACTGAGAAGAGAGAGCTGTGAAGGTGCAGGAGGAATGGATGAGGGGACTGCTACTGTTGTCATGTTTTTTTTTCAAAAGTAAATCTACGTCTTGAATGATTTTCTCTCTCTGCAGTTTCGGAACACATTTGGGTCATACTGTAAGAGGTGTTTCATCTTGTACCGTGGGTCTAGTACTCTTGCAATAATGTAATGTTCTGCCATGAGCATTTCACCAAGTTTCTCATCATCTCTGACTTTTTTAAGCATTCCATGTACTACGTCTTTTTTAATTCTGGGTGGCAAGTCCCTTTCAGTTGCACTAGACTCTCCCTTCTGAAACTGGCTTGTTGCAACTTCCAACTCATCCCTGATTGCAGTAAGCTGAAATCTAAGAATCTTGATCAATGGGATTATTTGGCTGAGTGTGGCACTGTTGGAACTCACTTCACTAGTAATTTCCTCAAAGGGCTGCAGGATCTTGATAAGTTCTAAAACAGCCCACTGCTGAGGATTAATGTACACATCAGCATCCCCTATGCTGTTCTCTAGTGTATACTGTCTTACAGCCTTTTTTGCTCCAGCAGTCATTGGAACATGTAAAAGGTAGAGTTCCACCTTGTTGCAACATCCTGGATGAGTGTATTAGGAGGCAGTCCATGTTCTTCTTGTATGGCCCGAAGACGTTGACGTGCTTTGCAGGAGTGACTGAAATGTGTGCATATTCTTTTTACCACATATATGAGAGCCTTTATATCTCTGTCCTCTTCCATAAATGCATGCACAATCAAATTTAGGCAGTGTGCAAAACATCGAATGTGGACAAAGCCCCCATCAGACAATGCTTTCTTTATGTTTGAACCATTGTCAGCCACAATAAAACCTACAGAAAGCCCTTGTGATGTCAGCCAGTACTGTATCTCTCTATTGAGCTCATCCAGGATGTTGGAAGCTGTGTGATCCTACGGGATATACTGGATGCGAAGGGAAGCCAGTTTCAGAAGGGAATTGCCAGTGTCACTACTGGGAGTAAATGATACCCAATGCGCAGTCAGTGACATAAATGGTTCTGGCTGGCAGCTTGTCCATATGTCAGCAATCAGATGGACAAACCCAGCAACTGCATCTTTTAAAGCATTTTTCAGTTTAACACTTACTATATCATACATCTGTGGTATTGCAACAGTTGAGAAATATTTCCTGGATGGAATATTGTATTGTGGTGACAGGTGATTCAAAAGCCTTTTGAATCCTACATGCTCCACAATTCTGTAAGGCTGTAAGTCCAGTGCGATCACCTCTGAAATTAGTTTTGTTATACCAATTGCCTCAGGATGACTACGCTGCTACTTAGCTTTATGTTCAATTGTCTCTGAAATTGTGAGCTGTCTTCTAGCAGTTGAAGTTTTCAGATGGCCAACATTAGGAGTGCTGGATGATAAGAAGGGCAAAAGGGGACAGTTTGTAATACTTATTCTAAAAGAAGAAGATTGAGAAGAAGTTGACAGTACAACTGAAGCAGCAGGGCTGTTGCTGCTATCACTTGATATAACAGGTGCAGCAGGTGTAGTCTGACTTAACTCGGCCTGCATGTTGTCTTCTTTCTCTCTGACCAAAAAATCACGGCTGAGACGTAATGGTTGACATCTCTCTAAATGTCTTTTAAATGCTGAGGTACCCAAAGCACCTTTTTTGCTCCCTCTGCTGATGGTCCTTTTACACATAGCGCACACTGCTCATAACTCATTATAGACAGCCAGAGAAAAGTAAGACCACACATAAGAGGTCACCTTTTTTGTTTTATTACCAGGAATACTATACTGTCCTCCTTTGTCACTTCCACTGTGTTGTTCTTTCTCAACGCTGGGAAGCTGCTCATCATGGTCTTTTTCTGTTTCACCATTAACATCACCCAACAGCTCCTCCAGGCCACTAAGAGAACCTAAATCTGAATGCACTGCCCCCTCATCTGGTTTCTCCTGCACCTGCACCACACTGTTCATGCCCAAACTGCCCATCTCATCATCCAAGTCCAAATCATCCCATCCATCCTGCGTCTGTGCAACTGCCACCTCTACCTCATTCCGGCTTTCCGTTTGTTTCTGCTTTTCTCCCTCCTTGACTACATTCTCCATTTCATAATCATTTCTCTCATCAGACCTAGATTGCCACCCCCCCCCCGGTTTCATTTAAATCTGTACTGGTACTACGGTACACATAGGTACTATATCTTGGTATGCCACTCCTTGTGGTGCCGGCTACTCCTTTAGTTTTATTTAAGGTAGTTTTGACCTTTCCTGTCTATCTGGACAGCATTGTAGAAGAACCACTGCTGCTACCAGATGAAGTACCAGCAATTGGTCTTTTACCAATCAGACTGTGCAGAGTTGTTTGTGATAAAGGTTTCCCAATACCTTTCCCCATTTTGGCCTTGTCCTCATCCTCTCTGGTGCACATTGTCAGCTTTTTTTTTGTATTACACACAAAAATGCTTTTTCCTGTGTGTGTTTTTTTTTATTTAGTCCTCTCACTTGTTCTCAAGTATCTCTGTTCTCTCATGAAGTGCTCGATCTCAGAAACACCCTCCCCCTTCCACAATTGTAGCTATTTTTTTTTTTTTTGAGTGAAACAAAAAATGTCTTTTTACTGTAGGAATTTTCTTTTTCTTACTCCTCTCACTTGTTCTCAAGTTTGTCTGTCCTCTTAGGACAGGCTTAACCTCATAGCCACTCTCCCCTTCCACCAATGTTGCTAGGTTTATTTGTTTTGAATAAGACAAAAAATGCTTTTCCTTTATGTTGTTTTTTTTTTCATTTAGCAGGGAGCATGCAGCAATGATATAAGCAGTTGGCCGTGTATTCACAACAGCAACGAGTAAACAAACACACAGTCAGTTACACACAGGTAAACTGGCACGTGTGAGATGCAATTACAGTATACAGAAAGTCAGAAAAGTTTTTTTTTTTCAATTAATGCCTTCCAGGCAAGACAAAGTACAGCACTGCTGTAAAAGCAAAGCAGAATCATGCAGCAATCTCCTCCCTACTTCAGAGGTTCACTTCCCTTGAGATACGGTGGGGGGGGGGGATAAAACTAACTCACTGATGTTTTCCTTTTATACATAAAATTAAGGCACCTGCTGCAGTTTCAGGCTTTTTAAATGAGGCGATAAAAAGCTCAGCTAACTCTGAAAAGAAAAAGCAGTAGATAGACTCAGGCACTGAGAGCAGGGAGCACTCAAAGCTTGCAACCTGCCAGGCTGATGGGGATCTGCTTTCTCTCTCTCTCTCTCTCTCTTCTCTTTCTCTGTTCCCCTTTTATTTTTTTGTAGTAAATATAATAGCCTGCTTGCTTTTGTTTTTTAATACAGTTCTGGCACTTGCAATTAGTTTGCAGGCTTTATGTTTATAAAACATAATCACAGAAAAGGAAGAGCAGATGAGATCTGATAAACACGAGGAGATAGGCTGTCCACTGTGAGTGACAAGCTTCACCCCCCACACACAATCGATTCTTTTTTTTCTTTTATCTCCCCTTTCTTTCTTTTTAGTTGTGTATTTCAGTGTTTTCTTTTTAAAAAGAAGTCAATCAGTTGGTGGATGTTTTTGCCAAAGGTAAACTGTGATCAGATAATACAAAAAGTACAGTGAGCTCAAAGCTCCATCTCTATATCTTTCTCATAGGCAGTCAGCCACGCACTGAGTAATTCCCACCACACACAGCCTTACATACCTCTATGCCACCTAACCAACATACAGCTAGTCAGGTGGCAGAGGTATATCACTGTCATGTGTGTCTGTGTGTGGTGCAAACACAATCACTTTAGAGGAGATGGTAATGAATTGTAATCATTTGTATTTTTTGTAAAGACCTTGAAAGCACTGGAAAAGGGGAAAAAAATGTTGCTTTTAGCCTTTTATTAACATGCATCGCCCATCTATATGAGTGCTTGTTGATTCTGGAGAGTGTCTTTGTCCCATCTACCCCACCCGAGACACACACACCCTCTCTTACACCCCCATCCGACACCCCACCCTTAAACACACACACTCAGACGAGACTTGAAAGTTTCCCCATGGTGGCATGAGTCCACTGGAGGCAATTTCTTCTTTTCTCACATATGTTTGCGTATCAAGAGCCCAAATTAAGAAAAGGAATAGGTTGTAATGTAATTGAGACTATACTGCACTATGAAGCTCGATGCAGCTGTTGCATCTGTTGCTGCTAGCTGCTATAATACTGGAAAAAAATCAAAGCATTCACCTTTGACTGAAACAGCCAGCTTAGCAGCAGCAGTGATGTGAATACCTATTACCTAATCAAACATACATGCCCGTTACAGTTTCATAGTGCCAGATCGGGGTGGTAAATGGTAATTGGTCACACTCATGTGCCGCTCATGTTTTGTGTATACATTGCTCCTTTTGAGAAACAATAATAAGTCCGACTTTTACATACACAGGATTAATAAATACCAGCATCTGCTCTTGTAAGGATTCCCAACATGATTTCATTGATTTTTAATACTTGAAATAAATGGTGCACTAGCATCTTTAATTTTCAAGTATGTGTGATTTTGTTTTAATATAACCCTTTGGCCATCATGTCCAGGACCCACCATGACTGATGCATCTGCATGCCCCCCCACACACACACACACTTCTGCCATGAATATGTAATGGATCTTTAGAGGAAACCTCACTACCAATAGCCTTGCTTACTGCTGCTTTTTTGTATTAAGTAATACAAAACTGTTCACCTTACAAATGCTGTTTTACTATTTTGATTCAGACAAGTCAAAATGGTCTGTTCGGCTACCCAAAATATTTGTTACCCATCCCCACTGCACCTGTGTCCCTCTCCAAAAGTCCCAAATCACCTCTGTAAAAAGTGATCAAGAACCAGTCACCTGAAAAAAAAATCATAATAGTGCCATTCTAAAAATATTTAACTCCCCCCCAAAAAAAGCAAAAGACAACACATTGAACTGCAGTATAATATCTGAGCTCCATAAACAACTTTAAGAAATAAAAAAAATCTCTATTGGTCTCACTTTTGGTCCCAGTTTTATCTCCAAATAATAAAATAGGAACTGCTCATACTCATTACTTGCACACCCACGCATCAACTCATGGGGCTCTATTTCCAAATGTCGCTTTGATTAGCACAAGCCTGCTTATGGCAACCTCTGGTGTGCTGAGATTCCTGCACCACATTTATAGAAATTCAGATGCAGCAGCAGAAGTCCCAAACTTGCTGCAAGTATTCCCTTGTGACAAATAGATGGCACAATGGACAGCACTGATGGAAGGCAAGGCTACTACATTTATTTTGACCCCTGAAAACTGATGTCTATGTTGTGTGTGGAAGGAACTGGAACCATGGTGGCAAATGCAGCAGCAGGACACTGGCCCTATCACAAGAATAGGGTAACCACTCAGCAGCATGGGTAGAATGCGGCAGGGGTGCATCTCAGACATGGGGAATCATGTGAATGTTGGAGTGCTGACATTGGTGCAGTGACAATACAGGCAGGAGATGTGCACCTAGCAGAGATGTTGTGAAATATAGCTGTGCAATATGCCATATTGTAGGACAGCTATAGGGACAGGTAACTTGTGTGTGTGTGTGATCCTGGCAGCCACGGACATGTTCAGTAACAAAAACTGGCAAAAGGTGGCTTGCATATCAGTGTGGGACTGTATACACTGCTCCATAGACACACAGGCTGCAAGTGTATTAGATGCTTGTTGGATAAAGCACTAAAGCATCAGCTGAACATATAGCCCCAACACAGTAACATGATCTATAGGTGGATGGTCAAAAGTCCTCTGTAGTGTATCTTGGCAATCATGTCAGTTTGATAGGAAATAACACCCTGGCTAAGAATTCAACAAAAATGACTTTACGTTTTTTGGGGGAAACGTGTCCACATTAACAAGATCAGCGGAATAAATTACTTTTCTAGTAAATGCAATGTGACCATAACCTACTAAACTCCTGGTTATCCGAACAGATTGACTGATACCCAAACATTTCGAACAATCAGTGTTCTATTTATTTAGTTTGTATGAGATCTGCTTTGATGATGTCAGACTTTCCCTGTGATCTAACCGACAGGCTGAAATATGAGCATAGAAGTGAACCAAGCACGTCTCTCCCCCCCCCCACACACGTTTTCTATTTACAGCACACAGTATTTTTTAAAATGAATAGATCGAGTTAGTCACTGTTTTTTGTAATACAAGTCATGCAAAAAAATTCAAAAATGGTCTTGGCTGCAGACTGTACCAGTTTCTGGTGCAATTAATCACCACCACTAACAACGATTCTTTCACCTGAATTCATCCACCCATACTCCCCCCCCACCAACAAGTTAACAACCTCACACACAATGGTGCTTTCTCTAAAAATTTGTATTACCTGCAGGTATGGAAGTATTTTATTAGAGAATTAGCAGCCAATTGAAACACTATATGTGACGAGTCAAAGGACAACTTAGAGGTGTTCAGTCTTGAGCACTGAGTGTGAGACGAGGTACAAGTTGCTCGAGGACAAGCTGAGTCAAAATGAAGAGATAACTGACAGTAATTACAAATGTATTTAATATGCACAGTTTTTTCAGATGTTAAATCATGCTGCATAGTGACAAGCACCAAGTAGTCAATGTTACTTTACACACACACACACACACACACACACACTCACGCGCTGTGACAATCCTCAGAACCACAGATGAAACACAAATCGGCTTTTCTGTCAGTTGCACACTGCGCAGTATTGATTCAACCAGCTGATCTTATTTTTTTTTCCCTTATAAAGGTGGTGAAATAATTCCTTAGTTCAGCGGCGGGTGAGGGTGGCACTGGTGATTACCGTGGAAACAGTAAACTGTCTCTGTAACTCTGTAAGGGGGAGTCTGCTGCTTTTCCCTTACATTGGAGTGGGATGGCAGAAGTCTTTACTTTTAATATGCTGCATTGCCTTGCTGTATTTAACTGTGCTGTGCTCTTTTTTTATAAAATAGCCAATTGCAGTGGGCGGACTGGACTCGATACAATTAAGAAGTCAGCTCTTATTGATCCGTGTCCGTCGGACCACATTGGATCTGGGGGGGGGTCTTTTTTTATGTGGGTCGGTCCGCACATCCCTAGGATGTATACAGTTCGCCTGCTTTGGTGTTGAGCCAGTCTATGTTTAAGTCACCACAGAGTATAAGATCATGGCGAGGAAGACTGGCTAGAGAGGTTAGAAAATGGGTTGAGATCTAGGGAAGCCCTGTTTATTGACTGCAGCTATTAAGTAACATTGTGAATTAATTATTGAATAGGCTTTGATGTAGTACAATCTTCTGTCACTTGTTTTTGAACTGTTTAAATAATTTTGAAATAGCATTTGATTTGGGGAGGCTTTGATAATTGTTAAGTATCATTGTAATTCCATGTGCACTTTTTCGTATAAATGACACTTTGGGGTTTCAGAACCACACCCCCTGAGGAAGCCTTGCAGTAAAGCATTGGGGTTAGTGTGGCTTGCTGCTGGACTGGGGCAAGGTGTGTTTTTTTTGTCTGTTATCCAATTGTTATACTGCAATAAAGCTAGGAAAGATTTTTTTTAAAGGATTGCTTATGGGAGTTTTTTCACTCATTACCACCTACCCTGTTGCTCACCTTCCATTTGCACATAGCACAAATGCTGCTTTTTTATTCTTTCTCCACCAGTGAAGACAGCAGGCCCTTGCCAGAGAGTGGCATCATGGCAGCCACTAAGGGGTTCCTGGAGAGGAGGCAGTCAGTATTTACCAGCAAAAGGGTCTGGAAATGGTTAGCTACCCTTAAGACAGATAAGGCCTTTGGACCAGATGGAATACATCCAAGTGTGCACAGGAAGTTGGCAGCAGGGTTAGCTGACCCCATGGAAGGGCTATTCAATTGATCATTACAGTCTGAGATAGTTATAAAGGACTGGAGTGTGGTGGACATGGTTTCGCTCCATGGGGTTGCAAGCAGCAAGTGGGAAACTACAAAACTGTCAATCTTACTTCAGTTGTAGGGAAACTGATGGAGTCACTAGTCAAGGAGGAACTCGTGGACTACCTGGAAAGCATGGCCTACAGGACAGTAAATAGCATGGGTTCATGGCAGGGAGGTCTTGTCAGAGTATCCTAATAGTTTTTCTTGACTGGGTAATGAGGACATTGAATGGCAGCCATTCCATGGATTTACTTTATAATGCTTTCAGCAAAGTCTTTGACTCAGTGCCTCACAGGCAATTGCTGAAAAAGATGGAATATCTAAGCAAAGCAAGGGACATACTAAGATGGGTAGGAAATTGGCTAAAATGGAGGCAGCAGAAGGTCATGGTATATGGGGTAAAATCAAAAGAGAGGGCAGTCACAAGTGCAGTGACACAGAGATCTGTCCTGGTGCCAGTCCCCTTCAATATGTTCAGTGACATTGGAGGAGGAATCCAGGGCAGATTGTGTCTCTTTGCAGATGACACAAAGCTCTGAGGAGGGTAGACAGTAATGAGGGAATTAAGGAGATACAGAGTGACCTGCATAAGCTGGATAGATGGTCTAAGGACTGGTAGTTGAAATTCAGTACCAAAAAGTGAAAGATGAGGCACCTCAGAACAGGGTACTGGACTGGAGGGGATTAAACTGAGCACTTAAACTGAGAAAAGGGACCTATGAGTCACCATTAGAGACATCATCAAGCAATCAAATCAATGCAATAAGGCATTTAGAAAGGCAAATAACATGTAGGGATATACCGGGAGGGGATCTGACAGAGGAGAAAAGAGGTATTAGTGCCTCCTTATAGATCACTGGTGAGACCTCACCAGGAGTACTGTAGCCAGTTCTGGAGTCCTTACCTAAGGAAAGACAAGAAGAGGCTGGAAACAGTGCAGCGTAGGGTAACCAAAATGATTCATGACCAAGAGTCCAGATCCTATGAGGATCAGCTTAAAGCACTAAACATGTACTTGCTAAGGCTAGGGGTTATGTGCTAGAGACCTTCAGGTTCCTGAAAGGAATGAACAAAGTAAACTGTGAGGAATAGCAAATTTAGAACACAAGGGCATGAGTGGAAGCTAGTTGTGAGGAGGTTCTGGAGAGACATGAGAAAGTTTTATTTTAAAGAAAGAGTGCCTGAGCCTTGGAACAATCTGCTACTGGAGGCGATGGGTGCCAGAACCATTAATGGGTTCAAGCATCATTTGGACAATGCTAAGGGCTTAGTAGTTACTTAATGGGTAGTGGCAAGACAGGGATCAAGTGGGCGCATAGTGTGGACAAAAAACTCATAGTGATAAAAGGTCTTGGAGAATGTTATGGTGTTATGAGCAGACTGAAGGGACCATTGGTCTTTTCCTGTTGCCACTGTCTATGTTTCTATGTTTTTGTACTTTACAGCAATTCATCGTAACATTAATTCACATAGGTTAACAATTAATTCTAAACATTCACTTAAATGTTTTCCCCTCATTCTTTATGCAAAAGTCTCTTTAAATTGCTGGATGGCAATCCTTGTAGCAAAATGGATAACAACCCCCAGGAGAGCAGTTGAGTGTCCCTCTTGAACTGATACAGAAACAATGTTTTCCAGCAGAAAAGGACCACTTGGTCAATCCAGTCTGACTCTGGCACAAGGGTAGAGGTGATCTCCTACATGATAGTATACTGGTTGAGAGCTAGTTGATCCAGCTCGATCCTGTAGTAGACCTCTATAGGTTGGGCTCCCTCTGTTCTGGTCTGGTCCCTTCAGGTCTGCCTCCCTACTCAGGCTCCCTGAAAATGAGCTGTGCATTCCATTAAACTAAAATCTTACTCTTTGAGTGAGCTGACTCCATATTCTGATCCTCAGCACCAATCAGCTAATATTTAAGCAATAATGCACAACAGATGTGTTGTGCTAGAATAACGTCATGCCTCAGGTGGTAGGGCACGAGGCCACAGTTCGAGTGTATCCAGCACCATAGAAGTGATGTTGTCCCAGAATAACACACTCTTGAGTGCATTATTGCTACTATATAATGGCTTGAGTATAAGGAAAAAAAGAAAAAGTATTAGAAGATCCATTTTTAAACACATTTTCAATACATTTTTAGAGGGGTAGGTATAAACATTAAACGAAAGTTCTGTTTCACTGCTTCCGCCAGTAGGTGGTGCTGCAGAATAGTGCTGGAGTGCTGTGTAGCCACCCCATGTAAATATCCTGGCTTTGAAAAAGGATAAATGTTTGTTTTTAAAACATTTGAGGTTCTATTTTTTTTTTGAGGAGCTAAAGAAGTTTGCATTTTAATTCCCCCCACTCCTGTCGCAGAGGAACTGTCTGTGCTTCACATTCTCCCCCTCCTACACACATGTATACACACACACTACAGGAAGCTAGAAGAATTACATATTTTTTTCAGTTTCTCCTTTACTTTAGCAGTTCTTTATGAGGAGCTGCAGTTATGGTTTTTGGAAGTGGAGCTGGAGTCATGGTCATCAGGAGCAAAGCAGGTATGGGTGGAGCTGCAGTTGTAGTCCATCAGAAGCACAGCGAGTATAGGTGGAGCTGCAGTTGTAGTCCATCAGAAGCAGAGTGAGTATGGGTGGAGCTGAAGTCATGGTCATCAGAAGCAGAGCGGGTATGGGTGGAGCTGCAGTTGTAGTCCATCAGAAGCAGAGCGAGCATGGGTGGAGCTGCAGTTGCAGTCCATCAGAAGCAGAGCTAGTATGGGTGGAGCTGGAGTCGTGGTCATCAGGAGCAAAGTGGGTATGGGTGGAGCTGCAGTTGTAGTCCATCAGAAGCAGAGCGAGTATGGGTGGAGGTGAAGTTGTAGTCCATCAGAAGCAGAGCGAGTATGGGTGGAGCTGGAGTCATGGTCATCAGGAGCAAAATGGGTATGGGTGGAGCTGCAGTTGTAGTCCATCAGAAGCAGAGTGAGTATGGGTGGAGCTGGAGTCATGGTCATCAGGAGCAAAGCGGGTATGGGTGGAGCTGCAGTTGTAGTCCATCAGGAGCAAAGTGAGTATGGGTGGAGCTGCAATTGCAGTCCATAAGGAGCAAAGCGGGTAGGTTGCAAAGCCACATGCACTGAGTGAGCAGGGGAGTGTAGTGAAAAAAAAGATATGTTGCTGAAAGCCATCAGAGCAATTGGTTTCACAACCACACAAGGAGGGAAAGACTAGTTCTGTGGCTATGAAGGTGATCATTCTGACTTCTTACACTGAGGGTTTTTTCTGTTGAAAACTGCACTTGCCATTTCAGTTGTTATGTTGAGCAGTTTATACCGAGATGAAACTGGTCAAAATGATGATAAAATAATTGTTTTTGTTGGCTATAATGGTTCCTGCCACAGTGGGAGGGTGGGAGTGGTTGTTTTAAATGTGTACCATATACTTAGATGTAGCCATGGGTTTCCCTTTCCCTAAATTTCTGTGTTGTGGGATGAAGGGAAGGATTTCTCATGTTCCTTACATGTTGTGTGCCCATGTGTGTGCTGGACCTTCACGCAGTGATGTTGTGCTGGATAACATCATTGTTGAAGGTGACCAGTGACCAGTCAAGAGGTGGGATTCTTTTCTTATCATTATATAATATGAGTTTGAATCCTGCAGCATAATGAGCCACATTAGAATGCTCAAGCTTGAATCCCCAATCCAACCGTCACCAAGATTCTGAACCCTCTCTCCATTGTTCAAATATATTCAAATGCTGTATACTTTCTATGAATCACCTTCATGTTATTAAAATTTATAATACACATATTCACACTTTCACAGCTAGGAAACTAGCCCTTTAGGCTTTCTGCAGTATTTTGTATGTACAAAATGGACCAGGGGAACCCTAAGTTGCTTTGATTTGAAGTTCACATTGTTTATAAAATGACAGTTGGCTTTTTACACGGTGCCACCTTCCCCGAGGAGAAAACACCATTTGTTTGGCTCATTTGTCCTTTAAATCTGTCAAGTTTTACTGTCATTGTCTTAAACTTTATACATGCAAATTATTCTGGTCCATACTCCTCCCAGGAGTTGTCCTAAGGGCTCCAGTTTAATTACTACCCAAGAGTATAGTCTACCCGCTAGGACCCTCCTTCCTGGCTTTCCCTGCCTCTCAGCATACAGTAGCCTTGTATAACATGATACAAGGCCAACAGGGGAGGAGACTTGGCAACTGCACGCTATCCATTGTGAGGAGGAGAAGGAGCAGCAGGGACACAGAAACGCTTGTATTTCTTTTATTACAGGTATGTCATTGTTGCCTGCATAATAGAGAAATATTCTGTGTCCTTTCCAGTCCATCTTGTGCTGCAGTAGTAGAAGTGGAAGTAAAGCCCCCGGTTCCATGATTTTGACTGCTGATTTTGGTTGAGTCTGGGCAGTGGCAGATCTGCCAGAAGTTCAGCATCTTAGCGGGGTGACCCTGAAGAGGGTCAGTCACTGGAGATTCCTTACCCCTACTTAGTTAATATTTTAGTGTCTTCTCTCCCCTCTTTTTTTTGCTATATTTCTGCTATGTTTTTAAATTTATTTACTGTGTGGTCCCCATCTGTTTTTTGATGGTGATTGCTGTGTCTGAGCTTGTGTTTGATATTGTTTGATACTGGCGTGTTTGGTGAGATTTGTGAGTGGAACACACTGACCAGTGTTGCTGGGTTTGGGTGTTTGGATGTGTTTATTGTCACCACATATTCTGGCATTCTGGGATTCAGACCTTCATTTTTATTGTTTCCTGCAATAAATGGGCTTTAGTTTTTTGGTCAAGATCTTTGTTTTTTGTAAAAGCAGCATGTTATCAGAGATTATTTTTAATTTTAATTGCATTTGGGGGATCTGCAGGTGGGAGCAGGGATTTAATGAGTAGATTAGGAGAACTCACTGACTTCAATTGGGTACTCAGGTGGTTACTGGAGAAGGGATAAGGAAACCTCAAGCAGGCTTCAGTCATCTAATTACTTAATTATTTATTTAATAAGCCCTAACTACTTCTCATTACCCCCCGATTTCACGTAATTGATGTTACAATGGGCCACAGATGTTACAACCTATTCAGCTTAAATATCAGGCAGATTATCCTATTCTACCACATTCTGCTGTCTTCTACTACTCCAATTGGTTGTGTTAGTGTGCTGAGGTGTGTGAACATGTGTGAAATGCCTGTCTCTCCTTCTAATCTACAACTGTATTTTCTCAAATTTGGGAGACAACAGGGGAAAGACTTGGCCCTGCTGTGGTTTCACTCGTAAAAAGATTTTTGTCTACCTTAGTCACTGACGACACGCTGCTGACTCGTTACTTGATCTACCTTTGAAGTAATATTGATGAAAATTTGGGAGATTTAAAAGTAAGCGACGTTCCTTTTTCGATGTATTAATTTAGGGAGATAAACTAAGTAGCAGAGCACTTGTGAGTTTATGAATTAGTATTGCTATTGCCAAAGTGTTTCTCTGCCTTTTATTTTAGAGTTTTATTTTTTTATTTAAATTACAACTAGTGTAGAGTTCTTGTTCTTTTGTAACATGTCCCTGGATTTTATTAGTTGTTACCCGGTATTTTTATGTCTGTCCCCCCCCCTTTCATTATATAGTGGCTGGGGATAACTGGTGTCTCAAGTCCACTTGTATAGAAGAGATCCCTAGAGACTGACCTTGGGACTCTTGGATTGTTGGAGAAGGAGCAGTGAGTCTGGATGAGGTGCTGAGAAGATCTAATGCACCTTGGAGGAAAACTGAGAGAGGTTGGCAAATTAGGACTTTCCTTCCTTTTCCAAGGACAGATCGGGCAAGAGAAAGATAGAGAATCGAAGCAAGGACAATGAAGAACATTCTGAAAAAGTTTTTTAATGGTTATTGGTAAATGTATCCACATTGAACTTTAGGGAATTACATCAAGCCAGCTGGATCCACTTAAAGTATATGTGGAAAGAGGGCATCTAACCAGCACAGATAAGATTTTACAAGAACTGAAGGTTAACTTCTTGCTGTTTATATCTTTGAATTTGTCTCTTACTTTATCCCAGAAGTTTTTTTTCTCTCTGTTATTTATTAGCTAGTAGGATATGATGTAGTGTTTAAATTCGCAGTTGATGGCAAACAGAAGTGGAAGGGTTCTTGTAAAAAAAAGTCAAAGAATTCTTTATTAAATATGGGAGGAGGGGTATCTAAGAACCCTTGAGGTAAGAAAAGTGATAAAGCTAAACCCCAGAAATTATCTAAAGAACCCACAGATAGTCTAATCAATTGCAAGGGCATCAAGAAACCTAGAAATGGTTGTGTTTATTTACAGGATTTCCAAATTGCCTCATCCACTCCAACCCAGTGTTCACAAGAGTCGAAGTGTAACGCTATAACTGATAGCAAAGGGGTTGTCTATAGGGGCAGTATCATGGGGCAATGTCAGACAGATTACTTTTTTATGCCATCACATGTATTATCTAATAATCATAATACTGGCGATTTCACTGACAGTTCACCTGCTTTACCCGCTTCAGTAATTAAGACCAGTGGCCATGAGTCCTTATTAAAAAGTCAAACCAAAACAATGGATTTTTTCCTTTATAAAAAAAGATCACTCATGTTTTTTTTTACATTAGAGTTACACAATTTTAAGGGTAAATCAATGTGGGAAACGGGTAAAACTGACCTATTTGGATCCAGTGCAAGGTGATTCTATGTCTAAGGGAGAGGGCATTTCTTTCTTTCCATCTAGAATGGACCTGTTTAGTCCCTTTGAGTTATCAAGTGGGCTGGATGACTTAGGTGGTTTAGGTGGGGAAAGGAGGAGGATGATGTGAAGGGGGAAGAGACTCTTGCTGGGTCGCCAGGTGAGGTCTTTGAAAGGATGGATAAAGAAGTACAGAATATTCAGCTGGCTCAGGATTTCATTGCCCAGAGTCCAGATACCATATCTAGATATACTATCAAGACCTTAGCCCACCCGGTGATGTCTAACATTGTATTGCTGGAGGCTTATAATGGTATCAAGTCTACAATAGAAACTGTGTCACTTCTCTGCCTAGAAAGGTTTTCTCTGCTTGATAAACATATTTCAGAACTGGTTGAACAATTTGATGGTTTTAGAACCAATCATAATTTAACATTTTCAACACTAATAATACCAGAGATCCCTAAAGGTAAAAAGGAAAATAGGCTCCATCAAAATAAAAAACAGAAGGAGTTGATGAAGCATAGAAAAGCTAAACAGAAACCTGGGAATAATAACAATAATAGGATTCACAGAGAGGAATACAAGAATGAGGGGGTCTCTAAAATACCAAAGAATAAGGGACAACATCATTTAGGGAAGGATAAAGAAGAATTACAAGTAATGAATAAGGTGAAATCTCCTAAAAAGGCAGAGAAAAGTGACATTTTCATAGAGCAGCAAACCCCAAAGCAGCACAACCTGGGTGGTCCATGTCTCACAGGAGCCATAGACACGGTAGTTTCTGGGAATTCTATCACTTTGGATAGAGCTCAACACCCTCTCAGACTTCAACCATCTTTATTGCGAGAGGAAGCTCAGCATTTTGATTTAGAAGAGGGTGAGGCATTCAATTTAATATGCACAGGCAATGAAATAGTATTCAAAGTGGATCAGATGTATGTAAAAGAAGAGTAAATCAAGGCCTCACTGATGAATCTGATAGCCCACTTGTTAAGAGCTGAATTAGGGCTCCCACTGGTAGCTACTGCCCTCAATTTTGTAAGCAGGGATAGGTCTACTTCTGCTCATTCAGTCTATTTCATGTTACCTAATATGGAAATGGCGAAGCAGGTTTGGGCAAAACAAAGTCTGATAAATGCATTGAGCATGTTGATATCATCACTGGTTACCTGGGCTACCATTTGGAAAAGCACCTATAAAGGGGTAAAACCGGATAAGATTTTAGCATATGATAGGTTTGCTACAATTTTAGCCCAGTTAAACTGGTATTTTGGAGTAAGCCCCACATCATATGTGCTGTCCATTTTTGGAATTAACACTTTTGAAGGAGAAAATCCCTGTAACTTAGCCTTTCATCTTAGGCTGATTCTTTCAACTATCACAAAAATCCAGATTCATAGTAATGAACTAGTTCAGGTAGAAAGGGTCTCAGGAGATGAAGGGGGAACCCAGATTGACCGTCACATATGCTCGGCAGAACTGTTCACTCTAATTTTAGAAAGTGGACAGATTTTGGATGAGTTACACATCTGTTTAGTGGCAATGAATGAGTGGGATTCACAAGCTCAAACCACAACAACCCCCTTTAGCCTAGTTAAACTGGGATTTTGGAGTAAGCCCCATCCAGAAGTCAAGAACTGGGTGTAACTGGGTAAACTAGCCCTACACCAGCAAGAGTCCCCAACTGTAATTTCCTGAATTGGAACATAGCAGGGATACATAATAAGTATGCAGAGCCCCAATGGGTTGATTTTGTAGTGGGTTTTGATGCAATTACTTTTCAGGAAACATGGACAGTAGCTCAACCCTATCTGAATGGGTTTGAATCCTGCTATGTTCCAGCATCTAGAGTGAAAGCTCCTGGGAGACATGGGAGGGTCTAGTAACACTGATTAAGATTAGGGAGGGACTAAGGGTATTAATGAACCATTCCCCTACCCAGGAAATGCTTTTTGTTTTAGTTTTATGGGACACTAGGTTAGTATTGCTTGTGAATGTTTATATTCCCCCGAGCTTTCACTGTCATCCTACATATGATATATGGTTGAAATTGGCTTCTGAGATGGAAGTAATTACACAACAAAATATGGTTGATACTGTACTAGTAGCAGGAGATTTTAATGCTAGAATAGCAAAGTTTGATAACTTAGTTTTTTACAAGAACAACTGTATATGGCAGATTTTGAACCCAGAAAAATGACAGACATGGTACTTAATGAGGCAGGGAGATGTTTGCAAAGTTTCATCAGGACTAACACTTTTTTGATTCTTAATGGGAGATTTGGTGGTGATTTGGGGGGGGGGAGATCAATTATTTCTCCTCAGTGGGAAAACGTGTGATTGATTTTATAATGTGCTCTCCACTTAGTTATGTCCATTTTAAGAAATTACTGGTCATTATGCACCCAGAAAGTGACCATGCAGCATTGTTACTTTCATTTATGAATGATAATGTTGGAACTGTTATGCCAATTAAACCAATGGCAGCCTTAGGAATACAAGGGAAGATGAGGTTGACCATAAACATTAAAACTATGGATAGGGCAACAAATTTAATCTATTCTACCACTTTTTCTTCTCTAAATATAATAAATGATCCAAGCATTAAACAAATTAATCAGTTATTGAATATATGCTATCAACAAATAAATAAAGAGATATATTGCACAAGTGAAAGGAAGCATATGTTCTCCTCCTGGTTTGATGCTCAATGTGTAAAAGAAAACAGAAATGTGGGAAGGCTTATTAGACAAACAAAAAAAACACCTATAAAGAGTGCAGTTTTAAAATTAAATAATCCCGTAGAGATTAAAAAAACTTATTACACAAAAACAAGTGGAGTTTAAACATAAAGAATGGGAAATTATGCATCATGCCATTAAAATGAACAATGTCAAACTCTTTTGGTCACTGGTGGCAAAAGGAACCAAAAATCAGAATTCAACCTTACCAGTACATATCCTAAAAGAAACCTGGATAACATATTATAAATCATTACTTAATAGGGATCCAGACTCAGTGGTGGACTTGGTGGATATTTTTTATAATAAGGAAGAGTACTCCCTCTTAGTATTTACACTTTTGGGAGTAGAAGATGCCATATTGAAATTACCAAACAATAAAGCACTGGGACCTGATTTAATCCTGGGTGAAGTCTTTAAAGCACATTTAAACTACTGGATAATCTTCCTTACAATTTTTTTTAATCTTTGCTTAAAGGAGAGATATGTTCCTCTTTCATGGTCTAAAAATATAATAGTACAGATTCATAAGAAAGGACACTATCAAACTTCATCTAATTACTGTCCATTTAGATGAATTGATATTAGTGGCAAAATATTTGCTAAAATATTGTTACAGAAACTCCAGATTTGGACTGAGTCAAGATCCCCTTTATCCATCTTTCAAGCTGGCTTTCGTCATAGTTATTCGACTATAGACAACATTTATGTTCTCTCACACTTGGTAGAAAAATATTAATTGTTCCATAAAATGAAGCTTTATGTTTTATTTATTTAATTTTTTAGTTAAACGTTTTTATTGTTTTTTTGTTAAAACATAACAAAAGGGCAAAAATACAAAAACAGCAGTAACACTTAATTTTGACTTTGTACTACAACAGCATACAATTAACGTATGGAGGTATTACATATATTGCATTACATCACAGTTCTAAAGGGAGAGTTACAGGGTACCTGTTAAAACAGGAGGCATCTACCTTGAATCTTTCCAAAAATCTGAAACCATGAGGAGGTACTACTGCTGATTCAGGCAAGGCTTCATGCATTTCAGTAGCTGTACCTTCCTATGGCCTAATCTGAGGGAACATCTGAAAAAGAGGTGAATATGGTGCCACACAGTAACTAAGGGTGATTAAAATAATTTCTGGGGAGGCGGGGTGCTAATGTAATTCTCTAAACCGTACCTTCTATAAGCAGAACACAAAATATAGAAAGAACATACAGAAAGCATAACAGTAACAGTAAATGACAACAATAATAACTATTTACAAAAAACTGTCCTCCTAAGCGGAATGAAAGGGAGACAGCACATACTTAACAGAAAACTAAATTCAATGATCTGATTATGCAGTACATCATATTAGGGAGAAAGAGAATAACAAAGGCTACTAGAAACCAAGACAACCAACACCTGTTCTGGAAGCCAGGTAAGCCATGTATGGAACCCAGCAATAATGTTAAAGAGGCATTGCCTTTCATCAGGTGAGAACATCTATCTAGTTCAGATATGTATGTAAGTGCAGATAAGATCTCTGTTATATTAGGTATATTAGAAGATCTCCAGTTTTTGAGGATAGAATGTTTCACCTGCATGCTTAGGAGCATCAGCAATCTGAATGCATGAAGACTAAGATTTGGGACTTCAGATTGAATACCTAGCAGCATAAGGAGGGGCACTAACAGGGATATTACATTGTAGGATTAGGTTTGCTGCACTAAGGATGGACTTCCAGATGTCTGTGATCAGAGGGCAAAGCCATAAAATATGATAAAGGTCTCGTCTGTGTCCATGGTATCTCCATCATTTATCGTGTGAGTGCACTTGCATTTTCTTTAGCATTACAGGGGTTCTATACCATGAGTGCATTATTTTATTTTGGATAAGTCTGCTCCTAGCATCCATAAGTGCTTTATGTCCTACCTGCCAGCACTGATTCCACTGATCTTCGGTCAGTGACATTTTTAAAACCTTATCCCACTTGTACCTTGAGGATTGGTTAGAGGTGGGCAAGGTATCTCTAATTAGGGCATAAATTACACCTGCCGTCCCTTTCTGTAGGGCAAGCCACGAGTGTAATGGGGTGAAAGGTCATTTGATGTATTTGCCTGTTGCAACATTTGTTTCAAGGCATCTCTGATCTGCAAATACTTCCAGAATTCAGAGCTGTGTAGTTTCCATTTACTTTGTAGTTGTTGAAATGTATCTACCATTATAGATCCCTTGACCAGTAGGTCTTTTACAAATAGGATGCCTTTTTCCTGCCAAGTGAATCAAGACACAGGCAGACCACCTATGGTGACATTGGGATTATTCCATGAGGGAGTGTATAGTAAGGGGAAGGCTGATATATTTAATTTTTTGTGGAGGATTCGCCAGTACTGAACTGAGTGACCTATAGTGAGGGTGCAACATAAGCTCCTTAGAGGCCCCAGGCCACAGCAATGTAGCTGTAACAGGGGCTCCACAGAAGCCTTGTTCTATTGTTAACCATTGGGGCGACTCTTCAGACTGTGGGTTGAACCATTTCAAGGTCTGTGAACATTGATATGCTATTTTGTAGCCCTCTATCCATGGGAGACCCCATCCTCCATATTTTCAATGTGCTCTAAGTATATTTTTGCCAAAATGGGGTTTAACTTTACCCCATAGAAAGTGATCAATGTTTTTTTTGATTTTTTTAATCCATACCATAGGGAGAGATAGAGGGATGTGAGATATTAGACGGAAGATTCTAGGAGCAATTGACATTTTATAAGCTGATATTTTTCCAGCTAATGTGAGGTTAAGATGGGACCAGCGATCCAGATCACATCTGCAACTAGATAGTAGAGGGCCTAAGTTGTTGTCCCACCATTTCCCAGTGTCTGCTCCCACTTTGATTCCCAGATATGTAATGGTGTGTTGTGACCATTTAAGGCCAAAGTGGGACATGGTGTGGGGGAGACATTTAGAATTAAGTGTAAGGATCTCTGTTTTTGTCTGATTAATTTTGAGTCCAGAGATATGAGAAAAGTGTCCTAATAGGGTAAGAAGAGGTGGGATAGCATTTGTGGCATCTCCTAAAATAACCAGTAGGTCATCAGTGTACATAAGCGTAGTGAGTTGTGGATAACCTTTAGTAATACCAGCTATAAGGGGATGCTGACAGATTGCAGCAGCCATGGGTTCCACTGCTAGGAGAAACAACAAAGGAGATGGGGCATCCCTGTCTGGTACCTCTGTAAAGCTGGAATGAGTCAGATAATACAGAGTTGGTAAGTACCTTGTCAAGGGGGGCATGTACAGAAAGCTGTTATAGCAGCACGGAAGTGAGGGCCGAATCCGAAGTGTTGAAGAATGGTGTGAAGGTAGTCCCATTCCACAGAGTCGAACGCCTTCTCAAAGTCAATAGCCAGCACAGCCACAGGTGTCAGAGTGGATTTAGCTATGCAAATGAGGTTGAGAAGAGTCCACAAGTGGTCTGAGCTGTATCTGCCTTTCACAAATCCTACTTGGGATGGGTGTATCAAAGAGGGGAATATAGGGTTTAGCCTATTTGCCAGCACTCTAGCATATAACTTGCTGTCGGTGTTAATCAAGGAGATAGGGCGGTAGCTAGTGGGGTCTTCAGGGGCTTTTCCCTTTTTTGGAAGGACAGTTATAGTGGCGTCTCTCAAGGTTTGAGGTAAGATGCCCTTATCTTCAGCCTCCATAAAAACCTGACACAGTAGAGGGGAGATCATAGGGAATATTAGCTGAAGGAACTCTACAGGGTACCCATCACCTCCGGGTGCCTTCCCTGATTTGAGAGCCATCAGTGCAGAATTGACTTCTTGTGGTGTGAGGGGGGTTTAAAGGGCATCAATGTGGGATGGAGAAAGTTTCGGTAGCTCAATAGATTGAATGAAGGCTTTGGTTGCAGAATTATCTTTAGGTCTGGAGGATGTATAGATTTGCGAGTAAAAAGACGCCATAATTTCATTCACACTTTGAGAGCTAGTTTGAACCTTTCCGGTATTTGGGTTTTTCAAACCAGCTATGTATCACTGGGATTGCTGCTTGCGGATTTGGTATGCTAAGACCTTCCCAATTTTGTCCCCCCCCTTCCCAATATGTATAATGAATCTTGAGAAGGGCTAGATCTGCTTTCCTGGATAGCATTTCGTTAAGTTTAATACGTAATTGTAAAACTTTCCTTCTGGATTCTAAGTGGAGAGAGGGTGGGATAAAGCTTTGTGCTCATGTTCAGCATTAGCAAGTTCACTTTCAAGCTGGGTAAGTTC
This sequence comes from Neoceratodus forsteri, assembly GCA_016271365.2. Taxonomy (NCBI): domain Eukaryota; kingdom Metazoa; phylum Chordata; order Ceratodontiformes; family Ceratodontidae; genus Neoceratodus; species Neoceratodus forsteri. The sequence continues at coordinate 761,670,630 of CM057451.1, forward strand.
CTTTTCTTTGCACCTCCTTCTATGGGAGGCATATCCAATGATTTTGCCTCACATAGTGGCTTTATATGCTTCTCATGTGTTGGAGGCTGAAGTTTCCGACACAGGGTTTTCTTGCAGGAATAACTGGGTTTGTAATTTAGCCCATTCAATAAATGTTTGGCCATGCATAAGGAGGGCATCCAGTCTCCAGGATGTAGACCATGGTGTGGGTGGTCCCATACCAGTGTCAGCTGCACAGGCGCATGGTCTGAAATGACTGTAGACAAGATATTGGTACTTAAAACAAATTGAGTCAGACACTGGGAGATTAACCAAAAATCAAGTCTACTAGAGGAGCCGTGTACTTCAGATTGGGAAGTACAGTCCCTGTCTGAGGGATGGACTAGGTGCCAAATATCCACCAATTGGTATTCAGAGCTAAGATTAAGTACGGCCTGTACTCCTTGGGTATTATATTCTCTCCCATGACCACTTCTATCTAGTGCAGGGACAAGAGTCAAATTGAAGTCCCCCCACCAGGATAGGTATATCCGGTTTCAGCATTGTCCCTAATTTAGAGTTGAGTTCCAGAAAAAAGGATGGGCCGTCCTCATTTGGTGCATATATATTAGCTATTAGTAGCTAACCATGTGGAGTATCCAATAAAGCTATCACCCATCTACCCTGAGAGTCAACTTTACTCTGTAAAATAGACCAAGGGAGTGATTTATACAATAAGATAACTACGCCTCTTTTTTTTGTGGGGGTGCGGGCATGAATTTCTAATCCCACCCAGTCCTTCACCAAGTATCCGTGATCCTGCTTAGTTAATTTGGTTTCTTGTAAAAGGGCAACCTGGGTTTTGAGCCTCTTCAAGTGGGTTAGAACTTGTTTTTGTTTTGAAGGAGAGTTCAACCCCTGACATTCCATGTTATAAAGGTTGTTTCATCCATGGTCAGACCAAAAGTGGAACATGGTAGCTAAGGTGACAATATAAGAAAAGGTGTTGTCAGGGGAGTGATATTGTAATGGATCAGACATTGTTCCTGGACTCATACTACAGAAGGTGATGGTTGGCAAGTCAGACACAGATAGACATACATTTTGCAGGATGTGTTTTAAGATTAATAACTGGAGATACAGGAGTGACAGTAATATTGTACAAAAGCACAATGTGCCTGAACTATATACATATATCATGCAACGTTGCACGGCAATACGAGTGGGCATTATGGGCCAAAGGTCTCAGTAACCTTAATAGCCCACCCACCTGCCAGACAGAGGGGGGGATAGACTATAGTCCCAGTTGCATGGCTAACCCAGAGCAATAAAACAAAAAACAAAATGCATTCCCCAGGGAATAGCATGGGCAAGGAAAATCACTTGCCTAAAAGGATTTCATGTCCTTATACAGTGTAGCCTGGGAGGTATATAAACAGCCTTGGGGGTTACAGTATAGCTCGAATAGGAGATAGGGGAATTATTACTTGGGAGAGATAACGGGCTTAGCTGGATAATCCAGCCTGGAACACTAAGTTCTTGGTATAACAGCCTCTAAACATGAGAAAAAAAAGAACCAAGAGAACATTTCAGACATACTGTTTCATATAGTTAAAACAGTAAAACGTTAAAACATTACCCCCTAGATTTAAGCTGAGTACAGCAACTTTGTATTAGCGCCCTGAGTATTTTCCCTCTTTTTTATTCAGTTTTGTTTCTTTAGCATAAACAGCCTTGGCAGTGAGTGAGTTGCATGGCCTGCAAAGCTAGCAGAGAGAAAGAAAATCATTAAACCAGCAGCTGACCCAAGCGCTGCTATTAACCGCAAACCACCCCCTCAAGATCAATGCCAGGCTGTGTGCGCTGAGTGAGGGAAGAAGATATAGGAGAAAAAAGAACCAGGACACTTATCTAAGTCCAAGTATGCTGATCTGCCATCTGCAGAAGATCCAAATCTGAGGGGGCATGCTGAGAACATTCTTCGGCAGGAGTTGCAGATCACTGGGCTGGAAGGGGCAATAGCACATCCGTCACAGAGGGAGTCTTATCGGGAGATGAAGCTGCAATTGGAGCCTGGATAAGGGCCTCAGTCCCAGCAGTTTCTTGTGCCATCGTTTCCTCTGGATAAGTGGGGAAGTCAGCTGCATTCTCAACTGAATCCACAGGAGCTAAAATGGCAAAATGATTTGGCATAGAGAAACGCATTACAATGTCATCTGGATGGCTTAAAGGAGACAGGGGTACCTCGTCGCTTCTGTCATGCAGATGTTCTCATCTCGGGTGGCTTCAGATTGTTGCCACTTATGGATTCTGGCTGAGAGCTGGTCAACTGCTATGGAATTGAAAACTGGGAGGAGAGGGAGCCCTGGTGGTTCAAAGCGATAGCAGCAGTTATGTTCAGCAGGCCTTGTTCTTTTCATCTGACTGCTATTATTCAGCTCTGGAGCTGGTTGAGATGGCCAATTAGACTGTAGATACTGCATTAGGCTGTCCGGTGTAGTGAAGGATATATGACAGCCATTTACCTCTAGGCGCATAATTGCTGGGTATCACAATGAGAATTTAATCTTAAGTGAGTGCATCAGCTTCCTAGCCTCTGTGTAATCTTTCCATCTGGCGGCCAGCTCCCGAGAGTAGTTCTGAAAGATCAGAATTTTGTGGCCTTGCTAGGATAGACCCCCAAGCTGTCGTGCTCTTGCAGTGATCCACTCCTTATCTGCAAAGTTTAGGATACGGGCCATGATAGCCCTGGGTCTTTCACCACTCTTCGGAGTCAGGCTAACTGTTCTATGGGCCCTTTCTATTGTAAGCCCAGGAGGAACCTCACATTTTAACAGCTCAGGCAGTGTATCATATAAAAAGTCTAAAGAATTGCCTTGTTCCATGCCCTCAGGAAAGCCAAGGAATCGGAGATTATTCCGATGGCTCCTGTTCTCCATATCATCCATTTTGCTTTGCAGTGATTGAATCGTTCTGCCTTGGTCCCTAATTATGGCTGTAAGCTTCCCAATTTCAGCCGTATTTTGATCCGCTTTGTTTTCAGTACGGGTAATTCAAGCCTCAAGCTGTTGAATGGGAGTCATAGTTTTATTGGAGGCTAGTGTAACCTCAGCCATTTGATTAAGTAAGGCCATGAACATTTCGGTAGTTTGCAGCGTAGTCGGCTCTGCAGAGGCCTCTGGTTTTTTATACTGTGCCATTTTGTTGTTCGAGTAATCCAACCTGGAGAGCGTCTACCAGCGATCAGGATAGAGATTGTTGTTCCCAGTAGGTTTAACAATGTTTCCCCAGCTATACTGATGCATCTGGCTGGTTTTTAGGCAGTGTAAAACTCGGAGGGAGCCCGGGGTAGTAGTGAGCATTTGCTTTAGGCAGCCATTGCGTCCGGAGCTAAGCAATGCCCCCTATGTTTTATTTATTGATTTTTCAGCAGCATTTGACTCTGTAAACAGAGCCAAATTGTGGGAAATATTGGTTGAGAAAAGGCTTCCCTTGAATCTTCTTGTCTCAATTCATTTGCTATATATGCATACCCTAACTGCTGTTAGATATGATAACAATGGAAATATTTCAGATTATTTCCCAACAACTGCAGGTGTAAAACAAGGATGCTTTTTGGCACCCCTTTTATTTAACATATATATATTGACTCCTTGCTAACTTATAATGAGGTAACCAACCTAAATTTCCCTAAAATTAACAATACACCTATACACACTCTTGCATAAGCAGATGATTTGATATTATCTGCACTTTCTAGACAAGGACTTCAAAACAAAATAACACAAGTTAACATTAAGTGTGAACAATTGGAATTAAAAATAAATATAAAAAAAACAAATTTATGATTTTTGGGCCCCAATCGGTCAAATCAACAAACTTAAAATTTTACATAAATGACAACTGTATGGAAAGGGTCACTTTATATGTATATCTGGGTGTTAAGTTTGCCACAAATGGATCTTGGTCCTGGCATTGGAATGACCAGGTAGCAAGGGCAAAGTTGATAGCTAAAGCACTGCTACATTTTAATATGAAATATGGGGGACACTCGGTACTGCTGGCTTTATTGGCAGGAGAAGCCAAAATTAACCTCATTGTTACATATGGAGCAGAGGTTTGGGGTACAAATTTCACAAACTGTTTAGAAATTCCACTCTCAGTGTTTTATAAATCTCTATTACAGGTCCCATTATCTATCTGTAATGCTCTAGTAAGGGCTGAATTGGGGAGAGTTCCTATCTCTACAATAATTGATTTATGGGTAGTGGGTTATTGGTTAAAGATTATTAATAATCAGATAAATCATCTTCTTTTTTGGTGTTTGAAAGAAAAGATTAGGTGGCAAGAACAGAATTCTATCTCCCCATGGGTAAAAGCCCTTAAAGGAACTTTGGGAAGATTATCTATGAACCATTTATGGTCAGATTTTAAAAAATCAATTGCAATCTCACCCTTATTTAAGCAGATTATTAAAAATAATCTTATAAGGCTTGCACAGGAGAAACAAATGGAGCAGGTTAGAAATCAACACCACGCTATCTGGCTAAGCTAAAATAAAATAGACGCTTATTTAGAGAATTACTTAATATTACCTTTGACGCCATCATATAGGAAATCTATTACATTGGCAAGGATGGGAATTACATGTTCTAAATACACATATTTTAATAGAATCTCTCCTGATGCCCCTTATATGAAAAATTGTAGATGTAATAGGGGTTTTTTGGAAAATATTTATCATATAGTAGTACAATGCTCATTATAAAAAAAAAAATACAGATGAAGTTATTGAATGACTTTCTGGTGAGATACATAAATGCAGACTATGACCCGATGTTTGTTCTTTTACATCCACATACAATTGTAGAGGCAGAGATGGTAGCAAAATTCTTTTATGAAGTGATGACAATTTTAAACAAAACATCTCCCTGGTCTCAAAAAGCAAAATTTATGGTTGAAATTTACAAGAGTTAAAATACTCTGTCTTAATTCATTGTAATATGGATATATTTTTTCACCCAGGAAATATTTTTGTAAGACCTAATAACTCATGTGAAACTAATTTTATTGTCTGTAAGGACTATTTATCTACTGTTCTTAACTTATTATGTATGATCGTAATGTCCATATGGTTTTATGGAAGAACAATAAAATTTGACTTTGACAGTAGCTTTCTGGACTTTCTACTTTTCTCAATGACCATATACCCTTTACAGGTCAGTGACCCCTCTTTCCTGGTCACTGAGATAACTGGGACCAGATTTCTCTGATAGAGCACCTCTTAGACTATGAACACATCAAGTGTGGACAGATTTATCTATTTATTTTTGATTTAAGTCTTTGGTAACCAGGGAAATGCATTGATCCAGGGAGTCATTTTCAGGCACTACCTGGTTTGATGTATTTAGCTGAGTTACAGTATTTAGAAGAAGGTGGAGCACAAATCTGCAGTTTAAATTTCCCCACTATTTTAGCTCTCACACGCCTGCTTCATATAGTTCTGTTTTTGTAACCATGTGTGATAGGAAACATACTCTGTAGGCCCTCAAACTTTCTTTTAGCCCTGTGGTGGCATACAACATTTTCTGTAGGCCCTCAGACCTTCTTTTTGCCTTGTGTGGCATTGTTTGTTAAGAAACATCTATTTGGTTGTTTTCCTTGAGTGTTTGTGCACTACACTGTTGCTGGCCTGCAGTCTGCTGCTGTCAAAAATGATGCCTGTTTTTGCTGTGTGGGAGCCTACCCCCATCTCATAGTGTGATCTGGAGTTTGCTGCCTACTAGTGAAATGCATTTTATGTGCCTTTGCATTTCAAAATTGGGAGCCTCTGACTGCTGAGAGTGCTTCTGCTCTCACTTCTCTCTTGTAGGCCTCATTCATTGCAGTTCACTCTAGCCCATCATCAGCTTCAAAGAGGGATCCTCTCTCTTAGCATAGTAGCCCTGTACACAGGAACCACTTCTCAGCTCAATTGAGTCTCCTCATAAGTGTGCTGGTCTGCTACACAGCTTCCGCGCAGCTGCTGCTCTGCATATGTTGAAATTTGAGCACCTGTCCCACTTTACATGGCAATGATTACACTTCTTTTAATTGTGATCAAAATGATTTCACAAAGAATACCAGGCTGGCCCCATTTTTGTTACCACTTGACCACTAGTGCTATTTGAGCACTAGCTAGACCAAACAGTTTACTAGTCCATGGCTACTAGGATTTTACTATATCACAATTGCTATGAAATGGTGCCAGGCACCTATGCTACAGTGACTTAACTACTCTCTGTGTGTATATATGGGGTGTAAGCAATCACTCCCCGCTCTTAGCTTACTCATACAATATTACAGATTTGCTCATGATCTCTTTGCTGGACCTCCCACCCAGTGACCCTCAACTGCAAGATAGCATTTTAATTCTTGTGGAACAAGTGTTCTACAACTGTTGCAGCACCATGTATGCAGGAGGGCACCCTCACTTGCATGCACTGTGGTGTATTTAGCATTACCATGCTATCCGCTATATGGGGCAGAGGGGGCACCTTTGAATATTGCTCCTGCCCCATTTGGACATGCTAAGTCTGGTTAGCAGAGCATTATGACTGTTGGGCTACACTGGTTGCCTGTACAGTGGTGGATCACCTTCGAAGTCAGCTTGCTGACCTATAAAGCACTACATGACCTGGGACCCCACTACCTGAAAGATCTCCTTTGCTCTGCTGCTCCTCCCAAACACTTTGATCCACCAATGAGAGATTGCTAGAGATTCCCATGGTGCATTTGAAGATATCTGGTGCTCAGTCTTTTTTTACATAGCCCCTACATTGTGGAATTCTCTACCTAGTCAGGGGAGAGAGTGCCTGACCATCCAAAGTTTTAAGTCAGCTCTAAAAACTTTTCTATTTAGGTAGGCATTCCAAGAAAATGTTGACTGATAGTTTTAGCGATAAATTTAATGCTGTAATTTGGAAATTTATGTTGGATTAGTTGTTATTTTAAGTGGATTTTATGAATGTCAATGTTGTATTTATATGTGGTCATTTTATATTCTGTTCAGCACCTTGGTTTTGAAAGGCGCTTTATAAAGAAAATTATTATTATTATTATTATTAGTGCTGTGCTAACCTTCTAAATATGGATTCCTATGTGTATTACTGTACACACTTTAAGACTTTAAGAACATTCCAATACAAATGAATTCTGTAAATAAGTAATGCCTAGTTTATGTTCTGTAGCATTGTTTGACTATCTGCTGTCAGATTTCTCAACTGTGCTGGATGCAATTGTAAAAGAGACCTGTGCTCAACTTGCTGTCCCATAAATGAATCAAATTGAATTGGAATGACTGTCTTTTCTGCTGTGTTTATTTATTGATTTAGAAGGGGTTTTTTTAGATCTCAAAAATCATACTGAGCTGACAGCTCATTTTCAGATGAAGCCTCCTAAAAAGATGATAACTCATATTTTACAGAAAATTCTGCATAACTAGAAACAATGTTAGTAGTTGATTTCTCAGTTTCAGTTCATTGGCATCTATAGTATCTGTGTCATAATGCAACAAGATTTCCTATCTTCTACTTGTTCATCAACTGATATCACTAAAGAGGCTAGGCAACAAATATGTGTTGTATTTTTATATACAGTTCCTGTGTCTTTTTATCACCATGAGAGTGTCATCCCAAAAATCTTTGGATAAGAGGACAGCAAGGTAAAGTTGAGTTGCTGTGGCACCCAAAGGACTTAAAATTGCATTATTTTTACTATAAGAGACACACCATTGTAAATGTACATAAAACATATTATAGTTCATGATAAATAACTCTTTCATAAATAGAGTTTTCATTTCAAACTGAAGGGGACAACAATCTGATAAAAAATAAGCCTTTAATCCAGCTTGGTGGTGCAGAGAGCTGGGGTACTGGTGTCTTACTACCTGCCATACCAGCAGTCTGGGTTCAGGAATGGCCTGGGGTCACTGGGGGTTGGTCAGGGTGGGAGAAGATTGAGCATCCGAGGGAAGGCTCTTCTCTCCTAGGGAGAGGAGGTCTGTTGGCCTGGCAGTAGACTGTCACTAGGTGCAGGCCTGGTGGCAGTGTAGTGCATGTGGCAAAGAAGGGAGGGCACTGTGGGCAATGTCAGGCTTATGCACTTCTACACATGCAACCTGAAGACCTATGGCACATGGCAGTGAGAAAAGTGGAAAAGGGACATCAGGGGCTTAATAAAGGCCTTCCCATTGTTCCCAGGTCCACACCACTACCCAGGAACTCACCATCAGTCCACCCTGGATCATTGAACTGGGGGGAGGATGGACCTCCTTCTCCATCTGGCTCTGCCACAAGGGGGAATTCATGGGAGAAGCTGACTAAGATGAGTCCCAGGGGAGTTGGTGGCTAACTCTTTTCTCCCATCCACTTAGTCTTCCTGATTTCACCCTCCTCCTTTCCCTTTCCCCTCCCCAAAGTTTCACCTTATTGTTCTTTTTTTCATCTACAAGACTATGTGTTTTTTTTTTATTTTATAAACTGTTATCTTTGCTTATGATTGTCTCAATTGTACCAATGACATGGAACCTTTGTAAAAGAGCCTCGGCTCAAAGGTATTTGTAATCCTAGAACAAATAAATAAATAAAAAATAAAAATAAACTCTGGGAAGCAGGCACAGGATTGATAAGCTCCCCCTGGACATAAGTGGCAGACAAACTTAATATGGAACATAATAAAATATTGGCCTTTTAAAATACTGTACTTACTGTAACACAGATAAACTAATGTAATGTGCAACCTGCATATTAAGTAAAAAACTGATATCAATTACAGAATCATTCATCCCAAAGGTGCCCATAATAGACATGTTCCACTGTAAATATATTGTCCCCCAGGTGGTTGCCATTTTAATGTTGTAGGTCAATGATACCATCAAAATAAGACTATAATTCATTAATATGATGTCCTTTTTATGGTAATCATGTATGGTTTCAATGCAGAGTCATTATCATAGTGACACAGTCTCACTTTGATGATGTCACTATACATGTAAAACAAAAAAGATGGGAGCTCCCTGGTGGTAGTTTAAGTAGGCAATATTTGCAACATTTTCAGAAAACTTAAGTCAAAACTTTCCATTTAGTAATCTTTGGGAAATGTACTTTTTTGTAGAAACGTCCCTTTAAATGTTTATTATACACAAAACAAGTAATAATAACCCATTAAAAAAATGGAGAATGCCACAATAACATAGAACTATAGAACCCTGAATCATCAATAACTATGTTTACCCATTTCTTTACAGATGCTTTCAAAAGTAGTCATATAGTAATTATTAAAATGTTGGTTCCAGCTTAATGTTCTATTTTCAGACCACATTTCATAACTCATTTTTACTTGTAGGCTACACACAGATGCAACACTATGGTTTTGTAAGTCATTCTGAATGGATAAATATAAAGATTCCATGATTTACTGACAACAGTTTCAACTACAGTATGTACAATATGTCATGGTGACACCCATTAATAGGATACTATTATTGAAATAAAAAAATAACAATTGGCAGTGAAAGTTTGCATGGATGAAGGGAGAGTAATACTCAGACACTGGAGAGAACAAGAGACCCCCCCCCAGGAAAAAGAGAGGCTACAGAAAACAAGGAAGACAGTGAGTTATGAGAGGGACCACTTCGCTGCTAGGGGTAAACTGATAGACTTTGCTGAGGTTTGGGGCAACTATCTGACATCAGCATATTACAAAGTCCTGGTGGGATTTTTTTCTCCCAGAATACTTAAGGTCCTCACACACAACTGTCTAAAACACTTTCAAGTCACCTCTGCCACAGCCATAAATAGGCCTAGAGGGAAGGGGGACATATCTATCATGCTTAGATTTAGGTAGCCACCAATGGACCCAACTGTACCATTAGGAGGTAAGTCATCAAAATTAAAGGACTTAGTTTAATGGGTATCCCTCAGAACTGGTATAAGCATGCTATGGTTGTATTTTACTGTTTTTAGCAAGTCCTATTTCCTACATTACATTTATTAGTGTTGTATTTCCACGGGGCTATGCCCCAGCCAAGACTCATGCTGAGATACTTGTTCCTTAACTCTAGATTTATTAATGTAATTGTATCATATGTTATGAGTTGGAAATGCTGTATACCTTTATTGAAAAGGGAAAAATCAATAAAAACTTTAATTAAAAAAAAAGTTGGCATGAAAGTTTTCCTATATTAAAAAAAAGGATCCTTAAGGAAGCAGTTTTAAAATGGCAGTATTTGCATCCCTAAGACAAAACAATCAATTCCTGGTTCTGCGAGGTGAAAGAGATACAATCTGTGACTTGTAAAATTAGTAAAAACTTGACAGATAGCACTTCTTAAATACCAAGATATATATAAAGATTACCAGTTGCAAAGCCTGAATTTACAATATCATCTGACTTCTGAATATGTCAGGAATGTCACTGATTATAACATGTTGGAGCTTGCAATTCATAAAGTTTCATTGAAAATGCTTTATAATTAAAAAAAAAGCTGAACTGCAATTATGTTCATTCACACAATTACTGTTTAGCCATAGTTATAAATAGCACTGTCTGCCTTGTTGTTGCAATTCCTAGCTGAATATGCAGCACCAAGCCATCCCAGTGAGGGAATCACATGACAGCTAATGATCTTCTATCTTCAGCAGACGCTTCACTTTATGTATTGCCCTTGAAGGGAAATGCTTGCTGGTACTGTAGCTCTCAGCATCGCTTGGGCAGTAATATGGCCCCTAGAGGTTAATCTCTGACAGCTGCAGAGCTGGGAGCCTGTTATCAGATCTATATACTAGAAGCATTACAAAATAAAGCACCCATTTTATGTAAAGTGTCAGGGTTTATGCTGATAAGATTGGATTTGTCAACCCATCCCCCAACAATCTTTTTCTCACAAGGTGGAATAATTGGTAAAAAAATGTGCCTTGTCCCTATGAAGGAATCAGTTTGCATGAAGTGCATGGTGGGATGTGAACTGGTCTCTGCTATGGATGTACAAATAATGGATATTAATGCCTGAATAGCACAAATAATAGACTATTCGTTACTTAAATCTGAATGATGAATATCAGCCCTATTCAGGTGGTTCAAACTCAGACTGAACCCTGCAAATTAAAGTTAAATGTGCAGAAAAAGCCTTTCCCCCTTCCCCTCCAGAGGTGGTCAGAACTAGTCCCATGGTTACTCCTCACCCCTTCCCCCATAGTCATCTCTCATCTTCCACTCCTTCTCTTGCCTCCCATAAAATATTCATTTACCTGGCATACCACCAGCCCCAACTCCTGCCCAGCACTAGCTTTTTAAAACCACTACAAGTAAAGAAAAGCCTCACCACCAAACACTGACTGTGCTGTAGCCAAACAGAACAGTTCTGACAGCGCAAAAGGCTGGCATTAGGCAAACATTTCAATTTCCACATATATTTTATTTTGTTAAACTGCACATAATGCTAATAAAAAAAAAACTTCTGTGACATAAAATAACAAAATGCTTTCACAGCTTAAGAGTGAACCAGTTTCGCTTCCCAATTTTCTAAGCAGTCCCAGATGAAGCAAGAGCAGTTACGTTTATAAGACACAGTTTTTATAGTGACAGTAGCATATATTATGAACATACAAGCATACTGTACAAAATCACTGGCAGAAAAAGGCCCAGAGGTCTATTAAGTCTGCCTGAGTGTGCAGCTCACAGTATACTTTTACTGCAGCTGCCCCTCCACTCCCAGCCACCCCTTATCCTCCTTACCCACCACCTTTACCCTCCCTAGCTAGTGAACTTTCCTTTGACCCTATCCCATCCTCTTTATAAACTGACCACTGTCTTCAGCAAGATCACTTTTTCTGGTAGTTTGTGCCACTCTGCCACCACCCTTTCTGTAGTGTCTCTTCATTTTCCTCCTGAATCTTCTTCCAATTTCAGACTGTGTCCCCTCATGACCCTCCCTCCCTTTAAGCTGAACAAGCCCTCCGCACTGACCCTGTTTATACGTTTTAAGTATTTAAACGCGTCTATCATGTCCCCCCTTTCCCTTCTGTCCTCCAGGGAATACATGTTGAGCTCCCTCAATCTTTTCTCATAGGGTTCCACCCCAGTCCTAGGATCATCTTTGTCACCCTCTGCTGCACCCCCTCCAGTAATCTTACATCCTTATTTAAGTAGGGGCACCAGAACTGCACACAGTACTCCAGGTGTGGTCTCACCAATGATCTGTACATGGCAGGATGACTTCCTCCCTCTTTGAGGTGATTCCTCTGGCTATGCAACCCAGCATTTGGTTGGCTCTTGCTGCAGCCCTATGGCACTGTGCAGAAAGCTTCATATCCCCTGTGACTAGCACACCTAGGTCCTTCTCTTCTGAAATAGATACCTACACTCCCCCCTCCAGCCAGTCCTGGGGTTTCTGGCTCTGAGGTGCATGATCTTGCACTTCTTAGTGTTAAACCCCAATTGCCATATACCTGACCACAGCTCGAGTTTTGACAAATCCTCCCTGAGTCCTTGCCTCCCTACCTCACTGTCCATTGTCGCACAGATATTTGTGTCATCAGCGAACAGACTGATCTTACTCTTGATCCCTTCTGCTATATCCTGGATGAAGGTGTTGAATAACACCAGACAGAGCACAGAGCCCTGAGGTACCCCACTGGTCACAGGTCTTGGCTTGGAGGGTCCCCCCCCTTACAATTACCCTCTGCTGTCTGTTTTGCAGCCAGCTCCTGACCCACCTCACTAGTTTCTCCCCATCCCCCAGGTTCCTCAGTTTGCCCAGCAACCTTCCATGTGGTACTGAGTTGAAGGCATTGCTGAGTCTGATACATGACATACATGGCATGGCCCCTGTCGATTAGCCTTGTGACCCAATTGAAAAAGTCATTTAATTTGGTCTGACTGGATCTCCTTGAGACAAATTCATGTTGCCTTTCATCCTGGCAACCATTATCGTACAGAAAGGGTACCAATCTCCCCTTAAGAATAGTCTCCATTAACTTCTCCACAATGGAATTGAGGCTGACCTGTCTATAGTTACCCCACTCATCCCTAGGACCATTCTTATGGAGCAGCACCACGTATGCCATCCTCCAGTCCAGGGCACGCACCCTATCTCCAATGATGTGTTGAACAGATCCACCAATGAGCCTGCCCAGACCTCTGCTAAATCTTTCAGGGCCCTTGGCTGCACTCCATCTGGTCCCAGGGCCTTGTCCACCCACAGGGCTCTGAGGCCCTTTAGAACCCTATCTACCCATATTACCCTATCTGTTACCCCTGCTCCTCAAATTCCATTCCCTCCTTTCCCTTATGGTATTGGCCCATCTTTTTCTTTGGTGAACACTGAACAGAGCCAGCCCACTGGCACAGCGGTAGCACTACTGCTTGTGGTGCCAGTGACCCAGGTTTGGGAAAGAGCCAGGGAGCTGGAGGGTTGGCCGAGGAGGGGAAGCTTGAGTGACTGATGGGCAGCTTGCATCTCCTGGGAAGGAGAGGAGTCAAGGCTCAATGCTATCCTGACCTCTCGTGGCAGCCAGAGGTACAGCAGCTCACAGCCATACGTGGGGGAGGGTGCATGGTACGATGTCAGCACAAGCCTTGACATCATGGTGCAACCAAGGCCCGGAGGCATAACGGGAGAAAATCAGAGCCAACTGAGCTCCACCAACAGAAGGGGTGCCCTTCACCACTCAACCCACAAGGCCGCAATGGGGGCCTGACAAGACATGAAGTATATGGGGGTTCCCTCCATCCAATTCCTACTTGGGGGGGATTGCCATGGCTACATGGGGCCACCTGACTGGTGGATTGTGGAGCAAGATGGGCCAGGGGAAGCCCAGCTGGATCCAGGGGGACTAAAAGAGCAAGTATAAAAAAAAAGAACACCAAACAGAAGTATTCATTAAGTGCCTCTGTCTGGTCCTCCCCTTTTCCGCCCAACCCCATCTGTCTTGATCCAGACAATCTCATTCTTATAGCTCCTCTTCTCTCTTATGTACCCAAAGAAATCCTTTTCCCCTACTCTGATCCCCTGAGCCAGTCTTAGCTCCCGTGAAGCTTTAGCTACTCTGACTGCTCTGCTCACTTCTGTGGATTTCATCAAGTATTCCTCTGTGTCTTCCCCCACCTAGTTTTTTGTACCTGTTAATGGCTAATCTCTTATCCCTCACTTTCTCTGATACCTCCTTGCTGAGCCAGCTCGGATTTTTGAATCTGGGCTTCTTACTTTGGGTCTTGGCACATGTATTAGTATGTATAAAATGTTCAAGTTTGGGAGGTAAACAGAATCTTCACATCCATAAAAAGATGAATTTATTAATCCACACAATCATATTAAATGTTGCCCTGACATTTCGCACCTCTCTACAGTGCTTTTGTTCAAAGGGCCTTTCTACATTTTGTAATTTAAAATACATTTTTTTGTTTAATTAATCATTCATTTTAAATGTGTATCAATTAATTTGGCCTTTTATCTCTCAAAATTAAAGGTTTGAACTCATTACCATTCTACTTTGTGAATTCTTTCTAGTATTTCTCATTGTTTTCTATCAAAGTAGTATAATTTTTATTTATGCAGTGCTGTGGCATATATATTGAACTTTCAACTTAATAACAGTATTTTTAAATTAGTACCTGAAATATACTTGTGCCAGTGTAACACAGTTTCAAATGTATTTATACAAACTTTTTGTGCCTTTTACATTCTGCAACAGAAGCATACGTCCATTTTACTGTCATTAACAACTTCCTTTGTTTCACATTACATTTCAAAGTAGCATTACTATGCCTTATATGTATTTTGTTCACAACATAAATTTTAATCATGAACTGAAAAAGAAAAGAAAAGAAAAGAAATCTACTGTGTTTCCACACCTGCTGATTCAGCCTGATTCCCACTGTTACTGAGTCTTTTGCTGGACCATCAACAGTTTCTCTAGTAATGAATCATTTCCGTAACCTAAAAAACATCAAAATACCACTGCCGACTTTACTGTGTTATCATAAACTCTTTTTTGCCACTTTGAACTCCTTTTTAAGTCTTATTTTCATAAGAGTGTGACACTTACTTTACTGGTGTGTTAATCCATTCCCTAATGGCTGCTCTGTTTGTAAGAAACTGTGCATGTTCAACTCTGGGCTCTCCTTCTTCTTGAGCCAGCTCGTCCATGTGAGTGAGATTTAACTCTCACTCTCACACGTGGAGCACATGTTGACAGTTGTTAAGCAACTGTTGTCTGGCAGTTAGATGTCCCAAACTGCCGCTTAGATGAGCCAGCTCATTATTTGTGGATTTTCTATATCTATTACATTTTTTTCCTTATTTTGTATCCCTTCAATAGTCATCAGCTTGGTATGGTTACTTTCAAATTCTTAAAATCCTGAAGGTTATTTCTTAGATGTGATATTCATTTACCCAGAGGGTTCTTAATGGGTTCCCCATCAGATGAATATGCGAGAACAGTAATATGTCTGTCTTGGCTATCTGCATACTACATCCTGACATTTAATCATTTTATCTTTTGAAAGTTAACCATGAAAATTAAAATAAGAAATGAAAAATAACTTGTTTTTAATCCAAGAAAGCAAATAAGGGGAACCTGTGATAATGATGGTGGTAGTAGTGGTAGTGGTGGTGGTGGGGGTTGGAAAATACTGAAAATGTGCTTTTAGCATTGTTGTCTTTTACTCAGTATTTTTGTATTTACTCATGTTGTTTGATGAATTCTACCTCTATGTTATGCCTGAAAATGTCCCTAAATCAGCCAAACTGTTGACTACTTTCACCAGCATGCTTGTCAGTTTACCTCTGTATTCATACCTATCTCTGGCTCTAAACATTTTAGTCCCCAGAAACTTAATGATGCACCTGTGTGGCATGCTTCTTTAAAGTGCATTGCCATTTGTGAATTTTCATCTTGCCTTCTAATATAACTTTTATGCTCCTGTATGCGAGTCTTTAAATGTCTTGTTGTCTGTCTGACATAATTTATCGCAGGGGTACTGTAACATGTATATGACCCACTGCGTCTGACAGTTTATTGATTCTTTGATATCAAAGACTTCATTAGTGTGAGAATGTTTAAATTTTTTTTTGGATGTGTATCCACACACTGAACATTTACCACAGGTTATCATAATTGCTTGCATGGTCCAAGAAGCAGTTGCTCCCCCTGTTTTGGGGGTACTGAAAATTATTGATTTTGTGGGTTTGTCTTTAATTGTGTTTACCTTTTTTACTGCCACAATCAGATTTCTTATCAATATTGGTGTATTTTGGTTATCAGAGCTTACAAAATGCCAATGTTTGTGCAACATTTTTTTAATTTCTGGTAATTTATGGTTGAGTTTAGTGGCAGATACTAGTTTTTCATCCCTAGTTGTGGATTCTCTGGGCTGCAGTAGCTCCTCCCTGGTCTTGTTATGTATTTTAATTTTGGATTTTTTGAATATTTGTTGTCCATATCCTCTTGCATTAAATTTCTGTAACATTTCTTGTTTGTTTTTCTCATATTCCAAGTCAGTAGAACAATTTCTTCTCACCCTTGTTAATTGAGAATATGGTATGCTTGATTTTAACTTTCAAATCATGAAAGCTCTTCCCATGTAATAGGGTGTTTCTGTTTTTTTTTTAAACAGTGTTGTCTCTAATCTACTGTCTAATTTAAATATCAAGCAGGTCCAAATATGTAATTTGTTTCTCATTAAATTCTAACATAAATTTAATATTACTATCTTTTTGATTTAATTTTTGATGAAAGATCTTTAATTCTGTTTCTGTGCCTGTCCATAGCAAGAGTGCATTGTCTATATAACGATGCCACATCCTGATTTTGTCAAAATACTGTAGTTATTATTCTCCAGGACATGTTTCTGTTCAAAATCACACATGTATGCGTTAGCATGCACTGGAGCCATCATACTTCCCTTTGCTGTTCCCTGTGTTTGTAAATAAAAAAACATTATCAGATTCAAAGTAATTTTTTTGTAGTATCAACTCCGCCAATTCCTGTAAGACACTGGTTTTTGGTTTATGTGGTTGTTCCCTTTTATCTAATATTTTACCCATTGTTTCAATTCCCCCTAAATGTGGAATTGAGGTAAATAAGTCAGCTACATCCATTGTGGCTAACTAACACACCTCCAGAAGACCTTCTCTCGATATTTGTTGCAAAATATTAATCATATATCCAGAGTCTCAAACGTATGTCTCAATGTGTTCTACTAGAGGTTGCAGGTGCAGATTAATATACTGTGAGATTGGTTTTAGTAATGAGCCTATGGCAGAAACTATGGGCCTGCCAGATGGATCTTGGCTATTTTTAAGTATCTTGGGAATGGCATAGAATGTAGGGATTCTTGGGTATTTGTTAATTAATAATTCTCCTTCTCAGTCTTATATCCAGCCCATCACTGTCAACTCTTCTATAGTGTCTATTATAATTCTTTTGAACTCCTTAGTTGGATCAATACTTAGTTGTTTGTAGCTCATGTCATTCTCTAATAACGTGTCACACATTTTTTGTACTGTTTCCATAATCACTGTTCTTCTCCCCTTGTCCGCTTGTTTTATGATCATGGATTCATCGTTTTCTAAGTTGTTTAGAGCTTGTCTCTGTGATAGACTTAGATTGTTGTATCTTGGGTGTCTATGTTGCTGCTGTCTATATAATAGATTAATGTCTTTCTGCACTTGTGTGCAGTATGCTTCAATCCTATGGTTCCTGCCTATAGGCGAACTTTATTTGGAATTGGACTTTAGAGCTTTTTTCACTTCCTGTTCATACTGTTTATTTCTTTCTGGTGCATTTGTTTGTGATGTGAACATGTTTTTCAACCTAAGGTTTTTAAAAAAATTTTGCAGGTCCGCTTGTACTCCAGACAGGTCCGCAGGACTGGTAGGGGCAAATGACAAGCCCAGTGATAGAAATTGTATTTCTTCTGTACTTAAAATGTTTTTACTTAAATTTAAAATCAGAATTAACTCTGTGGATTCTAATAATTGCCTCTTCCTCCTTGTTGTCTGTTTTTCCACTTTGCCCTCCTCCCCCATTTCCCCTCCATGTACCCCTCCCTCGGTTGCTTCTTGCTGTGGCTGTTGGTCTGTCTGATCTCTTAAAGGATAATGAGCTTCCTGTTCTATCTGGTTTGAAGTGCTGCGCATTTCTTGTTCTTTGTCTAAAAAAGGACCATCCCTCTGTTCTGCATGTAGGGGGTTCCTTGTATAGCTATTATCACTGTCTGAACTTTGATCTGATTAATATTGTTTATATGAGGTATTTTTATTTTTTGGTACACATTTTTTATAGGTGTAAACCCTATTATCCCTGTAATCATTCATAATTCGTTGTTTTTTCCTACTTTTTTGTTGTTTTAAATGTGTTTCATATTCTAATAGCTTTTGTTTTATTGATTCCAAATTGATTTTGAATTGGTCTTCTTCTATCTTGAGTTTTAAAGCCTCCTTCTGCCAAAGTAGTTTCCTTGTTAAATATTTCTTGTTCTTCTATTATTGCTTCTATTAATGAACACATAGAATCTGTTGATGCCCTATTTCTGATTCCATCCTAGTAATGGTTAAGTTTAACTGAGTTAATTCCTATTGTATATTGGGCTATACTGCTATTCTGAGCCCCCGTGGGATTCTGTTACATTCAATGTATTTTGTTCAGGTTAGGTCATGCCATTCTAATCTGCAATGTTTTAATTTTAAACTCTCTATTTTTTGTGCTAAGCTTTTAGTATTATCACATATTTGTTCTGCTAGGTTCCTATCCCCTCTTTCATGGTCATAAATAGCTATTTTCCTTTCTTCATCTAAATAGGTAACAAAATGAATATTCTGTTGTACACTTGCTCCCATATCATTAAAGGCCTCCATACCTGTGCCCTCCATGTCACTTGTACCTTGACTATTAGTCTTTAGAAGGTTATATACAAAAAAAAAAAAAGAAAAACCTTCCTAGGAAAATACGCAGTAACTCGTGACATGTGAGCACAGCTTATATTAATGAAAATGAAGCAATAAACAATACCAAATGGTCTTTCACATTATGTTGTTGTAGTCCACTTAAAATGCCTTTCCTGGGCTGCAACCAATGTCCTGGATATTCCACTTACCTGCTAGGTGGATTTTTACAGTATACCATAAAATGTTCCTATAAAAAACCTTTTCATAGGAATCCAAGGTAATGGTTAATGTATTGGAGTTTAACTCCAGCTTCCCTGAGGTGTTCCAGTAGAATGTATAAAATGTTTAAGTTTGGGAAGTAAACAGAATCTTCATATGATATCTATAAAATGATAAATTTATGAATCCGTACAATCACGTTAAATGTTGCCCTGATGTCTCGCACCTCTCTACAGCACTTTTCAAGAGGCCTTTTTATATTCCGTTATTTAAAAGAACATTTTTTTGTTTAATTAATCATTCATTTTAAGTGTTTATCAATGAATTTGACCTTTTATCTCTCAAAATTAAAGCTGTTAACTCATTACCATTCTGCTCTGTGCGTTATTTCTAGTAGTTCTCATTGTTTTCTATCAAAGTAGTATAATTTTACAATCTGTAAAAACATGTAAATATATTATTTATGCAGTGCTGTGGCATGTATTGGACTTTCAACTCAATAACAGTATTTTTGAATTAGTACCTGAAATATACTTGTGCCAGTGTAACACAGTATCAAATATATTTTGACAAACTTTTTGTGCCTTACATTCTGCAAGAAAATCATGTGTCAATTTTACTGTCATTAACAACTTCCTTTGTTTCACATTACATTTCAAGGTAGCATTAGTATGCCTTACATGCATTTTGTTCACAACATAAATTTTAATCATGAACTGAAAAAGAAAAGAAAATCCACTGTATTTCCACACCTAGTAGCAAAAAGTTTATTTTTATACAGGTAGCAATGTTTAACATCAGTGGGTCAAAGACCCTTTTTCAAGATGGACCTGTAGCATTTACATTTGAAATTGACACATATTGCACAAGAAACAACTATTACTACATACTTCATAACAGCAATACTTAAACAGTTATTAAGTTTAATTTATCATTCACCACAATTATTACACTCACTCAGATTGGTCAAGACTAGAGACAAAAATACATGTATTATCTAAAAACTTTGAAATTCACCGTATTCCTAAGATTTAGGGAAGCTTCACTGCACTCATCATGTATATGTTAATCAGTCCATCCATGTATAAACACTTCAACCATTACACATGCATTTCATTGCTGAGTCATAACCAATAACTTTCATAAAGTGCTTTGTTTATTGGATTTGTTTTTTCTCTTCATCAATTGGGGCCCACAATTTGACAACTTTTGTTCCGAAGGTCATGTCACCAAATCTATTATGTAATTTAGGTATAACAAATTTATTTCCCCCATTACCTCTAAGATTGTGATTATGTCTGTATGTCAGATATGACATTTTATCTACAAGGTACCTAGGGTTCTGATTATGTACCACCCCATGAATCTGTTTTGACCATTTTTGTTCAATTTTTTGCTCTAAATGAGGTCATTGTAGTAGCATAAACATATCACAATGATGAGTATAATTTAATACAAATATGGCCAGATTAGTATATAGAACTGTAATGGCTCTTAAAGATCATTGGGTCAAAGGCTGATTCAGCCTGATTCCTTTTGTTACTGATCCTTTTGCTGGAACATCAACAGTTTCTCTATTCTGTAAATGTCTGTAGCGGATCCTAACTCTGCCTTATATAGCCCTACGCCCTCTGGGTCCCATAGACAACTGGGTACTGGTACAATGAACAACTGTAACAACGGTGTTAATATAATGATGCATGTAACTCAACAAATGTATGTATTTATATAATGATGCCTGTAACTCTGCATGTGTATTTATGTATCTCACCTGTATGTAACCACTGTCCTAAACCTCACTTAATTGTTGTCTCCCCCCCCCCATGACGAGGTACCTTTGTAAACGAGTCTCTGACTCAAAGGTTGTAAAACTGATTATTTCAATAAATAAATAAAATAAATAAATAAATATTACTGATTCATTTTCATAACCTAAAAACATTAAAATGCCACTGCTGACTTTACTGTGTTATCATAATGACTTTACTGTGTTATCATAAACTCTTTTTAGCCACTTTGAACTCCTTTTTAAGTCTTATTTTCATAAGAGTGTGACACTTACTTACTGGTGTGTTAATCCATTCCCTAATGGCTGCTCTGTTTGTTAATAACTGTGTGAGTTCAATGCTGGGCTCTCCTTCCTCTTGAGCCAGCTCATCCACGTGAGTGAGATTTTACTCTCGCTCTCACATGTGGAGCACACGTTGACAGTTGCTAAACAACTGCTGACTGGCAGTTAGATGTCCCAAACTGCTGCTTGGACAAGCTGGCTCATTATTAGTGGATTTTCTATATCAATTACATTTTCCTTATTTTGTATACCTTAAATAATTGTCAGCTTGGCATGGTTACTTTCACATTTTAGTGACCTCTATCAGACCCCTTTTAATAACTGACCATTTCTGATCAGCATCCATCTCTGGACGGATTGTGGCAAGATGCCCCTCAAGGATGCTACCCATTTTGCCCAAATCCACCCTTCCAAAGTCCGTCACTCTCATCCTGGTCCTGGCTGCTTCCTTGCCCAAGTTAAGGAAGAATCACACTATGTGGTGATCGCTGCCTGCTTGGGAGTCCTGCATGACTATACCCTGGACTTGGTCTCCATTTGAAAACACAAGGTTCAGTGTGTTACCCTCCATGGTTTGCTCTGTTACCTCTTGGACAAGGTAGCTGTCCTGGAAAGCCTCTAGAAGTACATGGTCCCTGGAATTAGAAGTAGATGTGGTGCTTCAGTTCACCCCAGGCAGATTGAAGTCACCTACTATGACAATGTTACCCTTACCACTAAGTCTTCTAATTTGCTCCCCCAACTCTCTGTCTGTTTCCACATTCTGTGACGGTGGTCTGTACACCACCCCCAATCTAACTTTCCTTTCCTTGGAGTTTTGGAGCTGTACCCATAAGGCTTGTGGATTGCCCTCCTCACCCTCCTCCCTGGTACATAGTATCCCATCACTTATATAAATAGCTACCCCTCCTCCTTTCCCTTCCCCTCTATCCTTGCAATGTACCCTGTAACCAGGGATCATGAGGTCCCAGTCATGGCATTGGGTGGCTCAAGTCTCTGCAATGGCTGTAATATCTACCTCCCTCTCTACCATCATCACCTGGAACTCTACTACCTTGTTTGCTAAACTCCTTGTGTTGAGGGAGACTACTTTCCAATGTGACCCCTTCCCCTTCTTTGCCCTTCCCAATCCCATTCTGTCCTCTGTTATTGAGTTTCCCTCCCTCCCCTCCTCTCCTCCCCTCCTGACTACTTTGGGGGGCCTTCTGGTCTCCCTTGTGTGGTAGCTCCAATAAGCATCCTCCTGTTTGCCCCCCTTCCTCAGTTTATATTAATTTTAGTTCCTATGTATTCCTCTAGTTTTTGTTTCAGGAGCCCCATGCCCTACAAACTTAAATGTAGCCTATCCAGTGCATTAAGTTCCTTATTATCCTACATCCCCCCATCCCCCACACCATCCCATACCCCATGGTCTCACAGCATACTTTCAGCTATTTATTGAATTCAATGATTCTTAGTTTCCAAATGAAACTTGCCCTAGGTACTGGGAGAACCTCAAAGAATGCAACTGATCTCCCACCTCACTACAGATTCTTCCAGCCTCTCTGAACCTATCCTGTAGCTCCTCCACTCTATACCCCTCCAGGTCATTTGTACCTAGGTGTACCATGATGTGAGGTTTATCCCATCCATTCCTTACACACTTTGGAATGAACTACCTCACCCTTCCCACAGTCATGCCTGGCATACACTCCAGTCATGTGCAACTTTTCCTTGCTCCCTTGACCCCCATCTCACCCCTTTCAGTACTGAATCTCCCAGGATGACTACCCTCTCTCCTATCACCTGCCTTCCTCCCATATTCTGCCCTACCTTAGGTCCTTGATCTAGAGTTTCCCCTACTCTTTCCCCTGTCTCTTTCTCTCTCATCTCCCTGATCATCCCCTGTGGTTCCTCCTCATCTGATCTCTGTCCCCTCACCCCTCAATGTTTCCTGCTCAGCCTATCCATGTCTCCTCTCCTATAACCACCCTGTAACTCTCCTCTATTCTTACTTGTGGCCCTATTATTCCCTCTTCCCCTGCTATATTGTGGTACCTTGACATCACTCCCAGCTTTCCCACCTCCTCCTTTGCCCACATTAGTGTCCTTTTCCTTCACTTGTTCTGTGTCGTCCCCCATCCTCCTGGTCTCCCAAACTGGCCAACACTGAGAACCTATTTTTAGTCACCATCCCCCTGTCCTGGCCTTCTCCCATTTCCCTGCCTCCCCCTTCTCTGATCAGTCTCCAATTTCCTCCTGTCTTTTTCCCTGGTCTTTACCACCTGCCACTTTCCCAACCCAGTGCCCCTGGTCCTTGAGGAGTTGCTGCTCTAGGCCCCAAATTCTCACCTTCCCACTCTGGCCTATGCCTACCTGTTGAATTTCTTGGAGGAGTCATCCTCTGCTGCTTTTGCCTTCATTGCCCACAGCATTCACTCCTTCCTCCCCTTCCCAGCTCCCATTGCAACCACCCCACCTCCTGCCTAAGTTGGCCAATCTGCCTACACACCAGACAACCCCCTTTTCTCCACAAAGTCCCCAAGAAGATGGCTGCCACACAGTTGTTGCAGCTCACCACCTTCCCAGATTTCCCTGTGTTATGTTCCACTTACCCATTCTCTGCCATGCCTCCCCCATGGCCTCTGTCTACCTCAGTTCCCTTGTCTCCACATCCTCTCCGTTTTCCCTTTCTGCTCCTTGCTGCTAGTTCCCCAATCTCTGAAAAATGCTTAATTGCATCTAGGCAGTGTGCACCACCTTTCCCTCTTTTTATTTAGTGATGTATCACCTCCCTATGCATATTGTATGTACACCTACCCCTCCTGAAGCAGTCCTTACCTACTGTTCTCCTGCTGCTCCCCCCCCTCCTCCAAAGCTCTGCTCAGCATGGCCTGCAGCCTGCGGTCCTCCCTGCAGATGCCACCTACAGTAGACAGGTGCCACACTCTTGCTTCTTGGCACTGATGCTTTGAGGTCGCCCATGCAAGGGGTTGCTCACATGAGGGGTCGCTTGTCCCCCTGGGAAGTATAAATGGACTCTGGCCTCCCTACAGTCTCAGCCAGTAACATGATCACCACTTTCTCCCTCAGAGTCCCTCCATCTCAAGCCAATCCCCTCCTCTCAACCCCCCATTTCAGCCACAATTAATCAATATAAAATGAAACAAAGTGCTACAAAAACTATAGATTTCTACAGCAAGTAAAAAACAAGAGGAATAGGCAGAAGAAAATTTTTTCAGAATGCTGTAAATCCCAGAAATGGTCTGCCCTGGTGTACTAGGACATTACAGTCATTGATTCATATAGCTGAAACCAGCTGTATTACTTGCATCTGGGAAGGTTCCTAGTGACAGCATTAGGCAGTCCATATTGAAATAAATAAAGATAAAATATGTTACTGGCCCATATATTGTAGATCACCTCTAAATAGAGAATATTTTTACCATTATATTACAAGCACATGTTTTGTAGAGTGCCTCTAAAAAGACATCACATATCTCCTCAATATGTCAAACATGCATTCCTAATACTGTTGCTGCTAAGGACTGACATTCAATCTACAGTACCACGATGCTATGGGTTCATCTTTTGAGTATTAAAGGTATCGAATCAAATTTTCCACTCTGGCCAGGTGGATAGCGTCCCCCAAGTTGTACTGTACCAGCAGCATTGCTTCCCTATGAAGTAACAATATGTCAATGTCCCCTCCTCCCCAGCCAACAGTAATTCTTTCCAGCCCACAGAACAAAAACTTATGTCCCTTCATGTCATAGACACATAGAAACATAGAATTTGATGGCAGATAAGGACCACTTGGCCCACCCAGTCTGCCCATTTCCCTACCTAATGGATAAGCTCAGATCCTAGTTAACTTTGGGAATGTATATAGTGAGCTAAAGCATTGGTCAGGTCTTGCTCGGGATGACCTAGCAACAGTCATCCATGCTTGTGTCACTTCAGGGTTAGATTATTGTAATGCTCTGTAACAAGGATTATCTGGGGGCCTGATGTGATACCTGTAGCTAGTTCAGAATGCTGCAGCCCAGATGATTGTGAGCTCTTCATGGAGTGAGCCTATCACTCCGGTTCTGAGTGTGCTGTACTGGCTGCTGATGTGCTGGTGCATCACCTTCAAGATGTGCTTGTTGATGTACAAAGCCCTACACTGTCTGGGTCCTGACTAATTAAAAGAGCTTTTGTTTCCCTTCCTCCCAATGTGCCCTCTCTGCTGCACTGATGTGGGCTTGTTTGTTGTCCCCCCATCTAGACTGAAACTATCTGGGGACAGAGCTTTTGCACTGGCAATTCCACAGTGTTGGAATACACTTCTTTGAATATCCAAATGGCCGACTCAGTGGAGACCTTAAAAGCCTTACTGAAACCCTATTTATTTTGGAAAGCATTTCTTGACTAAATATTATGTCTGTATAAATGTTATTGTGTTTTAATATTGGTACTGATTTTGTTTTATTCTGTACAGTGCTCAGAGCCTTTTGGAATGGGCACATTATAAATAAACTTTACATTTGCCTTTTTTTCTGACTATTATGCAAGTGCTCTACCAACCCGACCTTAAAATTCCTGGATATCTTCCCAACATAAGAAGTGCTAAGGTCACAGGTTGCTAAATGTATTACATACATGGCATCACAGTTTATAAACGCACAAATCTTCAAAGTTTTTCACATTCACAGAAGTAAAGCTTTTAGTTTATAAAGTAACCTCACAAAACTTGCACCTGCCACAAGTAAAAATGCACTGTGGCAGTGGTGGTAGCCAAGTTTTCATAGGGGGATTCAGTATAGGCTAAAGGGTGTGTACCTGTGTGTCTGACAATTATGATGTTCTTTTATACACAATATGCGGTGACATCTGTGTGTGATTACTAGGGATGCAGTGAAGTTTAATTTCACTGGCACATTTCATGCAAAGTGTGCAATTTCATATCCGTGCATCATTTCATGTAATTGTGCATCTGAACCCCAAATTTGCCATGTCCATTTTGCATTATAATTTTGCCTTATATCTATACCACTAATTTTGCATTGTGTATTCTTTGTGAAATTAGCCAAAACAAAGGGCTTATTATCACATGTCTGCCTTTCATCAGGTCACATGATGGGCAGGAAGTAACTGAGTGAGACAGGAAGTGAGTGTCTCACTTTCAGTTTCACAGCAGCAGAGAAAGCATTGTGTGTCTTTGTCTGTGTGAGCGTCAAAGAGATGATCCAAAAAACAACCTTTATCATTCATCATTATGTATTTTCTTTGTTTACTCTTAACTGAACTCTTTTTTAATACACCTGTAAGGTACAGTATTTTTGAGAACCTAATTTCTTTGCAAGGTTTATTTTTTGTTTGATGCCCTCTTGTTCATTTTGTAACACTTGTTACACTTTTTTTTTTAGTTTTACTTTTCTTTCCTGTCCCTTCATTTTTTTTATAGTTAAACTTTAATTGAAAAGTAGCACAAGAGAGGTGAAAGCTGTGAGCAGCAAGGACTAAGGACATGGGTTGGGAGAACCGTAAAGCTCGACTGCCGTTCTTTTTTTGTCTGATCACACACCAGAAATGGCAGCAGCAGCAGAGGATGCTCCAGTGGCAGCAGTGGAAGCAGCAGCAGTCCCAGCAGCAGTAGATGCAGCAGCAGTAGTAGTAGCAGCAGTAGATGCTACAGCAGCAGCAGCCCCGACAGCAGTAGATGTAGCATCAGCAGTAGTAGTAGCAGTAGATGCTACAGCAGTAGTAGTAGCAGCAGTAGTAATAGCAACAGTAGATGCTACAGCAGCAGCAGCAGCCCCAGCAGCAGTAGATGCAGCAGCAGCAGTAGTAGTAGCAGTAGATGCTACAGCAGCAGCAGCAGCAGCTCCGGCAACAGTATATGTAGCAGCAGCAGCAGTAGTAGTAGCAGTAGTAGCAGTAGTAGATGCTACAGCAGCAGCAGCAACCCTGGCAGCAGTAGATGTAGCAGCAGCAGTAGTAGCAGCAGCAGTAGATGCTACAGCAGCAGCAGCCCCAGCAGCAGTAGATGCAGCAGCAGCAGCAGTAGTAGCAGCAGTAGCTGCAGCAGCAGCAGTAGTAGCAGCAGCCCTGGCAGCAATAGATGCAGCAGCAGTAGTAGTAGCAGCAGTAGATGCTACAGCAACAGCAGACAATTCTGCATCTGTTAGTGGTGCTGCAGCACAGGTGGTTAATACACAGCCCCAGCAGTCAGAGCAACCAAAACAGCAGCAGCTTGTGCCTGCCCCTTCTCCTGTCTGTTCTGCTACTACAGCTAGCACCCAGGTCCCACCTGCAGATCAGCCCTTTACCATCACACCTGGTGCCCCTCCCTTCCTGTTCCCAGACCACCAAGGAGTTCTTTAGTTTAGGAATAGTTCAAGATACCCAGGAATGATCCCAAAGTAGTGCAGTGCAATATTTGTGGGATTCATGTCTGGCATGGGAAAAGGGAAAGCCACTTTGGCACAGGTGGTAAGAGAAGCCACCTTATTGGTCACCACCTTGTGGAGTGGGAGGCCAGACTGCAGAAGGGAATCAGAAATCCTGCTCCTGTGGCAGGAAATGTAACAGGACAAAACAGTACCGGCCAGAGAAAATGTGCCAGAAAGAGGAGGAGGACTGAGAGCAGGTCTACAAGTGAGAGGGCAGCTGAAGCTGTGTCATCGTCTGCACAATCTATCTCATCTTCCTGTCCTCCATTCACACCAGGAGGACCTGTGACTCAAGCTCACCTTGCTGTTGTTTGGTATGAAATAGAGAATCTCTGCAAGGGGATTACAGCAGACCATGCAGACACCTGAAGAGTACTGGAAAACCAGGAGACAATGATAAGTCTCCTGAGAGAGATCCATGATCGTCTTTAGTTTTTCTTTTGTTTCTTTACAATGTGTCACATTGTGTTATTTTGAGTGATTTCAGTGTAGTTGTAATCTACATTATAATTTTTTTCAATGTACAATTTTTTTGTAGTTTTGCCTGATTTTGTCTCTGACTAGGGACCCTGGCAATCACAGCAGAGCATGCATGTGGAGGCACACACACACTCAGGGTGCCTGCTTAGCTCCTTCCACCCCACCCCTGGCAATTGCCACTGCCACCTCCCATCTACACCACCCAGCAGACCTCCACTAGATGGGAACAGAACTACAGGGGAGTGGACAACCTCCTCAGGAGAGGAGAGATGCTTTTTGGCTGCTTAATCCTGCCCCCCTCCCCCCATGCTGGCTCCCCGATGACCTGAGGTCATTCCCAAACCCAGGTTGCCGGCATGACGTGAGGTGAAGCATCTAGCGCTTCAGCCCTCTGTGCCACCAGGGCCATGTTATAATATCCATGTTATAATATTTTTATTCTCACTTCCCTTCCCTCCTCTCCTGTCCCAACACCACAAACTAAAAAAAAAAATAAAAGCTGAAAAATTGGGGGTCAGACACACGTTTGCTTACTTCTCGAACTTCTTTTCATTTCTAAAGTACTTTCTATTATAACTTTCTTATCCTTCTGAAGTCTCATTATTTCGAGTGTTGTTGTGAGTTGTACAACCTACCCACCACAAAAAAATATTAAGCAGTAGCACATTAATGTTGTGAAACATTTGGCCTATACTTTTTTATTCAGTTTTATATTTCCCCTTACCTACTGACTTCTTGAACGATACCATTCTTTCACGATTATGAGCCTGCCTTCTATTTTGGTTTCACATTTGAAATATTAAAGTAAGACTTAGTTCAATATGGCTCCCACCTGGTTTTCATCAGTCTTTGCAGCAGTTTTTGAACACATACTGTCCCATAATGTGAGGGAGCAGTGTGTGCTGCATAGTAGTTAATTTCTGCCAATGCGGAAGTGATTTTCAAACATTTATGCACAGAAACCGCTGTTAGAACTGCTGAAAACCTGTTCCTGGCCATATTCAATTCAGTGCTCCTTTTTTTATATTTCTGATGGGAAAATAAGTTCTGAAGCATACTCAATATGTGTTAATAAGGTGTCACACGACTCTAGTTAGTAGATCAGCGGCAATTCAAAATAGAATAACAAATTATAGGTAAATATGTTCTCATAATAATTCCTTAATTTGTTGCTGCTGTTACCTATCATAACCAAAAAAAAGTTCCTATCTTATGTAAACTGGGCATGCTGCCACTTCAGGCTGCTTGCTGTCCCAATTATTGATAGTGTGTAACAGGAAATGACAACCACTAATAGTAGTGTGTTGTTTAAGACGCCATTAACTAAAAATAATTTAGTTTTTTACCTTGTGTTCATGAAACTATCTGGTAATATACATTAATGTAAATTGCTGGTGCAAGCCAGTCATAAAATGCACACACAATACTTAGAAATACAATATGCATCCTTATGTTGTGCTGTGTAACTGCCCAGAGAGGTCAAGAAGAACCACAGGATAAAATGTCTTAATAAGTGATACAAATTTTGCAGAGAAGCCACCATATTTGTCACCACCATACACAGTGGGAAGCCAGGCTACAGGTGGGAACAGGAATGCCTGTTTCTGTGGCAGTGGCTGTAGCCGAAAAAGACAATGACAGGCAGGAAAAAGTGCCAGGAAGAGGAGGAGGCTGACAGCAGACCTACAAGTGTGATGGTGTGCCAATCGGCATCACTGTCTGCTCCATCCATCCCATCTTCCTGATCTATGTGCACACCAGGGAATACCTTTTACTCAAGTTGACCTCACCGTTCTTGGATCTGAGTTAGATGATCTCCACAAGGAAGGTCATGGAAGAATGTAGAGACACCAAACAGGTACTGGAGAACCAGAAGACAATAACAAGTATCCTGAGAGAGATCCATGATGGTCTATGGGTGTTTCTTTATTTCATTGACATATGTGTCATATTATGTTATTTTGATAGTTTTTGTTGTAGATGTATAATTTTTTTATTATCACTTCTCTTTCCCCCTCATGCAAGATTTCTCCGTCTTGCCTTAATAATAGACAAGTTGAGAAGACACACATGAGAAAATGTCTTAATAAGTGAAATACATTGTGGACATTGTAATGCAAGATTTTCCCTTCTAGCCACATTACTCAAGTACTTGCCCAAGTACCAAAAATAATTTCCTGTCACTGCATGCCTACTGCTGCTGTGCTGTGCAACTGTCCAGAGAAGTCAAGAAGACATACATGAGAAAATGTCTTAATAAGTGAAACACATTGTGGAAATTGTAATACAAGATTTCATCTGCTAGCCACATTACTCAAGTGATTGCCCAAGTACCAAAAATAATTTTCTGATGGCATGTTGTGCAACTGTCCAGAGAAGTTGAATAGACACACATGAGAAAATATCTTAATAATTGAAATATTTTGTGAAAATTGTAATATAAAATTTCCCCTGCTAGCCACATTACTTAAGCACTTGCCCAAGTCACAAAAATAATTTCCTGCTGCTGCGTGCCTACTGCTGCTGTGCTCCACAACTGTCCAGAGAAGTCCAGAAGACACACATGAGAAAATGTCTTCAGAAGTGGCATAAATTGTGGCGTTTAAGACTGCAAGATGGTAACACCAAGAGTTCTACAGTGCAAAACTGATGATGACCAAATGTCAAGTTGCTGTGCTGCCTGCAACTATTACTGCTGCTGCTGCTGCTGCTGAGTGCTGCTGTGAAAGTTTGAAGACAGCACGTTGTCAAACCATGGGAAGGTAAGAAATGGTTACTTATTTGCACGGTGCAGGCTGTTGTTATTTGTACCCATATCCATATATCAATAATAGTTTCCTTTTTCAGTTACTGTACATAGCATGAGCAATGAAGTGACATAATCATCCACACTACATTACATTATGCTTCTTGGTACCCTGAAGGAAGTCATTATTAACCACACCTCACACAACCATGGTATGGTAAGTATGTATTCTTTGTATGTTTCTTATTTGGGGTGGACATTTTTTATGGTGTAATAATCATGTATTTTTACTTTTTCCATGTCCAGGTATGATTATGATGACATATGTCACTCTGCATCAAGTATCTTTGTGCATTCAGCAGCAACCACTTAAAAGTAAGTAATTTTTTTTACTGGGGGGGGCTGCTGGTTGAAGTTTACGTAGTTTTTTTAATGTCAGACTCAAACTGATACGAGTCATAGTACATGTGTTGTGTTACTGTTGTTTGATTTCAGGTTCTTCCCAAGATGCTTCTGTTTCATTTTGTCTGGCCGTAAGAAGTAGATGACATGTCAAAAGCAGATAGGACTGATCGTGATGAAGCAGAAGCACAGCTGTGTTGACCTGTGAAAGCAATCAAATATTATTGCAATACAGTGAGGAAGATGATTTTTAAAAACAAACACACAAAAAAAACAGTACTTACCATTACATGAGTAATAGTGATGCTGGCTGTGATATCGCATGTTGTCGTATCGTGTTGCTGTGGCAGTCTCCATCCTTTGCCGGTTGGGGCTTCCTCCAGTCCAGATGAGACACTGGCTCATCTTTCAACCACTCAGACACAGTGCAGTGCTTGACTATCTGGCTAACTGGTGGAAACTCTGGAGTCAAGTAGTTGGTTAGAGGTGGTGTTGACTTTCAGTCCTGCACTACTTACCATCTTAGAAAATGGGCTAGGAAAATAAATTAATCTCATTGGTTGAAACAGCTGATGAGAGATTAATTTATTTTCCGATAGAGCCCACTTAAAAACAAGAGCCTCCTTGGGATGCCCCATTTCTCATTTAATTCTTGGGCACCCTAAATGTTCAGTTAGGGCAGCCACCATTTTTCTACCACTCACTAGGCAAGCTGTAAAAGTAACGGTTAGGCTATTCTAATCCTGTGACTCAAAGAAAAAGTGCAAGCTATGTTTTTGAACAGCAAATGTAAGTGGCCAGCAAAACCTATTTTCCTGTTACAAAATTGCTATCTGTGGTATGGAAATCTAATAAAATACCACTGCTGTCATAATCAGTGGTGGTGACGGAGATAGCGTGCTGTCAGTCTTAACACATTAGGCACTTTCATAACCAGAAAGCAGGTTTGATGTCAACAGATGTATGAAAAGCAAACAGAGCACAAATGAAGGCTCTGTTTATAAAAAGCATTTTAATAAAAGTTAAGGAAAAATCCCTCCTTCCAGCAGTCCTGAGCTGAGCACAAGCAGGCAACTCACACACTGGCTCTGTACCCCCAATTCAAAACTCACTCTAACTGCCACTGTCACTGAAGAATGCATAGAGACCACTACAGCAGCAAAGTTTTAAAAATGTCAGATTTTCTGAAATCATCATTTAGCATCTCACCTTAGTTGTTTTGCCCAGTCCCTCCCCTTAAAAATAGACTATTTTATCTCTAAACTCAAGAAATATGTTATAAAAAGTTAAATAAATTAATATTATATTTTAAAGCTTTAAAAGAAATGTGTCTGAGGGTTTCTTTCCATTTTCTAAGTGCAGTAATAGTCTCCAGGGTGGGCAGTATTGGGCTATACTGGACCTTCCAGGACCTATAAGGCCCTCTGCCTATGGCATCAGGCCTCATTACACCCCTGGGCAGTCCAGTATAGCCCAATACTGCCCATCCTGTTGGATATTATTGCTAACATGGTGCCACTGACTCTGATGCTGGCTCTGGGTTCTGGGGTTTTACAATTTTACTCCTCTTCATATTAAATTGTACTACAGTATGTTGTTTCAGGCTGGGTTTGTGGGTTTGCTGGGTAAGAGTAGGTATTGGTGCACATATATGATTACCTTGGGTAGTTAGCGGGGCTGATTTTTTTTCATCAGGTGAAATCTGTGTTTGTGGTCTATTGGAGAGGCAGGGGACTGTGGAGTCTGTACTCCTAGTTAGGGGTTTACCTTTCATTCTGGTTGGTAGATGATACTCTGGGTGCTTCTGCTAAGTGAAACTGAAGCAGGCTTTTCTATTGTTACTGTCTTTTTTTCACTTGGTTCTCCATTGCATAGCCTAATTTAAACTTGGGTGGGTGGACCCTTATGTTCGGATGATGGGGAGGAAGCTCCTTATACATACTCAGATGCTACCTTCCTTTGAGTTTTCAGTGCTGCACCCAACTGGAGGCATACGGTTACCAGTGGGTAAGAGTGTTTGTTTTTTGGTACTTGTTTTCTATTATGACCTGGAACCCATCGTAGTGGAGGTGGTGTCACTCCTGTGGCTTTTGCAGCTTTGCTAGTTTTTATATTGTCCTGCTTGCCTGTCAATCATGATGGTTTCCAGTTGTGGTCAGATGAGTAATGCCCCTTTTTTCCTTTGGAGCCCAGTGTGACTGGACAGCTGGGAAGGCAAGGGTGCCATTAGGTGCACATTATCTCCTGCTGTCCTAGGCTGGATGTTGGCATTAGTGGACATGCAAGGGGGCAGTTTGTAGGGAATGACCTTAGGGTTAGGTTCCTTGGGTCCCTTCCCCCAATTTTCTCACCTGCGGAGGATCTCCACTTCAGCTTCAAACCTTGGAGTCAATGCCTGATCTCAGTTCCTGCCACTGTTGCAGAGGACATGGTTATATCACTGATTGCTGGCACTCTGTGTTTGTGGCTATTGACACACCATCCCTCTTCACCCGGTGTCTGGATTGCCTCGAACATCTGATTGGGAGGGTGGCTATTTTGGGGTACAGGAGTTTGCTTCAGCCTGGCCTCTTTTCCAAGGGATCAGGCTGTTTTAAACTTTTTGTTGTTGTCTTTGGAGCCATGTGATCCTTTTGGCTGCACACATCTTGATTTCATACCTCCAAGAGGAGTATCATCTGGACAGTAGAAAGTGGCACTTCAATGAATTCCTTTCTTCCCCTCCCCCTTTTTTATGTTGGCTTGCGCTCACATGCACAAGCTACATCTTGTGGTAGGAGCAATGTAATAGCACTTTCAAAGGTGCGTAAGTGCTGTGGTGAATCCAGGGGATACTTTAGTCAGTGTGCCCCTAAGCCACCAACCAAAAAGCATGCTGCCAATGACAGCGCTTTTAGAACATGCCACCAACTTGAAACAAATCCACCACTGCGGTGAGAGACAGGCTCGTCATTGCAGCAGCAGATCTGACATGCCTCAGTTACATGTCATTCCTGGTGAAACATTTCAATAAACATGGTGGCGGCTCTCACCGTCCACCTCTCACAATCCATAGAAGGTCAACTTTGGGGCTGTCCAATCCCCCTGTGGGCATGCCCCCTCCCTAATTCAATTTGTTTGCCGATGGGGGTGCCCAATCCCCATCGGCATAATGTCCCCCCAGTTTCATTTGTCTGCCGGCAGAGGGTGCCCAATCCCCCTTGACATCATGCCCCCCCAATATAGACACGCTTTTTTGATGACAGGGTGCCCTATCCCTTGTTGGCTCCAGACCCCCAAAAAGCCAGGTGACTCACTGGGAGCCCACCCCAGTGTGCCCAAATGTAGTTGTGTACCCTGCAAAAAAACCCCAAAAACCTTCCCCCGAGGTTTTTTTTTTTTAACTCTAAACAAGAAAATGGTCACTCATTGTCCACAGCACCCCCTTCCCCCAATCTGCACCCACCCTCTGTGCACCCTACCTTCCGGCACCCCCTCACCCCATACTTACCTCTGGAGGTTGGCGTCATGCTCTTTGGTGGAGAAGGAACATGTCTGCACTCTTCAAAGCCTACCGCGAACTGAAGAAATGCCGGTAAGCTGTATAGTGGCATCAATAGGGGAGGTTTCAACTTAGGTGGATATCTTGAAACTTTTTTTTACTTTTGGCTCCAAATTTTCAACATGGGGTTCTTGGGACCCCACCTCATGAAATAGGTCAGAGTCATTTCATTATTCAGTCCCGAAGGTGATTTTGTGGTCACTGTGTGGAATCACCTTTCCAGACCGATTATGACATGACAGTGCCACATTCATGGAGACTCCCAAAAAAGCCCTATTTGCAAATTTGGTGAAAAGATTCCAAAAAATGACTGTGTTACAAGCGTGCATTGCACAGTTTCCACGCACGATCTGCATTTTGAGAATATTTAATATTTTCACTCCAGATTTTCAACATTGCCACTTTTTGACACTTCCTTATGAACAGTACAGCTGTCATTTTTCACATCCTGGCCGAAATGTGTTTTCACACATGTGGTGAACAATGGCGCGATCGCTGTGGGAAATCAACTTTCGGGACAGATTAAGAAAATCACAGTGTCACTGTTAAGAAAATCACAGTGACATTGTTCGTGAGCAGAAGTCCCAAAATGCTTATTTTGAAAATTTGATGAAAAAATTCCAAAAAATTACTGTGTCACGAGCGTGTGTTGTGCCGTTTCCATGCATGCTCGCAACTTTGAGAATTTTTAATATTTTCACTCCAGATTTTAAACAGTCCCATTTTTTCACACTTCCTTATGAACAGTACAGCTGCCATTTTTTACATCCTGCCTAAAATGTGTTTTCACACATCTGGTGCACAATGGCATGGTTGCTGTTTGAAATCAATGTCCGGGACAGATTAAGAAAACTACAGTGACACTGCTCATGAGCAGAGGTCTCAAAATACCCATGTTGAAAATTTGGTGAAAAAATTCCAAAAGATTACTGCACTATGGGTGTGCGTTGTGCAGTATCTATGCACACTCATAAGTTTACAAATTTTTTATATTTTCTCTCCAGATTTTCAACATTGCCATTTCTTTACATCTCCTCATGAACTGTAAAGCTGTAATTTTTCCCATCCTACATGAAATGTGTTTCTGCACCTGTAGCTCCCAATGGTGCAGTTGTTTGAAATCACCTT
This sequence comes from Neoceratodus forsteri, assembly GCA_016271365.2. NCBI lineage: Eukaryota > Metazoa > Chordata > Ceratodontiformes > Ceratodontidae > Neoceratodus > Neoceratodus forsteri. Next base: position 761,706,540 of record CM057451.1, read on the forward strand.
TCAGGATTGAGTAATGTTCATGAGGTGGGGTCCCAAGAAGCCAATGTTGAACATCTGGAGTGAAAATACCAACAAACACCTGGGGCATTAAGGTTTCCAACCATACATTCACCCAGTACAGACTGACAGCCATCGGGGACATAACTTGGATTTATCAGCCATAATGTTCACATAATTTTACCCCCAACCCCCACCCTACAGCCACTGACAGGCATTGAGGTGTGTCTTGGGTTCTGTTACCCTAACATTCACCCCATTCTCCTATATTGCACCCATCTCAGCTTATTTCCTTATGGAATAGGGTGAGCATAAGGGCCAGAGACCCCAATGCACACCCCGACACCTGTCACTCTGCAGGGTGTGGTGAGGTGGAATGGCATAAGCGTTATGGTCAACCCTAAGCCACACTCCCAATACCTTGCAGTCTCTGCGGGGGGGGTGTTGGCATTACTTCAGTACTTCACTGCCATTCCTGTTTTGCATTTCAAACTCCTGCACTACCAATGCTAATCAGCAAACCAACATCTGGCATTGACAAATGCTTGTTTCTACTGGTGGCATGTTTTTTTTTTCTCCTTCCCTCCCAATATGGTCCACTCTTGGGAAACTGCGCACCTCCTTTCTTTGTCTCACAACCCTTCTCCTCTATGGGGAGGAAGGGGCTCTACAGGGTACTTTGTGTTCTGGGGCCAGAGCCAAACTTTATCCAGTTGTCTGGTCCAACATCGTGGGATCCACTTTTTGCACGGTGGCCCTTCCCAGTCCCTGGTGTGACTCAGCATAATTGTGTTGGTCAGCACAGTTGAGAACTGGGGGTTAGTTATAGATTCATTGTCTAGGGTCATTTTTCACTGGTGAGTTCTATGTACTGTACTAGGCAGGTTATATGTTATTGTTTTTATTGCTATGGTTCTGAAGGGCTTGGGGGCTTGGGTGGAGGTACTACTATTGTAGATCAGATGGCTATTGCCTGAGATCTTCTTCAGGATATTTTGGGGTCCTGGTTGTCCCTAGTATGATACAGGAGGAGAATGCTGTTTGTAGGTATGACAGGGTTGAATAGGGCCTTGTCCCAGATGTTCTGGAGAAAGGGCTTAAATGCAAGGATCTGTTCTATTCTCCCCAATTCTGTAACTTCTCTGTATGGTTGCACAACTAGATTTTCTTGTGAGACCTTGCAGTTCTCTGCCTCTCGCTATCGCTCTGCCTTCTCTTGCTGTTCTGTCCCCCCACATATCTGCTGATATAAAAATATATGTGAATCATTATGTGGAAATGTAATGTATACTGGAATCCCTTTATTTAGAAATGTATGTAGTTTTACTGTTGAAATGTATATAGTTATACTGTTGAAATGATTGCAAACATCTGTTTGGAACTCAAAGGGTTAACCTGAGAAGGTAGTTTGCAAACTCTCTGAGAAACTGTATGCAAGAGGTCAGTTCTGGGCCACAATGTTCTTTTTGCTGCACTTGTTGAAACTTACAAGAACACTGTGTGAAAAGCATGCTGTTTTGTTAACGTGCGGGGGTTGCAAAGCCTTATAAAAACAGAGCTGCAATGTCTTGCAAGAGAGACACAGAGACTGAGGGAGAATGCAATTGGAAATTGAGAAGAAACCCAGATGGACTTGCTTTGTTTATACTGCCTTTGTAAATAGTTATATTGAACATTTTTTTTTATTTTACTCTTAATAATAAATCACTTGTTGCAAATTTTACAACTGCTCCTGGTTTTCCTATGCTTCCTGACCTGTGACTCAATAACAGTTGGGAGTCTCTGACTGTTTGGGTTGTTGTTCTACCTTCAGTGAACCCGACAGTAGAGGCTTCCACTGTATAATTTCATACCAAACTGGCACATTTTTGATACTCAGCAAGATCAATACAGGAGGGATTGCTTGCACCTTAATAATCTGGGGGCAAGAATACTGGGGGATAGACTTAATAAGTTCACTGATAAACATTTAAACTAGGTGTGGAGGGAAATGAAGGTTGGGATTCAAGTTCAAGTCAACAAATTATTGGTACTGTGAGAAGACCTTGAGAGGTAGGAAAGAAATGCTTTAACAGCCCAGAAACATGTCAGAAATGGAAATGCTTGTTGGCAAATGCATGAAGTCTCAATAATAAATATGGGGAACAAGAAGCTATAATTACTACAAAAGAGATAGTCATCATTGTTGTTACCAAGACATGGTGGACTAGTGAAGATGGGTGGAATAAAGAACTCGGAGGTTACAGAATATTTAGGACTGACAGACTGGGAAAGAGAGGTGGAGGTGTAGTTCTTTTATACAAAAAAAATCAATCTTTGAAAACAGAAAGTATCCAAAAGTATCCAAATAAGGGAATACTGATAATGAAATAATATGGATATAAATGGGTAGTAATAACCAGGATTTTATTATTCCTGGGATGTGTTACAGGCCGTTGAATCAACAAGAGTCTGTGGACGAGACACTACTAAATGACATAGAACTTTTTATGGACAGAATCAATATAATTTTAATTGGAGATCTGAATCTGCCAGGGATAAATTGGGAGAATGGGGAAGGTGGTTGCACTCAAGATAATAGGCTAATAGTAAGCAATATGAACTTAAACCTGGTTCAGCTTTTTAAGGAATCAACTGTGGAAACAACAGTCTTGGAAACATAGAAATATAGAATGTGATGACAGATAAGGCTCACTGGGACCACCCAGACTGCCTATTTTGTTTTAATATTCATTGTTTGCTGCATACCATACTTGATCTATGGCACAATCTCCCTCCCCCCTTCCTTATCCCTATCCTTATGATTCCATGTGCATATCCCAGGCATTTTTGAATCCTACCACTGTTTTCACCCCACCACCTCGGCTGGAAGGCTGTGCTAGGTATCCACCACCTTTTCTGTGAAGAAGTACTTCCTCACATACTTGCAAAATTTACCCCCTCCAGCTTCATATCAAACTCCCTTGTGCTGGAGAATCTTTGTCTCTGAAAAATACCCCTTCCAGTACCTCATTTACCCCCATGAGGTAGTTAAAGGTTTCTATCATGCCCCCCCTCTTCTCCAGAGAGTACATATTTATCTCCTTTAGTCTCTCCTCATATGGTTTTTTATGTAGACTGTGTACCATTTTGGCAGCCCTCTTCTGGACTGCCTCCACTCTGTCTATGTCCTTCCTGAGATGTAGTCTCCTGAACTTTACACAGTACTCAAGGTGGGGTCTTACCAGCTATCTATATAGGGGCAGCACCACCTCCTTCTTCCTGCTGGCAATATCCCTTCCTATGCACCCCAGCATCCCACTAGCCCTTCTGACTGCCTTGTCACATTGCCTGGCCATCATTAGGTAATCTGATATATTTCCCCCAGGTCCCTTTCCTGTTTGGTCTTTGTCAGAGTCATTCCACCCATTGTGTACTCAGTTCCTGGGTTTCTATGGCCCAAGTGCATTATTTTATACTTTTTGCATTAAAACCCAGATGCCATATTAAAAGAGGATGTTAAGCACTGGTCCCATTTACCCTTGTCCCTGTGGGGCCATATGAGCATTGTTAAGATGAACATACTACCTCACATCTTATATCCTCTACAAATATATAATTGGGCTCTTCCATTATCATGGTTCTCTCAAGTACACAAAATCATTAGCTCCTTTTTATGGAGTGTGAAAAAAACAAGACAAAGTCACATAAAATGTACTCATCAAAAAATAGATGGTGGCTTGCAGGCACCTAATTCCTACCTATATTATTAAGCTATACATCTAATTAGAGTCAGATTCTGGTTACTTCCCTCAAGTAATATCTCTGACTCCCCTTACTGTCCCCATTGGCTTAAAATTGAAGAAGCCTTATGTTCTGCATATGACGTTGACCCTAAAGTTCTCTCCTTTATAAATAAAAAGAACCTTCCCCAAAAATTGAAAGAATCACCACTAGGCTCTATGCTTCAAACTCAACATCAACTTAATACCCTCCTCAAAATGGATGGATACAGAGATATGGCACAGCCTCTCTTTCATAATCCTAACCTCCTAATTTGGGGCAAAGTTCTCAAACCCAACCTTTTCTGGCCTGACATGGGTGTTGGGAGAGTGGATGACCTAGTCAATAATCAAAAATTGATGCCATTTCAAGAAGCTCGCTCCCATTTCAAGTGGTCCTCCACTCATGTCTGTAAATATTTACAAATATCCCACATGATGTTGAAACACTTTGGCACAGGATTGTGATCTAGGTCACTCTCATCCACTCTTTCCCCATACGTCAGTTCTGTCCCAACATCCCACTTAATAACATATGCATATAAATTCTTACTAACTATGATTTCTGGATTAGAGGGCCAGAGATGGTATTGGTGGGATCAGGCCCTACCATAAGCTATCCCCCACAGACCTTGGCCAAGAATCTGGAAGCACCTATATAGACATATTAAATGGGACAGATATAGGCATATGCAATTCCAGATTAATCACAATCTGTACTACACTCCAGTTAAACTCCATCAAATGGTATCCCTGTCTTCTAGTCAGTGTAGAAAATGTCAGAAAGCTCCTGGAGATTTACTTCATATGCTATAGTCCTGTGAAAAAAAAATCCCCATTTTGGAATCTTATCCAGTCCCATCTGGATCCATTACTAACCTTGCCAGACAAATTTACTCCTGAGATTTATATTTTAGGGGACTACATGACTCTATCGGGGCATACTCAAAGAGCTCATATGGCTTTTATCTCAGCTTGTGCCAAAAAAATAATTCTCAGGCACTGGTTGGACTTGATTATGCCCAGTCATATAGAATGGTATAAGGAGATTATGTTTGCCCTACAAGCTGAGCACATCATTGCTGGTACAACCAATAGGCTGAATAATTATAAACAAGTTTGGGACACATTATTTAGTCTTCTACTGATTCACTCTAACCTAACAATGATAGAATAACCCCAAAAGTAACTGATCCCTCCTCATAGCCCTCAGTCATGGCAAACTCTGTGACTGATTTCTCTAAACATCCTAGTCTCATAACCTTGTGGCAGTGGGGGTGGTTCAGGTGGAGTGGGTAGGGGGGTACAGACATCTGTTATAATTGTTACTCTGCAAAACTGCCTCTTTTTATGTAAACAAATATGTCGCATTCACTTATCTATATTGTAATGGTGGTTTACTGTTATATCTCCACCTAGCTGTTTGTATACAGTGTGTGTGATATTTTCAATAAAGTATATTTAATAAAAAAAACTGCCATGCCCACAGCCACTCTTCCAGTATTTTTAGATCCTTGCCCATCCTTTCCACCCCCTCCAGAGTGTCCACTCTATTGCAGATCTTGATGTCATCATCAAAGAGGCAGATCATCCCTTCCAGTTGCACTGATATGTCACTTATAAAGACACTGAAGAGGACCAGTCCTTGCACTGATTCCTGAGGTGCCCCGCTGCTCACCCTCCTTTCCTCAGAGCAAGCTCCATTTACAACTACCCTCTGTGTACTATTCAATAACCAGTTTCTTACCCGGGTTACTGCCTTATTACCCACTCCCGTGTTACCCAACTTGCTTACCAGTCTCCTGTGTGGAACAGTGCTAAAGACCTTGCAGAACTCCAGGTAGACCATGTCCACTGCTCCTCCTTGATTCAACTCCTTGGTCACCCAGTCAAAGAAGTCTATCAAATTTGTCTAGCAAGACCTTCACTCTGTGAAACCATGCTGCCTTTGCTCCTGTAAAGGATTGTGGAATATCTTGTATCTGCTGGATACAAGATTTATTTATTTGAATTTTGTTGACCGGGTAAGACAACTGAGACAGATACAGTCCCTTTTTCAGGATCGACCAGGGGTGACATAATACACAACAGTACAACAAATATCACAGAGCAGTACAGTATACAGACAGGTATAATGCATGTCATCAGTAAAACATCATCAATTCCATGTACAATTGGAATAGAGCCATACAGAGCTATACACCGTCATATATGCTACACAAAGTCAGTTCTGTGACAAGTGGATATGTGCATAGCGCTATAAGTACATTAAGGAATAGAGATAAGGAGGGAAGGGGAGAGAGAAGGATGGGGTAGGGGTAGGGGCTGGGGAAGTACAGTTGCATCAGCGAGAGCAGGAGCAGGAGATGTGGGAGGCAAGGGAGGCATGAAGGTTGGTCTTAAATAGAGGAAAAGATATTCCACAATCCTTTTCTTTAGTAGTATTTCCATTATCTTACCCCCCACTGATGTCAGGCTAACAGGCCTATAATTGCCTGCCTCTTCCTTGCTACTGCTTTTGTGAAGTGGGACTACACTTGTCCTTCTACAGTGCTCCAGGACCATGCCAGTCTCCAGTGATCTGTTAACTAGGTCTGTTAGAGCAGCAGCTAGCAGCTGCCTGAACTCCCCCAGCACCCTTGGGTACACCCCGTCTGACCCCATAGCCTTGTCCACCTTCAGGTTTGCAAGTACCTTCTGGACTCTCTCCTCAGGAAATGGACTAGTGTCCATTTCCTTCAGAGTAAAGTTCCTTTCACCCTTGTGTGGTCCTTCCCCTTCTTCTTCTAGGGTAAACACTAAGTAGAAGTATTTGTTTAAGATGTTTGCTTTTTTTCACCCCAGCATACAGTCACTCTCCACCCTCTTTAATTATACAATCCCGCCCTTGTTTTCCTTTTTTTACTAATATGCCCAAAAATGCCTTGTCTCCTTTTGATGCTCCCTGAGATATTTTTTCCTTTGTTTGCACCTTTGTGCTCTTTACTACTTTGTTGCCTTCTTCTGTTTTTTCACTTCCCTATCCTGCTTTCTCTGGGTCTCCTTACAGATTCAGAATGCTGCTCTATTAGCCTTCACCTTTTCTGCTATCTCCCTCGAGAACCATAGCAGTCTCCTCTTTCTTTTACTTTTGCTTAGCTGCTTACTAAAGAGGTTTATTGCCTTTACTATGCTCTCTTTTATTTTAGCACACTTTTTCTCCACCCCAACCCCCTTGGTCATCTCCCCCTGCCAGGTCATTCCTCAGGCATTCATCCATCAGTCCAGGACTCTCACCATTGTGTGGTTAGATTCCACAGCTGTTTTTATGTTGAAACAAATTGTATGATGATCACTGGGTCCCAGACGGCTTCCCACCATGGAGTCTGCAACATGTGCCTGGGTATGGAGACCTTAAGAAACTACCTATGCACACCAACACCCCACTAGCCCTCCCACAGTCTCCACTGGAAAACCCCTTCTTCTCAATATTTGAACCTGGTAATCTGGTGGTCATCTGGGGACCCCTTTGGGATCATGTATCCCAAATTTGGTGTAAATACACCAAGAAATGCTTTTGTTGTTACTGTATGTGTGATGTCTTTGAAACTGAGGCACTTGGACACACAGAAAAGACAGCTTGCAGTTTCAAAGACACCACACAGATGTAGACCTTAAAACACCCTTTACTGTAGATGATTGAACCTGGGCATTTGAGGGACATCAGGTACCCTGTGGGAGCATGTATTCCAAATTTGTTAATACACCAAAAAATATCACAATTATGTTGCTTTTGTGTGATGTTTGTCAAAAAACTCCAGGTCCTCAGAGGAGATAAAAAAGTCATCCTGTAATATGAGAAGCACCTCACAAAATTACCCTTTAAGAACCACTTTCCCTTTATTTGTTTTTAATCTGGGCATCTGGTAGTCATCAGAGGACCCCTTTGGGAACATAAGTAAATACACCAAGAAATGCCATTGCTATGGGTGCTTTTACTGAATGTGTCCTGTCTTTAAAACTCTAGCTCTTTGAAACAGTCTAATTACCACCTGTGTAGTCAAAGATAGCACACAGATGCACCCCTCTAAAACCACTTTGTCTTTCTTTCTGAAACCTGGTCATTGGCAGGATGACAGGGGCACCCTATGGGGAACATGTACACTGAACTTGGTGTGAATACACCAAGAAATACCATACCTTTGTAACTGTTTTTTTTTTTGTGTGTGTGTGTGCGTGTGTCCTGTTTTTGAAGCTGAGACCCCATGCAGCAGGGAAAAGACAGCCTACATAGATACATAGACTTTGTTGGCAGAAAAATACTGTTTGTCCTACATACCCAGATGGTCCTTGCCTAGTCTATCTCTGCAGATCCTAACTGGTCTCTGGCAACCCTCCCTCCACCCTGCCTGTTTGCTAATATTCCCCATGTCTATCCCACGCATGCTTGTAGCTCCCAACTGTTTTCTCCTCCACCACTTCCACTTTTACTCTGGTCCAGGCATTCACCACACTTGTGAAGTAGTGCTTCCTCACATGCCTTTTAAACTCCACCCCCAATTCCAACTTCCTCACATGCCTTCTGATCCTGGTGTTCTTTCTCATTTGAAAAAGACTCCTCTCCTGCACCCTGTTCACTCCACTGAGGTACTTGTAGATATCTATGATGTCCCCCTCTCACTCTCCTCTCTTCCAGGGTGAACATGCTGAGATTCCTCTGTCTCTCTTCATAGGATCTTTGATGCAGCCCCCCACCACCATTTTAGTTACCTTTCTCTTGACCTGGTTTCAAAGACAGCACACAGATGTATCTGGCGAACAACCTTGCAATCTTTACTTGAACAGAGCAATTTGAGATACATAAAAAATTGGCTTACAACAATAAGTACAGTCTTGACACTGTTCCCTCATAGAAGACTGATAAGCAAGTTGGGGAGCCTAGGAGTAGGTCCTAAAGTAATAAAATGGATAGAGAGTTAGCTGGGCAATAGGAGTTAGAGGGTGGTGGTGGTAAACTGCATCCACTCTGGAGTAGGCAAAGTGACTGATGGGGTGCACAAGGAACAGTACCATGGCTGATCTCTTCAATGTCTTTATTATTTACATTAGTAGTAGTAGTAGGTAGTAGTAAAATTATTTATTCACTATAAGTAATGAATCGGCAGCTCAACTGCGTTAAAAACTCATTTCCAGTAAGATCAGTAAAAATTTCAAATACATTAATTACAATCCAAATATATTGTCTAAATACAGAACACACAACTCTACATCAATTATACAAATACATAATAAGTAACACATCAAACTATACAGACATATACCAATAGTAATATTGCACTAGATCCCCTTCTTCCAAAAAACTAAAAAAAATCTTAGTTATTGCTATATTCCCTTTATCTTCCCTGTCCCAAACCAGTTCTTTATTTGACCCAACTTTCTTTTGCCATTTTTTTTATCCTTAATTCTACAGGTAATGTGTTCCAAAGAGAGGGTCCTTTATAGAAAAAAATGGCCCCTACCCAAATGTGCACTACACTTTGGTAACACATATTTTATCCCTCTTGCTGGGAAGGCTTGGTTTTATTATTCTTTCCTGTAATCATTCTATAATATATCTTGATACTTTATCAGAAAAACATTGTTCTATATATAACAATACATGTAAAGACTGCCTGTCCACCAAACTTATACTGACCTTAATTCTGGTATAAGTCCTCCTTATGTGTCCTTCTAGGTGCCATGGTAATATAATGTGCCATTTTACTGTATACAATTTCCAATCTCCACAATAATGTGTAGCTTGCTCCCATATACAGTAGATTAAGTCCCCGTAGTCTAATGGAATCATAACAGAATTTATCAAATGGTTTCTAATTGCATATGTTGTACACTGTCTGATATGATATAGAGCTCCCATATGTCTGTTAATTTTCTTTACAATCTGTTTTATATGTGTATCCAACTTCAGAGAGCAATCAAGATGAACCCCTAAATATCTGTATCTAGCTACTTGCTCTAAAACTTGATTACCGACAGTTTTGATTTGTAATACTTTATCTGCCTGGTCCTACCCATTTTTCTGTGAAAATACATAACCTGAAATTTTTTGGATTCAGGACAAGTTTGGATAAAGTCAAAAAGTCCTGTAATTCTTTAAATGCCAACTGTAATGCACTCTCAATTTGAATATCCACAGTTGCAAGCAGATACATTATTGTAGCATCAGCATATAGATGATAATTTATTTAATGGATTGAAAATTTCATGGAATTCACATATACATTACACAATAATGGACCTAATAGGGAGTCCTGCGGAACTCCTGTTTCAATTTGGCAAATTTATGATTTCAATTGATCGACTATTACATACTGGCATCTATTAAAAAATCTATGATTTAAACCAGTTTATAACCTGGACTGACAAACCCATATGTTGAAGCCTGGACAAGAGAATACCATGGTCCAATGTGTCAAATGCATTTGAAAGATCTACATATATGGCCCCACAGACAGACCCCTGTCCAGGCTTGCATTTAAAAAATTTGTGACCTGCAATAATGCAGAGATCATACCATGTGCTGGTCAGAAACCATATTGAAATCTATTTACTATTTTCTCTGACTCCAAAAACTTTTGAACTTATTTAGCATCCAAACCCTCAAAAATCTTGGCGACCACTGGGAGAAAGGAAATAGGTCTATAATTTCCTAGTTGCTCTTTTGACCATAATTTGCATATTGGAACTACCTTAGCAATTTTCCATGCATTTGGAAATTCAGAATGTGTCAATGACAGGTTATATAACTCTGTCACGGGATAGGCAATCATGGGAGTAGTATAATTTAATAATAAATTTGGTATACCATCATCCGCTCCTGCTTTATGTACATTTATTCTTCCCAGTGCCTCAATTATCTCATGTGTTTTGAAAGGTACAGACTCAAAAGTGGCTGATGTTACCTTTATCTTTTGTGGGTTCCCTATGGGTTCTCCTGATGACAAAGTATTATAGTTCCTACTCTGATTATTTATTGGTAATGAATTCTGAGCAATAGATCCCATGGATGGAAAAAAAATGTTGAAGCCATCTGCTACATCTATCCCCAGTGGGACATTTACACCATTAATCTTGAAATTTTGGGGAAAATCAGAGATCTGTGAGCCCTGTACATTCTTCATGATCTTCCAAAATCTATGTGGGCTGTTGGTCATATTCTGAGTAAGCTGTCTTTTACAATAATCATGTCTGGCCTGCCTTAATTCTATTGTATATATATATTTTGGTGTTGTTTATATTTTATCCAATTCTGAGAGTTTGAAGTCTGTTTTGCAATTGTCCATGATGTAGCCCTCTGTCTTTTTAACCTATGCAGTTTTGAGTTATACCATGGGGCATTATTCTTTTTAACTTTCCACATTTTTTGAGGGGCATGCTTGTTACATATTGCCATGAACTCTTTATAAACAAAATCCCATGTATCACTCACATCAGGTATTAATTTTACTCTGTTCCACTTTACACACTCTAATTCCATCATGAACTTTACATAGTTAAATGTTTTGTAATTTCTGATAACTACAGACTTCCCAGGGACTATCTGTTTTGTTATTTGTCTGATACAGTATATCATTTGATGGTCAGACATTGCAACTGGTAATGCCCCACAACTTAAGCACTTTTCAGGTTGGGTAACAAATATTAAGTCTAGAGTTGTTGAGGCTGCTGAGTACTTACTATTAATTTGGGTAATGTCCTGAATTAGTTGTGTTAGACCAAGAGTAATAGTCATATCAACCAATTCAGAACAGTGATCAGCTATTTTCCAATTTACATTAAAATCCCCGATCATTATCAGTTCATGAATAGCTATTTAATATATGGATATGCGATTTAATAGCATACAAAAGCATACAAAAAAATCTCGGTAATAGCATTGCACAGAAAGTGGTAATAGTACAGTTGCTGACCAATAATAGCATCGTTCCAAAGTGATTATACTATCGTTCCCTCATGAACGATAGTATTATCACCAAAAGACATCAACCCATGCGCTAGAATGCCCTACCCACGTCTTCTGAAGCGTGCCTTTCAATTGGCCACTTTCACTTACTGAGCGGTCTGAAAAAATCTCAAAACATGGCGGCCATCCCTCGCTTAGCGAGACACTAGGGATTCCTCTGTATTTTGCCATTTTTTTTTTTTTAGACTGTGCCCCAAATGAATTTATCTACCTAATTCTGTCTTCTCCATTTCCCAACAGCAGGAAAAGGTAGGAATGCCTACTAATAATATTATGCCGTGCTTGTGCTTAATGGAAGGTGGGGGAAGGAGTCGAGTGACACAATGACCGAGACAGGGAATGACAGCGCAAGACAGTGCAGCAGTTCACCATCATCCACACAGTCCTTAACTGAACTGGTGAACCGCCCATCTCAGAAGACCCCAAAACACAGTCTGATCCATATATTAAAAACAATACTATATGGTTCAGTGGGTATTACAGGTCAGCAATACCATCTCGTGGTTCTGGACATGTAGGAACCTCTCGAGCTTTGCTTTCGAGGTTCGTACATTTCCAGAACCTCTTGATTGTATTACTGACCGGTAATACCCACTGAACTATACATTATTCTATTTATATTCTCCCAGCAACTCTTCTATCTACTTAAAGCCTTTATAATTTGTTTTTGGGGAACAGTACAAACCCAATAGCAACAATGGTTTACTAAAGGCAAGTTTAATTTCCAATAGCAAACCTTCTGCTCCACTCTAATCTATATTGCTGGCCTTTTTCTTAACATCTAAAGCTCTAGTTTCATAAATAAGAACCCCCCCTTCCCATTTTGTTCTATCATGTCTCCACAAATTAAATCCCTTTATCTGTATCTGTTCATTTGATACTCTTTTACTCAACCAAGATTCAGTAATTATCATGATATCAGGTTTATATTTATGTGTCCACTTTCTTAGATAATCTAACTTAGGTAACAAGCTGCATATATTTATGAGTACTATTCTCAGCCACTGGGCCATCAAAAGATCAGCTGTTATATCCATATTGATATTGCCTTCCATGACAGTGATATCTTTACTCTCAGTATAAATTTTTTGCCCTAATCCAGAAGACAATGGAGCACTGCCACTGCCTTCCTTAATTGGAAAATCTAAGTTCTCAATATGATTTTTTTGCTGCAATCCTGGATTCAATTGGATATCACTGCTGAGTATCAAAATTAATAATAAAAATAATTTATAACATTTAAATCCTTGCCTATGTTTAATCAATCAGTACATATTTTAAACCCCCTTTATATTTGGATAGTCCCAGGAAATCACCTTTTTCTCAATTGGGGCCATTTTTCTAAGGCATTATCCAAATATCTATGCACCATTCCGGCAGATATCTTTCCTGGCCAGTGCATGCTAGCCTCCTGATTCCTAGTCATTGTACCTTTTTCTGCTGTATCAGTAAGGCCCACACTGTCCACTTTCCAATCATAAGTCTGGCAGTGTGAACCATAGCAAATCAGAAGAAAGAGTAGTACCAAATATAAATATACCTTAGTTATGCTCATTCTATCTGAGCTCACTATCCCAGTTATCTAGGTAAAGGCTGGGAAGAAAATGTACTAATATATAGTCAGATTGAGAAATGTGAGTAGATTTCTTAATGTGCAATTTCTTTTGACTTTTCTTCTATAAATCTGGGAGAGGGGACTAGGGACCTCGTAACTGTTTTCAACAGCCCCTAATAAAATCTATGAGTAAGGACTGGTAACAGATTTCTTGATACAAAATCAAATTAAGGGCTGTAAGTACAATTTCTTAATATACAATTGCTTTCAGCAACTCCTCAAATATATATAAGATTTGGAACTGAGGACAAATTTCCTAATATGTAATCAAATTAAAAGGCTAAAAGTTTCTTAACGTGCAATTTCTTTCAGCAGCTCTGCATAGAGTCACATGAGACTTTCCCTTCTATACAGATTTTACACTTATACAGTTGCTACGCCTTCATGTGCAACTCAGTTTAAAACACTTTTCTTTTCCCACCACTAAAAACCAAACTTTAATTTATAAGGATTTTCATATACAATCTTTCCACCATTTAAACAAGTCAAAACTCTATGGAAAGATCTAATACATAATAGCTTTCCCAAGTACCATATAAACTTCCCACTCTTAAAACTTCTAATTAGACAGATTACTGGCTGTTTCACATGTGGTTTGCATTCAGCGGTGCCTAGGCAGTCTGTATAGAGTTGTCCAAATGTTTTATTGAATAAATAAAAAAACAGATTACCTTGCTCTAGGCACCACAGAATTGATCTGTTTTCCACCAATTTCTGTAACTGAGTGGCGCTTGTCCTAGCACGCTCACGCGAGTGAGTGGCGCAAACTTTTAAACCTCATAGGCTCCTCCTGCTTTGCCCACGTCAGCTGCTGGCTCACCTCCAAGCCTCCACACCAGCTAATTTGTAGCAACACTAAAGTGTCCCAGCTAAGAGCAGTTCTGTTCAGCAGATTTCAGGACAAAGTGGGCCAGTAGCAGAGCTTCTCCCAACCCCTGTGTTCAGCCTAATGGATAGATGTTACAGCTGATATGATGCTAGCAAGTGGCACAAACTTTTAAACCCTGTAGGCTCCTCCTGCTTTGCCCACATCAGCTGCTGCCTCACCTCTGAGCTCCCACACCAGCTGATTTGCAGCAACACTAAAGTGTCCCAGCTAACAGCAGTTCTGTTCAGCAGATTTTGGGATGAAATAGCACAAGATCTTCTGGACAGGTAGCGGAGCTTCTTCCAACCCCTGTGTTCAGTCCTGTGGATAGATGTTACGGAAGGACTAGAAGGGAAAGTATGCCTGTTCGCAGAGGACACAAAACTTTGCAACAGAGTGGACACACTGGGGGGAGTGGAAAGAATGAGGAATGATTTAAAAAAACTGGAAGAATAGTCACAGGTTTGACAGATAGGTTTTAATGCAAAATAGTGCAAAATCATACACATGAGGCACAGTAACCCAGGGACAACATATCAACTGGGAGGAGAGGTAATAACAGTCACAAAGCAGGAAAGGTACCTGGGGGTGATAATTTCTGCTGACCTGAAGGTAGCTAAACAATATGACAAGGTAGTGGGGAAGGCTGACATGATGCTGGGATGCATAGGCAGGGGAATCACTAACAGAAAGAGTTAGGTAATAATGACCCTGTATAGATCACTGGTGAGGCCTCACCTCAAGTACTGTGTACAGTACTGGAGGACCATCTCTGCAAGGACATAGATAGAGTGGCAGCAGTACAAAGAAGGGCAACCAAAATGGTGCATGGTCTGCATCAAAAGCCCTATGAGGAAAGGCTTCAGGAATTAAATATGTACTCCCTGAAGGAAATGAAGGAAAGTGGGGATGTGCTAGACATATTCAAATACCTCACAGGTAAGAACAAGGTACAAGAAGGAAGCATTTTCAAAGAAAAAGATGCTCAAGAACAAGGGATCACACTATGAAGATAGAGAGGGAGGCTCAGAGGTAATGGCAGGAAAAACTTTTTCATGAAAAGGGTGGTGGATACATGGAGCAGCCTCCCAGCAAAGGTGGTGTGGCCAAAATGGTCACAGGATTCAGAATGCATGAGATAGACACAGCGGGATCTTAGAAGTGTGTGTGGGGGGGACCTGAGACCCAGTAGGGCCTGTGGTATAACTATAGGTAGGAAAAATAAGGCAGACTAGGTGGGACAGGAGGTCCTTATCTTCTGACGGCATCTATGTGTCTATAATTCTAATTCAGACACGGTGATGTCCATAACTATTCTTCATGTCTTGTCACTCAATATAGGGACCTGCCACTTGGCACCACTATACTTTGCTACAGAGCCTCCCATGAATGCTACTTTATTGCCACTTTACACAGCTTTTATTTTCCTCTCCAATGGCAACCCAAGTGTATGACTCAGCAAAATTTTTGGACATGGCTTCAACAAAAGTATCACAACGCTTCACAAGTTCACAGAAGCTCATGAAATTCAACTTTAATAAATTACTGATGTAACTTTGGAATCTGTGTCTGCTTATAACTTGGCCAGCCTTTAATCAAGAGATTAGACAGTTGACACACACGTCTTTTTTTTTTCCACATTGCTTATTCTCCCAACTAGCAGCTCTTCTCTCAGGCATATACCCTGTTCACAGAGATAAAACTTGATCAGGTTGAAACCAGTCATTATTCAGTTGGCTGCTGGGTTTTTCTCCAACATTTTTTGTCTTCTCTCTCCCATGGTGGGGTGATGCCTCTGTTAGCCTTTCATAGCCACAGCTTCTCTGGCCCAGTTGCAGGGGCCACTGTGCTGGTGGAACCTGCCACCAGCACTCCCCAGCCAAGATACACTGCTGAGCAGCAGCTGCCTCCACCATGGTCTGCCTCCCAATGTGACTTCCAAGGCTTGCTTCTGAAGCCGGGTTACCTGTGTGGCAGCACAATGCTCTGCTGCTAGACCATAGGTGTGGCCTCAAAGTCTAATATTTAGGGTCAATAAACCTAAAAAGAATTTGTGATGTTCCATTCTCTGATTTTAACGTTAAAGGCCTTACAATTCTGCAGTTTACATAATGGTAAAATGTAGTTTTAACATTTCTGAAGGTTTGGAGGCTTATTAACTCAGTCACCTATAAAGATATAGATCAGAAACGTGATAAATTTCTGCGTGGACCATGATAAAGTCATCATACCAAATGTGGTTCAATTTGTAAAAATACTTTTTAATTACACAGAAATAACTGAAATCACAATTTTGGCAAAATTCCTCAAAATTTCCATAACATTTTGGCAAAATTTCACAGAAGCGAAATTGGAATTTTTGCTAGAATTTCACTGGTAGAATATAAATTTCACCCAGCCCTAACTGGGGATAAACACCATGAACATCATTCTGGATGCATTGAGGAGAATTTTAAAGGTGCAGAGATTGAGTTTCAATGTGTTGAAAGCATCCTGGAGGCCATTCATGGCAGCACTTAACATGAGTCTGGCTACACACAGTACGGTATCACCTGCATAACAGTATAAGTTAGCATTCTCAAAATTTGCTCCAAGGTCATTAGTGTAGAGCATAAATACACGTGGCCCTAGTATAGACCCTAGAGGAACTCCTTCACATATTTGAGTGCAAGAAGATGAGAAACCTTCCAGGTTTAGTTGCTGTTGATAAACTGATAAATATTTCTTAAATCAGAATGTAGCCCAGTTACGACTAATACCTATGACTGCATGTTTATATAACAAGGTGTTATGGTCAACTGTATCAAAGGCCTTACTGAGGTCCAAGAACAGGGTAGCATTTGTAAACTTCTGATTGAGAGCAGTAAATCAGTCACTGGAGACCTTAACCAAGGCCATTAAGGTACTGTGCATAGGTTTGAAACCTGACTGTGCAGGAATAATAATGTTGAAGTGACTAAGTTAGCCTCAAAACTAATCATTGACCAGTTTTTCTAGTAACTTGGCCAGTACAGGGAGGATGGAGATGGGTCTGTAATTATTCAAGGATGCCTTATCACCTAATTTGAATAGTGGGATTATGTATGCCATTTAAGGCTAATTGTGACTACACCTGCAATCTAATTCTGTACCCCATAGCACTGTCACCTTCCCCAACAGGCATTGTGCACATTATTGTATTCTTGCATACTTGTCCACATATCATTGTGATAAACCATGCTGTTGTTTACATACTTGATCATCATATTGCTCTTGCACCTGAAATGTTGTCTACATAACCACACTCTGATATTTTGCAGTTTTATTCTTTCTGTATTCCCCTTTCCCTCTTCTCCAGGTCACACCTGGAAACAAGCCTCCACTCAGTGTGCCTTTCCTGGTTACCAAAATTTTCATTAAAAAATTTAATAAATAAAAAATAAAATTTTCCAAAGCACAGGTGTCTCATTATTTCTGATGGACAGGTTAAAGAAATGAGCTGGCGCAGTCAATACATAGTGCCCTCATGCTGTGTCCTCATTTCCTTCAACTCACTGGTTCCCCTTTCTGAGTGTAAACATCCCATCCCTTTTATTTCTCTTCTCACTGATATAATCAAAAAAAGGCCTTTCACCCTTTTAATTCCCTCCACTAGCTGCAGTTCTTTTTGGGCTTTTGCCTGCAGGACTACCCTACCTGCTACACTAGCCTTTGTCAGGTAGTTCTCCTTATCTTCCTCCCTCTGGGTCTCTCTGAACTTCTTATAGGTGGCCCTCTTTTTCCTAACTGGCTGGGCAACCTCCAAGATAAGTCAGCTGGGTGCTTTGGCCCTCATGGTTTTCTCTTTGAACCTAATGCATTCCCCTGTGGCTGCCATTACTCCTTCCTTTATGATAGTCCACCCCCATCTCCACCCTTATATCTTCCAGGTGACCCATAGCAACTGGCCCATCCTCCCAAAGTCCATCCTTCTTAAATTCAATATTTTAGTCTTAGTGGGGGCCCTTTCTTTGCCCATATCTAGTCAGACCCACACTGTGTGTTTGTCACTCCCACCCCAGAGGGTCCTCGACCTTGATGTCTTGGACATAGTTCCTGTTCATAAATACCAAATCCAGGATTGCCCCCTTCCTGGTGGGTTCCATAATACCCTGTGTTAGGAATCCACCTTGCACCAAATCTAGTAATACCTGATTCTTGGAGCATGTCTGGCTGGAATCCCCCAATCCACCCTGGGCTCATTATAGTCCCTCACAATTACCACTTCACCCTTCCATGCTGCTGTTCTTATTGCCACATTCAATTCCCTGTCTCTTTCCTCTTCCTGGCTGGATGTTCTGTATACCACCTCAAGTCTTACCTTGCTCTCTTTAATAGACTGTAACTGAATCCACATAATTTCTGCCTTCCCCATTTCCGTATCTTCCAACTTACAAGATATACCTTCTCTTATGTAAATCGCCCCTCCTCCTTTCCCTACTCCTCTGCCCTCTGATATAGTTTACACCTCTAGATCAAGAGGTCCCAGTGATGGCTAGGTGAGGCCCATGTCTCTGTGACTGCGGCTATGCCTACTCTTCTCTCAGCCATCAACATCTGCAGGTCATCCATCTTGTTAGCAAGACTTCTTGCATTCAGAGACACCACCTTCCTGGACTCTGATTCTCCTCCCTCCCATCCTTCTGCCGTCCTCTGTTTCCCTTTTCTTGAAACCCTACTCTACCCTACTGCCTCCCTCACCCTCTTCCCACCTCTTCCCATCCCCGACACTTGCTTACAGTAGGGGGGTGCTAACCTCCTCCTAATGGAGACTTGGGGCCTGAAGGCTTGCTTTCCCCCCCCAGCAGTTTAAATTAAGGCATTTAAACATATATCCTCCCAGTCTGCTTTAAAGGACTCTCAGTCCCCTTCTCTACTGAGGTCCAATCTGTCTGGTGCAGTGTGTCTTATCTGTCAATGTCTCCTCCCAGTAACTAACGCGGCCAAACCTTCCTTCTTCTACCACTTCCTCAACTATTCTTTGAACTCAGCTATTCTTTTTTTTCTGACTGCGCTGGCTTTAGGTACTGGAAACACATCCAAGCATGTCACTGATCTGGCTGCCTTTCTGCAGTTGCTACCTCCCTGCTTGTCCAATCCAGTCTGCCTATTTTGTCCCAACCTATATTGTCACCCCAGACCCTACCTTATCTTTGGCTACCCCACCACCTATTTTTTCTACCAAGCTTCCCTTGTGCCTTTGCCATACATGCCTGAAGCTCATCACTGTTTTCACCCCACCACCTCTGCTGGAATACTGTTCTAGGCATCCATCACACTTACAGTGAAGAAGTACTTCCTCATGTCCCTCCTAAATGACCCCCCTTCCAGATTTATTGAATGTCTCCTTTTTCTCATGCACCTTCTCTTCTGAATAATACTCCCCTCTTGTACCTTATTCAACTTCTTGAGGTACTTACAGGTCTCTATAATGTCCCCATTCCTCTCTTCCAGGGTGTATATCTTGAGATCCCTCAGCCTCTCTTGTTAGTGCTTATGATGCAGCCCCTGCACCATTTTAGTTGCCCTACTCTAGACAGCCTCTAGCCTGTTTATGTCCTTCCTGATATGCAGTCACCAGACCTGGACACTGTTCTCAAGGTAGGGTTTAACCAATGATAAATATAGTGATAACACCACCTCTCTACTTCTGCTGGTGATTTCCATCCTTATGCACCCCAGCATCCCACTGTTCCTGCCTACTGCCTTGTTGCACAGCCTCGCCACCTTGAGGTTATCAGATATGACAATCCCAAGGTCCCTTTACTGTTTAGTGACTCTCAATACCTCTTCCCACATTTTATACACAGCCCTTTGGTTTCTGCACCATATTTTCACATTGAAACCTAGCTGCCATAACCCTGACCATTCCTTGAGTTTTCTCAGGTCTCTTCTCATTCTCATCAACCCCTCCTGGGTATCTAACCTATTGCAGATTTTGGTGTCATCTGCAAAGAGGTATAGTTGTCCTTCCAGCTCTTATGCAATACTGCTTACAAAGACTCTAAAGAGAACTGGTTTCAGTACTGAGCCCTGAGGTATCATAGGTATTGAAGTATACCTGGGTCACTCTCCCCTCCCTCTGTCACTTATCTACCAGCAGTTACATGCCCAGTTTACCACCATGTGTCCAACTCTAAAACTGCCCAGTTTCCTTATAAGCCTCCTATTGTGTGTAGTACAGTATTGAAGGCATTGCTGAAGTTTAAGTAGGCCACATCCACTGCCCCACCTTGATCTATTTTCATGGTCAACCAGCTGAAGAAATCGATCAGGTTATTCTGACATGACCCCCCCCCATGAATCCAAGCTGCCTCAGGTCTTGTAACCTGCTGGATGCAAGATACTCCACTAGCCTTTCTTTTAAAAGTGTCTCCATTAACTTCCCCACCATTGACATTAGACTGAGCAGTCTATAGTTGCCAGCCTCCTCTCTGCTTTCACCTTTATGAAGCTGGACTACATCTGCCCTACTCCAGTCTTCTGGATTCACTCCTTTTTCCAGTGAGTTGCTGATTCGGGCTATCAGAGGTGCAGCCAGTAGATCCCCTGAGTTCCCTCAGCACCTTTGTGGTGTACCCCATCTGGCCCATAGCCTTATCCACTTTCAGATTCCCAGATCCTTTCAGAACTCTTTCCTCTGTGAATGAACTTGTATCTGCTTCCCTTCCTCCAGTGCTCTTGCTGCTTCTGTGTGGTCTGTCCTATTCTCCCTCCACTGTGAAGACTGAGCAGAACTATCTGTTCAGGATGTCTGCTTTTTTCTGCACCTGTTTTGCACAGTCTTCCTCTGCCTTTCTTAGTCTCACAATCCCTCCCATTGTCTTCCTCTTTTTGTTTATACATCTAAAAAAGATCTTGTCCCCTTTTGTTGTCCTTTTGACAACCCTTTCCTCTGTTTGCACCTTTCAACCCTCATCGCCTTCCTTGCTTCCCTCTGCTTTTCCTGATACACCTCCCAATACTCTTACTTCTGCATCTCCTTGTGCATCCAGAATGCCACTCTTTCAGTCTTTACCTTCACAGTCACTGCCCTCAAGAACCACAATCATCTCTTTTTCCCCTGTTTTTGCTCACTTTTTTTCACACAGATATTTGTTGCCTTTACTATGCCTTCCCTTAATTTGGGCAACTATTCCTCCACCCCACCCAGGCGATCCTCACTACTATGTCATCCCTGATGCAGTCACCCATTTTCTTTTTAAATTTGCCCTCCTGAAGTCCAGGATCATCGTCCTTGTGTGGTTTGTCACTCATTGCTGATTTTAATTCAAGATAAAATGAGGAGCAGCTACTCTATTTTGCATTACATTTCACAAGGGAAGCATGTATATTTATAACCTTAAGTGCTTGCTGATTAAATGTTTCAGCAGCTGTGTGACGTAATGGGATCAGGTAGAATCTTTTCCAGTTTGTAGCATCTAGTCATGTAAGCAATCTGGATCACAGAAACTGGTACCATTTCTTATATGCAAATGATGGCTGACTACTCAGTTTCTTAGGCCCAAGACAGAAGTCATGGTATTATGACCACTGAATTCATTGTCAAATACAGTTGTAAGGCTAATTTTCTGGGGTTGTTGGTTAGAATAATATTTAATACAGATACATGTAAAGAATTTCTAGGGTTGGGTCTAGTGGGCTTCCACATGAGCTGGGTTAGGCCAGGCTCATTACAGAACATCTTTGGATCATTTGATTTGGAGGTAAGTCAGTCAAAATGTAAATCCCTGATGATGATGTTGGTTCCTTTATTGTTAGAACTGACAATCTTAGGTAGGTAATTCAATACTTGTATGCCACCTTCTGGAGGTCTATAACAGTAGTATAATACAGTGTATTAAACAAGCCATTGATTTGTTTATTCATTTAATGTTGCTTCTGAGAACATGCTAGTTACCTGCTTGCAAGAGGATGGAGTGTTTTAGATTATATGCTCAAATTTGATATGAATAGTGGGAAGATACCACCAAGCAGATATAGTAGAATTGAAAGGATTCACCTGTGGTTTGATGGGGGGCTGCCAGACTCCTTCCATCTGCCTTGATAAGCTACACATTCATACACCTTACCTGCCAAGTATTTTTCACGTGGCCTTATTCCTCAGTGCTACCTCCAGTTTGTCTGCTTCCCCTGCCATTTTGTTCTGTGTCTCTTTGTCCATGTGTCTTCTTGCTCCCAGTCATTTTGCTTGTGTCTGCTGTCCGCTCCTTGTGCTGCTGTTTGTGCTCCTTTTGATGCTGTTCTGCATTCTGTTGCCTGCATGTTCCCTGTGCTCCCCCCACCCATTTTTTATTTCCTTTATTTTCTTTCCAGGTTCTATTTGCTGTATTTAGCTTCTCCTTTAGGTGTTTGGTTTTGCTCTGTCTCTGTCTGTCTGTCTCTTTTTCTTTCTGGTGCTTTGTTTCAGCTGCAGCTAACCCCCCCCCCCCACACACACACTATTTCTGCTCCTGCTGCTTGCAGTCTGCAAGTTGCTGCCACCTGTATACCTCTCTTTGGTGTGCTTTTGGATTCTGCTTGCTTGTGCTTTCTTTAGTTTGTTTCTCTTATTCTAGTTAGCAGCTTCCTACTTTTCTGCTGCCTACTGTCTTCTTTCCATTGGAAAGCCAGTTATGTGGGCTTCAGCCTTCTTGCTCTGAGTTGTTTTTTGGATGTTTATCTTGTAGTCTTCATTTCTTTGTATCCCCGCTGCTACTGATTGGTGCCTTCTGTTTTTTTATTTATCTTGCTCAGGGGTTCCATTGGTGTTACTCTATTCCTCTGGGCCTCCAACAACACACTCTGGTGGGTGCCAGATTCAGAGTCCCCTTGTTTGTTAATTAGTTCCTATCACTCCTGGGATAAGCAACAAAGAGGTAGTGCAACAGCCAATAGAAGCACAGTCATGCAGCTGTGTTCATATCCTAGCTTATATTTGTATCTGGGTTCCATCCACAGAGCATCACTCAGAACAGCAGGGGTCATCCGCACATTGAGATTGCCTCCTCTGGACAGGCTCAACACCCTCAGCTCAACTCAAACTCATCTGATCCCCTTTTTATTCCTTCCCAGCTTTCAGCATATTGAACGTCATGGTCACTCACTCTGTTCATTTGAACCTGGAGGATATAATTCCCTGGCAGCCTGCCTGCTGCTAAACTCTTCACAGGAAAGTCTCCTAGAAATCTCACATTCTATATTAAGGAGTGGACTACTCCCAAGCATTAATAGCAACCCCAGCTTCAACTTTGTCACTAATGCCTACTGCTATTACCACTTCTGCATCATTTCCATTTGAGTAGTTATGGGTTATTATTCTCCAAGTGGGATCAAACATAGGTTGGCCTAATTCCAGAGTGGCATCCTGGAATCCAGGTCTTCTAATCAGCTGTCTAATCTGGGTGCTTTGAATTGGCTTCCAGATTGTTCTAGTAATATTTCTATTTGAATAGTGACTCTAATTTCACCATCCATTTCACTGGTGTCATGCCAACAGCCATCATTGCTTCTCTGGCTCAAGGTCTTGAAATGATTACACAACCAACAGCACCCATGTCAGGTGAATTGTCTATGTCTTCACAACTTGATCTTGCTGTCAGATATGGCAGCACTTCCATGATTACCACTGGTCAAGTTCTTCCATAACTGCTACTTATCTATCAAGACTTTACTCATGAATGTCCTGAGTCACTCCAGACAATGGTTTATAATAATGCAGGCACTGCGCTGGACAGGGTGCCCTACCTGTTCCATACAGTATGTGGGTCACTGTGTTATTTTGCAGCCTTATGTCATCTCAGTTCTTTACTCTCATCCATCTCTAAATTCCCATTCATCTCGTACTTCAATATCTGAGCAAGCATTTTATGCACAAAAGAATCGTTTGGATAAAAAAGACAATAGATTGTATTTTCTTTCATTTGAGCAGTTGCATCAGCTTCAGTGAATCTGCTTACTTTGTGCCACCATGTGCTCTGCTGTGGGGAAATCCATTCTGTGCTGGTCTACCACTATATTCTGCTTCTTTGCTAACCACAGTCACAACTGACATTTTGCTTACCTTTTGATTCCAGTTAATATTCTTCCTTTCCAGCAATCATTCCCTACCCATCCACTTCCATTTTATTTTTTGTTTCTCAGGCTTCGATTAAGGTTTCCATACCAGACTTTGTTCCATGTCATCCACATCAATTATTTTTTCTAATCTGAACTCTGCTTCAATAGATCCAGATATCTCAAAACAAACTGCTCTGTATTTCTGATCTGGTTTCTTCCTTCTCATTCAAATGATCTTGCACAAGATGAGAATTGTTATCTTTACTAGGATACCTCAAGTCTGTGATTAGTATTATTCCCTGAGGAAGAAAGTTCTTATTGCTCATTGACTTGGCACATTCAATCACTGCTCTGGATTTTCACTGTAACATCACTGCTTCCACTCATTCAGACCTTGTCATGTGGTCACAGATCCAGCTCCAGAACTGAACATCGAGATTTTCCCCAATGCAATCCCTTCCTAAAGTTTTGTAACATTTTTTGGCATACTTTGGTTTGCATGTCCATGGCCATCACAAATCGAAGATACAGTATCCCTCATTTTCAATTTATGTCTTCCTATGTCGAACTTTATGCCATTGCAACAGTTACTCTCACTTGGAGTCACCTTCAGATTTTCTCTTCTGTGTTTAGTTTCAACAATTCAGAATTTTCCATCCTCGAGTCAATGAAGTTATGACTCCTTCTCCCATCATTATAGGATCTGCAAATGACTTAACTTTTCCTTACCCATGCTATCCCAGTGATCTGGAATTCACTCTCATAGAGCTGCAAAGGCTGCTTAAAGAACTGCATAGAAGAAATCGTCTACCTTTTGTACTTTCCAAAATGTAAATCCTCTGACATACTCACTTCTGTATATCCTTGGTTTTGTATGAGACTACTCACAAGCAATTGGCCTGTCAGCCACATCATACTGCTCACAAGCAATCAGCCTGCTCTACACGTCACACTGCTCACAAGCATTCGGCCTGTCAGCTGCGTTATACTGCTCACAATCAGCCTGTTGACCATGTCACACTGCTTTCAAGCATTGGACCTGTCAGCCACATTGTACTGCTCATAAGCATTTGACCTGTTGTTCTCATATTGTGCACAGCATTCACCCTGTTGGCCACATAATACTGCTGCAAGCAAGCGTTCTGTCAACCATGCCATACTGCTCCAAGCAATCAACCTGTTGATTCCATCTTGCTGCTCATAAACAATTGGCCTTTCAGCTGTATCATAATACTCCAAGCACTCAGATTGTTGGCCAGGTCATACTGCTTAAGAATTTGGCCTGTTGGCCACTAATATCAAACAATATATAGGACATTCACTTTACCTTAATATCCATCTATCATAGCTCATTTTTATCCAGTCCAGCAGTTGAAGTATCCCTTCAAGGCTTGAGAAATATACTGTGTAAGGACCACCTTCAAAGAAGCCTGTACATCATCTTCTGTATTTCAAATTAATGGATCTCTTACAAGTAACTCATCAATGTAACATTTCACAAGCACTTACTCATCTGGCTGCCACACACTGAATTAAAGGAAATCATCTGTGGCTTAATTGGGGGGGGCTGCCAGGCTCCTCCCACTGCCCTACACAAGCCACGCACTCACACACTTCCCCTACCTAGTGTTTTTCATGACCACATCCCACTCCTCCTCCTTTACTGGTTCTCTGCCACTGGTGTGACTCTGTTAGCTACCAGTTTCCTTTAGCATCAAGAAACCTCTTCTGGCACCTCTACTGAGGGTGGAAATCCAGAGGAAAGAGTCAAGCCAAGTAGCTCATCAATGTACCATTGCACAAGCACTTACACAACTGCCAGCTACACATAAAACTTTTATATTTTTTGTTTGGAATGAAACAAAGGGGGCAGTGTCATTTTTTGAGTTAAAGTAATGGTTGCTATAGAGGTACAATCAGAATAGGTTGTTAACTGCCTTGTTTGTCATAATATTCTAACCTTTTTATATATGTTTATGTAAGAAACAAAGGTTTGGGGGTGACCCCAAGAATATGTAAGATAATACTGCATTTGGTGTTGTAACTACATAAGGCTTGCACCAGCCAGGAATCATTCTGTAATGTGTTGTTTTCAATGCCTTGCATTGGAAATTCAATAAAATTTGAAATACAAAAATTCATAGTTCCCAAGCGACCCCAGCTCCAGCCATTGTGACTGAGACTGATTTTGAGAAGGTTGTTGATTTGGTAGAGTTGGAGTACTTGCATTACAAAAGCAAGATAGACCAATCTGACCCTGTGCTCACTGTGCATGAAGAAAGAACTAAGAGGATTCTAGCTCAAACAAAAGAACCTCAAAGCATACACTATTGTTGTTTGAACACAATATACCACTCACCAAAGCTAAATAATAGTCTTTTTATTTTTTTATGTATATAATTTTTATTGATTTTACTTGTAGTATTCATAACATCTTGTAGTTACAATATTTATTTTGTTGCCCTCCCCTTATATTGGAAGGCATACATTACTTGTTGTTCTAGCGTTACATTCATTTGGTTATTTTACCAGTATGCATACACATTTCAGCATCAACAATATTTCTTTATATTTGTAGGCTGCAATTAATTAATTTACCTTAATTCTGTTAAGGGCTCAATATTATCTTGCATATATCTCCATCCAGATCCAGACACATCTTCTATAGTGTTGTCCATGTCATAAATTGATTTTTCATTCAATGAGATTTCTTTCAGAATGTACCACCATTCACAAATTTCGAACTTAGGTAATGGATTGGTGTTTCAATTATTCAATATCATTCTTTTTAAAGCCATTGTGGACAGGGACAACATTTTGTCTTTATCTTGTATATGTTTATCCATAGGGAAGTTGTTAAATAAAAAATATGTCTGGGTCCATGGATGGATCCACTCCAGTTTGGTTCTTAATTAGTTTATTTAACTCTTCCCACTATTCTTTTACAGTCATACATTCCCACAAACAATGTATAATAGTACCTTTGTTATCACACCCATGCCAACATTGGTTTGAGTATTCTTTATTAATATTGGCAATTTGGCTTGGAGTCATATAAGCTCTGTTTGGGATCTTTAGTTGTATTGATTTGTTTTTTGCTGATACATATATTTTTTTGGCTTGTCCTTCGCATGATTTCCCATTGTTGTTTAGTAAAGTTGGTATTTAAATGCAAATTCCATTTAATATTTAGTTTTTGTGTATATTTTGTATTGTTTTCTGCTGTTGTGTTATAGAATCTTGTCAAAAGTTTAGTTTGTCCTTTTTAAAGTATTGACTCTTGTTGTTTCTGAATAGGTTCTAATCCTAAATTTGTCCTTTGAAAAAAGATTGCCTATTTTCTGAAATTTATTTTTCAATGTATAGTAATATAATAGATGCCATCTGTGTTCCTGTATTTTTTTCCTTCAATAGATTAAATGTAGGAAATCGATTACCATGAAGTAAATCTACCCACTTCGTCATGTTCTTAGTATCAATTATTTCAAACACTGCTGACTTACAGTCTGACCAAATTATTTTATTAGGGACAATTAGTAAATATAACCACAGGATAACTATTTTTGTGGGGCTGACTATGTGTCTTTTTATTATTTTAAACCAGGATGACAAAATGTGGTCCTTTTGGTTGTGTAAATATGTATCCAGAAATATGTTTTTGTAGTGCAGTAGATGGTTCATTTGGATAAACAAGTTTTTGGAAAATCCCATTGTCTTGATCAGGAAAGAAGGTCCACTGGTAGTAGATGGCCAATATTAGAGTTTCTATATATGCTAAAGAATCTGGACATCTCATTCCACATAAGGTTCTGGGTGCTATGATTATGGACCATTCAATTCTGGGTTTGCCACCCCTCCATAGGAATTTTTTAAATGTTCTTTTTAAATTCTGGAACCAGTCCTTAAGAGGGCAACCTAAAATGGTCTGTATTGTTAACATGTAATGAGGAAGAACCATCATTTTTATTGCATCTATTCTTCCCCAAAGTGTCAAAGAAAGATCTTCCCATTTATTTAACCGCTTCATAATTTTTTGTTTTGCTTTATTATAGTTTATTGTTATAGTTGTTGGTTGGTCATCAGTTAGTGTTATACCTAAGTATTTTACATTTTGTTGTATGGAAGCATCTTTGGCAATATCTTGTAGTTGTAACGGCTGTTGTTTAGACAGTTTCATTATTACTGATTTGCTTTTACTGAGTTGGTAACCTAATATTTTAGTATACAGTGCTGTTTCACTTTTAAATAAGTGTTTAAGGAGGTGTTTATATTTTTTAATATGAATAATATATCATCTGCAAAGATGCTTAATTTCAGATTTTCATGTCTTAATTGTATTCTTTTTTTTGTTGTTTCATTTCTTATTAATTCTAGATAAGGTTAAAGTGCCAAAATAAATAATGTTGGCGATAGAGGGTATCCTTGCCTTAACCCATTATATATTGGAAAGTCTGTGGAGAGATATCTATTTATCTAAAATCTGGTAACTGCGTTATGACATAACTTCCTAATTATTTTTATTATTTCTTGTGGGATTCTCCAGATTCTTAATATATGTAGAAGGTAATCTCTGTTTATAAGGTCAAAAGCCTTGGAGGCATCGACTACTACTGCATAGTATTTATCTAATTGATATTCTTGTTTAGTATTAATTCAATGGATTATTGTTTGTATTTCCATGTTAGCCTGGTATAAGTTTCTTCCTTGTATAAACCCATGTTTATTATAATTTATATATTCTGTTAGGTGTTCCTTTATTTGGATGTTTATGAATTTTGTCATTACTTTATAGTCATCATTAAGGATAGCTATAGGATGATAGCTTTCTGGTATCACTTTTGGTTTCCCTTCTTTGTGTAACAAGACTTTTTTAGCATTTTTCATAGACTGTGGAATACCATTGTCATTGGTGTTAGTTATGCAGTAGTTTATTACTTTTAATATCCAAGGGGAGATAAGTTCTTTAAATTTACAGTAAAATTATTTAGTTAGGCCATCCAAGCCTGGTGACTTATTTCTAGGTGAGGGTACCATGGCCTCCATAATATCTCTTGCTAGCAGGAGCATGAGTGGTGCGAGCTCCATTCATCCCCAGAAAACAGACTGAATTGGATCATTCCTGTGGTGCCTTGCAGTCAGGTAATCTTTTATCTTACATAATTGTTTGTTAAATTGTCTATTGATTACCTGGCACAGCAGAATATGCATTGTTTACTTCTGCTTAAATCATAGGATATATAGATTTTTAAAGTTTAAGATACTCTTTGATCCTTTGGTTCTTTTTAATTTGTTTCCGCACTATGAATTTATTTTAAATTAGCAGCTCACTGGAAACATTTCTCTTTTATTTCCTGAGATAAAGTAATACCTAAAAGGAACTGCAGAATTATAACTCACTGAATATACTAAGATGTATCTGTTATGGCTTATATTTTTTCATGGCCAATTGCTACAATTTTCACCATCAAACTCAAGACCCCAGATTTGGTTATTTGGCTATTAGTTGTGTTAATGGCATAAAGCCAATAAACCAGGGCACAACTGTGTTGATCTGGGCTGATTTTTGCCATTGGCAAGGGAAAAATAGCCACAGGTATATTTAATCAACTCTTGGACACTGCATTAATTACATGTGTATTAATTTTTAGAAACACGCCCTTTTTGGGGTATCAAAACTTGATTAAAGACATTAGCAGGTGCTGCAAACCTATAAATAAAAGGGCATTAGTGCCCAGAGATGACTTTACTTGTTGTAAAATCTTTTTTTCATTAATATTGATACTTAGTGGTGATGTGCATTTAAACCCAGGACATGTGCAAAAAATTTGTCTAGCAAGGGAGGAGCCACTAGATGTTGAAAACTATCTAAGTAATGATGTTACTGATGAATTGCTAAATGTGTAGGGCCTATGTATGGTTCATATGAATGTCTGCAGTTTATTACCTAAAATAGAGTACCTGAGAGAATGGACTCAGAAATATAAACCAGATATTATTGTAATTACGGAATCCTGGCTGAGTAGAAGGGTAACTAATGAGCAAATGTAATTGTAGAGATTTAACTCCTGGAGACAAGATAGAACAAAGCGGGGTGGACGGGTTATAATTTATGCAAATAAATCATTAGATATTGTTAAAATAGACAGTGACTTAGATGGGAAAGGATCGGAGGGGTTGTTCTTGGAAATGAAACCTAGTTTTAGTAAACCCTTCTTATTAATTGGTTTTTATCATCCTCCTAAAACTAATCATGAGGTAATAGAATCAATAGGAGAATTTTTAAGAAAATATGTTGATAGTCATGAATTGATACTAATTGTGGACCTTGATATTGATTGGAAATGGGTTGATCAGTGTCACCAAATTTTTGACATAACTACTACTCTGGGCTTAACCCAGTTGATACATGATATTACTTGAGTTAATAGTAAAAATCCAGAAGCATCGACAGTCTTAGGTCTAATATTTGACCTTATGCATAACTGTTCTTAGCATGTAGATAACTGCTCTAAGTTGCTAATCATTCTCCTTCACATTTCCTCTTGATCCCTTCCACTCTTTCCCCTCACCCCTCTATGGTTTTCCCCCATCCCCCATTATATCTCCTGAGCTCCCTTGCTCTCTTTAAAATGCTTTTTCCCATACCTTCTCAGCTCTGATGAGGCCCCTGGGCTAATGCCATCCCTTACCTTGTTGACTATTAGATATTAGGCTGAGTCTGTTCTCATTTTCCTGTAAAGGGTCATTTCATAAGGCCCCACCCCCGCTCTAATATGACCCTTTGAAGTCCAGGTTTTAATCAAATAAACACCATGGCATACATTGTACAATGCCACGTGTATTGGAACTTCTCTAGTTATACACTCTCGTAATGTCTTGTATAATTCCTTGTTTTGTTTGTTCTCCATCTCATACTTTCCCAATATGTATTGTTCATCCAATGTGGAACCTATGAAATGAGCTTGTTCTCAAAGGTGTTATCCGAAATTTCAATAAATATATAAATAAAAAATGTATGACCCATCCTGAAAAATACATTGCTAGTGGGGAACTTCTGGAGTCATTATCCGACTATCAAATGGTGTACTGTATTAGACAAGCAATTAAACAGAAGGCTCCAGGGAAGACCGTAGTGACTAGAAATGATAAAGTATTTGATTACATTCATTTTATGTTATATCTAGAAGGTGTTAATTGGAAGAGGGTAAATTTGATACCCAATGTGAGTGATGCCTGAGATTTATTTTATGAGGAATTCATGAGTATCTGTAATAAACATGACCCATTAAAAATTAGGAAGGTAAAAAAGAATGATGCTCCTTGGTATAATTCAAAATTGTTTTAGGGCTTGGAAAAATGCCAAAATTAATATGAATCCCCTGAACTGGATCAAAAATAAACAGTGAAGAAATGTATATACATCAGAATAGAGTAGAACTTGACAAAACTACTATAAAAAAACAACTAACTCAAAATGTAACAGATAATCCCCGTACATTTTGAAAGGTTATTAAAAATGTCCAAGGTACACAAGTTTCTGACCTCCCTGACACCTTTGATGTACAAGGAGTTAATATTCCGGTACAGGTTGCAGATTGCTTTAACAAATTTTTCATATCTATGGGAACAAAGGCACAGACTGCTAAATTAAATACTTTTCAGGGTGCAAACATAAAGATTCTGTTATCACAAAAACCCTCAGTAAATGTATGGAAGGAAGGAATGGCACCAGATACCTTCAAATTTAGGCTAATTAAGCCAATTGAAGTAATGGAGGCTTTGAGGGAAAAAAATATATAAATCTGAAGGTGAGGATAGGATTCCAAATATATTATTAAAATATGCAGCTCCAGTTATTGCTTATCCTCTGGCAGAATTATGTAATATGTCACTGAGCTTTGTTGAATTTCCAGTACCTTGGAAAACCACAAAGGTGGTCCCAATATATAAATCAGGTCCACAAAATATACTGGGAAACTATAGACCTAATTCCCTTTTGCCAGTTGTAACCAAAGTTCTTGGTTTTTGAAGGTTTGGCTGCAAAGCAACTCCAACATTTTCTGGAGTCTGGACAAATTCTGAATAAATATCAGTCAGGTTTTCATCCTATGTATGACACTAATTCTGCCTTGTTACAAGTTACCAGTTCACTGAATGAGAGCCTGGACAGAGGTTTGTCTGTGTGACCCATTTATATAGATTTGTTGAAAGCTTTCAATACATTGGACCATGGCATTCTCCTTTTCATGCTCCAGGAAGTGAGACTGGCAGACCAAATAGTGAACTGGTTTGAATCTTATCTTACAAATAAAAGCCAATTAGTGGGAATTAAACATTGGAAATCCAATTTGGGTTTTATTAAGTCTGGAGTCCCACAAGGCTCAATATTAGGCACCATGTTGTACAATCTTTATATGAACTCTATGACATTCTCAGATGCTGAAATACATTTTCATTTATATAAGGACGATACTATAATCTGCTCTCAAGGCACTGTAGATATTCAAATTCAGAATACTCTACTGGAAGCTTTTAATGAGTTACAGATTTTTTTGACTTCATTAAAACTTGCCTTGAATCCCAAAAAGTCATAGGTAATGCTTTTCCATAGAAATAAAGGGAAATGCCTCGAAGAAAGAGTGCTCCAAATTAAAACAATGGATGATCAGATTCTAGTACAAGTATCTAGTTATTGTTATTTATGGGTGTATTTAGACAGTTCATTAAAGTGGAATATCCATATTGAGCAAACAGTTAAGAATATAAATAGATGTGTGGGTGCACTGTGTCACACTAAACAGTGTATAACCTAGGCTATTAGAAGACATGTGATTAACACCTCAGTTATCCCATTATTAGATTATGGAGATGTGGTATCTATGGGAAAAAATGTTACTTTGTTGGGAAAATTGGATATCATATGTAATAACATGATACATTATATTACTATGGTCCCAAAAAGAACACATAGAGCGAATCTGTATCAGACCTTAGGATGGTACACACTGAGTGAAATAAGGTCTTTACATACACTCCTGTATATGCAGAAATGCTTTGGTAACAAAGTTCCTGAATACATTACAGATCATTTCCAACCAAGAGTGACTAAACCAGACTTAAAGTCTGCAAAAGGGGTTGAGTATCTCTTACCAAAGTATAAAACCAAGCTATGTAGAGTTATTTTTTTTCACAAAGGCCCATTATTCTGGAATATAAGGCCTGTTGAAATTAGGATTCAAGATGGTAGAAAACATGCAGAACAGATAAAATCTTGGTTTAAGAAAGGAAGGATTAAATGACCTAAGAGCAGTAATGAGATGGTATAACTAGATACCTGATACATGCAATCTGTGTTATTAATGTTATGTATATGATTCATATTTTTTGTTTTGAGTTGCTGAGCATCTGATATAAGATTGTATTATGACTGTCCTGATATGTTACATATTTGATGTAACTACGATGCTGTAAGGATCTCACTGGAAATGTGTTTTATTTTAAAGTTAGTTGAGTTGCCTATGCATTATAAAGACTAAACATTTTAACTACTACTACTACTCTTTGCTGTATAGGTTTATAAGACCAGGGTTTTGGTTTGATGTTTGCTTTTTTCAAAAATCTGTTAAATTCTTCAAGATCTAAGGTTGTTATAGTTTGGAAAATTGTTTTATAATATTGCATAAATACATTGCTATGTCTTCATCTTTGTGGACCATTTGACTTTATTTTTTATACTTACTATTTTTTTTTGTTTTCACTTCTCAGTAAATTTGCAAGTAACTTCCCCAATTTGTCTATATGTAAGTTCTTTATTCTTTT
The DNA here is from genome assembly GCA_016271365.2 of Neoceratodus forsteri. Classification (NCBI taxonomy): domain Eukaryota; kingdom Metazoa; phylum Chordata; order Ceratodontiformes; family Ceratodontidae; genus Neoceratodus; species Neoceratodus forsteri. The sequence continues at coordinate 761,740,658 of CM057451.1, forward strand.
AATTGTTTTGGCCATAGTTTTAGTTTCCTGGTATATTTGTTCTTGTTTTTTTCATTCTTAATAGAGTCCATTCCGTTTTGTATTTATCATAGTCTGTTGCCACTAATTTATCTAGTTGTTTTAAACTTGTATTGATATGATCATTTTAAGTCTTTGTTTGTGTTCTTTGTTTTATTTGATTGATAATTGTATATCTTCTTACAGTAGCCTTAAAGGCATCCCACTGTGTTAGTATGGTAGTGGAATCATTGTGATTGAATTGCCAGAATTCTTGTATATTTTTTCCATTCCCCTAATAAAGGCTTCATCTTTTAATAAATCATTCTTTTAAGTCCATGTTTTATTTAGTTTCCTATCCTGATTTCTCAATGTAAACTCTAAACTAGTTAGAGTATGATCAGATAATATGATTGAATTTATATCTTAATTGGTTATATCTTGTATTAACTTGTTAGAAACAAAGATGTAATCTATTCTAGTAAAAATGTAAACTTTTTTTTTATCAATATGTGAGTATGATTTGACATCAGGATTTAAATGTCTCCAAGAATCCCTTAGAAGTTCTGAGGTTAGGAAGTTGCTTGATTTTTTTGTGATATTGTAATTGCCTCTAGAAGGTGGTGAGGATTTATTTAACAAATGTTTTGCTAGAGCATTGACGTCTCCTGCTAATATTATATTTGTGCTCTGTAATTTATATAAAGCCTCAGTTATCTTGTTCAAAAATGATTGATACTGTTTGAATGAGACATAGCAGGAGCCAATTATTATGTCTTGGTTAGGTATTATAAGTTTTGTTAGTGTCAATCATCCTTCTAACTCAGTAAAGTTATCAAGTATACTGCAGTGTAGGGTTTGTCTAATTAATATTGCTACCCCCCCCCCCCCCCCCGACTTTTCCTGGTCCCTACACTGCATATAATATTACTAATCCATTCTTTCTTCAACTTAATAATCTCTTTATTGTCTAGACGAGTCTCCTGAAGACAGATTAAGTGTGTGTGTGTGTGTGTGTGTGTGTGTGTTATTTTACATAGGTTACCAATTTGGAATGTTTTTTAGGTGAATTAATTCCATTTATTTTTAATGAATCTATCTTTATTTCATTTATATTATGCATGCCTAAATTTGTGGTATAGCCAGGACTTTATACCATTTTCCTTTATTTTGTTGCAACTTCCCCTCCTGATTATATTTAAAATTGCCCATTCATTTTCCTTTTTTCAGTGTGTCATCCTAGAATTGCATACCATAAAAGTGGTAGAAGTAGTCACTTTGAAACTGCCTTAATATCCTTACTGCCTATGATGCTGTCCAATTATTATTAATAACATCCTTCTGATTCCCTAAGAAAAAAGAGCAACAACCCCCTCATAGTCTAATCCATAACACATTGGTACTGTTAAAAGTGAGCACACCCTAAGCATGTGTAACCGCTGGTAAATCCTCCCTTTACCCCTCCCCTCTTCATGAGTGTGGACACACTTCCTTATAATTTCTTATAATCGGATTTAGTAATCAAATTACATAAGAAAAATACTATCTCCAAATTTTTTTTAATAGTAGATATTAAACATCATCTCTTCCTTCCCTTCATGAACACATATTCATTAACACAATAACACAATTACTAAAACGATTTGGTATTTTGATTTTTAGATCAGCCAATGCTTCATCCACACTATTATAGATTAAACGCTGTCCATTTATAACCACTCTAATCTTGACTGGCATAATCATAGTTGCATGGTACCCTTTAGACCAAAGTTTGTTTCTGATGAAGTCAAACTTTTTCCATGTCTGCACAAGGTTGTTTGGTAAATCATTATAGATTGAAATATTTGCATTTGAATAGTTATTGTTTTCTTTTTATACACTGCTATCATTAACCGGTCTTTTTCATCTGACTTCAAAACTTCAGGACTATGGGGCGGGGTGGTTCCATATCCATTCATTTTGCTCTTAATCCCCTATGAAGTCTATCTATTTCAAATTGTATATTTCCAGGTTCAGTGTCCATGTAGGAAGGAGCAACTAGTTTAAAATAATCCAGTAAATCTTTTATAGTGTCCCAAGACTCAGGCACTCACATAATCCTTATGGTTTTCCTCTGGGCCCTGGTTTCATAATCTAACTTTTTTTCTTTTAGTTCCCCATTTGATTTTTCCAACTCTTCTAACTGTTTGTGTACTTTTAAGATCTCTTCTGTTAGTTTGTTTAATGTTGTTTTTGTGTCCTGTATTTCTTTATTTAATTATTGGTTCTCTTTAAGAACTTCTTGGGCTAAACTGAAATAAGATTCTATTTTTGGCTGCTGGAATAATATCTGCCCCATTTTGTCAGATGTTTTTGCTATTTGTATAAAAAGATTTCCCTGCCCATGGGAAGGTGTTTCTTCTTAGTCCTCTGCTTGTCTTTCCTCCCATTCATTCTCAAAATAGGAAGTATCTGAATCTGAGTCTTGCTGTCCTATGATCCTCTTGTTTTGTTTTGATTTTGGTTGTTCTTTTGAGGTAGACTCATGGTTTTTCTGGTTGGGGAAAATAGTTAAAGTCTTGGAAACAATGTCTGAATTTTGTACTGATGTTGTGCTTACTTGTTTTTTCACTATAAAAGTTAATTGCTGGGGCACGCTTCCTCCGTTCTGAACTGCTTCATGTACAGCTTTGAAAAAATGTTATCATTCCTAGTTTCTGATGTTTTAGTTTGTATACTGTCTCTGGCTGATATCATGCTGTTATTATGTTCACATTCTGCCATTTGATTAACCAAGAATATTTCCTTATTTGCTTTAGCTGGTAGTGGGTCTGAGTTTTTCCTGACTGAAGGTAACACATTAACCATTTATTTCTCCATTTCAGCTTCTTTTTCTAGATCTCCTGCCTGCCTATGAGTAGATAGCATTCCAGCAGTTTCACCTGAAACCATCAGCTGGCTCATCAAAAAGATTTGGGTTTCATTTGATTCACTGGCATTTTAAGCAGCATTTTGGTTTTTGTGGTTTACGGCATGTCAGTCACTCATTATAAAAAGAGGGAACATCCCAGAATTGTTACTTTCAATTGTTGTTGGTTCTGGTTCCTCTACTGATACATCAGCCATGTCCTTTGTGATTATATTGGCTACATTTTGTTCTTTTCTTGTTTGCATTGTAGTAGTGGTCGACTTTCTGCCACTTCTTGCCTTAGTTCTGGAGGAGTTGGACTTACTGTTTTGCCACAATGGCATTCAGAATGCCTGGAGAGCATTTTTGTTCTTTTTATTAAGGTTGTCTTCTGTATGCAGTGTTGTATTCTCAGACATTTTCATCTTAGCTGTGAATTACACTGCCCAGATTAACATCGACCACCAAATGACTGAGAAAAAGTTTTACCAAAATGAGTTTTGACTCTGCTCCAGCGTTCATAAAGAAAGAAACCTGAGTAAGTGCAAATGAGATGTTAATTCATTGCAAGGAGACAGTTGAATGGGGAGTGTGGCAGCATCTAGCCACCATGGCATTCAAACATCCTGCCATTGTGCTACCTCCTCTAATGGGTGGAGCTCCCATGCCTTCTTGGAGATCAAGGATTTCTCCAATGAAAGTCTTTTTATTGATGTACCATATAAATAGAGCAAACAATATAATAAGTTGGTGTTTCAGTATACAAAGGTTCTTCAGGACTTGTATGGTCTACAGATAAAATGAAGTTAATCAATCAAAATCTTTATTTATCCAGGTGGACATCATTGGGCAATGCTCATTTGCAAGATGGACCTGGGTGGAACATAATGAATGTAACAACAATACAAAATAGTGCAATTGAATACAGATATATATTAAAAACAGGTCAACAAGAAACAATAGAACATACAAGCCTGTAGCAATCCGAAGCAGTAGTGCAAAAAAAGGAGCATGTACATATATTCAACCTGGGTACAGTAATGATGGAGAGGAAAAGAGAAAGAGAAAAGGAGAAAGAAGAAGCGTAATTGGAGTAATATAGTAGAATGAGAAGCAGCTAGGGCAGCAGGAAGTCAGAATAGATGGGAGTGGTGGAAAAGGAAATAAGTAGGGGTACAGAGGGAGAGAACAGGTGGGGTAGGAGAAGGGTGTATGCAAGGGGTAGTGGTGGAGACCATTTGGGAGGTGAGAGAGTTGCAAGAGAAGGGGCACAGAGATAGTCTCAACCAGAGGGTACAAGCAATTCCTACCCTGAAGATGGGAGACATAGACTGAAGATAAGATGAGGAGAGCAAGTGAGGGACAGGTGGGGATGGAGATTATGGAATGTCTAGTGCTTAGGAGGGTGGTGGACAGTACTAGGAGTTCTTGCGTTCTCAGTACTGTGAAGGGTGGGATGAGGTACTATGTAAGACACTGATGCAGATCTTGGGAGGGAAAAACAATTGCATACTTCTTTGAATGAGTGGGAATATAGAGTCTTGACAGCAGAGAGGCAGACAGAGATGCACAATTTAAGAGTTTTTTAAATGTTGTTCCATAATGAGGGCAGCACAAAGCTTATGGCTGCTCTGCCAAAGTGAGATTTAGCGTTAGGTACCTTGAGTAAGATGGATGAGTAACTTTGTAATGCATAGTTACTGTACCTATTGTGTTTAGTGGAAGGCAGTTGGAAATAGAATGTGGCAGTTTTTTTGAAATAGCTCTGAAAGTCCAAAGTGAGGCATTTCTATCTCTCCTGAACTTAAGGGAAGTCCATCCTACAGCCATGTACAGAGAGCAATAGTGCATGCCGAAGGGAAGTCCCATTATGAACCTCAGAGCTCTGTGATAAAGTGTGTCCAATTTTGTCAAGCAAGAGATAGGACACTGGCTGTATAGGAAGTCTGCGTAGTCTACCAACGATAGAAATGTGGATTGGATCAGCCGTATATTAGCATCTCTGGTTAGAAATTGACTAATTCTAAAGAAAATTCCCAGCCTCTGCCTTAGTCTTTTTAGTAGATCCTCAATGTGTTCAGTGAAGGAAAGTCTGTGGTCTAGCCACATTCCCAGGTACTTGAATTTTGTGACGTATTCCAACTTTTCTCCTAATAAGGTGGTAATCTGAGGGACTGAACCAATAGTTGCAGGATTAATTGAGTGGATAAATGGAGTGAAGAGCATCGCTTTCATTTTTTTTTTGGCATTAAGGAGGAGCTTTTTATGGATTAGTTGACTCTGAAGTACATTGAATTTGGATTGGAGGATTTCACAGGCAGCTTCTGGCATTGGGCAGCTTAAGTAAAGGACAGAATAATCTGCAAACAGATGAATATTGGCCTTGTTTATACAATTGTCGATCTTGTTAATGTATATCGCAGACATTAAGGGACCTAATATAGATCCCTGGGGCACACACCGCTGGAGGAGTTTATGAGGTGACAGTTCACCTTCTGCTTTGACTTGCTGAAGGCATCCTGTTAGATAGTCAGCAAACCAATGCAATGATGGAGAGTCCATGCCTATAGTTTGCAGGGAGAGAAGAAGCAAACTATGATCAACGGTATCAAAAACCTTACTTAAATCCAGAAATACAGCACAGACATAATACTTGATGTCTACCTCCCTCTGCCAATCATTAGTCACTTTGCTAAGGGCTGTGATAGTGCTATGATTAGCTCTGAAGCCAGACTGCATCAGATTTAGTAGATTCATAGTTTCAAGATATGACTGCAGCTGTGCATTCATGATTTTCTCCAGTAATTTAGACAATACAGGAAAGGAGGGAGGTCAGCCTGTAGTTCACAGGGGTCCCCTGATTTAAAAAGGGGAATGACATTGGCAGTCTTCCATATAGGTGGCAGAATACCTTGAGACAGAGATAGATTAAATAGGTGGGTAATGGGCATGGCTAGTACATGATGGGCAATCTTTATAAAGTATGGGTCTAAGGAGTCAGCACCAGCATTTTTCCTTGTGTCCAATTGCAACAAGAGATTCTCCACCTCTTTTAGTAAAGCAGGTTGTAATGAGAATGCTGAGTCTCTGGCAGGGGACTCAGGATCAGGAGTACCAACCTGGGTACACAGGGAACATGCTGGGGAATTGTCAAATGCTAGGCCTGTGGTGGAAAAATTATTATTAAATGAATCTAAAATCTCAAACCTAACAGTGATGGTTGAATTCCCAGAGTTGATCTTAGTTGGAAGAGGGTTGCCAGAAGCATGGCTGGACAGGTCCTTAATAGTTTTCCAGAACTGAGCTGAGCTCTTGGCAGCAGAGTTGAATTTCCGAAAGAAAGAAGGCAGCTTTTGATTCTCTGACTATTTTTGTGAAGACATTTCATACTCTTCTAAACTGATTCCATTCTATCGGGGTATTGAATCTACAAGCTTTTTTCCAAAGCTTATCCCTGTCAAGCAGCATGGTCTTGAGTTCAGGGGAGAACCATCTACAGTCTTTGTTCCTTATATGGATTTTAGCCAGAGGAGCATATTTGTTGAGAGCCCCTGACAAGATATCCTGGAAGCTGTCACACGCAGAGATGACCATTTTTGCCAGGTAGAAATCCTGCCAATGCAAAGAGTATTTAAGCTCATCAAAGTAAGCAAATAAATCAAAGTTATGCCTTGATATCTTCACAGAGAACTTTGATGTGGAAGAGGGTTTATTGACAGCTCTTACTTCAGCAAGCAGTGATCACTGACATCAGAGAAAAAGGTGCCAGCATGGGTGAAGAGATGAGGTTTACTCACCATGATAATGTCCAGTAGAGTGTTATTGCTAGGGTTCCTTTTATTGGGGTGCATGGGTTCAGCAATAAGTTGTGTTAACCCATGATCATCACAGAAGGATGCAAGTGGAGCTGAGGCATAAGATAGCCAACCGAGGTTAATGTCCCCAAGGATGACTGTTTCTAGGGAGCTTTGTTCCAACTTTGCAGATAGATGAGTCAGAAGCTGTAGACCTGTGGATGGGGGTCTGTAGCATCCTATTACACTGAGTGCACTGGTCTGTGTAACCTCCACCTTGAGAGACAAGCATTTGAATTCACTGGTGACAGAGGACGATTCGAGGCAGGTGGCCACAAACTTGTTCTCAACATAAATGCCACCCCCTGCCTCTGGATTGCCTGTCAGCTCAAAACAAAACATGTTGACCTCCCTGTCTGAGGTGGCTGGTCTAAGCCAGGATTCTGAAACCACTAGTACATCAGGAGAGGTGTGACTCACCCAGGCTTGGATCATAGTAAACTTTTTTTAACAAGCTGCATACATTAATATGCAAGAAGCTCATGCCTTTGACCCTTGCTAGATCAGCTGGTGAGGCTATAGTTTCAAGAGGGCTGGGGTTGAGCTCAACATTGCCTGAGCACAGTAGAAGGATGAGTAATAATTTTCTAAGAGTGGCATTAGTTAGCTTGAGAGTCCTAGTTTTTTCACGTCTGTGAGAAATGTTAGATCAGATGTGTGGAGCTTTTCCACTGTAGCTATCCTGGCCTAGTACTGTGAAAACTAACACTCTAACTGTAACATGCAGAAGGTTGTCAGTGTTAGGCACAGCAGGAGGAAGACGCTGTAGGGGAAGTTCAGTACATGTCCTACCAATAGGACTAAGCCAGGAGTAAGGCTGCAGCAGAACATGCTCAAGGTCACATAGGCAATCAAAGGATAGGCTACTATGCACATTATGACACAATGGGAAGTTGAAATCAGTGCATGGTGGCAGCTGGGATGGCTGGTAAGGACCAACCAGCCCCACACCAAGTAGCAGCAGTAAGAGCAGCCACGGGGATCCTCTCATGATGTAACCTTAAGGTAAGGTGCTGCCACTTTCATGTCCTGAAGACAAGGTTAGGCTACTAGGATTTTTTCAGCACAATGTAGGCTTGAGTAAAGCATGGTCTGGTAACTAGGAGAACCAAGGAAACAAATATAAGCTTAAGATGTACCACACACGGGGACCTAATTCCATATATAATTGTTAGGCTTAAACAGGGCTCCACCTGGCTTATAAGAGGTCCTGAGAAGAGTAGAGTGAGAGGGGAAATCAGAGAACTGTACTGTCATTGGAGTAGCATGATACTGGTAGGCATGGGGAGGTAGGGGTGGGAAACTAGTGTACTCAATAAAGGCTGGGGGAGGGTTGGGAAGGTGAAAAGTTGCAGCAGTTGCCGTACCTTTGCAAGGCTTGCATCTGATGCTGTGATCTCGGGCAGCAGCTAAGGTACAGCCAGCCGCCCAGTGGCCAAATCTCCCTTGGCTTTGATGAGGGAGCCTGGAGAGGTGTTTCTTGGCTAAGAAATAGAAGGATAGCAAGGATTAATATTGGCCTTCAAACAATAGGGCTGTCATTAAGGTATCCTTTTACCATCTGAGGAACATCACTAGGATCAAGCACCTTGTTCCGTCTGGCGATTTACCTACACTGATCCACACCTTTGTGACCTCGTGTTTGGATTATTGCAACTCCTTTTACTTTGGGCTTCCAGGGGTTGATATCCACCGCTTGCAGCTGGTGCAGAACTCAGCAGCCCAGTTGTTAATGGGGATTCCTCATTCTTCCCACATTACACCAGTGCTGGGGGATCTGCACTGGCTGCCAGTTCAGTGGTAGATCACCTTTAAAGTCAGTTTACTGACCTAGAAAGCCCTACATGGCTTAGGCCCTGACTACCTGAAAGAGTTTCTGGTTCCTTACCTTCTGGAGTGACCGCTCCGCTCAGCCAATGAAGGGGTTGCTAGAGATTCCGAGTGTAGCTTTAAAATCTTCCAGTGCCCGAGCTTTTATGTTCGTGGAGCCGACCTTCTGGAATTCTCTACCATATTGGGTTAGAGAGTGCATGACTGTGGGGGGTTTTAAACAAGCATTGAAGTCTTTCCTATGGAAGAAGTCTTATGGGGATGGTACCGACATGGACTGATATTATTGATTTTAGTGTTTTTATGACATTTTATTATGATGTTATTTTAAATGTACTGTGCCTTGATTTTTGGAAGGCTCACTATAAATAAAGATTATTATTATTATTATTAACAGAGCCAACAGGGAGTCTCAAATTAGCAGCACAAAATGATGTGGAATGCTTTGGCGCCCAAGGTCTTGGGCCAGACAGAAAGGTTGAGAAGATATTAATAGAGAGCTTCCTGGGTTACAGTAAAACATTAGAAGAGTAAGTCAGGAGTTTTCAGAGTAAAGTAGTAGGACATAATTTGACCTAGCTTAGTAGTGGTGGGCAGGGAGAAAGGACTGTGAATGCTAATAGGGTTAAAGCAAGCCGAGATAAGTGGTGCAAGTAGTGTATTTAAAGTAGTAGGACACAATTTGACCTAGCTTAGTAGTGGTGGGCAGGGAGAAAAGACTGTGAATGCTAATAAGGTTAAAGCAAGCTGAGGTAGGCAGGGCAACTAGTGTATTTAATAGGGGCCGGGGGTGGGAGAAAAACAGATTCAATGTTCAGAACAAAATTAACTCACTATAGATATCTAATATGGGCTTGCAGGTATACCAATTGGGAGCTAAGCGCTAGCATCCAGGCCAGTCAGAAGGCACAAAAAAAAAAAGGCACTCCGATCGGAGAGCCGCTGAAAGCGGGTCACCTCAGGAAGAACTCAGTGGCTGTACCTTGCAGGAGAATCCAATTTCGAGACCAGGAGGGCAGCCGGGAGCCAGCAGCATCAGCGGTGATGACGGTGGCGCTGCCAGGGTCCGACAGCACCCCTCAGGGTGTAGTGAAATGCCTGAGGAGTAGAGGAGGGTACAGTGTAAATACAGGAGGATTAAGACAAGGGAGGAAAAGAAAGGGCAGGAAGCTGGCAGCAGACCATCAGCAGGGGGTTGGGGTGATTAAGCAAGACAAAAGATTAGCTTTAGTAATTCAGATACAGTAGAGGTGGGGTCACACAGGGACAGAGAAGGTTGTGCTGAGAGTAGACAGTAAGAGATTGAGCCTAGTGAGGGGGGAAGTAGTAGGAGTCAAGTGCAAGAGCACACTAAAGGGAGATTTGGAGAGATAGTGAGAGAGCTTATTAATTGCTCAGACCAGGTTAAAGAAAGAGGCACAGGAATGGAGGGGGTTTGGAAAAGACTTGGAGGAAAACAGTCAGCAAGAAGGGAAAGGCAGAAATTTTCAGGCAGTCAGCAGTTTAAACAGAGGGCAGTAGAACTTAGTCTCTGATAGCAGTATTAGTGGTTTATACTACAACAGTTTAAATCAACAACAGCATTTTACAGTTCATCAGACAGCAAAAATACAAAAGAGCTAATAATCACTGTAAAATAACATTAACCAGGCTGTAATTAGTGCTACTGAAAAAAACAGGTCATTGAGTCTAAAACAGTGGGGGAATTCAAACATGCATGGGACAGACATAAGGCAATTATAGTGGGGGGTTGCAGGAAGTAGGCTGTTGGTTAACTAGAATCTGCAGTTTATCCAGTAGGTAGGGGAAATGGGCAGACTGGGTGGGCCAAGTGGTCCTTATCTGCCGTCAAAGTCTATGTTTCTATGTTTCTAATGTTCAGAACAAAAATTAACTCACTATAGATTTCTAATATGGGCTTGCAGGTGTACCAGTTGGGAGCTAAGCGCTACCCTCTGGGCCAAACAGGAGGCACAAGGAAAAAAGGCGCTCCAATCGCAGAGCCACCAAAAGTGAGTCAGCACAGGAAAAACTCAGCAGCTGTACCTTGCCGGGGAATCTGACTTCCAGACCAGGAGGGCAGCCGGGAGCCAGCAAGATCTGTGATGATGGTGGCAGAGGCACCACCAGGGACCAAGAGCTCCACTCAGGCTGCAGTGAAATACTTTGAGGGGGAAACCAACTTCAAGACCAGGAGGGCAGCCAGGAGCCAGCAGGATCAGCGGTAATGGCAGCAGAGGCACCGCCAGGATCCAAGAGCATCACTCGGGGTGCAGTGAAATGCGTATGTTTATAAACCTATATATAGTAGATGAACAGAGGTGGTAGTTAAACCCCAGAAATATAGGTATTTAATAAATTGTTATGTATACCATAGACTCAAAAGTAAATAACTTTTCTCAGTTGCTATTTCTTGCTTTATGAAAACAGCAGTGCAACAAAAAATTGTTTTTCCAAAAAAGCTAGTTTCAGCTATAATTAAGAAAAATATTAGCATACCTGTCAAATGTACTTGTGTAGGTACCTTCTACTCCATGCACCACAAATTGTTTCTTACCCTTACCCTTACCAAGCCTGTGATGATTTCTGTATGCAAAATGTGGTGGCCATCTTTTTTTCTTGAGAAAAAAATTTATTAAAACATTTATAAATACTCACATTTTTACAGAATTAGAAAATTGTACCACCAAATGAAACTGGAAGATGACAAAAATATTTTATAGTAAAAGAAGGTAGGGTCACATTTTTTGCCCAGTTCCATTGCATTGCTACTTTAAGATTACCTGTCATATGTGTTGTCTTAATCCCTGTCCTCTTAGATTAATGGTCCTGTGCTTTCTTAAAAGAGGTATCTGTGGAATATTTAAAGCATAGTATATGTTATTGTGCATAGTCTTCCCTCCTTACTACTCTCACAATCAGTTTATGGTTAACACTGTTAAACAAGCTTATTTTAAAAATACCTTACTAGTTTTGTGGTTTTATCCATTATTACAAGTTAGTGGTTTACTGAACATTCAAGAAATGTAATTTTACTAGTCCTGTGTTTTTAGCCATTGTTACTAGTTAGTTGTTTACTGAACTGTAACAATCATCTATGTTAGGCACATACAGTAAGTTCCTAACTTTTTATACAGGATTTAATTATTTTTCTCTCTCAAACTGTCTAAATTTAGAACAAAAAGTAAAAGAAAAGTCCCTAAGTCAAAATAAAACAAAAAACTAGTTAACAGGAAGTTTGTTTTTCTCAAAATATAGTGTTCAGTTCAATGCCGTCAACATTTCCAAATACTACTTGCTAAAGTTAATTTTTCATCTGTGGTTCATCTTAACTCTGTTTTCATTCACTGTTCAACTCTTAACATGTATCTAAAAGGAATTGACAATGTACCATTTAATCTTCAAAATCCTTATTACTATATATCAAATTAAAAGTTGAAGGGGCTCTGAAAAAAAATTAGCTTACCTATTTGTTAAATGTTTATTGTGAACAAAGCTCCTCCACATTCCTTGAAGTCGGAATTCAATGTCCAATGAACACCATTAAAAACATATGCCTTGTGGGCAAAGCCAAATTGGGAAAATAAACCTATGACATCATTATGCCCAATGCATATGTGTGTGATGACAACATGTATTACCATGTCAACAGTCAGCAAACTGCACTCATGACCAATTAATCAAATCAAATCAAATCAAATTTTATTTATAGTGCGCTTTCAAAATTATCAAAGTGCAGATACAATACAAGAAACAGCCAACATAATAAATATAAATTTAAAAACAGTTAAAAAAAACAATGGGATGGCCTAATCAAAGGCTTGCTCAAAAAAATAACTTCTTAAAAATGCCTTGAATATCTCTGTGGACTGGCACTCTCGAATCTGATGAGATAGAGAATTCCACAGGGTTGGGGCCATAAAAGAAAAAGTTCTGGCCCCAGATGATTGAAGATGAACCCTGGGAACCTCTAGCAATCCCTCGTCAGCAGAGCGGAGCGTGTGAAGAGGGCAGTAAGGTCATAGGAGATCTTGCAAGTAGTACGGTCCGTGACCGTTCAGGGTCTTATAGTTCAGCAATGTGACCATGAAGGTGACTCTCCATCACACTGGCAGCCAGTGCAGTTTGCGCAGCACAGGTGTGATATGGCAAGTTCTTGACAACCCCATCAACAACCTGGCTTCAGCGTTCTGCACCAGCTGCAAGCAACGGAGATCCACCCCAGCAACCCTAGATATAGAGCATTACAGTAGTCAAGACGTGAGGAGACAAAGGAGTGGACTAACACAGGAAGATCATCATGTGGAACAAGGTGTTTTATCTGGGCAATATTCCTCAGATGATAAAAGAAAGATTTGACAATGGCTGACACTTGTGCCTTCAGTGTCAGCTCACCATCAAAAATTTACACCCAGATTCCGCACCTGTTCGTAAGGTCTCAACTGGTTACCCCCTAACACAAGGCTGGAGGAAAACCCAGGAGTCAACTTCTCTGCATGGTGACCCAAGTCCACCACCTGCACCTAGGTGTTGTCCGGATTCAGTCTTAATCAGCTAGCACTCATCCAGCCCTGAATCTCAGCGAGGCAGTTGTTAAAGACCGATAAAGAGTCATTTTGTTTGGGTACAAAGGAAATATAGAGCTGAGTATCATCTGCATAGCAGTGAAAACCCAGCCCACAATGCCTTATAATGTCCCCCAATGGCAGCATATACATCGTGATCAACATGAGGGAAAGCACAGAACCCTGCGGCACCCCACAGGGCAGAGCAAAGGGAGCTGAGGAAAAAATTCCTGAAACTACCCTCTGGGTTCTGCCCATGAGGAAAGACTGGAACCATCTGAGGACTGTCCTTGACAGTCCACAGAACAGCCAGAGGCATTCTAGCAACATCCCATGGTCCACGGTATCAAATACTGCAGAGAGATCGAGGAGAACCAAGATTGAACGGCTCCTCTGATCTCTCGCTATTAGGAGATCATTAAGTACCCGAACCAATGCCACCTCGGTACTATGCCTCTTCCTGAAACCGGACTGGAGAGGATCATAGACTTCATGGATGGTAAGAAAGTCCTCAAACTGCAACGCGACTACTTTCTCAATAACCTTGCTCAAAAAGGGCAGGTTAGAAATCGGTCTGTAGTTAGCAAGACAGTCTGGATCGAGGGAAGGTTTCTTCAAAAGGGGTGTTACAGTAGCCTATTTTAGAGACTCTGGAAACACCCCTTGGTCCAAAGAGCACCAGACTATCTCAGCAAGGACTGGTCCGATCACATCCATACACCCCACAAGGAGGCGTGTAGGACCAGGATCCATACTACAGTAAGTCGGTCGCAAGCCCTGGATGATCTTCATGGTATCCAGGATTGCTGGCTGGTCAGAATCCATCCAGAAAGACTGAGGGCCTGTAACCTCACATTGACCATCACCATGCTCATTTGAATGACAACTGCAGATCTCTGTCCTGATCAACGACACCTTATCATCAAAGAACCGAGCAAACTCATCACACTTTATTTGTGAAAAGGCTCACTGACCCTGCAGACAGGTTGGATTGCACAATTTGTCCATAGTCTGGAAGAGCTGAGCTGGTCAATTTCTTGATGCAGCTATCTCCCTGGACAGGAACTCTGCCTTCTCACGGGAGATTTCTGATTGATAGTCCATATAATGGGCCATCAATCTAAGTCTATCATCTTCCAGATCAGATTTCCACCAGCAGCTTTCCAATCTTTGCCCCACTCTCCTCAATTCCCTCAATGTCCCATCAAACCAAGGGGACCGAGGGCGAGAGGAGAGGGGGCGAACACAGACAGAAGCTATGGAATCCAGAGCCTTCAGCACCATATTATTATAATGCACTACTAGGACATCTGAATCCATGTACTCCACAGGCCGACTCAATAGGTCCAGCACCATCATCAGACCCACAGGGGTGACTCCCCTCAAAGGGCGGTACTGGACCATCTCCAAAGGGGATGGTCTCAAAGGGGCTGCGAAATTTAACCTTATGGAGTGATGGTCAGATCACCCAACTGGTACCACCACCAGTCCAGATATCTCCATCCCCAGGGTGAACACCAGATCCAAGGAGTGACCCTGAATATGGGTAGCAGTGGTAACAACCTGTGTGAAGCCCAACAAAATCATCAGTTGGAGGAAGTTGTGACCAAAAGCGAGAGTTTATCATCGACCCAGGCATTGAAGTCCCCCAGGACCAACCACCTGGTGGGCTCCAACACCAGGTCGACAATGAGGTCTGCAACGTCCTCCAGAAAAACTTTCTCATCACCGGGTGGACGGTAAATGAGGAGAATTCTGCTGCCCACATCTGCTCCCGTGATACACTCGAAGGATCTGGGGGTCACCACTGGAACCTCCACAAGGCCCAACTTTGATTTAAAACAAATAGCAACCCCCCCTTCGATCCAGTCTCGGGCGATGTATCACTGAGTACCTGGCTGGAATAGTTGACTCCAATTAAGATAGCAGCCCCTGCTGATACTGCAATGTGCCAACAAATATTGTTGGCCTGAAACTTTATTAGGGTAGATGGTGGCCTGGAGGATTTGTTTTAACTTCATTGGGTATTGTGGGGTGGTTTTTGATGGAGTGGGGGGAATCTCTGTTATTTTTTGATTGGGGTGTGTTGTGTGTGCATGTGTGGGTATATGTGTGGATAGTTTTATTTTGTTAAAGGTGAATGTGTTGGATGTTTGTTCTAATTTTCCTTCCAGGTCAAGGATAATTAAGATGTTTTGAACAGTAGGGTACAGAGCTCAGTCTGCATTGGGATGTGCTGGAACCTTGGCCCCTCATGGCTAGCATACACTGCTGCCTAGCTGCGTGACTTGTGTCCCTTTTCTGACCTCATAGTATCAGCTACAACAGCACAGCACTGCAGGGAGGTCAGTATTACAAGGGCTTGTGCAGGTTGTTGCTGGCAGGGTACAATTGAGGTGAGTGAGATCGAGGTGATTGGGTGTTGGAGACACCCTGAGATTAGGCGGAGCCTAGAGTGAGGTGAGACATGTTTGGTCTCCATCCCCAGGGATGCCCACAGACTGAGTAGGCAGGTAGCTGAGGGGCCGGCAGCACCTACCAATCCCCTTCAGGCCATGCTGTGCAATGCCAGGTCAATGAAGAACAAGACTATGATTATGGCAGACTTGATTTCCTTGGTTGACCTGGCTTGCATTATGGAGCCTGGTTTGGTGATGACTCCTGACCAGTATTGAAGGCAGCTGTCCCCTCTGGGTTCTCCATAGTGCACTGCCTGAGGTGGGAACACAGAGGTGGGGCTGGGGACATCTGTTTTAGATGTGACTTCAGCTTCATGGTGCACCCAGTGGGATCAGCCAGGTCTTTTGAGTGTGTGGCAGTGTGTGTGTGGGTCCAAGTGCAGGTTGCAGGATTCTCCTTATCTGTCACCCTCCAGAGTCGGGGAGATTTCCTGCAGGAGGTCATGGACTTTGTCATCAGCAAGGTGTTGGAATCCCACAGATGTTTAATTCAGGGGGGACTTCAATGTCTGGGTTGAGGATGAATCCTCACAATTTGCTTATGACCTCCTCCAGTTAACAACATCACTGACCATGACACCAGTCATTACTTCTGTGACCCATTACCATGGACACATGCTTGACCTTGTCTTCTCACTGGGGCTTGAGGTCATTGACCTCAGGACTGATTAGGTCATTTGGTCTGATCACTGCACTGAAAAGTTCTTGTTAGGGGCCCCCCTGGAAGTCCCTCCCCTTCTGAAATGGTCTTCTACTGCCCTTTAAAGGGATTGTCCCCAGAGGGACTCCTGGCGGTGGCTGACCTCTCTAGTGTAGACACTGCATGTGCAGTCAGCATGAGCGAGGTGGTGGCTGCTTATAATAGGGTAGTCTCTGAGGTGCTGAACGCTATTGCAGCAGTCCATATATTACCCAGATCCTCTCACTTGAGATCCCTCTTGTTTGATGGGGATCTTAAGGAGATGAAGATCAATGGTTGGAAGTTGGAGCATTGCTGGCGGGAGACCTGCTCGGAGGGGGACAAACTGGCCTTGCGTGTTCATTTTAATGAATACCAAGAAGCAATCAACCATAAGAATGCAGAGTTTCTGTCCAGGTAGATTGCCACAGGGAAAAGCAGACCATCTCAGCTATTTCACGCTGTGGACAAATTGCTACATCCTGTCTGTCTACAGACAAAATCAGCTTTTTCAATCACACTGTGTGAAGAGTTTGCTCTGTTTTTCTCTTACAAGGTGTCATCCATCTGGGCAGGGATTCCATCAGTGAGGCATGCTTTGTCTCACAGTGACTGGTGTGAAAGGAGCAGAGACACTCCATCAGTCTGGAATGAGTTTAAACCAGTGGAGGTGGCTGAGGTCATTGAGGTGATCTCAAAGCTAAAGCACACTTACTGCGAACTGGACCCTGCCCTGACTTGTTTTTTGATGAGATGTGTCAGGTCCATTGGCCCAGTGTTCACTGGGATTGCCCGGTGCTTGATGTTGGAGGGAATCTTTCTGTATGCCTTTTTTTTTAAATATAATGTTTATTATGAACCGGCGATCGTAAATGAAGGAAGATGATTGGCCGAGAGGTTTTCGAAGCCGTGATGATATCGGGCTACATCATCACGGCTTCAGAAAACCTCCGGTCACCAGCCTCCTCACTGACTGCGCAGTGTTCTTAATTTCCTGCAGTCCAGAGCAAGTCATACTTGTAGTCGGCCGCTATTTAAAAAAAAATAAAAAATAAACGAACTCGTTACGCTAAACCAACAATACTGCCTGCTCTCTCAGGACCAACAACATTAAAACGAACATGAAAGACATCATAAAACCAACCTGCTGCTGCTCACAGGCTACACTGACCAGGCAGGCGGTTCCCAAGTATACATGAGCACGCCCAGATTCAAGCGGCATACGCTAGAACGCGTTATCCTCTCAAACCCACTGCTTCCTAATCCACTAATATTGCTCGTTGGCTTCATTTTCAATATAATTTCTCGTTACTGCGATCATCTACTGCGGGGGGGTGGAGACAGACAAAGACACTGTTGTAGAGTTCACAGGTCACACCATCACAATACTGTTACCTATTATGTCAGCTCCAACTACAACAGCGCCACCTGCTGTCTTCTAGAACTATTTTTTTTAAATGTATTCCTACACTACCAAAAAAGCTTTTTTTAACAGGTTTAAAGGTTTTTTTTACTCTTTTATTTATAAAATCATTACTCCTGTTCATAATAGCAATAAGGCACTCCAGGGTGTGATATATCGTGGGATATCGTCACTTCTCGGGTCGTTGGACGCACTCGGCCTGCGGCCTCATGCCCAACCACCCGAGGCGTGACGATATCCCATGATATATCACACCCTGTCGTGCCTTATTGCTTAATTGAAGTTTCAACAATTACACCTGACAGGATCATGCTATCCAAAACACATAGGCATACACCAAAACAGGGTACATGATCCCATCCCCCTCCCACCTTAATACCCCCAGAATACCCTCCCCTCACACAGTCCTGAGGCATAACAATCCAAAGTACATAGTTACATGGAAAAAAGATCTAAACAGAGTATAACATATGTAGTGGGGCCCAGATCCTCTCATATTTGTATTTATTATTATTCAGACTTGAAATGGTCTTCTCCATTCGAAGATTAGCTAGTAACTCATTAAGCCATTCAGAATAAGAGACTGTATCTGTGTTTTTCCAATATTTAAGCACCAGTTTTTTAACTGACATAGAAATCAAAGCATATGGTATTTTCGCTTTTTAACTGATATCTGTGAATAATCCCCAAAAAGACAAACCCCTGGGGTAAATAGGTCTGTTAATCCAGGCAATGGATCAACCCTGTCCTTAATACTCTTCCATAGGGGAGCTATCTTGGGGCATTCCCAAAAAATATGAAACAAGGAACCTTCCACCTGCATGCACCTTGTACATTTATTAGAGATTAATAATCCCCATTTGGCCAGTTTCTGCAGAGAGTAGTAGAGGTTATGCAAGATATTAAACTGTATTAAATGTAACCTATCTTGTGTTACAAAAAGATGGCAATTACTCCATATAGCCGTTCAGTCTTTATCCCAATGTGGAAAAAAAATCAGGCCAGAACTCTGTGGGTCCAAAAGGATCCGGAAAACGCCAGTCATATACAATATTATATAGCTTAGAAATTACTCTAGGGGAGTTAGCTAAAGGACCCAAATCTGACATGGAAAGAAAATTTAGAAGGTAAAGGAGGACCATCTTCAAATTTTTTAATGATGTCTGAGCTGAAGGACTTTAAAATAGTCCATCTTTTGTAGTCTGAACTTCAAAATAAAATCTTCTGTAGATAACCATGATCCATCCTCCTTGAGAAATGAAGACAGTCTTCCCTCTCCCAATCTAGGTAACCACATAGGGGATAGCATCTTGTTGTCTATTTTGAAAGCTGGGGAATTCCAGATCGATTGTGATGTATCCAAACAATGTTTATATTTTAAGAATCCGCACAGCTGTGAATGAATTCTTATGGATGTTGCTATTGTAGTATCTTTTTACTTTTTTGGTAGAGAAGATATATTTAGTAATAATAATGTGGAGGGAGCTAAATTAACTGACCAAATCAGTTCCAGTTCTATTTTAAGCCCTGGGGAAGATAAGTAGAAGGATTAGGATTTAACCATTCGAGGTATTTGGCAGCATTACTAGCCCAGTAATACATGTTAAGGTATGGAAGTCGTAGGCCTCCCTTAAGTTTAGGCGCGACTAGTTTATACTAGGCTAATTTCGGTTTCTTTTTGGACCAGATCAATTCTACTATTAAATTCTGAATTTTTTTAAACCAGCTTCCAGGTAAGAGAATATTGAGCAATTGAAGGGGGTATAGTAATTGTGGCAAAACATTCATCTTAATCAAGTTTATTCTTCACCATTAAGAAATGGAGAGGGTCGACCAGCGGTTTAAATCTTGGGTCACCGTTGATAATAATGCCTCCACGTTCTTTTTAATAGTAAGCTGTGTATCTCTAGTTAACTCTATGCCCAAATACCACAAAGAATCCCTGGACCACAAAAGACCTAGGGCAGTGATATAGTTCTTAAAAACTCTATGGTTCAAACGGAATACAATAGACTTTCCGACATTTAACTTATAATTCGATAATTTACTGAATTTCTCTATTATGTCTAGCATGACAGGTATAGATGTTTCTGGATAAGAGAGCTGTAAGAGTAAATCATCCACGTAAGCAGCAACTTTGAGTTCGGTACCTAAAATTGTGAGCCCCTGAACCTTTGGACACAGGGCTAATTTGCAGATTAGTGGTTCCAAATAAAGGTTAAAAAGTAGAGGAGAAAGAGGACAACCTTGCCTTGTGCCAGAATATAGGGTAAAGGCCTCAGAGATTACACAATTTTCTGAGATTCTGGCAGTTGGATTTTGATAAAGAGCTTTTACCCACATCTGGAATTGTTGGGGAAAGCCGAAGGAATTTAAAGTTCAGAGTAAGAAATAGAAACATAGAAACATAGAATTTGACGGCAGATAAGGACCGCTTGGCCCACCTAGTCTGCCCATTTTCCTACCTAACAGATAAGCTGCAGATCCTAGTTAACCAACAACTTACTTCCTCTTACCCACCCCTAGGACTGCCTTATGCGTGTCCCATGCATTCTTGAAGTCCCCCACTGTTCTTGACTCCAAGACCTCCTCAGGGAGGCTGTTCCATGCATCCACAACCCTCTCAGTGAAAAAATACTTCCTCACATTACCCCTGAGCTGTCCCCCCTCTATCTTCAAATTGTGCCCCCTTGTTCTTGCACATCTCTTTTTCTGGAAGATGCTACCCTCTTGGACTTTGTTAATTCCCTTGAGGTACTTGAAAGTTTCTGTCATGTCCCCTCTCTCCCTTCTTTCCTCAAGAGTATACATATTAAGCTCCTTTAGTCTTTCTTCGTATGTCTTCTGGTGCAGACCCTGCAACATTTTGGTTGCCCTCCTTTGGACATCCTGCACTTTGTCTATGTCTTTGCGAAGATGGGGTCTCCAGAACTGCACACAGTACTCCAGATGGGGTCTCACCAACTGTCTGTACAGAGGGATAACAACTTACTGTTTTCTACTATTGATGCCTCTTTCTATGCATCCCAGTATCCCCCCAGCCTTCCTTACTGCCTTCTCACATTGCTTGCCCACCTTTAGATCATCTGATATAATTACCCCCAGGTCCCTTTCTATTTTTACTGTTGACAGTATCTCACCCCCCATTGTGTACGCTTCCCCTGGGATTTTGTTTCCCATGTGCATTACCTTGCACTTCTTTGCATTGAATCTGAGCTGCCATACATTTGACCATTCCTCCAACCTTGCCAAGTCCCTTCTCATCCTTTCCACTCCATCTTGTGTATCAACCCTGTTGCAGATCTTTGTGTCATCTGCAAGAGACATACTTTTCCTTCAGTTCCTCTGCAATGTCACTTATAAAGACATTAAAAAGGACCGGTCCCAGTACTGAACCCTGCGGTACCCCACTAGTAACCCTCCTTTCTTCACTGTGTACTCCATTTACTACTACCCTTTGTGTTCTGTTGTCTAGCCAATTTTTTATCCAGGCTACCACCTTGGGACCCATTCCAAGGCTGGCTATCTTGTGTATTAATCTTTTGTGTTGGACTGTATCAAATGTCTTGCTAAAATCTAGGTAGGCCATGTCCACAGCCCCTCCCTGGTCTACTACTTTGGTCACCCAGTCAAAGAAATCTATTAGATTCATCTGACACAACCTTCCCATCGTGAATCCATGTTGCCTTGGGTCCTGTACCCCACTGGCCTCTAGGTACTCAACAATTCTTTCCTTCAGAAGTGATTCCATCATTTTCCCTACCACTGAGGTCAAACTAACTGGTCTGTAGTTTCCTGCCTCTGTCCTGCTCCCACTTTTGTGAAGAGGAATCACATCTGCCCTCCTCCAGTCCTCGGGTACCACCCCATCCTCCCATGATTTGTTAAAGAGAGTAGTCAGCGATTACACTAGTTCTACCCTTAGTTCTTTTAGAATTCTTGGGTGAATCCCATCAGGCCCCATTGCTTTGTCCACCTTCAATTTTATTAGTTCTTTCAGAACCCTTTCTTCTGTAAATGGACTGGTATCGACCCCTGTCTTCAGAGTGTTTCTCTTGTTTGGTTTGGGTAACTTCCCCTCCTCTTCCTTTGTGAATACTGAGCAGAAATATTCGTTCAGTATCCCTGCTTTTTCACTGTCACCCTCTACCCACATTCCCTCCCCTTTATTAAGCTTCAGTATCCCTCCTTTGGTCTTTCTTCGCTCCCTAATGTACCTATAAAAGGTCTTATCCCCCTTCTTAACAGAATTGGCTATCCTTTCCTCGGTTTGGGCCTTTGCTATTCTGACTGCCTTCCCAGCCTCTTTCTGCTTTAGCTGATAAAGTTCTCTGTCCAGCTCCTTTTGTGTTTCCTTATATTTCCTGAATGCTGTCCTTTTCTCCTTAACCTTCCCTGACACCTCTTTTGTGAACCATAGCAGTTTTTTCCTTCGTTGTGTTTTATTGATTTGCTTCACACAAAGGCTTGTTGACTCTGTGATGGCTGTTTTGATCACTCCCATTGTTCCTCCACCTCCTTCTTGCCTGTTTGCTAGTGCTTTTCTGAGGCACTCTCTCATTTTCCCAAAGTCAGCCCTCCTAAAGTCTAGTACTCTTGCTTTTGTATGGCTTGATTGTATGGCTGTGTTTATCATGAACCACACTGTTTGGTGGTCGCTTGTTCCCAGATGGCTACCCACTTCTAAATCTGAGATTCTTTCTCCATCCCCATTTGAAAGTACCAGGTCTAAGATTGCTCCCTCCTGAGTGGGTTCCGATACTAGCTGTCTGAGGCATGCCCCCTGTAGGGCATCAAGAATGACCCTGCTCTTGGATGTGCCTGCAGCAAAGGTGCTCCAGTTAACATCTGGCATATTCAGGTCCCCCATCAACAATATCTCCCCTTTTTCTGCCATTCTAAGAAAGCCTTCTATCATTTCCTTGTCCATTCCCTCCCCCTGAGATGGGGGTCTGTATACAACCCCCTTGTGGATTGTGGTGCCATTTCCTGTCTCCAGGGTGACCCAAAGTGCCTCATCTGCTCCCTGTTTACTCTTTAGTTCTGTTGCTTTGATCCCTTCCTTTACATAGAGAGCTAGTCCTCCTCCTCTTTTACCCTCCCTGTCCCTCCTGTAGATTGTGTATCCTGGTATGTTGACATCCCAGTCATGGTTCTCTGTGTACCATGTTTCTGTGACTGCCACAATATCCAGGCAACCCTCTTCCATCAAGACCACTAGTTCAGGGAGCTTGTTACACAGACTATGGGCATTGGTACTCATCACCCTCCACTTTTTGATAGCCTTACCACTTTTAGCCCCATTTCTGTCCTTACTGCCTTTGTCTTTGTTTACATTTAAATCTGTTCTGCTCCCTAATAACTTCTGTACCTTGGTGTTTACCTCACTAATCACCATGTTTTGTGGGGGGAGGCTCGGATTTCCTGCTTCTTTCAGTGCCTCCCCTTGGCTAGTTTAAATGCTTGCCAATGAAGCATTTAAACCTCTCACCTAGGATCCTGGTTCTCCCGGACAGATGCAGACCATCGCACCAGTATAGGTCTACATCCTCCAGGTGGCTCCCAGTCCCCAATGAAGCCAAAACCCTGAGCTCCACACAGTTTTTCAACCACTTATTGAATTCCCTGGTGAGAAGTGACCTAGCATCTCCCTTGCCATAGACAGGCAGCACCTCCGAAGGTTACCGTGTCGCTACTTGTCTAAGGCCCTTCTCAACTCTACAAACTCCTCTTGCACTGCTCTGATCCCATTCCTAGCCAGGTCATTTGTCCCTAGGTGGACAATGACATCCAGCTCCCTCCCTCGTGCAGCTCCTCCCACGATCCTGAGGATTCACTTCCTGTCCCTCCAAGCCGTGGCGCCAGGAAGGCACTACCTCCCTCCCTTCCTACCCCATTTCTACCCCCTAATGATTGAGTCCCCACCAGTAGTTGTTTCTTTCCTGTGGGATCCATGCCACCCTCCTTTGGGTCTCCTTTGTGAAGGTTCCCAGCATCCTCCTTGGTCTCCATTGCAGGTGCCTCCATAGAGGAACCACTATCCAGAAGAGCGAATGATGTGGAGAGGTACAGCTGGAGGGATGCAACTCTGTTCCACCACCCTCTCCCTCCTTGAGCCCACCCTGGTCCAGCCTCTCCTCTTTCTTGGCAACCTCTGAGGTAGTGGCATTGGCCCTGGTGGTCCCTGGGGGAGGAGGAGGTTTCATGAATCCTAGCCAGGTCAGCCTGGAGATGGGCAACCTCCTCTCTTAGACCAGAGAGGTGCCTGCAAATAGGGCAGCATCACAGCATCCAGAATGTCTCCCGGAACACTGCCGCCCCACAGCCATTGCACTGCACCACTCCTATCATGTCTTATTTTGTGTCCCCTCTTCTGTTTCTCTGGATGCTTACTCTCTCCTCTCCTTACAACTCTCACCCTTCCTGTTCTGTGACAGCAACTTCCTATCTTCTTGAGTAGCCTCCTTCTTCCTTGCTCAATATCAGACCACCAGCAGCTGGGGGGGGGGAGTGAGCTACTTTTTCTACTTTAGGGTTGACAAAACCAATGTTTCTCTATGATCCTTTCATCCTACTGCCAAACAGGAAGTTCCTGTTGACAGTCAAATCCAGTGGCTATAAAAGTAGAACTGGCTTTGGGTGGGATGGAGGGCAATTAGTAAGAAAAAAGGCTAGCAACAGGAAGTTGTAATTTGACTCACCTGCTTTTACAGTGTCTAAACCACACCCCCAGGTAAGCTCTCTTTCCTCCTACTGGTTTAGCAAAGTCATCTGATACAGTACCATTCACTGCACAGAATACACACTGACCTTTTTCCTTTTTTAACCCTAAATAAGTCCCCTTCTACTTCTAATAAAGTTATCTGTCTACTTAATCTAAACAGACACTGACTCCTGCTGAGAAATACGTTTTAAATTAAGAAGAAAATGTAGCTTCTTTTAGTTAGCTGCTTTCTGCTCTACAAGCAAGGCTAGCAACAGGACAACAGTAACAAATTCCAATTAACTCTGTCAAAAGCCTTCTCGGCGTCCAGGGACACCAACACCACTGGAAAGGGGGCATCCCCAGACACCAAGAAGACATGGGAAAGAGTATGAAGGTGATCTGCAGATGATCTTCACTTCATGAAGCCCACCTGATGTATAGCTATTAAGTCAGGGAGTATTAAACTAAGCCTATCAGCTAATATTTTGGTTAACATTTTTATATCCTGGTTCAACAATGAAATGGGTCTGTAACTTTCCACACACTCTAAATTGTTACCTGTCTTCAGCAGTAATACAATAAGTGCCTCAACTAGTGTGGTATCCACTTGTGTGCCCATTAAGATGTGTTGAAATAGGGAAAGGAGATGTGGGGTAGTTCGTTCCTTAAAACACTTATAAAAGTTAGATGAAAAACTGTCAATTCCCGTGTGTTTTATCTGAAGGAAGACCCTGTATCACCTCCATAATTTCCAAGGTAGAAATAGGGTCTGTTAACATCCTGTGCTGAGGTTCGGAAAGAAGGGGTAACGGGGCCTCTACTAAGTAAGAGGAAAAAATGGAATCAGAAGACGGATTGGGCATGTCTCCATGTAATTGTTTATAATACCTGGTAAACTCTGAAACAATTTCCTGAGGGGAGCATTTCAGAGTTCCATCTATTTTAGAGTGAATAGGAGGGATGAATCGGGAAGAATCCTGTTGTTTAATGCTCTGAGCGAACAATTTGCCTGCTTTTCTCCTTGATCTATAGAGGAGGCCCTTGTATGTAAAATAGCAAATTCCGCTTTTTCATTGAGTAAGCTTATGTAGGAGTCCCTCAACTTTGCAAGGTTTTGTTTAACTTCATTGGATGAATTTGATTGTAAATTAGTTTCCAATGCTCTGATCTGGGCTAGTACCACCTTCTGCCTCACCTCTTGCCTCTTTTTCCGTGTAGAAGCCATCCCAATTAAAATACCCCGAAGGTATGCTTTAAAGGCACACCATAATATGTCAGGCCTAGTATCTTGGGTAAGATTCAGATCAAAAAATTGTATAATATGTTCTTTAATACAATCTCTACTCTTAGAATCCTTAAGCAGTTGGTCATTCAGTTTCCATCTTGATTGACGCTTAGGCAAAGTGGTGAGGGACATCTTTCATAACACTAGAGAATGGTCAGAGGGAGGGCCTGGTTGAATAACTGAGACTATTACCCCTGGTAAAATTGCCTGAGATAACAGCAGGTAGTCAATACAGGATGAAGGCCTATGAACAGGGGATATAAAAGTGTATTCCCTATTCTCAGGATGTAAAACCCTCCATATGTCATATAATCCCAATCGATCCATTAGCTCATGTAACGCCCGCTGTGCTGGGGAAAGTGAACCCGAGACAGTACCAGTACGGTCCTTACCCAGGTCCATCACTAAATTCCAATCTCCCCCTAAGATTATTGTGGCGGGTAGCAATGAGAGGATATTGTTAAGTAGTCACATAAAAAACAGAGGGTCATCCCTATTAGGGCCATAAATGCTACCCAACACTAATTCCATGGAATACATGGTACCCTTTACCAGTATAAATCTACCAAGTGGGTCTTTAATTTCCTGCATAACCTTAAATGGGATATTCCTATTAATGAGAATTAAAACCCCACAACTATTAGAGGTACCTTGAGCTGAAAAAACCTGCCCTATCTGCAACCATCTCATCTGAATGACTTCCGAGTGTAGTAAATGAGATTCTTGGATAAAAGCAATATTAGTGTGTAAAATATCCAAATGCTTCAGGATCTTATACTGTTTTGATTTTTTACGGACCCCTTTGACGTTCCAGGTAGGAAAACAAAGATCATTAGTCATCATTCTTATCCAGTAAATGTGAATAGTACAAAATGGAAAGAGATTCTATAAGGCAATAAACAAACATATTTATTCTGGACTGTGTCCCCCCTGACCCTCCCCACCTCCCTCCTCCCCCCAATTCCCCATGTTCCCCAAAACACCACAAAGAATAACCAAAGAAAAAAACCCAACCCACTGTGTTCTTAAATCCCACCCGACCATCCCTCCCCTTTTCCGTGTTTCGTTTAGCAGCTGTCCACAAAATTCCTTCTCCTCCTGCCCTCCACCTCCAGTACTTCCCTGCTAGCCCTATATATAGAAAAGGATCAAGATAAGCTCTGTAAAATTATAAGGTTCAGGAAAGATGTCTAGCTAGTCTTCTTACTAGATCCCTATTAAGCCTACTAGATTATCCCCCATCAAACCTATCTACTCCTAACTCTAGTTCTGTAGAACCAAACATTTAAGTACACCTTTGCTGCTGGGCAGTTCCCCTTATTTTACATCATGCCTAGTACCCAGTCTCTTAGTGGACTAGTAGTCCCCTCCTATGCTTTTATTCAGAAGAAATCCCCTTCCATATATTCCTTAAATTGGAATAGAAAAACTATATTTGTTCTAGCAACCCCTGAAAATCACGGTGCTCCTACAAATGCCACAACATTAAACAATCCAGGATGTTAACCTCCAAACAGAACTATCCAAAGAGAGAGAGTGTAAAAGAAAACAACCCCCTCCTTGAAAAAAGATAATGCTTTGGCAATAACTATTAGTATCCCCATGGCTGCTACATTGTTGCTATTGAGGGATACAATTATCAAAGCACACTCTTCAACTTGCTGTTGAGTGCTTCCAAAACTGATGCTGTACTCCACTCATGTGGCTGCCGTGCTTAACTGCTTCTACTCCTATCTCCTGTAAATCTACAGTGCAACCTGGTAATGAAATAAATAAAAACAGAGAAAGCAAGGGCGGCACCTATAGGGAAATGCTGTATACATCCCTCTGATAACGCTGTTTCACCCCCAGGCAAGCATTACCTTCCAACACCTACCCCATTACTATCATTTTTCCCCTGTATACGCTCACTCATGCCTGCATCCAAAGATAAGTTCCTGCTCATTACCAAACGGTAACTTTAAAGAAAGAAAAGAAAAAAGGATTTGACCAATTCAAACTAATGTTACTAATACTTTCAGCAAATGAGGCCCTTTTCAGTCTTAGCATGGGGCTTCTTGTCTAACCGCGGGGCAGTCTATTTAAATTCCCAAGCAATGAGTGCTCAGCAAAATTACCGAGGCTTACTTGAAACTCAGATTGAGCAGCACAGATAATAACATGAGCATGCCCCAGAGTTATCACTCCCCTTCTAGACCCAGTGTTAACCTTGGAACAGAATTAGGTATAAATAATGTTTGGATCTACTGAGACAAGGCTATTTTTGATTTTTGGCCCTTAATGAAACCTTTAAAGAGGCAGGCCTGGCCTGGATTGCAATGCAGTACACAGTCCAAAACCCCTCAGGCCTGGCCTTCTCTAGGAGAACTCCATGCATCCCATCTCAACTCCTACTCCCAGGATAAGTCCTTAAGATAAAGCCCTGTGCATATTCAAATGTTTCTAAATAGGTCAGGCATGGCTGTCTTGAGACCGGCGGTCGCTGACTCCAGATCTTCATACATGTGCCACAGTCCCGATAGCAGCACCTACAATTTAGCAGGATATAGCATCTTGAATTTGAGTCCAGCGGCAATTAGTTTAGTAACTAAAGGGTGGAAAGCAGATCTATGTTGTAGGACTGTGAGCGGTTAGTCCTGGGCGACTCTGATTCTCGCCCCTTCCCATTGCAATTCTTGTAAGGGCCTTATTTTTACAAAGAAATGCTGCTTCTCCAGGAAGTTTAAGAAACGAAAGATTAAAGGTCGGGGGGAGCCCAATTGGAGGTTTTGGTCTCAATGCCCTATGGGCCTGTTCTATAATGTAACGGGAGCCATAGGGAAAGGGCCCAATAATTTTTTCTGTGAACTTCTGGACAAATAAAACTGCATCCTGCCCTTCCTCCAGCTCAGGGAGAACAATAATGACTGTGTTATTCCTGTGGCTATGACCTTCAAGGTCCTCCAATTTCTGCTCCATTTTGGTGATTTTTTGTTTATTAGAATTACCTCAGGATCCTGTTTGTCCACTCTTCTCTCCAACGAGGTAAGTCGCGCCTTGGTATCCAATGTCCTCAAAGCTATATCCTCGATAGCCTGAGAAATGGTTTTAATTTCAGTTGTGAGGTTTTTCAGTTCTTCTTTGAATGGGCAGAATTCAGCCAGGAAACCAATGAGCGTTAAAGGCTCTTGATCTGGACTTTGCTGTGATGTTGCGCAGTAGCCGGAGTATTAGCACATTGTTTCTTTGGGGCCTTCTGAGGGGTGGCTGGAGGAGTATGTTTGGGCTGTCATTTTTTTCATATCGACCTCCATCCTTCCAAAACCACTCCAGCACAGTTCACCAGTACTTCCAACACCATAGAGTTGCTTTTGTTGGGGTCTCAACCCGATTTTATATTGAAAATATGTAGAAATAGCAGCGGTGGGCAGGAGAGGTTGAAAAAGGCATCTTCTCAGGCTCGCTGCATCACGTGACCAACCATCTTTCCATATGCCTTGAAAGAGGCTCTTGTGAGACCTGAAAAAGCCATCTCTTGACCCTGACGTCCTGGTGAATTACTGTTCAATCTCCAACCTGCCATTTTTGGGCAAGGTTGTTGAGAAATGAATGGTGCAACAGCTAGAAGAACATCTCATTCCTTTGACATCTATGAGCCATTCCAATCGGGTATCAGGGCTAGGCATAGCACTGCAATGGCACTACTCTTGGTGCATAATGATCTCCTCAGGGCTAGAGATAGAGGAGACAGGTCAATTCTTGTTCTCCATAATCTGTCTTCAACCTTTGATACTGTGGATCACATTGTGCTTCTTGATCACTTTCGAGAGCACTGTGACCTCACTGGCATAATCATCAACTGATTTGATTCCTATCTCTCTGGCAGGAAACAGCAGGTTGTGATGGGGAACTTCTCCTCCTTTCTGAAGCTCTTGTCATGTGGAGTACCTCAGGGTTCAATCTTGTCAATGATGTTATTCACAGCATACATGCTGTCCCTGGGAGAGCTCATTAGACAATACAGTGTGGGGTTTCATTGATATGCAGATGATACCCAGTTGTATTTTTCTTACGCCCCAGGAACACACAATGCCATGGAAGTGATTGACAACTGCCTGGATGAGATCAATGATTGGATGTCATCCAGTTGGTTGCAACTGAACTCAGACAAGACAGAGGTACTGGTGATTGAGCCAGATCACAGGCATGATGGGAGTGCCTCTGGAGTGGTTACAGAATTATTTCTGGGACCCACGCCATTGATGGCCTCCCCTAGAGTGCAGGATCTTGGCGTTGTTCTGGATAGCAGATCAACACTTGAAGCTCAGGTGTCATCTGTGGTCAAATGTGATTTCTGCCACTTGAGAAACCTCACCAGAATTAATCCCCTAGTTCTGCCTGAAGACCTGCCGTCACTGGTGCATGCCTTTATGACTTCAAGGCTGTATTACTGCAATACTCTTTACTTCTGGGTCACTGGAAGGACCCTCCTCTAACTGCAGCTGGTGCAGAAAGCATTGGCTAGGTTGCTGATGGGCCTGTCAAGGTCCAGTCATGTGACCCCAATCCTCTGGGCTCTGACTGGCTGCCTGCCAGGTGCAGGATCCTCTTCAGGGTGGGCTTGCTCACCTATAAGGCCCTATATGGACTGTGCCAAGGCCATCTGGCTGACCTCTGAACACCTGTCTCTATAGCCCATTCTCTCTCTGCTCTTCAACTCGGGGGTCTCCTTGATGTTCCCAGTGTCAGGTTAAAAACACTGGAAGACCGTGCATTCAGTGTTGCCGGGCCAAACCAGTGGAGCATTTTACCAGCTATTATTAGTAGGGACGTAAGTTTGTCATGGCAGTCATACATGTCATTGATTTCATGACGTTTGATCTTTATTCAGGACTTCCATGACTTTCACTAGTGTCATCAAAATGTAGCAATGATGACAGTGCCACAACATTTACCACTGTTTACTAATGATTTCATGAACAAACAATGAGTCATTAAAACCTCATCCATGACAAACTTACATCCCTAATTATTAGGGAGGCCCCAACTGTTGGGCTGTTTAAAAAGGAGCTAAAGGCCCATTTTTTTCACTTGACCTTCCTTGACGAGGGTAATTAACCTGTACTAATTTTATTATTTTAGTTATGCTGAGTTCTATTTATGTATTTATACAAATATTATTGTATGTTATGCTGTACCTACCCTACCTTTTATTGTAAGGTGCCCAGAGCCTCAGGGATCAGTTGCCAGAAAAATAAAATTTGCCTTTGTCTTGCCTTGCCTTGCAGTCAATGGCTAGTACAAAATCGCAAGGTATGACCAAATAAGTTAAAATATTTTTAATGGTTTTACCTTAAAGTTGGATCTGCAGGTTAAAATATATATCAAAAAATGTTGTTGCTCAGTTCTAATCTACCTTTGCTCTCGTACAAAGCACTATACACTAAGTCATCCACCAACACTAAGGAAAGCAGCCTTATGATGTTGTGTATGAAGTAACATTTATTAGTCCCAACTACTAGGACATATAACAAAACAGAACATCATGCAGTAAGACTCAATTGGAAATTCTTGGTAATTATGCACAAATAATAATATGCAACATCCTAATAGCGAGCTCAAACTAAATTAAGTATATTTAAATGATAAAGAGGCTGATCTCAAAATTGGACATGTGTCTTCTCAATTGATAATCATAACTTTGTTATACATAATTGTAACCATTTATCAGACTTTGGAGATATACAGTATGCATAGCCCATGATGAAAAGAAATTTTTATGAGGGCCAATAACCAGTGTATTTACACTGAAAAGGTTATGCAGTGAAAGAATAGCCATCCAGTCTATTTCTTCATTCAATTTATATTCACTTTACAAACTTTTAAAATGGCAAATCCAAAATGTTTCTCTTAACAACAATTGCTTATCCTAGTCTTCCTCTCACTGTTTTTTTTTTATCAGCTCAAGGCCCAAAAATCTAAATGTGGGTAGAGGATGTTGTGCCTGCTTAAAATATCATGCTAGGGCCGATGTGTCATCTCCCCTATGAATGGCACTTTTATGTAAAATATTTTTTCCTTAAGTTGTCTTCTTGTTTTTTCTGATGTAACAAAGATTGCATTAGCATTTAAATGTTCTCTGAAAGTTATGTTTCCTCTTGTTTTGATTTTTCTTTCATCAAATTTACATCTATTGATTTCTGTTGATTTCTGCTGTTCTTTCCCTTCCCATACATATGGTTTGAGCATCATATCCACAGTGTAGAAAACACTGCTTTAGGTCCTTTCCAGCTTCTATGTAGAGAAGTCTGTTTCCACAGTACAATTACACTTCATCCTTATGAATTATCCAAAAGGGTTATTTTTTTGGTACATGTGATGGGTGATACCTACTGGAATGCAACAAGGGTGTTTTTGTCTGTTGGTTTTCTGTATAAGTTCGAGATGAGAGTGTTACCTACTTTGAAAAGTCTAATGTCCAGAAATACTATAAATGTGAGGCTATGGTTGATGCTAAATCTCATGTGATCAGTGACAATATTCATATAGTTAAAGAATTCCATTAGTTCATCTGAGCTCCAATACCAAATCATAAAAAATATCTTCAATAAAGCAATGATAGTGTTTAACATTATTCTTCCTTTTATTTTCTGTAGTATTGAAAGAATAATTTTCTTAAAAACAGGACTTGCAAACATTGGCATAGGATGAGGTCATACTGGATCCCATCACTGTGTCATTTGCCTATAAGTAAACATTTTACTCATAGCAGAAAAAGTCCCAATTCAAACTAAAGTATGCAAAATGCAAAATGTGCAGGAGCACTGAAGCACTTTGAGGAATAAATATGATTTAACCTGTAAGTTCATCATCTCTGGAGTTCTTGATTCTTCATCAGCTAGTGAGTGCTTGTTTTACCTTGTTTCTATCAAATGCAAAAGGAAGCCTGTAGGTGGGATATCAAATATATGGTAGTGTTCCAAAAATTCTAAGACATCTATGCCTTTGGAATGGGAGATACTGGTATATAAGTTGACAATGTCAAGGGGTACCACAATACAGATTTGAATGTCACTTATACTACCCCCAACACTGGAAATAACATTTAGAATGTCTCTAGTGCACTTTACATAACATTCTGTGTTTTCTACTAAAGGGATCAGAAAGTTTTCAACATATTGGAGGTTCAAGCACTGACCCTATCACCCCTATACCTCTCTGGTGGTGAATGAATTGTTGCATGTCTTGGGAAGACAATAGAATACTGGATCATGGGATTTACTTTCTGAAGGATTTCTCCTTTCAAATCTGAGATCTATTCTCAACTGCATGATTGACTACTATTTCAATGTCTTTCTGTAATTCCTCTGGGGGTCATGGTCTTGTAATTCTGTATGTTGGTCAGCTGCCTTACACATTCTGTATTATATTGATCATAGCCATGTATAACAAGTCCTGCCATTTGTTTGCATTTTTGATCATACTGATGTAATTTTCTATTGACTTCAGAGCCTCAACTTCCTTTCCTTCCAAGTTGTATTTCTGTTTCCTGTCTTTTGAAATTAATTTCTTTCCTTTATTGACTTCATTGTTGATAAGCTTTATGAATGTTTTGATTGTAGTGGTGTCACTCCTGGGGGACTAAAGGTAGATTTAATCCCTACAGTTTCTGTAATCTACCTTCTCTTTTTTATTTCAGCTGCTTTTAATGGTTTCTTTAGTCATGTTATTGTGCCTCTTTCTGTTTTATTCGTTTTTTAATTTTTTATTTGTTTTACCAGGAAAAAGCTCCCTTGAGAAGTGCTCATTTGCAAGGAGAGCCTGGTTTGGCCAGGTAACAGTATAACAATCAATGGCATTGTATAAAACAATACCAAATTTAACATGGAATTTACAAACAGCAGATACACTAGAATGTGTTACGATGATAGAGAGTAGAAACAAATAATAAAAAAGTTCAAGAAATTAAAATAGCAGGATATTACAAATAAGTCAAGGGATATAAAAATCAAGGTATAATAATGACTGAAAGAATCCAGAGACAAGTACATTTATCAGTGCTGTGGGTTTATATAGTAGCAACAGTTTGAATGTATAGAGGCTAACTAGCAAATTCAGTTTGTGTGAGGCTTGCAAGGTATTCCAGTATGTGGGAGCAAGCCAGCTGAAAGCCATTTTGCCATATTTAGATGCATATCTGGATATCTCAAGCAGAATGTAGTTACATGTTCTCAAATTGTATAGGTAATAGGTCCTGCGAAAGAAGGCTGGGAAGTAGTGTGATACAGTATAGTATGTCACTTCAGAGAGCCTTGCAGGACCACCTAGACAGGGTTTTCAGCCCTCTGGAGGTTAGGGATGACCAGCTTACTGTAGAATAAAGGGTGCAGTGCTGGGTTCTAGCAGGCAGCATAACTCTAAATCACACTGCCCTATGGTAAAGGGCATCTAATTTAACTAGTTGTGAGGCAGCAGCACCCCTATACACCAGGTCATCGTAATCACAATGTAGCCCTGACTAGTCTTTTGCAGGCATTAGTGGGGATGTTAAATGTATTTCTGTAGTAGAAGTTGATCTTTTATGGAGAAGTAATGTTCAATCTTTATTTTCTGATAACATTTCTGGAGGTACAATCTGAGGTAAAGAAAAAATCCATTTTAGTAAAAGGGCTAAAGGAAAGACACCTACAAAGTATGTTTTTTTTCTTCACAAGTTAACATTCATTTACTTAGATTGTAAATTACTGACTGGTCTGTGTTTGTGACCTCATTTTGACCCCATCCCTCTGGATTCTTTTCCTTTTGAGTTTTCTTGTCTTTTCCTTTGCCTTTGCCATTGTCCTACCCCTTCTCCTTGTTTGTAATCTACAACTTCTTGTACCTATTATCTAGGGTTTCTGAATGGTCATCTGCCAAAACAATCTCTATTTCTTTGGCCCTCTCTATTTGTCCACTTCCCTATAAAAGAGTTCCAGTATCTACTCTTTTGTTGATGATTTACATTTTCCAAAAAATCCACTGAAGTATATAGTGAACTCTGATTCTGGTGCATATCTGTTTTGGTAGTAAGTTGCTCTATATTGTTTAGCCCAAATGTGCACTTTATTATCTCTATAATCCACCAAATCATGCTTAAATAGTTTGATCTTTTGGTTTTTGATGACTTCTTCAGTCTCATTTAAACACTTCTGTATTCTGTCTCAGTACTCTTGATATTCGTTAATATCCATTTTATCTTTGTATTGATCTGTTAGTTTCTTTATTTCTTCTCCTAAATTCTGTTGTTCCACTGTGAGTGCTTCAATGAGCATCAGAATGAAAATGTGGGAACATATGTTCCATACACCATGCCATCTTTTTTTTAAGGAGAGGAGTTGTAAACCCCAAATTTGGTTTAGCAGGTACCCAAAGTCCCCTTGGCATTTCTTTTACAAATATAGTAACCTTATTAGTAATAGATTAGTTCATACATACAATTTAATAAACATAATATGAAATGCAACAACCTATGGCTGCTAAAGTATAACATACTCTCTTTATTTGTGTGAATTAATGTACCAACACCTGTGTAGCCTCTTGACTCCAAAGACATTCCAGAATAGGCTTCCCAATGGTGGTATGTTGCACGATGCCAGGTGTCGTCCATATGTAGGTGGTGGCAACAGATAATCTCTCAAGAATCTGTAGCTGGGTCTCTTAGTCAGAGTTGTCTGTGATACAACTCTGCATTATATCCAAAAGCAAGATAGACCAGCCTAGCCCTGTGCTCCCTGTGGATAAAGAAAGCACTGGGAAGAGTCTGTTTCAAATGACACAACCTTAAAGCATACACTAGTTTGAAGAGAATGACTCGCTCCCCAAATGTAAATAATCTATTTATTGTTGGACCATTGCACTGTGTATCATGCACTACAGTCATTTTTGCAGCACACACTCCACCTTATATTCAGACAGCATAGTGCCAGTGTCATGCCTCTGAATATAGCAGGCTGTGGAACTGGTGCAGGTGTAAACTGTGGTGCAGTGCAAACTTTGCACCTTTGTGCACTTTTGAATATCTGGCCCTTGATGTCTTATGCAAAACCTATCATTTCAGCCACTTGAAGCAGCACAGTGCTGCAACTTCAGTGCTTCTTATGTCCAGGAGCATCCACACATGTATATGGCACTGCATCAATGTCATTGCCAGCATCTGAGTAGCTTCAACAAAAGTAAGTGTCCCGACAAAATTACATTAAAATAAAACTTACAGGGTGCAGAATAGAGACCAGTATGAATTTTTATAAAGCATTTTTTAAGCTAGAAGTGAATGATGCAATACACAACATATGAAAGCCTTTTATATAGCTGAGAAATCTCCACCTTCTGCATAGTCTGTGTCTGCTGGGAATCAGTTATGTTTTTCATTTTGTTTTAAATAGACTCCATCTGAAAATGGTCATCAGATGGTGCACAGAATTAACAATTTTAAGCCACTCAGGGAATCACACCCCAAAACATTTAAACAATTCTGTTCCATGCTTAGAAATATATTAAAACCTACTTGTGCATGAACATGCATACTGTACTAACAACCATGTTGCTGGGCCGACAATTCTACTTTACATTCCCACAATAGCTGTCATGGATCTGTCACAGTTAATCTTCCTCGTCTTAGATTTTTGTTTTTCTCACGGTTAATCTTGTTATTAAGTTTCAAAAAATGACACTGATGGAACAGAAGAGAACAAATTATATTAACAAGCTGTGGTGTCTGAAATTTTGATTGGTTGTAGTCCAAGAGGAGGTGCAAATTTTGTACCTTTTTGATGATGATCAGACTTGTGGATTTGGCACATTGGTCAAGTTGGGAGGTGATTTTGGGGTGTTGTGCACACTCCATGAATTTTTCCAAGGGTATTACCTGTTACTAGTGTAGACCAGTGTGATCTGAAAAAATACTATGCTAACAGTATGTAGCAAAACCAAAAATAAAGGATTTTTTTAACACAATACAAGGATTAATAAACTAACACAACACACACAATACTGTTGGTGAAACAGGGATAAGCAAATTATTAACTATCAGCAACAGCAGACAACACCTACCCCTAGAGAATCAGGGATCAGCAGTGTGATCTGAAAAAGTACTGCTACAAAAACCAACCCAAAAAGTTTTTTTTTTATTTTTTTTTAAATAGAACAGGGATTAAAATGACAGGGGTAACGGGGTAACTTAATATTGAGTATAACAAAAAGTGACAGAAAACCATCACTTTAAGAAAAATATAACTAAAAAATAACTAAAACTGCTAAAGAAAGACACTGACAAAATACTTTACTTCAGCACACCAAGATAAACCACAGAAATAACAAACTCTGGCCAGAGCTGATAGCTGTAGGAGAGGAATCTGGGTTAAAAATATTGATTTTTTTTTTTTTAATATTTTTACACCTTCTTTTCAACACAGCCTTGTGATGAACCTGCCTCATAAAGAAGGGCAGAGAAAATGTTCAAGTTCTGGCCTAAAGGTGATGTCATGCAGGGACTGCACAATCAACTTTTGGGCTAAAAAACACACATTTTGGCAGGAGTTGGAAAAATGACAGCTGTCACATTTTGAGTTGCTATACCAAAATGGCTATGTTGAAATGTTGTGGTAAAAATACTGAATATTACCAAAGTTATGAGACCGCATTTACAAAATTCAGCATAGCCTCATAACTTAAAGCAGCAGTGCAGCAATCTGGTGAAATTTTTGACCTATACTTTTTATGCTATTTTAGATTAACATTTACCTCCTGGCTTATATGATACCTTTCTTTCCACAATTTGAGTCTGCTTGAGTACTTTTTTTCATGTCTGAAATAATAAAAGGAGCAGACCAGGTTTTCATCAGTATTTGGAGCAGTTTTTGAACAACTATTGTTCTGTAAGGTCAGAGAGAATGGCCTGTTGCATAATAATTAATTTTAGTCACAACATAAGTGACATGTAAACAACAGATGGGCAGAAACAGCTGAAAATACTGATGAATACCTGGTCTGTACCAAATTAACTCTTAGGCTGCTGAAAGAATTAGAACACATAGGAATTTTGAATTGATATATCAGTCTGTGGCAAAGCAAGGGTTAAAAGGAGTGCTCCTTTTATTATTTCAGACATGAAAAAAGTACTAAAGCAGACTCAAACTGGAAAGAAGGGTTTCACACAAGTCAGAAAGTAAGTGGCAATCTAAAATCGCATAAAAAAGCATATGTCGAAATTTTAACCAGATTGTTGCACTACTGTTTTAACAGATGAACATACTAGAATCATACAACACAAGAACGTCCAAAGTATAATACCACCCCATATTAAATTTATTCAAAGCCAGGGAATGCACTGCTAATTTTTTTTTTCTAATGAAAAAGTTTAACTTGATCCGAAGGGAGGATATTTAGATACAGCTTTACTTAATCAAACTCTAAATATCATGATATCACAGCAGAAAGGGGGTTAGGGTACATTAAGATGGAAGTGAGGATAAGGTAAAGAAAATTTATTGTGTTACTATACTTTATAAAGATACTGCTATGTAATAGGGGATAAAGAAATGTGTCCCAATATTCCAGCCTAAACCTCATTTTGGTCTAAAACATAATGTATTTGTGTAACTAATATTGATCTATGAAGCAGGATCATATTAAAACTTGTAAAAGCTACAAGTTTAACTGAGCCACAACTTGTAATATTAAAATGTTTTTTAATATTTGTATTGACCATGTGAATAATGGCAGACAGGTGTTTTAAGTGTCTGCAAGACAGAAATACAGGGATAGAGTTCAAGTTACCCTTTTGACTATTATTATCAGGAGGACAGGCCAGAATAAATGCCTGAGTGCACATTCCTAAGTGCAAACCTATTTCTTCCTTCTAGACCTTGATAACTGGTAATGACTATTATTACTGTCCTTATATAGTAGTATAATTTACACTATCAATACATTTGTGCTAAGTAAGGATTAGCTCATGCAAGAACTAAAAAGAGAATTGCCTTTTAAAGTTAAAGTTTATATTTGTCTTGGACCAATCATAGACAACCATAGTACTGTCTTCCACTATATAAGCAAGCCACTATACACTGTTAGTTTGAAGAATTAAGAATTAAGAATGAAGAATGAAGGATGTACCACTTGTAATCTCTCGCTGTGATTATTGTTATAATCATTAAATTCTTCCGCCATCAGTACCATCTCCGTTCATCTCCTTTCTAAGTATCAGTAATAGATAATTTACTAATGGTAATTTTTTCACAACGCTACATGCTAAAAGAATGCAACACATATGTCGGGCAGATAAACACCAGCTTGGCATAGATGCTGAATTATTTGGTGCAATCTTATAGTGCAGCAAATTAAATTGTGTCTGTATTCATTTGTGAGTGGAAGATTGTAAAACAATGTTAGATGGTTGTCAATTCTGACCCACCGTTTTTCTTCTTTGATGACAAAACTGCTGCTTTAAGAAAATGGGCTATGTAGACCGTTATGATCCATCATATTTTTAACAACTCCAACTTTTTACATCCTGTGGGTCACTATCCCACATAGGAAAACTGACCTTCTCAATCCTCTTTGAGTGCAAACCAAGCCCCCTTTTTGTGTTAACAACCCCCACCCCACCATCTGCCACTTGCTTAGCAGCAGTGAATTTATGTAGCATTTTTTAGTTCTGCATATTTATACAGTCGCATAAAATGCCAACTGACATCCTTTGTAAGCTTCCCTCTATCAGTTTGTTCATATTTCCTCCAGTATTTACATTTACTGTAGCAGTAAAGTGGATGTGTTGAGTACTAAAAATAAAAATAAAGTTGCTGGTGGGCTTTCTGTTTAGATACTCCTGTTAAGGGGAAGCTGCATTTTCAAAACATGAATACCTGGAAGGAACTAATATCCGATAATATCCACATTTATGTTTACTAGTAGTTACTGTCTTCTCCCTGTGGAACAAAGCAAAATGGATTCAGAGTGACGGGGCAAGTAATATGGTGCTCAGCAATGAAAAACTGAACCAAGCAAAAGGATGAGGAGCACCCACATATGCAGAAAGCACCAAGACCCCAAAAATATTATTCAGAGTTCTTTATTTAACTAATGCCATACTGCACCCACACACATTGAGTATAAAAAAGTGATGGCTGAGCTGCTATGAAAGTTATGCTTCTCCTGGTCCCTGCCAGACATCATCAGAGTGAATCACTGTGATGTTGCTTGACAGGGGCAGGAGAAATGTTATTTGCAGAAAGGCTCAGTCACCACTTTTTATACTCACTATGTGTGGGTACACTATGTACTTTAGTTAAATAAAGGACTTTGAATAATATTGTTGTGGTCCTGGTGCTTTCTGCATATGTGGGTGCTTCTCTTCCTTTTGCTTGTCCCTGTGGAACAGCAGGTTGAGATGGGACATGAGCTCAGTCATCCCATTGTCAGGGGTATTGACAGGATTGAACATATGGATATGTTCTCCAGCAGGACACAGGGACATGCTATGAAGGTCACCGATGGCACCTTTAGGGATAACGTTAGGAAGCATATTTTGTCCCAGAAGGTGGTTGCCTTCTACACTGACCTGCCACTAGAGACTGTGGACATGAAGATAGTAGAGCAGTCCCCAGTGTTGCCCATCCCTTAGCTTTTGCCAGCACTCAGCCGGTATGGCTGTGTAGAGCTCTTAGGAGCAGCAAGAGCATTGAAAAGAATATGAGGTGCTCTTGCAGCACCAGAGTCAGATGTAAGTGATACTGCTGTGATTACAGAACTGTGCATGCGGGATACTCACTCATGCACAGTTTGCCCCATAGTCAGCCATATCATGGCAGCACTGACATGACTACATATTCGCCATACTCACATATGCATAGTTTAAGTCAGCACCGGTAAAAGTAGGACCCCACTGAAAATGAGAGACTGCATCTTAGCCAGGCTAACATAGTACATTTTAGAAGTGGGTAAAATTAGGACCCCCCTGAAAATAAGATCCTGCATCTCATCAAAGCTATCCTGTGTCAGTACATTGCCAAAATGGATAAAAGTATGATACCACTGAAAAAGCTTGAGAGATTCTAACATTTTTCCAGAGCCTCTGTGGTATGTTGCAGGTGAGTTTTACCATTTAAAATAAATAAAAATAGCCTTAACATTTGTTTTAGTGATTTTACGGGCAGGCATAATGAAGTCAGTTGCATAAATGCATTGATTTGCGCATACAGGAAAATGTACAGGAGATTTGTTCCACTTTTACATGGAAAATACAGGGAAAAGGAGGGTGCCCTACAGGGAAATGCTTTGTTCAGTCTGGGAACACTGCAATTGACACTGCTATTATTCTTTGTAATTCCCTAGGATGCCCCTTGCAACCTTTGAAAACTCCTAAAACTTCAGCTTCCTAGCATTTAAAACCCTTCCTATAAAACCATAAGAGTTCCAATGCCACTAATTAAGTCCAGAAAGGGTTAACATAAATCACCTCTTCAGAAGAAATACTGTAAATCATTGCCACTCACACAAACACACACACACACACACACACACATATACACACATATATACACACACTTGGAGAGCTGACAGACTATAATTGAAACTATTCTGCAGTTAGATGCTGTTGTCTGTCGAAAGTCATGTCAGTAAATTATTAGTCTCCAAAGATAGCAAGTCATATTGCAATAAAAACAAAAAGCTGAGAAATAGTGTTGGAATTGGTCTATGCAACAGCCCTCTTGCATTCGCACTAAAAATGCTGTTTACCAAGCTGGATTCAAAAGAAAACATGTATTTCTTGTACTCACTGAAGCACTACAAGGTTGGGGAGGAGAGGCGATTGTCCAGAGAATTTGTTTCTTAATCCCTAGGCTGCTGAAAGAACTAGAATGAATCTATTTGATTGAGCCCTTGACAGATGCTCAGTCTGCAACACTGCAAGGATTAAACTGAAGGGCTGCAAAGATGTGGAAGTATCATATAAAAATTCCAAATGAAGTGTTCCACAGTCTGAATCTCGTAGCTCTTTTTTAGAGTTAATGCAAGAGGGCTGCAGGCTCCACCTACCTGCAGTGCTAAAAATGAGAAATTACTCACTACAGATCAAAAATGATGAACAAGAAAGTGAAAAAACCAAAATACAACACTAATCTCCTGCTTAGACAAAAAGGCTTGGGATCTTTCTGGCCTGCCTTGCTACACAGTACACCTACCCTCCCTGTGTCCACTGCTTCACAAACTGACAAAACAGAAACCACTACTTTAAAATAAATGATAACTGAAAAACAAATCTAGCAGTACAAGGCCCTCTAGAACAATTTGTGAGCAGTTTGGATTCAAAAAACTCAGTTTTGAGATGTACTTTAAGTTTTTTTTTCTCAGACAAGCACACACAGACTTATCTCCTACTCTGTCTTCAGAAACATAGAAACATAGAAGTTGCCGGCAGAGAAGGACCTCTTGACCCACCTAGTCTGCCCTATATCCCTTCCTACATTGCCACCGGAAATCATTCTCAATCTTTGGCCCCCCCTTGCCTAATTTGTATGGTCCCATTGTGTCTATCCCATGCATGCTTGCCTCCTGTTACCATTTTAGCAGCCACCACCTCCACTAAAAGACTGTTCCACATGTCCACCACCCTTTCTGTGAAGTAGTATTTCCTCACATCTTCTCTGAGTCTTTCCTTCTCCAGCTTTATAGTATGACCCATTGTCCTAGAGCATATTTTTCTATGTAGGGTGCTACCTTCATGTACCTTATTAATACCTGTGAGATATCTGAATTAGTGCTGTGCAGAATTTTCAAATTCCGGTGGAATGAAATTGTGTGGAATTTTTGAAATTCCACCAAAATTCTGCCAAATGTCACCGGAAATGGAATGATGAAATTTTGCAGCAGAAACATGTGGAATCCCTTACAGAAATAATTATATGAAATGTTTTCATGCTGCACACATAAAACTACCCAATGTGATATAGATGCTGCAAGCATAATTTAGATGTTAAATTGGAACCGACTGCATGTGTGTGGCATGCGTGCAGCAAACAAGTGTGGAAAGCATTCTTATTATGTTAAACTGGAAAAAGCAAGTGGTCACTGACACCTCACATATAAAAGTTAAGTGACTTGCTCAGAATCACACTATATACAAGTGGGAGCTAATGAGATTCTAACCAGGTCTTCAGGTCTCAGTTCAGTGCCTTTAACCACTAAGCTATACTGCCTGCCCACATATGGCTCGCTTGTACAGTACTTCAATACAAATCTGCATACAGCACATCTGCATGCATGCAGCATGCTTATAGCCACTGTTATACTTTTCAATTTTCTTGTCTCTTCTCATCTCAGCTGCACAACTGAACTGTAGCACACATACAGTACCAATGGAAACACATGTGGTTCTTCCTGCCCCAGTACACACAGTTACCCACAAAACTACTTAATTACTTCTGTCTGGCCCATACTCTGCATTCTCCCTTGTCCTACATCATAATGTGCCTGAGCATGGGGATGTGGAGGTCATCTTCACTGGGGGGTGCATAAGCCTAACTATAGTGGGGCTCCAATAGTCTGTGCATAACATACCATGCAACTTTCCCTAAATGCAAGGGACAGCCCTCATTTTACCCATGAAAACTGCTCTGCTCCTCATTCATCCCTCATGTGAAACATGCTGCTCACACAGAGGATGTCCTGTAAATTTGGACTTTATGGCAGGTGTATCAGTTCAGATTTCAGTGTGGGGGGGTGCTAACAAATAGTGGAGGCCAGGTGCTAGTTAGCTCCTAGCTGGCAAGCTCTAGAATGTCTGGAACATCTCTAAAAGATCAAACTTATTTGCTGTGACTGAAAAGTGGTATGCAAATCAGGAAAAATTCAAATATATAAGATTCATCTGCCTATGTCCTGGAGCAGTGCATCAGATTTGTGCTTAAACCCACCTAGTTACTATTTTTTTTCCTGGCCTAAGTTCTGAGCACACACACCCCCAAAAAAATATGCTGTCTCGATTTCTCTCCCCGACTCCATTCCGTTCAGTACCCATCCCATATGGGTCATGACTCATGAAGCCACCCAAAGGCACAGAAATGTGAAAAGCACATCAGTATTTCAGCCCTTTCTCCTTCCCCAATCCCCGTGTAAAAAAAATGATTTACTTTTACTTACCCAGCCTTCTGGCCAGAACCTTCAGCCTGGTCCAACATGCCACCAGCCTAGTTTTCAGTCTGCTCCTCCTTCATCCTTCTGCCAGAAGCTGGATGCTAGAACTGACTGTCCCAGGTCCCTAATGTGGTCCACGACCAAGTCACCTTACCAACGAACTCACCCAACCTGTGTTGCTTGCTTCTTACTTGGCTGCTGCCACACTACACTGAACAAGGCCTTTGAAGACTGCCTACACCACTGTCACTGCTGTTGTTAGGCCTAGTTTGCTGCAATGGGGGGGGCTGTGCTGTTTTTTTGTGAGGCAAGCCTAATAGAATAAGTAGGTAGCCTAATTTTGAGTTAGCCTCTAACTCATCTTCTGCCCTTTCAGCCATCATGGGAGACAAAGACTCACTAAGAGTAGACCAACAAAAATATGCTGCCACAACACTGCTATTGACAGTTTGGTGCTCACTGACTCCTCCAAGCTATAGAGTGCAGCCTGTCTACTCTGTGGTGGGAAAGACAGTGTTCTACTTGCATGACTGAGTGACTTATGTGCTCTTGCTTGACTGGAGCTCCTCCACTCACATGTGATGGCAATGCTGCTAATAGTTGGAGAGAGTGGACACAATACAGACACAGTCAAGTCAGGAGTTCACCTGCAGCATGAGAATACACAGGCCATGGAGCCACTTATTGTACAAAAGATTAAATCCAAATTTAATTCCCACAATTGCCACACAATAAGAACAAACTAGGCATAAATGTGTGTGGGTGGGGGCAAATGCCCCCCTCTGCCTTACCT
The DNA here is from genome assembly GCA_016271365.2 of Neoceratodus forsteri. Lineage (NCBI taxonomy): Eukaryota > Metazoa > Chordata > Ceratodontiformes > Ceratodontidae > Neoceratodus > Neoceratodus forsteri. The sequence continues at coordinate 761,785,286 of CM057451.1, forward strand.
AAATGGCACCCCTGCTTTATGGCAGAAATTCATTCTCAGATGCTAATATCAGTACAATTAATAAGTACAATGGCTTCCACTGTGTTCTGAGGTACTATATCTCCATGTTTCAGGATGTGTCCTGATTATAGTGAGGGTTAGCGTCCCTCATTGTCCCTCATTTTGAATGTCCAAGTCCCTCATTTCAGTGACAAAATGTGAGGTATGGTGCATGTTTCTAAGACCCTGCTCAGCACAGAGTGCTAAGCATGTCCATAGTGTATTTGCTCCATACAGACTGATAAAGAGAAAATAAGTAAGCTGGAACAGTTATGGAGAAAGTTAATTGTATCACTAAATATGCATAAGGGGTTTGCATGGCCCAAAACAAAAAGGTCAGGCTTCACAATATAGAGGCCCCTCTTCGTACGTCTGGAATAGTGGATGTTGGCTCATTACACTCTAGACATTTTTTGCATTAAGCAAACACTACTTTAAAAATTAAAGGACATTTAATGATAAAAATCAAAAGCCATTAAACAGCTTGCAAAAGAATCAGAATTAATGAATTTACCTAATTTTAATGAGAAATCAATGAAAAAATGTATTTTAATGGCTTTAATTGCTAGTATGAGAAATAGAAACTGATGTGTTTTTTTAGATGAGATTTGCATCAGCTTAGTTGCTGCACACCTGGCAAGTATGCAGCATGTGCACTTAATGTGATTTTTAAATGATGTTCACACCAGCTTAACTGCTGCACTCATGTCAAGTGTGCAACATGCGAACCTGATGTAATTATTAGAAGATGTTTGCACCAACTTACCTGCTGCACACATGTCAAGCTTGCAGCATGTGAACCTAATTTGCTTTTTAGACCTGGTTTGCTTGGGTTAACTTTGTGTATGTGAACCGCATGCAAACATTGCACAATTAATCATGTAACATGCATTCTGCATGTACACAGCACACTTACATTTCTGTAAGGGATGAGTTTTTCCTCAACATTTGCATAGAATTGTATTCCGTTGATCTCAATATTTTCCACAGAAATGGTTGCAGATTGAATTTCCACAGAAAAATGCTGTTCCGTGGAATTTTATTCCATGGATCACAATATTTTCCATGGAAATGGTTGCAGAATTATTTTCCATGGAAAAATGGTGTTCTGTGGAATATTATTCTGTGGATCACACCAGGCAGAACTCCATAGCAGAACTAGTGAAATTCTGGTGGAAATTCCGCCCACGGAATGGTCATTCTGTGCTAATTCCACCAGCAGAATTCCACATTCCACATAGCACTAAACTGAATGTTTCTGTCATGTACCCCTTTCTCTCCTTTCCTCTACAGAGTACATATTTAATTCCTTGAGTCATGCTCATATGGCTTCTGATGCAGGCCCTGCACCAATTTGGTTGCCCTCTTCTGTACCGCCTCAACCCTATTATGTCCTTCTGGAGACGGGGCCTCAAGAACTGGACAGAATACTGAAGGTGGGGCCTCACCACTGATCTATACAGGGGCAACATTACCTTCCTCTTTCTACTGGTGATGCCCCTCCCTATGCACCCAAACATCCTGCTAGCCTTCCCCACTGCCTTATCACACTGCTTTGCTACCTTTCGGTCATCAGAAATTATTACACTCTGGTCTCTTTCCTGTTTTGTGATTGTCAATGCCTCCCCATTCAATTGGTACTTTTCCCCGGGTTTCTGTGGCCCAAGTACATGTGTTTGTATGTTTTTGCATTGAAACTCAGTTGTGAAACCCTTGACCAGTCTTCCAGCTTTTTTAGATTGTCCCTCATGCCCTCTCCTCCAGGTGTGTCCACTCTGTTGCAGATTTTTGTGTCATCCGCAAACACACATAGCTTCTCTTCCAGCCCTCTTGCAATATCACTAATAAAGACATTGAAGAGGAGTGGGCATTGTTATGACCCCTGTGGCACCCTACTGGTCTCCTTGCCTTCTTCAGAGTGAACACCATTTACCACCATCCTCTGACTCCTGTTGCTTAGCCAACTTCTTACCTATTTTTCTACTTTTGGATCTACTCTGAGGCTGCCCAGCTTGCTCACCAGTCTTCTGTGTAAAATGGTGTTGAAAGCCTTATTGAAATCCAGGTAGGCCACATCCACTGCCCCACCCTGATCCACTTCCCTGGTCTCCTAGTCTAATAACTTAATTAGGCTTATCTGTCAAGATCTCCCCCCTGTGATACCATGCTGCCTCGAATCCTGTAATCCGCTGGTCACAAGGTATTCCACAATCTTTTCGTTCAGTACTGATTCCATTACTTTACCCACTGCTGAAGTTAGGCTGACAGGACTGTAATTTCCTGCCTCTTCTCTATTGCCACTTTTGTGAAGTGGGACCACATCTGCCCTCCTCAAGTCCTCAGAACTTCCCCTGTTTCTAGTGATAAGTTGAACAGTGCTGTCAGAGGTGCTGCCAGCATGTTCTTGAGTTCCCTCAGTATCCTAGGGTGTACCTCGTCAGGCACAGTTGCTTTGTCCACTTTTAGTCATGCTGGTTCCTTGATGACTCACTCCTCTGTAAAAGGACTAGAGTCCATCTCCCTTCCTTAAATGTCCTTGTCCCTTATGTGTGGCCTGTCACCTACACCTTCCTCCTTAAATACTAAAAGAAAGTATTTGTTCAATATGTTTGCTTCTTTTGGTCCTCTTCCACACAAACCCCTCATTCCCCATTTAGTCTTACTATCCCACCTTTGATCTTCCTCATTTTGCTTATATACAGTACCTAAATAATGTTTTATCCCCCTTTTTTACTGACTTGGCAATATTCTCTTACATTTGTGCCTTTGCACTTCTAACTGCTTTCCCTGCCTCCCTTTGTTTCTCCTGATATCTCTCCCTATCCTCCTCCTTCTGTGCCATCTTATACCTTTAAAATGCTAGCTTTTTTGTCCTTGCTTTCTCTGCTACTTCTTTAGAGAACCATAGCGGTCTCTTTTTTTTCTCCTGCTTTTGTTAACCTGCCTGACACAGAGGTTTGTTGCTTTCTCAATGCCCTCCTTTATTTTTTCCCACTGTTCCTTGACTCCACCCACTTTTCCCTATCCCTGCTAGGGCGTCCCTGAAGCATTCTCCCATGTTCTTAAAATCGACCCTCCTGAAGTCCAGGACCTTCATTTTAGTGTGGTTTGATACTGACCCAGTTCTTATATAGAACCACACCATATGATGATCACTGGTCCCCAGGTGGCTACCCATCATAACTTCAGCAACACTATCCCCGTTTGCCAGTACCAGGTCCAGTATTGCCCCCCATGAGTAGGTTCCCTAACTAGGTGACTGAGGAATTCCCCCTGCAGGGAGTTCAGAATGTTCCTGCTTCTAACTGTTGCCACAACTAGAGCTGGGAAGCTACAATCCGCATCAGGCAGATTGAAGTCCACCAACAGCAATACATCCCCTTTGCTTGCCATCTTTAGATAGCTTCCAACATATCTTTATCCACCTCTCTCCCCTGTGCTGGAGGTTTGTAGAACACTCCTTTGTGAATAACGGCCCCCTCCACGTCTCCAGGGTGACCCACAGTACCTCTGCTTGTCCCTGCTCCCCTGTATTTCCATAGCTTTTATGTTTTCCCTCACATAAAGAGACACTCCTCCCCCCTTTTTAACTACCCTGTCCCGTCTGAATAGAGTATAACCTGGTATGGCTACATCCCAGTCCTAGTTTTCATTGAACCAGGTCTCCGTAATTTTGATTATGTAGAGGTCCACTTCTGCCATGATGGCCTCTAGGTCTGTAATCTTACTGTCCAGATACAGAGCATTTGCAAAGTTGACTGTCCGGATTGTACTGTCACCCTCCCTAATTTTTCCCATTTGCCCTTCCTTATTTCCTCTACTATTCTTTCTATCTCCCTTTCCTTTTACACCCTGGATTCTTATGTTACTTAGTTCTGTTTGGTGTTTTTCTTCTTCTGGATTCCCACTACTGACCTCATGAGCCTGTGGGGGCAGTTTATATCTCCTGCCTCTCCCCAGTGGAGGCTGGGGGGTGATCGCCTACTGGCCTGCTCCATTGTGGTGGTGGTGCCCCACCACCATCGTTTTCACTGTTTGGTGCCTACGTGGAGCCCATGAATGACTGAATGGCCCCCCATGGCTCCCAAAAGCTCCTAAACCTGGCTCCACCACTGCTCCCCCCAGAAGACTGCACTGAATACAGCCTACTTCTGTTACACAGCTTGTTTCAGTAGTATGTGACCTCCAATCCCATAGTACATTGCAAACTTCACCTCTGTACCAAACTTCACAGTCGAAGTTCCCAACTTTGCATTTCGTGAAGTTATCTTACTTCAAATTTGGACTTCACACGGTAGATTAAATTCATGAAATTAGGTGAATTTGTGAAGTTTTACAACTTCACACATCACTATCCAAGGCTTCCATGGTAGGTCTGATCATGCACATAGCACAGGGTTGTCCCAGGGATCAGGGTGCATGGCTAGCTGCTTGCAACCACAGGCCATGTGGTGGGGCATGCCCCATTGCTCACAGAGAATTACCATGGGCACACAAGTGGTGGGCACAGTTCCCTGGGGGAATCTATACCTTAAAAATAATGCCATGCCTCAGGCCTGCACACAGACCAGTACTCACATCCACTATTTATGCAGTTGTACTCACCTGGCCTGGGTATGGTTCCACCACAGACCATGGCCTTCAGCTAATGCAGGTGGCCAGCCTCCCACCATTGCAGGTCACTAAAGTTATGGCAGCACTGGTCCCTTTTGTGGGTGACCCCTGTTCTGTGCATTAAGCACTTGCCCACAGAGGCCCAGACCTCACATTGAGGCTTGTCTGCTCCTGCCGCCTCCTGCAGGAGTTGGTCCTCCCTGACCATTACTAAGTCAACTACTGTAGGCTGGCCAACTCTATCGCTGACCACCTTTGGTAGTGCTGAACACATGCACTTCATTGGCTGCCAGACATTTTGGTTGGCTCTTCAGTGCTTTGCAAGATGCTAGCATACTGTTACTGTAATAGGCCCATGTTGCAATTGTGCAACATGTTGTTGTGGTTACACTATGCTATGACGTTTTGCCCCATGAAACACACATGTCCAGGGGGTAGGGGCTGGGCCAGGGGTACACAGCCAGCCTGAGGCGGCACATGTATGGGTCATGCACTTGCACTTGCACAGTGATAATGCACAGATGGATGAGTATTTATTTATTTATTTCAAAAGTTTCATCTGGAAATACATGCTAAGCTGGTAACAGCTCATTTCCAGGTGTGTCCTGGGGAGGGGGGTAGAGGAGGGTCATGAATAACAAGTAGGACATTATTTGTAATAACAGGTAACAACAGAACTAAGCATCAAATAAGCAACATGTACCAAGTAACAATGATGGCAATTAAGCAAAATATGTACATTGGATGTAACTGTGGAGGGGTTGTGGGATAACAGATGGATCAGACACAGAATTCAGGTTCTAGACACGATCTCTGTGTGATATATATTTAAAACACGGAAGATAACCTTAAGCAATGGCATATCCCTTCTTCAATATATCAGTTTTCAGCAACATACTATGCATGTCCTTCTTCTGCACTTAGTCAGCACCTACTGTGATAGGGAGCTCCTGCCACTCTTGAGGACCAACCTTTTCTTAAATCTGTTGCAACAGTTCTTCTATTTCTTAGCCTAATCTATTCTTTACAATTTCTAGTCCATAAGGCAGCCACCTATGGGCACCCCCTTCCCTTTCTTGACTATGCTATAGTGTCCTCTTTAATTTTCCTTTTCCCTCTCAGTTCCTCATACAGGGATGTTATTGTTGTGACCTCCAAGCTGATATAAAACAACAAGCTGTGTTCCTCATTGTTGGATTTAGTATGCAATGGCACTATGTCATAAATACTTTAATATATGTACATTATGTGTATAAAACCTGTAAATGTTGAAAATACCATGGCACTAGGTGTTTTTGATAAAGGTAAAAAGTTACTAGGGGACTGTATGATAAAAATTAAAGGGAAAAGTCCATCTAGGATTAAATTAATCAATATTGTTACCAATGGAACTCTGCTTTACATAAGCTTTAGACCAAACCTGTAACATTTTTAGGACCAGAATTATAACCCATTCAGTTGTCCTTCCCTTTATAGCTGCAGGTACCCATTTTCTAAATCACAGGCACAGGAAATTACATCACATCAGGGGAAACACATATAGTCGATAAATATTTTAATCAGGAGAGGAACACTAAGCTGAAGCTTGAGTCAAGGTATGACCTGGGAGCACAAGAAAGTTAAATGACTTGCTCAGAATCATACAGCAATGCAAGTGGGGACTGTGGGATTCAAACCCAGGTCTCCAGATTTGCAGCTCAGAGCCTTAAACCACTGCATTATACCTATACTGCCTTTTTCAAGGTAAGAAGAAAAGAAGAGTTAGGCCTCTTGATGAGCTGTCACAACCAGTCACTTAATAGTGTAGTGATTGCACCTGGAAGTATCAGGGAAGTGAAAAGGTTTTATCTCAAAAAGAAGGTGCTACTGGAGATTTCCTTCTGGAAAGACAGAGTGAAACAGTTGGAATCATGAAATGAAAAAAAACAAATCTGCTGTGTTTTTTTCTTTCACTTTGGTGAAAGGAAACCTATTTCTGGATGGTGTTCAAATAAAGATTTATTTTTATGTTGCAACCGTCAGAAGGAGTAGTGCTCGAACATGGAGAAAAATGAGTGAGTATGTGTGTGTAGGAGGGGGCACTGTAGTAATAAGAGACCATGACTGCTTCCCTTCTGACATTGCATGCATTTAGGGGCACTTTAAATGCTCATGGGCATATGTGGGGGGTGTCCACCCCCCTACATGCACCTGTAGGTTCTGGCACCCATGTTTACAAGGGGTCTGTATTGACAGCCATCTATTCCATCACACACCAACACAAAACAATTATTTTGTTACAACTTATTTACCCTGGATAGTCCAGCTGAGATGTGTCACCTCATTTCCATTGGGGTTCTGCTGCTATTCATTTCTGCTGCTAGGTAGACAGGAGCACTGGGGGGTTATGTTACTTACTCAAGGTCACACAGTTAATATTTGACTTTACTGAGGTTTGAAACTCTCATCTCCTGGGCCGCAAGGTTGTGCTCTAGCCACTAGATCACACTCCTACAAATATCAGAACATAATGCCAACCAAAAAATTTAAACATAGCTACTTCAGTGCTAACAAACACTGGAACTAAATAGGTACAGAAATAAAAATTATTTACAGTGTTATCACAGTAGCAGAATATTCTGCAAATCACACTGGCACTAAACATTTTACTGAACTGAAATGTCACAAAACATTGTACAAAGCAACATAAACCCCAAAGGAGCTTTGAAACTGTTGCCACTAGCAGTACACAACTTTTGTTTATAGCAATCCCTTCAAGATTAGAGACAAATTCATATCCTCATGGACTGGGTAAAAGCATTTTTTGTTTCATTTCCTCTGCCCTTCAAGGAGGCAGTATAGCACAATGGTCTAAGGCTCTGTGTTGCAGATCTGGAAACCTGGGTTTGAATCCCACAGTTCCTACCTGCATTACTGTATGACCCTGAGCTAGTCACCTAACTCTTTTGTGCTCTCAGGTCACACCTGGACTCAGGCATCAGCTTAGTGTTCTTCTCCTGGTTAAAATATTTATCGACTATATGTGTTTCCCCTGATGTGAAATCATTTCCTGTGTCTGTGATTTAGGAAATGGATGCTGCAGCTATAAAGGGGGGGAAACTGAATGGGTATAATTCTGGCCCTAAAAGTGTTACATGTTAGGTAAATAGCTTATGTAAAGCAAATTTCTATTGGTAACAATATTGATTAATTTAATCCTAGATGGACGTTTCCCTTTAAGTTAGTTCTACTAGTAAAAATGTGGGTAAATTGCTGTAAACTGAGTCAGTCTGAAATGTCATGGTGATTTTCAAATATCCCATGATGCTTTGCATTTTGGAAGTATGTGTGATGTTGTGCTTCTTTGAAACTTAGCTTATTGTCAATCTCCTTTGAGGTAACCCTTGTTTCAGTGCTTCTGCACTTAGATTCTTTGTCTTTAGCTTGTTATTTTTTTTTATTTGCCCCCCCCACCGCCACCTAAGCAAACAAGGCCCTCATAGGGGATGTTGATTCTCAACTGAAAAGTTAGATCAGAGATCAGTAGCTGCTGGCTCAGTGTAGAGGAAAGATTTGCATTGTTTGTTGCTACAAACTGATGTACTGAAGAAGGGATATGCCATTGCTGAAGGTTATCATCTGCATTTTGAACAAATATCACACAGAGATTGTGTGTTAAACTTGAAGTTTGGTGTCTGGTCCATCTGTTATCCTACAACCCCTCTACGTCTACTGACCCACTGATCTACTGATAACACCATAGGTGGGACACATCATCTTGCCAGTATGATGGCAATAGGACATGCAATCATGCAGTGCACACCTGTGCACAAGCACAGACCCTGTTAGTGCAGCCAGCAAACCTGCACTATTCAGCCAGGGTATGCATTTGAGGTCAGTGGGCGGTCCAGGGGCAAGCGCCGCATTAGCATATCATTTCAGGCAGGTCTGCATACATTAGTTTATCAGATTGGGACTAGACTATTTAAGGGAGCACACTGCACCACCTAGACAGCATAGTAGAACTGCAGGTGAACAGAGGTAAGTGTCCTGTGGAATGGCCTAGAATGAAAGGTATGTGCATTGGACTCTGTGTATGGAATAGCCTCAGCATGTCCCCAAGATGCATGTGGTATGTCCAGTGCTCCTAGAAAGTTCTGGCACTGTTCTGTAACTTTAGGATGATTTCCATGTGTGCATTTAGTGTACATTCAACCTTATGCTAGCCGACATGCTCTACTGTCATGTATATCCAATGTAGCCGTATGGGACATATGTTCCTGTAGACAGTTCTAAAGCCATGTAACATACAAGAATCTGGTAGCTCTGGGAACACTGTATGAACTACTCAGGGGTGGCACATCTACAGGGCATTGTGTACTGTACATGGATCTAGAGCCATAGAAATTACACCAGTCCTCATTGCCATGCAACAGTTCTGCAAGGCAATACAGCCTGCATGTGGCCATATGCCATGATGTACACATCAGGGGAATACAGGACCCATGCTATGAAGCCACAAGGAGCATTGCCCAGTGGTACAGGAACAATGCAACTGTGTCTCTGGACCAGGGTCGACAGTGTTAGAAAATATTCCATGTTGTGCTCTGGTGGACATTGAAAGCAGTGTGCACATGTAGCCCCTGTACCACCAAGGACACATTGACCAAGGCCATGTTTCCCATGCCCTGTACAATATGGGACATCCAGTACAGTTAGGTGCTCTGCTACAAAGAAAGTGCTGCAGTGGAGGATCCATCACATCCTATATTCTAGGTGGTGTCTGTACTGTGGGGGTGTTGTCAGCCTATAAGTGGTCTACCTGGAGATGCATGATGGAAGTGGTGGGCCTGACAGCAAAGTGATGGGGTCCTGCTGGGACAGTGGTCCTGGGATACTGGCAAATTGTACCTTTGCATGTAGGATGTGTGAAGCAGTACTGTGGAGATACAGTACTGCTGTCCAATGGTGCCCTTATCCATTAGTGGTGATATGGCTGTGTCCAGGAGGAGGACCCCCACCCTTAGTCCATGGTGCACACTACCAGCAGGGTCACTCTTGCACAGTCATGCATCCATGTTGGCATCCCAGGAGTACATGGGCCCATTCCGCTATCCACCCCTGCCTATCTGTGCTATTACTATACATTGGGTGGAGATGCACATGGCAGGCCTGGTGTCGAAGGCCTGGCACTCTCAGAGGGCATGCATTGCTGGGTTGCCTATGTGGTCTTCAGTGGTGGGGGGTACAACACCATTCTGTTCAGCTATTTGCCACTGCCTATAATTCCCAGTCACCCATCTTGCACCCCCTTGTCTGACAGTACCATAGAGGATACCGACAAGCTGCAGGCCCACTGTTTCAGTGTGGAGGAGTTGCATGCAGTGGCACAGGCCTACTTGGCCAGGGAAGATGTAATGTCTCAGCATAACAGCACCAATGCTCATGTACACTAGGCCTAGGATGAGATCACAGAGGAGATGAATGTTGTCGGTGGATAGAACAGGTAAGTTGAAGCAGTGAGGAAGTGATTCAGGGACTTGATGAGGTGCATGAAGGAGGCTGTGGTGACCAAGTGCAGGGATATGCATGCTACAGGCTAGGGGCCCCCATGCATTGGTCACTGTACATTCCCTACATCCTGAAGAAGAGGCCATAACATTCAATCTATGGCCTGTGGAGATCATGGGAGTGCCAGGTGTTGGATATGAAAGTCAAGTGGGACCTGCTTAGCTATGTGAGTGACTGCCAGTGCAATGTCCAGTAGGAATAGGAAACAGAAACACAGAAAGTGTCAGCAGAAAAAGACCTCTTGGCCCACCTAGTCTGCCCTAAAGTGGCTACCTACTGTGCTAAAGTAGACTGTAATTGATCTTTGGCCTTACCCCCCACCCAGCCCTGTTACGAAGATCCCTGTGTCTATCCCATGTATATTTGAAACCGGTTACTGTTTCGGTACCCACCACCTCTTCTGGAAGGCTTTCCAGGCATCCACCACCCTTTTCATGAAGAAACCTTTCCTCACATCCCCTCTAAGTCTCCCCTTCCAGCTTTATATCATGTCCTCTCATCCTTGAGCATCTCTTTCTGTGCAATATGCCACTCTCCTGTACCTTATTGATACCCTTGACATATCTGAATGTTTCTATCATGTCTTCCCTTTCTCTCCTTTCCTCCAGTGAGTACATATTTAATTCCCTGAGTCTTCCCTCGTAAGGCTTCTGATGCAGACCATGCACTATTTTGGTTGCCCTTCTACATACCGCCTCCTCCTGGTCTATGTCCTTCCTGAGATGGGGCCTCCAGAACTGGACACAGTACTCCAGGTGTGGCCTCACCATTGATCTATATAGGGGTAACACTACTTCCCTTTTTCTCATGGTGATATGTGTTTTTACTGGGTGTCTAGTGGTGATATAGAAACAAAGAAACATAGAATTTGATAGCAGATAAGGACTGCTTGGCTCACCTAGTCTACCCATTTTTTCTACCTACTGTATCACCACAGAACCTACTTGATCTCCAGCTTATTCCCACCTTGTCTTATCACTAAGGTTCCCTTATGCCTATTCCATGCTTTCTTGAACCAGTTACAATTCTTGGTCTTGCCCCACCACCTCCACTGGGAGGCTATTCCAGGCATTCACCACCATCTCTGTGAAGAAGTACTTCCTCCTATCTCCCCTGAGTCTACCTCCCTCCCTCCAGCTTCATAGCTTGACCCCCTTTTCCTTGAGCATCTTTTTTCTGAAAAATACTTCCCTCTTGAACCTTATTAATACATGTGAGGTATTTGAAAGTTTCTATCAGATCCTCCCTCTCCCTCTGTTCCTCCAGTATATACATATTAAGGTCCTTCAGTCTTTTCTCATAGGGCTTTTGATGCAGACACTACACCATTTTGGTTTCCCTCCTCTGGACTGCCTCCACTCTTTCTATGTCCTTCCAGATAGGAGGTCTCCAGAACTGGACACAGTACTCCAGGTGAGGTCTCACCAGTGATCTATACAGAGGTAACACCACCTCCCTCTTTCTGCTGGGGATCCCCCTTCCTATGCACCCCAGCATGCTGCTAGCTCTCCTGACTGCCTTGTCACACTGCCTAGCCTCCTTTAGGTCATCAGATATAATAACTCCCAGATTGCTTTCCTGTTTGGTGGTCGTCAATACCTCTCCTCCAATTTTAAAACATAGAAGTTGATGGCAGACAAGGACCTCAAGGCCCACCCAGTCAGCCCATTTCTTTTTCTACCTTATGAATGTAGCATTGGCCTTTGCTCTGTCAATGGCCAATCTATTTATACTCATCTGTGTTGCTCCCTTATGCCTATCCCATGCCTGTTTGAAGTCCTGCACTGTATTCATATCCACCACTTCCTGAGGTAGGCCGTTCCATGCATCCACCACCCTTTCTGTGAAAAAGAACTTCCTCACATTACCCCTCATTCGGCCTCCCTCTAATCTCATTCTGTTTCCTTTTGTCCTGCTATTTTTCATATATTGAAACATGTTAGATGCTTTCACCTTGTTAATGCCCTTAAGGTGTTTGAATGTTTTGATCATGTAACCTCTCTCCCTCCTTTGCTCTAGGGTATACATATTGAGCTCAGTTAATCTGTCCTCATATGTTTTCTGATGCAGTCCCTGCACCATTTTGGTTGCCCTTCTCTGGACTGCCTCAATTTGGTTAATGTCCTTGTGAAGGTGTGACCTCCAGTACTGCACGCAGTACTCCAGATAGGGCCTAACTAGTGTCTTGTAAAGTGGGATTATTACCTCCCTCTTCCGACTTATGATACCCCTACTAATACACCCCAACATCCCTCTAGCCTTACCTACTGCTTTAGTGGTCTGCTTGGATGATTTCAGGTCATCGGTGATGATGACGCCCAAGTCTCTTTCTTCTCTTGTGACTGCCAGCAACTCCCCTCCCAGCCTATAGGTGGCTTCAGGGTTTCTCTTCCCTATGTGCATGATCTTGCACTTCTTTGCTTTAAACCTCAGTTGCCACTCTTCCGACAATTTTGCTAGTTTATCCTGATCTCTTCTCATTCTGCCCACCCCATTTGGATCATCTACTCTGTTGTAGATCTTGGTGTCATCTGCAAACAGACAAACCTTACCCTCCAATCCATCTGCAATGTCACTGATGAAGATATTGAAGAGGACTGGCCCCAAGACTGATCCCTGAGGTACCCAACTTTTGACTTGCATCTCTTTTGACTGTATACCGTTTACCACCACTCTCTGTTTTCTGCCCGTCAACCAGCTTGCCACCCAGTTGACCAACATCTGACCCAACCCAAGCCTACCCAGCTTATTAATCAATCTTTTATGTGGAACAGTATTGAAAGCTTTGCTGAAGTCAAGGTTGGCAACATCAGCTGCTCCCCTTGGTCCACCACTCTGGTTACCCAGTCAAAGAAATCTATGAGATTAGTTTGACAGGACCTTCCTTTTGTAAACCTATGCTGTCTTGGATCCTGTGCACCTATGGATTCCAGGTGTTGCACTATCCTTTCCTTAAGGAGTGTCTCCATAATCTTGCCCACTACTGAGGTAAGACTGACTGGTCTGTAGTTCCCTGCCTCCTCCCTGCTACCACTCTTATGGAGTGGGATCACATGAACCCTTCTCCAGTCTTCTGGAATGTCTCCTGTGCTCAGAGACTCACTAAACAGTTTTAATAATGGCTCTGCTAGTTCCACCCTTAGCTCCTTTAGTATCCTGGGATGTATACCATCAGGTCCATTGCCTTGTCCACCCTGAGCTTATCGAGCTCTTGTAGGACCCTTTCTTTTGTGAAGGGACTAGTGCACATCTCCCCCCCCCCCGTGTCCATGGTGCTGAGCTGTGGGCCCTGTCCTACCTTCTCTTTGGTAAATACTGAGCAGAAGTATCTATTTAGGATAGATGCTTTTACATAGTCCTCCTCCTCATAAGCCCCCATATCCCCTTTGATCATAGCAATACCCCCTCTGGACTTTCTCCTTTCACTAATGTGTCTATAGAAAGTCTTGTCACCTTCTTTTACTGTTTGTGCTAGTGTTTCCTCTGTTTCGGCCTTTGCCTGCCTTACTGCCTTCCCTGCTTCCCTTTTGTACTCCTCCCCTGGGTGTCTGTGCCCCAAATGCATGATTTTGCACTTTGTGCATTGAAGTCCAACTGCCATACCCTTGACCACTCCTCTAACCTTTTGTGTGTTTGTTTGTTTATTGGCTTAATGAGTAAACACACTAGAACAAAGGTTCCATTTGCAGGTGTGACTCATAGAAATTTACAAAAACATGCACCACATAAAGTATACAATATAATAATTCAAGACAGCATACATTCACATTTAAATAAGCCAACAATATAAGAAAGCAATTTTACATTAAAAGTGGTGACAGTGATTTGAGTCTTTAAATCAAGGAGAAGGCTATTCAATATACTTGGCCCAGTGTATGCAAATGACCTCTCACCATTTACAGTTCTCATAAAAAGCACCTTTAAGACTCTATTGTCAACTCTATTTCTAGAGAAAAATCCTGAGTCATAGTATTGGAAATAACTATATAATCGTAAGGGAATACCTGTATTTATAATCCTAAAAGAAACCCTAGCCACTGTTAGCCTAAAATACATAGGAACTGGTAACCAGTCCATTTGCTGTAAGATCACACAATGGAGTGAGGTACATGGCAAGAATAAGGCACATTTGCCAATAAGTTGCAGCAAAGCTGACTTTTTTGCTAATATCCTTGAAGATGTGTTATCAGTAATTAAGGTAGCATAATTCACCACAGGGGCAATACATTGCTTAGCAATAGCCATCCTTGTGTCAGAAGTTAGCAAGCATTTGTTAATGCTGAATGTTCTGGAAGTGCAGGAGTTAGACAGATGCAGAATAGGAATGGCAGTGAAGTAGTGAACTTCACACCAACTCCACCTCCACCCTGCAGAGACGGACAGGCATTGGGGTTTGCCTTTGGGTCATCACTTATAAAGCTCATGCCATTTCACATCACCCTATCCTGCAGACACCAACAAGTGTTGAGGTGTGCCTTGGGGTGTTAGACTTTATAGTCACCCCATTCCATAAGGACATATGCTGAAATGGGCACAGTGTAGGAGAATGGGGTGAACTCTGGGACCAAAGAGTCCAAGGCACACCTTGATGCCCGTCATTGGCTGCAGGATGGGGGTGGAATGGCATAAGCATTACAGCCAGCAATCCAAAGGCACACCCCTGATGCCTGTCAGTCTGCACAGGGTGGGATGTTATGGTTAGAAACTGTAACACCCCGGGCGTTTTGTCAGTATTTGCACTACAAATTTTCAACATGGCCTTTATATGACCACCACCTCATAAAAGCATTTGGTACCTCTGCTCATGAACAGTGGTGCTGTGATTTTGTTAATCTGTCTCGAATGTTGATTTGCCACAGCAACCGTGCCATTCTGAGCCAGATGTGTGAAAACACAGTTTGGGCAGAATGCAGAAAATTACAGCTGTAGCATTCATAGGGAGGTGTGAAGAGATGGCAATGTTGAATATCTGGAGTGAAAATATAAAAAATTCTCAAACTTATGAGCGTACGTGGAAACTGCACACCACACACTTGTAACACAGTCATTTCATGGAATTATTTCACCAAATTTTCAACATAGGCATTTTGTGACCTCTGCTCATGAACAGTGTCACTATGATTTTTTTCAATCTGTACCCAACATTGATTTACCACAGCAACCATGCCATTGTGCGCCAGATGTGCAAAAACACATTTCGGGCAAGATGTGAAAAATGACAGCTGTACTGTTCATAAGGAGGTGAGCAAAAATGTCAATGTTGCAGATCTGGAGTGAAAATATTACAAATTCTCGAAGTTATAGTGTGCTTGGAAACTGTGCAGTGCATGCTTGTAACACAGACATTTTATGAAAAGTTCTCACCAAATTTTCAACATAGGCATTTTGGGACTTCCACTCATGAATAGTGTCATTGTGATTTTGTTAATCTTCCCCAAATGCTGGTTTCCCACAGTGACCACGCCATTGTGTGCCATGTGTGAAACCACATTTTGGGCAGAATGTGAAAAATGGCAGCTATACTGTTCATAAGGAGGTGTGAAAAGTGGCAATGCTGAAAATCTGGAGTGAAAATTTAAAAAACTCTCGAAGTTACGAGTGTGCATAGAAACTGTACAACACACACACATAACACAGTCATTTTTTTGGAATTTTTTCACCAAATTTGCAACATAGGCTTTTGGGAGCCCACCTCATGAACAGTAACACCATCATTTCATCACTCAGTCATAAAAGGTTTATTTATATTTTATATTTATATAACTATGTTTATATATGCTTAATGCCTGATCTGTTTTAAGATACTTATCTGGTTTTCCACTGTAATAATTTTTGCAACATTGTTAAATCTCTCTGTATCCTAGATATTATTATTGTATTTATCTATTGTACTGTGCTCACCATTGTCACCCAGGTCATCACTGAAAAAGGGACTGCATGGTCTCAGTGGACTGATGCAGTTACCAAAATTCTAATAAATAAATAAAAAGATGATTCCCCACAGTGACCATGAAATCACATTTTGGGACCGAAGAACGACATGACAGTGACTGAATTCATTAGGTGGGGTCCCAAGAACCCAATGTTGAAAATGTGGTTCCAAAATTCACAAAAATGGCCGAGATATCCACCTAAGTTTTTAAAAAAAATGTATGCCATTATACAGCTTACCAGCATTTCTTCAGTTTGCAGTCGGCTTTGAAGAGTGCAGACGTGTTTCTGGTCCACCGAAGATTGTCGTGCCAGGCTCCAGAGGGAAGTATGGGGTGAGGGGGGTGTGGGGATGTGGGGTGCACAGAGGGTGGGTGTAGGTTGGGGGAGGGGGCACCAGACACAACGAGGGACTGTTTTCCACTTTTCAGGTAAAAAAAAATAAAATAAAAACAATACGAGAAGGCTTTCTTTTTTAACAGGTAGATTTGGTACACTGAGGTGGGCTCCCAGCATGCCACCTGCAAGTTTTTTTTAGGGAGGGGACCGGAGCTGATAGAGATTGGACATCCTGTTGGCAAATACAAAAGGGTCTGTGTTTGGGGGGGAACATGATGCCAAGGGGGATTGGGCACCCCCCTCGGCAAACAAAATGTGATGGGGACATTATGCCAATGGGGAGTGGGCTTCCCCATTGGCAAATGAACTAGGGAAGGGCATGCTGACAGGGGGATTGGGCACCCCTGTCTGCTTTCATGGGGTCTATGAGGTGAACGGCGACAGCTGCCAACATGTTAATTGAAATGTTACACCAGGCAAGGCACCGCCCTGCAATAATGGGTCACTCCCTCATTGCAGCAGCGAATTTGTTTCAAGTTGGTGGCATGCTTGCTGAACTAGTGTCAGCAGCAGCAAGCCACCACATTGGGGAAAGAGGGCCAAGCCTCAAAATGCAGTGGGTGCATTGGCAGCCACAGTGCCACACCTCCAAACACCCTCTTCTCTCCTAAGCTGCCACATAATGTTTCTTGTGCACACGTGTAAGCAAACATAAAAAGTATTGTAAAATAGTAAAAAATTCTGTGAAACACTAAACGAGTTAAACAAATTATTTAATGTATATCTTTGCAATGTGAATTTTTCAATTTCTATTCTTTTCGACATGTCTTATTTCTTGTCTTTACAGGAGGGTACCTCTGCCTGTCATCTTCACAGCTACCACCAGTTTCCATGTAGATCCCCAGTGACATGGCCCTGGTGGGAATCGAACTTGAGGGCAGTGAGCACAAGATTTATGGCAATTAGCTCTCTTCCAACTTTGTTTTCCACTTGTTTGTCTTATTTTTCTGTTCTACTATTTAGTGTTTATTTAGCTGGATAATGTATCCACATTAAACATTTCTAAAAAGAAAATGATTTGGAAAGTTTAAAATATAAATAAAATAATGTAGAAAATGATTGCATTTTATCATTTACAGCTGAAACATTTTTGTTACTATATATGTTTTGTTTTTATTCGTCAAACGTGCACACATGGTTTGTGATTTTGGATACTTAATAGTTGCTGTATGTCTCCCTGCTATACCCCCATAGGAAGGCTTCACAGCTGAAGTGCTGAGATGAGGGCATTTGGCTCTAGCACATAATAAATTGCATTGAAGCAAAAGAGACTTTCTGTTTGATGCATTTTGCTGAATGAGCACTGTGTTTGTGATTCACTTATCATGACGCTGATCAGCTCTGCTTGCTGGGTGGTGTTACGCAGATCAAAGGAAAGAGCTGCCCTATGATTTGACTGGCTTTTTTCTTGGAATTACACAAAGTTTCTGCCCAGCAAGACTAGAACAGTGTCATGATCAGCCAGGCTGATGATTGGTCTGACTCTGACGAGGCCTTTGCAGACTACCCTGCACAGGACCAACAGTGACACACCTCTCAAAACCCACTATCTATTCATTTATTTATTTGTTTATTCATTATAAATAAGGTTTACAACCTTTGAGTCAGAGACTCATTTACAAAGACACCTCGTCGTGGGGGGGCAGACATCAAGACAGTTATTACAGTGCAGATTAAAACAGAGGATAACATTACAAGTGCAGTAAAAGGAACATTTAACATAGATACACTTAGGTTACATAATGTAATAGTTTGTATGTTACTTAGGTTACATAATGTTACAAAACTGTGAGTTACACTCATGGATATAGTAGGTCCTCAGAGAAAACAGTGGGTTACATCCCTGTTTGGACCTAGTAGGGAAGGGGTAGGTCTGGGGGAAGGAAAGGCTGTCCAGTGGACATTGTCGAGCCAGGGGGCAAGGCAGGCGGGAACCACAGGTTACAACAGGGGGTTAGTTGCACCTACAACAGTGGGCATTGAAGATATGGTTCCAAAGGGCTGTTTTGAAGGAGCCAATTTTTGGCAAGTTGGAGATGCAGCTAGGGAGGGAGTTGAACCAGGTGGGGGCTTGGTAGAGGAAGGATCTCTCTGGGCAAGAGAGGTCTTGGTTCTGGGCACCTTGAAACTGGCCTTAACAGAGCTATAGGTGGTGATGGACGAAGATGGCTGCTGTAGGGAGGTGGAGACCCCCAGGGTAAAGAGTGCTAGAAGACATTTCTTAGGGAGAAGGCAGGTCTAGTAGAGCAGTCACTCCTCAAAGTTGAGAAGATTGGTGGTAGTATAGAGAAGGCAGGTGTGAGTTTGGCTGGGGCACCAGGTCAGGACCCTACAGGCCTTATTGATGGAGAGTTGGATTTTGGAGAGGGCAGTGTTGTCAGCTGCAGCATAGATGGGCAAGCCATAGTCCACGAGGGACAAGACAGAGGAGGTGATGGCAAGCCTGAGGGCAACCTGAGGCAGGCAGTCCCTGTCCCGGTATAGCAGGCCAATCTGAGAGTTAATGGCAGCTGACAAGGCATTAATGTGGGTGTGGAAGGAGAGGGCAGTATCGAACGTGATGCCTAGGTACTTGTATGTGGTCACTTGTTCTAGCGGGTGAAGAGTGCTGGGGATAATCAAGAGGGGGGTATTTTTAGCTTTATTTTGGTGGTGGGAGAAGAGCATTGATTTGGTTTTCTTTAGGTTAATGACCAGTTTGCGGTCTCCGAACCACCTTTTGGCTTGGTTGTAAGCTTGCTGGAGGGATAATTGGAGGGAGGTGGGATTGGGATGTGAGGCAATGAGGACTGCATGATCAGTGTAGAGGAGCATTTTACTGGTACGTGAGCTGGGGAGGGTGCTGAGGTAGAGACTAAAAAGTATTGGACCCAGGATGGAGCCCTGAGGGACCCCGGAGCAAAATGGGAAGAGTGCTGGAGAGGGAGCCGTGGATCTTGACATGCTGGGATCTAGCAGAGAGGTAGCTAGAGAACCAGGAAATGGGACCACCAGAGAAGCCAAGTTGGTGGGGAGAGTTGAGTAGAAGGGGATGACAGATAGTGTGAAAGGGCTTGGAGAGGTCAATGAACACTGCTCCTGCAAGGCTGCCAGAGTTGAGAGCAGCATGCAGGTGTTGGGAGAATTCCAGGAGAGCCATGGTTGTACTGTGTCCTGGGTGGAAACCATGCTGCTCTGGGCACATAATGTCATACTTGGTTAGGTATTCAGAGAGCTGGATCAACACCACTTTTTCAAGGGCTTTAGAGAGTGGGGGGGGGATGGAGATGGGCCGGTAATTGTTGGGGGTGGATCGGTCCCCACTCCTATGTATGGGTGTGATTTCAGCAGTTTTCCAAGTACTTGGGAACTGACCCAGGCATAGAGACCGGTTTAGAAGGTCAGTCAGGGGGACTAGGACTTCGTCCAAGACTTTACAGAGGATCCTGGAGTCGAGGGGGTCACTGCTGGGGTTATTGCTGCCTAAGGCTTTTAGCAGGTGTGGCCTGGCTTCTTGGGGGGATAGGGTGTGCAGATAGAATGGTGGGCAATGCTGGACCGGAGGGAGAGAGGTGGGGATTGGGTCAAAGAAGCTGCTGGGGAGGACCGAGCTTAGGTCAGAGAAGGCAGTGTTAAGGCAATCGGCTATGAGGAGTGGATCTGTGGTGGGGGTGACATTGATGGAGAGCTGAGATGGTGGGGGAGAGCTGGACTTCCCATTTAGCTCTTTCATATTATCCCAGAAGGTCCGGACTGAACCCCAAGTGGAAGTGAGGGTGGTCTGGTAATGCTATGCCTTGGCCCGCCTAATGGCCCAAGGGCACTTATTGTGTTCTGTATTGTAGGCCTGTCTGTCAGATGCCTTTCCAGATTCTACAGCAATGTGCCAGAGATTATCTCTGTTTTTGAGTCTCTGGAGGAGGGGTGGGATGATCCATGGGGCATTGCATTTTTTGGAGCGGATCCTGGTGAGGGGGGGCGAAAAGGTCACAAGCCTTACAGAAGGCATTTGTGAAGTGGTCAAGAGCTGAGTCAATGTCAGGGGCGCGCTGGATAGGGGACCAGTCTAGCAAGGCTAGGTATTGTTTTAATTTTCTGAGGCCGCCGGGGCTTAAATGGTGGCATAGCGTGGACTGGGACACTGGCTTCAGAGTGGAGGATGACCAGAGACAGAGGACTGGGGAGAGATCACTAAGAGAGTTGGGAAGGACAGTGACATCCTGGATTTTGTAGGGGCGGTTAGATATAACAACATCTAGGACAGTGCTGGTGCCAGTAGAGTGGTTGAATCTGGTGGGCTGGGTGACTAACTGGGACATATCCAGGGCAGCAAAGGAGTCCCTTATATGGGAGACAGTGGAGGCAAGCTAGTTAACATTGAGATCATCTAGGATGACTTGCTCCGCTTTGTGAGGGAGAGATGTGAGATAGTCAATGAGGGACTGGACCGCTTGGTTTTGATTCCTCAGGGGTACGTAGGAGACTGTGAGGAAGAGAGATCCTTGGGTGGGGTTAGGTGTGATTTTTAAGGTGAGGGCTTAGGATCCATAATCAAATTTAGGAGCTAGGAGTGCCTGACCTATAAGGAAGTCCTGTACGAGTAGTGCGCAACCACCACCACGTTTGCCTACTCGGTCTTCCCTGTAGATGGTATATCCAGGGAGAGTGATGGCGGAGTCACGGGTGGATTTGGAGAGCCAAGTCTCTACCAGTGCAATTATGTCAGGCTGATGTTGAACGACCTAGCACTGGAGGGCAGCATATTTCTTTAGGAGACTGCAAATGCTTAAGGATGCAAAGCAGAGGCCAGTTGCAGTACAGGGTTTAGAAGGGCTGGAAGCAATAGGTCCTGGGTTTGGTGTACATTACCAGATAATAATAATAGCAGTGTAATTATTCTGGTTAGTGGCCGGTGGCGATGGAGACCCTTGGGTCGACACCCAGCTCAGAGCTTTAGAATCAGGGTGCATGAGATAGATAAAGTGCGAAGGGTGGGAATGGCAGGGAGCTGGGTTCAGGTCAGGCCTTGGAGGGCGGAGGGTGTGGGGGTGTTGGCAGGGTGGCGGTATTGGGGGGTCACGGGTGTGTCGAGGGTGGGGGAAGGCCAAGTCACTGTGGGGTAGTCGGGGGATGGGATGCCTAGTGTGGAGGAAAGGTGCTCCAGTCTGTGTGAGGTCTGTACCAAGAGGGTGAAGGAGAGCAGACTTAGTAATGGAGTGTAGGTACCCAGAGCAGCTGAGCAGTAAAGGAAGAGTGCCAGGAGTAGTAGAGAGTAAGGAGATATAGAGCAGCTTTGGAATGGCTGGGGGAAAACCCCTTTAGTGGGCAAATACTATAAGCTGCAAATGGGAAAAATCAGTATCAGTCTATTCAGTAGAAGAGGGGGGGCAAAGACAGATGAATAGTGATAGACTGACCACACAATAAGTGTACCAATAGGCTTGCTTTGCATAAGCACAAGGGTGAACATAACAAGCATTTGTCAATGCCGAATGTTTGCTTGCTGGCATTAGCAGTGGAAGTTCAGGTGTTGGACAGATGCAGTATAGGAATGGCATTGAAGTATTGAACTGACGCCAACTCCACCCTCACCCTGCAGTGGTGGACAGGCATTGGGGTGTGCCTTTGGGTCATTGGCCATGACGCTCATAGCATTTCACCTCACCCTACCCTTTAGACACTGACAAGTGTCGAGGTGTGCCTTGGGGTGTTTGGGCTTTACATTCGCCTCATTCCATAAGGAAATACACTGAAATGAGCACAGTATAGGAGAATAGGGTGAACTCTGGGGGCAAAGGGTCCAAGGCTCACCCCGATGCCTGTCACTGGCTGCAGGGTGGGGGTGGGGATGAAATGGCATAAGCATTACTGTCGACAATCCCAAGTCACACCCCTGATGCCTGTCAGTCCCTTAAGTAGGGCGTTATGGTTTAAACCCCACCACTGGGAGTTTCTTGGTATTTTCACTCCAAGTTTTCCTCATGGGCTTTTTGTGACCCCACCGCATGAACAGTGACACTATCAGTTCGTTAGGCAAAAGGTGATTTTGCACAGCGACTGTGCCATTTGGCGCCACAGGTGTGAAAACACATTTCTAATTGGATGTGAAAAGTGATAGGTGTACTGTTCATGAGGAGGTGTAAAAATTAGCATTGTTGAAAATCTGGAGTGAAAATATAAAAAACTGGTGAAGTCACAAGCGTGCATAGAAACTGCGCAATGTACACCTGTAATGTAATTAGTCTGGGGATTTTTTACAGCAGATTTTCAACATAGGCATTTTGGGACCTATGCTCATGAACAGTTTCACTGTGATTTTCTTAATCTGCTCAACACCATCACAGCGCCGCTACTTATTTTGGCGCTGGAAGCGAAAACACATTTTTGCCAGGGTGTGAAAAATTACATCTGTACTGTTCATAAGGAGGTGTGGAAAAATGTCAATGTTGAAAATCTGGATTGAAAATATTACAAATTCATGAACTTACGAGGGTGCGTGGAAATTGCACAATGCACACTCGTAACACAGTCATTTTATGGACTTTTGTCACCAAATTTTCAACATAGCTATTTTAACACCTCTGCTCATTAACAATGTCACTGTGATTTTCTTAATGTGTCCCAAACATTGATTTAGCACACCGACCGCACCAATGTGCGCTTCATGTGCGAAAACACATTTTAGGCAAGATGTGAAAAATTACATCTATACTGTTCATAAGGAGGTGTGGTAAAATGGCAATGTTGAAAATCTGGAGTGGAAATATAAAAATTCTCAAAGTTACAAGTGTGTAGGAACTACTGTAGCACACTCGTAAAAGTCATTTGGGAATTTTTTCACCAAATTTTCAACATAGGGTTTTAGGGGTCTACGTCATGAATCAGATGTCATTTTTAGCTCAGTCCCAAAAGGTGGTTCCACGCAGTGACTGTGAAATCACCTTTCCGGACCGAATAACAAAATGACAGTGACTGAGTTCATGAGGTGGGGTCCCAAGAATCCCATTTTGAACATTTGGTGAGAAAATTTCCAAAAATGGCTGAGATATGTACCAAAGTTGAAAAAAACGAATTTATGCCATAAATATAGGATTTGGTTGACTCGCCCAACATCTTAACATTCAAAAACAAATTAGATAAATGGCTGTTTGGGTAGGGACTGGGTTAATGATCCATGTATATGGAGGACAGGCATGATGGGCAACTGCCTTCTTTTGTCCAAAAATACCAAAGTACCAAACATAGCTTACTGCCATTTCTTCAGTTTGCGGTTGGCTTTGAAGAATGCAGACGTGTTCCCAGTCCACCAAAGATCTTCGTGCCCGTATCTGGAGGTAAGTATGTGGTGAGGCGGGGAGGTGGGGTACACAGATCGTGGGTGTGGTTTGGGGGAGGAGGGCAAGACAGTCAACTAGGGACCTTTTTTTCTTGTAGATGTTTTCTTTTTTTAGGAAGATGACTCGGGGCTTTTGCCTTGCTGGGGTGGGCAGCTGGAAGTTTGTTTGGGGGGTAGTGGAGCCGATGGGGGATTGGGCACCCCCATTGGCCATACGGACATTTGCCAAGCTGGGATGGGCTCCCAGCATGGCACCTGGAAGTCTGTTGGGGGCAGTGGAGTGATCGGGGATTGGGCACCCCATCGGGCTACAGTGTGGGGAGCACATGAGCATGTTAGGGTGGGCTCCCAGCATGCTACTTGGGTGTTTGTTGGGGGGGAAGGGGAACCAAGAAAAAAACTGAGCTGTCTGTGACAGCTGTTCAGATGCAGTGCTGACGTGTCGGCACTTGGCATACTGCCAACGGCAGTATGTAAATTGCCTACCAATGGCAGTATGCAAATTGCCTACGCGTTACCACCGCTGATTGTAGCAGTCTTTTGCTTTGAACTGTACGCCACTGCATCTGAACTGCTGTCATAGACAGCTCAGACATTTATTGGTGCAGTGAGGCCGTGCCTGCAAGAAGAAGCTGGGCATTGGAAGTGGGGTGGCACACCTATGAAAATTTGTATGGTGGCACTATGTTTCTTGCACATGCGTGCAAGCAAACATAAAAAGCAGTACAACCTATAAAGCATATTGATTTTTGAATGAATCACAGAGGTAATACAAAATGTGGTTCAAAACTTAATACAGGTTCCAAAGTGACTCCAACATTACAAAAACTAGAGACCCGCTCAAAACAAGACTCATCAGGAGTTGTAATACTAAGACATTGCTCGTGATCCTGGATTTTAGCCCTTATGCCAAATAACATCACCTTTGTTTTGGACTTATTCAGAACTACTCTATTGGTTTCAAGCCAATGCTGTACAGCATGCATCTCTTTGTTTAATATAGAATTAATCTCTGTGATAGATCTATTCTGAACATAGATAACAGCAACATATGCATATAATGTAAATTTTGATTTAGTAATAACCCCACCCATTCTATTAAAAAATGCAGAAAATAATAATGGTCCCAGTATGGAGCCCTGAGGGGCTTCACACTTTATCAATGCTAAAGAAGATGTGAACCCACCAAATTTTGCCTTTTGGAATCTATCAGTGAGGTAATTTTGAAACCACCTGACTGCTGATCCCTCTACTGCCAAAGATCTTAACGAACAAATCAAACAATTATGATCTAATAGATCAAAAGCCTTGGTTAAGTCCACGAACGAGGCTGCGGTCATGCAGCCTCCCTCCATACATTCCAGGACCGCGCTCGTGAACTTGACCAAGGCCATGTCAGTACCACTGTCCTTCCTAAAGCCATGTTGTGCCTGAGATAAGAGATTATTTTGTTCTATGAAAGCTGAAATGAAATCCCCTCTCATTTTTTCTGCCCCTTCCCCACCCCGGAGTATCTACTCTGTTGCAGATTTTAGTGTCATCTGTGGACAGACAGGTCTTTCCCTCCAGCCCCTCTGCAATGTCACTAATAAAGACATTAAAGAGGACCAGTCCCAACACAGATCCCTATGGTACAACACTGGTTACCCTCCCTTCTTCGGAGTGAACTCTGTTTACCACCACCCTCAGTCTCCTACCCCTTAGCCAATTTCATACTCAGTTTACCACATTCGATCTCTTTTCTAGGCTACCTGTACCCAGCTTACTTACTAATCTCCTATGTGGGATGTGTCGAAGGCCTTGCTGAAATCCAGGTAGGCCACATCCACGTCTTCTCCCTGATTCAATTTCCTGGCCACCTAGTCAAAGAAATGTATTAGATTAATTTGTCAAAACATCATCCCCCACCCCCCATTAATCCATGCTGTCTCATGTCATGTAAGCTACTGCAGTCAAGACATTCCACTACCCATTCCTTCAGTAGTGATTCCAGTAATTTCCCCATGACCAAAGTTAGGCTGACTGGCCTGTAGTTTCCGGCATCTTCCTTACTACTGCTTTTGTGAAGTGGGAATACATTTGCCCTCCTCCAGTTCCCTAGAACCTCTCCTGTCTCCAATGAGAATTTGAACAGGACTGTCAGAGGGGCAGCCAGCAGCTCCCTGAGTGGCCTCAGCATCCTTGGATGGACCCCCTCTGGCCCCATTGTCTTTTCCAATTTCAGTTTAGACAGTTCCTTCAGGGCTGTCTGCTCTGTAAATGGGCTGGTGTCCACCTCCCGTCCTTCGATGCTCCTGTCGCTTTCGTTGGCCCCTCTCCTTTCCATTCTTCTGTGGACACTGAGCAAAAGTGTTTGTTCAAGATGTCTGCTTTTTCTTGGTCCCCTCCACACAATTCCACCATTCCCTTCTTAGTCTTACAATCCCTTCTCTAGTCTTTCTCTTTTCACTTACCTAGAAAATGTTTTGTCCCCTTTCTTTACTTCTGGCCTATTTTCTCTTCTGTTTGTGCCTTTGCACTCCTAACTGATTTCCCTGCCTCCTTCCCTCTGGTTCTCCAGATGCAGCTCCCTATCTTCCTCTTTCTGTGTCTTCTTATTCCTCTTGAATTATAACTTTATTTCCTTTACGTTCCCAGCCACCTTCTTAGAGAACCATAGCAGTTTCCTTTTCCACTTGATTTTGCTTACTAGCCTAAAGCAGAGGCTTGTTGCCATCTCTATGCCTCTTTTTTTTTTGCCCAAAGTTCTTCCATTCCACCCAAGTCCCCCACCACAAGTGCACCCCTAAGGTATTCACCCATCTTTTAAATCAGCCCTCATGAAGTCCAGGACTCTCATCCTTGTGCGACTCAATTGTGCCACAGCCCTTGGATTGAACTACACAGTATGGGGATATCTGGTCTCCAAGGGGCCACCCATCATGACGTCTACAACACTGTCCCCATTAGTTAGTACTAGGTCCAGTACTGCTCCCTCATAAGTAGGATCCCTAACTAGTTGTTTGAGGAACACCCCCTGAAGGCAGTCCAGAATGTCCCTGCTCCTAGCTTGCTACAGCTGGAATGCTCCAATCTATATCCAGCAGGCTGAAGTCTCCCACCTGCAGCACCTCTCCCTTATTTGCCATCTTTTGGATACATTCCTCCAGAACCGTATCCACCCCCCCACACCTTACTGGAAGTCTGTAGGTCATGCCAGTGTGACTAGTGGCTCCACTCCACATCTCTAGGATGACCCAGAGTACTTCTGCCCCCCCCCATATTTCCTCTACCTTTATCACTTTTATGCTATCTCTCACATAAACAGCAACTCCTGCCCCTTTTTTTCCCACCCTGTCCTTCCTGAACTGCTTGGTGTGGCTATATCCCAGTCATGATTCTCAGTGCACTATGTTGTTGTAATGGTGACAATGTCCAGGTCAGCCTCTGCCATAGTGGCCTCTAATTCCGTAATTTTATTTCTCAGACTTCAAGCATTGGCACACATGGCCTTCCAACTGCTAGTGCCACCCTACTCAACAAATCTGAATTTTCCCTTTTTCCCTCTCTCCTTACTGCCTCTGTTCACACTTTCATCTCTCTTCATTACTATTAACTTCTTTCTATTAGGTACATTTGGGGGTTTATCTGTGTTAGGGTTCCCCCAGCTGATCACTCCAGTTTTGGGGGGGGCAGTTTATGTCTGTCTGATTCCTTCCACCACCCTCGGCTAGTTTAAATGTTCACCAATGTAACATTCAAACCATTCACTGAGGACTGTGGTCCCCCTCCTGGACAGATGAAGGCCATCTCCCCTGTACTGGCCTTCATCCCCACAGGTGTGACCCCAGTCGCCAATGTAGCAGAACCCCCCTTTTCTCTGCACCATTCCCTCAACCACTGGTTGAAGCTCTTGGTATGGAGTACCCTGTTCTTCCCCCTGTCATAGACAGGCAGCACCTTAGAAAAGGCCATTGAACTTGCTACCTGCCTATGACCCCTCCCCTATTCCCTGAACTCCTCCTGAACTATCCTCTCCTGATCCCTATCCAGGTGGACAATGACTTCTAGCTCCCCCTCCCATTCTGCTGCTCTAGTGATCGCCAGGATCTGCTTTACATCCCTCTGAACCATGGTGCTGGGTAGGCACCTACCCCCCTCCCTTCCTGTCCTCAAATCTGTCCCTCTCATGATGTAGTCCTCCACCAGGAGTTGCTTCCTTCTCCTCCATGGTCCTCTGCCACCCTCCTTGGGGTCTTCATTACAGAGGACACCCACATCTTCCCTGGCCACTACCTCGGGTGCCTCGATGGGACAGTCCTGCCCACCCAGAGTGGTGTAGGACTTGCATAGTGTTACTGGATGGGGATGTGCTTCTGTCCCACCGCCCTTACCTCCCTGAGCCCACCATAGTCCAGCCACTCCTCTTCTAAGGCATCCTTTGAGTTAGCAGTGACAGATTTGGTAGTCCTTGGTGAGAGAGGAGATTCCCCGAATCCTAGCCAACTTAGCCTGAATACTAGCAACCTCCCTCCTCACCCCACAGAGGTGCACACAGATGGAGCAACACCGCAGTTTCAAGAAGGTCCCCTGGAAAACTGCCACCCCACAGCCACTGCACCACTCCCATCATACTTTCCTTCTGCTGTGCCTGATTTTCTTTTAAAACCCTTTTAAATCCTTTCACTCTTTTAAATCTCTTTATACTCTTATCCTAGATAGGGTGTTGCAATTAATCCCAGTTTTGGCCTACCCTTGATCTTCAACCCTTCCCAGCAGTGACTGTTACACAGTAGTGAATAGGTTCTTTGCCTTAGTCAACCATCAGGGTCCTACACTTCTCTGCTTTTTTCTGCTTCGTGGTATGGGTGCATGAAGAACCTAGGGCTAGGGGTGGGCAACACTACTGTTTCTCTGTCACCGGTGAGTAAACATCTGTGTGCATGCCCACAACAGTGCCCCATGTGGTGCTGCCTGACTGCTCTCTGGTGCTAGAATGTGTGTACTCTGGGGTGGTGGAGTGTGCCTGGTTCTGCTGGGGTGTGTGTGGGTCTACTGATGCTGAGTGTGTGCTCTCTGGTGTTGGTGTGTGTGCACACTGGTGCTGGGTGTATGCATGTGACCACACTCTTAATGGGCTGTGTGAACACCAGTGCTGTGTTGTGTTCCCTATGGTGATGGCATCTGTGTTCTGGATGTAGGGGTGTGCTGGTGCCTGTGGGGTATGGGCTCTGCACTGCACACAGTGCGTAGGCATGTGGCACTGTATGCTGGAAGATGCATGCAGCCTTGGCCTACACAGTACTCTGCCTGCTATGGTACAATATAACTCCAGTCTCATCTCCCTACAGCGCAGCACATGGCTTCATACACACAGGACCATGCCACCCAGAAGGCAGCAGTGAGAAGGCCGTGGAAGAGGATGATGATGAAAACCTACACTGAGATCTTGGAGCAGGCAAGGTCAGCCCCAGACTGGGAGAGACCATCCTGTGCTGCCAGCCTCCGTACCACTGGGGCACAGACTCTGTCCCCACAAAGACCAGTGGTCACAGGGGTACAGCCCACATCTGTCCCCACCACAGCCACCACCACACCATCCCAGGATTCCACCAGCACCACAGCCAGTGCCCAACCACCACCACCTGTACCACTCTGCCAGCCACTGCTGCACTTCCCCATGATGCTTCCAGCTCATACAATGGTCATGAGTGAAACCCGGGAAGTGATTTGAAACCGCCCAGTCCCTTCACTTTCAGCATCCAAGAGGAAGAAGTATCCTGGCATCCTGGCTTAGGTGGCAGTTGGTCTGTAAAAATACACAAGCGGGTAAAGTTGAATTAAACTGCGGCAGCCTATGCTTATAAAAAATAAGCCTAAAAATAAAGATTACAAGAGAGGTTACGAGCGGAAGCTCGGGGAAATAAGTATTTCAGTGGAAGGAGCAAGTATATGGGCAGAGCAAACGAAAAAAGTATTACAAACTCTGTACGTGGCTTTTAAGCCTTTAAAACATTTTAAACATTTGGTTAAGGATCTCTGCTGGTTGGAACTGCTAAACTGACCTAAAAAAATTTTTTGGGTTTGAAAAGGAAACCCCGGGAGAAACCAAGAAAAAGAACCGGGCTTTTGTACAACACTCTTACAAATTAAGGTAATATTTGTAAAGGTTTATGGCACCAGAAAGTATTTTATTCTATAAACAAATAAATGTATATGGAAAAATAATTAAAAAGTATTTTTTATTTAGGTAACTGCCAAGACAGCAGCAGCAATATAAACTGGACACTAATTATTCAAGAACAGGTGTGTTCCCCCCCTACTCTCTAATACACAATAATACATTCTTATAGAATTACTTAGCATTAATATGGGAACAAATACTGATTTTATTTAATTTTTTTCTCAAACAGTGCACAATAAATTAATAACAGGGTCTGAGGAAGGGACAGGATAGTCCTGAAAACGTTAATCCATCTTAAATTACTTTATATGAAGGAAAAGTGTCTGACATAAGAAAAAGGTTACACTGTACAAAGAAAGAGTGCACTGAGGAGCATAAGAAAAAGTGTAGTCATTGGAATATTTGTTACAATTGTTCTTTTCCATAATTAAATAAGAGAAAAGAACACACACAAAAACTGGGTTGAGAGTCTTTATTTCATTGAATTTCACATGACATTTACTCTCACAATTTAAAGATACTCCCCAAAATGCTGAATAAAATTTGTGCACTTCAACAAATAAAAAGGGAATCGAGGAAGGACCAATTTTGAATGATACTAGATGAGTGCAACCCGACCTTGTCCCACTGGAAAGTCCCCAGTGACGGTGGGTTGCGCCCAAGAACCAGCAGCTGCTGCAATCTGCCGTGGATGCACAGACTGCTGCGTAGCTGAAGACACACCTCTACCACATGCTGCATGATGACAAGCAGCTTGCTGAGCAGCTGGTGGAGACATGGCACATGGAGCTCAGGGCCATTCTATGGGACCTGTGTGGTGTTGTGCAGGAGGCAACAGCCATAGTGGCAGGCAGCACGAGGGCTTTCCATAGCCCCGCTCTGTACAGTGTGTCTAGCACTACCCAGTAACAGATACCTTGGAGTATGCCGACGCCATGCAGTGCCAGGATGAGAATGCAAATTCCATCAAGGACTTCCAGGTCACCAAGGACACTGCACCTATCAGGTCATGACTTGCCACTCCCAGGGGGTAGTACCCCCTGAGGTCATGGTCAGGGCTTGTTACACCATTGTCACGGACACCACCATCCCATGGCTGAGATCCACCCCACAAACATTCAGTGGATGGTACAGGCAGACTGTACCGGGTGGTGGTGGTAGGGGCAGATGAAGGCAGTGCTTGGCCACCCCTGCCAACAGGGTTTCCTAACCATGCTCGCTGTACCCCTGTGATACAACCAGATACCCTCATGTCATGGCCCAAGCTGTCTGAACCTAGCATGGATGGCTTGTAGTAGAACCCCTGCCCCACCTGGCTGGTGGGTATCTCTGTATAGATCCCTGCCATCCCCCTCCCAAATGGCCTGTGTTTCTGTGTACTCCATGAGCTACCCCCATGCTTGGTGGGTCTGTTATGCGGTGCATTTCCCTTCCCCCCAGCCTGGCTGGCATTCAACTCTATTGGCACCCCTTAAGACTACCTGTGAACATGGACATATATATTTCTGTGCCCTATTTACACCTCCCCTTTATCCAGAAGCACTGCATTTGTGTTATGCCTATCACGTTACCCCATTGCCTAGCATACTGCACCACTTGCACTGTTAATTTTGTTGTTGTTCTTGCGCGATACTACATTGCTTAACCTTACAACAGTCTTCTGTGTGGTCTGTACTTACTGGCCATGTCTGCAGATGTATTGTATAATTCTGGCTGTGTACTCCTGGGCCCTCCTGGCCATTCTGGGATCATGCCTGTCAAGCTCTCCGGTATCCCCCAGTCCTCTGGCTCCATATGCAATGCAAGGTGTTCCTCTGTGACCAGCATGCTTATCCCATAGTTGAACACAGTGTTGTGTAGTATACAGCAGGCAAGGCACATGGCAAAGGCCTTCTGAGAAGTATACTGTAGGGCACCACCAGAATGATCAAGGCACCAGAACCACATCTTCAGCATTCCAAAAACACACTCAATGATGTTGTAGTGGTGTATGCTGCATTGTACCTGTCCTCTGCAATGGATGTGGGGTGGAAGACAGGTGTGAGGAGCCAGGGATGTAAGAGATAGGCACTGTCCCCTATGAAGGTAAAGACATAAGTTAATGTCACATAATGGCATATACACAAGGACAATGATGGCAGGCAACAACCACTGGTCCATTCAGTCCACCCATTGACCCCAGCATATCTGGGATGTATTGTCCATACAGGGTTCTGCTCCATCATGTCCCACATGGTGCTTTGGGGGGGCCTGTGGGTTATACTCACCAATGAGTGGCCACTAGGGATGTCCCCCTTTCAACCCTCCAGCATAAGAATGAATTGTGTCGCATGAAGGCACCATGGGTGTTGCCAGGACATTGATGACACACCCTGTTGCATCGCACACCACCTGGTAACTGATGGAGTGGTACCCTTGCCTATTGAGATAGGCCTCCACTCCATTATCAGTGTGTGGCTGGATGGCAACATGGGTGCAGCCAATGCCACAGAGAGCAAATGGTAGGTGTTCCACTCGATGGAACTGCTGAATGTTTGTTGTTCACTCCACCAGGGTGCTGAGGAATTTTATAAACTCCCTAGCATGGTCTAGCACAGCATCTAGGAAATGACCCAAGAGGTGTAAAATGGCCGAATGCAAGATACCAGTGTTGTCCCTCACCAGTGTCTGGAAGGTTCCTGTGGCCAGGAAACACATTGCAGCCATCACCTTGAGCTCAACAGACAATGTATGGTTGTGCTAGCTGTCTGTCTGGACTTGGTCATGCAGCAACCCACACAGCTGCCTGAGCATGGACCTGTTGAGCCTGTACCAGCCCACATGCTGGTCATCACTGAAGACTTTGTATATGACTAGTGGATGGTACTGTCTGTGTGCAGCATAGTGCCTCCGTGGCCTACATATTGGCCTGGGGTGGGCATCTGCCTCTCTTCCTCCTGTACAGCCTGCTGCACCATATAGAAAATGCATTCTCCCACTCTAAGTGTCATCTTGCACTGTTGCCTGAAGTATCTCCACCTGCCTCTGGGGTTTGTTTGAGTTTATGTTGGCCTTTTTATAGATGGTAATTGTGTGGTACTAAGTGGCCTGAACTACTGCACCCCTTTGTGCAGCACTAAAATTCTGAATATTGCACTGCGTTGTTATGCATGGTCCTGCCACCCCCCAGCACACTGGAAATATTTTTTTACAAGCATGTGCAATCAGATGTAGTGCATTCTGTACTTTATTTTGAATATGGTATTTTGGCACAATCCCTGTGCAAAGCAGGCACAATTGTTTGAATATCTGGCCCCAGATACTGTTTGTTACAATAAAACAGGGGTGAGGTGGCACATAGCCACTGTCTGCAATCACAAGAGGCGGCTAAACTGATCAAGGGCTGGGTGGAAGTGCTGTAGCGGTATTTAATAGTACGATAACCTTCTCAGCCTCCAGCCACCCTCATCGCTTGGGGGATGAGAGCACGTAAAGTGTGTCTTCTTTGCAGCACACCAGAATCTCAGCTCATCAGTGCAGGAAACCAGGGAGGAAAGCACACAGCAGAAAGGCAAGGGAGAGACTGATATGTTTCAAAAGCTCATTCATGAGCTAATTTTGACCTGCATTATAAAAAACATTTTTAAAAACTTTAATCCCAGTCCTTTCACAGAAGAAAGGGTTCTGAAAGAACTCCTAAAACTGAAGGTGGACAAAGAAATGGGGCCTGATGGACTTCACCCCAGAATTCTAAAAGAATTAAGGGGAGAACTAGTGACACCACTGACTACCCTTTTTAACAAATCATGGGAGGATGGTGTGGTACCTGAGGACAGGAGAAAGGCGGATATGATTCCCCTTCACAAAAGTGGGAGCAAGACTGAGGTAGGAAACTACAGACCTGTCAGTTTGACCTCTGTAGTAGGGAAAGTGATGGAATCACTTTTGAAGGAAAGAATTGTTGAGTACCTAGAGGCTAGTGGGGCACAGGACCCACGGTAGCATGGGTTCACAGTGGGAAGGTCATACCAGACAAATCTAATTGATTTTTCTGACTGGGTGACCAAAGTAGTAGACCAGGGAGAGGCTGTGGACATGCCTACCTAGACTTTAGCAAGGCATTTGACACAGTCCCGCACAAAAGATTAATAATCAAATTAACAAAAGCACAAGAAACAGAGCACCGGGATCATGGCAACGGTGCTGTGCAAATAAATAAATACTATAGAACAATGAAAGCACCCGTCGCCCACCACAGAGACTCTAGACCACTCAGTTCTGTTAAATGGACTTTTATAAAAACAACACCATCAGGTACAAATCCAGCAGGAAATACAAACAATGACTGACGTTTCACTTAGTGTGCTACTAAGCTTCCTCAGACTCTTGGGACACAATTTGAAGATAGAGGGGGGACGGCTCAGGGGCAATGAGAGGAAGTATTTTTTCATCAAGAGGGTGGTGGACGCATGGAACAGCCTTCCTGAGGAGGTTGTGAGGTCTAAAACTGTGGGAGAATTCAAGAATGCATGGGACAGACATAAGGCAATTCTTGTGGGGGAGTAGGAAGAAATAGGCTCTTGGTTAACTAGGATCTGCAGCATATCCTGTAGGTAGGGAAATGGGCAGACAAGGAGGGCCAAGCAGTCTTTATCTGCCGTCAATGTCTATGTTTCTATGTTAAGTGGCAGCAGCCCTATTTTTTTTTTCAAACAGCCCTCATAAGGACCATAGGATAGCCAGTCAATAGGACAGTCATAGACTGAGCATAGCAGGCCTCTCTGCAGTCATGGGGGGGGGGGGGCTCACAATAAAAATAAAGCCTTTTTAAAAGTTAACTAGTGGCACTGACACATCAGTTTAGGGAACTGACTGGGGTACAATAGACTAGGCAGAGCACAGAGGAGGCTTGCACAGTCAGAGGGGAGCTCTCAAGAAAAGGCAAGCAACCTTTATCTTGTAAATAAGAGCCCTAGGAAGGACTGCATGGCCTCAGTACCACCAGCAAGTCTCACCTGTTGAGCTCAGTAGAGATGGTAGTATGCAGTCTGAGGACATTAGGGACAGACAGAGATACTTTCTGTGCTGTCCATTATCAAAATGTAAGCCTTCACTTAACCTTAACATAACAGTTAACCTTTGTAGTATCTTAGTTTAAAATTAGCCTTAAATTAGCATTCAAACTGCTTTTGTGATGTTTAACTGTCAGTTGTATTATAATGGGCTATCATGATATCCTTCACAGTCAGATGCCTTAAGTTAGCCTGCTAATAGCATGAACAATTTAAATGAGATGCAAATTAGAAGGCTAAGATAGCAGTTTTCACAGCAGTTTGAATTATGGTTAAGGAGTGCTTTGCAGCAGTATGATTTTACTGCTTATGAATACCTTGTTAAATGCTATAAACTAATATATTTAAGGTTAAAAATACTGCTTAGGACTGGGCTGTGACTGTTAAGTGAATGACAAACTCCCTGTGTAATTTGTGTACCTATGAGATATTTAAATTTTAACGTATAAACTTATTTTGTATACATTAAGTATACAATACAGTGTCTCAAAGCATACATTGTGACACAGCCTATCTTGTCACTTATGGTCCAATGCCCCAGCATATAAACATATATGGCTCCTAGTCTACCTTCTAAGGATAAAAGCTCCCAGCACTATCGATAATTATCCCACACTGGCAATACCACTCTGCCTCGCAGTGCGGTCGCACAACTGTAGTTTTAAAATGAAAAGATGTCTAACTAACAAACTATTCTACAAAATGCTCAAAGCATATTTCCTGAGACTTCTGCTAATGCTTCTTCTGCTGTCTGGCAATGACCACCCTAATCCTGGGCCAGTTGGGCCAGACACACACCCTGGGTGCGGGAAGGTTGGGTCCCTCACGTTGGCATCAATCAATGTCTGTAGCCTCCTCAGTAAATTGATAACCTCCAAACCTGGGCACAGCAGCACAATCCTGACATATTCTCTGCTGTCGAAATGTGGCTAAACCCAAAGACACCGGACACTGCAGTCACAATCCTGGGATACACTATATTTAGGCAGGACAGGACTGCAAAATGGGGTAATGGCTGCACCATCTGTCTCAGGAATACTTCTATGGGCCACACCATACCAATGCCTAACCTGGACCCCCATCACCATAGCATCTGTGTACTTACCCCCAAAGGACCAGGCTTATGGCTTCAATAATATCATGGAATATCTAAGGGGCCTGCATCATAATTGAGAAACAATAATACAGGGAGATTTTAATATAAACTGGCTTTCACCTGATGCCTGCTCCTATAAGGATGCTGTCATAGCTCAGCACCTCACTCAGCTTGTCTCCACCTCCACCAGATGTAACTACAAGGCAGGTTAAAATACCTTACTTGACTGGATACTGTCTAATCACCCAGAATGTATCTCTAAGGTGGCTGTGCTCCCTGACACCATAAGTCACCACTCGCCCCCTGTCTGTGTCTGGTCTAAGAAGTTCAATAGGCCCCCTCCCAAGTTAATATATACCAGGGTGTTAAAACCGGGGCACCTTGCACTTCGCAAAACACATCTACACAGACTGGATTGGACTCCGCTTGATTCAGTCAATGATACTAACATAGCGCTGAATTTTTTCATCAATTTACTGAGGCCTGCCATACCTATGTGCCTGTGAGAAAGAAGAAGGTTAAAGAGAGCTCCAACCCATGGATAACACCTGAGCTCATTACTCATCTAAAACTAAGGGACCACCTCTGGCACTGTGCTCGAGCCACTTATAAGCAAGTGGATGTACAAAAATACAAAGCTGCAAGAAATGAATGCACACGAGCAATTCAAAACACAAAAAGCAAATATTTCAGGGAAACACTCCTCTAAATCCTGGGGTGATGGTAAAAAGTTTTGGAGTAACCTGAAAGAACTCTCCAGGAAGGATCCTAAGCTGCCACCCACTATGCTCAGAATCAATGGAACACCTACGCTGAGTTTTCGGATCTGGCAGCGTCCTTCCGCCTGATTTCCTTGACACTCCCACCACCAGTTCTTTCCAGGACACAGCTTCCTTGGGCCGCACCATCCCACAGTTCTACTTCACGTAGGTTCCACTGCATCTTACCAGAACCTACATTCACAAGCCCATCTGCAAACCTGGATTCAGCGGTGATTCCCTCGACCTAAAGTTGGTTGCGCTTGTCCTAGAAGAAATCCTTGTACCCCTTATAAAGATCTTCAGCCTCTCACTAAGGTTTGCTCAGTTCCCTCTGCTTTGGAAACAGGCACTTATAACACCTGTTCACAAACGTGGAAATAGGGCCCTGCACACCAACTACAGGCCTATCTCCATCCTTCCCATATTATCCAAAGCATTGGAACGCATTGTATCGGACCAGCTAGTTGAATTCCAGTAAAAATATGAAATCCAATGCCCACAACAGCATGGTTTTAGAAAAGGGCACAACACTGCACCTGCCCTACTGGAATTTATGGGTTTCATCCATACTACTCTTGATCAGGAAAACTGTGTGGGTGCGCTGTTCATTGACCTAAAAAAAGCTTTCGATATCATCAACCATCTGCTTCTACCCAGGCAACTGTCCTCTACTGGACTCTCAAATGATGCTCTACTCTGGTTTGTAAGTTACCTGGAGGGATGGGTCCAGCAAGTAAGGATTGCCAATGTCACCTCGGAATAAAAGCCGGTCCTCTCCAGAGTACCTCAGGGCTCTATCCTGGGACCTGTACTCTTCAGTCTTTTCTTAAACAACCTTCCTAGTGCTTGCCACCAGAAAATACTGCTCTACTTGGATGATGCTGTCATCTACACCAGTCATCATGACACAAAGCTCCTTGAGCATCAACTACAGTTCGGCTTTGAGCATGTTGAAGACTGGTTCACCTCCCACAAACTGGTCCTGAATTACAGAAAAACTAAGGTTATGTTATTATGCAGTGTGCATAATGAGCTTAAATTCCAGCCCCCCCCACCATCAGGAACTGCTTTGGTGTGTGCTTGAATGGGTCATGCAGTTTAAATATCTTGGCATCACGTTGGACAGCTCCCTCTCCTATTCACAACACATTGATAATGTTGCAAAGGCTGCTAATATTCAGATTGGCTTACTACACAGACATAAGCACTGTACGACTGCGGATGTTCTTAGACTGGCAATTCATAGCTCTGTCACCTTGATTATCAACTACGGCCTGGCCATATATGGCTCTGTTTCCCCTACTGCCCTCCATAGGATAACTGTGGTGCTCAACAAAGCCTGTAGACTTCTTAGGGGCACTGCCCATCTAACACACACCTGTGACCTGTATGCCCAGGCTAGGTGACTTCCACTCCTTAGCAGGATCCAATATCAGACAAGCCTGTTAACTGAAAAGTGCTTCTTGGTCTCACACCGCCAGTGTCGAAAAGCTCCAAAATGCCCACTGTTGCTCCCAGCATACCCGAAGTGCTAGCCAACAAACCTTCTAGGTCCCCAGATGTTGAACCTCCATGGGACAGAGGTCGTTTGCCTACAGGGCACCTCAGTGGTATAAAGTGCTCAACAGAGAAATCCTGACAACTTCCAAACTTAGCTCCTTCAAACGGCTGCTTCACAGCACCTCACCTCTACCAGTAGCTGTGACTGTTTCTCCTAAGGGGACCTCCTCCCCATGCACTCCAGTTAAAGTCGGTTCTCAATGCTCTTCCACAACTAACTAATTGCTCCTGCAGCCCCCATTCACCCTTTCCCACCCCTTCCTCCATCACCCACCTCTCCCCCTGCCCCTTTCACACTTACCCTCACCCCAAACTGCCACTTCTCTGACCCCTGTTCATTTTTCACTATCAACCTAGCACTTCTCCTCCCGTCCTCCCACATCAACAATGGCCCTCCAGCCTGCCTACTCTTCCCGGGTCTTCCCCTACTGTCCTCATAGTACCCGTGCTCTTCCAAATAGTTGATCTTGGAACTCTGTTTAGATCTTAGTCATAAGTAGTTTATCCTCATGAATCATTGTTGTAATAGTTACACCTCTTCCTCTTCTGTGTTATTGATACTGTGTAACTATATTGACCTTTGTATGTTTGTTTACCCTCCATAATGATGTGGAACCTTTGTAAATGAGCTGTTCTTGATCAAAGGTAATTGTAATCCTAGAGTTTAATAAAATAAATTAAACAAATATATATAATAGTGCAGAGTTTTAACATTAATAAAATTAATGAGTGAACTGCCAGATAACAGCTCGCCCCATGTGCGTGTGATATGATGTGCTTGTATCAAGTACCTTTAGCACCTGGAAGTACTCTTATCAGACAATAACCCACACCTCAATGTGTCTGTGTTTCTGCCAAAAAAGTTGCAAATATTGACCAAATAAAATATTGGTGCCCACCTCTTATGCCCAGAGTGACGGCAAGTCCCACTGCAACTAGCTCACAGTATTTCGTACCTTTTTGAGAGTGCTTGAAGGATGCTGAAAACACTATCTTCAAGGGTGGTATCCATCACATCAGTCTTTGATCTGCCAAAAGAACAGATTCAGCAGTTGATTATTTATTGCTCTGTTGACTAATTAAGAATTATACAATAGCAAGAAAATTTCCTGGACTTTGATAGTTCAGTGTGGTTATCTGAGCACAAACTCACAGCATTAAGTACAAACATACAGGTGACTGCATACCAGACTAAATAACAAACCACAGCTTCTCTTACCATGAGAGCACTTGAAGTCTTGCAACTGTAGCAAGAAAGCAAAAGCTTAGTTTCATATAAAAAAAACATTATTTGTTTATATTGTGGGGGGCAAAACTTTTTGTCATGGCTAAAACATTTCATAGTTAAGCAGAGAACAACTGTCAGAACATCTCCTTTATGGTGTGAAAACATCTGTTTTATAGTATCAGTTTAACAGTTTAATTTTATATGAGGAAACACACCACATATGAATGCATTGCATCATGGGTGTGCAAATACCCCAATTGCCTGGTATTGCATAACAATCTACAGTGATAAAAGAAACATTTTTTTTGTTGGAGATTTTTTTCTCCCCTGGCCCCTGGTTGGCTACATCTACCTGGCAACCTATTCTCTGGCCACCATCTGTCCCACACCTCCACACTTCAGGCCATCACCACTTTTTACCCTCATGACCTACCCCCCCCCACGGTGGGGTAGTGAGGAGCCCCTCATCTTCTCCACCAGGACCAGATCCAGTATTAGTGGTGATCCCCTCTGGAGGTGGTGCATTTCCAATGAACGGTCATCAAGCCACAAAATCAGGGTAATTTTTTTTCCGAGTTTCTTCCACTTGCGGCAATGAGGCATGCAATGACACCAGCAGAGGGAGTGTACACACACCCCCATGCACTCCTCCAGCTGTCTGCCTGATCTCCACCCCTTTCTGCAGCATTAGTGTGCTGCCTCCCAGTCTCCGCTAGGAGCCAGTCAAACGCCGACCACTGACTCCCTCCCTCCCCAGAGAAGAAGGGAAGTGCCTTGGATACTCAATCCTTCTCCTCCACTGCCAACCCCAAACATCCAGTGCTTGTTCCTAAACACAGGTCACCAGCATAGCATGAGGTACGGCATCCAGTGCCTCAACCCTCAGTGCCACTGAGCTGATGATAAAAGACAATTTAGTATTTGCATATCCATGATGCAATGCTTTCACATGGGGAGTGTTTCCTCAAATAAAAAAATATAAAAAAATAAAACTGTACAACTGATACTATAAAATAGATGTCCCTACACATAAAAGGGATGTTCCAACCCTTGTTCTCTGTCTAATAGCCATCTACATGTGCTCATTTGTTTCCCCACAATATTAGTAATAAAAGCCATTGTATAACAGCAATAATGCACTGCAGAGTGTGGGTTGTGCTGAGATAAACTCACTTCTGGGGGTGTTTGATGCACTTAGTCTTTGGCATTGTGACCAGCCACCCCAGGCATGAGGTTATCCCAGCACGACCCACACCCTGTCATGCATTATTGCTTAGTTAATACCCATGGACTGAGTATTGATTTGGCATTCATAAATTACTAGTTGAATTTATGCAATAAATAATTTATTTACAAGCAACACTCAACTTGTTGAGTATAATTGATAATTAACTGTACACCACATGTGTAATGCATAGTTACTAGTTAAGACTTACCAATTCCTAGCCAGCTGACTGGTGCAGTGGCATGGCTAGCGATTGGGAGGCCAGATGTTATACATAATCTAGGATATCTGCCCCTCACTGCATGTGCCACACATCTGAATGAGGCCACCCCTCTCTGAAGCACCAACTGAGTTTCTGTCTGGGGTAGAGCCCCCACACAACAGATCCGCCCTGAGGTGGGGTAAGCTAGGCTGTCAGTAGGAGACAGAGGTAAGTCCCAGGGTCGGCAAGGGTGGTATGGTTGTGTAAGAGTAGTACAAGGTAAGCTTACTTGTGGCAGCACAGTGATTTGGTTTTGCACGAGGTACAATCAGATATGAGCAGGATGTGGAACAAAAGGAGAAGTAGACCAAAAAATGGATATACTCAGTATGTGATAAAAACAATGCTTACCTGAATTTCTTACGATTAGCTATGTCTCCAAGTGTCTTCACCATTCATAGGTGTGTGCATCTGAAAGCAAGTGGAAAACATTTTAAGAAACCTGCATCTGAAACAAACATTCTGAATAACTGAGTTAAGATTTCTAGCCCTACTCGAATCTCAGCAAATGGCAAGCATTAATCTCTTCTGGACTGGATTGCTACAAACAGAGCAAATAAAATTATTGCTGCAGGCACCTTTTCAGATTCTGTTAGTGATCACCTGCCTACTTTTTGCATTTGGAATGGTCACTGCCCTCACCCCCCCATCTAGAATTATACAGTTTGGGGATTTCACCAAACTTAATCCAAATGCACTTCTTGATGATATTAATAACATCGACTGGGTGGCTTAGTCTAGGAAGAAGATGGTCGCATAGAAAGAGAGCTCCAGTTCCCATCTACATTAAATCTCTGCCATCCTCCTCACAACCTCTCAAAATTGACTAATATATCTCTCTATAAGGGTGAGATACATAGCACCTACTAAAAGATCCGCAAAAAAACAAACACAGCTGAGTTTCTGAATGGCTAATATGAGCTTGAAGCATAAGCAGTCAGCCTTGGTTGGAGAAGGTCTAGAAAGCAGCATGGAGGCTGCAAAGCAATCTATTCCAGCATCAGAACCCCAGCAAATGAGCGCTGCAACACTAGAAATGCTCCTGCACTCATTGAAGTTTGAACTCACCCACCAGATGAGAGCAGAGTTCGAAAATATTGGAGCCTAACTTACTCACCTCCAGCAAACCATGAATTCTCTCAGTGACACCATGAAAAACCATGCTGGTAGACTGGAGGAAGCCAAGACCCGAATAGGCACACAGGAGGATTTAAGTAGTAGAATAGAATCCTCCCTGCAGAAAGCCCTTCAGGAGATAGAAGAATTAAAAGAAATCCTGGATGACCATGAGAATTGGGAGCACAGATGCAATGTGAGGGTAGTTGGGCTTCCCGAGGGCTCTGAGGGATAGGACTGCAGGGGTTATATGGCTAAATGGCTGAAATTAACTCTGAGCCTAGCAGAGACTGCCGACCTGGAAATACAGAGGGCACATCATTTGCCAGGAAGGCGCCCAGGACCGGACGAGCACCCACGGCACATCATCATAACATTTTTGGGATTACAAGACCAACAGCTGGTGTTGGATGCAGTGAGGAAGCTGGGCAACATATCAGTCTTGGGCAGGAAAATAAGCATTTTCCAGGACTTCTCCCAGAGATGGCAAGCAGCATGACAAGCTTTCAACGAGGTGAAGAAGTCACTCCACAGCATGAAGTGCCAGTTCGCCATGGTATATCCAGCCAGGCTAATTATTTACTCTAGCAACCAGGAGTCCAAATCTTTTATGGACCCAGATGCAGCCAAGATCTATGTGGAGCAATTAAAAGCAAAAAGAGAACTGGGCAACGAGAGACAACAGGACAATCCATGAATAAAACAATCACAGTTATGTGGCTATAAAATTATCAGTTGGGTGTGGGGTGATGAGGGAGGCCTTGTGCTCACTTGATCTGCAATGGAGATTCCTCCAGCTGACAGAGGCTGGACTGAGCCACCCCCCCCCCAACTCCCTGCTCCTAAGTCTCACCATAATGGCCCCTTAGTGGCACGATCTGCTGCCTTATT
Source organism: Neoceratodus forsteri (assembly GCA_016271365.2). NCBI lineage: Eukaryota > Metazoa > Chordata > Ceratodontiformes > Ceratodontidae > Neoceratodus > Neoceratodus forsteri. The sequence goes on from CM057451.1 coordinate 761,828,487, forward strand.
GGCACTATTTCGGCCGACGGACAAAATAGGAACAATCTCATGAGAGGGCTGGTTGTTCACTGCACTTTTTTGTCTGCAAACTTGTAGGGGCTTATTTTACAGTTTATACTCTCTAGTGCGCCTGACTTTGATTTATCCGTGTATGTTCCTGCATGATTTTTGGACTGGGTAGACTGATACAACAGCCCTATACCTGATGTTTTAGTGCTAATCTAAAGTGGGACACGCTATCTAAATCACTCTTTAATTTAGCTTGTTATTAGAAGATTGTGTATTTTTCTGTTTTTTTTTCTATTTCTCCAGTCTGGGGAAATTGAACACAAATACATTACAAAGGATGGGTAGAATAATATGGAGTATGAACCCTTAGAATGGGGACATCTTGGAGGTGATGGTTGTTGTGGGGGGATACACTGGTAAATCTAAAAAGTAATACTGTCTTTTGACACCCTGTAATGTCTGTTTTCACTTCAAAGGGACCTTCAAGTTTAACTCTTGGGACGGCTGAGCACTGGATTGACTAATCTGTGAAAGCATATTCCCTGGCTGGGAGTAGTGTAGAGGGCCCTATTCAGGGGGCCCGTGCATGCCAACCACACCAGTAACGAGGGTCTCAAAGAATATATATTAAGGGATAGTACCCTGAGCTTTCAGGGTGCCTAAGGACTTGGCAATAGCCATGTGGGTTCTCCCCAGTCAACCCCGATATAGATGAGAACAATGGTTGATGCCTCTCCCTGGCCTCTGGGGTGTCCCCTTAAACATCTAATCAAAGGGATGGGAACCAAGGCTCATCCATGGAAAGTAGCAGGTTTTGAGAGGTAAAAACTGGGACAAACTGGGAGAAACTGTCTTGGGGGCAATATAGATGGGATTCTAGGGGAAATTTTGAGTCTGTTTAGAGGAGGGGGGTTAAGAATGGGGATTTCAGGGATGTTTCAAGTTTTACAGTTCTAGTTAGTTTAGGTTTAGTGTTAAATTGTTTCAGCTAGTTTGTCTGTTAAGTTGGGTTGAAAAGCAAAAAAGTCAGCTGGTAATGCTCTATGATAGACAATCACTTAGATATTGTTGCATTGGGTCAGTCTGAAGTAAGATCAGGCCAAGGATGAGTACACTACAATGCATATCATGGAATATGCTGGGACTCAGGTCTGCTCTTAAAAGAAAGAAAGTGTGGAACTATTTGACTAAGCGTAGGGGAGACATATGTTTCTTGCAGGAGATCCATCTGATGTGACGGGAAGTCGGGGAAATCTTAAGCGGATGGGGAAGTCACTTCCTATCAGCTCCCTACACTTCATGTGCAAGGGGGGTTGCAATTTGGATAAGACCCAAGCTCTGATCCGATACATAGCAGATCCCATGGGGAGATATGTTATATGTGATATAACAGTGGTGGAGCATAGATACTTGCTGCTTTCCTTTTATGGCCCCAATATAGATGACCCAAGTTTTTTTCACCACCTGTCTGTAGCTCTGGCCCCCTTCCCAGATAACTTAATAACTGGAGACAACTTCAACACTTATTGGGATAAGCAAATGGACCACTTGGGAGGTTCAGTCAGGCCCCCCTCAAAGAGTGCTGCAGCATTAAAAACACTAGTGAGAGAGAGGGCCTTGGATGAGGTATGGAGGTACTCTCACCTAGGGAAAAGGGAGTATTCCTTCTATTCCGCGGTCCATAAAATATCTACAAGAATTGACCTCTTCCTGGCCTCCCGCAATGTTCTTACAAATGTGGAGACAGTGGAATATGGCCCCATCCTAATATCTGATCATGTCCCCTTACAAATGTCCATCAGAATAGGTGCGGCTCCACCCCTAGTCAGGCAATGGGAGCTAGACCCTATATTGTTATCCTCCTCAGATTTTAAGACCCATGTGTCAGTAAACATTCAGGAATTCCTTCTACACAATAAACTATCCGACACATCTGCTGGAAATACCTGGGAGGCCTTCATTTGGGGGATTGTTATATCATACGCTGCTCATCTTAATGAAGAGAAAAAGGAGGAGTCCGCACTGGAACAGGAAATAGCACATTTGGAAAAACTAATAATGGTGGGCAAGGCAGCAAACAATGAGAGAGAACTAAAAATTAAAAAGGGCAGACTGCACCAGATTGCAAACCGACAGATAGCAAGGAACCTTATGAGGACTGGGGCAACCAATTATTTTGAGGGGGACAAAGTGGGAAAGTAGCTGGCTTGGAAAGTGAAACAAAAATCATCAGAAAGAGTCATTTTGGAGATAGAAGACAATGAGGGAAAGCTGGCAGTAAATCCTTTGGTTATAAACAATAAATTCAGGTCCTTCTATGAAAGTCTGTACACTACAGAAGCCACCCCCCCCCCAATATGGACCCTGAGGACTTCTTGGACACCGTCCAGTTTCCCTCTCTGGATCAGAATGGCAGACAAAGTCTGAACATCCCGATCACCATGTCTGAACTTAAGCGGGCCATCTGGTCCTCCAGCACTGGTACAGCCCCTGGACCAGTCGGAATACCAATAGAATTTTATAAAGTCTTTTGGGGGGGATTAAATCAGGTACTACTACACATGATTCAGGAATTCTTAGAAAGAGGGTAACATCCCAGATATCCTCCTTAGTTGATTTCCTCCTGACTACACAGGAACAAAAAACATGGACAGCTCTAGATCTTCTTGACGAACGATACACTAGAACTTTTCCATTTTTTGCCGCAGCACCCAGCAGGAAGTTTATCAAATATCTTGCCAACCCCTTCACAAGAACCACCATGACAGCATGCCTAGCTGCTCATGCAATGAGGGGCATAAGAGGGGGATTATCCCCAGAGACCTCTATTTTGAATATTATATGGGAGGAGGGAAAAGAACCCCTTTGGGTAAGACAAGTGTTAAGATCATGGTATAGGGCAGGCCTTAGGGGTGTCTCTCAACTATTTGAACAAGAAAAGTTAATACCATTCCAGGCCCTGTCCAGGAAATATAACCTTAGTCCCTCCCATTTTTTCATATACTTGAGGCTGAGGACCAGGACCAACCTATTCTGCAACAACCACTGTGTAGGTCACCCCTGGAGAAATCTCTCTGGTCATCTCAAAAACCAGGAAGCCCAAGGCCCCTGGCCGGATGTTATTAGATCCTATTGGGCACCCTTGCCCCAATTCTGCACAATCTAAAATCTAAGTGGGATGCAGACCTGGGGAGGGGTACACTCACTGAGGGAGATTGGAAAACAATCCTGTGAAAGGGCAGGCAATGTTCCATAAGCAATAGATTAAGGGCCACATGCTTCAGTGTCCTACATAGGGCATACTTCACTCCTGCACTGGTAAACAGGATTGACCCCTCACGGCCCCACATATGTCCAAAATGTAAGACACAGCCCAAGACATATATTCATATGGTGTGGTCATGCCCTCAATTTATGGACTACTGGAAAGGGACATCTGATATAATGCGGAAAACCTTAGGGACTGTCCAAGAAGCTGGCCTGGGGGAAATCCTGCTGGGTCTCCTGGGAGGTTCCAAGAAAGGGGAGGGTCTGGACTACCCTCTTTGGTGACTAGCTATGGTGGTGGTGGGGAAACAGGCCCTGATGGGCCATCGGGGTGTGGATACCACCCCCTCTACAGGGGAATGGGTGGGCAGATTGTTACATTGTATGAAAATTGAACACACTCAGTACAATGCTACAGGTAGAGAAGACATATTTAATAGAATATGGGGCCCCCTGGAACGGGTAATACAGGAGCCCTGGTTCCCCTTATTCTGAAAGACTGCCTCCTCATGAGCTTGGATATGAGGACATCTCCCCCATCTGTAAGTGGGCCCTGGGAACTCTCAATCCATGGGGCTAGTCTCTCTACTGATATTGCTAGCACTCCCCTGTCCCTCATTACAATGATGAAAAGTCCTGAGCATGCACTAACTAACCATGATTAACAATGTCAAGTAAAATTGTGTCTTGTAACCAGTGTAACAAATGGTTAATGGTGACTATCTTACTATTCTAAATGGACAAATGTGATTGCTAATGCTCTGTATGTCTACCTGCTGAAACCTTTAAATAAAATAAAAAAAAAGAAAATAACAGACTGGTCTCCTATCTATATCACTGAGGATGCAAATACAGCACTCAACTACCTGGTTTCTCAGCTACTAGCACTACGGGATCTGCATGTCCCATTGAAAAAAAAGTGGCTTAGGGGCTCTGCCAACAGATGGTTACCCAGAGACCTCCTTCAGACTATGAGAAGAAAGGACAAGGCCTGGGCCTTGGCTAAGAAGTTCCTACAGACAGAAGACTGGGCTAATTATAGAAAAATGAGGAATGCCTGCAAAAACGATATTCAGAGGGCTAAAAGGAACTATTGCCATAAGCTTCTCCAGTCCTTAGCTGGTGATACCCGGGGTTTTTGGAACCACATCAAACATTTCGTAGGCCAAAGGCCCAAGACAGCCATAACCGAAATGACGCTAAATGATGACAACTGTAACAAATTACCTATGAATGCAAATGCTCTGAATGCTCAATTCTCTGATCTCTCTGAATACCTGGAGAAATTTAACCAGACCCCTGCACCTCATCCTGATATGCACCTTCTTTCCGGATCCTCCTTTCTACTCAGTTCAGTCTCCACTACTGAGGTGCTGCATCTCCTTAAATCTATCTCCCATCATGGATCTGCTGGTCCAGATGGGTTACTGCCAAATTTCATCAAAACGGCAGCTCGAGCTCTTGCTGTCCCTATTGCGAGAATTTTCAATCTATCTATACTAACCCAGACAGTGCCTACGCTATGGAAAACTGCTCAAGTTGTCCCTGTACACAAAAAAGGGGATACCAAAAACATGGCAAACTACAGACCGATTGCCATTCTCTCTACTTAAATAAATTACTTGAAAAGGCTGTTGCCACCCAGGTCTCAAAATATCTGCACCTTCACAATCTTCTATCTCCTACTCAACATGGATTCTGAACAGGGCACAGCACCTCAACTGCACTACTTCAGGTATCTAATGAAGTCTTAATGGTGATGGATAAGGGCCTGCTCATGGGGGCCATATTTATTGACCTCACTAAAACCTTTGATCTTGTGAATCACCCTCTGCTACTCTCCAAATTGTCCTTCCTGGGTTTTTCCCAGTCTGCCATCTCTTGGTTTGATAGCTACCTCACTGGGAGGATGCAATTTGTTCAAATTGAAACTGCTGTCTCTGACCCTTTCCCAACCTCGGTTGGAGTTCCCCAGGGATCTATACTCGGCCCTCTCCTTTTCTCCCTTTTTATTAACAACCTTCCCTCACTTCCCTGTTCCTCCTCTTTAAACCTTTACACTGATGACATGGTGCTTCTCGCTAGTGGTAAAGACCCCACATCAGTAAAAGCAAATCTTCAAGCTGACTTTGACTGCTTACAAGATTGGTTTCTACAGAACAGACTCATACTTAATGCTAAGAAAACTGTGGCTATGCTTTTTGGCTCCCCCTCTGGAATCAAATCCTGTGATCTGGACTTTTAGTACTATGTCTTCATGGCTCCCCTTTGGAATCTGTTAACTCCTTTAGGTACCTCCACCACCAATCACCATTTGCTGACACATCAACTTACTGGGCTTGGTATATCTTCAGAAGCCCTAAAGTGGTTCACTAGCTATTTAGCAAACCACACACAACAGGTGAAAATAGGGTCTGCCCTTTTTGCTAAACTGCCTGTCTGCTCTGGGGTTCCTTAAGGATTGATATTGGGACCCCTTCTATTTAGCACCTTCCTCAATAATCTTCTGGCATCCTGTTCCAAACCAGTACTCCTCTACACAGATGATGCAGTCATTTTCTCAAAGACTGCTGACCCAACCCTCCTTCAGGCCCAACTTCAGAAAATTTTTTACTGAAGCTAAGTCCTGGTTCATCTCATAAGTTGATGCTTAATTGCAAAAAAACAAAGGTCATGCTCTTCCATGGTACCCACAGTAAGCACAAAGCCAAACAATTGGTGATTAAAAACAGTGCAGGTATTGTTCTTCATCAGACTTAATCTTTTAAATACCTAGGAGTTACTCTGGATAGTACGCTCTCCTACTCCAACCATGTTGAGAATGTTGCCAAGGCAGTTAACATTCGCCTAGGCCTTCTACATAGGCATAAACACTGCCTTACTACTGAAGCCCTCAGATTGGCTATCCAAAGTTCAGTTGTGTCTATTGTTGACTATGGTTTGGTCATTTATGGTTCCGCCACAGATACAACCCTACGTCAGCTCACCACAGCTCTGAATAAGGCATGACGTCTATTAACTGGTGCAGTGTATCGTACTCATACTTGTGACCTTTACGAACAAGCAAACTGGCTTCAACTCCAGGCTCACATTGAATATCAAGCCTGTCTTATGGCTAAGAAGGCTGATCTTGGTCTCCTACCACCAGGTTCTCTTCAGCTTTTCAGTCCCTTCTGGGGCACTCGGAGCACACAAAGTTCTGTGAGCCAAACTTTTACTGTCCCTTGCTTTCGAATCTTACTCAGACAGCGATCCATTGCAGTTAGAGCTGCTAATTTATTTAATTCACTTCCTCCTGATATTGCGACAACTGCAACCTTGGGACCATTTAAGTGGAAGCTGTGTCAATTCCTAATTTCCAGAGCATCTTGTGACTGCTATCCTCCCTAATCTCTGCTGACAGCTAAATAGACTGGGACCGCCATCTTTTACCATTTGCTCCTGTATAGCCCTATCCTGTTGCTGTGCTATTCCACTCATCCACTCACAGCACTTCCTCCGTTATCCCTTTCCCATTCCTGCTCTCTTTTCATCCCCTCATCCCCCCCTTCCTTTACCCCTCCACTCCCACTTCCCCCTCTCTCCTCTGTTTCCTCACCTTGTTCTCTCCCACAACCCCCCTGCCCCAGTGGGTGATTTCCTGCTATGCTTCAATGTGGAATCTCCTTCTTGCTCTTATTTTGCTCCTTCCACCCCCAATTCACCCTCTGCATTTCTCTCCTTGTAATCCTTTCACCCTCTTCAAACAAGGCCACTGGCTGCACTTGACACAATATTTATCTTGCCATATTGTTCTTTTGTTTATATAATTACTTTCCTGATGTTGTGCTACTTACTTAAACCATTGTAATTTGCAATTCTTGTGACCTGACGTGGAACCTCTGTAAAAGAGCCCTTGGCACAAAGGTCTTTCTGATTTGTTAAACAAATAAAAATAAATAAATAAAATACCTAGGAGTCACACTTGACCTATCTCTGGATTTTAACCTTTGCATTGCAGCTACCTATAAGTCGATAAACTCCAAACTGCGTCTTTCCTATAAAATTAGGTTCTCCCTCAATGATGCTGTTCGGCTTGTTATTGCACAAGGTTTCCTCCTTCCCTCTGTTACATACTACTCACAGGTATATCATAATGCTGCCAAAGGAGCCCTCCAAAAATGGAACACCTGCTAAAACAGCATATGCAGAGTTGCCCTCTCTGCACACAGACTTACTCATCATTGTCAGCTCTACTCCAAACTGAATTGGCTCTCCCCGGCTTCACACAGACACTATTCTGCTGGCTACTTGATTGATAATATTATGAGAATGGGGACCCTGAGTACCTCTTAAGGCTGCTATCTCATCTCTCCCAAGCATATCTCCTCAGGTCATCCGTACAAACCCTACTTGAAACTCAGATGTCTCACAAAAAAGGGGGAACTATCCTTCACTATATCTGCCACCTGCATCTGGAACTCCCTCCCCCCACATCAAACTCTTCAAATCCCACCATGCCTTTAAACTGGGTCTTCACGCCCAACTTATTGACCCTGATGGCTGCTCCTGTGCTGTAATTTGAGACTTACTACTAGCAGCTTTCCTTCCCTACATGGCACTTACTATTTCCCTTCACGTTCTAAAATCTGCATGTTCCTACTTCCATCACGAATCCTATTGTTATAACTGTTACTTATTTTTTATAGTTGTTGTAGTATTTTATTTAATTAGTTAATTAATATTGTATCATCTAGTGCAAGTAGTTAATGTAATGTTATTTGTTTTCTCTCAGTTACACAGAAATGGCTTGCTGTTGTCAGTAAACTGTGCAATGTTTTGTTTTCACTTCATGCTACACCATGAACTATTGTCAGCTTTGTTTGTACTTTGTTCTCTCCTGATTGTACTCTCCCAGTCGTGCCTGAATATAGGCAATACTCTTGTCTAGTGTACCAAACCAGTAAACAAAAAACAATTAAATACAATCATTTGTCAATGCTGAATGTTGTCTTGCTGGTGTTTGGTACTGTCATATGCAGGTAGTCTTGGGCCACCTGTTGTATCCAAGCTGGGGAGAAGTGTTCTACCCTGGTAGGATCACATAAGGATGTCATCTGTCGCATCTTAACTCTATGATAACAACTAGTAAATATATGTCACCCATCAGATGTTTACTTTGAGTACCAGAAGAGCATTCAAATGTCAAGGATTTCACCCTGTCATACTGAAAGGTTCTCATACGGTCCATCACAGATTGGATCTGGACAGTAAGTGACAACCCTCTGTCGACCTTTAGGGAGAGAAGTTTCAAGAGAGAATAACATAAGTCTAGATAAGCCTGGCAGGAGTATCTGCCTACCATCTTTGAGTAGTGCCTTGCCTGCTTTCTGATGGATCATTTGGTAATATCCCATCAGAAGAGCACATCAGGGTAGAGATTCTGGACTGATGAATGAGTCTGCAATAAGGGTCCCAATCTGTCAGGAAAGGAAGAGTCCTCAGGATGTTATTATTCAACCCCCAACAGGGCTTCCCCAGCTGAATGGATGGGTCTATGGATAAAGTACACTGGAGGAGAAAATGATAAGAGAGGCCAATGGGATAAATCAAAGCTGGCAAGATGGTACACCTACTTAACACAACATAATCAATACATGTGGCCAATTGTGCTCAATGGTAGGTAAATTCACCTGATGGATGGAGAGCATGGAATACATCTACCAGGTGAGATTCTCTCCACAGGGCTTGCAGGCATAAGGAGTCACACTACATCTTGGACGTCTTTGCTCACCAATGATGGAGGTGTAGTGGGCAACTGAAATGTCCCACAAGAACAATCATCCTGAAGGAGCATAAAAAAGGTTGTAGGGACTTGAATAAAGTCACCCTGTCAAATTTTGATTACGAAGCATATACAATCAGTCAGTAAGCAGTCTGATTGATATAACAATTGAGTAAGAGAGCCCGACCTGGTTGTAAGTCAACTACCTGAGTAACAGTAGGAGAAAGATGGTTAAACAGGATGGCAACACCCAAACACCTCTCGGTGCTGAGTAAATAATAAGAAATACCAGATGTCCAAAGTCCTTGTGTGGTGACAATATCACCCAAAGAACATAACCATGTGTCCTTTAAAAAAATCAATTGTGCCTGAGAATCCCGCAAGCCCTGCTAAAGTATCTTCCTTCACATGAGATTGTGAATGCTGTTGACATTCAGCATTGCAATCATCATACAAGAGTAGAGGAAAGGTGAAAGCTACTATTTTACAGCCATCAAAAAGTATGGCAGCTGCATATGTTTCTTTTTGAATTTGACCTTCGATCAAGATGCGGGGCCAACTTTCTGTTTACAGGTTGCCATCCACTTTAGGGAGTTGTCTTCATTGTCCGGTGATCCATTGATGCCAATTGACATCATGGAAGAGGTGTCTGAATCAATATCGGCATTGGTATTCACCCATGCCTTTAGAGAGGCAAGTGAACAGAATCTGTTACGAAGAGGAAGAGATTTGGCAGATGCAAATGGAAGGAAAGTAAGCAAAGTTCAGTTTTTGAAGGGATTGCCTGCAGAGGCATTTCAGTGAAGGAAGAAGGAGGCAGCATAGATGACACTTCAGTGGCATCTGAAGGAAGCAATGGTGCAGTGATCTCAGATGCAGCAATTGAGAACAAGTCTGAAGCAACTGGGGCAGCATGCATAGGTAGAGATAAAGTAATGGAAGAGTCAGTAAGTGGGACGGTCAACAAAGGATGTCCTACAGAGATAGGTGAGGATTGGACATCTGCTGCTGGTGACTGTAAAGAAAGCCCAGAATTCGGGTCATCATCAGGTTGCACAGAGGTAGTGAGAGTATCATCAAGAGATGACCATGCAGGTTTGTTGTGAGCCGCCCATGGGAAATTGCAGAAGGAATGACCCATCACTTGGCAAAGATTGCATGTCATCCTGTTATGGCATTTCTCTGCTACAGTATATGTCCATGTTCCAAACAAAGGCTACACTGTTGTTGGTCACAGACATTATTAAGCAAGTTGAGAGAGTCACATTTAAAACAAGCCTTTGGCTGGCCCGAGTAGAAAAAAACTCCACGATCACAGACAAAAAAAAAAAAAAACTATTGGGAAGATGAGTTAGTCCAGCGTCTTTATACTTCCACCTCCCAGTTCAAATCCCATATTTGTCCAGTATCTTGCCTGGGCAACTGAGCACCTCACTATGTTGTTTAAGCCAATAAGTGATGTTCTGGACATTCACCCCTTCGTTGCGGAACATCACTGTCACCGTACAAGTGGTAGGTCTGGTGAGGGGATTGCCAGAAAAGGCAACCACAACTCTGAATACCATAAGCAATTCATCCAAAACTGATACAATGAAGAGTGAAGCTGGAAAATAACATAATAAAATACTGATCCAGAGACGTGGATAATGGCAAAGATGTTGCCTGGAACAAATCCAAGGGATTTCATTAAAAGCCATTTGACCAGGAAGGAGTGGTCAAGAGGAAGGTCATCTGTGCTGGTATATTTCAGGCATACTGCATTTCCCCACAGGGTAGGTGTGGGCTGTGCTGTGGAAAAGTCCAAATGCTTAAATGGAGCATCCTGTGGTGGTATGCGATGGAGCAGTCAGAGCATCGGCGTCATCGAAAGAAGGTAGTGCTGAGGCTGCTGATGAAACCAGATCAGGTGGCAAAGCACCATGCCTTGAAAGAGGTTGTGAAGCAACAGTCTCTGAGTCAGCCCAGGAAAGCTGTGATTGGTGGTCCAGTAATGGAGCTGTGGCATTCCGTGGGTGTGCCTCACATGGTGATTCATAAGTATCAACAAGAAAAACAGGCATAATGGCCAGGTCTAGAATCCAGGAATGGCTGTCTGGACCCATAATCCAGCCCACCTTCTGTAATGCCCATTTCGGGCTCCAACCAGGTTTGGTGGATAAGAGCTGCTGGTACAAGCACATGCTCATTCATTGGATTCAGACCAGCTGTCACACTTGTCCAGTACCACTACCAGGGGGGCAAGAGAGGAGGAGGGCTTCCCCGGTCACTGGTGGTGGGACAGGATGGTGGAACTACATTCTCCCAGGGTCCACAATGCCATTACTCACATCCCACCCACCCCTGCCAGTGACCGAAGCAGCCCCCCCTCCCCTCTAGCCGCCCTGGGAGTGGTACTATGCCTAGTGTGAGATCAAGTCTGACTCCAATGAATGAGCACATGCTTACTTGTACAACCATGCACTCATTCATTGAAGTGCTCAGTCAGGCTGCTGGCTGTGTAGGTGAGTGGAGGGCTGTGTCGATGGCCTGTTCATGAAATAAGCTTGTTTTTCTTGTCAAGATAAATCTATATCATTTGTCTTGATGTAAGCTTTTTTCATCCTAATGAATAAGAAAAAAAGATTCTAGAGATAATTTTGGTGGAAAAATAAGACTTTTAGTAAGTGAAATAAGATATTTAGACTTGTCAAAATATTATTTTTTGCAATGTAGGACAGTGCCCCATCGTGTTATGGATGCCAGTTAGCTTAAAGAGACCCTCCGTATCCACCTTCTTAATCCCTTTCAAGTACTTGAAGGACCCAGTCATGTCTTCTCTCTCTCTCTCTCTCTCTCCTTTCCTCCAGCGAGTACATTTTCAGTGTCCTCAACTTCTCCTCATATGCCTTACCCTGCTGACCTGCTGTCATCTTTGTATCCCTCTCTGGACCTTTTCCAGCAGGTTGATGTCCTTTCTGAGGTGTGGGCACAAGTACTGAACTTCATACTCTAGACGTGGCCTCAAGACCTGTACAAGGTAGTATAACCTCCTCTCTCCTTACTACTGATACCCCTAGCAATGCATTCCAACATCTTGGTTGCCTGTGCTGCTGCTTTCTGCTTTCTTGCACTGCATGGGGTGCTTCAGGTTACTAGTGATTGTCACTCCTAGGTCTTTCTCCTCCTCTGATACAGATACAGTACCTGGATGCCACCCAGGTAGTAGTCCATCCTGGGATTCTTAGCTCCAATGTGCATAACAGCCATATGACCCACATACAAGGGTCCCACACTCATCTCCACTGTCTTCTCCCATCTGAACACCTCTAGAACCATGGAATTTTGGTTTGAAGCCCACCTGCACATACTTCTCCAACTTATACCATCCTTAGGACTCTCAAACAGGGCTCAAATACCCATATGCAACTTCATCTCCCACTTGGACTACCACCTGAACACTCTTCTCCCAACCAGACCATTCCTAGAACCCCAGAACCAGGATTCCATATCGTCCATGCTCAGCCCCCCCACAGACCACCCATAGGACCTCCCCAGAGCCATTTTACCCATCTGAATCACCAAAGAGACCCCCCTGGACCAGGCTTTTCCAGTTATGGCCCCCCTCTTCCCCCACTTGGACCTCACAGGGGCCCCACATGCTAGACTCCACCACCTGCACTGTAATGGGCATGGGCACACAGTTGTAATCAACCCACCCAATATAAATTAAGTAGGGGGGTCTTAACTGGGTGGTAGGGAGCTAGGGAGATGTAGGAGTCTTGAAGGGATGTTGTCTGCTGCACCAATAAAAAAAATAAAAGAAAAGGGGGGTCACAAAGGATACGCAGCTCAGAAGGGGTAAATATGGTGGACAGGTTAGGCACAGAAGTATACTTATCTGATGGGGAAGGATTCTGCGTCCTGTCAGAACTGTAAAATAAAAGAAAACAGGATAGCTGGAGAAAAAAAACACAGAAACGGAGCAGAAGCAGAGCAAAAATGAAATAAAAAAAAAAAACATTTAAACAAACATTTCAGCAACTTTTACCTCGGTTGTGTTCTGCACAGGTGCTCATGGAGAGATGTTTTCCAGCTCTGTGAAACTCTTTCAACATGGCTATTAATAAAATGTTTTCTTAATAAAAACAAGGTTCTTTCAAAAATGTATGTGTTTTATAGTCCGGTTGAAGATTTTGTGCCAGTCATGTCACGATCTTCAGTAACTATTTGTATTTATTTTAGGTTGCTGTCCAGCTTTGCACTGTTATGTTCTGTGAAATCTTAATACTGCTTCTGAATGCTACTAACTATTAATAAAAGTAAACATGGTTAGCAGTATTTAACAGTAAAATCAGCTCAGAATGACTGCTAAACTAAATGCTAAACTGATTGACTGCTAAAATACTACTAAGAAACTCTATTTTTGCAGTCAGAAGGTCATCTGCATGCTAATTTACTGTTAATATAGCAGTCTGCTTGGGTAAGGGGTACTGATTCTGTATTGGTAGTGTGTTCTTTCCTAGTCACTAGCAGACATCACTAATGGTGGGCGAAGTGGACTCAATCCACTCTGCGAAGTGATTCGCAGAGCGAAGGTGGATTCGCGGAGTGCTCCACAATGCGAAGCAGAGTGCTTCACGTTATTATGAGTAATCCAACGTCCATTGAAAACAATGACTTCACTTTAATCCGCCTCCCAGACCACTACTCCACTAATATCTTAAGGCGAAGCGCATTGAAAACAATGCACCGCCTCACTTACTTCGCCTTGTTTTTAAGCTCCGAAGGCAAATTTTGCAGTGATTCATGGTATTTCAGGTCAAATGGGCTCTTTATTGATCTGCACAGCCTCAGTTCAGGGTAGTGTGTGTAGGAAGGAGTAGAAGACAGTGTGCTCTGAGAGCTGTCTGTGATTGAAACCTTCTAAAAGCTGTTAAAAAAACATTTTGTTTTTTTTTGGGGGGGGGCTCGAACTTTAGTTCATCGATTGTAGGAAACCTTCCTGTGCTCATATCATCAAGCATTTTTGTTTTTGTGTGGATTTTGAATGTTAATGTACAACACTGAGTGTGTGTAGTGAAAGACAGTGAAAGTGCACTTTGGGAGAGGGGCGTATCTGTGGTGTAGGTAGATTTAAGTTGGAGAAATAGTGATTTCTTTGTTTCTTGGTTATATTTTTGTTATATAACTGACTGTGTTAATGTACACACAGTAATATTGTCAGTAATTGTTGAAATTTTCTTGCTGATTGTGTGTTGTATGGATCTGGTGCAGCAGTTCATAATTTTAGGTTGGTTTCATTACAATACGTGGCATATTACTGAACTCTTCAATTTGCTATGCATTACTTGTTCACCATTGTAGACAAACTGTTCTGCGTGTGTGTGAGTGTGTGTGTGTGGTGCTGCATGACATCAAATAATACACCTTTTATTGTGCCACAGACTAGTGTAATTGCAGGCGCAGCAGTGTGAACCTGCTATCCACTGCAGCTGCCTGATTTTGTACTGCGATTGTGGTATCTGTTCTTTGTTTTGCTGCTTGTACTGCCGTAAAAATCTGCAGTCAGTGCTCCCCAACCCCACTCCCACCGGCAAAAGGAAATTTTTTGCCAGATTGGATTGTTTTTGTGACCTCATCAGCACCACTGGTTACTGAAGTTGTTTTCATTGTGTGACAGAATAGTCTCTATTTGTTGCTGAAGCTACAGTTGTTTTTTTGGAGTCACATCCAGCGTCCCCCCAATCAGAGAGTGAACGTATCAAAATCTAAATTTGGTTATAATGTTGTTGTTGATCCCCCAAAATGCCCGAAAAGAGACATGCAAGCAAAGCTGGTTCTCGCCTTGGCAATGCTGGCAGTAAGATAGTCTGTGGCCATAGTTATATGCAGACACAGAAGTGCATTGCTGATGTGAGGAAAGGTATTTCTCCTGCAATGTTTTTTACAGCCCAATCAGTAGCTTCACTCATAGTTGGAGGAGATGATGTTTTCCCAGCCAGTGGTGTTAGTGTTACTGGTGTTAGTGGTGGTGGTAGTATTAGTATTGGTGCGTCAAGTTCAAATTCCGACCAGTGTACCGTATCCAAAAATATTGAGTGTGAAGCAGTGCAAGTGAGTGGCAGCGCAGATGATGTCATACTTCCCAGTAACATCCCAGTAACTGAACTTGAGGATTCTGATAATCATGTCAATGATAGCATACAATGTGATATTCCGTCCACCGTGGCAGTTAATATCACACATTTTCCATGCAGTGATTCACAGTGAGGTGAAAAAATATCAGATGATGGTGGTGTAGATGCTGATGATGAATGTGATGATGATGATGATGTTGCTGTTGTTGCAACATACAGTCCACATGCTAGCATCCAAGCAGAAGATGTGGATGTGTGTGACATTGATGAATATGATGATGATGTAATTGACCCCAGTTGGGAACCAGAGAAAAAGAAATTCAAAATGGCTTTGTCCGAGTCTGTTTGCAGGAATCCCCCGTAAAAACTTGTGATTTACTGGTTTTAGTTGATGGTGATGACCCAGTATAAATATGATAGGTAGTCGTGGTGGTCAGTTGCAGTCCAGGTGTGCAGTTCCCACATCACTTGCCCCCCCGCCACCACTTCATTGCTTAAAATAATGGACTTGAATAAGCAACATCATGGACATGTTAAAAGCAGAGCATCACAATCCTTTGTTTGGCATTTTTTTATTCAAAATGCAAATGATGAGTCAGTTGCAATCTGCCAGGTTTGCTATGTGCGTGTGACTCCAGGTAAAAAGGGGAGCCATCTGGGCACAGGAGGACAGCATACCCATCTTAAGAATAGGCACTTGGCACTGTGGACCCAGCACAAGCTGGCAGCTAATACCACAGTGGGGCGTTCACCCTCATCACCGGCAACCATAGCGAGCATGTTATCCCCTTCCATGACTGTTAAGTCCAGTAGTAAATTAAACGTGTGCAGTACTGAGGTAATAAGAGCAGAGGATTACTACAGGCATGATGAGGTGGAGGACCATAATGACTTTGAAATGTTGTCTAGTGCTGGTGAGAGTAGCAGTTTTGGTGGTGGTGGTGAATGCAGTATGTCTAGTTCAAGTGGTACATCAACCCCGGTTGGCAAATCTGGCAAAATAACTGCATTTCTGGGTTTGTCGTCATCACCTGTGCAACCATCTTCATCAAACATCCACACTCCACCCCCTGCCAATGCCATTCATCACAGAGCACAACCATATATGATTACACCCCATGTAAATTGTTTAAGTCAGCCCACATTACAGAGTGTTTTTGAGCATAAGCTGAAGTACCTCACCAATCATACAGTGTCACGTGAACTTAATGCTACGATAGTGGAAATGTTGGCAATTGATCTTTTGGCCTTCTCCTTGTGGGGAATTCTGGGTTCTGGCGGTTTGCTGCACATGCCTGTCCAAAATGGAAAGTCCCATCCAGGACATACTTTTCTACCCGTGCTATCCCCAAGTTGTTCCGCACTGTGTCCAACTCAGTAGGACATGCCCTTCAATATTTCCTCCTCTCCATTCATCCATTTAAGTATGGATATGTGGACAAGTGGCAAAACAGTAGGGAGTTCATATTTGTGTATAACTGCACACTGGGCGCAGGTGTCGGGGGTTGTTTGTGATGTTGGTAGTGTGAATAATCAGTGCAGTAAGGTGGACTGTCGCGTTAGCAATCTTGCAGGAATTCGACAGCATGCAATGATTGCTATGCACAATGTGACCTGTTCACACACTGGTGAGAACATGTTGGACATGGTACTGACTGAAATTGACAAATGGCTAAACCCTCTGTCCCTGAGAGCTGGGTTCATAGCAAGTGACAATGGGTCAAATGTGGTGAAATGCATCACAAATGGAGTTTTTTTTTGTGTTCCATGCATGGCCCACTGTTTAAATCTTGTGGTGCAGGAGTTTCTGCAGCACCCTGATGTAAAGGAAATGCTAACTGCTGCACGATGTATCTGCTCTCACTTTTCAAGATCTGGAAAGGCCCGTGACCAGCTGCGGCAGTTGTAGATACAAAACAGCTTGCCTCAGCATCGCTTGAAGCTGGAAGTTGTCACCCGATGGAACTCCACTTTATTCATGGCAGAGAGGATGTATGAACAATACAAAGCCATCTCAGAATATCTTGTGATGCACACTAGCTGTGACAGTTCCAGGGCCTCCATGTCTATGAAGACTGAACAGTGGCACCTCATGGACTCTGTAATAACAATTTTGCAGCCTTTTGAATATGCCACGCAGGCAGTGATTGGTGAGTCTGCCTCCATTAGCCAATCAATTCCACTGCTGAGGGTGCTGAGGCAGACACTGGTGAATGTACAGCATGGCCTTGATGTTGCTGGAGAAGGTGGTAGCAGTATGTTGCTGCAACAGATGCTGACAGTAATCGACCAGAATCCTCACATTGTGAGCATTCAGCGTGGTGACAACTTTGCCATAGCAACAATGCTGGACCCACGATACAAACGTGAAATTGCATCAGTACTGGAGGGAGGTCCTGAACAGGTAAAAATATCAGTGGTCAACTGGTGCGCTTGGTTCATGAGGCACAGAAGTCACGTGCCAAGGTCAGCAAACCTCAGCAGCATAATCTGGCTGAAGGTGTACCTGTAGGACTATCAAACATATCCTGCAAGGGGAAGGGGACAGCAGTTCAAGGTGGTCTGTCATCCAAAGTGGCTGGCATCAACCTGCTTTGGGAGGTTTTGTCCCAACTGGGTATTTGTGAAATAAATGATTCGGGAGAACAGGATGATGCTTCAACAATTGGATTTAGTGCGGCTCAGAGAATGGTTGAGTCATATTTGTCTGAAAACAGGCATCTGACAATAAATGAAGATCCTCTTTTGTACTGGAGTAGAAAAGTCAGGGAATGGCCAGCGCTGACTGCAGTGGCACTAAAGTACCTCTCATGCCCACCCTCCAGTGTAAGTGTTGAGAGGGTATTCAGCTCAGCAGGTGCAATAGTCAGGGATCGTTGGACAAACCTGTCTCCTGCAAATGTTCGTTTGCTAACCTTCATTAAAATGAATGAGAGGCACATACCAGCACAGACTGCAACCTCAGTATTCATACCCCGGCCTAGTCATGGTGGTTTTGGTTATGTGGAAATGGACCATCCTGGTGGCACTGGCAGTGGCTGCCTGAAATGGCCCACCACTGATGTAGATGATGACACAATGGAGAAAGAATTTCCCAGTGGTCAGACTTCAGACATAGATGAGTTTGAGGGAAGCTTTCGTTATGAGGATGATGATGTGGTTAATGTTGGCAGGTTTTAACTGAAGTTGTTAAAAGGCGGTGTGCCACCCTGGACCACCAGCACCAGGACTGATGTTAACCACTGCCACCACTAAGCATGACTCTGTCTGACCCCCATAACACCACCACCGGGACTGATGTTAGCCACTGCCACCACTGAGCACGAGTCTGTCCGCCCCCCCAGACCACCACCACTGGGACTGATGTTAGCCACTGCCACCACTGAGCATGAGTCTGTCTGACCCCCGGACCACCACCACCGGGACTGATGTTAGCCACTGCCACCACTGAGCATGAGTCTGTCCACCCCCCTGTACCACCAGGACTGATGTTAGCCACTGCCACCACTGAGCATGAGTCTGTCTGACCCCCCAGACCACCACCACCACCAGAACTGATGTTAGCCACTGCCACCACTGAGCATGAGTCTGTCTGCCGCCCCAGACCACCACCACTGGGACTGATGCTAGCCACTGCCACCACTGAGCATGAGTCTGTCTGACCCCCATACCACCACAACCACCAAGACTGATGTTAGCCACTGCCACCACTGAGCATGAGTCTGTCTGACCCCCATACCACCACCACCAAGACTGATGTTAGCCACTGCCACTACTAAGCATGAGTCTGTCTGACCCCCATAACACCACCACCAGGACTGATGTTAGCCACTGCCACCACTGAGCACGAGTCTGTGTGACCCCCGTGCCACCACCACCACCACTGAGACTGATGTTAGCCACTGCCACCACTAAGCATGAGTCTGTCTGACCCCCATAACACCACCACCACCACCAGGACTGATGTTAGCCACTGCCACCACTGAGCACGAGTCTGTGTGACCCCCGTACCACCACCACCACCACCACTGAGACTGATGTTAGCCACTGCCACCACTGAGCATGAGTCTGTCTGACCCCCATACCACCACCACCACCGGGATGGATGTTAGCCACTACCACCACTGAGCATAAGTCTGTCCACCACCTGTACCACCACCACCGGGACTGATGTTAGCCACTGCCACCACTGAGCATGAGTCTATCTGATCCCCGGACCACTACCACCTGGACGGATGTTAGCCACTGCCACCACTGAGCATGAGTCTGTCTGCCACCCCAGCCCACCACCACTGGGACTGATGTTAGCCACTGCCACCACTGAGCATGAGTCTGTCTGACCCCCGTACCACCACCACCTGGACGGATGTTAGCCACTGCCACCACTGAGCATGAGTCTGTCTGACCCCCGTACCACCACCACCACCTGGATGGATGTTAGCCACTGCCACCACTGAGCATGAGTATATCCAGACCACCACATTCATCAGCCACAGACACAAAGCTTCTTAATATTTAAACCATAAAGTGAGTATGTGTACTAATGTTTGTTATGCTACTTCACTTCCTTTAGTTGTATGTTTTGTTTTCTGTAGCTTTTCATAGCCGCAATGGTCAAACACATACGGTACACTTATTTTGTTTTGTTTACAGGTTAACAAAAAAAGTCATCTTCACTGAAACTTGGTGGGAGTGGTACTGCAGCTGTACCGTACAGAGGAACCTATGGAATATCCATTTGAAATCCATTCTGGTAAGTATGAAGATTTTATTTCATCTGTTTCATTGTTTTGGAAAGACTGTAGCAAATATTGCACACATGTTGTGTTAGTTGACAAGATGTGGGCTTGAAATGTAACTTGACTTGAGACTGAGAACCAGGGAGGGACAAATAACAATTAAGTTGTAAGAAGTCATTCATTTCTTTTTTTAGGAAACTTCCAGATGCTTTGTTGTTCTGTCAAAGTGGCCTTTATTAGATGACCATGACCATCGTTAACAACTGGACTCCAGAAGGATGCAAATGAAATCTGTGAGGAAGTAACAAAATAAGAAACCATTACAGACAAACATGCAAATATGCTTTCCTCCACCCCCCCAAAACAAATACTTACCTTCATGTGCTTGAGAGTTATCCATTTCCAATTTGAACGCAAAAAATTCTCATTGAGCACTGGAATGTGCACACCAACAGTTTCTGTGACCTGTGATGCAGAACAATACCATGAGTACATGTCCATGTCAACCCCCCTCCACACCTACAAAATACACAAACATATATTTATATATATCTACTCACCAAGGCTACTATTAGTGTACAGACAAAGGGTACTCTTCCATCCAGTTGAGATGACCACATTGCATTTGCTCAAATCACCTTGCAGAACTCAATGGACCCGCAACAGTACGCTCACGGTCATCATTTTGTTCTGGGGGACTTTGTATGTGCTGAAACACTCCCACTTCACTGTGTTACCACTTGTCAATTTTTTGCACACAAGGAGGATACATTTTGGGCATGCAGAAAAAATCTGGGGACTCTGTGCCACCACTGCACGCATGACTAAGTGCATCATTAATTCTAGGGGACTTTGTATGTGCTGAAACAATCTCATTTCACTGCATTACCACTTGTCAATTTTCTGCACACAAGGAGGATGCATTTTAGACATGCAGAAAAAATCTGGGGACTCTGTGCCACCACTGCGCACATGACTGAGTGCGCCATTAATTCTGGTCCAGAAGCAAATGATTTGATACCTTTTAATGGACCAGCATAGATGAAACAACAAGAACAAAGTGCTCTAACTTTCGGACCAACCAGTCCTTCTTCAGAAGCCTAATGCATTGGGCTTTTTGAAGAAGGACTGGTTAGTCACTAAGGCCTGTCATCATCTATGCTAGTCCATTAAAATATCAAATCATTGCTTCTGGATCTATTCTTACAGAGACCAAAATGGCAAATACTAAATCTATATTCCATTAATTCTGGGGGACTTTGTATGTACTGAAACACTCCCATTTTACTGTGTTACCACTTGTCAAGTTTCTGGACACAAGGCATGACTGAGTGTACCATTAATTCTGGGGATGCATTTTGTGTGTTGTGAGATTGTGAGCTCATGATGTCATATTGATATTATCAGTTAAAGCAGCATTGCAAGAATGTCATGACAATTTTGAACTGTACTTTTTTATGTTACTTTACATTGCCACAGCCACTACTTACCTCCGAGTCGTGACTTGAATGATACGCTTCTTTTCACAATTTCTGTCTGCTTTACTTAGTTCACCACTTTTTTTCATTTATGAAAAACATGAGCATGCCTTTCAATATTGTTCTGACCAGGTCAGTATTTATTTGCAGCTGCTTTTCAATAAATATTGTTCTGTGGTGTCATAAAACACTGTCTGCTGCATAACTGTTAATTTACAACAGAAGTGATATATAACAACTAACTGATGTGATGGAGAAAAGCAGAGGAAAACAATGACAAAGACCTGGTCAGCACCAATTTAAAAGGAATGCTCCTTTCATTATTTCACACATGAAAAAAGGTAGTACAGCAGACTCAATTACTGGAAATTCTCGTATCATTCCAGTCAGGATGTAAGTAAAGGAAGTTGTAACATAGCATTAAAAAATATAGGTCAGAGTTCTCAACAGATTGTTGCGCTGCTGTTTTACAGAGATTCTTCAGGTTACATAGTTATGGTGATGCACATAACCTAATATGTGGCTCCTTACTTCCAGGGGATATTTCTTGCTCCACATAGTGCAATACATTTCTGAGAAAACCGCCCATAATTTCATTACAGTGGGTCATGTGACAGAGGAAATGCCATTCAGAAAAGCAGCCCACATTCTGCCCCACTTTCTCATCAACATTAGGACGTGATGCCAGGGGGAGCACAGGTGCGTGCTCCACTACAGTAAATGTCCAGCAGCTATCCCAATGTTTCGTTATGTTATAAGGTTCAGTTTGTGATGAAATGTGGGAACGTTTCCACTAATAATGCTCTTCTAACTGGAAACGTGTCCACACGTTTTACCACAAACTGACCATTATAACATAAAGAAACATTTGGAAAGCTGATGGACAAATGGACATTCACTGTAATGGAGCACGCATCTGTGCTCTCCCTGGCATCATGTCCTAATGTTGCTGAGAAAGGGGAGCAGAGTGTGGGTGGCTTTTCTGAACGGGAATTCCTCCTTCATGTGATACACTGTAATGAAATTATGGGCGGATTTCACACAAATGTATTGCACTATGTGGAGCAAGAAAGATTCCCCTTGAAGGGAAAATGTGTGTTATTAAACAACAACAAAAAAAAACACACAAAACTCATACAGCACAGTAGTGGGATGGGGGCGCTCCAGAAAACAGTCCCTTAATGTAGCCTTGGGATGCCATGATGGTCCAGCAGCAGGTGCAGCATTGTGATTATTTGCTGCTGTTGTTGGATTGTGTTGTTCTGCTGCTGCACAGCACCTTCCCTCTCATTCTTCTCCTCCAGGGCCACCCACACCAGAGCAACATCGGCCTCTGTTGCAGGGACTGTGGCACGGTCCACTGCAGGTGGAAACCCAGGTAGTGGTGGTGGTGGTGGAAAGGGTGGTGCTGGTGGCTGTGGTGGCGGTGGTGCAGCTGCTGTACTGGCCCTCCTCCTGCTGTTGCAGTGCTGAGGCACAACTTCAACCCAAGCAGCACCCTCAGCCACTGCCACAGAAGGGCCACCAGGTGGATGCATGGCCCCTTCCATGGCAGCCTGCCACTCCACCTTGTGGTGGTTCAACATGTGGGTGCTCTGGCCACCGGTCCCCAAATGTGTCCCCCGGGGGCTACAGTGCACCAGCACACTGCACAGAAGGCACACCATGACTGTGCTGTCTCCCCCCACAGAGTTAAAAACTCCCACATTAGGGAGCTGCAGGGAAGACTAGATACAGTCCTAGCGCCACCTATGTTTTCCTGGGACACCTCCTGTGGCGGTGGTGGAGGAGGTGCTGCCGGAGCACCGACAGCTGCTACTGGTGGTGGTAGTAGTGGCGGAGTAGATGGATTCACAGCAGCCACCGGTGGCACTGGTGCTGCTCCTGCTGTTGCTTCCACAGGGGGGAAGCAACACCCAAGAGTCAGGAGTGGTCCAGCAACACACAACCACCCCCATGTGTGCGCACTCCCCTTCTCTGACCGTGGCCATGGGCCAGCGACTCTCCTTCTCCAGGGTCCATCCTTCACACACAAGTCCCCAACCCTGACTATAAAAAAGTACAACCACAGTCGATGCCTAACCTTCACCCAGCGGCCGCAGTCACTCTCACACTCCCAGACACATGCACACACACACTGACACACACACAGTCACACACATACAAAACAAAACTTATAAAAACAAATTCACTACCAAAAAATCAATCACAAACACAATACAAAAACTAAAGATATAGTTTTTAAAAAAGCTGCTGTTTTCAGACACAAAGGCAATAAAGCACTTACTGATAGTGACTCAAAACAGCTCTCCTCTCCACAAAGCCTTCTCCCTCTATGAGTGTAAAGGTGAAAGTGAAATTGCTTCTCTGATTTACTTCCTTCCTGCCTGGCTAAAGCACGTGACTTACAGTATTGTAAGCCATGTAATGTTTGGGGGGCTGCCTATTTACTTGTCACTTTACCTTACTTCGCGTTAAGGCACAATGACAACGCAAAGTAATAATGAGAACACGAAGTGATCACTTTTCAGTGCCCACTTCGCATTGTGCTCAGCCAATGCAAAGTGGCCACTTCGTGTTCACTTTGCCAGCGGATTAAAAATTCACTGCATCTCTAGACATCACTCAGTTCAGCTCTTAAGGTCTTGTTCCAAGGTAGAGGGATGGTGGGCCTAGCTGTTGACACAGTGCATCCACAAACTTCACTCTGCACAACTAAGGAAAGGGAAAGAGATGTAATTAATTTAGCACCTTTCATATAAACCATATCCAAAAAGCACTATCCAGGAGAGGGTGGGGACATGATTCAGAATAAGACTGCTGTTGCCATTTTAGGAACACAAGGATTAAAGCAACACTGAGATAGATTACAGAGAGATTCAACACAGAGGGGGTGGTTAAGTAACTTGTTTGGGGTTCCACTGTGAGTAAATCAATGAGCAATGGAGGGATTCAGTCATGAGTCTCCAGGGTCATTGCTCTGCATACTAACCAGGGGTGCTTGGAAAGCATCAAATCCAATCAGACTTGAATAAACTGGATAGTATGATAATCCAAAATCCACCCTGAAGTTCAATCATAGGTCAGACCAGATTTAAGGCAAGGGATATCCTGATCTGATCTCTCGAGCAATGTGACATATTTAAGACAACTGTTGCAGGTGTCTAGCTGCTGCCTCCCTTACCCTGTCACATGGCAACAAGTCCACTGCATCCAGTGGCTCCGCTGCCCTCACACCATCTCATGCAAACAGTCTCTAGTGTCCAGTGGCACACCCTGCTCCCCCTGCTCCACACAGTGGTGACCAGCACAGCCCTCTTCTCACCTCCTGAGACAGCCAACATTCAGCTAACATAAACTGCTATATCAATATTATACCTTAGGGTATTATTGATATAGTAATTTGCAAGTTGTCTAACTGGAAATCTCATTTTTCTTACACAGATTATATATGTACTTAAATGACTGTCTGCAAGATCTAGATGCTGAGGACTGTTACTCAAACTGAGGCAAAATAAATGAATGCAAACAGGTGCATTTTTTTGCTAATATGAAAAATAACAGGATATTTTCTCTTGTGGCTTTTATTTTCACGACTCCTACTAGCAGGCCACTCCTGCTGTCATGTCATCAATAGGGATTTTATAGTGACCTGTCTTTTAATACAAAATTTATCCCCACTGAGGTGAGGAAATGAGAAGGAAGATGTGAATCACAAGTGCATCAAAAACTAATAATTTCATGAATAATTGGGGGTGGGCTGCAAAAGTTAAGAGAAACATTGAAAAGCACTACTTAAAACACAGGGTGATCAGCACGTCAAATAGCCTTCTCAGTGAGACTATAAAAATGAGCACTGTTCAGATTGTCAGAGTAGGTCTAGGAAGACTTCTTTAATGGCACTGAGGATTGCACGGCATGACTAGGGTAATATTCCAACTCTGAATCTTGGATGTGTCTCCATATTTAAACTGGGTTTAGTCACTGCCATGCACCAGGAAGGACAGAAAATATGGGTCCCAAGTCCCTTCCATAATCACAACCCTATGTTACTGTTAATCCTAGATCTAGCCATTTGGTGTGGCATCCAAAGTAGCTTTTATAATCAATCAACTAGTCACAAATCCTCACCTTTACATTTCAAATTTTACAGGTGAGCTACTACTTACCTCCCCAGTAACCCCTTCCTAAATGCTGTGAATTCCACAGCTAAACCAAGTCAAGCCAGAGCCATGAACAATATACAGTATGTCTCTGCTCTGCTCAATACCAAATAAACCTGGTCTTTCTAGCTAAGTAGTTAAATTATTCACTCATATCAAGCAGGATTTAGAGATGGAAAAAGCTTGCTCTGCACATTTGAAAGTCAGATCATCATATAGCCCCGCTGGATCATGATTCAAGATGTAATTTAGGGTTAACCCCTTCGTGCAGTATATTTACTTGATTACTTTGTCTGACACGACCGTGAGCTGTTTAATGGGACAGTATTTAATTACACGTGAGTGTACATCTCCAGCTATTGAAATTGCTCTGGTGAACAATTATTACAACATAATAGTACAGTGGCTCATCACGGTGTGGTGTGGGTCTGTGAATCTGGGATCCATTGGTCAGATTGACATTTGGAATTAAAGTGAGATAATAATTATTCTGATCTTAGCATGTCAGCAGTATATATAATATTTGTTTGTATTCAGGGGTGATATAAAAGACCATCTGATTTGGTCTTCCTCCCAGTTTTGTATAATTCATGGCAGCATAACAAATCATCAAGAGTGGTTTGGCAGTGTTCTCAAATCTGATTGATTAGGTCACTTACAAATGAGGGGCTCTAGTCACATAGCCTTCATGCCACATTTACAAAATGCCTAGACTATCCTATTTATTATCTAATTATTTAGAAAAGTTTTGCCAGAGAAAGCATACCGAGTTGATAACAGCTTGCTTTGTTGTCCCACTTAATTTTATGCGCATTTCATTTAATGGCATCAAAACTGTCCGTTTTGTAGTTAGTTCAGTTCAATGTTATTGTTAATCATTAAAAGTTCATTACAAAGTTTCTAAAAGTCAAGAACATAATTATACAAAAATAAAGAGAAATTATTAAAAAATATACAAAAGGCAGCTAATAAGTAGGATTTATAAATACTGTAGATAAACTTGACTATAGAGGAAAATGAAAATACAGTACATCAGTTATAGGTATTTACAGCTGCTGGAATACATGGAGCTCTATTGTATTAACCCATCACTTCTTTTCATTTTTATCATTTTGACAGAGCAGAAATAATTCAAGAAATGAAAAATAATGAAGTCAGCTTTAACTGTAAATAATGGATTCAACAGGCACTTACTATTAGCTAAATAAAAATGTGTAAGGAAGCTAAGATTGGGCTTAACCAGTAACTTGAGTCACTATACCAGGGGCTTACCATACCTTGTTCAAGATTTTCTACAAAACCAGTGTTACAGTCACACAGTTTCTCTGTAGGACCAAGACATTGAAACATAGAAATTGATGGCAGATAAGGACCGCTCGGCCCACCTAGTCTACAAAAACGTCCCTACCTACTGTAATACCACAAATCCTACTTGATCTCTGACTTTTACCCTCTCTTTCCTACCACTAGGGTTCCTTTGTGCCTATCCCATGCATTCTTGAATTCCCCTACCATTGTTGCCCCCACCACCTCTGCTGAGAAGCTGTACCGTGCATCCACCACCCTTTCCATGAAAAATACTTCCTCATGTTACCCCTGAGTCTACCTCCCTCCAGACTCGTAGCATGACCCCTTGTTCTTGAACATCATTTTTTTAAGATGCTACCCTATTGTATTTTATTTATGCCCTTGAGGTATTTGAAGGTCTCTATCATATCCCCCTGTCTCTCTCCTCTCTTCCAGGGTATACATATTGAGATCCTGTAATCTCTCCTTAAATGACTTTTGTTGCAGACCCTGCACCATTTTTGTTGCCCTTCTCTTAACTGCCTCTACTCTGTCTATGTTCTTCTGGAAAGGAGGCCTCCAGAACTGGACACAGTACCCCAGATGGGGCATTACCAATTATTTGTACAGTGGTATCACTACCTCCATTTTTCTGCTGGTGAAACCTTCCCTATGCAACCCAGTGTCCCAGTGGCTCTCCCCACAGCCTTTGAACAATGCTTGGTCACCTTTAGATCATCAGATACGACTACCCCAGGTCCATTTCCTGTTTGGTGGTCATCATTTCCTCCCCCCATCATGTACTCCTGCCCTGGGTTTCCATGCCCCAAATGCATGGTTTTACATTTCTTTTCATTGAATCTTACCTGACACACTCTTGACCACTCCTCAAGCTTGCTTAGGTCCCTACTCATCCCTCCCCCCCCACTGGAGTGTCAACCCAGTTGCATATCTTAATGTCATCTGCAAAGAGGCATACTTTCCCCTTCCAGCCCCTCTGCAATGTCACTTATGAAGACATTAAAGAGGACTGGCCCCAGAAATTATCCTTGTGGCACGCTGCTGGTCACCCTCCTTTCCTTGGAATGAATTTCATTTTTGTTATTTTTATTTTTTTATTTAAACATTTGGTAACCAGGAAATGCACACTGAGTCAAGGGTCATTTCCAGGTGTGACTCAGGGGATAGGGATAATGGGAATCACAGTATATGGTAAAAGGCATTCACTACAAAATTACACAATAGTAAGCATAATAAAAATATATCAATCAATGCAATACAACAATACAGGCTACGCAGTGAGACAACTGTACATGGAATTGGATATCACAGGTCAGAGTAGTTACAACAAGGGACAGACATTTCAAGTGCAAGGAGACCACCATAAAAGGTACAGAGTAACTTAAAATCACAGTTGATTACAACATGGGACAAAAATTTCAAGTGCTAAGATGGGAAATGATAGTGGAAAGTGGATTTGTCCATGTTTGAAGATGGAGTAGGGAGTGAGAAAGAGCATGAATCCCTAGAGCGTAGGGAGTAAGTTGAGGCCGGGTCAGGAAATAGGAAGGAGGAGATGCATGTGAGGATCAGATTGAACCAGAATTTGGAAGTGTAGGATATAGAGTGGATGAGACACCTGTGTGTGAGTGGAGGGAGTTGCACAGAGGATAGTGGAGAGCAGAGGTGGGATCTGTATGGAGAGTTGGAGATGAAACAACAGAAGGCAACGTAGAGGGAATAGAGTCAAGAGAGTGACATAGAGGGTGCAGTGCAGTAAACAATGTCAGTGTAATCAAAGACTGGCATAATCATTTTTGTTAGATGTTCCCTATGTACAGGGAGAGGGAGAATCTTTGTTACAGTACAGTATACCAAGCTTAGGACAGAGTTTAGTGACCATGTAATCAATGTGGATATTGAAATTTATCTGTGGGTCCAAGCAGACTCCTACATACTTATAAGATGGGATGATCTTTAGAGGGGTGCCATCGAGAGAGGTGATTGGAGTGGCATTAATAGCTTTGGCTAATCTTTAAGTGGTACCAAAAGTCATAGAGGCTGCTTTGGAAGTGTTGAGCTTGAGTTGTTTTGAGTGGAACCAGGATTAAATTAAGTAGAAGACATGTTGCAGCGCAGAGTGGATAGTGACTGGATCAGGGGCGGAGGCATACAGGATGGTATTATTCATGTACATATGTACCAGGATGTAGAACAGGCAGATGGGAGATTGTTTATAAAGATAGAAAATAGCATGGAGTCAAATATTAAGCCCTGAGGGACCCCAGCAATGATGGGGAAGGAAGGAGGGCGGGTGAGTGGGAGTTTGCAATTTTTAGTGATTGGCGTCTGTTTGTGAAATAAGATTTTTTCCATTGTATGGTAGGAGGGGCAAGCCCTGCATCCTCTAATGTGTCCAGGAGAAGAGGGTGGGATACCGAGTCAAATCCTTTTACCTGGTCAATGAAGACCGCAGCAGTGAGGTGGCCTTTATCAGCAGTAGACTGAATGTGACCTGTGACTTGGAGAAGGGAGGATATGGTGGAGTGTTTTTTTCTGAACCCTGACTAATAGGCAGATAGGAAGTTGGTGGCAGAAAGGTATTTAGTAATCCTGGATTGTACAAGACATTCTTGGAGTTTTGCCAGAGCAGGTAGGAGGGAGATTAGGCGGTAGTTCCTGGGTAAGGTGGGGTCACCTCCCTTGCGGAGAGGGATGACACATGCAGATTTCCGGGCTTTGGGAACAATGCCAGAGGAGAAGGACTTGTTTATAATGAAGGTAAGAGGGAATGCGATGACAGGAGCAGAAAGGCATAGGATACTAGGGTGTAGATAATCTGGACTGGATTTTGACATATTGCAGGACAGGAGGGTGAGCAGTACTTTGTTAATGGAGGCAGGGGCTAGAAGGAAACTATGCCTAGGCATGTGGTGAGTGGAAG
Source organism: Neoceratodus forsteri (assembly GCA_016271365.2). NCBI lineage: Eukaryota > Metazoa > Chordata > Ceratodontiformes > Ceratodontidae > Neoceratodus > Neoceratodus forsteri. The sequence goes on from CM057451.1 coordinate 761,858,245, forward strand.
GTTTGGGGGCAGGCAGTGTAGTAGATGCGGTTGGGTCAGGGGAGGCACAGGTGGTGAAGAAGGAGCTGAGGGTGTCAGAAACCCAGATGGGGTCCATAAGTACAATGCCATTGTGTTTAAGCAACACCCTCTACGTTCTAACCCTTAACCAATTTCTGACCCAGTTTTGCGCCTTGGGACCCACTTCCAGGCTGCCCAGCTTGTTAACTCCGATGAAGGATATCCATAAAGACCCCGTCCCGAATGTCTATCTGCTTTGAATTATGGGGAATTTTCCCAATAAATCTTTATTTCCTCAAAGAAACTTGTGTGGATATCCTTCATTGGAGTTACCACTAACTCCTGGCTCTGGAGTGCTGGTGCCATCTGTCAATTGTTGTTTAAGAGGGTGGTAGCCCTGCACCAGCATCCTGTCCAGGTCTGCTGAGTGCAGCATTTCAAACTGTTTTTTTGCCCAGCTTGTTAACAAGCCTTCTGCAAGGAACAGTGTTGAAGGCTTTGTTGAAATCCAGGTAGGCCACATCCACTGCACCTCCCTGGTCTAATTCCCTGGTCACCAAGTCAAAGAACTCAATCAGGTTTGTTTGACATGACCTTTCCACTATCAATACATGTTGCCTAGGATCCTGTAATCCACTGGATGGTACATTATAAAATTATGCGCTGATGATACAGTCCTGCTCTTCCATGCCAGAGATTGTTATGGCATTTAAAAGTTCTTCAGCAAGAATTTAATAAATTAGAATATTTGATTGGTTGAAAACAAACTTACATTAAATATAAAGAAAACAAATATAATGCTATTTAAGGCCAGAGCAGAAAGGGGCAGCACTCTGTCATCCACCATATTGATGAACTTAGTTAGGGAGCCAACAATAGAACAGGTCACCTCCTATAAATACTTGGGCATGTGGGTTGACACAGAACTGAATTTTAATGGTCACATAGACAAAATTTGTGTTTAAGTTTCCCATAAGTTAGGGGTTCTTCAAAGGCACACAAATTGTATGACCTGAGAGAATACAGAAAACTTAGTGATTTCAAGTCATACTTCCCATAATTATGTTTTTCAGCAAATAAAAGTAATTTACAGAAATTATACAGACTACAGTACTGCCTAAATAGATTTGCACTAGAATTAGCTGGCCCATATGCAATGTGTCACCACTGCACCATACTTCTACAACTGGAGGGGACGTCTCTGGAAATTAGGAGAGAGAGACTATTAAGCAGTTTTTTATTTAAATGTGCAAACGGTTTGACTTCAGCATATCTCTTGGAAAATATGATATCTGTATCCACAGCATATTCTTTACTTGAAATTACAGGCAGATGTTTAAAAATTTGTAGAGTAAGAACTAGATACAGATGAATATGTTTTGATTACATTGCTACAACACCTTAGAATTCTCTCCCCCTAAACTACATAACATGCCTACTTATTACAGCTTTAAATGGACAGGAATTCAGTTATGCACTGCCAATGACGTTTTTTACATCGTAACATCTTAATAAGCAAATATTCTATCAAACAGTGTGTCGTTTGTTTATTTTTAGTTACTTGTTTCCCTAAACAAGTAAGTGTGTACAGTTATGCGAATCGACCTTCTAAGGCTACACGAGGGAAACAGAACGGATGTGGTGAGGACTGAGTCCGTCTCCATTTGCGTATTCCATGCAGTTGCAGTCTGAAGCTAAATCCCGGTAAAACTGAAATCATGTCATGTTTTAGTTGTGTTAGATTTCTGCTAACATCACTTATTCCAGTTTTCATTCTCCTATTTTGTTTGTAATGTTATCCGAGTACTGTTATACAGAAAGAGAGAGAGAGAATTTAACACTTGAATTAATATCTTTGTCTGTATGTCAAGCTGATAGTATGCTACAACTACAGTAAGTAAACAAAAAGGGACTAAAAAAAATTGGCTTGAATGTTTTAAATATATGCAGCACAATGTCCTTGCTAATGTCTTATTATGCAAGACCATTACGTGTGTGGATGGGTGTTTTTTTGGTGGGGTGAGGTTACATAAAATGGTACTGAATTGCTATATAAAAACAATGAATATTACTTTTTATTTTTAACCATCATAGTAGCCTTCATGTGCTGATCATACACTTTTCATCTGCCTGGTTGCAAGACCCCAGCCCAAGCACAAGATGCATGGTTGAGGACCTTTCTGGTGTAGTCCCATCACCCCCCAGTCCTTGAGTCCTGCCACCCGTAGAGCCCGGGTTCAGTGAATGTTTGGGGTCCAGATATGGTTCTGGTTCGTCCAACTAGGGTTCGAGTTCAGTTTGGTTGGCTGGAAGAATTTTAAGGTTCAGGTTCAATTTGGTTAAGTTAATAATATGCAAAACAATGTTTGACTGTACCGCGATCTCCAGATGCACATGATGGGACTAACATAGGATGACCACAGGGACTAGTCCTCACATAAATGTCTTAAACCTAGGGACCTCCTGTAGTGGATGCTCCTACAGCTGTTCTCAAACTTCTGCCCAGCACAGACTGGGACAATTCCAGGACTGAACCTTTCACCGTTTTGGATGTAGGTGCATCAGCCTCAACCTGGCTGCCACCCCATCTTGTGCTGGATCCTCTGTAGGCACAACCTCAAAATAAGGGGTTTTGCTTATGTTTGTACCACCTGCATAAGTCTGAAAGTGACAGTCTGTTCTTTGCAAGCAGTGTTTGACTGTACCGTGATCGCCTGAGCCACATAATGGGACTAACAAAGCATGACATAGCTTAACATGACATAGCAAAACAAACATGCAAAACAAAACAAACATAAGCATAACAAAGCTTGTATATAACGTTCTCAGCTTGAGGTTTATAATAATTTGGACCCACTGTGTCCTCTGATGGCAGGCTATATGCTTATACTTTTGTATATTCTTTTGTATGGCTTGTTTGCTTGTATTTTCCTCTGTATATTCTATTGTATATTCCAGTATATGGCTCGTTACTGGTATATTGCTCTGTGTACTCGTCTGTATATTCTACTCTCTCCCTCACCCCCAGGTCGCAACTGGAATCAAGCGTTACTCCACTCAGTATGCCTGCCTGGTAAAACTCTTAAATAAATAAATAAATGAAAGAATGACTGCTGGTTTACTGTAGCTAAAAATCCTACAGTGTAGTTTTGGTTTAGGATTCCTGACACATCCATCCACGAGTTTTGAGTGAGCAAAATGTAATAAGAATCAAATGAATGGATGAAGCAGTGTTATTAACATGTATACAGCATTTCACATACTTTGCAGGCTTATCTAACACTATCTAAACCAACATGTACAGTACCTACAAATGTTGGATATTGAAAGCAAGATAAAAATAAATCAGTAACAATTCAATCCAATATACTTGGTTGCTGAACTCCTGTTAAGACTATTTCAATAAAGAACAAGAACATGTTAAAATCTTCCATTTTTTTTAAACACAGAAACTATATGAAAAAAAATATTTTTTCTTTGGAATGAGAACCTGTAAACAAAGACACATACTACTAGAGTAATCTGATCACATGTGCTGTAGACGATGTTGCTTTGCTCTACCAAAGATAAATATGGCCAAAGTTGGTTTACAAATGTATTAGAGAAAAAACTAAGAGAGCAAGCAGTGAATCTTGGGCAATGTGCTGCTTCACTTCATAGTTGCTATCACTTTTTGCCAGCTGCATGAGAATGTGTTGTAGTATTTGTGAGGCAAGATGCTGGTTCCAAATACTCAAACGAGAATGTCACTGTGTGGGAGGCAGTATAGCACAATGGTTTAAGGCTCTGAGCTGCACATCTGGTGACCTGAGTTTGAATCCCACAGCCCCCACATGCATACTGTGTGACCCTGAGCAAGTCACTTACCTTCACTGTGCTCCCACATTGCACCTGTAAACAAGCTTTCAGCTTAGAGTGTCTCTCATGGTTAAACAATTGGAAGAAAAAAAACTGTGTAACTGGCACACTCACACTCTCGGAGTGAAAACTGCAAAGTAAAGACAGATGGCTCCAGTAACAGCCATGTTGTAAATTTCAGCATGTTACCCTTTATAAATAAAGGAAACACTCACTACCATTAATTAAAATATCAGAAACACACAAACTTTATTAGACATAAAGACAGTACTCTATTGGAAGGTCTTTTTTTTTTTTTCATTTCCTGTCCTCTTTAAGACAGCACTTTTGGAATGGCATCCTTTCTTATGTAACTGTTATTAATACTAATCTTGTAAATGTTGATTTATGTTTTATATATTAACTTGTTTTGTACGTAACTTTATTTATGTATGGTGTCCACATATACAGGACGGCCCTGAAAACAAGGCCTTATCCTGTGTAAATATAAAATAAACTTGAGCTTGATATACCGCAATCCTTTCCTTTAGCAGTGATTACATTAATTTTTCCACCACAGAGGTCAGGCTAGCTGGCCTGTAATTGTCTCCTCCCTGCTCCCACTTTTGTGGAGAGGGATTACATATGCCCTTCTCCAGTCCTCTGGAACCACTCCCATTTCCAGTGATAGACTCCTAGCATATCTAATCTGGAGCACCATAATCTTAAATGTTTCTGTTTGTAAATCTACAGCAGCCTTTTAACAGGTCACAAATCAAATCCTAGTAATATCTGTCACTATTCCATATGTCATTTTCAACTAACCATGGGGAGAAGGTTGTCAATCTAATATCTACCAGATCTTCTTGATTAATACCATGATTAGAAATGTTATCCTCTATATACTTCTTATATTTAATATTTAGATGGAATATACCTCCACAATGACTCTAAGTCATATTATAGTAAGGGTCTCAGATATGCTGCATTCTGATTGGTTGTAAGTATTCTGAGAGCCCTACATTAATCTTTAATTAATATACTTATACAGTCTCATCACTAGAGTATTGATTTTAGCAAAAGGTTCCTGCATTTCTCTTAATTTCTTTTTTCAGAATGGTGAGCTGCCATTAACCACTACCACACAGTGGGAAAAAAAACTATTCCCACTCAGCTCATACTGGAGACTGGAACAAGGGTGAAAACAAAACTGTCCAATGTCAGTTAGAGCAGAGGGAGTCTGTTTGTAATCGAAAGTATTCTCACTTACAGCAAATTTACTCCCACACTAATAACTGCTGCTGTGCTATGCTGTGCTGTACAGTTCACTCCTGTCTGCCTTCTTAGCTTGATGTCGACCACTACTAAATAGAGTTTATCATTTTAGTTACTCCCAAAGTTGTTGTTTAAATGTACTAGTTTAAATGTATATGCTGATTTTAGTGCACCATCCATTAAGTGGAGTTACCATCATGACAGCCACACAGGCTTAGGCCTTGTGGTTACTTGGCAATGACAACTGCATCTTGGGTTGGCTCTAAGTAACAAGCCTGTGAAATGGGACTCCAGTAAATGAATAAAAAACCTTGCAAGTGAGATCCTGAAATGTAAGTAGCATCCCTGGTATACATAGAGACATTCAACTGCCCCCACCCTGGCATGCTAAAATTTATACCATCAAGCCAGGCTGCCCATCATGGTGTTACCAGGTTTCCATTTCCTCAGTCACCTCCTGACACACACACCACACTGACCAGAACTGAATGGCAGAGGCCCCATTTCACTCCATTTTGTGCAAACTAAACAAAAATCAATAACAAAACATGAAGAAAGGCATAAAAATGGTTTCTCCTTGCTATGATAGTACTAAGGTATGTGTAAGGGTTATGTTAATGGCCTGTTAATCACCCCTTTGGGGCACGTGACACTTGGTTGCACCTCATGCCACATTACACTCCAGGTGATTAACAGGTCATTAACATAACCCTTACACATACCGTATTGCTTAAGGAGCAGGGGCTAGATTCATAAAGAGAGCCAAAAAATTCCACACATGCAGAAAAAGGCTCGCAGCACTGTGAAAATGCAAATGCGACAGAGTCACAGTCCAAAGTTCTGCAGGTACAGAAAGTCACAAAAAAGGTGTGTTATGAAATTTCGCATGTGCAGAACATGCACACATTTGGATCCATAGCTGCAGAAATAATATAAAAGACCCAGCAGACAGAGCAACAGATGATCCATATTAATTTGAGCAGGAGACTTTGACAGTCTTGCAAATGACTCATCAGATCCAGCACTCCCAGCAAAGCCAGCCGCTAATCCCACAACTGGGACCACAGCAGCACTACCTGTCCCAGCAGGACCTTGCACCTCATGGCATTTTGTAACTGTTGGTTGTGTCTCTCAGTGAGGTTTTTCTTTTGTCTGCTTCTGTAGCACGCACTTCTGTTTGTGGTCTAACATCCAACACTACCATATGGCCCACTGGTTCTCTGTTGCTTGGTGCCTGAACCCCCACTATAATAGTTTCTCAATGATTGGTACACTGCCTTTAGCTTAGGATGAGTTATGCCTCACTCTCTTTGGTGCAGCAAGTGCACAACAGTTTTTACACAACTGCAGAAAAACAGTGGCTGAGAATAGCCTTTAAGGGGACATGCCATACTTTTCTACAGCTTTTTTTGTTCAAGAACTTCTGTAGCTGCATTTTTTCACAATCTGTCATGTATTTTTTCCACAGCTGTGGCCATTTTGTGTATATACTGTAACACAGCACAACTGCCCCTTTTTTTCCACAACTGCACAATTTGGGGGGGGCTTGCGGATTTTTTGCACCTTCAAAGTGTTTTGAGAATCCAGTCCGAGGTGTTTACTTCTAATAAACAGACAACTGACTACTACGTTTATCATATTTTGATTTGTTAGTAATTACTTTCTACTTTTATAATAAAATATTTAGTTTGTGCAGTGAAACAAGATTGTTTTAGCCCTTGCTTGTGTGATGGTCGCTGCACTGGTAGACCTCTGGGTTCTTCACTCAGAGTGGTAAAGGGAACTGTCTCACTACCAGCAGTGCCAGCGACACCCTCAGCAGGTGGGATGGCGAGGGGCTGCTTGAGGTCCGAATGGGGTTGGGCTGGTGGAATCACCCGACAAGGAGAGGCAGGAGTCATACATAGAGATTGGATGAAGCAAAGATGTTTATTAGACAGGAGGGGATGGAGTACATGGTCATACAGAAACATACCAACCACAAAAACAGTAGGGAGTATGGACAGCATTATGGATATCTAAACAGTAACAATTAAACTCTAAAATGTCTAAACTCTAGATTATTATTCTCTATGGGTGCACCATGGCCTATTGCCACTATACTCCTAAAATTCCTTAGCAGTATCCTGTAAGAGCAACTAGTACATAGATGGAAATCAGGTGTTCTTCACTACCCACAATACAATATTTGGTTTTACAATGACCATCCAATTCTCACAAAGTCCCAAATGTCTGTCGTCTTCGTGCACACCGTCTTTCTTCGTTGGTAGCTACAAGGGGAAGTAAAACAGAACTGTAGAACCCTAATCACAATTCTCAGCAAGGACCTAGTTAAGGCTGCTGGGGTGGTGAGAGGTTTGGTAAACAGACCATATGTTTCTTCGGCAAAAGCCCACTCTCTCCAAGGCTACCGGAATGTAGAACCAGAGTAACTGGTTCCTGAGATAACACACTGAAAACAAAGGGTTCCTCAGCCAAAACCCACTTCCAGGGTTGCCAAGGATGAAGATAGATCAAGATCTGCGTGGCGATGAATCCGAAGGAGGACTACCATGACCTGACTGATGCTGTGGCACTCCAAGGGCCAGCTAAACTCGGAAGGAACTCTGACAGGACCAGGAACCATAAGAATCTGAAGAGATGATGGTTGACTCTGCAATCCTAGGATCAGGAACTAACACAAAACAAAGAAACGGTGGATGCGTCCCGTACTGGGCTTCAATGGACTCGACTTTCGGCGAACGACCAGGAGGGGCGCAGACTAGGTTCTCAGGATGAGCTCACTCTTCTGTGGAGGGTGACCAACTTCAGGACATCTGGAACAGGAACCATACGGAATGACACTGGCATGCCTGTCATGATGCGTTTCCGCGGATGTACCTTCAAGCTGTGAAAAACAAGAAACAGCGGTATGACTTGTACGACTGGCGACGGACTCGACTTCAGCGGACGACACAGACGGACATGATGAGCTGATGGATGATCTCCCAGGAGTGAAGAATGCTGAGAGGACGTCTTCTTCTGAGTAGAGACTGATTCTGAGTATGTGGTGTTACAGACCACACTGTGGGACTGCAGTGTGGTAGAAGATTGAGACTGTCTTCATACAGTAGTAACCACATAACTGAAAAATGCCCAAAGAACTGTGGAATGATACAATAATTTGCTGGAGGAGAGCAAATTATAACTTCAGGAGTAACTCTTACTGATGAGGGCCAATGTCCAGGTGCTTAGAGCAATAGTTCAGGTACTTAGGACAATAGTTCAGGTACTTAGAACAATAGTTCAGGTACTTAGGGCAATAGTTCAGGTACTTAGAGCAATAGTTCAGGTACTTAGGGCAATAGTTCAGGTACTTAGAACAATAGTTCAGGTACTTAGAGCAATAGTTCCGGTACTTAGGGCAATAGTTCAGGTACTTAGAGCAATAGTTCAGGTACTTAGGGCAATAGTTCAGGTACTTAGAACAATAGTTCAGGTACTTAGAGCAATAGTTCAGCATAAGCAATACAGTAGTTACAGTAGTTTCACAGTATAGGCACATCGAGCACTCTTAGATGAACCCCTGTTCCTAAATGTAGGGTCTTCTTGAATAGGATCTCTTCCTGGATGTCATGGCTAAGGAATCCTCCCTTTAGTACCACTAGGCTGGCTTGCCCTATTACGCTAGGCCGGGGCCTCCCTTTAGTACCACTATGCTGGCTTGCCCTATTACACTAAGCCGGGGCCTCCCTATAGTACCACTAGGCTGGCTTGCCCTATTCCGCTAGGCTGGGGCCTCCCTATAGTACCACGAGGCTGGCTTGCCCTATTACGCTAGGCCGGGGCCTTCCTATGGTACCACGATGCTGGCTTGCCCTATTACGCTAGGCCGGGGCCTCCCTTTAGTACCACTAGGCTGGCTTGCCCTATTACATTAGGCCAGGGCCTCCCTTTAGTACCAAGCTTTACCTCGGGCCTAATGCCCTACGTTTACCTCGGGCCTGACGCCCTACTTTATCTTGGGCCTGGTGCCCACGTTACATTGGGCATGGTGCCCCACTTTACATTGGCCCTGGTGCCCCACTTGATATTGGGCCTGGTGCCCCACTTCCTATTGGGCCTGGTGCCCCACTTGATATTGGGCCTGGTGCCCCACTTCCTATTGGGCCTGGTGCCCCACTTGATATTGGGTCTGGTGCCCCACTTCCTATTGGGCCTGGTGCCCCACCTTCTATTGGGCCTGGTGCCCCACCTTAAATTGGGCCTGGTGCCTCACTTAGTACTGGGCCTGGTGCCCCACTTTCTATTGGGCCTGGTGCCCACCTTGCCTTCGGCCTGATGCCCCACCTTGTTTTGGGCCTGTATTTCCCTTTAAAATGAATGTCCCCTTTTAAATATTTAGGCTCTCTGAGCCTTCTGTCATTCCTGTATGAGTCGCTGCCTTTAATCCCGCCCCTAATGAATATTTATAGGCCTTTGCTTGGCCTTGAGGCCCTGGCCCCTTCCCGTGGGCGTCACTATCTGCCTGCCCTCCTGAATATTAATTTAGGGTCCTTACAACCCACTTTCCCTTGCGGCGCTCGGCCGCTCTTCTAAGCACCTTAAGTGTGCTTCAACAAAAAGGACACAGTCTCTTTTAAACAGGCGGTCAGCATGCTTCTAGTGCTGCCGCTAACTCACCGCTCCGACATCCTCCGGAGGGTTGCTGTACTGTAGGGAGGCGGGAGGGATGCTGGCAGAGGGATGGAAACGTGCAGGCAGATGGGGGGGACAACCAGGGGCCCCAGACTGCACCCAGCAGGCGATGCAGCTGGCAGGCTGCCGACAGGGGACCAAAATTTAAACTTAAATAAATGAAAGGGGGGGGTCAAAACAATAAAACGACGGGGCTAACAAGCCCAAACCGTGGCAAATGGCCGGTCACAATCTTCTGGTGCCCTGATTGCACCGTGGACCACAGGACAAGGAGTCTTCAAGCAGGGGAGGCAGCATAGGACCACAGCAAGCTCAGAGGGACGGCTTCAACTCAAGGTAAGCCCTAAACTGTCCCCTGACTTCTGTGTCCTGTCTCCTCAACCACTGCCCAGGATCAACTGACTAACAGAAGGATTATTTTTTAAACTTGAACCCCCCAGGGTTCTAGAATGGCTGGAGTGGAATGCTGTGCATGAGCCATTCAGCACAGCATTCCATCCAGGCCATTGTGACATATATTGCTTTTAAATCTGCTTTTTGACCATACTGTAAAGTGCACAGGGCACTTTTCTGTATTATTTTACAGTTTTCCATGAAAGGAGGTGAATCTTTATTTTCAGGGGTCCCTTATCATAGTATATTGCTGCCTACACCTACAGTAGGTACCCTGAGCACCTGTGAACCCCTAATTTATTTATTTATTTTTGGCTTTCCGGGATGCCCCAACTTTGGGGCATTACACTTGTCACACCACTAGAAAAAATAATTCAATGGAATTCTGACACTGTGATGTCAGAAACTGCCAGCTACTTAGGAACCCAATCTATTTCAGTGAGAAATTAAATTTCTTTTTCTTTTTCAAAAGAAATAAATCCTTTTTTTTCAGAAACAAACTTTGCCTTTTATATGTTTGCACTATTGTGCTCCATCTACATGATTTTGTAATTTTTAAAACAGTAACTGGCTTCACTTTTCTTCTTCCTAAATAAATTCTACTTATGAAGAAAATGTCACCTGCTAAATTAAAACAAAATATCACAGGCTTTCAAAAATCACATATTTCTATTGCATGTATAGTGTTTTGGTTGTAGAAAGTGCTATTTCTTTATAAAAGCCTGAAAACAGGTTTGCAGTTTCCCACTGAAATACACTGCCAGGCTTGCCAGTAACACTTTTCTGACATCATATTCCAAGTGTTCCATTTGATTCTTTTTTATTAATACTTAGCAAAATACGAATAAAATGATGAAAAGGTAATTAAGAAAACACATAAAAGCAAACAAAACCAATTACAGAGGCATCTAAAAGCCCCAAACCTTCACTCTTTAAGATATACATCCTTACTAAGCACTTGCTCTTTAAAAGTTTTATTTTTCCTTGAATATAATTTAACCAAACAGGGGATTTACATTTAATGGAATTCTACCCTAGTTTCTCATCCAGACACATTTTTGGAAGCCTAAACTGTGGCATATGGAGTATTCTCAACCAGTAGTTGATTTTACATATATCTGTCAATGTTGTTAGCTGGATTAAACCAAATTCTGCACTTAAATAGACAGCAGGGGAAGATTTTGGGACACTTACTATAGAATGATGCAGCTAAGCTGCAGTTAACTGCAGGTGGGCCACATGATCACCTCCCCAGATTCCACAAGATACAGGACATGAGAATTATATTTAGCATTAACTGCTTGTATTATCAGGTGGGCACTATTCCCCAATATTTATGGTTAAATCTTCTTATCCCAATAAATGTTTGTTTTAATCTGGCATCTGTATTATTTACATGTTTGGCTTATACAATTGGCAGAAACATGTCTAAACTAGATAGATGTATACCTTAATAATACCTAGTTGAGGCTTTTCTACTCTCCATTTATAGAATACTTGGTCTGACATAAAGTTGAGAATTTGGCTGTTATTAGAATTTATGCTTAGTTTCTTTCTTGGCACGGGTAATAATAAGCATTCCCAATTTCATCTGCAGATCTCTTCTGCTATGATAAAACAGTGCCAGATCATCAACATTGGCTGGAATCAGACAAACAAAGATGCCAATGTTACGAGAATGGGAATAATGGTAACTACTGTAAGTTTTATTAATAGTTGCTTAACATAAATGCATAAGGGGTAGGAGACAGGACACAACCCTGCCACACACCCTGATTTGTAGGGAATGCGTCAGAGAGGTGCAGTCTTGCCCACAATCTCAACTATAACCATGGGGAAGAATATAGGCCCTTAATTATGCTAATCAGGCTGCCCTCTATACCACATGCCTCCATTTATTGCCACAAAAGACCTATTGTTAGGGATTCAAAGGCAAAACTGAAATCCATAAAAGAGATGTTTTCTTTCTTAGACAAACATACTTCTGTTAGGTGAAGCATAGTGTAATAGTTATCACTGGCCAAACCTGAAGCTGTAATTATCCCTTTCGACTGCCCATCTGTTCTTTCAGCCTGCTTAGAATAATTTTATAGAAAATCTTCAGCATGATATCCAACAAGATAATTGGCCTAAACATAAAAAGATTGACCATATCAGCACCCTTTTTAGGGCTGCAGTTGTCATATCCCTGCAAACTTCTTGCTAACAAAACAGCAGGCAGTGCATTCCTTCTGACCAAACATGTTGGAATTGCAATGCAGTCACCTCCGTGACTGTGAAGCCCTCTGCTCACTGTCTGCATCGGCATGGCAGTTTCACCACCCTATTTTGTAGTCTGTCAGTGGTCATGGTGGAACACGGCACACTCCACCATGTCCAAGATGGCTGCCAAATTATATTGTGCATGTACGACTGCTAGCGCATGTGCAGTATGCTGCGGCGGCCATCTTGGTCATGAAAGACTGTGCTGTGTTTTGACATGACCACCAATTTCCTTTCTTTTTAAGGTACACATACCCCCCACCCAAACCTCCTCTTAGCACCCCCCTCAAGAAACACAACGCAACAATGACACTGGAGGTGCCCAATCCCCAGTGTCATGATCATGTTCCATGTGCCATTTTTCCCAGATTGTTTTTTCTTCCCCCCACCAACCCAGCCTCTCAGCACCCTCCCACCCCCGCTCCAGAAACCAAACAGTGATGCTGGGGTGCCCAATCCTCCGTGTCACGATCAAGAATCCTCTGTCATTTTTTTACCTGTAAAATAATACCATCCATTGATGTCTTTTGCAGCCATTACTGAACCCCCACCCAACCCTCCCACTCAGCACCCACCACTCTGCACCACCCAAGCCCTTACTTACCCATCAGGTGTTCAACACTGTAATCCTGTCTGGACCACAGACATGTCATCACTCTTCAAAGCCAGACTGTTAACCAGATGTTTTGGGCCTGACAGAAACATGGTTAAAAACTACAATGGATGAAGGGGAATTTAATTTACCCAGTTATACATTGTTTTGTTCTGACAGGCCCAAAGAGGGGGGGGTCATTGCTCTATCTTAGAAACAGTTTGGGTTGTATGGAATTAGTGATGAGGGGCTCTGAAAATAATACAGAATATTTGGGTGTCATAGTTAGATCACTGAAGACAGTTTTTACTGTCATTTATTCCCCAACAAAAACTAAAATAGAAAACATAGAGGGTGTAATAAACAAAATATATAACACCCTGGGGGATAAACTATTGGTGCTAATTGGGGACTTCAATTGTAATTTGTTGGGTTCTCGTGGTAACCAATTAAGAGAAGTTGAATCAGTTCTTGGAGTTCCCCAACACATGAACACCACCACGAGATATACTAAAACTACAAAAAAACGAACAATTCTGGATTTGTTCTTTACCTCTTCTTCTATGGTATTGGAAAATATGGTCATTCCTCCCCATATGGGGGACCATAACCCAATATGGGGAACTATTTTAGTTTCACAAAGACAGGGATTATTTGACCATGCAAATTATGTAAGGACTAGAGATTTAAGAACATTTTCTGAACAAGATTTCTTAGTAGATATAGGTTGGGAAAAATGGGTAGGTGTTTACTTATACCAGACTAAGATTTGTCAGTACAATATTTTACAGATACCTTTAATAGAATATGTGATTTTCATGCTCCAAAGCAGAACAAGAGGGTTAAACAAGCTAGACTGCCTTGGATAAATGAGAAGTTGCTGAAGTTCTTAAGGGTTAAAAAACGACTCTGAAAAAGGGCTAAGCGAACTAGACAGGAGGAGGATTGGATAATATTTAAAAAGAAGAGAAATCAATGTAAACAGTTAATAAGAAAGGCAAAGGCCTCTTATTATAAAATAAAGGAAGATAATAATCCTAGGAAGTTTTGACAAAATATCAGTAGTTTGCTGGACCCAGAGAGAAAGGATTTGACAAAAAAACTGGTGGTTGAAGTACAAGGCCACGAGATAAATGATTCTTATGAAGTGGTGAAATTGTTAAATGATTTTTTTGTAGATTTACCTGGCTATAATGTAGATGCAAGTAAGTTAGGATTAGATAGGGAACAAACTGGAAATAATAAAAATACTTATCCCCTTTTAGATTTATACTATTGAATATAACTGAAGTCTGTAAAGGCTTGAGAAGTTTGAATATTTACAAATCTGTTGGAAGTGATGGTTTAAAGGGAAGGTTTTTGAGATTAGCCACATATCAAATTGCCCCAGTTATAACACAAATATTTAACTGGAGCCTACAAGAAGGTACCTTTCCACATAGTTGGAAAGAAAGTAAAGTGATTCCTTTTATTAAGGGGGGGGAGGTGGTATCAGAAATTAATAATTACAGACCAATAGCTCTCTAATCTATCTTGTCCAAATGCTTGGAACGACATGTCCATACACAAATTATGTAATATATGGACAAATACAATATTGATTTCACCATGTCAATCAGGGTTCTGAAAAGCACATTCAAATACTACAGTGCTTGTAGAATTTAATATATACAATAATGGATGGAGAAGTGTGCTTAATGAGAAATTAATGGCTGCCCAAGGTGTGGGATGCTACATAAACCCCGAGGACAAAGCCCGAGGGGTTTATTAAGGTGTCCCACACCGAGACTACTATTAATTTTGAATTGAAAACACTTCCCCATCCCTTATTAAATATAATTTCTGGTCAGCAATTTTTTGTTTTACGTCTTTCCATTTATTTTGATGTTGTGATCTTACCGCATTTGTCTTTCCGTTGCTACTGCCTGTTGTTTGTGGCCACCGAACGGCAGGATCATCCAGATAGCGAGTGAGAGACATGCTGCCATTTCTAAATGGCAGCATCGATAAGGCATATTCTTTAATTTTTTTAAAAAGCAACGTGAAAGCTTGCTCTGGCAGCTTCTCGCTAAGTGAGTAAGGAGCCGCCACGTTTTTCAAACTGAAAGCCCGCCCCAGACCACACGCAGTGCCAATCAGGGAGCCAGTTTTCGTGACTGACTCAGCGTGTGTTCCCCGTTATAACTCGCGAGTTATAAAGGGGAATTATAACTTGGTCAGGCAATGTAAAAAATTGCTGGCCAGTTATTATAATCTGATTAATACATCTTTGCATTCTGGATTGGAAACAGCAGCAATTTTTGTGATTTGTCGAAGGCCCTTGACCTGGTGAACCATTCCCTCCTACTGCAAATTTCAGAAAACATGGGTATTACAGATTGGCCTCAGCAATGGCTACAGTCTTACCTTGAAGGGCGTACCCAGAGAGTTAAGGTCTCGGGATGTATATCATCTAGTAGATCTGTAAATAGAGGTGTACCTCAGGGGTCCATATTAGGACCCCTGTTATTTCTCTTATTTAACAATAGTTTGCCCCAAGTGATAAGAAACTCACAGGTGAGACTTTATGCCAATGATACCGCTCTTATTGCATCTGGTCTGGATATCCAAGAACTGCAATATAATTTGCAGACTGACTTTGACGGTGTGGGGGAGTGGTTCACCAGCTCAGGTCTGATCATGAATGTAAAGAAAACTAAGTTGATGCATTTTGCATCTAAAAGTATGGGAAAAATAAAAATAAAAATGGATAGTCATGAAACATTAGAGCAGGTAGATCAATATTGTTACCTGGGAATTATTTTTGATACTCAAATGCCTTTCCATGTCCACGTAAATGTATTAGTGGATAGGGTGAATAGAAGAATAGGAGCCTTACATAGAACACAAAATGTTTGGGAAAGAATTCTTGAAAAACTGTGGCAGAGCAATTAATCATGCCTGTGTTAACTTATGGTGATATTGTATACCGTACAGTAAATAAACAATTAATTAAAAAATTAGATAGGGCACAGTGTAAATTGGCTCGATACGTATTGCAGAGTAATTTTAGAACCCATCACTGTGTATTAGTGTCCCAATTGCAATGGCAGTCTTTAGATATTAATTGTAATAGATCATGGCACAAATTAATATGCAAATATCATGTGTTTTTTCCAAACCATTATATAAACATAACATTATTTGTTAAAAAGAGGAAGACTGATAGGTTCATAAGGACAGTCTATGTAGAAAAAATTGATATTTTTAAAATTCAGAACAGACACGGGGAGCGAACCTTGAATTAGCAGGCAACAAAATATTGGAATGACTTGCCATATACAGTTTGCACCTCACCTTCATTAGGAATATTCATTCAGAGGATAAATAAAATAAATCAATTCAGGTGTATATGTAGATAGCTGGTAGCACTTTAATACCTGAATGTAAAATAACATATAATGGGATGTTTAATAATGTATATTGTTGTTTTTTGGGGTTGTATGGTTGCTTTGTTGTGTCTGTAAATGTGTTATGTGTATGTGATTTTTCTTTCTGTTAACAACAGGACTGTCTTGTAAATTGGGGTTTTTACCTAAATGACATTACCCTGTATAAAAATAAAAGTTTTTACTACAACTACTACTGAAGAAACAAGTACGCTGTTTAATGTATTTCAATAGAGTTTTGAACTTAGTGGCATAACTTGTGCTTTTTTGCATATTTTTGGCTCAAATTTTCAACATGCCTTTCTTGGGACTCTGCCCCATGAACAATTGCAGTGCCATTAGGAAAATCTGTCCTGAAAGTTGATTTCATGGTCCCTGCATGAAATCACCTTTCAGGCAGGAGTTGAAAATGTTCCTGCCCTTGTTCATGAGGTGGGTTCATAAGAAGGCTATGCTAAAAATTTGGTGTAAAATTATTAAGAAACAATAATGTTATGTGCTCACATTGAATTTTGCAGACACAGGCTTGTAACTTTGGTATTTTTCAATATATTTACCCCAAATTTACAACATAGCCACATCTTTACAGCACCTCATGAATGTGATAGCTGTCCTTTTTCAAATCCTGGCCTAAATGTTTTTTTTACATCCCGAAAGGTGATTTTTTGGCCCTAGCGTGAAATCACCTTTTGGGCAGGAGCTGAAAATTCTCTCTGCCCTTGCTCATGAGGTGGGGTCATAGGAAGGCTCTGTTGAAAATTTGGTCTAAAAATATTAAAAAACAATAACGCCATGAGCCTACATTGAGTGTTGTGAATGCAAGCTCATTAAGTTTGATCCTTTTTAATATTTTTATACCAAATTTACAACACAGACAGATCCATATAGCACCTGCTGAATGGGAAAGCTGTCATTTTTCAACTCCTGCCCAAAATGTGTTTTTGCATCCTGAAAGCTGATTTTATAGTCCCTGCACAAAATCACCTTTAGGCCAGGAGTTGAACATTTTCTCTGCCCTTCTTCATGACACAGGGTCATAACAAGGCTATGTTGAAACTTTGATGTAAAAATATTACACAACAAATATTCAATATTTTTAACACAAATTCCTTGGTTGCAGCCCTATTGGCTGTGGCCAGAGATTGCTGCAAATCAGGATGATTTCTAGACCTTTCCATGAGTTTGGCATATACCCCTCAAATATACGTCTGTGAAACAAAAAAAATAAAAAGTCACTCTACTTGTAGATCAGAATAAAAATACATTTCAGAAAAAGCAAGAGCCCCTGTACTCAACAACTTAACCAAGACCATGCTTTGTGATTAAAAGTAGAAAAAGCTTTATTAGAAAATGTTCAAAATGTGGCTGTCGAACATTAAATTGCTACTAACACCAATCACGCCGGCACTTCAACAAAATTCTTCATCTGGCCCTCTGGTGAAGACTTTTGTTGAAGCAGTGAGGCGATTGGTGATAAGTAGTGATTTAATGCTCCACCACCACATTTTGGACTGCATTTTATAATAAAGCTTTTTGTATTTTTAATCACCAAATGTGCTCTTGATAAAGTTGTTGAGTGCAGAGGCTCTTGCTTTTTTCTGGACTTTAATTATGGTTAGACTAACCAGTCCCTAGTATCTACACCTCTGCACCACCTGAGTGCGAGTTGTTTTCTTGTTTTACCAAACTAGCAATACACCTCTACTGGAATGTGATTGTGCTTTGGAGCCTTATTCAATTTCACAGTACAAACAGACCATCTTATTTCCCTCACCTCAGTCATCTTGAAATTTTTACTATTATGTTCATTCCAATGCCCAGAATAGTCTTTATCTGTTTCACAGTTATCATAAAAAGGACACACTGCTAAGGAATATATATATATATATATATATATATATATATATATGTCTATAAAGTTCCTGTTTTAGGTTACTGGTTCCTTTAACAACCATGGTCCAGAAGGTTTTAACATAATTTCTTTCATTGATTTCCAGCATCTTATACCACAGAGAAATTTGATATAATTATCTGTGTTCCAACAAAAAATGTTATAAACTTTCCTTTTTTATTTAACATTCTGCAATTATCATTAAAGGGATACTTCTTTGTTTACCAAATTGTCACAAGCAGATTGAGGTTTTTAAACCAGCTACCTTCTACCTTCTTTGTAGTCCTGTAGATTTTATCCAGTTTGGACCTCACTCAAATAACACATTTACACTGATCCTTATCTGACCCATGGACTTACTGTAGGTGATCCTCTTTCCATCAGTGATTGTTGTAAGGAAATGGAAATCAAGCCAGTTACTTGCACCTGAAAAGCAACATTCCACATAACCCACTTCCTATTTCAGAACTCTCTTCCTATTTCAGACTTCTGTAAAAAGGGAGTAATGTAAGAAAGTAAATAATAAGGGTCTGGAAATATAGCCTAGAGGTTAGAGTAACAAGCCATGAATGAGCTTGGTACATCCAGAAGACCTGGGTTTGATTCCCCTCCAACCTGCATTTGCATACTGTGTGACTGTGCAAGTGATTTAACCTCCCCAGTGCTCCTGGGTCACCTCAAAAACTGCACTTGTGCCTAAGTGGGCCTTACATAGAACTGGGCAAAAGTTACAAATTCTGCTTTCACTGAAGTTTCATGAAATTTCTAAACTTTTGTGGATTTTTCTGACCTTTCACCTATGGCAAAATTCTGAACTTCTGAAAATGTACTACAAATTTTCACCTAGTACTGTGGTAGTTATTCACTAACATGGAACTATAGCCAAGAACTATGGAATTAAAGTTTCTTGCCATTTATTTTGTTGGATTATTTATTTATCCACAATTTGCAATATAATTCTGTGGGTTTTTTTTGTTTCCGCCAACAATACATTGCCATGTTTGTTTTTCTTTAGGTGGTATTGTCAATGTTAAGATCACATAGTGAATCTAACTACTCAACCTCTAGAGCACCATTATTACACTGTCAGCAAATGAACCCTTTTTTACTGTTTTTTTTTCTGCCACTCTTAGTTTTATTTTGAGTTTCTTCTTTTGAATTCCACAAAACCCAAGGGTTGCCTGTATTTTCCATTCTACCGTAGTAAGCTAAATTCCTCAGTTCAGCACATTAATTCCATGGAAAACTCAAATTACTCCACGTGCAGCTCTGCAGTCACATGTGGTGCAGGGGGATCTATCGGGGGACAGCACACATTTCTTGCTGTGTAGCTTTTCACTTGTGCAATGAATGATGAAGAGGAAAGAGCTCTGTTCATTTTGCTCCACAGTTATAGCCTTTAGTACAGTACAAGAAAAAAAGATCTACAGTAGTATCTATACTTTCAGTGCTGAGGCAAACATTTTGCTGCAGTTTTGAATTTCTTGGAATGACTACTGCATAATAATCTTACTGATATTCTCTGTAGTACTGTGTTGTTTCTCATTGTGGTATTTAGTGAGGAAAGCACAACACACTACAGTAGGCAAGGGAAAGCACGGAGGATGGGAAAAAAGTCCCATTGTTGGTGGCTCTTTGAAAATTGTGTCACATGGAGGTGCATAGGGAGCTGGGGAAGATGCTAGTGGGTTCAGCTTGGTCAGTGACACTTGAACTTCCAGTGACAGTGCAGTTCCAGCAATGCCCCATGCTGTGCCAGTGTCTGCTGGAGTTGGCATCAAAGCTGCTAGTTTCTTCAGTTTACAGTGTAGTTGTCCCACGGCAGCTGTTGCTCAGCATGCAAAACTGGCAAAAAAAGCTGCCATGGATGTCACTGCACTACTGTGTCGGTCTCAGGAGTCTCATGAGGAGAAACAGTCACAGGAGTCTCAGGAGTTGTCTCAGCAGCTGCTAGGGACTAAGAGCAAGGAGGGTGTGCATACATTTGCAGTCAGTATCAGAAAGGATGATGTTAAGAGGTGTCCAGGACCATTAACTGTCCTGGCAGAAGAGGAGGAGAAGGAGCTGGAGCAAAGTGTGCTTGAGATGGAGGCTGAGGAGAAAGAACATCCTCAGTCCAAACAATTTGCTACTGTCGAGGTGGAAGAGAAGGGTAGTGAGGAAGAGGAGGTGGGGGATATTCAGCCCTTATTGTCAGTGCAGGAAATGTCTGAGTCAAACATCAGTGATGATAGTGATAAGGGAGGTGATAATGAGCAAGTACTTGACTCTATTTTACATCATCCACATGCACACCTTAAAAAAGTATTGCCACTTGTACATGGAAAGCAATCCCTTTTATGCCGCTCGTAAGGAACAATCTGATGTTAGGGGAAAGGGACCTCAAGTTAAAAGAGTACATGGGTATAAGCAGCAGCAAGGGCTGCAACAAGCAACCATTTTGCCCATTTCTATGCTCCTGGCCCCATCCGCTCCACCCAAGAAAATCCAATGTGTCAGTGGAAAGTCCTTTGTGTGGGATGTTTATCTCAGTGGATGAGGTCCATGACAGTGTGACTGTGCACAATATATGCAAGTCAAAAATTAGCAGAGGTAAGCTGGTAACACACTATGGGACAAGTGGTATGCACTGCCATATGCAAACTAAGCATGCCATTCGTTGGGCACAGCATAAGTGGTTGGCATCAATGCCCACTTCTGTTGTTGTACATGAACAGTCCGAAAGAGAGGGTCAAGGTGATGTAACATTTAACCCTTTACCGTGTCCCACCCCTAGACATTCAGATACAAGTGGTAGTAGTCACTGTGCTGAATCAGAGCCCTCCCCTTCAAGCATAGACTTTTTTCAAGCATGTCCCCACTGTTGGACAAGACAGCCACAGCAGCAAGAGCAGAGCTGCTAAAGCTAGTGTATCAACCCCCTCCGTAGTCCATCTCACTCCCAAGCTTAAGCAACCAGATATTAAATCTGCTTTAACCAAGCACATCATATACTACCATAACCATCCTTTGTCAAACAGCGAAACACTGTTGTTGCAAAGATGCTGGCAACAGACCTACTGCCATATTCTTTTGTTGAGAAGCCTGGGTTTCTACAATACGTGGAAAAAGCTGCACCCAAATACAAAGTGCCACTCACACTTATTTCTCCACTAAGGCTGTTTTGACACTTTACAATGACCTTGCTTGCATTGTGTCACATGCAGTGTCCCACTCTACAATACCCAGCGCCACCTTAACAGATATCTGGACTAGCAGCCCATCATCTGCTATCAGTTTTATGTGCATTACTGTACACTGGGTCTATTTCCCTGGGGTTTATGCTTTGCACCCATGCCTATTGTTTTTGCCCCTCTGAGAAGTGGCAGTACTAGTGGTGGTCCTCATCAGCATGCCACACTCAGTATACAGAGCTTGCAAAGCTCACATACAGTACATCTGCCAGAATATTCACCTGAATTAATGAGGCCATTATGCCCTTGCTGAAGCCACATGGATTCCATGCTGGCTTCATTGCAAGTGACAATGCATGGAATGCCATTAAAACAATCATTGATGGCTGTCTTTATCATGTCCCATGCTTCACATATGTCCTTAACCTGATTGTGAAGGCCTTTCTCAGTCATGATCAGTCAGTAGCATGTTGACAATCAGTCACTAAATCTGCAACCATTTCAGTTGCTCCTCTCTGGCAAGATCAGAGCTCAGGAGTCTACAGAAGGATAATGGAGTGCCACAACACCAGCTAAAGCTTGATGTAGTGACACACTGGAACTCAATGATTTACATGCTTGAGAGGCTATTTGAGTAGTATAAGCCAATCAATGACTATGTCATGCAGGTACATGATTGTGAAACACAGTCAGGCATGTCACTGAATCCATCCCAGTGGATGTTGATGGATAGTGCCATCCAAATTGCTTCTGGGTCATAATGTTGTATGCAGAATAGCGTATGACATTTCAGTTAACCCAGAATAGCGCTGTATGAGACAGCGAGTGGTGCAATACAGCAAATACTACTGTACACGGTATTGCAGCCTCACACTATCCCAGGCAGAAGATAACTGGGACAGGGTTCTGCTAAGCTGCTGCCGTGGCTCAATGGACTGAGCCATTGCAGCAAGGAATCCAGGCATTGCGTCTGGGACCAGGTTTGATTCCTGGCCCCAGAACATTTTTTGCACTTTAGTGTGATTTCACTGAAGCCCGGAGTTGAGAATCCTTAGTGGTGGAGGGGTCAGGTAGACCCCCTGCAAAAAGACAGTTATGCCACATGTAAAGAATTGCACTGTATTGACAGCATGATTTTTGCATGTGGCATAATGTTGTGTGACATTATGATCCCATGCCATCCAAATCCTCCAGCTGCTTGAACATGCTGCACAAGTTTACTAGCTCTGAAAATGCATGCCTGAGCCAGATTATACCACTGCTGAGTTTACTCTGCCCAGCACTGGACCATGTCAAGGAGCAATCTGAATTGTAAGCAGACTCTGTGTGTGTAAAGCTGGCTGACCGGATTATGCAGCTGTTTGATGATGATCCCAGGGTGATTCATAATTTATTTATTTATTTCAAAATTTTCACCAGGAGAGACATACTGAGCTGTAAACAACTCGTTTCCAGAAGTGTCCTGGGGGAGAGGGGAGAGGGAGAAATACATATCCATACAGCATAAAAATATTTACAGAGAATGTACACTCATATTAAGGCACACTTTTATATAATATATCATAAATTAACATTGAGTAATATACATTGAATGTACAAAAGCATATACATAAGGATTATTTTACAGAAAATGCAGCAACTGCAGTAAGTAACATTTGTCTACAAGAATAGGGGATGAACCAGGACAGTGCAAGTGGCTAACGGTAGTCTAGCAAAGGGTGAAGAGTAGAGAGGTGGAGAAAGGAGAAAGTAGATCATAGGAAGGAGACAAGGGAGATCCAGAATTAAGGTGGGTAGGTAGAGGAGGTAGAGGAATGAGGGGGGAGGAGGTGGAGGGGGAGATATGCAGTATGAAAGTCATTTGGGTGGGGGAGAGAAGGGGGATGGAGAGCCAGGAAGAGGAAGGTATGGAGGCAATAATGGGGATGGAGTCAGGGGCAGTTACAGGAGGGGGCAGAGTAATTGTGTAATAAGACTGGAGAAGGAGCGGATGAATGTAGCACAATGAATAGGGCCGGGGGAGAGTTCTAAACTTTGGGAAGGCGGAAAGAGAAAGCAGCTTGCACAGCTGAGGTCTGCCTGCATGGGAGAGTTAAAGAGCGGAGGTTAGAGCTATGGAGAGAATAGGAGGGGTTTGAAGGGAAGGAGAGAAGAGACATCAGGTAGGATGGGAGGGAGCCCAGCCAGTACTTAGCAATAACGGAGGAGCAATGAACAAGCCATCTGGATATTAACACCTGGAGGCATACATCTTGGCAACCTTGCTAGATCCACAGTACAAGCATGACAAGATGGCACTTCTTCCAAGTGAGAAGGCTGATTTGGATCACTATGTACTGATCCTTTGCGGCAAAGTGGAAAATTGGATGATGGCAAGGTATGCAAAGAAAAGGGCACAACTGGTATCTGGAGAAAAACCTGAAGGAGCAACAGCCCCTCTTAAGGTATCCTCCTTCTGTACTGTGTCTGATGCTGTCCACTCATCCTCATGTAGCAGTAGCATAAATCCTCTCTGGTCCATGCTGCAGCAGATTGGTGTTTCCACCCACCAAGCAACTGAGGGCAACACACAAGCGCAACTGCCTGTCACTCATATAGTTTAGTCATACCTGGATGACCCACAGCAGCTGAGCATAGATGATGAGCCATTGGAGTATTGGCAAAGTAAACTGGAAACCTAGCCTGCTCTCGCAGCTCTTGCTACTGAGTACATAACCTGCTCCTGTGCCAGTGTTAGCTCAGAAAAGGTATTTAGTGCTTCAGGTGCCATTGTGACTGACCAGTGAAGCTGCCTGTCTCACAGGAGTATTGAATACCGAATATTCATAAAAATAAACTCATGTTTCCTCCCACCACAGTACAAGTTGTCATCGACTGCAGGGTAGCATGATCAAGCTGAAGAAGGTGATGTGGAGCAGGAATCTTCAGAGGAAGAGGAGAATCTGCCAGTGCCATCTGATGATGAAAACACAACTGAGGGATCTGAGTTCTCCTGAGTGCGAGATAGAACATGTGGTGTGCTGTTCCTGTTTTCAGGTGTGCACAAGAATTGTGTGGTGATGTAACATGATAGTTATACGTGTCTACAGTTAGCAAATAAAGATGCATGTCACCAAGAGTCAGTGTGACAGATTCATCCTGAACTGCTGGTTCATATGTTACAACAATAGTTGGAGAAAGGTTTGGGTTTCTGTTTCAGAATATATGTACCCTCAGATTACCAACATGGCTGTTGTCCAAACACAGCAGTATTTGTAAATTTCCCTGTTGGCTGCTGTTTAGTACCCCCTCCTAAAAAGAAAAAAGGCAAATACCCCCAAAAAATTGTGTGGACATTGTTATTTGTCCTTTACTGTTTGTTAATCTCTTTCTGCAACTTGTTTCCTCAAAAACACAGCACTCTTTCTAGGTGTTCCAGTTGGCTGCTGTTTAGGGCCCCCTCCCTAAAAAAGAAAAAAGAGAAATACCCCCAAAATTGTGTGGACATTGTTATTTGTCCTTTACTATTAATTTTTCTTGCAACCACTTTTTTCTTTAAAAAAAACTAGCATTTCTATTACTATATGCTCCCCACATGCCCCCTATTTAAGCCCCCTCCACAAAATAAAAAAGAACCCCCCACATTAAATTGGGTCAACCATTGTTATTTATCCTATATCCATCTGCTCTGCTACTGTTGGGTTAAAAAAAAAGCATGTGGTATAAGTCCACTCTTCAGTTGTCCGATGTGTGGGCTGAGGCTCCTCACCCGCAAAAGACACAAGAACCCCCCCCCCCCGAAACATTTGGCCTGATATTGTTTCATGTTCTTTATATTTTCTCTTTCTTTGTGCCACTGTGTTGTTTAAAAAAAAACACTTGCTGTAAACTCCACAGCTGGACGTCCACTGTTTGCCCATCCCATCAAAACAAGCAACACTCACCTCCCAAAGTGTCATAGTAATACAGATGATGAGCTGGCCCCATGGCTTCAGAGTAAAACCAGTGACCTATGTAGTCATCACCTGTTACAAGACTGATCAATCCACCATGGCAAACAATAACCACAGAGGCACTCACGACATTTGGCAGAATCCCCTCTATTCCAACATTTCATACCAACATTATTCAATGCTGAGCACGTGGCCTGTGACTTGCACTGCATAAATATGTGGTCATGGGATTATCTGTCTTGGACTGACAAATGTACCATGGCAAACAACAACCATAGAGGCATCAAGTTAATACTTTTTGTTTGCAGATTTATGGTACATACAGTTACAGGTAAATGACAGAAATGAATTTCTTAAGCATCATATTACAGTACACAGTGTATTACAAACCTGTTACATCTTTTCTTCAGTGGGTTTAGTTAGTGGATCATATCTACATAGCTATAACAATTACATACAGAGCTGCAGTGTCTCCAGGGATCCTTGTCCCCAGTAGGATCTATCTGACATAGTGGAGATGTAACATAGGGGAACCACATGGTAATACAATTCTGTAATTTCCCTTTTGCTAAGTGGGACATGCATGACAGGATTGCCATCTGATGGATAGCTTGCTGCCATTCAAATACTCAAGGTACCTCAGTAGTGCACTACTTCCTAAGGAGCAGGGCAATACAAAATGGGATGATCTTTAATACTATCAAATGCATTGTTATGCATTTTGGTTACAATAATCCTAATTATGCTTATATTCTTAATCAAACTATACTTAAAACTTCTAACTTAGAACATAATCTAAGGGTACTAGTTAATAATAAATAGACTCCATCAGATCACTGTACAGCTATTTCAAAAACGGCAATGGGGATGATTACTAGAATTAAGCGCTCATTTATTACAAGAACTGAGCACTGTATCATTTGCCTGTATCGAAGTTATGTTCATCCCCATCTTGACTATGTGTCACATGTCTGGTCACCTTACCTTGTTAAGGATGTTAATAGTGTGGAAAAAGCCCAACAGTCCCATTACAAAAATTATCCCTAGACTTAAGAATAAGACATATCCTGACATATTAATTGCAACAGGACTTCACTCCCTCCAATCTAGATGCCAAAGATGAGATTTACTGCTCTTATACAAGATCCTACAGTCACAAGACCTTATGAGCAGTTGTGAGCTGCACTATAGTACTAGCAGAAGTAACGTGAGATCCCACAATAGAAAGTTAGTAGTACCTTGTGCCAGAACTACAGTAACAAAAGAGACAATTATTACACTGTAAAAACTACCAAAGCATGGAATAGACTCCCTTTGCATATAGTTGCTATTACTAACTTTAATAGCTTTAAAACAGCACTTGATGAATACTGTTATAACAAACATATGTTAGTATTACTTTGATCCACTTTTGTGGGGGACATTCTTGATGGGCCTAGAGCCTTCTTATGTCCTTTCCAACCTAATAAACCTATCAGGCATTTTGCCTCCACCCCAGATTGAATGCACATTCATATCAAGGGGTCAGAGTAGTGAGTTTGTGGAGCCGTGATGCAGAGCAACATTAGCTGAATGGTAAGTGGGATTGAAGGCCCTACCACAGATTGACATTCTGCTAGGATTTCTTCCAGTATGTTTGGATCAATGGGCAGGTCCCTAATATAAAGGAGGTCACCCCCTGAAGAGTTACTGTACATTTCCAGCAAGTGTCATTGGGTAGAAGACCCATTGCGTGCAACTTAACTGGGGTTCTGTATACTCTGTGGACAACCTTATTTTGAATGAGGAGGCTCCTGTTGTCTGTGCAGGCTCTATGAGCCACCTTTCAGGATTTGTCTTAGTCTGTCAAGGATATATGTATACCTAGAGATGATGCCCAATAAGTTCTGGATTCCTGGACTTGGTCAGGAATTGCACTCCGAAGTTGTGAGTATAATGCACTCACCCTACCTGTTGTTTTTGTTAACCTTGTTTGAAGGTCTATTATCTGTAACTTGGGCCTGGAGGTGTGGTTTGTTTTATAAAGGGGGATGTTGCACTTCTTATTTGTAGAAACCTCCAAAAATCTGGTTTCTCTAATGGGAATTTAGTCTGTAAACTGGTAAATGATTCCAGGGTATGGGTACCAGCTATGAGTGGGTCTTTAAGATGATTTATTCCCTTCAGGTTCCATGCATCCCAATGAACTGTTTTACCCCCTATTTTCATTCCAGGATTATTTCATAGGGGTACCACTCCAATGGAGTGAGTCTGACTTTGGAGTGTTTGGACAGCCATCTCCATGTATGTACCAAGGCTGCTATGGTATCTCAATGCGGGAGATGAGGAGGGAAAGGGGAGTATAAGAAAGCTAATTGGGGGTGGGAAAGCTTAGCAGGATTTCAATGGAGTGCCATACTGGGGGTGGGTTTGAAGCTGGAGTAAACCACTGGGCAGTTTGTGCTCCTATGAAGGCTGCATGATAGTCTTGGAACCAGGGGAGATTCCATCCTCTCTTGGACCAAAGAGAACGAAGCTTAGACTGGCTGAGCTGTGGGGCTGATCCTTCCCAGAGAAACGATTGAAGTTAGGTGTCTATCTTAGCACACCAGTATGCCAGTAATTTAATAGGTAGGTGAGAAAGACAGTGAAATATTTTTGGGGCAACCATCATTTTAATTGCTGCAATCTTACCTGACAAAGATAATTATAATTTCTGCCATCTATCTAACTCAATGGTCAATTTTCGCATTAGGGGGTGTGAGACTGATCATAGATATTTTGGATTTGTCCTGGGATAGATGAATGCCTAACTGGGGCTGGGTTTGAAGCTGAAATAAACCACTGGGTGGTTTGTGTATATAAGAGAGCTATTTACGCAATGTAACTAGCTCCCTTATATACACTGCATTTTTTTTGTGTTGTATTTTGCTTACCCTCTGTTGTATTGTACCCCTTTTCCCCGGGTTGCACCTGGAAATGAGCAATTGCTCATGGTGCCTTTCCCAGTTATCAAATTTTAAATAAATAAATATTTTATTGATTTTGGGGACCATTTCAAGCCTGCTGTTTTGAATGGTTCTGAAGTACAAGCCTTGTTTAAGAATAAGACTTGCATCTTGCCCTGTTGACTTTTAAACCTGAGAACACTGAGAACTCTTGGAGGAGAGAGAGAAGAAGTGGAAGACCTTCATAAGCTTCAGAGAGGAAGACTAATAAATCATCCGCATATAGACTAGTCTGGAAATCCTCTTTTTGAATAGGGATTTCTTATATCTGTGGGTGCTGCCAAATAGCAATTGCCAGAGGTTACACAGCCAATACATATAGCATGGGTGACAGAGGGTAACCTTGTCTGGTACACTTTTGTAACTGGAAGGATGGGGACAGTATGGAGTTTGTTAGCACTCTAGCGCATGAGGCCTGATAGATTGTTTTAATCTAGGAGGCAAAATAGGGGCCAAAACCCATGTATTGCAGTACTTTCAAAAGGTACCCCCATTCGACAAAGTTGAAGGCTTTTTCAAAATCAATGGACACTGCTGCCATGGGAGTAGGGATTTGGTTGGCCACTGATAAAATGGAAATTAAGGAATGGAGGTGATCTGATGCAAGACGGCCTTTGATGAAGCTCATTTGTGTTGGGTGAATCAATTTGGGGAGGATGTTTTCTAGGCAGATCACAAGAGCCTTTGTTAGAATCTTGGCATCAGCATTAATCGGTGATATGGGGTGATAACTAAGGGGATTGGTTAGATTTTTCCCCTCCTTGGGTAGAACTGTATTCATGGCTTCTCCAAGTGTAGGGGGTAAGAATTGTATGGATTGCACCTCAGTAAACATCTGATGAAGATACAGACTCACAATGTGGTCCAAGTGGGCATAGAGATCTATTGGGATGCCGTCACCACCAGGGGATTTGTTTTTTTTCATAGAGTGGATGGCTTTGTGGAATTCAGTGGCCAAAATTGGGGCTTCCAATTTGTTTTTGTCATGATCAGTTAATTTTAGGAGAGGTAAGGTGGACAGGAAGGCCACAATTTGGTTATCATTTGTTGTGCCTATTATTGCCTGTTATATAATTCCTGATAGAATTGGGACATGATCATGTTTATTTCAGTTGGTTTATGGTGGGGTGTGCCTTGTGGGTCTTTTAGCATAGAGATGTGATGCATAGCTTGCTGTTTCTTAAGTCAGTACACTAATAGCTGCCCTGCTTTTTCCCCCAGCTTCCCAATATTTGTGCTTAGTGCATATAAAGGCCAGCTCCACCTTTCTAGCCACTGCCCTCCACAGAATATCGGTTGCACTGAACAAGGCCTGCAGGCTGCTCACAGGAGCTGAGCATCTCACCTATACCTGTGACCTCTATGCTCAAATGGGCTGGCTCCAACTCAGTGGGAGGTTACACTACCAAACCTGCTTACTGGCAAAAAAGGCGCTACTTGCTACTCTTCCCCATGGCACAGCAAACCTACTTCAGCCACACAGCAGCAACTCACAATGGACAGGAAGTGCCAGCACTCACCTCTTCCATGTTCCTCATCTTCGAACGACACAGGGTCAGCTCTCCTTTGCCTACAGAGCACCCATCTGGTTTAACGCCCTCAGCCAGGCCATCTCCACTCAACCTACTCTGGGCCCCTTCAAGAGACTACTATGCCAGCAGCTTTCCGCATCCAGCACCTGTGACTGTTTCCACTAGTCCCAATGTCATATGACTCTAACCTACGTCTTTGTGGCTCCCAGTAATGGCATGCCCATGCCATCTCTACCCCCCTACACTCCCTCTCTCCCTCTACTATCTTGCCACAAGGTGGCTCGCAACCCTGCTTGGCCACTCACAGCCTCCATCCACCGCCTCCCCCCCTCTCCCTTGACAAGGTCTATGACTGCTGCAACTCTCTCTCTCTCTCACCCTACCATCTCCCTCCACCCACCATCATTTTAGCCCTCTTTTCCCTACCGCCTACTATTCTCTCTGCTAACTTCTCTCTCAGCTAACTCTCTTCCTACCTTCAACTATCCACTCCGCTACCTTACTCTATACACAAACCAAGGGTATATTACCCTCTATAATTTTGTCTTGTTTGCATAAACTTGCTTGTATAAACCACTGTAATTATTGTAATTACTGTATATGTCTGATACTCTATGTTGTTTTAACCTTTGTAATACTGTCTTCCCTCCCACTGACGTGGAACCTTTGTAAAAGAGTTCTCAGCTCAAAGGTGTTTAATCCTAGATCTTAATAAACAAATAAACAAAAGTATTGATTTGAATCCTGATCCCATTAAGTTTGACTAGTATTGCTTTGGCATGCACCTTGGAGTGTGTTTGTTTGAACTCCTTATATTTTTGGTTTAATCTGAGTTCTAGTGCTTTTCATTCCATTTCTTGTGCTCATCGGCCTCAAGCATTGAAGCCCATAATACCTCCTTGCATGGTAGCTTTAAAGGCTTCCCAAAGAATAGCAAATGACACATCCTGGTGTAATTTTCTGTAAAGAATTGGCAAGCTTCACTAGTAATCCATGTACAGAAGTGTTTGTTTTTCAGAAGTAGGGGATCTAATCTCCATTGTGATGATCTAGGAGCTCTAGGACTTCAGATCACCACTAAGGAGACTGGGGCATGTTCTGAAATTATTAAGTCCTTTATATCACATGAAACTACCTGTTGGGTTATGTGGGGTGACCCTAAGAGGAGATCTAGTCTGCTGGCAGACCCATGCACCGGAGATAGGTAGGTATAGTCTTTAGGAGAAGTGTTAAAGGATCTCCACAGGTCTGTCAATGTCTGCTCTTGCAGCATGCCTGTGAGGGCTGCTGCCACTCTTGGATGGGACTCATTAGAGTGGAGGTTTATATTCAACTTCTGTTCGATTGTTTTGTTACGATCTTTACCAATTATACAAGGTGCTGTTGTAGTGGAAAAGTCCTGAAGGTGTTGTGAAAATGTATTTAAAAAGTAATGAGGGTCTGTGCTAGGGCCACATACAGAGCTTAATACTGGGGTCCTTGTGGGGTTTATACCTGAATAGTTACCCAACGCCCATCGAGATCATGTTCCTGTTTCTCAATAACCCAGGGGAGTGATTTGTGAAGTAAAATAAAGACCCCACTCTTGGAGGAGGGCACACAACTATGAGCTTTCAGGACAACCCATTCTCTTCATAATTTAATGGCTTCAGAGGGGGCTAATTACATCTCCTGCAGGAAGGCTATATTAACTTTGAGTTTTCTTAGGTGTGAGAGGATTTGTTTCTTTTTGATAGGGGAATTAATTCCCCTCACATTCCGGGTTATGCATTTTAAATCAGCCATAGTTCTGGTAGTATATTCTTAATAATATTTGGGTTCCAGACCTGAAAGTGTTTAAATATCGGCCTCCCATATGGGGGGTAGCAGGGGTAGTCTGATGTCGAGGTGAATAACAAGATACCAAGTGGTAGGTCATACTCATGAAACTTATACTGACTGCATACCCAACAATTTACCTGTAACTCAAAACAGTGAGATATTCTATTTCTGCTAATGAACAATATTTTAGTACTTCTACAACAGTGTTCAATACTAACAAATGTGAAAAAAGCATTATTATACAGTTTACCAAACAAGTCTATAATACTATTCAAACTGATGTCCAAGTTTTCCCTAATCCAAAGAGTTGTGATCCCATGAGGTCGAACTGCTAAGGGACTGTCTAAGACCCTAGAGTTCCAACCAGGGGTAACTGCCATAAACATGGAGGATAGAGTCAGTAGGTCGACAGAAACAGAAGGTGTCACCACTTCCTCTAGGGAGAGGAGGGCTTCATTTTTGTGACCTCCAGTGAGGTTGCATAGTCCCCATTACGTTATTAGGATCTCCTGTTAAGGGTCTGGATTGTTTGTTGTATACCCAGGACCCTTCATTTTGACCTTCATCTCAGGTCTGTCCTCCGCCCTTGCCCTCAGTAAAGGGGCAGCTATGCTTATTAACCCGTGCCACACTCTACTTATGGCTGTGTTCTTTGAAGGAAATCAGGAAATTGGAATATCCTCCTGTTTCCCTGTATACCTGTTTAGTGGGTTGGGGATCATTCCATGGGGGGAAGGGGGATAAGTGCCCAAGTCTTCATGACAAGGCCCCTGCTTCTCCCCGCTCTTCTTGCTTTAAATTTTTAATCAAGGGTGTTTTATCAGCCTTAATCCTCCTGCTTCTTTTTAAGTTCTCAGGTGACAGCACATTGATGGTGTAAAAGGGAACCGAAAAGCTATAGGTGTATCCCTGCTGTATTATTTGGGTATTCACTTCTGCTTGTTAGTTTTAAAACAAATTTCTCTTTTCTGGCACTCAAAAGGGTGCACATCAGCTAATTGTTGACAGAACCCCATAGATTCTGCCAGCTCAAGAGTGGAGAAGTGAACAATACACGTTATTTTCACTACCCAATCCTTAAAAGCAACTCTACTCCCATGTTTAATACCCATTTGTGGAGTTGCAACCAGGTGCATGGGTGGTGGGTTATCATTATACAGTCTAAGAGGAGAGTGACTGAGGCTCCCTGTGCATATGGGGCTCCCGCCATCTCTCCTAAGAAGAGTGCATGATCCGAGAGAGCTTCAAGCCGGTTTGTACTTCCTTGTCAGCAAGCATCTTTTAATATTACATTGCACCTTGCTTTTGCTCTCATACGCATTTCTTTGCATGGTAGGGGTAGTTCATTTCCTTCCCTAAGGCTTCCCCAGGATATCTTTATTAGTGCATCATCCTCACTATACAGAAGGAGGGTAGCGAGCTAAAACACTTGGGCTGGAGGCCTTCACCATATTGTACCATAATTAGCAATCTAATTTTCTAACATCAAGAAACTAACACCTTGTGAAGTAAAACTCATTTGTAAATTGATTTTAACAACATTTTCTTGCACTGCATGATTTATTGGCCTCTAGAGATGTTGCAAAATAAAATTTCACCAGCATAAATTGCAGCAAAATTGGCAGTTTCGACATGTGAAATATTTAGCGGAGTTCCACAAAATGTTTTGCAGTGTGCGAACTTGCGCCACAAAATTTTGCTGAAAAATGGCAAACTTTCGCCCGCAATTGGAAATTTTTGCCAATAGACGGGTGACATTTCACTTTCTTCAGGCAAAATTTCACAATTTTGGGGCAAAATTTAGCATTTTCAGGTGAATCTCCCCAGGCTGCAGTGAAACATATCTGTTAGGACCCACATGGGACATCAGGTTGTTAATCGAGTCTGGTGATCCAGAGTTTCTGCTACAGCTTCTGGATATATGTCTCTCCACTTGGGGTTCTCTTTTTGCAGAACATTTATGCCTTTTGTGGCCCCTGTTTCTTTTTACTAATTGCCAGGTTGAATCAGTAGGAGCTGGCAAATTCAGATGGGACTCCTTTACCTGGTGTTTCTTGGGTGTCTGGCTCTGTTGGGTTTCCATCGGCATTTCAGCAGCTGAGATAATGGGAAGGGATGTGAGGAAATGCTCCACCACTTTGGGGGTCTGGAATGAGTTTTGCATCCCATTTACAATTATGACCTGCATTGTAGTTGGATACTGCATGGCATATCGGAATCCTAATTGGGCTAGCTGCTTTGTGGCTGAAGTAAAGGCCCATCTGTGGGAAAAGAGTTCTAAAAAAAAAAATCTTGGAAGAATCAGCTGATATTGCCCTGCAGTACAAAGGGCCCCTTTCTCTGGCCAGGTGAAGAATATTATCTTTTATCAGAAATCACAACAGCCTCTTCCGGTTGTGATGGCTGCTGAATAGGAAGCGCGGTGAATGGCTCTGATACATCTCCACACAAATCTTGTTTAATTGCACCGCTATAATGTCGATTTTTGTAGTCAGAGGCAAGTTAATGGTAATTTGTGCCCCCTAGAGTCTTTTCTGCTTATTTTCTGAGCCGATGGAGGTGAAAAAGAGGGCGCAGAGACCAAAGCACATGCCACCGCAGCCTCCAGCTAAGGATAAGTCTTCAAAGAGAAACAAAACTACAGGACCCGGGGATGTAACGCAGGCAACTCCCCAGTCCTGCTTTCTGAAGCTACCTTTTTTGAGGCCTCACACCTATTAAGGAATCTCTGTAATCTGTAGTGGGTGATTAGCAAACCATAAAATCCTCCCTGCAGCAATTTACCATTTGGACAGGAGACAATGAGGTGAGGATTTCCTCCTTGGATGACTGGCAAGCCTGGCTTGAGCCTGATATGTCCACTATGTGACAGTGCCTTAGAAAGGCTGAGGAAAAACTTGAGGACCTGGAGGCGCATTCAAGGAGGAACAACCTTATGGTGTTGGGCCTTCCAGAAGGAGAGGAAGAAATGAATCCTATCCTGTTTGCACAAAAACTGTGTCTGAAGATAGCAGGTCCGTCTCTGAATGGCCCTAACTACATAATCGAGCATGCCTATCATTCTGTCAGGCCTAGCCCACCGCATGGCTCTCCTCCACATCCTCTGATCTTCCATCTTCTTAACTACCTGGATAGGCAGTTTATCCTTGACAAAGTAAGGGAGACCAGAAAAATCCAATGGGAAAATAAGAAAATAAGGATCGCACAAGATCTTCCCCTAATGGTATGTCAGAAACGAACAGAGATGCATCCCCAGGTCATGAAGGTTATAGCAGTTGACATCAAATTCAGGATGCAATACCCCGCCACTCTGCAAGTGAATCATGAGAGCAAATGGATTAAATTTGAGTCCCTAAGTGAGGCGACCTCTGAGCTTAAGAAGTTGTTCCCTGATCTTTTCAAGTGACTGTTCAACCAGGAACTTGGGTTTGGAAGTTTTCACATGTGAATAGGAAGATGGCTTTAAGGGATAGCAGGGGCTTAATCTGATAATAACTGTACGCCCTGAGTACATGAAGCTGTTTAGGGGTCAGCTCGTATTCCTTCTGTTAATTCAAGTTAGTGAAGTCTACAGAACCTGTTTGCTGGGATATTTAGGTATTAGCCTACATTATTTTAGACGCAAAGTTATCAGGGCAGGAATACTGTTTTACTTTGTTTTGTACAGACACAGAGGTCTGTTTTTGGTTACCCATTCCAGCACATTTAATTGGGGGATAAATGGTCAATCTCCCAAAAGACTGAACTTCTTGTTTGGACACTGAAATGGGACTCTCATTTTCCTTAAACGGCTATATTCTGTTGTAGGATTTCACTACCAATTCGCTATAGTGTAATTTGATGCGGCAGGGAGGAGCCTTGGTGGCTGCGTTCTGCTCCATGGTATATGATTATTGCAACCAAGTGATACAGTATTTGGGAGTGCAGTCACAAGGACTGGGGAGTTTAGCTACTTTGGTTAGTTAGTGCTTGTTATGGAGGGAACGGGGGAGTTTTGAGTGTGGGATGGGGGATTGTGGGAGGATGGGGATACGGGTGTACACAGATCTTCAATTTGACCTGAGGTTTTATCAGCAGTTACTTGTTTCATAATGGAGGCAGATATATGGTACTTTCATTGTGTGTGTCAGTTGCTAATAGTTGGATACATGTATTTTGTTTATATTACCCACATTCTACCACCAGTCACTTACAGACCCTATCATGGAGCTGAGATATATTTCTTGGAATGTGAAGGGAGTGAGAAATAAGATTAAAAGACTCCATATACTTAAAGCTTTGGAGTTGTTGCATGGAGGGGTAATTTTTCTCTAAGGAGACACACCTGCTGGAAACAGAAGGCATTTTATTTAGAAGGTGACAAATTGGTCAGGTTTTTTCTGCTGGTATTGCTACAGCCCAGAGAGGGGTGGCTATCCTTTTTACTAGGGGTACACCATTCCAAGTGCAGCACTGCATCATGGACCCCCAAGGGCAGGTTATCTTTATTAGAGGCATTCTGAATTATGTAGAAGTGATTCTAGCCTCTATATACAGCCCTAAGATTCCCAACCAGAATTCTTCACCATCCTATCTGTATTATTAGGTTCTTTTCCAAGGTTACCCATGGTGCTGGCTGGGGACTGGAATTTAGTACATTAACCGGAGCTGCATAAACCTCCAACCCCAGGCAAAATGTCTCTTTCCTTGGTGCAGGTCGCACTGCAGGAATTTATGACCAGTCACACTGTAAATGATCCTTGGTGCCTACTAAATCCTGCTACCAAAAGATTTACCTTTCTTTTTTCTACTCACAGATCTCTGTCATGGATCGACTACTTCCTGGTCAATAATGCAGTGCTAACAGGGCTCATAGGGTGTGGCATGATCCCTAGGACCCTATCGGATCATGCACCAATCTGGCTTGAAGGCTCACTCCCACTTACTATGCACAAAGAAAATACTTAAAAATGTAATGTTTACTTGTTACATGACCCGCATATTGTTCAGGCTCTTAAGGATACAATTGAACAATTTGTGTCTCTTAACCAGGACTTGTTCTCTTACATGAACAAGCTCTGGAGTGCTTTAAAGTGTGTGATTAGGGGCAAGTGTATATGGTTAGCTAAGGTCAGGAAGGAAAAAAGATAAGCCCTCTCTACTTCCCTTCTAGCCCAAATACAAGTGCCAGAAGAAAAGTTGCATCTCTCAAAGTGAAGATGTCCTCCTCCAGCTGGCCCAGGCTCAAAGCCAATACTCAGAAACCCTTAGGGAACAGGCCATGTATGCATTATTTAAAAGGCAGGCTTGTTATAGAGAGCAGAGTGAGAAGGCTAGTCACTTGCTTGCCCTTAGGTTAAAGAAACAAGAAGAATCCAGGTTGGTGCTGACTCTTAATTCACTTAAGGATGACTCTCTTCTTACCACCCCTAAGAAGATAGTACAATAATTAGAAAATGACTATAAACCCTTATATTCCCTCTCTACCAATGTTCCCCAACTAGAGGACATTAATAATTATCTAAATAGTGTCCAATTGCCATCTTTGGATGAAGCTCAGCAACAGTTTCTGGTACGTAAAATTTCCCAAATGGAGCTATCAGATGCCATACATTCCCTGCCAGATAATAAGGCTCCAGGATTTCCTCCTTGATTTTATAAAGTTTTTGAGGAGCAGATTTCTCCCCTGCTTCTACATACATTCGACTATCTCTGCTAATCTGGCATTTCTGATCCCACTTTCTTAGAAGCACTTATTATAGTGCTGCCTAAATCTAATAAACCAAAAAAT
Source organism: Neoceratodus forsteri (assembly GCA_016271365.2). Classification (NCBI taxonomy): domain Eukaryota; kingdom Metazoa; phylum Chordata; order Ceratodontiformes; family Ceratodontidae; genus Neoceratodus; species Neoceratodus forsteri. The sequence continues at coordinate 761,895,815 of CM057451.1, forward strand.
AAGGTAACCAATTACTGACCTATTTCTTTAATGAATTATGATATCAAACTATTTGCAAAGATTCTGGCATCCAGACTAAAGAAGGTCTGGCTCCCCGTACTCCATACTGACCAGGTAGGTTTTGTAACAGGCTGTTCATCAGCTGACCACATACAGAAGTTATTTCACATTTTCTCCATGTCCAGATTGGCACCAACCTCTATGGTTCTGGTGTCTCTGGACACGGAGAAGGCATTTGACAGAGTATCCTAGTCATTTTTGTTTGCAGTCCTCAGCAAGTTTGGTTTCCTGAAGGTTTCTATAGATTGGATCAAGGTCCTTTACACCTCTCCCACTGCTAAAATATACTGCAGTGGGGTTTATTTGAAATTGTTCCTTCTATGCTTAGGTATTCACCATGGCTGTCCACTTTCCCCCCATGCTCTTTAATTTGTACCTAGAACCCCTGCTTCACCACCTCCAGACTTCACCTCATGTTAAGGGTATCCAAATAAGTGGGCTTGATCTTCGCTTGTCTGCTTATGCAGATGATACTTTGCTACATTCACTGATTTGAGTAATACGCTTCCAGCTGTCCTAGATATTATTGACTCATATGGTTTATTCTCCAGTTATAAACTAAATAGAGAAAAGTCCACAGTTATGCCTCTAAATATGTATGCCTGTCAATCCCAGATAGCTGGTCTGCACTTGGATTGGTCACCCCAAATCAGATACTTAGCGCTTACACTTTCTCAAAGTATGGCCCAAATGAAAAAACTTAATTTAGGTTCTCTTCTTACCATTATAAATCAGGACCTGGAAAGATGGGCCCCACTTTATCTCTCGCTACAAGGGGGAATTAGCATAATCAAAATGAATATACTCCCCAGGGTTTTTCCCCTTTGAATATGCTAAATTTCTATCTCCCCCATACATGGTTCTCAAGCTCCACAGCATAATTTCCCAATTTCTTTGGAATAAAAAGCCCCCAAGAAGGTCATATGTAAGACTTGGAGCAGCTGAATTGTAGGGAGGCCTCCAACTTCCCAATTTCTTCCACTACTATATAGCAAGCCACATTGCCAAGTATTTGAAATGGCTGCCTCCTGCTTTATCACCAAACAACCTCCCTTTCACTCCAGTCTGGCTCCAAATAGAATGCCAAATAATTAGTCAGGGTGGGATTTCTCCTCTCAGTTTGTTATACATTTCATTTAAAACATGTTCAGCCTTATTCAAGAATGAAATAATTCAAACCTCTATCAAGATCCATTCCCGATTCTGCAGGGTGCTCAAATATGATTAAACCAAGGATGCATCCCAACCCTTATATTTGAACCCCAATCTCAGGCTGAGTGGTCATTGCTTGACCCCAAAGACGTATCTCCCTCCACTGATCTTGTAATCTCTGACTTGCCAGTCAATGGATTGCTTGATCTATGGTAGAACTCCTTCCTACTCTGAACATCCCAGCTAAACAGGTGTTCCAAGGATATCAGGTGCGGCACACTGATTACCACTTTTGGGTCAGGTCCATGGTTAGTAAATAAAGCAGATCTCTTCACCTCACTCTGCCACATGGTTGGGCAGCCACATGCAGTGTTTCACATTGCATCCAGCTTACACCCTATTCTTTATCCTGAAATACAAAACTCCTCAGCATATTGGGCTGAAAAATTTCCTAATAATTTCCAATGGGACAAAATTTGGTGAGCAATATATTCTTACAGAAACAACGACAAAAATAGAATTATGCAGTACTATATTCTGTATAACATATACTTTATACCCGCTATGTTGGCAGGACTGGGAAGTCAGCAGGATCCTAATTGCTACAGATGTGGTTTGGAGGAGGGTACCTTGCTGTATGTACTCTGGGATTTCCCTTTAATTAAACCCCTCTGGAACCAGATAAAGGCCAAAGCAGACACTCTATTGGGGATCGAAGATCTCTTTACCCCAGAGATCTGTATCATAGGTGATTATCCACTAGTGCCAATCAAAGAGAGATGGTTCAGTATGTCCCTCATCTCGTATTCAGTCAAAAAACTGGTACTAAAACACTGGAAGGAGTTCATAATGATATCCTATTCTGAATGCTTGAATGAGCTACTGTCTAGCCTCAGAATAGAAAAGATGATTGCCTTCCTTAGTCATGATCCTGCCACTTTTGACAAAAAATGGGGTAAACTTTACACTCTTTACTCCATTTCTAGATAGGCTCATGTACTGCCTAAATTATAGTGCATAGTGAGCACCATTTTCCATGTATACCAATAAAAGCATATTAGGTCATACTATTCACCCATAGTACATTCCATTTAAAGACCTTGAGGGTAGTCTGGGAATCAAGCACCATTCTGATTTCATACCTGAATAGCTTTAATGAAGATCCTGTGTGGGGGGGGGTTGGGGTGGGAGGGAAGGTTAGAGGATGGGGGTTTAATAATATAATGGATTGGTTTACAGCCAATTTAGGAGCTGATGTAACCCATGGCTTGTTAGCTATATGTACATGTTCTGATTCATTGTGCCATAGCCATGTCATCCCTATGTACATACCTGTAACCAATCAATAAAGTATATTGAATTAAAAAAAAAATCACAACAGCCTGGTGATGATTGGCTTCAGGGGTTGCCTCAGTCTGGGGTTAGGAGCTAAGCTGCAGTGATCCCTCTCAAATTCTGTAGAAGGGCAATCCAGTGCATGGAGATGTATCAGGAGTGTTGACTGAAAGAAATGGACCATGTCGGGAAACTCGCACCCTTCAGGAAACCCCAATTATTTGTATGTTGTTTCTTCTGGTGTGATTTTCCGTGTCATTGATCTTATCCAGAAAGTAATTAATTTTTGAATTGTAATCTCCAAGTTGCCTTTGTGTCTGTGCTGCTGACTTTTCAATATCTGTCACTTGGGTTTTGGTGGCTATTATTTCACTGTGCATTTGTTGGAGTTCATGCTTATTATACAGGGCAGTTGTTTTTAGTTTTGCCATGTCAGACTGCAGCCTGTCTAGTTTTGTAGCCAGGTATTCTAAATCCCCTTGTGTTTGTTTTGTACGGCTCATTTTCAGATCTGGAAAACCATGAGGCTGGTGCTTTGATTAATTTTTCACCCCCAGGCCTGAATGGCTCATTTTCCTGCTGCTGTAGGATTATTGCCCATGATCTTGGTATCTAACTGTCCATCTGGAGTTTGTTTTTTGGTTACTGATATTTTCAATTTGGCATCTCCATCCCCTACTGCTGGATTGTGGAGGATAATGTTGACTAGAGTCTGCTGAAAAGAGTTAAGGTGCCATCTTTTCTGATGGTTGGCCATACCCTTCAAAGAGGCATCAAGAAACAGAGTCTGTCAAGATCACTTCACCTCCCAAAATGTCAGAAGGACAGTGTCACTGGCACTGGGGCAGTGTGTGGAGCACCTGGTGTGGCGCTTTTGACTGAAACAAACTTGATATGCTATTTACATGTACTCACAGTGTGGTTAAAAGTGACAGTGCCATATAAATATGCTAGTAATCCTTGTTACAAATTTGTGTGCACTGTAAATTTAACTGAAATAAAACTTGTGTGGAACAACAACAACAGGCACTACACCGTGAAACAGAATCTGCCAATTTGGCCTCACAAGATGTCATGATATCAGCATACCACATGACTTGAGTAATGCAATGTGTGTAGTACTAATTTGTGCAAGAGTGATGGAAGAAATCCTAATTGTACTGCTCGGCTATGAGATCTGATGAACTGCAGAACCATACCACAGAGGTGATTTACTGCTACAGTACTCTGGCTGTGATGGTATCCTTTTCAGCATATCACATCTTCCACCACCATCACACATGTTAGTAGAAATTTTTTTTTCCTACCGATGATTCCTGACTTTTCTCATTAGTACAGTATGATAACACCATGCAATGCCTGTTATGTTATTGGTATCCTATCCATTCCCCTATTCACCACCATCTCTCCACTGCTGGTGCTAGAGTGCTTGGTAAGTTGCTTTTCTGCCTCCACCATTCTCACTCTGACCTGCTTCCCTCTTCTCTATGCCTCCCCCTCCCTCTCCCTTCCTCTTGAGTCCCTGGTTGCCATGAGAGGACACCAGCAAATGTATCATCCTTCTTCCTCTTGCCCCTGTGAGCCCTCATCCTGACCCTCTCTTCTGTCTCTCCTCCCTGCTTATGATACCAGCCATTGTTACCTCAGGTACAGAGACTACTACGCTAGTGGTCTGTCCCACTACAGCTGCAGCAGAACTGCTATCTTCCACAACAGTCACTGCTTACTTAGTTGTACTGTTGCAGGAGATCCCATTTGTCATTGCAGCACTCCATTCTGTTGTATTGTTTCATATGCTTGGTCACCCCACTGCTTCAACATGTGTTATGTTGTCCATGTCTCTGCAATGTTATATTTTGTGAAGTTATTCCTGCTACTGTCTCCTTCTCCCTTTCCCTGTCTCCCACCTGGACATGAGCCACTGCTCAGTGTGCCATTCTCTGTTGTGAATTTTTCAATAAGTACATACATTTACATGCATGCTTCATGCAGCACTCAATTCAGTGTGATGATGACCTGTCATAATTATATTTAATTATTTTTTATTTATTTATTAGTAATTCAGAATTACACCTTTGAGCTAAAAGCTAATTTACAAAGGATCCTCATCAGACAAGTAGACATGGGGACAACAAGTAGTACATACAAGGAGGGATAGAACAATAGCAGCTAACAAGCATTGTCAATTAAACATTAAGCGACACAAAATATGGAATACAGACACTACATATAAATCAAAAATGCAGATACATTCAACATATCAAACATTTAGCATCCAAGTGTAAGAAGAGATTAAAACAGAGCACCCACAGACATTAGATAGAGTCTCTTCAGTTGCAGATAATTAATCTTTGTCTGCTACCTTTAGGAGGCATACTATGTGAGTATTTCCCAATGAGTAGCACAATCTCAGGCACATTTACAGCTCATAGAAGGCACCAAAACAAAACAGAATACAACAGAGCAGAATACAACAATTCCCAAGTTAATACAGAGCAGAAAAGATAGAGGATATTGATGGGGCAGTCATGCCTATGGGGGTAGAAGAGGGAGGAGGTTATGGGAGGGCAATTAACTGAGAGACAACAGAGGCAGTTAGCCCTCCCACTTTGGACAACATTGTACCTATATGTTTAGAGGATGGACTTGTCATGGTTTGGGGAGCATCAGTACAGTCCCTGAGGCTATTGGGTAGTCATGTCATGTAAGGTGGGGTTAAATCTGGCAGTTGCAGTGTTCTGGTGGTGTGATGGATTTCCAAAGTTTGGATTTGAAGCAGCCAAGATGTGTTAGGCTTGAGGTGGAATAGAGAAGTTCATTTAGCCAGGTAGGGCCCTTAATTTCAAAGGTTCACCTGCCCAGGGATGTTTTCCTGAAAAGTACCACCAGGGCATGATTTGATGCACTTCTAGTAGCATGCTTAGCAGGGCAGACCAGAATAGAACCTTTAAGGATGGAGGTGCAAGCTCTAGAAGATACTTCTTCTCCAGCAGGCAGGTCTGGAGTTTGAGTTGGTCATGGAGAGGAAGCAATTTTGTCCTAGAGTAAAGATCACCAGTATGCATGAGACAATCAGCATCCAGCTCAAACCTGCAGACCTTGTTGAGGGTTGTCTGAACTCTGGGAAGGGGGGCTTCCGAGGCTACGATGTAAACCACATTACTGTAGTCAAGGATTGGTCAGATTGTACCATTGACAGCCAATAGTTTAGTCTCTGGCGTGAGGCAGAAACAAAGTCTATAATGTGCTCCTAGCTTCCTGTTGGCAGCAGAGGTAATATTGCCAATGTGTTCATTAAAGTATGGAGACTCATCAATAGTGATCCCCAGGTACCAGAAGGAGCTTACCTGCTCTTGGGTGGAATCAGGGCTGCTTGCTATTAAGAAAGGTGTTGTAGCTCTCCTCTTTTGGTGCCCTGCAAAGAGCATCATCTTTGTTTTTTATTTACTATTGAGCACTAGTAGGCTATTTTTAAACCAGTCCTGAAGTAGGTTGAAGTTGCTCTGCAGGTTCCTGGTGAGTGCTTCCTGGCTGGAGTCACATGAGAAAACAACAGTGTCATCTGCATTGAGTAGGACTTTAGATGTGGGGCAAACATTGGGGAGGTTGTTTACAAAGAGGCTGAACAGAAGCAGGCCCAGTATGGAGCCATGTGGGACCGATACTGTGACTTCACCCATCTCAGAAATGACTCTGTTGATTTTTACTTGCTGTGCACGCCCCGTCAGGTAGCTACAGAACCAGTTAACTGTATCAGGAGACAGCCCTAGGCAACTTAACCTGTGGAGCAGCAGTTGATGATTCACCAAGTCAAATGCCTTGGTTAGGTTGATTAAGACTGCACCAACCAGTAATAAGTCTAGTTTTTTTTAACAGACTACAGGCATTAATGTGGAGGCAACTGATCCCCTTTAACTGAAGTAAATCTGATGGGGCATCTAATGATAAGGGGTGTCCAGGATTTAATTTGACATTCCCTGAGCATAATAGTAAGAGAATGATTAAGTTCCTGAGTCCAGTTATAAGTCCCTTGATAATGCGTGTATTATGTCTTTTTGTAGTGGAGGTTTTCGGGGCAGTCTGTGAGGGGCAACGAGCTTGTTAAAGAGGGACATTGCATACAATGCTGTTTTTACTGACATTAACAAAGATGCCTGATAGTACTTGAAAGGGATAGCGTGGGAAAAGAGTGTAACGAGTATTTGAGGATTAGTTCCTGAAGAAAATTTGAGGATTAGTTCCTGAAGAAATAATAGTAGATTTGCTTGTTAGTGAGATTGTATTTATGTCATGCAGACCCTGGTTTGAGGAAGGTTCTGTAAATTTATGAATGGGGGTAGTTAGTAGGAGTAGGAGGCAGCCACAGTGAATGAGAGGATGTACAAATGCCATTATAACAAAAAAGGTGACACTCAGGTACACATTTCAGAGTATTTCTTCTGTGTGGTGTTCAGTTACCTTAGTTCCGGAAGGCTGAATCACTGGCCTAGATTGTACAGTGGCTAAAATATTTAGGTGTTTTTGCACCTTTAAGAAAGGGCTGGGTCTGTTCATTGAAAGGTGGGGCTTGTGGCAATTTAGGGCATTTAATAAAGGATGGAGGTGTGAGAGGGGGGTGAGCCGAAAATTCAGCCACCACAAACTGCTTAGGAACAGCTCACTGGATTGCAATAAAATGATCAGAAGCTGCCCTTAAAATTAAAAGAGTTCAGAGCAGCAGCATGTGGTGTGGCAGCTTTCTCCTCCAGCAGTCCGAGAATTTGGGCACCAATTTTTAAAAGGTAAAGAAAATGCTGCTCTTCAAGTACCATGCTTCTGAGGAAATTGGACAGGTGGCTGTGCCAGTGAGGGGCTCGGACTACATTTGCCATCCAAGTTGTAGGGATGTCTATCACGTGTTTGATACTTCAGATCCCCTGAAGGAGAAGGGAAAATACAGCAGTTAAAATAGGGGTTTGAGGAGGAGAGGTAGAATGCTTTACACAAAGGGGACAAAAGGCAGGGGTGGGTCTATAATTAAATCTGGGGGCGGATTGCTTAGGGCATCATAGTTTGCAGCTACGGGGCCGGTGGATTTGAAGCAGGAGAGCTAGCAGGGGCAGGGACCCTAGTCAGCTAACCCACAGCCCAAGACACATTTCATACACTACCAATAAGGACTTTAAACAATTAACACAGCAGCTATAAAATGGGAAAAAAAATAAATAAAATAAATACATAAGTTCAGCCACCACAAACTGCTTGGGAACAGCTTGCTGGGTTACAGTAAAATGATCAGAGTCTGCCCTTAAAATTAAAAGAGTTCAGAGCAGCAGTGTTTATGGCATGGCAACTTTCTCCTCCAGCAGTCTGAGAATTTGGGCACCAATTTTTAAAAGGTAAAGAAAATACTTCTCTCCAAGTACATTACTTCTGGGGAAATTGGACAGGCAGCTGTGCCAGTGAAGGGTTCAGACCACATTTGCAGTCCAAGTTGCAGGGATGACAGTCTTCTGTTCGATACTTTGGGTCCCCTGAAGGAGAAGGGAAAATACAGCAGCTAAAATAGGAATTTGAGGAGAAGGGCTAGTATACTTTACACAAAGGGGACAAAAGGCAGGGGTGGGTCTATAATTAAATCTGGGGATGGATTGCTTTGGGCATCACAGCTTGCAGCTATGGGGCCAGTGGATTTGAAGCAGGAGAGCTAGCGGGGCAGGGACCTAGTCAGCTACCCCACAGCCCAAGACACATTTCATACACTAGCAATACGGACTTTACACAATTAACACAGCAGCTGTAAAACAGGAAATAAATAAATAAAATAAATACATAAATTCAGCCACCACAAACTGCTCAAAAACAGCTCACTTTACTTATGGAAGTGTGGGTACAGTGACTGTACATTAGATCAGCATAATCTAACTGGGGAAGGAAGGTAACTTGTACCAATCTTTTTCTGATACTTGGTAGAAAACAGCTCTTATTCCTGTAGACAAAAAAAAAACAATCTAACGCTCAGTTTTTTTGCAGAGGGATTCTATATGTGCAAAGAAAGATAAGCGTTTGTCTAGCCGGATGCCTAATATGATCCCCTAACAAGGCAGTAATGGCAGGTGCCGATATGGCACAGGAAACTGAGGCAGACTATAAAACATTACTTTGGTCTTTTTAGCATGGAGAAATACTTGAGACTGAAATAGGTTAATCTGCAATAAATTGAATTCCGTTTGTAGGTCAGTACAGACACTGGTTAGCATAAGGTGTGTGATAAAAAGTACAGTGTCATCTGCAAAAGAATGCAGTTTAGCCATATTGATATTTCTGCTGATATCATTTATTTAAAACATAATTAATAAAGGGCCTAATATCTATCATTGAGGTACACCTTCCGTTAATGGTATTAGAGAAAATAATTTTCCATCCACTTTAATTTGTCGTTGTCTACCTTTAAGATAATTTGAACACCAGGAGAGCACAGAACTTCCCATGCCTACCCTTGTTAACTTATTTGTTAGGATGTAATGGTCTACCGTATCAATTGCTTTGCTGAGGTCAAGATATATCACACCAGTAGGGTGTTTGTGGTCTAGAGCTGTGAGCCAGTCATTGGATACTTTAGCTAGTGCCAACACTGTACCAGGTTTAGATCTAAACCCAGACTGCATTGTGTCGATGAGATTAATGTTCCAGATGGTACCTGATTTGGACATTTATCAACTTTTCAAAATTTCTTTTTTTTTATTTAGTTGTTTAACCAGGTATAGCACACTTACAGGTATAGCATAACTTTTCAAAGTGTTTTGCTAGAATAGGGAGAATAGATATAGGTCTGCAGTTGCTTAAGATACTTGAGTCTCCTGATTTGAAGAAAGGAATGACATGTGCCATTTTCCAGGTCATAGGTAATTCATTACCAGACAGAGAAAGGTTTAAAAGGTGAGTTATTGGTTTCATTAGATAGTAATAGACAATCTTAAGAAATAGGGGATTTAAGCCGTCAATACCTACACTTTTCTGAGTATCTAATTGTAGTACTAGATCCTCAACTTGGTTGAAGGTTATGGACTTGAAGGAAAACAGTTCAGAAGAAAAGGGCTCAGTGTATATGCTAACTGATTTTGGAATAGAATATTGTGCTGCTGGTGATGTATCAAAAGCCAGGCCAGCCATAACAAAATGAATATTACATTTTTCTAAGATTACTTGCCTGCCCGTTATTGTGTTTCCTTGTATTCTATTATAATGGGTAAAGTGGCAAGACTTTTTGTCCCTTCATGCTATGTACTACTCTCCAGAATTTGGATGAGTTATTTTTTCAGCTGTCTAAGGTGTTTAGGTAGATGTGAGTTTTCATATCTCTTATATGGGTGTGGGTGTGGCTGGACTTTCAGCTGCAGTAAGTAGTTAAAGACTCACATTTCAGGTGATTTGCTGCTAAATTACTGTCTTTGTGTTAGTTCAAGTTCAAGTTCAAGTTTATTGCAGGAAAATTCCATTGAGCAAACTCATTCACAAGGAGGTCCTGAGACATGTACTCTGATGAAGAACATTACATAAAATATAATACTTGATAGAACAATAGTATAACTTGTATTCAAGGTGTACACTTAGATCAAGCAGGATATTACATAAAAGGATATAACATCGGAAGACAATAGACAGTGAGAAGACATGATACGTAGTGTGTAAGCACTTCAAGGTAGCAGGCCAGCAGTACAAGGCAGGGTAACTGGTGTTTGCAATAAATAATTTTAGTATATTGAGCAGCAACAGGGACTAAAGGATAAATTAGGTAATCAAGGCTTGGCAAAAGTGAGGGAAATAATATATACGGAGAGAGAGCCAAGAATAGGACGGGGAAGGGGAGCAGGTGTGGAATTCTTGCAGTAGTGGTCACAGCTTGGAAGTCAAAAGCTACGAGAATGTAGTTATGTCTTGGTTAAATGGCAGTGTGAACAATAAGTAGGCGGCATGCATAAGGGAGAGGAAGGTCTTACACATAGATGTATAAGGCACACATAGGGATGGGAAGCGGCTTAATAACAGTTGCAGATATCTTTTATCTTAGCTGCACTTAGCACTTTGTAGAAGTTAATTGAAACTATGCTAGTTAGTGCAGCACGGTTTGGAGTTGGTTCCAAATAGAGGGAAAAGCATGCAAAATAGCGCGTTTACCAAAGGAGGTCCGTGTCTTGGGTATGTCCAGCAGAATGAAGTCAGATTTCCTGAGAGAGTATGCACTGTGAGAAATACAGATGAGAGATGATAGGTAACTCGGTAGTTTATGCAGGAGCAACTTAAGGGTTCAGAGACCAGCATGGAGCAAGCATCTTGTGGTGAGAGATGTCCAGTTGGTGCGAATGGTAAGGGGAGTTGGTAATAAACCGTAATGCACGGTGATAGAGGATGTCCAGTTTGCTTAGGTTTGTGAGAGTAGTGGAAGAGTAAATTACATCACCATAGTCAAGAAGGGGAAGAAATGTAGCCTGAACGAGCCTGTTTCGAGTCTTGAGGGGGGAAGGGACCTATTTCTAAAGAAGAAACCTAGACTGGCTTTGAGCCTCCTGGATAAGTCCTCGATATGGTCATTAAAAGAGAGCTTGTTGTCTATCCAGATACCTAGATATTTAAATTTGGAAACGACTTCCAATGGTTCGCTTAGCATGGTAACAATAAAGTCTTTAGGTGGGTTATGGGAGGTGCCTGCTGAGGTACTACAAGAGAATATTATAGCTTTGGTTTTCTTTGCATTAAGCAGAAGCTTTGCCTTTATTAGATTATGTTCAAGTTGGGCAAAGTCCGCTTGATGCACCTCCATAACTTTAGATAATGTTGAGCCAGAGGTATACAGTACAGTGTCATCCGCAAAGAAATGCAGATTGGATGTAGTTATGTTGGAATCAAGATCATTAAGGTACAATGAAAACAAGATAGGGCCTAGAATGGAACCTTGGGGGACTCCTCTGACAACTGGCAGCGAGGCAGAGAAAAGGCCATCGGTTTTTACTTGCTGGGATCTCCCTGTTAGGTAACTGGAGAACCACTGGGAAGTGGAGGACATGGCACCCAAGTTAGTGAGGCAATTGACTAGCAGATAGAAACATAGACTTTGACGGCAGATAAGGACCACTTGGCCCACCCAGTCTGCCCATTTCCCTACCTATTGGATAAGCTGCAGATTCTAGTTAACCAACAACCTACTTCCTGCAACCCCCCACTATAATTGCCTTATGTCTGTACCATGCAATTGTGGTCACCAGTATCAAAAGCTTTATTAAGATCCAAGAAGACTGCTCCAGTTATCTTCTTAGCATCTATAGCAGAGACGCAATTGTTGGTTACTTTCGCTAAAGCAGAGATTGTGCTGTGATTTGCCCGGAATCCAGATTGAGCTGGGTTAATGAGAGAGAAAGTTTCCAAGTGAGTTTTTAGTTGGTTATGGATCAGTTTTTCAAAAACTTTAGAGAGGATAGGCATGATGGAGATAGGCCTGTAATTATTCACATCGCAAGGGTCACCAGATTTAAACAGGGGGAGGATATGTGTGGATTTCCAACAGGATGGCACAGTAGCAGATGTAATGGAGAGATTGAAGATATGAAGAATGGGGGTCGAGAGATGGGCATATCCTAATCTTAGAAAGAAGGGTTCTAGACCATCTTTCCCTACACTTTTTTTGATGTCCAAGTTAAGTAGAGAATCTTCTACTTCTTTATAGTTTAGTTCATGCAGTTGAAATGGGCAAGATGCAGTACTAGATATTGGGGAAGGACTTGGTTGGTTCTTCGCAATGCTAGCATAAGGTGAGGAGTCAAAAGCTAGTCCAGCTGTGACAAAGTGGGAGTTAAGTTCTTCGAGGATTAAGGACTTATTTCCACCACCCTGTCATTTGAGACTATCTTAATTGGAATGGAGGGGCAGTGGGCCGCCCTTCTATAGATTTAAGTGCCCTCCATATTTTGTGCAAATTCCCTTGTACTTATTCAAGGGTAGAGATGTAGAAGTTAGCTTTGGCAGAATGAATGCTTTTTACACAGGCATTCCTAGCTGTTCTTAAAGCCTGCCAATCTGATGGTTTCTTGGAAAGTCTTGCTTTCGACCAGAGCTTATCCCGGGTTGTAAGAGCTGCCTTAAGATCTGGGGTAAACCAGGGGTGAGAGTTGTTTCGTACCCTAACTTTGATGAGGGGGGCATGCTTATTTTCCAGACTAGTAAGGCTGACATTAAGGATGGAGACTGCCTCAATGACATCTTTGGCTAGGTAAAGATCTTGCCATCTGACCCTGTCTAGGTCAGAAAGGAAGTTTGCTGCAACAAACTTGCGAAAGGACCATTTTGTTATAAACATAGGCTGTGTTCGGACCTTAATATGAGATCTTATGCAAACAACAACCCCATGATTGCTCATATCATTATGGAACACTGCTGAATGAGAAATTTTATGTGGGTGAGTGGTTAAAATCACATCTAAAAGGGAGCTATTGGCAGTGTTTAGGATATTGTTCCTTGTAGGTTCATTGACTAATTGCACTAGGCCGAGCTCGTCGCAGAGGGATTTAAGGCAGAGAGATTTAGGGGTTAGCCAATCCATATTGAGATCCCCTAGGAATATTGTTTGTGTTTTTGCATCTGAGATTAGGGATTTCAGTATATTAAGGACTTTAGCGCCTCCAGATGGAGGCCTATAACCACCTATGACAGTGATGCATTCTGAAGAAGGAAGATGAAGTTTCATTGAAACAATCTTGAATTCCTTGGGTGAAGATTTACAGCTGATATTAGTGACTAAGTACTTGGTTTTGGTATAGATGACCACACCCCCACCTCTAGAAGCCCTGTCCACCCTAAATTGTTTGTATCCCTGGAGGGAGATTTGTTGGTTGGTATTAGCCTTTTTTAGCCAATACTCCATAATAATGATAAGGTCCAGGTTGGTATGTGCAGCCCATGCTTGTAATTGGACAAATTTTTGGTCAGGCTTAGTATATTGACCAACATCATTTTAAGTCCTGGGGCCTCTGCAAAATCTGAAGGAGAGGTGAGTTGCAGAGGGGGGCCAGGGTTTAGCTCCACATTACCTGGGCAGAGAAGGAGCAACAACAGCATTTTCTTTAAGGAGCTTTTAAGGATGGAGACAGCTTTTTTCCTTTGGGACCGCCCATGATGTGTGGTACAGGAGAGAGTACAGCTAAAGTGACAGTTTAATGTAATCATTGTGAGTGCTCGTATAGTCATAGGTGAAGATAGTAGTAAGGGGAGGGGGCATGACGGGGGTATAGGCAAGAAAAGGGAGGGTTGATGAAACAAAGGAGGTACAGTGGGCCATAGCAACATAGGATATTGAGACAATGCAGTCCAGGGCTGGATTATATCGTGGTACTTTGTGGTGTACTGTATAGTGGGGCACACTGTATATTAGGAACAATAGTATAGCAGTGAGGCAAGCCATGATGCCAAGGAGTGAAGTCTGCAGGATAGTAATGGTCTGGTGCTTTTCCTATGTGTGAAACAGACCCACATATAGACATTCTCTAAGCCTGAGATGGAATTGCGATCAGAAGGGGGAGAAATAAAAAAATAAACAAAATAAGATTGGTGGCTAGTAGCTGTGATGGTGCTTCCACAAGGATCAGGCTTATTAGCTCCACTCAGCTACCAATGTCTGAATGGCTACAGACAAGAGTAATCCAATAGTATGACAGAAGAACTAGGGAAGGTGGAGCAAAATTGTATTTAATGGAGGCCTGGGAGGGGGTAGGGGGAGGGAGAAAAAATTCTGTTCAGAACTTAGCAGCACAGAGTCAGTGCAGGGAATGCTGTATAAGTCTATGGGGAAGGACGCACCAATCGGAACAAAGATGGTGAGTGGGCGGACCAATCAGTGTTCCCCTCAGTCAGCGCCACACCAATTGTGATCGCCCTAGTGTACTGACTCCCAGAAAAAGCTTGGCGGTAGTACCTGGTGAAGGATCCATGTTCCGAGGCCCTTAATCCAGCAAGGGCAGCTGAAGGGGATCAGGCGGCTGCCATAGGAATGGCTTTTGCTGGCCGCCTTGCTTCCAGTGCGCCACTCAGGTGCAACACCCTAAAAGGAGAATGGAAGAGCCGAATAAGTATGTAGGCAGGACAGGAGTTATGGGGCAGGGAAGCTGGCAGCAGATCATCAGCGGGGTGGGGGTGGGGGTGATGGTTGGTGAGGACAAAGAAAACGATAAGAGAGGCAGGGTAGGCAAGACAAAGGTAAAGAGCAGAATAGAGCAGGACAAATGGAAGCTAGATGGGGGTGAGGGCTGTCTCAGGAGGAGAGGAAAGCATGACAAGTAAACTAGTACAGAAAGGGGGAGTGTATATGGCGAGTGCCAATGGGAAAGAGGGAGAAAAAAAGAAGTCAGTGCCATACCAGTCATGATTGCCCTAGTGTACTGGCTCCCAAAAAAAGCTTGGTGGTGGTACCTGGTGAAGGATCTGTGTCCCGAGGCCCTTAATCTGGCAAGGGCTGCTGAAGGGGGTCATGCGGTGTCCTTTGGAATATCTGTTGCTGGCCGACTTGCTTCCAACACGCTGCTCAGGCGCAAGACCCTGGTGAAGGATCCGAGTCCCGAGGCCCTTAATCCGGCAAGGGCTGCTGAATGGGGTCGGGCGGCGGCCATAGAAATGGCTGTTGCTGGCTGCCTTGCTTCCAACGCACCGCTCAGGTGCAAGACCCTGATGAAGGATCCATGTCCTGAGGCCCTTAATCTGGCAAGGGCTGCTGAATGGGGTTGGGCAGCGGCCATAGGAATGGCTGCTGCTGCTCGCATTGCTTCCAATACGCCGCTCAGGTGCAAGACCCTGGTGAAGGATCCTTGTCCCGAGGCCCTTAATCCGGCAAGGGCTGCTGAAGGGAGTCGGGTGGTGGCCGTAGAAACGGCTGTTGCTGGCTTCCTTGCTTCCAATGCACCACTCAGGCACAAGACCCTGGTGTTAACTTCATTTCAATAGCTTCAGGCTGCCTAGGGATGACTAGGAGCCTCTGTTTTTGTGCTCTATTTCTGGAAGTTTGCGGCAGCTTCTTACTGGGTGTAGCTAGACATTAAGCTGCAGTAAGTAGTTAAGACTCTAATTTCAGGGGATTTTCTTTTAAACTACTGCCTTTGTGTTAACTTTGCAGAACCTAGCTGATTGTTTTCCTTACAGACCCAACACAGGGAAGCTCTCACCCACCCTGTGCTCATCCACTGTTATAGCCTGATGATACACTGCTACTTCCTGGTGAGCACTGGTCCATAATTATGGCAAAGAACATAAGGATACTTAATTTATAAGCTTATTTTCTTGCTCTAACAACTGAAATAGAACACCCTTTCATTGGTGAGGTATAATTTAATTCTTCCAGGGGCTATAAGACCCTCCGCCTATGGTGTTGGGCCTCATTATGCCCCTGGGCGGTCCGGTATTTCCCAATACTGCCCACCCTGTCAGGTATTATTGCTTGCTTGATCAACCATGTCAGTGCAAGTTCTACATACAAAAGTGATGAAATCTGAGGCAGTGATACATTCCCCAGTATTTTCTCGGCCTTCTATTATGAGTAATGAGGGAAGATTAAAAGATCCAGAAAGAAATCTTAAGAAGTATTCAGATCTGGTTAACCAGTTGGATCATGACAAAACATGTTCAATTAATGAAGTAAACCATCTAGGAAAGCGGCTAGAGAATGAATCTCTTGAATGTGTTAAATTAACTGGCCAAGTCGAGTTATTACAAAAACAGAGGAAAGTAAGAAGGATATAACTGATACAGATTGTGCCTTAGTTAATCTAAAGACTGACATTGCTGTCTTACAAGTCACTTTATGTGATGTTAAACAGTGTAAAGAGTAGTGTACAGCTTTGGAAAAGGCAAAGGCTGAAATAACAAATGCTAATGAGCAGGTTACCAAGGAGCTAACTAAAATGGCACAAAGGTATAATGATTTCAAGGAGCAATTTGAAAGTGAAAAGAAACAGTGGTCAGGCAGGAAAAGATACCTCTTAGCCAAAAGGAAGGAGGAAACCTCTGAACTAAGAGGCTTAAGCTGGTCACTCCCAAGCTATCAGTCTCAGAGTAATGGACAGGAAGTAGATACCAGTAGGGCATATAATCCTTTTTTGGACTTCTTCCCATCCAAAACCTTCAAGAAACATAGCTTCATACCAACCACACTCACATCCTTAATTTGGTGCCAAAATGAAATCAGAGTTAGAGAAAGTAGTGATAGAAGAAAGAGAGATAATACATGGAAATAAAGGAATTACTTAGCTAGATAAATCAGGTGGTACACTAAAGTAAGCAGATGTCATAGTTACACAGACTGAGCTAGGAGAAGATGAGCAATTAAAGGATTATTGTACCCTTTTGGAAAAGGATTTGAATCAATTGGGAGGAAATATGAAGACTTAAAGGCCCACCCTAGAGACACCAAGGCCAAAAGCAAAAATCAAGTAAGACCAAGAGCATCTGTGGAATCAGGCACTGATGACTCCTCCTCCTCTGAAAAGGGATATTCACATGATACGCATAAAAAGAAATATAAAACTAAACAGAAAAGAAGTTCTGGTTTTGAAGATGGGTCACCTGATAGGTCCAAAATAAATAAAAAGGTGTCTGAAAAGGAACAGGGGTTTTTAAAATCAAAGACTGTTACACAAACCTTGAAGCTGGTAGAAGATATGTACAATTCTAAAACTGCAAAAGGAGGCATTGAACAGCATATTCAAAAATTGAAAGAGTGCTTTTAATCATTGTTCATAACTGATGAGGGAGAACAGAATTTTGTAATCTGGTGGTCTGTCAATGTTCCTCAAGCTGAGTGGTCAAAATGCATAGAAACAGTAAAAATAACCAAGATAGGCTGTACAAATTCCTAAAAAGGAGTTTGGTAAATATCCCACTAAGGGGCAGCCAGGTGTTCTGCCTACCAAATGTGGTGTGGTATTGATCAAAGTCCAAAGGAATATTATTGTAAGCCGAAGAATATATACTTTGGAGCAGTAGATCACTCAGACAGTGACTTGGATGACTTCCAAGATACAGTAGTAGCCAGAGACATTGCCAGCTATTTCCAGATATTTCACAAAATGTCTGAAGAGTTTCTCTCTGATACCCCTACTGTGCAAATGCAGAAAGCAGGAGATATTTCTGGAAATATCACAGAAATTTCAGGAAATATCTGGCAGTGTCTGTGGCTGCTACTGTACATATTATCAAGGTTTACTCTCTTCGATTAAGACACAGTTGGCACTTGAGCTTAAAATGAGGCCCAGGAATGTCCATTAGATTGTAAAGCAGGCATAACACATCTGGAACTCTGGAAGAGGTGATGAATCCCCTCTGCAGGAAAGGGGGGGCACTCCTAAAGTCCTAGTGGCTGAGGTAACTACCTCGAATGCTTTGACTATGGAAGGGAGTGAGCTACTTTCCCCAAAAAACAAAAAGCAGAAAAAGAAAAAAAGCAACAACACTCCACCAGTAAAAGCTGTGGAACAGTCCTAGGCTGTACCTGACCCCGTAGTGGTGGTCCAACCTACCAACCCTGCCCAACCTTCCACTGTTATGGTTCTACCATTTGGTCCTGAGCCACAGTTCTACCAAAGCCCTCAGTAATTCCCACAACCTCAGCCATACTAAAGCTAGGGCAGGTCTTATGGAGAATATGATCCTGGTAGAGGGTGTGGCCAAGGGTATGGGAGAGTATACTATAATGCCCATAGAAGTTATTATAGGGGACACTATAATGACTATAGAGGTGGTAGAGGTGCCTTTGGGGGGGCGCCAAAACTATGACCAGGATCAAAACAATTACAGGCCCCAAAACAGATCTAGATACTGTTCCCCCAGCCTAGATGACAGAATCAAAAAGTCACAGGAAAAAGTGAGAGAGAAAATACAGGGAATGGAGAAACAAGTAGGAGAGTTAAAGGCACTTATCCAAAGCACCTTATTCCAACCCCCCCAGTTACCCTCTGTGCTTGCTTCCCCTGTGCCAAGCTCTGCAACATCTAGCACAGGTGGAATCAACACCAGTCATGGGCCAGCTGACTAGTGCCTTCTGTATCTCCTAATGCTGCCCAGGTAAATGAAATTGCAATTGCTGACAATAGTAATAAGACAGCTATGGAATTCAAAAATGAGTGCATGTCAAAGGGAAATAAAAATGTTGGCTCAGCATCTGACCTTTCCCTAGAGGTATCCAAAGTTACTGCTGCAACCAGTGTATTAGGTCACAGTGAACCTGTCATGTTGCCAGAAGTTAAGAAAAACACATTCCACCTAGGCAATTTAATCACTAAGGGGGTTGGGGAGACAAATACTGTACTGTAGGTTTCTCTTTGACATAAACATTAAAAACAGTCTAAATCAAGAAGCTTTAGTGGACTCAGGAGCAGAAGTGTCCCTGATGTCCAGGAACTTGTATGATAAGCTGATTGATGTGGTGGGTAATGCAAAGGTGCTGAAAACGCTCTCTGATGGCTTACAAGTTGTAGGGAATGGGGGAAGAGACTCAACAGACTCTAGGTCAAGTGTGGCTGAGATTAACGTTTGGCAAAATGAAAGTCAATCACCCAGTGTATATCACTAATAGGACTGGGGATGATTTCTTAATTGAAAATGACCTCCAAAAAGATTTTGGCCTATTATTGACTATTTTCCTGAAATATTGTAGTCACAGGTAGACAGGCCCATTCCATTTGGGAAGAGTCTTAAGGCTGCTAAACAGTCACAATCATGTTATCTTAAGGAAGATGATGCAATGATTAAACTAAGTTTTGTACATTCTAACATACCTGATATGGGTAATTCTGAAAATTTGGCTCCATGGAGAAGTAAAGTTCATGCGGTTTGTTTGTCAAAGCATGATGTGGTAAAATCTGAGGATAATACAAGAGGCCTAACTTTCTTCACAAAGAAAGTGAACCCTGTTATCTCAGAGACCCATCCTGTATCTGACAAGGAAACATTAGATTCTGAGTACCCAACCCCCTCTGGGGATGGTGGAAAAGAAACGCTGCTGCTAAATCACGGGTCATTGCTTTGTAATATAAGGTCAGAGGAAGACAGATTGAAGGTGCCCGTCAAAGCAGAAAATTTGTAGAGTGCTAATTCTGTGTTATGCTTAGGTTTTAAACACTGTCTAATCAGTGAACTGTTTTAGAAGGTGTTAAAAAGGTGGAGGCCTAGTTTAACATAAGTAAAGAAACAGGAGTGGCTGGAAAATGTTCTATACCAGAAAAAACAGCTTGCAAAGCATTGATATCTGTGCTTTAAACCTCCAAAGAGGGCAAAAAAAAAAAAAATACAACACCCTGTAAAAGTAGTACAAGGCCTAAAATCTCCTATGTACCTTGGATTAGACATCCTTGTATAACTGGGTATGTATGTTGACCTAGCCAATGATGTTCTTTGATAACAAATAGGCGGGGACCCTTACCCAGTAAAGGTGACACCACAGGCCTTGAGGTCTGGACAAACTATTCCTCAAGTGTGCCAGGTGATAAGTGAGTTCACTACAACAATTCCCAGTAATGGGATAGAGTTCTCTCTTAGGGTTAATGTAAAAAAAGGCAAAGAAGTGCCTGACCAAACTGCACTATTTGTGCTTGGCAAGCAACTTAGTGATATTGGTTTAAAAATCCATTACACGTCTTGCTTGGACATGAGCAGCAGAGTAATGCACATCTTGGTACAGAACCCACTGCAGAGTCTATCACTTCAAAAGCTAACTCTAAGTTAGGGATAGCAATAGGGGGATCCTTTTATGATTTGCAATTAGTTGTTCTGGTTATCGTGGAGCTACCGGACGGCATTGTTCAGAAGAATGATATAGATAAAGAAATTAGGTCTGCAACCAAATGATTTGATTGTCTTACAAGAAATTTGTCCAGTAGATAGGAAAGAAATGCATGCATGTAAAGTAGAAAATGATTACCATGTACTGTCCACTATGGTTAATGAAACAGAGCAATGTAAAGAAGTACATGTGATTAATACTGAGAATGTTTCTGAGACAATAAGAGATGAGACAGAAGTAGGTGAAAATGTACCTTTCCTCGATTTTAAAGAACAAATTAAACAAGCTATACACGACTAATTGTAAAACTAAAGTAGAAAAAAAAGATTTGTGAAATATTCCTTCAGTTCTGGGGCATGTTTGCAAAAGATGCTTATGATTGTGTGGTAACTGACCTCTATGTTACCAGGGTGTCTACGGAACCTAGTAAAGGTCCAGTTTATGTACGCCAGAACAGAATACCTCTAACATCTTACAAACATGTACAAGAGATACTGGGTACCTTTATGATGTGAGGAATTGTAAGACAAGTGAACTCTGGTCCTTAGAAGCTCCCCCTACTCCCCACTTTCCCCTTCGTACCCACCTATTTTCCCATGTACCCCACCTATTTATCTCATGTAGACCCCATACCCCCTCCACCTCCACACCCGCTTATCACTTCCTGACCGGTCTGCCCATGGCACAGCACCCCACTTATCTCTCCTGACCCTACTGCTATCACCTGCTGTTGTCTCCTCCTACTCCTCACCCTCTTAGTTTGTAGCATATTTTCCCCTAATGGTTATACTGACTCTAATGGAGGTTCCTTAAATTGTTCCCTATAGGAAACTGACAATGCTATATAGCTGCTACCTGGGAGTACCTATAGCTTGTAAATAGTTGGACTTTTGCACTTTATTTATCTATGCTGCTATTGGGACTATTTCCCCCATATATTTTGCACCTAAGCAATGTATTACACAATGTTTCTGTGTATCCTAATCCTATTATATGGAATACTCAATGTTCTTTTACTTGATATGTTACTGACAATGCCTATTAGCTGCTACTGTTTCCCCACTATCCATGTACTTGTTTGTTCCTCCACCCTTTGTTTGATGTGGATCCTTTGTAAATGAGCTTTTAGCTTTTCACTCAAAGGTTGTAATTATGATTTTTCAATAAATAAAAAAATAAATAAAATAATTCCACCATTTGGCCTGTATTAAAACCTACAGAAAAGTGAATGCTCACTAGGTACCTTTATCTTGTTGGCCCATGTCATATGTGACCAAAGTTTGGCCAAAATTGAGGGTGCAAAATATTTTACTACCCTAGACATAGAAAATGGATTCTAGACATTAAAAGTAGATCCAAAGGATCAATATAAATTGGTTTTTACCTTTGAAAGGAAACAATATACATAAAACAGATGTCCTTTTGGGTACTTAAATTCACTAGCAAATTTTAATATTTGTCTGCATAAGGTCATGCCTGATGCTGAAAGTCAAGAAAATCTGGTTTACATAAATGTTGTACTAATCAGATCAACACTTTTGAGGAACACCTAGCCGAAGTAACCCATATGTTAAACCAGCTAAAAAATGCTGGTGCCAGGTTGTCCTTACCAAAGGGGCAGTGGCTCAAAAATAAAGAAAACTATATTGGGCATAAAGTTGGGCCTAATGGGCTGCACCCTCAGCACACCAAAGTAAAAGCAGTCCAAAAATTGGACCACCCAAAACTTTAAAGGAGTTGTGTGGTTTCCTTGGGATCTGTAACTACTCAAGACAGTTTATCCAGGACTATGCTGAAATTGCTAATCCCCTCACCAGGCTACTGAAAAAGGCAGAACCCTGTGTGTGTGTGTGGGTGGGGAGGGGGTACAAGAGAAAGCCATGCAAGCTTTAAAGGATAGTCTGAGTCAAGCACATGTCTTGCTTACCCTCAGATGGATAAGGACTTTTATCTAGAAACAAGGTTTACTGACAGCAGCATCAGTGCAGTGTTATATCAGAAACATGATTCAGACAACCATGTTATTGCTTATGCAAGTAAAACTTTAAGTAATGTTAAAAAAAAAGTTTTCAAACTGTGAAAAAAGCAGTATTTTTCACTGTATGGGTAGTACAATGGTTCAAAATCTACATTTGTGGTAAGAAAGTTGTTGTAGAGACCTGTCACCAACCTATTACATTTCCAGGGAGACAGAATCTTAAGAATGGCAACGTGTCTATCAGCAAAATTGTGGCCTGGACCTTAGTACTGCATGGCCTATCCTTAGAGATGAAATATGCTAAGAACAAAAAAAATACAGTAGCCCAAGGGTTTGTCACTCTGGAGATGCATGATTGTACTGTAGATGAACATCCAGTACAAGATCCTGAACTATTTCCTGAATTGGAAATCATACAAAAATGTAACAGGTACCACCATTATGATAAAAATGTGTGTGAGAATTTGCCTAGAGCATATGTTAATGGTTGTTCATTCCAGCAAAGTGAAGACCGGTATTCTGGCTTAGGAGTGGTATGGCATGAAAATATATCATGTCCTCCTATTGCATACAACCTCGGTCCCAAGTCTAACCAATATGCAGAATTGGCAGCCACCTATATAGCGGTACAGACTGCAGCACAACATAATTTACAATACATTGTAATTTGTATTGATTCTGATTATGTTAGGGATAACTTCCTTACACATTTACCAGGTTGGAAGGTGAAGGGTATGGTCAATTCAAGAGGCAGTAGGGTGATGCATGCAGAACTTATCTTAGCTACAGATCAGTTAGCTCAGGAACATAACTTGGTTCTTTATTGGAAAAAGGTAAAAGGATATTCAAAAATACAGGAACCAGACAAAAGTGAAAATGACCTAGCAGATGCTCTGGGTAGGGAGGGTGCTTTAAAAGGAGGAAAATGTTACTTTGTTTCTCCTCTCCAAGCTAATGTGGATGTGGTCACCAGCAGACAAAAGCAACAGGAACAGGAAAAGAAGGCCTCACACTTGTATAGTGAAAAGCCTGATTTTGACTTGGTAACAATGCAACAAGATGACAAAGTAGTAGGAAAGTTTTATCTTTTCATCAAGAGTGAAAATATAAAAAATTGGTGAAGTCACGACGTCGTGAAAACTGCAAACGCCACTCCCATAAGCATAATTACTTTTAATCAAATTTTCAACACAGGCTTTTTGGGACCTCCGCTCATGAACAGTGGCACTGTGATTTTGTTAATCTGTTCCGAAAGTTGATTTCCCATAGCGACTGTGCCATTGTGCGCCAGATGTACGAAAACACATTTCAGGCAGGATGTGACAGCTGTACTGTTCATAAGGAGTTGTGAAAAAATGGCAATGTTGAAAATCCGGAGTGAAAATATTAAAAATTGTTGAAGTTACGAACGTGCCTGGAAACTGCTCAATACACACTCATAACACACTAATTGTTTGGAATTTTTTCGCCAAATTTGCAACACAGGCTTTTTAGGACCCCATCTCATGAACTGTGGCACTGTTGTTTCATTAATCGGTCCTGAAAGGTGATGCTGCGCAGTGACTGCAAAATCACATTTTGGGACTGAATAAAGAGATGACAGTGCATGTGTTCATGAGGTGAGGTCCCAAGAACCCCATGTTGAAAATTTGGAGTCAAAATTCAAAAAAATGGCTGAGATAGCCACCAAAGTTTACTCCCCCCCCATTGATGCTATTATACAGCTTACTGGCATTTCTTCATTTTGCAGTTCAGCTTTGAAGAGTCCAGACGTGTTCCACTCCACCAAAGATAGCAGAGCTGGACCTCAGGAGGTAAGTAAGGAGTGGGGAGGTGGGGTGCACAGAGAGTGGGTGAGGGATAGGGGCGGGGATGCTGTGGACAATGAGGGATCTTTTTTTTTTCAGGTAAAAACAAAAAACCAGAGCCAGACATAGTGTGCCACACAATGGTGGTGGGGGGTGAGGAACATGCCAACACGGTCGGGTTTGAGTGAGTGGTGGCACACTGGAGTGGGTTCCCAGTGTGCCACATAATGTTGGGGGTGGAGGACATGCCAACAGGGATTGCACCCAAAATGTTGACTTTGTTTGGGGATTGTGTGGAGGCGACAGGAGCTGCTGTCATGTTTATTGAAATGTTTCACCAGGAAAGGCACGTACGGGTGGCATGTCATGTCTGCCACTGCATGACGAGCTTGTCTCTGACTGCAGCAGCACATTTCTTTCAAGTTGGTGTGCATGTTACATAATTCTTGCATCAGTGATAGCATGCTGGCTAATTGGGAAATGAGGGACGCACCTACTAAAGCGTGCCCTGCATTCACCAACACTGACACACCTCTCACTGTGCTACTACTACCACAAGATGTTGCTTGTGCATGCACAAGACAACATAAAAATGAAAGAAAAGTAAACATATTTAAAAGCATATTGTTCATACTGACTCACTAATATCTATGAAGCACAGGCAAAATGCAATACATATAAGGAAAATTAGACAAAACATAATTGTGATCATCTGGACATAAAATTAATGAAATTTAATAATGAAAAAATAAACACATTTCACATTAGTTGCTTCACTACATATGAAACTGTTTCTACAAAAATAGCTTCATACCCAGAATGTCATTTAGACACTTTAATTTTAGACTCACAAGTCTCCAGATCCATTGGCTTTCATTTTTCAAAACACTATGCAAAAAATCTTCCCCCTGTGGGTGATTTTTACCAATTCCAGGCCAATGAATTTCATTCCTGTGGGATCAGTCTTATGTTCTTTGAAGTGTTGACCCATCAGAGCTCTGTCAGTCTCACACATGATACTTCTGACATGCTCCTGTGAAGGAGAAAGGGGCAAGAGGCTATAATGCTGGGGCTGGCCATCCTTGTGGTCCACCTCGGGAGTCAGGGAGGGCATGCATGCAGGCATGTTACTGCCAGCAGCTAAAAAGGTTACTTTGTGTAAAATGGAGATCCACTGTGAAACAGTAGATCCTGGATTAAACTAAAAACTTGCAGGGACTACAGTAAGTGTGCAACCTCAATCACATCACTTAGCCTCCCCATGTTCCATCAGATTAGAAAGGGGTTATGTAGTAGTAGAAATTTTTATTTTTAATCAAGAAAGTTTGAAGATATGCCATTAGGGCAACAATGCCCTGTTTACAAGGTGGTCCTGAATTCATAAATTAAGACTAATTACAAATGTATGTGTGAACTGGCGGCAAGATTTGCCTGTGGACAGAAGATTCTAGATTAAATTGTAAAATGCAGGGACTTAGTAACTGTGCAACCCTGATCAAATCAGCTGGCCTCCCTACTTTTCATTAAACCAGTAAGAGGTTATGTGTAAACTAACTGCAAGTGAGGTGACTTGGTGTGGGGAGCTAAGAAAAGAATAAAGAAAAAGACAAGGTATTTCACAGCAGCTCGTCAGAGTGGAAAGGTGGTGAATAATGTACAGCTGATAAAATTACACTGAGAGAGTTACAACAGTTTTTAGGGCACCTCAATTTTGCATTCAGAATAATCCCAATAGGAAGAACACTCCTGCATGGAATGGCAAAGGTAGGGCAGGTTGCCACAAAACACATCAAAGACTCCTGGGTGACAGAGGTTATGACAAAGGATCTGGCTGTATGGGTGGCCTTTCTACACTGCTATAATAATGTGTAATTCTAGCCAACTGCTACCACCAGCAAGGAAAAGAACTCTTATATGGATGTGCCACAGAGCTTAGACTTCAGGGTTCACTTCCGTGAAGCATGGTGTGCTGAACTGTGGTCGGCCAGCTGGCGAGACACTGGACTAATGAAATATTTACCTTACTGGAAGTCTTCCCAATTGTGTGGCACAGCTATTCATGGGGAATAGGAGCATAGGGGCCAGTTCTGCTCCTGAACAAGGAGTTGCAACATCAATAGCAACTTTTGGACTTACAAAAGACTGAGTCCTGAGCCTATACAATGTCATTTGCTGTAGGATATTGTTAATATCTGCTCTGACAGCCAGTGATCCAGTGCTCCAGTCTGGAGCAATCTTAGCCGAAGGTGGCATGGTTAGGCAGCAACAGGTGGTGTTTGAATCAGCCGCTCCATTCTGACACTGCAGATCAGCTGTTTAAAGGTATTAGGAGCACTGGGGCCAGTTGGACTCCTGAACAAGGAGTTGTGACATCAACTGCAACTTTTGGAGTTACAAAAGACAGAGTGCCCAGGCCTGCATAGTGCCATCTACTGCAGGCTATTGTTAACATCTGCTCCCATAGCCAGTTATCCAGTACTCCAATTGAGAGCAATCTTAACTGAAGGGGGTGGGGTTAGGCACATTCCAGGTCAGGGGTTGGAGTGCGAAGCGGAGGGTCACATGACACACACAGCCCAACCAGGGTTCAGAAGGCAGTCCTGCCTTAGGAAGGTCCTGCTGTGGGGATAAAAAAGAGCACTCCTAGTGTGTCCCAGCATGTTCATGTCCCAGTGGAACAGTGAAGGAGTGGAGCTGGTTTAAGACTGGCATGTTAGGCATCGGCAGGCATCAGCAGAAGGAAGCAGGGAAGTGGAGACCCTGCACATCGACTAAGGTAAGGTGCCTGCTCCTTCCTGTTGCTGCAGTTATTACTGGGACACGTGAAAGGTAAAACGTAGGTCAAAACAGGAAAAAGGTACAACACCCTATCTAGGGTGGGTGTTCAAGGGGAATAACAAACAATGAAAGGGGAAAAAGCTGGAAATGCTGTATCAGGTGTGAAGGTAAATAAGGGATGAGTGGTAAATAACTGGTAAGCAAAAACAGGGAATAGAAGCAACATTCTATCTAGGGTAGGAGAACAAAGGGCATAACAAACGTTAAAAGGGGAATCTAGAAAAATCTATCAGGGGTAAAGGTACATAAGGGAAGGGTGGTAAGTAAAGGGTAAGCCAAATCTGGGAATAGGAGTAACACTCTATATAGGGTAGGTATACAAGGGGCATAACAAGCAACAAAATGAGAAAAACAGTAACACCCAAACAAGGGTCAGGATAAACAAGTATTTCTGAATAACACAGGGAAGTATAGAAATTAAGAATGCTGGGAGTGGAGCAGTGCAGTGTCTGTGGGGCAGCAGTTTTCAGAAGACATTCTGGTGACTGCAGTGCTGCCTCATTTGCATTCTCCCTCTGGATTGAGGGAGAAGATTGTTAGACTCCAGGCTCAGTTTGGTGGGATGCTGGCAACCTCTTCCCCTACCCAGGGGCTACCAAGTGTGACACTATTACTTCAGAGGGTGCCTAGGAGGAGGAGGAGCAGCTGAACTATGGTGGGCTCTGGAAGGGTGAGGGTGGTGGGTCAGTGGCACATTCCTCAGTCAGTACTGGTACCACTAAATAATTCCTATGACACTCTGATGGGACAGGATTGTTGGAAATAGGTATCTGAGATAGGGACTGAAGAGGAAGTGGGGGTCCTCCGTAGTGCAGACCCCAGGAAGGGTGCTAGAGGAATGCAGAGAAGCAGAAAGCAACTTCTGGTGGTGGATTCGATTGAGTGGAATAGATCTGGGAACAGAAAGGCGGTGAGAGGCAGGTTCGGTGTCTACATGGAGGCATGGCCCAGAGTGATGGGAAGCAGATCCTGAGGATCACTAGGGCAACAGGAGGAAGTGAGGTGGAGCTGGATGTCATTGTCCACCTGGGGACCAATGGCCTGCCTAGGGACAGGGTTGAGATAGTGCAGGGGGAGTTCAGTGAGCGAGAGAGTGGTCTTAAGCAGGTAGCACGTTCAGTGGCTTCACAGAGGTGCTTCCTATCTATGAGAGTGGGCAAAAAAAAGGGGTCTACAGTATGTACCCGGACCTTCCACTTATGCTTGAAGGAATAGTGCAGAAAGGAGGGTTTGGGCTACATTGGGAACTGGGTTCCAAACGGGGTGAAGGCCTGCATCTATTCAAAAGGGTAACTGCAGCCCTCAGTGGATGGTTTAAATGTTACTTCAGTGAACATTTAAACTAGTTGAGGGGGTGGCTGAAGAATGTGGGGAGAACGATACCCCCAACAGGCTAAAGTAGTAAGCAGGGAAAAGCTGGAGGAGAGAAACACCTCAGGATGTAAATTAATAACGAAAACTGGATGGGAGAGGTGAAGGGGAATGGAAATAGGAGCATTAAAAACAGAAGGAGAAAGGAGAGAGGGCGAAAAGGAAAAAAGAGGGGAGACATTAGACTGGCAACAAAATCTGGAAGACCATGTGTGCAAATGCTAGAAGTCTAGAAAAAACATAGAAACATAGAATCTGTTGGCAGATAAGGGCCTTTGCTCATCATCCCCAACAACTGTGCTCCCTTATGCACTGCTGGAACTAGATTTTACCCCTTCCCTGGATACCAGTAAACCTCTATGCCTATCCCAAGCACTCTTGAAATCCATAACCGTTTCTGCCCCCTACCACCTCTGCCGGCAGGTCATTCCACTTGACCACCATCCTCTCGATGAAGACGTACTTCCTCCTGTTTCATTTGAACCTCCCTCTCACCAGTTTCATTCTGTGCCCCCTCATCCTTGAGCATCTTTTCCTTTGGAAAATAGTATTCTCCTACACCTTGTTCTGCCCTGTGAGGTACTTAAAAGTCTCAATCATATCCCCCTTCTACTTCCTTTCCTCCAGGGAGTATATATTAAATTCCTTCAGTCTGTCCTCATAAGGCTTGGGATGCAATCCCTGCATCATTTTGGTTGCTCTCCTCTGAACCACCTCCACCCTATCTATGTCCTTAAATAGATGAGGCCTCTAAAACTGAACACAGTATTCAAGGAGTGGCCTCCTTAGTGTCCAGTAAAGTGGAATTATGACCTCCCTTTTTATGATTGCTTGTGCGCATGTGCAAGAAACATTATGTGACAGCTTAGGAGAGAAGCAGGTTAGGGAGGTGTGGCAGTGTAGCAGCCAAGGGAGGCACAGCATTTTGGGGCTTGGCCATAGTGCACCAATGGTGGCACAGTGTGCTGATGACACTGGCTTCCAGAAGCTGTACCAAGTTGTAATGTTTTCGCCACAGCAGTCACGGGCTGCATCATCATTACAGCATCAGCAATTTGCTGCAATGAGGGAGTGACCCGTCATTGCTGGGTGGAACTTTGCTGCTGTAATATTGTTTGTGAACATGGCGGCACGTTGCCACCCTGTTCATGAACAATATTACTGTGGCCCTAGTGCCAAGGGGGTTCCCAATCCACCTCGGCAGCATGTTCCCCCCCAAATGGTCTTTGTCTGCCGACAGGGGAGCCCACTCTCCATCGGCATGATGTAACCCCCCCCCCGGTTTTGTTGTCTGATGATGGGGGAGCCCACTCCCCATCGGCATAACGGTGCCTCCCCATTCTTTTGTGCCAATGGGGGAGCCCAATCCCTGTCAGCACAATGCCCCCCATTTCCTTTTGTGCCAATGAGGGTGCCCAATCCCCCATCGGCTACAGCTGCCCCCCCAAAGACTTCCTTGGCACGCTGGGAGCCCACCCCAGTGTGCCAAATGCTGCTGTAAAGTAAAAACCGTCCAGCATTGTCTTTTTTTTTTTTTGTACCTGAAAAGAAGAAAACGGTCCCTTGTGATCTCTGGGGCCCTCCTCCCACAACCTGCACCCACCCTCTGCGCACCCTGCCTCCCCACACACCCCCACCCCATACTTACCTCTGGAGTCCAGCGTGATGATCTTAGGTGGACCGGGAACAGTTATACACTCTTCAAAGCCAACCACGAAGTGAGGAAATGCTGGTAAGCTGTATAAAGGGATAGATACGGGGTTTTCAACTTTGGTGCATATCTCGGGCATTTTTTGAAATTTTGGCACCAAATTTTCAACATGATGTTTTTGGGAACCCTCCTTATGAATTCTGTCACTGATATGGTGCTAATTGGGCCCAAAGGGTGATTTTGTAGTCACTGCATGGAATCATCTTATGGGGCTGATTAACAAAATGACAGAGTTCATGAGGTGGGCTGTCAAAAAGCCTATGTTGCAAATTTGGTTAAAAAAAATTCCTTAAAATGACTGTTTTACAAGCGTGTGTTGCACAGTTCCTACACATGCTCGTAAGTTCGTGAATTTGTAACATTTGCACTCCAGATTTTCAACATTGCCATGTTATCACACCTACTTATGAGCAGTACAGCTGTCATTTTTCACATCTCACCCAAAATGTGTTTCCACGCATGTACAGTAGCAACCACAGACACTGCCAGATATTTCCCGAACTTTCTGTGTTATTTCCAGAAATATCTTCTGCTTTCTGCATTTCCACAGTAGGGGCAGCAGAGAGAAACTCTTCAGAAATTTTGCTAAATATCTGGAAATAGCTGGCAATGTCTCTGTCTACCACTGTAGTGCACTATGGCGCAGTCGGTGTGCGAAATCAATGTTTGGGACAGATTAAGAAAATCACAGTGACACTGTTCATGAACAGAGGTCTTAAAATGGCTATATTGAAAATTTGGTGAAAAAATTCCTAAAAATCACTGTGTTACGAGAGTGCATTGCGCAGTTCCTATGCACGCTTGTAAGTTCATGAATTTGTAACATTTGCACTCCAGATTTTCCACATTGCCATTTTTTCACACCTACTTATGAGCAGTACAGCTGTCATTTTTCACATCTCACCCAAAATGTGTTTCTGTGCATGTAGTGCACAATGGCGCAGTCGGTGTGCAAAATCAATGTTTGGGACAGATTAAGAAAATCACAGTGACACTGTTCATGAGCAGAGGTCTTAAAATGGCTATGTTGAATATTTGGTGAACAAATTCCTACAGATGACTGTTTTACGAGAGTGTGTTGCGCAGTTCCTAAGCATGCTCGTAAGTGCGTGAATTTTTAATATTTGCAGTCCAGATTTTCAACATTGCCATTTTATCACACCTACTTATGAGCAGTACAGTTGTCATTTTTCACATCTCACCCAAAATGTGTTTCCGCACATGTAGTGCACAATGGCACAGTTGGTGTGCGAAATCAATGTTTGGGACAGATTAAGAAAATCACAGTGACACTGTTCATTAGCAGACATCCTAAAATGTCTATGTTGAAAATTTGGTGAAAAATTTAATAAAATGAGTGTGTTACGAGCGTGTGTTGCACAGTTCCTATGCGCGCTCGTACCTTCACACATTTGCAATATTCTCACTCCAGATTGTCAACATTGCCAACATTGCCATTTCTCCGCACCTCCTTATGAATAGTGCACCTGTCATTTTTCACATCCTGGCCGAAATGTGTTTTTGCACTTCCAGCACAGAATGGCACAGTCGCTGTGGGAAATCACTGTTTGGGACACATTACAAAAATCACAGTGACACAGTTCATGACCACAGGTTGTTAAATGCCTATGTTGAAAATCTGGTGATGAAACTCCATACAATGACTGTGTTACATGCATGCGTTGCGCGGTTTCCACGTATGCTCGGAAGTGCAACCATTTTTAATATTCCCACTACACATTTTCAACATTGCCATGTCTTCATACCTGGTACAGCTGTCATTCTTCACATCCTGCCCAATCTGTGTTTTCATACATGTGGTGCAGAATGCCACTGTCACTGTTGGAAGTCAGTTTTCAGGACACATTGACAAAATCACACTGCCACTATTCATGACAAGAGGTCCCAAATGCTTCCATGAGGTGGGGTCACAAAAAGGCCATGTTCAAAATTTGTACTGTGAATACCAACAAACGCCTGAGGCATTACGGTTTCTAACCATAACGTCCTACCCTGTACAGACAGACAAGCATTGGGGTGTGCCTTTGGCTTGACAACTGTACTGCTCATGCCATCCCAACCCCCAGCCACTGACAGGCATCGAGGTGTAGCTTGGACTCTTCGTTCCAAGACTTCATCCCATTCTCCTATGCTGCACCCATTTCAATGTATGTCCTTATGGAATGGGGTGACTGTAAAGACAAACACCCTAAGGCACAGCTCAACACGTGTCGGTGTCTGCAGAATAGGGTGAGGTGACATGGCTTGACCGTCAAGGGTGACAACCCAAAAACTTACCCCAAATCCTGTCTGTCTCTACAGGATGGAGATGGGGTTCATGTGAAGTTCAGTACTTCACTGCCATTCCTATACTGCATCTGTCTAACTCCTGCATTTCTAATGCTCATACCAGCAAGCAAACATGCGGCATTGACAAATGCTTGTTCTTCTGGTAAGACCGCTGCTTATGCATCCCAGCATTCTGTTTGTCTTTCCTGCTGCCATATCACACTGCTTTCCTATTTTAAGATCATCAGAGATGATCACCCCCAGGCCTCTTTCCTGCTTGGAGTATGTTATTTCTGCCCCCCCAACCCCACAGTTAATATGTGGCTCCTGGGTTTTTGTGCCCTATGTACATTTTCTTGCACTTTTTTGCTTTGAAACCCATTTGCCTATCCCTGAACCAATGCTCCAGCTTCTTTAGATTCCTCCTTATTCTATCAACTCCCCCTGGCATATCCACCCTGTTGCATATCTTACGGTCATCAGCGAACAGTCAAATTTTCCCTTCTAGATTCTCTGGAATGTCTCTGATAAAGACATTGAAGAGGACTGGAGCCAGCACTGATCCCTATGATACCCCACTTGTCACTTTACCCTCTGCAGAGTATATGCCATTTACAACCACCCTGTGGGACCTATTATCCATCCAATTCTCCACCCACTTCACTACCTTCCTGCTGAATCCCATATTCCCCAGCTTGTTTAACAGCCTTTTATGCTACATGGTGTCAAAAGCCTTGCTGAAATCCAGGTAGGCCACATCCACTGCCCCCCCACCCCGATCCACCTTCCTGGATACCCAGTCAAAGAACTCATTAAGGACAGTCTAGTATGACCTCCCTCCCATAAAACCATGTTGCTTTGGGTCCTGTAGACCGTTGACAACCAGGCGTTCGCCAGTTCTTTCCTTTAGTAGTGTTTCCATGGCCTTTCCTACAACTGATGTCAGGCTGACTGGTCTGTAATTCCCAGCTTCCTCCCTGTTACCACTTTTGTTCAGCGGGACTATATCAACTCTCCTCCAGTCCCTGGGTACATCCTCTGTTTCCAATGACAGGTTGAACAGGGTAGTCAGAGGCCCTGCTAACACCTCTCTTAGCTCCCTAAGTACTGTGGGATGTACTCCATCTGGTCCCATAGCCTTATAAACTGTTATTGCCTCCAGTTCCCTGAGGACCCTTTCCTTTGCAAAGGGACCTGTGTTCATTTGGTACCCCATCATTTGAGTGCTACCAGAATAATTGCCGCACTATCTGGCGCTAAGCTCAAGTAATACACCGAGACAGTGACTGAGGGGTTTGGCGCCGCTTCTGTCGCGCTCCTGATTGCTGTCTGTGGTCCTGTAGACAGGACAAAAGCACTAGGAGCTAGGAGGCTGGCTGAGTGACTCCCATAGTGTGGAGGGCTGGGGCATCAAGCAGCTTGCTTAGCAATGGCAGAAACCAGGGTTCTAATCTTGGCCTCCAACCATTTTAGCACACCTAGGGACTTAATATTTTTTTACATGGGGCCGTAATGGCCCTGAGATTCTTAATTTTCCCCAGGATCCGTTCCCCCTCCGAGTGAGAATCCATAAGATGGGGGGGATGCAGAGTGCAGACCCCCCACAAAAAAAGAAATAGCTTTTAAATTTCGGCACTATTGTTGTCGGCGTTATTGTTCTAGGCACCCGTCAGACCCAGTGCCGTCCATTTCTGTGATCTCCCTGCTCTTTTTATGTATTGCTGACCCATTTTCTGCCCCCTCCTTTGTAAAACCTAACAAAAGTATTCGGTCAGTACTGTATTTCTACTTTCTGGTAATCTTCCTCTACCATACCCCATCCCCCCTTTTAGACTCACAATCCCTCCTCTTGCCTTCCTTTTTTCGATGATATATCTGTATAAGGTTTTGTCCCCCCGTGCCACTGATTTTGCTATGTGTTTCTCCATTTGTGCCTTGTCTTCCCTAACAGCCTTGCTTTGCTTTACCTGGTACCTCTCCCCATCCCCATCCTCCTGTATCTTTTGTATTGCTTAAATGCTTTTTTTTTTTTTGCTGTAACCTTTTACGCTATCTCCTTTGAGAACCATAGTGGTCTCTAATTTCTTTTTCCCTTGCTAACCTGTTTGACACAGAGTTGTGTTGCAATTGCGATTCCTGCTTTCATTGTTGCCCACTGTTCTTCTACTCCTTTCTGTTTCCCTACACCGATCAGAGCTTCCTCTGGTAATTCCCAATCCCTATGAAATCCACCCTCTTAAAGTCTAGGATTCTTGTCCTTGTGTGGCTGGGTTTCGCCCCATCAGTTATTTCAAACCACACTGTTCGATGATAACTGTTTCCTAGGTGTTCCCCCACTACTACCTCTGTCAAACTATCCCTGTTTGTGAGCACCAGGACTAGTAGTGCCCTCTCCAATGTGGGTTCTATGATCAGCTGCTTAATGTATACCACCTGTAGGGAGTCCAAGATGTTGCTACTCGTAGCTGATACTGCCACGGGGAGACTCCAGTCCATGTCCGGTAGATTGAAATCACTGACCAGCAATACCTCTCCCCTGTTCACCATCCTTTGGATTGCTAGCATCATCTCTTTGTGTACAGTACCTCCTCCTCCTGAGCTTGTGGTCTGTATAGTACACCTGTGTGGATGGATGTCCCCTTACTCCTTTCAAGTGTAACCCACAGTATCTCCCCTCACCCCATTTCCCTTGAATTTATGTGGCCTTTATGCTTTCATTCACAAAAAGAGCCACTCCTCTCCCCTTCCTGCCTCGTCTGTCCTTCCTGAATAGATTGCAACCAGTACAGCCACTTTCCAGCTCTGATTTTCATTACACCAGGTCTCTGTTATGGCCACAATGTCTAAGCTAGCTTCTGCCATGGTAGCCTCGAGGTTGCCTGTCTTGTTACACAGATTACAGGCATTTGCACACATGACTTTCCAGGATGTGGTGCCCCACCCCTGCCCTGCTCCCTTATACCTCTCCCTTTTCTGACCACAATCTTTATGTGGCCCTCCCACACCCCTGTCTTTGTGCTGACTTGAGGCCTCTGTTGGTCTAGTCTCTTGAGATCTCCTGTATTTCTTGTGCTCCCGGGGGGAGGCATACTCCTATCCTTCCTCCACCCCCCCATAGCTAGTTTAAATGCTTGCTGATGAAGCACTTAAACTTTTCACTAAGGACCATGGTCCCTTCCTTGGATGGATGTAGGCCATCACCTTTATACAAGTCCACATCCCCCAAGTCAGTCCCCCATGAAGCCAAAGCCCTCCTCTCCACACAATTCCTTCAACCATAAACAGAACTTCTGGATGCGGAGTGTCCTAGCCTCCCACTTGCCATGAACAGGCAGTACCTCCAAGAAGGACACAGAGTTTGTGACCTGTTTTAGGCACTTCCCCATTTCCTTGAATTCCTGCCATATTCTTCCTTCCTCTACCTTATCCCCCACCAGGGCATTTGGTCTCTGGTGGATAATGACATCCATCTCCTCCCTCCTTGCTACCACCCTTGAAATCCTCTGGATTTGCTTTCCTACCCTCTGTGCTGTGCCTCCTGGAAGGCACTTGACCTCCCTCTGCCCTCTGCTATTTGTCCCCAACTCCACACCTTGGACTATTGAGTCCCCCAACAGGAGTAGCTTCTTCTTCCTCTGCAGTCCTCTACCCCCCCATGGGGGTCCATTTTGGAGAACCAACTCATTCTCCTTGGTTTCAACCTTGGGTGCCTTTGTGGGGCTTTCTCACTCCTCCAAGACAGCATAGGAATTGCTTAGTTGGACTGGTTGGGGGATGTGCTTCAGACCCACCTCCTGGATCCTCCCTGAGCTCACTGTGGTCCATCCACTACTCCTCCTGGGTATCCATTAAGATATTGTTTGCAGACATAGTGGCCTCTGGGTGGGTGCAGAGGTCTCCCAAATCCTGACCAACTCAGCTCAGAGACAGTCAACCTCCTCCCTCAACCTAGAGAGGTGCATGCAGATGGGGCAGCACTGCATGATCCAGAATGTTCTTCTGAAAACTGCAGCCTTGCACCCATTACACTGCACTACTCCCTGCATCTTCCCTGCCTGAACTGAGTACGTCTACTCCCTTGTCTTGTGTAGGCTGTCCTGCTGCACTTCAGTGCCCCCTGCTGACAGTGACTACCTCCTGTACTCTTTGTTCCCTGACTATATTTGGTCCCCTCTAGACTTCCTCTGTTCTGCTTGGTGCTAGTTTTTTATTTATTTTATTTTTTGGCATGCTTTCCTCCCCTCTCTTTTCTGCACTGTCCTAATGCAAGAGTGCAATCCCAAACTTATCTATTAATGTGGTTATATTTTGTAGTTGTAACCTCTCTTATCCTGTCCCTAAGCAGGAAGTTGAAATCAGTGTCCTGGTCATCCTTCTATAAAGGTGGACTAGCCTAGGGTGGGTGGGAAAGGGAGGGAGAATGGGCTTAATCTCCTCAATGTGCTTGGAGAGAAAACAGTCAGCTACTGCTGTTATAGAACAATCACAGGATTTCTAGCAGCTGCTGTTAAATATAGCCTAATTGAAAATATAACCTAAATAGATTCTGAACATAGAGGCCATCGTGGAAGAGGCTGACCTGGATATTGTGACCATTACTGAGTCATGGTGCACTGAAAACCATAATTGGGACATGGCCATACTAGAGGCAGTATAGCACAATGGTTTAAGGCTCTGAGCTGCAAATCTGGTGACATCCAGCAGACCAGACCTTGGTTTGAATCCCACAGCTTCCACTTGCATACTGTGTGACCCTGAGCAAGTCACTTAACTTTCCTGTGCTCCCAGGTCGCACCTATAAAAAAAGCTTTCAACTTAGTGTGCTAGTCCTGGTTAAACAACTAAAAAAAAAAAAGACTATACTCTGTTCAGGAAGGAGAGGGTGGTAAGAAATGTAGGGGTATGTTGCTTTATGTGAGGGAAAGCATAAAAGCGACAGAGATACACAGAATACAGGGAGCAGAGGTACTGTGGGTCACCCTTGAGGAGGGGAACAGAGACACTATTCACACTGGTGTGATCTACAGACCTCCAGCATGAGGGGGAGGAGTTAGATAAGGTACTTGTGGGAATCCCTGGCAAGATGGCAGAAAAGAGGGAGGTGCTGCTGGTGGGGGACTTCAATCTGCCAGATGTAGATTGGACTGTCTCAGCTGCAGCTTTGACTAGAAGCAGGGACATCCTAGGCTCCCTATAGGGGGTGTTCCTTAGGCAGCCAATAAGTGAACCCACTCATGATGGGGCAATACTGGACCTGGTACTCACTGACAGGGACAATTTTGAAGACGTCAAGGTGGAGGGCCACCTGGGGACCAGTGAACACAGTATAGTGTGGTTCAATATAAGGATGACTGTGGAATCAAACCACACAAGGGCACGGGACAAGAACTTCAGGAGGCAGACTTTAAAAAGATGGATGTTTGCCTTAGGATGACCCGCTTGGGGAGATGATCTTGGTGAAGTAGGAGAACAGTTGGTGAAACTAAAAGTGAGCCCAGTGAAGGCAACAAACCTCTGCATTGAGCAAGTGAGTAAAAATAAGAGGAAAAACAGACCGATATGGTTCTCAAAAGAGGTGACTGAAAAGGTAAATATTAAAGGGTAGCATTCAGAAAATATAAGGAGAAACAGAGGGAGGAGGCTAGGCAGATGTATCAGGAGAAATCGAGAGAAGAAGGGAAAACAGTAAGGTGCAAACTGAAGAGAGAATAGCCCAAGCAGCAACAAAAGGAGACAAGGCTGTTTTAGGCATGTAAGTGAAAAGAAGAAGAAGACTGGGGAGGGATTGTAAGGTTAAAAAGAGATGGAGGAGATTATGTAGAGAGGGACCAGGAGAAGACTGACATCCTGAACAAATACTTTGTTCAATGTTCACATTGGAAGAAGCAAATGAGGTACCACAAAAAAGAAATAGGAGCACCAGAGGGAAGGAGGTAGACACTACACCTTTTTTGGAGGACAAAGCCCTATAAGGACTCTCTAATCTGAAGGTAGACAAATCAATGGGACCCAACTGAGTACATCCCAAGGTATTACGAGAGCTCAGGAAGGTACCGGATGCACCTCTGGCAGTCCTGTTTAACAGCTCACTGGAAAAACAAGTTGTTCTGGAAGACTGGAGGAGGGCAGATATAGTCCTGCTTGATAAACGTGGTAGCAGGGAGGAGGCTTGCAATTATAGGCCAATCAGCCTGATATCAGTGGTGGGAAAGTTAATTGAATTACTACTAAAGAGGAATTGGATAATGGAATATCTTGCATACAGTGGGTTACAAGAGCTGCGATAACATGGATTCACGGGTGGGAAGGCATGTCTATAGACAGCTTTGATTAGGTGACCAAGCAATTAGATCAGGGTGGAGCATGTGGTCCACCTAGACTTTAGTAAGGCTTTCAACACTGTTCCACATAGGAGGCTAGTAAGCAAGCTGGGTAGCTTAGGAGTGGGTCCAAAGTTGGTAAATTAGGATCAGTGTTGGGACCAGTCCTCTTTAATAACTTTACAAGTGACACTGAAGATCTGCCTCTTTGTGGATGACACCCAATCTGCAGCAGGGTGAACACTCTCGGGGGGTAGAAAAGGGTGAGCAGAGACTTGAGAAAACTCAAGGAGTTGTCATGGGTATGGCAACTGTGTTTCAATGTGAAAAAGTACAAAATAATACACTTGGGACACAGAAGCCCAGTGGCAGATTACAAAGTGGGTGGAGTGTTATTGGCGACGTCAACCACCAAGCAGGAAAGTGACCTGGGGGTAATCATATCAGATATAGGGGGGCCAGGCAGTGCAACAAGTAGTTGGGAGGGCCAGTGGAATGCTGGGGTGCACAGGGAAAGGTATCACCAGCAGAAGGAGGGAGTTGGTGTTGCCTCTGTACAGATCACTGGTGAGACTTCACCTAGAATACTGTTTAGAGTTTTGGAGACCTCATCTCCAGAAGGACATAGACAGAGTGGATGTGGTCCAGAGGAGGGCAACTAAAATGGTGCAGGGTCTGTCTCAAAAGCCCTATGAAGAAAGACTGAAATAACTCATTACGTACACCCTAGAAGAATGTAGGGAGATGGGAGATATGATAGAGACATTTAAGTATCCCACAGGGGTAAATGAGGTACAGGAGGAAAGTATTTTTCAGAAAAAAGGTACTGAAGAAAAAGGGGACATGCTATAAAGCTGGAGAGGGGTAGTTTCGAGAAAGATGTGAGGACGTACTTCTTCACAGAAAAGGTAGTGTCTTCCTGGAAAAACCTACCAGCTGAAGTGGTGGGAGTGAAAACAGTGGTGGGTTTCAAAAATGCATGGGATAGTGGATCACGTGATGCAGGGTACTGAGTAGAAGCTCCTCTGCATAGCTCCCACCTCCTAACTGCAAATAATCGCTATTTTGGTCAATATTTCTCCCTTAAAACCCAGAAAGATTATGGATTATCGCCTTCTAAATATCCCAGGCTCCTGCTTGCTTGTTTTTATCGACTATGGAGGTCTACATGAAGAAGCCTCTGCAGAAGCACACACCGCCGGTCACTCCCGAGAAGGCCCCGAAAAAATCAAGGGCCTCGAGTGCAGTAGATAAGCCTGAGCTTCAAAGCCTGATCACTGAGCAAGAACCCTTAACTTTGAGCAGATTTTTGGAAGAGTTTAAACCCTTCCGGGAGGAAATCAAAGAAATCTCAGCTGAAATTAAATCCCTTTCTAAAAACCTTGAAGAGGTCACGATGAAAACTTCAGATAATGCAGCTCGAATCTCCTCTCTTGAGACGCAAGTGGAAAAAATCAATCCCGGTCTCGTAGCTATGCAGCAAAGGATTTCTAGTCTGGAAGCTAAGTTGGAAGATTTGGAGGGCGCAGCAGAAGAAACAATATTGTTATCTTGGGCCTTCCAGAAGGAGAGGAAGGCCAGAACATGCTCGCATTTGTGCAGAAGCTGATGGAAAAGGTCGCTGGTCCCTCTCCCTTCGGGGCTAAGTACATCATTGAAAGGGCGCATAGGTCCTTGCGACCCAAGCCATCTCCAGGAGCAACGCCACGTCCCATTATTTGTCACTTTTTAAATTACCTGGAGTGACAACATTTTCTGGCAAAAGTGAGAGAGCTGCAAGAAGTGAAATGGGAAAATGCCTGGCTCAGAATTGCCCAAGATTTACCGGGGTCGGTCAGGGTGAAATGTATTGCTTTTCACCCTATTGTATCAAAAGTTATAGCAGTAGGCCTTCGCTTTAGAATGGGGTATCCAGCTAGATTGCAGGTGCTAGTGGATGGTACCTGGTCAACATACGAGAACCCTGAAGTTGCTCTTGTGGGACTTAAGGCTGCTTTGCCTGATCTGTTTCGGGACACTTGATCTGGTTGGTTGGTCTCATCCTGCCCTGCGATGGAAAGGAGAAGAATGTTCTCGTACTACTGTGCAAAAAGAGGAATGAATAACTGTCTGGTTTTGAAGGTTCCTGAATATCACGAAGGAGGGGACTATCCTCATCGGAATTCTGATCTCTTATACTTCACATCTCAGCGCTCAGTGTTTTGGAGCGGCTTCATATCTCAGGATTTTGTCTCTAGGGGGTTGTGTCTTGTCTGGGAGGAAGTTCCCTTTTTTCTCACATGGATCACATTCTCCGGTTTCTCTTTTACAAGGACACCAAATTATTTCTCATGATCTAGTTAATATAACGAAATCCCTCAGGCTTGGTGTTTTTGATTGCTAGGGCACTAGTTAAGACAGCGACCTCTTGGTATCAGTGCTTTTGAGATAATATCACCAGAGGGCGCTCTTGCAGTATTTTTGATGGATCAACCCCTTTATTTGGCTCAGGAATTTATTTTTCCTGGGTAAAGATAACAGTGGGAGCTTGGGAACAGATGGAGATCCACTACTTGGGAGCATTTAGTTCTTTGGCTAATATATGTCACTGGGAACATTCTCAATCTTGCTAGTGGCAGCAGTTATGATAGCATATTCTGCTATTATGCTTTACATTGCTTGTTTCCTTCTCAGGTATTCAGGTTTTCTGGACTGCTCCCAAGTGGGGGTTGTTCTCTCTTCCCCCTTTCGCTCTCGCTCTCTGCTTTCCTGGAAGTCAGGAGTCCAGTACTTGTCTATTACCACTTACATTATCTTTACCTTCAATTTGATATTACTGACCACTGTTTGTATAAGAAGGTTCACATATTAGGGCAGGGTTTTTGGGTACATGTTTGGGAGGTAGGAGGGGGAGGAAGGAAAACGGTATTGTGCTGAATGTTGCTCGTGACAGTTGGGGTGGGGGGGTGATATTATGTTTAAGATTTTCATTTTACCTGTTTGTTGGGTGGGTTTGGAATATTTTGGGAGCGGGGATGTGGGTGGGAGGGAAGTTGATGTTGGATTGGGAGGGGCATACAGCAGCAAACATGGGTTCTGGTCACTTAATTCTGATTGTTGTAATTCCTAGATCTCACATAAGAGTCTCCTTTTTCTTTTTTATTTAGATGGCCAGTAGTATAAATTTTGCTACATGGAATGTGGGGTCTAGTATGATTGCCCGTCATTCAGTTTCCCAACTCTGTATTTCCCGCAACCTATTTCCCGTCATCTGATTTCCCGACGCGATCTTTCCCCGAATATCTTTCCCCAAATATCATTTGGTCGAAAGGCTTCATAACCCAAGCAAAGTGAATAGGAAAAAAAAATTGTAGTTTCAGTCATGGCATGGCACACAAGCATGGCTCTGAAAAG
The DNA here is from genome assembly GCA_016271365.2 of Neoceratodus forsteri. NCBI lineage: Eukaryota > Metazoa > Chordata > Ceratodontiformes > Ceratodontidae > Neoceratodus > Neoceratodus forsteri. The sequence continues at coordinate 761,937,861 of CM057451.1, forward strand.
GAACAAGAATTACTTTTGAGAGTGATACAGAACAACGAGCTGCAGCTGACAGTTCTAAAGGAGTGTTAATTTCAAATACAGCTGACCAGGAGGAGAGTTACAACATGCAGACTGGAGTCACACACCTGCAAGGTGCAAAGATAATATAGAAGACATCTGGTAACCACGGCTTTGGTGGCTGCAGGGAGGATACAGCCAGTGGATGGGGAAGGCTTGGTTTCTCCACTGCCGGTTAGTGCACAGGACACTACAGCACTGTTTCCCCAGCATACTTGTCAGTCGATATTATAGTTTCTGAAAAGAGGGTAATGATTTGCCTGTTAGATCTGATTTGATTTGATTTCTGGCAAGGCTAGTGCGGTAGCAAGGGACGAGGGTCTCCTAGAAGACAGCCCCCCCCCCGGAAGTACACCTAAGAACCGATAAAGTGATGAAATGCTGTTTAGGGTTACACAGACACCGAAGACACTGACAGGTTTACATAGTCAGGTACATCAGTGCAGAGTTCGAGATAAAATGACGCCCTGATGCAGACAGATGACGCAATTGATTCCAAGCACAGAACTGGTAATCCTTTGGCCCAGCAGTGCAGATCAGGTGTGGATCAGGCAGTGCATTCCACATCAAGGAATTCTTCCATCTTTACTGGCAGGGTAAGATTGTTGAGATCATTAGTTCTAAAACTGGTCCTATATCAAAGCCCGAAGGTACACTTTAAGGACATGCAGGATTCTGATGACATAAGCATCATACAACCCACAGTTGTTCACATGCATGTAATGTAACTTTCTGTCAGAACCCATACCCCAAGCTCAACACCCTCGTTCCCCTAAGTGTTTCTGAAATGGGTATCTACTTTGTTAGAGTAAGATAGTGTGATCTCCCAATCAGGAAGCTTTCAAAAACAAAACAGCATCTTAGCTCCATGCTGGCTCATGGACAGAAAAGTGAGGAGCCATGAAATGGAGAGCACATTGAAAGGTTAATGAAACCTTTTTTGTATAAAAGATTACACAAGAGAGTAACTTAAATATAAATTGCATGTGGTAAATCAAGAGTTTTGAAAAACAGCAATATAAAGGAAGTGCCAAGGGGGAGAAGGAAGTTTTCATTAAAGCAAATGTATATGCAAAAGAGGCTTAAAACTGAGGTCCCTTCACAGACAAAAAATGGAATTCTGTTTATGGAGATATTAGAATAAATTGAAGAAAAAATGAAGGTGTGACATTTGAATTGGCAAAATACCATCAGTTGTTTTTATAGTCGGGGAAACTGTTGACGGTAAATAATTTTGTCGGGAAAAGTAATGACGGGAAATCAGTTTCGGGAAACCAAATGTCGGGAAACATCATTCCAGGCAATCGTACGGATCCCGGAATGTGAAGGGGATAAGGAAAAGAGTTAAACAATACCAAGTGTTAAAACATTTAAGCTTATTATCTTCTCAGATCACATTCTTGCAAGAATCTCATTTACTGGAAAGTGAATCTCTGCAACTTAGGAGGCAACAAGTTGGGCAGGTGTTTACTGCCTTGGGGTCCACTAACAGTTGTGGGGTTATGATTCTGGTCAATAGAGGCATTCCCTTTATCTCTAAACAAGTTCTCAGGGACCCAGACGGTAGATATGTCCTGGTCCAGGGGAGTCTCTGGTCGATGCCAATTTTACTTGGCAGCATTTATGGGTCTAATGCAGATGATCCGGGCTTCTTCATGAAGCTTATCTCCATAATCCTTCCCATGCTTCCCATTGGTATAATTATGGGCGGGGACTTCAACTTGGTTCTTGATCCTGAAGTGGATAGGTCTGGTAGTGGGTCGAGGGGTTTGTCGCCAAGACAGAGGGTCCTTAGGGACTTTCTGGAAAGATGCGGACTGTGTGATGTGTGGCGTGTACTACACCCTAAGGACAGGGAGTATACCCTCAATTCGCCTGTGCACAGAACCTAGTCTCGCATCGACTATCTCTTTTTCTCTCAAGACCTTCTGCCCGGGGTCTTAACTGCCTCGATTCAGCCAGGTCCAGTGTCAGATCACTCTCTGGTGACTTCCAATTTGGCTTTTCTTAATATTCCCCATAAAGAAACCCAATGGAAATTAAATGGCCAACTGCTCAAAGATGCCAAATACCGTGACCTAATAAAGGAGCAGACCGATTTCTTTTTCTCCATTAATTCCTCTGAGGACATGGCACCTGATATGTTGTGGGGTGCTTTCAAAGCGTACATGAGAGGGATTATTATTAGCCTAGCCACAAAAAGAAAAAAGACTCGAGAGGTGGAACTACTAGCTTCATTATCTCTAATTAGGTCTCTGGAAACCAAGTTATCCTCTAATGCCTCAGAAGAGGATATGAGGAGGCTTTCGGTAGCTAAAGATAAATATTTAGATCTGTTGGGGGAGAAAGCAGAGTTATCTATTATTTGCACCAAAGCAAGCTATACTGCTCAGGGGGAAAAAGCAGGTCGCCTGCTGGTCTTGAGGTTAAAGCAGCAGGAATCTGCTAGGTTCATACCTCCAATTAGGGCCCAGGCGGATGAATCCCTGAAGGTGTCCCCTTCTGAGGTTGTGCAAGAGTTTGCCTCATACTATAAGCATTTATATAGAGACATGGACAACCCTCCTTCCTTAGAAGAGCTCGAGGCCTACCTGAGGGATTCTTCTCTACCCTCTTTATCTGAATCACAGAGGAAATTCCTATCCTCCCCAGTATCTCAGGAAGAAATATCAGAGATCATCGGGGCTTTGCCCTCAGACAAGGTCCCAGGACCAGAAGTTTTTTCCGCTTTATTCTATAAAACTTTTCGATCACAATTATTATCGGTTCTTCACCAGTTGTACTGTCACATTCTTTCTGGTGCAAGAATAGATACACATCTGTTTGAAGCCCTGATTGTTCTCCTTCCTAAGCCCGATAAAGATCCAGAACTAGTGCAAAGCTACAGACCAATTTCTTTATTGAACCAAGATGTTAAAATTCTCTCGAAGATATTGGCTAATAGAATAACACGGGTCCTTCCAGACCTGATTAATATGTCTCAGGTGGGGTTTATGAGGGGACGGTCATCAGCTGACCATCTACGTACCCTGTCACACGTTGTCTCGGTGTCCAGGGATGCTGTCTTTCCCATGGAATTGGTCTCCTTGGACGCCGAGAAGGCATTTGATCGCGACAACTGGAATTTCCTGTTCCAGGCCTTTAAAGTATTTGGTTTCCCGGCCAAGTTTATAGACTGGATTCGGGCCTTATATCAAACTCCCTCTGCCAGAGTCTCCATCAATGGAGCATTCTCCAAACCCTTTCATTTGTCTTCTGGTACCAGGCAGGGATGCCCTCTTTCCCATCTCTTATTTAATTTATACTTAAAGCCCCTTATCTGAAACATTCTCAATAACCCGGAGATAGGTGGTATCCCGATAGGTAATCAAGTGGTGAAGATCACGGCTTACGCTGATGATCTCCTCCTTCATTTATCTCACCCAAAAACATCTATTCCCGTCATGTTATGGGAAATTGCCAAGTTCAGTACTCTCTCAAACTATAAACTGAATATAAATAAATCCTCCATTTTCCCTCTTAATCATAAGGTTTTCAAAAATGATTTGTCTCCTTTTGGTCTCGGCTGGTCTCCTCGTGTTCTCAGATACCTTGGTATTAATTTGACGCGTAACCCCTCCTCCTGGTTTAAAGAAAATCTGGAGCCTCTTTCCCAAGTGATAGTTCAGGACCTCAATAGATGGTCCAAACTCCCTCTGTCTCTCTGGGGTCGCATTAATATAATTAAAATGAACATTTTTCCTCACTTGTTTTATCCCCTCTCGCTCCTTAACTCTTTTACTCCATTATCGTGGTTTCAGAAAATGCTTGGAATTTTCACAAAGTTTATCTGGTCTAATAAACAAGCCAGGTTAGCATATTATAAGCTAGCCACTCAGAAAACGGATGGAGGACTGCGGATCCCCCATCTGGCAATTTACTACTGGGCTAGTCACATTGCAAAGTATATGCGTTGCGTGAATCCAGGTCCGGAATACTTAAGACCGGTCTGGCTCAAAATTGAGTTAGACTTTATTCAGTCTGAGAACATTAACCCCCAGACAATGTTCTATCTTAAAATAGCATCCCTTCCCGACACCATTAGCTGTCCCACTATTCGAACATCCCTTAGAGTTCACACGCAGCTTTGTTCATTTCTGAGGTATTCCCCATACCTGGACTTGTCTCAATCTATTTGGAATTCCCCGTCTTTCACAATAAACAAAACAATGATATCTCATAAATGGTTACCCCAAATTGGGGATGGGATAATCTCTACTTTTCTGGATGACGCAGGGGAATGGCTCTCAGTTTCTAATATAATTCGTAAATTTGACATTCCGTTAGCTCTTCACTTCAGGGTAGTCCAATTAAAGCATCTCCTCTCTACAGTATTTGGTAACATCCCTCCATGCCCATCTGCCTTTCTGTTTGTATCTGATCTCTCTTCCTTGTTGGGGTCACCAGGCGCTACTTCCAAAATATATGGTGTCCTATTCTATTGGAAATATGGGAGGCCTGAAGGCCCCACCAGGCTCTGGGTCTCTTTTTTTTCCTCAATATACTCCCAATTGGTCAGCTTTATGGAAGTTCTGCCATAAATACATCTCTCAGGATAGACTCCGCCTTATGCAATACCACATTATGCATAACATGTATTATACCCCTGTGAAGCTGAGGAAATGGGGTCTTATAAGTTTGGGGGCTTGTACCAGAGGATGTCAAGAGGATGGCATGCTTCTTCACGTCTTTTGGTCATGCCCCAAGATAAAGTCTTTGTGGGTAGCCATACAGACTAATCTAGATCCTATATTGGGTTTGCAGGATTACTTTACCCCAGACGTATGTTTGTTGGGAAATCTATCCTGTATCAAGGTGAGAATCAGGAGATTTCATATCTCCATGATTGCATTATCTGTTAAACAAATCGTGCTTTGGCATTGGAGGGATACAGTAAGCCAAACATATCAGTAATGGGTTAATGAAATTTTGGCTAATCCACGTACAGAGAAAGTGATAGCGAGCTTCCATAATAAGTTGCAGTGGTATAAGAATACTTGGGATCCCCTTCACACGCTAATCATGGCCAGATTAGGTAAATGAGTCACTATAACCAATGATTCTTGATTTGCGATACTAGATAGTATTTTTCTATTACTGTATGGACTCTGCTGCTGTATGGGTGGGGGGAAGGGGGGATGGGGACAGCTCATGTGATATTCGGAGTATATGCATAGTATGTTGTAACTCTCTGTCCCCTGTAATAGAAAATTTGCTAATAAAATATGAATTATTAAAAAAAAAGTGCATGGGATAGGTATAAGGGAATCTTAGTGGTGAGGAATGAGGGAGGGAGAAAGTGCTGAAGATCATGTAAAGTCTGTGATGATAATGTAGGTAGGGAAAATGGGTAGACTAGGTGGGCCAAGCAATCCTTATCTGCCTACATATTCTATGTTTCTCTGTTACTATGGCACCCAGGGAGTAGGGTGACCAGTTTCAGGATAAAAAGGTGACTTTCAGGTCAGACAACATGGATGTAGTACACAACATCAACAGGCAGCTGGGGGAAAAAGAGCCAATTAGAGATTTGATGAGAGTTTTTATTTTGAAATGCATAATATTAAACATCCATTTTAAGGCATTACATGTGCCTGAGGAAGATAATGACATTGCTGACACTCTTTCTTATTTACAGTGGCAAAAGGTCTAGGGCAGTCCCAGCATCCCTCTGGGAGGTGATGAGACAGAAGTCTGGGAGCTGATCAGGAATGTGTTAGCTCAAGGCATGAGGGCTGTATACAAGCAGGGGGACTGAAGATTTCTTTAATGTCAGAAAAAAACAGGGGCAGGAAAATGAATGGTCCATTTCCATGGACCAGCTACAGTACAAGTCACATTAAACTGTTCCCTCAACTCACTGGTGTAGCGTTGTTCAATGAGTTTCCTGATCAGTGCAGTGTTTAATTCAATGAATTAGTAAAAGGTTAGTATTGGTTTGCATCTAGCTGTTATGCATTATAAGCTTTATTTTCAGCTGAGTGCTTATGAGTTTCATTTCAGAAGGCAGACTAAACAACTTTTAAGGAGTGCTGTGATATTTATAAACAATGCTTTTAAGGAATGTTGTGATATTTTTAAACAGTGCTTTTAAGGAATGCTGTGATATTTATAGACAATGCCATGAAAATGCAGCTTCTGCCATTTCACTAAACAGTTACAAGTGAGTTGAATAGGCAGTGAAGGATGGTTGGAAAATAGTTGAAAGCTTCAACAGTTCAGGTTGCCACTGCAGTAGCATCACAAAAAAAAAATGCTACATCAGTAAGTTTATGGAACAGTTTAATGTGACTTGTACTGTATGCCTGTATGTTCTGCAGAAGAAGCAGGAATGAGTCATACCTGGAGTGGTATGCCCAAGCTTGGCAGAGATAGCATGGTTTTCAAGGTGGCAGGTTATGAAGACAATGCACTAGTGTTTCAGCTTTGCAAATTTGCTGAAGGATAGGCAAGAGGATCAAGTAAGTGGGCTGATCACTATCGGGCCGATTAGTCACAGCCTGCTTGAGCAGGTTTAAGGTGAGTTGGAGAAGATATGTTAACCCAGATCAGAAATCATGCAGTTTAGGACAATATTTTTGGTGGCCTCCTGTGGTGCCTTCAGGGTATGAGAGTTGATGAAGCCAAACAAGGCAGTGGAAACAGAGGCAAACTTGGCCTCTGAAGAAGTTACTTTGACAACTGAAGGTGTGTTTTTGCAGATACCTGAGAGCACAATAGACCATTTGGCATTTGTGTGATGGTGCAAGCAGCAGGCACCCTTGGGGACCACATGGGATGTAAGAGCAGAACTACAGAAATTCATATCCCAGAGACTAGGGAGGGGTGTTCATTCATCATGAAAATGGAACTCCCTTGACAGTATTTCAGTTCAGACATGTTCTTGGCAGGGCCATGAAAGGATCTGGCTTGAACTCATGGGAGTTTAAGTCATATTCCTTTTGAACTGGGGTAGCAATGGAAGCAAGGGCAGTGGCATTTTCAGACACCCAAATAAAGGCACTGGGAAGATGGAAGTCACAGGCCTTCGAAGAGTACATATGTCCTCAGCTGTTGTAACATTCTTTCTGTTTATTGACAGGTGATGTACCCCAACTGAGGCAAGTGTGGATTTGTGGCCACTTGATTATACATAGGGCTGCCAGACGGGCAGAGTAGACTCCAGGAGGCATTAACCTCTTCCTGGAACAGTGAAGGCAATGAGTGCAATGGATAGGGCACCAAGGAAGCAGGTGGAAAGGCTTTGTGCCATGGGTCATGTCAGAGGCCTGGTGACAAGCTCTTTTGGGGTGCTGACTGTCCACTTGGGTGATGATGACTTGGGGCTGGTGAGATCACCAAGTCTGATTTGGCAGATGAAGAATTACCTGTGTTGTTTGAGGCAATGCTGTCTGGATATAGTACTGGTTTACTCACACATAGTACGTCAGAGGTGACGGTATGCAAGGGATCTGGTAACAACTGAGAAGGCTCACAGGGTGGTCATCATGTTGATGCACAGGTTTATAGGGTCTATAGGTGGGAAGGTAATGCAACATAACCAAATTATGATTATATTGCCACACCTCTATGCAAAGTTTGGGCTGCTGTTGTCTACAGTAGGAATAGATAGGTTTTTAGTAGATATAACGGATGTTTTGGAGAACTGTTAGCATGGGCTTGCTTTGGGAAAATAACTATAGTCATCCTGTGGTGTCACTGTAGTCTTGCAGGTAGAGTACAAAGTTAATAATAAGGGGAACCTATCACTAATACAGATGGTTTCCTCTCGAGGCTGGCAGGAGGCAAGGCTACTGACAATGGGGAGCCCAAGGGACCAGCTGGGGAATAGCAACCTTTGGATTAGGCCTTTGTGTGTTGCACCTTCTGATAGAGGAGAAGTGCATGAAGCAAGGCTCTGGAATCACCCCTCAGGCCTTGGAGGCCATAGACCCTCTGGAGGTGCTGCACCCCTTTTCAATAGGATGGTGGGTCCACCCAGTAGGAGTCCACTGGAGGTAAGCGGACAGATCAGAGAAGGCAGAACATCCTAAAAAGATGCTTGTTGACACTCAAGTTCAAGCTCAAGTTTATTAAACAACATATGTATGGACATCAAGTCATAACATAAGTAACTGTTATTAAAAATTACAAGCGTTGTTTTAGGTCATCTGTTAAAACTAATACATACTTACACTGACATTGAGACATTAGAAAACATGGAAACCTTCATCTATGTTAACTTAGCTCCCTTTATATTGGTATTTACTTTGAACGTTTATTCAAAATACCATGTGCAAAACTGGCAATTGCAAAAGTTATTGGTCTCCAGTCAGAGAATAACAAATATTCAGTTACCATATGTCTGTTACTATTTACAGTACATGTTTACTCAAACCAAACTGTTCCAACCATCTTTTCCTTCCAATATTTAACAGCTATAATCTAACAGGAGGTACTATATTGTGATTCTTATTTCCTTGTCACATTTGTAAAACACATTGTCCCTGTTAATCTCTTAGCCTACACAATGCTGCCCTATGTTTTTCTCTTCTGCAGTATTCTGGAGTTAGTTCTTCCTGTGTACTATATACTCTTTGTATAATGTTGCTCCAGGAATATCCCCTAACTTTGCTTATATTATTTTATAGAAATTATCCTGAATTCTTTGCTTTGATTTGTTGCCATATGTGTTTATATTGTCAGTGCTGAATGGATCCCATATACTTGGGAGATCTAGTTTTGTTACTGTAGCATCTACTTTCTGGAACAGTTCTCACTGTTTTTTAAGAGTTCTCAATTCATTCCAAATCATAGTGAGTAAGCTGGCTTCCCCAGCATTCATGACTCTTTTCCACCATACAGATGGGTTCCTTTCAAGGCAAGCAGGAGGTGTGGCCCCAGATGATGGGGAGTATGAGGAGCCAGTCAGGGGATAGCATTCTTGGCTTTTGGCCTGTGTGTGTAGCACCCTCTGATGGGAGAGGGTGCACGACACATGGATTTGGAGCCACCCCTCAGGCCTCACAGGCTGTAGTCTTTCTGAAGATGGTGTCCTCTTTTTAAAAGAATGGTAGGTCTACCTGGTAGGGGTCTATTAGGGGTAAGTGGATGAACCAGAGATGGTAGGACCTAAAAAGTGGCTTGTTGACACTACAAAAGTGCACACATCACTTTATTGTTTGTGATTGTTTGTAATGAACACATAGCTGTGGCCATTTCTTCCAAAACATTGTGCATTCTTCTTCTGTTCAGGTAAATGGAATAAAAGCCTTACTCAGACAATAAGTTATATGTCTGCAGAAATCCTTTAACAACAGTCTGCAAATAACATCGAGAATGGTTCCACAGCCAAACACCTATACTTAGAAGCATTTTGGAACTACAGCTAGAGGAGCGAGGCCACAAGAGGTTTAACAATCCAGCACAGGGAATCATGTTCAGAACATAAAATATTCTATTGTGTCAGTGCTCATTATGTTTAGAAATGTCAAAAAGTAGTGCTCAGGATGTATGTGTGTGTTTTGGATCCCTGACTAATCAGGGGTGTACACCTTGTCTTAGATATACACACTACGTACAGCTCAACTGTCCATCACACACATCTTACACATACATACTGTATACCATAACTGCCCCGTAAAGCATGTGCTTTTATTAATATGCATCTCACTGGCCCCTTATAAGTTTTATGTTTAGCAGTATGCACCCCAGATCCATCCTTGGAACTCACTTCCAACAGAAATAATAATCAGTAAAAACAGATTAGATTTTAAATTGAAATTAGAAGTATACATTTTAGAAGGTAAATCACAAGATTAGTATCATAACTAAATGAGGCTACTAATGGGCATATCACCCTCTCATACCATAAACACCTATTTATGAACCTAACTATGAACTGCACCTTAAAAATATAAAACATTTGGTAGTATACTGTACAGTGGTGCCACGTATTAGGTTCCATCAGGACTAGAGCTGTCCTAATACTACTGTCACAGTATCCTCAGTCAAAACTTGTACTTTAATGCTTGATATCACTTGGCAGCATTGTTTTTAAATGCTATCAATAAACTGTACATTGTCATCTGCAGGAATGTTAAAGAGTCAGCAGGTGGGGTTCTGCAGAAAAAAATACTAGGCATCTGTTTGCCTCTACAAGCTCTTTAGTCTGTGTGTTCTGGTGGTCAGCTGGCAAATTGCAAGAAGAGATGTAAGTGCAAAGTAATGACCTTGACTTTTCTTAGTGGTGCTTTACTCAAAATACTGATTGACATAAGGGAACCTAACAATGAGCCCCACTGTCCACCCAACCACACCCTGAAGTCTTCCTTGAGTAACTGAGTGGAAAGCTATCCTCTTTGGACCTGTAGGGACATGATTGACAGGTCTGATTTGAACTCCCTTCCAGTAGTCCCTGCTTTCTGATAGTTTGATCTCAGGTAGCAGTTGAAGCTCTGTATGTTTAGCTAGGTGCTTCTTGCATAGAAACCAGTGTTTTTCAGAGTAAGATAAAATACGAAATGTTTCATGCTGCTGAAAGTGGCAAGATATTACTAGGGTGTGTGAGTGTGGCTTTTGAATATTTAGTATTGGGTACATGTGTGTATGTGTGTGTGTGGGGGGGGGGGGGTTGCCAGTAGCTCCATAGTACTTTTCCTGTGCTTTTTGTTAGATTCATTATTTCCAGTGGCAAAGGCATGAAAAATGCCTTTTATATACTGCTTCTGAAGCCAGTGCTGCAGCAATTTACTTTTTTAATGCAAGCATTTCTAGACATTGCATCTACAGTATGTGTAATTTCTTTAATCAGAGTAGTTTGTGATTAAGAGAAGAGGCCAGAATTATTATTAAGATGTTTTTTAAAGTTCAGCTTAAAATTAAATGATTAAGCAAATTCTGTTTGCTTTTTTTGTAGACAAGATCTTCCCTGTATTTAGTGTTTTTTGTGCAGCTACACTGCCATGTTAATGTGTCCACCTCAAATAACCCTTCTGTCTACACTGCTGATGGTGGTATACACCTCATTGACATCGACATGTGGGTGTACAAAGTTAACAATTTTTTCAGACACATCAACTGCATCTCTGACCTACATCTCAGGTGAGGCCACCTATTAAGCATTTATGAACACATACCATCTACACTTAAATTACAGTGCATTGTTATTGCACTGCTGTTGAACCTCATGTACAACTCTTAGACAGTGGTGCAGTTGGTGGTGCACACCTTTAGGTGTTTAAAGGTACACACATTATTTAAACTTTAGCAGCACATCAAAAATACTTCAGCTGGCTCAGAGGATTCCACTGAAGGTCATGGCAGGAAGGCACAGATGAGTTACAACAGAGGGTGCCACCAGAGTAACATCCATGCCCTCTCAGTGCCTGAAACAAGCCATACTTGACTTTGGGTATGTCATGGAGCATATGCCCTTTGACTTGGATATAGCAGAATTGGGTTTGGGGGACCTGTACATGACAGGGTGGGAGGGTTGAAAAATGCTATGGGACCACTCTGGTCCCCCTTTGTGCGACATTTCATAGTAGGATCTGTCCTGGCCTGGCTTGAGATTATTGCTAAACTAATGTTCCTTGCTTCTGACTGTAGAGAAATGGTGTCCTGCATAGAGATGTTGCGAAATTAAATTTTGCCTGTAAAATTGCTGTGGAACTGGCAATTTCGCCATGCGAAACATTTCGTAAAATTTAAATGTTCCATGACATTTTTGGATGGGTGCAAAGTTACAAAATGTCACCTGTGGAACATGGAATTTCACCACAAAATGCATGATTCTGCTAAAGATAGCAAAATGTTGCCTGCATTTTGCCATTCCATGGGCAAAATTTCACATTTCTCACCCACAAAATATTTCACAAAACAAGCGAATTTGGAAAATATTTTGCATAATGAAATTTCCTAATTTCGCACATCTCTAGTCCTGCACCTTCCCACAAAACTATAATTGACTAGGCTCTCTTAACTATTCTTTCTGTTGTTTTGTATTTAACGTCCTTCACAACATCCATCACTACTCCCTTTACTCCAACTCTTTCCTCAGTTGAAGGCTAACACTTCTCTTATTGTGTCTTCCTTATTTCCAAGTTCTCATTTGAATCTTTCCCCTGCTATCTTAACTCCCTTCAGTAATACCCTCCACCTACTCTTTCCGTTCTGCTGTCACTTCATCTCCCTTCCTCCCTAGGGCCCATTCCTTTGTTGGCCAATATCCTGTCTACTACAGGCTGCTCTGCCTCTGTTCTAACCTTCCCCTCACCATCTGTTCTGCATCCTCTCTTTTCTGAAAACTCTGTTCCATGCTCACACCTTCCACACATCCACACGTTTTTGTACCTGACTCCCTACCTCACACCATTTATTTTTGCAACTAACTATATTTTATACCCATTTGCACAATTCTTGTGCTGCACATATTGCAAATATATATTTTATATTATTTGTCTTTTATGTTTTTCTTTGATGCCAGATTTATTTCATCAATCAGGTTTTATCCATTTGGACAAATCTGCAACTGTATGTTTTAGAATATTGTTATTGTACTTACCCATTGCCTTTGTGCCTGTTCCATTTTCTATTGTTTATTTTGTCCTTGTAAATATTATGTACTGTATTTAACTTTTTAAATCTCATTCATATGATATTATGTTTTATAAAATGGTAAAAAAATCTAGAAATTTCATTGGTCAAGAGATGTCACCTGACTGCATAAAATCTCTATAAACGCACAGTCAAGTGCTAAATCTCATTTTGATCTCCCCGAAAAATTCTTAGAGTCATTTTGTCAAAGGCTATGACTGCAGTTTAATGGGGAGAGCAACTAGCCATGCCCCCTGCCTGCCCTAGTGTTTGTTTCTTGCTTTATTTTGTTCTTTTGAAATGTCTGCTTGCTTTGTGCCTCCTTCTTCCTAGGTCAGTATTTTTCTCCTGCCTCCTGGCTACAGCTTGTACTTCTCTGTCTGCTGTTTTTGCTGCCCTCCTGTTTTCAGGTTCTGTGTTGTTTCTGTGCTCTATTTTTTTTGGGTGCTTCGAGTCTTCCTAGCACCTTGCTTTTGCTCATTTAATTTGCCTTGTGCTCCTTCAAGCTCTTGTGTTTACTTTTGTTTTGTACTAAAATGCAGTCTCCCTGCTTACCTACACTGTTGTTTGTACCATTTGCAGTCTCCTGTTTATCTCAACTCCTTAATTGCTTAACCTGGCTCACAACCTAACAACCACTCCCTTTGGATTCAGTGGCTTCATTACTTACTCCAGCAGTACACTGCTTCATAGTTTGATTCCCCATTCTATTGTATTTCCTACCAGTACTAATTGTTGTTTCCCATTGCTCCAGCATGCCTCCTTGCCATATTCAATGCAATCACTTGCAGTTGCACTTCACCTCATGCTGTCTCAATATATCCATGCTGTCTCCCTGTCCTCAGTGCTAACAGATGCACTTCACTGCATGCATTCTCATATACTCAGTGCTAACAGTTGCACCCAATCATGCTGTCCAGTGATGTTCTCAATTCTACCAGTTGCACTACCAATCCTGCACTCTCAGTCACATCCTTGCCTCTCTCTACCTAGCACAGCTCTGCCCCTTGAAGTCAACATCTTGAAGATGGCAGTATAGCGAAGATGACGAGGCAGTATAGCACAGTGGTTTAAGGCTCTGAGTTGCAAATCTGGTGACATCCAGAAAACCAGACCTGAGTTTGAATCCCACAGCTTCTGCTTGCATACTGTGTGACCCTGAGCAAGTCACTTAACTTCCCTGTGTTCCCAGGTCGCTCCTGTAAAAATGCTTTCAGCTTAGTGTGCTACTTCTGGTTAAACAACAAAAAAAAAAAAGATGGGGTCCTTCTCTTCTACCATTAGGATGAGACGGTCTTTGGCCATTCTGAAAGTAGTTTTTGGCCATGCAGACAGCATCGGTGGCACTTCTTGATGTAGCATTTAAGACGTCAGCTGCTGGAGGGTGGGGCCTCCAAGTCTCAGAGGGTTCCTTCAGCTGCTGACAGTGTTGGCAGCACAATCAAAAGCTAGTCTCCCTGCAGCTGCCTACAGTTAACCTGGTCTCCATTCTATACCCTCTCTTGTCCTTCCTATCTCTCAAGGGTGAAGATTGTTCAATTCTCCTATTCTTTCCCCTCCAGGGCTTGGCCTTACCCCTCCTGGGTTTGGCTTCTCCTCCTAGGCTTCACTTGTAGAGCAGGTGAGTGCCTTTCAATGGCTGTTGCTCTCCTCCTCAGCTGGGGGAGGTGGTCCCTAGCAGGGTTCACCTTTAGCTGCAGAGGCCTCTACTTGCAGAACCCCCACGGCTTTCCCATTAGAGGGACAGAGTGAAAGTCCTTCCTGTAATAGAAACATAGAAACATAGTCTTTGATGGCAGATAAGGACCACTTGGCCCACCCAGTCTGCCCATTTCCCCACCTATTGGATAAGCTGCAGATTCTAGTTAACCAACAGCCTACTTCCTGCAACCCCCCACTATAATTGCCTTATGTCTGTCCCATGCATGTTTGAATTCCCCCACTGTTTTAGACCCCACAACCTCTCCAGGAAGGCGGTTCCATGCATCCACCACTCTCTCCATGAAAAAGAATTTCCTCATGTTATTCCTGAGCCGTCCCCCCTCTAACTTTAAATTGTGCCCCCTTTTTCTTACACATCTCTTTTTCTGAAAGATGCTACCCTGCTGGACTTTGTTGATTCCCTTGAGGTACTTAAAAGTTTCTATCATGTCCCCCCATCCCTCCTTGCATTAAGGGTATACATATTAAGCTGTCTCAGTCTCTCTTCATATGGTTTCTGATGTAGACCCTGCACCATTTTAGTTGTCCTCCTCTGGACTGCTTCCATCCTGTCTATGTCCGTGTGTAGATAAGGTCTCCAAAACTGCACGCAGTACTCCAGATGGGGTCTCACCAACTGTCTGTACAGAGGGATAACCACTTCCCTTTTTCTACTTGTGATGCCCCTCCTTATGCATCCCAGTATCCCCCTGGCTCTCCTTACTGACTTCTCACTTTGCTTACCCACCTTTAGGTCATCTGATATGACTACACCCAGATCCCTTTCCATTATTGTTGCTGTTAGTACCTCCTGCTATTGTGTACTCTTCTCCTGGGGTTTTGTTTCCAGGTGCATTACTTTGCACTTCTTTGCATTGAATCTAAGTTGCCATATGTCTGACCATTCCTCCAACCTTGCGAAATCCCTTCTCATCCTTTCTACCCCCCTTGTGTATCAACTCTGTTACAGATCTTTGTGTCATCTGCAAAGAGGCATACCTTTCCTTCCAGACCCTCTGCAATGTCACCTATAAAGATGTTAAAGAGGACTGGACCCAGTACAAAGGTACTCTGCTAGTAACACCCCTTTCTTCAGAATGTGTTCCATTCACTATTACCATCTGTGTCCTGTTGTGCAACCAGTTTGCTACCCAGACTACCACCCTGGGACCCACTCCCAGGCTGGCTAACTTGATTATTAATCTTTTGTGTGGGACTGTGTCAAATGCCTTGCTAAAGTCTAGGTAGGCCATATCCACAGCCCCTCCTTGGTCTATTACTTTGGTCACCCAGTCAAAGAAATCGATTAGATTCATCTGACATGACCGTCCTGCTGTGAATCAATGCTGCTTTGGGTCCTGTGCCCTGCTGGCCTCTAGGTACTGAACAAGTCTTTCTTTCAGAAGTGATTCCATCATTTTCCCTACCACTGAGGTCAAACTAGCAGGTCTGTAGTTTCCTGCTTCTGCCTTGCTCCCACTTTTGTGAAGGGGAATCAGATCTGCTCTCCTCCAGTCCTCAGGTACCACCCCATCCTCCCATGATTTGTTAAAAAGTGTGGTCAGTGGTGTCACTAGGACCTCCCTTAGTTCTTTTAGGATTCAAGGGTGAATCCCGTCAGGCCCCACTGCTTTGTCCACCTTGAGTTTTAGGAGTTCTTTCAGGACTCTTTCTTCTGTAAATGGACTGGTGTCAACCCCACTACCCAGAGTGCTTCTATTGTTTGGTTTAGGTAACTCCTCCTCCTCTTCTTCTTTTGTGAATACTGAGCAAAAGTATTCATTCAGTATCTCTGCCTTTTCACTGTCTCCCTCTGCCCACCTCCCCTCTCCTTTATTAATCTTCACTATCCCTCCCTTAACCTTTCTATGCTCCCTAATATACCTATAAAATGTGTTATCTCCCTTCTTAACTGAGTTGGCTATATTTTCCCTCAGTTTGGGCCTTTGCTTTTCTGACTGCCTTCCCAACTTCTTTCTGCTTTAATTGATACAGTTCCCTGTCGTGCTCCTTCTGTGATTCCTTATACTTTTTGAATGCAGCCTTTTTCTCCTTAACCTTCCCTGACACCTCTTTTGAGAATCATAGTGGTTTTTTAATCTGCTTTGTTTTCTTTATTTGTTTCACACAAAGGCTTGTTGCCTCCATGATGGCAGTTTTGATTTTTCTCCATTGTTCTTCCACCTCTCCTTTCTGGACATTTACTAATGCATTCCTCAGGTATTCACCCATTATGCCAAAGTCAGCCCTTCTAAAGTCCAGTATCCTTGTCTTTGTATGGCTTGTCTCCATGGCTGTGTTTATTGTGAAGCACACTGTGCAGTGGTTGCTTGTTCCCAGATGTCTACTGACTTCTATATTTGTGATCCTCTCTCCATTTGAGAGTACCAGGTCTAATATTGCTCCCTTCCGAGTGGGTTCCACCACTAGCTGTCTAAGGCATGCCCCCTGTAGGGCATCGAGAATGACCCTGCTCTTGGATGTGGCTGCAGTCCATGTCATCCAGTTAACATCTGGCATATTCAGGTCCCTCATCAACAGCATCTCCCCTTTTTCAGCCATTTTGAGAATTTCCTCTATCGTTTTCTTGTCCATTTCCTCCCCTTGAGACGGGGGTCTGTATACAACCCCTGTGCAGTTTGTGATGCCATTCCCTGTCTCCAAGGTGACCCAGAGTGCCTCTTGTCCTCCCCCTTTACTTTTTAGTTCTGTAGCTTTGATCCCTTCCCTTATGTAGAGAGCTACTCCACCTGCTCTTTTACTCTCCCTGTCCCTTCTGTAGATTGTATACCCTGGTATGTTGACATCCCAGTCATGATTCTCCATGTACCATGTTTCTGTGACTGCCACAATATCCAAGTGTTCCTCTTCCATCAGGGCTACTAGCTCTGGAAGCTTGTTTCCAAGACTATGGGCATAGTATCACCTGTATTGGGTATCTAAATTGCAGTAGTGAGGCATCATTAATTCATCCCAAACCTGGAGGGAAGGTGGCAAAGGTCTTGACTCCCCAGAGGTTTCCCCCTCATAGGGTTGTTTTTCTCTACTCAATGCCAAAGATCATAAAGGTTAGGTAATCCATTAAGTAGTGTATTTATAGTAGAAAATATTGACCCAGGTACTGTAGGTTTCTGCTGTTGAGTTGGTGTTGGATGGTGGCCTTCTTTCTACTTTGCCATTCCCTATTTCCTTATGGAAGTCATGCCCCTTCTGCTATCAATACCAAAATTATCAGTCATTACACAATCCTCATAAGTCTGTTACATGTTATCACTGCTCTGTTAATCCATGCTCATCCAGATTCTGCGTTCACCACTTCTGCTCAACTTTTTGGGGGGCTCCTTTCTAACGTACCTTTAGCCTAAAGGAAGTGTCTTTCTGTGGCATCTCTAGAGGTGAAACCCTCCTCAAGAGGATTCCTTTGCCTTCATGGTACCCCAACAGGGTGGTAGTTTCCCATGGGACAGGGAGTACAAATGAATGAAGTATTTGGTTATCACAGTCAACAACATAAGCATTCAAATACTATCATTCTATCAATGAAGTTGCACAAGCATTTAATCACCAAATTGCATACACACATTGAAATAAGTGTAATAAGCCCCTCCAGGGTGTGCATCTTAGGATTTTAATGCACTTCAAAGGCACATAAGGACACTTGGCCTTCAGCCTCCTGTCTTACTAGACCCTGGGGGTGTGGACTACAATCCTATAATACACACCCTTTTGTGGCTTATTAGTTACATATTACATTATCATTTTTGACACAGATGAAAGTATAAAATCTCCCTGTGGAGGAAACTCCTGTGGATCCAAGGCCATAGGATCCATCCTTCCAGGCCTAATATGTTATTTAGAATTACTGCTCAAACTATTTAAATATAACTGGAAAAATGAACATCAAATGCCCTGCTTTAGTTAAGAGGAAATGGCTTTCACCTTCTGTCTCAACAATACTCCTCCAAGTTGCTTCAGGGCTCAGTATAGAGCCAAAGGAGTCCTTGTGTGGAAGGACTGCACTCATGGAAAGGTGCTTGAAGGCCTAAGCCTGGATCTAAAGGAATGCCAGAGTTTTATACCGAACTTCAAGGAGGAATGAAGAATTACATTACAGCTGCTTCTGGCCTGGCAGTCCAGCCAATCTCCTTTTGGTACAGGGTTCATAGAACCATTGGAGCCTTGCCCTTGAGGAATGAAGCCTGAGGTTAATGCAGAGCCATTGAGGGGTAAATACTGTGAAAACAGTCCAAAAGTAATAGGGACTTTTACTTGGTACTTATTTGGGCATGTGCCCAGTAGTGGAGAGTGTGTCTGTTGGTAGTCATTGAGGCATGTGTCCAGTAGTCACTGCGGAATGTGTCTGTAGGCATTCATTTGGGCATGTCCCCATTAGTCATTGGGGTGTGTGCCCATAGGTAGTCACTGAAGCACCTTCCTAGTAGTCATTGGGGAGTGTGTCCATAAGTAGAAAATGAGTGATGTATGAAAGCATGATCAAGGCCCAGTGGCAGTTAGCAATAAACAGCAAACTGGACATGGGTTTTCCCACTAGCAGTAGGCAGCAAGCTGGGCATACATGATATGAGAGATGAGCTCCAAGGAGAGTAGTAGGATGACAGCATGAGCAAACTGTTAGAAAAGCAGGTAACTGAGGACCCATAGACAGGAGTAAAGGCCCACAGAAAACTCCATGGAGGTACAGAATGGCCAAAGTAGCAGTCATGAAAGGAGGTTGGGATAGTTCAGAAAGGTAGGTAGTGAAGTCCAAGCAGCAGAAGAGGGTGAAGGGCTGAAGAGGAAGGATAAAGTCTCACCCCTTGGCAGACCCTAGAGTAGCCACAATCATGGCAGATCTAATAACAGATGTAGGACAGGCAGTATCAAGAAGGACACAGCCCCAACAGCAAATCACTTTCCTGATACAGTAGGCAGCAAGCAAAGGAGTAGAAGCATGGTGCATTAACAACAACAACTAGCACCCCCTCAAGGCAGGAGGCAGCAAGCAGGGGGCAGGAGTTAGCCCAATTTGGGAATCAAGGGTCTTATCACTATCAACACCACCCTGCAATCCATACTTCACCATTAGTTGTGATTTTGAAAGGTGTCAGTACGTTCTGTGACGTCGATATGAATTATGAACTGCATATTGAAAATGCATTGTGATATTAAACTTAGATGCACAACTGCTATGTAAGTTCTCATTTACCATTCTTACAAAGCAAAATGAAAATGAAATGAACTCAGTTTCTTGA
Source organism: Neoceratodus forsteri (assembly GCA_016271365.2). NCBI lineage: Eukaryota > Metazoa > Chordata > Ceratodontiformes > Ceratodontidae > Neoceratodus > Neoceratodus forsteri. The sequence continues at coordinate 761,957,486 of CM057451.1, forward strand.
GTCTTATTGTGCTGCAATAAAAGTAGGAGTTTCAGTGGACCCAGTAAAGCAGTCTGCAAACATGGAAGGGTACAACACTAGCAACACTGGAGACTAAGACTAAGTGCAACACTGAAGACCATGAAACAGCTATTAAAGGAAGGAACCATCCAGCAGAGAAGCAGAAGCAAGTGGCCTCAGAGCCCAGCAGAGCACCAGCAAATGGACTGAGGAAGCAGTAACAGACAGAAGTAGGAGGAACAGCAGCAATGCCACAATAATCTGGCAGAAAGGAGCAGAAAGGAACCATCAGCTAGGAGCAGCAACCTTTTGGCAGAGAAGATGCTGGATTACATAGTACTGTAGGTGAAGGAAGGGAGGGGAAATAGTATAATAGAGCAGTGGGAGTAGAAAGACCCCACTGCAAAGAAAACATGTGTCTCAAATAGAGGTGGGTGAAATTGTAAAATTTTGTTCCTAGAAATATTTCGCGAAATTCACGTATTTCACAAAATATTTTGTTGGTGCAAAATGCAAAACTCTGGTGACAAAATGCAGAATTTCGCCCATGAAATGCAAACTTTCACCACCTGTGGGTGAAATTCTGCCATTTGTGGGCAAAATTCCACATTTCGACGGTGGAATTTTGCACCTGTGAAATATTAAGTGAAATGCATGAAATTCCTGATTTCACCAGAATTTCTTCAGCAAAATTAAATTATGCTGCATCTCTAATCCAAAAGACACTTGCATGTGTATTCTTAAGTTGTACTCATATGGGATGTGGTGTGAGTTGCCCACAGCCCTACCAAACCCTGGGCTATAGCCCTGTAATTCTCTTTTAGCACCACTTTAATGATGAAGGTCAGACAGTGTTGACTAGTGGTTAAAATGTTTAACTATTTAGCAGGAGATCACAGCAGTCACTTAGTCATTGAGTGAATAATATTCCTGTGATACAAAAATAAAAAATAACCACTATAAATGAGTATGTTTAAGCAGCATAATTATTAATCCTTGCTCATAATTTAGGGGTGCTAATGGATCTAATGCCCCTTCTGACTTTACATTACTTTTACTATGTTACAAATGTAGTTAAGTAAGCCACTTGACTTCCCTGAGATACAGTCCATACAGTAGTAAAAAAATTTCTTACAAGGACCCCACTGAAAATGAGACGTTGCATCTAAAGCTGGGTCATCATACATAAATGAACTGTAAAATAAAATGCAACGTATAATGTACTGTATAAGATGAATGAACCTAGAAGAGTACAAGCACTAACATTTAGAGCACCAGTCAAGTCCTCTCTCATCTACAGACAGCAGCAATTGAGTCACAACACAGAAAGGATAAAACAGATACTCAAAGAAATATTACTCAGATAATTACAGAAAGACAGGTACAGACATAATTACCAAAGGCATTAGCTAAATTGATGGGTTACTGGCTGTTCAAAATTAATCAGAATTTATGGAGGGTGTCTGAAGAAGGAACACTACCATGCAGAAAATTCTTGGTTTGGCAGCAAAAGAAAAGAAAATATTAGTTGCACTTAAGTGCAGACAGGAATATTGTTTTATACAGGTATAGATATAGATATAGATATAGATATAGATATAGATATAGATATAGATATAGATATAGATATAGATGTAGATGTAGCTGTAGGTATACTGTAGATATTGATATGGTGACATAGTGACAATGGGATGTATATTTTAAATACCCAATAAATATGCATTTGTTTTTAGCTATGAGGGGTGGATTATAAATTTGAATCTCTGTATACCTGGTTACAAGATGTTCCTCTGTGGTTGCATGACCTCTCTCTATTGCTGAGGAATGGATGATAATACAGACCTTCACAGACACATCAGAGTGCTGCATGTGGTGAACAGAGATGTCCACACTTTGACTAAAACACACTGAACATGTACTGTGTCACGATCACCAGCATGGTACTAGGTTGGTGGTTTTATCTTTGTCAATCAGTTTTTCACCACTGTGTGCGAGTATGAAAGCTCCCACACTTCTGTTGCAGGGAAATAGTGACCTTTTTCTAGATAGGCAGTCAATCTCTGGGTCAGTGACCTACACTTGCATTTAGGAAGATGGATTATTGTAAAATTGACCAGTCCTCAGTGGAATGGGAGTGGGGCCCAGTTTAAAATTTCTCTGGGCTGTGGCTGAAAAGGGACATAGGTCTCAATCCACCTTTTATGGTTACTAATAAATAAATAACACTTGGAGTAAGGTAAATAATTTGTCAAAAGTGACAGGAAAGGAAGAGAAAGGGCAGCAGTCACATACAGTACCACTCCAGCAATGCCTCAAACTCTTGCTACTCCTGCCCGGCCAGTATGACAGGTGACAGGATACCAAGGTACCTCATACAGTTCTTTTATTTGTCATCTCAAAAAAGTGTTAGTACAGTTCAGCAGAGATAAAGTGCAAATAAATGTGTGCACATGCCTCTGAAGAAACAAAATCACAGACTCTGCCAGTAGATAAGGATCAAAGATCAATTGAACTGCGTACAATACCGGAAGCCCCATCTCTGTAAGGACATTGATAGGGTACAGGCAGTACAAATGAGGGCAACACAACTGATGCATGGTCTGTATCAAAAGCCCTATAGGGAAAGACTCAAGGAATTAAATATGTACTCCCTGGAGGAAAGGCAGGAAAGGGGAATATGATAGGAAAATTCAAATACCTCACAGGTATAAACAAAGTACAAGAAGGAAGCATATTTCAAATAAAAAGATGCTCAAGGACAAGGGGTCACACTATGAAGATAGAAAAGGGGAGGCTCAGAGGTAATGGGAGAATGTACTTCTTCTCAGAGAGAGTGGTGGACACGTGGAACAGCCTCCCAGTGGAGGTGGTGGATGCTAAAACAATTATGGGATTCAATAATGCATGGGATAAGCACAGAGGGATATTAAATGTGTGTGTGGGGGGGGGGCTCAGGAACTTAGTAGGGTTGCCAGTGTCAATTTAGGTAGGGACAATATGGGCAGACTAGGTGGGCCAAGAGGTCTTTATCTGCCAACAGCTTCTACGTTTCTATGTAAGGGTCCATCCAGTCTGCCCATATAGATGTTCCTACCTCACCCCCTGACCAAATGTTCTGAAGGGGTATCTATCACATCCCCCTTCCTGAATCCCCTACCTCCTAGTTCCTTCTAGTGGAACTACCAATCCCCTTACCTTGTTCCTGCCATGCTTGAACCCATTTATAGTCCCTGCCCCCACCACATCTGCAAGTAATCTGTTCCATAAATTAACCACCCTCTCAGTAAAGTAAAATTTCCTCACATCCCTTTTGAATTTCCCCCACCAGTCTCCAATTATGCCCCCCGTGACTGCTTCCCTGTTCCCATTAAGTACATCTTCATTGTCCAATCTACTTATTCCCCTTGAGAACTTGTAAATGTCTATCATGTCACCACTCTCCTTTCTGACCTCCACCAAATACATGTTATGGGCTTCTAGTTGTTTCTCATAGGATATGTTCTGCTGGCCCTAAATCATCTTTGTGCCCCTTTGCTGCACTGGCTCCAGCCTATCCTTGTCCTTTCACAGGTGTGGACTCCAGAACTGAGCAGAGTATTCCAAGTGAGGCCTCACCAGTGTCTTCAATCACAACCCATGGGCACACAGGAATTAAAAAAAGCATAAAGCCAAGCACCAATATACGTTCTTCTTTTTCCAGTGTTTATTGCTTCTTGCAGCTCTCAAGTGGCATCCCCAAAATAGGTGCATATATGGCATACAATGACAGGCTAGTTGACAATGAGGCAGTTACAAAAATGACGTAGTGCTTCACCTGCTATCAGTGAGGCTTCATCAGGAAATAGCTGTCTCTTAGTTTCAGACATTTTTAAATAAATTTCATAAGTTAGATATCACATAAAAATGTGCAAATTCTCTGTTAGTCAAGTTTAGTTTATTTGTTTTACCAGGAATGGCTCAATTAAGCAAGCTCATTTTCAAGGAGGTCCTGAAAGCACACCTAATCTAGAAATACATAAAGTGCTTATGCAAACTCTGTGCTCTGTTAAAATCTTATGTCATTAAGATAATGGAGAAATTGCAGTCAATTTTTTCTCCAGATAGTTGCATGTAAATAGTTCTACTAATAAATAGCAGGAGGGAAAATGGGGGGCAAAGCAATAATTAAATAACATTAATGTAGCATTGATTTAAACATGTCTACCTAATTAAAGCGAGTGATGCTAGCTGAGACAATTTAAATAGTCTGCGGATTTTTTATCTTATTGACTTACTAAGTTTATCAGCCCACTGTATTGCTGTTAATGCTGTATTCAAAACATAGGCAATATTTTTATAATCCAGCAGCAACACAGACAGGTTAATATGCCATATCCAGGTTTCTTTCCATTGCTGCAGATATCAGTTCAGTTATCCTTGTGTGCATTCGTTCTTAAAACTCATCAGATCGTGGGAGTTCAGTCACTTTTATATTCTATCAGACCACTCTATTCTTCAACGAATAAGGAAGGAATGTGCACAAAGTTAGTTTTTATAGCATCAAAGCACAGACAGTTTTATCTACAAAAAAAAGTCTTAAAACACTGCCACATTCTGTTAAAAGCCACTGTGCTGTATTTGACAACAAATAACAAATGCAATAATATTCCTTTAAGTAATATGTAGTAGAATAATAACACTAACTTTGCTGTTGTATGCAAAAACAGCTTGTGGAATTAAAAAAAAAACATAAAAGTGATTAAATATTTCCTAAGAAAGTCTTAACAGATCCATTTTACATATTTCTATTGTGTCCTATCTCAAAACAATGTTATACATAGTTTTACTTTAGTAACAGATATTTCTTCTCACAGCAAAATTTGTTTAAGTTACTGTAATATTACGAATATACTTTCAAATGGTATGCAGTGATTATGTCAGGCAGATTATAACATAGCATTATCTGAGCTGCAAAAATAGCATCTGACAGAATAGCTACAGCAATAGCATAGTGCAAATAAATTACTGCTATCCCTGCAGCTGTCATCACTTTGGAAGAAGAGGACAATATACTAGATGCGCATTGCTTTGCTGAGCTGTTGCCATGGTGCAGAGGTTAGGGCCATGAGCAGCGAAGGGTGATGGAATGTCCCAGAGACCAACGTTCTATTCCCAGTCTAACATCTTTGGTGTTTTTTTTCTTCCCCTCCCATGTTTTATTTTTCATTTGTTCTCCTCCCATTCTGCACTTTTGCCCCCACACCCACAGATACAACTCCCCCTCCACTTCCTCCCTGTCCCTGAGTTGCCACCCCCAGGAAGGTGATTATTAATAGTTTGGAGGGGTGGGGAGCATAGCTCTCCTCAAATACTCATTGCATCTGTTTTTTTAGCCATGGTAGTACTCACTGTTTTTCCTAAGCACAACCCTTGACTTCACCATTTTTCATGTGTGGTTTTCAACCACGCTACCTTTGTTTTCAGTATTATGACCCAGTGCCCTTAAAAAACCCATTGTAAATGAAAATAAGGTTGATCTTGGTCTTATCATCTATATTGCTAGATGTTTTATCCAGTTTTGGGATAATGGGTGATTTAAAATTATAAGATGAGATTATCAAAATGTAAAAATTATAAATACAGTAACAATGAACACAACAATTTCTCACTCAAGTTCTATCTAATATATATTAAGTAAAATGTTCTAATGTAAAAAGAAAACCTTTAGAGAATAGTACAAGTGGTGCTATGAAGATATTATGAAAAAAATATCAGATCTAGTGTTTCATTTAAACCAATAACCTGTAAAGGAATATTATGAGGGATGTGTGAGAAACAATTAGTATTCCCCGAATACCACAAATAATGCACTATTTTTTATTCAGGTATGATGAATGATTAGTGGTACTATTTGTGCCTATTCGTATTCTGGAAATACTACACTAACAAAAAAAAAGAATTACTACACTAACAAAAAAAACTAATCTAAACTACAACCCCCATCCCCCAACCCTCTGCAACAAAGTCCCATCCTACTCTCCCAGCACCAACGTTTAAAGTTTATGGCATGGTTTAATAAAAATCTCACATGATGGGTGACCAGGACGACTCACCTGCTACAATGGCCGGCCACTGTCTCTGCTTGCACTTTAGTGTTGTTAAACAAAATCATCCCCCACTCTGGCTGCAGCCCCCAAATCCCACCATCCCCCTGCACCCAAATTTCATAATATGATGACTCTCCAGGTGTGGCAAAGATGACTGGCACAACCCACCCTTCTCCATGACTGGACACCTTTTTTCTGAATGGAGGTGCTCCTGTGCTTGCTCTCATAGTAAAACAGCTGATCACATTGGTTGTGCTGGCTGCCTTTGCCACACGGGAGGGGGGCTTCATCATATTAGGATTGGACAGATCAGTCCTCCAAGAATCAGAACACCCACTAGATCCAATACAGTCCAGTTGACCAGGATCAATAAGCATCACCACTGTATATGTTCCAAGTCTGGGTCTGCTGTGTACCAGATGTACATTTTACCTGTAGATGCTGGATTTCTGCAATTGTTTAACCAGGAGAGACACACTAAGCTGAAAGCTTGTTTACAGGTGTGACCTGGGAGCACAGGGAAGTTAAGTGACTTGCTCAGGGTCATACAGTATGCAATTGGGGGCTGTGGGATTCAAACCCAGGTCTCCAGATTTGCAGCTCAGAGCCTTAAACCACTGCACTACTGCCTCCCTGCAATCTATACTAAGAAGATGGTCAGAAGAGATGAGACATGCTGCAGTAGCAGACTGGGCAGGGATAGAGCAGCATAGGCATATTTGATTGATTGATTATAGCACTGGTGGTAGGCAAAGAATAGAGGAGAGGCAGCTGAAAGCAGACCACCAAACAACAACAGATGAAGAGAGTAGAGAGAGCAATAGGACATCTTTAGATCAAGCTGTAGAAAGCACCACATGGAGGGAGCGAACAGAGCAGGAAAATATTTTTTTTTAAGAAAAATCTATCTGGGAGAGACTTAAACAAAAAGAGAGCAGCCAGAAGGCTGTAGTGAGAAAAAATCTCAGTCCTTCCTCCTTAGAGCCTGTCTTGAAGTGAACTTTCACTCTAACCAGTCCATTTCAGAGGAGGAGCACTGCTTAGGCACACAGTCTAGCTTGCTACTACATACTAATGGAGCATCACATGGCGACTAGGGGCAAACAGAGAAGGCAGCACAATTCTGAAAAGAAAAATCTGGGGCAGAAAACACTACAGAGAATGCAGCAGGCAGGCTACCTCCCACTGTGGCAGTTCCCTCCTGTTTCCTTTTGTTCAGTCATCCTGCCTGTAGACACACTCCTACTGAGACTCCATGTGTGGGCTGTGTGTGTGGGGGGGAGGAGGGCACTGCTAACTATAGGCACTCAAAGACTGACCAGGCAGCTTGGTCTAGACTCCATGGGCCCAATTCCGAAATGAATACGCATGTTGCAAAGTGACTTGTGCCAAAACAAATGGTACAAGTAGCACTTTGAGCCATGGGTTCTGACATTCGGAATTCCAAGAGCTAGCCTGTGACAAGTTGCAGACTGCCTGTGCTCAGGTGGACCTATGCCACCCATGTGCCCAGTGGCAAGGCAGAAGGGGGGTTATGGCAGCATATGCACCCTATTCTGAAAGTGTAGCTGCCATAACCCAAAAATGTGATTCCAGAAGGACCTGGGGTGGACCTCTGGCAATGTACAGTTAGACCAGCTATGTGCTGCCATAACTGTACTCCACCGTCTGCTGTACCCAGGAACCTGATGCCCCTCCCCACCCATCCTGACCCCACACACTGCTGTGGCACACCTAACACCCCCCAATTGCATAGTAGGACCCCCCACCTGATACCTGGCAAAACCAGGGCTCCTCAGGTTCGAATCCTGGTACTGCAGTGCTGCCAACCCCCCTCCCATTGCTGGTGTATTGCTGCCAACCCCCCCACCCCGTATGGCCCACCAGGGCTTGCAGGCTTGTTTTGGGGCTTGGGGCTGGGAGGATGGTGGCTGTGCCGTGTCAGTGGACATGTCTGCGGCTTGCAGCACACAGTTCAGGTGTGCCCTTCCTTTGGTACACTGCTGGAGGTGCATCAAATCACAGGACATAGTCACTGGGGACCCTGCCTGTTCTGGAATCTGGTGCAGGGTCCCCAGCGTATCAGCATATGTCACAGCTTGCAAGCGCCAGCAAGTTGCAACATTTATCTTGGAATCAGACCCCATGTGTGGGTGGAGGGGAGAGGAGGGTATTTGCTAAATAATTAGGAACCAGACAGCTTGTGTTTGCCAGTGCTTTTGTGGTGGATTATTCACTATCACACAATGTTACCCAGCTGTAAGCTAAGCAGCAGGACTGGTGGTCTGTCCTATCCCTCTCTCTCTCACTTTCACCCAAGTCATCATCAGCACAGCAAAATCAATCTTGTGATTAAGTATTAAAAGTTAAAACCAGACAAAAAAAGGCAAATATTTAATAAAAAACTAATTTTACTTACAGCTGATAAACTTAAAAAACAAACTGAAAATTGAATCACGTGGAGCAGGCTTCTTCAGGTTAACACTACCACAATGTGGTGTGCCTGTTAGTGTGGAAGGAGACTACTGGACTTTTTAACCTAGGACTGTAGCTCTGTGAAGTCACTATGGTGAGACTAGAACACCAGCAGACAGAAGTTTCACATCAGTTCCTAAAATACTAATAGGCAAGAACTATTATTGCAATTACACTGCTGCTCTTAGATTAGTCTTGGCATTTGCACATGCTTTCTGCTTTTAAGTAAAACCTCATGCAACTTGTCTTCCCCAGAATGAGTGGTGAAAAGTTGTACCCACCTGCCCTAGGAACTTAGTGGTTAGAGATCTCACTCAGAAATCTACAATGGAGGTAGTAGTAGAACTATTGTAGGTTTATGTGTGCTGTCAGACTAGTGCTTTATAGTCAGAAGTTAGAAACAATTCATTTTCATATAGTTGTGTGACACATCCTTGTGCACTGCTCATTTGTCTTTTACTGTTACTGTGAATACATTTGGGGTATATTATTCCTACCATTATTGTGTGCTGAGCCTCCAGGCTACCGCCCATCAAGGCAGCAAGACCCGAAGTCCAAGCTGCAAAGCCAGATAGCCCACAAGGCACAGACTTAAATTGCCTGTTAGTCCACTATCCATCTCTGTGGCACCATCAAGCTAGTATGCCGCATGGCTCTCACCAATTTGATGGTAAGTATCATTACATGATTTTTTTCCTTTTTTTTTATTGTTTTCTTTTAAGTAAAATTCTCTTTTCAAAGGTAAACAGTTACACAGTGACCAAGTGACAATAAATAATTTCTGTTTTCTTCAAAGGTGACAGGTATAGTAAGACTGGGTGTGACAATGGATATACAGTCTGCGTGGTCACCCATAGTGGCTAACTGAGTCTAATTAATTTTCATGTCTCCACAGGTGTTCTGTCCTGCTGCCTTCTTATCCAGCAAGAAAGACTTCTCCTCCTCCACCCTCCTCCTACTGTTGGGGCACCTTTGTGCCATTTTAAGGCATGGCCATCGGGCAAGTATCTTTTCCAAAAGTTATTTTTGCTTTTGTTTGTTTTTGTTCACAGGTAGAACACAATAGGGAGCGTACTAGAGTCTAAATAATTTCTATCTTGTATTCACAGGTATCTTTCCTTTCTGTCATGATTGCCTCTTCCTCCAGCAAGCATGATATCACCATCTTCTCCACCAGGTCACTAATGTGGGTTAACACTGCAGGCTCATGAGTGGACCACCTCCTCCACTTCTAGCTCCTCCATCACTGAGTCAACCCATCCTCTGTATCTAGGGTAAATACCAGTTATCAACCTGATGATGTTACCTGATTCTACATCATACACATCTGAAAAATACCTGAAAGAAGAGAAAAAGGAGCAGAAAACAGCTACTGTGTGACATTTGAATAACATTTAAGAATTTCGAAATAAAAATTAATACGTACCTTCCCTCATAGGAAACACTGCTAAATTAAATAGCCAGACCCAGGCTGGACCCATGGAGCAACAGGAAGTCATCAGTGCAGTAATAAATGCTTGAAAAGAGACAAATGGGGGAAAAGATGGTTAGAGAGGCACTGTTTCCACTTCCTCCACCCACAGTCAAAAGGAAAAAAAAATACATATCTTTACTGGTAGGACACACAGTGATACTCAAAGACCATCACCTAGAGCTGTGCCCCAAACAGTAATTACATTTCATGAGAAAATATCTCAATTGTCTGTTCGCTACTGTTCATTAGAACAGGTGCTGTGGTGGGAGACTTACACAGCACAAAAGCACATATTAATTAAAGGAGTCCATGTCATTTAGTTTCCTTGTGTGAACATTTACAGATGAGAATTTCCTAGACTGAGAATTTCTGGGCAGTAAAGTTCATCCTCTAAAAAGCATTACAAGAACTGCACCTGAGTGACTTACACACAGCATGGCACCATATAGAAGCACACAGAAGCCTGACATATTTTTTCTGGTAGTTGAGAAAAAATCTGGGAGCACACAGTGTATGTATATTGCATTTTTTGCTCCATTTCCACTAAAGTGCTAACAAGAAATGTGGTGGTGGGACTGACACACAGTGCAGCACCTCATAGCAGTATGCATACCTCTCAACCTTTCTTCCATGAAATGTGTGACACAATGTGTGACAAATGACCAAAATGTGTGACATATCATCAAACTTGGCACTGCAAGCTCAGAACACTATTGCTGTTAGTGCACTAATGTTCTTAATGTTTACTGATAACTGAGCATAGTAGATAATTATGAATTTCTGCTTTAAAGTCTCAGGGGGAAATGTGGAATATCCCCTTCTTCATGTGGGGCAGAGGATTTCTGAGGGGTAAAATGAGTGACGTACCTTGTAGTGTGTGACAGTTAAGAGGTATGGCAGTATGCAGCAGCCTGATGTATTTATTCTAGCTGTTGAGAAAAATTCTGGGAGCACAGAATTTATGTATGTTGTGTTTTCTCACAATTTTCTCTAAAGTGCATTACAAGAACTGTGATCAGGGACTGACAAACAGGGCAGCATGCAGTAGCCTGATGTATTTATTCTGGTAGTTGAGAAAAATTCTTGGAATGTAGAATTCATGTATGTTGTGGTTTTCTCACAATTCCCTCTAAAGTTCATTACAAGAACATTACATTACAAGGTGGTGGTAGTGGTGGGTGGGGGGAGCTGACACACAGAGCAGCACTTTGTAGCAGCATGTAGCACCCTAATGTATTTATTCTGTAGTTGAGAAAAATCATCGGAACACAATTTATGTATGTTATGTTTTTCTCACAAGCCTATTGTATTTATTATGGCAGCTGGGAACAATTCTGGCAGCAGAAAAGTTATGAATATTGTTCTTGTCTCACAATTCCTTCTAAAGTGTCTTACAATAAATGTGGGACTGACATACAGTGCAGCACCTTGTAGCAGCATGCAGCAGCCTGACTTAGTCTGGTAGCTGAGAAAAATTCTGGGAGCACAGAATTTATGTATGCCGTGCTATTCTTGCAATTTCCCCTAATGTGCATTACATGAACTGTGGTGGGGGGAATGACACACATCAACATGTAGCAGCATGCAGCAGTCTGACATTTTTATTCTGGTAGCGGATACAAATTCTGAGAACACAGAATTCATGTACAGTATGTTTTGTTTTTCTCACAAATTACCCTCAAGTTCATTACATGAAATGTGGTAGGGGTGGCTGATACACAGGGCATCACCTTGTAGCAGCATACAGCAGCCTGATGTATTTATTCTGGTAGCTGAGAAAACTTCTGAGAGCACTGAAGTTATGTATGTTGTGCTTTTCCCACAATTTCCCCTGAAGTGCTGTATAAGAAATGTGGTGAAGGGAACTGACACACAGCACAGTACCACATAGCAGTAATAATGGTAGTACATTACCACCATTTAATAATTTCTTGTTTGGGAGAAAATTTCAAGAATTGAGAAATTTATATATTGTGCTTGAGCACTTGTGTCAAGTAAAGTGCTTCAGAAATACTGTCTGAGAGGGAGAACTGAACAGTGCAGTAGTAGCTACACTGGTTAATAATTTCTTGTTCAGGAGAAATTTTTGGGAGGTAAGAACAGGAAAAAAGTTGTTATGTGGAGGGAGGGAATAATTCTGACCAGGCAACTGATATTGTGCAGCATCAGCTGTTAGACTGAAAAAATATATTTGGAGACCAGACAATTTTTAATATAGGGCTTTTCAAATGAACTATATACTGTGGCCCCAATATTCAAAGGGGTTGTGCCTGGCACAACCCCACATTGCACCCCGGTGAGATATTCAAATGGCTACCAAGCACAGCGCAAGTCCCAATGTGCTGGGGTGCAATGGTATCCTAAGTGGTGCAGATGCAGGGGGCATGCCTATGCCTATACAGCACATCCTGATATTCAGCCTGGGATGTGCAGCACATATGCCAGTGCAACCCTGCACTGTGCTGCACATTGGGGCTCAAAGCTGTGCCCCAAAACAGCAGGAATAAGTCTCAGCCACCCACCCACAGGTGGGCTGCTGAATTACACAGTGCAACACAGCAGCTGACAGCTGTGGGTGGCCATGCACCCACCCAGAACACCATTGCTGAGCACACATACCCCCCCAGTGGTCCAGTGGACCCCCATATGCTCAATCACAGGCTTGTGTAATATTACAGGATCCCTGGTGGTCAAGTGGTAACCCCCCCTTTGCCCGATTGCAGGCAGCTGTGCAAAGAAAGAGTTTCCTGGTGGTCAGTGGTACTCCCCTCCCACCCACCCACAGAGGTCCCCACCACCCAGCAGTTGATTCACATATCAGGCCTGTGTAGTACAGTATGGTCTGCACCATTGGTCCACATAATGGACCAATAGGCATGAATCATGCATGCTGTGTCATTCGGTGGGCAGCTGGGTGGCATGTGGGCGAGGTGCTGCTGCCTGCCAATGATGGGGGTTGCTAGGTGGCAGGGGACCTCTGTGGGTGGGCGGGAGGGGGTACCACTGGACCACCAGGGATCCTGTAATATTACAACAGCCCATGATCGGGTGAGGGGGGGTTACCACTGGACCACCAGGGATCCTCTAGTATTACAACAACCCACAATGAGGTGTACATTGGCACAACAGGGTGTCAATCACTAATGGCTGCAGCTTAGCAGGACACCAGGTGCAATTCACCGGGAAGCAGTGCATTGCTTGCAAATGGGGGCATAATGACATGCAAATGGCCCCATTTGTGCCTTGCATTCATTGTGTTCTCATTTGCATGCTCCAGGTTGAATATCATGGGTGATGCACCTAGTGCAACTGCACTTGCACTGGCGCATCCCCCACTCCGTTTCTGTGTCTTGCGCTGGTGCAGTGCCACTGTGCCATGCGCAGTGTGTGCACCCTCAGTGCCATATTCAATGGTGCTGGGCCATGGTGTAGCACCATTGAATATCACCTGGTCTATGTCCTGGCACAGCCCTGTTGCGCTGTGCCCAGGCTTGCGCCACTGCCCGGTGCAGTCTGAATATTCAGGCCTGTATGTAAATAACAATGATTTTCAACAACAGCAGTAGTCAGATAAAAGAGAATGATATAAACAATGCCATTAATGAAAATATAGATAGAAAATAGAATTTGTTGTTTTGTGTTATTTCTAAGAAGGAGAGAGTGAGAGAGATAGAGGGAAAGAGGGGGAGAGAGAGAGAGAAAGAGAGAGAGAGAGAGACAGAGAAAGAGAGAGATGCACACTGAGGCATGACAGTGTTTAAAGAAATTGCCCAAAATTTGGCATGCATTGTCTCTGAGGCAAATTTTCAAGATGTGAGAAGTTTAGTGGTGGCAGCTAGTGTGGTTTCTGAATTATGAAATGCTGATTTTTTAATGAAATGCAGTGTTTTTTTCTGTACTTATCACACATTTTGTTTTTCTCTCACCTACAGCCTAGATGATATGGAATGTGTTTTCTGGAACTTTTAGGGTAGAAACATCCTGTGCCAAGGAAGTGCCTTTTGAAGGTTTGGTAAAAAATTATAGTGTATGGCGGAATGCAGTTGTGTGCAGAAAACCATACACTGCAGAAAGTTGTTCTGCTGCAGTAGTGACATCTTCACTAATGCAGAATGACTTTTCATTCTACACTAGTGAGGATGTCATAATACAAGGAACTTCATCAGCACCTGTGATTTGTCCATTGCTGTGTGAGAGTCGCATGCACGTGTGCTGGCCTACGGCAGTTGTCAATCAAGTGTGATCAGCTAAGTGACCAAAACTGGGAAAAAGTGAGTGATTTTTTATTTTAGGTGACAACTAAAGACATCAGGACCCACCATACACTATATAAAACAGTATATGGGAAATATATACTACTCAGCTATTTTTCCTCCTTGCAGGTACAATGCCAACTTAAGGACCTCTCGAGCTTTGCTCTTGAGGTCATCAGTCGACACTGTATCCACTCGGTGGAAGAATAGTCTTGTAGTGTATGGTTACCCATACACTATCCTACAGGGAGGACAGGAGGCACTGTGGGTCACCTTGGAGACTGGAAATGGCTCCACAATCTGCACAGGGGTTGCATACAGACCCTGTCTCAGGGGGAGGAAATAGACAAGGAAATGATAGAAGGCATCCTTGGGATGGCAGAGAAAGGGGAGATATTGCTGATAGTTGACCTGAATATGCCAGATGTTAACTGGAGCACCTTTGCTGCAGCCACATCCAAGAGCAGGGCCATTCTAGATGCCCCACAGGGGGCATGCCTCAAACAGCTAGTTTTGGAACCCACTCAGGAGGGAGCAATCTTAGAAATGGTACTCTCAAATGGGGACGGAGAGAGGATCTTTGATCTTGAAGTGGGTAGCCATCTGGGAACAAGCGGCCACCAAACAGTGTGGTTCATGATAAACTTAGCTGTAGAGTCAAGCCACACAAAAGTAAAGGTGCTGGACTTCAGGAGGGCTGATTTTGTCAAAATGGAAGAGTGCCTTAGAAAAACAATAGCAAACAGGCAAAAAGGTGGGGTGGAGCAACAATGGGGAATAATCAAAACCGCCATCACAGAGGCAACAAGCCTTAGTGTGAAGCAAATAAACAAATCAAAACGAAAGTAAAAACCACTACGGTTCTCAAAAGAAGTGGCGAGGAAGGTAACAGAGAAAAAGACAGCATTCAGGAAGTATAAGGAAACACAGAAGAAGCAGGACAGAGAACTGTACCAGTTAAAGCAGAAGGAAGCGGGGAAGGCAGTCAGAATAGCAAAGACCCAAACCTAGGAAAAGATGGTTAAGAAGGGGGATAAAACCTTTTATAGGTACATTAGAGAGCAAAGAAAGACAAAGGCAGGGATACTGAGGCTGAATAAAGAGGAAGGTGGTTGGGCAGAGAGCGACAGTGAAAAAGCACGGATACGAATGAATACTTCTGCTCAGTATTCACAATGGAAAAGCAGAGGGAGATACCTAATCCTGTCAATAGAAGCACTCTGGATGGGGGGTTGATATTAGGCCTTTCACAGAAGAAAGGGTTCTGAAAGAACTCTTAAAACTGAAAGTGGATAAAGCAATGCGGCCTGATGGGATTCACCCCAAAATTCTAAAAGAACTAAGGAAGAACTAGTAACATCACTGACTACCCTTTTTAATATATCATGGGAGGATGGTGTGGTACCTGAGGACTGGAAGAGGGTGGATGTGATTCCCCTTCACAAAAGTGGGAGCAAGACAGAGACAGGAAACTACAGACCTGTCAGTTTGACCTCAGTGGTAGGGAAAATGATGGAATCACTTCTGAAGGAAAGAACTGTTGAGTACCTAGAGGCAAGTGGGGCACAGGACCCAAGGCAGCATGGGTTCACCATGGGAAGGCCATGTCAGATGACTCTAATTGATTTCTTTGACTGGTTGACCAAAGTAGTAGACCAGAGAGGGGCTGTGGACATGGTCTACCTAGACTTTAGCAAGACATTTGACACAGTCCCACACAAAAGATTAATAAACAAATTAGCCAGCCTGGGAGTGGGTCCCAGGTGGTAGCCTGGGTAAAACACTGGCTGGACAACAGGACACAGCGGGTAATAGTAAATGGAGTCTAGAGTGAAGAAAGGAGGATTACTAGTGGGGTACCACAGGGTTCAATACTGGGGCTGGTGCTTTTTAAGGTCTTTATAAGTGACATTACAGAGGGACTGGAAGGGAAAGTATTTATTTTTGCATATGACACAAAGATCTGCAACAGGGTTGATATGCAAGGGGGGGTGGAAAGGATGAAAAGGGACTTGGTAAGGTTGGAGGAATGGTCAAATGTATGGCAGCTTAGATTCAATGCAAAGAAGTGCAAAGTAATGCATCTGGGAAATAAAAACCCAGGGGAAGAGTACACAATGGGGGGCGAGATGCTGACAACAACAAAAATGGAAAGGGACCTGGGGGTAGTCATATCAGATGACCTAAAGGTGGGCCAGCAATGTGAGAAGGCAGTAAGGAGGGCTGGGGGATATTGGGATGCATAGGGAGAGGCATCACCAGTAGAATACATGAAGTTGCTGGCCCTCTGTACAGATAGTTGGTAAGATCACATCTGGAGTATTGTGTACAGCTCTGGAGACCCCATCTCTGCAAAGACATAGACAGGGTGGAGGCTGTCCAGAGGAGGGCAACCAAAATGGTGCAGGGTCTGCACCAGAAGACATATGAAGAAAGACTAAAGGAGCTTAAGATGTATAGCCTTGAGGAAAGGAGGGAGAGGGTGGACATGATAGAAACTTTCACATACCTCAAGGGACTCAACAAAGTCCAAGAGGGTAGCATATTTCAGAAAAAGAGATGAGCAAGAATAAGGGGGCACAATTTGAAGATAGAGGGGGACGGCTCAGAGGTAATGTGAGGAAGTATTTCTTCAGAGAGAGGGTTGTAGATGCATGGAACAGCCTTCCTGAGGAGGTCATAGAGTCAAAAACAGTGAGGGAATTCAAGCATGCATGGGAAAGACATAAGGCAATTCTAGCGGGGGTAGGAGGAAGTAGGCTGTTGGTTAACTAAGATCTGCAGCTTATCTGTTAGGTAGGGCAATGGGTAGACTAGGTGGGCCAAGTGGTCCTTATCTGCCATAAAATTCTATGTTTCTATCCTATGTGTAATAGATTTCAGAGTTATAAGGATTTAAAGTTTTTTTTCTGAGCATGCTCAGTAGATTGGATAACCCTCTGATATGACATGATAATTTTCAAATTGTGAGAGCATTTGACTTTTGCAACACTTAGTTCTCATGACAAGAAACCCACTTTTTCGGGTTGTAATGGCCTCCATCTTATGTTTCTTTTTTTTTAAACTAAAAACATGAAAAATACATAAAAATGAAGAATTAGAAAACAAAGATATAAATATCAGTGCTACTGCATTTATGGCATCTGGAAACAGTTGTATATTGTTTTTCTCACCTGAAGGTGGCTTGCTCTGGTTGTTTGTGTGGTCTTGTCCTTCTTTGCTGGGGGGGTTAGGGCTGCAAACTCAAACACCACAGTTCCTACTTGTGTTAGATTAACTTCAACCGTAAAGAGTTTTTTTTTTTTTGCAAGATCTATCTTTCTCTATCTATCTATCTATCTATCTATCTATCTATCTATCTATCTATCTATCATCTATGTGTATATATATATATATATATATATATATACACACACACATATATATATATATATATATATATATAACATATATATATATTAGAGGCAAAAACTCCATTTACTGCATCAGTTAAGGTTGCTCCACAGCCACAAAAGCTAGTAAATTCAGTGCTAGGGTTGAAAGCCCCTTGGACCTCCCAGCCCACCCACTTAACTGGCATTGGGGTGCATGTTAGGGTGTAGAGCCTCACTCTCACCCCATCACATGTGTAAATAAGCAGAGGTATGGGAGAATGGGGTGAGAGTTAGGACTGATAACCCCAACATGCACCCCTAACTGATGCAGTAAATTGAGTTTTTTGCCTCTAATTTCCCTTCTTTTTGAGAATGAGGACAATAAATGGTGAATGGAATGTGGTGGCAGGAGCGTGAGGCCCTTCAGGCCCTGCTCTCCCATCATGTGATGTCCTGTTACATAGTAACAGGAACTGCAAAGCAAACGCAAGTGGCAATGGTTATGCACATGGTAAAACAAACTTAAATAGTAAAGCAAACGTTAATAGAAACGTAAGTGGAAAGTGACGCCGAAGCGAACAGTGATGTAAATGGACACACAAGTGCGTATGAAAATGCAACTGGTAACACGCACAGTGATGGCACCGGTAGTGTAAATGCAAATGTTAAGTGTTACAGCAACAAGAACGCCAAACATAACAGAAATGGAAACGCGAATGGAATTGTGCACATAAACATGAACTGTAATGTGCACAGGCATGGTACTGCAACTGTAAATGCAAATGGTAAAGTTAACATGAACAATAACACCAAAAGAAGCAGAAACGTAAACACGTACATAAACGCAAACTGTAATGCGCCCAGTCACATTACCACAATTGTAAACACAAATGTTAATGGTAACAGCAACAATAACACCAAAGGAAACATAAACACAAAAGGAAACACACGCACATATGGAAACACAAACCGTAATGCGCACGGGCACAGTAATGCAATAGGAAATGCAAATGGTAACAGTAACAGCAACAAAGACGCAAAACGAAAGACAAACACAAATGCAAAGGAAAGGGCTGCCGTGAACACTAATGCCAATGCACACGGTGATGCAAACCAAAACACAAACACAAACAGTAGTGGAAATGCAAATGGTAACAGTAACGTAAGTGCAAACAAGAATGCAAAGCTTAACTTACATGGTGACATACACGGTAACGGTAACGCAAATCGGTACGTAAACACAAGTGGAAACAGTAACTGTAACATTAACAGAAGCACATACCCTGTTTTTCCCCAACAGCTGCATACAGAAACACAGTGTGTACAAAGAATGCATGCATAATAATGGGCCTCTGAGCCAAAAATGAGGTGTTGGAATACTAAATTGCTTATATCTCAGTAACCGCATGACATAGAAAAAAAAATTCACACGATTCATGATTTTCCTGGCTATGTTTTCGCTGAATGCATAGCCACAGGCTAAAATCTAGATTTAGTAGTTGCCGTATTGGTCCTTGCAAGAACAGATCCAGAAACAAATGATTTGATACCTTTTAATGGACCAGAATAGATGTAACAACAAGAACAAAGTGCTCTAGCTTTTGGACTAACCAGTCCATTGTCAGAAGCCTAATGGCAGTTGTTTAGAAAAAACAATACTTTTAACAGCTAGACTATGCAGAAAAAAAACAGAAAAAATCCCCATTGGCTTAAAATACTCATTTGAAAAATATAGAAAATGATGTCAGAGAAGTTTAACAGCACCATAATACCTTCAGCCAGGAGTGTCCCAGGGTCAAAGGTGCTTGGTGGAATACAAATACAAAGAATCCTACTGCATATAAATTTAATTGACATAAGATAACACTGCTGGAGCAGATGACTCCTAAATTAAGCTATGGGTATCACAGTGTGTAGAAGGATGTGATTACTGAAAAGCAGCCTCCACACAGATTAAAGACATACTAAGATTGTCTTAGGACTCCCAAGAAGTTTCAATACATGCATTATAGAAAAGAAATTACCAGTAAAGTTTTCTTAAAATCATCAGTGCACGCTCTATGATGTGTAAAACTTCGCTGGACCTCTCTCCCTGTTGTACTCTCCAGCTAGATATCATGCCCCATAAATTTCAAAAAACTTCTAGTGTAGTGACAGGACTTTATAAATGATAATTTAAATATAAATTGACAGTATTAGTGTCAAACAAAAAACTCTGGTCATGGACCACCAAGGAATTACATCCATGTAGCCTGATATGTACTGATGTCAATATACACTGAACATGCAACAACTTGATGTACCAGAAGTGTCTAAGGAATCTGAAAAAGAGAGATAAAAATGTAATTTCTCTCCTATTCATCTTCACACAAACAATAAACCCTACCCCAACCCACATCCCCATAATGTGTGTGGGGGGAGGGGGGATAACTAGCTTTAAGGAGATGCTCACACACACACACACACACACACACACACACACACACACACACACACATGCACACACACTTCCAAGGATTCTGGATGAAGCTACAATGAAATAAACCTGCCACCCTCCCCAGGATAAAGTAACTAGAAGTAAATATAAAGTATGTGAGTAAGACCAGAGGTCTAACATACCTACATTTCCACAAATCACTACAACATTAGCCTAATGTACAAAGATCTGTTCAGGGCCCCCCTGCAAATGAGATCTC
Source organism: Neoceratodus forsteri (assembly GCA_016271365.2). Classification (NCBI taxonomy): domain Eukaryota; kingdom Metazoa; phylum Chordata; order Ceratodontiformes; family Ceratodontidae; genus Neoceratodus; species Neoceratodus forsteri. The sequence continues at coordinate 761,977,844 of CM057451.1, forward strand.
GAACCCCAATATGTACAGGTAATCTGAATATGGTGTAACAGAATCCACCTCACTCCCAGGCAGAGATAAAAAGTAAGGAGGAATTAATATTCATTATTAGTGTGAAGTAAGAGTAGTAACACACTGTAACTCCATGTATCTAAATAGAGGCCTACCTCAATGTGACAGCAAGCCCCGCACCTGTTATATAACGTACCTCACAACACATACCCACACACATACATACACACATGCACCCACATCCCACACAATCTGAAGTCGTATAATATGTCAGTCTGAAGAAGAAGAGGTCTGTGGTTGTCAGTTTCGGTAATGTCCGATGAAACCCAGATCAAGATTCATCCCATCTGCTACCATATTGAGATGTAAAATAAGTTTAATCTCAAAAGCTCATCTCTGTTGTGTGTTTTTGAGATTTCCTTTTAAGACCATTACTGACATATCTGAAATTGAGGGGTCAGGCTGGGAGAAGTGGTGCCCCACTGGTTTTTCAGTCATCTTTCCTCTAATAGTATGTCTGTGCAAGTTCACCCTAGTGTGGAGCTGTTGGCTTGTCTCTCCAACATAATCTGTTTGTGGACATCTCTTGCACTGAATGAAATAAACAAGGCAAGGCAAGGCAAGTTTTTTTAAAAGACGCCCAATCCCGGAGGCTCTGGGTGCTGTACAATCCTTAAAACATTATATAAAACATTCAAATAAGATCAAATAAAAAATCACAAAACTATAAATAAATCATATTCTAAGCATCAAATGCTTGTGAAAATAGTAGTGTCTTCAAACATGTCGTGATGTGCATGTATAACTCCCATGCACCTTGAATTGTCTGTTTTGTGATGTAACCACACAATCCGAGGTGGAAATGAGCTCACAAGTCTTACAGGTGCGTTGATTGCAGGGCCATGTGCCATTGTGTGACATGGTATTCTGTTCTGGTGAAAGTTTGCTCCTAATAATTAGGCTGGCTAAATTTGGTGGTTGTTTAAAAGATAGTAGTGTGAGTTCCTTAAAAATACAATGAAGGGTTTCATCCTCACTAAATATTGGGTGGAGGTCTTTAATAATCTTACGCAGAAGTTCAAGGTCTGGATGATATGTGACTACTAAGGGTATTCTGTCTGTAGCTGTCTTGTCTTTCTATTGAAGTAGTGTTGTCTTGGTACTTGCGTTGCATGTTCTGTTATCCTGTCAATTTCTCTGGAAGAGTGTCCCTGCTCAATAAAGGTGTTTTTCAACATAGCCAAATGTGTATCTCTGTCATCCTCATTTGAACAAATACAGTGACATTGAAGTGCTTGACTGTACCAGACAGATTTTTTTGTATGGTTTGTGTGATTACTTTTCTTGTGCAGGTATCCCTGTCTGTCTGTTGGCTTCCTCTAAATACATGTATATAAGGTTCCATCCTTAATGGTGACTGTGGTGTCCAGAAAATTAACATTGGTGGTAGAATACTCCAGGGTAAACTTTATTGTAGGGTGGAGATTATTAAGTTCATGACGAAAATCTTTAAGTGCATCTGTGCCCTCCATCCAGATGATAAACAAATCATCAATGTAACGGAAATAAGCTAGTGGTTTATGAGGACACTGCCTTAAAAAATCCTCCCCCAAGTCTGCCATAAAGAGGCTAGCATACTGTGGAGCCATTTTAGTGCCCATTGATGTTCCCATAGTTTAGCATAATGTTTACCATAGAAGTTGAAATTGTTATGTGTCAAAATGAATTCCATAAGTTTCCCCACCACTTCAGGGTTGATGTTTTGTTCCGGTCCTTTCTCCTGTATGTATTTAAGGCATGCTGTAATGCCATCTGTGTGTGGAATATTAGTGTAGAGGGATGTTACATCCATTGTCACTAAAATGGTATCAGGTGGTAAATCCTTATAACTAGAAAGTACACGAAAAAAGTGCATAGTGTCCTGGATATAACTGCCTCTTTCCATAACCAGCTGTTTCAAAATGGTCTCTACAAACCCTGAGATCCCCTCAGTCAATGTACTATTACCAGAGACTATGCATCTTCCCGGATTGCCAGGTTTATGTATTTTAGGCAGCACGTAGAATGTCCCTGGCCTAGGTTCAGCAGGGATGAGGTCAGTTAGTTTGTTTCGGACATGGTCTGGAAAAGTTTTAATTAAGGCACTTAGTTCATCTTTATATATTGTAGTGTGGTCACTCTCCGGACTAGGTAAACACAAAAAGAATTGTGTCCTCTCAGTAAAGACTGAGCAGAAATACCTGTTCAATATGTCAGCTTTACTGTTGTCATCCTCCACCCTGCCCCCATCCTCCCCCTTCAGTCTCACTATCCTTCCCTTTTCCTTTCTTTTTTCACTTATGTACCTGCAAAAGGTTTTGTCCCCTCTACCCACTGATTTTGCTATGTGCTCTTCTTTGGCTTCCCTTACTGACCTCCCTGCCTCCCTTTGCTTCTCCTGGTACTTCTCCCTATCCCCTTCTGCCTGTGTCTCTTCCGCTACCTCCTTGGAAAACCATAATGGCCTCCTCTTCCTTTTCCCCTTGTTAACCTGCTTAATGCATAATTCTGTTGTTCTGGTAATCCCCATTTTAAATACTGCCCACTTTTCCTCAGCCCTTGATTCCTGCCCCATTCCCCTTAATGCCTCAACATGTTGTTATCTCAACTGAACAACAAACAACAAACAACAAGGCAGTTATTGTTTGCTACTTTTTAATCTCCAACCAAATATTACAAGTTTTCTTTCCTCCCGAATGGGTTCCCCACAGTACCCTACTCTGGTTTCTTCTTATAATTTGCTTTTAAATAGAAATGACCTTCCACAAACTCAGTATCTTTTTAAAATGTATTTCTCCTACATACACTGTTAGTGTCTTCATTTCATTTCACTGTGACATTGCTTCTGTCACCTGAGGCACTTGCTCTCAAGCAGCTCCCATCTGCAGGACTCACACTTTCTCGCTCAAATTTCCTTGGCTCCAATTCAAAATTAAAATGGTAAAAAAGAATTTTGAACTGATGCAACCCCCTATGCCAATGTCTTGACAAATGGAACTGATGCCTGTAATCAAAGCCTTTCACTCACTTGCTAAAGCTAATGCCATATTTGCTTCAGTTTTTGAAAAGGCTAGAAGCTTAGCTAATGAGCTTTGACACTGGGAAGTGAGTGCTGATGTCATGCTGGCACATTCATAGCAGCACAAAACAAGTGGAACAGGTGGCTGGAAAGCACCAATGGCAGGGCCAAAAAACTAAAGAGTACTCACAGAAGGCAGGCAGGTTGGCACCTCATCACTGTCCGAACTTCAAGATAAATTCCATACCATGATATAGAAGGATAAAAGCCTATTTTAATCCACGAAAGTAGGCAAACCAGTAACACAAGATACACAATGCCCCTCCCTGAGACCAAACAAATGTTGTCATGTGACAGTGTGCTTTCTTAAGGCGCAGGTGGCAGGGGGTAATGCACCTTAATAAATGATACATTAAAGGTAAAGATTAAAGATAAAGTGCAATTAGTGCCTGGTGTAAAATGAAACTAAGTACATACCACAAGGGTATCCACAGAAATACAGTGATACACAACTATGTGACCAGCTGTTCTAATATCCCCCATAGAATATTTATAAAAATCCACCTGTAATAGCAATGTAAAGTGCAGGTATAATAATAAATGTATATATGATAATGTGTATAAATAATTGAGAAATAAACAGTGATAATTTAAATATAACGTCCATGTGTGTGGATACCCAAAAGGGATAAAGAAAGTGCTTTTTAAAAGGGCATGATAACTATACACTTCAACGATTTTCACATATAAAACAATAAACCTATTGAAAAATTATCCTATTTTAAGTTTTTGTGTGCAAATAAAGTTCAAATTGCGCTACAAATAAAAACAGTGGGCAACCATCTATATGGAACAGGGTTCTACCTATGGACCCGCAGTTCTAATTTCAGATAAATGTTAGTATGACAGCCAAATTAAGCTATTTATATAGTCCAACCAATAGCATATAGAGGACAGAAAAAGCTAGAAAATCATGTATACGTATAAACAGCATGTGAATCCTAAACAAATGTCAGTGTCAGATCATAAATCTGTTATAAGAAGGGGAAAAGTTGAAAGAAATCATTTAGTCCAGGGGTAGTATAGGACTTCATAGTGTACTGCCAGACTGTTTCTCTCTGGTGTAGTCCAAGTTTCCCCCCTCTGGGATTACTAAATACTTACTTTATGATCTGAAAACAAAAATAATGTTCTTCTCCATAAAAAAGTACATTCTGTGAGAGACCACTTATACCATCAGCATGGGCGATACTCTACATGTATTATCCAATTCTTTCTTTAAACTTTGCATAGTTTTTCCAACATACTGTAAAAGCTTGAACATGTCATGCAGCTTGCTAAATACACAATGTTAAAAGTGTTGATATTTCCAAAGGTCCTGATCTCATATTTCTTGTTAGTCACCAGATGATGAAATTCTCTTCCAAGCTTTATGAATTTACAGAAACAGCAGTTGCCACATTGGAAAGTTCCCTTCGGTAAAATGTTATTTTTCTCTCTCTCCATTTCTGTTATTCCCTCACAAAATGGAATATTTAAAAGTGTGTCTCTCAAGTTGGTCCCCCTTCTATAAATAATTCTTGGGGTGGGGGGGTTACTGGCCACATGCTGTAGTTTTCTTTCATTGGTGAGAATGTGCCAGTTTTTTTTGTATGATATTATTAACAGAAAAGCTTGTGGACCAAATGTTGTAATAAACTTGGAGGGGTTCATTTTTGTTAGTAATATTCTTATTTTTTTTTCCATTGCTGTGAGCCTGATTCAATATAATATTTCCTTCCACTTGTTCTGCTTTCTCTCATCCCTTTTTGATGGTGTTAATATTGTAACCCCATTGCAAAAACTATTCTGTGAGGTATTTAGCACTTTCCAAATAATCCTCATAACATGAACAATGTGCCCCCAGTTTTCCATTTACCTACCCCCTCTACATCTTTCTGCTATATACCACTGTTTTCTTAACCCGCTCCCCTACCCCAATTACCTGACAATGGCCTCACTTGGTTGAAAGCTCCACCTTTCTCCCACCTCAGATGATGCCACCTTTGACTGATCCCCCCAACCCCATCTTATCTAATCAGTCTATCTGTTAATATTTACTAATTTGATGTGTATAAGTTCAAATTTTACTATTACTGCCTTTGTATATGCTTCAATGTTTTTTTCCCTTTTTTTCTCTCTCTGTAAACCTTGTATTTATGTAATATTTGTTCAGCACTGACGTGAAACCTTTGAAAATGAGTCCTTGAGACAAAGGTATTAATCCCAAGATGAAATAAATAAATAAATAAATAAATAACAAAATTCCTTCTAGATCTAAGAAACTGACCAGTGAGAATGTTGGCTGTGACATGTTTTGGATGACAGCTTTGGAAAGATAATATTGAATTTCTTTCCATGCTTTTATGGAAGAGCTTGGTCCCAATATTGCCATTGTTTTCCTTCACTATGGTAAGGTCCAGAAATTGTATTTCCTTGAGATCAGTTTTCAGTTCAAATGTCAAATGAGCATTTGTGCTTTCCAAGTATGTGATGAAGGATCTTAATTCTGTATCTGTGCCCTTCCAGATAAATAACAAATCATCTATGTAGCATTTATAGAAATCTATTAGTTCCAAAAAGGGATTTTCAGGACCGTATATGTATTTCTCTTCCCAGTTAGATAGGTAGATAATAGTATGGTTCTGGGCCATGGTTGCCCCTATGGATGTCCCCTTGCTTTGCAAAACATCTTATTACCAAACATGAAGGCATTGCAAGTCAAAAAATTTTTTGGGAGGGTCACCAAAAATTCAACATATGACTGTGTGTAGGATGTCTGCTGATATAGGCTTTCTCGTAAGACTTTCCAAACCGTCTTGATGTGGAATGTTCGTATATAATGCGCACACATCCATAGTTGCAAAGCTAGACTCTTGGCTCATTTCAATGTCCATAAGATAATTAATTACAGTAGCTGTGTAGTGTCTTTTAGATATGAACGTGTTTTCTGTGTTATAGGTTTGATATGATAACTATGAATTTTGAAATATTGTCTGTTAGTGATCCTATACTTGCCACTATCGGTCTGCATGGTGGATTATTTAGACCTTAATGAATCTTAGAAAGTCCATACAAAACTAGTTTTATGGGATGTTCCATAGTCATAAAATTGAATGTACCCTGGTCAATAAGTCCTTCCAGGAGGGTTTCATTTAAAATTGTGTCAATATCTTATTTAAATTTATTTACAGGGTCACAAACTTTTCTGTTTAATAATATCATACAAAAACACTGGCACATTCTCACTACTGAAAGACAACTACAGCATGTGGCCAGTGACCCCCCCCAACAGAATTACCTATGGAAGGGGGACCAACTTGAGAGACACCGTTGCAAATAGTACATTTCATGAGGGAATAACAGAAATGGAGAGAGAGAAAAATAGCACTGTACCAAAGGGAACTTTCCAATGTGGCAACTGCAGTTTCAGCAAGTTCATAAAGCTTGGAAGTAATTTCATCATCCAGTGACTAACAAGAAATATGAGATTAGGACCTTTGGAAATTGCAGCACTTTTAACATTGTGTATTTAGTAAGCTGCATGACATGTTCAAGCTTTTATGTTGGAAAATTATGCAAAAGTTTAAAGAAAGAATTGGGCAACACTTGTAGAGTATTGCCCATGCTGATGGTACAAGTGCTCTCTCACAGCATGTACTTTCTTATAGCGAAGAACATTAATTTTGTTTTCAGATCATAAAGTAAGTATTTAGTAATCACAGAGGGGGAAACTTGGACTTGAAACAATGCCAGCGCGAAACATTCTGGCAGTACACTATGAAATTCTACACTACCCCTGGACTTAATGATTTCTTTCAACTTTCCCCCTTCTTATAACAGATTTAGGGCCCGATATTCAAAACTTTGCACTGGGCACAAACCATTTGCACATGTTTAGCGCTGGGTTAGCTCAGGTCTGCAATATTCAAAAGGGGCCAATAGCATGCACAAACTGCAGTAGCACTGGGCAAAATGATAATGTATGCAAGGGGCAAACTGAGGGGGCGGGACAGTGCAATGCTATATTCAGTGAATAGCACCATGTTAAGTGCTTTTGCATGACTTAGCACAACACATTGCATGGGCCAAATGACCACCCAGGAAAATGTGGTCTTAACTCTGGGCAAACCAGCTTTGCATGACATTGTGGCATTTCATGGCTCTGTGCGACATTTGCATGACTTTGTGTGACCCTAACCAATAAGTATGATACATAGTAATAAGTCAGTCATAGAGGAAACATGTTGCTCACTGATGGCATCACTGTGATCCATCATCTGCCACCTTTCAAGCCTCCCCCCACAAAACATGGCAGGTAGTAAGGTAAACACTGAGGTACAGAGCTCAACAGAGGGCAGGACAGGGGTAGATGGAAAAAACAGACAAGGGCAGTAAGAGCGGGGATGGGGGGGAGGATAAAGCCAACATTAAATGGAGGGCAATGAGTACCAATGCCCATAGTCTTGGAAACAAGCTTCCTAAGCTAGTAGCCCTGATGGAAGATGAACAATTGGATATTGTGGCAGTCACAGAAACATAGTACATAGAGAACCATGACTGGGATGTCAACAAACCGGGGTACACAGTCTACAGAAGGGACAGGGAAGATGAAAGAGGAGGTGGAGTAGCTCTATACATAAGGGAAGGGATCAAAGCTATAAAACTAAAAAGTAAAAGGGGAGGACAAGAGGCACTCTGGGTCACCTTGGAGACAGGGAATGGCATCACAGTCCGCACAGGAGTTAAATACAGACCCCCATCTCAAGGGGAGGAAATGGACAAGAATATGATAGAGGACATTCTCAAAATGGCTGAAAAAGGGGAGATACTGTTGATGGGGGACCTGAATATGCCAGATGTTAACTGGATGATATGTACTGCAGCCACATCCCAGAGCAGGGTCATTCTCGATGCCCTGCAGGGAGCAGGCCTTAGACAGCTAGTGTTGGAACCCACTCAGGAGGGAGCAATACTAGACCTGGTACTCTCAAATGGAGAGAGGATCACAAATTTAGAAGTCGGTAGACATCTGGGAACAAGTGACCACTGCACAGTGTGCTTCACAATGAGCACAACCATGGAGACAAGCCATACAAGAACAAGGATACAGGACTTTAGAAGGGCTGACTTTGGCAAAATGGGTGAATACCTGAGGAATGCACTAGCAAATGACCAAAAAGGAGGGGTGGAAGAACAATGGAGAAAAATCTAAACTGCTATCATAGAGGCAACAAGCCTTTGTGTGAAACAAATAAAGAAAGAAAACAAAGCAGAGTAGAAAAACACTATGGTGTTCAAAAGAGGTGGCAGGGAAGGTTAAGGAGAAAAAGGCCACATTCAAAAAGTATAAGGAATCACAGAAGGATCACGACAGGGAACTGTATCAATTAAAGCAGAAAGAAGTGGGGAAGGCAGTCAGAATAACAAAGGCCCAAACCAAGGAAAAAATAACCAACTCAGTTAAGAAGGGGGATAAAACTTAGGGAGAATTCAAGAATCCATGGGACAAACATAAGGCAATTCTTGTGGGGGGTAGGAAGAAATAGGCTGCTGGTTAACTAGGATCTGCGGCCTATCCTGTAGGTAGGGAAATGGGCAGACTAGATGGGCCAAGCGGTCCTTATCTGCCATCAAAGTCTATGTTTCTATGTTTCTATGTTATAGGTACATTAGGGAGCATAGAAAGGTTAAGGGAGGAATAGTGAAGATTAATAAAGGAGAAGGGAGGAGGGCAGAGGGAGACGGTGAAAAGGCAGAGATACTGAATTAATACTTTTGCTCAGTATTCACAAAAGAAGATGAGGAGGAGTTACCTAAACCAGACAATACAAGCACTCTGGGTAGGGGGGTTGACACCAGTCCATTTACAGAAGAAAGAGTCCTGAAAGAACTAAAACTCAAGGTGGACAAAGCAATGGGGCCTGACGGAATTCGCCCCAGAATCCTAAAAGAACTAAGGGAGGACCTAGTGACACCACTGACCACACTTTTTAACAAATCATGGGAGGATGGGGTGGTACCTGAGGACTGGAGGAGGGCAGATGTGATTCCCCTTCACAAAAGTGGGAGCAAGGCAGAAGCAGGAAACTACAGACCTGTAAGTTTGACCTCAGTGGTAGGGAAAATGATGGAATCACTTCTGAAAGAAAGAATTGTTGAGTACCTAGAGGCCAGCGGGGCACAGGACCCAAAGCAGTATGGATTTACAGCAGAAAGGTCATGTCAGATGAATCTAATTGATTTCTTTGACTGGGTGATAAAAGTAATAGACCAGGGAGGGGCTGTCGATATGGCCTACCTAGACTTTAGCAAGGCATTTGACACAGTCCTGCACAAAAGACTAATATTTAAGTTAGCCAGCCTGGGAGTGGGTTCCAGGGTGGTAGCCTGGGTAGCAAACTGGCTGCACAACAGGACACAGAAGGTAATAGTGAATGGAATGCATTCCAAAGAAAGGGAGGTTACTAGTGGAGTACCGCAGGGCTCAGTACTGGGTCCAGTCCTCTTTAACAACTTTATAAGTGACATTGCAGAGGGTCTGGAGGGAAAGGTATGCCTCTTTGCAGATGACACAAAGATCTGTAACAGAGTTGATACACAAGGAGGGGTAGAAAGGATGAGAAGGGACTTGGCAAGGTTGTAGGAATGGTCAGACATATGGCAACTTAGATTCAACAGAAAGAAGTGCAAAGTAGTGCACCTGGGAAACAAAAACCCAGGAGAAGAGTACACAATAGCAGGGGAGGTACTAAAAACAACAAAAATGGAAAGGGACTTGGGGGTAGTCATATCAGAAGACCTAAAGGTGGGTAAGCAATGTGAGAAGTCAGGAGAGCCAGGGGGATACTGGGATGCATAGGAAGGGGCATCACTAGTAGAAAAAGGGAAGTGGTTATCCCTCTGTACAGACAGTTGGGGAGACCCCATCTGGAATACTGTGTGCAGTTTTTAAGACCACATCTATGCAAGGATATAGACAGGATGGAAGCAGTCCAGAGGAGGGCAACTAAAATGGTGCAGGGTCTGCATCAGAAACCATATGAAGAGAGACTGAGAGAGCTTAATATGTATACCCTTGATGAAAGGAGGGGACGGGGACATGATAGAAACTTTCAAGTACCTCCAGGGAATCAACAAAGTCCAGGAGGTAGCATCTTTCAGAAAAGAGATGTGTAAGAACAAGGGGCACAATTTAAAGATGGGGGGGGTGGCTCAGGGGTAATGTGAGGAAATTTTTTTTCATGGAAAGAGTGGTGGATGCATGGAACTGCCTTCCTGGGGAGGTTGTTGGGTCTAAAACAGTGGGGGAATTCAAACATGCATGGGACAGACATAAGGCAATTGTAGTGTGGGATTGCAGGAAGTAAGCTGTTGGTTAACTAGAATCTGCAGCTTATCCAATAGGAAGGAAAATGGGCAGACTAGGTGGGACAAGTGGTCCTTATCTGCCGTGAAAGTCTATGTTTCTATGTTTCTGTCCCAGCCATGCCATGCAGTAAGTGATGACCTGGCCCCTAGTGGATACCATGGCAGTGCGGCCATACAACACACCTGCGGCCACCCTGCTATGGACACCAACAGATGCCAGCACACACATGCTGAACTGGGGGCATGGGGGGTGTACAAGTGACCTGTCTGCGCCACATACTGGGTGCCGCCACATGGCTGGGACAAGCCCTGAAGTGCACATAGTCCAGTGTAGGGAATACCCCAACACCAGAATGCCTGTCTGATAGTAAGGCCCCCCTAGCCACATACTGCACAGCTGTACAGACACCACAGCACACACACACAGCAACAGGGGTGTAACCAGGAATATTAAACATGTACTCAGAACAGCATCACTGTTGCCTCCCTGTATGTACACATGTGCCAATATATGTGCTGCCATGCCACTCCGACAACAGGCTGTCTGTCTGCCATGTCTGAGGTCCAGTACATGGTTTCATACTATAATCCTCCCTCCTTTGTTATTCCACCTGCCTGGTACATTGTTCATGTTTGTGTATGTGACTGATGGCATCAGTGCACCATAGTGAACAACAAAGGTGAAAGGGCTCAGCATAACATGGACACAGTGTGACTCACAATGTCCCTGCTTCCTTCTGTGTGGTGCCCCTGCCTGATGTTTGTTCTGTACTCAGCTGAGAACAGTGCCTATGCCTGCTGACACCCCTGCCCAGCAATGTATATGTCACTGTGGACATCCCATGCCAGTAGTGCAGTATCTGTGGGTCGCACAACAGCAGTACAGTACTGTCCACTGTAGGTGCACACTTGCAAGATGGGGTGTCACTGTTTACAGTGCTGCAGGCAATGCTGCCCATCACACCATAGGCAGTGCTGTGTCCCACACCCCACTGGTCCCCATGTCACTGTACTGTCTGCTGTGCACTGTATAGCAGGACCTACAGTTGGACTATTGCATCCCTCACCACCACCAGTGCCTGTGCTGTGCAGTCCCATGGAGCACATTATGCTATGCAGTTCTGTACATATGTAGCCTGCAGATACCACCATGATCCTCCCGACCGACCTACAGGTGGAGCTGTGGGCAGACCCAGCTGCCCCTGTACTTCCAGACTGACCTACAGGTGGAGCTGTGGGACCCTGCAGTAGAGTAGAGCAAACTGCATACAAATCAGGACATAATGAGATGCTAATCTGGATGTTTGCCCACTGCCTACCTAAGTAGACTCATTTGCATATTACTTTTGAATATAGCAGATTTTTGCCCCAGACTAATGTGATAGTGCCGGGTAAACAGCTTAGCGCCATGCAAGACCTGTGCAAACGTCTTTGCGCTGTGCAAACATCACAGAATCATTTTTCATTTCTGCACACTGTACATTCATATGCACTGATGCTTGCAGCTCTACTGACTCCACTCCATTGCTGGCACTCACATTGGCCACATATTTCACCTCTACAGTCCTTCTGGTCACTGTGCACTGGGTTGCTGTTGTGGTTTGCACTTGGTTGCTATCTTCAGGGCTGTCTTATTCGTAGGCTATGTTTGCCCTGCACTCCTGGCCCAGTTTGCCCAGTGTCCCATGCTATATTCAGCAGGGTTAGCCCCGGGTTATTCCTTTTGAATATAGCGATCTATTGGATCCAGGCTAGGTTTGCACACTGGGAGGGCTAATTTAGCCCCAGGGTAAAGTTGTGAATATTGGGCCCTTATGATCTGACATTGGCATTTGTTTAGGATTCCTATGCTATTTGTTTGTATACATGATTTTCTAGCTTTTTCTATCCTCGATATGCTATTGGTTGGGCTATATAAATAGCTCAGTTTGGCTGTCGTACTAACATTTATCTGATATTTAGAACTGTGGGTCCATAGGTAGAATCCCATTCCATATAGATGGTTGCCCACTGTTTTAATTTGTTGTGCAATTTGAACTTTATTTGCATATGAAAATTTCTAATTGCATCCATTTTAAAGATGTATATTGTTTTATATGTGAAAATTGTTGAAGTGTACAATTAGCATGCCCTTTTAAAAAGCACTTTCTTTATCCCTTTTTAATATCCACACACATGGACCTTATATTCAAATTATTACTGTTTATTTATCAATTGTTATTTATATACATTATTATATATACATTCATTATAATACCTGCACTTTACATTGTTATTACAGGTGGATTTATATATATTTACCATGGGGGATATTAGAACAGGTGGTCATATAGTTGTGTATCACTGTATTTTTGTAGATACCCTTACGGTATGTATTTAGTTAAATTTTGCACCATGTACTAATTGCACTTTACCATTAATCTTTACTTTAAATGTACCATTTATTAAGGAGCATTATACCCTTCCACCTACGCCTTGAGAAAGCACATTGTCGCACAAAAACGTTCGGCTGGTCTGGGGGAGGGGCACTGTGTATCTTGTGTTACTGGTTTGCCTACTTTTGTGGATTAAAATTGTCTTTTGTCCTTCTACATCATGGTGTGGAATTTATCTTGAAGTTCACACAGTAATGAAGTGCCGACCTGCCTGCCTTTATCCCAACATGGGCACTTCTGCTGCTGCAGACAGCCCAGTAAGTCCCCACTGTTTGCCAGCTGCCTCCTAGCTCTTCTGCCTGCCAATCACCAGACTGAAGCTTCACCCCTGACATGGGAGCTTCTGCTGCTGCAAGCAGCCTGGCCAGTCCCCACTGTCTGCCAGCTGCCTCCTCACTCTACTGCCTGCCGATCACCAGACTGAAGATAAACTGCTCACACTTCTGGCATCTCCACGCTGATTGGCTGAAACCATCGGCTCTGCCTGTTGATTGGCTACTCCACTTCTTTAATTCTTTTCTTTTTTTTTATTTCAATTTAAACTTTATTAATACATTTCCCCTTACAAAGGGCAGGTACAGGAAAACAAGATGTGACATACCACATATACAGAAAATACTGTCCAGCCCCCTCACCCGCCATCCCCTTACAGTAGCAACAACACCATATAAACCCTAAGTGCAATGATTATTCCCATAGGGCCTGTGAGAAGGACTGAGGTGTGACATATTCAGAGATGAGACAGTGAGAGTAAGGAGTGAAGGGGATCCCATATTTTACTGTGAACGGCAAGTCTGTTGTGAAGACTTGCAATTGTCTTTTCTGTTCGAAGATTAGCAATGATTTCATGCAACCACTCTTGGAAAGATGGGCTGGATTTGTCTTTCCAGTGGTGTAAAATGAGTTTCTTAACAGATAGAGCAATCATGGAAATATGAAATCTCCTGATTTTGACCCTGACAGAGGACATGTCCCCTAGGAGACATATCTCAGGAATAAAATACTCCCGAAGACCCAGTAGGGGATCCAGAGACATCCTGATTGAGTTCCATAAGACGGCGACTTTGGGGCAGGACCAAAACATGTGAAGGAGCATTCCTTCCTGCTGCATACACTTATCACAGGTACTAGAATTCGAGAAACCCCATTTCTTTAATTTAACAGGGGTACAATACATATTATGTAATATATGGTATTGCATGAGACGCAATCTGTCCTGGGAAACATGTTTATGACAAGATCTCCATAGAAATTGCCAATCCAACTGGTTTTGAGGAAGGAGTGAGTTCCAGAATCTAGTAGGTCCAAAGGAATCCCCATATTTTTTATGAAACAACATTCTGTATAATTTAGATACAGTGCCTGAAGATCCAGTAAGTAGGGAGATCTCAGGTATCAAGGCTGACACCATCTGGGAAGGGGGAGTATTCCCCAAGACTATTGTGAGTAGGTGTCTTAACTGCATAACCCTAAAATGAGATGAAACTGGAATGAGAAATTTTTCAGTAATTCCGCCTGGGGACAACCAGTCTCCCTCCCCATCCACCAAGGAATAGAGTTTTCCATCACCCAACTGGGGCAACCACTTACTGGGAATCTGTTTCCTGTTAATAGTAAAAGATGGGGAGTTCCAAATGGACTGAGCTAAGCCAGACTGCGGGGAATAATGAAGAAATGAACAAAACTGTGCAAAAACTCTTAAAGAGATACCTACTGTGGGACAGTCAATTATCTTTACCTGTGATATTTTAAGATAAAATAGGGTTGGAGGTCCAGGTTTTTAGCTTTAATTGCATCTAATTCAATCCTAAGCCATACCAGTTGTTCCTCTTCAAGACCGGGGGATACCCATCCCACGCATTTTACTAAGTGTCAGGCCCAGTAGTATAATGCCATATAGGGAATCCTCAGCCCCCCCTCAAATTTTGGGGTAGCTAGTTTATAGTAGGCCAAATGGGGGTATTTGTCAGCCCAAATAAATCTAGTAAATATACCATGCAATTTTTTAAGCCAACATATAGGGATAAAAGTATTGAGAAGGGATAGGGGGTTAAAAATTCTGGGAAAAACATTCATCTTGATTATATTAATCCTGCCCCATAATGATATGGGAAGTTTAGGCCATCTGTCAAGGTCGTGAATAATAACCTGCGAGAGAGAGAGTCCAGGTTGTCCTTAAACCATGTTAAGGGGTTAGGGGATAACTTAATACCCAAATACCTAAATGCTCTGGGAGTCCAACATAAACCTGAGGGACTAATATCGTTCTTGAATACCTTATGGTTTAATGGAAAAAATAAAGATTTACTGCCATTCAGCTTGTAATTGGATAGCTCACTAAATCTGGCTATTTCATTCAGTAAGGGTGGTATAGATGATACCGGGTGGGATAGGTGTATCAACAAATTATCTGCATATGTAGTGACTTTAATTTCATGGTGCCCAACCCAAACACCTTGTATAGAGATATTTTTGAGAATATTCTGAATGAGGGGTTCCAAGTATAGATTAAATAACAGAGGCAATAGGGGGCAGCCCTGCCTAGTCCCTGAATGGAATGGGAAGGAGTTACAGAAAGCCCCATTTGCCGAGATTCTTGCTGTAGGGAATTTATATAATGCAGCAACCCAGGATATAAATACCGTAGGGAATTTGAAAGCACTCAATACCTTGAACAAAAAACCCCAGTTTACCCGATCAAACACCTTCTCGGCATCCAGAGAGACCAGGCCTGCAGGGAACTCGGCATCTCTGGTAGCTGAGAAGACGTGATATAACGTACGCAAGTGGTCGGCTGATGAGCGTCCTTTCATAAATCCTACCTGATTCATGCCTATTAACTCAGGGAGTACCACAGATAGCCTATTAGCTAAAATCTTTGAGAGAATTTTGATGTCTTGATTTAGGAGAGATATAGGTCTATAACTTTGGACAAGCTCCGGATCTTTGTCTGGTTTGGGGAGAAGTACTATCAAGGCTTCAAAGATGTGAGAATCAACCTCCACCCCAGAGAGAATGTGTTGAAATAATCTATTAAGTATTGGAAGTAAGAGATCTTGAAACGTCTTATAGAAAAGGGAAGAGAATCCATCAGGACCAGGAGATTTATCTGAAGGTAAACCATTGATAACCTCAGCAATTTCCTCCTGTGATATAAAAGAGATTAGAGAGTCTTTGTGACGTGCTGGGAGGGAGGGCAAATGGGAGTCTGTCAAATACTTCTCCACACTAACAGGACTGGGGGTGGGTGCTCCATGCCCCTATACAGTGTTTTGTAATATAAAGCAAATTCTTGAACTATCTTGGTAGGAGATGTTTTCAGAGACCCATCAGCTGACACCCTAATAGGAGGGATGAATCTCGCAGATTCTTGTTGCTTGATACAGAGTGCCAATAGGTGCCCCACCTTCTCTCCCTGATCAGTGTAACTAGTTGTGGTACATATGATAGCTAACTCTGCCTTTTCCCGGAGCAACTCTAAATATCTATCTCTCAGCAATAGGAGCTTCGTCCTATCTTCTTCTGGAGTATTGGCCAAAACATTAATTTCGAGTACCCAGATTTGGGATAATAATGATAATAATTCGTTCTCCCTAGCTCTTTTCCTAGTCACCGCCATATTAATAAGAATGCCTCTCATGTAGGCCTTAAAAGCCCCTCATAAAATGTCCAGTTTTGCACTGTCTAAGAGGTTGGACAAGAAAAAGACCTCAATTTGTTCCCTTATGAGTTTGCAATATTTAGAATCTTTAAGCAGTTGATTGTTAAGTTTCCATATTGTTTCTCTCTTTGAAACATCCTGAAATGCCAGTTTACATAACACCAAGGAATGATCGGAGACAGGACCAGGTTGGATGGACGAAGTCCTGACCCCAGGCAAGACAGTCTGAGAAACAAAAATGTAATCAATGCGGGACTGCGAACCGTGTGCCAATGACCTGTAGGTAAACTCCTTAGAATCCGGATATAAGACGCACCAGACATCACAGAGCCCGCATTGATCCAATAGGTCTCTAAAAGCCCTCTGACCTGGAGAACCCCCCCCCAATCCACCACCTGACCTGTCGAGACTTGAGTCCATGACTTGGTTAAAGTCACCTCCCAAAATAATCCTTATAGGAAGGAAAGGCAGGATTATGTTTATAAGTCTCATAAAGTACCCAGGATCATCCACATTAGGGCCATATATACTGCCCAGTAACAATGGGACTGACCAAAGAGTACTTTAACTAAGACAAACCTACCCTCAGGGTCCTTGATAACTTGTGTAGAAACAGAGGGAATGCCCCTGTTAATAATGAGCATGACCCCACAACTGTTGGTGGAGCCTTGAGCCTCGTACACCATCCCCACCTGTTGTCTCCTCACTTGTGAAACTTCCATTCTAATAAATGCGATTCCTGTAAGAAAGTTATCTGTGAGCATAATAGGCTTAAATGTTTAAGAACCTGATATTGCTTGGATTTTTTCCTGATCCCTTTAACGTTC
Source organism: Neoceratodus forsteri (assembly GCA_016271365.2). Taxonomy (NCBI): domain Eukaryota; kingdom Metazoa; phylum Chordata; order Ceratodontiformes; family Ceratodontidae; genus Neoceratodus; species Neoceratodus forsteri. The sequence goes on from CM057451.1 coordinate 761,995,235, forward strand.
CACGTTGCAAAAGTCACCTTCTTGGCCACCTGATAATGACTACTAGGTTTAATAGATTCGGCCCTGTGCTCAGGGTATATAGTACGTGTGATCTGACCCTACCCATTGCTGCTGTAAGGCCTCCCACCACCCTAACCCCCATCAAAACCCATCTTTTAAACCCCTGTACACCCCCACCCCCAACAAGTGCCCGTAGCTCCCACCCCTCCCAACCCCCAATGTGTCACAAGCAACATTTAGCACAGCACTGGGTCATTACCTCCCTCTCCCCCAAAAAATATCCTTTGCTAGTGAACACCCACATATCTCTAGGTGCAAATGTAGTTTACGAATTACTTTGACAGGCCCTTGATACCTAAAAAGCAGTCTCGGGCTTCCAGAGCCTGTGAACATATGATAGTGAATCCAATGGAACTAGGAAAAATGAAACAAGCTATCAAAGACATGAATATGACAGGTAACCACATGACACTAGAATGAGAATTGAAAGTTGCCTGTCCCCAATAGAAAACTGCACCAAAACCAGAGCCAGGGGGAAAACTAGTACTGAGAGGTAGCCTCAATCTTGAACTGAAAGCAAGAAACGAGAAACAAGATGACAGCTAAAACAAGAACCTGAAATGAGAAAACTACGAGATGTGACTACCCAGGAGTTACCAACCCTTAGTTCCAAAATACCCCTGCGAAACTGAAGTGGCATAGAGACTGAAAGAGATCCTTCTTGAATTCAAAATCACCCAGACATATATTAACTAGGCGAACCGCGCCCTCTTGTAGTTATATCCCAGTCCAACCGGCCTACCAAAAACTTAATGAAAGCCCGAAACCGCTCTAAGACCTGAGGAACTAACATATAGGATCTAATCAGGAAACCATCGACCCAAAGCCTTCCCCCGCATGCAACTCCCAGAAACTGAACATGCAATAAACTCCAAATTGCACTCCTGAATGAGCCATCACCAGAACCCCCAAAAGGCTTTGCCCTGAAACAAAATCAACACCAAAAAGCCAGGGCATGGAAATGGTAACAGTCAGGCCGTATACTAGTAGCCCAGTTCCAATTGAGAAAGTAAACACAACAGATCTCAGTCATTGAAAAATGCTTTCTCCACAAAGGAAACGAGTAACAGTTCACTCAGCAGCTCTCAATGAATCCCGATACTCCAGAGGCACTCTGTAGTCATCCGGAACAAATCTGGCAGCATTGACGTATATTTAACAGCACAGCTTCAGGACCTTCAAATTAAGCCAGGAGCTGTTTACTGAGACTTGTAACTTGACTGGGTACCCCATCCTGAATTTTAAACCTGCCGCAATGATCTTAGATACAATAGGGTGGAACGCTTTCCGCTTCAGATGAACCGAACTAGGGAGGTCTTGTGCAGTTCTCAACTTCGCCTTCTCCCATTGGACTTCTTGTAAGGCCTTGACTTTCTGCAGAAAATGCTGCTTTTCCAGATAATTCAGGAAGTGGCAGATAATGGGACAGGGGGAGCATCAGGTGGGGTCTTTGGTCGCAGGGACTGATGAGCACGCTCTATCATGTACACTGGGCCGACGGGAGAGGGACCAGCAACCCGGTCTACCAGCTTCTGCACAAAAACTACAGGATTCTGGCCCTCTTCCCCTTCTGGGAGCCCGAGTATTACAACATTATTTCTTCGGCTACAGCCCTCTAAATCTTCAAGTTTAGCTTCTAAATGAGATAATTTTTGTCTCACTAATAGCAATTCAGAATCTAGGCTTTCCAGTTTCCTCTCGATCAAGACTATTCGGGCAGTATTATCACAGACCGTGAGAGAAACTTCATCCAATTTTCTGGAGAGAGACTTCAAATCAGTCGCCATGTCTTTCATCTCTTCTCGAAATGGCTTAAATTCCTCCAAGAACCTATTAAGTGTTAAAGGCTCTTGATCCCCAGCTTGACACGAAGGATCAGGCTTGTCTGGGCCACTCAAGGCTCGGGATTTCTTTGAGGCCTTTTCAGGAGTGGCGGGGGTGTATGTTTCTGTGGGGTTTCTTCATATAAGCCTCCATTTACCGCTCTGACACCCAAAACTGGAGCACAGGATGCTTAAACACAGGAGGAATTCATAGGCAGAGGAATTAGCTAGGTTTTAATGAAATAAAAGACAAATTTGTATTCGGGAGGCAGGAGCTTAGCGGAGGAGCTTCTACTCTGCACTCTGCATCACGTGATCTCCCTCTTTAATTCTTTTCTACTCCCGATCCTTTTGGACTTTAAGCTAATTTTATTTACTGATTCTGGTACTGGTTAAGTTTCACCAAATTGTCCTGTGAATCCAAATTTAAATGTGAAGCTAAGCCTGTCTACAGCAATGGTAGTTTCAAGTGTAGGATCTTTCAGAGAGCAGGTTTTAGGATTTGAAGTATTACAGCTCTCTTTATTTTAGGCTCCTGTGGTATTTTATTCTGGAACAGAAACTAAGTTTAAAGTGATACAGCTTTTTGTGAATACTCCTCTGTTTAGACCATGTTTCATTTGTGTTACAATTCTAAGTTATGCCCTGCAACTAATCCCTTTTCTGTTTCCCTTTCTCCATCCAGCTTGAATTTTTTTGCCCACCGTCCTCCCCTACCCCCTGCCATTATTAAATACTCTCCCTCCCCCAGTGGCACCACCCCATGCAATCTTCATTCTCCCCTCACTAATGTTGTAACTCCCCTTAAAGATACAGAATGCAGTTATAGGGCCAAACACCTTTTGGTGTTAATCTTATATAGTAGCTACTGTTTGTTTGTTAGCTGATCCAAAACTGCACTTCACCTTATCTGCAGCTGTTGTCTTGCTGGTCTATAAGGAAGAATTTTTATTATCTGATAATACTAATTTCAAATACAAAAATGTTCACTCTTGTGCTTTTCACTACATTATATAGTAGACATTAGACATTATGTCTACTACAACTCTTAAAGCAGTAACACAACTTAATCAGCCACCCATTCCATAGCAGTGCTTGCAGGATCTCACCATGCTAGCTGCTGCTTCTCTAACAATGGATGCACTCTCCTCCTGCTCTTTGTAATATCTTTCAGCGCCATTGGCCCTTGGTACCAAAATGGACCACTGCCACCTCTACCAGAACCAAATCGTGGAAACTACGGCTGTCAACCACGTCCACAGCAACTGCCTCACATGGATACCAGCTGTAATCTACCTGCATACCATCAACAAACCCTGGGCCCCCTATGTCCAACCCCAGCTTCATCATATAAATGATTATTTCCCCAAAAAGCTACCACCGGTGGCCACCCACCTCTCTCATAGCAAGTTTATGTGGTAGAAAATATGGACCACAATAAGCAACAGGCTTACAGCCAGAAAGGTTATTTTCATGCTACTGCTCCTATCTGGGAATATCCATGTCAACCAAGGCCCACCATCTTTGTCAGGCTCTGGAGGGTGCAAGATCAAAGGTCTGAGAATAGCTGCACTGAATATCTGCAGCATAACTGCCAAATTTGAACATATCCAGACATGGATGACCCACTATGCCCCCGACATTCTCTGCCTAATGGAGATCTGGCTGACAAGCAAGATTAAAGATAATGAAGTAGTGCTTCCTGGATACCAAGTCTTCAGGATAGATAGGAAGGGCAAGAAATGTGGAGGATGCCTCATCTATGCCAGAGGATCCCTGCAATGCTGCGTCCTCATTGATATGGTAGTGGCCGAGGATTATGAACTATTAACAGTAAAAGCACAGGTTGGGCAGCATGGCAAGATTCTAATCATTGCCACGCTCTCCCTACCCCCAAAACAAGCAAGAGAAGGTCTCCCTAAAATTCTGGATGCAATTACCACTCTCCCTAAGGGCACAGAACTCATTATCACAGGTGACTTTAACATTAACTGGATTGGCATGGAATCAACCCCTTCAGGGATATGGTTGCTACTTCCAACCTACCCAACTTGTCCCCTGCCCCACCAGGCGGAACTACAAGACAGGAAATGACAATGACAGCCTTCTTGATTGGCTCCTCTCAAGTTCACCATCCTGGATCTCTGAGCTCAAGATTCTGCCGGACACCTTAACTCATTGAGTCCCGGTGGCCATTTTGGGGCAAGTTCTGTAATGGAGGTTCCGACACTATATGGTGTCTACTGGACTCAATGAGTTAAGTGACCACTCCCCAGTCACATTCCTGTGGTCCAACAAATTTAGTAAATCCCCACCCATCCTAATTGAAAGCAGGGTCCTGAGGAAGGGCAAACTTGGGTCCCTCACCTCAGCCCTCTCACTGAATGACTGGTCCCCTATTGACCTAATACACAATCTCGACCAGGCCCTTAGCTACTTTATTGATGGATTCAATAACATCTGCAATCTCTTTGCCCCACTGAGGAAAAGGAAAATCTTGGGGAATGAAAATGGCTGGATTATGGGGGATCTCCTTGCCCAGATGAAAGAAAGGGACAGCCTCTGGGAAAAATCCAGGTCCACCCATAGAAAACATGATTACCAGTGCTACAGAGCTGCAAGAAACTACTGCACTAATCTTATCTGACAAGCAAAAGCCAACTTCCATAAGGAACAGCTTAGCAATTCCTGGGGTGATGATAAGAGGTTCTGGGAGAATATTAAAAACCTCCTTGGGAAGGATGATAAGAGGCACCCTCATCTGCTCAACATCAACAGCTCCCCCATAACTGACCAACTGCTTATAGCGGACTCATTCAACACGGCCTTCACTGACTTGACCTTGGTATTACCCCTGACTACCTGTTCCCTGCTATTGATCAACCAAACTGCAAGCCACTCAAGAACACACATCCAGACTTCTACTTCAAGAGGGTGATGGTGAAGGAAGCTTTAAAACATGTAAAAAAAGTGATAGGTAAGACCAGAATGGGCAGTGATGGGGTGGACATGAAACTTCTATCCCTCACACTTAATGTTCTCATTGTGTCAATAACAAAGCTATTTAATAAGTCACTGTCTCTTGCTAAATTCCCAGAGATCTGGAAGCAGGCCCTTGTGACACCTGTGCATAAAACTGGAGACAAGACATGTATAGCTAATTATAGACCAATCTCCATCCTCTCCCCCATCCAAGGCATTGGAAAAGATAGTGGCAGCGCAACTCACTGAATACCTCAACAAATACCAACTACTATGCCCTAACCAGCATGGCTTCAGACAGAACCATAGTACCACCACTGCCCTGTTGGAGTATACAGACTATGTGCACAAGGCACTGGAAGAAAGCAAATTGGTGGGGTCAGTGTTCATTGACCTCACCAAAGCCTTTGACACTGCTAACCATTCCCTTCTCCTGGCACAGCTGCAGAACCTGGGTGTGGCGGCCAATACCGCATGCTGGTTGCAGAACTACCTGACTCATAGAAGCCAACATGTCAAAGTTAGGTAAACAGCGTCTAGTTCCAGAGAAGTATCATTATCAGTCCCCCAGGGGTCAATATTGGGGTCCTTACATTTCAGCCTTTTTTAAACAACCTTCCTAAAGCATGTGATACTAAACTTATCCTATATGCTGATGATGCAGTACTTCTCAACAGCAATACATCCCATGATGCCCTCCAATCCGAACTACAGAACTCTTTCAATGAACTAGAGGACTGGTTCTGCAGGCATAAACTTCTACTAAATTATAAAAAGACCAAGGCCATGCTTATATCCGGTGCCTAGCACAAAAAGAGGTTCCCTTCCCTCGTCATCTCCAACACAGTCAGTGAACCGTTGGAGCAAGTGCACTCATTCAAGTACCTGGGGGTCACCCTAGATGACACCCTCACCTTCACCTAACATATCGACTCAGTGGTTAAGGTGGTAAACACCAAGTTGGGTGTCCTCTATAGACACAGGAAATATCTCACCCTTGAGGCCCTGTGCCTGTCAGTCTCCAGCGCCATCCTATCAACCATTGATTATGGCCTGGTGGTCTACGGAGCGGCAATGGATATGGCTTTAAAGAGGGTTCATATTATTCTCAATAAAGCCTGAAGGCTGACCCTGGCTATGGATCATCATGTGCACACTTGCTTTCTGTATGAATAGACTAATTGGCTGCCTCTAAAGAACAGGATCAAGTTCCAAACCTGCCTCCTGGGTAAGAAGGCGTAATTGGGCCCCCCCCCATGTATCCAACTTCCTCTTGCAGATTGCTACCCTCTGTGACAGCAGAGGTAGGATGAGGGGGGCCCTATCAACACTTTTTGAACTGCACTTGGACAACATGTCTTCACCTATAGGGCCCCCCAGTGGCTTAACAAAATCACTGTGCCCATTTAAACCTCCAAATGCCTATCACACTTCAAAACTGGACTAAGGCAACACCTTAAATCAATCACAGAGTGTGACTGCCTCTGAAGGCTAGTCTCTCCCCCTCCTTAGCCTCCTGAGTTGCTCATGTGGCAGCCCTGCTGCACCCCACTGCTCCGTACAGCTAGTGTCTGCTCTCCATAGTAGTCACTCTACCCCTCCTTTGGTACTCTCCCCCTCCATCAACCTACACATTGCCCCCTGAACTGACACTTGGGATACACTCTGTTTCCCCCCAACCCCCAGTCCCTCCTGTCCCCACCTCTTCTGACATGCCTAGGGCCAACCCCACCCCATGTGGCTTTCAGCATGCTGCCCCTGCTGTTCCCCCTGAGTACCTTCCTTCATCATAACTCCATCCCCGCACCACTTCCCTCCCCATTGCCCCTGTATGACCATTTAGTCAAGCACTTTTCCCATCTGGTGCCACCTTCCCCTTTGCCCCTCCCTCCTGGCACCCCCAGCCACTATTTCACCCTCCTATTTTTGACAAAGCCTCAACACAAGGCTGCTTACCCTTCCTAAGAATTCCCATCAACTCGAAAGGGGATTCTCCCCTGCTTTCCCCAGCTCACCACTGCTTTTCTATATCCTTTACTGATGCTGTACTAATTCCATGGTACTAGTGAAAACACTGTAACATTGTAACCTAGGTATGCTCTATCCTTGCTTGACATAATATGTCTATTGTCTGTCTACCTGACGTGGGACCTTTGTAAAAGAGCTTGTGCTCAAATGTCTTCTCCAAATCAGTAAATAAATAAATAAATACAATAAACATCCATGGCAACACCCATGGTAACAACATACTTTTAAAATGGAGAACCACCACTTCACCAAAAAGTACCGCAAAAATCACGAATAAAAATAATTTAAATATGATAATAATAAATAACTGACTTAAAAGGTCCTAATTTATTACATAAATGGAGTATGCAATGGGGACTTTGTGTAATAAATGACTTTTCTGCACTTGAGTAGTTTAATAGCAGGACAAGAGGACACAGCATAAGATTAGAGGGGGGCCGATTAAGGCGGTATTTGAGGAAATTCTTTTTCACAGAAAGGGTGGTGGATGCATGGAATGGCCTACCTCAAGAAGTGGTGGCTATGAATACAGTGCAGGGCTTCAAACAGGCTTGGGATAGGCATAAGGGAGCAATACAAATGAGTATGAATAGATAGGCCACTGACAGAGCAAAGGCCGATGGCACATTTATAAGGCAGAAAAAGAAATGGGCAGACTGGATGGGCCTTGCGGTCCTTATCTGCCATCAACTTCTATGTTTCTATAGTTTGACCTCAGACACCTCACTCATGACTTACAATTATGCAACAGCAACACTATATTTAGGGTTGGATAGGGTGTTTAGTGTTAAATCCCAAGTTGTGCTCTTTAATAACTTTGCAACCATTCAACTAATTTGCATGAAATGTTGCATGCATAGTCTTGCAGGGTAGATCTCTGGATGTGCCTAGTTTTGTTCCAGTCAGATGTGCGGAATCTGAGATCTGGATAGTGCAAAAAGTGAATTGTCTGAGTTTGTTGCTGTTTGGTGACACCTGAAGCACCCAAATGATTTAGAATGTGGTTCTAAAATGTTCAGGGTAGAAAGAGACTGGCCCACACATGTGCCTTATGATGGTTAGGTGAAAAATATTAATTCATTCCAAAGTTATTAAATTTTAAAATTGCAAGTTCTTAGTATGCTCAGTAAGCACTTCACAATAGCTATATGAAATGAAAAAAAGTCCTTTCTTGTATGGGGCCAATTCTTTTTTTCATGAGGGAAAAATCCTTCTTCATTTGCCACCATCTTGTTTTCCATTTTTTTTAGAGGGGTTGTTGCTAAAAAAATTTCAAAACCCACAAAAATGATATTCTCCTGACAGACCAACACATCAATATTGCTCATCAGGACTCCTTTAGGTGGATTCTGCACTTAACTGTTGGAGAAATGACCTACAACATTTTTTTTTTCAGTTTAAAGGCTGGTGGATTCTGGGTTTTTTTTGTTTGTTTGTTTCTTTGTTTTTAGTATGTATAACTGGTGTACACTCCTATTTTAGTTTATTTTGAAATTCAATTCTTTGATTTTACACTTGTACTCACAATTAGTAAAACTGCTCAGTGGCTGCATCTGCAGCATTCTCAGTTGGCAAGCGGACAGAGGACAGACATCTCTGTGCTAGCCAGAAGTGACTTCTTGGGGGGGGGGGGAGGTACAATCATTTAGAAGCTTGCAATCATGCTGTGATCACCCCTCCATTTGACTATGCTTCTTGTCAGTTGTTGAACTGGGCTGGAAAAGGTTGGATTTACACTAAATAAACTGATTTGTCATAAAGTGTTGCATTTTAATTTTTCATCACAAAATGGTCTGATTAAACTTACACTGTACTGCCAAACAAACAGATGCTGTGTACTACACTTCCAGATGTTGTATATATTGAGGAACTGATGTCTCAGTAGAAACTGTGGCTGTTTTCAGGAAGAAAGTGCTTGAAAGAGATGGCAGGCAAGGATATGGTATGTGTGAGCAGTTTCTACACACTGTTTATTATTTATTTTAGAATATATTGTTTTGTTGTTTTGATATGATGGCCAACAGAGATAAGCTAGCACTGGCAGGAAGAAATACAGATGAGTGGGTATAGGCAAAGTGGGCAAGCATTAAGAATGCAATACTTGAAGCAACATCCCATTGTGTTAGGGAGAAAAGCAAGAGCAAAAGAAGGAGGAAACCACTTTGTTTCTCAAAAACTGTAGCAGAAAAGGTCAGAGCCAAAAGGCTGGCCTTCAGGAAACATAAGGGAACTTAGCAGGATGAAGATAAAGAGGCATACCAAACTTCCCTAAGGGAAACAGGGAAGGCAGTAAGGCAGGCAAAGGCCCAAACTGAGGAAACACTAGCATGAACAGTAAAAGAAGGGGACAAGACTTTCTATAGATACATTAGTGAAAGGAGAAAGTACAGAGGGGGTATTGCTAAGATCAAAGGGGATAAAAAGAAGTGTGTGGAGGAGGAGGACAAAGGAAAGGCATCTATCCTGAATAGATATTTCTGCTCAGTATTTACTGAGGAGAAGGTAGGGCAGGGCCCACAGTTCAGCACCATGGACACGGGGTGGGGAGGAGGGAGGTGTGCACACATCCCTTCCACAAAAGAAAGAGTCCTAGCATGGGCTTGCTAGCTCAGGGTGGACAAGGCAATAGGGCCTGATGGCATACATCCCAGGGTACTAAAGAAGCTAAGGGTGGAACTAGCAGAGCCATTATCAAAATTGTTTAGTGAGTATCTGAGCACAGGAGAGATCCCAGAAGATTGGAGGAGGACTCATGTGATCCCACTCCACAAGAGTGGTAGGAGGGAGGAGGCAAGGAATTACAGACCAGTCAGTCTTACCTCAGTAGTGGGCAATATTATGGAGGCACTCCTTAAGGAAAGGATAGTGCAACACCTGGAATCCATAGAAGCACAGGTTCCAAGGCAGCATGTGTTTACAATTGGAAGGTCCTGTCAAACTAATCTCATAGATTTCTTTGACTGGGTAACCAGAGTGGTGGGCCAAGGGGGTACAGTTGATGTCACCTACCATGACTTCAGCAAAGCTTTCAATACTGTTCCACATAGAAGATTCATTAATAAGTTGGGTAGGCTCAGGGTGGGTCAGAAGTTGATCAACTGGGTGGCAAACTGGTTGCCAGGCAGAAAACAGAGAGTAGTAGTAAACGGTATATAGTCAGAAGAGATGCAGGTCACAAGTGGGGTACCTTGGGAATCAGTTCTGGGGCCAGTCCTCTTCAATATCTTCATCAGTGACATTGCAGATGGACTGGAGGGTAAGATTTGTCTGTTTGCAGATGACACCAAGATCTGCAACAGAATAGATGATCCAGATGGGGTGGGCAGAATGAGAAGAGATCTGGATAAACTGGCAAAATGGTCAGAAGAGTGGCAACTGGGGTTTAAAGTAAAGAAGTGCAAGATCATGCACATAGGAAAGAGAAACCCTGAAGCCACCTATAGGTTGGGAGGGGAGTTGCCACCAATCACAAGGGAAGAAAGAGACTTGGGCATCATCATCACAGATAACTTGAAATCATACAAGCAGACCACTAAAGCAGTAGGTAAGGCTAGAGGGACGTTCACGTGTATTAGTAAGGGTATCACAAGTCATAAGTGAAAGGTAATAATCTCTCTTTACAAGACACTGGTTAGGCCTTATCTGGAGTACTGCGTGCAGTACTAGAGGTCGCACCTGCACCAGGACATTAACAAAATGGAGGCAGTCCAGAGAAGGGCAACCAAAAGGGTGCAGGGACTGCACATAAAACATATGAGGACAGATTAACAGAGCTCAATATGTATACCCTGGAGCAAAGTAGGGAGAGAGGTGATATGATCAAAACATTCAAACACCTTAAGGGCATTAACAAGATGAAAAAGTCTAACATGTTTCAGTATAAGAAAAATAGCAGGACAAGAGGACACAGCACGAGATTAGAGGGAGGCTGATTAAAGGGTAATGTGAGGAAGTTCTTTTTCACAGAAAGGGTGGTGGATGCATGGAATGGCCAACCTCATGAAGTGGTGAATATGAATACAGTGCATAGCTTCAAGCAGGCATGGGATAGGCATAAGGGAGCAATACAGATGAGTATGAATAGATAGGCCATTGACAGAGTAAAGACCTATGACACATTCATAAGGTAGAAAAATATTAGCAGACTGGATGGGCCTTGCGGTCCTTATCGGCTGTCAACTCCTATGTGTGTTTATGTGAGGGATGGGGAAAGGAAGAAGAATCTAAACCCATAAACCATAGCACCAAGGCTGTTGATGTCGGGGAAACGGTGTCACTCTGTGGGTGGTTCTACTGCAGCCAAAGTTTGTATGGCATTGCTGCAAGGATGAAATGGCAAGGTTAATCTGGAAAATGAGATGGTGTCAGTTTTTGGATCAGAGTCATCAGTGCAGGGCTGACTGCTTGCTGTTCTACTACTGTTGTTAGTTGGAGGGACCCTGTTGGAGTTGATACTGACAGCATTCAGCTGAATAAACTGGATGATAGATCTGGGAAGTAAAAGCTGCGACACCGCCAGCTGGCTGAGATGAGACTGGCATGATGGCAATGCAAGTCCAGCTTGTTAATTAATTCTGCAGTTATGGTTTACTTTCACAGTCTGTATACTGCCAATAAATTGTGTGTTGGTACATTGTTTTCACTGAGTGCGATAATTCTGTAATGTTGACTGGTTCTACATACTGGTATTCTAAGTGCTATTCATCGAGTAATGTTCTAATTTCTAAAATCTTATTGCTTGTAAATGATAAAGAAGCAAATTATTAACATAGTGTTTGCTCCTGCAAAATAATAAAAGCCCTAAGTATTGCTCCCCAGTTTTCATCCCATAGAAGTAATGTAGAGAGTAAAACAATGTGCACTCATATGCATAACACACAAAAATATTGATGTTTACACCCTTTGTCCTCACAACGCACACTATAAAAAGTTGATTGGGAGATGGCAACAGGGTGCTATTGGTGCCTGAGCAGCACAAAACAAAATGCCATTTTACCAATGGTCCAAAACAAACAAACCCTGTCAGAACTGGCAACGACAGTACCCAGCTGCCAGGTCAGGGTCAGCTTTTAACAGTGTGATGCTGTGAGGACAAAGGGTGTAAACATATAGAGGATAATGTATGGTCATCAATGGTTAACCGGTTTGTTAACCATCGAGAGGTTGCCAGGGCGACCTTGTAAACCTAAGAGCAAAGCTCGAGAGGTTTATGTCGCCATGGCAACCTCTAGATTGGTTAAAAAAATGGTTAATCATCGATGCACCATACATTATATTTTATAGTGTATGGTACCATTTAGGTTTTTAAGAAAAGAAAACAGTTTCTTACTATGGTTTTGTTTCAGTCACCACCGCTCTACCCTCACTGCTGTGGCCATTTCAAGGCCCTCTGATCCAGTTGCGCGTGTACCCAGACTGTTCCTGGTTGTTAACCCATTGATGTGATGTACCATCAATGGGTTAACAAGATCGTGACATCACATCGATGATAAAACGTTGTTATAAAAAGGTAGATTTCTACTTATAACAACGTTCTACCATACATTATAAACATGTTATGTACTGTGTATATGAATGCATTTTGTTTTGACCTCAATTCAAAAGCAGATAACTTTTTTTTGTTAAGGTTTTAATTGCTCTTGCTAGTTTGTCTCTGCATTGGTGATGTCTGAATTGCAGGTGTGGTGGTGGTGGTGTTGGTGGTATGAGTGTCACCCTGACATCAATAGTTTTGGTCATGCTGCAAAAGACTTGACTTTCCTCCTAAAGTGACACGTCTTGTCTAGTGGCAAGGTGTAGCAATGTACACTTCTTGAGACAGCATACATAGAAACATAGAAACATAGAATTTGACGGCAGATAAGGACCGCTTGGCCCACCCAGTCTGCCCATTTCCCTACCTAATAGATAAGTTGCAGATCCTAGTTAACCAGCAGCCTACTTCTTTCTACTCCCACCCCCAAGAATTGCCTTATGGCTGTCCCATGCGTGCTTGAATTCAACCACTATTTTTGACTCCACAACCACCTTCGGAAAGCCGTTCCATGCATCCACAACCCTCTCTGTGAAAATACTTCCTTACATTACCTCTGAGCCACCCCCATCTTCAAATTGTGCCCCTTGTTCTTGCACACCTCTTTTTTGAAAGATGCTACCCTCTTGGACTTTGTTGTTTCCCTTAAGGTACTTGAAAGTTTCTATCATGTCCCCCCTCTCCCTCCTTTCCTCAAGGCTACACATATTAAGCTCCTTTAGTCTCTCTTCATATGTCTTCTGGTGCAGACCCTGCACCATTTTAGTTGCCCTCCTCTGGACAGCTTCAATCTTGTCTATGTTCTTGCGGAGATTGGGTCTCCAGAACTGCACACAGTACTCCAGATGGGGTCTCACCAGCTGTCTGTACAGAGGGATAACAACTTCCTGTTTTCTACTGCTGATGCCTCTTCCTATGCATCCCAGTATCCCCCCAGCCCTCCTTACTGCCCTCTCACATTGCTTGCCCACCTTTAAGTCATCTGATATGACTACCCTCAGGTCCCTTTCCATTTTTGTTGTTGTTAGTATCTCACCCCCCATTGTGTACTCTTCCCCTAGGTTTTTGTTTCCCAGGTGCATTACCTTGCACTTCTTAGCGTTAAATCTAAGCTGCCATACATTTGACCATTCCTCTAACCTTGCCAAGTCCCTTCTCATCCTTTCCACCCCACCTTATGCAACAACTCTGTTGCAGATCTTTGTGTCATCTGCAAAGAGACATACTTTTCCTTCCAGTCCCTCTGCAACGTTGCTTATAAAGACATTGAAGAGGACTGGTCCTAATACTGAACCCTGTGGTACCCCACTAGTAACCCCCCTTTCTTCAGAGTGGACTCCATTTACTATTACCCTCTGTGTCCTATTATCCAGCCAATTCTTTACCCAGGCTATCATCTTGGGACCCACTCCCAGGCTGGCTAACTTGTATATTAATCTTTTGTGTGGGACTGAGTCAAATGCCTTGCTAAAGTCTAGATAGGCCATGTCCACAGCCCCTCCCTGATCTACAGTACTACTTTGGTCACCCAGTCAAAGAAATCTATTAGATTCATCTGGCATGACCTTCCTGCTGTGAATCCATGATACCTTGGGTCCTGTGCCCCTCTGGCCTCTAGGTACTCGACAATTCTTTCCTTCAGAAGTGATTCCATCATTTTCCCCATCACTGAGGTTAAACTAACAGGTCTGTAGTTTCCTGCTTCTGCCCTGCTCCCTCTTTTGTGAAGGGGAATCACAACTGAAAAAAGTAAAAAACAAATGTAAATCAAAGATAAACAAAATGGAAATAAAACAAGAAGCTGAAAATAATGAAATCCTGTTGCACACATTAGAACTAAACAGTATTCCCAATCCAATAGCTCTTTAAATCCTTTTTTGTGACTGACTTTCAGTACAAAAATGTTCATATGAAGAAAGATATCACATGAAAATTTTCATATTAATTGCTTTTTCCATATTTAAGTCATCGTTTCCTGGTGTCTAGTGGTGACCCCCCCACACCCTCCAATCGCAATCCCCTTAATTATTTAATTGTTCCCTGGTGTCTAGTGGAAACCTCACCCTCTGACTAATGTCCCCATATTATTTAATCATTCACTGGTGTCTAGTAATGCCCCCCACCCACAGATTTCCATTCCTGTAATTATGAAATCTCTCCCTGGTGTCTAGTGGAACCACCTTGCTCCTCTGATGGAAGTTCCTGCAATGCTGAATATTTCCCTGGTGTCTAGAGGCACACCCCCACCTTCTGGTCCTCATCCCTATATTTAATTTTTCCCTAGTGTCTAGTGGTACCTCCCACCCTCAGATGCCATCCCCTACCTATTGTAATTTTCCCTGGTGTCTTGTGGCAACCCCCACCCTCCAGTTACCTTCCCTGTTCAGATTTCTTATTTCCCTGGTGTCTAGTGGCAACCCCTTCCCTCAATCACCATTATTTCTCAAATAAAGAAAACAGTCACTCAATGTCTTTTTTATAAACCAGTAAAAAAAAAATCCCTTGCCGATCAGATCCTCCCAACCCGATCTCCCACTCAACACCCACCACCCTGCACCCCAGCACACCCTCATGCACCTGAACAAGTCCCAGGGTGAAGATCCACTCTCAAATGGAAACTCTGACTGCAACATGAGAAAATAAGGTACAGTACATGCTGTTCAGTGCATTTAAATGAAGTTTTAAACTTTGTTGCATAACTTAGCAATATTTTTCTATATTTATACACCAGATTTCGAACATGGCCTTTTTGACACCTCTACTCATGAACAATGGTGGTAGAGTTCTATAAATCTGGCCCAAAAGGTGATTCCATGGTCATTTGGTGAAATCACTTTCAGGCAGGATTTGAAGATGTTCACTGCCCTTGTTCATGAGGTGGGGTCATAAGAAGGCTATATTGAAAATTTGGGGTCAAAATATGTAAAAATGGCAAAGTTATTCACATATGTTGACAAATTACTACATTAGCTTTTAACTTTGTTAATTTTAAATATTTTAACCCCCAAATCTCAACATAGCCATTTCTTTACACCGCCTCATAAGCATGACAGCTGTCATTTTTCAAATCTTGACCAAAATGTCTTTTTGTGGCTATGGCATGGAATGATATTGCAGTGGTGTGAAATCACATTTTGGCGGGGATTTGAAAATTTTCAGTACCAGGTACATGATGTCTGGTAATAAGAAGGCTATGTTGACAGTTTGGTTGTCATATAAATAGAAATTATCAGGACCTAGAAGGCCCTGCTCTTCCATCGCAACATATATATATATAAAAATCTATGGAGGGATAGGAGCTCAGGGCCCTCCAGACCCTGTGCTCCCATAGGCAAAAAAGGATACCATTACACTATCACAAAAGGTATGGATGGATGGGACAGCAGGGCCCAGAGGGACCTGTGCTGCCAGAGGTAAATAAGAATATGATTATGCTATCTCAGAAAGTATTTTTATTTTTATTTATTAAGTCTCAGATTACAAATACCTTTGAGCAATGAGCTCTTTTACAAAGGTTCCACATCAAAAATGTGACTACAGATAAACAGCTAGGTAAAAGGTACTTATGCGGAACAGATGCTCAAATGTGCAAGAAAAATAAATGAAAAAATACAAGTAATTAAGTAAGGAAATTCTTTGCAAAAAAACTCTGTTACTGCACTATTTAGGGTTAAGACTACAGCAACAAAAGTAGAGGAATGTAATTTTAGGGTTTCCAACCCTAAACCTCCCCCACACCAGAAGCAATTCAGGATGGAGTCTACCTTGGGGTTGTCAGCCCTTAAGCTTACCCCACTGCGGTAGCAAGAAAGCTCAGACGTGATGTACAGAAGTGTGTATGCTTCAGGAGTATATACAATAGGGTGAGCTTTAGGGCTGACAACCCAAGGAAGACTCCACTCCTGATTTGCTTCAGGTGTGTGTGTGTGTGGGGGGGGTTAGGGTTGGAAACCCTAAAATCACATTTTCCTACTTTTGTTGCTGTAGTCTTAACCCTAAATGGTGCAGTAATGGAGTTTTTTCTGAATAATTTATATATAGATTAATATATATATATATATATATATATATGTACTATCTATCTATATATATATATATATATATATATGTGTAATAGATAACCCACTCTTAGGTGTGTGGTTGTGCTGTGATATACGCACGCTTTGGTGTGCATTTTATGCACAAGGCCACAGGCTGAGTGTGTCAACCACCCAAGGCTAGCGTATATCAGAGCCCGACCACACACCGTAGAGTGGGTTATCAATCTTATAAAATGGCAAAATAGTTTTTTAGAGGGGTAAAAGTGCAGGTCTGCAGTCGCGCTCTGATATACGCACAGTCATGTGATGGAATCAAACAAATCAGTAGACATCATTGTTCCTACCCATTTTATAAATATATTTATATATATATATATATATATATATATAAATATATTGAGAGAGAGAGAGCGAGACAAACAGACAGTGGTGTTCCACAGGGGTCAGTACTTCAGTACTTTGACCATCCTTTTCAACATATTCGTTAGCGACATTGCTGATGGACTTCAGTGGAAAGTCTGCCTTTTCACAGAAGATACACAACTCAGCAACTGGGAAGACACAGATGAAGGTGACACTCTGGGATGGAAGCCGATCTCAAGGAATTAGAAGAGTGGTCAAGAATATGGCAGTTAAAATTTAATACCAAGATCTGTAAGATGATGCACATGGGTAAATGTAACCCAAGAAAGACATACACTCTGAATGGGCATCAATTAGAAGAATTAAAAATGGAAAGGAACCTCAGAGTAATTGTTACCGATGATGTAAAAGTGGGGAAACAATGTGAAAAAGTAGCACAGAAGACCAGAGGTATCCTCAGCTGCATAGGTAGAGGGATTACGAGCAGGAAGCACAAGGTAATCATCCCACTGTGTAGGTCCTTGATCAGGCAGCATCTGGAATACTGTGTGTAGTTCTGGAGGTCCCACCTAAAAAAGGGTTCAGAGAAGGGCCACTAAAGGCCCTTTTACACACATGCTGCTGTGCTGAACAAGCATTACCTGTGTAGCGCCGATACAGCATGTTCCACTCCTTGTTCTGATTACACGAGTTCTATTTTTCACCACAAAGTGCCCTGCTATCCCTACCAGTGCAGTACTCCTTGCTAGAGCTAGAGTTGTTTGCTCCAGAATGGGCACTTTACACTGCGTGCTGCAAAGGCACATTTGGGACAAACCACCTACACCACGGAGTGCATTTCAGGTGACCATTCATTTTTATAATGGAACAAATAGTGTTTACATAGCATTGGATGGAACGGTAAGGTCCTTCCGTAACACTTATTCCATTGTAAGACTGCCAGTGTAAAAGCGCCTTAAGATGGTGCAGGATCAAGAACAGTATGAAATGAGACTCAGTGAATTAAACTTATACTCTGTAGAGCTAACAAGAAATAGGGGGGCCATGATAGATACATTCAAATACATAAAGGGAATCAACACAGCCCAGACAGGAAATCTATTCCAGGAAAACAAAACAACACATACAAGGGGTCACAATCTGTGCCTAGTGGGAGGCAGATTTGGAACTAATATAAGGAAATACTTTTTCACAGAGGGGTGACCATGGAACAGCCTTCCTTCAGAGGTGGTAGCATCAAAGAGAGTACAGGAATTCAAACTAGCATGGGACAGGCAATGCGGGCACCTGAAAGGGTAATAAAACAAGGAGAGGGTAGAAATCTTCAGCAGATTAGATGGATCACATGGTCCCCATCTGCCGGCTACTTGTTATGTTCTTATGGTCCTGGAGTGTTCCTCTCAACTACAGTATTTATAATAGTCTTGAATCCTAGATAACCATCTATGTACCACAAAGCACGATATTAAACATAATTTTAATCTGTTGGCAGTATAAAAATAAACATTTATAAATAAACTGGGATTGGTGAATTGGTGAAGAAAAGGCAGGATTATTCACGTGGGAGATATTATTGCTTGTTACGACTGTATTTTGTTCTTATCATATTACTAGTCCTAAACGTCTCCCTCCCTCCCTCTCTCTCCTGAATCCTATTCCTCCCTTACCCTGGCTTCAGGTCACATTATAGCTGTAAATGAGCCTGCTGTTTTCTACATGGTTTACCTGGTAAAATGTTTTAAAACAAATAAAATAAAGAAATAAATGGGCATCCCTCAGGCAATGTAACTTTTACATTGTTATCAACCCACTATGTAAATACCAAGAGCACTGCAAATCAATATAACTTGAATGCTTCAGATTGTCCCTTAAAATCAGTGTTTAAATCTTCAGTAGAGGTCTGACTAAGTTCAGAGTCCCATACACTGATACCTACCACAACAGTCCTGACAGGACACAGTACATGGGACTTTAATGAAAAGACTGCAACAGTCTAGAATAATTTACAGAAATGCCCCCCACCACCTTGAAAGAGACACAATATCTGGTGGGGTCTGATCATACTCTGCTTTGCTCCCTGTCCACAGGTCACCACTGTCTGGTTACTCCCCCTGGCACTCCACTCTCTGTTTTGGGGCAACTTGATGTTATCTGGTTGTTCTGCTGTTCTCCACGATCTGGTCACTCCACTGCTTGCTGTTGTCTGGTTGTTGTGAAGCCCACTGCCATCCGGTCACTCTGTTTGCTTGGCCCACTTCCCAAACAATACAGATGTCAAGTGCCCGTTCTACAGGCAGGGTTGGCCTCTAACTATCTCACTCACTCATTGGTGTAAGATAAGAAACACAAGCCCACCCTGCCTATGCACTAGCCTCTATGTCTGATCGCGGATGGCTTGGTTACTGTGGGAGGAAGATGAGATCCTGCTGATCTAGAATGAAGAAAAGAGGTCCCCAGTGTCACCACCCTTAAAAAGACCATTGCAGATGCAACAAGCTTCTCTTCTGGGTTGAAAACAATCACTTCAATGCAATGTACTTTCTTCAGGTACACACCCAAGTACCTGGTTTCCTATCTTGACCCACCCATGAGGCACCATGCAGAACATTCAAAAAATGGTATAGCTACTGCACATCAACCTGTGCTACTTCAGGCAAGGCAAGGACAATTTTATATATATGGTGGTTTATCCTAAAGGCTCAGGGCTCCACACAGTGAAACAGATTACAATACTGCACATACAA
Source organism: Neoceratodus forsteri (assembly GCA_016271365.2). Lineage (NCBI taxonomy): Eukaryota > Metazoa > Chordata > Ceratodontiformes > Ceratodontidae > Neoceratodus > Neoceratodus forsteri. Next base: position 762,014,808 of record CM057451.1, read on the forward strand.
ATACTTAGTAAATATTCTAATAAACATATTGACAATCCTTAATTAATATACTAGGCTTATTCAAAAATATAAAATAATAAGGATCCATTAAAGGCCTTCTGCAAACAAGCAAAAAACAAATAGGGTGCTAAAGAATTTCTAGAATAACAGTGTAGTCACACCAAAGGCTCTGTCCTTATACAACTTTAGCATTGACCAGAGGAACACCAACAAGTCAGACTGGAGGGAGTAGAAAAGGTGGGCAGGGAGACAGAAGATCTTTCAGGTAGCAAGGATCCAAGCCGTGCTGGGCCTTGTATTTTAACAAGCCAGTCTTGAAGCTGATGCATCACCAAACAGGCAGCCAATGCAGGCTGTGCAGAACTGGCATAATAATACTCCTTTTTGTTGAAAGTGGCCAGTGGCCAAAGTTTAGTGACCAGTGACCAAACAATATGTAACTGGCTAACCAAAAGGTTGATGAGATAGAAAGGTGTAAAATGGCTAGTGTACAGGCTGCAAAGGGCTAGTAAAAGGTGAAGGTGGCTAGTAGATGACTACATGATACCAACATGTAGACTGATGTGCCTTGCAAGTGCAGAGGTGTTTGGAGAGTAATTGTTGAAACCATGCAAATAATGATACCACTGTGCAAATTGATGTCTGTGTAGATGCTCAGGTTCAAAAGGTGTTGGGGCCCTTTAAATAACTGTAGAAAATAAGTGAAGAGCATGAACTGTGTTTAAAAAAATAAGTGTTTTAAAGAAAATTAGCTTTGCTTTGCTCAGCAGAGCTATTTTGTACAAAACTTTCCTTCAACCCAAGGTCATAGCCAAAAATAAGGTTCAGCTGCTTCAAACCACTGCAGCTTAGATACAGTTCCTCATTTTATGATTTCTTGTGTTTAAAAAGAATGTGCAACAGATAGTTGATAAGAAACAATTATATCCTTGTTTTGGCCACTGTCTAGTCAGCAAGTTATTTAAAGTGAATGTGAAGTCCCCTCGTATGTTTTCTGTATCTTAAAGAGAGTTATTTTTGATAAATGTAAAACCCCTGATTACTTGTTTTTCCATTTAAGAATGACTGCATGTCTCAGCAAAGTGTCAAAAGTATCTTATGACATGAGGTATCTTATGGCCAACGTATTTTTGAACCCGAGTCTTATGACTTGTTGAATGACATATTGTCTGTGTTTAAAACTGTTGACGTAGTTTTGGGGAAATTCCAGTCTTACATTTTTTTTCTAAGCTTGCTACACATAAATATGGGACCTATAGTTATGTCCAGCATCCCTTTGAGAAGATGCAGTCTGAGACAATCTGCAGTCTGAGACTATCCATAGATTGCTCGGGGGATCCAGAGATGTATGGTTTCATGTGTCTCTGCAAATTCTGTAGCCCTATAATGCAAACATTACTAGCTGTCTAGATTGCATGTTAGAAACACCCCAATGGACTGTTCCATGGACTGTTTCATTGGCTGTAAGATTAAATTGTATCAGGTACACTCGGGTAGTAGCAGGCTACCCGAGACTATCTCAATAAATTATAACTAATTTGGCAAAGAAATAGTGTGGTGGCTTTATTGAATTACTGAGAATTACCAACCAGGAACCTGTATAACCTGTATAATTGTATCCGTTTTACATTTTGAGATGTTTCAACTATCAATCAGGCAGCTGCATTCTGGGACAGCTAAAGGTGGTGGCTCAGACACTCAAATAAGCTTTGCTAGAAAGCATTGCAGTAGTCCAGTTAATATGTTGCAAAGGGATGCGCTATCATAATTGGGTCCCCTGGCACAAGATGTGGTTTATCTTGGTAGTAGTAAGTAATAAGTAAGTAAGTAAAAATTGTTATTCATTGTTACATAAACATGTACAAGAACATTGTCATTCCCCATTGAGCTACAGGCTCATTTTCAATGGGTACCATTTACATGCAATGCCTGGTTAAATATCAGGTGATGTTATGAAGATAAAAAAGTCACTACAAACTGCAACCATCATATAATGTTGCACTGCTAGCTTGCACTCCATAGTGCCCCCTAGATTTCTTACTGAATCCACAGCTCCAAGTGGATGCCATTTAAAAAGTTCATCACTACCAGTCCTAGCCAGCCCAAGGGAACCTGGTTCAACAAGCATCACCTACGTATTACTTGGGTTGAGGCTTAGCCAGTTGGATGCCATCCAGTTATTGATTTCATAAAGACAAAGACACATCACTAAGCTTGTATTCACCCTGTCAAGTGCACAAGATGAGTATAGCTGGGTCACATAGCAATGAAACTGCAAGTTATACAGTCTCACAGTCTCACTCAGTAGTAGCATGTACATGGTGAACAACATGGATGTAAGGATCAAGCCTTGAGGCACTCCACAGTTTAGTACTACTGTTCCAAATATGATATTACCTAGAACCACCTGTTGTACTCTACAGTGAGGAACACTGTGCTGGTTATTCCCACATTGTGTTTTAGGCAATCAAACAGCACTCCATAATCCACCATATCAAACACTGATGAGAGATCAAGAAGGATCAAAATGGACCAATACCCAATATCCCTCACAGTGAAAAGATCATGGAATAACTTGACAAGGGCGGTCACCATTCTGTGATGAAGTCTTACCCAACTGCAGAGACTCATAGATATCAAACTTTTCTAGGTGAGGTGCCAGCTACACCATTACTGCCTTCTCAACAACCTTCCCCCCAAAGGGAAGGTTTAACACACAAGCCTGTAATTCACAAGACTGTTAATGTGCAGGGATGGCTTCTTCAGGAGGTGTTTCACATCTGCCCTTTTCAAAGCAGCAGGGATTACTCCCTGCTTCAATAAACACCCAACAGTCTTTGGGATAATTTGACTCAAGGTCTCCCAACATTCAGCAAGCTGTCAGGTAGGCCCCAGGTACAACATACAGTAGATGGGCTCGGGATCCCCTGGCACACCTCCTCATCCATAACTGTATGAAACTCCACACAGGGTGGCAGATTACCTGAGCTCATCTGTAATGAGGTACTACAGACCCATGACAGGTCACTTGAGGTAATCTGGGCCTGAACAGATGGCAATTTGTTAAGAAAAATTCAATTAAACCCTTCACATTTTTTCTGAGAAAACTACCTGGAGATGGGGTTAAGCAACATATGTGAAAATGTCCAGCCAGACAATGTTTCTCTAAGCAATCATCCTTGAGAGAAACATTGTTTTTCTGGGCCCTCAGCACCAACCTGTCCTCCACTGACTGGGATCTCCACCAAAAATGCTCTAACTTCTGTCCTAGAGTCTGCAACTGCCTCAGCTCATCGCAATAGTATGGTAATCTGTAGCCAGATATCAAAGGGTGAACACAGTAGGTTGCAAAAGAGTTCAAGACAGACATAAGAGCTATGTTATAGCTCCCCACGACCTTTTTTGTTCCCTCAGCACATGTTGTCATTGTAGTGAGATATACAGTTCTGCCTAGGAGCTTGCTAGGCTCCACATTCTTCTTGGAGTAGTATTGGACATTTTTAAAGGGGAAGTATTTAAATGGTGGGCCTCTCAGAAGAACTTCATGGTATAATGATCTGATCAAACAACCAGACCAACCTTGACCTCGCAAACGTCATGGCCCAATTAGAATACTAGGTCCAAGGCTTGACCATGCTTATGGGTGCTGGAGGCAACCACTGGTGCAAAATCCAGCAATGACATCAGCTAGAAGATATGTTGTCTAGATTGTGAGACTTCATGCTTGACCCGGCATTGATATTTATTTATTTATTTAGTTTTTGTTGATGAGGAAAGGAGGACTAGACATTTCTGCCTATTTTCAGCCTTGTCCTGTGGGAAAGGGGGAAGATACAGATGCCAACTGACATACAGAACCAGATTATGTTTTTGGTGGTATTTGAGTGAATGGGGCGGAAATTTGTCCAGGGCACCATAGAAATTCCCCTACTGAACTGTAGGGGGAACCTCTGTCTCTCTGATGGAGGTTTCAGTGTCTGACTGTATGGAGGTTGGGAAGGTTGTGTTGGGAGACCTCCCCAGGAACATATGGAGCAAGAATCTGTAGCTATTTCTGGAGACTTGATACATGGGAATTTGCTTGTGGTAAAGTAGAAACAACAGAGACTTCAAACTTCTACTGTGGAGATACCAGAAATGCCGAATACGGAGCATGTTGTTGTCGAAATGGAAATAATTAATGACTTGGAGGAGGATAGTATGGCCCCGTCAGTGGAACAGCAGCAGAGGGATGGAGAGACAGCTCCGGCAGGAGCACAGCTTCCAGGAGATAACACTGCTGATGATCACAGATGTCAGGTGGAAACTACGTCGCAACTTGTGCGACAACAATTTGGGATTCAACAACATGAAGGATCAGCGAGGGTGACTGGTCGATTGAGACAACTTTGCAGCAATCAGGATGGAAATTAGTATCGGGGGCTGGTTGGAAGCCAGATGAAGACTGGAATGAAGAAGAGAACAGTGTTTCGGCACATTCAAACAGGTCTGCAGCTAAAAGTCAGAGCACTGAGAAGATGGAGGTATGAGAGGGGTTGGGTATTGCACCTGATCCACAAATTGACTTTGAGACTATGGACCCTGATAAGACTATGGACTGGGCCGAATTGACTGTTAATAATGTTGAAACTGTAGGTGATTTTGGGAGTTGAACACCAGGAAAGCTCAGCTTTTAAACAAGGGCAAAAAACAATCCCAAAGTGGATTGTATCAGGAAATGCAGAACACAGAAACGGGCACTTCTTACAAGGTGCAAAACAAGGTCTGGAAAAGCTGGAGGTCTACTAGTAGTGATTCAAGGACAGAGGAGGGGGGCCATAGTACACATAGGGAAAATTCAGGGGAGGGTAGTTAAAGACAGCAGCCCAGAGAAGAAGGGGCTACCAGAGAACCCACATAGAAACATAGAAACATAGTTTGATGGCAGATAAGGACCGCTTGGCCCACCTAGTCTGCCCATTTCCCTATCTGATGGATAAGCTGCAGATTCTAGTTAACCAACAGCTTACTTCCTCCTACCCCCCCACTAGAATTGCTTTATGTCTGTCCCATGCATTCTTGAATTCTCCCACTGTTCTTGACTCCACAACCTCCTCAGAAAGGCTGTTCCATGCATCCAAAACAGTCTTCTATCATTTCCTTGTCCATTGTCTGTCCATTCACTCCCTCTGAGGGTCTGTACACAACTCCTATGCAGATTGTGGTGCCATTTCCTGTCTCCAGGGTGACCCGATAGGGATTCATCTCCTTCATGTTTACTCTTTAGTTCTTTTGCTTTAATCCCTTCCCTTACATAGAGGGCTACTCCTCCTCCTCTTTTACCCTACCTGTCCCTGCTGTAGATTGTGTATCCTGGTATGTTGACATCCCAGTCATGGTTCTCTGTATGCCATTTTTTAGTGACTGCCACAATATCCAGGCATCCCTCTTCCATTAAGGCCACTAGTTCAGGGAGCTTGTTATACAGACTACGGGCATTGGTACTCATCACCCTCCATTTTTTGATGGCCTTACCCCTTTTAACCCCATCCCTGTCCTTACTGCCTTTGCCTTTTTTTGCATTTACCCCTGTCCTGCTCCTGAATGACTTCTTTACTTTGGTGTTTACCTCACTAATTACTGTGTTTTGTGAAGGAAGGCTGGGATTTCTCTGCTCCTTTTCAGTGCCTCCCCCCTTGGCTAGTTTAAATGCCTGCCAATGAAGAAATTAAACCTATCACCTAGGATCCTGGTTCCCCCTGGACAGATGCAGATCATCACACCAGTATAGGCCTGCATCCCTCCAGGTGGTTCCCCATTCCCCAATAAAGCCAAAACCCTATGCTCCACACCAGTTTTTCAACCATTCATTGAATCCCATGGTGCAGAGTGCCCTACCATCATCCTTGCCATAGTCATGCAGCACCTCCAAGAAGGTTACCATATGTGTTACTTGCCTAAGGCCCCTCCCCAACTCTACAAACTCCTCTTGCACTGCTCTGATCCCATTCCCAGCCAGGTCATTTGTCCCTAGGTGGACAATGACATCCAGCTCCCTCCCTCATGCAGCTGCTCCCATGATCCTGAGGATTCACTTCTTGTTCCTCCGAGCCATGGCACCAGGCAGACACCTTACCTCCCTCTCCTCTTCTTCCCCCACTTCTACCCCCTAATGATTGAGTCTCCCACTAGGAGTTGTTTCCTTCCCCTTTGGGGTCTCATGCCACCCTCCTGTGGGTCTCCTAGAGGAACCACTCTTCACAAGAACAGCATATGAATTGTGGAGAGGTACAGCTGGAGGGATGCACCTCTGTTCCACCACTCTCTCCCTCCCTGAGCCCACCTTGTTCCAACCACTCCTCTTTCCTGGCAACCTATGAGGTAACGGCAGTGGCTAGGTGGTCACTGGGTGGTGGAAGAGGTTTGACGAATCCTACCCAGGTCAGCCTGGAGACGGGTAACCTCCTCCCTCAAAACAGAGTGGTGCCTGCAAATACGGCAGCATTGCTGCCTCCAGAATGTCTTTCGGAACATTGCCACCCCACAGCCATTGCACTGCACCACACCCATCATGACTTATTTTGTATCCCCCTCTCCTGTTGCTTTATATGCTTACTCTCTCCTCCCTCTATGTATTTTTCCACCTACTTTCCTACTGCTTACATGCCCTTACAACTCTTGCCCTTCCTGTTCTGGGACAGGAACTTCCTGTAGTCTTCAGTATTCTCCTTCTTCCTTGCTTAGACTCAGACCTCCAGCAACTCTGGGGAGAGAACTAGCTATTTTTTCCTTCAAGGTTAATGAAACTAATGTGCCTCAGTGATACTTCCCTTCCTGCTGCAAAACAGGAAGTTCCTGTTGACAGTCAAATCCAGTGGTTATAAAAGGAGAAATGGCTTAGGGTAGGAGGGTGGAGGGGTGGGAAGGAGGGCAATTAGTAAGAAACTCTGTAGCTTTTTTAGTCAGTTTCTACTTGCTCTGAAAGCAAGATTCCGTCTGCCAGAAACTAGCAGCAGGAAGCTGTAATTGGAGATAGCTGCTTTTCTACTGCTCATGCCACACCCCTAATTAACTTCTTTCCTCTAATCCTAATTAAGCAAACTAAACTGATACAGTCCCTTCCCCAAACAGAGAAACTCACAGTGACTGCCCTCTTTTTTTTTACTTACTGTAAATGAGACCCCTTCTTCTAATAAAGTCCCTGTTTGCTTAATCCCAACAGGCACTGACTCCTGCTGAGACAGAAGTGATTTATCAGTAAGAACCTCTGTAGCTTTTTTTAGTCAGCTTCTACTTGCTCTGAAAGCAATATTCCTTCTGCCAGAAACTAGCAAGACATTATCAGATTTATTTAAAAACTAATTGGAGCAAGACCGCAGATGAAATGCAGTAAGAATGCAGTACAGAGGAGGACTCTCTGAACACCCTGATATATACTATATAACTAGACAACTCTTGAAGGGGTCCATGCATTTTCAGGCATCAGACATACATGCTTTGATTCATGTATCTGGAGAAGATTTTTTTGACATTAGTTTTAAAATAAATGCAGGATTTGAAAGGTTTTGGTTTAAATATAGTAATTTAAAATAATCCTCACTCTGGATGCCCTTTTATGCAATCCCTCTGACAAAACCAGCCATTAGAATGGTTACGGTTATGTTTCATAATGAAGGAATGAATGTGAGTGACATCTATCACTGGTTACAGAATAGATGTGGTATTTTAAACCTGCCTGAAGCAATAATTGACACAGAAGGGCTTTGGACTGGTGGCTAGAAGTTTAAAGTTAAACTTTTTCAGGTTAATTCAGAGGTCATACATCTGCCAAATAGTTTCTTTCTTTGTAAAGACAGAGGAGTGTGTTTTTATGGGGGACAGCCATGGGTCTGCTATAAATGTGGAGCCCATACACATCTCAGCAGCACATGCAATATGCTAAAATGTAGTTTGTGTGGGGGTTACAGGCACCCATGTGACAATGTGTTTCAGTGTAACCTGTGTGACAAAAAAAGGCCATGCCTACCATCAGTGCCCCTGGGCTAGCTGAAATAGAACAGAGGGGTGGGGTCAGGATGACCCATACCTCTCAACTGTACCACATTACGAGTAACATTCCTCATTTTACTTCACAAAAGCTTCCTGTTCCACATTGTGAGGACTTGTTCCACATTCAAAGACAACATTTTAAAGCAAAAATCCATAGCAAATGATACAAAAACTATATCATTCAGTTAATAACAGACTTTCTGAACATAAATGCAACATGTTAACAGTGTTTTGAACTTCTTAGGTAAAGAATTGATTAAGTGTTCCACATTTTGGCCATGTTTTCCACATTTTGACAGGCAATGTACCACATTTGGGGGACAAAAGGTTGAGAGGTATGGGATGACCTGGTAAAATCAGCTCAGAATAAACATAAAGGGGAGAAGGCAGAGCCCCAGGAGCCACCAGAAAATAAGGAAGGAAGGTACAGTCCTAGTGAATAAGATAGAGAGGGGGAAACACCCCCAGGACAGACTGAGGTAGCACAGGGTGGGGGTTCTTATGCTCCACAGCTTTGTGTGGAGGAAGAGGGACAGCAGGCGGAGGTACATGAGAATGGAGGGAAAAAGTGATAATAGCCTTTAAAGCCACCTTTAGACAATAGGGCATCAGTGCTCACTAGGAGGATTACTAGGGCAGTAACTAAACAAAACCAGACAGGTTTCATGGTGCCATTAGAAAACCCCTATGCCTTACTGCGGAGGGTGGGGTCTGTTCTGGAGTCAGAGACTTCTGTCCAGCCAGGAAAACCATCAGATCTAGAAGATGAAGAAAATAGACCCCTGAGTATGGTTAAAAAAAAAAAAACAGAAAAAAGAAGAAAGGAGGGAGGAAAAGGAAAAACATGGCTTCACAGGGTGAACATGATTAAAAGGCCTAGAAACTCCCCTACTCATAAATAACTGTGCTTAATATAGACTCCTTTAATGTTTGCAGTTTAAAAAACTACAACAAATAATTAGCTTTATTCCACTATCTAAAAGAGGTACCAGCAGACATTATTTTCTTGCAAGAAACTAGATTAAAATCATTGTTTGAAATACAGCAAGTTCAGAGGAGTTGGGTATAGAGCCCCTCTTTTTGGACTTTTGGGGAAGATTCAGTGAATGAGATTGGTATCCTTTTTAAATCATCCAGTTTTTCAGTAACTAAGGTTTTGGATATAATGCCTGGGAGAATGTTAATTTTGGATTGTAGGAACAGAGATTTTTTTTTCAGTTTATTAATATCTATGCACCCCAGACCAAAGAGGCCAGAATAGACCTCTTTAATTTAATAAAACATTTTCTCTGCACCAGAAGGCATATGGTATGGGGAGGGAATTTTAATTGCAGCATAGATATTAAATCTTTAAGTGATCTTGGACAAAAAGTATACTGTGATTCCCAGGTGTTAAAGAACATAATTAGGGATGCTTCATTGGTTAATGCATACAGATGTCTCCACGTGGGTAAAGGAGCTACCAACCATAGACATCTGTATGTGATTAGAATTGATTATTTTTTTTACTTCTAAACATTGTAGTCTGGTTAAAATGGTATTACAACCAACAGATTTTTCAGATCACCACATAATTAATGGACTTTTTTATATGGCTATGGCCCCTCCGGAGTTGTTTACACAGGTGAATAGATGGCATTTGAACAGTACTGTTTTGGAACAAGCAGAGGTTATTAGTCAGGCTGACCAGTTGTTTGGGGCCAGACTGTCTGTACAGTGCTTCTATGATGACTTTTGGGACCGGTGGAGAGAGACTAAAACAGATCTAAAAAAACTGTTTACAGCTATCAGTAAACGAAGATCAAATGAGGAGTATTTAAAATATTTGGGTTATAGAAACTCATTCACATTTCAGAACTGTGTAGTACAGTATGGTCTGCATGCCCATTGGCCCACGTAGATGACCAAGGGGTGTACAGCCGTACTGTATGCTGTCAGTTGGCAGGCAGTGGGGCGGCATGCGGGTGGGGAGCTGCAGCCCGCCGCTGACTGGGGGGGAGTGGGGTGGCAGATCTGAGTGGGCAGGTGGGGAGGGGGGTACCACTGGCCCACTAGGGATTATATTTACAACTACATCCCATGATCAGGCTGGGGATAGGGTCCACTGGACCACCAGGGAATGTGATTTGAACTACAGCCCATGATCAGGCAGCGGGGCAGGTCCACTGGACCACAAGGGTATTCTATATTATATGCCCACAATCAGGCAATGGAGTAGGGTCTACAGGACCACCAGGGGGAATTTAAACTTTAATAAAGCCCACGATCAGGTGTTGGGGCGTGTTGCCTGCCGAGGGGCAGGTGGTGTAGATCCCCGGCGGCTGCAGCCTGGCAGGGCGACAGGCGCAAGTCACTGGGGATCAGCACACCTGCATGCAAGTGGGGCCATAATGACATGTAAATGGCCCTATTTGTGCCTTGCATGCATAATGGCTTCATTTGTATGCCCAGCACTGGATATCATGGTTGATGCACCTAGCGCACTCGCACTTGCACTGGCGCATTCCCCTGCTCCTTGCTTGCACTGGCACAGTGCCACTGCACCATATGCAGTGCAGGTGGCCCCAGTGCCGTATTCAATGGTGCTGAGCCTTTGCGCAACACCATTGAATAGCACCCGGGCCATGCCCTGGCGCATCCCAGTTGTGCTGTGCCCAGGCTTGCGCCCATGCCTGTTGCAGTCTGAATATCCCACCCTTAATGTTTTCTCATAAATATAGTAGAGCAAAAACTTTGGAAGCTGAAATGAGGTATGGAATGATCAAAACCCCTTCTTCTGACCCATTTATGGCTTGTAAACAAAGATTGGAGGCTGCTATGATGTCAGAGCTCTACAAATCAGATGGGACTTTAGAAAGATCAGATTTGGAAATGTTAAACATAGCTCAAGCACAGTTACAAAAAGAATTTAACATCACAAGACAGTATGGGGGGGGGAAACTGGAAGACATTTTTATGGCACCATCTCCTCAGTTAGGAGAAGTAGTTGCAAGTCTAATGGAAGATCCAATAACCCAGGAAGAGATTTTAAACACCATTAAGGGTTTAAACCTTGGGACTGCCATGGAATTGAATGGTTTAACTAATGAATTTTATAAAACTTTTTCTCAAGATCTCAGCATAATCTTAGAGGTAGTGTACAATGAGGTTTTGAGAGTGGATAAACTATGTGAGGAACTAGGAATTGCAATTCTTAGTTATATCTTTAAAAAGGGAGATACATTTTCCTTAGGTAACTGGAGACCAATTAGTTTATTAAGCAGTGATTAAAAAATATTGGCAAAACTATTACGTAACAGACTGCAGAGAGGAGCACAGAGTCTTATTGATAATGCATAGACTTGCTCAATACCAAAGTGAAGCATACAGCTTAATTTATTTTTGTTAAGAGAAATTTTTGAGAAAGGGAAGTTTCAGGAATTAAAGGGGTATATAATTGCTTTGGCCAAAGTAAAAGCCTTTGACAAGGTGAATCACCAATATTTGGTTCATATCCTACAAAGATACGGGATACCTCAGAAATGTATTCAATGGTTTACTATATACTGTATATGAGGTGCAGGATTTCGTCCATTAATTAATGTTTTTTTAGGGGACATAATACCTTTAAAACAGAGGATGAGACAAGGATGTCCACTGAGTCCACTGCTGTATACATTTGCACTGGACCCAATAATCAGGCAAATAAAATGGGATAATCAGATTGTTGGTTTAGTCCCATACAGTGGTGTTTTACCTCAGAACATTTCTGCTTACGCAGATGTTGTTTTTTATTGGTTTAGAATAAAGAAACAGAAAGAAGGGCTCTTCAGATTTTTCAGGATTTCTGGAATATCTGGAGCTCAAACAAATCTAGAGAAAAGCATCATGATTCCCTTGAACCCAGAATTAGAATCTGAAGAAGAGATGGCAGGCATTAGAATAAATAAAGGCCAACAGAGAATATTAGGGATTTGGTTTAATGTGCAGAATGGGGTACTGTATAATTGAGAAAAACAACTTGTGATAGATGAATCCAAGGTTGGACAATGGAAGGCCTGGAAACTGAGGAAACAAAAAAGTTATGATTATTAAAAAAATTCTTCTTCCAACTTTTCTTTTTCTTAGTTATATATATATGCTCCCCCATTTCAAACAGAAAAGAGACTCTGTAGTGTGTTCTTTCAGATGCTGTGGGGAAGTAGATTGAACCCTTTTAAAAGGGATATCACATACCTTCCCATTCAGAAAGGGTGTCTTAACATGGTTAATCCTGTGGCTTTTTATTATTCAATATTTATTTTTAACATAATGAAATGTTGTGAGTCTGTGAAAACAGCCCCGTGGCAAAGCTGGACTGAAAACCCCCTTCAAGATTGTATGGCAAAATGTGTAGATTTACCACCAAAGATCTCACAGCATCTTAAGATTCCTTTATATGCTGTTGATGGGTTTAAAAAGATAAAGCAATGGAAAATTGATTAAAATATGGCTACTACTGTGGGAAGGAAACAGTTGTATCAGAGAGTGGTTTTTACATCACAAGTCTGTTTCCAGAATGTGCCCCATCAAAAATGAATTTTGCTTTAGGAATACTTAAGGATAAAAGAATACCTAGGAACATGTGGGATATTAATTGGTTATGTTGTCAGGGCAGGCTTGGGGTACGAGGAAATCTAAAACATAAAACAATACAAGATAGGTATTGCCCTAAGTAGACATGCATACAGATTGAGGAAACTATGCAGCATTTCTTTTTTGAATGTCAGGACACACCAAGTTTATGGGAAACTATGGCTCAAAAGTGGCAATGATCTTTCCTGACCTGAATAAGCTACCAGACTCTGATTTAGGGAGCTTTATCAGGGATTTGGGGTAGATTTCATAGAAGTACTTTGAAAATAGTTTTTGCAGTCTGTAAGTTTTATTTCTGGCAATGTAGATGCCAATATGTCCTGCAACAAATTCACCCCCCCACCCGAAAGTGATAGCTGCACAACTAGAAACTGCCTTAAATCAGGTGAAGGAAGAGGACAGAAAGAGAGTAACACTGGAGAAACATAGAACTCCATGGAAAAATATAGAAACAATTTTTTAGGCCAAGAGTCTGTCAGGAGAATTGTAGTAAGAAGTCATTTGGAGTTATGATATACAGAGTTTAAGTAAATTAATGATTTTGTATGTTTACATATATCATGAGATAGAATGATACAGATGTTTAAACTGAGAACTGTTCTGAAAGTATATATGCAATGCCCTAATTGCAATATATGTGATGTACTGTTACTTTTGATTTCCTAATAAAATTCCCCTACTCTTCCAGTAGGGGGACCCCTTGTTCGCAATGGTGGACAGTCAGAGTGGAGAGTCAGCTGGTGTACCTGCAGGGGAACAGATCTCCATCCCTGCAGGCCCAGCGCTGGAGATCACTATGGGGGAAACAGAAGTTGAAATCATAGGGGAAATATACAAAGAAGCTAGAGAAGAATACTAGATGGATCTCGAGGAAGCTGAGCAACATCTTCAGGATATTTTAGCTGCTGAAAAACAATGCCTTGCAGACATGCTCCTCAATGCTGAAAAACAATACCAAGAGGAAAAAAAACAAAATAGAAGAGAAGAAAAAAAAAGATAAAAAGGCTCATGGCTAGTCCAGAGGCACTTCCGGGGAAAAAATTGGCAACTCCAGTGTTTTAGTTCGAGGTGCCACATCCTTGCCAAGCTCCAAGCACCAGTGCACATAATCTATTCGAAGAGGGCTGGACCCCAGGCTCAGCACTGCAAAAAGCAGGATGGATGATGACTAAGGATGGTATCTGGATACCTGACCCTGCTTTTCCTATTCTCAGAAAGAACACGAACTTAGATACTTCTGTGTCTGAATCAACAAATGCACAAGAACAAAATGGGATCCAAAATGACCTCGATCTTTCTTCAGGAACAAAGGAGGCCTTGAAGAACACCTGGACAGGACTTATGTGGGGAAATATTTAATTAAAAAATCTTTGCAATAACCCCCTTCAAAGTTTTTGCTTGTATCCATGCACCAGGGAAACAAAGCTTCGATGTAAGCTTTAGATCAGCAGCCTTATTAGGTAAATCTTGGCAGCAGTACCAGGAATGTAAAGATTTTCCTGTTTGGGGCCCCTTTTTTGTTATACCATTGACAAAACCTTCCGTTAAAACAATCACAGTATTATTTAGAAATGAGGGATTTAATATCAAAGATATAGTATTTTGTACTGGATAGAAGAGCAATGCTAGATTCAAGGGCTACCAGACCCCATTATTGACAGTGAAGGGTTCTGGACTGGGGTTTGGAGATTTAAAATCCAGCTAAAAATGTCTGACAAAGGGTTACAACACCTCCCTAGCAGTTTTTTCTTGGGAGAGACTGGGGAATACTTTTTTATTCAGGGCAACCCCAGACTTGCTATAAATGTGGTTCCCCCAGACATGTTAGCGACAGCTGTAAACAAATCAGATGTTCAATGGGTGGGATGCTTGGACACCCTGGAGTTCATTGTACCTTCACCCCCAAGTGTAGTTTGTGTGAAAACGAAGGTCACACTTTTACCAACTGTCCTTGGGCATCCAAAAATACCTTGGCTGCTAACTTTGCAGAGCATGATTTTTATGTAAACACAGCTATTCATAGAACCAACAGCTCTCACAGACAGCGTAGGTTCCCTTTTCATCCTCCCCCCAGAACCAAGGGCTCAAACTCCAACTGCCACTAACAACAACAGAAGAAAGGCCACCTGTTGTTGAACTCCAAGAGGCCCTCATTATGATAACTTTAATGTAGGACCCCTGTACAAGCACTGAATCTGCACCACCCCCAACCCCAGAAACTGCACCTGCAGCATCGAACATGTCCCCACCGACCTGATGGCTTTCCAGTTAGTCATGTAAGGGAAAGGTAAAAACAAGGCTGACAAAGGCCCTCAGAATATTGTACAACTGCAAAACAAATATGAGGTTTTGCAGTGGGGGGACACCGAAATGGAGGACCTCTCTGACGCTTCCTCCATTGTAGACCTTTCCTCAGAAAATGAGGATCCAACAAAAGTGTGACCTAAAGTAAAAACAATGCTGGGGAACCAGATCCAAAGCTAAAGTAGTAACATATTCTTAGCTGCCCTAGGGAATATGTGCACCTGTTAACACACTCATGTCTGAATTTTCTGCTGCCTCTTTAAATGTGAACAGCATCAAAAATGAAAAAAGGAGGCAAACAACCTTTGCTTTTTTTGAAGTAGTTAGGTTTGATGTACTGTTCTTACAGGACATGAGGCTGCATGTCTTTTCTGAAGCTTGTGGAGCGGCAGCAGATTGGAAATGGGGCCCTAGTGTTTGGTCCCTAGGCCTTGACCCATGTAGTGGTTTAGGCTTCTATTTTTTTCTCCCCTGTCAAAATACTGAAACAGGTAGAAATTCATCAAGGTAGGGCCTTTTTATTAGACATTTGCATCAATCAACAAATATTTCATTTAATAAATTGTTATGCCCCCCAAACTAAGACTGTCCATATAGAATTATGGAAAGAAATCCAGCCGTATCTTTTCACTGCAAAATCAATTCTTCTAGGTGGGGATTTCAATTGTGGCCTTCTCTGTTCAGACAGAGGAATCCACACAGACATGATTTTTGTGATATTACTACTCTTAAAATTATCTTAGCACAAACCAAATTAAAAGATGCTCAACACACCCATCAACCTAAACCAGCCCACACCTTTTACAAAGGTAAATTTTCATCAATAATTGATTATTTTTGTATATCTGATATCTACCAGAAAGGGATTGCCAGGTTACTGTAGTAGCAACCACAAATCACTGTTTAATTACTATTTTTTGATAGAGATTTCTTCGGTTTCCAATGGGAAGAAACTTTAGAGACTAAATTCAAATTTAATATATAAAACTGAATATCAAGAGGTTCTTCAAGATCTAATATCTGCTAGAAGGTTTATTTGGTGTTTATATGAAGTCTTAGCTATATGGTGGTTAGACACAAAAAAGACTTTATATCATTTTTTAAAAGACTAGCTAGATCCCAAAATTATGATGAACAAAAAAGATATAAGGACCTCAGGTACCGGTTACAGTTTTTAAAAGAGAGGGTTAAAACAATTAAAAATGCTGTCCAAAAAATTCATGACATTAAAGAAGAATTAAAACAACTCCAGTACAACAGATGTACAGTATTTCCTTAGAAGCTGAACAAAAGTTTGGCACACAGGAGAAATCATACATTATTAACCCATATGAAAATTGTAAAAGTAGAGTAAATAAATCCTTGAACCAATTACAAACAGAGGATGGGAATCTCCTCCCCTCTAGGCAAGAGAGTTTTAAAGAATTGGACAACTATATTATAAAGAAGTTTTGGATGGAATTCACCATTTCAGCTAACACTTTCGACTGGTTACGGAACATTACCCTGCCTCAAATAGCAGAAGACCAAAAATTTTAATTAAACCCATCTCAGCACAGGAAATGGAAGTGGTGATTAAATCACCTAAAACCAATACTGTTCCTGGAGTAAATGGACTCACATCTGAATTTTACAAATGGTTATGGGAGCAATGCTCCGAAGAAATGTGTATAGTTTGTAATAATTTGCTTAACTGCACTGAACTTCCCTCTGATATGAATATTAGAACACTGCTTTTACTGTTCCAAAAAGGAGACAAAACACTCCTTAGTAATTGGAGACCAATTACATTGCTAAATGTGGACCTAAAAATCTTAGCAAAAATCCTGGGTAATAGATTACTTAATACCTTTCTTACTATTATTCTTCATTCTCAAACATGTACAATATCAAAAAGAAAAATCACAGATAATTTAATTCACTTAAGAGAAATAGTTGAAAACAGCTGAAGGAACAATTTAAAGACATTTCTGATGAGTTTAGATCAAACCCAAGCCTTTGATAGGGTGGCCCATAAATTCATTTGGGCGTGTCTAGAGAACTATGGCATCCCCATGCAATTCATTTTTTGGCTCCAAAACTATTATAACAATGCCACATTAATTTCCCTCTAAAGGATGGCTAGGAAAAAAAAGAAGTGCCTGAAGGGGGGATTAAACAAGCGTGCCCCCTAAGCCCCATTTATATATCATTACATTAGACCCTATTATTAGAGTCATAAATTATTCCACTGGCATCTTAGGGATCTCAACCCCTGGTACACTCCCAGTGAAGATTTGTGCATATGCTGATAACTTGGTAGTGGCAGTTAGAGATGCTTCCTCAGGGAAAAAAGTGCTTCAAAGATTAGATACTTTTTCTTTATTAACAGGAGCAGAATTAAATTGCACCAAGATTGTGTATCTGGTCACAGGAATTGATAATAGATGAGAGACACACTGCCACAATTTAACAATAGAATCGACTCCTGTAAAATTCTAGGTATTTCGAGGAGCAGGTGATTTCTCTGACCTAAACTGGAAATTAAAATTGGATTTAGCTTTAACCCGGGTATCACTCTGGAACAAGCGGAATATGAGCAAATTGAAATGTGTTCATGCAATTAAAACCTATTTAACCCCCATGTTTTTGTACATCAGACACATTTTCCCTATTCCCAAACACCTAGAAACAACACTTTTTGGGTGTTTTTTTTCTTGTTTATGGGGCAGCAGCCTTAGCCCTGTGAAAAGAGGAATTACATATCTAGAGGTTGATAAAGGTGGACTACACATGATTAATCCCATTTAATTTTATTTTAGTATATTTTTATTTACTAACTTTGTTTCATTTCTTAAACATGAAAAACCCTCTTGGGTCATTTGGTTCAGAGAGAAATTACAACTCCTTTTTCAAGTATGGAAAGGAATAAGCTTCTTATCTAAACACCAAAAAAAAAAAAAAAAACAATCTTCCAATATATTTTAAATATTCCTTTGATAAACTTAAAATATGGCACATATAGAAACATAGACTTTGACAGCAGACAAAGACCGCTTGGCCCATCTAGTCTTCCCATTTCCCTACCTACAGGACAAGCTGCAGATCCTAGTTAGCCAGCAGCTTATTTCTTCCTACCCCCCACAAAAATTGCCTTATGTCTGTCCCATGCATTCTTGAATTCTCCCACAGTTTTAGACCCCACAACCTCCTCAGGAAGGCTGTTCCATGCATCCACCACTGTCTCTGTGAAAAAATACTTCCTCACATTGCCCCTGAACTGCCCCCTCTATCTTCAAATTGTGTCCACTTGTTCTTGCACATCTGTTTTTCTGAAAGATGCTACCCTCTTGGACTTTGTTGATTCCACTGAGGTACTTAAAATTTCCTATCATGTCCCCCCTCTCCCTCCTTTTCTCAAGGGTATACATATTAAGCTCCTTTAGTCTCTCCTCATATGGCCTCTCTTGCAAACCCTGTACCATTTAGTTGCCCTCCTCTGGACTGCCTCTATCCTGTCTTTGTCCTTGCAGAGATGGGGTCTCCAGAACTGGATGCAGTATTTCAGATGGGGACTCACCAACTGTCTGTACAGAGGGATAACTTCCTGTTTTCTGCTGGTGATGCCTCTCCCTATACATCCCAGTATCCTCTGAGCCCTCCCTACTGCCTTCTCACATTGTTTGCTAACCTTAAGGTCATCTGATATGATTATCCCCAGGTCCCTTTCCATTTTTGCTGTTGTTACTACCTCCCCCCCATTGTGTAATCTTCCCCTGGGTTTTTGGTTCCCAGGTGCATTATTTTACACTTCTTTGCATTGAATCCTAGCTGCCATACTTCTGACCATTCCTCCAACCTTGCCAAGTCCCTTCTCTTCCTTTCCATACCTCCTTGTGTATCAACCCTGTTACAGATCTTTGTGTCATCTGCAAAGAGGTATACTTTTCCTTCCAGTCCCTCTGCAATGTCACTTATAAAGGCATTAAAAAGGACTGAACCCAGTATTGAACCCTGTGGTGCACTACTAGTAACCCCTCTTTCTTCAGAGTGGACTCCATTTACAATTACATTCTGTGTTCTGTTGTCCAGCCAATGTTTTACCTAGGTTACCACCCTGGGACCCACGCCCAGGCTGGTTAATTTGACTATTAATCTTTTGTGTGGAACTGTGTCAAATGCCTTGCTAAAATCTAGGTAGGCCATGTTCACAGCCCCTTCCTGGTCTACTACTTTGGTTAGCCAGTCAAAAAAATCAATTAGAGTTGTCTGACATGACCTTCCCACTGTGAACCCATGCTGCCTTGGGTCCTATGCCCCACTGGCCTCTAGGTACTCAACAATTCTCTCCTTCAGAAGTGATTCCATTACTTTCTCTACCACGAGGTCAAACCAACAGGTCTGTAGTTTTCTGCCTCTGTCTTGGTCCCACTTTTGTGAAGGGGAATCACATCAGCCTTCCTCCAGTCCTCAGGTACCACACCATCCTCCCATGATTTGTTAAAAAGGGTAGTCAGTGGTTTCACTAGTTATCCCCTTAATTCTTTTAGAATTCTGGGGTGAATTCCATCAGGCCCCATTGCTTTGTCCACCTTCAGTTTTAGGAGTTCTTTCAGAAGCCTTTCTTCTGTGAAATTACTGGGATTGACCCCCCATCTAGAGTGCTTCTTTTAATTGGATTAGGCACTTCCCCCTCCTCTCTCACAGAAGTTTGTACAAATAAAAAAAATAATAGTGTACCAAATCTCCACGATCTGAAAACTAGCTCTAGACAGTTTGTTTACGATTACATCCAATCACACTATTTTTTGTAGAACCTTTTGAAGGAAGAAATGAAACAGAAAGGAAGAAAATCTGTCAAATGATTGCAGGACCCAGAATCTCAGATAAAACCTGGGATGTGATCTGGCTAGGAGCACATGAAAAATTAAATGTCAAGAATGACCTTAAGCACAAAGAAGCATCTGAAAGGTATTGCCTCAAACCATTTTGTATTTCCACTTTACAGACAATTTAGCACTTATTTTTTAATGCCCTTATGTTTTAGAACTATGGAAACTTGTGCAATACAACTGGGCTCACCTTCCTTTCCAATATCTGAATTATGATACCTTCATTTTGGGAATTGTGACACATCATTGGAAACATTTTAATAAAGGGTCACTTCATGTACTGTTTGCAATATTTAAATACTGGATATGGCAAAGTAGATGTCATTTTTCTATCCAGCAAGAGCATATTACCTAAGACCAACTTTTTATCATAATCAAAAATTACATTAAATCATTCATGGAATCAGAAGCCAAGCAAGTTGTGAATTCAAAACTTTTATAGAGAAATTTCCCTGAAATATGAATAACAAAGGTCGTATGTCAATAACAGATTAATGTCATGTGCAAATGAAATTGGAACTATGATCCATCTCTTTTTTATGGATTCTCTCTTATGTTTTTCTTTCTCTTCTTTTTTTCCCACAATGCCTTTCCCTTCTTTCTGTTATTGTTGATACCCCAGGGTTTTTTGTGACTAAATGGAATTATCTAATTAATTTTTTTTTCTGTAAACTGTTTTTGGGAAAAAAAAAACAATGTGTGTATGATTTTCCCTTTTGATGCTATGTTTTGTTTATTATGCGTTCCTTATGTGGTTATACAATAACAATTCCCCTACTCTGTAGCAGGGGGCCTTGCTTCCTACAAGCAGGAATGGAGGAATCCAGTGGACGGATGGAGAGCAATGGAGTAAGGAGAAAATGAAATGACGTGGCGGCAGCTGCAAAACAGATGGCTGGGATGCACCCCGTAAGTGGACAGCACATCATCTCACAGGATGCTGCAGATAATATCACAGAAGTTTGTACAAATAATGAAAATAATAGTGTACCAGAGAAAACAGCACGTATTGACATTCAGACAGAAGAGGAGATTCAAGCAGCTGGAAAACAAATTACATTGGAATTAGAGAAGAAAAAGCAGAATTGTGAGCCCAGATGACAGCAGCAGAGCAATGATACAAAAAAGAAAAATACAGACTAGATGAAGAAATCAAAAGGAAACAGCAAGGGAATGCATCACCAGAGAATCAAGGAAATACTAAAACTAAAGTTTTCATTTTTGGACAGACTTAGACCCGAAATGACCAGGTACAGCTGTCAACACATCCTGGCACTTCAAACAGAGCTGTCTGGGCTTCAGAGATAACCTTAGACCAAGTGGGTTGGATTAGAACTGAATCGGTCATCTGGACACCTGATCCGAGTATACCATTGCCAGGAGCCACAAAAACAAACTCAGACACATTAACCCAAATGGAGGAGACAGAAACGTCCACAGAATAACATCAGGAGAAGTCAACAACAGGAAATACAGTAAGCAATGTAAATCTCACTAGTAACAATTCACAAGTAAATGACTCTGCTGAAAATTTATTTTCACCTTAGAGGAGGGAACAGTGTTTTTTTTTAAGCCCTTACTGAAGTAGCAAACCTTGAGGTAGCACAAGCGGGAACAACAGCCTCTAAAATACCTGAAACAAATATGAACTTGAATGATACCCCAGGCCCAACAGTCACTTACGCTAACCTGTTGAAAAAGTCCTTAGAAGAAGCCAAATGCAGGCATGCAGTCAGGCTAAGCTACATTGGAGGCCTAGACCTTCCTCTGGATAGATTTTATGTAGGCAAGCAGCACATTAAACAGATCTTGGATTCTTCCCAGTGAAAAGATATGCTTTCAGTCATGCCCCAGGAGAATCTACTTCCGTTATCAGCTTTTGCTCAGCACAACTTTTAGACAGGTTTAGGACCACCTTTTCAACTCGTAAACAGTCTTCACAATGGGCCCCATTTCAAGCCATACCTTTAACATAACCTACCTTTAAACTAGTGACAATACTTTTCCAAAATGAAGTAGTTAACATTTCAGACATTATATATTAGTTGAAAAAGAAATGTGATGTGAAAGGAACCCTGGATCCCGTTGTGGACAATGAAGGATTCTGGATGGGAGGCTGGAGTGTCAGGCTTAAACTCCATCAAGATGACACAGGCATTAAGCATCTCCCAAATTGTTTCTACTCAGGAAGAAAGGCATCTTATTTTACCAGGGACAACCACGCACCTGCTACAAGTGTGGTTCCCACAGACGTATAAGCAATTCATGTGAAGTCTTAAAATGCATTCAGCATGATGCAATGGGACATTTGGTGGGAAGCTGCAGAGCCACACCATTGTACCATCTGTGTGATAAGAGCTGACACTTTTTTCTCATGTGCCCTTGGGTGGCACAAAACACAGAAAAGGGAGATTTTGCAAAACAGGACTTGTATATTAATAAAGTAACTTGGCAAACACAGAGACTGAGCACACCTCGTAAGACTCCTCCCACTCAGCACCCCAGCAGGTCACAGCTGTTACAGAATCAGAGATTCCCTCCTCTACCTCAACAAGGAATACAGAGGCAAGCACAAGCAAGCCAACTGAGCTTTCAAACCAAAGAAAAATGCCACCCTCTAAGGAGACAGTCTTAGCAGGAAATGAAATGCCCCCACCTCCAGCCCACCAGAGGCAGCATTCCAAACAATCCCTGAGGGAAAAACATGGAAAGTTAAAGATAAAAGTAAGCAGCACACTCCCATTGCCCAGCAAAATAAATTTACAGCTGTCCAGTGAGGAGAATCAGAAATGGACATAGGCTCTGATGCGACATCAGAGCATTCCTGTCAGAGGTATGGCTTTATGGAGGGAGAAGAGACCCCCCCAGACAGAAAAAAAAAGAAAAAAAGATGGATGGGAACAAGGTTTAGTTTGAGGAAAAAAAAAACAGACTGTTAAGAACACTGAGTTATATGTGGCTTCCCTAAATACAAATAGTACAAAATCAGAAATGAAGAGACAAGCTACCTTTCCAGGGTTTGCCACAAATAATTATGATTTAGTTCTATTTCAGGACACTCACTTGAACACACTGCAAGATATTCAAACAGCTAGAGCTGAATGGATTTGGGGGGGCCACCTTTTGGTCCATTGGTGAGGACGTATGTAGTGGGGTTGGGGTATGTGTGATTAACCCTGCTATTAAAATCACAAAAATAATAAGTATTTTCCCAGGTAGAGCACAACTACTAGACATGTCTCTAGAGACACGAGATCTTAGGGTAATAAATGTGTACGCCCCCAGGAAAAGGCAGAAAGGGTTCATCTCTTCACCCTTGTACAACTATACCTGTGTATATCAAAACAATTTTGCTAGGTGGAGATTTTAATTGTAGTAGATTTAAATGTGACAGTGGGTCAGCTACAGAAAAAGTTTTTTGTGATGCAGCCCTTTTAAACAAAATGCTGTCACAAACAAATCTTATGGATGTATTTCACACTTACCACAAGACACCCAAATTTACATACTTTAGAGGAACATTTAAAACCAGAATTGACTACTGGTTTATATCACCCCACCTCCCAGTCATTTTTTAGCAGTGGTACCAGTAGCCACTTCAGACCATGACCTTCTAGAAGTCAAAATCTCCCCCTTCCTAGATACAGGAATGGGGAAAGGTTATTGGAGATTAAACATGTCATTATTAGAAGTTGAAAATATTCTACAGGGGTTTAAACATATGATAGAAGCAAGACAATCAGTGTTCTGCTTATATGATAACCCCATAGACTGGTGGGGCAAAGTAAGACAGAGTTTTCCTCTTTTTTTAAACAAGTAGGGAAACTCCTGGGTCATCACAGAAATGCCACTTACGAAGGTCTTTGACAACATTTGTATAAAAGTTTCTCACTACAAATAGAAACAGGACATGATTTCTCATCCCAAATATAACATATTAAACAGGATCTAGCAAACCATCAATACACAGTGGTGGATCGAATACTGTCAGAATTCCGACACGCTTCTAAATAGCCATTTTGAAATTTGACAGTTAAAATTCCAGTCAGAGCAACTACTGGAAAATGGCTACTGAGAAAGCAGGTTCCTCGGGTGGAGCACCACTGAAGAAGAGGAAAATAAGTTAATTTTTTGAATGGTAAGTCTGCTCAAATGACATGATGTTGTAACTTAATTCAATAAAATAAAAATAAGACCGTGTAATTCCAGACGCAGCGGCGCTCGCTAAAGCTGTGTTCAGTCAGGGTTTCCTTTCATGTAGGCTGAATAAATGTTCACTAAAATGTAGTGTTCATTCTCTGAAACTTTGGAATGGAAACTACATTTTACAACTTTGTTCCAGCAGTGCTGTTCCGATCAGGAAAGCAAACGCAAAATTCAGGACACAACAGTAAGGAAAAAAATCATTGACCTCTGGATTGAATTAGTCCCCTAATCTTTGATCCCATCCTTAGATAGGAAATTATTTTCTAACATTTTTATTCAGGTTTAATAAATCCAACATCAAACAAAAGCCCCTGTGTGGTTTTTTTTTTCTGTTGTAACAGCTTAAAACATTGATTTGGTTAATAAATTCAATTTTCAGAGGAGATTTAGCCTGTCTTTTGTTTTGAATCGGGAGTCAGCATTGAACAGTACCCCCCCTCCACACACACACACACAAACAAAACCCTCCGGCACTGGTAGCCATATAAACAATTGAGAAATCTTGTTTGTGCAGCTCAAAAAAAAACTGATTTATTTATTCCGCGTTGTCCCCTGAGCGACCAACCTGATCGCCGCCTCTGATTAAAGTCAGCTCCTTATCGTAACCGACGGTGTCAGTGTGTGGAGCTGCCAATTTACAGGAGCAGGTATTCAATTTTCAGAGGAGATTCAGCCTGTCTTTTTTTTGATTCAGGAGTCAGCGTTGAACAGTACCCCCCCTACACACACACACACACACACACACACACACACACACACACACAAACCCTCCAGTGCTGGTAGCCATATAAATAATTGAGAAATCTTGTTTGTGCAGCTCAAAAAAAAAACTGATTTATTTATTCTGCGGTGTCCCCTGAGTGACCAACCTGACCGCCGCCCCTGATTAAAGTCAGCTTCTTATCATAACCGACAGTGTCAGTGTGTGGAGCTGTCAATTTACAGCAGCAGGTCTCCGGCCGGATAATTTTCACAAGTAGTTTTTTTTTTTTTTTGGCCTCTCTTTTTTTTTTAATTTAAATTTAAATATGTTCCCTTTGGTGCAGGGAGAGGACTAAGAGGAACCCTCTGACTCCCGATTCCTTCTCCCACCATGAATTGATCCTATCAAGATCTTCATTAAAGTGCTGTGAGAAGTCTCCAGAGTTCAAAGCTGTCTGTAGTCTTGTTTGTGTAGCCCCAAGAAAAATTGATTTATTTATTCCATTCAGTGTCCCCTGAGTGACCAACCTCATCACCACTCCTGATTAAAGTCAGCTCCCTATCGTAACCGGCATTGTTTGTGTAGGGCTGATGATTTACAGGAGCAGGTCTCCCAGATAATTTTCACAAGTTGTGTTTCTTTTCCCTCTCTTTTTTCTTGTTTAAAGATTAACTGTGATGTCTGTCTTTGACATTAGCTGTCAAGCGCCAGCCAAGCCTCGACAGCGATGTATATTCTGTACTTTTCCCTAAATAAAAAAAAGATTACAGTACGCTGTCTCTGTTTTACTCATTATTATCTGTATGCCCCTAACCACTACTCTGACACTAAATAAATAGCCACAATTAAAAATTCCCTTCTTACAAGTCTGCATTAGGCTTTTCACCTCTCTGAGTCAAACTGTTATTAAGTCCATGTCCCTCTGTGTTGGAACCCCACAGTTCTCTTCAGACGTTTTCTGGTGCCAGAGTTTGGAGCGGTAGTTTGGTATCCATTTTCATTACTGCCGAAAGTAATCACAGACTGTCCAAAAGTGTGCTGGATGTTACATGATTGTTACAGTGCCCAGTTTTAAATATTCATTAGTGTGCCGTGCGCGATCACGATCTGAGATTTTGCCATATGCATTTCAATTGATAATTGCGGTTGTTTCAATCAATGAGGCGCACGTTGAACATGTGGAGCATGCAGCTGTAATATCTGCAGATGACTGGTGTGTTTTATTGATTTACCTTGTATTAAAATAAAAAGAAAAAAGCCTCATTTCATCTTTCATTTAAATAATTCCAAACATATACTGTATGTTTCAGGGAACAGGTTTACATTACTCTGTCTGACCCATTCCGTCTATTTAGTGTCTTGATATAATTTACAAGTAGCTTATTATTATGATTATTCTAGCAATACAGATTCTGTGTTAGATTAAGGAGGAGTGAATGAACTTGGTACATCCTGCAGACTTGGATTTGATTCCCACAACCTACACTGTCACTAGCATACTGTGTGACTCGTGGGCAAGTCAATTTTCCACCCCATTGCTCCGTGGTGGACACTGCTGTTAGACACTTTTCCCTAGTAAGCCTTATCTGCATAGCAAATAAACAATTAAAAACAAAATAACAATGTAAAATTAAAAAAAAACTATATATACCTATTAATGTTCGTGTTTGAGCATGATTGGTGTTTGTGCTGAGGTGTGGGGGGAGGTTAGGGTAAGTGGCAGAAGATGAGAGGAGACAGAAAAGGTGGAGGGGAGGAGGATAAAAGGAGATGTGATGAAATGTTTCTTCATGTAGATGGTAGTGGATACCAGAAACAGCCACTCAGCATAGGTGGTGGGTGCTGATTCAGACCTGAATGGGATAGACACTAGGTGGCCTTAGAAGTAGGGAAAGGATTGGAGAATGAGTCCAGATAGTAAGCAAGGTCTGCCAATGTGCAGTAGATAGGGATAAATAAGATTTTGTTCAGTATAAATGAAATCTTACTGAAATACACATTCTAGCATCATCATTCTACTTAATTAGGACATTTACATGGCAGTACAATACTAAGACAAAAAACCTGGCAGTACAATATTGAGACAAAAATCCTGGCAGTACAATAGTGAAACAAAAAAAATAAAATGGAGAGTGAGCATCAATTGAAGTTGCACCGACACTAAAACTTTTTCAATAACATCGAGGCTGCTCTTACTCAGTTTTTTTTTTTTTAGTGGATTAATACTTTTAAATGCAGCAACGGGAAAGAAATGAAAGAAAAATGGCCCAACTGAATTAAAACACTGCTCCACCTCCGCTGCTGAAAACATCCGCTGTGACCACACAGGGTACAATTAGATACATAGACAGTGTTGGCAGATAAGGGCCTATGGCCCACCCAGTCTGCCCATTTGAGCTTTGTAAGTTCAGTTTATGTTTTCCAAGAGGTCTGTTGCCCCTTACCCCTGACCCCCAGAATTCCTTTATGTCTATCCCATGCATTCTTAAATCCCGTGATTGTTTCAGCCCCCACCACTTCCTCTGGCAGGGTGTTCCACTTGTCCACCACCCGTTCTGTGAAGAAATTCTTCCTCATGTTTCCTCTGAATCGTCCTCCCTCCAACTTCATCCCTAGCCCTCTAGTCCTGGAACATCTTTTTCGCTTAAAAATAGTGTATTCCTGCACCCTGTTCCTCCCTGTAAGATAATTGTATGTCTCTATCATATCCCCTCTCTCCCTCCTCTCCTCCAGGGAGTACATGTTCAGTTCTTTCAACCTGTCCTCATAGGACTTGTGATGCAATCCATGTACCATCTTTGTTGCCCTCCTCTGAACCTTCTCTACCCTGTCTATGTCCTTACATAGGTAAGGTCTCCAGAACTGTACAGTGTACTCCAGGTGGGGCCTCACTAGTGTCTTGTATAGTGGAAGTATGACCTCCCTTTTCCTGCTGGTGATGCCCCTGCCTATGCATCCCAGCATCCTATTTGCTTTACCTGCTGCCTTGTCACACTGTTTCCCTGCCTTGAGGTCATCAGAGATGATAACCCCAAGATTCCTTTCCTGCTTGGTGCATGCTATATCCTCACCCCACCCAATTACGACCTTATGTATCTGATGGCTACCTTAAAAAAATAGAATGCACTTAATACAAAGATAAAACACTGTCTGCTTTTCAGAATCGTTCAGTGCTGCTGGGTAGGATCTGGCATATGCAGAAGTTTAATGTAAAAAAAAACGTAAGGGTGATCTCGCTACTTGAGGATGGATGATCATGAAGCATTAGGCAGAAGCAGCTTACAGGACCTATTAAGAAATGACGGACCCCAGATCACGATTACAACCGCTTTGTTTTTGGTGTCGGAGTAGGAGTTAGAGGCATACAGATAATAATGAGTAAAACAGAGACAGAAACATAGAAACATAGACTTTGATGGCAGATAAGGACCTCTAGGCCCATCTAGTCTGCCCATTTCCCTACCTACAGGATAGGCCGCAGATCCTAGTTAACCAACAGCCTATGTCTTCCTGCCCCCCAACAAGAATTTCCTTATGTCTGTCCCATGCATTCTTGAATTCTCCCACAGTTTTAGACCCCACAACTTCCTCAGGAAGGCTGTTCCATGCATCCACTACCCTCTCTGTGAAATAATACTTCCTCACATTGCCCTGAACCGCCCTCCTTCTATCTTTAAATTGTGTCCCTTGTTCTTGCAAGTCTCTTTTTCTGAAAGATGCTACCCTCTTGGACTTTGTTGATTCCTTGAGGTACTTGAAAGTTTCTATCATGTCCCCCTCTCCCTTCTTTCCTCAAGGGTATACATATAAGCTCCTTTAGTCTCTCCTCATACAGCTTCTCTTGCAGACCCTGCACCATTTTAGTTGCCCTCCTTTGGACTGCCTCTATCCTGTCTATGTCCTTGTGGAGATGGGGTCTCCAGAACTGGACACAGTATTCCAGATGGGGTCTCACCAACTGTCTGTACAGAGGATAACAACTTACTGTTTTCTGCTGCTGATGCCTCTCCTATACATCCCAGTATACCCCGGCCCTCCCACTGCCTTCTCACATTGCTTGCTAACCTTAAGGTCATCTGATATGATTACCCCCAGGTCCCTTTCCTGTTTTGTTGTTGTTACTACCTCCCCACCCATTGTGTATTCTTCCCCTGGGTTCTTGTTTCCCAGGTGCATTATTTTGCACTTTTTTGCATTGAATCCTAGCTGCCATACGCATACTGTAATTTTTTTTATTTAGGGAAAAGTGCAGAATCTACATCGCTCTTGAGGCTTAGCTGGCACTTGACAGCTAATGTAAGTACGTGCTGTCAAAGGCAGACATCACTCCATGAATGACGTCATGAACTGCTTGAACATGGGAGTATGGAGAAAAAATAAAACCTGAACAGCTCTGTCAGCAGTCAAACTACAGACTGGTGCAGCATTAAAAGACCACATTTTGAATAAAAAACACACAGACACCTGATTTTAATTGGTATTATTTATTGATCTGCCGGTACCTGTGAAAAGAAAAGCGATCAAACAATTAACAGCTTTACAGCTGATCTTTAAATTTAAATATGTTCCCTTTGGTGCAGGGAGATGACTAAGAGGACCCCCCCCCCCCGATTCCTGATTCCTTCTTCCATCATAAGTTGAGATCCGACTGAGATCTTCAGTAAATTGCTGTGAGAAGTCCCTGGTACTTAATTGCTGCTTTTTAGTCTAAAGAAAAAAAAATTAAGCTGAGCTGGCTTCCCATACTGTCCCCCTGGCGGAGTCTGGATTTACAGGATCAGCTCTCCTGGATTGTAAATCGAAACCCTGCCAGTGGGACAGGATCATGAGCCACCTCAGCTTGATTTGTTTTTCTTCATACTAGAAAGGCACCAAGTGTTTAAATCAGAAGGACACAGCTTTAAACACCAGGGAGTCACTTCTCATAGCAATTTACTGAAGATCTCAGTCAGATCTTAATTCATGGTGGGCGAAGGAATCGGTAGTCAGAGGGTTCCTCTGTCTGTTTCAGTCCCCTTCCTGCATCAAAGGGAACATATCTACATTTAAACAAAAAAAAAAAAAAAAAGAGGGGAAAAAACTGACTTCTGAAATTTATCAAGGAGACCTACTCCAGTAAATGGGACCCTTGCCACTGGGACAGTACAGGCAGCCAGCTCAGCCTGATTTTTTCACTTTATACCAAAAAGGCACTGACTTTAAATCGGGACACAGCTTTAAACACCAGGGACTGCTCACAGCAGTTTACTGCAGATTTTAGTCAGATCTCAAGTCGTAGTGGGAGAATGTCTGTGTCTTATATTATATGTTCTCAGTATAACATTGTAGACATGTGTGATTGTATAGCACTTGATAGCCCCCGATAATTGATGCCTAACTAACCTGTCAGCCCAGGTGTTGGTCAGGGCTGTTCCCACAGACAATGCCCCTCCTGCTGCAATTCTTTGAAGGCTCCATACAATTTCAGTTTTTTGCTCCTGCTATTTTCTTTGTACTGCTGTCCCTTTGAAAAGCAACAGACAGTCTGCCAGTGAAATACGAAAAAGAAATAGCAGCAGAGGCAGTTTTCCTATCTGAAAGATCCATGAGCCTTTCATACTTTATGTTATATATGTTACTTACTAAGAAGAAAGAACGGAAGAAAAAGTCATCTCATTCAACTGGTAGAAATGGGAGCAAGATGCTACCCAGGGAGGACAGCTCGAGATGTCACCAATGGACATCCTGTAAAGCAGAAACAGGGTCAATACAGAGGGACCACAGGACAAATAAGAGGGCAATGCCAGAACCGCTAGTCTGCACAGTTCTGTACCAACAGGCAATGTGCAAGAAACTTGACTTGGATGACACATTTATTTACCAAACAGGCAAAAAGCTGGACTAGGTGGGTGAACAATATGTAGAATCAACCTGGGCTATCATCTGATACTGGGAGCAGCATTAAAGGTGGCCTTTTCTGGGATAAGGGTCAACACAATGTGGATCATAGTAGAAAAACAGGACAATAATAATAGCTTAGCAAATGTCAAAGGAAGCCTAGGTGGACTACAAGTCATTTGCTGCAGTCACCCGCCACCTATATACAGTGTGTACCTGGTTCTTCCCATCCACAGTAGCCAGCAGTGAAAAAGGGTGAGACTCAGCCAAAGTCTAATCACTAACTCCCATGCATGCCCCAGCTCAGTTCTGGAAGGTTATCCTCTCTCTTGAAGAATGTTTAAGTGCTTGAAGGGGATCAACAAATCTAGCGCTGATGAGTTATTTAAGCTAAGGAAGGGAAGGGACATGAGAGGGCATGGGCTAAGATTGGGGGGGGGGCAGATTTAGGAGAGAGATGAGGAGACATTACTTCATGGTGGTGTCAAAATGGAACACCCTACCAGAGGGGGTGATTTCATGTAAGGAAGTGGATAGTTTTAAATGGGCATAGGACAGAGCATGGGGGAGGGTCTGGGTAAGTAGTGCTGAGAACTTTCTGGAGGCAGGGCCAGCCTTAAAGATAGGTGAACTAGGCTGTCGCCTAGGGCGCCATGTAACAGGGGGTGACAGTGAACTAACAGTTAAATCTTTTTTTTTTATTTCCCTTTTTATTTTTTTGGAGCACTAACAATGGTGATTTTTTTTAAAGTTATTAAATCTGATGTATTTTTGGGGGGGTGCGTGTGCAGCGTGTCTACTCTGTGTCTTTGTTTTGACAGTCTCCTCC
Source organism: Neoceratodus forsteri (assembly GCA_016271365.2). NCBI lineage: Eukaryota > Metazoa > Chordata > Ceratodontiformes > Ceratodontidae > Neoceratodus > Neoceratodus forsteri. Next base: position 762,046,240 of record CM057451.1, read on the forward strand.
CCACTGTGCAGCAGGCGCAGCCAGCACAACCACCAAATCTCAAATTGAGCCAGCAGCAAGCAAGCCCAGCCAGCATGGCATGAAGCCAAGGATGGTGCAGGACCCACCCAACCAGCACAGCATCAGCAGCCAGCTAGTTAGTTGCAGTCAGAGGCGGACTGGGCAGGCAGTGGTAGTGTGTGTACAAGCGCCCCGCCCACCGCACACCACACAGTCAGTCCCTCTTCTTGTCCCTAGATTGCCTGATTGTCACTAAGGGTGCTGGACTACATAGTGTTCTGTGTAACTGACCCAGAAGGTCACTATGTTAGGCTGCTGGTAAGACTGTGTTTTTGGTTTTGTCTTGCTGGCAGCATGCTATCATCTGCAGTGGTGAGTTTTGAAAAACTGCCAGCTTTCTGACTCTTACTGCTAGAACTGTGGGTCTGGAGAGGGAGAGGGGGAGAGAGAGTGCACAGGCAAATAAATGACAACTTATCAGAATGGAGATCAAAAGTAATTAAAACAATATATTTTCACTGTTTAAATTGGTGTTTCTGTTGTGATTCTGGAGCAAAGATAAGACCTGGTAGCAGAGAAAAATGATTGCCAAATTAGGTTTTTCAACCTCAATTGCTTGTTCTGGGATTTCAGTTGGTAAACGGGTGATTAGTGCTGGCCCTTTTTATTTTGTATACTATACTAAAAATAAAGAGCACTGCTGGAACGGTGTATTGGCCAATCAGAAAGCTTGATTCTCCCTACCCAGTTTATAAACATTGTCTCTTCGCCTCTCCTCTCCTCTTGATTCTGGCTCTCTGCCCCTGACTCTCAGCCAGTTTCCCACTTCCCTCCATCTTGGTTGCCTTGCCCTCCTCTAATTTTTCCCTCCCCCTCTACTCTAACTACTTGGCTCCCTATTGTTTCCTGAGACCACCCACTGGTTAGCTGAATTTTTGCCTTTTTAACTAGTCCTTTCTCTTGCTTCATACCCCTCTAGCCTCTGTCTCTGAAAAGGGCAGCTCCTCTGCTCCTGGAAGCAGCACGGTGGCTACCCTGCTACCACTGCCTGGCCTGCATTCCAGCAAAGGCATGGTATGCCAAACCCTGACTCGAATTCCTGTGCTTCCCACCAGCTAGCAGCTGATTGGCTGCTCCACCTCGTGGGTTGCACGCCATTGGCTGCATCCTTTCTCCTACTTTGAACTCTCTGCTCTAAAACTATTTTCACTGTATTACCAAACTAACACTGCATTACTGTATAACATACTACTAGCCTGATTTTGCCAGCCTTTTGGGGTTAAAAGTTGAAACTGTTAGACTGTATTTTAAAGCTAGAAAGTGTACAGCTCTTTTGTGCCAGTTTAGCCCAATTGTGCTTTAGTTTACTGTCTCCCTCTCCCTAACCCACCATCTTGTCTCCTCGCCTCTCCTCTCAACACTGGCTCTCTGCCCCTGACTTTCAGCCAGTTTTTCACCCCCACCATCTTGGCTGGGTTACCTTCCTCTAATTTTTCCCTCCCCCTCTTCTCTAACTACTCGGCTCCCTATTGTTTCCTGAAAAGAAAAAAACGGTCCCTCATTGACTGTCTTGCCCCCCAACCCGCGTCCACCCTCTGCTCATCCACTTCCCCACACCCCCACCTCACCCCATACTTACCTCCAGAAGCCAGCGCGATGATCTTTGGTGGACCAGGAACATGTCTGCACTCTTCAAAGCCAACTGCTAACTGAAGAAATACCTGTAAGCTGTATAATGGAAAAAATAGGTTTTTTTCAGCTTTGATGCACATCTCAGGCAGTTTTGGGAATTTTGGCACCAAATTTTCAACATGGGTTTTTGGGACCCCTCCCTATGAATTCTGGCACTGGCATGGCATTAATTGGCCCCAAAAGGTGATTTCACGGTTACTGCGCATAACCACCTTTTGGGACCGATTTACAAAATGACAATGTCACAGTTCATGAGGTAGGCCCCCAAAAACCCTATGTTGAAATTTGGTGACAAAATTCTCCAAAATGACTGATTTATGAGCATGTGGTGTGCAGATCCTATGCACACTTGTAAGTTCAAGAATTTTTAATATTTTCACTCCAGATTTTCAACATTGCTAATTCCTCAGTATCATCTGGAGCTATAAATTATAATCACACTCAGTCTCAGATAACTGTATAATATTGAATATAATTTACCATGCAATATATGTTTTTTTTTTTAAATAAAAACACACTAATTTAAAAATGAAATGACAGGGAGACATGGAGAGTGCGGAAGAGGTCGGCATTGACTTGAGTGGGAGAAGCAGTTTGGAGAGATGCGTCTTAATCTATATTTAGCCTTCTGCCTTCCTCCCCATCCACCACTGTCCCCAGATTGGAGTAATTGGCAAAGAGACTCATCTCATTCAGATGTCAGAGATGTAAGCATTAAACAGGAGTGGGCCTAGAAACTTATCCAACCTCTCCTTCAAAATGGCCAACACTTTTCCACCACAGACGTCAGGCTGACAAGCCTGTAATTTCCTGGCTCCTCCTGTTGCCTTCATTTGTGGATGGGCATGACATGAGCCATCCTCCAATCCTGAGACACACACTCCATCCATAGGGAGGAGCAAAAGAGGTCCACCAGGGGAGCAGCCAGTACATCTGCCATAGTGGAGGCTCTTGTGGCCTCCAAAAGTCCTCTTTTTATAACTTCCCATCTGCTATTTGATTGTTGTACACGTGGACATGGAGTGCTGATTCTCAAATGGTGAATGCATGGTGGTGGAAGCCCTAAGTTATTACATGAGACTTTGGCTGATGATTGACCAACTGAGCCAGGTATCATTTCTATGCCATGTAACATGTTTTGTTCAGTGTGGAACTTTGTATGGGCAGTCATAAATGATGTTTTTTCTCACCTCTATTTCCTTAGGTGCAATGCTGATCATAACCCTGAGAGAAATCACATCACCACTGGTCAACTAAGTCAATGTCCACCTGTTTATGCAGAATCCATTGAGGACGATGTGCAACAATGTAAGTAATATGTTTCAATAAGCATTGCCATCCAGTATTCATTGTTAACTCTGTTAAAATTGTGCTGTGGGACAGATGTCCCGAGGTCATGGAATGTTAATTGGAGTCCAAACAGCTAGCGCGGTAACTCCATTTAGCTGGAGCTGGCTGGTAAAAGGGGGGTTAGGGCCAGGGACTTCTTACCAGAAAACTAAAGGTAGGATATTGTCTACTCCCATTCAGAGGACTAACATAATGAGTAACCACCCACCAATTGACAGTTTGCTATACTTTGTAACTGTTAAGACACAATAACTGTAAACAGAAAATGAATGCAGAGGAATCAATACATACATCTTGACCAATAATACAAGATTTATTTAGGGGGTAGTGACAAATAAATAGGGAATTTTAGGGAAAAATGCAAATAAACAGCAATTAGAAATATTATGTTCATGGGGTCAGTAAGAGAAATAATATGCACAGGTCCCACCGCCCGGCAATCCCAGATATCCCCCAGTAACACAATAACCACCCCCCACTGGTGTACTGCTAGTCAGTCCTTCAGGGAGCTAACAACAGTCCTTGAATGCCCACCTGTGAGTGGGCACATTGTGGGCCTGTGGTGCAGAAGGGATGCAACACTAGTGGACTGATTTAACTTTAAACAGAAACACACGTCAAAATTGGAGTTTAAATCACAATAATGACTGCAACCTCTCAGTTCTCTAGCTGAATTGCTTAGAATGGTGCTGCAGCAACTTGTAAAACACGCACTCTCCACTGGTGACTGGCTGATGAAGCAAACTTACTTAGTCCTGTGCACTCATTGACTCGCCATTTGTGACCATTTTTCTGGCAACTACATGTCCCATGAGTGAGTCCATGGAGTAGCTTCCTGTGTCCCACTGGGTTATGTGAGGCTCCACAAGCCTCAGAATTTTGCCCACTGAGTGTGAGCTCTGTCTCTTAACCCCAATCTCAAACTACATATCAGAGTTTCTAATGTGCTCAAAGGTGGGCATTTGTGTTACCTGTTCCTCTCCCTTTATCGTTCCCATCATACAGTGACTTCTAGAAACCCTGACTGGTTAGCCTCATTTTTGTGAAATACTTCCTGAGAACCCAGTCTTACAGAGAAATAAGGATAATGACATAGGGCCTGATTCTAGTACATTTACTCCTGGCATAACAGCAGTTGAACCAAGTAGAATGGCGCATGTAGCAAGTTACACCAGCAGTTGCGACATGCATGATTCTACAATGTTGCCTGCGACATGGCACATGACATTTGCACTGAACAGCTGTTATGCTGGCAGTTGCACCATAAACCCCCTGCAACATGGTGCTAGGGTGTTTACGGCAGCAGTTGTGCCCCATTCCAGAAGGGCAGCATCAAATTCCACAAGGTCAGGATTCTACAAGAACTCCTGGAGGAGAACTGGGCAACGTACGTTACACCAGCATTTAGCTGGTGTAACTTACAGATGCCCCCGGGGGTCCTGTAGACCCACCTGCAGTCCACTGGGCATACCACAGTTGCTCACCCCCCATGCTCAGCATACCCCAGTGGGTGCCTACTGCCCCCGATGTGTCCAATATGTGCTCCTTAGGGCTGCCCACACCAACTGCCCCATATCCCACAATAACTGCCCCACAGGGTTGGCCATACCATCCAGCCCTGTATCCCACAATAACTGCCACACCAGGCTGGCCTCACCATCCACTCCTATATCCCACAATAACTACCCCACAGGGCTGGCCACAACATCCTCCCCTGAATCCCCCATTGCAAAATATCCCACAGGGCAGCACTGTCATCCCCCCACCCGAGTCCCAACCCCGAGTCACCCACCACAAATGTAGCATACACCTAGACAAGCCCTGGAAGTCTAGTGGCTCCCCACCCCTCCATCCAGCCATGCTGGTCCACCCAGTGCCCTCCCACCCTTCCTCAGCCAGCGGCTGGCACAGCCCACCTCACACCTCCATGGTCAGCCACTGACTGAGTGCTGTAAGGATAAAACATTAAGATGAGCTCAGAAATACATTTCTGGTTACATCTACATTAGCCCCACACCTCTCAGTCGGCCTCTGGCAGTGGAGGTGTGAGGTGGGCTGTGTCAGTCACTTTGGCCCCTGAAGTGGACAAATAGAGGCTCGCAGGGCTGGCCACACCAACTATATCCAGAATCCACCATAGAAGTGACCCGCAGGGTGGCATAGTCCACCCCCACCCATGCCCCAACCCCGAGTAACCCGCTGTAAATGTGGCATACACCTAGACAAGCCCTGGTAGTCTTGTGTCCCCCCTACCCCTCCACCCAGCTGTGCCAGTCCACCTAGCACCCCCTGGAGGAGCACTTCTCTGGTGGATTCAGGGTATAGTTGGGTGGCTTAGCCCACAACCCTCGCAGACCTCTCTTGTCCACTTCAGAGACCAAGGGTGTGGGCAGCCCTTCATGGGCTCTATTTATATACTTCAGGGGCCAGGGGTGTGGGCAGCCATGCAGGGCTCTATTTATACACTTCAGGAGCCAGGAGTGTGGGCAGCCCTGCAGTGCACCTCGTGGCTTGCTGGGCAAGAGGTTGCACTTGTGAATCAGGTTTATGGCTTGCGACATGCTCGCCAGGTGCGCCCGCAGCCTGGGCGACTCTGGCAGAATGTCTCAAGTCGCAGAACTTAGCTGCAATGACCCTGCCCCTTCTAGAATAGGGCACAAGGTCAATGTCACAGTTGTGGGTGGTGCAAGTTGTGTTTGGCCACGACTTACGCCACCCTTCTAGAATCGGGCCCATACTCTTAATTATACAGCTCTTGCCATGCACCGATGTTTGGCATGGGTGAAAGTGCAGTATCAGCTCTGTAAACACTGCAATTTTATATTTTATTTGGTGTCCATTTATATGATTAGGTGGTTACATTTTGCATAGCAACAGTCTTTCCATCATTGTTTCAGAAACTGAGTCAGACATCTGATTCCCTCCCTTGACTGCATCCTTACCTGCCCACCTCCATTATTACCCCCATCACCACCGTCACCATTTCCGCCACTGGTTCTGGGGAAATTACACAAAAGGGTGACTATTGCATGTGAGATTACAAACATAGAACCACCTGAATACAAACAAAAATGGCATCACTTAAAATTTTAATGTAATACTAAATATTAACCCCTTCTGTACTTACCTTGTGAGTCTCAAGTGTGGTGATATTTACAGCATGGATTTCTGAACAGAAGTTTTATTCTGGTGTTTCAAACTGATTTGATGGGTACTAAAAATCCTACCAATTCCTAATTTGCAAGCACATTAAACCTGTGGTTACCTTTGGGCTTCTATGCAAAAGGGTTAGCTCTGACCTGACTGTGTCTCATAGAAATAGTTCAAACAACAACAACACTTAGGGTTCACAACAAGGAACTTGATGAAAGCATTTGATATTTACACAGTGTCAACCAAGGAACTTGGAAGAACACACAGTTAATCTCACCCTACCTGAACGTTACTTCTTTCTCTTTCTGGCTATAACCTTCAGCAGTGCTTACAGTCTCTGTACTCTCCCACTGAATTAAGTACCCGTATGACAGCCAGAGCTGGCTTGAGATGTGCAGTTCAGAAGAGATGTTTGTATACCAGTTGAGCTCTGAAGAATGCTGAATTCATGTAGTCCATGTTACCATTGTGTGTGTGTGTGTATATGTGTGTGTATGTGTGTGTGTGTTTGTTTGTATATCAGTTGAGCTCTGAAGAATACTGAATTCATGTATTCCATGTTACCATTGAGTGTGTGTGTGTGTGTGTGTAGTGGGAGCATTATATTAATGCAATAATGCAAAGTTTTTAATTCTTATATTTAATGGTTAACAATCACACAATGTACTGAGTTTGAAGAAAGACAGATGACTGACAGGTGAAAAACTCCTAGGGAAGGATTATTTTTCATTATTTAGCCACATTTTAGTATATTTTTTGTGACTTTGACAACTTTTAGAACATTCTTCTTCCCAAAGTTACCCATAGGCCCATTTCATATAAGTAATAAGACATGGCTGGGTGTTGCTAGTAATGAGATACCTACAGCCCCAGAGACTGAAGGCACACAACAAGCGGTCTCATGCCTAACTATGCCTCTGGGTGTGCAGATATTTTAGTCCTACCAACACCCAGTCATGTCTTATTGCTTACATGTCCTGTGTTAGGCCACTGGGTATTGATATTTTCTTACTAGTCTATTGTAATGCTGACCGAACCAAGTTTTAATATGAATGCTTTAAGAAAGCTGACATGATTCTCAGCGAGAGTTATCTCGGATCATGCTCCAGTCAGTATGGTCTACAGGCCCTTACCCAGAATTTTACAGGTCACCTCAATGGAGGTTAAACTCACAATTATTAAAAGAGCCAATGTCATTAAGGGTCATGAAAGATTTCATAAGAAATTTTATGGTAGAGAATAAGGACTCTGTGGGTCGCACGGATATGATATGGGCAGCTCTTAAATGTTCACTTAGAGGTGAATTAATTAAAGTGGCCTCGAGGAGGAAGCAAGAGCGGACAGAGCAGCTGGGCTTACTTTTAGCTTCAATCAAGGGGTTAGAACATAGTTTATCTCAGAGATCGTCTGATGCTGAGTGGGCTGAGTTACACAAATTACAAACACAGTATATGGGGATGGTCTTTCAGCAAGCAGAATTAGCCCTTTCTCGAGCAAAACTTCAATATTTAGACTTAGGGGAAAAGGCCAGTAAACTCCTTTCTGCGCGGGTAAAACAAACAGAGTCATCTCAACATATTATAGGGGTCCGGGTAATCTCCGGGGCCTGATGGGTTCACAAATAATTTTTACAAAACTTTCATTTCTGATATCTCGCCAATTCTGTTAGATGCTTTCATATACTGGTTCAACTATGGTATATCTGACCCAACCTTTCTAGAAGCTACAATATCCCTAATTGTAAAGCCTGGCAAAGATCCTACTTTGTTAGATAGTTATCGACCAATATCTCTTCTGAACATGGATATTAAAATTCTGGCAAAAATTCTGGTGACTAGATTATCAAAAGTGATGGGTCGATTGATAAGTAGGGAACAGATAGGATTTATGAAAGGGAGGCTCTCTCATGACCATATAAGAAAATTAATGCATCTCATCGATAGAGCCAAAGAATTGAAAATTCTGGCAGCTCTCCTATCACTCGATGTTGAAAAAGCGTTTGATCAGGTGTCTTGGCCTTTTCTATTTGCTACTCTCTTGAATTTTGGCTTACCCCATAACTTTATTGCTTGGATAAAAATCCTGTATTCCTCCCCCTCGACGAAGGTGAAATGCAACGGGATGTTATCACCAGCCTTTAGTTTGGAGAGAGGTACCAGGCAGGGTTGCCCGTTGTCACCTTTATTATTTAATTTGTATCTAGAGCCTTTACTCCATAGGTTAACTAATAACTCGCTTATTAAAGGTATACAAATTGGCGACTCCAGCTATGTATGTTCGGCATATGCCGATGATGTTCTACTGCATGTTGTAAACCCAGCTACTGTGCTTCCATACATTTTAGACGAAATTAATGGTTTCTCTAAAGTATCCTCCTACAAATTGAACTACACAAAAACAAAAGTTTTCCCCTTAAATTACTTTACTAGGAAAACGGATATACAGGGTTTAGATTTGGGCTGGGAAGCTAAGCATATTACTTACTTAGGCATAAATATTAGTACAAATTTTACTTCTATGATTAAAGAGAATTTAACAGTGCTAATTCGAGAGATTACAAATGATCTTAAGAGGTGGAGTTCAATCTCTTTTCCTTATGGGGTAGACTAAATCTTCTAAAATGGTTGTTCTTCCAAAGATACTCTACCGTTGGATATGTTAGGATTTCATCTTGCAAAGAATTGGTTTATGAAAGTACAGAAGATTTTCAATTCATTCCTGTGGAAGGGTAAAACAGCTCGAGATCATATCTGAAGTTGTCAGCTCCAAACATAGGGCGGTTTAGCTGCTCCTTCCTTTTTAAATACTATCTTGCTCAACATATGTGTAAGCTGGCCCTATGGTCCAAGGAAGGGGACAGGGCGAATATTTGCCCTTTGGTTAGATATTGAACGGAGTCTGGTGAAGACAATTAAATGCTCTTTATATGCTCTATTGTTTACCCCTTGGGCTGCTTTGCCCAAAAGTCTCAAAAATAAGCCTTTAGGCTGGTCTATCAGAGCTTATCATCAATTCCAACGCTTTCTAGGTGTCCGTTGGTGGCTCTCGGGTGCCCAACCTATCATGGATAATCCCCAAATTAAAATTGCTGGCTCTCCCATACCTGTTGCGTTCTGGCCCCAGCTAAGTAGGATGACAGTTTCTGATTTATGTGGCCAGGTGGGCCTGCGTTCTTTTGAGGCTCTCAAAATAAGTTTGGGTCTTGTGGATGCGGACTATTTCAAGTGGTTGCAGCTTAATAAAGCTCTAAAACAAATATCTGAAGTGACCGCTGCATGGGATAGGGGGAAAGTTAGTATGGATTCCGTTTGAGATCTAGCAAAACAACCACATGCTGTTTCTAAGGTTCACGGTCTCCTCCAGGAATGCGATCCCCGGCTCCCATCAGGTGTAGCTTTCTATTGGGTGAGAGTTCTAAGTATAAACGACTCCCCGGAGTATTGGAAAACTCTTTGGGTGAATGCATACAGATATATTAAACAAGATAGGCTTAGACTTATACATTTTAATATTTTGCATCATTTATATTTAACCCCTTCTCACCTATTTAGGCGGGGTGCACTTGGTTCACCTTGCTGTTGGAGGTGTAGAAAAGAAGAGGGAACTCTGTATCATTTATTATGGACATGTCCGATGATTCGTACTCTTTGGAGGTCTATATGTAATAAGTTGGACCCTATCCTTGGCTCAAGTAAAATGGACACTCCCGAAGTGTGTCTGCTACTTGCTTTCCCTGTGTCAGCTCCTAAAATATGGCGGGCACGTGTTGCTCTAGTCTCGGCGGTGACGAAGTTGCTTATTCTTTGACGTTGGGCATCGGACACCATGCCCACCCTTGTGGAGTGGCATAGGGAGTGCACTTTAGCACTGCAGCTTGAAAAGCACATTGCATCTATGCGGGGTAAGTGTGAGCAGTATGTTGCGCTCTGGGGCTCCCTGGAGCATTTTTGTATGACCTGGAAGCTATAACACTAACTGGTACTGATGTTGTTAGCATTACACCTCTGCAACCTTTTTTTTTTTTTTTTGTGATTTGGTTGGGTGATTGATATTTGTGGATAGGGAAGGGGAGAGGATAGCGGTAGAGGGATTTTACCTTTTAAATGTTTCCAGTGTACGTTACTGTCTCTCTATTTGAAAGTACTAGATTAATAGAATCACTTGTATTGATAACTGAATGTACATGTTCAGTGATGCATGTTAAAGTAACGTATGTGTGATACTTCAGTATTATGGTTAAAAGCAATAAAATTTTAATTACAAAAAAAAAAAAAGAAAGCTGACATGATGTTGAATCACACCAAATTTGAAGGAAACTACCACCACCATTTTTATTAAAATACATTGTTAGCAGAATGTTCAGAAATGTATTCCAATTGTCTGTTCTTCATGAGTAATTGTATTACTTCACTTAGTTGACATTTGGTCATTTTTTTATCATTGTAGCTACTGAACAGCTGGAAAAGTGGCATCCAAGTGACATAGGCTTGAGTTACAATAAGATAAATACACTAACAATGAATGCGAAGTATCAACAGTTACAGAATATATGGATACCACCAAGCACTTACTCCTATCCAGTGACAAGGTTATACAACAAGAACCGTTCTTTCTGTTCAAATTGGCTAGTACAGTTTCCCTGGGTAGCGTACTCTGCAAAATTTGATGGAGCATTCTGCAAGTCATTTGTTTTCTTTGGAAGTACATAATTAGCAAAGAATGCAGTAAAACTTAAAAGGCTGTATACATCACCTCTTGATAATTGGAATGTTGCTCTAAAGAAGCTCCAAGAACATCAGTCAAATTCACTGATTCACAAAAATTCAGAAGTAGAAATGAAGCTGTTCATTCAGCTAATGGAGAACAGATCTGCCCCTGTCAATGTTCAGCTGAATATTGCATATCAAAAGCGTATTGAAACTAACTGTGAAAAATTAAAATAAATCCTAAAGACAGTGATATTCTGTGGAAAACAGAATATTGCACTCCGTGTCCATCGTGATGACTCGACATATACATTAGCAGATTGTCAACATGTAAACCCTGGAAACTTCATCAAGTTGCTTGAGTTTTGTTGTGATGCGGGTGATGACGTACTGAAAAAGCACTTTCATCTTTGCCCGCGAGATGCCACCTACAAATTAAAAACAACACAGAATGAGCTGATCAAATGTGTAGGCTGGTGGATTTCAAAAGAGATAATTGGTGAAATTAAACAACATTCTCATTTTTTCTCTGACTTGCTGATGAGGCACAAGACTGCAGTAACCTAGAACAGACGCCACTTATAATAAGATTTGTAGATAGTGAAAATCAAATCCGAGAAGATTTCATCAGTTGTACTCACTGTGAACATGGAATGTCTGGTGTAGAAATTGCAAGGCTGATTACTGAAACTATTCAAGGATTGGGTTTAGATATGCAAGAGTGCAGAGGCCAGTGCTATGATGGTGCTGGAAATATGTCTGGCAAATACAGAGGTGCATTATCAGTTATAAAGGCACTTTACCCACAGGTAATGTACATACATTGTGCATTTCACTGGCTGAACCTGTGTGTTGTAAAATCAAGTGCAGTTCAACCCATAAAGAATATGATGGGAACCCTTGAAGAACTGTCCTTATTTTTCACGTGGTCTCCAAAAAGGCAATCTCTACTAACAGAAAAAATAAAGGAATTGTGTCCTCAAAGCAAGCAGTTCAACCTATTAGATGTGTGCAAGACCTGATGGATTCAACAGTTGGATATGATGGAGGTATTTAATGAAATCTACATGCCAGTTTTTGAAACATTGTCTAGTATAAAGTACAATGAAGATGTAACATGGAGTACTGAATCTTCAAACAAAGCCAGTGGACTGCTTCATGCAATTTCTGAATTTCAGTTCATTTTGTCATTCATTATTGCAAGGGAATACATGGCCTTCACAAGGAGACTAACTGAAAAGTTGCAGTCAATATCACAAGATGCTCAGAAGACATATCAGGGCATTTCAACCATTAAAGGAACTCTGGGGCAAACTCAACTAAACATAGAAGAAAGGCATAAAAATTGGTTTAAGGAAGCAGTCTCCATGGCAGATAAAATTGGAGTAGCAGCTACACAACCTAGAACATGTGGCTGGCAACAGAACAGTGACAACACTGCCACTGATAGCGTTGAGGACTACTATTGTATTGTACTTTCAATACCCTTCATAGATCATCTGTTGCAGGAGATCGACAATAGATTTCTTGTTGGTCAGGAGAAGGTGGTTTGTGGTTTCTCTGTTGTTCCATCTGTGGTATTGAAGACCCTTGATAGTTGGAGGCAGTCATTTCTTGAATGCTGCACACAATATGAGGATGATCTTCCCAGTCCAATGAATATTCCATTAGAAATGGACATGTGGGAAACATACTGGAAAAACCAGCAAGCAAGGTATGTCATTGTGCCGGAAAATATCGTACAACTGTTAACCATGCTTGACAAAGTGATGTTTCCTAACATAGCAACTGCTGTTATAATCATGGCAGTAATACCAGTGACAATGTGTGAATGTGAACGTTCAGTTTCTGCACTAAGACAACTTAAAAATACATGCGGAGTAGTATGACACAGGATAGACTGAATGGATTTGCCATGATGATAACACATTATAGCATGGACATTGAATCTCACTTAGATTAAATCATCGATGAATTTGCTCAAAGAAATTCAAGGAGGATCCAGTTCATTGATGTGTTAGAAAATTGAATATAGTGATCAAAACCATGTACAGCAATTATAAGCTTTGACCTGCTTGTATATTAAAGTAGACCACAGAATAAGTTTATATGTTACTGCGATAGGAAAAATCAGAGAGAGATACATACCTAATAGCATAGTGTTATACAGTAAGTAGGTCAAGTTGAAAGTTGCAGTAGGGTATTGTGCAATGGGTTTTTAAATGGTCCTTCACTGAATAACTTTCAGATTTTAATGTTGCACAACATTCACAATGCTCATGGTTACAACCATTGCTACAAGCACAACCACAGTGGAAGCAATGTTGTGGGGGGGCAAGAATAAGGAAAATAGTAACATATTTTTCTGCAGCCCAAAACAGTGTCAGGAAATGTCCACTGGCTGCCAATGAGATGAGTGTATCTTGCAGATTGTTAACAACTGTCATAGCAGTCTTTAGTGGGTGTGAACATTATATTCTACTTCATGCAAGTATCAGACAAGTAAGCCAGTGACTGCAGATGCACATTTGGTTTGAAACTTGGTTTACATTCAGTTGCTGGGTCCAAGGCATCTTGCAAATGGCATACTACAATGTAAAACAACAATACTACAAGGTGAAAGAGGCTAGTGATAACTGTTGCAAGCCTAAAAATAATATGGTGGTGTTTCTTATTAAGTTTAGAAAATAGAATTTTACCCAAACAAGTAATGTATGTTGTTCATTCTGTTGGAACAGTATTTTCTATATTGACTCTGTTTTTCTAACATACAAAATCTGTTATATATACTGTAGGTTATTAGTTTTTCTCAAATTATGGTTAATTGGTAATGTTTTATATTAGGGTCTATGAATTTATATCGAGTGTGCACTACCATTCCTTGTGCAGTTTAAAATATATACAGTGGAGCTAGCCATGGTACTGTGGTACATTGTAATAACTGACATGTCACACAATACTGCATGTCAAAGGGGCTTGCCTGTCATTAAATTACACAGTTCTCTGTAGCGTTATGCAGTAATTCTGCAAAGTATTGCATTGCATCTTGTCTGGTGCCTCTGACTATTATATTCATACCACCTACATGTATTACAGTTCATCTGTAAAGTCTGTCATTTACCAATAACTCTTTTAAAAAGGTTAAAACAATAAAAATAGTTTTCTGATTGTTTATTATGTGACTATTTTTTCTAGAAATATCAAGTAAATCTCATACATTTTATTTTAAACAGGGTGATTTTATTAGTTGAGCACATCGGAACAAATTGGCTTTCTTGTTATCAGAATGATGCTCTCATGTACTCTGAGTATACTTAAAGAAAAATAATTTTGTCTGGGGGCCCCCACACCTCGGGGGGCACATCCTCCCGAACCACCGTTGTGTTGCTTTTTAGGAATACTGTCAACATCAGAGCCTGAATACGCCCCTGATACAATAGATTAAAAGCTCTGGAGTTTGAATGAAGATATAGCACAAAAGGAAATCCATATCAGGCTAATCCCTTTGAAAGGTGTCAGTCTTGCATCAAACATAATATGTCTGCTATTAAAACAAGACAGAAAGCAAGAATCACAGGAAATCATGGAATTATGTCTGAAGTAGAACAATATGTCTCCACTACATTTAGCTTACCAAGCCCCTGCCAGGATAATACCAGGGAATGACTACAAGGATGTCATCTACCCCAAATATCTGCCCAAGATATAAGACTTTTAACTTTACCCATCTCTACTAAAGAATTAACCACTGTGATAGCACAGCTAAATACAGGATCAGCACCAGGACCATATGGTTTACCATACACCTTTTATAAAAAAATAAACTCCTTATTGCCACCAGTTCTTACAGACCTGTACAATTACATGCTTGTGAACAAAGTATTGCCACAGGAAATATATGCAGGATTAATGATCATGATCTATAAAAAAGGAGACAAGGAACTTCTACAGAATTGGAGGTCTTTAACATTATTAAATTTGGATTTTAAAATATGATCTAAACTGCTCAGCAACAGACTGACCTCTGCACTGACCTCACTTATTCATCCTACTCAGACATGCTCACTTTCAGGAAGGAAGATTTCAGATATTTTAATAATACTTACAGAAATTTTTAGAAAAAGGACAAAATGATGAAATTATGGGATACTGTATATACTCAGCATAGATCAAACCAAGGCATTTGACGAGGTCTCACATACATACCTATCGGCATGTTTAACAGAATACGGGTTTCCTCAGGAATTCATCTCTTGGATAAAACTCTTATAAACATGCAACTACAGTATTTCCCCATACATTAATGGAAGGATAGGGAACCCCTGTGAGATCAAGGTAAGTGTATGTCAAGGATGCCTCCTTAGTCTGATTCTGTACATTCTTTCCCTAGACTCTGTAATACAAAGAATAAATATATCCAGACATTCAAGACCTTTCTATAGCCAACTAAGGCACTAAGATCTGAACCCTAGTTTATGCAGATGACCTCTGTATAATTATAGCAGACCAGCAATCAGGAGACTTCGTAGCACCCATCCTCATGGCCATCCCAGTGGTGCTGGAGGTTGAGGCACTGGTCACTACACCTCGCACCATTCCAGCAACCCAGGTTCAGGAACAAGCACAGGTCACCGGGGGTCAGCAGGGGAGAGGGAGGATTGAGCATCTGGAGGACTGCTCTCCTGTCTCAGGTGGAGGGAGACTTGTCATCCCACTTTTTGACTGCCCTCTGGTGGTGAATGGAGGGTGGTACAGGTTGGGAGATACATACAGATGTCCTTATGTTGGTAGGGGAAGGGGGATGGGAGAAAACAGGAAAAGGGAGCTCGCAGACTCCATGATGGCCCTGCATCCCTGTGCCACCCCCGGCTTTTGGATTTCTGTCCTGGGGGAGAGAAAAGCCAGCACTCTCCACACTGGTCCCACCACAGGGGGCAAGCTGTGGGGAACTACTGGGGGTTGGCTGATCGGGTAAGCATGGGGCCAGAGGATGAGTCCCTCTGAGGGAGGGCCATAGCTGCCCACCAGGCTCCGGAGAGCAGAAAAACCTCTATGGAAAAAGAACCTATCCTCACAACTTTTTCAGAGATCTCAGGATCTAAATTAAACCTTCAAAAAAAGTAAATGTTTATCTATTGTGCAAGCACCAGTACATACATCAAAGATTCTAGATAGTCCCATAAGCCAGAAGGAAGAAACACTTTTAGGGATATATTTTGGAAATCAAGACTGCATATTTTAACTGGAATTTCATGATAAACCAAATATTAGGCAGAGCTGATCAGTGGAATAAGTGGAAGATGAGCCAGAAAAAAATGTGTGAATATGGTCAAGACCTAGCTCTTCCCGATGTTTTTACATTTAAGTTATGCTTACCCCCACCCCAGAAGCTAGAAATTAAATTAAATAGTTGTTTCTTCCTCAGTGTATGGGGAAGCCAATTAAATCCCATTTAAAGAGGGACCCAATACTTAGAAATTGCTTAGGGGGCCTCATAATGGTGAACCCAGTAAAAGTTTATCATAGCATTTTCATCTATTCTAACATAAAACCTATACTGACAGGATGCCTATGCTCGTGGTCGCCATGGGTAATAGATATCCTGCACCACCTCATAGAGACATGGGGAGCAACATCAGCTATTTATTACCAAGCAAACCAGAGTGGCAGACCTACTGAAATATTTTGGAGACAGTATAGGGAAATTAAAATTTGGGAAGATTACTAAAACCTCTCTCATAACCCAGGATAGAAAACAATTGTATACCCACATTCAGGATACTCACTATGTGATTTCCTCATCCTTCCAAACACAAACACCAGAGGAGGTTAAATATATATCAGATATCCTAATAGACATAAGAACTCCACCCAATATGTGGGTCCAAGTCTTGCTCTGTATACATGGGAAACTACAAGTAAGAGACAACTTGAAACATAAAGAGAAGTCAGAGAGGAACTGTCCATGACAACCGTGTAGGCCAACCTGAAACAATGCAGCATCTGTTTTTAGAGTGCCCCTTTGCAAAAGCCTTTTGGGCCCTCCTACAGAATACTTGGAAACAATTCCCTCCCTATATGTTTACCCCAGATGTTTGTTGTTTTGGGGTATTTTCCCCCAAGAAGACTTTCCTTATAATACTAGCATTTTTAGGATTGTAATTACACACATAAAATATTGGATCTGGCAAGCCAGGTGTAGGTTAACTATACAGCAAATAGTATGGCAGCCGAAACAGAAAATGCACTCCATTTTTAAAAACATACAAGACATTAAACAGAAAGACCACAGAGTATGCGTAGAAGATCAATAGTTGAACAGATGGAATGCATTAGCCTGGATTAACTGAAAACAGGGACGGAAAGGGCGAAGAAGAAGAAATCTTGTCACCCTCAGAGTAGAGTTCTTAAGTTGAAGTCACAAATATACACAAAGTATAGAATTGCAATCTGGAGGTTATTATTATGTCTTTGTGCTAAGTCAACATTAATTATAGACCTCTAAGTATAAGATAGATTATAGCAGTTAGGAAGAAATATTAGTAAACATGGTGAAGGTAATTATACATTTAGCACCTTTTAGTTATAATAATAATAATAATATTTATTTATTGTGTGCCTTTCGAATATCAAGGCACAGTACAATAAGATAAAAATACAAAAATCAACATCATAAAACCAAACAAAATCAAATCAGTAAACAGTACAACCATAAGCTTTTTCCCAAAGGAAAGATTTCAAAGCCTGTTATGTTGAATCTTTTCTTTGACATTTGCTTTGCAATTTGAACAGAGCTGTATGTAAATAATCTGCTCTCTCAAGGTGACTATATCCGTGTATCCTTACTTTTATTTCAGTTATGCTGATAACATGTCATTTTTGCTTTCTGTATGTTCTCATATATTGTTTGAATAAAAATTCACCTATTCTTTTCGAGAAGTGCCATGGGATCTTTAACATCCACCTGAACAACCACCAGAACAGGCAGACAGGACCTTGGTTTAATGTCTCATCCAAAAGATGATATCCCCAAGCACCAGAAGCATGAGGGAGTCCAAAACCAGGTCAATCATGAAGTTCACCAGTTTCCACAGAAATTCATTCCCATGGCCTGGAGCGCGATACACAAGAATGATCCTACATACATAACGGCCACATATTCAATGGTGTGTTTACTCCCATGGGGCATGCCATGAGTCCCAAAGAAGATTAGGTCGCACCTAGAGATGTGCCTCGGCTCAGTGTGCCTTTCCTGGTTACCAAACATTGAAATAAATAAATAAATAAAATAAAAAACAGATGGCCAACCTACCAGCCCCTGCACTCCCACCTCAGGCAATGCACCACAGAATATTCCCTGAAACTGTTGTCTCCAGCACATGACTGTGTTGTCATCCAGCCAGGTTTCTGTGATGCAAGCAAGGTCAGCAGAGGAATCTACAGTGAAACCCTCTATCACCATGGTTTTATTCCACAGTGACCCTGTGTTACCAAAAAATACACGAAGGAGTGGAGCAGAGTCAGCTAGTCCAGCTACCATCTGCCTGATGACATTAGACAGAGCTTCAGGTATAGAAACTAGACAGGAGGGCCTCCTGTTATGGTTATAATACTTCTCAGGGCATTTCCATGTTTTCTCACTCCAGATGGTCCTCAACATTAATGCCCGGACCCCATCTAATACTACTATTGCCACAACCTCATAGGATCCCCATCTCCAGACAGTAGCTAAGATATTTAAGAAAATAGAACAAAAAGGAACCCCCAAAGGGGTGCATTTTCTGCAGGTGATCCAGGCAGTAAAAGTGCTTAAAAGGGGTGGAAAGAAAGCACATAATGGATACTAATAAAGAATAAAACTCACCAAATCCCAATAAAACCCCAACTCAAATACCCACCACACACTTGGTGTTAATTTAAAGGGTTGGCCATCCATCACAACTAGAACTGCCACTCCAGCCCAGCAGTACCATTCCTGATTCCTGCAGCATCAAGAGGAGAGCGTACAGGAGCATTGTATGAGGTTCCCTTTTATGCGCACCATCACCAAGCTCCATGGGACCTGATTGGTGCTGACTAGCAGGAGGGCAGCACATTGCAGGGAACCCTCAGTAGAAGTGCAAATGTGTATCAATGGGGTTCCCCCTCCTGAACAGTAATTGCTGGTTGCTGGGGCATTGCCTCCCTCTTCCCATTACATATAACCCCACTGTAGCTTTATGAAGGACACCACAGATTTACTCACAAAACTAACAGAAAACTGGATAATCATAACACTATTAGGACTCTAACAAAATGTATTCTAATGAACATAATGTCCTATCTTAGTTATCAGCATTGCAGCATTTATAGTTCACAGACACGCCTTTGGGTAGTAAAACAGCACCAGAGAGTGCCAGTCTTTTTATGGTTGATCTGAAGAAGCACTCATACACACCATCCTGCTGAACCACTTGCATATTTCCGGTGCACAAATGATATATTGCTGCTTGAGACAGTTGATGAGGACTCAATTCAACAATCCCATCAGGACTTCAGTAGTAACCTCCATTCATCCAGAAAGTTCCATATTGAGTAACCGTGCACAAGCATAAATTTCCTAGACAACACAATAAATATCCATGGTGTGCAGGCAAACTGCTGTATTTAAAATACCACAGACTGTCACACAGCCTCAGTTTCCTTTCCTTCCAACAACAAAGATGCCTACGTGCATACTCCCTTTAGTTTTCTTTTACACACAAGCATAATCACACACAATTAACTGCTAAGTGAAGATCTTTTTATAGCCTTGCATTGTATGTGCTAGAACCGCGAGTCCTCACTTCTAATACAAATCAAGAAGAGATGTGCACAAAAACTAGAAATCTACAGCCTTCCTGTCTGACATCTTTAAACCTTCTAAGACAAGGAAACAAGGGACTAACATCTCTCATCTGTATGCAGTGACTTCATCCTTCCAACAGGGCCAAGCCTGTTAACAAATATGCAGGGAGACAGAGCATGAAGGTAAAATACCATGGGAGAATCTAGTGGAAAACAGGAAGGATCACACTCGACTGCACATCTGTAACTGTCACCTGCAATAACCTGACTGCATGCGTCTCTGAACTTTAAAATAAAGTTATGCTAAGTGAAGGTGAACACGTTAGAAACATTTCATAGAACAGCCAGTCCTAGCTTACACTCTAGCCCCTACAATCTCTCTTACCTCATTATTCAAAACAAACTGTCTACAGTAGTTTAGATGAGTCTAATCAGAAACCAGATGTTACACACTCCTTGCCACAGCTATGACAGAAAACGTGTACCTATAATTTGACATAATCAAAAACCTTAACAGAAATAGGCACTAATCAGACTAATGAAGTTCCTTGAATCCTACCCTGGAAAACTAGTAATGACAATTAACAATACAAAAAATACTGTGTACTGTTGATGGATATCAGCATGAAACCAGATAAACATGTAAAATCCAGTTTGGGAAAGGAAAGAATTTGAATGTCCATTAGCATACAGAACCAAGCCCCTACTGAACAGAATATCCCATACACCAATCTAGGACTTGATTATGTTATGACAGATCTAATTGCTTAAACAAAGGAAGTTCCAGCTCCAGAGCAATAGATGTCCATGCACTAGTCCCCAACAGGAACACAGTCAGTAGGCAAAAGCAGGACACAGCCTTTCTCACACACCTGCAGTGGGGTCAGCACCACACAGCAATTGTAAAATAATCCCAGTTCACAACTGTCATAAAATTTATATGGCACCTGACTAATAATAGATGGACAGGAGGTAAATCCCCATCCCTCCCCACACCACCAGCTCTTATTTATTTATTTAATTCTGTTAACTGGGTAGGCCCACTGAGACTAGAAGTCCGTTTTTCAGGGGCAACCGGGGTGGGGAGGGGGATACAGATGGTAACCAACTGAAATTGAACCAGAGTAAGCTGTTGATGGTATTTTTTTAGTGAATGGAGGAAATCTGGTCAGGACACCCGGGAAATTCCCCTACTCTGTGCTAGGGGGCACTGTTCCTTGGTGACAGAGATGGCTGCTGCCAGTCCAGGTTAGTGTTTGGAGCAGATGGGAGTTGCTTCTGTTCCACTGCAGCAGGAGGAGGATTTACTTAACATGGATTTTGGATTGGAAGAAGAAGTACTCTCAGCTGAGGACATTGAACCAGGCCAAAAGGAATGAATTAGCTTTGAATCTATAGAAAACGCAGCTGATATTGAGCAGCAAGTGATGGAGTTACAATCAGAACTAGAAACTAAAAAGCAACAATTATTGAACCTGATGCAAGAAACTGAACAAAAGTTCCAAACGAATATTGCGAGACTTGATGAGGAAAACAAATGGAAAAGACTGGCTATCAGCCCTGTGCTTCTTTCGGGTAAGTGGGTGATTCTCTCAGCAGCACCAGATGCATCTACAGATGCTCAGAATGTGGTCAAAGAGCCTGATGAAGAACTGAGGACTGCTACGAGCGGCCCTTCTGTTACCGCTCCCACAGAACCAGAATGGGCTCCAGATACCTCACTGCAGCAAGCAGGTTGGATTTTTGTATATGGCATTTAAATTCCAGACCCCGCGGTACTAATCCTGAGATCGCTGGACTGGTGGAAAAACACCATTGTGGAAAACGGAGGGTGCATTCTCAGCTTGAAGACAGCAGCCGGTAAAGAGATAGCGGGAGGATTGGTGGTGACACAGGGTGTGGCTCCAAACTCTCCAACTGTGCCAGATGCTCGTGAGCCACACGGACCATCACAGGATTCTGAGGGGGAGAGTGGGACCAGCTTGAATAGTTCCCCTAGAGGTGATGGAGGAAAACAGATGACTGCACAGTCAGAACAGGTATGAAGGTCTAAAGGGAATACGGACAATAATAATGTGAATAATGCAAATGTTGGAAATGACAAAGGGGAACATATCCCAGGTTCTGCTACAGGAGCACAGCCAGCTGATAATGCAGAAGATACCCGGCAGTCTAGCTATGCTAGATGTTTACATCAACCTGCTTTTGCTGCCAAGTGCAGATTTGTGGTTAGAATATGGTACAAAGGGGGTATTGGGAAGATCCCCAATAGGCTGTATGTGGGGGAGAATGTTATTACTTGAATCCATGAAATTTAATAATGCAGAAGTATATGCCTTTATCCATGCTCCTGGAGACAGCAATTACAATGTTAGTTTCTGCTCAGCCTTATTCTTGGACAAATTCTGGAAATCGTATTACACCCTGAAGGATTCCCCTGAGTGGCAGGGGTTCTATGCCATTCCACTTTCGAAACCTGCAGTTAAAACAGTGACCATACTTTTTCGGAATGAAGGGGTCAGGGTGAATGATATTATCTTTTGGTTAGAAAAATTGGCTGATATTCAAAGCAATCCCCAACCCATAATTGATGATAATGGGTTCTGCAATAGAGGTTGGACTTTCAGTATACAACTCCAACATAAGGATGACAGATTCAGACACCTCCCAACCTCCTTTTTCTTGGGTCAGGATCATGGAATCCTTTTCTATCAAGGACAGCCAAAGAGCTGTTATAAGTGTGCTTCACTTACACACTTGAACTCAGATTGCAGTCAGATTAGATGCTTTCACTGTGGTGAACTTGGGCATACAGCTGTATCATGTACTGTCCCCCCAGTTTGTAATCTGTGCGGTGATAATGAACATTACTTCCGCTCCTGCCCGTGGGCAGCCCATAATTCGGAAGATACTCTGGAACAAGAGTTTTATATAAACAGGGCTAAACTCTCACATGGTTCAGAACTCCCTTTTACTCAACCCCCTCCTGCTCCTTCACCCCCTCCAGCCAGCCCAGAACCAAGATCCTCAGAGCAAACTACAGATACCTTTCAGGCTCAGGAACCTCCTATGCAGGCAACTGAGGAGAGTGAACCAGTGTGCTTCCCTCAGCTACCGGTCCAGAATCAACATGTATGCCCCCACCAGCTCCGAGTGAAAGCGACCTCATGCCTCCAATACCATGCTGACTGTGCAACTAGAGGAGTTCAAGGAGGTGGGGAAAGGTCAAAAAGGGCCAAAGAAGAAATGAGACATTGCAACAACACCTCTGATTGTTCCTATGAACAATACTTATGAGGTGCTCCAAAGTTGGAGTGACTAGATGGAAGAGAAGTCTGATACCGCCTCACAATCCTCCCTTCCTGACCCTTTGACAGAAGGTCATACACTACCTATGCCACAGAAGCCTGTGAAACCACCAGGTAGGATAACAAGAGCCAGTGAAAGGAAGCAGGACTCTCTTTAAAATCATCAGGATGTTATACCTCTTAGGCTTACTAGCCTTAATGTAAACAGCACCAAGTCGGATATTAAGAGGGACACTACCTTTGTGACATTACAGTCTTTACAATATGACATTTTCCTTTTACAGGATAAAAGCTACAATCAGTGCATGAGGTGCAAATTGCTGAATCTGCTTGGTCCTTAGAGAAATACAGGTGAGGGGGTACAAGCAAAGTGGGCAAGCATTAAAGATGCAATACTTGAAGCAACATCCCATTGTGTTAGTGAGAAAAGGAAGTGCAAAAAAAACAGAAGTGCAAAAGAAGAAGGAAACCACTTTGGTTCTCAAACACAGTAGCAGAAAAGGTCAGAGCCAAAAGGCTGGCCTTCAGGAAATATAAGGGAACGAAGCAGGATGAAGATAGGGAGGCATACCAAACTTCCCAAAGGGAAGCAGGGAACGCAGTAAGGCAGACAAAGGCCCAAACCAAGGAAACTTTAGCACGAACAGTAAAAGAAGGTGACAAGACTTTCTATAGCTACATTAGTGAAATGAGAAAGTCCAGAGGGGGTATTTCAAAGATCAAAGGGGATAAGTGGGCATGTGAGGAGGAGGACCATGTAAAAGCATCTTTCCTAAATAGATACTTTTGTTCAGTATTTACGGAAGAGAAGGTAGGGCAGGGCCCACAGCTCAGTACCATGGACACAGGGAGGAGGGAGGTGTGCACTAGTCCCTTCACAAATGAAAGGGTCCTACAAGAGCTCAATAAGCTCAGGGTGGACAAGGCAATGGGACCTGATGGCATACATCCCAGGGTACTAAAGGAGCTAAGGGTGGAACTAGCAGAGCCATTATCAGAACTGTTTAGTGAGTCTCTGAGCACAGGAGAGGTCCCAGAAGACTGGAGAAGGGCTCATGTGATCCCACTCCACAAGAGTGGTAGCATTGAGGAGGCAGGGAACTACAGACCAGTCAGTTTTACCTCAGTAGTGGGCAAGATTATGGAGACACTCCTTAAGGAAAGGATAGTGCAACACCTGGAATCCATAGTAGCACAGGATCCAGACAGCATGGGTTTACAAAAAGAAGGTCCTGTCAAACTAATCTCATAGATTTCTTTGACTGGGTAACCAGAGTGGTGGACCAAGGGGGAGCAGTTGATGTCGCCTACCTTGACTTCAGCAAAGCTTTTGATACTGTTCCACATAGAAGATTGATTAATAAGCTGGGTAGGCTTGGGGTGGGTCAGACATTGGTCAACTAGGTGGCAAACTGGTTGATGGGCAGAAAACAGAGAGTGGTGGTAAACAGTATACAGTCAGAAGAGATGCAAGTCACAAGTGGGGTACCTCAGGGATCAGTCCTGGGGCCAGTCCTCTTCATTAGCTTCATCTGTGACATTGCAGATGGACTGGAGGGTAAGATTTGTCTGTTTGCAGATGACACCAAGATCTGCAACAGAGTAGATGATCCAGATGCATTGGGCAGAATGAGAAGAGATCTGGATAAACTAGCAAAATGGTCTGAAGAGTGGCAACTGGGGTTTAACGCAAAGAAATGTAAGATCATGCACATAGGGACGAGAAACCCTGAAGTCACCTATAGGCTGGGAGGGAAATTGCTGGCAGTCACAAGGGAAGAAAGAGACTTGGGCGTCATCATCACTGATGACCTGAAATCTTCCAAGCAGATCACTAAAGCAGTAGGTAAGGCTACAGGGATGTTGGGGTGTATTAGAAGGGGTATCACAAGTCAGAAGAGGGAGGTAATAATCCCTCTTTACAAGACACTGGATAGGCCCCATCTGGAGTACTGCATGCAGTACTGGAAGCCACACTTTCACAAGGACATTAACCAAACTGAGGCAGTCCAGAGAAGGGCAACCAAAATGGTGCAGAGACTGCATCAGAAAACATATGAGGACAGATTAACTGAGCTCAATATGTATACCCTAAAACAAAGGATGGAGAGAGGTGATATGATTGAAACAGTCAAACATCTTAAAGGCATTAACAAGGGGAAAGAGTCTAACATGTTTCAATATAAGAAAAATAGCAGGACAAGAGGACACAGCATGAGATTAGAGGGAGGTCGATTAAGGGATAATGTGAGGATGTTCTTTTTCATGGAAAGGGTGGTAGATACATGGAACGGCCTACCTCAGGAAGTGGTAGATATGAATACAGTGCAGGGCTTCAAACAGGCATGGGATAGGCATAAGGGAGCAATATAGATGAGTATGAATAGATAGGCCATTGACTGAGCAAAGGCCAATGTCACATTCATAAGGTAGAAAAAGAAATGGGCAGACTAGATGGGCCTTGTGATCCTTATCTGCTGTCAACTTCTATGTTTCTATGTTACTGGTCTATTGGTGAAGATTTATGTAGTGGTGTAAGAATTTGTTTTTCCAACCCCAGCATCCTTTTGCATAAAATGGTGGATATATCCCCGGGGAGGGTTCTACTGTTAGATGTGGGGTATGCAAGGTGTGTGTACAGAATTATTAACATTTATGCCCCACAGACAAAAGCCCTAAGGGTGGAGTAGTTGAAACTAATCCAACCATTTTTATGCACAAATAAACAAGTATTTTTTGGTGGTGATTTTGACATTAGCTTACTAGATTCTGATACCAAAGGGCCAAAAACAAAGGTTTAAAGTGATACTGCATTTTTAAGGGCCTTGATTAAACAAGGAAGATTACATGATGCACAAGCAGTGTGCTTTCAGACACCCAAACACACTTACTATCAGGGATTTTTATCCACAAGAATTGATTATTGGTTTTCATCCCAATCTATACCAATCTCTGCTTCAGAAACCATTTTGCTCAAAACTTCACATCATGCTTTGATAGGAATTTCAGTTTCCACTACTCCACCTAGGGTGGGAGGACGAGGGATTTGACAGTTAAATTCTAGTCTATTGGAGAAACCAAATGTTAGCCAGGATCTGATGACCATAATGGATGACAGATTCTCAGTAACTTTCCTATATGAGTCCCCTTTAGAGTGGTGGGAGGATACCAAACGACTGCTTATTGGGCATTTTAAAACTGTGGCCTGGAATGCAGTGCGCAGAAGGAGGTTGATTATTTTTCCTTAAGGCATAAATTTCAAACACTCTTTACTGAACAAATAAAGGAAGGAAAAGATAATAGGGATGAATTAAAAGATGTGAGACAGGAGATGGTTCACTTACAGTATAACAGACACACAACACTGGTTATGGAACAAAGGTTTGGCACACGGGGTCTAAATCACAGACTACACCATTAGAAGATTGCTGTAACTGGGTATAGAGACACCGTTTTACTAGTATACATTACTCTAGGGGACAATCAATCACAGGCAACATTAATATGTTGAAAGAAATGAGGAAACAAGTAACAGAACAACAATAGGCTGAAGCTGGATGTGATGAGTGGTATCATCACATATTACAGGTTGCAGACACATTGCAACTGAGCTCAACACAGAAAGTGGCCCTTCTGCCCCCCTTCCCCCATTTGGGATGGAACTCAAAACAGCAATTAAGTCTCTACGAAAACAGATAGCCCCATGGTCAGATGGTCTGACCAATGAATTGTGTTAGATTATTACAATTAATTCCTCAAGAATTACTTCAGATCTTTCAGGCCTTTTTTTCCGAACTTAGGTTTAATAGTCAAGTGTATGAAGGCCTTTTAATTTTTCTATATCAAAAAGGTGAAAAGACCAATTTGCAACATTGGAGACAGATTTCCTTACTTAATACTGATTTTAACATTTTCACAAAAATTCTTAGTTCCCGGATGTCTGGAATACTTAATACTATAATTCACCCAGCCCAGGTCTGTGCAGTCCCAGGCAGGTAAATTACTGAAGCCTTTTTCTTACTCCAGGCCTTTATGGCACACGGGGCAATGTATTGCAGATGGGATTTTTGATTAGTCTTGATCAGTCGAGGGCATTTGATAATGTCTCCTACAGGTTTCTGTGGGCCTGTTTAAAGAAATATGGGTTTCCGCAGGAATTTATTACTTGGATACAGTTATGTTATAAGGGGACATTTGTTCAGCTTACGATAATAAATGGGTGGGGGAGAAGTGTAAGGTCTTGAGTGGAGTTCAACAGTGCTGCTCCCTTAGCCCATTATTATATATATATATTGACTTTAGATCCTTTGATCAGAATTTTGCATTTTTCCCCTAGGATTGAGGGGATTCGGGTTTCAAATTTGTCAGCGATTAAATGCATAGTGTATGCTGATGACCTGATCCTTACAGTGACAGATGTAGATTCAGGGGATCATGCTAATGCTCTAATCCGGTCCTTGACTATTGTTTTAGGGTGAAAAGTTAATACTGCTAAAAGTAAATGTGTTCCCTTACAACAAGGACCTAACATGCCATATATTGTGGGAGGAGTTCAGGTGTCCCTAGTACCTACTAAGTTGCTAGGTGTATTTTTGGGGCGAGGAGATATGGGCAGTTATAACTGGGCCCACCAAATTGGGAAGGGACAGCAATTGGTGACTAAATGGAACAGATGGCATATGGGGAAGTTAAAAAGGGTATATTTGATAAAAAAAACTTTCTAATTCCAATTTTTCTATACCTATGTTATGTATATCCTGTGCCTACACATATGGAAACCAGATTATATTATTGCTTTTTTTTCATGTCTGTGGGGGAACATATTGAACCCCATAAAATGGGGGATTACCTATCTATCACTTAAAGAGGGTGGAGTGGACATGGTACAACTGGTTGTTTTCTTTTGGAGTCATTTTTTTTATACAAACCTAGTACCAATAATAAAGAAGAGTACTGTACCATGGGTAGCATGGACGTCTCCACAGCTGAAAGAAGTTATGCAGGATTGGAAGGACATGTCATTCAGACATAAAAATAAAAGAATTGTGAAACTGGACTCTCGTTGGATGCCATGTTTTGGTTATTTAAAGAAGTGGGAAGTGTCACAAACTTCATTGTTATCTACACACAGGAAACTCATATCTCCAGGTAGTGAGAGATAAATACACAGAAAAGCCCTTTGAGGTATTACCAATAACCAGACAAAAGGCGATAGGTGATTTATTGGTCAAACCTAGAACCCCCCAAAAAACTTGGGATGTGGTATGTTTGGGGGTACATAACAGAATCAATGTTAAGGGGAATCAGAAACACAAAGAACTTGCTGAGCATTGTCCCCGAGATCAATGTAGTGGTGTGACCCAGACGATGGAACATTTGCATTTTTTGTGTCCTTATATTGTAGGATTTTGGAAGGAATTGTCTCTAAAGTGGGACGTTTGTCTATTTCTGTCCCCTAACAATTTGTTTAAAGGGTTGTTCCCCGGACAGTGGGTTCAATATGATGTAAGTTCCTTACGGGTCCTGATGGCATGTTTTGTCTATTGGATATGGCAAGTACGTTCCAGGCTGGTACTCCAACAGCAGCACATTCCCCAGGCAGAATTGATTCAACTTATCCAGTCCGACTTTCAACATCTGAAGACGGAGGATTATAAAGTAGCGGATAGAGCAGTGTGGCATACCAGGTGGGATGCTTTTAAGTGGTTACGATAAATTAAAAAACAAAGAATTATTGAGATTAATGGGAAGAAGTACGGTATGTTTACAAAAGTTTAATGTTTAAATATTTCTTTTTTTATAATCTGATATGCTGTAATAACATTGTTTGGATTTACTTTTTGGTTTTTGCTATTCTTTGCTGTAATGTAAACATGCCTGAAAATATGCCTTTGAACACTTAATAATAAACGTCCCCTACTCTTTAGGTTGGGGTGGGTTCTTTTTATAGTAATGTGTGGGATTATACTCATTGATATATGTAGGGTGTAAGTTTTTAATACTTATTTTTTGGTTTTTTCCTTTTTTTTTGATATATGATTTTGGGTGATGTAATGCCATTTGTTTATTATACTTTCCAGTTATTTTCTATTATTTGCTGTGATGTAAACATGCTTGTAAACATTTGTTTTTGAAGATTTAATAAAATATCCCCCTACTCTGCTGCAGGAGGCATAATGCTACCTGTGAGCATGATGGAGGCATCCAGCCCAAAGCAGGATGACAATGGAGGTGAACGTACAACAGGAGCTGTTATGGGTGCTGTTGACACCAATAGTGGTAATTGAGATAATCAAAATATACTTGCACCGAAGCTGCACGTAGATGCTGGCGAGCCAGCTGAGGCTGAAAGAATGGATACAACAGAGACAGAAGAAAGTATTATAGGGAGATCACGTGCTGCAGAGTGCTGAGTAGCAGCACCCTCAAGCAGCTTCCATTTCCCATCTCTTATTTAGCTCGTTTTGGTGTTTTAATTTGCAATTTTCTCTTATTTCTAAGAGTTTACGCTGTACAATAGCTGTTGCAATCTGGTCTGGCTGTCTCTCGAGCAGATGGAGGCTTATATGAAGAAAGACCCACAGAAGCATAGCCCTCCAGCTACTCCCGAGAAGGCCCCTAAGAAACCCAGGGCCTCGGGTGGTTCTAGCTCTGATCTCCCGAGCCAAAGTGGTGATCAGGAACCCTTAACGCTGGTCAGATTTCTCGAGGAATTCAAACCCTTTCGAGAGGAAATGAAGGATATGGCAACGGACTTGAAGTCGTTATCCAGAAAGTTAGATGAGCTCTCATTGCTTGTTTCCAACAACGTGGCCCGAATTGCTTCTATTGAGAAAAGAATTGGTAGTCTTGACCCTGAACTGGTTTCAGTGCACCAGAAACTGTCTCGTTTAGAAGCCAAGCTCGAGGACCTAGAGGGTCGGAGCCGAAGAAATAATGTAGTGGTTCTCGGTTTACCAGAGGGAGAAGAAGGCCAAAATGTTGAGGCATTTATTCGGAAACTGGTTGAGCGGGTGGCAGGCCCATCCCCATTTGGCTCTGGCTACATTATTGGGTGAACCCACAGGGCTTTACGGCCTAAGCCACCCCCTGAGGAACCCCCCTGCCCTATCGTGTGCCAGTTCCTGAATTATCTGGAGAAACAACATTTTCTACAAAAAGTGTGTGCTCTGCAAGAGGTTCACTGGGAACATATTAAGCTGAGAATCTCTCAAGATCTACCCATCTTGGTCCGCTTGAAACGAAAGGCGTTTCACCCTATTGTTTCCAAGCTAATTGCTGCAGGCCTGAAGTTCAGAATGAGTTACCTGGCTAGACTACAGATTTCAACTAACGGATCCTGGAAAAGTTATAAAGACCCTGAAGAAACCCTGAGGAGCCTTAAGTCCATGCTGTCTGATCTCTTCAAGGACCCTTGAATGGTGGTGGCATAGTATCGATTATCGCACGGAGCCAAGAATTCGAACGTTTGTTTTTCTTTTCTTGGAGAAATCTTAAGAATGTGAAGATCTGGATGACTGCATAGTTTGCAGTGGACTTGGGGGGTCATCACAGACCGCCCTATCCCTTCTTTTCTTTCCATTTCATAATGGGCCCATAGTGGTCCGATGCAAAGGACACCGGGGTTTCGGGCCTTCTTGGGGGAGGGGTTTGCGAGCCAGGTTTTTTAGTGACTGTTTTTGTTGGGGGTTGAAGGGGCCCAGTTTGGGTGGGGGCTAGTTTCTCATTTTTTCCTTTGGGGCTGTTACTGGGATGGTCCTGGGATTTCTCCATCTCACCCTCCACTTGGGTTGGGCCAGGGAATCGAACGCTAGAGGGTGTTCCTACCTCTGGGAACTTGCCGGGAAACTCTACTCACAAGGGATTTAGCAGGGGCACTGCTTGCTGGGAGGCAGCACTCTCAATTTCTCAGGGAGGCCCTGTTTACCGGATACTGATTGGTAGTGGGGAAAGGTAACTTTTATACCTTCTCCTCCAGTCGAAAGTTTTCAGCTTTCTATTTTAACTCTCACTCTTAATGCGAGCTGGGGCATTTCTCCCTTCAAGTGTTGCCGAACCCAGCACCTCCGATTTTAATCTGGGATACCACGAATGAGTGGGTGATGAGATGGGCTTTCATAGCCCCCCTATGTTATTTTCTCTTATACCCACGCCTTGGTTGGACTGAGGCGAAGGCCCAGGACTATTTGCTTCTGTTGGGGGTACAACTGACAGGACCTGATCTCTGAAGGCTGTGATTTGTGTGCAACAGCGCTAAATAGCAAGGTTCAGTATCGGGGAGGCGGGAGTAGAGGGAGTAGAACCAGTACTGTGCTGAACGTTGCTTGTGACAGATTGGGGGTAGAGTGGGGGGCAGGGGTACAGTTGGGGGTGGGGGTTAGAGGGGATGGGTGGTATCTACTTCTGGGTGGGCTAGGGAAGAGGGTGGGCTTTACTGCAGTAACCCTGGGGATATATGAAAAGGAGATTTGCATCTCGTGTGCTGAGTATAACTATTTCAGTTTGATATCTCTTCTGGATGGTAAATTAGTTAACATTTGTGTCTTGGAATGTTAAGGGGATCAGAAAGCAACATAAGCAATTTCAGGTTCTTAAACACTTAAGTCTGTTTAATTCACAGATAATTTTTTTGTAAGAAACCCATTTATTAGAAGGGGAAGCTTTGCAATTAAGGAAGCAACAAGTGGGATCGATTTACAGTGCCCAGGGCACAACAAATAGTTGTGGGGTCATGCTCATGATTAACAGGAGTATCCCTTTTTCTCCTACACAAGTGATCAAAGATACCGAGGGTAGGTTTTTTTTTGTTAGAGGCACCCTCTGGTCTGTCCCAATTCTATTGGGCTGTGTTTATGGCCCTAATCTGGATGACCCTGGATTTTTTGTGAGACTTATATCTATCATTCTCCCAATGATTCCCATTAAAATTATTTTAGGGGGAGATTTCAATCAAGTACTTGATTCTCACTTAGATAGACTGGGTAGTGGTCTAGGTGGAGTTACCCCTGGGCAGAAGGCATTCAGAGAGTTATTAGATCAATGTGGGCTCTGCGACGTCTAGCGTGTTTTACACCCTGATTCTAGGGAGTTTACCTTTAGGTCCATGGTGCATGGCTCGCAGTCCCACATTGACTATTTACTTATTTCTCAGTGCCTCCTGCCTGGGGTGAAGACCTCCTCGATTCAACCAGGCCCAATCTCCGACCACTCACTAGTGGTATGCAATTTGGTACTGCTCAATTCATTTAACAGGGAAACTAGATGGAAGCTCAATGATCAACTTCTTAAAGACATTAAATATTGCAAACTTATCAGGGCAAAAATAGAATATTTTTCTTCACTAAACCCTTTAGATGGTGTAAAACCTGATATCTGGTGGGGGGCCTTTAAAGCCTTCATGAGAGGGATATTGATTAGCATGGCGGTTGGTAGGAAAAGAGAGCGAGAGGAAGACCTTAAATCCCTATTATCCCAAATCAGATTTCTGGAAACAAACCTTCCAACTAATCCCCTAGATGAGGATATTCAGAAACTCCTGAAATTAAAGGATAAATATCTGGGGTTACTTCAAGAGAGAGCAGAACTAACTATTATTCATACCAGAGCTAAATACACCGATCGCGGGAAAAAGCGGGACATTTACTGGCATTGTGTATTAAACAGCAGGAGTCAATGAGATTTATCCCACCTATCAGGTCATCAGCAGACGGAACTCTCAAAGTGTCTCTTAACGAAATAGCTCAAGAATTTGCTGCTTATTACTCTGAACTGTATTGCGACATGGAGCACCCTCCCTGTCCAGAAGATATACAAGGTTATCTAAGAGGTTCCCACTTGCCCCTTCTCCCTGACAGGTGCGGTGAAACTCTGGTTGTCCCTATTACTCAGGAGGAGATTGCTAAGGTTATTAGTGAATTGCCTGCTGATAAGGTCCCTGGTCCAGATGGATTTTCTCCTTTATTTTACAAGGTCTTTCGAGACCTTCTTGTACCAATACTTAGTTATTTATTTCAACAAATTCTATCTGGGGAGGAGACAGATCTGTATCTCTATGACGCCATGATTGTTCTGCTTCTCAGACCTGACAAAGACCTTGATAAGGTTCAAAGTTATAGACCCATCTCTCTCTTAAACCAGGATGTTAAGATTCTCTCTAAAATACTGGCCAACAGGTTAGCACTGGTTCTTCCTGGGTTAATAGGTACAAATCAGGTCGGATTCATGAAAGGGCGATTATCTTCTGATCATTTACACACTTATTTGCATGTCTTCTCGGCTACCAGGGATGCAGAGTTCCCAGCGGGCTTGGTCTCCTTGGATGCCGAGAAGACATTCGACCATGTGAACTGGAATTTCTTGTTTCACACTTTGGAGGCTTTCAATATCCCTTCTCTGTTTATCTCCTGGATTGCCGCCCTTTATAAAATTCCCTCGGCAAGAATTTCTGTGAACGGGGCCTTTTCCCACTCTTTTCCGCTCCACTCAGGTACTAGACAGGGGTGCCCCCTCTCTCCTTTATTATTTAACTTATATCTGGAACCTCTTATCCAAAACATTCTCAATAATGACTCCATACAAGGAGTGAGAATTGGGTGGCATGAAGTGAAAGTCACCGCATATGCTGATGATCTGTTAATACATTTGTCCCATCCGGTATCCTCTGTTCCGGCCTTACTAAGTGAAGTGGCAAGGTTCAGTGCTTTGTCTAACTACAAATTGAATGCCAGTAAGTCCCTGTTTTTTTCCATTAAATCACTAAGTTTTTAAGACTGATATTAGTCCCTCGGGGCTAGGCTGAACTCCCAGGTCTTTTAAGTATCTGGGTATTAAACTTTCATGTAACCCCTTAGTATGGTTCAAGGGAAATCTAGATTCTTTACTGCTGGGAATTACACATGACCTAGAGAGGTGGTCCAAACTCCCTATCTCTCTGTGGGGCTGAATTAATATAATTAAAATGAATGTATTTCCTAGGATTTTTTATCCGTTGTCCCTTCTTAATGCTTTTGTTCCTTTACTCTGGTTCAAAAAGGTTCATGGTATTTTTACTAAATTCATCTGGGCCGATAGGTATCCCCGCCTGGCTTACCATAAACTGGCAGCTCCTAAACTGGAAGGAGGGTTGCGAATCCCCCATCTGGTTATATATCATTGGGCCAGTCACCTTGCGAAATGTTCGTGGTGGGTATCTCCAGACCCAGAGGATGCACAACCCATTTGGCTCAAAATAGAACTGGACACAATTAAGGCCAATAATCTGGACCCTCTCACATTATTTTTTCTTACGTTATCTCAAATAAGTATGGCTGTAGATTGTCCCATAATAAGGACCTCTTTAAAGGTATACTTACAGATGTGTTCCTTTTTGCAGTATTCTCCCCACCTGGACCTGGCCCAGTCTATATGGAACTCTCCATCATTTACTATTAACAAGAATCAAATCTTCCATCTTTGGTTGTCTCAACTCGAAGATGGGAAGCTCTCGACCTTTACTGATGGTGAGGGGCATTGGTTATCAGTGGAGGAGATGGTTAGGAAATTTTGTATCCCGACTTCTTCTTTCTTCAAAGTCTTGCAATTGAGACATTTACTGGTAATCACCCTGGGGAGTACTCCTTCCTCTCAGAGCATCTCCTCTCGGATACCCGAGGTATCCCCACTTTCTGGGTCTTCTGGTGTATTCTCTAAATTATATCAGGTTTTGTTTCACAAAAAGTTCAGGGGCCCATTTGAGCCATCAAGATTTTGGAATATCATTTTCCCCCATCTGCAATTAGATTGGTATTCTCTCTGGAAGTCATGTCACAAATTTATCTCTCAGGATAGACTGCGTCTCATGCAATATCATGTATTGCATAACCTATACTATTCCCCGGTTAAGCTCCACAAGTGGGGCTACTTAGACTCCAATAAATGCAATAAATGTTTGCAAGACGAGGGCACATTTTTTCATATGCTTTGGTTTTGTCCAAGTATTTCCACCTTTTGGGTTTCAATCCAAACTTCCCTAGACCCCTTGTTGGGCCTTCAAGAATACTTTATCCCTGATGTATGTGTGTTGGGGGACCTGTCTTCTATTAGAGTCAAGGTGTGTAAGTTTCATATATCCATGGTCGCCTTGTCGGCTAAGAAAATAATTCTCCGTCATTGGAAAGACAGGTCCTCCTCTTCCTTCCAGGAATGGGTAAGGGAGGTATTATCCAATTTACGCACAGAAAAAGCAATAGCCAGCCTACATAACAGACTGACAGTTTATGCTAGAATTTGGGATCCCCTTCACTCATTAATCTCTCTGGTTCCAAACTAAACTTATAGTAGGCTTAATGCTTTTTATGGCCTTTTGATTAGAGGCTCGGCATTTATGGGCACTGCGATTGGTTACTGCAGTAAGGGGAGGTGAGGGGGGGCAGCATCTTTTTACTATGTATCAATGAGTCTATGTCAGCTTCTTTGTATGCCGCCTTTTATGGTGGAAAATGTGTGAATAAACTTTAAATTACAAAAAAAAAGAAGAAAGTATTATGAAAAAAAGAAACAGCAGCTGTATTTTCAACTATTGGACCTAGAAAAAACAATTACAGGACACCAAGAACAGACAAGAGGAGGAAAAAAAGTGGAAATGAGCTCCTGAGAATTCGCCCGGTGTGACGACTTCAGCTACAAACAAAGTTTTGTATTTGGAGCAGGAGTAAGACCCCAGATCAAACCTCAAATGAAACTACCTCTGAAACACCTCAGCCACTGTCCGGAGTCCAAGGAAAATGGTCACCAGGAAGGGCCCTTCATGGAGCTGGCTGGAAGCAGCCATCATCAGGCATTTGGATACCAGACCCAGTTATTCCAGTTCCTGGGTTAGAAAATAACAGAGTAGCAGGAGTCTCTGTGGGGAGTATGACATCAGTCCTACCAGAAGGATCTGGGACTTCCATACACAAGGCACAGTCAGGTACAGATTCTCTCCCCCCCCCCCCGAAAGCACCTCAGAATAACTTTATGATACACAACCTGTGGATCAGACTGATCAGATAAATGTACCACCCACCTCTTTGAGCAGAGAGGGAGTACACAAATGGTAACCACCCCCTCCAATGACAAAAAACCCACATATGCCAGTTTGTTCCACAAACCAGTGGAACTTGCAAAATGAAAGAAAACTATTAGGCTCATGTACCTGGGAAGCATGGAAACATTGCCAGACAGGTTCTTTGTGGGGAAATGCCTGATTAAACAATCGTTGGGCTTCTTCCCAGCAGATATTTTAGGCTTTGATACACACTCCTGGTGAAACAACATTCAATATCAGTTTTTGTACTCCAGATCTACTGGAGAGCTTTTGGAGCAAGCATATGATTTTAAAAACCAACCCTCTTTGGACAACCTTTCAAGATATTCCCCTGACAAAACAATACTTTTATGTAATTATAGTCCTTTTTAAGAATGAGGGGGTCAATATCACGGACATACTCTACTGGCTTGAGAAAAAGTGCATGTTACAGGTTACCCTAGAACCAATTTTAGATGGGGAAGGGTTCTGGAATGGAGGGTGGTGGATAAAAATCAAACTGCACCAGGTAACGAATAACTTGCAAACGTGCCAAATTGCCTGTACATAGGCAGAGATAAAGGTTTTATTTTCTACCCTGGTCAACCTAGTCGGTGCTTTAAATGTGGTTCAGCCAGACACATTCCTCCCAAAGTCTTGCCTGATGTGGTCGGTTCTAACTAAGCCTCCACCTGCACTGCTCAGCTGGTCTGCCTGGAAGGAAGCTCCTCTAGCCTGCAAAGGTATGGCAGGACTCAGCCATCAGGTTTGATTTTTGGCGTGTTCCACAGCCACATCCTGAATGGACACTGCCCTCTGTTGCTGCATCTTGGGTAGCTTTTCCTCTGGCTAATTCTTCCTGATGCCACAATTGCTCCTTATACTTAAAATTACTGGGGTTTTTTTTGAAAGGGCTGTTAAGTTCCTGATTTTAGTGATGTTACTACATTCAAGCTAATGCTGATAAATTACTGATTAATTCATTTGTTTTCTTAAAGGTTTTAAAAATATTTAGCATTTCATATAGTATAATTTTAAAGCTGTTAAAATAGGGTTAGCATCAAATTCTGTATAGCCTTGCAGGCCCCTCCCAGACTCAGTAGCAACAAGACCACCTTTTCAACTGCAAATTCATTTTCATTCTTTATCCCGTGGCTATTTCTACCCTTTTGTTAAGCTAATCTGTAAGCCCATCCATCTCATACCTACTGCTGTTCTTCTGTCTCTGCTGTTGTGTTCTGCCCCTACCCAGAGTTCCCTAGCTCCTATTTAATTTCTCGGTTGTCTCTTTTCCCCTCAGTGCAGACCCATATTGGGTGCTGCCTCCAGCACGGATCCCATCTCTGCTGCCTCCCGAAGCCTTGCCCAGTTTGGTGGGCTCTAACTAAGCCTCCACTTGTGCTACTTAGCTGGTTGGCCTGGAAGGAAGATCCTCTACCCTGCAAAGGTATGACAGGACTCAGCCATCAGGTTCAATTTTTGATGTGTTCCACAGCCACATCCTGATTGGACACTGCCCTCTGTTGCTGCATCTCGAGTGGCTTTTCCCCAGGCTAATTCCTCCTGATGCCACAATTGCTCCTTATACTCAAAATTACTGTTTTTTTTTTTTTTTAAGTGGCTAGTTTTGATTAGCAGGTTATACAGATCTGCCACTAGAGGGATCTTGTTCTTTCATTTAAGAAAATCTACCCTCTAATTGCTGTGCCATGGCATGCTCCGTATACTCAAGCCTTTTCTTATTACTAACCACCTTATCCATAGTGGCTCACCACAAAAAAGAACAAGGATCAGGTCCACCTCTGGAAATTTCCAATCCTGTAACCAGAACCTTATTCCACTGCACCTCCTCTTATCTAATATGTCCACCTCCCTTTATCCTTGGCCCATATCCTTCACCCTTACACTTTCTGCTCTCCTCATATATGTCGATCAGAGCACCCTCTTTAGCTTCCCTTCACTGCTGCCCTAGCATTACGTCACACCCATCATCACCTTGCGGAAGGTCACAAAGGAAAAAAGCACTCCTATCCTGCTAAAACGGGATCAAGAAACTACTTCTCTTGCTCCTTCTCTGTTCTGGTAATGTGGAGCTAAACCCTGGACCTGCATTACTACTTGCATCTCCTGCAGAATTTGCATCTGCACCCGGACTTAAGTTAATGTTAGTTAACATTTTGAGCCTCACAAAAAAGTTTGATCAGCTCCAAGTATGGGCTGCCCATACTGAGCTGGACCTCATTATTATAACCGAATCTTGGCTCAAAAAGTCAAACAGTGATCAGCAAGTCTCCCTTCATGGCTACAATCTGCAAAGGGCAGATAGGGAAGCCAGAGAGGGCGGTGTGGCCATCTACAATAAATCTAAGTTTACAGTCAGTGATATTCACTGTAAATCTAAACCTAAGGAGTACAAATTACACCTTCCATCCACTGAATGTCTCACTATTATTGGTGGTTATCACCCCCCATCTGGTGGTACTGACATCCTCACCATACTTAAATCCTTAATTTCCTCTGCCAACACTGAAACTTTAATACTTGGGGATTTCAATATGGACTGGCTTACCCCCAAGTCACACAGCCTGAACTCCTTCTGTGACAAAGTCGGCCTAGCCCAGTTAGTTGGTGAACCCACTAGAACCAATACATCCAATCCTGACAACAGTTCTTTCCTTGATGTCATACTTTCTGCGCATCCCAACAAAATTCTTCACTCTGCAGTCTTCCATAATGATATGAGTGATCATGGGGTGGTTGTTTGTACAAGATCACAAATTATAGCCTGACAGCAACCAACACTCATAACCAAGCAGTCCTTTCACAAGTTTAATGCATCGCCCTACTTATCCGACTTGAGCAAAATTGAATGGCAAGACCTCTACCTTGCCAAACTGATCGATGAGGCAGTCACTGTCCTTAATGATAACCTCACCACACTAGTCAACAAGCATGCCCCTTTGATCAAAGTCAGAGTGCATAAAACATCGAACCCATGGTTTACATGAGGTCTCAATGCTACATTCCTATGCTGTGATAAACTCTGGGCCAAGGCTAGAAAATCCAAAAGCCTAGCTGACTGGCAGGCATTCAGAGCAGCTAGAAACACCTGCATTAAACAAACCTGTGCAAGCAAAGCCAACTATTATGCTCCACCCTTGAACAGGCAAAAGGGAATTCCCAAAAAGTCTGGAAGACACTCAGGTCCATCGAAGGTCCGCCTGTAGCCCCCTCTATCCTGCTGAAGATACTCAGCAATGGTAGGGCTGTGGAA
This sequence comes from Neoceratodus forsteri, assembly GCA_016271365.2. Classification (NCBI taxonomy): domain Eukaryota; kingdom Metazoa; phylum Chordata; order Ceratodontiformes; family Ceratodontidae; genus Neoceratodus; species Neoceratodus forsteri. The sequence continues at coordinate 762,085,591 of CM057451.1, forward strand.
AACAGCTGCCTAATCCTCGAGGAAATCAACAATCATTTTGTAACTGCTGGCCTAGCTTTTGACTCTTCTCCTTATGCAGCCTGTGGTAGCAACCAAGACTGTAATAATATTGACTCACAAACTTCAACCCACCCACTCCAGTTGTTCCCGCTTAGCTATAAAGAAGTTGAAGATTCACTTCTTAACATAAATATTCGAAAAAGTGCAGGGTACGATGGTCTAGAATCTTTTTTTCTTAAACTAGGCTGTCTCGACCTCACTGTCCCTATCCTCCGCATATTCAATCTTTCCATTTCCACTGCCACTGTTTCCTCCTGCTGGAAATCTGCCCACGTCCTCCCATTATTCAAGTTAGGGGACCCATGTGACCTAAACAACTATAGGCCCATCTCAATCTTACCTGTCCTCTCCAAAGTCCTCAAAAAGCTAGTTTACTCCCAAATGAAACTCTATATTGAATCATCTTCAATCTTCAACCCAGCGCAATCCAGCTTCCTGCCCAACCATAGTATAGCCACTGCTCTAGCCAAAGTTACCAATGAACAGAGCACAGCCATGGACTCCAAGAAAGTTACTGGTGCAGTATTTCTAGATTCCAGCAAAGCGTTCGACACTGTCAACCACAATCTGTTAGTCTCAAGCCTAATAAAAGTAGGTGCCACCCCTCTTGCTGCCCATTGGTTTACCAGCTACCTATCTGGAAGGACCCAGAAAGTAAAAGTTTGTGGCCTCTTTCCTGCATCCCTCCCAGTTGTTAGGGGACTCCCACAAGGCTCCATATTAGGTCCCATCCTCTTCTTCCTGTACATCAATAACCTTGATGTACATATATCCCAGTCCCATCTGCATTTCTTTGCTGATGATACTGTACTGTATACATCAGGCTCTACACTAGCAGAAGTGAGGGATGTATTCCAAGCTGGCTTTGCACAACTAGAAATCAAACTAATCAATGCCAAAATATTCCTCAATGCCAAGAAAACTAAGGCCATGATCTTTGCCCCAAACACCCCCTCCACTTCCCTTGCAAACACACACAAAGAATTCATCACTACCTCCCTAGTTGAACCCCTTGAAATCACCTCCAAATGAAAATATATTGGTATGTGGCTAGACAACAAGCTTTTCTTTCATGACCACCTCAGCGATCTGGCAAAGAGGCTAAAAATTAGGTAGGTTTCTTCTTCTGTAACAAGTCCCGCTTTCAATTGGATGCCAGAACTAGGCTGGTCCAGGCTACTTTCTTGCCACTTCTCGACAACGGAAATCTAATCTATTTCTCCACAGTGGCCTCAGGACTCAGCAAACTAGATGTCCTCTACCACCACGCCATACAGTTCATGACAAACCTACCCTACCGAATCCACCTTTGCAATTTGTACCTAGCCACTGGCTGGACATCACTCTCAACTAGACCTATACTTCATGCTGGTATCTGGACTCTTAAGCTACTCCTGAACAAGCTCCTGAACTATCTCACAACCCTTTTCCTTAATTCCCATAGCACCTACTCTCTTAGTAAAAATTACCTCCTCCTCCTCCTCGATGTACTGAGAACTCACACCTCACTTGGCAAGTGAGCCATATCGAGTATACTCTCAACTTTCTGGAACCAGCTCCAAGGTGTACTGAAGCTTCCCGTGTACTGTCCCTGTCAGCCAATTTAAAAGGTTGGTTGCAGCAAAAGTAAAAGATATATGCAGCTACTTCTAAATCCTGGCTCAATGTTCTAACCCTAACCCACTGCTTCCTCTTACTTACCTAGAAATGAGCTGCCTTATTACTCCAGAACAAGGACTTAGTACCTTTTTTCTGTACTTGTATTTTTCTATGTCATTGTCATTTTTATGCAACATGTTAATGCATGCCCATCATTCTGTACTTGACTTTGTACTGTTTTTTCAATTATGCAACCTGTAACTACCTGTCTGTGTCAAAGGACCTCCTTGTGAATGAGCTTGCTCAATGGAGTTTTACTAAAATAAACTTGAACATTCATCCAAACTGTGATATCATAAAGTGTACACAATATGGGAAATGGGCCATTCAGGTTAATATTGTACTAACAAGCAGAAATGTAATCTCTGTGATGAAGATGGTCACTCTTTTACAGATTGCCCCAGGGTTTCTCACAATTCCAAAAATGTGGACTATAGGGTGCAAGACTTCTATATCAATAGAGCAGCCAAACTGGCAGCAAGGGCCCACTTTATGCATAAGTCTCCAGAACAACCAACCCATAGTGTACCTGAGCCCCCAGGAGACTTGTATCCCCCACAACAAGAACATGGGCTGGGTGAGGTCCCTCATCAGGTGCCAGACAAGGATCAAGAACCAGGAGTGGAGCATACTGACATGCACCCTATCCCCAAATCTGAGAGAAGTTGACTTTCAGATGGTACAGAAAAAAGGAAAAGGGAAATTGACAGCATCTACTACTGATTTATCTCCAGAAGTACTAAAAACTCACAACCTCTTTAGTGTTCTACAAAGAGGAGCGTCAGATGACAAGATGGAGTCATATATTGCTTCCATAACCTCTTCTCAGCCGGATGCACTTTCAGATATGGAAAAAGAGATAAAAAAGGGGAAACCAAAAAGTGGATGCATGGGAACTAGAGTGAGTTCAAGAAAAGTTCCATGAATGGTTTCGTTAACTAAAAACTACCAATGCTACTCATTATGAATTATCAGTTGCCTCACTGAATGTGAACAGTATTCTGACAGAAAGAAAAAGACTATGCTCTCTTTGCTGACCAAGCTTTTGATGTGGTGTTTTTTCAATATACAAGATTGTCTTCCATGCATAATATTTCTATCACTAACAATGTGTGTGTATGGGGTCCTAGTTTTTGGTCTATTGGGGAAGATACTTGAAGTGGGGTGGGTGTTTGCTTTCTGGATCAAAATGTGAAAATCACACATTTAGTAAACATTGGTACTGGGAAGGCATTACTGTTAGATGTATGTCTTCATAACATGGATTTTCGCTTAATTAATATTGATGCTTCACAGACAAAAGTGGGATTAATTGATTTATTATGAAATATACCTTTTTATTTACAGCCAAATATGTCCTCTTCAGGGAAAATTTCAATTGTAGCCACTTTTTGTCAGATAGAGGGTTAAGGAACTCAGAAATGTATTATGATTCCTCTTTTTGAACCAGTTCTTAAATCAGACAGGACTGAATGATGTAGATGGACAAAAAGAAGATCAGGCCCCACACACTTATTTTAGCGGTGTCATTTCAACAGGGATAGACTATTGGTTTATTTCCCAAACATTACCAGTTAGATCCAAGAATGCCATTTCTGTGGCATCCTCAGACCATGCTTGGCTTAGTAATGTACAACCATAGCTAATTTATTTATTGAAAAGCTTTACCAGGAAAGGCACACTGAACAATATAAAATTGCTCATCTCACGGAGCATCGTGGGGGAAAGGGGACATGGGAGTACAATAATCAAAAATACATTTACATGAGGTAATAAAGAACATGAAGAACAACAGATCCAATGGATACAGTACATTATTTGCAGCATTACAATAATCAAAACACAATTAACATGAGGTAATAAAGAACAGGAAAGACAACAGATCCAAAATAATAATGCATCATTTGCAGGTTGTGCTACACAGGAGGCAAGAGGTAATATGTACAATATAATGCAGACCTATTAAAACAGTGCAGATGTGGAAGTGCAATAGAACACATTGTTTCATCTCTAGTTAAGTGCTAGGCAGGCAAGGGGAAGAGGAGGAATGAACCAAGGGGAATTAGGAGCAGTTGCAGGCTGGAGATTAGGAGCAGTTGCAGGTTGGAGTGAGGAAGTTGAGGAGGGAGGAAGAGATGGACCACGGGGAGGAGTGCCTGATTTGATGAGGTATTGAGTTTCAGAGTTTTGGGAACCTATAGGAGAATGACGATTGGCCTATGGAGGTGGTACACCATGGAGTGCAGGAGTCACTGGATCTGAGGGAGAGAGGGGGGCATAAGGATGGGAGGACAGTGAGGATGCAAGGTAGGGGGGAAGTTTACCTAACCAGAATTTAGAGATGAATTTTATGCAGTGGGCTAATTGGTGGTTTTCCAGGGAAGAAAAAGCTAGAGAGTGATACAGGTCAGAATAGTGGGTGAGGGATGGGGCATCCAGAGTGAAATGACAGAAAGCATTGAAAAGGGCATCCCAATCTGGTTAGGGATGACTTCAAATGACTTCAGTGTGGCACTGTAGACTATGTCACAGTAGTCGAAGATGGGCTAGTATAATTTTCTGGACAAACTCCCACTTGGCCTGTAGAGGTAGGCAGCTTCAATTCCTATAAAGGGCACATAATTGTTTGGAAACTTCTATAGGGCTGGTCTACTGGAGACTAAATTTAAGTCTACTAGACAATCCAGCCATTTTAGATAATTTCCAGCATATTTTGACAGCCAGAAAGTCAGTGTCATTTTTGTATGCCTGTTTGGATGAATGGTGGGAGAACAGCAAAATAGACCTATGAGAGAATTTTAAAACAATAAGGAAACTCAATGGTAAAATAAAGAAAAAAAATTTGAACTTCGCTCTCAGCTACATTTTTTGCAAACACTACAACAGGATACCAAAACAGTGTACACTGAGCAAATCACGGAGCTCAAAGAAGAAATGCTTAATATACAATATAATCAGATGGAATCTTTGGAAGCAGAACAACGTTTCAGAAAACAGGTGAAACATGGACAGATTACCCCTTTTAAGAGTTGCTGTAACCAAAGATGAAACAAAGTGATACAGCAGTTAAAAAGCAAGGAAGGACAGGTTTTGAACACAAACAAGGAGATTTTAACTGAGACAGAACATTATGTCTCCTACATGTTTAAGGAGAGAGATTTACCTGAACCTGCCATGAAAAAATGGATCAGTTCTTGTGATGTACCACAAATACCCATACATTTTTGATTCTCTAACCAGAGAGATAACAATGCAAGAATTACAAGTAGTGATTGCAAACTTTAAAAAATGGATCGGCTCCAGGCCCTGATGGGCTTCCAAATGAATTGTACAAATTATTTTTAACAGAACTATTCATAGAAATGGTTCAAGTATATCATTATTTTTTACAGTTTAACACACTTCCAAAAAGCATGTATGAAGGGCTACTCATTCTACTCTATGTGTCAGGGGAGAAGGAGTCCCTTACTAATTGGAGACCAATTACCTGCATTTTGCTAAATGAAGACTGTAAGATCTTCACAAAACTTCTAAGTAACTGGATGTCTATGGTTCTAGATAGCATTATTCACCCTTCCAAATTTTGTGCAGTACTGGGAAGAAAAATAATGGATGGTCTAATTCTAGTCCAGGAAAGCATGGAGAAAGGGAATACAGAATAATTGGATGTTTTTTAGTAAGCTTAACCCAGACAAAAGCTTTTGAAATGGTAGAACATGCTTACTTATGGAATTGCATGCAGTTCTATGGTTTTCCAGTGAAATTCATATGATGGATTCAATTATGTTACAGACATGCAATGGTGACACCCTAGGTAAATGGATGGATAGGAAAAAAATGTGAAATAACTAGAGGAGTACATCAGGGATGCCCTCTAAGTCCCTTATTGTACATGTTATCATTGGACCCACTCCTACATAATATAAATAAACCTAATTCAATAGCAGGGATGTCAGTGCTCAGCAAAGACATGGAGCTACAGATGATATCATACTCAGATGATGTGTGCCTTACTTAAGCAGATAGACTGTCAGGAGTGGCAGTGGACCAGATTCTGCAAGACTTCATGATAACCACAATATCAGAAGTGAATTACAAGAAAAGTAAATGCCTCCCAATAGGAAGAATAGATGAAGAACTGACAGAATTTATGAAAATCCCCATTCACATAGGGGTAGAAAACATTTGGGTTATTTATTTTGGACCTGGAGACATGAGTTTTTATAAGTGGGATTATTTGTTAAAACAGGCTCAGATTAAGATAAAAAGATGTAATAATTAGCATATGTTCAAATTAAAGAGAGTCTATATGGTGAAGACAATTCTTTCAACAATGTTCCTGCACCTGAATGCTGTTTTTCCACCACCCAAAGCATTGGAAACTACACTTTATAGTTGTTGTTTTTCCAATGTATTTGGGGTAGATGATTAAATCCAATTAAGAGAGGGGTAAATTATTTAACGATAAAACAGGGTGGGATAAATATGATCAACCCATTAGCCTTTTTTGTGTTTGTTTTTATTTTTCAAACATTAAGCCCATATTACAGAATGTTAGGAAAATGTAGGCACCACAGGTATTGGACCACATCCAACCCTGGTTAGCCTGATGGGAGGTAAATATGGAGATTCCAAAACAGAAATCCTTAACAGGGTTGCCTTCATATATGACATATTGTTTTTGGAAATTCAAGTTTGTCATATTCCAAAAAATGCTATAATGAGATTTACAAGAAAAGAATTGTATGCACAAATTATTTCTACTTTCTTTTTAGAAAAATCACTGTATGGAAAGCAAAACCAAAAAGAGCTAAGTCAGATTGGGGATATGATTTCCAACCCCAGATGAATAGGGAAACTGTGGAATGTACTCTGGCTGTATACTCATGAAAAGCTAAATGTCAAAAACAAGTTAAACATAAGGATGTTAGAGAAAGATATTGGCCAAGAACAGTCATATGCCTAGATTGGCTTGAAAGTATGGAACATTTGTTTTTTGAATGTCCCTTTATTTTGATCCATTTTATATGACAAATGGAAACATTAACCCTTTTTACTGCTCACCACAGACATATTGTTTTGGGGGATATTACCTTAAAATGGAATCATTTTGACCATAGTACTACCCATTTAATTTTTATTACAGTAAAAGCCTCTTAAAGTGGACACCTCCATGGATGCTCTATTGTCCCCTTTACGTGGCTGTCCTGCTTATCAGAAGCAGTCTTTTTTTCCCCCATTGCATCCAGAAAAGCCTTTGCTCATGAGACACACACACACGTGACAGTAACAAAACAGAGAAAACAAACAAAACATCAAGAAATACTGGTTACCCATACTTGTTATGATTACAGCTCCTTTTTGCTAAAGTGTGTTTGGTTTGGTTCTTGATTTAATCTTTCTTTAATTGGTAAAAGCAACACACTGAACTTTACTTAAAATCACTTGGCTTCCCTTAGCAACTTTTAAGAGAGAGAGAGAGAGGAGTTGGGAAGCTGTAAAGCCTCAATAACTTTTATTTTCTCACTCAATGAGAGGTTGACTCTTTTGTTTTTGCTTGTAGATGCCATAATGCAAACCAAACTCACTCCAGAGAGATACTAAACACACTCCAGAGAGATGCTAAACAGGTGGGAATGTGAAACAGCATAAATGCAGGGCACTTAACAAGCATTTAACGAGGCATGATTACATTTTCAGCATCTTTTTCTACACCTGTGACTAGATAATCATCCCAATTAAGCAACAGGACCATCCCAATTAAACAGAAGCTGGTCCCATTGAATAACATTAGCCAAAAATCAGTGCCCAGGGGATGGTCCCAATTAAGCGGACATCTCCTTTAACCGCGTACCCTTTAAGTGGCTTTGACTGTATTATTGAAATACCACATATAGCACATGAGATGTCATCTTACTCTACAAAAAAGGAGATTACAGCAGAACAAATGATCTGAACTAATTATCAGGCATTACAAGACATAAAAAGATATGACAAGTCACATTGTTCTAAATAAGTGTATCGGCAAAGATGGAAACACATGTATTGCATAGATGCTGTATAACAGCAATATAGAATGGTTTCATTTAGGCAGTCGAGTAGCCCTGAATGAAACATTTCCCAACCCAAATGTGGTGAGGAAGGCGGTATGATGATATGTAAGAAGGTCAATAGGATCAAATCATATGGTCAAATAATATTACATAGTGTCCTGAATAGGTGGCATGATTTTTTGCTTTATTTTCAGATCTAGAGGTATAATTATAGTGTCCCTCACACCGTTTGAGGTGGAGGGAGGGAGGTAGGTTGGCAAGTATTTAAATTTATCAAGTTTCTTTCTGTTCTGTACATTACAAAGCCAACACTAAACTGTACGATTGTTTATGGAAGGGTTATTTTCCTTTATTTTAGCTAGTATGACTTTAATACTACTTCTAGTGATAATATTTCATTTACGTTATGATTTGTTTCTCATTTTGTTAAGATGTCATGGAAATTGTATATGTATCAAGATTTTTTTGTGTAGTCACAATAAAAAATTCCCCCTACTCTTAAGCAGTGGGGGGGGGCTTAGGGTGGTATGAATGCTTATTTGATTTAACTTATGATTTGCATATTATTTCAAAGTGACAATGATGTATTGTGTTATGATTTGTTTTTTGAAGTCTTAAAAAAATTCCCCTTCTCTTTTAGAGAAGTGCCATTTGAGCTTTAACGTCCACCTGAACAGGTAGACGGGACCTCAATTTAAAGATCACCTTCCCAGTTCTTTTGACTTTGATGCATAAATTACCCCTTCTTGCTTTGATTCTGGAATTGTATTTCATTACTGTCCTCAGCAGCTGCTTTTTGCATTATGAGCTGCTAAAAACTGTAGGGTGTACAAGAGCTTCTATAGCAAGCGTGGTGTTGCTGTGGACCCAGTGCTGTACTGCTGACATCACTATAGGGCGGAGGAGTGACTCACATTGTGCAATACAGTGCAGTCACATCAGTTTTGCAAGGGAAAACTACCAGTACTCAATGTACATACTGTGTTCCCCATTTCCAAAGACACCTTGTTAGCAATGCATTATGCCAAAATCCAAATGCCTTGTCAGTATGTTTTTTTTTTTTGTAAAATTGACTTGTGTGTGAGTCACTCCTTTGCCATATAGTAATGTGAGGAGTATAGCCCTGGGCCCACAGAAACACCAGGGTTGCTACAGAAGCTCTGGTACACCCTACAGTTTTTAGCAGCTCAGAAAGCAAAAACTAACTGCAGAGGACACTAATGAAATGCAATTCGAGAATCAATGCAAAATGGCGTAATTGATGCATGAAAGTCAAGAGGACTGGGAAAGGTGCTCTTTAAATCTCAGTCTCTATCTCTCAACAAAATATTGCTCTCAATCTCTCTCGCTATCTCTCAACAAAATATTGCTCTCTTTTATATGATGTCTTTTCCTAGCAGTTGAAACTGTGCCACCTGTTCTTGTTAGTTTCATGTCCTGTCTTTCACAAAATGGGGTAATTTCTGCATGCACATCAAAAGGACTGGGAAAGGTGTTGACATCAACTCGATATCCTCTCAATTCCCATGTTTTGTTACAGAGGCAGAAGTAAGTCAGTTTTACAAAAAACATACTGGCAAGGCATTTGAATTTTGGCATAATGCATTACTAACAATGTATCTTGCTGAATGAGGAACACAGTATGTACAGTGAGTACTGGTAGTTTTCCCTTACAAAACTGCTGTGACTTCATTGTACTGCAGTGTGAGTCCCTCCTCTGCCCTACAGTGATGTCATCAGGAGCCAGCAGCCCAGCAGCTGAACAGCAAAGGCAAATGCAGCAGGGCTAAAGCAGGGCTCAAAAACAAATCTAAATTATGGAAGGCAGAGTAAACCTTGGCCAAAACTAACAAATGCAAACACCCTTTCAGGTCTAGTACTGCATATAATGACTATAAAATGTAACTTTGCAGACCATCATGAAAGGTGTTCTTTAATGTCTCATCTGAAAGACAGCACCTCAGTAGTGCAGCATCTCTCTTATGATGCACTACAGTGTCAGTATTGGGATTTACCCCAAGTGCCTGGTGTGGGGCTGAACCCACAAACTTTCAATTTTTTGGCCTCATATGCCAGTGTGCAACCTGCTGCTGTGGGGTATAGAAAAATCAAATTACTGTTTTCCAGCTATATTCCCTCCAATGATATGAGCCTGTAACTTTGTGCCATCATAACCAGCTGGCGGACCAGTCAGTCGGGGTAAGTTCCATGGTAAGCTTTACTTCCCAGGTATTTTTAATGTTTTCTCTAGAAACATTAATTCCATCCTATAGAGCTTGGTAGCTTATTGACATAAAGTGTGCTGGCCAGTTACCATTCAGGACATCCATAAAGAATATTATAAGTCGGGAGAGTTGGTAGTGTCTACTTTGAGTCCTATTTTACTATTCAAATAGTGTTTGATCTGGAGGTATCAGTATTAGTCCCCGTGGTCTAGCTGAAACTCTTGTGCTACGTCCCCAAATGTTTTCAGAGTACCATTCTCACAGAATAAAAATGTATAAGACAGGCTCTTATTGAGCCACATTTTAAATTTCTGACCCAACTGGACAGGGTGGAAAGAATGGTCCATTGCAGGGATTCTTAGCCACTGGGCCGCTTTTATGTATACTTTTTGTTAGAGAAGTCGATGCTAGAATTTAATTAGGCCATCTGCTAAGGAGGACTGTGAATGGGACTGTGGTGCTTCTTCCATGTTCCTAAACAATAGCATGTCCAGGGCTGGTGGGGCCACAATAATTTTTTGGTCAGCTTAATTTTGTCTGGGTGAGAGTTGAGTCAATGTCAGAATATGTTGTAATATATGTTGCATTAGACTGCAGTTGCATATAGACTCAGTTCTAGGAGTGCTAATCCCCACTTAGATTTAGATAGCTGAAATTTCCTGTATGCTACCCTTGGTCCACTAGCCACAGTAATCTAGAAATCAATTTATTCCATTTCAGGAAGTCAGTCTTTGAGGGCATAAGAGGAATAGTGTGGGCAAAAATATAAAAATCGTGGGAGGACATTGCATAGAAACATAGACAGTGACGGCAGAAAAAGATCAATGGTCCATCCAGTCTGCCCAAGTTCTCTATCAAACCCTGGGATCTACTGGCCATCCAATGTTTTAGCCCTCCCCCCACTCTCCTTCCTCATTCTGTTGCCCCCAGCCCCAGTGACCACTATACCCTTCACTCCGTCCCAACTGTGCTTGAAACCAGCAACTGTTTTAGTGCCCACTACATCAGTTGGTAGACTATTCCACAGCTCCATCAGCCTTTCTGTAAAACAATAGTTCCTCATGTCCCTTCTGAACCTCCCTCTTGTCAGTTTTCATTCATGGTCCTGTAACATTCAACTAGCATTCAAGATAAAAAGTTCCTTGCAATTCACGTTATTTCTTTTACGAATGTGAAAGACTCTGCTCTCCCTTCTGGTCTTTATTGAAGACATGCTCAGCACCTTGAGGTGCTCTTCATAAGACCTGCCCTGTTGGTCCCGAATCATTTTTGTTACCCTGCACTATACCATCTCCAGCCTGTCCCTATATTTCCTGAGGTGAGGGCTTCAGAACTGGATGCAGTACTCTAAGTGTGGCCTCACTGAAGATCTATAAAGGGGTAGTATTACCTCTTTCCTCCTGCTGTCATTATCTCTCCCTATACACCCCAGCATCCTTCTTGCCTTACTATAGGGCTTGTTGCACTGGCATGATTGTTTGAGGGTGTCACTGATGATGACTCTTAGGTCATGTTCCTCAGCTGTAGTGCTAAGTCTCATCCCACACATCCAGTACTCTCACCTGGCATTCTTATTTCCTAGGTACAGTATTTTGCACTTTTTAGCATTGAATTTCAACTGCCAAACCTTACACCACCCCTCTAGTTTTTGTAAGTCACTCTGCATTTCCTTGATTTCCTCTTTGCTTTCCACTCACCCACAGAGCATAGTGTCATCTGCAAAGAGGCATGGCCTGCCTCAGATACCTTTTCCAATATTGTTGATGAACATATTGAAGAATATTAGACTCAGGACAGATCCCTGTGGCACCCCTCTCATGACCTCCTTCATTTCCGATTTGACCCCATTGACCACAGCCCTCTGCTGCCCACCATTTAGCCTGTTTCCTACCTAGTTCACTATGTTTGTAACCCCATCCCAATCCTCTATCTCCTTCAGCAACCATCTGTGGGCCACTGAGTCAAAAGCCTTGATGAAGTCAGAATAGAGCAAATCCACAGCGTGACCTCTATTCAATTCCTACATCAACCAATCAAAGAAAACTATCAGGTTCATCTGACAGGACCTCCCTGCCATGAACCCATGCTGTTTACTATCCTGGAGACCAATGCTTGCCAGGTAGTTCACAAGATCTTCCTTAATCATTGTCAGTCTTGTAGTTGTGTCAGTGGTTCAGCAGGTTGCACACTCATCTCTGAAGTTAGAAGATCAGAAGGCTGTGGGTTCTATCCCCACACCAGGCACTTGGGTTAAATCCCAATACTGACACTGTGGTGTGGCATAAGAGGGTTCTGCACTCCTGAGGTACCGTCTTTTGGATGAGACATTAAACCGAGGTCCCATCTGCCTGTCCAGGTGGATGTTGAAGATCCCATGGCACTTCTTGAAAAGAGTAGGGACATTTTTTATTAAGAATACATTGCAACAATCATAAAAGCACAATAAAATCAATAATAAGAAAAAACAGGATCACATCCTAAAATTGAACAACACTAACAGAAGACAATAAATAAAATTAAAAGACAACACAAGCCCCTCATTACAAATAATCCTCCTCCCACAAATCGTAACATTACCTCTGTAAATGTGCACATATCCCAACACTAAACCCCATGTTTTATATATATATATATATATAAAATGGGTAGGGAAAAAGAAGTTCATCTAGTGGCTAATCATCATCAGGTGACCGTGCATATATCAGAGCGTGACAGCACACCTGCACTTTTACCCCCGTCCAAAACAATGCTGCCATTTTATAAGATAGATAACCCACTCTAGGGTGTGTGGTCGCGCTCTGATATATGCATGCCTTGGGTGGTTGGCACACTCGGCCTGTAGCCTTGAGCATAGCAACGTACACCAAGGCGTGCATATATCAGAGTATGACCACACACCTTAGTGTGGGTTATCTATTACATATATCCCAGTCTCCTCATCTTTACTTCCATATTCTCCTCTTCTTCTCTACAATCATTTTCCCATATCAACCACACCTCTTTTCTTCCTCTTATCTCCTTTCTACCTAGTTTATTAATTACATTGTCTTATAGGGTTAGTTAATGTGTACTCATTCACCATTAACACATTCTAATAGGCCACAGCTTCTTGTAATCCGCTTTCCCTATCCCCCCAGTATGTCCCTTAATTTCACTTCTCAGCTCATATCCTTCACACCATTTGTTCTGTTTCCTATCATTACTCTAAGATCCGGTGACATCCCTTCCACAATTTTTTTCAACTGATCCCCTGATACATTCTGCAAGTACCTTCTATAGACATCTCTCACCACTACTTCACACATTCTACCCACTGCAACATATTCATAGTTGTAAAACAGAACTGCTCTTTGCTAGCCACAAGCAAAATTTCCTACAAGCAAATATTACTCCCAATGTACTTTCGTCATACCCCTAGTCTGCCCATATACTCCCCTAACAACAATTGTTGTTATGTCAACCTCTGTAACCAGGGTACTGTAAGTGCCATCTATTGGCTAAATATTTCCACAGTTCTAAGGTATACTTTGTGTACCTTCTAGCATAAAATGCATTATTGTTTCATCCTGTTCTTGACATTCCAAATAGGGGCAGTTTATTTCTGCAATGGGTTTATGCATTTGGTTTCCCTTCACATTGACTTTGTGCTCAGCAATACATTATCCCACATTCTCTCTGGGATTTTCTCATCATTTAGTTGTGCTAATGCCCATTTCTGTTTAACTGTAGTGCAAAATTTAAACTCTGTTACTGTAGGTCCTATCTTTTCCAACACCTTGTTGTACAACTGTTTTCTGTTAAGTGTTGAGATTTGTGCTTTTCTCATCTGCTACACATACATCTTTCTAAATGCTGGTTTCATATATTCTGGAACATGTAACCTGGGAACCAGTTTTAATGGATCCTTCTGCCATCCTTCTAAGTAATTGTACAATGCCCCTTGTGTCCATGTCCTTCCACTATCATCGTCCTGTCGTAAAACCACCTTAATGGTTCCTACCCAAAATAATGTATGGAAAAATACTACGAGGTTAATCATCCCCACCCCTCCTTGTTCTTTTGGCAAATATGTATCTTCTCTTTTAATTGGGTTCAGCCTACTGCCCCATAGTAAGTGGAAAAATAGGCTGAAGATTTTTCTTTCTAGTGTCCCTGGTAGGCGGTATACCCAGATCACGTATAATAAAAGTGGTAGTAGGAATTGTTTAATGATGTGTACGCTTTTCTTTTTGGACATTACCCAGTTCTTCCATTCCTCCACTCTCCACTCACAGTTCTGAATGGCTCCTGTCCGGTTTATGTGAGCTAAATCTCCTCATCCAACATATATTACCAGTATTTTGATTGGCTTGTCTATTACAGTATATGAATTCCCTCTATCACTCTCTGTGCCTCTCAACCTCTAAGTCTTATTCCCACACTTTTCTCACTGTTCAGCTGTGCTCCCGACACCTCTGCATATCTAATTCTTGAAAAACTATGCGTATATTATCTTCCTTTTGTAAACAAAAGCACACATCATCCGCACATGCTGATATTTGTAATTGTCCATGCTTCTCCCCTGGTTTCCTCAATCCCCCAATTTCCTCATTATTACTAATATGTCTAATACACGGGTCTAATTACTTTGCATACAATAAGGGTCTTAGTGGGCATCCCTGTCTAACCCCACCAATGAGTATTACCCTGCCCTGTACACCTCCCTCCCTTAGTACCACTGTTGCTTGTTTATACATAGTCTTAAGCCACTGAATTATGTTACCCGGTATGCCATAATGACATAAGACCTGAAATAAATATTCATGTGCCACCCAATCAAAGGCCTTACTTTGGTCTAGCGATATCAAAAAAACATCTATTTTATGTTTCTGACAATAGTAGTAACAATCTCTTACCAATATTTAATTTTTTTGTATTTGCTTCCCAGGTACTCTACATGTTTGTGCCTGATGCAATAAAGTTCCCAAGTTGTTTTGCAATCTTTGGTGAATTACAGTGCCTTCAGAAAGTATTCAAGCCCTTTGGAATTTGTCACATTTTGTGATGTTGCAAACTCAAATTAAAATACATTTATATGGAATTTTTTTTGTCACGTATCTGCTGTACACAAATTGCCCAATAATGTCATAGTGGAATGAAACTTCTGGAATTTTTTTGTACATGTAATTTAAAATAAAAACCTGAAATGTCTTGATTTGATAAGTATTCACCCCCTTTGCTATGACACTCCAAATTGAGCTGAGGTGCATCTAATTTCCTTGTGAGATCACTCTAAAACTTGAATGGAGTCCACCTGTGGTCAGTTCAAATAGTTGACATGATTTCAGAGGAAATACACCTGTTTATATAAGGTCCCACTGTTGACAGTGCATGTCAGAGCAGAAACTCTACCATGAAGACCAAGGAGCTGTCCGTAGAACTCCGTGATAGAATTGTGAGGAGGCATAGAGCTGGGGAAGGGTATAAAAACATTTCTAGGGTGTTGAAAGTTCCCAGGAGCACAGTCAAGTCCATCATTAGGAAATGGAAAGATTACGGAACCATCCCAGACTCTTCCTAGAGCAGGCCGTCCTCCCAAACTGAGCAACTGGGCAAGAAGAACCTTGGTCAGGGAAGTGACCAAGAACCCAATGACCACCCTGACAGAACTACAGAGTTCCATGGCTGAGAAGGAAGAACCTGTCCAGAGGACAACAATCTCTGCAGCACTTTGCAGATGTAGCCTCTCTTGGAGAGTGGCTAGATGGAAGCCACTCCTGAGAAAAGGCCACATAATAGCATGCCTGGAGTTTGCAAGAAGGCACGTGGCAGACTCTGAGACCATGTGGCAAAAGATTCTCTGGTCTGTTGAAACAAAAATTGAACTCTTTGGCCTGAATGCAAAGCACTATGCCTGGTGCAAACCGAACACAGCTCATCACCCGTTTAACACCATCCCTACCATGAAGCATGGTGGTGGCAGCATCATGTTATGGGGATGCTTTTCAGCGGCAGGGACCTGGGGAATTTGTCAGGATAGAGGGAACAATGAATGGAGCCAAATACAGGCACATCCTTGAGGAGAATCTGCATCAGTCTGCAGTAGACCTTGGACAGGGGCGAAGATTTATGTTCCAACAGGACAACGACCCTAAGCATACAGCCAAATCAACAATGGAGTGGCTTCAGAACAAGAAGGTGAATGCCCTTGTGTGGCCCAGCCAAAGCCCAGACTTGAGTCCCATTGAGAATCTGTGGAAAGACTTAAAGATTGCGGTTCACCGATGCTCCCCATCCAACTTGACAGAGCTTGAGCAAATCTGCAAGGAAGAATGGACGAAAATCCCCAAATCCAGATGTGCAAAGCTGATACAGACATACCCAAGAAGACTCAAAGCTGTAATTGCTGCCAAAGGCGCTTCTACAAAGTATTGACTTGGGGGGTGAATACTTAATTAAACAAGATATTTCAGTTTTTAATGTTTCATAAATTTTTGTTACACGATAAAAATATTTTTGCCCCTTTAAACTGTTGAGTATGCTGTGTGAATCAAAGGGGAAAAAATCATTTCAATGCATTAAAAATTCTGGTAGTAACAAAACAAAATATGACAAAATCCAAGGGGGGTGAATACTTTCTGAAGGCACTGTATGTTCCCCAGAATTTTCCAATCTGTGTTTAGGAGACAGATCGGTCTCCAATTTTTCAACAACGTTCTGTCTCCTGATTTGTAAACAAATTTTAATAATCCCTGCACAAATTTCTCTTCCATCCTTCCTTCCTCTGTTATATCATGGAATACTACTTTTTTTTTTTCAACTTTCTTTATCCTCCTGCGCAGGTCACCCTCATCATCCGCCAACCCTACCGTTCTTGAGTCCTTCAGGGTCTTGAGGCTCTATGCGCGCCCCAGAAGGTCCCTCGAGCCAGTCCAGAGGCATCCTCCTTGGTGGCCCCTGCTGTTTCCTCCATTACTCCCGTGGTCCTATGCCCAAGACCCCCAGAAGTGGTGGCGCATGCACGTGGAGGTGCACATGAGCACCACAGCTCCAATGCCAGGTATCTTCAACCCTCCCTCAAGCTAACGCCGGCAGTCGTTGGAACCACACCACCACTCTGGCCTTCGCCAGGGGGTGGACAAGTTCCGAGGACACCTCTTATATCCTCCCGAGGCACAGAGCAGCCAGCCAGCCAGCAGCCGTTCACTTTCTCTCCCTCCCCGCCAACCTCCGATGATCCAGGCTTATTCCTGAACCCGTGTCACCGGCGTGGTGTGAGGTGTGGTGTCCAGCTCTTCAACCCTCTGCATCACTGGGCTAGCATCATGGAACACTACTAAGAGCATCTCTGTTGTTTCAGTGCTAAATGTGCTATAAAATTCTGCTGGTAACCCATCTAATCCTGGCAACACTTTTTTCCTCAGTTTCTTTATACCATATCTATTTCCTCCTGTCCAATTGGTTTCCCCAGTTTCTTCTCATCTACATCTGCCATTGCTATGTTCAGTGGGTTTATATATGTTTGGCAGTGTGTCTCCTCATATCTATTCTCTGTCATTTCCCCTCATAAGATTTCTAACAGTCTCTTCTATCTCCCTAGGGTCTGATGTCAGTCTCCCTTCCAAGTCTTATAATTCTGTAATAGATGTGGTGTCTCTTTATTTATTTATTTATTGAATTTTGATGACCGGGTAGGCCCACTGGGTCCCGGAGGTCCCTTTTTCGGGGCGACCCGGGTGAGACAACAACTTACAGGTAACAGATCAGTACAGTCATGTGAATTGTAAAGTATTTAACAGTAAGAATACATAGGTTTGCAGGCGGCAGGTAGTGTAAGACATGCAGGCAGTAAGGACATAGAGGTTACACAGAACGAGACCGTTTTACATCCCAAGTTAGTGATTAGGTTGAGAGTGCTCTGTTAGGCAAGCAGTAGCTAAAGACCTGGGGTTAGCTTCTTTGTGGGCATATTGGAAGGGGGATAAGAGGGACAAAAGCCACACAGGGGTCCCCAGCCGCTGTTTTAATCTTCCCATACATAAGTTCTGCTTCTAAAGTTGCTGCCCTGTCATATTAATATTGTTATTATCACACTTTAATTTTTTTCACAATGCTTTTTCATGTCTTTTTTCAGATTTTAATCTGGTCTGTAAAGTCCCCTTTGATCATATTAATGATAGAATAAATATGCTGCAATTGCTGTCTTAAGGACAAATATTTCAGAAATTTTTGATTTTGAATTCTTGCCCTGTATTTTCTAAATCATTGCTGTATGCAAGCTTTTGTGTCCTCCCACCACTCTCCTGTCGTGTCATATAAACAAAGCATCATGTTCCATGCCCTTAATACTTCTCTAATTCCGTCCTGGACACTTTTGTCTTTTAATACTGCTACATTCAGCCACCATCTATACTTTTGCTTTTTTATCTGTTGGTCTTTAGTTACCCTTATGATTACCATTGAGTGGTCAGAAAATTCTTTCGGGATTGTATTTACCTGTTGTACTGGTATATTGAATGATAAAAAACAAAAAGTCAATTCTAATTTGTATAGCCCCTCTAGTATATGTCGCTTCCTTCCGTTTTCCTAAAATTTCGTAGGCATCCTGTAGTCCTTAACATTTTATTTAAAGCATTTATATCATAATACACCTTTTTCCCAGTTATCAGTCTTTAGCCACATCATTTCCACAGTTAAAATCCCCCTCACAAAAGCCTGCCTAGCTATGGCCATGAAGGACTGTATTTCCTCTATTAGATCTACCCTTTCTGCTTTGATTTGTGATGCATAGACATTAATGAACCGACACGCTTGTTCTTCCCAGATCCCAGCTAAAATCAATACTCTTCCTGGTACAATGGGAAGGCTTTAAGCCCCAGGTTCAGTAGGCGGAGCAACAACGTCACTCCTCCATCGACATCAAAACATCACTCATCCTGGACTCTCCAAGGATTCGTTTTCATTGCAGCCGAAGGCGCTGCCTTTCCTCGCTCTCCTTCCATCTTTCCCTTCTGCATGCCATTGCCTGTCTCGCAGTGCCTCCAGCCACCAGCTCTCTGACCTTTTCATTTTGGTCCCAAGTGCTGTTAGTGCAGCGCCCATTTTCTCTCTTTCATCCCTGTTTTGTCTCTTTCTTCTAGTCCTCTTCGGCTATCTGCCTCAACCCCTCTGCTGTTCCCCTTTCAATCCTGCCTCCTCCCTCGTTCATCCCACTGGTCCCTTGGTTTCCTGCGTCATCCTCCTTCCAGTTTTTTCCATTTGGGGCTTTCCCTTCCCGCTCACCCGCTCGATTCTGTGCTGGTGTCTCTGTGAAGTGACATCGCCCGCCACACTGGGCTCCGATTCATGACCTCTAACCTGGTGTTTCCTTGTCTACCAGTCCTCCTGCTGCACTACTTCATTCTGTCTGTCACCTGGGGTGCACCTTCATTGGGTGCGGACAATGCTCTCCTTTTCTGTGTGCCTGGAATTGTTTTTTCATTCAGCTGCACGGCATCGCATCCCTCCTTGGGTGGCTGCTTGCCTTCACTCACTCTCTTGGCATTGCAGGTGCCTTTCACTGTTTTGATTCACCTCATGCCTCTCCCCTTCTCGGCGTTGGGAATCTCGGCTCTGGTCCTTGTGTGGCCGCGGTGCTGGCATGGTGTTATTTGCATTCCCGGTTCTTATGCCTGGCCCAGATCAAGCTCCCTATGTTATTTAGTGGTTTATTATTGGAGTGTATTGTGTTTTATTTCTTTAGCGGTTCAGCATCTCAGTGGTTATTTGGTGTTGCCTCCAGCTCCTGGGTGACTCGACAGCTGATCTTTCTCCAGCTGATCCATTATCATTTGCTCTGCAGTGCCATGTCTTTTCATCTGGATGTCACCCAGTCATATGCTGTTCAGGGTCTAGGTGGCTTAGGGATCACATTCCTTGGGATTCCTGCGTCCGGTTCTTATTCCCTCCCTCTGACTTTATGGTCCATCTATTCCTCCTCTCACTCAGTGCACCTTTCCTCCTTGGCTCCTATGCAGCTCTTCCAGGTCTGCTCCACTCCCGGCTGCACCCCTTCACCCCATACTTCTCATTCTGGCTATCTGTATCCCTTCATTCTCTGCATCCCATCCATCAGGAGTCCCTTACCTTCTGGCCAATTATTCTGGGTCTCTCCGTTCATAGTTCCTCTCATTGATGCCACCCTCCTGCAGTAATCTCCATCAGTATTTGTTGTTGCGGCCAGCAATCAACATTCCTTTTTGCCCTATCTATCCTGACTGATCTGCCACCTGTCCATGCTTCTTTGAATGGTCTTGCTCTTCATGGGTGCTATGCTACCCCCTCAACCTCCCCCTGTAGTTCCCATAAGCCTCGAGTTGCTTCCTTGAGAGCCTCACTTACATCATTCTATTGCATCCTGTGCAGCCTTCCACTGAACCTGGCCCCTGTGCCACCTCATCCAGCTTGCCTTCCTGCCATTCTCATCATGTTTCGGCTGGGCCCTGTTCTACCCCATTAACCTCCCTCCGTCCTTTGTCCTTTCCTACCTCGCTTTCCTATTTCAGCCTCACTGGCTTCAATCCCTCATTGTACCTCATCCGTTTACTAATTTTACCTTCCTTGTCCTGGTGCCTTTTTAGTGCTAGCAAAGACAGTCAAAATAAAAAAATAAAAAAAAGATGTGCTCATTCTTCTTGCTGTCCTCAGCCACCATTATGGTCCTCATTCACCTCACTCCATCAGTCTACCTTCCACTCAGGGCTTCCCTATGTCGTCATATGCCTCTACCTGTCTCTCAATGTCTCATTCCGGTTCATTTAGCGTTCTCTCCTCCACGATGTCTCACACTGACCTGCTATCTATTTCCATCGCTTGTTCGGTCTGCCTTGGCTGCCCAATCCGTATACCTTCATAGGCTTCATCTGGTCTCCACTCGATATTTCTTTGCTTACTCACATCACTCATTCGAGCTCATCAGCCGGCTGCACTGCTGCTGCAATCTTCCTCATCTGGCATCATTTGGCTGTTCCTGGTTGACTCAGTTTGTCTTGTGAGCCAACATGAATTGTATGCCACATCATCTCCCCGTGGCCTTCTTGTCACATGTCTTTGGTTCATGACTCAGTATCAGTTTCATGACTCCGGTCATCCCTCACTCCTCATTCCCTCCTGGTTCCACTCTGTGCATCACTTACTCGAGCATTTCTATCATGGAATCATATGCCATGCCTCCACCTACGTCTTCACTGCATCTCCATATCGCTCAGCCCGAGTTTACCCTCTGGTTACGGGTATGCCTTTTCTAGTGCCAGCCATCAGGAATTCACTCCACTCTTCACTTCACTCCTCATCCATCTCTGCTACCTTGTTTGACTCTACCTTTGCTCAAGAGCCATGCCTTCCTGATCGTCACCCTTCACTATGGGCTGGCTGGAGGCTATCCACCATTGTTCCAGTTCCTTTCCCACTCATTTCTGAATCTACCTCCTTTCGAGGTGCCTATTGACTCTCTTCGCTCTTTTCATTTCCTACTCTACCTCTTTTCAAGGAGTCTACTTCATCACATTCCTTTATCTGGCATGCCATTCTTCTGGTTTGCCTACTCTCTGGTTCCAGATATGCCTTTTTTGGCCTCGGCACATATATCTCCTTTCGAGGAGCTTCATTCCTTGCATCGCACTCTTGAATCCTTCGATATCTCATCGCCCACACATTCAGGGTCTGATTGTTCACAATGCCTGTTCATGCCTTTTTGGTCTCGGTGTCTACTCCCTCACCTTGCTCAATTGGGCGTGCCTCTCATTTGAACTTTTGCTACCTCATCCGCCTGCCACCCCCTCATGGTAATCTCCATCTGTATTCATATTTGCCTCCTGTTCTTTCGATCCGAGCGCAGCCTCATATTCCATATTCATTCTGTACTTTCTGTTCTGTCACTAGCCCATGAATTTTATGAGGGTCAGAGGAATAATCTGCAGCAAACTCTGGGACGTTCTTGAAACCTTGGGACAGTTGTGCGGTATGCATTTTATGCTGTTTCCTATGTTCTCTGTTTTCTGCCTGTATCAAACTCCTGCTTTACATTTCTTATCATTTGCCTACTGCCGTAGACATCCCTTACTCATCTCTGCTTGAGTCCTGTTCTCCTTCACTGACCCCAGGTTCCCTGTCCGTTCTCAGCGTATTTTCTTTTACATTGCTCGATCATGCATACCTCTCTTTGGATCGGATGAGTGCTCTCCTTCTTTTCTTGTCCACTGCTTCTGTGGGATTTCCCCTATCTCTGTCTATCACCCCAGGTCTGTCTGGTGTCTGGGTGCCTCCATCTGGTTCTCCTGCAGGCCGCCCTTCGATTCCATTTGCCTTCCTCTGAACATCTCTATCAGTATTCCTCGGCGTCATTTGCTGCCAAGTCTGGGCTGTTCACTTGCTCCGTGTGACCTGCTATATGTTTCTTTGGATGTACCTATCGTGGATCATATACCACCTAATCCTACTCTTCCCCATACAGTTCTCATCCCATATGGGCCAGATCTTCTGCTACCCTATTGCCCTCCCTACCATCCCTCATCTTTTTGTACCT
The DNA here is from genome assembly GCA_016271365.2 of Neoceratodus forsteri. Lineage (NCBI taxonomy): Eukaryota > Metazoa > Chordata > Ceratodontiformes > Ceratodontidae > Neoceratodus > Neoceratodus forsteri. Next base: position 762,108,129 of record CM057451.1, read on the forward strand.
CCTTTTCTAGTACCTGCCTTACTGGCATCATTCTCTTATCGTACCTCATCTGTTTCTGTTATTTCCTCAGCCTAGTGCTCATTCTCATCCTGCCTATCATGAATTCTTTCCACTCCTGGCTTCCCTCCTCATCGTACATCATCCAATTCGACTCTCCTTTATCACCGTCCTGAGATTATCTTCTGGTTTATATACCCTCTGGTTCCTGACATGCCTTCTTGGCCTCGGAGTCTGCCTCCTTTTGAGGAGCATCATTGTTCGTATCGCTCCATGGAGCATGATACCTTCATTCAAGTTCTTTTCTCGTTCATTCCCATCTCCTTTTCTTCCACTTCAGTACTGGCTTTTCAGGATTCACTCCACTCATGGCCAGTTATCGATATTCCTTTTGGACATACCTACCATAACTCCGATGCCACTTATCAACCTCAACCATGCTGCCGCACGTATCGAGTTCATATCTGCAGTCATATCGAGTTCATAAATTTCAGTCATCAATCACTCAGCATTACCTCAAGGTTTATCTATTTACATCACTTACTCTAACATTCTTATCATTGACTTCTGTACTACCTCATTGACTACAACCTCAGGGTCTAATCATTCAGGGTCTAGTCATTTACATCACATAATCAAACATGCCTCTTCAACCTCAGAGTCTGCTCACTCGCATTGCTCAATCAAGCACAGCGCTCAATCAAGCCTGTCTGCATCATCAATTGTCTCCTCATCAGCACATCTGGAATCTCCTCATGATCACATCTTATACCCCTTGCTTCTCTGTCTCATGTATCAATTTACTCAATCCCAGCCTTTCTCCTCTGCTCTACCATCTCTTATCAACTACTCTAGTGTATCCTCCTTGGGTCCCTGCTACAGTATGTTCCTCATTTTGTCTATGCTTTTTATGAGTTTTTCCTATCCTATCATAATTCTGCTTACTCATATCCCTCATCTAGAAACTATTCTGTCTACTAATACATGTCCTCAAATCAAATGTCGTCAGCGTGGAGGGAAGGTGACCTAGGCCTTGGATCCCCAGAGGTTTCCTCCTCAAAGGGGGTTTTTCCTCTCCTCCGTGCCAATGGTCATACTATTAGTTAGAGTTAGTGATTTTCTTCTCATTAATTAGTTAGGTTCCACTGTTGGATGGAGGTGGATGGTGGTTCAGCTTCCCCTCTCTCCTTAGGAAGTTAGGCCTTCTCTCCATAGAATTCATCCATTATCCTCACCTCTTTGATACTTGAAATCTTTGGGTATTCTTTTTGGGCTTCTTCCTAACCTACCTTTAGCTGACGCATTCATTTCCTGCACCTGTAGGGGGGGAACCCTCCTCTAGGGTTCCTTGCATCATACCCCTACAGGGTGGTATATCCCACGGCTAGAGAGATGGAAAGCCAAAAAAGTAATCAAGTTACTCAAGCATTATCACATATCTTATCCAGTTGCACAAGCACATTGAATGGGAGGGCTTTAAGCCTGAGGTTCAATGGGCGGAGCAACAATGTCACTCCTCCATCGACCTCAAAACCTCACTCATCCTGGACTCTCCAAGGATTTGTTTTCATTGCCCACCATCCACCCCTCCTCCTCCAGTGGCTTGTCTCTCTTACCTTTGGGCTTCTTCCAAACCTACCTTTAGCTGATGCATTCATTTCCTGCACCTGTGGGGGGGGCCCTCCTCTAGGGTTCCTTGCATCGTACCCCTACAGGGTGGTATATTCCATGGATAGAGAGGTGGAAAGCCACAAAAGTAATCATGTTACTCAAGCATTATCACATATCTTATCCAGTTGCATAAGCACATTGAACATCTATTAATTTTTGTAGTGTAAATGTATCTCCCTTAAATAAAATTCCTATGCTATCTGCTTTATCCTCACCAAATGATCAATATGAAGGCCCCCCATCCAATTTTTTTAATGTTGCTTTAGTGGCCAAATATCTACCATCCATGTTTCTTGAATAAATATTGCATCTAATTGTAGCTGATCTAAAAGTGAAAGTACAGCCTTCCTTTTTGTTGCATTTTTTATGCTGCACACATTAAGTGTGGCTATTTTCAGGTGATTCATAAGCAGGTTCTTGTAGCTGGAAAAGTTCATTCACTTCTTCCCTCATCCGTTCTCACCATCCACTATTTCTACATGTTTCTGCTTTTTCTTTCACCCCGCTTTTTTCTCAAAAGTAGATAATGAGTTAGTGAAGGTATCTGAGTTTGTTCTTCCATCTCTGTCCCTGTCCAGTCTGTTTGTGTCCTTAATACATCAGATCTGTTTCCCACGATAACATCTGTTTTTGTTAAAAGTTTCAGCCTGGGACTTTGTTTTGCTTTTGGCGTTGTCCATTTTTCTGAGGTGGAAAGAGGTGGGGGGCAACTCTGTAGTGCTGCTTTGCTTCTCCCTTTGGGATCCAGCTAGGTGCTCATCAGGCTGGATTCCTGTATTTTCAGTCTGTGGACCATGTTTATTTGTTTGCTGTTGCACCTCTTTCATCTGGTTGGCTTCTTCTGCTGCAGTTTTTCCCAATGCCTGTTCTCTTTCTGGCTCTGGCTCATGCTCGTGAGTGCTCTGTGCCTATCATTCTCTTGGCTGACCTTCATTGGCCCTATTGTCCTCTTGGTTTCTTTCTGAGCTTTACTTTTGGGCTTGTCTGATTAGAACATCTTGTTAACCCCATCCTCTCTATTAGGGGCATCTCAGGGGCATTTTTGGAACACATGACCTGGAGTGTCACAGAGATTGCATTTTACAATATTTGTACACATCGTGCTGATATGGTTGTATTCCCCACAGAACATACATCTGAGTTTGTCACATGTATTTGCCAAGTGTTTTTTTTTCACCACACTTGTGACAAGCCTTTGGCTGCCTCACATAGAAGCAGACCCCTCTTTCCTTTTCTATAAAAAAACTGTTGACAAGTGTATAATGCCCACAACATTTTGCCTTAATTTAATTCTGAAATTCCCCTCCTGTCCAAAAGGACTCTGAATCAGTAATTGGTTCTGGTTCACTCAACACCTTGCACATTTGTTGGAGCCAATGGTGGGTATCCCCTACATTCACATTTTGTTTCTAAACATAATTGTTATTCTATTAATCACTGATTTAGTTAATGGTATCACAAGGAATGGGGACCACAAGGGTGAAGATTTGCTTTGATTATACTTATGCCAGAATTTTTCTAGTCCCATTGATATGTGGAAGCTCACATCAAAATTGTCCTCGCCTGAGATATGCAGTAGTGCATGGACATCTGCTGGCACAAAACTGAGGAATTATTTTATTAATTTGTTTCCAAAATCTTCTCGTATGGTCCACTTCTAACCCCCCTTTATATCTAATGCAGACTGCGTTGTGCCTGGGTGGCGGGGTTGATGTATCAAACAAGTCTGAAAACCTGAGGTGCTCTCTGGGCCTATGAACCTTTCAGTTCCTCTGCATTTTGTTGCCCCTTTGTATTATTATATGCTTGGTTCCCATCCTTCACTTGATTATGCTGTACTCTGTTTGGTTTTCACCTGCCCTCCTCTTCTCTGTGTTGTGGTGCTCTTGGTTCTGCTGCACTAGTTTCTGTTGTTCTGGATTTTGTCTCTCCATACTCTGCTTTTCCTGTTCTTATCCCTCCGTGTTCTGTTGCTCCTGATTATGTTCTTCCTCCATTAAGTGTGAAGCTGTGTTATTTTGAGTACTTTCTCTGTTTGTCTTCCCATGTTCCTTGTTTACTGCATTATCCTCAGTTCCTTTACTGTGATTGGTCGCATTTACAGATGGACCCCCATTATTTGCAGTCAAAACAACAATTTGTCTACTCTCCTTTTCCTTTTCCATTATTCTAGCTATTTCTGACAGTGTCACCTCCATCTCTTGTTCTTCATTCTGTGTCCCACTTCTTTTGTCTTTACTGGGTTCCATTTTGTCCTACTCAGGTAATGAAACTTTTTTACGTTCTTTAGTTATACTATGTTTCCCCAACATTTAACATGTTTAGAGCCTCACTGCCCTCTATACACTGTTCCATTTGCATATTGTCACCACCAGGTAAATCGTTCTCCTCCTTAGAACAGGAGTCCTACCTTATAACTGATGTCCATCATCTGGTATTTCCATTTGTGATTCAGTGTCCTCTGTTTCAAAATCTGAGTCTGGTATCCACTGCCCAGTTTCATTTTGCTTCCAACCTGCACTTTGTAGTGTATTCTCCAGTGACCATTCTGATTCTGGAATGCCCTGTTGTACCCTGAATGCCTCCTTCAGTCACTCTGTTGCCGTTTGCGTTTTTTTTTCGGTGCCTTCAGTCATCTTTTTTTTTCCACATCCTAGATACATAGATACATATACAGTGTCAGCAGATAAGGGCCTATGGCCCACCCAGTCTGCCCATTTGAGTTTGTAAGTTCAGTTTATGTTTTCCTAGAAGTCTGTTGCCCCTTACCCTGACCTCCAGGATTCGCTATGTCATATCCCATACTTCTAAACTGATTGTTTCAGCCCCACCACTTCCTCTGACAGGGTGTTCCACTTGTTCACCCACCCGTTCTAGAAGAAATTCTTTCTTACGTTTCCCTCTAAAATCATCCACTCCACTCCAACTTCATCCCATGCCCTCTACTCTGGAACATCTTTTTTGCTTAAAATGGGTGTGTTCTGCACCCTGTTCCTCCCTATAAGATACTTGTATGTCTCTATCATATCACCTCTCCCTCCTCTCCTCCAGGAGTACATGTTCAGTTCCTTCAGCCTGTCCTCATAGGACTTGATGCAATCCATGTACCATCTTTGTTGCCTCCTCTGAACCTTCTCTACTGTCTATGTCCTTACATAGGTAAGGTCTCCAAACTATGCACTGTACTCCAGGTGAGACTACCTAGTGTCATGTATAGTGGAATTAGCCTCCCTTTTCCTGCTGGTGAGTGCCCCCTGCCTATGTATTTCCAGCATCCCTATTTGCTTTACCTGCTGCCTTGTCCACTGTTTCCCTACCTTGAGGTCATCAGAGATAATAACCCCAAGATCCCTTTCCTGCTTGGTGCATGCTATATCCTCACCCCACAACTGATATATTGTGCCAGGTTTTTTGTGCCCATATGCATTATCTTGCACTTCTTTGCATTGAATTTCAACTGCAAACCCCTGACCATTCTTCAAGTTTCTGCAGGTCCCTTCTCATTCTGTCTACACCCTCTGGTGTGTCTACTCAGTTACAGAGCTTTGTCATCAGCGAACAGTGAAATTCTGCCTTCTAGGTCCTGCTTGTGTCACTGATGAAGATGTTAGATAGGACCAGTCCCAGCACTGATCCCTGTGGTACCCCACTAGTCACTCTTCCCTCTGTGGGGTGACAGCCATTTCACCACCCTCTGTGTCCTGCCACCCAACCAGTTACCTACCCACCACACTACTGTCCTGCCCCACCCCTGTATTCCCAGCTTGTATAATAGTCTTCTTTGTGGCACAGTGTCAAAGGCCTTGCAAGTCCAGATAGGCCATGTCCACTGCCCTCCCCTGATCCACCTCCCTAGTCCCACACAGTCAAAATTCAAAGGGTTGGTCTTACATGTGCCTCCCCTGGTGAAACCATGCTGCCTTGGGTCCTGTGGTCCACCCCACAACCAGATGTTCCACCAATCTCTCCTTCAGTAGTGCTTCCATGATCTTCCCCCACTATAGGGGTGAGGCTGACTGGTCTGTAGTTCCCTGCTTCCTCTTTGTTCCACTTTTGTATAAGGGACTACATCTGCTGTCCCTCCAGTCTTTGGGTACCTCCCCTGTTTCCAGTGATCGGCTAAACAGGATAGCCAGAGGTGCAGCCACCACTCTCTTAGTTCTTTAAGGACCCTGAGGTGCACCCATCTGGCCCATTAGCTTTATCAACTCTTGACTCCTTCCAGTTCCTTCAAGACCCTTTCTCGTGTAAAGGGACTTGTGTCCCATTCTGCACCATCTCTCCCTTGCTCCTTTCAGACCCATTACCTCCTCTTCCTCAGTAAAGACTGAGCAGAAATACCTGTTCAATATGTCAGCTTTACTGTTTTCATCCTCCACATGGCTCCCATCCTCCCCTTCAGTCTCCTGCTCCCTCCTTGCCTTTCTTTTTTTCCTTATGTACCTGTAAAAGGTTTTGTCCCCTCTCCCACTGATTTTGCAATGTGTTCTTCTGTCTGAGCCTCTTCCTTACTGCAGCCTCCCTGCCTCCTTTGCTTCTCCTGGTACTTCTCCCTACCCCTTCTGCCTGTGTCTTTTTGTATTGCTTGAATGCAATATTTTTGGATTTCTCTTTCTTTGCTACCTCTTTGGAAAACCATAATGGTCTCCTCTTCCTTTTCCTCTTGCTAACCTGCTTAATGTATAATTCTGTTGTCTTGTAATCCCCATTTTAAATACTGCCCACTGTTCCTCAACCCCTGATTTCTGCACCATTCCCCTTAATGCCTCTTTCAGCGTCAGGTGTCAGCGTGGCTCAGTTGGTAGCACATCCACCTCTGGACCAGAAGGTCGTGGGTTCTTGTCCCACACCTGGATTGGACTTGCCCCTAAAAATCGCTGGCATCCGAGTGCAGTATTGGGGAGTGCTGTACTGCTGGGGTGTGCCGTCCTTCAGATGAGATGTTAAACCGAGGTCCCTTCTGCCCATCCTGGTGTTGCCCTGGTGGGTGTCCAGGTGGAAGTAAAAGAACCCATGCTACTCTTCACAAAGAGTAGAGAACATTCCCGGTGTCCTGGCCAACATTCCCCTTCCCATAAACTGGTTCATGCAATTATCCATGCTGTGTGGGTGAGTGGGTGATGATGTGCGATATGGCCGCCACCACACATTCAGTCACTTCACTACCAGTCTAGCATTGCTTGTAAAGTGCTTTGGATGTATGAAAAGCCCTATATAAATGCTGATTCTTCTTCTTCTTCTTTCAAGTATCTCCCCATTTTCCCAAAGTCTGCCCCCCTAAAATCCAGGATACATGTTTTTGTGTGGTTTGGTTCTGCTCTTTCTATGATTTCAAACCACAATGACTGGTTTTCACTGTTCCCCAGGAGCTCCCCCACTGTTACCCCCATCACACTGTCCCTGTTTGTGAGCACAAGGTCCAGTATTGCCTTCTGCTGAGTTGGTTCCATGACCAGTTGCTTGAGGAAGGCACCCTGAAGGGAGTCCAGGATAAATCTGCTCCTAGTTGATGATGCTGCTGGGATGCTCCAGTCCACATCTGGAATATTGAAGTCTCCAACCAGTACTACCTCCCCTTGTCTGCCATCCTTTGGATGGCTAGCATCAACTCCATATCTGTTTCTTCCTCCTGGGCTGGTGGTCTATAGGCCACACCTGTGCGGATGGCTGGCCCATTTTCCTTTCCAACAATCCACAGTATCTCTCCCCATTTTGTTCCTCCTGGATCTCTGTGGCCCTTATGTAATTTTTTCACATACAGTGCCACTCATCCCTCCTTCCTACCTGCCCTGTCTTTTCCAGAATATGTTGTAGCCAGGTATGGCCATCTCCCAGTCGTGGTTTATCATTAAACCAGGTTTCAGTGATGCCACAATGTCCAGGTCTGACTGCCATGACAGCCTCCAGATCTTCCATCTTGCTGCTAAGGCTCCTGGCATTGCTTTTCATGGCCTTCATGATTTGACCTCCCTAGACTAGTTTCATTTCTACTCCAGCCCCTTCCTTGGTTGTGTCCTTTATCCCTGGTTCTCCTTGCTTGTCTGCCCTGCTGCTAGTTTTGCCCTTTTCTGCCCATCCACCTCTTGGGCACTAATCTCCATCTTTTGCACTGCTTTATAGAGATAGCCACTCCTCCGGTTCACTGGTTCCACTGCTAGCTGTGGGGGGTGAGCAAGTAGGTACCCTCCTTGCTGGCCTGCCACCCCCCTTTGTTAGTTTAAACACTTGTGTCAATGTAGCATTTAAACTTATCATTGAGTGCTTGATTCCCCTTCAGGATGGATGCAGGCCATCAGGCTTGAACAAACCTCCATCCCTCCAGGTGGGTCCCCAGTCACCAATGAATCCAAACCCTTCCTCACAGCATCAGTTCTTCAACCATGAGTTAATGTTCCTGGTGCATGCACCTCTATGCTCTCCTTGCCTCTCACAGATAGTACTTCAGAAAGTGACAGAAGTAGCTACTTGCTTGAGACCCCCAATTTCCTAAACTCTTCCTGAACTTCCTTTGGCTCCCATTTGCCCAGGTCATTAGTACCTAGGTGGATGCTGACATCCAGCTCACCCTCCTGTCTTGCCTTCCAGTGATCCCAGGATCTTCCTTCCATCCCTCCATGCCGTGGCACCTGGTAGGCACCTCACCTCCCTGTCCTCCCCATCCTGTGTTCCTAGCTGGATCCCTCTTATGATGGAGTCCCCCACCAGGATTCGCTTCCTCCTCCTTTGGGGTCCACTTTTCTCCTCACTGAGGTCACCTCCTTGGCTAACCTCCACATCCTTTCCTTCCACTTCTCTGGGTACCTCTATTTGGTTGTCCCCATTTGCCAGTGTGGCATATGGGTTCTTAGTGGAATAGGATCTGGGATGTTTTCTGCCTGACCGCTCTAACCCTCCCTAGCCCTGTCTCCAAGTGCTCCTCGTTCTTGGCATCCTTTGAGCAGTTACATTGGACTGGGTGGTCTCTGGATAGGGTGATGGTACTCCTGACCCAGTTGACTTACGCTCTGAGTCTGGCTACCTCATCCTGCAGTCCAGAGAGATGCATGCAGATAGGCAGCACCTCAGTGTCCAGAAGGTTTGCCTGAATATGGCTGCCCCACAGCCACTGCATTGCACCACTCCCCACATTATACTGCAATTATACTGCTATTCCACTACTTGTCTGCTACTGAAGCTCTCCTAGTTCCCTTTTTATTAATTTACTGTCCTAAAAATCCTGCCACTGATCCTCACATACTTTTCTTTTTAAAAAAAAGAAAATAAACCAATAAATAAATGAGTCAAAACACTTGTCGTGCTGGGGGTGGGCTTATTCCCCCTTATGCCCCTCCTACTCCACACCCCTTACTATCCCCTGTGTTTAGCTCCTGTCAATCAGATTTAACAGGGCATATAATTAAGAGTTGGGGGAAGGGGGGCACAAATTTACAGCAATTAAAGACAGCAAATAAATACACCACCACTACATTTTAAATTTTCAACAGACCAAAAACAATTCTAAGTAAAGACAGCAAAGAAATTACAGTGTCACTAAAAGCCCACAATCTAAGTTTAAAAGAAAAATAGCAATTACCTGTTACTGTAAAGCAGTGAATTGAACATGTTTCCTTCCCCTTCTGGCTTCTTCTAAGAAAACAAAACTCACTTGCTACCTCAACTCTGACTAAGCCCCACCTCCAGTTATCATGTAGATGAGGTCAGAGGCCAGACAATTAACAACCCCTCACCCAAACTACAGGGCAAGTCAGACAAGCCAAGAAAAAAATTACAGCAATTAAAGACAGCAAAGAAATACACCACCACTACGTTTTAAATGTTCAACAGCCCAAAAACAATTCTAAGCAAGTAATTACAGTGTCACTTAAATCCCACAATTTAAGTTTAAAAGAAAAATAGCAATTACCAGTTACTGTAAAGCACTGAATTGAATATGTTTTCTTCCACTTCTGCTTCCTGACAAAGTCATCTCCAGCTGTGTCACTTTCCAGTTGAGCCATCATTTTAAAGTATCCTATTCCTTATTCTTTGGCACTCATCTCTGTCCAGAGCCACCTGGGTGAACTAACACTGCCGCATCAGCCAGTGGTGCCACTGTCATTTCCTTGGCCAAATTGAATTCCTCTGGACCCATCTCCATGTCTGAATCCTCTGATGCCTGGCTCTCAGCCTGTTTCTCTTTCCTTCTAGCAGCCTCCGTAATATCATCATCTCATTCCTCATTGCCTTAATTGTTCTCCTTAGTGTCTTCAGCTGGGAGAGGAACAGCTCCCCAGCCTGCCACACCTCTTCTTCCTCCCTGGTCTCCTCCAGATCCTCAATCTTGGTTTGGGAGTCAACAGCATCCCCTGCCAAGAGCAGGGGACTTTCCCCAGTGTTCTGGTCAAATTTCCCCCATTCACTAAAAATATCACTAATAGCTTAATCCGGTTCAATGTCAGTTGGTATCCATCTGTACCCCCCTCCCAAGGGACAAGGCTGAAAATGGTTCTGTGTGTTAATATCGTGGAAAAATTATCACAGGACAAAATATTGAGGTCAAAGTATTGTGGAAAAAAATAAAGTGTGGTAAAAACATCACAGGACAGAACAGTGCAGTGAGAAGGCAGTACAAGCTGCAAGGTGGAAAAAGAGCACAGGACACTGGAGAATTCATTGGGGGGGCCTAACTTTGCACAGCTGCCACTAGGCCACTTTGCTGTGGTGTGCATCACACTCCTGAATTGGGGGGGCTAACTTCACACTGGCTTTGAAAAGTTAGGCACCCCAATGCAGGAATGTGATGTACAGCACACTGAAGTGGCAGAGGGGTGACTGTGCAAAGGTAGACCCCCCAATGAACCCTCCAGTGTCCTGTGCTCTTTTGCTGCCTTGCAGCTTGTACTGCCTGCTCCCTGCATAATTCTATCCTGCAATGTTTTTACCACACTTTATTTTTCCACAATGTTTTGACTATGATATTTTGTCCCACGATATTTTGTACCATGATATTAACACATGGAACCACTAAAAATAGGTAGAATTGTCTAATCCTCCTTTCCCGGTCAACAAAAAGTAAAAGAACAATAATTATTAGTGACTGAATCAGCTTCCCCTACAATAGAGATCAAACTGACAGGCCTATAGTTCCTCACTTGTTCCTTGTTCTCCTCCTTATGGAGTGGAATGACACCTTCCACCCTCCAGTCCTTCAGAACTACTCCTATTCACAGTGAATGGTCGAATAGTCCTACCAGTTTATTTGGATTGGTTGTATTCTGTTGAAAAGTGGGAGGGGAAATGGTTACCTTCATTGTAAGTCTTCCTGGGCCCTTTGTTCCAAGCCATGTTAATTAGACCAATAGAGGTCTGCAGGTCTGTGCATAACTGGACCCCTATATATTTTATATTCAGTCACAGCCATTTACAAGGTATTCTTTAATGTTGGGGTGGGTGAAAGCAGATCTAGAGGACCTCAGTTTTACTATTGTTCTCTCTATAGCCTGATAGTTGTTCTATAGTCTGTAGGCATGGATCAGTGCCAGCAGGGAGGTCTCTGGTTGTGTAGTATATAAGAGGAGTTTGTCTGCATAATATGCAACTTTATGTATATGATCTCTTATTTGGAGCCCCCTCTACCTCACTGGTTTGCCAGAGATACTGGGCCAGTGGTTCCACATATAGTAGCATGAATAATAAGGTGAGAGGAGGAAGCCTTGGTGGGTGCCTCTAGTGAGGAAAAACTGGTTAGACTATGAACCATTAGCTTTGACTGTGGCTTGAGGGGATGTAAAGAGCCCTGTGAATAAAGTAAGAAATTCTTCTGGAAATGCAGACTTTACCAGTGCTTGTTGCAGAAGCCTTCAAGAGACTCTGTCAAATCCCTTTTGGAGTCAAAGCTTAAAATTAGGAGGGGGTGGTGGTGTCTAGAAGCATAGTCAATAGCAAACAGTGTACGGTTTATATTTTCTGCAGTTTGTCTATTACATATAAAACCAGACTGGTCTGGGTCTATTATTTTGGGTCAGCTACGGTCTAAGAAAAGCTGACAAGAACTACACAGCAGAGGTGATTTATTTTATTTTATTTCAGGCTTGCGGGATTTGTGTAAGTGAATACACAGAAGAGCTTTGGATTAGGGGTTTTTTTTTGCATTCTGTTTTTGTTTACTGTTCTGTAATTCTTAGTAGCTAGAAAAGGGGACTGCTGTAGTTAGCAGAACTGCTACCCTTTTACTATTGTACTTGGGAACTTTGCTATTTAACTCATTTCTGCAGTTTCTCACTGATTGCTTTTCTCCTTATCCAGGAACACACTGAAACTGCCACCCTCCCCTCCCCAAATCCCACCATCCCCTGGGTCATTCACATTTATAGCCAACCTGAGCCTCACACTCCCTGCAGGGGCACAGAAAGAGGAGCTACATACTGTTTTCCTATTGTCTCATGCACAGGACCTCCATTACATTTTGTCCACACTTCCTCCCAAACATAGGAAGAACTATATAGTATTCCTCAATTGCACGTGGCCTTCTAGTTCTGTCATCCACATGTTCTGCATAGGACTTCCATTACATTTCATCCACACTTCCTCCCAAACATAGGAAGAACTATATAGTATGTTTCTATTGTACAGGACCTTATAGTTCTAACAGCCACACTTTCTGCAAAACAGCAGGAGGAGGCACTAGATAACAGCTTTTGCATAGGACATTCTATTTACTTTTGTCCACACTTCATCTCTATGTTATCCCACCTCATCACATCTCCCACAAATGCCACAGGTCTGAAGAACTGGGGTTAAGTACAAGCTAGCATCACAGGCATGCTGTACCAGGGTAGTCATCTTAGAAACTGTCATGCAGTGGTCAGCTAGCAGGCATCACACTGATGGCACCTGAGAGGCAATAGCGTGCAGGCGGTTAGCTTGTCCCATCTCAGAGCTGATTTAACTTTCAGTGAGTGCAGTATCTGTCCAAGCAGTTTGATTTATCATCAAAGGTTGCTTGGTCTGCTGCTTCTTTCTGCATACAGACAGTAGGGTCAGAGGTGTCTAAAGGCACTCCAGACAGAAGCAAAGTACATTCCTACCTGGCATCCTGCTAACCTGATTGTTTCTGCAGGGGAGGAGCTTAGGCCCAACCCAGGCTCATCTCTCCTTTCATAGGTATGGTGCCATGGCCTTCTATCTGTCATACCATAGGAAAAAGGTGGCACTAAATAACTGACAAAATAAGTTGTTTTTCTCTTACACAGGACCTTCTATTCCACTCATTCTCTCTTCATCCCTAGGAACAGTAAAAAAAACACAAAAAGAAAACATATATGTATTTTGGGGGGGCAGTTCCCTCATACACAGAACACTCTGTTTTCATCAGCACTTTCTCCCTATCGATGGAAGGAAGAATTATATAAAGCAAGAAAAAAAGCATTTTCTTGTGTTTCCATCCTAAGTACAGGTCAAAACTTTTGTATTTTCCTATCTCACTCAGGAAATATTTACCTTCTGCATTGTCCATTCACAGTATAGGGCAGGTCTTATTTTTTCATCCGGGTAGCACTCTTCGGGAATGTAGACATTGTAAACTGCAGGTATTGTGAGACGCTATTCACCAGAGCTTATGCATTGCAGGTGGAGTATCGTCATGTATGCTCTGCCCTCAGTGACCTACATACTCAGCTGCATGTGGCATGGGCCAAGGTAAACTACCTCAGAATGCAGCTGAACTGCACAACACAGAGCAACACTTCAACATATTCGACCTTTAGGTGTCAACCACAAATGCCACTCCCTCAGAGGACCAGCAGACCATGGGGCTGGCAGTTGGTGGGAAATCAGAAAGCTCAACAATATAGCATGGCCAGGGTGACTCTAATACTAATTCACTTGTCAAATAGATTCTCTCCACTGTCATCCATTCCTATGCTCAGGGCAAAGAAGCCAGAGAAGGGGGCCCTTATGCAATGCATAGAGGGTCAAACCAAAACCAAAATCACCGAACACAACAAAAAGCACATAAAAATAATATGAGACTCTATGGTCTGTGGAGTAGAATCTCACATCCACCAAAGCAGCCCATCAGAGATTGCGGTCAGATGCCTCCCAGGAACATCGGCATTGAGGGAAGCAAATTGCATTGAGGGAATTGTGCGAAACACCAAGCAAGACACACACATTCTGATCCATATCAGTACAAATGACCTAGCTAGTCACTCTGTGGAAGAAACTAAGCAAAATCTTTCAAAACTAGGAGGAAAAACCTAGCTTCCATTTTGTCCAGTGTCTCCTCAGAGATTGTGCCTGTGTGGTGAAAGGAAGCCAACAGACATAAAATCAAAGAGAAGGACATCGGTGAGCTTAATACCTGGTTTATTTATTTTTTTATTTAGTTGTTTAACCAGGTATAGCACACTAAGCTAAAAGCTTTTTTACAGGAGGTTAAGTGACTTGCTCAGGGTCACACAGTATGCAAGTGGAAGCTGTGGGATTCAAACCCAGGTCTTGTCTGCTGGATGTCACCAAATTTACAACTCAGAGCCTTAGACCACTGCGCTATACTGCCTCTCCTAAAAATAGGAGTCAGGAAAAAGGGCATGGCTACATCATGAACTGGCAGAACTTCTGAGAAAGGGAGATCTTTAGATTTGATGGCCTGTGCCTTACAAAGGAGTGGGACATGAACTCTCAGTAAAAGGTTTGACATCTTCTTTAGCCTTTTAATCTAATAGGTGGGGAAGGGGCACCTGCACCCATCGTGTCATATGGGCTAGCAGATGTCACTCACCCATCAAAGGTTACTCAGTCAGAGCCAGGACACTGCATCACAAGCAGCATGTGCGACACAAATTTCAAAATCCCACAAAGATGTTCCAGACACATTGGGAACATACAGTACGCTATGAACACAGGGAGAGAAAAAAAGAAAACTACTCCAAGGAAAACATAAGCATTACAGGAAAGTGATAACCTCAATGATCTGAAGCCAAGGAGTTCTGTCATGGAAACTACAGAAAGGAGGGCTTCAGAGAAAACTCACACTTGTGAAAAGAAGGTGGTTAGCACATGGGAGGGAATTATAACTAATGCCAGAAGCCTGGCTAACAGCCACTATAGCAGAGGATGGACTAGACTTAGTGGCTTTGATGGAAACTTGGTTCAGAGGAAGTCATGGATGGGACATGGCCATTTCTAGATTCAACATGTACAGGAGGGACAGAAAGGGGAAAAAGGGAGGGGGTAGCATTGTACATCCAGGAGGAAATCAAACCACAGAAATCCAGGGGACCCTATGTAACACTGAGACATTGTCGGTAACAGCTAAGACAGGGAACGGGGTAGCCATTAGGTTATGAGTTATCTACAGGCCCCCATCACAGTGGGAAGATGGGGACAAAGAAACATTGGAGATGATACATAAAATGACAGACAAGGGTGAGGCAATTATAGTAGGGGACTTTAACTTACCAGACATTAACTGGGGTTCTCAGACAGCACCGACAACAAGAGGCAGGACATTTGTAATGGCCCTATAGGGGGGCAGGGTTGAAGCAACTTGTTGATTCACCAACCAGAGGTGGAGCTGTGTTGGACTTGGTTCTGACCAACAGTGACAGGGTAGAAAGTGTCAAGGTAGGGTGCCATCTTGGCAACAGTGACCATAGTATGGTCAGTTTCCAAATCAGCACACCTATGGATACCAGCCATTCCAAAATCAGAGTATTGGACTTCAGAAAGGCAGACTTTTCCAAAATGAGAACCAGCCTAGCTGAGAAACTCAGGCACAGCGAGGGTGGAGGAAATGTGGAAGAACCTCAAGGGCATTATCAAGGAGGTAACTGAGCAGTGCACTAGGAGGATCAGTAAGGCAAATAAGAGAAGGAAACCCCTGTGGTTCTCCAAGGAGGTGGCTACTATAGTAAGGGAGAAAAGAATGGTCTACAAGGCATATAAGGCATCAAACAAGGATGAAGACAGGGAAACTTCATAGTTGCACAGAGGGAAGTGGGAAAAATAATAAGAAAAGCTAAAGATCACACTGAGCTAAGGATTGAACAGGGTGTTAGAGGGGGAGACAACACCTATTTTTAGGTACATAAGAGAAAGGAGAAAGACTAAAGGAGGAATAGTAATGCTAGCAGTTTCAGGAGGGAGACTAGTAGAGAAGGATGATGAGAAGGAAGAAGTCCTAAATAAATATTTCTGTTACATGTTCACTAGGGAGAATGCAGGGGATGGTCCAAACCTGCAAAGCAGTTGCAGCCAGGGACCAGGATAGACTCGAGCCCCTTCACGGAGGGACAAGTCTTGGAAATCCTATATAAATTAAAGGTGAACAAGGCCATGGGACCAGATGAGATTCACCCAAGAGTTCTCAAGGAACTGGGAAGTGTGATAGCAGCATCCCCTGGTGGAGCTCTTCACCAAATCACTAGAAAGCAGAACAGTGCCTGAAGACTGGAAGAGGGTGACAGTTGTCCCACTTCACAAATCAGGGAGCAGGGAGGAGACTGGAAATTACTGTCCAGTGATCCTCACATTGGTGGTAGAAAAACTGATGGAGACACTGCTCAAGCAAAGAATAGTAGCACATCTGGAATCCAGTGGGCAACAGGACTCAAAACAGCATGGTTTCATGGCTGGAAGGTCATGCCAGACAAACCTGGTTGACTTTTATGACTGGATAATGAAAGTAGTAGACCAAGAGGGAGAGGTGGATGTGGTCTATCTGGAATTTAGTAAGGCTTCTGACTTGGTTCCACACAGAAGGCTGGTAAAGAAGCTGGACCACATCAGCATAAGTAAGGAAGTGTTGGGTTGGGTGAGCAACTGGCTGAAGGGAAAAACACAATGGGTTCAGGTAAATGGAGTGGCATTGATGGAGATGGAAATGACTAGTGGAGTGCCTCAGGGGTGGTGCTGGGGCCCCAACTCTTCAAAGTGTTCATAGCCAACATTGGTAATGGATTAGTAGGGAAGGTGTGTCTGTTTGCAGATGACACCAAGATCTGCAACAGAGTGGATACCCCAGAAGGAATCAAGAACATGGAATCGGACCTGAGGAAACTTGAGGAGTGGTCAGATGCCTGGCAATTGAAGTTCAATGTCAAAAAGTGCAAGGTCATGCACTTAGGCAAGGGAAACCCCAAGGAGGGATACTACCTGGGAAGGGAGCAGCTGGCATGCACTAACCAGAAGTGAGACCTAGCAGTCATTATGACTTAAAGGTGGGGAACAGAGATGAGTGAAGTGGCCCCAATTCGCTCCGCAAAGTGATTCGGGGAATGAAAGTGAATTCGTGGAGTGCTCCGCAATGCGAAGCAGAGTACTTCACATTATAATGAGTAAATACCGTCCATCAAAACAATGACTTTGTTTCATTCACCTTCCCTAAAACCACTACTCCACCAATTCTTGAGGTGAGTACGATGAAAACAATGTACTTCTCCTGACTTAACCTTGTTTTTAAGCTCCAAAGGCGAAGGCAAATTTTGCAGTGGTTCATGGGATTTCAGGTCACATGGGCTCTAGATTTTTCTGCACAGCCTCAGTATTTAATTTTTTTTTATTTTTTTTATTGAAATCTAGGATTACAAATACCTTTGAGCAGGAACTGCTCATTTACAAAGGTTCCACGTCGAAGGAATGGGGGTATACATACATACAAAGGTCAACATAGTAATACATAGTTACACAATAAAAAGTAGTAAGAGACTGAGGCTTAGGAAATTCCAGTAATTCAAAATGTTCCAAATGTTAGGTAGCATGACATACCAGCCAAGGGCAATCTTAGAAATAAGTGCTGCAGGTGAGAGGGGGTTATGCAGGCAGGAAAGTCATTGTCAGAGGGTAGAGGGTGGTGGAAGAGCTCTAAGGGAGGGAGGGAGGGATAAAAGTCAGGAAATGCCTGGGGGAGGAAGGAGGGGGCAGGGGCAGGCAGGTAGGAGGGGGTAAGGCAGGGAGAGGTAGCTGTCAAGACTGAAGTGGAGGGCAGTGAGCGGTGGGCCCCTGATTAGGAAAGGCAGTCACAACGACTAGTTGAAATGTGATAAAGTCAGAGTTGCCTCTTAAAAGGGCCAAGAGCAGCAGCAGTAAGAGTTTCTTTGTTGAGAGTATTGTACCACTGTGGTGCTGTGTGGGAAAAGGCCCTCTGGCCCATGGTAGTCCGGCATCTGGGGACAAGGAAGGTTAGTTGTTGTGAACTTCTAGTTTGCTGGGTGCTGTGGTGGTCAATAAGAAGCTTTTCAATGCCCGTGGGCATGACCCCTAGGAGGACTTTTTGGCTAAGAGGCAGGTTTGATACTGTATCCGGCTGATGAGAGGAAGCCATCCTGCCTGAGTGTACAGGTCACAAGTGTGTGTAAGTCAGTCAGCCCCAGTTAGCAGCCTGCATGCTTTGTTGAGTGCAATTGTAATTCTGCGGAGGGCAGAGGCGGAGGCAGAGCCATAAATTGCTAGTCCATCATCGATGATGGTGGTGACAGAGCTGTTGATAGCCAACGTAGAGTTTCAGGAGTCATGCAGTGTTTATTGCCTGTGAGCAGGCCTATCGGATGTTGGTGGCTTTGGCGACAGAATCTATGTGCGATGGTAGAGATTGAGCTGTCCATGTGACACCTAGGTATTTAAAATCAGGGCGGTTCAAGTAAGGTCCCTGTTTGGTTTAGGATGGTGAGGTCACGAGATTTGTACTTTCTCACAGCATTGTGAGAAGTTCCATAACATTTGTTTTGCTGTAGTTCATGACCAGTTTGTGTGACTTGAACCATTCTTCGATGCACATGAATTCAAGCTGTAATTGTTTCTCAAGGAGCTCTGCATTTTGGTGGTTGGTGAACATGACTGCGTCATCAGCATAGAGCAGTAATTTCTGGTGGTAGACACTGGGAAGGTCATTGAGGAAGAGGCTGAAGAGAAGTGGCCCCAGGATGGACCCCTGAAAGGACTGGCTTTTCTTCCGAGGTGACACCGGCAATCCTAACCCGCTGGACCCTCTCCCCAAGGTAGCTTGAAAACCAGAGCAGCGCTTCATTGGAGAGCCCAATGTTGGATAATTGCTTGAGTAGGAGTGGGTGGTTCACAGTATCAAAGGCTTTTCGTAAGGTCGATGAATACTGCCCCTACACAGTTCCTTGATCGAAGCGTGGTATGGATGAAGCCTGTGAATTCTAATAGTGCAGTGGTGGTACTGTGCCTTTTGGAAACCATGTTGCTCAGGACACTGGATGTCATATTTTCCAGGTACTTGACTAGTTGGTCTGAGGCGATGCGCTCCGGGGCCTTAGGACAATGGAGGGAGGATGGAGATAGGTCTGTAGCCGGAGCAGTGATTTGTCTCCACTTTTGTGTACGCAGTGTGATGGTCGCCTGTTTCCAGCGAGATGGAACTGGGACATCTTGGTGATAGATTGAGGACCTTTGTCAGGGGTTCAAGACTTCTTCAAGGACAAGTGTTAACAACTTCAGGTCAAGGGAGTCGCTGTAGTGCGTTGTGAATGGCCTTCCAAATATAGAGTTCTGGCTTCATGCACTGGGATCTCCTTGATAGAATGGGGCAGGGTGTAGAGAGGTAGTTGCAGGAGGGTTGACTACTAGAGGGAGCATCAAAGAAATTAGAAGGAGAACACTATCCAAGTTGGAGAACGCATTGTTAAAGGTGGTGGTGACTGTGTACAGGTCAGATGTTGGTGTTCCATTTATGTTGAGCATGGTGGGTGGTGACTTAGAGTCATTGCCTGTAAGGTCTTTCAAATTACTCCAAAAATTTTTTCCATCACCCCAGGAGTTGGAAAGAGCTTCCTTGAAGTATTTGCTTTTGGCACTCCTAACTGCCCGTGTGCACTCATTTCTGGCAGCTTTATACTTTTGAATATCCCCAGGTTTGGATGTTGCATGGGCACAGTGCCAGAGATGATCCTATGTTTGAGTAAAGTGATTAGATTGGGGTTATCCAAGGGTTGTTCTGCCCCCCTTCAGCTTTTTGACAGGTGCAAAGATATTGCAGGCTGCAGTGAAGTGGCTGATGAAAAGGTCTAAGGCTTGGTTTACATCAATGGCAGAGTCTATTGGTGTCCAGTCTATGGTTGGTTGTGAGTTCTTTAGTAGCTCAAAGGTACTTGCTTTAACACTCTGGTGTAGATTGTTTTAGGAGGGGCTTAATGAATTTGTTTGTCCAGGTACATGTGACCGGTGAGTGGTCACTGATCCCATCAGGGAGCACTGAGACTTTTGAGATCTGCTCAGGGTGATTAGTAAGGATCCAGTCCAGAAGTGTGTGTGAGACCCTGTCCTATAATTGCATCTGGTGGGGTGGTAATAAGCTGGGTGAGGTTCTGTGACGTGACAGCATCCTTGTAGTTTCTGGCCTCCAACGATAGCCAATTTATGTTGAAGTCGCCTAGTACTATGAGTTCAGAGTTATGGTATAATCCCTGTAGGCTTCCTGATATGCTTCATAAATCCATTGGGCTGATCTTTAGGGGGTAGGTACACAGAGGCAATGGTGAGCTCCTTGTTGTGCGCCCCGAGTAGAACTTTAATAGCGAGAATCTGCAAGGGTAGTTTAGGGTTTGGGAACGGGAAGACTTGACCCAGATAGGAATTCCTCAGGTAGATGGCACAGCCTCCACCTCATTTGGAAACCATGTCCTGCCTGAATATAGAGTATCCAGGGATGGTGACTGCAGCATCTGGTATCTTGGGGTTAAGCCATGTTTTGACAACAGAGAGTACATCAGGGCTATGTTGCTGGACTCAGGTTTGCAAGATGTCAAGTTTGTTAAGGAGGCTGCAGACATTGATTGAGGCTAATGTGAGGGACCCCTCCCGCCTTTTTGTGGCATGGAGTGCTCGGCTGGTAGGCCCGGGTTAGGATGAACATTTCCAGATATCAGAAGTAGCATAAGTAGTATCCTAAGAAGGTACACTTTACTCATTTTGCAGACTAGTTTTGTTGTAGAGCATCTAGTCCTCTTGGCCTTGCTGGTCTGTGTTTGCCCCGTGATATTGCAGAGCACAATATATGTAAAGCCATATTCTCAGAGGTGCCACGTGATTGATGAAAAGTAATCAAATCCACAGGAAATGGTAACTACCAGGGACCAGAAAACTGTTATTGTAGCTCAAATGACCCAGAATGTGATAAATTCCTGAAGGGGTTAAATTCTGAGGTGATGAACACTGGCCTAGTGCATATGCAGGATGTAAAAATCCTTTGTTAGTATCTAGCCTTTGTTCTCCAAATGGTTGAGAATAACCTTCAAAAGACAAGTACACATCTTTTAGAACAAGTCAGATGGAAATGTGGTTTCAATGCAGCACTCCAACTCAGTGCTTGTATAACAGATTTACTGACCTTACTTTTGGCTTTGATGGCCTCCAAAAAAGTTGATTTATGATGAGAATGCCAATACCTGGTGGTGATGTTTTGCAGTTTCTTAGTCCAGAAATGTTCATAGATGTTATGTCCAAGAATGGTCCAGTTCCTCCAAGCAGAAACACAGGAAAATCCACAAAACTAAACTACTGACAGAGACAAATATAAACAGCCAGCCACACAGGCTTGATGAAACTGGTATTGAGAGAAGTCTGGGGTAGTGTATGTAGGAAGCTGTAGAGACAATCTGCTCTGAGAGCTCTCTGTGATTCAAACCTTCAAAAGCTGTTAAAAAGCCTTTTGAGTTATTTTTTTTGCTGAAACTTTAGTTAGTCGGATTATAAAACCCTCCTGTGCCTACATCATCAAGCGTTTATTGTT
Source organism: Neoceratodus forsteri (assembly GCA_016271365.2). Lineage (NCBI taxonomy): Eukaryota > Metazoa > Chordata > Ceratodontiformes > Ceratodontidae > Neoceratodus > Neoceratodus forsteri. Next base: position 762,129,526 of record CM057451.1, read on the forward strand.
TGTGTGGAGTTTAAATGTTAATGTACAACATTCAGTCTGTGTACTGAGAGACAGTGGAAGTGTGCTTTGGGGATTTGATGTATCTGTGGTGGTAGATTAACTTGGAGAAAAGACAGTGCTTTCTGTTTCGATATTTTTCTTGTATAACTGTGTTAATGTACACACAGTAATATTTTCAATCATTCTTGCCATTTTTGCTTTGATTGTTGTGGTGCAGCAGTGCATAATTTTAGTTTGTTTAAAATATGTGGTTATACTTTACTGCTACCATCAGTTACTCAGTCAGAGCAAGACACTGCATCACAAGCAGCATGTGCGACACAAATTTCAAAATCCACAAAGATGTTCCAGACATTAGGAACATCAGTACATATAGACACAGGGAGAGAAAAAGAAAACTACTCAAGGAAAACATAAGCATTACAGGAAGTGATAACCTCAGTCTGAGCCAGGGTTCTGTCAGAAACTACAGAAGGAGGCTGAAAACTCACCTGTGAAAGAGGTGGATTGCTTACATAGGAGAATTATAACTAATGCCAAGCCTGACTAAAGCCACTATAACGGATGGACTAGACTTAGTGGCTGATGAAACAGTTCGGAAGTCATGGATGGGACATAGCCATTTCTAGATTCAACATGTAGGAGGACAGAAGGGGAAAAGGGAGGGAGTAGCATACATCAGGAGAATAAACCACAGAAATCAGGGAACCTATGTAACACTGAGACATTGTCAGTAACAGCTAAGACAGGGCAGGGTAGACATTAGATTATAGATTATCTGAGCCCCATCCGTGGGAAGATGGGACAAAGAAACAGTGGAATGATACATAAAAGCAGACAAGGTGAAACACAATTATAGTAGGGACACAACACCAGACAGTAACTGGGGTTCAGACAGCACCGACAACAGAAGCAGGACATTTAATGGCCCTATAGGGGCAGGGCTAAGCAAATTGTTGATTCACAAAAAGGTGGAGCTGTGTTGGTTTGGTTCTGACCAACAGTGACGGGGAGAAAGTGTCAAGGTAAGGTGCCATCTTGCCAGCATGACCATAGTATGGTCAGTTTCCAAATCAACACACATGGATACCAACATTCAAATCAGAGTATTGGACTTCAGAAGAGACTTTTCAAAATGAGAACCAGCCAAGAGAAACTCAGAAAAGGAGGTGGAGGAAATGTAGAACCTCAAGGCATTATCAAGAGTAACTGAGCAGTGCACTAGGAGGATCAGCCAAGGCAAATAAGAAGAAACCCTGTGGTTCTCAAGGTGGCTACTATATAGGAGAGAAAAGATAGGTCTACAAGGCATATAAGGCATCAAACAAGGATGAAGACAGGGAAACTTCATAGTTGCACAGAGGGAAGTGGGAAAAATAATAAGAAAAGCTAAAGATCACACTGAGCTAAGGATTGAACAGGGTGTTAGAGGGGGAGACAACACCATTTTTTAGGTACATAAGAGAAAGGAGAAAGACTAAAGGAGGAATAGTAATGCTAGCAGTTTCAGGAGGGAGACTAGTAGAGAAGGATGATGAGAAGGAAGAAGTCCTAAATAAATATTTCTGTTACATGTTCACTAGGGAGAATGCAGGGGATGGTCCAAACCTGCAAAGCAGTTGCAGCCAGGGACCAGGATAGACTCGAGCCCCTTCACGGAGGGACAAGTCTTGGAAATCTATATAAAATAAAAGGTGAACAAGGCCATGGGACCAGATGAGATTCACCCAAGGTTCTCAAGAAACTGGGAAGTGTGATAGCAGCATCCCCTGGTGAGCTCTTCACCAAATCACTAAAGCAGAACAGTGCCTGAAGACTGGAAGGGGTGACAGTTGTCACTTCACAAATCAGGAGCAGGAGGACTGGAAATTACTGTCCAGTGATCCTCACATTGGTGATAGAAAACTGATGGAGACACTGCTCAAGCAAAGAATAGTAACACATCTGAATCCAGTGGGCAACGGACTCAAAACAGCATGGTTTCATGGCTGGAAGGTCATGCCAGACAAACCTGGTTGACTTTTATGACTGGATAATGAAGTAGTAGACCAAGAGGAAAGTGGATGTGGTCTATCTGGAATTTAGTAAGGCTTCTGACTTGGTTCCACACAGAAGGCTGGTAAAGAAGCTGGACCACATCAGCATAAGTAAGGAAGTGTTGGGTTGGGTGAGCAACTGGCTGAAGGGAAAAACACAATGGGTTCAGGTAAATGGAGTGGCATTGATGGAGATGGAAATGACTAGTGGAGTGCCTCAGGGGTGGTGCTGGGGCCCCAACTCTTCAAAGTGTTCATAGCCAACATTGGTAATGGATTAGTAGGGAAGGTGTGTCTGTTTGCAGATGACACCAAGATCTGCAACAGAGTGGATACCCCAGAAGGAATCAAGAATTATGGAATCGGACCTGAGAAACTTGAGGAGTGGTCAGATGCCTGGCAACTGAGTTCAATGTCAAAAGTGCAAGGTCATGTACATCAAGCAAGAAACCCAAGGAGGGATACTACCTGGAAGGGCAGCATGGCATGCACTAACCAGAAGTGAGACCTAGCAGTCATTATGACTTAAAGGTGGGGAAAGAGAGATGAGTGAAGTGGCCCCAATTCGCTCCGCAAAGTGATTCGGGAATGAAAGTGAATTAGTGAGTGCTCCACAATGCGAAGCAGAGTACTTACATGTATAATGAGTAAATACCTGAATCCATCAAAACAATGACTTTGGTATCATTTCACCTTCCTAAAACCACTACTCCACCAATTCTTGAGGTGAAGTACGGCGAAAACAATGTACTTCTCCTGACTGCTCTTGTTTTAAACTCCAAAGGCGAGGCAAAATTTTGCAGTGGTTCATGGGATTTCAGGTCACATGGGCTCTAGATTTTTCTGCACAGCCTCAGTATTTAATTTTTTTTAATTTTTTTTATTGAAATCTAGGATTACAAATACCTTTGAGCAGGAACTGCTCATTTACAAAGGTTCCACGTCGAAGGAATGGGGGTATACATACATACAAAGGTCAACATAGTAATACATAGTTACACAATAAAAAGTAGTAAGAGACTGAGGCTTAGGAAATTCCAGTAATTCAAAATGTTCCAAATGTTAGGTAGCATGACATACCAGCCAAGGGCAATCTTAGAAATAAGTGCTGCAGGTGAGAGGGGGGTTATGCAGGCAGGAAAGCATTGTCAGAGGGCAGAGGGTGAGGGTGAAGAGCTCTAAAGGGAGGGAGGGAGGAAAAGTCAGGAAATGCCTGGGGGAGGAAAGGGAGAGGGGCAAGGGGCAGGCAGGTAGGAGGGGTAAGGCAGGAGGTAGCTGTCAAGACTGAAGTGGAGGCAGTGAGGTGGGCCCTAGATTAGGAAAGGCAGGCCTGGCGACTAGTTGAAATGTGATAAAGTCAGAGTTGCCTCTTAAAAGGGCCAAGAGCAGCAGCAGTAAGAGTTTCTTTGTTGAGAGTATTGTACCACTGTGGTGCTGTGTGGGAAAAGGCCCTCTGGCCCATGGTAGTCCGGCATCTGGGGACAAGGAAGGTTAGTTGTTGTGAACTTCTAGTTTGCTGGGTGCTATGGTGGTCAATAAGAAGCTTTTCAATGCCCGGGGGCATGACCAAGGAGGACTTTTTGGCTAGAGGCAGGTTTCATACTGTATCCGGCTGATGAGAGAAGCCATCCTGCCTGAGTGTACAGGTCACAAGTGTGTGTAAGTCAGTCAGCCCCAGTTAGCAGCCTGCATGCTTTGTTGAGTGCAATTGTAATTCTGCGGAGGGCAGAGGCGGAGGCAGAGCCATAAATTGCTAGTCCATAATCGATGATGGTGGTGACAGAGCTGTTGATAGCCAACCATAGAGTTTCAGGAGTCATGCAGTGTTTGTGCCTGTAGAGCAGGCCTATACGGATGTTGGTGGCTTTGGTGACAGAATCTATGTGCCGATGGTAGGAGAGTGAGCTGTCCAATGTGACACCTAGGTATTTAAAATCAGGAACGGTTCAAGTAAGGTCCCTGTTTGGTTTAGGATGGTGAGTCACGAGATTTGTACTTGCTCCTAGCATTGTGAAAGTTCATAACATTTGTTTTGCTGTAGTTCATGACCAGTTTGTGTGACTTGAACCATTCTTCGATGCACATGAATTCAAGCTGTAATTGTTTCTCAAGGAGCTCTGCATTTTGGTGGTTGGTGAACATGACTGCGTCATCAGCATAGAGCAGTAATTTCTGGTGGTAGACACTGGGAAGGTCATTGAGGAAGAGGCTGAAGAGAAGTGGCCCCAGGATGGACCCTGAAAGGACTGGCTTTTCTTCCTAGGTGACACGGCAATCTAACTCCGACACCTCTCCCAAGGTAGCTTGAAAACCAGAGCAGCGCTTCATTGGAGAGCCCAATGTTGGATAATTGCTTGAGTAGGGTGGGTGGTTCACAGTATCAAAGGGACTTTCGTAAGGTCGATGAATACCCCTACACAGTTTCCTTGATCAGGCAGTGGTATGGATGAAGCCTGTGAATTCTAATAGTGCAGTGGTGGTACTGTGCCTTTTGGAAACCATGTTGCTCAGTGACACTGGATGTCATATTTTCCAGGTACTTGACTAGTTGGTCTGAGGCGATGCGCTCCAGGGCCTTAGACAATGGAGGGAGGATGGAGATAGGTCTGTAGCAGATGCAGTGATTTGTCTCCACTTTTGTGTACCAGTGTGATGGTCGCCTGTTTCGAGCGAGATGGAACTGGGACATCCTAGTGATAGATTGAGGACCTTTGTCAGGGTTCAAGGACCTTCAAGGACAAGTGTTAACAACTTCAGGTCAAGGAGTCACCGCTGTAGCTTCGTTGTGAATGGCCTTCCAAATATAGGTTCTGGCTTCATGCACTGGGATCTCCTTGAAGTAGAATTGTGGGCAGGGTGTAGAGAGAGGTAGTTGCAGGAGGGTTACTACTAGAGGGAGCATCAAAGAAATTAGAAGGGAGAACACTATCCAAGTTGGAGAACGCATTGTTAAAGGTGGTGGTGACTGTGTACAGGTCAGATGTTGGTGTTCCATTTATGTTGAGCATGGTGGGTGGTGACTTAGAGTCATTGCCTGTAAGGTCTTTCAAATTACTCCAAAAATTTTTTCCATCACCCCAGGAGTTGGAAAGAGCTTCCTTGAAGTATTTGCTTTTGGCACTCCTAACTGCCCGTGTGCACTCATTTCTGGCAGCTTTATACTTTTGAATATCCCCAGGTTTGGATGTTGCATGGGCACAGTGCCAGAGATGATCCCTATGTTTGAGTAAAGTGATTAGATCGGGGGTTATCCAAGGGTTAGCTCTGCCCCCCCCTTCAGCTTTTTGACAGGTGCAAAGATATTGCAGGCTGCAGTGAAGTGGCTGATGAAAAGGTCTAAGGCTTGGTTTACATCAATGGCAGAGTCTATTGGTGTCCAGTCTAGGTGGCTTAGGTGAGTCTTTAGTAGCTCAAGGTACCCCTGCTTTAACACTCTGGTGTAGATTGTTTTAGGAGGGGGCTTAATGAATTTGTTTGTCCAGGTACATGTGACCGGTGAGTGGTCACTGATCCCATCAGGGAGCACTGAGACTTTTGAGATTCGTTCAGGGTGATTAGTAAGGATCCAGTCCAGAAGTGTGTGTGACCCTGTCCTATAATTGCATCTGGTGGGGGTGGTAACAAGCTGGGTGAGGTTCTGTGACGTGACAGCATCCTTGTAGTTTCTGGCCTCCAACGATAGCCAATTTATGTTGAAGTCGCCTAGTACTATGAGTTCAGAGTTATGGTATAATCCCTGTAGGCTTTCTGATATGCTCATAAATCCATTGGGCTGATCTTTAGGGGGTAGGTACACAGAGGCAATGGTGAGCTCCTTGTTGTGCGCCTCGAGTAGAACTTTAATAGCGAGAATCTGCAAGGGTAGTTTAGGGTTTGGGAACGGGAAGACTTGACCCAGATAGAATTCCTCAGGTAGATGGTACAGCCTCCACCTCATTTGAAACCATGTCCTGCCTGAATATAGAGTATCCAGGGATGGTGACTGCAGCATCTGGTATCTTGGGGTTAAGCCATGTTTTGACAACAGAAAGTACATCAGGGCTATGTTGCTGGACTCAGGTTTGCAAGATGTCAAGTTTGTTAAGGAGGCTGCAGACATTGATTGAGGCTAATGTGAGGGACCCCTCCCGCCTTTTTGTGGCATGGAGTGCTCGGCTGGTAGGCCCCGGGTTAGGATGAACATTTCCAGATATCAGAAGTAGCATAAGTAGTATCCTAAGAAGGTACACTTTACTCATTTTGCAGACTAGTTTTGTTGTAAGGCATCTAGTCCTCTTGGCCTTGCTGGTCTGTGTTTGCCCCGTGATATTGCAGAGCACAATATATAAAGCCATGTTCTCAGAGGTGCCACGTGATTGATGAAAAGTAATCAAATCCACAGGAAATGGTAACTACCAGGGACCAGAAAACTGTTATTGTAGCTCAAAGACCCAGAATGTGATAAATTCCTGAAGGGGTTAAATTCCTGAAGGTGATGAACACTGGCCTGGGGCATATGCAGGATGTAAAAATCCTTTGTTAGTATCTAGCCTTTGTTCTCCAAAATGGTTGAGAATAGACCTCAAAGACAAGTACACATCTTTTAAGAACAAGTCAGATGGAAATGTGGTTTCAATGCAGCACTCCACAACTCAGTGCTTGTATAACAGATTTACTGACCTTACTTTTGGCTTTGATGGCCTCCAAAAAAGTTGATTTATGATGAGAATGCCAATACCTGGTGGTGATGTTTTGCAGTTTCTTAGTCCAGGAAATGTTCATAGATGTTATGTCCAAGAATGGTCCAGTTCCTCCAAGCAGAAACACAGGAAAATCCACAAAAACTAAACTACTGACAGAGACAAATATAAACAGCCAGCCACACAGGCTTGATGAAACTGGTATTGAGAGAAGTCTGGGGTAGTGTATGTAGGAAGCTGTAGGAGACAATCTGCTCTGAGAGCTCTCTGTGATTCAAACCTTCTAAAAGCTGTTAAAAAAAGCCTTTTTGAGTTATTTTTTTTGCTGAAACTTTAGTTAGTCGATTATAGGAAACCCTCCTGTGCTCATATCATCAAGCGTTTATTGTTTGTGTGTGGAGTTTAAATGTTAATGTACAACATTCAGTCTGTGTACTGAGAGACAGTGGAAGTGTGCTTTGGGGGACGGATGTATCTGTGGTGTAGGTAGATTAACTTGGAGAAAAAGACAGTGCTTTCTGTTTCGGTGATATTTTTCTTGTATAACTGTGTTAATGTACACACAGTAATATTTTCAATCATTCTTGCCATTTTTTGCTGATTGTTGTGGTGCAGCAGTGCATAATTTTAGTTTGTTTAAAATATGTGGTTATACTACTGAAGTTTTCAATTTGCTACGCATTACTTAGTGGGTGTGTGAGTATGTGAGTGATGCGTGTTATCAAATCAGACACCTTTTATTGTGCCACATAATTTCAACAATGTGAACCTGCTATCCACTGCGGCTGTGTGATTTTTGTACTTCTTTGTGGTACCTTTACTGGTACTAGTACTAGTGACTGTCCCACGCGGCCGCTCCAACCGCAAAAGTATTCTTTTCCAGATTTGAATTTCTGATGCACAGCACTGGTTTGGTGTTGCACATTTGCATCTGCATCTCTTCAGTGTGCAGCACAATCTTAATCTGTCTGTGCATTTGCATCTCTTTAGGGTCCAATCTCCATCTGTAATTTAAGTCACAATTGTTTCTTTGGCTTCCCTTCAGAGTACTGGACAGGTGTGGTGCATAATTCTGCATGAACATGGTACTCATTAATATGCGTCTTTAAGTCAGGACCATCATCATGAGTCACTGGTGATACATATCACATTCTTCATCATCACGGTTACAAATGCAGTCACAAATCACTACTCACGATCACGTCACAAATCACAACATTAATTTTTTTACTAGTCACTTGGATGTATTGTAAGCCTCTTTTGTAGTATCTCTCCAGGCTTCACTACCCCACCATTGTACTCATTAATGAGCTTTTTTAAGTCAGGGAGTTTGTGCTACACCTCATCAGGGAAGTACAGCCGCAAGCATTTGCGTTCCCAATACAGTTCCATATTGTTTATCTCACACCGGCAACACAGAATCACGTTCTTCATCATCACGGTTTACAAATGCAATCACAAATCATGATTCACAATTACGTCACAAATCACAACACAAATTTTTTGACTAGTTACTTGTATGTATTGTAAGCATGTTTTGTAGTATCTCTCCAGGCTTCACCACCCCGCCATTGTACTCATTAGTGAGCATTTTTAAGTTGGTAAGATTGTGCTACAGCTCATCAGTACAGCTGTATGTATTCACGTTCCCAATAGTTTTCATATTGGTTATCTCACACGGTCGACACCAAATCACGTTCTTCATCATTACGGTTACAAATGCAGTCACAAATCATGATTCACGATTCACAATCACGTCACAAATCACAACATTCATTTTTTCACTAGTTACTTGGATGTATTGTAAGCATGTTTTGTAGTATCTCTCTCCAGGCTTCACCACTCCACCATTGTACTCATTAATAAGCATTTTTAAGTCTGGGAGTTTTGTGCTACAGCCCATCTGGGAAGTACAGCCATAGGCATTCGCGTTCCTTCCAATACAGCATGTGAGTTACAGTACTGTAAGGAGTGGTGGGTGAAGTGGCCGCAATTTGCTCCATGAAGTGATTTACTCAGTAATGTAGAATCCGCGGAGAACTTCACAATGTGAAGCAGAGTACTTCGCTTCATAATGAGGAACGCAAAGTACATTGAAACCAATGACTTTGCGTTATTCCGCCTTCCCTGAACGACTTCTCCACCAATTTTAAGGTGAAGTACATTGAAATCAATATAATTCACCTCACTTCACCCCTGTAATTGAGTTCCAAATGAATTCTGCAGTTATTCATGGGATTGCAGGTCACATGGTCTCTAGATTGTTCAGCACAGCCTCAGTTCTGGCCTGGGTAATGTCTGTGCAGTGGTAGCTGGAGACAGTTTACTCTCAGAGCTCTGCAATTCAGAACCTCTAAAAGCTGCTTAAAATGCCTTTTTCAGTAATATTCTCTGCTCAAAATTTAGTACATCGATTGTAGGAAACTCTTCTGTGCTCATATCATCGAGTGTTTATTGTTGTGTGTGGATTTTGAATGTTAATTTAGAACAGTCAGTTTGTGTACTGTGAAGTGTGCTTTGGGGAAGGGGCGTATTTGTGGTGTAGGTAGATTTACTGGGAGAAAAAGGCAGTCTTTCTGTTTGGTTATATTTTTCTTGTATAACTGTGTTAATGTACACACAGTAAACATTTTTTAGTAATTCTTGACTTTTTCGCTGATTGTTGTGGTGCAGCAGTGTGCAATTTGTCTGTTTAAAACATTTGGTTATATTACTAAAGTTTTTCAATTTGCTACGCATTTCTTGAGTGTGCATGTGAGTGTGTGTGCGATGCATGCCATTAAATCAGACACCTTTTATTGTGTTACAGACTAATTGCAGCAGTGTGAACCAGCTATCCACCGCACCTGCATGAATTTTTTATACTGCTTTGTGGTATCTTTACTGGTAGTGGATTGTTACTGCTGTGCACTAATCCCCCAACTGTCAAAATGTATTCCTTTCCAGATTTGGATTTGTGACTTGTGAGCACTGGTTAGGTGCTGTTGTGCCTTTTCATATGCATCCCTTGAGTGTGAAACACAATCTTAATCTGTCTGTGCATTTGCATGGCACCATTAATTCTGGGAGACTGCATTTCTTGTTATGCTCTCATTTCACTTTGTCAGCACTGGGGAATTTTCTGGACACAAGATAATAGCATTTTGGAGATGCACCTTAATTCTGGTGACTGTGTGTGACCTGACCACTGCACACATGACTGAGTGCACCATTAATTCTGGGAGACTTTGCATTTCTTGTTACACTCTCATTTCACTTCATCAGCACTGGGGAGTTTTCTGGACACAAGACAGTAGCACTTTGGGGATGCACATTCATTCTGGTGACTGTGTGGGTGGGATGCTGCCAATATTGTTGTCACTCTGCCTTACTTAACATTTAAGGTGGAATGACAACTCAAAGTAATAATAACAAGGGGAAGTGAGCCTTTCCTATGGGGCACTCCGCGTGCCAACTTCGTGTTCACTTCACCGGCGGATTTTAAATTCACTGCATCTTTAGTGGGGGAAGCAGTGCAAAATATGGTGCTAAAGGCCAGTGGTATGCTGGGCTACATTGGGAAGGGAATCACAAGTCTCAGAAGGGAGGTGGTGCTGCCACTTTACAGGGCACTGGTGCACCCCCACCTGGAGTACTGGAGGTAGAAGACTAGGTTTGCTGGCAAAGGTACCTAGCTTCATCTGAGCTCTTTTCTTCTAGGTTTTCTTGTAAGGACAGAACAAGGAACATTATCAGAGCAAGGAAAAAGATTAATGCTTCTTTTCACTAGGCAGATTTACTGTGTGTTGTTATTTTCTTTTGTACGCACAGGGTTTGTTAATGTTTGCTGTTAACATTTTACTGCTTTACTGTTCTCTGATTCAAACTGCTGCTGCGGGGTATACTTTCTGCTGCATTATTACAGGTTATGCCTACAGGTTTGTTACTGTTTTGTGCTTACAGATTACTGCTGTAATCTTCTCTGATTCAAATTTTTTGCAAGGTATATCTTCTGTTATTGCTTTATGTTTCTCTGTAGCAAAGTGTTTTTTACAGGGTATCTCTTCTGTGAAATTATTACAGGTGGTGCTTTACAGGTTTTACAGTTTTATCTATCATTAGGCTAAGCTTTCAAGGCTACTGCATTTGTTTATGGTTGATTGTTTCTGCTCTTACCTCTTTGTTTCTTTTGTCCATGGTTCTTCTTTTTCAGCAGGGGAAGGGCCCAGCCACCCACCCCCATCTCCAACCACCCCATGCTACACTCTACACTACACATGCTACACTCCTTTATAAGGGTAGCACAGTTGTGATTTCATTCCTTCTAGGAAAGCAGGAAGAGGAGGATCAGAGGGGTATTCACACAGTGACCTCACTTACAGGGCACAAGTAATTTAACTTGTTATAACAAGTTAAAAAACAAACAAAGAAAACAAAAAATCAAACTTTTGCTTTCATTTTCCTCCTTCTAATTACTCAGACCAGGTTATAAACCCAGCAACTCATCCGGAATGGATATTATTAACTGCAGGTACTGCGGGACAGAAGGGCAGTTATACAGGATTTAGGATGCTGTCCGACATGCTGGACCATTGGAGATCTAAGGGCTCAGCTCCAGGCATCATGGGCAGAGATTGCGTGCCTCAAATTGCATATTCAGGAGGAAATTTTTATAAGAACCACCCACCATTTCCCCAACATCCAACTGAAGCACCTCGACCACGGAGGGTAGCTGGTTTGGGAGGTTGGCAGGTGGTTAATAGGGGCAAATCGGCTGCCCCATCATTCAATGCATTCCAATGTATCATCTCCACAAACCATATAAAAACTACAAACAGGTATCTGCCTCTATCTCAGAAATCAAACAAAGGGGCAGAGGAAATGGCAGAGCAGGACACTACAGGACAGGAGCTAGTGCAACAAAACTGGCTCATAACAGGAACCAAAACAAAAAAGCAAAAAGGAAATCCAAAACACTTCTGATCATAGGTGACTCCATGATTTGGGGAGTTGATACCTACCTCCAGCTACGGGTAATAGTCATATGTCTCCCAGCATGGAAAGACACTGACCACATTGCTAAAATCGTGCAGGAAGCAGGAGAAAACATTGATGTCCTGGTACAGATAGGGACTAATGATCTCACCAGCTGGTCAGCTGTGGAGACCAAGAAACACCTGTTCAGGCTGGGAGAAAACTGTCATCCATTTCGTCCAGCATCTCCTTCTTTGAGATCCTGCTGGTCTGGGAGAGGGGGGAAAGATGGATGGGAGGTCAGAGAAGGGGAGATAGGGGAGCTAAACATGTGGCTGAAGAGCTGGTGCCAGGAAAAAGGACACCAATTTGTAGGTAACCAGCAAAAGATTTAGGAGTGGAAGTTTTTTAAATTTGATGGACTGCATCTGACTAAGGAGGGAGTCAGTGCATTGGGGCAGAAGTTTGACATCTTTGCAGAATATTTAAACTAGCAAATGGGGAGAGGGGTGCAGCAGCCGATACATCGAATGGGAAGAACACCCCCCAGCTAGTGATCAAACAGGAGTTCAGCATGCTTGTAGTTCATTGGCATCACCAGGTAAGGAAAAAGGTCTGGCTCCCCATACGATGCACAGGGTAAATGCGGGACCTCGCTCAACAACTAATACACCAAAATCTGGCCAATGGAAAATCATGTACACAAATGCCATCAGTCAGGGAAACAAGATCCCAGACCTGCAGGCAACAATGACAGAGGCTAAACTGGACAGAGTAGCCATTAGTGAAACATGGTTCACCAGTAACCACACTAGGGAGACTTCAGTACCCGGCTATGTACTGTTCAGAAGAGACTGAGGTGCAAAAATGTCAATGAAAATATTAAAGTTACAGAAATTCAGAATACACATAAGGAGCCAGAAGAACTGTGGATCACCCTGGAAACAGGAAATGGGACAACCATACCAACTGGGGTTTTCTACAGGCCTTCAGACCAGGGGGAGGACATAGACACATTACTGTTAGAAGATATACAAAACATGACAGCTAAAGGAGAGGTTCTGATAATGAGGGACTTCAACATGCCAGATATAGATTGATCAGTACCAGCAAGAACATCTGCCAGAACTAGACACATAGTGGATTCCCTGCAGGGGGAGGGCCTCAAACAACTGGTAGAACAACCCACAAGAGATAGAGTTATCCTAGATCTAGTACTGACTAATGGTGAAAGGATCACAGATCTCCAAGTAGAAGGTCACTTGGGGGCCAGTGACCATCACATGGTATGGTTCAATTTGGCCACTAGAACTAAATCATCCCATTTCAAGGCAAAAATATGGGACTTCAGAGGAGCTGACTTTGATAAGATGGCCAACAGAGTTAAGCTAGCCCTGGCGAGATGAAATACAGGTGAGGGGGTACAGGCAAAGTGGGCAAGCATTAAGGTTGCAATACTTAAAGCAACATCCTATTGTGTTAGAGAGAAAAGCAAGAGCTAAAGAAGGAGGAAATCACTTTGGTTCTCAAAAACAGTAGCAGAAAAGGTCAGAGCCAAAAGACTGGCCTTCGGGAAATATAAGGGAATGCAGTGGGACAAAGATAGGGAGGCATGCCAATGTTCCCTAAGGGAAGCAGGGAAGGCAGTAAGGCAGACAATGGCTCAAACCAAGGAAACACTAGCACGAACAGAAAAAGAAGGGGACAAGACTTTCAATAGACACATTAGTGAAAGAAGAAAGTCCAGAGGGGGTATTGCTTAGAGCAAAGGGGATAAGGGGGAGTGTGTGGAAGAGGACCAAGGAAAAGCATCTATCCTAAATAGATACTTCTGCTCAGTCTTTACTGAGGAGAAGGTAGGGCAGGGCCCACAGCTCAGCATCATGGACACAGGGGGAGGGAGGTGTGAACTAGCCCCTTCTTAAAAGAAAGGGTCCTACAAGAGCTTGCAAAGCTCAGGGTGGATAAGGCAATGGGACCTGATGGCATACATCCCAGGGTACTAAAGGAGCTAAGGGCAGAACTAGCAGAGCCATTATCAGAACTGTTTTGTGAGTCTCTGAGCACAGGAGAAGCTCTAGAAGACTGGAGAAGGGCTCATGTGATCCTGCTCCACAAGAGTGGTAGCAGGAAGGAGGCAGGGAACTACAGAACAGTTAGTCTTACCTCAGTAGTGGTCAAGATTATGGAGGCACTCCTTAACAAAGGGATAGTGCAACACCTGGAATCCATAGGAGCACAGGATTCAAGACAGCATGGGTTCCCAACAGGAAGGTCCTGTCAAACTAATTTCATAGATTTTTTGACTGGGTAACCAGAGTGGGAGAGCAGTTGATGTCACCTACCTTGACCTCAGCAAAGCTTTAGATACTGTTCTACATAGAAGGTTGATTAATAAGCTGGGGAGGCTCAGGGTGGGTCAGAAGTTGGTCAACTGAGTGGGAAACTGATTGGCAGGCAGAAAAAAGAGAGTGGTGGTAAATGGTATACAGTCAGAAGAGATGCAAGTCACAAGTGGGGTACATCAGGGATGAGTTCTGGGGCCAGTCCTCTTCAATATCTTCATCAGTGACATTGCAGATGGACTGGAGGATAAGGTTTGTCTGTCTGCAGATGACACCAAGATCTGCAACAGAGTAGATGATCCAGATGGGGTGGACAGAATGAGAAGAGATCTGGCATCTGGCATAAACTGGCAAAATGGTCAGATGAGTGGCAACTGGGGTTTAATGCAAAGAAGTGCAAGATCATGCACATGAGAAAGAGAAACCCTGAAGCTACCTATAGGTTGGGAGGGGAGTAGCTGGCAATCACAAGGGAAGAAAGGGACTTGGGCATCATCATCACAGATGACCTGAAATCATCCAAGCAGACCACTAAAGCAGTAGGTAAGGCTAGAGGGTTGTTGGGGTGTATTAGTAGGGGTATCACAAGTCATAAGAGGGAGGTAATATTCCTTCTTTACAAGACACTGGTTAGGCCCCATCTCGAGTACTGCGTGCAGTATTGGAGGCCGCACTGGCCCAAGGATATTAACAAAATGGAGGCAGTCCAGAGAAGGGCAACCAAAATGGTGCAGGGACTGCATCAGAAAACATATGAGGACAGATTAACAGAGCTCACTATGTATACCCTAGAGCAAAGGAGGGAGAGAGGTGGTATGATCGAAACATTCAAACATCTTAAGGGCATTAACAAGGTGAAAGAGTCTAACATGTTTCAATATAAGAAAAACAGCAGGACAGGAGGACACAGCACAAGATTAGAGGGAGTCTGATTAAGGGGTAATGTGAGGAAGTTCTTTTTCACAGAAAGAGTTGTGGATGCATGGAATGGCCTACCTCAGGAAGTGGTGGATATGAATACAGTGCAGGGCTTCAAACAGGCATGGGATAGGTATAAAGGAGCAATATAGATGAGTATGAATGGATAGGCCATTGATGGAGCACACGCCTATGGCACATTCATAAGGTAGAAAAAATGGGCAGACTGGATGGGCCTTGCAGTCCTTATCTGCCATCAACTTCTATGTTTCTATGTACAGTTTTGGAGACCACACCTTACAAAAGACATCAATAGGATTGAGACGGTGCAGAGGAGAACCACAAAAATTATTCAGGGTCTGCATCAAATGGCATATGAGGATAAGTTAAGGGAACCCAACATGTACTCCCTGGAGCAGAAGAGGGAGAGGGGGACATGATTGAGACATCCAAGTATATCAAGGGTATAAATAAGGTAGCGGTACAGGAGCTCCTTCAGGAGATGAAAAACGACAGAACTAGAGGACACAATATGAGACTCAAGGGTGGGCGATTCAAGAGCAATGTTAGGAAGTTCTTCTTCACTGACAGGGTGGTTGACCCATGGAATGGCCTACCCTGGGAAGTGGTGGAGGCCAAAGTGATAAATGGGTTCAAAAATGCCTGGGACTGGCACAAAGGTATCATTTCACAGAAGGTATGGGGGGGTAGTTACCCATATCGGGCAGACTAGATGTATCTTGTGGTCCCCTTCTGCCATCAATTTCTATGTTTCCATGTTTCTAAGCGGTGTGCCTTTCTACAAGCAGATTATTTATAATCAATGTGCAACACCAGTATTGGGTGGTAGGATTCACATTGTGTGGCATCTTTTTGGAGTTTGAGAATAGCAGAGATATTTGCATAGCTCCATGAGTCAGGGCATTTGGCTATGGTCTGGCATTTTCTGAATGTTCTAAGCAAAGGGTCTTGTATGGTATGATATGTAAATTTCTTTACTTGTATGAAAAATTGTGTCCTACCCAAAACTAGCTGTATCTTCTGTTCCAAACATATACTACTGTCAATGCTGCCTGCTGATACTTTGTATATACTGTATTATTGTATCTCACTTTATTTTTACTATTATTTTCTTGTGTGTTGCATCCCATTTATATTGTCTCTTGTTCCTTGTTGACAAACCCAGGTCTACCTCGAAAATGAGCTTGCTCAACGGTGATCACCTGGTTAAATAAATATTTTGATTGTTTGATTGACTGATTGATTGATGACACATATTACCTTATAAAATTCATCACCATAGCCATCTGGTCCTGGGCTTTTGCCATTTGTAAGGGCCTTCATACTAGTCATAAGTTCTTGGGAAGAGATGGTTTGTGTGAGAGCCTATCATTCTTTCTCTGTTAGAGTGGGAAGAGTCAACCCATCCATAAAGAGGTGATGTGCCAACATTTTGGCTGCTCTCATCCCTCCTTCATTATAGGTTTAATGCAACCATAATAGTGTTTGTTCTGATCTGTAGTTTAAAGATTTCTGTATTCAAGTTAGGGTTTGCTCAACGTGGTTTTGGTTACCCAGCACGTGGACCAAGTGAAGGAACTACAGTTCATCCTGTTCCTCTCATTGTTTTTTTTGTTGTTTTTTTCTGGGTTGCATATTGTATGATTTCACCCCACAGTACAGTCTTAACTGTATCATATAAGAAGACTGCAGAGGTCTGTGGGGTGTTATTTTTGTTAATAATTCTGGGGATGTTTTCCCTTAGCATAGTGAGAAACTCTGGGTGTCTCAGTAGGGAAGCATTAAACTGCCATATTGTTTGTTTCTTTCCTTTTGGAGTCTGCAGTTGGATTGAGGTGGGGGGTGGTCAGATAGCACTATCGTGTCCATCTGGGTTGCTGTGACCCAGTCCGTATGTTCACTGCTAATGCAAAAATAATCCAGAATGGAGTATTTGTGATGTGAGTTTGAGTAAAAGGAATATCATCCTTCTCTGTGATGTGTGTGAGATGCCAAACATCAACTAGGCTGTGGTCCTTGAAGGAGTGCTTCAGGTGTTTCTGTCCAGAGGTGGAAATAGTGGGTCTTGGAATACTAGTGTCTTATGTAGGGTTCACTAGGAAGTTAGTCACTCCCTAGAAGGAGGGTGCTTACCTGGTGTTTGAAGATGACCTCCAGCAGATGCTGGATTGCGGAGGCATCAATACCCAGTGGGATATATACACATTGTCTATAATAAGTTTCTTATTGCACAGTGTGCCCAGTGACAGTGCCATCCCTCTCTGTCAGTGCAGGAGTTCCAGCTGGACTGATGAATGCTTTGGAATCAGTATCACTGTTCCTCTACAGATGCCATTTTTATATGCAGACTCCATGACAAGTTCAAACCCAAATTTTTGAAACTTTTTGTGTTTTGGGCTAGTTAGGTGTGTCTCCTATAATAGTAATATTTCAGGGCATTGCTTCTTGAGAAAGCGAATTACCTTTGATCTCTTCATTGGGCTGGATAGACCACTGGCATTATGTGATAGAATTTTAAAATCGAACATCTATTCAAATATATGTAAGCTAACAGTTCATAGCTAGGGCAATTAACCTGAAAATGAGATCTGATATCACAATAGTGCAGCCACGTAGCATGCCAGACCTCTCGGGAGGGTAAGAGATATAACCTACTTGGGGGTCAGAGTCCTTGAGTCACCAGTAGCCATGTCTGTTTTCCAGGTTCCTAAACCAAATGTATGATTGCTTAACAACCAGAGAGATGTGAAAAATAGCAACTAGCTACATTCTCATTGGGAATGGGCACTGAACTGTGGCCAACTGGGCCTAGAACAGAACTGGGAAGACCCTGTGGTCTCCAGATGGAGTTCCCATAGAAAATCAGGGGATTTGGGATTAACTGGAGAGACATGAACTGGTGCTTCCAAGGCAGGGGAAAGTACTGTGTAGTTCCTTGTGGCTGGCCCCATGAGGGGGGCACTGGGAGAAGTCCTAAGGCCGTATGGTGATGGTCTTCTGTGGGGCTTTATGAGCTGCCAAAACAGTGACCAAAGATTAGACAACTGAAAATGATCAACGTGAGTAATGGGATAGGTTAGGGTGGGCCAAAAACAACATCTGGGGTCCTGGCTGATGTATCCCATAAGCCCGTAATCAGACCAAGGCATACAATTTTAACTTCTGTAAGGCAACTTCATAAACTATAACTTTAAAATACTTTGGAGGGTAGATGGGTATTAATCCAGAACTGCATCTCTCTGCCTGGGTGAAATAGACAGGAAGGGGAGAAGTACAGTGCCTGGCCCAGTATGGACCCACTGCTCTTCCCTAATAATATACCAGTTCAGATGTCTGCACCTCTTTGGGTCTATCGTCCATGACTCTACAGGTGCCAGTATCTTCCCCCCCCACTTTGTCCCTTTGGTCCCACACAGAGAAGTAAGAGGAGGGGCTATTATGTGCCCAGACAAAGAAATCAAGTCTCAGGGGAGAAACAAAACAAACCTCTTCCTGAAGCTTCCTCCTCTCATGTTCAAGAAATCAAGTGGTTTATTTCTGGGAACAGTATCATATTGGGTAATGGTAGTCTTGAAGTAGGTGTAAAGTCCCATATGGTATTCTGCATCACAGTCCTGGGAGTGCAATTCCCATAGTAATCCAGGAGTATAAAGGATTCTCCAGACCGTTTGTAGGAAGGATTCCATCCTCACTAGGGTGGAGTGGATGGTGGAGCACGGTTATCCCTGTGGGCAGACCCCCCCCCCCCAGCAAGACAGAGTGACTGGCACACCACTGTAACTTCTGTTTTCAGTTTGTTTTTTAGAAATAGGGAAATGGTGGCAGTATAACCTGCAGATAGAGGCTTGCATCAAGTGCAAGGGCCCTTGGGTCAAGAAAGTCACTTCCCCAGAATGCACCTCCACTTCCTGGGCAGTTAACATTGAGTATTTATCCTCTCTGACTGTGTTGGGTGCTGTATTGAGCGGTGCTGTGGGTTAATGTTTGAGGTTTGGTGCTGTGACTCACAGTGTGGCTGGCTCTGTGGTTGCCTGAGTGCCCGGACCTCAATTCAAGTTAGTGAAGCGGCAGCCATAACCTTTAAAGTGTCAGCATCCAGGAGATGGTCAGCACAACCTGTAAGTGTTTTCTTTGGTTATATGTCACCCGCTCACTGCTAGGGTCAACTCCATGCCCCCACCCCCACACACACACACACAGGTTCCCTGGCCCTCTCCCATTCACTTACTGTGTGAAGATAGGAGAAATATGTGGTGGACCAAAGATCCATCTAGTCTGCCCTGAGCCCTACCCCCCTCTTTAGGATTTCTGTGAGACAATCCCCTTGTGTCTGTCCCAAGCTTCTTTGAATTCCCCTACTGTTTTGGAGTCAATTACTCCAGCCATTAGACCATTCCATGGGTCAACCACTCTGTGTGAAAAGAAACCTTTGTATGTTGCCCCTGAATCTTTCTCCCCTCAATTTCATCTCATGTCCTCTTGTCCTGCTGGTGCTATTGACCATAAAGAGCTCCTGGGTTGAGACTCTGCGTATACCCTTCAGAAACTTAAATGTCTCCGTCATGTCCCCTCTATCCCTGTGTTGTTCCAGGGAGTACATGTTGAGTTCCTGTAACCTGCTTTCGTATGGCAACTTTTGGAGTCTATGTATAATTTTTGTTGCCCTCCTCTGTACTGTATCCAAGCTATCTATGTCCTTCCTGAGATAAAGTCTCAAGAACTGGATGCAGTACTCAAGGGAGGGCCTCACCAGGGACCTGTACAGTGGCAGGATCGCCTCCTTTCTCTTACTTTGATGTCCCTTCCTATGCATCCCAGCATCCTGCTGGCCTTCTTTACTGCCTTTTTGCATTGCCAGCCTACCTTCAAATTGTCTGATATGATAACCCCTAGATCCCCCTCCTGATGGGTGGTTGCTAGCTTCTCCCCTCCCAGGTAGTAGTCTGTCTCTGGGTTGCTTCTGCCCAGATACATAACTTTGCACTTTTTCGCATTGAATTTTAACTGCTACAAGTTGGACCAATGTTCCAGCCTGAGTAAGTCACTTTTCATTTGCTCTACCCCCTGTGCAGTGTCCACCCTGTTGCAGAGCTTTGTGTCATCTGCAAAGAGGCACACCTTCCTGCTCAACTCCTCTGTGATATCTTTGATGAAGATATTAAAGAGTAATGGTTCGAGGATGGACCCTTGTGGCACCCCGCTTATCACCTCCCTATCACCTGATGCTGCCCCATTTACTGTCACAGATTGAGTTCTCTGTTCAAGCCAGCTACTCACCCATACTCCACTTCCTGCCCCACTCCTGTATTGTCTAGTGTGTTTAGCAGCCTTCTGTGTGTTACAGAGTAGAAAGGCCTTGCTAAAGTCAAGGTAGATAACATCAACTACTCCCTCCAGTCCACAGTCTTAGTAACCGAGTCAAAGAACTCGATCAGGTTAGTCTGGCAGGACCTTCCCATTGTGAAGCTGTGCTGCTTGGCATCCAGTTGTCCAGATTCATCAAGGAATGCTAGTATCCTTTCTTTTAGCAGTGACTCCATCATATTACCCACCACCGAGGTGAGGCTCACCAGGTGGTAGTTTCCTGTCTCCTCACTGCTACCACTCTTGTGTATGGGGACCACTATTGCTCTTTTCCAGTCCTGGGGAACTGTCCTTTCTCTCAAGGATCTGCTAAAAAGATCCGCTAGTGGTTCTGCCAATTCATCACTACGTTCCATCAATATGCGTGGGTGGACTCCGTCCAGCCCCATGGCTTTCTCTACCTTTGGGTTTTTTTTAATTCTGTCCTTACCCTCTCTACTGTGAACGGGCTTGTGTCCATTCCCCCAAGGTGACTTGTGTCCCCCTTTGGGGTGGGTCTATTACCAGGTGCCTCCTTAGTAAAGACCAAGCAGAAGTACTCATTAAAGACTTCTGCCTTTTCACTGTCTTCTTCTACCGTCCTCCAATGCCTGCTTATGAGCCTGACAATGCCTCCTTTGTTTTTCCTTTTGTCGCTTATGTACCTAAAGGTCTTATTGCCTCCTTTAACCCCCCGCACTATGTCTTCCTCAGTCTGCACCTTTACTTTTCTGATCACCCTTCCTGCCTCCTTCAAGCTGCACTTGTATGCCTTCCTATCTATTTCACTGTTTGAACCCTTGTATCTTTGAAATGCTAGTCTCTTTTCACTCACTGCAGCTGCCACCTCCTTTGTGAACCATAACGGATTTCTTTTTTTCTTCATCTTACTGACTAGCCTGGAGTATTTTGCAGTAACCTCCATTAGTGCTTCTCTTATGTTTATCCAACATTCCTCTACTCCTCCTCCTTTTGCCTTCCTCTTGAGGATATCCTTAAAGCATATTCTCATCTGATCGAAGTCTGTTCTTCTGAAGTCTATGACCCATGTCTTAGTGTGGCTTGTTTCCTTGGCCTTTTTGACCTGGAACCAGACAGATTTGTGGTCACTTGACCCCAAATGGCACTACACCTCCACCTCCTGGACTTTGTCACTGTTTGTGAGCACCAGGTCCAGGACTGTGTTTTCTATAGTGGGGGTCATAACAAGCTGATTAAGTCCAGCCCCTCCCAAGGTGTTTAGGAAATTTCTGCTCCTAGTTGTTGATGCTGTGCAGGAGTTCCAGTCCACGTCTGGGAGGTTGAAATCCCCCATCAGCATGACTTCTCTTTTTTCAACCATCTTTAGTATGTTTTCAAGCATTGCTTTGTCTCCTTCTGCCCCTTGTGAGGGAGGCCTGTATATCACTCCTAGTCTGAGGGCTGAGCATGTGCCCGGCTTGAGAGTGATCCAGAGTACCTCAGGTTTGTCTTGGGACCTTTGTATCTCCATAGCTCTTATGTTCTCCCTTATATATAATGCAACCCCCCACCCCTAAGTCCTTTTCTGTCTTTCCTGAATAATGTGTAACCTGGGACTGCAACATCCCATTCATGGCTCTCATTTAGCCATGTTTCAGTTACTGAGACCCACTCCAATCCTGCATCTGCTATTGTGGCTGAGAGTTTTGGGATTTTGCTAGGCATTGGTCATCATTGCCTTCCCAGAGTCTGGCATCCTTGATCCTTTGTTTCCTTGTACTTTGTTTAGCTTGTACAACCTATGTGCGTTCCTATTGTTTATGTCTATGTGGTTGACAATGGGCACTGTTGCAAGGCTCTGGGGGGTGGTGACTGGGATTCTATATTTCTGCTCCAGTCTAGTCACCACCACCCCATCTTCTAGTTTAAACTCGCCGTGAATATGTCAAATTTTTGCCCTAATACCCTTACCCCTTCCCTGTTGAGGTGAAGGCCATTGAAGGTAAAGGAAGTGCTTTCCCAGAAGTCCTTCCAGTCGCCAATGAAGGTGTGGCCCTTTTCTGAGCACCAAGTGTGGAGCCAAGAGTTCAGTTCTGTGATTTCTACTTCCCTAACCTTTCCTTGTCCTTTACCCTTCTCCCATACTGGGAGTACCTCAGAGAAGGCCAAGGTGGACAAAAAAGAGGTGATTTTATCCCCTAGATTTGAGATATGTGCCTTGGCCTGTTCAACAGAATGGTTCCCAATATCGTTAGTTCCTATGTGAACGACGATGGCCTTAGTCTTGCTCCTTTCTGATGCAGTTTCCTATGAGACCTACAACCATTTTTGCTGTGGCCCCAGGGAGATATCTGACCACTGTCTCTATCTGGTTGGTCCCATTTAACTGTGATTTGACCCCATGTATCATGGAGTCCACCACAATGATCAGTTTCTTCTTTCCTTTGGTGAGAAGGTTTGCCCTACTAGTTATGACGTGACAAAGTATTTGGTGCTGCTGCACCCCTTCTCCCTGGCCTAAGTCAGAGTATTCATCCTTCTCTGGCTCAGTAACATGTGGGGCCCTTCTTTATGATCCCCTATTGTATTTTAGGATGATGCCAGGCTGGTGCTGCTGAGCTCTAGCTCTCTGGCTTGAGCAGTCACCTGGTTCATTGTGCATCCTTGCCAGTGGGGAAAACCTGCTATGCAGCTGCATAACTGCCTCTTGAGAGTTGCCCACTTGGTGAGCCTTGCTACAGTAAGCTTTACCCCTTTGCACTGCCTGCCAACCCCCTGGATGACCTGTCCTCTGTGGTACAGGGTCAGTGCCAGTGTACTGGTGGTGCCCAGGCTGTTTCCAAGTCCTTGTGACCTGCATAGTTCCTAGTTTAGGTGGGATATTGTTGCCCATGCCTCCTGGAGTTGCACTTGGAGGTCATTTATGGACCAGCATGTGGGGGCAATATCCTATGTTCTGGACCCAGACCCTGTAAAAGAGTGCTCCACAGTGGTTACAGGACACAATATCCATTCCTGTTGGCTTGATATCCTTTGCTATGCAAATAACAAGTGTTAGTACGGCCTGTAGGTAGTTGCTGGAGAGAATTGAAAGGTAGGAAAAAAATGTATTTCTAATGTTGCATTTTTTTTGCCTTCTAGTTAATTCAGGTAGGAAATGGGTGGTGACATGCAGATCCTATATAGTAAGAGGACCAGGGGGTTGGTAGGATTAGGGGCTAGGGTGGGGAGGCAGAACCTTTGTTTCTCCTTCCTACTGAAAAAAACAATCAGTTTGTTAAGGTCTGCCACTTAGCACAACTAATGATTGGAGGAGAGAAGGTCTCTCTCCCAGTCGGTGAAGATCAGTGAAGCTCAACAGAGAGCAAGGCTAGGGGCTGGACCGCATTTGATATGCCTCCTAGGGTTGCCCTTTGTGTCTGAGCTGTTGCTTCTGATTGTTTCTGGCTGAGAGCTTTCTTTTTTTTTCTCAATTTAAAGTTTATTAGAATTTTACAATACAGAGAATGAACCATGTTACATACATATCAGAAAGATTACATCTCAGGAAATAAATATGCCATCCTCTCCCCCCTCCCCCTTTAAAGTTCCACATACCCCCCTCCCCTAGCAGAGAAAGACGGTAATAAATTGTAAGCAATAGTGAGCTTTATCGATACAATACAGGCTAAATTGAATAAAGAGTTAGTAATGGTCCCCATATCCGGTTAAATCTTTTGATCCTGTTGTGGAGACTCACTATAGTTTTCTCTGTGCGAAGATTGGCTAGAAACTCTTGGAGTCATTCTGTATAAGTAAGTTCTATATTATCTTTCCAATGTTTCAACACTATCTTCTTTACTGACATGGAGATTAATGCCATATAAAACTTTCAGTGATAGTTGAAAAAGTCACCTAGCAGGCAGATTTCAGCTGAGAAAAGATCAGCTAGGCCCAAAGGTGGATCTGCTCTTTGCTGGATTGAGGTCCACAAGGGAGCCACTTTGGAACTGGTCCAGAAGATATGTAGCAAATTACCCTCCCCTTGATTACATCTTACATATGTTAAGGATCTCAAAATTCCAAATTTAGCCAATTTCTGGGGCATATAATAAATATCATGTAAGATTTGGTATTGCATGAGACAGAGTCTGTCCTGGGTAATGATTTTATGACAGGAGTTCCATAATTGAGGCCAGTTAACTTCTGTCTCTGGGAATAAAGTGATTCAGTAATTTATAGGACCAAAACTATCTGGACAGACCCAATTATGTGCCGTGCTATAAATTTTGGAGACCGCATGTGAATTTTTTTTTTATTTATTTATTGAAAATTTCAGAATTACAATCCTTTGAGTCATAGACTCCTTTGAAAAGGTTCCACTTCAGTACAAAAGCAGAAACATTACATTTAGACGTATTATACATAGTTCACAAAAGCAGAAACATTACAAGTAGACATATTTTACATAGTTCACAGTACAGTGAATTTACATGGGTTGGTTACCATCTCAAGGATCATTAGAGGACCCTGGGTCATCGAGGTGAGATAGGTCAGGTTACCAATTCAGGGGGACTTTACCGAGCCCTGAGTTGAGGTTTAAGTACAGCAAGGTTGTAGGCCTAGGTATGCAGTCATGGGATATGCTAGTTTTCTATCACATTCAGACTAAGGAGAACTGTTGGAAACAGCCACAGGTCTCTGAGTCAAGAAGAAAGCTCTTGATACCAGTTTTAAATTGGTCAAGACTAGGGGCCAGGGAAATGGAGGATAGTAGGTTGTTAAGCCAGAGGGGAGCATGATAACGGAAAGACCGTTGCCCTAGTGAGGTCCTACAGAGGGGGGACTATGAGGGAGATGCTTGCCAGGCACCTGGGGTACTCCTGTGGGGCGCTGGCTGGATGAGGGGAAGGAGGCCCTTAGGTGTAAGATTCATAAGTATTTTTTTGGCTTGGAGGCAAGTGTGGTACTTAAGCCTCCCTTCGAAGGTCAGCCAGTCTGCTAGTTTGTAGAGCACACACATGTGGGTTAATCTATCACAGCCTGTGACCAGTCGGCAAGCTTTGTTGAAGGGCTAGACTGATGCAGTTAAGGGCTGTTTGGTCAGCGGTGCCATAAATTATTATCCCATAATCAACCAATGAAAGGACTGAGCAGGTTACAGCCAGATGTAGGGCCGGGGGGGTAGGCAGTGTTTATGTCTGTATAGAATCCCTAATCAGGTATTAACAGAGGAGGAGAGGTGTTTTAATATGTGTGTGGTAGGTGAGGGATGTGTCCAGTGCGACATCCAGATATTTGAAATTTGGGATCTGTTCAATGTGGATGCCCTGTGAGTTTGAGATAGATAGCAGGGCATTGCTGTAAGGGCTTTGGTGGTGAGCAAAGATCATAGATTTCATCTTGTTGTAGTTTAGTATTAACCGATGGTCAATGAACCAGGATTCTAGTTCTCTAAAAAAGCCTTGTAGTGCATTTTGAAGAGAGTTAGGATCAATTGTGTTTCCAGTATACTATGGCATCATCTGCATAGAGCAATAGCTTCCCACTGCAAGACTGTGGGATGGAGGGAGTTTAGGAAGAGAGTGAAAAGTTGAGGGCCTAAAATCAACCCTTGAGGAAACCCGCTAGAACTGGTTGCTTGGAGGAGGGGTGGTGCTAATTTTGACTTGTCATGTCCGGTCTGTGAGATAGTTTTGAACCAGGAGATAGCCTCAGGGGCGAAATGGAGGGAGGAGGGAGGGTGGAGAAGTAGTGCATGACTAACAGTGTTGAACGCTTTGGTCAGATCAACATAGATTGCTCCAGCTATTGACCCCTGTTCCAGTGACTCATGTATGTAAGATGTAAATTCGAGTAGGGCTGTCTAGAACTGTGTCCCGTTCTGAAACCATGTTGTTCATGGCACAGCAGACTGTGTTTGGCCAGGTAATCGGTGAGCTTGTCGGACACTATTTTTTTCAAGAGCTTTTGAGAGGGGGAAGGATAGTAATGGGTCTATAGTTACTAGGGGCAGTGGGATCACCATTCTTTAGGATCAGAGTGATAATTCCTTTTTTCCAGAGAGCGGGGAATTGACCCAGGTGCAGTGAGCAGTTTAGTAGTTTGGTGAGGTGAGGCAGGGTCTCATCCAGAGTTAGTCGGAGAATTTTAAGGTCTAGGGAGTCACTGCTGTAGTACGAGTTGTGCAAGGCTTTGGAGAGGTAGTGTTTAGCCTCCTTGCAGGAGATGATTTGCAGCCAGAAGGGAGGGGGGTTTTTGTGGGAGGGGGTGACAGAGGGGGCATCTGGAGAAAAGGTCAAAGAAGTTTTGTGGGAGGATATAACTGAGGTCAGAGAAGGAGGTGAATGGCCTGCTAGTGGACTTAAGTCCCTTTGAAGATCAAATAGAGCTGGTATGGGGTGGACTGACTCCAAATTCCTTGATAAGGAGGTGTTGCATTTGAAATGCTTTAAATATAGCAGATGTTGGAAGGTCGACTTTTTCTAAAATTTCTAGGGGGGAAAGCCAGGTTCTGTCTTCCTTAACAAAACAGAGAAGAGAGCAGTCCCTGACTTGCAGGAGCCATCTCATCAAAATAGGTTTTCCCCCTAATCTGACACTGGGGTTGTACATAAGGGGTTGATTTAGGTCTTAGGGTATGTTTATATTTTAGGTAACTGCAAAATTGGGAGTGAACTCTAACAGATATTGGAATGGGTGTATGTTTTATTTGGGATGGGAGAGAAACCGCTTTCATAAGTAGTAGCGCTACAGGGGAAAGTTCTTGACTTCTCAGCATACCTCGCTCTATTGTGAGCCATACCGGGTAAATGGGAAGGCATTTTGTGTTTCTCCCTGGATTTGCCATCTAAGATATTTGTTAGCTTGACTCACCCAATAATAAAGGCTTATATGGGGCAAGCATAGTCCCCCTTTTTCCTTAGGAGCAGCTAGTTTGTGATAGGCCATTCGGGGTCTCTTGCCGGCCCAGATGAAGTTAGTGATGAGAGTATGGATTTTTTTTAAACCATGACAAAGGCAGCCAGAGATTTAAAAGATTTAGTGGATAGAATAAATGAGAAAACACATTCATTTTAATTAAGTTAACTCTTCCCCATAGGAGATTGGCAAATGGGCCCATCTTTTTAAGTCGTGGCTTATTACTTGGAGAAGAGAATCTAGGTTAAGTTTGAAAATACTGTTTGAGTTTCTTGCAAGCTCAATTCCCAGATAAGTCACGAAATCCTGTTTCCATGTTAGTCCTAAATCGGTAATATTTTCTTTTAGAACTTTATGGATAAGGGGAAATACTACTGTTTTATCTATGTTTAATTTATAATTAGACATTCTACTAAATTCGTTAATAATGGAAAGCATGGAGGGTATGGACTCTTCTGGATTTGAAATTTGCAAGAGAAGATCATCCGCCATAGGCTAACACCTTGACCTCTTGATTTTGTATCAGGATGCCTTGACTTCTTGTGCAAACCTTTAACCTGTGAATGAGAGGCTCAAGATACAAATTAAAAAGGAGTGGTGATAAGAGACAGCCTTAACACGTTCCAAAATTTAGAACAATAGGTGAAGAAGTGGCACCATTACATGTTATCATAGCCATTGGAACTCCATAAAGAGTGCCAATCCATTGTTGAAATTCAGGGGGAAAACCAAATGCCTTCAAGGAGCCTAGCAGAAATTGCCAGTTGACCCTGTCAAGTGCCTTCTCGGCATCCAGAGAGAGGCCAAGGCCACTGAGAAATCAGCATCTCTGGAGACCAAAAAGACATGCAACAGGGTAGGTAGATGGTCAACGGATGAGCGTCCTTTCATGAAACTGACTTGCTCTGGTCCTATGAGATCAGGAAGCACATCACCTATCCAGTCAGCTAATAGTTTGGTCAAAATTTTAAAATCTTGATTTAGTTGCGAGATGGGTCGGCAGCTTGATACGGTTTGTGGGCATTTCCCCGGTTTGGGCAGAAGTGCTATCAATGCTTCAAACAGGGAAGTGTCCACCTTCACTCCTGAAAGAATGTATTGGTAAAGGGGAAGTAGAATAGGAATTACATTTTTTGCAAAAGTTTTATAAAAATTTGGTGAAAAAACGTAGGCCCCTGAGTTCCATCTGTCAGAAGGGATTTGATTAATTGTTCTATTTCTGATGTAGAAATAGCTGAGATCAGTAAAAGGTGTTGTTGTTCATTTAATGTGGGCAAGTTAGATTCCCTAAGATATTCCTCTAAACAGCTAGTGGAGGGAGGTGTGGTCATTGGCCCATATAGTAGTTGATAGTAGCTTTGAAATTCCGCCACTGTATCTGTTGGGGAGGTCTTTAAGGTGGTATTATCTGCTGAACGGATAGCCTCAACATATTTAAAATATTTCTGTGGCTTAATCCTCAAAGCAAGTAGATGGCCTGCCTTCTCTCCTTGATCAGTACAAGTAGCTTTCGCTGTCTGTATAGCAAACTCAGCTTTTTCACTTAATAATTCCAAATAATAGGAATTACGAAGTTGGATAAGACATTGTATATCTTGTTCCAAGGACTGGGAGGACATGTGTTTTTCTTTATCACAGATTTGGGAAAGGAGGCAAAGAATTTGGGCTTCTTGTTTTTCCTTTTTTTGGAGGTGAGACCATTAAAATTCCCCAGATATAAGCTTTTAAAGCACACCACTCAACATCTGGTTTGCCAGTTGTGTTATAGTTAGCCAAATGGAAAATTTTAATCTGGGATGAGATATAACTGACCACTTCAGAATCTTTCAGTAACTGATTATTCAGTTTCCATCAACCACCTGATTTGGGGTGGAATGAAAAATTAATCGTGCATGAAACTAGAGAGTGGTCCGAGGGTGGGCCGGGGTGAATTGAGGAGTCTGTAACACATGATATCAAAGATTGGGTAAGAAATAAATAGTCTATCCGGGATGATGAACCATGCACAGGGAAGTGAATGTATACTCTCGGGTATTAGGGTGGAGAACTCTCCAGATATCACAAAGGCCAATTGATCGAGCACATCATGTAGTGCTCTCTGTGCTGGAGAGAGACCCTTATGTGATGCACCCAATCTGTCAATAAGAGGGTCGAAGGTTATATTCAGATCACCACCTATAATTATTGGAATAGACAGGAATGGAGTTAAAACATTAAGTAAATACATGAAAAAGCTGGGTGAGTCTGTATTGGGACCATACACACTGACTAGTACAATTTTGGTTGTATGAAGAGTACCTTGGACCAGAAGAAACCTACCTTGAGGATCCCTTATAATCTTAGTTGAAGTAAAGGGAACATTCCTACCCACCAGTATCATAACCCCAGAGCTTTTCGTGGTTCCTTCAGCTGAGAAGCATTGACCCACCTGCTGCCATCTCAATTGCAAGCTTTCTGATTGAAGCAGATGTGATTCTTGAATAAAAGTGATATCAGCCTTTAATAGGCTCAGATGTTTTAAGTAGTTTATACTGTTTGACCTTGTGTCTGGCTCCCTTAATGTTCCAGGCCAAAAATGGCTGAGAGCTTTCTATTAGCTGACCACTATTTCAGTAGCGGGTACAGCAGACAGTAAGGCTAAGGGCTGGACCGCTCTTGGCATATGCCTCCTCAGGGTGCCCTTAGTGTATGAGCTGTTGCTTCCAGCTGAGAGTTTTCTATTAGTTGACCACTGTTTCATTAGTAGTACAGCAGTACAAATGCTGATTTACATACAGCAGCCAGGAATTCTAGGTAAGTGTTCCAACTGCTCCTTATGCTGAGACAGCAGCCGGTGGCTGGGTCTGAACAGAGTGATCGAGGAGAGAAGTCACCTCAGCAGAGATAGGAGCCCAGACTGTGTACTCCAACGGAGATTCACCCAGGTAGAACTGCTGTCAAGGAATCCCTGCTTCTGCACCTGTCAGAATCTGCCTTCCCTCCGTGACTGGTCTCTCCCCCAGTCAGTGAAGATCAGTGAAGCTCAGCAGACAGTAAGGCTAGACCACACTTGGCATATGCCTCCAAGGGTTGCCCTTTGGGTCTGAGCTGTTGGTTCTGGTTGTTTCTGGCTGAGAGCTTTCTATTAGCTGACCACTATTTCAGTAGTGGATAGAGCAGACAGTAAGGCTAGGGGCTGGACCGCTCTTGGCGTATGCCTCCTAGGGGTGCACTTTGTGTCTGAGCTGTTGCTTCCATCTGAGAGCTTTCTATTAGTCAATCACTATTTCAGTAGTGGTACAGCAGTACAAATGTTGATTTACATATAGCAGCCAGGAATTCTGGGTAAGTGTTCCAACTGCTCCTTATGCTGAGAGAGCTGCCTCTGGCTGGGTCTGAGCAGAGCGATTGAAGAGAGAAGTCACCTCTGCAGAGATAGGATCCCAGACTGGGCACTCCAAGGGGGATTCATCCAGGTAGAACTGCTGTCAAGGAATCCCTGCTTCTGCACCCGTCTGAGTCTGCCTTCTCTCCATGATTGGTCTCTCTCCCAGTCGGTGAAGATCAGTGAAGCTCAATAGAGAGTAAGGCTAGGGGCTTGACTGCACTTGGCGTATGCCTCCTAGGGTTGCCTTTTGTGTCTGAGCTGTTGATTCTGATTGTTTCTAGCTGAGAGCTTTCTATTAACCAACCACTATTTCAGTAGTAGATACAGCAGACAGTAAGGCTAGGGGCTGGACCGCTCTTGGCGTATGCCTCCTAGGGGTGCCCATTGTGTCTGAGCTGTTGCTTCCAGCTGAGAGCTTTCTGTTAGTCAACCATTATTTCAGTAGTGGTATAGCAGTACAAATGCTGAAGTCCTCCCCTTGGCCATAGAATTCAAGTGGGCTATGATGCATGTGAGGGTTTCTTGTGCATGTTGACACCTTTGACTCTGCAGCTGAGTCATGCAGAAGTTTATGGAGCTGGGCTGAGAATCTTGCCATTGAGGTCTCTTCACTGTAAAGGGAATTCCTTGGTCTGCCAAGTCTTTTGCTGCATTTTTCACCATGAGGTGCATTTTCAGCTTCTCTTAAGAATTGAACAATGAGGCTGGAGGAGTAGAGCATCTTAAATTTGAGTTTCTGATGTTGCAGTGTCTGAAGGATTAAAATATAATCTCTCCCCTTTTGCACTGTACTGGTGACAAAGTCATTGTTGAGATGTATTCTTGTGGTGCCATAATACACTGCCTGTTGCTGCCACACAACAAGGATCCTATAACTGAAATGGTTCTGGATGGGAAAAGCTGGAACAACTCTCTCCATAGCTGAGGCCTTCAATTCTCATTTCACTGACCTTCCCGGGTATGCAGCTCCACCTGGACCAACAATGGGGCCTTCTCAAGACACCATGGATCTGACCAAACCACTTTTCAACCTCCATCCTGTCACTGTATCAGAAACCCTGCATCACCTATGCTCCATTCCTTCTTATGGATCCACCACAGCAGAAGTATTACTACATAAATTCCTGAAAACTATTGCCCCCCCCACATTGCTACCCCTGCTACACACTTGTTTAACCTGTCTCTGTCTACAGGTCTTGTTCCTTCCCCTTTGAAGACTGCCCTCGTGGTCCCCGTCCACAAAAAGGGTGACACCTCCGACCTTGACAGCTGCTGCCCTATAGCCATCTTATTGACTCTGTTCAAAATTCTAGAGAAAATCGTTGCTGCCCAGATCTCAGACCACCTGCACCTCCACAATCTTCTCTCCTCAGATCAGCATGGTTTCTGGGCTGAGGCACAGTACTTCCTTACCCGGTCATAAGAGCGCTACAAGAATAGCACCAGTAAGAAACGTGCGGTCTATACTGTGCCACCATGGAGAGTGATAGGGGGAAGTGCGCTATGCACTGAGCACTCCCCAGGTCACTGTCTGTGGTATTAGATGCAGGAGATGGGGAAAGGAAGTGAAGAGCCCAGCCAAGCTGCTCCCATGGCATGGAGTGCTAATAGATGAGCTGCTTGGCTGGGTTGGTGGTGGAGATCAGGGTTCTAATCCTGGTCTCCCAAATTTTATCCCCCCCCCGTAATTTAACTTTGACTCAGAGTTGATTATTTTAATAACAGGGGTACAGGTACGAGGGGCAGAGCCCCCATGTCGGGGTGAGGGGGCAGAGCCCCCTGCAAAAATACATTGTAACAGTTGTAGCAATCACATACCACACTTGCAATCGCTTCCACTGGTGCTGTGTTTACTCGTGACATTGTTTACTGCCGCTATTCTGAACAGCATTGTTTGGACGGTGCTGTTCTTGACAGCACTGTCCATGCAGGCGCTGATCTGACCTAGTGCCCAATACTTCCACTGCCCTTGCCCAGCTCATTACTGACATCCGTATGGGTATGGACAAAGGCCTTCTCACAGGGGTAGTTTTCATGGATCTCACAAAGGCCTTTGATTTGGTGGACCACCCATGATCCTTTCCAAGCTGCCTACCCTTGGTTTCTCTCTCATGGCAACATCTTGGTTCTCTATTTATTGATTGCATCATCAGCAGTTTGTGCAGATCAACAATGACAAGTCCTGTCTCTCTCCAACAATGGATCAGTGTCCCTCAAGGATCCATTCTGGGCCCCCTACTCTTTACGATCTTTGTCAATGATCTCCCCCCTATGTCAGGCACAAATGCCATCCTTCTATATGCAGATGACATGGTCCCATACTCCAGCTCCTCTGACCTATCTGATATCATCTCAAACCTGAATCTCGACTTCAGTTCCATCCAGTCATGGCTGACGCATTACAAACTCATCCTTAACAAGAAAATAACAGTTACCATGCTGTTTGGATCTGGGCCCAAAATCAGGACCTGTCCCATGCTGTAAACATTAGAAGACAGGATGTCTCTCTACTTGATACTGTCTCCTCATTTAAATACCTTGGAGTCACCCTGGACCCAGCCCTGGACTTCAACCTGTATCTCTCCTACATAGTTAAAGCTGTCAACATTAAGCTGGCTTTGGTGTGCAAAGTAAGACACACTCTGACAGTGGCAGATAGACTGGCTATTGCTTAGGGGGTCCTCAGACCTAAACTTGCCCATGGTATGATTGCCCTTCCTTTTTCGTCTAAAGGTCTTCTCCAGAAGTGGGATGTATGCTATAATAGCATCTGTCGCTTCGCCCTGTCAGTATCTAAACTCACTCACCACTGCTCACTCTACTCCTGCCTTGGCTGGCTCTCCCCCACAGCACTATGTCAATTTACCACCTGTTGCTTCATTAACGACATCATAAATGCTCAAAACCCAGACAAGCTTGCTCTCCTGCTAAAACCAGCCCCCTCTGCCTACCTACTGAAATTGATTGCTATGTCTTTCCTTGCCATACCCAAGTGAAACACCAAAATGGGAGAAAATGTCTTCTCAGTTTTCCTTCTGAAACATTGGAACACCCTATTGCTGGAGCTCAGACACTCCCAAACTTGTCAAATTTTTAAACTGGATCTCCACAAGTCACTTGATAGCTCTGGCCTCTGCTCCTTTGGGGAGCGCTAATACCTCCTTTGCCTGCCCTCTTGTTCTGCCCTGGCACTTGTTCCTATCACTGAGTAAGGTTCTCCCTGAGCTCTACTCAAACCTAGTTACCCCTAGTACTTATTACTGTTTGCTGTACTATAGAATGTGAGTTTCATTGATGCCACTGTTCTGCCAATTCCTTATGTCTACGGCCACTGTGATGTATACATTGATTATCTGAGCGTTGTTTGGTATTTAAATGGCTGTTTTTCACCTGTCATATCCATGTATTTTATAGGTACTTTTACCCATCTGTATGTAACCTCCTGGGTCGTACCTGAAAATAGGCAGCTCTGCTGTCTAGTGCACCCACCCGGTCAACAAAAACTAAATAAATAAATGCTTTCGGAGAACCATTTATTTGGTGGTGCTGTAATTGTTGAAAGAGATGATAATAGAGCAGGGCTGACCCATGGAAGAACGCAGCTTCAGCCTCAATGCTCTGTTTGATCATTCAATTTCTTAGTGGCAGTTAGAGTCCAGTGAAATGGTTGCGTGTAAGAGGGTATTTAAAAAGGTATTTTTCATTGCTCCTTTTGAGTCTTTGGGCATGCTGTAAATCTCACATTGTGTCCTATGCTCCACATCTTCCTGTCAATCTACCATCACTACTGGGTTTCAGTGAGCTGTAGTATAGTGATCTCCAGAGTCTCAAGGCAGGCATCATGGCCCTCCACTTACTGTTCTACTGTATGTCTGTGACCCAAGTTTCCAAGGCTGCAACATCCAACCAGACAGGTGAGAGAGACTCCTTTTTTTTAATTAAAAGTTTATTGATTTTTTACTTACATAGATATCACAGGTGTTATCCTTCTGCAGGGAATAAAAATAAAATAAAACAAAACTCTCCCCCCATCTCCCTCCCCATCCCCCATGGTGCCAATGAGAATAATTACAAAAGGTTAAGCAGGATTATATCAACATATCATACATAGCTAGATTGTACATATTCAAGTATGCTATATGGTATACAAGATGTGTAAACTTTCCCACCTCTTTCTATAAACTCCCAACTGATTGAATAGACTAGCTATTATTTTTTCAATCCTCAAATTATGAAGGAGTTATTGCAACCATTCCATATAAGAGGGTTGTATGGAGTACTTCTAATGTTTTAACACTACCTTCTTGACCGACATAGGGATCCTTGTGATGCGATAGTTTCTGACCATTGATGGAAATCATGTAAAGTCCCCTAGCAGACATACCTCTGGAGTGAAATATTCTTGTAAACCAAGTAAGGGAGCCACCTTATTTTTAATGAGATTCCATAATGGATGCTCGAACATTCTCAAAACAAATGGAACAAAGTAGCTGTACTCTCATTACATTTGTTACATAAAGGGGTTTCAGCCCTTCCCATTTTATGCAATTTATAAGGGGTCAAATACATATCATTTAGGATTTGGATTTGCATTAATCTTAATCTGTCTTACGTAATAATTTTATGGCAGGTTTCCCAGATTTTGGGCCATCTGGAGGAGGAATCAGGGTATAAAGTGTTCCAATATTTGTGAATGCCATCCACGTTGGAAAAAACTAATGGATAAAGGTTGGAGTATAGTGAGGAGACAGCATGTGGGGCTGAGGCCATGAATCTACCTGCAGGAATCCATTCATTGGGACTATCCGAGGTGACAACATTCCCAAAATGGGAGATAAGCATGTGACGTATCTGGTAAATCTGAAAAGCCCATTTATTTCCCAAACCAAATTTAGTAAGAAGTTCCGGTGTGGTTAACCATTCCTGGCTAGAACTATAGAAGTCTCTTGCCTCCCAGTGCTGTATTTGTGGAATCCAATTATGAGATATTAGTTTCCCACCTAGCTGAAAATTGGGGTCTTGTGAAAGAGGCTGGGAGATGTCATATGTGTGGTCATATTTTAGAGTGTTGCATAACTGGGTGTGTATACGAACAGAATGTCCTACTGGGCCATGATGAAGAATAAGAGGTAGTTTTTTGGGCTTCAGGAAAAGAAGGGTTAAGGGATTAATTCCAGCTGGAATTATGAAGTCATTTTCTATTTTTAACCATGAAGGGACATAGTTTGTCAAATACAAAGGATCAAGAGGTGTTGCCCAATGAAAATATTTATTTAAATGACTTGCCCAGTGATACAGGCCGAAATGCAGCATCTTAAGTCCTAGAGATTTGGGGGCAGCCAACTTGTTAAATGCTCTTCTTGGGGGTTTGCCTTTCCAAAGGAATTCAGAGAGACATGAATGAATGGATTTAAATCAAGCTTTAGAAAGCCATAAATTTAAAAGGTTTATGGGGTAAAAAAGGCATGGGAGAACATTCATCTTAATGATGTTCATCCACCCCCAAAGGGTTAGGGGAAGAAATTGCCAGCATTTTAAGGCTTGTTGAATCTTTTTAAGCAAGGCTTCAAGGTTTGGTTAATGAAGCTGTCTATCAGTAGATGAGAGGTGTAAACCTAGATATGTGATAGATTTCGGAGCCCAATTAAAACCCAATTCCATGACTTCCTGTTTGAACACCCTTGAATTGAGTGGAAAAACTGAGTTTTTTCCAGATTAATTTTATAATTGGAAAGGGAGTCATATGCATGTAGTAACTGGGAAAGGTTCTGAAGGGAGGGCTTTATTTGGGTAATATGTAGCTGAATATCATCCGCATATACTGCTATCTTTTCCACAGTTGTGCCTAGAGTAATTCCTTGTACCCGGGGAGAATTTTGTATGGAAACTATGAAAGGCTCTAAATATAAGTTAAACAGCAATGGGGAAAGAAGGCATCCTTGTCTGGTTCCTGCCGCTAATGGAAAGGTAGAAGAAAAAATTCCATTACAAAACACCCTTGCGGTGGGAACAGAGTAAAGGACTTGCAACCAAGAAATACATTTTGAGGGAAAGCTGAATTTGTGGAGAGTCCTAAACAAAAACTGCCAATCTACTGTATCAAAGGCCTTCTCCGCGTTCAGGGAAACCGAGGCCATGGCTTGAGGGGCATCCCGGGACACAGAGAAGATGTGAGACAGGCAACGAAGATGACCTACTGAGGTCCTACCCTTTATAAAACTGACTTGATTGGGGCTAATAAGGGAGGGGAGTACTTGTTGTAGTCTGTGGGCAAGTAATTTGGTGAGAATTTTGAGGTTGCAGTTGAGAAGTGATATTAATGTCTTTATAAGTGACATTGCAGAGGGACTGGAATGAAAAGTGTGCCTCTTTGCAGATGACACAAAGATCTGCAACAGGGTTGATACACAAGGAGGCATGGAAAGGATGAGAAAGGACTTGACAAGGTTGGAGGAATGGTCAGAAGTATGGCAGCTTGGATTCAATGCAAAGAAGTGCAAAATAATGCACCTGGAAAACACAAAACCAGGGGAAGATTACACAATGGGGAGGAGGAAGTAACAACAACAAAAATGGAAAGGGACGTGGGGGTAATCATATCAGATGACCTAAAGGTTAGCAAGCAATGTGAGAAGGCAGTAGGGAGGTCTGGGGGGATACTGGGATGTATAGGGGAGGGCATCACCAGCAGAAAACAGGAAGTTGTTATACCTTTGTACAGACAGTTAGTGAGACCTCATCTGGAGTACTGCGTCCTGTTCTGGAGACCCCATCTCTGCAAGCACATAGACAGGATAGAGGCAGTCTAGAGGAGGGCAATTAAAATGGTGCAGGGTCTGCAAGAGAAGCCATGCAAGGAGAGACTAAAGGCACTTAATATGTATACCCTTGAGGAAAGGAGGGGAGAGGGGAGACAAGATAGAAACTTTTAAGTACCTCAGTGGAATCTACAAAGTCCAAGAGGGTAGCATCTTTCAGAAAAGAGATGTGCGAGAACAAGGGGACACAATTTGAAGTTGGGGGGGCTGTTCAGGGGCAATGCAAGGAAGTTTTTTTTTCACAGAGAGGGTGGTGGATGCATGGAACAGCCTTCCTGAGGAGGTCGTGGGTTCTAAAACTGTGGGAGAATTCAAGAATGCATGGGACAGACATAAGGCAATTTTTGTGGGAGGTAGGAAGAAATAGGCTGTTGGTTAACTAGGATCTGCAGCTTATCCTGTAGGTAAGGAAATGGGCAGACTAGGTGGGCCAAGCGGTCTTTGTCTGCTGTCGAAGTCTATGTTTCTATGTTTCTATGTAGGCTGGTAATTAGAGACTTGTGATGGGTCTTTTCCCGGTTTGAGGAGAACAACAGTCATTGCCTCTAGCATCCTTTGGTCGAATTCTTCCTTACTAAACATATGTTGGTAAATTGCTAATAACCATGGTACCAATTGGGGGGCAAACTTTTTATAAAAGTTGGGGGAATAACTGTCTGGCTCTGGGGCTTTATCTGAGGGTAAATATTTAATGACCCAGAGAATGTCCTCTTCCATAAATGAAGCAATAAGCCCTTCTGCTTGTGTAGGAGTAAGAGAGGCAAGTGGGAGATTCTTTAGGTATTGATTCACAGTTTCCTTTGATGGGCAGTTGGGCATTTGGGCATACAACTTCCTGTAATATCGTTCAAATGCATTGGCTAGATCTTTTAGCCTGGGTACAGAGAGGACCCTGGGGGTCACTATGTATGGCAGCTATACATCTTGAGGATTCTAATTTTTTAAGTCAAAGGGCCAAAAGTCGCCCAGCTTTATCTCCTTGTTCAGTGTAGGTAGCTTTCAATTTTAGAATTGCCCATTCAGCCTTTTCTCTGAGTAACTCAGAGTATTTATCGTGAAGCTTTATTAGTGCTTCTTTATCAGACTCTGTAGTCCCAGTGGATACATTTTTCTCTTTATTTCTAATTTGCTCTAGAAGTAAGTTAATCTCCTGAGTTTCTTTTCATTTTTTGAAGGGTGATAATTTTATAAATTCCCCCCGAAGGTAGCATTTTAATGCTCCCCATTCTATGGATAGTGATTGAGTAGAGCCCCAATTAGTAATTTTAAAGGCTGTCAGGGAAGTTAAAATATTATTGGTAACCCTGATGTTCTTCAGTACTTGATTATTTAATCTCCATTGTCTATCTGAATCCCAATTAAGAGATAGAGCGATAAGACATGTCACAATTGAGTGATCTGAGCCTATCCCAGGTTCTGTTCTGCTGTCCATTAGTCCTTGTAAAAGAGATTTACTTATCCAGAAATAGTCAAGACGAGATGCAGAGCCATGGACAGCAGATCGGAACGTGAACTCCCTCTCTGTAGGGTGTAATATTCTCTATGGGTAACAGAGACACATATGGTCAACAAAATCTTGAATGGCTCTTTGGGCAGGAGAAAGACCTCCAGATCTAATGCCTGTAGATTTGTCTAAAAGAGGGTCAAACGGGATATTCCAATCTCCCCCTAAAAGCATTGGAGTGTCTGAAAAGGGTATTAGTGCTGAAAGGAGCTCTACAAAAAAGGAAGGGGAATCCACATTGGGACCATAGACGCTTCCTATTAGGATATTGGATGAGTGGATTTTACCTTTAACTAATACAAATCTGCCTTGTTTATCCCTTATACATTGTTTACAAGTGAAAGGAAATGCCCTGGTAAATAAAACTGCCACTCCTTTGCTATTTCTAGTGTCTCCTGCAGCAAATACCTGGCCCACCTGCTGTCTCCTCAGTAAAGCCCCTTCTACTTCTAAGAGGTGGGTCTCTTGTAATAATATCACTTCACAATGTATATTACCCAAATGTTTCGGCAACTTCATTCATTTAAGAGGGTATCTTGCCCCTTTTATATTCCAAGTGCAAAATTAAAAAGATTGCGCCATGTACTTTAATTACCAGTTGTGAAAGTAAGACCTGCAATCTAAAATAGCAGAGTAACTCACTAGTATTCCATATTAAAGTTCTGCTTTGGCACCATCTCCCCCATTTTCTGATGAATATACGCAGTAGTAACAAGGACCCCTTCCCCCACACTACCATTAGCTCTCTAATTTCCTTAAATTTCCCCAATCAAAAGATTAGCACAATCAAAAAGATTGTGGCCTGGGAATTCAAACTCATGGGCTGTGGCGCAAAGCCTGTGCAGCTTCACTGCTGCGCAGGGTGGGGCTTCCGCTGATTATTCAATGGAGCTGCACCACATGCAGCAGCTTTGAATATCGCACCCTGGCCACCCCCACAGTGCATGGCGCAGTGGCACTGTGCCAGCGCAAGTGGCCAGAGTGGAGCATGGAGATGCGCTAGCTCAAGTGCCATTGTGCCATGCACAGCACCTGTGATATTCAAAAGGGGACATGAAAATGGGGCCATAATTTATGCAAGGTGGACACGGGGCCATTTGCATGTCATTATGGCCCCATTTGCATCCCATTAGCATGCAGGTGCGCCGATCCCCGACGACTTGCACCTGGTGCCCTACCAGGCAGCAGCCGTCGGGGACCGACGCCCCCTGCAGCCCGATCGTGGGCATTTGTCTGAAAACGAATCCTTGTCTAATATCCCTGGTGGTCCAGTGGACCGCTATGTGCCCGATCACGGGCATCGGTATAATACACCCCTGTCCAATATCCCTGGTGCTCCAGTGATTACAGCAGTTCGATTATGGGCATCTGTGTAAATCACCCCAACCAATATCCCTGGTGGTCCAGTGGACTGCACTCTGCCTGATCGCTGGCATCTGTAAAACATAACAAAAGTCTTATTACCCTGGTGGTCTAGTGTCCCCTCCCACCCGCCCACTGAGCCCCACCGCCTCGCCTCCAGTCAGCCGGTGGGTGGCAGCACCCCACCTGCCTGCCGCCCCGCCGCCCGCAGACTGACAGTTAGGCTGCACACCCATTGGTTCACAGCGTGAGCCAATGGGCGTGCAGCCCATACTGTACTACACATTCCAGATATGTGAATGATTCAACTTTTGTAATACATGTTGCTTCTCTTGAAAATTAAGAAAACAACATAGGAGAGGTCTCGGCTGGGCACTCAGTGGAGGCATGGGTCTGAGTGCCAGATGTGCCCTCTCGAGGGTATATGTAGGCACAAAGGGGGAAGGTCCAGTTATTTTATTCAGTAGCTTTTTGGTAAATAAGATGGTATCCAGACCTTCTTCCTTTTCTGGTATACCAATCACCACCATGTTATTGCAGTGACTTCTGCCCTCTAAATCCTCAGTTTTATTCTCCAGTCGTTTAATGGTCTGATGAGTAGAATTGCCAAGAGATTCCATTTTATCCATCTGTTTCTCAATAGTAATATGGGCCTCGTTGTCTGAGATATGCCTGTTGGCATCTTCTAAGGCCTCTGAGATTGCCTGTACATCAGTGAATAATGAATGAATTTCCTCCTTAAAGGGCTGGAATGCCAATAGAAAATGCTCTAAAGTGAGCACCGATGTTTCTGAGGCAGTAGAAGAAGAAGTTGAGACAGCTTGTGAGTGACCTGTCATGGGAGAGTTCAACCTCTGTTTCTTAGGTTGTTTTTCTGGTGTGACTGGCGGCGTATGTCGAGGAGCTGTCTGTCGCATCTCTGTGTCCATTCTTGAACAGCGAACCCGTTCAAACGATCCGTTAGACCTTTTGTTGGTATATTATATCTTTTTCCAGCTGGATTTCATTAAATTAGTATATAAAACTTGAAATAGCAAGTCAGGCAAGCAGAGCACAGAGAGAGTATGTCCTAATCAGTGAGCTAACATACTAAAATGCCAGCAGAATAGGCCTAACGGTCTTTCGTGTCTGCTCGTTTGGTCAGCCCCCACCCTGGGTGCTGACCTTGCTGTCCCCCTCGCCTTCTCTGGCTTCTCCCTTCCCAGTTCCGGATATTCTTGCTGCATTGGATTTTGCTTCCAGAACCCTTCCCCTGTACCTGTCCCACCCCCTCTTGAACCCCTCCACTGTCTCTGCCTCCACCAGCCCCCTAGGCAGTGCATTGCATGGCTCCACCACCCTCTCAGTGAAGTAGCACCTCCTCCTTTCTCCCCTGAATCTTCCCCCCTCCAGCTTCCACCCATGCCCTCTAGTGGCCCCTTCCTCCTTCCTTCGAAGCACCCTGACTGTTCCTCCCCTATTTACCCTCTTCATGTACCTGAAGACCTCTATCATGTCCCCCGGTCCCTTCTCTCTTCCAATGTGTACATATTAGCTCTTGAGCCTCTCCTCATTGGTTCTGTCCCCAAGCCCCAAATCATTTTGGTTGCCCTCCTCTGGAACCTCTCCAGGAGGTTAATGTCCTCTTAAGTGTGGCCTCCAAAACTGCACGAAGCACTCAAGTGCAGGTCTCACCAAGCAGTTATACAGAGGAGTATCACTCCCTCCTTCTGAGGTGATCCCCTAGCTGATGCATCCCAGC
The DNA here is from genome assembly GCA_016271365.2 of Neoceratodus forsteri. NCBI lineage: Eukaryota > Metazoa > Chordata > Ceratodontiformes > Ceratodontidae > Neoceratodus > Neoceratodus forsteri. The sequence goes on from CM057451.1 coordinate 762,171,474, forward strand.
ATTCTGTTGGCCTTGGCTGCTGCTCTCCCACAAGTCTCAGAGTTGTTCATCTTGACATCCACCACTACCCCAGGTCCCTCTCAGCCATCGAGACTTGTTGCATCCCCCAGGGTGTACACTTGGCCTGGGTTTCTAGCCCCCAGGTGGAGTACCTTGCATTTCCCTGCATTGAACCTCAGCTTCCACTTTCTAGACCATCTTTCCAGAGCCTCCAGGTCCCCTGTGAGGGCCACCCTCCTCCTCCCCATCCACCACCACCCCCAGTTTTGAGTCATCTGCAGAGAGACTCATCTCACTCCTGATTCCTGTCCTTATGTCAGATACGTAGGCGTTGAACAGAAGGGGCCCAAGGACTGATCCCTGTGGGACCCCACTAATGACCCTCCTTGGGGATGAGACTATCCCCACCAACTACGACCCTCTGGGTCTGGTCCTGGAGCCAATTGCCTATCCATCTGATCATCTGGTTCCCCACCCCCATTTCTCCCAGCTTATCCAACAGGCCCACGTGAGGAACAGAGTCAAATGCCTTGCTGAAGTCTAGAAAGAGGACACCCACTGGTCTACCCAGGTCCAAGGCACTTGTCACGCAGTCATAGAACTCCACCAGGTTTGTCTGACACGATTTCCCCGGGATGAATCCATGCTGTCTATCGTCCAGGCACCCTGACTTATCCAGGTCCCCCCTCAGCCTCTCCTGACAATACCTCCATCACCTTGCCCACCACCTCATGTCAGGCTGACAGGCCTGTAGTTCCCTGCCACCTCCCTTGATCCCCCTTGTGGATAGGCACTATATGCGCCACCTTCCAGTCTTGGGCACCCACCCTGTCCTCAGAGAGATGGTGAAAGCTCTGCCAGGGGTTTCGCCAGGACATCTGCAAGTTCCTTCAGCACTCTGGGATGTAAATTATCCGCCCCGTGCTTTCTCCGCCTTAAGGGAGCTTGAGGGCTTCCTCACTCTCTGCTGTGATTTCCACTCCGTGCACTCTCTCTCCCTGCTTAGCCTCCCCACCTGCCAGTGATGCCTCCCTCTCCCAGACCTGCCGACGCAAGGGTCCCCTCCCTCAGTATCTCTGTCTCTCCCATGTATGATGCAGCACCTCATTTTCCCTGAGAAAACTGAGGTGAAGTACTCATTTAGTACCTCAGCCTGCCCCCGGTCTTGTGCCCATCTCTCCCTGATTTAATCCTGCTAATCTGCCCCTTCACCCTTCGTCTTTCCCCAGTGTATCTAAAGAACCCTTGTTCCCTCTCCTAATTTCCCTGGCCAGGTTCTGCTCCTTCCTTGCCTTAGCCGCCCTCACCACTCTAGTGGCCCTTCTAGCCATCAGCCTCGTACTCCCTCGATCCCTTTCCTCCTTGGAGCACTTGAATTGCTTATAGGCTGCTTTCTTTCCCGCACCACCTCCTGGACCTCCCTGGTCCACCAACAGGTTTTTGGGCCCCACCGATTTTCGCTTACTTTTGCACAGGTGCTGGTAGCATCCTGCACCCCTCTCCTGATGATTTCCCACCTACTATCAGCGTCCATGTCTGACCCAATCCCATCCAAATGCTCCTTAAGGATCCTTCCCATTTCCTTAAAATCCACCCCTGAGTCGGGTAACTTCCGCCTTGTGCAGCTCTTCACCTCCTAGGTCCAGGCAGAACCAGACCGTGGCATGGTCACTCCCCGCCAATGGGTCCCTTACCTCCAGGCTCCCAATCTGGTCACTGTCTGCTAGGACCACATCCAGTACCCGTGCCTCCCTGGTCGGTTCCCTCACCTGCTGAGTTAGGGCAGCGCCTTGAAAGACATCCAACAACCTCTGTTCCCTGGTCACAGAGGATGTCATAGTCTCCAGTCTGTTCCTGGCATGTTTAAGTCCCAACACCACCACCATTCCTCTGCCCAGTCTGCAGTGTCTCCTAACATCTGCCACCAGACTGTCCTCCAGCTCCTCCGCCAGGCAGGGGTCCATACACCACTCCTATTTTTACTCTCTTGCCCCCCCTTGTTATCAAGGTGACCCAAATCACCTCCTGGTTCCTCCACCTCCTCTACTCCCCTATGCCAATGCAGTTTTTGACTATCATTCTGCCCCTCCTCCCTTCCCTCCCCTGTCCTTCCTGAACATGGTGGTAACCCTCCAGGTTCAGGTCCCAGACATGTCTTGCAGTGGCCCAAGTCTCAGTGACCGCTGCCACATCCACTGCTCCCTCAGTTAGCATCGCCTGGGCTCAGGCATTTTATTGCCCAAGCTCCTGGCATTTAGGACTCACCTTCTCCTTTCCCTATAGTTCCATTTCCCTGCTCATGTGTTCCCATGGGGATTCTGTTTTACCCTGGTCTGCACTTAGCCAGTTGGCCTTTTCCTGCAATCCTCCTGGTCCCCAGGGGGGGTGGAGACAGAGTCCCTCCTTTATCGGCACCCCCTTGACAGCCTTTTCTCCCATCCCACCCACCTTCACAAGTTTAAACCTCACTTTTTACCAATGAACCCCTCTATTTTCAACTTAAGGATTCCCCTCCCCTCCAAATTGAGATGTAGTCTATCTCTAGCATACAGCTCATTATCCTCCCAGGTCTCCCCCCAATCCCCCATCAACCCATACCCTCTGGCCTCACACCACTCCCTGAGCCACTGGTTTATCTCTTTAATTTTCCTTTTGTGTTCCCCACTAGCCCTTGGCACTGGCAGGATTTCTGAGAAGGAAACTGTGCATCCTATGTCATGACAGACCCCAGCGAGCTCCCTGAATCTTGCCTGTATCTCTAGCTCGGTATTTCCCTCAATGTCATTTGTACCCAGGTGGACCAGTATGTCTGGGGAACCCCCACAATCCTTTGCCAGCTGATATACCTCATGCTTAGCCCTGTGCACCATTAGTCCAGGGAAGCATCTTATTCTAACTGGCCAGGCTTCTCCTTCCCTATCCCATTTGATACCCCTGATCATAGAATCCCCCAGCAGGAGCACTCTGACCACTCCTTTTCCTCCATCCCCCCCTTCCATGTTCCTCATCCTTTCTACAGGCCCCTCCACCCAGCTGGCTCCTTGTTCCTCCCCCTATCTGGGTGCCACATGCCACCCCCTCCATATTTACCATGGCCAACCCCTCCCCTCCAGTCCTATGCCTCTCCTCCTCCTGAGTATCCTTCTGTACCTTGCAAATCCTCACTGCTCTGCAACTGGTCCTTCTCCCATCTGCTAAACTAGCCTGGCTCATCCTCCCTTCCATCCTGTCTCCATTTAGTTCCTCCTTGCTCGTCGTGCCCCCTGGCCTCAAACCCTCAGCTCCCTTTACTGAATCCTCCTTGTACTTCTGGTCCTTCTCCTTCACCTTTCCTCCCAACTGGTCCTTCTCCTTGCGCTTTCCTCCTTCTTCCCCCTGCCCCTCCTGCTCTGATTCACTGCTCCCCCCATTCTCCTGCATTCCAGGTCCCCCCCTGTTCTTCCTGCTATCTGGCCCCTGCCTCCTGCCTCCCACTCCCACTCTCTTTCCGTCTCTAACCACCTCTGTCGTGGCTACATCACCCCCCTCATCCTTGAGCAGAAGAAGAGAATTGAAGCGGTTACTGAGTGTAAGGTCTGATCCACCTCCCCACCTTGCTTCCTTCTGTCCAGCCCTGGCCATCTGCCTACTTCCCTGAGAATGTTGTCCCTCCGTCCCCCTTTGTGAGGGTCCCAGTTACCTGCCTGCTTCCTTGGTAGTGTCCTTTGGACCCCTCTGCCAGGGTCCCTATGTGACCCTGAGTATCTCCTCTGCACTCCTTTCCCTATGCCCCCACCCCCAGCGCTTGGTGCAACCCTGTGGAGATTCCCAGCCCCCCCTCAACCATACCACCCCTTCCCCAGCTTTCTCCCATCCCGCAACCTCCTCCCTAAGCTGTGCTACTTGGTAGCACACTGGGCAACCACCCAACTTCCAAGCCCAGTCCAGTATCATGGCTGCTCCACACCTGTGCACCCCACCACCCTCCCAAAGATGCCGCCCTAATGATGTGTGGTTCCATCCCCTTCCAAATAGGTTTCCTTGGTGAGCCACCAGGTTCCCCCTAGTCCAAGATACCCTACTGCCTAATCAGGTCACCCACTAATCTTAGAGACAGTCCCACTGTACACCAGTAACCCTGTTACTAGGTGCAGTACAACACATTAAACTTATAAGGGAAATGAACAACTCCCTAAGCTCCTCTCTCCCAGCCTTTAAATCCAACACCCAGTGGCTAGAACTACATGAGCTGCACCTGCATCCTTTTCCTCCAATTGCAGGCAGGTGTCCCCATAAATCTGCAGACTTCTGGGGAGGGAGGGGTGGGAGGCGGGTCCTGGGCAGACACCTGACTCGGAGAGAGAGAGAGGTGTATCAGCCCTGTGTCTCCTCCAAGCCCAGCAGCCAAAGAACCAGGCCCAAGCAAATCCCACCAAATAGGTTTTAAACCAGAAGAAATAGGCCTCACCAGCGCAGCCTGTTGCACAGTGAAACATCCACAAAATAAGCCCCACTTACAGCCACCAAATCAGTTTACAAACATCCAGCAGCCCCCAAAACAATACGCTGCTAGCCCCTTAGAAGTAAGAAAGAAAAGCACTAACCTACCAAGTAAAATCCACAAGAACCCTGTGAAAACAACAGCAGCAGCTACTGTCCTGGAACACAACTGATCCTGTCCCCTTCCAGTTCTTTCTGAGCTATATCATGTGACTCAGGTGAGAGAGCTTCCTTCCAATCCTTGAACTCACCCCTGAAAGCCTGTACTTCTTGAAGGCTCACATGCAGCTTTTTGTCCTTGTTTTTTGCTTAGGGTGAGTAGTGTCTATTGAGCAGGTAGTGTTGTGCCAGACATGCCTGACAGGGCTGAATAAGAGAGATCCATGGCTGCAGATATGTTGTCATCTAGCAGTAAGACTTTAAATTTGTTTCTGGTTGCCTTCAGTTTTGAAGATGCACCCCCTCCTTATATAGTTTTGGTCCCTCTTTGTTTGAAATTTAGCTGTTTTTCATGGAACTGTCTTCTGGTCAGGAACAGGAACTTTTGGGCTAACCTGCCATTAGCCCAGTGATGTCACCAGAAGTAAAGTAAAAGGTAATTTTACTGGAGAAAATGTTTTGTGTGGCAAGTTTACAACATTTGTGGGGGAAAAACAAATGTACTTGATTACATGAGCATATTTATTCTTGAATTTTTTGCACTGAAACCTTTGCTTATTTGCACTTCAGACTGATTATAAATTAACTATTGGTGTACTGCTGCTATATTCTAGCACACAAGAAATATGAAGGAATGACATTTTACATATATGGCTTTATTGCAAGGACAGTTTCTAATGTGTATAGCATTGCATTTAAATACAAACAGTCTGAAAGTCTATGCTATGTGAATGGCTTGTGCATGCTAGAAATATGGAGTGAACTTTCACAAATACTGCTTTTTATTGCAAAAGCATTTTCCATTGTGTTTAACTCTTTATTGAAATACAAATACAGTCTGAAAGCCACTGCTATTTGCTGTTAATACATATCTCATTGGTTCTACATTTTTTTGGGGCTGTTTTTTCTGTTATTAGTTAGACATCATATATATTTGCAGTGACAAATGCAAATTGTGATTACCATACAGTTGATGCATAGTGCTGACACCACTGCAGGTGTGTGAGGAGTGCGTCCTGCTTTTGCTTACAGATCTAATTACTCATTATTAGATTCATCAGTTCCTACAAATGCACAAAAAAGAAATAGGAGCGAAAATATACAGATCTTTGACACCTACTGTACCTGATGAATTTAAAGAACAGTGATGACAATGTGAAACGTAATTGGTTTTTAGATTTTACTGGTGAAATATCAGCAATTAAATATTTTGAATACAAAACTCCAGTACAAAACAATCCCATGGAGCTGTGTTTGTATGATGTTCTCTGTGGTGCCCCTAACTGATCTCTCCAGCCTGACTACTAACAAAAGAATCTGTTCCATCAGCATCAGTAGAACTGACTTGCATTAGAAACAGAAAACTGTTAGCAGCTGAAGGTATTGCAGTCTGTCAGTCTGCCACATGAGGTTGTACATGCTCCCTAGGGGATGATGATTGACCTCCACACTCTTCTGTCCTTCCTGAATGGTGCCATCTCTACCATGTTTGCACTGACAAGTGTTTCAGACAACTCATTCCACCGCTCCCCTACTCTCTCTTTGAATCAGTACTTTTTTATGTTCCCTTTGAATCCTCCTCCACCCACTAGTTTCATACTATGCCCTCTGATATTTGTATTGTAGCTGACAGTGAACAGCCATCTGGAGTACATTTCTTAATGCCCTGCTTGTTTTTAAATATTTCAACCATGTCTCCCCTCTCCCTTCTAGATTCCAAAGGTAAAGCTGGTGATCAAGTAGGGTCTGCGACTTTTACAGTAGGCAGGGAAAATGGGCAGACTAGATGGGCAGAGCGGTCCTTATCTGTCGTCAGTTTCTATGTTGAGGCATTCTAATCATTGCTTGTATGTTCTCCCTTTTGTCCTTAAATAATTTTTGCTGACTGCTTCTTCACTGTCTCCAGCTTGTTAATGTCCTTTTAAGGTGAGGGTTCCAAAATTGTACACATTAATTCATGGTGCATTCTTACTAGCATCCTGTACAGGGGTAATATGACTTCCTTTTTTCTGCTGTTAAATCCTCTAGCAATGCATTCCAGCATCCCGTTTGCCTTTCCTATAATCTTATCACATTGTAGTGATGATTTGAGGCTGTTAGTGCTCACCACCCTAGATCCCTGTCCTCCTCTATCACAGTAACTGCCCACCCCTGACTTATATTCTGCCCCTGGATTTTTGTTTCCCATGTATATGGTTTTGCACTTTATGGCTTTGAAACCCATATGCCTAATTTTTGACCACCTCTTGAGATTATCCAGGTCCTCCCATAACTTATGGATAGCATATTCAGAGACACATCTGTCACAGAACTTTGTGTCATCTACAGATAGGCAGATTTTGCATCTGATACCTTCATTAAGGTTGCTTATGAAAATGTAAAAGGGCACCGGCCCAAGCACTGACCCTTGCAGTACCCCACTGGTGACTTCCATTATTCCAGATAATTCCCAATTAATCACCAACCTCTGTGTCTTCCCCCCAGCCAATTCTCCACTTACTTCATCAGTTTGTCCCCAACCCTGAGGTACTCAAGTTTACTTGACAAATCTCCTCTGTGGGAACAAGTTAACTGCCTTGATAAAATCAAGGTACGGTAAGTTGACTGCCTGTGCTTTATCAACTGCACTCAATACCCAGTTGAGAAAGCCTATCATAGAAACATTGACCATGACGGCAGAAAAAGAAATTTGTTTAACAGGATCACACTGCAGCAAAACCATGCCATCTGCTGCCTTGTAACCCATCTGCCTCCAGGAACTCCATTAGTCTTTCTTTGATTATGGGTTGAAATAATTTGCTTACTATTGACTATTATAAAATGGGTTTCACAATTATGAAACCCAATGGCCGAGGGCCATCATTACCTGTGCTGTTATCTCAGCACTACAGCACTGGACAAAGATAAAGCAGCCTCTTCACAATAAAATCTGTACTAGCCACACATCCCTGATTGCAGTCACAAACATGGCTACCACCTTTACTCACTAAAAACCTTCAACTAGGCCCTAAAAATAAAACTACCTTAGAATAAAAAGAATAATAATTAAATAATCCTCTTCCTATACACACACATTAATTAATTAAAAATTGGAGTACTACAGTACTTGCATTTTTACTTTCTAGTGTTTCATTCCTCATCACAAAAAATACCCTTCCTATCTCAACTGCTTACCAGGCAGATTTCTGCTGTTTAACCTGCTAAATATAAAACAGAATCCTTGGGGGGGGGGGTGGACATTCTCCCGGTAGGACTGAGAAGAGATGTGCATTCCTGTATTCCAGCCATAGTAAACATTCCATCTGTTGAGTGTATATGTTAATAATTTCCCTTGAGCCACTCATTGCTGTATGAGAGTGCTTTCATGAGCTTTCGACTGGAGCAAGGACAGTGAAGCAAAGCTGAGTTGTTCTGGCTCAAGCTGAAAGCAAGTGAAACCACTCCAATAAAGGAATGAGTGGCAATGGGGGATGTAGTAATATGTTATTACTAAATTCATTCACTAAAAAATACCACCAACAGCTGAATCTGGTTCAAGGTCAGTTGGCATTCACCTGTATCCCCCTCCCCCAGGTCGTGCCTGAAAATAGGCAGGATTTGTCTAGTGCACTTACCCGGTCAGCAAAAACTAAATACAAAAAAAATACAAAAATGAATCGAGAGTACCTTTAGCTATATATTGTGGTGGTGATGGGAGGTGGTGGGGTGGAAGGGAAACAAAGGATCCTATTAATACTATTATATTATAGCAAGTTTTAGTAGTTAGATACTTTTGTTGGATTATCTATAATACCTCAACTTTGTTAATCAGGGTCACCAAAGTTGAAGATACCATAATCTGTGGTTTCGTATGCTAATGGATATGTACATTGCCTTGATATGTACCACGGTTGTTTGATTAAGCATCTGTAGAGAAGGTTCAGAGGAGGGCAACAAAGATGGTGCATGGATTGCATCACAAGTCCTATGAAGACAGGTTGAAGGAACTGAACATGTACTCCCTGGAGGAGAGAAGGGAGAGAGGGGATATGATAGAGACATACAAGTATCTTACAGGGAGGAACAGGGTGCAGGAAAACACTATTTTTAAGCGAAAAAGATGTTCCAGGACTAGAGGGCATGGGATGAAGTTGGAGGGAGGACGATTCAGAGGAAACATAAGAAAGAATTTCTTCACAGAACGGGTGGTGGACAAGTGGAACACCCTGCCAGAGGAAGTGGTGGGGCCAAACAATCACAGGATTTAAGAATGCATGGGATAGACATAAAGGATTTCTGGAGGTCAGGGGTAAGGGGCAACAGACTTCTAGGAAAACAAACTGAACTTACAAGCTCAAATGGGCAGACTGAGTGGGCCATAGGCCCTTATCTGCCGACACTGTCTATGTATCTATGTATCTATGTATAAGAAAACTGTACAGCATACTCTAAATGTACAGTGACTCTTAACAATATTACAATAAGGCATTTTAAATTGAAAAAAAAATTAATCGAGAGCAATAAATAATATATTTAAAAAAAAAACTGTTCCCAGAACGTGCCCATTTCCAGGGCATCTGCACTTGAGTCACTCTTCACAGAATAGGAGTGTCTCATGCACTGGGGAAAGGAGTGCTCCAATTGGTTGGGAGCACTCCCTCAATCTATAATAGGAAAGATAAGCAAGAAACAGACTGGGAAAAGGGAGGACATAATATAAAGAAGAAATGTGAAAGGTGAGGAAACAGGCAAATGGGGGTGGGTTGGGGAAAATAGAGGGTTTAAGGGCTAATTAAAAAAATTAATTTTACTGTGCATAATATTTTAATCTGAGGCGGCATGCTTATGCTACAATATGCTGTGACTATTTTGTTGGGGTGAATGAACCTTTTAAAAAAATTATTAAAATGTTTAACATTATTTTATTTTTAAGCAATAAGACATGATAAGGGGCCGGTTCAGTAGCGCTGAGGGTTGAGGCACAGGACGCCACACCTCATGCCATGCAGGTGACCTGGGTTTGAGATTAGACTCAGGTCATTGGGGGTCAGCAGGGGCAGGAGAGGATTGAGAGTCCAGAGGACTGCTCTCCTCTCCTGGGGAAGGGGAGTCATGGCACCCCTAGTGCAGTGGCTCCCCGTGGTGACTGGGAGTATCACAACTTATGGCAGCACACTTCAGGGTATGGGGTGATGGCAGACATCCTGCGGGTGGGTGTGGGAGCACACCATCCACGAACTGGATGTCATTGCATGTCCGTGCCCTTGGGACCAAAAAAACAAGAAAATTTCTGGCACCTGGACAGGCTATGGCAGAATCCATGGTACAGCACTCACGCTCAATGCTGTGCCCTTGTGCCCTTCTGGCTGGCCTCGAGCACTTCCCTCTCCTCCTCCTCCGGCCACCTACTAGATTCTAGATAGTGTGCTGGAGGAGTGGTGGCCCTGCCTTGGGGGGCTCAGAGCTGGGGTGTTGGTTGGTCAGAGTGAGGGGGAAGTAATCCCGGGATGGAGGTCAGGCCAGAGGTCCTCAGCAGAGCAGGAGAAAGCAGTGATCCAGTATCCTCACCTGAGATAAGGTCCAAGGGGCCAATGCTGAGGGGGCATAAAAAAAGTAAAAAAAAAAACAGGCATGATAAGGTGTGCACTGTGGTGGGATAATGGCAAACCTTGGGAGTGTTGTGAGGCATGAGGTATTGCCGAGAGCCTTTAACCACTCGAGAAGTGCCATTATCCCACCACAAAGCACACCCTGGAGTATTTAAAATGGATCCAAGATTTATTTTGGGGAGGGGGGCTGCAGGGTGAATAATGCACGAAGAACAAAAGTAAAGGTGGCAGTCTGGAATGGACAACTATAATGCCCTTACTGCAGTGCAAAAAGTGAGTTTATTCAGGACATGAGTTTGAACACGGATTGCTGACACCTGTACTAAGACCACATGGGTCTTCGTTAGGGGGAATGTCCATACAAACAGACAGACATACAGACTCTGCTTTTATAGTGCCATCTTAAAGGTGTAGTATCTAATAATAGTACACAAATATACATTTCATTCTAAATTATAAAATCCCTATACACAACCTGTGACATAGTAAATATAGTCATATATTACATTAATCAAATATGCACACATATACAAAATGTTCAAAATATTTGACATATTCAGTCATTCAACTTATAAATATTTTTTCTCTCAAATAACATCAGAGTGTTAATAGGAAATGTAAAAAATTGTAGAGGGCAATATATTTGGAAACTTTGGAAAAGTTACAGCTGTAATCTGTGTTACTACATAAAACATCCCTACCATGAATGGTTAAACCATGATGGAAATGTGAAAGAAAAAGTGTGACTCCCTCTGGGACTTGAACCCAGGCCCCTGGTGTACCGTGCCAGTGCTCTAACCCCTAAACTATTGGAGACACTGGGATTAGCAGGCTTCTGGACTTTTTCTTGCGGCACACAAATTCCTTTCTATGTGCTGCTTAACCAGCAACTTAGACATATGTCAGAGACACCAGACAACTTTCTCAGTGCAGTAAAGCCACTGTGAGGCAATTTTAAATCATGATGGAAATGTGAAAGGAAAAGTGTGACTCCCACTGGGGCTTGAACCCAGTCCCCTGGGGTACTAAGCCAGTGCTCTAACCCCTAAGATAAGGCAGGCTTAGTGATGATGGGAGGCTAAGTTGCTGGTTATGCAACACATGGAAAGGAATATGTGTGTCTCAAGGGAAAGTCCAGAAGCCCACTAATCACTGATCCTACCATAGCTTAGGGGTTAGAGAACTGGCATGGTATGCCAGAGCCTTAGGTTCAAGTCCCAGTGGGAGTCACACATTTCTATCATGATGAATGGTTAAATACATTTCATGTATCACTACAAATATTGCTGACAGTCGATTCTTTCATCAGACCATTAGTGTCACAATATCAAAATGACATTATTATTTTTTAGAGAAGTCCTTTTCGATTACTTCCTTACCAAAGGGAGATAATCAAAAGGACTTGCTTTTACAAAAAGAAACAAAGTGGAGCTTTTACAAAAAGAAACAAAGTAGATTGTCACTTTTAATACTGTAACACCTAATGGTCTGAATGTAGAAGTAGACTATTGGCCATATTTGTAGTGATACATTAAATTCATTTAACCTTTCATGGTAGTGATGTTTTATGTAGTAACACCTATTACAACTATAACTTTTCCTATTTTCCAAATTTATTGCCCTCTACAATTTTTTATATATCCTATTAACAATCCAATGGTATCTGAGAGAAAAAAATATTTTTAAGCTGAATGACCGAAAATATCAAATATGTTGAACATTTTTTATATGTGTGCATATTTGAATAATGTAATATTTGACTATATTTGCTATGTCACAGGTTGTATATAGGGTTTTTATGGTTTAGAATGAAATGTATATTTTTGGACTATTATTAGATACTGCACCTTTAAGATGGCACTATAAAAGCAGAGTCTGTTTGTCTGTCTATATGGACATTCCCCCTGATGAAGACCCATGTGGTCGTAGCGCTGGTGTCAGCAATCAGCGCTCAATCTCATGTATTAAATAGACTCACTTTTTGCACTGCAATAAAAGCGTCATAGTTTTCCATTCCAGAGTGCCACCCTTGCCTTTGTTCAGAGTTCGTTTTGAGAGTTTCTCCTTGGTGTTGCATCAGCACAGCTTCCTGAGTGCCCCTATCTGTCTGCTTTTCTAAAAATGCACAATGTAGTTTCCTGGTTCATTCTTTCTATCACTTTTGCACAGGGGTAACTCATCTGCTGTTCTACACGCCTTCATCACCTATCCAGTCTCCATGGCTCAGCTGAAGAGGTCTGTAAGAGGTACAGCCAATACCTGTGCTATCTCCTTCAGCACCCAAAGTCTAGACTATATGACCCTGGGGATGTATTTCCATTTAGTGCCCTGAGCCCCACTTAGCACCTTGTCCATGACAATTGATTGCTTACAGAGTTTTGTTCCCATCCCACCCCCCCCCACCCCCTTTTGGCCAAGTATTAATTTTCCCAGAGGCCCTGTCATATTCTCTTTGTAATGGAAATACTGAACAGAAGTAATCATTCAGTATTTTCTGCCTTGCCTTTGTTGTCTTCCACCCACCTGTCATTCTTTTTCAACTTGATAATACCATTTTAATTTTTCTTTTCTATCGGATGAATCAGACAAAGGCCTTGTCTCTTTCCTTTACTTCTTTTGCAATACCCAGTTCCATTTCAGCCTTAGCATTCCTCACCACCCTGTTGGCTTCCTTCAGTTGAACAAGATACAGTAAACGCTCCTGGTCCAATCTGTCTGAATCTCTTTAAATTACTGTGTTTGTTCCTAAATTGCCTTGTATCATCACAATGTATAATTGAAATGTCCTTTTTCCTACAGGCTTCTATGTAATTAATTCCAGATCCCCCCCCCCCCCGGAAAAAGGGACTATTTGAGCCCAGTGGCCCTACCCAGTTAACAAAATGAAATAAATAAATAATCTCTTAGAAACATTCATTTTTCCCCTTACTACACCCTCCATCTCCCTTTTAAATCATATTGGTTTTCTGTACCTTTTACCTTTCCCCCACTGCCTAAAGCAAAAGCTTGTGATCTCTTGTAGGCTATCCTTAATGATGGCCCATCTCCCTTTTACCCTCACTTCCTCTGTTCCCTTCATCATACCTCTAAGCTTCACTTTATTTCCTCAAAATCAGTCTGTCTGAAATCATGGAATCTAATTTTGGAATGTGGTGTTCTTTGCATTCCATTTTAAAAACACCCAAATTGCAAGCCATCCCATTCCTGCTAGAGGCAATTGGGCTGTACATTGACTGTACCATTCACACTCTGGCACATTCCTCAGATTTCCAGAGATTAACCATATCCAGGAAAGATACCAGTATTGGAAATGGAAAACATTCACTGGGGGGACTACACAGGTTGAGTTTAGACTCTGACACATATTGAAAGCCTAGAATAAGATTCTCAGTCTTTCCCATCTCTTCATCTAATATAGAAACATAGAAACATAGAAGTTGATGGCAGATAAGGACCGCAAGGCCCATCCAGTCTGCCCATTTCTTTTTCTATCTTATAAATGTGCCATCTGCCTTTGCTCTGCCAGTGGCCTATCTATTCATACTCATCTGTATTGCTCCCTTATGCCTATCCCATGCCTGTTTGAAGCCCTGCACTGTATTCATAGCCACCACTTCCTGGGGTAGGCCATTCCATGCACCCACCACCCTTTCTGTGAAAAAGAATTTCCTCACATTCCCCCCTTAATCAGCCTCCCTCTAATCTTATGCTGTGTCCTCTTGTCCTGCTATTTTTCTTATATTTAAACATGTTAGACTCTTTCACCTTGTTAATGCTCTTAAGGTGTTTGAATGTTTAGATCATATCACCTCTCTCCCTCCTTTGCTCAATGGTATACATATTGAGCTCCATTAATCTGTCCTCATATGTCTTCTGATGCATGTGTTCAGCTATGGGACTACATATAGTAGTAGTAGTAACAGTGTGTGGGTCAGCAATGGCAGCGAAGGGAAGTCAGAGTGGCTGGGGGGACAGGATGGTGAGGGGATGGTGGTGAGGGGGGTTCAGGGGGCTTTGCTTCTGATAAACTAACTGAACTACAAACAGCATCCCCTCATTCTTAGAAGCACTGTAATGTGTTGAGAACTGTTAACATACAGTGGAGCCCACCAAGGTACAATACAATGCTGGAGAATTACACAGCCATGTTACTGCAAGAGACAAGACAATATTAACGGCAGTTAATCCCTTTTATCATGCATTCAGTGTCACAGGATAATACTATGTTACATCCTGGTGGGCTCCACTACAGCAGGCAAGATACTGTGGTGAAGATTTACAGTGAAATCTCATCTACCATTGATATGGATTAAGATCCATACTTGCTCCGAGCCCGCCACCTGTCACTGTGAGGCAGGGGATAGGCTCGATGGGTCCTGCTGACTTCCATCCTAATAACTACATAAAGAACTAAATATAGAAACTTTGATGTAGGACTAGAGGCACCTGACAGGGGTCAGGGATCTTCTTTCCTATTTAGTGTATATGTTGCATTTTTATACATTAATTATTAAGTTACATGCCTTTCAGAGGACTGTGTTTTACACAGGAGCAATCCTTTCACATTTTACTCCTGGAACTGAGTCAAATCTAATTTCACTTTCGGAACTGAGTTCTTGTAGGTACAACCCCCCATATCCACCACTGATAGAGCCAGCCTGGGCAAATGTTCAGGATAATTGTTTTCTGTACAGAATTTATTCTTGGCATTGTCTGTTCTAGCTATGTGAGTCACAGATTTGCTAAACTGATTAATTGTGAGTGGAATTTAGTGGTAAAGTCCCAAAATGTTATGTGATGCCATGCAATAGTGATCTCACAGACCAGCAGGCAGAAAGCTCAAATATATAATTTTTTTTATTATTCTATTTAATAACTGGGTAATTATGGGGTAGTATATTATTGAAGCAGCATGTAGAGGCTAGTGTATGGTGACCCATACACTACAAGGCTATTCTTCCACCGAGTGGATACAATGCCAACTGATGACCTCAAGAGAGAAGCTCGAGAGGTCTCCAAGTCGACATTGTATCTACAAGGTGAAAGAACAACCGAGTAGTGTTTGGGTAACCACACACTGTTCTTTATAGTGTATGGTGCCCGAAAAAAAGACAAACAGAGACTCACTTTTCCATATTTTCACTCGGTTCTGCCGAGGCCCTCGATTCATAACTGCCGCTGCCCAGCACCCGCATGCACCCCTCTCACACAGCAAGGGAAGAATCAGGACATCTGCTGTAGCCCCTTGTATTATGATGTCCTCACTAACACAGAACAAAAAGTCATTCTGCATTAATGAGGACGTCACTACTGCAGCAAAACAACTTTTTGCAGTGTATGGATTTCCATACACAACCACATTCCACCATACACTATAAGGATATTGTTGTCAGTATAGTTTTGTAGTCAGATGAAGCAGCATGGGAGGAGGAGTAATATATTTCACATTGCAGGGAAATAAATGGGTTTGTTGGGAACACTTGTGATGGTGCTCAGAAGGCTTCAATAAATGAAGTAAAGCAGACTTTTGTAGTGTTTATGGGAGATTGGGAAGTCAGCTCATCAGGATCAGGAAATTACCAAGCAGACAAGCACTGTGATGCATGGTTACAGTATACACAGTACAAGCCACATGGCAACTGGAAAATCAGCAGATCAGGATCAAAAAATTGGCAGAGCAAGTATGAGTAGTGCATGACTGCAGTACACACAGAATAGGCCAAGCCACACTGAAATGGCGATTGAGGAAAAACAGACAGTGCAGCAAAAGCAGTGTGTCAGAGTGCAAGTTTTATTTTTTTTTAACCAGGAGAGACACATTAAGCTGAAGTGTGTTTACAGATGTGACCTGGGAGCACAAGGAAGTTAAGTGACTTGCTCAGGGTCACACAGTATGCCACTGGAGGCTGTGGGATTCAAATCCAGGTCTCCAGGGTTGCAGCTCAGAGCCTTAAACCACTGTGCTATATTGCCTCCTGATGGGTCTATGTGATAACGGTGATCGTGGAAAGGCGATCGTCATTAAGGAGAATGTACATCGGCGTAAAGCAATTTCACCGATGTACATGTGCAGCACAAACCAAACGTGTACCAAAAACATCGTTTTTTTTTTGTTTTGGAGGGGGGGGGTTGTGCCCCACCTCGCTACTAAAGGATTATCAGCTCTAAGGGGGTGCATGTCTGGAGAGGGTGAGAACAAAAAAAATAAAATTTCACAGACCGGCACAAAAATACTGACACGCCCAGAATCGAACCCGGTATTTTCCCAATTCTAGCCTGTCACAAACACACCACACCACATGGCCAGCTCGACAACCCACCACCGCACTACACCTCACAAACCCTCCCTCCCCTTTCTCTCATCACACGGCATGCTTGCTCCCACCCCACCGTGCACGTATACATATAGCGACAGGATGTCGCTATAGCCGTATTCACCCCCCTGTTCAGTAGCCTTGTGAACAGGCACCACTACTGAGTTGACCTTTTTGTAAGGGCTCAATAGCGGATGCCCTTGTCACAGGATACCCCTCCTGACAGGCAGCAGTCTGGTAACTGAAGAATACTATAATAAATCTGGAGTAGAAACTAGTACTCACCATATAGTAGATCTGTTTTATCTGGTATACTGTTAAAACAGCTACTGCACTTGAGCATCTCACATATGAGCGACTCAAGTGCAGTACTTGTTATGTTAGTGACCTTGAAAGGGTAGCGACATGTGAAGAGAAGGCGTACGGAAGGACAGGACAGGGGACAGAAGAGAAGAGAAGGTATGTTGGAGGTAGTGCAGCTGAAAGCTGTTGAGCTGGCTGTGTGGCATGGTGGTGAGGGTGGCTTGCTATAGGAAGGAGGGTGCATACCATTTTGCAGGTGGGAGTATTTATTTATTTTTTTTACAAGTTTCACCTCCTCACCAACATGCACCCCCCTGGAGTTGACAATATTTAGTAAGGGGGGTGTGAGAAGTGAAGCATAAATAGAGATGTATGCTCGCTCGGTTGTGTTTACTTGGACTGTACATCACCGTTTTTATTTTCGGCAATGTACACTCAACCTAATGGTGATCGTGGTTTTGCAATCACCGTTATCACATGGAACCATTTTATCTTTCTCCTCTATACTCACTTTGTATTCTACCTTGTGAAACACATCTTGTACCACACCTGATAATTAAATGACTCCACACTGTGTAATGCTCTGCCTCCTTTTGTATATTTTTTAATAAGATCAGAATAACATACAGTATGCTTTGTGAACATTTCATACCCATATAACAAAAGATTACATTTAAATGCAGCCCTTAAGTCATAAATCATGTGACTACTAAATTGTCACTTTGAAATACAAAATATCAAAAATGAAGGTGGGGAGGAGTGTTAAAAATGCACAGTGGAGAGGGAGCTGAGAAGGCCCATGGCATTCTTTGGGATAGAGGTGGAGGCCTCATATGAACATGGTCATGGTAATTCAATTAAGCAACACTACTCTCCTATACTGTAGCTAAAGTTGCCGCTAAAAGTTGTCTCTGACAACCCCTCACCAGATTGTAAGAGATATCATAATCTTCCACATCTGAGTGATTCACGCAGTAGAATATTGTTTTCCAGGTTGCTTTCTGAAAATCTGGTAAATGAGTTGATTCTGGTCACTAAGTATTAACTGTTTGGTTGCCATAGAGGCTTGGTAAACTATTGCCTTTTGATATACACTAATAATAACCTTGTTTATTAGATTCAGTAGTATTGTTTCTGGTCTACAAGAATTTTAACCCAAATAGTTTCTACAATCAATTCATCTGCATTAGTCACCATTCCTTGATCTTGGGACAATCTCACTAAACTTAAAGGATGAACCATACACCTTTTTTTTTGTTAGTTTCTGTTGACAAGGAAAGGAGGCCTATGCAATTGTGCCTCTTTACAAGGCTTGCACCAGTAAGGGGAAGCAGATGGAAACCAAATAACATTGAACAAGATTAAGCTTTTGGTAGTATTGTTAGTCAATTTGGGAAATTTGGCAAAACTCAAGAAACTTTCTGTACTTTTTTTTTTGAGAAGTGCCATGGAATCCTTAATGTCCACCTAAACATCCACCAGAACAGGCAGCTAGGACCTTGATCTAATGTCTCATCTTAAAGATGGCACCTCAGGAGTGCAGCTCCCCCTCATGCTGCACTACAGTGTGAGTATTAGGATTTAACCCAAGTTTCTAGTGTGGGGCTAGGACCCACAACCTTCTGATCTTCTGGCCTCAGAGATGATTGTGCAACTTGCTGAGCCACTGAAACTGACATTATATCCATGCCAACATTGTTTGTCATTATAGTGTAAAATACTACTCAGTAGTTTTATTTTATTTTGTAATTTATTTACCCAGCATAGCCAAGCTGATAAACATCTCATTTCCGGTGTGGACCATCTGCTACCCATTTCCACATCTGGGTAGACTGGAGAACTGGGATGTTGTTACTTGCACATGGTCACACAAAGAACTTTTGACTCAACCCTGGACTGAACCTATGATCTCTTCTGGTGCTCTAACCATTAAGCCACACTACCTCAATTTTACTGGAGCTACAGTATATGGTATATGTGACATATAAAAGTTTAATTTGTAAAGCTTTGTGCCTGACATACAAATAATACTTAGAGCCTTACCGAAATGTTAACTATGATGCCTCCTCTGTATGTTCGCCTAATTTTTGTTCCCATGAGTATGAATTTTCAATAGTTGATTAGTCTTGTGTTGATCTAATTAAAGCAATATAAAGGCAAACAGTTCTTGCTTGACATTTCCAATCATTTTTAATAAATCTGTCTTCTCCAGCCCCATCCCAGTACTTGTAATGTGTTCCTAAAGTTTATAAACATTTTATATAATAAAGTTGAATATAATGTGTATGTAGTGAATTAAGCAATAAGTTCTGACGGGTGTGGTCAGGCTGGGATAACGTCACCCTCAGGTTGTTGGGCACGAGGCCGCAGGCCGATTGTGTCCAATGACTGAGGTGTGACGTTATCCCAAAAGACACACATCCTGGAGTGCATTATTGCTATTATACAATGGCTTGTTGTTATACAGAATAAAAAAAAAATTTTAAAGATGTTTTTGTGTGGAAAAAATATTTTTGTTTTTTAAGAGAAGATGAAACAATCAATAAAAAGCTCCATAAAACAATCAATCAAAAGCCCCATCAAAAGCTCATCTGCAGGTTCACAGTGAGGCTGAGACTAGAGCTGTGATGTTGTACTGGGATAACATCACGGGTCCAGCCCAAGACTGACCAATCAGAGCCCAGGATGTTTTCTTGCCATTGCATAATTCTTTTTTGTTTAATATTATATGTTTTATATTTTATAATTGTTTCCTGGAAGTGCATAAAGGAGAGTCCCTTAATCAAGTTGTTCCATGTTTTATTTACAGTTTCCCCAATATTTATCCACTATTGTTTGCTTATTCACTTTGAAGGGATGAGGTGCTATGCCTACAGTAGACCTTTGAATCAGTGCCCCACGTACTGTATGGCTTGTTAAGAAGTTGAGGGATGTAAGGGATGGACGTAAAAAGTAAGCAGGTGTGTGGCAAACTGGCTGGGAGAAAGGACTGAAAAAGTGGTAGTAAATGGGAAGCCTCAGAGATCAAGGAAATCACAAGTGGAGTGTCACAGGGATCAGTGCTGGTGCCAAGCACTGTTCAATGTGATCATCTATGACATACAGTATAGTACTGTAGATCAAGGTATCAATGGTAAAATCTACCTCTTTGCAGATGACACTAAACTCTATGGCCAGGTAGACACTGAAAGATGGGATAAGAGATATGAAACAAAATTTAAAGATACTAGAAGGATGGTCTAAGATTTGACAACTAAAGTTTAATATTAAGAAGTCCACAGTTATACATGTGGGCAAGGGTAATCCAAGGATGTGTTATTGGAAGGGGAGTTTCAGAAAACAGAGTGGCCACAGGCAATGAAATACAAGTTCCTAGAGTAATTAATAATGTTTCTCAGATAACAACCAGATCAGGGGGGAGGGAGGAAGGTGAGCAATGAACCTTCTTTTAAAATGGTTCTTTGTGGAGAAGAAATAACTTTAATCCTTGTATCATGTGCTGTAATGACTCTGTTATTAATATCATGTCCGTTTCTGTGGGGATTTTCTCAAGCCCTGCTCTTTTGCTGTTCCCTTCCTTTAACCTTTGCTGTGCACGGACTGCTGTATCAGTCCAGAATTCCTATATGTTCTAATTCTGTAGGCAGCCTATGTGTTAAGTCTTTATTGTAATTAAAATAAAATCAGTTTTCAGGTTTGTTTCGTATGGTTAGAGGGGTCTCCTTGTACACCTTTTGTGATTTGGTCCTCCTTCATTTCTGTGTGGGTGGCATTTGTTTTTCCTAACTCTTTATTTTCTCCTTCCCTACCCCCATTTGCCTTATTGCCTACAGGAGAGACAGGGAGGGCAGAAGGCGGGGGAGTAGCTCTCTATGTAAGGGAGTAGCTGTCTATGTAAGGGAAGGGATAAAAGCAACTGAACAAAAGAGTAAACAGGGAGGAGAGGAGGCACTGTGGGTCATCTTAGAGACTGGAAATGGCACCACAATCCACACAGGGGTTGTATATAGACCCCCATGTCAGGGGGAGGGAATGGACAAGGATATGATAGAAGGCATACTTAGGATGGCAGAGAAAGGGGAGATACTGTTGATGGGGGACCTTAACATGCCAGATGTTAACTGGAGCACCTTTGCAGCAGCTACATCCAAAAGCAGGGCCATTCTTGATGTCCTTCAGGTGGCATGCCTCAAACAGCTAGTTTTGGAACCCACTCGTGAGGGAGCAATCTTAGACCTCGTACTCTCAAATGGGGACAGTAAGAGGATCTCAGATCTAGAAGTGAGTAGCCATTTGGGAACAAGTGACCACCAAACAGTGTGGTTCATGATAAACTCTGCTACAGAGTCAAGCCACAGAAAAGTGAGGGTTCTGGAATTTAGGAGTGCTGACTTTGGCAATATGGGAGAGTGCCTTAGAAAAGCACTAGCAAACAGGCTAGAAGGAGGGGTGGAGCAACAATGGGCAAATATCAAAACTGCCATCACAGAGGCAACAAGCCTTTGTGTGAAGCAAATAAATCAAAATGAAAGAAAAAGCCACTATGATTCTCAAAAGAGGTGGTGGTGAAGGTTAGGGAGAAAAAGATAGCATTTAGGAAGTATAAGGAAACACAGAAGGAGCAGGACAGAGAACTGTACCAGTTAAGGCAGAGGGAAGCAGGGAGGCTACTCAGAATAGCAAAGGCACAAACTGAGGAAAAGATAGCTAACTCGGTTAAGAAGGGGGATAAAACCTTTTATAGGCATATCAGGGAGCGTAGAAAGACAAAGGGAGGGATAGTGAGGCTGAATAGAATGGATGGTGGGTGGGCAGAGAGTGACAGTGATAAAGCAGGGATACTGAATGAATACTTCTGTTCAGTATTCACAAAAGAGGAAGTGGGGGAGGTGCCTAATCCAATTAACAGAAGCACTCTGGAGAGGGAGGTTGATCCCAGTCCTTTCACAGAAGAAAGGGTTCTGAAAGAACTCCTAAAACTGAAGGTAGACAAAGCAATGGGGCCAGATGGAATTTACCCCAGAATTCTAAAAGAATTAAGCAGAGAACTAGTGACACCACTGACTATGCGTTTTAACAAATCATGGGAGGATGGTGTAGTACCTGAGGACTGGAAGAAGGTAGATGTGATTCCACTTCACAAAAGTGGGACCAAGACGGAGTCAGGAAACTACAGACCTGTCAGTTTGGCCTCTGTGGTAGGGAAAGTGATGGAATCACTTCTGAAGGAAAGAATTGTTGAGTACCTAGAGGCCAGTGGGGCACAGAACCCAAGGCAGCATGGGTTTACAGTGGGAAG
This sequence comes from Neoceratodus forsteri, assembly GCA_016271365.2. Taxonomy (NCBI): domain Eukaryota; kingdom Metazoa; phylum Chordata; order Ceratodontiformes; family Ceratodontidae; genus Neoceratodus; species Neoceratodus forsteri. The sequence continues at coordinate 762,193,616 of CM057451.1, forward strand.
GTCATGTCAGACAAATCTAATTGATTTCTTTGACTGGGTGACCAAAGTAGTGGACCAGGGAGGGGCTGTGGACATGGCCTACCTAGACTTTAGCAAGGCATTTGACACAGTCCCACACAAAAGATTAGCAGTCAAATTAACCAGCCTGGGAGTGGGTCCCAAGGTGGTAGCCTGGGTAAAACATTGGCTAAACAACAGGACACAGAAGGTAATTGTGAATGGAGTCCACTCTGTAGACAGGGGGGTTACTAGTGGGGTACCGCAGGGTTCGGTACTGGGTTCAGTCCTTTTTAATGTCTTTATAAGTGACATTGCAGAGGGACTGGAAGGAAAAGTATGCCTCTTTGCAGATGACACAAAGATCTGCAACAGGGTTGATACACAAGGAGGCATGGAAAGGATGAGAAGGGACTTGGTAAGGTTGGAGGAATGGTCAGAAGTATGGCAGCTTGGATTCAATGCAAAGAAGTGCAAAGTAATGCACCTGGGAAACAAAAGCCCAGAGGAAGATTACACAATGGAGGGGGTAGTAACAACAACAAAAATGGAAAGAGACCTAGGGGTACATCAGATGACCTTAAGGTTGGCAAGCAATGCGAGAAGGCAGTAGGGAGGGCTGGGGGGATACTGGGATGTATAGGGAGAGGTATCACCAGCAGAAAACAGGAAGTTGTTATCCCCCTGTACAGACAGTTGGTGAGACCCCTTTTGGAGTACTGCATCCAGTTCTGGAGATCCCATCTCCACAAAGACATAGACAGGATGGAGGCAGTTCAGAGGAGGGCAACTAAAATGGTGCAGGGTCTGCAAGAGAAGCCATGCGAGGAGAGACTAAAGGAGCTTAATATGTATACCCCTGAGGAAAGGAGGGAGAGGGGGACATGATAGAAACGTTTAAGTACCTCAGTGGAATCAACAAAGTCCAAGAGGGTAGCATCTTTCAGAAAAAGAGATGTGCAAGAACAAGGGGACACAATTTGAAGATAGAGGGGGGACGGCTCGGGGCAATGTGAGAAGTATTTTTTCACAGAGAGGGTGGTGAACGCATGGAACAGCCTTCCTGAGGAGGTTGTGGGGTCTAAAACTGTGGGAGAATTCAAGCATGCATGGGACAGACATAAGGCAATTTTTGTAGGGGGGTAGGAAGAAATAGGCTGTTGGTTAAATAGGATCTGCAGCTTATTGTCTAGGTAGGGAAATGGGCAGACTAGGTGGGCCTAGCGGTCCTTATCTGCCGTCAAAGTCTATGTTTCTATGTTCTGTGTTTCATCTTGCTTTCCTTCAGCACTTTTCTTAAATTATCATTGCTTTTCTTTATCCGGTGTGGGGTACTTCCCATTTAATATTCCAATATTTTGGATTAATGTCCTCTTTTGCAAAATAAGTGGGAGTGTTGAACCGATTATCACTTCAATGTTTTCTGTGGGTCTTTAAATTTTAATGGCCTGTCCTTCACTTCAATGTTCAGTTTCTTCTTCATTCCTATCTATTCCCTTTCACAGAATGTTATTATTAATTTCTCTGTTAATTTCCACTCTCTGTTTGCACAGCAGTGTTTCTCTGGAATCTTCACTTGACTCAACCAAGTAAGTAAAGTGGGAGCAAGAGAATATCAGCCCAAGTATAATAATATTCTTTTTAAAAAATGTTGTTAATGCACCAGTTAAGGTTCAGATTAAACTGACAAAAGTAGGTAAATGTGGTGTTATGGTTTCCAACCCTAACACCCCATCCCCACCCTGCAAGCAGCTAAAGAAAAAAACATTATGGTTTTGCCTGTCCTGAGTCTTCGCAAATCAGGCCTGGGATCTTGGGGTTATCAACCGTAACACTCCCACCAGTCCATCAGCAAATAAGCTGAGCTGTGCAGACTGTGTGAGACTGGTCTGTATTTGCCCTGTGCACCCATCCATCTATACTTTTTGAGATACTGTAATTGTATCCTTACTTGCCTGTGGAAGTGCAGGGCCCTCTGTGGGGGAGGGTCTGCGCTTCCATTAGTAGGACAACAGTAACCAAACTGTCAGCATAGCCTTCTTATTACTCTACCTCATGTATCCACTACTAAAAATGTTATTCTCTCAATAAAGTAAGTTTAAAAATGTTCAAATCCCCACCAAAACATTGATTCCATGCCACCACAATGTCATTCCATGACACAGGTGTGAAAACATCATTTTGCCAGGATTTGAAAAATGACAGCTGTCATGTTCATGAGGTGGTGTAAAAAAATGGGTATGTTGAAAATCTGGAGTCAAAATATTTAAAATTACCAAACTTACAAGCTAGCGTTGTAACATTTCTACAGATGTGCATTTTTTGACCAAAATATTCCACATATCCTTCTTATGACATAGTAACAAATATTGCAGCGAAGCACTACATGAAGGCATGGACTTCCAAAAAGCAAATTTGTTCAGGTAGCCAGACAAGTTTCCCCACGGTGCTTCCAGGGAGCAGTCCCTCTTCATTGGGGGGGGGGGTCACCAAATACTACACTTACTTACTTAAATATACAACATTGAATGACATGATTCAAATGCAATGATGTGGTCACATGATAACATCAGTATAAAAAAACACCTCTGTGATTTAGTGCAAGTGAAGTACTTTAAAAACAAATCAATTACTGCACCTCACTCAAACAGTTAGCTTAGAAACATATTGATCAAGTGTACCATATTTGTTTTATATGGCACACAAGGTAGGTTCTTGGACATACTAGATGGACCTTGTGGTCCCCTTCTGCCATCATGTTCTATATTTCTATGTTTCTATATTGCACTACACAATACTTTAATGGCTATTTGTATCATAAATAGATATTAGTCATCATATGCTGAAGCATTTCATTTTTTACATTTATTTATTTTTTTATGTTATTTATTTATTTATTTATTTAGTATTTTGGAAAAAAAAACCTTTGAGCAAGATGCTCATTTACAAAGGTTCCATGTCGAGAGTACAAGACAAAAACAAAGTTACAAATCACGGAGACAAAATAATGAAAAATTACACAGGCAGTTAGAGAAATCATGACAATTTGAGTAGCAGAAATAAAATGCTGCAGTAATCCTCAAGGTATACAGACCATGTATGGGATAACAAGCGGCCCAGAGGCTGGGTATTTGTCAGCACAACATTTACAATATACATCTTGAAGTAACAAGGCAAGGGAGGTCAGAAGGGGAGGGGGAGGGAGACAAAGAGAGTAGTAATAGAGTGAGGTGAAGTATAGGAAAAGGTTGCAGTGTTAGTGGGCATGACAGTGAAAGGTGATTAGAGTAGAGTAACTAGCAGGGGAGAAAGGGAGTGCTAAAGGTCATAGCCAAAGTATATGAGATAGGAATTGGGGTAAGGGCAGGGTGCAATGGGGAGACTGGTGGTAGGGGTGTTAGACGGGATGAAGTGCTAATCTGGAGAACATGTAGATCAGTCAGAAGGTGGCTTCTAAAATTAACTCAGAACAGATCTGGGATTAAAATAAAGTGAAGGGAGATTAAAATAAGGTAAAAGGGGGGGATGTATAGAGAAAAAGAGGGGAGGTCATGTGGCTCTCCTACAAGCACATGAACCCATGTTGTCAAGATGCTGCTTCAATACAGACTTGAAAGTCAAGAGATTCGCAATATTGAGTCTCAGTCAGGACCTCATTAAGCCAAAGAGGGGCGCTATATGAGAACAAGCACTATCTGAGTGATGTTCTCCTGAAAGGGATGCTGAGTGTACTCCAAACTTTACCTCGAGTGCCGTAGTGGGAGTGAGCCACTTGTAGGATTTTTGTAATGCAGAGGGGTGTCTGACCTAACAAAGCTTTTTTCCCCAAGAATGCAGATTTGATTAGCCAATTGGTTTGCTGATTCAGTTCACAGGTATGTGTAAGTTTATCTGCCCCAGGGGTAAGTCTGTATGGCTTATTAAGGGCTGTAGCTACCCATTCTAGTGCAGTGTCTGATGCGGCCCCGTAGACTACCAAACTGTAGTTGATTATTGACATGATTGAACTGGAGATGGAGAGCTGCAGGTGTTAGATATTGCCTGTGCCTAAAAAGAACTCCAAGTTTGATGTTAACTGCCTTCACTGCCTGGTCAATGTGCTGTGTGAAGGCGAGAGTGTTGTCCATCATAACCCCAAGGTACTTAAAGGAATGCACTTGCTCAAGGGGGGCTGCTTTGTGTAAGGAATAAGACACAATGAGGTGTGGTTTATGGCCTGATAAGAGCATGCCCCAGGTGTGTAATGAGGCATGAGAGATGCTTGCACTGATTGCCTTTAGCACCTAGGAAGTGCTCTTATCAGGCCATAAATCATATCTCGGAGTGTCTTATTCTGCTCATAAAATGGGTTCCCTAGGAAAGAGGTTAATTAAAACATGCATATAAAAAAGTGTACATCAAAAGTGTAAAGAAAAATATGTTGATATCAATAGAGAACAAAAAATTAGTCCTTGTCATAGTCTTGGGATGGAGCTGTTTAACTAATTGACACCACTGTCCACTCACCTAACTTCCCCCACACACACACAGTATCACTCAGATCTATGCTTATTTTCCTCTTTTCTTCACATTTCTCTGTATCTCTGAGGAGTGCCTGACTGCCCACTGAGTTTCACTTACAGCGAGCAGGAGCAAGTGTGTACCATATTGGCTGCTGTATTGTGCTGTGCTGATGTTTCTGGCCCCCCCAAAACACAAATAATTTTTTTGTGTGTTCTTTTTCTATTTTTTAATATTTCACTGCTTGTTTCACTTTAGCTATTACCTTACTGAGAATCCATCCCGCTTGAGTTAGAGCAAGTGTGTCCCTTTGCGGCCGCTGTAAAGAGCAGTTTCATGTTTGGGATTTTCAAATCATATTATAGATCGAGGGAGCCATTGCAAATTGGGTTTTTTACTTTACTTTGTTCCATGGGTTTCAGGTTGGTGAGGCCAGAGATCAGACAGCGCCAGTGTTAGAAATGGATCGGACACCACAATAACTGTTTACAGTTTGAAACAATGGTCACGGTAGCCTTACATTGGCTAATGGAGGAATGGGCAGTAAGAAAACAAAAATTACAGATTCAAGGTATTAGAGTTTTGTTCATGGGGGGGAACAGGGGACTTGAATGTGCTTAGTACAGTGAGTGGTATTATTGTAGTTTTCCCATTGTTTGAGAGGGGTGGGGGGCAGTCCAGTCTGGCCACTACAGGACAGGACAGAGTTTGTATTGCACACTGTTCTGTGTTGTTGTTCTCTGTCCTGACTGAACTCAGCCCAGCAGCGGAGACTGAATTCGGGGATTGCCAGAGCCTGTAAGAGATAAAGTGTCCTGCACTACAGCCTGACTGTTGTGAGGCACTTCCTGCCTGCCCCACCCACCCAGGGTCAGCACTCTATATATTGCTGTTTGCAGGTCACATGTCACATCATGTGACCTACCCTCCTTTTTACTAAGTGTCCACTTTCCCATTTGCAGGTTATAGACACCAACCACTAGGGGTCACTGCACTCTCCACTCTAGCTGCTCTTTCAACTCTATACCCTCCTAGGGACCATTTCAAAGCTGACCCACTAGAGGTCACTGCAGTTCCCTTTGAATCCTTTTACCACCTATTTTCCTCACTCCTTCCATCAGCCTATTTCTAAGTACCTGCTAGCATCAAACCTGGTACCCTTCTGTCCAAATTCTACTGACTATCCGCTAAGCCAATGAAGCAGGCCAACAACTTCCTCTAGTTTCATACTCTTAACCCTCCCTCACTCCCTCCTTTTCTGAATTAAAAATTAAACCCTTCTACACTCCATCCCTGAGCTGTGATCAAACCCAGTACCCTTGCAGTCAGAGTCAGCAACTCTACCGCTGGACCACATTGCCTACCTATTTTATTCCTACTTTCTAAGCCTTTTAGTCTCTTACCCCCCCCCCACCACCTGCCAAAATATAAGTTTACCACTTCTCTCTTCCTGCCTTGCAGGATTTGAACCCTGCACCCTTACTTCCAAAGTCCACAGTTCCACCACTCAGCTAGCACACCTGCCTGTTTTTACTTCAGGATTTCAAAACTCTAAAAATGCACTAACCCTCTGACACAACTAAAGTGTTATCTAAGTGCTTCTGCAGACCTTGAACCCAACTCCCTGCTGTTACCCTGGTCAAGACTTGAACCTGGTACTCTGTGCACCGCCACTACACCATAGCAGCAACTAGGCTCAGAGGTGACCTCTCGCTACTATCTCCCCTCTATCATCCTAGTACCCCCATTCTTTCCTCACTTCAGCTCCCCCACCCTTTCCAACTATGCATATGCATCCCCTGCTCACCAGCCTATATCTTCTCCTCCTCCTTTTTTTGCCTTCCACCAACCCTAGTGTCCCTATTAACCCTCAGCCTCACTACTCCAGTGTTCCTACCTACCTGCTGTCCTCCTCCTCCTTTACCACTGCTCCTCCCTCCTCCTCCTCCTCCACATCCCATATGCTCCTCTCCACCTCACCCCCTTCCAGACACTACCTTTCCTCCCCCAGCTCCCTTGCGCTTCTGATCACTCAGGCCTTTCTGCCTGTGCTGCCTTACCCACCCCTTGTGCAACTAAACCCCTTCCTCATTCTATCGCCTCCCGGCGAACTCTCCATCTGCCTCCCTCTGACCAGAGCACTTCTCCTCCTTCTACTCCTAACAGGGAACATACAGCCCAACCCTGGCCCTGCCCCTCCCACCCACCCACCCACCCAGCCCACTGGTCTTCAAGTAGCCTCCATGAACATATGCAGCCTGCTGAAGAAATTTGACACCCTACAGTGTGGGCCTTGGCTCATCAACCAGACATCATAGCCCTGGTTGAAACCTGGCTGTCCAATCCACCCCTGACTCATTTGTCTCCTCCCAGGCTATACCTTATACCGAGGACCGAGGACAACGAGGGGAGGCTGTGCAAACTACACCAGGGACACAATACCTGACACGCACTCCCACCCTGCCCTTATAAATGGGGCCCAGGCTCTTACCCTCAAACTCACCCCAGACCCTCTAGAGCCTCTGTATCTCACCACAGCCCTACTGCCCCAAAGAACCAGCACCTGGCCCTGGTATCTTAACGGACTACCTGGCCACCCTCCACCATAAGGCAGAACAAATCCTAGTGGGGGACCTTAATGTAAATTGGCTCAGCACCTCCTCATCCACGATCAGAGACTCATTTGCCGCCCAAGATCTGACACAACTCGTCACCCAGCCCACGAGACTTAACCCTAAGAGAGGTACCAGCACCCTTCTGGATGTTATTATAACTAACCGACCCCATAAAATCCAAAACATCCAGGTCCTCCCAGACTCCCTAAGTGACCACTCCCCTATCCTATTTCATTGGGTAGTCCCCAATCCCAAACCCAAAGCCCAGACCACCCTCCGCAGGCGCCTCCACCCTGGTGGGCTGAAAAAACTTAAAGTACTCCTCACCCAGGTAAACTGGTCCCCCATTCAGCATGCAACCAACATTGACACTGCCCTCGCCTTCTTCACTCACACCTTCAACATGGCCTGTGATCTTTGCACCTTCACCAAAATCCGTCCAAAACAGAATGCACCCTGGGTTAGCCCAGCCCCTCCTACAATTACTTAGAAACCGGATAACCTCTGGCACCTTGCCACTGAAACAGGTCATCTGTCTGATAGGCAAGCCTACAATGCAGCCCGAATAAGTGCTCATGGGCCATCAGGAAAGCCAAGGCAGACCATTACCAGGCCTCCCTCCTCCTCCTGGGCTCAGCCCGGACTTTCTGGGATAATATTAAGCAACTTAACGGTAAAGCTTGCTCTCCTGCCCCATCCCAGCTCACTAGAAATGGCACTACCTCCACCGAGCCTGCCACCATAGCTAACTGGTTCAACACCACTTTCACTGACCTTAGCTCAGTCCTCCCTAGTAATTTCTTTGACCTTCCCCCCAACCAACCTCCCCCTGTCCTCCAGCACCCCAGCTTCCACCTGCACAAGATTTCTACCCGGGAAGCCAGACCCATCCTAATCAAAGCTCTCAATGGCAAAAATCCTGGCAGTGACTCGCTGGACCCCAGCATCCTCAGGCTGGTGCTAGATGAAGTCCTTGCCCCACTCACCAGCCTAATTAACCAGTCACTCTGCCTGGGACAGTTTCCCACAGCTTGAAAACAGCCATTATCACACCTATTCATACAGCATGGCCGGCCAACAACTCAATGCAACTCCATCCTCCCCTCTCTAAAGCCCTGGAGAAAGTGTAGGTCATTCAAATCACTGATTATCTGGCTAAGCATAACATTTTATGCCCAGAGCAACATGGCTTCCGTGCTGGTCACAGGACAAGCACTGCCCTTATTGAATTCTCCAACTTTCTACACTCCTCCTTGGATACCAGCTCCCTAGCTGGTGCAGTGTTCATCGACCTCTCAAAGGCTTTCGACACTGTCTCCCATCCACTTCTGCTGAATGCACTCTGCCACACTGGTCTCTCAGCTGGCCCCCTAGCATGGTGCACTAGCTATCTTGAAACTCAATTTCAGTGTGTAAAAATTAATAGCACACTCTCCGATACCCATCCCATTCTCTCTGGGTTCCCCCAAGGCTCCATCCTGGGCCCCCTTCTCTTCTCGCTCTATCTGAACACACTGCCCAGTGCATGCCCTGGCAAAATTCTACTGTATGCAGACTACGCTGTCCTTTTTGCCACCCACCGCAATCCCATCTCCCTACAGGACTCCCTACAGCAGTCTTTCAACAGTGCCGAGGCTTGGTTTAAGGAGCGCAGACTCATCATCAATCTTAATAAAACCAAAGCTATGCTCTTTTCCCACCCCCAAAACAAAGCTAGCAACCACCCACTCTATATCCTTCCAAGTACCAATCAGCCACTGGAACAAGTCTGTGCTCCTACAAATACCTTGGGGTTACCTTGACTCAGCCCTCACATTTCACAACCACATCGACACCCTAATATCCGCCACTAACACACGGCTTGGCATCCTCTTCCACCATAGAACCTGCCTTCCCCCAAATGCTCTCCGGCTCGCTGTTACATCATCCGTTCTGTCCCTTGTAGACTATGGTCTACCAGTATATGGTGCTGCCGACACCACTGCACTCAACAAAATTCACTTAACCCTGAATAAAGCCTGCAGATTGATTACTGGTGCCCCCAGGCTCACACACACCTGCCACCTGTATGTCAAGGCTAACCTGCTTACCCTGGATGAACGGCTCCGATACCAAACCTGTCTCCTCACAAAAAAAACCCTACTCGGGCTCTCCCCATGGGGTAACGGCATCCATCCACCAGAGCACCCCCACTATTGCAACACGGTCTTCCTACAAGACCACTCTAATGGTCCCCAGATCAAGAACCAGCCATTACCAGAGGTCCTTCTGCTATAGAGCCCCAACCTGGTTTAACTCTCTCCCTGCCCCCATCACCAATGCCACCACCATCTCCAAGTTCAAAACCACCCTTCGGAACCACATCATCAGCACTCGTAACTGCTCCTGTCTCTGAACATAGCCTCCACCTCTGCTACTCTTGACAACGCCCCCCGGGCAGCTCTCCACCTAGCAGCTCTCCACCTAGCCATCCCCACCACCACTTCCCTGTACACCATGCCTCTGTTTAACCTGGCCAGTGTCAGCTGTTTCAGTGTTTACCAACTAGATTGCTCACTTGATACAAACTTGTGTAACACCTGTTGTCAATTACATGTACCCTGTAACCTAATTGTATTTGTCTGACCATGGTGTGATGTGGCACCTCTGTTGAACGTCTGTTGTTTTGCAAATCTATGCTATGTAACCAAAAAACACAATGTATGTCTTCATGTGACGAAGTACCTTTGGAAACGAGCCTCTGGCTCAAAGGTTGTAAACTGATTCTTATAAATAAATAAATATGTCCTGATCAGGAGACAGCCAGAAGTATCTCTCAACCAATCAGGATGAAGAAAACTACGGACCCATTTTATAATATTGGATATAGTTAGGAATGGGTTGTTTTTCTTGTGCTGTTGACTAGAGAGGAGCATAATTTTAGTTTTTTTGTAGTTGAGTAGCAATTTTTGTAAACTAAACCACTCCTCAAGAAGGTAGAAAGTGGGCAGCAGTTCCTTTTGCAGTGAATTGATATTGGAGTTGCTGCTTAGGATGACTGTATCATCCGCATACAGAATTATTTTGCTCATGCAGGCCTCAGGAAGAACATTCAGGAACAGGCTGAAGAGCACAGGATCTAGGATTGAGCCCTGGGGGACACCGAGTGAGATTTCTTTATCACCAGATACAACCATTCCAGTTTTGACCCTCTGAAATCTGTGTGATAGGTAGTCTTGAAACCAGTGGACAGGGTTAGTGGCCACACCCAAGGTTGCTAATTGATCTAGCAAGAGGGAGTGGTTGACAGTGCTGAAGGCCTTTGTGAGATCAATAAAGACTGATCCCACCAGCTTACCTCCATATAAGGCACTATGCACGTAGTCAGTAAACTCAACCAGTGCAGCTGCAGTGCTATGGTTCTTCCAAAAGCCATGCTGCTGGGGACACTGTGGACTGTACTTCTGAAGATAATCAGCAATCTGATCAGCTACAATTCTCTCTAGTGCTTTAGAGAGAGCGGAGAGGATGGGAATTGACCTTTAATTGGCAATGCAGGATCTATTATCCTTTTTGAGAACAGAGGTCACCAGAGCTTGTTTTCATATTGAGAGGAATTTCACCAGAGTGAGTGATTTGCTGAAAACTTTCATGATGGGTACTATAAATTCATTGAGGGAAAGGACAACCAGTTTCATATCAATGCTGTCACTTCCAAGCCTGGTTTTTCCAAGGACCTTTCTGACATATGTCCTTGCCTCTTTGACAGAGACATGCTTGAAATAGACACCTGGATGTTCAAGAGCTGATCTGTGGGTGTTCAGAATGGATTCAGTGGCTTTGAGATAGTCAGTGGGGAGTGTGGTGCTTAGGTCCGTAAAGGCAACATTGAAAGACTCAGCTAAGGAGTAAGGGTCCAGTGTAGGGGTACCATCGATTTTAATTATCATGGGGTGTTTCTAATCATCTTTCCCTAGGAGATTCTTAATGTTGTCCCAGAATCTCTTGCCATCATCCCAATTCATTTTCATATGCTCCTTAAAGAATTTAGCTTTAGCAAGCCTGATGAGATATGTGCATCTATTCCTGGCAGCCCTATAATTCTAGTAATCAGATTTGTAGCCCATGGTCCTGGCTCTACTCCAGAAATTGTCCATGACCCCTCATCTGACCTAGGAGGTCCTTAGAAACCCACCCATTCATGGATCCACATGCTTTCCTTTCCTGACAGGGGCAAATTTGTCACAAACATCATTAAGTTTGTCAGTGAAGTATTACAACACAAGATCAAGGTCCTGCCACTCATCAGGAGGGGACCACTCCGTCAGAGATACTGCTGCTTTAAATGAGTTTGAAAGACCTCTCTTTAAGACTCTGCTTTCAATGATAGAGAGAAGTGCTTTATTAATTTTATTACACCATTTACTTTGTTTCATAGGTATTATGTATAACTGGAAGGTAATTTGGGATGTCAAAGAGGAAAAATAATTCATTAAAATCAATGCAGTTAAGCACAATATCAAAATTTCATTTATTTGTGTTATGATGTTATTAATTTCTTGGCATATTACAAGGCCATTTAATAAATGGATCTGCTGATTGGTGATCAACAAATGTGATCACATATATTAACAAAAACATAAAGAATGAAGGGTTCCATGTCATAATAGCACACCCCCATGAATAAAGATTACTAACTCCGGGGGGGGTGCATGTCTGGGAAGGGGCACAGCATACATTTGTGGGAAAAATGAAGTGCCACACCCACAGGCAATGGCAAAATTGTAACCCCCATGGTCCTTAGCCCCGAACCCCATACCAGCTCAGCCAGAGCAAGCCACCCTCACCACCACACCACAGGGCTAGCTCAGCTGGAGTGGGCACAGCAGTCCCCTATGGATTCTTCTCCTATCCCTCCCCTTCCCTTCACTATCCCCCCTTCCAGTCACTCTCCCTACAGTTGCTTTCACTGTAGAGTCACTACCCTTGCAGGGTGGCCTGTGATGATATCACTGAAAAATGAGTCACTGTTTTAGCAGTCACTCATTTTCAGTCGCTATCATCAGAGGATACCGAATGAAGGTATAAGTAATTCAGAGGAAGTTGGGAAATAGGAGAGGGGGGTGGGAGATGGAAAAAAGAATGGAGAGACAAAGAAAGTCCCAAATAATTACATCCACCAGAAGAAAAGTGATGGTGCAAAGAGAATAGACAGGCCAGGCATATAATCCCTAAAGGAACTCAAAATTCACCTCTAAGTAGCTGAACATAGGATAAAACAAATTAAAAATACACTTTGAGATACAGTTCCCTATTCAGACCTTTAGGGAACAGAGTATTTAGTATAAAAATCCATTTTGATTCTTTTTGCATCAGTGTTTGTTTTCTATTCCCTTTTCCTGCTAATGGTTTCACATGATCAATTATTGTAAATTTCAAAGATTGTGGGTTACTGTTATGCCAGTTCTTGAAATGTGCCCCCAAGTCAGAGTTGAGATTTACATTATGATTATCTACCTACCAAGAGACAAACATGCTCCAAGTACAAAAAGAAATCATAAACTTGAGCAGTTATGAGTGAAATCCTGTTGAAATTAGTGCATTAAGTGTGGGGGTCCCATTTATACCTCCACCAAAAGTTAACCGTTTTTCCCTACAGGTAGAACTGTTCAAAATAGTCAGGAAAATAAATCTGAAGTATTTCTTTGCAAGTAAAAAAAAATGGAGGACACTGACTATATTAAAGACGCTACATACAATTTAGATAGAGCTGTCCTATGTGAATTATTAAGTACATTAGAAGACTCTGATCTAATATCTAGAGGAGATGAACGTTTGACTCCCACCACAGAAATAAGGGATTCCTTGGACCTTGTGACTTTTGATGCACAGGAGAATGCTTGTTTATTGGGAAATAACAATGGGGGAGGCCCTCTGGAAATACCGGAATGTAATGATCGGTTTGAATTTAATTTTGGTTTTGATAACAGATGCTCGAGATTTAAACCTAAATCCATATTCTGTCCCACCATATACAGCCTGGCCATGCAGACCTATGAAAGGGTAGTTTTGAAAGAAGTTGATGAACATTTTAACAGAAAATGGTAATATGCACCCCACAATCTATCCCCCCTTGAATTCCAAGCACTGGATAACTTAAAGCAGCTGCCACATGTGATATTCAATCAGGCAGACAAGGGGACAAACATTGTGGTGTTAAACACATGTGATTATGAAAAATAAGCTTTGAGGCTGTTGCCTGACTGAACTACATACATTACCCTGAAAAAGATCCTACTTTACAATTTCAGACAATACTGTTTGAAATCCTGGATGATGCTTGGCATGGGGGATTCATTACTGAAAAAGAAAGTAGTTTTTAGAAATTGGAATCAACAATGGTTTCAACATTTTACTACTTATCAAAGGTTTATAAAAAATTCCCAACTACCCCCTGGCAGGCTCATAATCTCAGGCATTAGTTCACTGTCTGAAAATGTATCCAAATTATGTGATTTTTTTTCTCCAACCATTGGTATGTAACTTATGTTCCTATACTAGAGATTCTCTACATGTTCTTGAAAAACACAATTATTTGTGAATCAGTGTGGACATTAATTCTCTGTACACTTTTATCCCCCACACTTTGGGCTTAGACGCCTTAAGATTTTTTTTTTGTCAGAAAGTACATGCAAAGATGCCCCTCCTCCAAACTGTATTATTTCAGCAGTTGAATACATTTTGATACATAATCATTTTTTGTTCAACAGTAAGTTTTATTTGCAGATACAGATAATAGCCATGGGGACCACAGTGGCGCCATGCTACACAACCCTATATTTCAGTTAGTGGGAAAAACTGTAAATGTTTAATAATGACAACACCTTAATGGATCAAATTGTATTTTGGAGCTGTTACATAGATGATTTACTGATAGTGTGGAATGGGACAGTATCAGAAGCATAGATTTTCATTGATTTATTTAAATAATAATCTAAACTTACATTTCACACACATACAATTGACAAACTTTCTATTGACTGTTTAGATTTGACATTGACAGTAATTGATAATGAAATACAGACTGTTGGTTTTAGAAAAGAAAGTGCTGGAAATTCACTATTACATGATAACAGTGACCACTGCCCCCCCCCCCAGCCTTTTGAAATCACTACCTGATGGACAGTTTCTATGGTTGAAAAGAAACTGTTCCTCACCAGAATCCTTTGATACCCAAGCCAAATAAATGTATGAAAGATTTAGGGAAAGAGGTTATGAGAAAGAGGTGTTGGACTTCACACTTAAAAGAGCAAAAGTACAGGACAGGAACCAACTTCTGCAGAAAAAAAAAACAGCACGAGGCTGGGGATGTGATAACTTTTGTTCTGGAGTTTAATGCTGTGGCTCCTAAAGTAAGGTCAATACTGATGGGTCACTGGCACTTATTAGAACATTGCAATGTCCCTGGTTTGTTCAGAACCAAACCAAGTTGCATACAGTAAAGCAAATAGTCTTAAGAGACATGCTATGCCACAGTCATTATGCTCCGGACAGAATTCATCTAACAACTTGGCTACCTGAGAGGCCATTAGGATGTCATCAATGTGGCCACTGCCAAGCTTGTAAACACATTGTACAAGGGAAGTCCTTTAAACATCTGGGCCAGGATTTGATAATAGAAATTAAAGATTATGTAAACTGTTCCACTCCATTTATTGTGTAAGTGGCACAATGTTCCAGTGAATTGTTGCACGTAGGTAAAATCATAAGACAGGCTAAACAAAGAATCCTTGAACATTTAAGGGAGATTTATAATGTAAATCACAACTATGCCTTGGGGGCACATGTCAAGAAATGGTATAACAGTGACCAACAGTCTTTGAAATTTACAATAATTGATCATGTGACACCATTAGCAGGAAAAGGGAATAGAAAACAAACACTGTTGTAAAAAGAATCAAGATGGTTTTTTGTATTAAATAGTCTATTCCCTAAAGGCCCTAATAGGGAACTGTATCTCAAAGTGTATTTTTAATTTGTTTGATCCTTTGTTCAGCTACTTAGAGGTGAATTTTGAGTTCCTCTAGGGATGCCTGGCCTGACCATATATCTTATCTCCCACTGGAGAAAAGTTGAGCAGATTTACTCTGTCTATTCTCTTTTGCACCATCACTTTTTTTCTGGAGAATGTAATTATTTGGGACTTTCTTTGTCTCTCCATTCTTTTCCCCCCTACCCTCTCCTATTTCCCAACTTCCTCTGGATTCCTTATATCTTCATTCTTTAGGTTTATGTTAATATATGTGACCACATTTGCTGATTGCCAATCTGCAGATCCACTTATTAAATGGTCTTGTATTATGCCAGGAAATTAATAATGTCATAACACAAATTAAATGAAATTTTGATATGCTTATTTATTTTAAAGAATTATTTTTCCACTTTGTCATCCCAAATTACCATCCAGTTATACATAATACCTATGAAACAAAGTAAATAAGCTTAAAAAAGTGAAAAATAAAGTGCTTCAGCATGTGATGACTAATATATATTTATTATACAAATAGCCATTAAAGTACTGTGTAGTATAACATATATGGTACACTTGATCAATATGTTTCTAAGCTAACTGATTAAGTGTGGTGCAGTAATTGATTTGTTTTTAAAGTACTTCACTTGCACTAAATCACAGAGGTGTTTTTTTATAGTGATGTTATCATGTGACCACACATCATTGTAGTTGAATCACATCATTCAATGTTGTATATTTAAGTAAGTGTAGTATTTGGTGACTCCACCCTCCTGATGAAGAGGGATTGCTCCCTCGAAGTGCTGAGGAAACTTGTCTGGATGCCTGAATAAATTTGCTTTTTGGAAGTCCATGCCTTTGTGTAGTGCTTCGCTGCAATATTTGTTACTACTGTATGTGATGATCTGCTAAGTTTGCACCTGAACCTCACAGTGATTAAACTGAGAATGTGCTGTCTTGTGTTTTTACGCTTCTTATGACCCCACATCATGAACAAGAGTGGTGAACATTTTCAAATCCTGCCCAAAAGGTGATTTTGCCAAGTGACTGTGAAATTGCCTTTCGGCCTTGATTTCTGAAATTCCACTACCACTAGTCATGAGTTGGGGTCCCAAAAAGGCAATGTTGAAAATTTGGGATGAAAATATCCAAAAATGGCAAATTTATGGATCAAAGTTGAAAACCCTGTTGAAATACATTGATCAACACTACCTTAGTTTCTCATATAGCAGTCAGTGGTTTCAGCAGCAAGACATGTCTTTGATGGGAGAGTGAATCTTCACCCAGGGACCTGTTCAGATGAGTTAGGGGTGTGGTGGGAGTGGGGGAGTGTGGGGTGGTGGGTGCACAGTGGGAGGTTAGGTTGGGGGTTCGGATCAGTGAGGGACCATTTTCTTTTTTACAGGTCAAATAAAACACATCAAGGGACTATTTTCTTTATTTCAGAGATGACAGCAATTGGAAGGTGGAGAGGTGCCATTAGACATAAGGGAAAAAACATTTTTCAATGGGGACAGTAAATGGAGGATGGGGGTACCACTAGACACCCATGAAAAATAGAAGAATAATGAGACAGTGATCACAGAATGGGGAGGGTCACTAGACACCAGGGAAATATTTACTAATGATGGGGATGGAGATGGGAGGGTGTTAGATGCCAGTAGACACCAGGAAAAAGGCAAATAATTATGGGGCTGGTGATCAGATGATGGGGGATGCCACTAGACACCAGGTAAATATTTAGCAGTTCAGGGATGGCTATCAAAGGGGTCATGGGGCACCACTTGATACCAGGGAAATATAATAAAAATAATGGGGATGGTGATCAGAGGGTGGGGGTGCCAACAGACACCAGGGAAAAAACTCAAATAATTATAGGTATGGCCATCAAAGGGTGAGGGGTGCCACTAGACACCAGGGAATAGTTACATATTGCAGGGATGATGATTGGCAGGTGGGGGTTACCACTAGATACCAGGGAAAGATTACAGAATTGAAATGATCACAACTCTCTGCTCCTCCACAGCCAGTAGAATCCAACACCTGGATGTGTCACCTACTGGCAAATAGAATTATCTAAAATACAGACTCACATATGCAGCATTCAGAATGAAATCACCATTAGAAATGTAATTCAGTAAAATAGCATACAGGGTTTGGCATTCAAAACAAATTACTTGTTCACATGTGTCAGACCACAAACTTTCAAACACAGTTCAATCATAATTTAAAGTAGTTTACTAAAACAGAAGCCTCACAATTTATCAAAATTTGAGGTTTCAAACTGATAGTGTATAGTAAAGTCCATTTTGTTTTATCACAATACTTTGCTTGTATCAGGCCACAAGCTTATAAATTGAGTTCAATCATAATATGGAAAAGCTTGCTGTAATTGAAGCGTCTCAATTTTTAAAGCAAATAAATTGAGATTCTGTAGTGAAAAAAGACTTCACACTTTTTAAATCAGTCATCCAAAACAAACTGTAGCATAAAGTTCACTTTGCTGATTAACAAATTTCAAGCCACTGGTTTATAAGTGCAGTTCCAGCATAATTCAAAATAGATTACTATACTAGAGGTGTCACAGTTTTAAATTCTAAAGCAATCAAAACAGCAGCTTGTATTCATTCAATCAAAATGCATAGTGGCTTGCTGTAAATGTAGCCTAATAAGTACTGGTTCCATTATAGTTCAGAATGTATTACTATATTTGAAGCTTCACATTTTCTAAATTCTAAAGTAATCACAATGGCGACTTGTATTCAAAAATGTGTAGTGGCTTGCTGTGATTGTAGCTTTATAAATCCATAAAAACCTATCCAAATAGTTAAGGGTGTGCAAATGTGTAGACATATGTTGAAATATAAAGTGTTTTAGTGCTATAGTGCATAAGAACATAAGAATTTGCTGGCAGAAGGAGACCGTGTGGTCCATCTAATCTGCCTGGGTTTTCTACTCCTCATTATCAATTTGTCTTGCTAAGGTGACTATACTGTCTATCCCATGCCTGTTTGAATTCACTGACCATCTTGGCTGCCACTACCGTGGGTGGTAGGCTGTTCCAAGAGTCCACTACCCTCTCCGTGAAAAAGTACTTCCTAACATTTGTTTTGAATTTACCTCCCACCAGGTTCATGTTCTGTCCTCGATTACGTGCAGCCCTGTTTTCACAGAAGTGGTTCCTGGTTTGCACTGTGTTGATCCCTTTAACAAATTTAAATGTCTCAGTCATGTCTCCTCTGAGTCTGTTCCTCTTCTGCTCGAGGGAGAATAAATGTAGCTGGTTGAAACTAGCTTCATACGTTTCATGGTGCAGACTCTGCATCATTTTTGTGTCACATCTCTGTACAGTTTCCAGATGCTCTATGTCCTATTTTAGGTGAGGTCTCCAGAACTGCACACAGTACTCCAAGTGAGGTCTCCCCAGGGACCTGTACAGTGGGATGATTACATTACGTTTCCTACTGGTAATATCCCTACCAATACACCTGAGGATGCTGCTTGCCTTTAGTGCTGCTTTTCGCATTACTTCCCTGCCTTTAAATGGTTTGAGATCATGACACTAAGATCCAGTGTCAGCTTTGTTTCTTCTAGTAGCTGCCACTCCAGGACATACTTCATGCATGAGTTTCTTATACCCAAGTGCATGACTTTACATTTTTTGGTGTTGAATCTCAACTGCCAGTTCCTGGACCATTCCTCTAGCATCCTGAGATCTGCCTCCATTTCTGCAATCCCTTCACGTGTGTCCGCACTGTTGCAGAGCTTTGTATCATCTGCAAAGAGGCAAACTTTCTCTTTCAGTTCTTCAGCGATGTCACTGATGAATATGTTGAAGAAGATGGGGTCTAGTACTGACCCCTGTGGCACGCCACTTGACACCTTCCCCTCTTGGGACAAGGTGCCATTAACCATAACCCTCTGTGTCAGGCCTTGCAGCCAGCTTGTGATCCATTTAACTACTTTGTGACCGATGCCAGCTTGCTCCAGTTTGTTGGCTAGCCTTCTGTGTGGGACTGTATCAAAGGCTTTACTAAAGTCCAGATACACCATGTCCACTGCTGCCCCTTGGTCTACTTCTCTTGTAACCCAGTCGAAGAATTCTATCAAATTTGTTTGGCATGAGTGTCCTGATGTGAAGCCATGTTGCTTTGGGTCAAGCTGCCCACTTGCTTTCAGGTAGTTCATTACCTTTCCTTAAGCAATGTCTCCATTATTTTACCCACCACTAAGGTCAGACTTATTGAGTGGTTGGTAGTTTCCTGCTACCTCCCTGCTACCACTCTTGTGCAATGGCACAACTGTGGCCCTTTTTCAGTCCTGTGGTACTATCCCTTGTTCCAGCAAACTGTTAAACAGTTCAGCAATTGGGGTGACAAGTTCATCCCTAAGTTCTTATAGAACTCTTGGATGCATTCCGTCAGGGCCCATTGCCTTGTCCACCCTTATTTTAGACAACCCCTCAAGAGCCCTTTCTTTTGTAAAGGGGGACATGTCAGCTCCCCTGGTGTGGGGAAATGTCCTGGCTGGTGCTGGACCAATACCAATGTCTTTCTGTGTGAAGACCGAGTAGAAGAATTCATTGAGAACTTCTGCCTTGTCTTTGTCATTTTCCACCAGGTGTCCTTCCTTGTTTGCCAGCTGTGTTATTCCTCCTTTGCTCTTTCTATTTTCTTGAATGAGTCAATAAAATGTTTTCTCCCCCTTTTCACTTCTTGAGCCAATTTTTCTTCAGGCTTGGCCTTTACACTAATAGCTTTCCCAGCTTTCTTGAGTTTCTCTCTGTAGGCTTCTCTATCCTTTTCAGACTTGGTCTCCTTGTACTTCCGAAAAGCTTTTCTCTTTTTCCTAACTGTAGTAGCTACCTCTTTGGAGAACTAGATGGGATTCCTTGCCCTTTTGGACTTGCTGATTTGTTTAGTACATAGCACTGTGACTGATGCTATAGTATCTTTCAGCTTCATCCATTTGTCCTCCACATGCCATGTGGTATCTGTTGCTAGCAGGGGTTTGATCCTTTCCCTCATTTTCTGGAAATCTGCTTTCCTGAAACTGAGCACCGTGATTCTGGAGTGGCAGGGGTCCTCAGTCTTGCTAATGGAGAACCAGACTGACCTGGGGTCACTGGTACCCAGATCGATCTCCACTTGTACTGTACGTCTGATACCCTGGTACTATTAGTGAGTACCAAGTCCAAGATAGCTGATTCTGTAGTGAGAGAAACCACCATTTGATTCAGTCCTACCCCTTCAAAGCCATGAGGAAGTCTCTGCTCCTCTATATGGAGGCTGTGAAGGTGGACCAATTTACATCAAGTAGATTGAACTCCCCAACTAGCAATAGCTCACCTTTGTCAGACATCCTCATTATGTCTTCCAGGAGACCCTTGCCCTTTTCGATCTCCTGGTTTGGGGGTCTATAGATAACTGCAACCCTGACAGAGTGCCTGTTTCCAGCTCCCAGAGTGATCCATAGGGCCTCTGTCTTACCTTGTGTTCCCTGGATCTCAGCCGCATTTATCCCTTCCCCTCCTTTCTTACCTATGCAGTCTCTCCTGAAGACAGTGTAACCAGGGGTGGTGACATCCCAAGTATGGTTCTCTGTGAATCACGTCTCCATGACAGCAACCCAGTTGAAGCTGACCTTAGCCATCATTGCTTTGAGATCTCCAATTTTGTTTGGAAGGCTACGGGCATTCACACATATTGCCTTCCAGTCTTGGTTTGTCCTGCTTGCTATGCTAATTCTCCACTTGTGGTTTGTGTCTCTAATGTTTTGAGCATCCGTATCATGTTTGGAATGCCAAACATGCAGATAGTGCTTAGAAGAATAGCTGTTAAGTAGGTGTCTAAAATCATGTGTATATAACCACCCAAACAAAGGAGTTAAATAAACAGTTCGAAATCACTACTATAGGATTGGGGGGGTTAAAGTTGCAAAAAGGGATCAATCTGCAGTAAACCCATCTTGAATATATGAAGAGAATATACATCAGATCTGCATTCACTAATTAAGGAGCCAACCTGCTCCACAGATTATAGAATAAGGCTCAAGTCATGCAACAATCCTTTAAATGAAAGAATGGCTGGGGGCTGTGTATCTCATTCCAGCTGCAAAATACCTACTTATAGTATATGGTTAGGGCCTATTGTAGATTAAAATCGGTGGCTTTCTAAATCTTGTTGTAGGACAGTTCAAAGGTCAAAAAAGTTGTTGTACTATCGTTCTGACGTCACGTCAATAGTACAACAACTTTTCAGCCTTGTCCTACCTCCTGATTGGCTGACTCCACTGGCTGTAACGGGGAAAAAAAATTAAAACATGGCAGTGGGATTAAGCGGTCATGGAGAGGTGGATCTTCCCGGGGAGTCTTCCTTCTACCACAGGTCTTTGTGGCGCAGGAGGTCTCTATGATGTCATCAACTCCCTCGATGGAAAACAGCCTACTGTAGTTGTGGATAGTCACCCATCCACTATTCTATATGTGTAACACAATTGCTCTAGTCATGAAACAATCCTCAGAAAGTAAACTTAGGTTGCATTATAAACTGCAGTCTGTAGTAGTCCAAAACTAACTTCTCCAATGGCCCCTACAACCTCACTTTCATATACTGGAAACACATAAAGTTCATTGACGCCATACAGTTAAGAAAAACATAATGAAAAAAAACTTAGCTGTAGCTTTGGGTGATTATTTATCTTGCTGTGGACTTAAAATGTCTCGGATATCTAAAATTTGCAGGATGTCACCAATGGAAGTGAAGCAAAACAATTGCATGTCAGCATTTTCACTTCTGTTCTGTTCATGGGTGGACCTCAGCACAGATTTTTGGATTGTTTTGCTTCATTTCTCTTTGGTTTTTAATTCTATTTATTCACCTCCCTTCCGAGGCATCTCTCAGCCATACTTGCTCAACCACAGCCCCTAACCACTTGCCTGAACCACTTTCCCTGACAGTAACATGGGGATCAGGACCCTCGACTCTCATAGGCCCCTTGGAGAGGCCGAAGATCCCCAGGGGGTAGAGTCAGGGATTGTGACTGGTGATGGTCATGTGGAGCCTTGGTTCCTGGAGGTTGCTATCGTCTCACCCAATCAGTAGGGGTCTTTCTTGCTTTCCAACCATAGGCTCAGATGTGCAATGTGTCCCTCACGGGCATGCATGCTCCCACGTGTGCCTGCTGGATCGCCGCCACAGCCAATCCTGCGGTTGCTTGACCTCAGGCTGGCTATGCCTCCGACTTCTGCCAGGAGCCACCAGAGCCTGGGATCAAGTCCCCCCTCCCTCCAAGGACAGGAGAGCAGTCCTCCAGATGCTCTATTCTGTCCTCCCCTGCTGACCCCCAGTGGCCTGAGCTCACTTCCGAACCTCAGTCGCCAGTGTGGCATGAGGTGTGGCATCCAGTGCCTCAACCCTCAGTGCCACTGGGACGGCTTTCATTTCTTGAAGTATATTGGTGACAACCAGGAAATTTTAGATATCAGAGTCATCTCTTCAACTCATTGATCTAAGTTTGGAAGTACTTGCAGTGTGTGCTTCTTTGGTAATTTGCCTGGGAAGGGTAACCCATAAAATAGCTAAAACAAAGACATCACGGTTGATAACCATGCACAGAAAACGCTGAGTGCAGAAGCTGCACCTCCCAAACACCATGCCTGTCAAAGCCAAATAAAAAAACAGCATGGCAGCTAAGTGACAACCCCGGGGGGACATGACTGGGAAGGAGGGTGGATTTACTATTACAACTCTGGGGGTGACAGTCTAATGGGGATGACAGTCGGGGGTTGAGATTTACTATTACAACTCAGAGGGTGACAGTCAGGGGGGCAAGATTTACTATTACAACTGTGGAGGGGGTGACAGTTGGGAAGGGGGGCGCAATTTACTATTACAAACCCAGGGGGATGCAACTTGGGAGTGCCCAACAGTAAAAAATCAAAAACAAACAAAACACTGTCAGAATCAAAACCAGATCCACTGGATGCAAAAAGTCCATTCACAGCTCCTGACTCTAGCCTCCATGTTATGCTGCCAGCATGAACAGGCAGCGCACACTCGCTGACTCAAACTATTCGGTGGGTGAACACACAGCTACAAGTACAGTGCTATGCCTTCCCCATGCTGTTATCTCCATGTAGCTGTTTTAACTCACTCCAGTTTTCTCAGCACACATTTCATTGTGCTGACATTCTGACACTATCTTGATGGGATAACACCTGGAAATTGTCTGTTTCTACCTGTGACTGGTTGCAATGACCCTTCTGTGGCTCAAGACACTTCTGAGACCATTATAAAAGGCCTCAAATTAAAACAAAAGTCCCCTTATCTAGTTAGATAGGGAACACATTGCTAATCCATAGCTACATAGATTCATAGACATTGCCAGCAGTGCCTAGTATGCCCAGCTAGTTTGAGAAATATCTTCCTGTTCTAGGAGGCCTACTTGCAGCCATTGTACCAGGCTGCAAACTGAACAGTGACTGTGCTGGAGTGCAGACACCATCCAGTGGATCATTACCTGTGACCTTTGCTTCAGCGCTCTGACAAACAATCCTGTCCTTTTTGCTGAATTCAAAGTTTGAAAGTTGGATAATATGGCACTGGTGAAGAAATTATCTGATTTTCATAATCTGAGTAACATGGACTTAGAAAAGTGATGTCTACTCCACGTCATCACTGAATGACTCTATCTTATCACTTCCCTAACTGAAGAGAATGTCAGGAACTTGAATTCAAATTCCCCCTTCCAAAGAACTGCAGTTTCACTATTGCATGCCTCCAAACAATATATTTTGGTGTATTTTTCCTGCTGCCTATTGCAACTAATCTAATAAGAATGCATGGGATAGACATAAGAGAATTCTGAAGGTCAGGGGTAAGGGGCAACAGACTTCTAGAAAAACGTAAAGGGAACTTACAAGCTCAAATGGGCAGACTGGGTGGGCCATAGGCCCCTCATCTGCCCACAGTGTCTATGTATATATGTATCTATGTCTGCAGTACCCTGACACCTATTCCAGTGTCTGTGTAATCAGCGGACTGTACCAATTATTCTCTTTCAGCACGAGCCTGCTTCAATGGTCACAACTTCAGTTTTCAAGGCTGAGGTCATATTATTTTGCTTGCATATCCAGACATGGTTAGCTAGTGTAGCATGGACAGCAGCAGCAGTAGTAGTAGTAGTAGTAGTAGTAGCAGTAGTAGTAGTAGTAGTAGTAGTAGCAGTAGTAGTAGTAGTAGTAGTAGTAGTAGTAGTAGCGGTAGTAGTAGTAGTAGCAGCAATAGTACTAGTAGTAGTAGTAGCAGTAGTAGTAGTAGTAGTAGTAGCAGCAGTAGCTGCATTAGTAGTAGTAAAATATTACTGTAATAGGGAGCAATATCTTAGAACAAAGTCCTATTTACAAGATAGCACCTGAAAACATATAAGTCACACCATAACAACATTAAATTTATCAAATACTGTACCTTTTCCAGTCTTGCTGTATAGGCAGAAATGTCTTGATCCACAGAAGGTTCATAGCAATCAGTCACAGGTGGAAACAGACAGTTCCCAGGCTAGTCACCAAAGATGCATACACTGCAAGTATTTCCAAACTCAGACCATTGTAACAAGCCTTAAAAAGAAATAGGAGCCAGCCCAGTAGCACTGAGAGTTTAGGCACTGGACGCCACACCTCGCACTGCGCTGGTGACCTGGGTTTGGGAATGAGCACTGGTTGTTGGGTGTCAGCTGGAGGGGAGGGTAAGGAGCAAGATTGAGCCACAGCAAGGCAGTTCTCTCCTCCTGGGAGGGACTGGAGGCTCCCTGGCCACTGTCCGCCACCTGGTGGAGGACGGATGGTGGTGCCAACCAGAGGAAGCTCTGACAGCAGCCACGGGGAGGGGTGGAAGGGGCTGAGCCAGCATCATGGGGTGTACATGCACCTCCATGCACACATGATGCCCATGTGCTGGGGAATAAGAGAGAAAATGGGGTAAAAACCCAGAAAATATAAATAAAAAAAATTAAATAAGGTGTCCTAGTCTTGTTAGACAGGGAAAAAGGTGGTGATCCTGAGTTGTAGCTTCTGTAACAGACCATAAACCAAAAGACAACTGTGCTAGTGTACTGTAGTTCCATCAGAACCAGACCAGTGGTCCAGACTGCTTGCAAAGAAGCACTAAATGACATTCACTCCAGTCTTTTTCACAAAAATATGAAATAAGGTGCCCTATTCTAGTTAACCAGAGACCTCATTGCTAATCCAGAACTTAATAGATACATAAACATCGCAGCTGATTAAGCCCTCCAGAGACAGCTAGTCTGAGCAATTTCTACATATTCTAGGAGGCCTGGCTGCAGTGATTTTAATAGGCTGTAAACTGAAAGAGGACTGTTCCAGTGTATTGGCAGACACCAGAAAATATATTGGCACCTGTGACATTTGCTACAGAACTCTGATTTAAATAATCATGTCCTTGTTACCGAAATCAAATATTTGAGAATTGGATAATATAGCACTGGTAAAGGAATTGTCTGATTTTCATAATTCTACTAACTTTGAGAGCTAACAGATTCTGTTTTATGTATTAGCTGTCCCATGGCTGCCTTGGAGGAAGAAGCTTTCCAATGCTAATACATGCTGACCTGGAGGCAGGGGCTGTCCCATGGTATTATCTGCTGGCCTAGAGGCAGTAGCTGTGCTTGGAAGTTGGTTAATAACTGCTACCTTGGAGGTAGGGATTGTCCCTGGTGATACATACTGCCAAACTTGTTACATTGGGACAGGGACTATCCTGCATTGGAGACACTGGCTGTTCCATTTAAATACCTGGAGGCTAATACTTGCTGTCTTGGAGGCAGGGACTCTCCTGCCTTGATGGCAGTGTTTGTCACATGTTAATATCTGCTGGCTTGGAGGCAGGGGCTGTGCCATGATAATACCTGCTTCCTTCAAGGCAGGAGATGCCCCATGGTAACTCCTCCTACCTTGGATCTAGTGGCTGTCCCATGGCTTCTGTAGAGGCTTGAACCTCTGTGGAGGCTTGAACTGTCCCATTTTAATACCTGTTTCCTTGGAGAAAAGGGCTGTCCATGGTGTTACTTGCTACCAGACCTGCTACATTCAAGCCTGGCACTGTGCCATTTTATTATCTGCTGCCTAGGAAACATGAGCTTCCCAATGGTAATGCTTGCTGCTTTAGAGGCTGGCTTGCAGGCAGGGCTATCTCCTTAGTAATAGCTGCTGCCTTGGAGGTAGTGGCTGCCCCATGGATTGCTTGGAGGCTGGAATGTCCAATGGTAATACCTGTTTCTTTGGAGGCAGGGGTTGTCCATGGTAATATTTGCTGCCAAACAGATTGCCTTGAGTGGAGGGACTTTCCTGTCCCAGAGGCAGGGTCTGTCCCATTTTAATACCTTGTGGATAATACTTGATATGTTGGAGGCATGGAGTGTCCTACCTTGGAGGCAAGGGATAACCCATTTCAATACCTGCAAGCATGGAAGCAGAGGCTGTCCATGGTTTCACCTGCTGCCTTGGAGGTCAAGGCAATCCTGCTACTACCATACAGGCAGCAGCTGTCCAATTTTAATGCCTACTGGCTTGGAAGCAGGGGCTGTCCCATGGTAATGCTTGCTGGCTCTTAGGCAGGAGCCACCCAATAGCAATATCTGCTGCCTGGGAGTCAGGGGCTGTTAAAAAGAATTTCCCATATTAATACTGGCAGCCATGGAGGAAGGGATTGTGCCATATTAATCCCTGTGGCTAACCCTTCTGCCTTTGAGGCAGGGGATCTTCCATTCTATTATCTTTAAGCTAATACAATGGATTCCTGATGTATGCAGATGCCCACATACAACCAGAATGTGCACACAACCAGAACAATATAGAAATGAATGACTGCATATTGAAATCAGTGGGGACCCATTTACAAACATAACTCGCATGCTCACAAATACACCTAAGCCATCTTAATTGGAAGGCTGGGCCTGTAGTTCAATGGACAAGCAGCCAGCCACTCTCACTTCCTGAACTATATAAGCAGTTCCTCTGAGCTTCCTTCTGAAGCACTTTTTCCTTGCCAGCCGGAGGCTCTGTTGGTCTGTCCTCTGAGTGGGCTGGGGTCTTGCCCCCCCACCTTGCTGTTTGTGTTTGTCTCTGCTGGACGTCAGTGTTTGTTTTCCTGCTTCTGGTTTGTATTTTGCCTCCTGCTGTGTGGTTCTTTCTGCCCTTGCTTTCTGTGTATTTGTGTGTCTTTGTTTTTGTTTTGGGTCTTGGTTCCCTGTTTTCCATGTTTGTGTGTTTTGGTTTTGTGTTTTGGGACTTTTTTTCTAAGCTCCTAGCATATTGCTGCTCCAGTGCTCATATTACTTGCTCAGTTACTCACAACTCAAATTACTTACAATACAACTGCAACCATGATCTGTGTGTTTCAGTTCAGCCAGAGCTGCTCTCCATGTTGTACTTAATTGTTTTCACCTGATTCAGGCTCACTCTAAACCCTAGCTAAGCAGCTCATTCTTGCTGTCTCAACTCATTCTACCTCCTCATTGCTGCAGTTTCATTGCACTGCCAGGTGATAACTGCTTCAGAGCATGGTGTCTCCTTTCTTTCTATGTTTCTTGAAGTTTACAACTCAGTGTACTCAGTACAGATGCTGCTTCTATGTTTGTACACCCTGTTATACTCTGAGGTCAGCTAAATCTACTGCTGATGCTGTAAATTAGTTTCAATACCTGTATGTGGGTCTCGGCCCTTCCATCACTTTCTTGTTTTTCTTACAGCAGTGACTTGGAGGTGTTTGGGGAGGCATGGCCCCATGTGGCTAATTATTTCTGTTCTAAATCCTGTCTCCACTGCTGAAAAATCCTCAGAGTATTTGTCACCTTTATTGGCTTTTGAATGCTTGGCTGGTTTGCCCCACTATTCACACAACTGCTCCTTTCTGCTACATTTTGTAGACCTACGTGCAGGTCTGATTATTACTACTACTTACAGACCTATGTGCAGGTCCACTCTTGTTTAAGCAATCATTGCTTCATGCCTACCACCATCCCCTTGGCTTCATGCTCTGGGATGTGTGCTGCACTCACTACTGCTTCCGACTTTTGCAAGGTCTCAGCACTTAACGCTCATAAGGTCTCAGCACACTAGTGCTCATTCAGCTGCTTACTAGTTCTTCAACTCCTTATCAGTTTTTGGGGCATGCTAGCCATACCATTCTGGTATAGGGTTCCCTGCAGTCAACAGTCTCACTCTGCATTCTAAGTCCACATCTTGAGCGTGCCTGACTTGGGGCAGGGTCCTTCTCACTTGGTCCATAGCTGGGAATGTCCTCACTCTGGGCTTGGTTTTAACTGTTTGCTGATGCAACAGCAGCTCCTGGTGTAGCGTTTAAGACTAGCTGTGAAGAGTGATTACTCCGATCTCCTTTGGCTCTAGTGGTTTCACTATAACGGTCATTCATTGGCTTTAGTGGTTTCCCTAGCAAGGCACCTTCACTGCATTCTCCCTACAGCTGCCTCTGGTTCACCTGGTTTGTGTTTAGAGTGATTAGGCCAGGTGAGTGCCTCAGCAATCATTGCTCTCCTCCTCCCACCTTGGTTGCCCCAATGTTGCAGAGCAGTCTAGTAACCTTCCACAGCATTCCTTCTACAGGGATTGAGTGAGAGCTTTCTTCCAAATTGCAATGTTTTCCACCTCCCTTTAACTGGGTTTCCAAATTGCAGCAGCAGAGCTGTCACTAAATAAAATATCCCAAACCTAGACGGAAGGCGACCTAGGCCTTGAATCCCCAGAGATTTCCTCCTCATAGGTTTTTTTTTCTCTCATCCATGCCTCAGGTCATAACTGTTAGTTAGCATAGTAGTGTTCCCTAGCTTCTTTAGGTAAGTTCTGCTGTTTGATGGAGGTGGATAGTGTCCCTGCCATTCCCTCTCTCCTTAGAAGGTCCCTTCATTCTCAGCGCAAACATTGAATCATACTACGCAAACCTGAGCATCTCATTATGTTATCAAGCTGCCTGATGCTTTATTTTACTACTACTACATCACAGCTTCTGCTTGCTTATATGCTTTGTACTACATTTCCTTTTGGGGATCCTTCCTAAGGTACCTTTAGCCATGGGAATCGTCCTGTGGCACCTCTAGGAGTGGAACCCTCTTTGAGGGTTCCTTGTCTTTGGTACCCCTACAGGGTGGTAATTCCTCTGGAATAGAGCGTGCGAATGGCCAAAATCAAACTAACACAGTTGCACAAGCATAACAGTATACTGGCTGCATAGTCCATTGAATTGGAAGGCTGGGCCTGTAGTTCAATGGACAAGCAGCCAGCCACTCCCACTTCCTGAGCTATATAAGCAGTTCCTCTCAGCTTCCTTCTGAAGCACTTACTCTTTGCTCCACTACCCTCCCCTCCTCCTCCAGCAGCAGCACCTCTCTCTCCTTGGGATCCTTTCTAAGGTACCTTTAGCCATGAGAATCATCCCATGGCACCTCTAGGGGTGGAACCCTCTTTGAGGGTTCCTTGCCTTTGGTGTCCCTACTGGGTGGTAATGCTTCTGGAATAGAGAGTGCGAACGGCCCAAACCAAACTAATACAATTGCACAAGCATAATACTACGCTGGCTGCATAGGCCATTGAAATGCTGTGAAATGTTATTTTAAGCAATATGAGAAGTGACAGCCTTTACCATAGCACATATTTTTTTTTTTGCTAAACTGAACACACACTGATGCTGACCCACTTCTGCTGCAGCAAGCGAGAGTGAATGTAGCTTTCAGTGAGTAGCATGAATTTTGAAGTCAGATCCTTGACCATCAGTCCATCAACCTCTGTGAGTTGATCAGAACTGAAAACTAACAGCAATCACTACCACTATGGTGTGGAGGGGACAGGTTTAACTGGGCTCTGGTATATGCCAGGTGATTAGAGGATTAACTATGGGTGATGGTCTAGTGGCTGCATGGGAATGACAACTGAATGCAATGTCAAAGAGGTGACACAAACCTTCTGGGGACATGCTGGGGAGCATGTCAAGATAAACAAAATGTGTATATAACTGAAAAACTGTGCATACAAACAAAATAATTAACATTTCTGGAATAGGACAAGAACTGGTACTTCAGCTTTTTGTGCATACATCCGGAATGTGCATATATCAAATGGCATACAAGTGGAATCCACTGTACTTCTTGTTATGGAGGCAGGTGCTCTCCTACTCTGGATGCAGGGGTTGTTCCATTTTAATAATGGAGGCTCATTTTACAAAGGGCAGTGCAGGGCTTATGTCAAGTCCAGTGTCAACCATGGTGGTTGGTACAGCAGCCCTACTTCTTTGCCACAGCCTGCCCCCAATTCAGGAAGATTGCATGCATTTGTGACACTGATCCTACTTTATGACAGCTTGCACCCAACATTTTTGGTACAAGCCCCATAAAACGGGTACCCAAGATTGCAGCATGTTAGACCAGAAGAAGTAGGTCTAACTTGCAGCAGTGCCTATAGCGATGTAATCCGTAAGCCCTTAACGGGCGTTCCTCTCCTTGTCCAGGGTCACAGTTGGAGAAACCAGTCGGCCAAGTGCCTCTCCTCAGCCCACCTAGGGGCACTGGAAATCGGCTCCATGAAAGCCCCTGACCGGGCTTTCATCTTGTCCATGGCCGTGTCTGGAGAAACCAGCCAGCCATGTGCCTCTCCTCAGCCCACCTAGGAGCACTGGAAATTGGGTAAGCCTGCTCTCAGCCTCCGAGAAAAGTGCTAGAGGCCGATTGGATAATTATCCTGGGAACGCTCTTCTATTGGCTGCCGCTTTTATGGCTTTGGCTTTGATTGGCCACATGAGGGAACTTCGCTCCCAAAGCCATTTGGACTTATTCCCTGCTGGCTCATTCTATGTGTGCTGTGAATTTTTCCTGCAAATTGCCTAAACCGAGAGTGTGCTGTTTAACTACTGCTTGTACTGCTAAATTTCATTTTAAGTACTTTGTTTGGCCATATAATTGTTATTTTGCTACATATTTCTACTGTTTTAACTAAATGTCTCTCTTAGCTGGTTATTCCTGCCTTTCATGACCTCACTCCCTCTCTTTACCTTCCCCCACGCTGAAACCTAATCCCCTCTCAGACTAAAACCGGGCAAGCAGCGCCGTTGCTGGTGGATCACAGACTTCTACTTCACAAACTCCTCCACATAGGCCTGGATACCCACGCCCTTAAATGGGTGGAAAGCTACCTTTCGGGTCACACCCAAAGAGTCAGGTGGCAAGAAAAACTCTCCAAACCACAGTCCCTAAAAGAGGGTGTCCCACAAGGGTCGATACTAGGGCCCCTAATGTTCTCACTATTTGTAAATGAACTGCACAATCACTGTGGCAACAGCAGTGCAATCCAATATGCAGATGATGCTGTTATTTACAAAGCCTAAGACAACCTGGACAACCTAGGCCCATCCCTCCAAAAGGATATCCTTGTCATGGAGGAATGGCTCACCATGAACAAAATGGTCCTAAATATCAATAAAACCAAAGCCATGTTGTTCAGCCCTAGAACCCTTGGACTAGACAGATCACAAGCACTCCAAATTACGTCCCTGGGGGGCAACAAACTGGAAGTAGTCTTCTTGACAAAGTACCTTGGCCTTACCCTCGACCAAGGTCTCACTTTCAAGCAACATGTAGACCAAGTTACCAAAGTAATCCATACCAAACTCAGATTACTGTATTGGCTCAAGGAACAGCTGACCCCTGAAGCTAGGACTGCAATAGCTTCTAGCGTCCTACTCCCAATGCTAACATATGCTGCCCCGGTCCTTCAGGGTATCGCTAAACTGGAATATGGTAGACTACAGACACTATACAATAAGGTAGTCCACTTTGCCTCCTCATCCCACTCAAGGAGCCACCACTGCGAGGCCCTAGCGAGGATCAACTGGCCATCCTTTGAAGCTCGCCTCAGGTACCCTGTACTCTGTCTGGGCGAAAAAGCTAATCAGCCCAATGCCTCCCCCGAGCCTCGACGGACTCCTAACAGTAAAGAGAAACATGCGTAACCTCAGATCCTCAGGCCAAACGCTACTAGAGGTCCCAAAAGTCAGGACCAGGGCAGGTTGCAAGTCCTTCTCACACACTGCCCTCTCCCTGTGGAACAACCTCCCTTTGGAGGTGAGAGAAACCCCATCGGTACCATGTTTCCGCATTAGACTCAAGACCCACCTGCTGTCAATGAGTAAATGCCTATGCTAGGCTGACACTACAATAACGACCCTGTGTCAGCTCTCTCTACCATACCTAAATCTCTACCCACTGAACAGTTAACACTTACTCCTCCTCACTTTCACAGAATCTGTCCTATGACTCTTTAGATGTGTGTTACCTAATGAATTTACAGTACTGTCTCATTCCTTTGTATGTTCTGAAGCATGAACAAATGAACAACAGACTAATTAGTTAGACATATACAACTCATAGATAAGAAGGCTCTGCCTCATGGATTTGTAAACTGAAGCAATACTGTATACCCTCAGCCTGTATATGTACCACTGTCTTTTATTTCATGTACTGTTTACTTCCTGGGTCACCCCTGAAAAAAGGACCTCCAGGGCCCAGTGGGCCTACCCGGTCATCAAAATTCAATAAATAAACAAATATAAATAAATAACTGCACAGCCGTTAATCTCTGCCTACAACCCGCCCTTCTTCGACTACATCTTTTCTTTAAATTTTGCACCCCGGCCCCCTGATCTAACCTTTTGTGTTTCCTATAGCCCTTTTGTCCCTGAGTACCATTTGTAACCTGCCTTCTCTGCTCCTCTTTCAGCTCTGTGAAAGCCCCTGACCAGGCGCTCATCTCCTCGTCCACGGCCGTGGCTGGAGAAACCAGCCAGCCATGTGCCTCTCCTCAGCCCACCTAGGATCACTGGAAATTGGGTAAGCCTGCTCTCAGCCTCTGAGAAAAGCGCCGGGAGCCCAATTGGATAATTATCCTGGGAATGATCTTCTATAGGCTGCTGCTTTTACAGCTTTGGCTATGATTGGCCACATGAGGGAACTTCACCCCCAAGGCCATTTGGACTTGTTCCCTGCTCGCTCATTCTATGTGTGCTGTGAATTTTCTTCCCACACCACCCGCCCTGACCCAGGCCTCTATTAAATGCTTTTTCCATGAGCACTGTGCCCACCCCTTACTTGACCATTGGTCCGAATGCCTTTTGTCACATCCATCCCATCAGTAAATATCCTGACTTCTTCTTCTCTTAAAGAGATTTACTTAGTTTTCGACAACCTCATGCAGGATGCTTGCACCTGAAGAGAGATTCTCTCTAAAATGCCTCTTGCGGCTTCTCTTCTGTTTAGTTGCTTTATATGTTTTCCCTCGCCCCCTCTAATTTCCTGGCTTCCAACTCACAACAGGGCCAGAACTCTCCGCCTGTTGTTCTTCATGGACTGCCCTCCTTCAATAACTCAGGGCATTTCATAGAAGGGAGTACTTCCCCATGGTCATGCCCCTTCCCACACCATGACCTGACCAAAGTATTCATCTACACACCATTGAACCTGTCAGCCTTAACCTTCATCTATACTACATCTCTTTCAACATTTATTAATGCCCACAATATAGCCACCACTAAACAGAAATCCGCTAGATAACGCAACAAACGGTTACTCAGCAGACTGAGCCATTACCTCAAGAAACTAATCCTGCTTCTTCTGCTTTGTTCTGGTAACACTGAATTAAACCTAGGCCCATCTGCCCCTCTGGACTCCCCTGCAGACCTCTCAAATCATAAAGGCATCAGCTTCCTCCACATCAATGTCTGCAGCTTATTGAAGAAGATGGATCTTATTCAGACCTGGGCCCTGCATGCATCTCCTGATTTCTTTATGATAACAGAATCCTGGCTCTTGTCCTCGACCCCTGACAAATCCATCAACATAACAGGCTACAACACTTACTGCTGCGACAGACTGACTAGAGGAGGCGGGGTAGTAATCTATGTCAAATGCAAATACTCTGTCTCAGTCATAGATTGCACTTCAAAGATCAAGGAATTTAAATGCTTGGCACTCAAATTATCCATCTCCACTGATACAACACTCCTTATTGCAGCTTGCTGTCGACCTCCCTGAGGTGGCATGACCATCTTGCAGCACCTCCAAAATCTAATTGACTCATCTAACACCGAATGTATATTAATAGGGGACCTCAACCTAAACTGGAACAATGAAAGCTCCAAGTAATTAAAGGACCTGTGTGATGCAAATGGTCTGTCCCAAATAACACCTGCACCTACCAGACCCAACAGAAAGTACCCCGAGCGTAGCTCCTTCTTGGACCTTATGTTAGTAAACAAGCCTTATAGCATCTCACATAGCGGAGTGTTCTTCAATGACATAAGAGACCATTGCACGATAGCCTGCATTAGACACTCTCCCCAAATAAAACTGGCCCCCAAATTAATTCTGAAAAGATGTCTGAAGAAATTCTGCCGGAACGCCTTTTTGAAAGATATAAGTAACTTTAGGTGGCAGGACTTCTACCCAGCCCCATCGCTTAGCGAGGCTTTTAATATCTTTCACAGCCTAACAGGGCTAATCGACAAACACGCCCCCTTCGCTGATTAGGTCAAAAAAGAAATTTCCTAGATGGTTCTCTCCTAACCTGAAGAAAGCACTCCAAGAAAGAGATTCCCTGTGGAAAAGAGTGAGAAAATCATTACTGGAGGCAGATTGGCTTGCTTTTTGCATCTCCAGAAATGCCTGCACCAAACTAATTTGGTCAGAAAAAACTAGGTACTTCCAGGCAAAACTCAAAGACAACAAAAACAACAGTGCCAAATTCTGGAACATCCTCAAGGAGATTGAAGGTCAGCATCCGGTCACCTCCCTTCCAGCCAAAATTGTGGCCAAAGGAGTTACATAAATGGATAGAGCTGCCATATTAGAGCAGTTCAATGACCATTTTTCCACGGCAGGACTTGCATTCGACACCTTGCCCTTTAGTAAGCTTAGACCTGTGGGTGATAGCTCAATTAGCCCAACTGCTAATCTTTATACTTACCAACCACACCCTCCTTCATTCAGCTTTTCCACAATTTTGTTTAAACAAGTAGAGGACCTCCTTTTGGCATTGGACATGAAAATAAGTGCCGGCACGGTTAACATTGAACCATTCTTCCTAAAGCTCGGCTATTTCTACTTGACCACCCCTATCACCCACTTATTTAATACTTCCTTGAATCAGAGTAAACTACTGGCAACGTGGAAAACTGCCTATATTCTACCCCTTTTCAAGTCAGGGGCCCCTTGTGACCTGAACAATTATTGGCCTATTTCTATACTCTCCACTCTCACAAAAGTCCTGGAAAAGATTGTCAATACCCGAATCAGAGAACACTTGGATCAGCACAACCTCCTAAATCCTGCCCAGTCCGGGTTCCAGGCCAAACACAGTACCACTTCTGCTCTTGCAAAAGTAACTTCCAACTGGCAAATCACCCTAGACTCTAAAAAACACGTAATTGCTCTTTTTCTCAATCTCAGCAAGACCTTCGACACCGTGGATCATAACACCATGCTTACATCACTGAGAAATATCGGACTTGACAACTCTGCCACCAACTGATTCGTCAGTTACCTCTCCAACAGAATGCAACAAGTTAAATCAGCAGGCGACCTGTCTCCACAGAAATCCTTACTGCGAGGAGTCCCCCAAGGCTCCATTCTGCGACCTATCCTAGTTGCAATCTACATCAATAACCTGGACTCTCACCTGCACACAGTAAATGTGCACCTATTTGCTGAAGATACAGTACTCTATGCCTCAAACTCCTCACTTCTCACGGCGTATGAAGACCTGCAATGAGACTTTATCTCTCTACAACATAGTCTTATCAAGCACAAACTCCTACTCAATGCCAAAAAAACTAAATCTATGATCATCTCTCCAAAAGCAGCATCTGGATCCACACACATCCCATTGATACTAACGCTCTTGGGTGAATCCCTGGAATTAGTAGATACTTTTAAATACCTAGAGTTTTGGCTGGACAACAAACTTAACTTTCTGTGCCATCTAAATGAAGTCTCAAAAAACCTAAGACAGCGACTCAGCCTATTCTTTCATATTAAACATCTGCTTACCATAGAAACTAGAAAATGATTAGTACAAACCACTTTCCTACCATTACTCGATTACGCTGATTTCCTCTATAAACACTGCCCTGTT
This sequence comes from Neoceratodus forsteri, assembly GCA_016271365.2. NCBI lineage: Eukaryota > Metazoa > Chordata > Ceratodontiformes > Ceratodontidae > Neoceratodus > Neoceratodus forsteri. Next base: position 762,229,944 of record CM057451.1, read on the forward strand.
ACAGCGCTAAATAAACTTGACACCCTTTACCACCGAGCCCTAAGATTCATCTTTAGCCTGCCTTTTCGCACCCACCACTGTCTTCTGTACCAAATGGCGGGATGGCCCTCACTTTCAACAGGGAGAAAAAGAAATGCGCTCCTTTAGTTCTATAGAGCTCTCACTGACAAGCTTCCAGCATACATCTCTAGCCTTTTCAAATGTGCTAATGGCTCCTATGGCTACGCTTTCCTTCCAATTGCCCAGAATGAAAATTAACCACGGATTATCTGCAATCAACTCCACACTCCCTTCATTTTGGAACACTATGTAAAGCACATTCAAGCTCACATCATTGCAGAGCCTTCTCACATTCAAAGCCCTGCTAGTCAAGTATTTGTGGGAACCCTGCAGCTGCTATAGGTAATCTGTGTCTTCAGTTATTGGTGCCTTCGCATTAATAGCCCTTAGAATGCCACTTTCTTTCATCCCTCTCGGGATAACCAGCACTTCCAGTCCCTCCTCCGCATCATGGCTTTCACTCCCGCCATCTGCCCCCACACATCCTTCTGTGGTCTCTAACCTTTATATAGTTTATTACCATGCCTTACCCTTTTATTCTCCTATGATATTGTTTTGGAAATGTTTAACTGGGAGACTCTATGACAGATTCAAGTACTCTGTAGTTAACCTTGTACTGTATTTTGCTGTTATCAATTTTTGTATAGTTATGTCTATGTATTGTATTGGTCTATGTCCAGGACCACTTTGAAAATTAGCTTGCTCAATGGTGTTGATGCCTGGTTAAATAAAGTTTGATTTGATTTTATTTGAATCCCGATTGCTAGCAGGGGAACGCCACAAGCTCCGTGTGCCAGATATTCAGAGCACCTGGGGCTTGCAGCATTCAGAGAACATTTGTGAATTGATCCTTGGGTGGCAAATACTTCCTGTGTCAGAGGCAGGTACTCTCCTGCCTTTGAGGTGGAGGCTGTCCCCTGGTAATACCTGCTGCTTTGGAGTTTGGGCAGTCCCATGGCTGCCTTGAAGAAAGGAACATTCCAATGCTAATACATACTCACTTGGAGGCAGGGGCTGTCTCATGGTATTGTCTGCTGGCGTAGAGACAGTAGCCACCCTTGGTTAAAACCTGCTGCTTTGGAGAGACAGTAGGTGCTGTCCATGGTGATATGTACTTCCAAACTTATTAACTTGGGGCAGGAACTGCCCTGCCTTGGAGACACTGGCTGTCCCATTTAAATACCTGGAGGCTAATACTTGCTGTCTTGGAGGCAGGGACCCTCCTGCTTTGGTGGCAGAGTGTGCCCCATAGTAATACCTGCTGGCTTAGAGGCAGAGCTGTCCAATGATAATATCTGCTTCTTAGGAGGCAGGGGCTGTCAAATGATAATTAATACCTGCTCCCCAGGAGCAAGGGAATGTCCCATGGTAACCCCTCTTGCCTTGGCACTAGTGGCTGTCACGTGATTTCTTTGGAGGCTTGAACCTCTGTGGAGGCTTGAACTGTCCCATTTTAATACTGGTTTCCTTGGAGGCAAGGGATGTCCATAGTATTGCTTGCTGGAAGACTTGCTGCCTTCAAAGCAGAGACTGTGCAATTTTAATATCTGTTGCCTAGGAAACATGAGCTGCCCAATGGTAATGATTGATGCTTCACAGGCAGGGGATGTCCCATAGTAATGCCTGCAGCCTTGAAGTTTATGGCTGTCCCATGGTTTCCATAGAGGTATGAACTGTTCAAACTTGATATAGCAACCCCTCGCTATAATGAACAATTTGGGAGCCATAACCTGCATTCGTTATAGCTCCCAATTTGTTACAGCAAGGGAGGTTGAAATACATAGTACAGTAAGCACAGCACTGTGCTATTTTACTGTTGCCTCTCCCTTAGTCAGTAACGAATCTTTTAAAAAAGTAAATGAATCAATCAAATAATGTATTAAATAAATACAGTGTGTAAGAGAAGTAGTTTTATATTTAAACACTGGAGATTATGGGACGAGGAGCAGTGGTACCAGTTTCTCAACTTGGGCTCCTTAGAGATGCGAATTCGGCTTCACTGTGCAGCTTACACTCTGCGGAGATGCAGATCCAGATGGTTGTCGGCTTTAGTGTACTGTGGCTGAAAAGTTTTTATAGTATTTAAAAAAAATACAGTGTTGTATAATTGTACCTGTTTGGGGCTAAAACTTGGATCTTATCAAAAGAGCGAGAGGAGGAGTACGAGCTGGATGAAAGCAAAAGCTGGATGAAACTGCCACAGAACTGCATGAAGACTGCTACAGCTGGAGGGGCTGCTAGGATCTAGTGGGGAAAGAGCAGCTGTTTCAGAAGCCGTGGTCTGGAGCTACATGCTAGCAGGCAAAGCAGGGACAAGCCGGTCAGAGTGGGAATGGGAGTCAGGAATGTGGCTGAAGGTATAGTATGAGGAGCCATTTGCTTGCAACTGCAGTGGCAAGGCTAATTAATATGCACTTTGTAAACATGTCCCACCCTCCCAACTCCAGGACCGATGTAGTTCACAGTATGGTATTTATTTTATGTACAGCATGTTTTGTTCTGCTTGTTCTGAGCATAAAATAATAAAATCAGACTGAACAACATTGGTCTATGAGTTTCTGAGCTGAAACACTGGGAGCCACGAGAGTCAATCATTATGCCTGAATTTTCGATATAGCGGGGTTGGCTATAGAAAGGGGTTACTGCACCTGCTTGCTGGGAGGCAAGTACTTTCATTCAGTAATACCTATTGCTTTGGAGGTAGGGCCTGTGTCTTGCAATCACCTGCTGCCTTGGAGACAGGGGCTTTCATATGGTAAGGCTGACAACCTTAGAGGCAGGGGCTAACCCATGGTGATGCCAACTGCCTTGGAGGCTGTGAAGAGCTTTCCCATGGTAATAAATCCCGCTTTGGAGTTAGAGACTATCCAGCCTTGGAGACAGATGCTGTCCATGGTAATACTTGCTGCATAACATGTTGCTTTGGAGGCAGGGGCTATCTCATTTTAATGCTTGGAGGTTAAAGCTTGCTGCTTGTAGGCATGATATGTCCCATGATAATACCTGCTGCCTTAGAAGCGGGGGCTGTCAAATGGTAATACCTGCTGCTTTGGAGGTAGTGGCTACTCAGTGACTTCCTTGGAGGCAGGGGCTTTCCCATGGTAATACATACATCAATGGAAGCAGGAGCTGTCCATGGTGATATTTACTGTCAAACAAGCAATCTTGGGGGTGGGATCTTTCCTGCAGTGAAGGAATGGGCTGTCTTTTTTAAAACCTGGAGGCTAATGCTTGCCGTGTTAGAGGCAGGGACTCTCCTGCCTTGCTGGCAGTGTTTGTCCCATGGTAATACCTGCTGGCTTGGAGGCAGGGGTTATCCCGTGATAATTCCTGTTGCCTTGGAGGCAGTGGATGCCACATGGTAATGCATCCTGCCTTGGAGGAAGTGGCTGGCCAATGGTATCTGTGGTACTGTCAAATAGACTAGACAGGGAGGAAGAGGAAGCAGGTTGTTAGGACCTGCCTGGGCCTCCTAGATTAGGTGGAGATTGGGCAGAATTGCTGGGCCCAGCTATCTTTGTCTGCTTACAGTGTCTATGTATCTATGTAAGATGAACCATGAACCCTGAACTGCAGCCAGTAGCATGGATAAGTGCCAGAAGTCCCCAAATGCACTGGCAGTTTCAGATTAGCAGGCCACTGGCTGTGGCAGAAATCAAGGATTAGTTACATACTGTGGATAGCTGATAACAAACACTGTTCTCATCAGTCAGGTAGGTGCTGAAACAGGGTCATTCTGTGAACAAGTGAAGTAGACATCACTTTTCTAAGCCCATGTGACTCAACCTTGCAAAGGTCCCTGTCCCACACAAAGGGCCCTCAGGGACCTAATGGATAACAAAATAGACTCAGATCTAACCAAAGCTGCTCTCTCTAACATACCCCCATTTGACTTGATTTACTTGCAACTCCAGACTGCTAATGCACTCATCCCACTAACCCAGTGGAGTAAACCAGAACAACTGTAATAATTCTGCAATCCACGTGGTTAGCTCCTCTAATTTCTCTGCAGAAAATACCCTACTGTCATGACCTGGGAACCCTTACCAGAAAGCTGTCCTTACTAGACATAGCTTTTACCACAGGAATCTGCCCTGTTGCACTAAAACAATATAAAAACTACCTCTTTGTGTTCCTTTCTTCCCCCCTGTTTTGGCTCATCCCCTACTTCCTTCTCACACACACACCCCTCCACTACTCTCCTCCTCCATGCCGAACTTACTTTATTAGCACATTTTTATTTTATTTTACTAGTCTGCTTCCAGTCTAACCTCCCTTCTCTCACTACCCTCTGCCCTCTGCCACCTTCCTCTTATCTCCCCTTCCCCTCTTCAATCACTCAAAATGTCTCTAGTCCCCCTCTATATGGTCCACTGTCCGTTACCTATACTATTACCCCTCTCACTCACCCCCTCTCTCAACTGTGCTCCTCTGCCTTTCTTTCCTCTTCTTACTCACCTGCTTCACTCCTGACATTCATTCTGGGGTGTTGAGCTCCCCCAACCTCAACCTAGAAGCCATCTGCCACATCTGTAGCTCCTATACTCCCTTCCATAGCCCCTCCTCTACACCACACCATTTGGGATGGAAAAAATACTCCCTTCTCCCCTTACTATTAACTTTACTGCTTCTCTCAGGTGACATAGAACAAGACATTGGTCTGCACCCCCAGCCTTCACTCCTAGATCTTCCAAAAGGCCTACAAATCTTCCACTTCAATGCCTGGAGCCTCTTCCCCAAACTTGATGCCCTAAAAGTCAGGACAATCCAACATACCCTTGACATGGTATGCATATCTGAAATCTGGCTGTCCTCCAAAGCCCCTGATTCCCACGTCGCCCTTCCAGACTACAACATTTTCCATCAGGACAGGGGCAAACATGGAGGTGAGGTTGCCCTCTGTCTTCATAAATCCCTCTCCTGCACCATCTCCTTTAGCAAAGTCCACCTCTCCTCTTGTGAGCTAATTATAGCTAAGTTGGACATTCCCACCACTCTCCCCTTATACATCAGGGTGTTTTATGCTTCCCCAAACTCACACTATCCTCCCTGGTTACCTGCATCTCCTCCATTGTATCACATGCTACCTCTGGGAAACCAATCCTGCTCAGAGATTTCAATCCAAACTGGCTCTCCCCAGCCTCCAAACCCACTGTACACAACATTGAGCTGCTAAACCTTGCACAGCTCATAACTGAGACAACCCATATAAACACCCACTCCCCAAACCATTCTCTATTGGATTGGGTGCTCTCCTCCCACTCCCACTGCATTATTGCCACAGGCACCCTCCCAGACATTTTCAGTGACCACTGCGCTACCTATTGCATCAGGAAGTTATGCCCCTCCCATTCTATCACCAAGTACATATGGCACCATTCCCTCAGAGCACTTGATACTAACACCCTCCTTCAAGACCTCTTCTCCACTGACTGGTCCCCCCTCTTCACCACTAATGACATTGACTCTGCCCTCATCACCTTTATCTCCAACCTTAACAGATCCTGGAATACTCATGCACCCCTAAGAAAGGTGAGAGTCAAATGTATCCATCACCCCTGGATCAACACCAACCTAACTGCCAAATGCAAGATCCGTGACCGAGCATGGACCACCTATTAATCCTCTCTGAACTAAGCTGACCTTCAAGTGTATACTGTAGGTCTCACAAAAAACAAATGTACAAAGGCAATCTGGTCTGCTAAGGCTGACTACTTCCAGAAACTTCTAAATTTGAACCAGGGCTCCGCTTCTAACTTCTGAAAGACCATTCACTCCCTAATCAGCCCCCCCTCCCAGTCCACCACACACGTCCTCTCAATTGATGGCTCCCTTGTCACTGACCCCACATTAGTAGAGGATGTGCTAAACAAATTCTTTACCACGTGTGTGCTACCTGACCCCCCCTTCGCCACTGCCCCCTACCACCCTTCCACTCAACACTCTCAAAGTGGCTACCTCTTCCACCTCATCTCTCAACAAGAGTTTTTCCATGTGCTGCGGTCCCTAAACCCAGCCCAAACTAGTCCAGATAGCACTGACACAAAGATCCTTCAAATTTCTGCCCCAACCATTGTGTTCCCACTTACACACCTGCTAAACTTCTCCCTCTCCTCTGGCACTGTCCCTTCCACCTGGAAATTTGCTAAGGTCCTTCCTCTCCACAAAGGAAGTGACCCTTCCTGTCCCGAAAATTACCACCCCATCTCCTTCCTCCTCTATCCCTTTTCAAACTTCAGGAGTCCTTAATCTTTACTAGGATTACTGACTTCCACACCAGCTCCAACACTCTCTCACTGGTCTAAGCCAGTTTAATGAAGCACCATTCTACCACCTCCTCCCTGCTGCGTGTCACAGACTCCATTCTCTCAGGCATGGACCGGGGTCACATTATAGCAGCAATCTTCATCAATCTGGCTAAAGCATTTTGATTCAGTGTTCCACTCCCTCCTGCTAAATAAGTTCCACTCTGTCAGCCTTGCACCTCCTACAGTAGGCTGGTTCAGCTCCTACCTTACGAACAGGTGTCAGTCAGTTCAGGTGGACTCTGCCCAATCTGCTCCCCTCCCAGTCCTCAATGGACTTAAACAACTGCCATTAGCTTCTGAAGAAGGACTGGTTGGTCCGAAAGCTAGAGCACTTTGTTCTTGTTGTTACATCTATGTTGGTCCATTAAAAGGTATCAAATCATTTGCTTCTGAGTCCTTAATGGGGTCACACAGGGCTCCATCCTGGGCCCTATACTGTTCTCCCTATTAATAAATGACCTCCCCTCAGCCTGCTTGCATTCACATATTCACATGTATGATGATGACACAATCATCAACTCCTCCAGACCCTCTACCCTTGACATTAGGACCCCCTTCAGCGGGACTTTAATAACATACTAAACTGGTTCCAGGCAAACAAATTGAAGGCAAATACAAAAAAACAACATCTCTATGACATTTGGTTTGAGGAAAAAGCTCTCAACAATCTGGCTGGCAGTATAGCCTAGAGGTTAGAGTAATGAGCTGTGAACGAGCTTGGTACATCCAGCAGACCAGACCTTGGCTTGATTCTCACAACCTCCACTTGCATACTGTGTGACTCTGAGCAAGTCACTTCACCAACCAGTGCTCCCAGGTCACCCCTGAAAACAGGCACTTGTGCCTAGTGGGCCTTACCTGGTTACCAAAGACTAGCAAACAAAATCTTGTCCTCTCCTGTCTTTACATCACCAGATGGCTCCCCCCTTGAAGCTGTTACTGCCTGTAAATACTTGAGGATCTGGCTTAATAACAAGTTAGATTTTTCCACATCTGTTGACTACGTGCACTTAAAACTCCATCCAAAACTTGGAGTCTTGTTCCATGATAAAGACTGCCTTCCTCCTCATGTGTGTTGGGAACTGGTCACCAAAACTATACTTCCTGTGCTTGACTACACAGATATTGTTTACAGCACTGCACCAGCTTCATCCTTCACCAAACTAGACTTGCTCCTCAGTGCTTTCTGCCATTTCACCACAAATTCCCCCTTCCAAACCCACCACTGCTCCATCTACTCCTCCCTGTCCATCATTCCCTCCCACTCTGCCAACAGGCCCACTCTCTAGCTTTTATTGCAAAGTACTGGTTTGGACTACTCCCCTCTTACCTCACCTCACTCATCTCCCCAGCCAGACCCTCCTCCTACCCTGTCCACACCGGGGTAGCCCCTTATTTCTTCCTTCTCCATCCTCACACAATATCTGGGCAATCTGCTTTCTCTTTCCGTCTACCTCCCTCCTGAATAATCTTTCACTGAGCTGCAGACAAGCCACCTCTCTCCCAGTTTTCAAATGTATGCTTAAAGCTACTCCAACCCCTTCTTGCTTCTGCCCATAGTAACCTCCATGGCCTTTTCTCTGACAAGTTGAGCCCTTAGCTTACCCACCTCAACTGTAACTGAAATTATTAAAATGTCTGCTCTTTGTAAACATTGCTGTTCTATAGTTATATGATACCAAAAGTCAGTTGTTTTATCTGAAATGCTTTAAATTGTTATGCTATTTCCAATTTTGTCAAATTTGTATCTCACTGTAATTGTATCCCACTTACCCTACCTCCCCCAGGTCATACCTGGAAACAAGCCTTGGCTCAGTGTGCCCTTCTCGGTCAACAAGGTTTAAATAAAATAAAATAAATAAGTAACTGTGGCTTGATTGATATTTAGAGGGTTTTGCACCCTACAGAAAGGGACTATGTCTTCAATTCCCCCAATCATGGAACACAGTTGAGAATGCACTATGCATTGATAAGCTCCTCCTTTATACTGGCAGTCAGGTTTTGTGAAATTCAGAGTTAGGGCATATCCAACCATGCTCCAATTTCTCTCATCCTCGTTTACTTTCTATGGTGGAGGTAGACAAAAGTTTGAAATAAAAAAAATTGTCTCCTTAAAGATTATTTTTTTTTTAATTCTTTGTTAACCAGGTAAGGCCCACTATGCACAAGTGTCTGTTTTCAGGGGCAACTCAGGAGCACTGCGGTAGTTAAGTGACTTATTCAGAGTCACACAGTATAGTGGAGGTTGTGGGAATCAAACCCAGGTCTGCTGGATGCACCAAGCTCATTCACAGCTCATTAATCTTACCTCTAGGGCATACTGCCAGCACAGCTAAGTTCTTGGTGCCTCTCTAAACCACAACAAATGACAACTGAATTCTTTAGAATCAGTAAACCTGAAGTTATGTCAGCAGAGACCCTGTGGAATGCAAACAAGTGCACTATTCATGGGCAGCTTATATGAATGGCTAAAACCTGAAAGAAACAGAGGGAGAGGCAACTTCAGGAACTCCTTGGCCCCAATTCAGAAGGGTTTATGCCTGGTGCAAGGTGATTTATGCCAAACCCGATGGTGCAAATTGCACCTTGTGCCAGGCATTATACAAGTTGCAATTCTGAGTCACAGCTTGCACCATGCCAAATGCGGCTTGTGCCAAAGGTGGACTACGCCACCCACTATGCCCACAACTCACAGTGGCATGGTGCAAGGGTCGGTTATGGCAGCAACTGTGCCCTATTCCAAAAGGTCAGCTGCCATAAACCCACTTACACTATTCTAAGAGTCGCTATGGTGCAGCAGAGTTAGATCAGCAGGGAGATGGTCTAAGGGGCATCCATCCATGCCAATGGATGGATGCCCACTCTGACACCACAACACACATAAGTCCATCTTCCTGTACCCCCAACACAGACATGCCTCACCCTGATGTGGGACCATCAACCATTTGCCAAAGTGCCCCTTAAATACCAGTGTCACTTAGCTAACCCTCCAATGCCCCCTGGTGCATGCAGTATTGTTCTGGGGTGGGGGGTTCTAGGGAGCAGTCATCTGTGGACTGCAACTTGCGCCGTGTGTTTGGGAACCGGGCCCTTTGTGTCTATCCAGACCCTTGAAAAAAATATTAACTCTTCTTTCCCTGAACATGCTTGGGTTAGAATAAACCAAGAAAGGGTTAAATATTTTAAACTAAATAGAGAGCAAGCAGAGCACACCCTCTTCAAAGCTAAACTTACTTACAAAATGTATGGTGAAAAAGTGGGCAAGATTCTTGCTATGTGCCTTAAATAGCAAGAGACTGTTTGCCTTGTAATAGCAATTTGATCTTCTAAAGGTGGTAACGTTGTCCTCCCCTAGAGCCATTGTCACATAATTTAAGGCTTTTTATGAATGTCTTTATGTTGCATAGGACTGCCCCCCAAATATTCACTCATTAATAAAAGATCACATTTCTCATGCCCAGCTTCCACAGTTAAACAATCATATTGTGGAGTCTCTTAAAGCTGCTAGCTCTACAATTGAAGTAGAGCATGCTATCTCCACCCATACCACAGATAAAGCCCTCAGGTTGGACAGCTTCTCACCTAATTCTAATAGTAACTGGAGCACCATTCAGGAAGTCAGATGGAACTGTAGTCTGTGTGCTCTCCTCCATTGACTACAGACTTCCAATTTGATTGATATTTTGGGTGGGTGCATTTCTATATACTGTATCTCCCCTCAGCAAAAGGAGTGTTTTTCAGCCCTACATTATTATTTTTAAACCCACAGTACATTTAAAATTTCAAAGAGTGCAGTGTGACTTCAGAGGTTACTTTTGGGTTGGGTGGCTAATTTAATCTTGCCCCTCTACAAGCATGGCAAGCGTGGCTATGCATGCAGAGATGTGCGCAGAGACATGCAAATCTAACCGTGTGTCTGGCATGTCAGATGGGGAAAAGGGGACATAGGCCAAACTTCCTACACCAACAAGGTAAAGTTTGATAACTGTGTAACAGAGTTTCAATTAGCCTCCTCTGTAGAGCTATCTGTGAGTTGCCTGCCTGTGGCTTGCACCACTATGTAAAATTGCCCTATATAAGCAATGTGTTCTTAGCTGTATTATTTTTCACAACCTGTTTTTTTCTTCTGTAACCTCAAGAAATTTCTCCCAGGTCACTGATTAGGACAACAATCTCATTTTCATGAACAGGGCAAGTGAGCGTGGGGCGTGTACACAACATCATATATCTCTGGCATGAATAGAGTAGATGGAAGGCCAGTAGGCAGGTTGTTGTCTCTAAGAATTGTGTAAAGTTTTGGATTAAAATCCAAAAGAGTTTTTTAAATATTCTCTTTAAATCTTGTTTGACTCACTGTTACAAAATAGTTGTTATTTCTGAGTGCATATAAAAGAAACATTTAAGCAACTAGACAAAGCTAAGCCTTACTTCTTTAGATATAGTAACTACCCAGTAAATATAAATAAAGTTTTGCTTGACAGATTCTATTGTGTTGTCAGTGGCTGGAGATTTTGAAGATATAACCTTTTAAGTTATACTCTATGTACACCTAGCCAAATAAACTGTACCAGTAAAGACTCCTTAACCAGTAAAATAAAATGCATAACATTAGTGTGTACTTGAAAAAATGTACCAGAAAGGGTCTCTGCAGCAGTGCAAAAAGTGTGGAATGTATGCTGAAAAGATTGCCCCAGTTCAGGGACTGCTAGAATGTAACAGATGTATGTTGCATGAAACTGATAAATACAAATTAAATTATATCACAAATGAGCTTAAAAACCTGTGTAAAGTTATAAATTTAGAATAAGCTAGCACCTCTCAAGCTGTTATTCAACATAATCAAGGGAAATCTACACCTAGCAAAGGGGAAAAAAAGAACAAGAGAGACAGACATATCAGATACCAATGCACACACTATTCAAGCTAATACTAACAAAAAAAAGCAGAGATAACTTAGATACAAATGAAGACTGGTGTATAGTTCAAACCAGAAAAAGAAACAAAAAGGGAAGAAGGGCATTAACATATTCAGATATTGACCAGCATAACAGGTGCAGCGCCTTAACAGATGAAAGAGTTGATATGTCACGACATACTAGTACTAGAACAGATGAGAGGGAAACAACTATTCTGGGTGAATCCATCATTAGGAAATGTGACACAACTATTTGCAACCCTAACAAATAGAACAGAATGTTGTCTTTCTTCCCTGGGGCAAAGGTCTCTGATATAAATAAAGTTATTCCAAACAATGAAAAATGCTAGCCCAGCCCCCTCAGTTACTATTCTTGCAGGATAAATGATGTTGGATACAATCATGAAAAGGATATATGCCATGAACTGTCAGAAATGGCTACTAATCTAAACCAAAGAGGTGCAGAAGTGTTTATATCCAGCCTTTTGCCAATTCAAAAAGCGAACTAAGAAAAAAAATAATACAATGCAATGAATTAATGCAAGGTTGAAGAACTTATGTTCACACAAAAGTTTCCACTATATTGACTCTTGGAGGTACTTTCATAAAAGGAACAATTTATATAGTAATAATGGTTTACATCTTACTAAGAAAGGGGGACAAGTGTTGGGTAAAATAATAAAAACAGCAATGGAACAAGAACTTTTAAACTTCCTAACAGGGTGGGAGGGGCACACTATAAAACAAACAATTCATGAGGGTATAAGTAACATGCAACATAAACAATAGATCAAGACACTATTTTTGAATGCCACAAGTCTTAAAAATAAAATGGATGAGTTGAAACACATTAGTCACTGAACAAATAGATATTTGTGCCATAACTGAAACTTGGCTTAAGAAAGACAAATAGATCAAAGACATTCGGGGTTACAACTTGTTCCATAAAGAAAGAACAGTTAAAAGGGGTGAGGAAGTTGCACTATATATATATATATATATATATATCAACTAATCTAAGAACACAGGCACTAGAGCTATCGAATTTGAGAGCTTCTGAAATGGAACAAATATGGATTACATTTTAGGCTAAAATTAAAAAATTCACAATTGGTTTGTGCTATCATGCTCCAAATCTAAATGCATCTGAAAATGCACTATTTCATGATGTAATAGAAAATATTATTATCAAGGGTAACTGTATAATGATGAGTGATTTTTAATTACCCAAAACTAAACTGTAAAGACAACACTGGCACTAATTCAGCAGAAATAGATTCATATAGGTTTTATCTACTAAAAATTTGCAACAATTAGTATTAGAAGAAACAAGAAGTGACCATATTTTAGACCTTGTTTTCTCTGATCAGTTAGATAATATATGTGACTTAATAGTAATACATCCCTTTCTGATAGTGATCATAATATGATCACATTCACTATTAACAATATATGCACCAAAACAACTGGCATTACTAAGATCAGAGACTTTAAGAATGCTGACTATAACAAAATTAAAAATACACTGAAAGAATGGGACTGGCAAAAAAGATCTGCAAGGGCTATCAGTGACTGATACTTGAAAAGCACTATATGATAAATTATCTCATTGTATTGAACAATATGTGCCACAAATTATTAAATATGACAAAAAAGGGAAGAATCCCTAATTGGTTTAATAACAAAATCAGGAAAATGATTAAAAAAGACAAAGAGTTTATAGAAAATACACAAAGACTGAATCATCTTGAAGAAAAGAAATTTATAAAACAGAGGCCAAATAATGTAAGCACTATATCAAGAAAGCTAAAGAAGAGGAAGAACTAAATTTAGCTACATTAACAAAGAATAACAAAAAACAATTTTTTAGGGATGTAGGAAGTCTCAAGGGAGAACAAAAGCTTATTCGACCTCTTAAAGTTTGAGATAAGAACATTGAAGATGAAAAAGAAATGGCAAATATTTTAATGGATATTTTACAAGCGTATATCAGGATAAAGAACTGTTTCTGGATAATATATTCAAAAATATGGACACTAATACTAAACTCCTTATAAAACCTATCACAGAAATTAAAATATTAAATAAACTGAAAAAATTAGACATCAGCAAATCAGGAGGCCCAGATAATCTGCATCCCAGGTTCCTTCATGAAATAGTTGAAATACTAGGAGGGCTTCTCACCTTGTTATATAACTTATCACTGGAACAAGGAATAGTTATACCAAATGGAGACAGGCATACATAACCCCTATACAAAAAAGAGGTGGCAAATGTGATGTAACTAATTATCAATCTATTAGTATAACATTAATTGTTGAAAAGATAATGGAAGCTTTCATTAAAAAATATATAGATCTATACATTCACATGGTTAGGCCACACTTGGAGTACTGCGTGCAGTACTGGTACCCACACCTGAAGAGGGACATTAAGTTACTGGACTGGGTGTAGCACAGGGCAACAAAGATGATCCAGGGACTAGGAGACATACCCTACACGAGCAGGCTGAGGGAGTTGAACATGGGCTCACTGGAGGAAAGGAGGGATGGAAGATATGATTGAAACCTTCCAGTACATGAAAGGAATAAACAAGACTGGCACGGAGGGACTATTCAAGTTAAGGGGGTAGGGACACTCATGGTCATGATCTCAGATTGGAGGGGGGAAGGTTCAGGAGGGAAATGGGAAGACTCTTTTTTATGGAGAGAGTGGTGTCTCGGTGGAATGCATTGCCTGTGGAAGTGGTATCCTATAGAACAGTGGACTGCTTCAAAAGGGTATGGGATAGGGTAAGAAGGAGGGTCAGGGGAGGGGAGGGAAGGGAGAGGCAGCTGCAGTATAAGGGTTGCTAGCTGCACACTTGAGCAGACTCAATAGACCATAAGGCCTTTATCAGTTGGCAAATTCATGTTTGCATGTTCGTACATACAAACAATAGGTCACATGGATATTACCCAGCACAGATTTGTACCTAATAGATCATGTGTTACAAATTTGTTAGACTTTTTCAAACCCAAATGTAAGACCCTTGATCAGAGATTACCTGTGGATATAATTTATTTGGACTATGCAAAAACCTTTGATTCTGTATTACATCTGGAACTTATTAATACATTGATAGATCTAGGTTTAGATACAAACATAGTATTGTGGGTAGCATCATGGTTACATCAAAGACAACAGAGTATGTATCAGAGGTTTCCTTTCTGACTGGGGCGAAGTTACAAGTGGAGTACCCCAGGATCGATATTAGGGCCCACTCCATTTAACATCTTCATTTCCAATATGAATACTACTAACAATATATGGCTCTGCAAATATACAATTGATACTAAGCTAGGTGAAATGGTTAACAACAATGAGGCAGCAAATAATCTTCAAGCCCAAATTACTACTCTTGAAAATTGGTCCAAACGGCACAAATTAAGTTTTAATGAAAATAAATTTTAAGTTATGCACATAGGCTATAATAACATTAAAGCTGAATACAAAATAAATAAAATAATATCAGTGATAGAGAATGAAAAAGATCTGGGTGTTATAATCTCTAACAATCTTAAATTTGATAATCATGCCAAGGATGTGGTTAAGAGAGCATATAAAATAGTAGGTAATATTATGAGGAACATAAAAAGTAGAAAAAGGGAGGTTATAATCCCTTTGTACACATCTTTGGTAAGACCAGTACTAGAGTACAGAGCACCCTTTTGTTCTCCTCAAAATGTAGGTAGTAGTATTCTCCTGGAGAAGGTCCAGAGAAGAGTGACCAAAAAGATATATAATCTTAAAAACATGAATTATTAGAAACAATGAAAGAATTTCATTTATACTCTCAGTCATATAGAGGGTTTAGAGGATATTTACTGTATGTTTTGCATATAAAGCTTTTCATAATGAAATTATATGGGAGTCTGCAAGTTTAATAAAAAAAGATAATGATAAAGCATCTAGATTTCATAATATGCAGCTAAAAGGTGAATTATACAAAACAATTAAACAGGGCCATTTGTTTAATCAATGAGTAGTAGAAGTCTGGAACTCCTTACCTTCATGGGTGGTTACCAGTACTAATATGGAATCCTTTAATAAAAACTTGGATCATTATATGGGATTAGAAAAGCAAACCTTTTACCACCATTAGGTGGCAAGTCATAATAATGGCTGTCGAGGCTGCATGACTTGTACTTCTTCTATGAACCTATGAGCCTAATTTTCATATTTCACTCCACTCTGAACAGGTTCCCCATCTAGCTGACTTATATAATCAATGTTATAATTCAGACTTCCTCTCCCCCTCACTACTTGAGGCCTATATTACTCTCATCCCCAAGTCTGGGAAAGATCATTCTGATGTAGGCAATTACAGACCCATTTCCTTTTTAAACATCAATATACAAATACTAGCTAAAATCTTAGCTCATTGAATTAGCACAATTGTCAACCCCTAATAGGCTGTGAACAGGTCAGTTTTATGCAAGGACAGCTTACCTCAGACCATATGTGGAAAATATTGCATCTGATCTTGGCATCCAATAACTCAAATGTGGCTGCTGTGTTGGTATCCCTGGACACTGAGAAAGTTTTTGATAGGGTTTTTGGCCTTTTCTTTTTCATATCCTCTCTGCCTTTTGGGTTCCCCTATGAATTTCATAAATGGATTCACTTGTTATATTCTAGCCCCTCTGCCTGTATTATCTATAAAGATGTACTGTCTGAATCCTTTGCCCTACTAAAGGAACACGCTAAGTCTTTCCCTTGTCCTCCTATCTTTTTAATTTGTATCTCAAACCTCCTACCAAACATATTTTGTAAAACCCACAGATTAGTGGCATTTCTATAGGATCCTATTCCTTTAAAATTTCCACATATGCAGACAGACTACTTTTCTCAGTGCAGTTCAACCCCTGCAAGGCATATTTTTAAATCAAAGATGGAAATGAGAAAGGAAAGGTGTGGCCCACTGGAAATTGAACCTCAGACCTCTGGTATGCAATTCCAGTGCTCTAACCATTAAGCTACAGGCTCACAATGGTCATTACCAGTCTTGCTTTGGGGTAGTCTTTCTGTCATACTTATGAATTTTCTTCCAAGGGTATTCTATCCACTTAATATAATTGGCATTCCCCTACCACATGAATGGTTTTCTAAACTTCAAAAGACTCTTTTGGAGTTTTTATGGAAAGGTAAAAAAACATGTATCACATATTCTAAGTTAACACTGGCAAAACATCATGGGGGCATACAACTCCCAAACTTCCACTGGTATTATACAGTTGCCAAGGCTTGAAAGTTTTTGGCTTGCAGTGCACAGGACATGGGATCTCCCCACTCTAATTCATACTATCCACATTGGAAAGATATTGAGTTGCATTTTTGTAAGGCCAACAGTGTTAGCTATCAAGCTTTACCCTATTTATCTTGGACCAAGCTCCCTCACAAACTTCAAAACACTCCTATTGGTTTGTCTGTTCAAATAAATTCACATCCCTGTAAACTGTTCGGTTGTGTGCCCCCAAAAGATCTTTCTCAACCACTTTGACTCAACCCTAACTTCAAACTTGGTCATAGAACTGGCTTTACATCTTTCTTACCTCAGGTGACTCTTGATCAATTGGATAATTTGGTTCAGAATGACCATTGTATTCCCTTTGCTAGATTTCAATGGGATAATAATCTCTCTTCGACCAGTATCTTTCCTTTTTTACAACTCACCCAAATGCTGCAATCTACTATTGGCCCCAGCCATGGCAATTTGCTGATGATACTGATTACTGTAATTTTGCTAGCCTTGTTACTGGAGAACATGTCATCTCAGTATTCTGTAAAGCTCTGAGGGACCTTCTTGGAGATAAGCTCAAAATTAGATGCTCTTAATGTGAGACAGAGTTCCTTAACCAGGTGGGTTTCTTTAAACAATGCTCCCCCAGGACTATGTCCACCGATACAGTAAACATGATAAACTACATCTTATACAGTACAAGATAATTAATAATTTATATTGATCCCTAGAAAAAACTGCATAAGTTGAAACTGATTACCAGCCCCACATGCATGAAATGTAATGCCCATGTGGGATCACTAAGACATATTTTATGGGACTTTCCTACAGTATGTCTCAGTCCTTATGACAACAGATTAAAGTGCAATTGGATCCCTTATTAAAACTGGATGATGCTTCTGTACCCAAACTTTGTTTGCTGGGTATAGGAATAGACACATTATTAGGTTCTCAGAGACATCATATGGCCCACATCACTGCTGTTGTAGCTAAACTAGTCATTTTACACCACTGGATGGATCAAATTCCACCCTCCTATAGGGAGTGGGATGTAGAAATTCTTTCAGTTCTATGTATGGAAAAATCCATAGCCATCCTTTGACATTCACTAAAGTACTATCAAAAGAAATGGGAGAAGTTACACACCTTTCTTCTGCTTTCTTGATTAATACTGTTCTTCTTTTAACCTGTTACTAACAGGTTTGGACTTCACAGATTTGCACTGTAGCACTGCATTTTCCATTGGGTTTATAAATGAAGTTTATTTTAGCTGGCCTAGCTTGTTTATATCTTGACCTTTGTTACAGCAGGTTAGTGCACAGGCTCTGTCTGGACAACGATATATTTGCTTATTATCTCTATGTATTGCAATATTATTTAATGGGACTGCTAAGGTTCCGGATCCCTTTTTACCATGCCAAATTTGTTATATGTTTTTATCTCCGTGTTATTCATTGTCATGTTGTTTCTTGCTTAACTTGATAAAATAAAGTTCATTCAAATGTTTCAGCTCAGTGTTCCTTTCCTGGACAAAGACTGTTAAAAAATCTGCAAACATTTGTTATGATTCAGCAAATATTGTTCTCTTTCTAATCAGTTTTGATGTAAAAAGAATAATATAGATCACAATAATGTGTTCATTAATTGAAAAACACATAGATGTATAACTGTGTTAAAACATGCATAACATGAAATGTGTTATTAAAAGAGTAACTTATTTCTTTTGATAAAGTTAAAAGTATGACAGATTCTTACTGAAATATTCTGGACTGAACAGTCATGGTATTTTCTAATATTATGATGCAGAATTCTGTTGGATTATTTGTGCTAGCAGTTTGAAATGTAAAGGTGATAACTCACTGCTTTTATTGCACGTACAACACAGTTATTATTAATGTAGAAAGTGTTGCAATAACACCTTAAAACACTTAATAAAATAGCCAACTTCCTGTTTAACCTATTAGTTTTATTTGCAGTTGAAGCAGGGCCAAGACTACAGTGACATCATTGCCTGTCAGGAGCCTGAAACACATGGCTGTCCCCAGCCCATGATTACTGGCTGATTTACATATGAATAACTCTGGACTGATAAAACGTACAGGTAAGTACAATAGTTCACTCAAAGTAGCTTCTTATGGGCTTTCAGATATTAAGAAATCCTGCAGATGACAGTTCCCCTTTAAGAACTGCTTGGCTTACCACCACAAGCAGCATAAAGTCAAAAGCCCTTTTAAGAGCATGGGGAGATAAATGCTGTGAAAGAGCAGGAGGACAGATCCAAATAGTAAAAAAGCCCTTTTCAGGTCTCTGGGGCTATTGAGTGTTCTTTGAAGGATCAAGGACAATAAAGGCACACAGGCAGGTAGGAGGAGAGAAAGATTAAAAAAGCCCTTTTCAGTACTTGGAGGTTATTCCATGTTCTTTTTAGGATTGAAGGTGGTGAGGGCTTGCAGGCAGGCAGGAAGACATATAGAAAAATAAAAAAACAGTCTATTCAAGGCTTGAAGGCTTTGAAAGTCCTTTTAAGAGATGGCATGTAAATAATTTGTTGGGCATGTATTTGTAATGCTTACATACTCAAGTGGACATGCACTTTTTGTCATGAATTTCTGACCCTGCCTGCATTTGTACTTGTATTATGGATGCCATGGTACCTCACATATAAATGACCCAATGCAATAATAACACCCACACTATTAAGTAAACTGTATAAACAATAGTAATAAGGAGGTAAGGAAAGACACACGGGTGAATAGGGAAAATGAGATGCAATGGGAACAATGCAATGCAAATTATAACAAGCAGTAATAACATGCTCACACTCACACATACTCCCCCTTTGGCATTTTCAGTCCCTGATATGTGATGTATTTTATACTTTCTTCTTGTATTTTAAATCTGTGCTTCCTGTATTGATACTTGTTTGGCACCCAGAGCCTCTGGGATAAGGTGCCTTATAAATAAAATTGCCTTACCTTGGGTGCACCCACCATGTTACTCCACAGAGTCCTTATGTGGGCTTCTGGAAAAGCTTCCATTGTGGTTGATTCATTCAGTGTTAGTGTGGAAGCGAAGGGGAAATTGTTTAACCAGGAAAGGCACACTAATCTGGATCTTGTTTCCAGGTGCAACCTGAAAGCACAAGGAAGTTAAATGACTTGCTCAGGGTCACACAGCATGTGAATGGGAGCCGATGGGATTCAACCCCAGGTCTCAAGGTTTGCAGCTCAGTGCCCTTAACCCCTTCACTATACTGTCTCCTTCAAGTGTGCTTGCAGAGATTAACCAAATTATAATATTGCAATAACAAACACACAACAAAGGAGATTATCTTTATTGTCCCAATAAGGAGGGCCCAATAGCCTAGTAAATGTTCCACCTGGGCTGACAGGTATATGACACAATGCTTATCCAGGGCTTTCATCTGCCTAACTATCTAAGATAAATGGAAACAGTTAACCTCCTCCTCTGATGCAGGCCTATAGTAGGTTTTCAGGCACAGTTTCCCTCTTCTTCTCCTCCTTGGCTGATTTGCTCACAGAGAACCCTGATTGAGCTCTTGGGTTGCTACCTTTGGATGAGATGAAAATTGAATACTAAACCACACCCCTAAAACTCCACCCCTAGCTCAACCCCATTTTTATGACTAATGATGGCATCACTCGGATGGGTTATAGACTCTGAGTCACTTGATTTATTCAGAATGACTGCTGATATTGCATTGTGTGTAATTTCTTTAAATTACATCACAATTATTGTTTTTGTTTTGTTTGATTTAGATTTAAATATTTTTAGTTTTAATTTCCATGTGTGTTAACTCATTGCCTCCACAAGAGCTCTCTGAAGTTGCAGCACTTGTCTCCTGTGTGCTGTTAACAGTGAATCCTGGGTCTTACTAAGCAAAATCAAGCCATAATCGGCATGCCGTAAATAAATGCTAATAGCACAAAATTTGTAAGTGCTAGACAGAAAGTATGAGTGGCAAAATTGTTTAGCATAAAATTACCTTTCCAATGGTGGTATGCAAGGAATAATGGATAATTTAGTTTTATTTCTGGGCTGGTCGAAACAGCAAAACAAAATATTTTTTCCACTAAAAAATGCACCATAAACCTTTTTTTGCTGGGAAATATGTAACATATCAACACCAAATTAAGCATCCAGACATTAGATATAATTTTAATAATTTGTTTGTAAAAAAATGCAGCTATTTCTGTAGCATTAAACATAAATTTTCCCCATTTGAGTCAAAGTGTGTCGGTGAGGCTTGAGGGACAAATCTGAACCATACACACCATACCATAAAAAAGGCATATAACTCTTAAAGTATACATGATACACACAATGTAACTGTGGCAAAGTTGTTCCACACAAAAGTGCCTTTCCAATGGTGCCATGCAATCACCTGTATTCAATATAGTTTTTGTTTTATACTGGCTGAGATACCCATTATGTGTGTTTTCTTCAAAGTGCTTAGGTGGTTCTAGATTGACAAAATGTCATAAACAAATATGAATAACTCCTAATGTGAATATGATACACACAAAGTGTCAGTGGCAAAGTGGTTCAGCACAGTATTACCTTTCTAATGGTACTATGCAGTCAATTCTAATCTGTTCTGGCTGGCAAGTAATATTAAAACATGTGAGTGACTTCTCCAGATGTTTCTAGGGCATACAGGAAGTCTGTAGGTGACTTCTGTAGGCATTCTGGGACACACTGCAGTAGATTTACTGATGCCTACTGGTGTTTCTAGGAGGCAATGAGTTAATCTGGGTTTCATAGATTCATAGAAGTGTGACAGCAGAAAAGTACCGAACTAGGCCCACCAAGTCTGCCCATTTGCCCAGCTATCTGCTTGGACCTGTGCCTCCCCTCTTTAACACTCCCATGTGGATGCCCCAAGCCCTTTTGAGTCCCTCCACTGTTTCCTATGCAACAACTGCTTCTGGGAGTCTGTTCCGCTTTTCTATGACTCTCTCTCGACTAAAAGTATTTTCTAATGTTACCCCTGAACTGTCCTTCCTCCACCTGCAGGCCATGCCCCCCTCGTCCTCTGACTTCCTTTCATCTTGAAGATGCTCCCCCCTGCACCCTGTTTATACCCTTAAGATACTTGAAGGTCTCGATCATGTCCCACCTCTCCCTCCTCTGCTCCAGGGAGTACATGTTCAAATCTCTCAACCTTTCTTCATAGGATAGGTGGCTTAACCCTTTTACCATTTTTGTTGCTCTCCCCTGAACCCTCTCTATCCTCCCCACATCCTTCCTGAGGTATGGCCTCCAGAACTGGACTCCGTACTCCAAGTGTAGTCTAACCAAATGGGTGTACAAGGGTACTATGACCTCCCTATTCCTACTGGTGATCCCCCTTCTGATGCATCCCAGCATTCCACTCCCCCTGGTCACTACCCTCCTGCACTGCCCTTCCACCTTCAGGTCCCCAGATATAATGATGCCTAGGTCCCTTTCTAGCTCTGTCTCCTCCAGCTCTCTGCCCCCCATACGGTATCCTGCCTTCTGTAGCCCAGATGCATGATTTTACATTTTTCTGCATTGAATTCAAGCTGCCACCTTTTTGACCATGCCTCAGGTCTCCCCAAATCTCTCTGCATTTGTTCCACCCCTTCCTTCATGTCCACCCTATTGTAGATTTTTATATCATCTGCAAATGTACTCACACCCCCTCAAGGCCCTCCATGATGTCTCCTATGAATATACTGAACAGTAGGGGCCCCAGCACTGATTCCTGGGGGACCCCACTCATGACTTTGTCTTCCCCGGATGCCACCCCATTTATTATGACCCTCTGCCTCCTTTTCCCCAGCCCATTTCCCACCCATTTGACTACCCTCTGCCCCATCCCCAGTCCTGCCATTTTACACAGCAGCCCCCCATGAGGCACTGAGTCAAATGCCTTTCTGAAATCCAAATAAGCTACATCTACCACTCTACCTTGATCTATTTCCTTAGTGACCCCATCAAAAACTCTATCAAATTTGTTTGACAGGATCTGCCCCTAGTAAATGGGGTTGGAGAAGGCAGTTTTGGAGGGCCCTTTGCAACCTGTGTACACATGTAACCCCCTTGTTCCCAGGGGTTACTAGAATCCCACTTAGAATCAGTGACAGACAGGGAAAGGCAGCTTGTGAGATGCCAGTTAAATGGATTTCACACTGTCACACTCTGTTTTCAGTTTCTGCTGAGCTGGAGTGATGATGTCACCTTAGAATTCTCACAGCAACATAAGCCACAATGGAATGCTATCTGCAGGGGTTAGCAGTAGAACATTGGGAGATTCAGTTCAGTCTTCAGAGAGTAGTCTGTGTGGAGACTCAGGGGAGTGAGGAGTGCTGCAGTGACAGCTCCTCAGACCTAGCTCTGAGAGAGAGAGAGAGCTACCTTAAGAAAGGGGGTTGTGCATTCTCACCCTAGAGAAGGACACAGAAGACCATTTGTAAAGTGGTAGAGACCATTCCTGGGAGGTTTTCCAGTGCCCTATCCCCGGCAGGATGGGGAGGAATTACAGGATTCAGGAGCAATCCCCTGGTCCAGCCTGGAGAGGGTGAAGCTGCCTAGAGTTGTTTGTTCTGTGAGTACCTGAGACATTTTTTGGGGAAAAAGCCCTGAGGCACCTGCATACCGTGGAGAGTTTTTCTCTGACAAAGAGACTCTGTTCACCAAGACTGTGTGTTTCAAGTAAAAGTGTCTGCCTACTGTGGGGTCTATGAGAGACTTGCCAAGTACAGAACTTTTAGATTGTGTATGACTTAAAAGCATCTGCAACAGTGGGGGTCTAGGGTAAAGACATAGCCATATACAGAACTTTTAAAGTCAGGACACCTTCGTAGAGTGAAAAGTAAAATGTTAAATGTGACAAACATTTCTAGAGAGCATCTACAAGAGTGTTTCAGAGAAAGGTGTAGTAACCAGATGAATGGCTGAGTATAGATTTGGGAGCAAAAGGTGGGAGACCCCCCATCTGGAGTAACCAGGTTTACCTCTCCGGGTTCAGTTTGGGCACCTTTGTTTTCTCTCATGGCACTTGGCCAGCACCTGAGGAAAGGACCCAGACATGGGATTTTTGGATTTCCCTAAGAGCCGGAATGTGCTCATGGGTGGTTAAGGGAGCCACCAGTAAACTCCATGCAATATGGGAAAGTGTCCTAGTACTGGCCAGGGTGCCAAGTCAAGGAAATGAAGAGAAGTGTACCACTTTGGACCGTGTGAGCCCAGATCCATTCAGAACCTGAGGGTTCGCTGTGAGAGTTTGTGCTCTGTACCTCTGTAATCTGCATTACCAGTGAGAGTAGCCCTGTGGGGGTCCATCTTTGTTTTGTTATTCTCTGTGTTATGAGAATAAAAGCCACACTCTAGAATCCCAAAATGGTTTGGACATTACAGTTATTGCTTCCAGTGTCCAGATTTACTTGGGTGCCCCTGACCAGAAGTACAAACCCAGAATAATGCTGAGCAAACATTTTCTCCCAGGGACCTAGGTTGTTGGCCATGATAAATGGTCCCCCCAGGTGTGAATTAGGAAGTTGCCACACTTGGTTTGCCTATCTAAGGATGGCAGGCTCCAAAGTAGAAGCAATGGGTCAACAGAGTCTGTGAGATATTTGTAGTGACTACCCCCACCCCTCCCGGTGGTGCCTTGGTTTGAGAGGAGCAGCCCTGCTAGTTGAAACAAGGGGGGCTGGCAGGGGGGAGGTTACACACAGTTTAAGTCACACATCAATTGACTACCAGGACACCTGTGGAAACTAGCTATTTTGGATCAGGTAACTCTTTCTGATAAAACTCTTTCAACAAATAAATACATAAACAAACCAACCAACTACAACAGTGGTGGTGGATGAGATTAAATTACAAATTTAATCTGCCATTTAAAATGAGCTACTGTCTGTAATCCCTCCCATCACTCCTCACTTGAAGTTATTTGTAATGTTAGATACATTTTTAAAAGTAATAGGAACTATTTTACACTGTTAAATGCTCTATTGTTTCCATGTCTGTCATGTATAGCTGACAGCATGAAATGATTTGAGAAATTTCTGATAAATTACCTAAATCTGTGGCATACCTCTCAACTGTACCACATTACGAGGAACGTTCCTCATTTTACTTCACAAAAGCTCCCTGTTCCACATTGTGAGGACTTGTTCCACATTCAAAGTCAACATTTTAAAGCAAAAATCCATAGTAAATTATGCAAAAAAAAATATTATTCAATTAATAATCAGACTTTATGAACATAAATGCAACATTTTAACAGTGTTTTGAGCTTCTTAGGTAAAGATTTGATTAAGTGTTCCACATTTTACCCATTTGTTCCATGTTTTGACAGGCAATGTTCCACATTTGGGGGACAAAAGGTTGAGAGGTATGATCTGTGGTGCCCTGAAATCTAGACTGTGTTTCCTTCACGTTGTCAGCTACTACATGCTCTTTGACAAAGACAACCTGAGTACCACTAACCTGGTTCTGTCTGCTCCTAAACTTCTTATTTCTCCCTCTCTTCCCTCTCAAGCTCTTCAATCCTTATTCATTGCCCTTGACACTGCCTCTGAGTTCATTTTTCTTTTCTGTACATAAATGTTACTGTTTAAGTTGTGGCCTTGTTAAACGGCTTACTGATTGTTTGTAACACTGTCTACTATGTTTTTGTACTTAATGACATGGAACCTTTGTAAAAGAGCCTTGGCTCAAAGGTATTAAGTCCTAGAACAATTAAACTTCAAACTTCAAACTACTATTTTCTCTTCCTTTTCTCATTTCTATGGCTTGTCATGACATTAGCCACATCATTCTGTGTTAAAGGTCAAAAATGGTGTTACTGGAATGTCCAGGTACTGCACTAAGAAAACTAAGATCAGTAGCTACTGAGGACAGAAGGATTTAATATTATTACAAATGGAATAAAATATGAAATTATTAATTTAACAAAAATTGGGGTCAACAAATATTAGAATATAGGACAGATCCTAAAAGAAAAACAGGAGGTCATATAAAGCTGTGCAACTGTTCTCTATCACAGTAGTAAAAGACCATACTCACAATTCAGTATAGAAAGGATTAGGTTAATCTGCTGCTAATGGTGTTAATAGACTTACTTTACACCTCCCAGACTGACTGGTTTATGAACAAAGGTCTGCATGACAACAGAACAGGATTGTAACTTTAACATGCAGGTAAAATAGTGAATGATTTAATAGAATCTGTTTTAAAAGTATGTGAGCATTCAAAATTACTAAAAAAGTATTACCTGTGAATAAAGCTGGATGACCAGATAAGGTCTCTGAAACCCAGATTATACAGTCCAAAGAGGGTCAGGTGACAGTCTTAAAATATTGTCTGTCTGGATGTCACTGTGTATTAGAAAAATGAAGATGTTAATTTAGGGGTTATAATTTTCCCTTCCCAGCAATACCCATCCTATTCACTGATGTGAAGTTAGAGGTAACAACTGGGTAGACAGGGACACATTTGACTCCCTTGAGCACCTGGCACTTGAGGGCACGTCCTGATTAGCCTGCACTGCAAGCAAACATACTGAAATGTCATACACTTGCTTACTATCAGGTGAGAAGAAACTGAAACAAAAAAAAAAGTTAGTGGAGAAACTCACAGATGCTGCTTGACCCACCAAAAAATATTAAAAAAAATTGCAGTGGTAAAAATTGGAGGACTGAATCTGGACCTACAAAACTGAATCACATGGTCAAAAACCACGCAGGTGGTAGCCTTATTGGGCTGGGGTCCAAGATTTGCCAGGGTCTGCAGATTTATTTATTTATTTATTTATTTATTAACATTTCAGAAAACCTGTGAGCAGATGCTATTTACATAGGTACCACATCAGAGGATAACCCAGTCAGAACAACAATTACAAAACAAAGGTTACATTTCAAGTGACAACAGGTAAAGATACTTCATGTGAGTTAAGGATCAGACAGCATGGGTTCAGTGGGAACAAGTACAGATTGTTGTGGAGGTAAGACAGTTAGGAAAACAATGACTGAGACTCTGGAAGCAAAGTATTTCACAGATAAGTCAGAGGCATTGTACAAAGTATGCCGAAGTCAGAACATTTCCTAGCTTGCTAAGGACAAAGAGAGGGGAGAGAGTGGAAAGGGTGAAAGGTGAAGGATGAGAGAGGGGCTACATTATTGGAGGGAAAGGTATGGGACAAGGGTGGGAGGTGAAGGGAATAGGGAAGGGAATGAGTAAGTGCAAAAGAAAGAAAGCTGGGGTGTGGAAGGGGAAGTGCTTAAGGTTTGCTGACCATTGTGAACAGGTATGGGGAGGGGTAGGAGGCCTAGTGGTGGCAGACACAGGTTGCCTCAGTGATAAGGTGTTGCCTGAGCTGATGTTTGAAGGAGCACAGGGAGGTTGCATTGGTTATCTTGGGTGGTAGCAAATTGACCCAGAGTGGGGCTCTATAGGTGAAGGTTCACTGCCCAAGTGCTGTACAGCAACGTGGGGTTCTGAACACCAGAGTGAACACTTCTGATTTTCACTTTTTGTGAATGATTGTTTAGGTAGCTTGAGAACCATGAGGTAGTGTCTGAGGAAAGTCTAGTATAGTGGAGTTGGTCAATAAAGAGTGTGTGGTTCACGGTGTCAAGCACCTTGGTTAGGTCAATGAAAGTTGCTCCAATCAAGAGCCCTTGTTCCAGAGAGTTGTGTATGAATCCAGTAAATTCAAGTAAAGCTGTGACAGTACTATGCCCATGCCAGAACCCATGTTGTTGGGCGCATTGCAGCTGGTGAAGCTCCAAGTACTCCACAACTTGGTCAGCCACGATGCACTCCAAGGCCTTACAGAGTGGAGGGAGTATTGAAATCGGATGATAATTCCCAAGGAGAGCACTGTCTCCACTCTTTTACACTGGGGTGACCATCACAGATTTCCACCATTGAGGCAATTGTGAGAGGCTAAGTGACAGATTGACTATTCTGGTGATGGGCACAAGGACTTCTTCCAGTGTGAGGGTCATAAACTTGAGGTCTAGGGCATCACCGCTGTGCCTCGATTTCCCAAATACTTCCTTGAGGTAACATCTAGCTTCACTTTCAGAGAGAGCCTTGAAGTAGAATGGCAGGTAGTTAGGTTGTGGGGCTGGGTTCCCCTGACTACCACTTCTTTGGGTATGGTTGAAATAGTCTGGTGGCAGGACACTGCTTAGATCTGTGAATGCCTTATGGAATGTGTCTGTGATGACTTTTGACTCCATGGTTGGGGTGCCGTCAAGATTTAGCATGTTAGGGGTACTCTTGGGGTCTTTCCCTATTATATCCTGAACATTTTTCCAGAAATACCTGCTGTTATTCCAGCTGTTAGTGAGGGCATCTTTGAAATATTGATTTTTGGCCAATTGGATTGCCCTGGTGCATTCATTTCTAGCCTTTCTGTAATTTTGGAGTTTAGATTGGTTCCCAATGCCTGTGCCTTCTGTCACAGGTGATCCCTTGCTTTTAGGAGTTCAGTAAGGTAGAGGTGATCCAGGAGTTGCTGGTCCCCTTTACTTTCCTTGTTTTAAATGGTGCATGCCTGTTGCGGACTGCATTGAAACTGGTGATGAACTGGTTGAGTGGCGTGTCCACATTAATTGGGGTGAAAATTTCTGACCAGTCTTGGTGCCTAAGATCAGCTTTAGTTGTTCAAGGTGACCTCGGATCAGCACCCGGTTGTGATAGTTCTAGTAGGGGGTTTGCAATACTTGTTGGATCAGCAGCAAGTGATGGGGGAGTGGTCACTAAGGCAGTCTGGAAGCATGGTGGTATCTGATATATGCTCTGGCAGGTTAGATAAAACCCAATCCAGTAAGGTACCAGACCTGGATAGGTAATTTAGTCTAGTTGGGGTCTCCATTAGTTGTGTAAGGTGGATGGCTGACAGCACATCTTTGTGAGTAGAGGCTGTGGGGGAGAGCCAGTTGATGCTGAAGTCTCCAAGCATTAATATTTCAAAGTGCAGGCTCAGATGGCTTACGCTGTTTAGCAGTGTCATGAAACTGGTTGCTATGTTCTTTGGCAAGATGTAGACTGAGATCACTGTAAGTGTTTTGTTGTGGGCTTTGAGAAAAAGTTTGATTGCCAGCATTTGTACTTGGTCACCAGAGTTAGGCACAGGGACAGCGAGGCCCTGTAGCATATCTTTTATGTAGATTGTACAGCCTCCTCCTCTTTTAGTGAGCCGATCCTGCCTGAACACCAAGTATCTCAGGACAAAAATTGAGGAATTGGGAATATCAGGGGTAAGCCAGGGTTCTATTAGAGAGATGGCATTGTGATTGTGTTTCGTGATCCAAACCTTTAAGCCATCAAGTTTAGGGAGCAGGCTGTAGATATTGACTGTAGCCATTTTAAGTGCCCCTATATTTTTGCAGGAGTTTTGGAGTTAGAGAGAGGGCCAGGATTTGGATGTATGTTACCTGAGAGTAAGAGCAACAGGAGTATAAGCCTTTTTATTGTATCCTTGAGTAGTTTGTTGCTATATATCTGAATTCTCAGTTTGGCATGACACACAGTGTAGGCCCCTTGGGAGATGAGAAGGCAAGGGAGGAGTGCCAGGAAGGGGTTCCAACATGGGCAGCAGTGAGTTCTACAATCTGAACAGGTAGCTCTAGGGGTTATGAGTGACTTGGTCATCATATTGTAAGCCAAGGTTATGGTCCCTTATGCATTAAAAACATCTTGCTGCTTGGCCAAGGAAGGAGGTGCAGTTACAGATCCACCAGGGAGACATACGAGGATAAGTTGTAACAGCATTGCAGCTCCCAGGGGTGGCATGGTGTCAGGGTGAGCCTTGGTGCCTAACTTGAAGAGGTATTCCATCAGAAGAGGCTGCTGTGAAAGGTGGGAGAGATTACATTACAGTCTCCTTACCAGTACGCTTGGTTAAATTGGTGTGTCAGGGAAGCGATTAGGTCCTTTAAGAGAACAGTTGTGGGAACTGAGTGTTATGCCTTTAAATGTAGACTTGCTGAATGATTGGGCCAGGGCTTGAGAGGGAGTGGTTTATATTGATGAAAGAGCATTTAATACTGGCAGAAGGTAGGGAAGGGTAGGTGGGACAAAAATCTGCCTAAAAATGGCAATTGCAAGTGCTGCAGGTCTAGCCAAAAGTCTAGACAGAGCCGAAAGTCTAGGCAGAGGCATCTTTTTTGATTAAAACTCAGTGATATGCCAGCCCGTCAGTGCAGTGATTGGATTTCTGCTTGTGATGCCAATGACCCAGGTTCAGGAATGGACTCGGATGCTGGAGGGCTGGCCGGGGAGAGAAGGCTTGAGCATCAGCTGACAGCTTGCCTTATCTTGGGGGGAGGGCAGGGATGCTAACCAGTGATTGCTAACCCCTAGCAGATGCTGGAAGAATGGCAATGCACAAGGTCCCATTCACCAAGGGGGCGTGGTGAACGTCAGTGTCAGCCTTAACTTAGTGGCACACCATGCCACCTGGGAAGAAAATGGGAAAAAGAACCCCATAGCTGATCAGATGACAGTCACCAGCTCCTGTTGCCATGAGTCTGAGGACAGTGCACGCACCATCACAGCAGCACCCGGGGCAAGTATTGTGCTGGCCGCCCCACTGGTGTCTTCCCCCTCAGAGGACAGGGACCCACCCGGTGAAGGGTTACATCCGAGAGTTACCCAGGGGGGCTGCAATATGGGGTGAAGAGGTGGCTGATCCAAGGCAGTGTGGCATGGAGGGCATAGGTGGCCTGAAGGAGAGGCTGGCCCGGAGCTGGGAGGGAGCAAAAAAAAACTCAGTGGGATGGGGATGGCCTGCCAGTGCAGCAGTAGCACTATCGCTTGTGATGCCAGCAACCTGGGCTCAGTAGCAAGCCTGGGTTGCTGGAGGGCCAGCTATGAGAAGAAGGATTGAGCACCCATCAGGCCACTCTCCTTCTCTGGGGAGGTTGGGCTGCAGTCCTCACTGCTATACCTCCACCTGGGTGACCACGGGTGATGGTGCAGTCAAGGATGCAGTGGGAAGGAGAGACATTGGCAGAGGGCCTGAGTGAAGGCACATCTCTGTATGCCTTTGTCTCAATGGCCCTCCCCATGTGCTGACGTCTGTGGGGGTGGGACCAGAAAGAAAGGAAAAAGACCTCATGACCATGCTGGTAGATGGGTCCCTGTGCCACAGCTCCAGGTGCACGCTCCCTCCTGAGGTATGGGGAGAAAAAGGGGGAGTCCTCCACCCCAACTGGGGTTAATTCAGGGGCTCATGAATCCATGGGGAGTGGAGCACTCAAGGGAGCTAATGTAGGCACGCTGGGCCCCTGAAGAGAGGGGCGGCTGTGGCAAGTAGGGGGCATAAAAAATAAGGAAAAAAATCTCAGTGGGACTGTCCAGCCAAAAGGAAGGGGCAGACCATCCTGGAAGCCAATAGGATCAGAGGCTTTCAAGCCTTGGTCTCACCATATCTTCTTGCATGCTGAGCCAGGAGGAAGATGCTGGTTGCAGTGGCCAGACCAGCATGGAGTGCCACGACCAGAGGTGCCACCCTTCATCCCTCCAGGGCTACTGTCTTGATCCTCAGGGGGTGGGAAGAAGATGTGTTGTAGGTGCAGTCCTCCCATAGCAGGACCCAGAACACTAGATCCATTCTTCAGCCCAGTCAGGGGCTTCCTTCTTCTTACATGCTGAGCCGGGAGGAAGACGTTGGTTGCGGCGGCTGAACTTATGTAGAGTGCCAGGACCAGAGGTGCCTCTCTTCAGCCCTCCAGGCTACTGTCTTGATCCTCAGGGGGTGGGCAGGAGATGCAGTGTAGGTGCAGCCATCCCATAGCAGGACCTGGACTGCTAGAGCTGCAAAAGCACAGACAGAAGAGAAAATAGCACAGGGTGTTAAGGAGGGAGACAAAGCCTTCTATGGATACATAAGAGAAAAAAAGAAAAACTGAAGGAGGAATAGTTTGACTACCAGCCAAGCAAAGTAAGATGGCAGAGAGTGACAAGGACAAGGCAGCAGTGCTAAGCAAGTTCTTTTGCTCTGTTTTCACCATAGAAGACAGTGGCAAAGGTCCTACACTGAGCAGAACAAAGGAAGATACCCATGGAGGAGATACTAGCCCCTTTACAAGGGAGAGGGTCCTGAAAGAGAGCTTAATAAAATGAAAGTGGAAAAGCCATGGAACTGGATGGCATAAACCCTAGAATATTGAAGTAGCTCCGAGAGGAACTGGCCACACCGCTGGCTGAGCTCTTCAACAAGTCACTAGACAGCAGGAAAATATCTCAGTACTGGAAATAGGCAACCATTGTGCCCTTACACAAGAGCGGAAACAAGGAAGAGGCAGGAAATTACTGCCCTGTCAGTTTGACCTCAGTTGTGGGGAAAATGATGGAGTCACTACTAAAAGAGAGGATAGTAGTGTACCTAACAGATACTGGAAAAATTGACCCAAAGCAACATGGCTTCACAACAGGATGCTCTTGTCAAACCAACTTGGTCAACTTCTTTGACTGGGTCACCAGAACATTGGATCAGAGAGGGACAGTGGACATTGCATACCTAGATTTCAGCAAGGCCTTTGACACCGTCCCTCACAGAAGGCTAACCAGCAAGTTGGAACATACAGGAGTTGGCCAGAAGATGGTCAGCTGGATCAGTAACTGGCTGAACGATAGGACCCAGAGAGTGTTAGTCAATGGATCATTGTCAAGGGAGGGTAGGGTGACCAGTGGCATCTCACAGGGATCAGCACTGGGACTTATCCTATTTAATATATTTATAGCAGACATAGTGACTGGACTAACAGGGAAGGTTTGTCTGTTCACAGATGATACAAAACTCTGCAAAAGAGTGGACACAAGGGAAGGAGCGGACAATATGGAAGATGACATTAGAAGGCTAGAGGATTGGTCCAGGGACTGGCAGTTACAATTTAATGCCGCAAAGTGTAAGGTAATGAATTTGGGAAAGAAGACCCATGGAAAAAAGTACACACTGGGAGGACATCAACTTGAGGAGACAAACTGAGTGAGATCTTGGCATAGTCATCACTGACAAATTAAAGGTAGGAAAACAATGTGAGAAAACAGCACAGAAAGTGGACGGCATCCTCGGATGTATAAGTAGAGGTATTTCTAATAGAAAGAGGGAGGTTATCATGCACCTCTACAGGTCCTTGGTGAGGCCACACTTGGAATACTACGTTCAGTTCTGGAGATCTCATCTCAGAAGGACATTGACCATTTGGAAACAGTGCAGAGAAGGGCTACAAAGATGGTGCATGGACTGCATCACAGGTCATATGAGGCAAGATTCGGGGAGCTGAACCTATACTTCCTTGAGCACAGAAGAAACAGAGGGGATATGACTGAAACATTTAAGTATGTGAGGGGATTTAATGCAGCTTAGACAGGCAATCTATTTCAACAGAACACAGCAGCACGCACAAGAAGGCATGATATGAGACTGGTAGGAGGAAGGTTCAAAAGCAACCTCAGGAAATACTTCTTCACAGAGAGAGAGAGTGATAGACCCATGGAAAAGTCTGCCCCAGGAGGTGGCAGCATCAAAAACAATCAGGGGGACAGACATAAAGGACACATTAGGACAAAGGCGGCATAGGGAGGGGGTGGTGTCTAGGGCAGACTAGATGGATTGCACGGTCCTCATCTGCCGACGTTTTTCTTATTTTCTTATGTTCTTCAGCCTGGTCAGGGGCTTCCCTCAGATGTGGACAATTTCCCCACAGGGATCAGTTCTTTGGGGTAAAAATCTCCCAATGTCCACAGAAATAGCCTTCTTTTGTGTTGAAAATCTTCCACCACTTTTCTCACAAATGGAAGTGCTCTTCAGCATTGCAAATATAAATGTTTCTTCTGCTGCCTATATTGTTAAAAAATATTAGTATATATGTCAGATCTGCTTTTTGAGGTAGCAAATGTGACAGGAATTTTTCCTTTTATGAACTTCCTGTTCTGCTGACTAGACAACCTTCTACTGTATCTGCACATTTATTTTTCTTAACAAAATGTTCATTTTAATAAAATTTACCATTCCTAAAGATCAATGGCACATGTTTCTACCTTTTGCTGAAAGTATTGGAAGCTTCAGTCTTCACCAGTGTTTTTTACAGGGATGGAGTAGTGAAGGAATAAAAAAAATTGTTTATACCTGTTTTTGTATTATGTCATGTTTTGCTTTAATCATAATCGTGCCATTTTCTCAGTTGTGTTTTGTGTTTCAGTAGTCCGCAAATTATGTCATTTTCTGTTTCTGCAGTGCATGCACACACCTGTCAGCTGGTGCTCTCAGCGGGCTCATGATCATTAGTGATTTCCTTATATTCTGAAGCACAGCTGAAAGCAGTGGATTGTACAGACTGACAATGTTTTAAAAATAAAATAGCCTTTTAAATTTAGCTGTGAAATATGCTTCATTTTGCTACAGTTCCGTGTTTGTCAAAAGTTCTTTTGTTTTCAGTGTTGAGTTATTTATTATGTTACCTTCTCTGCTCTGCCTGGGGTAATTGTTAGACAGCTCATAATAAGAAAGCTACAGACTCAATGGCAGTGTTTGGCAGATGTGGTGTTACTTATGGACTATTATTTTAGATCTTTTTTTAATTATCTGTGTACAGTGATCCACTGTGATCTTTAATGCTTCAATGGATTGTTACTAAAGTGAATTTATAACTAGAATAAAAATGTAAAAATAAATGCCTCCTTTTAAAGATTGAACCCCCTCACCTTACGGTTAGGTGGCAGAACCCTTACAAGTTGACTACTGATCAGTAAGTAAAAAGAAGAATGCTGCTTTAGTAGAACAGGGATTCTCAGGACACATTAAAATG
Source organism: Neoceratodus forsteri (assembly GCA_016271365.2). Taxonomy (NCBI): domain Eukaryota; kingdom Metazoa; phylum Chordata; order Ceratodontiformes; family Ceratodontidae; genus Neoceratodus; species Neoceratodus forsteri. The sequence continues at coordinate 762,264,327 of CM057451.1, forward strand.
TAATCCACTGTTGAAACACTGGCAGCACTGTTTGGGTTGAGGTGAAAATGTTCAGGGAGTTGTTCTCAACGTTTTCAGCCCTTCTGGGATTGCTTTTGACAAAATGTATAATAATGAGCAGCCTGCCACAGCTCTCTTGTACTGAAAGGCAAAGGTGTTAGTATCAAAAGTCTTCTCTTTGTAAAATAAATAAATAAATAATGTTTCCTTACCAAGATATGAACTCTTCACCTTATGCTTAAAAAGGCAAAATCCCTTTCAGTGGACTACTGAGCAGCAAGGAAGCTACATCTTGCTTTAGTGGAGTAGACATTCTCAGCACACTTTGAAATCGGATCCACTCATGGTCACACAGTATGCAAGTGGCGGCTGTGGGCTTCAAACCTGAAGTGGAGAAGTTCTCAACTTTGTAAGCCATTCTGGGATTGCTGGTGATAAAATTAAGGATAATGAACATCTTTTGTCACAGCTCATGTGTACTGAATTCAGTAAAAGGTATTAGTAACAAAACTCTTCTCTTTGTAAAAAAGAGAGTCCCCATGCCAAGATTTGAACTCATAGAATCTGATTTAGAAATGTAGAATCTGATGACAGAAAAGGACCTCCAGGACCACCTATTCTGCCCGTTAAACTCATAGAATTTGAATTTGATGGCAGATAAGGACCGCTTGGCCCACCCAGTCTGCCCATTTCCCTACCTAATGGATAAGCCGCAGATCCTAGTTAACCAGCAGCCTACTTCTTCCTACCCCCACCCCCTAGAATTGCCTATGACTGTCCCATGCATGCTTGAATTCCACCACTGTTTTTGACTCCACAACCTCCTCCAGAAGGCCGTTCCATGCATCCACAACCCTCTCTGTGAAAAAATACTTCCTTAAATTACCTCTGAGCCACCCCCCTCTGTCTTCAAATTGTGCCCCTTTCTTCTTGCACACCTCTTTTTTTGAAAGATGCTACCCTCTTGGACTTTGTTGATTCTCTTGAGGTACTTGAAAGTTTCTATCATGTCCCCCCCTCCCTCCTTTCTCGATGCTATACATATTAAGCTCCTTAAGTCTCTCTTCATATGTCTTCGCGTGCAGACCCTGCACCATTTTAGTTGCCCTCTTCTGGACAGCTTCCTCCTGTCTATGTCTTTATGGAGATTGGGTCTCCAGAACTGCACACAGTACTCAGATGGGGTCTCACCAGCTGTCTGTACAGAGGGATAATAACTTCCTGTTTTCTACTGGTGATGCCTCTCCCTGCATCCCAGTATCCCTCCAGCCCTCCTTGCTGCCCTCTCACATTGCTTGCCCACCTTTAGGTCATCTGATATGACTACCCCAGGTCCCTTTCCATTTTTGTTGTTGTTAGTATCTCACCCCCCCATTGTGTACTCTTCCCCTGGGTTTTTGTTTCCCAGGTGCATTACCTTGCACTTCTTAGGATTGAATCTAAGCTGCCATACATTTGACCATTCCTCTAACCTTGCCAAGTCCCTTCTCATCCTTTCCACCCCACCTTGTGCATCAACTCTGTTGCAGATCTTTGTGTCATCTGCAAAGAGACATACTTTTCTTCCAGTCCCTCTGCAATGTCGCTTATAAAGACATTGAAGAGGAGCTTATCCCATACTGAACCCTGCGGTACCCCACTAGTAACCTCCCTTTCTTCAGAGTGGACTCCATTTACTATTACTCTCTGTGTCCTATTCTCCGGCCAATTCTTTACCCAGGCTGTCATCTTGGGACCCACTCCCAGGCTGGCTAACTTGTATATTCATGCTGTTTGTGTAGTACTGAAGAATTCTGTGTACATCCAGAGTATGCAGAAGTGCTTCACCCTGGTTGGAGTGCTCCGGGGTAGTGCACTGGCAAGTCAAGTGACTGGTTCAAGGTGGATTCTGATACCACCTTAGGTAAGAACTTCGGATTGGTTCATAGAGTCACCCGTTCTCTATGAAAAATCAAGTAAGGTATCTTACACATTAGGGCCTGAAGCTCAGAAATCCTTTGAGCTGAAGTGATGGCCACTAGGAAGAATGCTTTCCAGGAAAGGTAGTGCATGTCAGAACTCACTGCCAACTCGAAAGGAGGTAGCGTGAGTTTCTCTAGGATGGAATTTAAGTTACAGGGTGGAGCAGGGCTCTGTACTGGTGGTTTTAAATAGAGGATACCCTTTCAGAAGGTTTTGGATACCTCTAGCTGGGCCAGAGTCTTGCTTCCCATAGGAATGTGGTAGGCAGAAATGGCAGATGAATGGACTTTCAAAATCGAGTAACTAAGACAGAGATCATAGAGGTGCAGCATGTAATCTAAGACCTGTGCAACTGAACAGGAGAAAGGTTCTATCCCCTTCGAGTCTTCCCATATGGAAACATAGAAACTCCTCATCTTATGGTAAGAAGGCAGAAACACTACCAGTGAACTACTGACCAACAAGGAAGATATATCCTGTTTTGGGGGAGCAGACATTCTCAGGACACATTGAAATCTGATACACTGTGTAAGTGCCTTGCTCATGGTCACACAGTATGCAAGTGGTGGCTGTGGGATTCAAACCTGAAGAGAAGATGTTCCCAACTTTTTCAGTCCTTCTGAGATTGCTTTTGACAAAATTTGATAATAAGCATGTCAGCACAGCTCACTTGTACTGAATTCAGTAAAAGGTCCTGTAATCTGCATTCCAGTGAATACACTGTGTATTCACAAAAAAGGTATCACAAATACTTCCTATCAGGAATGTTGTGTTCTAACAGTATTTTGCCCCTGCTCAAATATTTTGCCCCTGCTTAAATCTGTGACATATACAATTTACTATTCTTACTCCAGCCACCATGGATAACTGCTCAGGTGAAAAGTCAAAAAAAAGAAAACAAACTTTTAAAGCAGCAATGCAAAAAGCATTTTCTGCTACCTGGACTGTTAACAGAATATCAGCATACATGTCAAGTCTTGATATCAAAATGTCCTTTCATGAATTTTCTGTCCTGACAGGACAACCTTCTATTTGCACAAACTGTTATAATTAGCTTGTTTGATAAAAAGTACCATTCTCATTGCTTTCATGGACCGTTAATCAAGTGAAGTTGCAACTGAATAAAACTATTTTAATACAAATAAAAAATGTTTTGTGAATGAAAGTAGAAAAAAATGCTTTATTTTCTAGATTTGAAACCTTTACCCCCACTCTCCGTATCAGAATCAGACACTCTATCAGTGCACCACCAGGCTATTCTAGCAAGAGTTGCAATTTCAGTCAACTGGGGATGAAGTTACACAAACAATTCAGGGGAGGCCAATTTCTATTATAGTACTCAAGCACCATCAAGTGAATTTTCAACTAGATTTTCAGATAGAAGCACCCTGTCTTGGTGGCAGTGAGCATACTACAAAACAAAACAAAAAAAAGTCCCAAGCAAAAGCTTTCACAAATTTCTATAGGGATTTTCAAAACTCCTTAAAAATCCCTTGACTAATTTGACGCTACTACTGTAAGTTTTCCCCTGTAATCTCCAGGGTCAGACTGGCCCACCTGGATACCTGGAAATTTCCAGGTGGGCCCCCCTCAGTTAGGTAAGTGGTTACCTTCTGAACTCTGAAAACGTTTGCATTTATCTTCTTTTTTCTAATTAAACGGGGTATCTGGGACACTTGATAAATGTAAGATGCAAATACAGAGCTAGTGTATCAGATTGAAGTGGAATATTGATATGAGTGTGTCAACCTGGGCAATCCTCTATTGATTTTCCAGGTGGGCCCTTTTATCTTCTTTCCAGGTGGGCCCTCTGTTCCCCAGTCTGACCCTGGTAATCGCTGACAGATGTCAGAACATGAAGGGTGCACTACTACATATGCTTGTAAAGTGTCCAGTATTGAAAGGATATTAGAATAGGGTCACCTCACTGACTGGCTGTGTGTTAGGGGTAGATTTTCCATATGATCCTGGAATTTTAATATTGTGTTCTAATTTTTTGCTGCAGGCACAGTTTAATAAATACAGTATGCTAGAAATGTTATCGATCTTGCAATTATAATGGCAAAAAGAGTTTTACTGGAACATTGGAAGGATACTCATGTGTCCCCATTCTCTAAATGGTTAAATCATTTAATTGAGTGCTAGGTTAGAAAGGCTTCATTATATTTCTGAGAATAGGTTAGAATATTATAACAGGCTGTGGTTACGCTTCACTATGTTTTTGGATAATTCTCAAATGCAGATGGCAGACTAGGCTGAGAGAGTTTGTGGAGTGGTGACACAGACAGGGCACAGGCATTGGATCATGATGATATAAGTATATTTGGTTCACTTAGGACTGAGTTAGCCTTGGCATCTCGATCCAAATGATGGGTTTGTTTGATGCATCTGAATCCCCCTCCCAAAAAAAATGAATATAAGCAGATCAAGGATAATAGGTGACAATAAATTATAGCACCCTGATGGCCGTGCTGGAAGTCATTGATGTTCTCTAGATGACCATGGACAGTGGTGGCTTGCTGGGTGCTTTATTTCTTAATTTATGTAAGGCATTTGATCTAAGTTAATCACAGTTGCCTGCTTGCAAGATTTGAGAATCCTGTTTTTTCATCTGCATCAATAAATTGGTTTTCACATTATCTGTCTGACTGAAAACAATTGGTTATACTTGACTCCATGAGTTCTTCCTTGGATGACATAAGTATGGTGTTCCCCAGGGATTCATCCTGGGTCCCATACTCTTCTGTATTAATCTACATCTTACTAGATCTGTACATACTAATGTTTTATGATCCCCCCTTTTGTAAGACATCATTTGGACAAAGATTTTTGCTGCACTGTGTTATTAAATTATGGAATGTCTTGCCTGAATCATTATTGTCTATTGCTTCCTTTTTTGTTTTTAAAATATCTAAAACAATATTGCCTGAATTGTTCTAGTGTTCATGTTATGATCCATATACATTTTAGATCTCCCATAAAAATGGTCATCTGATGCTCTAGGGTATTTCCCAGTTAAAACATTTTATATAAAACAAGAAATAAATAAACAGGTCAGTAATGAAGGTTTAAAATTAGTGAGGATTTAGAGAGTTAACAGCTATCAGAAAATATAAACAGAAAAATGAGCACGATAGAAGGGACAACAGAATTTGGATCAGATGAGAGGTCCTATGGACAAAAATTGTGAGGGGGGAAGGTCTGAAAATAAGGCAAGAAGGTAGATATATACTGTTGAATGTAATGATCTCCAGTAATAACAAACTCTGGTCAGACCTGATAGGGCTTCAGCTGAGGAATCTGGCGTAAAAATATTGAAAACCTGTATTTTAATATTTTTACACCAGACTTTCAACACAGCCTTGTTATGACCCTGCCTCATGAAGAAGGGCATAAAAAATGATCAACTCCTGGCCTAAAGGTGATTTTGCGCAGGGGTTGTGAAATCAAATTTCAGGATGCAGGAACACATTTTGGGCAAGAGTTTAAAAATGACAACTGTCACATTTATGAGGTGCTCTAAAGAAATGGCTATATTGAAAATTTGGGTAAAAATATTGAATATTTCCAAAGTTATGAGCCTGCATTTGCAAAATTCAACATAACCTCATAACTTTGTTTTTTGTTTTTAATATTTTTACACCAAATTTAAAACATAACATTCTCATGAATAAGGTCAGAAAAAGTTTCCAGCTCCTGTCCAAAAGGTGATTTCGTGCAGGGAATGAGAAATCAACTTTTGGGATCTAAAAAAAACCCCAAAATGATCAGGATTTGAAAAACGATAGCTATCACATTCATGAGGTGCTGAAAAGATATGGCTATGTTGTAAATTTGGGATAAAATATTGAAAATGTATTTATTTATTGAACATTTCAGAATTTCAACCTTTGAGTCAGATATTCATTTACAAAGGCCCCACGTCAGAGGACAAGTGACATAACATAGGTTATAACAACAGTCACACAATTGAATAACAATTGGCATACAGTGGGTATCCAGGTACAATATAAAACAGTTACCAGGTAGAAATAAAGCAGTAAAAGGCAGTAGATTATAACAACAATCACATAAATGAATAACAATAGGCATACAGCAGGGTGCAGGTACAATATAAGCAGGTACAGGTAAGATAAAGCAGAGCAAAGCAAAGCAGTAGGGGGAGAAGGGTTAGGGCAAAAGCCAGCAATCGCAGGTAGCAGGAGGGAGGCAGCAGGAGGATATCCTTTATTGGGGAAGGGGGGAAGAAGCAGGAGGAGATCCTTTGTCAGAGAAAGGAAAAGGAGGGGCAGGAGCACCTAAAAACAATCACAGGTGTTTCCGGTTTGAAGGTGGCCTTTGAGGAGGGTTTTAAAGCAACTGATCCTACGTTCAGTGGTGATGGAAGTAGGGATTGAATTCATCCAGTGTGGGGCTCGGTAGGAAAAGGATCTTTCACCAAGAGAAGTCCTGAAATGGGGAGTAATGAAAGGGGATTTATTGGAGGCCTGGGTGGCAATAGAACAGGGGCCAATTGTAACAGGGAGGAGAGCCCAGGGGAGGTTAGCCCTGTGGAGATCTTTTTTGCCAGAAGACAGGTTTGGTACTTGAGCCTACTGTCGAAGTTTAGCCAGTTGGTCGAATGGTATAGTGTGCAGATGTGCATGGAGTGGTCGCAGCTAAGGACAAGGCAACAGGCTTTATTGAGTGTTACCCTAACTCTTTGGAGGGATGTGGTATCGTCGGCTCCATAGATCAGAATTCCATAATCGATAAAGGCAAGGATGGAGGAAGAGACGGTGAGGCGAAGGGCATCAGGGTGAGACAGTGTTTGATCTGATGGAGTAGTCCAATTCTGGTGTTGACAGCAGTGCATAGGTGGTGAATATGTCCATGGAAGGTAAGGGTCGGATCAAGGGTGATGCCGAGGTATTTGAAGGCGGTAACCTGATCAAGGGGCTGAGAGAGGGAATTGAGAATTTGGAGGATAAAGCTCTTGTGCCTATTCTGGTGGCTAGCAAATAGCATGACCTTGTTTTTTTTATAGTTTAGGACTTAGCGGTGTTCTGCAAACCAGGTCTCAGCATCTGAAAAGGATTTTTGTAGGAAGTGTTGGAGCATATGTGGGTCAAAGGAGAACAAGACCGCATCATCAGCATATAGTTGCATCTGACCAGGGCAGGCTTTAGGGAGAGCATTCAGGAAAAGGCTGAATAGCAGGGATCCAAGGATGGAACCCTGCGGGACCCCGGACTTGACCGGGAGGTATGAGGAGCGGACATTACCAATCAATTTGCTGAGATCTGTTTGCCAGATAATCAGCAAACCAGCTCGTGGCTTCAGGAGAGAGGCCTGAGTGGGTGAGGGTGGAGAGGAGAAGGGGGTGGTTGACAGTGTTGAAGGCTTTTTACAGGTCCATGAAGGTAGCCCCAACTAGTTGGCCTTTGTCAAGGGCAGAGTGAAGATAGGAAGTGAATTTTAGCAGTGCTGAAGTGGTACTATCGCTCTGACGGAAGCCATGTTGCTCCTGGCACAGGAGGTTATACTTAGTGAGGTGGTCAGTTAGCTGGTCAGATACAATTCTTTTCAGGGATTTGGAGGGGGGGAGAATGGAGATGGAATGGTAGTTCCCTGTAGAAGCGTGGTCACCACCTTGGTAGAGAGGGGTGATGACAACTGTTTTCCATTGATGGGGAACTCGCCAAGACAGAGGGAGAGGTTGAAGATACAGGTGAGGAGGAGAGGACTTCATTGAGGGTGAGGAGCATAAGTTTAAGGTCCAGGGAGTCCCCAATAACCCGCGAGTGCCCTAAGGCCTATTTGAGGTAAGGGCTTGGCTTCTGGAGTGGTGAGAATCCGGAGGCAGAAAGGGGGCAAGGAGGGAGAGAGGGGGGATCCTGAGAGGTTAGGGGGTCAAAGAAATGGGGGACAGTATGCTACTGAGGTCAGAGAAGTACGAGTTAAGGATGTCCGCAATAAGTTTGGGGTCAGAGGTGGTGTTGCCATTATTGTTGATGACCGAGGGGGGAGGACTGGGATTTCCCATTTAGCTCCTTGAAGTTATCCCAGAATTTCCTGCCCGAGCCCCAGCTGAAGGTGAGGGAGGCCTTGAAGTGCTCAGCCTTAGCTTTGTGAATCTCCCATGTGCCTTTGTTTCTCAAGGCCCAGTATTGTTGCCTGTCACCTGGCTTACCTGAAGCCAGGGCAATAGGCCAGAGAGAATTGTGGCAGCGCATCAGGTCGAGGAGGGATTTCAAAAACCATGGGGTGGAGGGTTCCTTAACAGTGCATCTCACGTAGGAGGCGTATATGTCACAGGCGACATTGAATGAGGAAATGAAACAGTCTAGGGCCGAGTCGATGTCGATGGCCCTGTAGATGGGTGACCAATCCCAGGAGCTGAAGTAGTGTTTGAGAAGCTGAAGCTTCCTGGGTTTAAGGTGGCTTTGGAGGATAATTTTGGGCTGTGGTTTAGCTCTGTTACAGGAACAGGAGCAGGACACAGGGGAATTTTCGCTCAGGGCATTGAGAAGCACAGCGATGTTTGTGGTTCTTGAAGGGTAGTTGGTTAGTATCAGATCCAGCAGGGTGGAGGTGCCAGTTTTGGGGTTATGCCTAGTAGGAGAGGGGACAGCTTGAATGTAGGCCAGTGCAGTGGTCACATCTTTGAGGGGGCAGAGGAGGGGGAGAGCCAGTTGACACTGAAGTCACCGAGGGCGGGGGCAGGAGGGAGAGGTGGAGTACAGAGAGGAAGGCAGGTTTTTTATGCCAGTGTGGGATATAGATGGAGGTGACAAAGAGGGAGGCAGTGGCATTATTGGTAGTCATTTTCAGAGAGAGGGCTTGGGCTCCATGCTCTAATAGGGCAGGTGGGAGAGCTTGGCACTGAAGGGAGTTGTGAAGGTAGATGGCACAGACCCACCGTGTCTGCCAATTCTGTCAGCTCTGAAGGCGCAGTAACCAGGGATGGTAATTGCTTAGTCAAAGGTATTTTTGGGAGCCAAATTTCGACCAGGGACAGTATGTCTGGTTGATGTTGGGTAATCCAGCCCTGGAGTGAGTCTAATTTTTTCAACAAGCTGCAAATGTTGATGAAGGTGATGCACAGACCTTCAGCTGCATGGTGGTGGGAGTTGGAGGGGGTGGCTGGTCCAGGGTTGGGATGTACATTCCCAGACATCAGCATAAGGAGAAGAAGCAAGGGTCTGAGCAGCAACAGCTTGCTTTGCCTTGTGGAGTTGCGACCAAGAGAAGGGTGGCAGGAGAGCTTGGTAACAACAACTGGTATGGGGAGGGAGGACAAGTAAGGCAAACGAACATGGATAAACTGAGGGGGTATGAGGGAAAGGGGCTGGGAGTTGGGGGCCTATGGGGCACAGGAGTGCAGTGTGTGGGCGGGAGGGAGGAAAGCCATGGTGGGGTGGGTACTCAGGAATAATTGAGTGACAGTAAGGGGCAAGGACTAGGTAGGGAGGAAGATGAAGAGAAAGACAGGGAGGGGGTGAGACTGGCCATCCTGGGTGGAGGACAGCTGTGAAGAGAAAGGGGAAATACTTAAGAGACAGAAAGTACAGGATACTTGTAGGGGTAGTGCTTACGAGCCTGCATGAGCAACTTTTAATCTAGGCTCATAACTTTGTTGTTTTTTTAAATATTTTTACACCAAATTTAGAACATAGCCTTTTATGACCCCACCTCATGAAAATAGCAGAGAAAATTTTCAACTTCTGCCCAAAAGGTGATTTTGTGCAGAGATCATGAAATCATCTTTCTGGATGTAAAAAAACATTTAGGTCAGTATTTGAAAAATACCAGCTGTCACATTCATGAGGTGCAGTACAGATATGGCTGTATTGTAAATGTGGGATAAAATTGTTGAAAATGATTAAAGGTATGAGCATGCATTTGCAAAATTCAACATAGGTTCATAACTTTAAGCCACTGACACTAGTAGTGTCAGTAGCTCAGCAGGTAGCACACTCACCTCTGAGGCCAGAAGATTGGAAGGTGGTCGGTTCTAGCCCCACACTGGGAATGTGGAATAAATCCCAATACTGACACCGTAGTGCAGCAAGAGGGGTGTGCTGCCCTCCTGAGGTGCCATCTTTCAGATAAGATGTTAAAACCGAGGTCCCGTCTGCCTGTTCTGGTGGTTGTTCAGGAGGACGTTAAAGATCCCATGGCACTTCTCGATAAGAGTAGGGAAAACTTTATTGAAACAAAAACTATATACACAGTATCAAAGGAAAAAAAATCACAACAATAAGTCATAAACAGTATCCATAACAGGATTACCTCTTAGTCACACATAATCAAAGTAATGCATCCATATATCCCAAACTACCCCAAGCCCAGCCTCCATAGCTTCACTTTTCAGAACTGCCTCTATACTCATGCTGATGTTTAACCTATTGATAAGTGCTCTACTGAACCTGACATCTGTCATATTTCTATCTCACTGAAAACTATGAATCCATTATCCATGGCATACATTCCAATTCTCTAACCATGTATGCTGTTGTAGGTTAGCTCTTTCTGAATTACATTATAGTTTCAATTCTTTAACAACCTTCCCTAACAATTCCTGGAAAGACATGTGTTTCTGCTGTAATGTAAAAAAAAAACAGTGAGCATTCCATATTTGCCAGTTAAATACTGTAAAAACTACTTCTAATGTTTCTTTGTTCCAGCATCTCCAAGAACCAGAACTCTCCCACTACATCATAATTTCGTAGGAGACTGAGGCAAAGGCTGGTGCAAACCAAGTCTGTGTTGCAAATTTCCAGAAGTCTTTAATGAAAGAGAAGTGAAACTGGAGGTATTCCATGGTCTCTACCTGTTGAATACAGTGGAGTCTACTACAGAATCAGTCTGGTGCCTGCTTATTCTTGTGATTATCTTTCACATTTATTTCCCCATGGCAACTGAGCCAGTAGATGTCCCATATACTGTATGGCACTGTGCAATAATTTCAATAGAGATTGTTTATAAGTTACTGGGCAATGTTCAAGAAGTATTGGAACTTTACAAATTCTGTCCAAGTCTACATATAAAAGATTTTCCTATATAGGGTAATAATCATTTGGCTTGTGATTTGCCATTGCCTAACTCTAGTAATTGTATCCCTCCAGTAGTTTTTCACTGAGGGCAAAAATGTTACTATTCTCAAGGTGTCAGTGTCCCATTGTTAAAACCATGGTTTAACCGTATTATACAACCGTGTCTCCCAACCTTTATTGTTATGCACCAAAAGAGGTCTTAGATTTGTTATAAAAAATGCTATTAAAAATAATATAGGATGTACCATATTTAATCCCCCTTGCTTTATGGGGAGGTAAGTCACATTCTGTTTAATTGGATTGAGACTGCTGGCCATACTGCCTGAAAAAATATACTTAACACACTGGTTTCCAAACTTTGTTTGGAGGGTTATAGCTAATATATAGAAACATTTGAATCAGATAAATTATCTTCTTTTCCACTTATTCCAAAGAGCTACCTTTCTTTTCCCTTGTTCTAGTTTATCCCCCCAGTTCAATATATCCAAATCTCCTGCCCCAAATTTGATCCCTAGCACTTGAATGGGCTATACTGTAATACTAATGCCTCCCACTTCCTGGGGTTATCAATGTTATTCCCTAATTCTTTTCCTATTCATTTTGTATATTCCGGTATGCTCTTGCTACTTTGCTAAAAATCCCACATATCTTAATGGCCTCTATAACCAATGGTTCATCCTGGACAAAAAGGTACATATGATCTGCATAAGCTACTACAGTTCTCGTGACTGTGCCAACTTCATTAGGCAGTGGTTTAATTGTCTGTGAGGCATTAATCTTCCTGAGTAGGGGATCTAAAGAAAATGTGTTTAAGACAGGGCTTAAAGGGCAGCCCTGTCTCAACCCCCATTTTATGCTAATAAGAGGCCCCTTGCAGCCATTTATTATTGGGGCTACTTTAGCCATATTATACAGGTTATTGATCCACAGTAACATATTACCAGGTATCTGGTAAGCTTCTAACACTAACCATAAAAAATCATGACTGAGTGCATCAAAGGCTTGACTTTGATCTAGTGATATCAGGAAGCCTGATAAATTCCTTGCATTGCCTCTTTCCATTAATTCCCATATTAATATTAACTGATCTTGTATACAATGCCCTGGAACTGAGGATGATTGGGCATCTGATATTATAGTTTTTGCAATGTTCATTAGTCTTTTTGCTAATATTTTAGTTGAAAAAATTTTTTTATTTAGCATTCTGGCCTCCGTCACCTCCTCCTGCCAACTGACGATGGGGACACACATGTATTTTTATGGATTTTCTCCACTGACCCCCCCAAGGCACTGGCACATAGCCATGTGAGTGTGTGGAGGCATGCTTCACACCCCATGGCACCAGCTCAGCCCCTTCCACCTCTCAATACTTTTCTGCCCCTTCTTCACCTACACTATCCACTGGACCTCCACCCCATGGAAGCAGAACTATGGGGGGTGCCAACCCACCCTCACTACCTTCAGGATAGGAGAGCTGCCCACTGGCATGCTCAATCCTGCTTCGCCCTCCCTCTCCATGCCAGCACCCTGATAACCTGAGGTTGTTCCCAAACCCAGGTTGCCAGCATAGTATAAGGTAAGGCATCCAGCACCTCAACTCTCTGCACCACGAAGCCAATTTTAATTAGAATTTAGAAATCTGCATTCAGAAGACTTATTGGTCTCCAATGCTGAATTAATTTCTTTTATCCTTTTTTATGTAAGTATATTAATGCCCCATACTCATTTTTAATGATATTGCTTTTAAATGCCTGCATCAATTCCTCACTAACTTCTGAACCTATAAATTTAAAAAGTTCTGAGGGTAGGCCATTTAGGCCTGGAGCTATATTCTTATTAATGGAGCCAATGGCCTCCATAACTTCATATACTTGAATATCTTGACTCAGCCTTTGCTTGGCCTCCAGGGGGAGCTGTGGTAATTGCAAGTCAGCCAGAAAGGCAGTAGTCTGTGCTTTATCAATGTTTAAACAGCCATATTTATCTTTTGAATACTCACTTATCACTCCCACATTTCCAGCATTTGTCTCTTGTATTTCATTATTTTTCATTAAATAAAGCATTTTCCCCCAATTCTATTCTGACAAGATTCATATGGACATATAATCTCAGAAAACCTGCAGTACCATACTGCAGTTGGTGTTTTTTTTTTGTATACTTTATTTATACTCTGTACCAACTGAGAACTCACTCAGGCATCCACCACACTCCACGAGCTCTACCTCCCACCTGTAAAAAATAGAAGTCTGGGAATGGGAAATAAAGAGAGTGCAGGTGTAATACGGAAGAGCTCTGATGTTTCCCCAGTAAAAGTACAGCATGAAGGAAATTATGGAAATGATGGCAATAGTAATCAAGTTAATGAAAAGGATATTATAGATGGTAAAGTAGAACAGAGTAATAGTGATAGCAAGGATGGCTATGATGATCAGTCCAAAAAACAGGATGTTATAGGTTCAGATATAGAATCATTGGAGAAAGAACAGTCATTGATTATTATAAAAGGATTAGAATGGGATTTAAATGAGAGTAACATAGTGTTGAGAATTTAGGGACATTTGATTTGTACTGAAATTTTAAATTTGGCTGTACAGTTAGAAGATATATCGGATGCTAGATGGATGGAGAACAGTAAAAGGGAATATATACTGCAACTATTTTTTAAGCAACCAAGAGTGACCCAGTATGTATGGAGGAACTCAAATGCATCGGAGGAATTTAATTTGTTTATGGAGTCACCTTTGCTAATTAGTGACCTGATTGACTGTGGAATTAAGACTAAAGGGGAATTAGAGATGCAATTAGAACAACAGGGGAAATTGCAACAAATGTTTGATAAACAATGTGAGTTAGAAGTTCCTTCAGACATAACTCCTTCTATTTTTGTAATCTTGTACTGTATGTGGGTATTGATACTAGAGCCAAATTAAGAACAATAATCACCCTCTTGATAGGAAATATATTGGGACTCGAGTTTTATGAGGATGCTATTGTTCAGGTTCAGAGAGCCCATAGGTTTTGGGCCTATGGAGATCAAATTGATTTTACCTTGGATAATAGAAATTTAGCTAGAAATATTCTAGATGTTAGCCCAAAGCTGGATAAGCTGGGGATTTTAATAATAGATTTTGAAACAATGATGGATTCTAGGACACCCTTAACTGAGCAATTGGAGATAGTATAATAATCTGTAGAAGTAATTCAAGGAGAACAACTTCCTGAATATAATGTGGATGTATTTAATAGATTCCAAATGTTACAGGATGGCCAGGTTTGACTTAAGAGGGATAAGGGAAAAAATGAGTGGGAGCTAAAATCTGACTGCATAAATATCAGTACGACTTATTCATTGAAAGAAATGAGGAGACTAATTTAGGAATTGTGTCATGGAACATTTCTGAGTTACAGAGTAAGTTTCTAGATCCAGAATTTAGGGATTTTATAGAAGGGATGGATATAATAATGTTTCAAGAAACATGGCATGATGATGAACAAGTAGATAAGATAACAACTAATGGTTACAGTACTATTTAATCACCAGCTGTAAAACAAAAGAAAATGGGAAGATATATGGGTGGAATGGTGACCTATATTAAAATAGATGAGACAATGAGTATTGTAGAACAATTAGTTAATCAAAATTATATCTTGATAAAAGTTCAAATAGAAAATAAGCCATTGATCTTGCAAATATTTATAATCTACCAGTAAGATCACCACTGTATGATAAAGCATTAACTAGTAAAATTATACAAGATGTTAACAAATATATGGAAAAAAGTGAACCAACAGAAATCTTAATAATGGGAGATTTGAATATAAGATATGGAAAAAAGAGAATTTGGAAGTAAATGACTCAGTATGTCAGGCCCTAGAGATACCAAAAAGAAGCTCCAAGGATAAAAAAAATACAGACACCCACAAACAACTGGAACATTTAGTAGAGACATTACAATTAATTATACTTAATGGGAGGTTGCCATAAGATAGTATGGGAAATATGACTTGTACAAGTGCATAGGGAGCAACAATAATTGATTATGCACTGACTTCAGTATTTAATCATCATAATTATAGTGATATGAAAATATTGAATAGGACAGAAAGTGATCACTGCCCCCTAGTAGTCTATAAAAAGAAATCAACTAGGATATTCCCAGTAAGAAAAGATAATATAGAAATTGTGAATAAAGGAATTAGATGGGATTCAGAAACAAATATAGCTGAAATAGCTAATGGTGGAGTTACTATACTGCGCCATACTTGTAGCGGCTACTGCACAAACTACGGCACTGTGTGTCCTGAAATACTATACTAGAACAGCCTTCTTGAGGAGGTTGTGGGGTCTAAAACTGTGGGAGAATTCAAGAATGCATGGGACAGACATATGGCAATTCTTGTGGGGGGTAGGAAGAAATAGGCTGTTGGTTAACTAGGATCTGCGGCCTATCCTGTAGGTAGGGAAATGGGCAGATTAGATGGGCCTAGTGGTCCTTATCTGCCGTCAAAGTCTATGTTTCTATGTTTCTAAATAGTAAAAATAGGAATCTGAGTGACCAAGTTGTTCAAATTTTGAATATTAATCTCCAGAATATGTGGGATCCAGAGGTGATTATATAAGGAAATTATTGCTATATTCCATCTAGTAGTTAAGGAACAAACAAAGGAGAAAAAGACTAATAAAGAGAAATTACACTATCAGGGTTGGTTTTATAAAAATTGTAGATCCGAAAAGTGGAAGCTAGCTAAATTAGTTAGGGAATCAAAAAATATTCAAATAAAAAGAATATTAAAGAACTGAATTTGGCTAGGAAAATTATAATCAACATATACATTTACATAGAAAACAACATCAAAGAGAACTATGGGATATGATGATTAAGGCTACAGAGGAAAGGGACGATAGAAATTTATGGTCCATGTAGCCAGAGGAACCTGCAACTATAAAACTCAGATTGATACATATATAGAGCCATTGACTTGGGAAAAATACTTTTAAGGGATTTTTCAAAACAAAAATATAGCTAAAGAAGAAGAATTAGGTGAGTTAAATGAGGATTTTATATGGTTTACAACATCTGAGGTCAAGAAAGCAATATGATCATTTAAAAATAACAAAGCACCAGGTCCAAAGAGTATTTCAATTGATTTTTATAAACTTAATATGGACTGGTGGCCAACTACCCTTGCTGGCTTTTATAATAAAACAGCAATGCATGCCTTTGTTCCTGAATCTTGGCATGGAAGCTTTATAATCCCTATCTATAAAAAGGGGTCTAGGACAGATCAAGCTAATTATAGACCAATTAGCCTTCTGGATGTGATGGTAAAAACCTATGCCAAAATCTTATTAAATAGACTATTAGTTATATTGAATCAACAGGAGATAATATCAGAATGTCAAGCAGGTTTCAGAAAGGGTGCTGGTACAAGGAATCAGGTTTTCATTTTTTCCCATATAATAGAAAAATACTGTAAAATAAAGAAAGAAAGAATTATTTGTGGCCTTTGTCAATTTTTATTCGGCATTTGATACAATTTTAAGATAATTATTATGGATAAAAATGGAAGGAATAGGTATAGATCACAATTTAATAGTCTTATAAGAAGACTTTACACAAAAACTTGGTCTAGAGTAAAATACTCACAAACTGGAGCCTTAACACAAAAAAACGGAAACTGAAATTAGTGTGAGACAAGGCTGTGTCCTGGCCCCAACATTATTTAATCTATATATTAATGATATTTTGCAACAATTAGATAACCCTCTACATCACTGTCCAATAATACTACAGAAAAAGGTACCAGTTCTAGCATATACCAATGACTTGGCAGTCTTATCTACCTTGAGACTTGGCTTCCAGAGAGCATTGTGTAGGTTAGATATTCTTTGTAAAAAAACAGAACCTGAAGCCTAATGCTAATAAAACCAAAATTATGGTAATAGGCTTTAATAAAAAAAAATTCAGGAAACTAATGCTGGCACAAAATAAACTGGATTTTCTCTCTGAATTCCGATACTTAGGAGTGCTAATAACAAATAATTATAGATGGAACAAACATGTGGTATGGACGAGAAAAAAATAGCACAAACAGTTAAAGCACTCAAAAGATTTAACATCATATATGAGGGCTTGACATTAATTCCAATGCTCAAGGATATTAACAGGAAAGTAATTAGCCAGGCATCATATCTGGCAGAGGTTTGGGGAACTGAGAAGGTAAATAAAATAAAGCTGTATCTAGACAAGACTTATAAACAAATATTAAGACTTCCACTAGGTACTCCAAACACATTGGTAAGAGCAGAAATAGGACAAATAAAATTTGAACACGTAATGAATGCTAGGATGATAAATTTCAGGGTTAAATTAATAACAGAAAATAAAGACTCTATTATTGGTAAGACTTTAAGGGAAAAGGAAAAATGTCTGTCCCTACACAATAAAGGATGGCTATCTTTTGTGTATTGCTTGCTAGATATATATGATCTAAGCTATTTGCAAACATGGACTAAAATGAATATACAAGTGAGTCTAATCTATTGTAAAAAAAATTACAAAACATGTACATGGATATCCAAAAGAAAAAGATCTTGAGGGAAATAAAAGACTTATGGTGGCTAGGTGGCTAGTCAAAAATACATGGGAATATAATCTGAAATATTATCTTAATTTTATTGAACAACTAGACCACAGATTTATATTGACTAAGTTTAGATTTGAGGTCTTTGCAAGTAATATACTTGAAAATAGATACAAAAAAGAAAGTGTAATTGGAACAAAGTGTTATTGCACTCTGAAAGAAAGAAGACCAGGTACATGTCATAATTCGGTGTCCCTGGTATACTAATTTGAGACATAAATATCTGGGGTAATATCTGAGGGGGATAAATTTCCAAGACAGATATATCATGGATTTATTATTTAACTCAGAATGTCAAGATGTTCTGAATAACCTAGCAGTGTTCTTGATCAAAATTGCTACGTAATATTAGAAAGAAATGTGTACAATGATTCCTTCCACCTTAATAGAGGATAAGGATCTGTGTATTGCTAAATGGCCATAAATGAAATCTATGGAAAAGTTAAAAGTGAAATTACAACTACTGCTTTACTAATATAAATTACAGGGAATGGAACTACTCTTGGTTGTGTTGTAGTTATTTGGAAAATAATGTATTGGATGTGATGGTTAACTATTTAAGTATATGGTTATATATTTACATATTATGTTATGAATAGTTTGTATTTTTGTACTGTGCAGTTTCTTGTTTAACACTGTGTTTAATAGTATTTTCTAATTGTAATGACAAAATGTTTTGTCTAACAATAAAAACAAACAAAAAAACCTCACACCTGAAGCTCTCTCCTCACCCTTCACTAGCCTGACTGATCCTCTGACTCTTCACTCCCTGAGGTTAGGGTCACCCTATACACCCAGGGTGCTCTATCAGAAATCCAATATACCAGCTGGGTGGTCGGCCTGGAAAGGAGAGAAGCCCAGTGCTGGAGAGTGGCTTGGTGGGGTGAGGTGCCATCGCCTATCCCTTAGGACAGGGATGTTTCTTAGTTTCCTCCCCTAGGAGTGCAGTGTGCAATGACACCTGCGCATGGCTACCCTGCTGGCATCTGTTGAATTCCACCCCTGCGGCCACCGAGCAACCCTGGATCCCTCCCCAGGGAGAGGACAGCTGTACTCCAGATGCTCCATCCTCTCCCTCCCCTGCCAACCCCCAGCAACTTGAGTCCATCACCAAACCTGGGTCACCAGCATGGCATGAGGTGTGGCATCCAGTACCTCATACCTTAGCGCCACTGGGCTGGTGACTGTTGTTGGTGTTTAAGAGTTTGTGCTTTTTTCGAATGAAATAACCTAAGTTCATTTTTAACTGCACTAATCTGATTGTTATATTCATGTTTGGTCATGAAAGATAAAGTTATAAGATTCTGTAAATGTGTTCTTTTATGCAGATATTGTTTATATTGGTCCATACTATTTGATCCACCCTGTTTCCGCAAGAGATTACAAGGGTCATGTTTCATATCTTCCCACCATTGTAGGCTGATATCATACAGTATAAAAACTGATTTTCTAGCTGCTAAGAAGTTTTTCAAATGTAATAAAAAAATTCATTCTGCAGTAATGAGGTATTCAACTTCTATGTACTCGGTCCTTTCATCAATGGATTCTGTGACCTGATAGAAATTAATAAATTATTGTGATGAGAAAATTCTGTGACTTTCACTTTTGCAGACAGTAAAAGCAAGTGTTTGGATGTGAAAACAAGTAAATCTGTGTAGCTAAGTTACCTTTGTGAAATGTGAGTGTATGTAGTTTAGTAATTGTCCTATATGCATCCTGTAAATTTATTTATTGTGTCAGGGTACATACAGGGTAAACAGTAAATACACAAAATTACAATCATTTACATAAAATTACAGCAAGATACTAAACAGCAATTAGACAGAGCATTACATTACATACAAGGCAGTTGCTCTTGGTTACAGAACATACACTGTATACAACAGTGAGCTAAGGTTATTAACAGTTGGATATGAAAAATGAGATTGGCAGTATGTAGCATTGTAGATAAGAAATTTGAATCACAGAATATTTTTGAAGTTTATAAAGTTGCTGTTTTATCTTTGATAGGTAATCCACATTTAAAATCTCCTTCCAAAATGATGTATTGAGAGGTATATAGAAAGGGCTGAATTAATATAAGTAGGTCAATTCTCAGTGCCTTAGTTTGAGGTGTGTATACATTTATCAATCTGTATATAATATTTTAATTATTTACATCCAGAATTAATGCCCTCCCTGGTACTAGGTCTACTAACCTTATTACTTCTATGTCTGAGAAATTAAACAATATCCCTACCCCTGAACATGTTTCTTGTCCAAAGGACCAAAATCAAACATCTTGGAGAAATACAATTCCCAGAGCACACATAGACAGATAAGAAAAAAAAGAGCCCCTCTTCTCGGGTTTCTTTATACTGTTAACATTAATAGTACAGCATGTAAAGCTAGTAGGCATTAACATTTCTTATTCACTTTTTACCCTGTACCCCTTCTCATTGTGGTCTCCCATTCTGCGACATATATTTTTTCTGTATATGCTTAGTTTTAGCTTTCCGTTTCTTGGGGCAAGAAGTCTCCATTCATGCTTCTGTGTCTGTTATTTCTTCAGGAAAGGAGGACTGAAGCAAAGATGTATCTAAATCAATATCAGAATTATCCTCATCCTTTTGTAGTAGTTCAGATTTGTTCCGTGTAATCACTGGGTCAATTTTGGATAGTCCTTATTTTGGTGTGCCCTGTGATTGTCTGCTTCTTATTACTCTAACAGTTGTGAAGTGCTCAAAAGTGGAAGGTGGGGCTGTGGGTCTCATTTCATCCTGTAAAAGGGGCTCTGCAGGCTTGTCTGCATTTCTGTGTGTTCAGGCTCAATAACCTTCTCTACCAAGAGTTCTGGTGCTGTTTCTGTGGTCGGGGTACCTATTTCTACAGATAGGCATTATAGTGTATGGTGTAACGTCATTCTCCATCGAAATTCATCACTGTCAAAATGTTGTTCTGCTGCACTAGTGACATTCGCAGTGCAGCAGAACAATTTTTTGTTCTCCTACATTGCGCACGCACACACTGTGTACTGGAGCAGCATTTGACAGTTAGGGCTCACTCCACAGACAGGACAAATAGCAAAAGCAGCAATGTTGGTGGCAGTACTGTCAAAGCCACTATCAGAACGGGATAGATTCATGCTCGATCAGGAAAACAAAAAAATGGCAAAAAAAATGAGAAATGACATGCAGCAATTACATAGTTTCCTGAGAGACAACAATGAGCACAGGGCAATACATGATATTCCCATGACAGAGTTAGACCCACTGTTAGCCGATTTTATCTATAAAATAAGAAGGTTAGATGGCAGTGAATATGAGCCCTCCACTCTCAGAAGAATACTGGGTAGTGTGGACCGACACTTAGAAAAGTGTGGTAGAAAAGACTCCATCTACAAATCAGCAGAAACATCATTCCCACAAACAGTAAAGACATTGTGTGCCAAGCAGAAGTACCTGAAAAAAATTGGCAAAGGGAACAAACCTCATCGTGCTGACCCACTAAGTGACACAGACATAGAGAGGTTGTACAGCATTTGTGTACTCGGATTACAGAACCCTTCATCACTGCTCAACCTGATGTTTTTTAACACTGGCCTTTATTTTGCCCTGAGGACCACTGAGCAATATAACCTGAGGTGGGGAGATCTTGAGTTGAACATAGACACCAAAGGCACCCCATATCTGGAGTATAATGAACAGCAGACAAAGACCCACTCAGGAGTGGATACAAGAGATGTGCATACTGTAAAACCTCATATGTACCAATCTGACTCCCCAGACAGAGACCCAATTGCAGCCTACATAAAATACAAAGAACAGAGGCCCCCTAAATTGCTGGACCCAGACTCCCCTTTCTACCTCGCACCCAATGAGAACCACAAGCCTAGGATTTCCTACTGGTATAGGTCAATGACAGTCGGAGAAAGCAAAATCTATACCATGATGAAAAGTATGAAGATGTCAGCAGGACTACCTGAAAACAAAAACATAACAAACCATTCTACTCGGAAAACTTCTATACAGAAGTTAGTGGATCACAATATACCCCCCACTGAAGTGGCTCAAGTGTCTGGGCACCGCAATGTCCAATCAATAAATAATTATTCATTTTTATCAGAGACCAAACAGAAGAGGCATTCAAAAATATTTTCCAGTTCTGTAACGGAAAGAGCACTTCCACCTGACCCAAGCAGCCCTGTCCCTACCAAGTTGCAAACTCAGGAAACTCCAGTTCCAATGGCTAAACAACCGCTGATGGATTCATCAAACATTCAAATCTTTGGCACCGGCTGCACATTCAAAAATTCAACAATTATGATAATACATCCAGTAGCACCACCGAAACGGAACCGAGTTGCAGTAATTCACGACACATCCTCCGATTCTGAATAAGGTAAAATGCAATTGGTCTAATAGGGTTTGTTGTTCAGGGTGGGAGGGTCTAAATTTAAAATGTGATGAAATGTGATCCTCACTACCGAGACCCCTTTTCTCTGATCTTCCCTGCAGATTGTGAATTGCTGCTCCAGCTGCTGCTGTAGGTGAGTTTTTTGGTTGCTATTCCTCTGTCGGCAGTCTTATGCAATGCCAGGTCGATAAGAAACAAGACGGCAATTATTGCCGCCTTGGTTTCATCAGTCGACCTGGCCTGCATAACGGAGACCTGGGTGGGAGATGATGCTGGCCCTGTTTTTGAGGCTGCAGTCCCCCCAGGTTATACCGTCGTGCACTGCCCCAGGGGAAATCGCAGAGGCGGCGGTGTTGCCATTTGTTTTAAATCTAGCCTGACCTTCACCGTGCACCCAGTGGAGGCCCTAGACTCATTTGAGTGTATGGCTGTCCGTGGAGGACTCGGCATTGGCTGCAGGATCCTCCTCATCTATCGCCCTCTGGGCTTGGTGGGGGGGTTCCTGTGGGAATTTGCCGAGTTTGTTGCCAGCGAAACGTTGGATTCCCCTAGATGTGTTATTCTGGGGGACTTCAATGTCTGGACTGAGGATAAAACTCAGAGATGCACTGATGAATTTTTGCAGAATATGTCCTTATTAGGGTTTTCGCAGTTCGTTGATGCATCTACTCATCGAGACGGCCACACACTGGATCTGGTGTTCTCACTGGGGATTGAGATCTCTGATCTCATGATTGATCAAGTACTTTGGTCTGATCATAGCACGGTGAGGTTCATGCTTAAGGCTCCCACAGTAAGTTTACTTCCTGCTGAGATGATCAGCTGCCGCCCTTTAGGAGATCTTACCCCTGTGGGCTTTATGACGGCTGCTGATCTATCTAGTTTAGGTGATGTATGAGTTGCAGCTGTTGGTGTCGGTGTAGATACCTATAATAAGGTTCTATCCGACGCCATCAACTCCCTCACACCTGTCCGTGTATGACCCATAACTTCATACTTGAGGTCTCCATGGTTTGATGGAGATCTCAGGGAAATGAAGAAGATGGGTCGGAGATTGGAGCTCTGCTGGAGGAAATCCCATCTGGAGACAGACAAACTGGTCCTGCGTGCACATTATTGTGCATATCAGAAGGAAATCGACTGAAAGAAGACATTGTTTTTGTCTCGGGAGATTGCTGCCGGGAGAGACCGACCAGCCTCGCTCTTCCTGACTGTTGACAGACTTCTCCATCCTGTCTGTCTCCAACCCGGTAGAGCTTCCTCTAATGAGGATTGTGAGGATTTTGCTCAGTTTTTCCTCAGACAGGGTGTCTTTGATCCGACGGGAGGTTTCCTCAGCCGGCAATATTATTGCTGTCAGTGGTAGCCAGTTATGTACTAAGTGAACTCTGCCTGACTGGGGTGAGTTTAGGCCAGTGGAGGACTGTGAGGTAATTGAGGTGGCGGTCAATCTGAAGCATACCTTTTGTGAACTGGACCCAGTGCCAACGCGTTTCGTAATGAGATGCATTGACTCTGTTGGCCCGGTGTTTGCCCTGATTGTCCGGTGTCCCTTAAGTCAGGATGTCTTCCTGGATGCCTTGAAGGAGGCTCTGGTTAGACCCCTTTTAAAGAAATCTTCTTTGGACCTGGAGGTCAGAGCAAACTACCGTCCTATCTTGAATTTCCCATTTTTGGGGAAGATTGTTGAGAAGGTGGTATCACTTCAGTTGGAGGAACATCTCATGACTCACGAGTTGTATGATCCCTTCCAGTCAGTGTTTCGGGCCAGGTATAGCACTGAAACTGCGTTAGTTCGGGTGCAAAATGACCTCCTCAGGGCTAGAGACCGAGGAGACAAGACAATTCTTGTTCTCCTCGATCTCTCTCTTCAGCATTTGATACTGTGGACCATTGTGTGTTGCTTCTCTGCCTGAGGGAGTTATGTGGACTCACCAGTGTTGTCATCAAGTGGTTTGAGTCCTTTCTCACAAATAGGAGACAGCGGATTGTGATGGGAAATTTCTCATCAACACCCAGTCTCCTTTTGTGTGGAGTCCCTCAGGGTTTGGTGTTGGCCCCAATGTTGTTCACAGTATATATGCTGCCCTTGGGGGGGATCATTAGAAAGTATGGACTGAGTTTTCATTGCTATGCTGATGATACTCAGCTATACTTATCTTTTGCTCCGGGAACATCCAATGCGATAGATGTGCTGAACATCTGCCTGGCTGAGATTAGTGACTGGATGGCCTCCAGCTGGCTTAGACTGAACCCTGATAAGACTGAGGTATTGGTAGTGGAGTCGAACAGAGTTTGTGATGGGATGGCCTCTGATTCGGCAACTGGCCTTGTGCTAGGGGCCGCGTCATTGATGGCCTCTCCTTGGGTGCGAAATGTTGGTGTGATGTTTGACAGGAATCTGACCATGGAGATTCAGATTTCTTCCGTGGTTTGTTCCTGTTTTTTCCATCTTTGTAACATCACCAGGATTAAGCCCCTTGTTCTGCCTCTGGACCTCCCTACCCTGATACATGCCTTAGTCACTTGAGGCTTGACTACTGTAATGCCTATCTCGGGACTCTCTGGGGCTCTCTCCGCAGATTGCAGCTTGTGCAGAACACTGCTGCTGCTTTTAACCAGGCAGGGTAAATTCTGTCACATTACACCTGTGTTACACAAACTGCACTGGTTGCCTGTCAGGTGGAGAGTGCTCTTCAAGGTGGGGTTTCTCACCTATAAGGCCCTACACGGACAGGGCCCCGGCTACCTGTCAGATCTTCTGATACCATCCTCCTCTTCCTGTAATCTCCATTCTTCTGATGCTGGCCTCCTAACTGTTCCAAGAGTGAGGTTAAAATCAGTGGGCGACCAAGCTTTTAGTGTCACCGCGCCCGTTTTTTGGAATTCATTACCAGCTGCAGTTAGGGAGGCCCCGAACCTTACTACTTTCAAGGTTTGCCTAAAGACCCACCTATTTTTATATGCTTTTGGGGTTTGATCATGATTATGTATATATTTTTCTTTTGTTTTGTATTTATACGGCATGAAATGCTGGAAAATTTCTTTATCTCTTTTTAATGTACGGCGTCCAGAGCCTTCGGGATTGGGCGTCACTTTTAAATAAAAATGACTTGACTTTTTAAACAGTTTAAATGTTTAGCATTAAAACATTCAAAATATAAAGTTCTTAAACAGTTAAAATGTCAAGCGTGAAAGCGTTCAAAATAAAGTTATTTTTCCTTCTAGTACCCAAGTAAAAATGTTTTGAAGCAGAAACATGCTGTAGTGATTTTTTTTCTCCAAAAATGGCGTTCCACCATACACTATAAAGAAAAGTGCATGGGGAACAGTTGACAACAGGGCTAATCTTTCACCTCGTTGGCACTATGATGATGGATTACCTCTCAAGCTGCACCTCGAGGTAATCCGTCGTCATAGTGCCAACTCAGTGAAAGAATAGCCCTGTTGTCAACTGTTCCCCATGCACTATTCTATATGTTCTGCCCCATCTGCCAGACCTGGCTAGTTGTGGGTTGCCCATGAACAATTCCGGAAGATGTGGCCTACCTTCTCATATAGGTTGCATCATTCTTCTTCTCTACATTGGGCCCCTGAATGCCCAAAAGCCTGACATGTAAGTACATTTTATTTTGTCACACACAGTGCTCAGATGACATATAAAGCTACATCTATCACAAGCTTTTTGGATCTCCTGGGTAGAAGGTGACAAGACTTTCTGTAGATGCATTAGTGAAAGCAGAAATCCCAGAGGGGGTATTGCTAAGATCAAAGGGGATAAGGGTGTGTGTGAGGAGGAGGATCATGTAAGAGCATCTATTCTAAATAGACACTTCTGCTCAGTATTTACTGAAGAGAAGGTAGGGCAGGGCCCACAGCTCAGCACCATGGACACAGGGAGGGGGGAGGGGTGTGAGCACTAGCCCCTTCATAAAAGAAAGGGTCTTACAAGAACTCGATAAGCTCAGGGTGGACAAGACAATAGGACCTAACGGCATACATCCCAGGGTACTAAATGAGCTAAGGGGTGGAACTAGCAGAGCCATTATCAGAACTGTTTAGTGAGTCTCTGAACACTGGAGAGGTCCCAGAAGACTGGAGAAGAGCTCATGTGATCCTGCTCCACAAGAGTGGTAGCAGGGAGGAGGCAGGGAACTACAGACCAGTCAGTCTTACCTCAGTAGTGGGCAAGATTATGGAGGCACTCCTTAAGGAAATGATAGTGCAACACCTAGAATCCACAGGAGCACAGGATCCAAGACTGCATGGGTTTACAAAAGGAAGGTCCTGTCAAACTAATCTCATAGATTTCTTTGACTGGGTAACCAGAGTGATGGACCAAGGGGGAGCAGTTGATGTCACCTACCTTGACTTCAGCAAAGCTTTCGATACTGTTCCACATAGAAGATTGATTAATAAGCTGATTAGGCTCGGGGTGGGTCAGAAGTTGGTCAACTGGGTGGCAAACTGGTTGACGGGCAGAAAACCGAGAGTGGTGATAAACGGTATGCAGTCAGAAGAGATGCAAGTCACAAGTGGGGTACCTCAGGGATCAGTCCTGGGGCCAGTCCTCTTCAATATCTTTCTCAGTGACATTGCAGAAGGACTGGAGGGTAAGGTTTGTCTGTTTTCAGATGACATCATGATCTGCAACAGAGCAGATGATCCAGATGGGGTGGGCAGAATGAGAAGCGATCTGGATAAATGAGCAGAATGGTCAGAAGAGTGGCAACTGGAGTTTAACGCAATGACGTGCAAGATCCTGCACATAGGGAAGAGAAACCCTGATGCCACCTATAGGCTGGGAGGGGAGTTGCTGGCAGTCACAAGGAAAGAAAGAGACTTGGGCGTCATCATCACCACCGATGACCTGAAATCATCCAAGCAGACCACTAAAGCAGTAGGTAAGGCTAGAGGGATGTTGGGGTGTATTAGTCGGGGTATCACAAGTCGGAAGAAGGAGGTAATAATCCCTCTTTACAAGACACTAGTTAGGCCCCATCTGGAGTACTCCGTGCAGTACTGGGGGCCACACCCTCACAAGGACATTAACCAAATTGAGGCAGTCCAGAGAAGGGCAACCAAAATGGTGCAGGGACTGCATCAGCAAACATATGCAGACAGATTAACGGAGCTCAATATGTATACCCTAAAGCAAGGGAGGGAGAGAGGTGATATGATCAAAACATTCAAACACCTTAAGGGCATTAACAAGGTGAAAGAGTCTAACATTTTTCAGTATAAGAAAAATAGCAGGACAAGAGGACACAGCATGAGATTAGAGGGAGGGTAATATGAGGAAGTTCTTTTTCACAGATAGGGTGGTGGATGCATGGAACGGCCTACCATAGGAAGTGGTGGATATAAATACAGTGTAGGGCTTCAAACAGGAATGGGATAGACATAAGGGAGCAATACAGATGAGTATGAATAGATAGTCCATTGACAGAGCAAAGGCCAATGGCACATTCATAAAGCAGAAAAAAATGGGCAGACTGGATGGGCCTTGCAGTCCTTATCTGCCGTCAACTTCTATATTTCTATGTTTCTATGTAACAGCACCCCCTGTCCCTACCCAGAAAAAAAAAACTATTGGGTAAATGCATTACTCCAGTATCATTCATTTTCAGCATAACCCGAATCCTCCACCCTCCAGTCTAAATCTGGTCAGAGTCAAAAATTGCTTCTGAGTCATTAAGCACTGTACATCTCACCTTTAACCATTCTACCACATCATTCATATTAATTCCTTCACTTTGAAAAAAGACTGTAATTGTTTTTTTGAGCCGGTCATGATAAAGGAATGGCAAGAAAGAGAGTTCATAATGGAGTATTTTTCAGTTTATGATATTTTTTCCAAAAGCGTTCTAAACCTTGCAAGGTCTTAAAGCTTATATCGAAGGTAGTTTTCTCAGAAATATGTATTAAGGCATATATTTTATTAGCAAAAAATTTAAGGGAGTCCTTTAGAAGTATTTTTGCTACAAACAATTGGTCCGGGTCCTCCTGCATGCCTCCTACATATTTTAATATGACGGCATTATGTCTTTTTGCAGTTGTATGGGAGTCCTGAATAGGGATGCATATGGCTTTGATACATTCCCTGGTGTACTGTAGGATTATCTGATCTGTGTTGTCCTCCTGAGCTCCCCTGATTGCTTACATTCTGTACAGTTTCAGACCTAGCATTGTTATTTGTTGGTACGTCTGAGACATTTCCAAGAAAATGTAGGATTGGGTTTTGTGTCAAAGTTAATTCTGTAGGGATCTCCAGTGTCTGAGACTCTGTCTCTTGCTCTGGCACAGGTTTTTGTTGTCCCTTGTTTAGGTCATATAAAGCTCCAAGAATGTGTATAGGGGAGGCACCAGACACCCATTTTCCCAAATTAGCCTCCTTTTCCCACCCTGCAGCCTGCAGGGCTTTTTCTATGGACCATGACACTTCCCCCACATGGGTGTGTTTGCTGAACAGTGGGTCGTCTTAGGCTGGACTGAAAATTGTCCATTTGTGCCATTCCTACCATGGTTCCCACATTAGAATCTTCAGTCAGGGCAGTATCAATGTTCACTGTGGTTTGAGCCCTTACCTCCTCCCTCGGAGAAGGAATTCTATCAAGCTGCTCTGCATTTGTCTGCTGGTTCTGCCTCTGCTCCTTTGATCCCATCTCCATAGTAAGTTGCTGTGCAGCTGTTACGGGGCACTCCTTGGTGCACCTTTTCAGAGATGGCATTTGCGTTTGGAGTGCTTTCTTCATTTGAGGAACTGTGCTTCTTCTTTTAGCAACAAATTTTGCAGTTCTTCTGCCTACCTTGTTGGCTCTTTTCCATTTTGCCTGCCATACAATTCGCCAAATCAGTAGACTCAGGTTGTTCCTCCATGTCCATTTGGTATTTTGCTGGTCCATAAGGTATTCTCTCCTCCTCCATCATAGCCATTTGAATGTCTCTGTCTGGTTCATTAACCATCACTATTGCTGCATGGGTCTCTAATTTAGATGAGATAGGGGAGGAGACCCTATTCTACCTCCTCAACATCCATCCTCTCTCCTGCCGAGCCAGTCACCATCTCGGCCAAGTGCCAGGATGGCAGCAGTTCCCCTCCTGGTAAACAGTGGAATTTCTCCAGTGTTCTGGCCAAATTCCCTCCATTTACTAAAATACCACCAATGGCTTAATCTGGTTCTGTAAGTCAGTCTACATCTGTACACATATTTCCCTTCCCTTTCCCCAGGTCACACCTGGAAACAAGCCGTGGCTTAGTGTGCCTCTTCCAGTCAAAACTTTCAAATAAAATACATAAATGAAAAATGTTTAATATTTTTACACCAAATTTTCAACATAGCCATCTTATGACCCCACCTCATGAACAATGATGGAGAAAATTTTCGAGTCCTGCCTGAAAAGTGATTTCTAGCAGTGACTGTTAAAAAGTCTTTTGTGGCAGAGTTATCTAATGTCACTTGCAATGTGTAAGAGGTGGTGTCCCAAAAAAGGTATGTTGAAAATTTGGGGCAAAAATATTGAAAAATGTCCAAGTTATGCTACCAAGTTCAAAACCCCATTGAGATACACTGAATCATATACAGTACCTGATTTCCTCAGTTAGCGGTCATTGTTGAAGAGTGAAGACATGTCTGTGGTCCAGAGAGGATTAAGGATTTGGTCCCCCAATGGGTAAGTAAGGGATTTGGGGGGGATAAAACTGGACACAAAAGACACTGATGGATGGTTTTCTTTTTACAGGATTTTAAACTAAAGGCTCCAAATCATGACACTGGGGGACTGGGCACCCCCCAGTGTCACTCTTATGTTTCTGGGGTGGTGGGCACTGAGAGGGAGCATCAGGTGTGGGAATATTTAAAACAAAAGAACAGAGGAGTATTGATGGTGACACTGGGGCACTGGGCACCCCCAGTGTCACTCTAACATTTCCAGGGAGTATGAAAAAAAGGGGGCACAGAACATGAGCATGACAGTAGGGGACTGGGCACTCCCAGTGTCATTGTTATGTTTTGGGGAGGGTGTGGGGTGGCGGGTGCTGAAAGTAAGGATCAGGTGGGAGGGATATCCATAATTTAAAAAACAAAACAGATGTGACAAAACAGTCACAGCACACTGCATCATGACCAAGATGACCAACACAGTCCACTGCGCACGCACTACTGGTCATGCATGTGCAGTAGACTGCGGTGGCCATCTTGGAGACAGCAGAGTGTGCTGTGACTGGAGTTTTTTTGTTTTTTAAATTATAGATATCCCCCACCCTCCCTTTCCTCGCAGCACCCTCACCCTCCCTCACAAACATAACAGTGACACTGAGGGTGTCCAATCCCCCAGTGTCATGATCAGGATGCCCCCAATGTTTTTTTTAGTACAAAATAGTGCAGTGCAAGTGGAGTGCTCCAAGGACATGGAGGTGACTGTGGTACAACTCCAATATGTTGTTCAGTTGCAAGGAATGCACAGTCCTTTTTTGACAGCAAGAGGTCTGCAGGGCTTTGCCCACTGCAGCCCCACAAAGTATACATTTATAGCACTAATATTTCGGTGAAAAAAACTGGCATTGCAAATACTGTTTTACAAAAACTTGATGGGGAGTCATGAAAAGACACTGAGAGTTAAAAACTTTAGAGAAATTACAGAAAAAGACGGAGAGGTGGTGGATTGGCTAGACATGTTTCACTGGTCTGGTGGGCAGGTATGTATGGAACAAGAGTGCAGGTGGTTGCTTGGTCTGTTGTGTTTGTGCATTGTATGGATTTCAAGCTTGAGTAGCTTGTGGTTTATGTGATCTTTAGTGTTCTCTGTTCTCAATAAATTACCATGCTGTTCTGGGTACCAGAGGCACAGGAACCCCTTTTAGGAGGATTCCATCCCTAGAGGTGCCATAGGCTAAAGATGCTTCAGGGGAGAACCCAGAAGGAGAAAGACAAGCAACTGGAGGAGAGGGGGAGGATAATGGAAGCAAGCAAATGAGCTTCCAGAGGAAACCTGGGACATGCATGCTTATACAATGCTTGGTGTGGAGCATGGCACATGTTGCTGCCCCCACTAAACCCCAGGTATTTCACTGGTCCAGCTGTCAGCTATGCATGGAATTAGTTGTGCAGTTGGTTGCTTTGTCTGTTGTGCTTGTGCAATGTGTGGATTGCAAGCTTGAGTAGCCTGTGATTTACATGACCTTTTGCACTTTCTGTTCCTAATAAACTATGACCCTGTTTGGGGTACTGGAGCTAGAGGAACACTCTTGAGGAGGGTTCCACCCCTACACTTGCCACAGGATGCAGTCCATTGGCTAAAGGTACCTTAGGGAAGACACCAAAAAGTCAAAACCGTGGGCATATACAGTGTACTCCACCTGTATCATACATGCTTACTACAGACAGTCACTTACTGTGAACACAATCTGCAATCCCAAACCACTGCGATTGACTCCCCATTATAAATCTATCTGTTAAAGTGAGTTTCAGCAACTGAACTCTTTTTTTTTGGTACAGGTATCTTTTTCTTTATGGCGTGCAGCCTGTAACAAACAAACTCTGACCAGAGCAGATAGGGCTGTGATGAACTGCCAAGCGAGCAAAGTTACATGTGTGTGTAGAAATGATTCAATGCCCCGGTGTAACTTGGCCAGTTTTGGGAGGTGCTGCACCAAATTTTCAACATGAAGAGTGCCAGTGTCATTTTGTTCACTTGTCCCGAAAGGTGATTTTGCAGAGGGACTGAGCCATTTTGTGCCACAGGTGTGAAAACATGTTTTGGATAGGATGTGATAAATGGCAGCTATACTGGTGAAAAGGAGGTGTGCAAAAATGGCAATGTTGAAAATGTGGAGTGAAAATATTAAAAATTGCTAAAGTTAGGAGCGTGCTTAGAAACTGCGCAACGCATGCTTGTAATGCAGTCATTTTGCAGAATTTTTTCACCAAATTTGCAACATGGGCTGTTTGGGACCCCACCTCATGAACAGTGCCACTGTCATTTCGTGAACTGGTCCCGAAAGGTGATTCTGCACAGCAACTGTGAAATCTCCTTTCAGGACCGAGTAATGAAATGACAGTGAAAATTTTCTTGAGGGGGGTTCCCAAGAACCTCATGTTGAAATCATGGGGCCAAAATTCCAAACAATGTCTGATTTATCAACATAAGTTGAAAACCCCATTGAATGGCATTATAGCTTGCTTATCTTTGATTCTTCAGTTTATGGTTCGGCTTTGAAAAGTGCTGATGTGTCCGGGTCCAGAGAAGATGACAGCACTGACCTCTGTCGGTAAGTATGGGATAAGATGGGATTGTGAGTAGGTGGGTGCTTAGTGGGAGGTGGGGGATGGGGAGGGAGACTGGGACAATGATGCAGGGCCATTTTCTTTTTACAGGAAAAAACATGTCGGGACCATTTTCTTTATTTACAAGGAATAAAAAAAGCAGACATTTAGCACACTGGGGTGGGCTCCCAGTGTGCCACATGAGTGGGGGGAGCACATTGGGGGACCATTTTCCTTATTTATAGAACATAAAAACATTTAGGCACACTGGGGTGGGCTCCCAGTGTACCACATGAGTGTGGGGGGTGGGTACATGATGCCACATAGGGATTGGGCACCCTGATATCAGTGGGGGGCTGGGAAGAATACATTTGGGCACACTGGGGTGGGCTCCCAGTGTGTCACATGAGTGAAGGGGGGCAACATAATGCTGACATGGGGATTGGGGATGCAGATGTTTTTGGACAAATGGGAATGGAGGGAGCAGGGAGGTCAGCAGCAGTGGAAGAGTGCAAGACAGTTTTCTTTGTTGCCGGTGCTGGCAGTGGGGACAGAACTGCACAAGCACGGCACTCGCACATATCCAGTTGTGGTGAATGGCATGTTGCCATTCACAACATAACGGTGCCAGCAGAACTGCACATGTGCATGAGTCATGCATGCGCAGTTCATACCCCAGAATGTGGAAGCAACAGTCAAAATAGTACAGCTGTTATTCCATAGCGGCCAATCATGGCGGAGGGTTTCAAGCTCCGTTGGGCTTTCGGAAGGATGCTTCCAAAAGTCCAATGGAAGGTTCCACGATTGGCCATTTTTAGATCTACTGAGTGATCCCAAAACAGCTGTAGGCTCTGCCCACAGCCCTAAAAATGAGTTCAGAAAAACAAGGAGAGTACACCCACAACAAGTACAGATAATGGAACAAGTATATGGAGAGTTCCTAAAATTGCAGGCCTGAAGACAGAGTGATTTGAAATGTTGATGGATTAAATTGCTGCTGAGAAGCATAAATATAGAGATGATATATCTCAGAAAAGGTTCTGCTATTAAGCACAGAAATAAGTTCCCTGAAGAAGCCCTTTAACTGGGCATAACATTGGGGCAGACAAAATAAAAATGTATATGGATTGAAAACTGCAGTGTGAAGGCTGTTTGTATTTTAAGTTTTTTTTTTGGTGGGGTGGATTGGTTGACCTCCCCTACCCTCCATCATTGTTTAAAGCTGGAACAGGGACAGCTGCCAAAAAAAATTGGGAAAGAAAGAGAAAGAAGGAGGGGAGCCAAGAGCCACAGCTACACAGTGAGCCAGGTAGGAGGATGGGGATGGTTGGGAAATGATAGGCAGCCATGCAGCTGCAGCAAGAAAATGAGCATCCAGGGGACAATTAGGGCATACATTCTAATGTAGTGCTCAGTTTGGAGCATGGCACATCATTGTATGCCACCCAACCCCAAGCATGTCTTTCAAAACTAAATCCATCAAACTACTGAGGCAGAAGGGAGAAGAACCCCAAATACTGAGAAGGAAGCTGTCTGTCTTACAGCTGAGTTAAAATAGAACAAGAGTAATAATGGTGACATGCTGCAGACAGCCTGACATAATTGATGAGAGGGAACAAACATTAATAAAGGAATTATGGCTCACTTTACTTACAGGAATGACTGTAAATGACATGTTGGGAGTACCTGAGCAACAAAAGCTTCCTGGAAACAGTATATGTGTGTAATT
Source organism: Neoceratodus forsteri (assembly GCA_016271365.2). Lineage (NCBI taxonomy): Eukaryota > Metazoa > Chordata > Ceratodontiformes > Ceratodontidae > Neoceratodus > Neoceratodus forsteri. The sequence continues at coordinate 762,298,361 of CM057451.1, forward strand.
CAACACAATATGAGATATGTATTATTTATTTATTATTTATTAAAAATTTATAACCAGGAAAGGCACATTGAGCTGAAGCTCATTTCCAGGTGCGAGCCAGGCACGCCGTGTACACAGAAATGAGAAGAGTTACACAAGGAAATTCCAAAGTCACAGTATACACAACCATTTTACATACCGTACACAACATTTTTACATTCACAATATAGTAGGATGTTGCAGTTACATAAGACTTCAACAATCTGAGTGATGAGTGATGGGCAGACTAGGTGGGCTAAGCGGTCCTTATCTGCCATCAAATTCTATGTTTCTATGTAAGGTAAGACAGTTGTATGGGGTGGAGAAACCAACACATGGCTCACTATAAAAAAAGGTCCAACTATGCTACAATAACAAGAGGGCAGTCTCCTGCAAAATGAGAAGTGAACTAGGAGACTATCAACTGGAACAAGAAATGAAGTGAAGGGGGTAGAAGAACACTAGACAATTTTTAAAATAAAATTTAATACACTACAAAAACACATTCCTGCCATGAAAAGTTCAATCAAAGGAGCATGAATAAAAGGATGAAGGGCAAACAAAAAGCTTACAACAGGCTCAAAAAGGAGAGCTCAGTTGAAGTCTGAGAAGCATACTGAATAGCACTAAGAGGTGACAGAGAGAAAGAGAGAGAAAGAAAGAAAGAAAGAAAGAAAGAAAGAAAGAAAGAAAGAAAGAAAGAAAGAAAGAAAGAAAGAACGAAAGAATACTAAATTCCAAGGGCAATAGTAAAGACTTTCTGAAATAACCCTATGACAAGCTCAAGTCAAATAAAGCAGCAGGACCACTAAACAAAGACTGACACTGAAACTGGAAGAAAAGGAAATTGCAGACTTAAGCATGCTCAGGGCAGAACAATTTGGGGATGTAGAACCAGTACAAAGTAATGAGGAAATGGGGAGAGAAACAAAGTGGGGTAGATATGTAAACAAAACATATTGGGTATGTTAAATATGAAGAGACCACAATGTCTGCAGGACCAGATGGATTATGTCCAAAAATACGCAGGGAATTAATCAGGGAAACAGCAGGACTGTTGGAAATCATTTTTCATGTACTCTTCTTTCAGTAGCAGCCAAGATCGTGGCATTGCAAAGAAGGGAAGAGACTGAAAATCACCATAACCAGTTTGGGATGAATCTCAACACTGGTTTAAAAAGGGCAGTTCATGCTTGACAAACTTGCTAAGCTTTTATGAGGCAGTAAGCAAAACTTTTGATACACAAATACCAGTTAATGTAATGTACTTGAACTTACAATATAGTAAGAAATTTGACATGATGCCACATTCTGCAATACAAAACAATACAGGAATAGAGAGAAGAATATTAAAGTGTACCACTACAGTAGCTGGTTAAAATAGAAGGCAAAGAGTGCAAACTGACAGTCTCAGATCACTGGTTGGCAAAGTGACTCAGGTGGCTCAGTACTGGTACATAGAGTTATGGAAACATAGAAATGTGCCAGCCACAAAAAGATTTGAACAGTCCATCCAATCTGTCCCAAGATTCCCTACTCAAGATCTATCCTATTCAGAACATACCATACATCAGTGACCTCACTGAGTAAATAAAGAACTGGCTGGCAAGGGTTTCAGATGATACCAAGTTGGGAGAAGTGCTGAAGACTGAAGACCCAGTATATGTAACAGCCCCTTCCTGCCACTCGAGAGCTGGTGATTATTTACTAGAATGTTAGGCCCAGAGTTCATTGATTAATAGAGCCTCTGACTACAGAGTCTAGTGGGAGGACCTTAGCATGCCAGTGTGAGAAGAAACCTAGTGTGTATCTGAAGGTGGCATGTCCCTGGTCGCTTACTAGACTGCCTGAGGTAGCAAGTGCCTCACAGTGTCACTGTCAATGGATACAACTATTTAGACCAATTCATCTCAACAACCAATCACCTGGTAGCCTCTAAGGACAGAACCTTGACAGAAGTGGACACTCTAGGGCTCTGGAATCTGAAGGCATTTGGTGTAGAATGCTTTTAACTTCTGGGAATATGTAAATGACACACCAGAAGGGTATGGGAAAACTGAGGAGCCTCCCCTCAAGGAGAGTTTCTGCAGTCATGTGGTGCAGTGAGGGTCCCACTTAAGATGGATGCACAAAAAAAGCCACCAGCACAGAGTGCTGCAGCTAATGCAGGCTCTCACTGATCGATCCCAATGAAAATGGGGTGTTAATCTTTTGTGAGGCATTTGCAGTCCTGTCCCTGACAGATGTCATCAGTCTAGCTGCTGATGCAAAAGAGAACTGGTGAAATAGACAGGGTTGCAGATTAAAGTAGGTGATACAGTACAGTATGCATATACTGAGTACAGGAGATTCCATGAGGGGATAGATACAAGAGACACTGCTTCTGGCAGAGTGGTTTGGAAGATTGCTAATGGCTGCCAGAGGCAGGCTAGTACATGCACTGCCACACTGTGCCAAGCACACCTGTTGGTGAGTGTAGTAAAGCTGATATGAGGTGCCTAGCACAAGTGTGGCCTCATGGCTCCAGAGGGGGAGACTGGCCTGGAGGGAGGTATGGCCCTTGAGACTAGAATACCCTTTGGATGCCATCAGTTAACAGAAGTCCAAGAGTTAAGTCCCCACAGTGGTGATGCCTTCTGCACAACTCGCTGACCAGACACTGCGGTGTCACAGTGTGTGTGTAAAAATGTGAGAACCCATAGCATATTGCTTAGTTTGAGAAACTGCTAAAGTTATGCAGAATAGAACAAGCTCTGACCCAACGTATAACCTCACACACTGGTGTATAAAAAGAGGAATAAGACAGGTTGTGTGGCTTATGATGTGTGTGTGTGGTGGATACAACCTTTTCAAAGAGACCCTAAGGCTCTGATCCATGTTGGGTCAGTAACAAACCTGTCTGTACAGTGATAATCATGAGAGCTTTTGGGGACTGGGTTCTCATGTGCATACCTGAATATATCTCACTCAAGCATGACTACCACTTAAATTGCCCTTGTGGTGTGATATTTTTCTGTCAGAACAGAAGTTTGAGTTGAGCTCACCCCATGGTTGGGGAAATGTGTGTGTGTGTGTGTGTGTGTGTGTACCTGTGTGTGCATGTAATGCAGGGAACCATCTGGTGAGCATGCCATCTTACCTGTAGACACACAGGGTCAGAATAGAGGTCTGAGTTGACCTCAACCCATGGTTGGGGAATGTGTAGTGTGTGCGTGCGTCTGTGTCTGTGTGTGTGACAGTGCGTGTGAGTGCACGTGAGTGTGTGTGTGTGTTTTGCACAGAACCCTCTAGTGAGCATGCCATTTTACCTGTAGACACAGAGGGTCACAACAGAGGTTTGAGATGAGTTCACACTACGGTTGGGGAAATGTGTAGTGTGAGTGTGTGTGTGTGTGTGTGGGGGTGTTATGCAGGGAGCCCTCTGGTGAGCATTCCATCTTACCTGTTGACACACAGGGTCTCCCTGGGTTATGCCTTGACCTTTCTGACACCAAGAGTGGGTTATTTTATGGTGCTGGCCTCAGCTGAGAAGACAAAATGGAAGAAGCTGAGTGGATTGCATGTAGTGTAAGCCAAGGAGGGATTGCATATACAAAATCACACATACCCCCATAATGCAAATCACCATAGAATATTACACTGGTTCAACTTTAAGCAGAAATGCATGGTAACAAAAGGACTCTCACACACTCTGCAAAGGGTGCTAACAGCAGACACATACACATGTTTCATCCTACCAGGACTCATCAGTGTGCCTTGTCTGTGTGACATACCAGTGGAATGAACCAGCTACCTTAAGATGGTCTATCTGGGTAATGTTGTGGGGAACCCAATAAATATGAAAAACAAGCTAAAAGACAAAGAGCCTCAGTACACAATCACTGAAGCAATGGTTACCCCAAATGGCACTGGCCGGGAAGCCAAGTTTCAAAGAAATACAAAATCACACATACCCCCATAATGCAAAGCACCATGGGCTGTATATGCAAATCACCACAGAATATTTTGCTGGTTCAACTTTAAGCAGAAATGTGTGGTACCAAAAGGTCTCTCACACAGTTTGCAAAGGGTGCTAACAGGAGACATATACACGTGTTTCATTCTACCAGGACTCATCAGTGTGCCTCATCTGTGTGACACCCCAGTGGAATGAACCAGCTACCCTAAGATGGTCTATCTGGGTTATGTTGTGATAAACCCAATAAAACCAAAAAAACAAGCTAAAAGACAAAGAACCTCAGTGCACAAGCACTGAGGCAATGGTTACCCCAAAGGGCACTGGCTGGGAAGCTAAGTTTCAAAGAAATACAAAATCACACAAACTGCAAGGAAATATGGAAAGAGTGGTGACACGGGCTGAAAAATGGAAAATTAATGTAACATGAAAACTGGCAAATGTTCACTAATGCACCTTGGGAACAAAATAGCATCTCAGAAGTAGAGGTTGATAAAGTGGCCAAAATTCGCAATGTAGAATCTGCAAAGTAATCCACAATGTGAAGTGGAGTACTTTGCATCATAATGAGGAACCTGACGTCCATTGAATCCAATGACTTCACGTTACTCTGCCTTCCCCAAGCAATTCTGCCCTAATTTTAATATGAAGTACGTAGAAATCAATGTACTTCACATCACTTTGCCTTGTAATTTACCTCCAAGGTTAATTTTGCAGTGATTCATGAGACTGCAGGTCACATGGGTTCTAGATTGTTTTGCACAGCCTCAGTTCTGGGTAGTGTGTGTGTAGTGGTAGCTGGAGACAGTTTGCTCTCAGAGCTCTGTGATTCAAAACCTCTAAAAGCTGTTAAAAAAGCCTTTTTGAGTCATTTTTTTGCTCAAAATTTTTTTTGCTCAATTTAATACATCGATTGTAGGAAACCCTCCTGTGCTCATATCATCAACTGTTTATTGTTTGTCTGTGGATTTTGAATGTTAATTTAGAACATTCAGTCAGTGTACTGACAGACACTTGAAGTGTGCTTTGGGGGAGGGATGTATCTGTGGTGTAGGTAGCTTATCTGGGAGAAAAGGCAGTCTTTCTGTTTTGGTTATATTTTTCTTGTATAACTATGTTAATGACATACAGTAATATTTTCAGTAATTCTTTACATTTTGTTGCTGATTGTTGTGTTGCAGCAGTGCATAATTTCAGTTTGTTTAAAAGATTTGGTTATATTACTGAGGTTTTCAATTTGCTTCACATTACTTGTGAGTGTGAGTGTGTGTGCAATGCGTGCATCAAATCAGACACCTTTTATTGTGCCACAGAGTAATTGCAGCAGTGTGAACCTGCTATCCACTGTACCTGCACAATTTTGCACTGTTTTGTGGTATCTTGGTTTTGGATGGTTACTGCAGTGCACTGCTGCCCCCCCCAACTGGCAAAAGGTATTCTTTTCCAGATTGGATTGTGACTTGTGAGCACCAGTTAAGGTGCTGTTGTGACTTTGTGTCTGCATCTCTTCTTGATTGTGCAGTGCAATCTTAATCTGCCTGTGCTTTTGCATCTGTTTAGTGCCCAATCTCTATCTGCAATCCACAGTTGTTTTTTTTTACTTCACATCCACCAGCCCAGACTGAAGGTTCAGACATCTAAATTTGCTTAGAATTTTCTTGGTGATCCCCCCAAATGCTTGCAAAGAGATTTGCAAGCAAAGCTGTTTCTGGCCATGGCACTGCATCCAGCGGCAAGACTGTGAGTGTGGTAGTATGCAGAAGTGCATAGCTGATGTCAGTAAAGGGATTTCTCTATCAATGGTTTTTACAGTGCAATCTGTAGCTTCACTCACAGTTGGAGGAGATGATGTTGTACCAGCTGGTGGTGTTAGTGCAGTTTCTGCTGGCATGAGTATTGCTGCCTCAAGTTCCACTTCTGACCAGTTAACCATTTCAAAAAATATAGTTGAGTCTAAAGCTGTGACTGACAGTGTAGATGATGTCAGACTCCCCATTAACATCCCCATGGTAGCTGAACATGATTCTGATCTTAGTGACAGTAACTCACAATGTCACATTTCTTCCAGCACTTTTGAGGTCATGCCTTTTCCATCCAATGATTCTAAGTGTGGTGCAAAAATATCAGGTATGATGACGAGGATGCCATGTTTGGAACATGTTCTCTACATGACAGCATCCAAGCTGAAAATGTGAATGTGGATGATGTTGATGAATATGATGATGACGTTAGTAACCCCTGTTGGGAACTGGAGAAAAAGAAAGTCAAGGTGGCTGTGTCTGGGTCTATTGGGGTTAACCCCCCTCAAAAAAGTTGTGATTTAGTGGTTCCTGTTGATGATAATGATGATGACCCAGTAATAATCGTAGGTAGTCCTGGTGGTCAGTTGGAGTCCAAGTGTGTCCAGCCTGAAAAATCATGTAGCACACCCCCCATTTCAGGGGTTAAAAAACTGGAGTCCAATAAGCAGTATCAGGGACATGTTAAAAATAGGGGATCACAATCCCTTGTTTGGGATTTTTTTGTCCAAGATACAAATGATGAGTCAGTTACAGTCTGCCAGTTTTGCAATGCATGTGTGAGTCGAGGTAAAAAGGAAAGTCATCTGGGCATGGGGGCCAGCATACACAGCTTAAGAACAGGCACATGGCACTGTGGACCCTGCACCAGATGGCAGCTAATGCCAAAGTGGGGCATTCATCCTCGTCATCAACCTTACTGAGCATGTTATCCCCTTCCATGAGTGTAAGACCAAGTAGGAATGTCTGCTGTAGCGATGAAATAACACCAGAGGATTCAATGTTTGTAGAATAGTAATGAGGAGAGATGAGGTATATATGCTTGTGTAACTTTGTGGAACTTTTTGTGGCTTTACTCTATTCCCACCCTTGAGTAGTAATAGGTAGGTTGTTAGGTACAGTAGCAGCGCCAAATTTGTCAAGCAATTTTGTGAGATTCCCTATTTATCCTTCACAAAATGTAGGGAAAAAAATCCTCTAAAATTCTTTTTGTTATACCTACAGAAAGAGGCCAGCTCCTATTACAGTACTTAAGTGCCATCTGGTAGATTTTCAGCTACACTATCAGAAGAGACAACCCTCTAAATGGTAGCAGTGAACACACTAACAAACAAATCAAATTTCTTAACTAAAGGTTTCACAATTCTCAATAGGGATTTTTAAAAATCCTTAAAAATCCTTTGACTAATTTGGTGCTGCTACTGTAGTAATTTGTAGGGAATAGAAGGCCCAGGAGCAAGGGTGAGAAGAGTGCCAGAGAAGAAGGAGGAGGAGGGGATGGTGGAGGATGAAAACACAACCTAAGCATGGGAGGGGTGTCAGCAGATGGCTTGTGTAGAGGCTGTGGGAGGAGCTATTCCCCACATTGAACCTCAGGCAAGCCCTCCTATTCAATGTTTGTTGAATAGTAATGAGGAGAGTTGAGGTATATATGCTTGTGTGACTTTGTGGTACTTTTTGTGGCTTTACTCTTTTCCCACCCTTAAGTAGTAGTAGGTAGGTAGTTAATAATTTGTAGAGAATATAAGGCCCAAAAAGAAACTTCCTCTAACTCACGGAGAGTATGACCCCCTGGCACTCAGGAGAAGAAAATCCCCCAGGTGGAGGAAACCTCTGAGGACCCATGGCCGGAGGTCTGCCCATCCTTCTGGTCATATTAAATGGAGAAGGATCTAGGTTCTAGTAACCATAGCTAATTCGAGGTTGGTGAGGTGCTTGGAGAGACAATAATCCATCTTTGATCCATGGATGATGCCGATCACATGATGATCCTAAGGTTGAAGAAGAGATCCATTCTGAATGAGTGATAGGATCCTGAGTATAAAGTAAATCCAAGTGAAGGAGGACGAAGGAAGTCCAAGTATCCAAGATGGTGAATGATGCTTGTCCAACTGAATTGTAATAGGCAGAGGGATCATGAGTGGATCGATAAGGTACTAAACTGGGAATGGTGGAACTGCAATGGTAGAAGAAGTCCTTAGTGAATGATCCAATTTGTGAGAGACTTGAATGTAAGGGTATGATCTGTAAGCTAGGAATTCTGTATTGAACAAGGAGTCTCTATGGAAGCATCCATAGAATATAATTTGTAGAAGAGTCTTTGAGTGCCATGTAGATGATGGTTCATTCTCGATTCAAGGATGATACAGCTTGAATGATGATCCTGAAGATGAAGGGTACATCTTTCCATAGAGATGGTAAAGTCCTATGTGTAAAGCAGATCCAGTTAAAGAAGGGTTAATGTAGACCATATTTCTGAAGTGATAAAGGATGGATGTCCAAGGAATTGTACGGAGGTTATGAGGTGGGAGAGCAAAATGAGATTGATATAAGACCAAATGGAACACTGTAATAGTTATGATGTTTAGTAAAGTTATGAGTGACTGGTCCAATTCATGTAAGGTTCGATATTTGAGGTAGTCTGAAGGTAAAGAATTGATCAGTAAATGAAAGTCACTAGGTAAGTATCCCAGAGGAAAATGAGTAGAGGAGTTTGAGTGCCTGATAAGAGTAATGCCATAAGTGATTAGTAAAGCCCAGAAGATAATTTGCAGAGCCATCCAGATGGTAACCTAGTGTAAATGAGGAATGACTGGAAATGAAGTGTAAGGAAGTGATGGCTTCTTTGGTCATGATGTTCATGACTTTATGCTTAATGCTTTGCTGGTACGCTGTCTGAAATACATATGGGTATTCCTGTAGTGTGACCATTTAGGAGATGCACTGTGATGGCATAGGTGGTTAAGTTTATTTGTAATTCTGATGGATGCTGAAGCACATGAGAAAAGCTTGAGGCAGATGAGAGGAAGAGTTTGTAGGCTAGATTGGTAGTGAGATCTATAAATGCAGGATGCCATAGGATTTAGTGTAACAGCAGATAAATGCCAATTGGGATGTAAGGCTGAGTTGGTGAATTTGACTTTGCTGTTATGGATTGCCAGATAGATTTCAGGAGAGCCAGTTCTCGGTGATGGTCTTTACTGTAGAGATTAACAAAGGCACTTTGAGAAGAATAGGCTGAATGGGCCACTGGAAGAATGATTAACCTGTCGGAAAGTACTAAGTGAACAGGTGCGGATAATAATATAAGGAATAACAATGTCTGGGAGTGAAATTGAAGGTGTGGATGGCGTGGAGTTGGGAATCAGCTAGGCAATGGAGATCCCACGATGAATAGTCTGGATGATATCTATGCAATTCCTAAAACTAGTAATGACTGTTGGGAAGTACAAGTCAAGTAATGTGGTCATCAGTGTCATTGTTGAACTAAGAGGCGGCTTAAGATAAAATTGATAAAGTCCATAGTTGAATGGGTTATCTTGCAATTCCCAGTATCTGTAGAGGTGATGCAGATTATGAAGTCTGAATAGAAAAGAAAGATTTAAGTCCTTCCATGTATGAGGATGGCCAATGGGAAGAGGCATCCGAGGAATGATGGTGATTGGATGGACAGGAATTGGAGGGTATATCCAATAGAGATGGAGGAGATTTTCCTATTGTCCAGGCAACTGGGATTCCATGAATGATTGTGAAGGACTGAATGGGCAGTGTGAGACTTCAATAATAACGTAAAAATCTGTGGGGCATGTGAGCCAAGGAATGCTTGCTGGCAGAAGTATTACTCCAGAGTAATAAATGAATGATCGAATGAGTAGCGGAAGGTACTGTTAGAAGGGCAGGACTAGAAGTAGGGGATGGTCTGGTAGGAGTACTGGTCAGAAGTTTTATTTATTTACTTTTTATTTATTTATTTATGACTTTGATAACCGGGTGAGTGCACTGATCCCAGGGAACGGTTTCAGGCACGACCCGGGCCATAACACATGGCACAGGGTGACAGTGGAGTACAAGGTAACAGTAATACACATGAAACAGATTTGATACAAGCAACAATAGTAGACACAATATACAGGTGTGATGCATAGGTCCATTTGAGAACAGTAAATGCAAGGTTTCAATATCAGACATGAGAAGACTTAGTACAAACAAAGAAATCATAGGCACAGTGTACAATGAGTGTACAAGTATACACAGTGTTCAAGTGAGGTACAAGGCCCAAAAAGAGCCACAACAAACAGTACAAAGCCCCAATCCAGCTAGGCGAAGAGGAGAAGGTGACCGGGCAAATGTGAAAGAAGTATGGAATGGATCCTGCGTAACTGAAGGAATGAGTAGAGGAAGCTATGTTCCAGGTGAGCCGGATGACATACAGAGCAGGGCAGAGCAGGATGAAGTCAGTTCCAAGGTGAACAGCAGTGAAGTACAGGAAAGTTGAAGCAAGGCATCGGGTGAAGATCCACAGAAGGCCAAGGAGCCAAGCAAAGCACTATGGGCAACGGGAGTACCACATCTGATGAAGGCTGGAAGTGACCAGAGAAATTATGGAAGGTGCTGGAGTAACTAAGGATGAGGTTCCATTTCTGCAAAAGAAAAAAAGTTTGTACAACAGCCAAACAGAGAACCTGCAGTAAGGAAGTCCATGAGGTAGTTGACCTGGAGTGAGAGAGGAATTGAACAAGCCAGCAAGATCCAAATGATGAGGGAAAGGAGGTCAATGGGGCTAGAGAATGAAGGTCCATGGAAGCACGAGATAGTGAGTGGAGTCATTCATAGCAGAAGTGTCCCATAATGGAATGGAAGAGTTAAACTGGCAGGATGGAGGCAAACCAATCAATGAGGTCCTGGTTCTGCCGATGAAGTTGCAGGCAGAGCTGAGAGGTGGAAGGCTGGAGGAGGGAAAAAAGCCCCAGTCACAAAGGGAGTGGCTACCTGCATTAGATAGAAGAGCAAACAGTGGGCACAGCGATGTGAGCTAGGTCCACGGACCAGGCAAGATAGTCTCTGTACTGCATGGATGGTGAGGCTGGAAGAATGGCTGCAGCATAGAGAACTGGAGACCACTCAGCAGGAGGAGGTCCAAGTCTAGAAGAGTTGAGGCATTGGGTAACAGGAGGAGAATACATATGTGCAGCAGCGGAATGGAGGGACATGCATCCAGATGAGATGAGTGAGGCAGGACAATCTGGACTTGATGCAGGTAAGAAATGCAGGATGATGAGAATGAGAATGAAGATTTGGTCCAGAATGGCAATCCACATCAGTGAAGATGCAAACAGTGGAGACAGTCCATGTTAGAGGCAGGCTCCTGGCCATCAAGTTGGCAGAAAGGATGAAGAGTCTAGGCTGCAAATGAGATAAGATGGAGAAGCAAGTCAGGCAAAGTCCTGTTCCTGAAGGAAGCGGCAGACGGGTAGCAGTCTGAGAACATATAAGATAATGCAGTATACTGTAGACTCAGGCAACCGTCAGGGGTGGCAGAGGTGGATGGTGGTGATCTGAAGCAGCAGTAGTAGAATGAAGAAGGTAAGCAGAGTTTGAGAGTTCCTTGAAGGGAAGTGGCAACAGGTATGAGGCAGAGAAGGTATGGTATGACACAGCAGAATGTAGACATGGCTTCCATCTCTGGTAGTCAGGCTACCTAACCTGCACTCAATGCTGCCAAGCAGAGTTAGGGACAGAGGATGTCAAGTTGGTAGTAGGAGCAAGTTCCATTCCAGAAGGGAAGCAGCAACTGGTATGAGATAGAGAAGGTATGATCGAACACTGTAAATCGTAGACATAGCTCCCATCCCTGGTAGACGGGGTGAGCTAACCTTCACTCAATGCTGTCCAGCAGAGTTAGGGACGGAGGATGTCAGGTTGGTAAGTAATAGAGTAGTGATTGTAATGGACTCCCATCCCCAGTAGACAGGGGAAGCCCACCTTCACTCAGCACCTTAGAAAGTGCAAGTTAGGGATGGAGACCAGGAGAAACTGCTGGTATGGGCTGAACGAAGCACTATATTGCTGCAAGGATGAAAATAGACAATAATCAATGATAATGAATAGTCAGAGAAGAGTACTGTAGCAAGATGTGGAAGGGACATGAACTGAATATACAGACAGCAGAGAATGATAGCACATGGGCTCGAATAAGAGCAAAGGTAGTTAGAGAGTAATGAAGAATGGGTGAAGTCAGGCTGGAAGCAAGAGTTAGTAGTGTATGATGATGGGATTGAGAAGGGTATTGACAGTCAGTCCCTGACTCTTGTGAGAAGGGGAGGTCTGATTCATGAACTACCAAAGGATGGCAGAGCAAAAACCCTTGTTTCTGTACAGGCTATAGTTTGCAAGCTTTGATTGGCATGTCTTCATGGGAAAGGTGGTAGTAATCCATGGTAGAAAAGACAACTCTAAGGCATGTTATATGGCAATGTACTGAAGAATGTATAACTAGCAATGAACATGGCAGTGCAATAAAACATGCACACAGAGGAAAAAATTACCATGGAGGGGAAGCGCAGGACACAACATCCGTAACTGTGCATAGTCTGGAGTGCAAATGAGTACTCAGCGAAATAGTCAATTGTAAATGGAGGGACTGAGAGACTAGGCCTTGTGTAAACTGAAGTGCAGCAGTTTGAAAGTTGTGTTGTTTAAAGTAGCATAGTCCCAGCCGAAGTCTGACAGGGAGGCACGGCGCCCTGAGAAAAGTGCACTTATGTCCTACTGGCAACTAGCAGTTGGTAAAAAAAAACATGAGTAGGCGATAAATATAGCAGCAAATTATTTAACTGTGGTACCTGTAAGTGAAATAGTGTTGGGATACCAAATTTGGAGGAAGGCGTTGTGTGTAAATATATATATATATATATATATATATATATAATGTCCTCGTAGAGAAGTATGCATAGGGGCTGCTACAAGCAGCGTTGTGAGGAGTTGAGGCAGTGGAGAAAGGGAGTGAATCTCTGAGCACCCCATCTGAATGCAGGATGAATTGGCAGACATATGCCTGATTGCAATTCAGCAGTTAACCGGCCATTTACAGAATAAACTCTGCCCTATGAAGGTGTAAATAAAAGTGCTAATAGTATTCCTTAGTGTGAGTAAAATAATACCTGGATGCTTTCCTTGGTTGCAGATGCAATGGAGACAGTGAAGCCTATGTGCCCCAGTGTTGCTATATACTAGAGTGGTGACTGGTGAGACATTAGCATGGTCTCCCTCGATGCAATGCGTGGACATATCTCCAGTGACGGTATGGGTGGCCAGCTCCTGGTGACATGCAGGAAGAAGAGCGGAGGGCAATCCAAAGTTGATGTGCAGAAAGAGAGCAGAAAGGGATGGAAGAGTGCAGCAGCACCTCTGGAGTCGGGGAAGGCATTACATCCAGGAGGAGGAGTGGTCGGAAATGAGAAGAGCAGGCAAAGCAAGTGAGGATAGGATGCATAAGGGGAGACAGTGGGGAACGCAGAGCGGGAGTGAAATGGGAACAGAAGGAGAGCCCAAAAGAGAAACAAGCAGAGAAGAGGCACAGAGTGGGAAGGGGGAGGAAGAAAGCAGAAGCAAACATAACTACAGCACAGGGTGATGGGGGGAAGGAGAACAAGACAAACCAGGCAGCAGACAGGCCAGGAACAGCCACACAAGCCACGCAGGAGCTCAGGAAACACTCCCTAAGCAAGGTAAGTGTGTCAGCAGAGGGCTTATGTAGAGGCTGTGGGAGGAGCTATTCCCCACATTGAAGCTCAGGCAAGCCCTCCCATTACTACAGGCATGATGAGGGGGAGGATTATGATTTAGAAATCTTGTCAAGTGGTGGTCAGAGTAGCAGTGGTGGTGGTGGTGGTGATCAATGCAGTATGTCTAGTGCAAGTGGTACATCAACCCCTGCACGTAAAATGGGGAAAATAACTTCATTTGGGGACTTGTCACCTGTGCACCCCTCTTCATCACACAACCACACCCCACCCCCAGCCATTCACAGAGCAGAGCCATTTGTCACACCCAATGCAAAACGTGTAAGTCAGCCCACATTGGAAAGTGTGTTTGCCCGTAACCAGTGGCAGAGCTAGAGGGGGGCCTGGGGGGGCAGTCACTCCTCCTGGCTGCCCCAGTGTGAGTAGTGGTGCCCCACCATGATCTTTATTCCTTGTTTAGTGCCCATTGTGGAGTCCACAATTGACTGAATGCCCCCCAGCTCCCAAACACTCCCAAACCTGGCTCCGCCATTGCCTGTAACCTCCTGCCTGCCTGCCTGCCTGAAGCATGTGACCTACACTGTGTAAGCCATGTGATGTGTGTGGACTGCCTGTGAATTCTCACTCTGCCTTAAAGCAGAACAAGGCGGAGTGCAAAAAGCGAAGTCAGGGTTTAAAATGGGCACTTCGCGTATCAGAATACTAACACGAAGTGGCCACTTCGCTTCCGGTTCGCGGGTGGAATTTTACTTCGCTGCATCTCTACTCAGAGGGTGATGTAGCTAGCTGCCAGCAAGCTGTCAAATAAATTTTATAGATTTCTTTGACTGGGTGACTAAGAAGGTGGATCAGGGAGGGGCTGTGGACGTGGCCTATCTGGACTTCAGTAAGGCTTTCGACACTGTCCTACATAGGATACTTGTAAACAAGCTGGGTATCCTGGGAATGGGTCCTAGGGTGGTAAACTGGGTGAAGAATTGGCTGAGTGATAGGACACAGAGGGTATTAGTGAACGGAGTTCAATCCAAAGAAAGAGGGGGGTGTCCAGCAAGGTCCTACAGGGATCAGTGTTTGGACCAGTCCTCTTTAATGTATTCATTAGTAACACTGCAGAAGGGCTAGAAGGGAAAGTATGTCTCTGCAGATGACACAAAGATCTTCAACAGGGTTGACACTCCAGGAGGGGTATAGAAAATGTGTATGGACCTAAGCAAGCTTGAAGAGTGGTCAAGGGTGTGGCAGCTAAGATTCAATGCAAAGAAATTCAGGATCATGCACTTGGGGCACAGAAATACAGTAGAGGAGTGCATGATGGGGGGGGGGTACTAACAGCCAACAAACCAGAAAGAGACCTGGGAGTAATCATACCTGATGACCTAAAGTTTACCAAACAATGTGAGAAGACTGTGAGGAGAGCTATAGGTGGTTCAGACAAGGGTGACAAAAATGGTGTAGGGGCTGTACCAGAAAGTCATAAGAGGGGAGAATAGAGGATCTCAATATGTATTCCCTGGAAGGGGGGGTATGATAGAGACTTTCAAATACCTCAAGGGTATAAATATGGTACAAGACAGTAGCATCTTTCATAAAAAGGTGTTCTAGAACTAGGGGCCATGGTATGAGAATAGAAGGAGGTAGACTCAGAGGTAACGTGAGAAGGTTTTTTTTCACGGAAGGGTGGTGAATGCATGGAACAGCCTCCCTGCAGAGGCTGTGAGGGCAAAAACAGTGGGAATTCAAAAGAGTGTGGGACAGGCATAAAGGAACTCTAGCAACAGGAAAGAGAGGGCAAGCCACAGACCATTTAGGATCTGTGGTATATGACACAGGCAGGCAAAATGGGCAGACTAGGTTGGCCAGGTGGTCCTTATCTGCCAACAAATTCTATGTTTCTAAGTAATCTCAGCTTAATCTCTGTGCTACTGCTTCATCCTGGGAGATTTCAGCTCCATCTGCCAACTAGAAACAAATGTCAGCAGTTTGGATAGTGAATCTTGGTAGCCCCTCTGCAGAGGACTTGGTGAGTGTGCTTTGTGGGTTAATTGCCATGGTCTGTTGCTCAAAATCTGTTCCCGAAACCTCAGTCGCAGAGTTGCAGTCAGCCAGGAAAGTGAAAGTGAAGTGTACAAAAATATTTTGAGGCTGGCCTGGGAGCGGGGACCCTTGCAATGGAAAGGACATCACTTCTCCTTTTTACAGGACTTTTCAATGGAACTCTGAGTATCTGCAGGCCCATGCTGTGGTGAAATGGAATCTGAACCACATGGGGTAAAAGTTGTACTCCATTATCTAGCGCAACTCAAAATCTCCCTGAATGGGGCTCATTATATTTTTGATGCACTGGATGCCATGGAAGATTTCATTCGTAAGCATCAGCCTGATTATAAGTTCCCCCTGCCCCCTTCACTTCTACATCAGGCCCTGGGGAATCCTTACATACTGATACTTGCAACTTGCCAAAAAAGCCTTGCCATGAGAGTTCTACCCTGCCTGATGATGACTCTGGCACATGGTTGCAACAGTGAAGGGCAGAGAAAGGAAGTGATACAAAGCTGAGGTAAGGCTGCCAGGTGGCAGGCAGATGCACAGGTCTAAGAGCTGGAGGTGGAACTCCCCCTTCATCCAGCTCCTCCACCAGTCCCTCCATGCTCTTGGCATTATCCCTTCAGAACATGTATGGCCCTCTTGCCCAAGAAGCTCCTCCTGATATGAATGGTTCTCTGGCCAGCCCAGCTACTCCTGTTCATACAGCCACTTCAGTGACCCTGCACTAGTGGTGCTGGACCTGCACTGCTGCCCAAGTGTGGGCTGAGAGAGCTGCAACTCCCCTTCTACAGCCAACTACATATCCCCTGCCTCTGGACTCTCACCTTGTTCGCCTAAAGTGATGCCTTCCACAGCAGCATTCAAGCTTATTGCCGCAATGTCTCCATGGCTAGGTGTTGCATTGTGCTTCTGTTTGTACCATAGCTGCCTCTGCACCGAGTTACAAAACTGAACTGTCCTTTTCTGTGCTTGACTCAGAGAAGCATCACTGGTCTCACTGTATATTAAGCATTTCTACATCTTGCAGTTTCAGCCCTGCAGCATTTATTTGTTTATTTAGTTTTTCATGACCAGGTAAGTGTGCTAGACAAACACTGCCTATTTTCAGGCACGACCCAGGAGGTTACAGAACAATCATACAATACAGTAGCAGAACAGTCAGACAGAAGTAAAACAATGCAGTGAACACAAGAATTACTTTTGAACAATACATGGCAGAATAGCCTGGCTAGGATGACATTTGTTCTCTTTGTTCTTCTTATGATTATTCTCTGTGTGACTGTGTGGACCTATTTTAGAACTGTATGCATTAATATATGAGTGGACTTTGATTTTGGCTGTGTTTCAAGTGACCACAGGTACTGCCTCTCTCTGGTGTCAAACCTGTGTCAGATGGTCATCTTCTCACCGTTTACTGCTATGACAAACTGCAGTGTTGATTTGGCACACCACTATCACTGAGGGGGCAACATCCTTTTCCATTATGCTCTAGATTTCCCAGTGTGTGAGTTGATAATATGGTACCTTAATGTTAGCATGTTTATCTGTTTCAGGTAACACTGAGATTCTCTGCACTGGTCTTCAGCGGCTGCTAGGAATGCAATTTTCTATAGACTTGTAACTCTGTATTAAGTAGTGATGTATGGGCAACCATATAAACAAATCATATAGTGGTCTCTGGTTTCAGTGCAATTGGTTTGAGTGGGACTCAACAGCCTATGCCTTCTGCTTGCCTCTCTCTGCTGCCTGATCTTCCCCCTCCCCCTTTCCCAGTCCTCAGCACTTCTGTGTGGTCAGTTCCTTTCCCTCTCTCCTGCTGTGGGTGGCTTCCCCTCCCTTACAGCCTGATAAAAGCTTCCCCCTGTTCTTCTGATTTCTTTTTTTTTTTTAGTTATGAAGCTTTTTTTTCCTGCTGATCGGAGCGGGTGGGCTCTCAGCCCAGTTCCCACCTCCTCTCACCTGGCACCTGTCTCTCCCAGTCTCCAACCATTTGATTCCCCATGGATTGCCCCACAGGGCTGGGAAGGGGAGAGTTGTCCTCCCCCCCCACCCAGAAACTCTCATCCAGATTGTTGGGCCAGAGCCTGGATGATGGAGCTGGCATGGAGGTAGGTGGGCAGGGCTTCATGTAGGTGTGTGCACATGGAGGCATGCACATCCTATGGAACTGCAGCCCATCCCTACATGCCACTCAAGCTGCCAGTGCTACACGCATGCATCCACCCAGAGGCAGCCAAGGGCTGAGCTGACAAGCTTCCCCACCCTGAGCGAAGAGTGTTGTCCTTTGGATACTCAATCCTCTTCCCCCCCTCCAGCCAACCTCAGGTGACTTGAGCTTGTTCCCAACCCCGGGATGCCAGCATGGTAAGAGGTAAGATGCTAGGTGCCACTGCCCTCTATGTCACTGGGCCGGTTTGTTCTTGATTTCTTCCTCTCCTCTTCTCCTTCCATCTATCCCTCCTGATGTTGCTGTTGTAGCCTTCAAGGGCTGGTGCTGGTTTCAAGGCCATTATAGCTGTTGTTGGGTGCTGCTTGATCTCAAGGTATGTGCTGTAAAGCTGTCCTGGTTTTTTGATTTAGCTCCCAGTAGCCTCCTGAACCAGTTTTTTTTACCTGGTACCACTCTAAGGTTGCATCCCTGTGCTTTCAAGTTCAGAGTCTTCTACCCTCATGCACTGATGACATTCCCTGTCCCCATTTCAGATCTTCTTTCATGGGTGGCAGCTGGTGAGACAAAGAATATGTCTTCTTATGCTGGACCTTAATTTCATGTGGCTCCTTCCTGGTGGTGTTTGTCAAATGACAGTGTACCCACCTTCCCTCTACCGCCACAGCACTAGATGTACCAGTCTGTTGGTTGGCATATTTGATTCATGTTGCCTGGTGGGATTACCATCTACTATCCCCCCAATGCCTCTCCTTCTGAGCAGTGTATTGTGCTCATGGCCTTGAGTATTCTACTAGATTTAACCTCTCTGACTTGCTATACTGCCTTCCTCCTTCCTCTCTCATCTGTTCTTGCCTCTTCTATGCATAGCGCTTTGTCTATCTGTATTCTGGTCCCTTCTTTTTGTCCCCCCAGGTGAGTGGAGCTGACTAACCCACATCCCCATTTCTTCATCTCCCTCAGTGTCTTCTTAGGCCTATGAGGGGCACAGCTGAGTGATCCATAATTGTTGTGTTCAGTGTTTACTGTTTTCTAACATGCTTTCCGTTATTATAATGCTTGTTTGACACTTATTATAAGTTGCTGCTCTCCCAGGGGCATCCACTGTTTTGGTTTATGTCCCCTGGTGAGATTGCCCCAACCCCAATTTGTTCAGCTTTGAGCCTTGGGGTGCATTTGTGCTCTACTCATGTAGGGACCATGCAGTGTTAAATGGTTGTTTTTGTTCTGTCACAAGTTTGCTTATTGATGAGTTTGATTTACCCTTAACATGCCTATGTGTGATCTCGATAATTACTGTCATGCTTCTAGATCGTTCCTGGTGTTCTAGTACATTGGTGGTATACTTTCAAACAACAAAGCTTTTTATGGATGTTTGTGCTTGGGGATATGGAATCTAAGATGGAACAGAAGGCCTTGCTTTCCCTCTTACAGTTTAAGTCCAGTGTTAGTGCAGCTCCGTGTCATGCCCTATGTGTTAATCTCTCTCAATGGCCTCCCTGAATTACATTTCCTGGAATGTGAGGGGGCTGAATTCTCCTATCAAGAGAAAACAGGTACTGACTAGGTTAAAATCCCAGCAGGCCCAGGTGGCACTCCTGCAGGATATCAAGCTGGCCTCAGCTAAAGCTGCTAAGTTTCACAGGGTGCAGATGTTCCAGATGCTGCAGGTTAACAGATTTATTTGTGGGTTGTGAGATCCTGTGGGGATTCTCTAGACCACACAGGACAGGATCAGTTCCATTATGCACTCCTTTAGCCTGGACATATATGCTTCTAGGGGGCCCCCTGGATATGAAGAATTTTGCTGCCTTTGTTGATAAGCTCTAGCTCCCTTTCTCACCCCCCACACAGAAGGAGACCTTTGAGACCCCATCTGTATGGTGGTGATTCAGTTGGCCATTTTTAAATTTGTCCCCACAAATCCAGTGATGGAGATGTCCTACCGAAGGATTTGTACCAGGCTATCATGGAGGCGGTCTTCCTGACACTGCATGAGGTTTTCCAAGAGGCCCTCCAAACTTCTCTTCTCCCTCCCATGCTGTGTGAGGCAGTAATTACTATCTCACCAAAGGAAGGGAAGGACCATACTTTACTGCTTAGCTATAGGCTATCTTTAATCAGTGCAGATGCCAAACATTTGGCTAAGGCATTGATGTCCCAACTCGAGGCCCTCCTCCCTTCCCTTACCCATCCTTCCTAGGTGGGATTTGTGAAGGACTGCATCAGTGCTGACCTTTATAGATTCCATTTTTCCCACGTGGCAATTGCTCATGGTGCTCCCACTCCAGTGGCTGCAGTGGTCTTGACATTGAGATTGGCTTTTGATTCAGTGGAGTATGGAGTACCTGCATGAGATTCTGGGAAAACTGGGATATTGTCCATATTTTTCTGGTTGTATTCATGCTCTGTACAATCAATCCTCAGCAAGATTGTTGACTAATGCTACCCATTCTGCTCCTTTTGATCTGTATAGAGGTACGTTCCAGGGCTGCCCCCTCTCCCCACCTCCGCTATTTATTCTGGCCATCAAGCCTTTGGTGGCGGCCATTTGGCAACACCATGACCTGTAGAGCATCTCCATAGGGGAAGCAGACCATCAAATGTTACACTGATGACTGTTTGGTCTTACTGAAAGATGTGACAATAGTATTCCTGTCTTCCTGTCCCTGCTGCAAGACTTCCAGGTAGCTCTGTGCCTAAAATAAATGCCTTTAAGATGGATGTTCTTTCCCCTGAGACCCACCTGCACTCTTGCAGCCCAACAAAACTTGGGACTCTGATGGGCCAGGAAAGGACTTCAGTATTTGGGGATCTGAATCCATTCAGTGGGCATGGTCTTGGACAACCTCTCACCCCTTCTCAAGAAATTAAAGGAGTGTGACAGGTGGAACCGCTTGCATCTCTCACTTATGGGAAAAATGTCCATGATTAAAATGATAATGGCTCCCAAGATATTGCACTGCTTAGCACACCTATCGGTTCATATCCCCAGAGTATGGTTCACTAAAATTGACAGCATGATTAGCCACTTTCTTTGGGAAGCAAAGCCCCAAAGGTACATCAGCACCAAGTTACAGGTTCCATGGAGTAAGGTGAGCTGGTCCCTTCCCTGGTGTTATGCCTATTATGAGGCCTTCCACAGTGTTCAGGTGCTGCAATGGCTCTACCCCCGCATAACTGTGTCACCACAGTGACTAACCATAGAATGACCCTTACTACAGGACTTGCAGCCACTGGTGCTTCTGTTTCATACCCCTGGCAAATATTTGAGCTATAGCCTGACTTTTGCTATGACCATGTATGCTTCGAAGACACTCAAACAATGGATGGGGATACTCATGACAGCCCAGATCCCTTATCCCCCAGTGGTCCAACCCAATGATCCACACAGGAGGACGCTCAGTGCACTGGTAAGTATGGGAGACAAAGGGAATAGCTAGAAGCAGGATCTTTGGCAATCCCCTGACTCTCAACTAGACTATTCTGAGAACCTCCAGGGCCATTATGGTCTCCCCAGATGGACATCTGGAAATACCTTCAATGGTGCAGGGTAGTAGTAATAGTAAATAGTTTTATTCATATCATAATGAACAGGGATATAGAAACTCAGTTGAGCCAGAGGCTCATTTTCAATGAGGTCCCTGAGCATATTTCAGAAGATGGTGTCAACAATTGCATAGGTCAGATAGATTCAATATAATCCCCCCCCCCCCCGATTAATACAGCACTCCGCTCTACACCCTCTTGGATTCCAATCTTCCTCTCACAATTGTTGCCTTTGTGGTGCTCAACCAGCAAAGGGAAACCAACCTGCATCTGTAAAGTTGTGCTAGGCCACTTGCCAGACCCCTCAACCAAAGCAAACACCAAAAGAAACCAGGCAATAAAAAAAGGCAGTAAATAGATGCTGCAACCACAAAAAAACACAAGCGGTCAGCCTAACAAAAACGAGTGGTGCACAAATGAATACTCATGTCCCAAAGTGCTTGAAATAAGTGCTGGATTTATTAAGAGCCAAAGTCAGGAAGAGCACAAAACCTCATCGCTTCAAATTAGACTGATTCTTCCTCAGGGGAGGGAGGCCTGAGGAAGAATCAGTATCATTTGAAGTGCTGGGGTTTTGTGCTTGTTCTAACTTTGACTCCTAGTAAATCCAACACTTGTTTCAAGCACTTTTGCATCATGAGTATCCTTTTGCACACCACTTGTTTTTGTTTGGCTGACCTCTTGACCAAAGCCAGGCACAAGTGGGAGAGCACTCTGGGAATCACTATCTCTGAGGCAGAATGGGGTCAGTTGTGGATGTTAATACACAGGGCATGCCCACACACTATAGGCCTCCTGATTCAAAAGCACTGGTACCACACTGCAGCCCAGCTCAAATCTCTTGGTCCTTTGTCACAAGATCTGTTCTGGAGGTGTCACCGGTAAGGGGCTGACTTCATGCATACTTTCTGGCAACAGGTACATAGCTGCTGTACCTCCATTTTCCGGATAGACTTCCTGCTTTATCCCCCTCTATACTTGTTGGAATCCACCCAGGGCTTCCTCATATTCCAAACCTATTTACACACTGGTTATTGATCATGGGACTTGAGGACAAAAGACTCATCTTGCAGCGAGGGAGGACAGAAACTGTTCTTCATTAATGCAGTGGCTGGCTGCAGTCTGCAACATCACTGGCCTGGCAAGAATGTCTCATTTCATCAAGAAAATCCTTACCTCCTACAAAATGTTTTGGGCCCCTTCCCTGGCATCTCCCTATGCTGTTTCAGATTTCCTTCTCCCATAACCTAACACTCTGATGTTGACCCCCTCTTTTCCATCTCCAGAATGCTCCCCCCTCATGTTACAGCCAGGAATGTTGATATTGATCTAATGTGTATTGGATGTATTTGCATAATGCTTAGGATCTTGCAATTACTGGAGCTCTGTACTCTGCATATAAGTGTCATCAATGTTTAGATCTGTGCCATTGCACTGCTGCCTTTGCTGTTTATTTGCCTATATTCTCTATAACACTGCTGTGTTAGGATATTAGTTTATAACCAATAAAAAGAAATAACTGCAAACAAAGAGTATTTCATACCACTGTATGGCAGTAGCCATGAAGACAGTCAACAGTAGTTAGAGGCATACAGGGAGGTTAAGCAAAGTTGAAGGAGGTTATGGAAAGCACAGAGAGGTTAGATGAGACTGAGAGAGAGAGAGTAAGGAAATCACAGGAAAGTCAAGTGAGATAGAAGAAGACTAAAGAAAGTCCAGGGTAGTTATGCACCAGCCTGGAGCAAAGAAGGGGTTAACTACAAGACTCTTGAGATCCCAGGTGGAATCAGGAGTAGTGGTGGGCTTCATACCTTTTTCTACAGATTCACATCTTCATCCAAAAAACAGTTTACACTGTCTCTGCAGAGCCTCACCAAGGATGTTGTCTCCCCACTGAGAATGTGTAACTATAGTAAAAATTGTTTATGTCAGAAAGTCACCTTCACTACATATTTTTTAATAAATCCATTAAAGGCAAGTATTAGAGAGCATGCCGCATACTGACAGTGATATATACACCTAAGGGGACTGGCTGCTGTTCCAAAATCTGCTCCAGTGCTTCCTCCCATGGCTGGTTCACTCAGTCCTCACTAAGTTATATTTATTGCATCATTCTCAAAAACGGTGTTTGTCTTGTCTCGTTGGATGCTTGACATCTTCATTGCAGTCCACTGCCAGATAATTTACAGCTATCAGAAAAAAAGAGGATTTGCTGAAAACAGAAAATAAAGTGTAAGATTTGTCAGGCAAAGGTTCAAGAATCCAAAAGGTAGAACAGAACAATACAAGTTGGTCATCTTCACTTTTTATTGAACCTGAGGACTAACATCTTGTGCTTGAAATGTTGCAGCTTTAATTTGCCTTTAAGTGATTAAAAAAGTATGTTGATTGAAGATTTACTTTTTGTTTTGTTGGACTTCTGTGTCATTTCAATTCATTTTCTTTTTTTATACTTGTATGCTGATGAGCATAAATGCCTGTTTTTACCAGCGACAAGTTGAATCTCTTCTTTTAGTCTTTGCATTAGTTCCATGGTTTATGTGAGACAGCCAGCTGAAGGTGCAAGCCAGGGATTGGCTAAAGTGGCTGTGGACATCTGAAAATGAACAAATGGAAAGTGGGTGTGAGTAGCTGGCCAGGAGAGAGCTGTACTTTAACTGGTGGGGCGACAGCAGTTAGACTGGCTGCGGTTGTGATCTTTTTGGGAAGGGTGGGTGATATCAATTGATTGGAGGTGAATGGGTTTTCATTTAGAGTGGGTGAATTTCAGCAGCTTTGCAGTTGCGGGGGATCAGCAGTCATTTAAGAAGGGTAACAGCTCAGGGTGGTGGTGAGGTATTGGGATTCATTTGGAGAGGGTTTATGTTAAAATCTGGATGGAACTGGGGGACTCAACTACATTTGGGGAGGGTGGATATTAGTTGCAGGGTGCAGGTGGGGGGACTGGAATTTATGAAGGGAGGGTGGGCATGTGTAGGTGAATGAAGATGGGAGATTCAAATCCATATAGGGAGAGCAGGAGTCAGTAGCTGGATGGAGGTGGAGGGATGAGAATTCATTTTTAGGGGAATGTAAGCACTTTTTTTGTATACTCAGTGAATATTCATACAGCAATTGGGATCTCCAGATACCTGGTATTCTTTGTGGATTACACGGCCATAAAATTAAGGGGGAAACCCCAATAGCCCTCCCTAAGTGTCCAGGCCTAGTCCAGTGGATGACCCCTCCATCTCACCCAGTTGATCTATGATTTGGGGGATGAAACAGCAGTAAAATCCTAATTTATCATTTGTTCCCCAGTCCCTAAACCTCAACACAATAGGAAGGGAGGGAGAGTGGTCTGTGTAATTGATAACGCTAGGTGTACTAACCAATCAATCTGCATAGAATTATCAGCCATACATACTGCTGCTCCCTGTCCTCCCTCTTGAATGGGCAGTCATCAAATACTATATCTGACTCGTTGGGAAATAGCTCACTGCAAGTTAGGTAGGGGTAGCAACAGGCTAGCTGAGATATTATTAATATTGTCCCAACCCTCAAATAAAATAATGGGTCAGGGTGTGGAGGGTGCCAGCTTGTAAAAAATGACCACTTAGGACCTGGAAGGGGTCAGGTTATGGAGGAGGGGAGAGTCATGAAAAGTGGTGTTGACTTCTGGTACACTGTTTAGCCTGGCAACTTTTTAAGCAGTCTGTGTGTGGAAATATGGGGGAAGGGTGGTTCGTGACTGGGGTGAGGTTGGAGTGGTGATGAATCTAATAACTGTTACATGGGGAAGGGCAGAAGGTTTTTAATTTTTGTGTTTAACTTTTCCATGTTTTTTCTTCCCAGAGCTGAATACACCCACATAATAACAATTCCTCTGTATTCAGTCTGGAGTATTGAGTCCCATATTGTTCAAGGTGTCCATAAATTACTCATTAGTTTTATTTTTTTGTTTGTTTTATTTAGTTTTTGTTGACCGGGTAAGTGCACTAGACAAATCCTGCCTATTTTCAGGCACGACCCGGGGGAGGGGGATACAGATGAATGCCAACTGACCTTGAACCAGATTAAGCTGTTGGTGGTATTTTGAGTGAATGAGGGAAATTTGGCCAGGACACCGGGGAAATCCCCCTACTCTTTTCAATAAGTGCCATGGGATCTTTAACATCCACCTGAACTACCACCAAGCCAGACAGATGGGACCTCGGTTTAATGTCTCATCCGAAAGACAGCACCTCAGAAGTGCAGCACCCCTCTCATGCTGCACTACAGTGTCAGTACTGGGATATTAACCCAAGTGCCAGACGTGGGAACTGAACCCACAGCCCTCTGATCTCCCGGCCTCAGAGGCGAGTGTGCTACCTACTGAGCCACTGACACTGCAATTACACATCCCTACCATGTTAGGGGATGGGCATCCTGGGGGTTGATGTTCATCTGCCTTGATATACAGTATTGTCCCCCCCCCCACTTACCCTGACAATTCCCTTGTGCCTACTCTGCTTTTTTGAACCCCATCACTGTTTTTTTGAGTAGTGTGGGTGCTCATAGCTGGGCAATGATGGGAGATACATTTGCATGGGGAAGATGGGTGTTTAGCAACTGGGTAGAAATGGGAAATATGTTTGTTTGGGTAGAGTTGGTGTAAGTAACTGGGTGGAAATGGGCCACTGACATTTATTATGGGAAGGGGAGTGTTAGAAACTGGGTGGAAATGAGAGATAGCAGTTTATTTATGAAGTTGGGGTGCTAGCAGTCGGGTGGAGATTGGGGAGTAGAATTTTTTAGAAAGGTGGGTGTTAGCAGCAGGGTGTAGATGGGGCAATGAGATTTACTTTGGGAAATTTACTTTGGGAGGGTGGGTGTTAGTGCCTGGGCGGAGATAAGAGACTGGAATTTACTTAGGGAAGGTATGACTCAGCAGTTACAGTATGTGAGAGCATCAGGAATTCATTTGGGGAGAGTGGGTGTCAGGCACACTAACTGGGTGGAGGTGGGTGCTGGAATTCATTTAAGGAGGGTGGATGTCAGCAGGAGGGTGGAGTGGAGAGACTGGAATTAATGTGTGAAAGGCTGTTTGTCAGCAGTTATGCTGAGTGTGGGATTAACTTGCATGGCAGACCGTGGTAACACTGAAACCACATACTTTTAATGGAAGCTATATAGAATTTGGGGGCCTCTAGTCAAGGTAGGGAGGGAGGGCGTAGGAGTCACTGCCCAAAATTGTCTGAGTAATGAATATTATTTCTCAAATAACACAAATCATTAACTTTCTTTGCTGTATACTGGAACATATGCTTTGTTTCAATGATCATAATAAAAAAAAACATAGACCACCCCATCAAATCAGGGTAGATTTACGGAGCTTGTATAGGACATAGAAAGACTATAAGCCCATCATGTCTGTCCTTGTTGTTTCTACCTACAATTCCTCAATCATTTTAGAGCTCCCAGGGTCCCACCTTGTCTTCTACCCCCAATATGTAGTCCATCAAATTCTGAATCCTGAAATACTTCTACCATTAGCCATATTACTGAATAGATTGTTACACCTATCCACCAGCCTCTCTATAAATAATGATCTCCTTCTGTCCTTTTTGAATTTTCTCTTCATTAGTCTAAGCCTATGGCTCCTGGCGGTTGTGCTACCTTTTATTTTAAAAGGGAACACTTACCAGTGAGAGACCCACATCCAAGTGTGAGGCTGGTCCCAATTTGCACTTTGTGTGCAAAAAACACTTTTTTTTATATACTGTTTACTGTAGTAGATTGTATCAAACTAATGTTGCTTACTTCCAGGCTGACATCTTCTGTAACTACATACCCCAGAATCCCATGCAGCTGACATCAGAGCAGGCCTGCAACAGTGGAAGATTCAATAGCCTGCAGTGCATGTTAGAGCTTTTATAATCTCCTATCAGTGTTCTGATCTTGCTTTTGTCCTGGGGCTAAGTACAGTCCTCTGTTTATTCATTTGTAATTTTTGACCAGGAGAGGCACACTAAGCTATGATAGCTTGTTTCCAGGTGTGCCATCGGGGGTGGGTTGCATGGACCAGTTTTATTAATGGGGGGATACGGGTCATGAAACTGGGGGGGGGGGACTCCCTGCTGTTCTTCAATAAGTGCCATGGGTTCTTTTACATCTACCTGGACAGTGACCAGAGATGGGAAGAAGGCACCTTGATTTAATGTCTCATCCAGAGGATGGTACCTCATCAGTGCAGCAACAACCCCCTCTCCCCATATTACACTACAGTGTCAGTTATGGGTATTCCCCAAGTGCCTGATGTGGGGCTAAATCCCATGACCATCTGATCTTCCAGCCTCAGAGGCGAGTGTGCCACCTACTGAGCCACTGACACTGTGACTACTTAGTCTGGGGAGGACAGCAGGACCCGCGAACAAAGGATCAGAGCTTACATAAACTCTCTCATGCACTGCAGACTGTTGAATCTCCCACTGCTACAGCCCTACTCTGATGTCAGCTGCAAGGGATTCTGGGATTTGTAGTTTAGAAAATATCCTTGAAGTAAGCAAAATTAGTCTGATACAATCTATTATACTGCAGTAAACAGTAAGTAAAAATAACATTTTTGTATACAAAGAGCAAATTGAAAGCAGCCCCACACTTGGGTGTGAAGCTATTAGTGCCCACTGTTCCCCTAAATAAGTGCAAAGAAGCCACCCTGCTGTGTTCCTGCATATGCTTGTAGGTTTCTGTCATGTCCTTCCCTCTCTCCAGTCCTCTAGTGAGTACATGTGTGGGCTGTCTAATCTTTCCTAATGGCTCCGATGTTACGACCCCCATATCATTTGTGTTGCTCTCCACCGAACAGTTGCTATTCTTTCCTTATCCTTTTTCAGATGAGGATTCCAAAATTGCATGCTGTACTCCAGGTGCAGTGTAACCAATGTTATGTAGAGTAACAGCATCACCTTTTGGTTTAGACTAGTGAAATCCCACCTGCTACATGCCTTCATCCTTTTAGCTTCCCCATATTCTGTCCTGCATTGAGTATAAGAATTTAACCTGTTATGTATTATAACCCTGAATACCATTTTCTTATTTAATTCCTGTGCCATGGCTCCAGTGATGGTGTATTCTATCTGCAGAATTTTGTTATCATTGTTTGAGAAAACCTAAACTACTCTGGTTTTGCCCATCTACAGTAAATGTACCGTAACATGAAGTGAACTTTGTTTCAGAATACTACTGTATCTATCATGCAGTTTATTTAGAGCATGCTTGGATTGGTTTAGCAGTATAGTCATTCTTCATTGCCTTAGTGTTTGTATGTCTGGTCTGAACCCACTCCTTAAATGCAAGTGCTGCCTTTCTAGAGACATAATGGAGTTCAGTTGCTCACACCAAAAATGGCACTGTGTATGTCACCAGATGTAAATGAAGGTTCCATCTGGTCTACAGAACCATCTGTTACTTGACACAGAAAAATAGTGGAATTGCTTGGGTTCAAGCAAGAGAATCAGTGACAGTCAGTTGATTGAAGGCAGCATGTCATTCTATCAAGCTCACTCTCTGGAGAGGGAAGGCATAACCATATTACTCTCCTATACCAGCCGACCAACCACCACCACCACTCAAGCAAGAACTGAGAAGTGAGCTTTGATGTACTCTGAGGGGGCAACTGTCCATGTCCCTTGAGGTCAAGGTTGGAAGCCATGATATAACTGGAGTTGTTGAAGTAAGAGACAGGGAAACTGAGGTGGGAGTTTAGAGAAAGCATAACAATAACGGCAAAAACAAATCAGTAGAGAAATCAAGAACAAAATTAGGGAAGGATGCTCATAATTTGGGACTGTCTCAGCATTTTAAAAAGTCTCAACATTTATGGACAATACATACCTATACTTTAACAAGTCTGTTTATCCCTGTCTTCATAAGATTTACAAAGAAACACAGACTCATTAGCTTCTCCTGCTGCACATCTGACAGGCAGTTCATCGAATCCCACTATCTTATCTTGGCACTGATGTTCACAACGGTAAAATGTAATATATGTGATAATTTGAAAGTGATCATGAGAAGCCGGCCCAGTGGCCTGGAGGGCTGAGGCATAATGCGATCCGTGTTCACGGTGCAAGCAGGTCATCAGGAGAAGGATAGGATTGAGCATCCAGGGCACAACTGTCCTCTCCTGGGGAGGGTGGGACACAGAGACTGACACCTAACACAGGCTGGATGTTGGCACGCCATGTCCTGTACAGTGGGGACACAAAGGTGGAGCAGCTGACCGTCTTTCTGCATGCGGAAGCATATGCAGCTCAGCCATTGTTGGCATTGCATGCTCCCCTCTGCTGGAAAAAAGGAAACTAGTCCTGGGCAAATTGGATGAATGCTGTCCTCCACAAGTGCTACCCCCTAGAAGGCACCTCCCTGAACTGGTTCCAGTCCTGGTGAGTAGAGAAGGGGGCTCCCCACCACCCTGCCATGGACAGTAAGTTGTTGGAGAAGATGGGAGGTAGGAATGAAGGTCGGGGGATGGGGCTGGGAGGCAGCATGAACATGGGCTGACAGGGATAGGGAGAAACAATATCCCCCCAAAAAAAGGAAAAAGAAAGTGATCATGTGAAACACTTCAGCATTTAAAATGTGAATAAGGAGACTGCAGGCTCAAATGCCACCACAGTCAGTGGCTCACTATGGGTGCAATGCATGAAGGTGTGGAGTGGCTATGCACTGCATATCTTTGGCACATAGCCACCCCGTACCCATTGCATCCCCCAGGTGGAATACATAAACCAGGGGTGCACAGACCCAATGCACCCGATCCCCTATGTCCATGGACCGCACCGCATCGGTGGCATTCCGGGGGTGTGCCAGCAGTATGCGGTATGCACTAAACTGCATAGTGCTCAACACATGGGTGTGGAGATGGGTGCAGGTTATAGCAGCCGGGACCCTGCTGTAACCAACTGTAACCAACTGCTTGCCCCCAGGGGCTCCAACCACTGGACGCCAGGGGATCTGGACAGTGCTCTCCATGCTGCCCCTTCCCAATAGGCAGCTGGAGAGGGCAGGGACAGTGGGACAGGCCAGTACCTGACACTGCAGCATAGCAGCAGCACCAGGATATTGTGGGGGGGGACTGTGGCACATGCCCACCTATGAGGGCTCAGGGGTACAGGGGTATGGCCACATTGTGGTTGGGGCACAGCTGCTGTTGTGGGTGTGTGGGCCAGAGGTGAGCCCTGATGCTGGGGTCCTGCAGTGCACTGGGAGGGTGCTGTTTGCTGAGGGCTGGGTCGGTGAAATGACTTGCCATAGGGGCCATGCCGCATGGGTCTGGATGCCTGCAGTAGGCGTGCACTACTTCGCACCCTCACCTTGCCACATGAGGGATCCATTACTGGACCCAGGATGGGCATCCCATTGGATGCCCAACTGGGTCCGCAACTCCATCCCTGGCCACCCTATGGAGTCCTGCATGCCAGGGGGGAGGATCCATGGACAGGTTGTTACCAGTCCATTTACAGAAGAAAGGGTTCTCAAAGAACTAATAAAATTGAAGGTGGACAAAGCCATGGGGCCTGATGGGATTCACCCAAGAATTCTAAAAGAACTAAAGGTAGAACTAGTGACATCGCTGACTACTCTCTTTAACAAATCATGGGAGGATGGGGTGGTACCCGAGGACTGGAGGGGGGCAGATGTGATTCCTCTTCACAAAAGTGTAAGCAGGACAGAGGCAGGAAACTACAGACCAGTTAGATTGACCTCAGTGGTAGGAAAAATGATGGAATCACTTCTGAAGGAAAGAATTGTTGAGTACCTAGAGGCCAGTGGGGCAGAGGACCCAAGGCAGCATGGATTCACGATGGGAAGGTCGTGTCAGATGAATCTAATAGATTTCTTTGACTGGGTGACCAAAGTAGTAGACCAGGGAGGGGCTCTGGACATGGCCTACCTAGATTTTAGCAAGGCATTTGATACAGTCCCACACAAAGATTAATACACAAGATAGCCAGCCTTGGAATGGGTCCCAAGGTGGTAGCCTGGATAAAAATTGGCTAGACAACAGGACACAAGGGTAGTAGTAAATGGAGTACACAGTGAAGAAAGGAGGGTTACTAGTGGGGTACCGCAGGGTTCAGTACTGGGACCGGTCCTTTTTAATGTCTTTATAAGTGACATTGCAGAGGAACTGGAAGGAAAAGTATGTCTCTTTGCAGATGACACAAAGATCTGCAACAGGGTTGATACACAAGATGGAGTGGAAAGGATGAGAAGAGACTTGGCAAGGTTGGAGGAATGGTCAAATGTATGGCAGCTCAGATTTCAATGCAAAGAAGTGCAAGGTGTTGCACATGGGAAACAAAAACCCAGGGGAAGCGTACACAATGGGGGGTGAGATACTGACAACAGTAAAAATAGAAAAGGACCTAGGGGTAATTATATCAGATGACCTAAAGGTGGGCAAGCAATGTGAGAAGGCAGTAAGGAAGGCTGGGGGGATACTGGGATGCATAGGAAGAGGCATCAATAGTTGAAAACAGGAAGTTGTTATCCCTCTGTACAGACAGTTGGTGAGACCCCATCTGGAGTACTGTGTGCAGTTCTGGAGACTCCATCTCCACAAGACATAGACAGAGTGGAGGCTGTCCAGAGGAGGGCAACCAAAATGGTGCAGGGTCTGCACCAGAAGACATCTGAAGAAAGACTAAAGGAGCTTAATATGTATACTCTTGAGGAAAGAAGGAGAGGGACATGATAGAAACTTTCAAGTACCATAAGGGAATTAACAAAGTCAAGAGGGTAGCATCTTCAGAAAAGAGATGTGCAAGAACAAGGGGCACAATTTGAAGATAGAGGGGACAGCTCAGGGGTAATGTGAGGAAGTATTTTTCACTGAGAGGGTTATGGATGCATGGAACAGCCTCCCTGAGGAGATCATGGAGTCAAGAACAGTGAGGGACTTCAAGAATGCTTGGGACAGGCATAAGGCAGTCCTAGGGGCGGGTAAGAGGAAGTAAGCTGTTGGCTAACTAGGATCTGCAGCTTATCTGTTAGGTAGGAAAATGGGCAGACTAGGTGGGCCAAGCGGTCCTTATCTGCCGTCAAATTCTATGTTTCTATGTTTCTGTTTCTATATTAGGTGGCCAGCGTTAGTGACTGCTGGTATAAGCACACCTGCCTGCAGGTGCGCAGTACCATGGGCAGGGTACATGACTTTTCCATGTACAGTACCCCTGTCTGCTATGTGCATAGCACCCTATGTGACCCTCACCAAGTCCCTTTTCCCCCATACATCATTACAGCAAATTGGTAGAAACTGGGCACTTACAAAAACGAGACACTGTTGGCCGCCAATAACCTCATAGTAGGGTGTCACTCTGCAGGGGACCAAGTTCAGAAGCCTGTCTAGGTCATTCATGAATGGGAGGCCATGCTCAGGGATTCTGTAATTTCAGCAGTTTCGCAAATGGAGAGGCTGTGGTCTCCACAAGGCCAGCTTAGATGTAGCATATGTCGTTATATGGGAGTAGGAAGGGAGGAGGAAATTAAAACAGGAAAACAAAATCCTACTGGATGTCCTGATGCCGTCCAGTAATCCTAGGCTGAAGGCCACACAACAGCGGGAGTCAGTGGTGTTTGGGCAGGGTGCTTCCCAGGCCTGAAGTGGAAAAGATGATATCTTCATGTGGGTGGGTGGGGGAGCATAAAAACATCTATGGAAAAAATGAAGCATTGCATCAAAGACAAACTATTCAATTCAAACTATTCTGGAACGAGGCTGAAAATAAGTAGTATTGCCTAGCCCTCCTTTCATGGTCAACAAAATCTAACTGACTAAATTAATTAGTTAGTTATATTATAAAACTTAAGAAAAATAAAAACATGGGGCTGTTGTGGAACAAGGACTGCTGCTGCATCTTCTGCTCTTCAGACTGTGATCCTGTTTCACTTTGGCAGGTTCTGTTATGAATCTGTTCTCTCTCCATCAGGACATGAGGGCTCCACTCACCGATAGTACTAGAAATTTCAGAAGCCATGTCTTGTAGATTCAGAATATTTTTTTTATTGGAAAATTGAAGATGCACAATAGAAAGGCCTTGCCAAAAACAGCTGGAAAACACTCTCATCCATGTACCTGGAGAATACAGCCTCTAGAAATGTGAGGATCAGGTCTGTGGCAGATCTAGACCCCCTTGGACTAGACTGCCATGATCTGACCATTTGCAACTGCATTCTGATTTGAATCTGTTTGGTCCTTTGACCAGGTTCAGATCCATTAGTGACCAGGGTCTGACCTAATTTAGACAAAGTGATTTTTGAAGTTTTATTTCCATTAAAATAACTATTTTTTTAAATTTTAAATGACATAAAGTGAAAGCCTATTAAAGAGGAGTTGGAGCAACGGCATTTTGTCATTTCACATAGTCCAAATCTGCCTCAAACCCAGTTCTGACCCAGTCCAGAATATTGACATGTTTTTGATAAATCAGAACCTTTAGGAAACAGAGTCAGACTCAAAATTGGGTCACAGCCTGCTCACCATATGCTAATAGGATCATAGAAATCAACTTGAATGGAAACAAAATTTCAGTCTCAAGTTTACAAAAAAATTCCTGTTTAATTGTTTTCTAATTGTGACGTCTTTTGTACTTAACATAGAAACACATAAATTGATGGCAGATAAGGACCACTTGGCCCACACAGTCTGCCAATTTTCTCTACCCACTTGAACACTACAGACCCTAATTGATCTCTGGCTTCCCCCCTTTTTCTTACCACTACGGATCCCTTATGCCTATCCCATGCCTTCTTGAAACCCACTACAGTTTTGGCCCCCACTGTCTCTGCTGGGAGGCTGTTCCAGGCATCCACCACTCTTTTGGTGAAGAAATACTTCCTCACATCTCCTCTGAGCCTATCCACCTCCAACCTCATAGCATAACCTCTTGTTCTTGAGCATCTGTTTTTTTAAATGAAAACTGTTTACCATTAAGAATAGAATGCTGCTTTTTGGACACTGGTGTATGACATCTCACTAGGAACTGGAATGGATCTGAATTACTTTGTTTCAAGTCTATAGCTAGTAGAGAAGTTGTGAAATACAATTTCAATGGTGAAATTGGCAATTTTGCAGGCAGAAATTTTTCGCAAAATTTTGCAATTCCGCCCTTCAATTTTGCCTGCTGCAAATCTCTCACCCACCCTCATTGTCTCCTGCCCCAACAGTCCCAACCAAGTCCCTGGTGTCTAGTGCTCCCCCGTACTGCTCACCTCCCCAAATATAAATTAAAATTCTCTCCCTGGTGTCTAGTGTTCCCCCTCATGGCTGATCATCAGCCCAAATTGAACAAGCCCTCCACCCTCCCCGTTAAGTAATTATTTTCCCCAATCCCCCAACCCCTAATCCTTTAACAAAATGTAATCTTTTACCAGACTCCACTCCCTGGTGTCTAGTGGGCCCCCATCCTGTCTTCAGATAGTGCTACCCCATTCCCCCCAGTACTGATCAGGCCACGACAAGCCCTCCACTCACTCCATGGCTGGCAGTCTGAATGAGCACTTTCAATGAATGGTGCTCAATGTTCAAGCACGCACTCATTAATTGGAACACACTCATTTGGGCCTTGGCCATGGAGATGAGAGGAGGGCTGTGCCAGCAGCTCAATCAGGGTACTGGGGGGGACAGGGTGTGTGCTATCTGAAGATAGCGTGGGGGGTCCACTAGACACCAAGGAGTGGGGTCTGGTAAAAGATTAAATTTTTTTAAAGGATTGGGGTTTGGGGATCAGGAAAATGAATTACTTAACTGGAGGGAGTGCTAGCTCAATTTGGGCCAATGACTGGCCATGGGGAAGGGGCCACTAGACACCAGGGAGATCATTTTAATTTATATTTGGCCAGTGAGAAGCCAGGAGGGGGGGGCCACTAGACACCAGGGACAGGGGAGGGGATTTTTTTTTTTTTTAAGATTGGGGGCTGTGGTCATGGCTGGGGAGGGAAGAAGGGTTCTTCAGTTCAGCTGGTAATAGACGGGGGAGCTACTAGATACCAGGGACAGGGAAGGGGATTGTTTTTTTTGAAAGATTGGTGGTCGGATAGTGATAAAATTTCACCCGCAAGCAGGAAATTTCACTGGTTCAAGGGCAAAATTTCACCATTCCATGGGACAAATTTTGCATTTTGCCTAGTGAAATATTTTGCATAATGCATAAATTACACAAAATATTTCACCGGGTGAAATTTTCCAATTTCACACAACTCTGATAGTTAAGGAGAGTACCCAGAGACTACACAATTCACTATACTGTACTGTTAATGAAAAACAGCACACCTTTACCCCAGCCTAAAATCCTTGTTTAAAGAGAAAAGAACAAGCTGATTCTATACATTCTGTCTCATAATATACAATCTACACAATGTA
The DNA here is from genome assembly GCA_016271365.2 of Neoceratodus forsteri. Taxonomy (NCBI): domain Eukaryota; kingdom Metazoa; phylum Chordata; order Ceratodontiformes; family Ceratodontidae; genus Neoceratodus; species Neoceratodus forsteri. The sequence continues at coordinate 762,334,023 of CM057451.1, forward strand.
AGCAATAACACATGAGAGAACATGTGGCTATTTGTTAATTACTGCATGCGCCCCCAACTCCATGGGTTGGAAGCATGAGGCATTAGCTGAGTGTGCTTCAATCACAAAGTGGGGGGGGAAGTGCTCTAATCACCCAATAACCACAATCCCTGAAGTATGTTAGTGCATTTATAAAAATGGCACCAAAATAAAAGAAAAACACAAGACTAAATAAATCTTCAAATTAAGAGTAAATAAATCTTCATTGCTGGTAAATCAGTTCTTACACCAAAAGCTAGGCTTGCCCCCAAAAGTGGTCAAATTGGATGGCAGGTAAATCACTCATGTCATTAGTCAAACCTTTTTTTGTTTTTCCCAATTGTCACAGTTACTGAGAATTCCAAAGCAGTGCAGTTTCAAGATTTACAAGGCACTGTCCAGACCCGTGAGGTTATTGATCAATTACTACACAGATCTGGTCAGCTATTGACCAATGAGATCACTAGATTTTTTTTGGCCCATTTTATACATATAGAATAATGTATGGGCAGTGGTGTGTAACAAGGTATGTTTACCCACCTGAGGTGTGTGATGTCTAATAAACCATGAGACTGAAGTGTGGGTGGTTTATATTGACATCACTAGAGCTATATCTTTGTCACCAAAGTCATGTACAATAAATCAAGGGTTCCATGATTTTTCTCATTTGTACTACTAAAACTCATTGATGTTTGACATGTCCCATGACAGTCTCACAAATTTTAACATTTTTCATGACAACGCCCAAAATTGTACAGTTTTTGATGCTTGCAAATGACAGATCCTTAATTGTGTGCCTCACCACTGCAGTGCTCTTGTTCCCCTGTTGGCCTCAGTGTGAGATTCTGGCACTTGCATGCAAGCCCTGGTCTCTGAGATGGCAACACAATGTGCCAACTTCTGCTACTGGACCAGCTTAACAACAGGTTTTTTAAAACATCTGAATTTTTATATGTGTGCTTGTATAAAAACAGGACAAAACAGAGGCAATTTGTTTAATACACAATGGGTCCATGACTTGTTCTGAGTTTCACTATGATTTCCAACACAATGGGTCCATGACTTGTTCTGAGTTTCACTATGATTTCCATGACTTCTGTCATTCTGACTTACCATAAATTTCTACAGCTTTTTAAAAGACAAAAGTACATCCCTAGGCATCACACACGATGAGTGTATAAAAAAATCAAATGTTTTACAACACTACTCACCATATTTTTTTTTAATAATTGCTGGTTTATTTTATTTGACTAAGGTCAATAACCCAAGTTTAGCAAGCACTTCCAGAACATATAAACTATGACTTTTGATTGACAGGTAGTGTTGGTGGTATAGTGGTGAGCATAGCTGCCTTCCAAGCAGTTGACCAGGGTTTGATTCCTGGCCAACACAAGTATATTTTGGGAGGCAGTATAGCGCAGTGGTTTAAGGCTCTGAGCTGCAAATCTAGTGACATCTAGCAGACCAGACCTGGGTTTGAATCCTACAGCTTCTACTTGCACACTGTGTGACCCTGAGCAAGTCACTTAACTTCCCTGTGCTCTCAGATCACACCTGTAAAAAAGCTTTCATCTTAGTGTGCTACTCCTGGTTAAACAACTAAATAAAAAAAGTAGCAATAATCCATGTTTAGGAGGCGGTATAGTATAGTGGTAAAGGACACTAACCTGGAGACCTGGGTTTGAATCCCATCAGCCCCCACTTGAATACCGTGTGACCCTGAGCAAGTCACATAACTTCCTTGTGCTTGCAGGTTGCACCCTGAAACAAACAAGCTCCATCTTAATGTGCATTTCCTGGTTAAACAGTTTTCCCTGTCTCTTAGTAGACGGGTACTTCAATTCACCTGTAAGTACTGGGAACAGAAGTAGGAGGTTGTTCAAGAAAGAGGTTTGGTTTTATCTTCTGTTTTAACTGAAATATTTGAATAGTTTTGTACTTGAAATTAGTTCTGTGTGTTAAAAATTACTACTTTGAGTTAGAACTGTTACTTGGGCTGTGATATTGTAACTATTGGGGCTTGTGTACTGAGTGTGGGAACACTTGTTTGGCAGTGATAATTAGAGTGAAATTTAAATGTGATGTTTGCCTGGTGGTGGTAGAGCCTTCCCACCTACCCTGTTTTGTAGGATTTCTTAAATACTGAAAAGCCACTGGGGGTTGGGATTGAAGGGCTGTGCATTTCTGTTTGTGACTGAAATTTGAAGCAACAGGAACTGGTGAGCCTGTGACATCATACGGTACCTGATGTCTGCATACACACACTGTTAGTGGGACTGGACACACACTGGACTGTATGTGTTTGTGAGACTTGGGAACCTTATTGGTGGGGTTGAAATTGGGTTTGTAAATAACTGCAGTCAGTATAGAAAGAGAGACTGTAATCCAGGGGGAAGGGACTGAGAAAAGGGGTGTGTGCCATTATGAACAGAGATGGACAAACAGGGTGGCCACATTCCACCATGGCAGGCATCTTCAGAAGGGTTGTAGGCTGCACAGGCTGTGGGATGGCAATAATTCTCAATTGGGCCTGGAGAGAGGGAGGCTGCCCACTCTGTAGACAGCTATCTTGTATCAGGAGTGAAGTATATTGGTTAAGGAGTAAGCTGGGGGAGTTGGGGGGGTGTCCAAAGATAAGGAGTGTGGATATGGGCGGCAGAAGGGTGGGGCTGAGGGGAGGCTGGGGCAATGCTCATAAATTACAGGACATTATGTTACAGCAAGCAGGAGGGGGGATATTAGGGACAGAGGACCCTTAGATAGGGATGTTGATGCTAAGGGGAAAATGTACAGGTTAAACATTCCGAATATAAAGAGAGTGGAGGGGGAAGAGTCAGGAGGGGCTATTGTGGGGAAGCCTAGAAGAGCAGACAGTGAGAAGGGATGGGCAGTTGTGGGGAAGCCTAAAAGAGCAGACTGTGGGAAGGGAGCTCCTAAGGAGAACAGGGCAAGAGGGGAGGAAGAGGGGCAGTTTAGAGGGGCAGTCGGAAGAAACTCAGGTTACTTGATGGAGGCTGGCATAGAGTGTTACAATAAATTTGAGCTACTAAGCATCCTAGAGTGGGAGGAAGGGGTTAGTGGAAATGAGGAAACTGATACAGAGGCTGGGGGGAGAGAGTCAGATACCCATAGGGCATCACAAACCAGTAATGGAAAGGATAGAAATAGTCCCAGAAGGAGAAGGGGAAACATAAATGTTAAGTAGATGGGGGAGATGCAACATACTGCAGATATGATGGAGGAGAGCACAACTGGAAAGAAATTGGGAGACAAGAAGGCGGGGGAGGGGCCCCACTTTGAGGGGACCCTAGGTAAAGGGGACCCACAGAGGGCCTCTGGAGGTAGGGATACTATTACAAGGGGGAGGATGGTGGTGTGGGGGAAGGGGAAACCTTCGGGGCCAGGATAAATGGTTCAGATAAGAGAGGGTTAAAGGAACACCTATTCGGGGGTCTGAGTTAAGTGGGCAAAATAACAAGGGAGGCAGAAAGGGGAGGGTGACAAGGGGGTCTCTAATAAGGCAGGAAGACTCCCATGGAATTGAGATCATGAATAAAGGGGGGGATGGGGGGTTGAGAGCACATAGTGGAGGTAACTATAAGGATGATGGCGGTGTTAAGGTTCTCGATGATTAGGGGTATCCAATGGGAGGGACAGGGGGGTGGATGCCATAGCCAGGTGAAGGTAGTGAGTATCTCTGGGCTGACAGTGCACAGAGCCAAGTTCATGGTGTACGAACTGGTTTGGGATTATGGAGGGAAACCAGATTTCCTGGTGCATTTGGGAACTAACGATCGAGAGGGAAATAGCATTTTGGAAATCCAGGCAAGGTTCCAAGAACTTGCCAGAGTCTGACAGGATAATGGATGCAACATTTCCTTTTCAGAAATATTGCCAGTTTGGGAGGATAAGGGACTGTATGCCAAGGACAGGCTTCATCTTGCTCCGTTAGGGAAGGAAGTCCTTAAACAGGGGGTGACTGACTACATTCAAGAAAGGTGGGGTTTAAACTTGTGAGGGGAGAGGGATAAGGGAGGGGCTGACCAGAAGCCCTCTCTTCCAGATGAGGGGAGTAGCCTTCAAACCCAAGGGGGGAGGGGGGAAACAGACTGGGGAGGAGGTTTCAGGAGGAGCAGAGGAGGATGGAAGTATAAGGAACCTGGGTGGGGTTTAACAAAGGGATCAGGGATAAGGGTGGGGGTGGTGTTAGTAAAATGCTAGGAGCTTGGGAAACAAGTTGCAGAGTTCCAGGCCATGCTGTTCGGGGGTGGATGGTGGTGGTCACGAAATGTACAACAAAAACCATGACTGGGACCTAAACGTGCGGGGGTACACTATGCTTAGGAAGGATAGAAAGGAGGGCAGAGGGGGTGGAGTGGCTATGTTCATTAGAGATGACATAGAAATTGCTAGGGTAGAAGAGGCAGAGGGAAACGTGGAGACCTTATGGGTCACCTTACGAACCACAGCAGGAGGTAAGGCCAAGCTGGGTGTAATACATAGCACCTCCGGGAGGGGTGATGTTCTGGAGGATGGTTTTCTGGACAACATCATTGCCCAGTGTGGACCAAAAGGGGAAGGAGTGGTGTTGATGGGGGACCTTAATATGCCAGGTACAAACTCGGGAACCATGTCCTCTAAGGTGGCCAAGGAGCAGAGGCTGCTGGACGGCTTCCAGGATGTGTTCTTAACACAGCATGTGATGGAGCCCACAAGGCAGGGGCATGTCCTGGACATGGTTCTGGCAGATGGGGATCTAGTAAGGGACCTGGTTGTAGAGGATCCCTGACTTGGAGTGACCACAATACTGTCTGGTTTCAAATAAGCATGGGGGAAGGGGAGGAGAGATCTAGGACACTGGCAGTGGACTTCAAGGGGGCAGACTTTGTGGGCATGGGAAATATTCTCAAGGATCACTTGAAGGAGATTACGTCAATGACAAATGTGGAAAAGAGATGGGAGGTCATAAAATGGGGACTTCATAAGGCAGTCAGGACCTGTGCTAAGGTGAAATGTAAAGGAGCAAGGTCACATAAACTATGCTGGTGGTCTGGTGAGGTTCAGGTAGCAGTCAGAGAAAAGAAGGCTGCATACAAAAAATATAAAACAACAAGAGGGGATAGGGAAAAGGAAATGTACCATCTTGCATCTAGAAAAGTCACCCAGATGGTGAGGGAGGCAAAGTCCAGTAAAGAGCAATGGCTGGCACAGGGGATACATGGAGGAAAAAGGGTTGTTCTGGTACATTGGGGAGTGGAGAAAAACTAAAGGCCATCTCGGCAGATTGAGATCAGAATGAGGGTGGGTGGAAGAGGCGAGGGACCAGGCAGAGCTATTAAATGAGTACTTCGCCTCTGTGTTCACTAGGGAGGGGGGATGGGATATCTACAAAGCAAGGCATGATGGGGATAGAAGCGGTAGTGAGTGGGATCAAGGGAGCAACAGAAATGGAGCAAGAGGGAGGGAGAGGTACTCCAGGGGTGTCACATCAGGATAAGGACAAAAAGGCCAGTAAGGTGGAGGGGGACGGATGATGCAATCTCCACCGAAAGGGTGTGGGTAGCCCTCAAGGCCCTAAAGAAAGATAAATCTCCTGGGCCAGGTGGCATTCATCCGAGAGTACTATGGGAATTGGCAGACATGCTGGCTACGCCCCAGGCGGAGCTTTTCAGCAGGTCGCTTGAGACAGGGAGGGTACCTAGGGATTAACAAGAGGCACATGCGGTGCCAATCGATAAAGAGGGGTCGAGAGAAGTACCAGGTAGCTATAGACCCATCAGTTTGACCTCGGTGGTGGGAAAATTAATGGAGAGTATACTAAAGGAACGATTGAGGGGTGTACTTGGAGGAGGTAGGAGGTCTGGATAGTCGGAACTTGGGTTTGTGCAAGGTAGATCATGTCAAACCAATCTTGTGGAGTTCTACAAATGGGTAACATCAGAAATGGACAGGGGAAAGCCTGTGGATGTATTATTCATGGACTTCAGTGAGGCGTTTGACTCTGTCCCCCACAATGGTCTGGTGGAGAAACTGACAGAGTTGGGAGTAGGCACTTTGATGGTCAGATTTATTGAAAACTGGCTAGCTGGATGTATCCAGAGAGTAGTGGTCAGTGGGGCACTCTCGAACCCTAGAGAGGTCGGTAGTGGGGTACAGCAGGGCTTGGTCCTGGGTCCAATCCTGTTTAATGCATACATATCAGACATCAGGGAGGGTATAGGGTGTGAAATGAGTCTCTTCACTGATGACTCCAAAATGGGAGCAGTAGTTGAGGGGGAAGAGGAGAGCTTGGCCCTGCAAGGGGACCAGGACACCCTGGAAAGCTGGGCTCACACATGGAAATTAAATTTCAATATCACCAAGTGCAAGGTGTTACATCTTGGGCAGGGAAACCTTAAACACAGATACACCCTGGGAGGGGAGGGGCTGGAGGCCTCAACAGGGGAAAAAGACCTAGGGGTCATGGTGGATGCATGTATGAATAACTCTGAGCAGTGCAGGAGAGCGGTTAGCAAGGCAAACAGGATGTTGGGATGCATCATAAGGGGGATCACCTCTAGGAGCAGGGAAGTGATTCTGCCGCTGTACAATGGACTGGTTAGACCACAGCTTGAGTACTGTGTACAGTACTGGAGACCACACTTGAAGAGGGACATACAGCTCCTGGAGAGGGTACAGAGGAGGCAACTAAGATGATCTGAGGACTAGGAATTTGACATATGAGGACAGACTTGAGGAGCGCTGCCTGTTTTCATTGGAGGAGAGGAGAGATGGGGGGCATGATTGAGGTCTTCAAGTACCTCAAGGGAATAAATAGGGTAAACATGGAGGGGATCTTTAGACTAAAGCAGGGAGGTATCACCAGAGGGCATGGTTTGAAGTTGGAAGGTGGAAGGGTGAGGAGGGAAAAGAGGAGGAGGTTTTTCACTGAGAGGGTGGTGGACCCTTGGAATGCACTGCCTGGAGAGCTGGTTCAGAGATCCACAGTGGAGGGCTTCAAGAGAAAGTGGGACAGACACAGAAAGTGGATGTATCAGATGATGGCCTGGCCCAGGGGGGTGGGGATGGATGATAGGGGTTTCTGGAACACAAGGGGGGGGCCTCGGCACCCAACTAGGGATCTGAGGTTCGAGCAGGCTCGATAGACCGTAAGGCCTGATCTGCCGGCAATTAGTATGTTAGTATGTTAGTACTGTACTTTATTTTTGTAGAGGCTGTAGTTCAGTACTGGGTTTTATTCTGTTCTTGATCAACCATTACTGGCTTTACAAATTATCATAATAACATGGTAATTTAGGATCAGAACTGAGGGCTCTGTCTTAATCACACCCACTTCTCCCATTTCATAAGAAGTAATGAATCAGTATGATGTGCTGTTTGTTTTTGGTGGGGAAGGCTTTTTGATATTTGCTGACTTCAGTAACACAGTACCCATAACACATATAAAAGGGGTCAAGAAAAAGAAACAGATTACCATAAAAATGATTTAAAAAAGCGTACAAGTGACTCATTCTGATCGGCTGACTAGTATTCTTAAGTGTTATGTAAATGATTGGAAACATTCATGTACTGTACAATAAAAACAATTAAAATGTAAATGCCGAAACATACATTAATTAAATAAAAATGCCTTAGTTTATTAATTGCATTAAGGAACTTCATGGTTGGGTTGACATTATTTATCAAGCCCTAGAGTATAAAGCATTCTGCTTCTTGTGAAGGGCTACGTACTGTACATACATACAGTAGAAACATATTGTGGCACCAGCCAGGATGTAATGCAGTACCTTACAGTGTTACTGCTAAATGCTACAGTATTCTGCAGGGAATAGTGTAATTCAATGGCAATTAAGCACTTTTGCCATGCAGTATTTTATGACCTGTCATTTACTGCAAGGTATTGCGTTACATCTTGGATGTCACTGGCTTTATGTCAGTTTCCTGGTACAGGCAGTCCTATGCATCAAGTCCAAAAGACTGAGGAGCCATGATGTCCTATATTGTATGACTCTGCTCTTTTGGAGCTCCCCCTAGCCACTGCCTTTCTTTGTTTATCTATTACCCTGTTGAAAATGTCCCCTTGGTTTTGAACCCCAGATAGTTCCAGTATTGATCATATTACTGGGTAGACTGTTTCACCTATCTGCCATCTGCTTCATGAAGAAATACTTTCTGATGGCCTTCCTGAATTTCCCCTTCCAGTTTTAAGAGCAACTGTAGTAGCACCAAAACATAGCAGGCCAATCATTGAAAGGGACACTGCCAACCCCATTTGGCCTCAAAGTGTCTTTAGTTGAAAAAAAATTTTTATGATTGCTCACATTCAGTAGATTGCAGATGAAGCTTGTAGTTTGATTCTGATTTTTTTTTCTTTCTAAAAGTGAAAAACAGACTGACCACAATACTGGTGTTATTGCACAAAACCATGTTTGGTTACAGTCCTTAATTAACTCCATTGTATCACTCCTGGACTTGGGCCCCCACAACAGTTTCTCTAGCCACTCATGATGCAGTGGGAGGAAAAGAGAATATTGGATCATGAGTGGCTGCACTGTTTGGGGTGCTCCTGACATTTTGGAAATATACAATAAGAGCAGATCAAGGATTTGAAACCAAACTAGGTTTGGTATAATTAGACCATTGACATGCGCTTCAGCTCTACTGAGAACAGAAGCAAATAAAACAGCCAGCAACATCAATGAATTCTAGAGAAGGTAAGCAGTCTTAAAATGAGGATTTTCAGCTACAAATAATATGACACAAAATGTACTGACAGTGTCCCTTAAAGTAATTTTAAAAGTAGTTCCTTATTACTTTTTCTGGGTTCTATGTCATATCAGCGACTACAGAATGGTGATGACAATAACAGCGAGTGTACATCGCCGAAAGCCAAAAAATGGTGATGTACACTACACTGACTACAAAAATCAATGAGGCATCAAACATTTTGTACAGGGGGGCAATATTTACTTACTTTTTATGTGGGGGGGCTATACTCCATGCGTCTGCCCCCATATTTATATAACCAACTCCAGGGGGTGCATTTCTGGGAAGGAGAAACTTGAGGGGATGCAACTCAGGGAGGGAGACAAAAGTTGGGAAGGGGAGAATGTTGGGGGGGCAACCTGCAGGCAGGAAGGAACAAAGTCAGGGGAATGGGACTTCAGCAAGGAATAAAAAAAATTAAACCCCCCCCCCAAAAAAATACAAAAACTAAACAAACCCATACCCGAACCCTGGTCCACCAGTATCGAAGGTGATGACTGTAGCCACCACACCAGACAAACAGCTTGCAACTGAGTTGCCCAACAAAGCTCCACAACCTTACCTAGTTGACTCTGCCTCACTATTTAACTCACTATTCCCTCACCCTCGCTATTCTTCCACAGTCGCTACTCCCACAGGCGCTCAAACTGAGTCACTCAAATGGAATTGCCCGTAACACTTTTTTTTTTTTTTTGTTCTTTTCCTATGACCTCATTAAATGGTTTTAATCTAAGAGTACTGGGTGTGATGTGAAAAGCAGTGCTTTAATGGGAAGCAGACATATCTAGTTCTATTCCTCCCACTACATCATCATCATGTCACCTCACTCATTGTTACATCACAAGCCCTGCTGCCTAATTGGTAGCATGTGTCCCAAGTTACCAAACAAGTATCAGGAGCTGAGCTCTTCTTTGTTCATAGTGATGTCACAGTCAGAGACATCACAATGCTGATAATGAACAAGGAGGAACAGAACTGACTGCAGCATGTCAGCCTCCAGGTAGAGTGCTGTTCCAGACATGATGCCTACTACTATCAGGTAGAAAATCTTCTAATTAGCAAACCACAAAAAAGAAAAATACTTCTGATATAGGAAGTGATGGCTGACTACTTCTGAAAGCTGGTATTAATTCCAGGCAATACACTACCTCTGTAAAGTTATTCCCCTAGTGGTTGTGCTGTTTTTTTTTTGTTGTTGTTGCTTAAATTACTTAAATAACTCTGTGAAGCTGACACAAGTATGCCCTTGCATGTGCTGTATTTGTGCATTCCTAACCTTTCCCCCTTCCCCTCCTGTCCTTCAGAGAGTACCTGTTCAGACTGCCCAGTCCCTCCATGTAGGTTTCACCCTGCTGCCAGTGGATCATTTCCATAGCCCACTGCTGGATTGTTTCTAATATCTCCCTGTCCTTCAAATGCAGAAATCTGCCAACAATATTCCAGGTGTGCTCTAACCAGTGAACAGTACTGTGGCAACATCACCCCTTTGCTGCGACATTTGAAACTCCACCTGATGCATCTCACCATCTTGTTAGCTTTCCCACATTCCACACTGCATTGACTAAAGGCTTTTAAACTGTTGTTTATTATTCAAACAACATGAAGTCTTGCTGTATTCTGATGATTGCAGTTAGCCCCAGCACTCAAACTGCCCCGGAGAGTAGAGGGTTAATTTCTATGCAGAGCATAGAACGTTGAGCTCGAGCTCGGTTCAAACCTCTGTCTGCTGCACTTTGAAGCGCAACTGTCAGATTCTTTACTCTTCCTAACTGAATGGCCGCTCTGGAGATTTCTCCTTTGCTCGCTGTTTGAGAGTCAGTTAAAGTCCTCGGTTTTACCGATTATTTTTTGCAAGTTTCGGTTCAGATCTCTGTCTGTGGTACAGTAAGTACTAGGTAGTGAACTAGACATAGTAAACTTGCGGAAATCATAAAAACTGATTTTTTGACCAGTTCGGCTGAACCGGCCATTTAGTGAATTATATATTCTGTCTTTGTTTCTAAACTTAGAGTGCGGTTACCGGTCCTTATCGGTTTTAAGTAAAACGCATTTTCTTGTGTTTTTTTCCAATGCCTGTGACACGGTTAGAAACCGATGAGAGTGTCTTGCCTGGTTGTTTGCCATAAAAAGGGTAAGTTTGTGGTTAGGATGGCTACGTCTGAGAAACCCAGAAGAAAAAGTGGGTCCACTGGGTTTCAACACTGCAGTGTGTGTGTGGGGAAGTCTTTGCTAAGGCTGATCCCCACACCACCTGTGTTTATTGTCTAGGGTTTGACCACCTCGATTCAGACTGCCAAATCTGTAAAAATGACCCTAAGTCTACCCTGGAAAAAAGATTAGGTAGGCTTAGGGATAAGGAGGCCGAGAAGTCCGCTGACCCGGATGGTCAGCCCGGTTTGGTTCAGACTGAACCTGAGGGCGTGCCGTCTGACTAGGATGATATTTCTTCGGGCAAGAGGAGAGATGATGCTGAGGGATTAGTTCTTACAAAAAGAAAAAGAAAAGAAAAATCATCCGGTTGGGATCCAGAGACGCATTTTCCGACCACTGAAGAGATTGCCAAAGCGATAAGGATTGAAGAATCGCTTCACCGGGTTCCATCTGATCCGGCACCTTCTGGCAGGCGTTCAGTTTGGTCAGTTCCTCCTGTTCAAGATTATGCCCCTGAATATTTCTATGAACTGGATTTGGAGGGGGATGAAGATTATGATGATGATGATGACGATGACGATGGTGTAGAAGGTCTGGTTGAGCCCATTGAAACGGACATCTCTCCAGACAGGCCTTCTGGTGTTTCCCCTCCTAAGCTTTCTGAGTCCCCTTCCGACTACATGTTTTACAGGAAAGTGGCAGAAACCCTCCAGCTCCCTGTGGGAGAAGCTATAGAGGAACAAGAGGAACCTGATTATGTGGAGATGATAGACATCCCAGAGTCCAAGAGACTGTCTATTCCCCTTCATAAGTCTTTTGGGAAACAGACAACAAAAGATTTTAAAAACTCCAAATTCTGTACCTCCTGTCGACAGAAGGATGGACAAAAGGTACACCTTATCAGAATCAGGTACAGAGTACTTGTATCAACAATGCAGCCATGTTGGGGTTGTGCAGGCTGCAGCTTGTGATAAGGCTAATATACCCTTGGCTTCACACCCCCCAGATAAAGACTGTAGGAAGCTGGATGCCATAGCAAAGAAACAGTATATGGTATCTGCCTTGGGACTCAGGCAGGTTAATTATATGGCCTATGCAGCCAGGTACCAGAAGTCCAGGTGGGACACTGTACTGGCACTGGCTAAGTAGGCCTCCCCCCAACTAGCCTCAGAGCTGGAGGGGGTGGCTGCTGATGGGATTAAGACATCTAAGGTACAGTTTCATGCTGCTGTGGACTCCTATGATGTGTTATCTAGAGTCATGGCTACATCTGTGGCTCTTTGAAGAATGGCTTGGCTCAGATGTACTAGCCTCTCACAGGACACCCAAGCTAAGGCCATGGATTTCCCTGTGATGGGTAATTCTCTGCTTGGGGAGCAGACAGAGAATTGCATGAAAAAGATGGATGAGTATAGAACCACCTATAGGAGTGCACAGGCCAAGGAAAGGCAGGCAACTCCTCAAAGGCAACAGGCTAGGGGCGGGGGTAGGCTTTTTCATAGGCCTTTCTACCAAGCACAGGCCTCTTCTCCCTTTCCTCAGAGGGGGTTCTTCAGAGGGAGAGGCAGAAGGAGGATGAGCAGGGCTGCATCCATCCCTCAACCTAAGGTTCCTGCCAAGCAGACACCCTGATGTGTCAGCCCGGGTTGACTCCTACATTCCTGTAGGACGCAGGCTGGCTTACTTCATCCAGGACTGAATGTCTGTTACCTCAGTTAAGTGGGTCCTGGAGGTGGTAAGCTAGGGGCTGGTTCTCAGCTTCAAGAAATTTCCAAAGCTGAGGGCCAAATCTTTTCCATCTGCAAGCATCTCTGAAACCATTGCCCTAGAGGCAGAGGTTTCATCTCTACTGGCTCTAAAGGCTGTAGAGAGAGTTCCAACATTGCACTGGGGCAAAGGTCTGTATTCCAGGTACTTCCTTACCCCAAAAAAGACAGGGGAGTGGTGATCCATCCTAGACTTAAGATACCTGAACAAACATCTTTTAAAACCAAAATTCAAAATGGTGACTCTGGGAATAATCCTTCTCTCTCTAAGGACAGGGGACTGGCTAGCCTCCCTGGACTTGAAAGATGCCTACTTTCACATTCCCATCAGGTGCTCCCACAGAAAGTACCTCAGGTTCGAATTGCCTTCAGGCCATTATCAGTTCAAAGCTATGCCCTTTGGCCTGACATCAGCTCCAAGGGTATTCACAAAATGCCTAGCAGTAGTAGTGGTCTTTTTAAGAAGGAAAAATATTTCCATATTTCCATACGTGGACAACTGGCTCATTGCGGGTCAGTCCCCAGACCAAGTCAAGTCAGACCTTCAAGTGAATCAGCAAGTTCTCACTTCCCTAGGATTCCTTCTCAGTCTTCCCAAGTCAGTTCTCGAGCCTGTACAGCTCCTTACCTTCATGGGGCAGAGTTGGATAATGTCAAAGCAAGAGCTTTTCTTCCCCTAGAAAGGGCAAGGGCTATTGAAGAGCTGGCTTCTTCATTCCACATTCTGGTCTCTCCACCAGCAAGGCACTTCCTTCAGCTTCTGGACCACATGGCAGCTTCTACAGCAGTGGTCCAAGGAGCCAGATTTCAGATGAGGGACATTCAGTTTCACCTGAGGGCCTTTTGGTCTCAGAAGAAAGATTCTCTAACCAAACTAGTTCCAGTGACTCAGACTCTGATCCAAGCTCTCCAATGGTGGCAGGATCAGGACAACCTCAGGCAAGGAGTCCCATTTGTCACTCAGTCTTACTCTGTGGTCCTAACCACGGATGCTTCTCTACTGGGGGTGGGGAGCCCATCTGGGGGCTCTCACAGCCCAGGGACTGTGGTCCCCTCAGGAATCCCTTCTTCATATCAATCTCTTGGAGCTCAGGGCAGTCTTTCTGGCCCTGCAAGCTTTCTTTCAGTCAGTGCAGAACAAGGTGGTTCAGGTCAGGACAGACAACACCACCACCATGTGGTACATCAACAAGCAGTGAGGCGCTCAGTCCATGGCCTTGTGCATGAAAGCCATGAAACTGTGGTCCCTAGCTTATTCTCTGCAGACCTCTCTGATAGCAGTCCACCTTCCAGGGAAGGACAATGTGCTAGCAGATACATTGAGCAGGATCTCCCAGGGCCATCATGAATGGTCCCTGGTCTCTGGTGTTGAAATTGATTTTTTCAAGGTGTGGCACTCCAGAGATAGATTTCTTTGCAGCCCCAGACAATCACCAACTTCCTCTGTTTTGTTGCAGACCCCCAGTCTTGGGCTCAGTCCCCTGTGGATGCCCTGATTTTGAACTGGGAAGGGACATTTCTATATGCCTTCCCTCCCATTCCCCTACTGTTCAAGGTTCTGGTCAAGGTAAGGTCACACCTTGCAAAGTGATTCTGATTGCTCCAGACTGGGCCAGGCAACCTTGGTACCCCCTGTTGCTGTCCCTAGCAGTCCATCTTCCCCTGTCTCTTCCCAGGAATTACAACCTGTTAACCTCCTCTCAGGGGAGGATTTGGTACCCCACTCTTCGGTCTCTCAATCTCAAGGCATGGCTCTTGAAGAGTTAGAGTATGCAGATTTGCATCTGTCCCAAGGGTTTCTGGATATTCTCAAAGCTCCTCGAAAGCCTGCCACCAGAAAAACTTATAACTCCATATGGAAAAGATTCAGCATTTGGTGTTCGAAGAAGCATATATCCCCAGACACTGCTGAATTGTCTATAGTTCTGGATTATATGGTTCATTTTAATGGCCTAGGCCTCAGACCAGCTACTCTCAAAGTATATTTGTCAGCTGTTTCTGCTTTTCTGTCAGTGGGAAAGCCTTCCTCACTGTCATCTCACCCTGTATTCTATAAATTCTTCAAGGGATTTCTTCATACCAATCCCCCTCTAGGGATCCTACCCCTGCTTGGGATCTTAATGTTTGCATTGCTCAGCTTAAGCAACCCCCTTTTGAGCCTTTGTCTTCAGCAGAGCTTAAATACTTGACTTGGAAAACTGTGTTCCTGGTAGCTATTACCTCTGCCAGGCATATCAGTGAATTGCAAGCTCTGTCAGTGGAGCCTGATTTTATCTCATCCCATAGAGATAAGGTGGTCATAGAACTAATAGAAGGTTTTACCTAAAGTGGTTTCAGATTTTCACCTGAACCAATCTATGTCTCTCCTGTGTTCTTCACTGATCATTCTTCTTCAGGAGAAAGAAGTTTACACAGTTTGATGTTAAAAGAGCCCTTAGTTACTACATTGAGCTTACTAAGGCTCATAGGTTTGACCCTCCAGTTGTTTCTTACTTATGGGGAAGGTGGGAAGGGCAAACCCTCCACCAAGAGAACTATTGCCAGGTGGATTGTCTTTTGTATTCAATTCTGCTGTGAGAGCGAAGAATACTCCCTCAAGGCCTGAGGCTCATTCGACTAGAGAGGTACAGCTGCTTCCCGGCTGCGGCCAGGGATATTCCTTTGCTAGGGATATGTAAAGCAGCCACCTGGAAAACAGTCCATACATTTACCAAGCATTACTCCCTGGACATCCAGGCTAGGAGTGATGATTGGTTTGGTACAGCAGTA
Source organism: Neoceratodus forsteri (assembly GCA_016271365.2). Taxonomy (NCBI): domain Eukaryota; kingdom Metazoa; phylum Chordata; order Ceratodontiformes; family Ceratodontidae; genus Neoceratodus; species Neoceratodus forsteri. The sequence continues at coordinate 762,349,493 of CM057451.1, forward strand.
CTGCAGAGCCAATTCCCAAGGTAGGTTTGATTCCCTCCTCCATGGAGGTACTGCTTGGTAGTCTGCAATAGTCAGGATACAGCAAGACTTCATGTTGTTTGAAGAAAAAATTACTCACCTTAGTAATTATGTTTCTTCTAATGGAATCTTGCTGTATTCTGACCTCCCTCCCTGCCTCTCCTCTCAGAACCTGTTTTTAGGAAGTGGGCTGGCAGGTGCAGTGTTGCACCCCAGGGGTGCATTTGTGTGCTCCCTCCTTTTAGAGAGGGGGAGTGGGTTATATTATTAATTTAACAGTCTTAAGTTGTTCACTACCTGGTTTTTGATTTTGGATTTCTTGACTTGAGTCTTTTGGGGATCCAAAATATTTGGTTGCCATTTGGCTAGTAAAAAGTTTACAATTTCCACATGGTAGTTAGTATTAGCTCATAAGAATCTGACAGTTGCTCTTCAAAGTGCAGCAGATAGAGGTTTGAACCAAGCTCGAGCTCAACATTCTATGCTCTGCATAGAAACGAACCCTCTACTCTCCGGGACAGTTTGAGTGCTGGGGCTAACTGCAATAGTGAGAATACAGCAAGACTCCATTAGAAGAAACATAATTACTAAGGTGAGTAATTTTTTCTTACCTTTAGGTACCTTTTCACCTTTCAGTTCTCTATCATTGTCCCATCAATGCAATATTCTGCTGTTGGATTTTTGTTTCCAATGTTCATCACTTTACATGTTTTGGCACTGAACTTCAATTGCCAAAAATCTAAACCACTGCTCCAGCTTTTCTACTTCCATTTCTATGCTGCTAATCCCTTCATCACTCTTCACTTTCTACAGAGTTTTGTGTTTTCTTTGAACAGACTTACTTTACTCAGAACCCCTCCCAAATGTTACTTTTATAAATATTAAATAGCATCAGCCCCAGACCCTGGTGGTACTCTATTTGTGACCCCCCCCAGTGATGTCAGAGAACTCACCCTTTAGATCAACTATCTAAGGCCCATCAGTACACCACTTACCAAACTCCCTAGTTAGTCCTAGTTTTAGTCCTTCCCATGCTTTCTGTATAAGCCTCATATGCAACAATGACTCAAAGGCACTGCTGAAGTACAGGTACAAAATATTGACTGCCTGACCCCTATCATCTGTGTCATCCAGTTGAAAAAAAATTCAATCAGGTTTATTTGACATGACCTCCTCTCAAGAACCCATGCTGATTCCTGTCCATAAGGCTGTTTTCCTCTAGGAAATTTATTATGTTTCTTTATAATTGACTCCAGTAGCTTACCATCTGTTAGTGTCAAGCTCAGTGGCCTATAATTACCTGGGCTTTCCATATCTTCTCCCTTGTGCAGGGGGACAACGTTTGCTACCCTCCAGTCCTCCAGTACTTTGCCTCTTGTCAGTGCCTAATTAATTAGGTTTGACAAGGGGACAGCCAGAGCCTGACATGTCTCCTATGGTACTCTAGGGTGTAGCCCATTGAGCTCCAGGAACTTGATTATGTTCAGGTCCAGCAGACCCTTTCGAAGTCTCTCGCTAGTTATGTATACCATCTGTAATTTGTAATGTTACACCAGGATCTGTTTGTACCACCCAGAACTGACTATAAAGTCTTCACTATGAACATATAACTAAATTTCATCATTTAATATATTTGCTATTCCTTCACCTTCTTCAATTCTCATTCCATTGTTCCTTATTCCTCCTTTTTAGCCATTGACTGATGTTTCTCCCTTATGTAACTAAGGAATGTTTCATCATTATTTTTGGTGCCTCCCACTATCTTTCATTTTGTGTATGTGTCTGCTTTTACCCTCCTAGTGAGGTCCTTGCTTTTCTCTATCTTACTTCTATATAACCACAATGGGCTCACTCTGCTCACCCTTTTATATTCTGAAGGCTTCCCATTTGTCCTAAAGTGCCCCCAACCCGACCCCCACTTGTTGAACAAAGGGCTTCTTTTGTGTTTTGGCCATATTAATAAGGCTTATGCAGTTCTGTGTGGCTACCAATATTGCCCTTGTTAGTTGAATGGGAACTTCCTAACATATACAGTAGAATATATATATATATATATATATAGAGGCAAAAAACTCTGTTTAATGCATTAGTTAGGGTTGTTCCACAGCGACAAAAGTGAGGAAATTTGGTGTTAGGGTTGAAAACCCCTTTTGGACCCCCCAGGCCACCCCCCCAACTGGCATTGGGGTGCGCATTGGGGTCGTCAGCTCTAACTCTTACCCCATCACATGTGTAAAGCAGCAGAAGTATAGGAGAATGGGTGAGGGAGTTGGGACCGATACTTGATCGCTTTCCAATGCGTTGAAGTGGGCTGGGGATCAAAGTTTTCAACTAACACGACTTCTCACTTTTGTCGCTGTGGAACAACCCTAACTAATGCATTAAACTGAGTTTTTTGCCTCTAATTTCCCTTCTTTTTGAGAATGATAACAAGAAATAGTGAATGTAATGCAGTGGCAGGAGAGTGGGGCCCAATTGTGGCATAGTAACAGGAACAGCAACGCAAACAGAAGCGCTAACAGTGGCGCACATGGTAACGCAAGCACGAATGAGAACAGAAAGGGTAACGCACACGGTGGTGTAGATGGGAACGGTGTGACACGTGATGTGTTGTCACATAGTAACATGGTGCCTGCAAACGGAAATGTCAATGGGCATGGTGACGCAAAGTGAAACAGAAAGAGAAAAAGTACTGTAGACACAAATGGCAAAAAATAACAGAGAAGCATAGCGCAAAGGAAAGCGCAAGGATAACGATATGGTGGCGAGAACATCAACAGTAAGTGAAATGGTACGGAACTGCAAGCGGAAAGGGCAACGGTAACAGTAATGTAAGCACAGGCTGGTTTTCCCAGAAGCTGCATAGAGAAAGACAGTGAGTACAAAGAATGTATGCATAATAATGGGTATCGAGCAGAAAATGAGGACTTGGAATACTAAATAGGTTATATCTCAGGAACCGTCTGACGTAGAAAAAATGTAAAAGTCATATGATATCGACTGTCTGGCTCTGACGAAAGTCCATTATCTAGCACCGTTCGAGATACGGGCCCTGAAAGGCACGGCGAATGCCGTAATGTTATCCTATGGGAAAAGAGAAGTTCGGAGTGCCATAACTTTGCCTCTCTGTAATATTTTTTCACCAAACCACTGAAAGGCACATCTGTGGGCTGTTGGCTGTGTTTCTCCAAATTTCAGGAAAAAAGACCAAACCGTTATTTTGCAGCAGGGTGCCAAAGGATTCCTGTAATGCGTCGGGCGCCGTAATGTTATCCTATGGGAAAAACTGTCAACTTTGGAGTGCCGTGAACTTTGCCGCCGTGTAATATTTTTTCAACACAGCACTGAAAGGCACATCTGTGAGATGTCAGCTGTGTTCTCTCCAAATTTCAGCCCAAAACTCCCAACCGTTCTTTTGCAGCACAGTGCCAAAGAATTGCTGGTATTTTCAGACACCCTGAAAAGTACTGTCGAACTTTGCGAAAGCTTTCGCAAAAATTTGCAACACTTTCGTGAGCATGAAAGTACTTTGCAAAAGCACTTTTTCCAGAAATTTGAAAAACATATTTCTGGGGTGTTTTACCCCCAAATAAAGACATGGCTAGCATCCTCAAGCTCCGACTAGGTGAATACAAAAAGAATTAGGTTGCTAGAGGATCCCAAATTTAAATGGCAAGCATTTTTCTGATCACTAACTGAAAACAAGATGGTGGATTTTCGAAAGTAAGAGGGCCATTTGCAAAAGTAAAAATGCATTTGCGACACTGTCAAACTTTTTGTTAACTTTTCCCATTGACTTATAGTGGGAAATTGTTTTTTGAATAACTTTTGAACCGTTTAATATTTTTTCACGAAATCTTCGAAAGGCACATTGCGGACCCCGACCGCACATTCCCTGAAGATTTTGGGCCGGTCGCACAAACTGTGCGACCTGTAGGTGCGACCGTAGAATTCCAGAAAAAGCATAAACGCACACACAGGTCATGCTTATTAACTCCACAGCCGTGTATCCGACCAGTATGAATATTGGCAGATCCCAAGGCGTATGGGTCTTAATCGTGTATTCCAAATTTCAGGCAAATCCGTCAAACAGTTGCAAAGTTATTAAGGTGCAAAATTTTGGGTTTAACATAGAAATGGCTCCTCAACCCTAACTATGGTAGCACTACCGTGCTACCATAATATATATATATATATACTTTTAATTTTTGGCCAGCAAAGTCACACTGAGCTAAAGCTCATTTCTTGGTATGACCCATAAATACTGCAACATTAAGTGACTTGCTCAGTGTCATATAGTACCCAAGTAGTTTCTGAAGGTTTTAAACCCATTTCCTGTTGGATGTCCAGGTTCACAGCTCAGTATCTTAACCCTTTCCGTTACACTGCCTCTAGTCCATTTAAAAATTAACCTGAAATGACACCCCCATTAACTTAAAAGGAGAATGCAGAACACTCAGCCATTACATCAGTGAATGTGACAATCAAGGGCAGGGTGTCAGACTCAGGAAGTGAAAGGGAATGGGCTGCCAGCTTCCTGGAGCCAAAATATGATCTGTTCTCCTCCTAAAGTGCCATTTTAAATAACGGATTTGATTATCTGGGCAACTTTAGTGTACATTAAGACTGTGTGGGCCTGCTTTGGAAGCATAGAAACATGGAAACATAGACTTTGATGGCAGATAAGGACCACTTGGCCCACCCAGTCTGCCCGTTTCCCTACCTATTGGATAAGCTGCAGATTCTAGTTAACCAACAGCCTACTTCCTGCAACCCCCCACTATAATTGCCTTGTGTCTGTCCCATGCATGTTTGAATTCCCCCACTGTTTTAGACCCCACAACCTCTCCAGAAAGGTGGTTCCATGCATCCACCAGTTGCTCCGTGAAATAAAATTTCCTCACATTACCCCGAGCCATCCCCCCTCTATCTTTAAATTGTGCCCCCTTGTTCTTACACATCTCTTTTTCTGAAAGATGCTACCCTCCTGGACTTTGTTCATTCCCTTGAGGTACTTAAAAGTTTCTATCATGTCCCCCCGTCCCTCCTTTCATCAAGGGTATACATATTAAGCTCTTTCAGTCTCTCTTCATATGGTTTCTGATGTAGACCCTGCACCATTTTAGTTGCTCTCCTCTGGACTGCTTCCATCCTGTCTATGTCCTTGCATAGATGAGGTCTCCAAAACTGCACGCAGTACTCCAGATGGGGTCTCACCAACTGTATGTACAGAGGGATAACCACTTCCCTTTTTCTACTTGTGATGCCCCTCCCTATGCATCCCAGTATCACCCTGGCTCTCCTTACTGACTTCTCACATTGCTTACCCACCTTTAGGTCATCTGATATGACTACCCCAGGTCGCTTTCCATTATTGTTGTTGTTAGTACCTCCCCTGCTATTGTGTACTCTTCTCCTTGATTTTTTTTCCAAGGTGCATTACTTTGCACTTCTTTGCATTGAATCTAAGTTGTCATATGTCTGACCATTCCTCCAACCTTGCAAAGTCCCTTCTGATCCCTCCTACCCCCTCTTGTGTATCAACTTTGTTACAGATCTTTGTGTCATCTGCAAAGAGGCATACCTTTTCTTCCAGACCCTCTGCAATGTCACTTATAAAGACGTTAAAGAGGACTGGACCCAGTACTGAGCCCAGAGGTACTCCACTAGTAACCCACCTTTCTTCGGAATGTGTTCCATTCACTATTACCTTCTATGTCCTGTTGTGCAGCCAGTTTGCTACCCAGGCTACCACCCTGGGACCCACTCCCAGGCTGGCTAACTTGATTATTAATCTTTTGTGCGAGACTGTGTCAAATGCCTTGCTAAAGTCTAGGTAGGTCATATCCACAGCCCCTCCCTGGTCTATTACTTTGGTCACCAAGTCAAATAATCGATTAGATTCATCTGACAAGACCTTCCTGCTGTGAATCCATACTGCTTTGGGTCCTGTGCCCTGCTGGCCTCTAGGTACTCAACAATTCTTTCTTTCAGAAGTGATTCCATCATTTTCCCCACCACTGAGGGCAAACTAACAGGTCTGTAGTTTCCTGCTTCTGCCTTGCTCCCACTTTCATGAAGGGGAATCACATCTGCCCTCCTCCAGTCCTCAGGTACCACCTCATCCTTCCATGATTTGTTAAAAAGTGTGGTCAGTGGTGTTACTAGGTCCTCCCTTAGTTCTTTTAGGATGCTAGGGTGACTCCTGTCAGACCCCATTGCTTTGTTCACCTTGAGTTTTAGGATTTCTTTCAGGACTCTGTCTTCTGTAAATGGACTGGTGCCAACCCCACTACCCAGAGTGCTTCTATTGTTTGGTTTAGGTAACTCCTCCTCTTCTTCTTTTGTGAATGCTGAGCAAAAGTATTCATTCAGTATCTCTGCCTTTTCACTGTCTCCCTTTGCCCACCTTCCCTCTCCTTCATTAATCTTCACTATCCCTCCCTTAACCTTTCTATGCTCCCTAATGTACCTATAAAAGGTTTCATCCCACTTCTTAACTGAGTTGGCTGTCTTTTCCTCGGTTTGTGCCTTTGCTTTTCTGACTGCCTTCCCCATTTCTTTCTGCTTTAATTGATACAATTCCCTGTCATGCTCCTTCTGTGATTCCTTATACTTTTTGAATGCAGCCTTTTTCTTCTTAACCTTCCCTGACACCTCTTTTGAGAACCATAGTGGTTTTTTATTCCGCTTTGTTTTCTTTTTTTGTTTTACACAAAGGCTTGTTGCCTCCATGATGGCAGTTTTGATTTTTCTCCATTGTTCTTCCACCCCTCCTTTCTGGCCATTTGCTAATGCATTCCTCAGGTATTCACCCATTATGCCAAAGTCAGCCCTTCTAAAGTCCAATATCCTTGTATTTATATGGCTTGTCTCCATGGTTGTGTTTATTGTGAAGCACACTGTGCAGTGGTCGCTTGTTCCCAGATGTCTACTGACTTCTAAATTTGTGATCCTCTCTCCATTTGAGAGTACCAGGTCTAATATTGCTCCCTCCCAAGTGGGTTCCACCACTAGCTGTCTAAGGCATACCCCCCTTTAGCGCATCGAGAATGACCCTGCTCTTGGATATGGCTGCAGTCCATGTCATCTAATTAACATCTGGCATATTCAGGTCCCCCATCAACAGTATCTCCCCTTTTTCAGCCATTTTGAGAATGTCCTCTATTATTTTCTTGTCCATTTCCTCCCCTTGAGACGGGGGTCTGTATACAACCCCTGTGTGGATTGTGATGCCATTCCCTGTCTCTAAGGTGACCCAGAGTGCCTCTTGTCCTCCCCTTTTACTTTTTAGTTCTGTAGCTTTGATCCCTTCCCTTATGTAGAGAGCTACTCCACCTCCTCTTTTACCCTCCCTGTCCCTTCTGTAGATTGCGTACCCTGGTATGTTGACATCCCAGTTATGGTTCTCCATGTACCATGTTTCTGTGACTGCCACAATATCCAAGTGTTCCTCTTCCATCAGGGCTACTAGCTCAGGAAGCTTGTTTCCCAGACTATGGGCATTGGTACTCATTGCCCTCCATTTAATGTTGGCTTTATCCTTTTTTACCCCATCCCTGCTCTTATTTCCCTTGTCTATTTTTCCATTTACCCCTGTCCTGCCCTCTGTCAAGCTCTGTACCTCAGTGTTTACCCTACTACCTGCCATGTTTTGTGGAGGGAGGCTTGAACTTTCCTGCTTCCAATCAGCACCTCCCCCCCTTGGCTAGTTTAAAAGCTTGCCAAGGAAGCATTTAAACCTGTCACCTAGGAGCTTGTTTCTCTTCCTGGACAGATGCAGACCATCATGCCAGTATAGACCTTCATCTCTCCAGGTGGACCCCCAGTCCTCAATGAAGCCAAAGCCCCGTGCTCTGCACCAGTTTTACAACCACTCATTAAACTGCATGGTGTGCAGTACCCTAGCCTCACCCCTTGCCATAGACTGGCAGCACCTCTGAGAAGGTTACCGTGCTTGCTACCTGTCTGAGGCCCCTCCCCAACTCCACAAATTCATCCTGCACTGCATATCTGACTTGGTGCTATTACATTGTTAAATCGTGCTTATAAAAAGAAACTAGAATAGACTCTGAAGGACAGGCAAGACAGCAACTGATTTCATTTGTTTTAATCAAACTATCTCATAAAATGGACCCTAAACTGAAATGGGACAGTGCATCTTCCAACATTTTCTTAAGGGACAGTGCATGCTTCCATGTAACATTGGTGGGGGTGGCACATGCTCCAGTTAATCTGCAGGGTAAAGCTCACATGCATGGGTGAGTTGCAGGGTAAAGCTCATATGCATGCATGAATGCACACGGCTCATGGGTAGACTAGATGGGCCAGATGATCCCCTTCTGCCATCACTCTCTATGTATCTATGTATGCTTCTATATTTCTATGTTCTATGTTTCTATGCACAGGTATAGCACTGCTCCCTGCAGGATGTGGGCACAGTAGTACTGTCCACATTCCAGAAATTGTCAGCCAAACTCCAAAACTAATTTTAAACACTCTTCAGTCAATTGTGTTCATTTTTTTTTTCTTGCAAGTAGTGACCACGTTTATAGAACCCAACATTGCATGCTGTCTATGGGCTTCTTCAGGGAGATGTGGTTCACTTTTCTAGTCCACAAGCCTTTCACAGTTTCACATCTGAATGTAGTTAGGACCACTCCAAGAGTCCACTGTATTGCAGAACATTTTTCGTATGTGAGCAGTTGGCTTATTCTTAAAAGTAATCGCTTGAAATCCCAACACAGTGCCTCCAGTTTCCTTTCTTGGATACTAGCGCTAGTGCCCAGGGAAGGAAACAGGAGGCATTGTGCAGGAATTTCACAAAGCTATTAAACCAACTCCAGTTATACACAGACAGTAATATACCATAATATACACCAGTAATGCACAGCTATAACATACACCAGTAATATACAGACAAAATTAATTTGTGACAAGTATAGAGATTACTTTTAAGAATAAGCCAACCGCTCAAGGTGAAAGGGTGAAACGCTGGGTCCTACACATGTGGTCGCTACAGTACTTGCAAGAAGAGAAGGAATAAAATTGACTGAAGAGTGTTTTGAATTATTTTTGGAGTGTGGCTGATAATTTCTGGAATGTGGACATTTGGGCCTATATCTGCCCCCAAACTAAGCAGTAAATGAACCTATATCACAGAGGATACCCAGGGGATTCCTCTTTTTTCCCACAGAAGTACAGCATCTGATTAGAATAACCATTTAATTCATTTTCAGTATTGGAGGCAGTCATCAGAGGAGCCACAAAAAAACACTTATCATACTGGAACAGATGAGCCTGTAGCACCCAATGACTGCTGGTTTTATTTTATTTATTGATTGATTGATTGATTTGTTATTTCTGACCAGGAAAGACAAACTGGGTTGCAACAGCTTGTTTCTAGGTTCATTCAGGATGGTGGGTTATATGGCCCTTTTTTATTCATAGAGTGGCATGGTGGCCATGACACAAGGGAGATTCACCTATTCTTCTTTGATAAGTGTCATTGGAGCTGTAACTGCCACCTGGACAGCGACCAGAGATGTACAGAAGGGCCCTCAGTTTAACATGTCATCCAAAGCCAGCTTCTCAGCAGTGCAGCACCACCTTCTACCGCACCACAGTATCCATTGCGGGTATTAATCAAATGTCTGGTGTGAGGCTAGAACCCATGACCTTCTGATCTTCCAGCCCTAGAGCTGAGCATGCTACCTACTCAGCCATTGCCATTATCAAAACTGCAACAAGTCATAACAGGAAGGGTGCCTATGCTGAAAATATGTAAATTTGAAACTGGCTTCAGTTTTCACCCACAAACATTAATTAGTGCTTCTGTCATCAGTTACTGCTAAAAGGAGCTCAAATAAAAATTTTGAATGAGTGAAAGCCAAAGGTGAACATAACAAGTTAAAGTAGGCCTGTGATAAAGAGTGGGATTGCTGTGCTGTACTGTCCATGGTCATGTACATGCATGGCAGACAAAACTTGCCTGTCTGGCAAGCTGGTAACCAGCTGTGTGGGCCCTTCTGATTGGTCACTAGCATTTTTGAAAAACTCACCCTTTAGGCAGGCATACAGTAATGCTACAGTGGCAGCATATCATTGCTGACTCTCATGGTGCTGAAAACAATTTGTCAGTAGCATTCCAACTTTACAGGATTTTGTGGTCTTACTTTAGTCCATGGCATTACCTGCATTGTGTGGGCCTTCCTTGCTTGCATTTTGAATTTTTGGCAGCACCCAATTAATCCTCCAGCAAATTCCTTGAAGTGCTCCATGCTGGGTATCAGCGCAGGCTAGGGTTCAGAATTCTACTGTGGTGCCACCTTGGGAGGAGACACATGCATCATACAGATAAGAGGTTTGGGTGCAAGAAAGGGAGGGTTTCAGCCTCCCTGAGTTTGTGCACCCCCAGACAATCAACCAAGAAGCAGCCCTGACATTAGCCATGAAGGCAGCAGCTGAAATCTCAAGTAAATGATCAAGTTTAACTATTAGCATTTTTTCAATCTTTTATTTTTGGTTTTTTCCCATTGCACCTACAGAGAATGGTGCTGATGAGCTGGCCGGATAGTGCAGTGGTAGAGTTTCTGCTTGCCATCCAGATGACCCAGGTTCATGCCCGAACTCAGAATGTCTTGGTGCCGGCTGGTGTGGCGGGGTTCAGGCATCCATTGGATGTCTCCTGCCTTGGGGAGGGAGGGAGGGCACCTTCTTCCATTGCTTGATCATCCCCTAGTGACCTAGGGGGAGGGGGTTGTTGTGCTGGAAGGAACAAGTGGTCCCTTTGGGGTGCCCTTACGTCAGCACGTACCCACTCATCTGGCAGTTGATGCAGAGGCATCACATGCCCAGAGCTGGGCCAGCAGAGGAGTACCGAAGATGGGGTGGGGCTCATACATCCTTCCAGTGGCCCTAATAGACCCTGACAGACATCTTGCCAAGGCCACCTTTCAAGGAGAATGCACTGGGGAGAAGAGAGGAAAAGGGAATACAATCCGCAGCAGATCCAGGCAGATGAAGTTGCCCTGCCCCCTCCACGCCATGACAGGGTCTCCTCGACTCCTGCCACAGCTTTCTGCCTCCACCACATGGGCCCTGACTGTTGAGTGGAGCGTGTTCTTCCCTGTTTGAGGGGGACTGGGGGGTCCTGCCCATGGGGAATAAGCTGTGGTTTACAGTTGGGGTACCCAGAAGGTTGTCTAGCAAAGGCAGGTGTTGGGCTGGATAATCTGGGACATCACATGGTGGGTGGAGGGCTTGAGCAGGTAGAGGGGGGTCCCGGCAGCTGATGAGGTATAAATGAGGACAGAAAATAAAAAAAATAAAAAAAGAGTACTGTGCTGACACTTTATAACACCACATCATCAGGGCATGCATGGTTCCTTATACCAAATGTACCAATTCTCATGCCATATGTTTTCAGACGGCATATAGTATGTTTTTAGTCAATTCTCTAATGTAAGTGCAGCCCGCTAGTCCCTCTCTGAATCTCCTTTGTATCTCCACCTGTATAAAGGTAGGATTATTTTCAATCTGTGTCTGCCTAGGGAGCAAACGACTCCTTTTCTGAGTTCACTTACAGTTAAGAATGCACTGGGGAGACATACTGTATGATGTTTGACAACTTATGAGAAGTAATACATTGAGTACAAGGGACCACAGCATGCCCTGATGATGTGGCATTGCCATAAATGTTGACACGGTACTCTGAATTCAGAACTGGTGAATAAATAAGATATTAAAAAAATATTTTGAGTTGGACTCGCTTATTTAATTGAGAGTACAGTTTTCCACATCAGCTAAGTCTGTCTGAACAATCACTTAAAAATGACCTTATAAAAGGTGTGGGCAACCCACAACTCTAATTTTTCTAAGTCGGCAGCTGACCCACCTTTTTTTTACAAATGAAGGATGAGTACAACAACAGAGACCCCATCTGTCAAGGTAGGGGAGAGTTGCAGAAACAGGGAACACATGGGGTGGGGGGCAAACATTTTCAGGACTGTCTTGTACATCACTGTGCTTCTGTCAAACTGGGGCACTTGCCCAAAACAGAGTCAAATATCTGAAAAATAAACTGTTGTATTATGTAACTAAAGTACGCTAGACATATCAAAACTCCACATGGTAATGCAGCAGAAATGAACATGGTCAAGTAGCCAGAGTACAGGCTTTGTAAAAAGGAGACCCAGGTTCAAATCCCACCACAGCCTCTTACAGTGGATTGTATTGTTTATAAGTGGTAAGGCACATAAGTGGGCAGGTGTGACTTAACATCAGGCTATCGCAAACCCTTCCCTTAATGGTATCCTTCCCCATGGAGTGCCTTACTGAAAATCTAATTGTGTTGCAATACTTTTGGGTTTTGTCTTTGCCAAAAACCAACACTTATTGACACTTCTTCCCTCATATCCCAGCCTTACACAACAGTAAAGAGCTCATGTAACTTGTATGGGTACTATGTGATATCGACACAAATTCCCACCAACCAGAAGGTAAGATTTCCACTTTCAGCTTTATAATGTTTTTTTAAACAATGTGTCCCCTCTGAATTTATCCACACATAAACATTTACGGGACACCAGTTTTGAAATTTAGGTTGTGACTCCAGTCATCTCTGCAGATATCTGGCTTGTTTACAGAAGCCCATTTTAAGTTGGGCTTAGGGTTGGGGGTGGGGCTACAGTGTTCCACTGTAAACATGTTTCCATTACGCTTTTTCAACAAATAATGCATTTTCATAAACATTACTCTTCCTTCTACTAGTACTCTCAGAGAAGAGGCACTTGTTTCAAGTCTCTTAAGAAGTCAAAATCTGCACTCCAGAGTGACAGTAAGAAGTCACGGACTGTATAGCCCACACGAATCAGAAAGCATTAACCAGCTTTACCACTGGTTTACAGAGTTGACGTCTAACACACAGTTTGACTTGAAGCCTCCAGATGGGTACTAAAGATATGCACTGATCTTTGCATTCTGATATCATACAGTTAAAAAACATTATTTATTTTAATGTCTTGTCTCTGTCTTGACTTCTTAACACAGAATAATCTTGCACCTCAAAGCCCAATGACCCTTACTCCCATGTGTTAAGTCACACACCTTATCTTACTGACTCCACCCACTTTTGGGTGGCAGGTGTGGACCTTGCTAACACTCTACAGTACCGCCTTCATTTTAAGATCTGGAAGATCAGCAGCCCTGAACATGTCATGTGTTTTCATTTCCTAGCACCTCTGGAGATGGAGTCCGGTTCTGGGAGACTGTTTGGGGTTGCATGGGCAAGGACAGGTTATGGGCAACTGAATTCTGCTGCAGTTCAATGCCAAACCCAGGGGGTGCCTCATGCAACTGTCTCCGGTATTGCACAAAACTGCACATCTTAAGGGCGATTGCTAAGATGTTCTTGCCCATAAAGATGCCTGAGACACGAGCATCATGAAAGAACAGCATATTCCCTCCTCGTATGAAGATGGTGATGATGTTGATGGTGACCATGCTCAGCAGTGGGTAAAGCATCATCTTGTGAGGCATTATGTTAATCCCTTGCATGCTGATTTCACTCAGAGATACACAGGGGAGAATCAAAAGTAAAATATAGCAGTAAAAGAACATCAGGCCTTCGGCCCAGAGGGGTAGTCCTTTCTTCTGAGGTTCCCATAAGTTGGCTTGTATATCCAAGATGTCAAGCATGTCAACAATAACCCAGAACAGACGGTTCCTAAGGTCCTCTTTCTTTTTGAAGGTCCTCACATACTCCATTTGGTCAACAGCCACTAGGATCATATACAATGCTGGAACACAGATGGCTAGCAACAAAGTCAATGCCTTTCGGGCCATAATGTCCAGGCTCATCCTGTCAGCTTTATAGTTCTGGTAGATGAAATACACTTTGATCTCCAGCACAAAGACATAAAGAAACCACAAAATCATGGCATAGCCACGTTTGGCAGTCTTCACCTCTGCACCCACCCAAACTGCCACATACCTGAGGACTATGAGAAAACAAATGTCTCCCACCAAGACCATGATGCAGATTCCGATTTTTCTGGGACCTTGGTTTTGTTCCACAAGGTAAGTATCCATCAGTGCCATGCTGCTCATGATGATGACAGTGGAGAGTCCCACATGGTGTTTGTTGACAGGCGGGGGTGGTACCATTCTGAGAAGGAAAAAAAGGACAAGTCTTACTTTGCAAAATAAAGTGTAATCAAAAGAAGAGGAAGGCAATTGGAAACTATAAAAATATCATATATTTCAAATATTGTAAAGCAGAACAGTTGGCACAAATGGCCCCACACTCAAGTGTGATGGTGGTCCTAATGTGCACTTTGTGTGCAAAAACATTATGATTTACCTACTGATTACTGTAGTATAGTAGATTGCATCAGATTAATTTTGCTTACTTCTAGTCTGACATCTTGTGTAAGTACAAATCCCAGAATCGCATGCAGTTGACTTCAGAGCATTACTGTAGCAGAGGGAGATTAAATAGCCTGCAGTGCATGTTAGAACTTCTACATTTCAATCAGATGTTAGAAACATAGAATCTGATGGCAGATAAGGACCGCTTGGCCCACCTAGTCTGCTATTTCCCTACCTAATGGTTAAGCTGCAGATCCTACTGTAGTTAACCAACAGCCTACTTCCTCCTACGCCCCACTAGAATTGCCTTATGTCTGTCCCATGCATTCTTGAATTTCCCCACTGTTTTGACTCTACAACTTCCTCAGGAAAGCTGTTCCATGCATCTACAACCCTCTCTGTGAAGAAATACTTCCTCACATTACCTCTGAGCCATCCCCCCTCTATCTTCAAATTGTGCCCCCTTGTTCTTGCACATCTCTTTTTCTGAAAGACGCTACCCTCTTGGACTTTGTTGATTCCTTTGAGGTATTTGAAAGTTTCTATCATGTCCCCCCTCTCCCTCCTCTCCTTGAGGCTATACATCTTAAGCTCCTTTAGTCTTTCTTTATATGTCTTCTGGTGCAGACCCTGCATCATTTTGGTTGCCCTCCTCTGGACAGCCTCCTCCCTGTCTATGTCTTTGCAGAGATGGGGTATCCAGAACTGTACACAGTACTCCAGATGTGGTCTTACCAACTGTCTGTACAGAGGGCCAACAACATTCCTGTTTTCTACTGGTGATGCCTCTCCCTAGGCATCCCAGTATCCCCTCAGCCCTTCTTACTGCCTTCTCACATTGCTGGCCCACCTTTAGGTCATCTGATATGACTACTCTCAGGTCCCTTTCCATTTTTGTTGTTGTCAGTATCTCACCCCCCATTGTGTACCCTTCCCCTGGGTTTTTGTTTCCCAGGTGCATTACTTTGCACTTCTTTGCATTGCATCTAAGCTGCCATACATTTGACCACTCCTTCAACCTCACCAAGACCCTTTTCAACCTCTCCATCCTTTCCACCCCACCTTGCATATCAGCCCTGTTGCAGATCTTTGTCTCAGCTGCAAAGAGACATAATTTTCCTTCCAGTCCCTCTGCAATGTCATTTATAAAAACATTAAAAAGGACCAACCCTAGTACTGAACCCTGTGGTACCCCACTACTAACACCTTTTCTTCACTGTGGACTCCATTTACTATTACCCTCTGTGTTCTGTTGTCCAGCTAGTGTTTTACCCAGGCTACCACCCTGGGACTCACTCCCAGGCTGGCTAATTTGTTTATTAATCTTTTGTGTGGGACTGTGTCAAAAGCCTTAATAAAGTCTAGGTAGGCCATGTCCACATCCCCTCTCTGGTCTACTACTTTGGTCACCCAGTCAAAGAAATCTATTAGATTCGTCTGACATGACCTTCCTGCTGTGAATCCATGCTGCCTTGGGTCCTGTGCCTCACTGGCCTCTGGGTACTCAACATTTTGTTCCTTCAGAAGTAATGCCATCATTTTCCCTACCACTGAGGCCAAACTGACAGGTCTGTAGTTTCCTGCCTCTGTCTTGCTCCCACTTTTGTGAAGGAGAATTACATTCACCCTCGTCCAGTCCTCAGGTACCATACCATCCTCCCATGATTTATTAAAAAAGGAAGTCAGTGGTGTTTTTGGTTCTTCCCTTAGTTCGTTTAGAATTATGGGGTGAATCCCATCAGGCCCCATTGCTTTATCCACCTTCAGTTTTAAGAGTACTCTCAGAACCCTTTCTTTTGTGAATGGACTAATATCAACCCTCCTATCCAGAGTGCTTCTATTGACTGGATTAGGTATCTCCCCCTGCTCTTCCATTGTGAATACTGAGCAGAAGTATTTGTTCAGTATTCCTGCTTTTTCACTGTCGCTGTCTGCCCAACCACCTTCCTCTTTATTCAGCCTCAGTATCCCTGCCTTAGTCTTTCTTTGCTCCCTAATGTACCTATAAAAGGTTTTATCCCCCTTCTAAACCGAGTTGTCTATTTTTTCCTCAGTTTGGGCCTTTGCTATTCTGACTGCCTTCTCCGCTTCCTTCTGCTTTAAATGGTACAGTTCTCTGTCCTGCTCCTTCTGTGTCTCCTTATACATCCTGAATGCTATCTTTTTCTCCCTAACCTTCCCCGCCACTTCTTTTAAGAACCATAGTGATGTTTTCTTTCATTTTGATTTATTTGCTTCACACAAAGGCTTGTTGCCTCCACGATGGCGGTTTTGATGTTTCCCCATTGTTGCTTCACCCCACCTTCTTGCCTGTTTGCTAGTACTTTTCTGAGGCACTCTCCCATTTTGACAAAATCAGCCCTCCTAAAGTCCAGTACCTTCACTTTTGTATGTTTTTCAGTGTTGCTTTTCTCCAGGGGCTAAGTACAGTCCTCCATCACTCTATTTAGCCCAGGGAGGACAGCAGAACCAGTAAACAAAAGATCAGAGCTGATAGATTCATAGATTCATAGAAGTGTGATGGCAGAAAAGGACCGACAAGGCCCACCAAGTCTGCCCATTTGTACAGCCATCTGCTTGGACCTGTGCCCCCCAACCTTAACACCCCTCTGTGGTTGTCCCATGCCCTTTTGATTCCCCCCACTGTTTCTTCTCCAATGACTGCCTCCGGAAGCCTGTTCCACCTTTCCACCACTCTCTCTGTGAATTAGTATTTCCTGATGTTACCCCTGAACTGCCCCCCCCACCTGCAGGCCATGCCCCTCATCGTCTCATTACCCTTCATCTGGAAGATGCTTTCCACTGACACCCTGTTTATACCCTTAAGGTACTTGAAGGTCTTGATCATGTTCCCACCCTCCCTCCTCTGTTCTAGGAAGTACAGGGACCTGAGGAGGCGCTGCTTTTGGTGCGAAACCGGTCAGACCTTTTGTCTGTTTAAACTGTTTTGTCCTGCATGGCGTTTTTGTATTGTGATGCTATCAGTTAAAACGCACAATACAACATATTTTTGGAAGTGTTGGTGCTGTGTCTTTTTGTTCTTGGTGTTCAACATTAGTTCGGTCCCACCCCTTTGACCACCACTTAGGGTTTGGCACTATACAGTATGAATAGTGCCATGTAGTGGCCATTATTGATCTCTGGGAGAAGAGGCACTGAGGCAGGAGACATGCCATTTCTAGTGTGTCCCCATTGGCTCAGTCATGAGCAGTATTGCTGTAAAGGTTTGTAGGAAGTCAGTGTTCATCCCCTCACAGCTAGGGTCAAAGTACTGGGCAGCATACCAGTATGTACTGAAAGGAGGCTATAATAACAATGGGGGAAATCAGCACAGGGTGAAAGGACTAGTGAAACATAACCCCTCTTAGCCCAAGTCCCTGGCTCCTGAGGGTGGAAATGTGGGAGATGTGCCACCATAAAAAGAAAATGAATTTAAAAATGGCACCTGTAAGTAAGATTATTTTGAAATCCAGCTGGAGTCAGCCAGGCCAGCCAGCTGCCTTTTAAATTACAGTACTAGTGGCCATGAAGTAGCCAATACAGACATACAGCTCCATAAATCGTGAGTTGGACAGGACTGAGTTTCTACTCCTCATTCAAAACCAAAATAAAAAAAAAGAAAAGTTGGGAATGTTGATAAGCTGCAAGCAAGCAGCAGTTTCTGAAAACTGCTGTTGAGCTTTTTAGACAAAATGCACATTTAGTAAACATAAAAAGCAGGATTAATTTAAAGAACATTAGTCTTAAGCAAAATAAAAATAAACAATCCTGAATCCACTTGACAATTTCATTAATTTTCTGAGTGTTACAATAATGAATTGTTCACTCTAAAGACAACATTAAAAGTGCTGTTTTGCTGATGAAGCATCCTCCAGTAATCCATTAACAGCTGGTACTGGTGTGAAAATCCTTGGGGGGTGGGGTCATAAATTTTTGTGTTTGTTTTTGCTCTGTCTCCTTTCTAAATAGAATCCCTATAATTTAATAGAACACAGTGAGTACAACAGTGCAATAAAATAGTCTGAATAAAATTCCATTTACATTTAGAGAAGGGGATCTCTAAAACATATTTTAGATCATGCCAATTAGGGAAAACTCTTAAGGTTAAAAAAGAAAGTATTCTATGAACAACACTATGCATTAATTGCAAAAAAAAAAAGTCAAACCACAGATTTCTGTAAAGTGGCTATAATGAAACCTATTCAATGAACATTACTTAAGCAGTCTTTTCTACGTATTTTATGAAAAAAAATGTGATTCCTTGTTATTGCATGAGTTCAAAAAGCGATTACTATGTGATTCATTTGTGTATTTAAAATAGTGGCAACCTGACAACAGATGGTAATATGGAAGTAGTCACCTCTGAAATCCTCGTGGCCTCCCTTTTGAGTTGAAATCCAGGAGAATCACTGACACATCCAGAGGAGGAACTAAATGGGACGAACACTGCTTTAAACTAGAACACTAGCCAAGCAGCTGCAGGCGGCACCCGACCCAATCCATGGATCCGGTCCTGAAGGAGACGATGTCCGAGCGAGGAGGTATTTCTTTTCAGGAGCGGTCCAATTGCTCTAACTGTATCCCCGAGTATGGTGACCAGTGTGCAAGTCTCTTAGGTCTAGTGTCTTGGTCAGCTTGATCCGACGTTCCTGTACACTACCAGTCAACCGTGCGGTCTCTGCTGCTGGGTTAGTTCCCCCAGTCTCGTTATGTGCTGCGGTCCATTAGAGCATGGCTTTCCCCATTTTAAAGGTGTACGACACCAACAGCACAAGTAGCACCAAACAACTGAATTAAAAAGAAAACAAATATGTTTAGATTCTACAAACCCTCAGAGGAATTTCTCCCATCGCAAAGATAAAGACCAGAGGATGAATCCTTACGTTCAAGCCATGCACAATCCTTCGTTTCAAAGGTGTCCCTCTCTGAGTGTTCCTGCCTGTCAGAGCCGTGCTGGGCAGGGTTGTACTCGGAATTTATTCACCTATTCCTTTCTGACCCTTCCTCTCCAACTCTCTGTCCGATTGAGCCGCTGAAGCTAGAACCAATTTTCTTGCTGATAGCAGGTCGCTCGTAATTTAGTCCCCAATCCCGGGACAGTCAGTTACAGTATCTTCGTCGTTTTTCTACCCCAGTTTCATTTGGATTCTCTCTCTCCCTCTGTCTCTTTTTCCTGGATTGAGAGCAGAGCAGGACCAAAAGGGACCCTCTGTTAGTGTCCTCTCGTCGATCCCTCAAATGATAGACCCAGTGTTTTTAACACTAGAAACGACCCGCTCCCCTCCTGCTCCAGAAAGTCCTTAGCTGAGCAGGGGCTCCTCTGTGGCGACTTGCAACTGCAGTCCAGCCCGTAGCAGCAGCAGGCAAGGAGGCAGAGGTTGTGCGACACTTTGGATCGGCTTTACCAGCTCCTCATTGATCGGGTGCGCTGAGTGCCGAAGTGCAGAGAATCAAAAGGTTGATTCAGACAGCAGTCCTCCGAACAGCCAGCAGCCACTGATCTCAAAAGAGAGGCGACAGATGCATGCGGGAGCCCAGTATCTGGGGAGAGAAAGAGCGGGAGAGACATTTGAATTATTCAAATGTAAGACAGGCAGTGACTATACATCTTTTTTTTCCATCTTGTAGTCAGAATAAGCTAAAGTACAAATTTCTTACTCTGGGTCTAGCAGCCAATCTGAGGCCACTGGTTTACAGTGCTCACTGGAACGTCTTTAAAACTCAACGAACAATTTTGCTGTCTGCTGTGCACATCCCTATAAGTCACAGAGATGTACGGAATTTGGCATTTTATGCCGGAACAGAAGAGATTCGATTATTCAGTTAATTGTATTTAATTACACTAGCAGTCCTGGGGTTGCCAATCCTGAACACAGAATGCGATTATTTTTTCTTTTAAAAAATGTTCTTGGAAACAAAAGTCAATGAGGTATGCAATAGTTCCCGTAGAAGAGAGTCCCCGGCACAACAGCATTCTCTATCAACAGCGGGACACATACTGTACCGCTCCACCTCTCTCATCACAAATCAGGGACAAGGCATAAAATGATCAAGGACAGATGACCCAAATCAGGGACACATCTGAAAAAAATTGTAATATTAGTTCCAGAAGCTGTGTATGACATGCTTCTTAGTGTGAATATCATTTTCTTAATGAGAACTAGACTGTGACACCAAGGGCTGGCATTATTTTGTGATTAAATCCCCACTCTTCAGTGACAGCAATGTCAAATTTAGGAGGGACAGAAGTAATTTCTGAGGCAAAATCAGGGACATCCCTGAAAATCAGGGACAGTTGAGAGGTATGAGGGGACAGTATGTATCAAGTATACTGTACAATGCAATAACATTACAGGTAGCACTATTAAAAGCAGTTACATCATTTGTTTTTCTCTAAATGGATGGCTCTCGGTAGTAGACATAGCCTAACCCAAAATGCCAAAGCCTGGGACACCAATATGTCACACCTGCAGCATGTTTTAATTATAGTGATGGTCATATGAAACATGGAAGCAGTTCAGCTCAGATACTAGTTCAGTAGTTCAGCAAGTTTACAAATCACTGCCCCCCCCAACATAGCAAGACAACCACCTAAGCACACCTTTCCTACTGTATAACCAAGAGAATGAGCAAGTCACTGCCTAATGTTCCTCAGACAGAGTGTGCCTGTGTGTGTGTGTGTGGGGATTCCACAGTAAGGGTTAGTCAGCCAGCACTCTGCAGGTGCAGATCTAAATACGTCAGCAATGTTATACACATTTTTAGTGCTGACCAAATGAAGAATGTTCTATATTTGTAGAGCGATGAAAAAGGAGGTTCTGCGCCCTCCCATCCACCACTGCTCTAGATGCTGAGCACATAAAGAAACACTGCAACAAATCTTTCCCCAACCAGCCTGGATAATGGATCCCAGTTTGAATCTACCCTGAAACAAGATTTTACAGTTGACACTTTGCTCTGTCCCACTGTTCTGGTGCTAGCTAAAGCAGACACCAGTGAACTGCATTTGCAGACTGCAACAGAGAATGAGTTTTGTTGAGATTCAAGCCACAAACTCTTAAGTCCTAGGCACAGGAGCTCTCTACCAGTCGGCAGAAGATGGCATCTTTATTTTACTTTTTTAGTTGTCTTTTGTTGATCTGAAAAGGAGAGCTAGACAATGCTGCTCTGTTCAGCCTCGTGGAGGAGGTAGGGGATACAGATACAAAATGACATATTGATTCAGGTTAAGCTGCTGGTGGTATCTTTTAGTGAATGAGGGAAAATCTGGCCTGGACACTGGGGAAATTCCCTTACTCTCTTTTTTGAGAAGTGCCATGGGATTTTTAATGTCCACCTAAACAACCACCAGAATGGATTAGAAATATAGAAACATATCTGAAAGAAAAGACTAGTACGACCAGTACCAGTACAAACTGTTATCTGTGAGGTCAGCACTGCACAAAGTGTGTAAAGAAAGGGATCTTGAACAGACTGTCCAATATAAATCCACTTTATTACACACACACACAAAAATGTCAGCATGAAGCGACAATAAATATACACTCAAATCTGGTCTCATATCAGTAAGGTCTCACCCAAGAAAGTGAAGCAGGAGAGTCGGTTCAGGTGGCAAACTAGGTCTCATTGTAGAAAAGATGTGTTGCTTCCTCATAAGTTAGTCCAACAAGTTTCAAATGCCAACCGGAGGATGCTAGGCTTGTTACTGCTGCCAATAAGCATGAACATTGCAAAGGAACACACAGAAAAGACATTTAAAAAAGACTTATGTCGCAGTTACAAATGCAAACAACGAGCATGCGTGGACCGACTTCTGGGTGGAGTGTTTATGTATCGACTTCACCAGGTCACCTTCAGATGACCTTACTGGCATGTCACCAGATTTGTGTGTGTGTATTTATTGTCACTTCATGCTAAAAAATTTTTATATGTAATAAAATGGATTTATATTGAACAGTCTGTTCAAGATCCCTTTCTTTACACTCTTTGTGCAGTGCTGACCTCACAGATACAGTTCGTACTGTTCTTTTCTTTTTTTTTCCATATACATTTTTTTCCTCCTAGAGCTGGCAGGCAACGTGGCCCCTCCCTTGGAGAGGTCTACTTTCTGGCCCCGACACTCCTGCAACCGACCCACCCAGTAATCCCCTACGGGTTGCCCCCCCATGACAGGGCTGAGAGTGAGGGGCATCGACTTTCCCCTCTCCCCCGGAGACCAACATTCAGACTCCAGGCAGTCGATACAGATGCCACAGTGCCATCATAGAGCCTGCCTGCTCCTCCACCTTTTCCATGTTTTATCGCCTCCCCTTGCCGTGGCTGTTCAAGCACATGTGGAGGCATGCACGCTCAAAAATCTGTGGCACCCTCCCTATCCTAACCGCTTCTGTCTGCACTACAATCGGGCCTCCACCCGGTAGCAGCCTTGCAGTGGTCAAGACTGAATCCTCACCCAGGAGAGGAGAGCCACCTTATGACTGCTCAATCCAACTCCTGCCCTCTCCCCCCTCCCCCGCCAACCCCTGATGACCCAGGCTTGTTCCCAAACCCAGGTCACCAGCATGGCATGAGGTATGATGTCCAGTGCCTCAACCCTCAGCGCCACTGTACAGGTCTTTTCTTTCAGATACTTTGGTAGCTCTGTGGTATTAGTGCAGTCCCCTATTAGGAAAAGTCCCTACTTCCTTTGAGAAATCTTGTGGTTTTTGTCCAAATACAGAAACATAGAATTTGTTGGCAGATAAAGACTGCTTGGTCCACCCAATCTTCACATTCTTCCCTGCCTATACTGTCACCACAGACTCTACCTGATCGCCGGCTACCTCCCTTTCCCCCTCCCCTAGTTCTCTACAATAGTTCCTCTGTAACTGCCCTATGCATGCTTGAAGCCCACCTCTGTTTTTGTCCCCACCACCTCCACTGGACGATTGTTCCAGGAATCTAGCACTCTTTCAGTTAAGAAGTACGTCCTCACATCCCACCTAAATTACTCACCTTCCTGCTTCACTGCATGCCCTTTGTTCTCATGCATCTTCTCCTCTGAAAAATATTCCCGTCCTGTACCTTATTCACTTCTGTAAGGTATTCATAGATCTCTATCATGTCATAGAAACATAAAAACATAGAATGTGATGGCAGATAAGGACCGCTTGGCCCACCTAGTCTGTCCATTTTCCTACCTAACAGATAAGCTGCAGATCCTAGTTAACCAACAGCTTACTTCCTCCTACCTCCCACTAGGACTGCCTTATGTCTGTCCTGTGCATTCTGTCCCCCTCTCCCTCCTCACTTCTAGGGTGTACATATTGAGATCCCTCTGTCTCTTCTTACAGGGCATCTGATGCAGCCCCCACCTCATTTTAGTTTCCATCCTCTGGATAACCTCTGCCCTGTCTGTGTCCTTCCTGAGGTGTGGTCTCCAGAACTTGACACAATACTCCAGGAGGGTTCTTACCAATTATCTATACAGTGGTAACACCACCTCCCTCTGTGCTAGTACCGCCCCTTCCTGTGCACCCACAGTATCCTGCTGGCCCTACCTACTGCCTTGTCGCACTGCCTCACTACCTTGCGGTCATCCAATATGATTACTCCAAGGTCCCTTTCCTGTTTTGTGACTGTTAATATCTCTTCCCCATGTCATACTCCTTCTCTGGGTTTCTGTGATCCAAGTGCATAATTTTGCACTTATTAGCACTGAAGCCCTGCTGCAATACCCTTGACCACTCCTCAGATTTTCTCAGGTCTCTACACACTCTCTCCACCACCTCTGGATTGTTTACCATATTGCAGATTTTGGTGTCATCTGCAAAGAGGCATACCTTCCCTTCTGGCTCATCTGCAGTGTTACTCATAAAGACATTATTTATTTATTCATTTGGTAACCGAGTTGGTGCACTGATCCGATGACCATTTTCAGGCACAGACTGGGCCAGAATCTGACAAAAACATCAAATAAAACAGTGAGAGAACAGTGTGGATCATTAAAGGAATGTAACAGGGAATCAAGTGTAGGTCAAACTAACAGAGAAAATATGAGGTAAAAAAGTTATTTATTAAAGAGGACTGTAAAGAGGTTTACAGTCATTAAAGAGGACTTGTCCCAGTACTGATCCCTGAAGTACTCCACTGGTCCCTCTCCCCTCCCCTGAGTGAGTGCCATTTACAACCACCCTCTGCTGCCTGTCCAACAACCAATTTCATAACCAGTTTACCACCTTAGGACTCACCCCCAAACTGTCAATTTTTTATGAGCCTCCAATGTGTATGGTCTCAAAGGTTTTGCTGAAGTCTAAGGGGCAGAGCTTGACAGTGAAAAAGCAGGGATACTGAATGAATACTTCTGCTCAGTATTCACAAAGGAGGAGGGGAGGAGGTGCCTAATCCAATTAACAGAAGTACTCTGGATAGGGGGTCGATCCCAGTCTATTCACAGAAGAAAGGGTTCTGAAAGGACTCCTAAAACTGAAGGTGGACAAAGCAATGGGGCCTGATGGAATTCACCCCAGAATTCTAAAAGAATTAAGGAGAGAACTAGTGACACCACTGACTACCCTTTTTAACAAATCATGGGAGTATGGTGTGGTACCTGAGGACTAGAGGAAGGTGGATGTGATTCCCCTTCACAAAAGTGGGAGCAAGACAGAGGCAGAAAACTACAGACCTGTCAGTTTGACTTCTGTGGTAGGGAAAGAGATGGAATCACTTCTGAAGGAAAGAATTGTTGAGTACCTAGAGGCCAGTGGGGAAAAGGACCCAAGGCAGCATGGGTTCACAGCAGGAAGGTCATGTCAGACAAATCTAATTGATTTCGCTGACTGGGTGACCAAAGTAGTAGACCAGGGAGGGGCTGTGGACATGGCCTACCTAGACTTTAGCAAGGCATTTGACACAGTCCCAAACAAATGATTAATAGTCAAATTAACAGCGTGGGAGTGGTTTGCAGAGTGGTAGTCTGGGTAAAACATTGGCTGGACAACAGGACACAGAAGGTAAAAGTAAATGGAGTCCACTTTGAAGAAAGAGGGGTTACTAGTGGGGTACCGCAGGGTTCAGTACTGGGTCCAGTCGTTGTTAATGTCTTTATAAGTGACATTGCAGAAGGACTGGAAGGAAAAGTATGCCTCTTTGCAGATGACACAAAGATCTGCAATAGCGTTGATACGCACGAGGGCGTGGGAAGGATGAGAAGGGACTTGGCAAGGTTGGAGGAATAGTCAGAAGTATGGCAGCTTGGATTCTATGCAAAGAAGTGCAAAATAATGCACCTGGGAAACAAAAACTCAGGGGAAGATTACACAATGGGAGGAGGTAGTAACAACGACAAAAATGGAAAGAGACCTGGGGGTAATCATATCAGATGACCTTAAGTTAAGCAAGCAATGTGAGAAGGTGGTAGGGAGGGCTGGAGGGATACTGGGATGTATAGGGACAGGCATCACCAGCAGAAAACAGGAAGTTGTTATCCCCCTGTACAAACAGCTGGTGAGACTCCATCTGGAGTACTGCATCCAGTTCTGGAGACCCCATCTCCGCAAGGACATAGACAGGATGAAGGCAGTTCAGAGGAGGGCAACTAAAATGGTGCAGGGTCTGCAAGAGAAGTCATATGAGGAGAGACTAAAGAAGCTTAATATGTATACCCTTGAGGAAAGGAGGGAGAGGGGGGACATGATAGAAACTTTTAAGTACCTCACTGGAATCAACAAAGTCCAAGAGGCTAGCATCATTCAGAAAAAGAGCTGTGCAAGAACAAGGGGGCACAATTTGAAGATAGAGTTGGGATGGCTCAGGGGCAATGTGAGGAAGTATTTTTTCACAGAGAGGGTGGTGAACGCTTGGAACAGCCTTCCTGAGGAGGTTGTGGGGTCTAAAACTGTGGGAGAATTCAAGAACGCATGGGACAGACATAAATCAATTTTTGTGAGGGGTAGGAAGAAATAGGCTGTTGGTTAAATAGGATCTGCAGCTTACCCTGTAGGTAGGGAAATGGGCAGACTAGGTGGGCCAAGTGATCCTTATCTGCCATCAAAGTCTGTGTTTCTATGTTTCTGTGTTAAGTAGGCAATGACCACTGCATTGCCCTGCTCTGATCTATTTCTCTGGTCACCCAGTTGAAGAAATCGATCAGGTTCATCTGACGTGAACTCCCTTCCCCCTATGAATCCATGCTATCTTGGGTCTTGTAACCTGCTGGATTTAGGATACTCCACAACTCTTTCCTTTAGAAGCATCTCCATTAACTTCCCCACCACTGATGTCAGACTGACTGGTCAACATTTGCCAGCCTCCTCCCTGCTTCGCTTTTATGAAGTGGGGCTACATCTACCCCCTCCAGTCCTCGGGAACCACTCCTGAGATGTTGAATAAGGCTGACAGAGGAGCAGCCAGTACCTTCCTGAGCTTCCTAAGTACCCTTTGGTGTATCCCGTCTGGCCACATAGCTTTATCCACTTTTGGGTTCACAAGTCCTCTGAGGACTCTTTCCTCTGTGAAAGGACTTCTGTCTACCTACCTCCCGCCCCAGTGTTTCTGCTGCTAATATGTGGTCCATCCTCTCTCCCCTTTAACTGTGAAGACTTGAACAGAAGTATCTGTTCAGTATATCTGCTTTTTTCTGATCCTCTTCTTTGTAGTCTCCTACTACCCTTCTTAACCTCATAATCCTTCCCCTTGTCTTCCTCATGCACTTATGTAACTAAAAAAGGCTGTGTCCCTCCTTAGTTACTCTTTCGGCTATCCTTTCCTTAGTTTGTGCCATTGTGCCCCTAACCACCTGTCCTGCTTCTCACTGCTTTTCCTGGTACACCTCCCAATCCCTTCCCTCTGCATCTCTTTATACCTCTTGAATTCTACTCTCATAGCCTTAACCTTTGCAGCCATTTCCTTTGAGAACCGTAGTGACTTCTTTTTTCTTTCCTGTTTTTGCCCACTTCCTTTGCACAAAAGTTTGCTTGATTCACTATACCATCCCTTAATTTGGCCCACTGATCCTCCATGTTATCAAAAACAAACAAACAAATAAATAAATAACTAAGCCCTTCCCCCCGCTAGGTCATCTCTGAGGAGTCACCCATTCCTTTTTTTTTTATCTGCTCTCCTGAAGTTCAGGACCCTCATCCTTGTGTGGTTTGCTTCTACTGCCATCCTTATGTTGAACCACACTGTACAGTGATCACTGGTCCACAGGTGGCCTCCCACCTTGAGGTCTGCAATACTGTCCCTGCTTGTGAACATCAGGTCCAGTATTGCCACATCAAGAGTGAGATCCCTTATTAGTTGCCTGAGAAACTCCCCCTGCAGGTAGTCTAGGATGTCTCTGCTTCTAGCTGAGGCCATGACAGGAAGGCTCCAATCAATATCTGGCATATTGAAGTCACACACCAGCCCCATCTCTTTTCTCCATTGCATTGATAGCTTACCCCAGTGCCTTACCCAGTTCCACCCCCTGTGTTGGAGGTCTGTATATCACCCTGGTATGAATAGTGGCTCCGGTACCTGTCTCCAGGGTGACCCACAGTAGCTCCAGCCTCTCCTTTTCCCCCTGCTCCCTTGTGATTCTGTTATCTAGATATCCTCCATTATATGCAGACTAACCCCTCCTCCCTTCCTGCTCACCCTATCCTAAATTGAGTATAGCTTGGTATGGTCATGTCCCAATCATGATTTTCTATGCACCATGACTCAGTAATGGCCATTGTATCCAGGTCTGCCTCAGCCATGATGGTCTCTAGGTCTGGAATTTTATTTCCAAGACTCTGCATTTGCACACATGACCCCCACACCTTGCTCTCACTCTGCTTGAACCTCTCTTCCTCCCCCTGTGCCATGCCTTCTTTTCCCCTCCCTCATTGCAACTTCTGTTCTCATCATTCTTGTTCTCTTCTTCACTGCTGTTCCCATTTTCCTGCTCCCCACGGGATCCTCCTCCCATTGGGTCCTGCCTTCCTACTTCTTTAATCTGGGGGAGGGGGCAGGATTGCAGTAGCACCACCAGATGGCAGTCCAGTCTGATCATTCCCCATCTCTTCCAGCCTTCCAGCATTAGAGAGGCAAGAGTCCTTGACTTTCCACTGTCATTGCTTTGTCTCAGGCAACTAAAGGTAAGGTGCTGTTGCTGCCATGACCTTTGGCCTGTTGCAGAATGTGAATAATAGATTGGCTGCATCCCTTCAAAGGTGCTCAAGAAGGTGCTGAAGTTAACATCTTTAACATATTACATGTTTAACCTCTTTAATGTATTTTTTAGTGACACTGCAAAAGGGCTGAAGGGAAAGGTCTGTCTGTTCGCAGATGACAGTAAATTCTGAAAAAAGGTAGGCGATCTGAGGGGTGGGAGGGTGGAATAAATGAGAGGGGATCTAAAAAGGTTAGAGAAGTGGTCAAGGGTATAGCAACTGGGCTTCAAAGCAAAAAAAAATTCAAAAGCATGCACTTGGGGCACAGAAACCCAGGGCAGAAGTTATAAAATGGGAAGAGAGGTATTGATGACCACCAAACAGGAAAGAGACCTGGGATTTATATCTGATGACCTAAAGGTGGCTAGGCAGTGTGACAAAGCAATAGGGTGAGCTAGAGGGATGCTGGAGTGCATAGGGAGGATGATCCCCAGCAGAAAGAGGGAAGTGATGTTACCCCTGTATAGATTACTGGAGAGACCTCACATGTAGTACTGTGTCCAGATTTGGAAATGCCATCTCTGAAAGGACATAGATGGACTGGAGGTGGTCCAGAGGAGGGTAAACAAAATGGTGCAGGGTCTGCATCAAAAGCCCTATGAGGAGAGACTGAAGGACCTTAACATGCATACACTGAAGGAATGGAGGAAGGGGGATATATTAGAGACTTTTAAATATCTCCCTGGTATAAATAAGATTCAAGAGGGAAGTATTTTTCAGAAAAAGAGATGCTCAAGGACAAGTGGTCATGCTATGAAGCTGGAGGGGGTAGACTCAGGGGAAATGTGAGGAAGTACTTCATCATAGAGAGGGTGATGGATGCCTGGAACAGCCTCTCAGCAGAGGTGGTGGGGGCAAAAATTGTAATGGGGTTCAAGAAAGTATGGGATAGCCATAAGGGAACTTTAGCAATAAGACAAGAGGGGGAGGGATGAGCTAGAGATCAAGTAGGGTCTGTGGTGATAGAGTAGGTAGGGAAATACAGGCAGACTGGGTGGGCCAAGTGTTCCTTATCTGTTGTCAAATTATATGTATGTTTCTGTTTGGGTTTGTGCAAAGTTTGAACATGGATGATAAGTTTCCTATTTTAGTCTATAAGGTTGAAGTCATTTATGGATGCTTTGTTGCCATGGAAATAAAGTAGTCAGTAGGGAAATAAAGGAGTCAGTAGCTAAATGAAATGCCCCATCACAAGAACCACAGTGATGGGGTCACTGAACTAAATCCATGAAAAGGAAAGTTATTTGGTTTTCCATACAGCACCATTCATACACACTATATTCCAAAGCGCTGTGCAAGCCTTGAACTTTTGGTAGCAACCATTTGGTGCTCACACAGAGGATAAGCAAACAATAGGACATCACAGGGTGTTCTTTAGTCTGAGGTAACTATTTGCTTAGCCCCCACAGGGAGAGCCTTACAGCTCCTTGAAGGGTGGTTAGCTCAGCCTAAATTCCAGTCTGAAGTGTTTGAGCTTCAACAATCAGTTTCAAATACAATTAACTCAAAAACCAAAAAAAATGGAAATCATAAAACAGAATAGTTTTGCTAAAATAGTCCCTTTACCACTAGGAGAAGCAACTGTTATTTCATTAAAGTTTTCCCATTTTATTGTTACTATAACCCCATTTCATCCGTCCTCCTCTCCCCTTACCATGGAAAGCCACTTTTTCATTTCATTTCAGGTTTATTTTATACTGAAAAGGCCTGTGGGCACAATGCCCATTTTCACAGGCATCCAGTTATAAATATTACAATAATAAAAATTCAAACACTTACATACATGTCAGACAAAATAGACAAGAGGTCAGTCATAACAAACAGTTCTGTCTAAAAAATGACATAGGAGTATTTTCTTAAATACTGACAACCTAGTACAACCCATGCTAGGGTACGGTAAATTACTATACAGCACTTTTTATTTTAAGTATTCAAGAGTTTCAGTATTGCAGTGCATGGAAGTTCTGTTTTTTGTCATTTAAAAAGAGTGTGAGTGGGTAGGCTATAATTGTGATGCTGGATAGTTGTTCAGTTATCAGCAAGCACTAGTTGTGCATGCCAGAGCATGTGAGTAGGTGGCTTAGTTGGGAAATCAAGCAGTTTACTGATAGAAAGCAAATGAGACAAATTGCTTTATTATATTATTTCCATGAGATTCAGTGCATAATTACAGTGAGCTGCTCATAACTTCTTCTAAACATGTGCTGGACAGACTGGTTTCTACAAAGAAAGGGGAGGGCCGTTGTTCATGAAGAATAAATGGCTGCAAAATAAAAAGGCAGAAAGAAAAAACTGGCACCATCCACATACCATAGATCATGCTCATCCTTTTATTAAAGTTGCTGAGTGTTAAAACAATTACATGCTTTTCAGTGTTCCCAACCAGAGATGCCAACATTAGCCCCATTAAATCCCGAATGGGTTCGAGCCCTTGCTAATCATCAGGGAGGTGAGTTTTCACACTCAGCAATTTTAATAAAAGTATGAGCGTGGTTTATTAAACAGTGGATGGTGCTGGCTTTTTTTCCTTTTTCCAGTTGTCTTTGTGTAAGCATTGACATATCAGCACCAGAGAAGATTTTGCTCTTTGGATTTGCAAACTAAAAAGAAAATATTGTGTGATGGCATACTGATTTCTTTTGTGATCAGGCAGACCAGCTCCCATACTGCTTTCTTATCAGCCATTAGGCTGAGATAAACGTAAGGGTTCCAGACTGCTGCTTTCAATCAGCAGACAGGATACTCCCTGCCCATTTTGTAAATGGTCGATGAAAATGTTAAAGCAAGCTTTTATAATATGTGTATTTAACAGTTTTCCTGTTTTGCTATTTTACTTCATTATGACTAAGTAAGAAACTGCAGTGCCTGCCAACTTTTTTCACTGCATGTACTATGTGATTTTTCAAACCCTGGTCATACTAGAAAACAGGCATTTACCAGAAACTAACTAAATAAATACATTACTAAACAAGTGAGATAAAGAGTCATGTGAAAGGAAGCTCAGTTGGCTAATGTACAGACACAAAAGAGATAAAGATGAGGTTAAAAACAGAGATTATGTGACTGGCTCAAGGTCACAAACTGAGCAAATAGTAAGTGCCAGAGTCAAACTTGGGCCTCTAGGGTTACAACTTTGTACTCACACCACTAGGCTATACGGCCTCCATACCCAATGGGATCAGCTCCTAAAATGACTTCAGCATGGGTGTTCCTGACTGAGAGTGATCACTCTGGCTTTGGACAGGACACAGTGAACAGCCCTTTTGACCAGTCAGAATGGAATAATTACAGAAATCTTACTCCCTCTCTCTCTCTCAAATGTACAACCTGGTGTTGCATGTGATGCTTGGACAGCTGGTTCTGATTAATCTATGCTTTTTGTAATATAAAAATGTGTTATTGACTGTCTCTCATGAGACATGCTGTTTCAGCTAAAATATAAAAGCCAGGAGATAATTAAAGGCTAGAAGAGACCTAAATTAAGGCTCTCCTGTTTATCTAGCTTAATTGTAGCTGTGAGCTGCTAGGCTGGAAATCATAAACTTTTATGACATTTAGAGGAAGAATACAGGTTATGTCACTTAGGTGCTACATCATAAATGCTCCTTTGATGTCTGTGAAGAGCAGGATGCTGCTCATGGATGAAAGAAAGAACTTGGAAAATTACGGGCTTGATTTGGAAGTCATGAGGAAATTAGTTTTTGCTGATGTCACCTTAATTTACCTTCAGAAGGATCCTGTTTGTATGATTTTTAATAAACAGAGGAGGAGCTGGGTGACATCATGGAGAAGGCAGGCTCAAGACAGTTGTTTTAATTATGTTGTTACTGTCCTTTACACACACACACATATGATTGGACTCTGAAGCTACAACATTTTTCAGCACTGTAAGGATATAAGAATACATTAGCTAGGCAAGGCTAAGTGTATGGTTATTAGGAAATTGCACTTTTAAATCTGTTTTTTTAAAGTGATTGTAATGTTTTGTGACAAATGGTTCTGTGTTTTACATTTTACATTTTTATCTATTTTTAAGTAAATATCTCATTTTAGAGACTACTTGGTGTGCCTTTGAAATTCCTTATTTGACAAGTGAAACATATATGGTTAAAGATGACACTGTGCAAAGCTTACTACTAGTTTTACCAAACTGGGAAAAAGGTAAGAGTTTATTGGAGGTCTTTTCATAGAGTTTTAAGAGTTCATTTTGTACACCTGGTTAGGTGCCCATAGGCGAAAGATAGCTAGCCCCCCTGAAGAGCAGAATTATCTGAGCCTATACATTGGGTACACTAGCAAGAGGTTCATGGTTTGATTCCCTCCAGAAACTTGAGACCAAAGGTTGATTCAAACCCACAAAACAGACAGGAGGGTTACACTGTTCTGTTAACTGTTCACACTACTGCACTCGGAGGTTGGCACTGTGGGAGCAGAGGGCCTGACCTGCTGAGTGGGGTTGTGACAGATTGGTTGGCAGCGGTGTGGATAAGTTTGGTATTACAAGCTTTATTGTTCAGTGTGTTAGCTTGAGACTGTCAGCTCAGTTGCAAAGAAAGAAAAAGGCAGTGATTTAATTTTTAAAGGAAACTGAACTATTTCACTTGGCTTACAGTCAAGTTCCTACCTGTTTTATTTTTTTTTCTAAAGTGCAAGTCAGAGTAGCCGTAGTTAGGGAAGAAGATGGCTTCCAACTACAGTGGACACACAGTAGACTACTTAACGCAGTTGTGCAGGGACAGAGGAGTCCTATTCAAGGTGAAAGCCACTAAGCAGAACCTCATGGATGCCCTGGTGGTAGCAGATACCCAGTGCACTGAGTCACAGACAGTGACTGTAAGGGACTGAACTTTAAATGTGGAAGGGCTAGCGGCCAGTGCGGTGTCCAGATCTGATGGGGAGGGCAGCAGGGCCACTGTCAGTGAAGGGCCACAGCAACAGGGAATGGTCACCAGTATCCTGCAGCCAGAAGTACTCAGATGCAGATTGAGTTGTGCCAAATGGAACTGGAGTTCCAGGAGAAGAGAGAGCAAGAACAGTGAGAGGCAGAACAAGAGAGACAAGAGGTGGAGTGGGAACAGTGGGAGGCTGAGCATGAGAAGCGTGAGTGCCATCGAGCTGCAGAGGAGAAGAGGGAACAAGAACAGAGGGAGGCAGAGCGAGAACAGCGAGGCGCTGACCATGAGGAGCATGAGTGCCAGAGGCAACACAAACTGGAGAAGCCATGACTCCAACCAGCGGCACCAGAGCAGGTAAGTGGTGTGGGTTTAATTGGGACTACAGAACTGGGTTACAAATTGAATTCCAAATTGATAGCCGAATTTAAAGAGGGGGAGGATATGGATGCCTTTTTAAATTCTTTGGAAAAAGTTTGTATTCAGGCTAAAATTCCTAGGGAGTCCTGGAGCTTCCAGCTATCCCCACTACTTACCGGGAAAGCTCGGGATGCATTGGGTCAAATGGACAAGGAGGACAGTGATGATTACAGCAAACTTAAAGCTGCACTGTTAAAGAAATCTGAATTAACTGCTGAATCATACAGAGTTAAATTTCGTAAGCTCAGGAGAAGCTCTGATACGAGCTATGAGGAGCTAGCCATGAAACAACGTCAGTTTTTAAAACATTGGTGGGAAGGAATTGAAGCAAACTCTGTTGATAAAATTGAAAATGTGTTTTTGTTAGAACAGTTTTTCTAGGCATGCCCAGCAGAGCTGAAAACCTGGCTGGAGTACTGAGATCCCAAAACAGTGCAAGAGACTGCTGAACTCTCGGACCACTATGCAAGAGCAGGCCTGCCCTGAGAGTGAATGGGGCAGGTGTGGCAGTGCAGAAGGGGAAAAGCACACCTTCAGGGCAGCTAAAACCCTCACTACCTCCACTGAAACCAGTTAGCCCCAGGCTTCAGAGAAAAGATTTCTCTGAGAAAAGAAGTGAATGTTGGTTGTGTAAAGAACCTGGGCATATTGCCAGACAGTGTCCCCAAAAAGTGAGCAATACACAACAGGGGGCTAGGAAATAAGTGGGTTGTTTGTGTGTCCCTGGAAGCATGCCTGTGAACATGAGGAAGCACATGCACCAAGTCATGGTGAATGGTGTACAGATGCAAGGGTTAAGGGACACAGGGGCATCCTTGACCTTAGTGAAAGGGGATCTGGTACAGCCTGGTCAGCTTATACCCAATAAATATGTCACTGTACAAGGGTTCACTGGTGAAGAGAAAACATTGCCACTCACCAGTGTCCTCCTAGACTGTGGTGAAACAGGGGGAACTGTGCAACAGGAGGCTGTAGCCAAAACCTTAGCAGTGGATGTGATACTGGGCTACAATCTCAACCAAGGGATGGTGTGTGCAGTTACCCATAGCCAAGCAGCAAAGGAAAATGGTAGTTCCCCGAACAACACAGATGCCATTGGGAAAACAACTGGGGAGGCTGGTTCCTCAGCCTGTGTCTCCTGATATGGAGACTAACAAAAAGGGGGTAGAAATTTCCCCAGTAGCAGTTAACCACACAGCTACAGAGGGTTGATCCGAGGGGGGGTGACCCATTGTCAGAGGGTTGGGATTACAGTGATTGTGAGTGCCCTGATGCTAGTGCTAGGGACCCTAGTTTAGCAACTGAAGGAGACCTGTCCCATGCCTTGGGAATGTGTGAGGAGTTTGCAGCTGCTCAGAGAAGTGACCCTAGTCTAGAGAAGCTGAGGGCTTGGGCAGACTCTGACGGGGCACAGGAAGGTGACGGCAGACATAAGGTTTATTGGGAAAATGGACTTATGTATACTCAGGCTATGCAGACAGCAGGAGGGGTGCTAGGCACGCCAATTGTCATTCCCCAGGGGTATCATGAGCAGTTGCTCAAGATTGCACATGATATTCCCTTGTCTGGTCATCTTGGAATCACGCGCACTATGCAGCGGTTGGCTCAGAATTTCTATTGGCCTAACTTCACTTAGCAGGTGAAGGAGTATTGCAGGTCTTGTCACCGGTGCCAAGAAATAGGGAAGACGGGCAAGAAAACCCAAGCCACCATGATTCCATTGCCCATTGTGGAGGAGCCATTCCAGAGGGTGGGAATGGATATTGTGGGGTCTTTAAATACCGCCAGCTCCTCAGGGAAGAGATTCATCCTTACTGTGGTGGATTATGCCACCCAGTACCCAGAGGCAGTCGCCCTATCCTCACTGAGGACACACAAAGTAGCAGATACCTTACTTGGGGATTTTCTCCCGTGTTGGGTTTCTGCAGGAGGTTATCACCGATTGAGGGGGTTCCTTCATGTCGGACCTGATGAAATGTTTATGGGAGAAGTGTGGGGTGGTGCAGAGATGCATGACACCATATCACCCACAAGCAAATGGGCTAGTGGAAAGATTCCATGGCATCCTGAAGTCAATGCTCTGGGTGTTTGCTGAACAGCATGGGAGGGACTGGGAGAAATACCTTCCTCACCTGTTGTTTGCATACAGGGAGGTGCCCCAAGAGTTAACAGGATTTTCCCCCCCTTTGAACTCTTATATGGACGCCGGGTATGTGGGCCCCTAGACTTGATCTGGGAGGACTGGGAAGGCAAGCACACCACCCAGGGAACTCCCATTGTGGATTACGTCCTTAGGTTTAGGGAAAGGTTGATGGAGCTTATGGGGACAGCACAGAGCAACCTGGCAGCTGCTCAACAGAAACAAAAAGTGTGGTACGACCACAGAGCCAGAGCTCAGTCATACATGGTGGGTCAGGAAGTCATGGTCCTTATTCCGGTCCAGAAAGACAAGCTGCAGGCTGAGTGGGCAGGACCGTACAAAGTGGTTAGGAAGGTAAATGGCGTGAACTATATTATACTGTTACCTGACAGAAGACAGACAGAAAGGATGTACCATGTCAACATGATGAAACCATATGCAAATAGGGCTAACATGGTGTTTGCAGTGTGTAGTCCTGGGGAGGGGATGGATGAAGGAGACCCCCTTCTGGACTTGCTGGAAGAAAGTAAGTGGGAGTCCTCTGTGGAGGCAGTTAAACTGTCTCCCAAGCTGACCCTGGACAAGATCTAGGAAGTAAGGGAGGTTTTAGCAGACTTTGCTGTAT
Source organism: Neoceratodus forsteri (assembly GCA_016271365.2). Taxonomy (NCBI): domain Eukaryota; kingdom Metazoa; phylum Chordata; order Ceratodontiformes; family Ceratodontidae; genus Neoceratodus; species Neoceratodus forsteri. The sequence continues at coordinate 762,386,135 of CM057451.1, forward strand.
TGTTTAGTGCCAAGCCTGGACTAACCCACTTAGTGACTCATGATGTGGAGACAGGGACACAGGCGCCCATATGGCGGACAGCATATCAGGTGTCAGAGGTTGTCCAAAAGGACATTAGGAGGGAAGAGGAGGAGATGCTGGATTTAGGGGTAATCCAGAGATCCCACAGCCCATGGGCCTCACCCATAGTCCTTGTGCCCAAGCCAGATGGCTGTACTCATTTCTGTGTGGACTATTGTAGACTGAATGCAGTCACAAAGTCAGATGCCCACCCGATGCCCTGGAAGGATGAACTCCTGGATAAGTTGGGAGGGGCGACCTACCTTACAACCATTGACCTGACCAAGGGGTATTGGCAGGTAGAGTTGACAGACAAGAGCTAGGGAGAGGTCGGCCTTTATCACTCCAATAGGCTTATTTGAATTTAAAGTAATGCCTTTAGGGATGAAGAATGCCCCGGCCACTTTTCAAAGGTTGGTGAACCAGGTGTTAAATGGTGCTGAGGAGTACGCCGTGGCATACCTGGATGACATTGCCATCTTTAGTACCAGCTGGGAGGAACACATATCCTACCTTAGGGAAGTGCTGGGCAGGATACAGAGGGCTGGGCTCACTGTCAAAGCTGAGAAGTGCCAGGTGGTCATGGAAGAAGTGGCACACTTCGGGCATGTGGTAGGCCAAGGACAGCTCTGTCCTAACCAAATAAAGATAGAGGTAATCCAGCCATGGCCCAAACCAGAAATGCAGAAGCAGGTCAGGAGTTTTCTAGTGACAGCAGGGTACTATAGGAAATTTGTACCCAATTGCAGTGCCCTGGCTGCTCCCCTATCTGACCTGATAAAGAAAAGGATGCCAAATAAAATTACCTGGGGGCCAACCTGTGAAGAAGCCTTTACCAGATTAAAGGAGGCACTGTACAGTGCTTCTGTTTTGACAAGTCCTGACTATAGCAGACCCTTTATAGTTCAGACTGATGCCTCAGACATGGGTATTGGGGCAGTATGGTGTCAGACATCCAGCCAAGGGAAAGATCACCCTGTAGCATATCTGAGTAAAAAGTTATTTCCCAGGGAGCAGGCATACTCCACTGTGGAAAAGGAGTGTCTCGCCATAGTGTGGGCCCTAAAGAAGTTGAAGCCATACTTGTATGCACAGTATTTTGTGGTACAGACTGACCACAACCCCCTGGTTTGGCTGATGCAGATGGGAAAAAACAATGGTAGATTGCTAAGATGGAGTCTTGCTTTGCAAGGGTATGACATGACAATGCTACATAGTGCTGGAGCGAAAAATCAGAGCTCAGATGGGTTGTCTCGTGTCTATGAGGAGTGAACTGATTTGGGAAGCTTATCCCATGCAGGGGATAGAGCCCGCAAATTCAGTCTAGATAGGGACGATTGCAACACTTGGACAGCTGGTTCTGATTAATCTATGCTTTTTGTAATACAAAAATGTGTTATTGAGTGTCTCCCATGAGACATGCTGTTTCAGCTAAAAGGTAAAAGCCAGGAGATAATTAAAGGCTAGAAGATACCTAAATTAATGATCTCCTGTTTATCTAGCTTAATTGTAGCTGCCAGCTGTTAGGCTGGAAATCATAAACTGTTATGACATTTAGAGGAAGAATACAGGTTATGTCACTTAGGAGCTATGTCATAAATGCTCCTTTGATGTCTGTGAAGAGCAAGCTACTGCTCATGGATGAAAGAAAGAACTTGGAAAATTACAGACCTGATTGGGAAGTCATGTGGGGAAATGAGTTTTTGCTAACGCCACCTTAATTAATTTACCTTCAGAAGGGTAAGACATCCTGTTTGTATGATTTTTACTAAACAGAGGAAGAGCTGGGTGACATCATGGAGAAGGCAGGCTCAAGACAGTTGTTTTAATTATGCTGCGACTGTCTTTTACATACACACATAATTGGACTCTGAAGCTACAACATCTTTCAGCACTGTAAGAATATAAGAATACATTAGCTAGGCAAGGCTAAGTGTATGGTTGGTATAAAATTGCACTTTTAAACCTGTTTTTTTTTAAGTGATCGTACTGTTTTGTAATATATGGTTCTGTGTTTTACATTTTACATTTTTATCTATTTTTAAGTAAACATCTCATTTTAGAGACTATTTCGTGTGCCTTTGAAATTCTTTATTTGACAAGTGAAGCATATATGGTTAAAGCTGACACTGTGCAAAGCTTATTACTGGTTTTACCAAACTGGGAAAAAGGTAAGAGTTTATCGGAGGTCTTTCCATAGAGTTTTAAGGGTTCATTTTGTACACCTGGTTAGGTGCCTGTAGGAGAAAGATATCTGGCCCCCCGAAGAGCAGAATTATCTGAGCCTGTATATTGGGTACTTTAGCAAGAGGTTCGCAGTTTGAATCCCTCCAGAAACTTGAGACCAAAGGTAGATTCAAACCCACAAAACAGACAGGAGGGTTACCCTGTTCTGTTAACTGTTCATGCTACTGTGCTTGGAGGTTGGCACTGTGAGAGCAGAGGGCCTGACCTGCTGAGTGAGGTTGTGACATTGTAAACCTTATTTGCATTTTTATTCATAAGAGGGTGGTGTGCATATGTATGGAACACAAACAGATAAAAGAGAGAGAGAAAAAAATAAATGCTTTCATTGGAAATTGTGCATTTCAGAAAGAGTAGGGTGTTTCTGGCAGCCCCAGGTTTCCATTTATCTTGGTGACACAACTGGTAGTGCAGCAGCACAGTAGTCTGAGTGTCCTAAGTTCAAATCCCAACTATGACACTTATTTCGGTCTCTCTTCTGTCTGTGTAAATATCAGTACTATAAAATTTCTATTTTTACATTTGCTTGCATGCAGTATATGCACAGCAAGCATCTTAGGGCTACTTGGAAAGTCTAGGGGCTGGGGAGGTGTGTGTTGTACTGGTTAATTGAGCTGAGCCTGCTAGAGGCACAAAAGTGAACACTCAATGCTGACAAGGCTGATGATGATACTTCTCAGCTGGCTAATGAGCAGAAACTTCTCACATATGAAGGGATGTAGCTGCACCTATCTCAGAGCTGAACAATGGGCAGCTGTTCATATGACCTCATGTCTATGAGTTGAGAGGTACAGGATTTGAGGGTAGGGAGTGCAGCCATATAGAGTACACAACTTTCAGGGAGGCAGACAGCTTTGGGGTCATCATAGGGAGAAATATACTACCTGATCTTAGGTCACTTGAACATTATACTTTTTTTTTCTCAAGGGTTTCTTCATTCAGACTGGTGGTGACATGGGTCATTTACTGTATATACCATGTGATGGTGCAACACTGTCCTGAGAGAAGAAATGGAGAGGGAATATTGGCTTGCTGAGTCTAAGGATTGGTTTGGGGCCTCTCTGAATGCTCAATGACAGGACAGGGTAGGGTCAGGACCACAGACTGAATTAATTTAGAGATCACAGAGCTACCAAATTCTCCATTGGTTCCCATGTGAGCAGGGAGGAGGAGCAGGCTGAACCAGTGCTAAGAGGGTCCTGTGAGAACTAGAAGGGACAAAGGCAGATGACCTGAGGAACTAGCCTATTCAGTATCAACAAGTCAGGCACCACTAGGTCACAGTGCTGTGCAGTTTGCAAGGCCAGCTACTGTCTTCTAGGACCAGCTATCCAAGCCATCTTATGCACTTGAGGGCAGCCGGAGATCGTGAGAAGGATGGAGAGTAGAGTAGACTAGATTAGAGTACAGCAGAGTAGAGGTAGTGTGTGCTAGCATCCTGGATGGGAGTCGGGATGAAGTCCACTGAGACAAGCAGTGAGTAGTTGATAATGCTGTGGTAGCTAGGACTGGAGTCACTGAGTCAGAAGACCATAGCAGCAGGTAGGTGCTGAGGTTGGAATGAAGCAGGGGCAGCCAGTGGGTGACTGAATGACAGCAAAACTTGATTGGAGTTAGTTAGACCATTGGATAAGGCCAGGTCCTCCCCCCCAAAGTCTGGAAAAGGGGGTTGGTTCATAAACAAAGCTGAAGAGGAGCAGTCTTTGGGGGGGTGAGGTCTTGTCAGAGCCAGCGGAGTGAAGAGAGGAGTAAAGAGAGAGGGGGGGAAGACAACTTGAAGCAGGTGGAGTCTGAAGCAGCTGCTCGAGAGTACACCCTGCAGCTGGGGGATTTATTAGCAGCCTGAAGAATTTGAACTGGTTTCTAATCTGAAAAAAGGTATTTGATTTTAATTATTTAATGCTCTATTTGATCTGATTTGGAATTAATGTACCATATTACCAGGTGGTCAGAATCAACAAATGTCCAAAATCCAATTCTGAATGAATTAACTGGCGTCAGTCATGAGTGTCTTGAGTGCAATTTGTGGCTGCCATCTGCACTGGCCTGGCAAGTCAGTGCCAGTGCCACAGATACGTATGATGATCAAGTTCTGTTTATTTAATTCATCAGATAAAAAATGTAAGGCCATGAGTAGCCAGAGAGGGACTCAGGGAAATCGTGAGGCTATATTAATAAATAAGGCACATAAAAATGAAATTCCATGCATGGGGATAGTAAAAAGAAAAAAAAAAAGGAGCAGTACGCTCAGAGTGTAGAAAAATAAATTAAATGCACACAACTGTCATACATGAATGCATTGCTATTTGGAACTGTGTTTTTGTGTAGCGTTGGCTAACTATTTAACCTCAGGCTATTACTTATTTGAAAAGTGTGTTTGAGCTTATGGTTGGTGTGGTCGATGAAAAGTGTTAAATGCAACAATGTGATTAATTTAATGCAAGACTTGGTGTATGCGTCTGTGTGCACATGGTGTTTTAATGGCGTGTTGATTGGCTGCTGCATTATGTATCCACTAATGCACACTATCGGCTGGCTATAGTTTAGGCTACTGCTGCTGCCACTTAGTTATTTTATACAGTTGTTTAGCAAACATGAATGTCTGAGGATCCACGATGGGTCATCGACAAAATATATGTCGAACGACCCAACAGGGAAACCGGCAGGTCGACTGCATTTTGCAGTTGGCTGCTGGTTTGCAGAAGCAACAAGTGTTTTCTTCGGGGGTGAAGCCCTGAACCCCACATGGAAGCCTGCACCCCACCCCAATTTGATTCTCAACTCTGAATCAGAGCTGAATCAGGGTGTGCAGGACCCCCTACAAACAGTGCTGGGTGCCAGCGGGTTCCCTACAGTGATGTGGCACTGTTGTCACTGTAGGGTACTCCGCTGTCAACATGTCGATGTCAGGGATGTATGCCAATGTCTGACATCCTTAGATTCATTATCAGTGAATTTTTATTCCCTCAGATATTTTTATAACAACTTTTATAATTATAATTAATTTTACAATTAATGACTGAAGTTATTAAAGATGGCTGCTGCTCACAGTTTTAAAATATTTATTTTGTTGAGGTCACCTTTTGAATGAACATACTAAACATTAGATTGGGGACAGAATCACAGAAGTCTGGGTGGATGGTCACCTAGGGTCCAGTGACCATTAGACTGGGTGATTTAATATTAGTAAAATGTCACAGTTGTGCCACACAATGGCCAGAGTCCTGGAGTTTAGGAGGGTGGACTTTGCTAGGATGGGGATATACATCAAAGATGCCCTGGCAAGGAAGGAAGCGGGGGGGTTGAAGAGCAGTGGGCACACCTAAGGGGTGCCATACTTGAGGTGACAAATCAGTGCATTAGGCTAAAAAACAAGGGTACGTGAAGGAACAAACCACTATGGTTCTCAAAGGGGGTGGCAGAGAAAATAAGGGCCAAAAAGGTGACTTTCAGAAAATACAAGGTGACACACAAAAGGGGATAGGTCAGTGCACCTAGATAAACAGAGAGAAGCAGGGAAAGCAGTTAGGAGTGCAAGGGCACAAAGCGAGGAAAGATTAGCACAGACAATAAAGAAAGGGGACAAGACATTCTATAGATACATTAGTGAAAGAAGGAAGGCCAGGGCTGGGATTGTAAGGTTCAGAGGGGAAGAATGGTTGTGTGTGGAGGGAGATCTAGAAAAAGCATCAATACTAAATAAATAATTCTGTTCAGTATTCACTGAAGAGGGAGAGGGACAGGGACCACAGCTGGGCATCAGAAACAACATTGGGAAAGAGGTGAACACCAGTCCATTTACAGAAGGAAGAATCCAAGAAGAACTCACAAAACTGAGGGTGGACAAAGCAATGGGACCAGATGGTATACACCCTAATATATTAAAGCAACAACCAATGGTGCTAGTGGCATTGCTGGCAGCCCTGTTTAGTGAGTCACTCAATACAGGAGTGGTTCCAGAGGACTGGAAGAGGGCACATGTAGTCCCTCTTCATAAGAGTGGAAAGAGGGAAGAAGCAGGAAGCTATACGCCGGTCAGCCTCACCTCCAGGCTAGGAGAAATGCTATTGCCTGGCAGCCTGGAACAATAGAAAAGTCCATCAGGACAACCTAAATCACTGTTTGTCCTTCGCACTGGGCAACTAAAATCTAATGCTGACTTTCGTCAGTCTGCACATGTGTTGGTGATATAGACTGTGAAAGACCGTCACATGTACAACTGCCAAAATACTTTTTTCAGCATTGGGTAACTTGCTTTGTCTGTGACTCCTGGGCTGCGTCAGTCTGTCTTCTACCTCTGCAGACAGCTGCATTCTTCCTTGGGGTGGGCTGAGATGTGCAGCCATACTAGGAACAGGATACACAAGTCCACAAGACACAGGTCAAACCTAAGTGACTGACTGAAGCACACGCGCAAGCAACAGTCCACCTCCTCCCAAGTCCCATTACTGATGGGACACAATAGACAGCCTAGTGGGACAGATGGAAGGGGAGAGTCAGTGGCAGAAAGTCAGACACTAATAGTAAATGCCCTTTTACTTTTCTTCCTGTTCCCTCATTGTCGTCTTTGAACTCTTCCTGTTCAGTACGTCACATTGCCCATTCATTGCAGAGGAGACTGGATGTGGCATGCTGACTGCAGAGCTAGGTTCAGTTTGACCAGATGTTGGAAGAGTGCTTTGGAAACGTCATATTTAAAATCAAAATCACTTTTAAGAGCCAATATTGTTGTTTGAAAACCAAAAAACCTGTCCCACTGCCTGATAAAGCAAGTGCAAACGAGAATGTAGGTGCCTTGTCTCAAATGCTTTATTAGACAGGGAGAGAGCGAGTAAAAATCTACAAAATCAAAAGCTCTTTTAAGAGCTAAGCCTCTTTTTTTAAAAGGAAAACTGGTGCCTGCCTATGAGATAGAGGAGAGCAGGCACTCCAGAAATGATGGAAATTAGTGTGGCAGGGAGACCCTGCCACCCTTGAGGACTGACCTTTTCTTAAATCTGTTGCAACAGTTCTTCTATTTCTTAACCTAATCTATCCTTTACAATTTCTAGTCCATAAGGTTGGCCACCTCAGGGCACCCTCTCCCCTTTCTTGACTACGCTATAGTGTCCTCTTCAATCTTCCTTTTCCCTCTCAGGTGTACGGTGGGGATGAGGCAGACTGACTACGCAGAGAAGTAGAACACCAGTGCTAGGTGCTCGAGAGTTCCCTGCTGGAGAGTTTGAATAAAGAATTGGAGGATTTTTCATGGGCTCAGCTGGAGGAGGACCCACTGACTGAGCAGGATATTCCTTTGTTGCCTGTGTTCCCAGGATGTTACCTGTTGGAAGTAAGAGCTTCAAGTTTGGAACGCAAATGTGAGACCCCAGGTAAGACTGTGCCTAGTGATATTGTGCTGGGGTTGGAGAATCCAAGCAAGCAAGAAGAAGCATATGAGGCTGAAGGGATTTTTTCTTGTATTAATACAGCTAAATCTATTAACAGTATTGACTGGGGTATACTGCAGGCTAAAGAGGCTAATGTTGTCAGACTGTCACAGTATGTTATGGTCAAGGAGGGTATGCAGAATAATAGTGGTCTGGGAGTAAAACAATGTGGTGGTATTTAGTTCTTCTGCCCTATCGATTTACTGTGCCCCACAGGGCAGGGCCAAAACATGTAAATGCTGATTCCATGTCTAGATGTGGTGCAGGAATTGATGTCAATGAAATATGATGCACTTTCCCAAAAAGGAGACAGTGCAGGGAAGGTTTTGTCAGTCTGTTAAGAAATGTGTTAATGCCTTAGGGTAAAGCATGATGATACCCACTGTGTTTATGATGGAAAGTTTATAGTTAATAGGGACCCTGAGACAGAGCATCTGAAGATGGATGGCTGGAAGCTCCATCCCTTCCTGGGACAGGAAGGTGGTAAGCAGTCTGAAATAACTGCTTCTCTCTTAAGGTGGGGGATATGTGACAAGGAGATCATGCCACTCTTGAGGACTGACCTTTTCTTAAATCTGTTGCAACAGTTCTTCTATTTCTTAGCCTAATCTATCTTTTTCAATTTCTAGTCCATAAGGTTGGCCACCTCAGGGCACCCCTTCCCCTTTCTTGACTGTGTTATAGTGTCCTCTTTAATTTTCCTTTTCCTTTTGAGATCCCCGTACAGGGAGGTTATTGTTGTGACCTCCAAGCTGATGTAAAACAACAGGCTGTGTTCCTCATTGCTGAATTTAGTATACAATAGCACTATGTCATAAAATACCTTGATATATATATCTTATGTGTATGAAACCTGTAAATGTTGAAAATACCATGGCACTAGGTGACTATATTACAGAAATTAAAATACCGGGGTAGGGATATCAGAAACCCCTCTGTTGTGTTATTTAAAATGCATGTAAATTACAGATCGTTTGAGAGGCCGTTTGACAAAATGCATTCCTGCTGTAAACTGAGCCAGCCTGAAATTTCAAGGTGATTTGCATATACATCCCATGATGCCTTGCTTTATGGGAGTAAGTGTGAAGTTGTGTTTCTTTGAAACTTGGCTTATTGCCAGTGCCCTTTGGGGATAACCCTTGCTTCAGTGTTTCTGCACTGAGTTTCTTTGCCTTTAGCTTGTTTTCCTTTTTTTTTATTTGAGCTCCCACCACCCAAGCAAACAAGGCCATATACAGGAAGCTAAATCTCAACTGAAAAGTTAGATCAGTGGGTCAGTAGGTGCTAAGTGCAGAGGAAGGACATGCATAGTCTGTTGCTGCAAACTGATATATTGAGGAAGGGATATGCCATTGCTGAACTGTATTTTAAATAAACATCACACAGAGATTGTGTGTTGAACCTGAAATTTTGCATCTGGTCCATCTGTTATCTCTCCACAATTAGGAAGGGAAAATCAGTCAGTTACAGGATCTGACAAATTAAAAAAAAGCTCACAATTTACCTCAGAAAATCTTTTTAACAGCCAATATAAAGTCGGGTCTGGATTAAAAAAAATATACCATCTACAGCCAGTTCACAGATTTATTCAAAAGCAGCTGGTGTGTGAATAGTTTTAGAGGCAAAGACAGGGAGGACATAACTCCGTTTTGTTTCTGTCTTCATTGTCAGCTGAACTCATTGATTTAAATTAACTCACAAAAGTTCTGTAAGAGCTAAGCCTAAATAGGGCCTGTCTAAGAAAATAAGATCCCATCAGACCACCAGGCAGTCTGTATTTTACATACACACACCCATACACACTTTGACGGGAGATAATGGCAGCTTGGCCCACCTAGTCGGCGCTTTTCCCGATGTTTTGGATAAGCTGCAGATCCTAGTTAACCAGCAGCCTACTTCCTCCTACCCCCGCTAGAATTACCTTATGTCTGTCCCATGCATTCTTGAATTTCCTCATGGTTTTTGACCGCACAACCTCTTTAGGAAGCCTGTTCCATGCATCCACCACCCTCTCCATGAAAAAATACTTCCTCACATTGCCCCTGAGCCGTCCCCCTTCTGACTTCAAACTGTGCCCCCTTGTTCTTGCACATTTCTTATTCTGAAAGATGCTACCCTCTTGGACGTTGCTGATTTCCTTGAGGTACTTGAAAGTTTCTATCATGGTCCCCCTCTTCCTCCTTTCCTTGAGAGTACGTATATATATATATATATATATATATATATATATATGTGTGTGTGTGTGTGTATATATATATATATATATATATATATATATGTTAAGCTCTTTTAGTCTCTCTTCATATGGCTTCTGGTGCAGACCCTGCACCATTTTAGTTGCCCTCCTCTGGATTGCCTCCATCCTGTCTGTGTTCTTGCGGAGATGGGGTCTACATAACTGCACGCAGTACTTCAGATGGGGCCTCACCAACTGTCTGTACAGAGGGATAACACCTTATTGCTTTCTACTGGTGATGCCTCTCACTATGCATCCCAGTATCCCCCCAGCCCTCCTTATTGCCTTCTCACATTGCTTGCCTACCTTTAGGTCATCTGATAAGACTACCCCCAGGTCCCTTCCATTTTTGTTGTTGTTAGTACCCCTTCCCCCCATTGTGTATTCTTCCCCTGGGTTTTTGTTTCCCATGTGCATTATTTTGCACTTCTTTTCATTGAATCTAAGCTGTCAAACTTTTTCCTTTTTTTTAACTTTCTATTTTTTCCACCCTCTGGTCCCCAAGCACTGCATTTTCAGGAGACTCCTGTGGTGTCTGCTCCTGTTTCCTTTGCCTTACCTGTACCTGTGCTTGACCCCCATGTAGCCATGGATCTGTCCTCCAGGCAGGGGGGAGTAGGTGGGGCTTGTACACCCCAAACATCTATGTCTTCATCATGTCTGCTTGTGAAACAGGCAGGCAGGAGCTTCGGGGTCTGCACCGGGTGCTCCGTCTACCCAGTGCCTGAAGACCTGTTTTTCCCTTTTTCTGGCATGGCATGTGCCCTAGATGTTGAGGCGTCGCCGCCGACGTTTTCCACACTCTTTCCCCAGTAACTCGGCTGGAACCTTGCTATACATCTGGCCTCCACCTGGGGTCAGCAGAGTGCTGAGCTACAGCCCCCTTCCCTCCCTGGAGAAGGCAAGTGGTCCTGGGGATGCTCAGCCTTCTCCCCCCCGGCCATCCCTCCGACTCCCCAGGCTTGCTCCCGAACCCAGGTCATCAGTATCACAAATGGTAGTGCTACCATTGCGCCGGTGGGCCGGCTCCTGCTGCCATACTTTTGACCATTCCTCCAACCTTGCCAAGTCCCTTCTCATCTTTTCCACCACCCCCTTGACTATCTACCCTATTACAGATCTTTCTGTCGTCTGCAAAGAGGCATACTTTTCCTTCCAGTCCCTCCACATTGTCACCTATAAAGACATTAAAGAGTTCCGGTCCCAGTACTGAACCCTGCGGTACCCCACTAGTAACCCCCTTTTCTTTGGAGTGGATTCCGTTTAGTATTACCTCTGCATCTTGTTGTCCAGCCAATTTTTTACCCAGGTTACCACTGTGGGACCTACTCCCAAGCTGGCTAACTTATTTATTAATCTTTTGGATGGGACTGTGTCAAATACCTTGCTAAGATTTAGGTAGGCCATGTCCACAGCCCCTCCCTGTTCTACTACAGTACTTTGGTCACCCAGTAAAAGAAATCTATTAGATTCTTCTGACATGACCTTCCCACTGTGAATCCATGCTGCCTTGGGTCCTGTGCTCAGCTGACCTCCAGGTACTCAACAATTCTTTCTTTCAGAAGTGATTCCATAATTTTCCCTACCACTGAGGTCAAACTAATGGGTCTGTAATTTCCTGCCTCTACCTTACTCCCACTTTTGTGAAGAGGAATCACATCCACCCTCCTCTGGCCCTCAGGTACCACACCATCCACCCATGATTTGTTAAAAAGGGTAGTCAGTGGTGTCACTAGTTCTCCCCTTAGTGCTTTTAGAGTTCTGTAGTGAATCCCATCAGGCCCTATTGCTTTGTCCACCTTTAGTTTTAGGAGTTATTTCAGGACCCTTTCTTCTGTGAATGGACTGGTATGGCCCCCCCCCCATCCAGAGTGCTTCTACTGTTTGGTTTAGGTACCTCCTCTCCTTTTCTTTTGTGAATACTAAGCAGAAATATTTGTTCAGCATCCCTGCTTTTTCACTGTCACTCTCTGCCCACTTCCCCCCCCTTTATTAAGTCTTACTATCCCTCCCTTGGTCTTCCTTCACTCCCTAATGTACATATAAAAAGTCTTATCCCCCTTCTTAACTGAGTTGGTTATCTTTTCCTCAGTTTCGGCCTTTGCTATTCTGAATGCCTTCCCCACTTCCTTCTGCTTTAACTGGTACAGTTCTCTGGCCTGTTCCTTCTGTGTTTCCTTATACTTCTGGAATACTATCTTTTTCTCCCTAACCTTCCCTGCCACCTCTTTTGAGAACCATAGTGTTTTTTCCTTTGTTTAGTTTTGTTTATTTGCTTTACACGTAGGCGTCTTGCCTCTATGATGGCAGTTTTGATTTTTCCCCATTGTTCCTCCACCCCTCTTCTTGCCCGTTTCCTAGTGCTTTTCTGAGGTACTCTCCTATTTTGCCAAAGTCAGCCCTCCTAAAGTCCAATACCCTTGCTTTTGTATGACTTGACTATATGGCTATGTTAATTGTGAACCACTTTGTTTCATGGTCGCTTGTTCCCAGATGGCTACCCACTTCTAAAGTGTAATTCTCAGTGTTAGTGGCTCAGTAGGTAGCACATTCACCTCTGAGGCCGGGAGATCAGAGGGCTGTGGGTTCAGTTCCCACATCTGGCACTTGGGTTAATATCCCAATACTGACACTGTAATGCAGCATGAGAGGGGTGCTGCACTTCTGAGGTGCCGTCTTTCAGATGAGACATTAAACCGAGGTCCCATCTGCCTGGATTGGTGGTAGTTCAGGTGGATGTTAAAGATCCCATGGCACTTATCGAAAAGAGTAGGGGAATTTCCCCAGTGTCCTTGCCAAATTTCCCTCATTCACTAAAAAAAATACCACCAACAGCTTAATCTGGTTCAAGGTCAGTTGGCATTCATCTGTATCCCTCTCCCCCGGGTCGTGCTTGAAAATAGGCAGGATTTGTCTAGTGCACGTACCCGGTCAACAAAAACTAACTAAATAAATAAATAAAAAACAAATAAATCTGTGATCCTTTCTCCATCCCCGTTTGAGAGTACCAGGTCTAAGACTGCTCCCTCACAAGTGGGTTCCAGCACTAGCTGTCTGAGGCATGCCCCCTGTAGGGCATCAAGAATGACCCTGCTCTTGGATGCGGCTGCAGCAAATGTGCTCCAGTTAACAACTAGCATATTCAGGTCCCCATCAGCAATATCTCTCCTTTTTCTGCCATTCTAAGGATGCCTTCTATCATTTCCTTGTCCATTCTCTCCCCAAGATGGGGTCCTGTATACAACCCCCATGCAGATTTTGGTGCTATTCTCTGTCTCCAGGGTGACCCACAGCACCTCCTCTCCTCCCTGTTTACCTTTTAGTTCCATTACTTTGATCCCTTCTCTTACATAGACAGTTACCCTCCTCCTCTTTTACCCCATCCCTCCTGTAGATTGTGTACCCTGGTATGTTGACATCCCAGTACTGGTTCACTGTGTACCATACTTCCGTGTCTGCCATGATATTCAGGCATCCCTCTTCCATGAGGCCATTAGTTCAAGGAGCTTGTTACCCAGACTATGGGCATTGGTACTCATTGCCCTCCATTTTTTGATGGTCTTACCCCTTTTAGCCCCCTCCCTGTCCTTACTGCCTTTGCCTTTTTCCTCCATTTACCCTTGTCCTGCTCCCTATCGATTTCTCTTCTTTGATGTTTACCTTGATAACTACCCCGTTTTGTGGGGTGGGGGTGGGGCTGGGCTTTCCCTGTTCCTTTTCAGTGTCTCCTTCCTTGGCTAGTTTAAATGCTTGCCAATGAAGCATTTAAATCCATCCCCTAAGACCCTAGTTCCCCTCCCGGACATAGACAGCTACCCTCCTCCTCTTTAACCCCCATCCCTCCTGTAGATTGTGTACCCTGGTATGTTGACATCCCAGTACTGGTTCACTGTGTACCATGCTTCTGTGTCTGCCATGATATTCAGGCATCTGTCTTCCATCGAGGCCATTAGTTCAAGGAGCTTGTTACCCAGACTATGGGCATTGGTACTCATTGCCCTCCATTTTTTGATGGTCTTACCCCTTTTAGCCCCCTCCCTGTCCTTACTGCCTTTGCCTTTTTTCTCCATTTACCCTTGCCCTGATCCCTATCGATTTCTCTTCTTTGGTGTTTCCCTTGCTAACTACCCCATTTTGTGGGGTGGGGGTGGGGCTGGGCTTTCCCTGTTCCTTTTCAGTGTCTCCTCCCTTGGCTAGTTTAAATGCTTGCCAATGAAGCATTTAAATCTATCCCCTAAGACCCTAGTTCCCCTCCCGGACAGATGCAGACCAACATGCCAGTATAAGCCTGTATCCCTCCAGGTGGAGCCCTAGTCCACAATGAAACCAAAACCCTGAGCATGGCAGCAGTTTTTTCAACCATTCATTGAATACTATGGTGCAGAGTACCATAGCCTCACCCCTGCCATAGACAGGCAGCACCTCCAAGAAGGTTACCGTGCATGCTACTTGTCTAAGGCCACTCCACAACTCCACAAACTCCTCCTGCACTGCTTTGATCCCATTCACAGCCAGGTCATTTGTCCCTAGGTGGACAATGATGACCAGATCCCTCTCCCATGCTTCTGCTCCCATAACCCTGAGGATTTGCTTCCTGTCCCTCCCAGCCATGGTGCCAGGTAGGCACCTTACCTCCCTCACCTCTCCCTCCCCAGTTCTACCCCCCCAATGACTTGAGTCCCCCACCAGGAGCTATTTCCTTCCCTAGTGGGGTCCTATGCAACCCTCCTGTGGGTATCCTTTGTGCAGGTTCCCAGCATCCTCCTTGGTGGCCACTGCAGAATAAGAATTGTGGAGGGGTACAACTGGAGGGATGAACCTCTGTTCCACTACCCTCACCCTCCCTGAGCCCACTGTGGTGTAACCAGTCCTCTTTCTTGGAAACCTTTGATGCAGCGGTGGTGGCCCTAGTGGTCCCTGGGTGGGGGGGGGAAGCTTCCTGAATCCTCACCAGGTCGATCTGGAGATGGGCAACCTCCTCCCTCAGACCAGAGAGGTGCCTGCAAATAAGGCAGCATCGCAGCCTCCAGAACATCTCCTGGAAGACTGCTACCCCACAGCCAGTGCATTGCAGCACTCTACACATCTCTCTCCCTGCCTGCATATTTTTTTAATGAATAAAATGTTTTTTTGTTAGTGTGTGAGAGCATGTGAGTTCAATTACCCCTTACACAATGTACTAGGCTGTTAAGGATATGACAGGTGTATGCCCTTTTCCCTTTTGGGGAAGTGATATCAGAACCACTGGTATAAAGGAAATGATGCCCTTGGGATGAGCGGGGTGAGGGGCAGGGTGGGCAGGAACTAGTCCATGCCTCCAGAAACAATCAGCTACAATTCTGACCCACCACCCCATTGAGTGCTCTCCTTCCTTTTAGGAGGACAACCTGTGCAACAGATTAACAGAAAATATATCCTGCAAAAAAGAATTTCAGGTGCTGCTCTCTTGGTTTTCCTTGCTTCTTTCCTGTAGTTTGCTGGCTCTGTCAGAATTTAAAGGCTTTATGGGTGGGCAAGTCGGGGCAAGTCCTGTTTTCAGCTGTTGCTCTCTTGGTTTCCCTTGCTTCTCTCCTGTAGTTTGCTGGCTCTGTTGGAATTTAAAGGCTTTGTGGGTGTGGAAGTCTGGGCAAGTCCTGTTTTGAGCTGTTGCTCTCTTGGTTTCCCTTGCTACACACACACACACACACACTTTCTTGTTGGCAGAACTTTACTTTAAAACCACAGGACAAATGAAATTTGTGCCAGATGATCACATTTCAGTTCATGGTTGTCAATGGGCAAGTCATTCTCAAAAAATTTTTCCTAGCCTGCTCACCTCAGTAGTGGGCAAGATAATGGAGGTGCTGCTTAAGGAAAGGATTGTGGAACACTTAGAATCCAGCAGAGCACAGGATCTGAGGCAGCATGGATTCACAGCAGGAACGTCATATCAAATAAATCTGATGGACTTTTTCGACTGGGTGACAAAAGAGGTAGATCAGGGGAGTGGTGGATATCGCCTACCTTGAATTCAGCAAGGCCTTCAACACTGTTCCATACAGAAGACTGGTTAACAAGTTGTGTAGCCTGGGGGTGGGCCACAAAATGAAGAACTGGGTTAGAAATTGGTTAGGGGACAGAAAGCAGAGGGTGGTGAGTAATGGGATCCAATCTGAGGAAAGGGGGGTGACAAGTAGGGTGACTCAAGGATCAGTCCTGGGGTCAGTCCTTTTTAATGTTTGTTTGTCTTTCATCTGGGTCAACCAGCAGAGAGGGTTATGGTCAGTGACCAATAAAAATTCAGCTCCCCAAAGATAGAAACGCAGTGCCTCTGTGGCCCATTTTATAGCTAAATACTCTTTTTTTATAGTTGAGTATTTCTGCTCTCGGTCATGAAGTTTTCTGGAAATGCACAATACCGAATGCTCCTCCCCATTTATGTTTTGGCTTAGCACTACCCCAAATCCAGAATTGGAGGCATCCATATGTACTTCAAAGAGTGTATTAAAATCAGGATACCTCAGGACTGGAGAGGAACACAAAGCAATTTTATGGCTTGGAATGCTTTCTCACATTCAGATGTCCATTTGACTGTATTCCCACATTTTTTCTTGGTTAGATCTGGAAGGGGTGTTGCTATAGATGCAAAGTTAGGTATAAATTGCTTATAGTAACTAGCAAGCCCAAGAAATGATCTAACCTGCTTCTTAGTCTTTGGGGTGGGACAGTTGGCTACTGCTTCAGTTTTAGAAATTTCTGGTTTTACATGGCCATTACCAAGTATGAATCCTAAATATTTGGTTTCATCCATAACCATGGCACACTTACTAGGGTTAATGGTCAACCCAGCCCCACTAATGGTTTTAATAACAGCAGACAAATGCTTAAGGTGTTTTTGCCTATCTGGGCTAAAGATGACCACATCATCCAGGTAGGCAGCAGCATAAGCAGAATGAGGGGCCAGGAATTGATCCATGAAGCTTTGGAAGGTTGCAGGAGCTCCATGCAGTCCAAAGGGCATGGTCACAAAGTGAAACAAACCCATAGGGGCACTGAAAGCTGTTTTATCACAAGATGTTTGGTCCACAGGAATCTGCCAGTACTCATTTGTTAAATCCAGAGTTGTGATGTAACTGGCACTTCCTATATGGTCAATCAGGTTGTCAACCCTAGGCATAGGGTATCAATCGAATTGGGATACCTGGTTCAGTTTACTGAAATCTAGGCAGAGTCTAATACCCCCCTCCTTTTTGGGTACTACAACAATTGGGATGATCAGGGACTTTTTGAAGGTTCAATGATACCCAATTGTTTTAATTTCTTTATCTCCTGCTGTACCTCCAACCTTACCCGCTCAGGGAGCCTATATGACTTTTGTCTAATAAGAGTGGAGGAAGTATGGATATGATGCTCTGCCCCTACCACTTTCCTGGGTACATTGGTAAAAGAAGAAAAAAAGTGTTTAATGACATGATTTAATTCTTACTTTTTCTGGTCATCTAAACATGGATAGATATATAACTCTCCTGTTCCTGTCTTCCCGTCTTCTTCTCATCTACTATAGGCCAGATCTATTTCAGATTCTTCTTTTTCTGGGATGACTAACATGCTTAAAGATGGATCTGATTCTTCTTGCCACTTCCTTAGAAGATTATCATGGTAGATATTCTTGCCAGTCCATTTATCAGGTGTTTCTGCTTCATAAGTGACAGTGCCTACTCATTGGAGAACTTTATAGGACCCATACCACTTCATCAGAAGTTTGTTTTCTGTGGTGGGTAGTAACAATAGTACCCTATCTCCCTCTTGAAATTCTTTTTCAGTACCCTCTGACCATAATACAACTTTTGTTTTTGTTGGGCTTGACTGCAATTCCTATGGGCCACTTCTGTATACTTTGCTAGTCTCTTTCTAAGATGGACCATGTATTCTATAATACTATCCACCCCTACATTTTTCCCTTCCTCCCAATACTTCTTTACAATGTCTAAAGGTCCCCGAGGATTGCGCCCATACAGCAGCTCAAACGGGGAATACCCTGTTGAGGCTTGGGGAACCTCTCTGTAAGCAAATAGTAGTAAAGGGAGGTATTGATCCCATTTCTTGCTTTCATCCTGGAAAAATTTGCAGAGCATCCATTTGAGGGTCTGGTTAAATCTTTCTACTAAGCCATATGTTTGGGGGTGGTAGGGAGATGTTCTTACAGCTACCACTCCCAGCAGGCGGTACAGTTCTTTAAGCAAGGCCGAATTGAAATTACTGCCTCAATCAGTTAAAATTTCCTTGGGAATACCCAACCTGCTAAAGACTTTAACCAGTTTCTCTGCTATCCTCACCATAGTAATGCATTGAAGGGGTGTGGCCTCTGGGTATTAGGTTGTGTAATCGCAGACCACCAGGATGAATCTATTCCCATTGGCACTTTTTTCAATGGGACTTACAATATCCATGGCCATACACTCAAAGGGAATAGATACCAAGGGTGGGGGTCTAGAGGGACCATATCTCTTTTCTCCAATTTGTGCCACTTTCTGGCACTCTTCCCAGGCCTTACAATAGTTAGCTACCAGTTCGTGGATGTTGGGCCAGAAAAACCTTTGTAACAATCTAGCCAAGGTCTGATTCCTCCCAGCATGCCCAGAGCAAGGTATATCATGCCCCAGTTACAACAATTGTGATCTATACTTCTTCAGAACTATCAATTGCTCTACCTCCTCCCCTGTCCTAGGGTTAGTGTATACTCTGTATAACACATTATTCTGGATCATCATTTCTGGGGCACCTTTGTGTGCCACCCTGCCAACCTGTTGAAATAAATGGGTTAATGGGGGATCACATTTCTGTTCATTAGAAATATCACTTTTAGTCACATTTAGTTCAATAGGTGTGTCAATAAGTCCCTTGATTTTCCATAGATTCTTAACATCTATTTTTCTCTTTTGGTCTTCCTGTTCTTCCCAGGTGAGCCTATCACTTCTTCATCAAAAGGAAATTTGTCCCCCAATACTTTTTCCAGTTGGCTTTGGGCCCTTGTTGTGACTACAGATAGGTGCTCTTTTCTAGCCAGCAAAGTATCAAATCCCGGGAAATTGTGACCAATCACAACTGACACAGGTAATTGTGGTACTAGACCAGCACAGACAGTAGTAACTTGTCCCTGTATGTTCATGTTCACATTGGAGATAGAATACCTGTGTTTATCCCCATGGATGCACATCACGTCTACTGAAGGTCCAATCACATTCTTAGAGTCTAACAGTTCAGGATGGATTAAGGTGTGTTTACTGCCTGTGTCAACAAGGCCCAGTACATTTTTATTATTGATCAGCACATCAGTCGTTGTGTATCCTATGTTTATTAAAGCCAAATGAGTAGGTTACGGTTTCTTCTTTGGACAGTACCTTGCTATATGTCCTGTCCCTTTACAGTTATGGCCAATAACATCAGGGGATTAAGTTCTCCTTCCTCTTCCTGACTTTCCATCAAATTTTATAGGCACTTTCCTAGTAGGTGCTTGAGAGGGAGTAAGAGTGTCTTACTGTGGCTGATGAGTTGGAGGTGGATTAGTCCATTCTGTAATTCTTCTTAAATGCTGGTTGAGCTGACAGAAAATCTTCAGCTAAGGTGATAGACAACTCAGCTGATTCGGGATTATGCTCCCTCACCCAGATCTGGACTTCATTAGGGAGAATCTGTAAAAATTGTTTGATAACCAGTGTCTCTATTACCACTGTGATTGATTTGCTCTCTGGTTGTAGCCACTTCACACACAACTGCCATAGCCTGATGAAAGTCTCTCTGGGGTGTAGGAGGATTGATAATGTAAGGACCGGAATCTTTGGTGGTAGGTCTCTGTGTTAATATCATAATGGTGCAAAATTTCTTTTTTAACAAGTTTGTAGTTGTCAGCACGTCTGGGATCCATATTGCTGTATGCCAGTTGAACTTTACCAGTCAAATATGGGGCAAGGCATACCACCCACTGCATTTGGGGCCACCCACATACTCTAGTTACACACTCAAAGGTGATCAAGTATGCCTCGATTTCATCAGTGGGTGACATTTTGGTTAATTTAATGTCTTTAGGGCTGGAGTCTTTCCCACTATTACCAGTTCAATGATTTGTAGGGTTCTCAGATTCACTGCCCAACGCTGGTCTTGTCTGCATCGCTCCTGTTCTCTTTCTTGGATATCCCATTCCCTTTGTCATTCCATCTTCAGCTGATGGATGGCCAGCCATCTAAGTAGTTCACCAATGTCTCTAGGTGGCTCATCTACTGAATCCTCCTCTCCAGCATCTGAGAAACTTTCCCTTGTGGGAGCCTCTGTCTTGGTTTAGGGATAGGCACCTAGGTTCAAACCAGATAATAGCTTTTCCCCAGTTTGTTCCACCCTTGATCTTGTCAGGATACCAACCACTTCCTGCTCAATCTGCTCCAGCATCTCCATTTGCTCTGGTTTCTCCACCATGGTACCTTACTCTCGTGCTTCCTCAGATATCTGGACAGATGTCACTGAGTTGGTGTCCCCCAGTATGCTTGGACCACCAACTATCCCACTTCTAAAACCACTGTGGTAGTGGGTTGTGGGAGAAGGAAACACCAACATTGCACCAGGAGACATACGAGGAGAGATTAAAAGACTTCAATATGTATACACTGGAAGAGAGGCAGGAACAGGGAGATATGATAGAAACCTTCTGGTATCTTAAGGGCATAAACAAAGTACAAGTGGGTGACATCTTTCAGTATAGGGGTGTACAAGGATGAGGAGGCATGATTTGAGATTGGAGGGAGGCAGGATAAAGGGGAATGTGAGGATGTTTTTTTTCACAGAAAGGGTGGTAGATGCATGGACTAGCCTACCCCAGGAGGTGGTGGGAGCTAGCACAGTGGGGGGATTCAAATGTGCATGGGATAGGCATAAGGAAACCCTAGAGGTGGGTAGGAAAGGCTAAAGCCGATGAGTAAGTAGGGCCAGCGACCACTGATGCAGGCAGGGAATATGGGCAGACTGATTGGACCTAGCGGTCCTTATCTGCCATCAAATACTATGTTACTATGATTAATAGGGTGGTTCCATTAGGATGGTGCTACCTTATGTTTCTGATGGTAAACAGCCTAGCACCACACAATATATTAAATTTTTTATGGCGGGTGTGGCATGGAAGAGGGACTTTTTAAAATCATCAAAATCCCATATCTTAGTTCAGGAATAAAAGAAAATGAAAAGAAAAATGTATATCTTGATGTTTTTGCCAGAAATACATTAATCACACTGTGCATTGATTAATCTGATGTAAATACTGAATGTCTGCATGGCAAGGATTGGCCATGTAGCTGTCCAACCAATGCAGATGAGATAACATGGAAAGAATGGTCATGGTTAATGATATGCATTGGAACCATGGCAATATAAATGTGGCCCTGCCTGTTTGCTCTGTTCATTGCCCTGCCATGCAAGCCTACAGGGCTGCCTAGGCAGGCCAGAGCTGAGTGTCTCCTTCTCTGTTTCAGTCCATGATCTAGAGGGCAATGCATTTCAGCTAGTGTGTTGCTGCTTGCTTGGTTGAGCGAGTCTGGGGGTAAAGTCACTTGTGGAAGGGAAGCACTGTAGGGGAAACCACTGCACAGGACACTGTTTGGGCCACCAAACAGGAGCAGGAATAAAAGGCTTGTATGCTCTTTTACTGTTATGCCACCCACCCTGCCTCCTCCTTTAAGTGCTCATTAATATGCCAGCCCTGCAGAGGAAGGAGGTCCATTTAAAACACCACCAAGAAAATTATATGTGTAGCAGCATGCAAGCAAAGTTGTGCAGCACTGATCGATGCTCGTGTTCTCATGTTACAGTCACAAAAAACGTTTAGGCTCACCGATGTAATACCTTACTTAGTGATCGGTAGTGGTCCCAGCTCCATAGAGTGATTTACGGTGAAGGCGAGTCGTGGGTGCTCCGCAATACAAAGCGGAGTACTTTGCATTAATAATGAGTAACATGAAGACCGTTGAAAACAATGACTTTGCTTTACTCCACCTTCCCAAACCACTACTCCACCAATTCTTAAGGCGAAGTGCATTGAAAACAATGTACTTCCCCTTACTTCACCTTGTTTTTAAGTTCCAAAGGCAAATTTTGCCGTGTTTTGTGGGATTTCAGGTCACATGGGGGCTCTAGATTGTTCTGCACAGCCTCAATTTGGGGTAGTGTGTGCAGGAAGCTGTAGGAGACAATCTGCTCTGAGGCTCTCTGCAATTCAAACCTTCAAAAGCTGTCAAAAAGTCTTTTTGAGTCATTTTTTTGCTGAAACTTTAGTTCATCAATTATAGGAAACCCTCCTGTGCTCATATCATCGAGCATTTATTGTTTGTGTGTGGATTTTGAATGTTAATGTACAACATTCAGTCTGTGTACTGAGAGACAGTGGAAGTGTACGTTGGGGAAGGGGCGTATCTCTGGTGTAGGTAGATTAACTTGAAGAAAAAGACAGTGCTTTCTGTTTTGGTGATATTTTTCTTGTATAACTGTGTTAATGTACACACAGTAATATTTTCAATATTTCTTGCCATTTTTTTGCTGATTGTTGTGGTGCAGCAGTGCTTAATTTTAGTTTGTTTAAAATATGTGGTTATATTACTGAAGTTTTCTATTTGCATGCATTACTTAGTGTTTGTGTGAGTATGTGTGTGATGCGTCATCAAATCAGACACCTTTTATTGTGCCACATAATTTCAGCAATGTGAAGCTGCTATCCACTGCAGCTGTGTGATTTTTGTACTTCTTTGTGGTATCTTTACTGGTACTAGTACTAGTGACTGTTACTGCCACAGTGCATAATTTTAATCTGTTTAAAATATGTGGTTATATTACTGAAGTTTTCAATTTGCTATGCATTACTTGGTGGGTGTGTGTGTGTGTGACGCGTGCCATCAAATCAGACACCTTTTATTGTGCCACATAATTTCAGCAATGTGAAGCTGCTATCCACTGCAGCTGTGTGGTTTTTGTACTTCTTTGTGGTATCTTTACTGTTACTAGTACTAGTGACTGTTACTGCAGCAGTGCATTACACTGCCCCCCCGTGGCCCGCCCCAACAGGCAAAGGTATTCTTTTGCAGATTTGAATTTCTGATGGTGAGCACTGGTTAGCTGTTGTGCGTTTGTGTCTGCATCTCTTCAGTGCACAGTGCAATCTTAATCTGTCTGTGCATTTGCATCTCTTTAGGGCCCAATCTCCATCTATAACTTAAGCCACAATTGTTTCTTTGATTTCCCTTCAGAGTACTGGACAGGTGTGGTGCTTAATTCTGCATGAACATTGTACTCATTAATATGCGTTTTTTAAGTCAGGACCATCATTATGAGTCACTCGTGATACAAATCACGTTCTTCATCATCACGGTCACAAATGCAGTCACAAATCACGATTCATGATCATTCACATTACGAATCACAAGATAAATTTTTTTTCTAGTTACTTGGATGTATTGTAAGCCTGTTTTGTAGTATCTCTCCAGGCTTCACTACCCCACCATTGTACTCGCTGATACGTGTTTTTAAGTCTGGGAGTTTTAAGCTACAGCTCGTCAGGGAAGTACAGTCATAGGCGGTAGGCATTCACATTTCTTCATCATCACGGTCACAAATGCAGTCACAAATCACAATTAACGATCATTCACATTACGAATCACAATATGAATTTTTTTTCTAGTTACTTGGATGTATTGTAAGCCTGTTTTGTAGTATCTCTCCAGGCTTCACCACCCCACCATTGTACTCACTGATACATGTTTTTAAGTCTGGGAGTTTTAAGCTACAGCTCATCGGGGAAGTACAGCAGTAGGTGGTAGGCACTCACATTTCTTCATCATCAAAGTCACAAATGCAGTCACAAATCATGATTCATGATCACGTCATGAATCACAACATTAATTTTTTTTAATAGTTACTTGGATGTATTGTAAGCCTGTTTTGTAGTATCTCTCCATGCTTCACCACCCCACCACTGTACTCATTAATGTTTGTTTTTAAGTCAGGGAGTTGGACAGTGTCTGCAGTACATACACAGACTGGAAAGAAGACTGAATGCACACATGCAGTTTAGTACAGTATACTTGCACTGCTCAGAATACAAAGTGTCACGCATATGGAAGACAATGCAAAAAGGGCATAATTACATACATGGGTCGGGGATGGTGGAGGAATACATTTTATAACACAGCAAGGAAGGTGTGGGGGGGCACATGGTGTGAGGACAAAAAAGATAAAGTGGGATCCCATGGTGATCCAGCAGCAGTTCCAACATGGACATAATTTGCAACTGATGTCCCTCTATGTGATCCAGCTGCTGCTCCACAGCACTTACCCTCTCATTGTTATCCTCAACAGCACTCCAGAGAACTGCCAAGTCAGTCTGTGTTACATGCAGTTCTCTGGGGTCCACACATTCTACAGGCTGACCTGCTGGTGGTGGTGGGGGTGGGGTGGGGTGCTGGTGGAGCACCAGGTGCTGCTGTAGCCACCCTTTTCTTAGGGATGCCACAATGCACAGCTACACCCTCTGCAGCAGAATGGCCAGCAGGTGCAGGCATGGTCCATTCTGTGGCAGCCTGCCACTCCGACTGCTGGTGATTGAGCATATGGGTGCACTGACCCTCAGTCCCCAGGTGAGTCCCACGGGGGCCACGACTCACCTCCACCTCACATAGGTGGCACTTGACCACACTGCTGTCCCCCCATACAGTAAAAAAACTGGCAAACAATGGAGGTGCAAGGAGGACCAGGCACAGGTAGGGGATGGCCTGATGAACTGGCAGCTGGCTGGTCACAGTGCTGAACAGGGATTGGATCCACACCTGGGCCATGGGGAATAGGCACATCCTGCTCCAGAGAACCTGTACTTGGTGATGGTGGTGGTTCAACTGCCTCAGAGTTAGGACATGAGGCGGTGCTATTCCTGCTTCTGGGGGGGGGTACACTCACAAGTATCGAGTGATCCAACAGGAATGGGTGCCCTTGCCTTCCACACATAATAATAATAACTTTATTTATGATAATAACTTTATTTTTAAAGCGCCTTTCAAAAATATCAAGGTGCTTTACATCAAAATACAATATACAATATCAAATTTAAACATATAAAATGAATAAATTAAAACATCATTCTGTTAAAAACAAACCATACGGTCATCCATATTATCAACAAATATTTACAGATAATTACCATTAATCATCCAGACAGGCCATATCTCATAAATAGGTTTTCAAATCTTTCTTAAATACCTAATTTCTTAAATACCACATGCTCACGGTACGATGCTTACCACTACCACACTCTCCCAGAGCTGCCCCGGCCCCAGACATTCCCTCACCCTGATCCATCTCTCCTACTGAGCTCCCTCAGTCCGAGCAATTACTACTCACACTGTCACACAACACACACACACAGTCACACAGACAAACAACTAACTACTTATAAAGGTAAGAAAAATAAAATTTACAGAACGAACAAATTAAGTAAAAAAGAGTACAGAAAAGACAAAAAAATGTAGCTTTTAAAAAAGCTGTTGGGTCTAAATCAAAGTTTAAATCTCCTCCTTGCTCTGATCTCAAAGTATCAGCAGTCACAAAACACACTCCTCTCTCTCTGTCTGCACAGGAGAAAGTAAAAGTGTCTGCTTGTAATACTCACTTCCTTCCTGCCTAGCTAAAGAACTTGTGACTTACACTACTACAAGCCATGTGATGTGTAGGGGGGCTGCCAAATCTGAAGCACCAAGTGGATCACTTAGAATCATAATGAGGAGCGAAGTTCATTAAAACAATGACTTCCCTCTGCGCCCATTCCATTATGCTGAATTGGTAATGACAAAGTGAGTGAGCACTTTGCATTGCCCACCTAACGTAGTGGATTGGCAACGCGAAGTGCCCGCTTCACATTCACTTTGCCAGCGGAATTTAAATTCGCTGCATCTCTAACCTTACTCCTATGATCGTTATACACACACACACACACACACACAAACAAATGAATTTAGTAAAGAAAGAACACCAATGACCTCTTGAATTCATTCCCCCACTAACATAGTGAGTATACCCTGCCAAGCCTTTCTCTATAACGTATGCCACACATTGCTCTTTTCCAATTTTGCCTTGTCTTCCCTACAGGTCCCGTCATAATTGATGAACTGGTCAGCACATTACTGTTGGGTGAGGCATTGGCCAGACAGTACTGAAGGAAGAAGCACGGTTCAGCAGGTGAGAGTAATGGTCTCCTCTTTCAAGCAACCATGGTCTATGGCTAGAGCACAGGATCAAGAACCAGAAGACAGGAAACATAGGTTCAAACCCAGCTGAGCCACTTTCTTTCTGTATGACCTTGCTCAAGTCATTTAACCTCTAACTGCTTGAGTCAACCCAGCAACACAAATGTATCCTAAAATACAGTAATTGTGCCTGCAACAGGACTTACTGTAGGTTTTATCAATGTTTTTTTCTTTTGCTCATAATGTGGCCATTTTTGGCTATTTTTGACCCAGATTTTCTGGATGCCCAATTCACCTCCCAACCATGTAAGTGGCATCTTAAAGTTAGGGCCAGGGAGGAGGAAGGGAAGGCTGAGCTTGCTGTTGGATTATGTTGTGCTAATAGCGATCTCTCATAAAATGTTTACTGCCTTGAGTTCATTACTGTTTGGAGTTAGCCTCTTGCTTTTGGACCAAGGTACATATCCATAAGTCTAAGTATGACACAACTGTTTCTGACCCAAGGACCGTTTCTCCCTGCATGCTGTCTACAACTCTCACTCCCTCACAAATACTCCTCACATTCCACTTCCCTCCTTCAACTATCTGTAGCAGTGAAACTGGCCAAACCGCATTACTTGCCATGTGTTTTGTTGGAGCACCCCCCCCAGTGGTTGAAGTTTACTCAGTTTTCCTCCTGTTCCCATAGTAGCGTCATGCAACCCTGCAAATGGTTTCCTGCCTGATACACTGCTCACACACATATGTATCAGCTCCTTCTCATGCTGTCAAGTAACATACATTTCTACCTTGGCTCTGCCAGCAGTACTACTGCTAGAAACAGTGCTATCTAAGCATTTACCCACGGCAGGGTGTGGGGTTATTGGGATTAATCAACACCCTGGGAGCACTGTGAGAGTGCCCTCACAGCACCCAGGGTGTTGATTAATCCCCAGTAACCCCACACCCTGGAGTGGGCTATTGCACTTATAACATGGGTTAAGAGGGAATGTGAGAATGTTTTTCTTCACGGAGAGGGTGGTGGACACATGGAATAATCTGCCACAGGAGATGGTGGGAGCAAGCACTGCAATCACTGTGGAAGGATTTAAACATGCCTGGGACAGTCATAAGGGAATCTTAGAGGTGGGGTGGAGGAAGGGGAAGCCACTGACCGGATAGGGTCAGAGACCGACACTGGGTATAGGTCTCTCTCTCTCTTGCTCTCTCTCTCTCTCTCTCTGCCTTTCTCTCTCTCTCTCTCTCACTCCCCACTACTCTCTGGGATGCTGTCATGCACCTATCTCTCACTCTCCCTCTCACTAGTGGGGTGCGGTGCTCTGAGATCGTTGGTGGGGGGGGACCTCAGACTGCACAGATACAGTGCTGGCTATATGTCACTCATGCAGTGCTTCTGTCTCTGTCTCTCTCTCTCTCTCTCTCTCTCTCTCTCCCCCCTCCATCTGCTGCTCCCTGCATGGTCTGTCACAGTGCCCACACCCACAGCCACACAGCACAGCAATCGCAGTGTCATGAATCGTGGCAGTGCGGGCGGTTGGGGACAACATAGGACAGGGACTTTGGTGACTCAGAAGCAGGGGTGTGAACAGGACACATGCCAAAGGATGGGACCGGAGGGACAGAGGATCCAGTAATGAACACCACAGGGACAATTGTTTCAATGCTGAGTGCTGCAGGGTTCCATTTCAATGGCTGCCTTTTGGAACTGATTGTCCCACACACCTAACTTCAACTTCAATTTCTTTTTTTTTTTAAAAAGTGCAAATCAGGATATCTAAGCACTTGTATAAAAGATAAAATGCAGCAAAAAAACAACAATCCACACAATTAAAAACAAGAAACAACATGTCATCTGTCATCCATATTCAGAAAAGGCAAGCCTAAATAGAGAAGTTTTCAGAGCTGACTTAAAGCTCCCTATGGTCGGGCACTCTCTTACCAAAGGAAGTAGAGAATTCCACAGGGTTGGTGCCACAAATACAAATGCCCTAGCACCAGATAAGTTAAGAGGGACCCTGAAAATCTCCAGCTATCCCTCATCGGTGGAGCAGAGTGGGAGGAGGGGGCGGCGATAAGGATGCAGGAGTTCTTGCAGGTAGCGTGGACCCTGGCCATGTAGGGCATTATAGGTCAGCAAGCCAACCTTGAAGGTGATTTACCACTGAACAGGCAGCCAGTGCAATCCGTGGAGAACAGGTGTTACATGGCAAGATCGAGGTAAACCAGTCAACAACCTGGCTGCCTCATTCTGCACCAGCTGCAAGTGACGAATATCAACCCCCAGGAGCCCTAGACAAATGGAGTTGCAGTAATCAAGGGGTGAGGTCACAAAGGCGTGGACCAACACTGGAAGGTCATCAGATGGGACCAGGTGTTTTATCCCAGCGATATTCCTCAGATGGTAAAAAGAGGATTTGATGACAACTGACACCTGCGACTTAAGTGTCAGTCCCTCGTCAAAAATAATGCTCACATTATGCACCCAATCTGAGGTCAACAGCTGGATGCCCCCGAGACAAAGCTCGGAAGGCCATCCAGCCAGTTGTCCCTCCACCTGACATCATGGGTCCACCACCAATGCCTCAGTCTTGTCTGGATTCAGCTTCAACCAATTGGCACTCATACAGTCCTGGATCTCGGCGAGGTAGTTGTTAAATACCAATACAGTATCATCCTGCCCCGGCACAACGGACATGTAGAGCTGAGTATCATCCACATAGCAGTGAAAACTCAACCCATGCAGCCTCAAAATGTCCTCCAAAGGTAGCATGTACACTGCAAACAACATAGGGATCCCTGAGGGACCCCACACAGTAGGCAAAGTGTAGGTACGCCCACTGATCTCTCTGCTCAGTGAATCTTAGCAACTGTATGGTAACAAACATTACTGAACGGTCATGTGGTGCTGTTCAGCCAATTGGCTTTACAGTTTTCCCTACCTCAAGTTATAAGTGCCATTAAGGGAGCTTTAGCATGGCCCTCATAAACATTATAGCCTCTTGTCTAAATTTACTGAGTTTACTGTGTGGTTGAGCAACACAACTCATATGTCCTGGCAGTAACTGGCACCTGGCTTAACTCTCATATTTATAATTCAGCAAATAACCCTTTTTCATAGGGTCAGGGAGGGCATAAAATGGTGAGGCTGTGCTATCTATGTAAAGAAAATCACAGTACAGCCACATAATTACCTCATGTGACCATGCTAAAAACTGAAACATTAGCTGGTAATCTTTTGTAAGAGGGGTAGGGAAACTGCTTTTGGTAAAGTTTATATTCCCCTGATAATGGCGAACGAGGTCTGTCATACTTTTTTGTTTCTCAGAAAGACAGTAAATTGGTGATGAAGAATAGTACAGATACAAACAAAAATACCAGTAAATGCTGAAAGGTAAAGGGCCCCATTTTTGTAACCACTCATCGAGCCTGTCAGGGTGGTTTCTATTGAGAGTCTAGGTGGCCCTCATAGGACAAGTAGCTAAGTCATGAACTCGAAAGGTCTTGAAATGTACAGCTACATAATGGTGGTCTGCAGTTCTACTTTCCATTGTTTCAACTTGTTTTTTTACTTGTTGAAGCCACATTTCTACTGTAGGAGGGTCTGGAAAGACTAATTTATTCATAAAATATTCTTGGCTGCAGCCACATAGAATTTGAATTTGATAGCAGATAAGGACCACTTGGTCCACCTAGTCTGCCCATTTCCCTACCTAATGGATAAGCTGCAGATCCTAGTTAATCAACAGCCTACTTCCTCCTACCCCCACTAGAATTGCCTTATGTCTGTCCCATGCATTTTTCAATGCTCCCACTGTTTTTGACTCCACAACCTCTTCAGGAAGGCTATTCCATGCATCCACAACCCTCTCCATGAAAAAATACTTCCTTACATTACCTCTGAGCCATCCCCCCGTATCTTCAAATTGTGCCCCCTTGTTCTTGCACATCTCTTTTCCTTTTTTATATTCAGATTTCTTTTTGCCGCTTCCTCTGCCATTCATCGTAGCTCCACTCTGGTCACGGTGCCCCCGAGACTCCACCACCTTATGAGCCCCTCGCTCCCCTGGTCACTCCCGGCTTGCCCCCCACGAGGCGGGGCATGGCACTGCAGTGGGCACCAGTGCCATGGGTCCATATCTGATTGGGGGAGCCCTCGGCCAGGTGGCTGATTGAGTCCCGGGGGCAGGGCATCATGGAGACGTTCAGCCGAGAGGGATTTTATCCCTATAGGCTGGGGCGGAGACGTGCAATGACGCCAGCGTCTGTCCCACCCCAGTACCCCTTGACTGTGCATCGGTGCATCGGGGGATGTACCCAGCTGCTGCTAGGCGCCACTCTCGCACCGACCGCAGGAACCCCCCACCCACCCAGAGAAGGAGAGCAGTCCTTAAGATGCTCAATCCTTCTCCTCCCAGCCAGCCCTCCGATGACCCGGGCTCGTTCCCGAACCCGGTTCACTGATGTCGCAAGTAGAAATCCAACCACTGCACCGGTGGGCCGGCCACATCTCTTTTTCTGAAAGATGCTACCCTCTTGGACTTTGTTGATCCCTTTGAGGTACTTGAAAGTTTCTATCATGTCCTCCCTATCCCTCCTTTCCCCGAGGGTATACATATTAAGCTCCTTTAGTCTCTCTTCATATGTCTTCTGGTGCAGACCCTGCACCATTTTGGTTGCCCTTTTCTGGACAGCCTCCACCCTGTCTATGTCTCTGCGGACATGGGGTCTCCAGAACTGCATGCAGTAATCCAGATGGGGTCTCACCAACTGTCTGTACAGAGGAATAACAACTTCCTGTTTTCTACTGGTGATGCCTATCCCTATGCATCCCAGTATCCCCCCAGCCCTCCTTACTGCCTTCTCACATTGTTTGCCCACCTTTAGGTCATCTGATATAACTACCCCCAGGTCCCTTTCCATTTTTGTTGTTGTCAGTATCTCACCCCCCATTATATACTCTTCCCCTGGGTTTTTGTTTCTCAGGTGCATTACTTTGCACTTCTTTGCATTAAATCTAAGCTGCCATACATTTGACCATTCCTCCAACCCTGCCAAGTCCCTTCTCATCCTTTCCACCCCACCTTGTGTATCAACCATGTTGCAGATCTTTGTGTTGTCTGTAAAGAGACATACTTTACCTTCCAGTCCCTCTGCAATGTCACTTATAAAGACATTAAAAAGGACCGGACCCAGTATTGAACCCCGCTGTACCCCTCTAGTAACTCTCCTTTCTTCATTGTGGACTCCGTTTACTATTACCCTCTGCATCCTGTTGTCTAGCCAATGTTTTACCCAGGCTACCACCCTGGGATCCACTCCTAGGCTGGCTAATTTGTTTATTAATCTTTTGTGCAGGACTGTGTCAAATGCCTTGCTAAAGTCTAGGCAGGCCATGTCCACAGCCCCTCCCTGGTCTACTACTTTGGTCACCCAGTCAAAGAATTTGATTAGATTCATCTGACATGACCCTTCCCGCTGTGAAACCATGCTGCCTTGGGTCTTGTGCCCCACTGGCCTCTAGGTACTCAACAATTCTTTCCTTCAGAAGAGACTCCATCATTTTCCTTACCACTGAGGTCAAACTGACAGGTCTGTAGTTTCCTGCCTCTGTCTTGCTCCCACTTTTGTGAAGGGGAATCACATCCACCCTCCTCCAGTTCTCAGGTACCATACCATCGTCGCATGGTTTGTTAAAAACAAGCAACATTTTCCCCAGTAAGTTTACCTTTTTTGAGCAGGACAGCAGAGTGGGAAATGCCACTACTAATTTATAGAAAGAAAAAAGGTAGATCCACTTCCAGGATCTTTTGGATAACAACATGGATCGTACTCCGATAGTTTTTGTTTTGTTTTGTTTACTAAAGTAGGACATGCCCAAAGGTTACCATGCTTTTTTTTTCACTTGAATTTATCTCTCCATCCTGTCTGCCCCCAGCATGGTGGTATACTGTACCTGGTCAGATTAGCACTACAGGAATAGCGCCAGGCAAGAGAGCACTAGTCCCTATAGCACTACTGTGGACAGTGAGCAGGGATGTAGAGCAATTGGGATAAGCACTCTGCTGGTTGCTGTCCATGGTGCTGTCACAGGATAAGGGCAGCAAAATACCAGGGGCTGGCCAAGCCACTCCTGTGGTGTGGAGGGCTGGAGCATGGAGCAGCTCAGCTGAGAGGCAGTGGAGATCAGGTTTCTAATACTGGTCTCCAACCATTTTGCAGGGATTGGGACTTCTTTTTTTTTTTTCACAAGGTGCCATGGAAACAGTATTCCATGGCCCCACAAATTTAACTTGCCCCATGATCCACTCCCCCCAGAATGGGAATCTTTAAGTCCAGAGGATATGAGGGGCACACTGATGGCACTTTTGCCACGCTGTTAATGCCGATGGCATTATGGTTGGCTATGTTCTGACCCAGTGCTCTTGGTGGCCCTCAAGGTCTGTCATACTTAAGTCAGTGCAGTGACCAATGGAAGGAGCATCATGAAAAATAATCATGGGTGACTTTAACATAAACTGACATGATAGGAAAAGCTACAAAGTCCATGACATGGTCAATGATCCAAACCTACACCCAAATATCACAAGTACAACACACATAAACTACAAAATGAATACAAACACATATGCGTGCACACACACACACACACACACACACACACACACACCCTCACCCTTATTCACTGGGTCCTTGTATGCATACCAAATAGAGTCAAAGCCTTTGGGATATTGCCTGACATGTTCAGCTGTCACTTCCCTAGCTTATGTAGCTGGAGAGCCAAGAAGATATGGCCTGAACCTATTATTACATACAGTATGCCCCCAGCACCTCTAAACTAAATAACGTTGAGTTCCTTAATGCTGTATCTAGTCACGTTGTCCCTACATAAATTACATCCCAGACATTGATACGATGCTGGACTTCTTAGGCCATGAATTCAAAAAGATATGTGACCAATGTGCTCCCCTTAAGAAAATCTGTATTAAGGGCTATATGCAGCAGTGGATAAATAATGATCTTTTGGAAGGCTATAGCCTATAGTTTCAGGGGGAGGAGCAACTGGCCACACTCCCCTTTTGGTCTATTTAAGGGGCTGCTCTCCTTACTGTGCACACAAGCATTTTTTCCTTGCCAGCCAGAGGCTCTGTCAGTCTGTCTTCTCCCGTGGGGCCTGCTGGGGCTTGCAGCTCCCCCACCAGTCTTGCTGTGTTTTGGCAACCTACTCTGCTCTGCTCTGTTTCTGCTTGACTTCTGTCTTGTGTTATTCTGCTTTAGTTAGTATTGCTTGCCTCTGGCTGCTGTGCTTCTTTGTGTTGCTTATTCCTGTCCTGTTTTTGTGTTTTCATCTGCTTTTTTTTTTTGCGGGGGTGCTTTTTGATTTCTAGCATCCTGTTGCCTTTGTATTGTACTACTCCTGAGCTTGTGCTATTTTGCCTCACATTTACTCTGCAGATTTCAGCAAAACCTTAAGTGCAACTTCAATCGTTATATATGTGTTTCAGCTCAGAAGCTACTTCCCTGTATCTGCTCTCCTATGCTATCTATCTTTCATTGATTACACCTGGTTCATAACTTTGCTGCCTAGCTAACAACCGCTCCTTTAGTGCTTCACAATAACCTAAGCAACCTAGTCCATGGACCTCAATCCTGCTTCCTGAATTTATATCAAGCAAATATTGCTCCTGTTTTCAGTGCATTGCCTTTCCCTACAGTTCTATGTTCATTCAGATTGCTTCCCCTATAAGCTATAGTTAATTACTGCTGGATGCTGTTCCATTACTTTTTCACCCTGCTTTATTTTACTTTGGAGGTCAGCTTGGCTACTGCTGTTGCTGTAAACTAATTTTAAAATCTGCATGTGGGTCATGGTCCTTCCCCATTGCTTCCTTGTTTTTCCCATGGCGGGGGACTGGGGGTTTTCTTGAAGAGCTGTGGCCCTGTGTGGCCTAATTACCTTATGTTTGGCTACTGCCTCTGCTGTTAAACTCTTCTGAGTCTTTGTCACCTTCATTTGGCATTCATTGATGGACTGGTTGGCTAACCTCGCACCACTAAAGGCCCAGGTTCCCTTTCGCTGAACCTTGCTTAAAACATGTCTGACCTATGTACGGTCTCCAACACTCGGTGCTTCCATTGTTTTACATGCTTGCCATGCTACTTATTGCTGCCTGTACCATATCTACTGTGTTTCTTTTGCTGCTTAGTACCTGATATTCTCTCCAGTGCCTTGTGTGGCCTGCTCCATTGCTACATGAGATTAGCCAACCATACCCATCAATTTGTCTCAAGTTCACCCACAGTCAATGGTCTCATTCTGCACCAAGTCCGCATCCTGAGCGTGTGATGCCTGCTGTGGGGTCCTTCCTTCCAGGCCCATAGTGGGAATGCCCTAACTCCAGGTGGAGCTTTATTCATTATTTTTTTTTTAACCAGGAGAGACACACTAAGCTGAAAGCTTGTTTTCAGGTGTGACCTGGGAGCACAAGGAAGTTAAGTGACTTGCTCAGGGTCACACAGTATGCAAATGTGGGCTGTGGTATTCAAACGCAGGTCTCCAGGTTTGCAGCTTAGAGTCTTAAACCACTGCACTATACTGCCTTCTAAGCCATTAGTTCTGAAGGTCGATGTACAGTGATGCCTCTTGATGTCAAATTTTGACTGAGCTATGAATGGAGGATATATTGCAGTCCTTTAGCTGCAGCACCAGCTGCCTAAGGCGCCTTCTACACTATTCTCCCCATAACTGCCTTTGATTCACTTGGTTTGTTTTTAGATTGGTAAGCCAGCTGAGCACCTCAGCAGTCATCATGCTCCTCTTCTCACCTTGGAGGAGCTGTGTTGCAGGGTTAGCTTGCAACCATTCATGACATTCCCATTAGAGGGATAGTGTGACAGCCTTCTTCCAAACTGAAATATTGTCGACCCCCTTTGATTGGGTTTTCAAATTGCAGCAGCAGAGCCATCACTAATCAAAAACATCCCAAGCCTGGTGGGAAGGCGACCTGTGCCTTGGATCCTCAAACATTTTTTTTTCCTCTCCGTGTCACAGGTCATAATATTTAGTTAGCCTTAGACAATAATCCCTAGGGCACTTAGGTAGGTTTCCACTGTTGGATGGAGCAGGTGGTCATCCTGTAAGTGTCCCGTCTCCCCCTTTGGCTGTTCTGTCTCTTCTTAGGAAGCCAGACCTCTACATCTTACTGTCAGCCCTCTGAGTGGGTCATTGTTCACCTGTAGTTTCCTGCCTACTCTACTTAAACAATACTACCAACTAACCCATGTTACAAACTGAACCCATGCCACCAACTGTCCTATGTACAGGTCCTTGACCCCTATACATTTTCACTACCTTGTATTCTTTGCTTGACACTCTTTCGGGGCTTCTTCCTAAGGCATCTTTAGCCAATGAAATCACTCCCACAGCACCTCAAGGAGTGGAACCCTCCCCTAGGGTTCCTTGACTTCATACCCTTACAGGGTGGTATATCCCTTGGATAGAGAGGTGAACAGCCAAACTTTATGTATGTTACACAAGCACAAAACCAGTTGCACAGGCACATTGAAATTTTTTTATTTCTAAAGTTTTGTCAGGAGAGACAAACTGAGCTGAAAACAGCTCATTTCCAGATGCGTCCTGGGAAGGGGGTTAAGGAGGGCAATCAAAGCAAACAATTACACAGTAGAAACAGGTCCTTAAGTTGTTAAAAGTAATGAGGGAAAGAGACTGAGTCTGGAATTTTTCTAGGAAAAATAAGGACCAGGTCCCTTTTTGAAAGTCTAGAGAACTGCTGAACAACAGCAACTACCTTATTAAGCAAACCAAAGTTGAATTTTACAAACAGAAGCAAAAGGTTCCCGGCTTGAACCCCAGAAGAGCATAGAATAACATCAATGTCTTACTGTGTAGATCTACTGATACAAACCATCATCCTGCTGCTATTGAACTTAAGGACTCAATCTTTACTGACCTCCTAGAGTTAGTTGAGTTCTTTATTGCCTGTTTCAGTAGCCTATGGCAATCTCCCCATTGGTAACTTCCCAGCTGCTGACTTGTTGAAGGCCCAAGCTGACAAGTGCCTGCAATACCTCCAGTTCAACTTTAAAAACATCACATGGTCCGAAACCCTGAAATGCTCTTGTGATGACCAAACTACTTTCTTGCTGGATTGTCTGCATAGGCATAGAGTTTGGGGGGCCTTCCAGGCTCAAGACCCCTCCCAGGAAAGCTGAGCTGAGCCCCCCTTGGAATTTGGATGATGCAAAGCATGCTGCAAATGCCCTTTTTTCAACAGCCACACCCATGCAGATGGTTCTTTGGTCAGATATGGTAACGTTATGTGGTATATCATCCACTACTCACCCCTACTATTCATTCATTCTCACACTGACTGTGTTAAATTGTTTTT
Source organism: Neoceratodus forsteri (assembly GCA_016271365.2). Classification (NCBI taxonomy): domain Eukaryota; kingdom Metazoa; phylum Chordata; order Ceratodontiformes; family Ceratodontidae; genus Neoceratodus; species Neoceratodus forsteri. Next base: position 762,422,751 of record CM057451.1, read on the forward strand.
GTTTAGTTTTTTTAAAAAGGGTACAACACAAGATGACAAAAGTCATGAGAAACCTACAGAATGGTTCATATGACAAAAGGTTAAACACATTCAAATTACATTCCTTAGAGGTTCAGAGAAAATGGGAGATCTGTTGTTAATTTATGATATACTACAGGATGAATCATTAATAAAACACTTGAACCTAGAACTCAAAAACAGGACCTTAACAACAAGGGGACATGTATTACAACTAAAGGCAACTAGGTTCAAGTCAAAAATAAAAGAAAATATTTTTTCACACAAAGGGTGATCAACCTGTGGAATGGACTCCCCAAAGAAATAACTGAGAGTAAAACTAAGCACACCTTCAAAAAGGGAGTTGGCAAATACATTGAAAATGGAGGAAATATGAATTATTATATGGAAATGTAAGGAGCTGCTTGTGGGCGCTCGCCATTTTCGTGTTCCAAAACATTTAGTGACATTTAAATAGCTGGCTTGCTTGGTCGTAGTGGTATGTTAACAGAAAACAGCTATTGAAAACTTAAGCCATAACTCCAAAGCATGTGCATCTGTGATTCTGATGCGCATGCTCGGAGTTGCGGTTTGGACTGGCACTGGACTCTGTTTCCCAGCAGCAATGGCTGCTGTAGAGTAATGGCTTTTGGTGGGCTTCAAATTTTCCTAGTCATCTAATGATCAAGTGGGTGGAGGCAGCGGACATCACATCAATTTTAAGTGAGGGTCAGCAATAGTTAATATGGGGGTAACAGTGTGGGTGAACTGTGGGCTGTGTGGGGGAGGGATTTTGTTTCAGTAATACAGCTTTTGGACTTGGCCTGTACCCATGTGTATGTAAGGATTAATGGTTAACCCACAACAAAGGAGGGGTTTGCAGTAGGGAATTAATCCATGCCTTGGGTGTTTGGGGCACAAGGCCATAGGCCAGTACCTCCGCCCTCCAACCACCCACAGATTAATTCCCTAGTGAACCCCTCCTCTGGAGTGGGTTAATAATGCACTTGTACCATGGTTAAGAAAAAGAACAATATAAGTGCAATGTAATTCCTACTATATCATTAGATTAGCAAACACTGGTTGTGATCTTGGATTATGTAGGAAGCTATATTTATTAATGTTGTGGTGACCAAAAAAGGAACCTTGTAGTTTTCAGTACTCAAACAGTCAAGCAGAGTAAAAGGAAATTTTGCTTGTAGGTCACTGAAGAGGTTAGCTTGGTTCAAGCACTTCCAGACACCCGAAGGAATAAACCTAAGGCCATTCTGTCTCACTCTGTGGACTTTGGGGAAACCCTCCTTAATGGCCATGACAAGTAATTATGCTTTGTTGCTTGAATGGCTGGAAGATTTGGATAACAATCCTGAGTATAAGGCATGTGCTGCAGAAGCTTATGGGCTTTTTGATTCTTTAAAAATATTTGACATCTTCTGCAAATCGAAGTTGCTTTGAATTATTTTTACCATTGTTGAAGATGCCAAATCTGCCCTTCAAGGAGCCCAATTGAATTTTTGGCATGGTGAAGATGTAATTAGGACTATGAGGGAAATACTACTTGCTGGGCAGAATGAATTGCTCTTTCATGCCATTTGGCAATCAGCAATGCATGCAGCCTAGGGTCTAGGGCTTGAAGAGCCTAATTTACCAAGAAAATGAAAAATTCCCACCAGGTTTCAAGAAGGAGGGGCTGAACAACATTTCCTTGCCTCACCAGAGGGTCATTATTGGCAGCAATACTTTGAAGCCATTGATAGAGTATTGGTTGGCCTCACAGATCATTTTGAAGCAAAGGAGACCACCTCTCATTTAACCAAGTTGGAAGATTTTCTGGTTGGAAAGAAAGATGTGACACATGGGAAGGATTTATACCAGGATGAGTTTAAAGAGTATTCAAGGCTCCTGCTGCACAGAGATATGCTATTAAATGTGGCCAAAGTCTCTGGTACCACTCTGAGAGTCTTTCAAGGTGTTCTGGAATTCTTGAAAGCAGAGGAATATTAGGGACTGTGACTGTTAATTCCAGAAGTCATGAGATTAGTGAAGCTTGTTCTGACTGTGCCTGTGTCTACTTGTTCTGTAGAGAGGTCTTTTTAGAGCCTTTGTAGGTTGACTTCCTACTTATGTTATGCTGTGACCCAAGAAATGCTGAGCGCTGTTGCCGTCCTTTCAATCCATGCAGGTATTGCCAGAAATCTCGATATGAAGAATCTGATTGATAATTTTATTAAAAAAGCTTCAGCAAGAATGCATACATTTGCTTTAGTCAACAAGTAATAAATATCTTCAGTAATTTTCTTTGTTCCATCAGTTATAAAATAATTTTTTTGTGTTTGAGTTATATGTTTGTATATTCATACCAGTAAAAAAAATACAATTGATTCTGTGTATGAAACCTAACTAGCTAATTCTGGTTGAATTATTTTGGTAGATGTATTACGTGTTGTGAAAACCTTGTGAAGATTAGGGTAGTCTAAAAATAGGTTAACTATTTAGGTCAATAGTTTTAAGCCTGAGACCCCCCTTCCCGGAAAACCTAAACTGTATGCCAATGATTGTCTGAATAATTGTTTGTTTAGTTGCTGGTTTGCTCTCTGTCTGGTGCTGGATTGTGTTCCTTTCCATAGAACTTTTTGGGTTAGATTGAGCAGGTAGCTCTCAAACCAGGAGGCAGTATAGCGCAGTGAGGAGGCAGTATAGCGCAGTGGTCTAAGGCTCTGAGCTGCAAATCTGGTGACATCCAGCAGACCAGACTGGGTTTGAATCCCATAGCTTCTACTTGCATACTGTGTGACCCTGAGCAAGTCACTTAACTTCCTTGTGCTCCCAGGTTGCACTTGTAAAAAAGCTTTCAGCTTAGTGTGCTATACCTGGTTAAAAACAACTAAATAAATAAAAAAAATAAATAAAACCAGGAAAGTGAGAGCATATCCAGTCCTAGTTGGTAGAGTTTGGAAAGAAGAAGTTTGTGGCTGACCAAGTCAAATGCCTTGGACAGGTCGATGAATAGAGCCCCCGTCGGGGAGCCCCGATCTATGGCATTGAGGATGTGAGACGTGAGTCAGATGAGGGCTGTGTCAGTGCCATGGTCTTTCCTAAAGCCATGTTGTACATCAGCTAGGAGTGGTACTGCTTGAGGTAATCCTGCAGTTGATTGTATACTAATCTCTCCTGCACCTTCCCGCGAGGGCAGAGTGCGGAGATTGGCCTATAGTTCCCCACTGTGTCCCTGGGTCCTTTTATATGAACAAGGACTATGGTTGCTACCTTCCATTTACTTGAGACAGTTCCTTCAAGGAAGGACCTATTGATGAGCATAATGACACGGTAGGCGATTGCAGGGGCAGCAGCCCTCAGCAGCCTCGGTTCAAGCAGGTCATGTCCCGAAGAGAAGTCAGGGATTATTTTGAGTAGAAAGGGAAGTACATCTGTAGGTTTAACCAGTTTCAGGTGGAACAGAGGCTGAGCATGCTCCCAATCAGCACTGCCTTTGCAGGGAACACCAGAGAGGACAGGGGGTGAGAGTCCGCCTGGGTTGGAGAAGGAAGCATTGAATGCTTCTGCTACTGCAGAGGGGTTATTGATCAGGGTATTCCCAACCAGGACTGCACCTTCTTGGGCATTAGGGGCACCCTTGAGAAGCATGTTAATATGAACCCAGAATTTCTTGGGATCTCGTAAGTGACTAGTCTGGAGATCACACAGGTACAGTACTTCGACTTTGCATGTTTGGAAGCCCTCTTGCATTGATTCCTCAGCTCCCTGTACTTCTCCCAGTCAGATCTGCTGCCTGAGGATTTGTAAAGTACCCAGACCCTGTCTCAGAGCAGCATACTTCACTTGAGGCCAGGGCTAAGTCATTTATGGCACTTGCCCTGTACCCTTAGTTTCTTTCACGGGGCAAGTAAATTGGCCATGGACAAAACAAAAAGTTGGTAAAATAGTCAAGCGCCTCATCCACTGTGGGGAGGGAGACTATAGGATCCCAGTCCATGGCTTGCAAGTCAGAGCAGAAGTTAACTGGTATGAGTCTGCTAAAGTTCCTGGCTTCTATTGCCCTAGCAGCAAGTTTAGGGGGCTTATTAGACCGGGTACAGAGGATTGGTGACTGATCACTCAGTGAGTCTACCATGATGCTGGCTGTCAATATACAGTCCAGGCAGGAGACTAGTGCACAGTCGAGTAAAGAATGATTGCCAGACTTAGCGTTATTCCTAGTAGGCAGGTCGATGGCTTGGATCAAGTTGGAGGCCAGCATAGGGTTCTTGCTAACTGAAGTCCCCAGGGCAGTCCAGTTCAGATTGAAATCCCCAAGGAGAATTATCTCCCCAAGGGGGTGCTCCACCAAGGCATGGGTTAGAGACTGAAGAGAAGAGGCAGCTGATTAGGGCAGGAGGTAGGCACACCCTATGTACAAAGGTTTGGTGTCTGCAAGGAGCACTTTAGTAAATATGATCTCACTGAGTCACAAAGGGGAGGGTGATCAAGCTGCGTAGCATGCAAGTTTGTGCTGACATAGATGAGAACCCCACCACCTTTTTCCATACTCTATCCTTTCTAAAGCATTATAGCTGACCAGGTCAATTTCATGAGGGAGGAGCTGTGGCTTGAGCCAGGTCTCAGTCACCGCTAGTACATCAGGTCTGTACAGTGCTGTCCATGCCTCAAGGTCTTGGACTTTGTGCCTTAGGCTGCCGATGTTCATGTGCACCAGCTTGAGACCCCTGGCATTGGCTCAGAGAGGGTTGGTAGGGTCACTGAGAGTAAGATTAGGGGAGTGGGGACCAAGGTTTGATTCAACATCCCCCCCAGTGCAAGATTAAGTTTGGCAATGTACCCAATAATTCTCAGGGTGGACAAGGCAATAGGACCTGATGGCATACATCCCAGGGTACTAAAGAAGTTAAGGGTGGAACTAGCAGAGCCATTATCAAAACTGTTTAGTGAGTCTCTGAGCATAGGAGAGATCCCAGAAGACTGGAGGAGGACTCATGTGATCCCACTCCACAAGAGTGGTAGGAGGGAGGAGGTAAGGAACTACAGACCAGTCAGTCTTACCTCAGTAGTGGGCAATATTATGGAGGCACTTCTTAAGGAAAGGATAGTGCAACACCTGGAATCCATAGAAGCACAGGTTCCAAAACAGCATGCATTTACAATTGGAAGGTCCTGTCAAACTAATCTCATAGATTTCTTTGACTGGGTAACCAGAGTGGTGGGCCAAGGTGGTACAGTTGATGTCACCTACCATGACTTCAGCAAAGCTTTCAATACTGTTCCACATAGAAGATTCATTAATAAGTTGGGTAGGTTCGGGGTGGGTCAGAAGTTGATCAACTGGGTGGCAAACTGGTTGCCAGGCAGAAAACAGAGAGTAGTAGTAAACGGTATACAGTCAGAAGAGATGCAGGTCACAAGTGGGGTACCTTGGGGATCAGTTCTGGGGCCAGTCCTCTTCAATATCTTCATCAGTGACATTGCAGATGGACTGGAGGGTAAGATTTGTCTGTTTGCAGATGACACCAAGATCTGCAACAGAATAGATGATCCAGATGGGGTGGGCAGAATGAGAAGAAATCTGGATAAACTGGCAAAATGGTCAGAAGTGTAGCAACTGGGGCTTAATGCAAAGAAGTGCAAGATCATGCACATGGGGAAGAGAAACCTTGAAGCTACCAATAGGTTGGGAGGGGAGTTGCTGGCAATTACAAGGGAAGCAGCAAGCAAATCTTTATTTATATAGCACCTTTCAATATCAAGGCACTGTACAAAGTATAAACCATAAATGTGCAAGCAAACAGCAGTATAAATTTAAAATCAGTCTGGGAAAGCTAGTGAAAATAAATAAGTTTTTAAGAAAGATTTAAAACTACTGATGGTCAGGCATTCTCTTAACCAACGAGTTAGAGAATTCCACAGACTTGGTGCTGCAAATGCAAAAGCATGCACTCCAGATGTTTTAAGATGAACCCTGTGAATCTCTAGCAATCCCTCATCAGCGGATCAGAGGGGGCGATTGGGTGAGTAGGGATTCAGGAAATCTTCCAGGTAGTCAGGTCCCTGTTTGTATAGGGCTTTAAAGGAGCTTACCTTAGAGGTGATCCGCTCATGGACCGGCAGCCAGTGCAGTCCACGCAGCACAGGTGTTATGTGACTGGACATAGAGGTACCAGCCAACAGCCTGGCTGCAGCGTTCTGCACCAGCTGCAAGTGGTGGATATCAACCCCAGACAGCCCTAGGTAGAGGGCATTGCAGTAGTCAAGATGGGTAGTGATGAAGACATGGACCAATGTTGGAAGGTCACCCGACGGAACCAGGTGTTTCACCCGGGAGATATTCCTCAGATGGTAAAATGAGGATTTAACCACAGCTGATATCTGAGATTTCATGGTCAAGCTGTCGTCAAAGATAATGCCCAGGTTCCACTCCTAATCTGAGATAGTCAGCTGGACACTGTCAAGCCACAGGCCTGACACGTGCCCAGCCCCCAAACATGTCCCTGGATGACCCAGGTCCACAACCAACACCTCAGCCTTATCCGGATTCAGTCTTAGCCAACTGGAACTCATCCAGTCTCTGATCTTGGAGAAGCAATTATTTAGCACATAGACCGCATCAACCTCTCCAGGCACAAAGGACATATACAGCTGAGTGTCATCTGCATAGCAGTGAAAACTCAAGCTGTATCACCTGATGATATCTCCCATTGGCAGAATACACACTGCGAACAACATGGGCACCAATATGGAGCCCTGCATCACCCTGCAGAACAGGGGGAAGGTGTCGGAGGAATAAATTCCAGTGACCACCCTCTGAACCCTGCCTATGAGGAATGATAAAAACCATTTGAGAACTGTACCCAACAGTCCACAGAGAAACTGCAGGCTGTCCAAAAGCACCCCATAGTCTACAGTGTCAAAGGCTGATGAGACATCGAGAAGGACCAAGATTGTACAAGCCTTTCAATCTCTTGCCATTAGGAGATCATTTAGTACCCGAACAAGCACAATCTCTGTGCTATGCCTCTTTCTGAAACCAGACTGAAGAGCTTCATAGACATTTTGGGTTACAAGGTGATCATCCAGTTGCAATGTAACTATTTTCATAACCTTCCCCACAAAGGGAAGGTTAGAGACAAATCGGTAGTTAGCTGGATCTTCAGGGTCCAAGGAGTAGTTGAATGACCTCCTCCTTTAGGGGGTCTGGAAAGACCCCCTTCACCAAGGATCTCCATACAATTTCAGTTAGGATCAGACCGATAACATCTATACACCCCACTAAAAGGGGGGGGAGGGCCCGGATCCAAACTACAACAAGTTGGGCACAGAGTCTGGACAATCTTCACAATGTCCATGAATTCCAGTAGGCTGAAATCTGTCCAGACAGATCAGGTGCTCACCACCTCCCGTCGACCTCCGCAAGCCCTCATAGAGAAAGCTGGCTGATTCCGAACCTGATGCTTGCAATCTTTTCTGCGAAGAACTGAGCTAGCTCATCACACTTAATTTGTGAAAGAGCTCTTCCGGACTGGTGACAGATTGGATTGCACAATCTGTCAACAGTTCGGAAAAGTTGAGCCGGTCGATTCTGCGCAGCAGAAATCTCCCTGGACAGGAACTCTGCCTTCTTATGGGTGATTTCTTATTGATAGCCCTTATAATGTTCTATCAATCTAAGCATGTCTGCATCTAGGCCAGACTTCTGCCATGCTCTCTCCAGCCTTTGAACAACTCACCTCAACTCCTTCAAAGACCCATCATACCAAGGGGACCTTGGGTGAGGAGTGAGTGGTTGACCATGAACAGGAGCAATCCAAATCCAAGGAAGAAAGAGACTTGGGCATCATCATCACAGATGACCTGAAATCATCCAAGCAGACCATTAAAGCAGTAGATAAGGCTAGAGGGGATGTTGGGGTGTATTAGTAGGAGTATCACAAGTCATAAGAGGGAGGAAATAATCCCTCTTTACAAGACACTGGTTACGCCCCATCTGGAGTACTGCATGCAGTACTGGAGGCCGCACCTGCACAAGAACATTAACAAAATGAAGGCAGTCTAGAGAAGGGTAACCAAAATGGTGCAGGGACTGCATTAGAAAACATATGAGGACAGATTAACGGAGCTCAATATGTATACCCTAGAGCAAAGGAGGGAGAGAAGTGATATGATCAAAACATTCAAACATCTTAAGGGCAGTAACAAAGTGAAAGAATCTAACATGCTTTAATATAAGAAAAATAGCAGGACAAGAGGACACAGCATGAGATTAGAGGGAGGCCAATTAAAGGGGTAATGTGAGAAATTTCTTTTTCACAGAAAGGGTGGTGGATGCATGGATTGGCCTACCTCAGGAAGTGGTGGATATGAATACAGTGCAGGGCTTCAAACAGGCATGGGATAGGCATAAGAGGGCAATACAGATGAGTATGAATAGATAGGCCATTGACACAGTAAAGGCATATGGCACATTCATAAGGTAGAAAAAATGGGCAGACTGGATGGGCCTTGCTGTCCTTATCTGCCATCAACTTCTATGTTTCTATGTTTTTATGAATTTTAACCCAAATGAAAATATGGATAACAGGTATTTAATCACACATCTTTATGATGTGAATGCTAATACTTTGATGGAATTAGGAAAACAGTTGTTTAGACCCAAATCTAGTTTTTGTCCACAGTCCCTTAACCCATACTTTACAGCATATAAAAAACTGTCATGAATGAAGTACAAAAGATATTGAAAAACAATAAGGGTTTCTATAGAAATAACCTGTCCTTTAATGAACGCCTTGCAATAAATGAATTGAAAAATAACAAAAAGCTGGTAATAAAACCATCAGATAAAGGAGGCAATTTAGTAATTATAAACAGGGACTTCTATAAAAAACAAGGTCATGGAACTACTTTCTGACACACAGAACTATGAGAAGCTTAGATCAGATGCTCTGTCTCAATATAAAGTTACATTCATTCTTATTCTTGAAAAGACAAGAACTAGTAAAAAAGTCACAGAGGTGAATTTACATATTTACTGCCAAAATTTCCCATGACTCCGACATTTTACATCCTCCTAAAGATTCACAAAATATTACTAATCCACCATGGAGACCAGTAGTTTGTGGGACTGATTCATCTACAAGCAATCGGTGTGTATTTATAGACCATTTTTAAAAACAAAGCTTCTCTTGTTTAAAATCATATACAGTTCTAGAGACACCATGCATGTACTAGAACAACTTAAGGATTTCAAGATGACAGAGGGAATGAGGTGGCTCACAAGAGACATACAATCACTAGACACATCAATCAGACACAGTGGAGACCCAGCAGCATGCAGATATTTCATAACACAGGACCCACTTTTTTTTTTTAACCAGGAAAGACATGTTAAGCTGAAGCTTGTTTACAAGTGCAACCTGGGAGCACAAGGAAGTTAAGTGACTTGCTCAGGGTCACACAGTATGCAAGTGGGGGCTATGGGATTCACACCCAGATCTTTAGGTTTGCAGCTTAGAGCATTAAACCACTTCGCAATACTGTCACCAAAAACATAAGAGAAAGACCAAGGAGGGAGGGAGGGATAATGAGGCTTAATAAAGGGAATGGAGGGTGGGCAGAGGGTGACAGTGAAAAAGCAGGGATACTGAATGAATACTTCTGTTCAGTATTCACAAAAGAAGAGGAGGGGGAGGTACCTAAATCAAAGAACAGAAGCACTCTGGATAAGGAGGTAGATACTAGTCCATTCATGGGAGAAAGGGTTCTGAAAGAACTCTTAAAACTGAATGTGGACAAAGCAATGGAACCTGATGGGATTCACCCAAGAACTCTAAAAGGACTAAGGGTAGAAATAGTGACACTACTGACTACCCTTTTTAGCAAATCATGGGAGGATGGTGTGGTACCAGAGGACTGGAGAAAGGTAGACGTGATTCCCTTTCACAGAAGTGGGAGCAAGACAGAGGCAGAAAACTACAGACCTGTATGTTTGACCTCAGTAGTAAGGAAAATGATGGAAACACTTCTAAAGGAAATAACTGTTGAGTTCCTAGAGGCCAGTGGGGCTTGGGACCCTAAGGCAGCATGGATTCACAGCAGGAAGGTCATGTCAGACAACTCTAATAGATTTCTTTGACTGGGTGACCAAAGTAGTAGACCAGGGAGGGGCAGTGGACATGGCCTACCTAGACTTTAGCAAGGCATTTGACACAGTCCCACACAAAAGATTAATATACAAGTTAGCCAGCCTGGGTAAAAAATTGTCTTGACAACAGAATGCAGACGGTAATAGTAAACAGAGTTCACTCTGAAGAAAGCAGAGTTACTAGTGGGGTACTTCAGGGTTCAGTACTGGGTCCAGTCCTCTTTAATGTCTTTATAAATGACATTGCAGAGGGACTGGAAGGAAAAGTACGTCTCTTTGCAGACGACACAAAGATCTGCAACAGGGTTGATACAGAAGGTAGGGTGGAAAGGATGAAAAGGGACTTGGCTAGGTTGGAGAAAAGGTCAAATGTATGGCAGCTTAGATTCAGTGCAAAGAAGTACAAAGTAATGCACCTGGGAACAAAACCCCAGGGGAAGAGAGCACAGTGGGAGGTCAGATACTAACAACAACAAAAATGGAAAGGGACCTGATGGTAGTCATATCAGATGACCTTAAGGTGGACAAGCAATGTGAGAAGGCAATAAGGAGGGCTGGTGGGATACTGGGATGCATAGGGATAGGCATCGCCACTAGAAAACAGATAGTTGTTATCCCTCTGTACAGACAGTTGGTGAGACCCCATCTGGAGTACTGCGTGCAGTTCTGGAGACCCCATCTCTGCAAGGACATAGACAGGATGGAGGCTGTCCAGAGGAGGGCAACCAAAATGGTGCAGGGTCTGCACCAGAAGTCATATGAAGAAAGACTAAAGCAGCTTAATATGTATACCCTCGAGGAAAGGGGGGGGGCATGATAGAAACTTTCAGGTACCTCAGGGGAATTAACAAAGTCCAAGAGGGTGGCATCTTTCAGAAAAAGAGATGTACAAGAACAATGGGGCACAATTTGAAGATAGAGGGGGGTCGGCTCAGAGGTAATGTGAGAAAGTATTTTTTCACGAAGAGGGTTGTGGATACATGGAACAGACTTCCTGAGAACGTAGTGGAGTCAAACACAGTGGGGACTTCAAGAATGCATGGGACAGACATAAGACAATTCTAGTGGGGAGTAGGAGGAAGTAGCCTGTTGGTTAACTAGGATCTGCAGCTTATCCATTAAGTAGGGAAATGGGCAGACTAGGTGGGCCAAGCAGTCCTTATCTGCCATCCAATTCTATGCATGTTTCAATGTTTCTATGTATGTTTCATACTTATCATGATGCACCACAGCAGAACTCACTTTGGGAACACATGCCCATGGATCTGATTCTCTAGGGACTGGAGTTCATCTTGAATCATAATGATTTTGAATTTGACAAAATACACAGTGGCCAGAGCATTTTAGCAAGAGATAACAGTTCAAAAATACAAAATGCAGAAATCATTATACATTTCTTTTAAGTGCAGTAGTAGGATACAATGTAAAATTATAGACTTTTGTGCAGATAATAGATAGGAACTGGGCGAGCTCAAAAAGGAGTTAGACACAGGAGCAATTAACAGAGAGGTAGTTTTGAAGTACTGCAGTTAATGAGAAGGGTGAGGATGAGTGGTGACTCTGTTGCGGAAGTGAGTTCCACAGTTTTGGCAAGTGGTACAAGAAGGCAGCCTGACCTATTGTGGTGGAACGTTGAGGGACTGCCAGGGTTCTATAGTCATGATATCTGAATGAGCAGGCAGGTGGAGGGTGGATGGCTAATGAGGAAGTAAGATAAGATGAGAGTGAGCCAAACCAGAATTTTGAGACAAAGTTTGCACAGTCGTGCAACCATCTGTTTTCAAGAGAGGGAAATGCCAGAGAGTGGTAGAGTTGACAGTGGTGGATGAGAAGAGGAGAGTCAAGAGTGAAGTGACAGAAGGAGTTGAAATGGGTATTCAATCTAGCTCAGAAAGTCATGGGAGCGGCACCGTAGACTACGTCACAGTATTCAAAGACAGGTAGTATCATCTTCTGGACCAGTTTGTGCCTAGCTGGTAGAGGGATACAGTTCCAGTTCCTGTATAAAGCATCCAGCTTGGGACACAACTTTTTCAGGATAGCATCAATGTAGTCCGAGAAGGTGAGGCATTGATCAAGCCAAACACCCTGATACCTGAATGAGGAGGTGTCCTCAATTACTGTCCCATCAAGAGTATGGAAGGAGGGCAGGAAAGGGAGCTTTTAGAGTCTCTGCCTAGTGCCGAAGGTCATGGAGACTGTCTTCTTGGTGTTGAGGAAGAGTTGATGAGTGTGAAACCAGTTCTGGACATTATTGAAGTCTAACTGAAGTCTGTTGGTAACATCGGATGGGGATACCAATAAATAGCAATCAGTGGCCTCTGTGTGTGTCTTTTTTTGCATTTTAAATATGTAGAATGCACACTTCATTATACCATGGTAATGCTGACAGACCATTGACTTGATAGCCTGGGTTTTCTATCAGGAGTTAGTACATGTCAAGATTTGGAAAGCTGGCATCACAGACTCCCAATACTGCATTCAGTCAGTTGAACTTGCAGACCTCACAGTAACACTAGAATCACCAGCAGCTTTAACTGGAAAAGTTTATTTCCCACTGTATTTTTTTTTAAACAGACACCCACAGAGCCAAACTGTATTTCTAAAATGGGTCTCCAAACAGCCAAACTGTATTTCTAAAACAGACCCCCACACAACCAAACTGCAATTCTAAAATGGACACCCACACAGCCAAACGGCCCCCCACATATCCAAACTGCATTTCTAAAATGGCCCTACACACAGTCAAACTGTATTTCTAAAATGGACCCCCCCAATTAACATTGCTAAGTTGAGGAGAGTGGAGGCAGACTCAGAGAAATGACCTTTCACTGACTCACTAGCCATACATGAAATCGGTGCTGCTGAACATCTGCAGATTTTTTCCAGTGTCCTCCAACCTAGATGCAGTTCAAGAGAGGGTCGGGGAGTGAAGACATAAGCAACTGCAGTGACAGCCATGAAAGAAAGGATCTGGGCACTTCAGAGGTTGCTAGTGCTTTTGAGCCCCACAACATGTGAAAGATACCTGAATGAGGAGGTGTCCTAAGACCCCTTTCCTGGGGTCCCCCTAATTATGTTTTCTCCCTCTAGTGTATTATTTTCCATTTCTTGCAAGTATTTTGTCATTTGTGTAAACCTTTAAGTGTCATAACCTTAGCTACTACCCTGTACAGGAATTTATACATTGTATTTGATATTTCTGATGTATCATGTTATTTGTTTGTCCACGTTGTTCTATGTACAGTACTTTGACGTGGAGCCTTTGTAAATGAGTCCCTGACTCAAAGGGTTTCAATTCTGATACCATTAATTAAATAAATAAATAAAGATAAGCTAGGCATCATTCTTGTGAGGAGTGGGGGTGGTGTGATTACTGGGAAGCTATGGTATAGGTTGGGCACCCACCAGATACCAGGGAGGGAATAAATAAATAATGTTTTTTCCCTTGAAGGAATTACAGTTTTTCATTGTTTGAATGACAACTGACTGAGGATGAGTGGGGATTGTACTGGTCATCAAATTATAATTTGATGTTAATCGGGGGTCCATTTTATAAATGCAGTTTGGTTGTGTGGGGGTCCATTTTAGAAATACAGTTTGGCTGTGTGGGTTCCATTTTAGAAAAACAGTTTGGCTGTGTGGGTGTCTGTTTAAAAAATACAGTGTGAAATAAAGTTTATCCATTGAAACAGCTGATGATTCTAGTGTTACTGTGAGCTCTGCAAGTTCAATTGACTGAATACACTATTGGGAGTCTGTGATATCAGCTTTTCAAATCTTGATTTTGATTTTTGATTGATTGATAAAAATTTAGTTTTTCACAGTCCTGCATTCCAGTTCATTGTACAATACATTAAACAATACAATATATTACACAAAAAACAAAAGACACAGTTACAACATTTACATTAAAAACATGCAAGGAATTCTCAAATAATTAAATAAAGTAACTGTAAAACTGAAAAAGTTTGTAACAGATTTCAGGTCATCTGACAAGTTATTCCAACTATGTGCTACACTGTTCTGAAGTGTGCTATCACCTAATCTGTTGCAACATCTTGCACTAAAATGCTGTTTGCTGATTTCCTTGTTTTAATATATGTTTCCCTATTAGATTTTCTTTTCACCTGATTATGTAACGGATGGTTATATCTTTCATGCAAGATCTTGTGACATGTGACAAGCCAGAGATAATTTCTATAAGCCTCTGGCTGGAGCCAATTTAAATCTTTATAAATTACACAATGATGTAACTTCCTACTACTACCAATAGCAAATGTTCCTATCCTATAGTAAGCTCAATTAATCTGTTTTAAGCTTGCTGAGTTGAAGTCATATAAAGTATAGAACCATATTCCATCACTGGTAGGAGCATCTGTTTTGCCAACCGTTGTTTTGCCATTAATGGCAAACTTCCTGCTACCCTTCTGAAGGCCCCTAGTTTCTGGTATACCTTTTTTGTTTGTACTGTTTTGTGCTCAGTGTATGTCATCCTTGAGTCTACCTGAAAGCCTAAAAAGCTATAACTAAATATACTTTTGATCATGGTTCCATCTTGAAGGTGGAGTTGCATCTCTGACCTGTTTCCCTTATCTTGATCTACTGAAAATAACATACTCTGCGTTTTCTTCGAATTGAGGAGAAGTCCAGAGTTATGCATCCAGTTCTTCATTTGGAGTAAGTCATAGTGTATTTTAACTGTCATTTCTGTCAAATTACTTGCAGGAGTTAACAACACAGTATCATCTGCATATAATCTTATATTACTGTGCTCAATAACTTGAACAAGTTTATTAACATAGATGTTAAATAATAATGGTCCCAGAAATGAGCCCTGAGGAACATCCCTCACCAGTTTCCCAGGGCCCGACATTGAAGATCCACATGCTACACATTGCTGATGACTAGTCAAGTATGACCTCATCCATAGGAACATTGCCCCTTGAATCCCCATCTCCCATAACCTTTCCAAAAGTATTTCATGTTGTACTAAATCAAAGGCTTTGCTGAGATCCATGAACACCGCCCCAGCAGATATCCCCTGGTTTAAAGATGTTGCCACCAAGTCATTGAATTCCAATAGGGCGGTGCTCGTGGATCTCCCCTTTCTAAAACCATGTTGGTTCTCTGATAGTTTGCCATTTGATTCCAAAAAATAACTGAGCTGTATATGTACTCTACACTCTAAAATCTTTGACAATATTGGTAGAAGAGCTATAGGCCTATAGTTTGAAGAGGTTGTTTTATCACCTCCTTTGTAGATGGGAATAACTTTTCCTATTTTCCATATTTCAGGAACAGTGGAGCTACTCAGGCTCCAATTATACAAGCAAGTTATAACAGGTGCTAATACTTGTGCACCAACTTCAAAAATCTTGCCTCTATGCCATCTACACCTCAAGATTTATTTGGGTTTAGATTCTGCAACTCCTTTACCATATCTTTCTCCTGTATTACCTCAAATTTAAATATTTTGTCTAAATTTTCTATTCTACCTCTTTCAAAAACATCTGTTGGATTCAAAGTTGGTTTTACTATCTTTAAATCAGGTAATTCCAAAAAATAAGAATTAAATATACTTACTGTACTACGTCCATAGAATAAGTCACTAACTTTTCTCCTTGTAATAAGCTAATGTTATTATCAGTTTTATTTGGAGTTTCTAAGTCAGCAATAAGTTTTTAAAATTGCCTGGAGTCAGAAGTATTATTTATCTTATTCCAATGATACTTATTTTTTGCACTTTTAATTGCACTTTTACACTTTTTCCTCCATACCTTAAAAGTATTCCAATCCTCTGTATTTTCAGTTTTTCTGGCCTTTTTCCATACTCTATCTCTTATCCTTAGATATTTTTTTATCCTATCTGTAATCCATGGATCTTTTTTACTTCTTTTGGTTTTTTTTTACTAAAGGGGCATGATGCTAAATTACATTCATCAGTATGTCATTGAACTCCTGTATCGCCAATTCTATATCTGGTATTAAATACACTCTCTCCCATTGGCTTTGTTTCAAGTGATTTATGAAAAACAATTCATTAAATTCTTTAAAGTCTCTACACCAGTATAAACTTGGTTTCTGAATTTCAACATTTTGTATTTCAATATCGCAAACTATTGGATTGTGATCACCCAGAATCAAAGGTAGTACATCCCAACATTTCACTAAATCTTGGGATACAAAAAATGAGTCCAGAACTGAACCCTGCTCTCCATTTTTAGTAAATCTTGTAGGTTTTTGAATAATTTGATTTAACCTCAATAAAGCAATCTTGACACATGCTGACTCCAGACAGAAAACAGAGCTTGTCAAGTCAATGGTCATGTCAGCATTACCATGGTATAATGAAATGTGCACTCTACATACTGTATTTAACAGCCCTTGGAAAGCACCTGGCAGGATCTAGATCCATAACACCCCCAACCCAGCCTTTGACTACCCCTAGTTAGCAGTCCTTTTTTGCACTTTCAGCACCCCTACCCCCTCTCCTTCACCTAGCCCAGCATACCACTGTACAGCCGTTTTAGCACAAATTACCGGGCCATGCATGCCCACCCCCTAACCTAGTTGTGCTTTTCTCTACAGTATTGACTAGACTCACTCTCTCACCTCATGCTGTAATCCCAACCTCTCAACCTAACATCCCTCTACTCAACATAGCCCATGAGGCTGCTACCCCCATCCCCCTCAACCACCTCTGCCCCTTTCTCTCCCATTGCTACTGTTATCTAAACCATGCAACTATTGTTTAAACATTGTAACTTTATGTCCTGTGTTAATTTAGAAGGAGAATTACCTAGGTTAATGTAATTACCACTGTATTGTACTCTAATTGCTACCACTCCACTGTTGGAGGGTGTTGTTTATGTACCTCCCAACCAAATGTCAAGTGTTCTTTTATCTGTAACTGTTATTCTGTGTTAAATAATGTTCATGGTGTCTACTCTGATGTGGAACCTTTATAAAAGAGCTCATACTCAAAAGTCTTTCCGATTTATTATATAAATAAATAAAATACAAAAAAAGCACACACAGAGGCCACTGGTATTTATAATTTAACAGTTAAAGACAGCAATAAATAATTTCCTATTTCCTTTAATAGGGAAGACTTACTTACACCTAAAAGTAGGAATCTGGAATGGGGGGGAGCAGATTAACTTTGTGACCAGATTTAACTCCCTTCCAGGACAATTGTGCAACATTGTAATAAAATACTGGCCCATCCCACTAGGTGATCAGTCACTAGCACCACACATTGGCCAAAAACCTAGGGTATCATTCAAAAGGGGAAGGAACACTGGAGATGAATTTGTAAACAGCCAATTTTCAAGAAACACACCTTAACAAGAGAACACATGGTTACCAGTGAAATCACATGAAGTGTATAAATGTGGACACTGCAATGTCTGTGGGCATTGTCAACAGGGGGACAGCTTTACAGCTCAGACAAACAACAGAAAGGTATACATGAAACAGTTCATCTCATGCGTTACAACATATACAGTATATGCTTTATTGTGTAAGTGCCTGAGACTGTATGTTGGTAGGACAATACTGTATGTCCTTCAAAAGTACATACCCAAGAACACATTAGGGATATACACAATATACACTTAGAGAGCCCAGTAGCAGAACGCTTTCTATTACACCATAACAATAACCTACAACCCTGAGTATTACTGGCCTCAAACAGGTGAGAATTGACTCCAGAGGAGGTGACAGACTGAATAGACTCTCTCAACAAGAAAGTTATTGGATTTTTATTCTGAAGGTATTAACCCCAGAGGGCCTCAACCTGAAACTTGATTTCAAACCTTATTTATAATTTCACACAATGATGGTTCAATGTGTTATTTTGTTGACTCCTACTGTTTAACCTGCTTGAGAAGTTCAAAGCAGATATGTATTTAAACTGATTTAGAGCATATACTTTCTATTTTTCCAGCCTCTATCCTCCCCAAAATCATCACCACATCCCCCTACCCATGTATAGTTTCTCCATTGCTAGGGGGTTCCCTGGTCCAGTCAATTTATTTAGGAAATAATTTTCTTTTTAAGTAATACATAAGTTTCTTTGAGCTTAACTATCATTAGTGTCCACCATTGCTGTCTGCCTATTTTTCTGAAATGAGCATCAAGGATTTCGACAGTCACTAACATAATCTTTATTTTATTTCTTTTTACAGTTGGAGCAAATTGGAGAGCACAGGATCACCTGTGTACCACAATTTACTGAACTGAATTGGTATGGTTGTAACAAGTGGATAAGCTCCCAACTCCTCACTGTACTTAGTAATTGTGTTAAGAATGATATATTAAAAAATTATTTTGGTATAATGAATTAACTAAAAATATCAATAATGCCTATTAGCCTTCCATTAGTCAAAGGACAGTGCCATGAGTACTGTACTAATTTAGGAAAGGTATGACATCAAATGAAATTATTCTATAGGAGATTTTTGTCCTTTCTTTCAAATGGGTAAAATAATTTTGATTTAAATTATATCCCCTCATTTTCACTCAGTCAAAACCCGTCACCTCTTCTTTATTTTAGTTTCTGTATAGTATTTATTTTTTTGTTTAGATTTTGGATATAACCTTTTATTTATATGAATAAATGAATGTTCTTAATGATGTAAACCATGATGTGATCAATTTTGTCTGTATATAAGGAGTGGGCTGACACCAGATACCTGCCCCCTGACAAAGCCCTTATGTGCAAAGCCCCGGGGCATTTGGGATCATGGACACTTAGTTCTGGAAGGCTGCAGTTCTAACAATTGATGTAACTCAAATGCTGAAATCGGGAGTTTACCCAGAATAAATCTTGAATTGTTTGCAAACAACAAAGGATGAGTAACTGCACTGGAGTTACACACTAACGCCTGGCTCTGGAGTACAAGTGCTATAATCTGTTGTTGATGAATTCACTTGGGCACATGCCCCACACTTACACCCTGCCCAGGTCTGGTGAGTGCAGCACCTTAAACTGTCTTTGGTCCTGTGAAAACATCAACTTTTGTCCAAATAGAGAGTCTTTTTCTTCAACTGTGGTGTTGAAATTGCCTAGCACAAACAAGCTAGATGAGTCTACCACCAGGTTGACCATGAAGCTCTCCAGTTCTTGCAAGAATTCATTCACTTCCCACTGATGATGGTAAATGGGAATGATTTTGCAACCTGTACCCAGATGTCCTTTTATGGCCACACATTGAAATAAAGTGGTTTCGCTCATGGGGAATACCATTAGTTATAGAGTGGATCTAAAACAGATAGCAATCCCCCCCCATGCCCCCACCTCATACAATGCACCACAGAATAACCTGGAGGGATAGATGCCTCCAGCACAAGATCAGAGTCATTACTCAACCAGGTCTCCAAATAAATGCTTCCATCACAGCAGTTTTTGTTTCCTCAGGGACTAGACACTAC
The DNA here is from genome assembly GCA_016271365.2 of Neoceratodus forsteri. Lineage (NCBI taxonomy): Eukaryota > Metazoa > Chordata > Ceratodontiformes > Ceratodontidae > Neoceratodus > Neoceratodus forsteri. Next base: position 762,442,333 of record CM057451.1, read on the forward strand.
ACAAAACTGTATGAACTATGGGGGGAGAAATAACCAGCCCTCTCACTACTTGTTTTGCAGTAATTTGGACTGCCTTTGTGACTTGTACCAAACAGAAAGGTCCTCTGTCCTGGACCAATCTGCACCCAGGGCCCATTCTGGACCTCACACCCCCAATCATTCCCCTTTCCCTCTTCTTTATTGAGCAAGATGCTGTCTTAGTCCATGTCCCTGAAGGATGCTGAACCATCTGCACTGGTCAGTTACTGCAGCTGGCAAGTTTCATTGGACCCCCATGAAAGGAGGCAGTGAACACAACTGATCAGGGGGACAGTCACAAAATTTAAGCAGTATTAACAGGTATACAGCAATATATATTATAATTCTGGTTATCGTCTTTCCATTCCAGTAGTTTATTTTTCTTTTTGTATCCAGATTTATGAAAAGATTAGCAATTAATATGCCAGGCAATTATCATGCAGTGAGGTTTTCAGAGCTTCAACAGGTGTGTGTGTAGAGTGAGATATACCGCATAAAGGACTGAACAGGGCCAAGCTGATCCAGGATCAAGAAACAGCAGATTGTGACACCCTTTATGACTCCAAAGACAGCCTTGCAAGATGAGCTGAAATTAGTTCTCATCCCAGAAAATCAAAAGGACAGGGAGAAAGAAATTACTAGGTTAGAAACTGAAGCAGTTAAGTTAGTCACAGAGGGGAAAGGAAAACAGTGTGAGGCAGATGCAGAGGAGAGATCATAGTGTTGAGAGGCAGAAAAGAGTCAAGGAGAGACAGAGGTACTCCAAGAGAAAGCCAAGATTGAGGCAGAAGAAAGACGTTGAGAGTCAGACCAGGAAAAAGTCAGGATGGAAGCAGAAGAAAGTGAAAAAGAATGTAGACACCACCTTAAGATGAGACACCATGAACTCAGGATAGCAACAGTTTTGTCAGGGACAGATGCCATACCAGGTGAGGGACAGGGTAGCTGGTGTGCAGCCACAGCTCACAAATTAAGTCCAAATTATTTCCAAAACTAAGAAATGGGATAGTGATGATTTTCTCAATTCATTAGAGAAATTGCAATATGGATTGGCAAAGCAGCACTGGCCAAGCTGTCCGACACCATTGCTTACAGGGGAAAGTATGGCATCTTCCCAGTGCACAAAAGGGTCAGCCTATCTCCCACTGAAAACTGTAGGCACATTTCTATTTTACGTTTCCTGCCCAGAATGCATGAGAGAATTGTCCTAGTTCAAAGTAGCACTTACCTAGCAAAATACAATATTCTGACAGTTGCACAGCACGACTTCCAGATAAAAATCATTGTACCTTGATATCTCTGACAAGACTAACAGACTACCTGCCCAAAGTAATTGATGAGGGTGATTGTACTGGGGCTATATTCCTTGACCTCACAAAGGCATTTGACCTTGTAGGGCATGGATCCCTATTATCAAAACTGTCTGAACTGGGCTTCTCAAGAGAAGTTTAATATGCTTGTTTGCCAGCTACCTGGCAGATAGGGAGATAAGAGTAAAGATTAATGATGCCCTATCGTCTCCTATGACTCTCAACATGGGGTCCTTACAGGTCAATTCTTAGACCACAGTTATTTAGCCCTTTTGAAAAAACCTACTCTGTGTCTATACTGACCCAAAGGTTCTCCTATATGAAAATGGCATGGCACCCTTCATTAGGAGAGAGTCCTTACAGGTAGTTTCTGTTTGATTGCAAGCCAGTATTGATGTACTGCACAGATGGCTTATGGACAAAATGCTTGATTAATGAAAGTGAAGAAAACAAAAGCAATGATCTTTGATAGTAATAGGAAACTGGGCTCATCTCAATCATTCCATAACACTGCCACACTGGACAACACAGAAATCAAGCTGGTTACAAAGTTTAAATATCTTGGATGATTACTGAATAATATACTGTCCTATGAAGAACATGCTAATTACCTCATTTAAAAAGTAGAAAAGAGATTGGGACTTTTGTATAGGAACAAAATTAAAGGAGTCCAGAAAGCTAATGTCCCAAAGCCTACTGTACATTATTGACTAGAGAATCATTATCTTCTCTCTAGCAAATAACAGTACACTTTCCAGAATCAAGTCCCTTCTGTTCCTGAGAAATGATAATTATAGATTGGAGTCTGTGCAGTGCAGGTTCACAAAGATGATACATGGTCAGCAGGGCAGATCCTGTGAGGAATGGCTCAAGATATTAAACATATAGGGCCAGATATTCAAAACTTTGCACCGGGCAAAAACCGTTTGCGCAGGTTTAGCGCGGGATTAGTGCGGGTCTGCTATATTCAAAAGGCCAAATAGCGTGGACAAACTGCATTAGCACTGGGCAAAATTATAATGTATGCAAGGGTCAAACTGACATGAATACAGGTGCTATGCTATATTCAGCGACTAGCGCTGCGCTAAGTGGTTTTGCGTGACTTAGCGCGACACTTAGTGCGGTGCACATTACACGCTGGAAAAGCTTGTCTTAACCCTGGGCAATCAGCTTTAGCAACACTATGGCTTTGCATGGTGTTTGCGCGGGTTTAGCACGGGTTTTGCGCGACCCTAACAAATAAATATGACACATAGATAAAGCCAAACATAGAGGAAGCATGCTGCTAACTGATGGCATCACAATGATGCCATCATCTGCCACCAGTCCCAGCCATGCCAGGCAGTAAGTGCTGACTCTGCCACCAGTGGACAGCATGGCAGTGTGGCCATACAGCACACACCTGCGGACCGCACTTCTGTGGACACCAACAGATGCCAGCACACACATGCAGCACTGTGGGCATGGAGGATGTTGAGGGGAGCATGGATGGGTGACGAGGCTGTGCTACGGACCAGGTGTGGCCACAAGGCTGGGACACATCATGCAGTGTACATGGGCCAGTATTGGGAATACCCCAACACCAGTGTGCCTTTCGGATAATATATGCCCCCCCCCCCGGCCTCATACCGCACAGCTGTGCAACTGCCATAGCACACAAAGCCGGACATGCACATGTCACTGTGAGCATTCCATGCCAGAGGTGCAGCATCTATCGGTCTCACAACAGCGTAACAGTAATGTCCACTGTCAGTAAACACCCACAGGTTGGGCCTCTCACTGTGTATAGTGCAGTCATCATCACTGCCCTACACACCATAGGCATTGCTGTGTCCACACACTACTGGCCCCCCTTGCTACTGTAGTTTCTGCTGTGCACTGTAGCATGCCCTACAGTGTGACAGTTGCATGCAGCACCACCACCACCTGTGCCTATACTGTCTTGTCCCCTGGGGTACAATATGCTATGCTATGCTGTACTGTTTACATGTAGCCTGCAGCTATCATTGTGCACTGCCAGACTGACCTACAGGTGGAGCTGCGGTTGGACCTGGTCAGCCCCTGTACTTCCAGACTGACCTACAGGTGGCTCTGTGGGACCCTGCAGTAACGCTGGGCAAACTGCATGCAAATTAGGGTATAATGAGATACTAATCCGGTTGTTTGCCCAGAGACTACCTAAGTAGTCTCATTTGCATGGCACTTTTGAATAAAGCACATTTTAGCTCCTGGTAATCGTGTTTGCACCTGGCTAACTGCCTAGCTCCGCACTAATGCATTAGCGCGGCGCTAACGGTATGGAGAATATTATACAGTTTTGATCACTGTTCTTTCACATCTGCTGCTTCCTGCAGCTGTACTGGGTCCATGCGTTTGCTGGCACACACATTGGCCATGTAGTTCATCTGTACCTGCCCTCACGTTGCTGTGCACTGTGTTGTTGTTGTGGGTTGCACTTCCTGGTTGCTTTATTCAGTGCTGTCTTATTCCAGGGCTATGTTTGCCCTGCACTCCCAGCCTAGTTTGCATGGACTCATCACCATGCTATATTCAGTAGCTGTTTGCCCTGGGCTATTCCTTTTGAATATAGCTTGCTCTGTGCTCCAGGCTAAGTTTGCCCGCCGGGCAGTGCTAATTTTGCCCCGGGGCAAAGTTTTGAATATCTGGCCCATACTCTCTTGAATCCAGGAGGGAGATGTAAAAGTTCATAAGGAGACTAGAGTGAACATTTAGGAAATATACACAAGAAACAGCAGTACAGTCACCAAAGGACATGAATGGTGGTTCATTGGAGGTAGCTTCAGAATGGATTTGAGGACATTACACTTCACTGAGAGGGTGGTGGAGCAATTGAACAGATTACCTGCAGAAGTAGTAGAGGAGGCTCCAAATAGGTTCAGAAATGGTTTGGACAAGTTTAGAAGGCTGATAATTCCAAAAGCTGATACAGTGCTCCCTTGCTATAATGAACAGAATTGGAGCCTGAACGAGAGTTTGTTATAGCTCCATGTTCATTACATCGCGGGACATCTGCACTAAGGGCTGACTTCACTTAGCAGCAAGAAGAGACTTAACACCTTCAGTATTATATAGTCACATAAAAGTTATATACGAAAGATGTAATAGATGTAATAGAGATGTTTTTTTCATCTATCACATTGTCTTTTACTTGTCCCTTACTGTACAGTAGTTTTGTTCACACTCAGTCACCAATACTGCCAAACTTCAGGCTGTGAACCTGCTGTGACCCACTTGCACTCACACTCACTTAAAGTGATTCCTAGCTCCCTACCAACAATGTGGATATATGCCTCACTTCCTTATTTCTTTATAAAATGCACTTACAGCAGAGTTTTAAAGACCAGCTATGGCACCTCTCATCCTAAGCCACAAAGGCTCAATGCTGATCCCATACTCACCCACTGATGCTGCCACAATGCAGACTGTGACCCACTCCCACTTATAATCACCCAAAGTGACTCCTAGCTCCCTCCCCAGTGTGCACATACACCTCTCTTCCATATTCATCTCTTAGCTGGTTAGCTCCGTATCTTTCTATCTTCCTTCCTCTGCACACAGCCACTATACAGAATACAGTATTTAAAAAATCTACTGAAGGCAAATACAGCTGGAAACACCAGGAGTCACAAGAGGCATTTGTGATACCTAGGATTTTGCTACAGTGGGGTTCACTAAGCAAGGGAGCACTGTACTAGGGAGTTTGGGAAGGGGAAGATGGAGACAGGGATGGTTTGGGGGTAAGTATCAAAGTTAACAATCCTTAGACAACCCTAAGATGGTAGGTGATATGTTTAGGTAGGAAACCCTCTATGGACAGACTAAATGGACCCATGGTCTTTATCTGCCAATGTCTATGAACCTCAATAAAATCTGTTGATTTGTGTTTGGAGCTAATATTGGCACAAACCACTGCAAACTGTATACCAGAACAGGATGGCTGCCATTCAAACAGAGGCAAAAATACACACAGACTTAACAGTGAAAAAAATTCTAAAAAATCTGGCTTCTGCATTACTACAAACCTTACATACTGTCCAGGACCACTCACATGCCACTGTGTTGGCAGGCTGCCTACATCTTTGCCCTCCTTTTAGAACATGACAGGGTCAGAGGTCACTCTCTTTCTATGCCCCCAAGGCATGGACTCAGGTACATGCTGACCTACAGACTCTGCCTCAGTCATGTTAAGCAGCTAAAAGACTTCTGCATGTGCACTGCAAGCTGCTCATGAACTCATAGATACTAATGGGTATGCCTCATAGATTGTAGTGTACTTTACTTCCTTCTCTAAATTGTTCCAGTCATTGGCTCTTTCTGTACTATCTTTGTTCTGTATCACACTGCATATACAGTAGTATCATTACTGGTGAACCCCTGTATTGACTTGTCTGACACTACTTTCAAATGCTGTAATAACTGGGTAATTATTATGAAATGGAACTGGTTATTATGGCATGGGTGTCAGCCAGTCAAAGTGAAATCAGTTGTCATCTCATGATCACAGAAACAAAATGCCACAGAAATGGAAAACATTTCCATGATGTCAATGATATTTTCACTCTAGGTCCGGTATTCTCACTGTAGGCCCACAGAGGCAGACGGAGGTATAGTCTGTCAAATTGATGACTACATTTTGCCACTGCAATTCTGGCGCTGAAACAAGGGTGACAGTGAAAGGGGTGATCTTGATTTTAGATTGCCCCTTACTCCTGTTGCCCTTTGCCCCCACTCAGTTTCTGTCCACCTTGGAGGAGGTTATATTTAGTTTTGGGGAGTGCGGGGGAGCAAAGCCCCCCACATGGGGGGGATTGTTTCCCGAGAGGGTGCTTTGGTGCTTACCTACTGGGAGAACAAATTCCTGGGGCTGCAGTGCTAGGCAACATTTTGCCGGTGCCATAATTGGCGTCGACAAAATGTTTGTCGGTGCAGGTTGACAGAACTGATGGAGGTGTGGTGAGTGACAATTAAGTGGAAGATGATCTTTTTTTATATAGTGTGCTTGTGCTGGACTAACATCACTGTTAAAGGTGGTCACATTGAACAATTAGGGTGCAGGAATTTTTTTCTTGCCATTGTATAATAAACAACTCTGGCCAGAGCTGATAGGACTGGGGTGAAAATATAGAAGATTACCAGTTATAAGCCTGCATTACAAAAATGTAATGTAGGCTGATACATTTGTTGTTTTGTAATATTTGTGCACCACATTTTCAACATAGCCTTATTATAGCCTTATTATGACCCTGCTTCATGTAGAAAGGTAGAGCAAATGTTCAGCTCCTGCCCAAAAGGTGATTTCGTGCAGGGACTGCAAAATCAGCTTCCGGGATGCAAAATTACATTTTGGGCCAAAGTTGAAAAATGACAGCTGTCACACTCATGAAGTGCTGTAAAGAAATGGATATGTTGTACATTTGGGGTAATAATATTGAAAATTACCAAAGTTATGAGCCTGCGTTTGTAAAATTCAACAAAGGCTCATAACTTTGTTGTTTGTAAATATTTCGACACCAAATGCTCAACATAGCCTTCTTATGACCCCATCTCATGAACGAGGGCACAGAAAATACCTTATTATGACCCTGCTTCATGTAGAAAGGTAGAGCAAATGTTCAACTCCTGCCCAAAAGGTGATTTTGCACAAGGGGCACAAAATCACCTTTCGGGACGTAAAAAAACATTTTGGCCAGGATTTATAAAAATGACAGCTATCACATTTATGAGGTGCTATAAAGATATGGTTATGTTTTAAATTTGGGGTAAAAATACTGAAAATTACCTAAGTTACGAGCTTACATTTGCAAAATTCAATGTAGGCTCATAACTTCGTTGTTTTTTAATATTTTTACACCAAATTTTCAACATAGCCTTTTTATAGCCCCTCCTCATGAACAAAGGCAGAGAACATCTTCAACTCTTGCTCAAAAGGTGATTTCACACAGGGACCATAAAATCAACTTTCAGGACAGATTTGCCTAATGTGAAAGCAATTGTTCATGAGTTGGGGTCCGAAAAAAGGCATGTTGAAAATTTGGGCCACAAATATGCAAAAATGCCCAAGTTATGCCACTAAGTTCAAAACCCCATTGAAATACATTGAAGCACATAACTGTTTCTTCAGTTCGTGGTCCAGTTTTGAAGAGTGAAGAGAAGACATGTCTGTGGTCCAGAGACGATTACAGCGTTCAACTCCTGATCAGTAAGTAAGGGTTTGGGGAAGGGTGGAGAGTGGGTATTGAGTGGGAGGGTCAGGTGGAGGGAGTCTAACGGGTGCAAAAGATATCAACAGATTTTTTTTTTACAGGTTTAAAAAAATGAGTGAGGATTTCTGCACTGAGGGATTGGGCACATCCCAGTGCAACTAGTATGTTTCTTGAGGGGGTAGGTGGTGGGTGATGAGAAGGAGGGTCGGGTGCGGGGAATAGCTTTAAAAAAATCAGGATGCCTAATTCAGACACTGGGGATTAGCATCCCCAATGTCACGTGTATGTTTCCTGGACACTGGGGAATTAGGCATCCCCAGTGTCACTCATATGTTTCTGGGGAGGTGGGGGGTGGATGTTGAGAGGGAAGGTTGGGTGGGGGGGTATCTTTAAAAAATAAAAAAGGATGCCTAATTCATACACTGGGGTCTGGGCACCCCAGTGCCATCATATGTTTTCTGACACTGGGGATTGGGAACCCATACAGCTGGGGGTAGGAGCGGATGCTGAAAGGGAGGTGGGTTGGGGACATCTATATTTCAACTGTTTATTTTGGTGAGTCATGGTGGAACACTGTACACTATGCCATGACCAAGATGGCCACTGCAGTACACTGTGCATGCGCTAGTGGTCATGCATGTACATTAGAGTGTGGTGACCATCTTTGTTATGGCAGAGTGTACAGCGTTCCACCGTGACCACTGTAAATAAACAGTTTAAACTATAGGTATCCCCCACCTGACCCTCCCTCTCAGCACCCACCAACCCACCCCCCAGAAACATATGAGTGACACTGGGTGTGCCCAATCCTTCAGTGTGTCAATCAGCGCTGCTGATCAAGCAACAAATTGTGCAGTGTGAGTGGAGTGCTCTACAGACACGGAGCTGACTGGTTTAAGCCTGTAATGTTCATTTGCAAAGAATGCAAGGAATTCAGGAGTCATTTTTTGAAAGCAAGAGGTCTGCAGGGCTCCACCCACAGCAGCCCTAAAAATGGCATAAATCAGGTATACCATGACTCTAATGAAAATATCACAGATATTTTCCCTTGTGCAGGTGGACCATTTGATATCATTCATGGCTTCGCTGCTCGTGATGTCATAAGGTCAGACTGGACTCGTGGAAAATATTAGTGATATTTTAATTTACTTATGGCATATAAATGTGTAGATAGATAGATAGATAGATAGATAGATAGATAGATAGATAGATAGATAGACAGACCACACTGCCATGCCATTGTCTTATGTGGTACAGCTCCTGGGCACAACAGACCTGTCAGTGAGCTAGAAAGCAGGACACCAGGGTGTGAATCTCACCAGACACCAAATAATTTTGTATTTTAAAGAACAAGCAGAGCGAGAGAAAGAATGACATTGAGATGGAGAAACTGTGCCAGCAAACAGCGCGGCAAACCATAAGTAATGGCAAAGGGTGTTGAACCCATGAAACCACAATTAATTCTAAAATGTTCCCGCAGTTCCGGGAAGGGGATGATCTAGATTTGTTTTTAAAATCATTTGAAAGGATTTGTGTGCAATTTAAATTAGACAAGGTTTTGTGGATGACCCACCTGGCCCCATTTCTTAATAGCCATGCTTTGCATGCATTTGCTTGAATGGACGATAATGATTGCATGGACTATGACAAAGTTAATAGAATGTTATTAAAACATTTTGAACTGACTCCTGAGGCTTATAGATGGAAATTTAGAGAGTTAAGAAAAGGCCCAGGAGACAGCTATATAGAACTGCATGTCCAAATGTGTGCTTATTTAGACCATTGGGTAGATAGGGCTAAGGCAAGGACTGTAGAGCAAATTAAAGATTTAACTGTAAGGGAACAGTTTCTTAAAATTGTACCTGATGACTTGAGCATTTGGCTACTGGACCGGGCATGAAACTCCTCAAAGGAGGCAGCAGAAAGTGCTGATTTGTATGTGGCAGCAGACCACATTTGCAGTGTAAGAACTATGGGGGTGAGTCAGCACATGGTTTTAAGGGGAACCAGGGAGGGCAGCCTAAAGGAAACCAGCCTGCACCCAAGCCCAAAAAAGAGCCGACTGGTTCTAAGTGTAAGCCAGGGCTTAAGGAATGCTGGATTTGCCAGAAAGTGGCTACATCCATCCTATGACTGCCCTAAAAACAGCAGTAAAGGGCAAAAGCCTTGGGGAGGTGGTGACAAAGACAGCATACAGCAGTTGGTAAACTGCACACACTGTAGAGCCACCAAACTCCACCAAGCATATACTAACATACTAAAAGTCAGCAGAATAGGCCTAGTGGTCTGTCATGTCTTCTCAGTAGCTAGCCACCTAGTGGGTGCTCGCTTTCCTACCCCCCAGCCCCTGAGAGGGTCTTCTTTGGCCTCAGTTTCCCCTTGTACCTGTCCCACCTCTTCTTGAAGCCTTCCACTGTGCCCTCCTCCACCAGCCTCCCAGGCAGCGCATACCACGGCTCCACCAACCTCCCAGTGAAATAATGTCTCCTACATTCCCCCATGTAATTTTCCCCCTCCAGCTTCCACTTATGCCTCCTGGTTGTTCCCCCCTTCTTTAGCATGAACAGCTCCTTGGATCCACTCTTGGTTATTCCTTTTACGTACCTGAAGACCCCTATTATGTCTCCCCTGTCTCTCCTCTCCTCCAGTGTGTACAGCCCAAGCTCTTCCAGTCTCTCCTCATAGGGCCTCCCCCCATGCCCTGGATCATCCTGGTCACTCTCCTCTGGACCATCTCCAGCAGTGCTATGTCCTTCTTCAGATGAGGTCTCCCGAACTGTACACAGTACTTGAGTTGTGGCCTGACCAAGGCATTATATAGAGGGAGGAACACTTCCCTCCTCCTGGACGTAAATTCCCTTGGCCATATAGCTCAATATCCTGTTTGCTTTGGCTGTGGTTCTTCTACAATTTTCAGAGTTATCCATTTTGATGTCTACCACCACCCCTAGATCCCTCTCACCCCATGTGGCTTGCAGTGTGACCCCCCCCAGGGTGTATTTATGGCCCGGGTTTCTAATCTGCAAATGAAGTACCTTACATTTCCCAACATTAAACTTCAATCCCCACCTCCTTGACCACCCCTCTAGGATATCCAGGTCCTCTTGGACTGTCTCTCTTACTTCTTCCCTATCCACCAATGCTCCCAGTTTAGAGTCATCCACAAAGAGACTGAGCCTACTCCTAACCCCCTCCCTATATCCGAGACATAGTCATTGAACAGGATTGGCCCCAATACTGAACCTTGGGGGAACCCACTGATTACCTTCCTGGGGAAGGAGACTATTCCACTGATCATTACCCTCTGTATTCCCCCAGAAAGCCAATTTGAACACCTGTCATCCCACCCTCATCTCCCCCAGCTTTGCTATAAGCCCATTATGGGGTACTGAATCAAAAGCCTTGCTGAAATCCAGGTATAGGACATCCACCAGCCTATGTCTATCCAGGGCCCCCGTCATCCAGTCATAAAACTCTACGAGGTTGGACTGACATGATCTCCCCGGAACGAAGCCATACTGTTTATCATCCTGGTGCCCTAACCTTTCCAGCTACCTCCCAAGCTTTTCCTTGATAAAGCCCTCCATTATTTTGCCTACCACAGACGTTAGGCTGACAGGCCTATAATTTTCCATCTCCTCTCTAGACCCCCTTGTGGATAGGCACTACATGAGCCACCCTCCTGTCTTGGGGCACCCATCCTATCTGCAGAGAGGTGTTAAAGAGTGCAGCCAGTGGAACTGCCAGCTCCTCCACCAGTTCCTTCATAACCCTCGGAAGTAGCCCATCTGGCCCCAGCACCTTATCAGTTTTTAGCTTCCGAAGGGCCTCCCTCGCCCTATCCACTGTGATTTCTCCCCCCCAATCCTCCCCCTCATGCACCCGCCCCACTCCTTCTGGGTCTGGCCCAGGCTGTACCCTAGCCTCTTTCAGTCCTCTGGTCTCAGCCTAACCCCTTGATTTTGTTGGCTCCTCTTCCCTCCCATCAGGCTGTAGGGATCCCCTGTCTCCCTCTGTAAAGATTGAGGCAAAGTACTCATTTAGCACCTCTGACTGTTCTCCTGCTTCCTGAGCCCATCCCCCCCATCTTAATCATGCTGATCTGTGTCCTTGCTTTTCTCTTCTCTCTTATGTATCTCTAGAATCCCCCCCCCCGGATATCCCTGGCCAGGTTTTGCTTCATCCCTGCCTTGGTTCTCCTTACCACTCTGGTGACCCTTCTGGCCATCAGATCATACTCTCCTCATTCCTTATCCCTCTTTGAGCACTTAAAAAGTGCGTAGGCAGACTTTTTTTCCCTCACCGCCTCCTGTACCTCCCTGGTCCACCAACATGGCTTGCTGGTTCTACCATGCTTTCGCCTTACTTTTGTACAGGACGTAGTAGCCTCTTGCACCCCTTTTTTAATGGTCTCCCACAAGATTCCAGCATCCATATCCTGCCTAATCTTGTCCAACCTCTCCGTAGAATCCTTCCCATGCCAATGAAGTACACTCCCCTGAAGTCTACCACCACTGTGTTAGTGCAGTTTTCCTCCCCCCTAGATACAACAGAAACCAGACTGTGGCATGGTCACCACTCACCAGTGCACTGCACACCTCCAGGTCCCTTATCTGGTCACTGTCCGCTAGGACAACATCCAATATCCTCCCCTCTCTAGTAGGTTCCCCCACCTGTTGGACCAGGAAGGCATCCTGAAAGACGTCCATCAGTCTCTGTTCCCTGGCCACAGAGGATGTCATAATGTCCCAGTCAGTCCCCGGCATGTTAAGGTCACCCATGACCACCAGCCTACCCTTTTCAAGGTCACAGTGACCCTTGATGTTCTCAACCAGTTTATCCTCCAGAGCTTTCTCTATTGCGGGGGGCCTGTACACCACCCCTATTTTCAATTTTTTCCTTCCCCTCGTTTGCAGGGTTACCCAAATCACCTCCACACCCCCTCCAGCCTCCTCCACTCCACTAACCACAATGTCATTTCTGACTATCAGCGCAACACCTCCTCCTCTTCCCACTCCTCTATCTTTCCTGAATATCTTGTAGCCCTCCAAGTTTAGGTCCCAATCATTTCTCTGGGTGACCCATGTCTCCGTAATTGCCACCACATACGCTGCTGTCTCAGCCAGCATAGCCTGGAGCTTGAGCATTTTATTGCTCGTGCTCCTGGCACTGATCAGGACTGTCCTCCACCCCAACCTCCCCCCTTTTCTCCTGTCCCCCCAGCCCAGCACAGCCCCTTTTCTGCCCAATATTCCATGGATTTGCAACGCAGTCCCCTGCACTCTTATTGTGCCCTAGACCTGGACCCTCAAGCAGCCTCACTGGGGCCTTTCTTCTATCTGACCTTACCCCCTTTACAAGTTTAAACCCCTCCTCTCACCTATAAATCCAGCAAGTTTTAGTTTCAAGATCTCTCTCCCTTCCAGATTGAGGTATAACCTATCCCTGGCATATAGCCCCTTATCCTCCAAAGTATCCCCCCAATCTCCCACAAGCCCATACCCCTCTGCTTTGCACCAGTCCCTGAGCCACTGGTTCACCACTCTAAGTTTTGCTTGTTCTCCCCAGTCATCCTTGATACGTGCAGAATCTTGGAGAAGGAAACCCTGCACCCTATTGTATGGAATACACCCTTTTCTAGTCAATGGGGCAGTAACACAGGGATTGAGGGACACTGGTGCCTCTATCGCCATGGTAAGGCAGGATCTGATCCAGGTGAAGCAGATTCTGCTGGAGCAGTTCTTCAAGATTCAGAGAGTCACAGATTCAGTGGTCCAAGTGCCAATGGCTCAGGTCTTCCTGAGCTGGCAGGGCATCCATGGTTTACAGGAGGTGGGAGTTGTACCTGATCTCCCTGTGGATGTGATCATGGGGGACAATTCTGACAAAAGGGAAAACCTGGTACTGTATGTGTTACTACCTGTAGCCAGGCAAAAGGGCAAGCTTCTGAGGGCAAGGAGGGGGTGACACTGCCTGTGCAGACCCATCCCTCAGCAGCTGAGGAAGTGGCTAGTGTGGTTGAGGGGCTAACTAGGAGTAGCCCCAGCTGCAAGCAGAGGAGGTTGTCACCAGGGACAGCTTTTCACCTGAAGGAGAACTGGGGAAGGTCAGATGGGAAGAGCTGACCAGGGCACAGTGAGCTGATTCTACCCTCCAAAAACTAAGAGAGATAGTAGATAGTGCTGAGGCCTCACAGTGGAGTAAAAAGTTAGTTTAATGGGAAAATGGGTTGTTGTACAGGGAGTGTACACCACAGACGGGGCTAGAGGAAGAGATACTCCAGCAGTTGGTAGTCCCCCAGGACTACCAAAAACAGATTCTGGCCCTGACCCATGATATTCCTTTTTCAGTCCACCTGGGTATTAACTGCACAAAAAAGCAGCTTGCCAACAATTTCTTTTGGCCAAGTATGTACACAGATGTGGCAAATTATCGTCAGACTTTTTCACAGTGCCAGCAGATTGGAAAGATCGGGGACAAGGCTAAGGCCACTTTCGTGCCTCAGCCTATTATCAATGAACCCTTCAAGAGGGTAGCCATGGACATAGTGGAGCCCCTAAGTACCCCAAGTCACACGGGAAAATGATACATACGGGTCATGGTGGATTATGCAACCAGGTACACTAAGTCAGTGGCCATGTCCTCCATTGAGGCAGAAAAGGTAGCTTATGAGCTCCTGGGAATCTTTAGCTGAGTAAGGTTTCCCCAGGAGATTTTGTCAGACCAGGGGGCAAATTTCATGTCATCCTTAATTACCAGTTTGTGGGAGAGTGCAGAGTGAAACAGCTCTGTGCTTCACCCTATTACCCTGAGACAAATGTCATGGTTGAGCAGTTCAATGGGACCCTCAGAACTATGCTCAGGGCATTTGCTGACCTGCACTAAAGGGAGTGGGACAACTATTTGCCCCACCTCCTGTTTGCATACAGGGAAGCCCCACAGGAGTTCACAGGGTTCTCACCCTTCAAACTACTGTTTGGCCACAGGGTAAGGGGGTCCCTAGATTTAGTCAGGGATGAATGGGAAGGTAACCATGCTGCCCAAGGGGAGTCTGTTGTGGAGTATGTCCAAAATTTCAGGGCCAGGCTTAAGGAGCTCATGGGACTTGCCCAGGAGCAGTTAGCTGCTGCACAACAGCCTGGTACAACTGTGGGGCCAGAGCCAGGGAATATGAATTCTGGCAGCAAGTAATGGTACTCATCCCAGTCTTACACAATAAACTGCAAGCAGCATGGAAGGGTCCATTCTCCATAATCAGGAAGCTGAGTGATGTTAACTATGTAGTAGGGCATCCTGACAGCAGGCACAGGCAGAGGGTATATCATGTGAACATGATGAAGCCCTACTATGATAGGAAGGAAACTAAACTCACCATGTGCAGCATGCCAGAGGAGGGAAATGAAGCTAATTCTCTGGTGGACCTCCTTGGGGAGCCCGGGAGGGATCCTCAGTGAATAATCTCACCCTCTCAGGGCAGCGGGCACTGGCCCAGGCCCAGGTGATGAGGGGGGTGCTGTGAGAATTTAGGGACATGTTCACAAGGACTCCTGGGTACACCACAATGGCCGAACACCATGTGGACATTGGGGTCTAAGTTCCACTGAGGCAGTGCCCCCTACAGGGTACCCAAGTGAGTTAAGATGACCATACTGGAGGAACTCAGGCAGATGCTGGCCCATGGAGTGATCCAGGAGTCCAGTAGCCCCTGGGCTTTGTCTGCAGTCCTGATCCCCAAGTAGGATGGTAGCACATGATTCTATGTTGACTACTGGAGGCTCAACAGCTGTATGGAGTCTGATGCCTACCCCATGCCCAGAATGGATGAGACCTTGGAACAGCTCGGGGGATCCTGGTTCCTGATCACAAAAGACCTGATGAAGGACTACCTGCAGGTGCCATTAACCCCCACAGCCAGGGAGAGGTCTGCTTCCATTACCCAATATGGTTTATTAGAATTCAGAGTAATACCATTTGGGATGAAGAATGCACCCGCAACCTTCCAGAGGCTTGTGGATCGCATCCTGGCTGGGGCAGGTAAATATGCATTGGCTTAAATGGATGACATTGCCATTTACAGCTAGACATGGGAAGATCATGTCAGGCATGTGAGGGAGGTGTTCTGCAGACTGAAGGCCACAGGGCTGACAGTTAAGGCATAAAAATGCCAAGCAGGCATGGGCATCCTTCTTTTGAATGAGACTTTAAACAGAGGTCTCATCTGCCTGTTCTGGTGGTAGTGCAGGTGGATGTTAAAGATCCCATGGCATTTCGTGAAAAGAGTAGTGGAATTTCCCCAGTGCCATAGCCAAATTTTCCCCCATTCACTAAAAATACCACCAACAGCTTAATCTGGCTCAAGGTCAGTCGGCATTCATCTGTCTCCCCTTCCCCTGGGTCATGCCTGAAAATAGGCAGAATTTGTCTAGTGCAATTACCTGGACAACAAAAACTAAATAAATAAACAAAGTGTCCTACCTTAGGCATCGGGTGGGCAGTGGATGCATCTGTCCAGAGCCAACAAAGGTTGATGTCATCCTGGCCTGGCCCACCCCTGCCACAAAGAAACAAGTAAGAGCATTTCTGGGGACAGACAGGTACTACAGGAGGTTTACACTTCGCTAGAGTGATGTGGCCAAGCCCCTGACAGACCTGAGGAGAAAGAGAATGCATGAAAAGGTTCTCTGGACAGAGGACTGAGAGTCTGCCTTCCAACAGTTGAAGAAGGCATTATGTGGGTAACCCATGCTGGCTAGCGCCAATTATGGCTTAAAGTTTGTAGTACACATGGATGCCTCAGACCATGAGCTGGGTGTTGTTCTGAGTCAGGTTACACCACAGGGGGAGGAGAACCCCATAGTGTACCTGAGCCAGAAGCTTCTGGCCAGGAAGAGTCATATGCCACAGTGGAGAGGGAAAGTCTGGGGATAGAGCGGGCCTTTCAGAAGCTGAAACCATTTCTGTATGGGGGAAGTTCACTGTGGTCACAGATCATAACCCCTTGACATGGCTCTTAGGACTAGTGGGCAAAACACAAAGTTATTGTGCTGGAGTTCGGTACTACAATTGTATAATGTGATCATTCAGCACCGAAGTGGGGTGTAGAATGCCAATACTGATGGGCTGTCGAGGCAGGCCTAAGTGCATGGCATATTCCTTTAGGCACTTCCCAGGCCCTACATAAATGGTAGTATCTCTTCGGGGTTGCCCAGAAGAGACATACCTTCATTTCTTGAGGGGGGGGAGATGGGATGGGAAAGGGGACCAGAGCCATGCATTCTTTTGATTGTTAGAAACATAGAAACATAGAAGCTGACAGAAAATAAGGACAGCAAGGCCCATCCAGTATGCCCATTTTATTCTACCTTATGAATGTGCCCTAGGCCTTTACTTTGTCAATGGCCTATCTATTCATACTCATCTGAATTGCTCCCTTATGCCTATCCATGCCTGTCTGAAGCCCTGCACTGTATTCATACCCACCCATTTCTGAGGTAGGCCATTCCATGCATCCGCCACCCTTTCTGTGAAAAAGAACTTCCTCACATTACCCCTTAATCAGCTTCCCTCTAATCTCATGCTGTGTCCTTTTGTCCTGCTATTTTTATGATATTGAAATATGTTAGACTCTTTCACCTTGTTTACTGCCCTTAAGATGCTTGAATGTTTCAATCATATCACCTCTCTTTCTCTCTCTCTCCTTTGCTCTAGAGTACACATATTGAGCTCCATTAATATGTCCTCATATGTTTTCTGATGCAATCCCAGCACCATTTTGGTTGCCCTTCTCTGGACTGCCTCCATTTTGTTAAGGTCCTTGTGCAGATGCAGCTTCCAGTACTGCACGCAGTACTCCAGATGGGGCCTAACTAGTGTCTTGTAAAGAGGGATTATTACCTCCCTCTGATGGCTTGTGATACACCCCAACATCCATCTAGCCTTACCTTCTGCTTTAGTGGTCTGCTTGGATGATTTCAGGTCATCTGTAGTGATGATGCCAAAGTCTCTTTCTTCCCTTGTGATTGCCAGCAACTCCCCTCCCAATCTATAGGTGGCTTCAGGGTTTCTCTTCACTATGTACATGATTTTGCACTTCTTTGCATTAAACCCTAGTTGCCACTCTTCTGCCATTTTGCCAGTTTATCTAGATCTCTTCTCATTCTGCCCACCCCATCTGGATCATCTACTCTGTTGCAGATTTTGGTGTCAATTGCAAACAGACAAACCTTACCCTCCAGTCTATCTGCAATGTCACTGATGAAGGTATTGAAGAAGACTGGCCCCAGGACTGATCCCTGAGGTACCCCACTTGTGACTTGCATCTTTTTTTTTTCACTTTTACTTTTGTTTTACCAGGTGAGACACACTAAGCTGAAAGCTTGTTTACAGGTGCAACCTGGGAGCACAGGGAAGTGAAGTGACTTGCTCAGGGTCACACAGTATGCAAGTGGGGGCTGTGGGATTCAAACCCAGGTCTCCAGGTTTGCAGATCAGAGCCTCGCATCTCTTCTGACTGTTTACCATTTACCACCACTCTCTGTGTTCTGCCCGCCAACCAGTTAGCCACCCAGTTGACCAACTTCTGATCCACACTCACCCCAAGCCTACCCAGCTTATTAATCGGTCTTCTATGTGGAACAGTATTGAAAGCTTTGCTGAAGTCTAGGAAGGCGACATCAACTGCACCCGCTTGGTCTACCACTCTGGTTACCCAGTCAAAGAAATCTATGAGATTTGTTTGACAAGATATTCCTGTTGTAAATCCATGCTATCTTGGATCCTGTGCTTCTATGGATTCCAGGTGTTGCACTATCCTTTCCTTAAGGAGTGCCTCCATAATCTTCCCACTACTAAGGTAAGACTGACTGGTCTGTAGCTCCCTGCCTCCTCTCTGCTACCTCTCTTGTGGAGCAGAACCACATGAGCCCTTCTCCAGTCTTCTGGGACCTCTCCTGTGCTCAGAGACTCACTAAACAGTTCTGATAATGGCTCTGCTAGTTCCATCCTTAGCTCCTTTAGTACCCTGGGATGTATGCCATCAGGTCCTATTGCCTTGTCCATCCTGAGCTTATCGAGCTCTTGTAGGACCCTTTCTTTTGTGAAGGGACTTGTGCACACCTCCCCCCCCCCGTGTCCATGGTGCTAAGTTGTGGACCCTGCCCTTCCTTCTCTTCAGTAAATACTGAGCAGAAGTGTCTATTTAGGATAGATGCTTTTCCTTGGTGCTCCTCCACACACTCCCCCATATCCCCTTTGATGTTAGCAATACCCCTTCTGGACTTTGTCCTTTCACTAATGTGTCTCTAGAAAGTCTTGTTCCCTTCTTTTACAGTTTGTGCTAGTGTTTCCTCAGTTTGGGCCTTTGTCTGCATTACTGCCTTACCTGCTTCCCTTTGGGAAGTTTGGTATGCCTCCCTATCATTGTCCCGCTGCGTTCCCTTACATTTCCTGAAGGCCAGCCTTTTGGCTCTGATCTTTTCTGCTACTGTTTTTGAGAAAGAAAGTGGTTTCCTTCTTCTTTTGCTCTTGTTTTTCTCCCTAACACAATGGGATATTGCTTCAAGTATTGCATCCTTATTGCATCCCACTTTGCCTGTGCCCCCTCACCTGTATTTCTTCTTGCCAGGTCTAGCTTTACTCTGTTGGCCATCTTATCAAAGTCAGCTCTTCTGAAGTCCCATATTTTTGCCTTGGAATGGGATGATTTAGTTCTAGTAGCCAAACTGAACCATACCATGTGATGGTCACTGGCCCCCCGGTGACCTTCTACTTGAAAATCTGTGATCCTTTCCCTGTTAGTCAGTACTAGATCTAGGATAGCTTTGTCTCTTGTGGGTTTAGTCAGTACTAGAGCTAGGATAACCCTGTCTCTTGTGGGTTGTTGTACCAGTTGTTTGAGGCCCTCCCCCTGCAGGGAATCCACTATGTGCCTAGTTCTGGTGGACGCTCCTGCTGGTATTAACCAATCTGTTTCTGGCATGTTGAAGTCTCCCATTATCAGAACCTTCCCTATAGCTGTCATGTTTTGTATATCATCTAACAGTAATGTGTCTATGTCCTCCGCCTGGTCTGGAGGCCTGTAGACAACCCCAGTTCATATGGCTGTCCCATTTCCTGTTTCCAAGGTGGTCCACAGTTCTTCTGGCTCTTTATGTGTATTCTGAATTTCTGTAGCTTTGATATTTTCATTGACATAAAGGGCTCCTCCCCTTCCCTTTTTGCACCTTGGTCTCTTCCGAACAGTACATAGCCAGGTACTGAAGTCTCCCAAGTGTGTTTACTGGTGAACCATGTCTTGTTAATGGCTACTATGTCCAGTTTAGCCTCTGTCGTTGTTGCCTGCAGGTCTGGGATCTTGCTTCCCAGACTGCAGGCATTTGTGTACATGATTTTCCATTTTCAAGATTTTGATGTGTTAGTTGTTGGTTGAGGTCAGGCATTTTCCCTGCACTTCATATCAGGAGTCAGACCTTTTTCCTTTCCTGGTGATACATATGAACTACAAAGATGAACTCCGGTTTGATGATTAGCTGAGGGGGGAGGGGTGTTCTTTCCGTTCAATGCATTGGGTGCTGCACCCCTCTCCCCATTTGCTAGTTTAAATATTGTGCAAAGATATCAAACTTCTGCCCCTATTCACTGACTCCCTCCTTAGTCAGATGCAGTCCATTGAATTTAAAGAGCTTTTGCTCCCAAATTAATTGCCAGTTACCTACAAATTTGTGTCTTTTTTTTCTGGTACCAGCCCTTGAACCACATGTTTAGCTGCCCTAACTTCCCTTCTCTGACCCTCCGTCTGTCTTCCCCCTTTCCCAGACAGGCAGGGTCTCAGAGAAGGAGGTGCCAGATGAAATGGATGACAGTTTGTCTCCCATCCTGGTCAGGTGTTCCTTGGTCTCCACAACTGACCAGCTGGTGAGATCATTAGTCCATATGTGTACCAGGTTGTTGATGTTTTTTTCCTGCTTCCTGCATGATTTTAGCAATACGGTCAGTGTCTCTCCATGCTGATGTACCTGGGAGACATCTTACAATTACCCCCAGCCGGAGGTAGGTATCAACTCCCTGAATCATGGAGTCTCCTATGTTGAGAACTGTTTTGGATTTCCTTTTTGCTTTTTTTGTTTTGGTCCTTATTTTGGTTGAGTTCTGTAGTGCTAGCTCCTGTGCTACAATGTCCTGCTCTGCAGTGCCCTCTGCCCCTTTGTTTGATTTTGGAGATAGAGGCAGATACCTTTTTATAGTTTTTATATGGTTTGTGAAGGTGATATGTTGGTGAGCATTGAGTGATGGGGCACCCGATTTGCCCCTCATAACCACCTGCCAACCTCCTGGACCAACTACCTTCTGCAGTTGAGGTGCTTCACTTGGATGTTGGGGAAATGGTGTGTGGTTCTTGTAATATATTGCCTACTGAATATGCAATTTGAAGAGTACAATCTCTACCCTTGCTGCTGGGAGTTGAGACCTAAGATCTCCAATGGTTCAACATGTAGGACAGCATCCTAAATCCTGTATAACTGCCCTTTTGAAAAGTGTCCCACAGTGCCTGCAGTTAATAATATCCATTCCAGCTGAGCTGCTGAGTTTATAACCTGGTCCGAGTAATCAGAAGGAAAATGAAGGCAAAAGTTTGATTTTTTTTTATATTTTTTTTGTTTGTTTTTGTATAACTTTTTATAATAGGTGAAATTACTTATACCCCTGTAAGTGAGGTCACTGTGTGGATACCCCTCTGATCCACCCCTTCCTGCTTTGCTACAAGAAATGTCATGACTGTGCTACTCTATAAAAGGAGTGTAGTATTGGGTGGTTGGGGATGGGGTGGGTGGTTGGGCCCTTCCTCTGCCAACAAAGAAGAATCACGGATGAAAGAAGCAAGGAGGTAAGAGCAGAAACAATCAACTAACAACAAATGCAGTTGCCCTAAAAGCTTAGCCTAATGATAAATAAAACTATAAAACCTTTAAGTACCACCTGTAACAATTTCACAGAAGGTGTACCCTGCAAAAAACACTTTGGTACAGAGAAAAATAAAGCAGTAACAGAAGATATACCTTGCAAAAAACAATCTGAATCAGAGAAGCAGTAATCTGTAAGCACAAAACAGTAACAAACCTGTAGGCACACCCTGTAATAATGCAGCAGAAAGTATACCCTGCAACAGCATCTTGAATCAGAGAACAATAAAGCAGTAAAATGTAAGCAAAAAACAGTAACAAAACCTGTGAGCACAAAAGAAAATAATAACACACAGTAAATATGACTAGCCAAAAGAAGCCTTAATCTTTTCCTTGCTCTGATTATGTTGTTCCTTGCTCTGTCCTTACAAGCAAACCTAGAAGAAAAGAGTTCAGGTGAAGCTAGGTGCCTTTGCCAGCAAACCTAGTCTTCCATCTACTTTCATTGATTCTTTTCTAAATATACATCTGCTTCAGGTACAAGATGGCTAACAGATCACATGATCAGGTAGTATATGACAGCTTATGATAGCCAGGGTAGAGGGGCTGATGTTCTCATGAGAAAGTTAACAGGAAAGCTAGGGTAGAGGCAATATAGCAATAAACCCAGTGGGGAGTCATTCCTGGGGATGTTCCCGTGTTGGACAAAGGACCCAGATGCATATCATTATGGTAGCAAGGAGATGCTGAAGGGTGGGTGGACACACACACACACACACACCCACACACTCTTTCTCAAAGAGGGTTGGGACAACATGGAACTGTCACTTGAAGTGAGTGAGACCCCTCCCACATGGAGTGAGAAATGTATTGTGGTGCTTGTGTAAGCACGTCCTATTGGAACTGGTACATCTAAAATCCAAAGCCCTGCAGCTAGAAGTCTGGTAAGAAAGACAATTTAGCGAAAAGTATTTTCTTCAAATAGTGGCAGGTAAAAACATGGGTTTTATGTGAGAATGGATCAGAATTCTGCTGTACACTGTCTGTCTGTGTGTTGAACCTGGTTTTATTTCCTTCTTCTTAGTAAATGTGCAACCCTTTTGTTTTCCTGTAAATACATCCTGTTGTAATTACTTTTAGTATTTTAGTAAAGCTTCTATTTTTATAGAGTCAGTGACTGCTTGTTTTATTTAAAAGGGTAGTTCTATTATTTCTGCTTGGCTCTGTTTGTTGTCCATCTCTGAAAGAGCACTCTACCCACAGTTATTGCATTTGACCTTCCTGATCTTGAGCAAGGAGGTAAAAAAACAGGTTTCCTGGGTCCTGTCTGTAAAAACGCTCATGGTGGCAGTGAACTTGAAGGCTGTACTGAGGGATTTGTGTCACAGTTATAACCATAGTAAAATGTATCAGCTTTAATATATTTGATTTGTGAAACCAGTTTATGCCCTTTATAATTTATTGCTCATTATAAGCATGTCCATTATAGTGCAGTGTATTTGTTCTATAGAGCCCTTACACTGATGCAAAAGTTTAATAACTACTGCGATTTGTAGTGACCCCTAGACCCTGTCCAAAAATGCTACAATATTGATATTTATTGTACATGCTTGTGATGATATGTTTAAAAAGAAGTCATGTAAGGACTGTAAATAAGTGTACTGTAACACTTTTGTACCATCGCTGTACATGGCATTATTGTAAGCTGTGATTTTGTATCATGTATATGTTGTATAATGGACCTCCTTGTAAATGAGCATGCTTAATGGAAACTATCCTTTCACAATAAACTGAACTGAACTGACTGTGACAAGCATTTAATGGGTCACCTATTTATTGCAAGAGTACAGAAAGGCAACATTTCTCCATGAAGCTAACAAAGATGCCATATCCAATAAAAAAGAGCACATACTCAAAATCATAACATAGAGGTGACACACCAGTTTCAGACTGTGAGCAATACTTTATCAGATTTCATAGCCACATTGCAGCACCTCAGCAATGGTTGGGTAGTGGAGATGCATATTTCTGTTTAGGTTATTCAGTATCTCAGGAAGGGTTTTAAGACAGGACCTCCAGGTAACAAAGTACTGTGTCTACACTTCCAAGCTACTTGTGAATAATGAAAATGGCTGCTTCTGGCAGATATTTATTTATTTGAAAACTGATGACTGGGAAAGGCACACTGAGCCAAGGCTTGCTTCCAGATGTGACCTGGGGAAGGAAGAATGGGAAATACAATTAGAGAAGCATACTGTACACTGTATTAGGTATTGTTACAAAGTAAAGTGCAGAGTACAACTTAACATGGTACAAGTGTACATAAAAAGTAAGCCCGATACAGGCTGAGGTAAAAACTGGGAGGAGGCCAACAACAGGGATGGTAGGGGCTCCAAGAGGAAAGGATCATGCAAGGGGATGACAGGAGCAGGTGGGGGGAGTAAGGAGTTTTAGTTAGTGCCTGGGGGAGCCAGGGAAAGAGGAGCGACAGCGGAAGGAGGAGATCAAGTTCCAGAAGGAAGGAAGGTGAATGGAGAAGGCTGACTGCCCAGCAGAGGAGCGAGGAAGGGAAAGGGAGATGGTAGAGTATGAGGATCGCTGGAGCAGAGGGAGTATAAGGCAAAGGGAATGGGAGAAAAGAGTGAGGACAAGTAAGAGGGCAGGAACCCAAACCAAAATTTGGAGATGACCCACTAATTAAATTCTGATCAGAATTCTAGGAATAGAATAGAATCTGGTTTTATATAGTACTTATCGTATCATCTCAAAGTACTACGCAAAGCAAAAAGCTGCAGTAGTTAGTTATAGTGGTCCCAAATTTCTGCAACTACTTGTTTAAGGGGAAATATTTGTGAGAGTATTCCACTCTGTACAGATGCAGAGGGAGGAAGACAGAGAAGCGTACCAGGAAAGGCAAAAGTAGGCAGGAATTGAGGTCAGGAGAGCAAAGGTGAGGACTGAAGAGAATATAGTCCAATCAGTTAAGAGAGGGGATAAAACCTTCTACTGGTATGTGAGCGAAAGGAGGAAGACAAAGGGTGGGATAGTTTGGCTGAGGAATAAGGGTGGGGAGACAGTGGAAGGGGGTCAGGAGAAGGCAGATATCCTAAATAGCTACTTTTGCTCAAAGTTCATGGTGAAGGGGAAGGGGGAAGGAGGAAAGGTCGGGGAGAGAGGGGAGCTGGGGAGGGGTTGGACACCAGAATATACAAAGTGAACGGGGTACTAAAGGAACTAACAGGACTAAAGGTTGACAAAGCCATGGGACCTGACAGGATTCACCCCAGATTACCGAGGGAACTGAGGGAGGAGCTAGTGGAACTATTAACTGGCCTGTTCAAAAGACCCTTAGAGAAGGGAGTGGTTCCAGATGACTTGAAGGGAGTGGATGTAGTCCCCCTCCATAAAGGAAGAAGCAAGGAAGAGGTAAGTAACCACAGGCCAATCAGCCTGACATCAGTGATGGGGACGTTGATAGAGAAATTAATGAAAGAATTATCAATTACCTTGATTCGAATAATCTGAAATATCACAGACAACATGGTTTCATGAAAGGGAGGTCATGTCAAATGAACTTAATTAAATTCTTTGACTGGGTGACCAGAGTGATATATCAGAGCAGAGCAGTGGATGTGGTGTACCTAGACTTCAGTAAAGCATTTGACACTGTGCCATACAGAACGCTTCTGCACAAAATGAGTGCCCTGAGGGTGGGACCAGAGGTGGAGAGATGGGTGAAAAATTGACTGGTAGGAAGAAGGTAAAGGGTGATCGTTAATGGAGTTCCATCAGGAGAGGGAAGGGCGACTAGCGGGGTACCACAGGGGTTGGTACTGGGTCCGGTCCTGTTCCATATTTTCATAGGGGACATTGTGGAAGGGTTTGAGGGGAAGGTCTGTCTATTTGTGGATGATACAAAGCTCTACAACAGAATAGACACTGCCGATGGGGTAGAAAAATGAGAAGGGATTTGCACAAACTAGAGTGGTCAAAAATGTGGCAGTTGAGCTTCAATGACAAAAAGTGCAAAGTTATGCACTTAAGAAGTAGAAATCTAAAAGCAGAGTACAGAACGGGTGGTCAGATACTGGAAGCAATAGAGCAGGAGATGGACCCTGGTATAATTATATCTAATGATCTCAAGGTGGCTAAGCAATGTGAGAGGGCAGAAGCAAGGGCCAGTAGAATGCTGGGATGCATAGGCAGGGGTATTAAGACCAGAAGGAAGGAGGTGGTGATGCCCTTGAACAAACAGCTGGTGAGGCCACACCTTGAATATGGTGTCCAGTTCTGGAGACCATACCTCAGGAGGGACATGGCTAGAGTGGAGAGGGTCCAGAGGAGGGCAGCAAAAATGGTGCGAGAACTTAGCCATTTGACATACAAGGAGAGGCTGAAAGACCTCAACATGTATACCCTGGTGCAAAGAAGGGAAAATGGGACATGATGGAGACCTTTACGTACCAAAAGTATATAAACAAGGTCCCAGATAGCAGTTTGCTCTAGAATAACAGGCTCTCAAGGACAAGGGGTCATGACATGAAGCCAGAAGGGGGAAGGCTAAAGGGAAATGTTAAGAAACACTACTTCACAGAAAGGATTGTGGATGGGTGGAATGCACTCCCTGAGGAAGTGGTGGGGGCCAAATCAGTGACAGGATTCAAGGTTGCTTGGGATAGGTACAAGGGAATTCTGCAGAAGGGGCAGGGAATGAAATTACCTGGATCACCTAGAGTCCTTGAGTAACATGGAGATAGAACACTTGGGCAGATTCTGTGGGCCTGGAGGTCATTATCTGCCAACAATTTCTATGTTTCTATGTTACAGGGGCAGTTGTGAATGTCATGGAAACTCTATTTGATAAAAAAAAAACTGTATTTACCCAGAAAAGCCAAACAGAAATGTAGCATCATATTTTCAGTAAGGACCTGCTTCCTCCTTATTTTACTGTGGTGAGGGACTGAATCACAGGGAGGTCCAATGACTTGTGCAGTATCATATAGTGAGTAAGTGGCTGTGGTGGGATTCAGATTCATTACCTGGAAGCACCTCTTCGGTTACTCTTTAGCCAGTAGAAAACCTGATCCAGAATAGTGCACAGACACCTTGGAGACACATGGAGCAACCACTAAGGAAAAGAAAAGAATTTTGTTTTTATAGTGGCTTTCATACAAACAGTACTATTTTCACAGGCAGATTCAAGGAACAGAAAGAGTGATTAAAGAGAAGTTTAGCATAGGAAGATTAAGGGACTTAGTCTGGGTCACACGGGAAGAAGTGGTGATGGGATTTACATCCAAGTTGCCAGGTTCACAGCTCTGTGTTGTAACTACTAGGTCAAACTGCCACCACCATGATTGATGTCAGCATGGCTCAGTTGGCAGTATATCTGCCTCTAGGCCAGAAGGTTGTGGGAGCTAGTCCCACACTGGAATTGGGCTCATACATAAACAGTGGCACCTACGTACACTACTAAAGGGATGCTGTGCTGTCATGCTGAGCCATCCTCTGGATGAGTCATTAAACTAAGGCCATGTCTTTCTTTTCTGGCGGTTGTTCAGATGGGCAATAAAGATCAAGAGTCACTTCTACAAAAGAGTAGGGGAATTTTTATATTGAGAAAATAGGTACAAAACAAGAAATAAAACAGTGTTTTTACAGTACATACAAAGTGTGCTGAAACAACAGAAACAATACAATAGAATATTTCTTGGGTGCCCTGGTTGAATTGCCCCATTTGAAAAAATACCACCAAAAACTTAATCACATTCAGTTTCAGTTGGTTTGCATCTGTGCAGACGAGGCTGAACATAGGCAATATTGTCTAGCCCTCCATTCCTGGTAAACAAAAATAAAATAAACTTAACCTGGTAATATATATTCATATATCTTGTGTACATATATATATATATGTATATATATAAAAGAACCCCAGAGTAAATGCACTGGGGTATGGGTTATTCTGGAGGATATCGGCCATACAGCCAAACTTGTCTATATGGCCAATACCCTCTGGGATAACCCATGCCCCAATGTATTTGCTCTGGGGTTTTTTTGTAGTTCTCTTCTCTCTCTACTTTGAGCTGCCCATGACCCACACAAATAAGATCCCCTATAGGGTGGCTGGCTACCTCTCCCTGGGCTGAGATACAGATATCGCACAATGAAGAGTCCAAATGAGGATGAAACATGTGTCTGGGTCTACTGTTCTCAGTCTCTGCTGAATATTGTGAGGCCTTCTGGCACCATACAGTTCTGCTTAAAGTTGAGCCAGTCCAAATTAAGTAATGGTCATTTGCATATACTTCCCATGATGCTTTGCATTATTGGGGTATGTGCAATTTGTTTTTTTATAGATATATACAGATATGTATATATATATATATATATATATATAGAGAGAGAGAGAGAGAGAGAGAGAGAGTATGTACTGTATATATAGAGAGAGGTATTACAGGGGCACAAGTTAGGGTAGCATTGCCTGTTTAATGTTAAACCCCTAACATTGCACATTAACATCTTTGGCTCATTTGATGAAATGAGCCGAAATTTTCTATGTGTTTTCTAGGAGGCAAGGTCTTGATGCGTGGACATTTTTGTGAGGGCAACATGCACAGTTTCTGAGAGCCTTATGTGTAATTTTTTGCAAAAATCCAACTTTTTTCCTATACTTAACATTGTTTTTTTTTGCTCTTCCCTACAACCAACATGTAATGGGATTGTTATGCCAAATTTGCAGGGGACATGTGTCATGTTCTAAGGTACTGTAGTGCCTTTGACAGGTCTGGTAAAAAGATATTAAAGGGTTCCCTAGTTATAAGGCTTTAAAATTTATTATGTCCTAAGCTGCGCATGCATTGTAGGGTTTTTCAGATAATGTTCTGTGATGAAAGTCGAAATTTGATGCTGTAAATGCTGGTTTTTGCTTTCACACCACTGAATTGGAAGGTCATCAAACATTTTTGTGCTGTGCCAACTGCCATCTTGCTGATCTTCTCCATGAACCAATGAATGTGAAAAATACGTAAGAATGCCAGGATTTTAAAAAACAAACATCAGAACCTAAGTAAACAGGACCCGTTTAGCTACAGTACATTCTGATGTTTGCTTTTTAATATGCTGCCCACAAATACCTTTTCTGGGCACCCAAAATCCCGGGTGCACAGTGTAGCAAGAGGAGTGCTTCCCCCGCATTCTCTGTATGAGAACAGCAGGAATTTCTTGACTTCTGCAGCCACACCTGAACTCGTGCTGCCAGCTACAGTGACAGGAGTGAGCTGCCCTTTCCCTGATATTTGGTGGTGCCCCCCCCACACTGTATTGCCCTCCCTGGCAATGTGCCATGTTGAAAAACCAAACAACTCACACTCCAGAGCAAGGGGAGAGATAGCCCACTGAAGGAGGCAATAAATGTGGCATTTATTGCCTTCTTAACTTGGTTTAACATGATTTAAATGAACAGAGGAAGGCAAAGCCCTTTGAGACTATTCCCCACACAGTGTGGGACATTATTAATAGTTTTCCCCAATCCATGTATATAATATATTTTTAAAGTTGGTAATATTTTCTAATTCAATTAAATCCTGTGGTAGAGTGTTCCATATTCTGGAAGCCCTAAGAGTAAAAAAGTTACCCCTTCTGTTGGTTTAATAACTCTTAACATCAAGTTGCCTATTATGTAACCTCAGGACTAATTTTTTATTTGAATATGATAGTCCACATTGTCTCATAAGGTCAGATGACTGAAGCAAGTTGTTCACCAAGAGCATGTCACCTCTTATTCTGCTGTTCTGAAGTGAAAAGAGTCCAGTGGCCGTAAGTCTAGAGTGATAGTCAAGATCTGCTAGTCGAGGCACCATTTTGATGGCTCTCCTTTGGACTTGTTTCAGCTAGGATATATATCTTTTAAGACTTGGGTTCCAGAAGGGGAACCCCTAGTCAAGGTAAGGTCTAATACAAGCCCTGAACAGGGGGATGAGGCATTATTCAAAGTGATTTATAAAAATGTGCTTAATTTTCCTCAAGAGTTTATTTGCTATGTTGGAAATTTTAGTACAGTGATCCCCTGATGTAAGTTTATTATTTATGAATATGTCCAGATCTTTCTCACATATCTCAAATAAACTGCCCCAGTATATCTCTGTCTGTTTAACTTTGTGCACTCTGGGGAAGTATGCCCTGAGAAGCACCTCATATATCTACCTTTATGTTTACAAAGCAAAATCTCGCATTGGCAGAGCAGCCATCAGCTTTGTGCTCCCTCAACTGTGTAACAAGCTGCAAAACACTTTGAAATTAACTCACCCCATCAGCCTAGCAGCTTTTAAATCTCTATATCTACATAATAATAATGAGTCCTGTGCCTGTCTACCCTAAATAGTGACTCCTATAAGTCCAAGCACACTGTAATTACTACTGTTAAAAGACTGATCACATCTATAATTGACTCTTCCCTCTCCCCTTTTTCTACCCCCATATCTGTCCCTTCCACATTCCTTTGACCCTGGTTCCAGCTTTAAATTCTCCATACCGTATCACTATATATCTTTTTATATTAGGTCTTGTTTGTGTTCGGTGCACCTGATATGTATATTTCTTTACTTTTATGAAAAATTGTGTCCTACCCAAAACTAGCTGTATCTTCTGTTCCAAACATATGCTACTGTCAATGCTACTTGCTGATACTTTGTATATACTGTATTATTGTATCTCACTTTATTTGTATTATTACTATTTTCTTGTGTGTTGCATCCCATGTATATTGTCCCTTGTTTCTTGTTAACAAACCCAGGTCCACCTTGAAAAGGAGCTTGCTCAACGGTGATCGCCTGGTTAAACAAAGACTTTGATTGATTGATTGATTGATTGACAATTAGATGTTTTAAGTGGCGACTTGTTTAGATAATATACATTGTTCAGATTATTTTTACTAAAGTGTATGACCACACATTTATCCTGGTTATAGTACATATCATTACATTTGGCCCATTGTTCAACTTTCTCCAAGTCTGTTTCTAATGATTCTATGGTATCAGAATTATTAACACTATTCCCTAGTTTTGTATCATCAGCGAATTTTGACATGTAATTGTTGGGTCCTGGCTGTAAATCACAAATAAAAAGATTAAACAATGTGGGTCCCAAAACTGATCCCTGGGGGACTCCACTTGACACTGTGCCCCAGTCAGACAGCACATCATTAATCCTAACTCTTTGAGTTCTGTTGGTTAAGCAATCTGATGCCCAGTTAACAATTTCAGGGAATAAACCCAAATTAAACATGTTAGTTATGAGTTTATTTTGTGAAACTTTATCAAACGCCCAACTGAAATCAAGTAATACTACGTCAGTGGGAATACCCACATCCAATAATGCACTAATATTATCATAGAAGGATATCAAATTAGTTATGCCTGAGTTCTTTGATGTAAACCCGGGCTGTAAAGAGTCTTGAATCCCTAGTCTAGTACACTCTTGTTCAGTCTTCATCTTAATAACCCTTTCCATTAATTTACCTACTACAGAGGTCAGGCTAATGGGGCGATAGTTCTGAACACAGCCTCTGTTGCCTTTTTTAAATATTGGAGTAACAGTCACTGTGCGCCACTCATTGTTTATGGAACTTTCTTGTAAGGATTTATTAAAAATAAGTGATAAGGGTTTGGAGATAGCCTGAGAAGTTTCAATCAAAAACCAAGGATGAATGTCATGAGGACTGAGACTGGTGTTGTTCAATTTTTTTATAACTTGAGCAATATCAGACATTGTAATGTTATAAAAACCAGATTGATTTGGATAAACGGGGGTAGCCGATGTCTGCTTGGAAAAAAACTGAACAAAAGTAATTATTAAAAGGGTTAGCCATGTCAATATCTGATAATCTGGTTCCATTATTGATTAGGGGTCCTATAGTCCTAGAGTTGCCCTTTTTTGTTGTTAATATATGAGAAAAGAGACTTATGACAGTCTTTAGTATCTGCTAACTTAAATTCAAGTTTGGTTTGTGCCAATTTGATGGATCGTTTTAAAATGTTAACTGCTGACCTATATTTATAAAATAAAATGTTTTTATGTGGTAGGATACTTTTTTAAGTTTCTTAAAAAGTTTAATTTTGTGATTAATCTGAGTTTTAATAGTTTTGCTAAACCATGGGGTTATTTTACCTTTTTTTATTATATTTTCTTTTTATTGGAATATGTACAGTTTCCAGTTTATTAATTGTGTTTTTAAAGATAGTCCATGCTTGCTGGGTTGTTAGGTTATAAAAAAGTGTTTCCCAGTTTATATTAACTAGTTCTCTATTAATATCCAAAAAATTAGCTTTGATATAATTTTTTTATATTTATAGATTTTCTTTGGTTAATGGTTTCCTGTTGAATTTCAAAAAATGTAGAAAAAATGATCACTTGCACCCAGTGGATCCCAGATGTGAAGATTGCTGATTTCGGCTTCTATATTAGTAAGTAACAAATACAGTATATTTGGTCCCCTAGTGGGTTCCATAATCAACTGCTGTAGCCCTGTGTTGGTAATTACATCTACTATGAATTTATATGCACTCAAATGGCCCAGAAGGGAGTCCCAGTAAATATGGGGCATGTTAAAATCTCCTAGGACAATAATATCCTCAGTTTCTGAAAAAGTCGAGATCTCTTTTAACATATTAGATGTATATTCCAGATCTGCTGATGGAGGTCTATATACATTTCCAATAGGGATATATGAGTGGCCTTTTAATTGTATTTTGACCCAAATACTTTCTGAAGTGGAGGGAGGATGGACTTCAAAGGATGGGATATAATTTCTCACATAGATGCATACCCCACCACCATGCTTATTAGTTCTGTTTTTATAATAGAGTTTATAGTTAGGAATGTCCTTAGACCACATTGAAGCTGACTCCCACCAAGTTTCTGTAACCCCTACCACACCTATATTTAAGGTTCTACATTTCACCTCAAGTTCTGTCAGTTTAACCTGGTTTAGTGATCTTGCGCTGAGAGCCAAAATTTTGCATGTTTTGTGATTACTTTGTTGATGCTGTTTCAGAGACTTGGGTACATACCCATTCTCTCCCTCAAGCTTTAGTTTAAACATTGATTAATAACTGCAGTAACACTCTTCCCCAGTAGTGTACTGCCCCTACGTCTATGATGTAAACCATCCCAACATTATAAGGAATTTCTATCCTGGAATGTTTCCCAGTGTGCGATGTATGGGATGTCCTGTTTCAGACACCACTCCCTTAGCCATTTATTAATGGTTCTGATTTGTCGTGTCATAGTTGGTGTAGCCCTTGGTACAGGTAGGATCTCAGAAATACAAACAGAGCATCCTTTTTCTATCAGAATGTTAGTTAATGAGACATAGTCCTGCTGTAATTGTTTAAATTTAGTGCAGTTAATATCACTTGTTCAAGCATGGATGATAACAAGTGGATTATCTCCAGCTTGATGTAGAATGTTAGGCATCATTGTTGTAATGTCTGATACCCTGGCACCTCTAAAGCTGGAACATCCCTTTATCAACATTGCAAACTGCTCTGTCAATGTGTTTGATAATTGAGTCCCCTAGTACAAATACTTGTCTAGGGGGGATAGGAGCACAAGGGACAAACTCTGGAGAAGGATGGAGTACAAGAGAGCTGAGTTTGGGTTTTCCGGCTACATAAACATAGTGTTGGACTTATAATATGAGTTTTACTAAAGGAAATGCTGGGGGGAGCGGATACAGGTCTATGTTCAAATACCTTTTTTGGAACAATTGGTTTAGGGAGTGTTACGTCAATGGATGATCCATTGACTAAATCAGCCTCCAGAGCCTCCAAATGCTTGAATCTGTTGTAAGTTTGAACAGGTGCACTATTATAAATCTGACCACCTCTCCTCTTTTTAGATTTAGTTACAAATGCCCAACCACCGTTGTCAGTAAGGGACTGTAGTTCCTCTTCATTTAGAAGAATGGGAGTGGGGACAGAGGGTGAGTCATTACTTTAAATAAAGGTTTGTGATGTCTCATTATTCAAGGGAGTAGCTGCAAGGGGAAGGGGGTGTAACCTTTCCTCCATGTAGTCAATAAACCCTTTCAATTTCCTTTTGTCTGTGGGCATTTGTTTAGCATTTAACATAAGTGTTATTTCCTCCTATAGAGTAGAAATTAAGAGGCATTTACTACAGACAAAATCAATCCCAAGAATTCCCTCACAGAACATCAAACATTGAGCACATTTAGTGTATTCCCCCTCCATGTTATACTCCAGTGAATACTCCCAAAGTAAAGCACTAACCTCCTGAAATATTGTTTATAGGTAAGTTCAGATGTCCTGCTATCCCAGTTTGCCCAGCATGGAAGTGCGCAGAGACACGCTCGTCTCCACACGCGGCCCCATGCATGCTCACCCCGCTCACTAGAGGGGCTGTTTATGTAGCCAGAAAACCGAAAGTCAGTGGTCATGCACTTCTGGTTTCAGCGCTAGTCTTAAAAATATAAAAAATAACTGAAAACAGCACTATGCAAGTGCTACAAACACCTCATCCCAGTATTAGGGCTCAAACGTTGTTTCTGTGCCCCACAGCTGACTTAAACAGCTAGATTTACTCTCGAGATCTGCAGGACCTGGGAAAAGCCCTCCAGTGTCCCACAATCCCCAGCAGCTGCTATTGAGACGGTACCCTTGATAGATGGGTACCAGGACAACACAGTTGGTATTTATAGTATATTTGAAAATAGTATAACAGTAAAAGAGTTCGGTATTTAGCAGTTTAATCACCACCTCTCACCAGAGGTTCGCTTACTCCAGTATGTAAATCCTTCACTGAGGTATCACTCCCCTGGCTCTGGAGTACGAGTTATTTGGTTTTTCTGTGTCATTTGGGCTGGCAGCCCCTAACCTGCACCCTACCCGACTCTTAGTGCTTGTTTTTTCAATGTGCCATGTTGCCCTGGTGTCTCATGGCACCTCGCACCCTTCTGATCACTGTCCCCCATTCATATATTTCCCTGGTGTCTAGTGGCACCCCTCCACTTAATGATCATCCTCCCATAAAGAAATAACTCAATTTCCTGGTATCTAGTGGCACCCCCCACCCACTGACCACCATCCCCATTATGACCTGGTGTCTAGTGATACCCCCACCCACCAATCACTGCCCCCATAAATAATTTCCTGGTGTCTAGTGACACCCCCCACCCACCGATCGCCATTCATCGAAGCATAGAAATATAGAATTTGATGGCAGATAAGGACTGCTTGACCAACCCAGTCTGCCCATTTTCCTACCTATTTGTTAAGCTGCAGATCCTAGTTAAACAACAGCCTACTTCTTCCTACCCCCCACCAGAATTGCCTTATGTCTGTCTCATGCATTTCTGAATTCCCCCACTGCTTGTGACCCCACAACCTCCTCAGAAAGGCCGTTCCATGCATCCACCACCCTCTCCATGAAAAAATACTTCCTCACATTGCCCCTGAGATGTCCCCCACCTCTATCTTCGAATTGTGCCCCCTTGTTCTTCAACATCTCTTTTTCTTGCACATTTCTTTTTCTGAAAGATGCTACCTTCTTGGACTTTGTCGATTCCCTTGAGGTACTTGAAAGTTTATATCATATCCCTCCTCTCCCTCCTTTCCTCAAGGACATACATATTAAGCTCCTTAAGTCTCTCTCTTCGTATGGCTTCTGGTGCAAATCCTGCACCATTTAAGTTGTCCTCCTCTGGACTGCCTCCATTTTAGCTATGTCCTTGCAGAGATGGCATCTCCAGAACTGCACACAGTACTCCAGATGGGGTCTTACCAAATGTCTGTACAGAGAGATAATAAGTTCCTGTTTTCTACTGGTGATGCCTCTCTGTATGCATCTCAGCATCTCAATATCCCCCCACCCTCCTTACTGCCTTTTCACATTGCTTGATTACCTTTAGGTCACCTGATATGACTACCGCCAGGCCCCTTTCCATTTTTGTTGTTGTTAGTTCCTCCCTCCCATTGTGTACTCTTCCCCTGGATTTTTGTTTCCAAGGTGCATTACTTTGCACTTCTTTGCATTGAATCTAAGCTGACATACTTTTGACCATTCCTCCAGCCTTGCCAAGTCCCTTCTCATCCTTTCCACATACCCTTGTGTGTCAACCCTGATGCAGTTCTTTGTGTTGTCTGCAAAGAGGCATACTTTTCCTTCCGGTCCCTCCTCAATGTCACTTAAAAAGACATTAAAAAGGATGAGTCCCAGTACTGAACCCTGTGGTACCCTGCTAGTAACCCCCTTTTCTTTGGCGTGGACTCTGGTACTATTACCCTCTGTGTCATGTTGTCCAGCCAGATTTTTACCCAGGCTACCACCCTGGGACACACTCCAAGATGGCTAACTTATTCATTAATCTTTTGTGTTGGACTGTGTCAAATGCTTTTCTAAAGTCTAGGTAGGCCATGTCCACTGTCCCTCCCTGGTCTACTACTTTGGTCACCCAGTCAAAGAAATCTATTAGATTTGTCTGACTTGACCTTCCCACTGTGAATCCATGCTGCCTTGGATCCTGTGCCCCTCTTGCCTTTAGGTACTCAACAGTTCTTTCTGTAACCCCCTTACAAATGGGGGCTCCTAAAAGCCTTCCCGGAGCTTGCCTAAATGCTCCCTGCCTAACTGGTGTTCGGCGCAATGCCGCCAAAATGCGAGTGTTGTGAGTGCGTCCAAAGCCTCCAGTACTGTCTCTTTAAGAGCTGCCTGCTCGCAGGCTCCAGTGGGTTGGTATGGGGGGAACTGGTGTTTCCCTGTTCGAATCCCATCTGAGCTGCGGTGAAATCGCTCCAATTTGGTAGTTACTATAAGCGCAAAAGGGAACCCTTTTGAAAGATGTAACTGTTTGGCTATAATTAGTTAGAGTATTAGTGGAATTACAGTTTGTCTAACCTGCTTCTTTCGCAGCTGGGACTGTGTGCGCTTGGCCCCTCCATTTTGGACCTGGACTATTGAACTGGGCCAATGGTAAATGGGGGCACACTAAAATGGAGATCTTTTTGACCAACCAGGATCAGGACTCAGGTGGGAGCCGGCTGACCAATGAGACAAAGCTAGTAATTCTGGGAAGTGAAGTCTGGATTATGGCACCTTGTTTGCACCAATAGGGGCAGTATCAAGTGACTGGCATCTGCAGCCCACCTATGGGATCGGGTGGTGCCCGAATGCTGAGACTTGCCCCCTAACTGCCAAAGGGCAGAGACGTTGTGGCTATGAGTGAGGAAGGAGCACTGGGCTCCTGCGTCATTGAGTTTTCACGCGGGAAGTGCGTGTGTGGAAGGCCAGATTCAGGTGGCTCGGTCGCCGGCGAGTGCGGACTAAATCCACTGGGCAGTGGTCAGAGGAGGCTGTGCAAAAGCGCAGCTACCTACCAGGGTCACCCTGTAGAGGACTGGAGAATCTGCTGAATCATGCTTGGTCTGTCAGGAGAAGTGAAGCTGCGTTGTGACTCCCTGATTAGCTGTGAGTTCGGTCGGGCCCTAGGAGCAACTGCCTGGTATGGTACCCCTCTGTTGCTTTTCATATAAATGTGTGGAGAAGTGTTTGAATTCCAGGCTCAGTCCTGTGAGTGGTGTGAGAGCGTTTTTCCTTCTGGAGTCGTGAGTACTAAATCAGGGTAGCTCTCTGTCAAATATTTCTAGTAAGGGCAAGATCTTCTGCTTACTTTGCTGACTACACTAACTAAGCCTGCTGGTTCTAGTAAATCTTTGAAGGAATCTTATGCTTGCTTCTGTGTCAGGGCCCCAACCAGCTGCATCGAGGGACTAGCCTTTATGGCCTGGGTACCCAGAGACCGTGACTTATAGGTTAGGCCTGTGCACAGTGCCCTAGATAGATACTGATATATTAGATTGGTAAGCTAATTAACCTGATCACCCCAGTCCTTATTAATTCCCCCTAAATAAATCAGATTGATTGTTTTGCAAAGGTATACTGGCTAACTTGTGTGTTTATGGTGAATTACTGCACAGTGATAATTATGTAACAGCATCTTACTGTTCAGGAGGTCCCCGGAGCAAGCTGATTGGTTCCAGCCTTGGGGTAAGTGTATATTGTAAGGGTACTGTGATTGATTTGTGTGGGCCACTAGTGGGAAGAAAGGGGGGTTACAGTGACCCAGAGGGCTGTGACCAAGTCATATCAGACTGTCTTAACCCCAATCTCTGGGTGGAGGCACCCGCCAACGGATCCAGGCCCCTCAACCTGCTGTCAGATGGACAGACATGGGTAGTAGCCCTTAAGATAGCACCCTCAGGGGGCTACAAATTGGAGGCACCGCTGGAATTAGCGTCCCCTAGTTGCCGAGTGGGTGAAGTGCATAAATATGGATAAGTTAAAGGAAAAACTGGAAGGGGATATCATGGCTAAGATTAAGCTGGACCCTATTAAGACAATGGTACATAAACTGATGGGGTGGGGTGAAGCCGAAGAGCTGGACTCTCAGAGAATTGTGTTACTACTAGATGTACCTCTGGGGACAATGACCACTGACATTATTTCTACAGTGGAGTGTGTTAAATGTTTAGGCAAGGTAGAGGTGAAGGGGCATATGTCTGACCTGCTCGATCAGACCTTGCAGGTGTTACTTTTGTGTAGTCTAGCCATCGATCCTGAGAGGGTACCTCCAGTGATTTACCCGGAAGGTGCCCAACAGGGGTGGAGGATTATTCACATCCGTAGTGGGTCAGTCACTCCTGGGGGATCTCCCCAGATTAATAGCTTCAAAGATAAACTGCTTAAATTACTAGCTGTGGAGGGGAGGACTGCCCAAGAGTTACTGCAGGTGTTGGACCTTTCTAGTGAACCCACCCCCCAGGCTTCCCCCGGTACCTCTCCCAGACCCCCCAAGAGTTCTATTTTGGCTCCACTGCCCCTAGTGGTTCCCCCTATACAGCTAGATTCTTACCGTAGGCTAAAACCTTTTTCTGGCACAGTGCCCATGCCTTCAGGGGAGGATGATTTGGAGGCGTGGATGGACTACACCACCCCCCTAGTCCAGGAGTGGCAATGCTCTGAGGGGGAGAAATGGAAGAGACTGATGGAGAGTCTGCAGGGCCCAGTTTTGAAAGCCATTAGGTTCTTGTGGGCCACTAGCCTGGAAGCTACCACAACAGAGTTCCTTTCTGCTTTAGAGGGAGTGTTTGGAAGTACAGAAACTGGGGAAGACTTATTATGGAAATTCAAGTCTGCCAAGCAATGGAGGAATGAGAAGTTGTCCGCCTTTGTTACTAGGGTGGAACGGGCTTTGCAGAAGGCCTATTGAAAAGGGGGGATCACAGCCAAAGCCTTGAACCAGGTCAGGTTGGAACATGTTTTGAAATCTGCTAGATTTTCCAGTGTGATATTGTTAAAACTTAAGTTACATGATAGACGGGCTATCCAGCCCGAGTACTGTCAGTTGATGAGGGAGATTCAAGAAGCAGAGACTGATGAGGTGGGGTGGGAACCTTATGTGGGGGCTGTGAACCTGTGCCAAACCCCCGAGTCTAGTGAACCAGATGAGGCCCACTTTTTGAGGGGGCCTGATGTTTCCCCTGTCCCCCCAGAGCTGCAAGGGGGGTGGGGGTGCATCCCATTTCCTCTGATCCTCAAGTAGAAAGTGAGTTGAGGGCCGAGATTAGAAATTTACGAGGACTGGTGAGGGACTTGAAGCAAACTGCTACCCATCCTGTTACGTTTGGGGAACCAGAGTCATCTAGAAACAAACGCCCTAGTCCGGGGGAGCCCTCTCACCCCCAGGTGCCCCAGCAGGTGAGGTATCCCCCTCCCACTAAAGACCCCCGGGACCCCAAGTTCTGCTATCATTGTGGGGAGGATGGACACTTTCAGACTGAGTGCCAGTCGCCGGAGAATTTAAGGAAGATCAATAGCAGGCTGATCACCTGGCATCGCAGGGCCTAC
Source organism: Neoceratodus forsteri (assembly GCA_016271365.2). NCBI lineage: Eukaryota > Metazoa > Chordata > Ceratodontiformes > Ceratodontidae > Neoceratodus > Neoceratodus forsteri. The sequence continues at coordinate 762,481,702 of CM057451.1, forward strand.
ACCCAACCCCCTAGGAAGAGTTTTGTGACCCAGGCCAATGCCCAAGCAACTGCCAGCGCTGGGCCCCTCAAATGGTCTGATGTGGTGGGGCCTTCGATGGAGGCCCCGGTGCGAGTAAATGGGATCCCCACCTGGGCTGTGTTGGACAGTGGTTCCCAGGTGACCATTTTGTTCCAAGACTGGTATCAGACACACCTGCCTTGAGGTACCTCTACAACCCTTGAACGGTCTACATGTATGGGGGCTGAGTGATAAGGCCTACCTGTATTTAGGGTATATCTGAATCTGGCTGTCTTTTCCTACTTCTGTTGCTGGGGTGGACGAACAAGTGGAAACCTTAGCCTTAGTATGCCCCCTCACTGGACTGTATGATGGGGTGCCCTTGTTGATTGGGACAAATGCTCACGTTTGGTTGATTAGCCCAATTGTGTTCGGAAAAGCAAGTGTTTAGGACTGGGCAAGCCCTAAGAATACCCGCTTTGATCCAGAAGGTCTATGAGACTCAGAGGAAGGCTAGCCAGGAGGAACCTGAAGGCCCGGTGGGTGTTGTATGGAGAAAGGACCCGGAACCATTACTACTTGCCCCAAATGCCCAGTGTGTTTTGCAAGGGGAAGTCTGAATTAAAAAAGATGTTAAGAATAAGTTATTGATGCTGGATGCACCTGGGGAGGGAATATTGCCTGAGGGACTGTTGGTTAAACCTAGTATCTTGCCTGCTAGAGCCCATGCTTATGCCAGGAGGGTGATGGTTCAAGTTCATATTGTGTCTGACAAAGAGATTCGAGTAAATAGAGGTTGAGCCCTGGCAAGTGTACATTGTGCAGATACTGCAGTGCTGCCCCATAGCAAGGGTTTGGGGAAGGATGACAGAGTAACTCCCGACTTGTTTGATTTTGGTGACTCCCCATTGCCTGATGAATGGAAAGTGAGGATCAGTGAGAAGCTTGCCAAAAGAGGCCAGGTCTTTTCCCTAAAAGAATGGGACATGGAATGTGTGCAAGGAGCTGAGCACCACATCCAGCTGCATGATGAAAGGCCCTTTCGAGAGAGGTCTCGGCGCCTGGCCCCTGCTGACATAGACGATGTGAGGCGGCACCTGCAAGAGATGCTTGCTGCTGGTTTGATACAAGAATCCAGGATCCTCTATGCTCCCCCCATTGTAGTAGAGAGGAAAAAGAATGGGGCTGTCTGGATGTGTGTAGATTACCGTACCTTGAATCGGCGGACCATCCCAGACCAGTATACCATGCCACGCATACAGGACGCCTTGGACTGTCTAAATGGCAGTAAGTGGTTCTCTGTGTTAGACCTCCACAGTGGGTACTATCAGATCCCGATGGCTCCGGAGGATTGAGAGAAGGCTGTGTTCATTTGCCCCCAGGCTTCTATGAGTTTATGCGGATGCCTTAAGGAATTTCAGGTGCCCCAGCTACTTTTCAGCGCCTGATGGAATGTGCTGTGGGGGACTTGAATTTGCTCAAATGTCTGGTTTACTTAGATGATGTTATAGTGTTTAGTGGCTCCTTGGAAGAACATGAAAATCGATTGTTCAAGGTCCTGGATTGGCTGGAAGACTTTGGTCTTAAGTTATCTATAGACAAGTGTCAATTCTTTCAAACCTCTGTGAAATATGTGGGGCACATAGTATCCACTGAAGGCATAGAGACTGACCCCAGCAAAGTGGAAGCTTTGACTACCTGGCCTCAACCAAAGAATTTGAAAGAACTGCAATGGTTTCTGGGGTTTTGTGGATATTATAGGTGGTTTATCAAAGACTATTCTCGAGTGATCCGCCCCCTCTTCAACCTTACTCAGGGGTACCCTCCAACCCACAAAAAGTATAAGAAAGTTGTGCTCTCTGAGACTGAGAAAAAGTATTTTCATCCGAATGATGTGTTTGGAAACCGCTGGACTACTGAGTGTGAGGAAGCTTCCTATGACATTATATATCAACTTACCCATGCCCCAGTGCTGGCCTATGCTGACCCGGCCAAGCCATACGTTCTCCATACTGACACCAGTCTACAGGGATTGTGGGCTGTGTTATATCAGGAGCACCCAAACGGGCTAAGACCTGTAGCTTTTGCCAGCAGAAGTCTGACTCCTTCAGAAAAAAATTATCCAGTGCACAAACTAGAGTTCCTGGCCCTGAAGTGGGCCATTGTTGATCAATTTCATGACTACTTGTACGGTGCCAAGATATTGGTGAAGACTGATAACAATCCTCTGACATGTGCAGACCTCAGCCTAGTTGGATGCCACTGGTCATAGGTGGCTCTCTGCATTGGCCACCTATGACTACGCTGTTGAATACAGAGCAGGCCTAAACCATATAGATGCGGATGCTCTCTGTCAGAGGCCTATGCCCTGAACTGACTGGGTCAGGTTGTCAGAACCTGACATAAGAGCCCTTTGCCAAAAATTTGACAAGGAAGAACAGGTGTCTCCTGATGCTGTGGACTGCATGGTAGATTGCTTGGGGCCTTCCGAGAACTGCATACCTGCTGCTTACTGTCCTTTTTCTGCATTAGACACTAGTGCATTACCCCAGTTCAACAATGATAGTCTCCAACGGGCTTAATCCCGAGACCCCATGATAAAAACTGCCTTGGAGGCCCTGCAAGCAGGGAGAGATATGTCCAAACTGCATTCCACTGACTTGAGAACTGCCTTGTTATACAAAGAAGGTTCAAAGTTAAAACTGATTAACCAACTACCATACAGGGAGATGGTAGACAAAGAGGGACGGGTAGACAAACAACAACTGGTGTTGCCCACTGCTTTTAGAGAACTGGTGTTGAGGTCCCTGCACAATCACATGGGACACCTCGGCATAGACTGAACCCTTGACTTAGTGCGGTCCCGATTTTATTGTCCCAAAATGGGTGCTGATGTGGAGCAGTATATCAGGACCTGTAGCCGATGTTTGCAAAGAAAAACCCTGCCTCAGAGGGCTGCTCCCCTGGTTAACATCACTACCAGTGCCCCTATGGAACTGGTCTGCATTGATTTCCTGAGTCTAGAGATAGATCTGAAAAACATCAGCAACATATTGGTAGTTACTGATCATTTTACCCAGTATGCACAGGCTTTTCCTACTAAAGATCAAAAAGCAACCACGGTAGCTAAAGTACTTGTTGAACACTTCTTTGTCCACTATGGGGCCCCCCAGAGAATCCATTCTGACCAGGGGAGGGATTTTGAGAGCCGCCTGATTAAAGAAATGCTATCCTTGTGGGGAGTACGAAAGTCAAGAACCACCCCGTATCATCCCCAGGGAGATCCCCAACCTGAAAGGTTTAACTGCACATTGCTTGATATGTTGGGCACACTGCAACCTAAAGACAAACTTAGATGGAGCCAGCAGATTAGCACCTTGGTACATGCTTATAACTGCACCAAAAGTGATGCCACTGGATTTTCCCTATACAGACTGATGTTTGGAAGAGAGGCTAGACTGCCAGTGAATGTGTGTTTTGGGGTTTCCCTGATGGGGTACAAGCAGCAAACCATCTACAGTATGTACAAAAGTTGAAGGCCCAATTGAACCATGCCCACCAACTGGCCCAGACCATGACTGCTAAACGAAACCTGGCCAATAAGGAGAGGTGTGATAAGAAAGTGAAAGCAATGGAACTGAGAGAAGGGGGATAGAGTGCTATTGAGGAATTTGGGACTGCATGGCAAGCATAAGATTGCTGACAGATGACATCACCTCCCTCATATTGTTGTGGGAAAACTGGAAGATTTGCCTGTGTATAAAGTGCGGCCCAAAAATAATTCAAAAGATGTGAAAACTATACACAGAAATCATTTGCTGCCAATCGGACAGATTTTGATAGGAGCTGAACCTCCTAATGCCCCCCCCCCAGGCCTGTAACTAGAGCTCCTGCCAAGAAAAAACTAAGATCGGTTGAATCTTCAGAAATTAAACTAAAGAGGCCTTCTCCACCCCCCTCTGAGGAAGTTGCCTGCCAATTTGTGTCTGAAGACAGTGAGAATAACATTGAGCATTACCCCTCTTATGAATTGAGCCAACTGTTTAGGGGCAATCCACTAATTAACTCTGGGGATGAAGTTGGGGCTTTCTGGACTGTCTGAGCCCCCAGCTTTGTCTCCGGAGCCAATGCTCCCAGAGGATGAAGTGAGGGCATCACAGCCGAAAAGGTGGGATCCTTGATCCTGGCTGAACTGTCTGGCCTGGCTGAGCTATCTGACTTTTCAGAAGGAGGAAGTGATGTGGGGGAGCAAGCTAGTGATATGCCAGAACCTGAAGAATACTTTGAGTGCCCTGATAGCACCCTGGTAGTGCCAGAAATGTCCCTAGCTGAACCAAGCAGTGTGGGTCTTGATATAGAGGGTCCAGGTCCTGACAGTACTATGGGCCGTGGGTCCCCTTCCCCTATGGAGGTTCTCCCTACTACTATTGGTGAGGCTGAAATGGAATCGGGGCCTGTACCAGGTTTTTCTGAGACCCCTAGAAGCACCGGCCGAGAAGTACGGCCTGTTGTAAGGTTGAGTTATGAGTCCCTGGGTCAGCCTGTGGACCTGCCTTTAAATGTAGTCCATAAAGGAGTGTATGTGTCCCCGAGCTCCTTGTCCAAGTTAGCTTTGGGAAATGACTCCAGACTGTTAGTATTGCCCTCTGAGTATGGTACCTCTGCCCCAGTTAGCCTGCAAGTAGCTGATAGGGAAGGGCCCCCTCTTTCCAGGTGTCATGGGCAGGAAGTAATTACCTGATTTAAAAAGAAAAAAAGGCTGTCTGTATGTGTAATATTGCATAAACAATAGTAAACTGTGAATACAGTGCCAATGTATGTAACCAAAGGTCTAATGTGCTATCAATTTAAACTGTTTTGCCTTAAAGTGATTTAAGGGTAACTAATTGGTGCGGATGCCAAGTTCTTTCCAGGCCCGGAAGGGTGTAACCCCCTTACAAATGGGGGTTCCTAAAAGCCTTCCCGGAGCTTGCCTAAATGCTCCCTGCCTAACTGGTGTTCGGCGCAATGCAGCCAAAATGCGGGTGTTGTGAGTGCTTCTAAAGCCTCCAGTACTGTCTCTTCAAGAGCTGCCTGCTCGCAGGATCCAGCGGGTTGGTATGGGGGGGACTGGTGTTTCCCTGTTGGAATCCCTCCTGAGCTGCAGTGAAATCGCTCCAATTTGGTAGTCGCTATAAGCGCAAAAGGGAGCCCTTTTGAAAGATGTAACTGTTTAGCTATAATTAGAGTATTAGTGGAATTACAGTTTGTCTAACCTGCTTCTTTCACAGCTGGGACTGTGTGAGCTTGGCCCCTCCATTTTGGACCTGGACTATTGAACTGGGCCAATGGTAAATGGGGGAACACTAAAATGGAGATCTTTTTGACCAACCAGGATCAGGACTCATGTGGGAGCCGGCTGACCAATGAGACACAGCTAATAATTCAGGGTATGTGAAGTCTGGCTTATGGCGCCTTGTTTGCACCAATAGGGGCAGTATCAAGTGACTGGCATCTGCAGCCCACCTATGGGATCGGGTGGCGCCCGAATGGTGAGACTTGTCCTAACTGCCAAAGGGCAGAGACATTGTGGCCGTGAGCGAGGAAGAAGCTCTGGGCTCCTGCGCCATTGAGTTTTCACACAGGAAGCGCATATGTGGAAGGCCAGATTCGGGCGGCTCGGTCACCGGTGAGTTCAGACTAAATCCACTGGGCAGTGGTCAGAGGAGGCTATGCAAAAGCGCAGCTACCTACCAGGCTCACCCTGTAGAGGACTGGAGAATCTGCTGAATCGCGCTCAGTCTGTCAGGAGAAGTGAAGCTACGTTGTGACTCCCCGATTAGCTGTCAGTTCGGTTGGGCCCTAGGAGCAGCTGCCTGGTATGGTACCCCTCTGTTGCTTTTCATATAAATGTGTGGATAAGTGTTTGAAGTCCAGGCTCTGTCCTGCGAGTGGTGTGAGAGCATTTTTCCTTCTGGAGTCATGAGTACTAAATCAGGGTAGCTCTCTGTCAAATGTTTCTAGTAAGGGCAAGACCTTCTGGTTACTTTGCTGACTACACGAACTGAGCCTGCTGGCTCTATTAAATCTTCGAAGGAACATTATGCTTGCTTCTCTGTCAGGGCCCCAACCAGCTGCATCGAGGGACTAGCTTTTATGGCCTGGGTACCCAGAGACTGTGACTTATAGGTTAGGCCTGTGCACAGTGCCCTAGATAGATACTTATATATTAGATTGGTAAGCTAATTAACTTGATCACCCCAGTCCTTGTTAATTCCCCCTAAATAAATCAGATTGATTGTTTTGCAAAGGCATACTGGCTAACTTGTGTGTTTTTGGTGAATTACTGCACAGTGATTATTATGTAACAGCATCTTACTTTTCAGGAGGTCCCCGGAGCAAGCTGATTGGTTCCAGCCTGGGGGTAAGAGTATATTGTAAAGGTACTGTGATCGATTTGTGTGGGCCACTAGTGGGAAGAAAGGGGGGTTGCAGTGACCCAGAGAGCTGTGACCAAGTCATATCAGACTGTCTTAACCCTGAACTCTGGATGGAGGCACCCGCCAACAGATCCAGGCCACTCCACCTGCTGTCGACTGGGCAGGCAGGGGTAGTAGCCCTTAAGATACTGCCCTCAGGGGGTTACATTTCTTTCAGAAGTGATTCCATCATTTTTCCTACACTGTGGTCAAACTATCAGGTCTGTAGTTTCCTGCCTCTGCTTTGCTGTCACTCTTGTGAAGGTTAATCACCTTCCTCCATTCCTCAGGTACCACTCAATCCTCCCAAGATTTGTTAAAAAGGGTAGTCAGTGGTGTCACTAGTTCTCCCTTTAGTTCTTTTAGAATTCTGGGGTGAATTCCATCAGGCCCTATTGCTTTGTCCACCTTCAGTTTTAGGAGTTCTTTCAGGACCCTTTCTTCTGTGAATGGACTGGTATCAACTCCCTATTCAGAGTGCTTTTATTGATTGATTTAGGTACCTCCCCCTCCTCTTCTTTTGTGAATATAGAGCAGAGATATTTGTTCAGTTTCCCTGCTTTTTTGCTGTCACCCTCTGTCCACCTGCCCTCCACTTTATAAAGCTTCACTATCCCTCTCTTGGTCTTTCTCTACTCCCTAATGTACCTATGAAAGGTTTTATCCTCCTTCTTAACTGAGTTGGCTATCTTTTCCTTGGTTTGGGCCTTTGCTATTCTGACTGCCTTCCCCGCTTCCTTCTGCTTTAACTGGTACAGTTCTTTGTTCTGCTCCTTCTGTGTATCCTTATACTTCCTGAATGCTATCTTTTTCTCCCTAACCTTCCCCGCCACCTCTTTTGAGAACCATAGTGGTTTTCTCCTTTGTTTTGTTTTATTTGCTTCACACAAAGGCTTGTTGCCTCTGTGATGGCAGTTTTGATTTTTCCCCATTGTTCCTCCACCCCTCCTTCTTGCCCATTTGCTAGTGCTTTTCTGAGGCACTCTCTCATTTGCCAAAGTCATCCTTCCTAAAGTCCAGTATAATCTCTTTTGTATGGCTTGACTCTACAGCTGTGTTTATCGTGAACCACACAGTTTGGCAGTCACTTGTTCCCAGATGGTACCCACTTCAAAATCTGAGATTCTCTCTCCATCCCCATTTGACAATAAGATTGCTCTCTCCCTAGCAGGTTCCAGCACTAGCTGTCTTAGGCATGCCCCCTGTATGGCATTGAGAATGACCCTGCTCTTGGATGTGGCTGTAGCAAAGGTGCTCCAGTTAACATCTGGCATAGTCAGGTTCCCCATCAACAATATCTCCCCTTTTTCTGCCATCGTAAGGATGCCTTCTATCATTTCCTTGTTCATTTCTTCCCCCTGAGGTGGGGGTCTATATACAACCCCATGCGGATTGTGGTGCCATTTCCTGTCTCCAAGGTGACCCACATTGCTTCCTTTACTCCCTGTTTATCCTTCAGTTCTGTGGCTTTGATCCTTTCTCTCATGTAAAGAGCTACTCCTCCTTTTCTTTTACTCTCCTGTAGATTGTGTACTCTGGTATGTTGATGTCCCAGTCATATTTCTCTGTGTACCATGTTTCTGTGACTGCCACGATATCCAGGCATCCCTCTTCCATTGAGGCCACTAGTTCATGGAGCTGTTACCCAGACTATGGGCATTGGTACTCATTGCCTTCCATTTTATGATGGCCTTACCCCTTTTGGTCCCATCTCTGTCCTTTCTGTCTTTGCCTTTTTCTCCATTTACCCTTGTCCTTCTCCAAATGGACTTCTGTACCTTGGTGTTTGCCTCACTAACTACCCTGTTTTGTGGGGTGGCTGGGATTTCCCTGCTCCTTTTCAGTGCCTCCCCCTTGGCTAGTCTAAATGCTTGCCAATGAAGCATTTAAACCTATCACCTAGGATCCTGGTTCCCCTCCCAGACAGATGCAGATCATCGCACCAGTATAGGCCTGTATCCCTCCAGGTGGACCCCCAGTCCCCAATGATGCCAGAACCCTGAGCTCTTCACCAGTTTTTCAGCCATTCATTGAATCCCATTGTGCAGAGCACCCTAGCCTCACCCATGCCATAGACAGGCAGCACCTCCAATAAGGTTACCGTATGTACTACTTGTATAAGGCCCCTTCCCAACTCCACAAACTCCTCCTGCACTGCTCTAATCCCATTCCAAGCCAGGTCATTTGTCCCTAGGAGGACAATGACATCCGGCTACCTCTCCTGTGCTGCTGCTCTAGCGATCCTTAGGATTCACTCACTGTCCCTCCAAGCCATGGCACCGGGAAGGCACCTTACCTCCTTGTCCCTTCCCTCCCCCAGTTCTACCCTTTTAACAATTGAGTCCCCCACTAGGAGTTGTTACCTTCCCCTGTGGGGTCCCATGCCACCCTCCTGTGGGTCTCCTTTGTGGAGGTTCCCAGCATCCTCCTTGGTCTCCACTGTGGGTGCCTCCATAGATGAACCACACTCTACCAGAACAGAGTATAAATTGTGGATAGGTACAACTGGAGGGATGCACATCTGTTCCACCACCCTCACACTCCCTGAGCCCACTGTGGTCCAAATGCTCCTTCTTCTTGGCAACCTCTGAGGCAGCGGCAGCCCTGGAGTTCCCTGGGTGGGAGAGGAGGTCCCCCAAATCCTGGCCAACTCAGCCTGGAGACAAGCAACCTCCACCCTCAGCCCAGAGAGGTGCCTGCAGATGGGACAACACTGCATCCTCCAGAATGTCTCATGGAAGACTGCCGCTCCACAGCCACTGCATTGCACAACTCTCATTATGTCTTATTTGTGGTCCCTCGGCTGTTGCTTTGTATGCTTACTCTTTACTCTTTCTGTTTCCTATTTATTTATTTTTGTTTGTTTGTTTTTTCTCCCTACTTTCCTACTGCCTGCATGCCCTTACAACTCCTGCCCTTCCTGTTCTTGGACAGGAAGTTCCTGTATTCCTCACTAGTCTCCTCCTTACTTGCTCAGAGTCAGACCTCCAGCAGGATGGGTAGGGAGAGCTACTCTTTTCCTTCTAGGATGGTGAGCATTTGCACCTCTGTGATCACTCACTTCCTGCTCCCAAAACAGGAAGTTCCTGTTATCAGTCAAATCCAGTGCCTATAAAAGTGGACCTGGCTAAGGGTGGGGGGACTGAAGAGGAAGGGCTCTACAGGCCCAGTAGTAGAGAAGTAAAGTTCTAACAGCACCTCCTTCCTCTTGCTGCTCTCTGCCAAAAGCTATCTAGGGCAGTTTTAAATGAAAACACCTGGTTTTCTGCTGCCTAAGCCACACCCCCTAATGTACAACTCTCTTCTTCACTTAGCTAACTGCACAGATAATAGTTCCCTTCACCCAACTCAGACAAGCACACTGACTCTTGTTTTTTTTGTTTGTTTTTTACCCTAATTGAAGGTCCCAGTAGTAAGTTTTAGTTCTTTAGTCCCAGTAGTACAGAAGTAAAGTTCTAACAGCACCTCCATCCTCTTGCTGCTCTCTGCCAAATGCTATCTAGCTTTCCTGATTTCCCTGGGGTCTAGTGGCACCCCCCACCCACTGATCACCACCCCTATTATTTTTGTTTTATTCCATGGTGTCTATTGGCATCCCTACCTCTGATCCCATCCCCGTTATTTTGTTTTGCTCCCCAGTGCCTAGTCGCACTCCCACCTGTTGATCACTGTCCCTGTTATTTTTGTTTTATTCCCTGGAGTCTAGTGGCGTCCCTCACCCACCGATTGCCATTCCCATTATTTTTGTTTTATTCCCTGGTGTCTAGTGGCACCCCCCACCTCTGATTGCCATCCCTATTATTTTTAATTTGATCCCTGATGTCTCGTGGCACCCCCACCCTCCTATTTCAAGCATAACCCTGAAATGAAGAAAATGGCCCCTCAATGTTTTTTTAAACCTGTAAAAGAAGAAATGGTCCCTCACCAATCAGCCCACCCCAACCTCTCTCTCAACAATCACCACCCCCAGTACATCCCCACATACCCTCACTCACCTGAACAGGTCCCAGGTTCGAGATTCACTCTTCAGTTGAAGACACATCTTGCTGCTGGAACTGGCAACTGCAATATGAGAAACTAAGGTAAATGCAGTTCAATGTACTGTATTTCAATGGGGGTTTCAACTTTGGTGCATAACTCGTTGCCATTTTTTAACATTTTGACCAAAAAGTTTCAACACGGCCTTTTGAGGACCCCTCCTCATGTACAATAGGACTGTTATTCAATTCTCGCCTGAAAGGTGACTTTCCAGTTTCTTGGCAAATTCACATTTCAGGTGGAATTTGACCATTTTTTCTGCCCTTGTTCATGAGGTGGGGTCATAAGAAGGCTATGCTAATAATATGGGGTCCAAATATGTAAAAATGGCAAAGTTATGACAATTCATTGCAATGTTGCTACTCACGCTCATAACTTTGGAAATTTTAAATATTTTCACCCCGGATTTTGTATATATCCTTCTTACTACCCCACCTCATGTATGTCACAGCTCTCATTTTTCAAATCCTGGCCAAAATGTGTTTTCACACTTGTGGCACAGAATGGCATTGCAGTTGTGCAGAATTATGTTTTGTTGGTGATTTGGGAATTTTCTGTACTAGGTACATGATGTGGGGTAATATGATGCCTATACTGACAATTTGGTCACTGTTGTCCTATAAATGGAAGTGCAGGGCCCAGAGGGCCCTATGCTTCCACAGCTACATATGTATACACATCTATGGAGGGATAGGAGTGAAAGGCCCAGAGTGCCATGCACTCCCATAGGCAAATAAGGGTACAATTATACTATCTCAAAAAGTAAGTAAATACATTTCAAGAAACTTCATAAATACTCTAGTTGGGGTTAAAGCCACAAAAGCAGGGAAATGAGGCATTAGGGTTTCATAACCTAACACCCCACCCCACCCTGCGCACATGAATAGGCATCAAGGGGGTTCTTTGGATCATCAGGCCTAATGCTCACCCTATTCTCCTATACTGTACCCATCTCAGCTTATTTACTTATGGAATGGGGGCTGATGATCCCACGGCATCCCCCGATGCCTGTTGTTGTGTGCAGGGTGGGGGTGGGGTGTTAGATTTGGAAACTCCAACACCACGTTTCCCTACTTTTGTGTCTTTAAATCTAACTAGATCAATAACAAAGTTGTTTACAATTTATATACAGTATATATATATATATATATATATACACACAAGAGACAAAGAACCTCTGTGCGCAAACACTGAGGCAAGGGTTAACTTAAAGGGCATTTGGCTGGGAAGCCAAGTTTCAATAGGATCATAGAGGGAACATGCTCATATTACGTAGACATACGTATATGGGAATATCATTAGATAGCAGAATTGCATGGATGCGAAGGTTTCACGAGCTTGCAGAGGGTGCTAACAGATCTGTTAGCACCCTCTGCAAACTGTGTGAGAGGCCCTTTGGCACCATGCAATTCTGCTTAAAGTTGAACCAGCATAACATTCTGTGGTGAATTGCATATGCAGCCCATGATGCTTTGCATTGTGTGGGCATGTGTGATTTTATATATATATGTATCTATATATATGCATGCGATAGTGCCACTATAGTTAGGATTGAGTAGTATGCTTAATGTTAAACCTCACATTTTGCAGTTTAATAACTTTGCAACCAATAAATGGATTTGCACAAAATTTGGCATGCACTGTTCTGAGGGGTAGGTTTCTTGACTTTGCAAGTTTCATTCCAGTTGAATGTGCGGATCCTGAAAGCCGATCCTGAAAGCCAGATAGTACAAAAAGTCTTGAAGCCGCCACTTTTTGCAGTTTTTTCCTCGTCACCTTGTGTTCAGACGCTGTGGAATTTTGGTGTGATTTTTTTTTTTATGGTAGACACAGCTTGGGTAACAGAACAGGCATTTGTTTTGTGAAAAAATATTAATCCGTTGTAAAGATTTTCATTTTTTGCCATCCCGGTTGTGCTGAGGGTTGAAGCGCTGGATGCTACAACTCGCACCATGCCGATGACCCAGGTTCGGGATCGAGCATGGGTTGACAGGTGCTGGCAGGGAAGGAGAGGGAGTGAGCATCTGATGGACTGCTCTCCTTCTCCGGGGTGTGGGGTTCACAACAGTCGGCGTCCGACTGCCCCCTGGCAGAGGCTAGGGGTCGGGGACGCACGTCATACAAGGGGTAGAGTCAGGGGCAGACGCTTGGGCAAGATGCATGTGGATGCGTGTGCGTTTATGCCAGCTGGCATCATTGCATGCTGCAGACTCGGGGAAATAGTACAGGGGAAAATGGTGACACCCGACGCAGCTTGATGGCCGTCCGCGAGTTCACTGAACGCTGGCACCTGAACTGGATCCGTTGGGGTGGGAAGTTAGGGGGTTCCCTGCCACCCTGCTGTAGGGGTAAGCTGTAGGGGTTACTGGGTGCCAGCGGTCCCGGTAGAGATGGATGGTGGCCAGATCCCATAGGTAGGGGTGCAAGGCTACAGGAAAGCATCTCGGTGGCCACAGGAGAATAAAAAAAAAAAGATTTTTGTTTTTTTCATTTCCCATTGTTTTCAGTGGGGAGATCATGTTTCAGAATAGAGGGAGAAAGTTCAACAACAGATTTGATCTCACAAAAAAGGATTCTGCCTTGCATTCATGAAAATAAAATCCTTTTTTGTGAGGGAAAAATCCTTTTTCACAAGCTGCCATCTTGTTTTCATTTTTTCTTAAATTTATTTTTTCAAAAGCCACAAAAATGACATCCAGGAGTGACACCACCACACCTAACTGGCAGATCAAGACCACATAAGGTGTAATCTGCACTTCAAAATTAGGAATATGCCCTTGAAAAGTTTTTTTTTAAATATAATGAATCCTTTTTCATGACCGCGTGATATGAAAAAAATAATCCTTTTTCATATCATGTTGTCATGAAAAAAGATCCTTTTTCATCACACAAGAATCCTTGCTCGTCCCTTCTATTGCCCTCCCCAGTACTCTGTTTTCTCTGCTGTCTAGTGGCCCTCCCACCCTCTAATATCCCTGCCCCTACATTTTCCTGATGTCTAGTGGCACTCTCCACCCTCTGATCATCGTACCCATAATGAAATTAATTTCCCTGGTGTCTAGTTGCACCCCCACCCTCCGATCACTGTCCCTGATGTTTCCCTGGTGTCTAGTGGAACCTCTCACCCTCCGATCCCCATCACCTACTTTCTGTGTTTCCAGCACCAGGATGCCCACTCCCAGTGTTGGATGCCCCCCTGCAGCCTGTTATTTTATTTAATCACTGACATCGGGGTGCCCAATCCCCATGTTGGCATTTAGAGCCCCTTCCTCCATGTAGTGTTGGACACTGGGGAGTCCATCCCCAGTGTCATGAAATATTTTATTAGTTAAACTCTGAAATACAGAAAACTGTCCCCGACATTTTGTTTTTAAACCTGTAAAAAGAAAACGATCCCTCATTGTCCCCACCATCCCCCCCCTATCCCAACCCTCACACTGAGCACCCACCACCCCACACCCCCTTACCCTACCCTTGCCACTGGAGGTCATTGACTGTCATCTTCTGCTACCCAAGACACATCTACACTCTTCAAAGTCGAACCGTGAATTGAGGAATCAAGGTATGTGCCGTATAATGTATTTCAATTGTGTTTTGAACTTATGTTCATAACTTTGCCATTTTTAGGAATTTTTTCCACCAAATTTTCAACATGGTCTTTTTGGGACCCCACCTCATGAACACTGTAAATGTCATTTAGTTATTTGGGGTGGTTTCGTGGTCACTGCGCAAAATACCCTAATGGGGACCGGATAACAAAATTTCACTGCCAGTGTTCATGAGGTAGGATCCCTAAAAGTCCTGAAAATGTGGTGACTAAATTCCTAAAAATAGCCAAGTTATGAGTGTTCATTGACAATTTTCTATACACATGCATAACTTTGGTAATTCTCAATATTTTGACTCCAAATTTTCCACATAGCCATTCTTTCACACCACCTCTTAAGCAGTACAGCTGTCACTTTTTACATCCTGTCTGAAAAGTGTTTTCATACCCATGGTGCAGAATGGCATTTTGGCAAGGATTTGAAATTTTTCACCTACAAGGTTTATGAGGTGGGGTCATAAGAAAACTATGTTGAAAATTTGGGGTCAAAATATGAAATAATGCCAAAGTTATGATCATTTGTTGCAATTTCGATTTGCCCTCTCATAACTTCTTTAATGTTAAATATTTTTACCACAGATTTTCAACATATCCTTCTTATTACCCCACCTCATGTATGTCACAGCTGTCATTTTTCAAATCCTGGCCAAAATGTGTTTTTGCACCCATGGTGTGGAATGGTAATGCAGTTGCACAGAATTACATATTATCAGGGTTCCAAAATTTTCTGTATCAGGTAAATGAGGTGGGGTAAGAAGATGGCTATACTGACAAATTGGTCACTGTTGTCCTATAACTGACAGTGCAGAACCCAGAGGGACCTGTACTTCCACAGCTAAATACATATATGCATCTACAGAGGGATGCATATACTGTATGTATGTATGAAGGACCCTGCCTTCCCACAGTAAAATAAGGATACTATTATACTATCTTAAAAAGTAAGGAAGTAAGTTCCAAAAAAGTTTATTAATGTTCTAATAAGGGTTAAAGCAACAAATGTTGGGAAATGAGACGTTAGGGTTTCCCTAACACCTCACCCTTCCAAATCAGGCAGGAGAGCAGGTGTGGGGTGTGCCTTGGGCTTTTAAAGCCTAGACTCACCCCATTCTCATAAAGTCTACACATCTGACCTTATTTACAGATGGAATGGGGTAAGCATTAGGCTTGACAAGTCCAAGGCATACCTCACACTTTCTCTCCTGCCTGGTTTGGAAGAGTGGGGTGTTAGGGGAAACCCTAATACCATATTTACCAACTTTTGTCGCTGCTTTGACCCTAATTGGAGCATTAAAAGAGTTTTTTGCAACATCTATAGATATAGATATAGAGATACATATATATACATATATATATATATATACATATATACATACACACACACACACACACATATATATATAGTATATGAATGAGGTTACAGATAATTTCATCAGAAGCTGTTCTACTGAACAATAATGTTATCCAGGAAACCGGGGTTATCACTTTTGCTTATGAAATTCACTTGGATAACTACGAGAGGTGAGCAAGAGGGATCTCCATTGATCATCACATCCTAGCATTGGCATCTTTTGGTAGCTAAAAGATTGCTTTCTGGCATATTATGTCAACTCAGCAGTGATGTTGAGTTTTTTTTTAATTTTATCTAAAGGATTTTTGAGGTCTTAAAGAGCTAGTTCTGTCTAAATTAACAAACATTACTGCTGTACATTTTTAAAAGTAACTATTTGTTACTTTATAAATCTAAAGCATTTTTTTTTGCCAAGTAGCATACAGTATTTTTTTAAGGATTGTTTAAGTGTGATGTATGGAGCAATACTCTAGCAGGACATCAGGTTCTATTCCTCTTTGTCCGTCAACAGCTTTATACATAGAAACATAGAAATTGTCAGCAGATAAGGACAGCCTGGCCCATCTAGTCTGCCCATAAGCCCTTGTACTGGATTACTGCTTCTGACCCACCCACTGCTGTACCTCTATGGTTCCCCTATGCCTGTCCCAAGCATGTTTGAATCCATCCACTGTGCTCGCTCCCACCACCTCCTAAGGCAGACCATTCCATGCATTCACCACCCCCTCTGTGAAGAAGAACTTCCTCACATTCCCTCTTAACCTCCCACCTTCCAATTTCATGTCATGCCCCCTCGTTCTTGTGCTCCCCCTCCTGTATTGGAAAATGTCTCCCACCTTCACCTTGTTTACACCCTTGAGGTACTTGAATGTTTCTATCATGTCCCTTCTTTCTCTCCTCTCTCCTGTCTTCCAGTGAGTAAATATTGAGGTCCCTTAATTTCTCCTTATAAGTCTTGTGTTGCAAGACCTGTACCATCTTAATCTCCCTTCTCTGGACCATCTCTAGCCTGTTAATGTCCTTACAAAGGTGAGAAGATACGAAGGTACCTCATTCACTGTGACATCACAAATAAGCAATATGGTTATTTTAGTTTTGCCATTTTTCCATTACTTTAAACCTCGGATTCCTATGACAGAAATCCTGTGATATACAATCTCATTTACAAAGAGGTCCCAGGGAGACAGCAGCAGAAAAGACACCTAAGGTACAATACAGTCTGCTATCAACGCACTGAAGCAACGGATACATTTACTGTTTGGCAGAGATAGAACATAGAATGTGATGGCAGATAAGGACTGCTTGGCCCACCTAGTCTGCCCATTTTCCTACCTAACAGATAAGCTGCAGATCCTAGTTAACCAACAGCTTACTTCCTCCTACCCCCCACTAGGACTGCCTTATGTCTGTCCCATGCATTCTTAAATTCCCCCACTGTTCTTGACTCGATGACCTCCTCAGGGAGGCTGTTCCATGCATCCACAACCCTCTCTGTGAAAAAATACTTTCACATTACCTCTGAGCCGTCCCCCCTCTATCTTCAAATTGTGCCCCCTTGTTCTTGCACATCTCGTTTTCTGAAAGATGCTACCATCTTGGACTTTGTTGATTCCCCTGAGGTACTTGAAAGTTTCTATCATGTTTCCTCTCTCCCTTCTTTCCTCAGGGGTATATATATTAAGCTCCTTTAGGCTTTCTTCGTATGTCTTCTGGTGTGGACCCTGCACCATTTTGGTTGCCATAGAAACAAACATAATACTATTTGAACACATTTAATAGCTTTGGAATAAAAGCTTTTTTTTTAACCCCTAAGGTTTGTTCATCATCTCTACCCAAGTCTTTAACTGCTTATCACTGGTGCTAAATTAGACTCCCTGCTGCTGGTGATTTGGCTGGAATCTGGACCCTATGGGGGAGATATTCAGAGGAGTTGTGCAATGCGCAACTGAGTTACGCAAGCACAACCAAAGAAATGTGCCCCAGAGCCATATTCAACCAACGTGAATGCACACAGCCACTGTGCAGATGCACAACAGTAATGAATGCGGCGCAGGTACAAGGGGACGTACCCATGAATACACTGCACAATGGCATATTCAGCCATAAAGCATGGTGTAAGTCAGGAGCAACACACAGAATGAGCTGCACAGAGTTCAGCCTATAAAAGCAGGCTCAAACACACACACAGCAGATACGCAAGAGACCGTGCACACTAGAAACATGGATGGAACACCATTTATGATGGAGGCAGTGATGAGGTATGTGAGGAGGTGGGAGGAGGAGGAAGAACAATGTGGCCAGGGAAGGGCCCACTGGTGGTATGCCACACACAGATGGTACCATGCCCAGACCACCTTTGAGGACTTTGGTGATGCCGAGATTGTGGGATGGTACCAGCTGAACAGGGCAATTCTGAGGCAGCTCTGCGAGCTGTGCCATGATGAGTTGCAGGCACCCACCAGGAGGATACATGCTATGGCAGTGGAGACCAAGGTGACAGCAGCAATGTGCCTGCTTGCCATGGGCACCTTCTAGAAACCAACAAGGCCAACCATAGGCATCACCCAGTCAGCCACATCCCATCTCCTCACACAGTTCCTCAACGTTCTGCTGCCACACACTTCAGAGTTCATCCAATTCCCAAGCACACAGGCAGAGTGTACAGCAAACATGCAGGGCTTCCACAGGTGGCATGCATGCCAGGTGAGATGGGGTGATAGACTGCACCCACATGGCCAAACGTGCACCACCTGGCCCAGAGGTCACAGCATACATGAACTGGAAGGGCTACCCATCAGTCAACTGCCAGGTGGTGTGTGACACCACAGGGTGCATCACCAATGTCTGGCCACACACCCCAAAAGTGCACATGATGCCTTCATCTGGTACAGCTCCATGCTGTATCAATGATCTGAGAGTGGGGAGATCCCCACGGGCCACCTGGTAGGTGAGTATGGGCTGGGTTGGGGGATTGGAGAGGCTGCGCATGGGCCGGGGGGGTCAGGCCACATGTGGCATCCACTGACAGCGATGCCAAATGGGCATGGAAGGGGGGCTACCACCATGGCAACGTGATAACCTGTACACCTTACCCACACAGGAGATAACCTGTACACCTTACCCACACAGGAGACAGCGCATACCCCCTGAGACTCTGGCTGCTAACCCCCATTTGGCACCCAGCAAACCCTGCTGAAGAATGGTGCAATGAGGCCCATATTGCAACATGCAACATCATCGAGCGGGTTTTTGGCATGCTCAGGATGTGGTTCTGTTGCCTAGACAGGGCCGGTGGTGCCCTACAACATAGCCCTGAGAAAACCTGTGGAATATTCCTGGCCTGCTGCATGCTACATGACATGGCCATTGACCGTGGGATAGCCGTACAGGTGGACAAGGGTGACAGCAGTGATGACGATGGGGACAAAGGGCCGGAGGGGGTGGAGCAGCCAATCCTGCCATGGAGGAACGCAAAGCTCACTGCAAGGGTCTGGATGCATAGGGTGACCATCGTACAAGAGCACTTTGGGAGGCGCAGGTGAGTAGGAGCCATGACAGATGCGCAGGCATGGAACAGACACCCCCACCCACACACACACACACACACACACACACACACACACACACACAGAGGTGCATGGCCACACGGGGAGGCATGCGGGGCCACCAGCACACACACAGCCAGTACAAGGATAGTGCAGGCACACATATACACACATTGCATGGCACACACGCATGGGTGTCCACACACACACACGTGGGTATGGGGCTAGACAACGGCCATCTGAACCAGGATGGGCACAGGCAGCAACAGCGGCACATCAGGCGCACAGCATTCCACAGTGTGTAGTGCAGATGGTGTGTCAGGAGGTGGCAGCAGGCCACACACACCCAGGCACAGGTGATGGCATGGATCAGACAGATGGCACCAGCACACTGGCAAGGCTGGCACAGTGCTTCCCTCATTATGCCCATGCCACAGGGCCCTGCAGCACAGCACACACAGGGGGGCCATGCCTCATGCCACCAAGATGTGCCACCACACACACATACGGGTGTGTGCATAGGACAGTGTACAAGGACACTGCACCAGGCAGTGGGATGGGATTGCACACCAAGCAGGCCTACTGGGTGGGGGCATGGCTGCTACAGCCACATGGGCAGCCACGTCTTGGCCGTGTGGCAGCCAAAGGCTTCTCAATGGCCACAGGTGGTGTACTCAACACACTCGCGGGGGTGGAGGCATGGAAATGTGACTGGGTCCTTGCTGGTATGAACAGCCAGGTGAACAGAGACCCACTGGGAGTCAGGGATGGGCACGTCAGAGCCTGGTGTCAGCTGTGCTGGGGTCATCAGACACCGGGATCTCAGAGTGGACACTGCACTGCAGGGAGTCCTACACACCCTGCCATGCCCACTGGATGCCAGCGATGCAAGTCCAGCAGTGGTGGCACTGGCAATGTGGTTCAGCAGGGCGGTCTTGGCCTCCCACAACTGCTGGACCTCACCCATCAGCTGGGTGTCTCCAATGTCCACACACTCAGACCGGTGGCATAGATCCACCCACAGTGCATGCAACTGTGCCCCGAGCATTGCCTGGTTCTCCACAGATGCCCACAGCAGTATAGTGTACTCCTCTAGCCTGTCAGTGGCATGCTTGTCTTGGGGCTGGCACTGACCTACTGGGGGTGTGGCGGCATGTCTGACAGCAGCCCCTTGGTCCTCTGTGTCCATGACACCTGCCCAACCATGGTCAGCTTCGGTGGCATTGCTACTCACCACCGTGGGGCCATGGCTGGGAGGCCAGCATGGGTGCTGTACTGTCACCACAGCTGCTAGCCATCAGTGTGCTGGACTGTATCCTGGGTGGCAACCCTGGGCCCGTGCCACCCAGGCTCAGTGCAAGGTCATCATCTATGTCGGACCCACCAGTCACCTGCGTGTCTGGTACCAGTACAGGCAACTCCTCCAGGAGTAGTAGGTTCGACAAAGGGTCATCATCTCCTAGGCCCAAGAAGGCTAGAAGACCCTCACTGCCACATCACTGGTGTTCCATGGCCCTGACACCTGTCAATGTAGAGAGCTCATCCTCAGCAGCTCCTGCGTTGGCAGGTGCGTCCTGTAACCCACCCCTGAGGCATGATGGAGCTGAAACACACAATGGTGGCACACATGAGTAGGATGGAAGTGTGCACCCCATGCCACAACCGGGGGGGGCATGCACTCACACACATGGCTGCCATGGGTCAGGGTGGGGCTGCTGCACCACATAGCGGGCTGGGCACACCATGCATGTTGCTCATGCAGGGTCAGACATGCATGGTGGACAGAGCACATGGCGCACCACCACATAAATGGTGGCATGCCATGGCTGCACACTGCAGTTGACCGCCCCACCTGCTGCATGCCATGCATCTGCCCACACCCCTTCAGGCCATGCTATGCCCTTAGGCCACCGTGCATGTGCTACTGAGGTGCCAGAGGGGTGTGCAGCACATCCTGGGGCCAGGGACATGTCTGGCATCCTGTGTCCACACAGGCACTGTAAAGCACACAGGCAGTCTGGAGCATGCACCGTGGTGAACTGTGCAGCATGCACTGTGGCATGCAGGACATGCATAGGTACCACAGCATGGCTGCACACATGCCAGCATCCCACCATGCAGCCCTCCTGCCCCAACCCCAGCCTGAGCCCCAGTGCCCCACCCCAGCCTCGGCCCCAACCCAGCCCCCCATGGCACATGGTGACTCACAGTGCTGTGATGGGCTGCCTTGTCTTGAATCCACCACCTGGGATGCCCTCAATGGCCACCCGACTGATGGTCAATGCCACCATCTCCTCCCCCACCGCGAGGATTGGGGAAGGTCCAGGTCCCCCTCTAGTCCTCTGGTGGGACACCCTGATGGCAGCCACCTTCTCTTTTATGCGCCACCTGTCAGTCCCCATCTGCTTCTTGCACTCCTGTGCACTTTGCTGATGGCAGCCTTGGGCATTCATGTATGTCGCCACCTCTTCCCACCCTGTGGCACGCTCCTGTGGGGTGCCCGTGGCCCCACTCAACAGCTCCTCCCTGTCCATGTAGACCTCAAAAAGGGCCTGCTGCTCATCTCTGGTAAAGTTGGGCCTGCGCTTCCATGCACGCCACTGCTCCTCAGCTCCATCGTTGTCCAACATGCTGCTACCTGTGGACAGAAACAGTGGCATCATTAGTGGACTGTCAGGCCAGCCTGGTTCACCGCTGCACAGCCTGAATTTCCAGTAGCATCCGAATGTATGTAGGCCCATACCAATATGGCTGCAATACCTGTCAGTGCCTGGTGCCATGGTGGTGCACATTTATGGCACAATGCATGCAAATGAGCAGCTGTGCAACCTTAATGATATGCTAATGTGCCCAACTGTGCCATGCATAGGCTCAGTAGGCAATTTGCATAGTGCAGACGAATATCACTGTGTTGCACCATGTGCATTCTGAATGCACTGGGGAGTGTCACTGGCGCACGTCCTGCACAAGTGTGGTGCATGGCGTTGCTTCCACCTTGCACAATGTGGCTGCCACATGTGCCCTATGGAGCACCAGTGCACATTGCGTGGTGTACCCCATTGCACATGTGGCCCTGTGCGCAGGCACGAACGCTGCATCCTTGAACTACTGGGCCTATTGCACACCTTTGCTGCTTGCACCATAACCCCTACTACGCAGTGGCTGCGGATGTGCACTTGCACATGCGGGCATGCCGCCATGCAGGGTCATGCTGTACATCTGTGGGGTCATGGCCCTGACCCCTGACTCCTGCCCAACGTGGCCGCACTGTGCATGTGCATAGCTGTGAGATTGGTGGTGGCTGCACATCTCAATCGTGCAGATCCATGCTGCGCAGCTGTGATACAGGGCCCTATTGTGCATTCACGGTGTACTGATCCACATGCTGGCACAGTCAGCTCACGCATTGTACAGCATTGGTAGGCAGCATGTCCAGCTCAGGGCAGTGTGGTAGTTGCAGGGTGGTCAACTGGACCAACATAGAGCTGGCCAACCTAGTGGCCCTTGTTCTGCCCATCAAGGATGGCCTCTTTGGCATGGCAGACCTGCAGGAGCCATGCACAGTTGTGTGGCAGGGTGTGGCGTCTGTCCTGGAGTGGCAGACATGGGTACCATTCATGGAAGAACAGTACAGGCACCATTACAATGACCTGCAGAGGCGGGATCCAGGATGCCTATGGTGGCTCCAGAAGTAGGCATGCAGGGGCTTGGTGCCACAGCCAGGTAGGTATAACATTGGCCACTGCATGCATCTGCACCTACAGGCCTGCACTGTGCTGTGCACTGCATGTGCAGCAGACGGGGGGGCCTGCACCAGAGGCTGGTGATCATCTTCCATTGCTGCACTGCATGCCTGTTGTGTGCATGGTGATGGAGGGCTTTGCACCATGCCCTCGGCACAGGTATGTGCAGCTGCCCATGTCTTGCTGGCGCTGTGCACTGAGGTGGTGGTGGTGGTGGGTGGCTTTGGTCATGGAATGACACTCATGTGCATTGTCTATCTCTCTGTTTCTTCCACAGGTCCCAAGGGCTGCATGCAGGCCAGGCTGGCCATGTCGCAGATCAGGCAGTGTGGTGAGGGAGGTGGCATGACAGCAGCCTCAACTGTGCAGGCAGGTGAGTGTGTGCAGCATGGTGTGTGAGGGCATTGTTGGCTGTGGGAGTAGCTGTGGTCTGGTGCTTAGGCCTGTGTGGCCATGCATGTCCACTGCAATGGGCAGTGCCAGGTACCAGCACATGCACCATGCTGCATCTGTTGCAGGTCCTGGCCATGGTCTGTGTGTGGCGCAGGGACAATGCTATCCCAGGTGGGGCAGGGGGTGCACACATCCCCTGGTGCACATCTGTTGCACGGGGTGGCCTGTACTGACTGAAGGGCCCTTGCACCTAGTCTGTGTGG
The DNA here is from genome assembly GCA_016271365.2 of Neoceratodus forsteri. Classification (NCBI taxonomy): domain Eukaryota; kingdom Metazoa; phylum Chordata; order Ceratodontiformes; family Ceratodontidae; genus Neoceratodus; species Neoceratodus forsteri. The sequence continues at coordinate 762,505,100 of CM057451.1, forward strand.
TCCACTGCCTGGTTGTTGGGGCTGGTCCATTGCAGGTGGCCCCTGGGGTGTGGCGGTGTCGGCTGCTGCTTTCCACTGTGTATGCGCTTGTTCTGGTTCCATCCACCCATGAGTGAGCAGCTGTCATGTGCACACCTGTGGGTGGGGCAGGTCTACGTAGGCACCAGTACTCATTGCCTGTCTTGTTTCCCTTCCTGTAGGTCAAGCCGGGCTGCAGGGATGGTGCCCTTGGATGGTACCCTGTGCGATGCTCCACATGCCGCAAGGTCTTTTGCAGCTGATGTTTTGGTGGCTGGACTCCATTCTTTGCATCGGCCGCAGGCAGCTGAGCACCACCCTGACACCTGTAAGTGAGGTGTGCCAGCTGTGTGAGGTGCTGGGCCATGTGTGCCATTGACTGTGGATCAGCCATCACTGGGTCATGGACTTGTTGCCCCCTCCTGCTGTTCTGTCCCCTGCCTGTTCCTGCCACCATACTCCTGATCTCATTCCCCGTTTATGCCATCCAGTCTCACCCTTCCTCCTCACATCCTGTTGTATACTGTTTGCACACCCCGTTTTATGTTTCAGTAAACTGTTTTATATCTACACCTCTGAGTCCACATCTTCTTTACCTGCACTGTGCCTCCATTGTTGTGTGCTGCTCTAGGGTGTGTCTGTTGTGGTCCATGGCTCTGCCCTTTGTGGTGTGTTCCCTTGTGCTGTGGCTGCTGTGTGCCACTTGTCACTGTGCCTCGGGCTGTTGGGCCATGGGTGTGCTTCTGGCCTGTCTGCAGTCCAGTGCTGCACATCCCTGTATAGTGTTGCTGCCATGCCCCTCACCTGCACCATTGCCCTTACCGGTGTTGGGGTGCGTTGCGGTGCTGGGCCATGTGTGGTTGCTTGGGGGCATGGCATGTGCACCCTTTTCCCCGTGCAGCTCCTGTGCCCATTCACACTGTGCTGGACCTGGTCATGCACAGCGTGCCTGTTGCAGTCTCCTGTGCTGTGTGGCCTGTTGGGGTTGTGGTGGTGCTGTGCCATGGGCCACTGTCTGCTCTGTCCTCTAGGTGGGCATCTGGGTGTTTTTGTTGGCCTGTGTGCCTCTGTCGTGCAGTCTCTGGTCTCTGTGGCCCATTGGCTGTGTACTTGTGCTCTGCACTGCATTCCCACCCCCTGTGTGGCCTGAGACCATGGGGCTGGCCTGCCACCCTGTGTTTGTGTTGCCCTGCCTTTGTGCCCCCTTGCCTGGTGTGCTTGCTCAGCTTACCTGTTGCTGCCTCCTGTCCTGCTCCTACACAGTCCTGGTTGTGCAGCACATATCTGGTTGCATGGTGGCACAACTGTGCTATAGTCAGTGTTGCTTGCACTTGTGCATGTCTCTGGTGCATGTTCTGAATACGGTGTGTGTTTTCCATGGTGCACCTGCATTGCACTGTGCATGCCATTGTGCATCCTCTGGGCGTACTTCTGAATATCGGGTCCTATATGTAAATCCTTGTATTTTTTTTTTTCTATTTGAGATATCATTAATGAAAATTTCAGAATAAGGTATTAGGTCCAGTAGCTACAACCAGTTGTAAAACTGTTTTCTTCCTATTAAAGGAAAGTGAACAACCTAATCTTGTATATGTACCTAAAAAAAGCTAATTTTTCTGTCTTATCCATATGTTGTGCACAGTATGTTGAGAAAACAAGATTGTAAGCTAGATGATGCTTTATTTAATAGTCTTGTTACTAATTTAAGAAATTAAAACTATATTTTCCAGTTATTTCTTTTTTTTCACATCAAGGTACTGTGTGCATCTGTTACAAAAAAATCAGACGAATTTCTGTCACTTGTCATAAACTGTAATGCAAATCTGTTTATTAGCCGGAGACTATTGAACATGTAATAAAAGCATTGAACATCATAATACTTTAAGGAAAATGTATTTTTTTCATTCAATTTTAAGATTATACATCTTAGAACTTGAAGACATAAAATGGTTTTATAACCATAAATGCGGTGTAGAACTTCAGAACTGGCACAACACCCAAACTGAACCGTGTTTTTGTACAACTTTTGTAATATATTTTTCCCTTGACTAATTTGTGACCAAAAATATCTTTATTAGATGAAGTTTTACTTAGGCAAATCAGAAGTCTCTTAGATGAATGTGAACAACTTTTCAAAAATGCTCCTGTGGCTTTCAGTGAAGTATAAATGTAGCCACCGTGAACGTGGCTAATACAATTAGAAAGAATATCTTGGTGACTGACATGAGTGCTTGGATAACTGTAGTCAATATTTACAAAGCAAGATACCCGAAAATGCATTCACATTATGTATTTGCAGTTATGAGCCTGAGTCGGAGACAGAAACAGCAAGGGAAAAAATTCAAAACTAGCATCTGCTAGTGCAGATTTAGACACAGTGAATATAGTCAAAACACTGTACCAAGTATAACACTGGACCACACTGGTTAACACAAGTTTATGAAATAAGTGTCTTTAATCTGAAGTCAAAGATGATGCTTTGCCTGGTTGTCCATAATCCCTTACAGTGTGATATATTTTGAATCATCTTCCCATACAAAGTGGGCATTGCAGTCGGGACAGTACTATCAAGTTTCAGAAGCTCCTCCATGTGTTCGTCTCTTACATTTTGAGCCACTGGATGTCAGGGAATGTGAGGCCTTAGCAGAGCAATCCCTGCAAAGTCTGGTAGGGTTCTTCTTTCTTGGTGTGGGAGATATGTTTGCCTGAAAATGCCTGCCAGCAAGGTGTACTTCTGTGTCTGCACTTGGTACATATCTGTACTTTGCAGTAGCACCACAAAGGTAAGATTCCACAAGCTCTTCTATGAACATCTCAACATCGTGGTATTGAGTGTGTCTCTTCACCACCTTTTATCTTGTAAATAACAAAAGAATTGAACACAGCAATGTCAAGTAGGTGAAGAACAATTTCTTATACCTCTTTCTGTTTTTTCGAATGCATTGATAGTTCTTCAGTATTTGATCACCAACATCGGTATCACTATGAAAGACTGTAACTCGGTAACCCGAAACTCAAGGGATGGAGTACAGTCTCCTGACACATGTGTGCTTGACAGCTTTGCTGTCCCGACACATGTGCAGACAAAAGGAAGGACAGGGGCAAGGTAGTGGATATGATGAAATGCTGCCCTACCCCTAGTCAAAATGCAGAAGGGGATGAAAAATATTGGAGCTGGCCAAGCTTCCCCCATGGCATGGAGGGTCAAGCCACCAGCAGCTCGGGCAGCATGGTGCAGCAGAACAGGGTTCTGTTCCTGGTCACCACAATGTAGGTGTTTTTTTTTTTTCACCCCCTTGTAACTTAATCTTTTACTTTGAGGTTCTCTCCCCCTCGGAGTTGGTTATTTAGGTTATGGGGGGGGGGGTGGAGCCCTCTATGTGGGGAGTGCGGGGCCAAAACCCCCCACATTAAACTTAAGTAGTGTTAGGATTCCACAGGTTGGGATCCAGTGCATTGCAGGATACTGAAATGCAGTCTCCTGAACTTGTTCCTGTAGAGTTCAGAATACTGAGTTTCAGTATTCCATATAAAATCCCTGATATCTACTTCTCCCATCTTGCTATTGTACTATATTACCGCATTTGGTTTGATCTTGGGGGTTCCATCATGTTTGTTACCACACAATACCATGTCACCCTTATGCACAGTAGTCAGCATGTATACAGTCTGTGTTTTCTTAGCTCTTGCTCTCCAAATGATAGCTCTCATTTTTGGACAGTCATCTGCAACGAAAAAAATACTTTCTCCAACATCCAGCTGGGCTTCATGAAACTCTAGTGGTAGTCCTAATTGTGACTTATTGACAGTGCCACAGAATTCTGCTTTCATCTCCTGCAACTGCTGAACAAGGTTGGGGCTGGAGTAAAAGCAGTCTGTAAGAAGAATGCACCCCTGTCATGCAAGTGACCCTAACAAACAAATTGTAATGCCATGAGTTCTTTGCCCTGTCATTGGTGCCGAGGCATTGTTCACTGCCTCTATTGTTACTTCAAGATTATCTTCTCTTTCTGGATGAGCACTCTGTTCTATATTGTCCTCCCCAGGGTGTGTGACGGACTGGTCCAATGTTATATTTGGTACACTGTTTTTACCTGCATACACTACATAATTCCAAATGTAGCCTCCCAGCCCACCTTTATATGAATGGCTTTCACATAGCTCATAGGTTTTGATGCCAAATCTGGAACGTTTCAAGGGCATGTACTGTTTAAATACCAGACAGTCTTTGAATAGTAAAATACATTCATCTATACTGATGTATCTGGCAGGGGTATATGATGCCATAAACTTGTTCTGCAGAAAATTTAAGACGCTTCCGATTTTCCATAATTTGTCAGGGGATGCTGCAGCACTGTCATTATCCACAAAATGCAGGAATTTTAGAATATTTATGAACCAGTCCCTGCTCATAAGTGAGTGCACACTAGGAGTGGAGAGGATTGGGTTTGTAGACCAGTAATCTGAAAGTTTTGTTTTTGTCTTAACAATCCCATCAACAGGAAAATGCTAAGGAATATCTACAATTCAGAGGAACACACTGATTTCCATGAAGAAGAATATGAAAATTTGGTTTGAGTATCACTAAACAAAATTTGTTTTGCATATTGGTTAGTTTCCATTCAAATAATTTTTCTTTTTATTGTTAATGCTTTTTATTATTTATTTTTAAAGCAGTATACATACAAGTACAAGTACATGTCAGGATGCCACACACACAGCATGATTACAGAACAATAAAACTTGTGCTCATAGGCCAATAGAAAAATACAGTCCCAGATGAAGGGTGAGGGTACATAGCTCTTACGTAACCAGAAGAAGGTCCAGTATGAAAGCTCAGAAATTAGGCCTGGTTAAAAGAGCTAGTGCTACAGTCCATAATCACATAGGAAGCTAGGATAACTGAAGGATAAGGTTCCCCATATTGTTCAGAATCCAAAGGGTGATTCAGATGCCACATCTCTACCTGTAGAGCAAAACAAACAACAAAATCCTAATAGCAATATTTCCTACCTCCTAACCATACAAACAGAAGGGGAATTCTAAAGAGGGTCAGCTACTAGTATTAGGTAGCTGTAGGGGTGGAACTACCCAGACCCTACACTGGACCCTGTGGGTTCATACTATATAAATCCAGCCTGGTGACAGAAGCAGGGGGTCACGTCGATCCCCATATGGGGGCACAGATAGGCCAAGTAGTGGGCCCAGCAGAGATGGTATTGTGTAAGGGTATTGGAGAAGATGTGGGAGAGCCTGTCAAGGGTAGCCACTTTTGAGAAGGAGTTCAGTAACTCAGAGATGGTGGGCACTTCCACTGTTCTCCAACAGCAAAGGATAAGCCGCTTAGCTTGGAGATGGAGCAGAGATAGCCATCTCACCTGCTGCCTGTGTAGCTTCACTGAGGTGGGGGGAAGGCCTAGGATACACACCAGAGGATCTGCTTCTAGTTCCACACTGAGGACCTGCATCGCAAGGCCCTGAACGGCCGACCAGAAAGGCTGTAAGATAGGGCAGGACCACAAGATATGTACCAGATTACAAGCAGAAGAGCAACCTCTCCATCACAAATAGTTGTCCATCAAGTGTAGCTTATAAAGCATTGAGGGTGTATGATACCAGTGGGAGAGAATTTTGTTTTTTATGAGCCTGCTTCTCAAATCTGGGTAAGCTGAGTGGGCCATTTTCCAGCACTGTGCCCACTGGGACTCCGTGATGGGCTGCTGGAGGGCTGCCTCCCATTTGTCTCTAGCTTGTGCGGATTGGGACGGCAAATGGTCTCTTAGAGTAGAGTATATGAGGCTGGCTCTGCCAGTTTTAGGGGAGAGCCATTTTGCTAGTAGGGGTGTCCTCTGAAATTACAGGAAAGTAGATGTTGTTATGTAACTCTTGACTGAACTACGAAGCTGTAAATATCGCCAAAAGGCAGATTTCCCCAAATGAAACACCTGGTCCAGCTCCAGGAAGGATTTGATCATGATCCTGTCCGACTCTAATATGTCGGACAGGGTCTCAATCACTTTCTCTTGCCACTTTGGCCATTACAAGGGCTTGCCTTCCACCCGAATGGCGTTATTTCCCCATAGGGGAGTAGCAGAAAGTGGTTGAGGGTTTGCCCAAAGTTTCTTAAGTACAGTATGCCAGGTGCAGACCGAGTTGACAATAGTGGGGCACTGGCCTAAGTGTTTGGGGAGGGGATTATACAGCAGGACAGGGAGAGTGTACTTGGGCTATTGTGGTCTCCATAGGGACCCACTGGGGTACCTCTGTAAGCGCCAAGGTGAACCATGTCAGGGTTTGGGCCACAGTAAAGGCCCACTTGTATCCCTCAATCCAGGGGAGACCCCAGCCCCCTTGCGTCCAGTGGGATCTCAGCTTATTTCTGCTATTATGAGGGGCAGATGCCTCCCAGATAAAGCTGGCAAAGGTTTTGTCTATTGCCTTGAGCCAAGGGGTTGGGATCTCCAGTGAAATGTGTGAGATTGTATAAAGGAGTTTGGGGCAGCCACCATCTTCAGGGCAGATATTTTGCCGGCAAGAGTGAGATGGAGCTCACGCCACTGGTTGCACTTTGTTTTGATTTCGGCTAGGAAGAGTTTAAGGTTGATGTCTCATAATTTGGCCAGGTCTGGGGTTCGATGGATACATAGATACACCAAGGTTCGAGGAGCCCACTGAAGTCCCAAGTGGGCCAGCTGTGTCTCCTTAGAACGTGAGTAGAGGGGGAGCACCTCTGTTTTAGACTGGTTTATTTTCAGGCCCGAGTGCCTGTTAAAGTCTGCTAGAAGGGAAAGGGGGAAGGTTATGGCTTTTGTCAGGGGACTAGAAGGTCGTCCGCATACATGAGAGTAGAATAGATGCCAGTGCCAATGCAGAAGCCTTCTATTTGTTGGGAATGGTGGATGGCCACCACCAGAGGCTCAACCGCCAGGATGAACAGGAGGGGAGAAAGGGGGTAGCCCTGTCTGGTGCCTCTCCCTAAATGAAAGGGGCCAGACAGAGTGGAACTGGTCAGAACCTGGGCTGTAGGGGCATGATATAGGGCCTTTACCCAGTGTTGAAAGTTCCATTCGAAGCCCACGGCTTCCGTGACTTGCAGAAGGTAATCCCACTCATGGGAATCAAAAGCCTTCTCAAAGTCAATAGCCACCGCTGCAGCTGGGATAGGGCAGCGGTCCACAAAAGAGGATGTTGATCATTGAACCGATGTGGTTCCTGCTAAATCAACCAGGAACAAATCCCACTTGAGAGGGGTGTATTAGTGATGTGAGGAAGGGGTTTAGCATAGTAGCGAGAATTTTTGCAAAAGCTTTGCTATCCACGTTTATCAGTGAGATAGGGCGGTAGCTAGAGGGAAGTGTGGAGTCTTTTCCCTTTTTAGGGAAGACTGTAATGACCATCTCCCTAAGAGTGGGGGGAAGAGATCCAAGAGTAATTGCTGAGTTAAACAGGGAGCTGAGAAGGGGGGCTAGTTGAGTAGCCACTAGGCACCACATCTCTAGGGGAAAACCATCTGCCTCTGGAGCTTTGCCACTATTCAAAGAGTGGAAGATGTCAATGACTACCTGGGGCTCAATAGGTACCTCTAACAAACTCCTCTGTTGTGGTGTCAGATGAGGGAGTGGGAGAGAATCGAGAATGCAGCTAACCTCCTGAGCATCCATTTAACTGGGAGAAAGAATAGAGAGCCTTGTAGAAGTCCACCATTGTCTCATTTATCTGCTCTAGTAGGGTGCTGACTTGCCCCCCATTATGTTTTTAGTCCGGGGTTGTGGCTCTCAGCTCTCTGTTTCCTCAGCCGATAGGCCAAGACTTTGCCCCCCTCTCTCCCCCTTCCCAGTATTTGTGTTTTAAGTGCAAGATGGCCAGTTCGGCCTTCCTGGCCAGTAGATCATTAATTAGAAGTCTGGTCTGCATGATTTCTTGGCCTAAAGGGGAAGAAAGCTTGAAGTGGGGGGTCTGCTTGGATTTAGTTTCTAAATCCGCCAGTCAGCTGTCTAGAGTTTTGAGCTGGTTTTCTCGGCATTTACAACGGCTGGCTGAGATCCTCATTATTGCACCCATGATCATGGCCTTAAGGGCCCCCCAAACCACAGACGGAGAGGAGGAGGAGGGTGTGAAATTGTCCTGGAGAAAGGTCACCACCTCCAATTGTAGCCAGGAGGGGAAGTCTGGGTCATGTAGTAACAGGGGGTCCAGCCACCAGGCCAGGGACAGCAGTGTTCGGTGGCTTCAGACTAGGTGGAGTTGAACATGAGAGTGGCCAGAGATGACCATCAGGAGAATCTTAGCATCTACCAAACTATTCATTATAGTAGAGGAGACTGGCCAGAAATCCAGCATGCTGTATGAGTAGGGGAGAAAAAAGTGTAATCTTTCTCTCTGGGGTGAAGGATACACCAGGGGTCCTGCAGTCCCAAGTCCACGATTAATTTCTGGAGAGAGAGTGTTGGGCCTTAGGGTGCTGGTCAACACTGGTGGAGCTCATATACCAGCTGGGATCTAAAGGGAGATTGAAGTCTCTGCCTAGAATTATCGGGGTGTCCAGGTCAGATAGGAGAGTGATGGCTTGGGCAAGAGCGTGGAAAACATTGGGGGATTCATCATTTGGGCCATAAATATTTTCAATAATTAGAGGGCCTTCCAGTGTGCTGAGGAGGGCTAATACCCATCTACCTTGTGGGTCTGCCTTCACCTTTTTTTGGGTCCACTTCAAAGATTTGTGCAAAAGTATGGCGATCCCGCATTTACAAGTGGGTGCAGAGGCCGCAATGACCTGATCCACCCACATGCACTTCAGCCTTTCAGTATCAGATTTTCTAAGTTTGGTTTCCTGAAGCAAAGCTACTTCAATCCTTGACCTCTTAATATGTGATAATACCTGGTTCCATTTTACCGGGTTATTGAGACCCCACACGTTCCAGGTATAAAAGTAAGTGTCACCCATGATCCAAAAGGGGAGGTTTGGAGCTGAAAGTGAGGTGGTTATAATGAGATAGGGAGGTCGAGATGAGAAGGTGCCTGGGTGGCATGCACATAGCTCTAGCGAGCCAGGGGGACCCCAGCCCTCTCCTATACCATACAGTAACCTTATAATCATCAGTCAGGAGGTAAGGATAAAATAACACAACTATTGCAGTTATATAACAAAGAAAACTGCTAAACCACATATAACTATATACACAACTATGCCCAATATTGGCCAAGTGGGGGTACAGAGGAAAATGTCGGCAGACCAAGGCTGCAGGACAGCCTGTGTCCTCTATGGGGTAACAAGCATGGTCAGGTGTCGAGGCCAGATATACCAGCCATCCCTGGCCCATGGGGAGAGCCTAGCACTGGGGTGCCCAAGTGGGCTAGGAGGGGGAAGAGGGGTTTCCACCCGAAGCGCCCTTCAACCTGAGCCACCCCCGGTACTCGATGGTGGAGGAAACTGGAGCCTAGGCCCCAAGTTAATCATTAAAGACATTTAAACCAGCATTTATATACATCAAGCCAAAATGATCTGTGTACAAAAATATGCAAGCAGTACTACTAGGCGATGAGCCCTGCAGAGTAGGCCCCGCTAAACTGTCCAGCTAGGATGGGGGGGGGCTCTCCATTTCCTTCAATCAATCCACTGTTTCTCTAGTGGCTACCAGAGATTAAATATAAATGCCAACTTAGCTGGAGAACCAGTCAGGGCAGAGGGTCAGCAGGCCCCAAGGTACTGGCTGAGGTCGGTGAGGAATCTTCATCCTGCTGTGGTGTAGAAGCCCGTGGTTACTGGGTTGGGCTGCCTGAGAGTGCCAAGGGAGCAGCAGCAACCTCTGCCCAGGATCTGCTAGCCATAGCATTTGGGGCCGGACCGATTCCTCCAGGGTGGAAATTGTCCAGGTCTGAGGTCTCAGGCTCCTCCAATGAGTGAGATTGTAGGGGCTCATAGGGCTTTTCTGTGAAGAAGGCCTGAAGCCCCGATTCCTCCTGAAACCCCCGAGGCGCCTCTTCAGAAAGGCCGGGAGATATGCCACACACTGCAGGATGTTGTCTCTCTGTATGCCACATGGATGGCTGACGTTTACTGAATCTCTGAGGGAGACTAGCATTGTACACCTTCAGATCTGGCGAGCCTTGCGGGGGTTGTGATTCCATCCGATTATTCACAGGAGTCGGCGGGGATGCAGGGTGCTCTGACTTGACCCAGCTGCCAGTCCTCGAAATTCTGCTGGGTGCTTAGCTCTGAGGAAATCTAGAAGATTTTCAGGTGAGGCAAAAAACGGAGCCCCATTACAGACTACCTGCATAGTTGCAGGATACTGGAGGTAGTAGCTGTAATTATGCTTTTGCAATATTTTACAGGCAGGGTAGAACTCTTTCCACCTTTCTGAGAGCTCTTTGGAGTAGTCCTGAAATATTTGGATACAATGACCCTGCCAGTAAATTCAAGACAGGTTTCTGGCTGCAGCTGCTATCTCCTCTTTTTGGCGAAAGTCAAGGAATCTTGCCAGTAGAGGTCTGGGCCTTTCTCCAGGCCTGGGACGGGGAGCTAACGAGTGGTGTGCACGCTCGATCTGCAGCCTGAAGCTGTCTGGAAGGCCCAGGAGTTGAGGTATGACCGATTGCAGAAAGTTTATAGTACTTTGTTGCTCCGCACCCTCTGGAAAGCCTACAAAGCATGGGTTGTTGCGGCGGCTGCGATTCTTTAGGTCGTCGACCTTATCTTGCAGCTGATGAATTATTTTTTTTTATTCCCTCAGGTTGGTAGTGAGTTCCTGAATTGCCACATCATGCAAGCCTAGCCTGCACTCGCTGTGGAACATTCTCACTTCGATGTTATGCAGGGTTTGGTTTGTAGCGGTAACAGCCATGGTTAGATGGGCCATTTGGGCCATAAGTTGATTAAACATCTGCTCCATAGTTAATGGGGCTCCAGAGACTGGTGCTGCATAGGCCATGATTTGAATGAGGCTCACAGGTCACGACCCAACACTGCCACATGGAAAGAGGCACTTATGACAAAATAGACTCGCTGCAAGGTGCCCGGTACATCTCCCGTGCTATGTATGTCTAATCTGTGCAGAAAGGGGGTCACGCCAATGTTGGCTGCCGCTGGATCTATCCCTGAAGCCAGAGAGCTAGCAGTTCAAGCGGCCATACTTCTCGGCACCAAGCCATGCCCCCCTCCATTCAAATAATTTTTATAATGCTGTCACTATCATCAGGGCTCTGTCTCCAAAAAGAATATTTGGAAACATTGAAGTAATGTTGGGTGGTCAGGAAAAAGGGACATTCATACCAGGGGTTCCTGTTAACTTGAATGGTTGTACCTGCTGCTCATTTTCATGCCACAAAATTTCAGACATACTTTTCTGGTTTGTAACAGCAGTATCTGATGAGAGATTTTGAGGGACTTGTCCACATACTCTGCCTCTTCTAAGGGCTGTTCCTCTCCCTTGTGTACTTATTATACCCCTAGACTTTTTGTATCCTTTGCCTCAACCTCTCCTCTTTACTGAGACTGATTCTCTGTGACTTGAGGAGTCCTGTGCCATTCACTTGTTGAACTTTGCTCCTTTTCACTGTCTATGCTTTCTACCCTTTCAGTTTGTCAAAATCTGCTTCTGTTGCTTGCTTTGTTTCACTTGGGCTGATTTGCTCTACTGTACCTCATTAGATGTGGATGGACCACTTTTAAGTGATATTCTCTGACCCAATCCACATACTGTGCCTTGCCCTCTTTCATTGTTTTGCCTGCCTTGGCCATACCACCTCCAGTGCCATTGTAAGTTTTATTTGCCCTGCCTCACCCTCTTACACTTGTGGTGACTTTGTCATCTGTATTTGCCTTGCCTTGCCCATACCACTTTTGATGCCGCTGTCATTTTTATTTGCCCTGACTTGTCCCCTTACACTTGTTGTGACTTTGTCATTTTTATTTGCTGTGTCTTCACCCATGCTGCCTTTGGTGCCTTCATCATTACTATTTGCCCTGCCTCACTCCCTTACACTTGCAGTGGCTTGACTGTTTTTATTTGCCCTGCCTCACCCTGTTACACCTGGGGTGCCTTCATTTGCCCTGCCTCACCCCCTTACACTTGTGGTGACTGTATTATTTTTACTTTCCCTGCCTTGCCCTGTTATACTTGGAGTGTCTTTATTTTTTTATTTTTTTTCGCTGGCCTCATCCAGTTCAGCATGGAGTCATAATGTCACAGGTCACTACCATGCAGCAATGTACTGTGCTGTGAATATGAGAAAAACATTGCTGCCGCAGATACAAGCTGCCGAAAAAGCATTTTGGCAACAACAACTTGTGTTTTTTTTTGTTATCTGTGTGGGGGGGTCTGCCCCGACACCCCCATTACTGGGGACTGCGCCCCCTGAACCCCCCATTAAAATAATCAATTCCTGGGGTGGGTTCAACATGGGGACAGGGAGAAGCACTGCAGGAAGAAAAACAAAGAAACCACATAATGCAGTTTCCAAAAAGTCTGGGACTGGGATTCGAGCCCCGGTCCACAGATGCACAGCAACCTCCTATACTGCCATGGTTCATCCCACTGGCCATGGCGGCAGCTCAGCGGACCACTGCCCGAACAGAGGTCTTTACCTTTACTTCCACTTAACTCCTCCTCCCCACACATGTGCAATAGGTACATAACCGTGCATACAACATATATGTTATACGGGGTTATGTACCCTACTGCAGTAGTGCGCTGAGCAATGTATTCTGCACGGTATTTCATGCGTGGTATTCTGTGTTACATATTGACCTGGTAGGGTCAAATTCCCATCTCATCTGATCTTATATTTATCTGCATTGTGCTTCTTGTATTATATTCTGAAAGTAGGCTGTGCTCTGGTAACCCAGCTTCCATGACTGACTCTAATGAGTAGGAGTCTGAATTACTACTTGTGTCCCCAGGTGAGTCACTGTCCACAAATATTTCATTAAGAGTATGATTCACAGTAAACCTTTTTTTGACATGGCAAAAATAATTTCATAGGTCTTTTTGCAATAAACCAAACTGATGAAACTCAAAGTGGTGAAATTAAAAAAGTGGATGAGTGGGAGACAAGGCGCACAATGTCTCCCCTTCCAAGAAAAATGGCTCCTATAATTTGTCCCTGGTGTCTACTGCCTCTCTACCCGAAAGCAGTTCCTGCTTTGCTGGTTAAATTTTTTACTTTTTTTTTTTTACAGCTGTAGGGCAGAGCTCTGCTTTACTGTCACATAGAAAAATGGACCTCAGCAGATTGCTAATGGACTTCATTAAATTGGTGTTTTATAGCAATCCCTTCACTCAGCAGTCTATTTACCACATTTTTTTTCTCTCTGTTAGTTAATATTTCCCAGTGAGGAATGTGTTTCACATTTCATTCAGATCAACACGGAATGAAGTGTTATCACTGCAAGAGAACTGCAAGAGATAAACACTAGGGCCCGGATATTCAGAAGGGTTATGCATGGCGCAACACTGTTGCACCATTCGCAACCTACTGATGTGCCCTGGTGCGATATTCAAATAGGGATTGAGCCTGGCACAAATCCCAATGCACCAGAGCGCATCAGTAATGTATGCAGCGCAGGTGGGGGGGGCGTGCCCATGCATACTCCACACATCCCGATATTTAGCCTGGGATGTGCTGAGCCCATGCATGTGCAACCCATACTTGTGCTGCACACAGGTGAGCCAAATAAAAAGGAACAGCTGGCCACCCACAGGAGAACTGCCGTATTGCAGGATGCAACACGGCAGCTGCCAACTGTGTGTGGCCACCCGAGCTCCAGCCGCACCTTCTGGTGGCACCCCTCCATGCCCAATCATGGGCATACTATACAAATAATAGACCTAAATCCCTGGTGGTCCAGTGGACTGCATCACGCCCGATCACGGGCTTATGTATAAAACATATTTGTCCATTATCCCTGGTGGTTCAGTGGACCGCTTGCAGCACAGTCGCGGGCTTAAGTAAAAAACATATTTGTCCATTATCCCTGGTGGTCCAGTGGATCGCTCACAGCCCGATTGCGGGCTTTAGTAAAAAACATATTCGTCCATTATCCCTGGTGGTCTAGTGGACCGCTTGCAGCTCGATCGTGGGCAGAAGTCAAATAATAAAAGTGTCTTATATCCCTGGTGGTCCAGTGGACCACTCGCAGCCAAATCATGGGCATCTGCAATAAGAAATAACACTCCAAACCAACCCTGGTGGTCCAGCAGTACCCCATCCCCACCCGCCCACTGAGCCCCACCGCCCACTCCTCCCTGGTCAGCGTGGGTGGCAGCACCTCACTGACCTGCTGCCCTGCTGCCCACCAACTGACACTGTATGATAGGGCTGTATACCCATTGGTCCACAGTGTGAGCCAATGGGCGTGCAGCCCATACCATACTACACAGTCCAGATATATGAATGGTTCCTAATTTCAGTTGTTTTTATAGCTGAAAAGAAGAAGCATACAAGTATACTGGGGTTTCCCTTACTGAAGCTATAAAGCTCTCAGTGTCTCATTCAGCAGACTACAGTGTCAAATTACAGACAGTCCAGCTACAGCCTTGCATGCCCTCCTGCTTTTATAGCTATTTGAGAGAGGTTTTTAACTCAGAACTCAGCACTTGTAATGGAAAACCAAGACTCTCAAGTACTGTGGAGGAATGCTGTTTATTTTTTTTTATATTGTAATAAAAGGATGCATTTACACACTTGAAAATCATTGTAGCATAAAAGAAATGTATACAAATTGGCACTGAAGTGTGTGTGTGTGTGCGTGTGTGTGAGCGTGTGTGTGTGTGTGTGTGTGTGTGTGTGTGTGTGTGTCTTTGCTGAACTCTATCAGAAGCTCCTGAGAAATCTTTCTACTGCAAAGGCTCACCCGCTCCCTCCCCCCCCTTACAGACAAAACTAAGTTTTAACCCTTGATTATCCTGGTAGTTTACATTCAGCCTTCTTGTAATTTAATGGTATTCTTTTATTCTACCTGCCAGTTCTTTCCTGCATAGTACAATGTGGCAGATACAGTGCAATCTTCCCTACAATATAATGGATTTAGTGTTGGTGAAAAGTGAGGGACTGACATTACTGGAAACTGAAACCCTCAGTTTATCCATAGAGATAGGTAAGTGTGGGTAGAGCCACCATGTAGAAATGTTGATCAGTGAGGGACTGACAGCTCACAAGCCCAATTTATCCACTGATACAGGTACAGTATAGTGCAGAGTTTCTCCACACTGTGAAGAAATGTAGTGCTGGTGAAAGGTGGGGGACTGACTGCTCTGTTGCCCCTTGTTTATCCACAGGGACAAGTACAGTACAGGCTTTCTCCACATTGATGAATGTAGCAGTAGTGAAAGGTGAGAGGCTGACAGCTCTGGAGCCCTCAGTTTATCCCAGGGAGGTACAGTGCAGGCTCTACATGCTGTAATGAATGTAACAGTGATGAAAGTTGAGGTAGTGACAGTTCTGGAGCTCCCAGTTCATACACAGGGACAGGTACAGTAGAGGCTTTCACTACCCTGTTATGAATATAGTAATGTTGATAAGTGAATGACTGACAGCTGTGGAGACCCTTGTTTATCCACTGATACATGTAGAGTGCAAGCTTTCGCCATACTGTGACGTATTTAGTGTTGGTGAAAGGTGAAGGACTGACAATTCTGGAGCCTGAAGCCCTATGATTTTCCAAACAGGTACAAAGTGAGCAGATACAGTGCAATCTTCTCTACAACATAATGTATTTAGTGTTGGTGAAGGTGAGGAACCGACATCACTGAAAACTGAAACCCTCAGTTTATTCACAGAGATAGGTACAGTGTGGGTAGAGACAGTGCAAACTTTTCTTAATTGTGATGTAGTTTTTAGTGATGTGAGATGTGAGGGACTGACAGGTCTGGAGACTGCAGACTCCTGTTCATCCACAGGGACAAGTACAGGTACAGGGTAGGTGTTCTCCATACTGTGATGAATTTAGTTTTGGTGAAAGGTAAGGGTTAGGCAGCACTAGAGAATGAAGCCATATGTTTATCCAATGAGCCAGGTATGGCACAGGCAGGTTCAGTATGTGTTTATTGCTGTTGAAAGATAAAGGGCTGATAGCTCTGGAGAATAAAGCCCTCTGTTTATCCAGAGAAGCCAGTGCAGTATAAGCAGGTAGAGTATGCACTTGTGTGCAGGTTATGAATGATTATACAAGTGGCAGTGGTGGAACTCAAACAAGAATTTCAGAGCACATGCAACTGTGCTTCTTCTATTGGATCTGTGTTGTTTTAATACATCCTATTAGAATAAAAGTCTGTGCACATTTGAATATCATAAAATCTATATACCCCCCACACGCACACATGCTAACACACATGTTTGTGTCAGCCAGGAACTGTGGCTCACAAGCTTTCATCTGTGCTAGATGTTTTCTTTCCTTTTCACTACTATCAATAATATCACTTTATAGCCATATTGGCTCTGGCTAAAGTTTGTCTTTTAAATGCTTCTAAGCATGGGGGTAATACCAGTGACCAGCAGGGAGAAGGGAATTATGTATCCCCTGTACAGTATTTGTGTTTTTTACAATACTCGTTTTTGAGCTTAGTGTAAGAGCTCCAACAGTTACTGCTTTGCAGGATAGCACTTTTGTATTTCCTTTTTTGTACTATGTGGCTGTACAGTGAATTTGTGTGTCGGCACACACCTGAAAACTAGTGTTTTGTTATATTTTTTATAAGAAATCCAAGATCAGAGCTGACAGGAAGAAGGGAATGATGTAGCATCATGCTCATTTTTGAGCTCAGAGTACGGGTTCCAACACTTTTTTTTCTTTTTTGGTACTATGGTGCTGTGCCATATTAATACAACCAGAAAACTTGTGCTTTTTACATTTTTTTTACAGAAATCCATGGTCTGAGCTGTCAGTCAGAGCTCTAACAGAAAGCTCCACACTGCTTCAGATACAGCTGATGACTGAACTAACTGCGTGAGACCTGTGCCTTTTGCAGATGTCCCTGCAAAGGCTAGGTCTCATGACAACTGACCATATGTCAACCCACAAAGTCATCACATGTCAGCCTGTGCACCACTAAAGATGTCACTGTGGAAACACGCTCTGTTTCCATGCAATTCACTGGTTCCTTATAGAACTGAGTATACTCAGCATCTGCAGTAGCGGGACAGTGTTGGCACAACGAGTATACTCAGCACTTGCAGTTAAAGGGTTACAAATATTTTTTTGTTCCTTTTGTGTTTTTCTTCTGGTTAACACAGCCCCTCCAAAGACATCAATACATTTACAAAAATACCGTGAGGTGGCGGAGTACAGTAGTGGAACAGAATTCAGAAAATGAAAGGTGTACATCATACTGTTTCAAGGAGTAAAGAAAAAAATATTTGTTTGTGGGCATGTGAAGATTTATATAAGGGATAACACATGACAGGGTATATGGTTATATGAGAATAATACATTCCTTGTGTGGCTGTTTGGAGCAAGGTGTAGCTGAGAGCCACAGCCACCCAGGAAGTGCATTATTTCCTCATGACTACCCACCCTGGATTGTGTTATCCCACTTATATAATGAGGTTGTATTTGTTAAAAAAAATGTAGTTCAGGTGAGGAGTGCAGTTGAAAGAAAATAATCAGTGGTCATGTGACTTTTTTGATCAATCAGATTACAGATTTTCATGGCCAATTTTATATATATTTGAAATCCACATCACACAGATCATGGAATTGCCCATTGGATTCAATATCTTGAGAAACCATTGATAGAAGTAGGTTACAAAGTGCTTAAAGAGCTACCTTCCCCTCTTAAAAAATGCATAATTTTTAAAAGTACTCAGCTGCTATGTTGTATACCAGAGCCTAGATATTCAAAGCAGATGCACTGTGCAACCTGAGATGTGCCAGCACAAACCAGAAGATGCGACGTGGGGCAAAATTGAAAGAGCAGGGAGGCGCAGCACAAAGCCAGATGCGCCGGAGCACAACTATAATGTATGCGGTGCATGTGAGGAGGCATTCCAATGAATGTGCCATACAACCAAATATTCAGCAAGAATGAGCTGCACATCCACAGCACAACCAGCAGATACACTGCACAAAGATAGGCACATAAAAAGCATGCCTAAGTGCATTCCACCCATAGGCAGATAGCAGCATAGCAGCCATGGATGGGACAGTGTTCCTGATGGCAGCAGTTATGAAGACAGTGAGGAGATGAAAGGAACAACACCATGGACATGGAAGGGTCCATAGGCAGTACACCCAGCAGAGGTGATATCGTGCCCATGCCACCAGAGTGACATGGAGATTGTGGGCCAGTACAGACTCAACAGGACACTGCTGAGACAGCTCTGTGAGCAGCTCCATGATGATCTGCAGGCACCAACACACAGGAGTCACGCTGTGACGGTGGAGACAAAGATGACAGCAGCAATGTGCCTGCTCAACACAGGCACCTTCCAGATGCCGGTGGGTGACATCACTGGCATCACGCAATCCACCATGTCCCATCTCTTCACCCAATAACTCACCGCTCTACTGCCGCATGCTTTGGAGTACATCAAATTCCCAAGCACACAGGCAGAGTGGACAGGAACCATGCAGCACTTCCATAGGGTGGCGCGCATGCCAGGCATGCTAAGGGCCATAGACTGCACCCATGTGGCAATACGCACACCAACTGGTCCAGAGGGAGTGGCATACATAAATTGAAAGGGCTACCACACTGTCAACAGCTAGGTGGTGTGCAGTTCCACAGGGTGCATTACCAATGTGTGTTCCACACACCCTAGAAGTGCACATGATGCCAGCATCTGGCACCAATTGGCCATGTGCTACCTGTTTGAGAGTGGGGGAATACCCAGCTGCCACTTAGTGGGTCAGTGAGGCATGACAATGGGCCCACACAGCACAAAATGGCACACAATACAGTGTGCATAAGTTGAGTATGGGAAACAGACAGGACCTGCCATGACAAACAGGCAAGCAATGCCACAAGTCACATGTGGCCTCTTCACTGTGAACCACACATGGTAGGTGTGTGCTGGGCAAGGGGTGGGCATGTCCGGGGACACACACTGCAACCACATGCATACAGGCAGGCAATGCCACAGGGCATGGGCCACACACAGGTGCCGCAGTGCTACAGAGATGTACACCTGAACAGGACAGTGTCTGCCACCAGCAGAGGCAGGGCACGTGCACAGCAGTGCCTGGCTGTGGAAGGTCATGGCACGCCAGACACATGCCCATCATGCAACACACAAGCGGTGTACACAATGACGTCATGATGCATGCATGCCCTGTGCCATGTGTTGGAGGGGCAGAATGTGGGCCACACATAGTACTGGCAGACATGCAGCAACATTGAGCTGTAGGAAACCTGTAAAAGACAGCTGTACACATAACAGTATCTCTCTTCCATAGGTGACTGTGCATACACCCCTACGGTCATGGATGCTCACCCCCGTATGCCAGTCCACTTCCATGCCAGAGCACTGGTACAATGAGGCACACGCCGTGACACGCAACATCACTGAGCATGTATTCAGCATGCTCAAGATGAGATTAAGATGCCTGGACAGGTCTGGCGGTGCCCTACAGTACAGCCCAGAGAAGGCCTGTGTCATATTCCTGGCCTGTTGCATGTTACATAACATGGCCTTAGACCATGGAATCCATGTCCAGCCTGAGTCTGGCAACAGCACCGAGGATGAGGGACAACAGGCAGGGGGTAAGCAAGAATGCCATAACCATAGGGACCCACGACTGGTCACCCGAGCGAGGCGGCACAGAGACATGATCATGGAAGAGCACTTCAGGGACCGCAGGTGGGTAACAGAGTGGGACACTGTGGGATTGGCCAATATCCTGTGGTAATGGGGGGATCACATGTGATGGTCGGCAGATGTGGCATGGCTGATAGGTACACAGTGTTGGGGGTACACACACATGCAGGTGGGGCCACAGCCAAACAGTCATGTCTAGGTGTACATGGGGCATGGCCGTGTGACATGGATCAGTGTACAATGCCTGCACACATGCACAGCGGACATACAAGGCAGCAATCACCACGTCCATTCCAGACAACACAGCAGCAGTATCCCACCACATGCCCGGAGAAATACACAGACAGCAGGCGGACCTGGGATCAGACAGCAGGGTGTGTGGGCTAGTGTTGTCAGAACTAGTCCGAGAAAGATTTGAACCCTCCTCGAACCCTGCTGTTGGAGTTCTAATTTAGAACTCGAACACTAAATGGTTCTCAAAAGGGTTTGAATCATTGGTAATGAAGCAGGCTGCAGCTTTCTTTTCCTTTTACTTCTCCTTCCCAGCACCAGCTCGGTGGGGGGGGTCCCGACTCCCGACTCCCCATGCTCCTCCCGATTCTGCCCGGTGGTAGCCTACAGCTATGGGGGGAGGGCAGACATTTTCATTGATGACTCCATCCCTGAGGTTATGCTTGCGCGTTTTGCACTCCAAGCACCGTCACCACCTGACTAGTTGATATGTCGTCAGGTGGTTGAACTTGAGTTGGGAAAGCCTTGTGGGAGCCTGGGAGGTGGAGCAAACTGCGTGGCTAGGAGGAGAAGGAGCTGCAGTCTGCTAATGTGCAGAGCACTGAGTCTCTTCTCTTCATCTATGTGCGAGCTGAGGCTGTGATCTTTGACAGCTAAAAATATATCATTTGAATGAAGGGTGGGTGGGAGAAAATAAGGAACAAGCGGAGCGGAGGGGCCACAGAAGGAAAGGAGGAACGGAGATAAGTCTGCAGCAGTACTGATTGTATAGGCCCCACTGTAGGGGCCGGGGACTCGGGAGGGGAAAAAAGACTGTATCTTGATGAGATTGCTGACTTAGTCTGCACTGCAGCTCTCTCTAAATCCTGAATTTAGGTCAGACTTATTCATCTCTCGTCTGGTGGGACATGGGAGGGAGAGAGCATGCTGGCTGTGGGAAGGGCTGAATGCAGCAACTGAAGTTAATTTGATGTTTCAAAGTCAACCAACAATGGGAAAAAATCTCTAAGTGACAAACCAAAAATAGAATTTGTCAGGAGTCTGCTGTGCTCATGGGGATCCTCTCCTCTTAAACCTCTTTCACCCTAAAAAAAACTCCTGTTCTCTAATACAAGAGCAGCACAAGGCAATTTTTGAAGCTTTATTCCTGTGGCGTGGCCAGCCAATAGCCCTGTTGCTTTGTTCCCTTTGACTGCACTGTACCCCACCCCCACTGTGTGTGACCATGTGCAGCCTAGTGACCAGTTGTGTGGTGGTGATGGTAATCCTTAAATACGTAACAGAAGCCCTGCAGCAGTGTGCCCCTTGACTGCACTGTACCTTACCCAGTGTGTGTTACCGTGTGAAGCCCAGTGGCCAGTTGTGTGGTGGCATTATCCTTCAGTATATGACAGAAGCCTAAAAATGTATTTCCCTGTTGGGAGGAGAGACAGAAGAATCTCT
Organism: Neoceratodus forsteri; assembly: GCA_016271365.2. NCBI lineage: Eukaryota > Metazoa > Chordata > Ceratodontiformes > Ceratodontidae > Neoceratodus > Neoceratodus forsteri. The sequence continues at coordinate 762,526,547 of CM057451.1, forward strand.
TTGGTTTGTGTGTGTAACTCGGGTTCTTGTGGTCAGCCCATCACCCTGCTGTGTGGGCCCCTTGATTGCACTGTACCTTACCCAGTGTGCATTACCGTGTGAAGCCCAGTGGCCAGTTGTGTGGTGGCACTGTCCTTAAATACATGACAGAAGCCTAAAAATATATTTTCCTGTTGGGAGGAGAGACAGAAAAATCTTTCTTCGGTTTGGTATGTATCTCTGTCTCTTGTGGTCAGCCCATCACCTGCTGCTGTTCGCTCCTTGACTGCACTGTACCTTACCCAATGTGTGTTTCTGTGTGAAGCCCAGTGGCCAGCTGTGTGGTTGCATTATCCTTAAATACATGACAGAAGCCTAAAAATATATTTCCCTGTTGGGAGGAGAGACAGAAAAATCTCTTTGGTTTGTGTGTGTAACTCTGTCTCTTGTGGTCAGCCCATCATCCTGCTGCTGTGCGCCCCTTGACTGCACTGTACCTTACCCAGTGTGCATTACCGTGTGAAGCCCAGTGGCCAGTTTTGTGGTGGTTCAGCTGGATTCAGAATTGCAATTAATGACCTTAAACCTTGCCCAGCCTGTTATGCATATGCCTATGTCCAGTGGTTCAATCATTCTGTAAGCCTTGAACCTGGGATCATTTAATTGCAAACCGTCATATTCGTCAATTACTTTCAGTCCACTGTATCACAGTGTCATACAGCCTAAACCAAATTTTGGAGTTGTATCCAGTGATCACAGATCACATTGCTTTCTTACACAGAAATTGTGTGGGTGTGGGTGTGTGCAGTACTGGTACTGTTATGGCTGACACCAACATAGAAGAAGCATCTGGTGCTGGTGGTGGAGCAAGTGGTGGTGGTAGTGGTAATCCTGGTGCTAGCAAAAATAACCAAAATGTTTCACGTGATAAAAATTCAACAAACAGCAAAAGAGCAACAACAAAATGTAGTAAAGAGGAACCTTTTAGGAAAACTTGTGCAGCTGCCGGGGTCACATGGAGAGGCACCATAAGGTATGCTGTTCATGCTGTTAAAATCCCTGTGACAAGCAGTAATAATGCAAGTGACAATGAATCCCTCTCTGACTCAGACAGTAGCTCTTTGTCTCAGTCTGGCACTGTTGTGTCTGGTGACATATCATTACTTCCTCAACGAAGTGAAATGAGCAAGTCTGCTGATAATGAATCAGGTAGTACAGTTGCAAATAGAACCAGCACTGTTGGCAATGAAAAGGACATATCCATTGAATCCACCACTTCTATATCGGCCAACAATGAAAGCCCATCAAAGTCCCCTGCCCACTCTTCTAGCACCAAGGCGCATGTTCTGGGTTCTATTAGGACAGGTGAAAACACACAGTCTTTAGCTATCTTCCTAGCACTCAAACAAAATCTGTCACATCTGAGGTGTGGAATTATGTCTCTGTCAGTAAAACTGATCCATGCAGAGCAATTTGTTCCCTGTGTAAACAGAGTGTAAACCGTGGTAAAGTTGCACCATGCCTTGGTACTACAGCTCTTAAACGCCATCTGAAAAAGCATTCACTTTTGCTTGATCGTCCAAAACCCATGTCCTCCATCTTCCAGAGCACATGTGAGAAGGGTCAGGAATCTGAAATGGATGCTGAATTGTCTAAACCTGATGCGGACAGAACCAGTGCCATCCCTAGGATCACCATTACCACCAACACCAGCACCATTAGTACCAGTTGCACATCCAGTGATGGTATGTATAAGTCCAAGTCCACCATCCCAACGTCCATCTGCCCATCGAAGCTTGGTGTATAATAAACCAGCAGGGACATGTTGTAAACAACTAACACTGTCTCAGGCATTTGAAAGGAAGAATACTTTTACTAAAAATCATCCAAAGACCCCTCATCTTAATCACAGAATTGGTGAACTGTTAGATGGAGCCCTTCTCCCATACTCTTTTGTAGATCATGAGAATTTTAGGGAGCTAATGAAACTTGCAGAGCCTCATTACAATATTCCTCATCGAAGGTACTTTTCCTATGTTGAAATACCAAACATTTATCAGGCTTTAAAAGTGACAGTGATGCTTGCACTTAAAATTGCAGAGGGTGGGGTTATTCATGTCACAACAGATATGTGGACCAGCAGTCAAAACATAGATTACATGTCCCTTACCACTCATTGGGTCACATTTTCTTTTGCTTCTTCAAAAACAAAGACACCCCAAAAGATGGCCCTGCTGCATATAAAGAAGTTTGGGCAAAGTCATACAGCTGCAAACATCTTGCAGGAACTAAATGACCTCCTTGATGAATGGGTTTATTCTCACTGTCTAAAATGTGGCTTCATAGTAAGTGACAATGGAGCCAACATCTTGAAAGCAGTACAGGATGGAGGATTTCTGCATGCTTCTTGCTTTGTGCATTGCTTACATTTAATTGTCACAGGGTTTCTCAGCAATTAAACACAAGTGGATGGTATGATTGCTGTTTGCAAAAAAATCGTGACTCACTTTTCACATTCAACCAAGGCTATACGGACATTGTCCGAACTTCAAAAAAAGCACAAGCTGCCCCAGCAAAAGCTGATTCAAAATGTTTCCACTCATTGGAACTCAGCGCTTTATATGCTGCAATGCCTCTTGGACCAAAAGCAAGCTCTACATGAGTATTGCTCCAATTACATTATTGGAGATGGCATTATGCTGTCTGTGCTGCAGTGGAAATTAATTGAGACAGTGTGCTGCATCCTAACTCCTTTCGAGACAGCTACAAGGGACATGTCTTCTGAAGACGCATCTGTGAGTCAGGTTATCCCACTCATAAGGCTGATTTCACATCATCTTAGTGTTCTAAATCTACAGATAGAAAAAGACAGATCTGAAGCTCAGACAACATGTCAGCTGTATTATGGGAATCTCGTAAAGCGAATGAGCGAGCGCTTCAAAACCAAAGACAAATTAGTTACAATTGACGAAATCAAAACACTACATCCTTGCAACTCTCTTAGATCCCAGGTTCAAGGCTATACATCTTCCAAAAACAGATGATACAGAGCAGTACAAATGTCAGTTGCTAGATGAGCTGCAGCACTCACAGGAGTCAAACACAGACACGCACAGTACCCTCAGGTTGTCATCACCACAACATGCAGATTCATCTTCACAAAGGGATATAGAACTGGAAAAGTCACCAAACATTAACAGTAGTTGTTCCACAACTGCCATTTCTTCAACCCTTAGTAGCAAGCTAAATCTGTGGCAAAACCTTTCCCAAATTGCTGCCATACCAGCTTATGCTGATTCCTCTTCTGAGTGTTCTCTGTCCATCAGGTAGACAGTTACCTGCAAGAACTGCCTATTCGTATTGATGCATGCCCTTTTGATTACTGGAGATCAAAAAAGTCAATTTGGACAGAGCTGTATGATGAAGCCTGTAAATATCTTGGTTGTCCTGCAACAAGTGTCTCTTCAGAATGCACGTTTAGTACAGCTGGCAATATTGTGACAGACACAAGAAATAGGTTGCTGCCAGAAAATGAACACACATTAACTTTTATTAAAGTTAGTAAGTCAAGATTTTCGTATCCCTACAAGAGTATACAAACTGATCCTGAAGTGATTGATGTTGTGGATGTTGATGGTGATGACAATTCAGATGGTGGTGGCTGGTAAATACTGTGTGGGACCGAGTCTCTCTGGACAAAAAAGGAAAGTTTTACAGACTGTGATGACTTGGGTTGTCTCTCTCCTTTCTCAATCTACTTCCTTGGACTATACACCCCCCAAACTTTCACCATTTCATGGCAAACTGCTTTGTAGCTAGGGTCTAATGTCAGCAAGTATTATATACAGGGCAATTTTAACATCAGTGGGAACAGGCCCAAATTTGGCATAAAGGGGACATTGTCATGTCAATCATTTCTGTATCATATTATTTATAGCTAAAATGCAAACATATATTGTTGGATTTACCTTCTGTGACTTTGTGGTGCATCAGTATGGGCTGGGACCGGGGGCGGTCTATGTTTCAATTTTAAAGAGGACAAAACAATGAATTCTAATTGGTAGCTGTTTATTATTTTTTCAATTACAGAAATTATCCATATGTAACTTACTTTACTGAATAAAAAATGGTGGGAAAAACTGTATTTTGTATTATGTTTCTGTGGGTAGCATCCTGTTACAAGTCTCTTCTGGAGTTTTACCTATGTCATGGTTGAGCACATAACATTTTGTAAGCATAGGTCTCAAACCACAATAGCTCATGTTTAACATTCTGTTGTACACAAACCATGGCATAACATCAACAACTCTCAAATTCCTGGTTCTATGAAGAGAACAGTACAGAATGTTGTCCATAAGAAGAACGCAATTGAAAAGACAGTTTTTCACATAAGTGTTTATTAAGGAACAGTTAAGTCTGGTTCATTTGGAGGCAAGAGTTTCATTTTTCTTGAGTAAGCATGGGGTCGTTTTAGCATTTGAGAGGGGGAGGAGGGTAAAATGGGTGCTGGAGGGTGGGTAAAAGTTGGAGGTTGGTTTTAACATGGATGCAAGAGGGAGAAAGATGGCATGGATGCTAGTGCATGGGTGAGGGTTGGGGCTGGTTTTAACATGGATGCAGGAGGGAGAAACATGACATAGCTGGTAGTGCATGGGTGATGGTTGGGGGAGTGGGTTTTAATATGGGTGCGGGAGGGAGAAGGGTAACATGAATGGTAGTTCATGACTAAGCCTGAGGGTAGTTTAAACATTTGGGTGAGGGAGGAGGGTGGAATATGTGTTTGAGGGTGGGTGAGGGTTGGAGGTTGGTTTTAACATGGGTGTAAGGGTGGCATGAGTGCTACTGCATGGATGAGGGTGGTGGAAGAAAAGTGGAATGGGTGCTGGGGTGTAAGGGGGGTGTTGTTTTTGTCCTTTCATTTACAGATTCATTATCAGAAGGGGATGGTGAGGAAAAAGATGATAACAGACTGATGATATGGGAGGGCTGTAGCTATTGCCCACTGTGGAACCTACTATAGATATATATATAGATATATTTTTTTTCTTATTAAGTACATTGCAAACTGCTGCCACTTAGCACAAGTGTCCTGTCCCCTTTAAAAAAGAAGGAATCAGAAATAAAAGAAAATCTGCATCAGCAATTTTTACAGAATGTGACCAATCATAAAGTGTGTTTGCTTTGCAAGTACTGTTAATTTGATGTATAATAGGATTGACAGACACTGTCCCTTAAACATCACATGCCAACTGCTGCAGCTACATTAAATATTCCTTAAGTTAGTATGTGGTGAGGAAGCCACTTTTTTATTTATGTGACTGAAATACAGGTTTTATTGATGTATCATCTGGAAAGATGCATTATCTTAGAAAGTTGTATTACTTCAATTTGCCAACACTAATGTTGGTAATGGTATATGTATGCATTATCTTAGAAAATCGCATGCATTTTTTGCCAACAACGACTGGCATATTTTTTTTATTCAAATGTCTTGACTGACTACGTTATGACATAATATGTTTTGCAACGGTTCCATGTGCTGCGGCTGCAGTACCTTGACTTGACTTTGTTATAAAAGCTTTCTTTGAAACATAGCAACTTTTGATTTACTGATTTAAAACAAGAAAACAGCAAATAGCTGAGATTAGGTAATATAAGTTATTTTTTCTCATAATTAATGATGGTGAGTATAAACAACTGAGTACATAAATGACTAATGTGTCACTTTTTTTCACTAAGGAACTATGATGCAGCTTCAGCAGGAAAACTTTTAACATATGGGTGTGTGGGTGGGCCTGTTACGTAAGTTGCTGCCTTTAGCAAACAGAAGAAACCATAGATAAACCTAGTTGTATTCCTATCAATGTCACACATGATAATTTCTCTCCCCCCTTATATTGATCAGTTTTCCCTTCTCATGTATTTTATTAATATCTTCATTACTGGCAGCACAATTAAAAAATAGGGTTTGAGTTCTAAAAAAGATTAGAACCCTAGATCTTTTTAAAAGTTCTAGACTAGAACTAGAACCCAGAACTTCAGTGAGTTCTGACAACCCTGGTGTGGACAAACAGTGGCAGGATGTTGACTGTGCCATGACAACCGTATACATGTGGGAACACTGCGACCTACCACAGCCACCACGGACATGTGGGCGGCCATGTCCCTGATGTACGCCCCCCTCTGGGGTGGCAATCACATTGGCAGGGGATCCAACCGCACTAGGAGGGGTAGATCCACAAGACCCTGACCATGTTTTCATGGGCATCTCGTTGCTAAAGTCAAGATGTGACCCAGGGGTGTTGGGGATACTCGAGGCAGGGGATGGTATCAGTAGCAAAGGGGCCATGCTACGCTATGAGGCAGGAATGCTGGTGTCATTACGTGTTGTGCGGTGGGCACTACTGAGACTGCAGGTCATGAAGGCAGCACAGCCCCCCTTGATGGCCTGTGCTATCCTCTCAAAGCCTGCGGTCATGTCCTCCCGCAGTTGACTAATCTCGCCAACAACATCCACCCAAAGCTGGTGGATCTCTCCAACCAACCGGGAGCAGCCCGCAGAGGAATGGTCAGCCACGATGCCCACCTGCACACACAGGCCCTGACATGCCTCCCTGAGCACACTCTGATGCCCCACGGAGGCCAGCAGCAGCCGGGTGTACTCATCAAGCCTCTAAGCAGGGGACCTGTCCTGTGGTGGATGTTTTTTTTTTTTTTAGTTAGTTTTAGTTGACCAGGTAAGCACACTAGACAAATCCTGCCTATTTTCAGGCACGACCCAGGGGAGGAGGAAACAGATGAATGCCAACTGACCTTGAACCAGATGAAACTGTTGGTGGTATTTTTTTTAGTGAATGAGAGAAATTTGGCCAGGGCACTGGGGGAAATTCCCCTACTCTTCCTGTAGGGGGACCCTTGGCCATCAGCATTGTGATGGCCAGTCTGTGTGAGATGCTGGAGAAGATGGATGCAGAAGGTGCAGGAGAGTGGGCCTCCTCTCCTGTGCTGTCAGCGCAAGAGGCCGTTGAGGAAGTTTGTTCTGTGTCTGAAATCATTGAACTCAGTATTATTGACGCTAATGTTCCTGTTGTATCATCGTGCTCTGAGCACAAGTCAATGTTCTTCCCTGGGGGTGACAAAGCTTGTTTGCTTGCTGAAAAAACTCAATTATTATTGCAAATGGACTTACTTGATTGGGAGCTTGCAGCTCTCCCTGTGGACACTGAGCTTCTTGTTCCGATTTCCCCTTCTGTTGTTTCCAGTCAGACTATTTTATTTATTTTTTTTTATTTAATTATTTAGTTTTTGTTGACTGGGTAAGTGCACTAGACAAATCCTGCCTATTTTCAGGCATGACCCGGGGGAGGGGGATACAAATGAATGCCAACGGACCTTGAACCAGATTAAGCTGTTGGTGGTATTTTTAGTGAATGAGGGAAATTTGGCCAGGACACTGGGAAAATTACCCTACTCTTTTCGTTAAGTGCCATGAGATCTTTAACATCCACCTGAACTACAACCAATAAAAGCTTTCAGCTTAGTGTGCTATACCTGGTTAAACAACTAAATAAAAGGAAAAAAAAAAAAAAAAAAAAGATGGGACCTCGATTTAACGTCTCATCCGAAAGATTGCTGGGGCTGGGGCTGGACCTGTATGTGCTGATGCGGCACTGAATCATGTCATTCCATTGTCCACAGCGGCGTTACTTCTTGGTTCTGGGGCTGGCAGTTTGTCAGGTTCAGCTCCTGAGTGCCTACAGCCCCTCCCGACTCATTCGACTTCCAGGAATCAGCATCTTGAAGGCACCCAAGTAGCTCCCTTACAGTCCACTGTTTCAGAATCGGGAGACGCTAAGGGCGGTCCTGTGTTTTCTTTTGCCTCCTGCTCACAGAGGCCTGGATGGAGTAAGCTGCCGGGCAGACTTTCTGCTGATTTGCCTAACAAGGATCATGGTTTGGAACCTGCTGATTTACAGAGTGGGCCAGCGTGGTCTCCCAAAATAGCTCTGAAAAACGCTGGTTGGGAACAGATGGACGGTGGTTCTTGGTCACCTGATTCGCAAGACCCCTCCTATATCAACATGTTGAAGAATGCAGCAGCACCGGTGGCCACTGAGACTTCTACACTCATGAGCTCCAACTTGCCCCAGGGTAATGTTTCTAATACCTATGACATAAACTCTAATGTTACTACTTGTACTGTTAATAAGGGTATCTCTGTGCCTATTATTGATGTGAATTCTGTAGGTAGGATTACCACTCCCTCTAGTCAGGCATGTCCTGCTTCTACCTTGGCCCTGCCAGCTCAGGCAGTAGGAGTGGATGCTGTTCCTGAGGTACCAACCCGCTTGGGTCCTGACCCTCAGTTGCTACAAGAGACAGGTACTGATCCTGGTAAGCCGGTGGGCTTTAAGCTCACTGATTTATTTCATAACAAGGGTGAGCCTGCCCCTAGATGCAATGCTGTGCATTTCTTGTACAAAGGATGTTGACGTGCAGATGGTGTACCGGCCTGCAGCGCAACATCAACGGGCTGTGGACACTGCATGGCTGGCCACTGTTCAGGCAGGGACTGTGCATGGGCAGGTGCAGTGGGTCCCTGCATGGTCACATCATGTGCACTGGCAGCATGTTGCTCCCACACAACACCTTGCTGCTCCAGTATGACTGCCCCTGACCCCACTGCCACACCACAGAACTGGCCATCAACATCCACCACAGGTGCCATCAGTGGTGGGCCATCCCATTTGGGGCATTGCATGGGCACAGAGTGCCTCACAATGTTATCTGCAATCTGTGTGGCCACCTGCACTGTGGCAGTGCCACCACTGTGTGTGGTAGTCTCAATCTCTGTGGCATCATCATCATCCTCCATGGCCAATGCCAGCATTGTGAGGTCATCAGGAAGCTCAATATTGGGAAAGGCAGTCAGATTCATGAACTTCATTAGATCCTGGAACAGGCCGTCCCTGCCCGCACTGCCCTCAATCCCAGCCAATGTCGATGGCCTTGGTTCCACCTCCACCTTCTCCACTTGTCCCTCTGGCCATGTGATGTGCCCTGCAGCAACCCTGAGGCATGATGGCACTGTAAGGCAAACAAGTATGCATGTTCAGGGTAGCAGTTCCATAGATTTCCATTGACAGGTGTACATGGGGCGATGTGGCATGCAGCACAGTTGTACGGACACTGCCACACATGGCATGGACCTGCACTATGACATGTGTCACACACACCTCCATATGCTGTATGCATTGCATGTTGGAGGACCATGCATGCACGTTTCTGTGAGGTGGATGACCGCCGGGACATGGCTGTGCATGGTCCCAGCCCCAGGAAAGGGGCACTGCATATTAACATGGAAACATAGCATTTGATGATGGATAAGGACTGCTTGGCCCAACTAGTCTGCCCATTTCCCTACCTAATGGATAAGCTGCAGATCCTAGTTAGCCAACAGCCTACTTCCTCCTATCCCGGACTAGAATTGCCTTATGTCTGTCCCACGCATTCTTGAATTCCCCCACTGTTTTTAACTCCATGACCTCCACAGGAAGGCTGTTCCATGCATCCACAACCCTCTCTATGAAAAAAATACTTCCTCACTTTACCTCTGAGCCATCGCCCCTCTATCTTCAAACTGTGCGCCCTTCTTCTTGCACATTTCTTTTTCTGAAAGATGCTACTCTCTTGGACTTTGTTGATTCCCTTGAGGTACTTGAAAGTTTATATCATGTCCACCCTCTCCCTCCTTTCCTCAATGGTATACATATTAAGCTCCTTTAGTCTCTCTTCATATGTCTTCTGGTGCAGACCCTGCACCATTTTGGTTGCCCTCCTCCAGACAGCCTCCACTCTGTCTATGTCTTTGCAGAGATGGGGTCTCCAGAACTGTACACAGTACTCCAGATATGGTCTTACCAACTGTCTGTACAGAGGGCCAACAACTTCCTGTTTTCTACTGGTTATGCCTCTCCCTATGCGTCCCAGTATCCTTGCAGCCCTCCTTACTGCCTTCTCACATTGCTTGCCCACTTTTAGGTCATCTGATATGACTACCCCCAAGTCCCTTTCCATTTTTGTTGTTGTCAGTATCTCAGCCCCCCGTTGTGTACTCTTCCTCTGGATTTTTGTTTCCCAGGTGCATTACTTTGCACTTCTTTGCACTGAATCTAAGCTGCCATACATTTGACCATTCCTCCAATCTTGACAAGTCCCTTCTCATCTTTTCCACCCCACCTTGTATCAACCCTGTTGCAGATCTTTGTGTCATCTGCAGAGATACACACTTTTCCTTCCAGTCCTTCTGCAATGTCACTTATAAAGACATTAAAAAGGACTGGACTCAGTACTGAACCCTGTGGTACCCCACTAGTAACCCCACTTTCTTCACTGTGGACTCTGTTTCCTATTATCCTCTGCGTCCTGTTACCCAGCCAATGTTTTACCCAGGCTACCACCTTGGGACCCACTCCCAGGCTGGCTAATTTGTTTATTAATCTTTTGTGCGGGACTGTGTCAAATGCCTTGCTAAAGTCTAAGTAGGCCATGTCCATAGCCCCTCCCTGATCTGCTACTTTGGTCACCCAGTCAAAGAAATCAATTAGATTCATCTGACATGACCTTCCCACTGTGAATCCATGCTGCTTTGGGTCCTGTGCCCCACTGACCTCTAGGTACTCAACAATTCTTTCCTTCAGAAGTGATTCCATGATCTTCCATACCACTAAGGTCATACTGACAGGTCTATAGTTTCCTGTCTTTTTCTTGCTCCCACTTTTGTGAAGGGGAATCACATCTGCCCTCCTCCAGTCCTCAGGTACCACACCATCCTCCCATGATTTGTTAAAAAGGGTAGTCAATAGTGCCACTAGTTCTCCCTTTAATTCTTTTAGAATTCAGGGGTGAATCCCATCAGGCCCCATTGCTTTGTCCACCTTTAGTTTTAGGAGTTCTTTTAGAACCCTTTCTGCTGTGAAAGGACTGATATCAACCCCCACCCCTCATCCAGAGTGCTTCTATTGACTGGATTAGGTACGTCCCCCCACTTCCTTTGTGAATACTGAGCAGAAGTATTCCTACAGTATCCCTGCTATTTCACTGTCCTGCTCTGTCCAACCACCCTCCTCTTTATTCAGCCTGAGCATCCCTCCCTTTATCTTTCTTCGCTCCCTAATGTACCTATAAAAGGTTTTATCCCCCTTCTTAACTGAGTTGGCTGTCTTTTCCTCGGTTTTCACCTTTGCTATTCTGACTGCCTTCCCCGCTTCCTGCTGCTTTAACTGGTACAGTTCTCTGTCCTGCTTTTCTGTGTTTCCTTACACTTCCTGAAGGCTATATTTTTCTCCCTAACCTTCCCCGCCACCTCTTTGAGAACCATAGTGTTTTTTTTCTTTCATTTTGATTTATTTGCTTCACACAAAGGATTGTTGCCTCTGTGATGGCAGTTTTGATGTTTCCCCAATGTTGCTCCACCTCTCCTTCTTGCCTGTTTGCTAGTACTTTTCTGAGGCACTCTCCCATTTTGACAAAGTCTGCCCTCCTGAAGTCCAGTACCTTCACTTTTGTATGGCTTGATTCTACAGTTGAGTTTATCATGAACCACACTATTTGGTGGTCACTTGTTCCCAGATGGCTACCTACTTCAAGATCTGAGAGCATCTCTGTGTCCCCATTTGAGAGTACCAGGTCTACGACTGCTCCCTTCCCAGTGGGTTCCAACACTAGCTGTCTGAGGCATGCCCTGTAGGTTGAGAATGGCCCTGCTCTTGGATGTGGCTGCAGCAGAGGTGCTCCAGTTAACATCTGGCATATTCAGATCCCCCATCAGCAATATCTCCCCTTTCTCTGCCATCCTAAGGATGCCTTCTATCATTTCCTTGTACTTTTCCTCGCCCTGAGATGGGGGGGGGTCTGTATACAATCCCTGTGCATATTGTGGTGTCATTTCCAGTCTCCAGGGTGACCCACAGTGCCTTCTCTCCTCTCCTTTCTGTTTACCCTTTAGTTCCGTTGCTTTGATCCCTTCCCTTACATAGAGAGCTACTCCTCCTCCTCTTCTACCCTCCCTGTGCCTCCTGTAGGTTGTGTACCCTGGTATGTTGACATCCCAGTCATTGTTATCTGTGTACCATGTTTCTGTGATTGCTACAATATCTAGGCATCCCTCTTCCATCAAGGCCACTAGTTCGGGGAGCTTGTTACCTAGACTACAGGCACTGGTACTCATTACACTCCATTTTTTGATGGCCTCACCCCTTTTTGCCCCATCCCTATCCTTACTGCATTTGTCTTTTTCTTCATTTACCCCTGCCCTTCTCCCTATTGACTTCTGTCACCTGTGTGCGGGTACACCAGCAACAATGACAGTCCACAATGGTGCATTACACAGTCAGGTTGTGCTGTTGTTCTGGAATATGGCACATGAATACAGGTGGACAGTGACCACCACTGACCACACCAACCCAGCAGGCAAATATCCCCGGTGTCACAGCCAGTCTCAGCAGCACACATGGGTTGCATGGGGGACACTGCGTGGCCATGGAGGGGACATGCAATGGTGGATGCACTGCATGGTGGCATAGTGACAACATGTGCAGTCATGTGTAGCATGTCCTGCACACCGAGGCCCACAGCACACAGGCAGACAAACATTGTGCCACATTCATATTCATAGTGCTGTGCAGTGTCCCCTCCTGTCTGTAAGCCACCTTCAGGGATTCCCTCCACAGATGCCCAGTACAGTATGGATGAGAGCACCTCCTCCCATGCAGTTAGTGGTGGCAATGTGCGTGGCCCATGCCCTGTAGCATGCAGGGCTGAACGAATGTTGGTCAGGCACTTTCTGGTCCTGGTCCTCTCATTGTTCATGCACTTCATGCATTCCTGGGGGGTTCAGTTGCACATGCCATGTGCATTCACCGCCTGTGCCACCACTTCCAGCCCTGTGCTCTCTGCTGCCCCATGCCAGTCTTCCCTGACAGAAGGTCCTCCATCCGTACATATGTCTCAACAAGGGCCCCCAGTTCAACATCCATGAAGTTCGGATGTCTCCTCCATCTCAACTCCTTCTCTGCTGACATACTACTTCCTGTGGTGTGGAATTGTGACAGCCGTTAGCACAGTACTCAGTGATCATGCACATCTCACAGGCATGGATTCCTCCTTGCCAGAGACCAGGAAACAGTGTTGTTGTGGTAAACAAACCTCCATGTTGCAGTATCAGTTGGTCACCCATGGTGTGTGGTGGTGGTGCAGAGCAGCCCATTTATTGCTCAGCACATGCAAATTATGGTCTTTTCAACCTATACTGAGATGCAAATGTGGTGACTTGCACTAGGATTGGGTAATGATACAATTTGCATATCATCTCTGAATATGGCTCATTTGCTCTCAGCCCATCTCACTTTGCTCCTCACATGTGATTGGGCCCATTACTTGCTTATTGTGGATCTTAGCACATGCGCTGCTCACTGGCACATACTGCCCATGCACAGCTGTGCAACCAGCAGTCACCTAGCAATTCATTGTGCAGAGTGGTGCAGCACATCATCACGCATGCTCGATAGTCTGCAGCGCTCACATCATGCATGGTGGTACATGCGCTGTGACATTGCACAGCGCATGTATGTATTGATGCATGATACCATTGGCTTATGTGTGGCATTTTGGGCCCTCCTCAATATGGCTGACATTCTGGTCAAGCATGTGCACTATGAGATGACCTGACCCTGCACTCCCACCCAGCATTGCAGCAACACACATGCATGCTGATGCACAATTGACTGCCCAATATGCAGTGACATTACGCATCCCTATGCTGTGCAGGCCATCACATGCATACCTATCATGTGTTGGCCATGATTATGCCATATGGTGTGCAGAGCTGCATGCCTAAAGTGTCACTGGCAGCACACTGTGGCAACAATGGCACATGGGAGGGTTGAATGCCCACAGGCTCTTAACTGAAGCGACACTGAGTTGGCTAACCTTGTGGCATTGGTACAGCCTGTGGAGGGCCTGCTGTTTGATGCTGAGGCCTTGCAGGTGCCTAGGTCCCAGGTCTGGGCCACTGTGGCCAACAGGCTTGTGCAGAAGATGGGGGTGCCACACACTGGGGAACAGTGCAGGCACTGCTATGGGGACCTGTGGAGGAGGGACCCTGAGTGACTGAGGGTGCTACAGGAGTGTGCCCGCAGGGGTGAAGTACCACGACCACGTATATCCACTGTTGACCACTCTGCCATATCCAGCATGCTGTTCCTGTATATAGGGGTGTGTTGCTGTATCCTGTGTGAGCGTCAGAGTTTGGGGTGTGTGTGTGTGTGTATTGTTGGGGTGGGGTGCCACCATATGCTGCTCATGTCTCCCTTCCATTGTGTTCCCCTTGCAGGCTGGGAAGAGCACCAGTGGGCCATGGATAGAGACCATGACTGTGGTAGGTCCAGGCAACCACAGGCAGAGGGTGCTGGGCTGCACAGGGTGCCATCTCAACCTGCAGAAGTTAGGTGTGCTTTTCTGTTCTTATCCTGTTATGTATGTGGTGAGGGTGTGTGTGGGGGTGTCCTGTGTCCACTGCAACCACATGGCTTCTAGCCATGTATGCCTCATCTGTGCCAGTTGGCACACTGTGGCCATTGTCCTGGCACAGTGTGGTGATCCCACTGTGCACCATGCCCATGTGTGACCAATGCATTGTCTATGTTCCATCAGGACTGTGGGTCCCTGGCATGGCACATGCATGGTTCACAGGGCCTCAAGCCATGGTGCACGTGGCCATTGGCCATATCCGGTGTGTGTGTGGCATGGCATCATGTCCCATGGCAACTTTCATTACATGCACCTGCTGCCATTACATTGCACTGTCCCACAGTCGGGTCACTGTGTGGCCCTGTTGCATGGCTGTTCACCGGCATATCATGTGCATGGTGCATTGTTGGGTGTGTGCCTGTGTCCCATCAATGTCCTGTGTGCGCATGATTCCTGGGGTGGGCAGGCCTCTGTATATTGTGGCACTGAGTACATGTCCTTTGTTTCATCACACAGGTCATACTGCTGCAGGTGGTACCCATGTCACAGGCCAGGGTTGAGGCAGATGACAGGAGCAGGTCGGTAGCTACCCAGGGACATTGACTGCAATCCATCGCATGCAGGGGGCAATTTTCAGGTGCTTGGGGACCATCCTGAGAGCCATTTGGGAGCAGATGGAGGTGCTCCGTGGGTTGAGCAAGGGCAAGCACCCCCCCAATTGGGGACCAGCTTCAGTGATGATGTGCATGGCAGTTGGACTACTTGTGGCTGGACTATCCTGTGTGCACCCCTACAATACACCCCTCCACTGCGCCACTTCCTGCTGTTCACCGCCTCACCTGCATTCCCTGTCTCATCATTATCCCCCCATTTCAAGGTTTTTGTTGCTATTCTGTCATATTTCTGTTGCTGTTGTACCTGTTTTTGAGTAAACCATTTTCTATTGGACATTCTCTTTGTCTGTGGTCATTCTATGCTGTATTGGCAGGTTGCTGTTCTGTTGCTTACACTGTCCACTGCCCCTCATCCTGCATGGTTTGCCTGTTTGTGTCCTGTAGTGCATGACCTCCCTGTCTGCACACACAAGCCACCACCATGCTTGCCATGGACATCTTAGTGGTGCCTTTATGCTGACACCCCCTGTTGTCCACTGCAGCATGTTCGCTGTGTATACCCTCAATGCTGCGCCATCCACATTGTTTGCACCATGTGCCATGCTGCTCAACTTCCCACATCATGTGCCCCTGGACATGTGCACATTATGTGGCCTGTGCATATCTGGCACATCTGGGTACCTGACACTGCCAGTGTGAGTGTTGGCCATGCTGTCCATTGCCGTCTCCAGTGTTCAGTCCCATCGTCCATGTCCTTGTCAGTGCCTTGCCATTAGAGTGTGCTGGGCATGGTGCATGCTGCTGTATGTGTTGCTAAATCCTGTGCCCCTGCTGTGCTGTGTGGTGCCCATCCTGGTCCTCTACAGTGCCACTCTGTCCACCATGGCCATGGTTATTGGGGCCACCCCGTCTTTGCACTTACATTGTGCTCATGGCCCAACATGGGCACTGACACACTGCTGTAGATCAAGGTGGGCATGCTCCACTTACTATATTCTATCCTGTCCTTCTGCACTGCACTTGTGTGGTTGCGCTATGGTGCATCCATGATATATTCAGCAGCGTTTGCAATGGAGCAACCTGTGGTGCATCAGCTGAATATGGTGATGGTTTGGAGTAGCGCATCTTGGTATTGCTGCGCAGCTACTTGCACTGTATGCCTTGGGACCTTTGAATATCTAGGCCCAGAATCCTTTTTGCCTCTTTTTCCTTTTGTGAATTGTAAGATCTCCACCTGACATCACTATGTGTGATGTGTAGACCCGGGGTGTGTGACTAGCTTATTTCAAATATTTGCTGAGTATTCATATTCGGGGTCCCAATTATTCATTCTTCATTATTCAGCCACTGAAACTGGGTGAGAGACTTCAAGACCCCCTGAGATTTCCTGTCCACTCAGAGGCCACCTTGGAAGCTCACTAAAGACAGGTCATATGATCCAGTTCTTGCAGAAGCTTCACCCCATCGTGTAGAACTATAGTGCTGTCAGTACTGCTGACTTCTCTGATGAACTTGAGTTCCCAAATGGCCCTTGGTTGCTTGGGGACCAACCAGGGGAGGGAGGACTGAGCATCCCATTGAAGGCTTTTCTTCTGGGAAGTGGGGGCATAGACGATGTCCCCCTGTGGGACTGCCATGGTGCACTAGCATAAGCAAAGAGGATGTGTGAAACAAGAAAATGAAATGAAAGGATCTTAAAAGTGCAATAAAAAAGGGCAGCTTTTTATTTGTGAGATAAATAATTGTGAGCAAGAAAGGGATAGCAAAATGACAAAAGCAGCAAAAGCAGTCCCCTAAACAAGCCATATTGACAAAATGATGGGACGATGTGGGAAGTAAGAAGATTTTGGGAATGTTGTTTTCATAGGTGTGACAAACCCACCCATTTATGCCCCAGCCACGGCCTCTGTCACAGATGGCTGTCACAGACCTTCACCTATGTCCATCCCTCACTATCTCCTTGTGCCCACGTTCAACCCTGTGCAAAGGTGGCACACCCCAAACACCTGGACTCTCTGAGCCCAGTCACCAGTCCCCCTGGATCAAGGCAAGCCTGACTGTTCAAAACTCAGGTGAAGTGTGGGTTCTGTATTTATCAAACTTCTCTCCATTCTCTTCCCTGTATCAGGAAGGAATATGTTTTCAGATTCCTTACACCAGATATAGAATGCCTCTTCAGAATG
Organism: Neoceratodus forsteri; assembly: GCA_016271365.2. Taxonomy (NCBI): domain Eukaryota; kingdom Metazoa; phylum Chordata; order Ceratodontiformes; family Ceratodontidae; genus Neoceratodus; species Neoceratodus forsteri. The sequence continues at coordinate 762,543,852 of CM057451.1, forward strand.
GTGGGTACCTCAGAGATTCACAAACGATACCCTTTTTATGTAAAATGCACAACCAGTCTGTATATTCTGATAACAATAACTACTTTTTTACACAATATATTTACACACTGGCCAAAACAGAATGAAAGTACTTACAAGAAAAAAACTGAAAATTAAAGTGAGCTAAACCACAAAACACACTCTTAGCTTCCTGATAGCTAGGTTAAAACTTACAGATGAACACATAGAAAAGAAACAGTCTCTTGTCTTCAGAGAACTCAGTCATGCAGCCGAGTTTTCTCCTTTCAGCCTCCAGCCCGAAAGCCTTAGTGTATACAACAGGTTGACCCCTCCTCTCTCTCTCTGTGAAAACAGACTCCACTCTTCTAGAACCAGTTCTCAAATCTCAGTGGTCCCTTCGCCCATATAGAACAAATGTGTTTGACAAGGAAGAAACCCAAGTAATCACAAAAATACATACATTTAGACAGTGTCAAATGTATCACCTTATGAACATATATAGCTTGTTATTCCCCCTTGTAAACCCAGTAAATGATCACCAAGTCAATTACCCACATGTGTGACTTTTGCAATGTGACCCAGCTGACCTCCCAGTATTTCCTGGAATCCTTTAGTTTGCCCATCAGTTGTATGAAACATAAATTTGTCACGTCAGAGAAGATCTGTGACTTGAAGGCTGTCCTCCCACATGAACAAGAGAAACCTTGATTATCAAATTTAAAAACATCTTTGAATCATACATTAGCATTCCAGTTAGCTAATCATAATGAAACGTAAATATGCCACACTTGCAAACTTTATAAATCATAAGTGAATCATACATTAGCATTTCAGTTAGCTAATCATATTTAAAGCATCAGTACACCACAGAAGGCTTTATGTGAAAGTGGAGTGGTGAGTGGTGCACTGTAAAGTGCATCCAGTTTCTCAACCTCATTGTTATGAAGTTTTAACTTCAGAATAAACATATGCTCAAGTTTAATTTCTCCAGCGAATTTCCAGTGAAATTGACAAAATATTTCACTAATTTCAAGCAATCTGTGAAATGTGAAATTTTGCCCATGAAGTATGGAATTTCACCTGTGAATGGCAGAATTTCACCTGCAAATGGAGGGATGTCTCCCACAAGTGGCGAAATTCTGTCATTTGTTAGTGAAATTCCACACTTCATGGGAGAAATTCCACATTTTGTGGTCAGAATTATGCACTACGCATCCTCAAAATATTTTGTGAAATGCACAAAATTTGTGAAATATTTCGTGGAGCAGAGTTTGCCTACTTTGCCCATCTGTACATTAGAAGCAAGCACCCACTGGATTTTGATTTACGTTTTGGGGCAGTTACAGCTCTGTTTTTGCTCTGCATCTTTGCTGTTTCTAACAAACATGATAACATGTATTAAAAAAACAAGAAGAGTAGTTATATCTGAATCAAAAAAAGTTAATGTATATAATTATAATGAAGGTGCGTGCATTACATACTGCAGGAATAAAGCATAGGTGGAAATACACAGGTTAACTTTATGAAGAAAACCAGTCAGCAAAAGTAGACTTGAGACACTGTGTTTCTATTTTATGGGGAGTAACTCATATTTTGTGTTCAGGGTCTAGGGTTAAATGATGAGGCTCAATAACATCATCAGCTGTGCTAAATGTCCTCTTAGATGGCAAATCGTAAGTGGGCAACCAATGTATCTCACAGCTAGTTGCACCAAATGAGGGGATGAATGCATCTTCTGTGCCCAATAGCCTAATGGATCAACCTAGCATGGCTCAAAAGTCTCAGAAAATTGGCCGTTCAAGATATTGGGCCAGATATTAAAACCTTTGCCCCGGGGCTAAATTACCACTGCCCGGCATGCTAAATTAACCAGGACCCAATAGCCCACTATATTCAAAAGGGATAGCCCCGGTGCTAATCCTGCTGAATATGGCATGCTAAGGAAGCCGGGCAATCTGGGCTGGGAGTGCAGTGTAAAAATAGCCTGGGAATAAGACAGCTCTGAATATAGCAACCAGGAAGTGCACACCACAACAGCAGCCAAGTGCACAGTGATGTGAAGATAGGTAGAGGTGAACTATGTGGCCAATGTGTGTGCCAGCAAATGTGTGGGCTCAGTACAGCTGCAGGCAACAGTGCATGTGAAAGTACAGTGTGTAAAACTGTACAATATTCCCCAAACCGTTTGCGCAGCGCTAACACTTTTGCATGGGTTTAGCGTGGAGCTAAGATGTTTGCCTGGTGCAACCACATTTGCCCGGAGCTAAATTTTTCTATATTCAAAAGTGACATGCAAATGAGCTTACTTAGGTAGCCTCCGGGCAAACATCCAGATTAGCATCTCATTATGCCCTGATTTGCATGCAGTTTGCCCAGCATTACTGCAGAGTCCCACAGCTCTACCTGTAGGTCTGTCTGGAAGTACAGGGGCTGGCCAGGTCTGCCTGCAGCTCCACCTGTAGGTCAGTCTGGAAGTACATGATGGTAGCTGCAGGCTACATGTATACAGTACAGCATAGCATATTGTGCCCCAGGGGACAGCACAGCATAGGCACAGGTGGTGGTGGTGCTGCATGCTGTGATGCTTGGCCTGCTGGTTACGATTGTTGTATGATAGCTGTCATATATAAAAATATAGTAGGTGACTGTCTCACATAAGACAGCCTGTGATTATGGGTGCCCCCTTCCCCCCAGGTTTCAGAGAAGCTACAGGATATATTAACCTGAAACTGGGAGGTAATTAAAAGACCAGAGAGATTTAATTAAGGGTCTCCTGTTTTTCTGTCTTAATTCAAACTGACCCAGCTGCCAGGATATAGGGCTCGTAAAGTTTTATGATTCCTGTAGGAAGAACATTTTATACCAACCTGGTGCTACAGTTGTAAAACCCTTTGATAAGCCTTGGGAATATGAACTACACCAGATCAAAGAGAAAATGTTTAATTAAGGAGTCATATTTAGGAAGTGGAGTTTTTGCTGATGTCACCTTATTTAATATACCACCTGATAGGACATCCTGTTTGTATTTTTTTTATATTCTAAAAGGAGGAGCTAGATGACTCACAGAAGGGGTGTGGAGAGACATAGTTTAAAATGTACTGTGTCTGAACTGTTTAGATATACCATCTTGGGACTGTAGAGAGACACACAGCTCTATGATAAGGCACTTAAAGAGATAATACATTAGATAGATCAAGAAGCAAATGATTTGATACCTTTTAATAGACCATTAAAAGGTATTAAAAGGTATTGGTCCATTAAAAGGTATCAAATCATTTGCTTCTTGATCTATTCTTACAAGGACCAATACGGCAAATACTAAATCTTGATTTCTACATTAGATAGAAAAAAATCTAACTGTATTGTGGTAGGAGTTTTTGTTTTGTACTTTTCCTTGTTTTCTTTTAAGTGATTGTATGCTCTTTGATATATATTGTTCTGTGTTTACATTTTTCATATTTTTATCATCTTTTAGTAAAATCTTTATTCTAAAAGACTGCCTGGGTCTGCCAGTTCTTTCTTGCATGTGACGTATAGAGGGTTAAGAATGACAAAAACTATTCAAAAGTTTGATGGTGTTACTAAACTGGGAAAAGGTAAGAATATACCTAAGGTCTTTTATAGAGTTTTAAGGGTTCTTTTTGGAAGCCTGGCTTGGTGCACTTGGTGAAAGATTGTACCACAAATCCCAAAGAGGGTACGCATCTGAGCCTATACATTGGGTTCGCTAGCATAAGAACTTGAGACTAAAGGTGATTCGGACCCAAAAGCAAAGAGGAGGGTTACCCTGTCTGTTACCTGTTCACATTACTGTGCTCAGAGGTTGGCACTGTGGGAGTTGAGAAGAAGGAGTGGTAGCAGAAGGCACAGCAGTATTGTTTACAGAGGCAGATCTGTCTATGGCATTACCAGTGCCATCTGCATCATCAACATGACATGGGTCTGATGAAACCACAGGCATAGAACCTGCTACTTTAAAGACCTGGGCATGCTTAACCTTTAGGAGGTTCATTAAGGAGCTGGCTGTTAAATTTGCCAGAGATTTCTCCCTACTGATAGTTGTTCTGTACAGGGTGCATGCTGCATTCCTGTTCTTTTCTTTTACTAAGGTGAAATACAACCATACCATGCTGTTACTGCTCCTGACATCACTCATGTGGCTTGGTTCACCAGTACCATAATCACCACCACTCTTTTCATCCCCATTAGCCTTTTTTATTTGGACCTGCATCTCAGGGATTTCTTCTGGTACCGCTGGTGCACTTACTCTACTTGGCTGTTCAGGCTGGGATGGAGCCTGCTGAACCAAGTGCTGAAGGGTAGCTTGCTAAGTCTATGTAGGAAGGAGTCATATCCTTCTTTCTCCTGCCACTGCAAGATCAAAAGTTTGAGGTTTTCTTGCTTTATAGCTCTCAGGGTACTTCCCACATTCTACATCATCATCAAAGCTGCTTAGGTTAATATCTTCAAATGATGTATCAGTGGGCAATTCATCCTATTTTAGAAAGTACTCAGACCCAGATGAGTAAGTCTCTTTCTCATCTATGCTGACAATTGCAATAGTACTGGAAACAGGCCAAGAAACAAGAAGTGTCACAGTAGGGGTGAACACAGTACTGAAACTAGTTGTACAACTGGCTGTGGCTACAGTGGTAGTAGTGGTCAGTGTCAGCATAGCAGTACTGGTGGTTGCCATGGTTGCAGTGGCAGCTGTGGTCTCAGTCAATCAATCAATCAAGTCTTTATTTAACCAGGCGTTCATCATTGAGCAGAAGCTCATTTGCAAGATGGACCTGGGTGGAGCATGAACAATTGCATATACAGGTCAACACAGGTATTTACAAGGCAATACAGATAATACTCTTTACAGAGGGGAAGAAAAAAAGTTCATATGTACATAGAATTATACAGATATTGTACAGATTACATGGTATTTACATACATAGAAGTGTCTATATGAAGATAAAACAGGTTATCTAAGGTTGCAGGAGGAAGTAACGGAAGAAAAAAATAAAATAAAAATATACACAGGTAGAGGTGAAGGTAGGGGAAGGGAGGAGGTAGGGAAAAAGGCTAGGAGGGCATGGTGCACAGAGAGGAGTTGGTAAAATGGGATGTAGAAGGTGGATGGAGAAAAGGAGTATGTGTGAGCCCCAGGATTGAATGCTATAAAGTACAGGGCATGGTAGGATGTCACAACCCAGGATAGTGAGCTCCTATCCGAGGTTGGGAAAGGAAGAATAAGGGGATGGACGGACCTAGTGTTGATAAGACAGGGGGATAAGAGAGAGAACAATTAGGCTGGTGAGGAGCAAGCTGGGGGGTCAGTACTTAAAATTGGGTCTAGGCATGGCTATATACCAGTGCAGACACCAGTACTGGGTCTAAGTGGGTGAAGCAGTTACATACTTCTCTGATTGTATGGAAATAAAGCATCTTGAAGGCATTCATACCGATTAGAGTGCTTAATTTGAGGTTTTTTTGTAGATCGTTCCATAAGGTAGGTAGCACGAAGCTTATGGCTGCCCTGCTAAAGCGGGATTTTGCTTTGGGTACTTTAAGTGTAATAGCTGAGTAACTTCTTAACGCGTATTTCCCAATTATACTCAGGGGAAGACAGCAGGAGCTATAGTAAGGCAACTTATTAGAGATGGCTCTATAGGTCCACAGAGCGGTGTTTCTGTGGCATCTGAACTTTAGTGATGTCCACCCCACTGCCACAAATAGGATGCAGTGATGCGTGTCGAAGGGGAGTCCCGTTATAAACCTCAGTGCTCGATGGTAGAGTGTGTCCAGTTTAGCCATGTAAGAGTTGGGGCATTGGCTGTAGAGGAAATCAGCGTAATCAACCAATGATAGGAAAATGGATTGGACCAGTTGTTTCTTGGCATCTCAGGTGAGAAATTGGTTGATTCTAAAAAACAGTCCAAGCCTTTGCCGAAGTCGTTTTAGCAAGTCCTCGATATTTTCAATGAAGGAGAGTCTTTGGTCTATCCAAACTCCCAGATACTTGAATTTTGTAACAAATTCTAGTTTTTCACCTGGAACTGTGGTAATTTGGGGAACTGTCCCACTGGACACAGGGTTAGCTGTACGGATAAAAGGGGAAAGTACCATCACTTTAGTTTTTTTGGCATTGAGGAGTTGGCTTTGCAAAAGGTTGAATTCTGACTGTAGGTCATTGCAGGCAGCTTCAGGTGTTGGGCGACTCACGTAGAGAACTGTATCATCTGCAAACAGATGGATGTTGGCTTCTTTTATACAGTAGTCAATGTTATTAATGTAGATTGCAAAAAGTAAGAGTCCTAATATAGAACCTTGAGGTACCCCTCTTTGCAGAGTTTTTAAGGGGGACAGACCTCCTTCGGCTTTACCTTGTTGAAGGCGCCCTGTAAGATAGTCAGTAAACCAACGCAGAGAGGAGGGGTCCACACCTATGGTTTGAAGGAAGGAGAGGAGCAGACTATGGTCAACGGTGTCAAAAGCCTTGCTTAGATCAAGGAAAACAGCACAAATAAAGTTTTTGCTCTCAAGATTACACTGCCAGTCATTAGTAACTTTGGCGAGGGCTGAGATAGTGCTATGTCTAGCTCTGAATCTGGACTGCATAGAATTTAGCAGTTCCCTAGACTCAAGGTGAGTCCTCAGCTGTGCATTTACAATTTTCTCTAGGAGCTTGGACAGGACCGGAAGGAGAGAAATTGGCCTGTAGTTATTGAGACAGCCAGGGTCACCTGATTTGAACAGTGGTATGACATGTGCTGTCTTCCATATAGGTGGTAAGGTGCCCTGAGACAGGGATAAGTTAAAAAGGTGGGTGACGGGTATTGCTAGTACGTGGTAGGCAATTTTTAGGAAGTAAGGGTCAGGGTGTCGGCCCCAGCACTTTTCTAGTATCCAACTGAAGCAAGAGGTCCTCTACCTCTTTCAGTGGGGCAGGTTGAAGCGAGAGGCGGAAGCTATCAGAGTTTCAGGCAGTTGGCTGGCAGTCTGGGAGTGAAGTATGTTTGCAGGGAGTTATCAAATGCCATGCCTGCAGTAGCAAAGTGGTTATTGAATCGTCAAGTATATCCATCTTTTCGGTTATAGTCAAGTTGCCAGAGGTAATCTTGGTGGGAGTAAATTTCCTGGGGTGGCTAGCAGATCATTGATTGTGTTCCAGAGCTTGAGGGGCTCTTTGTGGCAGAGTCGAGTTCGATTTGAAGAAGGTGGCCTTCGATTCTCTGATTGTTTTGGTACATAAATTTCGTAGTCTCCTGAACTGGTTCCAGTCCTCTGCAGTGTTCAGTCTGTGCACTTTTTTCCAGAGCTTATCTCTTTCTAGAAGCAAGGACTTAATCTGAGGGGTGAACCATTTACAGGTTTTGGTCCTAGTTCGAACTTTAATCAGGGAAGCATACTTATTAAGGGCCCTTGATAGAATGTTGTGGAAGATATTGTAAGCTGACGTAATCATTTTGGCCAGGTAGAAATCTTGCCACTGAGAGGAGTACTTAAGCTCATTTAGGTAGGCATGTTCATTGAAGTTGCACCTGGATCTCTTCATAGAGAACTTGCTGATGGGTGCTGGGTTGTTGGTGGATCTTACTCCCGCAATGAAACAATGGTCGCTGGCGTCTGAGAAGAAGACATCAGCGTGGGAGAAGAGATGAGGTTTGCTTACCATTAGCACATCCAAAAGTGTACTTTTACTGGGGTTCTTCACATTTGGGCGTGTTGGTTCAGTAATAAGTTGTGTCAGCCCATGTTCATCACAGAAGGATGCAAGGGGGGGCAGCTGTGTTAGAGAGCCAGTCAAAGTTGAGGTCTCCTAAAATAGTTTCTGGCAGCCCCTGTCCCAACTTGTCACTTAGATATGACACAAGCTGTAGGCCAGCAGACGGTGGTCTGTAGCATCCTGTTACTCAGAGTGCAGTAGTCTGTGTAATTTCCACTTTGAGAATTAGGCATTCGAATTCACTTGCGACAGATGCCGAGGATAAGCAGAAGGCAGAAAATTTGTCTTTAACGTAGATAGCTACCCCTCCTCCTCTGGCATGCCTATCAGCTCTGAACAAGGCATAGTTGGGTATGTTAACTTCTCTATCAGTGGTGCTGCGTCTAAGCCAAGTTTCAGAAATCACAAGTATGTCAGGAGTGGTATGATTTACCCAGGTTTGTATTAAGGTTATCTTTTTAAGGAGGCTACATACGTTAATATGCAAGAAGCTTATTCCTTTTAAATTTGCTAGTTCTGCTGGCAAAGCAATAGCTTCTGGGGGGCCAGGGTTGAGTTCTACATTGCCTGAACATAGCAGGAGGATAACTAAGATTTTTCTAAGAGCGCTAATTATAAGCTTGTAATTCCTGCCTTTCTCCCGTCTAGTAGATCTGATGTTTTTAGGGACTGGAAAGTAGCCACCATAGAAGAGCTGATCTGTTGTAGCAAGAGCTAGAACCCCTACCACAATAGGCAGGGAGGAGATAGAAGTCTGTGTGGTGGGAGGTGGGTCTTGTGGTGGGGGAATGTTATAAGTATTACTGGTATGTGTGGTCCCAGGGCAGGGTTCGAGGTATTGGTACTTGGAATCACGGAGGCAGTTAAAGGATAAGTTGCCATGTGGTATACAGCACAAGGTGCCATTGTAGACCAAACATGATGGTAGTTCAGGTGTCCAATGCTGGGCAGCTGGTATCAGCAGAAAAAAGGGCAGTATAAGGAGCCATATAGGGCCCGACATGATAGTACCTCAAAAAAGGAGCCACTCAATTAGCCCAGGGGCCAGTGGGGTTGCTGGATTAATCAGGAATTATCTGGGTCACAGTGGCAGGAATGGTCTGGGTCACAGTGGCAGAAGTGATCACAGTGGCAGGAATGATCTGGGTCACAGTGGCAGGAGTGATCACAGTGGCAGGAATGGTCTGGGTCACAGTGGCAGGAGTGATCACAGTGGCAGGAATGGTCTGGGTCACAGTGGCAGGAGTGATCACAGTGGCAGGAATGGTCTGGGTCACAGTGACAGGAGTGATAACAGTGGCAGGATTGGTCTGGGTCACAGTGGCAGGAGTGATCACAGTGACAGGAATGGTCTGGGTCACAGTGGCAGGAGTGATCACAGTGGCAGGAATGGTCTGGGTCACAGTGGCAGGAGTGATCACAGTGGCAGGAATGGTCTGGGTCACAGTGGCAGGAGTGATCACAGTGGCAAGAATGGTCTGGGTCACAGTGGCAGGAGTGATCACAGTGGCAGAAATGGTCTGGGTCACAGTGGCAGGAGTGATCACAGTGGCAGGAATGATCTGAGTCACAGTGGCAGGAGTGATAACAGTGGCAGGAATGGTCTGGGTCACAGTGGCAGGAGTGATCACAGTGGCAGGAATGGTCTGGGTCACAGTGGCAGGAGTGATCACAGTGGCAGGAATGATCTGGGTCACAGTGGCAGGAGTGATCACAGTGGCAGGAATGGTCTGGGTCACAGTGGCAGGAGTGATCACAGTGGCAGGAATGGTCTGGATCACAGTGGTAGTGGTAGTCTAGGTCACAGTGCCAAGAGTGTTCCAGGTCACAGTGGCAGGAGTGGCTAGCAGAGCCACAGTTGGGATGTCAGTAGTCACAGTGGATGGGTGATGGATCAGAGTAGTGGTGGCTTTTAAGGAGGATGTCCTGGTGGTACTGGTGGCAGTGGCAAGGGATGAAGAGGACATATTCACATTGATAGTATCTGTGGCAGTTAATGGCAGAGTCCTTCTAGCAGCACTATTAGTAGTTTGAATGGTACTTTTACTCTTTTTCCTGGTGTCAGCCAACATCATACTGGTGCTGGTCTTTTGAAAATGATTAATACACAGTTTCACTGCAAAATACTGGTGCTGGTGGAGATTGCAGGCTTTGATGGGGTAAAACATATTGTAGTTTTGTGCAGTAAATGCTCCCTGAGCATCGCTGTACAGTATGCTCACCCTCTCCTGCTGTTTGCTGCTCTACACCTATTATAGCTTTCCTGGAGCTACTTGATAACTACGTTTTCTGGTACTAGGTCCTCTGTCTGCCATAGTCGGATTCCTCACAGGAAAATGTATAACATTTAAATTACTGTACATTATTATGAAATATAGTTCCTCAAGTCACTGCAGTAATGCTAAACTGACAAGTCTCACTCACCCACTTATAGTTAAACCTGCCTAGTAAATTCCTAGGAACAAAATATGTTTTAAATTTCTTCTTGGGCTCAAAGCCAAAAACAGTCTCAGAAAAAAAAGTATTTTTTTTATTTCTTATGGGCACAAAGCTACAGACTGAAAAATGTCTTGAGTGCACAGCCGTGGACAAACACACAGAACAGAAAATCAGCTAACTTAAGTAGTAGGAGTCAGCTGATTTGTCTGATCCTACCAGTTATGGTGAACTCACAGTTGCTTAAGTGGCCATGAAGGAACCTGAGCCCTGGTTCCTTAAAGGAGATGTGTACTATTAAATTTAAATGATGTTATTATGAAATATAATCACTCATTTGCTGCAGCAATGCTGGACTGACAAGTCTCACTCACTACAGTCAAGCCTGACTAAATTCTCAGAAAAAAATATTTTTATAAATTTCTTCTTGGGCAAACAGCCACAAACTTGGAAAAATGTCTTGCTAGGATAGCCATGCACAAACACAGAATAGAAAAGCAGCTAACTGAAGCAGTGGCAGCCAGCCAACTAGTCCCACCCTACCAGCTACAGTGCACTTGCAGTTGCACAAATGGGCATGGAGGGACGCAAGCCTGGGTTCCTGACAGGTAGATTTCTGATATTAAATTATATTTTTTCATGAAATAAATTCATTCAAGTCATTGCAGCAATGCTAACTTGACAAGTCTCATTAACTATTATCAAGTTGGACTAAATTCTCAGAAAAAAATATATTTTTTGAAATTTCTTCTTGAGCACACTGTCACAGACTTAGAAAAATGCCTTGCATACATAACCATGCACACACACAGAACAGAAAAGCAGCAAACTAAAGTGGTGGGAGTCAATTGACTAGTCCCATCCTACCAGCTACGGTGCGCTCGTAGTTGCACAAGTGGCCAAGGAGGAACCTGAGCCTGGGTTCCTCAAAGGAAGATTTCCAATGTTAAATTTAAATTGTATTTGTCACAAAATCAAGTAACTCAAGTCTCTGCAGCAATGCTGAGCTGATAAGTCTCATTCACTATAGTCAAGCCTGACTAAATTCTCAGAAAAACTTTTTTTTACATTTTTTTCTAAGGCATGAAGGCAAGCCATGAACAATAGAAGAAAGGTCCCTAACAGCTGATTGCAGTTCAGTTAGACTACTTGCCTTGCTCTTTTTTTCCAGACAACTAAGTTACAAAAAACTTACATTTCTTATCAAAATAAACCCATGCAAAACCTTCTTTACTCCCTTAAGCTGTTTTACTGTTGAAATTTGATTTGGTTTTAGTACATGGTACACACACACACACACACACACACACACACACACACACACACACACACACAGGCAGTGTGTGTGGGTTGAGAACTTGCCTGTCTGTCTCTCTCAGCAAGCAGCCCTTCTAGTTTACCTTTCTTAAAAGCCTAATTTTCATCATACAGTGTAACAAATTGACTTTCTGTGGTTTGGGGATTTAGAGAGGGAACAAAAACTGTCAAGATTTCTGATCTTCTTCTAGTTTTAACAAGTTGATGGAAGTAGATTCTTTCTCAGAAGCAACTTGGTCACCTGTCACTTCTGCCAGAGCTTCTGTGAGTGCTGGATCACATGGCTTGCCTTAAGTAAGCTTCAAAAGTGGTCTCTGATTGGACAAGAAGTCTCAGGATAGCTTGAACTCCCACCAAATATCAAAATGCCAAGTAGCCCCGATAACACTGATTTTTGGTTTTTCTTCCTGAGTAATAAATAGCCCATTAATTGTGGTATTTGGGAAATGTTATTCATAACTCACACACCCTAGTGTAAAACAATAATCTACCTGGAGCCTGACATGTCTGTCTTTAGTCCCCTTCATACCTCATCAGTATGGTGGCATCAGACATGGCGACATTAGAATGAATATGTCACAAGTGATTGCACAATGAGTGACATCACAAATGTTGATGAGTAATGAACAGGAATAACTAGATACAACAGTGCCAGGTAGGATGCAATGCAATTCCTTGCAGTATTACTGCAGTAAATCTGCAGAGTGCTGCAGTATGCAACAGGGAATAGTGCAATTCAATCACAGTTAAGCCTTCTTGTGATGCAGTATTTTGCGAGTTTTACTGCAAGGTACTGCACTGCAACATGGCTGCCATGGCTGTGTGTTAGCTTCCTGCTACAGGCAGTTCCATACATCAAGCCTAGTACTATTAGAGAGAACATCTTATAAAATGGGCAGGAAAATCCCTCAAACCTCATTGGCTAAAACTAGCCAGCTTACCATGCATTACTGCAGCACAGTGCAAGGTCATCTTGGTATTTGTCCTATTCACATATTAATACACTGCAACAGAATGTTAAAAAAAGTTTGGCAGTCATTGTTTTACCCTCACTAAAGCCCCCATACACATAAAAACGCCATATCACAGATTTCTCAGCCAGTGCTGCCACCACATTTTAGCAGAAATATAGTTTAAGTACAGTATACTAATTAGCTCAATTTAATATGAGTGGTTTACCAATGGTCTTTGTCTTTACACCAAAGTTTTGACTGTGATCAGTTGAATTAGTTAATGATCCAGGTGGAACTCCAGATCCCTGCCATCTTCTATGTTAGTAGAAATGCAAACATTAACATTTTATATAAATCAAGTTTATAAAGTTACTGTAGTATTTTTTTTTAATTCACTCACATTTTTGTCAGGTACGCTAAACCAATAATGCTTACACCTTCTCTTCCTCCATAGCCATTAGTCCACAGATGATTCTGTGTAAGCTGAACCACATGCTAAAACCTACTCATACCCCCCCCCTCCACAGCAACCATTACAGGGCACTTTCTGAAGTCAAACTGCGATAAAAAGAAGAAAAACAATGCCTGCAGCTTCCAACATGATCCCCTACTGCAGACTTCCAGCCAGCATTATCTCAATGTATACGTTGTTTTTCTCTCTCTCTCTCTCTCTTGCTCTGTCTCTCTCTCTCCCTGCCCCCACACAGAAGCCCAGCATTGTCTTGATGACTGCACTGAACAAAATCTGAATGGCTGTCTCTTGCACAAACATTGTGATTGTCTAGTTCATGCTTACTGGCTTTACTGCAAGTGTTTTAAAATGAAATATGAATTATGGATATTTCAGTTTACTTTTGAATATGTTTAATTTTACCAAACATGCAATATACGTGCTCACACTTAGAACTACAACACTGTCTTAAAACAACAACTATAGAGGCCACACTGGAACAAAAGTCTCACAGAAAAAAAAATAGAACCAAAGTCATATGGTAAAAAAAAAAAAATCACATTCCAGAAGGCAGAAGAACTACTTTATCATAAGTTAAGCTGACATTTAAATGTTTACATATTGAAAATTTTTTTTTTGGTGCTTACTGACATGGGAAAAAAAACAATTTTATAGCCACATTAAGACACTCTGGGGGTTGCAGTGTGCTGAAATAACCACACTTCCAGGAGATGAAAGCATGAAGCCACAGGCCGAGTACCTTACTATGCCACTGGGTGTGCAGTTGTCGCAGCACAATGTACACCCTGTTGTGTCTTATTGCTTGCTTCTAATCAATAAAAAGAGAAGAATGTGTCAAAAATATAAGGTAACTATTGAATTCTTAAAAAATGAAAAACATTGTCTGTCTGCTGTTCTGATAGTACTAGCTCTAGTTGCACTACAGTAAAACACAGAAATATAGAATTTGCCAGCAGATGTCTGTTTGGCCTACCTAGTCTGCCCATTAAATACATCAAAGTATATGGTTACAAGTCACAGTGGTAAACACTTATGCATACAGAGGATATAAAGCACACTTATTATTAAATTGATAGGAAGTATAGTACAGGCATTCCATTAGTCTTTAGTCAGAGGTAAAGGGGATGGGGCAGGGGTAAGTGTGGAACAAGTGATGGCAGAAGGAGACCATAGGTCCATCAAGTCTGCCCATGGGTTCCCAAGACCTGATATGGGTCCTGGGATCTAGCCCCCCTTTTGCTTTTTACTTTTACCCAGTCCCTCAGATCCCCCTTGAGTCCTTGCTCTATTCCACTCCTTTGTGAAAGCCTCAAGCAACTGGTCATAGAACCAACTCAGCAGAAGGCAATACTGGACCTTGCACTCATAAACAGGGACAGTGTGATGGGGTAACAGTGGTGGAGCACCTGGGGAACAGTGACCACCAGCCATTGTGGTTTGAAGTCACAGAAAGAGCAGAACCAAACAACACAAAAACACATATCCTGGATTTTAGGGGGGCAGACTTTGGGAAAATGGGGAGATACTTGAAAGAGGCATTAAGGGGAATGGGGCAGGAATCAGGGGTTGAGGAACAGTGGGCAGAATTTAAAACAGGGATTTCAAGAATAACAGAATTATGCATTAAGCAGGTTAACAAGAGGAAAGGAAAGAGTAGGCCATTATGGTTTTCCAAAGAGGTAGCAAAGAAAGTGAAAGTCAAAAGATTGCATTCGGGCAACACAAAAGACACAGGCAGAAGGGAGAGGAGAAGTACCAGGAGAAGCAAAGGAAGGCAGGAGGTCAGTAAGGAAGTCAAAGCTCAGACAAAAGAGCACATTGCAAAATCAGTGGGTAGAGGGGACAAAACCTTTTACAGGTACATAAGTGAAAAAAGAAAGGCAAAGAGAGGGATAGTGAGACTGAAGGGGAGGATGGGGGCCACGTGGAGGATGACAGCAGTAAAGCTGACATACTGAACAGTATTTCTGCTCAGTCTTTACTGAGAAGAGGAGGGTAATGGGTCTGATGGGAGTACAAGGTGAGAATGGTGCAGAAATGGACACAAGTCCTCACATGAGAAAGGGTCCTGAAGGAATTGGAAGTAATAAGAGTTGATAAAACAATGGGGCCAGATGGGGTGCACCCCAGGGTCCTTAAAGAACTCAGAGAGGTGGTGACTGAACCTCTGGCTATCCTGTTTAGCCAATCACTGGAAACAGGGGAGGTACCCAAAGACTGGAGGACAGCAGATGTAGTCCCCTCATACAAAAGTGGGAACAAAGAGGAAGTGGGGAACTACAGACCAGTCAGCCTCACCTCGGTAGTGGGGAAGATCACAGAAGCATTACTGAAGGAGAGATTGGTGGAACATCTGGTTGTCAATGGACTGCAGGATCCAAGGCAGCATGGTTTCACCAGGGGAAGGTCATGCCAGACCAACCTCATAGAATTTTTTGACTGGGTGACTAGGGAGGTGGATCAGGGGAGGGCAGTGGACATGGCCTATCTGGACTTCAGCAAGGCCTTTGACACCATGCCACATAGAAGACTATTACACAAACTAGAGAATATGGGTGTGGGCAGAACAGTAGTGTGGTGGGTAGGTAACTGGCTGTGCGGCAGGACACAGAGGGTGGTGGTAAATGGCTGTCACTCCACAGAGGGAAGAGTGACCAGTGGGGTACCACAGGGATCAGTGCTGGGACCAGTCCTATTCAACATCTTCATCATTGACATTGCACAGGACCTAGAAGGCAGAATTTCACTGTTCACTGATGACACAAAGCTCTGTAACAGAGTAGACACACCAGATGGTGTAGACAGACTGAAAAGGGACCTGCAGAAACATGAAGAATGGTCAGGGGTTTAGCAGCTGAAATTCAATGCAAAGAAGTGCAAGATAATGCATATGGGGCACAAAAACCCTGGCACAATGTATCAGTTGGGGGTGAGGATATAGCATGCACCAAGCAGGAAAGGGATCTTGGGGTTATCATCTCTGATGACCTCAAGGTACGGAAACAGTGTGACAAGACAGCAGGTAAAGCAAATAGGATGCTGGGATGCATAGGCAGGGGCATCACCAGCAGGAAAAGGGAGGTCATGATTCCACTATACAAGACACTAGTGAGGCCCCACCTGGAGTACAGTGTACAGTTCTGGAGACCTTACCTACGTAAGGACAGAGACAGAGTAGATAAGGTTCAGAGGAGGGCAGCAAAGCTGGTACATGAATTGCATCACAAGTCCTATGAGGACAGGTTGAAGGAATTGAATATGTACTCCCTGGAGGACAGGAGGGAGAGACGGGATATGATAGAGACAAACAAGTATCTTACAGGGAGGAACAGGGTGCAATAATACACTATTTTTAAGTGAAAAAGATGTTCCAGGACTAGAGGGCATGGGATGAAGTTGGAGGGAGGATGATTCAGAGGAAATGTGAAGAAGAATTTCTTCACAGAACGGGTGGTCGACAAGTGGAACCCCCTGCCTGAGGAAGTGGTGGGGGCTGAAACAATCACGGGATTTTAGAATGCATGGGATAGACATAAAGGAATTCTGGAGGTCAGGGGTAAGGGGCAACAGAGTTCTAGGAAAACATAAACTGAAGTTACAAGCTGAAATGGGCAGACTAGGTGTGCCATATGTCCTTATCTGCCGACACTATCTATGTATCTATGATATGGTCCTAGTACTCACCAGTTCCACTGGTAAGCTGTTCCAGGGCTCCACCACTCTTTCTATGAAAAAAACACTTTTTTTTCCAATTGTTTAACCAGGAACAGCACACTAAGCTGAAAGCTTGTTTACAGGTGCTACCTGGGAGCACAGGGAAGTTTAGTGACTTGCTTAGGGTCACACAGTATGCAAGTGGGGGCTGTGGGATTCAAACCCAAGTCTCCAGATTTGCAGCTCAGAGCCTTAAACCATTGCACTATACTGCCTCCTGCTTTCCCACTTTCTCACACCCTTTCTGAAGCTCCCACCCTGCAGCTTCCATTCATGCCCCCTGGTGGTTGAGCTGGTGACCCTTTGGAATAGTTCTGAGTATGGCACCTTGTTAATGCCTCACAAGAATTTGAAGGTCTCGATCATATGCCCTCTCTCCCTCCTTGTTTCCAGTGAGAACAAGTTAAGCTACCTCAGGTATGCCTCATACGAGAGACCACAGAGGCCCTGTATCATCTTGACTGCTTTTCTCTGCACAGTCTACAGCCTATCCCTATCCTTTAAAAGGTGTGGATTCCAAAACTAGATGCAATACTCCTGGTGGGGTCTCACCAGGGACCTGCAGAGGGTGAGGATCACCTCCCTGCTCCTGCTTTCGAATCCCCTCCCAATGCACCCCAGCATTTTGTTTGCCTTGCCGTAGGCTTTGTTCCATTGGCTAGATTGTTTAAGGGTTTAAGGGTTGTCTCATATGATGATCCCCCAGATCCCTTTCTTACTGAGAGGTGCTGAGTTTGACACCATTGAGCCAGTAATCCATCCAGGGGTTCCCCTTCCCCAGGTGTAGCACTTTGCACTTACTTGTGTTGAACTTCAGCTGCCAGATGTTAGATCATCTTTCTAGCTTTTGCAAGTCATTGTGAAGTTCCCTAATTGTCTCTGTGCTGTCAACCTTACTGCCCAGTTTGGTTTCATCTGTGAGGCACACAAGGCTGTCCCAAATGTCTGTGCCTATGTCACAGATAAACATATTAAACAGGATCAGGCCTAAGACTGATCCCTGGGGCATGCCACTGGTGACTCTACCTATACTTGACCTTACCCCATTAACAACTACCCTTTGGCTTCTGTCCTTAAGCCAATTTCCCACCCACCTGACTAAGTTCTTAGCAATGCCCAGGTCTTCCAACTTTTTAGCAGGCACTTATGCAGTACTGAACTAAAGGCCTTGCTGAAATCGAAGTAGAGGAGGTCCACTGAGTGCCCCTTAGCCCACTTCCTTAGTTACCTAGTCAAAAAATGTAATAAGGTTTGTCTGGCATGACCTGCCCACCATGAAATCATGTTGTCTGTTATCCTGTATATTCTTTGTCTCCAGATAGTCCACTATATCTTGTTTAAATAGGGTTTCCATTAATTTCCCCATGATAGATGTGAGGCTGACCGGCCTGTAGTTGCCAGACTCTTTCCTACTTCCTCCCTTATGGAGAGGTACTACCTCCACTCTTCTCCACCCCGATCAGCAATGAGAGGTTAAATAAATGAGTCAATGGGTCTGCCAGTTAATCAGCTCATTCTTTTAGCACCCTTGGGTGCAGATCATCAGGCCCTGGAGCTTTGGTAGTCTTTAGCTGCATTAGCAATTCTTTTAAAAAAATATTTTTATTGAAGGTAAATCAAAAACATTACAGGGAACAAAGAAAACAAAACATAAATATAAACTAAGAACCATTAACAATAATTCAGAACTGAAAACTTATAAAACAGGTAAAAAACAGAATGCAATTACCCTTAGCCAGCATACAGTAGATAACACTAGCAGGTACATTTTGTGTAGGGCATCATACGAGAGGTTAAGCAACATACATTATAGTAGATAAATATACTGCTATGACAGAATGTAATTTTGTAATCAAATGCTTAGCTGAAGTTATGTCTAGGATTGATTCGTGGTACGAATAAGACAGCTGTTGAAACCACCACCTCCCCCCTGAGAGAACTTAGAGCTAGCTGACACGGTCCCGGGGTAACTACCAAGGAAACAGGTCCTTTTCCATGGCCTGGACCAGTTTATGCAAATCTCCTCAAATCTTGTGGTGTCACAAGTAGTATTAGCTTGAGCATGCTCAGTCCTTAGACAATATAACAAATTATGGGCCCACTGCTGAATGGTTGGTGGATATTCCGACATCCAGCACTGGGCCAGTGTTTTGTGTACAGTGATTAATGCCAGAGACCACAATTGTAAATCCTGTCCCAGCAACCTTCTGCCTGGGTCGGCTCCCATCAAAAGTTCTGAATGAGACCTAGGTGGGGCCACCCCAATGACCTTTTTCATTATGTTATGTATCTGTTATTATGTGTCAGTAGTGTAGAATTTTGGGGCACATAAGTGTTGCGTGCAAAAAGTTTCCCTCCTCAGCACCGCACTTAGTGCAACTTTTAGGTTTCACTGGATTGAGGTGATACATTCTCGAGGGGGAAATGTACATTCTATACAGGAAGCCGAGATGGGTTTGTCTCAACCTGTTGTTCTCAGAACAAGAATTGTGGTGTTTCACAGCTGCCGACCACATCTCAGGAGTGAAGATTATATCAAGATCTCACTCCCAGGCACTTTGCGTGTGTTGGAAGGGGGCTCTAGGATTGTTAAGGAGGATCCTATAGTATACTGATACGGGCTTTGAGCTGGGTTGTGGCTTGAATAGTTGTTCCTCAAAGGTGTCACTCTGAGATTTATTGCTAAGCAGCTCGCAGTTAGTTGGCAACTTGAATCTGACCTAAAGATAGACAAAAAAATAATTTGGAGCTAGGCCCCATTGACCTTGGAGCTTCCTGAAGGAAAGAAATCGACTGCCCTGAAATTAATTCAGATTTTTGCTAAGCCCTTTTTTTTCCCAATGCATTAGTCCTCTGTGTAAGAAGATATAACCTGGCAGAGCCTTCAGGGTGGACCAAATAGAGGCAAATTGAGATTGTCCAGACTCCACCCCAGCAGTTGCATGTGTTGTCTTCCAGACCCTAAGGAGGTTTTTAGTAAAGAGGGTGTTGCAGGTGAGTGATGTCTTCGGTTATAGTAAGTGGAAGAGAAGATCTCTTCTTACATCTACCCCATCTGCCCCCCCACAATCTGCAACCATGAAGGATATACAGGGGACTCCCTGACAGGTAAAAATGCCAGCTGCGCTGCGTTGTAATACACATTAAAGTTAGGAAGGTTTGCCTCCCCCCCCCGAGTAGAGGTTGTTGTAGTATTATCCTCCGAATTTGGGCTGGCCTACTCCTCCACATGAACTTATGTATGATGCTGACAGGGACTGAAATAGATATAGGCATTGAGGAAGTCTGTTCATTTTAACTGAATCTATCTTCCCTAGTAGGGTCAAGGGCAGAGATGACCGTCTATTACAATCCTGGGATACTTTGCTTTGAAGGGGGCCATAATTGAACGTTGCGAGTTAAGTGTAAGTAGCTGACATCAGGACCCACAAATATTTTAGCTTTTGTACCACTTGAGCTCCCAAGGGGTTGGAGGTCAGAAACTGATCGTTTTTTTCTCCCACTGGCAAAAGCTCACTCTAGGACCAGTTTATTTTGAGGCCCAATATAGAAGCATACTCTTTGAGTATGGTTTGAACAACTGGGAGACTATCTTGGGGGTTGCACAGGTATAAAAGTAGGTTGTCCATAAAAACTACAAGTTTATGCTCCCCATTATCACCAAACCCCACTATACCAGGATGACGGTGATAATGACCACCGCCAGTGGTTCTAGGCCAATACACATAGGAGGGGCAACAAGGGACACCCCTGCCTCATACCACTGTGCAGAACAAAGGCACGGGAAAGGGATCCATTCACCTGAATATGAGATGTTAGATTGGTGTATAAGGTCTTAATCCAGCCCACTATGTGTGGTCCAATACCAAAGTTCTGCACATTGTGTTTACCTTGTCTCCCTTGAAAAAAACCACATTGATCTGGTTTTACAACATGCGGCAACAAGGGTTCTAATCTAGTGGTGACAATTCTAACAAGGACTTTATAATCCGACATGAGTAAGGATATGTGTTTCAGTATGAAGCACACAGTATGAGGTCTTTACCAGGTTTGGGTAATACTGTTATGATGGCCGATTGCATGGAGGTGGGCAAAAGACCCTTAGCAATACTCTCCTCATACACCTCAAACAGGGGTCCAAAAAAATGCCCTGGAACTTTTGTGAAAAAAATCAGTTGGGATGCCATTTAGGCCTGGAGCTTTCCCTCCTCTAAGTGTCTTCATGGCTTTAATTACTTCATTTTTTTCTGGTGGTTTTTCCAGGGCAGCAGATCATTCCTTCTGAATAGCAGCCACAGGGGCCTTAGTTAGAAGTTGTTGTAACTGATCTGGGTTGGGGGGCACCTCAGAAGAGTACAGATCCTTAGAAAAGTTTGCAAAAGCCTGTCCCACACCTTTTGTGTCAGTGGCCAACCCTCCCCCAGGAGTACTAATACCTTTGACCTGTCGTCACCCTCTTTTTTTAAAGCTGCAAAGCAAGAAACTTCTCACCTCTATCCCCATCAAAATATGGTCCTTCTCTATTGAGCAGTAGTCCATGCTCTATGTGAGAACTGCTGAGGGTGTTACATTTTATTTTGTTTTGTTGTATTCTGCTATACAAGACAAAGGTTGGGTTGGCCATGAGGGTCCTCTCCAGTTCCTTGATTTTCCTTTCCGGAAACATCAAATCTGCCTCTTCCATTTTTTTTATGGGCTGCTTATGATATGGACTATCCTCTTACGTAGGCCTTCAAGGCCTCCCACCTGGCTGCATCTGGTATCCCCTTTCCTGTTTATCTCTAAGCACTCCTGGATGACCAACCGGATGTAGCTAATATAGTGTTCATCAGTTAATAGTCTGGGGTCCGACTTCCACTGCCTGGCAGGTGCCTCACCCTCTCCCAAGTGAATAAGAGCTGTGAGTGAGTGCATGTTCTGAAATTAATAAGGGTTCATATGTGGCCTGATCCACTTGGAGTGCTAAGGCAGAGGACACCAACAGTCTATCAGTCCTGGCATAGGAGTTGTGTGCATGGGAAAAGAAGCTATACTCCAACCCCGAAGGGTTCTGATGTTGCCAGACATCCAACATTGAGAAAGTGTCCTCTATTTCCTGTAGAGCTTGGGCATTTTGTGAGGTTGGAACTGGGGATGGGTTGGATCTGTCCATAATAGTATCTGGGATACAATTAAAGCTTCCCCCTAACAACCAGGAACCCCTGAAAGGGGCCATATTGAGAAGTAATCTATGATAGAACCCAACAGGTTCAATGTTCAGCCCATATACACTTCCCACTGCCCACATATCCCCATATTCAACTGAAGTTGGGGTAGTGCATATCTGCCCCCCAGGTCAACACAGGATGCACCTACATGCCCCAGAAAACCCCTTGGCAACCATATAGCTGTTCCTCTGGCCCAGGGGCTGCCAGTTGCTGCTACTTACATTCCTCCCCCCAGACTCCTTCATTCTGTTTACTTCAAGATCTGTCAGGTGTGTTTCTTGTAATAGTACCACGTCCACCCTCAATTTTTTTATCCTGTTTTAAACTTTCTTCCACTTAATAACATTTTTCAACCCATTGACATAACATGTCACAATTTTGGATGCCATTGTTCTTTACAGTGGAACTTGGCTATGTACCTCCCTGCTGCTGTGTAATACATACGTGAACCTTCTAAAGTACCTGCTAACAACATTAAACTACTTACATTAACACTGTGTGGAACAAGAGAAACAGAAACATAGAATTTGATGGCAGATAAGGACAGCTTGGCCCACCCAGTCTGCCCATTTCCCTACCTAATGGATAAGCTGCAGATCCTAGTTAACCAGCAGCCTACTTCTTTCTACCCCAACCCCCTAGAATTGCCTTATGACTGTCCCATGCATGCTTGAATTCAACCACTATTTTTGACTCCACAACCTCCTCCGGAAGGCCATTCCATGCATCCACAACCCTCTCTGTGAAAAAATACTACCTTACATTACCTCTGAGCTGCCCCTCTATCTTCAAATTGTGTCCCCTTGTTCTTGCACACCTCTTTTTTTGAAAGATGCTACCCTCTTGAACTTTGTTCATTCCCTTGAGATACTTGAAAGTTTCTATCATGTCCCCCCTCTCTCTCCTTTCCTCGAGGCTATACATATTAAGCTCCTTTAGTCTCTCTTCATATGTCTTCTGGTGCAGACCCTGCACCATTTTAGTTGCCCTCCTCTGGACAGCTTCCATCTTGTCTATGTCCTTGCGGTGATTGGGTCTCCAGAACTGCACACAGTACTCCAGATGGGGTCTCACCAGCTGTCTGTATAAAACTTTACGAGAAGTGTTTTTTCCCAGTTTCTAACCCCCCCCAACTCTTCCCCCTTTCCTCTGTCTGTCATCAGAGTGCCTCTAGTCCCAACTCTAGGATCAAAATTATGATCCATAGGTACACCAGAAGGTGCAATGCAAAATTTGCACCTACCTCTCCCCCTCGATTAAAGATGGTGTCTATATCATGGTTGACCTGGACTGGTATAAGAACATATTTCCCTTATATGAATAGTGAGCTATCAACTATTATGTGTGACTGGTGGGGTGCACAAGCAATCAGCCTGCCCCTTCCCCCACTCAGACCTTATGTTTTGTTAATTCTTTTAATAAGCAGAATTGCGAAACTACTCCTACCTTCAAGGGCATTCATTGCCCCTTTTAACCTCCAGTGACCCCTTGGTGGACAATACCCCATTAACCAGGCATGGAGGCCATTGTCCCTGCTTCAAAATAATGACTAGTTACTGCTCTGCCCCTTCCCCACCTGCAGCCATTGACCTCCCCCCACCACCTCCCCAGCCCCACCCCTCCTTCACAATCATCTAGTTAAGGCAAGCCTGCTGTCGAGGAAGATGTTCAGTACCCAAGGGGTCACACTACCCTGCTCCCCCAAGCTTCAGGAGAGGATCTCAGTAGAAGCCCATCCCCATGGTCCACCTCCTGTTAATCTACCCATGCATGGTCCCTACCATCCCCATCTCTCCAGTGTGAGGGGACCTCCTACTACCAGATATGAGATTGGTTAAAACATTCCACTTTATACATTTCTACACCCTAGGACCCTTCATCACATACAATGCTAAGTGTTACAGGAACCCCTCACATTAAGGACATAACCTTTTGATTCCCTGAGTGGCATGCAGCATGATGACTGGGACCATCTGTTCAACCCCCACTGTGGGGAGAGCCATCAGCAGCCATAATAAGTAACCAGTCCTCGGTCAAGGGTTTACTTTCCAGGATGTTGTAGAAACACCACATGGCAAACAATGACTACCAATGGCTGTTAAGTCTCCAGAAACATGCAAACCCCACATAGCCATGGTTCACTCGCCTCTCCCCACTGATACCAGCACCCCCAGGTGCTGTTGGGGGAACGGACAGAGGTCAAACACATTGCTGGTATATAAGACAGCAAAGATCAGCAGATAAAACCCAACTGTCATGCCTTTTGATTGCAACAAAAAACACAAGCATATCATATACGGGCACTCAAACCAGAGCTTGCTATTGCCGTTTCCCATCCAGCTGTATGAGTGGAAGACTTGGAGGCAACTAAAGAACTGCTGTGGTAAGCAATCAATTTATCTTTGCTGTACTCCCTAGGAGGATTGTCGTTGCTGGGTTAGGGAATTGGCTCCTATGGTTTGAAATAAGCAGGTTACCTCAAAACCATGGGTCAGTGTAACTGAACTAAAATGTGGAATCTCCCTCCCAGACCCACATCAAGGACCACCTTCAGACATGCCATAGAGTTTGACAGCTTGAGCTTTGAGCTGTAATTGACAAAATGACGCTTTAAGCTGTCAGATCAGGATATGACAGAAGGGTTCATCCTCACCCTGAATGCATGGTTTATTGGGTCCAATTTTTCTGATATCTTAACTGGCACTAGTGCCATGTGGAATGGGGAATTCCACCGGTGAAATTAGCTGGGAATGAACATTCCTCCAGTGGAATTGCTGCCAGAATTTTGCTGGTTCTTCTGCAGAATTCCACCTACTATGATCCGTAGAATAATATTCCATGGAACAGCTTTTTTCCACAGAAAATTATTTCACAACAGTTTCTGCTGTGGAAAATATTGAGATCTGAGGAATATTATTCTGCAGAACAGCACTTTTTCTACAAAAAATTATTCCGCAATTATTTTCTGCCACAGAATTCCATCATTCTGTTTCTGGTGAAATTCGGTGAAATTTTGAAAATTCCACAGAATTTCTTTCTGCTGAAATTTGAAAAATCCACATAGCATTAACTGGCACTATCTTGTTGAGTTTACCATGATGAGACAAGGGCAAATTTTAAATTATAGTGGAGCACCCCGGTCTCAGGATTAGTGAGCAGTCAAACAAATTAAGTTTTTTAATTAACTAAATCATCTGCCTGAAGTTTTGATTTTTGGCAGGTCACTGCAGTATGGCAGAAGTGCTCAGACCAAGGCAAGGGACAGTGGGGACATCAGTGCAAAAGCAGGAAAGAAGTGCAGCCATGAGCATTAGTATTGGGAGTGTTCAAGTATTCAGTTGAACCTACTAAGCCATTTAGGCTGGATTTGTTGTGGATTCGGCAGATCTTCCAGGCCTAGCCACCTCCTCCTCCTCATAGATGAACTGTTTTACTGCCTCCAGAGATTCAAAGAATCTAGGTGGTTGCCCCAGCTGGGTGATCTGCAGCTTCGAGGGATAAAGGTGAGCAAACTCTCAACCCTGGTTGTAGAGATAATTCTTTACTTCAGTGAATTTTTTTCTTCTGTTCTGGAGATCACGACTATAGTCCTGAACTACAAATACCACCTAGCCACATTCAATTACAATTGGACCATTTGCTTTGGCTGCTTTAAGAGTTTTCTCTTTATCTGTGTATCTTAAATATTTGATAAAGAAATGTCTTAGTCTTGCTCCTGGTTGCAGCCTTAGGCCAACTCTGTGCACCCATTCAACTTCAAAACTTATCACTCCATCTTCGAGCTTGAGTCTTTGGGTGAGCCATTTGTGAGCCTCCAGTTCTGGATTGTGTTTTTCCATGCCTTTGGGTTGACTAATGATTCTGAGGTTGGAGTGCCTC
This sequence comes from Neoceratodus forsteri, assembly GCA_016271365.2. Classification (NCBI taxonomy): domain Eukaryota; kingdom Metazoa; phylum Chordata; order Ceratodontiformes; family Ceratodontidae; genus Neoceratodus; species Neoceratodus forsteri. The sequence goes on from CM057451.1 coordinate 762,569,547, forward strand.
GATCTATTTTCCAAATCATCTGCCTTGGACATCAAGTCAATAACCTGTATCTTAAGAGTGCTCTTGTCCTTAAGCACTTCTGTCAGTGTGTCCTCTAATGTGCTAATTCACTGCTCCACTTTTCCCAATCTGGTGGTGTGGGATTCCATTATATCTGACAAGCCCAATAACACCATTTGTAGAAGTATTATTTGAACCTACTTTAACCTCATTTTGTAGATTAACCAACATAGCAGGCATGCCAGCAAGAGACTTCTTGAGTTCTGACATTTTTTCCTGCTCCATGAGTTGGTCTGCTGCAGGCCTGGCACTGCCTCATGGTCCAATTGCTGATCTCCCATCAGCACTCTTGAATTAAAATTAAGTTTAGCCTGTCTGGTTTTGGTTTGATTCATTACCGGGGTATTTCTGTTCGCCATTGATGTAACTGGAATTTATCAAAACATACCTGGAATAGGTTTTCCCACTATTAAGTATTTTGCCCAAGTTGCTCTAAATCATAGAGCATTCACCATCTTGCCCGGATGGCCCATTAACGCTCCTTTAACCCTGTCGGTGGTGATTTTCAGAGACTCCATCTGTGCAGTTTCTCTGTTGGATGCCCTAATGCCACTTTCAGGCAGTAGTCCATCGTGTTCTTCAGTGAACACCTAGCAGAAGAAGTTAATAAGGACAGTGGCATTTTGCCTGCCATCCTCTATGATTCTGTCCCCCTTGGTGAGTTTAACTATCCCACCCCCTTTCTTCCTTTTCTCCCAGATTTATTGGAATAATTTTTTGTTGCCTGCTTTGATAGCAGAAGCAATCCAGAGTTTGGTTGATTCCTTAGCTAGCCTTATAGCCTTTTTGGCCTCCTTACATTTTTGATTGTAGACAACCCAATCATTGTCATCCTGGTTCCTTTTATATCTATAGTACGCCTCCCTTTTGTCTCTAATTGCTAACTTGACCTGCTTAGTGAATCATATGGAATTTTTATGTTTTTTTTCTCTTTAACTCTGTTCTCATGCAAACTTTGGTGGCTTCTAGTGTGGCTTGCTTGACCAGCCCCCAAATGTCTTCAACCTCTAATTTTTCATGAACCCCAGTCAGATTGTCTTTGACCACTACTTTCATTTTTTTGAAGATGGCACCCTTGAAGCTCAAGACCTGAACTCTAGATTGAGATGTTACATTCCCTCCTGACAATGTAAACCATCTAGTGATCATATACAAATTATAAACTCAGACAGGTATCTACTGCAACTTTCATGCAGATATTTATTTATTGAAATGTTTCACCAGGAAAGGCACACTGAGCAACAAGATGCTCGTCTCATGGTGCAACCTGGTAGGGGGGGTACAGAGGAGAGCAGTGAGTACATGATACATAGCATTGAGTTACACATTGGAGACATGACTAGGGAGTAACATTACCTTAATTGATTACATACTTCCATTACTTAACATTAGTTTCATTGAATCAAGTTAGAGTCACACATTGTGTGCAGGGTGTTAACTGCCTTGTATTTAAGGGGGGGGGGGATACATGAAGTAGGGACATAGTATAGGAAAGGTTTAGAAGTGAAGGGAGAACAAGGAGTAAGGTTTAGACCTGGATTGTGATAACTATACATGAGTGACAGTCACTGACTAAGGGACTATGTTTGACAGGGAGACAAGGCAGAAGTGAAGTATGGGGTAAGTGCGGAGGTTAGTAGGAATATATTCGTGAGGAAGAATTTCTTCACAGAACGGGTGGTGGACAAGTGGAACACCCTGCCAGAGGAAGTGGTGGGGGCTGAAACAATCACGGGATTTAAGAATGCATGGGATAGACATAAAGGAATTGTGGAGATCAGGGGTAAGGGGCAACAGACTTCCTGGAAAACATAAACTGAACTTACAAACTTAAATGGGCAGACTGGGTGGGCCATAGGCCCTTATCTGCTGACACTGTCAATGTATCTATGTATATGCCAGCATATATAGCCGGTAGCTAAAGTCGAAGGCCAGGCCATGCAAGATGTAGGAGGGGAGCGATGGGGGGGTATTAGTAGGAAGAGGGGGGAGAGGGGTTGGCTGAAGGGTTGGGGGAGAGTAGGTCAGGTGCATAAACAGTTTACCGCATAGTAGTTTAGGAGTGCAGAGGATAGAGAATGCCTAGAGAAGGAATGGAAGATTTGGACTGACAGGTCATTCCAAAGCTTCGGGAGATGGTAGGAGAAGGCTGATTGGCTTGCAGAGGTCCGACGGTGAGGGATTACCAATAGTCGGGAGTCAGCAGAACTGAGGGCATGAGAGGAGTTTGGAGGAGAAGATAGGGAGGAGGCGATGTAGGGTGGAAGGGAACTGAGCCAGAAGTTAGAAGCAAATTTAACACTGTGAAGTAGTCTCCGGTTGTTAAGGGGTTGGAAGGCCAGTGAATGGAGAAGCTCACAAATGATTAAGAGCCTTAACTGACAGTTAGTCAAGACTAACCTGTAGGGATTAAGTGATATCATTAGTATGCTCTTTCTGCAACCAACTGATCATAGGTAGAAATTTATCAGATCTCAAACCATTAGAAGTTGGAGTGCCACACGGCTTTATCTTGGGCCCCTTTTGTTTATGAGTTTATACTGTAAGTGGATTACCTCAGATTGTCTCGGATACCCAAATTCATAGCTATGTTGAAGATAATGTCCTGGTGGTGGTGGATGATACACCAGAAAAAGTCCAATAAAGGCATCTTCAGGACTTTGCCAGGGTGGAGCACTGACTCATAGAATCAAGTCTAAACATGAGTGTGAGCAAAACTCAGCAGATGTTTTATCAATCAAGGCATAAGGACCTTTGTTTAGGAACCAGTGCTCCACAAGTAAGGCCAATAAATGAGCAATGTACAGTAGAGTTAGTCAGGATGCAGCACTCTTCACACTTCTGCCAGTGACATGCTGCAGAATACTGCAGGAACACAATGTAATCCAATTGCAATTACTCCAATTTGTCATGCAGGAAAGTGTGGCATGCTGTATAACAATGACTGAGACATACAAATATTTGTGTATTTTGTTTGGCAGTTATCTTTTCTTCCATTCACATGTTGGAAATTTGTGTAGAAGAAACAAGTTACAGATTGTAGCACTTAAACATTTCGCTGTCCATGTAACTTGAAGCATGAAGGAAACAATTTCAAATTAGTTAACAATATCAGTGATTGATTGCAGTACAATGTTGTACTGCATGCTTTTAAAACTGTATTGGCTAAATCAGACAAAGTGCAAAATAAGATTTTTACTTTGTTATAGTAAGTACAGCAGATTTCATATACACAGATGTAATTTGTTGCAAGAATTGCAATGGCTGCCACTGAGCCTGCATAGGGAAAAGTTATAACTACTACTCTTTTTCCCCCTATTCTGGTTCAGTGCCATTGAAAACATATTTAGACTTACTGTTTACACAGAATAATATGCATAGGTTATGAAATGAAAAGCGTCAAGGTTTAACTATCACAATAATCAAATAATTTTAATATGATAAAATGGCACTTCAGTTTAAAGGTGATAAGAAACATATTTTACACTTAGATGCCATCCTGTTTGCCGTTTAGTGTCTGTCCAATATTCTGATACTGTATGTCTTTGACCTTTTTGTTAAATTCATAATCTGATTTTGTTGCCTTCATTACTACCCTGAGTCCTTTCCTCAGTAGTTGTTTCTTTCTCTTTTCATACTGCGTGAACATTTTATGACATCAATAACACCATTCCAGGCCATTCAGATTAATAACATGCAATGGTGTTATTGATGTCATAGAATATCTTAGAAATATGAAAAAGTGGCCAGTGAGGTGAGTGGGACTCTATGTCTATCTGAGGGCAACCCAAAGCTAGATTATTTATCAAAAATTGGTCAACACATATCAGAATATAGAACTGGCATAGAAAGAAAAGTAAAACAGCAGTTAATTATGTAAAAAACATTTCCTATCTCCTTTAAGTCAGCATCTGTGAGGAATGAGCTTTCACCTGAAATTAAACACCTACTGTAGATACTGTTAGAAGTTTTAAACATTCAATAGAAAGACGTTACATACTGTACATGTTTGTGTTTTAGACAGTGTGAAATATTGCTATGTGTTGTGTGAATATTATCTAACTGTGTATTCCTGCAATTGTTTTGAATGCTTAGTACAGGATGACTCTGGAAATAGGAAGTGCCTGTGTAGTCTTACCCTGTTTTAAAAATGGAACTCTTTACTACTTTTACTTCTAACTGCAGAAGGATCCCAAGGTGACTGCAGCTATAATGCCTGGATGTTAATATCAATACACTGAGATATACACTATGTGGACTGTAACTGTGTAATTGTATTTTACTAGCTGAGGCTCAGATCTTCATGAGAGATATATGTGAAATGTAACTGTGTTGAAAGAGTGTACTATGTACTTAAGCTATACTGTCTAACTTGTAACTTTAATATGCTCACTCTGAGGGTTATAAACTAACATTGCTTAGGAATCCAACAAGGTATCTGGTTGAGATTATGACTGCGGTACAACACATTGAGGAGTCCCAACGAGAATAAAAGGCATGTCTGAACTTGTTCTCAACCTACATTGGTTCAGATGTACAAGTCTGTTTAAAAAAGCAATGTCTCTTCTGGTAAAGCCTTGTCAGCCCAGCTTGCACAAGGATTTGCATACTCATGATGCCATGCTCTGGAAATGAGTCTTGAGAATGTGTAAGATTTGAAGAGCTGCACATAAAACAATTTTGATATTTCTTCTCTCCTAGCATCCCTTTATGAACCCAATATACTGCATTCCCTGCAAACTACCTCTCTAGTATGCTCACTATGACTGTTCTAAATGGATTTTGTCTAGGGGTCTGACAAGGTATCTGGTTGAGATCATCACTACAATACTCTGAGGAGTCTCAAAGAAGATAAAACATGTGCCTATACTTATCATTTTTAGCCTAAGCTGGCTCAGATGTAGAAGCCTGTTTAAAAGACAGTATCTGTTCTAGTGAAACCTTCTCAGCCCACCTTGCACAAAGATTTGCATACTTTCTACATTCAGGAAACTGAAGGGAATTTTTTTTGTTAACTTGTTTATGTTTCTCCTGTACAGGCCCTATTACCCTGGACCAAAACCCCCCATCAGCCACATCACCTGGCATCCCAGGGACTCAGCTCAACTTTCATTCTTTCCCATGGTTCCCCCACATCCCTTCCCATGGCAGAGTTGGCAGGACCCCTCTTACCTGCCACAGAATGGATCCAGTTTATGGAAAAAGTGTCCTATCACTGGTTCATGGCCTACAAGTAGTCGCGCCTGTCGTCATTGCTCTGTCTGAAATTTTCCATCCTGGTTTTCCCCCTGTGATGATGGCTTTAAGGTGGTATGCAAGATTGCATACAAGTATGGAGCACATTACCACCAGTGTGCCCCACCCAGTAAGTCTGTCTGAGCACACTGCCATCTGTGGTCACCCAGGTGAAAGTACTGAGCCAGAGCATGTCTGCCCTCCCTGCCTGGAGCAGGAGAGCATCCTCTGGGATGCTCAGTCCTTCTCCCACTGGCAGACCCACAATGACCAGGCTCTGTCTCAAACCTAGGTTGCCAGTGTGGTGGCAGGTGTGGTGTCCAGTGCCTCAACTCTCCATGCCACTGGGCCAAGCTGCAAGAGTACGTGATAAGATGCATGACAGCAAGTAAGTGTCATGTCTTGATCAGTTGTGATGTTTCAACTGAAGAGAACAAAATACTGATGGAGGGGAAAAGAACTAGGTATGACAGCCTTAAGGTAGATATAAAAAGTAACAGGTCTCCAGAGTATCAGGTGACTTGGATATGACTGTGTATGAGGAATGTTTGTCGGTGTTCATTAGGATGCTTTGGTCATGAGGGTGCATGACTGTAACTGCATGGAGTGCTTGTGCAAACATACATTTTGATGTTCTCTCTCTCTCTCTCTCTCTGTCTCTCTTTTTTTAGAACAACCACAACTGGAAAAAATGGCAGTGCACTACAGCCTCAGTGTTGATTATAGCATTACTTTATTATGACGTAAATAGTGAAAAGTCTTAGTTATGCAGCCCTAAGGGAAGACCTCAGAGCTTCATAACTGTACGACTTTCCAATATTTATGGCATAATAAAGTACTGCTATAATCAACACTGAGGCTATAGTGCAGTGCCCTTTTTTTCCATTTGTTGTTTTGACTTGCTGAACAGGCATGCCTGTGTGTAGTTAGCAATGACTTTCATGTTTGCTCATTCTCCAGAACAACAACCAGCTGCACATGTGCCCCCTTCTGCCCTGTGCAAGCAGGATGGCATACATTATGCAGCCTGGAAGTGCTCTAAGTGTGCTTCTGTCCCCATTGGTAACCTGCTGTGTTAGAAACAGTAGTTAGCTCCCTGACTTACTTTCTCTTAGCCTATCTCCAAGTCAGACAACTCCTTTTCTGCTTGCCTCATGAACATCCATCACTGATTCACACAGTGTCTGATTTGTAAGGCAGTGATAGCTTTCTCTCAGTTAAGATCTTGCTGAAACTGATTCCCTTAGCACAGTAGCCCTAGCTTCAAGCAACTGGCAACAGCTGCTTACTTAATCCCTGTCAATTTGCACACATTTGACCCAACTGAGAGTAGATTGGGAACTAGCTGGGAGGGAGGAGCCAGAAGGTAGTAGTAAATGGCCATCAATTGGGGGAGAAGAAGGTGACTAGTGGGATACCTCAGGGATCATTCGATTTGTCATCTGTAACATAAGGGAAGGATACAGGGCAAGATTAATTTATTCATTGATGATATAAAGGTCCTGTTTTGTTTTCAAATATTTATTTCTTATTTTAATTCATTTTAAGTCAAATATTTAAATGTAATGTTATAAGAGCAATAAGACACTCCAGGGCATGTCATTATGGTGATATACTCACACTTCTCAGGGGCATTTAATGGCACTCAGCTGCACATCATGCCTAACAACACACCTCAGGTGTGCAATTATATCACCATAATACACACCCTGTCATGTCTTATTAATTACTTTGATGGGTTGACAGATGGGAGGGTGAGCTAAATCTCTGCAAAGGTTGTGGTGCTAGCTGTTTCAGAATCTGCTCTGGATGCATGGAGGGTGCCCACTGTGTACAAAGATTGAGGCCCATGCCAAGGATATTTCTGCACCCAGGGCTAAAATAAGGTTCCTGACAAGCACCTTAGGGCAGGAACTTATGGGTGCTGCTGCTCTACCACTCCAGAGACCCCAGAGGGTGAGCTTGAGTGAATGGACTGTGATGGGAAGGGGAGGTGGAAGTGTTGGAGGTGCACTGGGAGTGGCACTCCCAGGATGGAAACCAGAAACTCATTCTTCCTTTTGGTGGAATCAATTTAGTCGACTGACCCCAAGTGGGAAGAGACACTCGGAACCCAGAATGAGGTGGCTGCACCTGTAATAGAACGTAAAATGTCGTGGGACATGGTAGGAGAAAGAGGAGGGTAATAGTGCCATGGGAAGCTGTAGTAAGAGGGACAGGAAGGTTGGTGTGCACCTGTGTCCAGAAGGAGAGATCTGTACACTGTATATCAGGAGCAACAGTAAGCAGTGTCCTGCCCTGGCTGGAGAAGCTCATCAAAGCAGTGGAGGTGATACTGGCATCAATGATTCATCTAGGAGATAATGATCTTGTGGGATACAGTATAGAGAGATCAAAGATGTATTTAAAGAAATAGGCAGAAAAGTGAGAGTAGCAGCAGAGCTGATAACCTTCTCCATGGTCCTATTGGCGCCATGTCAGGGTAGGGATAGACAGGGTAAAATAAGAAAAATGAACACAAGTTTAAAGTGGTGGTGTCTGGAAGTGGTATTTTGCTTTTGGGGGTACTTGGGAGCATTTTGAGAGGAGCACTAGTTATTTGTGAGGGATAGCCTGCACTTGAGCAGGGATGGCACCAGTGCATTAGAGCAAAAGACTGACAGAGAAATTAGCAAGAAGTCAGGATATGATGAAGGGACAACTGTGCTCTGGTACACAAAACTGATGCACACATGGGAAGCCTTAAGGGCTCCCATCTACTACACTCTAGTCACTGTCACTGAACTCCTTACCATCATATCCTCACATGCCTCCTTTTGTGAGTTGCTCATTCTAGGTGACTTCAATCTCAATTGGCTCCCCCCCCCTTCGCAAATTATTCCAAAACATGAAGTCCCTCTACCTCTCATAAGTAATCTCTGATCCCACTTGGCTCAGTCACAAATCCCTCAACCACTCCTTCCTGGACTGAGTCTTTTCCTCACACCCCCATTGTATAGTGGATACTGGTACCATCCCCGATGCCATTAGTGATCACCATATAGTCTACTGTGAATTAAATATACATCATCCCAAAGCTCCAGCAAAATTCAAACAGATTTGATTCTTCTGATCTCTGGACCTGTCCTATCTTCATGATGACCTGGTGGTTACTTATTGGTCACCTATTTCACCTGCCAGTAACACTGACACTGCCTTCAAATATTTTAACTCCAGGTTCTTGACTGGCTGCAGTATCTTTCCCCTTCCAAGAAAAAACTAGTGTCTATAGTTCTCACCTATCCTATACCTCATCTGAGTTGCTGGCCTGTTATCGAGCACATGACCTTGCCTTGAGGACTTACAAGTCCACTGGTTCCCCATTTGGCCTTTCTTGTTACAGGGCCCTTTACAATGCCTGTACTAGAGCTACTAGGCTTGCAAAGGCTGATACCCTCTAGGCTTTAGATCTTCACAAAAGTGAGAGTCCTGATGGTTTTGACCCCAAGTTCCTGTCTCTCTCTCTGGTCCTGCCATTGCTCTCCCTATTAACTACCTTCTAAACCTCTCTTTCACTCTTGTATCAGTCCCTAGCACTTGGAAGCAGGCTATGGTCATCCCCCTTCTCAAAGGGGGTGGCCCCACCTCCTCTAGTAAGTACCACCCTATATCCCTTCTCTCTACATTGGTTAAACTCCAGGAACATCTTGTTATTTCCCAACTCTCCCCTTTCCTTGATTCCTCCTCTTTCTTCAACCCCTACCTGTCTGGTTTTAAGAAGTCACACTCCACCTACACTGTCCTGCTGCATCTCAATGACTCCATCCTATCTGGTATGGATTGGGAGGGGTCTCCTCAGCCATCTTTGTCAACCTGGCCAAAGCCTTCAACACTGTTGCTCATACTATCCTACTGGGCAAGTTAAAGGCAGCAGGGATCTCTGCTTATTCAGTTGAGTGGTTCTGCTCCTGCCATGAGGGCAGGTCTCTAGCTCTCTATATTGGTTATGCCATATCCCTTCCTACTCCATCTGCTCTGGTGTACTGCAATGTATTTATTCATTTCATTATTTGAACATTGGTAACTGAGAGAGGCACACTGAGCCAAGGCTTGTTTTAGGCTCGACCTATGGGAGGGGAAGGTAGAACATGCAGCATTACAAAACAAGTGTCAAAACATTTGGTCAAACATGAAGTACAATATGATACAAAAAATAGAATAAATATTAAAAGAATGCATGTACAGAAATAAAGTGCAGAAAACACCAGTTAGTACATGAATACATAATCAGCAACAATAAATAGTATCCAGAACAAGTAGCAGAATGGGTTCCTCCCCTTCTACCTCCTACTCCCTTTGCAGTTCTGGCTTTCTCTCTTTTGTGCTCTCCTTGGTAACATCCTCGGCAACCAAGCTGCCTTCTTCTTTTGGTTCCCCAAACTATGGGAGTATCTTCACATTACCATTTGTAATGCTCCTGTCTCCCACTCACTCAAATCTCTCCTCCTTGAATTCATTACTCACTACTGCAGTTGTCTTTGATTCTCCTGTGCTGTATGTTACTGCCCTATAATTCCCTCCACCCACTACCTCTGCTCCTGTCCTAATTTATTTCCCCTACCCTAGTTTTCTTCATTGTTTCCTGCTGAATGAAGCACCAACAGTGCTTCAGTCACCCTTCAAATTGCTGCTATCTGCACTTTAATACCACACCTAGCAGTGCCTTGTTCATACTCCAGTTGTGTTCCAGTTTGCACTTTTTTTACTTGTTGCTCTTTAGATGTTCTGCCTAGCTCTTGTTCACTTTGTTGTTACTTAATGGTTTAACTTATATTTTTGATTTGTGTAATCAGCTGTTGTAACTTACTGCTGTACTCTCAATTCCCACTCCCTCAGAACGTATCTGGAAAAGAACTATTTCAGCTCAGTATGTCTTTCCAGGTAAATGTTTTGAAATCAATCAATGAATCAATCAATGAGGTGGACAGAGAAGGATGAAAAGAGCAGCACAGGGGAGAAGGCAAATACTGGATCCAAGGAAGACTAGAGCAAACAGGAGGAATGGAGCACGACAAAGAGGCAATTCCGGTAATAGAGGAAAGGATCACAGATTGCAGTCTACAGGCATTGGAAACTACAGAACTTTAGAATATAAAGTATGAAGAAGGAAAAAAAAGACATTCTACCATTAAGGCAAACTTTTGATATACTGGTGTAACCATTGTGTCACTGTTTTTTGCACAAGCAGAGATTTTTCTACATTTGATTGTTTAGTTAAAGATAGTGTAAGATTTGATATTTCAGTTATTTTATCAATTGGGCTCACAATAATACTTATACATCACATTTTAAATGAACATTTTTATGAACTTAAGTTTCACTTACATTGTTTGACATGGCTTTGCTAGGTCAGGAACCACAAGAGAACAAATCATTCTTCTTTATATGGACTCATCTAGTATATTAGACGTGCCTCATCACTAGTCACTTGGCACTTATTGTAGTAGTAGGAAGCAGCACACTTCAACAGAAGGGCTATCTCAGAATTTGGAAGATAAATCCTGGTTTAAATACTTATGCTTAGTATTCATTATTCACACTAAATATACTTACATTATTTTTAATACATCTTAGTTTCCTTTTTTAAAGTACATATCACTTACTGCACGCTGGAATGAGAGAGAGACCTGTGCTTTGAAACTATAAAAGAAGCATACTACATTCGGTGAAATGGTTGTGCCTAAATAAATAAGTAGAAATGTAAGTGACAGCAAGCCCTTAGAAACATAGACATAGAAACATAGGCTTTGACTGCAGATAAGGACCACTTGGCCCATCTAGTCTGCCCATTTCCCTACCTACAGGATAGGCCGCAGATCCTAGTTAACCAACAGCCTATTTCTTCCTACCCCCCACAAGAATTGCCTTATGTCTGTCCCATGCATTCTTGAATTCTCCCACAGTTTTAGACCCCACACCTCCTCAGGAAGGCTGTTCCATGCATCCACTACCCTCTCTGTGAAATAATACTTCCTCACATTGCCCTTAAACCGCCCCCCCCATCTTTAAATTGTGTCCCCTTGTTCTTGCACGTCTCTTTTTCTGAAAGATGCTACCCTCTTGGACTTTGTTGATTCCACTGAGGCACTTAAAAGTTTATATCATGTCCCCCCTCTCCCTTCTTTCCTCAAGGGTGTACATATTAAGCTCCTTTAGTCTCTCCTCATACGGCTTCTCTTGCAGACCCTGCACCATTTTAGTTGACCTCCTCTGTACTGCCTCTATCCTGTCTATGTCCTTGCGGAGATGGGGTCTCCACAACTGGACACAGTACTCCAGATGGGGTCTCACCAACTGTCTGTACAGAGGGATAACAACTTCCTGTTTTCTGCTGCTGATGCCTCTCCCTATGCATCCCAGTATACCCCCAGCCCTCCCTACTGCCTTCTCACATTGCTTGCTAACCTTAAGGTCATCTGATATGATTAAACTCAGGTCCCTTTCCTTTTTTGTTGTTGTTACTACCTCCCCCCCCATTGTGTATTCTTTCCCTGGGTTCTTGTTTCTCAGGTGCACTATTTTGCACTTTTTTGCATTGAATCCAAGCTGCCATACTTCTGACCATTCCTCCAACCTTGCCAAGTCCTTTCTCATCCTTTCCATGCCTCCTTGTGTATCAACCCTGTTGCAGATCTTTGTGTCATCTGCAAAAAGGCATACTTTTCCTTCCAGTCCCTCTGCAATGTCACTTATGAAGACATTAAAAGGATGAGGTACGTACTTCACTAGTAACCCTTTTCTTCGAGTGGACTCCATTTACAATTACCTTCTGTGTCCTGTTGTCCAGCCAATGTTTTAATCAGGCTACCACCCTGGGACCCACTCCCAGGCTGGTTAATTTGACTATTAATCTTTTGTGTGGGACTGTGTCAAATGCCTTGCTAAAGTCTAGGTAGGCCATGTCCGCAGCCCCTCCCTGGTCTACTACTTTGGTCACCATGTCAAAGAAATCTATTAGATTCATCTGACATGACCTTCCCGCTGTGAACCCATGCTGCCTTGCCTTGCATCTCTAGTGTTAATAATGGTATATTTATTTTTTGAAAAAGCTTTTGAACAACTATTATCTGTTTAAAAACTCCTTTCGCCATCTAATGGATACAAATTATTTTGAGTGCCTGTATACAGTTGAGATTCTGTGCTTCTCGGTTTTGTCATGGTCACCCTTGTGTTAAGTGAAAATGTTGGTCTAATACTGGATTTTGAGAGGTGTGCCATTGTCTGTCCAGTGCAGGGCAGTCTGCAAGAGGCTCAACAGTGTCATACCAATCATCAGCCAGGCTGATTATAACACTCTTCTGGCCTTGCTGGGCAGAAACATGATGTGGTTAAAAAAGAGAGAAACCAGAACCATAAGGTAGCTCTTTCCTTTGATCTGCATAATGCCACTCAGTAAGCAAAACTGGTTAGCATTATGACCAGTCTGCTGTGGTCCTCTCCCATCATAAAAACAAATTCCCCCTCCCTCTGCCAAGTATCTCTCCCACCTCCCACTGCATCCCCCTTCCTTGTTAATTTTCCAATGCCAGATTTCCCAATCCCACATGATAGCTAGTACCCCCACCCCGGTGCTTTCACTGTGTGACACTGGGGAGCCCACTCATGGTGCCACCAAACATAACACCAACAATGGTGTTCCCAATCCCCAGTGTCGGTACCTGATATAAAGAAAACTGTCCCTCATAGTCAGTTTTTATTTTTATAAATCCTGTAAAGAAGAAAATTGTCCATCTATGTCTGTTGCCATCACTGGCCAACTTCCTCCATTAAACTCCCTACACCTAACCCTCCTACTCAGTATCCACCACCCCCACTCCTTGCTTACCTATTGGGGTCCAACACCATATTCCTCTCTGGACCAGATACATGTCTTCATTCTTCAATGCCAGACTGGGAACTGAGGAAATTAGGTATGCAGTTCAATGTATTTCAATGTATATTGAACTTGTCCTTACAACTTAGATATTTTTTAATATTTTTTCCCCATATTTTCAGCATTGCCTTTTTGGAATTCCCACCTCATGAACAAGGGTGGTGAAAGTATTCAAATCAGTCCTGAAAGGTGTTTTCAAGATTCAAGCAGGATTTGAAAATGTTCTCCACCCTTGTTCATGAGGTGGGGTCATAAGAAGGCTACGTTGACAAGTTGGGATAAAAAAAATAAAAAAAAAAAATGTTATGAGTGTACATTGACATTTTTCAATGGATGCCCATAACTTTGGTCATTTTTAATATTTTGACCCAAAATTTTCAACATAGCCATTTTTTTACACCACTTCAGTAATGTGACAGCCCTCATTTTTCAAATCTTGGCCAAATGTGTTTTCACACTTGTGGTGAGAAATCACCTTTTGGGCAGGATTTGAGAATTTTCTCCAGCATTATTCATGAGGAGGGGTCATAAGAAGGCCATGTTGAAATTTTGGGGCAAAAATATTAAAAAACAACAATATTATGAGGGTATGTTGAACATTTTCAATGCACTTTTTTTGTATTATTGCCTGTAGTCATTAAAGCAAAATTTATTTCTGAGTTGTAGTACAAGTAGGATACATGGTAAAATGTTACAAGAGGTACTGTTTTTATAAATGTTTTGCATGAGCTTACAGATTGCTGTTTCTCGTGCAAGATTAATTTCAATAAATAAGTTTTAAAAAAGAACATTTTCAACACACACTCTCAACTTTAGTAATTTTCAATGTTTTGACTCCAAATTTTCAACATAGCTGTTTTTTCACACCACCTCATGAACGTAACAGCTGTCATTTTTTAAATCCTGGCCAAAATGTGTTTTCACACTTGTTCACAAAATGATGTTTCAGCCACTATGTAATAAATGTAACCTGTCATATTCGGAAAGAGGGAGTCATAGAAAGATTATGTTGAAAATTTGGGATAAAATGTGAAAAACAACTAAGTTATGAAGAAATGTTGAATTGTTCCAGCTTTTACTCATACTGTAGCTTTATTTTTGGAAATTTTGGGCCCTACTGTTCAACATATCCCTTTTATTACCCCACCTCCTGAACACAACAGGTGTCATTTTTCAAATCCACTCTGAAACATGTTTTCACAGTTGCCCTGAGAAATCACCTTTTGGATAGGATTCAGAAAATTCCACCTGTCTTGCTCACAATGTCAGGTCATAAAATGTCTGTTGTAAATTTGGTGTCAAAATGTGGGAGCCAACTAAAAATTAGATATTACCTCTCAGCTGGTCTCTCCTGGGTAAATATAATCTAACTTGTGTAAAAGCAGGACACTACTGAAAATGAAATATTGCATCTCATCTGGCCTATCTTGGGCAGATAGTAAAAATGTGTAAAAGCTGGACCCCATTACGGCAGAGCCCCCATTGAACTGGGTGTCTATGCTGTTCTGTTCTGGGAAAATACATAGTTATAGCTGGACCCCACTGAAAATGTAATTTGCCTTTAAACTGTGCTATGCTGGGTAAATACATTACAAAAATTGGTAAAAGAAGGACATCGCCCAAATGAGATATTGTATTTAGGCTGTGCTATCCTTGGTAAATACAAAGTAAACACTGGGAAAAGCAGGATCCCACTGAAAACCAGATAGCATCTGAGCAATTCTATCCTGGGTAAATACAGTACTAAGCTGTATTAAAGCAGGAGCCCACTGAAAATGAAATATTGCATCTTACCTGAGTTATCCTGGGCAAATATATTGCAAAACCATATAAAGACAGGACCCTACAACAGAACCCCACTGAAAAGGAGATTTTGCATCTAAAATGATCTATCCTTGAAAAGTACATTATAAAAGCTGGACCACAGTAAAAATTATATATAGAATGAGATATAGCATCTCACCTTTACTATCCTGGGTAAATGCAGTATAAAACTGTGTAAAATCAGAACCTCACTGCAAATGACATGCAGCATTATATCTCATCTGGTCTGTCTTGGGTAAATATATAGTAACAAGGAAGACCTGGTACAACATCAATGCAAGTTGTGTACATTCAGTATTGAAAAATGCTTGTTTTAAAAACTATTCCAGGAGTTTGGAAGGGAAGATCCACAACACAAGCTGAACAACTCTCTGGCATAGAGGATTTTTATTTCCCAAAAAAGAGGGTATGTGCACTTCCTTGCTTGACAGAAGAACCATAACACATATTCACAGAAAACTATAGTGTAGCACTGAAAAGCAAGATACTTGGACTCTAAACTATGTACAGATTATTTAACTTGAACTGCTTTAAAGCTCAGTCAAGGAATACTTCTGAACATATATATTTTAACTTTTTATCTAACTATTCTATTGCATTGCACAGAATTTATATTTTCAATGGCAGTCATATATATCTTAACTTTTTATCTAACTATTCTATTGCATTGCACAGAATTTATATTTTCAATGGCAGTCATATATATTTTAACTTTTTATCTAACTATTCTATTGCATTGCACAGAATTTATATTTTCAGTGGCAGTCAGGAACAGAGCACTAATGCTGAGCCACCAGCAAAATAAAAATAATAATAATAATAAAACGCAGGCAAGAAAGCTGAACCTGATAACATTCCAGATTATTTCCTCACATCTGGAAGCCAAATACACATTACTGGTAAACATAGAACAGTAAGAATTAAAGATTTATTAGTTCATTAAAGTACCTCATCCCCAGTTAGAGCAGGGAGGTCCCTAC
The DNA here is from genome assembly GCA_016271365.2 of Neoceratodus forsteri. Classification (NCBI taxonomy): domain Eukaryota; kingdom Metazoa; phylum Chordata; order Ceratodontiformes; family Ceratodontidae; genus Neoceratodus; species Neoceratodus forsteri. The sequence continues at coordinate 762,585,558 of CM057451.1, forward strand.
GAATAACCACTGATCTCCCTTTGCTAGTGCAAATCAAGGACTTAGAATCCTCACAGATAATTTCTACAACAGAAGGAGACATTTAGGATATGTTTAGAGTGCCTAAAGCTATAGAAGTTGCACAAGCAGCAGAAGTAGGAAGAAATGCTGCCCCACCCCCCAACATTAAAACCCAAAAAGGCAATGTACAGAAAGAGGATTGAGCGACTTGATCAGTGCTAAAGCTAGAATCTTTATTCCCTGAAATTTACATGAAAATAAAAGCACTACCAAAACAAATGGGGAAAAATCCTTCCTATGGAATTCTGAACTGTTTCTGTCTCCCTGCATAAATAGGTTATGTTTGGACCCACCAACTAGGCTTCCTCTAGGTATATCACACTTGTGGCTACAACAAGAAATGCAAACTGAACAGCTTACTCAACTAAGATGTAATTCAGACAACCAAGACATACTAAATGGAAAGCAGTATATGAACTGGGATATAGAACTGAAAATGGTGCAGACTGGGCTTCATCAGTCTAAAATAGAACTAGCAAATAAAAATGACTTTCTGGCACAGATGGTATCCTTGTTAACAATGATGCTTGAAGAAAGAAAGGTACTAGGGACAGATCTTCAAGCACAAGGTAGGGAAGTTCCATTGCAGACTGAAAACAACCTTAAAAGTAATAAATCAGCCATGAGGAAAATAACAGAAAGAACAGAAAAACAAGAAGCAAAAAAAAAGAAAAAAATCTGGCTAGAGCATATAGGGCTGCAGCTGAGGAGTTTGGGGTAAAATCTTGAAAAGTTGTTGTTTAATATTTTACACCGATTTTTCAGCATAGCCTTGTTATGACCCTGCCTCATGAAGAATGGCAGAGAAAATGTTAAACTCCTGGCCTAAAGGAGATTTTGAACAGAGGTGGAAAAATCAACTTTCAGGATGAAGAAACACATTTTGGGCAGGAGTTGAAAAATTACAGCTGTCACACTCATGAGGTGCTGTAAAAAATAGCTATGTTGAAAATTTGAAGTAAAAATATTGAATATTACCAAAGTTATGAGCCTGCATTTGCAAAATTCAACATAGCCTCATAATTTTTTTTTATATTTTTACACCAAATTTAAACCATAGCCTTCTTATGATCCTGCCTCATGAATAAAATCAGAGAAAATTGTCAACTCCTGTCCAAAAGGTGATTTCATGTAGGGACCACAAAATCACCTTTTAGGATGTAAAAAAACCATTTTGGCCAGGAATTGAAAAATGACAGCTGTCACATTCATGAGGTACTGTAAATATATAGCTGTGTTGTAAACTTGGTTTACAAATAGTGAAAATTACCAAATTGCATTCACAAAATTCAATGTAGGCTCATAACTTTATTATTTTTTATATTTTTACACCACATTTTCAACATAGCCTTCTTATAACCTTACCCCATGAAGAAGGACAGAGAAAATTTTCAACTCTTGCCTGAAAGGTGATTTCGGGCAGGGACCATGAAATCACTTTTTGGGACAGATCTACCTAATGACAGTGCAATTGTGCATGAGGTAGGGTCCCAGAGAAGGCATGTTGAAAATTTGGGTCAAAAATGTGCAGAAATGCTCAAGTTATGTCACTAAGTTCAAAACACCATTGAACTACTTTGAACTGCATACCTGTTTCTTCAGTTAGCAGTCCAGCTTTGAAGAGTGAAAACATGTCTGTGGTCCAGAGATGATTATGGTGTTGGACCCCCAATGGGTAAGTAAGGGCTTGGGGGGGTGAAGGTGGTGGGTGCTAAGTGGGAGGGTCAGGTGGAAGGCAGTTACTGCTGCAAAAGTCATCGATGGACGGTTTTCTTTCTGCAGGGTTTTAAAAAACAATGCACAGAGGATTCCTCATTGGGACACTGGAGACCTGGGCACCCCCAGTGTCATTCTTATGTTTCTGGGGGTGGTGGTGGGTGTTGAGAGGGAGGGTCGGGTGGGGATATCAATATATATATATCTGTTTTTTTGTATGATCTATTTTCTGCCCCCGTGCCCGCTGGTCCTCCACTCCTTCGGGCTCTTACCAAGTTCCCCCCAACCTCTTCTGTCCTTGCCCAGCCCTCCTCTGATTCCCCAGATTGCAGCCGACCCCCAGGATATCCCGATGTATCCCTTCACCGGGCGGGTCCCTCTCCTCCGAGGGGGAAGGCACCGGGGGGGAGGATAGTCCCAGCACAGACTACTAGGGCCTGGGGATGCTGCTGGGGAACAGGAGGTGCCTGGAAGGCACTGGAGGCCCTCAGGAACTGAGAGTCATCATCCGGAGGCCAGCAAGTGATTTTTTTTCCTGGCTTTCTTTGAGGTGCATGACGTCTAGACATCAAGGCGAGAGCCAACATCTGTCACGCACCACCCCTAATGACCACGACATGCTGCTCTACCACCGGCCTCCACCAGTGGTCGCTTCAGCACCGGGTCACGACCCCTACCCTCCCTGGAGACAGCAAGCAGTCATGGGATGCTCAAGCTGCCTCCCCCCCTGGCCGCCTCCAGCACCCTGAGCTCGTTCCTGAACCTGGGTCGCTGGCATCGCAAGTGGAAATCCAACTGCTGCTCTGATGGGTGGGCTATATATGTTTTTTAAAGAAGAAATAACCGTGCATGCATGGTAATGGTGAAGTAGCTTTAAACAGAAAAAAATCATTGAGAATTCCACATTGGGACACTTAGGGATTGGGCACCTCAGTGTCACTGTTATGTTTGTGGGGGGGTGCTGGGTGCTGAGAGGGAGAGTCGGGTGGGGGATATCTCTAATTTTAAAGAAAAAAAAATGGTGGTCAAGGCAGAACATGGCATACTCCACCTTGTGCAAGATGGGTGCTGCACTTTACTGTACATGTGCGACTACTAGCACATGCACAGTAGAGCATGGCAGCCATCTTGCACATGGTGGACTGTGCCATGTTCTGCCATGCGTGCTATTTATTTTTTAAATTAGAGACATCCCCCCACCTGACCCTCCCTCTCAGCACCTCCCCCCCAAAAAACATAAGAATGATACTGGGGGTACCCAATCCCCCAGTGTCATGATCAGGATGCACCCAATGTTTGTTTTGTTTAGTAAAAAAAAGTGCAGTGCGAGCTGAGTGTTCCACAGACATGGCAGTGACCATGGTACAACTCCAACATGTTTTTCAGTCGGAAAGAATGCTGAATCCTTTTTCTAATAGCAAGAGGTCAGCAGGGCTCCACCCACTGTGGCCCTAAAAAGTAACTGAAAAGGAAGTTCAAGCTATTGAAAATCAAAAAAAGAAAACAATATGCAAAAATAGAACATTTTAACAAATGCTGTAAAAAATTTAAAACAACAGTAGCCATGGAAATGGCAGAAAAATCTATGACAGGAGAAAGTGAGCAGAAAATGAGATATCGAAGACCTAAAAAAAGGACAAGTAAAGGGAAAATTAAAAGGTAGGAAGGATGATAATAGTGAAACCATTGAAACTTCGTATGACTGACAGGAAGAAAGGGAAAAACAAATATAAGGTGGACATAGGCTACCAACAGTGTATCTTCAGGGGACATGGTGTGGCAGAGCAAAGACAGTGGGTGCTCTCTAGTGCAGCTCCCAGATTGCACCCACTAACATCGAGAAAATAACTTGTTTTGACAGCAAGAGCTACCCTACAATCATTGAGAGGTGTTACAAAGCTACATGGTGGCTCAGAAGTCACAAAAAATCAAATGCAACTTACTTTTGCACCCTGTGCTTCAACCAGTCATTCTGCTCCAGCTGTCTCAGAGGGCCACACAAGAATGAGGGCTATGGTGACAGGCAGGAATCTAGCGAGTAAAGAGACAACCATCCACTGGCTGCATTGATACTGAACCTACAAAGTGAAATCAAAGCAGGGTTTGAAAATGTGATGGCACAAATTCTGCACATCCAAAGTTTCGCTTTAGGGCTTCCTGAAAGACCTCCCACACTGCCTGAATTGATGAGGCAGAGAAAAGAATGAGTGACCTGGAAGATACTATGGCAAGCTTCACCAGAGACAGAGACCAGCTTAGAAATTCTCTGGCAGCAGAACAGGACAGAGCGGATGACCATGAAAACAGAGCCTACCACTCAAATCTACACCTGGTGGGGTTACCCAAGGGACTAGAAGGTAAATCACTGGGACCAAACATAAAAATGGCTGGCAGAAGAATTAAAACTGGGACCAAAAGTAGCTAGGTTTGAAATTACAAACATAGGAATGTATGAAAGCACCAGCAGAAGCATGCCTTACGGTCTATCAAGTCTGCTCGATTGCGCAGCTAGCCCCTCAACTTGCTGCTGCTCCACCCTTCCCACCCCTCTTCATCATAACCCCCCTCACCCAGTCCCAACCCCTCTTAAAGCCAGCCACCATTCTACAGGACACCATGCCCTCGGGCAGAGCATTCCACCTGTTCACAGCCCTTTCAGTGAAAAAACGTCTCCTGATTTCCATCCTGAAGCTCCCCCCAACCTCAACTGATGCCCTCTCATATCCCTCCCTCTTCTAAGCTGGAAAATCCCTTCTGTATTAACCTTATTTATCCCCTAAAAGTATTTAAATGCTTCAATCATATCCCCTCTATCCCTCCTCTGTTCCGGGGAGTACATTTTCAGCTCTGCAAATCTCTCCTCATAGGATTTTCCCTCAAGTTCCTGGATTCTCTTTGTCACCCTATGCTGCACCACCTCCAACAACTTTATGTCCTTCTTCAGGACTGGGCACCAGTACTGCATGCAGTACTCCAGGTGAGGCCTTACCAGAGACCAGTATAAGGGAAGGATCACCTCCCTATTCTTGGAGGAGAGTCCTCTTGCTATATACCATAGCATTCTATTGGCCTTTGCCGCCACCTTCCTGCACTGAGCCGAGTTGTTCGTGCTGACTGTTATAATCACTCCCAGATCTTTTTCTTCCTCATTACCTCCCAGTTGTACTCCTCCCAGCTGATAGCTCCTCACCTGGTTTCTAGCACTGAAGTGCAGTACCTTGCACTTCTTGGCGCTGAACCCCAGATGCCATGTAACTAACCACTCCTGTAGTTTGTTCAGGTCCTCCTGCAGCCCCTTCCAGCCTTTGATGTCATCTACCACAGCTCCCACCTGCATATCATCCATGAACAGACTGATCCTACTCTGGACCCAGTGTGAGATTTCAGCTATGAATATCCCAAACAACACTGGACCCAGCATTGATCCCTGTGGCACCCCTATCGTCACTTCCCTTGGTAATGAGAGCTCCCCCCACCACCCTCTGCTGCCTTCCATTCAGCCAGTTGATGATCCAGTTGGCCATCTTTCTTCCCATCCAATGTATTCCAGCTCCCCCCCACCTCCCATGTGGCACAGAATCAAAAGCCTTGCTGAAGTCCAAATACAGGGCGTCCACTACATGGCCTCTGTCCAGTTCCCTGGTCACCCAGTCATAATACTCAATTAGATTTTTTTGGCAGGATCTGCTACAGACAAACCTAGTTGATGACTGTCCTGGAGACCATTGTCCTCCAAGAAGGTCACCAGCTGCTCCTTTAGGATTGTCTCCATGAGCTTCCCCACACTCAAAAGAGATCACCGCACAGGGCCCCATCCTAAGCCCAAAGACCAACCACAGCACTTTCTGATACGATACCTAAGATACCCCAAAAGAGAGCTCATGCTAAAGGCAGTGAAAAGCAATGGTCTAATTGTGGTTAAAAGCAACAAGTTTTGTCAGAGCCACTATGGTTGCTGTAGAGCAGTGAGTCTGAGTGAAAGTGTACTCGGAACTACCACCTCAACTGACCCCATTGTGGTGCGAGTGTCATGCATGCGTGGTGACTGATAGTCACTGCACATACACGAGAAGTAGACCACCATGCCTAAGATGGGCAGTCTGACAGAGGTGTACATGCGTGATTCTTACACATGCACATGACGATCCCAGCAGCCATCTTGGGCATGGTGTGCCATTTTTTCTGCCTGCAGCTCTAGAAGTGACTGATAAAAAAACAGTGCCCTAACAAAGGGCGGTTTCAGGGGTTGTGCAGACATGGAGAGGAGGGGCACACTGACAGCACATTAGTGGAATTTGTTGTTAAGATATCAGGGAAGCACACACCGATGAATCCAGTCATGTGCTTCCACAGTCCCCTTTCTTTCTCCTACAGTTAGCAAAACATCTCCTGTGCTCCACCCAGCAGCTGTGAAAAGGTAACCATTTTTAAGACTATAGTTGGGTGTGCCAGAGTAAGTGCCAACAGTTTTCACGGCATAAAATCAGTTACATTTAAGAGGTTGGGACTTTTCACATTTATGTCCCTCGCACCTGAGGATTTCTAGACCAGGTAAATCTTCTAATTTTTTTCAACATTCCCCCAGGAAGCTGAGGACTTTATCAATACTGAAGATGTGACTACCGAGGGGAGAAACACAGTAAGAGAGACCAGACCATCTTCTTGAGATCTCCTTCAATTGCCTTATGTTTAAAAAGTAAGTTGCTGAGCTGGGTTGTATGTCTGGGGACCCCACTATTCATTTTGAGTGTCCCACTCTTCCCTGTCTACCCTCATTCCTCTAGACTATCTTGGGCTTGTGTCAGCACAGCAGTGTGCACATCTGTGTGGTTCCTTAAAAGGGCTTGGAAAACTGGCAGTGCAGTTAATTTTGTTAACTACCTCTATCGCTTATCCATACTTCTAGGCCCTTTTCAATAGAGAAATCACAATTTATAACATAATCAAGCCTGTTTCTTATGTGCCACAGAACGAGGAAGATGGGGACAGGGTGTGGGGATAAAATGGGCTAGCAACTTGGTGATGGGGCCTTGGCAGGTGCTCAATCAAGTGAGTGAGTGTCTGTCACAAATCTACTGAGCCCCCATAAGATACCTAGTGCACAGTGATGTTTTACTGTCTCCCCCCATCAGTGCAACCTCAAAATAAACTGCCAAAAATGAAGGAGAGAAAAAGAAACAAAAAATAAAAATGGCAGGGACATACACATCTCAGACTGGAAGCAGGGAACCAAATCTGTGAACAAATCCAGAACTAACCTCTTTTGAACCCTGTCTTGTACACATTGTAGTTACATTGGCATTCCTGAAGGAGGTTGCGGACTTCATCGCCGATATGGTATTGGAGTTTCCCAGATGGTTAATCCTGGGAGATTTCAATGCCTGGGTCGAAGATGAATGCTCACCATTTGGTCAAAACCTCCTCCAATTGATGGATTCATTGGGTCTGTCACAGGTTATTACCTCTGCAACCCATAAGGGGGGGCACACACTGGACTTGATATTCCATCTGGAGATGGAGATATCCGATGCGGAGGTGGAGCCAGTTGGATGGTCTGACCATCACGCCCTGAGGTTTAAATTTGTGGCCCTCCAAAATAGGCCTGCCCCTAGGAAGTTAGTACAGTTCCATCCAATAAGAGGGGCCACCTCAGAAGGCCTAATGACAGAGCTGGACTTCTCGGGTCCTCCAAGGAAGCATGGATCCAGGGCCTTTGGTCTTAGCCTATAATAGGGCTATAGTTGAGGCCCTGGATGTCATTGCTCCTATTCGTGTTCGTTCCCATACTCTTCACTTGGGGGATCCCTGGTTTGATGGGAAGATCCGTGAGTTGAAGAGGAAGGGACAAAGATTGGAAAGATGCTGGCGGAAAACTCAACTGGAAGTGCATAGACTTGAATTGTTACAACACTATAAGCCCTACCAATCAGCAATTTCCCATAAGAAGGCAGAGTTCCTGTCCAGGGAAATTGCTGCAGCAAAGAACAGACCATCCCAGCTCTTCCAGACTGTGGACAGACTGTACAGTCTAGTCTGTCTTCAGTCTGGCAGAGCGTTATCACAGGTACAGTGTGAGGAATGTTTGAAATTCTTGCCGACAAGGTATCCGCCATCAGGGATGAGATCCGCTAGTGCCCTTCCATTGGACCTTGCACTGGTCAGTCTGGTGGTACTAATGCCTGGTTGTCCTGGTCCACCTTTAGCCTACTAGCAGTAATAGATATAGTGAGGATCATCCAAACTTTGCAACCTACCTACTGTAATTTGGATCCAGGCCCTACTCACCTGGTGGTGGGGTGTGCAGATGCTATCAGCCCAGTACTGGCTGGGATAGTGGTGGTGTCATTGGAGAGAGGGATCTTTCTGGATTCCTTAAAGGAGGCAGTAGTATGCCCTCTTTTGAATAAACCCTCTCTTGACCCCGACTGCCCAGCAAATTACAGACCGGTCTCTAACCTCCCCTTTGTAGGGAAGGTTATTGAGAAGCTGGTCGCTCTGCAACTGGAGGATCATTTGTCCAGCCACAGTATCTATGACCCTCTCCAATCTGACATCAGGAAAAGGCATAGTACAGAGATGGCTCTTGTTTGGGTATTGAATGATCTCCTGATGGCAAGAGATTTTAGGACCCGTTCAATCTTGGTTCTCCTGGATCTCTCAGCAGCATTTGACACCGTGGATCATGGGGTACTGCTTGACAGCCTGTGGTTTTTCTGGGGTCTGAGGGGAGCAGTCCACAGTTGGTTTCGATCTTTTCTGGAGGGCAGATCTCAGAGAATGGTGTCTGGAATTTACACCTCATTAGCTGCCCTGTGGGGTACTGCAGGGGTCGGTGCTGTCCCCTATGTTATTCACGGTGTATATGCTTCCATTGGGAAACATTATAAGGAGGTATGGGCTGAGTTTTCATTGTTATGCTGATGATTCTCAGCTCTACCTATCTTTTAGGCCTGAATGGAAGTCTAATTCCATCACAGTTTTTTAATAACTGCCTCCTGGAGATTCAGGATTGGATGAGTGCTAGTTGGCTTAGGTTGAACTCAGAGAAAACCGAGGTATTGGTTGCGGACCCTGAAGGGAGGACAACAAGGGCTTGGACTGGGAAACCCTCAGGTTTATATCTTGGGGGATCCCTGATTCTGGCCTCTGGCCAGGTGCATAACCTCGGCGTGATATTCGACGAAGGCCTGACTATGAAGGCGCAGGTGTCGGCCGTAGTCAAATCTGCCTTTTTCTATCTGAGGAACATTGCCTGGGTGAAAAACTTGGTCTCACCTGAAGATATTCTCACCCTGGCCCATGCCTTTGTCACCAGCCATTTTGATTACTGCAATGTCCTCTATCTAGGGCTGCTGGGGGGTGGATACCCACCGCTTGCAGCTTGTGCAGAATGCAATGGCCAGGTTGTTGATGGGAGTTTCAAGATCTAGCCATATGACACCTGTGCTGCGTGATCTGCACTGGCTGCCAATACAGTGGCGGATCACCTTCAAGGTTGCATTGCTGATCTTTAAGGCCCTACATGATTTGGGACCTCACTACCTGAAAGAGCTCTTGATGCCTTACTGTCCTACCCATTCTCTTCACTCCTCTGATGAGGGATTGCTAGATATACCCAGGGTATGTCTAAAGACATTTGGAGGTAGATCTTTTGCCTTTATGGCACCGACCCTGTGGAATTATCTACCTCGTCAGATACAAGATTGTCTGACTTTGTAAAGTTTTAAAAAACAGCTAAAGACTTTCCTTTTCACACAAGCATTTGATGGGACGTAATAAGTGGGTGTTTTTTATGAATGCTGTATTTATTGTTTGTGTAGTGTGTTTTAAAGTGGTTTTGAATTGCTGTAAAAGTGCCCTGAGCTTGGGAAGGGTGCTTGAAAGAAATACATTTTATACCTACTTACTTACTTACTTACACCCCATTGGTTAACTGAGCCTATTGAGGACATTTTCTCTTTCAGGACTTTCTGGAGTGTTTTAAGCAATAGGGCAGCCAATGGTTACTAATTATAGCCATGGCTCTCATAAATCCTGCAACTCCAACCCATTGGTTGATTGTCCTGTTACGAGCCTTTTTTTTTTTTTTTCGATCTGTGCCTAGAGCAACCTGCTGAGAAGGGATGCCAATATACCTGTGATACCTAACAATTCAGGCTATGTGACTATTGGTCTTGTTGCAGACTTGCCCTCAACCAGTGGCTGTACACACCAGGGTACTGTGGATATTAATTGGGGTAAGATACTGAGATGGTAGAGATGCAGGGCCAGAGGCTATTTAGCTGATACCTTGATGTTTTGAAGCAGGCATTTCTGGAGGATAGGGGCAATGGTTGTGTTATGTTTTGCCTGGGCCCTGTGGCTGTTGACACCTAGGAGGATTTTGCCTGTGTTTGAAGTAGGGCCACTCACAACCTGCTGTGGAACTTTAAAGCTTTAGAGTACCTACACCACCAACCTTGAGGGTGAAAGTTTATCGTTTTTCCTCTAATGTACTGTCATCTTTGTACTGTTAAACTTTGTTCACTGGGTGTTACCCAAGCATTACTATAAACTCATTGTAGGGGAAGTTGTTTCAAGCTACTGTTAGCTTGACTGGAGGAGAGATGGGGGGAGGAGGGTAGCTGGTTGACTATTCAAAGGGTGGTCAGGCTATTGTTGAGGATTTGGGTTAGGGAACATTACTGTTGTTGTTTGCAGTGATGGGGGAGATAAAGAAAAAAAAACATTTTTACTTTAGTGATTCACCGTGGAGTTTGTAATTTTTGAAATCTGTTTTTACTATTAGCACAAGACTTGAACGCAGATTGCAAGATGTATGGGAATCATATATTCATATCCCTTAATGATTATGGCTGACAAAGTACAAATTATATCACTAAATGTGAATGGCCTTATGAATGTCATGAAAAGGAAAAAAAGTTCTGGGCAAAGTTAACAAGTTGAAGAGCAGCATCCTGCTGATACAGGAAATGCATATGACTGACTTGAAGATGACTTAAACTGCTTCCTGCTGTGGTGGCACACAGCATGGCTTGTGTTGCAATGCAAAATCTAGGGGAACAGTAGCATGGATGAAACCCAACTTCCCGGGTGATGTAAGATGGGTCAGGCTGGACCAGGGCCAGGGGTTCATTATACCATGGTGAATATTATCTGCCAGAGTCCGCTGGTAGTCTGCTGGTCGGCCAGCCACTCTGCTCCTTCCTCCTCCAAATCCCACCTGTGCTGCATGGCATACAACTGGACACTAAGATAAGGTACCTCTGTACTGTTGTTATTGCCTTTTATTTTAGAGGAGTCAGACATTTAGAGTTTCACCAATTCAAAAGCTCTTAGCCAATCATTCTACCAAGGGTATGCATGTTGTTGAAATTCTAATACCTATGTAAAGCTGTTGCAGCCATTTATGTTAGAGTAGTTAGAATTTTAGGGTCACCACTTGAACTAGTCTTAGACAAACACCCAATTCTAGGGTATGCTTGTCACAAACCTACTCAGCAGGTCAGGCCCTCTGCTCCCACAGTGCCAACCTCCGAGTGCAGTCTTGTGAACAGGAAACTGAAACAGGGTAACCCTCCTGCCTGTTTTGTGGGTTTGAATCAAACTTTGGTCTCAAGTTCTGGAGGGATTCAAACTGTGAACCTCTTGTTAGCATACCCAATGTACAGGCTCATATAATTCTGCTGTTCAGGGGGGCCAGATATCTTTCGCCTATGGGCACCTAACCAGGTGTACAAAACAGGGATCGACAAATTTCAAAATGGCATGCTAGTCCAGGACAACTGGCCTTGACAAAAATGGTTGTCCCCGAGTTCAGAGTGGTAGTCCAGTTCATTTCAATGGAAATTTTCAACCAATTTAATCGAAATAAATCTTAAAATAAAAAACTTTAAATCTTTTTTCTTTTTATTAACTGTCTTTTTTTGTGTGTGTTTGTCTCTTTAAACCAGCCGGCTGCAGGCACAGGACACTGGGCAGATCATCCCTTCCTTTTACTACTGTTACTGTCTTGTTCTTAATTTCTTTTTTATTTATTTGGGTGACTAGTTACACTTTTCCCCTTTAGTCTCTGCCAGGTGGCAAGTTTGGCAACACAAAGCTCAACTCCTTCCCAAGTCTCTTGACTTCTCCTTTTACTGCAGTTACTGTCCTGATCTTATTTTTTTTTTATTTGTGTAGGCAGTTAGTTACACTTTCAACCTTTTACCTTCCATTTCTTCTTATTAATGCTTAGATGCAAGCTGCAGGTGTAGCAGTTCAAATAAGGACTCACTCCACTCACTGTCTACAAAGCACCCACCTTTAGTTAGGCAGGGTAGTTACTTTAGTACAGATATGTAGAGTAGTGCAGTTTTAGAACAAGTGGCTAGCTGCGGCTGGCTGACTGTCTAGCAACTAGCACACACCCCAGTCCATAGGTGTAAGTCAAAGAAAAAATAAGGGCAAATAGAAATAGCTCTTGGGGTCCTTTAGTCTAGTCTATTCTCCTTGTTTGCAGACAGTGCTTACTGGCACAGGAGGCACTGGGAAAGAAGAGACAATTCACTGAGCACTACTAGTACACCTATGCACTACAACTGCTAAATGAGTCAGAAAGAAGGTACAATGAATAAAGGCTGGCATTATAATTGTTTCTAGCCTAAGCCTATTTCATTTTTATTTTTCCTTTCCAACCCTACTGAACTTGGGTTGTACTGTGTCACCTGACCATACCAGTCCTTGGCAGATTCTTTCCCACAGTACGTCAGTATATCACCAGGTCTACAGTGACTTTCAAAGATAAATAATTTTATGTTGCTGTACTATTTTAGCTGCAGTGCTTCACAACCCTTTCTTTATGTGTAGCTTACTTTTTTAGCAGCAATCACACAAAACCATGATTTCCAGTCACTCTCACCCAACTGCAGTGAAACAAGTCCTCTTCAAATTGTTTTTCCCTGATCAGTGGCACCTTTTTCTTGTTTGATTTGGCTAATTCAAGACTCCACACTTGTCTCTCGACGTTTTTTCCGACCAAGTTGGTCCTCCTTCTACTTCATTATACTTTGTTCCAGTAAAGGTCATGAAGCCAGGGACAAGAAAACACACCTCCTTCTTGTATCTTTTATTTTTTTCCCTCCAATTTTTAAGACCCCGACTGACTGTACAGTCCCCCGACCCCCACCACCGTTGAGTTCACTGGTAACTCCCCACCACCTCCTTCCACTTCAGTGCTTTCTCTCAGTGAAAAACAACTCTTTTTGTCCCCATAACTACAGTGCAGTCCAACTCCTCGACAGTAATAGCTGGCTGAGTAAACACGTTTTTTCCTTCTCAGATCCTTGGACTGATCGAGACGGCAACCCCCTCCTCCAAACTAAGTGACAAAGTTAAACTCTCCCTGTGTATTCATTTTCTAATTTCCCCTTTGTTCAGATTTTTCTTTTAAGGCTGCTTTAATTTACTTATATTTCTGCCAACCAAGACAAGTTGAGAGCTGACTTGTGGTAATAAAATATAGCTGTACTGAATCTGTGATAATTAGCGATATTCAAAAATCACTCTGTCCGCTATAGGATTGAGTAATGAAATGGCGCTATCGGTAACATGCTCCTGCTTCTGTCCCTGAAACCTCTCGCCCAACCACTGCCGCGGCCAATACCCAGGACTGACAGGTACTATTCCACATTGAATTCACTTACTCACCTGTCAGTCCTGGATCCAGCCACGCTTTTCTGATGTTGTAATGGGTGGAGAGGGATTGTGGAGGGTCCTGCCGAATCCTTGATAACCGCATGCTGCTGCGCTCACTCCGGCAGATCTGGCGCCCACATTATTAAATCTTTGTCACCCATATGACACACTGGCCTGGCTAAGGAAGAATGAGGTGCAGTGGCACCTAAAGGTTGGTCGGCGCACAGCAGGCAAGCACTGCAGCAAGGGAAAAATAAGCTCTTTGAGTTGGTTGTCCGTGGACAACCAGCTAATTCAATTGTGCTAGTCCGTCTGTAAATTCTTGTAGCCCAGGACATCGGGCTATTGGATTTGTCGAACCCTGGTACAAAATGAACCCTTAAAACTCTATTAAAGACCTCAGAATAAACTCTTACCTTTTCCCAGTTTGGTAAAACCAATAAGCTTTGTACAGTGTCAACTTTAACCATGTATGCTTCACTTGTCAAGAAAAAGAATTTCAAAGGCACACCAAGTAGTCTCTAAAGTAGAGGTTTACTTAAAAATAGATGACAAAATGTAAAATGTAAATACAGAACCATACATCACAAAAACATGCAATGATTTAAAAGAACAAGGGTTAAAAAAAGTGCAAAATTCCTACCACCAGACAATTAGACTTGTATATCTAATGTATCTCTTCTAATAGTGCTGATAGACAGATGTTGTTGTCAAGAGAGTCCAAACGTGTGTTTTTACAGGTCACTCACAGCATAATTAAAACACTGTCTTGAGCCTGCCTTCTCCATGATGTCACCCATCTCCTCCTCTGTTTATTAAAAATTATGCAATCAGGATGTCTATCCAGCAGGAGGTAAATTAATAAAGGTGACCTCAGCAAAACTCACGTCCCCACATGACTTTCTTTAAATAACATCCCCTCTTTGATCTCAAGTAGCTCTTCTTCCCAGGACACATCAAATAATCTTTTATGACTTCGCACTAAAGCATCATAACCTGCGCTCTTCCTCTAAATGTTATAAAAGTTTATGATTTCCCATCCTAGCAGCTGACAAGCTACAATTAAGCTAGATAAACAGGGGATCCTTAATTAAGACTCTTCTAGCCTGTAATTATCTCCTGGCTGTTCTCTTTTAGCTGAAACAGCATGTCTTATGAGAGACACTCAATAATACATTTTTATATTACAAAAATCATACAGCAATCAGAACCAGCTGTCCATGTGTCACAACGCTTAGTTCTGCAAATCTTTGTACCTGTAATGTAATGCTGTTGCTGCCTTTTATGTTAGCATAGTCTGAAATTTAGAGCTTAACCAGTTTACTGGTCCTAGCCATACACCCTATCCACTGTAGGCCTGTTTGTGCAATTTCTAATAACCTACTGTATTTGTGCTGTTGCTGCCATCTATACTAGTGTAGTCAGAAATTTAGAAATTCACCAATGTTAATGGTCTTAGCCAATCACCCTATCTAGGGTAGGCTTCTTTTTGCAATTCTATTACCTATATATGCTGTTTCTGATTATTGCATACATGCAGTGAGTGAAGTAGGAACTTCCAGCCTTACTGGTCTTAGGCCTAAAGCTCTACTTATCCTCTGTTTGTTGCTGCTGCAGTATTTTTACTAGTATAGCCAGAAACCTACTATTTGCCAGAGTCTCTGATCTTAGTCATTTTGAGTTTATTTTACATTGTTTCTCTCATTGATTGCTGACATTTTTTGCCTGTTTACTATTGAGCCTGCTAACAATTCATGTTAATTAACTAGGGTTATTCTTACCTGATTTGTTGTTTGCTATATCTGAGGCCTATAACATATTGTCCCGGTCTACTACACCAATAACTGAGGTCTCCACTGCTCTCCTCATGCACTATTGTTTGCTGCCTCTATACCGATAGTGCTGACTTCATCATATAATGCATCCAGCAGTGCCCGCATCCATTATATGCTCCCTACTTCTGGGCCTCACATTTCTATGTGACTCCAGTGCCTACCTTCTGGCCAGAGACCTACCAGCTCAACATTTCTACTCCTCCTCAACCTTGTTGAGTTGCCCCCCCCCACACGCTCCTTATGCCTTCCCTCACCCCTTATCTTCCCTTGCTTGCCTGGAGAAGAGACAGTGTCACCTTTTGGCACCTATATTTACTCCCTGGGCCCCACACAACAATCACTTTCTGTGTCACACAACAATAATTCTTTGGCTCCCCTACTACTACTTTTACTAGGTGGAGGCATCAAAACCAACCATGGTCCAATGTATGCCCCACTGAATCACACAAATCCCCTCTGGCCAAGTAGCCATGGGTTAACAATTGCCCATTTGAATGTTTATGGCATCCTCTCCAAAATTCATGAATTAGAAGCCTGGACAGCCCTCCACAACCCTGATGTTCTAGAGCATAACCAAGACCTAGCTGAAGTCCTCCATCCCAGACTCACACTGCCAAATCAGGGGCTGTACCCTATTCAGACCTGATAGACCGGGGAAGAAAAAAGGGGGTGTGGTGCTGCTGCTGCTTTTCAAAAATCACTTAACTTTCTCTATTTTCTTGACCAGTGACTCTGTTGATTCCTCTCCAGAACAGATTATAGCTGAATGACCTGCAGGTCACTAAGAAGCTGTACATGGGGTGTGTATACAATCCTCCCAAGGGGTCTGAGTGGACTTGCTCAAATTACAAATGGCATTGGCCACCTCTCTCCTTCAAGGGACCTTATAATGGTTTATGATTTTAACCTCAACTGGCTTAATGTCCAACAATTCGAGTATGTTGAGCTACATAAGCAACTGAACCTCACCCAGATTATCTCCTCCTCCACATGGCTCAACCCTAAGTCCTCAAATCACTTCCTCCTCAACTGGATCCTAACAAACCAAGAAGACAGGGTCCTATTGGTTGGGGTGCTGTCCGACTCCATCAGTGACCACTACCCCACTTTCTATATGTTATATGTAGTCTTGTTGTAGCCCTTGCCCCCCACACAAACTTATATCCTTCAGGGACTTCTTCAAATGTAACATAGACAAATTTCACTCTGATGTTATGGCAGTTAATTGGTCCACTCACTGACAGATGTAGATTCAGCACTAAGGTTCCTCACTGCTGCCTTGTCTTCCATACAAGAGAAGCACTTTCCAGTTACTACCCATCGAGTCAGGGGAGGGAACTCAAGATGGCTCACCAAAGAGCTTCTGACCAAAATGAAACAGCGGGATGCCTTTTGGGTAACTTTAAATCCTCTCCGTTTTCTGCAAACTGGGAAAATTATCATAGGCTCTGGAACCTGTGTAAGCAGCAGTCTAAACTTCTCAAAGCCTCCTTCATTAAAAACCAGCAGACCTGCAGCCTTGGTGACCCTCATAGGTTCTGGACCTCAGTTAACTCCTTTACTAAACCTGGCCACAAACAGAGCAGCATCAACTTATTCACAGATGCTGGACTCCTAACTGACCCATTAAAAGTTGCTGAAGCCCTGAACCACAAGTTTTCTAATCTAGAAGTTTACCTTGCTAAATTCCCACTCAAGATTGCTTCTCCTGTCCTTGGGAGTGAGGGAGCTGATGTGACTGGCTGTCCCCCCTTCCACTTTAAAGCTACTTCCCCACAAAGGTACGACATCTCTTCAAGGTCTTTCCCAACTCTGGCAGTGCTTAGAGTGATGGTCTCTACCCTTGATTCCTTAAATTGTCTGCTGAGCTTATTGCTAAACCCCTTCCTATCTTATTTAACCTGTCCCTTTCAACCTCATCCATCCCCCTGCTTTGAAAACAGGCCAGAGTAAGTTCTCTTATTTAAGTCAAGAGTCCCTGAACTCATGGATAATTACAGGCTAGTCTCCATTCTCTCGCATCTGAGCAAGCTCCTTGAATAAATTGTCTTTTTGCAAATTTCTGGACATATCTTAAAGTACAGTTTGCTATCTCCTAACCAGCATGGTTTTAATAAGGTCTTCAGCACTACCACAGTGCTGGCTTGCTTCACAGACCACATCCTAAGGAGAGCAGATGAAGGTAAGCTCACTGGGGCAATCTTCATCAATCTCACTAAGGCTTTCAACCTTGTAGATAATGATATTCTCCTTTGCAAACTCATTTCTTATGGATTCTCAAAAGGTACCACAGACTGGTTTAGTAATCACATCTCTGAAAGATCCCAAAGGATTTGCACTAGGGGTGTCATAGCCAGCCATCTAGAGGTGCATAGTGGAGTCCTGCAAGGGTCCATACTAGGACCCATCCTCTTCTCCCTTTTTGTCAACCACCTCCTTGGAGAAAGTTCAGGTTGCCCTAAAATTATGTATGCAAATGATCTTATTATATTTAGGAGTGACAAAAGCCCACTTAACTTATCCCTCTCCCACTCCAAGGATTTCAAATTCATTCATGATTAGTTCACATAAAGCAGACTACTTGTCAGTGCTAAAAAAAACCAAGACCATGTTATTTGGGTCCAAGTCTATTCTTGCTAAATGCTCCTTTAGGCAAACCAAATCCTGTTGTATCCTGGCCCCAGATGCCCTCCCCACCGAACATATCTCCACCTTAAAATGTTTCAGAGTCACCCTTTATCACTCCCTTACTTTTGAACATCATATTGGGCTAGTTGTGAAATGTGTTAACCAACAGCTGGTTGCCTGCTATTGCCTGAGGCATCTCATGACCCCTGATGTAATCTGGCTATTGGACAGGGTATGCTCCTACCCCTCCTGTATTACTGTTCTCCCATCATCTCTCAAACCTCATCTCATCACATCTCACATCTCAATACTGCCTTTAACAACATTTGCGTATTTGTCTCGCTAGCCCTATATAACACCCACCACTGCTCCCTTTACTTGTCACTTGGATGGCTTTTACCCCAGGCCAGTCTGGACTTCCTTATGGGTACTCTTATTTATAAATCCCTCCATGATGGTGTCTACTGCCCCTTAACCAAATTTCTCAACATCAAACATGGCACACAGGAACTGAGGTCCTCCTCTCAATGCCTCCTTGAATATCTCCAGACTACTACTGATATGAGGCAGAGATCCTTCTCCATAGCTGCCCCCAAGCTCTGGAACAGCCTACCAGCCATGCTTCAGTCATGAAGCAACCCTCATCTATTCAAAGTATACTTGAAAAATGCCATTCTATCTGCCTTGGCCTGCAAGTGCACTTCCTGATCTTAGCCAGGGTGGATTCCTTTTGTCAGCCTCTCACCCCACTAGACTAATGGATGCCATTCCTCTTGCCACTCGTTGACTTTAATCCTCAGCTGTTGGCTGGGTTGTATTCCCCATTTTCACTCACATACAGTTTTTTGCACAGACTTATGGGTGTTACTACCTGTTTTTACTACCACTGTCCACAATTTAAATTGTATCTTACCTGTGTATTGTATTGCTGAACCTTGCGTATTGTACTCTCATGTACTGTATGCTGTATTGCTCATGTTTTTTTCTTGTTCCTTGTTCTGTATGCATCATCTATATGGCACAGGTAACACCTGAAAATTGTCCCTGGGACCAGTGTACCTACCTGGTTACCAAATAAATAAAGAACTAAAGAAATATTGCAATGAACGATGGGAAGTCTCTCTCTCAGTGGGGTGTGTTTATGGGCCAAATTTGGATGATCCCTTTTTTCCAGAAACTAGCATCTGAGATGGCAGAGTTTGAGGTCCCTGGGTGCTGGGGGAGATTTTATCTGTGTGGACGATACAGTATCAGATAAGTTTAACACAACTCCTGCCCTGGTTTCCTGGTGTGCAAAGTTACTAGGACAAGTTCCCAGTCTGGCATTGAAGAGTGAAGACATGTCACTGGTCCAGAGAGGATTATGGCATTGGACACCCCTCCAGTAGGCAAGTATGGGGTGGGGTGGTGGGTGCTGAGTGGGAGGGTAATGGCAGTGCTTTGCTGGCAGCTGCAACAGACATCAAAGGATCAATTCTGTTACAGGGTGTATAACAAGATAAAAAAAGATAAATAAAAGACTACAAGAGATGGTTTTCTTTATTTCAGGTACTGACACTAGGGACTGGTCACCCCAGTGTTGGTGTTATTTTTTGGTGGCACCAAAGGTGAGCTCCCTGTTGTCACACAGTGAAAACAGGTGGGTTGGCGGGTACAGGCTAGCACCAGAGATTGGGCAGCCCAGTGTCAGAAAATTAACAAGAAAGGGATGGAAGGGACTAAGGAATGATTGTCTTTATTTCAATTACTGACACTGGAAACTGGCACTGGGGATTGGGCACCCCAGTGTTGGTGTCATGTTTGGCAGCACTGTGGCTGGGCTCCTCAGTGTTGCACAGTGAAAAAGGGTAGGTGGGGGTTACTAGGTGACACCAGGCATTGGGCACCCCAGTGTCAGAAGAAGTAAAGTAAGTAAAGTAAAATGTATTTATATGATGTGCCCTTCCGGAGCTCAGGGCGCCTTTACAATACAGTACAGTAACAGCTTAAAATCAGTAAAACTGATAACAAACAATAACAACCACTCAATAAAACCCTGAAAATGCCTGGTTAAATAAATTTGTTTTTAAGGATTTTTTAAATCCTTCCATAGTCAAGCTAACTCGTATCTGGCAAGGTAGAGAATTCCACAGGATAGGTGCCATAAATTCAAAAGATCTTCTTCCAGAAGTTTTCAGGGATACCCTGGGAATCTCTAGCAATCCCTCACCAGAGGATTGGAGTGAGCGGGAGGGGCAGTAGGAAAACAAGAGTTATTTCAGGTAGTGAGGTCCCGACTCATGTACGGCCTTATAGGTCAGTAATACGACCTTGAAGGTGATCTGCCATTGTATAGGCAGCCAGTGCTGGTCACGCAGCACAGGTGTTATATGACTGGATCTAGAGATTCCAGTCAACAACCTGAACATAGCGTTCTGCACTAGCTGCAAGCAGTGGATATCAAACCCCGGTAGCCCTAGATAGAGGGCATTGCAGTAATCAAAATGACCGGTGACAAAGGCGTGGACCAAAGTAGGAAGATCTTCGGGCGGGACCAGGTGTTTCACCTGGGCTGTATTCCTTAGATGGAAAAAGGAAGATTTGACTACAGCCTACACCTGTGCCCTTGGGGTCAGGCCCTCATCAAATACCATGCCCAGGTTACATACCTGACCCGAGGCTATAAGCGGGGTCCCCCCAAGGTATAAATCTGAGGGTTTCCGGCCCATGCCCCTGTTGTCCTAAAACCAGGGTGCACCACCAATACCTCTGTTTTACACGAGTTCAAATGAAGCCAGCTAGTACTCATCCAGTTCTGTATCTCCAGCAGTGTAGAAGGACACTAGGTGGGTTACAGAAGGACTCTGACACAGTCTGTATTCTTCAGGATGAACTTCAGGCAGTTTTATTCAACAAGTTCCAAACATAATATATCAAGCGAAAATTAAAGGCGGACTTATTCCGGCAGACTATAAAGAACAAAATAAAAGAATACAAACACGAAGGCATCAACCATGAGTAGTAGTATCCACATTAAACTAGAGCACTAGTTCTGGATGTATACACGTCACCATCCCGACTGCTACTGACTCTTTACTTTCTATTGCTGAAATTATATACCCAATACTGAGCTCTCATTGGGTGAATTTCCCCTCAATCAAATGAACTAAAAGATTCCTCTTTTAAACAACTTATTTATATATTTTAAACATAATGAATTTCCATTCTGATGTATTTTAAGCTCCTATAGGAGGTGTGAGCATATTAATATTAAACTTAAGCCTTTAAGCCTTCTTTTGGTATGTTTTCCGAGTAAGTCCCTCCCCTTTGCTATAAGGGTAACAACACAATGGCCGGCTGGTCCCTAGAGAAAGGGTTACCAAAAAGAACATATAATGCAGACCAGGTAATACAGCATTTTCTACAATGTCTCTGTACACACCTACTTACATTTCTTATCTGGTTTGGCTTTATATCATGGTGTAAAGAAAAGGCTGACTAGCACAGGACTGTAACAGTTCTATGTCAGCAAGTAAACAAACAAAACAACACTCGGTGCTGCATATTGACTCACAGCCTTCTAACTGTTTCTACACGAATCTAATTCTTTTATTATATTAGATTTATAACGCTTTAGCGATAAAAAAAAGGTAACAGCATTATTATTCCTGTTCAGAAACACGAAAAATGTCTTTGTTTACTAGTCACGTATCGGCGAAGCTTGCATTTATTAATGCGACGCTCAGGCAGCTCAGAAATGCAAAAAAAAAAAAGCTTAATAACCAGAATACCATTTTCTTTTATGAAAACCCAGGGAGAGACTGCTCTGGAGGGTAAAAATGTGGTTGAAGTCTTATTTTGAGGAAACGCAGAACGTTGCAGAGGCTTTTAACATTATGGCCATTTAAAGTGACCATGTTTATTTAAACTCTAGCCTCAATGAAATGACCTAACAAATTCACTTGGGGTAGCCAGAAACAAGGGAGGGGGAACAACAACTAGACTCAAACGACAAAAATAGCATAGGTGGCCAGTCTATGCAAGACACACAAACAAATACAAGGGTTAGACACATGAAGGAAAAAAGGGGGGGGTTCTGGCTACTACAATACAACAACATCCAAGAAATGAAAAAACAAATTGGGATTTCTGGTGACCCTTTGACAAGCAGGCAGTTGTTAAACACCATGATTGAATCAAGCTCCTGTTCAGGCACAAAAGACATGTAGAACTGAGAGTCTTCAGCATAGCAATGAAAATCAGCCCATACCATCTTATAATGTCCCCTAGTGGCAGCATATACACTGCAAATAACATGGGAGACAGCACCAAACCCTGTGGAACCTTGCAGGGCAGCCAGTGAGGGACCAAGGAATAAATCCCCGACACCACTGTCTGTGATCTGCCCTCAAGGAAGGATCAAAACCAACTGAGGATTGCCCCCCTCAGTCCACAGAAAAAACACAGGTGCTTGAGCATCACTCCATGATCCACGGTGTCAAGTGCTGCTGAGAGATCAAGGAGAACCATGATGGAATGAGCTCTCCAATCTCTTGCCATCAGGAGATCATTTAGTACCCACACCAGAGACGTCTCAGTACTATGCCGCTTCCTGAAGCCAGACTGGAGAGGGTCATAGATATTGTGGCTGGTTAAATGATCCTCCAGCTGCAAAGTGACCACCTTCTCAATAACTTTCCCTGCAAAGAGTAAGTTGGAGACTGGTCTGTAGTTAGCTGGGCAGTCAGGATCAAGGGAGGGCTTTTCAAAAGAGGGCATACTACTGCCTCTTTTAAGGGATCTGGAAAGATCCCTCTCTCCAATGAAGCTGCCACTATCCCAGCAAGGACCAGGCCAATGACCTCTACACACCCCACTAATAGGTGTGTAGGTCCCGGATCCAAACTACAGTAGGTTGGCCGCAAAGTCTGGGCAGTCCTCACTATATCCATGACTGCCGGTTGACTAAAGGTAAACCAAGTCAACTGGGCATTAGAAACACCCAATTGCTCAGTGCAAGGTCCAATGGGAAGGCACTGGCTGATCTCATACCTGATGGTGGACACCTTATCAGTGAAAAACTGTGCAAACTCCTCACACTGTACTTGTGACAGTGCCTGACTGGCATGGAGACAGGCTGGATTGCACAGTCTGTCCACAGTCTGGAAGAGCTGGGCTGGCCTATTCTTCACTGTAGCAATTTCCTTGGACAGGAACTCTGCCTTCTTATGGGAAATTGCTGATTGGTAGATTGTATAGTGATCCAACAATCTAAGCTTATCCACCTTCAGGTGAGTATTCCACCAGTGTCTTTCCAGTCTTCGCCCTTGTCTCTTCAGCTCATGTATCTCCCCATTAAACCAGGGGGCCCCTGGGCAAAGAGTAAGAGGGTGAACATGAGTTGGAGCAATGACATCCAAGGCCCCCACAGCAGCCATATTATTGGCCAACACTAAGGGCCCTGGCTCAGTGCTATCCATTGGAAATCCCACTCCGTCATTAGGCCCTCTGAGGTAACACCTCTCAAAGGACAGAACTGCACTAACTCCTTAGGGGCAGGCCTACTTTGGGGGCTGTGAAACTGAATCCCAGGGTGTGATGGTCAGACCAACCATTTGGCTCCACCTCCACATCTGAGATCTCCATCACCAGATGGAACATCAAGTCCAATGTGTGCCCCCATTGTGGGTCACAGAAGTAATAACCCATGTCAGGCTCAATTAATCCATCAATTGGAGGAGGTTTTGTCCAAATGGTGAGAGCTCATCTTCAACCCAGGCATTGAAGTCCCCCAGAATTAACCATCTGGGGGACTCCAATACCATCTCGGTGATGAAGTCCGCAACCTCCTTTAGGAACTCCCTCCCATCACCTGGTGGACGAGAGTTGAGAAGGGTCCCGTAGCCTGCATCAGTGCCACTATACACTCAAAAGGGTTGGTGTCTCCAACTGACACCTCCCTGAGATCTAGTTTCTGTCTAAAACAGACAGCACCCCCACCCCTACGGTCCACTCTCAGGCAGTGAATCACCAAGAACCCAGCCGGAACCGCAGACTCCAAAAAAGGCCCGCACTTCCATCCAGCCAGGACTCGGTGATGCAAGCAAGGTCAACAGAAGCAACAAGATCTGCAACCACTGCAGTCTTATTCCTAATCGACCTGGCATTGCTTAACAACACATAAAAGGGAAGGGAATCCAAGGATGGGCCCACTTCCTGCCTGACCAAGTCAGAGCCCTTAGGTATTAGCACAAGCCAAGGGTAACCTCATTCCTGTGCTCATTTAACCCCAGGGCATCTCCTGGTTCTCACTGTCTCTATTCACTGACTCCTTTCCCATCTCTCCCAAGAGTTCCAGGATCTCCGACTCCTTCTGCCCTCTCGTCTCAGGATGCAGAAAGCTTGACTTCTATTATAAACTTCCACAGGGAGCAGAGGATGTTCAAAAGGATGAAGATCCTTTAGTCTTGAGGGGGAGTACTTCCTGACTATGTCCCTAATACCCCAGTACATATTTCAGACAATCCTCACAACCCAATCTTTCAACTCACAGACCCACTCACCCAATACCCTTCCTCTCCCCTCTACTAAACTTTCCAGCAATGTATCCCCTTACTTAAATACATATAATAATCCTCTTTAAATCAAGAAACTTTATAAATGTCAGGAAAGTTCCTTCTAGTCTCTGATTAGTGGCTTTGATTTTATTTTCCTGCCCCCACCCTTACAGTGCTCTCATCACTGCAGGAAAAGGGCCTTTTGAGGACTTTCCAGGCCACCTCTCATATAGCTAGATATTAATCTTAAATAGTACTCCAAGTCCAGTAATCAGTCCATTAAGTAAATCCATCACCAATTTCCTAATAAAATTACAATTTATTTTCAACCCCCCCGACTATAGTAAACTTGGTAGGCCCCAGATAAGCCTTACTCTCCTCTACCATTCACAAATTCCAGTCACAGAAGTTGAAAACTCTTTTTTTAAATGGTAAATTAAACCAGCATATGCACAGTGAATTCTTGAATGAAAAGGAGGGATTGTTTTTATGTTGGGGATGGGTGGACCACAGCAGGCTATTCATGACACTGATCAGCTCTGCTTGCTGGGTGGCATTATACAGATCCATGAAAAGAGATACCCTATCATGGGTGTTGCTCTTTCCTTTGAACTACATGAAGTTTCCACCTAGCAAGACCAGAACTGTGTCATGATCAGCCTGGCTGATGACTGATTTGACACGGTCAAGCCCCTTGCAGACTGCCCTGTATTGGACTGACAGTGACACACCTCTCAAAATCCACTATCATACCAACATGTTTGCTTTGTGCAAGCGCAATGGTGAATATAAAAAGGAGTAAAATGGGGTGTTTGCTCACCTTGCTACTATTCAGTCTACGCATTGAGACACTTATACAGTCCCTTAAAGGCATTGATACTTTCTCTTCCTCCTTAAATGGGGATAAGATTCAAATATTGTTCTATGTAAACAATGTGATTATAAGGTCACAAAACCCACTAGGTTTAAAAAGAGACTTCCACACAGTCAAACAGCAACTAATGGCTCCGTATTTAAATAAGAATACTTCTAAGTTGAAAATTATGATTTTTGGAAACAAAGGGATAGCAGAAAACTCATGGAAAATAGAGGATGATCTTACTGAAATGGTGGAAGTGTACCTGTGTTTAGTGACTCTGCCAAATGATAAAATTTATATTGAAAAAGCTAAGGAAAATGTCTCACACTTCACAAAGGGAATACATAGCTTTCTGACATTTTTGCCAATATCTCTTTTGTAGACCTAAAAACCTATGAGGCAAAGATAAATGCACAAATATTATATTCTATTGAACTGTGGAGCCTGGATAAAAATTGTAATTTTGTAGAGTCTGTACAAATGTCATCCTACAGACAGATCCTTGCACTACCCTGGGATAAACCCGCAGCATTTATCTACCTAGAAGCAAATATTCTCCCTTTGTAAATGAGATGAGTGATGAGAGCAATATGGTATTGGGGAAAATAATACAGATGCCATCAGAACACCTTTCATATAATGTCTGGCAGGAATTCCTTATATAGTGAGCATTCATGGTTTTATACCTTTAACAGTAGATGGTGATTATTGGGCTTACCAACTCTGTGGGACCCATATTTGCAAGAACATTCACTAACCACTATAAGTGATGCAAAGCAAAGACTGAAAGATGCACATTACCAAAAATAGACCTCTAAATTACCCATACATGTACAGTATTGACCAATTAATTTGACTGACATACAATACAGGCAGACTGGATGGGCCTGGTGGTCCTTATCGGCCATCAAATTTTCTATGTTTCTATGACACCTCTCAGAAAATGTTCACTAGAATATTGTTGAACAGACTGGAAACCTGGGTTAAAAATATCAAGGTTTTAGAAAAACTCATTTTACAGTACAATACTGTATGGTTCTACAACAGTTAATTTATAAGTACGTTAAAGTAAAGAAGGCAAGACTATTCTGTTGTTTCATAGGTCTTAAGATGGCATTCCATAGTACCAGTAGAAAGACTCTTTGATTAACATTAATGAATCATGGAGTAGACGACTACCTGTTAAACATTTAAAGTAACACTTCACGAGAATACTTGGTCTAAGGTACAAAATAATCTTCATGGTAACCTCATAAACTCAAGTAAAACAAATTTACAGGTACTGTAGGTGTTAGGCAGGGCTGTATTCTAGCCCTTTTACTCTTTAACTTGTACACTAACAGTATCTTGGAACATTTCTACAACTTAGATTTCCATTCTCCAAGACTTTTCAGTAAGTCAATTTCTTTCTTAGCATATGCTGATGATGTACCTGTAGTTTTATTATCAACATCACTACTTGGTTTTCAAAGGAAGTTAAATAATTTTTCACAGCTTTGTGATGTCAAACATTTGCAAATAAATGGGAAAAATGCAAATGGTAGTTTTTGACACTAATACATTCAAAAAATATAAGCTAAGGCTAAACAAATTATCAGTTGAAACAGTTAAAACATACAACTACTTATGTGCATGCTTTGCTATGAATACTAAATGGAACCAGCATTCAGATTATGTAAAAAAGAAGATGCAGATATCCATTAACTGACTTAAAAGATTCACACAAACCTGTGGTGGATTTTCAGTGATAGGAGCTTTCACTGTAATAAATGTTAAAGTTACAAATGCAATACTTTACATAGCGGAAGTCTGAAGCATCTCTGGTTGTACCTGACTTGAAACAATCATGAGCAACTTATATCAATATTTGTTAAGACTTCCACATAGCACCACTGCACTTTTCTTGAGAGTAGAATTGGGACAGTACCCAATTAAAACTCACATCTTAATTGAAACAAAAATGTTTTAACAGATCTTCAGGTGATGTCTGATGACCATCTTCCCAAATTGTGTTTTGAAGAGCAGATTGCATATTCCTTAAAGGGTTTCTCTTTCCCTTATATGACATTTATAAGGAACTAAGTTATATCCAGTGGAATTGGGATCCATATTATTTGAAATATACAGAACATCACGTGCTGTTTTAGATTATATTAGCTCCAGATGCAAAGATATTGCAGCACAACAAGATATGGCTAACATTAGTACTTCAAAAATTCTAATTTCTTATAAGTATCTTAAAAAAGTTTTTGGGATGGAAACATAGCTAGTTCAGTTTCTAGATAAGGAAAGGAAATACTGTATTACACACTTTCATCTTGAAACTTATAAGTCTAAACAATTAATGTTTAAACAAAAAAATGAAGGAGTGCTCTCTCCATTTTGTGACTGTGCACATGGTGAACATGATGACCTGGAACACATAGTGTTAAGATGTTCAATGTTCGAAAGAGAAAGAAAGATTTACCTAGATGGTTATATTTTGAAAAATAATTTTTCAAGTTATCAATTATTGTATAGTTTATTCTTCTTTGATGATGAATCCAAAATAAAAAATTTGTTGGCCTACTTATCTATTGTAAACTCAAGGCTAAGATGAAAAACTTTATTATATACCATGTTAACATTTTTAACTGATGGTTTGTATCATATACAGATGGGAGCTACTGTTTTTTTCAATTTTTTTAGGCTGAAGAAATTATTTTATTCCTTTTAGGAACTGGAGATTATAAGACACAATACGCTAACAGTGGATGTAGGTAACCAGACCCAAACCTAATAGTGTCTTATTTACATTCCAGATAAGTAAATATAGTCTGTAATTAGTTAAAGGGCAACCAACAGCTCCCAACCAATACATTAGGAAATAAATTGAGATATTAATAACCAACTGTTACCCTATCATCTATTTACAACAAATTGTAATGAAAAACAAAGTACATCTGTCTTCTGCTTTTTGCATATTTCCTATAAGCCAATTGAAATGCTGACTTATAAAAATAAGATCATCTTGTTCAATGTTTTTAGTCAAGCATCTTACTGTATTTGTATTTATGTTAACTTAATGTGTCTTTTGTCAATTGACTAACTGCCTTTATAACCTTATGTAATAGTGAATAGCTGAACAATAAAAATAGAATTGAATTGAAATTGACCTCTAAATTAACTTACGTACAGGGAACACATACAATATGTACAAGAATAATATTGACTTAGGGAAAAAAGGGGGTTAACAGTTTATACTTAACTTTCTGTAAAAAAATCACAACACAGACAAACACTATGCAGGTTCTGAAGGGGGATATTGGAGTAAGGAAATATTTTGTTTGGCAGAGGACATATAAATAGGGAAAATCAGAGAAGCAGATGTTCTGCAGATGAATTGCTATCTGTTAGATGTTTGTTCTTTGAATGTCAATTAACGACCAATGAAAGGAATACCTTATTATGCCCATCCATTACTTCTGGCTATGAAAGCAAAAAACAGCTAGGAGGACTAGAATATAAATAAAAAAATCTACACATTCACTATATATAGCCTCCTTTGCTTTTAAAGTGCTAATGAAATTGAAATAATCTTGAACAAAGTTTTATGCACTGCCTGCAAAATTTTATGTCTTTTGTGTTCAGTATGTGCCATGAAATACCGTACAATTTAAGTATGTAATATGTCTATATTGTTGAAAATGATATTTAACATTTGCATGCTATAAACAGATGTCTTTCTGTATACTTTTTACAGTGAAACTACACTGAACTGGAGCCAAGAGGG
The DNA here is from genome assembly GCA_016271365.2 of Neoceratodus forsteri. Lineage (NCBI taxonomy): Eukaryota > Metazoa > Chordata > Ceratodontiformes > Ceratodontidae > Neoceratodus > Neoceratodus forsteri. Next base: position 762,614,640 of record CM057451.1, read on the forward strand.
CAAGGAGCAAGGAGCAAGAAGAAGAGGGCCCTAGAGGATAGGAATAGTAAGACTAAAGAAGTGGAATGAAGCAGAGTGAACAAGGGAAAATGCAAGGGGGAAAGTGAGTCAACCAAGAAGGACAATGGGTCAGATATGATAGTAGCAGGGTGAGGTTAGAAAGTAGGAATATGGAAGGCAGTGCGTATGAATACAAGGAGCCTGTGAAATAAAATGGCGAAGCTCCAGGAGATAGCAGCAGAGGAAAAATCAGATTTGTTGGCAGTACCAGAAACATGGGTATCACTATACTGCAACTGAGATATAGCTCTTCCTGGGTACTCTCTTTTCAAGAGAGACAAGATGCAAGGCTGTGGGTGGGTGGGGAGGGGGTCTGTACATAAAAGATAGCAGAAAGGCCACAGATGACAGCACTATAAAGGGGAGAATGTTGTGAATCATTATGGGTAACGTTAGTGGCAATTATGGGGAGGGTCATTAGGATGGGGGGAGTGTACCAGCCACAAAACCAGACAGATGATATAGATAGAACACTGGTGGAGGGCATAAAGAAGGCAATCACAAAGGGGGAGAATATAATTATGGGAGACTTCAATCTTCCAGATATGGACTGGGAAATCCTGTTAGTCATAAGTACATGGAGCCAGATACAGGGAAAGGTAATGCAAAAGTGCCTACTAACCCACTGGGTTAAGAACCCTACCAAGGAAATGTACTTAGTGCTCTCCTGTGGGACAGCATAGGAGAGGTCAGACTAGAAGAGCACCTCAGGGCTCACAACCAGAACCTAGTGTGGTTTGGCATCATGCTAGAAACCCAGCACTCAAATTAAAAAACAATGATCTTGGATCTCAGAATGGCAGATTTGCAAAAGACGGAGCATTTAATTCAGAAGAAACTTGTGAAGGTGAGGGATGTGGAAAGGGTTGAGACCAAGTGTAAAATAAAGCAGGGAATTTTGGAAGAAACTAGCTCCAGTCCTGCTTGAGGCAGGTAAGAAAGAAAAAGAAACACAAAAGACCACTTTGATTCTTGACAGAAGTGGAGGAAGCAATCTGGCTAAAGAGGACAGCTTTTAGTAAGTACAAAGGGCCCAAGCGCATGCAAATAGGGAACTCTATGTGGAGATAGCAAGGAAGACTCACACAGTTGTGAGAAAAACAAAAGCAGAAGCTGAGTAGAAAATAGTAGAGGGTATAAAGGAAGGGGAAACAACTTTCTTCCACGATATCAAATAATACCAGAGGACCATACCTCTCAACCCCCTGCCTCAAGAATCAGGGACAAAATCAGGAACACATCTTAAAAAATGGTAATATCAGTTCTTGAAGCTGTTGCAATAAGTGGTTTAGTGATAAACGCATTTTCTGATGGAGAACTGGACTGTAAAACTATTGCCCAGTATAATTTTATGACTCAGATTACTACTCTTCAGTGGCAGAAATGCCAAATGTAGTATGGAGAAAGGAAACTGGTACTGCAAAATCAGAGACATCACTGAATATCAGGGGCAGTGGAGATATATGTAGAGTACAAAGAGAGGAATTGTTGCATTGAACAAAGGAGGGGAAATTGACCATAAAGATTTGGGGGAAAATTATGATAGAATTGCTAAGGACTAATAATAATGAAACAGCAAATACTGTAACACTGATGGTCAAATAGTCCCATTAGACACTGGTGTAGCGGAAATCTTCAAAAACTATTTTATAAGTATGAGTTCTGAAGTACTGAAAAAGAAAGGTTCCCAGGTACATACTAGGGAAAGGAATAACTTGCGCTATTTGTCCGTAAATTAGTATTCATGACCTGCACTTATATCATCATTTAAATTTATGGACATCACTGTGGAAGAAGTTAGAGAAGAATTACTGTAAATAGACATGACTAAGGCAATAGGACTTAACAGTATTCCTTCCAGGCTTGTAAAATATGCACTCCCAAATTAGCATACATTAATGCAAATTTTCAGCTTGTATCTTAAGCTGGCAGAATTTCCCGAAGCAGGAAAATGTGCTAAAATTATTTCAGTTTTTAAATCCAGTTCTATGCAAGAGTTAGGAAATGATCAACTACTGTAATATCCCTGCTCCCATAAATATCTAAAATACTTGAGAGACTTGTCTTTAATCAGTTGAAAAGGTATCTGGAAAAGCATAAGAATGGAGAGTATCACTTGTGGACAATGTGTGGTCCTATTCGGCAGGGTGCTCTTCCATGGCCTGGGTCAATGTCCGACTTGCTGGGCTATAGCCAACCCTAGGGCCCAGCTGAGGGAAGCATGGGCCACAATACATAAGCTCCAGGTCAGATTGCAAAGCTACAGGCACCTGCTCATTCCACCTTCGACCCAGCAGCACACAAATGTCAGCACCAGTCCTAGGCAGGATCCAGAATCAGAGGGCTGGCAGGTGGTCAGGAGTGGGAGGCAAGGCTATGTGGTAAGAACTGAAACACGAACATCCGAAAACAACATGCTTATAAATAAAAGATATGCACCACTGGCAATGGAACCAGTCACTGGGCACTGTGGTGCTTCTAGGGAACAGCTCATGGAGCCAAGCATAATCAAAAAGGATAAAGAAAACAATGGCAACAGGGACAAAAGGAAACTTATCATAGTGAGAGATTCCATGATCCGCAGAGTGGAATCTCACAATAATTCAGGGTCATTGTCAAGTGTCTCCTAGGCGCATCTGCAAAAAAGGCCACAAAACGCATTGAGCAGATTGTGAGAAGGGAGGATGGAACAAAACATGTAGTCATTCACCTAGGGACAAATGACTTGTCCAATCAACCAGTTGTGGAGACAAAGGAACAAATTGTAAAACTTGCTAACAGAATATCCTCTCTTTCATCCTTACTGGCATTCTTGGAGGTATTTCCAGTCTGGGGTTGGGGGTGGGGGGAAGCAGCAAGAGGGTCAGAGAGGAGGACATACATGAGTTTAACTTATGGCTGAGGGAATGGTGCCAGGAAAATGGCTACTGTCTGTCAACTGGCAGTGCTTCTGGGAGAGGGGCTTCTTTTGGTATGATGGCCTCCACCTGACAAAAGAAGGGGTGAGGGCACTTGGTCAAAAATTTGATGTGTATGCGGTCCTTTTAAACTGAAGGCTGGGGAGGTGGTAACAACACTTATCATGGTGAAGGGTAAGAAGGTCACTACCCCCCTGACAGCAGCAAATGATAGGGTAACTGCTCTAAAGCACAATAATACCATACACATTAGGGAAAACTCTCTTGTCAATGCCTGGGGCAAAACTCTTCAACAACATTTTTTGTCTGAAACCACAGGTACAGATGCAAGGAGTTCCAGCAGTGGTACAAACGAGGGGTGGAAACCTTTCCAACAAAATTTTTTGTCCAAAACAATAGGTGCAAACCCGAAAGAGCCCCATAAATCTTTTGTTAAATACCACAGGTGCAGACCAAAGGAGATCCATTAAGGGTACTAAAGAGGCATGGCAAAACAAAAGGAAACCCACCTGTGCTAAGAGTGGAGGTAAAACATTCAGGGCAATGGCAATAAATGCCAGAAGCTTTGTGAGCAAAATCCCTGACTTCATGGCCATTGTGGCAGAAGTCAAACTCGACTTGGTGGCTGTGGCAGAAATTTGGTTCACAGAGAACCATAGTTAGGACATGGCTATCCCGGGCTACCACCTGTACAGAAGGGGCAGGAAGGATAGGAAAGGGGCTGGGGTAGCATTATATGACCAGGAGGAAATCAAGGCTACAAAGATTCAGGGGATCCCAGATGACTCAGAAGCACTATGGGTAACAGCTGAGACTGGATCGGGGTAGCCATTAGGATAGGATTCATCTACAAGCCCCCATCTTAAGGGGATACTGGGGACATGGAAATGATGGAGACATTCCACAAAATGACAGCCAAGGGTGAGACAATAATAGTAGGGGATTTGAAGTTGCAAGACATAAACTGGAATCTTGTACAACATCTTCTTCAAGATGAAGGGATAGTGTATGTGAACAAGTATTATTGAGCAGCTCAATTTGAGCGACTCAGTAATATCACTCGTACGAGTGGGAAAGAACACCTCTAAGGCAGTAACAGTGAGTGTAGCAGTGAGGTGCACTCACTGGTACAAGATATGACCATTTGTTTGGCCAAGCCTTGCTAAGCTGGTCATTTGGTGTAGTGGCTAAAGCCACTGCCACTGGAATGCGTGGACCAGGGGTCGGATCTGGGACTCTGCAGGAATGCATATATTTTTTTTGTTGCTTTTCTCCCCTGTGTCTGCATCCCCTTCAGAGTTGATTATAATTAGTTTTTGGGCACAGAACCCTGCATAAAAGTGATTACTGGTGTTGTACCTGTTTACTTCTTGAGCGACTGTTGCGGCGGGTGATGTAGTTTTGCTTGCCTTTCTGACTTCAGGCACTAATTTGGTCACTCTTTGAAGTCAGTGACATGTAAACATCACACTTATCACATAAAACTTGAAGGGACTTTGTAATGGCCCTGCAGGGTGCAAGGCTGAGGCAGGTTGTGGAAACTCCTACCAGAGAAGAAGCTGTCTTGGACTTGGTTTTAACTAACAGAGACAGGGTAAAGGAGGTAGAGGTGGGGTGCCACTTAGGAAATAGTGACCATCACATGGTGGGATTTAAAGTAAACACTAGTGAAGACATTAGTCATTCCAAGATCAGGGTTTTAGATTTCAGAAAAGCAGACTTTCAGAAGATGAAAGATAGCCTGGCAGAGAGTCTTAGATACAGGGAAGAGAAAGGAGTAGACGAAATGTGGGAGGATCTCAAAGGAGCTATTACAGATGGAACTGAACAGTGCATGAGAAGGGTGATCAAGGCAACTAAGAAAAGGAAAACCATCTGGTTCTCCAGGGAGGTGGCTGCAATAGTAAGGGAGAAAAAGAAGGCATACACAAAGTTTAGGGTGTCAATGAAAGATGAGCATAAGGAAACCTATAAGGTAGCACAGAGAGAAGCTGGTAAGGCAATAAGGAAGGCTAAAGCCCTGACTGAACTGAGGATTGCACAGGGGATAAAGAGGGGAGATAAAGCAGTTCTTTAGGCATTAAAGGGAAAAGAGGAAAACCAAGGGGGGGATAGTAAGACTAGCTGAAACTGAAGGGAAACTGGTAGAAAAAGATTGCGAGGAAGCATAAGTCTTAAACTAGTACGTCTGTTCTGTGCTCACCAAATAGAAGGCAGTTAATGGGACAAGTCTGCATAGAAGCAACACCCAGGGACCGGTGGCTGACACAAGCCCCTTCACAGAGGCTCAAGTCTTGGAAGCTTTAAATAAACTAAAGGTGGACAAGGTGACAGAACCAAATGGGATTCGTCCTAGAGTTCTCAGGCAGCTGTGGAGTGTACTAGCAGCACACCTAGCAGATCTATTCACCCAGTCACTAGAAAGTGGTATGATACCAGAGGACTGGAAAAAGCCAACAATGGTCCCACTCTACCAAGAGCAGGGAGGAGGCTGGCATTTACCATCCATTAAGCCTCAAGTCAGTGGTAGGGAAGTTGATGAAGACACTACCCAAACAGAGAATCATAATGTATCTGCAAGCCAGTGGGCAGCAAGACCCAAAACAGCATTGGTTCATGGCAGGTAGGTCTTTCCAAACAAACCTGGTTGACTTCTTCGACTGGGTTACCAGGATAGTAGATCAGGGAGTGGTGGTAGATGTCATCTATCTGGACTTTAGCAAAGTCTTTGACTCTGTTCCACACAGAAGGCTGGTAAGGAAGCTGGATCACATGGGGGTGGGCAGGGGGTGGTTGAGTGGGTGAGCAACTGGCTGAGAGGAAGAACACAGAGAGTTCAGGTAGATGGGGCATTTTCAGCTCACAGGGAGGTGACCAGCGGGGTACCACAGAGTTCAGTACTGGGTCCCCTACTCTTCAGTGTGTTCATAGCAGACATTGCAAATGGGCTGGAAGGTAAGGTGTGTCTATTTGCTGACAATCCAAGATTTTCAACAGAGTGGAATCCCCTGAGGATGTGAGTAGTATGACTTCAGACTCAAAGAAACTAGAGGAGTGGTCAGAAGCATGACAGCTAAAATTCAATGCCAAAAAGTGCAAAGGCATGCACTTAGGCAGAAATAATCCCAAAGAGGATTACTATCTGGGAGGAGAGAAGCTAGCCTCCACCAGCCAGGAGAGGGACCAAGGGGTCATTATATCAGAAGACTTGAAAGTGAGTAAACAATGCAAAAAGGAGGCATTAAAGGCAAGTGGGATGCTGGGCTGCATCAGGAGGGGACTCACGAGTCACAGGAGGGAGATGGTGTTACCACTCTACAAGGGGCTGGTGCACCTCCGCTTGGAGTACTGCATACAGTACTGGAGACTGCACCTCAAAAGAGACATAGGCAAAATCAAGACGGTGCAGAGGAGGGCAACAAAAATGATTCAGGGACTGCACAATATGGCATAGCAGGACAGGCTGAGGGAATTCAACATGTATTCCCTGGAACAGAGGAGGGAGAGGGGCAACATGATTGAGACTTTTAAATATATGAGGAGTATAAATAAGATTAATGTTCAGGAGCTATTCCAATTGAAAGAGAGTGGGAGAATGAGAGGGCATGACATGAGGCTGAAGGGAGGGATGTTCCAGAGTAATACTAGGAAGCTCTTCTTTATGGCGAGGGTGGTGGACCCATGGAATAGCCCACCCAAGGAAGTAGTGGGGGCCAAAACAGTAAGCGAGTTCAAGAACACATTGGATAAACATAAAGGTGGCATATGGAAAGGTAAAGGAGGGAAGGGGGAACAGCACCAAGTAGGTTCTTGCAAAGACTAGATGAACCTTGCGGTCCCCTTCTGCCATCACTTTCTATGTTTCCATGTACACTAAACAGATACAATCAAGATTCAGAAGTAGTCATAGTACTACATCTGCACTAATTAAAGTAGTTAGTGATCTGCAGCTCAGCCTGGACAATCTGTTGGTGCAATATTTGTTGACTTATCTAAAGCCTTTGACACTCTGGACCACAATATCCTCCTGTCCAGGCTGATCTCAATAGGACTGGACAAGAACAACTTTAAATGGTTTCAGTCCTATTTGAAAGCCTATTTATTTATTTATTTATTTATTGAATTTTGATGACCGGGTAAGCCCACTGGGCCCCGAAGGTCCCTTTTTCAGGGGCGACCCGGGAATAACATTGAGAGACACATACAGTAGAAAAACATGTGGGAGTACAGAATAACACGGTATACAGTATTCAGCTGTTTACACATAGCAGACATGACATTGGTTAGATGTTGTTCATTACATTATCCATTGACAATGACATTATTGAGACAGTACTGTAGATTTCCTTGGTAAGCCTAGTTCAGGAGCCTGAAGACAATTATCTGAATTAGGAGGTTTTAAGTCAAGTCCTGTCATAATTAAAACCAGAGTCCAACAGGAATCTATTTAAGAGCCACTTTTGATAATATTTACATGAATGAAGTTTGTTTTGCAGATCACTTTATTAAGTATCATCTATATGCGATGACAGTATTATGTACACAGAAGGTCATTCAGGTGGGCTACATGACAACTTGTGCCCCTCATGTCACTGTTCAACAACTCGCTGCAGACTCTTAGCTTCAGCATGAAACGGCACCCTGCTAAGCTCTTTCCTGGATAATTCACCCCCAGCATAAATACTATAAAAGAAAGTCATCTGGAGATGAATTGAGCAGGGTGGCAATCCATGCCAGAGCTAAGAGTCCAGGGTGAGCTGTCACACACTGAGATAACTGAGATGACTTGGCTTTCATACAGTTGAATACATCCAGGAGAGACTTCAAAGTGCATTTGGTCAACTGCAATTATTTTTAATGTTAAGAAAACACAGATTTTTCTTTTTAGCAGGAACAAAACGGCCATAGCTGATGTTCTCCTGGAGATACCTTGTATAGTGCAGCTATACAGCAGGTCACATTTCATATGTATCTCGGGATGTGGCTGGATAGGAAATTAAAATGGAATATACACTTAGATAAAACCTTGAGTAATATTGGCAAAGGACTGGGAATGCTATATTGTCTGAGGACCTGTATCTCAGGAAAGACATGCAGGCATATTACAAATTCGATAGTGATTCCAGTATAAGGCTATGGAGATATTCAATATGTAAGGGTGTCGAGGAGGAGAGTTGGAAGGACTGGATGTGTCCTAAAACAGACTTTCCTTCATCCTCAATATTTGAGAGAACTTATTATACTTATTTACATTTAGGTTAGCTAAGACTTAAAGAATGAAGAAATCTTCATATGCTTACCTTTATACATAAATGTCAGAGGGGAAAATATCCACTGTACATCTTAAAGGATATAAATAAAAGACTTATAAAATACATGTTAAGAGCAGTACTATGTCTTGAATTTAAAGTTCCAGCTTCTAATTTTGAGGTGGGGATGACCTCATTATATTACATTGGTACTTCACTGTGGAACTCCATCCCTTCCAGCTTGAGAGGGACTGATAGGAAAATTAGCCTGGTTCCTATAAAGAAAGTGGTTTACTAACTGAGCATTGGTCCCTTACCTTGTTGTCACGATCTGGAGCTTGGCTAACTACAAGTTTGTATTTACGACAGAAAGGTTTTCCAATAACTGTACATTAGCTATAGGATCTTTAAGGGCATTACAAGTTTATATTCATGGCATGAGGGTTCTCCTCACAATTATACATTTGTATATATTTTATTATTTGTATTTATTTATTTATTGAGATCTCGGATTAATACCTGTGAGTGTGAGCTCACTCATAGGTACCACACCATAGGACAATACAGACAAAATACAGATTGGTTATACAGCAGGAAAACAATTACAGGATCACTAGTTCATTAGAAAATAACACTATTAAGTTACTATTGCAATCTTAAAAGGCAGAGTTGGTAGAGCTAGTTAGAATACAAAGCAGGATAGATGACAGATGCACACAAGTGTCAATTCTATGTACACACAGCAGAGGCACTATACAGAGTATGCCTGAGTCAAAAGCTGTTAGCTTACTAAGGACAGCAGGGTGAGAGGGAGAGGAATAGAGGGGTGAGGAGGGGTGGGAGGTGAGAGAAGAAAGGGTTAAGCTGGGGGTAGCTGAGGAGGGAGCTATGAAGGAAGGTAAAACAGGGGTGACTGCTGTTGAAAGTGTTGTGTACCATTGGGTAGGCAAAGGGAGGCACGGCTGTCCTTAAAGTGAGGGCCTAAGAGGGAGGACCTTAGTGACAGCAGTTGCAGTAGGCACGCAGTAGGTATATTTGCTATAGAATTTCTAAAAGTATAACCAAAAATACTTGACAGTGAATAGCAGCATTTGAGTACAGTATAACAGGAAATTAATATTGTACATACAGTATTTTATTGTAGATATTATGTATTGAAATTATGCATTTTTCTGATTAATGTGTGTTTTGTAACATACATTATGAGTCCTCACTAAGAATGAATCTTATGGTTCAGTTGAGTTTTATCTCTGTTCATACCTCATAGTGGCTCCTATTCACTATTGGGGCAGGGGTACGTGGAATAGGCACGTACTCTACCTGCGTAGCAGTGCACCTGCAGACATATGCACACCGGTGGCATATATGACTGCTGGCTAATTGGCACTGCCCTCTGTTATGCAGGACTCCTCATAGTGGCGGAAGGGGGTGCAGGAATGAGGACCTGGCTGGGCATCCAATTGGATGCTCAGACCGGGGCACAGAATGAATCACTTCTGTGGCAGGGCATGTATTGGCAGTGTGCCACATGGAAGACCAATGACCGGTGGCTGAGATGGAAAAAGGAGGGTAATGCCACCGGTCCTCCCACAATGCGGCCCCAGAGTGAGTTGCAGGGACAGAGTGGGGGTTGAGACACAGCACCCCACAACATGCCTGGGTGGTCAAAGGTGGGGGTTGACTGGTTTTGGGGGGTGCAGCATGCGTGGGCTGGTGCCCATGTGGGTATGGTGGGGTGGGGGGTGCCAGGTGGAAGCCATGCACTGATGTGTGCCGGGTGGCACTGAGCTGCCATGGGGTGGTCCACCTGGCATAGTAGGCCACCTGCTCCATCCAGGCGGTGTACAGTGGTGTGCACAGGGCACATAGGGGGGCTTATGGTGGGGTTCTCCCTGTCGTACCCTGTGCCCTCCTCCGCACCCCTGTGGTGAGCACTATGCGCCTTAGTGCATGGCATGTAGAGGCAGCCTGCCACTGATGCATTGCTGTTTGCATGGATAGGGGATTGGGCGCATATGTGCTGCATGCCCCACCTTAGTTCATCCCACTCTGGGGGCATGTAGGGTGCGGAGTGGCTGCACACCCCAGATAAGATGACTGGAGGCAGTACAGCACAGTGTTATAAAGCTCTGAGCTGCAAATCTGGAGACCTGGGCTTGAATCCCACAGCCCCCACTTGCATACTGGGTGACCCTGAGCAAATCACTCAACATCCTTGTGCTCCCAGGTCATACCTATAAACAAACTTTCAGCTTAATGTATCTTTCCTGGTTAAACAACAAAAAAAAAAAGATACACGCGCATAGCCACTCAGCCCCAATAGTGCATAGGGCCCATTATGAATAAAAATCTTACTACTACTACTATCATCTCATGAATGAAAAAAGATGATAAAATTAGGGCAGATATTCTAGACAAATACTTCTGCTCAGTCTTCATGAAGGAGGAGGACAGACTGCTGTCTGAGTGTGGGATTCTAGCTGGGGGGTATAGATCAGAGCTGGGAGAGCAAGCAGTGCAACGGTACATGAGGGCCTCAGGCCCTAAAGGTGAACAGGTCTCCAGGTCCAGATGGTCTACCCTCTAGCATGCTAAGGAAGATTGCTTGGTTCCTGGTAGAACAACTAACTGACCTCTTTGACTGCGCCATAGAAACAGTGGTGGTTTCAGCAGATTGGAGGAAGGCTAATGTGGTGCCACTCCACAGTAGCACAGTAGTAGGGGTAGAGAGGACCCATGAAATCACATACTGATCAGTCTGACCTTGATCCTGGAGAAACTGCTAGAAACCATTTTAAAAGAGCATTTAGTGAAATTGCTGGAGGTCAGTGGGCTCCAGGACAAGAGGCAGCATTGGTTTGTACCAGGCAGACAATGCTAGACATGCTTGATAGACCTCTTTAATTTATTTAATTTTGTTGACCAGATAGGCCCACTGAGATTAGAAGCCCCTTTTTCAGGGGTGACCCAGGGGGAGGGGGGATACAGATGGTAACCAACTGAAATTGAACCTGATTAAGCTGTTGGCGGAATATTTATTTTTTAGTAAATTAATTTCTTTGAGTCATGAAGGCAGTCAATAAGGGCCAAGCAGCAGACATACTGTATCGGGACTTTTTCAAGGCATCCAACTCTGCACTTCATATGAGACTTGTAAAACATCTGAGGGTTCTGGGGAAGGGAGACACATTAACTGGGTGAACTCAGGGCAGTTGTCAATGAGGAGAGTTAACAGAGATCATTAGTGGGGTACCACACTGGTCAGTCCTGAGGCTGGTCCTTCTCAATATATTGATTTGCAGTACAGGGAGGGAACTCAGGGTAAAATCAGTATCTTTGTAGAGGACACCAATATCTGTGGTAGTTGTGGATACAGTGGAAGGCATACAGGGAATCAAAATGGACCTTGACAGACTAAAAAAGTGTTCAAGATATGGCAACTTAAATTTAAAGCCCAAAACAGCAAAGTCATTCATATTGGCAAAAGAAATCTGGAAACAGGGTACTGGTTGAGTAGAGGAAGAGAAGAGTCTAAAGTCCCATACCTAGTGTTGGAAGGCTGCAGAGAAAGCAACTAGGATGCTGGGGTGCATAGGGAAGGGGTGTGCTAGCAGAATTCAGGAGGAAATTCTGCTCCTGTACAGATCATTGATGAATCCTCACCAGAAGCCTGCACCTGAAGAAGGACAGGGACTTTTTGGAAGCTATTCAGATGAGGGCAACAAAGATGATTCAGGGGTAGCAGGGGAAGACATATGAGAAGAGGCTGGAAAGTCTCAATATGTACACACTGAGAGCCAGGAGGGGCAGAGGGGCACAGCAGAGACCTTTATGTACCTAAGAGGAATTAATAAAGTGGACAGAAGTGCCCAATTCACAAGATGCAAGGGCAGGGCAAAAGAAGCCATGGATGAAAGATGGTGGTGGGGCGAGAATCTTCTAGAGGAATGTAGTAGTTGTAGTAGTAGTCTTTATATATGGCACCCTTCCCCAGAAGCTTAGGGTGCCACTACAACAATATAGAGCAGTAGAACAAAACAACAGATCAACATATACATCCTACCCATATAATAATAAAACATTTCAATAAATAAATTAATAAATACAATTGTACTATAAGGGTGTAAGTTGTTACATATTCACCCGAAACGCCTGTTGAAATAAGAACATTTTCAAGCCCAGCTTAAAAGTCTCAATCAAAGGGTACTCCCTCAAAACTCTGGGCAAGGAATTCCAGAGGACCAGGACTGCAACTTTAAAAGCCTGGTCCCCCAATGTTGTAAGCTTTTTATTTATTTATCGAAGTCTTGGATGACACCTGTGAGTGGATACTCGTTGAGAGGTTCAAGGTCAGATACATTAACACAAGAAGACACAATATAGTTACAATAAATTATACATGCAGAGTACAAGAAATTCAACAGTACATGAGTTGCAATGACAAGCAGTTCACAAATTGTGCTAAGGCATTGTACGTGGTATGCCAGTGTCCTGCAGAACAGAGAGAGGCAGAGACAGACTGTTAAGGTGAGGTAGGAAGGGGCAGGAAGGGGCAGTGGGAGCTGGGATAGGGAGGGCAGAGGGAAAGAAAACAGCCAAGGGGTAGGGGATGGGAGGCAAGTGCTAGGGCAAAGGGGGTTGGAGGCAAGTGCTTGGCCAAAGACTTAACCTGGTGGGCCAGGAGTTGGGAATGCTGAGGCAGACTAAAGCTGAGGGCGCAGACTAGCGGGTGCACCTACAGGTACTATTGTCAGTGAGGTGCTGATGGAGTTTGTGCTTAAAGAAACCAAGGGTTGTGGCTCTGGTGATGTCAGGTGGTAGACCATTTGTCCACAGATGGGCCTGGTGAGCAAAGGATCACTGTGCCATAGTTGTGTGGCACTTGGGCACATGGAATACTTGTGCAGTCGAGCTCCTTGTGTGCCTGGCAGGTATAGGTGGTGATAGAAGGCTCAGAACTCCTTAAAGAAGTAAGTTTAGTGAGATCTTTTTTGTGAGTAGGCAGATTTGACAATGTATTCTGTCCTTCAATTGAAGCCAGCCTGATCGCGCATAAAGCTCACATGTGTGGCTGAGTTTTGGGGGGATTAGTGAGCAGGTAGCAGGCTTTGTTTAAGGCTGTTGACAGGCATTGGAGCACTGTGTCAGTAGCGGAGCCATAGACAGCTAGGCTATAGTCAATCAAGGTGATGGGTGAACTGTTAATTGCCAAGTTCAGAACTTAATACAGTGGTAGTTGTCGAAACGTTTCCTACCTTGAGGCACCTCGAGGTACCACCAAGGTACCACTGAGGTAATTTGCATTGGTTATAATGTGATCCTGTCTCATTCTGTCTCAGTATACCTAGGTATACCTCAGTACTGCAAAAATTTTCTATGACTACCCACTGTAGGTCAGGCAATGTCCGTGCCTGTAGAGGATACCAATCCTGGTGTTAAAGGCTTTGGCCGCGATGTCAATGTGCTGTGTGTAAGAGAGGGCAGTGTTCAGAATGATCCCCAGGTACTTGAAATGGGGGACTAGTTCCAGGGTGTTACTAGAGTAATTCTGAATTGCCAGGGGATAGTCTTTTAGCTTGTTTTTGGCAGTTGCGAAGAGCATGGTCTAGGTCTTTTTACAGTTCATGACCAGTTTTTGCTCCTTTAAGCCTTGCCCTGGGAACCCCCAGAAGGCCCTCCTTAGCAGAGCGGAGAAAGCACACAGGTATATGGCGATGCAGGAGCTCAGCCAGGTAGCCTAGGCCCAGGCCATGTAGGGCACGGTAGGCTAGTAGTCTCCACTTTAAAGGAAAAAACAGCACTTTACCAGCAGCCAACAGAGATCACACAACACTGGGGAAACATGACATGATCTTGGAAGGCCTGTTAGTAACCGAGCTGCTCTGTTCTGCAACAGCTTCAGGTGCTGCAGCGTACCTCCATTGACCCCAAGGTAGAGAGCATTGCAATAGTCAAGCCTTGAAGTCTTGAATACATGACTGAGTATGGCCAGGTCACCAGGACAGATAAAGAAATTAATCTGGTTGATATTCCACAAATCGAAAAATCCACTCCAAACTACTGCTGACACCTGAGCCTCCATTGTCAGCCCCTTGTTAAGAATGACTCCTAGAGTTTTCACCTTTGTGGTGGCTGAAAGCCTAGGACTGAGCCGAAGCCCATCACCCTCTCGGTAGCGCCATTCCCCTCATACAGCCTGGCTCAATCACTAGAACTTCAGTTTTCTCTGGGTTTAGTCTCAGACAGCTCAATGACATCCAGTCTTGGATCTCAGCCAGGCACTTATTAAGCATATTAACCATACCCAATATCATAAGTGCAAAGGACATGTAGAGCTGGGACTCATCAACATAGCAATGAAACCAAAGCCCATGCTGCCTGATAACCTTACCCAGGGGCAGCATATACACTGCAAAAAACATGGGTGACAGAACCAGACCCTGGGGTATGCCACAGGACAGAGCCATGGGCATGAGGAAAATCTTCCTAGCACTACCCTCTGAGTTCTGTCCTTGAGATAGGACTCAAAGCATGTCTTTGCCATCAAGCCCTGCATATGCCCTGAGCCGATCCAGGGCCAGCCTATGGTCCATGGTGTCAAACACTAAGGAGAGATCAAGAAGGATGAGAATGGGCCATGCTCTTCTATCACTCGCCCTGAGCAGGTCATAGTGCACCCTAACTAGTTCGGTTCCATGTCATAATAGTGACTGCAAAACAGTGATCGCTATTATGGTGAGTGAATATCACTGAAAAGCAAATTGGCAATATACACATGCCGGTGATCAACATACGGAAACTAGACTGTGTCTATGTGGGAGGGTTGTGATCCCTCCACACCCCCACTATCGGGGGGTTCCCTGCTTAAAGATTACTAACTCCAGAGGGGGGTGAATGTCGGGGAAGGGAAGACACTCCAGAGTGGGGAAAAAAAACACGGCAGCGGTAGCCAGCGTCAAACTTTTTTCCCCCAGTCCCCAGCCCTGAACCCAGTACCTGATGAGCCAGAGCTAGCCACCCTCACCACCACACCACACAGCTAGCTCAGCTGCAGCAGGCACACTACCCCCTGAAAAAAACTCTTCCCTATCTCTCCCATTCCCCTCACTATTCTTCCCTTCTGTTCACCCTCCCCCTACGGCCACCTTCACATAGGGTCGCTACCCTTGCAGGGTAGCCCATGAGGATAGTACTGCTTATGAGTCACCATTTTGACGGTCACTCATATTCATTCACTATCCTCACTGGATACCAACTAGTTCAGTTTCTGTGCTATGCCTGGACCTATATCCAGACTGGAGAGGCTTAAATATGTCAAAGGCTGTGAGGTGTGCCTCAAGCTGAGCTCAACAACCTTCTTGATAAACTTTATCAAGAAGGGGAGGTTAGAGATTGGACAGTAATTCATCAAGATGTCCAGGTCCAGAGATGACTTCTTCAGAAGAGATTTCACCAATTCACTTTTCAGTGCCGCTGGGAATATTCCATCTAACAAGGAGCACCAACAATCTTGGTGAACACCTGGCTGAGATGTTTGACACAACTCACTTGTAATTGTGTCTGGCCTGGATCCAGATTACAAAATGTTGGCCGCAACTCCGAGATCACCTCACACACCTCTTCCATCATCACTGGTCAATGCTCTTCCCAAGATCACACTGATTGCATCCCAACTCAGAGGCTTTCCTCTGCTGGGCCATATTATCCCACTTGGAGTTATCCTAGCCCTAATGGAGGACACCCTGTCTGAGAAGAACCTAGTGAACTCCTTGCATTTCACAAGTGAAAATGATCTCATGGGTTCTAGACAGGCTGGATGAAGAAGCCTATACACAGTCTGAAAGAGCTGAGCCAGTCGGTTCTTCCCAGCAACAATCTCCCTAGACAGAAATTCTGTGTTTTTATGAGTGATTTCCTTCTGATACTCCTCATACTGAGACATCAGAACCATTTTGGAGTCCTAGGCCTTGAATGTCCTCCAAAAATGCTCCAACCTACACCCTCTGGTTTTCAATGCCCTTAACTCGCTGTCAAACCATGGCGAGCAAAGGTACAACAACAGGAGACATACACAAACTGGTGTCACATGGTTAAAGGCCTCCATGACAGCTTTATTATAGGCTGCCACAGCCGCTTCTGCACCCCCAGCACAAACTGACAATATTTCCTAGGTGTCCGGAAACTGCCATAAGTCATTCTGGTCAAAGCCCTCTCAAAGGGTGGTACTGAACCATCTCCACAGGGGGCCACTTCCACAGGGGATGGATTACAAGGGGCTGCCCTGAAACTGAACTTGAAACCTGATAGTGCAGTGATCCCACTAACTGGCTGGATTAATCTTGAGATTCTCAATCTCAAGGCCCAAGGAGAACACCAAGTCCAAGGCGTGGTCATGCTGATGGGTCACAGAAGTAATAACTTGTGCAAGGCCCAGAGATTCCATACTCTGGAAGAAATCTTGACCAAACTACGAGTGCTTGTCATTGACCTATGTGTTTAAATCACCAAGGATAAGCAACCTCTTTGACTCCAGCACCTGTTCAGCAACAAAGGCAGCAATTTCCCAGCATTTTGTCTTTGCAGAAAGGGTGGTGAAGTGAAATATGTTGCCAGAAGAGGTGCTGTATGCAGAGTCTGCCTCCGACTTCAAACACAGGTGGGCTAGGCACAGGGAACAACAAAATGTTTTGCAGGGCACTCTCAATCATTGTCACAAAGACATTAAAACTTCAAAATAGCTGGATTTTAACAACCACGTGCAGACTAAGGTGAAAGTCAAGGAGACAATTCTAAATGATACAATGCCTCAACTACACAATCTTCTTAAGAGGTCCTCTCCTAGTCCCATCTGCTTCTCCTCCTCCCTTTGTTGAGTCCAGTGGGCATCAATATGGGACAGGACCCACGAGTGATGGTGCCATCATTCAGGCAGACCAGTGCACATACGTGTTTTTTTCTGTCTTCTCCAGTGCCCCCAAGATGGTCCCACCTCCCCTGACACCAAAGAAGCTGAAATCTGTCCTTGCACTATGCAGTGCACTCTGAGAATATGCCCCCCTTATGAAGGAGCAATTGACCTGGCCCACCTTGAGAGGCCATTGCAACTCTAAATGTTGTATGCCTCCTTCCTTGGGCTGTTTTGCACTGTGATCAGCAGCACTCCCCCACTCAGACCTGCCCCAATCCAGCTCACTAACTCTCTCCTGAACCCTGGTCTCCTGCACAGAAGCACTGTGTGCTTCTGCTGGGCCATCCAATGGCCCTATAAATGCATTTTTGATTGACTGATTGATAAATGCATTTTTGATTGACTGACTGATCTGCTGGGACATAAAGGCAGTGTACTTGATGGACCACTGGTCATTACGTAAAATGACAAGTCCCTCTGTATCTCAGACTGAGACTCTGGTTGCTCTAGTGACTTGCTGAAGGACCTACAGTGAGTCAGTGCCTGGGGTAGGATTCAATTCAGGGATCTAATTGTTCCCAGTTCGGTGATTTGCAGTAACAGCAGTTCCACACTCATTATTGTAAACTGTCAGGAATTCATATTGATTGCAATACATTCTTGCTTATTTGAATTATCCTGCACTGTTGATATTGACTTATAATTCGGAGGCATCTGTTACTATTGATGGTTGATTATTAATTATGATATTACTTTTCTTTGTGTTGCTAATTTGCTTGGATTAATTGGTACTGTAACCTTGCTGCCTTTTCAAACTGCATCCCCATGGCAGTGTTATGGCAATTATAAGGAGATCTGTCCTAGATTTGTCATCCAAGGAATACACTACCCCCTAACACACACACATACACACACACACACACACATATGCGCTCATGTGCGCTTGTGTGCGCACACACGCACATACACACACACACACACACACACACACTCACACTCTTGATATGTAAACTCGAGCCCAGCTAGCTTTAGCCCAGTGGTGGCACACTACTGCTTACTCACTGTGGGGGAAGGGATTTAGAATGCATCACTGTGTGCTATTTGAAACCTTCAGTTGGTGGATACTGAATCATTTTGATCAGTTTATATAGAGGGGTTTATTGGTAAACTGCCAATCTATTTAACTTAATTGCTCTCTGAACAGAACTCAATGTGCATCAATCAATTACAAATAACTTTTCCACAGCTGGGACCAGAAGGATGGCAACCAGCACAACAACAACCATCTAGTTACTACTGTATTTATTTTCTGAGTGTTGCCTTAACTTGATGTGTAGCTTTGTTTTTTTTGTTTTTTTTTTTTTGCCTCCTGAATCCCTGGGTCTTATTAAATCACATTCTCTCAGCAGCTCCACTTCTGCTGTCTGACAGACTTACTCCTGTATGGTCAATACTTGCCACCAACTCCCAGTGTCTTCTCGCCTCTCATATTCAGGTCTGTCTGTCACTGGGAGTTCTCCCCCTATTAATTGCCACTGTAAGGGAGAGAGGCACCATGAGCTTTTTGGATTATGGCGGGGTAATGAGTATGTTGCCACGAAAGGTTTGATGGTCTGTGGAAATGCACATGTGGAGGCCATAACCTAGGTTCCTCCAACCAGGCCAACTAATTTCCATTTTTTTTAGGGTCCCCCCCACCTCTCACCTTCCTCAGGAGTGTGCATAATGTTGGTATGCTGGTGGTGGTACCAGCCAGTGTGTTGTCACCCATGCCAACAATGGTACCACTACCACCACTACCAGAGACCACTCTGTGAATGGAGAGCTAGTTCATCCTCCACAGAGAGTAGAGCATCCTGTAAGTGAGCCTTGGCTCAGTGGTGTTTTCCAAACTAAAATTAAATGAAATCAAAGCTAAACAGATGCTGTGTTATCCTCCTTTCTGGCTCCCACTCCTGGGCTCAGGCACAAACCAGTTCTCCATGGCTTGACACCATAGAACTGGTTGTACTTTTAAATACTGAGCACTGAAGTAACAGATAATAACTGCAATTCTTCATTAGTGTTGCTTGGTTTCTTCCTCTCTCTCCTAATCACTGTACAGTTTCAAATCCAGTGAAAAGCATCATGAGTAGCAACAGGAAAATCTTTGTGTAGTGCAGGTTGACAAGTCTTCACCAGAGCCAAAATTACTCAAAACCGGACTTCTAAATTTGTTTCAGTTTAGACTGAGAATAACAAACTATAGACACACATTTCATCTGTTTGGGATTCCTAAGTGTAGTGAAACTGCAGTATCTGCCAAGTCCTTGGTCAGTCTCAGGGAATAAGCTTTTAGTATACTTAAAAGAGAACACCAAAAAGGCAGTTCTCTAAAAGGGTAGTGTACAGGTAACAAAAAAGGATGCAAGGAATGAGAACAAATACCCTAACAGTTTGGAGTCTATGGGCCCGCTTCTTAAATCCCCCTGAATGTCTCAAGGGGCTTACACCACAAGGAATGGTGCAAGGTGCTGCTTATACCAAAAGATGCACTGTGAGCAATTCTCAAAAGCAGCCTTCATCAAACACAGGCTGTGTGCACGTAAGGGAGTTTGCATCATCTCTGTGGCACAAAATGGGCTGCAGCATAGCACTAGGGGGCTTGTGGCAGATGCAGGCTGCCATATCCCCTAATTAAGGATTCTCTAAACCTTCCCAGAAGGCAAATTTCTAAATGCCATTAGACCAGCCAGGGCTGGTCTAAGAGTATTTAAAAGTGTGTTCTCTGGGAGGGTTTAGATCCTAGCACCACCAACAGATCCCTCCCTGGGCAGGAGGGAACATGTGTGGTGAACCCACCTCTCTATTCCCGATCTCCCCCATCACATATAAATATATCTCTCCCTGGTGGTCTCGCAGACCCTGCCCTCCCGATCTACTCTATCATATATTCATAAATCTGTCCCTGGTGATCAAGCGGATCCCCACCCCAGCAAGCAATGCCTGCCAACCTCCTCCTCCATCCCATCCCAGAGCCAGCAACTGGCACAGCCCTTCACTCTCCACCATGGCTGGCCACCAACTGAGCTGTTAAGGAGTATGTAATGTAACAGCTGATTGTACGGTATGCTCTCCTTGACAGCTCAGTCAGTGGCCAGCCATGGTGGAGAGTGGAGGGCTGTGCTGGTTACCAGCTTGGGGATGGGATGGGGTGAGCGTGGCGGTGGGGCACTGCTTACTGGGGTGAGGGGTCTGCTAGATCACCAGGGACTGATATAGGAATATGTAATAGGGTAGATCGGGAATGGGGGCGTCTGCTAGACCACCAGGGACAGATTTTTGAATATGTAATGGGGCAAATCAGGGATAAGAAGGAGGAGTCCACTAGACCACTAGGGAGTTCTGTTATGTTCGCATACAGGAGACATCGGGGATTGTGGTGAAGGTGAACCGCTAGACACCAGGGAGGGGATGTATGTATGTATGTTACTTCAACAGTGATTTGTGCTTGTTGGTTGGATTGTGCTGGTCCCTGTTTATGGGTGAATCTGCCACCCGACTGCCCTGTAGCTTGTAGCAAACCTCGCAGATGCACTGTCTGTTTGGCATACAGCCACAGTTGCTGCAAGCTGCGGGACTTTGCCACCGGGACCCTACCCTTAGAGAACCAGATGCAGGGTTCATGGCACACTGGCAATTGGCGCACGCTGCTGTTGGAACAGCATGCAATGACCTTTAGAACTGAGCCATATGTCTTTCTCCCTGAAAATGGTGTTTGCATTTGTTCCAGTTTTATTTTTCCTTTTTCAGTTTATCTTTTTATTGAAAGTTTTCATAAGACAAAAAACAGCTGTCATGATGAAATACAATCAGAATAGCATTTCTGAAAATACAACAGGTTCACAAGAAAACACCCTAACCCCCCAACACTGTCAATACACACATATGTTTGTGTACATTGAAGGGTAACTAGTGAGTTCTTCTCTGAACTGGAACAGCATAGGAGCCTTCCTTAGGGACACAGAAATATAAGGCTATCCCCCATGGTTGTAGCAGTAAGCTAAGTCCAGGTATGCCTCCAGATCTGCTGATAGCTAGAGAGGGTGCCCGCATTCATGTGAGACATTGTTTCTAACACAGCTAATTGCTCTACAGCTTGGAGCTATTCCACCACTGTAGAAGTTTCCAGTGATCTCCAGTTACAGAGAAGAAGCCTCATTGCTGGTACACTTATTGCCACTATCCACTGAGCTGGGAAAAAATGCTAGGGCAGAGTATGAGTGGCTAGCCCTAACGGAAGTAGAGAGGCATCTATAGGTATTGAGGCATCCAGAATTGCAGCGCAAATCATTTTGATGTCCATCCAATAAATCTGCAAGTTTGGACAATCCCACAAAATGTAAGTAAGGTTGGTGTCTGTCTGCTGGCACCCCCAGCATAAGTCCTCTGAAAGCAGTCCAAGCCTTAGAAGGATACCAGAGATGTGATACCATTTGAACAATACCTTACTCTGTATTAATTAGCTCTTTCCATCCTTACATGCCTTATGGACTCTAAAGAGGTACATGGCCAATGCCTCCTTGGTTATGGATATAACTAGCTCAGCCTCACAGAAGCACTTTGATGACAAAGAGTGGTAAGGTTGAGCATCTCTGGGGTGCCAGTAAGGATGGCTTACCCTTTTCTTAGTGATTCTGTTACAGGTAAAACTCAGGGAGGTGGGACCTCTTTCATTCCCCTCCTGCATGCAGATACTTGTAGGGCTGCGCGAACCTCTAAAAGTTCTACCTTGCAAACTTTCAGTGTAGAATCTAAAAAGGTTCTACCTGGTTCTACCAGGTAGAACCCAGTAGAATCGGGTTCTACTAGGTAGAACTGGGTTCTACCATTTATAATCAAGTTCTACCAAGTAAAACCAGGTTCTACCAAGTAGAACCAGGTTCTTCCAAATAAAACTAGTTCTACTATGTAAGAAAACAAGTTCTACTAAGTAAAATCAGGTTATACATGGTATAACAAAGTTCTATAATATATAACGCAAAAAAAAATTTACATGGTTCTACTTAATTAAGAAATGCACAGAAGTATTGTTTTTTGTTTGGGAAAGTACATGTAGTACTAAGAATGGTATAAATTCAGTTAAGTATTGCAAAGCTTTGGTGCATAGGATTCTGTCTCGGTGCACGAAAGCTTTGCAAAACTTACCATTCTTAAAGTTAGAATCTTAGTATTACATGTATATTCCCAAACAATGCAAAATAAAATATGTGGATTTTTTTTATAGTTAAGTAGAACTATGTGGAATTTGCTTATTGCGTATATATTATAGAACTACCTGGTTACCCAGCAGATGCTTAAAAATACTAGTGTTGAAACAGATTTAGCAAGCGGTAAAGTTCAGGGATGATATATGACTCGTATATTATCCCTGACAACTTTAGCTTTTTAAATCTGGTTACAGGCAGCCCAAAGGGTTAACCCCCTGAGCTACACCCTGTTACAATAATTTTAAATCTTCTCCCACTGTTAGACTCAGGTACAAATAGAGCCGAGTTCAAAATAACTGCCGCCCATGGTACCTGTAGCTTCAGCTGCTTTAGTATCAAATAAGTACATGGACAGAAGTTTACAGTACGAAATGTATTTAATCCACACAATGTGGTAAAGCAAAATGCCACACTGCCTCAGCGCTTTTGTACCTAACCTTTCTCAGTGTCCCCGAGGAAGGCATGGTGCCGACACGCTGGGGCAGTGTGGCGTTTTGCTTTACCACATTGTGTGGATGAAATTATGTTTCTACTTTAAACTTTGTCTGCATAGTTTGTTAGTTTGGGGATTTCTGTTATTCTGAGTAACTGTCAATGTCAGTAATACATTACCCACAATCGTTTTCTCCTTTCCTTCTAGTACACTCTCCTGCCCTGATCCCTATACCTCCCATAGGTAACTATGTCGATATTACTTCATTTGTCCCACCCTCCCAAACATCTGCCCCTTCCTTATCTTTACTCAGAATAATTGAAAAACCCATAGCAGTATATCATCTGCAAATTGTGTTTATGATGCCAGGACATGTGCATGGTTTGGTGTCTAACAATGGAGGGTGAATTGTATTTGTAAGAGGGAGTGTCCCAGGGGGTTTGGAGGGCTTGGAAGTTTGGACGGGGGATAGGGTAAGATCAATGATTTTTTTTATTGTCATGATAGTTAGTGCAGTATGTGGGAACATCATTTTGTAAAATCTTTTTTTTTTTTCATTTTACAGGTTATGATGAAAACAGTTTCTGTCTGGTGAATGGTTCCTTCAGATCAAAACATTGGATGTCATTGGGTTCAACACTGACACTGGGAATGTATTGTAAAGTTGACATTTTACAGCAAAAAACAAAACAAAATATTTTTAATTGAATTCCTATCTGGAATTGAACCAGAAGAACAGTTATTTATTATTTATTTATGTTTATTAACAGCCAGTAATAAGTATTTATTGTGTGTGTATTTTGTAATAAAATTCCAATAAAACAAATGAAGAGCTGTGTGACAATGTGTAGTCATTTCTGGTTATTTTAGCTGAACTGCCATATGCAGTGATCCTTCAGTTTCTGGTGCTAGTCAGATTGGGCCTTAGTGGCTCATGAGAAGTTGAACCAGCAGTGGATATTTGTTTATGAAATTAATGGAACTCAGGGATGAAAAGGAGACAGGGGGACCTACCAGTGGAGGAAAGACAGTTGAAAGGCTAGTGGCTACTAGTGGCAACAGAATCCTTCACCATCATCATCAGCGTGGCATGATGCCATCTGTGTGCTGTCAACCTGCATAAATTTGGGACAGTGTATGTTTTTGAATTGAGGCAGGTTAATTTTTAAAAAAGTGAGCCTCTCTACATTCTTCATGGAAACACATGTTCTTTTGTCATTCACTGTTGCCCCAGCAGCTCTAAAAATTCTCTCTGAATATGTGCTGGCAGATGGGCAGCTGAGGTATTCAATTGCGATCTCAGTTAAAGAAGGCCAGATCAATTTTTTCTGTTGCCAATAAAGCAATGGTTCATCACCTACAGTGAGATGTACAGTCTCCTCCATATAATCCTTAACCATTTTTGCAGCAGGGACTTCTGGTACCACTATTGCCAGCTGAGTCTTCCCAGCTGTCTTTATTAGACCAAAGTCTGACAGCATGTCTCACAGTGGTTTGTCCTCTTGTGGTGTAGCAGCAGTTCTGGTTTGTGTTTGATGAGCCAAGACATCAGTAGTGGTGGCAGCAGCAGCAGCAGCAGCAAGAGCCAATTGTGCACCTTCCCTCTCCACCAGATTTTGTTTAGAATTTGAATGTTGCCAAAAGGGCACTGATGATGTACTACTTTTCTCAACTATACGTGCTGACACTTTTCTCAATTAACAGTTCACGATAGTGTTCCAGGTCTTTAAAGTCATGTGGTTTGAAGAATGTCTCAATTGTATCCTTAAACCGAGGGTCCAGAAGTGTGGCCAAAATGTAATGTTCTGCTTTGCACATATTTACAATCGCTCGTCACCAGGAAGTTTTGTATCATTTTCCAACAAGTGATTCAGCATTGATGTCATCATTGTCAAAGAACTGTGACTCAAGATGCTGCAGTCTCATCCTGAGGAGTGAAATTAAGGGTAGGATCTGATTTAGTCCAGCACCATCAGAGATCACCACTCGGGTAGCCTCCTTAAAGGGTTTAAGGATACAACAAAGATTCTCCATCAGACGCCACTGATTGTGGCTGATATTCACATCTCCTTTCCAAATGTCATGTTGGACTGCATATTGATGAATGGCTTTCTGTTGATCAAGCATTCTTTGCATCATATAATAAGTGGAATTCCACCGGGTTGGAACTTCCTGTATCATCTGGTGGAGAGTGAGGCTGTTTTCAATCTGAATCTGCCGCAACAACTTTTGGTCTTTCACAGAATGGCTATAGTGGGTGCACACAGTGTGGGCACCTGCAATCAAGTTCTGCACATTTCGGTCCTCACTGATAAAGTCTTTTACCACCAAGTTAACAGTGTGTGCAAAGCATGGTATGTGTGTAAACCTACCAAGTCTTACTGCTTTCACAATATTTGAAGCATTGTCAAACACTATAAACCCTGGTTGCAAGAGCTTTGGAGTCAGCCACTCAGCAAACTTTTCTTCAAGGCCCTCCAGAAGATGTTCCACTTTGTGGTCTTTTTCAAAACCATAAACACATAAAGCTGCCTGCCTTCGAACTGTGAAAGTCCCTTACTTCTTGCTGCTGCTGCCACCACCAGTGCCACTACATGATGATGATGATGATGAGGAGGAGCAGGAGGAGGAGAAGGAGGAAGGGAGGAAAGTTTACCCAATGACCAGTCACAGCCATATAGTCAGTCGTCTGACCACTGGTCCACAAATCTGTCGTGACATGAACCTTTTTACTCACAGAACCTTTCAGAGCATCGGACACGCTTTTCCGAACAGCATCATACAAGTCTGAAATGCAACACTGGAGAAATATGTCCGGCTGGGGACCTGATACTTTGGCACAGCGATTTCCATGAGTGCTTTAAAACCTGGGTTAGCCACAAATGAGAATGGGAGCAAGTCAGTGGCTATCATCTCCTCAATTGCCTTTGTCAATCGCCTTCCCTCAGGCCTGTTGGGCTTATATTTCTGTGACCGCTCAAAGCAGTCTTTCAAAGAAATTTGATGTTTGCTGCTATCACCTGATTTTCTGGGCTGCTTCCCTTGACTTTTATTACCATGAGGGGTGGATGTTGTGGCCATGGATGGTATATGACCCCGGTTGGGCTGTGGTGGTGGACTCAGAGGGGTAAAGAAATGCGAAATTGAGGATGCTGTGTTTTGACTGGAAGGAAGACTTTCATCATCCTCCACCTCCATATCAGTAACTTCATCACCTTGGTAAACATTCATCATCTCATCCTCCTCAGCTGAGTGCAGAAGTGCAACAACTTTTGTGTGCTCCTTTTGTGCTTTTTGATACTGATAAATGTGAGACTTGTTCATATGTCTTATCATAGTTGATGTTCCCAGTCGAGTACCCACTTTACCACAACTTAATTTTGTTTTGCATAATTTGCAAACCACATGGCTGCCAGATGATTTATCTTGTGTGAAAAAATCCCACACAATGGATTTCACAGATTTTGTTGTACTGCTGCTTATAG
This sequence comes from Neoceratodus forsteri, assembly GCA_016271365.2. Classification (NCBI taxonomy): domain Eukaryota; kingdom Metazoa; phylum Chordata; order Ceratodontiformes; family Ceratodontidae; genus Neoceratodus; species Neoceratodus forsteri. Next base: position 762,640,942 of record CM057451.1, read on the forward strand.
GGAGGATAGGTTCATTACTACCACTGCCACCACCACAGCCACTACTACTTCCACTATCTCATTGAGGTCTTTCCATGCCCATCTGCATGTAATTTTGAAGATGCACAACCTCTCTGACTGATTGAACTGCATCTCGTTCTTTCCCTCATGAAGTCTGTCCATCTTCTGTTCTCTGTTGTTCCTCTGCATGTGTGGGTGTCTGACTCTCCAAGTTATGCCCCACCATCATTAATGTTTTTTTAGCACCACAGCCATCCTTCCGAGAACTCATTTTTGTTCTTTTTCTGCCTCTGTATTCCTCCTCTTCATCCCATTCCCCAGAGCTACTGCTACTTGACATACTGACTGCTGCCTTATCTACTACAAACTCAGGATCTGTTCCACTGATTTCCTCACTCTCATCTGTTTCTCCTCTTCCTCCTCATCATCCATCACTCCGCTTACTAAAACTGGCTGCCGCACTATTATGGCCCTTATGCTCATCCTCTGAGTACCACAACGGGTTACTCCTGCAACGTTCTGAATTTTCCGTACTGTTGATACTGTTGCCTGGATTGCCGGAGAAGTGCTGCTATTTTTTTTTACCACTCACGGCTGCATCGAGTCAAGTACTTTTAAGTAGTAAGACACAGGGATATTTTCTCCCAAAGAGGAAAATACAGCACTGCTGGCTGCGTCGTGTCAGGTAGTTTAACTAGTAAGACACAGGGATAATTTCTCCCTAGCAGGTAAATACAACACTGCTGGCTGCGTTGAGTCAGGTACTTTAATTAGTAAGACACAGGGATAATTTCTCCCTAGCAGGACAACACAGCACTGCTGGCTACGTCAGGTCAGGTACTTTAACTAGTAAGACACAGGGATAATTTCTCCCTAACAGGTAAATTCAGCACTGCTGGCTGTGTCGAGTCAAATAATTTTAAGTAGTAAGACACAGGGATATTAGTTTCAACTTTCCAGGCTCTTTAAATATTTTTTTCTGTTTGTTCTGTAAGCCTGTAGAACAGAGAGATTATTTTTTTTTTAATGACTGTTTTTAGCCAGGTTTGTGAGTGTGTGCTGCTGTACACACTCCTCTAACACTTATCTGAATTAACACACACACTAAAAGTAACAGCACAGTCTGCGCACTTCAGTCAGTGTGTGATGTTGGCATCAGAGTTTGAGAGAGCCCTCAGAAACCCACAATTTCACACAACACATGTGGTCAGGTCACACCAACACCACTCCGCCAACATGTTGTTTGCACAGGTATGCTCATTTTTTTTTTTTTAAGGCTTAACATTTTCTTTTTCTTCCCTCCCAAAACAAAAGCTGCCTAAGTCAGCTCATCCAGCTGGCTATCACAAAAAGAGATGGCGGAATACAGAATAGATGTTTCCATTTTTTAACTGAGCCACCACCGCTCTGAATGCCAGATATAGCTAGACAACACAGCAGTACACACACACACACACACACACACACACACACACACACAAGTTCACTTCACAACAACCAATCTCATTCAATGCTTGAGAAATGTGCTGTGCACACTGCAGCGAGCAACTCCAGTACTGTGACCCATGTGGGTATCTAATCTGTGACCCACTCCAATAGCTGACTGGCTTGCTGAGGGTCGAAAACATGAACCGACTGAAACACCAATCACAATTTACCATCTAGCATGTTCCTTCCCTTCCCCACAGTCCTCCTTCTCCACGGTCTCTCCATCTTCACCTCTTTCAAGAGTCCTGACTGGCGCCTGCATACTTGTCATTGTTGTAAGCAGCATCACGTGTGCTACATTGGAGAGAAAGTGAAGGAGCATGCGCGGCAGTGCTGTCCAGCATCTGGTATGTGTGTACTGTTAACATAACAAACAGTATGGTTTTAGCAGTTTCTACAGGTGAACCAAAGTTCACAAAGTTCGCATTTTTGGGGGTGACATTCTACCATGGGCGGACTATTGAGAACAATGGAGGTTTGACCTTTTTTCCAGTTTGGTAGAACTGAACTTACAACTCTAGATACTTGTGTACTGAACATACTCCAGATCTAGCAATCTCTCCAGAAGCCCTGCCCGGAAGGTCATACCTTAACTGTACCAAAGGACTCTATGTGCTTCCCATTCTTGGTGAGCAGATCATTTACCTTGGTGATCCCTTTTTGTGCCCAAGTCTTCAATCTGGGAGAGGGGGAATTTGTTATGTGTAGGTCGTCATTTCCCCTTAGAGGTGTCAGAGATGGGGCTTGAGTTCTTGCCCATGAATTTTGTGTAACTGGAACCTTGCTGTTCTGGAGAAGCCTCTAGACTGCTCTCTGAGCTGCTGAGGTATCTTACAGGACACATAATTAACTTCCACATGTTTCTGTGCTGCACTTTGCTTGATTTGGAGCCAATGTGGTGAGTCAAAGTTGTCTGGGTAAAACCACCGTAGTGTCTGGGAAGCTATGTATGCCAAGGGCTGGCAGTATAGCCTAGAGGTTAGAGGAATGAGGCATGTACGAGCTTGGTGCATCCTGTAGACCAGACCTGAGTTTGATTCTCACAACCTTCACTTACATACTGTGTGACTCTGAGCAAGTCACTTAACCGCCCAGTGCTCCCAGGTCACCCCTGAAGACAGGCATTTGTGTCTAATGGGCCTTACCTGGTTACCAAAGACTGAAATAAAAAATAAATAAAAAAAAAAAGGCAGCCACCACCCTTCCTGTTTCCAGTGGCTGCACAGTTTGACTCACCTGATGCGGGGCTGTTTGCCCTCCCAGAGAACCGCCCCCCCATTATTTTATCTATTTTAGTAGACCAGGGCTGAGTTAATCTTGATGAGAAGGTAGGAATACACATGAATGACACTGGGAGATATCATTATCTTGAAGGCTTCCAATTTGCCTGCCAGGAAGAGATTCAGAAGTCTTCATCTGTCTAGTTCTGTCTTCACTGCCTCCAGCAGATGAGGTGCTAGACTGAGGTTGACCATCATGGGAATAAAGTTATAAAACATAGAAACATAGAAGTTGACGGCAGATAAGGACTGCAAGGCCCATCCAGTCTGCCCATTTCTTTTTCTACCTTATGAATGTGTCATCGGCCTTTGCTCTGTCAATGGCCTATCTATTCATACTCATCTATATTGCTCCCTTATTCCTATCTAATGCCTGTTTGAAGCCCTGCACTGTATTCATATCCACCACTTCCTGAGGTAGGCCGTTCCATGCATCCATCACCCTTTCTGTGAAAAAGAACATCCTCACATTACCCCTTAATCGGCCTCCCTCTAATCTCATGCTGTGTCCTCTTGTCCTGCTATTTTTCTTATATTGAAACATGTTAAGACTCTTTCACCTTGTTAATGCCCTTAAGGTGTTTGAATGTTTCGATCATATCACCTCTCTCCCTCCTTTCCTCTAGGGTATACGTATTGAGCTCCATTAATCTGTCCTCATATGTCTTCTGATGCAGTCCATGCACCATTTTGGTTGCCCTTCTCTGGACTGCCTCAATTTGGCTAATGTCCTTGTGAAGGTGTGGCCTCCAGTACTGCACACAGTACTCCAGATGGGGCCTAACCAGTGTCTTGTAAAGAGGGATTATTACCTCCCTCTTCTGACTTGTGATACCCCTACTAATACACCCCAACATCCCCCTAGCCTTAAGTGAAAAAACAGGACTGCTGCCCAGTGATCGACAAAAAAGACCTGCAAGCTAAGGTCATGTAGAAAAGCTTTTTTGTCGATCACTGGGCAGCCGTCCAGTTTTTTACTTGATGCTTCATTATTTGTTTGGCTCCAGTTTTTTCATCGGTAGTCGCCTTCTTGTGTATATCCCCCTAGCCTTACCTACTGCTTTAGTGGTCTGCTTGGATGATTCCAGATCATTGGTGATGATGATACCCAAGTCTCTTTCTTTCCTTGTGACTGCCAGCAACTCTCCTCCCAGCCTATAGGTGGCTTCTGGGTTTCTCTTCACTATGTGCATGATCTTGCACTTCTTTGCGTTAAACCCCAGTTGCCACTCTTCTGACCATTTTGCTACATTATCCAGATCTCTTCTCATTCTTCCCACCCCATCAGGATCATCTACTCTGTTGCAGATCTTAGTGTCATCTGCAAACAGACAAACCTTACCCTCCAGTCCATCAGCAATGTCACTGATGAAGATATTGAAGAGGACTGTCCCCAGGACTGATCCCTGAGGTACCCTACTTGTAACTTGCATCTCTTCTGACTGTATACCATTTACCACCACTCTCTGTTTTCTGCCCATCAACCAGTTTGCCATCCAGTTGACCAACTTCTGACCCACCCCAAGCCTACCCAGCTTATTAATCAATCCTCTATGTGAAACAGTATCGAAAGCTGTGCTGAAGTCAAGGTTGGCAACATCAACTGCTCCCCCTTGGTCCACCACCCTGGTTACCCAGTCAAAGAAATCTACGAGATTAGTTTGACAGGGCCTTCCTTTTATAAACCCATGCTGTCTTAGATCCTGTGCTCCTATGGATTCCAGGTGTTGCACTGTCCTTTCCTTAAGGAGTGCCTCCATAATCTTGCCCACTACTGAGGTAAGACTGACTGGTCTGTAGTTCTCTGCCTCCTCTCTGCTACCACTGTTGTGGAGCGTGATCACATGAGCCCTTCTCCAGTCTTCTAGGACCTCTTCTGTGCTCAGAGACTCACTAAACAGTTCTGATAATGGCTCTGCTAGTTCAATCCTTAGCTCCTTTAGTACCCTGGGATGTATGCCATCAGGTTCCATTGCCGTGTCCATCCTGAGCTTATCGACCTCTTGTAGGACCCTTTCTTTTGTCAAGGGACTAGTGCACAACTCCCCCCCCCATGTCCATGGTGCTGAACTGTGGGCCCTGCCCTACCTTCTCTTCAGTAAATACTGAGCAGAAGTATCTATTTAGGATAGAAGCTTTTACATGGTCCTCCTCCTCACATGCCTCCTTATCCCCTTTGGTCTTAGCAATACCCCCTCTGGACTTTCTTCTTTCACTAATGTATCTGTAGAAAGTCTTGTCACCTTCTTTTACTGTTTATGTTAGTGTTTCCTTGGTTTGGGCATTTGCCTGCCTTACTGCCTTCCCTGCTTCCGTTAGGGAAGTTTGGTATGCCTCCCTATCTTCTGCGTTCCCTTATATTTCCTGAAGGCCAGCCTTTTGGCTTGACCTTTTCTGCTATTGTTTTTGGGAACCAAAGTGGTTTCCTTCTTCTTTTGCACTTCCTTTTCTCTCTAACACAATGGGATGTTGCTTTAAGTATTGCATCCTTAATACTTGCCCACTTTGCCTGTATCCCTTCACCTGTATTTCTTTTTGCCAGGGCTAGCTTAACTCTGTTGGCCATCTTATCAAAGTCAGCTCCTCTGAAGTCCTATATTTTTGCCTTGGAATGTGATGATTTAGATCTAGTGCCCAAATTGAGCCATACCATGTGATGGTCACTGGCCACCAGGTGACCTTCTACCTGGAGATCTGTGATCCTTTCCCTGTTAGTCAGTACTAGATCTAGGATAGCCCTGTCTCATCTCTTGTGGGTTGTTGTATCAGTTGTTTGAGGCCCTCTCCCTGCAGGGAATCCGCCATGTGTCTAGTTCTGGCAGATGTTCCTGCTGGCATTGAGCAATATGTACCTGGCATGTTGAAGTCTCCCATTATCAGATCCTCCCCTTCAGCTGTCATGTTTTGTATATCTTCTCACAGTAATGTGTCTCTGTCCTCCCCCTGGTCTGGAGGCCTTTAGAGAACCCCAGTTCATATGGCTGTCCCATTTCCTGTTTCCAGGTTGACCCACAGTTCTTCTGGCTCCTTATGTGTATTCTGAATTTCTGTAGCCTTGATATTTTCATTGACATAAAGGGCCACTCCACCCACTTTTTGCACCTTGGTCTCTTCTGAACAGTACATAGCCAGGTACTCAAGTCTCCCAAGTGTGGTTACTGGTAAACCATGTCTCGCTAATGGCTACTATGTCCATGAACAATAATGCCCAGATATGTGGTACCTTCTTTGGCAATTTCAACCCACGGACAGTGTATGGGTTAACCCTGCAGGATAGTTGCAGGAGAGGACCTCTGTTTTGCTCTGGTCTACACAAAGGCCAGACACTGTTGTAAACTGTTGAAACAGTGCCAATAAGGCCACATCTGCCTGTTATTCAACTTGGAGAATCAGTAGGTCACCGTTGTATAAAAGTGTCCTGTGCTACCTATCACCACCTTGCATCCCTTTGGGGGATAGGTGATCCTTGATGGCAACAGCCAGTGAGTGGTTCTACTGCCATTACAAAAACAGGGATAAAGGGCAGCCCTGCCTCATATACTTTAGCAAAGTGAAAGAGAGGGAGCAAAGATCATGTGTTAGTACACTGGTCGAGGGTGAACTATAAAGACTTTTAACCCACTAGAGGACTACTGGACTCACTCCTATTCATTCAGTGGTGCACAGAAGATACTCCCTCTCCACAGAGTCAACAGCCTTCTCAAAATCTACTGTAAGAGCAACAGATGGGGGGAGCATGAATGGGATTAAAAAGAGTACCCTTAAGATGAGCATTAGGTATGCCACGCCATTATGTTACTTAGATAAAGGAGGCCTGGCCAAGGACAAACCATGCAGGGACATGAACCCTCTTGTAAAACACACTCTTGAATCATGGAGAGTACCACTTAAAGTTGTGGGAGGAGGAGGAGGACAGGAAAAAACTCTTCTGGTGCCTATTTATGGCAATTCAGACTTCATCCTGGGTTTGAAAGATTAAGGCTTTGCAGCCTGGAAAACCAGGGGAGCAATCTGCTTTGGGGATTTGTTCAGACCAACAGGGCTTCAGACTCAGGTGGAACAGGAAATAGACCTAAGGTTATGAGCTTCACAGAGATTAAGGTATCTGCAGGTTTCAGCCCACCTCCACAGTATAAATAGGTGGGACTCCAGGGTGGCTAAAATTACTGGAATAGAGAGGGCGATTCTGAGGGTAAGAGCAGACTCAAAGGGCCCCATGGCAAGCATATACTCATGTTTGATGGTGCATCCCTGGATCACTTGGGTGAAGTACACAGACTTTGGGAGCAGGACTTAGTGCTGGAAATTGCATCATTATCTGGGCCATGATTTGTGAGTCTTGTATGGGGCTCCTATGGCATAATAAATGTAAAGAGGTCCAATTCAAATTTATTCACTGACCATATCTTCCACCAGCTGTGGTGAGTAGATTTTCTCCAGGGATCTCCCCTATATGTGGGAGATGTGGGGAAGAAAGAGGTACCTACCTGCACTGTTTTTTGAGCTGTACTCTCATCTGTCAGTTCTGGACAGCAGTTAGGGAGCAGACAGAGTAAAGGCTGGGAAAGATGATAGTGGACGCACCTTTGTCTGTCCTCCTTGGGTGGATGCCTTGGAGGGTGAGGAATGGGCTCCCTTCCCCAAGGCTATTAAGGTTCTGCTTGTTCTGGCAAGAAAATGTAAACAAAATAGATGGGTATCACCCCAACCCCCTACAGTGGGTATGTGGTTAGAGTTGTTTACAAAAACACATCCCCTGGAATGGACCACATATGTGCTGAAACAGAAAGGTGAGCTGTTTGAGAGAGTGTGGCATACCTTCATAGATTCGCTCTCCCCCATGGAGGCAACAGTACTGTGCCTGGGGGTGACCCTGTAAATATGGTTGGCAGTCAGGCACATATAAGAATAGAGGTGACATTAAGAGGTACAGATTGATGTGTATCATTCCTATAGCTGTAACTGTGGAAATTAACTGCATATGTATATGTGATAGAGATGTTATGGATCTAGCAGAGTTGTTTGCTGTTTCTAATTTTTTAAATTAACTTGTTTATTGTTGTTCTTATCCTGTTCATGTTTACCTGTTTGTGATGCTTATAGCGGCAAGTACAGCATTAAGTTACTTTCTGGTGGGAACATCTATGATAGTTGAATGTTTACTAGTATAAGCAAGATCATTAATTGTTTAGCGTTAGATTGCTCTACATGAGTCTCTTGTAAATGACTGTACTGTTTATGAAATAAACTAATAAAAAGATTAAAAAAAAGTATACAAGTGGTCAGTACTCTACCTGCCCTTTACATATCCTACTTGAATGGGATGTATGAGGCCCTGCAGGATCGATTCTAGCCTGGATGCCAGAATTCTTGCCAATATTTTATGAACATATAAAAATGCCAGTAGAAACAGTCCAAACAGTTTATCAAGTCTGCTCGAGTGTGCAGCACACAGTTTATTCTGCTGTAGCTGCCCCCAACCATTTCCACCCTAGATTTATCATCCCCCACCCCGTAGGTGCTAGAAGATAATAAAAGCTGAGGGGGCTGAGGATCAGAAGGGCACTTATTGAGGTACAAAGGGCATTTTTCTTAAATCAGTTTTTGCCATACTGAAATACAATAAATACATATTTATGATGATGATCATAATGTTAACAATGCAGTTATACCATATAGGAATATTTAATACAGTATATTAAGAGCTCAGCTGTCAACACATTTCTTCCAGTAGCTTTGAAGGCTGAACCATCCATTACTAAACCTGATTCAGTGTTTGCCCAGGTAAAAATGAAGGAGGGCATAGTAATATTTGTATTATCAGTATCGCGCATGCAGTCTTCATACAAATGGGTTAGGAGTTTTTGGTTCTACTAACTTCTGGATAGAAATCAGCATTTAAGCCCAACCACCAGCGACAAAGTAAACTCCTGAGGCTGGGGAAATAATGACACAGAGCCACAGAGTACATACAAACAAAGTAGTTAAAAAATGTCATTCTGTTCTGGGAAATATCTTTAAACATATTAAAAGTAGTAATTCGCAGATAATTCTTGCACTATACAATAGCCTTGTGTGTGTGTCCACACCTGGATTTTTTGTGCCCCTTTCAGCACTCCAACATCTATAGGGTGTAAAACTATGATAGAAAGAGTGCAACGCAAGGTCACTAAAAGGATTCATAACATGGCTACTATAGAATATGATTCAAGATTGAAATCACTCAAGTTATTTTCCTTAGAGTATAGAGCTCTGAGAGGACATTTGATCTACACCTTCAAGGCCTTTCAAAATGAATACATATTAAATACAATAGGCTTGGAAAGAAAACAAAGTAACGACAACACAAGATCCCACAATTTTAAACTTAAATCCTATTTGTGTTAAACTACAAAGCGTAGCAGATTCTTTACTCAGAAGGTAAATCCAATATGGAATTCACTCCCTGTGGATACTGTCACAAGCATGAATGTAAAACAATTTAAGGAAAGACTGGATTCTTTTATGGGAAACAAGAAATATATTTTCCACCTTTGATATGATGGTGGTGAGTTCTTAATGGGCTAATGCCTCTTGAACTTGTATTAAACTATGAAACTATGAAACTTTGCACAGAGCTTATTTATTAATGAATCACAGTGTACAATGTAAAGTTTATTTATTCATGAATCACAGTGTACAGTGACAGTAAACAATATTAATTTATAACAATATGGGTAAATCACAAAGCAATGCACAATTATAATTGCTGGAGTCAGAGAGGTCGGCCTGCCAAAGACTGCACTCCCTGGCATGAGGACTAGACAGAGCACCTAGATAGAGGAGTCCTTCAGAAAACTTTGACTCTTTCTGGAAGACAAATGCTCATCATAGGTCTGGCCCAACCCAGGGTCACCCATAGCATGGCTTTTAGTCTTCTCCCATACTCCTGCTCACATTGTTTGCCTTATTACAAAAATAAAATGAGTAGATTACCGTCATACCATGTTGAACAGTAAAGATTAAGAAGTCCTTTCTTTGACCTGAGGCCTTTGGTATTCCAGCCTGCAGCACAGTGGCTCATTAGAAGAGCAATGCCTTTACTTACTAACATACTAACATACTATTTGCCAGCAGATTAGGCCTTACGGTCTATCGAGTCTGCTAGAACCTTAAATCCTTAGTTGGGTGCCGAGGCCCTCCCATCCCTTGTGCTCCAGAAACCCCTACCATCCATCCCCACCCCCCTGGGACAGACCATCATCTGATACATCCACTTTCTGTGTCTGTCCCACCCTCTCTTGAAGCCCTCCACTGTGGATCTCTGAACCAGCTCACCAGGCAGTGCATTCCAAGGGTCCACCACCCTCTCAGTGAAAAACCTCCTCCTCTTTTCCCCCCTCACCCTTCCACCTTCCAACTTCAAACCATGCCCTCTGGTGATACCTCCTGCTTTAGTCTTAAGATCCCTCCATGTTTACCCTATTTATTCCTTGAGGTACTTGAAGGCCTTAATCATGTCCCCCGCTCTCCTCTCCTCCAATGAAAACAGGCAGAGCTCCTCAAGTCTGTCCTCATACGTCAAATCCCCTAGCCCTTGTATCATCTTAGTTGCCCTCCTCTGTACCCTCTCCAGGAGCTGTATGTCCCTCTTCAAGTGTGGTCTCCAGTACTGTACACAGTACTCAAGGTGTGGTCTAACCAGTCCATTGTACACCGGCAGAATCACTTCATTGCTCCTAGAGGTGATCCTACACCTTCCTCCAGACTTTGCAGTAACAGCTGGATGTGGCCAGAAGAGCACTGGAGTTGGCAGAGCTTCTTCATGAAGTACATACTGGCTGCACCCCTGACGGAGCTCTTAAACAGGTCACTTGAGACAGGGAGGGTACCTAGGGATTGGCGAGAGGCACATGTGGTGCCAATCCATAAAGGGGGGGTCGAGAGAAGTACCAGGTAACTATAGACCCATCAGTTTGACCTCGGTGGTGGGAAAATTAATGAAGAGAAAAGGAACGATTGGGGGTGTACTTGGAGGAGGTGGGAGGTCTGGCATAGTCGGCAACATGGGTTTGTGCCAGGTAGATCATGTCAAACCAATCTTGTGGAGTTCTACGAATGGGTAACATCAGAACTGGACAGGGGAAAGCCTGTGGATGTATTATTCTTGGACTTCGGCAAGGTGTTTGACTCTGTCCCCCACAATGGTCTGGTGGAGAAACTGATGGGGTTAGGAGTAGGCCCTTTGATTGTCAGATGGATTGAGGCCTATACCCTGATGTCCGATATGTATGTATTAAACAGGATTGGACCCAGGACCGAGCCCTGCGGTACCCCACTACCAACCTCTCTAGGGTTCGAGAGCTCCCCAAAGACCACTACTCTCTGGGTGCGTCCAGCTAGCCAGTTTTCAATCCATCTGACCATCAAAGGGCCTACTCCTAACCCCATCAGTTTCTCCACCAGACCATTGTTACTGCAAAGTCTGGAGGAAGGTGTAGGATACACCTGAAAATGAGCCACTGTTCCATTAGAATTCAACAAGTGGCTGGCTAGCCATCTGCTCATTCCTGTACCATTGCCACTGCATACCAATCACTCACCCAATTAACCAGTTCATTTACCATCATTCGTATTCTTCCCTTGAGTAAAGGCTCTTCAGTATCAATTTTTTCCAAAAAAGTTTTCTCTAATTTTGTTGCACAAACTCCTGTACAATTTGTGTCCAATCCAGCTTGTCTGTTCTCTCCTTGTGAATGTTCAGTAGCATTAGGTGATTGTACCTCTTCGCCATCATGGTGCTTTGTAAGTAAGACTTTATCCTCCGTTGTGTTGAAAAGGATCTCTCCCCAGTTGTTAAATTCATTGGGACAAGGAGGTAAATTTGAATGAGCTTCTCTACTTCTGAATACAGTGTCTGTTGCTGGCAGTCTTTCTCCACTAGGGCATCAGTAATGATTTTGATTGAAGTTACTGCCTTCACATCTGGAAAAACATGCTGCACTAGTCCTGGGAGCAGGTTCAGTTGTGCATTCAGATTGTCAATGTCCAAGTCTTTATATCCATACAGCTCTGTGACCTGAGGAGGAACTGAAAATGACTTTGCATTGGCTGCTTGAAGCAATAAATTCTCCATGGATGACAGCAAAGTGTAGGTTTCTTGATCAAAATGTCCATCTAGTTCCACAAGACAAGCATCAATGGCTTCATAATACATTTGTTGATATCAGTCCTTAGCAGATTCAGGATAGTGATGCATTGCACTACCATTTTGCAGCCTTGCTGGGACATAGCATTGTCTGGGGAGTTTTGGCTCTTTCATAATTTTTAGTTTTGTGCTTTCTCTTTGATGCCTTCATAGACCTGGTCAAAGTCATTGTGCTGGCTTTGTAAATTTTGTTTCAGGGAGCTTACAGTCATCATTGCATTTTCTGCTGTCAGTGTTTTTTATTGCAAGATTGAAGCCACTCGTTCCGATACACTGAATATATTGTATGATACAACAAGTCCAAAATAGGTCAGAAACTTTTTCATCACTGACAGCAGGCCCTTGACTTTACTTTATACATCAGTAGCTCTGTCTACTTCCAACTTTCTTAAGGTTTCATAAAGTGTTCCATAGTTGGTGAGAACCAACTTGATGCTCTTGGTTCTTGCTGTCCATCTTGTTGGACAAAGCAAGTGCTGACCTTCTATCATTATGTAAGGGTCCTCGCTGTCATTTGCTGCAATATTTTCATAAAGAGCTAATCTCTGTGGTGAAGCATAAATCAACACTCTTACATTCTGGACAAAGTTGAGGTCATCTTCAATGGCAATTCTTGTTTTGCCACAGTTTTGCAACACCAGGTCTAAGGAATGATTTGCACAATGGACATTCAGTGCTAGTGGATTTTCTCTTCTAATTCTTGTTGCAGTTCGAGAAATACATCCACTCATATTTGGTGCTCCATCATATGCCTGTCTCTTTATGTCATTGATTGATAAATTGCATCTTAATAAAATATACTTAATGGAGCTGGTGATGGATTCTGCATTGGTCTTTGCCATTTCATACATCCCAATAAAATCTTCATGTATAACAAAGTGGGTAGGGAAACCCATCGTATACATATCGTCATCTGTTCATGTTGGCTGATATCTCGAGATTCATCAACCGTAATTACATACAGCTTTGATTCAGTGCGTATCTCTCTCTCAGTAGGTTCCTTAGCAGCTGATGTGCCATGAGTTCCATGACTTCATTTACAATATCTGAACTCTGATATTTCCCTTCTTGGATCCATTTCAGTAGTTCTGCTACATCGTCTGCCCTACTCAGCAGTTCCTGCCTCAGGTTGCTTTCCTCCTCTTCATGGCCACGAATTGCTAGTCCTTGTCATACTAGAAACTGTAATGCATTTAGTTGTTTATGGAACATTTCTCAGTTTCTCACCTGTTCCTTTTCAAGATGCTAGCTGAGCTGAGCACCAGCATTCATCCTTCTGTTGTTCAAAAACCCAAACCGAGGAAAAGATAGCTAACTCAGTTAAGAAGAGGGATAACACCTTTTATAGGTACATTAGGGAGTGAAGAAAGATAAAGGAAGGGATAGTGAGGCTTACTAAAGGGAAGGGAGGGTGGGCAGAGGATGACAGTGAAAAAGCAGGGATACTGAATGAATACTTCTGCTCAGTATTCACAAAAGAAGAGGAGGGGGAGGTACCTAAATCAAAGAATAGAAGCACTCTGGATAGGGAGGTCAATACCAGTCCATTCACAGAAGAAAGGGTCCTGAAAGAACTCTTAAAACAGAAGGCGGACAAAGCAATAGGGACTGACGGGATTCATCCAAGAATTCTAAAAGAACTAAGGGTAGAATAAGTGACACCACTGACCTCCCTTTTTAACAAATCATGGGAGAATGGTGTAGTACCAGAGGGCTGGAGGAGGGCAGACATGATTCCCCTTCACAAAAGTGGGAGCAAGACAAAGACAGGAAACTACAGACCTTTTAGTTTGACCTCAGTGGTAGGGAAAATGATGGAATCACTTCTAAAGGAAAGAATTGTTGAGTTCCTAGAGGTCAGTGGGACACAGGACCCAAGGCAGCATGGATTCACAGCAGGAAGGTCATGTCAGATGAATCTAATATATTTCTTTGACTGGGTGACCAATGTGGTAGACTAGGGAGGGGCAGTGGACATTTAGACTTTAGCAAGGCATTTGACACAGTCCCACAAAAGATTTATATACAAGTTAGACAGCCTTGGAGTGGGTCCCAAGGTGGTAGCCTGGGTTAAAAGTTGGCTGGACAACAGGATACAGAGGGTAATAGTAAATGAAGTTTACTCTGAAGAAAGGGGGGTTACTAGTGGGGTACCACAGGGTTCAGTACTGGGACTGGTCCTCTTTAATGTCTTTATAAGTGACATTGCAGAGGGACTAGAAGGAAAAGTATGTATCTTTGCAGATGACACAAAGATCTGCAACAGGGTTGATACAGAAGGTGGGGTGGAGAGGATGCAAAGGGACTTGGCAAAGTTTGAGGAATGGTCAAATATATGGCAACTTAGATTCAACGCATAGAAGTGCAAAGTAATGCACCTGGGAAACAAAAATCCAGGGAAAGAGTACACAATGGGGGGTGAGATAATAGCAACTATAGAAATGGAAAGGGACCTGGGGTAGTCATATCAGATGACCTCAAGGTGGCAAGCAATGTGAGAAGGCACTAAGAAGAGCTGGTGGAATACTGGGATGCATAGGGAGAGGCATCACCAGTAGAAAACAAGAAGTTTTTATCCCTTTGTACAGACAGTTGGTGAGACCCCTTCTGGGGTTCTGCATCCAGTTCTGGAGACCCCATCTCCACAATGACATAGACAGGATGGAAGCTGTCCAGAGGAGGGCAACTAAAATGGTGTAGGGTCTGCACCAGAAGACATACGAAGAGAGATTAAAGAAGCTTAATATGTATACACTCGAGGAGAGGAGGGACATGATAGAAACTTTCAAGTACATCAAGGGAATCAACAGGGTCCAAGATGGTAGCATCTTTCAGAAAAAGAGATGTGCCAGAACAAGGGGGCACAATTTGAAGATAGAGGGGGGGATGGCTCAAAGGTAATGTGAGGAAGTATTTTTTCACGGAGAGGGTTGTGGATACATGGAACAGTCTTCCTGAGGAAGTGGTGGACTCAAAAACAGTGGAGAAATTCAAGAATGCATGGGACAGACATAAGGCAATTCTAGTGGGGGGTAGGAGGAAGTAGGCTGTTGGTTAACTAGGCTCTGCAGCCTATGCATTAGGTAGCAAAATGGGTAGACTAGGTGGGTCAAGCGGTCCTTATCTGCCATCAAAGTCTATGTCTCTATGTTTCTATGTTTCTATGTTCTACTGTTGTATACTTCTCAACAGCTTCATGGTGGAATAATGATGCCTGATGTTTCTTAAATTTTTCAATTGCTTTCCTCCAATCACTGAATCCTGGTGAAATGAAGGTTGGTTCATCACAATCATTGCCTGTGATGAGGTTTCTTTCCACTGCTGCTCGACACTAATAACAGAATACACATCCTTTGGAAGCACAATAGGTTAGCCAGCTAAAAGATGAAAACCATTGTGTTCGACAAGTTCTTGTTTCCGTTCTCCCATTGGTTCTCAAAATGACTTGTTTGATGGACGTGTCTGTAACACTGCTTGGCTGAAAAACACTGTTAATATTGTGGCAACAAATAGAAGAGCAGGAGGTGAGAGACAGAGGCAAAGAGACAGCAGATTCAGACACTGGTTCAACTGCAGTGACCCAGGTATTCTCATAGCAGGAATGGAGTGACAAAGAGACAGCAGATTCAGACACTGGTTCAACTGCAGTGACCCGGGTATTCTCAGAGCAGGAGGGACGAGACAAATAGACAGCAGATTCAGACACTGGGCAACTGCACTTGGAAAAAGCATGGCTGCATCTGACTCTGCAAAAGCCATTGGCAGCGAAGCTGTATAGACAGTTACATTGCCACTTACTGTACTGGTACAACTGACAGTTGCAGTGTTTGTGGCAGTGTCAGTGGTGTGGTTCTCCACAGCGATGTCACATGCAGGCTCTGAAGTTGTTGGTATCTGGGATCTCCCAAAGCAGTAATTTAGTTTTCTTGGCATCTGGGCAGCAATATCAGCCAGTTGTTTCTCCATCTGTCTTTTCATCTCTCAGACCTTGGCATATTTGAATGCAGTCTTGTCACAGAAAGTGCAGGCTCTGAGAATGAATTTTGTGTATACAATTTAGTGAAACATCTTGTTACCAACTTCCAACATAGCACTGCTACAGCCAGGAACATTATGAAGCAAGCTAGCAATGAAGTGTTAGGGTACAATTAAAATGATTTTGTTTTATATCTTGCTGTTTGTTCCCCACCCCATGTCTTTCTCAATGGTTAATATTTATCCTCACCAACTGGAGCTGCTTTGATTGGGCATTATATTGTTGACTAGTGACTTATGCCACAAAATGCTTGTGTACTGCACCACTATTGTATCAAACATGTTGGTTTAATAACATGTAGAATACATGATTTGGCTGGGACCAACACAACTAGTATTTTAGTATGCCATTATGTTTGTTTATTTTCAAAGCAGTACTTTACTTTCTCATCTGCCCAACAGTTACAATGGGGGGCATTTGCCCATGATTCAGTTTTGGGAACTACAACTCCTCCCATGTGTTGCATAAAAGCCAGCCTATCCCACCAACTGCATCTCACATAATTTTCAAATGCCCTCCAGCCTCCCCAACTCAACAACCAATTGAGGCAGTATAGTGCAGTGGGTTAAGGCTCTGAGCTGCAGATCTGGAGACCTGGATTTGAATCCCACAGCTACCTAGGTGCATACTGTGTGATCCTGAGCAAGTCACTTAACTTTCTTGTGCTCCCAGGTTGTGTCTGGAAACAAGCTTTGGCTTAGTGTGCTACTCCTTGTTAAACAATGTTCCCTTTCCAACTCCTCCTTCTCTGGCACTCATTTTCACCTTGCTGTAGGCTTTTGTATTCCCTGTCACTGCCCAGCTCCTCTACCAAGGGTGAGAATACAGAAAGGCCAAAGTCAAATTCACGCAAGCACCATACACTAATCACCCAACATTGAATTGTTTAAATTTGAGAACCACATCTCTCCTCAGTTTTTTATAAAAAGTGCCCATAGGAAGGACTTTGAAGTAGTGGCACTGTGTTTTACCAACACTCCCTATACCACTCACGGTGGTTCATTTCACCCAAGACATGAAAGTGCCAGCTGCATTTACCAACACCAAGCCCAGTAGTCAGTATGCAGAGCTATGAATGTGGAGATGCAGGTTTGAAGCCCACCACTGCCACAGACTGTGTGCTCTTGAATGTGACTTAACTATTTGATATCCCGCAGTCTCCCTTAATCTCCTGAACTCATCATATGTCTGATGCAGCTATTATTATTAATTTCTTGGAAAGCACTTTTACATATGGGGGGGATTTCAATACCCTAAATTACAAGTTCCTTTTGTTTATTTTTCTACATTACATAGTTTTACATAGGCCCATGAGTTCTCTTTGTGCTGAGCATACTCATTGCATATTTGAAAATATATCCATTAGTTGAAACAAAGGGTAATTCACATTATGGCTATTTCCAGTGCCTTGTAGTTTGCTATTCTGCTTATATATATATATATATATATATATATATATATATATATATATATATTATAATGTCCTCCCTTACTGCAATACTGTTGCCTTGATCACACCTGGAAACCAGTTTACATAGAAACATAGACTTTGACAGCAGATAAGGACTACTTGGCCCACCCAGTCTGCCCATTTCCCTACCTACTGGATAAGCTGCATATTCTAGTTAACCAACAGCCTATTTCCTGCAACCCCCCACTATAATTGCCTTATGTCTGTCCCATGCACGTTTGAATTCCCCCACTGTTTTAGACCCACAACCTCTCCAGCAAGGCGGTTCCATGCGCCCACCACTCTCTCCGTGAAAGAATTTCCTCACATGACCCTAGCCATCCCCCCTCTAACTTTAAATTGTGCCCCCTTGTTCTTACACATCTCTTTTTCTGAAAGATGCTGCCCTCCTGGATTTTGTTGATTCCCTTGAGGTACTTAAAAGTTTCTATCGTGTCCCCCCATCCCTCCTTTCATCAAGGGTATACATATTAAGCTTCATCTCATTGTACGAGAGAGATCACAGGGAGGTTAAGTAAAGGGCAGTTAAGTGAGTTGGGCAATGTCACTCACTAAGTAGATGTGGTGGGACTGAAATCTGAGTCCCTAGATTCACAGCTCTGCTCTACCCATTAGACTAAACAGTCTGTACTGGGCAACCACCATCTCCAATCTACCAGTACCTTTGCTGAGCAGCCCACCAACCAAAAATGTATAGCTGGCCTCCTGCCAGTCTTCCCTCCCATCTGACACTCTTTTAGATGCCCTCTTTCTTCCACCGTTCTGCTGCCAACCTGTATGCCTGAAGCACATTACCCCCTCCCATCCCCAATTTGAATACTTGACCTGGAGAGGGTCTTGTGGGAAGCAAGGTCAGTAGTCCTGTACTTTTACTCCAGGCTAACCTAAGCCCTGTCACCCCCACCCCTTCCCCAGCAGCTTTCTACTATGTCATGTTTTCAGGAGTTGAGTGGTACACTGGTCTTTGCAGCATGGTACAACACCATGTACATTCTTTCATGTATAGTTGGTTTTCTATAATACAGGATGTCAGGACCCTAATGTTTCAGTCAGAAGAGTCCTGGTAATAACATACTGTGTATCACAGGCAGGCTGTGACATATTGTTTCTTGGTTAATAATGAAATGTTGTTTGCTGCCTTCACAGCATTTGGGGTTTGGGCAATGCCCCTGCTGCCATCCCGAGGGAGTAGACATTGATAGGCTCTGTCAGTCATACCACTAACCTGCTATGAATGTCGCATAGGATCGTTATGATTTTCACACTCAAACTTACCCTTGCTCCACACAGGTTTACTGATGTTGTTAATAGTGTTTAATCTATTTCTGGGCACACAATCTATTAAATCATTGAATAAAGTTGATAGAAACATTCCTTATCACTAACAATATGTAAGTAAGTAAGTAAGTAAATATTTATTTCTATAAGGCGCCCTTCCAAAGCTCAGGGCACCTTTACAATATCATTCATACAATATTAAAACCATAATTATAAACAACATTAAATTCAGAACATGATCCAATATAATTTAAGTCACTAAAAATGCTTGGTTAAAAAGGAAGGTCTTTAAAGCTTTTTTAAAGCTCTCCACAGTCAGGCAATTGCGTATCTGGCAAGGTAGAGAATTCCACAGGGTAGGGGCCATAAAGGCAAATGTTCTTCCACCAGATGTTTTCAAAGTTACCCTGGGAATCTCCAGCAATCCCTCACCAGAGGATCGGAGGAGCGAAGGACAGTAAGAAGTCAGGAGTTCTTTCGGGTAGCGAGGTCCCAAACTGTGTAGGGGTTTATAGGTCATCAACATGACCTTGAAAGTGATCCGCCACTGTACAGGCAGCCAGTGCAATTTGTGAAGCACAGGTGTTATATGGTTGGACCTCGGGCTTCCAGTCAACAACCTAGCTGCCGCGTTTTGCACCAGCTGTAAGCGGCGGATATCCACTCCCGGCAGCCCTAGATAAAGGGCGTTGCAATAATCAAGACGATTGGCTACAAAGGCGTGGACCAGGGTAGGAAGATCCTCTGATGGAATTAAGTGTTTCACCCGTGCTATATTTCTTAGATGAAAAAGGGATGATTTGACTACGGCTGACACCTGCGTCCTCAGGGTCAAGCCCTCGTCAAATATAACACCAAGGTTATGCACCTGACCAGATGCCATGAGTGGGGTTCCTCCCAGAAATAAACCTGAGAGTTTTCCCACCCATGGACTTGATATCCTCACCCCTGGTTCCACCACCAATACCACTGTTTTTCCCGGGTTCAACCTCAGCCAATTGGTACTCATCCAGTTCTGTATCTCGAGGAGGCAGTTGTTAAACAATGTACTTGACTCAGACTCCTGCTCAGGCACAAAAGACATATAGAGTTGAGAATCATCAGCATAGCAATGAAAACTCAAACCAAAATGTCTTATAATGTCCCCTAATGGAAGAATATACACCGCAAATAACATGGGGACAACACCGAACCCTGTGGCACTCCACAGTGTAGGCAGCGAGAGGTCGAGGAATAAATCCCAGATACTACTCTCTGAGTCCTACCCTGCAGAAAAGATTTAAACCAACTGTGGACCACCCCCCTTAGTCCACAGAGAGACCACAGGCGTTCGAGCAGCACCCCATGATCCACGGTGTCAAATGCTGCTGAAAGATCAAGGA
Organism: Neoceratodus forsteri; assembly: GCA_016271365.2. Taxonomy (NCBI): domain Eukaryota; kingdom Metazoa; phylum Chordata; order Ceratodontiformes; family Ceratodontidae; genus Neoceratodus; species Neoceratodus forsteri. Next base: position 762,661,064 of record CM057451.1, read on the forward strand.
GAACCAAGATAGAATGAGTTCTCTGATCTCTTGCCATCAGGAGATCATTCAGTACCCGAACAAGAGCCGTCTCAGTATTATGCTGTTTTCTGAAGCCAGACTGGAAAGGGTCATAGATATTGTGGATGTTTAAATGATCTTCCAGCTGCAAAGCGACCACCTTCTCAATAATCTTCCCCAAAAAGGGAAGATTCGAGATCGGTCTGTAGTTTCCTGGGCAGTCGGGTTCAAGGGAGAGCTTTTTCAGGAGGGGACGTACTATTGCCTCCTTCAAAGGATCAGGAAAGATCCCTCTCTCCAATGATGCCACTACTATCCCAGTAAGGATCAGGCCGATAACCTCTACACACCCCACAAGTAGGTGTATAGGGCCCGGATCCAAACTACAGCAAGTTGGAAGCAAAGTCTGGACGATTCTCACTATGTCCATGACTACCAGTTGACTGAACGTGGACCAAGTCAAATGGGTATTTGTGTCCCTCGATTGGTCACTGCAAGACCCAATGGGGAGGCCCTGGCTGATCTCATTTCTGATAGCAGACACCTTATCAGCAAAGAACGTCACAAACTCCTCACACTGTAACTGTGATAATGCTCGACCGGCATGAAGACAGACTGGATTGCACAGTCTGTCCACAGTCCAGAAGAGCTGGGCAGGTCTATTCTTTGCTGTAGCAATCTCCCTGGACAGAAACTCTGCCTTCTTATGGGAGATTGCTAACTGGTAGATTTTATAATGATCTAGCAGTCTAAGCCTGTCAACTTCCAGGTGAGTCTTCCGCCAACGTCTCTCCAATCTTCGGCCCTGTCTCTTCAACCCACGGATCTCCGTGGTAAACCATGGGGACCCAGGGTGAAGGGTACAGGGGCGAAAGTGAAAGGAGCAGAATGACATCCAGGGCCCTCACAACTGCCCTATTATAGGCCAGCACTAAAGACCCTGGATCCATGCTATCCATTGGAAATCCCGAGAAGTCAAGCTCCATCATTAGGCCTTCTGAGGTAACTCCTCTCAAAGGACAGAACTGTACTATCTCCTTAGGGGCAGGCCTCTTTCAGGGGGCCGCGAAACTGAACCTCAGGGCATGATGGTCAGACCAACTGATGGGCTCCACCTCCACATCAGAGACTTCCATCCCCAGATGGAATATCAAGTCCAACGAATGTCCCCCCTGGTGGGTTGCAGTGGTAATAACCTGTGTCAGGCCCAATGAATCAGTCAATTGGAGGAGGTTTTGTCCAAAGAGCGTGAGTTCATCGTCGACCCAGGCATTGAAATCCCCCCAGAATTATCCATCGGGGGAATTCCAAAACCCTCTCGGTGATGAAATCCGCCACCTCCCTCAGGAATTCTCTCCCATCACCTGGTGGATGATAAATGAGAAGTATCCTGAAGCCTGCACCTGCACCCACAATACATTCAAAGGAGTTGGTATATCCAACCGGCTCCTCCCTGAGGTCCAGTTCCTGTCTAAAACAGACTGCAACTCCACCGCCCCTACGGTCCACTGTCGGGCAGTGAATCACCAAGAACCCATCCAGAACCGCAGACCCCAAAATGGGGCCCGCATTTTCATCAAGCCAGGTCTTGGTGATGCAAGCTAAGTCCACAGATGCAACAAGATCTGCCACTAAAGCAGTCTTGTTTCTAATGGACCTAGCATTGCTTAACACTGCCCGAAAGGGACGAGACTCCACAAGGATGACTCCGCTTCCTGCCTGATCAAGTCAGTGCCCTTGGGTATGGACACAAGATACGATGGACCTCGCTCCTGCATCCATTTCACCCCAGGGCGCCTCCTGGTTCTAACTGTTCCTATCTGCCCACTCTTTTCCCATACCCCCCAAGAGTTCCAGGATCTCCTATTCCCACCACTCCTACGTCTCGAAATGCCGAGTATTCGGCATTTCCCTATACACTTCTGAAGGAAGTGCAGGACATTCAAAAGGTCGGAGATCCTTCAGTCTTGAGTTGGAGTACCGCCTGATTGTGCCTTCACCAACCCAACACATTAAAACCTATTGATACTACTAAAATAAAGTATATGCAAATCACCATGAAACAATTTGGACTGGTTCTGATTTAAGCAGGAGGGTATGGTGCCAAATGGCCTCTCACACAAACTGTGAAGGCCGAGAACAGAAGACACAGACACGTGTTTTGTACTTCTCAGGACTTATCAATGTGCCTCATTTGTATGTGGGGGTTCATTATTTGTTGACATATTATTGTTTAAAATAAGAAAGTGCTACACATTCTGGCCATTTGGCTATGATTTTTGAAGGCCAGTGCTATTATTTTCAATGTTGAGAGCTTGAGAGGTATGGGCTCTATTGAACTGATTGTAACAGACTGTTTAAAAACCACTTTTCAGGATATCTAGGCAAACTGGGCAGACTTGGAGGGCCTGGAAGTCCTTTTCTGCCATCACATTCTTATGTTCCTATGTTAACAAAAGCACACCAGACTCAGGCTGTTTAAATCACATCTGCTATATACTACAGCAGCCTATTTCTAAGAGGAGAACAAAAAAAAAAAAACAATTAATGAAAGCACACCAGACTGACTGAAGCACTACTATATAGCAGCTTATTTCTGAAAAGAGCACTCAAAAGCAAAGTAAAACAACTGAATTTAAAGAGCTAGTGGAGCCAAAACAGGTAGACAGGAAAATATTACAAATTCTAAGTAGTAGTCAGTTGTAACTTTTTATTTCTGAAGTATTTTTTTCCCTATTGCTCATCAGAAAGTTTTGTATGTGATTATATTGTGCTGAATGTGTGGAACAGATCTTAGCCTGGCAGCTAACATATCTAAGTCTATTGCCCCACACTACACCATCAGCATTGTGATCTGATTCATTGTGACATCACACGTGAATGATCTGGCAGTCACTCACTTGCTGTTCCTAAGTAGCAGTGATGTCACAGTCAGTGAGATCTCAAGGCTGATGATGTAGTGTGGGGGCAGTAGAGCAAGATATGTCAGCTGCCAGTCTAAGAGCTGTTCCACCCATCACATCTACTAACAGCAGGTAAACAATCTTCTAATTAAACAAAGGGAAAAGAAAAAGTACCTCAGACATAAAAAGGTAATGATTGATTGCTTTTAAAATCTAATATTCATTTTAGGCAGCACACTAGCTCTTTAATTAGGAACAATTGTTTTTCCTCAAAGATACAATGCTGCATTTATTGGCTTGACAAATATTAAGCATATTAATGAAATCTTAAAACTGAAATTCATGTTCTGGACTTCAGTTTTCACTGTAAGAGACAACACATGTTGTTGTTCATAAAAGAAATCTAATTCAGAGTCAGATACATAATTCATTTCCCTCAGGCCAGGGACTGTCACAGAGCTGGACACCATTAAAAGTTTAGGATTGACGTTTGTAGAAACATTACAATATTTATTCACTTATTTCATACAAAGCTACTTACAGTACTGTAAAAAAAAGCTGCTGCTGATCTAAACAAAGCGTTGTTCAGTATTCAACAGTTTACAATGAGATCAAATAAGTATAGTGTTGACCCAATCTTTAGTGTGTTACCTCACAAAGACAGAAACTAAATAATGTAGCCTAACCCATAGTTGGAGAATGTCCAGCTCTGCCCACTGCCCTGGGGATTATGTCTCTGACTCTGTGCAGCCACCAGCCTATGCTACTTTATGATGTCATCAAAACAATGGGAAGGAATCACAGCCTTGTTGTGCATGGTTTGACAGCTATTATTCTTAATCATAATGTATGGGGAGCCCTTATTATTAACTAAAATCAAGCAGATTACAACCTTGTTATGTCATTGTTATGACATCACTCTGTTGTTAACCTTTCTTGAGCATGTCATATCAGTGGTATAACAAAACAGAATGCTCACAACAATCAATGTTCCGTGAAGTACTTCAGTAAAGTAAAATAATTCAATCCATGATTACACAATCTTGGTAGCCCATACACTATAAAATATAATGTATGGTCTTTGGTTAGCAACCACACTGAAAACACTTCTCGAGGTTGCATGACATTTGAAAGCCTCTCAAGCTGCGCTCTCAAGTTTCACAGTGATGTCATGGCAACCTTTCAAAGTGTTTACAGCGTGGTTATTAACCTAAGACCATACATTATCCTCTGTTATTCCCCAGCACTCTGTGCTTCCAGGTGCTGCATCAAACTTAAAATCTGGTCAGATCCACAACAGCTGCATAATGAAGTTAGTGAAGTTGTGTGGAATTGTTAAGGAGGTATGGAGAATCAGCACAATGATTTGTAAGTAGTAAGACATGTTTTAGTTTCTGTTCTAAGGAAGGCATATACATTAGAAAAATATATGGAAGTGTACATTTTAATAGAAGGAATTAGCTTACAAAAGAACCCTAGAGCAAATACCACTGATGTATGTGTCATCCCAGATGATAATGGCCAGACAGCCAAATTTTAAAGAAAACACAAAAATCCCCATGATGGTACAGAAGGTGACAGTACATGAAAAAGTAATGGCTGGCATATGTTTAGCCTTGGGGATTATTTACACAATTGTTTGTTTTTTTTAGAGAAAGAGGGTTTTTGTCCATGAGGTGATGCAAGTTATATTTAAGCAATGTGTTGATGTCAGGAAGTCAGGTGTAATGATGAGGGACTGTTAGAAAAAATGTGAAATTAACTTTCAGAGGGGGTCATTTTTGATAAGGGCAAGGTAGTTATGCTTGTGATAATGGGAGTATTAAGAAAGTATGAGGTATACGCAGGAATGGAGTACAAATATGCACAGATTCATAAGTATGTGCTCAGAGTGCAGGCAAATGTGATATGCAGGTTTGTTTTAGAAGCAGGTAAAAATAGCAAAACATGCAATTAATAGAAAAATAAATAATTACATAGACATATAGATAGAGAGAGAGACACACAGACAGACAGGGAGAATAGGAATAGTAGTGATGTATTGAAGTGACGCCAACCCCACCCCCACCCCGCAGACATGGACAGGCATTGGGGTGTGCCTTTGGGTCATTACCCATAACACTCATGCCATTTCACCTCACCTTATCCTGCAGACACAGACAAGAGTCGAGGTGTGCCTTGGGGTTTTGAAACTTTACATTCACCCCATTCCATAAGGAAATATGCTGAAATGGGTACAGTATAAGAGAATGGAGTGAACTTAGGGGCTGAAGAGTCAAAGGCACACCTCGATACCTGTCACTGGCTACAGGGTGGGGATAGAGTGGAATGGCATGAGCATTACTGTTGACAATTCCAAGTCACATCCCTGATGCCTGTCAGTCCCTAAAGTGCAGGGTGTTATGGTCAGAAACCATAATGCCCTGGGCATTTCTTGGTATTTTCACTCCAAGTTTTCAGTATGGGGTTTTTGTGACCCCACCGCATGAACAGTGACACTATCAGTTCATTAGCTGATAGAAGATTTTGCACAGCGACTGTGCCATTTGGCACTACAGGTCCAAAAACACATTTGAACAGGATGAAAAAAATGACAACTGTACATTTCTTACTTCAGTAACTGCTCAGCACATCTGTTGCATGACCTGCTTATTGACATTTTATATCTGCTATGCAATGTACTGCTGCTATGACTGTATAGCAGAGAGGGACCTGGGGGTGGTGGTGGATGTCAAGATGAACAACGTGGGGACTTGTAGGAGGGCAGCGGCCAAGGCCAACATGATGCTGGGATGCATCGCTAGGGGGATCACTCCAGAAGGAGGGAAGTGATACTTCCTCTTTATAACTGCTTGGTGAGGCCGCACCTTGAGTACTGCGTGCAGTTTTGGAGGCCACACTTAAAGAAGGACATTGAACTCCTGGAAAGGTTCCAGAGGAAGGCAACCAAAATGATCTGGAGCTTGGGGGAAAGGACCTATGGGAAGAGGCTTGAAGAGCTAAATATGTACACATTGGAAGAAAGAAGGGATGGGGGTACATGACAGAGGTTTTCAAGTACATGAAGGGGGTAAATAGTGGAGGCACAGTCATGGTGCTCTGAAGGAAGGAGGGGGCAACTAGATAGCATGGGTGGAAGCTGGAGGGGAGGAGACTCAGGGGAGAAAGGAGAAGGTGCTACTTCATTGAGAAGGTGGTAGAACAATGGAATATGCTACCCAGGGGGCTGGTGAAGACAGAGACTGTGGAGGGGTTTAAGAGGGGGTGGGATAGGTACAGGGGAAGGGTCATGGAAGCAAAGTCCAATGAAGTGGGAATACCCTGGACTGGGAAGGGAGAAGCCAGAGAGGGCGGGGGAGCTGCAAGGTCAGCTCCCAGGGTGGGGACTGATCAAACGAGCAGACATGAAAGTCTGCTAGGCCTTTTCTGCTGGCATTTTTGTATGTTAGTATGTTGGTATGCTTACTACACCAACATCATGAACCATAAAACAGATGACTTCCATAATTAGGGAGGCAGTATAGCATGGTGGTTTAAGGCACTTAACTGCAAATCTGGAGATCTGGGTTTGAATTCCATAGCCCCTACTTGCATACTGGGTGACCCTGAGCAAGTCACTTAACTTCCATCTACTCCCAGGTTGCCCCTGTAAATAAGCTTTCAGCTTAGTGTGCCACTCCTGGTTAAAAAATTGAAAGAAAAAACACAACGGCCCAGATATTCAAAAGGGTTGCGCCATGCTCAACAGGGTTGCACATGCGCAAGTCCAAAACTGCGCCATTTAGCGATATTCAGAAGGAGGCAGTTGCGCCCCCGAAAACATGCTGAGCAACAGCACAATGAAAATGAAGGCATGCACAACCGAAGGGGGTGGATCCATGCATAAAGACCGCAATGCGATATTCAAAGACTTGCGCGATGCGCAAGAGCGGCACAGCCAGAAATTGCGCACAAAGTGAAATGAGCCAAAATAAATAGGCTCAAGGAAGCGGCGCAAGAACGCTACCAGGCTGCCAAGTGGGGGAGAGAGAGAGAGACAGAGACAGACAGACAGACAGCAAAGGGCAGGCAAGGAAAGTGTGGCCCATAGTCTGTAGAGGCCAGCGGGGTGCCGGTGCAGTGGAAGTAGCAGTCAGGACAGTGGGGTAACACAGCAACAGCAGCCAGGGGGGTCAGAAGCCAGGAGATGGACAGTGCCAGTTTTCACATGGAAGCTGTAATGAGGGGGTGAGAATGCATGCTGCAGGGAGACGCGGGCCGCGTGGAAGGGCGTTGGCGTGATGCCCCGACAGGCGGTACTGCGTGCCCGCATCAGCTTTGAGCTGTACACAGATATAGAGATTGTGGGCTGGTACCGCCTGAACAGGGCAATACTGAGATGGCTCGTGAGCTGTGCAGTGATGTGATGCAGGGCACCTCCACGACGGAGTCACGCTCTGTCGGTGGAGACCAAGGTGACAGCCTGCATGTGCCTGCTCACCACGGGCACCTTCCAGAGGCTGACAGGGGACACCACAGGCATCACACAGTCGGCCACGTCACGCATCCTCACCCAATTCCTCAGCGCATTGTTGCCACATGCTGCGGAGTACATCCATTTCCCCAGCACCGCGGCAGAGCGTACAGCAAACATGCAGGAGTTCCACAGGGTAGCATGTATGCCTGGCATGCTAGGGGCCATAGACTGCACTCATGTGGCCATCCACACGCCACCTGGCCCCGATGGCCATGCATATCGGAACAGAAAGGGATTCCCTAGTGTCAACTGCCAGGTGGTGTGTGATGCCACTGGGTGCATAATCAATGTCTGTGCCACACACCCTGGCAGAGCACATGATGCCTTCATATGGTATCAGTCTGCACTGTGCCATCAATTCGAGGTGGGGACATCCCCTGGGACATCTAGTGGTGAGTACACATATATGGAATGCAAACTCTGGGCAAGGGTGGAATGCCACAGGTGCCATGGTAGTGGCACACAGGGAGATGGCCAATATGGACCTGAACATGACACTGATCTCACTATCTCCACACAGGTGACTGCGGATACCCTCCGTCCCTGGCTGCTCACACCGATCCGGTGCCCCATGACCCCAGCCGCAGCTATGCTATAATGAGGCACGGTGCTGTAACAGCAACATCATAGAGCTGGTGTTTGGGATGCTCAAGGCATGCTCTCCAAGCCTAGACACCTCCGCGGTGCCTACAGTACAGCCCCCAAAAGGCCTGTGGGATATTCCTGGCCTGTTGCATCCTGCACAACATGGCCAAAGACCATGGGATAGCCGTGACAGGTCAAAGAGGGGACAGCGATGGGGACGCCAGTGGCACCGGTGATGATGGTGATGAGCAGCCCCTAGGACGGAGGGACCCCGACTGATCCGGCAGGCCCAGCTGCACGGGACACCATCACAGAGGAGCACTCACGCACAACACAGGTAAGTCAGGGACATGTGCAACCAACACTGTCCATGCGCAACCACATGCACACAGGGGAACACACCAGGGGTGCATGACGGGTCAGGGGAGTGGAGGTCCAGGCATACAGACACACCATCAGGGAGGGGTGAGCACTCATATTGACACACACCAGGCACAGAGCGTACATGGGCAGATGCACAGCACTGCAGAACCGACATTGCTAACACACAGCACCACCGACCACCCCCACCACCCGTACTGTCCAAGTACGTGTGTCAGATGCTGGGCACCCTTGCACCTTGGTGTACAGTGCAATGCAGGCATCATCATGCACACACACCTGTGGACAGCAGTTGGGAGGGTGTGCAGGTGGTCCATGTGTTGGCATGGTGAGCAGAGCACCCAGCAGTGCACTGCCCACCATGACACACATTGCACACATGGCAGCACCAGACAGGTCCCACACTGGGAGACAGCTCAGTCATGTAGCACTGTCCCACGGCCACCGCGGATGTGTGGGTGGCCCCGCCATGACCCAACAGCACGGGCAGGCTGAGCAGGGGCCACATGGGGTGGCACTGTTGCACCACCAGGGGTCCCACTGCGTGAACGCTACCTTGCCCACACAGGGGTCTGCAGCATCCTGAACAAACCTGTACTAGGGGTGCTCGGGATGCCCACAGCAGAACCCGGTGTCGACAGGCCTGGTGTTGCACGATGCTGGGAACAGGGAGTGGAGAGTGCACTGTGTGGGGTGTGCAGTACAGGGGCACCTGACTGTGTGCCCAATGCGTCCACGACAGAGACCACTGCCTGGGTCAGCCTGTCAATGGCGGCAGTCACATCCGTCCTCATACAGACCAGCTCGGCTCGGTCCCGAGCACACTCCCTGCTGTGCCACTCCACGGACATAGACAGTGCCTCCATGGACCTTGCAACCTGCCTCTGCAGCTGTACTGATTCCTGCAGCAGGCGGGTGTGCTCATCCAATGGGTACTGTGCCCCAATGGCATCCTGACCCCCAGGGTGTGGACGGTCCTGATGCACAACACCCCTTGAGGGTGGGCGCTGTTCGCCAGGACCAGGAATGGGTGGATCAAAGGGCGGCGGACATGTGCCACTGCTTGACACTGTACCCCCAGACCTGGTGGGTGACTACTGCTGCTGCCCCTCCAACCGCTGTACCCCCGGGTCCACTCGTTCCACCCTTGTGCTGGCAACAGTGCCAGACACCTGCACGGCCACCGGTGCTGCCCCACGGGTGCTGACAGGCACAGCCTGGGACCATGCCAGCATGCTGGTACACAAGTTGGAACCAGACAGGCCCAGGGGCACGTGCTGGCCTGCCTTGTGTCCGTCATGGGACACACAACCATCACTGCCCATTGCAGGCCTTCTATCATCAATGGTGCAGGTACGCAGTACGTTACGGGTCACAGCGTGCTGGCATGTTGCATGCCAGACTGCTGAGACACAGGCTGTGCACCCCCGCACCCGTATCACTGACACCAGAGTTTGCGGCCCAGCGTGCATGCTGCTGCAGTGCCTGCTGGCTGGTGGTGAGGTGGATGGACCTCCTCCATGTCCAGCAGGTCAGCATCACTGTCTGGACCCACCACCACCGTCTCCTGAAGATGAACAGGATCTGTAACAGAAAGAGAGTACATGTGAGTGTGTGGAACAACAGCCCCCCAAACACCACCACCATGTCATACCGCGAGTGATGGGCTTCACCTATCTGGAATCCTCCGCCTGGTATGCCCTCACTGGCGCCAGCTGCATGGCTGCGACCAGTGTCTCCTCAGTTGGGGTCAGCTCCAACACCACTGGCGGGCCCCCACCAGTGCCAGCATCGCGCGCCCTGAAGGCTGCCACCTTCCTCCTTCAACCTCCTGCGGTCTGTCCCCATCTTTTCTTGCATTCCTGCATGGAGCGCTGGTGGCTTCCATCAGGTTAATGGCTCGAGCTACCTCTCATGCAGCCGCCGAGGACTCGAGGGGTGCCCTCCGTCCACTCAGCACTGGCTCCTCATCCAGGTAGGCCTGGAAGAGAGCCTCCGCCTCTGCTGCTGAAGTTGGGCCTCCTCCCCTCACCGCCCTCACCCTCACCTTGGCTCTGCTCGGTCATGGTGATCTGTATGGGGGGAAGTGGACACCTGTCACTGTGCAGTCTACAGCATTTTCCCATGACCATCGTCCTGAACATCACACAGCATGCAACTCACCTCTCACATGCAGTAACTGAATCTGGCCAGCGCAGCCCAATGTCGCACATTTATACATGCAAATTAGGAGTGGAGCAACTATAATGACATGCAAATCGCGCCACTGTGCCCTTGAATGGCTGATCAGATGATTTGCATGTGTCGGCTGAATATCGCGAATCTGCGCTTTGCGCAATACGGAAGAGTCGGCTGAGCCAATGGCACAGATCTGTGTCTGTGTGGTACACTGCATTGTGCATGCCCAGATAGCTTACGCAGGCGTCTGTCGCGCTGCTGATGTGCTGAGTGCGATCGGCAATTCAGGCCATGGCCACCATTGTGCCAGTGGCGCTACAGCAATGGGCACTATATGGCGCTGTGGCACTACTGCGCAATACTCCACTGTGGCACTGGTACGCAGCTGGTCAGTCACGCAGGATGCCTATGGTCAGATGGCGCTGTGCGTGGCCTTGTGTCATTGCCCATGACCTTGTGTATGACCTTTGCCCCCTGGCACTGTTCGCCTGCCATGTGTACGTCCCTATTGCGCTGTCTGGTGACAGCGCTATGTGAAGTGACGGCGCTGTTTGAACAGCGCGATTGGAGCCTGTGGTGGTCTATTGCACAACATCTCCACGTGGGGTTACGGCGCAGCTGGGCGCCATATTGCCTGCTGTAAAGTTGGTGCCATGGCTAGGAGGAGGGTGGTGTCCTGGAGCCAGCTTGAAGTGGCCAACCTGGTGGCCCTAGTTGAGCCACACTATGATGGCCTTTATGGTGAGGTGCCCTCACCAGTGCAAGGACTGAGGTGTGGCAGCAAGGGCCACTGACCTGGTGGGGTCACTGGACAGTGCCAGTCTACTGAGCAGTGCGGCACGGTACAGTGACCTCCCCGGAGGAGCCAGAGCTTTAATGCGGCTGCGTTCACGTGCCAGGTGGGGCGTGGTGCCTAGGCCAGGTGGGTGTGCCATCTATGCACCTGTATTATCTGTAGGGGTGTGTGTGTTTTGGTGGCTGTGCATAGGTGATGGCTCGCCATGGTTGGCTGTGCGTGTGTGCAGCTGTGAGATGAATGGGTATGGCTGTGTGGGCAGGCACTGTCACTGGGGCAGGGGCAGTCTGCTTTTGAGTCACACTGATGTTTGTCTCAACATATGTCTCCCACAGGCTGGGATGTGAGGATGCGGGTCAACATTGATGAGGGCCGTGCCAGGGACCCGGTGCCAGCAGGGGTTGCACCTCACCAGCAGCAGCAGCGCCAGTCAGAGCTGCTTGAGCAGTGTGAGTATCATGACTTCATGGATGCTATTGCATGCTGGGGGGGGGGGCCCAGTAGCCCTGCACAATACAAACATGCAGGAAAGGGGAGGTCATAATTCCACTATACAAGACACTAGTGAGGCCCCACCTGCACAGTGTACATTTCTGAGACCATACCTACGTAAGGACGAGAGTGGGCAGAGAAGGTTCAGAGGAGGGCAACAAAGATGGTGCATGGTTTGCATCACAACCCTATGGAGACAGGTTGAAGGAACTGAACCTGTACTCCCTGGAGGAGAGGAGGGAGAGAGGATATGATAGAGACATACAAGTATCTTACAGGGTGGAACAGGGTGCAGGAAACACTATTTTGAAGTACAAAGATGTTCCAGGACTACAGGGCATGGGATGCAGTTGGAGGGAGGACAATTCAGAGGAAACATGAGCAAGACTTTCTTCACAGAATGGGTGGTGTACAAGTGGAACACCCTGCCAGAGGGAGTGGTGGGGGCTGACACACTCACGGGATTTCAGACTGCATGGGATAGACATAATGGAATTCTTGAGGTCAGGGGTAAGGGGCAACAGACTTCTAGGTAAACAAAGTAACTTACAGGCTGAAATGGACAGACTGTGTGGGCCATAGGCCCTTATCTGCCGACACTGGCTATGTATCTATGTCTGTAGGCACGACACAGGTGACATGCATCACTGTCCAGTTTCACAGCACGTCTGTGTATGCATCACTGGTGGTCCATGCATGCACTGGGCACATAGCTGTGTAACTGGCATCACACCATGTTGCCACGTCACTTGCCAGCCTTGTTTGTGCTGTGATGGACATGGGCAGTGTGTGTGTGCAGTGGTGCACATAGCTGGTGCCGCCTGTTTGTGATGGCCATGTGCATGTTCACTGTGGGTGGGTGCATGCCATCACAGGTGCGGGACATTGGGCTATATGGCTTGCAGGTTGGGTGGTGTTCAGGGTTGTGGTCAGTCACAGCCATTGACTGTGTTCCCATTTTCCTAGGCCTTGAGGTTCTCCATCGGCTGGTGAGGGATGTCAGGGCCATCCGACAGCTTGTGGCCCAGAACACCAACATCCTGCAGTCAATACACCGCCATGGCCTGTGGAGGAGGTGGCAGGGAACTGCAAGACACCAGCAGGAGGACGGCCGGCCGGCTGGCCCATGACCTATCTTCCCTTCCCACTTCTCCCATCCCTACCACCCTGCCTTCCCTCTCCAAGTTTGTCATCCCTACCCCTTGACCAACCCTACCTTGTACCCATCCCCCCCTTGTAAATAGTTGCAATTGTTCTTGTTAATGTTTGTTGTGTTAAAATACATTTATATTTTATATGAATAATGTGTTGGTCTCTGATTTTCAGCTGCCTATGGGTGCTCAGTTGCAGGGTGTACATGCCATCTGGGCTGGTATGGTCCTGGGTATGTGTGTGTGTGTGCGTGTGTGTGTGCATGGGAGGTATCTCCAGCATGGCAGTGACTTTCGGTTGGTCTTGTTGCCTGCTGCCACCCACTGCTGGGTGCACAGGGTGTGTCTGGCTTGTAGGCTTCTGTGCTGCACGGGTTGATGTGTGCTGGGGGATGTATGGTTTCCTGTAGTGCCAGTCACTGCACATAGGTGGTGTCTTGGGGTCACAGTGCAGGGTGTGTTGTGGCATGGGGGCTGATGTGCACTGTGGTTGTCAACCCCCTGTGTGTGGCACTCTCAGCCTGCCAGTGGTTGTGCTGGGGTGTCATGGCTCTGCTATGCTTTGTTGGCTTGTCCCCAGGGGCAAGTAGATCATCCGTCCCACCCCCAGTGATGCTGTGCTTGGGGTGTGCAGGTGTGGTGTGGGTTCTGCAGTGTGTTCCTGTGCCCATGTGTGGCATGGCTGGCGGTGGGCCCCAGCCTGCCTCCCTGGATGTGCAGTTCCATTGCTCTGGGGTTCTGCTTGTGCTATGGCACCTCTGGAATGCTCAGCTGGGCTGCCCTGGTTGCGCCATAGCGCAACATTTTGGCTCAGCTTCTCCTTCCTGGTTGCGCTATGGCGCAGTATGTGCGATATTCAGACGTTGGTTGCTTGCGCAATTTGTTCTGCTCCATGTTTGAATATCACACCTGTTGCGCATTTGCGCAACTGGTTTGTGCTTGCTCCTGCTGTTGCGCTCATTTTGAGCGCAGTTTGAATATCTGGGCCAACATATTATTTTTCTTGCTTTATTTTGTTACTACAAGCTTTGACTAATACATCCATCCTTATTTATAGCTTATGTGTCTGTGACCTAGGCAAAACTACATTTAAAATCTCACACATAAATAAATAAAATATCAGAATAGCATTTATTTTAGTAGTATGTCCTTCCATTTCAGGTGCCCATGACACTATGTATATATATTTATAACTTTTAACTTCAAAGCACTAAACCTATTCAAATGCAAAAAACATAACTAAGTCTTTATTCTCTTCACACAATAGTGTTAAACTTTAGATCTCAGAATGGCCAAGAAACAATTTAGACTTCACCCTTGCATGCCACTGTCATGCCCACTTCTCATGCAAACAACAAACAATTACAGAAACCCTTTCATTTCTATGCTATGCACTCTTACACCAGAGAGACATAAAAATTACAGAACTGTTAAAAAAACAAATTTATCAAGACTGGATTTCTGAATTAAAACCTGTCTTTTACAGTACCTATGTAAATAATAGTTTACTGGCTACAAACGATGCTACAGACATGACATTAACAAAATTTCTGTTTTTACATGGAAAACATCCATATAATGAACTTGGCATACAGGGTTTGTGACCTTCTGTCTGCTTGTATCTGACAAAGAAAAAGGCACCTGTTTGATCCTTTTTTTTTCTATTATATTTTTATACCCAACTTGCCCATACTATAAGAGCCACATATTGATATGCTTAGAATTAAAAAAAAATCATGATGTCTATGTGTGTGCGTGTTTGGGGGGATGCCTAGATGCAGTTTCAGGCACTCCTTAATTGCTTCCCTAGGCAGCTCTGATAGTTAGTTGTTCCAATATGATAGATCCACCTCATGCCCCTTCCACATGAATCAAAAAAAAGATGGGGGTGGATCTTTAGGAGCTTCTCAGGTGGAGGTGGGTGTGGATGTTACTCCCACCAAAAAACTAATGATGCCTCCCACTACTCTGGTTCCAGTTCTTGTATCGCCCATTTAAGAAAGAAAATAGTACCCTGCAACCATTGACTAACACAAAAGCATATTTATTTGAGGGTGGAAAACATTTCTTGGGGGAGAGTAAGGTGAAGGAATCTATTTACACCTTAAGTCAGTTCCACTGACAGAAAACATGACATCACTCCTTTTGTACATGCAAAACGTCTGCAGGGTCCGCCTACTGCAGCCATAAAAAACAGTATTTGTTGCTCAAGGCAGCTACAGCATTCAAAATATGGTACAATTTCAGCATCACATCCCTTTTGTAAGTGAGATGTGGCAATAGTTCCACATTTGCCCTTTTGTATCAATAAACCAAGCAGATGGCTGGTTCACTCTTACTAAAAGAGATGGTAAAAAAAAAAAAAATAAACATTCACACCATTACTCTCAATTTAAAACCTGTCCTTGTTGAAGTCTGGTTTACTCAACATTTTTTGTCAATAAAATGTTTACTGTTTTAAAACAACATAACAACACATAAACGATACTGCCAATGAGCAGAATACATAAGTACAAATATTATAAAACAAAAAGTAAAGAGAAAGAATTGCAATATGTAGCTGTAACTAAAGATCAGGAAACTAAACATTTAATGCCGTACTCCTTGCACCAGTGACGCTGAGTGCATTGCTGATAGTTCCTCTATTTCTCAAATTAATATCTTGCAATGTGATATCATTTATTGTACAATGGCAAGAAAGAATCTTGGACTGTGATTGGTCAGTCTGGGGCTGGACCTGTGGCGTTATCTCAGCATAACACCATGGGTCTAGTCTCAGCCCCACTGTGAACCTCCTGACTGATTGCATTGGATAATTGTTGTAGCATTTGCTGCATCTTCTCTTAGGAAACAAAAATATTTTTCCACACTAACAAAAACATTCTTTAAAATTATTTTTTTTTATTCTGTATGTAACAACAAGCCATTGTATAATACAATAATAGGAATAATGCACTCCAGGGTGTGTGTCGTGCTGGGATAACACCACACCTGGGATGTTGGATGCACTAGGCCTGCAGCCTCATGCCCAACCACCCAAGGTGTGGCGTTATCCCTGCACAAGCCATGACACACACCTTGTTGTGCATTATTCCTTTAATCATATTCAGCTCAGCTAAGAGTATTAGTTATAATACAATATAGTACAATTAAAACTTCAGTGACATTTCTGCAAAAAAAATTGAAATCTGAAGGTATTTGTATAGATAGAATATCATATTGTAGCTATGTAAATAACTCCAGACTTCCATTTTTTTTTTCAGAAATGTCACTGACATTTTAATTGTACTATTCTGTATTATAACTAATACTCTCAGCACAACAATTTCAGGTAGTCTGCAAATTCTCATTCTAGGACTAATTTCCAAAACCAAAATCCAATAACTGTTGATACTGTAAGAAACAGTGTCTGGGTTTAGGGACAGAATTCACAGAAATAACACCACATTGCACCCCCCCCCCCCAAAATGGCCAAGGCAATGCTGCCAGGTGGTGGTCACACTCACCTTTTAAAACAGGAAACAGCCAGGTGCAGAAATACCTCTGCTTTCGGTTAGGCAACACTGGGCAGTGGGTGAAGAACCAAGCAATGAAGCCAACTCCTTGTACCTAACATACATTTTAAACAAATGTGCAGTCTGTACAAAATAAATCCATGTCTAAACATGCCTTGTGCTGCTGGTGATCGATTTGCACTTTCTTGGGATAATCAAGGCCATCAAGACTATTTACAGGTATTCTCCTCCTCTAGCTTAAGTCTATATCTTTTCACATTACCCACCAATCAAAACTCTAACTGGCCCAAACCAACGCCTAGTCATCAAAATGAAATAAAACATATAAACACAATTACATTTTTTTTCATTTCACTTGCTTTAAAGATATCCACATAAGATTGGCTCTAGTATTAACTAACACTCCAGCTGACTAAATAAACACTTTTTGTCACTAAAATTGTATTAAATATTTAAACAAATACTAACAGTAATAAAATTGCATATGTTTTAATATGCTCAAAACCATGACATTTTCACTTTAATTGACATGGCCATACATTTTATTTTTCAGAGGGTTAAGGCGAAGGGGGTCCCAGATATGGACTAGCAGTCAGCCACTCTCCTGCCCCTCCTGATGTGGCAATGTCACTGGTGGACCTCCTTTACTCTAATGTATTGGAAAAAAATAAGAAGAAGAATATAAGAATAATAAAATATTAATATAATAAAGTTAAAGAATGTACCTGTTGGTTGCTCCCACAGTTCATTGTAGACTTGAGGAGCAGTCTGAGGAGCAGCTACACCACAGGCACAGCAGAATGGACTCCTTAGTGCTGCTGGCCCAAATAATTAGAGTGTTCTTTTTAATCTTCTGGATCTTTTCTGCTGCAAAGATCCCGTCCCGAGTCCTGACTGTCCTGTTACTGACCTGCTGTCCAGTGGGGTGGGTCTGACCCGACTACCCAATAAACTGAGCCCTCTCCACCTGCCTTCAGCAAAATTAAATAAAAAAAAAAGTTTGCAAAATTGCCAAATTACTGTCCGATGGCCAACAGAGAGGGACTAAGGCTACACTAAGCGACAACTCAGAGATCAGCGGCACACTTGACATACAGCATCCAGCATGGGCAGCAAGCAGCAACCACTGGTCCTCCACAATCACCTGTCTGAACACCTTCTGCATCAAAGCCAGGTGTCAGTCAGTGAGCACTGGAAGAAATGGGATGAGTGTGGGATGAGGAGCTATGTTTATACGCCCTGTCTCCTAGTCTAGCCTGCCTGAGTTGGTACTTTGCATGGGACATTCTAAATCATTTATTATTTTACCACCTCCAGTTGGTGCAGCATTGCAGACCTCGAGTCGCCAGCTCACAGGCAAGAGGACACTACGTGTCTGAAGATTGAGAATCCCCAGAACTAAAAGGTGACAAGGGCAGGGCTGAATGGCTGATGGATGGGCAAGGCTCCGAATTAACAACAGGAGATGGAAGCTGCCTCAAAGAGTGAAAGTTCCATCAGAGTTGTAAAGCAAGCCGTTATCAAGCAGGTTTGCAGTCACTTGTGTGATAACAATGCTACTTTACAGCCCCATTGGGACTGGGGAGGCACTCAACACTTATATGGAAACCGGCCAGCTTGTTGTTACAAACTGACTTTGAATTTCTAAATTCTTTTATTTTATCTGTGATCTGTTGCTTGCTTAGTGTGGGTGGGCGGGGTGGGCGATCGCAAATGTGAAGAAACTGTAAGGCACCACAATCTTATCATCTGAAGGCTGCAGCTCTAAATTACATAAAGGGCAATCAGATTCAGCCCAAAACACTGGAGTGGCATTAGCTCCCCGCGCACCACTGGTTCTGCCGCCAGTGCCCCAACCTCCTCTCCCCCCTCCCCAACCTTCCCACAGAATTGCAACCTTCCACAGAATTGACCCTCCCCTTGACCCTGTTACACCCCTCTTAAAACTGCCCACAGTTTTCAGTGCGATCACTTCCTCCTGCAATGTGTTCCACCTTGCCACCACCCTTTCTGTGAAATAGTACCTCCTCATTTCCCTTCTAAATCTTTGCCTCACTAATTTCAGACTGTGCCCCCTTGTGGACCCCTCCCCCTTTACAGTGAAGATGCCCTCTGTTCTAACCTTATTCATACCTTTTAAGCGTTTGAAGGTTTCTATCATATCCCCCCTCTCTCTCCGATCCTCTAGGGAGTACATGTTGTGCTCCCTCAGTCTCTCCTCATAGGGTTTGTCTCCCAGGCCCAGGATCATCTTGGTTGCCCTTTGCTGCACCCCATCCAGCAGTTTAATGTATTTCTTCAAATATGGGCACCAGAACTGTGCATAGTACTCTAAGTTAGGTCTAACCAGGGACCTGTACAACGGCATGATGACTTCCTCATTCTTTGAGGTGATTCCTCTGGCGATGCACCCCAGCATTTTATTTGCTTTGGCAGTCGCTTTATGGCACTGAGCAGAGTGTATCATGTCCCCCATGACAATCACCCCTAGATCCTTTTCTTCCTCTCAAATGGCCACCTGTATCCCCCCCCCCAGCCAGTAGCTAGTCCCAGGGTTCTTGGCTCCCAGGTGCATGACCATACACTTCTTAGTGTTGAACCACAACTGCCAGAAGCCTGATCAACAGTCCAGTTTAGCCAGGTTCTCCCTGAGCTCCTGCCTCTCCTCCCCACTGTCCACTCTCACACAGATCTTAGTGCCATCTGTGAATAGGCAGATTTTACTACTGATCCCTTCTGCGATGTCCCCAACAAAGATGTTAAATTACACTGGAACAAGTACCAAGCCCTGTGGGACCCTGCTTATTACAGGCCTGGGTTTTGATAGTCCCCCCCCCCGACAGTTACCATCTCCATCCTGTCCTGCAGCTGGCTCCTGACCACCAGTTTCTCCCCAGCTCCCAGGTTCACTAGTTTACTGAGCATCCTACCATGTGGCACTGAGTCGAAGGGCTTGCTGAAATCCACGTACAGGACATCCACTGCATGGCTCTGTCAAGTGACCTTGTGACCCAATAAAAAAAGTCTGTTTGGTTTGTCTTGCAGGATCTCTCCAAGACAAACGCATGCCATCTTTCATCTTAGAGACTACTGGCTTCCAGAAAGTCTACCAGTGTCTCCTTCAGATTGGTCTCCATTAACTTCCCTATGATGGAGATAAGGCTGACTGGTCTGTAGAGATGTGCAAAATTAAGAAACTTCGTTATGTGAAATATTTTGCGAAATTCGCACATTTTGCAAAATATTTTGTGGGTGCGAAATGCAAAATTCCTTGGGAAAAATGCTAAGTTTCACTGTGAAATGTGAACTTTTGCTTGTGAAATGGCAAAATTTGGGAGAACTTTTGCCAGTTCAGGCAAAATTCCACGCTCCATGGGTGAAATTTCGCAATTTCTCACCTGGCGAAAAATTTTGCAGAATGGCGGAATTTTGCAAAATGTTTTGCAAGGAAAAATTTAATTTCTCAACATTTCTACCAGTGTGTAGTTACCCAGTTCATTCCTGGGTCTGCTCTTGTGGAGAGGCATCGCATGCACCATTCTCCAGTCTGGGGGCATGCAACCTGACTTCAGTGAGGTGTTGAGCAGGTCTGGCAGAGAACGCAAAAGAAGGAGGCAGCTCAAAACAAAGCAGCCAGTGCCAACAGAGAAGCTAAAAGTAACTCACATATAAGGAGCTGGCACACGGCTCCATTCCCATTGAATGTCAGATATCCAACATGGCTACATCTTCAGAGTAGAAATTCTTTATTGGAATTCTGTATAAAAGGTCCATCAGAGATAATCCACAAAGAAACAATAAAACATCGAAGCCAAATGGTAAAACACCAAGAGCCAGTGGCTAACCCCTCCCCACAGGAGACTCACTCAAAAAGTGCCAATGTTTTCATGCTAGAATAGCACTTTCTCAAGGCACTGACTCTTGGCATCTCACCATTTGGCTTCAGTGTTTTATTGTTTTTGTGTAGATTATCTCTGATGGACCTTTTGGACCATTTATAGAGAATCCAATAAATAATTTCTACTCTGAAGCTTCAACTGTATTGGATATCTTGTGCAGTGAGAAGGAGCTGTGTGCCGACTCCTTTACATGTGAGGTCTGCCAGAGGGCCAGCCAGGACCTCTGTCAATTCCCTCAGGACTCTTGGATGCAAGCCCTCCGGTCCTGGATCCTTGTCCACCCGCTGGGCCTTAAGGTCCTTTAAAACCCTGTCCTCAGGGATTTCCCCATCAATTACCCCTGCTCCCCTTTCCCCAGCCCTATTATTCCCTGTGGCATAGGACCATCCTTTTCTCTAGTGAATCCCTAGTGAACACTGAACAGAAGTACTCATTCAGTGCCTCTGCCTGGTCCACCCCATTTTCTGCCCATCCGCTCTCCCTCTTAATCCTGACAATCCTTTCTTTACAGCTTCTTTTCTCTCTTATGTACCTAAAGAAATCCTTTTTCCCTTCTCTGATCCCTTGTGCCAGCCTTAGTTCTCTTGGAGCCTTAGCTGCCCTGAACATTCTGCTCACCTCTCTGGATTTCCTGGGGTTTTATGTCATAATAGCACTTGCTGAACAGTGATTGCTATTATAGCGAGTGTATATTGCGGGAAAGCAAATCGGTGATATACACTTACCGGTGAGACAAAACCTGTAACAGAAAGTATTTTTGCAGGAGCACTCTCCCCCACTCGTGGGGAGCATTGCCCACTACTGCACCCCCTTGAATTAGTATTCCTTACTCCGGGCATGCCAGGCAGGGGGAACAACGGTCTCCCAAAAAATTAAGTCTGACAGCCACTGCCTGTGGCAAAATTTAGTCCCTCCCATCCCCAGCCCCAAACCCAGTACCTGGTGTGCCAGAGCCAGCCTCCCTCACCACCATACCACATGGATGGCTCGGCAGCAGCAGGGACAGTTCCTGTACATAATCCTCTTCCCCATCCCTTCCCTTCCCCTCGCCATTACCTTTTTCCTGTCACTTTCCCCTACCCTCGAGGTAGAACCAATCGCTACCCTTGTAGGTAGCCCATTCCAATAGCGCCAAATATGGAGTCGCCGTTTTGATGGTCACCCATATTCTAGTGCTATTGTCGCTGGATACCATTTCCTGGAGTACTCTTCCATGTCTACCTCTTGCTTAGTTCTCTTGTACCTATAGCAGGCTGCTCTCTTATCCCTCACTTTCTCTGCCACCTGCATGTTAAGCCAGCTCAGTCTTTTGATCCTGGTCTTCTTACTCTGGTTCTTAGCACACGTGTTTGTGGCCTCAATCAGTACAAGCTTGATAATGGACCATTTCTAGTCCTCATCCATCTTTGGGCTGATTTTGGCCAGGTGCTTTGCTAGGATGTTGCCCATCCCTCCAAAGTCTGCTATTCTAAAGTCCATCACCCTCATCTTGGTCCTGGCTGCTTCCTTCCCAAGATGAGGAAGAACCACACCTTGTGGTGGTCACTGCTTGATAGGTGGTCCTCAGCTTCTATGTTCTGGACAAGTCCATCATCTGACAGCACCAGGTCCGGTATGGTACTGTCTCTGGTTGGCTATGCACCAGGAAATAGTCTTAAAATCCATCCAGGAGAACCTGTTCTCTGGAACAGGAGGTAGCCAGGGTGCTCCAGTCAACCCCAGGCAGATTAAAGTCCCTGCTATGGCAATGTTGTCCCTGCCACTTAGCCTTCTAATTTGCTCCACCAGCTCTCTGTCCACTTCTTCATTCTGTGAGGGTGGTCTGTATACCACCCTCAATCTAACCTTCCTCCCTGTAGAGTTTTGAAGCTGTAGCCATAAGGCTTCAGTCCTGCCCTCCGCTACCTCCTCATTACTGCATAAGATCCCATCTCTTATGAATTAAGCAACCCCTCTCCCTCTCCCCTTTTCTCTGTCCTTCCAATACAATCTATACCCAGGGATCACGAGATCCCAGACATGGTATTGTGTGGTCCACATCTTCGTGATGGCCATTATGTCTACCTCACCCTCCACCATCAGTGCCTGTAGCTCAGACGTCTTATTAGCCAGGCTTCTTACATTCAAGGATACCACCTTCCAACATGACCCCTGTACCCATTTCCCTCCCATTCTTTTCCTCCCCCTTTTCGATCTCCCTGTCCCAGCCCCGACCTACTTGAGGGAGGGGAGGCCCTTCGGTCTCCCTCTCCTGGTGACCCTGAATGGATCACGGCCTATTGCCCCCCCTTCAGTTTACATTAATTTTAGTTGACAAATATTCCTCCAATTTAAGTTTCAGTGCCCCATGTCCTCCTTACTTAACTGCAGCCTATCTGCTGCATATAGGTCCTTGTTTTCCCACATCCTACCCCACTCCACACCAGCCCATACTCCCTGGTTGCACACCACCATTTCAACCATCTATTGAATTCTTTGATTCTGTTTTCTGACAGTATTTGCCCTAGGGACTGGTAGAACTTCAGGGAATGCAACTGATCTACCTGCCTCACTGCAGATTCTTCCTACTTCCTTGAACCTGTCCTGTACCTCCTCAGCCCCTCACCCTTCCAGGTCATTTGTACCCATGTGTACAACAGTGTGAGGTTTCCCTCTCTCCTGCCCCACATAAACTACCTCATCTTCCCTACCATCATGCCTGGCATACATTCCACTCATACGGCTATTCCTTGCATCCTTGCTTCCCCATCTCACACCATTCAGTATTGAATCTCCCACTGTGACAACCCTCTCTCTTTTCACCTGCCCCTTCCCCCGTTTTGCTCTATCTTCTGTCCACAGTCCAGTGCTGTCCCTCCTCTCACCTTTCCTGCCTCCCACATCCTGCTGCTTCTCCCCCGGGTTGTCCCCCCAGGTCCCCCACCACCCCTTCCAGACTTCCTGCCCGGGCTATCCCCTTCCACTCTTATATACCCTCCACTGCTCACCCCCACCTTTCATCATGTTCTCTTTACCCCCTACTGTCCCACTTCCTTCCCCGCCAATGTTTGTGGCCTTTACACTTTCCTGATCTATGACCTCCCCTTCCAGTTCCACCAAACTGGCCAATACCATGAACCTGTTCTTGGTCTCCCCCCCCCCATGCCCCGACCTACTTCTGTTCTCCCACCTTGTACTTTCCTCTCATGATCTAGCTACAATCCTTTTTGCCCCTGCCTCTGTTATTTACCACCTGACACCTTCCCATCCTGATTCTCCCAGGTCCTTGTGGTGTTGCTGACCCTGGCTCCTTTGGCTTCCTCTCTGGTTCTTTCATGAATCTACCTGCTGTGCTGTCCAGAGGAGCCATACCCAGCTCCTTTAACCCCATCTACTTCCCCCAACCCCTCCTCCCTACACTCCCCAGCTGCCATCTCAGCAACCATATATCTTCCATAAGTTGCCCAAGCTGCCTACACACTGAACAGCTTCGTGCTTCACACAATGTTTCTTGAAAGATGGTGCTCCTGCAACCATTGCAGCTGACCACTCTTTCCATCCCCCTTGTGATCTGCTTCCCCATTTGCCCACCTCCTTGCATCTTCTCTATCCCACTGCCTGTTTCAGCTCCAGAGACCCCACATCATCCATAGCTTCCCTACTTTGTCCTCTTTGCTGTATCCTTGATTATTGAAGTTATATCTGTGACTTAGGCAGACCATAAATATGGAATTTCCACTGTCCTCAGTCTTGCTATTAGATCTGTGACTTAGGCAGACCCTAGATGGGGAATTATCACTGACCCCTCCCCTGTATATGTTTTGGCCCCCACCCCTTGTTTTAGGTTGATGGACTCAGCCTTTCCTGTAGGTAAAACTTCCTACCTCTTGTTGTCCCTCTCTCCTACTGGCCTCCCAGCTTGGCCTGCAGTCCTTCCTGCAGAAGTCCTGCAGATGCCACTTAGTCAGATGCCACACTCCTGCTTTGTGGCACTCACACATCGGAGTCACTCACACGAGGGGTCGCTAGGGACTCTGGGTAATTTAAGGGGAAAGCATCGCCATTGATAAGGACATTGATCTGTAGTTCCTGGGTGCAGTATTATCTTTTCCTTTCTTTGGGAGCACAGTAATGCCTGCCTCACATATGGTATGGGGGATGGTGAAAGAAGAGTGGCCTACTACACTCTTAGGAGAGTGGTGCACACTTCCTTACATACCAACTGCTAATAATCTATGAGGAAGCCATCTACTCTTGGTGCCTTAATTCAGATAGTGGATAGCTTGTTCCACTTTGCATGTGGTAATGTCTTTATCCAGTTTCTTAACAAGATTGGGTGCTATCCCAGGGATAGGAAATTTACTGAGAAAGTTGATGATGGCCTCTTGGCCAGGCGGGTTGGGGGAGGCATATAGATTTTAAAAAAAGGATTGCAACACTTTATTAATTGTTGCAGACTCATGATGATTTTTTCCTTGTGGGTCCTTTAGTCCTGAAATTGCTTTTTATCCTGCCTTTCATTAAACTGCTTACTTTATCTCCTCCATCCCAATGGTGCCTATGTATCAGTGCAGGCCAGCTACGAAGCACTAAGCACATACCCAACCCATGCACATCCACACTCACAGACAGGCATGCAGGGCACAGTATTCACAACTTCCAGCCACCATGGGCCACTTGTCCATGCCCCCCCAGTGCATTGGTGCGTGGAGGAAGACACAGGTGGGCATCAGAGTGGATGCCCATCCTGGGGACATAGTGGATCTCTTGCTCCACTCAGGGAGCAGGGAATTGTGGGACACCATGCATCCCAAAAGTAATGAAGTACTGGCAAGTGCCCCAGTGACTGCCCATCCCTCTCTGTCTGATCAGAGGGCTGGGGCAGTATGGCATGGGGAATCAACTATCCCACTGTGGCTGGAAGGTATGATTCATGGAGGACATACAGTGGTTATGGCAGGGACCCTGCCTGCATAGCCTGTGCCCTCCTCTCCAACACTCTGCGTCTTAGTGAATGGCTCAAAGTGTGGAAATACCCCCTGGACATTCCCTTAGTCTGTCTGCATCTGTAGTTGTGTGGATAGACAGGGGATCGGGTGCAGAAGGGTCGCACACCCCTTCTGTGAATGTCACATGGTTCCACGAGACTCTCAATGTGTGGCTAGCCAATGTCGAGATTCCAATGTGCAGTTAATATGTGGCACATAGGCTTTGCACACTTATGTGCGTGGGTCCATTAAGTATGTTTTAGTCTAAAGAGAGCCAGTTCTGCCTTTCTCATAGGTAACTTATTAACCTAATCCTGGTGCCAGTGAGCTGAGCTAGAGTTTCTTGTGAGTTTTTTTGTTGTTGTTGTTTGTAAATGACTTCCAAATCAGTCAGTTCTGCCTATAGGGCTTGCAATGTTCTATGTGATAACAGCAAAGCAAAAACAATGCCGACAATAACAGTGAATCTAAAATAGTGAGTCCACATCTAACGACCACCAATAAAGGCAATCGGTGCAAATCACTAAAACAACACTGGACTGACTTCTCCCCCCTCCCCACCAAACCTAATATAACAATCTTCAGGTGGCACATAACTCAGGGATAGGGAGATACTTGAGGTGGGCGATAACACATTCAGACTGGGGGGATGCATCTCGGGAAGGGGAGAAACTTGGGAGGGTGGAATAATTAATATTGTCATGGGGGGGCTAGTGCAAAAGCGTGCACAAAACTTTGAAACCTGAAAAATTAAAAAAAAAACAACAAAGAGAATAAAACCTTGTTTCAAACCCATGCATGGGCGAACCTGCTACTCACAATGCCAGTGCCTCTAACCTCAAGGCTACAGAGCCAGCACACATTTCAGCCTGATACAACAAACCACATAAGTCTCTACTGCTTCCTCCCTACATTGCTGAGGGTCCCTAGTTTCTCTCACATACCCAGGCGCTATTTAAACCATATTGCCAACATACCATTCGCTATTTTTGACTCACTGTTATTCCCTTGCTATTTTGCATTTGCCCTATTCATGGGATACCAGCTTGCAATCCTGCCTCACATTCTTTACATCTGTCGGTGACATAGCTAATGATCTTGCCACACACTGTGGCTCAATATGCTTCCCACACCATCACTTATTTAATATTGCCTGTGTCATTTATTTCCATGATGCTTTTGTTTCTGCCTCGGTGCAGTTTGCAACTTTGGGTTTAGATAACGGTAAGGGGTCTAGTCTCCAGTTGTGCATATGGGGAGGTTGAGGTCCCCAGAGTGTATGTGTGTATATATATATATATATATAGTGCTAGGGGAGCATCTAATTTCACAATCAGATGGATCTTGGTCTCCAGTGTCTTACGGGTTATCTGTGGGGAGGTGAACCACAAGTCTATGTGGCTGGATGTGGAATGCACTGCAGAAACACAAAATAAATATTTTTCCTTAGGGTGCTCCAATCTCCATGTATCTTAGAGGTTGTGCCCTTTTAGGAATTCCCCCAGTGCTGCATGGGCCTTACCATGGGTTTTGTTGTTTATTTATTTCAATCAATCAATTTCAATAAATTTTTTATTTATAAAAAGGCGCCTTTCTAAAACCAAGGCGCCTGTACAATAAAATACATAAAATGCATAAAATACAAAAAATAAAATAAATTATTATAAACAACATATAAATTCCAACAAAAAACAGTACAAAACCATGTAACGAATAACCACATCAATCAATAAAAGCCAGGTTGAAAAGATAAGTTTTTAAAGCAATTTTAAAACTCTGAATGGTTAGGCAATCTTGTACCCGATGAGGCAGAGAGTTCCACAGGGACGGAACAACAAAGCTAGATGCCCTTGCTCCCGATGTCTGCAAATGTACCCTGGGAACCTCTAGCAATCCCTCATCGGTGGATCAGAGTGGACAGGAGGGACAGTAGGGACAAAAGAGATCTTTCAGATAACTTGGTCCCTGGTCATGTAGGGCCTTATAGGTTAACAAAGCAACCTTAAAGGTGATCCGCCACTTTATTTATTTAAGAGTCGGATTTACAACCTTTGAGTCATGGACTCATTTACAAAGGCACCTCATCGTAGGGAGGGCAGACAAGAAAACAGTGTGAGGTACAACAGAGGTAACATACAGGTGCAAATACATATAACAGTAAAGAACACATTACCGTAATGATTAATAAACAATATTGCATACAGTGGTTACAAATGTAAAGAGTAGCAGCCAGAGGACATTGTCAGGCAGTTATGTAGAATAGCAGTCCACTGGACATTGTCAGGCTAGGAGAGTGGAGGGCGAAATGTTGCACCATCACAATACTTTAGTGGCAGTTACAGCTTCTGGCATCAAAGAGGAAATTACGGAGGGAAACTTTGAAGGGGCCAGTTTTGGTGAGAATCATGACAGAGGGTGGGATGGAGTTGAACCATGTGGGGGCATGGTAGCGGAAGGACCTTTAGGCTAATGAGGTCTTTGTACGAGGCACCTGGATGGTGGATTTGGCTGCGCTCTTGGGGGGAAACAGCTGGGGATGTACACTGCAGGGACGCAGTGACCCCAGGGGGTGATAGGCCTAGCAGGGATTTTTTAGCAAGAAGGCAGGTTTGGTAGCGCAGGCATTCGTCAAAGGTGAGCAGGTTGGCATTTGAGTAGAGCAGGCAGGTATGAGTCCAGTGGGATTCGCCAGTCAGGAGCCTGCATGCCTTGTTTATTGAGGTCTGAATTTTGGTGAGGGTGGAGTTGTCAGCCACAGCATAAATAGGTAGACCATAATCTACTAGGGACAAGACAGAGGAGTTGATGGCCAGATGGAGGGCGGGTTGGGGGAGGCAATCTTTATGTTGCTAGAGAAGGCCAATCCGAGAGTTTATAGCTGAGGACAAGGCAGTGATATGGGTGTGGAAAGTAACAGCTGAGTCAAAGGTGATGCCCAGGTATTTGTAGGATGACACCTGTTTCAGAGGATGTGGAATGTTGGGGAGAATGTGGAGAGGGATATTTTTGGCCTTGTTCTGGTGGTGAGAAAAGAGTATGGATTTTGTCTTCTTGAGGTTAATGACCAGTCGGCAGTCAAGGAACCACTTTTCGGCTTGGCTAAAAGTAAGTTGTAGGGATTCCTGTAGTGATGCGGAGTCAGGGTGGGAGGCACTAAGGACAGCGTCATCGGTGTAGAGGAGTATACTGCCAGAGCAGGCATTGGGGAGAGTGTTGAGAAAGAGGCTGAATAGAACAGGGCCCAGGATGGAACCCTGTGGGATCCCAGAGCGAACTGGCCGGGAGTTGGATTGGGTACTGTTAACCTTAACACACTGGGATCTGTTAGAGAGGTAACTGGTGAACCAAGTGATGGGGCCAGGGGAGAAGCCAAGTTGATGGAGGGAGTCAGGTAGGAGGGGGTGACAGACAGTGTCAAAGGCCTTGGAGAGGTCAATGAACACAGCTCACGTGGTGCGACCAGAGTCAAGAGCCAAGTGGAGGAGGTGGGAGATTTCCAGGAGGGCTGTAGTGGTGCTATACCCACAATGGAAACCATGCTGTTCAGGACACAACAGGCTGTATTTGGCTAGGTATTCAAAGAGCTGTGAGGCCACTATTTTTTCAAGGGCTTTGGAGAACGGGAGGAGAATGGAGATGGGCCTGAAGTTAGTAGGGGAGGTCTTATCCCCACTCTTGTGGATTGCGGTGATTTCAGCAGTTTTCCAGGCACTTGGGAACTGGCCAGACAAAGTGACCAGTTTAGGAGGTCAGTTAGTGGGATAAGCACGGTGTCCAAGACTAATCAGAGTATCCTGGAGTCTAGGGGATCACAGCTGGGGTTGTTGCTAGCTAGGGCTTTTTGTAGATGAGGCCTGTCTTCAAGGGGGGATATGGTGCGAAGGTAGAAAGGGGTGGTCCACGGTGGGGGGGGGGCTGGTGGCTGGGATAGGGTCGAAGAAGTGGTTGGGAAGGACCGAGCTAAGATCTGAGAAAGTAGCATTAAGGGCCTCAGCTATGATGGGTGGATCTGAGGTGACTGTGCCATTTATGGCAATTTAAGATGGAGGGGAGGGGCAGGACTTTCCATTTAGCTCCTTCATATTGTCCCAGAAGGCACAAGATGAGCCACAAGTGGATGCAAGGGAGGTTTGATAATAAATAGTTTTTGCCTGCCTTATGGCCCGGGTGCACCTATTTCATGCTGCATTATAGGCTTGTCTGTCAGCCAATTTGCCAGAAGCAATAGCAATATGCCATAGATTGTCTCTTTGCTTCAGTTTTTGGATAAGAGATGGGGAGATCCATGAGGTGTTCCATTTTTTTTTGTGTGGGTTCTAGTCTGGGGGGCATAAAGGTCGCAGGCCTTGCTGAAAACACGGAAGAAATAGGCTAGGGCAGAGTCAATATCTGCAGCAAGCAGGATAGGGGACCAATCAAGCTGGGCTAGGTGCATTTTTAATTTTCTAAGACCCTTGGGGTGAAAGCGCCAGTGGGAGGTGATCTGGGGCAGTTGGTTCAGTGGGGGGATGACCAGTGACATAGGACAGGAGAGTGGTCACTAAGTGAGTCTGACAGTACATTGATGCCACTGATTTTGTGGGGGTGGTTGGACAGGATGACATCTAGGAGGGTGCTGAAGCAACTAGACTGGTTAAATCTAGTGAGTGAGGTAACTAGCTGGATGATATCTAGAGCAGCTAAGGAATCCCTGATGTTGGAGGCAGGGGTACCCAGACAGTTGATATTAAGGTCACCTAAGATAAGCTGCTTTGCCTTGTGAGGGAGAGTGGTGAGGTAATCAGTGAGGGACTGGACAGCTTTACCCTGGTCCCTTGGGGGTATGTAAGTGACAGTGAGAAAGATAGGGGCCCTAGCAGGGTCTGGGGTAACCTTAAGGGTGAGGGTCTGAGTGCTGAGACGGAATTTGGGGGCTGGGAGTGCATGGGCTAATAGGGTGTCGTGCAGAAAGACTGCGCACCCGCCACCTCATTTGCCTATACGGTCATCCCTGAACAGAGTGTAGCCCGGGCATTTTTTTTTTTGAGAGCCAGATCTCGACTAGTGCTAGAATATCTGGTCAATGCTGCACACCCCAGCACTGGGGTGCAGTGGATTTCTTTGGAAGGCTGCAAATGTTCATGGAAGCTATGCAGAGGACAGCTCCAATGAAGGGTGTGGAGTGACTAGTTGCCAGTGGCCTGGGGTTGGGGTGAACATTTCCAGAGAGCAGAAGGAGTAGAGTGATTAGTCTGATGAGAGAACTGTGGTGACTAGTACCCTTGACTAGGTACAGATGCAAGGTCCTACTATTGGGGGGTGCAGAGGATTGGCAGGGAGCGGAGGGTCAGTATGGCATGGAATGGGTGGGTCCTGGGTGTCCTAGAGAGGGATGGGGGGAGGGGGTTGTGTTAGCTCTATGGTTCAAAAATGCCTCCATAGTAATGTTAAAGACCACCCCCCCCAAAAAAAAAGAAAACGGAAATGAATGGGTAGAACCAATTCAGTTCATGGTTCAATTTGTGGAAGAACTGGGGGTCATTCATGTTGGAATCATATACTGTATATTGGCCAGGAGCAAAGGCCCCTGAGATGTGGTGGTCTCTACAAGGAACCATCCACCTTCTTTGTCAGCTGCCATGCATCCCAGTGGCCATGTGAAATATGTGTTAAGAGGACTGATACCCCTCTTTTCTTCATGGAAGACAGACAAGATGATTCAGCCCCCACCCCTTCCCTTTTAGTTTTGTAGCCTTTTTCCTGGTGTGATGGGTCTCCTGGAGGAAAGTTACCTGGATTTGTAGCCACTTTAGGTGTGCCAGTACTTTTTTCCTTTTTATTGGTGAGTTAAGTCCCTTAGCACTCCAGCTAATAGCCTATACATCACCCATTAGTAAAAGGTATATCAAACAAGCACGTTACGTGCATCAGAGAACCACCTATACGAGTCCCCACAGAAGGTTTACATTGGTCTTTGCAGCCGGTGTGAAGTCAGGAACTTTGCAGTATGCATAATGGTGCAAAGTTATCCAGACTTCACCCAACTTCATATGGTGAAGTTCCTTTTAAAAACAAATCAATTATAAAACACTCTCCCCCAGCACAAGTAACCCAGACCTTTAAAAATGTCACCTCCTTTTGATACTCTCGACCACTCACCCCCTCCTTAGTCTCTCCAAATGATGGCAAAGTTTTCTTACAATAATTTTTAATAGGGCATAGAAGATAAAGTAATAATTTCTTCCCCAATCTCACATAGAACACCCAGCTCCCCCACCCCATCAATAATATCTAAATGCAGCTGTCATCCACCACTCTACACGCCCCTGAGCACTTAATTTTCCTCCTCCCCCAATTCCTAATATATGCTTTCTTCAAACCTATAAAAAGAGAAGATCATCCAATGGGGTAGCCATTCTGCTCAGTTTGCAGTGTCCTCCATAGAATGAATGAACAATGACATACTCCTCTAGTAACACCTGATTGATTGACAAGCAGCAGTGGGAGTAGTTTGCACAGTGGATGGGGAACCTTAACCTCTTTGCACCTAAATTACATAGAAGTTAAGGCAAAGTGATCCAGTAAATGTTACAAAGGATATTTGTATTACAAAAAAAATGTCATGTGTTTTTTTTTCTGAAAAGTGCTACTTTGTTCTGAAAAATCTACACAAAGTGGCACTTTGCTGACTTTTTGTGGGCAAACTGCCACTATGTGTAGACTTCACCAGGTGAAGTAGACGCTTTGCCAGGAGAAGAACTACGCAAAGTGTCACAAAGTGTCACATGGCAGTACACAAATTCTGGCATCTCCACAAAGTTCCTGCAAAGCGAAGTTTGTGAACTTCACACATCGCTACTTGTGTGACAGTACTGTTTATTGTAGTCATGGCTGTTATTTATCTATTCTTACCTGTGATGACTATTTTCCTGTGAACTCTTTCTGAGTCCTTCCTGTAAATAAGGAAAACAAACAGGAGTCTGTAATGGATGGAAAAAAGTGGTGTTTTCCTTAAAGCAAGTACTCATTGGTGATGCTAGTAAAGGAGGGAGGGATGGGGGAGGGTGGAAGGTGGTTACCCTTAATGCTAGGAGACTTGGGAGGAAAACTGCAGAGTTACAGGTGCTCATGGCAGAGGGAGAGGTGGACATTGTAGCCATTACAGAAACCTGGGCCACCCAATACAATGACGGGGACCTGTCTGTACCAGGGTACAGGTTATTTCATAGGGACAGGGTGATTGGGAAAGGTGGGGGTGTGGCACTATATGTGAAAGAAGGACTGAAGTGTGTAAGGGAGGAAGGGGAGGAGGGTAGTACAGAGTCACTTTGGATGCAAATCCAGGATTCCAAGAATAGGATTTTTATAATGGGAGTGGTGTACAGGCCACCATCTCAGACGGAGGAGTTAGAGAGGGAACTAGTGGGACAGATCAGGAGGACCTGCGAGAAGGGTAGTGTGGTGATTGTGGGGGACTTCAACATGCCAGGAGTGGACTGGAGTACCCCAACAACCAGGAACAGAAGGGAAAAGGTACTTCTGGATGCCTTCCAAGACAGCTTCTTGCTGCAAATGGTCAGCTAACCAACTAGGTTAGGGAATACCCTTGGCCTTGTGCTGGCAAATGAGGACTTTGTGAGAGAACTTACAGTGGAGGAACTGCTGTCAGGGAGTGACCACCACTCAGTATGGTTCACATTGGATATGGGCAAAGAAGGAGTGGAATCTGGCACAAGAGTGCTGGACTTCAGGAGGGCCAACTTTGGGAGGATGGGGGAAGTGGTAAAAGGGTACCTGGCCAGAATTCAATCTAGTACGGACACTAACCAGAGGTGGGAGCTCATAAAGCTGGGGATAGCAGAGGCAACCAAAACCTGCTGCAAGGCCCAGAGCAAGAAGGCTAGGGCTTAGAAACTGAGCTGGTTGAGCAAGGAGGTCATGAAAAAGGTAAGGAGGAAAAGAGCTGCCTTTAGGAAGTACAAGAAAACAGGGAAGGGGAGGACAGGGAGGAGTACTTGACAGAATCATAGGAGGTGACAATGGCAGTAAGGGGAGCCAAAGCATCTACAGAACTCAGGCTGGCACAAGGCATTAATAAGGGGGAGAAGGACTTCTTTAGGTACATCAGGGAGAAAAGGAGCTGTAAGGACCCCATAGTAAGGATTAGGAAAGAGGGGAGTTGGGTGGAAGCAGGGTGCGATAAGGCAGAAGCACTAAATGAGTACTTCTGCCCAGTATTTACTAAAGAGAAGACGGGGGTGACACCCAAGGCTGGGAGAAATGGCAGAAAAAGGGGGGGAAGAGGTGACAGATGAGAAAATCATGGAGGGCAGAGTTCGGGAGGGTTTGAAGGCACTGAGGGTGGACAAGGCACCAGGACCAGATGGCATCCACCCCAGGGTACTGAAGGCACTGGCAGAGGTCCTTGCAGGACCTTTGGCAGACATATTTAATGCCTCACTACATTCGGGGTGTGTACCTCAGGACTGGAGGATGGCTCATGTGGTGCCCCTCCACAAGAGTGGCCCAAAGTATGATCCAGGAAACTACAGACCAGTGAGCTTCTCATCCATCATGGGTAAGCTAATGGGGACTATTCTGAAGGAGAGGCTGGTGGCCCTCCTAGAGGCCAAAGGACTACAGGACAGCAGACAGCAAGGCTTCATACTTGGCAGATCCTGCCAAACCAACCTGGTCGAGTTCTATGACTGGGTAACTAGACAACTGGACAGGAGCCATGCAGTGGATGTCCTGTATCTGGACTTCAGTAAGGCATTCACTCAGTGCTGCATGGAAAGCTGGGAAGTAAGTTAGTAGGCACAGGGGCGGGTGCAAAGCTGGTGAGATGGGCAGGAAACTGGCTTCAGGGAAGGCAACAGTGGGTGCTGGTGGGTGGGGAGCTCTCACACCCAAGGTTAGTGATGAGCGGTGTTCCACAGGGCTCGGTGTTGGGACCAGTGTTGTTTGGGATATTCATTGCAGACATATCATGGGACATCAAGAGCAAGATCAGTCTGTTTGCTGATAATACCAAGGTAGGAGCGGTGGTGGATGACCTAGGGGGATGGCAGGGGTTGCAGGATGATCTGGCACAGCTTGAAACCTGGTCAGACACCTGGCATCTGGGGTTTAATGCCAAAAAGTGCAAGGTGCTGCATTTTGGGATGAAGAACCCAAGGAGGAGTTACCAGCTGGGGGGAGTGCAGCTAGCCCAGACAGACGAGGAGAAGGATCTTGGGGTGCTCATTACAGGGTCAATGAACAACTCGGCACAATGTAGGAAGGCAGCTGCAAAGACCAACAAAATGCTGGGTTGTATTGCAAGAGGTATATCCTTGAGGAGGAGGAGATTCTGCCACTGTATAGGTTATTAGTTAGACTGCACCTGGAGTACAGCATGCAGTACTGGCACCCATATCTGAAGAGGGACATTAAGTTACTGGAGGGGGTGCAGCACAGGGCGACAAAGATGATCAAGGGGCTGGAGGACTTATCATATGAGAGGAGGCTGAGGGAGTTGAACATGTACTCACTGGAGGAGAGGAGGGACGGGGGCATGATTGAAACCTTTAAGTACATGAAAGGAATAAACAAGACAGGTACAGAGGGGCTGTCCAAAGTAAGGGAGGGGAGGGACACCAGGGGCCATGATATGAGACTGGAGGGAGGAAGGTTCAGGAGGGAGATGAGGAGACACTTTTTTTTTACACAGAGGGTGGTGGTTGGGTGGAATGCATTACCTGCAGAAGTGGTATCCAGTAGAACAGTGGACTGCTTCCAAAGGGGATGGGACAGGACAAGGGGGAGGGTTAATGAAGGGGAAGGGTGGAAGGAAGGGGCAGCTGCAGAATAAGGGGTGCTAGCCGCACATTCGAGCAGACTTGCTAGACCTATAGGCCTTTATCTGCTGGCAAATTTCATATGTTCATATGTTCGTAAAGCAAACAGGAAAGGAAAAGAAAAGAGATCACTCACTAGCTGCCACATATAAAGCATCCTGTCACTCAGATAATTAGTTGTGCATCTTATTGCTTGGGGAATTCTAGGCCGTGTAAGATGCAAGCAACACAGTCACTCAACATTTCATCACATGCAAGTGGCTGTTTCATGACTCTTATATGTGGTAAAATGTTGAGTGACTATGCTGTTTGCTGCTTTTGCATAACTTGATAATTTTTCAAGCAATGAAGGTACACAACTATTCATCTGGGTGTCCGTGGAGCTTTCTTACAGTACTAAGTAGATAGTGGGTGCTTAATTCTTTTACTTTTCTTTCCTGTAAACCATTTCATACAGTATGCCTGTAAACTTACATGGTGAGGAAAAACAGATATATAAATAAATTAATTAATTAATAACTAAATATATTAAGTAGTGATTCTGTGCTTGTCTACATCAATAGGTTGTATAAGACGTGTATGGAATTGTGCAGTTAAAATGTGTTGTTGCTATCGTAGGCAGGACTTGTTTACAATCGCAGCTTTCAGTTTCACTGATATATTTACTGGGTTAAATAAAGGATTGGAAAAGCTGTGACTTGGGTTCACAGGAGGAGATGAATTAGGCTGTGCCCACCCAAGCTATAAATTATTGGTTCTCTCATCCCTCCATGCTTGCCTGCCTGCCCCGGGTGGATTTCTAAGCATCTTGTTTGGGGTTGCTTTCCCCTTTCCTGCCACTTGTCTGCTCCAGTGCCTCTTGCCACTGTTCATCCTCAGGCACTGCCCACCATTCCCCCAGTTCTCTTTCTGGAAGGAAGGATGCTCAGGGAGAATGTGAGGAAGTACTTCTTCACAGAGAGGGTGATGGACAAATGGAACAGCTTGCCAGCAAAGGTCGTGGAGGCAGAAACAATTACAGGTTTAAAAAAAGCTTGGAATAGGCATAGCAGGCTGCTGATATGTGGGGAAGGGGGACAACCTATTACCAGCAGAATTTGAAAAAATCGATTTCTTAGGGATGATAGGGCAGACTCGGTGGGCCAAAGGCCCTTATCTGCTCTTTTTGTGTCTCCCACTGCAGCTCCTCCTTAGCAGCTATGTCACTAGCAGCCGCCTACTTCAGCTGCCTGGCATTCCTGCCCCTAACAAGCCATACATGAGTTCAGTGCTGACTTCTTTCTTCCTGCATGAGGTTATCCCTGGCTCTGCAAGCTTTTGTTGCTCATCTCTTCTAGGGCATGCCTGGCTGCTTTGGCAGCACTTCTGGGTCTTCCTTCATCTTACTTTTATCTCCCTTCCGTTTACAACCGCTGTTTTTGGCCTTAGTGTGCTCACTTTTCCACACACTGCAGCTTCCTGAGGTACCGCCTCTCTATCTCTCTCTCTCTCTCTCTCTCTCTCTCTCTCTCTCTCCCTGTTGCTGCTGTTGCCTACTTGCTGCTTACTTCATCCTCCCAACAACTACTCAGAACCCAACAGACATTCCATCTGGTATGCTCTTCTTGTCCTAGGAAAGCCGTGGAACTCTCTCTCTCTCTTCAGG
Source organism: Neoceratodus forsteri (assembly GCA_016271365.2). Classification (NCBI taxonomy): domain Eukaryota; kingdom Metazoa; phylum Chordata; order Ceratodontiformes; family Ceratodontidae; genus Neoceratodus; species Neoceratodus forsteri. The sequence continues at coordinate 762,697,910 of CM057451.1, forward strand.
CTCCTGCTCATACACATACTACTGCCTATAAACGTTTCCTACATAACTGCTCTATGTTCAGGCTATGGCCTATTTACTTCTAACCACTTAAACTGCCACAAGTTGCATGCAATGGCCATAATACTTGCAGTTCCACAATGGGACAAATACCTGAGTTTCTTGCAGTCTGCTGCCATTTCCTACAGCTTCTATGAATGTCAACGCTGTAGGAAACAGCAGCCAGACTGCAAGAAACACAGGTATTTGCCCCATTGTGGGGCTGCAGACCAATATCAGCTTATGACTCCAACTGAACATATGCCATGGGCCAACCTAAGTTCAAAAACATCATTTATAAAATGGATAGGGAATTTTCTGTGTCCCGATTGGCTGAACACATTCCCAAGCCATATTTGAAAAGAAAACCCATGACTTCACACTGCTTTTGGCAACCAGGACATAGCGCACTAAGGTAAGCATCCCTGAAATGTTTAAAGTAGAATTTTGGGCAGCCATCTTAGAATAGTCAAAAGTGGTCATGTGATGGCTGCCTAAGTGAGAACAGCGCCTTCCACCTTGCTCTCCAGCCCGCCTGGTAATTTACTGTTTCTGCTGTTTCAAGATGACTTTGCACTCAGGCAAACCACATTGGAGAAGTAATTCTCACTCTGCTACATCAATATCTGAAGTCTAAGGATGGACATCTTTATGAAAAAAGCTCCCCCATGGTACTCCTCACCGCCCATGCCGGAGAAGGATAAAGCAGCTAAAAGGCCCAAACAGCAGGCTGCCAGCATTACCAAGAATCCGCCAAGTGGTGCAGTCTTGACTGAGGAGCATTTTTTAGACATAATGGTACCGATCCAGGAGACAATATCCACCAAATCGGTGGATCTCCAGCAAATTCATTCCTCGGTAGATTCCCTAATGCTCAGGATGGGTGACTCTGAATCACAGATCATTTTGATTGAAAAATGGCAGGGGAAAATAAAAAGGACAGCACCAGCGCTAGTCACAGAATTAAGAAACTTAAAAAGATCGAAGATTTTTAGGGGTGCAGTCAGTGCAACAACCTGTTAATTATAGTATTGCCAGAGGCTGAAGAGGGCACCAACCCTATACTTTTTGTTCAAGGATTCTGTGCCAAGATCACAGGCCTGTCTCCTATTGCTGCTGCATACGTAATTGAATGGGCTCACTGCTCGTTGCGCCCCCTCCCCCGTCAGCAGGCACACCACCGAGACCTCTAATATTCAGGCTACTTAACTTTCAGGACAAATATCACATCCTTAATAAAGTCAAAGAGCTTCAAGAGGTGCAATGGGAGGGGCACAGAATAACAATTGCCCAAGTCTTGCCCCAGTCAGTGTGATTTAAACACCAAGAATTTCATCCAATAGTCTCTAAATTGATCTCGGCTGGTAAACCCTTCAGAATGAGATAACCAGCAGTTTTGCAGATAAAGCACAACAACAAATGGACCCCCTATGATTCCTCTGAGCAAGTGCTTATGGAGCTGAAAACCTTGTTGCCCGATTTAGTCAAGTGATTTATAGTTATCCATATGATGTCATTATTTCTCCTCCAGGAGACCTTGTGGGTGATAATGCTTGCTTTTGAGATTCTGATCTGTTATGAGGATCTCAGGTGCTTTGGTGTTTAACAGTGTCCCTTCTTGGTCTTCTGATGCTTGGATTTGTCATCGCATACCGGGGCCCTGGACCTTGCCTACTTTGACTCCAAAGCCGCGGGAACTTGTTTACTATCCCTACTAGCTGATACTGCAGGTCACTCGGATGTTTGGGACCTTGGTTTGGATCTTTGAAGGGACCTTTTCTGCTGATTTTTATTGACTGCATGTGATCAAGCAGAGGGATGGAGAGTCATGAGTACTTATGACCAAAAAGAACAGGGGGACTGCCTCATTTTCTTTTTCTTATTTCCCATGCTATTGGGGATCACAATGCAAGGATGCTTGCAGACTGTACTCTCTCTTTTTTGGCTTGAGGAGATTAGTCCCATGTCTTAATTTAGATTTCTGTGACCGCTTCTCATTATTATTATTGGTGACACTTTAACCTGCTTATGAGTTTCCTGCACTTTATTTCCTAAGACTTTGAGAGAGTACAAAAGAGAAACTTTAAGTAGAAGATGAGGATTTATAATGCCTACTAATAACTTGACTGTTTAACATTGCTGTTTGTCATGTTATGCCTGTTTCTTTTTGAGCATTTTGTTGTAAAAAAATGTCAGTTATGACATGCTTTATTCCCGTGGGATGGGCTGGAGTGGTGATGGAGGGCACGGGATCTGTCTCTCATAGAGCAGTGTGAATAACATCACCTGGCAGTGTAACATAGGTAGATCAGTTTGATAGAACCAGGGGTAGATAGTTGTTGGGGCAAAATGTTTTTTCTGTTTGTTGTGGGGGAATTAGGTGGGACAGGGGTTGTTTTTACCATCATCTGCTTTTGTCATTCTGTACATGAGGGTGTCTAGGGTAGTTAAATTTGCGCAGCTCTTTGTCTACTGTTGGGGATCTATATTTGCGATAAATAAGGGTTGCTCCCTCACTCACTGCTTGCCTTGTGACATACCATTTCATGCAAGCGAGTGAGTGCCTATGGGAGGGCCATATATGTTCATAAGTTGGAACATGAAAGGGGGGGCAGGATAGAAAGAAACAGATAATGGTATTGAAGCATCTTTCCCATTTTTTTTTTTGCCATTTACTTTTTTATTGAGTTTTAAACAAAATTGGGGTACAGAGACTTATCATTCCAGTCACCTTACACTGCAATTAAAACAAAACAAGTGAGCATTGTGAAAAATAACCGTACAAATATCCAAGGCCCCTGACCCCCCACCCCCAAACCTCCTTCCCTTACCACCCTTCTCAGTAAGCATTACATGTTGTGAGTTTTAAGCAGACTTATGACACAGATACTTACAGTACCCATCACTGTACAACAGATCCAAACAACAATGAATGCAAATTATGGAAAATAATCTTGACCATACATAAGCCCCTTTATCCCTCCTCCTATCCCCTTTAACACCCCTATCCCCCACACTCCCCACAAGGCATTTTATAGAGATTAAGTGGCATGAAACTCAGCACCAAGCATGTTTTAGAAAAAGCAATTTCTAACTGGGACCAGATTTTATCAAAAGAGGCATTTGGTTGTGCAGGATCGCTATCATTCTTTCTATCCTGAGGCTCGCTAACAATTCTCTTAACCATTCCGCATAAGTAATTACGGTTGAGTCTTTCCAATGTTTAAGGACCAGCCTTTTCACAGTGATAGATATCAGTGTATATGATATTTCTCACCTTAACGAAAATCAGACAAATCCCCTAATATGCAAACCTCTGGAGTAAACATTTCACCTATACCTAACATTGAGTTCACTTTAGTTCTAATCTGATTCCACAGCTGATCCACTTTTGGACAGTACCAAAATATATGTAGTAAATCAGCCACCCCTGAGCCACATCTGAAACATCTAGGCTCCTGTAACACCTTCAAATCAACTAGTTTTTGGGGCGTGTAGTACATGTTATGCAAAATCTTAAATTGAGTTAGTCTGAGATAGTCTTGCCTCATATATTTATGGCAGTTCCCCCAGATACGGTTCCAATCCAAGCTAACACTGGGAAAAACTCTGGCCCAATATGGGCAGGAGTTAAATTGTCCTTAAAGGCCCACTGAAACAAAATTTGGTAAACTTTCGAAACAGCATGTGGGATCCTATTAAGGGCTTCAGCTCCGACCATAAGGCTAAATAGGGTATAATAGGCCTATTTACCCCAGTTTTGGATAATGAGGTGTCTTAGTTGATAGACTCTAAATACCTCCTTACCTGACAAATTAAGATTTTGCATAATCTGCAACACAGGGTAAGGATACCCCTCCTCATTCAGAAAGTCCAGCCACCTACACCCTTCCAGCTCCGGCATCCACTTACACACAATCATCCGGTTAGCAATACGCCATTGTGGATTTCCTACTATTGGTTGGTAGCCATCCAAGATATAATTATACCTCAGTAAGTTACATACTTGATTGTGAACCTTAAGGGACACGTCAATGGGTGTATTCTTAAACATGGGAAACATCTTGGGGGTATTATAAAGTAAAGCTTCGGGATTAAATCCTGAGCTCTTAATAAGGGTAGTCTCCAAGTTAACCCATAGTGGGAGATATTCTCCATTGGAGTTAGGCATGACAGAAAAACCCATCTGCCATATTTGTTCATATGAGCGGCCCAAAAGTAAAAGAGCTAGATGTAGTAATCTCAGACCACCCCTGTTCTTTGGGCCTGCCAACATCTGACATAAGCCATCCTCGCTCTTTTGTAGTTCCAGATGAAATCAGCTATCATCCTGTGAAGTTTTCTGAACCATGACAATGGGAGCCAGACATTGAGATTACTCAAATGGTAGAAAAGCCTAGGGAGTATGTTCATTTTCACCACATTTATCCTCCCCCACAATGACAAAGGCAATTGGGCCCATCTCTTCATATCCAGTTCTATAGTACGAACTAGGTTATCTAAATTGAGATTACGGAGCCTCTCAGGATTAGTGGTCAAATTAAGATTTTTCCCATTTAAGGGTGGGAATCTCATGTCTTCAAGAAACCCACTTGCAGAGAAAGGACATATCCCTCTTTAAGAGGGACTGGGTAAGGCAAGTGTTTGGGGCTGGGGTCTCTTCCAAACAAGGGGGTGTTGTTATCCTCACTGCCAAGTCAGTGGCCTTTGTTCTGGTACAAGAATGGTGGGATCCATAAGGACATTACATTATAATTAGGGGTAGTCTTGCTTCCTTCCCAGTACTAATAGGATCCATATATGGCCCAAATGTGGACTCCCCCCAGTTTTTTACTCAGCTTCTTCTCTCCTTAATTTCCTTCTACCCTCCGATATTGACCTTTTGGTGGGATTGGAACCTGGTTTCTCAAACAGACCTTAATTGTTCCGAGCATAAGAGGTGAGGGCTGTCTCATGCACAAAGAGCTTTACGTGACCTTATTGCTGGGGCAGGCCTCATAGATGTCTGGCGTACTTTACATCACATAGACCGGTCAGTCTTACCTCAGTAGTGGGCAAGATTATGGAGGCACTCCTTAAGGAAAGGATAGTGCAACACCTGGAACATAGGGGCACAGTATCCAAGACAGCATGGGTTTACAAAGGAAGGTCCTGTCAAACTAATCTCATAGATTTCTTTGACTGGGTAACAGAGTGGTGGACCAAGGGGGAGCAGTTGATGTCACCTACCTTGACTTCAGCAAAGCTTTTGACACTGTTCCACATAGAAGATTGATAAATAAGCTAGGTAGGCTCGGGGTGGGTCAGAAGTTGGTCAACTGGGTGGCAAACTGGTTGACTGGCAGAAAACAGAGAGTGGTGGTAAATGGTATACAGTCAGAAGAGATGCAAGTCACAAGTGGGGTACCTCAGGGATCAGTCCTGGGGCCAGTCCTATTCAACATCTTCATTAGTGACCTTCGCAGATGGACTAGAGGGTAAGGCTTGTCTGTTTGCAGATGACACCAAGATCTGCAACAGAGTAGATGATCCAGATGGGGTGGGCAGAATGAGAAGAGATCTGGATAAACTAGCAGAATGGTCAGAAGAGTGGCAACTGGGATTTAATGCAAAGAAGTGCAAAATCATGCACATAGGAAGAGAAACCCTGAAGCCACTTATAGGCTGGGAGGGAGTTGCTAGCAGTCACAAAGGAAGAAAGAGACTTGGGCATCATCATCACTGATGACCTAAAATCATCCAAGCAGACCTCTAAAGCAGTAGGTAAGGCTAGGGGGGTGTTAGGGTGTATTAGTAGGGGCATCACAAGTCGTAAGAGGAGGTAATAATCCCTCTGTACAAGACATTGGTTAGGCCCCATCTGGAGTACTGGCAGTATTGGAGGCCACACCTTCACAAGGACATTAACCAAATTGAGGCAGTCCAGAGAAGGGCAACAAATGGTGCAGGGACTGCATCAGAAGACATATGAGGACAGATTAACGGAGCTCAATATGTATACCCTTGAGCAAAGGAGGGAGAGAGGTGATATGATCGAGACATTTAAACACCTTTAGGGCATAAACAAGGTGAAAGAGTCCAACATGTTTAAATATAAGAAAAATAGCAGGACAAGAGGACACAGCATGAGATTAGAGGAGCCAGATTAAGGGGAATGTGAGGAAATTCTTTTCACAGAAAGGGTGGTAGATGCATGGAATGGCTTACCACAAGAAGTGGTGGCTATAATACAGTGCAGGGCTTCAAACAGGCATGGGATAGGCATAAGGGGCAATACAAATGACTATGAATAGATAGGTCACTGACAGAGCAAAGGCCGATGGCACATTTATAAGGTAGAAAAAGAAATGGGCAGACTGGATGGGCCTTGCGGTCCTTATCTGCCGTCAACTTCTATGTTTCTATGTTTCTTAATCCCAGGGTAATATCCAACTATGCCCCAGTTAGTTTTTTCCACATACTGGGCCCTGGGGTATGTCGAGATTCCCTGTGACATTTGAATACACAACTACTTACATAGAAACACAGACTTTGATGGCAGATAAGGACCGCTTGGCCCACCTAGTCTGCCCATTTCCTTACCTACAGGATAAGTTGCAGATCCTAGTTAACCAACAGCGTATTTCTTCCTACCCCCCACAAAAATTGCCTTATGTCTGTCCCATGCATTCTTGTATTATCCCACAGTTTTAGACCCCACAGCCTCCTCAGGAAGGCTGTTCCATGCATCCACCACCCTCTCTGTGAAAAAATACTTCCTCACATTGCCCCTGAACCGCTTCCCCTCTATCTTCAAATTGTGTCCCCTTGTTCTTGCACATCTCTTTTTCTGAAAGACGCTACCCTCTTTGACTTTGTTGATTCCAATGAGGTACTTAAAAGTTTCTGTCATGTCCACCCCCCTCCTTTCCTCAAGGGTACACATATTAAGCTCATTTAGTCTCTTCTCATATGGCTTCTCTTGCAGACCCTGCACCATTTTGGTTGCCCTCCTCTGGACTGCCTCTATCCTGTCTATGTCCTTGCAGAGATAGGGAGATAGGGTCTCCAGAACTGGATGCAGTACTCCAGATGGGGTCTCACCAACTGTCTGTGCAGAGGGATAACAACTTCCTGTTTTCTGCTGGTGATGCCTCTCCCTATACATCCCAGTATCCCCCCAGCCCTCCTGACTGCCTTCTCACATTGCTTGCTAACCTTAAGGTCATCTGATATGATTACCCCCAGGTCCCTTTCCATTTTTGTTGTTGTTACTACCTCCCCTCCATTGTGTAATCCTCCCTTGGGTTTTTGTTTTCCAGGTGCATTATTTTGCACTTCTTTGCACTGAATCCAAGCTGCCATACCTCTGACCATTCCTCCAACCTTGTCAATCCCCTTCTCATCCTTTCCACACCTCCTTGTGTATCAACCCTGTTTCAGATCTTTGTGTCAACTGCAAAGAGGCATACTTTTCCTTTCAGTCCCTCTACAATGTCACTTATAAAGGCATTAAAAAGGACTGGACCAAGTACAGAACCCTGCGGTACCCCACTAGTAACCCCTCTTTCTTCAGAGTGGACTGCATTTACAATTACCTTCTGTGTCCTGTTGTCCAACCAGTGTTTTACCCAGGCTACCACCCTGGGACCCACTCCCAGGCTGGTTAATTTGACTATTAATCCTTTGTGTAGGATTGTGTCAAATGCCTTGCTAAAGTCTAGGTAGGCCATGTTGACAGCCCTTCCCTGGTCAACTGCTTTTGTCACCCCATCAAAGAAATCAATTAGATTTGTCAAAAGCTGGAGATGGTGGCTGCATGCTGTGTTGTTGAGGAGTAACAACACTAGCAGGGTTTTGCTCAAGGCTTACTTTTCATTTATAACAGGTATGCCACCTTTGCCTTGATTTATGAAGTGAGCAAATCCTAACCGGACCAGCTTGTGCAACCATCACAGAGAGTATCTGTCCACCTTTTTTCTTGTTTTTCAGCCCCTGGATTTGTTGGAATGTTGGAGGTGGAATAGCCTGATACACAGGCTGAACTTCAATTGTCCCAGTGGGGGGCCGGAATTGGTTGATGCTGACACCGATTTGAAAGTACCGACAGATAAACATCGGAAATATTGTGTCTCAGTCCTCAGTCCCCACTGTTTTCACTGACATTTATTTGAACATTGGAGGATTTTTCCAAAAACTACTCAAAGCCACTGGAGTGTTACGAATACAGCTACGAATATGGGCCCTGGCTGTAAATTGGACAACTCTGACAATTTAGAAAAACTTAGGCACTTCCTTCTTTGGTTTTCATCCTTATTACAAAGACTTCAACTGTGTGCCAGTACTAAAGATTTCCAAAAAGAACTGGGGAGCATGTGACAAGATATTGGAGAATATTGATCTGGAGCGGGAGATCTGATGCTGTAACTTTTAGAATAACAAGATTCCTTAAATAACGGGTGAGACTCTAGCTGCTGTATTTACCCGCTGAATTATCATACCTTTTTATCTGCTACAGTTTGCTACGGTCTGGACATTGAATGACTTTGTAGATATATTGGGCTTTTTGCTGACTGTTTAAATCTTGTATTTCTCCTTACTTCCTTATTGTTTTAAGTTTTATTGTGTTATTGTGATCACTGTGATACCATGTATTGCTTGTATTTGAAATAAGAGGACATTATTGACCCTATTTTCAATCTTGTTCATTAGATTGTATTAACTATGGTTAACACCCAACTTCAAAGATTAACCAATGGTAGGGTTTCTTCTCTGCAGGAGCTCCCAGTAAAATTAAATAAGAAAAAAGAAGGGAGCATTCAAACTAAGATAACTGACCACATGTCTGTCTGTTGTAACAAAACTTCAGCCCCAAAAGTGGGGTTGCCTGCTGTTTTGTATACCACAGCACCAGCCATTTTAATTGAGACTGATAGGGGATCTAGGCCAAGCCCAAGAGAACCTTTTGCATTGATTTATTTATTGAAAATGAAGATGATGGTGGGGTGGGGGCTGAGTGAAGGATTGAATTTGGATTTGTTTTGTCCTGAAGGGCAGCAGGATGTAAGCAGTAATTCAAATGCATTTCCTTCTCCTCAATTGCAATTATCACAAGTGTGTGACATAGTGAAATCCCCTCAATCTTGTATCTTTAATGAAACAGCTGACAAAAGGGGGTGTAGTATAGCACACTCAAACAAATTAGAACTTGAGTCTGTTGTGGAGTACTTACAGAATACTATAGCTGGTTTAAAGCAGCTTGAAGGGCAGGAATATTTTGTAAGAACATGCAGCAATTGCGGTGGTAAACAGGCAACAATACTTTCTTTTAGAGAGCAGGATATTGGAAGTTTTGTACCAATGCATTTAAGTGAGGAACTAGATGAATTACTGAGGAATCCTATAACTGCACATACTATCATTATGGAACAATTGATAATCAATAAAAATCTGATTGAAATTATGAGCAATGATGTTACTTTAACTAAAACTAAGCTGGACCAATTTTTAAATCAAGGGTCTAGTTCTTACACTGGGGAGACTGTGAAGGATTTATCTGGGAAAATCAATACTAGTGGAGAGGAAAGGATTAGGCCAGACTTTAGTACTTTAACTGTAGTAGAATATCATGTGAATAAAAGGAGTGTGCCAAGTGTTGGGAAATCTAGAAACAGAACTAGAACCTACAAAAGGAAAAAGAAAAAGAAGTGCAGTGGGAGTTTAGACCTTGAAAGAGGAAAAGGACAAAAGGAAAAGTGAGGTAGTCTGAATATAAGTAAATCTGAACATGCTGTTGCGATCACAGATCCCAGTGGAATGCCAGGAAATGATTTGAAGGAGGGTCAGTCAAAATTGGCATCCCATGTTGAGAGGTTGGAACAAGAGCTTATAAAGTTTAACCAGCTACTGGAAATAACTATGCGGGATAACCATCAGACCTAGCCTTGGAGGTGGGATTGTGATATGAAAAGTAAAGGAGGTGATCCACCTGTCATGCAGGATTACGCCCTACCTGACAATCAATTGGTGGTGGATCTTTTCCCCTTTATCAGATTGTATTGTCCAGTGAACTGGAAGAATTTTGACTCTGGTAGAAGTGATCTGCAGGTTTTAGATTATCTAAATGATGCAATAGGGACAAATTTAATGGAAGATGATATTGTAGAAATTAAAAATACTCAAATTACTTCAGTGGTACTTCCAGATATCTTTTTTGTCTCTCCTAGAACAGCAAACTATATTTGGATTAATAGCTGGATGATTCAGGATAGTGAAATTATACTTACATACCCAAATAGAGAACAGTTTAATAAAAGATATGAAAAACAGAAAGAGGAAAATAATCAGACTGCTTTAAGTCTGTTTGGGATGGAACGTTTAAAGCAAGAATCTGACTTTAAGCTGATGCATGCATTTAGCAATCTTTTTACAAATTTTCTTTCTATAGAGGTAAAGAACTACTGCAGCTACAAGAGTTAATTTGAATAGTCAGGTGGACATTCAAGCATCAAATATGATCTTGACAGAAGCATTGTTATTGCAGTCAGCTTAACTTGACCTTTTACTGTACTTAGTATACTTCAAATTCTGGAATGTTTCCAATTTGGACTCTGACCTAGTTAACTTTTCCAGTCATGTAGCAGTAATTCCCATACTGTTGTCAAATAGGTTTATGCAGCTAGCAGGCTATAATGAGGAATGACTAACTAATTCAAAGGGCGTATCTCCAGAGCTAGCCACCCCTATTAATACAGGGTTTCTATTTTTAACATGGAATATTGCAGGTTGGCATGATAAAATGGTAGATCATGAGTGTTTAAACTTTTTATCTACTTTTGATGTCATATGGGTGCAGGAAATGTGACATACTGTAAAGGATAGTGTACAGTTAAATGGTTATGAGTGCTTTCAGACCCCAGGATCTAGAAATGCTAAGTTTGGGAGGAACTCAGGTGGCTTAATCATGTTGATTAAGGTTGGCAGCTTCCGTAAGACTGAAAACTGGAAAATCTGTAATAATTTTATCAAGATACATCTGAAGGAGAGGCGCCAGGAGTTGATTATTATAAATTCCTATATTCCTCCAGAGAGTTCCCTTTACTATGCTGGCTCATTATGGAAGAACCTGAATGAGCTCATTGTGGAGGCAATTCAGGTCTTCCCAAAAGGTGAACTCATGCTGGTGGGTGATTTTGATGCCTTGATAGGCACCTTTGATGGCACCTTAGAAAATTTTGTGTTTAGTTATGCTTGTTAGAACAATCTAAGGATACAACTATTAATGTTACAGGCAGGATGCTGATGAATATTCTGGAGGATCATAATATCTATCCCTTAAATGGTAGATATAGGGGGGATAACGATGGTAACTATACTTATGTCTCCTCAATGGGTGTTTCCACCATAGATTACATCTGTTGGACAGGATCTGTGGATTTTTGGAAGGACCTTAAAATCCATACACAAGCAGAAAGTGACCATTTTCCTATAGTCATTGAAACTAAGATCCCTAAAACTGTGTTGCCAGAGTAACAGATACCTTGTTATTCACAGAAATTAGAGCATCAATAAAGATAGTATGGAGTCAGACCCTACAGGGTGATATATCTATTTTGATTAAACAACCCTCCCTATATAGAACAACACAAATACTAAAGGCACAGGATTTTTCATCTCTGTTTCTGGGAATGGACTCTTTATATAAAGAAATACAATCTTAATTTGAACACCCTGTTAGAGGAAAACCCAATATGGGCATAAATACTTGGTTTGACAAGGATTGCTGGGATTCAAAAGCAAATATCAGGAAACTTTATAGGTTATACTGTAAATTTAAAAGCAGGCAGACATCGGTGGATCTAAATAAAGAAGGAGAGCTTATAAAATTTAACTTGGTGATAAAAAGAAAAAGCATTATGAGGTACAGTGGCAAAAGATGTTGGCAGCAGTTGAGAATAAAGATGCCCAGGCATTCTGGACTGTGGCTGCTAAAGGGACAAGCAAATATAAAGTTAATATTGATATTTATATTTCTGAGCATATATGGGTGGAGTATTTTAAAAATATTTTTTATGATCCAGCTGAGAGATTTAATATCACTCTGACATGCCCGATTCTTTGCAAAAGTAAATATATTACAGTTGATGAGGTTCTCATGGCTATATATTCCTTAGAAAAGAACAAGGCTGCAGGGCCAGATGGGATTCCTGCAGAAGTATATTTAACAGAACCTATTCTGTGGGGCAAATTCCTGACCATTTTTTATAATAAATGTATTGAGTCTAACAAGTATCCAGAGACATGGAAGGGGCAAATCTTGTTCCCATACATAAGAAGGGGATTTTATCTGATCCAGCAATGTATAGGCCTATTAGCCTCTTAGATGTCAATTTAAAGATATTCTCCAAGATAATATTGGAGAGGCTCAGAAAAGAAGTAGACCGGACAGGTGGTATTCCAGTGTACCAAGCAGGTTTTAGGCCCAATTATTCCACTGTCGATAACTTGTTTATTCTGAATCATTTGACAGAGAAATATGTTAGACTCAGAGGTCAAAAATTGTACACTGTGTTTATTGATTAGTCTGGTGTTTTTGACAATATTTCAAGAGGAATTTTATGGGAACTCCTGATCAACTGAGGTATTGACCAGAATTTGGTGGTTATTATGGCCCAGCTATATTCTAATACTTGTGCCAGAATTAGAATGGGTTGTAATGGACAGCTTTCCAGTTCTTTTGACAGTAATAAGGGCATTAGACAGGGTTGTCTTCTCCACCCTTTACTTTTTATATTGTATCTAGAAAGTATGTTAATTGATGTTAATTCTGTTGATCAGGACTCCTCAAAAATTAAGAACACACCTTGCCATTTGTTAGCTTATGCAGATGATATTGTAATATTCTCCTTGACAAAAAAGGACTACAGTCCAAACTGACCTTTTTATATGAAAGATTCAAGCTTCTGAAACTTAAGATCAATATGAGTAAGTCCAAGGCCCTCACATTTGGAGAAATTATATATATCTAGGGGTAATAGTACAAGCAAATCAGTACTGGACAAGGTAGTCTGAATTTCTTCAAGTCAAATTAAAAAATACCATATTGGGTTTAAGTAGATTTTCCTGCAATTGTGGAGGAATGACTATCAGACCTTTAATCCAAGTTATAAGAATGAAATATTATCTGCAGCTTCACTATGGTTTCGAGGTTTGGGACATAAAGGATATAAATAAGCTCATGGTGCTGCTTTTTAAGGCACTTCGTTGTTTATTAAGATTGGGTCATTCCTGCCCTGTGGCCTATTTGAGGTCAGAACTTGATCTTACTGATATTCATGCATTGATTGAATCAAAAAATTGAGTTATTGGATAAAACTAACAAGGATGGAGGATGGTAGATCAGCAAAACAATGCTTAAAAGAAAAAGAAGCTTGGCATATGATGGGATATCAACAAGGCTACTGGTACAATGGTCTAAGTTTATTACTTGAAAAATATAAACTGTCTAATCTTAGACAGGTGGTAAGAAGGCATTACAGTTAGTTTGAAATATAAAAATATATAGCAAAATAGATAAAAGGGCATTGGGATGAGATTGATATGAAAACCATTGCAGCTTCTCATTATTCTCAGTGGTCCTCTATAAATAATTTTTATCATGGATATAAACCTTATCTTGATATAATCACAGATCCAATAGTCAGACTGGTTTTTATGAGTTATAAATTTGAGCAATTTAATAGCAAAGTTTTGGCATTTAGATATAAAAAAACAGAAATTCAGTCAGATGAATGTGATTGTGGGATTGGACAGTGGGAGGATTTAAATCATGTATTATGGCAGTGTAAATGCTATGAGAGACACAGAAAATATTGGCTGAGTCCCTTTCTCCCTGCACTTTATAATGTGGACAAGGTATTATTAACAAATATCTTAATTCGTACAGAAGATCCTTGGTCACTGGATAGGATGGCAAAATATTTTTATGCCATTATGCAAATCAAAAGACGGATAAAGGTAATTTGAGTATTATGTTATTCTCCCCAATTTTTTTGGACTTGTTAAGAACTGTTATCCTTTATATGACTGATATGTGTATCCCAGGCTGCTATTCTATTCTCTGTTTAAAAAAAAAAAGATGCTGGAAGTAAATTTGTACTTCAGCTGGTTGAGCTATATGTCTATATGGTTAATTTTACTGTGATATTTATGTTTTTATTCTGTAGTGACTGTAAAGGTTATTTAGCCAAATAAAATTGAAATTGAAATTGATTCATCTGACATGATCTTCCCACTGTGAATCCATGTTGTCTTGGGTCCTGTGCCCCACTGACCTCTAGGTACTCAACAATTCTTTCCTTCAGAAGTGATTCCATCACTTTCCGTACCACAGAGGTCAAACTGACAGGTCTGTAGTTTCCTGCCTCTGTCCTGCTCCCACTTTTGTGAAGGGGAATCACATCCACCTTCCTCTAGTCCTCATGTACTACACCATCCTCCCATGATTTATTAAAAAGGGTAGTCAGTGGTTTCACTAGTTCTCCCCTTAATTCTTTTTAGAATTCTGGGGTGAATTCCATCAGGCCCCATTGCTTTGTCCACCTTCAGTTTTAGGAGTTCTTTCAGAACACTGTCTTCTGTGAAAGGACTGGGAACGACCCCCTTATCCAGAGTGCTGCTGTTAATTGGATCAGGCACCTCCCCTCCTTCTCTTTTGTGAATGCTGAGCAGAAATATTCATTCAGTATCCCTGCTTTTTCATTGTCTCTCTCTGCCCATGCACCATCCAGTCTATTCAGCCACACTATCCCTCCCTTTGTCTTTCTATGCTCCCGGATGAACCTATAAATATGGAGATGAAAAGGTGTGTCATATCCTCTTATGCCAATGATCTCCTTCTCCATATTGAAGACCCAGAAATGTCCATTCCCCCCCTCATGCAGGAGCTGGACTTCTTTTCAGCAGTGTCATACTATAAGTTGAACATGTCCAAAACAAAGATCTTCCCCCTTAATGTCTATAGTACCAAGTCCAGCTGCAATAGATTTGTGTTTTTTTGGGAGCCAAAAGTCATCACCTACTGAGGGATTAGTGTCACTAGAGATGTCCCCTCCATGGTGCAGACATTGCAGGTAGACCTAGATCATTGAGAAGCCTTACCCATTTCTGTCTGGAGATATGTAAATATCCTCAAAACGAATATCCTATCAAGATTGCTTTACCCACTTGGCAAGCTGGGATTTTTCTTCCCTAAGTCCTGGTTCATGATGCTGCAGAGGTGCTTTAACTCCTTGCTTTGGAAGGGAAAGGCAGTCAGAAGGGCATACTATAAACTAACGGCCCCTAAAATACAGGGTTGTCTGGCCCTCCCCTCTCTTTTCAAATATTATTGCACTCAGCATATCAGCAAAGTCATGTTCTGGACCAAAGAGGACCTGCATGTGCAAGGGGACTGTTACCTTCCCATTTGATTAGAAATAGAGAAGGACCTCATATGCAGGTTTAACAGCTCACTCTCTGCGCTGGCATACCTTACTCCCTCTCATCTCTCGCACCCACTTAGACTCTCTCCTATGGTGTGGTCTCTGAAAGAAATGCAAAAGGTACAAAGGCTACTGGCAGAGGATTGGTACCATACCCCCTCTCAGCCTATTTGTAACAATTTACATTTCTAAATCATGCACTGGCCCATTCTGCCTGCCTTTCTTCCTAACCTGAAGGATGCCACTCTTGCTGATTTTCTTTCTGAACAGGGTCTTATTCCCTTTGCCACTTTCCAAATCTGATGCCAGCTGGGACCAGGGATATTTTCAAGTATATGCAAATTAGACATTTGAGTCTCTCCTTTTTTGGCCAGCCCTCTTGTCTCTCTGGCCCTCCAGTGGGGCAGGCACAGATATTCCAAGAGGCTGACCAGCCACATGCAGTTTCCAAAATATATAAACAACTGATAGCAGTGGACCTCAGCTTGCCTCATGGGGTCTGCTAGTATTGGGTTCAGGAGCTTTCTCTTCCATCAGAACCTGAGTTTTGGCAGAACGTATGGAGCAATATTTATGTGCAAATTAAACAGGATAGGTTATGCTTGATCCAGTTTAACATCATGCACAAAATATATTATACTCCAACTAAGCTATGGAAAATGGGCCAAATCTCTTCTCCAATTTGCTTCTGCTGCAAACAAGTTCCCAGATCATTATTCCACCTACTTTGGGACTGCCTTCATCTACGGAATTTTGGAACTCTATCAAGCAGGCTTTGGATCCATTTCTGGGGTTGGACTCTCTGTTTACACCAGAGTTTTGCCTACTATCCATATCCCTCCCCCGTAACACCCAAAATAAGGAAGTCTCATTTATCCCTAGTGGCAGCAGTGGCTAAACTGGTCATGCTCTGACACTGGGTAGAGGATTCTCTGCCTTCATCATTGGAATGGTATTGAAAGACCCTCTTGGCCATACAATTGGAGAAACACATCTCTAACCTCGGCATAGGCCTCAAAGATACCAGAAAGTGTGGGAGCCCTTGATGGCCCTGTTGACCCTATGGACAATAGGCAAAATTGATCTCCCACCTGATATGCATTTCTAGTACTCATGCTGCATAGATGGGAGGGAGTGGGGAGGGAAGGATGGTGGAGGGGTAGTATGCAATGTATATGTTTTATGTTAAGATTTGTAATTTTGTCTTGTTTTGTTATAGCAGCATCTCTTTCTGTAGCCATTTAGTTGTACCTCTTGTCTTGACTGCTGCATGTGTGTTCTTTTAAATAAGACAACAAAGTATACTGAATTAAAAAAGGAATAGTCAAAAGCAACAAACCCTTCACTTGTCGTAAGTAAAAAAAAATTGATTCCACATTTACGAGATCATAACTTCACACCCCCACCAACAGACAGTCACTATTGAAAATAAACACTTGACCCCCACCTTCCAACTTTATGTACTGATTTTTTCATACCTTCTGCAAGAAGGAGGAGGGAGGAACAATGGGGAAAAATCAAAACTGCCATCACAGAGACAACACACATTTGTGTGAAGCAAATTAACAAAACAAAACAAAGAAAAAAGCCACTATGGTTTTCAAAATGGTGGAAGGGAAGGTTAAGGAGAAAAGGATAGCATTTAGGAAATATAATGAAACACAAAAGGAGCAGGATCAAGAACGTTATCAGTGAAAGCAGAAAGAGGCAGGGAAGACAGTCAGCATAGCAAAGGCCCAACTGAGGAAAAGATAGCCAACTCTGTTAAGAAGGGGGATAAAACCTTTTATAGGTACATTAGGGAGTGAAGAAAGACATAGGGAGGGATACTGAGGCTTAATAAAGGGAAGGGAATGTGGGCAGAGGGTGACAGTGAAAAAGCAGGGATACTGAACGAATACTTCTGCTCAGTATTCACAAAAGAAGAGGAGGAGGAGGTACCTAAACCAAACAATAGAATCACTCTGGATAGGTGGTGTCGATACCAGTCCATTCACAGAAGAAAGGGTTCTGAAAGAACTCTTAAAACTGAAAGTGGACAAAGCAATAGGGCCTGACAGGATTCACCCCAGAATTCTAAAAGAACTATGGGTAGAACTAGTGACACCACTGACTACCCTGTTTAACAAATCATGGGAGGATTGGGTGGCACCTGAGGACTGGAGGAGGGTGGATGTGATTCCATTTCACAAAGGTGAGAGCAGGGCAGAGTCAGGTAACTACAGACCAGTTAGTTTGACCTCAGTGGTAGGGAAAATGATGGAATCACTTCTGAAGGAAAGAATTATTGAGTACCTAGAGGCCTGCAGGGCAGAGGACCCAAGGCAGCATGAGTTCACAGCAGGAAGGTCATGTCAGATGAATCTAATAGATTTATTTGACTGGGTGACCAAACTAGTAGACCAGGGAGGGGCTGCAGATATGGCCTACCTAGACTTTAGCAAGGCATTTGACACAGTCCCACACAAAAGATTAATATACAGGTCTGAGTTAAATGCAGATTTGAGCGTGGGATGGCTACGAGGGGCAGGTGAGCATCTTGGGTTGTATGAGTAGCGTCATGCCAGAACAGAAGGTGGGAGATCGGTCATATGGACTGGGGGATAAAAACAAAGTGCTAGGGTTTAAAGGAAAATTTCGATGGAGATGGGAGAATCAATGGGGTGGGGAGTGTCATGTGAGTGTGTGTGGGGAGGTCACGGGTGGGGAAATGGAGGGGAGTGATCGGGGAGAGGGGGAGGTGGGGGGAGCAGGGCCACTCTCTGGTATATAATCTAGTGAGGTTAAGGTTGCAAGTTGTTACTGGGAACCTAAATAATATAAGATGTGGCTATGAAAGTTATATCATGGAACGTTAAAGGCATACGGTCCCAGGTAAAGTGGCTTCAAATAATTAAACATCTAGGGATCCTGAATTGTCAAGTCGCCTTATTACAGGAAACACATTTGTTGGAAGGAGAGAGCAAGTTACTAAGGAGAGGTCCGATTGGGACTGTATATACGGCACGTAAATCTATAGCCCAATGCGGGGTAGCAATATTGCTTACTAGGGGAATTCAATTTCTTGAGTTAGGAAAAGTGATTGACCCTCACGGGAGGTTTTTATTTCTGAGAGGAATCTTAGAAAATAGGGAAGTTCTTTTGGGCACGATATATGGTCAGAAAAAGGATTCACCAGAATTTTTTGATAACCTTTCGTTTTCCCTTGCCCCCTTTAATAGTCTACCCATGATATTAGCCGGGGTCTGGAATCTAGTGATAGATTCCACTCTGGACAGGTCTTCCTCCATAGGCCATACACTTTCTCTGGCCCAATGATTGCTTCAAGACCTTATAGATACATATGGCCTAAGAGATCTTTGGTGTGTCCTGAATCTGGGAGTCAGGGCTTATACCTTCTATTCCCCTATGCATAAATCTCTATCTTGAATTGATTACTTTTTGTTGAACCAGAAGGCGATAGCAGGTTTGTCAGGATGTGGGATTGACACTAGAGTGCTCTCTGATCACTCTTCAATTTGGATGGAAGTTAATTTAGCTCCAAAACCCTGCAAATATACCACATGGAAGCTCAACTCTCAGTTGCTTAACAACGAAGACACAGTTAACCAGATTAGAGAACTTATAGGGCAGTTTATTGAACAGAATGAGGGCTCTATCTCAGATTTCAATAAGGTGTGGTGTTCCTTAAAGTGTGTTCTGAGGGGAGAATTTATTAAAATCTCAGCCACTAAAAAAAGGAAACAAGAGGCTAGAATTAAAACCCTGCTAGAGGAAATTGGTGCCTTAGAAGGATCCCTGTCTAACCCCCTGTTAGAAGAGGAAATTTTGCATTTAGAGGTACTGAGGAATGAATATGCAGACATATTGAAAGAGAGGGCAGAGTACACCTTATTTAAAACTCGAGCTAAGTACGTTGAACAAGGGGATAGAGCTAGCCATCTTTTGGCAATGAGGCTTAGTAAGCAAGAAGAATCCCGTTTGGTTCCTTTTGTATATTCCCTCTCAAATAATACTGTTTTAACATCTCCTAGGCAAATTGCTGAGGAGTTTAAACAATACTACACGCAGTTGTATAGCTCCTCGGAGTCTGTCCCTTCACCTACAGAAATCTGGGAATACTTGCTGGCCTCTTCACTTCCCTCTTTAGGGGCATCCCAAAAAGAACTGTTGGTAAACCCTATTTCCCCCCAAGAAGTTAGAGACATTATTAATTCCCTTGTTAGAGATAAAGCCCCGGGTCCAGATGGTTTCCCACCCAATTTTTACAAGACTTTTGAGAAGGAGTTAAACCCCATTCTTTTGTGTTTATTTAATTTTATATGTCAAAAGGAAATCACAGATCCTTCGCTCTTGGATGCCATTATAGCAGTACTACCAAAACCTGGCCAAGAGAAGAACAGGGTTACGAACTTTCGCCCCATTTCGCTAATGAACTATGATATTAAAATATTTGCTAAAATACTAGCTGTCAGGGTGTCTAAGGGTTGGATGGGGCTTTTGAGCCCTGAGCAGGTGGGTTTTGTCCAGGGCAAAGTTTCATCGGACCATATATGCAAGTTAGCACATATTTTCTCCGCTTCCAGAGAGGTGGATAAGCCAATGGCCTTGGTTTCACTGGATGCGGAGAAAGCGTTCGATAGGGTGGACTGGGCCTTCTTGTTTGACACCCTGGCGGTAATGGGCTTTCCTCTTCCCTTTATATCCTGGGTTAAAGCAATGTACTCTGGACCTAGAGCTAAAGTCTATTGTAATGGAGTTTTTTCATCGGCCTTTCCCTTAAAATCAGGCACCAGGCAGGGATGTCCACTTTCCCCATTATTATTTAATTTATATTTAGAACCATTAATAAGACGCCTTAAAGCGTCACCAGTGGTTCAAGGTATAAAAATAGGATAGTTCCATCTAAAGTTATCGGTTTATGTGGATGACATCCTCCTCCACGTCACTAATCCCTGTGAGTCTACCCAAGCCGCCCTCCAGATAATCAGTGGGTATAGTAGAGTATCGAATTACAAACTTAATATCAGTAAATCAGAGGTGATGCCCCTGAACCCCCTACTGTTCAGGGAAGACGTTGAGTCGCTGTCAATGACATGGTCAACCCAGCTTAGATATTTAGTTATAACACTCTCCACTTTGGCTTCCCTGACCAAAAAGCTAAACCTAGATAACCTGGTTAAGGATATTCAATTAGACTTGAATAGGTGGAACTCGTTGCACTTATCCCTTCAAGCGAGGGTTAGTGTAATTAAGATGAATGTCCTGCCGAGAGTGTTCTACCCGCTTAACATGTTAAATGTATATCTTCCCCTGGGTTGGTTCCGTAAGCTCCATAGTGAAATTTCTCAGTTTATATGGAGGGGTAAAACCCAGCATAGGGCATATAATAAGTTAAGTGCTCCAAAGCAGTGGGGTGGCTTAAAGCTCCCCAATTTCTATCACTATTACTTGGCCAGTCACATGGCATGCTACAAAGCAGTGGGGTGGCCTAAAGCACTCCAATTTCTATCACTATTACTTGGCCAGTCACATAGCCAAGTATATGTGGTGGGGGGTTCGCCCAGCTACTGAGGAGGATGTTACCACCATTCCTATTTGGTTACAATTAGAGTGAGAGTTACTAGGGAAATTTTCCCCAGAGTGCCTCTTGTTTATCGGCCCAGGTAGACTGCCCAGGGAACTGAAAGGTTCAGTTGTATATACCTCATTAAAAGTTCACTCGCAACTCTGTAGGTCCATGAGGTATAAAAACCAATTGGATCTATTGCAGCCGGTGTTTAATAATCCCAACTTTAAAACTGTAGATAGAATTATAGTAGTCACCAAAGAGTGTTCCAATTCCCGAATCAAGGTTTCGGATTTGGTACGTGATGGTGGACTAATAGAATCGCCGGAAATACTAATTTCTTTGCAGCTTCCCAAAAAATATTTTTATTTTGGGTTCCAACTTAGGCATATGTTAATCAAGTGGTTCGGTGGGGGAGATGGGACCCGCAGTTGTTGCCACCTTTGCAGCAATTTTTAGAATGTGTCAACTAACTGCATGCCATATCTAAGTTGGCATCTCTCGTATATGTGACACTAACCCCAGAGGCATCAGGTATATCCAACTACTGAGCCCGACAATTCCCACAAGATAACTTCTCATGGGACAAAATATGGGAGGGAACCCAGGTATATATCACCAATGACCATTTAAGATTAATGCAGTTTTACATATTGCATAATATTTTTTATACTCCAGCTAAGTTGTATGGAATGGGTAGGACACAGAGAAAAACATGCTTTAGATGCGGGAAAGACCCCGGGACATTACTTCATATATTATGGGACTGTCCCAAGATAGCTTCCCTTTGGAGTGCCGTTTGGGACAGGGTAGATCCACTGCTGGGGTTACAGGATCTTTTTTCACCACAGGTATGTATAGTGGGGGACTATACCAAGATTCCTGTTAAAGAGAGAAGATACTATATGGCCATTATCTCTTTGACGGTTAAGCGACTGGTCCTTCGTTATTGGAAGGACCAACATGCAGTATCCTACCTTGAATGGGATAAAGAGTTACTATTTAATTTAAGAAACAAAAAGGCAATTGCCAGTTTACGGGGTAATCTCCCTATGTATAAGGCCAGATGGGAGAAGTTCCTTACACTTTGGTCTCTCCCCTTGTTTCCTCAACAAGTCCAACCGGAATTGGTAGTTTAGGTCAGGGTAGAGATCGACTTTAGTAAGCAGCCATACAGGAAACTAACGTGGCTGCATATCGACGGGACGTGTGTACTTAAGTTTATCAATTTTATGCGACACTGATGATAGGGTTGCTGCCTGACACAGGAAAGGGAAGTAGTTCTGTTGGAATAGGTAAAAGTGGCTCTGGGGGGTAAGTGGGGTGGGGGGTGGGATAGGAGGGAAGGGGAATGTATACCCCAAGAATGGATGGCATGAGGAAACTCAGGCTTCAGTTCTGTGTTTTTTACTCAATGAGGAAATGACTGAATTTTAACCACTTATTGTAATATATTGTGGGGACCTTATGCCACTGTACCAATTTAAGCACTTCTGTATGGATGTACACCCATTATTAATTTGTTGCATTTGCTTTATTTTTTTTTTATATTTGTGATAAACAAATAAAGTTTATTTAATTTAAAAAAAAGATTAATATGCAGGTTAGCCAGCCTTGGAGTGGGTCCCAAGGTTGTAGCCTGGGTAAAGAATTGGCTGGACAACAGAACGCAGAGGGTAATAGTAAACGGAATCCACTCTGAAGAAAGGGGGTTTACTAGTGGGGTACCACAGGGTTCTGTACTGGGACATTGCAGAGGGACTGGAAGGAAAAGTACATCTCTTTGCAGATGACACAGAGATCTGCAACAAGGTTGATACAAACGTGGGGTTTAAAGGATGAGAAGGGACTTGGCAAGGTTGGAGGAATGGTCAAATGTATGGCAGCTTAGATTCAATGCAAAGAAGTGCAAAGTAATGCACCTGGGAAACAAAAACCCAGGGGAAGAGTACACAGTGGAGGGGGGGTGAGATACTAACAGCAACAACAATGTAAAGGGACCTGGGGGTAGTTATATCAGATGACCTAAAAGTAGGCAAGCAATGTGAGTAAGGAGGGCTGGGGGATACTGGGATGCATAAGGAGAAGCATCACTAGTAGAAAAACAGAAAGTTGTTATCCTTCTGTACAGACAGTTGGAGAGACCCCATCTGGAGTACTGCATGCAGTTCTGGAGACTCCATCTCTGCAAAGACATAGATAGGATGGAGGCTGTCCAGAGGAGGGCAACCAAAATGGTGCAGGGTCTGCACCAGAAGACATATGAAGAGAGACTAAAGGAGTTTAATATGTATACCCACGAGGAAAGGAGGGAGAGGGAGAACATGATAGAAACTTTCAAGTACCTCAAGGGAATCAACAAAATCCAAGAGGGTAGCATCTTTCAGAACTAGAGATGTACAAGAACAAGGGGGCACAATTTGAAGATAGAGGGAGGATGGCTCAGAGGTAATGTGAGGAAGTATTTTTTCATGGAGAGTGTTGTGGATGCATGGAACGGCTTTCCTGAGGAGGTTGTGGAGTCAACAACAGTGAGGGAATTCAAGAATGCATGGGAGAGACATGAGGCAAATCTAGTGGGAGGAAGTAGGCTGTTGGTTAACTAGGATCTGCAGCTTATCCATTAGGTAGGGAAATGGGCAGACTCGATGGGCCAAGTGGTCCTTATCTGCTGTCAAATTCTATGTTTCTATGCTTCTATATAAGGCCTCTGTTTTTATTGTAGATTTATGGTTGTCTCCTGATCTTAACTATCTCACAGAACTCCTGAGATCCCCCTCCCCATGTCTTAATGCACTATCCCAGCCTCTTATTACATTTTAACCCATTAAGTCTACTAATAATTTTTTAAATGTATTAGCCATTGTATCCACACTGACCATTTCCATTATCCTTAGAACAGTTAGTTATTTTTCAAAATATCAGTCACACAGCAGTCTACCACAGCATGCCGACTGCTACCCTGTGAAATCCGTGTCTCACTTATAATTAATTAAAATATTGTCTCAGAAACTGGTGGTTTTGTCACTACATTCTTGCTCCTTCCAGCGGGAGTGGACAACACTGCCAGACAGGGGTTTCAGTAAGACAGTCTCGCTTCCTCTGACAGGAGTAGACAATACTACCAGACTGGAGGTTTCAATAAAACAATCTAGCTCTCTCCAGTGGGAGTGGCTAACACCATCAGTCAGCCATTTCAGTAACTCAATCTAACTCCCTGAAGGCAGTAGGGGAAAAAACACCATAATATAAAAATGAACATTAGAAAAGCATAAAACAGGCCTCAACTGAAGGGGGGGGGCACATTCACACATTTATAAGGCCTAACTAAAATTAAAACTCCCCCTGGTGGCCTAATTATACATACTGTCAGCAAGTATTAATTTGTTTACTTTTTTAACTTTTTACATAAAATTTTCTTTTTAATTTCTAATTTTATTCAGAATGTAATGTGTGTGTGTTACCCATTTTATATGTACAATAGGACGCTTCAGGATGTGGGTTTCTTTTTTGCAATCTGCACTTCTAGGTGGTTTAAGGTACTTGGCCAAGAAGAAATCCATACCCTGTCATGTCTTATTGCTTGCAAGGTCATTCTTTGTCACCTGTATTATTAAAGGCTGCCTGCTTCACCATGCAACCCAAGTCTCTAAAGCTAGCCAATGTCTACCAAGTGTTGATCTGTGGTCTACCTCTCTACAGGCCTAGAAAGCCACAATACCCAAGTCAAAGCAGAACTCTGCACCCCCTATCATCCGTGATTCATTAATTTCCTCCAGTAGATCCACTTTTTTGAATTTGCTGTATGCTGCCATTTGCTGGAACTACAGTATTTACAAAGGTCCATATTTCCACTTCAGGGAGGAAACCTTATCAGCATGGAGAACTACCACCAACAAGCCATGCTGTTGTACAGCTACCAAATCTTTCGGTGTGTTTATGATTCCAATCCTCCAGTGAATAAATAAAATAACTAAAAACATTTTAATTATTTACAGTTATTGTCCCTCTCACCTCAAAGGCTGTTGCCTGAATCTCTTCCAAGTCTTTGCTTTCCCTGTCTCCCATCAGAAGAGCTGCCCTTATCCACCCTCAGTCTACTACAGACTTCCTGTCTATGATTTCTGTGTTAGGACCCAGCAGGTTGGCCAAGTCCGCCTTGAGATCAATTTGAGGAAAAGCTGACGGGGGAGGGGGTGAGCTGAGGGTTCACATGGTCCTGTGTGGATGTGGGAGGGGGCTTAGTTGTCATCTGCTCAAGAATGCCTCTGTGTTACTATAGTCTACCCTCTCCTGCAATGACAAGTACATGCCCTTTTGAATGGCACTCCTGACCTACAGATGCATGAATGAAGCCTTTGCTTGTAGGCTTGCCTCTTACTAACTTCCAGTTTCCTGTAATCAGGATCCCACTGAATCTCTCACTGGGCAGCTTTAATCA
The DNA here is from genome assembly GCA_016271365.2 of Neoceratodus forsteri. NCBI lineage: Eukaryota > Metazoa > Chordata > Ceratodontiformes > Ceratodontidae > Neoceratodus > Neoceratodus forsteri. The sequence continues at coordinate 762,723,417 of CM057451.1, forward strand.
GTCTGCAGCACAGCAAGGGTTAAATACTACTCTGAATGCATCTCTTGTACTGTGGGTGCTACATGGATTGACAGGAGCACATGTCTCTCTGTAATACACAGTAAGAGACTAATGTTTCTGAAAATAAAACTTGCCTGACTTCAAGAACCAGTACTGTATCAAATTTATGGAAGATAAATCATGTTTAAGATTCTTTTAAAAACATTAGAAAAATGTTGATGGCTTTGTCACTAGTCTGCAATTGCGTTTCTTTCAAAAATACCACTATAATATTCATGGCGAGCTATAACTTTTCCTCTCAGACTGAATGCCTCTGGCCCTAATAAATGAGGTACTTCATCCACATTCAGTTTGTACCAATGGTTTTCAGTGTGACATGCCTGTCTGAGATTCAACACTAGTTATAGGTGTGAAGTGGAAATAATTTGTTTTTGTGTAGCCTGCTCTGTGGGGGCTACAGTACTAGTTCAAGGCCCTCCAATATGAAAACAACCCCTTACCAGCAAGGTTTTTTATTGTATCCTGCTTTATATTGCATCTGGATAACAGGATCAAGAATATTTGTAACTACCCCCATGAGTGTTCTGTAAGCACTCCTACTGTCAAACTATTATGGTGTCTAAGGTCAAACTGTGCTATGCATGTTAAACTGTATGCTCCTAAAAACAAGATTCAGAAAGGCACTCGATGTTAAAATGCACCTTGTGGGCTAACTGCAAACTATGTCAACTGTGCCACAATGCACCAAATGTTACCTCCTTTGTAAAACTGGACAACTTTGTAAACAGGACTGAAAAGTCCTAATAGTTTCATCCTATCAAAACATAAAGATTTTATCTATCTATCTATCTATCTATCTATCTATCTATCTATCTGTCTGTCTGTCTGTCTGTCTGTCTGTCTGTCTATCTATCTATCTGTCTGTCTGTCTATCTGTCTAATATGGGGCAAGCTGCAGCAGTACTAGTCAAAGCTAGAAAGTGTTTTATTCTACTGGATCAGCTTTAGCTAACATCCCTCAGTCCCCCACTTATTCAGTCTGTGTGCACCTATTGACTGATGGATTGTAAAGTGCTTTGGAATACAATGTACACTATGTACAGTATAAAACAAAACTGATTTCCTTGCTTTGCCAGTGACTTGGTCTTCACTGCTGTTGCATTCTGTAGAATCTAGACCCCACTAAAAACAAGGAGTTGCATGTCAGTTTGGTTATCCTGTGCCAGTACAGTAACTGGGCAGTGCTCTGGTCCTAACATCTGCATTATACAATGGCAAGAAAGAATCCTGGTCTCTGATTGGTCAGTTTGATGCTGGACCCATGGTGTTATCCCAGCACGATGCCACAGGTCTAGTCTCAGCACTATGAGCCAATATGGATGATGCCCAACATGATCACCAGCATGATGAGGATCTCTTTTTTTGCATCTTCTCTTCAGAAACAAAAATATTTTTCCACACTAACAAAAACATTCTTTAAAATTTTTTTTTTATTTTATATATAACAACAAGCCATTGTATAATAGGAATAATGCACTCCAGGGTGTGTGTCATTTGGGATAACGCCACGCCTGGGGCATTGGACGCACTCGACCTGCGGCCTCATGCCCAACCCCCCAGGTGTGGCGTTATCCCAGCACAACACACACCCTGTCATGCATTATTCCTTTATTCTGCAACATGGAGGAGAAAAATCCAGTGGGAGGTATGTGTTTATTGTTTACGTAAAGCAAGGAATGTCTATGTTGTCCGCTACATTCAGATCCCAAGGAACAAGTTAAAATAATTAAACAGAAAGCAGTAGTGGCACTTTATTTCAGTTTTCCCAGAAGCACCCATGCTTTTTCCTTTTTTACCTGGCAAGCTAAGCTTGCATTTCCTCAGTTTGTCATGCATACTTTCTTGTGCATTTTTCAAAGATATGTTTAGTGTGTGTAAGTTGTCTGTGGTAAAGTCCGAGTAGAAACAACAAGCAGAACATTGTGCCTGTTGAGAGATTTCTTATACAGCTCACCCCCACCAAAAGGATTTGCATACCCATGATGCTTTTCACTTTTTTTGCTTTATAATTCATGCATTTGTCTTGGAAAAGAGATACAAAAAACTAAAAATTGGAAATTACCAATCTTCTTATATTGTTTATCCATTCTATATACTGACCTTTTTTACAAACTGTTTTTTTTTATGTTGCTTGCACGCATGTGCAAGAAACATAGTGCCATCATCCAAGTTTTCGGAGGTGTGGCAGCCCTCTTCTGATTCAGTCAGTGTGTTTGCAGGCACGGCCGCAGTTCTCCAATGCCTGCTGGAGCTGTCTATGACAGCAGTCCAAAATGCAGTGGAGTACAGTTGAAAGGGAGCTACGCTCGGTGAGCAGTGATAAGATGTCGCCTGCTCATCGCTCCCCACACACACACACACACACACATATGCACACCGCGCATACTGCATGCTGCCCCCACACACTGTGTGAAGCGCGGGGATGCCCAATCTCCTGTCGGCTGTGCTGTGCCCCTCAAAACAGAGTTCCATGTGCCACACTGGGTGCCCACCCCAGTGTGGTTACTCATCCATAGCCGATGGGGGTGCCCAATCCCCGTCGGCTCCACTAACCCCAGGTACAGGGTGCCATGCTGGAAGCCCACCCCAGCATGGCAACAGATGCTGTCACCAGCAGGGGTGTCCAATCCCCCATCAGCTCCACGCCCCCCACCAGCCATCCTTGTGCCATGCTGGGAGCCCACCCCAGCATGGCAAATCCATAATCATCATTTAAAAAAAAAAACACCTGAAAATGAAAAGCGGTCCTACGTATCTGGCCCTTTACCCATTGCCCACCCACTGCGCACCCACCTCCCACACCCCCTACACCCCATACTTACCTCCGGACTCTGCACGATGATCTTGAGTGGACCAGGAACACGTCTGCACCTGCAAAGCTGACCGAACTGAGGAAATGCCGTAAGCTGTATAATGGGATAGATAGGGTTTTTTCAACTTTGCTGCATATCTCAGGCATGTTTTGGAATTTTTGCACCAAATTTCCAGCATGGAGTTTTTGGGACCCCTTCACCTTTTGGGACTGAGTAACAAAACGACACTGCCACTGTTCATAAGGCAAGGCAAGGCAAAATTTATTTAAAAGACGCCCAATCCCAGAGGCTCTGGGCACCGTACAAAGCATTTAAACAGACATTTTAACATAATAAATATATAGATTTACATATAAATACAAATCATTATAAAAACTAAGCCTAACTATAAATCCATATCTAAGCATTAAATGCCTTAGAAAAGAAAAAAGCCTTAAAAACTGGGCCTTAAAAACATCCACCGCTGAAGCCTCTCTGACCATAGTTGGTAAGGAATTCCACAGAACGGGGGCTGCGGCACTGAATGCTCTATCACCGGCTGTTTTCAGCCTAGTTCTGGGAATGGTCAGGAGGCATTCACTGGAGGAGCAGGGTGCGAGGAGAAGGCAGGTGACAGAAGGTCTAACAGGTAACCAGGGCCCTGTCCGTGTAGGGCCTTATAGGTGAGAAGACCCACCTTGAAGAGGACTCCCCACCTGACTGGCAGCCAGTGCAATTCACGCAAAACTGGTGTGATATGACAGAACTTTTGCTGCCCGGTCAACAATTGGGCAGCTGCATTTTGCACCAGCTGCAATCTGCATAGAGATCCTCCCGTGACCCAGAGATAGAGCGCATTTCAGTAATCAAGCCTAGATGTGACTAAGGCATGTATCAAAGTAGGGAGGTCCAGAGACGGAACAAGGGGTTTAATTCTGGCAATGTTTCTGAGATGGTAAAAACAGGTACGAACCACAGAGGATATTTGAGCCTCCATGGTTAAATCTCTGTCCAGAATCAGGCCAAGATTTTGCACCCAAGAGGAGGCCTTCAATGGCACAGACCCTAGGACAAGCCCAGTTTCTGTGTCAGAGACCATCCTATCACGAACTCTGTTCAACTCCACTAGTAATACCTCCATCTTATCGGGGTTCAGCTGCAACCAGCTGGAGGCCATCCAGTCGTTAATCTCGGCCAGACAGATATTAAGCACATCCACTTCATTGGATGTTCCTGGGGCGAAGGAAAAATATAGCTGAGTATCATCGGCATAGCAATGAAAACACAAGCCATACTTCCTAATGATCCCACCCAGAGGCAGCATATACACTGCGAACAACATTGGAGCCAATACTGATCCCTGAGGAACTCCACAAAGAAGCAGACTGGGTGTAGATGAGAAATTTCCCATCATAACCCACTGCCTCCTGTTAGTTAGAAAGGACTCAAACCATTTGATGACATTACCAGTGAGTCCACAAAGGTCTCCAAGGTGAGCAAGCAGCACACAATGGTCCACAGTGTCAAATGCTGATGAGAGATCGAGGAGAACAAGAATTGTCTTGTCTCCTCAATCTCTAGCCCTGAGTAAGTCATTCTGCACCCAAACAAGTACAGTTTCAGTGCTGTGTCTGGCACGAAAAGCCAACTGGAAGGGTTCATACAACTCGTGGGATATGAGGTGCTCTTCCAATTGAAGCGCTACCACTTTCTCAATAACCTTTCCTAAAAATGGAAAGTTAGAGATTGAACGGTAATTTGCCCTGATCTCCGGGTCCAAAGATGGCTTCTTTAAGAGGGGTCTCACCAGAGCCTCCTTCAAGGCATCCAGAAAGACATGTTTTTCTGGGGGATTTCAATGTTTGGTTCGACGATGTGAATCATGGACATGGCTATGAACTTTCCCAGATCATGTCCTCCCTTGGTCTGATGCAGGCAGTTACTTTACCAACTCATCGGGATGGCCACATGTTGAACCTGGTGTTCTCACTGGGACTTGATATTAGCGATCTTAAGATCAATCCAGTTCTCTGGTCTGATCATTGCACGGTCCAGTTCACGCTTGGGGCTCCCGCCATAAGCCCTTCCCCTGTTGAGATGATTCGCTATCGCCCTTTATGGGATTTGACCCCTGAGGGTTTTCTGGCGGCAGCGAATTTGTCTAGAGTGGGTGATGCATGCGCGGGAGGTGTTGTGGTCGGAGTTGACGCCTATAATGAGGTGTTATCTGACACCATAAACTCCCTCGCACCTGTCCGTGTACGACCCAGGACTTCTTACCTGAGGTCACCATGGTTTGATGGTGAGCTCAAGGAGATGAAGAAACTGGGTCGGAGATTGGAGCGCTGCTGGAGGAGATCCCGTCTGGATGCGGACAAACTGGCCTTGTGTGCCCATTATGTTGGCTACCAGGAGGCAATCAACCGTAAGAAGACAGTGTTTTTGTCTGGGGAGATTGCTGCGGAAGGAACCGACCAGCCTCACTCTTTCGGACCATTGATAGACTTTTACATCCTGTCTGTCTACGGCTCGGGAGGGTTTTTTCTAACATGGACTGTGAGGATTTCGCTTGGTTCTTTTCGGACAGGGTGTCTGCGATCCGGCAGGTGGCTCTGAAAAAGTCTATGTTGAAAATTTGGTGGAAAAATTCCTAAAAATGACTGTTTTAGGAGCGTGCATTGCGCAGTTCCTACGCATGCCTGTAAGTTTGCGAATTTTCAATATTTTCGCTCCAGATTTTCAACATTGCAATTTTATTACACTTCCTTATGAGCAGTACAGCTGTCATTTTTCACATTTTGCCCATGCCCAAAATATGTTTCGGCCCATGTAGCGCACAATGGCACAGTCGGTGTGTGAAATCAATGTATGGGACAAATTAAGGAAATCACAGTGACACTGTTCATGAGCAGAGGTCTTAAAATGGCTATGTTGAAAATTTGGTGAAAATTCCTAAAATGACCTTTTATGGCGTACGTTGCTAGTTTCATGCGCTCGCCAGTACAGATTTTCTATATTTACCTCCAGATTTTCAACATTGCCATTTTATTACACTTCCTTATGAACAGTGCAGCTGCCATTTTCACTTGTCACCCCAAATGTGTTTCCATATGGCGCACAATGGTGCAGGCCAGTTGTGCAAAAAGCAATGTTTAGGATAGATTAAGAAAATCATAGTTACACTGTTCATGAGCAGAGGTCTTAACATGGCTATGTTGAAAATTTAGTGACAAAGTCCATAAAATGACTGTGTTACGAGTGAGCATTACGCAGTTTCCGCACCCTCATAAGTTCATGACTTTGTAATATTTTCAGTCAGATTTTCACCAGTGGCATTTTTCACACTTCCTTATGAACAGTCATTTTTCACAACATGGCTGAAATGTGTTTTCACACTTTCAGCGCAGAGATGCGTGGTCGCTGTGGGAAATCATTGTTCGGGATAGATAAAATCACAGTGACACTGTTCATGATCAGAGATCCCAAAATGCCTGTGTTGACAATCTGCTGTAAAAAATCCCCAGACTAATTACATTATGGGTGTGCGTTGCACAGTTTTTATGCACGCTCGTGACTTCACCAGTTTTTTTAATATTTTTACTGCAGATTTGCAACACTGCCATTTTTTACACCTCCCCATGAACAGTACAGCTGTCATTTTTCACATCCTGTTCAGAATGTGTTTTTGCATCTGTGGTGCTAAATGCCGTAGTCGCTGTACATAAGCAGCTTTCAGCTAACAAACTGATATTGCCACTGTTCATGAGGTGGGGGTCACAAAAAAACATGTTGAAAATTTGGAGTGAAAATACCAACGAATGCCTGAGGTGTTAGGGTTTCCAACCATAATGCCCCACCCTGTAGAGAATGACAGGCATCAGGGGTGTGACTTGGGATTCTTGCCTGTAATGCTCATACCATTCCACACCCTGCAGCCAGTGAGAGGCATCGAGGTATGCCTTGGACTCTTTGGCCCCAAAGTTCACCCCATTCTCCTATACCGCACCCATCTCACCATATTTTCTGATGGAATGGGGTGTGCATAAGGGCCAAAGACCCCAAGGCACACCGTGACACTTGTCAGTGTCTGCAGGGTAGGATGTGGTGAAATGGCATGGCCGTTATGCCTGATGACCCAAAGACACACCCCAATGCCTGTCACTCTCTGCAGGGTGGTGGTGAGGTTGGCTTCAGTTCAGTACTTCACTGCCATTTCTAGTATGCAGCTCTGTAACTTCTACACTATCAATGCCAATGCCAGCAAGCAAAAATTCAGCATTGACAAATGCTTGTTTCTCCTGCATGTCATGGTGACTGTGATGGATCTGTAATAAATAAGTAGATTTATACTCTGCAAAATATAGTACTCTGTGGGTGGCAGTGATTATAGACTGACACTCAGCATAACCCTACAATCTAGAAGATGTAGAGGGAAAACGTCTGGAAAAAGTGTTGAGGAGATCAAAGCAATTAGGGTAAAGTGAGAAGGATAATGTAGCACCTCTCAGTTACATTGGTATAGTACTCAAATATGTGAAGTGTACGACCTATAGAATGGTATTGAATTTACATTTATATAGTGCTTTTCAATATTATATCCCCAACGTGATTCTCAAGCAAATTGTTTACATAAGTTACAGTTTATTTCTATGAGGTACTGCTTCTACTTGGGACAACCTGCAGTCATTCAGTAACATTGGTACTTTAATCATTTTAAGAGCCCACTGGACTTTGTTCTATATCCCGCTTTGCTTCTTCCTCTTCCCCTGCCCCGAAGCACCAAGTTTGGTTGACAGTAAATCTGTCAACCACCTGCACAGCGACAGCACAATACCGATGCAGGTATTGTGCCTCCCAAGACCCCAGTGTTTTTTGTGGGGGCTGTGCCCTCCACACCCCCCAGACTTCAGGATTCTCAATTCCAGGTCAGAGTTGGTCCGGGAAGGGGGCAGGACACTGGGGGAAAGCGAAACATGGAAACGGACCATTATAATGACTGTCATTGTAGGGGTCATTTTCCGTGTTTCGCCGTCGGAGTGTCATGCAAAAGGGGCCACCCCTCCTGCCCACCTCCATCATTCATTCCTAACTCCCATTCTAACCCCTCCCTCATCAGAAGTAGGTCCTACTGTATGTACATACATTAACAGTCAGTGACAATAAGAAGAACCAAGTCACCCCCCCCCGTTGTCTTTGTAATGGGATGAATAATACACATCTTTTTTGGAGAATTATTATTCAACTTGGTGACTGAACGGTATTAAAGGTCTTGATGCTGAAGAGATTCTGCCTCTACAAAGCACACAAAAAGAAGTGGAAGCAGGGGAGGTAATCTAACACTTTTAACAAAGTTGCATTGCCTTCAGCAGTGTGTCCCTTCTTTCTATAAAGAAAGCAGTCCTGTTGGTTAACTGCCACATACTGTCAAGTTGATCTAGCTACTGTAATTAAAAACAAAGCATAAGACTGCGGGAATTAAACTGATCCCAACCCCTTTAAAACTGAGTTAACTTTACAGAGAATGTTCAGGTTGTGTTTTTAACTCCAAAACAGGAAGAATTTGCACTGAGGAGAAGGACAATGTATGCATAAAACAGAACAGCGCAGATAGGCCACATAAATCACAATTGTGTTAACCCCCAAAATGCCCACTGATTACCCAGGAGCAAAATGAATCAGAGCTTTTAGGTTATTTAGTCCTCCCAAGCAAGCAACACTGACTTCTTTACAACTAGTGCAGATAGAAGCAATCATTCTGGACCGACAGCCAAATGAAAGAAGACACTCTCATTTAGAAGCCTCCAGCACTGTGAGCATTATCTTCTGTTGGCTGTTACCCTGAATCCTCTTGTGATTTGAAAATTTCTCAAACACGGTCAGTGAAAATGAGAGTGGAAGGTTTTCTCCAGTCTCTTTTTTTAGCATGCCTTTTAGTGTATGTGCATTTTACCACTGCATTTTGTCCCTCATGTTCCTTGATACATAATAATAATAATCTTTATTTATATGGTGCCTTTCAAAGAACCAAGGCACCTAACAAAGTTTAAAATAACACATCAAACATCCCAACATCATAAATAGTATAAAAACAACTAATACTGTTACAGAAATCATTTGCCAAATGCTTGGTACCACAAATATGTTTTTAAAGCTTGTTTGCATCCCTCCATGGTCGTGCACTCCTGTAACTGATGAGGTAGAGAATTTCAAAGGGTTGGGGCCACATGCATAAATGCCCAGGCACCAGAAGATTTCAGACACACCTTTGGAATATCTAGCAACCCCTCATCAGCTGAATGAAGTGATCGCCCAGGGCAGTAAGGAACCAGAAGCTCTTTCAGGTAGTCCAGGTTCTGTCCGTGTAGGGCTTTAAAAGTCAGAAGACTGAGTTTAAAAGTGATCCACCACAGCACTGGCAAAATATGACAGGACCAGGGAGTTCCCATCAAAAGCCAGGCAGCAGCGTTCTGCACTAACTGCAAGTGGCGGATTTCCACCCCAGATAGCCCTAGGTAAAGGGAGTTGCAATAATCTAGGTGTGAGGACTCAAAAGCATGGACCAGCGTAGGAAGATCACCGGATGGAACCAGATGCTTAATCCTGGAGATATTCCTCAGATGGTAAAAAGAGGATTTGATGATGGCTGACTCCTGCGAAAGGAGAGTCAGCTCTTCATCATAAATTACCCCCAGGTTTCGCACCCATTCAGAGGTCAGGAGTGATGAGCCCCCAAGAAAAAGCCCTGAGAGTGAACCTGCCCCCAACCCCCCTATCTGGTGTGTCAGGTCCACAAGCATCACCTCAGGCTTTTCCAAGCTCAACTTCAGCCAACTGGAATCCATCCAGTCCTGGATTTCTTAGAGGCAGCTGTTAAAGATTGAGAGACCTCCATCCTGGTTAGGTGCAAGGTAGAGCTGGGTATCATCAGCATAGCAGTGAAACCTCAGCCCATACCTTCTTACAATGTCTCTGAGGAGCAGCATATACACTGCAAACAGCATGGGGGACAACACTGAACCCTAAGGGACCTCACATGACAGAGGAACTGGGTCCGAGAAATAAACCCCAGACACCACTCTCTGAGTTCTTCCTGTGAGAAAAAATGTAAACCACCTGAGGACTGTACCCGACAGTCCACAGATGAACCTCAGGCAACCGAGTAGGGCCCCATAGTCCAAAGTGCTGAATGCTGATGAGAGATCCAGAAGAACCAAGATGAAGGTGTTTTTCCAATCTCTAGCCATCAGGATATCACTGAACACCCAAACCAGCACTGTCTCAGTATATGTCTCTTTCAAAAACTGGACTGGAGGGATTCATAGATGTCATGGATGGTCAAATGGTTCTCCATCTGTATGGCTACTACTTTCTCAATCACCTTCCCTATAAAGGAAAGATTTGAGATTGGTCTGTAGTTTGCATGGCAGTCTGGTCCAAAGAAGCTTTCTTCAAGAGTGTGTGTTACCACCGCCTCCTTCAGGGAGCTAGGAAACTCACCTGTTTCCAAGGAGCACCAGACTATCCGTGCTAGGACCGGACTGATGGAATCAATACAACCCAAAATTAGGGAAGTTGGTCCTGGATCTGAACTACAGCACATAGGGCACACATCCTGGACAATCCGCATGACATCCATGAACTCCAGTTAGTCGAAAGTACTCCAGGAAAGCTGAGAGGCTGTGGCCTCATGCCAATCCAAAGCAATGCCCATAGAGTGTGCTGGTTGGAGTACCGTCCTGTTGTCAGCCACCTTAGTCACAAAGAATTAAGCAAGCTCCTTGCACTCTACTTGCGAAAGGGCTTTTAGAACTTGTAAACAGGCTGGGTTCCACAGTCTGTCCACAGTTAAAAAAAGCTGAGCTGGTCGATTCTGAGCGGCCGCAATCTCCCCGTACTGGAACTCTGCCTTCTTACCGGTGATTGCAGATTGATAGGCTTGATAATGGTCCATCAATCTAAGGTGGTCAGCATCAAGGGTGGATTTCCACCAGCAATGCTCTAGTCTTCGTCCTAGTCACCGCATCTTCTTTAAATTCCCATCAAACTATGGGGACCAAGGGTGAAGGGAGAGAGGACAAACCCAGACAGGAGCAATGATATCCAGGGCCACCAAAATGGCCAAATTATAGGCCAACACGAGGGTCTGTGGGTCACTTTTTGCCACTCGGAGGGATGATAGGTCAAGTACCACCACCAGGCCTTCAAAGCTTATATCTCATAAAGAGTGATACCTGACCATCTCCACAGGGGTAGGCCTGTGAAGGGGGGAGTGCTAAAACTGAACTCCATGGTGTAGTGATCAGACCATCCAGCTGGTTCCACCCCCAAATCAGAGGCTTCGATCCCCAGGAGGAAGACTAAGTCAAGAGAGCGACAGTGTTTATGGGTAGCAGTGGTAACTAGCTGTGTGAGGCCCAGAGATGTCATCAACTGGAGGAAGTGTTGTCCAAATTGTGAGAGTTCATCATCGACCCAGGCATTGAAGTCACCCAGGGCCATCAGCCTGGATGACTCAAATGCCATGTCGATGACAAAGTCTGCCACTTTCTGAAGGAACCACTTCTCATCTCTGGGTGGACAGTAGATGAGGGCGATCCTACAACCTACACCTGCTACCACAGTACACTCAAATGACTCAGTCTCTTCAACTGGTACACTTGTGAGGTTAAGTTCAGTCTTGAAACAGACCACCCCCCTCCCCCGCAATCCAATCTCGGGCAGTGAATCATCGAGTACCTGGCTGGAGTCAGAGCCTCCAATATGGATCCAGAGTTCTCATCCAGCCAGGTCTTGGTGATGCAAGCCAGGTCCACTATTTCTACAAGATGTGCAATAATTGCAGTCTTGTTTTTAATGGACCTGGCATTGCATAGCACCACCTGAGTTGAATGATCCTCCCAGGCTGCCAGAACCACCCACCCACCAAATTTGGTAGTGCACTTGGATATGGAGACCAGACATAGAGGACCACAATCTTGATTCCATTTCACCCCAGGGTGTCTTCTGGATCTTATAACCCCAATGCGGTAGACCCGTTCATTCACCCTCCACTGTTCACCCCCCCCACGAGCAATACCCAGTGCCCTACAGTGCTTGTAAGTTGTAAACTGCAATGGGGGGGCAAAGAAGGGGCGGAGGGCACAGAGAGCAGAAGGTGAATAGTACACAACCATCAGGGCAGGCCTCCAACGCATTCTGGTGACCATATATCAAAACAACTTTCCCTTAACTAAACCAATTATATGCCTAAAACAAACATACAAAAATAATATTGAAAATAAAATAAAACAAAATTTAAAAAAAACTCGCACTTAGGGAAAATTAAATAACCCTCAAACACCCATCCCCTCTAATAAAAAAAATAAATAACCCTCAAGCACACCTCCCCTACATTAAAATTCTAAGATAAATTAAAAATATAACAACTCAGAGTCTTGAATAGAAGTAAATCTGCTTGAAAAGAATTCAGTCACAAATGAGTGATAAGTCTTCTTGATGCTGTAAATTAAACCAGAATACAAAAAATAAATCAAACAAAAATAGCAAAATCTTCACCTCTCCAGGGCCCTCTCACTACCTTGGGAGATAAACAGGGCAATTTTAAACTGACTATATAAAATAAATAAAATAAGGCATCACAATCATTAAGTCCAGAACAGCAGATTAAATGGAACAGAATCAGTCAGAGTTAGCTGATAAATCTTTGACACTGTAACAAAAAAGAAGTATCAGGGGAAATTCAGTTTTCCAGTCCTCAATGGTCTTCTCACTGTCAGCAGAAACTGAAAACCATCAGGAGCTCACACCTCCTGAACAGATAGGTAAAAGTATCTTGATAATTTCTCCCAATAAAATAAATCCAAACATTTCCCAGTCTTTAGACACTCTCACTGCCTGAGTTCAGAAAATGACATACGGCACTCTCACTGCCAACAGAGTAAATAAAGTTGAAAATCTGACTGTAGTTGAAAGCAGAGGAGGGAGTACAAAAAGTCCTGTTCTATAAATCAGTCACTCTGAGGCCAGGAGTGGGCCCCAAAAAATCTATATGGGCAGCCGACCTAGGTCTACAGCTTCTGCCATGGGTCCCTGTCCAAACCCACAAACCAGTAGGCCCCACGGGGACCACTTGCCCCAGTCGCTGGCTCCCCAGTGAAATAGGGTCCAGGATCCCGCAGCACCGCAAACCCATGCTCAACCCACCTAAAAGATCAGAGCCAACAACATCCAGCTCCAAATCAAGCCATTTCTCTTTACCACTGACCTGCCATCTGAGTCCAAGTGATTAACTTCCACCACAAGCATCTGGGATCAAAATCCAAAGTCTTCACTTGCACTGTACCGGAACCTCTTCTGCAGCTCCCCCTCCCTGACACACATAGCACATCCAGCCCAAAAGAACTACATAGGGGCACCCAGTAGTGTAGTCAGCCAAAATCCAGCAGTGAAAGAAGTAGCAGGCCCGGCTGCCAAGAATACCAGAGCAGAAACAGGGCCGACTTAGACATAACAGTAGGAAAATGAACCAATGGTCTACTGCTAAGGTAGTGAACTGTGAAACCAGAGATCACAGATTTAAATCCCAAAGCAACCACTGACTCACTCTGACACATTAAGCAAGTCAATTGACCTCTAAGTGCTTCAGTTCTCAGAGATATAAACTAAGGACTAGCTGTGTCTGGGTGCTGGAGACCTGAAAGAGAGGAGAGAGCAGAGTACCTAGACAGTGCTGGAAAACCTGAGAGGAGAGAACAGAGCACCTAGACAGTGCTGGGAGATGTGAAAGAGAAGAGAGAACAGAAGTTAGCCTACACCAAATAAGGTATTTTATTTAATACTTAACATGGCAGTGAAGGTGGATAGCTATAGTACAGAGATAAGTGATTCTCAGTGTTTTGTTTCTGTGGTTACTTACCTTATAGTGTAGGAGAGCACATAACAATGGAGGCCTAATAGCATGAGTCTTACATAGGTGATCACAGACAGGACATGGAGGGGCTGTAAGGCAGTGGGGAAGTATACAAGGGTACATCCCACAAGCATAGTGAGTTGTGCACAGTGATTGTACCACTCGGTAAAATTCCACAAAGTTAAGTGTTGTATTGACTTCAGAAGAGAGACTTGAGGAAGTGAGGTGGGGAAGGACTCATTGCTAATGAAAAAGGATATAACAGCACAAGAAGAGGGAGGAAGGGTGAGACTTCAACACAAACACACATCAGCACCCCTTAGGGTAGATACATGAGGGTAATATCCTAAGCAAGAATACAACACAGGAGGGAAACATAGAGTATACCAACAATAGTCATGGGCAGGAGACAGATAAGGAGGTCTTAGGAGTGGGATTTGTTTAGTTGCAACATCCGTGGAGCCACACTCATCTAGGGTATGCTGCAAAGGTGTGGAAGATGCCCATCTGCCAGAGGTCTGAGGTACTCTGCCCTGAGCTGGTGTGGCAGCATGGATCATAATAGTCATATGCAGAGCAGGATAGAATGAGGGTTGGGAGTGCTCACTGTTGTTCCTCTCCCTCAGCATCCCTCAAGGAATAGCTACAGGGGTTGGAAGTAAGGGTGAGTCAATGCCACATTTGCATTAAGTAAACATGCCTAAATCTGACATTTTGGACACCAGCAAAGCAGATCTGATAGAACTCTGTTTCTTTTTACTATTTCAACATCATGATGCAGCTTTTTTTACTGAGAGAACTTACTGAGCATATGTAAGCTTCAGCAAGACACATGACCTGCAGCAGCCAATCAGTGTTGATCAAGAATGTCTTGCACTGCACATCATTTCAGTGCCTTTTCTAGCTGTCTCTCAAAGGGGAAGGAAATGTAGCAGGAAGGGAGCTCATTTTGTGTGAAAGAGTGCAACTTTTTGAGCAGAAAACATTTGAAATCATCACAGAATCATGCATTACTACTTTAGTAAGCTACTTTTCACTAAACTGAACTAGTTTCAGGCAGGCTTGTGAAACTGTGCAGCAGAAGACAGAAGGGAGAAGCACAATGTGAGCCTGCACTAGAAACTACAGGCCCTGCTGCAGGAGGAGGCAGAGTGAATGTAATAGACTGGAAAGAGGTGCAGGGGGTATTTTTGAAAGATTTGAGAAATCTTGTTTTACTGAGTGCTGGTGGTGTGGTGTAGCATAGGGCAAAGAAATCCTGCCTGTTCTGCTGGCTGCTCGTGTGGATGTTAAAAATCCCATGGCACTTCCCAATAAGAATAAGGAAATTTCCCTGGTGTCCTGGCCAAATTTCCCCCCATTCACTAAAAATACCACCAACAGCTTAATCTGTTTCTGCAAATCTTCATCTGTACACATATTCTCCTTCCTTCCAGTGGGTCACACCTGGAAACGGGGCTCGGCCCTGTGTGCCTCTCCAGGTCACAAACTTTCAAATAAATAAAAATAAAGATGTTGTCCCCCCACCCCACCCCTGCAGAAAGAGCAGGGTAGATTGAATAGATAGCAGATCGAGGGGAAGGACAATCTTTTTTTACTGCATACTGATGGTGCAGCCGATCTACGACACCACAGGGATAACTTTACTGTGGCGCAACCTTACAGTGAGGGATTTATGTCAACCACAACTGCGGTCAGCATAAACTCCTTCAAGAAAACTTTGTTTTTTGGAGGGGGCTTTGCCACCTGAACCCCACACCCCCCATAATAAATATAATCAACTCTGATTCAGAGTTGATTCAGGGAGGGAGTATAAGACCATGAGAAAGCTGTGCCGGGTACATTACTGTGGCAACAGTGAATTGCCTCTGTAATGTACTTGGATTTCAAAATGTTGCTACAGAGTTGGCATACCTAGTGCAGCAGGGCACAAAAACACTTTCAGTTAAAATCAATCTTATTTTGCCTCCGTAAGTGAAGCTGCCAGCCAGCAAGTGAGTACAAAGTAAAGTGCACTACAGTGTGAGACACAAGGAAACAAGGTCCGTTAGTAGAGTGGTCTGTAATCTGTCAGTGGGAAGTGGCCTAGGGGTGTCACTCTTCCCTATCACCTTGTGAATCATATGATACTGTGCCTTGCCCAAGAACCAGGCATGTGGCATGTGTATCATGTCGGCATCTAAGCATCATCAATGACTATTGTGAGTTATCACTGATAGTATCTGTCAGGGACTGCTTCATGTCATCAGCTGTCCTACATGCATTGTTGATGAGGGTAAAAAACATAAATAGAAGAAAAAAGTGATGCAGGGGAAGGAAATAAGCAGATAAAGTAAATATTTCACCATGCTGACTCCATCAAGTGTGTTTTCTCTAAGTGGGACTAGTGAATATTGGAGCTGGTCATGTTGGAACAGGGATTGGAATTCATGATTGTGGGGTTCCAAGGACAAGGCCTGCTGGGTGCATGATAGTACAGCCAAAGAAACCATGGTATATTAGTCCCCAAAATCCACCAGTTCCACTTCCACTACACTGGAAGCTGCCTACGTGTCAGTTATTCAATGCATCTGGTTAAGAATCCATCCTGTGCAGTCCAGAAGCAAAAAGTTTCCCTCTTCCTCCTTCAAGTGCTTCCAGTTCCCCTACTCAAGATAGAAGTCATCCATCCAGAAATATAAAGTTCAGTTCCAAAAAACAAAATCATCTTGTATGAACCCACTCCTGAGGGTCAGGTTCACTGAGCTCACATTGTCCAATACTAAGTGCAATCTGTGACAGGGAGGGGGGAAAACAGGGGATACCCTCTTTGACTCCCTCTATAGTGTTCACTGGCTTCACAACTGAACAGTCACCACAAAGTCCCAAGCTCCCCACTTTACCCTGGAACAGGGTACAATACCAATCTTGAGTCTTGTACCAAAGATGAACCCTTCTTGGTTATTACACAAAGGGGGAAGATCCAGGCATTACAACCTCTTCAGGGTAGCACTGTGACCCTGATTCTACCTTCTTTTACAAGGTGCACAATAGCCTGGTTCAAATCCCACCTGACTCTTCCTTGAGACTTTGGTACTCCCCTATCTTATCCAGACTTTCCCTTTTCAGATGCTTTGTTTGATTTGGTAGCTTATGATGGCACCCCATAGCAATAACAGTTTATTCACAGATTAATACTGAACCTCCAACAACTGCACACCCAATATAAGAAAATCTCACTCAGGCAATTCTCTTAAAAACAAAATGTTTTTACTAAATAGTTACTAATCAAACAGTTTAAATAATCGTTTTGGTCACAGTATAACACAAAGAAGTAGAAATGTACAAAACAATGCACTATACAGTTGTCTAAAGTTCTACCTTAGTTTGTAGTGAATTGAAGTCTGTAAAAAGTAGGTGCAGTCTCTAGCTGTTAGTCTCTGTGCTGTGGCAGTTTTGCTTCTCTGTGTGGTCAAGAGAGAGTCCAGATGAAAAGTATCTACACGTGTCCTGAGCTGACGGCTTTAAATACTTTCTGTAACTTGCAGTGTCATTAATTATCCCAGTTCTAAAGAAACTGGTCTATTTACCTGTCAGGTGAGTCAAAGCAACTAATCCGTTTGGCCAGATGTTACTGTTCTGCTATTTCCAAAATTCCAAGAATATCAAAAATCAAATCCAAACACATACAATTAGCATGGATATGACATTCAGGGGAGAGTCACAAAAGGGATGCGCCCAGTGCATCTAAGATGCGCCGTGCATCCCAGAGTTGCACTGAAGTGCAATTTTCAAAGGGCAGAGATGCACTGAACACCACCTATAATGGTATTCAATGCATCTGAAGGGGGCATGCCCCTGCATATGGGGCACATCCCTATTCACAACCTACCTGGGAGGTGCATCTTCAGAGCAAGTCCAAAGATATGCCTCCCAAAGTTATGTTTATAAAAAGTAGACCTCAGTGGGTATCCACCCACAGGCAGGCTGCAGTACTGCAGACAGCAGCACAGCAGTCTGCCTACACTGGCAGTCCAGTGGTTTCCCCCTCCCTGCCCATATCCCCATAAATAATAAAATGGATTCTAAATATCCCTGGTAGTCTAGTGGAACCCCATCTCCCTGCCCCAACCTGATTGCATTGCCATATGAAGCCCCAAAGTCTCCTTGGTTGTCCAATGGACCCCACAGCCCCCTCCCCACTCAGGCACCTCACTCCCCCCCACTCCCCCATGCCAGCAGGTGTAGAAGGTTGGCGGGCACAGCAACCCACCCACAAACCACCACTGCTGCCTTCTGCCTGAATCCACTGGTAGACCCTGTCAACTAATGGGCTTGCAGTGTGTACTGTACGCTGTCATTCACAACTTTTGTGAATGACACCATTCACAAGGTTGTGAAAGACATCTTACAGTACACACTGCAAGCCTATTAGTTGACAGGGTCAACCAGTGGACTTACAGGAGTACAGTACACTGTCATTCACTAACAGCTCAGTTGTCAGGCAGTCGTGGTGGTTTGTGGGGGGAGCAGGTGGGGTGGGGTGTCTGAGTGGGTGGGGATCCACTGGAACACCAGGGAGACTTTGGGGTTTCATATGGTAATGCGATCGGGTTGGAGCAGGGAGGGGGGGGTTCCATTACACCACCAGGGATTATTGGACTGCCTGTTTTATTTACAGGGATATGGGCAGGAAGGGGGGATTCCACTAGACTACCAAGGATTATTGGACAGCATGTTTTATTTGTGGGGATATGGACAGGGAGGCTGCTAGGCTACCAGGGGTTCATGTTATGTGGGTACTGCTCACAGCACTTGCTGGGAGCCTGGCGAACTTTGCAGGTGCATCCATGCAAGGATCATTCAAATGGGGTCATAATGACATGCACTGCACCTTGCATGCCTAATGACCCCATTTGTATGTCTCAGGCTGTGAATCCCAACATTGGCAACAGCACATCTGGAGATGCACTGGCCCATCAGTTTCAAAACCCTACCTGGGAGATGTGCTGGCACATCATGGGTTTGGCACAACTTTGGTATTCACAGAGGGATGCGCCGGGAGCATCTTATGGTGCATGTTCAGTGAATACCAAAGTTTGGGCTCGGTGCATCCCATTTGCACCAGCACAACTGAGATGCACTGAGCATATATCTTTGTAAATCTCCCCTCAGAGTTTAAGCCTTTTGAAGTCCCCTGTAGACAATTCACACCCGTAAGACACAATTCACATTAGCCTGTCAGAATGGTCATTAACTGCTTAAATCCTGACTAAAATATCATGGGCTTTGAACTGGCTTTCTTCAATTAAGTTACAAGAAAGATCCTGTAAGGTTTATAACTATACGAGCTGATTTTATTACCTCTGGGTCAGCTAGTCAGGAAATGTAATTAGCTTCTTGCCAAGCAAGCTGTTTTGCAGGTTACAGGACTATCAGCCATTAAAAAATGCATTACCTTCTCATCACATTGGCATTTACTATGTGGCCTTTTTTAGACATGCACAAGAATATTGCAGAACATAACACCACACATCTGCCCATCTGACTGGCAGGGCATAGCTTGCACACCCCTCTCTCCTAGACAAAATTTGTGGGAATCCATCCCTATGCATGGTATGATTTTCACAAATTCTATTCACTGCTTTAACTGGCAAGATAGGTCATCTGCATTTGCATTGGCCGACCCTGCTCTGTGCATTATGGTCATATCGTAGGCTTGTAGAGCAATACTCCATCTTAAGAGATAAACATTTGTCTTACCCATCTGATTCAACCACACCAGGGGGTTATGATCAGTCTGTACCACAAAGCATCTCCTGTAAAGTACGGCTCTAATTTCTTCAGGGCCCACACCAGGGCAAGGCATTCCTTTTCAGCTGTGGAATATGCCTGCTCTTGTTGAAGTAACTTCTTATTAAGGTACACTTTTGGGCGATCCTTTCTCTGATTACATGTCTGGTTGAGGAGTGCTCCAACCCCCACATCCGAGGCATCTGGCTGGACTACAAATAGAATAGAGTAATTTGGACTAGCCAACTCAGGGGCATGGCACAGTGCCTCCTTTAGCCATGAAAAGGCTCATTCACAGGATGGCTCCCAGTCTACCTTTTGGGCTTTCTGATTTTTTTTTTAGCAGACCAGATAGGGGAGCTGCCAGGGTACTATAATTTGGAACAAACTTTTGATAGTACCCTATGGCCCCTAAAAAGCTTCTAAGCTGCTTCTGGGTTTCAGGCATAGGCCACACCTCTATTGCTTCAATCTTTGCTCTATTAGGGCAAAGCTGCCCCCACCCCTCTATATAGCCTAGGTATGCAACCTCCACCATAGCCACATAGCACTTTTCAACCTTGACAGTGAGTCCTGCCCTCTGTATTTTGCCCAACACTTCTTTCAGGTGGGATTGGTGTTTCTTCCAACTGGCACTGAAGATGGAAATATCATCCAGATACACTGCTGCATAATCTTCAGTACCACGTAACACCTTGTTGACCAACCTTTGGAAGGTGGCAGGGAATTTTTTTCATTCCAAAAGGCATTACCCAGAACTCAAATAATCCTATTGGAGTGATGAAGACCAATCTCTCCCTAACTCTGGCAGTTAACTCCACCTGCCAGTACCCATTCATAAAGACAATGGTGGTAAGGTATGTTGACCCTCCCAATTTGTCCAGTAGTTCATCCATCCATGGCATTGAGTGGGAATCATCCTTTGTGACTTAGTGAGTCAATGATAGTCCACACAGAAGCGAGTAGAGCCACCTGGCATGGGAACGAGGACTATGGGTGAGGCCAAGGGACTGTGGAATTTCTGGATTACCCCTAAATCCAGAATTTCTTCCACCTCCCTACTAATGTCCTTTAGGACAGCCTCAGACACCTAGTAGGCTGTCTGTCAGATGGGTGCTTGCATCTCCGAATCTACATTGTGTGTCGCTAAGGGGGTACCTCCTGGCTTGGCCATAAACAAAGGGGTAAAGTCCTCTAAAACCCATCTCACTTCCTGGGAGTGTTCTGGGATCAGCTGGGGTGATAGCTTGATTGTTTCCACAGAGGACGCCCACTTGCTTTCCAGTAGCAAGTCCAGGGGAGGTCTTCTTCATCCTTCCCTTCCCCAGGACTACACACTGCAAATACCATGTCAGTCCTATTTGCATATGCCTTCATCATGTTGACATGGTTCTTCATCTGGCTATGTTTCCTGCCAGGTAATTCCACAATATAATTTACATCATTTACCTGTCTGACTACCTTATATGGCACCGCCCACTTGGCCTGCAACTTGTCCTTCAAGACTGGGATTAGGACCATGACTTCCTGACCTGTGCAGTACATGCAAGCTCTAACTCTGTGATTGTACCAGAATTTTTGTTTCTGCTGGGAAGCTGATAAGTTGCTTTGGGCCACCCTGATAAGCTCCTTCAGCTTTTCCCTAAATGTAAAGATGTACTCCATTATGGGAGTCCCCTTGGTGGTGTGCTTGCCTTCCCACTCTTCCCGGATCAAGTCTAGGGGCCCACACACCTTACATCCATATAAGAGCTTGAAGGGAAAGAACCCTGTTGACTCTTGGGGCACCTACCTGAATGTGAACAATGGGTGGGGATGGTATTTCTCCCAGTCCCTTTCATGCTGTTCAGCAAATGCTTGGAGCATCGATTTTAGGGAACCATTAAACCTTTTCACAAGTCCATTGGTTTGTGGGTGATAAGTGCCATGCGTCTCTGCACCACCCCAAACTTCTCCCACAAACACTTCATCAGGTCCAATATGAAGGTACCCCCTGATCAGTGATAACCTCCTGTGGAAACCCAGCAAGGGACAAAATCCCTAGCAAGGCATCTGCCACTGTGTCTGTCCTAAGTGAGGAGAGGGCAACTGCCTCTGGATATCGGGTGGTGTAATCGACCACCATCAGGATAAACTTCTTCCTGGAGGAGGTTGGGGTACTCAAAGGTCCCACAATATCCATTCCTACCCTCTGGAATGGCTCCTACACAATGGGCAAGGGAATTAGGGGAGTTTTGGTTTTACTGCTTGCCTTCCCTCTTTGTTGGCACCGGTGACAAGACCTGCATATTCCTTCACCTGCTGGTGAAGTTGGGCCAATAGAAATTCTGGGCCAATCACTGCATTATGCTCATGATTCCCAAATGTCTGGACATGGGGAGATCTTGAGCGTTTTTGAGCAACCGCTCATGGTACCCCTGGGGAATGACAAACTGCCTGCACATCACCCCTCCCTCTGTCCTTACATCCTTATGCATACAACAGTCCATTGTCTCAAAATAACCTATATCTTATGTCACCTCCTGGTGGTCCATCAGATTCTGCACAAGCCCTCAGCCTCTCCAAACTAGGGTTAGTTCTCTGAGCAACTGCAAAATCATCACATTTTCCCAAGGCATGGGACATGTCCCCTTCAGTTTCTAAACTGGGCTCCATAGCTCTAACATCAGGGCATTCAGGGTCACTGTCATCTCTAAACTTCTGACCAATTGTTACTCCTCCCTCCATGGAGTAACCTTCTGTAGCTGTTTTGTGAATGCCTATCTGGGGAAGCCCTACCTCCCTTTCATGACTTTCTATGTCAGGAGACACAGGCTGGGAAATCAACCTCCCATTGTTTTCCACAAAGACTTCTATGGGATTTAGGGAACTACAATCAGCCTTTGCCATCTGACTGTGGGTAACTGCACACACCACCCCCTTCTGGAGATTGCTCTCTATAATCACATACAGGGTGAGGTTGTCTGCCACTGCCACATTTTGCACTGTCTCTCCTGTCTCACCCCAGTCCAAGAGAACACTAGCAAGTGGCAAAGTTTTCTCCTTCCCAGTGATTCTCTTCACTGTTGGAAACTAGTTAGGTATAAGCTGTTCAGGCCCAACCAAATCTCTTTTTACTAAGGTAAGAGATGCCCCCGAGTCCCTTAACCCATGGGTCTGCACCCCATTTACAGTAACCAGGTGCATGTGATCCCTCATGTGTACAGGCATGTTCTCAGGGAAACACAAACAACCCAACTCTGTTCAAGCACCACTTTGTCCACTCTGTGCCTTTTTAGGACACTGTCTAGCAAGATGCTCTGGCTGTTTACAAAACCAACAGTCATCATTTCTTTCTTCTGAGAAATCACTTTTTTGTAACTTGGGGCTTCCCCTTTTCTGTGGAGGAAGTGAGGATTTTAGCTGCCTTCAAGGCATGCTTTTCCCTTTCTGCACTGCCACACCTGCCCCACTCCATTTCAGGGCAGGCCTGCTCCTGGCATAGTGGTCCAAGAGCTCAGCATCTTGCTTTGCTGTTTTTGGATCTTGGTCCTCTAGCCAGGGTTTCAACTCTGCTGGGAAAGCCCAAGCTGCTCTAGCAACATAACCTCCTCAATTTGTTCCACAGAATTTTCTTCTACTTCCACCCACCGTTTCAAAAACTGACGTTGCTTTGTAGCGAGTTCCTAATAGCTCATGTTAGGGCTTCTTCTGAGCTTACGGAACTTAACCCTGTATGCTTCAGGAGTTAACTCATACTTTTTAAGCAAAGCAGTTTTAAGTTTCTCATAATTGCTACTGTCCTGATTGTTGATTTGGCCTAGTGCCTCATGCCCTTTATCATTAAGTAGCGTGGATAGCTGAAAGCTCTAGGACTACCTGGGTATTTTGGCCTGGATACAGACCTTTTGAAACAAATTTAGAAACGCATCCATATCCTTCCCCTATTTAAATTCAGCTATTAAGTTTGAATTTAACTTATACCCCAGCCCTGGAGTTTCAGGTTCATCTCTGCCATTTACCTCTTCTGGTGCTGGTCATTGGAGTCTCAGTTTCTCCATTTCAAACTCTCTCAGTCACTGTTTTTCTTTTTCCTGCATCTCCAGTTCAAACTTCTTCTGCTCGAACTTCCTTTGCTGCTGGGCTTCAAACTTTTTCTGCTGTAATGCCAACTGCAGTCCCCTTTCTCACTACTTTTCTGCAACTTCCATTTTCCTCAACTCCAGCTGCAGCCTGATCCCTTCTGGACCCAGCTCTGTGGTGACCTTCCCCTGGTGCTATGGCTCTGGATTCCTTCTGGTCTAGCTGTCCTCCTCCCTGGGACTAGACTCTGTGATGGACCCTGGCACCTCCATGCCCAGATTCTGGTCCTTTTCAGTCACTGGCCATGACTCTCGGTTCTGGGCAGCCACTAGTTCATCAGCTGCCACAAGAGCCTCCATGAAGTGCTTTTTATTTCACCCCTCACACTGGATCCCTCTTTCCTGGCACAACTGCCTTAGGTAGTCTGAAGTCCATTTGTCATAGTTGGAAGCCATGTTCTTTCTTAACTATTACTACACTAGCTTACACCAAAAAAAAAAAAAACAGGTAGGGAGCTTCATACTGTAACCAAATTATTATTTTCCAAATCTCTGCCTTGATTGTGTGTGACTTGCTTTCAGTTTATCAATCTTATACACTGGCCTCAAATCCAACTGTTATGCCTTTGCCCCCAATATTTCATGAATCTCACTGCTACCAGATCTCTCGGATCCTACCTCTGCACACCAGATCTGTCACAAACCCACTCCTGAGGGTTAGGTCCACTGAGCTCACAGTGCCCACCCCTAAGTGCAATCTGTGATAGGGAGGGAAAATAGGGGATACCCTCTTTGAGTCTCTCTATAGTGCTTGCTGGCTTCACAACTGAACACTCGGCACAAAGTTCCAGTGTCCCTTCTTTACTCTGGAACAGGATACAATACAAGTCCCGAGTCTTGTAGCCAAATATAAACCCTTCTTGGTTGTTAAACAAATGGGGAAGATCCAGGTGTTACAACCTCTTCAGGGTAGCATTGCAACTCTGATTCTGCCTTCTCCAACAAGGCATGCAATAACCTGGTTCAAATCCCACCAGACTCTTCCTTGAGACTTTGGTATTCCCCCTATTTTATGCAGACTTTCCCTTTTCAGACCCTTAGTTGAATTTGGTAACTTATGATGGCACCCTGTAGAAAAAACAATTTAGTCACAGATTAATAATGAACCTCCCACAATCACACACCAATATAAAAAATCTTACTCAGGCCAGTTTTCTTAAAAACAAAATGTTTTTACTAAATAGTTACTAATTATGCAATTACAGATCAGCAACGTCTAAGAGAGTAGCAACTTTCAAAAAAAGAGATGTACAAGAACAAGGGGGCACAATTTGAAGATGGGGGATGACTCAGGGCAACATGAGGAAGTATTTTTTCACAAAGAGGGTGGTGGATGCATGGAACTGCCTTCCTGAGAAAGTCTTGGAGTCAAAAGCAGAGGAAGAATTTAAGAATGCATGGGACGGACATAAGGCAATTCTAGTGGGAGGTAGGAGGAAGTAGGCTGTTGGTAAAACTAGGATCTGCAGCTTGTCCGATAGGTAGGAAAATGGGCAGACTGGGTGGGCCAAGTGGTCCTTATCTGCCATCAAAGTGTATGTTTCTATGTTTCTATGTTGCAACTAAAAAGGTTTAAATAATCTTTTTGGTCACAGCATAACAAAAAAAAGTGGAAATGTACAAAGAAACCTGCACTATACAGTTTTCTTAAGTTCTACCTTAGTTTGTAGTGAATTGAAACCCATAAAGAGTAAGTGCAGTCTCTAGTTCTTATTCTCTGTGCTGTCACAGTTTTGCTTCTCTGTGGGTCAGGAGAGATTCCTGATGAAAAGTGTCCCACAAATGCCCTGAGCTGAGGGCTTTAAATACCCTCTGTAACTTGCAGTGTCATCATTTATCCCAGTTTTAAATAAACAGATCTATTTACTTATCAGGTGAATCAGAGCAACTACTCCATTTGGCCAGGTGATGTCACTGTTCTGCTGTTTCAAAAATTCCAGGAATAGCACAAATCAAATCCAGACACATATAATTAACATGGATATGACACTCAGGGTTTAAGCCTTTTGAAGTCCCCAGTAGATAATTTACACCCATAAGACAAAATTCATATTAGCCTGTCAGAATGGTCATTTGTTGCTCAAATTCTGGCTAAAAAATCATGGGCTTTGAACTGGCTTCCTTCAATTAAGTTACAAGGAAGGTCCTGTAAGATTTATGGCTATACAAGCTGATTTTATTACCTCAGGGTCAGCTAGTCAGGAAATGCAATTAACTTCTTGCCAACCAAGCTGTTTTACAGGTTACAGGATTATCATCCATTAAAAAATACATTCCCTTCTCTTTACATTGGCATTTACCATGTGGTCTTTTTTAAACATGTACAATAATATAACAGAACATAATACCACACATCTGCCCATCTGACTGGCAGGGGCATAGCTTGCCACATTCAATTCCTCAATCCCCCCTCCTCCCATTATCAATAGCAGCTTATGAAAACTGTTTAGATAAGGGAGTCAAGCAGTAAGACCAAATAATGAGTTCAGTTTCATAATTCATGTTTATTTCACAAAACAATGAAAAATAATAAATTATAATAAATACTAAATAAAAATTAGTATATATTAAATTATATAATTCATATCAGTTTATTGTATATCATATACCATAACCTATATCATATCATATATTATTTATTATTATATATGCTGCCCAACCCAATGCCATATGAACTGTTTTCATTCCACAGTAGTTGAAAAGAACATAGCCTCTTATAATTGCTGCCCTTGCACCCAACTCATCTCTAAAGTAACTACCTGCCTCCACCACCACCATCAGTCCACTTTACCTAGAAAAAAACAACAAATGGATCCTCTGTAGTGTGGGAGTATTTTACAGATGACACCACACATCCACTCATATCACATTTTCTCTGCACATAAATAAAGACAAATTTAAGAAGAATAATTATTGCATTAAAACAAAACTGTAGAAAGACTCTGGCTTCAGAAAAACAACACATCCATATGATTATGTTTCTCCACCTCCTTCTCACTACATAAAAAATCATATTTTCCTTGTCATCCATAACTGTGGCATGTGGGTGAAGCCCCCTTCTTTCCTGCCTGTGCACTGCACAGCAGATGGTACACTACGATTGGCCAGTGACTTCAAAGTCACATGTGAACAGTGGGCTTTGACAAATGCCTGTCTGCTTTGTAGCATTATAGATAGTGCTTTGTATTAGCATCTTCACAATTCATCACATGTTCATTCAGAAATTATGTTTTTGAACAGCTTTAGGGAAGTACACTAAATTCTGATGCTTTTAACCCTATTAGTAACATCTGCTAGGTTTTCATTGTAAGGTACATGACCTTGTACGCTAACTATGTTATCCACACTTCCCTGATTTCCCATTTAGTCAAGGTAGTGATAGTTAGGGCTCCCTTAACTGAGTTTACCCCATTGATTACCCTGGCTCTAGCCTTACCTCCTACTAGTTTAAGTGCCCCCTTGTAGGATGAAGGTTGTCTGGCTTAAAGATCAACTGCAGATATAATATACAAATGTTCTGAACATTACTCATTTTACCTAACATAATGACAACCAGGCCTTATTCGTTACAAATGAAGTAAAAAAATTGCCATTTCTCATGTACATATATAGTACTATTTTTAATGGTCTCTTATTCTCTTGTTTAATGGGTTTACAGAAAGTTGTTCAGACATTTTTAGACCAGCTGGTAGAATCTTGTGTGACTGCTGATGTCATTTAAGTAAGAGTGACATCACTTTCCTTGAGACCCTGGCAGCTAAGTGCAAACCCATACGGTAAGTCAGGTTGTTGTTTACTTTCAGTTGTCTGAGGTCCTTTGCCCATTGTACATTATCAATACAGCTTCACAGGGAAATATCCAGCCTAGTCTTCATTAATTCTTGGGGGACAATAATAAACAAGAAAAGGGTTACCCAAACCAATCAGATTATGAACATTTTACTTCTTGTAGCTTTCTGCTTCTGTGTATTAGTTTTATGAGTTTTCCCACATTCCTGATGTTCATACATCTGATCTGTAATGTATTCTCAGAATCTATACCACTATCTTAGTAACCCACAGAATTTGTACCACTGTCTTTGTAATCCTTTCTAATATCTATATTGCTTCACTCAAAAACAATGTACCTAATATATGGATTATGAAATTTGTGGATGATTGTCAGTTAGGTACTGTGGTTAATGGCCCTGAAAATTATGCTGCTCTCCAACTAGCCCTCGGTAGAATTCTTAACTGGACTGATTGTAGTAAATTACTCCTAAATATCAACAAATGCAAAGTTATGCACCTGGGAACACATAACAATCATTATGTATAGAAGCTAGGGAACAACTATCTCTCAGTAACCTGCCAAGAAAAAGATTTAGGAATAACTATTACTCCTGATTCGAAATTCAGATCTCATTGCAGTACCCAAATTAAAAAAGCCAACCAAATATTAAACTGTATCCTCAGACACATTTCTAGCAGAAGAAGGGAAGTAATTCTCCCACTGTACACTGCCTTGGTCAGACCCCTCCTGGAGTATTGTGTCCAGGTTTGATCACCTTATATTCAAGAAGATATCTTAAGGCTTTAAGGGATCCAACATAGGGCCACTAAGGCTATAGTTGGGATGAGTAATAAGACCTATGAGGATAGACTTAAATCACTAAACATGTACACGCTCTGCTTCAGGAGACTTAGAGGGGATGTGTGACTCCTTTTCAAAAGCTACAACTGATCCAACCCTCCAGAATAACTTGGGGATCTTACCTAGTGAATACAGAAGAAGTACTAGAAAACATAGTAAACAACTAGTCCTAGCTAAATGAAATGCACTGTGAAGGAAAAAATGGTTTAGTAACAGAATAGTTCCCACATGGAATGCTATCCCAGCAGCTGTAGTAAATTGCCCTGACATGGATTCTTTCAAATCAAGCTTAGACCTAGCCATTAGAGACTACATGAAATTCTGTTTTGGGTAACACACTTGACGAGCAGCATGGACATATTGTCCATATTCGCTTGAATCTACCTATGAAACCTATGTACTTCTGCTCTGCACTTCCTCCTAATCTGTAATTCTGCCATGCACCCCTACTAATGTTAGACCTTTAACTAGTCCTCTTTCTACAAATGTTGTATTGTATTGTGTGTACTGTAAACTGACAGGGCATTCTTGTTGAAAATAGGGATGTGTTTACCTAATCTTTGTTCTTGTAAAAAAATAAAATTGTATTAATCAATCAAATGTGCACCTCATCTAGTCACCCTTTCAAATATTTTTTACCTTTACTTTTCTTCCTCTCAAATGTTGCCCTTTTTTACTCCAGAACCCCTTCAGATGTGAACCCTTCTTCCCCGCCAATCCCAAAAATGTTCAACTTATGTCCTCCAAAAATTTGAACTTGTACTCATGCACTCCTCCTGAGACTGGAATCCCTCTCTTGTACTTCTTCCAAACTCTGTACCCCTACCATTTCACCCCTTTCAAATGCACATCTCTTCTCAAAATATGTGTACCCTCTAGTCCCACTCCCTCCCAAAACATATTCCCTTGCCTCTCTCCCAATATTTGCATCTTTACCTCTTCTCTCCTACTAAAATTTGCAACCCTCCAAAAATATGCATCCCACTCCCACATCTTTAACAAAATGTGCATCCCCACCTCTGCACCTCTCTTAATGGTAGAGAAACAATTGCGTTTGTGTATGTGTGGGGGGGGGCAGTATATGGTGAATGATATTTGATTTGATTTACTTCAAATTGAGCAATTATAGCTAGCCACAATGACCTGTAAATGTACATTACAAGTAAGTGTTATATTACACAGGGTACAGAATTTACACACAAAAAAAAATCACACAAAAAAATACAATTACAGTTATAGAAATTTTCAGCAGTTATAAATTATGCAGCACAACTATGACGTAATACACTTATTTCATATCAGCACTCTTCATGTTAAAAGCATACAGAAACTGAATTTGTGTTTTTTCTCATCCTAACCTTAGGTTTTTCACATGCTACTTGGATTATCAGAGAGTATTCAGGGTTTACTTTTTTTTTCTTCGAGAGAAAGTGTAATCAGTGACTTGGTGCACAAATTTCAGAAAAAAAAAATACCTGCACAGCCTTTCTAATCTTTGATCTAATTGCTCCCCCTACAACCACTCAATGCATAAGCATAACTTGCTTCAGACCCAGAAATGATCCTCAAAGCTCTCTTTTGCAATCTCAGTATCATTGGACTGTGCCATAGTTAGTCCACCATGCCACACCACCACTCCATATTCTAGTACTGCTCTCATCACAGTGAAGAAAAAACAAAGCAAATCTGATTGACCCAAACCAGCTGTTCTAAGAGTAACCAAGAGATATAATGGGAGGGCTTTGCCCAAGGTTCAATGTGAGGGGAAAAATTCCTCCTACAAATCAAATAAAATCCAGACTCTCCCAGCAACCCATGCTTATTGTGTTTCAAGCATCTGAGCTGCTGTGTGGTCTATGTAGCTGTGCTCTGCCTTCCTTAGTTTGCTCGTTTCACCTTTTTCCCCATTGCTGCCTCCCTGTTCCTTGCCTTTTTCTGCTGCTTTCTGCTAGATACAGCCCTTTCTCTGTAATTTAGCCACCATCTCCACTCTCCGCTGTCCTTCCCTTCTCTTTCTGTGCTCTCTCCAACTTCTTTTGCTTGCCCTTTTCCCTTTCTCTCCCCTGCCATCTTCTGTTTCTTTCTGGCTCCCATAGCATTTTGGTCAGTGGTCTTCCTTCTGCCCCCATACCTCCTTCCTCCTTTGGAGTCACCTGTGTTTCTTTCCCTATGGGTCTGTGCTCCTTCTCCATGTTGGTGCTGCTGTTTAGGTTCCTTTTGAGGGTTCTTTTCTTAGTATTTGTTCCATTCTCAGAGCCATCTCCCTTCTTCCAGGTACTTGATGCAGGCTGATTTCACCTGTGTACCAGGTGAAAATAGAGAAATGAGAATAGCATAGTCAGAACCGTGCTGTCAAAATAGCAAAAGGCAATACAGCTATAGGGACAGTACAGCACAGGTAAGATTATCACTATCCCAGTAGCTGTATTGCTCTTGAGGAGAAGGAGAGAAAGGGATGAAGTATGTTCTTGGAAGTGTGCCACCAAGCAGCTGCATTGGCACAGTGGGTAGGGCCACAGGAAGGGAGGCCAGGTGAACATCAATGGACTGGTGTTCAAGTCCTGGGGCATTTGCTTTTTTGTTTTTGTCTTCCCCCTCCCGATTTTGGTTCTCACACACACCCCTCAACAGTACCCCCCATAAGGTTTCTCCCTATCCCCGAGCTGCCTCCCAGAGGTAGTTATTTTAAGTTGTGGGGAATTCTTGGGGCAATGCCCCCCTTAACCAGGGCTGGGGAGCAGAGCCCCCCTGTAAAAACTAACATTACTGTTTGTTTTTAGCCATTGTAGCAGTCAGTGTGTTTGTGGACTGCTACTGTTGGTGTTCTTATTGCAGTTGCTGTTTTGGACAGGTGGTAATCTTGACAGTGCCATTTTGCCATCATGAATTTAGACTGCACTGTTGTTGTGTTTGTGGTCTTCACCTGGTGTCTATCACTGAGTGGCTTAAAGCTACAGCTCCATTTTTCATCTCTGTTTCTGCTGCCTGTGTCCTATAGATTCATTTCTCCTGCTGTTCTGCTCCTCCATCATTCTGCTACTTAGTACTTCATACTTTTGCTTCCTGGCCTAGCAGCTCATGCCTCCATTCTCCTCTCCTCTCCTTTCCTCTGCCTCCATTTCTCTACCTAAGCACTCAGTCTGCTTCCTCTCCTGTCCTTAAGCAGTCCTCACCAGCAGCCTTACTCCTTAACTGGTACCTTTAGGAGATCTGTGAGTATAGGTAGAGTTTGACTTTGTCTGCTAGAGGTGGAAGTCTGAAACTTCAAATCCATCAGAAACTTATTGGAAGCACATCTCACATACTTGTCCCAGTAGTTCTGTGTATGAGAGCGTGACTTCATCTGTCAGTGGTGTGATTCTGCAAGCTGCAAAACTGAAAAGTGAATGCCACCCCATTGGGAGCTGTTTCCTCCATGTGAATGCTCAGTAACTGGCCCGGGCTGCCTGGAGTTCATTCCTCTTCTCAATGCTATGAGCGGTACTGTTTCCCTACAAATCTTGTGAGAGAGTGCACTGTCCCCCTATTCTTCCAAATTCTGTTAAAGGCTTGGGTTCCTCTACCAGGATTAATTCCTCTGAAGTGCAATGTAAAGTGGCATATTGGCACCATGGCCTCTACTACTCCTACTGGTACTCCATCCCCAGATCCTGAAGTAGATACTTTGGGGGTCTTCTCAGACACTCAACTATCCCACAAAAGACTTTCAAAATCAAAATATTCCACAAGGAACTGGACTGCCTCCCACCTTACATCTGAACTGAAAACACTTGCTATTTCATATTCTGCTTCAGCCTGGAAACAGGAACGGTTCAATTTATTCATAGCTGCTAAATCTCAGCCTAACAGGGATCCACACCTAGCCAGTTTTGTTCCCCAGCCAGTTCCTGCTGTTTTAACTGAAATTAGGAATTTGTGGCTCATCTTGCGACATCTGTATCAGATCTACAATCTTGTATCACTTCCCTCAAAGCTTGCCTTCCCTTGCAACCTACAGTGATTGTTGAGAGAAAGTTGACTGGTAGCACAGTAAATCGAGCAGTGTGTAAGCATGGTAACCATTGAATAACATATATAGCAGTACCATGCAATGAAATGCACCGCATGGTACCAGTCAACATTTGTATGATTACCACTGTGCTTCAGTGTCAAGATTAGCTACACCTTCTGTTTCTCCGTCCATCAGCCATACCTGAGAGAATGGTGCCTCTACTAGTGTGATGCAACCATAAGCACTCCATCTACTTCAGATCAGCCAACTTGACAGAATTCAGGTACTGCTTCTTTCTCAACCACTCCTCCTCCATTTATCTGTCCTATTCACCTCATCCCAGGTCACCTCCGTAGGGGTATCATAGATGAGAAGGATGTAAACCTGATATCCCTTCTCATCTCATCCCACAATACCATCAAAAACAGAACAGTATCTTGCAGAGATGTGTCTGTCATTGAAGTCAAAAGATCCTATACCCGTGAAAAAACTGATTATACTGGAATTTGTTCTCGCTTTCAGCTAATATTGAGATGTGCTTTGCTCTGCATATCCTTCTAGATGTGAAGAACTAGGCTTGTATTTATATCTCTTGGTTGATCTAGGCATTCTCTATGGAGAGACACATTTCTATGATTATCATCAGTCCACTTCCACAAAAGCTGCAGCTGCTTTGGCTCATTTTAATGCAAAACTAAACTGAACCCTCCTGGATAACAAGCTGTTTTGTCTTCACTTTGCTGGGTAATAAGCATACTCCTTCCCATTGTGTGGCAGCTGCGGCTCCTTTGCCCATTTCACTTCCCATTTTCATTTAATAATTTCCAATGTTTCATCATCTACCATTCCAGCTAGTAGTGATAGAGTAGCTGGAGCAACTCCATCTTTCTTTTCTTCTTCGAGGATGACCCTCACAATTGCTAATCCTAACACCTCCTTCCACCCCAACTTGGACAAATGAGGCAAATGCATTAAATATTCAGGAGGCAAACTGATTTGCAATAACTTTAATGACAAAGACTCCCCGGACTCTGGCTGCCTGTTTCTTCATATCAGCAGTTTTTGTGATGACACTCATGCTCGATTCATTTATCTGAAAATGTCCCATCCTAAACAATGACAATCACTTCATCCTTCTACTCCCATCAATGTACGTGCCTTATCTCAAGTGCTAGCTTCTCATCCTTCTCACTCATTTGTGGAATCTCTCCTTCTGACTTCTCCAAAAGTTTCCACATGGGCATTTCAGTTCTTCCCTTTGACATCTTCATATTTCATAATTTACAGTCTGCTATAAAGAAACCCAAGGTCGTTCAGCAGCATTTACAAAAAAAAAATTGCAAAAAGGATTTCTCCTCTGTCCTTTTCTGCATCCATTTCCCATTTATCAGATCAATTCTATTGGTGTTGCCACCAGAAATATTTCTGGCAAGAAGCACCTAGTCATTGACTTATTGGCTCCTTAGCTGATTCCATTCCTAGCATCAGTTCACTGATTCCGTCTGATGACTGCTCTTCTCTCTTTCTCTCTCTCTCTCCTATGCTTGCATCAATGCTGCCATCACAATCATTTAAATGTTTTGGTCCTGGCTCTTGGGTCTCAAAAGCAGACATTACAGATGCAATTAAGTTGCTGCTCATTCACCCATCTCTGTGGCATCTATGTGGCATTAAATGGGAAGAATACTGCTACTTTGCTGTTCGGCTGACCTTTGGCTCTAAAGCAGCCTGAAATTATTTTAAAAGTTTTCCAAGACAATTTGTTGGTTATTTATCAATGTCTGTCATTGTTAAGCTGTCATCCATTTTCTGGATGACTTCCTTCTCATCAATCATTCTGATTCCCTTCCTACGACTGGCATCACTGTAGTCGTCCATCTGTTCCAGGAATTAGCAGTTCCTCTGTCCTAGGAGAAAATGTTAGGACCATTTACATCCTTTGAATTTCTCAGTATCAAACTGGGCACAAAACTCACCAGATTGCACCTTATAAATTACACAAGAGTCAAGCTCTTGTGGAATCTTTTTCTGTTTGCACTTTCTGCACCAAGCGTGAACTTTTCTCACTCCTGGAATATCTAAACTTCACAATGTAGATAATTCCACAAAGTCATTAATTTATTTCCTGCCTTCTGACATTAGCATCTTCTGTCTCTGAACTGTATCATCACATCAACATCACTGCTGCTGCCAAATCCAATCTGGTTATGCAGTCCTATTTCCTAGCCTACTGGAACAAATGTTCTATGTTTTACAAAGACCCATCTCCTGATTTACATTCCAGGATATACACTGGTACATTACCAACTAATGGCTATGCTTCTATCTTTGAGCATTCCTGGATTGCCACTCCCTGGCCTCCTGACACATCCACCCTTTGAGACTTTTCAACAATGTCTCCTTTTTTCAAAATCTACCCTATCACAACCACTACATTTGTAGCAAATTATTGTCAGTAAGCAGAAGCCTTCATGCAGTCTGCCTTAGTGCCTGCCACCCAAGCAACTCGTACCACAGCTTGGAAAAAATATTCCTCATTTTGTGCCTTCCAATCAATCCATAGGAGTTCCTTTTCTTATGATTATGTACTTGCGTTTATAATCTACTGCCATCAAACCTTGACTTATCATGTGGGACCATAAAGCAATACTTTTCTGGAATCCAATTATTCTTATCTCAGTCAGATCCATCCCTACCTTCAATCTTATTCCATGTCTCAGTTAAACTCCCTCTACTTGGAATTCATAGAGCATAATCTGCAAAAGCTCCTAAATGACTCTCTATC
Organism: Neoceratodus forsteri; assembly: GCA_016271365.2. NCBI lineage: Eukaryota > Metazoa > Chordata > Ceratodontiformes > Ceratodontidae > Neoceratodus > Neoceratodus forsteri. The sequence goes on from CM057451.1 coordinate 762,758,480, forward strand.
AATCTATCAATGAATCTGCATTCTGCAATGTGATCTACTTGCTGCATACCATTCCATTTTACCCTAACTTAAACCTTATGGTCTCTTCAGCCATTTGTTTAGCTTTCTATGGTTTCCTACATCCTATGGAATTTACTATTTCATACACCTCTTCTGCTAAATTCCTCACAGTCGCCAATTTAAGAAAACAAGCAGATCATTGCATCCTGTTGCTTCCAACTTCAAAGACTGACAGACTTCACAAAAAAAATTCAGACTACATATTACCCTACTCATAATAACTGGTGTCCAGTGGTTGTTTTTGATCAGCTCATGCAATACCACATTTGCTCCAATTCCTTTCAACCTCTTTTGATGTCTGACAAACATACAGCAATAACAACCGAGTGGTTCATGGAGCATGTGAGAACTCTCCTACAGTGGTTCAGATTTAAAGTTTATGCTTTCTCAATACATTCCTTCCAATCAGAGCAGCATCATCAGCATCCAAAAAACAACATTCCTGATCATATCATCAAGATACTTGGAAGATGGGCCTCTTTATGCTACAAAACATGTATCCCCAATCTGGAAGGGGAAATCAGACAACCATTTAGGATTACCTCTTCTTAGTATGCCCAGAGGATGGGCACTCCAGTAGTCATGGGTCCTCAGAGGTTTCCTCCACATGGTTTTTTTCCTGTCTTGCATGCTAGTGTTCACACCCTCCATGAGTTGGAGGAAGTAATCTCACTTTTTGGGCCTTCCATTTCCCTAACACTACCTGACTCCTCTATGCAGGGTGGGAACAGACAAAGGCCAAAGTGAGGTATACACAAGCACTATTCAATGTTCACCAAACATTAAATCTGGTATTAGCTCTTTTACAGTGCTTTCTACATGTCAAGATCTGAGAAATTTCCCTGCAAATACTGTAAAAACATAACAACTTTACTTTTTCTATAACAGTCACCTCCGGGTCACCAAAGGTCAAAGCTAGCCCCTTCCAGTTGGAACTTTTACTAAAATGAAGTTCCACAGTTTTTAAAGGATTTATCTCCATTTTATTCCTATTTGACCATTCTGGTATTCTTTAAATATTGTCCTGCACTGTACTGCTGGCCTCCATGTCAAAAACATTAATGACCGTAGTATCATTAACATACTTGTTCAATCACAAGGGTATGGTGTGCACATTTATGGAACTGAGTCAAACAGAAGAGAGAAATAAATAAGTACCTTAGCTGGGACTTGAACCCAGGCTGCCTGGAATATTGATCCAGTTGCACCACCAGATGTGCCACCAAGGCAACTGGAAACTGGGATGTCCCAAGGCACCTTACTCATTCTTTAATGCAGAACCTGGTGCTGCATGGATAATTACATTTTCAATCTCAAGGGTGTGGTATATACATTTGTGGAACCCAGACAAACAGAAGAGAGAAATAACTAATTGCCTTACCTGGGACTTGAACCCAGGCTGCCCAGCTTCCCTCATCCCTGAATGCTCCCCCCCACCACCACACACTGCATTCTCCTTGTAACCAGTTTACCACCCTCAGGTCAGTTTTTCTCCTGTCCCCATGTCTGCCAGATTTTGGAGCAACCTCTTGTAGGCAATTGAGTCAAAGGCCTTGCTACTACTGCCTGTCCCATGTCCACCACCTTAGTGACCAAACTGAAGAAGCTGATCAAATTTGTTTGGCATGACTTCCCTGCCATAAACTCTTGCTGCCTGCTATCCTGTAGCCTGTTTCCTTCAAGGAACTCTAACCAACATTTCCTTTAGGAGGGTTTCCACTGGCATGCCAACAATTCATGTCAAGCTGACTGATCAATAGTTTCTTGGTTAATTTCTTGGTCCACTGTTATGCAGGGGCACAGCATTTGATGTCATCCACACTTGCAGAACCATGCCTATGTCCAGAGAGCAGTTGAAAAGGCCAATCAGAGGTTCTGCTAGAACTGATGCCACCTGTCTCAGTACCCTTGGGTACATGCTATCTGGCCCTGGGGACTTGTCCATCTTGAGGGCCTTGAACCCTTTGAGGACTGTGCCATCTGTTTTTGGTGCCTCAGTCATCTCCACTGCATCCCTATTTTTTTCTGTGGAAGCATCCTATTCTTCTCCTCCATGAATACTAAGCAGAAGTACTTGTGTAGTACTTCCACCTTCTCCCTGTTTCCTTTTATGCTTTCAGCCCCTTTTCAGCTCCACTATGCTATCTTCTATTGATTTTTTCTCCTGGTTGTATTGGAAGAAAGTCTTATTATCCACTTTGACTACCTCAGCTATTTGTAGCACAGTCTTTGCCTTGGCCTGCCTTACCACCCTGCTAGTTGACATCAGCTTTCCAATAGTTCAACCCTATCTTCTTCCCTCTAGGTCTGCTTGTACTTTCTAAATGAAGTCCTTTTCTGTCTCACTGCTCTTCCCACCACCTCTGTAAATCACAGCAGTTTTCTCTTCTTGCTCTTCTTTCCCTTTTGTTTAAGACAGGTTGCAGTGACTGCCTAGACCATCTCCCTTATCAAGGCCACCTTTCTTCCCCACTCATGTCATGGCTGCTCTGAGCTCTGTCAGCCACTCCCTTCATATCAACTTCATGTGTGCAAAGTCCACGCTTTTGAAGTCAAGAACACATGTTTTTATGTACAGTACTTTACGCCCCATATCTACCTGAAACCACACAGGCCAGTGATTGCTCCCTCCCAGGGACTCACTGACTCTGATGCTTTTCACATGATTGCTATTCACCAGCATGAGATCCAGTATGGCTTGATTCTCCATCACCTCCTGTTTCAAAAACTCCATCCTGGTACAGATGTAGGATCCTTTAGCTCCTATTGCTGATGGTCTCTAGGATGTTTCAGTTCATACTCAGTATGTTAAAGTTCACCACTATTACCACTTCCCAAACTTCTGCAGCCTTCCTTGTCTCATCCCCCAGTTTTCTATCTATGGTTTTGTCTTGACTTGATTGACAGTACACTACCCTCAGCCTTATTCTCTTACCCACCCCTAACTGCAGCTACACCAGTAACATATCTGTACTATCCTCCCATGTTTTCCCTTGTGACCTTAATCCCCTCCATAACATTGATTGCTACCCCTCTCCATACCTATTGTTCTGTCTTTCCAATAGAGATGTATACTGGTACATACTGGTCCCAGCCATGGTGCAGAGTTGCCCAGGTTTTGGTGACTACCGCCAGATCTACTCTCCCCTCCACTATCATGGCTTAAAGGTCATCTGTTTTGTTCTTCAGGCTCCTAGCATTTATGGATATCACTCTCTACAGCCCATGTCTCCCACCGCCCTTCTCAGCCCCCCTCCCTCTGGCTGCCCCTCCAGTTTCTCCTCTTCCCTGTCTTGTCCTTCCCCTTTCCTTTACACCAATCCCCTACTGTGTTCTATATACCCATTATCCCGATCCCCATCCCCTTTTGTTTAATGTGCCCCATTTTTGGGGAAGGCTTTCCTGATGCCTCCTTTTGAGAACTCTGAGTTTTGTGCCCACAGGTAGTCCCCTGGTTTAAATTTATGCTTCCCAAAATATACTCTTCTATCCTGTCACTGAGTACCCTGGTTACCCCCTGCTGAGGTGTAACTTCAATCAATCAATCAAAATCTTTATTTATCCAGGTGGGCACCATTGAACAATTATCATTTGCAAGGTGGACCTGGTCATGAATACATCAAAGTACAGTACAGAAGCAGGTATACAAAAAGCAACAATATACAAGGAAGAAAAAGTATATACAGTGTATACAGTACAGTACAAGGTTGAAATAAATGAAAAAACAGTATTATTTTACAATTGAAGAAGTCAGCAGATGTACAATGAACCATAGGCATACAGGGGTTATAAGCAGAGATCTTTTGAGTGAGGCAGCCACCAGTTACACATATAGGGGAAAGAGGCCATGTATGGGGTGGCAGGTTAGAGAGGTAAAGAAGAGGAGGGATAGATTACTGATGACTGGGGGAAAAATTGAGCTAATACCACAGAAAGTGACAATGGCTGTCATGTACTTGTTTATTATGATAATTACGGAGGAGGACTAGATAATTGGGACACTACTATGGATGGGGTGGGACTTTAGCCAGGCTGGAGTGGACAGGGAAGGGTGGGTGCAGTAGGAAGAGTTAATGGGGAAGGAGTGAGAGCCAGCGGTAGAAACATGGTGAGCATCAGGATGGAAAGGGAGAGTTGCAGAATTAGTGGGCTAGCATTGAGGAAAACATTTGCAAGGTGCTTTCATGTAGCGATCGTAGAGTGCCTTGAAGATATTCAGGCTAACAGGGCAGCTCAGCTTCAAGTTCCTTTTTAAACCGTTCCACAATGTGGGTAAACAGAAGCTTAGAGCAGCTTTGCTGAAATGAGTTTTGATCCTTGGAACTTGGAGGGTAATTAGGAAATAGCTCCTTAGAGCGTAGGTGCCTAACACACTCCAGGGAATACAATCTGAGACATATGAGGGGAGCTTGTTGGTCACTGCTTCGAAGGCGCATAGGACGGCATTTCTATTCCTTCTATAGTGAAGGGAAGTCCAGCCTAACGATGAGTACAGGGAGTAGTGGTGTGTGGAAAGTGGAAGGCCAGTAATGAACCTGATAGCTCTGTGGTAGAGGGTGTCCAACTTTGCCAGTGCAGAGGCAGTGCAGTGGCTGTAGAGGAGGTCCGTGTAATCTATTAAAGAAAGCAAGGTAACTTGAACCAGTTGAATCTTGGCCTCCTTTGTGAGCAGGTGGTTAATTCTGTAGAATAGTCTTAATCTTTGCCTTAGTTTCTTCTGTAGTTCTTCAAGATAGTAATAATAATAATAATAATAAATTTATTTGTATAGAGCCTTTTAGCATACCAAGGCGCTGAACATATTAAAACCACAGCATCAAATATAAATCAATAATACATATAAATAAAATCATATCATGTTAACAACAATTATTAAAATCAATTAATAAATACAAATAAAAAATCTCAACAGAATAAATTTACTTAAGCATCCAAGAAGGATTAAGCATCCAAAAAGATAATTTGCCACAAATAGGTTTTCAAGTTCTTCTTGAATTCCTCCATGGAGGTGCACTCCGGTAACCGGTGTGGTAAAGAATTCCAGAGAGTGGGGGCAGCATGAGAAAAAGCTCTACTGCCAGAAGATTTTAAACTCACTCTTGGAATCTCTAGCCAGGGTAGTAAGGTACCAGAAGTTCTTTCAGATAGGCCAGACCCTGATAGTAAAGGGCTTTGAAAGTCAGTAAAATGACTTTAAAGGTGAGATGGTCGGCGAAGGAAAGTTTATGATTGAGCCAAACTCCTAGATATTTGAATTTAGCTACATACTCTAGTGTTTCTCCAAGAACAGTGGTAATTTGTGGGATAGCTGCCTGATGAATACAGGGATCAGGGCCAGATTTACACTGCCGTGGGCCCTATGAACAGCAGTTACCATGAGCCCCCCTCCTGCATTTCTCCACCCTCAAAGGTGGTGCAGCAGTGCTCCCTAACCATGTCACACAAATATTTAAAACTTAAACTCCTCTGGGCCCCAGAAACTTGTTTGGCATAACAAATCCATTTTATAAGTGCAATAATGCACATTGTGATGCATTCCCTAAAGGTGTATGGACAATTGGCCTTTCTGCTTGTACCTCACAAACCCCTGGTTCATGCATCAAATTGCACCCTGTTGATTATTATTGTTTACTTAAATCACTTTGTTTTAAGTCACAGAACTCTCTGTGTATCCCTGGGAAACACCAGTGCATAAGATATTACATACATCTGTAGCAGTGGGGGCATTAAAATCTGTATACCTACTTTGCATTCTGGATACATGCCATAAAACAACTAAGTGTAACACACTTTTAAGAAAAAACAAACTACTGCAATAATTGTCAGATAGTTTGGGGGTTTTTTATGCTTTGATTCAGAGTGTGGGTACTTCTAAATCATCATAATTCAGTACCATATTTTCCTCATCATAATCAAAGCACCAGTCCTGCTGCCCATATCTCCCTATTTATAATAGGCCTGTTGTTAAACATAAGAATGGGTGCCACATTTGATAATATCTAGGCATGTGATTCTCCATTTTATAGTATGCATTCTACTCTATACACATCAGCCATTAGTCGAAACCACTTCACAAAATCTGGCAGTTGTATTGCTTTCCAATGTAATAGCACTGTCTTCTTTGCTACTATCATCCACTCATTTATTAAATCTGTGAGATCCCCTACATCCCCTACTTCTTCCTTACTAGCTACCATCCCAAGCATAGCAATACCTGGATCAAAGGGTAAATCTTGCCCTACCAATCTACCAAAAAAAAGAGAAAATCTTTTTCCAGAATTGGTCCAGTTTTGTACAGGAGACTAACATATGCTTTAAGGTGTCCCTAGCCTCTCCATCTCTGGCAGATCTCTGAGTGGCTACTATCTATCGTGTCCATCTTTACAGGTATAAAATATATTATATGAAGGATATTTATATAAATTTGTCTCAATTTGTTATTTTTTATAGAAAGTTCAGCCAGATCAATCAGCTTGTTCCATGTGGAATCCTGAAACAAGACCTCTCTCTCGTTTTCCCAAGCTTGTATAATGAAATACATCAAAGGCAGTTACTAATAAGGCTATGCATTTCCCTAATCAGATATTTAGCTGTGGTCAGATTTCTAAAAACAACTGTTCCAAAACACCCTCTTTCACTCTAAAAGAGTTTTTATTCTTCTTATAGATTAAATTTCTCACCTGTAAGTATGGAAAATAGGCTTTTGGAGATAAATCATATTTTGTTTTGTCTTATGAAGCAGAAGAAGCAATGAGTTGGGGACTACAATTGGTAGGGACTGAAAGATAAACAATAGCCTTGGCAAGACATTATTTTTTATAATGTTAACCCACCCCATCAGGACCAGAGGCACATTTTGCCATCTAATTAAATCTTGTTCAATTTTATCCAAAACTGGCAAAAATGTCAAAGAGTACAACATATTTTTATCTTGTGAGATCTGAATCTCTTGATGTGTCATATGAGTTTTATAATATTTATACAAAGGGTGATCATGGCTAATTATGTTACCCTCTGCAATTATTATAGCCTCAGTTTTTGACCAGTTTATTTTATATCCTGAATGCTTACTGAATTTCAAGAAAACTTGAAGTAAATAGTCTTAATCTTTTACTAGATCCCCCCAAAAAAGTAAGATGTCATCTGCATACAGTGTGATTTTATAGCTCTGATTAGATATATCCACTCCTTTAATATTAGGATCTTTTTTATTTAATGATGCCAAAGGCTCTATAAATATAGCAAATAGCAAGGGGGACAGTGGGCAACCTTATCTGATGCCCCATTGTAAAACAAAATATTCAGAATGTACATTATTCATTTTAACAGAAGCCCTTGGTGTACAATATATCATTTTTATCCAATTCAGATAGCTTCCTTCAATGCCAAAGGCCTTCAAAAGCTGAAACAAGAACCCCCAATAAACCCTATCAAAAGTCTTCTCAGCATTGAGGGGAAAGCACTACATGATACTTCTTAATTGAGGGGGCCAGTAAATTAAGGGCCCTTCTAATACTGTGATTTAACCTTCTGCCCAGCACAAAACCCGTCTGGTCCTTATGAACAATATTAGGCACAATATCTGCTAACCTATTGGCCAATACCCTCGTGAATATTTTATAATCATTATTCAATATGGATATAGGCCTGTAGGAAGCAAAAATATCTGCTGGTTTATCTTTTTTCAATAACAATATTATAGAAGCCTCATTAAAGGTAGAGGGAATATTATTGATCTTGTAACAACAGATTATTAAAAGTCTATTTTCTTGGTTCCCACTTATTAATACTTGATAATTCCAACTCCATATAATATGAGGCATGATCTGATATCAAAATTGCATTATAATGAACACATTTTATCATATATAACAGAGAACTGGAGACCAAGAAATAATATATTCTTGAAAAACTATTATGTACTTTAGAAAAATAAGAGATTTTTTTTTTATATCTGGATACATTTTCCAAAAAGGATCTATTAATTAGGGAGGCAGTATAGCACAGTGGTTTAAAGCTCTGAGCTGCAAATCTGGAGACCTGGGCTTGAATCCCACAGCCCCCACTTGCATACTGTGTGACCCTAAGCAAGTCACTTAACTTCCCTGTGCTCCCAGGTCGCACCTGTAAACAAACTTTCAGCTTAGTGTGCCACTCCTTGTTAAACAATTGGAAAAATAAATAATGCCAAGTCTCGCACATAATTATTAATCAAATCTACAGCTTTCTTCTTTCTTTCTGGTACTGAGTAGGCCCTATCTAACATAGACAGGGCTACATTAAAATCTCCCCCTATAATAACTGGTGAATCCAAAGTAGCCACCTTCAAAAACAGATTTGTAAAGAATACTAAATTCTCCTCATTTGGAGCATATATGCTAACAAATGAAATCTTCACCTGATCAACAATAACAGTTGCATTAACCCATTTTCCCTCAGGATCCACTTCTGAACTGATTATCCATGGTTTTAACTTTGTTTTAATAAAAATTCCAAAGCCTCTAATATTACCTGCAAGATTAGTGGAGACAGCTTCTGCACCAAATAAGTTAGAAAAATACACACTATCCATTTTTTCAAAATGTGTCTCCTGTAACAGGACGCAATCTATTTTTTATTTAAATAACTATTTGTCTAAACTTTGCCCTATCTTTGGCCCCATTCAAGTTCCAGGCCAATATTCTCAAATTTTTCATCGTATTAGATTTGAAAAAAATGTTCCCACCATAAAGTCAGGCAGCAAGACATATCCCTAATACCATTACTTAAAAGTAAATCAACTAAGTACCCACGCATCTTTATATTATAAGCAGCAGTCACAATACACTCATTACTTAATCTTTCTATACTCAAGCCCCTTCCCCCTCTTAATATTATTAGTTAATACTATCCCTTTTCTTAACTGCCATCTAAAAGGCTCTTCTAGATACAAAAGAACCTTAACCTTCCTTAAAAACTTTACTGACAGCTTACCTTAAGCTGTATGTGAGATGTAAGTTTTGCTTGAACCGGCGCCCTCCCCCCACACCATTCTATTCAAATTGCCTTTGACAGATTTTTCCATCTTTTTCTCCTTCTGCCTCCCTTAGAACAGCCTCCCCAGTCAAATCATAATATTCCTCAATAACCCCCCCCAATATTTTTAAATATTGGATGCAGAGGATGCTGAAAAATCTTCATATTTTTTGGTTTGCAGAAATTCATATACATACTGAGGTGTAGAAAGGAAAAGAGATTTACCCTCCACAAAAATGCGAAGCTTTCCAGAATGTAGTAAAGTAAATGAAATGCCTTGCTTCCTTAGCTGATCCCTTTTACCATCAAAAGCTTTGTGCTTTGAAAGAATTGAAGGATGAAAATCTGGAAATGCTTGCAACTTCATACCACTGTAGCTCAACCCTTTTTTAGTCCATGCTTTATATAGAATATTTTCCTTTTCTTGAAAGCACAATGGCTTAATATACATAAATCTAGGTTTCCAGTCATTTCTTCTAGGGTCAAATGCCCTATGGGCCCTATCCACTTCTATTTTTCCCTCTGGATATTTTTGGCCCATAATAGAGGACAGTATTTTTTCACAATAAGTAACAGGATTCCCCCTTCAATCCCTTCTGGCAAACTACCAATTTTTAGATTTACCCATCTTGAACTAGACTCAAGGTCTTCCACCTTATTTTCCAGATCAACAAGCTCTTTCGTAGCTGCTGTTACATCCATAGAAACCTTTGCCAATTGATCCTCCACATTTGAAAGTCTTTGTTCCGTTTATTCAGTTCTTAAGGAGACCGCTTCTAGTTTCACCACCATTTCTATGACCTTTTGGTCCAAGAAAGAAATGGCTAATTTGATGTTTCCAAAGCCTGCTGTCAGCTCCTCCAGTATAGTTTGCTGTGATGAGTCTGAATTCACCTCCTCATTATCCATTGCCTCCACCTTGTCTGCAAGATCCTGGGAGGGGGTATTACCTGAATCTGGGGGGGTAGGGATAGAAGTTGGTCAGACTGCTGGTTCTTTTCTTTCACTTTATTTTTTTCTTTTTCATTCACCAAACCTTCCATCCTAGCTTGCCTGACTTGTTTGTCCTGCTTACCCTGTTTCTCCATATTTTTTGCTGATATGGTTTTTGATGTTGTGGCCATTTTGCTTACTAAAAAAGGGTTCTTCTTACACACAGGTGATTGCAAATAAGTAATAATAGATTGTTGAAACAGTGTACACAGATTTTTTTTTTTTTTTTGCAAATAACCAAGCTTTATTGAAGATTATCTAACATAACATATAAACCACACAAATACATAACACAGAGAATCCATAAAACAACTGATACAAAAGAAATATCAAAGCAAAACAAGCCCCTAAAACCCCTTCCAAGATAAAATGAAAGGGAAAAAGAAGAAAAACAAAACTAGCCCACCCCCACCTCCCCTGCCCACCCCTGGCAGCTATCCCTGTGGCTGACTCACATATTTAATGAATACAATCGTAATGTAATCTCATAAAAACAAAGTAAGACCCGTGTACACAGATTTTTTCAAGTTTAACAGGTGTGTCCTGCAACCCTAAGATCTCAGTTTTTACCTTCACAATGGGGCATTTCACACCCACACTTGTACTAATTATAATATCTTTATCCAATAAACAATTCACATCCTGCAAATCCAATACTTTATCCCTTTCCTGGATTTGAGCAACCAGTGAATCCTCCTTTAACAACTATACGTTAACAGGAAAAATAAAACATATTCCAGTTTGCCCATCTTTTGGGGGCAGCTCTGCGGTTTGAATGTTGCATTACCACTCTGCATTCCACTCTGAGCTCCGCTCCCCTACTAAAACTGAGTTCACCTCAATTTTACTCAGTTCAGCCCCCATCCCTCTTGGGGTCTTTTCTATTATTTGTTGACACAAAGATGGGCACAAAAAAAACTTTTGTATCTTGTGAAATGACACCAAAAGTACACCGACCGCTCTGCATATTGCTTCCTAGGCCTCCAGTAGCCCCTTCTGCTTTCACAGTATTTTTGCTTACCTCCACCTCCGGAGATGTCCTGGAGTCTCCCAACGTACCTGTAGCTTGAAGTTCATACACTTTCCCCTATTGGTACCTCAGCCAAGAGTGTTTGCAGGGACTTCTGATAGCGTTCTAAAATCTGTGACCGTCTAGTAATGTGGCGTCCTCCCACAGTTTTCTTCTCGCCTCCTCCAATCAAATCTGTATCCCTGGTCCTCCTGTAGCACTTAGACATCCTCTATTACATTTTACAAGAAGACAGTGAATTTATAGCATTAAATGCTTCATCTCAGAAGTAGGCAGTTGGGTGGACTGTGAAATGCCAGCTCAACCAGTACACACAGCTGCTGCACTCTGTCAGCCATCTTGCTGGAGCTCCCAGTAATTATCAGATAGTAGTGTCATCATGTTTCTTTACTTGGGAAACATTCATATGCACTGTTAGTTCACAAGTCACCGATGTTAATTGACCTCCTCCTCCCAAAAAATAAAACTGAGACAACTTCAGCTCAATGAAACAAACTGGCAAGAAATCACATGTTAGTGTACCAGGGGTAATACAAGCAAGGCAATTAGGGGAGAATAAAAGGGAGATTGACTCCATCCATACCTTTTTGCTGCTGTCTGCCTCGCATGATGCTCACTGTCTGATCTCCTCCACTGCGGGAGTACTAGCTACTTGTTAGTTGCTGGATAGCTGGCATCTTTAGTACACCATTTTGTGTCTCTTGCCCAGTCCGGCCAACCTGGCTGGAATTGAGCTGATACACAAGTAATGCACTCAGCTGTCATTAGGAGAGTTTAGACCAGTGATGGTGGAGGGGGTGACTAGGGTGATCTTGAAGCTGTGACCAACTGACTGCAAACTGCATCCAGGCCCAGTGTAATTACAAGTGGATTGTGTGAAGCATCTAGGCCTGGAGTTTGTGGGGATTGTCCAGTGCTCCTTGACAGAGGAGATTTTCCCAGCTGCATTTAAGAATTCATTGATGGGTTCCCTCCTGAAAAAGTCACCTTTGGACCCAGACAACCCTGCGAATTACTGACCAGTTTCTAACCGGACTTTTTTGGGCAAAGTTATTGAGAAAGTGGTTGTGATGCAGCTTGGGGACCACCTCACAACATTTGGCATCTATGAGCCTTTCCACTCTGGGCTCAGGGCTAAGCATAATACCAAGATCACACTGGATCTCTGGGTGAGAGATAGAGGGGAATGGTCAGTTCTCATTCTCCTTGATCTTGCCTCAACCTTTGACACTGTAGACTATAGATTATTGTTGGATCGGCAGAGGAGATACATAGGTCTCCCTGGCTGAGTCATCTGTTGATTTGAGTCCTATCTCAGGGAAAGGACACAGAGAGGGGTGCTAGAAAATTTCTTTTCGCTCCAAATGTCTATGTCCTGTGGTACTCTTGGTACCGGATCAATACTGTGCAAGAAAGACAGTGCAGTATTTGCTGCGCTGTGTAGAGAGTGCATGGCTTTATAGCAACAGGGGTAGAACAGCAGTAGGGAATTCCCACTACCCCTGTCACTGTATGCTTTTCTGGAAAGGGTTCAAGTTGCAGTGTGCTGAGTGCCTGGTTGAGCTGCTCCCATGGTGGAGTGGCCAAGGCACCAGCACATGGCAGAATGTGAGACCTGGGACTTTTGGAAAAGCAAACTTCCCCCCTCCCAAGTTACTCGCCATCCCTGAAGTCCACCCCCCCTGGAGTTTGTTATGTTAGTTCCAGTGGGTGTGAGGGGCGAAGCTCCCCATGTCGGGGGTGTGGGGGGGCAAAGACCCTCACAAAAAGAAAACAAGGAAGCCCTTATTTTAAAGGACATGCACTGTTTGTGTTTTACCCAATGACATTGCAGTGCACACCCTTTTGTTTGTGGCATTGCTTGACACACAGTTTTTGTTTTAGTCAGAATGAACCGTGCCGGTATTCTCCAGGCTTTGGTCTTCTTGCCCATGTTATTTGCAGTGTGCATGCTGCCCTTGGGAGGGATCATTAGACAGTATGGTCAGGGTTTTCACTGTTATGCAGATGATACCCAACTGTACCTGTCTTTTTCACCCAGGACACCTGGTGCAGTTGATGTGCTTAACAGGTGCTTGGCAGAGATCCAGGACAGGATGTCACTGAGCTTGTTAAGGCTCAGTCCTGAAAAGACTAAGGTGTTGTTGGTCAAGCCAGATCATAGTGGAAGGATGGTGGCTGCCAAGAACAAGACTGGGCTTTGTCTCTGCTTGTTGAGGCTCACGGCTGCTACCAAGCTGTGAACTTTGGAGGTCATTCTGGATGAAGGGCTGACATTGGATGCTCAGGTGTCGGTGTTGTCCAGAGTGGCTTTTATCATCTGAGAAACATCAGCTGGGTTAGATCCCTTCCTCCCCCACAGTAACCTGGTGACACTAATCCACTTGTTTGTGACGCTTCAGCTCTACTACTGTAAAACTCTATACCTCAGAATAAGTGGATGTGCACTACAGCACCTGCATTTGATGAAGAATGCAGCTGCTATGCTGATGACAGGCCTTTTGAGGTTGAGTCATGTCTCCCCAGTGCTGCCTGAACTGCACTGTCTGCTGGTTAAGCGGCATAGCTCCTCTAAAGTTGGTTTGCTAACTTATAATGCCCCACACTGGGTTAGGTCCTGGCTACCTGTTAGATCTCCTGCATCCTTGCATGCCCTTGTGCTCTCACACTCCACCAAGGTAGGACTCTTAGTTGTACCAAGGGCCAGGCTGAACACCTTGAGAGACCAGGCCTTTGAGGTCTGGTCTTATGGAATTTAGTCCCAATAACCCTCAGAAAACCCCCACAACAAAGGCCTTTAAGAGAGGTCTGAAGATCTTTTTATTCAATCAAGCCTTTGTGGATTGATCTAGCTTCCCCTTTCGGTCCCTCCCAGCTAAGTTGTATGAGTGTTATGGACTTTAAATGTTTTTTTTTGCTGATTTATGATATTTATTTGTTTGTTTATTTACTGATTGATAGTGATTGCACTTTTGTAAAGCACCCTGGGCTTCTGGGGAAAGGCACCGCTAGAAGTAAAACCTACTATTCTACCACTACTAAACCACCAGCCTCTTCAAAGTGCTTTGAGAAACAGTTAGAATGAAAGATGCAATATAAAACCCAAATTCCATTCCTTCTTTCCTCTTAGAAATTTTCAGTGCAAAAGTGTCATTAATATTGTCCCAGATTTAAGAAGTAGATGAAGTGCTCCCATGTGGTAGGGTAAGCTGCAGTACCATTGTGCCTGCCTGTCAATTAGCAATTTTAAAAAGGTGTTGAAGTTACTTACTACAAGCATCCTGATTGAGTACAAAAGATTAATGAGTTCTAAGCAAGGTGAGATAAGCCAAAGTGTCACAACTACATGTAACAACACCCTCTTCTTGTTAGGGGGTGGTGGTTGTGGCACATAAAGTAATTGTCTTGAGTCTGGCCCCATTGATGCTACTTCTAACTGTTAGCAGAAAAGGGAGGAGAATGAAGTATAAAAGTAGGTGTCAGAAAGGCACGCAAGTGTGTGGCAGTCTGTATGGATCCTACAATGGCTGGAATCAGACAGGGGACAGAATGCTCATAAAGATCCATGCTGACCTCCAGAGTGAGACCCCAACTTTTGGTGATCACCTTTAGTTGACAACAGTAAGTAGTAGGACCACTGAAAGAGGGTAGGGGTGACCATGGGGGATTGCCCTTTAATGGGAGCACTCTGATGGTCATCTGACCTGAGGATGGTCCACAAAAACCTGACAGGGAGACGATGGTGGCTACAAGATCAGGAAGGTTCCAGTGTCAAGAAAGAGGCAACAAAGGTGCTCGATCTAGTGCTGGAAACTCTGGTGCTGACAGCACGATGAGAGAAACTGCAGTGAAGCAGACATCATGTGGAGTTCCAGGGATCAGAACCCAAGGGTGTAGGATGCAGTGAGAATATGATGGGGATGCTGACAAGATGGTGTGGGAGGGTAGACCAGTGGTTATCAGGATATTGTCATGTGGGAGTAGTTGCATTATAGTCTGCACTCCCACAGGGCAGAGAGTTATTGCTTTGGAGCATTGAAGCCACAGAAGGTTTGGCTAAGTGTATGTAAGATATTAAGTTCTGACTGCATTTTACAGCCTAATGCCCAGAAGAGATGACTCGCAGTGATATTGATTTTTGGAATCACTAATCCAACTAAAACAGAGAGAAAGTCAAACAGTCCCACTTAGGACATCTGAATTGTCTGCTAGGGATACCGGTTAAAGATGTGAGATAGTGTGAACATACACTCCATGTTCATTGCAGGGTATCACCTTACCATGATGCTGACACCTGCTATGACCAGAGATATAACAGCTGCATTAGAGCCATCCAGGTAAATTGCCTATGGTTGCAGTGAAGTGACACAGAGTAAGTGAGTTAAATTTAGATGCACAAATACGGTCTCTGGATATCAATGTGATTGTACCATGAGCTTAATAATTTATCTCAAAGTTAATCCACAAGTGTGTTTCAGCTCAGTCTCATGTGGTTAAGAGCTGTATTAGAGCCATTCTGGTAAGTCACCTGTGGTTGCAGAAAAGTGACACAGAAATAAATGAGTTAAATTTAGATGTACAAATATGGTCTCTGGACCACAATGTGATTGTGCTATGAACGTAACACTTTATCTCAAAGTTAATCTACAAGCTGTGCCTCATGTGGTTATTGGAACAAGGGACCATATGATCAAATCAAGTGAGAGTACTCATAACAGAACCCAGAATAAATAAAATAGCTAGTGTGAGGGCTTCTCCCATTAAAAAACAATACAAGATAGGGAGGGCCCTGGGCATCACCCAGTATGTCCGGTGTGTCTTTGACAGGAGCAGAGATTGGCTGCAAGTTGACATATGTAGTCACATATTAAATCTGTATGGTCTGAGAGTGCCACCAGCATATCTGGTCATTGGATGTTGTTTTGCTGTCTTTATCATTGAGTGCTCCCTTGTTGTGGTATGCATGTCTGCCATTGAAGCACTGTGGGAGAAACACATTTAAGAAAGCAATGAGGTTCCAAGAAAGCTCTGAATTTTGGACTGAAGCTGTGGAATGCATTCAGTGTTAGGAACAAGAAAGAATCAGCTGTCTTGCTCTCATTTTGCAGTTGGTTACATTTATGATTTCAGTGAATCTACAAAATGTTTCATACAGTTATTGCACTGAAATTGAATAATCTAAATGGTTATGATTAATTAAATGTGGAAGCCTCATTGCATGTTCCCTAAATTCCACCCATTTGCAATGCTTTTTTACCTATTGGTACAGTATGCCAAACAAATCTGCAAGTTGCTACTTGAAATAAGTTCAGTCATTCAATTACTGAAAGTTTACCCATGTCATCATTCACCTGAAAAACTATAAAAATGCAGCATTGGCAATTCTCTTTCATCTCGTATCCTATTTCTCACTCAATCAGTTTACATTCACAGTATACAAAGAAGAAAAATCTCTGAATGTTCAGCTATTCACCAAAGAGCAGATTTTTTTTAACTTAAATGTCATCATTTGATCCTTGTCAGAAGTCAGCAGTGGGACCATGCTACTCCCCACAGGTGGTAAAAGATCATATGGTCAGGAGATAGGTCAAAAGCCTCTAACATTACAGTTAAGTGGCCCATGTGGCTACTTCATTTTTAATGTGTTTCCTGTTCAATTTATTTTGCACCTTTTTGGCCAGGATAGCCCAGCTGAGATGCAGTACCTCTTATTTGGTGGGGTTTTACTTGTTAAACATTGTTATAACCGGGTGGACTGGAGCACTGAGAAGTTAAGTGACTTGCTCAGGTTACATAGCATGCAGGTGGCTTTGATGGGATTTGAACCTGTGTTTCTGTATCAGTTACATGATTTGACCACTATTATGTGCACTTTGGCCATAGAAGCATGTACTCTGGTGGGTACCTGATCACAGAACTTATTGCTTTTTAAAATAATAATGTTTATGTAATAATTATTGCAAACACAAATCAGCAGCTCTGAGTTTGGCCGGACCACAAGCAGAAACTGTATTTCCAACAAAAAGGTTTAAGCCCACAATCTCACCACCAGATGAAAACACACATTTCTGTGCAAAAAGTGCTTCTTTATTGCTTATAGCATATAACTTGATGGTATTCACAAGCAGCAGCAACACCAACAAAGTGCCAATATTTTGTGCATAAGGCATTTTTTAAACAAGCATTTGTAAATGCCAATGTTTGATGCTTAGCAAACCATTTTTTTAATGCTAGTGGTAACAGTTGTTAACTAGGTGAGGACTAAGATAAGGCTGGCAAGGATTAGTGTGACAGTAAAGAAGCTGAAAGAAAGAATCACAGCTAGCAGAAGAAAGGCATCAGAGCAGAAGGAATAGCTCTAAGCTGGGTGGTGATGTCACTAGCAAAAACCCGGAAGGATGAAGAAGACCAGCTGCAGCAGGAAAGGGAGAGTACAGCAGACTACAGGAGGAAAACCATAAAAAAGAGAGAGAGACAAAACAAGAAACAAGGTATGAAGCAACAGACTGGGGAAGGGGAATAAGCACGGGGACAGTGGGAAGAAAACACAGACAGCAGCAGAGAAGCGAAAGAAAACAAAACAAGGGGGAAGAAAAACACCACAGCTGCTGCAGCAGCAAACAAAGAGAAAAGGTGACAAGGGGGATAAAATGGGCTACAAGCGGCGAGACAGAATGAAGGGGGGGCGTGCTGCCATGGGGTGGCTATGGGGAGGGAGACAAAAACAAAGAAAGGGGGAACAGAACAAGGACAAATGGGGAGAACACAAATTCAGGCTGGAGGAGTCGATAAAGAGAGGCAGAACAAAGCACAGAGCACAGCCATAGAGACCACGCAGTGGTTCAGCCAGTTGTTTCAAAAACAAACTAAGCTCTCAGTTGATGGATAGGCATTGAAAGCCGATCAGTTGTTTGCTGACCAGGCTTCATGCAAATCAAAGGACCAAAGCCCTGTCTGATTGGAACAGCTCCGGGTCCTTTGAAATACACAAAGTTTCAGTGCAGCAAGCAGCCAGTGATGTCATTCAACAGTGCGTGATCATTGGTCTAGACTGCCAAGCCCTTGCCATTTTCAACTGCAATTGGCTCAGTAGTGATACACCCCTGAAATCCCCTTTCACTGTTGCAAAACGTTTGGTGCTCATGTGCGCATGAAACATAAAAATTACCTTTTGTACCAAGGCAGTTCAAAGAGCTGTACAAGGATGCAGCACAAAACAAGTGGAAAACAAAGGTCAAGTACTGCACAGTAACATAATGTACAGCATCACATAATATAAAACAAATGTAAATGCATCAACGTAGAGGATAATGGATGGGAAACTGACAATAACCATGCTGTAATCACATCAAGCGGTTTCCATAACAACTAGGTAAACCTTGAGAGTGCAGCTCAAGAGGTTTACAGTTCTTGTGGAAACCATGAGATGTGATTTCAGCGTGGTTATTGTCTGTTTCCCATCCATACTGTATGGAGCTAAATACACTATAAAAGTTAATGGAGGAACCGCTGCTGCACTTGGTCAGAAGCCCCATGATAGGGGCTAAAACAAGCTTACTTTTTTTCCCGTTGTTCCAGGCTGTCTCTATAGTAACGCTCACTGCCATGGCCATTGATCTGAGCATGCGCACTGCGGAGCATGTTTTTACAGTATCCATGCGATGTAGTCAAGAAGGGTTAACAACCTCCTGATGTCACATCAATACCATAACAATATGGTAAACTGTCTGTAAGTTAGATATACAAAAAAAACAAGAGTTGTATTTAAAAGAACTTTGGAAGATTACTTGGAAAGTATTTCTGGCTGCAAATGTATTGGGATTACATGATGTATTTGCACTTTGACATACCGTGGATAGTGTATTGTATATGCTGTATGCCTTTTATGATTTTTATTATTTTATGAATGAATGTTGTTTAATAATTGTTAATTTAATGTGTCTATTGTGTTGTGTTTATGTATCCTTTATATTATTCTACTTCCCAGGCATGGTTGAAAAAGGATCCTTCTGGGTCCAATCCACTTTCCTGGTTAAACCAACAATAAATGAAATGAAATAAATGAAATGAAATGAAATGAAAATGATGTAAGACAATAATAAGGGCTCCCCATACATTATATTCTCTTTTTCATCAAGATCTTCATTCTCCAGTCACCTGATTGACCTCCTTCTAACAGGCTTCTGGATCCTTGTCACTCACCATACACCTCATAGTAGGGCCCTTGGGGTGGCCAAACCTCTCAGAAACAGAATACAGCTTGTGGGGTTGCCCAGTTTGTGGTGAAGGGCCTACAGGGGATCCTGTCTTCATCCAGCATTGGTTGGATCATTCTTCCCTCATATTGCAGTTCTCAAGGTAAAATCAATCTGATCTATAGAAATACAGCACGTGACTGAAAAGGAAAAAAAGTCTTGGCCCAGGTTTTTTTTTTTACCTACTGTATATACATAGTCTAGGGGATAACTCTGGGGTACTTTTAAAAATTATTTTGTGTGTGCCACCTATTTTCTGTTCCTCTCCTTAAAGTAGAGTATATGTCTTGATGGGGATTGTAAAGGATTTGCTTGTGGGAGATTGCAACTCACCCCTACAGGCCATTGAGGGTTAGTTTCTTTATAAGCCTAAATTCTCCTTCAGAGGTAGGGTGAGTACAAGATGCTCTATGCTCTGTTATAAGTGAATGAGGGGTCCAAGGCTGAAAAAGGGTTGCTATAGCCTCAGGAGTGTAAAATGTGATTTCATGAAAACAAGAGAGTAAGTTCTGAGTTTTTGATTTCAGCTCAAGAGGAGAGTGCTTGTGGCACAGACTGAGACTGGCCAGGAGGACCTACCAGGCCCAAGGGGTAGCAGTGCAGATCCTATGTTTAAGATGTGGCACAGATCTCCTGTCAAGTATGGTCATGGTTACCCTGGGGAGAAGAAATCAGCATTGGGTGGTGTATGGCCAGAAATGATTTTTTTCTTGAGGGATTACTCTGGTGGCTGTACTGGTTACCATCTTGATCCATCTATATGAAGGTTTTCTTGACTGGTAAGCAGAGTAAAGTGTGGTGTTCAAAGGTGTATGGGCATTACACCATCTCTAATTACAGATCCAGAAGCAAATGGTTTGATAACCATTTCTAGCAGTAATTCTTCAGTGTGACCATTAACTGACTGGGCAGGACAGTACTGTACTGTACGCACCTGTGCTAGAGAAAGGCTTGGCCACAGTCAGTTCTTGGATGGCTATCCGTTTACTGATGCCAGGGCTTCTGGTGTTCCTGGGGTTCATGGGTTTCTGACTGATTCTGCTCTAGCAGCTGTCATAACACGTATATGGGAATTATCAAGGACTGCATTAAATAAGGGCTCCCAGCAGCATAGTTCTGTCCCTGACAGAAGAAGAAGAAAGCAAGGGTACCTTCCAATATAATATAAATTGCCATCTAATTACAATTTAAACATTCCAGAAGTCCATTTCCTTTTCTAAGTTCCACACCACCACCATCATCACCTTAACCACTCCTTGGGATTCAAACCCCTGGCCCTTGATGTCTCATGCTCATCTTTCTAAGTGTTGGTATTCAAAACCTTGACTTACTGATGAATATCCCACACATAGTAGCATTAATCCACTAGGCCATTCAGTCTGCTAGTGTACATTCCTCTTTCAGCTAGTGTTGATCCTAAAGCTTGTTGTCATGTGATAGAAAACATTAAAACTCTCACAGTGTTACAGACCAGTCTACTCTGCCCCTCATCCTTTTGCTCACCATTCCCTTTAACTAATCTCATATGCTCTGAACTCTCCATGTGTAGGTACTAAACCTTCAACGCTTCCTTCTAGATTCTTTCAAAGGTGCTGCATTATTCTTCTAGGCTAGCCAGCCTGCTAGACTTCCTTTCTCCTTTAGATAGTGTTACTTCTTAAGCACAGTGGTCATGTGACCTGGAAGCTACCCTTTTACTCAGCCTTACATTTCTCCTCCTTTTCTACCTCCCCCAACCCCCAGTTAAATTTTAGCTTTGTAGTTTAGAATCTGCCTTAATTTAATTTTTACTTTACCAGCATTAGCAAAATAAGCCCATGTCTACCACTATTAGGTTAATCCCAATCGCTATGCAGCCGCCTGCTGCTACTCTTTCTCCTCTCCTGTACAGTCTAGTATAGACATAGAAACATAGAAACATAGAATTTGAAGACAGATAAGGACTACTTGGCCCACATAGTCTGCCCATTTTCTTACCTAATGCATAGGCTGCAGATACTAGTTAACCAACAGCCTACTTCCTCCTACCCTCCACTAGAATTGCCTTATGTCTGTCCCATGCATTCTTGAATTCCCCCACTATTTTTGACTCCACTACATCCTCAGGAAGGCTGTTCTATGCATCCACAACCCTCTCCGTGAAAAAAATACTTCCTCACATTACCTCTGAGCCATCCTCCCCCATCTTCAAATTGTGCCCCCTAGTTCTTGTACATCTCTTTTTCTGAAAGATGCTACTGTCTTGGATGCTGTTGATTCCCTTGATGTACTTGAAAGTCTCTATCATGTCCCCCCTCTCCCTCCTTTCCTCCAGTGTATACATATTAAGCTTCTTCAATCTCTCTTTGTTTGTCTTCTGGTGCAGACCATGCATCATTTTAGTTGCCTTCTGCTGGACAGCCTCCATCCTGTCTATGTCTTTGCAGAGATGGGGTCTCCAGAACTGGACGCAGAACTCCATATGGGGTATCACCAACTGTCTATACAGAGGGATAACAACTTCCTGTTTTCTACTGGTGATGCCTCTCCTTTTGCATCCCAGTATCCCACCCACCCTCCTTACTGCCTTCTCACATTGCTTGCCCACTTTAAGGTCATCAGATATGACTACCCCCAGGTCCTTTTCAATTTCTGTTGTTGTCATTATCTCATCCCCCATTGTGTGCTCTTCCACTGAATTTTTGTTTCCCAGGTGCATTACCTTGCACTTCTTTGCATTGAATCTAAGCTGCCATATATTTAACCATTCTTCCAACCTTACCAAGTCCCTTTGCATCCTCTCCACCCCATCTTCTGTATCATCCCTGTTGCAGATCTTTGTGTCGTCTGCAAAGAGACATACTTTTCCTTCCAGTCCCTCTGCAATGTCACTTACAAAGACATTAAAGAGAACCAGTCCCAGTGCTGAACCTTGTGGTACCCCACTAGTAGCCCCCTTTTCTTCAGAGTAAACTCTGTTCACTGTTACCCTCTGTATCCTGCTGTCCAGTCAATTTTTTACCCAGGCTACCACCTTGGGACCCACTCCAAGACTGGCTAACTTGTATATTAATCTTTTGTGTGGGACTGTGTAAAATACCTTGCTAAAGTCTAGGTAGGCCATGTCCACAGCATCTCCCTGGTCTACTACATTGGTCACCCAGTCAAAGAAATCTATTAGATTCATCTGACATGATCTTCCTGCTGTGAATCCATGCTGCCTTGGGTCCTATGCCCCACTGGCCTCTAGGAACTCAACAATTATTTCCTTTAAAAGTGATTCCATCATTTTCTCTACCACTGAGGTCAAACTAACAGGTCTGTAGTTTCCTGCCTCTGTCTTGCTCCCACTTTTGTGAAGGCGAATCACGTCTACCCTCCTCCAGTCCTCCGGTACCATACCATCCTCCCATGATTTGTTAAAAAGGGTAGTCAGTGGTGTCACTAGTTCTACCCTTAGTTCTTTTAGAATTCTTGGGTGAATCCCATCAGGCCCCATTGCCTTGTCCACCTTCATTTTTTTTTTAACCCTCCTCTTTATCCTCCTTTCCTACCCCAGTGTCCACTCCTTCAGACTGCTCATCCCCTTATGCCACTTACCCAGGATCTTCCCCTAGAGTGCCTCTCTCCTCCCTCCTTCTGCACATTGGGGTCTGTTCTGGGTTCGGTGGTCTTGGGTGGAGCTGTCTTCATCTAGGACCACTGAGGGGTTTTTCCGTTTTCTCCCTCTACCCACTGAGGATGTCGGCATGCAGGACTGATGTCCAGACAGATGGTGTGCTGACACATGCCATTGTCGAGTGCCCTGATGTCCTCCCCTCCCCAGCTCTCGGCCGCCTGTGTCCCGGTGCCCGTGCTTCCACCGGCCCCGGAGCGTCGGGTGCATACAGCACCCCAGGAACCCACCACCGGAGGAGGCGAGCATCCGTTGGGATGCTCGATCCTCCTCCTCCCCCCCCGACCCCCGGCAACCCGAGTCCATTCCCGCATCAGGTCATGGCGTGGCGCGAGGTGTGGCATCCAGCGCTCAACCTCAGTGCCATTGGGCCAGCCACCTTCAGTTTTAAGAGTTCTTTCAGAATCCTTTCTTCTGTGAATGGACTGGTATCGACTCCCTATCCAGAGTGCTTCTATTCTTTGATTTAGGTACCTCCCCCTCCTCTTCTTTTGTGAATACTGAAGTATTCATTCAGTATCCCTGCTTTATCACTGTCATCCTCTGCCCACCCTCCCTTCCCTTTAGTAAGCCTCACTATCCCTTCCTTCATCTTTCTTTGCTCCCTAATGTACCTATAAAAGGTTTTATCCCCCTTCTTAATTGAGCTGGCTCAGTTTGGGCTTTTGCTATTCTGACTGCCTTCCCCACTTCCTTCTGCTTTAACTGGAACAGTTCTCTGTTCTGCTCCTTCTGTGTTTCCTTATACTTCCTGAATGCTACCTTTTTCTCCTTAACCTTCCCTGCCACCTCTTTTGAGAACCATAGTGGTCTTTTCCTTCATTTTGCTTTGTTGATTTGCTTCACACAAAGGCGTGTTGCCTCTATGATGGATGTTTTGATTGTTCCCCATTGTTCCTCCACCCCTCCTTCTTGCCAGTTTGCTAGCACTTTTCTGAGGCACTCTCTTATTTTCCCAAAGTCAGACCTCCTAAAGTCCAACAATCTTGCTTTTGTATGGCTTGACTCTATGGCTGTGTTTATTGTGATCCACACTGTTTGGTGGTCACTTGTTCCCAGATGGCTACCCACTTCTAAATCTGAGATCCTTTCTCCATCCCCATTTGACAGTACCAGGTCTAAGATTGCTCCCTCCCTAGTGGGTTCCACCACTAGCTGTCTGAGGCATGCCCCCTGTAGGGCATTGAGAATAAACATGCTTTCTGATGTGGCTGCAGCTAGGCAGCTCCAGCTAACGTCTGGCATATTCAGGTCCCCCATCAACAATATTAAGTATAGGCACACTGATTCCAAAGGTACATCTCCTCCCTGTTTCCCACAGACAAACTTTATTTCAGTACGCCTCTCCCATGTAACTAGTTCATATCACATATGAAATGCATTCCATCCCCTTTTCCCCGACCCTAAATGCTCTCACAAGCCATTTTTATTAGGGTTGTTAAACTTTACTATTTAACAATAGCGCCCAGAAAACATACGATCGTGAGGCTGACTATCTACACATCATCCTAGTCCAAAAAAGATCTTATAAATCGGAGTATATGCTTAAGAAACTTCTTGTTATACTACTTATTTGCTCAGAGAATGTTGAAGTTAACCTTTGTCCTAATACCCTTACGCTCCCTTAGAATTTGGTTCAGCTACTGGTCTAAAAATGATGTTGAAGAATGTATGTAGTCTCCAAAATTAAATAGATTTAGTGAAGGCTTGGGTATCTCATACTAATCCTGATATCCTGGTTGTTACAGAAACTTTATTTATTTATTTAAGAGTTTAGCCAGGAAGGCACACTGAGCAGAGTACTGCTTGATTCCAGATGCATCCTGGGGGGAAGGGGAGGGAGGAGTAATTACAATCCCCTAAAATACAAAGCAATAAAACAGTGGTAGCTGGATGATGATGCAAACAAATGAGCAATGATAGCCTGTACAGAGCTAGAAAAAGAAAGGAATAGAGGTTTAGGTGCGGTTCATACAGCAAGATGGATAAGAAGAGTGCAGGTGTACAATACAACAATTAAGCAATTACAATGTGCAATACAATACAAATTAGCAATTACAGTGCTTAGCCCTAGCCACAGTAGAGGAGGAGGACTTGGAGCACCTTTTAGTTAGACGCATGTGCAAGTGGAGGAGAAGTGATCAGTCAGATGAGCATAGAGATTCCAGGCAGAAGGGGCATGCCGAATGTCTGCTGGGAGGGAGTTCCACAGCTTTGGCATACGTTAAGTGAAGGCTGACTGGCCTGCAGCGGTGGACATGTGTGGGATAGATAAGAGTCTAGTATCATTGTGCCTGAGTGAGTAAGCTGGAAGAGGAGCGGCGGAAAGTGCCAGGGAGAGATATGGGGACAGGAACTGGGACCAGAACTTGGCTGTGAAATGAGTGCAGTCTGTGAGGTGGCAGTTCTGCAGCGAGGGGAAGCCCAGCGATTGATATAGGATGCAATGATGGGTGGAGTAGGGACAGTCAAAGGCAAAATGGCAAAACACATGGAAGAGTGTGTCCAGTCTGGCCAGGCTGGACTTGGGAGTGGCACTGTACACTACATCCCCATAGTTAATAACTGACAGAGTCATTTTCTGTACCATAGCACTGTGAGCCAGTAGTGGGATGCATCCACGATTATGGTAGAGGGCATCTAGTCTGGGGTGTAGTTTTTTTGTGGATGGCATTGATATGCACAGAAATGTCTAGGTACTGGTTGAGTCAGACACCAAGATACCTAAAGGAGGAGCTGACCTCCAGAGTAGTCCCATCGAGGGTGTGGAAGGTGGGGATTGTAGGGAGCCATGAAGGTCTCTGCCTTGTGCTGAAGGTCATAGAGATGTGTTTTTTGGCATTGCAGTAAAGCTGAATTGAGTGAAACCAGAGCTGGACGTTGTTGAAGTCCTGCTGCAGTCTGATCGCCACATCAGTGGAAGAGGGGCCAGATGTATACAGTACCATGTCATCAGCATACATGTGAATGGATGTGTGTGGGCAAGCAGAGGGCAGGACATTGAGAAAAACAGAGAACAGGAGCCATCCCAGGACCGAGCCCTGCGGCACACCTGATGTGATGGGGAGGGGGCAGAGGTTGAACTACCAGTTCTGACTGATTGTGACTGGTCAGCCAAATAGAAGTGGAACCATTCTGTAGCCGGGTCACAGAGCCCTGTGTTGGAGAGCTTGGTCAGAAGGAGAATATGGGAGACAGTGTTGAACACCTTTGCAGGTCGACAAAAATAGCTGAGGTGATGTACCCATTTTCCATGGTGGAGAGTATGGAGTTGGTGAGTTTCAGCAAGGAGGTGGTGGTGGAGCGGGACTTCCTAAAGCCAGACTGGTAAAGCGTGAAGAAGGATGAGGAGTCAAAGAAGGAAGATAGTAGGCAGAGGACCAGGTGTTCCTGGAGCTTAGCCAGTATGAGGAAGAGGGAAATGGGGTGGAAGTTGCCAGGGGTCGAAGTATCACCACCTGTAGGAAGTAAGATGACTGTGGCATGCTTCCACTCAGAGATGATGGAGGCTAGAGAGAATGATAGACTGTAGAGAGCAGCCAGTGGGGTGAAGATGGCCAGAACTGATAAGTACAACATTTTGGCATCCAGGCTAGTGGGGCATTTACCCTGGGTATGATTCAGAGCAAACAGGAAGTTTAGAACCTCAAGCAGGGTGACTGGGTGGAAGGAGAAGGAGGAGTTGGGAGGAGGGGCTTGAGCGGAGGAGTAAGGAGGAGGCAGGGGGTGGGAAGAGGAGGACGGCAGCATAGGGAGACAGGACAACAGTGCCGAGGTGCAGTTACTGAAAAAGGTGTTGAAAGCAGAGGCCACTGCTGTAGGGTTGGTAACAGTGTAACTGCCAATGTTTAAGGCTGGTGTAGGTGGCAGGAAGGGAGGGGAGAAAAGTGAATTGACCACCTTCCAGAATTTTGCAGGGTGACTTATATTAGAGTGCAAGGCTGTTTTGAAATAATTGGCTTCAGCCTGGCGGATGATCCTTGTAGATGCATTACAGAGGGTGCAGTACTTTAGGTGGTCATGGGGAGAGACAGAGACCTTGAAGGATTTCCATGCTAGATCCCTTGCTCTGAGGTTGTCAATGGCATCTGCTGTGATCCAGAGGAGGTGGGATCCCTGCACCCTTGTCTGTCTGAGAGGGGTATGGTGGTTCCAGACAGCTAGGAATCTGGATTTGAAGCCTTCTGGGGTGGAGTCCAGGGAGGTGGTCTGGTGGATGGGTGACCAATCAGTGGTGGACAGGTCATGGAGAAGGAAGGGGAAGTCGAGGGATCTGTAGGACCTGGTCAGGAGGATGTGAGGGGGTGCTGTCTTAGGTCTGAAAGTTTTTCTTACCATATATGTCATGTTATGGTCACTTAGGGCATCAGGTAGAAGCCCTGAGGCAAGTATCTGGTGTGGATGGGATGCGAGGGACCAGTCAAGGAGTGAGTGGTTTAGTGATTTATGGTTATGGAGAGAGGGCTCAATGATCATTTAGAACAAGTTTAGGGTGGTTACCAGGTTGCAAAGTTTGGCATTCTTATTGGAGAGCCAATTCACGTTGAAATCACCCTGGATGTGTAGCTCACCCTCGAGGGCCTTAGACTTTAGAGTGCCAAGATGATCCAAGATGACGTGCATGGGGGTGTCAGGTGAACAATAGGAACCTGAGATGAAGATGGGAGTTGTGTGGGGGGAGGGAGATTTTTACCAAAATAGAGTCGATTGTTTTTGTGGGCATAGGTAGTGTGACTGGGGAGAACTGGAGAGCAGACACAACATACATGGCAATGCCGCCACCTCTTTTTTTACCAGGTCAATCATGATGAATGACTATGTATCCCAGAATAGCAACTTCAGTGTCATTGTTGTGGGGTTTTAGCCAGGTCTCTGAGATGAGCAGGACGTTCTGACGAAGGGAAAGGATGGTTGGCTGCAGCAGAGTGAGTTTGGGCAGAAGGCTGCATATATTGAGGTGGATCAGATTCAGACCTCTAGGGAGTTGGACGATAGGGGGAAGAGGAGCGATTGTGGGAGGAGATAGGACCAGGGTTTTGTTCGATGTTCCCAGATGTAAGAAGCAGGAGAGAGATCACTAGTTTGATTATAGGTCATGTCCACAGGAGTTTACGGGGGGAGACTGCTTCTAATTTAGAATGTACATCAGGGAACTGGATTTGCATATAAAGGGCTATTTGGCCTGTGTAGGAGGAGGATGGGAGGATGGAAGCCCCAGTTAACAGGTAAGGTAGGTAAGTCACGAGGGGTCGACTTGCAGAGGAGGTGATGGAGGGAGATGGGAAGGCAGTTGGGGTACAGGATATAGGCAGTCAGTCCTCCATTGCAGGGTTAGAGAAGGGCGGGAGAGACACCAGGGGTGCCAGTAAGGAAATAATAGCTAGTATAGCCAGCGTTATGAAGCAGTATATGAGGGAATCAGAAGTATTTGAGGAAGGGAAGCGGGTTGCCAATATGACTGAAGCGGCTTCTAGTGGAAGGAGAGGATCACCTGCTAATGAGATAGTAAGCTGATTGCTTCTGGGCATCATGTGACATGTGCTATATAACGAGGAGTTCACCAAGGGTGGTGGTGGGGGCAGTGGGGTAGCTGACGTGAAGCATCAGTGCAGCCTCCACTAGCCATTGCTACTGTTCAGGCTCATGCTGCCACATCTCCCTCATCTCCCTTCCATACCTGTGTTTTCGACAGGCGGGGGTTCAGCTCTGCGCTCTGGGAGGGTATGTCACATGGCAACCGTCCACCCACCGGAGGGGGGCCTTAGCTGTGAAGAAGAGAACAACAGGTTAGGAGATAAAGGTACATATAGTGGGAGAGGTTCAGCAGCAGGAAGGGAGGGGTCAGACTAGGAGAGGGGGAGACTAAAGAGCTAAAATATTGAACCAGCAGCCTGCATGAATCTGGTGGTGCTCCAATTTAGTAGGATAAAAATACCTGCTGCTCAGATTAGAGTAATCACTGCACTAGCTAGCAAGGGAAGACTCAAAAATATATGTGTCGGCTTAGCTGAAGAACTGGTACTAATGAAATTAATTTTGGATAAAATATTCATCAATTACTGTTAGGAACAAAATTAAATGTGAGACTTAACAGTTCAGCTGGATTGAGAAAGCATAGTCGGAGATAATACTAGGACAGAGCAACTAAGTGAGCGGCTACTGGAGCTTACAACATATATTAAAGTAAACAGTAATATAGAAGTGGCTACTGATGCTTGAAATTATATTAAAGTACACAGCAATACTGATGTGAAACCAGTACATTCGAAGAGATTAAGGGGAAAAAAACTATCTGCAGTTATCTGCTGATTAAAAAGACAGTGGGATCTAAGTGGCAGTCCTTTGTTTAAAATTGGCGCCAAAACTCCTGCACTAGCTGTTGCTACTGTTCAGACTCATGCTGCCACGTCTCCCTTCTGTACCTGTGTTTTCCTCTGGCGGGGGGGGGGTCAGCTTCTTTGCAGCTCTTAGGAGGATGTCCTGCCCTTGTGACTGTCCACCCACGGGGAGCCTTAGCGGTGTTTTTGGAGGATGAGAGGGTTTGGCTTCCTTGCAGCTCTGGGGAGAGTGTCCTGCTCTCGTGATCGTCCACCCATGGGGGGAGTCTTGGCTGTGTTTTTGGCAAGTTGGGGGGGTTCAGCTTCCTTGCAGTTCTGGGGAGGGCATCCTGCCCTCGCAACAGTCCACCCACGGGGAGAGACTTTGCTATGTTTTCGGCTGGTGGGGGGGTTCGGCTTCCTTGCAACTCTGGGGAGGGTATCCTGCCCTTGCAATCATCCACCCATGGGGGCAGGCTAAAGACCATCCACCCATGGGGGAGGCTAAAGGCTTCCATCCATGATCAGCAGGTACTGTAGCACTACCTTCCTTCAAAACTTTTCGCTTTGATAGACCAACAAGGGGAGGGGGTGTGGTAATTTGTATTAGTGATACGTTTTGGGACACCAGAATATTTGCTTCAGCTAAACCTAAGGAATTTGAATGGTTTGGTCCTAAAATCAGCAGTGTCACCCTCCAAAGAAATCAACATATTTGGCTGCTATAGACCGCCAGTCGGAGGCTCAGAGTTACTTAATGCCATTTGAAACTTCATCGACTCTAACTCCAATGAAACAATAATCCTTGGGGACCTTAACCTGGATTGGCTCAGCCCTAGATCTAATATCCTTAAGGAATTATGTGAGAAACTAGGCATCTCACAACTAATCACAGAACCAACTAGGCCCAACATTAAAAACCCTAATAAAAATACATTGATTGACCTTTTATTAACAAACAGGCCTCATAAATATACTTGCTCTGCTGTATTTTTTAACGTCAGTGATCACAACATTGTGGTTGGAATACGGTAATTGGAAAGGCTCCTCCACAATGCAAAATTTGTGACCAAGCGCAGCTATCAGAAATTCAATTGGGAAAATTACTTAATAGTTCCCAGGAAAATAAACTGGCAAACTTTTTGTCTAGTTGCTTCAGTAGATGAAGCAGTTGGCAGTTTTACTACAGTGCTATTATCACTAATAAATAAACATGCCCCATTTATAAAACCTAGAGTTAAACAGGCCTCTCAGCCATGGTTCACACCTGGCCTGAAACAAGCCCTAGCTATGCGGGATAAACTATGGGCCACGGCTAGACTAACCAAGTTACCCCTGGATTTGTTGGCCTTCAAGAGGGAAACAAATGCCTGCACAAAGCTCTTTAGGACAGCAAAAGTAAATTTTTACACAAATGCACTGGAACACGCTAAGGAAAATCCAGCAAAAATGTGGCGCACAATTAAATCTGTTGAAGGACATAGACCACCTCCATCAATCCCATCAAAATTTATGTCCCAGGGAAGCATATTTTCGGATCAAGCAATAATCCTTCAAAAACAGAACTCACATTTTGCCACAGCTGGACTAGCATTTGACTCCTCTCCAGCCACAAAACTAGCGAAGGACTCATTGCTGGGGGATACCCCAGCCAGTCCACAAATCCTGAACTCTCTCAGCCTATCCCCAATAACTTTTAAACAAATTGAAGACATGTTAGTAATGTTACATATCAAGAGAGCGCTGGTGTGAATGGGACAGACCTCTTTTTCCTTCAAGATGGCTCGTACTTCCTTACTGTCCCTATAACTTATTTATTTAACATGTCAATTACTTCAGGCACTGTCCCCACCCTATTGAAAACAGCCCATCTACCCCCTCTGTTCAAATCGGGTGACCCTTGCGTACTGAATAACTATAGGCCCATTTCAATATTACCCATACTCTCTAAACTTCTTGAAAAATTAATCAATGCACAACTAAGGGATCACCTAGAAAAAATTGAACTTTTTAATCCACTCCAATCAGGCTTTTGACAGCAACATACAGTAGTAGAGTTTCAGCCCTGGCTAAAGTGACAGATGACTGGCTTGCTGCCCCCGACCACAAACATTTTACTGGAGTTGTGTTTCTAGACCTAAGTAAGGCATTTGACATGGCAGAGCACAACCTACTGTTGTTGAAACTTAAAGAGCTAGTGCACTGTTTAAAGCTAATATTAGATTTTAAAAGCAGCCAACCATTACCTTTTATATCCAAGGTAATTTTTCTTTTCCCTTTGTTTAATTAGAAGATTGTTCACCTGATGTTAGTAGGTGTGATGTGTAGAACAGCTGTTATTCTGGCAGCTGACTTATCTTGCTCTACTGCCCCCACACTACATCATCAGCATTGTGACCTCACTGACTGTGATATCACTGCTACTTAGGAACAAGTGAGTAACTGCCAGTTCATTCACCTGTGATGTCACAGTCAGTGAGATCATAATGCTGATGACGTAGTGTGGGGCAGTAGAGTTAGATATGTCAGCTGCCAGTCTAAGAGCTGTCCCACGCATCCAGCACATTACCACATAGAATACTTTCTGATGCACAAAAGGAAAAAGAAAAATACTTCAGAAATAAAAAGTTACAACTGACAACTCAAAATTTGTATTATTTTCCTGTCTGCCTGTTTTGGCTACACCAGCTTTTTAAGGAAAATGGATTAAATCGCATATCTGTTAGCTCGCTTGCTAGCTACCTATTAGGGAGAGTCCAATGTATTTATTCCTACCTTGAGCAGACTAATTCCTTTACCATACATAGCCCCCTCATCTTCTGGCTGATGACTGGTCACCAGTGCTGCCTCTTTTGGTGCTACGAGTGTCTGTTCCCTGCTTTGCGCAGCTCCACAGCACACAGGTCCAGCGTTGCCTGTGGGAACATTGCAGGGGGTGACTTGGGCTGTGGTGTAGCTGAGTTGATCTAGCTGAATGCATGCATCTTGCATTGTCTACCATTGTGTCCACCCCTTCTGCCACTCCATGGACGGTGACCGCTGTCCACGTCTCAGCCACCAGTAACACCAAGGGGGTCAGCCAGCTGTCCATGCTTGGCAGGCCACCGCCCGTGCCACGGTGTGCCCTTCCACCAGAGCTAGCTTCCACTTCACCACCACCCTCAGGTCCCGCTACTTGTGCCTGATTGCCACCAGGGTACATGCCTCTGACCTGGTAGCTTTTACGGTGGCCTATATTTCAAACCATATCCTGGCCTTGACCTCTGCTGGTGTGTTCAGGACCTCTGTACCATACAGCATGCTGTAGTGCTGGCATATATTGATGACAATGGTGGCAATTTTGTCACCACTGTAGTTTGTAGCATGGGTTCGACTCCCACCTTGTGCCTGGCCACATCCCTCTTCATGGGTGCCACCGCCCCTTCATCCATTGCTGTCCTCACTGTTCTCTGCTCCCATCTCTGCATCCACTTGCTGTTCCATCATAGCGTACTGCCGGCTGCTGTGCATGGTATTCACAGCTGTGCGGTTGCACAGGGTTTGTGCCATCACCTTATACGGCGGGGTCATGGGGTGTTCCCATGTAGTGCAGACCTGCCTGCACTGCCTGTGTGGTGCCCTCCGTGGCTTGTCTGGCACTGCCCAATGCATGTGCCTGCCTTCATGCATACCACATAGCCACCATCCACTGCGCAGCGCAGAGCTGCGCACATACCTTATGTCTGTTTTTGTCATACTTCCAGCTCTTTCGTACATATGGCCCACTGCTAGGAGATTCACTGGAGATTATACAAAAAAATTCCTATTTCCTACAGAAGTCAGGAAGCGGTTAGTCCAAGCCACATTTCTCCCTTTACTAGATTATGCAGACACTCTGTACTGCAACAGCTCAACATCTTGCCTTCACAAATTGACATAGTTTACCATCGGGCTCTACTTTTTATCTTAAATGCCACTTCAAGAATACATCATTGCTCATTATATTCAGTGATGGGGTGGATGTCACTTGCCACCAGAAGGAGGATGCATAGCTGTACCTGGGTGTGCAAAAACCATGCAGAATAAACTTCTCTCCTACATTTCTTCCCTATTTCACTGATCCCTTAGTTACTACTCACTTAGGAAAAACTCTGTAATCTTACTAGGCATTCTCAAATGTTGCACCCACTTGGGAAAAACTGCAGTCAGTTACACTTTATCTTCTGCTTGGAATAAACTCCAAAACACCCTCAGGCTCTCCAACTACATGAATGTTGTCAAATCTCTTATATGCAATTCCATTAAGGAGGATTGTCTCTGTTACGTTAACTAGCCGGGCCCTTGGGATTCTTTTGTCCTCCAATTACAACTAGGTCTAAGCACTTTACCAGCTATTGGGAATCTGTATCCATTACTGTGCACTTATTCTACCCCCACCCCATCTGCTGGCTGGAAACTGACTGTCTTGCACTGTATTTGTATTTTTGTTGCTTAGGGCTAATTCTGTCCTTTGTACTATGCTTTCTGTGCCATTTTGTTATCTTCCTGAACAGCTTTTGTCGGAAATAAAATTAATACAAATCCACTGTAATTAAGCCACATTAAGATGTAACACCAATTTTCCAATGTTCCTGACTGAAAGAAGTATATAAATATGCCCTAGTTTACCCTCATGATGCTGCATTTTTGATTCAGTCTGTCTGATGGAGCAAACAAAGAAGGATACACTCACTCTTGAGCAGAAAGTTGCTTTGATAAACAGATTATACCATCCAGATGCAAAGTGCTCAGAACTAGCAAAAGAATATTTTATTTATTTATTTATTTATTGAAGATAAATCGGAATTACAATCCTTTGAGTCACAGACACCTTTGCAAAGGCTCCACGCCAGTACAAGTAAGGTTAAAACATTACATTACACATTACACAGAAATCAAACATAAATCATTCAGTTCTGGTATATATACATTGTTATATAGTAGGATAACAGCATCCAGGATCTTAGAGAAGACCCTAGGTCAGTAGTTGTGGGATACTGCTGGTTATAGTTTGAAAGGCCATTAGTAGGGCCCCAAGTCAGGGTTTATATACAGAGATTGTAGGACCTGAGTATGTAGTCATTGGTAAAGAAAAAACATTTTGTCATTACTGCACTGGGATATCATTCTGCACTAGCGCTATTACTGTTTACAATAGTCCACTTTTTTGATATTCACGGTGGGAGTATCAATAACAGCCACAAGCTGCGGAGTTAAGGAGGAGGTTCTTGAATCCCATCTTAAAAAGGCCAAGACTGGGTGCCAGGGAGATGGAGGATGGTAGGCTGTTAAGCCAGAGTGGAGCACAATACCGGAAAGGCCTTTGCCCTAGAGAGGTCCAACAGTGGGGGACTATGAGAGAGGTACTAGCAGGGCATTGTAGGGCCCTTCTGTATGAGACTGGCTGGATAATGGGATGGAGGCCTTTAAGTGCTAGCTTCAGGAGTACTTTTTTGTCAAGGAGGCAAGTGTGATACTTAAGCCTACCTTCAAAGGTTAGCCAGTTAGCAAGCTTGCAGAGCTCACATGTGTGGGTAAATCTATCACATCCAGTGACCAGTCTGCAGGCTTTATTGAGGGCTAAGTTGATGCAGGGTAGGGTAGTTTGGTCTGCAGATCCATAAATCACAATGCCGTAGCCCACCAAGGATAGGACGGAGCTTGATACAGAGAGACGTAGGGCATGGGGGGGTAGGCAGTGTTTATGTCTGTAAAGAATCAACAGCCTACAGTTAACAGCAGAAGAAAGGTGTTGAATGTGTGAGAGATAGGTGAGGGAGGTGTCCAGTGTGACACCCAGTTATTTGAAGTAAGAGACCTGCTCAAGTTGGGAACCCAAAGAGTTTGAGATGTTAAGGGGGGCATTCTTATCAGGGCTTTGGCAGTGAGCAAAGATCATGGATTTTGTTTTGCTGTAGCTAAGGACTAGGCGATGCTCAGCAAACCAATATTCAAGTTCTTTGAAAAAGCCCTGTAGGGCAGTTTGCTGGGAGCCTGGTCGGGGGTGTTTCCAGAGAACTACGGCATCATCCATATATAGCAGTAGCTTCCCACTGCATGATTGAGGGAGGGAGTTTAGGAAGAGAGTGATAAGCAGTGGACTGAGAATGGACCCTTGTGGGATCCCAGTCAGGACTGGTCTAATAGAAGAGAGGGTGGTGTTAATTTTGACCTGTTGTGTCCAGCTTGAGAGATAATCTTTGAGCCAAGCTGTGGCATCATGAGAAAAATTCACTAAAGAAAAGGAGTTAAGAAGTAGCACGTGACTGACTCTGTCGAATGCTTTAGTCAAATCTACATGGATAGCACCTGCCATGGACCCCTGCTCCAGGGCCTCATGTATATAAATTCAAGGACGGCAGTGGCAGTGCTGTGACCCCTCCTGAAATCATGTTGTTCATGGCAGAGCATATTATGTTTGGCCAGATAATCGGTAAGCTGGTCCGACACTATTTTTTCAAGTTCTTAGAGAGGGGCGGTAGGATCGAGATAGGTTGGTAGTTGCTGGTGGAGGTGGGGTCACCACTCTTCAGGATCGGGGTTATGATTTTTCTTTTCCAGATAGTGAGAAATTGGCAGAGTCATAGCGACCAGTTAAGTATCTTGGTGAGATGTGGCAGAGTCACAACCAGCATAAGTCGGAGAAGTTTAAGGTCAAGGGAATCACTACTATAGCGCGAATTCGCCAATGCTTTGGTGAGGTAGTGCTTTGCTTCATTGCAGGAGATGACTCGTAGTCAGAAAGAGAGGGGACCGTGGTGGCTGAGGTGCCCACGGGGCGGCTTGGGATCTGGTCAAAGAAGTTTTTAGGGAGGATATGGTGGAGATCTGTGAAGGTGGTATTAAAGGCGTCAGAGATGGTAGCAGGGTCTTGGGAGAGAGCTCCATCAACTAGCAACTGCGTAGGTGCAAGGGAGATGGGTTTCCCACATAGTTCCTTAATATTACTCCAGAATTTTTTCCCGGAGCCCCACGTGATGGTTAGTGTTTGCTTATAGTAAGTAGCCTTAGCTTGCCATATGGCCCATATGCATTTGTTTCTGGCCTCTCTATAAAGTTGTCTGTCCAATGGTAACTGAGAGTCCAGAGCCCTTTGCCAGAGGTTATCTGTATGGCGCATCTGCTCAAGCAGTGATTGTGAGATCCAGGGGGTGTCCCTATTTTTTATAATTTGCTTTGTGAAGGGAGCAAAGATGTCACAGGCAGCATTAAAGGTGGCAATAAAGGAGGTGAGGGCTGCATCAACAGATAGGGCATTGTGGATTGGTGACCAGTCGCAGGAAGTAAGGTACAATCTGAGACAGGAGAGAGAGATCCTTTTTTCAGGTGCCTTTGGACTGTAACTTTAGGAGGGCTGGGGGGGAGTTTATTTGACCACCAACAGGTGACATGGGAGTGGTCACTTATCAAGTCAGGGAGTACTTTGACCTGGGAGAGGTTGTTGGGACAGTTAGTGAAGATGAGGTCGATAAGTGTGGAGGACCCAGTTCTGGGATCTAGTTTGGTGGGGGATTTGACTACCTGGGAGAGGTCGTAGGCAAGAACAGAGTCTTTGTAGGTAGCAGACATGGCAGTTAGTCAATTCACATTGAAGTCTCCCATTATAATGACTTCACTCTTGGGAGGGAGATGGGTGATACTGGATAGTATAGAATCAAAGGCTAGCTTTTGGTTAGTGGGAGGATGTATACTGCCATAATGTAGAGCATTTTGCTGGGGTTGCCAAGGATTACCTTGATGGTTATGGCTTGGGCACCATGAACAGGTATAGGAAGGGAGATGGAGAGAGCCTGCAGTGTGGATTTGACATAGATGGCACATCCTCCACCTCACTTGTTTAGCCTGTCTGCTTGAAAGATGGAATAGCCACTTAAGGAGACAGAAGCATCTGGGGTGTTTTTTGAGTCCCAGGTCTCAGATAAGGCAAGGATGTCAGGAGCGTGGTGAGTAATCCATCCCTGTAGATGTGTGAACTTCCTTGTTAGGCTGCAAATATTGAGGGATGCCAGAAGCAGGCTGCCATGTCTGTCCCCCAGAGTGACATTAGCAGTAGATGGCCCTGGGTTTGGATGCACATTTCCTGATAGTAAGAGGAGGAGTAGTACATGGCGAAGAAGAGCTAACTGGCTCAGTTTGTGTGCAATGAGAGAGAACTGAGAAGTAGTGAGGTTTTTAGTGGGCATGACTGGTATAGGGAGGGTGAGTAAGAGGTGGACTAACATGGTTGGAGCCGATGCGGGATGAGGTTGGAGCAGGGGATAATAGGGTGGCATGAGAGGTGAGATCCACTGGTGGATTGAATGGCAGTACTGCCTATTATAGAGGAGTAAATACTGCTTTCTATTTTTGGATGAAAGTACTTTGAGAGAGGCCAAGGAAGAGGTTCTTTATTGGGAGAAGTAGTAGGTCAGATACTGGGGTCCCATATCTGTGGCTCTTTCCCTAGCAGAAATGGTGGAGGGTAAGGGAAGAAAGGGAGCAGGGTGATGAAAAAGCCTATCACCCGAAGATAATTGTCCATGCTGTACCTGTGTGTGTTTTAAAGGTAGTGAATGGGTTGGGGGTGTCTAGTGGTGAGAGTGTATAAGCTGCTAATGGCAAAATGGGCTGATTGGTTAAAACGGCCACGTGACCTCCCCCTATATAGTTCACTGCTCACCAAGGGTAGTGGTGGGGGAGGTGGGGCAGCTGGATCACAGCGACGGTGGGGTCTCTGTTCTGAGCTGTCTCGCAGGCAAGCAAAGTCAAGCTAGCAGCACATTTACAGATCCTCCACTTTATTTCTTTTTTGCACTTGGCGATTCCATGCCTGCAAGATTTTTGTGTGGGGAAGGGCAGCTCTGGGACCCTCGCGACTTCTATATGATGTGGCCCAGCTGTGGAAAGAGAGATAGAGGAGAAAGTTTAAATAAGGTATGAAACTTGGGGGTGGGCCAACATACTGAGAAGCGTTAAATTAATTCATTAATTCATTTATGTGGTGCTGGAGTGAAACTGAAGTAAAAACACGGCTAAGAAAGGCAGGGTTTACCTAGGGCACAATTAAATGTCTGGCTGCGGCTGAAAATAAAGCCTGAGCTGTTCGGTGCAATGCCGATTGTGTTTAATTTACTTACAGCACTCAATTAGGACAGTTAAAGGCTGCTGAACTGTGGTCTATAACTGTGGGTAGCAAGCACCCGACTAGGGTATTTCAGGTTAAATACTCTGACTGCGTATAGTAATAAATCTGCTTTCTGAGCAATCTCTAATGTAATTATTATAAACACATCAGTTGTAAGCCCTGGTATCGAGTAAATTGCTTTACTGTGCAAGTTGTGAAATAAATTAGAATTAATTCGGAGGTTACTTAAAGCTGCATTCAAATCTGATTTGATTTTTGGCGCCAACATGCACAACAATTAAGGCGACTGTAAGAGTCAGCAGTTCGGTCACTGTTTTTAGTAAAATTAGACAATAGTAAGAATAAAAAACTACCAGCACATTTATGGGGACAGAAACAAGCTTTATAGCAGTTATTTGGTCCCTTAGGAAACAAAGACATAGGTCATAAGTCCTCTGTTCATTCTGAGTTGTCTAGCAGGCAAGCAAAGTCAAGCTAGCAGCACATTTACAGATCCTCCACATTATTTCTTTTCTGCACTTGGCGATTCTGTACCTGCAAGATTTCTGTGTGAGGGAGGGCAGTTCTGGGACCCTCGCAACCTCTATACAATGTGGCCCAGCTGCAAGATTTCTGTGTGGGAGAGGGCAGCTCCAGGATTCTCGCAACCTCTATACGATGTGGCCCAGCTGCAAGATTTCTGTGTGGGGGAGGGCAGCTCCAGGATCCTCACAACCTCTATACGATGTGGCCCAACTGCAAGATTTCTGTGTGGGGGAAGGCAGCTCCAGAACCCTCGCAACCTCTATACAATGTGGCCCAGCTGTGGGGATTGATGGGATTGATGTGTCTACCATATCCCATATTTATACCTCACAGGAGCACTTGCTTTCTGAGTGGGAAGGAGGAGAGGATAGGATAGGATAGGATAGGATAGGATAGATAGGTAGGATAGGATAGGATATGGGGAGAGAAAGGAAGAGAGCTGGTAAAAGCGAGTCAGTCAAGACTGCTTTACTGCACTGGTTCACACCCAGCCAAGCTATCAATGCCACTATCAGTGGGCCAATTCTCCTTCAAAAGGCACAACAACTTGCTGACATGCTGGAAATCCCACTTACCCCAAGCAATGGGTGGCTGTGCCATTGGAAGGAAACGCAAGGCGTTGTGTATAAATGGTGCCATGGGGAAAAAAGAGATGTGGACGCAGAGTCCGCAGAGCACTGGATAAATTAAGTGTTGCCAGCAGTTTTAGCAAAATTTGTACCCGCTAACATTTTCAATGGAGATGAAATGGGTCTTTACTTCAGGGCAACACCGGAGGGCATGCTGACATTTTGATCTGAGGCTACCAGTGGCAGAAAAAAAAGAAAGAGAGTGAATTTCTGTGCTGCTTTGCACAAACATGCTTGGGACTGAGAAATTAAAGCCAGTCATTACTGGTAAATCTCGTAATCTGAGATGTTTCAATGAAATTGAAGTCAGTACGCTCCCTGTCATCTATGAGGCAAACAGTAACGCCTGGATGACAGCAAAGATCTTTACCAGATGGCTGCAGCTAGTGAAGGAACAAATGCAAGACATTGATGAAAGATAGCGTTGTTGTTAGACAACTGTAGTGTGCACCCAAACATTAAGCTGTCCCACACAAAAAAATAGTCTTCTTGCCACCGAACACCACATCGCTCATCCAACCAATGGACATGGGCATCATTAAAAATGTTAAACAGTTCCATCACAGAAAGGTTTGTTACTCCCCCAACCCACATTATTGTCAAAAACATTGCACTTGCTAATCTCAGCCCAACTGCTAACCCTTTCTTTCTTGTTTCTTGTTTCTCCAAATGTAGATCATTGAGAAAATACTAATCCACATCGATTCTGAAGGATCTCATCGCTTTGATGACCTGGCAAAAAAATTGTCGATATTGGATGCCATACAGACACTGGACTGGGCATGGTCTGCTGTCACTCAGGACATGATAGCCAGCTGCTATTGGAATGCGGGGCTGATGTCACTGAGTCCATCTGAGGGAACCAGGAACCTGGACATGGACAACAGAGACACGCCGCTGATTCCAGGCTTGCCAGTCGGTATGACTGCCAAAGATCATATGGAGTACATGGCCATAGATGATTCAGTTCCAGCAGTTGGACCTGTGCAGCTGTAGTCACAAGCTTGGAACAAAGTCAACAGCATTGGCGGCCATAGCTGTAAGCTTGGAGGTAGGCGGCCGGTGCTACCAAAAGGAGAACTACCAGTGGCCATAGCTGTGAGTAAGGAGATAGGTGGCCATTGCCACTGCAAGGAGAGCTACAGGTGGCCTTTGCCACAAGCAAGGGAGGTCGGCGGTCATTGCAGCGGATTGACTCCAGTATGGGAGCCAATCAGGACTGAAGAAAAAAGGTACCTAAATTTAAACAGAGCCAGGCTGCCTGTAAAAGCAGATGCCCAGTCTGTACTTAAGAAAAGGGGACAGTGGAAAAGAATGGATGTAGCCATACAGAAAGGGTCATCAGCAGTCGTTGCCGCAAGGAACAGTATCAGCTGCCATAGCCATAAGCTTGGAACAACACCCCCTCCTCTGCTATTTTTTAAATGCCCTGAAGAACACAGGGGATTGAGCAGCTCAGATAAAGGGATGGAGCACCAGGCAACAATATCTTAAAGGAGAACTGCCTTGAAAGGACAAAATATTTACATGCAATGGAAGGTGAAGTACAATCAAATGAAAAAGTAAATTATTGTATATAGGATAAAATGTAAGAATGGAAAAGGAAGCTTAGGATGGAAAAGGTGGAAATAGGGTGTTACTAAGAGGTGTGTAAAGCATAGAAACATAGAAACATAGAATTTGACGGCAGATAAGGACCGCTTGGCCCACCCAATCTGCCCATTTCCCTACCTACTGGATAAGCTGCAGATCCTAGTTAAGCAGCAAGCAAAATATTCATGCTATATGGGGAGGGGAATCAAAAGTGAAATAATTAGCACAGTGGGTTCAAGGGTAGTATTTCCTGTACAGACCTGCATAACACTTTGGGAATTTAGAACTGTCTAAACATGGAGTAGTATTTTTCTGCAAGGTTTGCATAATACATTTAGGAATTTAGTATTATCTAAATTTAATAGAAGATAGGGAATTTAGAAAGGTCTGATACAAGACAAGATAATTTCTTCCTTGGGGAAGACTAAGGTGATCAAATAGAAGGCCAGCAAAGATGGAGGGGATGACAGACAAGGCATCAGGCAGGTCTTGGGTATGGTTACTGGGCCACTAGGGCATGGGGTAATTTTGGGAGGGTGGTAGGGTGCAATGGGTGTGGGACAGCCAAGGTGTTGGACATAACATGGAGGATGGGGGGCTGCATGGTGTGTAGGCAGATTACACAGCTAAGGGATGAGGTGGAGTAGTTGAGGTGGACACTAAGCAGGGTGAGGGAGAGGGGCAAGAATGAGGAAAGGTGGAGGAACAAAGGGTGCACCAAATGGGCAAAGTGAGCAAGACAGAACATAGGTGGGGCCACAGGAGGCTTAGCATCAGGTGTAGGAAAAAAAAGAAGAAGAGGGGGTGAGGATTGGAGATGGTCAGAAGGTGGCACCAGCAGAGCGAGAGGAGAAAATGGGAACATAGGAGGGGCCACAAAGGATTCAGAAACTGGTATAGGAAAAGGAGGGAGGGGCCAGGGGAAGTGGCAAGTTGTCAGATCAAATAAAGCAAATCATGCAGCGGCAGAAATGGGCAGATAACAGGAGGGGGAAGCAAACAGTAGGCTGCAAAACAAGGGTACCATGCAGGAGAACAGATTTGCAACCTTGATGACACATGAAAAGGAGTAGGGAAAGGAGAATGGATGTGAGGTGGCCACAGGACATGAAGGTGGGGCTAAGGTAATAAAAGGTTCTAGAGGAAGGGAGACAGGGGATGTACTCTTGAGAGGGACCTCAAGGGAGGTCTCCAAGTGCCACATGGGTTGGGGGAGAACAAAATCTTTAGGGAGACACAACCCACAGAAGAAATACTGAAGGGGTCTATAATAAGCTCAGGAAGGGAGAAGATTGACAGAGGGGAGAACGATGGGGGTAGCCATGCACAGAGAGATTCAGACAGCAGTGGGACAGGACAAGCAAAAAAGGAGGGGGCAGTACTGACAAAAAGCAAGGCAACAAGCAGTGGTGACTCCAGAAGGAGGGGAAGGGGGATGTAGTACGGGGGAGCACAACACAGGGGAAGGAACTGGACAAAGGGGAAAAGGAGAACAGGGAAACTGGAAAGCTGGAAACAAGGAACACAAGCAGACAGAAGGAAACAGCAGGGTCTTGCTTATAGGGGACTCAATAATAAAAGGAATAAGATGGGGTGGAAAGGGTGCAAGGAGAAGAGGAATTTGGGTTGAGTGCATGCCAGGGATGACGGCATTCGAGGTAATGCACAATATACCCTCATGGGGCAAACAGCAAGTTGGGAGGACGCACTTGGTGCTATACCTGGGCACCAATGACCTGCAGGGGAATAGTCTACAGGAGCTGCACTCAAGATTCAAGGAGCTTGCCAGGTTTTGTAGTAATACAGAGTTCTGGTCTATTGCTTTCTCAGAGGTGCTGCCAGTGCCAAGAGCAATCACACCAAGGAAGCAAAAGATTGAGGAATTCAACAAATGGCTGGTGGGTTGGTAAGCAGATGGGGTTTGGGAGGGTGGGGACTGGGGATCAACATGAGAAGATGAGAGCCTATTTGCCCCGGACAGACTCTACTTGAATGAGAAGAGATCAGCAGTATTAAAGATCAAGTTAGCAGAGTTCATTGAAAGAACATATCATTTAAACTGAAATCAGGGATGGGGTTAAGACAAAGCCAACTCAAAGAGGCAGGAGTGATGGAAGGTATCTACCCCCCCAGATGAAGAGAGAGGGCTCAAATAAAGCACAACCAAGGGAAGGGAAGAGCTGGAGGGCAGAGAAGGGGGGGTACATGGTGGAAAGGACTGGCAGCAAACGTCAGGAGACTAGGCAACAAAATGGTAGACATGGAGACCATCATGGTGGATGAGGGTCTGGACATAGTGGTGGTAAATGAGACCTGGTGGACAGAGCATCACACATGGGAGACTGATCCCAGGCTATAGACTGTTTAGGAAAGACAGGACTGGAAAATAGGGGGGTGGCATTGTACATCAAGGACAACATTAGGGCAATGGAATGGCAGGAGGAGGCACGGGAGACAGAGGTCCTGTGGGTCACACTGGATAAATCGACTGGAGATTTTTGAGGCTGGGGGTGTTATACAGACTTCCTGCACAGGGAGAGGAAGGAGATAGACAGCTGATGCAGGTGGTTACAAGGATGGCTCACAAGGGAGAGCTGCTGATAGTGGGGGATCTAAACCTCCCTGATGTGGAATGGGAGATCCCAGCAGCAGTATCAGCTAGGAGCAGGGGGGTTCTAGAGGCACTACAAGGTGCATTCATGCAACAGATGGTTAAGGAGCCCACTAGGGGTGATAACTTACTGGACATGGTCCTGGCAAACCAGGAATGTGTGGAAGAGGTGGTGGTGGGAGATGGTCTAGGCACCAGTGATCACAGGGTTGCAAGGTTCAGGGTGAAAATGGGGAGTGAGGCAAATTGGATTAGCATGAGGGTTATGGACTTCAGAAAGACTGACTTTACCAGAATGAGGAGGATATTTAGTGAAGGTAATGGAGGGGAAGGGAAACATAAGAGGATTGGAGGAGTTATGGGAAATTATCAAAGAGGGGGTACTGAAAGCCACATCAATTTGCATAAAGAAGGTAAGAAAGAACTAAAAAGAAGGAAACCACTCTGGTTTACAAGGGAGGAGGCGGGGAGAGCAGGGAAAGGAAAAAGGCCTTCAGGAAATACAAGAAGACACAGAGGAAGGAGG
Source organism: Neoceratodus forsteri (assembly GCA_016271365.2). Classification (NCBI taxonomy): domain Eukaryota; kingdom Metazoa; phylum Chordata; order Ceratodontiformes; family Ceratodontidae; genus Neoceratodus; species Neoceratodus forsteri. The sequence goes on from CM057451.1 coordinate 762,802,831, forward strand.
ATAGGGAAGCTTACAGGGAGAAGCTGAAGGCAGCAGGGCAGAAGATAAGGAGGGCCAAAGCTGACACCGAGGAAAAAATTGTTAGGCAGGCTGAAAGGGGGGATAAAACTTTTTTAGGTATGAAGGGGAAAGGAGGAAGGTGAGGCAGGAGATAGTTCGGTTGAGAGGGGAGGAGGGGAATACAGCTGGAGGGGGTTTTGAGAAAGCAGAAATGATAAATAGCTACTTCTGCTCAGAATGTATGGAGGATGGAGGGGGTAGAGGACCCGAGCTAAGAGGGAGAGGCAGGGAAGATGAAAAGGTGGATCCTAGCCCATTCAGCAAAGACAGAGTAAGGGAGGAATTAGGCAGGATGAAGGTGTATATGGGGCCGGACAGCTTGCACTCAAGGGTTCTCCAGGAACTGAGAGAGGAGCTGGCAGCCACACTGATGAGACTGTTTAACTTGTTCCTGGATACAGGATGTGTGCCAAGAGACTGGAGGAGAGCGGAGGCAGTAAGGAGGGTGCAGAGAATTATTGTCCGGTCAGCCTCACCTCAGTGGTAGGCAAGGTGATGGAGGGACTTATAAAAGAAGGGGTGGTAAACTACCTGGTGGACAGTGGACTGCAAGACCATAGGCAGTATGGCTTCACAAATGGAAGATCATGTCAGACGAACCTGATGGAGTTCTTCAATTCGGTCACGCAAGTGATTGACAAGGGAGGGGTGGTGGACGTAGCCTATCTGGACTTCAGTAAGGCCTTCAACACCATCCCTCACAGAGGGCAAATAAATGAGCTAGAAAGCTTGGGGTGCAGAAAATAATTAGGTGGGTGGAAAACAAGTTGACAGGCAGAAGCCAAAGGATGGTGGTGAATAAAGTGCACTCTGGGGTGAAGGGGGTGATGAGTGGGGTGCCCCAGGGGCCGGTACTGGGACCCCTCCTTTTTAATGTCTGTTTTAGTGATATAGCAGATGGGCTGGAGGAGAGGGTGCATCTATTTGCTGATGATACTAAGATCTGCAATAGAGTAGACACCCCCGTGGGTAGAAGCCATGAGACAAGATCTGAAGAGACTGGAAGGATGGTCGGAAACTTGGCAGCTGAATTTCAATGCCAAAAAGTGTGTGGTGATGCACATGGGTCGTAGGAACCCTCAAGCTGCTTACACTCTAGGAGGAGAGGAAATTAAAACAACTGAGCAGGAGAGGGATCTGGGGATTATAATATCAAACAACCTGAAGGTAGCTTTGTCGACAACTGCTCTTCTTGCTTCATACTAACATACTAAAATGCCAGCAGAATAGGCCTAATGGTCTTTCGTGTCTGCTCGTTTGGTCAGCCCCCACCTTGGGTGCTGACCTTGCTGTCCCCCTCGCCTTCTCTGGCTTCTCCCTTCCCAGTTCCGGATATTCTTGCTGCATTGGATTTTGCTTCCTGAACCCTTCCCCTGTACCTGTCCCACCCCCTCTTGAACCCCTCCACTGTCTCTGCCTCCACCAGCCCCCTAGGTAGTGCATTCCATGGCTCTACCACCCTCTCAGTGAAGTAGCACCTCCTCCTTTCTCCCCTGAATCTTCCCCCCTCCAGCTTCCACCCATGCCCTCTAGTGGCCCCTTCCTCCTTCCTTCGAAGCACCCTCACTGTTCCTCCCCTATTTACCCTCTTCATGTACCTGAAGACCTCTATCATGTCCCCCCGGTCCCTTCTCTCTTCCAAAGTGTACATATTTAGCTCTTCGAGCCTCTCCTCATAGGTCCTGTCCCCCAAGCCCCAAATCATTTTGGTTGCCCTCCTCTGGACCCTCTCCAGGAGGTTAATGTCCCTCTTTAAGTGTGGCCTCCAAAACTGCACGCAGTACTCCAGGTGCGGCCTCACCAAGCAGTTATACAGGGGGAGTATCACTTCCCTCCTTCTGGAGGTGATCCCCCTAGCGATGCATCCCAGCATCCTGTTGGCCTTGGCTGCTGCCCTCCTGCAAGTCTCAGAGTTGTTCATCTTGACATCCACCACCACCCCCAGGTCCCTCTCAGCCATTGAGACTTGTAGTATTTCCCCCCCTTCCTCCTTACTAACTCTTGATTTGTAATGTTTAGCATATTGGTGATTTGGAATTTAATGTATATCAACTGTCATGTAGTATGGTATTATTTTTCTTTTAGTTTTTACTGCCTATGTTAATGTGGTGGTTCTTTGTTTCTGTATCCTAGTAGATGGCTGGCCTGTGTCTTTGGTATTATCATTTTCAATAAAAATTGAAATACAAAAAAAGCACTCTGAAGGTAGGTAACCAATGCAGCAAAGTGGTAGGGAAGGCAAATGGAATGTTGATGTGCATCAGGAGGAGCATAACCAGCAGAAGGAGGAAGGTAATCATGCCTCTTTATAAAGCTATGGTGAGGCCACATCTGGAATACGGGGTCCAGTTCTGGAGACCACACCTACGTAAGGACATTGAGGGGATAGAGAGGGTACGGAGAAGGGCAACCAAGATGGTGCACGGCATGCAGGGGAAGACATATGAGCAGAGGGCGAGGGAATTGGATATGTATCCATTGGAGACTAAAAGGGAGAGGGGGGGGACATGATTGAAGCTTTTAAGTATGTAAAGGGGATAAACAAGGTGAAGGGGGATCATATTTAAAAAGAAGGAGGGGTGAAAACTAGAGGGCATAGTCTAAGATTAGAAGGAGAAAGATATAGGGTAATGTGAGGGAGCATTTGTTTATGGAGAGGGTGGTGGAGGCCTGGAATAAATTACCAGAAGAAGTGGTGGCAGCTGAAATGGTGGAGGGATTCAAGAGGGCTTAGGACCAACATGTGGGGTTGGAAGGTAGGGGGAAGGGGAGAGTCCGTGGTAGAGGTGATGCTTAAGGGGGGGAGATAGGGCAAACTAGGTAGGCCAGTGGGGTCCTTTTTTGGCATAAGATTTCTGTGATTCTGTGGGTCTAAAAAAAGATGTTCCAACTAGAGTTTGTAACAACTAAGTCATATTTGGGCACGGTATTGTAAAACAAACAGTCAGGCAATGAATATTGCTTTTATTATTAATTTCTGATAATGTTCACCCCTGCCCAAGCCCCGATTGCCCAACTGGAAATCATAATGATTTTCATAAGATTGACACACAGTTTAAATGGACTCATTTGAATATCCATAGTATGCTTTCTAAAAAGGCTTAATGAGAAGCTTGGGCCCTTGATAATAAATTTGATGTGATTGCAGTGTCCAAGACTTGGTTAAATAGTTCCATCCCCAATAATACATTTTTATAAGATTTATAGAGGGGATAGAGTTGGTGAAAAAGGTGGAGGGTGTCAATTTTATTTCTAAGATAAACTTGTAATGGTTGAAATAACTACACGTAAGTATTGTGGCCTCTGTGATTTATTTTTGTCCCTAAATATTATACTAGGGAGTAATAAGATTATCACCATCTGTGTTATCCCCCAGGTTTTAAAGAAACCAGTGAGGCACTGATCTCAGATTTTGGAAATCTGCTCCACAAGGGTCATGAGTAGATCCTTATGGGTGATTTTAATGTAAATTGGAGGGACAAGGCATCTGATGCCTTTCGAGAATTAATTTTTCTCGTTTGGACTACATCAGATTATTGAAGCCACTACCAGAGTTAATTATAGGACAGACTACCAATCTACATTAGATTGGGTTGTGGTCAATCACCCGAACAGAGCTAAAGAATGTGATGTATTATCAGGCGGGTTGAGTGACCACAGCTCAATCTACTATAACTGGTCTGTTAAATTGAGTAGGTCTAAGTCTGTTTATATCACTCACAGAAACCATAGAAAACTACACGTTAATAAGTTAAATGCAGCTATTTTTGTAAAAGACTAGTCAATTTTATTTATTTAAGAGATTTACGAGGAAGGCATAGTGAGCAGTGTACAGCTCGATTCCAGATGCGCTCTGGGGGAGGGGGTTACATAGGGTACAGTAATACAGAAGAAAACATACATAAACATGTGTGGTACAATACAATGGATGAGACAGTCATATATACAATTAGCAGGTTTACAGATAGGTGGTATGATAGGCCCAGAGGGCATTGTGATAGGCAGGGTGCAGCATTTATATGAATGTTCAATACAGTAGAAATTTAGAGTTGACAAAATCACAAGTACAAATTGGAGTAACCGGACAGGTGTTAACAGAGGGGAATGGCATTCCCAGAATTATGGAAATGCCCAGCTGCACTTAGTAAGTGGTGGTTGACAAAGTGGGAAGAACCAGTTTGGGTAGTAAACTGCTGGTAGTTAGTGAGGGATTCAGCTGAGCGGGATACAGGAGCAGGTGGTAGAGAAATGAGTTTTAAGAAGGGCATTCCAGTGTGGAGTGCTTGTGGCATGTCTAATATTGGCTGCCAGGGAGTTCCATAATTTGGGCAACCTGAAGCTGAAGGCAGCCTGGCCAGACCGGGTGGATCCATGCGGGATGTGAAGGAGCCGAGAATCAATGTTCCTGAGAGCATATACTGGTGGTGGGAGGGCAGTTAGGGAGGACGACTGGTAGGAGGGGAGTGTCTGCATCCAGCACTTGGCAGTAGTTCTGACGCAGTGTAGCAATCGCTGATTATGTAGAGAGGGGAGGTTCAAGGACTGGTAGAGGTCACAGTGATGAGTACTAGGAGGGCGGTCCGGGGAGAACTGGCAGAAGGAGTTGAAGAGGGGATCAAGCCTGGATAGGGAAGTTTGAGGGGCAGCACAGTAGACTACATCTCCGTAGTCCATAATCGGGAGGATCATTTTTTGGATGGTTGCTAGTTGCGTTGGTAGGGGGATGCAACTTTTGTTGTGGTAAAGAGCGCCTAGCATGGGATGCAGCTTCTTGTATAGAGCATCAATATGCGCAGAGAAGTCAAGGTACTGATCTAGCCAGACACCGAGATATTTATAGGAAGTACAGGCCTCCAGGGGGGAGCTATCCAGCGTGTAGAATGTGGGGGGGTTAGGAAGGCGGGATAGTTTGGCCCGAGAGCCGAAGGTGAGGGAAGACAGTTTTTTTGAGTTTAAAAATAGTTGATTTGAGAGGAACCAGTGTTGGGTGGAGTCGAAGTCCTCCTGCAGTCAGGCTGCCACGGCATTGGGGAATGAGCCAGAGGCAAACAGCACTGTATCGTCTGCATACATGTGGATAGCAGTATGTGGGCAGGCAACAGGCAGATCATTGAGAAAGACAGAGAACAGCAGAGGACCTAGTACAGACCCTTAGGGGACTCCACTGGTGACTGGGAGTGAAGTGGAACTAGCCGAGCCAATATGGACAGATTGGGACCTACCTGCCGGGTATGAATGGAACCAGTTATTGGCAGTCACTGTCAGTCCAGCTAGAGCAAGTTTTGACAGTAACAGGGCATGCGAGACTGTGTCGAAGGCTTTGGCCAGGTCGATAAAGATAGCTGCAGTGATCTCCCCTTTATCCATACCCGTAAGGATGGTGTTGGTGAGATGAAAGAGAGAGGTGGTGGTGGAGTGATTCTTTCTAAACCTGGCCTGGAAGGGGGTGAAGAATGATATAGTATCTAGATAGTGGAAGAGCTGGGATAGTACAAGGCGGTCTTGAATTTTGGCTAGGATGGGGAGCAGTGATATGGGACGGTAGTTGCATGGGGAGGAAAGGTCACCTCTTTCAGCTAGGGGAATAACTGTGGCTTGTTTCCATATTGTAGGGACGGACCCGAGTCTAAAAGACAGGTTATAGAGCGTGGCTAGAGAGTAGCCTATGGCAGGTGCTGAAATCAGGAGCATTTTGGAATCAAGGCCCGACAGGCATTTACCTTTGGATGGGTTGAGTGACTGAAGTATTTTTAGTATCTCACCAGGTGTAACTGGGCGGAGCGAGAAAGAGGCCGGAGAGGTGACTGCAGGGGGAACAATGGGAAGCAGTGGGGGATGGGAGGAGAGTAGAGAGAATGTAGTGGTAGAGAAATATGAATTAAACTCAGTGGCAACCATGCTAGGATCCGTGATGATGCTTCCGCCTATGTTGAGAGTGGGAGTAGGGGGTTGAGCCGAAGGGGTAAGAAGGGATTTCATTGACTTCCAAAATTGTGTAGGGTGAGCGAAGTTATTGTTGAAAGCAGACTTAAAGTAATTTGATTTGGCCTGACGTATGAGTCTTGTGCAGACATTCCTTAGTGAGTGGTAGTGTTGCTGGGCCGTTTGTGCACCTGTTGCCTTTAAGGATTTCCAGGCTCGGTCTCTGGCTCGTAGTTGTTCCAAGAGGTTAGCTGTTACCCAATGTAAGTGGGCTCCTCTTACTCTGGATCTTCTGAGAGGTGCGTGGAAGTCCCAGATAGCCAGGAAGTTGGTTGAGAAAAATTTGAGGGCCTCGCCCATGGAGGTGGCCCTAGGGATGAAGAACTAGTTGATGCTGGTGATGTCATTTAGGAGTGCAGTCAGATCAAGGGATTTTAAGCTCTGTTGTATAGAGTGCGGGGGGGGAGGGGCCTTGGGTCTGAAGATTTTGCGCACCATATAAATCATATGGTGGTCACTAAGGGAGTCTGGTAGTAGGCCAGCTTTAATTATCCAATGATGTGGGTGGGTGGGTGGTGAGGGCCCAATCCAGTAGTGTATGCTTTTTGGATTTGTGGTTTAGGTGAGTGGGTTCCGCTATTTGTTGGGACAGGTTTAGAGCATTTATTTGACATTGCGTTTTGGTGGCTACGCTGCCTAGCCAGTTCTGGTTGAAATCTCCAAGGATATGGACTTTACCACCTGCCGTAAGGGACCTCAGGTTGCCAAAGTGGTCTAGGATGCTACCCAGTGGTGTGTCTGGTGGGCAGTATGATCCTGCTATGTATACGGGGATAGAGTGCAGAAGTGGGATTTTGATTAGAAGGGAATCATTTGATTGTATGGGTATGGTAGGTGTGATTGTGGAGAACTGGAGTTTAGAGAAGATGTATATGGCAGTGCCACCACCCTTCTTACTGCCCTGTTGGTCTTGGTGGATTAAAGAGTACCAGGGTATTTAGAATTCCGCGTCAAGGTTGTGGGGCTTCAGCCAAGATTCAGTAATGATTATGATATGAGGGCGAAGGGATTGCACAGTAGTTTGTAAGGCTGCTATTTTGTTCAAGATGCTGCATATGTTTAGGTGGACTATTTTGAAACCTCTTGGGAGGTGAGTAGCCGGTGTGGGGAGTTGCCCATATATTGGGGAGGGGGACCTGGATTACATTCTACGTCCCCGGCTATATGGAGTAAGAGAGTCAGGATGTGCCTTGCTAGGTGCATGGTCTTTTGAGATGACCAGCGGAGAGGGAGACGGTTATGTGTCTGGGAGTTGAGCATAGGGTCTAAGTAGTAGGGGATATATAAGGCAGGCAGCTCTGCATGGAAAGAGGGAGGGAGGATAGTGGCCCCCAGTGACCAGTTATGCCAGTGGTGCCAAGTGTGGTCCACTAGGGCAGATGAGGAGTGAAGGGGTGGCTTTGCAGCAGCAGGGATAAGAGGCAGAGAGCTAGGTAGAATTAGGTAGGACGAGGGTAGAAGGGAAGATATGGTTGGGTATAGCACAATAATTATTAGAGGGAGATAATGCATTTTAATAGAAGTTTAAAAGCTGCTCGGGGTGGCCACCAGTGGCTGAATAGTATAAGGAGCTAATGGGAAAGTGGGCTGATTGGTTTACGTGCTCACGCAGTCAACCCTATAAAAGGCGGAGCTCACCAAGGGTGGTGGTGGGGGCGGTGGGGAGCTGGCACACAGCACCGGCGGGGACTCACTCTGGCACAGTCAGTTGTAGCAGCTGCAAGAGTGGGGTCACTACCTGGGTCCTTTTTAAGTGGTCCTTGCTCCGCAGGGGGTTCGGTGACTGTGGGGAGGGCTGTACCAGCTTGTCCTCGCGACCGCACTGCTGAAAGGGACAGAAAAAGCAGCTTAAGTATTGGTAGGAAGGGAGGAGGAGCTAACAGCAGGTACGTTGCTTTTGGATGCAGAGAATCTTATTTGTGCAGCTTTAAACTATTTAGACAGTAACTAAATGCAATGCGGTTACAAGAAAATCACAGAGCGTGCTGCCTGTAGCCTAAGAGCCCTTAATATGGCTCTGGTACTAAAGTGTATCCCTTAAGCCTCAAAGTGAATTAATTTCTTAAGGCACTGTTCACCTTAGTGGTCAATTTAGAGTCAATTTGTGATATAAATATTGCTTACAAATGCTCTTGTAACATTTTCAGTGGTATCTGTGACTTGCTAGCTCCATTAAAAATTATGGGCCAGATATTCAAAACTTTGAGCCGGGCAAAAAACCATTTGTGCAGGTTTAACGTGGGATTAGTGTGGGTCTGCTATATTCAAAAGGCCAAATGGTGCAGGCAAACTGCATTAGCGCCAGGCAAAATCATAATGTATGCAAGGGGCAAACTGACATGAATATAAGCGCAATGCTATATTCAGCGACTAGCACCGCGCAAAGTGGTTTTGCGCGACTTAGCGCGACACTTAGTGCGGTGCACATTACCGCCCAGGCAAAGCTTGTCTTAGCCCTGGGCAATCAGCTTTGTGTGACACTATGGTTTTGCACAGATTTTGTGTGACCCTAACAAATAAATATGACACATAGACAAAGCCAAACATAGAGGAAGCATACTGCTAACTGATGGCACCACAATGATGCCATCATCTGCCACCAGTCCCAGCCATGCCAGGCAGTAAGTGGTGACCCTGCTGCCAGTGGACAGCATGGCAGTGTGGCCATACAGCACACACCTGCGGACCACACTTCTGTGGACACCAACAGATGCCAGCACACACATGTAGCACTGTGGGCATGGAGGATGTTGAGGGGGGGGAGAGAGAGTATGGGTGGTCAGGCTGTGCCACAGACCAGGTGTGGCCACAAGGCTGGGACATATCATGCTGTGCACATGGGCCTGTATTGGGAATACCCCAACACCAGTGTGCCTTTTGGATAATATATGTCCCCCCGGCCACATACCGCACAGCTGTACAACTGCTGCAGCACACAAAGCTGGACATGTACATGTCACTGTGAGCATCCCATGCCAGAGATGCAGCATCTGTGGGTCACACAACAGCGTAACAGCATTGTCCACTGTCAGTAAACACCTGCAGGTTGGGCCTCTCACTGTGTATAGTGCAGTCATCATCACTGCCCTACACACCATAGGCATTGCTGTGTCCACACACTACTGGCCCCCTTGCTACTGTAGTGTCTGTTGTGCACTGTAGCATGACCTACAGTGTGACAGTTGCATGCAGCACCACCACCATCTCTGCCTATGCTGTGTTGTCCCAGTACAGCTGCAGGCAGCAGCGCATGTGGAAGTAGTGTTCAAAACTGTATAATATTCCCCAAGCTGTTTGCGCAACGCTAACACGTTTGCGCAGGTTTAGCGCAGGGCTAAACAGTTAGCCTGGCACAAACTGTATGCAAATCAGGGCATAATGAGATGCTAATCTGGATGTTTGCCCACAGACTACCTAAGTAGGTTCATTTGCATGTCACTTTTGAATATGGCAAAGTTTAGCGCAGGGCAAACGTGTTAGCACTGGCCTAACAGTTTAGCCCTGCGCTAAACCCGCACAAACGTGTTAGCACTGCGCAAACATTTCGGGGAAGATTTTACCATTTTGCACACTGTACTTTCACAAACGCTGCTGCCTGCAGCTGTACTGGGTCCATGCATTTGCTGGCACACACATTGGCAACATAGTTCACCTCTATCTACCTTCACATCGCTGTGCACTGTGTTGCTGTTGTGGTTTGCACTTCCTGGTTGCCATATTCAGAGCTGTCTTATTCCAGGGCTAAGTTTGCCCTGCACTCCCATCCCAGTTTGCCCGGCCTCATTCCCGTGCTATATTCAGAAGCTATTTGCCAAGGGCTATTCCTTTTGAATATGGCTTGCTTTGTGCTCCGGGCTAAGTTTGCCCTCCAGGCAGTGCTAATTTAGCCCCGGGGTAAAGTTTTGAATATCTGGCCCTGTTTGTTTTAGTGGACATAGAACTGAGTGGATTCCTCATGACTTATTAAACAGTTTGTTGGAGTAGAACAGGAAATGGGCCCATTATAAGAAAACTTTAGATCAATCGGCCTTGTTGGATTAGAAGCAAGCCAGAAACTGTTGCAAAAACTTTATTCATCAAGCAAGAATGGAACATTATAAGGCAAAACAGTTGAATGCTGTCCATGCTTCTCGTAGCTTCTGGCAGATGCTTAGGGATCTCTGGCAGTATAGCCTAGAGGTTAGAGTAATGAGCTGTGAACAAGCTTGGTACATTCAGCAGATCAGACCTGGGATTGATTCTCACAACCTCCACTTGCATACTGTGTGACTCTGAGCAAGTCACTTAACCACCCAGTGCTCCCAGGTTGCCCCTGAAAGCAGGCACTTGTGCCTAGTGGGCCTTACCCAGTTACCAAATACTAAAATAAAAAAAATAAATAAAAAAAAATCTCACTGGTTATGGGAGGGAGAATGACCCATCCTTGATTTCCTTGAGTGGTGAGTTCATAAGTGGCCCTATTGTTGTGGCTGAAAGGTTTAACTAATGTTTTAATGACCTGTTCTCTTACAGAACTGAGGTAGAAAATTATGCCTGTAAGACTAATGCTAATGGTGTTTAGAATTCACTATCCCACCCAAAATTCCTCTTTAAGATACTCACAGTCTATCTGGTGCTGAATTATTGAGACAAACTGAATCCATGTCCATCCAACAGTATCGATGGTCTGTATTTTAAGATAATCAAAATGGCAAGACAGCATTTTTTTTTTGCCTTACTAAACTGTTGAATTTCTCTCTGTGCCAAACAGCATATCCTGCAATGTGGAAATGGGCCACAATACATCCTATACATAAATCTGGTCCCAAACATATAGTTTCAAACTATAGGCACATTTATTTGTTGACTCCTGTCAACACTTTGTGAGCATATAGTAATGGATCAAATGGTCGAATTTCTGTCAAAATATTGTTTGTTGACTGATTACAGCATGATTTTCATGCTTTACACAACACACAGACTGCCTTGGTGAGGTTCACGAACTATGTTCATCAGGCAACAGATTCTGGGAATCTAGTATCCTCTGTATTTGTGGACCTCACCAAGGCATTCAACTTACAGTACAGTACAAGTCACATTAAACTGTTCCCTTAACTCACTGGTGTAGCATTGTTCAGTGAGTTTCCTAATCTGCGCAGTATTTAATTCAATGAATCAGTTTCATTTCAGAAGGCAGACTAAACAACTCTTAAGGAATACTGTGACATTTATAAACAATGATCTTAAGGAATGCTGTGATATTTATAAACAATGCCATGAAAATACATTGCATAAACATTGCAAAACAGCTACTGCCATTTCACTAAACAGTTACAAGTGAGTTGAATAGGCAGTGAAGGATGGTTGGAAAACAGTTGAATGCTTCAACAGTTCGAGTTGCTACTACAGTAGCATCACAAAAAAAATGCTACACCAGTGAGTTGATGGAACAGTTTAATGTGACTTGTACTGTAGTGGATCATGGTCTGTTATTGCAGTCTTTGTCACATTGTAACTTCTCTGATGATATTATTAATTGGTTCGGAGACTATCTCTTGGGACATGAACACTGAACTATTTATGAGAACCATCATTCCAGTTTTCTTACAGTTAATTGTGGTGTCACACAGGACTCCATTGTGGGACCCCTACTCTTTTGCCTGTTCCTAAATGACTTGCCTTCAGTTTGTCGTTCTTCAGAAATGCTTTTATATGTAGATGATGCAGTAATTTTTAAAAGGGGGAAGGATTTGTGGGGTCCTAAATGACATCCTCCAGAAAGAGTTCATTAAGTTATAGTCCTGGTTCAGTGCCTAGGTTATGGTCCTCAACATCAAGAAAATTAAAACTATGGTTTTCTAGTAAAACAAAAAAAATAGGGAATAATGAGTTTTGGTTGAGTCCTTCATTGTGAGCCTGTTGAAATAGTTAACCAGTTTAGGTACCTGAGAGTCACTTTGAATAGCACTCGGTCTTATGACTTGTATGTTGAAAGTATGATAAAACCATACACTGATGTCTGGGCTTCTTATATAGGATCTGGAACAATTGCCTGCCTGAACCTTGTGTTCTTTTAGCAAAAAACTTTCTGCTATCAGTCTTGAACTATGATTTTTTAATTTATTCAGGCATGGGAAGCGGGGTATTAACCAAGGTAAAAGTAGCTTATAATTCAATGTCATTTTATTACTGGACTTCCTTTTAACACTCATCACTGTTTGTTGTATCAGTCTACACGGTTACCTTCATTGGATGGCCATATGAAAATAAAAATGTTAGTTTTTTTTTTTCACATGGTCATCTTGGGCAAAGTCCTTTGCTCAGTAGTAGAATTGTTTCCAACACAGCATAAAAGTCACTGCACTAAATTCTGGGAATCAATCTTGTTCAAAATTCCTTTTCATAAAACTTCTTTTGGGCAAAGAGTTTTTTTTATTATCTTTCTTTTTATCCCCTTCACTCCTCATGCAGCGGCCTAGGGGACCCCCATTACTCCTCTTCCTCCCCATGGATTTCAGCTGGGTCCCAGCATACCAGAGTCACCAGCCCTTCATGGCTGGGTCCCATCATACTGAGATCCTGGCGTCACACTGCTTGATGCTGAGGACTGACCTCCCATTTATGTCCCCCCCATGTTTCCCAACCCTTCTGAGTGCCTAAGTGCACCAGCATGAAGGATGTCAGTCCAGACTGACAACGTGCAGAAGCACATTGAAATCAAGTGCCTAACAACACACTCCCCTCCCTGATTTGCCCTGCTGCCCATGCTTCCACTAGCAGCAAAGCTGAAAGGGTGCAAGATCAGCCTGTGTGTCCCTCCACCCTTGGAGGGAGAGAATGTCCTATAGAATGTTCTACCCACCTCCCCCGGCTGGCCTGGAATGAGCTGAGGTCAGTCCTGAAACCAGATCACCAGTGTCAGGAGAGGTAGTGCTACTTCTCTGCCAATGGGCCGACTGGCAACATTTTTTTTATATTTTGTTGGACCAAGGATATATGACCCCTTACCAGAATCTATTAAAACCATTAGATCTGTATCTGTGTTTAAGAAACATTTGTCAAATCTTTTAGATGGTCAGCTATTTTGCTGTTGTAAATAATCTTATTATAATTATGTGCTTTTTATATTTTGTGTTTTTTTTTTGTAAATGCTAGTCACCCTTGAAAAAGGGCACTATTGCTCAATGTGCCTTTCCTGTATAAATAATAAAATGAATGAATTGTCTTCCCTTGGGTGGGGGTAGAAAGAAGTAGGTTGCTGGTTAACTAGGATCTGCAGCTTATCCATTAGGTAGGGAAATGGGCAGACTGGGTGGGCCAAGCGGTCCTTATCTGCCATGAAATTCTATGTTTCTATATTTCTGTTGCTCTCTGCGGAGTACATATTGAGGTCCTCAAGTCTCTCCTTACATAGCTTCCCTTGTTGCCCCTTTATCATCTTGGCTGATCTCTACTGCACAGCCTCTCCCCATCAGTATCCTTTTTTAGGTAAGAGCTCCAGAACTGCATGCAGTGCTCAAGATGGAGTCAAACCAAAGACTTCTACTGTGGGAGTATAATCTTTCTCCTTGTATTTGCTACCCCCTCCCAATGCAGCCCATCATCCCATTTGCTTTCCCCACCAGTCTTGAGCACTGGGCTGCTACTCCCAGGTTGTATGCAATGATAAACTGCAGGTGCCTTTCTTCCAAGGCACCTGCTATGAACCTTCCCTTCAATTCCAAGGTTTTTGAGTTTGATGTACCTGACTGCACTTTTTGGCTTTGGATCAGAGATGCCAAGTTCTGGACCTCTTGTCAAGCTTTTGTAGGTCCCTCCTTATGGGCTTTGCTTCCTCTGTTGGATCTACTCTGTCGCAAATCTTCATGCCATCTTCCAAAAGTCAGATTTTTCCTTCCTGCACCATCCCAATGTCCCCAATGAATATACTGGAGTATAGGCCAGTCCCAATCCTTCTTGTGCAATCCGTCAAGGTCCATGACTTTGTCAAGCCTTAGCACTGTCAACACTTTCTAAGCCCTCTTCTGAATGCGGTATAGTGCCCACTCCCCTGTCTGACTCCCTCTTACTTATGTATGCTTCCTCTTGCAATGTTTCTCTGTACTGTGCATTGTAAGCACAGTTATTTGTTCAGTACTCCTACATTTCCCTGTCTCCCTTCACCAGTTCTGACTCCCTCCTTAGTCTTACCACCCCCTTTCGTATTTCTTTTCTTACTGATGTATCTAAAATTTCTTGTCTCTCTCCCTTACCCACTTTGCAATCCTTTACTGTCTGTGATTTTGCTTGCCTCTCTATTTTGAGCTTGGTAATAGTAGTACATAATACAAAAGTAACTCCTAACAGTAAATAGTTTGAAAAACGGCAATACTAGGCAGAAACCAGGGATGAAAGAGCCCAGCACAATGTGGTAAGGAACAATTTATGTTTTAAGGTTTGCAATCAGTGTCCTCTCGCTACCATGAGTTACACAGTTGCTAATGCTCAACATGTTAAATTATTCATCACATTCTAAATTGTTTTTCACAAATCTACTTGAAGATCAACTTTTAGGAAACAATGATGGGACATAAAAATCATCTATTATAGCAGAATTAGTGTGCAGTGCTGAGCTGCACACAGAATAGGTACTTTGCATGGTGCAAATGTAGGGTTTTGACTATGGGGCCCACAAGTTGGACAAACCCATTGAGCTGAGGCCATTTTCAATGGAATCCTGTAGAACTGCACACTGTGCTTGGGTTCTCAAGGTGAGTTTTCTGCTGCAGAGGGCCATGCGGCCATCTTTTTACACAGCAAATCAGTCATGTGACCTGCTCTTAAGCACACACTTCATAAAGTGCTGCGTAACTGCATATTGAAACTTAACCATCATGGGACTACGTGATGTCACATTTCCCTCTGCTCTGCAATGAACTCAATGTGAACTCTGAGTAGTCTTTCTTACTTCACTACAAAGACTATGCAAAGCATACTAATTGTATTTTGCCCATCTCTAGTAAAGAGAGAGAGAGAGTGCAGGGCCAAATTAGGGTTATAAGGGGACCTAGACCCAAAGAAAATCTGAGGCGCCCCACTGGTTTGTCTCACAGGGTTAGGTTCTTTTAGATATCACCAGAGGCCATTCCTTAAATCTTCTATTTTGTATGTCTCCTACTTGGAGACACACAGACTCACAGAATAGAAGATTTAGGGAATGGCCACTGGTGACATCTTTAAAAAAAAAAAAACAACCCTGAGAGACAAATTTGTGCACACCACACACTATACACCTAAGGCAGAACCAAGGCATCTCCTTTTAGGTCCGTTGAAAAATGATAGCTACCTCTGTGGCCAGTATTTTCAATGTGGCAACACCAGCAAGAAGACATATTTTGAGCATCCATACACAAATAAAAAACATGAGATTAAACAACATATTACATGCAGAACTTATCATGTGATATACATCCTGCAGTGCCCTTGTGATAGACTATATGTTGGGAAAATTAAAAGAGAGCTGAAAAGCCACATCAGTGAGCATAAGGGCGACATCAGGACAAAAGCCCCTAATTCATTGGTAGCAAAACATTAAAATACAGTGGGACATTCAGCAACTGCATTGAGATTTTGGGGCCTAGAAAAAGTGGAGGAACCAGTAGGTGGCAGCACATGCTGGGATGACCTCTTATTGAAGAGACAGGTGTACTGGATTTTTACAGTGGACTGTCTAAATCCGAATACTGAATTAAAAGAAAATTGCAACTGGAATTTGTATTGGTAAAAGAACAGAAGGTGACTATAGTGAAAAAAGTCATGGACCCTCCACAACTGCTGTTTGTGGATGCATGGACTTTGGACTTAAGAACATCATGCTACATTTATTTGAACATCATGCTATATTTATTTGTACAGTATTGTACAGTATATTTCTGTTAAAAATATATGAACATACAGAAAATATGTAAAATGTATCTGGCTACCCTCTGCTTAGCAACCTTGTTCCATGCAGGAGCACAGTGTAGCTGAAAAAAAACATCATATTAGTTCAATATATTGGCACTAGGATCATGTAGTTTATAAATAGAGGAATGTAGGTATAACAAACTTAGTCAGGAACTTTTTTTATTTAAAATTTTTTATTTTAAGATATTGTGTAAAAGGAAACATAATTTGATTTTTTAAGCTACCAAAAAGAAGAAAATGTGTTCAGCAGTTTCAGCCAAGGGTGGGGGGGGAGCAAACCCTGCCTTCCTTTTTACTCAGAGGTCCTGCTTTCCGCTGTTGCTCACTGTGCTACTGAAGTGGGACTGCTCTCTGCAAGGTGTAGGAAATGAGGGTAACGCTCAAGAGCAGGGCCAGTGATGATGTCACAGGTGACATCCGATCCCGCCACAATCTCATGGTATTTAAAACATGTATGTCACGGATGATGGTCGCTTCTGAACACATGGAGATGGCTGCTTCCTGACTGCTACTTCTAAAGTGGGAGAGTTCTCTGTTACGCATTTTCAAATACAAGAAGTCTGAAAGTGAAAAAAGTTAAATGCCATAAAAGATGTATAATTTGACTAAGGAGGATACTGTTTGCTGAAGTTTTAGAGATGAACAGTGGAGTGACTAAGTCACAGTAGAAAAGAACTGGAGGTAAGGATAAAACATTAGACCCATTGCTATTGTGAAAGCAGAAGGCCAAGAAGAGAGTATTCATATATTTTACCTTATCCCTATAGAAACTAAAGAAAAGTAGAAAACAGCACAGTCAGGAAATAAACTACATAAAATGATGTAAGGCATCTTAAAGTGCATTTACAGTTTATGTTATTCTAAAAGATCATGAAAATCTTTATAGGAGATGTGAAGTACTTTCTTGCTGGTTTAACTTACAGGCAGCCTAGAACAAGTGACAACACAAAAAAACTAAGGAAGTGAGAAAAGTTTAAAAGTAGGGTAGTTATGTGTAATGTTTGTATTACTTAAAAAGGACTAAGGAATTGATTCATCTGGTTTGGTGTATGGCTTTTTAGAGCCATTTCCTAAACATAAGAGAAACACTAGTGGATTTAATCGGGAATGGTGTTGAAGAGTGAGAACACTGTTTTGATTACCAGTGGTGGAGGAAGAGATGCACAGTGTGAAACGTGATTGATTCTAAAGAGAACAGTGATTAAATGACTGTGTATACATGTATGTTTCAATTCAGATTCAACACTGTATGGGCCTGAGGAAGTGGGGTCAGCTATAAAACCGTCTGCCTGGTTACTTGGTGTGAACTAAATAAAGAAAAAAGTACACAGCTTTAAAAGAAAAAACTTTTGCCTCAGTGGAGTTCATCCTTAGTACATTTTGAGGTTATGGATAGCCTTTTTGGATGGTCCAACATTTGAAGATATACTAGAAATTGGGCAACTGGAACCACCATAGATAGAAAAGCCCTCCACATAGCAGGCCATGCTTCTTATCATACAGCTATCTTTTGTTTCCTATTCATATCATCAGTGAATTGAGATTTTTTTAATGATAACACTCCCACTGTGTTTGTGATTATAAAGAAATCTGCCGGTTTCAGAACCTTCACAAGTATTTCTTGTTTACTTGTTAATCTCTGTCATGTGTATGTTTTTGGGATCCATTGAGAAACTTGCAAGCATTCTACTAATGACTCCATGGGCCAGATTTTGAAAGGCCTGTGATTGCTGCAAGTCCAGATGTGACAAATATATGGTGCACTGGGCTGCAGCAAAAAAAAACATAGGAGTTCATCTCCCATGTATCAAATTGATGCCCACTAGACTGACTTTCTTTGGTCTAGTGTGGGTCGATTTTGGGGCCTCTGGCACACAGCTTGTGACTAAACACTGCCTTAAGGAAAGTCAACTTTTGCAACTGTACCTAAGATTATAAAATTGGGTGCAGTTATGGCATTCGGCCTTGACGCAGCTGCGACAATGCAAGGGTTTAATGTGCAGCTTGATGCAAGGCCTGTGTTAACCTTTGAAAATCTATCTTCATGTTTGTACTATCTTAATTATGTACAATACAAAAATTAAGGCCTGAATGAGTGGCAGTACACAGACAAATCTCTCTCACCAACTGCAACTTTGGTCTGGCAGTATAACGTAGAGGTTGGAGTAAAGAGCTGCGTGTGACTGTGATACAGTACATCCACCAGACTTAGGTCTGATTCCTATAACCCCCTCTTGCATACTGCGTGACTCTGAGCAAGTCACTTAACCACTGCAGTTCTCCCAGGTCACCTCTGAAAATAGGCATTGTGCCTAGTGGGCCTTAAACAGTTACCAAAGTTTAATAAGCAAGCATTTGTCAATGCCGAATGTTTGCTTGCTGGCATTGGCAGTGGTAGTGTAGAAGTTACAGAGCTGAGTAATAGGAATGGCAGTGAAGTATTGAACTGAAGCCAACCCCACCACCACCACCCTGCAGAGAGTGACAGGCCTTTGGGTTGTGAGGCATAATGGCCACGCCATTTCAGTACACCCCACCCTGCAGACACTGGCAAGTGTCACGGTGTTCCTTGGGGTCTTTGGCCCTTATGCGCACCCCATTTCATTAGGAAATACAGTGAGATGAGTGTGATATAGCAGAATGGGGTGAACTTTGGGGCCGAAGAGTCCAAGGCATACCTCAATGCCTCTCACTGGCTGCATGGTGTGGAATGGTATGAGCATTACAGGCAAGAATCCCAAGTCACACCCCTGATGCCTGTTGTTCTCTACAGGGTTGGGCGTTATGGTTGGAAACCCTAATACCTCAGGCCTTCATTGGTATTTTCACTCCAAATGTTCAACATGGTTTTTTTGTGACCCCACCTCATGAACAGGGGGAATATCAGTTTCTTAGCCGAAAGCTGCTTATGCACAGCGACTACGGCATTTAGCACACAGGTGCAAAAACATTCCTAACAGGATGTAAAAATGACAGCTGTACTGTTCATGGGGAGTGTAAAAATGGCAATGTTGCAAATCTGCAGTAAAAAATGGTGAAGTCACGAGTGTACATAGAAACTGTGCAACACACACCCGTAATATAATTAGGTTGGGGATTTTTTTACAGCAGATTGTCAACTCAGGCATTTTGGGGCCTCCGATCATGAACAGTGTCACTGTGATTTTATCTGTCCCGAACAATGATTTCCCACAGCGACCACTCATCTCTGTGCTGAAAGTGTGAAAACACACTTCGGCCATGTTGTGAAAAATGATAGCTGTACTGTAAATAAGGCAGTGTGAAAAATTGCCACTGGTGAAAATCTGGACTTAAAATATTACAAAGTCATAAACTTATGAGGGTGTGTGGAAACTGCACAATGCTCACTCGTAACACGGTCATTTTATGGACTTTTGTCACCAAATTTTCAACATAGCCATTTTAAGACCTCTGCTCATGAACAGTGTAACTATGATTTCCTTAATCTGTCCCAAACATTGCTTTCGCACACCAACAGCACCATTGTGCGCAACATGTGCAAAAACACATTTTGGGCGGCATATGAAAAATGGCAGCTGTACTGTTCATAAGGAAGTGTAATAAAATGGCAATGTTGAAAATCTAGAGTGAAAATATTAAATTTCGCAGACTTATGAGCAAGCATAGGAACTGCGCAACGCACACTCGTAAAACAGTCATTTTTAGGAACTTTTTCACCAAATTTTCAACATAGCCATTTTAAGACCTCTGCTCATGAACAGTGTCACTGTGATTTTCTTAATGTGTCCCATACATTGATTTCGCACATCAACTGCGCCATTGTGTGCTACAGGAGTGGAAACATGTTTTGGGTGAGATATGAAAAATGACAGCAGTACTACTCATAAGAAGGTGCGGTAAAATGGCAATGTTGAAAATCTGGAGTGAAAATATTGAAAATTCTCGAACTTATGAGCGTGCGTAGGAACTGTGCAACGCACGCTTGTAAAATAGTCATTTTTTGGAATTTTTCCACCAAATTTTCAAAATAGACTTCTTGAGAGCCCACCTTATGAACACTGGCAGTGTCGTTTCTCTAATCAGTCCAAAAAGGTGATTTCACGTAGTGACCATGCAGTGACTGCGAAATCACCCTTCGAGTCCGAATAATGCCATGAAAGTGATATCATTCATGAGAAGTAGTCCCAAAAACCCCATGTCAAAAATTTGGTGCAAATATTCCCAAAAATGCCTGAGATATGCAACAAAGTTGAAAAAACCCTATCTAGCCCATTATACAGCTTACCGGCATTTCCTCAGTTCGCGGTCGGCTTTGAAGAGTGCAGACGTGTTCCCGTCCACCGAGGATTGTCGCACCAAGGTCCGGAGGTAAGTATGGGTGAGGGGGGGTGTGGGGAGGCAGGTGCGCAGTGGTGGGTGTGGGTTGTGGAAGGGGCCTAGGAAACTCTGTGGGACCATTTTTCTGTACAGGTTAAAAAAGGACGACATGGGATGTTTCCCACACTGGGGTGGGCTCCAGCATGGCACAAGGATGGTTGAGGGCCATTCAGGCGATGAGGGATTGGGCACCTGTCGGTCACAAAGATCTATTCACACGCTTGGGTGGCTCGCAGCGTGGTACCCAGTACTGGGGTGAGATAGTGGGAGCTGGATGGGGATTAGGCACCCCCATCGGGTTATATTACGAGTTGCCATGCTGGGATGGGCACCCAGCATGGCATTTGAAAGGCTTTGGGGGCGGGGGAGCGCAGCACAGCTGACAGTGGATTGGGTGCCCCCGTCGGCTATACAGTGTGTGTGTGCGGGGGGAGGTGCACACCTGTGTGTGTGTGTGTGTGTGTGTGTGTGTGTGTGTAGGGGAGCTGTGCATGAGCAGGTGATATCTGATCGCTGCTCACTGAAGCGTAGCTCCGCCTTTCAACTGTATGCCACTGCATTTTGGAGCTTGTCATTGACAGCTCCAGCATGCATTGGCTTACAGGGGCCGTGCCTGCTAACACACTCTGACTGAATTGGAAGAGGGGGTGACACACCTCCGAAATCTCAGATGATGGCACTATGTTTCTTGCACATGTGTGCAAGCAAACATAAAAAAATGAAAACAGGGTCTGACTAACAAAGTGACATATTTTAAAAAAAGTAGGCATGCCAAGGAAGAACTCCTGTAGAGAGATTTCTGTCTGTTGTTTGAAGCACTGGGAAAGGTGTTTCTTAAGTACAAAACCATATGGTATAGTAAAATGAGCATGAACAAATATAATAGTATACATTTTAATTGTTTTTGTAACAAAAGCAGAAGTAGGTACCTGCTAATCCACCAGACTGTTCAGTTTCTTAAAGCCAAGATTTGATCCATATCAGGCTTAGAAAGCTGTTCCCTTCCATAGCTGATATTCATCACATGATTCTAAAATGTTAGTAATAAAAACACCTTGCAGCTCACTTAAGGGTAAAGAAGCCTTAGAGGAAGTTACAACAAGAGGAAAATCACAGGCACAGTGCAGTTCAAATTCAAGCAGGTGGGCACAAATGTAGCCTTATGTTTGTGCCCCCCCAGCAAGATTAGTCATAGGGCCATCTTCATGTCAGTGTGATCTCATTTTGAAAGCTTCCCAACTCACTTTTTTATTTTATTTAAAAGTTCCAAGTATACAGGATAAGATTTATGAGATCCTAGTCTTGTCTGCAGAATGTCCCAAGTTATAATTGTAAACATACATAAACCAGTAAATACATTAAGACATGGCAAGCAGTACAAAATTTAGTTAACAAAACAACTGCAAAGTTTGTTCCAGTAAACCAGATTTAAAAGAGCCCACAGTGGAACAATTTCTGAGTTGGGCGTCTAAACAGTTACAGGAAGGACATGCCTCATCGGTAAAACACACTTTCCCATAACATGTGACAAATTTTGGGAGAGAAAAACTGTAATGGCACATCCCTAAGGCTATATTTATGCACAGGGACAATTATCAGAAAGATATGAGGTAGTTTGGTTATTAGCCATTTTAAAAATAAGAGATAGCCAGTTAAAATTTTGCCCAGAACTGGAAGATAGATGATTTAACTTGTGTAATAAGGAGCAATCTTGTACATCCTTATTTAATTTTAAAATAAAATGCAATTGCTGGAAGTAAACAGTGCTTAAGAGAGCATGATGCGATTCTTGGGTGTGGTGATAAATAATGTTGCCATAATTTAACATGGGATGAAACACTTGCACAATGATGTGCTAACAATCCCTGCCAGGCAAACAATGTCTGATGTGCTTCAGAAGGTCCAGGCATTGTTGAATTTTGGGTACAATTGTTGTCAATATGTGGTTTGAAAGTCAAAAGGGAGTCAAAAATAAGACCAAGATATTTAAATTCATTATCAAGTTCCAGAAGATGATCTTTCAAAGAAATAGAAAAAGAAGAATCCTCCAAAGACTGTGAGTGCTGGGACTCAAGCAGCATTGTTTGAGTCTTTTTGGTATTTAAAATTAAGAGATTATCCAAAAACCATTGCACAGCTTTATCAAAGTCACCATGAAGAGTTGTGACAAAAGCAGAAGGAGATTTGTAAACATAAAAAAGTGCAGTGTCACCGGTGTGAAGTCTAACAGAATAAGAAGCATCTACGGAAGGTAAAGGATTCTCTCGCTCCAGTTGGGGTTGGGAACTCTAGCTGGTTACCACCCTTCACTCAAAGCAGCTGTTTTCACCATAATTTTGGAAATTTAGACTACCTAAACGACTCCGGGACTGTGAACGCCATCTCCACTGCTAAGTGATACAGCTCCTCCGGTGAACACTCGTCCCGTCGGCGCTTCACGCCTGGCTCCCCCACCCGCCCCCATCTCACTCCACCCTGCCCACCCTTTAGCTATATAGGCTCCCGGTGGTCATATGACTAAGTGTCCACTTTTTCATTGGCTCCTTATACTCTGTTACCACTGGGGGCGTTAGTCCCACTTACCGGTGGATTGCACTCTTTCCCATTGTAACTATTCTGTCGTATCTCAGCCCTTAATTTGAACCTAAGCCTGCTTTCTCCCACGCTGATTCTCTCTCACTGATTACTTGCACTCCCAAATCTGGTGCAGTCCTACGGTGCTTTCCAAATAAACTCTGGCCTTCCTCTCTCTCTCCCTCCACTGCTCATTCTTAAATCCTACCATTCCCTCTAACACTCACTATCATGCTCCTCCTACATGAGAGTCCTTTGTGCTCGTCTGTTAGTCTAAAAGGACTGCCCTTTTTGCTCTGCCTTCTTTTTCTGCTTGGACTAAATAGTATCTCTCTGTCCCTACCTCATGACCTACAACAAGATGTACCATCACTCAGTGACTTTAGTTTCTCCAGCCTACTCCTCTCCATGCACCACCCAAAACCTGCCTTTCACTACTTTCTTCAAAAAAAAGGATGCACATACTTGGTACTCATGAATTACTCGCATCAAAGGAAAAACAGAAAACACCCATCTCTCTACTCATAGTGCAGCTTGAATACCTAGCACCGCGACTACTTCTGCAGGCTAGTGACGTTGAACCTAACCCTGACCCTCACCAAAGCAGCATCCAGATAACCCCTCTCGCCAAACCGAATAAAGGCCTACTAATTGCTCACATGAATATCAAAAGTCTGCTAGGTCATCTAACTGAGCTTGAGGCCTGGACACAAATGGTTGGACCTAACATTTTATACCTCACTGAAACATGGCTAAAACCCCATATCCTGGATGCCCAGTGTACCCTGCCTGGATATGCTATTATCAGACAGGATAGGGCTGGCTCTAAGCGGGGTGGGGGTGTTGCCATCTACTACAAAACCCACCTTATGCTAAAAGCTGCCCCTATCCCTAGTTCCCAACTGCTCTGTGAGTCTCTGCATGTAACCCTGTCCCTAGGTGCGAAATATCTGCACATAATTTGTCTATACAATCCACCCACAGGTGGATTAGAAAGTCTCCAGGAACTATTACAACATTCATCACAAGCTGTAAATGTGAATGAGACCATCCTGCTTGGTGATGTAAATCTAAACTGGCGGGGTCCGAATCATAGCACTCTGGCATCACAAGTTCAAAGGCACAACTTCCACCAGTTAATAACTGAAAATACGAGAATGACCAACTCTCTATCAGGGACACTGTTTGACTGGATCCTCACAAATAGACCAGATCATGTAACGAAGGCATCCATACTGGATGACACTATAACTGACCACTAGCCCACGATCTGTCACTGGCGCTCCTGTCCACCACCCACTCCTCAGTCCCGCCTGGTCACCTTTACTAACTTTGCACAACTGGATCTAAATGCCTTTCTCCTGGACATAGCCAACGCTGACTGGTCTGAAATCTACCTAGCAAAAAGTGCTGAGGATGCCCTAGATGTGTTCCTGACCAGATTTGGAGAAATACAAAATCGGCACTTACCTAAAGTAAAAAGAAGGGTCAGAGGTCAACAAACCAGATGGCTAAATAAAGAACTACTACATCAACTCAAAACCTGGGATAAACTCTGGAAGCATTTCAAGACCACTGGCCTACCCAGGATCACCTTCTCTACAAACAGCATAGAAGCATCTGCAAAAAACAAATCAGGCTCGCAAAAAGCAAGTACTGCCAAAATCTGTTAGTCAGCTCTGCAAACGATCCACGCAAATTCTGGGGTCATATCAAGACCTTCTTGGGCACCCCTCAATCAGTCACCCCCTCTGAAATGATTCTTCAAGGTATCCACTGCAATGACTCCCTAACCATAGCAAATGCCTCCAACCAACAGTTCTCTGACCTATCTCCCTATACGTCCACCCTAACAAAGGCATCTGCTGTCCCTCAGCCCCCTCTACCAATGTGAAAGCCAACACTTCGACAATTGACCCTGTACAAACAGCAACAAAACCTTTTTATTTCAGAGCGGTGTCTAGAAAACAAGTTTTTAAACTATTAAGCACCATATCCGACAATACCAGCCCAGGCTCTGACTCACTGGAACCTCGACTGCTGAAAGCTGCTGCCCATTTCATCTCCTATCCATTAGCTAGAATCTTCACACTGTCCCTCTCCACTGGCACAGTCCCAGGCATATGGAAGGCTGCTAGAATCACCCCCATTTTCAAAAAAGGAAACAAGAACGAAATATCAAACTACAGACCCATAGCCATTCTCTCAGTCCTCAGCAAAATCTTAGAAAAAATAGTAGCCACCCAGGCCATTGAATTCCTCGAATCTGAAAACCTACTCTGTGAAGCACAACATGGTTTCAGGAAACATCACAGCACTACAACTGTGTTAGCTAAGTTTACCTCTGATGCTCTTACAAACATGGACGAAGGTCAACTTACTGGGGCTGTATTCATCGACCTCACCAAGGCCTTTGACCTTGTGGACCACCCCCTACTACTAACCACCCTTAAAAGTCTTGGCTTCTCATCTCCTGTAACGAACTGGTTCAAAAGCTACCTAACTGACAGGACACAAGCTGTCAAACTCAACTCTGCTATTTCTGACAGCACCACTATCAATATTGGAGTACCTCAGGGCTCAATACTAGGCCCTCTCCTATTCTCACTGTTCATAAATAATCTTCCCAGCAGTATAGTATCTGGTGCCTTGCTACTCTACGTAGACGACCTGGTCATCTATGCTCGCTCTGGTAGTATTGACCATCTAAGTGCCACTCTGACATCTGCTTTCCACTCTGCCCAACACTGGCTAACTGCTCATTGCCTTATCCTTAATGCCGACAAAACAAAATCCATGCTACTTGGTACGACACGTAAACTTAGAACCTGCTCATCTCCACTAAATATACTTGACCTTGGAGGGACCCCACTCGAGGTTGTTAGCTCGTTCCGCTATCTGGGCATACTGCTCGACCAATCCCTGGACCTGAACCTGCATATTCCAAGAAACCTGCAAATCTGTTAACTGCAAACTGGGGGCTGCCTACAGAACCAACTACATGCTCACACCTACTGCAAAACTGGCCATTGCCAGGGGAATCCTCCTTCCAACTCTTACCTACTGTGCCCCCATCCTGACTATGGCGCACAAAACAACATTGCTAAAATGGGACATCACCTACAGCAATGTTTGCAGATATGCCTCAAAAGCCCCCCGTCTCAAGCATCACTGCCAACTTTATAAAGACTTAGGCTGGCTCTCCCCTTCTGCCACCAAACTGTACTACCTATGCTGCCTCTCAGACTCCATCATGAGAATGGCTAAACCTGCCTCACTGTCAGAACTGTTTCAGCCTATTATCCTTTTACATGAACTGAGATCATCAGACAAGTCTCTCCTAAAAGTTCCCTACTGCCGCATTTCCAAGGGCTCAGGTGCGTTTGGGCATGCTGCCCCACAAATGTGGAACTCACTAACACTTGACCTAAGACAAGCTCCCTCACACTGGTTTTTTAAACGAAGACTACAGAACCACCTTACCTCCATGGACCAATGTGCCAGCTATGATCCTACCTGAAGCGTTTCCTTCATGCCCCCTTTCTACCCTCACCTTCTTATCCCTTGTATATGCTTAATGTCTACATATCCCCTATGTTGTCTTACATGTCAGCTGGACTACTTGCACTTTTTGTTGAGGCTAAAAATTACTATGGCTCAACTGTCTTTTGTCTTTCCAATGCCTATGTGTATGACAATTGGCTCTAGTCACCTTACTGTTTTTGCCTGTTTCTCAACTTGCTGTTTGCACAACTTGTGATATATTTTCTCTTTAGGTACTGGTTCTTCCTAAATCTCTTAGCCTCTTCTGTCCCCCCACACCGACTATCCCTGACATACTATCCGGCTTTCAGTTCCACGAGACTGGGTCTCCTCTGCACCATTAGAGCGCTAAAGCTGCCTCTTGCTTTACTTTTACCTCAGAGACCGAGCTTCTCACCCGCCCCGCCGGAGTATGGTTCCACGAGCCCGGACGCAGATTGTATCAATCTGCCGCTCTTGCCATAATTTCACGCTTCCCACCCTGTTTCTGTGGCTCCTTTTATTAAACTTGATTCACAGTAGTTAGGTCTTCATCCCTGCTGCCGTTCAAACACCCGAACTCCGCCGGGACCTCACCTTGCCTAACCCATGAAAATGTCTACCTTACCATGTTTTTGGCCCCCCCCTCCTATTGACCCCACAATACCTAGCACTATGTCTATCCTGCTGCCTTGCTATAAACAGGCTTCCTAAAGCCGCCTGCCTGCCTCCCCCCCTCCCCTTTTCGTCGACCTCCCTCACTGGTTCCTTAGCCGTGAAAGAAACCATGAGGCTGGGTACTCTTTGCATGCCCAGGTCTTCTAAACTGTCTCTTAACACCCTCCAGCCGATTCATGGTGCCATGTGCCCGGCCACAGCCCCCTAACTCCAGCCGGCTCTCGGTTCCACGAGCCCAGTCACAGCCCCCTGCTTTTCCGCTAAAGCCGTAATTTTTCGCTCGCTGTTGCCAAACTCTATCTCAGCTCCCACTGTGGCTCTATCCCCATGCCCGGTCACAGTACCAGCGGCCCAGACACTATTTCCCCTGCCTTCTGCTATTACCAGTTAGCCTCTTCTACCCTGCACTCTCCTTCCGCTTTTTCTCAACCATGAATCAGTTCCATGAGCCTGCCTACAGGCTCTGACCTCCTGCCGCTATTGCTGTAATGCTTCTTGTCCCACCTACCGTAGCCTCCAACCTCACCTGGCCTGGACACTCTCCCCCCCAACAGCCACTGGATGCCGTTGTCCTTCCCTATAGCTCCTGTAGCTGGTAGAGCTACCCTACCTTGGTCCCTAGCCTCACCACCCCCCACCGAACATAACTGTGCACTTACCCTCTCCCTGATCTTGTCCCCCCTTAAGTTTCTCCAATACTCTGAAGTCTATCCAACCACCAGTACCCACTGTTTGTACTACCTACTTGTAATAGTGTCTACTTACTACAATGTACCTTACCATGTACTGTATGAATTGCACTGTACTATTTGTATTGTAACTGTACCTCCCGGGTCGTGCCTGAAAATAGTCACTTGCTGGCTAGTGCACCTACCCGGTTAACAAAAACTAAATAAATAAATAAAATAGGACCAATAATAGAACCTTGTGGAACCCCATTAGAAAGAGGTATTGCAAAGAAAGACAGCCATTCTAAGACACAGACTGAGTTCTCTTGCGCATGTAAGATAAAAATGAAGTAGTAACAACGTTGGAAAAACCATGAGCAGACAGAAGCAAAGACTGATTTATAAAGTCAGACTTTATAGCTCACTTACTCCCTGCCTCCCCTTGTGTGCTATTTCAGTAGGCCATGGTAAGATCTCTAAACAATAAAAAAAAATACAACTTGAAGACTGATACCTTGAACTGGGTCATACAGAAGGCCCTTTGAGTTGAAGGCCCCAGCAGCTGCTGGGACTAAGGGTGCCTATTGCCTAATGCCAGCTCTGGGCAGGAAACAGCAAGCAGAAAGAAATTAATAAACCAGCTGCAACAATGCTAATACCTCCCTCAGGCTGACTACTGTATCTAGGTAAATAAATAGATAGGGGGGGTGGACATGGCCTACTTAGACTTCAGCAAGGCCTTTGACACTGTGCAATATAGGAAGCTGATAAGGAAAATGGGCATTTAGGGGGTGGGTCCTCAGGTGGTTAACTGGGTACAAAATTGGTTGATGGATAGTGACAGAGGGTGGCGGTAAATGGTACTCACTTGGGAGAGGAAAGATGGACCAGTGGAGTACCTCTGAGCTCAGTACTGGGAACAGTCATCTTTAAAGTCTTTGTAAGAGACATTGCAGAAGAGCTGGAAGGCAAGGTATGTCTCTTTGAAGATAACACCAAAATCTGCTATAGGGCAGGCACTTCAGAGTAGGTGGAGAGAATGTGTAGAGACCTGATAAAACTCAAGACATGGTCAAGGGTATGGCAGCTGGGTTTCCATGTAAAAAAGTGAACAATTATGCACCTAAGGCACAGAAGCCCAGAAGAGGCATATAAAATGTGGGAAGAGGTACTGAGAGTCACTGAACAGGAAAATGACCTTTGAGTAATCATACTGGAGCAACAAGGCAGTGCAAAAAGGCAATAGTTAGGACCAGTGAGATGCAGTGGTGCACAGGGAGGGGTAACACTAGCAGAAGCAGATTGGTGGTGTTACTATTGTATAGATCTTTGGGGAAACCCCACCTGGAGTACTGTGTCCAGTTCTGGAGATCACTTCTCAGAAAGGACATAGACAGGGTAGAGCTGCCCAGAGGAGGGCAACTAAAATGGTGCAGGGGCTGCATCAGACACCTTATGAGGACAGACTGAGGGATCTTAATATGTACACCTAGGAAGAGAGGAGGGAGAGGGAGGCAATGATAGAGACCTATAAATACTTCACAGGGTAAATAAGGTACAGAAGGGGAGAACTTTTCGGAAGAGAAGGTGCACACGAACAAGAGGCATACAATGAAGCTGGAAGGGCAGAAATTTAGGAGGAATATGAGGAAGTACTTCTTCACTAAAAGAGTGGTGGATGCCTGGAAGAGTCTTTCAGCAAAGGTGGTTGGGCTAAAACTGTGATGGGCTTCAAGCATGCATGGGATAGGCACGAAAGAGTCTTGTTAATTAAGTAGGGAGACAGGTAGCCGAATATCAGGTATGGTCTACGGTGTCAATATAGGCAGGGAAAAATAAGCAGACTAGGTGGACCAAGCGGTCCTTATTATCTGACAAGAGAGAGAGAGATTATCTTAAACATTATTTGAAAGTGCAGATTGACTGCAATAAGTAAAATACTGTAGAGGCATACATAAGCCAGGACAGTCTCTTAGTAAACAGCACTCTGCAAAATGCATTCAGTGAAACGCGGATCTGGATTACCACAAACTTTCTGTTGTTGAAGACCTCAATAACTAAATTCATGCTGTTCATGGGAGGTCATCCCCCCCTCCTCCCAACTCATTACAAGTCATGCCCAAACTAGAAATCAATCAATCAATCTTTATTTAGCCAGGCGAAACTCCATTGAGCAAGCTCATTTTCAAGGAGGGCCTGGTAGGTACAGAATAAATAATACAGTAACACAATAGAATACATAGCACAAATGAGCATAGTGATACAATATATAACAATAAAAACAAGGTACAAGGATAATCAATGAGGCCTGGTCGTAAGGTGAAGCTTCATCCCAGTGAACAGTACAGCAGAGAGGTGGGAGCAAGTCAGTACCAATGTGCCAAACCAATGATTTTAGACACTGATAGCTCTAGTAGAGCAGAGTTGATGCTAGTGACAGTGCAAGCTGGGGGCTCAGCAGCAAGTAGAAAGCAAGGATGAATCCAGGAACATGGCTTAGGGTAATTCTAACGAGAGGATAGAATGTGTAGAGGGTTGACTGTAAGAATAGCAATGTGTGGCTACAGTTTAGTGACAGGGAGGGCATTGACAAGGCTCCGAGAAGTATCTCGAATAGAGTGACTTGAATTCTGCAAAACCAATAGTATGCATCAATTTTATGGATTTCATTGGAGATAACAGCATAGCCTTGGTCTTTTTGGCATTCAATAGCAGCTTTTGACTCAGGAGGTTTTGTTGCAGTGTAAGGAAATCTGCTTGCAAGTCTGAGGAGGCACTTTCGGG
The DNA here is from genome assembly GCA_016271365.2 of Neoceratodus forsteri. NCBI lineage: Eukaryota > Metazoa > Chordata > Ceratodontiformes > Ceratodontidae > Neoceratodus > Neoceratodus forsteri. The sequence goes on from CM057451.1 coordinate 762,833,382, forward strand.
AGTAGGCCTGGCAGTGTAAAGGACCATGTCGTCCACAAAGAGATGTATGCCGGAAAGTTTGATTCCACTGTCGATGTTGTTGATATAAAGAGCGAAAAGTAAGGGCCCCAAGATAGAGCCTTGAGGTACGCCTCTACTAATCTGTGTTAGAGTGGAGAGATCTCCTACTGCTTTTACTGTTTATGTTGGAAAGTAAAACTTCACTGGTGAAATTCATGTGAAGAGGGGCACTTTGCACTACAGGATACTTTCTAATTCTGAGTCCATCAACAGATTCTCAAAAGTAAAACTTTCTTTTTTAATTGTTTGTGTGTTTTTTGTTTTTAACTATAAAAATTCAATAAGGAAAGAAACTCAATCTCCACCATTATAGCACTCAACCCCACTTTCCTCTGTGACAGCCCCAGAGAAATTAAGCATGTTTACAGATGCAGACAGCATAACTAAGTATACCCTATCTTGATCCTTTTAGTATTCCATCTCCCACTCATCTACAGGCCCAACCCAGTAAAGCAAGAGGAACCCCATGTCCACCACTCAGCAGAAACCAGTCCCTCTCCTCTTCACACATAATTTTTGAAGGATAAAATGTTTTGCTGTTAAAAAAACTGAAAAGTTCCTAGGATGGGTGACAAGAACACAGACCCCTTTCTCTCTCGTTTGACTGGCTGCTGTCTTACAAATGAGAACACATGATTACGGTAATTAGCACATCAGTGAGTACATTTCCCCATAGTTTGCTTATAAAGTGAAGTTTATCAGCCTCACCCATCCCTATCCTCTATCACTGTTGTAACATTTTTCATTATTTTTAAACATTTGGTGTTTTGGCTTGATCCTAAGTTTTCCAGCATGAAGCATATCATTAAGTTTGTCAGAAGTGCACACCAAAACTTGGGGTTACACCAAAATCTGCATTAACCTCAGCACCATTTATCTGCTCCTAAAGTAATCACTCTTACCAAAATGTAAAGATTTGCTAATGCTACAGCTTTACATAAAATTTATGTAACCACAGTAACAAGCAGATTTACATTAGGCTGTGACAAAAGAACCCAGCATTGCCTTTTGCACAACAGATTACAGTAGGACTCCAAACCTCTGATGAAAGGAGTCTCAAAAAGTAGTGCACAAGCACAGTTTACTACTGTAGTAGAAACATGTGTGTTTGACCTCCATCCAGCCTATCTAAGCTAAGCAGACTGTTAGTCAAACCATCATAGAAATTCCAATTGTGTTCCCAGGCTAGGAATTTCCTGCACATAGCAAGGATGTACAAATCCTATGGCAAAATCTATTACTCATGTTACTGTACTTACTAAGAGGGACCACAATAAATGAATTGACAGGATAATGTTGCAAAAGTGGCAAAGTATTAGAGTTGTACTTATATAAATATGTATATATTTTTCTTTACACCAGTGCATGTTTGTCAGAATTGGTTTTTTAGCAGAGGTGTGATTATCCACTGCAAGTCTACCCACAGGTTGGATGCTGTGCAGAGACCTCTCCAAGTCTGTGATTCAGTGCCATCTTTTCTTTTTAACAAAATGCAAGTCAAATTGATTTGAGTCTGCCCACTCTAATCAGATCTATGCTTGCTTGGTGTTTTCTTATTATTAACAAGCCAGATTAGATGCTTCTCAGTAGTAATTATGATGCTTTTGCAATAAGCAGATGTCTTTTTTTCTTGTGCATTTTGATATTTTTATTAGGGTGTGTGAGTACCTTTTCTTAAATACTCAGCAAATATTTGTACTTAGCACCCTAAATACTTGGCTATTTGTTACTTGGTATGTCACCATTTAGTACTCAGTTTGTAAGTGACTATCTGGTAAAAACTGATGAAGTATAAAAAAAGGTTAAAGAAAAAATAGAAAAAACATCTAATCCTTTCCAGGTGGCCCAAGCTACCACCGCTTCCTGCCTAAGAGGCCCCCCAACATTACTTGTTCAGCCATACTGATTTAAACAAAAATATATATTTTGAGCTCCTGGTATTGTGCCAGGAACTGCCACATCTTTTTATAAGCTGTTCCCTAGCCTGACCCCACAATTCTGACATATTCATTATGTTGATGTCACGGCCCTACCTGCTGACCCCAATCCATGATCTGGGAGGCCATATGTACCAGGATGTCTAGGAAAGCCCAGCCACAGCATGCCTGACCTCCATTCTATCAGTCAGCTGAATGATAGAGTGAAAGGTGCATACACCCAGGAGGCAGGAGATGTGACATCATTAATGAGTCTAGGCAGACTGACCAATTAATCTACCAAACACAGGAGTATAAGCCACAAACACAGGACTTCAAAGTATAATTAGATTTATTAAAGGCTATTAATAGGAAGATATTGTTGATGGGGGACCTGAATATGCCAGATGTTAACTGGAGTACCTTTGCTGCAGGCACATCCAAGAACAGGGTCATTCTTGTTGCCCCACAGGGGGCATGCCTCAGACAGCTAGTGTTGGAACCCACTCAGGAAGGAGCAGTCTTAGACCTAGTAATCTCAAATGGGGAAGGAGAAAGGATCTCTGATTTAGAAGTGGGTAACCATGGGACTTCCTGTTGTGATAGCCACCAGATAGGCATGCTCTGCATCACTCCCCCACTCGAAAATCACTTTTTTCCTTGACAAAGCACTCTAATACCAGAGGAATTTTCCCTAAACAAACTGCAAGAGCACAGTTGCCGCTCCTGAAAGATTAATCAAATGGCTTACTCTTAAAGTAAAGATGAAACCTCAGAGGCCAAAACATACACATCCACCATCTCCCAAGAAGGATCTTCCAGCGAAACATACCAAAGCGGGTGGCGCTGAAGATACGGCTGTTCACAACTCCTAACGGTTGAGACGTTCTTCGAGGGGCTTGCCCCAATTAAAGATTCACTCCAGGCAGTAGTTGGTGACTTGCAATTGCTTAAAAGCTCCATGGATCAGCTAACAATTCGTACCAGTGACAATGAGGTATGCATTTCTTCCTTGGATGACTGGAGATCCCAGTTGGATCAGGAGATTGTATCTTTATGACAGTGCCTAAGAAAAACAGAGGATAAACTGGAGGATCTCGAGGGAAGATCCAGAAAAAATAATCTTGTAATACTCGGACTCCCAGAAGGTGAGGAGGGAGTCAATCCTATCTCCTTTATACAAAAACTGTGCACTAAATTAGCAGGTCCTTCACTGAATGGCCTGACGTATATTATTGAAAGGGTGCACCGGGTGCTGAGACCCACTCCTCCAGTCAGCTCTCCTGCTTGACCTCTTATATTTAGAATTCTAAACTACCCGGATAAGCAAACAATATTGGACAAATCAAAAGAGAATAAAGAGATTCAATGGGAAAGCTCCAGAATTCAGATAGCTCAGGATCTGCTGTTAACTATAAGACAGAAGCGTACTGCAATGCACCCCATTGTAGTTAAGCTCATTGCTGCAGGAGTTAAATTTTGAATACGCTACCCGGCAATACTGCAAGTGAATAAAGAAGGGCAATAGATTTCCTTTGAAGATGTGAATAGGGCTACTAAGGAACTTAAGAAACTTTATTTGGACCTGTTTTGCTGACTAAGGATGAGGTATCCCATAGTTAAATATATCCACTAACTACTAAACTGCCTTTCTTTGATGACCCAGCTTAAGTGTAGTTGGGCTTAGTGAAGCAAAGTGGGTATTGTCTTGGCTGGCCAGACTCCTGAATAGACCCCTGACCTGCTCCATGACTTTAAGATCCGATGGGGGAAAAATAAGTTATGAGATACTGATAAAATCCTCCTTGAGGGTTTATTCCATTTGGCACTATGTGTTGCGAGATGATGGATGCCCATATAAACTTTCAGCTAGATCCAAATGGTGGAATAACATATCAGACGTGTATGCATGGATACCAGAGCTTAAATTGATACAGAGACTTGCTAGATGGACTCTCCGGTTCTGTATATCACTTCATTTGTCCTTATTTTTTTGTTCTTTGATATTCATATATTGTTCATTGTTACTAACCACATGCTATGTTAACTATAGTTGGGTGAAATGTAGCTCGTTATATGCCTGGTTCTCATTTAGAGAAAGGGAAGTGAAGGTGGATTTAAACCCCGACATTTGGATCTCTGCCTAAGTTGGGGCGGGGGATGGAGCTGTCTGTTTGGTGGGGTGAATAAGATTGCAACCGAATAATTGAGAGGAGGGTGGTTGAGTGGACCAGGGGATTATGATATTTCTATTGGGGAAGAATAGTTTTGTTTAGGGTTAGAGAGTTTAGTGCAACAATGAATGCGGACGTCAGAGGATATGTGCTAGATATAATTTTTAGGTTGACTATGATGAGGAGGATTAATAGTTTTGAACTAACCATAGATAGCCTACTAAATATTTCCATCTAGGTAGCTACTCCTTGCTCCAAATGCCATAGCTACCCGGATCTCCAGGGATGGATATTCTCTGAGTTAGAGAATAATTCTGACTTCCAATGGCAGTGAGGGTTATATCCTGGAATGTTAAAGGGGCCCAATCCTGAATCAAACATTATCATATCCTTAGACACATGGAAACTCTACAATGTCATGTAGCCTTTTTGCAAGAAACGCATCAGTTAGAGACAGAAGGCAACTTTTTTAGAAGAAGGCAAATAGGATAGGTGTATGCCACAGATAATGCAATGGCACAAAGAGGGGTAGCCATCTTATTTGTCAGGGGGATGCCAATTAAGCTATAATAATCCCAAACTGATAAACAAGGGAAATGTATATTTCTTCATGGACTTTTAAACCACACTGAAGTCATTCTGGGATCTATATATGGACCTAACGTTGATTCACCAGAATGTTTTGTAAAAATAACAAAGGCCCTGAACTTTTTTCCTAGACTGCCCACAATAATTGCTGGAGATTGGAATCTGGTCCTTTCATCAACTCTAGATAGGTCAGCTGGTAGAGGAAGTAGTCTTTCTCCAGCACAAAAAGCTCTAATGGAATTTATTAAAAGTTATAACCTTAGTGATCACTGGAGACTGCTAAATCCTACTACTAGGGGATTTACTTTCTACTTAACAGTCCATAAATCATTATCTAGCACTGATTATTTCCTGGTAAATAACTCAGTACTTTAAGGCTTAATAGGTTGTGGTATGTCCCCATGGGTTATTTCTGATCACGCACCTATCTGGATGGAAGGTGCACTATCACATCAAATAGTTAAAAATGGTATATAGAAACTAAATAAACAGCTTCTTCAAGATGAGCAAACAGTGCAGTCCTTCAAGGAAACAATTGCCCACTTCTTTGCTCAAAATCAGAGGTCAATAGGGGATACTGATAAACTTTAGTATGCCCTAAAATGCGTGGTTAGAGGGGAGTGCATCCGCTTATCCACCATTCAGAAGAAAAAGAGAGAGAACTTATCTTCTTTGCTCTTATCACAAATTCAAACCCTAGAAAACCAACAAATTAATCAACAGAACGAAGAGACACAGGAACATCTAACCAAATTAAAGAATCAGTATTCATAATCCCTACAAGAAAAAGCTCAATATATACTCTTCAAGACCCACGTTAAATATATAGAACAGGGTGACAAAGCTAGTCATTTACTAGCCCTCCAGCTGAGGAGGCAAGAAGAATCTAGGATTGTCGTATCTCTCAATTCTATTAGAGACAATTCCCTTCTTACTACTCCTAAAGAAATTGTTAGTGAATTTGAGGCATACTACAGATTCCTATATTCCCCACAGATACCTACCCCCTCTATAGAGGAAATGCAGGCTTATCTTAACTTAAAGATATTCCACTCCCTTCCCTCCAGCAATCACAAGTGAATCTCCTTGAGGGGCCTATAATCAAGCAAGAACTATGGGAAGCTATTGACTCACTGCCAGATGATAAAATACCAGGCCTAGATGGCTTCACAACCCATTTCTACAAAGTATTCGAGGAACTAATATTGCCCTTAATACTGAGCATGTTCACTTATCTTTGTAATTTCGGATGATCTGATCCTTCTTTATTAGAAGCCCTCATAATAGTACTCCCCAAACTGAATAAATCCCCACAAATGGTCTCCAATTACTGACCAATGTCCCTGATGAATTATGATATAAAACTTTTTGCAAAGATTCTTGCTACCAGAATGTCATGAATTTGGACCCACTACTCAGTCCAGAACAGGTGGGATTTGTAGCTGGCTGCTCCTCTGCAGACCACCTTAGGAAATTGTTTCATGTTTGCTCTGCATCAGAGTAGCACCTTATCCCATGGCGCTGGTAACCCTGGATGTGGAGAAAGCTTTTGATAGGGTAAGTTGGACCTTGCTATTCAAAGTTCTCAAAAAATTTAGTTTTACACATAAATCTGTAAAGTGGATACAATCATTATATACACACCCCAGAGCAAAAATTTATTGTAATGGAGTTTTCTCCGAACTAATCCATTATTTTCTGGAAGGCACCAAGGATGCCCACTATCACCTTTACTTTTTAACCTATACCTGGAACTACTTCAACAGGTACAGGGTATACAGATTGGTGATTGGGATCTTTGCCTTTCAGCATATGCAGATGACGTCATGTTGCACATCACTAATCCACAAACTTCCCTTCCAGCGATATTATCCACTATAGAGAAATGTGGTGCCCTATCAAACTACAAAATGAATATAAACAAATCAATAATTATGCTGCTAAATTCTCACACTCATCCCTCACAGTTAGAATGCCTTCAGTTTAGCTGGACAACCCAAATAACTTATTTGGGACTTACACTTACACCTGATGTATCACAAATCCTAAAACTGAATCTTGATACCAAGCTAGGAATCATACAACACGATCTTGAAAGATGGGCCCCCTTGTATCTCTCTTTACAAGGAAGAATCAATGTAATTAAAATGAATGTACTCCCAAGACTTTTTAACCCCTGTATATGCTAAATTTTTATCTCCCGCAAACCTGATTTAAGAAGGCTCAACAGATTATTTCCAAGTTTCTTTGGAAAACAAAGCCACCGAGATGATCATATGTTAAACTTGGAGCTCCAAAGCAAAAAGGGGGCCTCAAATTGCCAAATATTTTCCATTACTATTTGGCAAGCCATATAGCTAAATGCTTCCATGCCACCAAGCCATATAGCTAAATGGTATTCCCCTATTTCTATTCGAACAGCACCTATCTACAAGCCACTCTGGCTAAAAATAGAACACCTAGTTATTGGACAATCTGTTATTTCCCTAACAGCTTGTTATTCATTTCTCCTAAGAAGGGTTTTAAGATTCTAAAAATCTAATTAATATGCATGACCCTGAAAGTACATGCTCAATTGTGTAAAGTTCTCAGATACAATAATACTAAGGATATCTTGCAGCCTATTCATTTAAACCCAAACTTTTTACTAGACAAACAATACCTAAAAACTATTGGAGAAGCCCCTGAACTGGAAGTTAAGATCTTAGACTTACTGGATCAGGGTAAAATTAAAGCTTCACCTGAACTTCTCAAGACCTTAGGTCTTCCACCCAATCAGATATTCAAAGCATTTCAAATTAGACACCTTCTAATATCTACAATGGGTTCTGACATTTAGGATGCTGACCAAATGGATCTTCTTAGTATGTTTCACAGTTTAGCATGGAGCCCTCATGCGGTATCCAAAATAACAGCAGAATTATAGCCAAGACTTCACTCAGACATCCAGGGAGTGTCATATTGGAAAACTCAATTCCTGGATAAACAGCTTTGTTGGGACAGTATTTTGAAAGCAGTATACACCTATACTTCTAATGATAAACTGTGCCTAATTCAATTCTATAAAATACATAATATGTACGTCACCCTGGCAAAGTTGTTTACCATGGGCAAACGTCACAATCCCAAATGTAATAGGTGTGGCTTAAATGAGGGCACTATATACTATATGCTCTGGGAGTGCCCCTCAATTAAGCCCCTATGGAACATGATTAAAAACAAACTTGATCCCCTTCTTGTACTGGAGTTATATTTTGACCCCAAAATATGCATACTTGGGGACTACACCCAAATCCCAGTTCTAGAAAGACAATATGCAATGGCTTTAATTTCCCACACAGTCAAGCAAATGATATTAAGACATTGGAAGGATCCCCAAATTATTCCATACTTGGAAAGGCTGAATGAGTTCTTATATAATTAAAGAATAGAAAAAATGATAGTTAGTCTTAGACACTGTCCCACTTGCTTTGACAGAAAATGAAGCAAGATGTACACATTAACCTCAATTATAAGGTAAAACAAGGATTTAGCGATGACTATCCATAGCAAAACTAGACATGTAATTATAGACCTGCCTATATACAATGTTACTAGCACTTATTAGAAGGGGGTGGGTTCAAGGTCAGTTGACATTCATCTGTATCTCTCCCCCCGGGTCGTGCCTGAAAATAGGCAGGATTTGTCTAGTGCACTTACCCGGTCAACAAAAGCTAAATAAATAATAAATAAATATGTAGGAATGTATTTAGATTTAGTGATAGTAGATATTAGTAGGTCGATGGATCCTCAAGGCCACAATCATGTATGTATACCTGTCTTTTCTTTTTCAACTATGTGCCATGTAATATCACACATGTAAGACTGAAACAATAATAAAGTGCATTTAATTAAAAAAAAAAGAAGTGGGTAGCCATCTGGGAACAAGTGACCAATAAACAGTGTGGTTCATGATAAACACAGCCATAGAGTCAAGCCATACAAAAACAAGAGTATTGGACTTTAAGAAGGCTGACTTTGGGAAGATGAGACAGTGCCTCAGAAAAGCACTAGCAAATGGGCAAGGAGGAGGGGTGGAGGAACAATGGGGAATAATCAAAACAGCCATCACAGATGCAACAAGCTTTTGTGTGAATCAAATCAACAAAACAAAATGAAGGAAAAAAAACACTATCGTTCTCAAAAAAGGTGGCAGGGACGGTTAAGGAGAAAAGGATAGCATTCAGGAAATATAAGGAAACACAGAAGGAGCAGGACAGAGAACTTTATCAGTTAAAGCAGAAGGAGGCAGGTGAAGGCAGTCTGAATAGCAAAGGCACAAACTGAGAAAAAGATAGCCAACTCTGTTAAGAAGGGGATAAGACATTTTATAGGTACATTAGGGAGCGAAGAAAGACCAAAGGAGGGATACTGAGGCTTAATAAAGGGCAGGGAATGTGGGTAGAGGGGCACAGTGAAAAAGCAGGGATACTCAAGGGTGTAGACAACCATACTCACTGTATACATTTATGTACAGTTTTGTTGAGTGCCTGTCACAAACCACATGCTTTTCTGTTAACATTTTCATTCAAATCTGTAGTATTTGGGTTAATGTAGGCCACTGAGGAGTGTCTCTGTTTAAACTTCTGTTGTTTAGAAAACAGATGTATGTATAACCTCTTTAGAAATTAGAGGAATCATCTGACAACAATCTAACTTGTTTGGAAAGGGGTGCCATTTGGAAAGGATGTGTATATTTTTTAATGGGAGGGTGTAACTGTTGGAGACTGTGTACAAAACAGAAATTTCTGGCTACACTCCTGGGGATACTGAATGAATATTTCTGCTCAGTATTCACAACAGAAAAGGAGGGGGAGGCACCTAAACCAAACAAGAGAGAAACTCTTAATAGGGGGGTTGATACCAGTCCATTCACAGAAGAAATGGTTATGAAAGAACTCTTGAAACTGAGGGTGGATAAAGCAATGGGGCCTGATGGGATTCACTCAAGAATTCCAAAAGAACTAAGGGTAGAACTAGTAACACCACTGACTACTCTTTTTTAACAAATCATGGGAGGATAGGGTGGTACCTGAGGACTGGAGGAAGGCAAATGTGATTCCACTTCACAAAAGTGGGAGCAGAGCAGAGGCAGGAAAGTACAGACCAGTTAGTTTGACTTCAGTGGTATGGAAAATGATGGAATCACTTCTGAAGGAAAGACTTGTTGAGTACCTAGAGGCCTGTGGGGCACAGGACCCAAGGCAGCATGGTTTCACAGCTGGAAGGTCATGTTAGATGAACCTAATAGATTTCTTTGACTGGGTGACCAAAGCAGTAGACCAGGGAGGGGCTGTGGATATGGCCTACCTAGATTTTAGCAAGGCATTTGACACAGTCTCACACAAAAGATTAACATACAAGTTAGCCAGCCTTTGAGTGGGTCCCAAGGTGGTAGCCTGGATAAAAAAACTGTCTGGACAACAGGACAAAAGAGTAATAGTAAACGGAGTCCACAGTGAAGAAAGGAGGGCAACTAGTGGGGTACCACAGGGTTCGGTACTGGGACCAGTCCTCTTTAATGTCTTTATAAGTGACATTGGAGAACACCTGGAAGGAAAGGTATATCTCTTTGCAGATGACACAGAGATCTGCAACAGGGTTAATACACAAGGTGGGGTGGAAAGAATGAAAAGGGACTTGGCAAGGTTGGAGGAATGGTCAAATATGTGGCAGCTCAGATTCAATGCAAAGAAGTGCAAGGTAATGCATCTGGGAAACAAAAATCCAGGGGAAGAGTACACAGTGGGGGCTGAGTAAATAACAACAACAAAAATAGAACGAGACCTAGGAGTAATTATATCAGATGAGCTAAAGGTGGGCAAGCAATGTGAGAAGGCAGTAAGGAGGGCTGGGGGATACTGGGATGCATAGGGAGAGGCATCAACAGTAGAAAACAGGAAGTTGTTATCCCTCTGTACACACAGTTAGTGAGATCCCATCTGGAGTACTGCAGGCAATTCTGGAGACCCCATCTCCGCAAAGACATAGACAGAGTGGAGGCTGTTCAGAGGAGGGCAACCAAAATGGTGCAGGGTCTGCACCAGAAGACATACGAGGAGAGACTAAAACAACTTAATATGTATACCCTTGAGGAAAGGGGGGGACATAATAGAAACTTTCAAGTATCTCAAGGGAATTAACAAAGTACAAGAGGGTAGTATCTTTCAGAAGAAGTGATGTGGAAGAACAAGGAGGCACAATTTGAAGATGGAGGGGGGACGGCTCAGAGGTAGAAAGTATTTAGAAAGTATTTTTTTTTGACAGAGACGGTTGTGGATGCATGCAACAGCCTTCCTGAGGAGGTTGTGGAGTCAGGAACAGTGGGAGAACTCAAGAATGCATGGGACAGGCATAAGGCAATTCTAATGGGGGTAGGAGGAAGTAAGCTGTTGATTAACTAGAATCTGCAGCTTATCCATCAGGTAGGGAAATGGGCAGACTAGGTGGGCCAAGCGGTCCTTATTTGCCATCAGATTCTATGTTTCTATGACTCAGCACAAAACATGCATACAGTGCTGTACAAAGAAAAGGTCACGTACAAAACCTGACCGCACTCCCATATGCATTGACTCTCACTGGGTCTTCTTTTGGGGAATCAGTCTCTCCACTGTCATCAATGACACACCGTTTTGCCTTCTCCTGCTCCTGCTCAGTCACGGATTTGGATCTCAATCTGGGTACCAAAATATTTGAGGTATTCAGCTTCATTTATTATGTAAATCAATGGTTTACATAATAATCCATATTATGCCTGTGGAATTCTGCCAGTCTGCTTTTGACAGAATTGCACAGACTTAGAATTTTTCAGATCCCATGTGATCCATTCTACCAGGATTTGCAAATTCCATACAGTACTGCTTTCAGCTCCTTATTTGATCCTGCCTTCTCCTCCCTCTCCTCCTGACTTGACAAAGTCAACTTTCCTTAGCTACATCTCAGTTTTTCTTTAGTTTAATGTCACTAAGACTGAGATCCTACTTGTCAGCAAGGAAAAGTATTCTGTCACAAAACATTCAACTACTTCCATCAGTCTCCTGCACAGGGACAGGAGGATGTAAACCCCAGATGGATGTTATGACATACTGGTCAGAAAAACTACTCAGTTTGCAACTGTAAATGAATGCAGTTTCGGGCTACTGAGGGTTTATTAAGGGCCATCAGTCTAACCTATTCTCAGTTTCTCTAAAGATGTGCTTACACTGTGGTTACATTGTAGCAGTGGATCAGCTCCTGTGTATGGAATGCAGCACGGCAGTTGTTGCCAGCAAACCCACACATCTGTACACAGGATCATTATAAGAAGACTGACTGTCTCCCTCAATCCCATTATATTTTATCATTTTTTAAAAAAAAAGTACAGTATCACATACTTTCTCCCATTGTGCAATTCCTCCCTCCTTCTAGCAGGCCAATCTCAGTGCAGTTTAATAAAAAACTTCCCTCCCAGCCCAATCTTTGTACTATTGTTTGAAAAAAAAAACATGATCCTACTATCTCTATCTGGGTGCTTCCTTCTGTACGTTAGTGACTCCACCCTTGTTGTGGCAATCCAGGCTATGCTTTACTACATGCTCAAGGCATTCATGTGTACTGCAGAGAACTGTGCAAAAAGGAAGTTCAAGAAGTGGCCATTAGGCATTATGCACAAAGTTACAGTACCACAAAATGTTCCAGTCAGGAAAATGCTGTTTTGGATAGTTTGCAATCTCTCTCTCTACATATATATATATATATATATATATATATATATATATATATATATATATATACACACACACACACACACACAGTATAATCCTGCTTATTAGAGCCCTGGTTACTCACTTCATAGGTTGTGACTTAAGCTCTACACCACAAGAGCTGCAGTTGGCTTCAGTGCAGCTTGGTAGCATATTTGATGTGTGTTTGGTTAGCAAGCAAATGATCAGCAGTTTGAATCTAGGTAAGAACACAATATTTTGTATTTTCAGTAAGGGACCAAGATCATGTCAGATGAATCTTATAGACTTTTTGACTAGGTGACCAAAGTAGTAGACCAGGAAGGGGCTGTAGATATGGTCTACCTAGACTTTAGCAAGGCATTTGACACAGTCCCACAGAAAAGATTAATAAACAAGTTAGTCACCCTGGGAGTGGGTCCCAGGGTAATAGCCTGAGTAACAAATTGGTTGACCAACAGGACACAGAGGGTAATAGTAAATGGAGTACACTCTGAAGAAAGGGTGGTTACTAGTGGGGTACCGCAGGGTTCAGTAATGGGACTGGTCCTCTTTAATGTCTTTATAGGAGACATTGCAGAGGGTCTGGAAGGAAAATTATGCCTCTTTGCAGATGATACAAAAATCTGCAACAGGGTTGATACAAAAGGTTGGGGGTGGAAAAGATGAGAAAAGACTTGGCAAGGTTGGAGAAATTGCAGCTTAGATTCAATGCAAAAAAGTGCAAAGTAATGCACATGGCAAACAAAAGCCCAGGGGAAGCATACACAATGGGGGGGGGCACTAACAACAACAAAATTGGGGGGGTAGTCATATCAGATGAACTTAAGGTAGGCAAACAATGTGAGAATGCAGTAAGGAGAGCTGGAGGGATACTGGGATGCACAGGGAGAGGCATCACCAGTAGAAAACAGGAAGTTGTTATCCCTCTGTACAGACAGTTGGTGAGACCCCATTTGGAGTACTGCATGGAGTTCTGGAGACCACATCTCCACAAAGACATAGACAGGATGCAGGCGGGTCCAGAGGAGGGAAACTAAAATGGTGCAGGGTCTGCAACAGAAGCCATATGAGAAGAGACTGAAAGAGCTTATTATGTATACTCTTAGGGAAAGGAGTGAGAGGGGGGACATGATAGAAACTTTCAAGTACCTCAAGCAAATCAACAAAGACCAAGAGGGTAGCATATTTCAGGTAAAGAGATGTGCAAGAACAAGGGGGCACAGTTAGAAGATAGAGGGGGATGGCTCAGGGACAACATCAGAAAGTGCTTTTTCATGGAGAGGGTGGTGGACACATGGAACCACCTTCCTGAGGAGGTTGTGGGGTCTAAAACTGGGGAGGGAATTCAACAATGCATGGGACAGACAAACGGCAATTTTAGTGTAGCTCTGAAGAAAGAGGGGTTACTAGTGGGGTACTGCAGGGTTCAGTATTGGGTCCAGTCCTTTTTAATGTCTTCATCAGTGACATTGCAGAGGGACTGGAAGGAAAAGTATGCCTTTTTGCAGATGACACAAAGATCTGCAACAGGGTTGATACACAAGGAGGCGTAGAAAGGATGAAAAGGGACTTGGCAAGGTTGGAGGAATGGTCAGAAGTATGGCAGCTAGGATTCAATGCAAAGAAGTGCAAAATAATGCACCTGGGAAACAAGAACCCAGGGGAAGAATACACAATGGGGGGGAGGTAGTAACAACAACAAAAAAGGAAAGGGACCTGGGGGTAATCATTTCAGATGACCTTAAGGTTAGCAAGCAATGTGAGAAGGCAGTAGGGAGGGCTGGGGGTATACTGGGATGTATAGGGAGAGGCATCAGCAGCAGAAAACAGGAAGTTGTTATTCCTCTGTACAGACAGTTGGTGAGACCCCATCTCCACAAGGACATAGACAGGATAGAGGTAGTCCAGAGGAGGGCAACTAAAATGGTGCAGGGTCTGCAAGAGAAGCCGTATGAGGAGAGACTAAAGGAGCTTAATATGTATACCCTTGAGGAAAGAAGGGAGAGGGGAGACATGATAGAAACTTTTAAGTACCTCAGTGGAATCAACAAAGTCCAAGAGGGTAGCATCTTTCAGAAAAAGAGACTTGCAAGAACAAGGGGACACAATTTAAAGATAGAAGGATGGCGGTTCAGGGGCAATGTGAGGAAGTATTATTTTACAGAGAGGGTAGTGGATGCATGGAACAGCCTTCCTGAGGAGGTTGTAGTTGCCACCTTGGTACAGTGGTAGAGTCCCTGCCTCAAGTACACAAGGCACCAGGTTGAAGACTTGCCTAGGGTGACAAAAAAGGTCCCATGACAATAGCTGCAGCAGCAGAGTGCAGGCTTCAAAGCCTGCAATAGTACTGAGAAAATATTTTACTGGACCTTGTGCTCACAAACAGGGACAGTGTGATGGGGGTAACAGTGGGGGAGCACCTGGGAAACAGTGACCACCAGTCATTGTGGTTTGAAATCACAGAAAGAGCAGAACCAAACCATACAAAAACACGTATCCTGGATTTTAGGGGGGCAGACTTTGGTAAAATGGGGAGATACTTGAAAGAGGCATTAAGGGGAATGGGACAGGAATCAGGGGTTGAGGAACAGTGGACAGTATTTAAAATGGGGATTACAAGAACAACAGAATTATGCATTAAGCAGGTTAGCAAGAGGAAAAGGAAGAGAAGACCATTATGGTTTCCAAAGAGGTAGCAAAAAGTGAAAGCCAAAAAGATTGCATTCAGGCAATACAAAAAGACACAGGCAGAAGGGGATAGGGAGAAGTACCAGGAGAAGCAAAGGGAGGCAGGGAGGTCAGTAAGGGAAGCCAAAGCTCAGACAGAAGAACACATTGCAAAATCAGTGGGTAGAGGGGACAAAACCTTTTACAGGTACATAAGTGAAAAAAGAAAGACAACGGGAGGGATAGTGAGACTGAAGGGGGAGGATGGGGGCCACGTGGAGGATGACAACAGTAAAGCTGACATATTGAACAGGTATTTCTGCTCAGTCTTTACTGAGGAAGAGGAGGGTAATGGGTCTGAAGGGAGTACAAGGGGTGAGAATGGTGCAGAAATGGACACAAGTCCCTTTACACGAGAAAGGGTCCTGAAGGAACTGGAAGTAATAAGAGTTGTTTAAGCAATGGGGCCAGATGGGGTGCACCCCAGGGTCCTTAAAGAACTAAGAGAGATGGTGGCTGAACCTCTGGCTATCCTGTTTAGCTGATCACTGGAAACAGGGGAGGTACACAAAGACTGGAGGACAGCAGATGTAGTCCCCTTATACAAAAGTGGGAACAAAGAGGAAGCAGGCAACTACAGACCAGTCAGCCTCACCTCGGTAGTGGGGAAGATCATGGAAGCACTACTGAAGGAGAGATTGTTGGAATATCTGGTTGTCAATGGACTACAGGACCCAAGGCAGCATGGTTTCACCAGGGGAAGGTCATGTCAGACCAACCTCGTTGAATTTTTTGACTGGGTGACTAGGGGGTGGATCGGGGAGGGCGGTGGACATGGCCTATCTGGACTTCAGCAAGGCCTTTGACACTGTGCCACATAGAAGACTATTACACAAACTGGGGAATATGGGTGTGGGCAGGACAGTAGTGTGGTGGGTAGGTAACTGGCTGGGTGCCAGGACACAGAGGGTGGTGATAAATGGCTGTCACTCCATAGAGGGAAGAGTGACCAGTGGGGTACCACAGGGATCAGTGCTGGGACCGGTCCTATTCAACATCTTCATCAGTGACATTGCGCAGGACCTAGAAGGCAGAATTTCACTGTTAGCTGATGACACAAAGCTCTGTAACAGAGTAGACACACCAGAGGGTATAGACAGAATGAGAAGCGACCTGCAGAAACTTGAAGAATGGTCAGGGGTTTGGCAGTTGAAATTCAATGCAAAGAAGTGCAAGATAATGCATATGGGGCACAAAAACCCTGGCACAATATATCAGTTGGGGGGTGAGGATATAGCATGCACCAAGCAGGAAAGGGATCTTGGGGTTGTCATCTCTGATGACCTCATGAGTAGAGAACAGTGTGACAAGGCAGCAGGTAAAGCAAATAGGATGCTGGGATGTATAGGCAGGGGCATCACCAGCAGGAAAAGGGAGGTCATAATTCCTCTATACAAGACACTAGTGAGGCCCCACCTTGAGTACAGTGTACAGTTCTGGAGACCATACCTACGTAAGGACATAGGCAGGGTAGAGAAGATTCAGAGGAGGGTAACAAAGATGGTGCATGGATTGCATCACAAGTCCTATGAAGACAGGTTGAAGGAACTGAACATGTACTCCCTGGAGGAGAGGAGGGAGAGAGGGGATATGATAGAGACATACAAGTATCTTGCAGGGAAGAATTTTGGGTGCAGGAAAACACTATTTTTAAGCGAAAAAGATGTTCCAGGACAAGAGGGCATGGGATGAAGTTGGAGGGAGGATGATTCAGAGGAAACATGAGAAAGAATTTCTTCACAGAACAGGTGGTGGACAAGTGGAACACCCTGCCAGAGGAAGTGGTGGGGGCTGAAACAATCACAGGATTTAAGAATGCATGGGATAAACATAAAGGAATTCTGGAGGTCAGGGGTAAGGGGCAACAGACTTCTAGGAAAACAAACTGAACTTACAAGCTCAAATGGGCAGACTGGGTGGGTAATAGGCCCTTATCTGCCGACACTGTCTATGTATCTATGTATCTATGTAGGTTGTGGGTTCTAAAACTGTGGGAGAATTCAAGAATTCGAAAAAGGCAAAACTCAGCACTCTGTAGTTGGCGTTGATACAGGCATAAGTTTAATGTAACAGATAAACGCCAAGCCTCACATAAAACAGGTAGCACAACTAGATGATTCCCAACTGGTTACGTGCACAGCACGTCATCAGCGGGTGGTTACTAGTGATACCAAACACAAATTTATAGGGAGACACTTAAAGAAACAACACCCAAAGAAAAACTATTTACATCAATCCACAAACGATACATGCATATGAATTCCATGTTTCAACTCGAGCACCTGTTTATACGGAGGAGCTGTTTTTGCTGTGTATTTGTGTTGCTTTCAAACGCGCTCTCTGTGGGTTATTGTTGTGGTGTTGTGATTATCAAGCCCATTTGGATCTACTCAAAGTAAATTGTACCAAGTGTTTTTGTGACGAACTTCAAGACTTGAGACTCTTTACAGAAAACGTGAGTTGTTTATGGACATGGATTCATTTAATATCCAGTGACTCTATGAGAAGTGTTTGGACTAAGAATATTTTCTAACTGCCCATTTCTTTGATATGATGATGGTCTTTGTGCTACTTATGACCGGTCTTGACGCTCATTTGAATTGAATTTCCTTTGAAGTATCAGTTAAGAACTTCGCGTCTTTTTAGAGCCCATAAGAGCTGGTGAGGAGTGTGGATTGAAATAAATAATCACATCGCTTTTGAAGTGGATGACGTATTTACAAATATTTGGGCAGTTGGTTACTAAAATATCTCTTTTATGTGACACTATATTCACCACCATTAGTATACCTTATAAATTGTGAGTGTTCCAGCAAATGCCGTCACTATAGTTAAACATTGTGGCAGAGCATTTACCAACATCTGTGCACTTTATAATTCATGAATGGTTTAATAGACATTGCCATCATTGTCCTATCTTGAGATAAATAACAATACTTCTGGATGACTATGTTCTAAAGAATTTTTGAAGCTATAAAATTCTTATTCTGTGTCATAATTATTACTGGCTCCTTTCTTTACTCTCCCTAAATTTGTGAATAAGTTAGTGCATAAGTTAAAAGTAACTATATGCATAATATGACTACCGGTGCTTTTGGAGAGAAGTTATTGGGCAGTTCTACAGGAACATATGCTAATTTTGTATTTTCAGCAGCAGGTGAAGCGGATCTTTTTCAGGATTCTGCTTGTACTATTAATAATATAGATCTTGTAGTGGGTGATGTGACTACTCTCACTACTGATATTAAAAAAGCTTTTATTGATTTGGAAAGGGCTATAGTGAGAGGACGTCGCCATTACTAGGGCAAAACCACATTGGAGGCCTATCTAAAGGTGGGACGCTCTCCCTGAGGATTACGTGTCCTTAATAAACCAGGATACGGTTGGGACAGAGCGTCATTTATTACGGACTGGCAAAATTCATTACAACTTGGAACAAATGCACTGATCAATTCCATCATTCGAGATTATGATGCACAAAGTGAAGAGATAACTGAGGATATTAAGAGTAAAGAGGACATTGTTGCTGGCTTTAAGCAACATCCAGACTATAATATACTTGATAAAAAATTCAAAGAAAATATTCAGAAAGAAGAAAATAAAATTAAACGTATTAAATTACACAAGTTTGAGAGGGATAGACTTGATTATCAGAATAATCGAGTCTGGGACTGGGATCAACATAAATCTTCACACCAGTCTGCAAAACAGGTCCCTGCTGTGTGTAGAAGGGATCAAGGTATCTCTCCTAATCAGCCCAGGTCTATCTTATGTAATAGAGGTAATTCACCATATTACACTTCAGCCAGTGAATCAGAACAGGAGGATTTTTTCGAGGAGGACTTGGCCCCTTTGGACAAACGATGGTCTGTCCAATTTCGAGAGCCAGTTTTGGAACCAAGGAAACTGAGGAATACGAAGGCGAGGAAATTGGCATCAGGGAATCATCTAGATGAAGAAAATCCATCAGAAGAGGAGGGAGGAAACATAAGAATCATCATGAGAGGCAGAAGGGGCAGATAGCTTCACAAAACATTGTAATTAATATTTCTAGTGTAACTTTGAATAAGGACCAGATTGCAGTTTTGCAGAAAGGACTTTCATTTGTGCCTACACAGGACTCTAAACAATTTCAACTGTATTTGGACTTACATCGATTTACCAGAAATTTGAATTTGAGAGCATATTATAATAGTAGTACAATGGGTTTTGGACAGAATAATGAAACGGAGGAGGTTCAAGATACACCATCTATTACAGTGGAGGTAAGTCAGTTTAAACCCAAATCTACTTTTATGCCTCCAAATAGTGATGCAGTTCTGGTATTTGAAAAGATTTGTGAAAGACAATTTAGAGCCCTATTTGATCAGGACTCTCCCCCCACCTACATTAACATCTCTAAGGTAGAACTTGAGGCACTCAAGAGTTTGGAGAGAAATAGTGATCTGACTATTAAGCCTGCAGACAAGGGTGGGTCAGTGGTAGTCATGGATACTTCCAGCTATATACGAGAAGCACGGAGACAACTGGAAGATGTGACTTTTTATCAGCCATTAAGTATTGATCCCACTAGGGTCTGCAAGGCACAAATTGACAGTTTCCTTTTTTCAGCTGAATGTGAAGGGTTAATTGGACATAATGAAATGTTATTCCTAGAAGTAAAAAACCCTGTATTGGCATGTTTTTATATGTTGCCTAAAATTCATAAAGATTTGTGGAATCCACCGGGCGCCCTATAGTGGCAGGGATAGGGTCTCTTTTAGAGCCACTATCTCAATATGTGGACTCTTACATTAAGAAACATGTCAGTACATTACCATCTTTTATTAGGGATACAGGACATCTTTTGGAGATTTTGAATGACATGCAGATAGAACCTGGGTGGCTTGATATCCATGGACATAACATCCCTGTATACCAATATACCACATGAGGGGGGTCTTAATGCATTAGACCATTTCTTGTTACAAGATACACAAATCTCCTATGGCAAAAATAATTTTTTACTGGAATGTGCAGAGCATGTATTGACAAAAAAAATGTTTCTGTTTCAGGGTCAGTTTTTTCTGCAAATTAAAGGTACAGCAATGGGTGCTACTTTTGCACCCAATTATGCTAATTTATATCTGGGCTTATGGGAAAATAATTATGTTTACGACAGGGATATCAATCCATTCTATGATAGCATTGACATCTGGCATCGATAAATTGATGACATCTTTATGGTGTGGCAGGGCACTTTGGAAGAACTTTTATTGTTTGTAAAGTATTTAGAAAAAAGTTAAACAAAAAACACAAACACCTAAGGAACAGAGGGCAAATTTTGTCACCACCTATACCAGACATTCCAAAGCTATTGAGCAGATTAAACAGAATAATTGGAATGTCCTGTTGGGTGATCCACGGTTGTTGGAAGTCACCCGACATAGTCCAAGGATGGTTTATAGGAGAGGTCAAAACTTACGAGATAGGTTGGTGCATAGTTATACTGCACCTTCAAATATGGGTACTGGCAAGGTTTCCTCTCATGTTCCATGTGGTATGTTTAATTGTGGTAATTGTAAATTTTGTAAGTCCGTACTAAAGTGTAAGACTTTTACCAGCTGCAATTGTGCTAAAACTTATGAAATCAGATATTTCATTACATGTAGTACTATGAATGTAGTTTATTTAGCTACTTGCCAATGTGGAGCATTTTATGTGGGTAAAACTACACGCCCATTAAAGGTACAGATGGGTGAACATTTAAGATCTATTTTACACAAAGATACCAGAAGTGCACTTGTGATACATTGTGACCAAGATATTAATATAGATTTGGCACATGTATTTAGATTTTGTGGAATTGAAGTGGTAAAGTTAGGACCTCGGGGAGGAGACTTGGATGCCAAGTTGAAATATAGAGAGTCCTTTTGGATTTATACATTAGGGGCTCTTGTTGCCCCAGGATTAAATGACAAGATGGAATTGATGAGTTGTTTGTAGTTGTAATAGACTAACACTAATGTATATTTTGATTTCTTTCACAGATAAATGCTGCTGTTGACAAAATACCTGGACATGGGACATTCGGTGTATCCTGATGGCTGGGAACTGATTTCCTGTCTAGTATTGTACAACACATTTATTTCTAATATATTTTATTTTCTAGTATCAATAGAATGTAGGGATTGGTTGATGAGATCCATATAGAATTGTTTTTCTTCTTTAGTTCTGCTGCACATTTAGTTTTAAATAATATTAAACAATTTTTAAAAAAAAAACAACACAGTTATATAAGATATAGGGAGCATATAATATGATACACTAGGTTGGATATAGTAATGGTATTTACATTATAGTGTATCATAGAATGTACTATTTTTCATGCATTCATATGTATGTATCGTTTGTGGACTGCTGTAAATAGTTTTTCTTTGGGTGCTGTTTCTTTAAGTGTCTCCCTATAAATTTGTGTTTGGTATCACTAGTAACCACCCCCTGATGACGTGCTGCGCACGAAACCGGTTGGGAATCATCTAGTTGCGCAACCTGTTTTATGTGAGGCTTGGCGTTTATCTGTTACATTAAACTTATGCCTGTATCAACGCCAACTACAGAGAGCTGAGTTTTGCCTTTTTCAAATTCCATGTTTCAACTCGAGCACCTGTTTATATGGAGGAGCTGTTTTTGCTGTGTATTTGAGAATTCAAGAATGCATGGGACAGACATAAGGCAATTCTTGTGGGGGGTAGGAAGAAATAGGCTGTTGGTTAACTAGGATCTGTGGCCTATCCTGTAGGTAGGGAAATGGGCAGACTAGATGGGCCAAGCGGTCCTTATCTGCCGTCAAAGTCTATGTTCTATGTTTCTATGTAGTGAATGGTAGGAGGAAGTAGGCTGTTGGTTAACAAGAATCTGCAGCTTATCCAGTATGTAGGGAAATGGGCAGACTAGGTAGGCCAAGTGGTCCTTATCTACCATCAAAGTCTTTGTTTCTATGTTTCTATGTAAAATGGGCTAAACAGTTTTTTTTGTTTCACTTAAGTGGCAATCCATGGTGGCATGGATTTGGAATAGTGAATTGTATTGGAACAACAATTTGTGTGAGTAGAAAGTTGCCCTGTCAGGACATTCCTAACACAGAATTTTATGAGACATTTCAATACAGGTCTAACAGCTAGATCAGATATACAAGTATGAGAACAGGCGTGTGTACTAAATATAAGTCTGTATTAATACAACCCTGCTATTTCTAAGTCTGTGCTTGCCTAATCATTATGACTTATGCTAGTCCATTACAGTGGCAATGAGGATTAAAACTACAGCAAACCCTAAGTTTATGTTATGTCTAGTATCAGTAGAGATCCCAGACATTCTAACAAGTGGTTTTTCAGTCAGTTCTCCTGTACTATACAGTAGCTTGCAACTGAAAATATGACTGATTTAACTTTTCAAACATTCCCACAATTTGAAATTGAATTGATAGACATCCACAAGAGGGAAAAAGTGGCTCCAGAGATTTGAGAATTCTCTTGTTGCTTCTGACATTAACGATAATGTAGAAAATGGGCCATGATGATCCACAATGCTGGAGAATGTAAATATAACATTTGTGACATGCTGACAGACACAGGAGGTGCTGTTGACTATACAGAGCAGTAACAAAACACAATAACTGCTCTCTACCCAAGAACATTTTTTAATTTGAAACCAGAACATTTTAGCAAACCAGGGAACAGTTTGGGTACACATTAGGCAGACACCAAACAAGTCTTTGTCAGTTAGATGGTACTGTACCTGTAATTTCACCAACATGGATAAAGAAATTAACTCACAAATTATTTTGAGTTGCATGCCCTCTCAAATGTGGCAAACAGTTTTATGAGACTCCAGACTTACCATAATAGAATTGCTAGGCTTTGGAAGAACACTATGAGCATCTGAATTCTAAGAAGCTAGAATAGAACAAACGTACCACTCACAGACAGACCATATAAGCATCATAGGAGTTTGTTACCATGTGCAGACAAAATCCAGACAGCCTTCTAGGTGGTGCACAAGTAAAGTACAACAAAATGATGCTGTATGCTACAGTTAGTGGGAACTTTCTTACATAAAGGAGAACAAGATGCATGCCCTGTTCAATGGGCAGAATGTTACTCCTGTGGTAAATTAAACCACTTTGTCATGTACAGTCCATACAGACCCCTATAGGATGGAAAAGATCAGAGCTCTGGTTCCGGAAAGCAATGCAGTAAATGACACAAATGAGGTTGCACACACCAGTGCTAATGATGCTACTGAGGAGAACGATCCCAGTCACTCAGCAGTGATGATGAATATGTGTACGTCATCTGCAGTAGTAACCACCCAAACTAACCTGTGATGAAGGTCACCATTTTCATCACGCCAATAACAGTGATGATAAACTCTGGGGCATCGGTTAACCTGCTTGATGAAACTGCTGACAACAAACTGGAACCCTAATCTGCACTACTGAAAACAAATGCTAAACTCTCTCTATATGGATCAGACATGCCAGTGTCTCAAAAGTGCATATTTGCAACCATAGTGTCTGCCAACAACAAACTCACACATGCCACTTTTTAGGTAGTGACAGCAATAGGAAGGAGTTGGTCCTTACTCAAGTTTCAGACAACAGCCAGGAATCATAGGGAAAAGTTACAAGGCCTACACCCTGAGTGTCCTAAAATTGCAGCTACCCTGAAAACCAAAGAACCCTAATGAAATGAACATTTATATGCACCTTCCTAACAAAGTCATGTTAAGGCACCCTCACATTTCACCAGCAGTGGATTATATAATATGTGATCTGAATGGCACTGCAGTCTTTTCAAGATCGGACCTCAATGTGAGGTATTACAGTTGGAATTAACTCCTGAATCCAGATATGTTGCCATATTCTCCACCCATGTTGGACTCTGATGCTTCTAAAGATTAAATATTGGAATCTCATTGGCAGCTAAAGTATTTCAACATACAATCCAACAGGTACTTTAAGGCATACCGGGGGAAACAACTTCTGTGTTGCTATCCTTGTGTATAAGGCAATGGACAGCATAAGGCTGCACCCAAACAAGTTTTCCAGAGACTACATGAAAAGGGCCTTGCCCTGAACTGAAGCAAGTATGAGTGCAACAAAACCACCCTAGAGTTTTAAGGGTATGCATTTCCAAAGGTGGGATAACAGCTGATCCCAAGAAAATATAGGTAATCAAAACATTTCTGTGACCCATATAACCCAAGTGTACAGTACTAAGACGTCTTCGAAGAATGACAACCTACTGTTCCAGATTTATACCAAAGTATGCCAGCGTTACTGAGCCACTGCAACAACTTGCAGCAATACTCAGGAGAGTGTGAAGTTTTAGCTATTGTGTGCAACTGTGAGCAGTTCAGTTTGTTCTTGTATAATTCTCCATTTGCTATGGTCACCAATCATGAGCCCTTGCAGCAGATTTTTCACTATCCAAAGTTTCAGCTACTGACTCTCATACAGTATTGGGACCTGTATCTTCAGCAATGTAACTTCAAATTCATCCACTAATAGAAAAGAAAACCCCAGAAGACCATATGCCCCAATAATCCATTGAATGGTTCATGTTGTCTTGCCAGACGCCATGCAAATAATGCTACAGAATATGTCAACTTCCTTACTGCCAACATAGTCCACAAAGCTATGAATCTGGGGGGCATAGAGAGAAAAAACAAACAAACAAAATCCTACTTTACACCCCAATGCACAAAATTAAATTAGGTACCTGAATTTCACCTGATGTTCACAATGACTTGAAAGTAGATTTCTTGGCACTTAGGGCTTCCTTTCCTGTATCACATGAACTAAAAGAACTACCAACAAATGATGTAATTTTGTGAGGCACAAAATAATTACTTTTTCCATCCCTACAGACCCAAACCATAGCTTTAGCACACAAGTGATGTAAAGGACTAGGAGAGAAGAAGCAACTAATAATCAGTGTCAGTGGATCAGCAGGTAGCACACTTGCCTCTGAGGCCAGATCAGAAGGCTGTGGGTTCTATCCCCACACCAGGCACTTGGATTACTATCCCAATACTGACACTGTAGTGCAGCACAAGGGGGGTGCTGCACTCCTGAGGTGCTGTCTTTTGACTGAGGCATTACACTGAGGTCCCATCTGCCTGTTCTGGTGGTAGTTCAGGTGGATGTTAAAGATTCCATAGCACTTCTCGAAAAGAGTAGGGGAATTTTTATTGAGAGGACTTATGGACAAATTCATACACATATTATACATACAGTAGAATCCCGATTATCCGAACTGCTTGGGAGACATCGGAAAAGTTTGGATAATCGAGAGTCTGGTTAATCGAGATTCAAGTTGGACATCGTAAAATGTCAACAGCAACTGTTAATGAAATGGGATTTAATCGATAAAAAACAGTACCGATTTATGTAACTGAAAAGATAAATACTATACTGTACAAGCTACTGATCTGTTTCTGTTGCAGTTCTGAGAGGCACTTTTTCCTCGCACAGCTATGCATTTGAATGTGCCAAAATGGGTGATCAACCTCTTCAGTTCTATTCAAACCCTCCTTGCCTTTTTTTTTATAACGCTTACTAAAGTGATTTGCTGACACCGTACTCAGAAGCTAAAGCCACTGCTCATTCGCCGCTTCGCAAGCTGGGAGATTATTCAGAGCTTCTCGGCGACAGAGAGGACATTTCCTTTTCTTTTAGCTGCGGAGAGAGATGAAGGAGAAGAGGAAGGCAAGGGAATAGAGGGAGTAGGTGAGAAAGTTTCTGCTCAAGTTGCCATTGCTATGACACTGATACAGCCAGTGTGTTTAGCAAGGCTATTTGTGAGGTGCTTAAGTGCTGAAAACAGTGATTATCTTAATCAGCACTGCTATCAGCACCTCATTAAGCCTCAATGTTTTTGCCAGTGATAGTAATTGTTCCAAGTTTCAGGAGTTCAATGAAAAATTCACTTAGGGAGATGGGGGACACAACGGGAGTCCGTTAAATAGGGATTTCCAGATAATGGGGGTTCAGATAATCGGGATTCTACTGTATTTACAATATATACATTTCACTAAACATTGTATTTTACATATTTCAGATTCTTTTTAGGTATATAACAATTCAGAATACTTAATGGTTACTAATCAGTACTTGTTTTCCCTTTTCATGGTGGTTTAGCCCAGTGTTCACAATTAATCCATAATAGTTTTCTTCTTTCTTCAGTACATCTCTTTGTATCTAATACCTTCATTTTTTATAATGAAGTACCAATATTCCTCTGCATTTCAATATATGAAATCCATATTTGTTGGGTTGCCCATAGGCAATGTGACTGCCAAATATATTGTATTATTATGAATACTATTTGTAGTGTTTCAGGGAAATATTTACCCATAACCTTTTCCATCTGTTCATATATCAGAGAACCATATGATAAGTTACTCAACATTGGCTCATTCCATTCCTTTGCTAGGTATTCCCAAAAACCTTGCACATAATCACATTCTATAAACAAATGTTCTTGTGTTTTCATTATTTGGGTACATGACTGTCTTAGGCAGTATCTGTCTTGTGTCTGTTTATGTGTATTGTTATTTCTATCTCCTGATTTTCTGTGTAGACTCAGCCATGCCATATTCCATACAAAATCTGGTAAGCGTTTAGACTTCAATATGTCCAGATTAAACTGTAGCTTCTGTTCTGGGTACTCTCCTAAGGAGATGTCTTCCCTATCCTCCATTTTCATCATATGTGAGTACAACTGTTTCCTATCTTTCAGTAAGACCATTTCTTTTGCAATATTCCATTTTATTAAATTTTTCATTTGTTCTACCACATATTTTAAGACTGATGTGATTCTACATCATGCATTTGATTTTCTCCGGGCCCAATCTAGGGAACATAAGTAAATCCATTCTATTACTTGTGCTTTCCAGATTTTGACTCCAGATCGCATTGCACACCCAAAATTGAATGTTATAAACAAGCTGAAATAGAAAATGGCAGGGTTTACCATTCCTAAGCCTCCTTCTTCTATTCTTCTATAGGTCACTGTTCTTTTTATAAGGTTTAATCTACTCCCCCACAATGCTTGAAAAAACACACTGTACAATGTTACTAATAAAGATTGTGGGAGAGGGAAAACATAGCTTATGTATATAAAAATGCTTATTAAATAGAGTTTTTATCAACATAACCCTTTTTCTCTTTCCAATAGTTTGAGCTTTCCATGTGTTTACTAGCCTTTTTGCTCTTTGGAGAATTGTCTCCCAGCTCTGTCTGGCCAAGTCTGGACTACCATAAGTTATTCCTAACAACGTGATTGTGCCTTTATTTATCTTAATCCCTGAATAAGTATTATTTTCTGGGACCTGGGTATCACCTAGTGCCACCTCTACACTTTTCTGTAAGTTAATTTTAGACCCTGAATGATCTGAAAATGTCTTATAGTGTTACATCAAAAACTCTTCATTTGTTGAAGTATCTATACAGAAGACCAGATCATCTGCATATGTCAAATGTTTTACCATAGAAGCAGAAGGCGTGTCCTTAAGCCTCTTAGCCTATTGTGCTGCTCTATTCTCCTTAAGAAAACATCTTTACAAAACATGTATAGCAAAGGGCTTAGTGGGCAGCCCTGCCTTACTCCTCTTTTTACACCAGTATTTTTCCCTACCCATCCATTTTTGTTTGGCGTAATGTGGATTGACTATATAACACTTTTATCCATCTTACGAATTTGCTAGCTATACCATAGGCCCTAAGCACTTTATACATATAATGATGTGAAATCTTGTCAAATGCTTTCTCTTGATCAATTCCTATTATATACCCCTGCAATTCTTGCTTTTCTGCTTTATAGAATATTTCCCTTAACATAATGAGGTTATCAACTTGTCTTTTATTAGGGATTGCACGAGTTTGGTTAGGACTAATCAATTTATCTGCAATTAACACTAATCTATTCAATAAAAGTTTGCTTAATATTTTAAAATCTACGTTCAGCAAACTAAGGGGTCTCCAGTTTTTCAGATCCTCTCCCCCTTTTTGAACAACAGCATCAATGTTGCATGATATATGGATTTTGTTAAAATGCCTTCCTGTAACATGTTATTGTATACTATCACTAAGGCTGGTGTCAAATCATCACTAAAGGTTTTGTAAAACTCTGCTCCTATTCCATCTGGCCCTGGGACAGAGTCACTCTTCAGACCTTTTATTGCTGTTTTTATTTCTTCACTCTGTATTGGGACTGTCAAGTACTCACCTTCCTCCTCCTCAAGCTGTGGTAAGTTCGGTAACATATCTTCCTCCTTCAGTGTTTGTGGTGCTGTCCCAAATGTCTTTAAAAAATGAGAATTTACTGCTTGTAATATTTCTTCTAGTGAGGAGGTAATCTGACTAGATTTTAGTTTTAGTTTCTTTAGGATCCTATGATCTACTCTGTCTTTACATTCTTTATAGGGATCAATGGATTCCTTTTTTAAATTAGTACTGCATCTTAGTTCCTGTTCTAGAGTCTTAGCTCTATCATATTGTAACATACACATCTGCTTTTTAACTTCTGAGATTTGATTGTATAAATTCAGTCTCAAGGTTTCAGATTTTGAAATCACTGTATGTAATTGTGCCCTTAATTGGAGGTATTCCAAATATCTGTCATTTACATTGTCCCTTGTAATTTTCTGAAAAAATTGCTTCCAGGATGTTTTTGTGTCCTCCCACCAGAGGGCAGCATTATCATACATTATTGCTGTATGGAGTCTGGCTTGCCATTCTTGCCTCCAAATTTCCTGTACATGTTTATCAGATAAAATGGAGTTGTTTACATACTAACATACTAAAATGCCAGCAGAATAGGCTTAATGGTCTTTCGTGTCTGCTCGTTTGGTCAGCCCCCACCCTGGGTGCTGACCTTGCTGTCCCCCTCGCCTTCTCTGGCTTCTCCCTTCCCAGTTCCGGATATTCTTGCTGCATTGGATTTTGCTCCCTGAACCCTTCCCCTGTACCTGTCCCACCCCCTCTTGAACCCCTCCACTGTCTCTGCCTCCACCAGCCCCCTAGGTAGTGCTCCTCACTAGAAGAAATATTACAAGCAGTTTAACCTCCATAAGTTTTTCTTACATCTTGCAGTACCTTTCAAGTTATTTTCATTGTTATTGATTTATGGTCTGAACATTGTCTAACCAGGAGTTAACACTTAAAATGGTCAGAATTTCTGAAGCAAAAACTTATTCAATTCTGGTTGATAAGACTTCCTTTAAAAAAGGTATTCCCTCCAGTTTGATGTGAAGATCTATATGAGTCGATAAATTTAGCATCTGAGATTATTTTATTCAGAGCTGTGTAGTCACAGAAGTTCTTATCTGTTTTAAGCCCTCTGTCAGATTTCTTTAACCCGCAATTAAAATCCCCGGCCCTCAACAGTAATCTGGATGTGTGTAAATATGGCTGTATTTTCTGGAATAAAGCTACTCTAAGGGCTTTAGTCTGGGGGGCATAAATGTTTATTACCTGAAACCTTTCCTGATGTAGGGAAATATCTAACATTAGAGCCCTCCCTGGGTCTATATCTACTAATGTTGTCATTTTAATGCTTGAGTTGTTTAATAAAATCCCTACCCCATCACATCTCTCTTGGCCTATTGACCAAAAGGAAGATCCTTTTGACCATTGTTTAGTAACTAGCTGTAATTCAACATTTGTTTTAAACTGTGTATCTTGCAAACATATGATATCACTCCATTTTGAAGCTAAAGAACTCAAGACTGTAAGCATTTTTGCATTCCCCTTAATACTGTTTACATTTATCAATGCTAGGGTAAGGGAATCCATGAATTAAACACATACTATGAGGAGATGTACTACAACTGTCTACTATCAGGAAGTTTTACTCCATCTCTTTCTCCAAGTCCTCTGGGAAATGTGTGTTTTCCCCCTTTCCCCCTCTTCTGTATCTGATGCTGCCTCTGTAGCACCTGCAGTTATAGATGATGTGTCCGATAGTTCTCCTTCAGTGTCTTCATCATTTTTCTGGTGCTACAATCGCATATTTATTTCCCTTTTTCCATACCTCTGTTGAAGGTTCTTTCTCTTTTATGTTTGCAGTGCTTTTTGTTTTCAATGTTTTGCCTGACCTATTTCTTTTTATAGCTACTTTCCTATACTTGGTTTCTTGACTAGGAGGTGGGGGGGGCATTCCTTTGTCTTCTACTTCAACAGCAGAAGTTGAAAACTCAGCACTAGGCTGCTCTTCTGCCTGATTTCTAGTCTCTCGACTATCTTTATTACCTACTTCTGAGGACTTCTCCTCTTCAACTGGCATTGGGAGCTTACTAGTTGATGCAGGATCTTGCATACCTGAGACTTTATTAGCTTCTGAAGCTACCTTTTTGGCCTGTATTTGTTGGGCCTTATTGATTAGGCCATCTTGTGGAGGGCAGTCTTCCCAGTTATGGGAGGCCCACGGGCACTTCCCTTAACCATGTCCTGTGTTTTCATATAAATTACACATGAAGAGATTAACACATGTGGGGGAAGTAAGCCCATAATCCAGACAATGACTGCATCAGAAATTATCACAAGCTGACCTCAAATGGGTAAGGAAGCTACACTTAAAGCAAGATGAGGGCTGTCCCATGTAAAACACAACCCCTCTATCCCTTCCCAAGAAGAAAGTACTTGGTAGATGTACTGGTCCATTGTTCATAGAGTATAGTTTTACTTTTATTTTCCAGCCCCCATTCCAAATTTGTTCACTGCCTAAAATGGGGGCTGGCCTGTCTAGTACCTCACATCTCTGCCTTACCAGAAAAATATATCCTCTACATGGAATCCTTCATTATGAAACATAATGGTGATGTACTAAATAGTTGGTTTCATAAGAGGGATTGCCATGTAGAGAATTCACAAAGGGTCATTTTTCAATGCCTGGTATTGTGACCAGAATCTGTCAAGACTGGAAACTGTTTTAAAACTGACATCATAATTTCCATTCCCCAAATGTATTAAAACAAAGATTTCTGATGAGAAAAAATGCATAGTACTTTTAAGCAACTGTTTAGCTATATGCAACCTATCAGGAGGTTCCTCTAAGCCTCCTTTAAATATTAACCTTACTGCATTTTTTCTAGGGGCTGGTTCCCCTTTGTTTTGAAACAGGTCAGACAATCTAAACATGTGATCTAGCCAAGCTTTTTTTCTTGGGGTCCTGCAAAATGTGCTCTGCAGGTTCCAGTCTATTAGATAGTTCATTTGGTTGCATTGCTCCCTCTGTCCCTTGAATTGCAATCAGTTTTCTATCACACTTGTCATTTTTAATGTTGGGGCCCATATCAGATATACACTGATTTTTAGCAGCAACATTAGAGGTGGAAACTTCAGATTTAAAGATGTCTGTGTGGTACTTTTTTATTGCATAATCAGCATGGTCGGGTTTCCAGTTCCCCGTTTCATTTTGTAGCCAACCTGCACCTTAAAGTGCTCAAGCTGGAGACCAGTCCTGTTGTAGTGCTAATAAGTCAGCACTAGTCCTTTTATCTTTCACTGGGGAAATTACGTCCTCTGAAACACTTACAGGCTCTTCCTCTGTTTGCATCAGAGATACTTCTATTGCAGCTCCATGAGTATTTTGCACTTTCTAGACATTCAAGAACCCCAGTCTATGTTTTGCTGGACATGGAGGTTTAATATTCTCTTCTTGTTTTACTGGCTCTGGGCACACAGCACTACACTTGTTTGTTACTGCCAGCTGGGAGAAAGTTTTTAGTTTTCAGACTAGTTTCTGCTGTAGATGCTTGAGTACAGTCTGCTGCATCACCACTCAGCTGTAGTTCAGGTGAGTCATTTAGTGTTCCTGTCACAAAGTCATTTTGTAAATTAGACAGTTCCTTCTGTAATGTTTCTTTTTTTAATTTATGCTGTTCTTCTGTTTCCATTAATTCTTTCATGAGTCTTTCCTTATCGGCTGACTTAGTAGAACTAGTTGGTAAAGAATGCTGTACCTGGTCTGTATTCTCAGCATTTTACACAATTTGAGACCAATCCATATTATTCTCGAACAAATCTTACAGGAACTTCAGTTTCTTCCTCAGACATGGGTTGTAAATCCTTTTCAAGCTCTGGAAATGAATGTTCAGATGTTGGTTCTTTCTCCTCTGCCTTTCCTGCTTGCAATCCTCCTCCTCCTCCTGGATCCACAGGGGCAGCCATCTTGGCCAAAGACCAGGATGTCAAAGGTTCCCCTAGAGGTGAGTAGGGGAATTTCCCCTGTGCCCTAGCCAAATTTCCCTCATTCACTAAAAATACCACCAACAGTTTACTTTGGTTCATGGTCAGTTTGCATTTCATCTGTATCCCCCCTCCCTCTGGGTCATGCCTGAAAATAGGCAGAATCTGCCTAGTGCACTTACCTGGTCAAGAAAAACTAAATAAATAAATAGACTACTATGAGGAAACATTTGTTTTCCTATTATAGAGAAGAGAGATGAAAACATGGCTGAAACCAGCTTCCCTGGCAAAGCTACAATCTACTAGCAGAACTTTGAATATCTGCACATATCACTTCTCTTTGGGCCTTGGGTGAATGTTGGAGTTGACTTCTGTGTCCCTTTCCCTGTGGAATCCATCTTCTAGTAGTGGTATTGTATAGTATTCAAGATACCTGATTGTAGAGACTTGAATTCTACCTTGGGAACATTTATCACCTAGGAAGGAAAATGCATGGAACTTCATTTTTGTAAGACTAGAAGCCTAACTAACAAAATGGATAAACAGGAGGTGCTAATTATAACTAAATTGAAGTCATCCATATTACTGAAACATGGGGAGTGATGTATGAACTTAATCAATTGAGAGATATACAGTGATCATGTCAGGAATCATAACAATGACAGATGAGAAGGGGCAGCCCTATACATTAGTGAAAGAATTAAAGTGGAAGATAAGGTGGAAGAAATAAGTCACCCATAAGATAAGGAAAAAAAAAAAAAAAACAGGAAGTAGTATGGCCTAGACTTGCAGATGGAGAAAAATGTCACCTATTTTTGGAGAACATGCTACAGATTACTTGAACAATTAATGCTGACAGAAGGGAAATTATTATAAGACATTGTGTTTCTAAGACAAAGGGTAATATAGCAATCATTGGAAACCTCAGATTCTCTGGGATTTGTAAACTGGGATGCAAAAACAAGAACTGAAAAAGCATTTGCCCAGGTACTCAGTGATAATACTCTGGAGCAACAGGTTAACTCAGCAACAAGGGATGAGAAGATTTTAGAGACTGTAATATCAAATTTGGTAGATGGTATTAAGTGTAATGTGAGAAAACCCCTGGAAAACAGTGACCGCAATATGGTACAGTTTTCAATTAACAGAAAAGAAATTAAGGAATTGGGTGCCACCATGTATAGGAATTTCTATAAAGCTAACTTTAATAAAATGAAATCACATCCATCTAAATGGAATTGGAAAAAGGAGTTTAGAGGAAAGAGTGTAAATGGAATCTGATTATGCTTTAAAAACATTATTAGGAAACTTGAGCCAGATCATATTCTACTAGCTACAAATTGAAAAAGGGGGCCAAATCCTGACTTGGTAGAACAAGAAGATAAAAAGTAAATTTAGTACAAAAAGGAAAGTATACAAACTAGCTAGAATAACAAACAAAAAGGAACAATGGGATACAATTAAGCAACTCCATAAAGAGTGTAAATCAGACATTAAGCATGCAAAATGGAATACAGGAAACAAAACTGCTGAAAATCAAACAGCAGCACTAAACTGTTTTGTAAAATGTTAGATCAAATAAGCCCACATTCAAGAAAAGTAGGGCCACTGTTGGAGGGAGGTCAACTAATAAAGGGTAAACAAGATATGGAAAACACTTTTAAAACAGCAATACTGGACAATCAGGAAGTGATTATCAAAATTCTGCTTTTGGGCTGGAAGCATGCAGCCATAGTTCTTGTTTCCATATCTGTAGATATTTTTTTCTAGCAGTCTTTACTTTTTTAGATATTTAAAATGTATTTCCATTGCTGTGGATCTACAGTAAATATAGCTGATGCCTAATTTGCAGTTGAGCTCCCCCCTCATGTTGCATCACATCTTTTGTCTACTTCTATGGAACACTCTGCTGTGTGTTCCCACTGAACCTGTGTAGTACAGTAGTAGTGCTGAATTTGTCAAGCAATTTTGTGAGATTTCCTATTTATCCATCAAACAATGTAGGGAAAAAATTTCTCTAAAATTATTTTTGTTATGCCTATAGTAAGAGGCCAGCACCTATTACAGTACTTAAGTAACCTCTAGTGCATTTTCAACTAAACTATCACATGGAAGCACCCTCTCCTGTTAGCAGTGAATACACTACCAAACCAAAAAAAATCCCTTACAAAACGTTTCACAATTCTCAATAGGGATTTTAAAAAAATCTTTAAAAAAGTCCCTTGACTAATTCAACGCTACTACTGTACTGCAAGTCATGTGCAGGCACATTTGTTTGCAGAGGCTTCTAATTCAACGTGGGGGGTGGGATGAATGTAAACAAATAAAAAGAAAAGCAGAGCAAATTATGGTGTGATGGTGCAGTGAAAACAAAAAAATATTATCATACAAGTGCTCAACAGAGCAGAAGGAACAAACTGTTGCTAAAGATTTCATTTTTTTATCTAGTACTGCTGTTTCAATGATGTTTTTTTATTCTGTTTATACCAAGTCAACTCCTAAACTTAATTGCCAACCAAGTCTGAATACCATAAGCACATTAATTGATCAGATGAGTGTCAGTGGTAAGCTATCAAAGCAGGATTCACACAAGCTTGAGTTCATCCAAGAATAGTTAAGGAGCTAGCAGAAAACTAATAGATCCTGTAATGAAGTTCTTTAATGATATCCTTAGAAAGGGTAACATCCCTAAAGGCTGGAAAAATGCAGCCATTGTCCCCATCTGTAAAAAGAGTAAGAGAAGTACAAAGGTGAATTACAGACAATGAGTCTGACATTGGTGGTGGGAAACATTTTCAAATCCATCCTGAGCAATTGGATTGAGCAGTTTATCCACACAAATAGTTTGGCCAACAAAACATGGCATGGGTTGATATATTTATTTTAAATCCATCAAGGGGACACTGGAGTAAGGCCTAATAGCGGACGTGGTAAATGTGTACTACAGCATGGTATCTGATGATGTTGTTCATAATGAACTAATTCATAAACTAAAATGTATGTGATTAAGCCAAGATACAGTTATACAGATTAAATGTTAGTTCAGTGGAATAAGGCATGTAGTCAGTGTTAACAGCTACTTATTTTACTGGGGAAGGTAACAAGTGGAATATTTCAGTGGTCTGTGCTTGGTACCACCTTGTGTAACGTATAGATAAGTGACATGCAATGCCACTTGGGAACATGAATAACAAACTTTACTGATGATAGCAAATTAGAATTTGTAGTAGACTCACAGGAAGGAATTATTAACTTGCAAAAGGAGTTGGATATTGTTATAATGTGGGCTAAACAAGCAAAAATGAAATTGAATCCAGAGAAGTGCATGGTTCTTCACTTCAGTAATAAAAAAAATAAAGTAATCTATACCAAGAATGACATACATTTGAGGTCATCTGACAAGAAAGGGATTTCAGGGTCATAATATAAGATACTTTCAAACAAAGACCTCAGTGTGATAGGGTGGTTAAGAAATGTAACCAAATATTAGAGACATATTCCCAACCAGGTAAAAATGATGACCCTGTTCTTCTTACGAGGCTGTGGATTAAGTTTATTTATTTTTTTATTTATTTTTGAAAGTCAGATTTACAACCAGTGAGTTAGGGACTCATTTACAAAGGCATCTCTTCACAAGGAGGGTAGACATGGTTACAGTGTGAGATACAACAGTGGCAACATACATGTGCAATACAGATAACAAAAGAACACAATATAACAGTGATTTATGGAATAAAGTTACATGCAGTAAATAGCAATTGTATAAAGTATAACAATAGTAGAAGTCACAACCATGGTCATACTGGGGAAATACCTATGTGGAAGGGTGGGGTAGGGGGACAACAGGGGTGAGGAAAAGAAAAAAGGGGGGAAGCAGTTCAACCGACATTGTCAATGCTATGGGCCAGAAATGGGGAGGGACCCCAACATTAGGTTAAGGACGACTACAGCTTCGGGCACCAAAGAGGTGGTTACAGAGAGTGACTTTAAAGGGACCAATTTTGGTAGACTTAGTGACAGAGGGCAGGAGGGAGCTGAACCATGTAGGGGTGCGGTAGTGGAAGGACCTTTGGACTAGGGAGGTCTTGGTGGGGGCACCAGAAGGGTGGCCTTAACTGAGCTACAGGTGGCAGCAGATGGGGATACAAGCTGCAAGGACAGTGATCCCAGGGGTGAGACTCCTAGCAGGGAATTTTTGGCAAGTAAGCAGGTTTGGTAGTGCAGGTGCTCCTCCAAGGCGAACACGATGGTAGAATAGAGCAGACAAGTATGGATGCGGAGGGATGTGTCAGTCAGGAGCCTGCAGACCTTGTTTATCGAGGTCTGGATTCTGGTGAGGGTGGTACTGTCGGCTGCAGCATAGAGAGGTTGGCAGTAGTCCACTAGGGACAGGACGGAGGAGTTGATGTCCAGTCGGAGGGCAGTTTGGGGGAGGAAATCTCTGTGGTGACAGAGAAGGCAAATCTGAGAGTTTACGGCTAAGGACAGGGTATTGAT
The DNA here is from genome assembly GCA_016271365.2 of Neoceratodus forsteri. Taxonomy (NCBI): domain Eukaryota; kingdom Metazoa; phylum Chordata; order Ceratodontiformes; family Ceratodontidae; genus Neoceratodus; species Neoceratodus forsteri. The sequence goes on from CM057451.1 coordinate 762,870,343, forward strand.
ATGGGTGTGGAATGTAAGAGCCGAGTCGAAGGTGATGCCCAGGTACTTGTAGGATGACACCTGCCCAAGAGGGGTGAGCATTACTGGGGAGAATGCAGAGGGGGTCAATTTTGACCTTATTCTGGTGATGCAAAAAAAGCATAGATTTGTTGTTTTTGAGGTTAATGACCAGCTGGTGGTCAAGAAACCACTTTTCAGCTTGATCAAATGTGTGCTGCAGGGATTCTATAGAGATGCAGGGTCAGAGTGGGAGGTAAGGAGAACTGCATCATCAGTATAGAGTAGCATATTGCCCAAGCAGGAGCTGGGAAGGGTGCTGAGAAATAGGCTGAACAGAATGGGGCCCATGATGGAACCCTGGGGGACCCCCGAGTGAAAAGGCAGGGTACTGGACAGGGTGCCATTTACCTTCATGCACTGTGATCTGGTAAACAGGTGACTGATGAACCAAGCCAGCGGGCAAGGGGAGAAGCCAAGTTGGTGGAGGGAGTCAATTAGGAGGGGGTGACAGGCAGCATCAAAGGCCTTGGAGAGGTCAATGAACACTGCACTCACAACATGACCAGAGTCGAGAGCAGAGTGGAGATGCTGGGAGAACTCCAGTAGAGCTGTAGTAGTGCTGTGTCCAGGGCAGAATCCATGTTGTTCAGACACAGCAGGTCATATTTGGTCAGATACTCAGAGATCTGAATGGCCACTATTTTTACTAGTGCTTTGGAGAGAGGAGGGAGAATGGAGATGGGCCTGAAATTATTAGGGGAGGTTCTATCTCCACTCTTATGGATAGGGTTGATTTCTGCAATTTTCCAGGCACTGGGAAATTGACCAAGACATAGTGACCAGTTTAAAAGATTGGTGAGAGGGGCTAGTACAGTATCTAGGAGTAATTGGAGAATCCTGGCTCACAGCTGGGGTTGTTGCTAGCTAAGGCTTTTTGCAGCTAGCTAAGGCTTTTTGCAGATGAAGCCTGGCTTCAAGGGGTGATATGGCATACAGGTAGAAAAAGGGGTGATCCGAGGTGGGGGGGTGGAGGCAAGGATAGGGTCATAAAAGTAGTTGGGGAGGACAGAGCTTAGATCTCAGAAAGCCATATTAAGGCACTCAGCTATGCGGGGAGGATCAGTAGTGACAGTACTGTCTGTGGAGAGTAGTGATGGTGGGGGAGTCTTTCCATTGAGCTCTTTTATATTGTCCCAGAAGGCATGGAATGAGCACCAAGTGGATTCAAGGGTGGCTTGATAATATTTGGCCTTAGCCCACCTTATAGCCCAGGTGCACTTGTTACGTGCTGCATTATAGGCTTGTCTGTCAGCCAGTTTACTGGTCTTGACAGCAATATACTAACATACTAAAATGCCAGCAGAATAGGCCTAACAGTCTTTCATGTCTGCTCGTTTGGTCAGCCCCCACCCTGGGTGCTGACCTTGCAGCCCCCCTTGCCTTTTCTGGTTTCTCCCTTCCCAGTTCTGGATATTCTTGCTGCATTGGATTTTGCTTCCAGAACCCTTCCCCTGTACCTGTCCCACCCCATCTTGAACCCCTCCACCAGCCCCCTAGGCAGCACATTCCATGGCTTCACCACCCTCTCAGTGAAGTAGCACCACCTCCTTTTTCCCCTGAATCTTCCCCCCTCCAGCTTCCACCCATGCCATCTAGTGGTCCCCTCCTCCATCCTTCGAAGCACCCTGACAGTTCCTTCCCTATTTACCCTCTTCATGTACCTGAAGACCTCTATCATGTCCCCCCAGTCCCTTCTCTCTTCCAATGTGTACATATTTAGCTCTTCGAGCCTCTCCTCATAGGTCCTGTCCCCCAAGCCCCAAATAATTTTGGTTGCCCTCCTCTGGACCCTCTCCAGGAGTTTAATGTCCCTCTTTAAGTGTGGCCTCCAAAACTGCATGCAGTACTCAAGGTGCGGCCTCATCAAGCAGTTATACAGAGGAAGCATCACTTCCCTCTTTCTGGAGGTGATCCTCCTAGCGATCCATACCAGCATCCTGTTGGCCTTGACTGCTGCCCTCCTACAAGTCTCCAAGTTGTTCATATTGACATCCACCACCACCCCCAGGTCTCTCTCAGCCATTGAGACTTGTAGCATTCCCCCCCAGGGTGTACACTTGGCCCGGGTTTCTGGCCCCCAGGTGGAGTACCTTGCATTTCCCTGCATTGAACCTCAGCTTCCACTTTCTAGACCACCTTTCCAGAGTCTTCAGGTCCCCCTGTAGGGCCACCCTCCCCTCCTGCCCATCCACCACTGCCCCCAGTTTTGAGTCATCCACAAAGAGACTCATTTCACTCCTGATTCCTGTCCTTATGTCAGAGATGTAGGCATTGAACAGGAGGGAGCCCAAGGACTGATCCCTGTGGGGCCCCACTAATGACCCTCCTTGGGGATGAGACTATCCTGCCAACTATGACTACCCCCAGGTCCCTTTCCATTTTTGTTGTTGTTAGTATCTCACCCCCCATTGTGTACTCTTTCCCTGGGTTTTTGTTTCCCAGGTGCATTACCTTGCACTTCTTAGCATTGAATCTAAGCTGCCATACATTTGACCATTCCTCTAACCTTCCCAAGTCCCTTCTCATCCTTTCCACCCCACCTTGTGCATCAACTCTGTTGCAGATCTTTGTGTCATCTGCAAGAAGACATGCTTTTCCTTCCAGTCCATCTGCAAAGAGATGTGCAATTTCAGAATACAGCATATTTTTGAAATGTGGCTGGGACACATACTGTTGCAATGTGGTGGGGATGTGATGCACAATTTTGAAATATGGTGGGTGCATACAATTCTGGAATGTGCTAGGGACAAGCAATTTCAGAATAAATGGTGTATCCTGTCAAATTCCAACTGTGTGCTTCCCCACTACATTCTGAAATTGCCTATCCCCACAAAATTCCTTGATGTGTGTACCTGTCACATTCTGAGACTGACTGTCCCACCACATTTTGAGGTGGCATATCCCTGTTACATTTTGAGACTGCTTGTCCCCCCAAAAAAATGTTTAAGAATTGTCCACCACCTTGGCATTCAATGCCTTGGTTCAGTGCTGCATTCCTAAACCATGTTACAACATGTTCTTAAGTAGAGTGCCATATATCTAAATGTTCTGGAAATGCAAGGATTGCAGCCAGCCCTATGCCATTTTTTTTTCAAATGATTACTATAGTTACAGTTTCTTATACTTTGGGAAAGCAGGTCCTATAAAGTTGCTGACAGGAAGCACTACAGTGTGAGTTCAGGAAATGACATCATCAGAGGCTGTTCAGTGAAACTGGATTTTTTGAATAGGTAGTGAAATCAGGGTGACACAATAGTTCATAACTTTTAAACAAAGTAACGTAGAAACCTAATTTTGGTATGAGATTTATTGGATGTTTACTTAGTCTAATTCTGCAATACAGCACCTTTGGTGAAAGTCTCTTTTTTAAAATGTTAAGACTTGATGGTGATATTAACATATATGTCATCACTGACTTGTTACATAATGGGAATAAATAATGGGAATAAAGTGTTTTCAACTACTTACTGGAACTGTTCCCTTGATTTGAAGTTTCTTTTCTTAAATTCTCTCATAAGTGCTTACATTTCTGTTGTTATCCGAAAAGATCATGGAGTGTGGAAGGCTTGGATACACTGATTGGACTGATGGATCACCAAAATCAATGGTACCTGACCAGAACCTGAATGTGGATTCCAGTTCAGAGATTTTAGAGATCAGGAGGCTATGAATTGTATGCCAGGTAACTTGAGGAACAGGAACAGCAACACAGAGGAAAAAGGAAAAAAGAAGACTAGGAGAAAGGACTGAGGATAAAAGATAAAAGATAAAGGATTAAGAAAATGAAAAACGCTTGGTAAAAAAAATTGGGGAAAACAGAAGATAGAAATGTTTTTTAATTTTAATACAACCTGTGTAATTACAAATGCAAACTCACATTTGTGAGAGAAGTGTGTTGCAAACCATTGTATTAGTCCTGGTACTGTTGTGTAACCTGTGAATAAAACTGGCAATTAAAAAAGGGAGAAAACAAAGTGACAGAAAATTACTCAGACTATTATACACTATTTTTTTAATTCTGCGATTTCTTACTGATCATCACATATTTATAAGTTTCATGTAATTATTTTTCTCATTTTGATGATTTTATTTATCCTTAGATGGTAGATTTATGTATTGCTTGGCAATATTAAAATTAGTGTTAACATCGGCTAAGGGGTTATTGACAGATTGCATGAACATTCAAGTATATAAATTTGAATAGTTACGTTTCTTGCTCAGTGCATTTTGTTGGTTTTGTATTTTATTGGACACAATCACATGAGTTACGAGAGTGACCTGACTGACATTCAGAGTGCTTTAGGACTGAGTGCTCTATACTGTCAATTATCCTGTTTACAGGCAGGGTGAAAATCAAGTACAAAGCAATCAGTTATTTTTTAATAAAATATTACCATGCATGTAAATGCTGACATTGAGGACTTTAGGATCAATCTCAGGATTAATCCAAGTGTACTGAACAAGGGAACAGATTACATGCATATCAATGATCTTTCTGCATGTGAACATAATTGTGCATGAACAGATCCCAATTGTTTGGTTTTTAGTGTCATCTGCTTTGTGTCTGGTATTCAGGTTAGCAGTACTCAAGCAATGCAAACTGATTTTGAGGGAACTGGGTGCCCTAAGGCATGTAAATGCAACTGGAGTAATGATCCATTACCAGGAATCAAAGGCAAGGTAATCAATCACCACTACGTGTAAAGGTTGTGGTGACTGATTACCACATGTAAATGAAGTGAGTGAATTAACTGATTTCTCTCCATGAACATTGAATACTGCTACAGAGTTTAGTGGCCTAAATGGCTTTTAGATTTAGGCTGATGCCTCTTTAAACCATTCTGTAGTTATCGGCTCATTTTTTGATACTCTTTGGAGCTGTACTGTGGTAATTGCAAAATGAACCCAACATTGCAAGTCAAGCAAGCTATGATAGCTGCTGCTTGTGTTACTTAATTAATTCCTCAGCCCTAGACTGAACATAGTGTGAGGAGCAGGAAGCATTTACATTTTATATTTATGGATCTCTGCACACCTGCAGACTAGGTGGGCCAAACATCCTTATCTGCCATCAAATTTTATGTTTCTATGTTTCTGAGAAAATCCAGCTAGGGATGTAAAAGGATTTTTTAAGCATCTTTGGTATTTGACTTTTATGCAATTTACCAATAGGTAATATGTACATTTTTGTATCAATGCCAGCAATTTAAGTGTGGGTTATTAATTATGTTTTATCTGGTTAGTCTATTGTTATTGTTTTGACTTTGTTTTTAATGGATACAACTTGTGGAGTTAATGACTAAGTGTGGCTTTCATAGATCTGGGCTAATTGTTCCTCATTTCTATATTCCTCTTACTAGTTGCAGACCATCTGCAGAGGTTCTTATAGTCTCTTTCATTAGAGAATCAGTAGATATTATACCAGTGCTTGAGCTTTTGCAAATGCTCTGTTTACATCCAAGATGATTGCTGTTAGTACAAGATTTGGATCAAGCCTTAATAAAAGTATTGTTAGAATATCAGAGGATAATCAAGACTGAGGAAACGACAACAGAGACTTTTCTAGAAACTGCAGCATGCACTCCATCCAGCTGGCTAGATAGGTATTAGTCTCTGATCTTGGCTGTGTTTGAGATATTATTTAGAGTAAACAATTATTCTTGCCTTTCACTGGCTCTGTGCTGCCACAGCTATTCATTGATTAAAATGGTTTGCTTACAATTACCTTTTAAGTTGCTATTTGAGACACCCAAAGTTCATGGATTTTAAGTAAGTTTGGACACATACTTATATAAAACAGATTCTACAGATACTGCAAGTATTAAGCAAAATTCAACTAGATTAGACAGGTTTAGTCCATTGTCTTGTGAAGATCATAAGGAGTTTGAAGATTTGAAGATATTGTGCATGGCATCCCAATTAAACCAGCAAGATATGGCCACCCCAGTGATGCTGCAGGCTGAAGCACTGGATGTCTAACCTCACGCTACACCTGCAACCCATGTTTGTTAATGCTGGGGGTCAGCAAGGGAGGAGAAGTATTGAGCATCCGGTGGACTACTTTCCTTCTCTGGGAAGGGGGGTCACCAGTAGTCAGTGCAAGACTGGCCCCTAGCAGTGTCTGGGGGGGTAGTGCACTGACACTCCAGAAAGAGGAGGAGAAGAGACAGATGCTCAGAGGAGCGTGTGTGCATGCGTGTACACTTACTTCATGGGGAGTCATTGCATGCCTCATCTCCTGAGAGGGAGAAATAATAGAGTATAAAAAAGTGTCCTGGATGCAGCTGAATGAAACCAATCCACACAGGCACAACCCCTGTCAAATAGCAGGAACCTCCAGCACCAGATCCGTGTTGGTCAGGTTGAGGGATCCCAACTGCCCCGCCATGGAAGGTAAGCCATGGGGGAAGCAGGAAAGTAAACTGCAAGTGGAGGACAGGTCTGGGGGATCAGGTGAGATGAAATGCCTCCCAGGACAAGGAGCATAATGAAATTAATTGTAAAAAAAACCCCAGCAAGTTCTGTAAATACTTTATGGAACATGAACAAAGAAATTGTGAACCTAAATATATATTCCTTAATATAAAGTATAATAAATATCCTAGCCTTCTGTCTGAAGATATGGTTAAAGTACTTGGCAATCCACATATGACACACATACTAATTATGGGGTGCTTGCATGTATTGAAAATGTATTAGAGGCAATAAAAGGCAGATTAACTCAAAATAGCTTCCTGTTAAAAACATTGCAAATTGACAAGAAAACAGAGGATGGTATTATTTCTGATTCAAATGAGAAATGTGAACATTACTCATAGAGCAGGGCAAGTGTACTAAAGGAGTCAGAGGACAAATAAACAAAAGTGTTTAAAAAAATAAACAAAAAGGTGAGGTAGGTAAAGGAAAAACTTAGTGCACCAAATATGATAATTTCACATCAACCAGAAATAGATAATAATATCAGGAAAAAAATAATATTGAAATCAAACAGACAATCACTGAAGCATGATATGAAGGGAAAAAAAATAAATAATGATGGTAATTATATAGGAATCTTGCTTCCACAAAATGCCCCTTTTTGCCCTGCCCCCCCCCTTGACTCAGACTTTAGGGTATGATAGATGACGGACAAGGATTATGACCAAGGAAGTTGTAGTCATTCATAATGAATGATTCACTGAAATGGAGGGTATTTAAAGAAAGAATTTCATGACACAAGTAAACCTTACAGGTTATTTAGATACAGAAAAAGAGCTTAGCATAGAAAAAAGGACATTTTATGCTAGAGGCTTTTAGATACAGTATAATGCTAATACCAATAATTTGAAAGTGTTCTTAATAACAGATTTGCCAGATGTGTTTTACCAAGTGGTGACCTTAAAAGAGGCAGCTATCTAAGTTGGGCATTACCATTGACCATCCAAGACACTTCCAAGATTTATGAAGGTAAAGTTGGGTAAAAATTCCAAATCTGTATCCCACAGTAGATTGGGAACTGTCTCTCAGGAGAGGAATGTCATGATCAGGAACCTATAATGTTATGTTTACATGGCGTGCAACAAGACTCTGAAGTGAAGGTATAATTTTACATCAAAATTATGTTTATATGTCAAGACATTTCAGGGCTCAGGGGTACAGATATTTTAAACATTAAAAGAAACATAGGATTTAATAGTTTGGGGGTAGGTAGACATAATCTGTGGGAGTTAATTTGCAAAACATCTATCAATGCATGTTTCGGTATTTGGATGGTTTGTGTCTCAATATTATTTACAAGGCAGATGTTAGCAAGTATGAACATACAGTATAAATAACATTGCTCAAGACCCTACTCATATGTTATTACAGACTTCAAATACATTTTCTCCATTCTAAAATTTGAATGAGCAGTGATTAGATACAGACCTGCAGGTGGGATCCTGTCAGGAGGAGATTTTAATTAACTCCAGAGAGTTTTATTTCTTTCATGGAATGTGGCAGGTTCCTCTTATAAAATGTTAGAAAACAAATGGAAAGAGTATGTTCTTGATTTTGACATATTATGCCTGCAAGAAACCTACTGTAGCTAGTAAATGATGATAATTTGATTTTTAAGGGTTATCTGATGTTTGTCCAAAAAGTATATTCAATAGGCCTATGCAACCAGTGTAGTGTTATGCTTGTGCAACTGTGATAAACTATTTGGCCTTTCAGACTCTCTATTCCACAGGAAATTACCACCCTGTAAGTGTACTGAAGGCAAAGATCTCTTGAAGAGGGTTCTTCCCTTAGAGGTGCCACGGGAAGAATTCCTTTGGCTAAAGGTACCTTAGGAAGGTGCCTCAAAAAAAAAGTGCAGAGCAACAAACTTGGCCATCAGGTTGAGGAGCATAGATTGACAACAATAAGAGACAACTGAACAGACAAAATTGAAATGAGCAGACTGTCAGAATTACACTGATAACATGGGGGGGGCTTCTTAAGGCTAGAGGGAATGGTAGTGAAGAGGGCGACCATCCAACTCCATCAAACAGCTGAAACTTATCTAAGTAAACCATAGAAATGTATGACACAATGAATACCTAACTTTTATGACCTCAGCAAGAAGGAGAGAAAAATAAACCTATGAGGAGGAAACCTCTGGAGATCCAAGGCCTAGGTAGCCTTCCCTCCAGGCTTAGGATACTTTCCGTGATGGCTCAGGTACTGCACTTTAGAGATAAAATTCAAAGGTCTTTTCAATTTGGAGGAAGGCACCTGCCCTATCCTTCCAATGGGAAATGCCATGAGTCGGCTGCGAGCATTGCTGTGCAAGAAAGAGAGAGAGACTTCCACTAAAAAGGTCTTCTCCCCAGGGCGGGAGGAAGAGGAGGGAGAGAGCAACAACTGCTGAAAGGCACTCATCTGGCCTCCAAGAGGGAGGCCTAAATGTGAATGTAAATGTCAAAGGTGCTTTCCTGAGGACAATCTGGGAGTTGAGAATAGGCAAAGAAGGGGAGGACATTGAGACCAAGTGAACCTTAGGCAGCTGTAGGGATAACGGCTTTTGAAGGTGCTGCTGGCACAGCCTGCACAGCCAAAGGAGCCCCCTGGGACTTAAGGGCCCCACCCTTTGGTAACTGAAGTCTTAAATTCCACATTAGGAGGTGCTTCCAAAATGTCTGCATGGCAGAAGCTCCATCCAGAGTGAGGACATTCCCACTATGGGCCAGATTAGAAGAACCTCACCCTGAGTTTCACATGTTCAAGATGCAGACTTCATGGGTGCAGAGTCAGATCATCAGCTGCAGGGAGCCCTGAGTCAAAGAAAATATTGGCCATGGTTGGTAAGCTTCTGTTTAATGAATGAGAGCATAAGGTCAACTGCAAAGCACTAGATAGGCTGGCCCAGTGGCACTGAGGGTTAAGGCACTGGACGCCACACCTCATGTCACACCAGTGACCCGGGTTTGGGAACAAGTCAGAGCCATGCGGGTTGGCAGGGGGAGAGAGAGAGGATCAAGCATCGTAGGACAGCTGTCCTCTCTTGGGGAGGAATCCAGGGTCAGCCCAGCACCACAGTGTCCCCTGGTGGAAGCTGGTGGCACTGCTATGCTCAGGGCTTGCGTAGTGGGGGTCTGAGCTGCAGCAGACATCAGTAGATATCATTGCATGTCCTGGCTTGGGGGAGAAGGGCATAACAGAAAAAACTTCCCACCAATGGTGATAGACGAAGGCACCATGGACCCTAAGATGCCACAGTCCAAAACGGGCACCTCTCCTCATGTCCCCCCTGACCGCCTGGCAAATTAGATTGTAGACAGAGTGCCCTGGGAGGATAGGGCAGCCCTACTTTGGAGGGTGCAGAGCCAGGGGGTCTGCCAGGGTGGCTCAGGGTGAGGAGGAGAGTGATTCAGGCAGGAGGTAGAGCTCCAGTGGTAAGGGGACGCTAGAGAGAGTTCCTCACTGACAGAGCACAAACAAAGTTTGAAAAACAAAACTGCAAAGCACTAGATAGGAGGAGGCTGGGTGAAGTCAGCAGCTGTAGGGTAGGCAGCTGGATGCCAGGTGAAGCCAGTGGCTGGAGGTGAGGTAGTAGTAGCATTTGATAAGGTAGCAGCATTTGCAACAGCCATATAATGTGGTAGGTTAGACAGTAGAAGCAATGCCAGCAGAAGACAAGTCAACCAATTCCATGAAGGAAGCCTAAATATACATGCTGTTGAAAATACTCACATGGAGGTAGGTACTACTGATGGAGGTAGGTGGTAGGAGGCCATGTGAAGCCAGTGGCCAAAGGTTAGGTAGCAGGAGCAAATGCCAGTAATGAGTTGACAAGGTTTAGGTTATTGAATTGATATAGTTTATGCATGAATGCCTTAAATTCCATTTAGTCTGCAAGGAAGCAGAGCAAAATTCATATAACTTCCATAAAAGCATGCTCTCTCTACCTGAAACCATGATGCCCACCATGGCATCAGAATCCCCTGCTGTGGGAATAACAGGGAAGCCACAAACTAAACACCATGAGACCAGACAGCAAATTTAATGATTGAAAGTTTCAGTATAGGTAGCAGTCAGAAATGGACTATTGTGGTTTTGGTAAAAGTATGGTTCAATAAAAGTATGAAATAGCAACAAATGCCTCAGTAACACAACTGTAGGAATGTGAAGTACATATAACAGAGCACATTAAAACTGCTAGAGCACTGTCTCTGTAGCACTGGGCAATGGGGGATCATATGGCACACTGGCAACCCAGGTTCATACCCAAGCTCAAGACCACAGGAGAGGAGGCTGGCAGGGACTGCTCTGAGTATCTGACTGATGCTCTCATCCTGGTGGGTTGGGAGTGAGACTACACCACTCTTGAGCAGCTCCTGGTAGTCCCATGGGGTGACAAATGTTGCGGCATGGGTGACCAGATGCTGCTGTGCATCCTGCCATGGACACTGCAGGTGTGTGGCCATACAGTGAATCAAGGGTGAGCGGGTAGGAAGAAAACTTAGAAAATGGGCTGCATGGCCAGCCAGATGATGGCTGCCAGTCTCCCATATATCACAAAGCTTGGAGGTGTCTGCACTCTTCCTCCACTGAGCCTGGTATAGATAGGAAGTGCCCATTGGTCCAGTCTCCTCTCCCAGTGGTGCTATGGGAGGGGGCCCCGATGAAGGCATATGTCAGGTCAACCAGGCTTCAGCACAGATGGGGATGAGGAGATGGCAATAAGAAGGCTTGGTTTAAAGAGTGCAGACTCGTCATCAATCTTAATAAAACCAAAGCTATGCTCTTTTCCCACCCCCAAAACAAAGCTAGCAACCACCCACTCTATATCCTTCCAAGTACCAATCAGCCACTGGAACAAGTCTGCTCCTACAAATACCTTGGGGTTACCTTCGACTCAGCCCTCACATTTCACAACCACATCGACGCCCTAACATCCACCACTAACACATGGCTTGGCATCCTCTTCCACCATAGAACCTGCCTTCCCCCAAATGCTCTCCGGCTCGCTGTTACATCATCCGTTCTGTCCCTTGTAGACTATGGTCTACCAGTACATGGTGCTGCCGACACCACTGCACTCAACAAAATTCACTTAACCCTGAATAAAGCCTGCAGATTGATTACTGGTGCCCCCAGGCTCACACACACCTGTCAGCTGTATGTCGAGGCTAACCTGCTTACCCTGGATGAACGGCTCCGATACCAAACCTGTCTCCTCACAAAAAAAACCCTACTCGGGCTTTCCCCCCTGGGGTAACGGCATCCATCCACCAGAGCCCTCCTACTATTGCAACACGGTCTTCCTACATGACCACTCTAATGGTCCCCAGATCAAGAACCAGCCATTGCCAGAGGTCCTTCTGCTATAGAGCCCCAACCTGGTTTAACTCTCTCCCTGCCCCATCACCAATGCCACCACCATCTCCAAGTTCAAAACCACCCTTCGGAACCACATCATCAGCACTCGTAACTGCTCCTGTCTCTAAAAGTAGCCTCCACCTCTGCTTCTTTTGACAACGCCCTCCGGGTGGCTCTCCACCTAGCCATCCCCACCACCACTTCCCTGTACACCGTGCCTATGTTTAACCTGGCCAGTGCCAGCTGTTTCAGTGTTTACCTATTAGATTGCTCACTTGATACCAACTTGTGTAACACCTGTTCTCAATTACATGTACCCTGTAACCTAATTGTATTTGTCTGACCACAGTGTGACGTGGCGCCTCTGTTGAATGCCTATTGTTTTGCAAATCTATGCTATGTAACCAAAAACACAATGTATGTCTTTATGTGATGAAGTACCTTTGGAAACGAGCCTCTGGCTCAAAGGTTGTAAACTGATTTTATAATTAAATAATAAATAAATAAATAAATAAAGGATGGTGGTGAGGGTCCATGGTAGTCCAAAGGAGAGGCTGGCCAGGAGGACTGGGGAGGCAAAAGAAACTGCCAGAGCAAGCCATGGGAATGAAAATCAAGTGTTTTGAAGCCAGGCACTGAGTGAGCCAGGTGTAAACAATTAAGGGTAGATGAGCTGAGGGAGACTGCTACAGCATGGAGCCAGCAAAGGGAAATAAGCACACAGGAATCAATTACAGATGACTGAGGGATAAGTAAGGTAAGAAAAGAGCAATATGTAAGCCTGAAAGCACAAACAAGCAATGTGGACTCAGGATGCAAGAAAATCTAGAAAGCCCAAAAGAAACAAACAAAAGCAAACACAAGCACAGGAGCTGGTGGGAGCAGAAACAAAAAACAAGAAAGAGAAGCACAGACAGACTGCATCCAGAGGCAAATACTGATCTAGAAGCAGGAGAAATGCAAATAAGGCTGAGAGTCCAGCACAAGACAGCAGAAATTCAAGCAGAAGGGCAAGTAGGAGACAAAGACAGCAGAAGGGGGGGGGCAGAGCCCAGGAAGAGGTCAGGCAGAGCGTCCAGCCACAAAGAAAAAGTGCTTGTGAGGGAGGCTGGAATGGACTGCTTATACAGCTCATGAAGGGACTGTGGCTGGCTGCTTCACCCCATTGAACTGCAGGCATAGCCTTTCAAAAAAAATGTAAGGTGGAAGTTAGACTCCTAGGTGGTCTACTTATGACAATCAAGATTGATCCTAACATACAGTACTTGTGCATAAAACTTTTTATATTAGGAGTTTAACATGAGTATTATATATCTTAAAGTAAATGGAAAGATGTAGTATTATGTAACATTTATGCCCCCCTGTACATGAAAAGCTTCTCTTATGGTATTTGGCAACTTGAAATCCCTCCTCATGCAGTTTCAAGATCAAACTGAAAGTCCAGAAATTTTAATTATGGGTGCCATGAATGCTGGAGTCAGTATATCTAATTGTTAAGAGGACATTTTTTTTAGCTTTCCTGGCCCCTCTCACTTTATTAATCTTAGAAATTCTATGTAGAAACATTGAAAATGTCAGCAGAAACAGACCGTTGATTGATCCGGCCTTCCCTGTTTTACCTTATCCTACACAGAGGCCTATTGTCTACTTGGGATTATTGCCCTCACCTCCCCCTTCTCTTAACCCCTGCACTACTACTTCCCCCCTGTAGCTATTAAGCATTTTAGTTGATCCCAGCTATGTTTGGAAGCATTCATGCTTTTTGCACCCACCACTTTTTCTGGTAAGATGTTTCTATATCAACAACTATCTCTATAAAATTTAACATTTTTTCACATATCTCCTGAAGCTCCCTCACCACCCACATCCCTGTGTTCTTTTGTAGCTGATAATGTTATAAAGAAACTCAGAGCATAACACATCAGTGCAAAGTACGTGTAACAGTTAACTGGTCCTGATTGGTCATTAGGCCTCTGCAGAAAGGATACAAGCAGTTAGACAGTAAAACAGGCAAACACACATTGCTACTAATTCATAGTACGATTAACCAGCTGTCATCATCAGGTTTAGACTTCATCAATAATTGGACTAATAAATTATCCTTTGTCTTATATACTGCAATTGTAATAGACAATAGATCTCAGTACTAAGGTCCACCTGTACTGTCTGTCCCACTGTAGAGTTAGCTGATGGATGTAGAGCAAGTAACATGAACTATGTACACTAGTGGCAATCTTAGTTGAATCTTATATATACATTTCAAGGGTGGAGGAGTAAGGGCAAAAGGGCTTATTCATGAGGGGTAACCATCTGGAATGGTCCAATACAACAGTGGGTAGTCACTAGGCTCTGTGGCAGTAATCTGACTCCAAAAATGGTTGCCAACATCTGTAGTATTTGGCTATGGTACCTGTTGCAATATTCAGCAGCCTCTCATAGGATGCCACCTGAACAATGGACAGCAACAATTCAGACATGAAAGGACATTCAGGGGTGCACATCACATCAGGTGTAGTCTTTCTGATGTTGCTCTGACTACTGTGGCACATTGGGCTCCAGGGTTATATCTGGGGAATCCATCTGGCTCACATCCCAGCAGTAGGAGAGAGGCATCTATTGGCAATTCTGGTAACACCTGTTGACACATGTCGAGGACTATGTTCCAAAAGGGCCTGATCCCTGGGCATATCCACAAAAGATATGGTATAGATGGACACCAGGCTGGCCACATCACCAACAGGGGTCATGGGGGGGGCTAGTTTTTTAAGTTTGACCGGAGTGTAGTACCACCTAAATAAGGTTTTGTTCATTATCAGTCTAGTCCTGCTGTCATAACAAGCTTAATGTATTCTTGTCCAGCAGTGGGCCCATTGTTGTCCAAAAATGTGTACTCCCATCTCCTGTTCCCACTGGGACTTGGCGGAGAGTGTGGGGTCAGGGGAGGGCCTCTCAGAGCACTTTGTAGATCTGGCTCACCTGGCCTCTAACAAGTATCATCCAGGTAATAACTGGGAGTATGCCTGAGATGGGGCCAGGGCCAGCTGGGGATGGGGTAAATGAGTTATGGTATCCCTGATTTGCAGGCATCTTTAAAAGTGGTTGAAGGGGAGATGGTAATGGCCTTTCAAGGATTCAAAAGAATCAAAGGTGTTTGTACCAGGTATCAGCAGATCCTGCACTAGCCTGATTCCCTGGGATTCCCAGATATGCCAATGCAGAGTAGCCTTACCCTCTGTGATGGAGGGGTTGTTCCACAAGGGTGTGGTAGCCCATGGGATAAGGGTAGTTTCCAAACCTGAGTGTACTTTCTTCCAGCACTGATCCGATACAACTATGGGCAGTGACAGGGATCCAGTGGTTCTTTTGTTCTAATACAAAAGTGTAGCTGGATAGGGGAACCCAGCAAGTGAGGGTTCGAGAGGCATCCATGTTGGAGATGTAGCCCTAGAGGGTAGAAACCATTGTATGGTTAGTGTTACAATGAAGGCCATATGATATCCCTGAAGCAAGGGCATTTCCCACTCCCCTTTACTCCAATGCTGGTGCAGCTTTTGTCTGCTAAAATGGGGAGCGTGGCCTTCTCACAGGAATCTACCCAGCAGGGCATTCACTTTCTGGAACCATGTGTGGAGGATCTACAATGAGAGGTGTGCCAGGAGACATCGCACTTGAGGGGCCTGCTAAGGATAGCCTCAGCATTTTCCATCGATCAAGGTCACATCTCAAGGATTCAAGTAAATTGGGAAAACTGATCTTAACCAGCTTTTTGAGATTTGGGTGGATGGTTATCCTCAGGTACGTTATGCCCTCAGGAGACCATATCAGGCAAAATGAGGTGAAGGCTTGACCTGAGCATGAATTATTTAGGGACAGAGCCTCTGTTTTAGCCTTATTACCCGAGGCATGAAACCACTGAGAAACTGGATAGAATGTCTAGAACAGATTGAAGGACCTGGGGAGTATAGACTGTAGTGATCAGGAGGTCATTGGAATAGAGAAATGTTTTAAGGGTTGAACCTCCCAATTTTATGCCTTGAATCTGCCTTGATTCTCATATTGCTATGGCCAAGGGCTTAATTGCTAGGATGAATAACTGGAGGGAAAGAGGACACCCTTGTCTCATCCCCTTATATAGGCCAAAGGTTGGGAACTTTCTGTTAGTAAGTACAGAGACCATAGAGGAAGAATAGAGGAGACTTATCCAGGTCCTGAAACCTTTATCAATAACCATTTTCTCCAAAGTATGTATCAAATAGGACCATTTGACACAGTTGAAGGCCTTCTCAAAGTCCACTGCTAAAGCTACAATTGGGGCCCAGCTGGATTGTGCCTCATGGATTAAGGAAATCAGGGTCCTGTGATGGTCTGACCCTACCCATCCCTTAACAAATCCTGCTTGTGCTGGGTGAATAAGGCCCAGGAGAAATTTTTCTAAGAGGCTTGCTAAGACCTTCGCAAAGTTATCTTGGAGTCAGCATTAATAAGGGATATATGGTGGTAACTGCTCAGGTTGGAAGGGCCTTTACCCTTTTGGGAAAGTACTCTAATTACAGCTTCCCTCAAGGTGGGGGGGGCTCTTTAATGAGGGAGTCTCTGAAGGCCCGCAGCAAGTAGCCAGATATATTGACCCCAGGTGTTTAGTAGAAGTCTATTGAAAGGCCATCACACCCCAGAGACTTACTCGGGTTCATAGACTGAACGGCCTCTGTGATATCAGCCTCTGTCAGGGGTTGATCCAATAAGGTTACCATGGATGGTGGGATTCAAGGGATGGGAAGCGACATAAAGGCCTCTATTGTAGTCACATCCAGAGGGGAAGGGGAGGAGTATAATTGTTCATAGAACTGTGCCATGATTCTATTAATTCCCTTTTGTGGGCTGGTCAATATTCCACTCTTATCCTTTAGGCTTTTAATAGTTCTGACTGCCTGTTTACTTTTAAGCAGGTAGGCCAGAAATTTACTAGCCCCACCCTTTCCAATATGAGTGGCGTAACCGTCTGAGATTCAACTCAGCCTGCCTGGTAAGGTGAGCATTGAGCTGAATCCTAGTGCTGTTTAGTTGCACTATAAGGGTGCAGAGTGGATTTCCAGAGCTAAAGTTTTTGTATTGGGCCTCCAACTCAGTTAACCTTTGTTCCAGGGTAGCCTGCTCTGCTTCCCTTCATTTCCATCTAGCTGAGGCATATGCAATGATTCTGCCCCCAATAGTGACTTTAAATGTTTCCCAAAGCGTAGAGTCTGATACTTCCCCATTGTCATTATTTTGCCAATACTCTAAGATCTCTGGTTCCAGCCCTTTCAGAAACTATTGATCCTCCAGCAACAGTGCTTCAAGACACCAGGAGGAGAGCTGAGGTTGTTCAGAGCCCCAGTGTAGCCTCAGCTCCAGTGGTGCATGATCTGAGAGGACAATCAGATGGAACTGGACGTGGGTTACCATTTCATAGGGGGAGTTTGAGAGCAGCCTTAGATCTATCCTACTGGAAGACCCGTGTGTGGCACAGAAACACATGTAATCCCTCACTCCTGCATGCTTTGTATGCCAGGCTTAGAGAAGTAAGTGTTCAGCTAATAATCTGAGGGTTGCTTCAACTGCCTGTCTGTGAGGTTCCAAAGTACCTCTGCTTCTGTCTATAGAGGGATCCAGGGTAAGGTTAAAATCACCCCCAATCAGGACCAAAACCTTATCTGTATTAAACTCTGACAGTGTCTGGTTAAGGTCATGAAAGAACAGCGGGTTGTCTTGATTGGGCTCATATATGTTGAGGAGGATTAGTGGGCCTTCTGGAGTCTCCATCTCTGCCATTAGCCTCTACCATCATGATCTTTCTTCTGGCGAGCTACCTTCAAGCCTAGATCCATGTGGAGGAGAATGGAGACACCTCTCGTGCAGGAGCTACACTGTGGATCTCCTCACCCACCTAATCTTGTTTGAGCTTCTTGGCCTCCATAGTAGATAACTCCATTTCTTGAAGGAATGCAAATCAGGGTCTCAACCGTTTAAGATGCAGTAGGACTTTTTTTCTCTTAATAAATGAGTTGAGACTTTGGACACTCCAGGAAAAAAAGTTAGTCTCCATTGGGGAGCCACTGAGTTAGGTAGTGAGTGGGCTTTGGCTTAATACTCCAACCTGGGTATCTCTCAGTGAAGGCAAACAGTGAACCCCATCTTATACCTCCCCTACCCCTTCCCCCAGTAACCTCCACCCAGTGTTCATGATTTCCAGAGAAACAAAACCTGTAATAAACCAATAAAAACTACAATTATATTAACACATAACTCTGAAGAACACATTGACCCTATACAAGGGAAAAAACAACCTGTCTCCCCCCAAAAAATCTTGACCAGCTGTTGCCTGTTGCATTGGTTAACCAGTAGCCCAGATGCCACTGAAAGTCAGTGGGGGGGGGGAGGACCACAAGAACAATTTACAGAGATGTGAGATCTAATTGGTTGCATTTCCCAGCATTCATCTACCCTTATGAAAAATGATGTCACCCAGTTCCAGAGTAGCAGGGTAGTGAATGGGAGTGCCCTTCAAGATAATCCATCCTTTCAGGAGCCAGTTTCTGGTGCTGCCTTATAAGAGGGGGCCATATATGTCATGCCAAGTAGGCATAATAAGTAAGTGGCTATTTCTGTAGTTGTAGAATAGCCCTGCAACTGTAAGTGACTGTGCAGCCATAGCGCTAAAAGTTATAGTAGTATGCAGGTTCCCCTAAAGGAGAGCACAATGTGAGAAGAAAAAAAAAGGGGAACCTTATAATATCCTCTTACAGTTGCAGCGATCAGGGGATTTACAAAGCTAACTGGAGGAGACGATACAGCTTTAAGAAAATGGATTTTGGGCATGCAATGTGGGCCCCCATACAATAGATGATCTTATTTATTTATTATTTATTTATTTATTTGAGTTTTGGTAACCGGGTACGTCCACTGAGACAAATACAGTTCCTTTTTCAGGGTCGACCCAGGGAAGAAACAAGCAGACACAGAATGGAACAGTGAGGCAATCCAGTAAAGTACATACAGGTCAAGCAGATATACATAGTTAGGTATTATATATATATATATATATATATATATATATATATATATATATATATATATATATATAACATAGTAAATAATATAGTACATGAAGATGAAAACTATATACATTAAAAGAACATACAAAAAAGGTATTAACAATCATTACTATGTACAAAGGTGCATGGTAAGATACATTAGAGTTCACGGGATACAGTCCTAGCACAGAGGGAGTAAAAAAACAAGGGAGCAGGGGAAGAAAGTTAGCATTATAGTAAGGTAAGGAGCAGGGAGAGAAAAGGAGGAAGGAAGGGACAGGGCAGGTAGGAGGAGGAAGGAGATAGAAGAGGGAGGAAGATTCAAGGGAAGGGGGAGAAGGAGAGAGAAGAGAGGCAGAGTGAGATAAAGGAGAAACAAATTAGTAGAAACAAGAGCAGGATACAGAGCCAAAGAAATAGGCACGCAAGTTTAATTGGAACTTAGGGAGAGAGGGGCAAGTCAGGATGGATGGAGGCAGGGCCTTATAGTCAGATACTACTGCATAGGAGAAAGACTTATGGGCAATAGCTAGATGCAGGTTTGGCTTTATGAGAAGGGGAAGGGAGGCAGACCGAGGGCTCGAGGAGCTTGTCTTAGGCGTATAGTCTTACTGAGGCTAGGAGGGGTGAATTTTTAGACAAGTTTATGCATGAAGTACATGGGGAATACTTAAGCTTGGATTCAAAGGACAACCAACCCAGAGAGGACAGAACATCATCTTGGAGGCTTGTACAGGGAGCATTGTCATATGATGAACTCTGTTACCCAAGGGTGAAGCCGGCAAGGACAGAATGGTAAACTTTTACTAGTGAGCCCCATCTAAGGAGTACCCCGGTCTTAAGTAGCCAGTCAAAGGGCCAGGAGACCTATACCATTCTGGGGACCCTTAGCGCTATGGCTCAACTGAGCCATAATTAAATCACCAGAGCAAGCCTGTGCAGCTGGGTAACCAGTGGGTATTAGGGGCTGCATCAATGTCTAAGTAAGGACAATAGCAGATGCCTGAGCAAAATGCCTTTCTGAAAAACATAACAATATTACATACAATACTAAAATACAAAGAACCTTAGTGTACAAGTACTGAGGCAAGGGTTACCTCAAAGTTTGCCGGGAAGCCATGTTTTAAAGAAACACAAAATCACACATACCCCCATAATGGAACGCATCATGGGCTGTACATTCAATTCACCACAAAATATTATGCAAGTGGTAACCCTGCCTCAGTGCTTGTGCACTAAGGTTCTTTGTGTTTTAGCTTGTTTTTTTCTTTTTATTGGGCTCACCACAACCCAACCCAGCTAGACCAACTTAGAGTAGCTGGTTCATTCCACTGGAGTGTCATACAGACAAGGCACAATGATGAGTCCTGGTAGGGCAAAACACATGTCTGTGTCTTCTGTTGGTACCCTTTGCAGACTGTGTGAGAGGCCTTTCGGCACCATGCATTTCTGCTTAAAGTTGAACCAGCATAATATTTTGTGGTGATTTGCTTATATAGTTCATGATGCTTTGCATTATGGGGGTATGTGTTATTCTGTATTGCTTTGAAACTTAGCTCCCCAGCCAATGCCCTGTGGGGTAACCCTTGCCTCAGTCCTTGTGCACTAAGGTTCTTTGTGTTTTAGCTTGTTTTTTTGTTTTTATTGGGCTCACCACAACCCAGCCCAGCTAGACCAACTTAGGGTAGCAGGTTCATTCCACTGGGGTGTCATACAGACGAGGCACACTGATGAGTCCTGGTAGGATGAAACATGTGTCTGTGTCTTCTGTTTGCACCCTTTGCAGACTGTGTGGGAGGCATTTCAGCACCATGCATTTCTGCTTAAAGTTGAACCAGTATGATATTGTAGCATGATATTGTGTGGAGATTTGCATATACAACCCATGACCATGATGTGCTGCATTATGGGGGTATGTGTGATTTTGTATTTCTTTGAAACTTGGCTTCCCAGCCAATGCCCTTTGGGGTAACCCTTGCCTCAGTGCTTTTGCACTAAGGTTCTTTGTGTTTTAGCTTGTTTTTTTTTGTTTTTATTGGGCTCACCACAACCCAACCCAGCTAGACCAATGTAGGGTAGCTGGTTCATTCCACTGGGGTGTCATACAGATGAGGCACACTGATGAGTCCTGGTAGGATGAAACACATGTCTGTGTCTTCTGTTGGCACCCTCTGCAGACTGTATGAGAGGCCTTTCAGCACCATGCATTTCTGCTTAAAGTTGAACCAGCATATTTTGTGGTGATTTGTATATACAACCCATGATGCATTGCATTATAGGGGTATGTGTGATTTCATATTTCTTATATACAATATGTCACATGTTCAAGATTTAAAATATGTCCCGCAATGACAGAGAAATCCTGAGGAGTAGACATAGAGCTTGATGGAACAGGCTGTAGAAATCTGACCACCCCCTCCCTCAAATGTTCTGCCTATTTAATGGCAAGGATCCATATTGCTTCTAAAATTTAATAAGATTTGAATTTATGTCCTTCTATGTGCAGGCCAGTTTACTTGGTTTACTTTGTTTGAAAGGACAAAAGAAGGCCACAGCCCATCGAGATTGTCCCTCACCACATTGGTGGGAATTTATACTCAAGGGTTACTGAATTCTATCCACGTATCTAAACCTTTTTTGAAGGAAGATAGGGAATTACTATCAACTAGGTCTTGTGGAAGTGTTCCATAATCTAGGGGCTCTTATTGTAAAGTAATTTAGTCTCTTACTAGTTCTTGATTTGGCTACGTCAATCTGTTTGTTGTGGAGCTGGGGAACAATTTTTCTCTGGGAGAATTTTAGAGTACACTGTTGAATCGTATCCTGCGATTTGTGGATTTTGTACAAAAAGAGCAGGTCACCTCTACGTCTTCTGGTTTGAAGAGAGTGGAGCTTTGTTTCTTGTAATCTTATATGATAGTTATTATTGGCTAACTGAGGAATCATTTTGGTTGCCCTTTTCTGAATTCTTTCAATCCTGTCAATGTCTTTTCCCAGATAAGGTCTCCAAAAAGGAGACCTATAGTCGAAATAGAGCCTAACGTAGGTCCTATATAGGGGGATGATGCATTCCTCAGTCCTAGTGACAAATGTATGACTAATGCATGTAAGCAGTACATTAGAGGTTTTGGCTACCTTAATGCATTGGTCAGATGAGGAGAGTTTGTTATTGACAATTACCCCTATGTCACACTCATTAACAGATTCTTTGAGAGGCAGTATAACCTTGAGGTTAGAGGAACGAGGTGTGAATGGGCTCGGTACATCCAGCAGACCAGACTTGAGTTTGATTCTCATACTCTCCACTTGCATACTGTGTGACTCTAAGCAAGTCACTTAACCACCCAGTGCTCCCAGGTCACCCCTGAAAACAGGCACGTGTGCCTAGTGGGCTTTATCCAGTTACTAAAGACTAAAAAATAAAAAACAGGTCTGTAGGTTGTTGTTTTTGCCAAAGTGCAACACAATGCATGTGTCAGGGTTTAGCATCATAACATTGGAATGTGCCCAATGTTCAATAATTTTCAGATTACTGGAAAGTATGGACCTATTAGTATTGGTATCAGCCATTCCACCCAGCTTGGTATTATCAGCAAATTTTGAAAGCAGATTATATGGGCTAATCTTCATATCGCTGATGAATACATTAAACAGGGTCTGTCCAAGGACCGCATCCTGTGGCACTCCACTGGTCACACTTCGCACCTCTGAGAGAATGCCATTTATTCTAACTTGTTGTCATCTGTCTGACAGTCAGCAGTAAACCCATTTGACCAAAATGGGAGAAAGGCCTAGTTTCAGAAGTTTGTTTATAAGCTTGCCATAAGACACGTTGTCATATGCCCTACTGTAATTGAACAGGATTATATCCATAGGGCTGTCTGAATCTAGTCCTTCACTTATGTAGTTGTAAAAGGATATTAGAGTGGTGGTACAGGAGCACCCCTTCTTGAAACCATGCTGGGTATGATCAATGATGTTCATAGAAATTATTTATTTTTCCAAGATATCTTTGATGATGTTCTCCATTAGCTTGCATATAACTGAGGTTATGCTTATAGAACAGTAGTTATTAGGTTTGGAATGGTTGCCTTTTTTAAAAATGGGTATGACTGTGGCATTTGGCCAATCTTGAGGAATTAGGCTTTCCTGGAGGGATTTTTAAAAAAAAATAAGTGTTAGGAGATATGGTATAGCATGAGCAGTCTCCAGTAGGAATCTAGGTTTAAGATTATCTGGTCCCATACTTGATGTCTTTTTTAGTGAATACAAGACCTGGAGCATATCAGCCTCTGAAATTAAATAATTAGTGTGAGCACAAACAGTATGCTTTTCAAGTTTAGGGACTTCTTTTTTTGAGAAGACAGCAAAACTGATCATTAAAGGCATCAGTGATTTCTTTGTCGGAAGATATAATGGAGCTATTGACTATAAGTTGGCCCATAAGTCTACTATTCCCTTTTTTATTATAAAGGTAGGAGAACAAAGATGTGTGGCTGTCTTTGGAATGAGCTAATCGCATTTCCAGATTCCTTTAGGACTGGGGGATAGAGTGTTTTAAGTCTTTAACTGTTTTTTTTTTTAATATTTGAGTAAGGTTTGCTCCTTATTATCACCCTTACACTTTTTTAGTAAAGAAAATAGCCTTTGTTTGTGTTTTATTTATTTATTTTTTTATATAGTTCCATTTAGCCACAGTGGAATCTTCTCCTTTTTATTGTATTTTTTGATTGTGAGGACAAATGTTTCTTCAAGGTAGAGAATCTCAGATTTCAAATACCTCCAGGTTTCCTCAAGGGGAACAGGTGATACAATTTTCTCCCATGGGATTATGTTTAAATGTTCCTTAATGCTGTTGAAATCAGCATTGTCATATTTTTGAACTGAGAGTGACTTAGAGTATGCTGGTAGTCAAAGGTTAGTGCAAACAAGATTGAATAATGATCACTGGTACCCAAAGGGTCCTTATTGCCAATGTTTGATATTACTTCCTATACTGGTGATAAATAAGTCTAATATATTACCCCCATGAGTAGGCTCTGCAATTACCTGTTCAAGTCTTGGACCAATTTATAAGTGAAACTAGATCCCTTTCACTTTGATTACTACTAGATAAGGAATTCCAATTTTTGGAGGGCGTATTAAAGTTGCCTAGTATTAAGATCCTACCTTTGTGGACCATAGTTGCCATATCTTTTATTAATAGTGAGGTATAATCATGGTTTGCTGAAGGGGACCTATAACAAGTACCAAGCAGCAGCTGGGGTTGTCCATTGATTTGAATATTTACCCAAAGGGTTTCTATTTCATTGAAATGGAGGAGTTGAAAGGAAGCAATATCATCCCAAACGCAGAGGCAAACCCCTTCTCTGATTTGACTCTGCCGATCTCTATGAAAGAGCTTATAGTCAGGTATTTCTTTCATCCATGTGGAGTTGGGGTCCTTCCAAGTTTCAGTTATGGATATTAGCCTGCTTGATGCCTCATCAAAACGTTTTGCAAGAGTTATCTGTTGTAGCTTGGGTGCCCATATTTAAGAAAGTAATAATCTGTCAGACTCACAAGCTGAATTTAGAACATGGGGTTTCAATAATAATCAAAGCTTTTTTTACATAGTATTGTAGAAAAGTATGTGATTGTTAAAAGGCAAACTGTTTATATTGTTTTTACAGATCTCTGCAAAGCATTTGATACTAACTATTCTGGATATGAAACTTGACTCACTGGAACTCAAGCTCCACTTAAAGACTTAGTGTCAGTGGCTCAGCAGATTGCACACTCACTTCTGAGGCTGGAAGATCAGAAAGCAGTGGGTTTTATCCCCACACCAGACACTTGGGTTAAATCCTAATATTGACACTGTAGCGCAGCTTGAGGGGGGTGCTGCACTCCTGAGGTGCCATCTTTTGGATGAGACGTTAAACCAAGGCCCCATCTGCCTGTTCTGATGGCCGTTCAGGTGGATGTTAAAGATCCCATGGCACTTCTCAAAAAGAGTAGGGGCTTTATTGAAAATAGAATAAACCATAGCTGTACAATAAATACAAAAATGAAAATCATACACTTCCAAATACATAATTAAAGTCACTTAATCATCATAAGCCAAACATATTCCTTAATCTTTTTTTTCCAAGTACACCTAATTTAAATCACAACATAAAATAACAGCTTATTTGGGTCTTCATCTCTTCTCTCTCCTGTTACTATCTATTCCTTCCATACCTTCCTACTCCTTTTTCTTTTGCAGCATTTCCTATCTGAATAAATATTTTGAGGTACTTTCTCCATCTTTTTTGTATTTCATCGTTTGAACAAATCTTAGTTTCATATAGCCATATTTGCCTAATTTTTTCCTCTATCAGTAGTACTGCAACATTAGGCAAGAACTGCATCCTCTGTATAAAATACTGACACCTTACTTGCCATAAAATAAATTTAATGCATGTTAAAATAACTCTTAATGTACTGTCTTCCATTCTATGCTTTTTTCCAACAAAACCTGTTATTATTATTTCCTCATACCCCAAAGTCTCCCAAAAGGAATCATTCCATTTGCAGCAAATAGCAGACCACACTTCCCTGGAGTTTGAACACTGGATGAGAAAAGGCTCTAATGTTTCCTCCACCTGATAGCAAGAAGTCCGTGGACACCATATTTCTTCAATTTGCTTGTGTTTGGCATTTCCCTTAACCCCTAGACTCCCATGTGCACACAAGCAGACTGTGTCTCACATTTGTGGAGGGTCCTTTTATCAGTTAAGTATGCTCACAGTTTTGAATTTAAACTCAGCTGCACCCCCTTATATTCTACATTTATTCTATACCCTGCTTCTTGCATTGTTTTATATATAGTTTTCTGGTCAGGACAAGAAGCTTGTGCTACTGTCAAATTCCATTTCCTAATTTTTTTAAAAACTGGCCACAAAAATTGTACTCCTGGAATATCTGTTTTTTTTTTAATTTTTGGGAGATGTGTTCCACTTATTAAGTACTGGTAGCAACCATATTGCCACTGCCTTCTTCCATTTAGCACTATCAGGTGCCTGAAAATTTGCTATATTCTTTTGAAACAATAGGCTATAAAAAAAAACTTATGGGATTAATTGGGTGAATTCTTCCCTGTTTATAATCCTTGTATAATTGTTCCCATTTCATAGGATTAAGTCTTGATCCCCAGATCAATAAAAACACCAAACTTAATAATTTTGTTTCCAAGTTGCTAGGTGGTGGAAAAACTACACTTAAATATGTAAAAATAGGGATCACAATGTTTTAACAATCGTTACCTTTTCCTTTTTTGTCTGCTGCCAATTTTTCCAATTCATTACTTTTTGCTGTCCTATATCTATTTTTTCTAACCAATTTATAGTGACCATATCTCCTTTCCCAAAATGAATCCACAATATGTCTATCTGAGTCAGTTATACTTCAATTTCTCCAATAGCATCCAAACATTCAGTCAGG
Source organism: Neoceratodus forsteri (assembly GCA_016271365.2). Taxonomy (NCBI): domain Eukaryota; kingdom Metazoa; phylum Chordata; order Ceratodontiformes; family Ceratodontidae; genus Neoceratodus; species Neoceratodus forsteri. The sequence continues at coordinate 762,896,760 of CM057451.1, forward strand.
TTATTTAATGAATAAGTCTTACTCTTATTATGATTTATTCTATCTCCTGAGATAACAGAGAACCTCTGTAAATTTTCTAAAGCCCTTTCAATGTTTACTTTGTTAGGCAAGAAGAGATGCACATCATCTGCATAGGCCATTGCCTTAACAGTAGATTCTTTCGGGACTTATACATATGTCTTGAGTGATCAATTTGAGCAAAGGATCAATGCAAAAGACTTACAGCAGGGGGCTCAATGGTCAGCCCTGCCTGACACCTCTATTGATTTTCATCATTCTACCCAAGTGGCCATTTATCATAGGAACAGCTGCAGCAATCCTGTAAGCAGTGTTGGGTAAGTAACTTTTTCTATTACTTTCTATTATGTTTGCAAACTTGTTCCAGGAAGCTCTGTGCAGTCATTAGCAAGGATACAGAAGTACTAGAAAAAGTAACACACCTTACAATTATAGTTACTTATTTCTTTTTATAGAAAAACAATACAAAATAAATAAATAACTTCAACAGATTACATTTTTTTGAAAGTAATAGATTAGTTACTAGTTACTTTCAAATAAATGTAATCAGTTACAGTTGCATAATTATTTTGTATAAAAAGACATAAATAATTGTAACTGTAAGGTGTGTTACATTTTCCAGTACTTTTCCAACCTTGCTCGTGACTGCACAGAACTTTCTGGAACAAGTTTCCAAAAGTAATAGAAAAAGTAACTTACCCAACACTGCCTGTAAACAAAACTTATCCACCTCCTAAACTGCTGGGGTATACAATAGTACTTCAAGACTTCTTGCAAATATAAATGAGAAACTTTGTCGAACGCTTGTTCTTGATCTAAAGAGACAATCAGTCCTGTAATATTTTCTGCATTACCTAAAGCGACTAGTTCTCAGACAAGTAGCAAATTGTCATGAAGACTTCTACCTTTTATCAAGCATGTCTGACTTTGCTCTATGAGATAAGGGCCTACCTTTCTTAATCGTGAATTTAATATTTTCATTAAAATGTTAATGTCTGAATTCAGAATGGCCAGTGGTCTCCAATTCTTTAGATATTCTCTATCTTGTTTTTTATATATAAATATCTGCATAGCTAACCCCATTTGTGGGAGGATATGACCACTTGCTAATATAGAATTAAACACCACTTCCAATATTTCCACAACTTGCACTTTAAAGGTTTTTCTAGATTTCAGTAGCAAGTCTGTTTATACCAGGAGATGTATTATTCTTTAATGTTTCTATAGCTGTACTTGTTTCCCCTTGGGAGCGAGGACAAACTAAATCTTGTAAGATATTATTTGGTATATTTGGTATTTTCAGTTTACTAAGCATATTTTCTATAAAATCCTTTTTAGTCTTAGGATCAGCATACAAAGATTCCATATGGGGTTTCTACAGTGGTCATGATCTGTTCCTGTGTTGTAACTCTGTCGCCATCCTGAGTTATTAAGCTACTCATATATTTATTGCCCTGCCTGGTTCTACTTTCACAAATATCACCAGTGGAGGTTTTACCCGGGGTACTTACCTGATGTTCCTGCAAAAGAGAAGCAGCCCTAGAATACTGGAGATCTTCCATTTTTGCCTTTATTTGTTTAATTTGACTATAAAATTCACCATAACCCTTATTATTTAGTGTATAAATGTTATGCAGTTGCACCTTCCAGGTCAAATATGATTTATACTGATTCATATATTTGTCCCTTGCAAAATTCACAAATTCATTTTTAAGAGCTATTTTCTTATCAACCCACCATCTACCAATATCATCCTCCAGACAACCAACAGATTTCCTAGCAAGTAGTAGATCCTGAATTTGATTTCTACACATTTGATCTTGTAATAGATTAGCATTAAGCCTCCAGAGTCCTTTACCCCATGGGATCTCTAAATTTTCAGAAACATGCATAAGAACCATTAGATGGTCAGAGTTTTCTACCGGGATAGTGTGGGCCCAGAATTTTCAAGGACTTAGAGGAAAAGAAGAAATCAATTCTGGTGGCCAGGTTACTCTTGAAAAAGGTGTACCCATCTGTCAGGTATATTGTCCTGTAACAGTCTTTCAACCTATTCTGGTCTATTATCTGATTTAAGGCTCTGGTATCACATAATTGTTTCTTTGTTTTGGCCCCTCTATCTTTGATATCTTGCACACAATTAGAATCCCCAGCCCAAATCACCTGTCTTGATGTGAATAAAAAAGGTCTAACTATATTAAATAAGTCTATTCGTTCTTTCTTTGTTTGTGGAGCATATATGTTTGTAAGTATCCAGGCAACACTTTTATGATAAACACTGAGTAATAGAACCCTCCCTGGAAACAAATCTAATACCCTAGTAACTTGAAAGTCATGACCTGAAAACAGAATTCCCACCCCATCACACAAGTCCCCCATTGAAAAAAAGGAAGGATCACAACACCACAATCTACCTGCAGCTGAAATGTCACTTATTGAAGATAACCTAGTATCTTGAAGAAAACAGATGTCCAGCTGCAAGTCTTTAATTAGGGAAAGGGTCACTACTCTGTGTCTCGGGTTCTTAATACTATTGGTATTCAGTGTAGCAATTTTCAGAGATTGTACTGCCATCACTATATAAAAAGGAAAAAAAACTTAAATATGCCACATTCTGTTCACACTTTGGATTTGCCTAGTCTACTACTTCTTCAAGTCCTAACACCTAGTTGTTTAGTCTTAGTTCTTGCAGCTATCACTTTTTCATCTAGGAAATCATCCTTTGTATCTGAGGAAACACCCTGTTGTGAAAAAATAGTGGAGAAGGATTTTGATTCAACATCTGAATCCTGTGGGTGTAAAACCTCATAGCAGTTCAAAAGCTATATAGTTTGTGGTGATCCTGAAGTTTTTGGTTGTTTAGCCTTTGGGTTAACTTTTCTTATCCCCCTTTTTTTTCCTCTGGACTTCTTGCACAGCTGGGGGGCATGATATCTCTTTCATTAGCTGGTATTGTTTTTTCCAATAGTATTGTGTCATTATGGCTCTCAACTAATTGCATTGGTTCCTCAGGCTCATCTTCTGCATTTCTTGCTTCCATTTCCTCCGTAGGAGTAGCTTGAGGCGTTATAGGTTGTTGGCCATTGCCCTGTTGTTCCCCCTCCCACAATCTGAGGGTCAGCTCTGTGTTCTTGCCACCTATTTTCCTCTGCTACCCTTTGTTATTTCTCAATACTTGTTTTTTGAGCTTTATTAATTATCTGGTCTTGGTCTGGGTGATCAGATCTGCTGTGTGAGGCCCATTCACAGTTTTTGTAGCCATGATCAATTTCATCACAGAGGTTGCACCTGAGGGCATTCAAACATTGCAAGCTGTTCTGACCAAATTCCATACACAGGTTGCATCTGACCTGATCACAAACATTACTTAGATGGGATAGAGACCCACATTTAAAACAAGTCTTTGGTTGCCCTGGGTAGAAGCAATGGCCTCTATCCCTGCTTAAAATGAAGGAGCTTGGTAGAAGTTTTGGACCATGAGGCCCCATTCTGAGTTTCACTCTAAATTTGCACCCCCCCAGTCCATAAATGTTCATCATCAAAGATTGGTGCACGTTCCCCCAATAAGTCACATTTCTTCTGCAGCCATTGTTTAATGTCATTCACATTATGCCTTCATTTCTGAACAGTATAGTTACTTGTTTTATGGCAGGCTTAGTAAGAGGGATGGCGCAGAGAGGTAGCCACAAGGCCAAGTACTTCAGATGCTCATAAGTAGCCCAGAACCTATCCAGACCAACTGGGGTTTTAAAGCTGATATCAAATAAGGTGTCCCCAGGAGCATGAACTAAGGCATAAATCTCTTTAGAGAAAAATCTTAAAGAATCCTTTATTAGAGCACGCCTAACATACAGTCTATCTGTAGCCTTGTCTAAGCCTCCTAGGTACTGCAACTGAACTGTGTTTTTTCTCTGTGCTGGGTCTGTATTTTGAAATGTTTGCTCATTTCTTCTAAACTGAGCCCAAAGCTGAAGAGCTATGTGGGGATATCGTTGGGTATTTGGTCTTGTAGGATTATTTTCCACTCTCTCTCTCTCTCCCCATGTTTGTTCTTTGGGTAGGTGACCTTGCTCACTAGTATCAGAACTAGAGTCCTCTGGTGGGGGGGGCAAGGGAATTGGGTTGCATGTCTTCTGAATGCAAATCCATATCGAATTCAGTACAGAATTGATTAGCAGTGATGGATGTTTTGTCTTAGCGCTATCATAACCTGGATCTGCTTGCCAAGTGCCATTTTTATCCCTTTTCCAGTCTGCTCCTTTGAGCGCATTGTCCACTGACCAAGGGGTAGGACCTGAAGCAGCTTTCCTATGGCTTTTCCTTGAAAAGGTATGCTTAGAGCAGCATTCCCCTGCATCCATGTTAGTCTGTATAGTTATTTCAGGCTCAGCTGTTTCACTAGGGACATTCATTTGCAAGTTTAAGCTTATATTTTCCTCATGACAAGCTTCAGGTATAGCGTTATCATTTATGTCAGTATTGTGCAACAAGTTATCCACAATATCAGTATTAGCAGCTTCTGTACTCAAAACTTTACTTTTCCCCGCTGTCAGACTCAGGCGGTGGCTGGTTCTCCATCAGCTTATTTGATGCAATTACATCACAGGCCTTTGTAGTTTCTCTGACAGCGCTGTCATCTTTCAGTTGCTGAGCGCTGGGTTCGCTTGCTTCGGTATTCAAACCCTGTTGCTAGTGCTGTTCCGCTTCACCTTCTGAAGCTTTTAAGAGGTATAATAAATGTTTCCTTTGCTCAGGCAGCAATTTTTGTACTGAAGTCAATTGACAGAAAACTTCTTCTCGTTCAATATCCATTTCCTCATGTTCTTCATCAGATTCTTTTTTCTAGCCTTTTATTAGTCTCCAGTGCTGGACCTGCAGAGGTGGAGATCTGTTCTCCTGCAGGTTCACCAGCAGAATGACTGCTCTCTGGATCATTGGCCTTAGGGACTGCAGCTCTCTCTACTTTACTTTACTTTTCCACACACAGACATCGTCAGCCATCTTGGTCCACACCACTACCACATCAGCACTTCTTCCTCTTCTGCTGTCCAGCCCTAAACTGAGCTCCTCCACTGTACAGGAAGTCAAGCCCCCTGCTGGCAGAGTAGGGGAATTTCCCTAGTGTCCTGGCCAAATTTCCCCCATTCACTAAAAATACCACCAACAGCTTAATCTGGTTCAATTTCAGTTGGCTAACATCTGTATCCCCACCCCTGTCACCCCTGAAAAAGGGACATCTAGTCTCAGTGGGTCTATCAGTTCAACAAATTTCAATAAATAAATAAATAATACAGCCACTGTATACTAATAGTGAGCCCAGGGTCAAATTTAACAAGATAGGAAATCTCTCTGATAAAACCAAGGTTGGTTGTGATGTAAAATAGGACTGTGCTGTGGCTCTAATTTCTTTTTTTTAATGCTTACATTACTGCTAGTAGCCTTGGACAATATAGAATTTGACTATCTAAAAATTGGGAAATGATCATGCCTCCATACTACCATTTGCAGACTACCTAGATTTGTTATCACTGACCCAAAACAGCCTGCAAAACCAATAGAATTCATTAGGTAAGGTGAGGTATGGTGAGGAACTTGGGGTTAGATTCACAAAACTTTGCCTCAGTTCAAAATAGGGTTGCACAGCAAAAAACAGGTTTTGTGCTGGGTAGGTATTCTCAAAAGCCCAATTTGCACTCACAAACTGTGATTGTGCCGGGGCAAAGTGTGGCTGGGGCAGCAATGCAAATGAGGGGGAGGGGACATGAATATCCACACTGTCTGATTCACAATGCATTTGTTCTGCACAATAACCTCTTGCAAGTCCCCCTTGCACAGAGCAAGTACTGCTGACTGACACCTTGTCTTAAACCCTTGCAACCCTAGTGGTTGGCAGAGTTACCACCATGACCCACACCGATCGCCAGCTTGATAGGTCAAAAAACAATTTTATTCCAGGATGCTACTGGTTGCCCACCCCATATGCTGATCGCTGGCCCCATAGGTAAAAAATAATTTTATTATCTGGTGGTAGTGTCCCCCTCACTGAATCGCTAGCCCAAGTTAACAAACATAAGTATTCCTGGCATCCAGTGTGTTACCTCCCCCCACTCATAACCATGTGTGAACTAGAAATATGTATCCCTGGTGTTCAGTGGCCCTCCCCTCAACTGATCACCTGCCCAACACTGCCAGCACAGTCCTCAGTTTCCAGTGTAACCCCCCATCCTGATTCCCTGTGTAGTACATAGAAACATTTCCCCGGTGGTGTAGTGAACCCCCCTGACCTTACCTGATCCCCTGTATAGTGTAATAAAACCTATTCTGGTGACTAGTGGACCCCCCCACACCCCAGCAGTTAGTATCACACCACCCTGCTCTTCCCCATCCTGAATCTGAGCCAGTGACCAGCACAGCCCTGCTTTCTCCACCATGGCTTGCTGCTGACTGAGCTGTCAGTGAACATGTAATGTATAAAATATACACTCATGAGCTGTCAGTCAGTGAGCGCATATTGTATACAGTACACACTCATTGACAGCTCAGTCAGTGGCCAGCTGTGGTGGAGAGAGAAGAGCTCTGCTGGTTGACAGCTGAGGTTCAGGATGGGGGATTGGGATGGTGAGATATTACCTGTTGAGGTGGGAGGTGGGGGTCCACTAGACACCAGAAAAAGGTTTTATTACACTATACAGAGGATTGGAGAATGGGAGGGGGGTCCACTAGACCAACAGGGACATGTTTCTATGTACTACACAGGGAATTGGAATGGGAGGTTACACTGGACAGGGGGACTATGCCGGCAACATCAGGTGGGTGATCGGGTGGGTAAAGGACCACTGGATGTCAGGGATAGATATTTCTAGCACAGACATGGGTGTGGATGAGGTCAGGGACTCCTGGACACCAGGGAAAAGTGTTTTTTATTACTCAGGCTGTCAATCAGCAACTGAGTTGGTGGGGCAATGATAAGAGGGTAACTTATTTTTTTTTTCTTTTCGGGCCAGTGATTGGCAAGGGAAGGGAACATTAACTCACTAGTGAATTTCATTGTTTGATATTGGGATGGCATTCGGGGAGGGGAAGGAACACTAGACCGCCAGGGAATATCAGTGTTTAATATTGGGATGGCGATTGGTGATTGAGGGGGACACTAGACCCCAGAGAATTATATATGTTTTACTGGGGCCCTTGACCAGTGGGGAAGGGGGCCACTACCAGCAGGGAGACTGTTCATTTTTGTTTGGTCTGGTAATCAGCAGAGGGCAGGGTGGTACACAACCTGACATAGGGCTGCATCTGGGCAGGGATGGGGTGCATGCTAAACTCTGTCACAGTCCATGTAAATGAGCCTGTAATGGGCATTGAAATTGCCACATACCACCTTGCATGCCCAATGGGTTCATTTGCATAGCTGCTTTAGTGAATAGGAAATAGCACCTTTGTGCTATTCATTGCAGAACCATGCTCCTGGCTGCATGTTGGGAGGGAGTGCTACTGGGCTAATGCTGGTGGTACTGGCATTACTGCTGCCTTGGACAAGTCTTATTCACAGTCAGACAGCACAGTGTGCTATATGATTGTGAATTGCATTTTTTGACTTCTGGGAAATCACAAACCACAATGCAAAATTTTGCATTGGCTTTGTGATTTTATGTGAATCTAGCCCCATCTTGTGATAAATTTGAATTAAAGCAAAATTATGGCTGTCAAAAAAGGCAGATAGTTTATAGATGGGGAAAATTAGGACAGTCAGACAAATATACGAATTTGGGTTTTTCATTCAATAAACATTTCTGATGGAAAAATCAAATTGCAAACAGCAGCAGTAAAGTGACTCAAACAAAAAAAAAGTCATAATATGTTTTAGTTTGCAATTTAATCAACTTTATTAGAAAATGCAATACATAAACATAAACATAACATGACAGATCACAATGAGAATGTCAGCATGAAAATGAATGATAACACTGCCCCCTCCCCATAATATGTTTTAGTAAGAAATTTGAGGGTAGTACTGTTGAATTAACTATAAGGCAATCATTGGCAAAGCTGCTGCATAGGCATTATATTTATTTGCGACTGAAATATGAGGATGTTCTGTCGAGAAGGATCTTGAAAGACCACTGGACAGCTTCTACAAAAAGAATTGAGTCTACCAGTATCAATGCCATGTTATAGTGTGGGAGCTGAACTAAGGAAGGTATTACTATCATGTCTGTCGGCATGGCATGCCGTCAATTACTGATTTGCAGTACAATATTCACATAGTATTGCTTACTAATGTATATTAGAAAAAATAGAGTTTTTTTTTATATATATATATATATTTTTCTCCTCTCCAGGGTGCACCGTAGGCAGCTAGTTCCACCTTGCCACCTATGTCTGTACACCGCTCCCCTGGTACTGCCAAGCCCCATTTCCCCCATGGATTTTCCCCTGTGGAATTCTTAAGCAATAAGGTATTTCTTAGGGTTATGTTAATGTCCTGTTAATCACACCCTGGGGGTGTAATGTGGCACGAGGCGCAGCCTCTGCACCACGGGGCTGGCTGAGAGAAAACAGAGTTATTGGAAAACTTTGATAGATACCTTGGTTGATTTTATAAAGAAAGCATTACATAATATTAGCAAAAGGTTTCTATGGAATTGGACTACTGAAGAAATTATGATTTTCCAGAGATATAGTGAGTTCATTAAGTTAAGATTTCAAGATATTGATAAACAGAAACACATGGAAAGTATATATGCAAATAGTTTTTTCCTACTTTGGAACTTCTTAAAAAAGATTTTAAAATTGAGGAAGATCTCATTAAGTTGATCAACACAGAAATGAAATCTGTTCTCACAATGTATTGACTTAAAGTCTTCCCAAGTAGATTTATTGATAGAAGATTCAATTGGGATAGTACTGAAATCTGAGTTAATTGTCTTTGTAATACTGGAAACAGAGGATTCGGCAAATGTGGGGCTTCTATGCCCATGGCACAAAATGGTGATAGATACAGTAAATGGCTAAGTAATGTTCCAAGAAACCTATGTTTACCAAAAATAGTACTATTGTACCAATTATTCAATACAGATCATCTAAATCTTCTGCTGAAACCAGGGCATTTCCTAAATTCTGTTTCCATCATGAGGAAAGTGAGACATCTTGCGCACTATACAATTTAAAGCAAGAATGACACAAAAATTACTCCCTTAGAAATGTATGGACTGACTTATTTTTCTTTTCAAACGTCATCTAGTGACACTTGGCACTTTTAACTATATTGCATACAGTATTTCACAGTTTGTACATTATTTATGGAAGCAGTGACTATGATGAGTAATACGTATTCACTGTATCTTGATGTTGTTTTTTCATAACTGATTTATTGAACTGTGTTTTTGTAATGCCTTTTATTGATCACATAGGGCCCAGTTCTCAAAGCTCCCAAAATGGCACAAGGGGATTGCTCCACCAGGATGGACGCAAAGTGCCCCTTGCACCAAAACATGCACTAGGAGCTATTCTAAAATGCAGCCTGCATCAACCATAGGCTTTGTGCACCAAAGGGGGTTTGTGCCATCCCTGTGGCACAAAGTGGGCAGCAGCATGGTGCTAGGGGGCATGCGGCAGATGCAAGCTGCTCTATCCCCTAATTCAGGATTTTCAAAATGCTTTCAGAGGGTGAAATTATAAGTACCCTTAGACCAGCCATGTCTGACCTAGATAACTTTTGGCAGAGAACAGCAAGAGGAAGGAGGTGCTGTTAGAACTTTACTACTCTACTAGAACCATATTGCCCTCCATTCCTCCCCTCTCCCCCACCCTTAGCCAGTTCTACTTTTATAGGCACAGTATTTGACTTGACAACAGGAACTTCCTGTTTGAGAGCAGGAATAGAGTGATCACAGAGGCATGAAAGACTCACCATCCTAGAAGGGAAAGAGTAGCTCTTCACTCCCCCCCCCCAGCTGCTGGAGGCCTGACTCTGAGCAAATAAGAAGAAAACTACTTAGGAATATAGGAACTTCCTGTCCCAGAACAAGAAGATCAGGAACTTTAAGTGCACAGAGGCAGTAGGAAAGTAGGGAGAAAAAAATCATATAAAATAAAAAAAAAAAGATAAACAGAGAGAAGAAGGAGTAAGTATACAAAACAACAATTAAGGGGTCACAAATACGTCATGATGGGAGTGGTGCAATGCAGTGGCTGTGGAGCAGCAGTCTTCTAGGAGTCATTCTGGAGGCTGTGGTGTTGTCCTTTCTGCAGACACCTCTCTGGGCTGAGGGAGGCAGTTACTTATCTCCAGGCTGAGATGGCCAGGATTCGGGGGACCTTGTCTCCCACCCAGAGACCACCAGGGCCACCACCGCTGCCTCAGAGGTTGCCAAGAAAGAGGAGCGGTTGAACTACAGTGGGCTCAGGGAGGGTGACAGTGGTGGAACAGAGGTGCATCATTCCAGCTGTACCTCTCCCCAATTTAAACTCTATTCTAGCAGAGTGTGGTTTCTCTATGGAGGCACCTACATTGGAGACCAAGGAGGATGCTGGGAACCTCCTAAAAGGATACCCACAGGAGGGTGACAGGGGACTCCACAGGGAAGGAAACAACTCCTGGTGGGGGACTTTATTATTAAGAGGGTAGAACTGGGTGAGGAAGGGGAGAGGGAGGTAAGGTGCCTGCCTGGCACCATGGCTTGGAGGGACAGGGAGTGAATCCTCAGGATCACAGAAGCAGCTATATGGGGAAGGCAACTGGATATCATTGTCCACCTAGGGACAAATGACCTGGCTCAGAAAGGGATCAGAGCAGTGCAGGAGGAGTTTTGGGAGTTGGGGAGGGGCCTTAGGCAATGCTGCTTGTCTATGACATGGGTGAGGTTAGGGTGCTCAACACCAAGGGATTAAAACAATAGTTGAAAAACTGGTGCAGAGTTCAGGGTTTTGGGTTCACTGGGGACTGAGGTTCCACCTGGAGGGATGCAGGCCTATACTGGTGTGATGGTCTGCACCTGTCTGGGAGGGGAACCGGAATCACAGGTGATAGGTTTAAATGCTATATTGGTAAGCATTTAAACTAGCCAAAGGGGGAGGCACTGAAAGGGAGCAGTAAAATCCTAGCCCCCCCCCATAAAAATCAGGTTAGTTAGTGTGGTAAACACCAAGATAGAGAAGGTGATATGGAGAAGGGCAGGGGTAAATGCAGAAAAAGGCAAAGGCAGTAAGGACAGGGATGGGACAAAAAGGAGTAAGGCCATCAAAAAATGGAGGGTATGGAGTACCGATGCCTGTAGTCTAAGTAACAAGCTCTGTGAACTGGTGGCCTTGATGGAAGAGGGATGCCTGGATATTGTGGGAGTCACCGAAACATGGTACACAGAGAACCATGACTGGTATGTCAAAATACCAGGAAACACACTCTACAGAAGGGACAAGAAGGGTAGATGAGGATGAGGAGTAGCTCTCTGTGTAAGGGAAAGGATCAAAGCAATGGAACAAAAGGGTAAACAGGGAGGAGAGGAGGCACTGTGGGTTACCCTGGAGACTGGAAATGGCACCATAATCTGCACAGGGATTGTATACAGACTACTGTCTTAGGGGGAGGAAATGGATAAGGAAATGATAGAAGGCATCCTTAGGATAGCAGAGAAAGGGAAGATATTGTTGATGGGGGATCTGAATATGCCAGATGTTAACTGGAGGACTTTTTCTGCAGCCACATCCAAGAGTAGGGCCATTCTTGATACCCTACAAGAAGCATGCCTCAGACAGCTACAGTAATGTTGGAACCCACTCGGAAGGGAACAATCCTAGACCTGGTACTCTCAAATAAGGACCAAGAGAGAATCTCAGATCTAGAAGTGGGTAACCATCAGGGAACAAGTGACCACCAAATAGTGTAGTTCATGATAAACTCAGCTGCAGAGTCAAGTCATACAAAAGTGATGGTACTGGACTTCAGGAGGGCTGACTTTGTCAAAATGGGAGTGACTTAGAAAAGTACTAGCAAACATGCAAGAAGAAGGGGTGGAGCAACAATGGAGAAACATCAAAACTGCCAACACAGAGGTAACAATCCTTTGTGTGAAAAAAATAAACAAATCAAAATGAAAGAAAAAGAATTATGGTTCTCAAAAGAGGTGGTGTGGAAGATTAGAGAGAACAAGAGAGCATTCAGAAAGTATAAGGAAACACAGAAGGAGCAGGACAGAGAACTGTGCCAGTTAAAACAGAAGGAAGTGGGTAAGGCAGTTGGAATAGCAAAGGCCCAAACCAAGGATAAGATAGCCAACTTGGTTAAGAAGGGGGATAGAACCTTTTATAGGTACATTAAGGAGTGAAGAAAGGCAAAGGGAGGGATAATGAGGCTGAATAAAGGGGAAGGTGGGTTTGCAGAGATGGACAGTGAAAAAGCAGGGATACTGAATGAATACGTCTGCTCAGTATTCACAAAAGGAAAGGATGGGAGGTACCTAATCCAATCAATAGAAGCACTCTAGATAGGGGGGTCGATACCAGTCCAATCACAGAAGAAAGTGTTCCGGAAGAACTCCTAAAACTGAAGGTGGACAAAGCAATGGGGCCTGATGGGATTCACCCCAGAATTCTAAAAGAACTAAGGGGATAACTAGTGACATTTTAAACAAATAATGGGAGGATGGTGTGGTACCTGAGGACTGGAGGAGGGCAGATGTGATTCTTCTTCACAAAAGTGGGAGCAAGACAGAGACAGGAAACTATAGACCTGTCAGTTTGATCTCAGTGGTAGGGAAAATGATGGAATCACTTCTGAAGGAAATAATTGTTGAGTACCTAGAGGCCAGTGGGGCACAGGACCCAAGGCAGCATGGATTCACAGTGGGAAGGTAATTTCAGATTATTCTAATCAATTTGTTTGACTGGGTGACCAAAGTAGTAGACCAGGAAGGTGATCTGGACATGGCCTACCTAGACCTTAGCAAGGCATTTGACACAGTTAGGGTTACCAGATGTCCTCTTTTATAAGAAGTAATGTCCTCTTTTCCAGCTACCAAATATTCTTCATGTACCTTCTTTATCCTGTTGTGTTATTATTATTTTTATAATCTTTTTACTCTTTCTTACACAGGACCTACTTGCAAATGAGCCATGAAAGCAGTGGAGACTTAAAACCTATTTACTTGGGGCCTGGCACAAAGACTCATCAAGGGAGGGACTAAGTGTCCTCTTTTTGGCATCCCAAAATCTGATACCCCTAGACACAATCCCACACAAAAGATTAATAAAAAAAATAGCTAGCCTGGGAGTGGGTCCCAGGGTGGTAGTATGGGTAAAGCATTGGCTGGACAACAGGACACAGAAGGTAATAGTAAATGGAGTCCACTCCGAAGAAAGGGGGTTACTAGTGGGGTACCACAGGATTTAGTACTGGGTCCAGTCCTTTTTAATGTCTTTATAAGTGACATTGCAGAGGGACTGAAAGGAAAAGTATACCTCTTTGCAGATGACACAAAGATTTGCAACAGGGTTTATGCACAAGGGGGGGTGGAAAGGATGGGAAGGGACCTGGCAAGGTTGGAAGAATGGTCAGAAGTGTAGCAGCTTAGATTCAATGAAAAGAAGTGCAAAGTAATGCACCTGGGAAACAAAAACCCAGGGAAGAGTTCACAATGGGCAGGGAGGTAGTAAGAACAACAAAAATGAAAAAGGACAAGGGGGTAGTCATATCAGATGACCTAAAGGTAGGCAAGCAATGTGGGAAGGCAGTAGGGATGGCTGGGGGATACTGGGATATATAGGGAGAGGCATCACCAGTAGAAAACAGGAAGTTGTCATCCCTCTGTACAGACAGTTGATGAGAGCCCATCTGGAGTACTGCGTGTAGTTCTGGAGACCCCATCTCCACAAGGACATAGACAGGATGGAGGCAGTCCAGAGGAGGGCAACTAAAATAGTGCAGGGTCTGCAAAAGAACCCATACGAAGAGAGACTAAAGCAGCTTAATACGTATACCCTTGAAAAAAAAAGGGAGAAGGGGGGTCATGATAGAAACTTTTAAGTACCTCAAGGGAATCAACAAAGTGCATCTTTCAGAAAAAGAGATGTGAAAGAACAAGGGGACACAATTTGAAGATAGAGGGGAATGGCTCAGGGGCAATGTGAGGAAGTATTGTTTCACAGAGAGGGTGGTGGGTGCATGGAACAGCCTTTCTGAGGAGGTTGTGAGGTCAAAAACAGTGGGGGAATTCAAGAATGCATAGGACAGACATAAGGCAATTCTTGTGGAGGGTGGGAAGAAATAGGCTGATGGTTAACTAAGATCTGCAGCTTTTCCAGTAGCTAGGGAAATGGGCAGATTAGGTGGGCCAAGTGGTAATTATCTGCCGTCAAAGTTTATGTTTCTATGTCATCTAAGGGTACTTAGAATTTCACCCTTTGGAAGGGTTAGAGCATTTGTGCCATTCTAGGAGCCCTTCCTGGTTGGGAGGGAACATGTGCCATGGTCCCTCCATCCCCGATCCCCTTGTATTCGAATAAATACATCACTGGTGGTCTAGCAGATCCCCCTACATAACACCGATCTCCCCTATAAATATGTATTTAATTTTTCCTGCTGATCTAGTGGGCTCTCCCAGACCTGATCCCCTTTTATTATAATGATCACGGCTCTGGTGGTCTAGCAGATCCCCCCAGCTCCAATCCTCTGTTATTATAATAGACACATTCCTGGTGGTGTAGCAGCCCCACCTAGCCCCCATATCCTTCCTATTAAACTTGATACCATCCCTGGTGGTCTAGCAGACCCCCCCATCCCTGATCTCCCCTATAAATATTGATATACAGTATATTTCCCTGGTGGTCTAGCTGACCCCCCATCCCAGCAGGCAGTGCCTCACCACCCCACTCCCCCTGTCTAATCCCTAAGCTGGCGGCCAGCACAGCCCTCCACTTACCACCACAACTGACCACCAACTGAGCTGTCAAGGAGCAGGTACTGTATACAGTATGCTCTCATTGATTGACAGCTCAGTGAATGAATAGAGGGCTGTGCCAGTTGCCAGTTTGGGGATGGGACAGGAGGAGCAGAGTTATGGGGCACTGCCTACTGGGGTAGGCTAGATCACCAGGGAAATATGTTTAAATGGAGATTGGGGATGGTGGGATCTGCTAGACCACCAGGGATAGGATCAATTTAACAGGAAGGAGATCAGGGCTGAAGAAGGTCTACTAGATCACCAGGGATGTGTTTAATATAATAACAGGGGATCAGGGGTGAGGGGGTCTGCTAGACCACCATGGTAATACAGATACATATTTATAGGGGAGCTAAGGGATAGGAAGGGGGGCCATTAGACCACCAGGGAAAGGATCAAGTTTAATAGGAAGGAGACTGGGGCTAGGAAAGGTCTGCTAGACCACCAGGGATGTGTTTAATATAATAACAGGGGATCAGTGCTGGGGTAGGCACCACTAGACCACTGGGGAAATACAGATACATATGTATAGGAGAGCTTGGAGATAGGGAAGGGGGTCTGCTAGACTACCACGGATGTGGTGATGTGTACTAAAATGGGGATCAGGACTGGGCGCCCACTAGCCACCAGGGACTGCTGTCTAAGTGCTGGATGACCGTGACTGCAGTTTGCAGCAAACCTCTTAGTTGCACTGTCTGTTTGATGCACAGCCACCTTTGTCATCAGGATCCTACCTAATAGTGAATTGCATGCAGAGTCCTTGGCACACCAGCAATCAGTTCAAGCTTCCATTGGCTCAAGTTGTGCCACCGTTTGTGAATTTAGCCCATAAACTTTAAAACTGAAAAAAAAATGTTAGCATCTATTAGACAAAATGTTCATCAGCAGAGAAAGAGATGTTATCTTGTACCTGTACAGATCACTGAAGCCCCATCTGGAGTATTGTGGACAGTTTTGGGCACCTCAGAATAGATTGGTCATGGGTAGATTGGAGGGAGTGCAGAGCAGGGGGAAAAAGATCAATAGGGGTATGCAGGATAAAGATTATAATGTAAGGTTACCAACCTAAGATTATTTTCACTTAATAGGAGAAAAAATGCCAGGGGATATGTTTTTAGTGTACTCCATTACTACAATAATGCCTCAATCTATCTGCCAGACAGTTTTTTTGTTGTTGTTGTTGGTTTATTGGTTTTAAACCACTACAAACATTTACAAACATTAAGACATATAAAAAATATCCATTGCAGCAATACTAAAAATAAAATTATGTACATTAATCATAGAATCACAGCGGGTAAGCCCTGAGTTAATTTAAAAGTGCACAATATGTGACAAACAAGCCTTTTTGCCTATTACCCAAATAGGACTAGAATACCACATGGAAATTAAATAAATACATGAATACAAAACAATTTATCCTTTTACCAATTTCATAGCTAATTCATCATTCTTCATTTGTGGTTGCCACACTTTTTCTAACCATTAAATTTTTATGCACCTTGTAACTCTTGAAACTTGGTATAGTATTAGCAACAAAGTGTCACTATAATCCTTCCTAGGTTCAGTGGCTTTGTTACAATAGAATTAGAGAATTTGAATCTCCAGGATGCTTATCATAGCACTTTGCCTACCACCATAGTGGGATCAATCACCTTTATACTCAAAAAGCCAAAAAGGAAAGGGAGCCAATCAGAAAAGGCCACCTGGACTATCCTACAGAACATCCAGTAATAATAGCCAAACTTCAGACTGCACAGTAAACCATGCCTGTGCCTCAGTCTGGCATGGAATTTGAGACATAGTACTAGGGCTGCCTATTCAGGCCTAGTATCAGATAGTGGGGTTACTTTGAACCAAGCATAAAAACAGCACTATCATGGTTTCTAGCCCAAAGCTGAGTCAACCAATGTGGCTTTATAAGCTCTCCAACTTTGATGAAACTCTAAAGGGTTCCATGCAGCAAATGCTGCTGCATATCATTAATGTCATCCCTTGCAGCAGGCAAATTATATCAACCACTAGTTGAAGACCAAAGATAGAGCTCTATGAACCATGCAAGCTCCTATATGCCCAGCCATTTTGCCCCATCTTCAGACCCCATAGCCTCCAGCAGGCCCAAACTATGGCCTCTCATTTTTATCCCAATTGGAGACCATGGATGTTTGCCCACATAGGTAAATTGGCTAGAATGCTGAATAAACTCCACTAGGTTATTCTTTGGGCCTTCCCTGCACCCAATACATGTTAGCTTTTGTAAGGACCCTAGCTGCAAAGCCATCTGTTTAGTCTTTACAATGTAGGGACTCCATAGAGGAATGCATAACTATTTCACTTTTGTATCAGGGTAAAATCTTTAGACAAGCAGAACAGACATACAATACCTTACATCTCAGTCATCAAATTAACTTATGTTTTATAAATAAAGCTTGAAGTACAAAAATAAGATAAACTTATTTCAGAATGCATTTTTTTTTATTTAGTTGTTTAACCAGTTATAGCACACTAAGCTGAAAGTGTTTTTACAGGAGCGACCTGGGAGCACAAGGAGGTTAAGTGACTTGCTCAGGGTCACACAGTATGCAAGTGGAAGCTGTGGGATTCAAACCCAGGTCTGGTCTGCTGGATGTCACCAAATTTGCAGCTCAGAGCCTTAGACCACTGCGCTATACTGCCTCCTCCATTTAAATAACATGTCTCAGTTTAAAAGTGAGTCATAATCAATTGTTCATTGAGTTCCTTTTATGGCTTCATATCAAATTATATACAACTCTCCTGCCAGGCCTTAAAAACCTTAGTGCTTCTTAAAGTAAACCAATAGAAGTCTGTAACTGAGGTCCTAAAAGGTATCAACCTAATTCTTACCTTATACCACTTGTACCAAATTTAAAAGACTCTTTAAAGGGACGCTGTCAACTGCTTTAGACCTTAAACTATATCTAGTTTCAAAAGCATATTTTATGATTGTTCACATTCCGTACAATGTACTGATGTGGATCATGGTTTGACTCTGATTACTTTGTTTCTTTTTAAAAGTGAAAAACAGACTGCCCACCATATTAGTGTTACCACACTAAAATGTGTTTGCTTGCTTTGCATAATCATCTTGCACTGCATCTTTCCTGAACTTAGGACCACCCCCAGCACAGTCTAGCCACTGAAAATCCAGTCAGAACTGAGGAGACTATTGCATCATGAGTGGCTGCACTGCATGAGGTGTTCCTAATGTTCAGTAAGTGAGCAATAAGAGAAGATCAAGAATTTGAAACAAGACACGGTTGGGTATAATTACACAATTATCTTGATTCTAGTTCTACTAAGAAAAGAGGCAGATTAAACCACCACCAACACCCAATGAATTTTAAAAAAGGTAAGCAATCATAAAATGTAGGTTTTTAACTTGAAATAGTAAGATACAAAAAGGGCTGATAGCGTCCCTTTAATATAATCTGACCAGCCAACAGTTTTTATAGAAGCCTGCAAAGGACAAATGGGCATTTTCTGAATTTAAGACCAGGGGCTCAATTCTCAAAAGCTTTAGAATTCCGCAAGCCATGGGTGCACGTAACACACAGCACATGGGGCTTGCAGCATTCCCCAGCCGGCAATCAGGATTCTTGATCCCATGCACCATTTGTCCTAAGTTAGACCAGCTTTTTCTGGTCTAACTTTGATGACCTTTTTATGGAGTTTGCACCAGATATTTGGTGCAAGTCACTGTAAAAAGGATAAAGAGTCACAAATGCATGCATCCTTTTAGAATTGAGTGCAAGGTGTGCCAATGTGTCTGGTGCAGTGCAGGGTTTGATGCAGGCTATGCAAGTCCTGCATCAACCTTTGAGAATAAAGCCCCAGGTTTCACTTTGGCAGGTTCAAGTTCAAGTTTATTGAATACCAAATATGTATAACATAATTGTCTTACATGCAACATACATACATGACAGGTTTAAACCAAAACTAAAAAATATAAAATAATTTAAAACTTTCTAAAATTTATGAAAGATCAACAACAGATTAACTTTTCATCCTTTCAGATATATAGTCATTGACCTCTGTGTCAAAATATAAGGCAGCACGTATTTCTTATGCAAAGGTACAAAACAACTTTTGTCCCAAGACTATAGCCATAATAATCTGTATCCTATATAATACGTATAATCTTATTATTCTCAATAAATCTATGTGCAGCTATAGTAAATTTTGTGATACAATATAATACTGTTACTTTATCTGTGTTTAATAAATATTGTAATTTCTCATCTTCTGTTGCCTTTTGATGTTATGTTAAAAATGTTGATAACCATTTGTCACAAAGACATTTTAAATTTACTCAATCTAATAAGATATGCTTCATTGTTCATTTCCCTGAGCATCTGCTCCTGCAATCTAAGCCTTTCTGACACTGCATCCAATTTAAGCAGTATGTATTCATATTATAATTTATGTTGACTCTCAGTCTAGCTATGGTATTGATATGCAGGCCACTCTCACATTTACTAATATATGTTTTCCTTTTGTGTATTTGTTTAAATTTACTATATGTAGAAAAAGTATTCATTATAGTTAAACATTCTACAATATATATTTTTGCTTTTAGATGTCCATTATTCTGTTCTTTATACATTTAGCAAAGCTATTCAGATCAATGGTATTCTCTCTTCCAAGAATGAAAATTAAGTTAATTTTCCTTAATCTGAGGTCCAGTTCTTTCAACCAGGTCCAGTTTATCAAAACTCTTGATTGTCCTACTTTTGAAATAGACATACTGTCTAACCAGCAGCTAAATAGTACAGGGTTTCCTTCATTATTTTTATATAGATTTATGAAGTAATTAAATTGTCTCAATTCTGCTGTCACAGCAAACAAAACAAAACAATTTTCAGATCTCAGAAATTCCGGTGGAATAAATTGGAGAAGTTCTAATGTTAATCTAATAAAAAGTTTTTGCATTGTTTCCAAGTAATTAACTTTTCTTGATTGGCCCCAGATTTCTGAACCATACAAAAAAGCTGAATTTACTTTCATCTGATATGTTTTAAGAAGTGCCACTGCCAAATTATTTATGCATTGTTTATTAATAGCTAGAGCTACTTGTCAAGCTCTCTTTTTATTCTCTTCTATGTGAGGTTTCCATGTGTCTTTATCACCAACTATAATCTCCAAATAACAAAATCTATTAACTTCTTCCAGCAGTGATTTCTCTATAGACCATTGATTCTTTACATTCTAAGGTTTCTTAATAACCAGAATTTCGGATTTTTCCACTTTACATTTCAGTTGTAAATCATTTACGGCAGTTACAGTATAATTAAAGATCTGTTATAATCCACAAACTGTTTTAAAAATTAAAACCACATCATCAGCGTAAAGGATAATATTATTTTGGTTCCATTTTTGGCATAAACAGTTAAGTAACGTGTTTATATAGCTTATATACAGACTGATCTATGTAAAGATTAAATAACAGTGGTGCAAATAGGCATCCTTGCTTGACTTCTTTCTCTGTCTAATAAGGTTTAATCAGTTAACCATTCCTGTTATAGCATATTTGTATGTATGTATCTGTATACAATCTTTGTAACAGTGAAAGTAACTTGACATCAATTTTTCAAGCTTTAAATGTTTGCCATAGGATTTCTCTATTAACATTATCAAATGTGGATGCAATATCAAGAAAAGCTATATATAATACATTACCATGTACTTTAGGTTTCCTTATCAAATGATCCAGAATGAAGACTCAATCAGTTGGACAATATTTTTCCCTAAAACAAAACTGCCAAGTACCTAAAATGTTATGGTCTGCTATCCAGGCTTTTAATTCATCTAGCAGAATGTGTGTAACAGTTTTTGCTGAGATGTTCTGCAGAGCTTTAGGCCTATAGTTAGAAGGCATTTGCCTATTGTCCTTTTTAAAGATTGGAACCAATAATGCCATTAACTATGCCTTTAGTACTTTAATTGAGTTAATTATATATGTAAGTAATTTAAAGAAAATGTCTGCCCACTAATTCAAAATGTGTTGAAACAATTCAGCTGGAATACTGTCAACTCCTGAGGCTTTGTTGTGTTTTTGTAAATTTTATAATCTGATCATTGGTTATATTCTCCCACCATTGTATGCTATTTATAGTAATATCCTTTGCAACCACTTAAAAACATAGCTTATGTATATTGTTCTTATAGGTGTTTAGGTCTTAGACATGCTTTTCCAATAACCTAGCTGGTATGTTAGCATTCACATTTACATTGTTTCCCTTATCTATATGAGAAATTAATTTCCAAAATGCTTATCTTTATATTTAATTGCTTCTTGGAGATTATTCCATAAATATTAGTTATATTTATCTTTTCTTCTTAATTAGAGCTTGATATTGTAGTCTAAGCAAGATTAGTGATCTATTGTAATTTATTTCTATGTTTTTTCTATACAGACGTTCAACTTTATTTAAAATTGTTTTCAATTTAAAACACTCTGCATTGTACCATAGAGCTCTCTTAGCTAGGTTCCAGTAAGGTTGTTGTCAGCCTCTCCCTTAAACAAATTTGCCTTCCTCTGCCCTTGCCCCTTGTGTCCCATCTTGTTCTCCTACTTTTTGGAATCTAACTATACAGGGGCTGCATCTTGACATGTACTATGGCAAGTGGGAGTTGGGTGATTTGATATGTTTCTGAATTTGGAAGGTCAATTGATTTGGGGGGTTGTCCTCTTGGGCATTCTCTAAAAAAGGATCCTGGCTAAGGTACTCTGAGTCAGACAGTATATGTGTCCCTTATAGTCTGTGGGTATAGCTTTCTTTAAAATACACTTAACAAGTTTTTGGTTTTTCTCCCAAATCAAAAACCCATCCCTCACTATAATCCCTGCTGTCCTTCTCAAATTTCCTTTCTTTCACATTGCAGATTCCGATGTCATAGTTCTTAACTATATTATCCATTTGTGCATTATATCTATTAAATTCAATGTGCTCAGCAAAGCTCTTAACCAGCATTTCTTTCTCCAAAATGTTTTTAACCATGGCTTCAATTTTCTCAGCATCTTTCAAAATATCTCTAATTAAACCTGCTGAAGACTCCAATAAATGCTTTTGCCATCCCTCTAAAGAATCCGCTCTCTCATTTCCAAATGTGGGATACTTAACAAATCACAAACCTCTGGGGACTCTACGCACACTTAATTATGCAGAAAGTGAAACTCTCTGCCAATAGAGACTCCTGACTTTAAGCACAACCCTCTCCAGTTAAATGAAGGCAGTTTTTATGTCTAAGGGAGCTTATTCCTAACATACAGTGTCTGTCAATGTGTCACTTGCATTAAAAGTTCTTCTTGAGCATAAAAGGTTTTTTTTCTTCACCCTTTTTAAAAAATAGAGACTCAACAAAAGTACTGGCTGGCTGTGGAGGGGGAGTGGTACTGTTGCATGCATTTCCAAAAAGCTTTGGTATGGACATAATTATGCCACAAAAAAAAAAAAAAACCTCCTGTAATCAAGTATGTCAAACAAACAAATCAGTCAGGGTCCAAAAGGTGGCTAAGATTAGGTAACTGGTGATCATGAAAAAAAAAAGATCAAATACCCATGATACAGCTCGTCTCACAGTTCAGAAGTCCCAAAGAACCACTCACTAGTGTTACTGGATAAAATAAAATGCATTCAGACATGATGTACAGACAGTAATGGTTGCAACTTCCCCTCTCCCTAGGTTAAATGCTTTTGCAACTCAGACTTGCAGTTTCTCAGGACCTATGTCATCCTAGCATGACCACAGATTTAAATCCCCACGTTAAAGTGACATTCACTCAGATACATAGGTATAACAAAAATAACAAAGATGCACTCAATTTTACATGTGGCTTACTATAAATAAGGCCACAACAATATAATAAATAATTTTAAACTGAGGAACAAAAAAAAAAGAGAGAAAATGGGGTGAGGGGGCTCTTAGGAAAAGAGGAGAGGAGGAAGAAACAAGGAATGAAAAAAAAATAAGTACCAGTTGAAATACGATTTAATATAGTTATATCTCTTATGTTATTCCAAATAGCTTACTAATATAAATATTACAAGAACATGTATATATAATAACAATAAAAGTGTAGTGACACAGATGGATTTACTAAGATTCTAAAGTATGCACAATAAAATACTGTTAACTTATATCATCCACCTCATGTAATCATAAATACCTCTAATATCATTGATGATAAATTATCATAACACTCTTTGTGAAAATGGCATCAACTGAAAATGTTCATTTAAACCTGGTACATTACTGGCTTCTAATTTACATTGTCAGAATGAGTCCCTTTTGAGAAGTTCTCTATCGTGATCTCCACCTGTAACTCTTAAATGTACTTTCTCAATGCTGTGGAACAAAAATTTATGTTCTTTACCCCTTTTTTCTTTATGTACAAACAAAACACTGACTTCACCTATTTTGTTCACATTGAGTAAATGCACACTGATGCTATATTTAAATCTTTTTGTTTTGTCTACGTTAAAGGCTAAGCCTTTCTTGCAGATTGCAAGATAAATCAGATTCACAGTGGTACATGTAACAAAATCATAAATAAAAAATGTTGTCCTGAACTCAGATGTATAAAAACAGAGCCTTGTTTCAAACATTTACACCAATTACAGTTGCCACAAAAATAAGTACCTTCAAAAAAAAGGGTTGTTTTGTCTCTCAGTATCATTATTTTTCCAATACAATGAATTCATCTTAGGCACGATGACAGGACCAAAATTCTGTTAAAATCCCAAACAAGAAGATGGTGCATCATTTCTGTGATGCAGGTGTCCCTTCCGGCATGGGGCAGGCATTTTTGACACAAGCTGGCCTGTAACATGCAAACCTGTTTTTGATGCAAGCACCAACAGAAATGCCAGAATTAATGCCAGTTTTGAAGCATTCTGTCCTGTGCCTAATTTTCTTTTACTCAAACACCATGTGACATTCTCTGGCCTTTTAAAATATGGCCCATTGTCTCAACCACTAACCCATAACCCTGCAGGAAACTGCATTGCTGCGGGTGGTTGGGGTGTTCTTAGAAGGATGTAAAGCACCCTCATCATTTCCATTCCCTAGCACTGCACAAACAAAAATACCAGAAAGAATGGGCTCTGTGCTGCTTCCAGTCTTGCCCACACTAATCCACCAGAAACAGTTCATCAGCACTGCTCCTCTAAGGAAACATAAACATGCCTTAATTTAGTCAATTATTCTTTCTGGGGCATTCAGAACAGACATGCATATTCTATTACACAGGCTGTCACAATACAAGGCAGTTTGGCAGACTCTAAGGTTTAAGGGCTGAAATATGGAAATTGAAACCAAATGTAACTTATGCTGTTTTCTTCTCGAATAAAACAAGGCAACCAGTCATTATTGTAAATACAGTATTTCGCTGCTTGAATAAATGGATTTTATTTTCTACACTGGACTCAACAATATTTTATCAGTCGAAAATTAGTATGAAATATATGTTTGTCTGCCATCCAAAGAGCTGCGGAAGACAGAATAGGGAAATATTTGAATAACACCTGTTTCAGAGAAACTAGTGGCATGGATTCATATCCAGGTGTGTACAAAAGTTATATAATATATATATATATATATATATATATATATATATATATATATAGCTATTTTGGGAAGTAAAATAAGGGACCACAGGGAAGGTGTCAACCATTCAATAAGAAACTGAAAGCTAATTGTATGTACAGTACAATTGAAAGGACTGTTATATTCATCACATAAGTGAAGTCAGTGAGCTGTGTGTAGTCTAGGAAAAGGGAAAGCTTCTGTAGATCTAGGAGCTAAGGGACATGTAAAAGGGTATTGCCCAGTTATATATTGTGGCAATAACTTTTCTTTGAGAACTGTCAAGTTCCCCTCCAAGTCTGCCCTCATAGTTCATCCACTGGACACCTCTCAGTGATTCTGGAATTTTGCTAAAGTTTGCTTAGTTGAGTCTCCATATATCTATTTACCACTTTTGGTGTCAAATGATAGCTTGTAGTGCACTTGCCATTATTTGCACTATTTTGTGTATTTTGTTGAGACTAATGTTACCTTTTTTATCCATGATGCAGCTGTGTATAAAGATTGACAAGTGGACTAACAGATCTGCCATGCAGTAGTGCCAGTCAGGAAAACAATACACCTTATAAGGAGGCATTGAGGAAACTGAAGAGTCTACCACACTGCTGGGAACACCATTCCTCCCCCCAAACCAGACTTACAAATTGACTTGATTATTAGCCCTGAAAGCATTTACCAACCACATGAACATATTTACTATCAGCAGCACTGCCCGCATTCCCAGCCAGTTCACCCAGTTACATTATGCATTTTCAGACATTTGACCTTAGCTGCAGCGTGACCTTTACTTTCAGCTGCACCAAGACACATCACACTCCTCTCACCTTCATGCTGTGTTATTTGCTCCCAGGGGCTTTGCAGCATAGCCACAGCAGCAGCTCTGCCACCTCGCTGACCATCACCATCATTTACATGATGCCCTTTCAATGTTTGAACATAGCTGCAGTTTGCTTCTACTTTCAGTGGCACCCAGATGCATCAAATTCTTTCAATCCACACACCCCCATGTATTTGACCTTTTGGGCCTTCTAAAAGACCTACAGGACCAGCTCTGCACATTGGTGACTGGCTGCATCTCACTCCTCCTGCTACTGCCAGGCATTTTACATGAGCTGCAAGAATGGCTTTACTATTGGTGGCTCTGCCTGCCTCTTTTTCTTTTCTTTTCTACAGAGCATTTTGCTTTTACCACCCACAGCCAACCTCTGTTAGGCCAACTGCCCCCAACCCCATCACCCTGAATTCTCCCAGGGCTTATCACACCATACTTGTTCAGGTGGAACCTGAGTCATTAGGTGCAGGGTCTGCAGGTGGCTGGAGTTTTCTTGTCAGTCTAGGGGTGGTTCCACCTCTGTTTTTCTCCCCTACTGAATCTCAGTGTGCATGTAAGGGTGTGGGTGTGCAGCATGAATACACCACACATACTCATTCACCTGCACTCAGCTCTCAGAGAGATTGTTGCATGCTCTGCCAACCCATAGCCTCTGCTAGGTGGCAGCCAAGCAACAGCACATGCCATTATCCCAACCTGAAGGAGATTTCTCTCTGCACACTCAATTCTCCTTTTCCCTAGTGACCCTAGTCAGTTCCAAACCCAGGTCATCAGTGTGGTAGCTGGTGGTGCACTCAGTGCCCCAGCCCCCTATGACACTGGGCCAGCAATCTGCCTGCCTCGCTGAATGGAATTCATGACTGAGCAATGGCAGCATGCCATAGTTTGCAAAATTCCACCAAAATTCCAATTTCAGTTATTTCTGTCTGATTTAAAATGTATATGTGTCCAGACTGCACCAAATTTGATATGATAACTTTGACCATGTC
The DNA here is from genome assembly GCA_016271365.2 of Neoceratodus forsteri. Classification (NCBI taxonomy): domain Eukaryota; kingdom Metazoa; phylum Chordata; order Ceratodontiformes; family Ceratodontidae; genus Neoceratodus; species Neoceratodus forsteri. The sequence goes on from CM057451.1 coordinate 762,923,144, forward strand.
CATACAAATGTAAACTTAGGTACAGCTCTCTATAGTTAAAGATGACTGAGCTATAAGCTTTCAAAACATTTGGAAATTATAAAACTACAGTTCACAACTACATACACTAAAAGTTTTTGTCCAGATTGCACCAAATTTGATATGGTGACTTTGTCAAGATTCATAACAGATGTATGCTAAGTTTCAGATCTCTAGCTTTAAGGTTGACTGAGTTATAAACCTCCACACTTTCAGAAATGTTAAAATTGTATTTGGCAATTATGTACACTGCAGAATATTAAGCCCCTATAACTTTAAAACTAGATAACAGAATATCACCAGTGTTGTTGGGTTCATTCACCCTAAATATCAGGCTTTAAGGCAACACTGATGGGCCAGCATCAGGGTGTCATGCTGCCATACTTAAGACCTGGGTTCTGAAGCGAGCCTGGGAAGTTGTGTTGGGATACAGGCCATGGCTAAAACTTGCAATTTACAAAACTATTACTTGTCTATTTAGCAGTTTCTGTGACTCTTCCAAGAAAGTGTGCATCTAAGTTTTCAATTATCTAGCTCCAAACGTGGCTAAGTTGTAAGCATATAAATATTTTCAGAAGTTTTCACATGAATATTAAATTGCCAGACTTTGAGCCCCTATAACTGTTCCTGTTTTCACGGGCAACGCAGGAGCACTTGGGTGCTTAAATGACTTGCGTGGAGTCAAACAGTATGCAAGTGGAGGTTGTCGGAATCAAACCCAGGTCTGCTGGATGTACCAAGCTCATTCATTGCTCATTAATCAAATCTCTAGGCTATACTGCTAGACCCATTTCAGACATGTAATACTGACTGAGTCATGGCCAATTAAAGAATTTCAGAAAATTCCAAAAAGGTTTGGGGAAGTTTTGCAAATTTTCATGGAATTTCTCAAAAATTCTGCAAAATCAGAATTAGTGAATTTCTCCCAGCTGTATTCTGTACCATGTCAGCAAAATGATCTGCCATGCAATAATTATCTCCTTGTACAACTGCCCAAAACAGGTCAAAATGAATCCCTGGTAAGTTGAAATCCCTTATTATTGCAGTCCAGTGTGAGGCCGTGAGGCCGCGAGGGCCGAAGATCCACAGGCCCTCCCAAATCAAAGAAACGTGGCTTCAGGCATCCCAGATGTTTCCAGCAGTCCAGTGTGAGGTCACGAGGGCTGAAGATCCACGGGCCCCCCCCCATTGGAGCAACATGGCTTCAGCTAGTGTGTTCTGCACTGTGCTGGCCAACTGTCGCTATGTGGCAGCTGCCCCACCCACCTCCCACTCTCCCGTTCTGGGTGGGCATTTCCTTTATAGGTGACCCCATCCCACATAACCTGTGATGGACATCCTGTGTCATCATTTTCCTATCTCCCCAAATTACCACTTGCAAGTTATCTGGTTTGGCCACTAGGCATCGCTATTTGTCCTAACTCTGACTAGTAACATTTTAACCTCTCTTTTCTTATTCCCACCCCCTTTGTCTCTTTTATATCTCATTATTTCTCCCATTTCTCCTTGCTACTCTGAGTTGGCCTTGAACCCATGACCTCTGTGTTAGTTCCTCTATTTGTTGTAAGGCTAACCAGTAGGCCATACAGCCTGCTATGCTTTCTTCCGCTTTGTCCATGTAATCTCTGTCAAGGCCACCAATGCTACTTGGTGCAGTTGCTGTTGCAATCACTTCTTGGCTGTAACAATCATCCAACTTTCCCATTAGCTGGCTATAGTGACTGGCCACTAGGGACACTCTATTCACTCCAGCAACGTTTGTTACTCTACTGCATTATCCTGAAAGTTATTCCTTTCCATGCTATTGCACACTGCTTATACTGCTAACCTTTCCTCTACATCCTTCTCTTTCCTGATTTCACTACCTTTCTATTCCATTTTTTTGTCTTCACTTTCTACTCTCTCTCCTATGTTTCCCTTTCATCATCCTGATTAAGCAGCCCCTTCTATTTCCTCTCATTTGTTTCTCTCCACTCTGCTTTTCCCTCCTTTATTTCTCCTTCTCTGTTTTATCACCATTCAGCTTTCTCCTCCTTTACTCCTCTCAATTCTGCCTTTTTCACTTGCTTTCTCTCTATGATATTATTCCTCCACTCATCACTCCTCTTTGCCCTTACCATCTTCCCCTTCCTCTTCACCCCCTCATCCCTCTACCCCGCTTCCCTTCCATCCCTCCTAATACCTACCTCCTGCCCTTTCTCCTCTTCCCCCACTCCTAATTCTTGGCCCCAGTCTCTTCTCATCTGTCCCTGGTACCCACTTCCTTCCCTCCTCAGCTCCTCCGGAGTTTACTTTGCTGCACTTCATTTCACCAGTTCCCCCTGTACCCAGTCATCAAGGTTCGCCCCCTCAACCTCATTCTCCTGCCTATCTTTGGAGATGAATATCCTTTCCTTCCAGGTTCCTTATCTTTTTATTACTACTTTCTGATGGGGATATGGAATCTAATCCAGTCCCATTACCCCCCTCCCCGCCAAAGGACTGAAAATAGCCCATCTTAATATCAGGAGTCTCCTCCCTAAGACTTGACCTGGTACAAACACTTATGGTTAGTTTGAAACCCTCCTTTTCTAATCATCACTAGGTCCTGGCTCTCCTCTAAAAGCCCTGACTCCATTATCTCCATCCCTGGATATTCCCTCATCTGGCAAGATCATCCTACCAGGGGTGAGGGAGTGGCAATCTACATCTCTTCCTCCTTCCAATACTCTATCTGCCTCTCCATCTTCTCTCCTTTCACCTATGAACTATTGTTACTGAAGCTGGCTCTTCGTTGCTCTGTCCCCATCTTCGTGGGTGGTGTATACTGCTGCCCCAGCCTTGCCCCCACTTCCCCCGCTACTATCACTGGTCTCATCTCCTTTCTTATCACCCACTCCTCATCTGGGGAACTTTATATCCTTGGTGATTTTAACATCAACTGGCTGTCCTCATATCACTCTAAACTCTGCAGTTCCATCTCCTCCTTAGATCTCCAGCAACCCTTAACTGAACCTATGTGTCTAAATCTTAAATCAGGTAACCACACCCTGATAAATTGGGTTCTGACTTCCCATCCCCACCATGTTATCTCCTGAGGTACACTCCCTGACACACTTAGTGACCACCATATGGTCTACTGTGTGAGAAAAATTCATAGCCCGACTGACTCTCTGAACCTATTGTACCTCTGCTCTTTTAGATCTCTAGAGTTATCCTCCTTACATAATGAGCTCAAGGGAATTGATTGGACCCCTATGGCCAAAGACTCCTCAATTGATTCTGCCCTGTCCTGCTTCAATGATCAGTTCCTTAAGGCATGGGACAGTCATGCCCCCCTTAGAAAGACTAGAGTCCATGGCTCCCACCTCCCTTGGGTATCAGCTGAGCTCCTGGCATGCCAGCATTTAACTTGGTTGGTCTACAATGCTTCTGGTGTTCTCACAGACTTAATTGCATATTGCTCCCCTCCAGAACTCCTGCACCAGGCCCATCCAGCTTCTAAAAGCAGAATACTTCAGCTCAACCTTCCATAAAAATCTTAACAACCCCTCCAAATTCTGGAAGGTTGTACAAGCCTTGTTCTCCCCCCCTACCCAATCGCCCCCAAGTCCTTAAGATTGATAACCTTACTATCTCTGATCTCCAGCCATCTCCATGAATTTCAATAACTTCTTCACCACCTGTGCTGCCAGTTTACTTATCTCTCTTCCCCCTCCTCCAGCCACTCCCCTAGCTCAGTTTGCTCCTTTCTCCTCCACCCCCTGCTTCTCCTTCCAACCAATCACTCTGCTGACACCCTTCAACCTCTTTTAGTTCTCAATCCCCACAAAGGAAAAAGCCCAGAGGGTCTAGACCCCCCTAAGCTTCTACATCTATCTGCCCATGCCATAGCCCTCCAATTCTCTGTTCTCTTGAACCTATCCTACTCTCTAGCCTCTGTTCCAAAGCTTGGAACCATGCTACTGTTGTCTCTCTTCACAAAATCAGCGACTCCTCTAACCTTGGCAATTATCACCCAATATCTCTACTCCCTATCCTTGCTAAACTACAAGAGCAATTGGCTCTGGCACAGCTCTCCTCTTTTCTTGACTCCTCCTCTTTTTTCACCCCTTTTCAGTCTGGATTCCAGAAAGCCCACTCAACTACCACCTAACTACTCCAGCTTATTGACTGTATTCTTTCCAGCATGGATCAGGGATGCATCACCTCTTCCAACTTTGTTGACCTTGCCAAGGCTTTTGTCACTTTTACCCACTCCCTTCTTCTCTGCAAACATAAGGCATCTGGCCTATCTGATTCCACCACCTGTTGGCTCTGTTCCTACCTCATAGGTAGGTCCCAATCAGTCAGGGCTAGCAATTCCATGTTCCCCTTCTCCCCATTAACACTGGTGCCCCTCTAGGTTCCGTAGTCAATCCTATACTCTTCTCAGTTTTCCTTAATGACCTCCCAAATGCTTGCTCAACCACTCATATCCACATGTACATGGATGACACAGTGCCTTTTGTCTCTGGTACCTCTCCTTCAGATGTTGAGATCAAGCTTGAACTGGATTTCAACAATATGCAGGGCTGGTTCATTGATAACCAACTCTCACTGAAAGCCCCAAAAATGGTTTCTATGACCTTTGGCACCAGGCAAAGGCTTGCCAGGCTTTCTGCCACTCCTCCTCCACACCCTTGATGGTTCCTCTCTTGAAGACATCTCCTCCTTCAAATACCTCAGCTTATGGCTTGACAAGGACATCGACTTTGCTGTGCACATGGATGCTAACCACTGTAAGCTACTTCCCAGATTTGGTGCTCTGTATAGACACTGCAGCCTCCTTTCCCTTCCTGCCCATCGGGAGATCACCCAAAACATGATCCTCCCTATCTCTGATTTTGGAGACAGAGGGCTGGATTCACAAAGACAGCCAAAATCCTGCAGCTGCAGGAAAAAGGCCTAAAGCACTACAGAAACACTGGTGCAGGATAGTCTGAAAGAAAATTGCTCGTGTGCGGAAATCCATAAAAACAGCAGCTGTACAATTTCTGCAAGTGCAGAAAATCCACAAGTGCAGATTTGCAGCTGCAGAAAAGGCTTAGGAGGCACAACAACAGGTAATCCATATTAGCTGGAGCAGCAGACTTTGACAGTCTTGCCATAGATGTAGCTGAAAGTATCCACAGAGAGATCAGCAACCATTCCCTCAACTGGGACCACTGCAGCATCACTGGTACCAGCGAAGCACCACAGTGGATAATACTTGTATAAAGAGGGAGCCTGCATCACTGTCTGTCGAGTTGGTTCATATTTTTTTTTTTTTTTTTTTAGGCTTTTTAGTCCATCAAGTCACCAAAGTGTTTTAGTAACTCATTTGGGCTTACTAGTCTACTTAAAAAATAACATGTTGTTTTTCTCTGTCCAGTAACCCCTGTCATTTTTGTGCCATCTGTTAAGCCTCAGTGAATCGGTAAGCACTTGGTGACTTGACAGACTAAAACAGAGTTTAAAAAATAAATTATTGCTACATGATGATGCAAAGCAGATCACTGAGACGCGCAGTAATCGTTATTTAAAAATGTTATTAAATCACTTGAGTGGCCCACCTTTTTGGAGGTCTGAGGGTCAATTCACCCATTGAATTTAATTTTTACAATGAACACTGTTAATCCCTAGTATCTGCACACTTTGTTACCAAACTGAGTTGTTTTACCCAGCAGCAGTCTTGGCACATGTTGACAACCAATGTGCCTGATGAGTCCTCAAAATGAAAACATTTAGTAACCATGTTTTTTGTCACTCAGTAAGTCAACTTAACATTTCTTTTTTCTTATTTCTTTTAATTAAAAGTTTTTCAGTATTACAAAAAACAGACCAGAACCCAACAGAATAAACAAATATCAGACTTCATAAAACATGACATCAGAAGGCTGCCACACCCACAAGCATTCTAACAAGTAACTCTGTAATATATAAAGTAGTTATACTGGGATGTATAGGGAGAGGCATCATCAGCAGAAAACAGGAAGTTGTTATCCCTCTGTACAGACAGTTGGTGAGACCCCATCTGGAGTACTGCATCCAGTTCTGGAGACCCCATCTCCGCAAGGACATAGACAGGATAGAGTCAGTCCAGAGGAGGGCAACTAAAATGGTGCAGGGTCTGCAAGAGAAGCCGTATGAGGAGAGACTAAAGGAGCTTAATATGTATACCCTTGAGGAAAGAAGGGAGAGGGGGGACATGATAGAAACTTTTAAGTACCTCAGCAGAATCAACAAAGTCCAAGAGGGTAGCATCTTTCAGAAAAAGAGACTTGCAAGAACAAGGGGACACAATTTAAAGATAGGAGGGCGGTTCAGGTGCAATGTGAGGAAGTATTATTTCACAGAGAGGGTAGTGGATGCATGGAACAGCCTTCCTGAGGAGGTTGTGGGGTCTAAAACTGTGGGAGAATTCAAGAATGCATGGGACAGACATAAGGCAATTCTTGTGGGGGGTAGGAAGAAATAGGCTGTTGGTTAACTAGGATCTATGGCCTATCCTGTAGGTAGGGAAATGGGCAGACTAGATGGGCCTAGTGGTCCTTATCTGCCGTCAAAGTCTATGTTTCTATGTTTCAGTGGCTGTCTGAAGTGTTTATGTTGCCTGCTGCAGTAGCACGCACTGCAGGCTGTTCAGCCTCTACTGCCTGTGAGGCTCCTTCATGGGCTGCACTTGGTCTGGTAGTTGTTGTTTGTTGTCTTTCAATGACAATGTGTGCTAGTGTTGCTGTAACAATTGCCACTGCTATACACCCACTGGTTTGCTATTACTTGTGCCTGACTTCTACTATAATTGTATTTCAATTGTTAGGGCACAGCATGTTGCTCAGAGAGTGCTATGCCTCACTCTCATGTGTGCAACATTTATTACACAACTGCAGAAAAACTCTGGCTGAGAATAGCCCTTAAGGGGACGTGCTATACTTATCAGTGACTTTTTTTCCTCAGGAACTTCGGCAGTTGCACTTTTTTCCACAGTCCGTAGTGTATTTTTTCCGCAGCTGCAGAAGTTTTGTGTATAGCACTCAGAGCACTTTCCTCTTTTTTCCTGCAGCTATGGAACTTTTGGGGACTGAATGAAGGTTTTGCACCCTCAGATTGTTTTGTGAATTCCACCATAATTTACAGTTCCTCTCTAAACTCCGCCCTCTCCAGATTGGATACCCTCTTCAACTTCTTCTGCCACTTTGCCCTTGACTGTTCACCTCGTACCCACCTTTACACTGGTCTCTCCCTCCCTTCTTTTAGTGCCAGATGCCTGGCTCACAGTGCTTCTCTGATTGGCAAATTCAGGCATGGCTCCCTACCACCCTACCTCCTGTCCCTCCTCTCACTTCCTGCATCTCCCATCTATGTTTTCTGCAACTCTGCACTTAGAACTTTTATGCTACCCCTGGTCCTCCACTTCTGGAAGATCTGCCTTCTCCTAGGGATTCCCAAATATCTGGAATTCCCTTCCTTTAGATATTCAGTCTACCTTGTCTCCCAGTTCTCTGTCACACCTCTTTCATATTCACACTTCCCCCTCCTGAGACTGCAGCTCTCCCCCTTACCTCCTCTTTCCACTTGTTAACTTCTTTGTCTGCTCTCTCCCTCGACCCCTGTATTCTACCTCTCCTCCTCCTCTACTATTTTTCCCCCCTTCCAATAACGCAATCTGCTCCTTACCCTTTCCTATGCAGCTTCTGTTTCCCCTACCTGATTCCTCCCTCTCTTGCTTCCCTCACTAACCACTGCCCTTCACCTTTGCAGGGTTCATGCATCCCAAAAGGAAGAGTTGGCACGTCACTCACAATTCTCCTTTCCATTCTTACTAGTCTCTCCTATTTGCCTCTCCTAAAGGTTTACTTAGGCATTGCCTAGCACTTATAATGCAACTTATGAGGTTATATTGCATAATTGTGATTATCATAAGTTTATGTCTGCTGTTCAGTACTTTGCCTAATGCCCGCACATTATTGTTGAACTGTGTTTACATGTGTAATATTATGTACTGTTCCAATGTGTATCACATGCATTCCATTACAATGTACTTGTCACTTCTTTTGTAAATTTACAAACTCTGTACTTATCTTGCTCCCTCACTTTCCCTTCCCCCAGGATGCACCAGGAAACGAGCTATTGCAGCTCAGTGTGCCTTCCTGGTAAAAATGTTTAAATAAATAAAATAAATAATATTATACTGGCATTTTTACCATTCTTTTTTATGTATGCATGGCATTGCAAAAGCCATAAAGCTACCAGTAGGAGTGAAGAAAAACAGAACTGGAACACATGGCTTACCATGTTGTCTCTCTCTCTCTCTCTCTCTCTCTGAGTGTGCATCTATGGTGCATCTAGTGGTGTGTAAAGCTGGATAATTTGCTTTGCGAATTAATTTGCCAATTCTCTGCAACTCACAAAGTTAATCTGCCTTGCTAAGTGCCAATTTGCAGTATAGGGACAGCTTTTTGAATTGGGAATTTAGAAACTTTGCCCGTGAAGTAGGTCCCACAGTCTACGTTTAAAATGTACTATGGGACTGAAGATCACACGGTACTGAAATGAGCAGTATGCCATGAGGCTGTTGTGCTTAGAGCAGTCTTCTAAAGAGATAGTTAAAGAGATGTATGTCCCTGCTTGTCTGAGCAAAAAAAAACGTTAATAAGCATCCAACACCTCAAGAAGAACTTTGAAAAACATAGTACTGGACACAAAACAATTTATATTTCTCATTAGCTCTGTATTTCTCATCCCTATTATCTCTATTATTTATTCCTGAAGTCATACTGTATCCATGAAAACAGGATAGTTGTTTCTTGAGGGGTCATCAATCACTATTGCTTCTTCCCAACCTGGGTCCCCATGTTGGAAAATGGGAAAAATCAGAGTGCAAAGGCTTGCGCTGCCCCTACCCTTGTGTGTGACCCCAAGAACACATTATTCTGTCAGATAGTGCACCAGTGCTATCCAACTGAATGTAAGGCTATGTCAGGGCAGTGCAAAGTTGAGTAGTGCTGCCATGACATGGTTCTGGGAAGTGCATGGAATAGTACCCATGACCCAATAGCACCAGGAGTCCCAGTGCAATATTTGGCTGGCACCATGTAAATGAGCCCATTGGGCATGGAAGGAGCTAAGAGGCCATATGTATGTCCATTATTGACTCACTTGCATGGGAAGCAGTGGCAGGTTTGCACCTTTCAGGCACCCCCCACTCCACTTGTCCATGCCCCTACATGAGTAAGCATTCATTGGTGTCCAGTGACAATCCCTGCCCCATGATCCCCATCCCCATCAACATACAATCTTTTGCTGGTATCTACTGGCACCTCTACCCTCCAATCACTTGCCACCTTTTCTTAAAAGAAGTCCCTAGTGTGTATCGGTCCCCACCCACACCACCCACACTGGGTACACCTCCCTGTCTCCCCTCTTATCATAGTCACCAGTGCAGCAAGGCGCCCATAAGGTGACCAGCGCAGTCCTCCTCTCACCATCTTGGTTGGCCACCATTTACAATGACAGGGAGTGCATGTACTTTCTACAGTATAGGGCCCTATACAATAGGCAGTCTGCACACTTTCTGTCACTGTATACAGTGGCCAGCTGAAGAGGGCTGTGCCAGTCACTATATGAGCACCCTGTGGCACTGGTGACTATGGTAAGGGAGTTGGCAGGGTGGTGTACAAAGTGTGGGTGGTGTGAGGGGCTGCTAGATGCCAGGGACTTCTTTTAAGAAATGGTGGTGAGTGATCAGAGGGTGGGGATGCCACTGGACACCATGGAATAAGTGAATGACTATGTGGATGGCAATTGGAGAATGGGGATACCAGTAGACATCATGGGGATGGGCATGGGGACTGGAGAGCAGGAAGTGCCACTGGTCACCAGGGATGTCAGTGCTTCAACAGGCTGGGGCAGAGGGCTGCAGTACTTTTGCCTGCCTCCAGGGTCTTGCACCCCATTAGGTTGGGGTTGCAAAGGTGATAACTTGTGCACATTTAGGTGGTAGTTACCACCTGTGCAAATCTTTCAAAGTGCCACTGCACCTGTATATAGGGGGAGACCCCTCATTTATATGGACGCAGTGGTAACATAGCACTCAAGCACTAACAGATTTTGTGTATGCTGGGGGGGATTCCTGAATATAGACCCCACCAAAAAACTGGGAACAAAACTCAGTTAGAGGGGCAAACACCCCTTAGTGCACAGGCAAAGTTTTAAATATAAACATCTCCCTGGGAGCGGATGGTTTGGAGCAGCCTGAAGAGGCATCCGAGCTGGACCCTCCCGCCACACACAGCAAACATCTCCCTGGGAGCAGATGGTTTGGAGCAGCCTAAAGAGGCAAAGAAAGCCATCCCTGCAGCTTGCTTATCCAAAGGGAGTTTTCTCAAAACTCTTATCTACAGTGAACTGATTACTTGCCTCTCTCTCCAGTGATTACTTGTTAGCCAGGATAATTTGTAATTAATTGACTGCAGATTCTGACAGTGTTTGCTGCTCTCATTATTGTATACATTTTAGCACATTTTAAGCTAATACTTTAAGAGTCTCACTGTTAGCAGCTTAGCTGGGTTGTGGGATAATATCTGGTATAAGTTCCAGTGAGTGTTTTATCCTATGAGCTATCTCTTTGGGGTGCCTACTGTGCTAGTTACTGAATCAGGGCTTACCTGTGGTCTTCTGGAGTGCCATCTTGTCTCCTTCTCCACTGTTCCAGCCATGCAGCCCATACATGCACAGTAGTGGCTAGCCTGAGACCAGCTTCCCGCCCTGTAATAAGCCCTAATTGATTCTTTTGTTTTCCCCTCTGCTACTCTAGGTGTCCTAGCTGGAACCCACCCGCACCCTGCCACCACACTCAGCAAACATCTCCTTGGGGGAGTGGACAGTTTGGAGCAGCCTGAAGAGATAAAGAAAGCCCTCATTGTAGCTTACATGTCCTGTGGGTGTTTACCTGTCGACTTCCCACCGGTGCCACCCTTCCACCCAAGGCCAACTCTCAATTTATTACCCAGCCCACGTCACTTGTCTTCCTATTTACTTTTTTCTAGTTCTCCCAACTCCCATTTGTAGGTTAAAATTTCTAGTCACTAGGGGTCAGTATTGTGTCTACTCCTCCTCTCCTTAATTCTATCCTCGCTATGATTTTACCTGCCTCACTAGCCCAGTTTGCCTTGTCCTCTCAATTCTTCTCACCACTCCCAACTGCCTCAGGCTCCCATTTAGCAATGCTACCTTTGTTGGGTCTCGAACCCACTTCCATCTGATCTAAAAGTGGACACTCAACCCCTGCACCACAGCTAGTGTCACCTGCTTCCTGCTTTTCTGTTCCTATATCCTGTTTCCTTGATCCTGTCCATCTCCCCTTTCTTTCCCCATCTCTACTTTGTTTACTTCTCATTTCCTCTTCTGCCAAAATGAATCTCTATACTCCATTTCATCCTTGCTCCTCCTTCTGTCCTCTCTTCCCTCTTACACCCCTTCATCATCACTCGTCCTCCCGCCATGTACCCCTACCATTATGTGCCACATTACCCCTCCTTTCAGCAACACGTCCTGCCTCCCTCGTTTCACCAACATCCCCCTGTGCACACCTGTTGTGTATCTGTTATAACCAAAACTCTTCTGGGGCCCTGAAATCCTGGTCTTTATTCAAACCCCTACTGTGAACCCTCCTCAAAATTCTAAGCATGCTGGTGGCTTCCTACTGACCACCATAAACATATGTAGCCTTCAAACGATGCATGCCCAACTCCAAGCCTGGGTATGACCCCACAACCTAGATGCTCTTGCAGTAGTTGAAATTTGGCTACCCCACCATACCCCTGACTTGGCTGTCATACTATCTGGTTACACCCTACACATATCAGATAAAATGGAACAAGGGAGGGGGTTGCGTAATCTATCGCCCCGATACACTTCAAGGCAATTTAATCATGACTACTCTCTCCACTGCCAATGCTCAGTCTCTTACCCTTAAAATTGCTTTTGGGACCTCCAGTAAAACTGTATACCTGATGTCTATATACATATCTTCTTGTAACCAGAGAGAGGCTTTCACTTCGATCCTAGATATTGCAGCCCAACTTCCCAAAAACTCTGAGATCACCTGCACTCGGTGACTTTAACACAAATTGGCTTGCCCCTCAATCAACCTATTTCAGAGATGCCGCTGCCACCCAAAACCTAACTCAACTGGTCCTCTCTCCAACCAGGCTTAACCAAAACACAGGCAACAGAATCCTCAGTGATCTCATTTTCTCCAATTACCCTGAAAGGATCTCCATTGTCCAGGTCTTATCTAACTTGCTTAGCAATCACACCCTAGTCGTCTGCCATTGGTCAAACAGCTGGAAAATGCCCCCCCCCCGTATCTCCAGACACCGACTCTTTAGGAGAGGTGCTCTAGGGCATTTCCACAATTATCTTCTCAACTTTGACTGGACTCCATTCGACTATATTACATCTGTCAATGATGCATTGTCCTTCTTTATTAGTTTCTTTAACACTGCCTGTAACATCTTTGCCCCCTTTGTTAAGCAGGGGGTAAAATATTGTTTATCTCCCTGGATCAACCAGTCTATAATTGACCAAATGATTGCTCGTGACAACCTATTGTGCCAAGCCCTAAATCTGGCTGCCCTGCGGACCATCAGCTATACCGTGCTGCCCAAAACTCCTGCACCTGGGCCATTTGCCAAGCTAAGGCTGCTTACCACCAAGCTAAACTCATCACCTCCCGGGGGCAGGGATGTAACTTCTGGGAAAATATTAAGGAACTCAGTGGTAAATCCCCCTCCCCCCTCCTTACTGATCATAAACGGGATCCCTACCCAAGATCTTGAATAGATTGCCAACACCGCTAATGTGGCTTTTACTGACCCTAGCTTAGTACTCCCCCCAACTTTTTCTGCCCCCTCCCTGAGCTGTTTCCCCATTGGTGTCCCACATTTCCATTTCAAGATCATCTCCCCAAGTACTGCCTGCTCCTACCTCTCTAAGTTCTTTGGCAAATCCAGACAGAGTGGTGATACACTAGACCTTAAGCTGCTCAGTCTGTCTCTAGATGCAGTCCTAACCCCCTGATCAAAATCTTGAATATGTCACTATGCCTTGGTCCGTTCCCTTCCCAGTGGAAATGGGCGGTGGTCACCCACATCCACAAGAGCGGCTACCGAATCTCCCATAATAACTACAGGCCTATCTCTATTCTGCCCCCATTCTCTAAAGCACTGGAAAAAATCATCACCAACCAACTCACTGAATTCTTGAAATAACATAACCTCCTTTGCCAGAAACAGCATGGTTTCAGGAAGGGTCACATCACCACCACTGCCCTCCTGAAGTACACCTCATACATCCAAGACTCCCTCGACTAAGGGGCCTTGGTTGGGTCTGTGTACATAGACCTCACCAAGGTTTTTAACCCATAAACTTGTTCTTAATTATAAAAAGACAACGGTAATGCTATTTTCCCACCACCAAAATAAGTACAAGTCCTCCACCTTCTCCATCCTCAATTCTCATGGCACCCAAATCTGTTCCCCATTTTAAATGCCTTGGTATAACCCTCAATACTGCCTTCTCCTTCCCTGAACACATTACCACTACCTGCTCTGCAGTTAATACCAGAGTTGTCCTCCTCTACGGAATTAAGTCATGCCACCCCCCTGCTGCTCTTACACTGACTATTTCTAGCTCTATTCTATCCCTGGTAGACTATGGTATAGTCATATATGGGTCTGCCTCAAACTCTGCCCTGAGTAAAATTAAACTTGCCTTAAACAAAGCCTGCCGCCTAGCCACTGGATGCGGCAGGTTGAAGCACACCTGCAATCTCTATCAATGCTTGGCCTGTCTAAATTTCCAAGGGTGTGTCTACTATCAGACTTGCCTGATAGCAAAAAAATCTCTATGGGTCACTCACCACCTGGCTGTAATCTTCTCCTCTCTCCTAGCCAGCACAGGTGTGCAACCAGACACACCAACAAAACTGCTTTCCAAGTCTCCTTCTATAGAACCACTGCCAGTCAAAGGTCCTTCAAATACAGGGCCTCTTTATGGATGAACTCCATCCTTTGTTCCCCCCAGCCATACTCAGGTTGGGACCTTTCAAAAAAGAACTGCGGCACCACATCCTGGTTTCATCAAACTGTGACTACTTGGAACACTGTTGTAACCCTCTTATTATTTCCTCTCCAGCACCTTAGCCCCACGACAATGCCCATTGGGTGGCTTTCTGGTCTGTACTATTTTTCCAGCTCTCCTTTGGTCCACTTCCTGGGCCTATTTCTTACTTTGTCCTCCATAGCTCCGTTGCTACTTTCTCCAGTATTTATTTCTTCTCCTCAGACTTTTTTCAACAATTTGGTTACTCTTATGTCAATTGACAATGTTTATTGTATTGCATCATTATTAGATAACTCCCTATTGTATAATTTTGTCTTTAGCCTGGATATTCAGACTGCACCAGGCTGCGGCGCAAGCCTGGGCACAGCGCAACCTAGCTGCGCAGGGGCGTTGACTGGGCAATAGTCAATGGAGCTGCACCATGGCACACCATCATTGAATGTCGCACTCTGGCCACCTGCAGTCGCATGGTGCGCGAACTCGCCAACACAGAGTAGCCAGAAGTGGAGCAAGGGGATGCACTAGCATAAAGTTCCTTTGCACTATGTACAACAACTGCGATATTCAAAAGTGCATGTGCAAATGGGGCCATTTGCATGTCATTATGGCCCCATTTGCATGCAAGTGTGTCAATCCCCAGTGACTTGTGCCTGGCACCCTGCCAGGCAGCAGCAGTCAGGGACCGACGCCCCCTGCACAGCGTGGCAATGCGCTCCTCTGCACAATAGTGGGCATATGTAGAGTTAAATAATGTCCAATATCCCTGGTGATCCAGTGGACTGCTACACACCCAATCATGGGCTTAGGTATATAATAAAGAATGTCCCATATCCCTGGTGGTCCAGTGGACCGCTGTCAGCCCGATCGCGGGCTTAAGTATAAAAAAATTCACGTCCTATATCCCTGGTGGTCCAGTGGACCACTGTCAGCCTGATTGCAGGCTTAGATATAAAATAATTAAGTCCAATATCCCTGGTGGTCCAAGGGGGGTATCTGGACTGTGTAGTACGGTATGGGCTGCATGCCCATTGGCTCACACTGTGGACCAATGGGCATACAGCCCTACCTATGGTGTCAGTCAGCGGGTGGCAGGGCAGCAGGAGGGTGGGGTGCTGCTGCCCACCGCTGACTGTTTGGGGAGCTGGGCAGTGGGGCTCAGTGGGTTGGTGGGGAGGGGGGTACTGCTGGACCACCAGGGATATTGGACTTTACTTATTTAATACAAATGCCCATGATCAGGCTGCGAGTGGTCCACTGGACCACCAGGGATATAGGATGGGAATTTATTTACACAGATGCCTGTGATTGGGCATGTGGGGCGCCACCAAGGAGGTGCAGCAGGAGCTCGGGTGGCCACCCACAGGTGGCAGCTGCCATGTTTCATCCTGCAGTATGGCAGCTCATCTGTGGGTGGCCAGCCGTCCCTTTTTGGCTCACCTGTGTGCCTTCGTAGGGTTGCCATGCATGGACTCAGCACGCCGGGCTGAATATCGGGATATGCAGAGTATGCATGGGCATGCCTCCCCACCTGTGCCACGTACAGATGCACTCTGGTGCATGGAGTTCATGCCAGGCACAATCCCATTGGAAATTGCACCGGGGTGCATCAGTGGGTTGCACATGGTGCAACACTGTTGCGCCATGCGCAACCCTTTTGAATATCCGGGCCTCTGTGTATAATTACTGTCATTGTTCATGATGTCTGTAACACTTGCCTGCCACACTTTGTACTGATGTGGAGTCTTTGAAAAAGAGTCCCTGACTCAAAGGATTGTAATTCCTAGACTTCAATAAATAAAAAAATAAATATATGGCTCCTGATATCAGACTACTCTGTTTATAACATCAGTGCTATTCCCATGGCAGCAGTCTGTGATGTCACAACAGAACATTATGATTTCAAGTGTTGAATAAGCTTTAGAATCAGATGAACTCTAAGGGATATGGATATTGTTTTTGTGGTAATTTCTTCAATAATAAATAATGTATAGGAGAAATCTATATATATCTGCAATATTTGAAATACAAGCTGAATTGTGTCTATGTTATGTTTTTCAGAGTTTTCCTAAATGCATCAGATGCTCTTTAAAATCCATCTCAAAACAGTGCCTTTTGAAACCAAATCACTCACAGATTGTTATAGAGAGCATTGTGCTGCTTGTTTCTGTTTTTGCTGATTATTTAGTACGGTGTACTACGATGCCATATATTTCTAATGTAATTATTCTTTTTACTGTAACTGCACTCTCCCTGGTCATGAAAGAAAATATGCATATCATTGTCTAGTGCACTTACCGGGTAATCAAAAACCAACTAAATAAATAAAGTAGTGGTTTTCTTTTGTCTATAGTGAAGCACTGCTGTTGGGAAGGAGAGGTGTTTCAGTTAGCAAGACAGCCAAGAACAATCAGGGCTTGGAGCCTTTTTCATTGATAGCCCTAGTCTGTGTGCAGCAAATTGTCACATTTGTTTTCCTCAGACTTTCTTGTTAATTATTTTGGTCTGTGGTATGGGAGTTCTCATTTTATTTATGTAGTTTAGTTTGGTGAGGTTAAGTGAAATATTTTGTCAGTCTCTTTCTGGTTTTAGTTATTTAGTTTAGTTCTTAAAGTAAAGGTGTTCTGTCTCTTACACTAACTTAATTCCCCGTCATGTGTGTGTTGTTAATCCCCATTGTGTTAAAAAAAATACAAATAAAATGCAGCGGTTTTACTGTAGGCTCTATTGTTTCAGCAAACATTTTTTTTCAGTTTACGATGTTAATCCATTGGGGAAGGTGTTTATTGCAAGTAGTTAGTTGTACTGCTGGCTTTCTTTAAATTTGTTTCCTCACAATATTAGAAATATAAAAAAAAGACTGGGAAGAGATGCTCTACTAAAGATAGAGATGACAATCAGGCAGCAAACAAGTGTGGAAGTTTTGTAGGGCAAATTAACTTTTAGAAGCAGCATATTTGGGAGAGGAACAGAGAAAGTAGCTACAGCTTCCCCTTCCCCCAATCCCTTAACTGCTAACTGAAACAGCTAACTGTGAGGGGTCTGAGACCTGTAAAAGCAGAGTCAGCTGTGCCCTAACTCCATTCTGAGCTTTTAGAAGGAGCAGATTTGGGAAAGCACAGGGACAGCAGTTACAGTTTCCCCTTCCTCCAAACCCTTAACTGCTAATTGAAACAGTTAACTGGTGGGGGCCTGTGATATGTAAAAGCAAAGTCAGTGGTGCCTCAGCTCCATTTTAAGCTTTTAGAATCAGCAGACGTGGGAGATATACATATATACCTAGATACTGTCAGCAGATAAGGGCCTATGCCCACCCAGTCTGCCCATTTGAGTGCATAAGATTATTTTAAGTTTGTCAAGAAGTCTGTTGCCCCTTACCCCTGACCTCCAGGATTCCCTTATGTCTATCCCATGCATTCTTAAATCCTGTGATTGTTTCAGACCCCACCACTTCCTCAGGCAGGTGTTCCATTTGTCCATCACACTTTCCGTGAAGAAATTCTTCCTCAGATTTCCTCTGAATCACCTTCCCCTCCGACTTCATCCCATGCCTTTTAGTCCTTGAACTCCTTTTTCACTGGAAAATAGTATTTTCCTGCACCCTGTTCCTCCCTGTAAGGTACTTGTATGTCTCTATCATATCCCATCTCTCCCTTCTCTCCTCCAGGGAGTACATATTCAAGTCCTTCAGCCTGTCCTCAAAGGACTTGTGATGCAGTCCATGTACCATCTTTGTTGCCCTTCTCTGAACCTTCGGATGAAATGAAAAAGCTCTCAATAATATAAACTGGGACTCTACCTTTGAGACCATGCACATTCACACTTACTGGAAGCTGTTTTACACAACTTTATCTGGTTTAAGAGACAATCATATCTCATTCAGGCATACATATACAAATAAAAAAACACTTTCCTAAATGGTTTAATATCACCATTAGAAAGTTAATCAAACAAAAAAAATACAAAAATATAGTGCTTATTTAAAGTCAAAAAATTGCTCCAATTGGGCTAATTATATAAGAATACAGAGAAAATGTAAATACCAAATAAAAAAGGCTAAAGTCAACTGGGAATATCAGTTAATGAACGCTGCTACCAAAACTAATAGTAAAAAAATGTATTCATACATAAACTCATTAAAAAAAAAACACAAGTCAGGTAGGTCCCCTTCTAAACAATGATATTTTAATTCGTGACACTAAGGAAATGGCAAACTTATTTAACAATAAATTCTGTGACGTTTTTACAAGGGATGATAAAACTGACAACACTGTACAAAAAGATAATTACAGTAAGATACATCTATCAACTGATCTTATATATAAAAAAATATTGACATTAAAAGATAAGGCTAGTTTAGGCACTGATAATATAGCCAGTCATCTGTTTATGTATTAGTCGATAGCCTTGCACATCCACTCAGACTTCTTTTTGAGGGATGTTTATTATACAATTATGTGCCAGAACAATGGAAACATGCCAATTTTATTCCAGTATGAAAAAAGGAACTAAACCTGCATGGTAAAACTTTAGACCCATTAGTTTGACTTTGTCAATATATACGGTCCTGGAAGGCATTATTAAAGACATCATTTGACCGATTCTGGACACTGGGGATCAGGAACAACATGATTTTAGAAAAGGGCAGGGGTGCTTGTGTAATTTATTATGTTTTTATGAATCAATCAGCTTCAAATTAGATCTACGCATCCCCTGCAATATTATGTACATAGATTTCAGTAAGGCATTTGATGTAATGCCTGATTGGGCTTTAAAAAGCAAACTATACAAATTTCAAATTAATACATATATTTTTGATTGGGTTTATAATTGGCTTGCAAGAAGAACACAGAAATGTTTAATAAATGGACAATTATCTGACCTGGGACAAGTGACTAGCAGTGTGCCACAGGGATCAGTCCTTAGACCCTATCTATTCCAACTATTTATAGCAGATATGACCAAAGATTGTTTAGTCAGACTGACTTTGATTTGTCTGCTGGAAGCTGAGAACCTTGCTACACTTCAAAGAACAAACTATAACTCCATTTAGGACCTGGAAACCTGGTAAGGCATAATATTGTTGGGGACTCGTTAAGAAGGGGAGCTACGCTTTCTACAAAAATGTTTCAATTTTTTTCCTTATTGGCATTAAGCAGAGAATTGCAGGATTCCATTAAAAGTGTAGTAATTTTATAACCAGATGGAATGAGATATAACTGAATTTGCATGATTCCTGGGGTTGAGACCTAGGATTTGGAAATAAATTTTTGCAACATTTTAAAATTGTCCTACTGGCTGAGAAGTTAAGTTCTTATCCCTGGTTTCACTGAAAGGTTTTGTGTATTGGAATCAGACATAGCAGAGCGCCTACATTGAAAGGCCTGCTTACATCACAGGTGTCACTAGTCAATCAATCGGCTCTGGGTGGGGGTTTCATTACAGTGCTGTCTTAGGCATCCTTCACAGTTAGAAGCCAGTCAGGCTGACTTTGATTTGTCTGTTGGAAGCTGAGAACCTTGCTACACTGCAAAGAACAAACAATAACTCTGTTTAGGACCTGGAAACCTGGTAAAGCATAATATTGTTGGGGAATTGTTAAGAAGGGGAGCAACACTTTCTACAAAAAGTTTAATTTTTTTTCTTATTGGCATTAAGCAGAGAATTGCAGGATTCCAATAAAAGTGTAGAAATTTTATAACCAGAGGGAGTGAGATACAACTGAATTTGCTTGATTCCTGGGGCTGAGACCTAGGATTTGGAAGGCTATTTTTGCAACATTTTAAAAGTGTCCTACTGGCTGAGGAGTGAGTTCATTTTATCCCTGGACTCAGTAGAGTGGTTTGTGTAGGAGCAGTGGTCTAGTAAATTGTGGTGTTAGTTGAATTGCTATAAAGGGTAGTACTCACCAGGGTGGTGGAGCAGTTGCGTATTTGATTGTTTCTAACAGTCACCAGTGGCTATGGACTATCCACCCACCATTTCCCATGCCCCACCCTCCCCAGGCATGGCATTTCCTTTATAGCCAAAGTTCTGACATCACTTCCTCAACAGGTCTTGGGGCAGAACTGTCATATTCTTAACAACCCAGCACAGTGCATAAAGGGTAGGTACACACCACACATAATAATACAAATATATATATATATATATTACATATTGTATATTATAAGGGAGAGGGGCATGTGGGGAGTGGTGCAATGCACTGACTGTGGGGTAGCAGTTTTCTGGGAGACATTCTGGAAACTGCATTGATGTCCTATTTGCAGGCAATTGTCAGCTCTGAGGGAGGAGGTTGCCCACCTCCAGGCTAAACTAGCAAGGACTAAGGAGGCCTCTCCCACCCAAAGAGCACCACTGGCACAACCACTGCCTCAGAGGTTGCCAAGTATGAAGAGCAGTTGGACCACAGTGGGTTCTGTGAGGGTGCAGGTGATGGACCAGAGGCAAAGCCCCCTAGTTGTATCTCTACACAAATCATGTGCCATTCTGGCAGAGCAAGGTTCCTCCATGATGGCACCCTCAGTGGAGACTCAGAAGAATGCTGAGGACATTCACAAGGGAGACCCACAAAAGGGTGGCAAGGGACACCACAGGGGAAGGAATCAGCTTCTGATAGGGGACTCAGTTGTTAGGGGGGTAAAACTGGGTAAGGGAGAGGAGAAGGAAGTAAAGTGCCTGCCTGGTGCCATGGCTTGGAGGGACAGGACGCGAATCCTCAGGATTGCAGAAGCAGCATCACAGGAGAGGGAACTAGATATCAGTGTCCACCTTGGGACAAATGATCTAGCTAGGCATGGGATCAGTGCAGTGCAGAATGAATTTGTGTAGCAGGGGAGGGGCCTCAGATGGGTAGCAAGCATGGTAACCTTCTAAGAAGTGCTGCCAGTCCATGGCAGGGGTGAGACTAGGGTACTGCATACCATGCAGTTTAATTAATGGTTGCAAAACTGGTGCAGAGCACAGGGCTTTGGCTTCATTGGGGACTGGGGGTCCACCTGGAGAGATAAAGGTCTACACTGGCATGATGGTCTGCATCTGTCCATGAAGGGAACCACGCTCCTAGGTGACAGGTTTAAATGCTTCCTTGGCAAGCTTTTAAACTAGCAAAGGAGGAGGTGCTGATAAGAGGCAGGAAATTTCAAGCCTTCCCCCACAAAACATGGCAGGTAGTATGGTAAACACTGAAGTACAGAGCTCAACACAGGTTGGGGTAAATGGAAAAAAAGACAAGGGCAATAAGAGCAGGGATGGGGGAAAAAAGGATTAAGACAACATTAAATGGAGGGTAATGAGTACCAATGCCCGTAGTCTGGGAAACAAGCTTCCTGAGCTAGCAGCCCTGATGGAAGATGAACAATTAGATATTGTGGCAGTCACAGAAACATGGCATATGGAGAACCATGACTGGGATGTCAACATACCAGGGTACACAATCTACAGAAGGGACAGGGAAGGTAAAACAGGAGGTGGAGTAGCTCTATACATAAGGAAAGGGATGAAAACTACAGAACTAAAAAGTAAAGGGGGAGGACAAGAGGCACTCTGTGTCACCTTGGAGACAGGGAATGGCATTACAATCTGCACAGGGGTTGTATACAGACCCCCCTCTCAAGGGGAGGAAATGGACAAGAAAATGATAGAGGACATTCTGAAAATGGCTTAAAAAGGGGAGATACTGTTGATCGGGGACCTGAATATGCTAGATGTTAACTGGATGACACGTACTGCTGCCACATCCAAGAGCAAGGTCATTCTTGATGCCCTGCAGGGGGCAGGCCTTAGACAGTTAGTGTTGGAACCCACTCAGGAGGGAGCAATACTAGACCTGGTACTCTCAGATGGAGAGAGGATCAGAAATTTAATCAGTAAACTCTGAGACACAGCGACCACTTGCACGTGTAGCTTCACAATGAGCACAACCATGGAGATAAGCCATACAAAAACAAGGATACTGGACTTTAGAAGGCTGACTTTGGCAAAATGGGTGAATACCTGAAGAATGCACTAGCAAATAGCCGAAAAGGAGGGGTGGAAGAACAATGGAGAAAAATCAAAACTGCCATCATAGAGGCAACAAGCCTTTGTGTGAAACAAATAAAGAAAACAAAGCGGAGTAAAAAACCACTATGGTTCTCAAAAGAGGTGGCAGGGAAGGTTAAGGAGAAAAAGGCTGCATCAGAAAAGTATAAGGAATCACAGAAGGAGCACGACAGGGAACTGTATCAATTAAAGCAGAAAGAAGTGGGGAAGGCAGTCAGAATAGAAAAGGCCCAAACCGAGGAAAAAATAGCCAACTCAGTTAAGAAGGGGGATAAAACCTTTTTTAGTGAAGATTAATAAAGGAGAGGGGAGGTGGGCAGAGGGAGACGGTGAAAAGGTAGAGATACTGAATGAATACTTTTGCTCAGTATTCACAAAAGAAGAAGAGGAGGAATTACCTAAACCAAGCAATAGAAGCACTCTGAGTTGAGGGGTTGACACCAGTCCATTCACAGAAGAAAGAGTCCTGAAAGAACTCTTAAAACTCAAGGTGGACAAATCAATGGGGCCTGATGGGATTCACCCCGCAATCCTAAAAGAACTAAGGGAGGACCTAGTGACACCACTGACCATGCTTTTTAACAAATCATGGCAGGATGGGGTGGTACCTGAAGACTGGAGGAGGGCAGATGTGATTCTCCTTCACAAAAGTGGGAGCAAGGCAGAAGCAGGAAACTACAGACCTGTAAGTCTGACCTCAGTGGTCGGGAAAATGATGGAATCACTTCTGAAAGAAAGAATTGTTGAGTACCTAGAGGCCAGTGGGGCACAGGACCGAAAGCAGCTTGGATTTATAGCAGGAAGGTCATGTCAGATGAATCTAATTGATTTCTTTGACTGGGTGACCAAAGTAATAGACCAGGGAGGGGCTGTGGATATGGCCTACCTAGACTTTAACAAGGTATTTGACACAGTCCTGCACAAAAGATTAATAATCAAGTTAGCCAGCCTGGGAGTGGGTCCCAGGGTAGCCCTGAGTAAGCAAACTGGCTGCACAACAGGACACAGAAGGTAATAGTGAATGGAACACATTCTGAAGAAAGGAGGTTACTAGTGGAGTACCTCAGGGCTCAGTACTCGGTCCAGTCCTCTTTAACATCTTTATAGGTGACATTGCAGAGGGTCTGGAGGGAAAGGTATGCCAGATGACACAAAGATCTGTAACAGAGTTGATACGCAAGAGGGGGTAGAAAAGATGAGAAGAGACTTGGCAAGGTTGGAGGAATGGTCAGACATATGGCAACTTAGATTCAATGCAAAAAAGTGCAAAGTAATGCACCTGGGAAACAAAAGCCCAGGAAAAGAGAACACAATAGCAGGGGAGGTACTAACAACAACAAAAATGGAAAGGGACCTCGGAGATGTGGTCATATCAGATGACCTAAGGTGGGTAAGCAATGTGAAAAGTCAGTAAGGAGAGCCAAGGGGATACTGGGATGCATAGGAAGGGGCATCACAAGTAGAAAAAGGGAAGTGGTTATCCCTCTACACAGACAGTTGGTGAGACCCCATCTGGAATACTTTGTGCAGTTTTAGAGACCTCATCTATGCAAGAACATAGACAGTATGGAAGCAGTCCAGAGGAGGGCAACTAAAATGGTGCAGGGTCTGCAGCAGAAACCATATGAAGAGAGACTGAGAGAGCTTAATATGTATACTCTTGATGAAAGGAGGGACGGGGGGACATGATAGAAACTTTCAAGTACCTCAAAGGAATCAACAAAGTCAAGGGGGGTAGCATCTTTCAGAAAAAGAGATGTGTAAGAACAAGGGGGCACAATTTAAAGATAGAGGGGGGATGGCTCAGGGGCAATGTGAGGAAATTTTTTTTTCACGGAGAGAGTGGTGGATACCTGGAGCCGCCTTCCTGAGGAGGTCGTTGGGTCTTAAACAGTGGGGGAATTCAAACATGCATGGGACAGACATAAGGCAAGTGTAATGGGGGGCTTGCAGGAAGTAGGCTCTTGGTTAACTTGAATCTGCAGCTTAAGAACTCTTAAAACTGAAAGTGAACAAAGCAATGGGGCCAGATGGGATTCATCCCAGAATTCTAAAAGAACTAAGGCTAGAACTAGTGACACCACTGACTACCCTTTTTAACAAATCATGGGAGGATGGGGTGGTACCCGAGGACTGGAAGAGGGCAGATGTGATTCCCCTTCACAAAAGTGGGAGCAAGGCAGAAGCAGGAAACTACAGACCTGTTAGTTTAACCTCAGTGATAGGGAAAATGATGGAATCACTTCTGAAGGAAAGAATTGTTGAGTATCTAGAGGCCAGAGGGGCACAGGACCCTAGACAGCATGGATTCGCAGTGGGAAGGTCATGCCAGACGAATTTGATAAATTTCTTTGACTGGGTGACCAAAGTAGTAGATCAGGGAGGGGCTGTGGACATGGCCTGCCTAGACTTTAGCAAGGCATTTGACACAGTCCCACACAAGAGATTAATATACAAGTTAGCCAGCCTGGGGTGGGTCTCAAGATGACAGCCTGGGTAAAGAATTGGCTGGAGAATAGGACACAGAGTAATAGTAAATGGAGTCTCACTCAGAAGAAAGAAGGGTTTACTAGTGGGGAACGCAGGGTTCAGTATTAGGACCCGGTCTCCTCTTCAATGTCTTTATAAGCGACATTGCAGAGGGACTGGAGGAAAGAATGTCTCTTTGCAGATGTCACAAAGATCTGCAACAGAGTTGATGCACAGGGTGGGGTGGAAAGGATGAGAAGGACTTGGCAAGGTTAGAGGAATGGTCAAATGTATGGCAGCTTAGATTCAATGATAAGAAGTGCAAGGTAATGCACCTGGGAAACAAAACCAGGGAAGAGTACACAATGGGGGTGAGATACTAACAACAACAAAATGGAAAGGGACCTGGGGTAGTCATATCAGATGACCTAAAGGTGGGCAAGCAATGTGAGAGGGCAGCAAGGAGGCTGGGGGATACTGGGATGCATAGGAGAGGCATCACCAGTAGAAAACAAAGTTATTATCCCTCTGTACAGACAGCTGGTGAGACCCCATCTGGAGTACCTGTGCAGTTCTGGAGACCCAATCTCCACAAAGACATAGACAGGATGGAAGCTGTCCAGAGGAGGCACTAAATGGTGCAGGTCTGCACCGAAGACATATGAAGAGGACGAAAGGAGCTTAATAGTATAGCCTCGGGAAAGGAGGGAGAGGGGGACATGATAAACGTTCAAGTATCTCAAGGGAATCAACAAAGTCCAAGAGGGTAGCATCTTTCAAAAAAGGTGTGCAAGAACAAGGGGCACAATTTGAAGATAGAGAGGGCGGCTCAGAGGTAATTTAAGGAGTATTTTTCACAGACAGGGTTGTGGATGCATGGAATGGCCTTCCAGAGGAGGTTGTGGAGTCAAAATCAGTGGTGGAATTCAAGCATGCATGGGACAGTCATAAGGCCATTCTAGGAGGTGGGGGTAGGAAGAAGTAGGCTGCTGGTTAACTAGGATCTGCTGCTTATCCAGTAGGTAGGGAAATGGGCAGACTGGGTGGACCAAGTGGTCCTTATCTGCCGTCAAATTCTATGTTTCTATGTTATCCAGTAGATAGGCAAATGGGCAGACTGGGTTGGCCAAGTGGTCCTTATCTGCCATCAAAGTCTATGTTTCTATGCTTATCTCAAACAATCAAATATACTGATGATGTTAAGATCAGCAGTCCTTGTAGAAACATTGAGGATATAGATATTATCCAATTCAATCTTTTTGTACACTTTATTCACCCTAATTCATTGAACTCTCTCCAGCTGGGACATAGGGCTATTCTGACTATTCTCATCCACCTGGAGCTCTGGCATCCTTTCTGGTACTGCTCCCCCCTACACACACACCACATATCCAGAACCCCCCGGATCTGAATCCCCTGAGAGCAAGGACCACCAGCTCCTACTGGTGCTCTATCTAAGTGTCTGGTGGAGACAGATGTGAGGAGACCAGAAGAGCACCTCGGCCCCGGTGTAGGATGTGGTGTCAGTGCCACTAGACCAGCTTCTGTTTGCCACAGAGCTCAGTCATGCAATGGCATCTGGGCACAGAGTGCTGATGACTGCTGCATCTCCGCCCCCACATGCATGAGCACTGCATTCCTGGTGCACCTCTGACAGCCGCCAGAGGTCATTCCTGTGCGGCGTGTCCCCCAGAGCCCTCCCCAAGAAGAGAGAGCAGTCTTCCAGACACTCAATCCCTTCCCTCTCCTGCTGACCCCCGGTGGCCCAAGTCTGTTTTTGAACCCGGGTCGCCAGCATGGCGTGAGGTGTGACCTCCAGCACCTCAACCCTCAGCACCACCAAGCGAGCATCCAATACAATTTTGATAAGATATTTTCATGGGTTACTGCTTGGGGAATGAGACTGAATTCTAGCAAGTGCAAAGTTATGCACCTTGGCCCAGGCAACCCAGAAGCCTCATGTATCCTGGGATGAAAAACTCTGAATGCCACTAGTGAGAAAAAGGACTTAGGTGTAATTATTTCAAATGATTTAAATCCATCTGAATAAATTTTTTTTTTATTTATTTACTTCTAGGAAGTACCTTTGAGTCAAAGGCTCTTTTACAGAGGTTCCTCGTCATAGTAATACATGAGCATAACATCATTTACAACGGTTACAAGAACATAAATGGATACAAGGAGGTACCATGCCTTAGAAAAACATGAGTACATCAGGTTACAGATGTTACATAATTACAATAACAGGGATTACAAACAGTAAGTAAAAATATACATATACATAGTTTATCGCAAGCTAGGTTGACAAGAAGTTTAAGTCAACAACTTGAGGATCTACAGGATATAGAGTAAATCAGGTAGGGAACAGAGGATGATATAGTCTGTAAAATAATTAACTAATACTATATGCAAGTAGGTGAGAACTTGATGGGCAGCAGTTCTTTTGTCTTAAGTGCTAAAAAGTGTAGTCATAGAGGAGGGCTAGACTCATTGAGGGGTAATTCTGAGGTGGGGACCTGGAGCCTACTAGGGGAGTGTTAGTTTGCAAGAAGAGAGGAGAAGGCAAGGGGGCAGGTTAGAATGAGGGTTGAAGGAAAGACGAGGGAAGAGTGCTGGGGGGGTTTAGGTCTCATAGTCACAGTTACTGTTTGTGGCAAGGGCCACTTGCAGTTTATCTTTAAAGGGGCCTATTTTGTCATCTTTTGTGATGTCTAGGTCAAGTGCATTATACCAACGTGGCACCCGGTATTCATAGGACCATTGGCCTTGTGTGGTTCTGTGGAAAGGGGTGCAGAGGGCCAAGTTGTTTGTACCCCAGTGCATCTGATGGAATTAGGTCAGCTTAGATGGCTTTGCAGGCCTGGGGTGGTAAGTCCTAGCACAGACTTCTTGGTGAGCAGGCATACTTGATACTGGAGGTGGCTGCCAAGGTTGAGCCAGTTCTTTTGAGTGTACAACTTGCAGGTGTGAATGAGACAGGATACACCCAGAACTAAGTGACACACTTTGTTTAGTGTTGTTTTGATATGTTTCAAAGTGGTTTGGGAGGCAGCCCCGTATACTGCTAG
This sequence comes from Neoceratodus forsteri, assembly GCA_016271365.2. Lineage (NCBI taxonomy): Eukaryota > Metazoa > Chordata > Ceratodontiformes > Ceratodontidae > Neoceratodus > Neoceratodus forsteri. The sequence continues at coordinate 762,950,866 of CM057451.1, forward strand.
ACCATAGTCTATCACTGAGAGGACTGATCTATTTACAGCAGGTTTTTAGTGCCTTAGAAGTCAGGCCTTTTCGATGTCTGTACAATAATCCTAGTTTTGCATTTGATGACTTTGCGACTGCGTCTATGCATTGGTTAAATGAGAGGGTGCGGTCCAGTGTCAATCCTAGGTATTTAAATGTTTGAACCATCTCCAGGGAAATGTTCTGATTGTTATGAATGCAAAGTTGGTGGGTGTGGTGTTTGTTATGTGATGATGTGAATAACATAATCTTGTTTTTTTATAATTGAGGGGTAGTTTTGATTGAAGGAATCAGTGCTCAGCCACAGTGAAATTAGCCTGCATTTGCTTTTCCAGTATGTAGGGGGTCATCATTACATGAATATAGGACCGCATCATCTGCATATAGTAGTAGCTGGTCATTTACCAATTGAGGGAGATTGTTTAAGAACAGGCTGAACAGTAGAGGGCCAAGGATAGAGCCTTGAGGAACCCCTGTGTTAACACTAAGGTTGTAGGAAAAGGTGTCCAGGATGTTCACTTTTTGGACCCTCCCAGAGAGGTAGCTTTTGAACCATGCTACTGTTGCAGGGGAGAGGCCAGTATTAAAGAGCTGATCCAGGAGCAGATTGTGATAGACGGTGTCGAAGGCCTTGGTGAGATCAATATATGTTGCCCCCACCAAGAGCCCTCTGTCTAGCGCATTATGGATAAAGCTGGTAAACTCCACTTGAGCAGTTGTGGTACTGTGTTGTTTTCATAATCCATGTTGTTGCTGACATTGTAAATGATGCTAGTCTAGATATTCCATCAGTTGGGTGGTTACTATTTTAGTGAGAGGTTTGAGAGTTATGTCTAGGATAAGCCTAACTAGTTTTAGGTCAAGTTGATCAGGGCTAGTTCTGGAATTACCTAGCGCTTTTAGGATGTACTTTTTGGCTTCCATAAAGTTGATAGCTCTGAAGTAGAAAGGCGGATGGGAGTTTGATTGGGTCTCTGGGTTTCATTCTGTGCAAGTATCTGATTGGTGTTGAAGGAAGCTAGGGGGCAACACTCCGCTGAGGTCAGTAAAAGCTTTGTTGAAGACATTTGCTATGCGACTGTGATCCTGCATAGGTTGGCCCTCAATGTTCAGGAAGATGGGGGAGTTTTATTAGGTTTACCGGTTAGGGACTTGATGTTCTCCCAGAACCATCTACTGTCACCCCATGAGTTTGTCAGCTCATTTTTAAAGTGAGTGTTTTTGGCCTTGCGAATAGTGCAGGTGCCTTTATTCTGTGCAGCTCTATAGTTCTGGTAGTCTGTCTAGGTAACAGAGTTCCTTGCTTTGTACCACAAGTCATCTCTATTTTTCATGAGGGCTAGTAGCTGTGGCGTGATCCAGAGGCTATCATAGTCGTGGATCCTTCTTTTGGTATAGGGGAGTAGACATTGCACACTTCATTGAATTTGCTTAAAAGCATTCTAGGGCAGTGTTGACATCTGTTTTGTGGTCAATAGAGCTCCAATCTTGGAGGATGAGGTGTGCTGTTAGAGCTCCCAACTTGTCTTTCTTCAGAAGTCTAGTAGTAATAGTCCTGGCTGGTGCCTCTGGGACTTTATTAAATTATTAAAAATAAGTGAAGTCATATGTAAAACAAATAGAGTAATATGGTCAATTAGGTGGAATATAGAATCTAGAAACCCTCAAGTGCTGATGCCCCTGTTCAGATCATATGTCAGACCACAATTGGAGTTTGCATCCCAGAATGGAACCCAGTTAAAAAAATCAGATTGTTCTCTTTTAGAAAAGGTCCAAAGGAAATATACTAAGCATTTACATAACTTATACACACTTATGAAATGAAATCATCCCAACTTACTAACACTTGAGACACGTCATATGAGGGGAGACCTACTGTTCTTATACGACATTATACAAGATCCATATCTCATGACTGAATTATCAGCAGAAAGTTCTTCTACACTTTAAGAGTAATAAATCCCTGGAACAAACTGCTCCTTGAGATAGTTATTAGTGCCACTAAATCCCAATTCAAAAAATGCCTAGACATTTTTACTATCTGGAAATTGTTTGAAATACTACTGTTACTGATGATATAGTATAGGATCATCTTTGGGTCTGAACGACCTTCTTGCTCCTTGTTCAACCTTAGTATGAACCTTCTCTACCCTGCCTATGTCCTTACATAGGTAAGGTCTCCAGAACTGGACACTGTACTCCAGTTGGGGCCTCACTAGTGTCTTGTATAGTGGAATTATGACCTCCCTTTTTCTGCTAATGATGCCCCTGCTTATGCATCCCAGCATTCAATTTGCCTTACCAGCTGCCTTGTTGCACTGTTTCCCTACGTTGAGGTCATCAAAGATGATAACCCCAAGGTCCCTTTCCTGCTTGGTGCATGCTGTAGCCTCGCCCCCCCCCCCCCAACTGATATGTTGTTCCAGGGGTTTTGTGCCCCATATGCATTATTTTTGCACTTTTTTTAGTTACATTTCAACTGCTAAACCCATGACCATTCTTCAAGCTTCTGCAGGTCCCTTCTCATTCTGTCTACACCCTCTGGCATGTCCACTCTGTTACAGAGCTTTGTGTCATCAGTGAACAAGGACATTCTGCTTTCTAGGTCCTGCGCAAATGTCACTGATGAAGACGTTGAATAGAAATGGTCCCAGCACTGATCCCTGTGGCATCCCACTGGTCACTCTTCACTCTGTGGAGTGACAGCCATTTATCACTACCGCACTGTGTGACCTGCCACCCAGCCAGTTACCCACCCACTCCACTACTGCTCTTCCCACTCATATATTCCACAGTTTTTTAACAGCCTTCTATGCTGCACAGTGTCAAAGGCCTTGCAGAAGTCCAACTAGGCCACGTTCACTGCCCTCCCCTGATCCACCTCCCTTGTTACCCAGTCAAAAAATTCAATGAGGTTGGTCTGGCATGACCTTCTACCAGTGAAACCATGCTGCCTTGGGTCCTGTAACCAGATGTTCCACCAATCTCTCTTTCAGTAGTGCTTCCATGATCTTCCCCACTATCGAGGTCAGACTGACTGGTCTGTTGCTCCCTCCTTCCTCTTTGTTCCAACTTTTGTATAAGTGGACTACATCTGCTGTCCTCCAGTCTTTGGGTACCTCCCCTGTTTCTAGTGACTGACTAAATAGGATTGCCAGCGGTTCAGCCATCACCTCCATTGGTTTCTTTAGGACCCTGGGGTGCACCCCTTCAAGCTCCATTGCTTTATAGGGGAGCAGTGGGGCCAGAATCTGAGGAGAGGCAGCAGAGGATTATAGCATACAAACACCACCCCCCACCCTACCAGCCCTGTCTAGACCTACAGTAAATATATAGGCAATACAATTTGACTGACACCTGAACTTTGTGTCAGGAACAAGAAGGGTGGGAACAGCAAGCAACATTGATTAGATTTGCTTGTAAGCCCCTCCCAGTCTATTAGGAAGCAGGGAAGTAGGGCTAACCAAAGCCCAATAGCACAGGTTAGCAGAGGGAAAGCAGGAGAGATGAAAGGGAAGATATGAGAGAAGGAGAAAGCAAGAAGGAGGGGGAGAGAGAGAGAGAGAGAGAGAAGAGAAAGAAAAAAGAGGATGATGGGAGTGGTGCAAATGCAATGCAGTGGCTGTGGGACGGCTGTCTTCTGGAGGACCTTCTGGATGCAACAGTGTTGTCCATCTGCAGACACCTCACTGGGCTGATGGAGGAGGTTGCTAGTCTCTGGGTCAAGTTGGCTCAGATTCTGAGACCCTCCTCCCCCACACAGGGACCACAAAGTCTGCCACTACTTCCTCGGAGGTTGCCAGGTGGGAGAAACAGATGAACTATGGTAGGCTCAGGGAGGGTGAGGGAGGTAGGGAGAGGCACATCCCCCAGCTGGTGCAACAACAGAACTCCTACACAGTCTTGGGGGAGCAGGAAGATGCCACAGTGGCACCCAGTGTAGTGACTGTGGAGGATAAGCAGGTCCTCCACAAAGAAGCCCCAAGGATGGGTGGCAGGAGACCCCAGAAGAAGCAAATCCTGGTGTGTAATTCCATCATCAGGAGGATAGATTTGAGGTTGGGAAGTGAGGGAGAGAGGGAGGTAAAGTCCTACCTGGAGGCATGGCTCCGAGAAATGGAGAGCAGATTCTGAGGATCACCAGGGGTGGTAGCAAGGAGGGGGGGGAAGCTAGATGTCATTGTTCATCTGGGGACAAATGACCTGGCAAGGGGTGAGGCACAGTTAGAGGTAATGCAGGAGAAGTTTAGGGAGTTGGGGAGGAGTCTTGGGCAGGTATCACTCTCTGTGGCCTTCTGTGCCAGTCCTCGGCAAGATGGAGGCTAGGGAATGCTGCATCAGGGACTTCAACACATGGTTGAAGGAATGATATGGTGAGCAGGGGTTCAGCTTCACTGGGGACTGGGGCCCTACCTGGAGGGATGAGGGCCTGTACAAAGCCAACAGCCTGCATTCAGCCAGAGGGGAAACTGTACTTCTCAGTCAGTGGTTTAAATGCTTCATTGGGCAAGCATTTAAACTAGTCGAGGAGGGAGGCTTAAGGAGGCAGAAGAACAAACACCCACAAACTCAAGAGACAAACAAAGAATGCAAGGAGGGACAGAATACCCAAGAAGGGGAAAACAACAGTGAAGGTCAGGGGATACAAGGCAAGAATAAAACTAAAAAACATACTGGACAGGAAAAGGGAGGGCAAAAGGGAAAAGGCATAGAGGGTGGCAGCATAGCCTGGAAAGCTATGTGTGCAAATGTGAGAAGTCTGAATAACAAGGTTGCAAACCTGGAGGCCACCATGGTGGAAGCTGACTTGGACCTGGTTGCCATCAAAGAGAATTGTTGCTATGCAACCAGGAGTGGGAAGTAGCCATTACAGGATATACACTGTTCAGAAGGGAAAGAGTAGGCAGAAAGAGGGAAGGAGTGGCTCTACATGTAAGGGATAACATAAAGGCCACGGAAATACAGGGGGAGCAGAGCGGTGAGGAGCTATTGTGGGTCACTCTGAAAAGAAGAAAAGGGTCCACTATTAGAACTGGAGTGATCTACAGACCTCCAGCACAAGAGGAAGAAGCTGATAAGGAAATGGTGGAAGCAATCCAGAAGAAGGCTCACAAGGGGGAGGTACTGATAGTGGGAGACTTCAAGCTACCGGTCATGGATTGAAGTCTCCCCACTGTAGCTACAACCAGGAGTAGGCATATCCTGGACTCCATGCAAGGGGAGTTCCTCAGGCAATTTGTTATTTATTTATTTAAAAGTTGATACCCGGGAAAGGCACCTTGAATAGAAGCTCATTTTCAGGTGTGACATGGGGAAGGGGGTACAAAGCAAGGTCAAACATCATCTATGATGTGTTATGAGGCCTGCTGAGCCTTGTTAGGGTAATCATGGGATCACTGTCCACCGGATGTAATCTGAGAGGAGGGCCATACTGTGGGTGCTGGTAGGTTGCATCCTCTGCAGACCAAGTTGTGTCCATATGTTGAGTACCATAGTCTCTACTCCTCCCTGGTCTTTGTTTTGTATTTTGTCCAGTTGGTCCACGGCAAGGCCTGGGAGATATACAGTACATTTCTGCTGCATCAGAAGCCACAAACTGCTGCACAACAATTAGTGTTGGAACCCACTCAAGAGGGTCACTTCTAGACTAAGTACTGTCAAACAGGCACAGTGTGACTGATGCCAGAGTGGGTGACAACCTGGGAAATAATAACCATTGTACAGTGTGGTTTGAGGTAAGGATGGTTCAGAACTGAATCACACAAGGGCAAGGGTCCTGGATTTCAGAAAAGCAGATTTTAAGAAAATAGGAGAATGCCTGAGGGAAACCCAGGTGGAGACAGGAAAACTGGGGGGAGTTGAGGAAAGGTGGGCAAAAATAAAAGAGGGAATTAGGCAAACCTCTGGGTAAGGCAGGTAAGCAAGGGCAAGAGAAAAAGAAGACCACTATGGTTCTCTAAGGAAGTAACAGAAAAGGTAAGAGCAAAAAAAAAAGTGTATTTGGAACGTACAAAAAACACAGAAGGAAGGGGATAGGGAGGCTTACCAAGAGCAACAAAGGGAGGCAGGGAAGGCAGTTCAGAGGAAAGGATTGCCAAGTCAGTGACAAAGAGAGATAACATTTTTTTTAGATATGTAAGGGAAAAAAGAATGACAAGGGGGGATTGTAACTGAAAGGGGAAGGAGGGTGCAGTGTGGAAGAGGACCACCAAAAAGCGGATTTATTAAACAACTAGTTCTGTTCAGTATTTACAGAGGAGGGGTAAGGAAACAGGCCAAGGGTAAAGGACAAGGGTATAAAGGGATGGGAAGTGGACACAAAACTATTTACAGAAGAAAGAGTGTTAGGGAACTATCACAGATAAAAGTAGACAAAACAATGGGGCTAGATGGGGTGCACCCCAAGATATTGAAGAAACTGAAAGAGGAGCAAGTTGCACCTCTGACAGCCCTTTTCAACATGTCATTAAATACAAGAGAGGTACCAGGGGACTGGAGGAGGGCAGCTGTAGTCCCACTCCACAATAGTGGAAATAGGGAGGAGGCAGGAAATTACAGACCAGTCAGCCAGGTCCTGAGGTAGTAAAATGGGTGGAAAATTGGCTGGGTAATAGGAGTCAGAGGATGGTGGTAAACAGCAGTCACTCCAGATTAGGCAAAATGACCAATGGAGTACCACAGCGATCAGTAGTAGGGCCAGTCCTCTTCAACGTCTTCATCAGTGACATTGCAGAATGGCTGGAATGAAAAGTATGCCTGTTTGCAGATGACACAAAACATCAAGCAAAAAAAAGAGAGGCTGAGGTGGTGCTGTGCCTTGTAAGAGGAGTAAGGGACAAGGTAGTAGAGGCACTGGTTTCAGAAAAACAAAGCTTATCGGGGTGCCACCCTCATGGGCACTGAAAGGATGACTGCGTATGCTTTTAAGATTCCACTATCCCAATCATCATCTCACATCTCAGACTCTAGCACAGACAGTAACGACAGTGGTAGCAACTTTGTGACCAATACATTTGAGTCTGAGTCATCTGATTCTTCTTCCCATACTTATGTGGTGGAAGACACAAGTCCTATCATAAAATATGGAGATGGGCCATCGGGGGAGGCCAGCAGAAAATGGAAGCTACAATGTCAGTAGCAAGGATGGTAGTACTGTCTCCCCTGCTGACACCATTATTTTTTATGTTGCTTGCACGCATGTGCAAGAAACATAGTGCCATCATCGGAGATTTTGGAGGCGTGTCACCTCCTCCTCCAATTCAGGCAGTATGCTGGCAGGCACAGCCTCTGAGTTAATCGCATTTTTGGAGCTGTTCATGACACGCCCAAAATGCAGTGGCACAGTTGAAAGGGGAGTTACGCTTGAGTGAGCAGCGACAAGAAGCTGCTCACGTAACCCCCACCCAGGGGTGCGCACCCCGCATGCACTGTATAGCTGACGGGGTGCCCAATCCCATCGGCTGAGCTGCGTTGTCTCCAGTTGTAGGTGCTACTGGCGAGCCCACCCCAGCGTGGCAATCAGTCCTTAGCCGACGGGGTGCCTCATCCCCGTTGGCTGAACGCCAACTCTAATGTTTTGTGACACGCTGGGAGCCCACCCCAGCGTGGCAAATGTTCCTTGTAGTCTTTTTAATTTTAACCTGAAAACGAAACAGTTCCCACGGCGCGTGTCAGTGACTGCGAAATCACCCTTTGGGCCTGAATACCGCCACAACAGTGACATCATTCATGAGAAGGGGGCCCAAAACCCCCATGTTGAAAATTTGGTGCCAAAATTCCAAAAAATGACTGTTTTATGAGCATGCATTGCGCAGTTCCTACGCACGCTCGTAGGTTTGCGAATTTTCAATATTTCCACTCCAGATTTTCAACACTGCCATTTTTCCACACCTTCTTATGAGTACTACAGCTGTCATTTTTCACATCTCACCCAAAACGCAGTCTCGCTTATGTGAAGCATAAATGGCGCAGTCATTGTGCGAACTCAGTGTATGGGACACATTAAGAAAATTACAGTGTCACTGTTCATGAGCAGAGATCTTAAATGGCAATGTTGAAAATTTGGTGAAAGAATTCCTAAAAATGACTGTTTTATGAGTGTTCGCTAGTGTTCCCACGCGACGCCGTAGGTTTGCGAATTTTCAATATTTCCACTCCAGATTTTCAACATTGCCATTTTACCACACCTCCTTATGAGCAGTACAGCTGTCATTTTTCACATCCTGCCCAAAACGTGTTTCCCCATGTAGCATACAGTGGGTGCACCGGTGTGCAAACTCAATGTATGGGACACATTAACAAAATCACAGTGACACTGTTCATGAGCAGAGGTCTTAAAATGGCTATGTTGAAAATTTGGTGAAAAAAATCCTAAAAATGACTGTTTTACGAGCGTGTGTTGCGCAGTTCCTACACACGCTCGTAAGTTCGCAAATTTTCAATATTTACACTCCAATGACTTCCACATACCTAAACAGCACATAGAAGCAAGCAACATTCAGCATTGACAAATGCTTGTTAAACATACTTTACTCATGATTTTTCAAAGTTTTAACAACAATCACAGATAATACAAAACAACACTTCTACAGGGGGTTACAGAGAGAGTATCCGATAGGGGACTGTATATTACAAGGCTATAATGCCATCAAGAGGTTCTGGGGACATGTGAACTTTAAGACATGTCCCCAGATTCTTGAGATGATATTATACCCAAGTAATCACAGTCCTCTATGTTTAATTTTGTGTACTATATGGGTCCGAGAACTTTCAAGCATTTATTGCTATTGAAGCAAGGTGCTGGAAATTGTGGACTGTTTCAAACTGTGGTACAGATCTTGTTAAGTGTGTTGAACTAATGATTCTGGGTTGTTAGAAGTGTTGTGCCAATGATTCTGTGCAACATGAACTTAAATAGGAACAGGAACATTTAAACTTGTAACTGTTTTAGGTTCGCTTGAGAGTCTTTACTCCGATTCCATTTGTTGTGAGGAAGTTATGAAGCAGATGCAAATCAAAGGTTTTTTTAATTGTGTTTTCTATCCACATATTACAATACAATAAGTTAACATGTTCAAAAGAAAAACATAATCATAAAGTAAAAACACACTTGTGTAATCAAGAGTTTAGGATAAACATAATAAATACATGCTATACTAATTCTGTCTTCCACTTCCACTGTGAATGAACTTGATAGCATCAAAATAAAACAATAAAAATTACATAGGTCAATGACACAAAATGAAAAACGGTAAACACACATTTAAGTGCAATTCCAACTACTCTCATACATTTAACTTGCATGCAACTAGTGTATATTTCTTACTCATTGTACTCCTTTATACTGCTACTTTAAGGTAAATTGTCAATCTGTTCTTAGGTAGAGTTGCCTTCCACTGTTTCTAAGTAATCTAGGAAAGATAACCAAAAAGATTTGATTTTCTCTACCATGATCCTTATTTTAACTGTGAGCCATTCCTTGAGTAATATTTGCTTACAATTTTGTACCCAGTGTTCTTTCAGTGGTGGTAGTTGGGTGGGGGGGCTTGGTTGTAGCTATCTCTACGTTATGCTTTTGGAGGCTACAGCTACAAGACTCTGCTATAGGCAAACCTTTCCTTTGGTTCTAATTCAAGTAGGTCTGAGATCCCATAGTAAGTACTTAGAGGAGCAGTACTATGAAAAAAAAATGGTGCTTTTTTGGACAGTTTATTCCCTGTGCTTTGCTGATCATATACCTGGTACTCTTTCTCACTGGCATTGTACTATCATTGAGTAATTTGCTCAGTTATCCTCTGCCACCAAGCATGTTGCACTGGAACCCCCTCTGCTGCCAACTGCACATGTGTACGACTTGCAGGGACATCGGGAATGGTCAGCAGAGGGTCCCACTGCTGTAGTCAAAAGACGTGATTTGACCTGAAGGAAAAGTGCAGCTGAAAATTAGTCAGCCACCGTATTTATTGTGGCACCACAACAATTCAAATAAATTGCAAATATCTAAGAAACTAAAGATGACTTAAAAAAATTATTTATAGGTATGGAAACTGAAACTTTGGCTGCATGCTTACAGCCAAAAAGCAGGATTTTGATAGATCACTTCCTGATTTGGTAGTACTGCTGCTTTTTTTTTAATTTTATTTATGCTTCTTTCCTGCCTGGGCATCCTTCCGGGGTGTGCACTCGACCCCAGCCTCTACTCCCTTGTCTGAACCCCAGTCAGTGGAGGGACTCCCCTAACCACCCCGGAAGACCTAACCCCCTGGATCACCCTCCAGAGGCAGGCCCATCCTCCTGCAACAGCCTGTCTGAAATTAGGGAGATCCTACCTGGGTGTTGGGTCAGCCTTGGAGTCCTCCAGACATAGGGTGGGCAGTCAGGATGTGGACTGTGTCCCTGGCATCCCCTTCATCTCCACTGGTGAGATAGGAAATTTTCTGCTTTTCAGTTCCCCTCAAGAGTGCAGCATGCAGTGACATCCATGCACAGCTTCCCTGCTGATGTCTGCCACACTCCCGCCCCTTCTTCTGGCTGGCATACCTGTGTTACCCCTGATCTCCATCGAGGGTCGCCAGAATGCTGAGCAGCCCTGGGTTCCTCCCCAAAGAGAGGAGAGCAGTCCTCCAGATGCTCCATCCTCTCTCTCCCCTGCTGACCCCCGACAGCCCAGGCTCATTCCCAAACATAGGTTGCTGGCGTGGCGCGAGGTGTGGTGTCCAGCGCTTCACCCCTCAGCACCACTGAGCTGGCTATACTGCTGATTTAATATGAATTCAAAGGAGTATGGAGTACATTTGTCTTATTGCAGTTCCTACTACCGTCAGAAGTTTTGAAGTTTCGGATTACTCCAAAAAAATGTGCTTGTGGTGTCCTTTTTGCAAGCATTGCCTCCAGCATCTATCTGAGGGATGAGAGCCACAATGGGCTGTGATAACAGGGGTTCTAAAATATCCAGACAACACCATCCACCTATGCTCTCTCAAATTATTGGTAGCGATGAGCTTTGGGCATGCCTCCCAACAGGACTTCCATTACTTATCTGTGAGGGTCACCACTACCTCTGTTTCCCATCTTGCCTGACATGCTTGTCTCCCATCAATTTTGTGCCTGTCACATATTGTGTATAGGAAGGAAATGGAGTGAGAAACTACCGTTCCCTCCATAATAGATCCCAGTGGAGTCCTTTGTGTACCCACTTCCTCCTTAAGCATGGATTTAACTGGTCTTTTGGTAAGTAGTCCCTGACTTGCAGGAAACAATGAAAGTCTCTTTGGGGCAACTGAAATTCTTGCCTCATGTGAAGAAATGATTTTACCACCACCATAAAGTTGTTCTAACTGTCACAAACTCACCCGTTCCCATCTTTTGAAGGTACAGTCTATTTTACCAGAGTAGAATATCTTGGCCTTTCTGATAGGAGTATATTTTCCAGTTATTTTTTTTTTCAATTATTTAACCAGGCGTAGCACACTAAGCTGAAAGCTTGTTTACATGTGCAAACTGGGAGCACAGGGAAGTTAATTGACTTGCTTAGGGTCACACAGTATACAAGTGGGGGCTGTGGGATTCAAACCCAGCCCTCCAGATTTGTAACTCAGAGCCTTAAACTATTGCGCTATACTGCTTCCCATTGACATATTGACATGTTCCTGTAGACCACCCCCCATGGCATCTAGAGATGTTACGGCCTGTGTGGCAAATTCATCATCTCCCTCCAGTGCGACTCAGGCACACCACTAGGCCTCAGTTGGGTGATCAAGTGCTATATTGGACATGCTTGGTAATAAGCAGATATATCTGGCTCATCTAGCCCCCTGATATCTAGGTAATAATACAGTTTTCCATGGAATCCTAGCTTTTTCTCCCTCCACTCCCACATATGAATTTGGACCATGCTTTTTCTAGCCTTTTCCAGGCTGGTTTGGATATTTTTGTGGGAAGGTCAGAGAATAGAAATAATAAACTGGATGAAATGTTCATTCTCAATGCTTCCATCCTCCCAATTATCCCAAGGAGTAACTCTACCAACATTTTAAGATCCACCTCAATGGCAAGCAACAGTGGGGTGGTACTTGTTTGAAAAATCCTGTTCCTAGAATTAGGAATCCAGATTTATAAATAATGAAAATGGGACTTGACCCACCAATAGGGGCATTGTTGTATCCACTCCTGGGGTACCCACCCAGTAAGGAGCATAGCCTCTGATTTCTCAATATTGGCCTTAAAGTCAGAGGCTCTCCCATATTTAAAGCTACCAACTTTTTAAAGCCTAAAACTGTACATGTCATAATTTGAAAATAATTCCTTTTTTTTAGAGAAACCCTAACCATAACAGCATGGAAGATTTCTTTTCTTTTTTCATATAGGTTGTATCCTCCAGGTGCACTGTGGCCACCTGGAGGATACAGCTTACATACAACCTACCTCCCAAGTCCATCTACCATCTCTCTGACTCTGCCAGGCCCCATTCTCCTACAGATTTCCCCCTGTGGTGGGGCCTGGAAGAAGAGGACTGTTTTTGCCTTCACCCAGTAATCCAGAATCAAGATTGAGGAATTGGCAAGCTGACAACAGAGCAGAACGAGGGCAGGCAGGCAAGGCTTCATGTAGCCCATGATCGCCATTTTTCTCTGCTTTTTCCTTCCCATGCCACAGCAGCCATAAGTGCGTGTACATGGAGGCACACATATGCTACATAGCTGTGGCCCCTACTTGCTGCTCAGACTCTAGCATTTCCACCCAGCCTGCACCAGATGGCAGCCAAGGAGCGAGATAGTAGATCCCCCTCCCTGGTAGAGGAGAGCAGTCCATCAGACTCTCAATCCTCCCCCACTGACCCCTGTCAACCCAAGCTCATTCCCGAACACTGTTTGCTGGTGTGGCCAGAGGTAAGGCACATAGTGGTTCAGCCCACTATGCCACTTGGCCAGCTTGGAAGATTTCAATTCTTAGTGAATTGTCAGACAGACTCTTTCAGTCAAACTTGAATGCCATGCAGTTTTCGAAACATGGCTGCTGCAAGGATGAACTAAACTGATTCCATAATACATCTCTGAAAACCGGAGGAGTGCCACATCATATTCCCAAGTGCCATGAGAAACCTCTGCACCTGAAGATCCAAATTGACTACAACCCCCCACCCCGTCATGTCACTTGCTCACTGCTCATCATAGTATGATTATTGCGCTGCACTTTACAAAAAATTTGAGTCTGAAAAGTAAAAATAAAAAAAAAAATGAAACCTCATTTTCTGCACCCATCCTGTCCACGACCTGCCCTTCCCCCTCTATCACTTGCTCCTGACCAGGCGGACAAGTGTGCAGCCCATACCGTACAATTCATTCATTCACATATCTGGACTGCCTTGTACGGTATGGGCTGCATGCCCATTGGCTCTTGCTCTGAACCAATGGGCATGCAGCCCTACCGAGCAGTCAGTCAGCGGGCAGCGGGTGGCAGGGTGGGGTGCGCCACTGACGGAGAGGGAGCAGGGTGGGGCTCATGGGTGGGTGGGGTGGGGGCCACTAGATCACCAGGCTACTTGGACCTTGGGGGTGGACTCTAATGCCCTTCTCGGGCTTCACGGTCCACTGGACCACCAGGGATATTGTTCTTGGGGGGGTTGAACTCTATTCTGCCCGTTGATCGAGCCTAGTGGGGGAGGGGTTACTACAGTTTTGCCCGTGGTGGGCCAGTAGGGGAGGGGATTTCTACAGTTATGCCATGGTCGGGCCAGTCGGAGAGGGGTTACTGTATGCCCATGATTGGGCTGCAAGGGGCACAGGAGTAAGTCGAGGGCCATCCACAGGTGGAAGCTGCTGTGTTGCGCCCTGCAACGCGGCAGCTCACCTGTGGGTGGCCCTCGACTTACTCATTTTTTTTTTTTTGCTCAAAGTTCTGCAGGCGCAGGTTGGGGGTTGCGCCTGCACAACTCTGCACAGCCCGGCTGAATATTGGGCTGGGCAGTTTATGCATGGTTCCTCCCCCTCTGGTTGATCATGTCTTCATTAGCATTGCGCTGTTGCTCAGCATGACTTGGGGGCACAACTGCCTCCTGCTGAATATGGCAGAATGGTGCAATTTCGGACTTACGCAGGCGCAACCCTATTGCACATGGTGCAACCCTTTTGAATATCCAGCCCAATATGTCTGAGAATAGCTTTAGTTGTTACAGGGGGAAAAAAATTATTTTGAGTTCTGGGGTGCAATTCCCTCCAGGGGTCCACCAACTCCAGTTCTTCCCTCTGGTATTTCAAACTTCGGCCTGCTGCTCTGCCAAACAATTTTATTAGCAGTCCAGATTTGGATTTTCTACTGAATTCCTGCTCCTCCAATTACCAACCTTCAGTCAGGGAAAGAAGCTGTTTTCTGAAAGACCTGCGTAAAATATCCTGTGGTGGCTGGGGTGGGGCTATAAATATTCATGATACGTACATTCTGAGAACCAGCCTGAAGAGTCACATAGGTTATCCTTCTTCCCTTATCTGCCCATTTGTCCATCAACTTCCAAGGGGCATCCCTTCTGAATAAGATCACAACACCTGTCGTATGTTTACCCTTGTTGAAGGCAGACACATCTTTTACACATTGTCAATGCACCTTTAGATGTTCCCCTTTGGATAGCCTAGTCTCTTGCAGAAGTCCAACATCACATCTAAAATCTCTCAGCTCCTTAAAGACCTTAGCTCTTTTCATTACAGAGCCCTGGCCTTTTACATTATATATTACTATATTTAAATCAGCTCCCATTGGACAGTATCTAGTCTCTAACCATTAAATTAAATTTACAAACATATTGTAATAGTCCTCTTTTATGATGAGGAGCGCAGACTCCAAATGGTGCCACCTTTCTTGGTGAGTGGTTCTGTGGTGCTACTTCCAACCAGGAACCAGTCCAGTCTGGAGAATACCCCGTTGCTTATCCTGAAGTAAAATCTTACATGGGATTGCATAAACTATACCATATATAAACACACATATCCAAAACAGCTTAACTCATCAAAAACCCTGAATAGCCAAATATCCCCTACTCCCCCCCATTCAGTAACGTCTCCCACTGGCCCCAGGAGATCATGAATATTATACCAAATCATTAGTCCTCCATACAGGCAAACAAAAAAATAGCAACAACAGTAATAGATAACTTGTAAAACTTGTGCCCATTTGAACTATTGGTAGGCGAACTAGAATATATTTATGAAAAATCAACAATGGTGCATCGTCTTCCCCCTACACTTTTCCAGAGCAGAAGAACAGGAGTACCAGGTTAAGCCAAATACCTGCTGGAGGGAATGCCCTCCTTCTTGAGGGATAAATTAAAATGTAGTCCTTGGACTCGCAGGTTGTGCTCACTCAATTCAAGTCTCCGAGTTTAGTGGTCAACCAAAGCAGTTGTATGGGTAGTTCTGTGGTGAGGACCATTCTCACCATCACAATCTAGCATTTCTTCATTTTGATTTTGAATGGGGAGGGGTCTAGGAAGGCATCATTGTCCCCCCCCAAACCATTATACCATAGGCAATCCTGCTGTGAGTACCTTCAGAAAATTAAAGCAGTCTGGTTGAATTGCTCCTCCCCCTTGACAAAAGAATGGAAGGAGAAAAATCATAGCAGCAGCACTGTCAGGTACAGTTTGAAAAGCTAGGAGTCATTACAGGCAAAATCAGTAAATGTATTTCTCAACTCCACCCCCCCACCCGGTATTAGCAAGGAGTCCTCAAGTCCCATGTTAAAATTTACGGAGTCTTGTATGTACCTGCCTCTTTCCCTCCCAATCCTGTAGTCTGTCAACATCTTACCATGGCAGAAACTGTTTTGTAGTGGTGAGTGCTGGAAGGTAGAATATGTCCCAAAAGGTCTGTCCAGACCTCTGCAGTCTGAGACCCATACTCACCACAATAAAGTATGAAGGTTCATTAAAATGTTCTACCAACTCTGTTCTGCCATATAGTTTCTTCCCAGTTCTCAGCATGGATTCACAGTGGGAAAACCAGGTCAGTTGAATCTAATAGATTTCTTTGACTGGGTGACCAAAGCAGTAGACCAGGGAGAGGCTGTGGATATGGCCTATCTAGACTTCAGCAATGCATCGGATACAGTCCCACACAAAAGATTAATAAACAAGTTATCCAGCCTGAGAGTGGGTCCCAGGGTGGTGGCCTGGGTAACAAATTGGCTGGATAACAGGACGTAGAGGGTAAATGAAGTACACTCTGAAGAAAGGGTGGTTACTAGTGGGGTACCACAGGGTTCAGTACTGGGACCAGTCCTCTTTAATGTTTTTATAGAAGACATTGTGGAGGGACTGGAAGGAAAAGTATGCCTCTTTGCAGATGACACAAAGATCTGCAACAGAGTTGATACACAAGAGGGGATGGAAAGGATGAGAATGGACTTGGCAAGGTTGGAGGAATGGTCAAAATTATGGCAGCTCAAATTTAATGCAAAGAAGTGCAAAATAATGTGCATGGAAAACAAAAACCCAGGGGTAGAGTACATAATGGGGGAGGAGGTATTAACAACAGCAAAAATGGAAAGGGGCTTTGGGGTAGTCATATCAACAGACAACCTTACGGTAGGCAAGCAATGTGAGAAGGCAGTAAAGAGAGCTAAGGGGATACTGGGATGCATAGGGAGAGGCATCACCAGTAGAAAACAGGAAGTTGCTATCCCTCTGTACAGACAGTTGGTGAGACCCCTTCTGAGTACTGTGTGCAGTTCTGGAGACCCCATCTCCACAAGGAGATAGACAGGATGGAGGCAGTCCAGAGGAGGGCAACTAAAATGGTGCAGGGTCTACATCAGAAACCATATGAAGAAAGATTAAAAGAGCTTAATATGTATACCCTTGAGGAAAGGAGAGAGAGAGGGGGGACATGATATAAACTTTCAAGTACCTCAAGGGAATCAACAAAGTCCAAAAGGATAGCATCTTTCAAAATAAGAGATGTGCAAGAACAAGGGGACACAATTCGATGATAGAGTAGGGATGGCTCATGGGCAAAGTGAGGAAGTATTGTTTCACGGAGTGGGTGATGGATGCATGGAATGGCCTGCCTGAGGAGGCTGTGGGGTCAAAAACAAGGGGAGAATTCAAGAATACATGGGACAGATAATAAGGCAATTCTAGTGGGGGTAGGAGGAAGTAGGCTGTTGGTTAACTAGAATCTGCAGCTTATCCAATAAGTAGGGAAATGTGCAGACTAGGTGGGCCAAGCGGTCCTTATCTGCTGTCAAAGTCTATATTTCTATGTTTCTCAGGGTATGTTCACCGAATGACAAGAATATGATTGAAGGAAACACTGTGTAGGATTAGGCAGAAGTGCAGACAGAAGTGGGGAAGGTGAGCAACATACATCCAGCATCCCCAACAACCCAGCCACAAGCAATTTAAAGTCTTTTGTTAATACTCACTGTGTAACTCTCGATAGCTGAATGCCCCTCAGGTTGAGCTTCTCTTTTGCCCTTTGTACAGTTTTTTTGAGGTTGGCACAGAAATCCTTTGGAATACAGTTCATGAGCATGGTGACTTCTGTTTCTCTCCACCTGTCTCTCTCTCTCTCTCTCTCTCTCTCTGAAAGCATTCATGCCATCTGCTGCACCTCTTTTTCACAGGTCTTCTCAGGTTGCTCTGGCATAGGGATGCCATAGGTCTCCAGCTGTTTCCCAGCCTGAAATAGTGTCTGGTATACCTTAATTCTGGTCTCATCATGCACTGCTATCTTGGCTGGGTATCAGATTTGTGCCTTAATGTGCTTCTCTTTCAGGAGTTTGCTGAAACTGAACACCAGCTTCCCTTTTTTCGTTAGCTCGATGTGGGGGTGGGTATCCTCATCTACATAAATCTTGTTGCAATTAAAATTCAGATTCATTTTTGCCCACGCCTTTCTCGTAAGTTCTTCT
The DNA here is from genome assembly GCA_016271365.2 of Neoceratodus forsteri. Classification (NCBI taxonomy): domain Eukaryota; kingdom Metazoa; phylum Chordata; order Ceratodontiformes; family Ceratodontidae; genus Neoceratodus; species Neoceratodus forsteri. Next base: position 762,968,789 of record CM057451.1, read on the forward strand.
GTGATTGGGAATTTGAGAAATGTTACTAATATCAAATGAGGTGTGCATCCAACTTGGACTTTGGGCCTAGGGCCTGGTGCACTCTCTCAGTTTCAGTTTTTTTAGTCCATGGGAAGGCTTAACTCTTGCTGCAACCAGGTCTTCAGGAAGGAGTAAATGTCCAGGTGCTCTGAGTCCTCTGGGAAGCCAAATAGCCTTATGTTTTTCCTCCTGTTTCTTGCCCCAGCATCTTCAGCACGCTGTGCTAGCTCTCTCTCTCTCTCTTTGTCTTCATTTACAAAGAAAAATCACTGCTCTGCTCAGACTCCTGCTATCTTCCCTCAGTTCCTCCACTGCTGCCTCTGTCGCTCCAAGAAACTGATCACGTTTTTTAATATCCCTCTTTATTTCCATGACATTGGCATCAATCCTTTGCAAAATCTTCAGGATCATAGCCCTGTTGCCTGATCATAGATACTGCAGATGAGCTGGCATCATCGTACTCAAGTCCAGAGCTGGCCACATAGTCAGAAACCCAAGAGGGTTAGTTCCTGGGGCTTTGATGTTGGGTGGTAGAGCTCCAGTGTTTTGGGGTTCAGGAGCCTGATTTTTGTGAGTGTTTGGGTTGCCCCATCCCTGATCGATTCTGCTGTTGCAGACACTATTATTCTGCATAAGGAGGATAATGTCCATGATGACAATGATGACATAATGAATTAAAGCACTGTTGTTACTACTAGCCAACAGATACCTACACTAGGAGGTAAAACTAAGAAAGCCACTTCTTGGGTACAGAACTGCTGTTATATTGACTCTCAAAATGCTTGTCATGCCACATGCACACTCTGTAGAACCAGTAGCATCAGGGGATGACAGGGAAACCACCTTGGAACATCCACTTTAATAAGACATTTAAAGATAATGCATCCAATTGCATGCAACAGAAAACACTGGGCATCAGTGTCTGATAAGACAGAGGATAAGGCAGGTGATAGTGAATTAGGCATTTCTTTGTTACCAAAAAAGTGGTAGCACAGACTGCTATTTCTCAGTTACGCATAACCAAAAAAGCAAACAATGTGATCTTTCATCTCTATCACCATCGCCATCTGGCACCTTTGTATTTGACAGTTCCCCTCAATTGCCTCCTCTCCATTCCTCTCGCAACAGATCATGTCCTAAATCAAAGCAGTTAACCATGCAAGCGTCATTGTAAAGGACATGTAAATATGATCACATCCATCCAGTTGCCAAGAAATTAAGTAAGGTAATAGCAGAAAATATAGCTCTTGACCTGTGTCCCTTCCCTTTTGTTGAATCTGTTGGCTTTAAACAAGTAATGCAGATCACAGTTCTACAATATCAAATACCATCCAGAAGATATCTTGCCTCTCGGGCAGTACCAAATTGCTACTGTGAATTGTATGAAAAAATGACACAGGCTTGAAGCTCACAGCAGTGCCACAAATAATAATAATAATAATACTAATAACAATTTTTATTTATATGGCGCCTTTCTGATTTTTATTTATTTATTTAGTTTTTGTTGACCGGGTAAGTGCACTAGACAAATCCTGACTATTTTCAGGCATGACCCGGGGGAGGGGGATACAGATGAATGCCAACTGACCTTGAATCAGATTAAACTGTTGGTGGTTTTTTAGTGAATGAGGGAAATTTGGTCAGCACTCCGGGGAAATTCCCCTACTCTCGTCAGTAGGGGGAAACTCTGGTCACAACGATGGATCGCTCAGTCTCTGAGAAACCCTGCTGCAGTAAAGACCTCTCTTCAAGTGTACCACTGCTGATTATGGATACTTCCACAGCTTTTATGCCTGTGTCTACTGAGGCTTTACATCTCTCCTTACCTGCGACTATGGAGTCCACTCCTGCCTTTCTCTCAACTCCTTCTTCTGCTTCTCCGATGAGTTTTGTCTCGCAGGATGTTTCTACACTGATTTCTTCAACTTTGCAGATGGAACATGAGTCTACGGCAGCATTGTGTGTTACACCGTTACTTCCCCCTGGTTCTTCCGGTTCTACTAGGCAGAGAGTCGCCTCGACTGTAGAGTCGCATTCTGGGACTGCGGAGTTGGTTCCTTTGGATCCTCTGGATGTGACTTCACGGCCTGGGACTGCTCAGCCTCCCATTACTACTGCTGCTCTTCTCCATTCCTGGTTTGGTCTCCGTGCTACCAAGGACATTTCAGATCCCACCTGGACTGCTCCTGAGGCCTTACAAGGGGCGGGTTGGACTCAATCATCTTCGGGCACCTGGATACCGGATCCCTCATGGGACATGGACAAACATGGGGTACTGTTTTCCCCCAACAGGCCTGCACCTCTTCTGAGCTCCAACGAGGTACCTCCTTTCAGTGACATTTGTGTTGACAAAGACTGTAATGTTTCTTTGCCTGATGCTGTTTCTGGGGCTTTGTGGGGGGATATTATGGAATCTAGGGACCTTGCTTGTACTCATGGTTCTCTGACTGTATCTAAAACTACTGAGTTGCCCCTTATTAATTTGTCTCAGGTCCCGGAGGACTCCTCTCCATTAAACCTGTGATTCCTTCTCCCAAAGCTCCTGCTAGTACTTCTGTTCCTCCTTCCCTCCCTGTGAGCTCTGTACATACTTCTTTAAGTTTGTTGGATACACCCGGGGAGGGTACCTCACATGTGCTGGTTGCCACTGCGACCCCCCATTCGGAGCACCCCCCCAGCTTCTAACAGGGGGCCTGTACTCTCTGATTTATTTAAAAATAAACTTGAGCAAGCACCCCGCCAGAATGCAGTCTGTCTCTGCTATCGGGGTGGACTTACTGAGTTCCCTGAACGCTATTATGTGGCTCGGACTCTCCTGAAAGGCTCATTGCACTTTCAGGCCTCAGACATCTATGCTCTGATCCATATCTCTGGGGAGGAGACTTTTGATGTTAGTTTCAAAACCTCAGCTGATTTAGACAGGTTTTGGCATGCCTATACTTCCCTAAAGAATTCTCCCCTCTGGACTCCCTTTTATGTTATACCCCTTACTAAACCAACTGTGCGTACAGTCACTATTATGTTTCGGAATGAGGGTGTTAGCATAAGTGATATTTACCATTGGTTACAGAATCATTGTAATGTTCTGTCTCCCCCTGAAGCCATTCTGGATGATGAAGGTTTGTGGACAGGGGTTTGGAGGTTTCGGGTTAAACTTTTTTGGGTAAACTCTGATGTGGTGCACTTACCTAACAGTTTTTTTTTTAGGTAAGGATAGGGGGGTCTGTTTTTATGGTGGACAGCCACGAGCCTGCTACAAATGTGGAGCCACCGTGCACTTAAGCAGTACCTGTGACCTATTGAAATGCAGCTTATGTGGGGGGTATGGACACCCTAGTGTCTCTTGTAAGAATGTTTTTCAATGTAATTTGTGTAATGAATCTGGTCATGCTTACCATCAGTGTCCCTGGGCTAGTAAGAATCATACAGAGGGGTGGAATTCAGATGTCTTAGTTCAAAAAGCTCAGCACAAGTCCCAATACCATCTTATTCCCCTGGCTTCTGTTCCCAACCCCATAGTAATCCAACCCCCCCCCGATCTCCCTGTAGCTGATCCTCCTGCTTCATTACTAGTACTTGACTCTCCAACTGACCTTGGCAATACCTCCCATACTGAATTGACTGTTGACCCTCTCCCTCCTACTAACCCCCTTTCAACTCCTGCTACTCCCATTCTGGATTCGGAAGGTTTTCAACCTGGCAGGCGGGTTACTAGGGCTGCTGCTCGTAAAAATTTGAAAGCTCCTGATCTTCCCCTTTGCAATGCCTTTGACTGCCTGAAAGGTAACAAGGATGATACTGATGGTGATACTGATGTTTCTGCTTTACTGTCTGACATTGATCTTCCTGCCTCTAAACCCCCTGATGTTTCCGGAAAAACTCACTAAAACCAAAAAGGGGAGTAAGAAACGGAAGAATATGGCTGTTACGGATGGTAGTGGTTGAATGATTTTGTCCTGGCTACTTTCCGAATTGCATCCTTCAATGTTTGTTGCTTGAAAAGCTACAAAAGACAGGTGGTCTTTTCTCATTTTGCTGCCTTGCTCCCTTTAGATATCCTTTTGTTACAGGAAACTCACATCTCTACCTTATTTGAGAAACAACAACTCAGGCGAGGGTGGTATAAGGGCCCATCCTATTGGACCTTTGGGAATGACTCTGCTGATGGTGTAGCCATATTATTTTTTTCACCACAGTTTTCTGTATCCCGCATCATAGATGCTTTCCCTGGAAGGGCACTTATTATGGACTGCTCTATTCATGACATTTTTTTACATCTAATTGTTGTTTATGGTCCACAATCTAAAGCAGCTCGTATTTCTTTATTTGATTTAATTAAGCCTTTTTTGTGTACCCGTAAACATATCATTTGGGGGGGGGATTTTAACTGTTCTATTGATGTTGCATGTAGAACAGCTTCTGGGAAAAAGGTATATTGTGATTCCCTAGCTTTATCTACTCTAATTAAGGATGCGGGTTTGAAGGACGCATATCGTTCTTTTCATTCTGATGCTGGATACACGTATCACAGATCAGTATACTACATTAGGATTGATTATATTTTTGTTTCCAAACATTGTGTTCCTCATCGGATTTTTTTTACGCCATACTGAAATTTTGGATCACTGTCTTTTGACAGGTGTTTTTTTTATTGATTATACTTCCTTGTCTCCTGTTTCAACCTCTCCCCAATGGAAATTGAATAATTCTTTGTTTTCTTCCCTTTTTGTTCAGACACAAGTCCGTACTATTTTCCAAGTCTGTATTTCAGTTTTCTGCTGCTTTGATTCCATTTGGGATTGGTGGAAAGATGTGAAGCTAGGATTTTGTTCTTTCTTTCAACATCTGGGAAAAAAAATGGCTCGGGATCAATACCTTGCATACTTAACTTATCGCAATCAATTATATAAATTGATGTCCCTTTCTGTCTCTTCTCCGTCGATTATTCTTCTCAAATTTCCAGGATTAAACATCTCATGATTTCTCACCAATATGATAGTGCCCGAACCTTAGATTTTTTTATGCGAGTAGGTACTTCCCTGTCCTCTTCAGCTAACCCATTTTTGGCTTTTAAGGATAGACTTTCTTCCTCTGTCATGCACGGCCTGCTGGATGATCATGGTAATATTGTTCACACTATTCCAGAAATGTTTTCTGTTATGCATTCCTATTTACAACAACACTTTTGTACACTACCCCACACCTCCCCGGATTTATCCACTGTTTTTTTGGCACCGGCCCCTCAGCTTTCTGTGCATCAAATTCCGGACCTTGTTGGTCAAATTACACGAGATGAAGTTGCTTGTGCTATCTCACATCTCAAACTGAAGGTGGCCCCTGGACCTGATGGTCTCACATATGAGTTTTACAAGGCATTTCAGGAAAATTTGTTGGAAGTTCTGACCCAAGTTTATAATTATATATTGAATTCCTTAGAGAAAGCCCCTGACTTTGGGTTATCCTTTTTAAAATTCCTATTTAAAAAAGGGGATGCACATTCCCTTACTAATTGGAGACCCCTTCATCTCCTCAACACAGATTTTAAAATTCTATCTAAGATACTTTGTTCTCGCCTTAGGAAAGTTGCTCCTGATCTCATTGATTCAGCTCAATCGTATGCTATACCGGGACGCTGTATTCAATCAAACCTTTTTCTTTTATGTGAGATTTTTGAAGCTCGGAAATGTAAAGAGTTATCAGGGTTTGTTTTTTCCCTGGACAAAACTAAAGCCTTTGATTCTGTGCACCACACTTATTTACTTCAGATTATGTCACTTTATGGTATATCACAACTTTTTTTGCAATGGCTCTCACACATGCTTTCCTTGGCATATTTAGTTCCAATTATAAATGGTTTCATGGGTGACACTCTCCTACAGAAGGTTGGGCTCCGCCAAGGCTGTCCATTTAGCCCCTTGTTATACACCTTTGCCTTGGATCCCATTATTCATCAGATTAAATGGGACTCTAGTATTGTTGGACTAATTCCTCATCCTGATTTATTACCTGTCAAGATTTCCGCTTATGCAGACGATGTAGTGTTGTTTACATCGAATCAAGACTCAGGTGATAATGCACTTCGGATATTTCAGTCTTTTTCTTTACCTTCAGGGGGTCATATAAATCTACAGAAAAGTGTCTGTATTCCCTTGGACCCTGTTTCTGCCATAATTCCAGGGGTGAGTGTTATCAGAATGTGTGCTGCTCCCCAAAGAATTCTGGGAATCTGGTTTAATGTTCCTGACGGGGCTAGCTATAACTGGGAAACCCGCCTCACACTTGGTGAGTCTAAAGTTTGGATATGGAAGACTTGGAGACTGGGTAAGAAGAAGAGGGTCCTACTGGTGAAAAAATTCTTACTCCCTATTTTTTTTGTTTCTTAGCCATATTTATGCCCCTCCTAAGAACTTAGAAACCAGAATTTTTAGCATATTATTTCAGATGATTTGGGGAAGTCACCTTAATCCCATTAAATGACATGTAATTTATTTACCTGTACATCAGGGTGGTTTGGGTATGATACATCCTATTGCTTTTTTTCTCACATTTTTTCTTTTCCACCTTTTTCAAAGCTTTAGATATTTATTTCATGTTTGCGATTCATAGGTTTGCAAAGCCGTGGATCCTATCATGTCTGCCTGGACTGACCTCCCACCTTCCCCTTCCTGTGTTCCTGGTTTTCCATCTTACGCCATAGATGGCTTCCGTAACCTGTGAGCTTGGAAGCTTAGTAAAACATCTCTATTATTTTTGAACAGGAAACAACTATATATTGCTTTTCTGATGGTCTCTAAGCCGGTGCTTCTGTTTCCAGATTGTTCTCTGGCTAGTATGTCTAGTGCTCTGAACATTCTTAAAGATAAAAGAATCCCGTCACATACGTGGGATGTCTCCTGGATGTGTTGCTATGGCAGGTTACAAGTCCGAGGGAATTTGAAACACAAATCCTCACAGGAAAGGTTTTGCCCTAAACCCTTTTGTGTTCAACTAGAGGAAACTATGGACCATTTTTTCTTTACCTGTTCTGATGCCCGTCTGTTCTGGAAAACACTGGCAAACAAGTGGAAATGGCCTTTCCTGAGCAGAATTATGTATCAAGTGTTAATTTTGGGTGATTTCACTGCTCCATGGCACATATTCTATCCTAGCACACTCAGGGTATGGTTTGCTATCTGTAAATATTATTTATGGCAAGCCAGATGCCAATATGTATTACAAAAAATTCCGACTGTTCCTGATACTATCATATCTCATATTGAAAATGCACTATTGTCTATTAAGGAATCTGAATACAAACAGCTCCCACTATCCAGGTTCCATTCTTTTTGGGCTCATTTTGATTTTTGTCATTAGTTACTATTGTTGTGTCACCTAGTGATTTCATTACCTATGTGTTTTTTTTTTTACTTTCTTATCTTGCTTGCTCTTGTGTCCTGTTCTAACGGATGTATATGAACTTTATGTTTTTGTTTATTGAGTTTGGCTTTGTTTTTTTACAACTGTTTCTTGCTTTATGTTATGTTTTTCTCAATAAAAAAATTCCCCTACTCTTTTCAATAAGTGCCATGGGATCTTTAACATCCACCTGAACTACCACCAGAACAGGCAGATGGAACCTTGGTTTAATGTCTCATCCAAAAGACGGCACCTCAGAAGTGCAGCACCCCTCTCATGCTGCACTACAGTGTCAGTACTGGCCTATTAATCCAAGTGCCAGATGTGGAAACTGAACCCTCAGCCCTCTGATCTTCCAGCCTCAGAGGCGAGTGAGCTACCTACTGAGCCACTGACATTGCTGATTTCAAGGCGCTGTACAATTTAAAACAATTAAAACCACCATTATAAAATTCCATAATGCTTAATACAGTTAAAAGTCAAATCAAATAAACAAATCAACTTTCCAAGAAGGCTTTTTGCCAAAGGAAAGTTTTCAATCCATTCTTAAATTTCTCCACAGAAGTGCACTCCCATAACTGATGGAGTAGAGAATTTCAAAGGGTGGGAGGAGCATAAGAAAAAGCTCTAGTACCAGATGATTTCAAATTCACCCTTGGAATCTCTAGCAACCCCTCATCGGCCGAGCGGACCGATCACTCCGGGCAGTAAGGAACCAGAAGTTCTTCAGATAGACCGGACCCTGACCGTGTAGGACTTTGAAAGTCAGTAAACCAACTTTAAAGGTTATCTGCCACCGTATTGGCAGCAAATGCAGTTTGCGCAGCACTGGAGTAATATGGCAGGATCTACTCAAGCCTGCCAAAAGCTGGGCTGCAGTGTTCTGCACTAGCTGCAGGCAACAGATTCCAACCCCTGAAAACCCTACATATAGGGAGTCACAGTAGTCCAGGCCGGAGGACACAAAGGCATGGACCAAAGTTGGAAGGTCGTCAGACGGAACCAGATGCCTAATCCTGGTGATGTTCCTAAGATGGTAGAAGGAAGTCTTGATGGCAGCTGACACCTGCGACTGCACTGTCAGTCTGTCATCAAGAGCCACCCCCACATTATGCACTCAATCAGAGGTCGGGAGATAAACACAGCCAAGAATAATTCCAGAAGGTGCACCAACACCCACCCCCCCATCTGGTGACCTGGGTCCACAACCAATACCTCTGTCTTTTCCAAGTTCAACTTCAGCCAGCTAGAATCCATCCATGTCTGGATTTCTTTCAGATAGTTATTAAAAACTGAGAGAGCTCCATCCTGGTCAGGTGCAAAAGAAAGGTATAGCTGGGTATCATCTGCATAACAGTGAAACCTCAGTCCATACCTTCTTACAATGTCTCTGATGAGTAGCATATACACCGTGAATAACATGGGTCACAGTACTGAACCCTGAGGCACTCCACACAACAAAGCAGTTGGGTCCGAGGAAAAGACTCCAGACACAACTGTTTGTGATCTCCCCATGAGGAACAAGGTGAACCATCTTAAGATGGTTCCCGATATTCCACATATATGCCTCAGGCGTTCTATCAACACCACTTGATCCATGGTGTCAAAGGCTGAAGAGAGACTGAGAAGAACTAAGATGGAATGGCTCTTCTGATCTCTTGCCATCAGGAGATCATTGGGCACTCAAACTAGCACAGTCTCTATACTATGTCTTTTATGAAAACTGGACTGGAGGGGTTCATAGATGTCATGGATGGTCAAATGGTCCTCCAGGTGAGCTGCAACTACTTTCTCAATCACCTTCCCAACAAAGGGAAGGTTAGAGATAGGTCTGTAGTTTGTAAAACAGCCTGGATCCAAGGTAGCTTTCTTCAAGAGTGGTGTCACCACCGCCTCTTTCAAGGAGCTAGGAAAGTCACTCAATTCCAAGGAGCACCAGTCTATCTGCACAAGGACCGGACTGATGATATCACTACAACCCAAAATTAGGGAGGTCGGTCCAGGGTCCAAACTACAGCATGTAGGGCACACACTCTGGATAATCATCATGAGATCCATGAACTCAGGTTGCCTGAAGGAACTCCAGGAAAACTGAGGCACAGTGATCTCACCCCATTCCACAGCAACCCCCCTAGAGTGTGCTGGTTGCAAATCCGCCCTGATGTCGGCCACCTTATTTGCAAAGAATCGAGCAAGCTCATCACACTCTAACTGCGAAAAAGCTTTCCAAACTTGCAGACAGGCTGGATTGCACAGTCTGACCACAGTTCGAAATAGCTGAGTTGGTCGATTCCGAGCAACTGCAATATCCCTGGACAGGAATTCTGTCTTCTTATGGGAGATTTCAGATCGATAGACCGAATAATGGTCCATCAATCTAAGTTGGTCAGCATCAAGAGCGGACTTTCGCCAGCAAATTTCTAACCTTTGCCCCTCTCTCCGCATCTCCCTCAATGTCCCATCAAACCAAGGGCACTTGGGGTGAAGAGAGAGGAAGTGCACATGGACTGGAACAATAGAATCCAGAGCTACTGTAACAGCTGTATTATAAGGTGACACAAGACTCTCTGGATCATTTGCTTGCCAATGCGGGAATGATAGGTCAAGAGCCACTGCAAGGCCTTGGGAATTTATATCCTGTAAAGGGCAGTACCTAACCATCTCCACAGGGGTAGGCCTTCTAGATGGGGTGCAAAAACTAAACCCCATGGTGTAGTGACCTGAACACCCTACTGGTTCCACTCCCCACATCAGAGGTTTCAATCCCTAGAAGGAAGATTAAGTCCAATGAGTGTCCAAGTTTATGTGTAGCAGTGGAAACCACCTGTGTAAGGCCCAGAGATGTCATTAACTGGAGGAAGTGTTGACCAAATTATGAGAGTTCTTCATTGACCCAGGTGTTGAAACTGCCCAGAACCATCAATCTGGGCGATTCAAACACCACGTCGATGACGAAGTCAGCCACTTTCTGAAGGAATTGCTTCCCATCACTGGGTGGATGGTAAATGATAGTGATTCGAAAGCTTACACCTGATACTACTGTACACTCAAAGGACTCAGCCTCCTCAACTACCACCTCCATGAGGCCTAGTTTGGTCTTGAAACAGAATGCAACCCCCCCCCCCATGATCCAATCTTGGGCAGTGTATCACCAAGTACCAGGCTGGAGTCATAGCCTCCAAAATGGGGCCAGAGTTATCATCCAACCAGGTCTCAGTGATGCAAGCCAGGCCCACTGTACCAACAAGATCAGCAATAATTGCAGTTTTATTCTTAATGGACCTGGCATTGCACAACACCGCCCGAGTTGGACGAACCTCACGGGCCACCCAGACCATCTGCCTACCATACTCAGTAGTACCCTTGGGTATGGGCACCAGACATGTTGAACAATGATCTGGGTTCCATTTTGCCCCAGGGCACCTTCTAGATCCAACCACCCTGATACGGTGGCCCCCCCACGTCCATCCTCTCCTGTTCGTATCCCCTCGACCTTCTCTCTCTCCTATGAGTAATGCCCAGTGCTCTACAGCAATGGCAGATCTCAGATTGGAGAGGGGGAGAATAAAAAGGGTGAAGGGCATGAAGAGAAGAGGATGAATAGCGCACAACTGTGGGGGTTAAAGACCAGAACATGCTGCAGCTATACTCAAATAATAAATACAATAAAATAAACCCAATATAAAACAATTTAAAACACCACCCTGAACCTAATTAACTAGATCAATTTGTACCTAAATCTAAAGACAACTGTAGACACCTCACATACAGTACATACATGACAAATAAAAAATAAAATAAAAATTTAGGTTCTCTTACCACCCAAAAAATAAATAAATAAACAAAACAAGTATGAGATAAAGTTTTTCCTCACCCCTAGTCCTCACAGAACCATGCAAAGCGGTTAATATGGCACTCTCACTGCCACAATTAATAAATTACAATCAGAAAACTAAAAATAAAATGACATACAGAATATAATTTAAAAATTCTCACAGTCAGTAAAACAACACATGAAGTTCCTCCCCCCTCCAGTCCTCTCACAACCAGGGAGAGAGAGGATAATTTTGGAACTTCTCACTGCCAGAAAAGTCATATACTGTAAAAAACATAAAACTGTAACATAAATAAATAAATTAAAAATATGGACGCAGGGTCTTCTCACTACCCAGTCACCCAAGAAAGAAAAGGTTTTAAGTCCAAAAGGGGGACTCAGGAGTCTTCGGAGAAAAGTACAAAGATCACAACACCAATAATCCACTGGAAAGTCAAAATCCATAAAATTCAGGGAATAAGGAATAACACAGAGCATAATGTAAAAATAAACGGAAATCCACAAAATAACTCCACTGGGCATAAAAAACTTCTAATCCAAAATCCACTGTGGCCAGGTCTTGCTAGGAGAATCTCCACGGGACTATATGGCCCCCTAACTCCCAGCCAAGTGTAATCCTCGGGAAATAGTGACACCCCAATGGAAGGATCCCAAGTTAGGCCGCGATTGCAGCCGTATCCACGCATCCAAGGGAGCGCAATACCCCAGCCAACTCCCTGTCTAGGTAAGTACTCCAGCCATCCCCCATGGGGCAGCAAATCCCAAGGGAAAACACCCACCAGAGTTGGGCCTCTCACAGTCACCAAACACCAAATACAGTTTCCAGTCACTTCACTGCCACAATTACCACAGTGAAAACAGCAGCCAGTGAAATCCTTTACCGTCCCTTGAATCCCCACATATTCTTATCCAGACTCAGTTCATAAGAGGAGTCCTGTCTCCTTTCCGCACTCAGGCTCCACTAACTCTCCATAGCCCCTGGCCCTCTACAGGCCAAAATTTTTCCAGGGCAAGGAAGCGAGGAGCAATTAACCGCTGCAGCAAAGAAGTCTTTGGGCTCTGTAAAACTTCACAAAAGCCCAACGATGGCAATGAGAGGAGGTACAAACAATATAAGAGTTCCTCTGGCTTCTCACCACAATCACTAGTCTGCGGACCATATAAATACATATTACAACTGATATGTGGCCCAGCGACCAAACTGTTGACTACATGGCAATCACTTGTCAATGGGCATGCTTTCACAATTCACGATGACTCTTCTTCATCCCTCTGTCTCGATCATGTCTGCCACAACATGTAAGAGAAGCAGGCTGTCTTGTGTATTACAGTGGAATCCACTTCAATGCACATCCGTTTTGCACGGAGAAAATGTGCATTTGAGCAGAATGTGCATTTATCCGAAACTGACCTGAAACTGACATTTTGTGGCTTGATTAAAGAGCCGTGATAAGCATAACAATTTCAGTTTACCCCAAAAAATGTCAAAATGAAACATTAAAAGCCAAGATCCTGCTGCTATTCAATTATATACATTGCATTAAGTTTGAACAGTTAGCAGTACTGTACATTTAAAACATTTTAAAAATGTTAAAGATCCATGTTCCCCAAGTTTACACCTGCATTTACAGCTCCAGATTAGATTCTGGAACATACATGTTCATCTTAGTACATAACAACAGATAAATCTACAATAAACACAATAACATAATCCTACATGTTGGCATTTGCGGCTCCGATTATTGGAACACTCCCAGCCTTTCTTTGCTTTGTAACACTCTGCTGCCACATCTGTTCATTTAACATTAGGTTGCTCCAAGTGTTAGAGCACTGAGATTTTCTGCCAAAAGGTCAGCATTACTTTCTTTGTTTATATGCTGCTTTCTGCTTGCTGAATGGAGAGAAGTGTGAACAGAGGTGAATAGAGGTGTTAAATGCAGCCGCAACACCTAATTAAGCCCTATCAGAAGCCCCATCAAACATCTGTGCACTAAACTGGAATTAATTCCACTTGAAAAGATATAACAATGAACTAGAAGTAAGTGTATTTAAAAGAAAAGTGCACTTATCCAGCGTGAACTTAAGCGGAATTTTTAACATTGTAAATTTACGGAAAAAAGCGTGAAATAAAAAAGATGTGCACTAAAACGGAATGTGCATTAATCCGAAGTGCACTTAAGTGGAATGCACTGTACTAGTTCTAAGTCAAAAAATCCCATTGCAGTGATCCTCCTGCAAGAATTAAGAAGACGGTTTGCTGAATGGCCTGTCTCCAAGGTTTTTGGTCCCTGATAATGAGGGCTAACATCATACGTGCTATGAAGGATGGAGGTTATTGCGCATACCTTGCTTTTCTCATGCCCTCACTGTTGTAGTACATGATTTTCCTAAAGATGACAGAAGAGTCCAGCATGCATTAAGTATTGCACAAAACATATTCAGACATTTTAGTCATTCTGCTAAAGCATTCAAAATACTGCATCAGATACAAAAGGAAAATAATCTTCCACAACATCCGTTGAAGCAGGAGGCAGCCCCCAGGTGAAATTCCACCTCCTACAAGGTACAATGGCTTCTTCAGCAGCATAAAGCAGTGCATCAATACACCATGGATCACTTAATAGGGAAAGGGGATGTGTTACTCAGTCAAGTCAGTGGACCCTGATGGCACAGCTGTGCCACATTCTTTAGTTATTTAAGGAAGCCACTGAGAAAATGAATGCAGACAATGTCAGTCTGAGTCAAATAATACCCCTGACATTTCTTCTTGGAAACAAACTCAAAAAGCAGAAGGCAACATTTCTTGAGAAAGGTAGTGCTGTTTCTCTTGTTAAAAAGCTAGCTATATCCCTGGAAGTGGATCCTAGAATATCAATGACATTAGAATCAGAACATTATATTCTGGCCACAGATTTAGACCCTTGATTTAAGGCTAGCCTGCCATCCTTTCTCCCCTCTGGCCTTACAGACATCAACAGGTATAAAGACCAGCTCACTGAAAAAGTCTCAGATGAAAGGATGGATACCATTTCAATTTCACAACCAGTTGAGCATGCACTCTCCCAAACCTCATTACCAGTGGGCAAAATGTCCAGAGGAAAAGATGAAGATGATGATGTTTGGTTAGGGCTACATGATACTAATAAAGACATTAATTCTTCTTTTGTTGGCTAAGGTCATTCTGTTATCACTGTAGTTGAAGACTATCTAAAAGACTCCAAAAAACGCAGTATATGGGATGACTCTTTGAAATATTGGCAACGTAAGAGAAAAATCTGGCCTGTATTGTGCAGAGTTGCCATTTTATGTTTAAAATGCCCTCTAACCAGTGTCTGCTCTGAGAGAGTCTTCAGCAAAGCTGGTAGTGTTGCTTTGGATCTGCGCAAAAGTTTGTTGTTTGAAAATGTGGAATGTTTGATAGTTACTAACGACAACCTTGGTCTCTTTGCTTGTTCCACTGGTTCTCTATAAAGCTGTTTTGATATAGATTATGATGATGAGCCAGTATGTACTGATTAAATTTAATTGGTGTTTGTGTCGGTTTGAGAGTTTGTCCTGCTGATAGACGTATGGCCAGAGGGGCAAAAACAAATAAATTTAATAAGAAAAATGAAAAAAGAAACCATGTTACCTGTTACATGGTGACTAACAAACTAGACTGTTAGTCGCATCTGTGTAAAAAAAAAAATGTAAAAAGAAATAAAAAAATGTATGTGTGCGTGGATGGGGGGGGGGAATTATTCAGCCTCTAGCTGAAATGTAAAATGTACAATGAAACATCATGGGAGACTCCAATACTGGCAAAAGGAAAAACCGCTAACTTCAACTCAGTGTCAGCTAAAAATTTGGCCTAATAGAAAAGAAAGCAAAGCAAAGAAGTGCCCAGTGCCCATTGCTATGTGCCCAATAGGTTCTATATAGTACTTAATTTGCTTGCTTTACAACATTTTGTATTAGCTCTAATTTTCTTCTGACCACATCTGGGTGGGTAGGGGGTCCTGTAAGCCATGTTTCGTTTCACACCCTACTTTTTGGCTTTTTGCTTTGCAGGTTGGGCAGGGTCAGACCAAAAACAGAGAATTTTTAAATTGCAGGATTCAATGTGTCTCATGCAGCACTTGGTACTGTTATGCCACTGTCCCAGTACATATTATGGTATTTTTCTCCTGAAAAATGTATTTTTTCTACCACTTATCAATATACATACCTGAACCAGGCACATCCATATCCTTTGCAAAACCAAATCCAAACCTGTCCTGGATTTGGAAAATCCCAAACCAAATCCAAATCCACCCTGTCTTTGCCCATCTCTGCTTGAGACACTTGATTGCCAGAAGTCTAATTTATTTTTTCTATAGTAGTGTTCATCCTCTTGAGCCAGACCCGGGATAACTGTTCAGCTGCATACCTCAGGGCAGGCCTGACCATCCTGTTCCTTTCTCATTGCTGGGAAGACAATTCCCCTGCAGATTCCCATCCTCATGGCAGGACCTGGAGGGAAAAGATCACCCCCCTCTGAGCAAACATATCCAGACTGCCCACCAGCTGAAGCAGAAGGGTGGGTCAAGGTGTCCCAGCAGGCTTCATACAGGTGATGTATGCATGTGGAGGTACACATGTATGGCTCCTTCAGCCCTCCCAGACTTATGTCTTACCTCCAGGGCATAGGGGCTAGCATTGGGCTTTCACCTGGTGACAGCCAAGAGCCAGGAAAGCACACCACACTAATCTGATAGAGGAGAGCTGCCAGGCAGCTATCAGTCCTTTCTTGGCAATCCACCCCCGCAACTCCCTGTGACCCGATCTTGTTCCTGAACTTGAGTCACTGGTGTGGGAAAAGATAAGGCACTTGAGAGCACCTCAGCCCTCTACACCACTGAGCTGGCTTTCAGTAGCCTACTTTTAACAAAACGTCACACAAACATACCCTAATGATGAAGCTACAAGCCAAGTTGCCAGAGGTGAATTTCCTACTAAATAGCAGAAATTTGTGACTTGATTCACGAAGGTGAAATTGTTGACTTTGCCGTAACTTCCCTGGTAAATTAGAGCTTTGCAACATCTCTAAACACATCACAACTGTAGGTCATTAAATTGCTCATTGAGTCCTTGTCCCCCATTGTAAACCCGTGCTGGAGGTGATGGTGAATGCAGCAGTGCAGTAGTGAATACCTTGTTTTAGATACATCTTCTGCAAATCATACTATGTTGTGTACATTATACTAATATATTTTATTTATCTATTTATTGGATACAATCGGAATTACAATCCTTTGAGTCACAGACTATTTTGGAAAGGATCCAGGTCGGTTACAGAGGGTGGAGGGTAGACAAATACAGAGAACGCACAATGAACAGGTAGAAATTCATAAAACAGTACTGCAAGTGCAGTTCTGGCATAATCTTAGTTAACTGGTGGTGGTAGTAGTAGGCATCAATACAGGATAACCCTTGTCAGAGAGGTAAATGATGCTGCCTCTTGGGATCTATCGAGACCCTGTGTCATTTTATTGGGGGTATGAAAATACCAGAGGAGGGCAGAAAGTTAGCCACAGTCGCATTTTTCTGCCTCCAGGAGTTGTACTTTGAGGGACAATTTGAATTGGGAGAGGCTAAGGGTCTGAGAGATGGGGGGGTAGAGTGTTTAGCCAAAGAAGGGCACGGTAGCAGAATGATCTTTGCCCAAGGGATGTTCTACAGTGGGGGACCAGGAATGGGGAGGATGCTGCAAGTCTAGTGCTATGCCTGGGGGGCTACACTGACTATTGGGAGAAGGCTGATGGGCACCAGCAGGTGATGGATCTTTTTCACTAGAACGCAGGAATGGTACTTAAGCCTTCCTTGGAAGTTTAGCCAACCAGCCAGAGCGTAGATCTCACACGTATGTGTTAATCTGTCACACCCGGTGACTAGGCGGCAAGCTTTATTCAAAGCAGTGTTGATGCTACGAAGGGTTGTAGGGTGCGCAGAGCCATATATCACTATCCCGTAGTCTATTAGGGAGAGGATAGAGGAGGTGACCACAAGTTGCATGGCCTGTGTGGGTAAGCAGTGTTTAAGTCTGTAGAGAATACCCACTCTAGTGTTAACAGCGGAGGAGAGAAGTTGTATGTGATGATGGTAGGAGAGGGAGGTGTCTAATGTAATTCCCAGGTATTTAAAACATGTAACATGTTCAAGTGGGGTGCCTTGTTTGTTTTTGATTAGGAGATCCAACTGGCTATGTGGACTTTGTCAGTGTGCAAAGATCATTGATTTTGTTTTTTGATAGTTGATGATCAGGTGGTGTTCAGTGAACCAGGTTTCTAGCTCCCTGAAGAAACCCTGACGAGCTCGTTGGAGGGCGCTCGGCTGTGGGTGTTTCCAAAACACTACCACGTCATCAGCGTAGAGTAGCAGGTTACTGCTACATGACTTGGGGAGAGAGTTTAAAAAGAGGGCGAATAGTAGAGGGCCAAGAATAGACCCCTGTGGGACACCTGAGGAAACTGTTTTACAGGAGGAGATGGTGGTATTTATCCTTACTTGCTGTGACCAGCCAGTTAGCTAGTCCTTGAACCAGGCAGTAGCCTCTGGGACCACATTAAGTTGTGGAAGGACATAAAGCAATAGACAGAGATGTGTTCAACCTACAGTTGTGTAAGCTTATGATCAGTTGTCAATTATATCCTCTATGTTGCTATTTGTACCAATGTGAATACAAGCCTTTTTCCTGAAAAAAGGAAGGCAAATCTCAGTGACCCAAGCCAGTCAACAAAATCCAAAAAATTAATAATTCAATACATGTTTACAAATGTCTTGATCTGGGTCACCCTTGAGAATGGACATGTGCTGCTCAAGACCTCTAATGGAAATAAAGAAAGAAATAGATAATGATACTATCATCCCCTTACTCTTCTTTAAACATTGCCATCTGCTTAGCCATGACACTCCTGGGGCAAAGGGAGGGGCAAATTGCTCCCCCCTCTCACTCCATCTCTGGGATATGTGCCATATGATTCTACATTTCAATTGGGTTGGAAATGAATGTTGTACTCCAGAAAGCTACCTGACATAGCCTAGAGTGGTATGATTACCCCCACTAGCATGGATTGGTGGTAGAGAGGCCACTACAATCAAAGGGCACTGCCAACCTATTTAGAAGTCTAATTTTCCCATCTTTAAAAAACAAATTATGATTGCTCACATTCTGTAGACATTGCTGATGTAGCTGGTTGTTTGGTTGTGATTCTTTTTTTCTTTTAAAAAGTGAAAAACAGAATGGCCCCTACTGGTGTTAGCACACAGAAACATGTTTCTTTACGTTCCATGATCCAACTTTCACTGCATCTTTCCTTGACTTGGGAACACCCCAACACTGTCTATACACTTAAGATGCAGTAGGAGGAGAGAAGACTATTTTATCATGGGGGGGTTCACTGTTTGGGGGTGTTCATCGTGTTCAGAAGTATGCAATAAGAGTAAATCAAGTATTTGAAACAAAACAATGTAGAGTATAATTACACTATTTTCATGCATTCCAGTTCTGCTAAGAAAGGAAGGCAATAAAAGAACCAAAAACTTCTATGTTTTTTAGAGAAGGTAAGAAATCAGAAAATGTGGGTTTTCAGATAGAAATAATATGATGCAAAAAGGGTTGACAGTGTTTCTTTAACATATTTGGTTCTTAGGTGGGCTAGGGAATTAGGATGGGATTTTAACATGATGTTGAATGCTGGCACAGTGCCAAGAGCAAAAACGGTTTGTTTTTTAAGTGTATTGGCAGGAGAGAAGGGGAAACATTGAGTTCAGTGCTGGTCAATAAGTAACAATGATTACTCCTCCTTCCCCAAATCATGGTTTGAGGGTGGGGTTGGGTAACTAATACTTTATGGTATTTTGGGTCTTTGGGTGGATGCTCTGTGGGACGTTGATTAGAAAAATATGCAATATACTTTTTCTGATCAAGCTAAAGCCCACAGAGTTGTTGTTGACTTTAGGCAACTCTTGTTTATTTCAGGTACCATCTCTTCATCTTACTGTTCATTTATAATACTTCTACTGTGATTTTGGTTTCTGTGTCCTTCCCAGCAATAAACATACACTATAAAGCCCAAAACTCAGTAGAAAGCATCATAGGGAGAAGCATGAAAATCCTTGTGTATGGTAGGCTAAGCTAGAAAAAAAGGTTCTAGAAAACAGGCTTTTCAATTGTTCCAGTTTAGGATGAGAGTAACAAACTGCAGATGTGTTTGGCCCTTGAGAATTTTTTAGTGTAATGCAGTTGCTGGTTTAGCCAAGTACCTGATGATTTTGTCCTATTTTTTTATCCAGTTTGTGTACCACAGTTATGAACACTGTTTTTCTGCAAAATCACCCTTATTTCTCCAGTGTGTCTTCAGTCGATGAACGCTTCAGTGATAAATTAGTCCATATAGGCTTGGGAGGTTATAAATTTGAATATTAATAAGTGCTGCTTTTTTCCTGCCAAGTTTCAGTCAGGAATTGGAAAAGCACAGAAACACCATAACTTGGCTGAGAGAATGATACTGACTTGTAATACAGAGAGCAGACACTAATCATCTTTGAGACATTTTAAATGGACACATTTCACCCCCATAGGCCTCAGATTGTTCCAAGATTAAAAAATACATGTTATGATTACTCACATTCTGTAGAGACTGCTGATGTAGGTGGCAGTTTGAGTCTAATTCTTTTTGTTCTTTTTAAAAATAAAGAGCAGACTGTCCACCATATTGGTGTTACCACACAAACATGTGTTTGTTTATTCTTTAATCAACTTATGGGTATGTTCCTAATGTTTAGGATGTATGCAATAAAAGTAGATCAAGGATTTGAAACAAAACAAGGCTGGGTATAATTTCATCGTTCCCATGCCTTTCAGTTCTATTAAGAAAGGGAGCAGATCAAACTACCAACTACTTCAATGAATTTTAAAGAAGGTAAGCAGTCCCAAAATGTTGCTTTTCAGCTAGAAATAATATGATGTAAAATGTGCTGACAGTGTCCCTTTAAACTTTGTTTCTTATCTTCTGGCAAAAGGCAGGCCTGCTACACAAGTTTTTCTAGCATGTGCCTCACTGGCTGGTGCTTGTATCTCCCCTGCCCACAGGCAAATTATTGGCTGGGGATTAGTTTTACTAGACACAGGTCAGCCAGTGACTCTGAAACTTGTATCTTGACTGCTAACACTCATTGCTGTTTCTCGACAGAAGGAATTCAACAGAGTAGAACAGCCAATGAAGCTGACAGTTGTCACAGTGATGATACTGATACTGAACTCCATGCATGAACTACAGTATCTGAATCCCAGACTGAGTCACATGAAAACAGAAAAGACCTTTGATCAAAAGCTCCATGGAATTCCCCTAACTCAAGGTTTTGGGATGATGAAAAAGAACTCAGCTTATGATGCACTAGATGTTGTGAGGCAAGGATGAAAGTGACCAGGAATATAAACCTTGCTGCAGATACCAGTAACTTCAAACAAGAAAAAAATGAAGCTCTCACTATAACAAGGATTCCAGGCACATTGCCATATACTGTTTGAAAGGATAGAGTGGGACTACATTATATACAGTGTAAGGGCAGGGCTACAGTATAACATCAGTTAGAAAGCAATGGACAGAGCTGAAAATCACAAACATAAAAATGTCCTTGGTGTGATCAGGAGAAAATCAAGTTGCTCAGGTAATCTGTGGGTTCACCAGGATTCATTTATTTACTTATATTTTTAATTTTTTACTAAAAATGTGTTTACCGGGAAAGAATGTACTAGGTCTAAAGCCCTCTTTTACAAGCAATGTCACAGACAATACAAGAACAGCTTTAAATTTATAAGTCATTTCATAATAATGCCCCTAAATGTAAATTTGTAGGCCTTGTTATCCAGATTGGATCATCTGGTACCAGGGACATTATTTCTTTATCTGTTGGATCCAACTACACTAGAAAATTGCTGCTGACCTGAAACTGCAAGAGTGAAGAGATCAGAAGCTAGATTTTCAAAGGCTCCAATCTGCTACAAAATAAGACAGTGCCAAAATTCTGGTAAATGGAGTCTGGGAAATTCCCCCCAAAATAGCATTTTCCTCTGTTGGGAAGTTACATGAAAACGTCTGAAACCTGTTTGTATTTTATGGAACGTAGCCAGTTTACTGAAAAAAATGTTTGCAATTTTCACTTCTATAAAACAAAAAACCTGCAAGTCTGATACTTAGTACTTTTTCATGTTTTCTTCCAGTATTTGACTAGCTGAATATTCATTCCACAAGTTAGGAATTTACGAGAAAAAAATCTTCATGTTTTATTTGCACTTTTTCACCAATTTTGATGATTTCTTTTGGCCACACATCACAACAGTTGTGAATGTCAAAGTAATTTATGGAAGTTCTCCAAATGCCTTTTTCACATAATATATCATCCCAGACAGTTTCAGATGTTGAAGCTGCAATTTGTTTTGTAAAAAATCTGTCATGGTCAGTTTTTTTGATGTTTTATCAGCACTTCTTTTTTTTTGCCTGCCCTCCAGTTTTCTCTGTGTGGCCATGTCTGCAGAATGATGTCATGCAAGGGAGCTGTCAATGTTTTACATACAACACCAAGGCATTCTGGGTAAATTATAAAGGTGATTTAAATGTTAGTTACTCAGAGCTGCAGTCCCTTGTTATGGTGGTGGTGACTGCACCTAATATGTAGATACACATAACAAGGCATTGTGGGTACAATAAGAAGTTGTTTTTCAATTCCCTTACTTTGAGGTGCAGTCTCATATCTCTGTAGGGACTTCAACAATAAAAGCTCTCATATGTTTATTTTCCAAGCAAGGCATTGTGAATATAGTATCTAGCTGACAAGAGTTCTTTACTTAGAGATGTAGTCTCCTATGTCGATAGTGTAGATGTCTGTAATACCGAGACTGACCAACAGTGGTCCCTGTTTCAAATCAGTGCTTATAAACTTTGTTTCCCTTGCATGATGTTATGCTTGGGGGTTGTAACGCTGAGAAAAAAAGGGCAGGTTATGCAAATGAAGCAAAGCATAGAAATAAAAGCATTTATTTCATGGAATAAAAGCACTTTTTGGCAGTTTGCATGGTAGGAGATTGAATCACAACTCCTACAGGTAAGTATAGTTTACTACTTCCATTTGCTATGGCAAAGCTTGCTAAATCACTTTAACAACGTTGTTTCCCTTGCAAGATGTAAAGGTTGGGGGTTGCAGCACTGAGGAAAAAAGGGGCAGGGCTATGCAAATGAAATGGAGCACTGAAATAAAAAGATTTTTTCATTGAAAACAGTACTTTTTGGCAGTTTGAATGGTAGGAGACTGATTCACAACTCCCACAGGTTACTATGCTCATTTGCTATGGCAAGCTTCCATAAATCACTTTAAACTTTGGAGAAACAGGTCCTACTGTATAAGCTTACTGACAGGGAGGACTAGATTACGAGTTCAGGAGATGACATCAGCAGCAGCTCTTCACTGAAACTGGCTTTTTTGAACAGGTAGTAAAATCAGGGTTACAAAATAGCTCATAACTATAAAATGAAGTAACGTAGAAATCTAATTTTTGGTATGGGATTTATTGGAGGTATGCTTATTCTAATTCTGCAGTGTAGCACTTTTGGTCAGAGTCCCTCTTTAAGGGGAAGCCATTAGGGCCTAACAATTTGTTTTTATTTAGGGATGTAATAGCTTCATAGAATTCTTCCTCCTGTATTTGTTAGAACCATTGTAAGCTGTTTTCTTCAGTTAATTTAAGGAGCTTGAGGTTTTAAAAAAAGCTGTTAAAGCAATCTTCTAGGCTTTCAGAATCAGACTTTTTATATAGGTCAGCATAGAACACAGCAAATACCTTATTTATGCCACCTAGATCAGTTACCTGTTTACCAAATGTAGGGCCAGATATTCAAAACTTAGCCCCGGGGCAAAATTAGCACTGCACAGCATGCAAAATGAGTCTGGAACCATTTGCATGCTATATTCAAAGGAATAGCCCCATGGCTAAATCAGTTGAATATAGCGTGCAAATGGATCCATGCAAACAGGGCTGAGAGTGCAATGCAAAAATAGCCTGGCAAATAAGACAGCACTGAATATAGCAACCAGGAAGGCCAAACTGCAACAGCAGCCAATGCACACAGAGGTGGAGTAAGGAAGAGTTGCAGTAGGTGGCCAGTGTGTGTAATAGCAATGAAGTGGTACACAACAACAGCTAACAACATTTCAGGCCAAACACAGCAGAACTATGCTATGCTTTTGACAGGTTTGCCTGGGGCTAACTTGTTTGGCCGACGCTAAATTTTGCTATATTCAAAGCTCCTATGCAAATGAGCCTACTTAGGCGATCCATGGGCAAACAGCCACATTAGCATCTCATTATGGGCTGCTCTGCATGCATTACCATGTAGATTGCCCAGGGCTATTTCATGATGCACACAGCTCCACCTGTATGTCAGACTGGAACTACAGGTAAGTAGCTGCAGGTTGGGTGCAGTCACAGGTCTACCTGTATGTCAGACATGATAAACAGCTCGGTAGCTGCAAGCTGGTGCACTCACAGTTCCACCTATATGTCAGACATGATTAACAGTTTGGTAGCTGAAGGCTGGATTTGGAAACAGAAACACAGACTATTGTGGCCCAGGGGACTAGCACCACAGGAATGAGTGGTTGTGCTGCATGCCCTAGACATATTGTTATTCCTGCTACAGTGTGCATCAAATGGTACAGTTCCATAGTAGCTGGTATTGTGAGGGACACAGCAATGCCTACGGTGTGACAGGCAACAATGACTGCTGCTATCCACACAGTAACATGCACAGCTGGCTGGTGTGTTCTGACAGTGGACGCCACAGTCATACTGTCCTGTGACCCACATACGTTGCATCAGTGGCATGGGGTTCCCACACCAACATACACATGGCTGGCTGTGTGTGATGGGGAGCCTGGACAGGTGTGTGGTATGTGCCCTGGGGGGGCAGGCAGACACATATCATTCATACAGGCACACTGATGTGAGGAGCATTCTCATCACTGGCACATATGCACAGTGTGGATGGCCCCAGCTGTGTGGCAGCACCTACTATGTGGTGTAGCCTTGCCACCTGTACACCCTCCCCTCAGTACCCTCCATTCCCCCAGTGCTGCATGTGTGTGCTGGATTGTGGTGGCGTACCCTTATGGGGGGACTGGCCGTGTGTGCAGCATTTCTCTTCCACAGCATATGGAGTCAGCCAGGTTGGCCATCTGCCTTGTCTGCCTCCTCGCTGGCTGCAGTCATCAGGTGCACCATGATGCTGTTGTTGCTTATGACCATGTTGCCTTTTGCTGATTTGTCCATGCCCCCATCCTTGTTTTGTCCAGAGTTAAGACTACCTTTTTCTGGGCAGTAATTTGTGCCATGCAAAGCGTCATGCATAGCTGCACAAATACACTTTACATGGCGCTAAAGCACTGAATATAGCATAGTGCCTGTATTCATGTACACGCCCCTTCTCTTTGCATGGTAGATACATTATAATTTTGCCCAGCTCTAATGCAGTTTGCCCATGCTATTTGGTCTTTTGAATGTAGGAGACCCGTGCAAACCCAGTGCAAATGGTTTGCGCCCAGCACAACATTTTGAATATCTGGCCTGTAGTGTCTCTTAGTCTCAAAATGCTTTTTTGATTATTTGGATTTCTAAGATGAATAGCATAAAGTTTTCCCCCCTTAGGGCCTGATTCCATATACTGTATTGGATCTTGGCTAGGAGGCAACCTAGGAACAGTATATCATAGGGGTTAAGGGCACTGAGCTGCAAACATGAAGATCTGATTTTGAATCCCATCAGCCCCCACTTGCATACTGTGTGACCCTGAGCAAGTCACTTAACTTCCTTGTGTTCCCAGGTTGCACCTGAAAACAAGCGCTGGCTTACTGTGCCTTTTCTGGCTTTGTTCTTTAACAGTCATTGTACTCATTTTTGGCCTTTGACCACGCTCTCCACTTTTCTTCAGATTTATTAGTCTGCAATTTAGCTTCAGTCTTATGGAGAACACTCATTTTATCTGAAATTTGAGGTAATCGCTCTGTTTTTTTTAGAGACTATACCTAGTGGAGGGCTAAGTGACTAAAATTCATAATGTGTAGTATTTCACGTATAACCCAAATTTCGCATAATGCTATGCAGCTCGAAGTGAATAATTGCACATCTCGAAGTAAATCAAAGTTTCCATTGTTCTCTATGGAAGTTGCATTACTTCACTTTATATTTGTGCTGTTTAAGGTAAATTTTGCAGTGATTTATGGAATGTATGGTCACATGGGTGCTATATTGTCTTGCACAGCCTCAGTTCATCATAGTGTGTGTAGTGGGAAGCTGGAGATAGTTTGCTCTCAGAGCTCTGAGATTCAGAACATCTTCAAACCTTTAAAAAACCCATTTTGCTACTCAATTTTGTGACAAAGTTTAGTAGCTCGACTATAGTAAAGCCTTATGTAGTGATATCTGTGATGACAGATAGCCATCTGTTTGTTATTATTTGTATTATATTTGTGATATAAATATATGTTTAGAATTCTGCTTAGAAACACAGGCCAGGCAGAACAGCCCTATGGGATATTGGAGTTTTCAAAGAAAAAAAAATGTGCTGGCCTTGCTTGTTGTCACCTCTAGCTTGTGAAAGCTGACTTCCAATGACTATAATAAAGTTAGGTTGTAGAGGCTGTAAACCAGCCACTTGTTATAAAGTATTGCATTTTAAGACCTATTATGAGGAAAGCAACCTCTGACAGATACCTGTGAGAATCTTCACACAGATAGGAGAAATAGCTGTCAGGAGGTTCCTCTAAAGACCAAAGGGGTAATTCTGACCTGCCATAAAGCAGGCTCACTAATTAAAAAAAAAAAAGTATGTATATATATATATATATATATATTTTTTTTTTTTTTAAGTGGGATGCTTAGCAAATGTGCAGATGCCTGTGACTGCCATTCTGTATACAGGAATGTGAGTGATCTCACAGCCAGCATCACCACAGAGCTGTGACCTTACAGGCTGGGTGGGACCTCTTTCCCCCTCATGATTGTCAAGCTGCAGAGGGAGCAATATATACTTGTGTTTGGACTTTGAAGAGATGCTTTTTATTTCTGGACTCCTGAAAGAACACACTCTCAAGAAGCACTTCTACCAAAGTTAGGTAATTCAATCACCACTATTTTCTACTTGAAACTAGGGTAGGATACTCTGTATAAGGTGGTCTGTTTATAATTGTACATTTATTTTTATGACTGTACCATTAATGTTATATGTTCTGTGTTTTTTATTTCATTTACTATTTTTAATTCTAGTAAACTTTGTTTTCCTTGAAATTCACCTGAGCCTTTTCCTCATTTTAAGTGTGAATGCTGGGGACAGTGTTGATAATTCTGACAGTACTGTTAAGCGCTTACAGTGTGTTACCATATGCACCAAGGTAAGGAAAATATCAAAGTCTCAACTGAGTCGGCAGGAGGATTGTGATCCAGGTTGTGTGTCCGCTGGGTTAAGTATTACTCTGCATTTTCTGAAAGAGAGTGTGATATTTGGACCTGTTACCTGGGCATGCTAGCAAAAAAGAGTTCATATTTGACCCCAGGACCCAAGACTGGTAGTTGTTCAGACCTAAAACAGACAAGAGGATTACCCTGTTTGTATCCTGTTCACATATTGCACTTTGAGGTTGGGCAATGTGGGAGCAGAGGGCCTGACCCCTGGAGTGCATTTGTGACAATATCATCAAGCATTTATTGATTTTTTGTGAATATTGAACATTAATTTAGTTGATTCAGTCTCTGTAGTGACAGACACTGTAGAAGTGTGCTTTGGGGGAGGGGCAGATCTGTGGTGTAGAACACATATTAGTGAGAAAAGGGAGTTTTTCCAGCTGTTGTTGGTTATTGTTTTATTATTTTTGTGTTCCTGTAGACAAAGTACAACTTAACTGAATTGTTTCTAAATATTTTCTGATTGCTGAGCAGTTTTTCAGTCTTTTTACAGGACTGTCTGTATTGTATATATACTGAATAGTTACAGTTTCTGTGCCTGAACTTTAATCTGTGTGTGTGCTGCCTGTAATTTAATATGCATGTCATTGCATCACCACAGTAGCAGTACTTTGAATTTGTAATCCTGTCCACAATATATTTCCCTGCTTCTGTAGCTAGGTATTGTGTCCCCCCCCCCCATCAAAACAAGTATAGGTTTTTGAGTGTCTGCTTTTTGAACATTGGCTGAGGATTCAATGACAGGTATTTTGTTGTGCCTGTTGCAGTTATTATTTTTCTTCCCAGCCACCCAAATGTGCCAAAATATTAAGTTGCTGTAAATTGTCTGTGTCATCTGACAAAATGCCTGTGAAGAGACAATCAGGCAAAGTAGTTTCTGTATGTGGTGCTGCTGCCAAGAATAATATGAGCAGTGTTTTTTGTGGTCAGGATGAGTCAAGTTCATCAGAGGGTACCAAGGCTAGCAGTGTTAAGAGTGGCTGTGGTTGTTGCAGTATGCAGCAGAGGGCAAGGGACTAGTTGGTGCAAGTAAAGGGATTTCTTCAACTGTGTTTTTTAGAGCAAAATCAGTCACTTCAGTGATGGTTGAAGATGGTGTTGTCCCTGCTGTTAGTAAAGTTAGTGAGGGTATGGTTGCTAACAACATGAGTTTTGCTACAAGTTCAACCCTGTTAAACTTATCATGTGGGCAAAATGTAGTTGAATCCGTAGACTTGAGTGCAGTTGATATCCTACTCCCGAGTCCGACAATACTTGAACATGATTCTGTTTCTGATCATGCTGAGTCACAGTCTCATGTTTGCACTGATTTTGAGATTAGCCCATCCAAACATTCAGACGTTGATGAAAAAAGTGTGGATGATAATATTGAGGCTGCTGTTGAACATGAAATATCTCCATAGGAGGACAGCATCCAAAGTGAAGTAGGGGCTGATGACTATGATGATGATGATGATAGCAACCCCATTTGGGAACCAGAAAACAAGAAAGTTAAGGTGGCTGTTTCTCAACAGTCTGTTAGTCTTTCCACACCCCCTCCTCAAAGTTCTGCTGTACCTATGTCTGTTGATGATGACCCGGAGTTAATAGTCAGCGATTGTGATGTTCAGTTAGTCACATTGTGACAAACAGCAGAAATCATGCATTACACATCCATTTCATATGCACCAAAAGTGCAGTTACATATGCAGCAGCAGCACCAGTAGTGACATGTGAGGAGTAGGGCATCCAAATCCCTAGTCTCGGATTTTTTTGTACACGATGACAATGATGAAACAGTGGCAACCTGCCAGATTTACCAAGTGCTTGTAAAGTGTGATAAAAAGGGTAGCCATTTGGGCACTGGGGGCCAGCATACTCATCTGAAGAGCAGGCACATGGCACTGTGGACTCAGCACCAGAGGGCAGCTAATGCTGTAGTTGGGTGTTCACCCTCAGTCATGTTAGCGAGCATGGTATCCCCTTCCTTCAGTGTAAGTAGCCATGTGGGTAAAAGTGGTGAAATAACACTGGAGGATTACTACAGGCCTTAAGAGGAGAATAATTTGATGGAATGTTCAAGCAGTGGTCAGAGTAGCAGTGGTGGTCTATGTGGTAATTCTACCACATCAACCAATGTGCTTAAAACACGTCAAAATACCAGCATGTATTGGCTTGTCACCTGGGCACCCACCATCACACGTCCCAGGTAGCCCATCCATGTCAGTTAGTGGAGTACAGCCATGTTGCATGCCATGCATAAAGCAACGAACAATACAGCCCACATCACACAGCCTGTTGGCACGCACCAGTAAATGTCCACCCAATCATGCAGTTGCACATGAACTCAACGCCGCTGTAGTGGAAATGCTGGCAATTGACCTTTTGCCATTTTCCATTGTGGAGAATGTGGACTTCCATCGCTTTTCAGCACACACATGTCCAAAATGGAAGGTCCCGTCCCTGACATACTTTTCCACCCATGCCATCCCTGAGTTATTTCAGATGGTGACAGAGTGTGTAAGACATGCCATTCAACATTCCATCTTGCCTTACATTCACTTAAGCATGGCTATGTGGACAAGTGGCAAAATGGCTGGTAATTCCTATTTGTGTATTACTGCACATTGGGTGCAGCTACTTGGTGCTGTCTGTGATGGTGGGATGGGAAAGCAGTGTATGTAATAAATCAGACTGTGGTGGTGGTAGCAACCTTCAGGGCAATAAACAGCATGCCATGCTTGCAATGCATAATGTAGCAGGGTCGCATACAGGCGAACACATGCTAGACTTGCTACTGACAGAAATTGATGAGTGGCTGCAGCCCTTGTCCCTAAACGTTGGCTTCATAGCTAGTGATAATGGATCAAATGTTGTGAAATGTATCAGCAATGGTGGCTTTGTGCGGGTTCCCTGTATGGTCCACTGCTTAAATCTGATGGTACAGGAGTTTCTGCAGTACCCTGAAATAAAGCAAATGTTGACTGTTGCACGTCATATCTGTTCCCTCTTTACACACCCTGGAAAGGCCCGTGACCAACTTAGGCAGCTGCAGATGCAGAACAGCCTCCCTCAGCACCACCTGAAGCTTGAAGTTGTCATGAGATGGAACTCAACACTTGCATTTGTACGAGGAGTACAATGCAATCAATGAGTACCTATTTATGCACACTAGCCATGACACTTCCAGGTCCTCAGTGTCTATGACAAGTAAACAATGGCGACTCACGGTCTCAGTAAAAATAATTTTGTGACCATTTGAACATGCCACACAGGCAGTGAGTGCTGACACTGCATCCGTTAGTCAAGCCATTCCACTTCTCCGGGTGCTGAGGAAGACTTTGTTGAATCTGCAGCCTAGTTTTGATGTTGCCGGAGATAGGTCAAACAGTGCATTACTGAAACACATGCTTAATATATTAGACAACAATTGACACATTGCCACTATTCAGCAATCTCCAGAATTTGGAATAGCAACAATGCTGGACCCATGCTACAAACATGGCATTGCATCCATACTGGAGGGAGGGCAAGATCAGGTACAAAATCTGACTGGACAGTTTGTGCGATTGGTTCATGGGGCACAGACATCACGTGCAAAGTTATACAAATCACAACATAACAAGGCTGAAGGTCACTGTGGACCAAGTACATCCAGTAAGGTGGCTGAGGGGCAAAGGGTGTTGTCTGCAAAACTTTGGGGCACCTTGTCACAAGTCGGAATTTTTGACCTAGATGAATCTTGTGAACAGGTGGATGATTCATCTGGAATGCATGCATCACAGAGCACGGTTGAGGCCTATTTGGCAGAAAACAGGCATCTGTCAATAATGGATGATTCTTTGGTGTACTGGACTGGCAAGGTGAATGAATGGCCAGCCCTGGCATCAGTAGCAGTGAAGTACCTAACATTCCCACCCTCCAGAGTCAGTGTGGAGAGGGTATTTAGTTCTGCGGGGGCCACAGTGCGTGACTGTCATACTAACTTATCACCAACAAATGTCAGCATGCCAACACCTATCAAAATGAATGGAGGTCACATACCAAGTCGGAGAAGCACATCTCTCTTTGTACCCACTTATGATGCTGGTGTTGCTGCTGCTGATGGTGGTTAAGCAGACCATCCTTGTGGAAATATCAAATGCTGTACCACCGATGTAGATGATAAGGCCATGGAAAAAGAATTTCCAAGTGGGTACAACTCTGTGCTGGAGGATTGCGAGGGCTGCTTCATCCTTAATGAGGATGTGGAGGATGATGGTGGTACCGCATAATGGCATAATTACCGTGTTGACGGCTTTCTCGGTGCTGTAATGTTACTTGTTTTTGGACTAAACAAAAGACAAACAGTGGCCTTCAATGCGTATGACAACTGACAATAAATTACATGTCATTATATTTTGTCTTCCCCTTTAATGATTGTCAGGGAATAGTTCACAAAAAGTGTGCAGTCATTATTACCTGCAGTCAACAATGTATCAACAGTGAGACTGACAGAGACATTTTACCCGTGCCCAGCTATGACCCCGCAGCCAGCACCAATCACGATGATTCAGGAAAGTGACAGAGAGATTCTACCTGTGCCCAGCTATGACATCGCAGCCAGTAACAGCCACCCTGATTCTGGAAAGTGACCTAGAGATTCTACCTGTGCCCAGCTATGACCCCGCAGCCAGCAACAGCCACCCATCAATAATTTACAGTAAGTATGTACCAATGTCATATAGTCTGTTTTTCATTTTAACTGTGGTGTCTGTGATTCTGATACCTGGGCAAAGATGACACTGTCAAAAAACACAGGACACTGATTTCCATTTTATTTTCACAGGTTACAAACTGTCTAAGCTGTCATAAGTACAGTAATCCTACACCCGGAGGGCTCACATCTACAGGTAAGTACCAGTGTTCTTTCATATTTCAGTTTTGATTTTCATTTTTGTGGCACAGGTGAAAAGCATTAACCAGCATTGAAATACAGAATACAGACCACATAATATATTTGTTATTCACAGATGGGAGAGGAGTAATTCATTATGCCACTGTTGTAAAATTGTGTTATCCTGGCCCAGAAACCATGTGACGTCATGTAACTTAACACAGTGTTCCAGTGCGTGGCACTCAGTAAACATGGAACTTTTTTGGACGTGGTTTACTACATTAATAATAACTGGGTATTTGACATTGGATACAGGGCTCTTACTAATAGCTTGTAATTTTACGGTGGATATGGTGATTACTATTAGCTTTGTATTTAAAGCTGTATATGTAACAGAAGACAGGAACAGCCACACTGTGAAGTGGATGTGGTAGAAACACTGAAGTCCTCATACATTTTGCTTCATCTCTTTTCAGGTAAACTTTCAGTGCTGTCCACTGCCGTGGGTGGTATCTTCCACTCTGAAGAAGGATAACACTTCTGATGATCCGCTGAAAACCCATAAAGATGACAAAAATATAATGAACCACTTTTTTAAAAGCTCCCCCCCACCCAAACAACAACAAAAAAATGATACTTATCTTTCATGGATTGACATAGTATCTGTGCAACCAAAGTCAGCAGCCATCCAAAAGTGGTGTACCACCAATGCTGTGCATACGACCTGGAAATAAACAAAATGAATACATTATTGTCTTTCGGTCAACCACAGCAGCTCCCCCCATAAGAAAACATTTTTTTACAATACCATATTAGGTTTCAGAATCTTAACGTACGTGTTCCATGCATATTGATTGGATTTGATGATCATGCCCACCACGGTTCATTATCAACAAGGTTCCCTGAAAAGGAACAAAATGATGGACTGCTTACAACACAGAACCAGATTATATAGAAATTAACTTGATGTGTCTATGGGAAAACATTTACAGTGGAAAGCACAACAACTCACCATTAGTACGAAGGTAGACACCAGGGGCAGCATGTGTTGGTGAGGTAGCATTTAGTGCATTTTAATCTTCATCTGTACATGTTATAATTCAATAACATCAGTAGGAGAAAGCAGCAGCAGCAGCAGCAGGTGGTGTCACAAGGCAATGATGTCACTTAACACACTATGATGCATTTCTGGAGTTTTATAAATTTTTATCTGGGCTTTTCATGACATTAAAACAAAGGGCCAAAAGCACCAGCAGCAGCAAGTGATGTCACAAGGCAATGATGTCACTTAACACACTGTGATGCATTTCTGGAATGTTAGTTTTCATGTGGGCTTTTCATGAAATTAAAACAGGGCATTTAAACACAAGATAGCACATTGGTGGGGGGCATGCTAGGTGGTGTAATGGTATTGTGAATATTACGCTAGTCCTTTAACTAAATGTTCAGAAAAGTAACAAGTATTTTCATGGCTGTTAGTTAATTTACTTTCTTTTTTACATGACTGATGATCGTGAAAATAGTGGACGCTGCATGCTTTCATTACAGACGAAACTGTCGTGCCACCACACATGATGTAATAAAAGTGTCTTGAAGACGACATTTCGGTGACACAATTTAAAATGAAAGGAAAGCACACAGTGTCCACCGAGTTGGCAACCACATGACTTATAATTACATTAAATAAACTAATGAGTAAGAACCTAAAAAAAATTTATGGCAGAAAACATAATGGTGTGTGTGGTGGGGTTGGGGGGGACAGTTTGGGTAGGTAGGGAATGGGATTTATCATTATGAGGGACAAGAAATACAGGATTAAGAAAAGTAACATCACAAAGAAAATATGAACTGAACATAGATGTCATACTATATTCCTTAAAAAAATATGGATCAAGAAATCAGTTAAAAGCAGAGAAGAGCTTTTTAAGAAGACATTTTCGTAGTCCTGTATTTCTTGCCCCTCTCATAATGTTAAATGCCATTCTGCACCTACCCCAAATGACCCCCCCACACACACACACTATTATGCTTTCCTCAATAACTATTTTTTGGTTTACTCATTACTTTATTTTATGTAATAATAAGTCGTGTGGTCGCCAACTGTGCGTCCACTGCATGCTTTCATTTCAGTTTAAATTGTGCCGCCAAAAAGCCATCTTCTAGACACCTTTATTGCAGTATGAGTAACGGCATGACAGTTTCACCTGTAATGAAAGGACGCAGTGTCCACCATTTGCCAACTATCAATCATGTAAAAAATAAAGTAAATTAACTAACAACTATGAAAAATAACAAACAAAACATTAACTGAACAGAAATATCATACTTCGGCTAGGAGAAAAAATAAACATTACTTAAGGAAAAACTGAAAAGCACAGGAAACTTTTTGTGGGGGAATTTAAAACTTTTGATCACTTTATTAAGGGGCCAGTGGGGCTGTTGTTGTCCACTGACACTCATGCTCTGCAGCAGGTGGATAATTTCCGAATTCTGCCCCTAGATGCGGCTCACAGCCATGCTCACCAGCTGCTGTGATGGGTCTGCTTGAGCATGGACAGCTGTGGCTACAGGCCCTGCCACCTCTGGAGTTTCAATGACTGGGTCCCTGCAATGGCAGCAAGGTGGAGGCAGATGATCACCCTTGGCCACAGCTACAGGAGTGGCTGCGAACTCCTGCAGCTTGACATCCCACTCATCATGGTAGTGGACAACCATGTGCGTCCTGGGCCCACCAGTGCCTAAATGGCCAACCTTGTTCCCCCACCGGACCAGCACACTACATATCTTGTACTGCTCTACCATGGGATCCCCTGGCATGTTATCAAAAAATTCCCACAATGGAGAGCTACATGCAGGGCCCAGTACAGGCAGTGGGGGGGGGGCACCAGATACAACTGACTGGGCTGCCCATGGTGGAGGAGCAGCTGCCTGCTGCACTGCCAGTGGTGACTGGGTTATAACCTCCTGCTGCAGTTGTTGTGGCTGCTGCTCAGCCTGTTGCTGCTCCGGCTGTGGCTGCTGCAGCTCTGCCAGTGGCTGCTGCTCCACCTGCTGCTGCTCTGGCTGTGGCTGCTGCTGCTCTGGCTGTGGCTGCTGCTCCACCTGCTGCTGCTCCGGCTGTGGCTGCTGCTGCACTGCCAGTGGTGGCTGAGTTACAACCTCCTGCTGCAGTTGTTGTGGCTGCTGCTCAGCCTGCTGCTGCTCCGGCTGTGGCTGCTGCTGCTCTGCCGGTGGCTGCTGCTCCACCTGCTGCTGCTCCGGCTGTGGCTGCTGCTGCACTGCCAGTGGTGGCTGAGTTACAACCTCCTGCTGCAGTTGTTGTGGCTGCTGCTCAACCTGCTGCTGCTCTGGCTGTGGCTGCTGCTGCTCTGCCAGTGGCTGCTGCTCCACAGGCTGCCCTGGGTGGACCCCTGCTGTGGGGCTGTCTGTGGCCACACAAAAATTTGCCCAGTTTAGACTAACTGGGTGGATGAGGCCACCCCGCATTTGTGGCCCCAACTGGCCACCGCCACTTCTCCCTCCATGATCAACATGATACATCACAGCAGAAAAAAAAAAGAATTCATATGGACGTAGACTAACTAAAACAAACCCTTTTTTAAAACAAAAAAAACATTTCTAATTAACAAAACTTGCTGCTGCAGAAAAGTGTTAAACTCTCAAAATAACAACGAAAGAAAACCACCACTATCTACAAAAACAAATCTATAGAAATCTCTCTCTCTCTCTCTCTCTCTCTCTCTCTCTCTCTCTTTCACGCTCTCTCTCACTGGAGCCTACCCTACCACTTGCTCTTTCTGAGAAAGTGAAAGTAAACCACTGATGTCCAGCCTTTTTAACTCCCTCCCTGCATCATGTGACCTGTAGACCCGCAGACACAGTCAGACATGTGATTCACCTTCATAAACTGTAACTGAAAGTGAACCCAAAGTGGACAATGCAAAGTCCATTAAAAGCGAATTATGCATAGCGTTTTGCGAGTTCCACTTCGGGTTCACTTTGAGTTCATAGTGGAACTTCACTGCATCTCTAACTATACCAATAAAAACACCCCTGAGGGAATATTTAAGGGTCTCCCAGTTAGCTACCCAAGATGTGTTATTGGGATCATTCAAATCTAGAAAGTGTTTAATCTCTTGGGTGATTATTTTCTCACACTTCACTGTTATCTAGTAAAGACATATTCAGGCACCATCTGTTTGGACAGTATACCCAGCCTGATTAGTTAGACTGACTGAAATAAGAGCATGGTCAGATATTACAATAGAATGATCACACTGATTCATATATGACCGAGTTCTCATCACTTGAGATCCCAGTGATCTGATGGGGATCTCAAGAAGATCGAGACCAGGGATCAAAAGTTGGAGCATTGCTGGAGGAGGACCGGGGCCTTGGATGACAAGCTGGTTTTGAAAATTCACTACGGTGAATATCAAAAGGCAATTAACCATAAGAAGGCAGAGTTCCTGTCCAGGGAGATTGCTGCAGGAAGGAACAGACCAGCTGTGCTCTTTTGGACTGTAGACAGGCTACTTCATCCAGCCTGTCTGCAGCCAAAAAGAGCAGTTTCAATCACACAGTGAGAAGAGTTTGCTCAGTTCTTTTCTGACAGGTTGTCCTCTATTAGGACTGGGATTTCTCCAGTGGGGCAAGACCAGTCCCGAAGTATAGAGCCAGACTGTTACAGAAGCACTCCGGCTATTTGGGACGAGTTTCAGTCAGTGGGCATGGCTGAGGTCTGCAAGGTAAACTCGAAGCTGCTACCCACTTTTTGGGAACTGGACCCATGCCCAATGAATCTCTTAGTGGGATGTGCTGAATCCATTGGTCCAGTGTTCACCAAGATTGTCCAGTACTAGATTTCAGAGGGGCTTTTCCCCAACATCTTAAAGGAGGCGATGGTGAGGCCACTACTGAAGAAATCACCACTCGATTCTGACATTTTATTATCAGTCTGCCTCCAATGTTCCATTCTTGGGAAAGGTAGTGGTGAAAGTGATGGCTTTGCAGCTCAAGGCTCACCTGATGGCCTTTGACATCTACAAGCCACTCCACTCCAGATTTAGGAGAACGCAGAGAACTGAAACAGCATTGGTCAGGGTGCAGAATGATCGCCTCATGGCAAGAGATAAAGAGGAATGGTCAATTTTCACTCTCCTTAATCTCTCTTCAGCATTTGACACCATAGACCTCATGGTGCTGCTTGATCACCTTAGATAGTTATGTGGACTCGGCAAATCCATCAGCTGGTTTGAGTCCTTTCTGACAGGCAGGATGAAATGGGTAGTGATTGGGAATTTCTCCTGCTCGAAGCTCCTGACCTGCAGAGTTCCTCAGGGTTCGATCTTGTTACCCATGCTATTTGTTGTACACATGCTGCCCCTGGGTGACATCATTAGGCATTACAGTCTGGGTATTCACTGTTATGCAGATGATACCCAGCTGTATATGTCCTTTGCACACAGGACATCTGACACTGTGGAGGTGCTAAATAAATGCCTATCTGAGATCCAGGACTGCATGTCCTCTAACTGGCTAAGACTTAACCCGGATAAGATGGAGGTACTTGTGATTGAGGCTGGCCATTAGTGGGACATGGTTGCCACTGGAGCAGCAACAGGTTTGCTCCTGGGGACCACCTCACTGGTGGAGGCCACTAAGGTGTGAAATCTTGGCATCATCCTTGACAATGGTCTGACACTTGAGGCCCAGGTGTCTGCCATCGTCCAGAGTGGTTTCTACCACTTAAGGAATGTCACCCGGATTAAGCCCTTTACCTTGCCTGATGATCTGCCCTCACTGGTGCATGCTTTTGTTATATCCAGGCTTGATTACTGTAACACACTATACTTCAGGGTCAGTGGAAGTAACTTCTGCCAACTGCAGCTTATTGCAGGAATCGCGGAACAGCGTGAGACGCTTCGAGGTCCACTCATATAACCCCAGTTTTGTGTGAGCTGCACTGGCTACATGTCAGGTGGACGATTGCCTTCAAGGTGGTCTTGCTCACCTATAAGGCCCTATATGGCTTGGGCCCTGGCTATCTGACTGACCTCCTGACACCTGTCTGCCCAGTGTGCTAGCTCTGTTCCTCCTCTGAAGGCCTCCTGATGGTCCCAAGGGTGCAACTTAAGACATCAGGAGACCACGCCTTTCAGGTGGCAGGACCAGTGCTGTGGAACTCCTTACTGCAGTCACTAAGGGAGGCCACCTCCATGGAGATTTTCAAGCAGGACCTTAAAGCACATCTATATAAGTAGACATTTGATGTCCTCTAAATTTTAACTGAAAATGAAAGAGTTTCAGAATTATTATTATTTGATGATTATTATTTATTATGTGTTTTATAATTAACTGATTCTGTTTTTAAACTACTGTAAATTGTTTGTTACATTGTCCCACCTCTTTGTGAAGCACCCAGAGCCTCAGGGATTGGGCACTCAAGAAATACATTTTGACTTGACTTGACTATATGTGATCTAAAGGCCTTAGTGGCAAAGATCTGGTCAGTTCAAGAGCCAGAACTGTGTACTGGTGACCAGAAAGAATACTCTTTAACATTAGTATTAATAACTCTACAGGAGTTTATTAGGTCTAGTGTATCTATTAGGAATCTTAGATCCTTGTATGCTTTAGATAGCCTGTACTGTTTTTTAGTTCTATCCAAAACAGGATACAGAATACAGTTATATTCACCAGCTATAAAAAATATTTGAATTTAAAAATTTGTTCTAGTGGTCCATGATCTCAGTAAATTTTGAGTGACTACTTGTATTAGGTCCATAAATGTTGACCAAAGTAGTGGAAAAGGAATTAAGTGAGCCCATGACTATCAGAAAGTGTCCGTCTTTATCAGCAATGACCTCTTCAATGATAAAGCTAGTCTTCTTATGTACTAACATTGCAAATCATTTCTGCTGCAGGTGCTGTTTCAGCTCAGTTATATCAATGAAAGGATGGTTAGCTTCTAAGCAATAGTACTGCAATGTATTCCACAGTTTGGGTGCCTGTGCATATGGAGTGGCCTAGGCTAGCCGTCCACCCACACTGCCTCCTCATTGGCTGCATACAGCCTTTCTCCTGTTGTTGCTGTGTCCACGCCCCACATCCGTGGTTTGCCCGAGGTTAGGACTACCTTTTCATAGGTGGTAACTTGCACCACACAACATGTTGCAATAATGCACATTGCATGGAAATAACCTTTTAAATATACTGTTGAGCTTGTATGCATGTCCCCGCCTCTCACTTTGCACCGTGCATACATTATCTGTTATGGTCAGCACTAACACATTGCTCCAGCGCTATTTGGCCCTTTGAATATAGCAGTCCTGTGCAAATGTGGTGCAACTGTAGCACAATTAGTTTGTGCTCAGTGCAAAGTTTTGAATATCAGGCCCCTGTGCTTTTTTTTTTATTATTCCCCTTTTTTTCCTGGCGGTACCACCATCTGCCCTCCGCCCTGGTCACGGCCCCCGGAGACCTCCACCACCACCTATAGCTGCTGAGGACCCCGGTCACCCCCGGCTTACCCCCCGGAGGGTGGGGCCGCAGGCCACCTTCGTGACCCTGGAACTGTGACTGGTTGGAGTCCCGCAGCGGCGGTGGCGAGGCTCTCCGGGGAGGGCTTCATCCTACGGTGGTCCCGCCCGCCATTTTCCAATTTTTCCTCCCAGAGGAGGCGGGGACGTGCAATGACACCAGGGTCTGCCCCGCCTCCCCACTCCACGTCAAGCGTCGGCGGTGCTGGAACTCCTGGCCTCCGCCAGGAGTCCTCAGCGCTCCGAGCGCTGCCCGCACCCTCCCCCGGAGTAGGAGAGCTGTCCATCGGACACTCGATCCTACTCCGCCCCTGTACTTTTGTTATTGTCACCAGCCTCAAGGACCTGTCTAATCCACTCCCTTTTCATAAGATCCACATCATAATATTTAGGATGAGATTCCTGTAAAAATGCTATGTCAGCATTAATCTTTTTAAAGTGGCTTTGTATCTTATACCCCTTTACATTTTCATTCAGGCACCGTACTTTCCAAGAGACAACTGTTTTTTTTTTTTTTACCCATAAGGTATGTAAAATTGTATTTGACATAAGCCTGTAAACTTAAAAGGGTAAACATTTAGGCTTTTTGCAAACATCAATGAAGTACAACTGTTCAATCTGCACTATATAGTGGAGTGTAGGTGAGAAAACTGACACAGCCCAAGTGGAAAGGAAAAAAGAGGATGGAAAAGTGGAAAAGGAAAGAGAAGAAAAAGGAAAAGTCCTAGAGACATCCCTTCATAGACTGTATAACACCTAGTGACCATAAAAAGAAAGTAAGAAAGGACTATTTATAACACAATAAATATGCGTGAAAAAAAGTTGAACACCCCAGTATAATAAACTGGAGATGTAATAAAAAAAAACTGAATGAATCCAAATGCCAATATTGGAAGTAAGCTATGACCACTTCACCTTTTTCACCCAGCAACAAATTATAAATTCACTTTACTAAAATTTCTAGTAGTTTGTTAATTTGTAAAAGACAAATATGTATAAAACATGAAAATAAAACTTAATTTATTAAGAGATGCTATCTGAGTATGACAGTTATCTGGTAAAATAAGATAAATCAATGATAAAAATCCTTCTCTCACTATCAACATTTAATCCCTTCTGTAGATTACATTTCCATTCAACAGGTTCAAGAAATACATGGATTCCTACAACAATACCCCAGAAGGGGCTACACCAGAAACCATACAAAGAGAGAGATTGAGGAAACTCAATATGTATACACTTGAGGAAAGGAGGGAGAGGGGGGATATGATAGAGATTCAAATACTTCAAGGGGATCAATATAGCTCAAGAGGGCAGCATCTTTCAGGAAAGAAGATGTGCAAGAACAAGGGATCACAATATGAGGCTGGAGTAGGGGAAGACTCAGGGGCAACATGAGGAAGTATTTTTTCAAAGAAAGGATGATGAATGCATGGAACAGCTTTCCTGAGGAGGTTGTGGGGGCAACAATGGTAGGCAAATTCAGGAATGCATGGGACAGGCAGAAGGCAACACTAGGGGCGGGAAGGAGGAGGTAGGCTGCAGATCAAGTAGGATCTGGAGTTTATACAGTAGGTAGGGAAATGGGCAGACTAGGTGGGCCAGGTAGTCCTTACCTGCCATCAGATTCTATGTTTCTATGTAATATATACTCATTAATTTCCAACAACAAAAAGCACTGTTTAACAAATTACACCATCATGGCCACTGGCCATATTGAATTGTGATGCACATGTGCAGTGGTCACAGACCCATAATGCATCAGTACAGGTATCAACCAATCAAGTGCTGCTCTGTAAAAACCCAAACAACCAGGTGCTCTTGTTACCCTTGAATTCTTAGGTTAATTTAAAAATCAACCAAACTAGAAAACCTAGTGAAGAAAAGATGGCAGAAACTGAAATTTTTGAAGTAGAGCTAAACGATTGTGAGTGCTTGGGCAATACCCAGTAGACAAAGTATGAAATATTATGAACAAATTATATATGTAGAACACCCAGACATCAAAGGATTAAGCCATACAGATAACTAAACAGTCAGGAGAAAGTCTAATAGTTCTACTGTCTTGCTGAAACCACTTACCAATGTGACAGCATTAACATTTTTTATGCAGTGAAGCTGTTTTGCGAGACAGTAAAATGGACATGAAGCATGTGACGTTTTTTAATTTGTTAACTACCAATGAGGACAATGAAAGTTTGCAGGTGCCATCAGTCCAAGACAAAGCAAACTGTCAATTAATTAATTAAATCAGTTCATCTCCTTCTATTGAAAACACCCAGGCATTGAGTACAATTAGTTGTAGCATGAATTCCACTCCCTTTATTTGCACTTATGTTAGAGAGGTGCACACATAAAGCTAGCTAGGGCAGAAAAACAGGGCAAAAGTGGGACAGTAGAACAAAGCTCTCACCAGCAGGGAAGACTGAGTATTTCTACCATCCTAGCCTGCGGACAAAGTTCCAGTTACAGAACTCTTCCTGCTCCCCCCTCAGTACCCACACATTTTGCCTGGAATTAACATATTGATCTGCCCATATGTTGCTGTCTTAACCAGTTGCTTAAAAAGTGAAAACAAGAAAGAACCTGAACATTTCCAACAGAAAAGAATATTTACATTTTAAAAGCTAGGGCACCAAGACTGTTAGAAAACCAGTGGAAGAGAGCAAAAAGAACAATATTACTCACTCAGTCCAGCAAGCAATTATACCCTCCAGGGTGGGCAGTATTAGGCAACACCGGAATGCCCGTGGGTGAAATGAGGCTTGACGCTGCAGGCGGAGGGCCTTATAGCCCCTGGAAGGTCTGGTATTGCTCAATACCAGGCCACTGGAAAATTGGCGCTATGTATTTTTTTATGAACTGCACTTTTCACCCATTCTCCTAAAACCGACATGTTCCAATTTCTTGCAATTTTGAGAGTTTCATATTGAACTGTGTAAAAAGTATTAACATTTTTAATAAAATACTCTCAAATATATTGGCAATTCTGCATGCAGACTGGGGTTTGGACAAAACAATGCAGTGCAAGGTAGGGCAAGGGTTTTATGTGACACTGATTTCTTTTGAATCCTTGTCTTGTTGGTTTCAAAATCCACTGGCCAAGCATAAGTACACTTCAACACTTAACATTTGTTCTGTGTTGAAGCAGTCTATCAGAAAACTCTTTGTTGCCACACAAACTGAAACAAAAGATGGGATAAAAGGTGCAAATTGTCCCATTCATTTAAATTGGGTGCTAACTATGAAGCTGAAGTCTTTTTGTAAGTGGAAGGGCAAGTTTTTCCTTGTGAGCATACTTTCAGTCAAACTAGTTTTGATTCAAACAGCTGAGGATTTTAGCATGGCCCTGCCAATTTCAAACTTGAATAAGCTAGTTGCTAACAGCGATCTCATCTTAGCAACTACCCCCTGGATGCTCACATGCATGGACTACAATAAAAACCTAACTAAAGTCTAAAAACAAGCTTATAAATCACAAAATGTATCTGAACAGTTATCTTTAACTTAACAAAATCATTGCAGCCAGAGTAAAACAAAGGTAAATTACAGGGTACCCTGACTACTGTATGATGCAGTAAAAGTATATTGCTATTTTTTTACATTTTTTGGTAACCACGCATTGTCCACTAGGCACAAGTGCCTGTTTTCAGGTACAACCCAGGAGCACTGCAGAGCTTAAGTGAGTTGCTCAGACTCACACAGTATACAAGTGGAGATTGTGGGAATCAAACTCAAGTCTGCTAGATGCTGTCTGCTCATTCACAATTTTTTACGCTATCCTCTAGATTATACTGCCAGCCCCAATAACCTCCAGATTTAATGTTTAAACATGTGATTTCAAAAATAGTGTACAGTACCTACAGTACAAATTATGATCATTAAACACTTTAACGACATTTTACTAAAACTCAATTATTCACCACTCTATCTGCTTATTTTGTCTTGTACCAAAGTGGGTGAATAGCTGGCAGAGCTCTTTAAACAGCTGTTGATTAGGCTGCATTATTCCACAGCCAAAAACAAAACAATTTATTTCTTCTGACTTTATTTAATATTGATTTGCTGTGGCTCACTTTATAGAATCTAACAACGTATGAAGCAAATGCTTTTAAATTTTGGAAGACAGGCAATGCTTACGATAGCTTATCAGTTTAGTATTCTTTTTAGGATCATAAACTTTTCTTTATGTTTTAAATATATTCAGGTGTCAGTGTATTCATTTAACAATTTATACTGACTAATATATGCTGCAGAAAACATCAAAAGATTTATTGTGAAGCACTCAAGGTCTATAGTAGAACCCCCGCAATTTCCTGCAATTTTTGCAAAATGGTCTGCAATTTTGGGTAACCTTTTCTGCAATTTTCCAGTGGCCCTGCTCAATACCACCCACCCTAGAGGTTATTATTATGCTTAGAAAATGGGCCGTCCTTAAAGTTTTGTTTTTTTTATAATAGTTAAGAAATAAAAAAATAGCAATAAAAAAAGACTAAAAAATTTCTTAAAGTTGTTTTGCTAGTAAAGTAGTCCCTCTACTGGTTAACTTAGCAATGGTTACCAGTAAAGGGCAGTGCAGTGTTTCTAACGTGTTTCACAGTTTTGCTATATGCAGCATGTTCCTCCATGATTATTGTAAGAAACCCCTCTCCTCTACCATAGCTGAGTTGAGTTCCTCATTTTTTAATATTTTTTTTTGTGGTACATTTGTGAGTGAGACCCACACAACTTAGGCTTCATTACTGGCTTATGAATGGAGCAGCATGATCTGTGGATCAGGGAAATGTACTGTTATTTTAAGTAAGCAGAAGTGTGTTTGCATTAAAAAAAACATAAAGATGTATACATGTTTTACTGGAGCAGGAGTGCAGCCAGGACAAGATGAGATCACAGAGGTACTGTTTCTAATTAGTGCTGACCAGACACCATGCTATCGCTACAATTTAGGATAGAAAACATTTTATTTCTGTGGGAGAATTGTAAAAAATGTGGCACAGCGTGTCTCATCTCAGTATGCTGGCTCTAATTGTGATTTGTGTTTCTGGTACATTACACAATGTAGGTATCAAGCGGATGCAGGACATGACTATTAACTGTATTTGTTTCTGTAAGGTGCCCAGTGTTTTGGAAGCAGAGTGTAATTCCTACATGCGGAGTGCACGCTGTGATTTGAAAATGCGCTGATGACCACGATTATGGGAAGCTCATTTCGCTGATGGCTTGCTCTTCATTTTTAAATGTGTGGCTAAGTTTTATTTTTTTTTGGTGTAAATCATTCATCTACTGGCAAGTTAGTTCAGCTGAGGTTCGTACGTTGTTTCTTGTGGCTGCTGGCAATGAATTGGGGAGTGTTTGTACAGCAGTATCTCTCGCTAAGTGAGAGAAAAAAATGGTGGTATTTTCAAGCTGAATGGGGTGCTTTCAGCCAATGGGCAAGTAGGGTGGGTACAAAGATACTTTAATGGGTGAAGGGATACTTGTGCCGATACTTGTTATTCAGAGGGCTCTACCTGTAAGTTAATGCAACCCTGCCAGCCAATCAGGT
Source organism: Neoceratodus forsteri (assembly GCA_016271365.2). Taxonomy (NCBI): domain Eukaryota; kingdom Metazoa; phylum Chordata; order Ceratodontiformes; family Ceratodontidae; genus Neoceratodus; species Neoceratodus forsteri. Next base: position 763,013,513 of record CM057451.1, read on the forward strand.
TTGTTAGATTTTTAAGCCCATTTTCTAATATGCATTAACATGCTGACATTTTTGCAAAAGTCAAAATTTTGAAACAGGACAAACAAGTCCTTTACTAGTCCTTCTCTTGCTGCTTGAAAGCTTGGATATGATTTAACACCCTCTGTGGTCCAGATCTTCAGTGTAGTGGGATAAAGTAAACTGTACATAAGTCCAGAATGCTTCAGTTTCCTCTTGATGTTGAAAAATGCTTCTATTTTTCTAAGTAGTTCATATGGCAAGAGGTTAAAAATTTGATTTTAACTCTTTGGTATTCAAGAAATGGCTTGTCAGGCATTACTCTTTGGAAGTACATCTTTTGTTGAAAATTTAGAAAATGGGCAATGACATGTCTCAGTTTCTCTCCTTTGTTGGGTTTTGGTTTCAGGGATCTGTGCATCCTTGCTAGGATATAACAACTGTGGTAAGGAGGAGGGCCAGCTACGGTAAGTGCAACAAAATAGTGTTAAAAAAGGAAACCATGTTTGAACCTTCTCATCCCTCTGGGATACCAATTATCCTCAGATTGTTCCTTCTATTTCTAGTCTAGATCCCTCACCCTGGACATTCTTATAGTGCCAATTACCACACTGTACAATAAGTCCCTGGCCCTTGCCCAACTCCTGGCATTTTGGAAGCAGGACCTAGTTACACCACTGCATAAAGGAAGTAACAAGTCTCTGGTAGCCAACTACAGACCCATCTCGATCCTCTCCCCCCATCCAAGGCACTGGAAAAGATTGCAGCAGGTCAACTCATCAACTGCCTCAATAAGTATAATCTACTATACCCCAACTAGCATGGCTTCAGACAAAATCACTTTACCACCGCTGCCCTGCTGGACTACACGGACTATGCACATAAGGCCCTGGATGAAGGCAAACTGGTGGGGTCTGTCTTTATTGACCTCACCAAAGCCTTTGATTCAGTCAACCACCCCCTGTTACTGACCCAACTGCAAAACATGGATGTGGTGCCCAATGCCCTTTGCTGGTTCCAAGACTACCTGATATGGAGAAATCAATGTGTCAAAATTGGGCAAACAGTATCCAGTGCAAGACAGGTATTGTTAGGGGTACCCAAGGGATCAATACTGGGGCCCCTACTCTTCAGTCTCTTCTTAAATGACCTTCCCACAGCCTGTGACACCAAACTCATACTGTATGCAGATGATGCTGTGCTCCTAAGCAGCAGCACATCCCAGGCTGTCCTACAATCTGAGCTGCAGAACTCCTTCTCCAAACTCGAGGACTGGTTCTGTAGTCATAAGTTGCTACTAAACTACAAGAAGACCAAAGCCATGCTTATATCCAGCCCCCACAACAAAAATAAGCACCACCCTCTCATCATCTCCAACTCATGCAGTGAACCACTGGAACAAGTTCATTTGTTCAAGTATTTGGAGGTCATAATAGATGATACCCTCATGTTTGCGCACCATATTGACTCTCTGGTCAAGACAGTCAATACCAAGATTGGTGTCCTGTACAGGCACAGGCAATATCTCTCTCCAGGGGCACTCCACCTCTCAGCCTACAGTTTCATTATATCTACTATTGACTATGGACTAGTGGTCTACATGGCGGCAATGGATACTGCACTCAAGAGGGTTCAGACTGCACTCAAAAAAGCCTGCAGACTCACCCTGGATGCTGAGAATGGCACTCACACCTGTACTCTGTATGAACATGTAAACTGGCTGTCATTAAGAAACAAGGTCAAATTCCAGACTTGCATCCTAGGGAAGAAGGCTCTATTGGGGAAAACACCACCATCTTGTGTAGGCAATTTGATCAAGGCAGCCAACTCATTACAGGTCACCAGGGGGAGGACTAGAGGGGCCTTGGCTATCCCCTTTCATTGCACTTCGCTTGGGCAACATGCATTTGCCTACCGGACCCCCCTGTGGATGAATGAACTCCCTGAGTACCTCTTGGCCTCCAATTGTCTGGCCCAATTCAAAACTGACCTCAAACAGCACCTAATAACACTCTCTAAGTGCAACTGCCCCTAAGTCCAGCCATACCCACTCTCTCTGCCCTCAGCAAGCACTAGGCAGGCCTCAGATACCCCTCCCTCTGTCCCTTCTCATGACTTGCCTCAGCAATCAGTTCACATCATGCTCTTTCGGTACCCGCCACCTCACCTTCCCCCCAACTCCCAGTCCTGTGAGTTTCCCTAACAGTCACTACTAATGCAAGCTGCCTGACCATGCCCCCTCACACCCCATCATTTACTCTAGCATGTCTTCTCCGTTCAGCCTCCCCTCATCCCCCTATTTCTCCCTATACCTTATCAGCCTTTTTCCCCCACCCTTCACCTCCACCGCAGTACCTACCTCTCTCTCATACCTTCTTTCTTTACCCCACTGCCAGCTATCCCCATTCCTCTGAACTACTGACAAGGAGCTTTGTGGCTGCTTATTCCCCCCCATAAAGGTTTTTTCTTGTTATTATAACTTGTACCTATGTTTTGAGTAATCCTGTAAGTTCTGAATCCAAGCTGTATCGTTCATTGTGATGTACCTTTGCTTTCTCTTATTGTACTTTGTTTTGCAATCTATGATGTGGAACCTTTGTAAAAGAGTTTGCGCTCAAAGGTCTTTTCCAAATCACCAGATAAATAAATAAATAAAAAATAAAGTCTCTAAGGCCTCCATTTGCTCTTCAAGTTTTATGATCTGGCAATCATTCTTGATTATTTCTTTAAAGTCCTTAAAAGCTTTGTCTGCAACACTTGATATTCTTGTCTCAACATCCAAGATCCTGATTTTGTTAAGTTTAATGTCCTCATTTAATTCTTGAAATGAAGTTAGCAAGTCAAATATCAAGTTGTGTGAGGAATCCACTTATGGAGAAATTTGGTCCAGATGTGAAGTAGAAACAGTATTGACTTTCTCAGTGGAAACAGGGTTAATTTCAGTGATACCAGCCTCTTTCATGGATCTTTTTATTCCATTTAAATGTAGTTCCTCAGTCTGTGATGAAATGTCCATTTCAGTATCCTCAGCCATACTTTACAGCACAGTTGGGAAGATGTGAACCCTCTGAAGCATTGGGCAGTACCACTATGTTAAAACTAACAGACACATCGGTAAGTCTGAGGGAAAAGGGTAGAAAAATTAAGAAATTTAGTTCTAAAAACAGCAAAGTTCAGTTAAGACAAGTGGAATGTAATGAATTGTTACGTATTATGTTTAAAGAATATAATTTTAAAAATGGACTTTAAACTGGGGAGGGGTAGACACAGAGCTAAGCACCTTGCATCCAACTGCTTTGGCTGCATTCAGTGAAATCCATATCAGGAAGGGTATATACAGTAGAAGGAAAGAGGTACTGTTACTTCTTCATAGGTCAATGCTATAATAGCTCCATATGAAGTCCACACCATCCATTGCTTAACCGGTTACCAAATGGCTACCCAGGTGAAAATGACTTAAACTATGAAAGTTTAATATTCATGCATGAACTGAAAGAAAAAGAAAAGTAAAAAAAAAAAATACTTTTTATTTTGTTTGTTTTATTTGTGATTGACTTTTCAGGCCAGTCATAAACCTAAAAAAAAAAACAAAAAAAAAACTGATGTGTCCCTCCTCACTGTTCACTAGAACATTACCCAAACACAATGCTTTTTTTCATTCATGATAGACTTATAAAGTCAATCATGAATGAGAAAAAAAAAATCAGAGTTTATTTTTTTCCTACACCACAGGGACCACACCATGATTATGCTGCCTCCTTCTGGGCTCCACATTTAGTAAAAGATAAGAAGCTATTAGACAACATCCAGCGTTGAGTCACCAGAATGGTACCAAGACTAAAAAGACTACAATATTCGGACAGGCTACAGTCCTTAAACCTGTATGACTTGCAGATGCATAGGGATACAGGAGACATTCTCATGTTATTTAACATCCTACATGATCAAGACTTGATAAGAGACATGAACATTACTTTTGCCCCAAGCCACCTAATTTACGCTGTCACAATGGGCAACGTTATATCCAGAGGGTGACAACCAATAAGAGAAATGACTACTTCACTGTTACGTCCTGCAGATTATGGAATGCCCTACCACGAAGTATTGTGGTGCATTCCTGACTTTACTACCTTTAAGACAGCATTGGATAAACATCTTCTTTATATGTCTGGTTAATCTCCCACACACTGTGTAGGGAAGGCAATCCTGATGGGCCTTGTGCCTCCTTTTGCCTTCAATACCAAGTAACACCAGGTGCCTCATGCCAGTGACCCCCAAAACATCTTCCTAGCACTATGTCCCAGTCCTGGTGTTGGTTGCAGATTGAAAGTCCCCCACCTGAAGTTAACCACCCCATCCTTAAGCACTCAAACCACCTTATCTCACTGGCAACCCAGGGAGTACACTTTCCTGTTTTCCTGATCATAATGAAAACTGAAGGTGGGCGCCCAACCCCACCACTGTTATCCCCATTCCCACCCAACCAATCTTGCAAGAGACTGGTGATGGGTGTCCAACCCACCACAGGTATCCAACCTCCACCTGATCTTGAAAAAGAATAGCATAAGGCACAACACCCAAATGCCTGTACACCCTACCAGATCTGCAAAGAAACCAGAGACATGTGCCTAACATACCACCAGTACATCACCCACTCAGTCTTTAAAGAGGCCAAATGCAGGTGTCAAACCCTACCACCAGTACCCCTACTACCTGCCCAATCATTAAAGAGACTAGTGGCAGGTGCCTGTCTCCATCACTGTTACTCTCCTCCCATCTCTCTAATCTTGAAGAATCCAGTTTGAGGTGCCCAGATTTACCACCAGTACCCCTTTCCTTCCAGCCTGATCTTTAAACAGTCTGGTGATTGGTGGCCCAACCCTGTAGCAAGATCCCCGCCTTGCCCACCCAATCTTTAAACAGACTGTCAGTGGGTGCCTACTTCTGCCTCCAGTTCACCCACTCTGATTTGTCATGGAACGAAATAAAACTTCCCTTGCCCAACCACTAACACCTGTGCCATTATCCTCACCCCACTGGTGCCCAAGTTTGTTCTTGTGCTGCATTTTCTCCATTTCCCTTGTTAGAATTCCTCAGTGTTCCTTGACACACTCTTTTACCTGCAGGTAAGAAAACAACTGATAAAAATACAGGGGCTTACTGTAGTGTTTTTGAGGTTTTTTTTAAGGGGAAAAAAAAGGGATTTCCAAAACTGGACTGAGGGACAGTTTTGCAAACATCTGACTGGATGGCCATGAGAAAGGTGGTAAGAACTCCAATCCTTAACTTTAAAACCAAAAAATTTAAAACAAAAAAGTTATGGGTCTTCAAAAAAGATCCCCCAAAAAACTAAGTCCTAGGAAATGCACACTGCATACTCGAGAATCAGTTTCTTTTCTGAATTACTGTAGTTTGTTATCATGTATTTTTCTACAGTCAAAACTTTTTTTATTTTTTAATATTTATTTCACCAACTTTGAAGGACTGGATACTTAGTACCTCTCCTCACAAACTCTGACTTAGCAAGTTTCAGGCCTGCCCAGTCTTATGCTGATTTACACAAGGACCACACCAAAGCAAGCTACGGAACTGGTGACGTACAGTGCCTGTTCTGCTTCAGGTAGGATTTTACATAAGGACCACACCAAAGCAAGCTATGGAACTGATGACATGTCCAGTGCGTGTTCTCCTTCAGGTAGGATTTTACATAGGGACCACACCAAAGCAAACTACAGAACTGGTGACATGTCCCGTGCGTGTTTTGCTTCAGGAAGGATTTTACATAGGGACCACAGCAAAGCAATTTACAGAACTGCAGAGAAGTCCAATGAGTATTCTGCTCCAGGTAGGATATGAAGGGCATGGTGCAATACTAGCTACAGGTCCAGTCCACCTCATCTGATAGGTCTGCTCTTTCACATATGGCCCACAGGGCCCTGCGCAAAGCAAGCTATATGTCTGGTGTACATAACTGTGCAGCTATGTGGTGAGTGGTCCACGTAGTCACTCACCAAGCAAGCTACAGGGCTGACACAGTGAGTGTCATTATGCAGCTGCATTGTGAGTTGCCCTGCAGGGTCACTTGCAAAGCAAACTACTGTACATGCCAGTCTAGAAAGCATCACATTGCAGCTGTTATGTGGTAGCCAGCAGTACCACTGGTGAAGCAAGCTAAAGGACTAGCACTGTGACTGTCACTGTGCAGCTGCTTCTTTAGTGGCCAGCAGGGCCTCTCAAGAAGCAAGCAATGTGTCTGGTGCAGTGAGCACCACTAGACAGCTGCTTCATGAATGGCCCACAGGACCACTCCCCAAACAAGCTACAGGTCTGCTGCAGTGAGGATCACTATCCAGCTACTTTGTGTGGGATCCGCAGGGCCAGCCACACAACAAGTTTCAAATGTGACACTGTGATCATCACAATGAAGATGCTTTTCGATATCTATTCCAAATGTAAGAAAAATAATAGCAAAAAGCTATGGTACTGCATACATTTAGGTTAAAAAGCTATGAAATGAGGGAAATGTGGTGTTAGGATTTTCAACTCTAATGCCCTCCCCACTTCCCTGCACTCAAGTCCCAGTTTCAAGCTAAAAGTTCGGAGCTATGTCCCACAGGTCTGCTTCTCTGAACTACAGGTCTGGGGCAGTGCCCAATATGCTTAACACCCAGCACCATAGATGTAAGCTACAGGTCTGGGGCTCTGCCCCCATAGGTCTGCTACTTCAAGCTACAGGTGTGGGGCCATGTCCCATGGCTGTACTGCCTTGCATAGGGCTTTCAGAGCCTGGCAAAAAAAAACAAGTATAGATCTAGGGCTGTGCCCTATGGCTTTTATCCTCTACATAGGACCCACAAAAAGCTACAGGAAGCAAACTGCAGGTCTGGGGCTTTGTCACGTGGGTTTGCTGCTTCATAAATAGCTCCCTGGGCCTTGTATGAACCAAGGTACACAGCCAGGGTTGTGCCACTGAGGTTTGCTGCTTCACAAAGGCCCTGTAGGGCTCTGTGCAAAGCAAGCTATAGGTCTGGGGTTATACTCCACAGGTCTTTAGCCAACATTGTTAATAATGTCAATGACAAACGGTATGGGGTTGAAAATGCCAGCTTTACTGGTTGAAGGGCATGTTTGACAATACATTTAATGACAACGTCCCTGGATTTTCTTAATACTTTTAATGACAAACAGTCCCTGGATATTGACAATGGCTTTAATGACAAACAGTCCCTATACTGACAGAACAGTCCTTGCACTGTAATATTGTTTTTTGGATTACATTGCCAGTATTTCTAAACAGTGCCTGAATTGAAGTGTTGGCAAAAGGTTGGCATGGTCAATATTTTTGTGGACAAAAAGTCCCAGGAAATGTTATGTATCACACATACATGGAATACATGATAGCAACTAACATTACTTTTGTGGTTTAAATTTACAACGTATATTGCAACAGAAAAATTGTGATTATTTTTTTTTATTGTACATATGCAGAATAACATATCTGTTCATTAATAACACAACAGTATACTGAAAAAATCTCATAAATTCCCATCCCAAATTACTTTGTTCACAATTTTTGATGTTTCTTTCTATGTCATTTATTTGCATAGAAACAAAATTTAGATTGAACATATATTATACATATTCTGGGGAGGAGGGATTGTGCTATATGTAAGGGAGGGAATCAAGGCCATGGAAGTACACGGGCACCAAGAGGGAAAAGAAGGGCTGGAGATGCTGTGGTTCATCCTGGAGACAGGTACTGGGGCTGCTATCCCTGCAGAGGTGGTATACAGACCTCCAGCACATTGAGGAGAGTTGGATAAGGCACTTGTGGGAGTCAGCATCAGGATGGCAAGTAAGGGGGAGGCAATGCTAGTTGGGGACATCAATGTGTCGGATGTGGAATGGAGCCTTCCAGCTGCAGCTCCAGCAAGGAGCAGGGCCATCCTTGACTCCCTATAAGGGGCTTTTCTCAGACAGCTAGTCAAGGAAGCTACTTTGGGTGGAGCAGTACTGGACCTTGTGCTTACAAACCAGGACAGAACTGCAGATGTCACAGTGAGCAGTCCCCTAGGTACCAGTGATCACCATACAGTGAGGTTTAATATGGTATACTGTGACAGTTGGGTGCCTACAAAAATGGTGACTCAATCGCAGCGCATGCCATCGGGGCTACCAACCAGGGAGGGTGACCAGATGGGAGGGATTGTGCATATAGCAACAGGATGTCACTATATATATACGCATGTGCAGGGGGTGCCAGCGTGCTCAGTGAGGGGCGGTGGTGGAGGGAGGGAGGGTTTGTGAGGGGTGGTGCCATGGTGAGCTGCCAAGCTGGCCCATGGTGTGGTGGGTGGGTTCAGGGCTGGGGTTCCAGTGGTGCTGGATTTGGGTCTGGGCACAGGTATGTTTTGTTAGCCCCAGCCCAAATATTTTTTCTTTCAGTTTTGCACACCCCAACATGCACCCCCTGGAGTTGAGAATCCTTTAGTAGGGAGGTGTGGGGTGGGTGGGAGGGCTGCGCTTGCATAAAATACTTAAATCTAAGTCCCCGGCACCATTTTGCTGTGCCGGTGGGGTACATCGCCAAAATTTATTTTCAGTGATGTACAGCCGCCCTAACAGCGATCGTCTTTCAGCAGTCTCTGTTATGACATAGAACCGTTTAATATTAAGATGTGTGGTTTAATATAAAGAGGGGGACAAAGGCAACCCACATGAGGACAAGGGTTCTGAACTTCATGAGGGTAGATTTTAAAGAAATGGGAGGCTGCCTCAGAAACTGCCTCATAGGAGGGGATTGCCAGTGAGTGTAGAGGCAGAGAGGGAAAAAATAAGGAAGGTTATAATTAATGCAACCAACCTCTGCCTGAAGGAAGTGAGTACACACAGAAGGAAAAAGAGATTATTATGATTCTCTAGGGAGGTGGCCAAAGTGGTGAGGGTGAAAAAAGGGTGACATTCAGGAGGTACAAGGAAACACAGAGGGAGCAAGACTGGGAGATAGACCAAGTAAACCAGAGGGAAGCAGGAAAGGGAGTGGGAGGAGCAAAAGCACAGACAGAGGGAACGATAGCTAAATTGGTAGCTAAAAGGGATAAGACTTTCTTCAGGTGCATAAGTGAGAAGAGGAGAACAAGAGGCAGGATAATGAGGATAAGAAGGGTGGCAGAAGGAGACTGCACAAAAGAGGATCAAGAAAGAGCAGGCAGCTTGAACAAGTATTTCTGCTCAGTCTTCTCAGTGGAGAGAGGGGGAACGAACCTCCAGGGAGCAGCAGAAACAAAGGAGGGGAGGTGGGCACAAGTCCATTTTCTGAGGAAAGAGTCCTAAAGAGGCTAGTAACTCTGAAAGTGGACAGGGCTATGGGACGTGGTGGGATACAGCCAAGGGTAAAAAAGCAACTCTGGAAGGTGCCAGCTGCCCCACTGACTACCTTATTCAACAGCTCAGTGGAAACACGTGTGGTTCAGTAGGACTAAAGGAGAGCAGATGGAACATAGACTTTGACAGCAGATAAGAACCGCTTGGCCCACCTAGTCTGCCCATTTCCCTACCTAGAGGATAAGCTGAAGATCCTATTTAACCAACAGCGTATTTCTTCCTACCCCCACAAAAATTGTCTTATGTCTGTCCCATGCATTCTTGAATTCTCCCACAGTTTTAGACTCCACAACCTCCTCAGAAAGACTATTCCATGCATCCACCACCCTCTCTGTGAAAAATGTTTTCCTCACATTGCCCCTAAGCCGTCCCCCCTCTATCTCAAATTGTGTCCCCTTGTTCTTGCACATCTCTTTTCTGAAAGATGCTATCCTCTTGGACTTTGTTGATTCCACTGAGGTACTTAAACATTTCTATCATGTCCCCCCACTCCTTCCTTCCCTCAAGGGTATACATATTAAGCTCCTATAGCCTCTCCTCGTATGGCTTCTCTTGCAGACCCTGCACCATTTTAGTTGCCCTCCTCTGAGCTGCCTCCATCCTGTCTATGTCTTTTACAAAGATGGGGTCTCCAGAACTGGACGCAGTACTCTAGATGGGGTCTCATCAACTGTCTGTACAGGGGGATAACAACTTCCTGTTTTCTGCTGGTGATGCCTCTCCCTATACATCCCAGTATCCCCCTTGCCCTTCCTACTGCCTTCTCACATTGCTTGCCAACCTTAAGGTCATCTGATATGATTACCCCCAGGTCCCTTTTCATTTTTGTTGTTGTAACTACCTCCCCCCTCATTGTGTAATCTTCCCCTGGGTTTTGTTTCCCAGGTGCATTGCTTTGCACTTCTTTGCATTGAATCCAAGCTGCCATACTTCTGACCTTTCCTCCAGGCTTGCCAAGTCCCTTCTCATCCTTTCCACGCCTCCTTGTGTATCAACCCTGTTGCAGATCTTTGTTTCATCTGCATAGAGGTGTACTTTTCCTTCCAGTCCCTCTGCAATGTCACTTATAAAGACAATAAAAAGGAATGGACCCAGTACTAAACCCTGCAGTACCCCACTATTAAACCCCTCTTTCTTCAGAGTGGACTCCATTTACAATTACCTTCTGTGTCCTGTTGTTCAGCCAATGTTTTACCCAGGCTACCACCCTGGGACCCACTCTAAGGCTGGTTAATTTGACTACTAATCTTTTACGTGGGACTGTGTCAAATGTCTTGCTGAAGTCTAGGTAGGCCATGTCCACAGCACCTCTCTGGTCTACTACTTTGGTCACCCAATCAAAGAAATCAGTTAGATTCATCTGACATGACCTTCCCGCTGTGAACCCATGATACCTTGGGTCCTGTGCCCCACTGGCCTCTAGGTACTCAACAATTATTTCCTTCAGAAGTAATTCCATCACTTTCCCTACCACAGAGGTCAAACTGACAGGTCTGTAGTTTCCTGCCTCTGTCTTGCACCCACTTTTGTGAAGGGGAATCACATTAGCCTTCTTCCACTCCTCAAGTACCATGCCATCCTCCCATGATTTGTTATAAAGGGTAGTCAGTGGTGTCACTAGTTCTCTGCTTAATTCTTTTAGAATTCTGGGGTGAATTCCATCTGGCCCCATTGCTTTGTCCACCTTCAGTTTTAGGAGTTCTTTCAGAACCCTTTCTTCTGTGAAAGGACTGGGATCGACCCCCCTCTCCAGAGTGCTTCTGTTAATTGGATTAGGCACCTCCCCCACTTCCTCTTTTGTGAATACAGAACAGAAGTATTCATTCAGTATCTCTGCTTTTTCACTGTCACTCTCTGCCCACCCTTCCAGCCATTCTATTCAGCCTCACTATCCCTCCCTTTGCCATTCTACACTCCCTGATATACCTATAAAAGGTTTTATCCCCCCTTCTTAACTGAGTTGGCTATCTTTTCTTCAGTTTGTGCCTTTGCTATTCTGACTACCCTCCCTGCTTCCTTCTGCCTTAACGGGTACAGTTCTCTGTCCTGCTCCTTCTGTGTTTCCTTATACTTCCTAAATGCGATCTTTTTCTCCCTAACCTTCACCGCCACTTCTTTTGAGAACCATAGTGGCTTTTTCTTTCATTTTGATTTATTTGGTCACACAAAAGCTTGCTGCCTCTGTGATGGCAGTTTTGATATTTCCCCATTGTTGCTCCACCCCTCCTTCAAGCCTGTTTGCTAGTGCTTTTCTAAGGATCTCTCCCATCTTGCCAAAGTCAGCCCTCCTGAAGTTCAGAACCCTCACTTTTGTATGGCTTGACTCTGTAGCTGAGTTTATCGTGAACCACACTGTTTGGTGGTCACTTGTTCCCAAATTGCTACCCACTTCTAGATCTGAGATCCTCTCACTGTCTCCATTTGAGAGTAAGAGGTCTAAGATTGCTCCCTCATGAGTAGGTTCCAAAACTAGCTGTCTGAGGCATGCCCCCTGACGGGCATCAAAAATAGCCCTGCTTTTGGATGTGGCTGCAGCAAAGGTGCTCCAGTTAACATCTGGCATATTAAAGTCCCCCTTCAACAGTATCTCCCCTTTCTCTGCCATCCTAAGTATGCCTTCTATCATATCCTTGTCCTTTCCTCCCTGACATGGGGTCTGTATACAACCCCTGTGCGGTTGTGGTACCATTTCCAGTCTCTAAGGTGACCCACAGTGCCTCCTCTCCTCCCTGTTTACTCTTTTGTTCAGTTGCATTTATCCCTTCCCTCACATAGAGTTACTACCCCCTTCTGCCCTCCCTGTCTCTCCTGTAGGTTGTGTACCCTGGTATGTTAACATCCCAGTCATGGTTCTCTGTGTACCATGTTTTATGACTGCTATGATATCCAGGCATCCCTCTTCCATCAAGGCCACCAGTTCGGGGAGCTTGTTGCCCAGACTATGGGTGTTGGTACTCATTACCCTCCATTTCTTGATGGCCTTACCCCTTTTTGCCCCATCCCTGTCCTTATTGTGTTTGTCACTTTCTCCATTTACCCCTGCGCTTCTTCCCTATTGACATCTCTATCTTGGTGTCTACCTCACTTAGTACCCTAATTTTTTGGGGGGGGGTGCTAGGATTTCCCTGCTCCTTTCCAGTGTCTTCCCCCTTGGCTAGTTTAAATGCTTGCCAATGAAGTATTTAAACCTATCACCTAGGATCCTGGTTCCCCTCCTGGACATATGCAGACTATCATGCCAGTAAGGTCTGCATCCATCCAGGTGGACCCCAGTCCCCAATGAAGCCAGAATCCCCTGAGCTCTGCACCGTTTTTCAACCACTGATTGAATCCATGGCTCTCGAGCACTGTGCCTCATCCATGCCATATAGACAGCAGCACCTCCGAAGGTTACCGTGTGTGTTATTTGTCAAGGTCCCTTCCCATCTCCACAAACACTTCTTGCACTGCTCTGATCCCTTTTAGCCAGGTCATTTGTCCCTAGGTGGACAATGACATCCAGTTCCCTCCCCTGTACAGCTGCTCCTGTGATCCTGAGGATTTGCTCCCTGTCCTCGCACCACGGTGCAGGCGGGCACGCCCCACCTCCCTCTCCCCTTCCTCCCCCAGTTCTACCTTCCTAACAATGGAGTCCCCACCAGGAGTTGTTTCCTTCCTCTCGTGGGGTCCCATGCCACCCTCCGGTGGTTCTCCTTTGTGGAGGTTCCCAGCATCCTCCTTGGTCTCCACTGTGGGTGCCTCCATAGAGGAACCACACTTTTCCAGAATGGCATAGAAATTGTGGAGAAGTACAACTGGAGGGATGCACCTCTGTTTCACCACCCTCACCCTCCCTGAGCCCACTGTGGTCCAACCGCACCTCTTTCTTGGCAACCTCTGAGATGTGGTCCCTCTCAATAAGAGCAATAGCAGGAAGGAGACTAGCATAGAAACATAGAAACATAGAATTTGACGGCAGATAAGGACTGCTTGGCCCACCCAGTCTGCCCATTTCTCATTTAATGGATAAGCTGCAGATCCTAGTTAACCAGCAGCCACTTTCTACCCCCACCCCTAGAATTGCCTTATGACTGTCCCATGCATGCTTGAATTCAACCACTGTTTTTGACTTCACAACCTCCTCGGAAGGCCGCTCCATGCATCCACAACCCTCTCTGTGAAAAGACTTCCTTACATTACCTCTGAGCTGGCCCTCCCATCTTCAAATTGTGCCCCCTTGTTCTTGCACACTTCTTTTTTTGAAAGATGCTACCCTCTTGGACTTTGTCGATTCCCTTGAGGTACTTGAAAGTTTCTGTCATGTCCCCCCTCTCCCTCCTTTCCTCGAGGCTATACATATTAAGCTCCTTTAGTCTCTCTTCATATGTCTTCTGGTGCAGACCCTGCATCATTTTAGTTGCCCTCCTCTGGACAGATTCTATCTTGTCTATGTCCTTGTGGAGATTGGGTCTCCCGAACTGCACACAGTACTCCAGATGGGGTCTGACCAGCTGTCTGTAAAGAGGGATAACAACTTCCTGTTTTCTGCTGGTGATGCCTCTCCCTATGAATCCCAGTATCCCCCCAGCCCTCCTTACTGCCCTCTCACATTGCTTGCCCACCTTTAAGTCATCTGATATGACTACCCCCCGGTCCCTTTCCATTTTTTTTGTTGTTAGTATCTCACCCACCACTGTGTACTCTTCCCCTGGGTTTTGTTTCCCAGGTGCATTACCTTGCCTTCTTGGCATTGAATCTAAGCTGCCATACATTTGACCATTCCTCTAACCTTGCCAAGTCCTTCTTCCCTTTCCACCCCACCTTGTGCATCAACTCTGTTGCAGATCTTTGTGTCATCTGCAAAGAGACACACTTTCCTTCCAGTCCCTCTGCAATGTTGCTTACAAAGACATTGAGAGGACCGGTCTAATACTGAACCCTCGGCACCCACTAGTAACCCCTTTCTTCAGTGGACTCCATTTACATACCCTCTGTGTCTATTCTCCAGCCAATTCTTTACCCAGGCTATCATCTTGGGACCCACTTCCAGGCTGGCTAACTTGTATATTAATCTTTTGTGTGGGACTGAGTCAAATGCCTTGCTAAAGTCTAGGTAGGCCATGTCCACAGCCCCTCCCTGATCTTCTACATTGGTCACCCAGTCAAAGAAATCTATTAGATTTGTCTCGCATGACCTTCCTGCTGTGAATTCATGCTGCCTTGGGTCCTGTGCCCCTCTGGCCTCTAGGTACTTGACAGTTCTTTCCTTCAGAAGTGATTACATCATTTTCCCTATCACTGAGGTTAAACTGAGAGATCTGTAGTTTCCTGCTTCTGCTCTGCTCCCACTTTTGTGAAGGGGAATCACATCTGCCCTCCTCCAGTCCTCGGGTACCACCCATCCTCCCATGTGATTTGCTAAAGAGTGTAGTTAGTGGTGTCACTAGTTCTACCCTTAGTTCTTTTTAGAATTCTGGGATGAATCCCATCAGGCCCCATTGCTTTTGTCCACCTTCAGTTTTAAGAGTTCTTTCAGGAACCCTTTCTTCTGTAAATGGGCTGGTATCAACTCTGTATCCAGAGTGTTTCTATTGTTTGTTTTAGGTACCTTCTCCTCTTCATTGTAAATACTGAGCACAAATATTTGTTTAGTATCTCTTCCTTTCACCATCACCCTCTGCCACCCCCTCCCTTTATTAAGCCTCACTATCCCTCCCTTGGTCTTCCTTCACTCCCTGATGTACCTAAAAGGTTTTATCCCCCTTCTTAACTGAGTTGGCTATCTTTTCCTCAATTCGGGCCTTTGCTGTTCTGACTGCCTTCCCAGCTTCCTTTTGCTTTAACTGATACAATTCTCTGTCCTGCTCCTTCTGTGATTCCTTGTACTTTCTGAATGCTTTCTTTTTCTTGAACCTTCACTGCCACCTCCTTTGAGAACCATAGTGGTTTCTTACATCATTTTGTTTTGTTTATTTGCTTCACACAAAGCTTGTTACCTCTGTGATGGCAGTTTTATTATTCCCTATTGTTCTTCCACCCTCTTTCCTGCCCATTTGCTAGTGCATTCCTTAGGCACTCACCCATTTAGCAAAGTCAGCCCTCCTGAAGTCCAGTACTTTTGCCTTTGCATGGCTTGACTCTATTGCTGTTTATTGTGAACCATACTGTTAGATGGTCACTAGTTCCCAGATGGCTACCCACTTCTACATCATGACTCTCTCCATCTCCATTTGAGAGAACCATGTCTAAGATTGCTCCCTGTCGAGTGGGTTCCAATACTAGTTGTCTAAGGAATGCCCCCTGTAGGGCATCTAGAATAACCCCACTCTTAGAAGTGGCTGCTGCAACTGCACTCCAGTTAACATCTGGCATATTCAGATCACCCATCAGCAATATCTTCCCTTTATCTGCTATTCTAAGTATACTTTCTATCATTTCTTTGTCCATTTCCTCCGACTGAGAGGGGGGTCTGTATTCAACCCCTGTGCGGATTGTGGTGCCATTGCCTGCCTCCAAATTGACCCACAGTGCTTCTTCTCCTCCCTGTTTACCCTTTTGTTCTGTTGCTTTGATTCCTTCCCTTATGCAGAGTGCTACTCCTCCTCCTCTTTCGCTCCCTGTCCCTCCTGTAGATAGTGTATCCTGGTATGTTTACATCCCAGTCATGGTTCTATGTGTACCATGTTTCTGTGACTGCCACGATATCCAGATGTTCCTCCTCCATCAAGGCCTCTAATTCAGGAAGCTTGTTACCCAGACTACGGGCATTGGTACTCATTGCTCTCCTTTTTTTGATGGCTTTACCTTCTGTAGCAGCATCCCCCACTGACCTTTCTACCTTGGTCTTTTTCTCCTTTAGTACCTTGTTTTGTAGGGGAAGGTAGGGATTTTCCTGCTGTTTATCAGTGCCTCCCCCTTTGACTATAGCAACTATAGTTTGGTCAGTCTCACATTAGTGTAAAAAGTTTTTAACAGGGGAAAAACAAGATCATGTCTATAGACAATGGGAATTAATGTTAAAAGCAGTAACTGATAATGACGATTAAAAATTCTGGCAATATGTAGCAAATGGGACCAGAAATTACAATCACATGACTGACTCCTACATCTCAGAACCCAGCTGAGTGGTACACTACACTAGTCTTTATTTTGATTCAGAGGTAAACAAGCTCATTAAATGGGAGGCTATCCAATAAACAAATCCCCAAAGATACATAAGAAAGACATTTATATTGCAATTAGGATCTTAAAGTTAAACAAGGCACCAGGACTGGACAAGATGCCAGTAGAGGTGTATCTAGTTAATGTGCAGTTGTGGTGCAATGTTCTTGTGGTTTTTTACAATAGGTGTATTTTAGAGAATTTTTTCCACTCTCCTGGAAAGGTGCGGAAATAGTGCCAATTATATCAGACCACGCCATGTACAGGCCGATCAGCTTGCTAGATATCAATCTTAAAATATTCTCCAAAATTATATAGGAAAGACTAACATCTGAAATAATACAAACTGGAGGATTAAGTGAACAGCAAGCAGGCATTAGAGAAAATTACTCCACAACTGAGAATTGTTTTATTTTGAGTCACCTGATTGAAAAATATCTTCACGTAAGAGATCAAAATCTATATTAGTTACTTTATCTATTTAAATTTTGGTGACTGGGTAGGCCCACTAAGAAAAGATGTCCCATTTTTAGGGGCAGCCTGGAATTAGTTACATACAGTAAGTAGCAGGAAATTATACAAGATTATACATACATATGCAGACACTTCTGATACCAAACAGGAGATTGGTTATAGGTAACAGCAGTAAGCAGTCTACAGTACATGCAAGTAATGGCAATGAACAAAACAGACAATTGTCATTAATGGCTAAGAAAATACATATACAGTTTTGTATGCAAGAGACTAGTAATTAGGTATGAACAAGAAAATAATGTAATGTGATAAGTGCTACTGCAAGTAGGTAAAATAAAGGTGTTCGGTATTGAGTTTGGAGCAGACTGTGATACTAGTGCCCTCAGAGCTGTAGCATGTTGGGGAGGGTGCTGGCACATAGGATTCAATGAAAACAGCTACAAGAAGCTAATTTCCAGAAGAGGGATTTTAGTCTCTTTTTAAACTGCTCCAATGTAGAGCAGGCTGGGCCACAGGGGGCAGGGAATTCCACAGATGCGGGGCAGAGAACAAGAAGGACTGTCTTCCGATTTCATACTAAACTTTGGGGACTACTAACACCGGTAGGGTTGAGGCTCTAAGAGGTCTGGTAAACTGCTTGCGTTGAATTATGCCAGAGAGACAGGGTGGGGAGATAGAAACATAGAAACATAGACTTTGATGGCAGATAAGGAACACTTGGCGCATCCAGTCTGCCCATTTCCCTACCTATTGGAAAAGCTGCAGATTCTAGTTAACCAACAACCTACTTCCTGCAAACCCCCCACTATAATTGCCTTATGTCTGTCCCATACATGTTTGAATTCCCCCACTGTTTTAGACCCGACAACCTCTCCAGGAAGGCGGTTCCATGCGTCCACCACTCTCTCCGTGAAAAAGAATTTCCTCACTTTACCCCTGAGCCATCCCCCCTCCAACTTTAAATTGTGCCCCCTTGTTCTTACACATCTCTTTTTCTGAAAGAAGCTACCCTCCTGGACTTTGTTGTTTCCCTTGAGATACTTAAAAGTTTCTATCATGTCCCCCCGTCCCTCCTTTTATCAAGGGTATACATATTAACCTCTCTCAGTCTCTCTTCATATGGTTTCTGATGTAGACCCTTTACCATTTTAGTTGCCCTCCTCTGGACTGCTTCCATCCTGTCTATGTCCATGTGTAGATGAGGTCTCCAAAACTGCACGCAGTACTCCAGATGGGGTCTCACCAACTGTCTGTATAGAGGGATAACCACTTCCCTTTTTCTACTTGTGATGCCCCTCCCTATGCATCCCAGTATCCCCCTGGCTCTCCTTACTGACTTCTCATTGCTTACCCACCTTTAGGTCATCCTGATATGACTACACCAGATCCCTTTCCATTATTGTTGTTGTTAGTACCTCCCTGCTATTATGTACTCTTCTCCTGGATTTTTATTCCCAGGTGCATTACTTTGCACTTCTTTGCGATTGAATCTAAGTTGCCATATGTCTGACCATTCCTCCAACCTTACTGATCCCTTCTCATCCTTTCTACCCCGTAGTATCAACTCTTGTTACAGATCTTTGTGTCATCTTCAAAAGGGCATACCTTTCCTTCAGACCCTCTGCAATGTCACCTATAAAGGCGTTAAGAGGACTGGACCCAATACTGAGCCCTGAGGGTACTCCACTAGTAACCCCTTTCTTCAGAATGTGTTCCATTCACTATTACCTTCTGTGTCCTGTTGTGCAGCCAGTTTGCTACCCAGGCTACCACCCTGGGACCCTCCCAGGCTGGCTACACGATTATTAATCTTTTGTGTGGGGTGTGTCAAATGCCTTGCTAAAGTCTAGGTAGGCCATATCCACAGCCCCTCCCTGGTCTATTACTTTAGTCACCCAGTCAAAGAAATCGATTAGATTCATCTGACATCACCTTCCTGCTGTGAATCCATGCTGCTTAAGGTCCTGTGCCCCGCTGACCTCTAGGTACTCAACAATTCTTTCTTTCTTTCTTTCTTTCAGAAGTGATTCCATCATTTTCCCCACCACAGAGGTCAAACTAACAGGTCTGTAGTTTCCTGCTTCTGCCTTGCTCCCACTTTTGTGAAGGGGAATCACATCTGCCCTCCTCCAGTTCTCAGGTACCACCACATCTTCCCATGATTTGTTAAAAAGTGTGGTTAGTGGTGTCACTAGGTCCTCCCTTAGCTCTTATAGGATTCTAAGGTGAATCCCGTCAGGCCCCATTGCTTTGTCCACCTTGAGTTTTAGGAGTTCATCCAGTACTCTTTCTTCTGCAAATGGACTGGCGTCAACCCCACTATCCAGAGTGCTTCTACTGTTTGGTTTAGGTAACTCCTCCTCTTCTTCTTTTGTGAATACTGAACAAAGGTATTCATTCAGTATCTCTGCCTTTTCACTGTCTCCCTCTGCCCACCTCCCCTCTCCTTTATTAATCTTCACTCTCCCTCCCTTAACCTTTCTATGCTCCCTAATGTACCTCTAAAAGGTTTTATCCCCCTTCTTAACTGAGTTGGCTATCTTTTCCTCGGTTTGGGCCTTTGCTTTTCTGACTGCCTTCCCCACTTCTTTCTGCTTTAATTGATACAGTTCCCTGTTGTGCTCCGTCTGTGATTCCTTATACTTTTTGAATGCAGCCTTTTTCTCCTTAACCTTCCCTGACACCTCTTTTGAGAACCATAGTGTTTTTTTATTCTGCTTTGTTTTCTTTATTTGTTTCATACAAAGGCTTGTTGCCTCTATGATGGCAGTTTTGGTTTTTCTCCATTGTTCTTCCACCTCTACTTTCTGGCCATTTGCTAATGCATTCCTCAGGTATTCATCCATTATGCCAAAGTCAGCCCTTCTAAGGTCCAGTATCCTTGTCTTTGTATGGCTTGTCTCCATGGTTGTGTTTATTGTGAAGCACACTGTGCAGTGGTAGCTTGTTCCCAGATGTCTACTGACTTCTAAATTTGTGATCCTCTCTCCATTTGAGGTACCAGGTCTAATATTGCTCCCTCCCAAGTGGGTTCCACCACTAGCTGTCTAAGGCATGCCCCCTGTAGTGCATTGAGAATGACCTTGCTCTTGGATGTGGCTGCAGTTCATGTCACCCAGTTAACATCTGACATAATCAGGTCCCCCATCAACAGTATCTTCCCTTCTTCAGCCATTTTGAGAATGCCCTCTATCATTTTCTTGTCCATTTCCTCCCCTTGAGACGGGGGTCTGTATACAACCCCTGTGCGGATTGTGATGCCATTCCCTGTCTCCAAGGTGGCCCAGAGTTCCTCTTGTCCTCCCCTTTACTTTTTAGTTCTGTAGCTTTGATCCCTTCCCTTATGTAGAGAGCTACTCCACCTCCTCTTTTACCCTCCCTGTCCCTTCTGTAGATTGTGTACCCTGGTATGTTGACATCCCAGTCATGCTTCTCCATGGGTTGCACTAGCTTGAAGGTAAGGCAATTCAGGGGGTAGCACATTCTGGGATCAAAGGAAGGCCAGCCTAGTGTTGTTAGTGTTGTGCAGTGGTGGGTTCTGAGGTGGTCACCAACTGCAAATCGATCAATCTTTTGATAAAGTGATTTCAGCCTAATG
Source organism: Neoceratodus forsteri (assembly GCA_016271365.2). Taxonomy (NCBI): domain Eukaryota; kingdom Metazoa; phylum Chordata; order Ceratodontiformes; family Ceratodontidae; genus Neoceratodus; species Neoceratodus forsteri. Next base: position 763,034,106 of record CM057451.1, read on the forward strand.
AGAGTGGATTCTTGAAATAACTGTACTACTGGGGAACAGTAGAATAAGAGGGGGAGGTGGGTACTGGTTGAGATGGTACAGCACACCTCCCTAGACAGGTAGGGGGAAATTCTATAAAGTAGCCCTAATTTTAGGTTGAGCATTTTAGTCAGTACATCTACATGAGGTTCAAAGGTAATTTTTTTGGTTAAGGACCATTCCCAGGTATTTAAAGGTCTGGACCACCTCCAGGTTGATTCTAGTGCAAGTGGAAATTTTAAGGCAATCATGTCTGTCATTGCCTAGGTTTTTGTTACCGAATAACATTGCCTTTGTTTTTTTTTTTGCATTAAGAAGGAGTTTGTTGGCCAGAAACCAACTTTCTAATGAGTGGAAATAATACTTCAGCTGAGTACTGATCCAGGTTAGGTCTGTGGAAGACCAGTAGAGTATGGTGTCATCAGTATATAGCTGCACTGAGGCACTACCACAGTATCAAGATAGGTCATTAATAAATAACGAGAACAACAAGGGGCCAAGTCTGGATCCTTGGTTACCCCATCATAGATTGACCTGGGGGGTGATATCATACCCTGTCATTTGACACTCTGCTTCTGCCCAGTCAAGTAGTTCTGAAACCAGTGGCAGGAGAGATTATCCAAGCCACAGTCCTGTAGTTTAGTGAGCAACAGGTCATGATTAACCAAGTTGAATGCTTTCGTTAAGTCTATGAATATTGCTCCTGTGGCCATGCCCAGATTCATGGCATTAATAATGTCACTGGTGACCTGTACTAACACTGTATCAGTGCTGTGTTTTTTGTGGAAGCCATGCTGGAATTGAGTAAGAATGCAGTTATGTTCGAGGTAGTCTAATAGTTGTTCTTAGAGTAGCTTCTTCTGGATTTTGGCAGCTGCACAGGGGAGGGAAATTGGGTAGTAATTTTCTGTTTTGTCCTTTATATGTTGTTTTTGTAGATTTATTAAATGCATTCTATTCCATATGCAGAGAACTACTTTGGTCAATCATGCTAAAATGTGGCATAGATCTGGCATTGGTGTATATAATTCATAACCCCTATGCTAATACCTGGGCAAGAATCAGAATGGAAACTAATGGGCAATTATCTGGAGCCATAACAACTAATAAAGGAGTACGGCAGGGCTGTATATTAGCCTCTACTTTATTGTGCTGCATTGGCATATTATATGCTGATGATCTGATCCTATTTTCACTTTCTATGAAAGAACTCCAGAGAAAACTGGACTTCCTGGCTAAAATACAGCTATATTAAAATTTAAAATCAACTCAGCAAAAACACAAGTCTGTTTTTTGGACAAATAGGTAGAAAGGGACATTGGTCCATAGAGAAACAAAGACCGGAAGCAGTAGAGAAGTACACATATCTAGGGTTTACTTAAACAGCCAATGCCACTTGGTCTAAGCATATTGTCGGAATACTTCTAAATTGTAAAAAAGTGATATATGGCCTAGGTAAATTTAATTAATCTTATGGTGGGATGACACTAAAGCCATTGATCACTGCCCTTAATGCAAAATATTGTTCTCAATTATCATATGGTTCTGAGCTATGGGACTGCATTAACAGAGATTATCTTACAGTACCTATGTAAAAACTACTAAGGAAAACAATTGGTGTTGGGCATACCTGCCCAGCAGCATATATTTGCTCTGAATTAGGAATAATAAATGTAAGTGAAATTATAGATTATAGAAAACTTTGCTACTGGTTAAAATTGACCAGGTTAAAACAAAACAGGCTCTCATGTACTGTAAATGCCTGGCTGAAATAAAAGAGCTAGTTGCCAATGGGTATTTTATTTATTTATTTTTTATTTATTTATTAAATTTTGGTGACCGGGTAGGCTCACTGAGCCCCGAAGGTCCCTTTTTCAGGGGCGACCCGGGATAACAATACAGGTTATAAGAATGAACAAGGACATAAGGAACATTTGAGGCATTGTGAGTTACATCATGAGTTGGTTACAGTAAAGAAAAATAGTGGATACAGGCATGGTTACAGGCATGGTAAAAGAAAAGCAGTGGATGCAGGCATGTGTACAGGCATGATTATCATCATGGCATGTAAGCAATTGGTAGTACTTTGCATATAGTTTATTCAGGGGTTACACATGGCCTCTGGCGAACAGTCTGTATAAGGCAGGTAGTAGGAAGGTTAAGCTAGGAGATAGGAGTTGGAGAGAAGGGGAGTACCTTAGGAGCTTTAAGTGCCATGACAGTGGCATGCGCTTGAGGTCAGCAGATGGGACTTAAGCCTGGTGCGGAAGTTCATGAGTGAGGAGGAGGAGGCCTGGACCTGGGAAGGGAGCTTGTTCCATTGGCAGGCTGCTTTGGGGGAAAAGAATCTTCCGCCAGTGTTTGCCCTTACCCTAGGGACTTCTAATAGCATTCTATCTGAGGTCCTTAGGTTCCTTGGGTTGTGTTTGAGGGTTATGGTTTTGGCAATGCTTGGCAGAGCATGGGGTTTGAGAAGCTTGTAGGCCTGGACAAGCAAGGGGTGTTGGAGGCGGGCAACCAATGTGGGCCGATGAAGATTGGCCAAAGTGTCACAGTGGTGACGTCTCGGGTGGTCTAAGGTTGTAAAACAAGCTATTTTATTATATAGGGTTTGCATTCTGGTAATCTCTTGTTTAGCCATGCCCTGTATAATAGGGTCTGCAAAGGCCAGGTTGGGTAGAAGGACACTGGTAGCTATGGAGAGCTTGGCTTCAGGGATGAGTTGGTCCCTGAGTTGGCACAGGGTGCCAAGTTTCTGATGTAGGGTCCTGGTGACCTGGTCCACGTGTTCCTTGTATGTGATATTCTGATCCAATGTGAGTCCTAAGTATTTAAGGAAGGGGACTACGTTAATGGCTTTACCAGAGAGTGAGGTTAAGGAGAGGGATGAGGACCTGTCAAATCCCAGGGATCTTGGCCCAAATAGCATTGCCTTGGTCTTGTCGGCATTTAGTACCATTCTGTTCTTACATAGCCAAGTCTCTAGTGAAGTGAGATCCTTTTGGAGTAGAGGGCCTAGGGCAACCACGTTACGCAGGGGTTGGAAGACGACAGTATCATCAGCATACTGCACAACCGAGCTCTCCCCGCAGTGGGTATGCAGGTCATTGGTAAACAAGGAAAATAGGAGGGAGCCTAGAATTGAGTTCTGAGGTACACCCTGGTTTAGGGGTAATGGGTCAGACATGGTCCCTTTCCATGAGACCCTATGTGCCCTGCCTGATAAGTAGCTCCCAAACCACTTCAGGGCATGATTGTCTAGGCCTATATTTTGCAGCTTCTGTAGCAGTAAGTTGTGGTCGACGAGGTCGAACGCCTTGGATAAGTCTATAAAGACTGCACCAGTGGGTATCCCTTTGTCCATTGCCCTGAGAACTTCATCCGTGAAGTTAATGAGGGCAGTGTCAGTACCATGGTTTGTTCTAAATCCATTTTAGGAGAGGGCAAGAAGCTGATGAGCTTCCAGGTAGTCCCTGAGTTGATTGTAGATGTTTCTTTCTTGCACCTTAGCAAGTGAGCAGAGGAGGGAGATGGGCCTGTAGTTGTTGAGTTTTTTCCTGAGCCCCCCTTTGTGAATAGGGACAACATTGGCATGTTTCCACTGGTCAGGGACTGCTTCTTCCCTCAGTGATCGATTGAGGAGCATGGTTATAGACCAGGCTAAGGAGGTAGCTCCTGTCTTGAGTAGCCGAGGGTTGATACTGTCGGGTCCCCCTGACCCTTTCGGTTTCAGGTTCCTTAGGAGGTTTAGTACTTCAGTGCGTTTAGCCAGTCTCAGGTGAAATGGGGGTCTATCCATGTGAGGTGGTTCATCTGAGGTAGGGGTGAGAGTCTGGGGAGACAGGCAGGTCTTGTAGGCCTCGAGGTCTGAGAAGTGCCTGTCAAGGGCAGCCTATATTTGAGAAGGGTCAGTTGTGAGCTGACCGTTAATCTCCATGGGACAGGACTCAGACTTTTTGCTGCCCTTGATCAGGTCATTGATATGATTCCAGAATTGCTTGGGTTACCCAGGCTGGTTTTCTGGAGGTGTGTTAAGTAATCTCTCTTAGCAAGTTTTATGGCTCTCTTGGCTTTGTTCCTCAGGGCTTTGTATTCAGCGAGATCTGCCGGGAGGGAGGAGAGCCTAAACTTTTTCCAGGCTTTTTCCCGAGTAGCCGTTAGGGCTTTGAGGGAGGGAGAGATCCACTTGTAGCAGTTGCCTTTAGCCCTCATTCTCTTCATTTTAGCAAAGAGGTTGGCCGCTGTGGTTAGTTCATCCTGGAAGTATTGCACAGCCTCAGTAAGAATAGGGAGAAGATTTATGGGGTTCCAGTCCAGACTACCTAGGTAGCGATTGTATTGTCGTTCAGAGAACTTGGAGAAGTCACGGGCGGAGAGAATTCTAGGTTGGACCTTGGGTGGTTTGTTTTTCCATATACAGAAGATTGGGGAATGGTCACTGAGGGAGTCTTCCATTGTACCCGCACTCTGTATATTAGTAGGGTTAGACACCAGAGCCCAGTCAAGGGTGGTGTGGTTCCCAGTTTTGTAATTAAGTCTGGTCAGTTCAGAGATGACCTGCGTCAGACCTGCTTCATGGGTAAGTGACTTCAAGGCATGACCAGGGTCCTGGGCCCAGTTAATGTTGAAGTCGCTCAGGATTAGTTGCTCCATTGTTACCTTGGTAGCCATATCATTTGTAATGGCTTCAAGGGATTTGAGGGCTGATTTTGGTGGGTGGTAGACGCAGCCAATTGTTAGTTGTTTGGAGTGCCCTAGGGTTATCCAGATGTATATGCTCTCTCCCTCAGCAGTAGGATTAGTCTGCTGGGGTAGAGGTGATATGGAGAGGTCATCCTTAGCATAGATTAGGACCCTACCCCCTTTTTTGGTTTCTCTGTAATTGCGGTAGCTATTGTAGCCCACGACCTGAATCTTGTGTTCATGGATGTGGGTTTTTAGCCAGGTTTAAAAGATGGCTAGTAAGTCCCGTTTGTAGAGATCCAACCAGGCCTGGACTTCGTGTATTTTTGGTCTAAGACTACATATGTTCATATGTGCTATCTTCAGACCCTTGGTGGCTGCCCATTGATGGTCCTGGGGGGATGCTACCTAGGTATTGGGTACGTATGGGCCAGGGTTAGTAGCAAGACTAGTAACCTGAGCAGTTTATCAATGAAGCAACATTATATGAAGGAGTACTAGACAGTTAAAACTAGCATGATTTAACAAACTCACTGGGATACCCTGATAAAAACATTATGTTAAGTTTAAAATATAAAAACTACATGAAAAACAGAATCTACAATAAATGTACGGAACAGGAGTTAGATTAAATTGCAAAATGATATTCTCCCCTTGGTATGCGGTACCTAGATGTACTCACTGACCCATTGATCAGGACAATATTCATGCAATATAAATGTGAAAGATTGGAAAATAACATGTTAAAAGCTAGGTACAATAAAGAGACCCAGATTGACCAGCAATGTTCCTGCAATACGGGTGTAAAAGAAGACCTGATGCATGTCCTTTGGGAATGCCCATGGTACAATCAGGCTAAAGTATACTGGCTAGCTCCTTTCACCCAAAACCAACCTGCAATGGACAGAACTTTGCAGACTGAAATTATGATGCAAACTGAGGATGAATTGACAATCAGATGACTGGCCAGATATTTTTTTGGTAATAAGTAAAATAAAAAAACAAAAAACATGAAATTCTTATTTTAATACACCCTGTTGGAGACTGTTTATGTACTTCTTGCACTTGATATACTTTAATGGCTTCTACTACTTAGAGATCTTATGGCAATTTTACCTCATTTAGCTGGAATCTGAATAAGGGTGGTTATGTCTAGATAATACAATTTAAATAATGGATAGTCAGTCTCCTTATGTATTAGATATTGTTCAAGCAGGATTTTGATGTAAAACATGTTTGATTTTGTACCGTGTTTTATAACTGTAATGATGTTTTTGAGGTCAATCAATAAATTTGTTACTATACTGTATCAGTGGTGGGGAAATCAATGGATACTCTGTTAAAGGAAAGTTTGGTAGAGTATCTTGAGACCCATGGGCTACAAGCCCCAAGGCAGCATGGATAAATGGGGTGGGGTGCATGCCAGACAAAATTGACTAATTTCTTTGACTAGGTGACTATGGAAATAGGTCTAGGGAGGGCAGTGGACATGGCCTATCTGGAGTTTAGCAAGGCCTTCATCACTGTGTCACACAGGAGACTGATAAACAAATTGAGCAGCCTAGGGGTGGGATATACTATGGTGAATTGGTTAAGGAACTGAATAATGGAGAGGTGACAGATGGTGGTGGTTAATGGCACTCACTCCAATGAGGGGAGAGTTACCAGGGGGGTGCCCTAGGACTCAGTACTGAGACCGGTCCTCTTCAATGTCTTTATAAGTGACATTGCAGAAGAACTGGAAGGGAAGGTACAGGTATGCCTCTTTGCAGATAACACCAAAATCTGTAATCGGGTGGAAACTTGTGGGGTGGAGAATGCATCGGGACCTTGGGAACTTGAGGAGTGGTCAAGAGCATGGCTGTTGGATTCAATGCCAAAAAGTGTCAAATCTTGCACCAAGGACATAGGAACCCAGGTGCTGAGTATAGGATAGTGGAAGGTGCTGACAGTTGCAAAGCAGGAAGGGAACTTGGGATTATCATGTCTGATGACATCAAAGTGGCACGGCAATGAGTAGGACCAATGGGATGTTAGGGTGCATAGAGAGAGGCATCTCCAGCAGGAGAAGGGAAGTATTTTTTCCACTATATCACTCGCTTGTGAGACCCCACCTGGAATACTGTGTCCAGTTCAGGAGGCCACACCTCAGAAAGGACATAGACAGAAGTAAGTAGTAGTAATAAAATGTATAAGTCCAGTGCCCATTCCCTGGGGCTCTGAGCACCTTACAGAAAAAAGAGTAATAAAACACATTAAACACAATAGTAGTAATAATGCAAAAACAATAAACAGAATCCTAAGCATGTGCAAATCTACAGTTACAGTAAAAGATTAAAAGGTCATCACCACAGGAACTAGCTCAAAATAGAACTAAAGGTCTCCTGGAGCAGAAAGGACTTTAGGCCCCTCCTAAAGGCCTCCACTTAAGGAGTCTCCCAAAAGGAATAAGAAAGCCTATTCTATAGAGTAGGCCCCATGAATGAAAATGCCTGGTCACTGGAGGTTTTTAGCTTAACCCTAAGAGTGGCTCAAAGGCCCACCTCAGAGAAGTGGAGGGAGTGGGATGTCTGATAAGGGGTCAGAAGGTCTCTCAGGTAACTTGGACCCAGACCATATAGGGACTTATAGATCAGGAAACCTACCTTGAATGTGATATACCACTTCACTGGCAGCAAATGCAGTTCACGCAAGACTGGGTTTATATGACAGGACCTAAGAAGGCCAGTCAATAACCTGGTCACAGCATTCTGCACCAGCTGCAAGCATCATGGGGCACCTTAATTCATCCCATGATAAATACCATTGCAATAGTCGAGACTGGACATGACAAAGTCATGTACTAGTGAGGGCAAGTCTTCCAAGGAGATTAAGGTTTTGATTCACGTAATGTTTCTGAGATGGTAAAAGCCACTGTATACTACAGCTACCACCTGAGTCTCAAGTGTCAACTTATCATTCAGAGTGACCCCCAGAATCTTCACTTTAACAGAGGCCACCAAACTTGAGAAGCCTAGCACTAGGCCAGCCATCTCCTCGGTGGCATCTGCATCCCACATCCAATCAGGCTTAATCACCAGTACCTCCATCTTTTCTCAGTTAAGTCTAAGCCAGTTGGATGACATTGAGTCCTGAATCTCAGCCAGGCACACATTTAGCACCTTAACTGTGTATGGAATACGGGTACAAAAGACAGATACAATTGGGTGTCATCAGCATAGCAATGAAAACCCAGATTGTACCATCTAATAGTCACTCCCAGGGGCACCATATACACCACAAACAACATGACTGAGTGGTCTGATCCCTGAGGCACACCCCAGAGCAGGAGCATTGAGAGTGAGGAGAAATACCCCATCATTACTCTCTGCATTCTATCTCTAAGGGAGGACTCAAACTAACAGATGACAGTACGAGTGAGTCCACAGTGCTCCCTGAGATGATCTAACAGCAACTCATGGTGTACAGTGTTAAAAGCTGATGAGAGGTTGAGAAGAATGAGAACTGACAGCTCTTCTCTATCTCTTGCCCTGTGGAGGTCACTGTGCACCCCAACCAATGTGGTCTCAGTGCCGTGCAAAACCTAAATCCAGACTGGAGTGATTCATTGATGTCAAAAGCCATGAAGTGCTCCTCAAGGTGAGGCACCACTGTTTTCTTAATAACCTTCCCTAAAAAGGGAGGTTAGAGACTGGTCTGTAATTAACCAAACCATCTCGGTCCAATGATGGTTTCTTAAGGAGTGGCCTAACTAGTGTATTTTTCAGTGAAGCTGGAAAAGACCCCTCCAAAAGGGAGCACCACACTAGTTTGGTGAACGCTGGGCCCAAAAACTCTACACACATGACTGCCAGGCTCATTAAGCCCAGATCCAGCTCACAAAAGCTGGGCCACAGCTCCGAAATCGCCCATAGACCTCTTCCACAGAAACTACCAAAACTCATTCCAGACTGGTGGGGGGCCATCACTCACTATCAGCTTAATCATGACAGCTCACAATAACTCAGTTGGGGAAATCCCAGACTGAATCAAGGACTTTTTGGCAGAGAAAAAATGAACAAACTCCTCACAATGTGCAGATGAATATGCTCCCATTGGTTGCAGACAGACTGGATGAAGTTGATAGATTTCTCCCTGCGTCAATTTCTCTGGGCAGGAATGTTGACTTCTTTTAGGAAATTGTCCTTTGCTTCTCAGCATAGTGAGTTCTCAAAGCCTGTCTGCCCTCCATGGCCCCAGACCTTCTCCAACAATGTTCCAACCTCCAGCCCATAGATCTAACAAGAAGCCATATCTAAAATTGGTCAGGATTTTTCTGTGCATATTATTTTCACAAAGGCTGCAGGAAGACCTAAGAAAACTTGAGAGTTTGCCTAGGATTTGGCAGCTTGGCTTCAGTGCCATGGAATGCAATGTCATGCACATTGGAGCCAGGAATCCAAGGATGGAGAACTACCTGGGGGATGATCCAGGTAGCAGCAACAGAGGAAGAGAAGAATCTGGGAGTGATGATCATTAGTGATCTGAAGCATTCCACGCAGTTCAAAAAAGCAGCAGCAAGGCCAAACAAGATGCAGTGGTGCAAAGCCAGAAGTGTCAGCAGTAGGTGGAAGAAGGTTATGCTGCCCTTGTAAAGGTCACTGGTGAGGCCACATCTAGAGTATGGAATAAGATACTGGTGCCCACACCTTAAGAAAGACATCAACCTGCTGGAGATGGTTAGGAGGAAGACGACTAAGATGATTGCTGGCCAGCAAGGTAAAACATATGAAGAGAGGTTGGGGGCCCTGAATATGTATTCCCTGGAGGAGATGAGGGAGAGAGGGAACATGATAGATACTTTCAAGTACTTGAAAGGGATAAATAGAGTGGACAAGGAGGGGATCTTTAAGTTGAGTGGTAGCAGATCCACTAGAGAACGCAATCTAAAGCTGGGGTGGGGGGTTAGGAGGGAGACTAGAAAGTACTTCTTCACGGAGAGGGTGGTGGCCCATTGAAATGTGCTGCCTGAGGAAGTAATCTCAATGAGGTTGGCAGGCAGCTTCAAGAGAGGCTGGGATAGGCATAAAGGGAAAGTCCTGAGCCTGGTGAGACAGATGGAAAGGAGGGGAGGACAGTAGGGCAGGGCCAAGAGCATAAGCTGGGGACCCTGCAATACAAGCAGACTAGATAGACTGAATGGCCTTGTTCTGCTGACTTCTTCATATGTTTGTATATTCATATGCAATTCTTAATCCCTATAATGTCCTTAATATTTGATTACCTTCTGAAATTATCAATATTATGAATCCTTTTAAGGTCACTACGTATCACAATATCTCTTATTTTTTGTTTGGCTTCTCTTACAGATCTTGTATGGAATGCTGTGCTGTTTCAGACCACATGCTACACATCCCATTCATGGTCAAGATATGTTTAAATTGCCAAACCAATTTTCTTTTCTTGTTTGAGTGTCCAACCAACAGAGTTTTGGTAACCTAACCTCCTCCTTGTTAATAATGCAGTTCAACAATCTGATAACACTCTTAATAATACTGAATTACAGAAGTAAAAGATCTACCTCTAAACATAGAAAAGCAGTTGGGGCGTCTCTGAGCAAACCAAGAGCATTTCTTATATAAAAAAAAAATCATATTTTTTTTAGTTTGTAGTATTTTTTGCCAACCCCCTGGCCTCACTTTCAGACAAAATTTGATTAATGACCTTAACCTCAAAGGCAGTTTTAAGAGCTTTATATGAATTATTTACAAACTATGGGCAAATCTGTTAAGGCCTAAAAGTGTTTTGTTGGTATTTTCCTTAGTTCCTTTAATTTGGGAAATCCCATTAATATTTTTGTCGAAGGTAACTCCCAGATAGAGTATGCATGTGGAACTTCAGGCCCCTACGTTCTGAGATGGCTGTGTTATTAGAATCTAAATATCGGGATAAAACATGAAAGTGCCTACTCAACCTTTACTTTATAATTTATATTGTCTACAGTTCACCCACAATTAGTCACCACTCTTTATTTTCTGCCATGAGCTTCATTTGCCCACCTCACCTTGTGTACTGTTCTCTCTCTCTATGAATATTTCCTGTTATCCACCACCCTTTCAGTTCATCACCAGCCAGCACTTTCCATTGTACAGTCGATATATATCTAATGATTTTACACAAAAGTACTTACATTAAGAAAATGAATAGTTAAAACCCTAAATGTAGTACTGTGTTAATTTTCTTATATTTTACAAATGTATAATAGCACACTTCTATTACTGTATCTGCCATACTCTATTATTAGCTAAAAAGTTCATGCACCGAAGTTGCTGGATAATAGAGGGTGCACTGTACTGAGAATTTTATTCTTAACATTACCTTTAATTGGAGCCCAGCATGACTAACTGAACAACTAATTTGTCCTACAGTATAATAATTCAGCAATGTTAAAAATGAATCACAGCTCTTTTACACATTACAGAACAGTAACTTCTGTAGTAACTTAAAGCTTTACGTATGTAGAGTATGTTCCCTCTGTATCTACTCAAAAATCAAAGCAAACAGCATGGTCTTGGCAAGAAAATACATTTCTTTTTTTTCTATTTTTGCACTCAGCCACTAATTATTTCAGTCATTTTAGGATCAAGTCCAGTTGCCTCAGATGTTCCTGCTTAGATGGGCCAGTTATTAAAATGTCATCCAAGTAACAGATGGCACTGCCCAGACCCAGAAGCACCTGATCCATAATTTGCTGAAACACAGCTGGGGCACCCCATGCCACTGTATAGGTGATTAAGTTGAAAATGCCCTGAACTGTTTCATGTTTCAATAATTTTGAATATTCATGTTTTACCTGTTAATCTTTCATTTAACAAATTGATTTTTATAAAATGTAACTATCTGGATATCTTCACAAAATAATCTTGTTGCACAAAGATAAGATACAGGTCTTTGAAACTGTGCAAAATAATAACTTTCTATGTAAAAAACAGAGCAACATTTTTGCTGTTCCAAATTTCTGCATCCTCCCCCCACCCCACCCATTGACTTTACAAAGGTTGTGCATTTTCTTTGCTTCCAGACATGGTAAATTATTTCTACCTCTACCCAATTGGAAACCTAACTTTAATATATTTCATCTTTGGAGGTACAGCAATGTGTGCCTCTCTCTCTTTGTGCACCTATCCTAAATATAGCACAAGAACACAAGTCAGGGCCTAACATTGGAAGATAGACTGATTTAAAGAAAAAATCACCCCAACCCTGACAGTCACAAGAATGTCTGCTCCACCTTCCTTTGTAAACCACCTTTATGTCCAGCAATCCCAGGGATGGGATGGGATGGAGACTCGTGAAGTAGTTTTAACTTATGTATGATAGCCAACTGGTAATGAGAAGCTTTGCTCAAGCCCAATCTACAAGGAAAGAGGTGAGGATACCTACAGAGGGTGGCAACAATAACAGGCTGGAGAGAATACACAAGAAAAAGGGTGAAAACACAAAACAGAAGGGTATAAAGAACTGTAGGGCCATGTGTACAAATGCCCATAGCATGGCAAATTAAACCCCAGCTCTAATAGCCTTAATGTCTGAGGCAGAACTTGACACTGTAGCTGTAAGTGAGACATGGTACACAGAGAGCTATGCCTGGGACATAGAAATGCTGGAGTATACCCTATTCCGGAGAGACAGGAGTGGAAAGGGGGGAGGAGCAGCTATATACATTAAAGAGGGAATTAAAGCGACAGAGGTAAAAGGGGGACATGAAGGGGTGAAGGCTCTGTGGATCATGTTGGAGATCTGAAATGGGGTAGCAGTTTGGACAGGCATGATCTGCAGACCCTCGGGACAGGGGGAGGAGATAGACAAGAAGTTAGTGGAAACCATATACAAAATGACAAATAGGGGAGATGTACTAGTTATGGACAACTTCAATATGCCAGACATAGATTGGACCACTCATACAATAGTCACAGCTAGGAGCAGAGCCATCCTGGGAGTTCTGCAAGGGGTGGGACTCAAGCAGCTTGTAATGGAGCCCACCAGGGAGGGAGCTATTCTGAACCTGCTGCTTACTAATGGGGAAAGAGTTACAGATGTACAGATAGGCAATCATCTAGGGTCCAGTGATCACTGTACAGTGTGGTTTTCCAGAGAAACAGTGGAGGGGTCCAGCCACTCTAGGGTAAAAATCATGGATTTCAAGAGGGTCAATTTTGTGAAACTGAGAGAATGTCTAGTGAAATCATTATAGGAAAGGGAGAAGGGTGGAAAAGCAATGGGCAAATCTGAGGGGAGTCATAGCTGAAGTTATTAATATGTGCATTAGACAAGTAAGCAATAATAAAACAAGAAAAAACCTGTTATGGTTCACTAAGGAAGTAGCCGGGAAGGTGAGAGAGATAAAGGGTACGTTCAGAAAATACAAAAAAAACACAGAGGGAGGAGAATAGGGAAGCAGACATACACAAGCTGATGGAGGCCAGAAAAGCAGCTAGAAGGGCCAAGGCACAAACATAGGAATAGATAGCCCAGTCAATTAGGAAAGGGGATAAGACTTTTTTTAGATACATCAGTGAAAGGAGAAAGACCAGGGAAGGGATAATGAGACTAAAAAGTGAAGAAGGAGGTCCACCTGAGGATGACCGAGAGAAGGCGGAAATCCTGAACAAGTATTTCTACTCAGTATTTTCGATACAAGGAGGGGGGACCACCATTGATAGAAACAGGAAGTCAGAGTCAGGGGGTGGATACAAGTTCATTCACAAAGGGGAGAGTCCTAAAAGAGCTTGAAAAACTGAGCATAGACAAGGCAATGGGATTGGATGAAATTCATCCCAGAATACTACGGGAGATCAGAAATTAGCAGGCAGCACCCCGGGCATAACTATTCAATAAATCATTAAAGACGGGGTGGTTCTGACAGATTGGAGAAGGGCAAATGTTGTACATCTCCACAAAAATGGGAGTAGAGAGGAGGTGGGCAATTACCAGCCAGTCAACAATAACAAAAAAAAGAGCTGCACTCAAGTGAGGGGTGCTCTGTGATAGAAATTTCAACCACAACAACAATCATGGCACTCCCATCCCTGTTACAACAAATTTAGGCCACACACCATATTGTCACCATAATGTCCTTTATCTCAAATGGAAGCAATGGCCCATGGCCAGGAAAAGCAGCATGCCCACACAAATAGAAGTCTCTGACATTTCAACCAAATGGTCTTTTTCAAAGATAGTGCCACCTACTGTTTAATTCCTTTGAATACCTTAAAAAGATGGTCACATGTGTAACCTCATTATACTATTAAAGAGATAATGTGCAATTAATCGTACATATCCTTATTACATACTTATCATATTATTTAAGTAAACACCAAAATGGCACATCCAAATTTTTCTCTTTCTATTTCAACCCCACTAATTCTCTGTTTCGTATCCACAAAACTATAAACTTACATTTATCAGTAATACTTTCTTTACATATGTCGATACTTCCATCAGGGAACCCATAGGGCAAAAAGAAAAGGAAAAAATGTTGGAAAAAATAACTTCAAAATTTAAATGAAGGAAAAAATAGAACAGCATATTAAAAAAGAGCACAATTTAAATATCATCAATACATACCTCTTAAAGGGCTGCATTTCTCATAGCTATACATAATATCCGACTCATTCGTGTTCAACAAAAGAATACATTTTAAATTTGGAAAAAGAACTATAAAGTATGCTCATAAAATCATTCTCCTTCATCTCTTATAAGGTGAATGTTGGAATCAATGGTCCCTTCTTATTGCATGCCAATATTAATCTATGTATTCAAACAGCTGATATTACTAAAAAGTTACATTCAGATGAAGAAGGTAGCAAGAATATGACTCCAGATGTATAAAAAACAACCATTACCAGTTAAAAATATTTTGCTAACATTAACAGTAACATTTATACATATTTTCATCAGAAGGAAAATATAAATTGGAAAAATGAGGAAAGAAAAAGGGGAGAAGGAAGGAAGGAGGGGGAGGGATCCTGCTGCCCACTGGATTTGAAGTACTTCACGATCCTTTCCTTGAGTAATGACTCCATCAGTTTTCTACCACTGAAATTAGGTTGACTGGCCTTCCTCAGAAGCTTATGCCAGTTGTTTGGAAAATCACATTCATATGAACATAGAAACATAGAAACAGAGAAGTTGATGGCAGATAAGGACCTCAAGGCCCATCCAGTCTGCCCATTTCTTTTTCTAACTTTTAAATGTGCCATCGGTCTTTGCTTTGTCAATGGCCTATCTATTCATACTCATCTGTATTGCTCCCTTATGCCTACCCCATGCCTGTTTGAAGTCCTGCACTGTATTCACATCCACCACTTCCTGAAGTAGGTTGTTCCATGCATCCACCACCCTTTCCGTGAAAAAGAACTTCCTCACATTACCCCTTAATCGGCCTCCCTCTAATCTCATGCTGTGTCCTCTTGTCCTGATGTTTTTCTTATATTGAAACATGTTAGACTCTTTCACCTTCTTAATGACCTTAAGGTGTTTGAATGTTTTGATCATATCACCTCTAACCCTCCTTTGCTCTAGGGTATACATATTGAGCTCTGTTAATCTGTCCTCATATGTTTGCTGATGCAGTCTCTGCACCATTTTGGTTGCATTTCTCTGAACTGCCTCAGTTTGGTTAATGTCCTTATGAAGGTGTGGCCTCCAGTACTGCATGCAGTACTCCAAATGAGGCCTAACCAGTGTATTCTAAAGACGGATTATTACCTCCTTCTTCTGACTTGTGATACTCCTACTAATGCACCCCAACATCCCCCTAGCCTTAACTACTGCTTTAGTGGTCTGCTTGGATGATTTCAGGTCATCTGTGATGATGATGATGCCTAAGTCTCTTTCTTCCTTTGTGACTGCCATCAACTCCCCTCCCAGCCTATGGATGGCTTCAGGGTTTCTCTTTCCTATGTGCATGATCTTGCACTTCTTTTTATTAAACCCCAGTTGCCACTCTTCTGACCATTTTGCTAGTTTATCCAGATCTTTTCTCATTCTGCCCACCCCATCTGGATCATCTACTCTGTTGCAGAACTTGGTGTCATCTGCAAACAGACAAACCTTATCCTCCAGTCCATCTGCAATGTCACTGAAGAAGATATTGAAGAGGACTGGCCCCAGGACTGATCCCTGAGGTACCCCACTTGTGACTTGCATCTCTTCTGACTGTATACCATTTACCACCACTCTCTGTTTTCAGCCCAACAACCAGTTTGCCACCAAGTTGACCAACTTCTGACCCACCCCGAGCTTACACAGCTTACTAATCAATCTTCTATGTGGAACAGTATCGAAAGCTTTGCTGAAGTCAAGGTAGGCAACATCAACTGCTCCCCCTTGGTCCACCACTCTGGTTACCCAGTCGAAGAAATCTATGAGATTAGTTTGACAGGACTTTTCTTTTGTAAACCTATATTGTCTTGGATCCTGTGCTCCTATGGATTCCAGGTGTTGCATGATCCTTTTCTTAAGGCGTGCCTCCATAATCTTGCCCACTACTGAGGTAACACTGACTGGTTTGTAGTTCCCTGCCTCATCCCTGCTACCACTCTTGTGGAGCGGGATCACATGAGCCCTTCTCCAGTCTTCTGGGACATCTCCTGTGCTCAGGGACTCACTAAACAGTTCTGATAATGGTTCTGCTAGTTCCACCCTTAGCTCCTTTAGTACCCTGTGATGTATGCCATCAGGTCCCACTGCCTTGTCCACCCTGAGCTTATCAAGCTCTTGTAGTACCCTTTCTTTTGTGAAGGGACTAGTGCACACCTCCCTCCCTCCTGTGTCCATGATGCTGAGCTGTGGGCCCTGCCCTACCATCTCTTCAGTAAATACTGAGTAGACGTATCTATTTAGGATAGATGCTTTTACATGGTCCTCCTCCTCACACATACCCTTATCTCCTTTGGTCTTAGCAATACCCCCTCTGGACTTCCTCCTTTCACTAATCTATCTATAGAAAGTCTTGTCACCTTCTTTTACTGTTTATGCTAGTATTTCCTTGGTTTGGGCCTTTGCCTGCATTACTGCCTTCTCTGCTTCCCTTAGGGAAGTTTGGTATGCCTCCCTATCTTCATCCCGCTGCATACCCTTATATTTCCTGAAGGCCAGCCTTTTGGCTCTGACCTTTTCTGCTACTGTTTTTGAGAACCAAAGTGGTTTCCTTCTTCTTTTTGCACTTTCTTTTCTCTCTAACACAATGGGATGTTGCTTCAAGTATTGAATCCTTAATGCTTGCCCACTTTGCCTATACCCCCTCACCTGTATTTCTTTTTGCCAGGGCTAGCTTAAGTCTGTTGGCCATCTTATCAAAGTCAGCTCCTCTGAAGTCCCATATTTTTGCCTTGGAATGGGATGATTTAGTTCTAGTGGCCAAATTGAACCATACCATGTGATGGTCACTGGCCCCCAGATGACCTTCTACCTGGAGATCTGTGATCCTTTCCCTGTTAGTCAGTCCTAGATCTAGGATAGTCCTGTCTCTTGTGGGTTGTTGTACCAGTTGTTTGAGGCCCTCCCCCTGCAGGGAGTCCATCATGTGTCTAGTTCTGGCAGATGTTCCTGCTGGTATTGACCAATCTGTATCTGGCATGTTGTAGTCTCCCATTATCAGAACCTCCCCTTTAGCTGTCATGTTCTGAATATCT
The DNA here is from genome assembly GCA_016271365.2 of Neoceratodus forsteri. Lineage (NCBI taxonomy): Eukaryota > Metazoa > Chordata > Ceratodontiformes > Ceratodontidae > Neoceratodus > Neoceratodus forsteri. The sequence goes on from CM057451.1 coordinate 763,051,484, forward strand.
TCTAACAATAATGTGTCTATGTCCTCCCCCTGGCCTGGGGGGCCTGTAGACAACCCTAGTTCATATGGCTGTCCCATTTCCTATTTCCAGGGTGACCCACAGTTCTTCTGGCTCCTTATGTGTACTCTGAATTTCTGTAGCTTTGATATTTTCATTGACATACAGGGCCACTCCACGCCACTTTTTGCACCTCGGTCTCTTCTGAACAGTACATGGCCAGGTACTGAAGTCTCCCAAGTGTGGTTACTGGTAAACCACATCTCGCTAATTGTTACTTTGTCCAGTTTAGCCTCTGTCATTACGAACATACAAAATTGCCAGCAGATACAGGCCATATGGTCTATCTAGCATGTTTGAGTGTGCAGCACTTCAGTCCATTAGACTGCAGCTGTCCCCCCTCCCATTAACCTTTCCCTCCCCCAACTGCCCCCCCGGGTATGTAGTTTCCCCTTGAATTTGTCCCACCCCCTCTTGAAGCATCCTATAGTCTGCACTGATATGAGTTGCTCAGGCAGTGCATTCTACCCCATTACCACTCTTTCAGTGAAGTAGTGCCTCCTCATTTCCCTCCTAAATCTGACCCCCCCCTTTAACTTCAAGGAGTGCCCTCTAGTATCTTTTCCATTCTGGAGAGTGAATCCACCCTGGAAGCGTACTCTGTACATCCCTTCAGGTACTTGAAGGTCTCTATCATGTCCCCGCTCTCTCATCTGTCCTCCAGGGTATACGTGTTGAGCTCTTTTAGTCTTTCCTTATAAGTTCTATCCCCCCAACCCTGGATAATCTTTGTTGCTCTTCGCTGTACTGTCTCCAGTAGTTTGATATCCCTTTTCAAGTACGGGTGCCAGAACTGCATGAGTTCTGCAAGTACAGCTTCACCAGGGACCTGTACAGGGGCAATATGACTTTGCTACATCTGGATGTAATCCTAATTGCTATGCACACTAGCATCCTGTTAGCCTTAGCCGCTGCCTTCCTACACTGGGTTGAGTGGTTTAGTTCCCCAGTCACCAGCACCAGCAGATCCTTTTCATCGTTGGATGTGGACAGTTTGATACCATCCATCCAGTAGCTGTATCCTGGGTTCTTGGCTCCGAAATGCATCACCTTGCACTTCTTGGCATTGAACCCAAGCTACCAGGTGTGCAACCACTCCTCGAGTGTTGCTAAGTCCTCCTGTAGTAATTTGCCACCCTCCTTTCCATCCACCTCACCACAGATCTTGGTGTTATCGTCGAAGAGGCTGATCTTCTACTTGATACCAACCGCTATGTCTGTAATGAAAATGTTAAACAGGACTGATCCCAGTACTGATCCCTGTAGGACACCACTTGTCACTGCCCTTGGTTCCGATGTTTCTCCCTCCACAGCTACCCTCTGTTGCCTGTCCCTCAGCCAGTTTGATACCCATCAGGCTAGCTTCCACCCAATACTAAGACTCCTCAACTTGCAGGTCAGCCTTCGTGTGGCACTGAATTGAAGGCCTTGCTGAAATCCAGGTACACTATATCTACTGCATGGCCCTCGTCCAGTGCCCTCATGATCCAGTCAAAAAAAATCAACCAAGTTAGTCTGACAGGATCTGCCAGCGAATAACCCATGCTGTTTGTTGTCTTGAAAATCATTATCCACAAGAAACTGCACCAGCCTTTCTTTGAGGATAGATCCTATCAGTTTCCCCACAATTGCGGTGAGGCTCACCAGCCTGTAGTTCCCTGGTTTATTCTTGGGCCCACTTTTGTGGAGAGGTACCATGTGTGTCTCCCTCCAATCTCTGGGCATGCATCCCGTATTTAGTGAGGTGTTGAACAGATCCACCAGTGGCTCTGCCAGGACCTCTGCTAGCTCCCTCAGCACCCTGGGATGTATCCCGTCTGGCCCAGGTGCCTTGCCTACCCTCAGAGACCTAAGGCCCTCCAGCACCCTTTCTACTGTGATGACCCCATCTGTGGTTGTCTTACTCCTGCAGGAATGGGTCCATCCCTCTCCCTTGTGAACACTGAGCAGAAGTACTCATTAAGTACTTCTGCCTTCCTATCCACCCACTGCCTTTCCTGATCCTAACTATTTGCTCCTTGCACTTCCTCTTTTCCTTGATATACCTGAAGAGATCCTTTTCTCCTTCCTTAATTCCCTGTGCTAATTTCCTTTCCCTGGCTGCCTTTGCAGTCCTGACCACTCTGCTCACTTCCCTGGATTTCCTCATATAGTTTTCCTGATCCTTTGCCCTGTTAGTTCTCTTGTTGGTTCAGAAGGCCCTTTTCTTATCCCTCACCTTCTCCGTTACCTCTCTGGTTATCCAACTTGGATGCTTGGTCCTTGATTTCTTTTGCTGGTACTTGACACAAGCTTTAGTGTATTCAATCAGCCATAGTTTTATGATCACCCATTTCTGCTCTGCGTTCATGTCAGGGTGGATGCCATCTATGTGTGTTCTCACTAATTGCCCCATCCTGCCAAAGTCTGCCTTTCTGAAGTACAGGACTTTTATTTTTGTATTATGGGTCTCTCTACCCAAACTGATCGAGAACCACACTGTGTGGTGATCGCTCCCAGCCAGTGGTTCCTCCACCCTTACACCTGTGACCTGTTTGCTATCCTCCAGCACCAGGTCTAGAATATTTTCTTCCCTTGTTGGCACTGTCAGCCTTTGGGTCAAGAAGCCATACTGGACTGCTTCCAGGAGGATCTGTTCCCTGGCGCATGTGGTGTCTGGGATGCTCCAATCCACCCCTGGTAAATTGAAGTCTCCCACCACCACAGTGCTCCCTTTACCACAAAGTCTCCTTAAGTGCTCCCCTAGCTTCTGATCCACATCCTCCTTCTGGGTTTGGGGCTTAGAAACAACCCCCAATCATACCCTAGCCCTCTTTGGGGCATGGAGTTGTATCCAAATGACTTCTGACTTACCTTCGTCCTTCCCCCTTCTCCCTGATGCATCCAATCCCTTCTGTTATGTAAACGGCTACTCCCCTCCTTAACTTTTTCTCTGTCTCTCCTTAATAATTTACATTCTGGGATGGCCAAGTCCCAGTCATGGTTTTGGGTCGCCCACGTCTCAGTGATGGCTACTATGTCCACCTCTCCTTCTGCCAGTAGTGCCTGCAGCTCTGCCATCTTATTTCCCAGTCTCCTAGCATTTAGTGATACCACCCTCCACCCTGATTCTCTCCGAGCTGCCACTTTACTCCCACCCCAATCCTAGACAAAGTAGGCTGTATCATTGCTATGGGGGGAGGTCCTCTGGACCTCCTCTCCTGATTCAGTCCCCCTCCCCAGCACCCCCATAGTAAGTTTAAATTATACTTCATGGTGATAAATTCCCTCAGTCTCTGCTTTAACAACCCTGAACCCTCCTTACTTAGATGCAGCCTGTCCCCTGCATATAGATCTGGGTTCTCCCATATGTTGTCCTGCTCTCCCAAACAGCCATACCCCATGGACTCACACCATTCTCTCAGCCACTTGTTGAAGTCCATGATTCTGCTTTTTCTGTCTGTACTTGCCCTTGGCACTGACAGCACTTCTGAGAATGCCACTGTGCTTCCCTCCTCTCTGCATAGCTCCCCATTTCTCTGAATTTGTCCTGAACCTCCTCTATCTGCCTTCCTTTCAGATCATTTTCTCTCAGATGAACAATGATGTGAGGTTTTTCCCCACCTTCTGTACACACCTAGCAGTGTGCTGCTGCACCCTACCTGCTGTCATTCCAGGCATGCAGTCTACCCAGATGCTGCTTTTCCTGGCCCCCTTCCCCCCATCTGACCCCCTTAACTATAGTCACCCAGAATTATGACCGACTCATTTATGTGCTCCCTCTCTTTTTGGGGGCCTCTTTCCTTCCATAAAATGCTCCCTTCTCTTATCCCCCAGCTTCTCCCCCTTCTGCCTTCTCCATTCTGTGTCCTGACTTCTCCCATTTGCCAACTATGGCTGGTACATCACTTCACTTACTAGACCATTCCTCTTTTGCACCTGTTGCCTTCCCCCATGCCATTTCCTCTGCCCCCAATCCTGCCACCCTCCACAGTATGGTTTTCCTGTGTTTTCCTTGAGTATCATGTGCCCCATCCCCAAGATTCCTTCCTCAGCCTTATTTCATCCTTATCCTTGCTGTCTGTTTCTAGCTTCTCTGCATCTCCCAGCTCCATTGTCCCTGGATTTGCTTCCTTACCACCTTTCTGCTGCAACTTGTCTCGAGGGCTATAGGTAGCACCTGCCACTTCTGTGATGTTTCCGTTCTCCCTGGTAGTGACCTCCCCTTTAACCTTCTCAGTGATTACACTACCTTCCCCCTCCTGCTTCTCTCAGTTAGCCATACCATTGACCTGATTTGCTGGGGCAATCCTCATTCCCTGTTTTTTTCCATGGCCCCCCTTTCCTGGGGCTTATGACCTTACATTATCCCTTCTGTAGTCTTGTCTCCTTGACTGAGGTTTAAGTGTAAGAAACCAGTTTATGTCAGCTAGCTGCTGTGAAGCATACCAAGGTCAATTTGGTATGGCTTCATAGCAGCTAGCTGGCATAAACTGGTGTCTTCCATTTAAACCTCAGTTATGTTTTAAAAAAAAGTATTTTAAACCAATGATAATTCTTTCTGCCTTTTTTATGTATGATATAGGTGTTAATAGAATGTGATTTTCCAAACTGCCATAAGCTTCTGAGGAAGGACTTGGTTGGTTCAAAAGCTTAGGAACTTGTTTTCTTTTTGTTACATCCATGCTGGTTCAATAAAAGGAATCAAACCATTTGTTTCTGGATCTGTTCTTACAAGGACCAATGCAACAACTAAACTAACTCTGTATTGTTTACTGCAGTAATTCTGCTGCAGAATGCTGCAGAGTTTGATTTAATCCTGGTGAGCTTCACTGTACATAAAGTTTTGAAAAAATCCATAAAAAGCATTGCATAAAAAGTCACAGGATATGTGCGGAGAAAAAACAAGAAGGAGGCGTGGAAATGGTGTGGATTGGGAAACCAGTGGGTTCCAGTTATCATAATTCCATATGGTATGAACTTGCCACGGGTAACGGTATAGCCTCATCAAAGGTTGTGGTTCTGGATTTTAGAAGAGCAGATTTTAACCAAATTACAGAATTAGTAAAGAGAAAGCTGGTAGGTGTGGATGAAATCAGGGGGGTGGAAGAGAGGTGGGGAGAAATGAAAGGGGTCATTCTCAAAGCAACTAAATCATGTTTGAGAATGGTTACCAAGAATATTAAATGCAAGAGATGATCTAGTTCACCACAAAGGTCAGGGAGGCAGTAACGGCCAAAAATTGTTGGCAGGGCAATTCGATATCTCACTCCAGTCAGGTTGGTTCCAAGAGATTGGAGTATAGAGAATGTGCTTCCACTCCACAAGGGAGGGATAGGAAAGATCCAGGAAATGACAGACCCATCAGCCATACCTCCATTGTTGGTAAACTTATGGAGACACTAGTCAAATAAGACTTGGTAGCCTACCCAGAAAGCAATGAGCTCCAGGATAGTAAACTGCACAGGTTAATGGCAGGCGATTTTGTCAGATGAATCTTATACTATTTTTTTACTGGGATACAGGGGCAGTGAATAAGAGGCAAGCAGTTGATTTGCTCTTCTTCAACTTCAGCAAGGCATTTGACTCAGTCCCACACAGAAGGCTGCTGAAGAATTTAGGGAACCTGGGAGCAGAGAATGACTTGGATAAATTGGAGAGAAGCTGGCTGGGGGGAATGCATATATTGGTGGTTAATGGGGTCTAATCGGCAGAGAGGGAGGTCATGAGTGGGGTGCTGCAGGGGTCAGTCCTAGGGTCTGTTTTTCAATATCTTGAAACTACTGCCCTATCTCCTTCTCCCTTCCCTTGCTAAACTGCAAGAGAAGTTAGCCTACTCTAGACCTCTTGACTAGCTCACCTCTTCCAATTTTCTGTTATCCTTTCAGTCTGGCTTCTGGAAGTACCGCTCCACTGTCTACTCTCTGTTGTGTGTCACTCACTGACTCTGTGCTTTCTGGGATTGATCAGGAGCATATCATAACTACCATTTTCATCTATCTGGCCAAATCCTTTGGCTCAGTGCCCCACCCACTCCTTCTGGATAAGCTGCATCAGTCTGGCCTCACAGCTACTGCTGCTGACTGGTTTCATTCCCATCCAACGGCCCACCAACAGTAGGTATAGGTCAGAGGCATGTCATCAACACACCTTCCTATCTGAGATGGGGTCACACAGGGCTCAATATTGGGCCCCATCCTGTTTTTGGTTTTTCTGAACAACTTCCCCTTTGCCTGTGTTAACCCACATACACACATGTATGCAGATGACACAGTCATCTTCACCTCCAGTCCATCTACCTCTCCAGTGGGACACCTGCTCCAGCAGGATAACCACAGCATCCAGTACTGGTTCCAGTCCAACCATAACAAGGTCAAAACTAAAACAAATGGTATCTATGACTTTTGATACCAGCCAAAAATTGACCAGGCTCTTGAGACTTCTGGTCTTCACCATGCTGGATGGCTCCCTTCTTGAAGTAGTGTAATCCTTCAAGTCCCTCGGCATGTGGCTTGATTGCAAGCTTGCTTTATCATCCCACATTGATGCTGTCCATGCAAATCTCCATCCTAAGCTGGGGGTCCTGTACCAAAACAAAGACTGCCTACCCTTGCTCGTCCACCTTGAGCTGGTCACCAAAATGGTGCTCCTGGTCTTTGACTATACAGACATGGTCTACATTACTTTGCCCTCCACTTCTATAGTCAGATTGGAACCCTCCGCAATACCTTTTGCCACTTTGTGACAAACTCCCCTCTATGTACACACCACTGTTCCTTCTAGTACTCCCTTTCCATCCTCCCCCTACCTTCTCATCACCAGTCACACTGCACTTCTTTTACCTCCAATACTTGTTTCATTCCCTTCCTTCCTACCTCTCCTCACTCCTCACTCCTGTTCCCCCCCCACTCCATGATTCCCTCCACTCCAGGACCAGAGAACCCTCTCCATTCCTCACCTCCATCCTCTGCTGGGCAATCTGCTTTCTCCTATCACCTGCCAACACTCTGAAATCAGCTCCCCATATCTTTCCACCATTCCACCTCCTCAGGCTCCTTCAAGCACCAGCTGAAACTCATCCTACTACCCACCTGCACTAATCTTCCATAGGAGATCCTCTAGTGGTCTTGGTAGCTCAGGATTTTGGTTACTCATGACCTAACTGCTCTCTAGTGAACTGCATTACTTTTGTACTGTTTTAATGTCGAATTTTCAGTTTTCAACTTGCACTTGTATTGCACAATATACTTTCACTTTAACCTTTTCTAAGCTTGTACCAGTGAAGTATTACTTACTGTACTGTGTCTGTACCATGTAATGTACTGTATTATGGTTCACTGTCCTTCTATAAACCTTATCCCGAGTTGTACTGGGAAACAAGCCTTGGCTCAGTGTGCCTGTCCTGGTTACCAATTTTCAAATTAATAAATATGTCCATCAGCAAAACAGGGTAAGGTATACAGGAAACTGTGTGTCTCTTCACATATGACACTAAGGTCTGTGGCAGTAGACAGTGAGAATGGGGTAAGGGAGCTGCAGAGGGACCTACAAATATTAAAGAGATAGTATAAAATTTGTCAGTTGAAATTCAATGCCAAAAGCTTCAAGGTGATGCACTTAGGGAGTAGGAATCCTTGGATGGAATGCTTCATGAAAGAGCTCAAGTGGACCACTACAGAGGAAAAGGACCTGGGAGCCATCGTACAACACCAACTAAAACAAACTAGCCAATAAAATAAGGCCTACAGTATGGCAAACATAATGTTGGGATATACTGGGAGGGGGTTTGATTCTAGGAGGAAAGAGATAATACTGCCTCTCTACAAATCCCTGGTGAGACCCATCTGGAATATTGTGCCCAGATCTGGAGTCCACACCTGAAGAAGAACAGAGACTACTGGAGATGGTGCAGCATAGGATAACAAAGATGATTTAGATTCAAGCAAACAGCCCCCCACAGAAGGAAGCAGTCAGTAGAGAAGACCCTAAGGGTGAGAAATCACCAAATGTACCTAAAACCAGAACAGGTAAAAGGGCAGAAATGAGGCAAAATGGGGTTACTGACAGGAGGGGTATGGAGAAAAGCAATGGGATGAGGAGGGGAGCCATGAGCAGAGAAAGCAACAAAAACTGGAAGGCCATGTGCACAAATGCCCACAGCCTGTGAAATCAAATCCCAGACCTGATGGCCTTAATGACTGAGACATGGCTCATGGGGAACCATGACTGGGATATAGCCATACCAGGATACACTATTCAGGAGGGACAGGGTTGGTAAAAAGGGAGAAGGAGTGGCTATCTGTGTAAGGCAGGGAATTAAAGCAACTGAGGTACAGAGAATGAAGAAAGAGGCGGAGACACCATGGGTAACCCTACAGACAGGAAATGGCACTGCAATTCACATTACAGATCTCCTGGACAGGGTATTTATAGAAGCCATCCACAAAATGACAGCTAAAGGGGAAGTGCTGCTGGTGGGAGACTTCAATCTGCTTGTTGTTGATTGGAAAAATCAGGCTGCAGCCACAGCCAGAAGAAGAGACATACTGGATGCCCTGCAGGGGGCATGTCTCAGGTAGCTAGAGTTAGATCTCACCTGAGAGGGAATGACTTTGGACCTGGTACTCACAAACAGGGACAGAATTACAAAAGTGAAGGTGGGTAGCCACCTGGGGTCAAGCCAATTTTGCAAAGATTGGAGAATGTCTTAGGAAATCACTGGAAGGGATGGAAAGGGGAGTGGGGTAGAGGAACAATGGGCATTTTTTTAAGGAAACCATAGTGGAAGCAACAAGCCTTTGCATTAGACAAGTAATCAAAACAGAGAAAGAAAGAAAAAAACACTATGGTTAGGGATGTAAGTTTGTCATGGATGAGGTTTTAATGACTCATTATTTGTTCATGAAATCATTAGTAAACAGTAGTAAATGTTGTGGCACTGTCATTATTGCTACATTCTGATGACGCTAGTGAAAGTCATGGAAGTCCTGAATAAAGATCAAATGTTATGGAATCAATGACGTGTATGACTGCCATGACAAACTTACATCCCTAACTATGGTTCTCAAAGGGAGAGGGTGAGAAGATAAGGGTGAAAAGGGTGGCATTCTGGAAATACAAGGAAACATAGAGGGAGGAAGACTGGTAACTGTATCTGGAAAAGAAGTGGGAGGTGGGGAAAGCAGTCAGTATTGCAAAGGTTCAAACAGAAGAAAAAATAGCCCTGGCAATAACAAAAGAGGACAAGAATTTTTTCAGGTACATTAACAAAAGAAGAAAAACTAAGGGTGGGATTGAAACTAAAAATGGAAGGAGGGGAGTGTGCAGAGGGAGACCAAGAAAAAGCAGAAATACTGAATAAATATATTTTCAGTATTCATGGAAGAAGGGGAAGGGGAGGGACCACAGTTAGGCATCAGAAGCATCACTGGAAGGGAAGTGGACACCAGTCCATTTACAGAGGATACAGTACTAAAGGAACTTGCAAAACTGAAAGTGGACAAGGCAATTGGGCCAGATGGGATACATCCCAGAGTACTAAGAGAACTCTGGGAGGTGCTAGCAGAACCACCGACAGCCCTGTTCAACAGATCACTGGAAACAGGTGTGGTACCAAAGAACTAGAGGGGGGCAAATATAATCCCTCTCCACAAAAGTGGGAGCGGGGAGGAGGCAGGCAATTACAGGCCAGTCAGCCTGACATCAGTAGTGGGTAAACTAATGAAATTGCTACTAAAAGAAAGGTTTGTGATATATCTTTTTTTTTAACCAGGAGAGGAACACTACACTGAAAGCTTGTTTACGGGTGCGATATGGGAGCACAAAGAAGTTAAGTGACTTGCTCAGGGTCACACAGTATACAAGTGGGGGCTGTGGGATTCAAACCTGAGTCTCCAGGTTTGCAGCTCAGAGCCTTAAACCACTATGCTATACTGCCCCCTCAATATCTTGAAGCCAGCAGATCACAGGATCTGAGGCATCATGGGTTCATAGAGGGAAGGTTTTGCCAAACTAATCTGATAGACTTCTTTGACTGGGTGACCAGGGAAGTTGATCAGGGAGGGGCAGTGGACATGGTCTACCTGGATTACAGCAAGACCTTTGGCACTGTCCCACTTCTGAGGCTTGTAAACAAGCTAGGCAGCCTAACAGTGGGACCAAGGGTAGTAAACAAGGTCAGAAACTGGCTGAGGGATAGGACACAGAGGGTGGTGGTGAACAGAGTCAAATCAGAAGAGAGGAAGGTGACTAGTGGGGTCCAGCAGGGATCAGTACTGGGACCAGTCCTCTTTAATGTCTTCATAAGTGACATTGCAGAAGGACTGGAAGGGAACGTATATCTTTTTGTAGATGACACAAAGATCTGCAATAGGGTGAACACTCCAGGAAGGGTGAGAAAATGAGACGGGACCTCAGTAGGCTTGAAGAATGGTCAAGGGTGTGGCACCTAAGATTCAATGCAAAGAAGTGCAAGATCATGCACCTGGGGCACAGAGATGCAGGGAAGGAGTACATGATGGAGTGGGAGGTACTGACGGCCACCAAACAGGACAGGGACCTGGGAGTAATCATATCTGATGGTCTAAAGGTTACCAAACAATGTGAGAAGGCTGCGGGGAGAGCAAGTGGAATGCTGGGGTGCATAGGGAGAGATATCTCCAGCAGAAGGAAGGAGGTGGTGATACCACTGTACAGAACATTGGTGAGACCTCATATCGAGTACTGTGTCCAGTTCTGGAGGCTGCATCTCCAGAAGGACATAGAGTAGAAGCAGTCCAGAGAAGGGCAACAGAAATGGTACAGGGGCTGCACCAGAAACCATATGAGGAGAGACTGGAGGACCACTGTCACAGCGTGTTCCCCATGATGAGTAGGCCCAGTTATTCTAATAAATATCCCCCCCCCCAAGAAATAAAGTGCCTAGGTATAAAGGGATGATATTGACTGTAACTTGACTGTTAACAGTGCTGAAACATCCCTTCCTGTACTACCCTGCACAAAATAGCAATCTTTCTTGGTAGGAGGACACCCTTGCATCCTGCCACAAACACTTTTAAGGACAAGAGTAGCAACCCCTTTATTATATGTGCCCTTTCCATTCTGTTCCTTGTCCAATAGCCAGTATACAAAATGGAAAGCCTCTAAAAAGTCTTTAGCAGCTCCTATTGTGCTGCTAGCATTAAAGTATGCCCTGATTCTGTATGAAGCACATGTTGCACTATAGGTGCAAATTCCCCGAGAGGGAGTATGTAAAGAAAGCAGGACGTGCGTTTTTATAATATGCCAGAGCCCTAAAAACATGGAAAAGGCATTAGGAGTCAAAACAGTTGCTTGGCAGGGTTAATGTAAAACCTCTAAACTCCTAGCTCTCATGTACAATGCGCCTGTGATAGTGAGCAGCTGGCAGCTTGCCAGAATGCAGCTCATTAAACAAAGTCAAAATGGGGCGAATTGAAATGTTTACCATTGGGCTGATATTTCAGCCACTGGCTTGTGAAACATATAAAGTTGCAAGTTACTAGGGGAGTTGGTGAAGTATCCTGAGCTTACCAAAAAAACCCTTTTGAATTAGAAAATTAGAATAAGCAAAGTGAGGGCTAAAGAAATAAAGCCCCCACAAAAAGAAAAGTACAAGAGAACATTGTTCCTTTTGAAGCAGTATAGCACAGTGGTTAAGGCTCTAAGCTGCGAACTTGGAAACCTAGGTTTGAATGTCACAGCCCCCCCCCCCCACTTGCATACTGTGTGACTCTGAGCAAGTCACATAACTTCCTTGTGCAAACAGGTTGAACCTGGAAACAAGCTTCAGCTTAGTGTGCTTCTCCTGGTTAAACAATTTTCCCTTCCTTTTGTTTTGGTTTATTTTCAGTTACTGCCTGGTATTCTGAAGTTGACAAAGGGAAAGAAAATAAGGAGTGCACCCTTATTCTTCTATTCACTTGTCCAACTCAGGAATACCTATGGTCTATACATAAAGAATAGTAGTAGTCATTACCTGGTTCTGCAGTCAGGACTGTCTATAGGGATGGCAGCCCCAGAAATGGCTGCTTTTATAGAAGTAAGGAAGTGAGGTCACTCCAGAATGGGAGAGACTTAATCCCTTAATGAACCAAATGATGATACAATTAGGTATATTTGGACTATTCTAGCTCAGTGTTGCATACAAAGAGAGGGGTGTTGCTATAAAACTATGTGGGGTAGTATGTCAGACAGGTATGGTGGGTTACCAGGCAATCTAGACTAACCCAGATAGTTTTAGTTCTGTAAATTAGATAATAGCTAGGTCAGGTGACCCCACCTACATGTATAAAAGTCTACCACTAGGGTGTTAAAAAAGAGATAGAGACCAGACCAGACCAGGGAGTCGGTCTGGAACTGTGAGTCTGAGGTCTAAGACCTCAGAGTACTGCTGGGCGGAATAGTTGATCCTTTGAAGCTGAACTAATGACAATTTTTCTCTTCTGTAAGAACTTGAATCATTTCATGAAGTATAAAATTAAAATGATAAATGCCTTCCTGGCATTTTTTATGCATTGATTTTTGTTGTCTGCCTGCAATTTGTCTCCTGAACCAACAACCCTAATACAGTTGGTGTGGATGTCCTGTCGGAGTGTCTAAAGGATACATGGGAGAGCTCAGTCAGGGGTACTGGAAATAGTACCTCAGGAGAGAGGCAGAAAAGTGCATGGTGCCAGTGGAGATGAGGATATGTGGAAATAGTGACCTGGGTGAGGCACCACAAAACCAGATGGTGGACCAGAGGAGGATGTTGCATTGGATGAACGAACGCTGGATGGAGGCAGAGCGACGCTGGAGGGAGGCAGAGCAGAGATGCCAAGAGCTGGAGATCCAATTGGAGCAGGCCAGGGATGTATCCAGGAGAGATGAGCCTTGGATTATGGACATGGAGACAACCCAGATGGAACATTCAGAATCTGAACTTCATATCCTTCCTATTTTCCCAGGAATGAATTGGATTGAGAACAATGGAGTGGTAATGCCAGAGAAGTCCCCAGGTAAGACTGTTTTTATGGACCTAGGGGTGAAGTCTACAAGCAACGTAGAAAAGGCTCCAGGAGCTGAAGGGACTTTAAAATGTATTGGACTCTGATTCACAATGTAATGATTTATTTAGAGTAAATTGGAAAAAAGAACAAAAGGAAGATCCTGAAGTCACTAAATTAGGGGCATATGTCACAGTTCAGGATGGAAAGCAGGAAGAAGCCAGTGGGGCTGAAGGGACTCATATACCATTGACTGTTATTAAACATAAACTGAAATCTGAATGCAGTGACCCAAATAAAGCATGGGGAAAGCTACAAAAGGGAGATCTTGATGTAGCTCTGTTAACTTCCTACATCAAGGATCAGGAAGGCGGTATGGGTACTGGTCAAACAAGGGTCAAACCATTATGGTGGGTTCAAGACAGGCAGGGTACCCTTTACTATGTTAAGCCTAATCCCCATATGAAAAGGTTGTGTGCTAGAATAGTGGTTCCAATTGCTTAAGTGATGATGGAGAATGCTTGCTCCAGCCACTCTAAGCCATTAAGCCATGAGGAGGTCCTGGCAGAGTTAACCTCAGCATTCTACTGGCCAGGAATGTACCAGCAAATAGCTACTTATGTGGAAAAGAGGGAGGTGTGCCAGAGGGTGTCTGCTAAATGCATAGGGTGTGGAAACCAAAGGTGGGAAGGCCAAAACAGATGGCAACCTTGGAGAAGGGGGAAGCACCAACGTAGATTCGGAGGTACTGGGTGGCAAGAAAGCATTTAAGAATAGTGGTTATTTATCTCTTGGTGTCTGACAGAGACCCCAGGAAGCCATAGATATTAGGTGTACGATGGGTTACACTAATACAAGTGAGGAACTGCTGGGTACATGTATGGAAGGGACTGTCTCAGTAATAAACAGAACTATAAACTGGTTGAAGGGTTGTAAAGTGAACAACTAAATGGGGACAAAAGGAAGCTAGATAGCAGCTTAAAAATGATGCAGGGACACTTCTAGATTATGTACTGGGGGGAGTACAGACTAGTCTCAGGGAATAAGTTGTTTTTGAGTGTTACAATAGATTAAATGTGTTACACTATTATGGGTCCCTGAGATGAAGCTTTGGTGAGGGTGGGCCTAGCTCCATTCCCTTCCAGGTAAAGGAAGGTGGATATATCCTGCCACAATGATAGAGTACCCCAGAGAGTTCTATGATAGAGGTGTACTAGGGTAACCTCGTTTTTTTATCAAAACTGAGTGCGCAAGTTACAGTTAATTAGATGGTACCCCAGGGTAAAAGTCAGATTAAGGAATTGTTTGTCAGTGGCATTTTCATTATATTATTCATTTCTTTTCTGTGCTGCAGCAATCTTCTTTTCTATCTTTCCAAATACTTTCCATCGACTGGAGGGTTGGCCACCTTCAGGTGATTGTTTCTCTTTTTCTCTTCTTCTCTGATCTATTTTTCAATCTGTTTTATGTATTTCTCTCCACTAAAACATAGTATGACCTCTGAGACTTTTCTATCAGATGGTATACTCTAGTTGGGTGCCTGATAGTATTAAAGTGAAATATATAATCTGGTACACAGCAGATTCTAGGTGTGACTGTATAATTGCACCAGGGTATATGTTATTGTGTTATATAGCTGTTTTAGTACTATGCAATCTGATTAAAGGGACCCTGGGGTGGAGCTTCTTCATGAGGGTGGGCCAGAGCTCCACCATACCCCTATGATCGGATGGATATGGGTCCTTGGACAACCAGTAGGTGGTTGCCCACTTAGGTGGGGAGGAATGTCACAGGGTGCTCCCTGTGATGAGTAGAGGCCCAGTTATCCTAATAAATATCCTTCCCCCCCAAGACATAAAGTGCCTAGGTATAAAGGGATGATATTGACAGTAACTTGACTCTTAACAGTGGCAATCTTTCTTGGTAGGAGGACACCCTTGCATCCTGCCACAAACACTTGTAAGGACAAGAGTAGCAACCCCTTTATTATCTGTGCCCTTTCCGTTCTATTCCTTGTCCAATAGCTAGTATACAAAATGGAAAGCCTCTAAAAAGTCTTTAGCAGCTCCTATTGTGCTGCTAGCTTTAAAGTATGCCCTGATTCTGTATGAAGCACATGTTGCGCTATAGGTGCAAATTCCCCGAGAGGGAGTATGTAAAGAAAGCAGGACGTGCGTTTTTATAATATGCCAGAGCCCTAAAAACATGGAAAAGGCATTAGGAGTCAAAACAGTTGCTTGGCAGGGTTAATGTAAAACCCCTAAACTCCTAGCTCTAATGTGCAATGCGCCTGTGATAGTGAGCAGCTGGCAGCTTGCCAGAATGCAGCTCATTAAACAAAGTCAAAATGGGACGAATTGAAATGTTTACCATTGGGCTGATATTTCAGCTACCGGCTTGTGAAACATATAAAGTTGCAAGTTACTAGGGAGTTAGTGAAGTATCCTGAGCTTACAAAAAAAAACCCTTGTGAATTAGAAAATTAGAATAAGCAAAGTGAGGGCTAAAGAAATAAAGCCCCCACAGAAAGAAAAGTACAAGAGAACATTGTTCCTTTTGAAGCAGTATGGCACAGTGGTTAAGGCTCTGAGCTGCAAACTTGAGACCTAGGTTTGAATATCACAGCCCCCACTTGCATACTGTGTGACTCTGAGCAAGTCACTTAACTTCCTTGTGCAAACAGGTTGCACCTGGAAACAAGCTTCAGCTTAGTGTGCTTCTCCTGGTTAAACAATTTTCCCTTCCTTTTGTTTTGGTTTATTTTCAGTTACTACCTGGTATTCTGAAGTTGACAAAGGGAAAGAAAATAAGGAGCGCGCCATTATTCTTCTATTCACTTGTCCAACTCAGGAATACCTATGGTCTATACATAAAGAATAGTAGTAGTCATTACCTGGTTCTGAAGTCAGGACTGTCTATAGGGCTGGCAGCCCCAGAAAGGGCTGCTTTTATAGAAGTAAAGAAGTGAGGTCACTTCAGAATGGGAGGGACTTAATCCCTTAATGATCCTAATGATGATACAATTAGGTATATTTGTGCTATTCTAGCTCAGTGTTGCATACAAAGAGAGGGGTTTAGCTATAAAACTATGTGTGGTAGTATGTCAGACAGGTATGGTGGGTTACCAGGCGATCTAGACTAACCCAGATAGTTTTATTTCTGTAAATTAGATAATAGCTAGGTCAGGTGACCCCACCTACATGTATAAAAGTCTGCCACTAGGGTGTTAAAAAAGAGATAGAGACCAGAGCAGGGAGTCAGTCTGGACTGTGAGTCTGAGGGCTTAGACCTCAGAGTACTGCTGGGCAGAATAGTTGATCCTTTGAAGCTGAACTAATGACAATTTTTCTCTTCTGTAAGAACTTGAATCATTTCATGAAGTATAAAAATAAAATGATAAATGCCATCCTGGCATTTTTTATGCACTGATTTTTGTTGTCTGCCTGCAATTTGTCTCCTGAACCAATGACCCTACTACAACCACACTATGTCTTCCCTGGAGAAAGGAGAGAGAGAGAGAGAGAGGGAGATATGATAGAAACGTTCAAATACCTCAAAGGTATAAACAAGGTGTAAGAGGATAGCATCTTTCATAAAAGATGTTCAAGAACAAGGGTCCATGATATGAGTAGAGGGCAGTAGACTTAGGTGTAACATGACATGAGAAAATATTTTTTCACAGAAAGGGTGGTGGATGCATGGAACAGCCTACATGTGGAGGCCATGGTGGCAAAGACAGTAGGAGAATTTAAAAATGCATGGGATAGACATAAGGAATCCCTAGCGACAGGAAAGAGGGAGTAAGCTGCAGATCAATTAGGATCTGTGTTATCTGATAAAGGCAGGGAAAATGTGCAGACTAGGTGGGCTAAATGGTCCTTATCAGCTGTCAAATTCTATGTTTCTATGTTTAATGGGTTGATCCTATGAGGAATGCATAGGGTACTGAACATGTACTTGCCAGAGACCAGAAGAGATAAGGACAGCATGATAAAAAATTTAAAGATCCTGAAAGGAGTAAATAAGGTAAGTTGGGAGGAACTATTCAACAGAAATAGTGGATCAATAAGAAGAGGACATGAATGGAGTCTGGCGGGGAACATTCAGGAAGGATGTGAGAAAACCTTACTTCATGGAGAGAGTGGTTGTGCTCTGGAACAGCCTACCAGCTGAGGTGGTAGAGCAAAAACCATAAACATGTTCAAGTATGGCTGAGACAGGGTAACAGTTAGAGTCCTTACATCATACTCACATGCAGGGGAGTAGCAGTAAGGAGAGGAGCCAAGGGCTGGAGGATCAAAACCCATCTAGACAATAAGTCATTGTATAGGGTATGGTAAAATAGGGCAGACTGGATGGACCATTGATCTTTTTCTATCAACAATGTCTATGTTCCTATGCTTGTACATTAGGGTTGAAAAGGCACCTAAATGTTAAACCCTCATTTTGCACCTTAATAGCTTATCTGCTATTCAACCAATTTGCCTGTAATTTGGCATGCACTGAGTTGATGCCGCGATCCCTGGATCCTGTAAATTTCACAACAATTGGTTTGGTGGGTGCAAAATTGTAGAAGGTTGAAAATACATCAACTCATGAAAATGGAGAGTATTTGGGATTTGAAATCTGAAACTTCTCTGTTTGATAGGGCTTGGTCCAAGGATGATTCTTTACTAATTTGTTTTTTCTAACTTTCTCCATTTTTGAGATACAGTATTTGTAAAGGTGTGCTTCATTTTCCTTCCAGCGCAGTAGAGAAAATGAACATTCTAAGAATAAGTGAACTTCCATGATAGTTTTATTGTTTCCATGATAGTATTATGGCATGATAGTTTTATGATTTCTTCAGTAAAAATAGGTTATGAGGTAAAAAATTAGCTTTCATGAGAGTTAGCAGTCGAGAAATCATAAACAACAAAAAAAAAGTTCATCTGCACTAAAAGTAGGAAATTGAGGTGCAGGTGTAGTCAGTGGTTTGAGTGACTGACATACTGGTGCAAAGAAGAATTCCCTGGTGCTTTTAGTTGCTAGATATTGTCATTTTTACTTTAAATATCAATTTTAAAATATTTCATGTGAGGAACCATGAAAATCTTTATGGTTTTGTCACTTGGATGTTGGGTTTCATCATTTAATTTTGGTTTTGCAACAATTTTGAAATGCCATTAAATGATTGTGTAATATCTGTGCTTAAATGACATGGATTCCATGGCTGTAAGTTGTGTATTTGACAATTTAACTTGTATGGGAAATACTTTTTGATATGACTTGTCAAAAAAGGCACTTATTTAAACTAAAAACGGAAATTTGCTGAGGCATGAATGACGAAACCAAAAACAGGTTAATATATAGAAACATAGGCAATGATGACAGAAAAGGACCAATGGGCCATCTAGTCTGCCATGACACACTAACGTGCCCTGAGACCTTTTGTTAATATAGGGTTTTTGTCTACACTATCCACCCTCTTGCTCCCTGTTTTACTACTACCCTTCCCCCCAAGTAACTATTAAGCCTTTAACTCTGTCCCAACTGTGTTTAAAACAATCACTGGTTTTTGAGTATGCCATCTCCTCTGGCAGACTGTTCCATAGGTCAGCCACTCTCTCTGTAAAATAAAACTTTTCACATTCCCCTGTGGGCCCTGGGTACAGCTGCTTTCTGGTACTAGAAAGTTTTACCCCTACAGTATGTGCCATAGCAACCCCACCCCATTCACAGTTCACTCGCTATGCAGGTGTTGTATCATTACAGGCCTGACATCAAGTCATGTTTCACATGTAGCAGGCAATAGTGCCCTTGATTAAGAACCAACAAACCTCAGATTGTATTCTAAGACCTGTTGGCCTACTCCCAAATTTGTCGAACTGGGGTCCTGTCTAACTCACTGTAACTGGTGCAGTTGCAGAACTCACAGGCTCTGTTGAGGTACTCATGGTTGCCAGATCTGGCAGGCCTTTACCCCTGGAAAATGTAGCTTGCAGCAGCAGGATTCCCACCCACTATTGAAGTCACCTCCCTAACGCTCTTTCACTAATGTGGCTGAAGTGCAAAGGCAGTGCTGATGATGTTCATCAGCAGGTCTCTCTCTCTCTGTCTCTGTCTCTGTCTCTGTCTCTCTCTCCCCCTCTCTCTCTCTCTCTCTCATACAGTTTTAGCTCAAGAGGCTATCAGCTCCCTGAGTAGCACAGCCATCCCCGCTACTCTTTACTGTTCTATGGAGACCAGACATAGGCTGTGTGCCTTGTAGCTCAACAGCTCCTGAACACTGAGCTTTAATTTAGAACTCTTGCTGAACCCTTTCATCTACGAAAATACTCTCTGTAGTTCCTGAAAAGCAGTCTGTAGTGGCTTACATGCTCAGACTGTTGCTCTAGCGTCTTGATGCAATATGCCAGTTCTCAAGGTCTGCAGTTAATGACATATCAACTTCCTCTCCACACTTTCCTTCCAACAGCTCACATCACTTGGGAGACATGTAGCTGCAAATGGATTATTGGCTTTCACTCTCTGAGGTTAGCAACCCTTAAAGGGTTTTGCACACTTGAACTCTCACCGACAGCAGTCTGGTTCTCAGGCTTTCTGCCTGCCAACTTGCTCCTATATTACCTGAAGACAGCTTTATGCATGCTGCCTTCTGTAGACTTCACCTATGTCTAACATGACCTCTTTGCTCAGATTGGTTGTAACACCAGTTACTCACATGTGCAGTGGTGGTTATTTTGTCACTCAGTGCATGATTGGCTTACATTAGCCTTGGCAAATTAATGAGTTCTCCAAGAGATCAGCAGTACTATCAGCCCAGCTTCAGATTTAAACCACCCAACTGGCTGACGGCATGGCTCTCTGGCCCGATTGCCAACTCCCAGGAATCAAAGGTGTTAAAAGAGACAGCTGCCATGTTGCTTCATAGGTGATCTCCTAAAGTCTCTATTTGCATGACATGCAGTGTCCACTAACACTCAGAAATCCCTAGCTAGGGTTAAGACAGTCCACTTAACTCTCCATATTAATCAGGGGGGCTGTCAAAGATGATTCCCACTCAATTGCATAATTGAGCTCTCCGTTGCATTTATGCCCAAGCTTTGCAGTCCTACACTGAGGCCAGAAGGGGGATGTGCATGTTGTGGTGGCAAGGTGCAGAGTTTCCAGAAATGAGGATGCAGGCCACTTAGATTTGTAGACCCCATGAATATTTACCATGAAGCGGCATCAGCAACAGATGTGAACATAGCCTGGTACCGCGCCCTCCTTGCCGAGTAAGTTAATGGTTCATTCACAGTAACCACATTGGCATTTTGGGGGAACAGATGGATTCTGGAGAAAAATGGGAGAATAGTAAAAAAAAAACCAGGGTAGCTTGAGGAGTCCTATACAGTACATTCCACAAACTTGTTTTAAAGATTAGCACACTGGACTGCAACAAAGGGAATCTAAGATTTGAATCCTACCATAGACTGACTCAGTGTGTGTGGCCCTGAGCAAGTCAGCTGCCCTCCAATGTGATTCAGCTCTCCCATCTGTAAACCTGGAACCACAATGAAAATAAAGATGCTGCCTCTGAGGCCAGCTATCTCAGACAAATAAATCATAAAACACATATAAACAAGTAATAACAAACAGGATGTACAGTTCAATAAATATTCTAAGACCATATGTCAGTAGAACACATTAAACTGTGCTTATGAGTATAATTGAATATGGTACCTTTTCTGCAGTTAGAGTTTTTTATGCATTTTAAAGCCCATGGTGTTATTTTGTGTTTCCAGCTGTTGTACATCATTCACAGAATAGTTATTCAAATGCATTCTGTTGTAATAAATCCCCAATCTGTCCTGATCCTTTGCCTTTTGGAAGACACATGTTATATATGCAAAAACATGCTCAATAGGATTCCTGTCCTTGGTGTACTCCTGGACTGAGAAATCTTTAAACGGCTGTAAAACTGGTTATTGAAATTAATGTAAATTTAGAATGTGGAAAAATGTAAATCCCTATTAATATTGCTCATCAACCTTTTCGTCACTTCAGTGCCTAAACCTTACTATAATAGGTTATGTGTTGCATAATTACTGAACTTGTCTGAGGCACAGAGATGAATATTTTTGAATTTTCATTCCCACTTCCTATTTGCAAACTGAAACACTGCAGTGGAGCCATTTGCAAACATCTAGTAAAGTTCAAAGGTTAACATTATCATTTTATTGTTACTTTATGTTTCTTTGGTGTGTACCTCTAAAATGCCATTTGATTAGGAATTTCACATTAGATACATGTTACTGGGTCTCTTCAAATGTAACAGAAGGGCCATGATCTGCAGACGTAGATTCTGTGGGGTCATAAACTGCCTACAGCAATAGGGAGGCGGTGACAGTGCTGTCCAGTGGCTAGGGACAAATAGACATCTAAAGTTAGGGTGGAACAGATAATGGCAGCAATGGAGTAATTTAGAGATAAGTGGAGTAAAGGGGCATTTTGTAGATAAGAGGAGTAAAGGAGTATTTTACTTCCATTTTTGCAAGATTTACCCCATTTTTATTTTAATATTTTGTTTCCCACCATGCACATTTATAACATACAATATACGTCCACTAAAATTAGCATCACTGGGCAATGCAAAAAGTTACAGCACAACGTACCAGCAGAAGGAAGCAGCAGAGTGGGGGCAGCAAAGAGCAGCCGTGTCAGTTGTGTAGAGTGCTGGAGACTGTCAGGAGTGACTCACTCACCAGTGAGAACAAATGTTGCACCCTGGTAAAATGGTAAAAATGAGATCATAGCACTACATGGCAGTGGGAAAGTAACTAAGACCCCCCACATCAGCACCAGGCAATAGGGCTGGGTGAAATGTATCTTCTGCCGATGAAATTTTGATGAAATTCCGATTTTGCTTTGGTGAAATTTCACCAGAATTATGATTTCAGTTATTTCCATCTAATTTAAAATGTTTTTGTTCAAATCACACTGAATTTGGCAGGATGACCTTACCATGGTAAGCCCATCCAGCCCACCACCCCCGACCAGGAAAAGCAGCCACAAGCCCAAATCAGGCTCTCCACTTCAGCCGAGTGGCCCCAGTGCTGCTACCTGCTGGTGGCCAGGCCTCTGCATCCAGCCCAAAACCCCCTGACCAAAGCAAGCAGCCACAAGCCCAAATCAGGCTCTCCACATTAGCTGAGCATCCTCGGCACTGCTACCTGCCAGCAGCCAGACCTTTGCATCGAGCCAACCACCCCCTGACCAAGGAAAGCAGGTACAATCGGTCAGCTCCTAGCTCAGAGTTGCCAGGCTTCAATTCTCATAATTGGACTGGCTCCTGGGGACTGTGGCTGCTTCCTGATTGGATGCTGCAGATCCCCATTGAGAAAGGAAGTGCCCAAGGCACCTTTTTCAAATGACAGCTCGGCCACTGCCTTGCTGTACTACTCTCTGGACAGTTTTTTGCTGAATTTACTATTACTGTAGAAATTATTTGTTTTTCTTCTTGGAATTTTCTGCTGTTTATCCTGCTGTACTAGCTAGACCTGGCTTCTATATAGCTTATGGCTTGTACTGCTGAATATTTTTACTGTTTAAACATGTTACTTTTAAACTATTGCACTGTATATGTAGGAATTGCCTTCCAGAGTATAGTAGAGTTGTAGGGAACCTTAACTGACTGCCTGACTTCTATATAGCTTACTAGTTGTACTACTAAATTTTTACTGTTGAACAAATTGCCCAATATTGTAGGATAGTTTGAACAACTGCCTACTGCCTGCTATTTTTCTGACACACTCTTTTCCCATTACGGTTGCTCTCATTTCTCCTTGGACTGCCTTCTTTGTTCCCCTCTTTCACTTTCTTTTTCCCTTTTGCATTTCTTTTTTGCTGTTCCCCACACTGCTTCTCTGCCAGCAACTGGACCCCTTATTCCCTCTCCCGACACCCCCCTGAACCAGCACATTCTGTAAATATTGCCTGGCATTTTTGGCCCTCTTCTCTACCTATTCCAGATTACCCTGAGTCCTCACCACCACATACCTCCTTCCAGCTTTCCCCGGTCACATTCAAGGGCCCCCCCACCATCAACCTCATGAACCAGTCTTTTGTTTTGCTATATTCCCACCTGGCACCTTTGACCAGCCCTCTCTGCAGGAACCCTTTCTCTCCCACTATTTGCACCTACTTCTGCCCTGAGCACTAACTTGCCCAGGGCTCTCCCATTAATTTACCTGAGCTTTGCCTTTGTTTTTTTTTTAACTAACGTACCACCTTTTTTTTTTTTGCTCTTTTTTAGCCACAAGCCAAGATCAGGCTCTCCACTTCAGCTGAGTGTCCCCAGCATTGCTACCTGCTGGCAGCTGGACCTCTGCATCCAGCCCACCACCCCCTGACCAAGGAAAGCAGGTACAATCAGTTAGCTCCTAGCCTGGAGCTGCCAGGCTTCTATCCCCATAATTGGACTGGCTCCTGGAGACTGTGGTCGCTTCCTGATTGGATGCTGCAGATCCCCATTGAGAAAGCAAGCACCCAAGGCACCTAAAAACACAGCATGGCCACTGCCTTGCTGTACTACTCTCTGACAGTTTTTTCCCACCCCACCCCCTCCTTTATTAAATATACTTCCCAGTGATCCCCGCCCCCTGAGGCCTCATACTAATCAATTACAGCAACTTCTTAAAGGGGCTCTCCTTTCCTGCAACTTCTTAAAGGGGTGATCCTCTCTCATGCTCAAATTTAACAAACATTGCTGCTGCCTTATCTTTATCAGCCCTTTAGTCCTTACATTTTTCTAGACTAGTATTAATCTTGGACACCCCCCCCACCAATCATGACTTCAGTAACCAGATTAATGCCTTTTTATATTCTTCTGACCACTCTCTGTATGCTCTCAGGGCAGCCATGCAATGACCCGAAACCACATACCCTCCTTATTACTGAGCATACCTATGGCAATACTTATTGCACCATAATGTCGGTGCTTGACCCCGACCTACCTGCCACTTGCACACCTCACAACACAGCCTGGCACGCCTGGTCCAGAACTCAGTGCACCCAGCCACGGCTTCCTCCTCCTACACTCCTGCTCAGACTGCCCTCACTCTTCAACAAGCATGCCATCAGAATAAACTCAAGAAGGCAGCACAAAGCTAACATCAAATACTTTAAAAGTTACTTGGTTAGACTAGCCCTCCTGTTGCTACTTCTCTCAGGCAACAGCCACCCCAATTTGAGCCCCCCTCAAAATCAGGGTACGATTGCCCAGAAACCAGGCACATTAACATTTGCATCCCCTCGTGATGACAGGGTGAAAGGCAGCAGCAATCTCCCGTAGCTCCGCACCTCCGCTCATCAAAATAGTGGATCTCGATTTATTTTCCAGCAAGCGGGGTGCCCTACCTACATCAGGAGGTTACTAGAGTCTCATAGTAGACAGTCATTTGTCCAGGATGGAAGTTTTTATGAAAAAAACGATGCCAAGACACTCGCCACCACCAACGCTGGAAAAAGAGAAGGCCGCGAAAGGGCCTAAACACCAGCAGCAGAATATCAGTAAAACTCCAGCAACTACTGCTGCTGTCTCGGAAGAAAGATTTCTAGAGGTTATGAGGCCTCTCCAAGAACGAATCTTGGATATGGCGGAAGATATGCAACAGATCAAAACCTCTGTGCAAACCCTGACAACGAGAGTGGGAGACTCAGAAGCTAAGCTGCATTCTCTGGAAAAGAAACTAGACAAAAATGAATTGGTGATCACACAGTTCAGGAGAAGGCTGAAGAAACTGAATGAGAAACTTGAAGACCTTGAGGGGATGAGCAGGAGAAATAATCTCCTTACATTTGATGTGCCTGAGAAGGAAGATGGTTCGAACCCAGTTCTATTCTTACAGAAATTCTTACAGAAGGTAGCAGGCCCTTCCCCGAATGGAGCCGCATATATTATTGAGCGGGCACACCGGGCGCTGCATCCGCCCCAACCCCCTAACTCTCCTCTTCGGCCCCTGAAATGTCACTTGCTCAATTTCCTTGACAAACAATATATCTCGACCAAGGTTAGAGACTTGCAAGAAATATTATGGGAAGGACATCGGCTCAGGATTGCACAACATTTGCCTCGGGTCGGTCAGGGCAAAATGACAAGAGATGCACCCAATAGTGTCCAAATTGATTGCAGCGGGAAAACCCTTTAGAATGCGATACCCCGCAGTGCTTCAGATCAAGCATGACGATTGGTAGATCCCTTTGGAAACTAAGGAGCAAGCTCTAAAGGAGCTCAGAGAATTATTCCCCGAACTGTTCAAGGGAATGAATTGAGTGAGGGTATCAAGGCTGCAACCGACGAGAGATCGCAGTGGCAGGGCTTTTGTAATTAGGACAATGTCGGTGTTTATCATATTATCAACAGGATATTATTGCGAGGTGAACTCAAGGAAAGCTGGTAGTGTCCTGTGAGTTATGCCACCGGAAAGAGTTCAAGGCCTAAGCATCACCCAGTGCTCTGAAAAAAAGGAACTGTTCTGGAGTCAGACTTTGGACTTTGCACACATCTTATGTGACTTGTTGGACACTCGGGGATTTTCATTTCTCTCAGCTGTTCAGTATTGCGACCTGATATACGGGGGACTATGCTGACTGCAGTGGCAGTGACAAGGGATGGAAAACAGCTCCAATTGCTATCCGGAGACCTATTTTAAACCTCTCATTTTTTCTTTTTGTGTGTGGCCATTTCATCCCTCCTTCTGCTTCTCCTTATTGGAGGGGTTTGTAACGATGGAGCAAAGCGATATCACTGGATTTCGAGCTATCAATTTCAGAGTGTTCCACTCTGTTTATTAATACTGTTAGGTTTTTTTTCTCAGAGAGCTAACCAATTTAAATGTATGTAGGTTTGGCATACTGTTTGTTCAATGGGGTGGGGGGGCGCGGGTGGAGGGGGACATGGTGCGTATCACTCTGTGAGAAGACATCATGCACCATGGTTATTTGGGTGTTGCAGTTCATTGGAACTGGGGGTGAAGGGAGGGAAAAAAATGAGTTGTTTTCTGTGTTAGTTGGGGGTTTAATGAGAGAAATAAAGGGAATAGATAATCAGAGGGGGTGTTGTGAGGAAGTGGGGGGAGGGTGTCAAGTGTTTATAATATGGATGATACTGTGCACCACTGGTCATGACATCTTTCAGGGCTCAGCTACATGCCTTGGATAGGGAGGGGAGTAGATCCCCATACCGACACGAGCATAATTGCAGGTAATGAGCAGTCAGTATAATCATTAGCTGGAATATTAAGGGGGCCCAGGACAAGGGTAAAAGGTGGGTAATCCTCAGACATTTGCAGCATTTGAGGACAGGGATCGCATGTCTCCAGGAGACCCACATGAGACGGGAAGACGCCTACTTATTCATCAAAGCATGGGTAGGACAGGCCTTTGGGGACGGGAGATCTAACAATAGTGTGGGGGGGGTGGTTATTCTCATAAATAAGAACATCCCCTTTATATTAAAGAAAGAGATATATGACCCCAATGGGAGATATATTATCCTGCTGGGAAGTATTGAGGCTAGACTAATCCTAATAGTTGCATTATATGGTCCAAACGGTGAATCCTCTGAGTTTTTTATACATCTATTAAGTATGGTGGTCACTAACCCACCGGTAGCAACTATATTAGGAGGGGACTGGAATGCAGTGCCAAACACGCAGATGGACAGATCTGACTCTCGGAGATGGGGACCCTCCCCATCGCAGAGGGCACTGCACAATTTAATGAGCGGGGCAGATATCTTAGATGTATGGCAGGTGTTACACCCTACGGGACACCAGTATATATTTTACTCACCCCTGCACAAATCTCTATCTTGAATTGATTTTATTTTGCTAAGTTCCCACTTGCTTCCAAATGTGGTGAGCTCCGTGATTCATGAGAGGGTCATTTCAGACCATTCGCTTGTTTCACTACTGTTCTATCTGGGGATAGGATCTAGGAGGGATTTTGTCTGGAGACTGAATAACCAATTGCTCTAGAAGACTGATACTACGCAACAGATAAGGGACTTTCTCTCCAACTTTATAACAATTAATAGGGGCTCAGTTAGGAGAATTGATATGGTCTGGGCGGCTACAACGTGTGCCTTGAGAGGGGAGTGCCTACGACTGGCCGCCATTAAATCCAGGCAATACAAAGTTCAGCAGGATAATTTACTTTCAGCTATCCGAGGGTTAGATGCCACCCTTAATAATGAGTCTCCCGATGCAGAATGGGCAGCTCTACATAGGTTGCAGGCCCAATTTTCAGCCCTGCTATATCAGAGGGTAGAGTTGTAGTTGAGACGTACTAAGATTAAATATCTGGATGCTGAAGAAAAAGCAGGGAAACTGTTAGCAGTTAAGCTTAGTCAGGCTGAGGCCTTGCATGTCATCGCTGGTCTTAAAGTGGGCAGCCAAACTATAACGTCACCCAGAGAAGTGGTTGAGGAGTTAAGGAAATATTATCTGAGGCTGTACTCAGTCAATCAGATGGACCGCTCCAAAGCCCAAAGTATTCTTAATTGTCTTGCCTCAATAAAGCTGCCTATGGTGACCCCCTCAGAGTGCCAAAATACTTGGTAATCCTGTCACTGTGAAGGAAGTTATACAGGCCATTCAGCAACTAACATTGGATAAATCTCCTGGACTAGATGGTCTTTCTAACAACCTATACAAGGCGTGTGTGTTAGAACTTGCCCCCCATTAACAGAAGTGTTTAAGTTTTGGTATTTAGAGGGCATGTCGGAGAATAGCTTTCTGAAAGCGTTGATTATTCTCATACCCAAACCGGGTAAGGACCCCCTTATTCCTGGCAGCTACCGGCCCATCTCTTTGATTAATACAGGTGTTAAGATCTTGGCCAAAATCTTGGCTAATAGACTAAGTCCAGTGTTAGCTACTCTTATTGGGCGGGAACAAATTGAGTTTATGGCAGGCAGATCATCTGCTGACCATATGCGGAAGGTCATGCATATCCTCTCGGTGTCCAGGGACTCTGACTCCTCTGCGGTGTTGGTGTCCCTGGATGCTGAGAAGGCTTTTGATATGGTCTCCTGGGACTTCTTATTTTTAGTGATGGCACATTACGGCCTCCCCACAGGGTTTGTTAAATGGGTCAAGATTCTGTATTCTTCCCCGTCTGCACAGGTTTGGTGCAATGGCATCCTGTCTGACCCTTTTTGGCTCCAGAGAGGGACCAGACAGGGTTGTCCCTATCCCCCCTTTTGTTCAATCTTTATTTGGAACCCCTTATTAAGAAACTAATTGCCTCCCTACAAATTAGAGGTAGAAAATTTGGAGAACAGCGGTATACTCTGTCTGCTTATGTGGACGATCTGCTGTTACATATTGAGGAACCTGTAATTGGGATCCCAGCTCTTCTGGAAGAGATTAAATCCTTCACAGAGGTTTCCCACTCTAAGCGGAATATATCCAAGTCTAAGGTCTTCCCCTTGAACAATAAGACCACCTGGGCGGTGATAAGTAGCACCAGTTTGGAGTGGGCACCAGACACCCTTACCTATTTAGGTATTCAGGTCGCCAAAGATCTTCCCACCATGGTTAAACTGAACCTTACAGAGCTGCTTAAAGTCATCAAATTGGATCTAGAAAGATGGGATAGTCTCCCACTTACATTATGGGGGAGAACAAACATTGTAAAAATGAATGTCCTGCCCAGGATTTTATATCCTGTGGGGATGCTTGGGTGTTATCTTCCCAAAAAGTGGTTTGGCCAGCTCCAGTCTATGTTAAACACCTTTTTGTGGAAAGGCAAAAAGGTTAGGCGATCATATAATAAGCTCAAAGGACCCAAAAGACAGGGTGGCTTAGCATTGCCTTCCTTCTTTTCCTATTATTGTGCCCATCATCTTAGTAGAGCGATTTACTGGTCAAAGGCAGGATGGGAAAACGAGGGTCAGACCTATACTCCCCTGCGGCTGGACATAGAAAAATTCATTAATATCTCAGTACCAAGGTGTTCTCCCCTCTCTGATTTATGTCAGCCCTAAGAGGCTCCCCAGAATGCTGAGGAATACCCCTATTGGATGGTCGGTTTGGGCTCTCCATCAATTACAAATTTTCCTTTTGTGTAATTGGCATGTATCCCTAGAACAACCCATTGTGGGCAACCCCCATTTTCAAATTGATCATAAGCCCATTTCACCCACATTCTGGCCGCTTCTGACTGATAAGAAGGTGGCTGACTTATCAGAGAATGATCAGCTGATATCCTTCACGGCCTTCCGTGCATGTTTCACTGTGCCGGTTATGCATTTTTTTAAATACAAGCAGGTTGAAGCGGCAATTAAAAATCATTTGGAGAGGAGGGATACAAACCGATTACATACGGAGAAACTGAATAGGCTCTTACAGGCAGCGGGAGAACCTCATGCAGTGTCTAAGATTTACAAAGAGATGTAGTCTGTGGACACCAGCCTACCCCGGGGGATCTGCTACTATTGGGCTCAAGAGTTGTCAATCGTACCCGAGGCGGAGTCTTGGGGAAGAGCATGGAGGAGCAGTTACATATTTGTTAAGCAGGATAGACTGCATATGATACAGTTTAATATCATGAATAACCTGTACTTCACACCAGTTAAATTGCATAAAGTAGGCCATAACCCCTCTCCTAAGGGTACTCGGTGTAACCTAGCCCCTGGTTCCCTATATCATATGTTGTGGGAATGTTTAGTGGTCCAGACCTTTTGGCAGTCTATTAAACAATTGCTGGATCCATTGCTTGGGCTCGATTCCCTCTTCACTCCAGAAATATGTTTATTATATTGGTTCCCGAGAGGTATTCTAAGGGTCAGGAAAGCACATATTGCCTTGGTCTCTGCCGTAGCTAAACTCATTATCATGAGACATTGAAAAGAAAAGGCACGGTTATCGGTCATGGAGTGGTATAAGGAGATGCTTATGGCTTTGCAATTAGAAAAACATATTTTGCATATGAATAACCAGCCCCATTTATACCAGCCCAGATGGGGTTCCCTCGAGGCCTTACTTGCTGTATGTAACCCATAATGGCCTATAGTTAGCTGACCACTTTCCTTGAAGGTGTAGTCTAGTATTGCAGTTATACTGAAAGCAGTATATACACACTTGCTGGAGGGAAGGGGGGGAGTAAAGGGGGAGTGGGGGTAAAGGCTGGTAGGAGGAGGGAAAGGGATTGTTGGAATAGGATAAATTTGTAGATGTAGTAGTAGAATTATGATTATTTGAGCTGATGTAACCATAAGGCTAATACGACATGTTCTTGGTACTTGTATGACAATGTCTATGCCATACAATCCACAGTGCATAGTGGATGTTGAAAAAAATGAATAAAGCATATTAAATAAAAAAAAAAAAAAAAAATTTGCATCCCTAAACATCCACAGCCAGGCAGCAAAGTTTGACAGTCTACAAGCCTGGGTAGCCCTCCATACTCCTGATGTGCTGTCAGTTGTCATGACATGGCTCTTTCCCAGGATCCCAGATGGTGCCATCAGTCTAGCAGGTTACACAATGTTTAGGCAAGATTGAGTATCTAAAAGAGGTGGTGGCTGTGCACTCTACCTTAAGGATAGCTTACAGGGCATAGTCCTAAATTTACCCAGCCTAGGGCCGTTCTCCTGGGCCCTTGCCATTAAGGTCCTTCTTGGGTCCCATAACAAAACAATTATACTGTTACCAGTCTACATCCCACCAAAGAACTTGGCCCAAGGTCTCCAAGCCATCATAGACTGCCTTGGAAGCCTGAAACTAAGCTCCGAGGTAATATTTCTTGGTGATTTCAATATTAATTGGCTCGCTTCTGAAGTTAACCACTACAAAGATGCAATTCAGGCTGTCCACTTTACAAAGCTCATTGAAGCTCCCACTAGGACCAATTACAGAATGGGCACTAGTACTCTGCTCGACTGGGTACTCACGAACTGACATGAGCATATTTCCAATGCTTCTGTCCTCCCAGATGACATCAGCGACCACTCCCCTGTCATGTTCAGTTCGGCTAATAATTTCACCAAACCCCTTCCAAGAACAGTCATCAGCAGGGTCCTCAAGCCTGGACACACGGGCTACTTTAAAGATGATCTCCTCAACACTGACTGGTCAGCAGTGTTTGGGACTTCTGACACTGATAGCGCGCTTAACCATTTCATCCTCCTATTCAATACAATCTGAGACACTCATGCACCCTTCAAAAAGAGTAAAATCAAAGGCCATTTCAACCCCTGGATGAGACCAGACACCTTGAACTTGTGAAAAATAGAGACCATCTCTGGCATGTAGCCAGGGCCACAGGGAAGCAGTCCAACATCCTGAATTACAAATGGTCCAGGATTAACTGTACCAGGACCATCCGAATAGCCAAAAACATATACTACAAGGAGGCCCTAGCCAAGAACTGGAATGATGGTCTAAATTCTGGGCAAACCTAAAAGAGATCATCACATGTGAGTCCAAAATGGCCCCCACCATGCTCAGCCTTGATGGATCCCACATCTTTGATCCTAAATCTATAGCCAGGGCCCCTAGTTCTCTGCGACAAAATTTTCTGATTTCTGCGGCAGGGCTCCTTGGCTTCTACGGCAGCATTTTCTGATTTCTGTAGCACAATTTATTTCTCTGGCAGAACACAGTCCTGCCATTGGCTAAATATGATGTGAAGTCATCAATGACATCACATGCTGAGCACAGAGGAGTGGCTTCGGGATAAATGAAATAGGAAAGAAAGCCTGACACTATGGAAAAACAGTATATCTGAATGAAAATTCACCAAAAACAATGAATTCTCTGGCACTATATATATTCTGTGGCATGATGCAAATTCTGTGGAAAATTCCTCAACCGCAGAATCGCAGAATTCCAGGGGCCTTGTCTATAGCCAACACCTTCAACCTTGCTTTCACCAACCTCTGTAATGTCCTCCCTACTGACTTCTTCTCCCTCACCAACCCTGCTGCTCCTTCACAGACCCCAGTGTATCCCCCTTTTCACTTCAAGACTATTACTATCAGGGAAGCCAGGAAATAGCTCCGTAAGGTGCTTGGTAAGGGGAGATACAGTGGAGATAACCTTGATCTGAAACTAATCTCGCTCTCTCTGGATGAAATCCTGTTTCCCCTTACCCATATCCTCAGCCTATCACTCCGGTTCACAGTATTCCCTCAAAAATGGAAAGCTGCAGTAGTTACCCCTGTGTGCAAGAGCTGGGATTGGACCATGTCCAAGAACTATAGACCCATCTCTATATTTCCACCACTCTCGAAGGCCCTGGAATGAATAATCACGGACCAACTTGTTGAATACCTGGACAAACATAAATGCCTATGCCCTAAGCAACATGGCTTTAGGGCGGGGCACAGCACCACTACAGTATCTCCTGGAATTCATGGGCTTCATCCATAAATCTCTTGATCTTGGACAGCTTGCTGGAGCAATCTATATCGATCTAACAAAGGCCTTCGATATGGTCAGTCATACCCTCCTAGTTGACCAACTCACTGCTACAGGCCTTGCCCCCAAGGTGGTTGCATGGTTCTGCATTTACCTGCACTGCTGCTACCAGCAAGTCAGGATAGGTACTGTCCTGTCAGACAGCAAACCTGTCTGCTCAGGCATTCCACAGGAGTCAATACTGGGTCCCTTCCTATTCAGCTTATTCTTGAATTGCCTCCCCAAGCCAGTCAAAGCTGCATCCTCCTTTATACAGATGATGCAGTTGTCTTCTGAAATGGCTCAGACCCCAGTGCTCTTGAGCAGCAACTACAGAGTGACTTCACTAGTGTAGAGATGTGGTTCAAAGATCATAAATTGATAATGAACTACAAGAAAACAAAAAACATGCTGTTTTCCAGCTCTGTAAACAAACACAAAAACTACCCACTATCAACATGCAATAGTGGCGGAGTTTCCCCTTGAACTTGATCAACACTTTAAATACATCTGTATCACTATTGACAACTTGCTCTCCTATGCTCTCCACGTTGACAACACGGCCAAAGCTATCAACAAGTGCATAGGGCTACTTTATCATCACAAGCATAGCCTCTCCCCTGAAGCCTTCAGCATAGTTCTTCACAGTTCTGTGGGTTCCCTGGAGAACTACGGGCTGCCTATATATGGTTCTGCCACAGATATTGCTTTCCTACGCATAAAAACGGCACTCAACAAAGCCTCCAGCTCACCTTAGGTGCACACCGACTGACTCACAGCTATGATCTCTATGCCAGAGCACACTGGCTCATGCTCAATGGCTGACTAAAATATCAATCCTGCCTTCTGGCCAAAAAGATCTGCCTTGGTCAGCTACCGCCAGGGGTCCAACAACTTCTGGTTCCCAGCAATAATCCATGGCACACCTGTAACTCCGAACACCAGTCCTTCCTAATTCCAAAATGTTGAACATCTCATGAACAAAGGTTCTCTGCTTATTGTGCACCACTGTGGTTCAACTCCCTCCAGGAGAACATTGCACACCTGTCCACACTAGGTACTTTCAAAATGAACTTGAAGCTCCTTATGATATGCGAATCTCAATGTGACTGCCATCGCTAGCACCACCTTTCCACCCCCCATCTACTTCCATCCCCTGCCCCTCAACCCTTCCCTCTCTCCCCTGAGTAGGTCCTTCTGCTTCCTCCACATACCTAGCACCCTCTCCTTCTGCCTCCAAACTAGTCACCTCCCTCTGATCCCTACTGCTATACTGATATTATGCTCTCCTATTGAACATTGCACTTGGGCTCCTCCCCTTTGCCCCCTTTTTTTTCTTTAGCACTTGACAACTCTCCAAACAACCTCTTTTTTGTTGACAACTGACTGGTTTCACCATTGGGCACTGTAAATTGTCTGTTTTCCTGTGACCTGTACTGTGTTTGGTATATAATGCTGCTTGTTTACCTTTGTACATCTGCATTCGTTTGTATAATTTCACCAATCTGTTGTACTGAAATGTCCTGACGTGGAACCTATGTAAAGAGCTCTGAGCTCAAATGGTTTTCTGAGTACTGAGATAAATAAAATAAATGGTCCATACAGAAGTATACCAAGTTTTAGATCTCTGTCTTTAATGGTGATCAATTTATAGTCCTCCAAATGTTCAGAAATGTTAAAATTACATTTTGCAATTATGTAAACTGCAGAATATTAAGCCCCTATAATGTTAAAATTAGGGATTGGAATATCACCAATGTTTTATACGTTCACTGACCCTAAATATTAGGCTTTGAGGCCACCCCCATGGTCCAGCAGAGAGTGTTGCACTACTATGCTGATGACCTGGGTTCAGAAGAGAGCCTGGGAAGTCACATCAGGAGGAAGGCCACGTCTGAGACAGCTGCCCCTCAGCAATGCATCTTTCTCAGGGAGGGCTGGTGGCGGGTTCCACTAACACAGTGACTGCTGTGGCTGGGCCGGGAAGCTTGCCCCTGCCTCAGGGGAAGCTGTGGCTTTGTGAGGCTAACAGAGGCACTCGCCCCAGTAGGGGAAATGGGAGGAAAAAAATTGTTGGAGAATAACCCAGTAGCCAGCTGAATGATGGCTGAATTCAGCCTGATCAGGGTGTATCCCAGGGAATAAGGTATATCCCTGAGAGATGAGCTGCCAGCCAGGAGAAAAGCCAATATGAAAAATAAGAATCTGTGTGTGTCAGCTCTCTAATCTCTTACTCAAAGGCTGGCTAAGTTAAAAGCTTTCAAACATTTCCAAATAGCATCAGTGATTAAAGCTGAATTTCATGAGTTTTTGTGAAACTATGAAATGTTGTGACACTTTTATTAAAGCATGTCCATACATTTTGCCCAGTCATACACTTGAGGTAAAGGCTAGGTAAAGTGTCAAAAAGGCAGCATTCATAGGAGGTTCCGCAGTAAAAGTATATTGGTGCCAAGTATCAGGTCACTACCTTGAGTAATGAACCATGAAGAATAGTCATGAAAATCACTGTGCACTAACCTGAATTCTTGCATTATGATAGATAACCACCAGAGCTCACTGACTTAATGACTTGTGAAAGCACATGCACGTGCAGCATTGTTTCTGTACAATGCCATCTGCTGATTCTTTAACAACCCTGTAGATAACAATGTATTTTACTATTTGAAAACAGTGGCATCAAGTAACACCAAGCCTTATAACTAGTAGTGACTTAGGCCATTGTGACAGAAGTATCTGGATATTATTAGTTATGATGGAGCATGACGCTGGGCATTACTGTCACAAGAGTGTATGAGGGGTACTGCAGATCCATGATGCTACTGCAGGCATTTGTAAGGTGATTCTTTTTTTTTCTTTTTCCAATTGTTTAACCAGGTGAGACACACTAAGCTGAAAGCTTGTTTACAGGTGCAACCTGGGAGCACAGAGAAGTTAAGTGACTTGCTCAGGGTCACATAGTATGCAAGTGGGG
Source organism: Neoceratodus forsteri (assembly GCA_016271365.2). Classification (NCBI taxonomy): domain Eukaryota; kingdom Metazoa; phylum Chordata; order Ceratodontiformes; family Ceratodontidae; genus Neoceratodus; species Neoceratodus forsteri. Next base: position 763,086,928 of record CM057451.1, read on the forward strand.
GCTGTGGAATTCAAACCCAGGTCTCCAGAATTGTAGCTCAGAGCCTTGCACCACTTCGCTATACTGCCTCCCTTCAGTGGTGATATGTACTTTGTGAAGGTTAAATTCCACAAGTTGAAGTCTGGTGGCATTCTTTATTATATATCCATGAATTTGTAAGCAAGTTTTTCCAGTTAGTAATTTCTAAAGTATCCACAGTAAATTGTAACCTACTAAACCACATTTATCCAGCTTAATTAAATTCTAGGACATATTTACTTTTGTATGCATGACAAATCTTGAGTTTATACCTGCAATAACAATCTGGAGCTAAAAACATGAAAATATTTTTGGGCATTTTCTCACAATTTAACAAACAGATACACTGTGAAAATGTGAACTCCTGTAACTTACAATTTGCACAACCAAGTACTTCTTTGTTTATCAGTTTCTATGACTCTTCCAAGAAAGTATGCATACAAATTTTCAGTATCTAACTCCAAAGGTGGCTAAGTTGTAAGCACAGAAATATTTCCAGAAATGTTCACATGAATAATAAATTACTAGATTCTGAGCCCCCTATAACATCTTCATAAAGCATTCAAATGTCATGAAACTTGGCATCTGTTTAGAGTTGCATCCAAATAATATTTTTGCCTCTTCCAATCTCTAGCTATCATACTGACTGAGTTATGATCAAATAAAGAATTTCAGAAAATGCAACAAAATGTCATGAAATTTCACAGAATTTCACAAAAATCCAATGAAATCAGAATTTGCTCATTTTGCCCAGCCCTACTAGACAAAGAAAAACAGTGGCTGGTGACTAGTTGGTTGGCTGAGAACTGATTTAGAGGCAGGGGGTGGGGTCTGAGACTAGTCTGTGGATGACATTAGTACTATTTAGATGGGTATACTTATCAAGTTGAAGAAACTTGCAGTAAATACTTACCAGTCCATATCTTGGTTAGTACATAGCATTGTACTGCAGGACATCCATTTAGGAAATTTTCACAAAATTCCCCAAATGTATGAATTTCAGAACCTTCTATTGTCTCATTACTGAAGACAAAGACTGGGAAAAATTTGGAGATTCTGATTCCACAAAACCTTTATGAAATATTTGAGATCACATTGAAAACAAAATCACAAAAATGTGTAACATCCCACCTGCTAACGTGAGTTAACTTGCTGTTTTGGCTGCTTATACTTACTCCAGATACCTGGAAGAGACAAGCCCCTGTGTGCCACCCTGCAATTCTAGCACTATATGCTGCAAATGTATAATAGGAAGAGTAGAACTTAAGGTAAATCTTAAATGTAAGCAAAAAAAGGGGAACAGCTTCCAGAGACAGCAGGGTACTATATAAGCTTGAGCGCATCTCTCCAGGGAAGAGACTGACAAGTTTGAAGGTTGTTGATGTGTTAGCCATCTTTGTAGTAACTCCGGGTTCTTTTCAAAAAAGGAGCAAGGCACCATAGATGCAGAATTTCACCAGCCTTTGTTGTAGGCTGCATGTTACACTGCAGCTAGTACATCATATCTTAACTTTCTGTCAGTTCTTATCATTCCTGAAGGACCTGTTCCCAGATGTCCTTCCCCAGACTGCTGCCAGTCAAATTGGTGTTTAGGGTAAACCTTTAGTGGCATCTTCCTTTTCTTAAAAGATGGATATCCTTGAGGGAAACTAAACATACTAACTTTATAGCTAACAGTAAGACATAAACACGCAAAACACATTTAACAGATTATCCTTGATTTCTATCAGACCACCATCAGTGTTTTAAATCATAATTCGATTACTAGTCAATTGTAAGTCCAGCTGCTTTAGTTGGATAGGCCATCTTCTGGACCTGGTAGGAACAACTGGGTTAACCTCTGGAATCTGTATAGTATGTTGGAACTACCAGGAGGACTGAACTCCTGTGTAGACCTGTTAGTTGTTCACATGATGATGTGGCCTCAAGTGTATAAGAAAGACTGCTGGCGGCTGAAATCAACATCTTGCCCAGCTGATACACCTGTGCTGGGGCTTTTCCTCTGCTGTGACCTGCCTGCTAGTGTAAGAACAATTGCAAGAAGCAGGACTGCCAAGCTGTAATTGTGTGAGCTTACTGCCGTGTGTGGGGGTTCGGGAGTCCGGCAGCCAGTGAACGAGCAGAAGAGGCAGGGCTAACGAGTTTAAAAGGCCCGCGCCCCTCGCCAAGCGCGAGCGGTGGCACGAGCGTGAGTGGCTGCTCCACTCAGAAGAAATATTTTTAAAACACTCAGGTGTATTCTGTAACATGAATACTTGCTGACTGCCTGCAGTTTGGAATAGGGGTGGTAAGTGCCTCATTAATACAGATAAGAGTGGTTGTTTTGTATTTAATAGTATTTCCTTTTTATTATATTGCTTAGCTTGGATTTGGACTTACCACTCTTATACCATCCTGCGTTTATGTAAACAAGCATAAAAAGGTTTTTTAAGTGGGTTCTGTTTAAGGCATTTTGTTTAAAATATATTTGCTGCTATTGAAAATGATTGTACTCAAAGTACTAAGTGGTTTAACATTTATTTGCTTCCTGATGGCTGATTCTACTACTAGAGTAAAAGGAAATAAACTAGGAGCATATTGGCCAAGTTTTGTCTCAGAGAAGCAATTGAAATCAACCAGAAGGAATGTCTTTACCAGAAACTGGGAGAGATTTGATTACTTTCAAAATATTAAGGTTTTTAAAGTAAGTTTATTAAGGATAGTACCTGATTATAAGGGGACTTGTTTTATAATGTTGATGATTATGGGAGGAGATATAGAATTGAATCCTGGCCCAGTGAACAACATGTGTAAAGTAATGCATGATAATGCTCGAAGTGTGGCATCGAAAACTGATCAACTAGCCTTATTGGTACAGGAACATGATCCTGTTGTACTGGGACTGAGTGAGACTTGGTTATCAAACAGGAATGGGGATAGTGAACTAACCTTACCAAATTATCAACTTCTTAGATCAGATAGAGATAAAAGGGGAGGGGGTAATGTTTTACGTTAAAAATGAGGTAGGCCATGTGGAACTTCTTTTAAAGGGGAGTGAAAATAATATTGAATATTTGTTAATATACGTGGACAGACTTAAATTAGCTTTTGCTGTGGTCTGTTCTCCCCCTAGATCAAGTTTAGCATCTATTGAAGATGTACTGAATAAGATTTGTGGTTGTATAGGGGACAGGTCTCTAATTTTATTAGGAGATATGAATTGTGATTGGTTCAATCCAAGAGGTAGGAAATTAGATGAGACTGCCTCAACTCTGGGACTAACTCAGCATATTAAGATACCAACTTAGTACACCAATAACAGGACAGAAGGAACAATACTGGATCTTTTATTTACAAATTTCTTAATAGATATAAAGGCAGTAGGAACTTTACCACCACAGCTTAGTGACCATAACCCAATATGGGCTGTGGTGTCAAAACAGGCTTGGTTTTTGTCAGAATGTTTTAACAACAAGAAAAGGGATATGCGGAATTTCTCTGAACAGAGTTTCCTGCAGAGTGTAGCTAATGAAAACTGGGAAAGATGTAGATTAGTACCAGAATTGGACCTAGCTGTAGAATATTTTTCCACTACTTTTCGTATGATTTGTGATTATCATGCACCAAAATTTAGATTTCATAATAAACATACTCAGTTACCCTGGATTAATGAAAGGATTTTGAAAAATATTAGACTAAAAGATAGGTTGTGGAGAAAGGCTTTAAAATCTAAATCACCTTCTGATTGGGAGCTGTTTAAAGTAAAACGGAATGCTTGTAAATATCTTATAAGAAAGGCTAGGGCCCATTATTATCGAAATAAGTTGAATTGTAATTCTGACCCTCATAAATTTTGGCATACCATCAATCATTTAACAAATCCTGGTAAATCTGGAGTACAATCAAATTTAAGTTTACAGATTGGGGCAAATCTAATTGATAATCCAGAGAGTACCTCTGAGGCATTGAATACATTTTTTGTAGACCTGCCAGGCTGTAATGATTTAGGAGTTTTTCCATCTGGAGATATGAAGCATATGCATTCATCTTGTTCACCTTCTTTTAGATTTAGGGCCTTGAAAATATCAGAAGTATGCAGGGAATTGAAGTCTATAAATGCCTATAAATCAGCAGGGCCAGATGAAATTGAGGGTAGATTTCTTAAGTTAGCGGCAGACTATATTGCTCCAATGGTAACTTATATTTTCAATTGGAGCTTACAGTCTGAATGCTTTCCCATGTCTTGGAGAGAAAGCAAGGTCATCCCCATATATAAAGGGGGTGATATTACAGAATTGAACAATTATCGGCCCATAGCCCTACTTTCCATTTTGTCCAAGTGCTTGGAGAAATGTGTAAATAGGTAGATCTCTGAACACCTGGACAAATATGGAGTGTTAACACCTTACCAATCAGGGTTTAGAAAGGGTCACTCCACAACTACAGCACTGTTAGAGTTTAAAGATCTGGTTTGTACTTCTTTGAATTTGGGTTTGGAAACTGCTGTTGTATTTGTGGATTTGTCCAAGGCCTTTGACCTGGTGAGCCACTCCCTTTTACTGGACAAATTAAAAGATATAGGCATAGTTGATGGGCCTAGAAATTGGATAAAATCCTATTTAACAGGACATACCCAGAGGGTGGAGATCTTACAGACTTTATCTACATCTAGAAACGTAAGCAGAGGAGTTCCACAGGGGTCCATTTTAGGGCCCTTGTTATTCCTCTTGTTTATTAATGATCTACCCCAGGTGGTGAGACATTCAGCCGTGAGGCTTTACGCTGATGATATTGTGATCATCACCACCAGTAGTTCTGTTACGGATCTCCAACAAAAGCTTCAAACAGATTTTGCCGGGTTGGGGGGGGTGTGTCTCACCAGGTCAAGGCTCTTGATGAATGCTAAAAAAACTAAATTGGTGCACTTTTCAAATAAGAAGCCTAAATCACAGATTCATATTGTATCACACACAAATAGACTCATAGAACAGGTAGATAGTTACTGCTATTTGGGGTGACTTTTGATTCCATGTTAACTTTTGATATTCATATAAATAATAATATAAAAAAGGTGACCAAGAAATTAGGAGCTTTGAGACGAACTACCAAATGTTTACAAATTAAGGATAGGAAAAAAGTGGCTGAACAGCTAATTATGCCAATCCTGACATATGGGGATTTAATGTATAGAATAGCGAGTAAACATCAGTTGATTAGATTGGACAGGGTGCAATATAGAATAGCTAGATATGTTTTACAGTGTTCATATAGAATTCATCATTGTAATATGCTTATAAAACTGAATTGGCAGTCATTAGAAATGATTTTTCAGAAAAATTGGTTAATATTGATACATAAATTTAAAACACTTTACCCAGAACATTATATTACACAAACACTCTTTTCTAAAGTTAGTAAAGGTAGGCATGAGTTATTAAGATCTGTGCATAGACATAGAGTTTGTCCCATAAGAATTTATAATAAATACGGTAATGGTTCCATTTTATGTCAGGCAGCTAAAGTATGGAATATCTTACCCCCTCCAATAAGATCTTTAGAAGACCGCACGACTTTTAAAAATTAAATTCTGAAATCTTATAAAATAGAATGTTGTTGCACATGAATATGTATGGGATATATGTTTATGTTTTGTGTTTTCTTCTTCATTTGAATTTGAGTCTTAATGTATTGTTGGATATTTGAAAAGTTGTGTATTGTTTATGCTTTGTCCTTATGTGAGTATTGTTATATATTATATGTTTAGATGTAACTAAGTGAAATATAAACAGGACTATCTTGTGAACAGGATTGTATAATCCTAATGATTAGAATTTCCTGTATAAAAATGAAGTTTTCATCATTTGGTTGAAAAATGTTCTCTCTTAATGAACAAATGGTGAAACACCTTCAGGTAGCTGTGGTGTGATGGTCTGTGATGATCTTGCAACTGAAGATCCGACAGGTACCAGGTGACAATTGTTGCATCTCAGTGCATCGAAAGAACCATGTAAAAGATACAGTATCATTTTTGGAGTATAGTCCTGAGCTGTTTTTTTTATTGATTTCTTACACTTCTCTTTCTAACTATAGCTTTTGAGAATATTTTGCCCTATACCTGTTATCATACACCATATTTTGTTTGGAGTAATTAGTTGCCTTTCCTATCCCCAATTTGTTGTGATCAAGAAACTGTAAACCAAGTGAAAAAGGTAAGACTGCCAGCCTCCCTCCCATCAACAACTCTGCAGACTGTCTATTTTTTAAATGGGTGGCCCTACATACCAAAAGAGCATGGTAGTGTCCTGAGACTTCCATATAGCAATGACAGTCTGAACTGCCCTTTCAGCATTCCCATTACCTTGTAGATAATTTCAGCTACTGGTAACATGAACAAATTCATATTTTTGGATAAAAATTACAAATCTTCAACTAGAAAACATATGCCTGTTGTCCTTCACAAAGACATCTGGAACCCTATGTTGGACAAACATTTTCAGATGAAGAATTACATACACTAATATATCCATCAATCAATCAATCGTTATTTTGCCAGGTGAAACACCATTGAGAAGAACTCATTTACAAGGGGGACCTGGGTAAGATTCACATACTTCAACAATGAAATAACAGAAAGGATACAGTAAACATTACAGAGCATAATATATAATACAATGATAGAGAAAGCATACAATAACAAGGCAAGGTAGAATCATCAATAAATGCAGCACCCTATATACATGATATACACAATATATACACAATATGTACAGTAGGATCCTTGGAAGGTGAGTAATTAGGAGGCAAGTACAAATGAAGAACATGTAAAAAAGGTAGAAACGGGTCAGCCAAAAGGTATGTAGTGGTCAAGGATACAAAGCATTAGGTCAACAGGTCATCATGGGAAGCAATTACAGGACTCATTGAAGTAACGTGCAAACATAGTTTTAAATGTAGCCAATTTGATGATGATCACTATGGTCAAGGTTTTTGGGATTTTATTCCACAGGACAGGAAGGGCATGACTTATAGAAGCTCTATCAAAGTACATTTTAACCCTAGGGATGATAAGTGTGATGTGGGAGAGACTCCTGATAGAGTAGCTTCCAACAGTACAAGCATGCAGGCAATCTGAAATCTACTGCGGAAGTTTATTGATAATTGCTCTGTAAATCCAGGTGGCTGCATTTTTTTGTCATCTGAATTTAAGTGACATCCAACCTAATTTGGAATGGAGGAAGCAATGATGGGTGGAGTGTGGGGATCCAGTTATAAATCTTAGTGTGTTCAGTGATAGAGTGTGTGAAGTATAGATAAAGCAGTGCTAGGACCTTGTCCATACAAGAAGTCTGCATAGTCTAGAAGTGGAAGGAAGGTGGTTTGACCCAATCTGGTTTGGGCTTCCTGAGTAAGTAAGTGCTTGATGCGGAAAAACAGACCAAGCCTTTGTTTCAATTTTTTTGCTAGTTCCTGAACATGGTTAATGAATGAAAGTTTATGGTCAATCCAGAAGCCCAGATTTTTAAATTTGACTGCAAACTCCAGAGAGTCCCCCAATAGGGTGGTAATTTGAGGTGCATTGCCTACAGGGCAGTGATTGGATGCATTGACTAGAGGTGAAAAGAACATGGCCTTGTTTTTTTAGCATTTAACAAAAGTTTTAGATGCAGGAGGTTTTGCTGCAAATGGTAAAAATCTAGTTGAAAGTCCTTGCAGACAAGTTCCGGGGTAGGCCTGTCCATATAAAGGACAGTATCATCGGCAAAAAGGTGAATGCTTGCTGATTTAATACCAGAATTGCTATTATTAATGTAAATTGCAAATAGTAGTGGGCCTAAAACTGACCCTTGAGGCACATCTCTCAGGAGAGGTTTCAGAGAAGAAGTCCCCATCTGCTTTAACCTGCTGTTGGCAACCCATGAGATAACTGATGAACCAATTCAATCCATAAGAGTCCAGGCCAATGTTTTGAAAGAATGAACAAAACCAGGTCATGGTCCACTGTGTTAAGAGCCTTGCTAAGGTCAAGGAATAAAGCACACACATAGTTTTTACCACCCAAGACCTTTTGCCAATCATTAGATACCTTACCACGTGCAGATACAATACTATGACATAGTCTGAACCCTGACTGCACAGGATTAAGCAGATTGAAAGTTTTGAAGTGCTTTTTAAGTTGGGAATTGACTATTTTTTCAAGCAATTTGGATAGTATGGGAAGAAACGATATGGATCTATAGTTATTTAGATCACTCAGATCACCAGATTTAAACAGCAGAATAACATGGGCAGTTTACCAGACCAATTGGAGAACACCCTGTGCAAGAGACATATTGAGTAGGTGCGTAATAGGACCAGACAAGGCATGATAACCTAGTTTTAAGAAGTAGGGATCAATATGGTCAGCATCCACGCTCTTTCTGGTGTCAAGTTCCAGAAGAAGATCTTCCACTAATTTTAGGGAGACAGGACAGAAGGAGGTGAGGTGATTAGACAATCCTGGTCCTGAGCACAGAGCTGGACACGTAGGTTATTGGCAGGAGAGGTATCAAAAGCTAACCCAACAGTAGCAAAGTGGTTGTTAAGAAGGTCTAAGATAGTCTACTTATTAGTAGTGGAGGAACCACCGGAGGAAATTTTAGCTGGAAAACAGCTAACCGGGTTATGTCCTTCAATGTCCTTTATTGTCTTCCAAAATTTTGCAGAACAGTTGGAAAAGGAGACCAGTTCAGTTCAAAAGTATCTAGCTTTTTCAGCCCTAGTACATTTAGTACATAGTTTCCTTGCTACTCTTAAAGCTACCCAGTCAGCTGTGAGTTTAGTTTTGCATGCTTTTATCCAAAGGGCATCCCTATGAAGCAGCACAGCTTTCAGGCTGGCCGTAAACCATAGACATGTTTTTTCCTAGTGTGAATTTTGACTAAAGGTACATGTCAGTGCTGACCCGGTGGTGTAGAGGGCTGAGGTGCTGGTGCCATACCTCAAACCATGCCGACAACCTGGGTTCGGGAATGGACTCGGGTCCGTTGGGGTCGGAAAGGGAAGGACAGGATTGAGAATCCATAGAACTGCTCTCCTATCCTGGGGTGGGTTTGGGGATGGCCTCACTCAGCAGTGGCCTCCAGTGGAGACTGGAGGCACTACATGAGCGACACACAGGGGAACCTAGAAAAGTAGAAATACCACTCAGTGGCCACCAGATGACGACTCTCTGTCCCCCGACACCTCCAATGTCTACCGAGAGCCTCCTTCTCCTCAGCAGCATCCCTGGGCCCTATGAGAGTGCGCTGGGCTGTCCTTCCCCTCCTGGAGGAGGGGGACTCGCCCGGCTAAGGGTTACGTCCATCATATCCCAAGGGGACCGGCTGCGATGTAAGGAGTCGAAGAGGCTTGGGTAAGGTCAGAGGGATTAGGAGGGAATTGTGGAGCCTGAAGGAGTGGGGGGTCACCAGAGCATGACGGGGGACTAAACAAGATAATACAACATAAAAAGGTACATGTTGATTTATAGTTCTAAGGACAATATCCTGAACCACTCACAGGCCTCAGTTACAGTGAGGGCCAGGTAGACATCTTGCCAATAGGAGTACTGGAGATCAGAGAGGAAGGCATGTTGGTCAAAATTACAGTGACTTCTTTTATAGATGTACCTAGAGGTGGAAACTGGTTTAGGGATGGCCCTCACACAGGCTATGGAACAGTGGTCACTTACGTCACTGAAGAATACTCCATAATGAATGATAAAATGAGGTTTATTTACTAAAATTCAGTCTAGTAAAGTACAATGGACTGGATTTTTAATGTTTGGATGGGTAGTTTCCGTATTACGTTCAGTGAGACAAAAGGTGTCACAAATGTCTTTTAGTGGTTTGGAGCTTGGAGAGAGCCAATCAAGACTGAAGTCACTCAAGATAATGACCTCTGAGGACAGTTTATCCATAGTGTTGCACTAATGAGTCAGCACCTTAAGCCTCATGGAGGAAGGCCTGTAACAACTGATGATGCTAAGAGACATAGAAGGTGGAAGTAGGACCTTTACTGTAAGACTTTCAAACTCCTTAGGCATAGTGGTGGAATCAATTATAGAGGCAGAGAATTTGTCATGAACATAGATTGCAACCTCTCACCCTCTAGTATGCCTATTGGTTCTGAAAACATTGTAGGAAGGAACGTTAATTTTGTAGTCTGGAGTAGAGGGTCTAAGCCATGTTTCAGTAACCACCAGTACATCTGGCTTAGCATAGCAAATCCAAGACTGTATAGAATAAAACTTCATTAACAAACTATAACCATTTAAATGGAGTAGGCTCATTCCCTTTAATTGTGCCAGCTCAGTGGGTGCTGAGATGGGGGAGATGGGCCCTGGGTTCAGTTCAACATTGCCTGAGCAGAGAAGCAGCAGCAGCAGAAGTTTTTGAGCACACTTAACAACACCTTAAAAAGCCAAGTCCGACCTCTTTTATAACAGTGGGAGGAAGGAGATGAAGAACAGGCTAGGCGATGGTCAAGGGGACCCAAGGATGTGAATAAAAGCACCCGGGTAAAAGAGGTAACATGATTCACAAGGGAGGAGGAGGCATAGATTGAAATGCATAACGCCTATTATGAAAAAAAGTGTGCCAAGGTGAGAGTGAAGTACAAATAATTCCACACATAGTAATAGGACTAGTTTAATGGAAAAGTGTTTTTTTGGTGCAGCTACATATGAAGGCTCAGTGCAAGGATTAAGGGTGCAGATGAACAGACCTATTAAGCAACCAAAACTTAACATCATAGACAGCATTTTAGAAACTTGGGCCACTCAAAGTACCTAGGTAGAAGTAATCCCTTAAAAGCCTAGGAGCAGAGTTAATTTGGAGCTAGCACCATTAAGGCTTACTGTCAGACAAGGGTCTACCAATAGGGGGATTGACACCACAGAAAGGGAGGGGAAGCAAGAGTATTTAAAGAGTGTTGGTAGCAGGGTTGGGAGATGGAATAAAATTCAAGTTTTTAAAACATACAGAAGGAGCACAGAGCAGGCAGAAAGCAGTAGAAAAGCTTAAGTTCCAAGCATCCAATCAGGGGCGAAGCTGTAAACAGAGCTGCCAATGGTGAGCCGGGACTGGGAGCCTGCATCCAACAGGAGTTCCCGGCTTACAATCCCGGTCTGATCAGAGGAGCGTACCTGAGATGCTTCATTGGCAGACAGGCAGGAGATGAGGTGCAATTGGCTGGCTTCACAACCACGGCTGCAGGAGAGCAGCGGAGCACCCGATCAAGGGCGAAACCTGAAGGGATTAAAAGAATAGACAGGCATCAGGATATAGGGCACAGGGAACAAAAGATAGGTAGAAGCTAAACTGGAGTGTGGGGAGGTTGGAGACAAAAGAAGAATCAGGGCAATTAAGTGGAAGGGTGGGGGTAGGCAGAGGAGACACTGTTTGGGGGGATCATTAGCCTGGTACCAAAACCTATCACAGCCCAAAAGTTACATTTTTTTGGAGACAGGGAGGGAAGAAAATAATTGCATAGAAGCTTGGAGAAGGCATGAGCATAATTATCAGAGCAAAAGACAGGGGGAAACAGGCAGACAGAGCAAGTGGAAGGCAGGTTCAACATCAGCAGACAAAGCACTTAAACATTTCAACAGTATAAACAAGAACCAAATCAGTATAGTAATTCAGTACACTTTTCCCACAGGTCCCAATAGGCAGTAGTTAATGAATGCTATGGATCCCCAAAATTCAAGTTTTTAAAACATATAGAAAGAACACAGAGCAGGCAGAAAGCAGTAGCAAAGCTTAAGTTCCGAGCATCCAGTCGGGCAAAGCCATAAACAGAGCTGCCAATGGTGAGCCAGGACTGAGAGTCTGCTTCCAATAGGAGTCCTGGCTTACAATCCCGGCCTGATCACAGAAGTGTACCTGAGAAGCTTCGGTGGCGGATGGGCAGAAGAGGAGGTGCGGCCGGCTGGATTCACAGCCAGCTCTGCAGGAGAGCAGCACAGCACCCGATCAAGGGTGAAACCTGTGATGCTTTGGTGGTGCATAGGCAGGAGAGGAGGTGCAGTCAGCTGGCTTCCCAGCCACAGCTGCAGGAGAGCATCATGGCACCCAATCAAGGGTGAAGCCTGTGATGCTTTGGTGGTGCATAGGCAGAAGAGGAGGTGCAGTCAGCTGGCTTCCCAGCCACAGCTGCAGGAGAGCAGGGGGCACCCGATCAAGAGCAAAACCTGAAATGCTTCAGTGGCAGACTGGCAGAAGAGGAGGTGTGGCCAGCTGGATTCCCAGCTAGCTCTGCAGGAGAGCAGCACGGCACCTGATCAAGGGTGAAACCTGTCATGCTTTGGCAGTGCATAGGCAGAAGAGGAGGTGCAGTCAGCTGGCTTCCCAGCCACAGCTGCAGGAGTGCAGAGGGGTACCCGATCAAGGATGAAACCTGAGATGCTTCAGTGGCAGACTGGCAGAAGAGGAGGTGTGGCCAGCTGGCTTCCCAGCCACAGCCACAGGGGAGCAGCAGGGTGCCCGATCAAGGGCGAAACCAGAATGGGGGTGCTCATTGTGGGGGAGATACAGATGTAAATGAACTAAAACTGAACCAGATTAAGTTGTTGTTGGTTTTTGGTGAGTAGGAGAAATTTGGTCAGGGCATCAAGCAAATTCCAGTACTCCTTGTATAGTAAATGACAATTTAGCAATCTCAATATATCTTGAATAATATTTAACGACTACAAGATAACTACAGTATTACATAGGTATAAATGTGAATCAGTTGGTAGTACATCCATCTCTGGGCCAGAAGTTTATGGGTTTTAGTCCCATACTGGGATTGGGCTTATACCATAAGTGCTGTTGGGCAAGTGCATTACTATGGGGAGGCTGTCTGTTGGGGGGTGCCATCCTCAGATGAGATGTTAAACAGAGGTTCTGTCTGCCTTTCCTGGCATTTGTTCAGGTGGACATTTAACATCATACTGAACATTTCAAAAGGAGTATGGGAATTTGCTTGATGCCCTGACCAGATTTCTCCTACTCACTAAAAGCCATCAACAACTTAATCTGGTTCAGTTTCAGTTCATTTACATCTGTATCCCCCTCCATAGCCCCCCGTCAACAAGGTTGAAAATACACAGTATTTTCTAGCCCTCCTTTCCTAGTCAACAAAACCTAAATAATAAATTATCCAGGAGTTTAAAAATATCTGCCTAGTTTCTGCCAAGGGTATTTGGGCAATTCTGATGGCATCAGTGGCTCCCAGGGTCCTGGTGAACTTTGTAGAATGCACATTTCCCCACCAGTGCTGCAAATTGTTTACTCAGTGCTGGTCACCAGACCTAATGCCTGCCTATCTCCTAACATATGGCAATAACTAAATGCCCTTATATTTTGGGTAGCACCTCATTTCTCATTGACAAAGGGATCATCTGTTGTATGCCATTGAGACGAAATCCTGCCTTCACTGTAAGTCTGGGTCTTTCAAGCCAGAATTGGTGAATTGAGTTAGCACATGGAATTAACCAGCCAGCCATTCTGGTAGAATATCAGCATGTCTCTACACAGAGAGTCATTCCTCTGTTGGGTTCTGATCTCCTCAAGTTTACTGTTGGTGGCTGGAATACATCACAGAATGTAATCAAAAAAAATGTTTCCTTATCCTGGCAGTCTGTCTCCCCTTGTGCACTGGCAGGGGAAATTGATGCGTGGGACAAAGCATTTCCCAAAGTCAAATATTTCCCTAGGATAAAGCAGGGACTTCACCTTCTTGTGCCCAATTGATAAGTCACTACACAACCCTTATCTCTCTCCATTGTCACCTTGTCAGGATTTCTAAGGCACCAAAAAATAACCCATCCACTTGACTTGTGCTCCTCAGATGATCGCTATCTGATTGAAGTATGGCAGATAAATTCTAACTTGGGCACAATGGCTTTCTTCTCTGCTGGCCCATCCCTCTAGAATGCCTTTCCTATGGGAATTAGAAGGGCCTCATCCTACCCCCTCTATTAAGAACACCTTTCCTGACATTTATTAGTGCTTTCAAGAAAAAAAACGGATAGCCCCTTTACCTGAATGAGGTACTTGTAGAGTTTAATGATTTTCACTGTAGCCCCCTATGGAAGGAAAGGGATTGTACTCCTGTTTCTAAGGGTCTGGTTGCATGATACATTCCATTTGCTGGTAGCCTGTATTGTCCCCGCATGCAGATGTTTTGTGACATCTGTATAGGGAGAGCATGAGAGTTCGCTCTATTCACTTGTATGGAGAGTCATTTCAAAGCTTATTTCCCAATTTTAAATCAAGTTTTGGTACAGACTGATGCCAGGGTTCAACTAAGAAGAATCTTGTTAGTTGAACCCTGGCACTGATCTGTACTATAACTCAATTTAAAGTCTGGAAATAAGCTTTAGAAATTATGCACCATGCAAGTGAATGGAGTGTGCCCCCATGTTCTCCTTATACAGATATAACACAAACGTCTGAGCATGGAGGAGGAGCAGGCTATCAGGAAGTGGAAAGGATCATGCAGCCAGCCTCTCAAGGGCAAATTATGATCCCTAAACTTCTATAGGGGCTGCAGTGAAAAATTATTAAATACGACAGAGGAGTTTCTATTCAGGTACGAGAGCTCCCTCTTTTTTTGAACAAATCCAGAACAAATGGTTTGATACCTTTTATTGGACCATCAAGAATGTTACAAAAAGGAAGCACCAAAAAAAGGTTCTTTTTAAATTAAGTTTGTGGGTCATTATAGAGTGCATCCCAATGGAACTGTACATCCCAAGATAACAGCTGCTGTCTTGATAGTTTATATGTGCTATGTTTGACAAAGAAATTTGGTACCCATGTTAATCCAGTCGATGAAGCAGAGGGAAAAAAAACAAATGTGTTGCAGCGGATATTGTACTAACAAAATTGTAAGACTAGCTTTCAAGAGATATACTCTCTTCTTAAGGTCAGTTAAAACAGAGTTCAATAACATGTCACATATAGAAGCTGGATGTGGGTGTACATGAGATATGGTGTATCATGTTTAAATATCAAAGCGCTACAAAGTCAATTCACATTTGCAAAAAAACAGACAGGAAGCATCCTGTTGTTGTTAGACAGTGTCTGCAGAAGAGACAACCTTAAGATGAACTAATAGTTCCACTTTGATCTGGGGAAGAAAGGCTGATATGGTGGTTTGAGGATGAAAGGAGAAACATTTGAAGAGTTCTTTCTGTTTTTTGGTGGGAAGGGGCTTTGAATTTATCATTGGTAATGTGCCAAAAAGCCAACATTTTTATTAAGTACTGTTCGTAAAGTGTCTACAAGTTGGATCATTTTTAGTTCAAATGTTTATCATTCCTGAATACTTTTCTAGTCTAGTCTTGAGAAATGTTCCCCTATGAGTGTATTATCAACTTTGTGGGTGATTGTGAATCTGCAGTGGTTCATTCTTATTTTGAGCATCTGTCAAGTTTCACCAATATAGCAGACATCCTCATATTTTGTACACTGTATACATTGCTGGAAAAATAGGAATCTGAGTTTTGGATCTACAACAGCAAAATAGAAAAAGAACTGAAGAATTAGAAAAAGAACTCTAATGCCTCAACATCAGAGAACAGTTGAGCTGCAATTAAAAGGAAACAAAGGAAAGGACAAATCTCCTATATAAAGAACATGATGGCTTCATATCTCGCAATGGCAATGACACAGAAACAGAAGACCTTACCTTCTATTGACCAATACCAAGACAACACAGAATAGAGAGGAATGCAGCTCAGAAAGCAAAGGACAATCAAACTCAAAGGGAACTGCAGACCTTCAGTATATTGGAATTCAAACCATGTAGCATACAAAGGACCCTACCTTGCCTCATACCATTAGCCAAACAACAGTGAATGTATACCCCAGATATGGATTCACAAAGAACACTGAATCAGACCTCACTAAAACTAGCAATCAGGTCACCATGCACAATGGAATAATTAACCTCTCCAGCTATCTGCTGTCATAGCAAAACATTTAGTTTTGTCGAAAGGTATGACATTCTGCCCCTCTACAAAACTTGATGAAATACAGCTATTAATGTAACCACCTCCTAAAAGAGGATTCACCTTTGGCTCTCTCTGGAGCACTGCTGCTGCCTTCCCCTGCGTCACTTCTTTACCTAATCTTGGTCCAGACTGCAGCTGCCAGACCCATGGCTAGACCGGAAACTGTCATTTGTTCTGTGGGCTTGGTCAGTACCCTTTTCACTGTGGCCAGCACACTGCCACTCCTCTTCACTTTAATGACCCCTGAACTGCCTTTCGGGTCAGGGATCCCACAGCAAAGATGTTGCTCAGTTTCAAAAAAACTCTCAAAGCTTCACAAAATGCAAAACTGCTCATCACTTGGGAGCATGAACTTTCGGGACTCACAACAGTGCTCCCCTGCCAGCAATTCACCCCTCAGCCCCACTAGATGGCAGAAGTGATTGGGGAGGTACACTACAGGACATACATATGTTGAAATAGCAGATAAAGTGAAAGACTACAAAAGCATCCATGTTTGTAGTTTCTCTAGTCCCAGGACTACTGCAAAGGAGTCAGAGGACACACAAACTGGCTGGAAATGTTGGAGGATCCAGTGTTTTGCTTTGCAGAGCCAGCCAGCAGCATATTACTGCAGCTCTACAAAACAGCTAAATTAGTACATCCTGTCCCTGTCCCTGTGAAACTGACATCAATCTGAAGACTAGCTCAGTTCTGCAAAACAGCTAAATTGCAAGCTGGCTCAGGACTTGTATGCGTGCTTTTCCCCATCTGTTGACAGCAAATGAGAGCCAGGGCTTTAGCATATTGAATAATGCATGAGATGTTTGCCATTGATATTTGATTACTAGATGTCTGTGCAAGAGAGACATATGTACAATAGAGCAGATTTCAAGGAGAAAGACCAGTGAGAAAAGTAAACGGTTAGCCACAAGGTTGGAAGAAAGAATTCTTAAAGAAACTTTGCAAAAAGATTTCTGTTTTCTGCAGGAAAAACACCAAAGCTCCTTCCCTGGGCTTTGTGAGCTATCAGTACTTGTTCTGAGTAGAGGTGGGCAAAGTGGCCAAGATTTGTTCTGTGAAGCAATTTGTGGAGTAATGCAGAATCTGTGAAGAAATCCAGAACGCAAAGTGGAGCATTTCAAGTCATAATGAGTATAGCAAAGTCCATTGATAACAATGACTTTGTGTTACTCTGCCTTCCCCCAACCATTTCTGCACTGATTTTAATGCGAAGTACATAGAAATCAATGTACTTCACATCACTTTGCCTTGTTATCGAGCTCCAAGGTGAATTTTGCAGTGATTCATAGGATTGCAGGTCACATGGGCTCTAGATTGTTCTACACAGCCTCAGTTCTGTATAGTGAGTGTGTGTAGTGGTAGCTGGAGACAGTTTGGTCTCAGAGCTCTGCAACGAAAACCCTCTAAAAGCTGTTAAAAAGACTTTTTGAGCCAGTTTTTTACCTCAAAATTTAGTACATCAATTGTAGGAAACCCTCCTGTGCTCATAACATTGAGTGTTTATTGTTTGTGTGTGGCTTTTGAATGTTAATTTAGAACATTCAGTCTGTGTATTGACAGACACTTGAAGTGTGCTTTGGGGGAGGGGCATATCTGTGGTGGAAGTAGATCAACAGGGATAAAAAGGCAATCTTTCTGTTTTGGTTATATTTTTCTTGTATAACTGTGTTAATGTACATACAGTAATATTTTCAGTAATTCTTGACATTTTGATTGCTGATTGTTGTGGTGCAGCAGTGCATAATTTCAGTTGGTTTAAAAGATTTGGTTATATTACTGAAGTTTTCAGTTTGCTGTGCATTACTTGTAGTGTGTGTGTGAGTGTATGTGTGACGTGTGCCATCAAATCAGACACATTTTATTGTGCCACAGAGTAATTGCAGCAGTGTGAACCTGCTATGCACTGCACCTGTGTGATTTTGTACTGCTGGTATCTTGGTTTTGAACTGTTACTGCAGTGCACTGCACCCCCCAACCGCAAAAGGTATTCTTTTCCAGATTGAATTTTAACTTGTGAGCACTGGTTAAGGTGTTGTTGTGACTTTGCGTCTGCATCTTTTCTTGATTGTGCAGTGCAATCTTAATCTGTCTGTGCTTTTGCATCTGTTTTGATGCCCAGTCTCCATCTGCAAGCTACAGTTTTTTTTTTGTCTTCACATCCACCAGCCCAGACTGAAAGTCCCGAAATCTAAATTTGTTTAGAATTTTCTTGGTGATCCCCCAAAATGCCTGCAAAGAGACATGCAAGCAAAGCTGTTTCTGACCATGGCACTTCGGCCAATGGCAAGATTGTCCATGGGTGTGGTAATACTCAGAAGTGCATAACTGATGTCAGTAAAGGGATTTCTTCATCAATGTTTTTTACAGCACAATCTGTAGCTTCACTCATAATTGGAGGAGATTATGTTGTTCCAGCTGGTGGTGTTAGTGCAGATCCTGCTGGCAGAAGTATTGCTGCCTCAAGTTCCACTCCTGACCAGTTAACTGTTTCAAAAAATATAGTTGAGTCTAAAGCTGTAACTGACATTGTAGATTTCATACTCCCCATTAATATCCCCATGGTAGTCGAACATGATTCTGATCCTGGCGATGATAACTCCCAATGTCACATTTCTTCCAGTGCTGTTGAGGTCATGCCTTTGCCATCCAATGATTCAAAGTGTGGCACAAAAATATCTGGTAATGATGATGATGATGATTCTCCACATGACAGCATCCAAGCTGAAAATGTGGATGCAGATGATGTTGATGAATATGATGATGATGTCAGTGACCCCTGTTGGGAACCAGAGGAAAAAAAAAGTCAAGGTGGCTGTGTCTGGGTCTCTTGGCATTAAATACCCCCTCAAAAAAGTTGTGATTTAGCGGTTCCTGTTGATGTTAATGATAATGACCCAGTAGTAATCATAGGTAGTTGTGGTGGTCAGTTAGAGTCCAAGTGTGTCCAGCCTGAAAAGTCATGTAGCCCCCCCATTTCAGGGGTTAAAAAAACAGAGTCCAATAAGCAGCATCAGGGACATGTTAAAAGTAAGGGATTACAATCCCTTGTTTGAGATTTTTTTGTCCAAGATACAAATGATCAGTTAGTTGCAATCTGCCAGCTTTGCCATGCGTGTGTGAGTCGAGGTAAAAACGGGAGTCATCTGGGCACAGCGGGCCAGCATACACATCTTAAGAACAGACACATGGCACTGTGGACCCAGCATCAGATGTCAGCTAATGCCATAGTGGGGTGTTCACCCTCATCATCAACCTTACTGAGCATGTTATCCCCTTCCATGAGTGTAAGACCAAGTAGGAATGTCTGTAGTAGTGATGAAATAACACCAGAGGATTACTACAGACATGATGAGGGTGAGGATTATGATTTAGAAATCTTGTCAAGTGGTGATCAGAGTCGCAGTGGTGGTGGTGGTGGTGGTCAATGCAGTTTGTCTAGTGCAAGTGGCACATAAACCCCTGTACGTAAAATGGGGAAAATAACTTCATTTGTGGACTTGTCACTTGTGCACCCTGCTTCATCACACATCCACACCCCCACCCTTGGACATTCACAGAGAAGAGACATTTGTCACACCCAGTGCAAAACGTGTAAGTCAGCCCACACTGGAAAGTGTTTTTGCCCATAACCTCCTGCCTACCTGAAGCATGTGACCCACACTATGTAAGTCATGTGATGTGTGTGGGCTGCCTGTGGATTCTCACTCCACCTTAAAGCAGAATATGGTGGAGTGTACAACACAAAGTCATAATTACAACACAAAGTGGCCAAGTGAGGGTTTAAAATGGGCACTTCACATAGCAGAATACTAATGCAAAGTGACCACTTTGCTTCCATTTCATGGGCAGAATTTTACTTTGCTGCATCTCTAGTCCTGAGAGACAGTTTAAGTTGCCTGAGGCCCTGAGTGACTGCTAACTCCTTTGGAGTCGGTGAAGACAAGTTCCTTGTTGGGTGAGGAGGACATCAAAGACCAGCACAGCCTGCACTCTTTACCATCCAGAAAGCACGTTATGTCCACTGCGCCTGTACCATCACCTGAATTTGCAACTCTGAGGGGGACCTCTGGACACAGCCAGCCTACAGAGTCTGCTAAGGTTATGAGTACTGGGTCAATACTCCACCAATTCTTCTGCTAGTTATGAACACATACTGTAAGAGTAACTGCTGGACATTTCTATGTGATTACTATTCAAAGTACCAAACTCATGGAAAACTGCCCTTCCAGATGAGTGTGCTAATGAAAAACAATGCATACCATACTCATAATTCCAACACCACCCACCACAAAAGCAACCACAGGCATAAAGTATCCTGGCTGTTGTAGTCCTATAAATGGGCTTTAAATAATAATACCATACTCATAATTCCAGCACCACCCACCAAAAAAGCAAACCACAGGCACAAATAGCATCACTACAAAAGCAGTTTATTATGGTAGAACACATGTGCAAACCTCAAGAAGTGCTGAATGCATGGACCAGGGAATTCAGGCAGGGTACGGCAATGGGGGCAACTTTTGCCCCTACATATGCCAACCTTTACCTGGGGTTATGAGAACTCTGTAACATCTATGATCAGGACAGTAAGCCTTTCTACGACCTAACAGAGCAATGTTGCAAATATATAGATGATGTGTTGATGGTGTGGCAGGGCAGTGTAGAACAGCTTTATGAGTTTGTTGCCTATTTAGAGGGACCTAACTCTAATCTGAGATTTACAGTACACTACTCGACAGACTGTATATCCTTTTTGGATTTAAAGATTTCCATCAATGAGGATGGTACTGTATCCAAAGATCTATTCCGTAAATCAACGGACTGCAATGGCCTACTTATGTCCAACAGCTGTCATCCCCTCCACACCATCAACAACATCCCCAAGTCTCGGCTCGTAAGAATTAGATGCAACTGTTCAGATGAAGAGGTGTATAATTTTAGAAGTGCAGAATTACACCAATGGTTTAGAAATAGGGAGTATGCTACATCCATGCTGGATAGGGTTCATTACCAGGTTTCAGAAATACCTAGGGTCTAGCTACTTCAATCTAGAGATGTTGAGAAATCCGGGCCTGATGATATTTCATTTATCACTAAATATGGATTGGATAGTCACTTTGTTAGAGAAACTGTTAACAAATTCTGGCATATTCTTTCTACAGAGACTACAGTAGGTTGGTAGAAGTGGTAAAAACACCTCCAAAATGTGTGTACAAAAGGGACATGAATCTTAAGGATGCCTTGGTACACAGTTGCTTACCAGTTGCAAAAACAGTGGGGTGGTTACCAAGCCTTCCACATGGCTGTTTTCGGTGTGGTAGGTGTGTACAGTGCAAGGCTGTAGAAAAAACTAAGACCTTCACTACCAGCAATAATATTAGGTCTTTTGAGATCTAACGTTTTATTAATTGCAGTACCACCAATGTAGTATATGTTGCCACTTGCTCTTGCAAATCTTTTTATGTGGGCAAAACTAGTCACCCACTTAAAACTAGAATATGCGAGTGAGTTCTGTCAGGTTGGAGGATGATAAAAGTGCTTTATGCACTCATATCAGCTCACAAATGGACAGACAGAATCATAAATTCACCTTTTGTGGTATAGATCATGCCTTTGTGTGAACTAGAGGTGGTAATGATAAAAACATTTTGTCCAAAAAGTAGTTTTTCTGGATTTATGTCTTAGGGGCTTTAAATCCACCAGGCCTCAATGATGGAATAGATCTCACATCTGCATAAATGATTTCCCTCTAGGTATGACATATTTATCTGTCAAGCAGTTTTAGTAGGTTGTGGTGGTTTCATATATAAGGCTGAAATACGATTTTGAGATTGTCATTAAAACACAATATGGCTACACACATAAAAGCAATAGTATGTTATAGACATATAAGTTGTTGCTTCAGATATGAGTTTTTTTGTACAGCACTGATGTTTCCAATCTTTTTTGGAATGCAAATGTATTATAGCTTCTTCTTTTTTCCTATATATGAATATGCATATACATTATATACAAAGAACAAAAATATTATAGAGGTTATCATAAGGAGATATTATAATTTTACAGTACCTTACATCAGATTATGTGTGTACAATATGTATGGATCCCTGTATTATCTCTTTTTCTTCCCACTTCCTCCCTTTCCACTTCCCCCTTTTATCTTTTCCCCACTTCCCCTTTCCTCTCCCTCCTCCTGTTTTTCTTTTCATCCTAAACCCTCCTCCCCAACCTACTTCTAACCCCCACATCCCCCACCCACACATCCCAAAACTAATGTGTCTCTTTCATCTCTCTTTTTTCCTTTTTTCTTTTTTCTCTCTCAGCCTTTTTTTCTTCTTTCTTCCCAATTTTTTCTTTTTCCCTTTTTGACCCTTTCTTTCACTTCTTTTCCCTTGCCTCAGGTATCTGTCTACAAGGGCCTTTTGGTCCCCCTTTTTTCATTATCCATACAAAGGGTTTATTTTATTTCATTTTACTTTTATACATCATTCTTCAGTTGATTATCACTAATTGGTGTTATAATGTTTTTGAAAATGGATGAAGTTGATATCTGTAATATATTTGTTCCATTTTAATTTGAGTGTATTTACAAATTATATTAAGGCACTGTCACTTTAAATACTGCACTTAAAAAGAGAATATTTGTGTAAGTGGGACACTTCCTGAGGAAGCCTTTGGGTGAAACCAGTTGAAACTTGTGAGGGTCCTGCCCGAGTTCCCTTTTCCATGCACTCAGCACTTCTTGAGGTTTGCACCTTTGTTCTGCCATAATAAATTGCTTTTGTATTGATGCTATTTGTGGCTGTGGTTTGCTTTTGTGGTGAGTGGTGCTAGAATTATGAGTATGGTATAATTATTTAAAGTCCATTTATAGAACTACAACAGCCAGGAGCAACTAGCATTTGTATCGAATAATCTGTTTGGGATTCCCAACCACCAGTCTTCAATTGGGACCACACCATGATCCAACATCAGCTCTGCAACTGCCCACTGTGTGCAAATAATAAGTGGACTGCATTGGAACCTCCTGAGGGACTTTGGTTTACTGGTGCACCAGTATGGGGAAACTGTAAATACTGTGTGGGTACTCATCAAAGGGTGGTGGACTCAGGGGAGTGATCTCAGAACCGTTGCACTACATTTAATCCATTCTTTTCCCCTATCCAGAGTCTGTTCCTGTCCCCCTAATAAGATATCTTTTGTGTTTAAATTGCAATTTATTGTGTTTCGTATAGTGTTGTGTTGGCATGCTACAGTATAAGTTGGGGATTGTGTATAATGATGATGGTTCCCTGTCATGACAGTGGGGTGGCATTCATTTTCTGTGGGCAGTACCCTGGCAGCCATCTGTCAAAAGGATTCCCATAGATGGAGGTACCACACCATTTTTATATTACCTTCAATACCAACTGAGCCCAGGCGCCATTTAGACTGTGCACGGGTCTTATCAGACAGGCATAGTCCCACACCTTGCTGATGAGGGTTGTTTCACTGGGGCTGGCAGTATAACCTAGAGGTTAGAGCAGGCAGTGGACAACCTAAGATAATCAGACGGCCACAGGTGCAGCCTTCAAACATCCCTCAAGGGCCATGAGACCCCCGTTTACCGTGGTCACCAGCCAAATTTATAAATCTGAATTAAAAATGAGCTACATATATCAGGTCCATCACAGCCTCCAACACATCTCCCTTGTCTAGCTTTGCACAGAGAGCCTTTTTGTGTATTTTTGGATGTATGAAGGGGCCACAGGTTGATCACTGGGGGGCTGCATGTGTCCCCACAAATGTGTGAACTAATGTAAGACAAGCACAGCCAACAGCTAAAAGCCTTTCATTTCCATATGAAATAGGCACACCTGTGAGTTTCTTATTGGCCAGATCATACTACTTAAGTAAGGAAGCCAAGAGAGTGGTTCCCCTTAAGAGAGAAAGCAGATGGACCTCTTCTCTGAATGGCAAGATAAAATATGATGCTTTTTCCCTGACCAATGGAGGTGGTCACTTTGCTGCAGTGGTCAGACTTGATCATAATTCAGCTGGATGATGAGACCAAGAACCCCTCTAAAATGTATGATAAGTAAGAACATTGGAGTTATTTACAAAATTGCAGGCTTTTAAGCAGCAAGAAAAGGGGGGGCACTAGTGTTTTCATTGTGGGTGGGGAACGTTTTGTTCACATTTGTTCATTCATATCTAACTTTGGTATTGTATTTTTGACTGCAGTTGTGGTCTGTTTTGCCTTTAAGTTTAAAGCTTATTTTAGGTGCTGACCTCACCCACAATTTTCTGACACCTTCAATAAATTCCCTCCTTCCATAAAATTCTAAATAAATTATTCAAAGTGTGTGCATTTCCTGGATATCACAGTTGCACTAAAAGATGGAACACTGAAAACATCTTTGTACAGGAAACCTTGAGACAGATGCATTTACCTTCACAGCTCAAGCTTCTATCCTTTGCACATCAAACCACCCATAATACGCAGGCAGGCCATCTGGTACCATTGCATATGTTCAAACAAGGAAGACGGGGCAGACATCTTGTCACACTAAAAGAATTATTCAGGCAGAAGGGATATAAATCAACACCATCGACTGGACTATCCAGTTCATGCTCCATGTGCCCAGAGAAGAACTATTAAGTACAAGCCAAAGAGAATATCTGAATGCACACCTTTGGTATTAACATACAATCAAGAACTGGAAACACTAGAGAAATAATAAAATATTTACTGACACTATTGTCTGAAGCTGAGACTCTAAAAAATATATTTCCCATGCCAACAGTGCGTCCCTTCTGCCAACCACCAAACCTGAAACAGAAAAAGGTGTAAATAAACTTCCCACAGAGCTGTAGCTAGGTGACAAAGGTACAAAACCATGTAGAATACCTCACAGCAAACTATGTACACACATCTTTCCTGCGACATCTGTCATTTATAATGGAAAGACATATAAAATCCAAAAATCATATTCCTGTTCTTCCTGCAATGTAATAAATATGATACAGTCCACAAAATGTGAGGATGGCTGCTATGTTGGTGAAACTGGACAGAAGTTCAGAATGTGAATGAACCACTGCAGATTCACTATCACCCAGGGCTGGGAGAAGGCCTCAATGATCTGATCCTTTTCCTACATATAGAGGAGTAAGGCAAGGATGAATTCTTGCCCCACTTCTTTTTTCAATTTATATAAATGGTTTATTGTTAGCATTAGGGAACCCTGCTTCAGACTCTCCAAAAACTGGTTCAGTCTTTTGCTCAGTCCTGGCTTATGCCAATGACAGGGTACTTTTTTCACTTTCTTGTTCTGGCCTCCAGAAAAAAAAATAATATCTTAACCGAGCAATCAGAAAATGAGGCTTTAAAGATAAATAACATTAAATCAGAAATAACCTTTGGCAGACAGAGGTCAAAATACCAATGGAATGTTTACTCACATCCTCTAGAGGTAGTTAAGAACTATTATACAATAGTGTGCGAAAATCCTGTAATCTCGTTGGTCAAAACATGTCTCATGACCGTGGGTAAATCCTGCATTACCCACGGCTGAGAAATTGCATTTATAAAAAAACATAATTAAACACATTTTTACATTTATTTTACACATGGGTCCATTGTATAATCACAATAAGGCACTCCAGGGTATGAGTTATTGGGGGATTTACCCACTTCTTGTGCGGTAAATCACTCAGCTGCACCTCGTGACACACCATACAAGGTGTGGGTAAACCCCCAATAACCCACACCCTGTTATGCCTTACTGCTTAATTGTTACTTGGGCATTATATTTGCCTGGAATCTCTCCTGGAAAACCCATTCTGTCAATTTATTTATTTATTGAAAGTTTCAGATTACAACCTTTGAGCAAACATGACTCTTTTGCAAAGGCTCCAAGTCAAACATTGGGACAAAAGAAGTGCAGGTAGTTACAGTCAGTTTCAGTAGGTTACAAAGCACAGATACAGTAAACTTACAAATGGATTATTGATTTAACTTGGTAATCAGGTAAATTTAGATGAACAATAACAATTCAGGACGGAGTTTCTAAGTGTAGTAAGGGTCATGTCTGAGGAAATATAGGAGGTAGATCATTATTAGAGTTTGCCTACAAAAGCAGTAGGGAAAGGAGGAGAGCAGATGTTAGATTAAGGTAGAAACAGAGGACTGAAAGTAGCCGAAGGGGGCATTGTCAGTCACAGCCGTGGGACAATTGGTAGGGGTTTGTCTTGATTAGTGATGGGGTGTGTGGGAGAGAAACATTAATTATGTGGCAATTATGTGGCAAAAGTGAAGTCAGCAATTGTGGGCCTTAAAGATTTAATTAGTTATATGAGGGTCATACAATTAGTCCTATGGGAATGGCAATACAAGAAAAATGTAACACCCAAATACTATATGTTGCAGAGATATCGGCCTTATCCTGCATAGATAATCTGGAAACACCAGCCATCCAGGCATTGCAAACAGTGTTAGGCATAACCAAGTTTATTCCTAACTATTTTGTTACAGCCAAGTTGAGAATTGTTAGTCTTCAGGTACTTGCAGATACTAGAATTATTAATTACTGGACTAGGCTTACTCGATTGCTGAAAGGGAGGCTTTCAAAATGATGTATGCAAGAAAAAATTACCTGGAAGAGTCTGGGTTGTAAATGCTCGACCTGACTAAAATATGAGTCAAACCTTTTCATTAAATACATATGGTATGGAGGATGTGCCAAAATTTGCTTACAGAAACATTATTATAAGCGACAAATACACGTCTTATATTTTCAAGAAAATTGCTAATCTTTAAAATAAGGCAGATCACACATGGTGTCAGAGCTGGTCAACAGGTAGAAAGAGAGAGAGCAGTGAGTAGAAACTGGTACAAAAAAAGTAGTCTGTAAACTGCAGTGTGACTTATTTATCCAGAGGGAAGAAAGTGAAAGATGATTGCACTCAGCATGGCTACAGCTGTAACCTTTCAGATTTGGCCACTGGAGCCCTTTCAATTTTTCAAAACCAGAGCAGTATTTTAAATGGATCCATTGCTTTGATCAACTTAGCATGGCAGGCAGTCTTATTAAGTCCTCAGAAGAAAACCAAGTAAATACCTTGATTTATTGTGTGGTGGATGAAGTAGATGGTATCCTCTGAATCATGATGCTAAGTGTGACTGAACAAAATAACTATAATACACTGAATGCCAAACTAGAAGACTAGTTTATTGTTTGCAGACATGTTATATATGAGCATGCTAAGTTCAGCATGCTCAAGGATTGGCTTACCCATGATGGCTTGCACTAGGACTGGGGCTTTTGAGTGTAAGTGTCTGGTTTAGAGAAAAGCATGAAAGGCAAAAAATGTGGATGTTTCTTCTCTCCTAGCATCCTTTTACAGATCATATGCACTGCTATTTCTGAAAACTGCCTGTTTGTTATGTCTTCTGCACATCTACTAAATGTCCAGTTAAGGTTATATTCTGCATCAGAGTACATAAACTGACAAACTGTGTTGTTAGCCTGCTGCTGGAAGGTTAATCTGTAGTCTAGTTTGACTGACAGCAGGATATCAGAAGAACTTCTGGTAACAGGTCCTATAGAAGTGTTAAGGACTGACAGGAAGTAGTACTAGCTGCAACATGCTGCCTGGGGTAAGGGCAGGTGAGATTCTGCATCCATAGGTTCTTGCTCCTTTCTTTCCCTGATGAGCAGGTAAAGATAGAAGGGGGATTTTTCACTGTCAGCAAAGAAACAGTTGTAGTGAAAACTATAAACAATACTTATTGTTTCTAATTCGTTTATGCACATACGGAAAGTGTGATAATCAAAGAAACTACAGTTAATTAATTTGTTTTATTTTTTATTTAATGTAGTTTTATTTTTAAGGCCCAGATGAAGTTTTTTTTATAGTGTAAAGGTAGCATGTTTGTGGTAGAAGATCAGTTCTGGCTGTAGGGGACTAACTGAAATGCCTGTGTTCCAAATGCCCATTGATGTGGTGTCCAGACTCTTCGCAGTCCTTTTTTTTTAGCCATGTGGAAACCATATTTTACACATAAATAACAGCCAATCAGATTCCATGATTTTACCCTGCCATTTTATAAAAGCGCAATAAGGCACTCTGGGATGTGAATGGGACACATTTTACAGCACAGCTAGTGGCTAAAGTCACTCGGCCTTCAGCCTCGTGCCTTATTACACCCCTTGCCATGCACACCCCATCATGCCTTATTGCTTACATATAAATGGGTCATTAAAAGACTTAAATCCAAGTACCTCAAGTCTCAACAGACCCAGAGCCTCAGTAACCTGAAAAAATTCTGGTCTGAAATACATTCTCTAATTAATCTGAATACAAGTCAAAACCTACCAGCCTCTCACAGGATGGTGTGTTAATTAGTGACCCACCACTGTAGTGGGCCAGTTTAATTAGAGTTTTACCAATGTATCTAGTGATTCATCCAGACTTCCTCCATGTAATCCAGAGAGCCAAAACCTCTCCTCCAACAGCTGGAGTGACTGCTCCCTTCTCAACCCTGGATGCCTGCCTTTTTATTTCAAAAAGTCTCTTCTGGTGAGACATATAAGCTTCTGCTTTCCCTACAAAATAACGAGACCACTGTATATGGACTTGACTTTTGGTTCCTGAAACTAATTATCCCTGCCATCACTCGACCACCAATCAAAAAGTTTTAACCTCTCACTTCTTTCATCTGCCCTACCTGCTATCTGGAAGGAGCCCTATGTTGTGCCAGTACCAAAAGAAGGTAACCCCCTCTTGTTGAGAACTACTGACCAATCTCTATATTATCTCCACTGAGTAAACTCTTGGAAAAAAATTGACTTTGCACAATGACACTCCTATGTAAACTGGCAGAACCTCCTCATCTCTGAGCAGCATGGCTTTAGGAAAGTACCAAGTACTAAAACTGCACTAATCAGTTTTACTGATCACACTCTGTCAGTCATAGACAATGGCAAACTCACAGGAGCAGTATTTGGGGATCTGACAACAGTATTTGATCTCTTCGATCACAATCTCTTAATAACGAAGCTCCCAAATCTTGGAATATTTCCAAAGGCTACCTTATGAATTGGAAACTATCTTTCAAGTAGATCCGAATGTGTTTCACTTGGAAATACTTTCTCTATTACTCGGCCTACAAAATATGGGGTACTAAAAATAGAAGCTGAAGCCTTTAAAAACACTCAGCAGAATACTCTCAATTTTTAAAGATTTTACAGAATATGGTGAAAAACTAAGATGCATGAATCAAACATGCTAAAGCTAGAAAGCTGGAATGAGACCATGTGAACTATGAAAATGTCAAAATCTTTGACTGGGGTAGAAAGAATCAGCAGGAAATTACTCCATGATCAATTCTAAAAAGAAATAATAGCAACAAGGATCTATAGAAGTGGATCTGAATGTGATGGCAGTAATGCTGCAACAGTTTGGTTTTTAGAGGAGGTACAGGAGGTCGCCCAGCAAACTGTAACCATGACAACCAACCCCCAACAACCACGCATATGTCAGAGCCCATGAATGGCATGTATCAGAGAAGGATACAATGCAGAGAGCACTGCAGAAGGAGGAGGGATCAGCCATTACAACATGACAGCAATGCAAAAATACAAGCAACAGTGGAGGAAAAGGAACTACTGGAAACAACAAGGATAACAATCACCAGAGTGGATGGCAACCTCGATGAATGTGGTAAATATCTCATCTTACTCCTTAAGTGAAATTGAAATTGAAATGAAGGTTTTACAGAAGGAGTTATCTTTCACTCCCACATCAGAGATCAATGAATTTGACTCAGTAGTGAATCTTCATAGATTCACTTGTAACCTCACCTTGAAACGAACATATGCATAATCAAATCAGACTGCAGAGGCAGAATCACAGTCCAGTAGTACAGAACTAAGTTATTCTAATGTGAGTCACTCTGAGCAATTGAACTTTAGAAAGTGCTCCACTTATTAACCTCCACTCTACCCCACAATCACTGTATTTAAAAAACTACATGAGTGAGATCTCAAAGATTTAATAAGTATTTAATAAGTATAAGCTGGGCTGCTAACAGGAGTGCTATTCTGTGAAGTTCACTGAACTAAATCATCAGTGTGTGGTTTTATTATATAGTGTGAGCTCCTGGTGAGAGCCATCAGGTCCTTGTTTGCAACATTGCTTAGCAACAGGACCTAAATGAAATGGCCACTGCAGCCATGTTTGCTGTACTCTAAAGGCACTTGCCAGGTGAAAAGCAGTGCAGAGACCCTTTTTTAGAAATCCTCTGCATGAAGAGGTGGTATTAAGGTATTAGGATTTCTTTTTAACTTGATTGTTGAGAGAGTAGATGATCGCTAGACAGGAAGTGACACACCAATACTTCCTGTGCTAGCAAAATAAACAACCCCCCCCACACGAGCGGAGAGAGTCTGAGAAGGGTGAGCATGCGGCACCATGCATGGAGACGCACACAGAGACACGCATGTCTTGAATGTGTGTTTATGTGTTCGCAGTTGAAGGAGAAGGAGAAGGAAGCAAGAGTAATAGCAGCAATAGCATACGGCCTGTAAGTACAACAGTAGGTCCCGCAATGGGGTGATAAGTGCAAGTAATGCATATAGAGGCATTTAAGTTGGAGAAAGCTTCCATGTTGATGCAGGAGGGAGATTTGTGCATAAGATGTAAATGCTGTAATATGTTTAAGATAGTAGATTAAGGAACTAGGTGTGAGAACTTTACCTGTGATAAATGCGTGCAGAACCAGGAATTATTAGAGATGGTTCAGGAAGTTACCTCTAGATTAGAAATATTAGAAAATACCCAGGAAGGTATGCCATCTAAACTAAGAGTCCTATCAAGTTTAAACAAGGCTCCAACAAATAATCATGATGGCGGGGAAGGGGATGGTAGTGCAAAGAGGAAGTTGGATGAAACTATTACTGAGGCAAATAGTAATGATGATTGGTGCACTGTCACTTTAGTGAAAAGGAAGAAAAGGGGGAGGAGTCCATTGACAATGGGTGCAAATAGTCTCGCTAGTTTGGGGAATGATGGTGATGCCTGCATCCCATTAAAGAATTGTTTCAGCGATTTGACCCAGGAACACATGCCTCAAGACGAGGAGACCATAATGGAGGCTTCCGACAACTTGACAACAACAGATAGAGAAAAAGAAAGAAGACAGGTTATTGTTATGGGTGATTCAATGATAAAGTACACAGATCACTATGTCTGTAAAGGGGATAAAGCTAATAGCATGGCTAGCAGTTTCTCTGGGGCAAGGGTGCAGGACTTAACTGCCATGACTGATAATATATGTAAGGAAGCCGGGGAATACCCATTAGCATTGCTACATGTTGATTTTAATGACCTAGAAACAAAAAACGTTCCTTACATACAAGAAGAGTATAAAAAACTCATAGACAAACTCAAACAAAAAGGAAGTGAGATTATTATAGCAGAGATATTGCCTGAACCAAGAGCTACTATTTATAAGAATAAAAAAATCTGCCTCATAAATGCCTGGTTGCGAAGTTGGTCACAGGAAAATAATATGCACTTTTTCAGACATTGGGATATTTTTCAGGGGAAATATCACTTATTTGGAAAGTATGGTTTGCATCTCAGCTTTAGAGGAAGCAGAGTGTTAGGAATTAGGTTGAGAAATGAAATACACAAATATTTAAACTAAACGGGGGGGTTGAACACATCTTTTGAGATGGGAGGTCAGAGTGTGCACATTAACAGTAAGGTGTTGAAAACAAGGATTGCCTATAATATGAAAGCTATGTTTTGTAATGCAAGAAGTTTAAATAGAGAGAAAATGATAGAATTAACTTCTATTATGGATAAAGAAAAGTTGGATATAGTTGGGGTCATGGAAACAGGGGGCCAGATATTCAAAAGAGTTGAGCCATGAGGAATAGGATTGCGCCTGCGCAAGTCCGAAATGCGCCATTCTGCGATATTCAGCAGGAGGCAGTTGCACCCGCCAAATCATGCTGAGCAACAGCGAAATGCTAATGAAGGCATGCGCAACCGAAGGGGGAGGAACCATGCATAAACTGCACAGCCTGATATTCAGCCAGGCTGTGCAGTTATGCAGGCGCAACCCCCTACCTGCGCCTGCACAACTTTAAGCCAAAAAAAATAAAAGGATCAAGTCGAGAGCCACCACAGGTGAGCTGCCACATTGCAGGGCACAACACAGCAGCTGCCACCTGTGGGTGGCCCTCCACTCGTTCGCGGCGGTGCCCCCCATGCCCCGATCACTGGCTGAAGTGTCCCTCCCATTAGCCCGATCATGGGCATAACGTTATTCCCCCCCCATTAGCCCAATCATGGGCAGAATGTTATTTCCACCCCCATTAGCCCGATCAGGGCAGAATGTTATGTCCCCAAGCAGCCCGATCGCGGGCATCAGATATCCCTCCTCCAAGTCCAATATCCCTGGTGGTCCAGTGGACGCGAAACCTGATCGCAGGCATAGCGTCAAGCCCACCCCAATGTCAATATCCCTGGTGATCTAGTGGTCCCCACCAGCCCATGGGCCCCGCTCCCCACCGTCCAGCCAGCGGCGGCAGCACCCACCTGCTGCCCGCCGGGTCCGCCGACTGACAGCTAGGCAGTGCATGCCCATTGGTTCAGAGCAAAAGGCCAATGGGCATGCAATATATTGTACAAAACAGTCCAGATATGTGAATGAATGAATCATTCCGCATCTGTACTGCCTTGTACGGTATGGGCTGCATGCCCATTGGCTCTTGCCTGAACCAATGGCGGTAGCCCAACCGAGCTGTCAGTCACAGGCGTGGGCGGCAGGTGGGTGAGGTGCTGTCACGCGACCGCTGATGGGGAGCAGGGGTGGTAGGGCACCATGGGTGGTGGGTGGGGACCACTAGATCACCAGGGATATTGGACATTGGGGGGTGGGTTTGGCATTATGCCCATGATTGGGCTTTGCGTCCACTGCACCACCAGGGATATTGGACTTTGGGGGAGGGGATGTCTGATGCCTGCATTGGGCTGCTCTGGGGACATAATGTTCTGCCCGGATCAGGCTAATGGGGGAGATATAACATCATGCCCATGATCAGGCTAATGGGGGGTGATAACGTCATGCCCACAATTGGGCTAATGTGGGGGGGCACAGAACATTCTGCCCGCAATTGGGCTACTGGGGGGAACACTATTATGCCCGCGATCGGGCCATTTCGGTGATGCCCACGATCGGGCTGCAGGGCGCGTCGCTCCCCGATGGCTGCTGCCTGGCAGGGTGCCAGGTGCAAGTCCTAGGGGATCAGCACACCCACATGCTAATGGCATGCAAATGGGGCCGTAATTAGATGCAAATGGCCCCCCCATGCCTTGCATAAATTATGGCCCCATTTGCATGTCACCTTTTGAATATCACAGGTTTGTGCATGGCGCAATGGAACTTGTGCCACCACATCTGAATGCTTCACTCTGACCACTTGCAGTGGCACAAGTTCCACTGCGCCATGCACAGTGGCTGTGGCCAGGGGGCGATATTCAAAGAAGTTGCTCATTAGCGCAACTCCATTGAATATCACCCTGGCCACACCCCTGCGCAACTTTTTTGAGCAGCGCAAAGGCTTGCACCACAAAATGGCACAGTTTGAATATCTGGCCCATGGTGGGGACAGGAGTACGGCTAGAACAAGAACATCCAGGTTTTCTATCTAATTAACAAAGAGTGACAAGTGAAGAAAGGTGGGGGTATTGCTATATATATTAAAGAAGGAATTAAGCATATGCAGGAACATCAGGATACTAATTTTGAAACTATACAGATCCTCTGGATGGAGTGAATGGGGTTGCATGGAAAAAAATCAAAATGGGGGTCTTTTATAGGCCACCAGACACACCTATAGATGAAACTGAAAAGTTTATAAAGGACATTATCCTAATAGCCGAGCAAAACGATATGATACTTATGGGAGACCTACATTTATCAGATATTGACTGGGATGGATTGAATAACCCAATAAATATGATGATAAATAGGATCCAGGTGAAGCTATTTTCATCAGGCATTGAGCAATGTGTAGATATACCTACTAGGGATGATAATATATTGGATGTGATAATGACCAATATAAAGGAGGATGTCATAAACGTAGTACTTGATTCACCATTGGGATCCAGTGGCCATGATATAATCTTTTTTCAAATTAACAAATCAAGAAAGATTATAAGAGGTAAAACAAGGTTGAGATTATACAACAAAGTAAATTATGTGGCAATAAAACAAGAGTTAGTTAAGTTAGATTGGGAGAAATTGACCAGTGGTTTTGCATCTAAGAAGTGTTGGGATACATTTAAAAATGAATTAGAAAAGTTAGTTCAACTATATATTCAAACAAAAGAAATGTATAATAATAGATGGAAAAAAAAACAATATGGTTAACTATAAAACTTACTAAGCTATGTAATAAAAAAAGGAAGTATTGTAACATATTGAAAATTAACCCTTCAGTAAATAACAGGAATAGATATAAGAAAATGCTATGTAAAGTGAAAACTGAGATAGTAAAAGCTAAGAAACAAATAGAATTCAGGTTGGCAAACACTAAAGGAGATCGAAAATATTTCTATACCTATATTAACAACAAAAAAGGGCAGGGAAGAGTGATCAGTCCTCTAATGGTTAATGGGGTAACGCATGGTAAACCAGAGGATATGGCCAGAGAATTCAAGAACTTTTTTGGGTCACTTTATAACAAGGGGGATGATAGACAAGATGGAGTAGTTGAGGCTAGAATAGGTTTTGATCCTATACAGTAGATTTTATTACTAGCACTAAAGTTCTTGAGAAAATTGAAAAGCTGAAAGATAATAAATCAGCAGGACCAGATAATTTATCACCAAAATTACCGAAGGAGCTAAAGGAGGAACTGGCACCAATTATAGCTGATACTGGTAAGAAATCATTGAAAGAGGGATATGTTCCTAAGGATAGGAGGGCTGTGGTTGTGGTTCCTATATTTAAGAGAGGTATCAGGGTAGATCCAGCAAATTATCGGCCTGTTAGCCTGACATCTATAGCTGGCAAAATAATTGAGGGATTGATAGTAGATGAAACTAATAATTGGATGATGGAAAATAAGGTCATAGATAATTTGCAGCATGGTTTTAAACAAAATAGATCATGTACAGTAGCAGCCACAGACATTGCCAGTTATTTCCCGAAATGTCTGTGATATTTCCAGAAATATCTCCTGCTTTCTGCATTTTCCACAGTAGGGGCAGCAGAGAGAAACTCTTTAGAAATGTTGTGAACTATCTGGAAATACCTGCCTATGTCTGTGGCTACTACTGTAACACCAATCTGTTAAGCTTTTATAACTATGTAGGAGAAAATACAGATGGAGTAAGGCTGTTGATGTGGTGCTGTTTGACTTCAGTATAGCTTTTGACTATGCACCTCATAGGAATCTGATTTTTAAAATGCAATGCTTGGGATTTAAGAAAACCATAATAAGACAGATTGAGCACTGGTTGACGGAGAGGACACCAGTGGTGCGTATACATAGGTTTTTGTCTCAGGATACTGAGTTTGGGAGTGGAGTGCCACAGGGATCAGTGTAGGGGCCTCTACTTTTCAATATATATGAAAGTGACCTTAACATCAACAGTGGAAATAAATTAATCAAGTTTGCAGATGATATAAAACTTGGAGGGCTAGTTGACACTTTTGATGACAGGTAAAAATTTGGTCAAGATATTTTAACAATAGTTGACTGGTCGGAGAGGAATGGGATGAGGCTGAATCTAAAGAAGTGCAGTTTAATGCATATGGAGAAAGGGAACAGTCAGCAGGAATCCGTTATAATGGGAACTAATTTGAGGAAATCGAGGTGTGAGAAAGATCTGGGAATTTATATTAGAGATGATTTAAAATCTGAATCACATTGTAAATATGTATCAAATAAGACCATGTATTTAGCCAACAGTGTGAGAAGAAGTTTCTTTTCTAGAAATGAAACAGTGTTGTTACCATTATATAATATTTATATAAGGCCAATCCTTGACTATGGTTCCCCATGCTGGAGCCCTTACCTAGTGAAAGATAAAAAGCTCATTGAAAGAACTCAGAGATTCTATACAAAATGAATAGGTGGTTGCAAGGGGAAATCATACTTGGGGAGATTAAAACATCTTAACTTATGGTCAGTAGCATTAAGAAAGAGATGAAGAGACCTGCTATTGTTGTATACAATCTTGAGGGCTGATACATTTAAGGAGGATTTGGGTCTGGTAATGAAAGACCATAAATATAACATGAGAGGGCATAAGATCCAAATTAAAGAAAACAGTTTTAGATTGGTGGTATGGAAATATAGTTTTGTATCAAGAACTGTGAGACAGTGGAATGAACTGCCAGGGGGCGTGGTCGGTGTAGAAACTCTTCAGATCTTTAAGCAAAAACTAGATAGATTTTTAGAGGTTAGTAACTCTGTTACTTCCACTGTGTAGTGGGGACAACTGATATGGTCGCTAGCCGTCTGTTGTCTTATATTCACAAGTATTCACAAGTAAACAAAAAACACATTTTTATGACATGATGCATACAGAAACCGAGATTGCAAAATAACAAACATATTGTAATAAAATCTGCTGATAAGTGGGATTCAACTGTTGCAATGGACACTTGTAATTATGAACTGGCAGTCCTGACCCAACTAAGTAATAAGACCTTTTATCATCCTTTGAACTGTGATCCCACCCTGGAATACACAAACACACAAAAAAAGAATTGATACAATATTGTTTGATGCCTTTATTAATGGAACCATCTCAAAAGACACAAAATAATTCTTAACTGTGGACTGCCTGGCTTGGGCTATAATCTATTTCCTCCATAAAATTCACAAAAACCTGTTGAACTCCCATGTCAGTTAACTGTGGCCAGTATTAGCTCTTTAATAGAGCCAACTACCAAGTACATTGATGCACAGTTAACAGGAATTGCAATATTTATGCCTTCCTATTTAAAAGATACAACTGACATCCTTAAATTTCTCAATGATTTGCGTATCGATAGTGATTGGTTGTTAGTAACGTCAGACATAACATCACTCTGCACAAGCATGCCACACAATGAAGAGGTACAAGCATGTCAGGAAAGTTTGTGTAAGAATACAAAATACAGTAACAGTTTTATCAAATTCCTGTGTACTCTTACTGAAATGGTCATTAATTATAATATCTTCAGCTTCATGGGAAATTTCTATCATCAATGTAAAGGGATACCAGTGAGGAAAGCATTCACCTTCTACCATGCAAGCACATACTTGTGGTCACAGAAGAAACAAATGGAAAGATCCAGACAAGAACCCCTATTACTAATATATTGATTTGTACAAGAGGTGCATAGATAACTGCTTTTTGATTTGGTATAGGTCACCTGATGAACTGAAATAATGTGTAAACTATCTGGAATTGAGTAATCCTAATCTAAAGTTTTCTGTACAGTGAGACAATTGAGCATTTAATTTGCTGGACCTAATGAAATACAAAGAAAATGGTGGTATCAGGAATAGTCTGTACTGAAAGCCCATGGACAGAATCTCATTGATAAGTTTTGATGGTGCACATACAAGGCACATGATAACTAATGTACGAAAAGCCAATATCTGAGGTACAAAAGAAATTGCAGTGTCACTACAGATCATGCACTGAAAGCTGATGAATTGACACTGAGGTTCAGAGAGAGAGAGGTTATAGAGAAGACATATTGGAATAAGCAAGGGCAACGGCTGACACAAGACCAAAAGGTGACCTATTAGTACCAAGGGTTGTCCATACTATGGTTTGTAGGGGATCTATGTGATAATGACAACTGCAGAATAGTGATCACCTTTAGGGTGAATGGAAATCACCGAAAAACTTTTTTGGCGATGCAGTCTATGGCGCACAGCAAAAGGGCACTGGGGACTTAGATTTTACTTGTAAATGCAGGGGGCTGTGCCCCCGCACCCCCTTACTTAAGGATTCTCAACTCTAGGGAGGTGCAAACCCCAAAAAAACAAATATTCAGGCCAGGTGCAAGAAAAGGCACTAACGCCCAGACCCAAACCCAGCACCATTCACACCCCATCCCTGAACCCACCCACTATGCCATTGGGAGCAGCTCAGCAGCTCGCCGCAGCACTCACAATCTCTCCCTCCCATCCCACCCCATGCTAAAGCGTGCTCCCCCCCACCGTGTATACATGTAGTGACAGAATGTTGCTATTTCGTGCACCCCATCTAGTCACCCTCCCTCCCTCATCGCTGTGATATGAGGTACCGCGATTGAGTCGCCATTTCGGTAGGTGCTTCAATTGTGATTGCTGAACTCACAGGATACCATTTGGAGGAGCTGATGAAGGTCATGGACCTATGTTAACAATCATCTCCCTCTGCTAGTTTCAGTGGTAAACATTTCTTAGAAGTGTGCACACCAGAAAATGAAGAAATTAATGCAAAAATACTTTATTTGGCATCAAGAAATATCCAGGACCCCTGCACTTCAGCACAACACCTTCAAGGGGAGTATGACTGACACACAGACATCTCAGATTATATACTCTTAATGATGATGTCATAATTGTGAGACACCAAATCCAAAGTTCACACACACTCTAACACACAGAAAGTTACAAAATATAAATTCTCTATATGTAATTAAGTCCATATTTCAGAACTACATACAAGAATATTATATTCCTTAATAAAGTTATTAAAACAAATATTTATATGTAAGGAAACATACAAAAAGTATATACAAAAGTCAATTATCTGTTTTACTACAAGCCAATTATAGGGCCAGCTAAGTGGTGCACATACCAATTCATAGTATCCCATTAAGTACTAACTGGTAAGAGGAAGTGGTGGGGGCTGAAACAATCACGGGATTTAAGAATGCATGGGATAGACATAAAGGAATTCTGGAGGTCAGGGTTAAAGGGCAGCAGACTTCTAGGAAAACATAAACTGAACTTACAAGCTCAAATGGGCAGACTGGGTGGGCCATAGGCCCTTATCTGCCGACACTGTCTATGTATGTATCTATCTATGTAATTACATTGGTGCATAACTGAAACATAGACTTTGACGGCAGATAAGGACTGCTTGGCCCACCTAGTCTGCCCATTTCCCTACCTACAGGATAGGACGCAGATCCTAGTTAACCAACAGCCTATTTCTTCCTATCCCCCTCCCACAAGAACTGCCTTATGACTGTCCCATGCATTCTAGAATTCTCCCACACTTTTAGATCCCACAACCTCCTCAGGAAGGCTATTCCATGCATCCACTACCCTCTCTGTGAAAAAATACTTCCTCACATTGCCCCGGAACTGCCCCCCCATCTTTAAATTGTGTCCCGTTGTTCTTGCACGTCTCTTTTTCTGAAAGATGCTACCCTCTTGGACTTCATTGATTCCACGGAGGTACTTAAAAGTTTCTATCATGTCCCCCCACTCCCTTCTTTCCTCAAGGGTATACATATTAAGCTCCTTTAGTCTCTCCTCGTATGGCTTCTTTTGCAGACCCTGCACCATTTTAGTTGCCCTCCTCTGGACTGCCTCTATCCTGACTATGTCCTTGCAGAGATGGGGTCTCCAGAACTGGACACAGTACTCCAGATGCAGTCTCACCAACTGTCTGTACAGAGGGATAACAACTTCCTGTTTTCTGCTGGTGATGCCTCTCCCTATGCATCCCAGTATCCCCCCAGCCCTCCCTACTGCCTTCTCACATTGCTTGCTAAACTTAAGGTCATCTGATATGATTACCCCATGGTCCCTTTCCTTTTTGTTGTTGTTACTACCCCCATTGTGTAATCTTCTTCTGGGTTCTTGTTTCCCAGGTGTATAATTTTGCACTTCTTTGCATTGAATCCTAGCTGCCATACTTCTGACCATTCCTCCAACCTTGCCAAGTCCCTTCTCATCCTTTCCACGCCTCCTTGGGTATCAACCCTGTTGCTGATCTTTGTGTCATCTTTAAAGAGGCATACTTTTTCTTCCAGTCTCTCTGCAATATCACTTATAAAGACATTAAAAAGGACTGGACCCAGTACTGAACCCTGTGGTACCCCACTAGTAACCCTCTTTCTTCAGAGTGGACTCCATTTACAATTACCTTCTGTGTCCTGTTGTCCAGCCAATGTTTTACCCAGGCTACCACCCTGGGACCCACTCCCAGGCTGGTTAATTTGACTATTAATCTTTTGTGTGGGACTGTGTCAAATGCCTTGCTAAAGTCTAGGTAGGCCATGTCCACAGCCCCTCCCTGGTCTACTACTTTGGTCACCCAGTCAAAGAAATCTATTAGAATTGTCTGACATGACCTTCCCACTGTGAACCCATGCTGCCTTGGGTCCTGTGCCCCACTGGCCTCGAGGTACTCAACAATTCTTTCCTTCAGAAGTGACTCCATCGCTTTCCCTACCACAGAGGTCAAACTGACAGGTCTGTAGTTTCCTGCCTTTGTCTTGGTCCCACTTTTGTGAAGGGGAATCACATCTGCCTTCCTCCAGTCCTCGGTACCACACCATCCTCCCATGATTTATTAAAAGAGTAGTCTGTGGTTTCACTAGTTCCCCTTAATTCTTTTAGAATTCTGGGTGAATTTCATCAGGCCCCATTGCTTTGTCCACCTTCAGTTTTAGGAGTTTTGCAGAACCCTTTCTTCTGTGAAAGGGCTGGGATCAACCCCCTATCAAGAGTGCTTCTGTTAATTGGATTAGGCACTTCCCCCTCCTCTTTTGTGAATACTGAGCAGAAATATTCATTCAGTATCCCTGCTTTTTCACTATCCCCCTCTGCCCACCCACCATTCATTCTATTCAGCCTCACTATCCCTCCCTTTGTCTTTCTACGTTCTCTGATGTACCTATAAAAGGTTTTATCCTCCTTCTTAACTGAGTTGGCTATCTTTTCCTCAGTTTGGGCCTTTGCTTTGCTGACTTCCCTCCCTGCTTCCTGCTGCCTTAACTGGTACAGTTCTCTGTCCTGATCCTTCTGTGTTTCCTTATACTTCCGGAATGCTATCTTTTTCTCCCTGACTTTCCCAGCCACCTCTTTTGAGAACCATAGTGGCTTTTTCTTTCATTTTGATTTGTTTATTTGCTTCACACAAAGGCTTGTTGCCTCTGTGATGGCAGTTTTGATGATTCCCCATTGTTGGTTCACTCCTCCTTCTAGCCTGTTTGCTAGTGCTTTTCTGAGGCACTCTCCCATCTTGCCAAAGTCAGCCCTCCTGAAGTCCAGTACCCTCACTTTTGTATGGCTTGACTCTGTAGCTAAGTTTAATGTGAACCACACTGTTTGATGGTCACTTGTTCCCAGATGGCAA
Source organism: Neoceratodus forsteri (assembly GCA_016271365.2). Taxonomy (NCBI): domain Eukaryota; kingdom Metazoa; phylum Chordata; order Ceratodontiformes; family Ceratodontidae; genus Neoceratodus; species Neoceratodus forsteri. The sequence goes on from CM057451.1 coordinate 763,128,317, forward strand.
CCCACTTCTAGATCTGATATCCTCTCACTGCCCCCATTTTGAGAGTACGAGGTCTAAGATTGCTCCCTCATGAGTGGGTTCTGAAACTAGCTGTCTGAGGCCTGCCACCTGTAGGGCATCAAGAATGGCCCTGCTCTTGGATATGGCTGCAGCAAATGTGCTCCAGTTATCATCTGGCATATTCAGGTCTCCCATCAACAGTATCTCCCCTTTCTCTGCCATCCTAAGAATGCCTTCTATCATATTCTTGTCCATTCCCTCTCCCTGACATGGGGGTCTTTACACAACCCCGTGCAGATTGTGGTGCCCTTTCCAGTCTCCAAGGTGACCCACAGTGCCTCCTCTCCTCCCTGTTTACTCTTTTGTTCAGTTGCTTTTATCCCTTCCTTTACACAGAGAGCTACTCCTCCCCCTCTTCTCTCCTGCCTGTCTCTCCTGTAGGTTATGTACCCTGGTATGTTGACATCCCAGTCATGGTTCTCTGTGTACCATGTTTCTGTGACTGCTACGATATCCAGGCATCCCTCTTCCATCAAGGCCACCAGCTCAGGGAGCTTGTTGCCCAGACTACGGGCATTGGTACTCAGTACCCTCCATTTCCTGATGGCCTTACTCCTTTTTGCCCCATCCCTGTCCTTCTTGCCTATATCACTTTCCCCATTTACCCCTGCCCTTCTCCCTATTGCCACCTCTATGTTGGTGTTTACCGTACTTACTACCATGATTTTTTTGGGAGGCTAGGATTTCCCTGCTCCTTTCCAGTGCCTTCCACCTTGGCTAGTTTAAATGCTTGCCAATGAAGCATTTAAACCTATCACCTAGGATTGTGGTTCCCCTCCTGGACAGATGCAGCCCATCATGCCAGTATAGGCTTGCATCACTCCAGGTGGACCCCCCAGTCCCCAATGAAGGCAAATCCCTGAGCTCTGCACTAGTTTTTCAACCACTGATTGAATCCCATGGTGCAGAACACCCTAGCCTCTCCTACGCCATAGATGGGCAGCACCTCCAAGCAGGTTACCATGCTTGCTACTTGTCTAAGGCCTCTCCCCAATTCCACAAACTCTTCCTGCAGTGCTCTAATCCCTTTCTTTGCCAGGTCATTTGTCCCTAGGTGGACAATGACATCCAGCTCCCTCCCCTGTGCAGCTGCTCCAACAATCCTGAGGATTCGCTCCCTGTCCCTCCAAGCCATGGTGCCAAGCAGGCACCTTACCTCCCTCTCCCAGTTCTACCTTCCTAACAATGGAGTCCCCCACCGGGAGTTGTTTCCTTCCCCTGTGGGGTCCCATGCCACCCTCCTGTGGGTCTCCTTTGTGGAGGTTCCCAGCATCCTCCCTGGTCTCCACTGCAGGTGCCTCCATAGAGGAACCATACTTTGACAGAATGGCATAGGAATTGTAGAGATGTACAACTGGAGGGATGCACCTCTGTTCCTCCACTCTCACCCTCCCTGAGCCCACTGTGGTCCAACTGATCCTCTTTCTTGGCAACCTCTGAGGCAATGGCAGTGGCACTGGTGGTCCCTGGATGGAGGAGAAGGTCCCACAAATCCTGGCCAACTCAGCCTGGAGATGAGCAACCTCCTCCCTCAGCCCAGAGAGGTGCCTGCAGATGGAACAATACCACATCCTCCAGAACATCTCCCGGAAGACTGCTGCTCTACAGCCACTGCACTGCACCACTCCCATCATGTCTTATTTCTGGCCCCTTAACTATTGTTTGGAATCCTTACCCTTTCCTCTGTTTTTTTTCTTTCTCTTCTCTCTCTACTTACTTTCTTCCTCTGTGCCCCTTAAGCTCCTGATTGTCCTGTTCTGTGACAAGAATATCCTATATTTCTCAGTAGACCCTTTACTTGCTCAGAGGCAGGCTACAGCAGCTAGAGGGGGCCAGAGAGCTACTCTTGCCCTTCTAGGATGGTGGGTCTTTGGTGGCTCTGTGATCACTCACTTCCTGCTCCCAAACAGGAAGTTCATGTTGTCAGTCAAATCCTGTGCCTATAAAAGTAGAACTAGCTTTGGGTGGAAGGGTGGGCAATATAGTCCAGGCACACAGCACTCCTTCCTCCTGGTGTCTTCTGTCAAGCTACTAACAGAATCTTTCTAAGGCAGTCTTTAAATTTAGCTTCCTTCTAGCTAAGCCACTCCCCCTACTTACTAGATCTTTCTACAAGTAATTTAAACTGCACAGCTATCAAGTCCTTTCAATCACCTGAGATTTACACCTAGATAACTGTTCAGATAACCATTCAGTTCAGTTAACACAGACAAACACATTATTTTTTTTTGTTTTGTTTGTTAGTTTGTTTTTTTTTATCCTAAATTAAAGGTCCAAGTACAAGAGTTCTACTTTAGTGCCAGTAGAGAAGTCCAGTCACACAGCACTCCCTCCTGATGTCTTCTGCCAAGCTACTAACAGAATCTTTCTCAGGCAATCTTTAAATTTAGCTTCCTTCTAGCTAAGCCACTCCCCCTACTTACTAGATCTTTCTACAAGTAATTTAAACTGCACAGCTATCAAGCCCTTTCAATCACCTGAGATTTACACCTAGATAACTGTTCAGATAACCATTCAGTTCAGTTAACTCAGACAAACACACTATTTTTTTGTTTGTTTGTTTGTTAGTTTGTTTTTTTTTACCCTAAATTAAAGGTCCAGGTACAAGAGTTCTACTTCTTTAGTCCCAGTAGATAAGTCCAGTCACACAGCACTCCTTCCTCCTGGTGTCTTCTGCCAAGCTACTACATAGAGAAGCAAAGATATCAATATAGGTAATTGGATCATTTTGTCACAAGTAATCCAAATGCTCATAAAAATGGATTTATAAATTCAAAACAGTGAAACCAAATGGTCTCAATGATCAATGGGACCTTAAACCATTTTTGAAAGACGGTAAAAAATGAATAAGTAAAAATGAATAAGTTTTTTTCTGTTTGATGAATTCATTAAATTCATTGTTTCATCTTTCCATTTTTTTCATCTGTCTGTTTCAGGAACTCTGGGAGATGTTATAACCAGTGGATCCCCACCGGAAAGGTGTTCTCTTCTCCCATTTTATGGCAAGAAGTGGATAAGGGTGATCACCAAAATGATGTCATCGTTCCTTTCCATGCTGTTCATTTTGTCAATTCATTGTGGTCTTCAATATCCATTGTGTTGTCTGATTCTATTCTACCATTTCTGTCATTTGTTTTGAGTGTCACCACACCCAATGGTGGCAGTGAGTATCACTTTTTGTATATATTGTTTGTAGTTTTTTTGTGGTTTTTATGAGCATTTGGATTACTTGTGACAAAAGGATCCAGTTACCTATATTGATGTCTTTGCTTCTCTATGTGTTGCAGTTATGCACCAATGTAATTACCAGTTAGTAATTAATGGGATACTATGAATTGGTATGTGCACCACTTAGCTGGCCCTATAATTAGTTTGTAGTAAAACTGGTAATTGATTGTTGTATATTCTTTTTGCTTATTTCCTTGCATATAAATAATTTTTCTAATAACTATTAAAGAATATAATATTCTTGTATGTAGTTCTGAAATATGGACTTAGTTACATATAGAGCATTTTTTTATATTTTGTAACTTTCTATGTGTTAGAATGTGTGTGACCTTTGGATTTGGAGTCTCACAGTTATGACATCATCATTAAGCGTATATAATCTGAGATGTCTGTGTGTCAGTCATACCCCCCTTGAAGGCGTTGTGCCAAAGCACAGGGGTCCTGGATATTTCTTGATGCCAAATAAAGTATTTTTGCATTAATTTCTTCATTTTCTGGTGGGATCACTTCTAAGAAACGTTTGGTATTTTGAGATTTGCATCTCTTGTTTGAGCACCTGCTCGCTTGTTTTGTTCTGTCCTGCCTTTTGTTTTAGTTTCAGTTGTAGTTGTTGTTCTTAGGTATAAATTCAATCTTTTCTTAATAGTATCCTTATTTTTTTTTATTAATCACCACCTCTAGGGCAATACTGTCCTTTTCCTTAGGGGGTGCCCATAGCTGTGATCGACAGTCTATTAGTTGATGGATATAAGACCTGTACAGTGGACAGATTACTCTCCTATCCCTACTTCTGAAGGACTTTTTTAATATTCCACCACACTCTTTTGGTTTTGGTGATAACATCCCTGCATTAGTTATCCGAATCTAATTTGTTGTTAGTTAAAATGCCAAGATTCTTTTCACACTTCACTGTTTTCAACACTTTACCATCCAGCATACATTGATGCCCCTTATTGCTGTTCCTCAGATGCAACTGTTCTGTACTACAACTCATGTCCCAGGTTTTTGCCCAGTTGCTGTTAAGATTTAGGTCTTGCTGTATAGTCTCTTACTGCTCATCTGTAGCACAAACCCCACCTATTTTGGTATCAGCAGCATACCTGCTGCACCAACTCGTGATGTTCTTATCTAGGTCTGATATAAAAATATCAAGCAGGACCAGCCCCAGGTCTGAACCCTATGGCACACCACTAGTCACCCTTCCCTCTGATGAAAGATACTCATTTATTTTAGTTCTCTGAGTTCTTTCACTCATCCATGCTGTAATCCAATTTATTACTAATGAATCCAACCCTATATTCCTTAATTTCTGAATTACTGGATGATGGGGATCCAGATCAAAAGCTTTCCTAAAATCAAGATAGAGGAACTACATCTGTTTAATTCCTTACTTAATCCTCATAGATAGTTAATAAATTAGTCACACAAGATCGACTGCTGCAAAAACCATGTTGTGTGGGGTCTAGTCGATCTGTGTTCTCAGTAAATGTTGTGCTCTCATCCTTAATGAGAGCTTCTAACAGATTGCCTGGCACGGAGGTGAGGTTAATCAGTCGGTAGTTTGTTATTTCTGGTTTGAGTCCTCCCTTATGAACAGGAGTTACATGCCCAGTCTCCAGTGACATAGAACACACACCCTCCTTCGCAGAGCTTCTAAATAGTCTTTGCAATGGTTTTGTAATATAGTCTCCCATTATTTTTTAGCATGTTAACAGTGACGATGTCTGGTCCTGGGTCTGAGTTTATTCTAACTTTGACTAGATTTTCTTGTATGTACTTTCCCTAGTAATCCATCTTGTACTATTTACATTACTTGTTTCTTTATGTTTTGATAAATGACTGTTGTCATGGGCATAAACAGATGTAAAGTATTTATTAAATACTTCTGTCATTTCCTTTGGGGAATTACTTATTTCTCCTGATACACTTAATAGTCTTATTCCTGTTAAATTTTTCCTTAATGAGTTTATATAGTTGTGCAAAACTTTCTCATTTGTTTTGGATGCTGTTTCTGCTAGTTTCAACTCTTGCTTACGTTTCTACCTTCTTATCAAGTTCTTACATTCTTTTACTAGTTGTTTATAGTTAGTCTGACTATCCTGTGTTGCTCTCTCTTACCTTCTAAATGCTGTGTATTTCTTTTTAAGCTATTTTTTTTTCATTCTTTTTTTTAAATGAGCCATTTGTTTTTGTGTTTTTTTGTTTGTAGTATATGTTTTTCATTTTTGGAATGTTCTCATTACATATATCAAAAATAGAGGATTAAATAACTTTCCATGTGCTTTCTGTGTCCAGATCTTTAAAGGTGTCCTACCGTTTTATTTTTCTAACATCTCCCTTACTTTTTGGCTTTTGCCTTTCTTTTTAAATATGTATTTCAGAAAACCCCATTGCCTTTACTCTCAGTAATAAGATGTTAACTTTATCTATTCCATGGTCACTGTCTGCTAGGGGTTCTAGTACCCTGCACAATTCTATATTAATGTTGTAGGATGTCAAATCTAAATCTAGGCAGTTTAATCCTCTTGTTCATTCTGTAACATAGTGGACCAGTGCACACTGTGCAATTGTGCTTAGGACGTTCTTTGATACCCCATATTAGCTAGTGTTATTTCCCCAGTCTATGTCTGGGTAATTAAAGTCTTTGGTCAGAATTACATCCCCCAAATTGCATGCTGCCTGGATCTTATTCATATAGGTAGTACGTTCAGCTTCAGCAGCATTTGGTGGCCTATAGCAAAATCCAGATATTATGCTCTTCCTGTTAGGTACAGTAGTTTTTAACTATATAGAGTCTGGGCTCAATTTTCAATGGGTGATGAAGGGCTTGCATTGAGCCCTGCACTGAATCCTTTCTTTGGTGCAGCTGTGCTAATCACCTTTGCTGCAACTGCATCCAATTTTGGTAGGTCGGGTGCAGTTGTGACACTTTATTTAGTTTAACTCAGCTTGTGCCAACTCTTTGGTGCAAGCACCATAAAAAGGGTCCCCAGAATTGCCACAAACTAGACCAGAAAAAGATGGTCTGACTTGCAGCAATTGGAGCATGGGATTAAAAGTCCCTATTACTGTTCTGATGATTGCTCCAAGTTCCATGTGCCATTTCTTCAGTGCACTCAGGACTTGAGATAAAGGTGAATGTTTCGAACTTGAGTCCTCTGTGTTTAGCCTGGACTGCTTGAGCTTGACATCTATATTCACTGCATCTCTGCAACCCCAAAGAGTTCTGAAGGCAAGTTAATTCCTTGGTCAAAGAGAAGACTACTGAACTTCTTAGCTCCCTCACTGCCCAGGGCTCTAACTATACTGACCCCTCAGCCAATGCCACCGGATTTAATGAATTCTTTACTGACTTACATAAATATACCTCATAATTTCCTAACTCTACCACCTCATAATTTTCTAACTCTACCATCCCTCCATCTGCCCTCCCCCCCAGACCAGGGCTAGACCTGCCTTCCACTTGAAGCTTGTCTCCCTTAAGCAGGTCCAAAGGCTTCTTTCTAATCTGAAAGCTGAGAGTTCACCTGGTCATGACTCCCTGGAGTCCAAGTTCCTTAAGCTTGGTGCTCCCACTCTTGCCCATCCTGTTTGGGAGCTTTTTAACCAGTCCTTCCTCTCCAGTATTGTTCCTGACAAATGGATAGTAGCCGTGGTCATGTCAGAACATAAGGAGGGGGGGCAACACTCTCGCTGAGAACTTCAGACTTATATCCAGCCTCTGTCCACTGGCTAAATCCATAGAAACATAGAAACATAGAATTTGACAGTAGATAAGGACTGCTTGGCCCACCCAGTCTGCCCATTTCCCTACCTAATGGATAAGCTGCAGATCCTAGTTACCCAGCAGACTACTTCTTTCTACCCCCACCCCCTAGAATTGCCTTATGACTGTCCCATGCATGCTTGAATTCAGCCACTGTTTTTGACTCCACAACCTCCTCCAAAAGGCCGTTCCATGCATCCGCAACCCTCTCTGTGAAAAAAATACTTCCTTACATTACCTCTGAGCTACCCCCCATCTTCAAATTGTGCCCCCTTGTTCTTGCACACCTCTTTTTTTGAAAGATGCTACCCTCTCGGACTTTGTTGATTCCCTTGAGGTACTTAAAAGTTTCTATCATGTCCCCCCCTCCCTCCTTTCCTACAGGAACACATAGTCTACAATCACCTTCAGAATTACCTTAAACTCCACAATCTGCTCTCCCCCTTCTAACACAGCTTCAGAAAGAATCACAGCACCGTAACAACCTTGATAAAGGTAACCTCTGAAATTGTCTATGACATGGACAATGGGTCTGCCACTGGTGCCATCTTTGTCGACCTTGCAAAAGTGTTCAACCTGGTGAACAATGGTCTTCTGCTCTAGCAGCTTCAAGCTCTTGCCTTTGACTCCAGTGCTCTCAACTGGGCCAAAAGCTATCTTTTTGACCATTCACAAAATGTTAAGTGGGCTAGCTCTCTTTCTTGCCTTCATCCAATAACTCATGGCATGCTGCAGGGCTCCATTCTGGGGCCAGTCTTGTTCTGTTTGTTTATTAATGACTTACCCAACAACTGCGGTGGTGCCTCTGTGCATCTCCATGCTGATGATGTGATTATTTATCGATCCTACCCTGACATAGTGCAGATCAACTGTCTACTTGCCTCAGACATTGCAGGCTTTGAAGGTTGGTTCAGGAGGAATCAACTTATCCTTAATATGAAAAAAAAAGTGTATGCTTTTCTCCCACTACCTCCCCTCCTCTAGTCCACCTCCTTCTTTCAACATCTCTTCCCTCAGTGGCGATGCCCTTGAGTCTGTTCTTACCTTTAGGTACCTGGGCATCACCCTGGACACTTCACTCTCCCTAACTGCCCATGCCTCCAATATGGTTAAAACTCTGAACCAAATGTTTGATCTCCTTTATTGAATCCATCCCTTCCTCACTTCTGCTTCCTGTCTTAGGATTGCTTCCTCTTCTCTTCTTCCTCTCCTAACCTATGATGCCCCTCTATTACTATCAACAACTGCTTCTTCCTTATCTCTCTTCTCAGGCCTATGATTGAGTGGGTAGGTTCACCCTGGGGGTAAATGCCTGCCACCACCACTGTGACATCTTCTCTACTCTGGGCTGGCTGCCATATGTCTCCATGCTGAGGTACACCACCCTCAGTTTTGTGTATAAACTAGTCCACAAACATACCCCACCTTGCCTTAGCGAAATTATCTCTCTGAAACAGGATCCGTGTGCACTAAGGTTGGCCTCCCTCCCCCTCTTCTTACAATCCTATTTGCACCTTGTTGCAGGCAAGTCCTTTTCATTTGCAGTGATGGTTGATTGGAATTCCCCCTGTCCTATCTAGCTTCTCTCTTACTTTGTTCAAATCCAATCTACTGTCCTTCCTTTTTGTCTCTGCAGTCTGCTCTTGTTACTGCTAATGCCTGCTCTCCTTTCACTGTGTGCTATCCTCTTCCCTTTCCCTCCTATACCTACCCCTCCCTCCTCTTTTCCCTTATTCCCTCATGTCTACTATTTTTCCTGACTTTGTTGTCACTCATTTCCTAGTGCCTGTGCAATTTTCTAGACCAATGCCAGAACAAATGTGACTTTCTTCCCTGCCAGCCTTTACTCTCCTTTACTGTAGGTCTCTGGCATGTCCAATGCAAATTCCTTGATTTTTATCTGTTTTACTCATGGTTGTGATATGTAAGGTGATTGTTGTTATGTGGTTTGCCTGTATTTTTCATTGATTACTTGCTTTTAATGTTTTATGCTTCTGTATATTCAACTACTGTATTGTAATATGTCGTTGTATATTCTTTTGCTGTAGTCTTAATTTGTATACTTCAACTTTGCCTTCCTGTATATAACTCAATGCACTGTACCTCTTATTGCTGCACTTCCAGGTGGACACTGAAAAAGGGACTGTAATTGTCTCAGTGGACTTACCTGGTTACCAAAATTCTAAATCAATAAATAAATAAATTTTTTGTGTCTATTGCTTTCTTCAAACATACTGCTAGGCTCCCTCCTTTCCTTTTATGAATATCTTCTCCTTCCAAGAATATTTGAGTAAACAAGCCCTAAATAAAAAAATGGAGTGTGTTACAAACTGAAAAGGGCTTGAAGGACCTTAGAGAAAATATCATGAAAATGGGGCTTGCCATTAAAAGGCAGATCAGGTTGTCTGATGACCCCTGCCAGGAAGGAGAATAAAGAGGGAGGGGGGAGGAAGGGCGGAAAGAGCAGGTAGAAGGGGAGGGGCTAGTGACATCATCAAGCCAGGTAGATGTATAATATGACAATGCAATGCCAAAGCCCCAGGGATTGACTGGGGAGCAGAGCCTCAGGGGTCCTGAACAGGGGTCCTGTGGGAGTATATCAGTCCAGGACACCTACAGTATGACCTCTTTTTGCTGGGAATTTTCAGACTGAGAACTCAGCACATCATTGGCAAGCATCAGGTAAGGCACATGGGGCAGCTAAGCCTTGTAGGTCATGCGGTCCAGTGTGGCTAGCTCATTGTGATTTGTTGGTTTTCTCATTGCGTTTTAATTTAAAAAAAGGCTTGGGCAGAAAACATATTTCACTTTGAATGCTCATTTGTTCATTTTAAATTGTGGTTTATGAATGCAGAGCTCATTGGGGTTGTTTGTTTTTCTCATTGCATTTTAATTTAGAGAAAAGCTTGGGCAGAAACATGTTTTCGCTGGGAATGCTCATTTATTTTGTTTTAAGTTTGTGGTTTATCAATGCAGAGCTCATGGTGGGTAGTTTGTTTTTTCATTGTGTTAATTTAGAGAAAGCTTGGGCAGCAAACAGGTTTCAAGGTGAATGCTCATTTTGTTTTATTTTAAATTGTGGTTTAGGAATGCAGAGATCATTGGGGTGGTTTGTTTCTCATTGCATTTTAAGTTAGAGAACAAGCTTGGCCAAAAAACATGTTTCACTGGGAATGCTTATTGGTTTAGTTTTAAATGGTGGTTTCTGAATGCAGAGCCAGTGTGATGTGTGTGAGGGGCATCTAGGCCTTGGAGGCCATGCTGTCTTGTGTGGCCTAGTATGGAGCGATTGTTTTCCTTGGGTCAGTGGGTGTAGCTAGATGGAAAGCTTGTATGATTGGGGGAAGGGGGAAGCAAGAAGATGAATGCTGCATATTGCCCCCTTTTTTGTCCAGCGATTTACGGGCAGAGCCAGTGGTGCACTGGGGCCTTCAACAAGTAAGGCCTGTTGTAGGAACAGAAATGCAGTTTTTATTGCAGTGGTTTTGTTGGGCAGAGTACCGCAGCCATGCAGCTTTTTTGGAAGGCGAGGGGTTTATTGTGGCAGAAAAGTGATGTGGCAGCCACAGGGAGGGGTTCAAGACCTGCTAGCCATGGTTGAGTTTAGGGCCTGCAGAAGCAGGACCAGTGTGGCAGGAATGAGGCTGCTGGGTTTGCATGGCGTAGCCTGGCTGTGCATTGGATCGGGGCAGTGCATTTGCCATAACTTAAAAAAATAAATTATATATATATATATATATATTATATTAAATATAAATGGTGCCTCCATCTATCTCGGGGACAAGGGTGGGTGTTGTATTAGCATTGCAGGTTTGGAGGCTCTGGGGAGTGGAAGAGACCACGTGGATGGATCTGGGCAGGCCCAGGGTCTAAAAGTGCCTAGCTCTGGCAAGAGGAGGTGGCAGAACAAAGGAAAAGAAGTCTGACTGGTTGATTGGGGGCAAGGCAGGCCCTAATTCTGGCCATTTTCTGAAGCTTCAGCAACTGTGCAACAAGTGGAGGCTGCAGTCTGTAATGAAACAATTGCTTGTGTTCGTGGGTGGGGGGATACACACCACATGAATGCTATAAAAAAAAAAATACCAGCATATTACTCAAGCAACAGAAGCAGCAAGTGGCCTGCTGGGAGCATAGGCCTGGGCCAGGGGCGTACGGGACGTGGCACGTCAGAGCGTGTGTGCCACTAGAAGCAGGGCCAGTAAGGGAGGCCAGATTTAAAAATAAAAAAGGAATAAAAAAGGAGAAGGGGATGGATTTTCCTTGCACAGGAGGCATTCGGGGTGGGGCATGCTTGAGGTGCCCTCCCCCTGGTGGGAGGGTATCGGCAGAGCATTCTGGTGCCACCTCATGGGGAAGGAAGGCAAACCAGGTCACAGAGAAGTGAGGGGCCTTAAAAGAGCTGTGGCCCCTGCAGGCAGAACCACGAGGCCGATTGTGCTGTGAGGGGCCATGCCAAAGGGGGGAAGGAAATAAAGGATGGGCTTCTGAGGTCCTTACAACCTTGGTTTAATGGTGGTTTTTGTACACAGGTCTGAGCATTTGCTTCTCACCCATCTGCATGCAGTGATGGAAGAATGGCAATGGCACCCAAGCGAACCCCGATGTCCAGTGAAAAGATGATACAGGAAGTGGCAAAATTGATGGGGCAGATGTTGGAGCTGGTGGCAGCAGCAAAGCAGAGAAAAGCAGAGGAAGAGGTGTAGAAAAAGCGTAAGGAGCGAGAAGAGCACCTGAGCAGGGGAAAGGGGGGTAAGAGACCCAGATGGGAAGTGCCACACCCTGCACCCATCCCAGTGCCTCTGCCCACACCAGAACTGGATGAGGAGAGCCCAGATGGGGGTAAGAATGTTGTGGATCTCACTGATGAAAATGGTTTGAAGGAGTATTTGGAGGGGCTATTGGGCAGTATGGGGGATGCAGGGATCGAAAAGATGGAACAGGCCATGCAGGCCTTAAAATGTAAAGGGGCTGGGGTGTAAAAGGAGGGAGGGGCCAAGCCGATAGGCAAGAAACTGTACAAAGGGCCCCCAGACTGCTTGGTCGGGGACCAAGTCCCAGCCTCAACCAAGGAAAACATTTGAAAAGGGGAATATGTCAACATCTTCAGACTAGTGGATGAGGATACGGTCACGAAATATGAACAGAAAGAGTCAGTGGGGAAGTTGGAGATGGCAGTGGCTCTGGTGGTGGTATTACACAAGGCCGAGGAGGTGAAGTACAAGGGAAGGACCATCGATAATTGGCAAGGGGGTTTCATCATGTACAGCATGTTGGTCCTAGAGAAGCAGCCAGAGCTAGCCATCCCCTTGCTGACATGTATGTCCATCATCAGAGATTTGTACAAAGCAAAAGTAGGGTACAGGTGGCTCAAATATGATGAGGCTTTTCGGAAGAGATTGGCAACAAAAGTGGATCTGAGATGGGATTGTACCCACTCGGAGCTGTGGGTGAGGACCCTCTCTGGGAAGGGGAGTGTGACTGGGGGGGCAATCAGGCAAGGAAGAACCCTCCTGCCGCAGGGTCCAAGACCTGTTGGGGTTTTAACAAGGCTACCTGCACCTGGAACAGCTGTAAGTTCAGGCATGCCTGTTGAAAATGCGGAGGGTCGCACCCGGTCTCCAGCTGCCAACAAGGTGGCAAAAAAGGGTAACTGAGTGGGGGACAGTACTATGAACAGTCCTTTCTGGGCACCCATGGGAGCAGGGCAGGGGGTAAAGGAGCAGCCACAGGGGGCAGCACTAAGCCTCCAATGGCTGGCATTAATGAGGAACCAGGGGGAGGTCAGTGGGGTTACGTGCTGGTGCGTATACCCATTTTCCTAATAGTGGTAGAGAAGTGGGCCACGGACTACCCAAGAAAAGGGGCAGCAGTGCTGCTCAGGAAAGGCTTCCAGATGTGTTTTCCACTGGGCTTCCAAGGAGGGCAGGCGGGGATGTGGGCTAAGAATATCAGGTCAGTGAAGGGGAAGGAGGGGGTAGTAGGGGCCAAGATTGTAAAGGAAATCAAGGCAGGCCTGGTGAAGGGGCCACTTGAGGGCCCCCTGTGCACACATTTATGAGTTTCCCCATTGGGCATTGTACCCAAGAAGGCGGATGGGGAATTCCGCTTGATCCACCACTTATCCTACCCCGAGGGCTTGTCAGTGAATGAGGGCATACCAGACCACCTGAGTGCAGTGTCAAATGCCTCGCTGGAGCAGGCCATAGCACTGATCAGGGCAATCAAAGTGGCGTGGTTAGTGAAGATGGACATCGAGTAAACATTTCGACTCTTGCCCATCAGGCCAGTGGATTGGGACCTGTTGGGCTTCCAATTCCAAGGGAACCTCTATTTCGACAAAGCCATGCCAATGGAGTGCTCAGTGGCTTGTTCCACCTTTGAAGCATTCAGCACCTGGGTGCACTGGATACTTGGAGCCAGGTATGGGCATAGGAGGGTAGTGCATTACCTGGATGATTTCCTCCTCATTGGGGAGTCAAGAAAGGAGGTGCAGAGGATGTTGTGGGATTTCAAAGAGATGTGCCAGAGTATTGGGATACTGCTGGTGCAGAGCAAGACAGAGGGCCCCACCTAGAGATTGGAGTTCTTGGGCATAGAGGTGGACATGGAGAGGGGCTGTTTCAGGCTTCCTGGGGTGAAAGTGGCACAGCTTAAGGGCCTGCTGGCCCAGGTGATGGGGAGGAGGAGGGTGCCGCTGGTACAAATGCAACAACTGCTGGGGCACCTTAATTTCACCTGCAAGGCCATCAGCCCTGGCAGGGCATTTACAAGGAGGCTGGGAAGGGCCATGGGGAAGACTAAGCTGCTGCACCACTGGGTAGATGTGTTGAAAGAGGTATGGGAGGACTTCCAGGTATGGGAGGAGTTCCTAGGCAGCTATAATGGAGTGACATTTTGGCAAGATGAGTGGGAACAGAATATGAAGTTAGAGTTGTTCATGGGTGCCTCGGGTGGCCTGGGGATGGGGGCATACTTCCAGGGAGACTGGATGTCAGAAGCTTGACCAGTGCAGTGGAAGGAGTGGGAGTATTGAAGGACATCACATTTTTGGAGATATTCCTGATATGGGTGGCTCTGGAAGTGTGGGGCACCAGGATGAAGGGGAAGCGCATCCTGTTCTGGTGTGACAACAAAGGGGTGGTGGAAGTTATTAATAGACAAGGGGGGAGGACAGAGACAGTAGTCAGGTTGCTTAGGTGCATGGTTTTGTTGTGGCTGCAGCTGAACCTGTCTTTCAAAGTGCAGCATACTAAAGGCTTGAAGAATGAGGTGGTTGACAGTCTTTCCCATTTGCAGCTCACAAGGTTTCAGGAGCTGAGACTGCAGGCAGCGACACACAGGACCAGGATCCAGGACCAGTTATGGGAGGCTGGAGGGACACAGCCAGGCTGCTGTAATGGGTTTCCTGGTCAGCCAACACATTGAGGGCCTATGAAGTGGGGTGGGTGAGATTTCAGGAATTCAGAAGGAAGCACGGGTGGGGCAGGGACTAACCAGTCTAGGATGAGCAGGTAAGGATTTTTATAGTGGAGAAGTGGGAAGAAGGGCTGGCCCATGCCACAGTGGTGGTTCACCTGGCTGGCATCAGTTGGGTATGCCAGGTCAGTGGTTGGCCAGATGTAGCAGCCAACAGGACAATAAAAATAATGGTCACAGGCTGGCAGAGGGGACAGGTTGCCAGCATGGATGGGAGGCACCCTATAAAAGGCAGTTGCTGGCAAAAGTACTAGGCGCAACACAGCAGGTGTGCACCTCGGCCCAGGAGGCGGTCCTATTCTGGGCCATTTTTGCTGTCATGGTAGCAGGGGCCTTCCAGGTGGGGGAAGTGGTAGCCCCATGAAAAACAGCTGCCGTGCAGGCTTTGCAGCACAAGGACGTGTTGTGGGGGCTGGACAGAGTGGTCTTTAACCTGGCCAGGCAACCACAGTCCACCAACTGTGTGGTGGGTGCACTGGAAGCATACACGAGCACCCAAGGGAGGGCTGGGGGGGCCTTGTTCTGGCATGGGGATGGTTCCCCGGTCACCGGTTTTCAGGTGGGGGCAGTGCTCAAGAGGGCCCTGGCTTTCATTGGGTAGGATCCAGGTGAATTCGCCCCACATTTCTTTCAGACTGGGGAAGCCACAGAGGCAGCAGTAAAGGGGGCTGCAGTGGAAGAGCTAAAGAAGGTTGGGCACTGGAAGTCCAGCTGCTACAAGCGGTATGTCAGATGTGTATAACAGCGACTCACACTGTTTATCTTGTCTCCATGGCAGGTTCCAAGAGGAAAGTTTGGATAGTGGGGCACTCCTTCATCTATTGGGCAAAAAGGTTTGCGGTCACCACTTCCAAAGGAGCAGAATTGCAATGCAATACTGAGCACACCAGTGTGCTATGGAAAGGCATTAGGGGCATGAGGTGGGCACAGCTTCTGCCACTGTTGGATGAATTAAGGGTGCTATGGGGCATGCCAAACTGCATTATCATACACTTGGGGGAAAATGACTTGGGGGGCCTGCCATCGGGAGAACTGGGGCGGAACATCCTGGGGAATCTGGAAAAAATTACAGGGTGGTGGCCGAAGGTGACAATCGGCTGGTCCGACATCAACTCCCAGCGGGTTTGGAGGGGGGTCAAAGACATCAGGCTGATTTAGAAAGTCAGGAAGCATCTGAATAGGAGGGTAGCAAGGTCAGTAACTGAAATTGGGGGGGCATGCACCTGCAGCACAAGGACATTTCCTTTGATGAGGTGGTGGTGTACAGGTCTGATGGGGTGCATTTGTCGGAATTTGGTATGTGCCTATTCCTGAGGCCACTTGGGGAGCTAGTGGGAGAAATAGCCAAAAAAGGTTTGAGATACTAGCCCGCAAGGGGGCAGCCCCTCTGTCCTTGGCAAGCCGGAGGTGGAGCAGTGGAAGAAGGAAGGAAGGGGGAAGGATTGGGGAGGGAAGGGGTAGGGGATAGGATACACAGGCTGGGACAAGGAATCCAGACGTGGTGTTAAAGTGGGAAGGGGGGATAGGTCTAGGCACCAGATTCAGAAGTGTCCAGTCCTGGAGGGTGAAGGCCCAGGCAGATGGAACTGGCCTGGTTCTGGTATGGAGGAGGGGGCTGGATTCACAGTGTCTGGACCCTGAAAAGTCAAGATGGATGAACAATCAGAGGAAGGAAGAGGGCAGAACCAAGAACACTTTGAATGAATTGTTTTGTGTGGAGATTGAAGTATTAACATTGATGTTGTAAATATTCTTTGTGCCAAATAAATATTGCCAATGAGCAACCAAAAAGTAAAATGAATTGTAGCATCTATCATTCCTGGAAGGGGTTCAGAGGACAATGGGACTTGCCATTAAAAGGCAGGCCAGGTTGTCTGATGACCCCTGCCAGGAAGGAGCATAAAGGGGGAGGGAGGGAAAGAGCAGGTAGAAGGGGAGGGGCTAGTGACATCACCAAGCCAGGTAGAAGGGTAATATGGCAAGGCAATGCTGGAGCCCCAGGGATTAGCTGGGGGGTGGAGCATCAGGGGTCCTGAACAGGGGTCCTGTGGGAGTATATCAGTCCAGGACACCCACAGGATGACCTCTTTTGCTGGAATTTTCCCACCCACCCACCCTTATTAAGGAAGGTGCTAGGAGGCAAGATTGACACAGAGATAGTGGCAGGCAGAATGTGCTCTGGGCAGGGTGTTGGTGCGGTTGGCTGTGGGTAGGCAGCTGAAGGCCCAGGTGGCTGGGTCATAGCCCTGGGAGGAGGGCAGCAAGGCCTGATGGCAAGTGGGAGATGAGGAAGAAGAAGGAAGGGAGGAGCAGGAGAGGAAAGGAAAGGGGAAGGGAGGTAGGATACACATGCTGGGGACAAGGAACCCAGATGTGGTGTTAAAATGGGGAGGGGGATAGGTTCAGGCACCAGATTCAGAAGTGTCTAGGCCTGGAGGGTGAAGGCCTGGGTAGGTGGAACTGGCCTGGTTCTGGTGTGGAGGAGGTGGCTGGATTCACGGTGTCCGGACCCTGAAAAGTCAAGATGGATGAACAACCAGAGGAAGGAAGAGGCCAGAAACAAGAAAACTTTGAATTAATTGTTATGTGTGGAGATTGAAGTATTAACATTGATGTTGTAAATGTTCTTTGTGTCAAATAAATATTGCCAATGAGCAACCAAAAAGTGAAATGAACTGTAGCGTCTATCATTCCTGGGAGGGGTTCGGGGACAATTGCCTACAGGAGAGGAAGAAACCTTCAGAATTCAATAGTGCACAGCTTCCATGACACTATGCCATATGACAGGGCAACACCATAACCAAAAGAGTGTCATCCATGTGGCGCTTGCTCCTTTTGTCATATTAGTCAGACAGAAGTTACTTTTTTTGAATCCCACCACAGGAAGACAATCCAAAGTATGCAATTTGATAACTTGTAGTACAGAATCTGTATATATACTGTATGGCAGTCTGTAGTTGTTCCAGTTTTGTAGGTGAAAGACCACACCCGAGTTTAAAAGTTGGATTGGTAAACATCTCTGGGTGATAGAGAAGCTGGACAAAAAATGCCCCAGCACTTCATATCTCAAGGATTAATGGGTCACACTCTTCATTTCCAGGGTGTAGAAAAGTTCAGCTTAGACCAAAAGGCAGCAACCTGGACAACAAACTGCTACAGAGGGAAGTTGTGTGACAGTGCATGCTTTGTTCCTTGGAACAACCAGAACTGAAGTACTGTTTCCAACTTACTCTATTTTTAACTTCTTGATTCTGATTTTTTATTGCCTGTCTCAGGTTACTGATCTAACTGTGCTATAGATATGTTCCAGTAGTGGCACTGACTTCAGCTCTAACAGCCATGGGTATCTAGTACCACTGAAATACTTGTTGCCGCATTCGTATTTAACATATGGAAAGTAAAATGGTGCCACTAATTTAATAAGTGTTTGCACCCAAACCTCTCTTTTTTTTCCTTCCCTCCCTTTCCCTAGCAGCTCTTCTCCTTTTTTACCCAATGCTTGTGGTTCAAGTAAGTGAAGTACTGTTGTTTCTTAACAGTATGGATTAAATTTAATTCCATTTGTAATGGTTATTGTATATTACTATTACTCTACAGCACTTTAAATGTATGTTTAGAACTTGTACACTATAATGAATTATTTGCATTTACTTCAGTTGAACTTAGTTATATTCAGGGAATTTTTTTAATTTAACTGCCATGGCCATATGACTTTCAGTAATATATAAATAGTAATGACCAGCAAATAGCAGGTGAGCATTGATAAATCATCATTTTCTAGTACAAAAGATTGGCTAGGTGGGGGATAATGTGTGATGCTGTTATGTCT
Organism: Neoceratodus forsteri; assembly: GCA_016271365.2. Lineage (NCBI taxonomy): Eukaryota > Metazoa > Chordata > Ceratodontiformes > Ceratodontidae > Neoceratodus > Neoceratodus forsteri. The sequence goes on from CM057451.1 coordinate 763,146,676, forward strand.
ATCTAGACTTGCACATTAAAGCTATTTTTTTAATGAAGGAGATCATGTCCTGTGAAGTGATTACTTCCATTTGGTAGATGCCCCACTCGTGTGATGTTCCATACCCCTAGGATCAATCCTAGGCCTTCTCCTCATCTCGTTATTTGTAACAACTTTCCCAAGCCTGCAGTCACTGTAACACTCTGCTGTATGCTGATGATATCATTTTCCACAGTTCAAAGTCACTGACCAACCTCTCTCAGACCTTAAATGATGACTATTCCCTTATTCAAAATTGGTTCCTGATTATCAGACTATTTCTCAATGTCAAAAAGACCAAATCTATGTAAACCATTCACTTCCTTAAATATGTATTACTCTGAAGGCATGATCATGGAGCTACAGTACAAGTCACATTAAATTGCTTCATCAACTCACTGGTGTAGCATTGTTCAATGAGTTTCCTAATCTGTGCAGTGTTTAATTCATTGAATTAGTAAAAGGCTAGTATTGGTTTGCATCTAGCTGTTATGTACTATAAGCTTTATTTTCAGCTGAGTGCTTATGAGTTTCATTTCAGAAGGCAGACTAAACAACTCTTAATGAATGCTGTGATATTTACAAACAATGCTCTTAAGGAATGCTGTGATAGTTATAAACAATGATCTTAAGGAATGCTGTGATATTTATAAACAATACCAAGAAAATGCAGCTACTGCCATTTCACTGAACAGTTACAAGTGAGTTGAATAGGCAGTGAAGGATGGCTGGAAAATAGTTGAAAGCTTTAGCAGTTCTAGTTGCCATTGCAGTAGCATCACACAAAAAAAATGCTACACCAGTGAATTGATGGAACAGTTTAATGTGACTTGTACTGTACTACACACAATGAAATAACTTGGTGTCACATTGGTCCCTCCCTTACCTTCTCATATCTCATTAATTCCCTGAGTCAAAAATCAGAGTTTGAGTACAGATTAAAGTACTTCATGACACCTGAAGTTCATTTTACAATTGCCAAATGCACTATGCTGCCTACACTGTACTATGGCTCTCCCATTTATTCACATGCTGCTGTGAAAGATATCTCCTGGTTAACTTTAACTTTAAGCAATACATGTATATTTGTCTTATTGGCCTGTTTTACCAAACACCACTGTGACCTTCATAGGAATCTTGGCTGGCTCACTGCCAGGTATGCAGAGACTTCGCCCTCAGCTGCCTGACTGATAAAGTACTGCACACTCCTAAACTCTCTCCCTTGTCAATGTTCCTAAAACACAAAGCAAACCCATTTAACCTGTCCTTTTCTGATCTCCTTCTGCTTGAAGTACTATGTGTATATTCTAGCATAGGCAAAATGACTTTGTCCTCTGCTGGCCAGTCCTTGTGGAACACTTTTCCTTTGACCAACAGAACCACCACTTTGATAGATTGATTGATTGATTGATTGAAAATTGATGTCCGGGAAAGGCACATTGAGCTGAGGGTCATTTCCAGGTATGACACAAGGGAATGAGAAACAGGATGAACAAGAAACAGATAATGTGCAAATTCAGGTTCCAGCTGTAAAGTTCTGTCACAATACAAAATAATTTACAAAAAAAGATACAGGTACATCATGGAATATTATAAAGTGCAATTAGGCAAAACAAGTCAAGCCAGGGGCCTTTGACAAATACAAAGAAACTACCAACAACAAAAGAACAGGTAACACATGTATCAAACAAATTTAGATATGGGGAAAAAAACTGAAATCAAATTGCTGTAATTGTAGCACCTGGAAGGTTGATTAGGGGAAACAGAAGCAGGTCAGGGATGGATGGAGTTTCCGCTGATGCATGAAGGAGCCTGTGGTGGTGGCATGATGGAGGGATGAGGGAGCTGCTCCCAGAGAGTTGGTAGTCAATAAGAGAAGGTGGACTGGCCAACAGAAGAAGAGGATAAGGGATGGAGAATGTATGCTGGTCCCTGTAATGGAGAGAGCATGGGGTAGGTGTGGGTGGAGAGAAAAAAGGTGAGAGTTTGGAAGGAAGTGAACCAAACCAGACTTCCACCCACTCTTTAAATCACAACTCTTGGATTACCACTTGAATGCATCTCTCTGCAATAGTGCAACCTAAGTTGCTAGCTACTACAGTGTCTTGACACTTTCAATGGGCTATGTTAGCACCGCTGATTCCCACTATGCTACTATATAATAATATCATCATTTCCATTTCTTCTATGCTGATATACAAACCTGATTGTTTATTTATTGTACCACTTTATTAACAAAGTATCCTGATTTTTACTTTGTTATACTTTCTGTTATTTTTGCAAATGTATATTCCCAGCTTGTTTATAAGAATGTACCAACCTTATTATTTGCCTGTCTACATGCAGGTCATTCCTGGAAAGGCCCCACAAACCAGTTTACTTACCCAGTCAAAAATAAATAGATGAATCAAATACATCAAATGGTTAAGGGCAAAAAAGACTCTGAGTCCATCAATTCTACTTTGATGTTCTCATATGGTTTTACTCTGCCCTTTCAGAGATCTGCCAGCCTCCTGCACCCCTTTGTTCCCAATTTCCTTCTTGAAAATGATCCACTGAGTTTTGAAAACCAAGACAGTCCCAGCAATGATCACATTACTCAGCAGACTATTCCACATATCCATCACTTGCTTCATAAAGAAATAATTTCTAATGTCCTTCTTGTATATTGCCCATTAAATTTAAGGTTGTGCCCCTTGGTGGGTTGTGCTTCTTCTTAACTTAAATAACTTAGAATGTATGTATGTATTTATTTATTTATTTAAGAGTTTAACCAGGCAGGCATACTGAGCGGAGAAGCCACTCGTTTCTAGATGTGGCCTGGCGGAAATAGGGTGGAGGGACACATAGGATGAATTACATACATTGCAGGTTTACCAATGATACAGAGTATGTGAATAAAGGGCTAAGTCATTCATACATTACAGGTTGCTATTGTTACAGAGTTTACAATGAGAGGGCTGAGGTAACCATATATTGGAGGCCCTGGGTATATACATAGCATCTATGGTATACATGGTATACTGCCTAGTTAGAATATCCTGGTTTGAGAGCCCTGTGGTAAAGCACTTGATTAACGCATGTCTAACAGGTGGTGGTAACCAGAGGGCAGGAGGTCTTGTGCTTATGTCTGCTGGAAGCAAGTGCATGCGGTGAAGAAGTGTGTAAGAAATTTGTCAGTGTATTATATTCTTCTATGTATTTGTATGTTTGTATTATACTCCTGTCTCTCCTTTCCTCATGAGAATACATGTTTAGACTGTCCAGTCTTTCCTCATAGGGCTTACTGTGCTGTGCCTAGATCACTTTCATAGCCCTCTGCTGAATGGTCACTAACCTGTCCCTGTCCTTCTTCAGATGTAGTTTCCAAAGTTGTAGCAATGATCTCTACAGAGGCAGTATCACTTCTTTGCTGCAACTTGTGAATATCCACATGATGAATTCCAGCATTCTGATAGCTTTCCCATGTGCTGTAATGCATTGGGAAGAGACTTCCAAACTGTTGTTTATCATCATCAGCACCTATGTCCCTTTCTCCCTTTAATCCAACTGGCTCATCTCTCTTGGCAGCAACATAGCGACCGCTCCAACACTCGGCCTCTTCAAGCCCAAGCTGCGCCTCTCACTGCTTGTATCCTGCAATTGCCCATCTAAACATTTCCACTATTCCAGCTACAAATGCCCCAGCACCCAGCACTTACAATCAGTCTTTGCACCCCTAGCACCTTACCTGTCATATTCCCTCGACAAGGCCCCCTGGCTGCACTGTCTCCCACCCTCGCCCACCTCCTCCCCCATATCTCCACTCCTGCCCCTGCCCCAGAGACATCCTATACTCCCCCTTACCCCCTGCACCTTCTTCCCCCCTGAACTCCTACCTCACTTCCCCCACCACCCACCCCCTTCCCTTGTCTTGCTCATAGCTCAAGTCTTTGTACTGGTTATTACATGTCTGTAAGTCAATGACTATATGTTTGTAACTAAAAATGATGACTGTTGCACACGCTGACAGTCGACCTTTTGTAAAAGAGCCTCAGCTCAAAGGTATTGTAATCCTACATTGAAATAAATAAATAAAATAAAAATAAATAAATAAATTGTTGTACTATGTTTCCATTTATGCAATATTCCACCTATTAATTTTTATTCTCAGCGTCCATCATACCAGATAAAACTAACAGAAATGTTTGAGTGACAAGGGAGGTGGACAGGGGGCAAGCTACTGAAATTACCTACTTAGCGAAGGTAAGCCCTTGGCGCAGTCCCCTGTACAAGTCATTGGTGTGCTCCACTTTGAGTACTGTGTGCAATTCTAAAGGCTATGGAATATAGAATATAGTAAATGTCCCACCTTTGCACAGAGTTACATTGGATGTTATTGTTGCAGTTAATGCATACGTGCCTAAATTCTAGACAAAGGTTGCATCTTATTTTATCACAAATGTACTCAAGTGATTTTCTGAGCCACATTTAAAGCACATTTTGGGCTGGCCTGGGTAGAAGCATTGCCTGCTATCCCTGTCCAGATAGAAAACACTAGGAAGGTGTTGTAGACCTGCAAGTCCATGTACTGCTTGGAATTAATAGTAATTTTCAAATGCAATCAGCTATCACTTCTTATACCTGAAGTATTTTTCTTTTCTGTTTGTTTTTCTGTTTGGTAATAGAAGATTTTCCACTTGACAGTACTGGGCCGATGTGTAGAGCAGCACTCTGTCTGGAGGCTAACAAAAAGTCAGTTATGTTCCTCCCAACACATCAGAAATGTGACCAAACACATTGAGGCACCACAACCCTTGCAGCCTGAGCAGTGACTTTCACAAATGACTAATCAAAATGCAGGAAATTGTGACATCACTAGTGTCGTCAAGGCATAGGTCAGAAATCATAGGAAAACCAGGAGAAGCTATAACATTTCCAAGTAATGTTTTATTATTATCAATAACAGCAAAATGAAAATAAAAATTATTCAGTACGGTTGAGCCCACTTAAAGGAATCTTAATCGAATGGAAAGTCCGTTCCCTGATTTAATTTCTATATTCCCCTTTGTTAAAATGATTTTTTTAAGGAACTGGTGCAGCCCTGCTAATAGAATAATTTTTAACTGCCACCCACAGGGATTTCATCTGTCTGCTAATGAGCTGTTACCGCAGGCACAGCTGTCAGCGGTTTCAACAATTAAAAGCAATTAGCATCTCTGCTGTATAAATGGCCAGTGATCTCCTGTGCCTATTCAGATCACTTTGGCCATTCACACTTTCTCAGCTCTTTATTTTGTTTCTTTCATTACCTGAATATGGAAATCACTCCAAAGAAGAGGAAGGAGCTTTCCCTGGTGGAGAAGGTGCAGGCTGTCAAATTGCTAGACAGTCCGGGACCATCACAGTCCGAGGGTCGCACGTAAGCTCTCTGTATCACAAAGCCAGATATGCCACATTGTAAAAATAAAGAACAGATTTGAGCAGAGTTTAACAGCAATGGCAATATGGATAGGAAAAGAAAAAGGGAGGGGAAGGACAGTGCAGTTGAAGATGCGCTGCTCCACTGGTTCAAACATGCCCATGGTTGGACATGCCAGTTTCTGGGCCACTAATGCAGGAAAAGGCTCAGAAACTGGTGGCAGCTATGTGCAAGCTTAATTTTTGAGCCAAGCAATGGCTGGCTCAGTAGATTCAAAATCAGGCACAATATTGTCTTTAAAAAGGCCCACAGGGGAAAAAAGGATGCAGACATTGCATCTGTGGAGCACTGGATTCGGTCAGTCTTTCCCTCCCTCTTAGCTGATTACCCACCAGACTGTGTCTACAATGCCGATGAGACCAACATTTTTGATGGGGCACTCACCTTCAAATCTGAGTGCATTGCAGATGTTCGCGCTGGAGGGGGAAGCAATTGTGACCTGCTCCTGGAAGGTCCCCCCCCTCGCGCACCAAAAATCCTCCTGAAGCCGAGTTGAGAGGTGCCGTGGGCTTGTGCAGCTCCGGTGGGCCTCCTCGGCAGTTGAATCTCCAAAGAAAGTTCCCCGACCCCTGCCCTGGTGCAGGAGTGAGTCTTCAACTGTGAATCTGCTTTGCCCTACCTTCAATCAAACCTTTACCAAGAATTGGCTCGACATCGCGCCAGGGTACAGCTGACCAGGGACTCAGTGAAAGGAGGGTGGCTGTGGGAGTTTCGTTTGTCGGAGATAATCCGGGACCCCATCGCTGAAAACTGAACACTAAGGACACTTCAATTTTTTGGAACTTGGCACTGAAACCACCCACCCTCATTGGCCCTAGACGGTGGTGACGCTCTCGCTGCCCCCGACAAAGGGAGAGCTTGTTCCACCATCCCTAAGCCTTGCCAGACGTTTGTGCTGGAGGGGAGGCGAGGGTGACTTGCTCCTGGAAGGTCCCCCCCCTCGCGCACCAAAAATCCTCCCGAATCCAAGTTGAGAGGTGCCATGGGCTTGTGCAGCCCGCAGGCCTCTTCGGCAGCTGAATTCCAAAGAAAGTTTTCCCACCCCTGCCCCGGTGCAGGAGAGAGTTTGAATTTTGGGCCCTCCCGCCCACCCTGTTCCTCCTCCCATTAAATGCCAGAATGCTCCGCCTCCTGTGAGGAGTCTCACCCTATCAGCTAGTGGGGGAGGTCCTACTCGCATTCTAGGGGCATAGCTTGTCATTACCCACTGTGAAGCTCTTCCCACTCTCAACTCTCAGGCTGCGCTGGTACAATTTATTGTCTAAGTTTAGTTCTCTACTGCCTGTGCTCTGTTTATCTTGAGTTTAGCCTGCTATCACACTTGCTGATCCCTACTGATCAGCCCTTGGGTGGAGGTCCTGCTCACTTTCAAGGAGCTTAGTTTGCTAGTACCCACAGTGAAGCTCTCCCCACTTTCACCCATCAGTCTGTGTTGGTATAATTTACTGATTATGGAAATTTCTTCACTGCCTGTGTTTTGACTATTTTTTGTGTCTAGTCTGCTATCATACTTGTTGGTCCCTACAGATCAGCTCCTGTCTAGGGTAAGTCTTGCTATATTTGGAGTAGTTTACTAACTCACTAGAGCCTCTGACTACCTATTGTGACTTAAGAGGCCAGTGTTGTTTAATTGTCCTAGGTCCTAAGTTCACACCTATCAACAGTGCCTAGTGAAGCCTGCCTTGATTGCCTAGAGCAAATTGTATAGCACTCACTACACTCTCGTGTCAGCTCACACAGTGCCTGGGTAGGTGCCGCCCCTCATGAAGCTTAGTCTGGTCTCTCTCTGACCCCTAGCCTTCAGTCCTTCCTGTGCTGTGCATTTTGTTATCTACCAAGCCTGCACTAACTGTGCCAAGTTCCTATTTCCTACTAAGCTTCAAGCCCCCTTTCTCTCCCCTCAGTGCCTCTCCAGCTGACTGGGTACAAACTCACCAGCTGGTCCAATGTCTCCAGCCCAGATGTGGATTAGGCACACTCACCTCCCGACCAAGGTGGGTGGGGATACCTCCATGACAGAGGATAAGGGTGTGCTGCCTGCCACTCACAGGACGCTGGTCCTAGCTGGTCTTGTTCTGGGGCTTACCCTGCTCCAAATGGACACTTCCCTCCCAATATCACTGGGGGGAAACTGGGAGAGGGCTCCTTCCTGTGAGGTACCTGACTTCTCCTCCAATATCCTTGTGACCACCAAGTCTCACTGCTGTCTTACCTGCTGCTTAGACCTTCGGTGCCTAATGTACTGTGCCAGGACTAAGACTATCCATGCTCATAATCTCTCAGCTGGCCAATCCCCCATGAAGTGGCATCTCCCATGGCTCCTCCTCTTAACACTACTACGGCCAGGAGATATAGAAACTAACCAGGTCCAAATAATCTGGCCTAGAAATTCCCCTCTGTATGGGGCATGGGCAAGGGAGTAAAAGTAGCACATCTCAACATCAGGAACCTGCTACCAAACCGTGATGAGCTAGTTGCATGGATGGCGCTCTATAAACCCGATATCCTCGGAGTGACTGAGACCTGGCTCAAACCCTCGATCCCTGATTCAGCCTGTATCCTCCCTGGGTATGAGTTCACACGACTGCACAGAGCTGGGAGCAAGAGGGGGGAGGCATACTGATCTACCACAGGAGCCATCTCAAAGTCTTCCAAGTTGCCGACCAGAAATCCTACGTATCCCCATGCGAGGTACTGCATGTGCTACTCCTACTTGGGGACACAAAGAAACTGCACCTGGTGTGCACTTATAACCCACCTAAGGGTGGGCTCTCTGGATTGACCCACCTCCTGGACTCAGTTGGTCCCAGTGTTGGGGACAATGAACTCATAATCATGGGGGACATCAACCTCAACTGGGCTGGAGGTAATGTGAAGCAGTTTGAGTCCCTGCTTGCTAACCTTACCTTGACTCAACTTATCCAGGAACCAACCAGGCAGTTAGTGAATGGATCCTCCAGCACCCTACTGGACTGGATCATGTCCAACTGCCTGGACAGGATCTCCTCAGTGGGTACACTACCAGACTCTATCTCTGACCACTCCCCGGTCTACTGTGTATGGAAAATTCCCTCCCTTAAAATTCCTCACAAAATCTTGCATGTCAGAAACTCCTGGTTTGACCCTGGGGAGTTCCTGGAGGACCTAAGGCTTACCGACTGGTCCGGGGTGCTAGGAGCCACTGACCCCTCAGTGGCAGCCTCAAACTTCCTCACCATCTTCGGGACCCTGCAAGACAAGCATGCCCCTAAGGTCACCCATAGGGTGAGGGGGTCTGCTACCCACTGGTTGCATGGGAATGTCCTAGCCCAAATGTGGGAGAGAGACAAGTGTTGGGCCCACTTCAAAAGTTCCAGCGATCCCACAATTTTCCAAAAATACAGACACCTTATAAACAAGTGTAAAAAGGCCATTAGGGTTGTGAAAAGTGATTTCTGCAAGTCCGCCCTACTTAGCACTGCCAGCGACCCCCGGAGATTCTGGAGAAATATAAAAACTTTTGTCAATGGATCCTCCCAAATCAGGGTATCAGACATGATTATCAAAGGGTCTTCTGCACTAATCCCCACACCATCGCCAACTCCCAAAACACACTTCTCAGATCTCTCGGCCTTCACTGCACTCTTCCCGTCCGTGAGAGTTAGTCCTCTTCCCCTCACTCTCGTGGAGGTTCACCCCGGCAAATGTTTAACCTCAGGGCTGTGTCTGTCTTGGACACCCAGAGGCACTTAGCTGGCCTCTCCCAGTACTCTAGTCCTTGCCCAGATAATCTGGAATCCAAGCTCCTTAAGCTTGGTGCTATACACATTGCCTCCCCAGTAGCCCACATCTTTAACCTATCCCTCGGATGTGGTACCATCCTTGATATCTGGAAAGAGGTGAGGATAGTCCCAGTACTGAATCAGGGCAATCCTAAATTACCGGATAACCATCGCCCGATTGCTATTCTCTCATCCCTTAGCAAACTCCTCGAAAAGGTAGTGGTGGAACAGCTTTTGGAGCACATCCAGTCACATGAGTTGCTGTCCCCAGCCCAGCATGGTTTTCGCAAGGGACACAGCACCACTACAGCCTTGATCTAGGTCACATCAAGCATTAGATCAGCTATGGACCAGGGCAAACTCTCTGGAGCCATATTTATTGACCTGTCCAAAGCCTTTGATCTTGTTGATCACATGTTGCTCGGTTCGCAGCTGTGGTCACTTGGCCTCTCTCCACTTGCTATGAAATGGCTTATGGGCTACCTGCATGGTAGAAAGCAGTGGACCTGCTTCAATAAAGTCCTCTCTGAGTCCCTTCCGGTGATCTCTGGTGTCCCTCAGGGTTCGGTTCTGGACCCCCTCCTCTTCTCCCTCTTTATCAACCAGTTAACAATGGTGACAACCAACTGCAGAGCCACCCTTTATGCAGACGACATGGTGATTCTGGCTCACTCCTGGGATGTCGCTACTCTAAACCAGCACATGTCCCAGGACTTTAACATTGTCCTGACCTGGATTACTAAAAACAAACTGGTCCTGAACCTGAAAAAAACACAGGCTATGCTCTTCGGCTCAACAGCCAAAATCAAAGCCTCATCAGCATTGCTAAATATTACCAGTCCTGACGGATCCCCCCTCCCTGTAGTGAACTCTGCCAAATACCTAGGGGTCACACTTGACCCCCAACTTGACATGGGTAGTCACATCCAAAACATCTGCAGGGCAATGAACTGCAAGCTGGGCCTGGCCTACATGGCCAAGTACAACCTTACACCAGTGGCAAGACTTGCCCTTGCGAGAGGTGTACTTCTTCCCTCTCTCAGCTATGGTCTGCACCAATTTGCTCGCTCTCCCAAGACTCATCTCACTCGGTGGCACATGACATATAATAACATCTGTCGTTTTGCCCTGGCTGCCCCTGTCTCACCTATCGCTGTGAGCTATACGATAAACTTTGCTGGCTCTCCCCAGCCAGGTACTTGGACTTCGGCGTGGGATGTCTCACGGGCAAAGTGATCAGAACCGGCATCTCCCTGGGGCTGGCCCTACTTCTGCCACAAATTTACACTACTACCTATCACCTTAGGTCCCAGGCCCCAGGGCTGCTCAAAGTCCCCTCCATCCATACCCTCATGGGTGATTGGGACTTTGCCGTATGTGCGCCCAGACTCTGGAACTCCCTTCCTGAGTATATTTGTTTGGCCCCTCCCATCAGTGCTTTCGCTATTCCCTCTGGGGGTTCCTGAAACTAGCCTCAGCGTGTGACTACCCTAAGCCTCCCTAGAGTAACTATCAACTGTTGTCACTCCAGTCCAAAGCTGCTTCCCATAGATGTTGCCTGAAACTTCCTGCTGTTTTCCACGATTCTACCAATTATCCGGGTACTTGACCAAGGTCAAATTGTCTACGCCTAGGTTCCCTGGTCATGCCTTACTTAAATGTCTCTAATGTGTTTATGGCTTGTTAGAATTTGTAGGTGACCTACTCACCCTGGGGGTGCATTAACCATAAAGTTATAAGTTACATTATGACCTTCCACACTCCTGGATAATGTTACTACTCCTATATGTTGTTATATTGTCATGATGTATTTATATTCTTTCTGTAAAAATGTCTGTATCCCTATGTTGTATTCCCCCGGGTCGTTCCTGAAAATAGGCATAATACTTGTCTAGTGTACTTACCCGGTCAACAAAAGATAAAATAAAATAAATAAAAGCAAGAAGGCAAAAGACAGGATTACTGTGCTTGCCTGCTCCAATATGGATGGCATGCACAAAAGTAAGCTCCTGGTTATTGGGAAAAACTGCAACCAAAGATGTTGTCAAGGGGTTAATGTGCAGCAGCTACTGGTAACCTACCATGCTAATGCCAATGCCTGGATGACTGCCCAGCTATTCTCTGACTGGGCAAAGGACTTTAATAACAACATGCGATGTAGGAAGAAATGCACTTTCCTTTTCATGGACAATTGTACAGCTCGTCCACAGTGCCAACTGTCGCATGTAAAATTAATTTTCTTACCCCCAAACACTACTTCCCTGATCCAGCCCATGGATCAGGGAATCATTCGCAATCTCAAATGCCTCTACAGAAAGAGGACACAGTTTCAGCCACTGACCAGCCAGGAAATTCACAATCCTAGATGCTATTCATTTTCTGGGACAGGTTTGGTCTGATGTTAACTGCTATAAAAAGGCAGGTTTCCTGCATGACACGGCTGATTCAGAGGCAGATTTCTAGCAGCTTGATGACACACTTTCTGCCCCAATAACATGTCTCAGGCAGTGTCTGATGACTTTGTGTCAGCTGATGATGACCTGCAGTGTACAGGTATGCTGACAGATGAAGAAATAGCAGCTGCTGTCGGTGGCGGTGAAAACATGCCCGATGAGGAGGGTGAAGAGGAACCACCCTTATCCACACTTACCACCAAAGAAGTGAACAATTGCCTGATGACAATCAGGTGGTACAACAAACAGAATGCCTGTTCGGAGGATGATTACCGTGCTGTCTATGAGCTATAGAACATTTGCACAAGGGCAAGTAAAGAACAACAGCGACAGTCCAAGCGTATATACCACTTCACTGTCCTGTCCTGAAAGCAATCAAAAAGTCACAGAAAGCAAAGAAAAGTAAAAGTAAAGTAAAGCACAGAACTTTTTTAAAATAAGGCATCAAATAAAGCTGGAAAGTCAACTTACCTTTTTTTAACTGTTAACTGAACAGTGCTCCAAGCATTACACATCAGTTTCTTCAACTGAACATTTCGCTGCCTTGCACTGAGTAGCACATGGTACAGTACATTACTGTGCAAAAAAAAGGTGAAAATGCACAAGATCGCATATAAGAATAACCCGCTTAAATGCATAATCAGGTCTCGGACCGAACCTATATGTTTAAGTGGGTTTGACTGTATAACTATATACAAAGGCAGTACAAACAGAGAAAACAAAGTCCTTTGTCGGAGGGAGTCTTTAATTCCAAGTTTCAGTTTCTCAGACTTTCTCTCACTCTAGCAAAAGCACTGCTGCTCTTATTTCTGCCTCCTGAGCTCATTAAGAGACCAGAACTTTGTAAGTTTCTTTCCTTGCAGGTGCAACAAAATAGAAGATGATGTCCCAGAACTGGCCTCTTGTTGACAACTCTGCGAAAGAGTTTGTGCTGCATGTCAAGGTTAACCCCCTAAATTCCAAATAACTTTTTGCAATCATTTCAACATTATAACTATATACAGTTTCAAACTAAGGGATCCCAGTATCACTTATAGTTTCACACAGAAATTTACATATATTTTTATAAACACAAATACACAAGGGGAAAGAAAAAACAAACAGCAAGTGAAGGCAGAGAGATAACGAGAAACCAGACAAGAGGCAGAAAAGGAGAGGACAGAACAGATTCTTGCATTTTGACTCTTTCTACCTAACAAATTGGACAGGGTCTTATTCAACCATGTCACAATAAGCAACCAAGAAGTGCTAATCCCTGCTGCTTCATGTGAAAGAGAATAATCTGGCAGTGAGAAATGGTTATCCTTGGTTCCTAGTGATGTCACAGTCATTGTGGTTTCAGTGTTCATGATGTAGTGGGAGGAACATAACTGATTTTTTTTTTAGCCTCCAGAGTGCTGCTCCACACATCACCCCAGTACTGCCAGATGGCAAATCTAATTAGCAAACAGAAAAGAAAAAATACTTCAGATATAAAAAGTGATAGCTGACTACTGTACGTCTGAAAATTACTGTTAGTTCCAGGCAGTACACTAGATATTTAAATTTCCAGTTACCTGTCCAAATTTGTTTGGCATCCATGATTGGATCAGGGTGTCCTATGATAACACAGCATTGGGCTAGCCAGTACTTGATGTCATTCTTCAGGATGATTGCAATCATCCATATTAGAAACACCGAAACATAGGAGATGATGGCAGAAGGAGACCATGGGTCCAGCTAGTCTGCCCAAGGGATACCGAGGCCTTCTATGGGTCCTTGGATTAACTGAGGCCTTCTATATGTCCTGGGACCTATTGCAGGCTTGATTAAGGGTATCACTTGAAAAGACATCCACTGCAGAGTGTTTTTGAAGGCATTATATTGTGTCCAAAAGTGATCCAGCGTTGCAGCAGTTTTGAAACTGATGTCAAAAGAAACATTTTACTTGGTGTATGTACTGTATAAGTGCATAAATCTCATTTGAAAAATAATGTATGGATTCCTTCAATAAAGCTTTCCCCACAAATGGTCTATATGGAGGTGTTTCTAGTCCACCTGTGTAGATTAACCTCACAGTGTTTCTCCTCTGCGTTGGTGCAGGGGAGTTAGGGAAACATCTGCTTTTCTAAAATTTCTCAATTTTATAGCCGAGTCTTGTGGAGTTGACCTCCTTGGTGTTCACAGGGTTAAAAAGTTGTCTGCTACCTCCACGTGTTCTACTCTGTTGGCCCAAGAACTACTGGTGCCTTCTCCAGCCAGCAACAGGTCAATGTCAATATTAAACTTTACAGTTTTACTTATGACAGGACTTATATGGGAGACAGATGTAATATTTGCCTCAATTGCCATTATGTCCTGTGTATTAGGAAAATCAGTATTGAACTGAGACAAGTCTCCAAGGTTAATATCAATGATCCCATCATTCTCCACTGGAGAAGTAATAGCTGCTGCAGAAAAACTTGGTGTTAGTGGTATTGTCTAGGGGTAGGTGGGAGCACTAGCATCAGAAAAGAGGGAACAATTGGATACAGTAGTGTGGTGTTCAATGTCCTGCCTGGTGAGAGTATCATCAATAGAAGTAGAAGCAGAGGTCTGCTTACCTGGTAACAACAAAGAACTGGACTGCGCTTGAAAGGATTGTGGGTGCCATTGTTCCACAGCATTTCTGCACCAGTCTGCTCCATTTAAACCCAAATCCATGGACCAATCAAGTGGAGGGCAACCCTACATAAATGCTCTAATGTTACCCCTGCAAAAACCCAGTGATTTTCCGAAAGTTAGTTTAGGCTGGGTCCTGGCCATTTGTTAGGCCCCTGTCAGTCCTTTCACAGAGGCAGGTGCAGGGTGTTGAATGTGGGAGTCACACAGAGTTGATTGCAGCACAAAAATACAAGAACGACCACAGTAAAGATAATTGTTTGGAGCATCAGTACTGTGGGGATTACAAAAGCCATCAGCAGAGTCTTTTCAAGGGAGTTCGGAAAAGGTGTGGAGTCTTGAACTGCCACAGTAGGAGTGCTGTCACTGCCAACCTGCATTGCACACTGGATCAGCGGAGGCTCCATTGATAGTACTTCGTCAGCGGGCTTGACAGCTTTCAACAAAATGTCAGGCAGGTGAAATGGTATTTGTTGCAGAGACTGTGTACTACACTGATTCAGCAGTTTCTCCCTTTCTCTCATGAAGGATGCCTCTTCCTCAGCAATTAAAGACAGTAAGTGCATCTTCTTACATTCTAAGGCAGTGTGTAAGTGCTCCTCCACGTTTGTAAATTGTAAATCAATAAAGTGCTGGACCTCGGATGTTTGCACAACATCGTTCATAGGAAAACCAGAAGTCTCTACATTCCATTGACCCCCATACCTGGAGCTGCTACTCCATCATCCTCCAAATCCGCCATCTTGGCAAGACGAACAGTGTTGCCCCCTACTGCAAGAGTAGGAGAATTTCCCCAGTGTCCTGTCAAATTCACCCCATTCACTAAAAATAGTACTAACAGCTTAACCAGGTTCAATCTAAGTAGGCTTCTATCTATGACCCCCCCCCACCCGGAAAAAAGCTGAAAATAGGCAAAGTTGCCTAGTCCTCCTTTCCCTGTCAACAAAAAGTAGATAGATAGATAGATAGATAGATAGATAGATAGATAGATAGATAGATAGATAGATAGATAGATAGATAGATACTGCCTGGCTGAGAGAAAGGGGTGGTGAGGGAGACTTCTACCTTGGTGGGTCCTCCCCAACACCGCTAATCCGACCGATGTACAGGGTTGAGGCACCAACTTACTGATCGGAGTAGGGCAGACCTCCCTTGCAAGCAAGTGCAATGGACATTTAAAGAATCTTCTTACAAAGCAATGGAACCCCAGCAATGAAGCAGGAGAAACTTGGGCTGGAAAGAATCGATGGGCGGCTCTGTGCTCAGGGGGAGAAACTTGGCAGGGAAGGAGATGAACTGTTGCTCAGTGCTGTGGGGGTGAATTTGGAAGGAGATGAACTGCTGCTCAGTGCTATGGGGGTAAAGTTTGTGAATTTTGTGCTGGTCTTTCAAACTCTGCCTCCCGGTCCAGACCCCTGGAATTTTGGCATCTTTTCCAAAAATCCACATAGCCCCACATTGGTTCCTCCCGCTGTGACACGTTGCCCTGCCAGCTGAAAAGGCTAGAGCAGCATCTAGTGGGCTACTTAATTTACTGCCTGACTGAGAGAGAGGGGTGGTGAGGGAGACCTCTGCCTTGGTGGGTCATCCCCGCCACCGCTAAGCCAACCGATGTGCAGGGTTGAGGCACCAACTTACTGATCAGAGTAGGGCGGACCTCCCCTGCAAGCAAGCACCATGGACATTTAAATAATCTTCTTACAAAGCAACAGAGCCCCTGCATTGAAGCAGGAGAAACTTGGGCTGGAAAGAATCAACAGGCAGCTCTGTGCTCAGGGGGAGAAACTTGGCAGGGAAGGAGACAAACTGCTGCTCAGTGCTGAGGGGGTGAATTTTTTCCTGCCTGGCCACCCCATTCCCTCCACCCCTTAAATGGTCTTAAGCCAGTTTCACCTGTCCTGTGTGTTGCAACCAGCTACCATGATTTGCTGGTAAAATTTCACCTGTTGCTGCTGACTTTTGCTTAACTCTGAACTCGCAGAAAGCTGTCACCAGTGGTGGCTAGCTCTCTAGCCCAGATCTCTCATCTGCTTCTTGATGTTACCTATTCACTTATGCTGAAGTTTGGGTGGTGGAATCCTGGGGGGTTAATCATGAGCCTCTTTACTGCTAGGTGGCTTACCTTTGCCAAGTTGTATGTTTCTGTTGTTTGGCCTGTTTTTCAGGGGCATTGAACTTTACTGCAGCTCACAATATTTGTAGTGTTTACGGTGTGGCCAGTCCTTTTTCTCTGATTTTACTCAGGCCTCTGCCAAGCCTATCTCACCCTGAGTGGCTTGTGCTAAAAGCATTTTGTCTGCTGTTTTTTATTAATTGTTTGAAGAATTTCTGCCTGTTCAATTTATCTTGCTTTAGCATCCTCATCTAGGAAACGATTCTATTTGCTTAATATATTGTGGTTTCTAGTTTTCTGCTACTAGCCTCCTGTTAGGGATCACCTCCATGGAACGTGGTAATCCTGTCAGTAGCTGTTGCTATGCTCTCACATAAGGGGGGCTATCTACTGACCTGAGTTGTGGGGGCAGCTGTAGGATAGACCAGCCGTTTATTGGGTGCTCCTTTGGAGTCCTCCTGGGTAGCCCAGTGGGGCCTGGTGGACTAGCACTACTGAGTTCTTTCTTCTGGGGCCCTTATAGTGGCTGACAGGTTTGTCCTTCCCCCCACATATTCTCCCTACAGTATCTTGGTTAGACTTAGGCACATGACATGGGGTATCCTAAGCCCCTCATGAGGGGAGGCTAAGTCCTTCCACTTCACCAGTTCCCTTACCATTGGTTTGCTCACTGCACTATGCCTCCCTCTGCTTATTACTGACTGTGCTCCTCCCATGGAGAGCCCCTGGGTCACACTTGGACAGCTCGAGGAGCCAGACTTCACCTTCTCCAATCTAATAGCCTGTGACAGACAGCCCTCTTGGCCTATCTGCTGTCTTGATCTCAGGTGATTCCTGTAGCCTGTCATAATGGTCAGGCGATCTGGTCGCAAGCCACCTGTTAGGGATGACTGCCCCCCCAAGGCATCTCCTCTGGCTCCTATTGGTGACTCTAACCCTTGCAGGGGACATTGAGCTCAACCCTGGTCCTCCCTACCAAGCCTCCTCCTCTCCTGTGGGCTGGCTGTCAGGCAATGGGTTTAAAATAGACCACCTCAATATCTGCAGCCTCCTGCCCAACTTGGCTGGACTCCTTGCTTGGGTCACTCACTACAAGCCTGACATCCTTGGTTTAACTGAGACTTGGCTGAAGCTTTCAACCCCTGACTCAGCATGTGCACTTCCTGGCTTTGATCTCATCAGGCAGGACCACCCGGGGAAAAAGCAAGGTGGTGGTATCTTGGTCTACTACAAGAGCCACCTCAACCTGATGGTTCTTTCCTGCCAACAGCCTTTGCCGTCTTCCCGTGAACTGCTACACTCAGTCCTGTTACTCGGGAACACCAAAAAGCTACACATTATCTGTACTTACAATCCCCCCATAGGTGGTATATTGGGGTTATCCTACCTCCTTGATAATGTTGGCTCAAAGACTGGGAATAATGACCTAATGATCCTGGGTGATCTTAACTTAAACTGGCTTGGTGGAAATTCTAAGCTGTATAAGCCTTTACTTGCTGGCATCTCATTGTTCCAACTCATTAAGGAACCCACTAGGTGGTCTTCCGCTGGTGGTACGAGCTCCCTCCTGGACTGGGTCCTGTCCAATAGACCAGAGAGGATTAGCTCTTCTGGTACCCTTCTCAACTCTATCTCTGACCACTCCCCTGTGTACTGCGTATGGAAGATCTCCTCCCTGAAAATTCCTCATAAAATCATCCAAGTCAGGGACTTCTCCAGGTTCAACCTGGGGTCATTCCATAATGATCTATGGCTTACTGACTGGTCTGCAGTGTGGAATGCCCAGGACTCCTCCACTGCAGTCAGTCATTTTCTCAGCACCTTTGGGGTGCTGCAGGATAAACATGCCCCTATCATTAGATGAAGGGTAAGGAGGTCTGCTACCAAGTAGTTGCATCGGAGCTTCCTTGCCCTCATGAGGACTAGAGACAAGTGCTGGGCCAAATTCAAGGTCATGATGGACCAGACCATATTTCAGCAATATTGGAGGCTCAGAAATGAGTGTAAGAAAGTGATCAGGGATGCCAAAAGTGAATTCTGCAAAACTGCATTGCTGAATTCAGCTAAGAGCCCTAGGAGTTTCTGGAGGAACATTAAAAACATAGTAAGCAGTTCCTTCAATTGTGAGGCCACTGACATGCTCATTGATGGTTCTAGTTGCAACAATCCACTAACCATCGCCAATGCATTTAACTTGCATTTCTCGGACCTGTCCAACTTCATCTCCCTATTCTCCTCTAGTGGATGTGATAGTCGTGTTCAGGTTCCTGCTCCACAACCAGCCCCTATCTCCCACCTGTTATTCTACTTCAAGGCTGTGATGGCTCAAGAGATGCAGAGATTGCTCTCTGGTCTCTCCCCCTTCTCCAGTGTTGTCCATGATAGCATGGAACCTAAGCTCCTCTGTCTTGGTGCTTCTTATATTGCCGTCCCAGTGGCCTATATCTTCAACTTGTCTTTAGCCTCTGGAGTAATCCCTTGACATATGGAAGGTGGCAAGGGTTGTCCCTGTTCTCAAACAGGGGCAACCCTAAGATTCTTGACAGCTACCGACCGATAGCCATATTGTCTGCTATCAGTAAACTTCTCAAGAAAGTTGTGGCTGGGCAACTCACGGAGCATATTCAGTCTCACGAGCTATTGTCCCCCGTGCAGCATGGCTGTCATAAAGGGCACAGTACATCCACTGCCCTTGTCACTGTCTCTTCTGGGATCAGAGCAGCTATGGACAAGGGTAAACTCTCAGGTGCCATCTTCATAGACGTAAACAAAGCCTTTGACCTAGTTGACCATGTCCTATTTTGCTCTCAACTCAGGTCCTTTGGTCTGTTCCCTCCTGTGCTCAGTTGGTTCTCCAATTACCTACAGGGCATGCAGCAGCTTATCAAATACAGTAAGATGCTCTCAGACACCACTACCATGTCCTCAGGAGTTACCCAGGGTTCAGTCCTTGGGCCCCTGCTTTTCTCCATCTTTGTCAACAATCTACCCTCTACCTCATCCTACTGCAGATCCATCCTATATGCTGATGACCTGGTCATCCTCACTCATTCTTGGGACATTGGGGTCATTAATCACCAACTGAGTGAGGATTTTAGGAGTATCCAATCCCGGATAACAACCCACAAGCTGGTCCTCAACCTTAAAAAAACTCAGGCCATGCTCTTTGGGTCCCTGGCCAAGATAAAGGCCTCCCCTGCCCCTTTGTGTATAACTGGTCTTGATGGTGCTCCTGTCCTCATCACTGACTCCATCAAATACCTTGGGGTGACACTTGACCCTCAGCTTGACCTTGGACACCATATCCAGAATGTATGCAGAGCTGTTAACTGCAAACTGGGTCTGGCTTTTAGGGTGAAGAACAGTCTCACTTCTGCTGCTCACCTTGCACTGGCCAGAGGTGTGTTCCTCCCTTCTGTCTGCTATGGGCTCCTCCTGTTTGCTCGTATCTCCAAAGCCCACCTTTCTAGGTGGACCATAGCCTACAACAACATCTGCTGTTTTGCTTTTGCTGTCCCTTGTCTTACCCACCACTGTGACCTGTATAGCAAGCTTAACTGGCTCTCCCAGCCCAATTACTTAAATTTTGTCCTGGGCTGTTTCATGGGCAAGACCCTTGGCACTGGCACCCACCCTGGACTGGTAGAGCTGCTCATACCAGCTGCCTCCTCTTATTACTCCTTCAGGTCTCTGGGCCCTACTGTTCTTAAGATTCCTGCCTCTTGCACTCAAATGAGGGACAGAGATTTTGCCTTTTGTGCCACCAGATTATGGAACTCCTTTCCTGTCCAGGTCCACTCCTCTCCTCTCCCTCCCATGCATGCCTCCGAACCTCCCTGTAGAATCACTTGAAGCTCTCCTCAATGTTTGGTTGTCTTAAACCTCCATAATTACACCTAGTCCCCTGCATTGAACCTCACTTTCTTAACTTCGGCTCAGGTCTTGTCAATGTAGCCAGCCTGCTTGGTTTTGGCCCTGCATATAATGTTTCCACTCTATGTATCAGGCGTTGGTGAGATACTAACAACAACAAAAATGGAAAGGGACCTGGGGGTAATCATATCAGATGACCTAAAGGTGGGCAAGGAATGTGAGAGGGCAGCAAGGAGGGCTGGGGGATACTGGGATGCATAGGGAGAGGCATCACCAGTAGAAAACAGGAAGTTGTTATCCCTCTGTACAGACAGCTGGTCAGACCCCATCTGGAGTACTGCGTGCAGTTCTGGAGACCCAATCTCCGCAAAGATATAGACAGAATGGAAGCTGTCCAGGGGAGGGCAACTAAAATGGTTCAGGGTCTGCCCTGGAAGACATATGAAGAGGACTTAAGAGCTTAATATGTATAGCCTCGAGAAAGGAGGGAGGGGGGGACATGATAGAAACTTCTCAAGTACCTCAAGGGAATCAACAAAGTCCAAGAGGGTAGCATCTTTCAAAAAAAGAGGTGTGTAAGAACAAGGGGGCACAATTTGGAGATAGATGGGGGGCAGCTCAGAGGTAATTTAAGGAAGTATTTTTTCATAGAGAGAGTTGTGGATGCATGGAACGGCCTTCCGGAGGAGGTTGTGGAGTCACAAACAGTGGTGGAATTCAAGCATGCATGGGACAGTTATAAGGCAATTCTGGGGGGTGGGGGTAGGAAGAAGTAGGCTGCTGGTTAACTAGGATCTGCAACTTATCCATTAGGTAGGGAAATGGGCAGACTGGGTGGGCCAAGCGGTCCTTATCTGCAGTCAAATTCTATGTTTCTATGTTTCTATGCTCTGACTGTGGCTCTACTTTTTTTGGGTCCTGAATGTATATAATTATATATAATGCGCTGCTCATAGTCTTGGTGACTCTATGTATATGTTCTGTCCATTCTTTAACTGTGTTTACCTACTGAATATGTTTTGTTTTTCCCTGACTCTGTGAAACTGCCCAAAGTGTATCATGTTGTCCTCTGTACTGAACCCGTATTTCCTTGTACTCTCCTGGGTCGTACCTGAAAATAGGCAAATGTCTTGTCTAGTGTACTTACCTGGTTAATAAAAGCTAAATAATAAATAGATACAGTAGACAGATAGATAGATAGATAGATAGATAGATAAGATAGATAGATAGATAGATAGATAGATAGATAAACAATAAAAAAGCAGGTGGGAATACTGGATCTGATCAACTTGTTGTTGAAACAATCAATTATAAAGAACATTTGGAGGAGAGAAACAAAGCCTGGGGAAGAATAAATGGTACAGTGATGAGGGAGACAAGTGGCACCCAGCACAAAGTGACAAATGCTATTTTATAAAATGGGTGCTGAAATCCTGATTGGCTAGAACCAGTTACCTGACTGTGCAATGATGCAGTACTACCCACGATCATCCAGGTATTTAGCCTCATCACAAATCACTATGCAAACACAGAATTTTAAAAATGTTTGGCAGCCATGTTGTCCTCACTAACTCAACAAACACACAATAAGCTATTAAGCAGATGAGTAGACAAAATCACCACCCACGTCTTCCCTCTCCCAGTTCTCAGGGCAAACACAGCAATACAAATATTTTGTATATAGTTTTTTCCTTTATCTGTTGCTCTGAACTCCAGCCTATCTATCCATTTAGGATAGCTTCATATGTACCTCCCCTCCCCACTCAGGTTTCTACTTAGAAGGTAGTTTCCCTATGAACAAAGCATAGTATTTCTAAAAATAATTTCCAAGTGTTTAAAGATGCCACCTGATACTATTCCTCTTTTCTAACCACTCTGTGTAACTTACAAGAGGGAGTGAGCAGGCATCTGGTACAAATCAGCCTGAAGAGAAACTAAAACATGGTCATGGTTTGAGTAGGGGGGGGCTAACTCAAGTGACTGTCTCAACTACAGTCCCTGCTAAACTCCTCCTGAATAAGTCCAGTGAAACTTATTCAGCACAGCAGTCTACACCAATCACTTTACAGTGCAGCACAGCTGATTTATTTAAACTGTCAGCACTGTGCATCTCATTAGCAGTCACATAGCTCTCTCAAATAACAGTGATCATTCTCTTAGTTCATAATTTTGAATACCTGCATCCTCTGGAAGGTGGCAATCACTAACTCGTTCTGTCATTCACTGTGTTCTGATGGCACCACGCCTGACTCTCTCCTGCTCCATGCACCATTGCTCACGCTGGAAAACTTACTGGACATATTCACAAATCAACAACAACAACAAAAAAACAGGAACTAGAGTAGAGAGTAAAACATCACATTTTCTGTCTATTTTTCATCATTGTTCAGTATGTGTTTCTTGGCTGGATTTGCAGATGTACAATACGGGGGGTGAGTTAGCAGAGCCCATTCCCCTCACTGAAAAACTACAACTATGGAATATCCATTAGCTCAAAAGATGTAAAACAAAGCTGTAAATCAAATGTAGTCCAGTAGGTGAAAGGACTACGTCAACTAAAAAAAACACATATTAAATCAAATTTTTTCTTGTAAACATGTGTATTCTAGTAATTATACCAACTTGAAATATAAATGCTCATTTTATAAGCACAGTAAGTCGTGATTGGGTGTTAGTAGTACTGAGATACCCACACCCAGGGGCGGAAGGCACTTTTCCTGTGGCCTTGGCCTCACTACAGCCCTGGGTGTGTGGGTATATCAGTACTACCAATGCCCAGCCATATCCTATTGCTTACTTACGCTATATATACCATTATGCAAAGGTAGCCTTGTATGTGTTAAAGTAGACTGGGGAAAGAACAGTTACATGAGAACTTACCGTAACAGTAGATCTTCGAGGGGATCTCAGTCATCAGATCACACCATTGGAACTTCACCGTCAATGAAGCATGATCCAGATGAAAGATTCTCAGCAGTACAACTGGGGCCACCCATGCTGTTGATGTCAGTCGACGTCATCAACCCTATAAAGGCACGGGTGGACCCACTCCCTCCTCAATTCATGCTACCATGATTGGGGGACGGAGAGAGAGAGAGGTGCTCAGGCCCAAATAAAAGGCTGTATACATCAGATAGCCAGTTAAAGAACAAGAGCCCCAAGAAGGGAGATGGTGGGAGGGAAAGCAGACCTGATGACTGAGATCCCCTCGAAGATTTACTGTTACGATAAGTTCTTACGTAACTGTTCTATCTTCTTAGGGGGCATCTCAGTTACTAAGTCACACCATCAAAATGAGTCCCAAGCAGTTACAGTTGCAAAACAAATAGTCTGGGAGGAAGGCCAACCATAAATTTAAGATAGGAGGCCTTGCAGCACAGCCCTGCCAAATCCTGCACGGGCTCTTGAGACAATGTCCAGACTGTAGAGCTTGGTGAAAGTATGGACAGTACTCCAGGTGGCCACCGCACACATGTCAGCAGCTGAGACTCCTCAGAAACAAGCCACAGAGGTAGCCATGCCTCTTGTGGAATGAGCTTTAACTGCTGCAGGCAATTCCTTGCCGTACTTGTAGCAGAACACAATACATCTAGCCAACCATCTGAATAAACATTGCTCAGAAACTGAAGTGTCCTCTCTACCTGGGGCAAAGGAAACAAACAGCTTTGACTTTCTACATTCCTTTGTGCAAAGCAGGCAGTACTTCAAAGTTCTGTGCACATCTAATGTATGGAGCAGTATTTGCCCTGGACTGGCACACTTAGGATAAATAAACAGGAAGGTGAATAGCTTGGTTGAGTGTAAACTCAGAAACCACCTTAGGGAGAAACTTAGGATTTGTGAGCAAAGATACCCTATCTTTGTGAAATGTCAAATAAGGTTCCTCACACCAGAGAGCCTGAAGCTCTGAAATTCTTCAAGCAGAAGTAATGGAAACTGAAAATAATGCTTTCCAAGAGAGAAAGCGTAGCTTGCAAGTTGCGGCTGGCTCAAAAGGAGACAGGGTCATCTTCTCCAAAACAAAATTCAAATCCCAAGCTGGGACAGAAGAATGGATTGGGGGATTCAGATGCAGGATGCTCTTTAAAAATATATGGGAGACATCCAGCTGAGCTTTCATGCAGTCACCCACAAGTTCATGAAAAGCCAAAATAGCCAAAAGGTGCATCTTGAGGGAGGAGTACTGGAGACCTGAATCGGACAAAGAGATCAGGTAATCCAGGATCTGCTTCACCAGACAGGTGAAAGGGTCTAGATTATGTTTGGTAGCCCAGATAGCAAACTGCTTCCACTTCATGGTATATGTGGCTTGCATGGAAGGCTTCTGAGCAGCCACTAGGATGTCTGCCACTCTGTTGGAGATCGCAAACCTGGCAATGGCTATATCCTCAGGAGTCAAGCATAGAGATGGAGGGACCTGAGGTTGGGATGGACCAGGGTCATGTGAGTCTGGGTCAGTAGGATCCTGCAAAGGGTAAGAGGAACTGGAGGTTCCTGCACCAGCTGCTGTAGCAGAGGAAACCAAATCTGCCTGGGCCAGAATGGAGCTACCAGGATCTTGCTAGCCCCCTCCATCTGTAATTTGATGAGGATCCTCTGAATTAGAGAGAATGGAGGAAATGCATAAAGGAGAGGGATGATGTGTCTCACCAGAAAACTCCAGGACTTGGATCCAGCAAACAAAAACTGGGCAGTTTTGCATTGAGTAGGGATGCAAAAAAGGTCCAACTCTGAATGACCCCATCTGTCAAACAGATCTTCTGTGATGGATGAGAGAAGCTCTCACTTGCGCATGCTGGACTGAGTGTGACTGAGGCTGTCTGCCAGAGTGTTTAGCACTCATGGGACTTGTACCACTGAGAGTGTCAGACTGTGATCTAACACCCAGTATCACACTCTCATGGCCCCCTGCATAGGGTATACAAATGTGTCCCCCCCTGCTTGTTGATGTAGTACACTACACTCAGATTGTCTGACTGAACCAGCAGCTGACCCAGAGAGAGGTGGTTCTGAATGGACTGCATGACGTAGAGCACCACCCGCATCTCAGGGACATTGTTATGCAGGGAGGTTTCTATCTGGGTTTGGAAAGGGCCCAGGTGCACTCCCCAGCCCAGACCAGAAGCATCCGTGGTGAGGATCTGCTGTGGAGAGGAAATCTGGAATGGGATGCCTTGTAGAAGATTCAAGGGGTCCATCCACCACTGCAGCACCCTGTGGACTGGGGAAGAGACCAGGACTAGGTGATCCAATTCATCTGTGCGCTCATCCTACTATACCCTGAGGATCCACTGGAGGATGCACATATGAATCCTGGCCAGTGGAATAGTGGAAATGGCAGCTGCCATCAGACCCAGCATTCTCTGGTACACCCTAGCAGGAACATAGCGACTTTGAGCAACTTCCTGAGCATGGGTAATAAAGCATTCTGCCCTGTCTTTGGGGAGGAACGCCTTCCCCTTCACTGAGTACAGCACCGCCCCAATATACTGCAGCCTTTGGGATGGCACTGTCACTGATTTGGGCAGATTGACAGTGATGCCCAGTGAGAGGAATAGCTGAAGAGTCCTCTCCAGAGTCAACAGGAGCCGTTCCCTGGATGGGGCCATTAGAAGCCAATCATCCAGATAAGGCAAAACATACATTCCCTTTCTTCTGAGAGGTGCTGCTATAGCAGCTAAGCACTTGGTACAGACCTGTGGCACAGAGGACAAGTCAAAGGACAGCACGTTGAACTGATATGGCTCACCCTGAAACGCAAAGCGGAGCAACCTCCTGTGAGGAGGGAAAGACCAATATGTGCAAGTAAGCATCCTGTGAGCTCCAGTGTACAGTATACACTCATTGATAGCTCAGTCAGTGGCCAGCCACTGAGGTGTGAGGAGGGCTGTGCTGGTCTCCAACTCAGGGATGGAGGAGGAGCAGGTTGGTGGGGCACTGCCAACTGAGGTGGGGGGACCACTAAACTACCAGGGAATATTTGGCATATTTTTCAGGGGGATCAGGTGTCAAGGCTGGGGGGACCGCTAGACTACCAGGGTGAGTTAGTCATTATATTTTACATGGGGATCGGGGATTGGGGCTTTTGGAAAGGGGTGCCCTAGACCTATAGGGTGATTTATTCATTATTTTGTACAAGGGATCAGAGATCGGGGCTGTTGGGGGATGGGATGCCCTGGACTTACAGGGCAATTTATTCATTATTTATTTACATGGGAATTGAGGATTGGGGCTGTGGGGTGCCTTAGACTACCAGGGAATATTTTATTGTGCAATCGGGGACGGGGCTGATTGAGGAGGGGGTGTCCAGGGAATGTCTTTATGCATGATCGGGGATGGGGGGACATTTAATTCACTGGAATTAGGACCCTTGCACATTGGTGCAACCCCCAGAGGACAACTAAGTACACTTAGACCAGGCACTGGCTGGTCTAATGGTGCTTAGACAGTTGTCCTCATGTTTTTTTTTTAGAATATTGATTTAGAGATTGTGACAGCTTTCATCTGCCACGATCCCCCTAGCACAAGGTCGCAGCCCCTTTTTGTGTGCAAGGCTGGCACAAGCTCCCATTGGTGCATGCAGTCTGCATTTGATGCAGGCTGCTTTCTAGAATAGCTCCTGGTGCATCTTTTGACACAAGGTGCCACTTGCATCAGAAAACTTTGATGCAGGTATCTTACATCACACTCAGGCCTTTAAGAATTGGGCCCCATGATTTACAAGGTCAAATGCCTTAGTAAGGTCAACAGAAGCTGAACCGGTTTACATGCTTTTGCCCATCCCATTAATTATATCATTATATAGTTTTAAGATGGCAAGTGTCCCATGGCTTTCTTCAAAGCCATACTAGCATTCCGTCATGACAGAATGTTTTGTTAAGTAGTCTGTGAGTTGGTGATGCACAATTTTCTCTGAAGCTTTACTTAGAGTGGTGACAATTATTATTGAATGGTGCTTATCATTTATTTAGTTTTTGTTCACAAGGAACAAAGAGCTACACAATACTGCCTATTCTCAGTATTTTAGCATGTTCATCGTTTCCTCAGAAGGACCCCTTAAGCATCTCCTGATTGCAGTGGCAAATTAATTTTGGATAGCTAGGAATGTGTCAATGACATGGGGCAGAGTAGTGGAGGCACAGGTGGTATAAATGTAGAACCAGTCGACATAAGACAGGTCGAATATATAGAGAATACTGGATGGGCAACTATGCACAACCAGAGTGTTCTGCCACAGAGGTTTCTGATTCCCTCTGACCTCAAGAGCAAAGCTCAAAAGGTCCGTGGGAATCAGAGCCCCGAGGTGACAGAACACACACTGGTTATACATAAAGTTGCTCATTTTGTATTTTTTATACAGTGTATAGTATTATGTGAAATGTGTATATAGTTTTTTTGTCTTTTTCAGAAGGAAACAGATGTTAACTGGAGTGCAGTTGCAGCAGCCACTTCGAAGAGTGGGGTTATTCTAGATGCTCTACAGGGGGCATGCTTAGACAACTAGTATTGAAACCCACTCGAGAGGGAGCAATCTTAGACCTGGTTCTCTCAAATGGAGATGGAGAGAGGATCACAGATGTAGAAGTGGGTAGCCATCTGGGAACTAGCTACCATCGAACAGTATGATTCACAATAAAAACAGCAATAGAGTCAAGCCATATAAAGGCAAAAGTACTGGACTTTAGGAGGGTTGACTTTGTCAAAATGGGTGAGTGCCTAAGGAATGCACTAGTAAATGGGCAAGAAGGAGGGGTGGAAGAACAATGGGGAATAATAAAAACTGCCATCACAGAGGTAACAAGCCTTTGTGTGAAGCAAATAAACAAAACAAAACGATGTAAGAAACCACTATGGTTCTCAAAGGAAGTGGCAGTGAAGGTTCAAGAGAAAAGAAAGCATCCAGGAAGTACAAGGAATCACAGAAGGAGCAGGACAGAGAACTGTATCAGTTAAAGCAAAAGGAAGCTGGGAAGACAGTCAGAACAGCAAAGGCCCAAACCGAGGAAAAGATAGCCAACTCGGTTAAGAAGGGGATCTGAACATACTGAAATTTGCCAGCAGATAAAGGCCTAGAGGTCTATCAAGTCTGCTTGAATGTGCAGCTAGCACCCTTATCTCTGCAGCTGCCCCTCCCTTCCACCCTTCCCCTTCATTAACCCTCCCCCTTGTCCTGTCCCATCCCCTTTTGAAGCAGTCCACTGTTCTACTGGATACCACTTCTGCAGGTAACGCATTCCACCGAGCCACCACCCTCTCTGTAAAAAAGTGTCTCCTCATCTCCCTCCTGAAACTTCCTCCCTCCAGTCTCATATCATGGCCCCTGGTGGCCCTCCCCTCCATTACTTTGAACAGCCCCTCTGTAGCCATCTTGTTTATTCCTTTCATGTATTTAAAGGTTTCAATCATGTCACCCCTGTTCCTCCACTCCTCCAGTGAGTAGATGTTCAACTCCTTCAACCTCCTCTCATATGATAAGTCCCCCAGCCCCTTGATCATCTTTGTCACCCTGCGCTGCACCCCCTCCAGTAACTTATTGTCCCTCTTCAGATACGGGCGCCAGTACTGCATGCAATACTCCAGGTGCGGTCTAACTAATTACCTATACAGTGGCAGAATCACCTCCTCCCTCCTCGAGGATATACCCCTTGCAATACAACCCAGCATTTTGTTGGCCTTTGCAGCTGCCTTCCTACATTGTGCTGAGTTGTTCATTGACCCTGTAATGAGCACACCCAGATCCTTCTCCTCCTCTGTCTGGGCTAGCTGCATTCCCCCCAGCTGGTAACTCCTCCTTGGGTTCTTCATCCCAAAATGCAGCACCTTGCACTTTTTGGCATTAAACCCCAGCTGCCAGGTGTCTGACCAGGTTTCAAGCTTTGACAGATCATCCTGCAACCCCTGCCATCCCCCTAGGTCATCCACCACTGCGCCTACCTTGGTATCATCAATAAACAGACTGATCTTGCTCTTGATGTCCCATGATATGTCTGCAATGAATATCCCAAAAAACACTGGTCCCAACACCGAGCCCTGTGGAACACCGCTCGTCACTGCCCTTGGGTGTGAGAGGTCCCCACCCACCACCACCCTCTGTTGCCTTCCCTGAAGCCAGTTTCCTAACCATCTCACTAGCTTTGCACCCGCCGCTGTGCCTACTAACTTCCTTCCCAGCCTTCCATGCAGCACAGAGTCAAATGCCTTACTGAAGTCCAGATACAGAACATCCACTGCATGGCCCCTGTCCAGTTGCCTAGTTACCCAGTCATAGAACTCCACCAGGTTGGTTTGGCAGGATCTGCCACGTATGAAGCTGTGCTGTCTGCTGTCCTGTAGTCCTTTGGCCTGTAGGAGGGCCACCAGCCTCTCCTTCAGGATAGTCTCCATTAGCTTACCCAAGATGGATGTGAGGCTCACTGGTCTGTAGTTTCCCGGTTCATCCTTGGGGCCACTCTTGTGGAGGGCACCACATGAGCCATCCTCCAGTCCTGAGGTACACACCCGAATGTAGTAAGGCATTAAATAGGTCTGCCAAAGGTCCTGCAAGGACCTCTGCCAGCTCCTTCAGTACCCTGGGGTGGATGCCATCTGGGCCTGGCGCCTTGTCCACCCTCAGTGCCTTCAAACCCTCTCGAACTCTGCCCTCCATGATTTCCCCATCTGTCACCCCTTCCCCCCTGTTTCTGCCATTTCTCCCACCTTGGGTGTCACCATCCTCTTCTCTTTAGTAAATACTAAGCAGAAGTACTCATTTAGTGCTTCTGCCTTATCGCACCCTGCTTCCACCCAACCCCCCCTTCCTAATCCTTACTATGTGGTCCTTACAGCTCCTTTTCTCCCTGATGTACTTAAAGAAGTCCTTCTCCCCCTTCTTAATGCCTTGTGCCAGCCTGAGTTCTGTAGATGCTTTGGCTCCCCTTACTGCCCTTGTCACCTCCTTTGATTCTGTCAAGTACTCCTCCCTGTCCTTCCCCCTTCCTGTTTTATTGTACTTCCTAAAGGCAGCTCTTTTCTTCCTTAAAACCTTTTATAGGTATATCAGGAAGCGAAGGAAGACCAAGGGAGGGATAGTAAGGCTTAATAAAGGGGGTGGTGGTGGTCAGAGGGTGACTGTGAAAAGGCAGAGATACTAAACAAATATTTTTGCTCAGTATTTACAAATGAAGAGGGGGAGGTACCTAAAACAAAGAATAGAAACACTCTGGATACAGAAATTGATACCAGCCCATTTACAGAAGAAAGGGTTTTGAAAGAACTCTTAAAACTGATGGTGGACAAAGCAATGGGGCCTGATGGGATTCATCCCAGAATTCTAAAACAACTAAGGGTAGAACTAGTGACACCACTGACTACCCTCTTTAACAAATCATGGGAGGATGGGGTGGTACCCGAGGACTGGAGGAGGGCAGATGTGATTCCTCTTCATAAAAGTGGGAGCAAGGCAGAAGCAGGAAACTACAGACCTGTTAGTTTAACCTCAGTGATAGGGAAAATGATGGAATCACTTCTGAAGGAAAGAATTTTGAGTATCTAGAGGCCAGAGGGGCACAGGACCCAAGACAACATGGATTCACAGTGGGAAGGTCATGCCAGATGAATCTGATAGATTTTTTTGACTGGGTGACCAAAGTAGTAGATCAGGGAGGGGCTGTGGACATGGCCTACCTAGACTTTAGCAAGGCATTTGATACAGTCCCATACAAAATATTAATATACAAGTTAGCCAGCCTGGGAGTGGGTCCCAAGATGACTGCCTGGGTAAAGAATTGGCTGGAGAATAGAACACAGAGAGTAATAGTAAATGGAGTCCACTCTGAAGAAAAGGGGGTTACTAGTGGGGTACCGAACGGTTCAGTATTAGGACCAGTCCTCTTCAATGTCTTTATAAGTGACATTGCAGAGGGACTGGAAGGAAAAGTATGTCTCTTTGCAGATGACACAAAGATCTGCAACAGAGTTGATGCACAAGGTGGGTGGAAAGGATGAGAAGGGACTTGGCAAGGTTAGAGGAATGGTCAAATGTATGGCAGCTTAGATTCAATGCTAAGAGTGCAAGGCAATGCACCTGGGAAACAAAAACCCAGGGGAAGAGTACACAATGGGAGGTGAGATACTAACAACAACAAAAATGGAAAGGGACCTGGGGGTAGTCATATCAAATGAACTAAAGGTGGGAAAGCAATGTGAGAGGGCAGCAAGGAGGGCTGGGGGAATACTGGGATGCATAGGGAGAGGCATCACCAGTAGAAAACAGGAAGTTATTATCCCTCTGTACAGACAGCTGGTGAGACCCCATCTGGAGTACTGTGTGCAGTTCTGGAGACCCAATCTCCACAAAGACATAGACAGGATGGAAGCTGTCCAGAGGAGGGCAACTAAAATGGTGCAGGGTCTGCCCCGGAAGACATATGAAGAGAGACTTAAGGAGCTTAATATGTATAGCCTCGAGGAAAGGAGGGAGAGGGGGGACATGATAGAAACTTTCAAGTACCTCAAGGGAATCAACAAAGTCCAAGAGGGTAGCATCTTTCAAAAAAAGAGGTGTGCAAGAACAAGGGGGCACAATTTGAAGATGGGGGCGGCTCAGAGGTAATTTAAGGAAGTATTTTTTCACAGAGAGGGTTGTGGATGCATGGAATGGCCTTCCGGAGGAGGTTGTGGAGTCAAAAACAGTGGTGGAATTCAAGCATGCATGGGACAGTCATAAGGCAATTCTAGGGGGTGAGGGTAGGAAGAAGTAGGCTGTTGGTTAACTAGGATCTGCAGCTTATCCATTAGGTAGGGAAATGGGCAGACTTGGTAGGCCAAGCGGTCCTTATCTGCCGTCAAATTCTATGTTTGTATGTTTCTATGTTACTTGTGCAGTCTCTAGAGGTTCTAGAATGCTATTCTACCACAGAAGAGTACAATCACATTCCATGATCTTTGAACTGTGGTACAACAGTAGTTTGAAAAGGATGGACTTCAATATAGAACAATGCTATGTTATTCACTATAACATTATTAGGCTATAACCTTAGAGAATTCTCTAAAATAACTTTCTAGGGGAAACCTTTGGAAGACTGATCCCCCAGACACAAAAGGCGGGACAGTGTTCACAAACAGTCAAGAAAGTTGCTCAAACAAGCAATCTTATCGTGTCTTTAGTGAAGACCTAGTCTATTAGTGAATGATGACAGCTTCTAGTAGTTGGTACAGTGATAAGTTTGGCTAGATTCAGTTTGATGAAGAGAGACACATAAGACATGGTTTTGGCAACAACCCAATGCAGAGATTAAAGTCACCCACAAAAATGTTTTCTGGCATCTTTTGTACAACATGAAGGGTGAGGGTAAAAATGTAATAATGAAGTGAACACAGTTTGGTTATCATAAGGGGGATTATAATACATACAATACATAATTTCTTAGACAAGACCAAGAGGATTGTAAATACAGTATATACACATTTAGGGCCCAATTCTCAAAGTTTCCAGAACGGCGCAAGGGGCTTGCTTCACATGGAATGGTGCAAAGTGTGACTTGCACCAAATGATGTGCTGGGAGTTATTCTC
This sequence comes from Neoceratodus forsteri, assembly GCA_016271365.2. Classification (NCBI taxonomy): domain Eukaryota; kingdom Metazoa; phylum Chordata; order Ceratodontiformes; family Ceratodontidae; genus Neoceratodus; species Neoceratodus forsteri. The sequence goes on from CM057451.1 coordinate 763,179,545, forward strand.
ATATGCAGCCTGCATTAAATGCTGGCTGTGTGCACCAAAGGGGGCTTGTGCCTTTCTTGCAGCACAAAATGGGCTGCAGCATGGCCCTAGACAAATGTGACAGACACAAGCTGCCATATCCCCTAATTCAGGATTCTGTAAACCCCCTCAGAACACAAAATTCGAAGTACCCTTAGACCAGCCAGGGCTGGTCTAAGGGTACTTAGAATTATGCCCTCTGGGAGGGATAGTGCACTTGCACCACTCACTGAGCCCTCCCTGGGTGGGAGAGAGCATGTGCTCGGGACCTACCCCCTCATCGCCGATCCCCTTTTATTATTATTAATCCTGTCCCTGGTGGTCTAATGGACCCCCAGCCCTGATCCCCTTTTATTAAACTTAAACACATCCCTGGTGGTCTAGTGACCTCCCCTGCCCAAATCCCCTTTTATTAATGTTAAATATGTCCCTGGTGATTTAGTGAATCCCCAAGCCCTGATCAGCCTATATAAGGATATATATCATTCCATGGTGATCTAGTGGACCCCCACCCTGACAGACAGTGCCCCACCCCTCTGCTTCCCCCCTCCTGAACCCAAGCCAGTGAATGGCACAGTCCTCCTCTCACCCCCATGACCAGATGCCAACTAAGCTGTCACTGAGCATGTACTGCAAACAGTACGTTCTCATTGCTTGACAGCTCAGTGGGCTGTCAATCATTGAATGCATACCATATACAGTAAGTACTTTGTGACAGCTCAGTCGGTGGCTGGCTGTGGTGGTGAGCAGAGGGCTATGCCAGTCACTGGCTCAGGTTTGGTGTGAGGGTGTGGAAATGGTGGGGCACTACTCAGGTAGAGGGTGGGGGGCCACTAGACTACCACGGAATGATATCTATGCTTATATGGGTGGATCAGGGCTGGGGGTCAGCAAGACCACCAGGGATGTGTTCAACTTTAATAAAAGGAGATCAGAGCTTGTGGGATCTGCTAGACCAGTAGGGATGTGTTTCAGTTTTATAAAGGGGATCAGGGCAGGGGGGACCACTAGCCACCAGGGATGTCCTAGAGTGGTGCACGGACATCTTGCAGCAACCCATCCAGATGCACTGGCTGTTTGGTGCATGGCCTCAGTTGCTGGAAGCTGTGGGACTTTGCCACTGGAACCCTACCCAATAGAGAATTAGGCACAGGGTATCTGGTGCAATGGTAATTGGCACAAATCACCTTTGGCACAGCTTGTGCTGAGTTTTGAGAATTGAGCCCTTAGAGTTTAGGGAGACACTACTAGAACATCTAGAAAGGTCAAGGTGATGTTTGTAGTAGATTATAACCCCCAAAAACACATTTGGAGAAGTACCAAGGCCCTTTCTATGCTATAGAACAGTTTTTGAAAAAGGTTTTCAAAATCTTTTTAGGTTAACCCATTCAGCAAACAGTAACTGTGCCAGACCAAGAGCACAGTGGTAGCACTACCGCTCACAACACCGGCATCCTGAGTTTGGGAACAAGATCAGATTACTGGGAGCCAGTCAGGGGAGGAGAACTGAGTGTCACAGAGGACAGTCTCCTTTTCTGGGAGGGTGGGTTGCCATCCTCAGTGCAATATTGCCATCTGGGTGACAACAGGTGGTAGTGCAGTTGAGTGCATTGTGGGAGGGAAAGACACAGGCCAGGGGCTCAGGGCAATAGCATGTTCCAATGTAAATATGCGTGGTTGGGGAAAAACAAGGAAAGCCCCCACTGCCCAATGGTCAATGGTGTCCAGTTGCACCTTCATCCAGGTCAAGCATTCCCTAGGATGAAGTAGCACCCCCACCCATATTAGACAATCCTTGATGTTCACTGGTACTCCCTTACTCATCTCAGCCCACTCCAATCTTTTCTCTGGTGTTGACTAGGCCCAGGTCATCTAACCCCTGGAGCCATAGCTTTTCCTGGGTTTCAATGGCCCTCACCCAATCCAAGCATTCTCTACTGTCCAGCTCCTGTCCAACTTTCAGATGGTGAACAGCATAGCCAATAGCATAGCCAGTCACTCACATCCCTGACTGGCTGCTTTCTAATTTAAAATACCCCTGTGGGGTTTAGCAGTTTTTGACTTCAGACAGTGACTGGCCAAGGCGGTGAAGTATAGGCTGTGCCAGTTAGCATATTAAGGATGGGGTGGTTTACTGTAGTGGTGTGGGGCTGAACAAGATGCCTAGATCCTCTCTGCTGTTGCCAGAAGGAGATTTTACCAGCAAGGAAAACACAAAATCAGTTGCAGTTGTTTATTTATTTTATTTAGAAAGGGCCTGGCAGCCAGATTCTGCTCCTCCTTGGACTCAGAAGCCAGAACTTGCAAAGGACTTCACTGGCACCCCATGTATTTTAAAGACCCATGCTGTTTTCATGCCCCTTATCCATACTGGAAGGCTGTTCCATAGGTTATCCATCTTCTGAGAGATGTAGTGCTTCATAACATTACCACTGAATTTATTACCTCTCAGCTTTAGTGTGTTTCAGTGACCGACTGGAGGATACTAGATCAAATATCTCTTCCTGTGTGATCTTATCAATACCATTGAGTATGCAAATAGTAATTGAGATCATGTTCCCTAACAGTCTCCTTTTCCTAATGTAAACATGTTAAGGGCCACCAGTTCTTTCTCATAGCTTTTTGCCTTCCACACCCCAGATAATTTTGGTGACATGTACTATACTCTCTTGACTGTCTCAATGTCCTTTTTTGGCTGTGGGCAGAGCCTACAGCCATATCGTTTTAGCTTGAAAAGGGGTTTCTGTGGAACACATTTTTTAGTAGTTTTCAGTGTATCCATCCATAACACTGCAAATCCCTATGTCAGTTAAAAAATACTCCCTTCTTTCTTTTTTTTAGAATGATGGACAAAGAACTCCAAGCTGCTTTTCTTTGAGAGCAAATGTGCACACCTTCCAATCAAATCTAAATATCATTAAAACTATTCAAGGTGGACAAAAACAACCAGTGTGAAAGTTGTTCAGGACAAAAAGACATGCACATGAGGGTAGTCACTAATCTGAATTCTTTATATTTTGTAAAATATGGTCTCCCAAACAACCTTATTTTTTTTCTGTCTGAGTGAACACAGTAGGAGGCATGCCAAACAAATGTAAATATGTAAGAAAATATACAAGTTACCAATATACAACCAACATGAAAGTTGTTCAGGACAAAATGACCTTTCAAATGAGAGTAGTCACTAATCTGAATTCATTAGATTTGTTAAATATAGTCATCTAAAAAGTGAAAATTGTGAAGAAAAATGAAAATACAGGTAATCAGATGGCCATAGTTAAAAAAATATATAATTATTACAGCTTAATGAATAGGCTCATTGGAAAGGTATTTTTGTCCTGAATAATTTTCATATGTTTTTTTATCTGTAACTTGTAGACTTTTAGAGATATTTACATTTGTTTAGCATAGCTCCTTTAGCACTTCTGAACAGCCTCAGTTTTGCAAATAACTGTGACAGTTAAGTATAATTTTAAACCAGACCACCTTATTCATCTCTTGTCATGCCTACTTTAAAGTGGACAGGAATTGATTACTTATGTGCAGCTGCTTGAAATGTCTCTATTTTCATAAATTACATTTATACTGCTAAAGGATCCCTGTTTAACTGTGCCTGAATAAAAGCTGAAGCTGTCAGTTGTGTTTTGTATTGTTTTCTTTGTATGGACAACATTCTGTGCAGTTCCATTTATGGAACCAAGAATTTGGAGTTTTGACTATGTCACTTAATGGTTTCAGAACTGTGGGCATGGTACTGGTAAGTTCCTGTTAACATTTCTGAAACCTTGAAGCCACAGAAAAGCCTGTTGCCATATTGGTTCTTGTAACACAAGATCGACAGAAACAGATGATTTGATACCTTTTATTGGACCCCCAGAGTTGTTACAAATGAACACAGGTACTTTTAGCTGTTGGATTACACAGAATCCTTCTTCAGAAAATCCTGGCAGTTGTTTTAGAAGAACTTACATTCTCAAAACCCAGATCATACAAACAAAACAGATGAAAAGTTGTTAAGGACCCCATTTTGGTTAAAACTGCATTCAAACAAACAACATACCTATATAAAGATAGCAAATGTTCCACAAAAAGAAAGCTATCCCAAGGTCAAATGACACTGACTTGAAGGTTCACACCTTGACAAAAATCTATAAACCAAATGAAGCTTCATTTTAAAACCCTCTGTATGTGGCTGTGCTAGCACTAGTATATCACACCGATTAAAATCCACAAGGAAAAATAAGCTTAAAGAGTAGCTGACAACTTCAGGAGAACTTTAACAAAACATAATATTTAGATAAAGTTCAGCTTGTATTTCACATTAGTTCTTTATTCCTCCTCCCCATTATTTATTGCTGAGGTCAATGACACGAAAACAGGATTTTTACTCTTGAAGAGTTCATCTATTTCTGTTGCTGTCTCCTACCTGAGGTCATAATGCACTGCTTGCGACATCACAGTTACTCTTATGGCAACATATTGTGATGTCACAACAGAGCATTATGGCTTGAAGTAGGTAGTAAGCTATAGACGCAGATTAACTTTAAAGAAACTGTAAGGGATACAAATCACATATTTATGTACATTTCATCAGTAATAAATAATGGGGAGGAGAACTCTAGAATATATATGGAATACAAGCAAACTTTTACCCACTTATGTTTTTCAATGTTTTCTTTCAGGCGTCAGTAGCTCTTTCAACAACGCATAGTAAATAATGTTAAAGTCATACACAAATGAAAATATCTATGTGTTAAGTAAAAAATAGATCAGAAGACAACGTTCTCTGCTGTAAACTAAGCATTCACCAGCTGTTTCACACAGTGGTGTCAATCACATTTTACACAGTGTACTGCTCAGATACATTTTTCTTAAACTCTGTGTACAATAAATCCATATTACTCATGAACAGTCAAACTTATACAGTCTTAAATGTGATATATCTGCAGTTCTGTAACAAGTGACTAGTGTATGTGTATATTCAAAACCCAAACCTAACACAGACCCCCTTGTAATTGAGATACTGTTATCATAATATCTCCATGTATCAATATGTGTCCACATGTACCTAATCTACTGTTGTATTAAATAACAGTTCTATAAATCTAAAACCAAATCAAAACACAACTGACAGCTTCAGCTTTTATTCAGGCACAGTTAAATCGGGATCTTTTAGAGATATGAATATAATTTATGAAAATAGAGACATTTCAAACACCTGTACATAAGTAATTAATTCCTTCCCCCTTTAACTCAGTCAGACCCATTATGTGTTTAGAACATTGGCGACAGAACTCCAAACTGCTTTTCATTGAGAATCTTCCTAAGGCACTGTGCAGAATTTTTAGCAAATGTGCACACATTCCAAACAAATCTAAATATCTTTAAAACTATTCCAGGTGCACAAAAAAAAAAAAAAACAGTCTGAAAACTGTTCAGGTCAAAAATACCTTTCAAATGAGGGTAGTCACTAATCTGAATTCCTTATATTTTGTAAAATATGGCCATCTTATTACCTGTGTTTCAATTTTGGTTTTTACAAAATTCACATTTTTGATGACAATTAAAAAAAACTATAACGAATTTAGATTAGTGACTACCCTCATTTGAAAGGCCTTTTTGTCCTGAACACAAAAATGTAAAATAATGTACTTGGGGCACAAAAATCCAGGAGCAGAGTACAAAATGAGTGGAGTGGTATTGACAACATTAAGAAAGCACACATGCAAAAAAAAAACAACTTTTACATATAGTTGATTACTGTTTAACAATATTATGCATCCATGTCTGCCACTCTACATCTGATGCAAACCCATAATCACGTTCCTCACTCGAATCGAAAAAGGGTGGAGGTGGAGGACATAACTAACAGCTTGTTTTTGTGTTAAAGGGGTCAGTGTTTTACAGCAAAAATAAGGAAAGGGGTCATTTCTAAAATGTGCAGACAAGTATGGGGATCACTTTTTTTCAGCACCGGCAGCTACCACTTCAAGACTGCTACTCCTCTCACCTAATACAATCAGGGGAAAATGAGAAGTAGTCTACCAGCATTAAGATCAATATGGTTAAAGCACATTTACCAGATATTACTGCTTAGAAAAGAATGAGAAAGTGACTGTGATCATGAGCAAATCCCAGACCAGATCTCTAGTTTGTTAATAGTCTCCTCCTGAGTCTGTTTTTTATAGCTGTGTGGGTAAAGCTCTACAGATGTTATGCCATCATCAGATTTGTATAAAAGCACTGTAGGAGCATGTAACTGGACTGCTGTCTAATGTTCTGCCACAGTGCTCCAGCATAGTTTCCAGTGTTTCTGTTTACCCACTTCCTGGCGCACTACTTTTCCTTTCTGCAACTGTGGAGGTGAAGGCCACCGTCTGCAACATGGTGGCACTGATTTAAAGTGTGCATGCATGAGTATCATGCATATGTATGCAACCCTCATGCCATTTTTGATTAGCTGGCACACCCTCTTAAAAGAATTACTGCCAACTACATGGTATACAATTTTCTTTTGGCAGAACTATAGTCATGGTACCACCCTAGCATTGGAGTGTATACCAGGCTCATTATCTAGAGGATGGTGGATGCGGGTACATACTAAAATCAACCTTTTTCTTTACAACCAGGTCCAGAGGAGAGGAGACCTAACTGCTGAGGGGCCTCAATGATGTTCACACTAGAAGCAACAAGCAGAATGTCCAAAACAGTAACTGGGATTTTTCAGTATGGCTTTATTTACAGGTGGTTCCCCAAAGGTTTATCATTGCAATACAGAACAGCTAATATTTTTCAAGTCAAACTACAGCTTGCTGGGAGCTGCAATACTGAACATAGGATTTGCAAGAAAGCGAGTTGTGCTCACAACAGAGGGAGGTGAACCTTACAATTGTCTTTGGTTTGTAGCAGATATTCTGCAGGTGGAGGCTACTTCTAACTGAAAGGTGAAATAAGGAACTTAGAATTATCAGGAAAAGACAGTCTTGTTACAATTCGTAAGATTTTCAGTGCAGGAAGAGTTTAAAGCACAGCTGACTTATTTTGGGGCTGACTGCTTTCAGAGCACAAACCACCAAGCTGTTTTGGGGCTGGGGAGGTTTACCTGTGTCTGACTTGGATGTCTGGATTTTTCTCTGTTTGATTAGCAGGGGATTTTCTCTGTCAAATTGTTGTGTATCGTATCTTGCTGACAGGAAGGTACTCATCGCAGCTGTGGGTCAGAGCTCTTAGTCTGATTGTTTTGTGAGGGCACAGTTAAGGCCCAACTCTTCCCACCCTCACCCACCCACCCTGGAAATACTTCCTTTATACCTGGGGTTCTGACAACATTTCCTCAGGAGTGCAAGGTACATATCAATGTCATATCCTCTCTAGCACACAGCACTGAAAATATAAGCATACACATTGTATAATATATATATTTCTATATAACAAACCAATCACTCACACAAACACACACACAAAAAAAAAGTACATAATCATGTGGGGAGTAGTGCAATGTAATGGCTGTGGAGCAGCAGTCTTCCAGGAGTCTTTCTGGAGGCTGAGATGCTGCCCTGTTTGCAGACAACTCTCTGCCCTGAGGGAGGAATTTGCCCGCTTCAGGCCACACTGGACAGCAGTAAGGGAACCTTCCCTAGGCCAGAATGGATGGTAGGAAGGAACCTCCCCATCCAGGAGCACCAGAGCCACCACCACTACCTCAGAGGTTGCAAAGAAAGCACAACAGTTGGACCACAGTGGGCTCAGGGAGGTGAGGAGGGTGGAACAGAGGCACACCCAGTCAGTTGTTCCACTCCACAATCCATACACCATTCTGGGGAGCACAGCTCCCCTGGATGCACCCACAGAGAGATTAAGGAGACTGAGGACACCTGTCACAAGGGAGGCCCACAGGAAGGAGGCAGAGGACACCACAAGGAAAGGAAGCAGCTCCTGGTGGGGACCCATTATTAGGGGATAGAACTGGGAAGCAGGGAAAACTGAAGTAAGGTGCCTGCCTGGTGCCATGGCTTGGAGGGACAGGAAGCACATCCTCAGAATCACGAGAACAGCTGCATGGGAGTCTGAGCTGAACGTCATTGTTCACCTAGGGACAAATGACTTAGCTCAACATGAGAGTAGAGCAGTGCAGAAGGACTTTGTAGAACTGGGGAGGGGCCTAAGACAAGTAGCACAAACAGTATCCTTCTCAGAGGTGCTACCTGTCAATGGCATGAGTGAGGCAAGGATACTTTGCACCATGCAGTTTAATGAATGGTTGAAAAAAATGGTGCGGAGCACAGGGGTTTGGCTTCATTGGGGACTGGGGTTCCACCTGGAGGGACACCAGCCTATACTGGCAGGATGGTCTGCATCTGTCCAGGAAGGAACAAGTCTTTTGAGCAATCAGTTTAAATGCTTCATTGGAAGCTTTTTAAACTAGTCAAGGGAGGCACTGACAAGCAGCAGGAAAATCCAGCTCTCCCTACAAAACAGGGTACTAAATGAGAAAAGACCAAGGTAGAAAGGTCAGTGGGGATGCTGCAACAGAAGGTAAAGCCATCAAGAAATGGAAAGCAATGAGTACTAATGTCTGCTTTGAGTAACAAGCTCCCCTGAATTAGTGGCCATGATGGAGGAGGAACATCTGGATATCGTGGCAGTCACAGAAACATGGTTCACACAAAACCATGACTGGGACGAAAACATACCAGGATACACTATCTGCAGGAGGGACAGAGAGGGTAAAAGAGGAGGAGGAGTAGCTCTTTACATAAAGGAAGGAATCAAAGCAACAGAACAAAAGGGAAAACAGGGAGGAGAAGAAGCACTGTGGGTAAATTTGGAGACTGGCAATGGCACCACAATCTGCAAAGGGGTTGTATACATACCCCCTTCTCAGGGGGAGGAAATGGACAAGGAAATGATAGAAAGTATAGTTAGTATGGCAGAAAAAGGGGAGATATTGCTGATGGGTGATCTGAATATGCCAGATGCTAACTGGAGTGCTGTAGCAGCCACTCAAGAGTGGGTTATTTCTAGATGCTCCTGCAGGCATGCCTTGACAACTATAGTATTGAGTCCACTCAAGAGGGAGCAATCTTAGACCTGGTTCTCTCAAATGGAGATGAAGAGAGGATCACAGATGTAGATGTGGGTAGCCATCTGGGAACTAGCGCCCATCGAACAGTATGGTTCACAATAAACACAGCAATAGAGTCAGCTTACCAAAGGCAAAGGTACTGGACTTTTAGGATGGCAGACTTTGCAAAATGGGTGAGTGCCTAAGGAATGCACTAGAAAATGGGCAGGAAGGAGGGGTGGAAGAACAATGGGAATAATAAAACTGCCATCACAGAGGTAACAAGCCTTTGTGTGAAGCAAATAAACAAAACTAAACGATGTAAGAAACCACTATGGTTCTCAAAGGAAGTGGCAGGAAGGTTCAAGAGAAAAGAAAGCTTCAGGAAGTACAAGGAATCACAGAAGGAGCAGGACAGAGACCTGTATCAGTTAAAGCAAAAGGAAGCTGGAAGGCAGTCAGAACAGCAAAGGCCAAAACCAAGGAAAAGATAGCCAATTCTAGTTAAGAAGGGGATAAACCTTTATAGGTACATCAGGAGCGAAGGAAGACCAAGGAGGGATAGTGAGGCTTAATAAGGGGAGGGGGCAGAGGGTGACTGTGAAAAGGCAGAGATACTAAACAAATATTTTTGCTCAGTATTTACAAAGGAAGAGGGGGAGGTACCTAAAACAAACAGTAGAAACACTCTGGATACAGAAGTTGATACCAGCCCATTTACAGAAGAAAGGGTTCTGAAAGAACTCTTAAAACTGAAGGTGGACAAAGCAATGGGGCCTGATGGCATTCATCCCAGAATTCTAAAACAACTAAGGGTAGAATTAGTGACACCACTGACTACCCTGTTTAACAAATCATGGGAGGATGGGGTGGTACCCAAGGACTGGAGGAGGGCAGATGTGATTCCCCTTCACAAAAGTGGGAGCAAGGCAGAAGCAGGAAACTACAGACCTGTTAGTTTAACCTCAGTGGTAGGGAAAATGATGGAATCACTTCTGAAGGAAAGAATTGTCGAGTATCTAGAGGCCAGAGGGGCACAGGACCCAAGGCAGCATGGAGTCACAGCAGGAAGGTCATGCCAGACAAATCTGATAGATTTCTTTGACTGGGTGACCAAAGTAGTACATCAGGGAGGGGCTGTGGACATGGCCTACCTAGACTTTAGCAAGGCATTTGACACAGTCCCACACAAAAGATTAATATACAAGTTAGCTAGCCTGGGAGTGGGTCCCAAGATGACAGCCTGGGTAAAAAATTAGTTGGAGAATAGGACACAGAGAGTAATAGTAAATGGAGTCCACTCTGAAGAAAGGGGTTACTAGTGGGGCAACCGAGGGTTCAGTTTTAGGATCGGTCCTCTTCAATCTTTATAAGCAACATTGCAGAGGGACTGAAGGAAAAGTATGTCTCTTTGCAGATGTCACAAAGATCTGCAACAGAGTTGATGCACAAGGTGGGGTGGAAAGGATGAAAAGGGACTTGGCAAGGTTAGAGGAATGGTCAAATGATGGCAGCTTAGATTCAATGCTAAGAAGTGCAAGGTAATGCACCTGGGAAACAAAAACCCAGGGGAAGAGTACACAATGGGTGGTGAGATACTAACAACAACAAAAATAGAAAGGGACCTGGGGGTAGTCATATCAGATGACCTAAAGGTGGGCAAGCAATGTGAGAGGGCAGCAAGGAGGGCTGGGGGAATACTGGGATGCATAGGGAGAGGCATCACCAGTAGAAAACAGGAAGTTATTATCCCTCTGTACAGACAGCTGGTAGACCCCATCTGGAGTACTGCATGCAGTTCTGGAGACCCAGTCTTCGCAAAGACATAGACAGGATGGAAGCTATCTTGAGGAGGGCAACTAAAATGGTGCAGGGTCTGCACTGGAAGACATATGAAGAGAGACTTAAGGAGCTTAATATGTATAGCCTCGAGGAAAGGAGGGAGAGGGGGGACATGATAGAAACTTTCAAGTACCTGAAGGGAATCAACAAAGTCCAAGAAGGTAGCATCTTTCAAAAAAAGAGGTGTGCAAGAACAAGGGGGCACAAGTTGAAGATGGGGGGCAGCTCAGAGGTAATTTAAGGAAGTATTTTTTCACAGAGAGGGTTGTGTATGCATGGAATGGCCTTCTGGAGGAGGTTGTGGAGTCAAAAACAGTGGTGGAATTCAAGCATGCATGGGACAGTCACAAGGCAATTCTAGGGGGTGGGGGTAGGAAGAAGTAGGCTGCTGGTTAACTAGGATATGCAGCTTATCCAGTAGGCAGGGAAATGGGCAGACTGGGTGGGCCAAGCGGTCCTTATCTGCCATCAAATTCTATGTTTCTAATACAGGCACACTCTCTTTTGCAGGACACTTTGCTAGGCAGTATTGTTTTCCAAAAAAACATCGCCATCTCTCTTCCAAAGTATATATCTGTGGGATGTGCCGCACAATTTTATTTTCTTTTTTTCTTTACTTTTTTCTTTATTTTTTGAGGTTCAGTAGTAACTTATAATATTCAAGGGAAAGAAAGTTCAAATTTCTGACATTTCAAATAAGTCAGATCTTTTATTCCCACATTGCTACATCATCATTACCTCCCACTCCATACTAACCTATAGATCCAGGAATGTTTTACTATTTGGTTCTTATTTATTAATTTATTTTATTAAATGAAGTTTTTTTTTGATGTTATACTTTTTTATCTTTATTAATTTGTATAACTCTTCTTTACATATATTTACTTACTGTATCCCTTGAAGCATAAGAGTGTCAAAGGGTTGCCATATTTTTTTCAAAATCTGATTCTTTTCCCATTTTTATATATTGTAATCTTTCTAGCTTCATAGTGTCCAACATATAGTTTATCCATGTTTCCATTACCGGAGGGTTAGGATCGTTCCATTTAACCAAAATACATTTCTTTGTAATTGTCATTGCTATTGAAAGAAAGGATTGTTGAAATGGATTAATGTCCTCTATTTGTAATAAAAACATAGAGAATAATACACCATCTGTTATACATGCATTTAAAGCACCATTAATTATTTTTAGTATTTTAGACCAGAAATTAGTGAAATATGGACAGTTGTGGATTAAATGAATCAAAGTGCCAGAAGTATTAGAGCATGGCGGACATTTGTCTAACAAAACAGGATTCATTTTATGTAGTTTGTAAGGAGTATAATATGCCCTGTGCAGTATATTGTATTGGATTTGTTGCAATTTACTAGATTTTATATTCAGAAAAGGGGAAGTTACTATAGAGGGCCAACTATTTTATATTTCTTCTTCTGATGTGCCTCAGACTTTAAACATTTTCCACACATTTCCATTTCCAAAGTGTATATCTGTGGGGTGTGCCACATACTTGAAATCCTCCTAGTGTATGGTCTTTGCCCAGGGAACAGTGGTGCCCATCCATGATGCACTTAGCCCTGCCTGAAACTCCAGATTGTGTTCCTCCCACCCTTTGCTCCAAGCAGCCTCTGCAATTCCTTCAGGGTTATACGAACTGAGTCTCCAATCCCCAAATGAATTGCTAAAGACTCCCAACTATAACTTTAAATTCAGCACAGTTATGGTGAAAAGGGTCCTGACCAGTGTAATCTAGCCTTAACTAGGGCACACACACCTCAGACAACTCCCTCAGAGAACAGTCTCAAATTCTGTACTCATAGATTAGTTGTTCCTTCCTCCCAGTCATAGAAAGAACAAAAGGCACCTTTCTTTCTCTGGTAGCTGTCAGATTCTACTCATTGTTCTTCCTCAAGGCAGCTGTGAACTTCAGGAACTTCAGGGAATTGCCCCTTCGATCCACAAGAATTGAAAATTCCCCCTCACTTCCCCTGGAGTGAAACTAAAGAGTCCTGCAGGCAAACTGAAGATTTTATCAAACTAGGGTGAGAAATACTGGGGCTTCCTTTGACAGAGTCCAAATGGCAAACCTCCTGCCACTCTGACTGCCACACTTGAACTTACTGATGAACATTCTAAGCTTCCAGAGAACAGCTGACTCTAAAATGGTTATGCTGCTGTGAGAGTTCTAAATGACATAATCATCCTTCTCTCAGGCTATCTGAGTAAACAATGATGTCATTATGTAGAAAGCCCCAATGAGCTCCCCATCAGCTGCCTTTTCCTACCTGCCTAAGACTGGTACTAATGGGATTCTAGTAACCTAAGGGGACTGGGTTGTTACACGTAGATATGTCAGCACAGCCATGTTGTGCAAAGCTGACTCAAGGGCAAACTGCACATATGCGAGTATCACGCATGTGCAGTACTATAATCACTGCAGTACTACGGTTGACTCAGGTGCAGCGAGAGCATTGCATACTCTTTTCACTGCTCTTGCTGCTCCTAAAAGATTTCCACAGCTGTATTGGCTCTGACCAGAGTCTGTTGTATTGGGGAGCCAGAACAGCATGCAGCACCACAGGACTAATCTGACCAAAACTTTGTATAAAGGCAGGATTAGCCCCATGATGAAGCCTCAATGAGAGGAGAAAAGTGAAGATTTTGCTCCAGCTGTTTTTGCCCTCCTATGGTGTTGTATTCAGTAGTTTGTTTATTTTTTTTATGTACGATAATTTTCAATGAAGTACTCTTTTCTGAAAGGGTAAGCATGCATTTTTGTGAGTACAGTAGTACATTGTAGGCAGCAAGCTTTTTCTATTTTAAGATAAGTTACCCCTCTCCTGCTAGTCGCCTTCCCCCCCGATGCACTCTCACATTCTGCTGGCCCTGTTGACAGCAGCTGCACACTGCTTATCATGCTTCATTCTCTTGACTTTTATAACTCCCCAGATGATTTTACACATTCATGGTAGCAGCAGGGGCCCCACACAGTGTATAGGTCCTTTAAGTAATAAGACACAATGGGATGTGGGTTGTGCTGGGTTTACCACATGTCCAGGGATGTTGTGAGGCATGATGCTGCAGGCAGAGTGCCTTTAACTCCCGGGAGTGCAGTAAACCCAGCACATTCCAAGCCTTGGAGTGTGTCATTGCTTATATAAAATGGGTATTTTTCAAAATAAAAGAAAAGAAAATATATAAAAATGTATTAAAAATATAAATGTAATGCTGTAAAACAGGTAAAATAGTTCTTTCACCCTTTTACTGACAGCAGGGGTTGCCATACTTTCTGTTACCTAGTTAAATATTTAAATGTATTTTAAATTAGTTGTTATCTTTTTTTGTAAATCTTTTTTTCTCTTTATATTTGACAACTATTTTGAACTGAAGGAAGAGTATTTGCTGTATTAGGAGCAGAGAAAAAGGAGACTAGTGATATTTTCTTGAATACAGCTCCTACAGATGGAAGTGTGTTGCTGGCTTAACTCTACTACCATGCTACATGATACTTCTGATTTTGAAAGGGGGGGTTGTACCAGTTTCTGAGAATAGCCAGTCATGCATACCATGGTTTTCTTTGCTCAAACTCTTTGTTTTTGTTTCTCAATCATGTACCGGAAGTTTATGAGGGGAGAGGATGTGTATTATCGGGACAAAATTTTTTAACGATAAGCGTGTACTGGCAGCAGATGAGTCACTGAGCTAGTGAGTGGGGGTTGGACTGATTACAACCATGGAAACAGCATGTGTGACTGGACTGAGGTGTGAGCGAGCTACAGGTATTTTTAAAAATGTATTGTGATCATATGTGTAAGAGCAGATCTGGTGAGGGATCACGTAAGCGAGTGGATGGTAAGTGAGTAAGTTCAGGGTTGGTGGCAGCTGCAAGTAACCAGCAGAGGAAATTAATAAAATTTCAAAACACTCTAACAAAGGAAAAAATGAGAAAAGCAATCAACTCTCTGGAGGCTGGAGGGAGAATCTGTTAATGGCATTTCAGATAAAACACTAAGGCAAAGGTTGTTTGTGAGTGTACTGGTAGTGGAGAACAAAATGGCTACCATTTGAAAACTTAAAGTTATAAAATAGAATAAGGCATTGATATGGAACCATCTGAAGCCAGCCAGGCTAAGATCTTTTTTTCCATGCACTAAGCTGAATCTAGATTATGTTCAGAGCATGCCATCGACCAACGGTGGAAATTGCTAGTCCATTTTATAAACTGTTCCTCTGTTTTTCTCCCTAACTGTAGAACCCTGCCTTAGGCCACAATGAAATTGGAGCTTAAAGAACCCAACCACTTACCCAGCTTGCTCAGATCCTCCTGAAGATTGTCCCATCCTCAAGGGGCTCCATGACCCTGGCCAACTTGGTGTCATCAGTAGACTTAAACAGTGTGCTGAAGACCCCTGCTTCTAGAAGGTTGACAAAACTGCTAAACATCAGTGGCTCCAGCACTGATGCCTGAGAGATGTCACTGAGTACCCTTTCTCACTCTGGAGTGGTACTCATCCTCCAGAACCCACTGCTTTGTGCCTCTAAACCAGCTAGCAATCCACCTCAAGCATACTTAGTGTATACCTCCCTGATGTACTTTTCCCACAAGCTTTCCATGCACCATAGGGTCAGTAACCTTGCTCAAATCCAAATACAGTTGATAATCATTGGCCCTGCTCCTGTGCACCTTTCTGGTCACCTCCTTGAAGAGGGTAATCAGATTGACACAGCATAGTTGGCCCTTCACAAAGCCATGCTGAGAGGGGGTAAGAAACTTGACCAACACTGTGGTTAGGCTGACTTTATTCATTTATCACTTTATTTGCTGAGCCATGTTATAGCCTACCAGCAGAGGTGGTACAGTAGGCACAAAAATCATTAATGGACTTTTTTATACCCTGGGCTAGATTTTCAAAAGCCCATGATTGTCGCAATCTGTGGGTGCGCCAAAGACGTGGCACACAGGGCTCGCAACAATCACCCAGCTGGCAGTTGGAATTTTCTATCCTGTCTGGCAATTGCTGCATATTAGATTAACTTTTTCTGGTCTAGCTTGCAGCAATTCCAGGGACCTGTTTTATAGTGCTTACGCCAAAGGTTTGGTGAAATCTGCTGTAAATCAAATTATGTGTTGCAACTGCAACCGACCTACCACAATCAGGTACAGTTGCAGCAAAGGTGATTGGTGCAGTTGACTGATGCAAGCCATGTACCACCCTTTGAAAAATAAGCCCCCCTGTGCCTTTGATGTAATGCTCAGGTCATGCCTGAAAAGTAGGCAATTGTAAACAAAGACACAGAATAAACATGCACCACTGACAACACATGGTTACTGTGGCTGTCCTCCCATGGTTTTTCTCTTTCTCAATATGCCTGCCTTTTCTCACCATACAGCTACCTTGAGTTGTTTGCCACCTCACTCATGAGGGTGCTGATCACTTCTGGTGAGAATGGTGCACTCAAACCCTTCCCCACACTTCCATCTGAAACACCGGAAGCAGTTATTTATAAAAGATTGATTTTAACTTTTAAGGTTAATGCATCACATGTCTCAGTCTCTCTCCCTCTGTCCAAATCTCACATTCTCAAAAGCAAAGCAAAAATGTGAGTGCATGTGTCAAAACTGGAACTTAAACCTAAAGATTAACTTGTATTCCATGGTTTATATAGCACTACATTCACTTTTAAAACTGCAGAATGCAGTGCTGTGTGAAATAAAAATCCAGCAGCAGAATTGCAACAAAAGTTGGAATTTCACTTCCTCAAAATTTTGGAATGCACTTTGGCAACATTTGTAAAATTCTGACTTAGAGCAGCAGAAATGTACTGCAGATTGATGCATTAAATTGTGGAACGGAATTCTGCAAAACAGATGAGCCTGTTATCTATAGACCTGCTTGATAATTGCTTCATTGTGGATTGATGTATTAAATTGAAGAATGGAACTGTGCAGAACTGTCATTCCACAGTTTATGTATGCCATTTCACATTTCAGTCAGAATATTTTCATGGAACAGGGCAACAATTCATGGAACACAGTTGGAAGATTCGATTTTACCAATGTCAGACATTTGGGAAATTTCGTGAAATCTTAATTTACATTTTCTGCCCGGTACTAGTAGTGAAAATCAATTTCAGTGAAAGAAAGCTTCATCGCTGAAAAGCAGATGCGGAATGATATACTACAATTTCAATACAAAAACTGCAGTGACACTAGAACTGCAGAATGGCTTTCTGCCTGTTTAAAATAGTCCATTCATAAAATCAGAAACAAATAATGGAAATCACAATCTGTGATTTCAATAATGAATCTGCTGAATACTTACAGAATACTGTGGAATTACCCAGAAATGTCTGGAACACATTTTGGAAGTGGAATTGTCATCCTGCAGGAATCCTGCTGGTGGAATTCCTCTTTCCGCACAGCTCTAATTCTGAGGCATGAGTCAAAGCAAAGTGACTTCCAATGCCCAAGAAGTGATGTTATTTTTTGATGTACTATGCATTGTAGTGTTTTATTGTGATTATAAAATGACCACAAATATGACTGACATTAATAATTCCAGTAGTATAACATGATGAGATATGAGAATAATGCCTGTGTAGGTGTGTGTTAATGAGAATTTTTTCACACACCTGAGGTGTGTGTGAAAAATCCTCATAACTCACACTTTGCACAGGCATTATTTTTTATAATAACTGAACAAAGGTTTCAGAGAGAAAAACTGTATATGTGTGAGTGTTTCCCTGAGCAGCTGCTGCATTTGCACAAATACAGTAAGCTTTCATTCTCGCGTCAGTGAAGTGACAGTGCAAGAAGGAAAATGCCATAATAACCCACTGTCAAGTTATTACGGCATTCTGTGGGTTATTACAGTATTTTATCAAGACTGGATATCCAGTCATTATAGGGGATCACCAATTATTATACTGAGATATTTGCACAGTTTTGACATTCTTACAGCTAGTCAGCTTTCAGGGTTTCTCTCATGCAATTAATTTATGGGTGTGTTTCACAGATTTAATTTAATGTTTTCATATTTATGTGAATGACACCCACATTCATTTTTCTGTTAAAACTTGGTTAAATGATATGTTCACAAATGTGGAAGTTTGTCTGTGAACTAAATTCCTGGTCAGTTAATCATTCATTTTTTTATGAGTTGAACATTAAAAAAAGACTGAGATTATTTATGTTGCCACAAATGGTCAGTTTAATGAAGTTCGTTCTGATCTCATTATTTATTTGTTTAACCAGGTATAGCACACTAAGCTGAAAGCTTTTTTTACAGGAGCGACCTGGGAGTAAAGGAGGTTAAGTGATTTGCTTAGGGTCACACAGTATGCAAGTAGAAGCTGTGAGATTCAAACCCAGGTCTGGTCTGCTGGATGTCACCAGATTTGCAGCTCAGAGCCTTAGACCACTGCACTATACTGCCTCATTACAATCCTTGATCCTGGCTGTGGCCTTCAAGTGGCTGCCACAATTGTAAAAAACCTGGGGGCCATTTTAAAATCTAGCTTGTTATTTGAAGTCCATAACAATTCAATAAGGAGAGATGCAATGTTTCATCTTAGAAACATTTCAAAGATAAAG
The DNA here is from genome assembly GCA_016271365.2 of Neoceratodus forsteri. NCBI lineage: Eukaryota > Metazoa > Chordata > Ceratodontiformes > Ceratodontidae > Neoceratodus > Neoceratodus forsteri. Next base: position 763,198,064 of record CM057451.1, read on the forward strand.
AAAAATATTAATTTGGAGCTGTTAAAATGTTGACAGATGCCTTCATTATTTCTATAACAGATTGCTGCAATGCTATTCTTTCATGTCTATCCAATATAACATTAAGTTAACTGTAGTATGTGTTAAACGCAGAAGCCAAGATGGTTTCACACTATTCTGTTCAGGATCATATTGCTTTCATTTGTAGACACCTGCATTAATTGCCAGTTTCATTTAAATTGATTTTAAGGTTTTTCTGTTGACACATAAACAGCTTTATGATTAAGGTCCCAAATACCTCAAAGACTTGAAGGAAAATTAAAAAAACCTGTCACACGAAGGACAGACAAATAGATTTTTTTCAAGTGAGAAGGGTGCACAGACCTCTCAGATTTGTTAATCAAATATGCTCTACAAGGCCTTTAAGGTCTGCTAATTCTAAACTCTTCGCTATCCCTAAATTTCATCTAAAAACTGTAGGTGGTAGAATATTTGCTGTTCAGGCTCAATTACTCTGAAATGACCTACCCCTTGCCCTTAGACAAATTGGTTCATTAGCTGTTATTTCTGTAAGACTGATCTCTAAACAATGAGGTTTACACAAGCACTCGAGACTTCTGGAGTCATTTGTATTCTAATGGTTTTATTTAACTGGTTTTAACTGTTTTTATATGTTGTTATTCAAATATTGTATATTTTTTGTTATATTACATGTATTTACTATACTGTACTGTAGGGCCCAGATATTCAGAAATGTGCCAAAGGCCAGCACAGGTCCAGTGCAGTGCAAATCCTATGCGCTGTGGTGCAACAGGAGCCATATTCAGAGGTTGCACTGGTCACACTGCACCAGTGCAATCCAGCTGAATATGGCACATTTGTGCCATGGCGCAACCAGGCTTGTCCCATGGAGCAACCAGAGTTGCAACATGGTGCAAACACAGTTGCGCCACGGCGTAAACACAGTTGCACCATGGCGCAGAAAGAGATGTTCCAGCACAACTGTGGGAGCAGAGCTGCAGGGCAGCAGAGGGGGACATGGCACAAAGAAGAGACCCAGGGACAGAGGCAGAGAAGCACAGTGACAGGCCACCAGAGGCCACCGACAGCATGGCACAGCAGGGCGCACACAGGCACCAAGACACCCCCCCAGAACACAACAGTGGCACAGATAGTAGGCAACAGGAGGTGCCAAAGGCCAATGGAAGGCCACCAAGGGAGCTCACCCACAGGCTGCAGGCTGTGCCCCACCCACACACCCAGATCAGAGCAGGCCACACCCAGGACCACGCAGCCAAGCACACACACACACTACACAGGCACACAGGCAGCCCACACAGTAGACATGGAATGTGCCAGAAGGCATGTAGTGTGGCAGACCACATGGGACAGGCCACACAATGCCAAGCAGGTGCCCCAACACAGTGTGTGGCCAGGACCCGACCAAAGATCATGGCCATGTGCCATCACCATGCACACACCCACCACACCCCCCCCGACAGCTGCCCCATGGGCACCCCAAGGCACAGCCACTGACCGAGGGGAGGAACACCACCACAGTGGGACACACCACAGCACACAGCAGTGAACCACAGAAGCACAACATGCACTCCGGTACCTACATAGCACATGGACAGACACTGGGCTACTGCAGTGTGGCTCCTTACACCACCTGCAAAGCAGACACTGATACAGGTAGGTAAGTCAAAAAATATATATTGCAAAAACAAACTATTTACATCAACAAGGGGTTGGGAAGGGGTAGGAAAGTGATGGAAGGGAATAGGGAACAGGGACGGTACAGTGGGATGGGGACTGTAGGGTGAGGTGCAGCAGGGGAAATGGGAATGCTGGGGCCAATCTACTGGTGGCCATGGCCTGCCACCCCTTGGTGCCCTCACCACCTCCTTTCCTCCAGCACCAGGCAGCAAACCTGCAGGACAGCCTCCATTGTACTAGATGTAATAAGGATCAGCTGCCAGAGCAGCCTGCAGTAGACAGGCCTCCGTCATCTTCACTGGACACCTATGACAAGGGACAGGACAGGTGATCAGTGCAATGTCCCAAGGAACCATGCCCACCCACAACACACAATGGGAAGTGGGAACACACACCCCTGGAGAGCCCGTACCAGTCACCTGCATGGGGGTGAGCCAATGCCTGCCAGCAATGCAGCACACCACGACAGTGCACAGAAGTGGTCCCCACCGCACAATGGCCACCAGACTGCTCAATGACAGTCACATGGTACAGTGCACCGGCAGCACCACAGCAACATCAGTGTCAGTGGGTACACACCCACCCCACCAACAGCTGGCATATGTGTTCAATGGATGCTCCACAGTGGCAAGCACCACGCACAGTGTGACACACACATCTGCCACAGCACATGGCACAGGCGGCCATGCCTGAACCCACCCCCCCGCCACCCCCCATGTAATGTCAGAAGACCACAACAGTGCCTACCTGCCCTCCCTTGGCCCCAGTTTTGCTGAAGCCATCCTGCACCACCTCCATGGCCCACTGTGGCCAGCTGTCCTGCCACTGCCACTGTCTCTGCTGCCTGCACCCTCTGGTGATTCTCAGGCCCTAGGAATGGAACATAGAGAGGTACACATCAGTAAACATCCACAGCAGCTGCCATCCACACCCACCCCGTGCACAGGGTGAGCCCCTGCCTGACACATCCCACACAGCTGTATTGCAATGCAAGCGATGGCTGGCAATGCCACCCGTGATGCACACAATGAAGTGCTCACCTGCAGTGCTCCGTAGCTGTGCTGCACCTGCTGTGGTGTACCTGTTGTGTGGTCCACGCATGCATATTGCACCATCTACCTGTGTGTACCATAGTGCTCCTGTGCAATGGTGTCCTGGTGTTGTCTCACCTGCTGTTGTAGCTGGGGATCCCTCTGCCAAGGGGGTGACTGTCCACCTCCCTCCAGCCCATTGCCTCCGTCATCCCCACTACTGTCGCCCTCATCAGCCTCAACAGCTATTCCATGGTCAATGGCCATGTTATGTAGTATGCAGAAGGCCAGAAATAGGCCACAGGTTTTCAAGGGGCTGTACTGTAGGGCACCACCTGACCTGTCTAGGCAATGGAACTATGCTTTCAGCATGCCAAAGACTCGCTTGATGATGTTGCATGTGCTGGTATGTGCCTCATTGTAGTGTTCCTCTGCTGGGGATGATGGGCGCTGGTAGGGGGTGAGCAGCCATGGCTGCAGTGGATAGGCACTGTCCCTTATGTGGATAATGACATGGTTAGCTCTCTGCTATTCTATGCTGTGCCCCTTGCCTGTCTGTGGTGCCCACACCAGCATGCATGCCCTGCTCTCCCCCATCCCAAGGTATGCTCTGCCCATCGCCCCTTGCCCATGCCATAGTCACCCACTAGGTGGCCCATGGGGATGTCCCCATGTTCGAACCTGTGGCACAGCACAGAGGTGTGCCAGATGAATGCATCATGTGCACTCCCAGGGTGTGTGGCGCAGACATTGGTTATGTGCCCCATGGCATCACACACCATCTGGCAGTTGACACTCGGGCTCCCCTTCCTGTTGATGTATGCCACACCCTCGGGGTCAGGTGGCATGTGGATGCCCACGTGGGTGCAGTCAATGGCCCCAATCATGCCAGGTATACGTGCTACCCTGTGGAAGTCCTGCATGGTTGCAGTACGCTCTTCCTGTGTGCTGGGGAAATGGATGTATTCTGACACACATGGCAGAAGAGCATTGAGGAACTGTGTGAGGAGGTGGGACGTGGCTGACTGGGTTATGTCTATGGTGTCCCCTGTTGGTATCTGGAAGGTGCCTGTGGTGAACAGGCACATGACGGCTGTCACCTTTGTGTCCATGGACATGCGTGGATCTGTCTGGTGGGTGCCTGCATCTCCTCACTGCACAGCTCACAGAGGTACCTTAGAATGGCCCTGTTCAGGCAGTAGTGGCCCACAATCTCCATGCCACTGTACTGCTCGAAGGTGATGCAGGCGCAGTAGCACCTTTTTCAGGCATACTGCCAGTGGGCCCATCCATGGCCACGTCACTGTTCCTCCTGCCCCCTCACACCCCTCATTATGGCCTCCATCATGAAGGGTGCATTTTCCATGGCCCTTGCTGTCCAATATCCCCCTGGGCAATTGGCTGCTGCTGGCTGTGTGCCACCCTGGTGCATTGCCTGGCAGTGTGTCTGTCTGTCTTTCTCACTCTCTCTCTCTGCCCCTGTCTCCCTCTTCAATGCCAACTCTGTCCCTCTCCGTCAGTGTCTGCCTTGGTCTGTCTGTCAGTCTCTCTCTCTCTCTCTCTCTCTCTCTCTTTCCTTCTTTCTTTCTCTGTCTCATTCTCTCTCTCTCTCTCACTCACTCACTCACTCCCTCTCACCTGGTGCAAGTGCTGTCTGTGTGCTTGTGCCCTGCATTTATAGGAACAAGTCTGCTCAGCGCATCTTTGATTTACTCCACATTTGCGCTATGGTTTCACAGTTGAATATCCCACTGCACTTGATATTCATGGAACTACCCCCTGAACTTGCACCTGCATTCATTATAGTTGCGCATTGGTGCTATGAGATTTGCACTGTGCACTGGCTCCCGCTGAATATGACTCCTTGGCACAAGTCCGCACTTGCACTGGCGCAACTCAGTGGAGCCATGTGCAACTGCTTTGAATATCCGGGCCTATATGTATACTTGTTATGGACTGTCTATTATTTATTGAATGTGTGTTATGATTTTAGCTGTACAGTGCTCAGAACATTTTGGATGGCTGATATATCAATAAAGTTGGATTGGACCTATTATGAAGTATAAAAATGCATTTACATAAAAAAAAAATCACTTTATTCTTTTCACAAGAAAATAAGAAGTTTGGATCTTCAAAGTACTCAGCAGAGCTCTTGAATAAAACCAAATTATTCCACTTGGTGGTGGTGGGGCAATCCAAATACAAACAATATCTGGAACCTGGCCAGCTCTGAAAATTAGAACAAAGAAACTGTTCTTTAAAAAAATAATTAACATAACTTGAAATGAAAATTAGTAATAGCAAGGATCTAGTAATTTGCATCTATTTACATTTTAATGATATGCTACTTATGTCAATTAACGATATTGTGATAGTAGATGAAATGTAGGGTCCATCTTGTCTGTCCCTCCTGATACATGGCAGTGACTATACCCCACTTTGATTATTGACATACATAGAAGCATAACCCCCCAGAATGTGACCCCCAGTCATGTTGCGCAACCCTTGGGAGAATAACATTAAGAGTTACACAGCATTGATACGGGTAACATTCTGCCAATAAAGCCTGGCACCTCAACTTCAAGTGTAATAGTAGTACTAGACTTTATATAGTATGGTACACTTCTGTGGAGGCTCAGGGAATCTAACAATACTTAAAACAACACACATTAAAATCAACAGCATGTACAATAATAAAATATAATTTAGAAACAGACAAGTACAGCATCATATGAATTCCATGTCACATGTTCAGATGTTATCAATGTAGTCAGTGTGTAGTGTAGTCACTGCTAACCCCTGTTCTTGGGCCACACTTTCCTGAAGGTCATGGATGTGACTTGAACAAAATTTGTTTCATGAGGTTGAAGTGTGTGAAACCACCTTTTGAGGGGTTGGGGGGGTGACATCCTTCACATTTTATTGCAGAACAAATCAAGCTGGATATAGTTTACAAGCATTTTGACCAGTGGGACTTGATGATGAGATTGACTTTGTTTCCCTTCCTGGGTGTCCAGTGATAACAGGGAAGGATAAACAGTGACCTACAAAAACAACAAAGGGAAAATAGTGTGTGACATTTTGGCAACTTACAGAGTTCCCCCCTCATTGAGTTGTAGCCCCCTGGAGTTGGTTAACTATAAAAAGGGGCTGTGGTGGCAAAGACCCCCACAAAGGAAGGTGCGGGGGGGGGCGAAGCCACCATAAAAACTGCATTTGCTGTTTCACCAGTAGCTGTTTACCCTTTGCTGTTTTTCCTTTACTGTTTTTGAAATAATAATTCCTTTTTCTAATGTAGCCATTCAATTTTGCATTAAAATATCACATGTTAATAAGTGGCTGATGGTATAATCCCACTACACTATTTTATCTTTTTTTCTTTTGTTACCATTTAGATCCTGGCCCAGATATTCAAACTGAGCCCAAAAAGTGCGCAATAGCAGGAGCAAGTCTATTGCACCCATGTGCAACAGACGTGATATTCAAAAAAGGAGCAGGTCAAATTGCGCCTACAGCCAACGTCTGAATATAGCACAACCTGCTCCATAGCGCAACTAGGGAGGGGAAGCTGAGCAGCTATGATGCGCTATAGCGCAACAAGGGATGTTCAGCTGAGCAGTCCAGAGGTGCCATAGCGCAAGCAGGGAGCCCCCCAGCTACAGAGCAATGTAACTACACAATCAGGGAGGTAGGGGCCCACCACCCATGCCACAGATGGGCACAGGAACACACAGCAGAACAGACATTGCCCCCCCACACCCCAAGCACTGGACAACCAGGGGAGGGCTGGAATAACCACTGGTCCATGGAGACAAGCAACCAACCCACAGCCTGGCCATGGTGTCCCATCACACCTACCGGCAAGCTGTGACTGGCACACAAGGAGGGCGGACCACCCTGTGCCACACCATCCCCCCCAGTGCACAGTACACCCTACACCGTGACCCCCAGGCACCCCCCCATGAGCAGTGACCACCACTGCAGGAATCCCCATGCATGCCACCACCCCCACAGTGTTAATGCAACCCTGTGCACCACAGAACCATGCAAGCTAGCTCCACCATGAGCACCCATCAGCAGGTTGCAGCACATGGCAATGCAACAACGGCAGACAAGGTGCCACCATGCACAGTCCCCCAAGGTACTGCTAAGAGACTGACCATGCATTGGCACAAGAGTGACCCCATATTGGACGGTCGTGTAGTTGACACCTCCCCCAGTGGTACAGCGCTCCGCACAGTATTCCAGTAACACACCCCAGCCCACCACTGGCCACAACAGCCAACACAGACACCCACAGTGGTGTGTGGAAGCATGCACCACACCAGATGCCACACAGGGTCTGGACAGACACCCACCCATACCCAAGGGCACAACAACACAGGGATGCAGTGGTGGGGCAACCAAGCCCCCATTGTAGTCCCATGTAAGCCGTGTACACACAACCTGCAGTCCACCATGGCACTGGAGTGCCAACCACCCTGCACAGGCACCATGGACCAATACCCCACTATTAGTCACTCGGAGCACAGGCCACAGACAGTGGGGTACATCCCCTGCAACACACACAAGCCACAGCATGGAGGTGGGACAATGACCGTGTTGCCCACAGTGCCACCTGAGCCAGGCATGCACCACACCAGTGACATGGGCAACCCAGCAAAGCGACGGGTACAGTGTCCGCCCTGCAGGGAATGCCACCACTGACATGCCAGCAGATCATGCAGGTCACAGACAGGCATGTGTGTCGGCTGCACAGGCCATGGACAGGCTGATGGGTGCACCATGGACACAGAGCACACGCCATGGACCACTGCACACAGTCATCCAGTGCACGGGGAGCAACACACACAACACAGACACTGACTGATATCTACCCCCACACCATAGACACCTCCACACGGACACACACACATACCCATGACTGCACCAGCCCTGATGCCATGCACACCACTGCAGCTGAGCACCTATACCCCACTGCAAATCAGAGACCACCATGGTATTCATAGAAAAGTCATATGTATTATAAAAATAAAGAAATCAACTATTTACATAAACAACAACTATATACAGTTATTTGGGGGGACACAAAAAAGGTGGGGGAGGGCAGGGGGAAGGGGTGTACAAATGGGATGGGATAGGAGGGGTGTGAGGGTGGGTCCAGGGGGGATGGGAGGTCAGGGATCAAGGGACTATTGTCTCCCATGCTGGTTCAGGCTCTGGCCCCCCCTTGCTCTGTGCCTCCGAAGTACCCCCGACTCATCTATTCTTCAAAGGATCGTGACTGTCTCCTGTGCCAGGGTGAGGAGCTCCTGCAGGGTGTCCCTGATTTCCCTCAGATGTCTCGCACCTAGGACAAGGGAGCACAGTCAACAGGTGTGAAAGCACAACCCCATACAGTCCGCCCACTGTGCATGGCATATGGCCATGGGAGATACCACTGTGATGGTGTGTGACCAGCCGCAGTGATCACGTCCACAGGACCTGCCCACCCAGGCACATACAGCCATGCGGAACGCTGCACACACCCACCAGCCAAGTCATGCACAGCACCACCGTGGCCATCTAGTGACATGGCTATGTGGTGCAAAGGCAGTGGCACAGCCATACACCTGGTGCACGCATGCACCACCAGTGACGCACACCCAGACATGCATTGCCACTGGACAGTGTTGACTGTAACCAGTGGTGTGCATGGCAGTGATGTCAATGAATGGTGGCCATGCCCCGCTGCCCACCATGTCACACACCTTGTCACACAGCATGCAATATTAATCATGGATGTCTGTCACTCACCCTCATAGGGCCAGTCGGGTGGCCGTTGTTGATCCTCGGCCTGCCTGGCTGTGGCTTCCACCACCCTCCGCTCTGCACGTAAGAACATCAGTACATTCCTGAAGCAAAGTCCCCCTGCTCCAAGGAGTGTGCCACCCCACCCAGCCAGACCCACCCACCCCACATCCTGTGAACACCACCACGGCCAACCCCATACAGTCCCTCCCCTATGTGCTGGACACATACAACAATGTGACCCATATGGACAATAACAGTGTGTTGATGGAACCCCTACCTGGACATGGTACTATGCCCCTCCTGGCACGTGACCTCAGTCTGGCCAGTAGCTCCGGCTCCCTCCTCTGCAGATCACCATATCAGTGCCTGCACTGCTCAGCTGTTCTGCCCCTGCCTGTCACCTCCTCAAGGACTGTGGCCACCTCTTGCCACACCTGGGACCTTGCCCTATCCAGGGGGGCCTCCCCAAAGAGAGGCCCATGGTGTGGCTTGATTGTGGCCACCAGATTAGCCAGTTCGATGGCCGTCCAGGGAGCAGCCCTTCTCTGCACCATTGCGTTAGCTATAGTAGGCAATATGGTGCTCTGCAGCATGGTACCCCATGTGCAGATGCTGCGCAGTACAGCGCTGCCATTCCCTATCACGCTGTTACTGAACAGCACGATAGAGGTGCACTTATGCCTGATTCATGGCACCAAGGGGGAAAAGGTCGGGCACAGGGTCAAGGGTCCCTGGCGCAAGGCCACACACAGCGCCATAGGATGACAATGCGTGTAGTGCGATTGGCTGCCTGTGTGCCAGCACCACAGTGGACTATCGGGCAGTTGGGCCATTGTGCCTATGAAGGCCCATTGCCACAGTGCCATGTAGTGACCTTTGCTATAGCGCCACTGGCACAATGGTGGCCATGCCCTGTACTGCCTACTGCGCACAGCACGTCATCAGCATGGCAGATGCCTGAGTCAGCAACCTGGGCATGCGCAGTGAGGTGTACTACGCATGCCACAGAACTGCGCCATTGGCTCAGCACGTTCAACACAATTGCGCAAAGCACAACAGCGCGATATTCAGCCGTCATATGCAAATCATCTGATCAGCCATTCATTGGTGCAACACTGCAATTTGCATCTAATTAAAGTTGTTCCTCACCTCATTTGCATGGATTGCGCTATAAAGGTGCGACAATGTGCTGCAGTGGCCATAGTCGGTTACTGCAGTTTATTGGTGAGTTGCATGCTGTGTGGGAGTGTGGACTGTGGATTCATGGACATGCATGGGATGGCACAGTCACAGGTAACAACTGCCATTCTTACAGGCTACATAATGACTGAGCACATTCTTGGAGAGGAGGACAACAGTGGTGGGAGGAGGAGGAGGCCGAATTTCACTAAGGCCAAAACCGAGGCCCTCTTTGAGGCCTACCTGGCTTAGAAGCCACTGCTCAGTGGATGGCGGGGCACCACTCAGGCCCGTGCTGCTACATGGGAGGAGGTGACATGTGCTGTGAACCTGCATGGCAGCCACCAGCGCTCCATGCAGGAGTGTAAGAAGAAAATGGGTACAGACAGGAGGAGGGTAAAGGAGAAGGTGGCTGCCATCAGGGCGGCACGTGCTGCAACAGGTGGGGGACAGCTGGAGGTGGTACAGCTCACCCCAGTGGAGGACAGGCTTGCTGCAAGCATGCACCGAAGTGCCATAGAGGGAGTTATGGGCGGTGGCTTCCAGACGAGTGGTGGCCCATCTCTGCATGGTAAGTCATGGTCTGTCTGAGGGGGGGCCGGGTAGGTCACACTCAGTAACACGACTTTGCTTTCCCTTACAGATCCTGAGCATCTGCATGGGTCAGCAGTGGTGGGCCTGTCCACTGCGGACAGTTGGACGGAGTCGGAGGTGGGACCATCCACCTCCACAGGTATGTGTGGATCTGTATGACAGTGGGACCGCCTGGCTGTGCACACTGATGTCATTGAGACAGGTGTGGAGGAAGCCCTGCCTGTGTCCCAGCGTGCTGGCATCCATGGATGCCAGCACGCTGTGGCTGTGGTTGGGGCAGAGTCCAGCACCAGTGATGATGACATGACCGTCATGGGCAGTGACACGTGTGTGCCACAGGATGGACACACAGCAGGGCAATTCGCACCCATGGCTGTGTCTGGTGCTGCCATGAGGGCCTGCATGTCAGCACAGTCCCAGGCTGTGCCTGTCAGCACCAGTTGAGCAGCACTGGTGTCTGTTCAGGACAGTGGGACTGTTGCAGCCACTGCGGCGGCACCACTGAGCCCTGGGGTGTGGCAGCTGGAGGGGCAGCATCAGCAGTTGCCCACTGGGCCTGGGGGTACAGGGTTCAGCGGCGGCATCTGTGCACCACCTGTGGACATGCCCAGACCTGGTCCTGGTGCACAGCACCCACCCTCAAGGGGTGCTGAACATCAGGCCCTTGCACACCCTGAGGGACAGGATGTCGAGGAGGCTGATGACCTCTTGGATGAGCACACCCGCCTACTGCGGGCATCGGTCCAGCAGCAGATGTGGCTTGCAATGTCCGTGGAAGCACTGTGTGTGGCTCTGAAGCGGGCAGAGGAGCGTCGCAGCAGGGACACCGAATGGATCCTGGCACGGATGGACCGTTTGCGGGAGGATGTGACCACTGCCATTGACAGGCATGCACAGGCATTCATTGCTGTCATGGCCACAATGGGCACACAGTCAGGTGCCCATGCATCGCGGACACCACACAGTGCACTCTCCACCCCCCATTCCCAGCGTCGTTCGACTCCCACCCTGTCGACGCAGGGTTCAGCTGTGAGCATCCCGAGCACTCCTGGTGCAGGCATGTTCAGTGTGCTGCAGACCCCTGCACGGGCATGGTCATGTTCATGCAGTGGAACCCCTGGGGGATCATCGGTGCCACCCCATGATGCCAGTGGTCAGCCGGCCAGTGCTGGCAGGTCTCGGCGGGGCTGCCCACGCATCCGTGGCGGCCGTGGCACTGTGTCGCGAGACTGACCTGTCTCCCAGCATGGCTACTGTCTGGTGCCGCCCTGTGTGCATTGTGTGTTTCAGTGGGCAGTGCACGGGTGGGTACCCGGCCCTGCACGCAGACACACAGTCCACCTGCACACCATCCTGGCAGCTGTCCGCAGTTATGTGTGCATGATGATGCCTGCATTGTGCTGTACACCAAAGTGCAATGGTGCCCAGCATCTGACACATGCACATGGACAGGCAGTGGGTGTGGTGGCCTGTGGACATGTGTGTTGCTAGGGTGTGCGTTCTGGGTTGGTGTGCCTTCTGGCCTCTGTGCACGTTTGTTGCATTGTGTGTGTGCATGTGTGTGTGTGTCCTTCGGTGTGGCATGTTCATCCTCACCCATCCCTGGCTGTGTGTGTGCCTCTGTGCCCTGCCACTTTTCTCGATGGCATGCACCCCCCAGTGTGGGTTCCTGTGTGTTTGTGGGTTGTGCCTTGGCCAATGGTGGTTGCACATGGCCCCATGACTTACCTGGGTTGGCTGAAGTGCTCCTCAGTGATGATGTTCCGGTGCAGCTGTGCCATCTGGAGCAGTCGGGGGTCCTGTCGCCAAGGGGGGCTGCCCATCACCAGCATCACCAGTGTCCCCATCGTCCCCATCGTTGTCTCCCTCTTCGACCTGTACGGCTATCCCACATTCATTTGCCATGTTGTGCAGGATGCAACAGGCCAGGAATATCCCACAGGCCTTTGAGGGGCTGTACTGTAGGGCACCGCCAGAGGTGTCCAGACAACAGAAACATGCCTTCAGCATCCCCGAACACCCACTCGATGACATTGCGTGTGGTGGCATGTGCCTCATTGTAGCGTTGCTGCAATGGGGTCGTGGGCCACTGGTAGGGTGTGAGCAGCCAGGGACAGAGTGGGTATCCACTGTCACCTGTGTGTAGGGGTGGAGGTTAGTTTGGTGATCAGCATCACCCTGCCCCAAGCCATGTAGGCCACTACCCATGGCACCTCTGGCCATGCCCCCACAGGCCCTAGATTTTTCCATTTGGTTTGCATACTCACCCACTAGGTGTCCAGTGGGGATGTCCCCACTCTCAAATCTGTGGCACAGTGCTGAATAGTGCCAGATGAATGAATCGTGTGCTCCCCCAGGGTGTGTGGCACAGACATTGATGATGCGCCCCCTGGCATCGCACACCACCTGGCAGTTGATGCTGGCATGGTCCTTGTGATTCATGTAAGCGGCCCCCTCATAGCCAGGTGGTGTGTGTATGGCCACATGGGTGCAGTCTATTGTCCCTAGCATGCCAGGCATATGTGCTACCCCGTGGAACTCCTGTATGTTTGCTGTGTGCTCCGCCAGTGTGCTGGGGAAATGGATGTACTCCTCAGCATGTGGCAGCAGTGTGCTGAGGAATTGGGTGAGGTGGCATGATGTGGCCGACTGGATTATGCCTGTGGTGTCCCCAGTTGGTCTCTGGAAGGTAACCGTGGTGAGCAAGCACATGCAGGCTGTTACCTTGGTCTCCACTGACTGGGCATGGCTCCGTCGTGTGGGTGCCTGCATCACATCACTGCACAGCTCACAGAGCTGCCTCAGTATTGCTCTGTTCAGGCGGTACCGGCCCACAATCTCAGCATCTGTGTACAGCTCAAAGCTGGTGCGGGCTCGGTACTGTCCGTTGGGGGCATACCGCCAATGAGCCCTTCCAAGGCCACGTCCCCCTACTGCCTGCCTTCTCACCCCCTCATTACGGCCTCCATGTGGAAGGTGGCACTGGCCATGTTCCTGGCTTGCGATCACCCCCCCCAGCAGCTGTTACTTTATTCCCCCCGCTGTCCTGGCTGCTACCTCCCCTGCACCGGGTACACCTGCCTGTGCTGGCCTCGAGCTGTGTGGCTCCCCACACCTTCCCTGTGCCTGTCTGTTGCTGTGGCCTTTCCATGGCCTGCCCTGTTCCTGCCACTTGCCCTGTCTGTGTGCCTCTGCCTCTGACACATGTGGCTTCCCTGTAGCGTTCTTGCACCTCTTCCTTGCTCCTTTTTATTTTGGCTCATTTCCGCTATGGCGCAACTTCCGCTTGCTCCACTGTTGTGCATTGCGCAAGTCTTTGAATATCACACTGCGCCATTTATGCATGGTTCCTCCCCCTTCAGTTGCGCATGCCTTCATTATCATTGCGCTGTTGCTCAGAATGATTTCGGGGGCGCAACTGCCTCCTGCTGAATATCGCAGAATGGCGCAAATTCGGACTTGCGCAGGCACAACCCTATTGCGCATGGCTCAACTCTTTTGAATATCTGGGCCCCTTTCTTCTTTTGAATCTTGACAAGACAAAATTCAATTTTCACCAAGTATGCTTATTTCCACATGCATGCCGTTGAGGGACTGGTGTTCCTTCGTGATATTTGTTTAAATAAATATATCTAGAACCTCTTTTTGTATACAAGTCATTTGTTGTTTTTCTAGACCTGTTTACTTGTTTTTTTTTCTTATTATTCTGATTTGTTAGGTGTCACAGGTTTCCTTTGTTCTTTTTGTTCCCCTCTTTCTCCTTTGGATCATCACGTCATTTTCATTAATTACACTTTAACAGGAACTAGTTCTACTTATAGTCATTTTATTGTTAATGATTTGATTTCTCTGTGAACAGGATACTGTTATCTGTTTATTGAGCTATCAGTATGAGTAAATGATTTAATGAACAATGTAGTATTGCTACCAGTTATCCCTGTGTTGGAGTTAAGATGTCTTATATCTTTACTTATTACTATTTGTGATAACTCATTTATGCACAGTCACTTTACCTTAGGGCCTATACAATAAATATGGTCTCACACACTCTCTGTCCTTCTGAAAAAGTGGCAGGACACAACAAAGAACTGTGGTAATCTGTTACCTTGAGTTGTCTGCATGAGACACCATTTCATTTTTGCAACATACAGTAGTTGCTATTGATTCATCATCATCAGTATCAGTGGCTCAGTAGTTAGTATGTTTGTCAGAGGGGCAGGAAGATTAAAGGTTGTAGGTTCTAGCCCCATACTAGGTACTTAGGTAATATCCACAACTGACACTGTAGTGCAGTGCGGGGGAGTGGGGCTGCACTTCTGAGGTGACATCCTTTGGACGAGACACTAAACCAAGGTCCCTTCAACCCATCTCAGGTCACTGTCCAGGTGGAAGTTAAAGATCCCATGACACTCATCAAGGAAGTGTAGGGGAATTTCCATGGCTTCACGGTCAACATTGCCCCCATCAATAATATAGGTTCATGTAACGCACCAATAGGAAGCACCTGGAAATAAGCTATCACATCTTAGTATGCTCTTCCTATTACAGCTCAGTGTGCTCTTCCTTTCACAGCTCAATGTATGCTTCTTATCACAGCTAAGTGTACTCTTCCTATCACAGAATAGTATCCTCTTCCTATCACAACTTACTGTACTCTTCCAATCACACTTAGTGTACTCTTCCTATCACAGCTTACTGTACTCTTCCTATCACAGCTTAGTGTACTCTTCCTATCACAGCTTAGTGTACTCTTCCTATTACAGATTAGTGTACTCTTCCTATCACAGATTAGTATCCACTTCCTATCACAGCTTACTGTACTCTTCCAATCACAGCTTAGTGTACTCTTCCTATTACAGATTAGTATCCTCTTCCTATCACAGCTTAGTGTGCTCTTCCTATCACAGCTTAGTGTACTCTTCCTATCACAGATTAGTATCCACTTCCTATCACAGCTTACTGTACTCTTCCAATTACAGCTTAGTGTACTCTTCCTATTACAGATTAGTATCCTCTTCCTATCATAGCTCAGTGTGCTCTTCCTATCACAGCTTAGTGTACTCTTCCTATCACAGCTTAGTGTGCTCTTCCTATCACAGCTTAGTGTACTTTTCCTATCACAGATTAGTATCCTCTTCCTATCACAGCTTAGTGTGCTCTTCCTATCACTGCTTAGTGTACTCTTCCTATCACAAATTAGTATCCTCTTCCTATCACAGTTTAGTGTGCTCTTCCTATCACAGCTTAGTGTGCTCTTCCTATCACAGCTTATTGTGCTCTTAGTGTGCTCTTCCTATTACAGCTCAGTGTGCTCTTCCTATCACAGCTCAGTGTGCTCTTTCTATCACAGCTTAGTGTGCTCTTCCTATCACAGCTCAGTGTGCTCTTCCTATCACAGCTTAGTGTGCTCTTCCTACCACAGCTCAGTGTGCTCTTCCTATCACAGCTTAATGTGCTCTTCCTATCACAGCTTAGTGTACTCTTCCTACCATAGCTCAGTGTGCTCTTCCTACCACAGCTCAGTGTGCTCTTCCTATCACAGCTTAGTGTGCTCTTCCTATCACAGATTAGTGTGCTCTTTCTATCACAGCTTAGTGTACTCTTTCTACCATAGCTCAGTGTGCTCTTCCTATCATAGCTTAGTGTACTCTTACTATTACAGCTTAGTGTGCTCTTCCTGTCATGGTTTAGTGTGCTCTAACTATCACAGCTTAGTGTACTCTTCCTAACACAGCTTAGTGTGCTCTTCCTATCACAGCTCAGTGTGATCTTTCTGTCACAGCTTAGTGTGCTCTTCCTATCTTACTATGACAGCTTGGTGTGCTCTTCCTATCAAGGCATAGTGTGCTCTTCCCAGTCAAAAATGACATATAAATAAATTTATTTAAGTGTTCTCCATTGGTTGTACTTTGTAGTCATTGATGTGCAGCAGAAGGGAGGAACAAGACTGGCCATAATCCTTACTGCCACTATAGTACTATGATAATTAATATTTAACTAGCATAACATTAAGATGTAAATTTTGTAAAATACTAGATGCCAAAAGAGGTTAAAAGAAGACCTTTTAAAACCTTTTTATGCAACCTAAAATGGTAAAGGAGCCCCCAATCCCCTGCTTACACTGAGCTGTGGTTACTGCCCATACACAAGTTTTAGAATCCATACAAAACTAAAGGGACTAATTCTAACACAGAATGACAACAGCTTTAGCACATTTCTCAGACCTAAAGGAGAATTGCTTTTTGTTCCTTATCTGCTGGGTGCTGGATCAATAATACTACAGCCACCATTGTGAGGGAGGGTTTTAATTCTATTGTTTAATTGTCTTTATTGATTTCATTGTAATCAGCATACAGCATGATAACCTGGATCCGACTAGATACAAAAAGCAGGTCTTAAAGCAATGCAGTTTCCTAGCCATTCCATCCTCTTGATACAAAATTAGAGGTACATGTTCACATTTTATTTCAATCTATATGAGACTCCTGTCATGTATAAAATCAC
This sequence comes from Neoceratodus forsteri, assembly GCA_016271365.2. Lineage (NCBI taxonomy): Eukaryota > Metazoa > Chordata > Ceratodontiformes > Ceratodontidae > Neoceratodus > Neoceratodus forsteri. The sequence continues at coordinate 763,214,863 of CM057451.1, forward strand.
AAACTGTAGTAAGAAATATAATGTGACTTACTGGGACTTGAACACAAGCCCAAAGAATACCATTCCAGTGCTCTAACCACTGAGTTAAAGGCTCACATAGTTGGACCTGGGGTTCCCAGACACACTTCCATTCTCTGGTATGCATACTTTGCAACTAGAAATAATCAAGCTGATTATTAGATTTTTTTGGTACAGCATTAGCCACTGTTAAGCAATTTAGATCACAAATTATAGTGACAAAGAAATAATGTAACCCACTGGGGATTGAATCCAAGCCCTCAGAATACTGTCCTGGTGCTGTAACCACTGAGTCACAAGCTCACATTGTTGGACCTGGGGTTCCTAGACACACTCACTTTCATGCATAAAATGATGATTTGGAGTTATGTTGTAATGCTTCAGGTTATTTTACTATAATTAAACTGTAAGCAAAAAAGGCCACAAGTGGAGCAAAATCACACAGCAAATTTCAGTCACTTTTACTTTGTTTCATTTATGCATTATCCCCTGGCCAGCTGCTATCATCAGGGATATAACCTGCTCAGGCAGTTTTGCTGACATTCAGAAAGCAGCTGCCCACCCCTCCCCAAATCTCCTTACCCCCCCCACCATGTCATGTGGGCTAGCCAATTGTGTGACCTTGGATGACACCATGTGCACTGGGTGCATGCACCACTTTTTGCATGGAACAGGCTCCCTGGCTGACTGCATGGGGCTGTTGCATCCTTGTGTGTCCCCCATCTCTCACCTCAGGCTGGCTCAGGCTGCTGTCAGCAGCACTCCCCAGCCCTGGCCACCAGGATTCAGGCATCATGAGTTGTTTCCCAAACCTGAGTCACTGGCATGAAATCATATCACACTTCCACCAGGCCATCAGGTGACCCTCTCACTTTTACCAATTATTATTATAAACCACTTATGTGATTTCAGCCAATCAGCATTGAGAACCATGGGACTTGCATCCTGTGTACAGTTGGCATCTGAGCGTCAGCTTGAAGTGGGAAATTCTACTTCAGCATCACGGAGGAGCATTTCTTTTCTTTTCTTTTTTTTTTAAATAAAATAAATGTGCACGTCACATATTATTAGCAGGTCTAGGAAACGTGAGTGCTTTATAGTTATTGTAGACCCTATTTGAGATTTTTATTACTGAATCAGCATCTCAGGCCATTTAGATGAGAGGACCGTGGAGCTGAGCAGTTCTGTCAGCCTAAACAACATAAGATGACACTCTTATTTAGTAAGAGACATCTCCCACAGGCCCTTTAAGCATATTATATTATCCTCTACTCCAATGAGTTCCAATTGTGCAATGTCCTTCTTCTAGAGGGATGCCCAGAAGGGGACACATTACTACATCTGAGACCTCATCAGCGACTTGGGCAGTAGCAATATCACCTCCCTCGATTTGGTTTCTGTTCTGCACCTTTTGCCATTTCTCGCTACCCTCTGTACATAGTTGCTTAGTCGATTTCCCATTGATTTCAGTATCCCCCTTCCTATGCCATGATTCCTAATCAGGTGCAACGACATCTCCTGCAGAACCATGTCAAATGTTTTATTAACATCCAGATGTATTTATTTACTTGTCTTTTTGGGGAGACATCATGTCAAACGCATCTCTTTGATTTTTGACTGGATAACTAAGAAGGTGGATCAGGGGAGGGCAGAGGATGTGGCCAATCTGGACTTCAGTAAGGTCTTTGACACTGTTCCACACAGAAGGCTGATAAACTTAGTAACCTGGTTGGGTCGGAGGAGGAGAAGAGGGTATGCTGGGTACTGTATCTAACTGGCTGAAAAATAGGAGGCAGAGGGTAGTGGTAAATGGCAGTCACTTAGGGGACAAGAAGGTGACCAGTAGAGTACTAGGGATCGGTACTGGGTCTTGTCCTTTTCAATGTCTTCATAAGTGACATGCTGAGGAACTGGAGGGGAAGGTGTGTCTCTTTGCAGATGACACAAAAATCTGCAACATGGTGGACACCTAGGAGGGGCTGAAGAGAACACAAACAGATCTGGGGAAACTAGAGGAGTAATCTGTGGCATCTGGGTTTCAGTGTCAAAAAGTGCAAAGTCATGCACCTGGGGTGGGGAAACCCGGGGACTGTGCATAAGATGGGAGGAGGTATTTACAGTTACCAAGCAAGAGACTGACTTTGGGGTAATCATATCTGATGATTTCAAGGTGGAAGGGCAGTGTGACTAAGAATCAGGGAAGAACAGTCAGATGCTGGGATCCATAGGGAGGAGGATTTCTAGTGGAGGGGAGGTAGCATTGCTACTGTATCACTCACTAGTCAGACCCCACCCCGAGTACTGTGTCCAGTTCTGGAAGCAGCACCTCTGCAAAGACACTGACAGGGTAGAAGTGATCCAGAGGACAGCTACCAAAATGGTACAGGGGTTGCACAAGAAACCATATGAGGAGAGGCCAAGGGAGCTCAACATGTGCTCCCTGGAAGAGAGGAGAGCAATAGGAGACACAGCTGAGGCATATACAGTAAGTACCTCACAGGAGTAAACCAAGATGCAGGAGAGGAGTCTCTTTCATGGAATGAGGAGCACCAGAACATGGGGACAGGCAATGAAGCTTGAGGGGGGAAGTTTAAGAGGAATATGAGGTAATACTTCTTTACAGAAAGTGTGATGGATGCCTGGAACAGCCTGTCAGAATAGGTGATAGGGAAGAATACAATAGGGAGCTTCATGCATGCATGGGCTAGGCACATGGTTACAATAAGTAGAAGTATTGCAGACCCATCAGTGTTGCCGTAGCACTACTGCTTACAATGCCAGCGACCTGAGTTCAGTAATGAGCTTGGATCATCTAGAGACCAGTCGGGGTGGAAGGGATTGAGCATCTCAGAGGGCGCTTTCCTTTTCTGGGAAGGGGAGGGTCCATCCTCTACCACAATACTGCCACCTGGGTGACTGCAGGTGGTATTGCAGCTGGAGAACTGAGAGGAAGGTGTTGCATAGGAGGACGTGTAGCATAGGAGGACATCAAGGCATGTCCATACACTCTGTGTGTGTGTGTGTGTGTGTGTGTGTGTGTGTGTGTGTGACAGGTGGACACACACACACAGCATGTGCGTATGTGCTTTGACATCCTCCTATGCAACATCCTCAGAGGGATGAAATAAAATGGAAAATGGCCTCAGCACTTCCGGGTTCCTGCTTTCCCAGCACATGGCACCACCTGATGAAATGACAAGAACTTCAGGGGTACATCCCCATCTGGACCCCATCTAGGAGGTACATCCAAGGCTCCACTGTGGTAGGTGGCTGTGGCAGGGGAGGCAGGGTAATCAGAAGGTGCCTGGAAGATCCTCAGAGTAAAGAGGGGCTGGAGAGAAGTGGGCATGAAAAGAAATTAAAAAAGTAGTATGTAGAGGTAAGGAAGGAAGGAGGAACACCTGTGACCAAACAGCATCCAGGGTGTAGTAATAGACAGTGAAAATAGGGCAGACTAGATGGGCCTTCTAGTCCTTTTCTGCTGAAATATTCTATGTCTCTATGTTGTTTTGCTGGTGACTGCACTAGACATACGGGGGGCATTTTCAAAGCCCTTTATCCATTGTTTGGATATGGGTGCAGAAATCTGCACAGGAAGGAGGACCGTGAAAGTTGGGCAAATTCTTGGATGAAATTCCACACTTGCTGTGGAAAAAATGGATGTGAGTCCCAAAATTGTGTCAGAAATTGCACAAATAATGGAAATATTGCAAGTGTGCCCAGATGTCTTTGAATAGGGCACAGACATCTGGATGCATCTATGTAGATGCAGCATGAGTCCAAAATACAGACACAAATGCTGCATCCACCTAGCTGAAAATCCTGCCCCCTCATGCCTATTTTCACTCATGAGCCGAGAAAGGTTGACTACAATGACAAATGCAGAATTAACAATTTATATCGAGAACAAAGAAAATTAAAGTGAAGATGCAGAGTTGAAAACTTCACATCAGGCTGAGCTCTATAATGTGTAATAGTGACCCAAAAGGAAGATTACATCAAACTGCATCTAGGATAAAACAGTGGTCAAGTAGCAGTACATACAATGCATCACTCATGCATCACTCATGAAGCTGGAAATATAAATTATGTACATACACAGGCATTTTATGTAAGCAGATATTTATACATTTAATGTCCACTGTCTACCAATTTCCCAGCTTCCTTATAACCTTCTCATATAATCTATCTTTTTTGGTGTAATAAGACCTGCCCCAGAACCCATGCAGATGGCCCCATATAGTTTGTATTTATCAATATGTACTATATATTGATTCTGATAATTATCTCCATAATATTTCCTGGAATCAAGTCAGGCTTACTGTTCCATGATTTCCTGGGTCTCCTTTCACTCCTTTATGATAGAAAGGGTTTACATTTGCCTACAGAACTTCCATCCTTCTGACATCTCCCCCATTCTCAGAGTCTTCAAATATCTCTGCTAGTGATGCTGCCTGCAACAGTAGCTCATCTGTGAAGTCCCTTGGTACCCTAGCTGTAGATTACCCAGCTCTATTACCTTGTTGACCTTAAAGATCAATGGCAATTCTTGTCAAATGTACTACTTTACCACCATGAGGAATGTCAGTACAGGAATTGACTCTTTTCATGTATAAATGCAGGTTTAGCTATGTAAAATGTGACATTCTAATGACAGAATTCAGCCAGAATAACAATTCCACTTCCAAAATGCCTTTCAGGATTTCTCAGTGAAATTTCCAGGATTCTAAAAGTCTAAACTGTGGATTAAATTTCCGCTGTTTACATAGGTCCTATATTTAAAGGAGATGCACTATGTATCCCTAGATGTGTTGCACATCTCTGGACTTGCACGGGGCATCGAAGGCATGGCGATATTCAAAAGCCCCCAATATACCGTGCAACCCTAAATGCATCGCCATGCAGAATATTGCGATGCATGAATGCAAATTAGGGTTCCCTCGTGCATATTCCGCACATCACAATATTCACCCCACAAATGTAACTATGGCCAGTTGTGCCAGGACATAGTTACACTTTTCAGACCCTACTTTAACTATGTGCGGGGTCAGTAGGTGCCCCGCGTATAGTCCAGGGCAGGGCACACATTTCTCCTCCCCCAAGCACCACTCAACAAGCCCCAATGTCATGGAAATTAATGTTAGTGTCCCTCCCCAGCCCCTATCCCATGAAACATAATGTCATCCCCCCCAGCCCTGATCCCATGAACAATAAATGCAGCCCCCCCTCCCAGCCCCAATCTCATGAACAAGAATGTCAGCCTCCTTCCCCAGCCCCGATCTCATGATAAAGAAAGTCATTCCCCCTCCCCAGCCCTGATCACCCGCACATATAATACTAAAATATAACACCATTTCCATACTGCAGTGGCCCTCCCAAACCCAGATCCCTAGGTAGTCAGAAAGGTCCCTTGAACCCAGATCCCTGGTGGCTAGTGGTCCCACACCACCTGGTAGCCTACCACCCTTAACCCCCCATGCTGACCCTATCAGTGACTGGCACAGCCCTCCTCACCCTGCCATGGCCAGCTGCCGACTGATCGGTGCTGGAGCTCATATATTAAAGAGAATGCACTCATTAGTTGTCACAGGGTGAAGCAGGCTGCACCAGTCACCAATGGGGGTCAGTATGGAGGAGTTTGGGGTGGTAGGCTACCAGCAACTGGAGTGGGGTGGGTGGTGAAACCACTAGCCACCAGGGACTGGGGTTCAGGAGACCTTTTCTGACTACCTAGAGATCGGGGCTGGGTGGGGGGGCACTGCACTATGGAAATGGGGTTATGCTTTTAGTATTATATGCACAGCTGATTGGGACAGGGAAGGGTATGACTTTCTTTATCGTGAGACCGGGGCTTGGGAGGGTGGATAATGCTCTTGTTCATGAGATCAGGGCTGAGGAGGGGCTGCATTATTATTTGTGGGATCAGGGCTGGGAGGGGATGACTGACTTTCATGAAATTGTGGCTGTGGAGGGGGGATGACTTTCTTGTTTATGAGATCGGGGCAGGGAGGGGGGGCTGACATTATCCTTCTGGAGTTGGGGGCTCAGGGAGGGGGGTCCACTACACTATGGCAAAGGGGTTCTGGTGTACATTACTATGTATGGGTGTTCAGGGCTGACATGGTCCACTGGACCACCACTGATTTTAGACTCACTACAGCTCTGGGCGATTTGGGCTTGGGGGTGGGAGCTGTACTGGCACATTCAGCCCAGTGCAGCCATGCAAATGAGCCCATAATGGGCATGCATAAGGCCCCTTTGCACTATGCATGCCAAGGGGCTCATTTGCATGTTTGGGCTGAATATCACCCATGGGGGCTGTAGTGCATACAGGTATGTGCCACACATTCCCATATGGTGGTCTTCAGCCCAGCACCATGGATGTGCCACTCTATACATGGCGGCCGTTTGCTATAAACCACGCATCCAGGGTCCGATATTCAAACAGAATGTGCAATCTGTTCCCATCATGCATTCTGTTTGAATATCGTAACAAAGATGGCCGGTGCAACTTATTTGTTTGACCTACCATTATGTGCGCATATCCATCTGGCTCTGAATATGGGGCCCTAATCTGTTGTGTAGTTTTCCGTGTTTATGTTATTTGTGAATTTCTTTCCTGCAATTTACAGTAACCTAATACAAGACCTGTGGAACACAAATCAATGGTTTACATAAACCATTAATTACACTACTAATTCATGATTTAAACACCTCTTTCTGCATTTCAGAACTCTGCTTCCAATGGAATCCTGCAGAATTAGGTGGAATTTCTGAAAATCCAGGGCGGTCTGTTTAAAGCAAAATTTGGAAAGTCCACACAGCACTAATTCTAGCTTCACACAAAATCCCATACTTTTTCAGACCAGTTTGCTGAATCTTAACTGAATGACAATTGAAAGGCTATACCTGTAGTTCAATGGGGTAAGCGACCAGCTACACCCCCTTCTTGAGCTATATAAGCAGTTTCTCCCAGCCTCTTTCTGACGCATGTTTTCTTTGTGGGGCGGAGGGTCTGTCGGTATATCTTCTCTCTTGAGGCCTTCTGGGGCTCTCCCCCGCCACTTGGTTTCTGCTGGCTCCTGTTTGGGAATATTTACTGCTTGGGTTAGTGTTTGTTTTGCCTCTGGCTGCTGTGCTTCTTTGTGTGCTTGTTTTCCCATTCTCCTGTATTTTTTTTTGTTTGTTTTTTTGTTTTCTTTTGGGGGGTTTTCAGTTTTCCTATCATTCTATTGCCCTTTGTTTGTATTGTGTTCATTCTGCACCTGTGCTCTCAGGCTTCCATTTACTCACCAGATTTTGCAAACCCTCAGTTCCCTACATTGTTATCTGTATGCTTCAGCCCAAGCTCCTCCTTCCCTGCCTAGCAATCCTCAGTTTTCCTGCAACTGTTTTATATGCTTTAGTTCGCACTGCTGTTTCTCTGCTGTCTCCTTGCTTCCACCTTATAGTTTGCACCTGGTCCAGGCTAACATTGCTCAGCTAACTGCCGCTCCCTGTTGGCTATGTGTGTTCTGCAGCTCTGCTCTTAATTCGCTCAGTGCTAGTCTCACCCAGCCATGTGCTGCATTGCTATACTGAAACTTTCAGCCAGTGATACTCAGTCATGAATGGCTCAGGAACCACATGAGCAAACACATTAGCCAAGGAGCCACAACATACTCTTCCTAGTGCATTTGACAAACACACTGCAGTGTAAAAGAAAAAACGTCAATTACTAAACATTTCTTTCACTTCATTTACTAAACATTAGTTAACATTTGCACAGTTGGACAGGATGCAGCTTGCAAAAAAATTTGCAATAAACTTTGAAAATAATGCTTGCTGGTGTGCAATGCAGTGGTATTATAGTGCATCCTGGTTGATTAATAATATATAGTTGGGGAACTATTTGCATCATTTACTGGGAAGAGTCGCAGGTGATAAGCTGAAGAGCTACATGAGGCTCTAGATCCACGGTCTGAGGATCACTGTTGACTTAACCAAGGCTTTCAACTTGGTGGATCATGCAGCTGTAAACCGAGACTAGGCAACTAGTGAAGTTTCAGCTGTTATGTTAGTTGCCTGGCCTCGGCTTATAGCTGCATGATCCACCAAGTTGAAAGCCTTGGTTAAGTCAACAGTTACAACTCCAGTGCATTTGTCATGGCCTAGGGCACAAAGGACATTAGTTGTGAGGTGTACCAGAGCTGCATCTGTGCCATTGTGCTTATGGAAGCCATGATGGACATCTGTAAGCAGATAGTGTGATTCAATATAGGCTAACAATAAATTGTACAGAAATCTTTCTTGGACTTGTGTCAGGATACTAACTATGGAAATGGGATGGTAGTTTGCAATCAGCTCTCTGGCTCCCCCTTACTGGACTGGAACCACACGTTCTACCTTCCACCTCAGAGGCACCATGCCTGGGAGCAAAGACATATTACAGAGCATAGCCAAAGGATATGGAAGAAGAGGGGCAGCAGTGTTTAGGAGTCAAGGTTCAAGACTGTCATGGTCCCCACATAGGGAACAGAAACCCCAGGATGGAATATTGGATGGGAGGGGTTAAGCTGGGCACTACTTTTGAGGACAGAAACCTGGGAGTCTTAATAAGCAATTCTCTAAAATAATCTAGCCGATGTAACAAGGCCTACAGTAAGGCAACCAGGATGTTGGGGTGGACTGAGAGAGGTTTCGATAACAGGAGTAAAGAGGTAATACTATCTCTCTACATATCACTAGTGAGGCAACCTTGAGAGTACTGTGCCAAGTTCTGGAGTACCCACCTAAGGAAAGACAAAGTTAGACTGGAGATGATGCAGCATAGGGTAACCAAAATGATTCAGGGACAACAGACAGATACTATGAGGATCAATTAGAGTACTGAACATGTACTTGGTGAGGTCCATGGAGGAGAATGGTCTGCAAGATAGTAAGCAACATGGGTTTGTGGCTGGCAGATCATGTCAAATGAATTTAGTAGCGTTCTTTGACTAGGTCACAAAGGCAGTGAACAAGAGGTAGGCAATAGACATCATATATAGCTGGACTTTAGTAAAGCCTTCGATTTGGTGCCACACAGAAGGCTGATAGCAAAGTTGAGGGAGCTAGGAGTGGGGGAGAAATTAGTAAGATGCATTGAGAACTGGTTGGGGACTGGACATAGAGGGTGGTGGTAGGAGAGGTAGCCTCCAGTACCAAAGAGGTCAACAGTAGAGTTCCACATAGGTCAGTTTGGGGCCCGGTACTGTTTAATATATTTATAAGTGACACTGGGGAGGACATTCAGGGAAAAAATGTGCCTATTCTCCAACGATACCAAGCTCTGTGTGAGGCTGGACACCCAGGAAGTGATATAAGAATTAAGGGAGGATCTAGCAAGACTGGAGAAATGGTCAGGGATTTGGAAGTTGGGGTTCAATGCCAAAAAGTGCAATGTGATGCACATTGAGGCAAGAAACCCAAGGGCTGAATACCACATAGAAAAAGTACAGGTAGCTGCGTCCGAAGAAGAAGAAAAAGACCTAGGGGTATTAATCACTAGTGATTTTAAGCAATCCACTCAATGCAAAAAAGCAGCAACAAAAAACAACAGGATGCTGGGATGCATAGCAAGGTGAATCAGTAGCAGACACAGCGAGGTTATTCTGTCATTATATAGATCACTGGTAAGGCCTCACTTAGAGTATGGAGTGAGGTATTGGCACCTGTATCTAAACAAGCATTTGTCAATGCCAAGTGTTGTCTTGCTGGCATTGGCATTGGTAGCGCAGGAGTTAGAGAGATACATAATAGAAATGGCAGTAAAGTATGGAACTGATGCCAACCCCACCCCATCCTGCAGACACTGACAGGCATTGAGGTGTGCCTTTGGGTTGTTGGCCATAACGCTCATTCCATTTCACCTCACCTCACTCTACCCTGCTGACTCCGACAAGTGTCACATTGTGCCTTGGGGTCATCAGGCCTTACGCTCACCCCATTCCATAAGGAAATACATTGAGATGGGTACAGTATAGGAGAATGGGGTGAACACTAGGGCTAAAAAGTCCAAGGCACACCTTGATGCCTGTCACTGGCTGCAGGGTGGGGGTGGGGTGGAATGGAATGAGCATTACAGCCAACAATCCAAAGTCACACCCCTGATGCCTGTCAGTCTCTAGAGTGTGGGATGTTATGCTTAGAAACCCTAATGCCCTGGGCATTTGTTGGTATTTGCACTCCAAATTTTCAACATGGGCTTTTTGTGACCCCACCTCATGAAAGCATTTGGGACCTTTGCTCATGAACAGTGGCACTGTGATTTTGTTAATCTGTCCTGAACGTTGATGTCCCACAGTGATCATGCCATTCTGTGCCAGACGTGTGAAAACACATTTCAGGCAGGATCTGAAAAATGACAGCTATACCATTCATGAGGAGGTGTGAAGAAATGTCAAAGTTGAAAATCTGGACTTAAAATATTAAAAATTCTCAAAGTTACCAGCGTGCATGGAAACTGTGCAATGCATGCTCATAACACAGTCATTTTGTGGAATTTATTTGCTAAATTTTCAACATAGCCATTTTGGGACCTCCACTCATGAACAGTTCACTATGATTTTCTTAATCTGTCCCAAACATTGATTTCCCACAGCAATCGCACCATTGTGTACCAGATGTGCGAAAACACATTTCAGGCAGGATGTAAAAAAATGGCAGCTATACTGTTCATAAGGAGGTGTGAAAAAAATGGCAATGTTGAAAATCTGGAGTGAAAATATTACAGATTCTCAAAGATACGAACGTGCATGGAAACTGCGCAATGCACGCTCATAACACAATCATATTTTGGAACTTTTTCACCAAATTTGCAACATAGGCATTTTGGGAGCCCACCTTATGAATAGTGACACTGTCATTTTAATTGGTTCCAAAGGGTGATTCCATACAGTGACCGCAAAATCACGTTTCAGGACCGAATAATGAAATGATAGTGACTGAGTTCATGAGGTCAGGTCCTAAGAACCGATGTTGAAAATTTGGAGCCAAAAGTCACAAAAATCGCAGAGATATCCACATAAGTTGAACCCCCTCATTGATATGATTATATAGCTTACCGTAATTTTCTTCAGTTCGCGGTTGGCTTTTGAAGAGTTCAGATGTGTCCTGCTCCATCGAAGATCATCACACCAGGCTTTGGAGGTATAGTATGGGGTGAGGGGGCATGAGAGGTGGAATGGAGGCGGTGGGTGCGAGTTGGGAGGGGCACTCCAACTCAACGACGGCCCGTTTTCTTATTTTCTGGAATGGACATCGCAGGAAGGTTTTCTTTATTAACAGGTGAAATTAAACATCTGTTGGGCACACTGGGGTGGGCTCCCAGTATGGCACACAATGGTGGTGGTGGAATGGGCGGGGGCAGGAAAATGTTGATGCCGTCGGCTTCAGAATACATACAGACACACAGGGGTGGGCTCCCAGTGTGCCACACAATCTTGAGGGGGGGTTATAAACATGCCGACAGGGGGACTGGGCACCCCCGAATTCGGCTTGCTGGGGATTGTGAAAGGTGGACAGCGATAGCCGCAGCCATGTTTATTGAAATGTTTCAGCAGGCAAGGCATGCCCTGCAATGACGGGGTGCTCCCTCATTGCAGCAGCAACATTTTTTCAAGTTGGTGGCACTCTTCTCAAGGGCTGTCATAGACAGTGTGCTTATTCATTGGTGCCACAGAGACCAGACCAAAAAAGCAGTGTCACCATTGGCCACAACACAGCCGCACCTCCACAACCTGCTACTCCAGCAAGCTGTCACAAAATGTTGCTTGAGCTACACATGCAAGACAACATAAAAAGGAAATTAAATTGCTTGAAGGGGTGAAGAGGAGGGCAACTAAAATGATCAGGGGACAGCAGGACAAGTCATATGAAGAGAGGCTAGAAGCCCTGGGGATGTACTCCTTGGAGGAGAGGAGGAAAGGTGGGATATGATAGGGACCTTCAAAGACCTGAAGGCAGTGAACAGGGTGGAGTGGGAGGATCTCTTCAACAAGAGAGAAATCACATGAACAGGGTGGAGTGAGAGGGTCTCTTCAACATGAGAGAAAACACCACCACCACCACCAGAGGACACAGCCTAAAGCTGGTGGGGGGAAAATACAGGAGGGATGTAAGGAAGCACTTCTTCTCAGAAATGGTGGTGTTTGCCTGTAATGAGCTACCAGAGAGGGTGGTAGCAGCTAGGATGGGGGGGTCATTCAAAAAATCCTGGGGCAAACACAGAGGGAAGTCGTGGGACCAAGGAACAGGGAGGGGAGAGGAGAGGAGGAGTTGCAGACACTGGGATAGGGGTTAAATATAAAACCCCGCAACATATCAAACAGACAAGGTGGTCTCCTTCTACTGGCTACTTTCTTATGTTGCCGGAGGCCAGAAGCAAGAAGGGCACTATGATAGAGACCTTCAAATTCCTGAAAGGAATAAACAATGAGAACTGTGGGAAAATGTTCAATAGGAATAGCTAGTCAAAAACATGGAGATATGAATGGAAGCATGTGGAAAGAGGTTCACGGGGATGTGAGAATTTTTTTATTTTATAGAGACAGTAGTTGAATCATGAAACAGCCTAAGGCAGATGTGGTGCACACCAAACCATTAATGGTTTCAATTATAGCTAGGACACAGTTAAGGGCTTAAGAGTAACTTGGGGTGGTGGAGGGTCAAACCCCACAGAGTCTGCAGTTCTCAGGTTAGGATAGGATATAACAGAACAGACTGGATGGACCAATGGTCTTTTCCTTTCAACATTGTCTATGTTTCCATGTTAATTTTCACATTTGCTCACCCTTATAATACAGATTCTCTTTCTACTTTTAGTAACTCATTTGATATACCTCACCTCACAGTTCTTTACTGATTTTAAATCAATTTTTAAACAAATTTCAGCTGCCCTATTTCTCCCATTCCCATACTTTAGTTTCATACCATTTACTTTATAATCTTTAATGTTTAGAGGTGATTTAAAAACGAACATGTTAACATTCTTTACTTAGGATTGAGGTTTTATTCTGTGGCTGTGTTTGTGCACACCATTTAATATTGCTATCAGTACTGGAAATGGAAAAACAGCAGTCTGAGAACCCTTCACTTTTGATGTAGGATCAAACATACTTGACAGGGGTCTGGGGACAGATGTCCTCATTACTGTATATGTTGCATAATAATAATAATAATTTTATTTATATAGCGCCTGTCAAATATCAAGGCGCCTTACATAAACAACAGTTGAAACAATTAAAAAATCATTAAAAATATTCAACAAGACCAAGACATTATGTCAGTCTATATGCCAAAAATGCTTTTTCCCAAAGCAAGGTTTTCAGACCCCTCTTAAATCCCTCCACGGAAGTGCACTCCCATAACCGATGGGGTAGAGAGTTCCAAAGGCTGGGGGCAACATCCGAGAAAGCTCGAGCACCAGATGATTTCAAATTCACCCTTGGAACCTCTAGCAACCCCTCATCGGGGCAGTAGGGAACCGGAAGTTCTTCAGATCAAAAAGGCCCAAATAGTGTAGGGCTTTGAAAGTCAGCAAGCCGACTTTAAAGGTGATCCACCACTGAATCGGCAGCCAGTGCAGTTCACGCAGCACCGGAGTAATATGACAGGATCTACAAGAACCCATCAAAAGCCAGGCTGTAGCATTCTGCACTAGCTGCAGGTGACGGATTTCAACCCCTGAGAGCCCTAGATAGAGGGAGTTGCAGTAATCCAGGCGCAAGGACACAAAGACATGGACTAAAGTTGGAAGGTCGGCAGACGGAATAAGATGCCTAACCCTGGCTATGTTCCTAAGATGGTAAAAGGAAGTCTTGACAACAGCAAACACCTGTGACTGCAGTGTCAGTCTATCATCAAGAACCACCCCCAGGTTACGCACCCGTTCAGAGGTCAGGAGAGAAACACCTCCAAGAAAGATTCCTGAGGACGCAACACCACTGGACCCCCCTATCTGTTGACCAGAGTCCACCACCAGTACCTCAGTTTTTTCCAAGTTCAACCTCAGCCAACTAGAATCCATCCACTCCTGGATTTCTTTTAGACAGTTGTTAAAGACCGAGAGAGCTCCTTCCTGGTCGGGGTCAAAAGAAAGGTAGAGCTGGGTATCATCTACATAACAGTGAAACCTCAGCCCATACCTTCTAACAATGTCTCCGATGGGTAGCATATACACCGCAAATAGCATGGGTGACAATACTGAACCCTGAGGCATCCCACATAACAAAGCCGTTGAATCTGAGGAAAAAACCCCGGACACAACTCTTTGTGATCTCCCAGTGAGGAATGAAGAGAACCATCTTAAGACAGTTCCCGATATTCTGCATAATAGCCTCCGGTGTTCTATCAACACCATGTGATCTACGGTGTCAAACGCTGAAGATAGGTCAAGGAGAACCAAGATGGAATGGCTCTTCCGATCTCTAGCCATCAGGAGATCATTGAGCACCCAAACCAGCGCTGTCTCAGTACTATGTCTTTTATGAAAACCAGACTGGAGGGGTTCATAGATGTCATGGATGGTTAAATGGTCCTCCAGTTGTGCTGCCGCTACTTTCTCAATTACCTTCCCAACAAAGGGAAGGTTAGAGATAGGTCTGTAGTTTGCAAGACAGTCAGGGTCCAAGGTAGCTTTTTTCAAGAGTGGTGTCACCACCACCTCTTTTAGGGAGCTAGGAAACTCACCAGATTCCAAGGAGCACCTGACTATCTGCACAAGGATTGGACCGATGATATCAATACAACCCCAAATTAGGGAAGTCGGCCCAGGATCCAGACTACAGCATGTAGGCGCATAGTCTGGATGATCCTCATGACATCCATGAACTCCGGCTGACTGAAAGAACTCCAGGAAAATTGAGGCACAGTGGTATCACACCGGTCCACAGCAACCCCCTAGCAGTGTGATGGCAGTAGTTCTGCCTTAATATCGGCCACCTTATTTGCGAAGAATCAAGCTAGCTCCTCGCACTCTAATTGCGAAAAAGCTTTCCGAACTTGCAGACAGACTGGGTTACACAGTCAGTCCACAGTTCGAAATAGCTAAGCAGGTCTATTCTGAGCAACTGCAATCTCCCTGGACAGAAATTCTGTTTTCTTCTGGGTGATTGCAGATTGATAGACCAAATAATGGTCCATCAATCTAAGGTGGTCGGCATCAAGGGTGGACCTTCACCAGCAACACTCTAACCTTTTCCCCTGTCTCCGCATCTCCCTCGATGCCCCATCAAACCAAGGGGACTTGGGGCAAAGGGAGAGGAGGTGAACATGAACTGGAGCAATGAAATCCAGAGCCCCATAATGGCTATGTTATAAGCCAGCACGAGTCTCTGGATCACTGCTTCTTGAACTCGGAGATGAGAGGTCAGAAACCATGAGGACTTGGGGTCTATATCCCGTAATGGACGGAATCTAACCAACTCCACAGTGGAAGGCCTTCTAGAGGGGGTGCAAAAACTAAACCCCATGGTGTAATGATCAGATCACCCGACGGGTTCCACCCCCACATCGGATGCTTCGACCTCTAGGAGGAAGATTAGGTCCAGAGAGTGTCCAAATTTATGTGTAGCAGTGGAAACCATCTGTGTAAGGCCCAGTGTTGTCATTAACTGGAGGAAGTGTTGACCAAATTGTGAGAGTTTGTCATCAACCTAGGCATTAAAATCACCCAGAACCATCAATCTGGGCGACTCAAACGCCATGTCGATGTCGAAGTCTGCCACTTCCTGAAGGAATCGCTTCTCATCACCGGGCAAACAGTAAATGAGGGTGATTTGAAAGCCTACACCTGGTACTACTGTACACTCAAAGGACTCAACCCCCCCCCACTAGTACCTCTATGAGGCCAAGTTGGGTCTTGAAACAGACCGCAACCCCCATGATCCAATGTCAGGCAGTGTATCACTGAGTACCCGGCCAGAGTCATAGCTTCCAAAATGGGGCCAGAGTTCTCATCCAACCAGGTCTCAGTGATGCAAGCCAGGTCCACTGTACCAACAAGTCTTATTTTTAATAGACCTGGCATTGCACAGCACCACCCTAGTTGGACGAACCTCGAGGGCCGCCTGGGCCATCTGCCCACCGTTTTCGGTGATACCCTTGGGTATGGGCACCAGACATGGAAAACCACAATCTGGATTCCATTTCACCCCAGGGAGCCTTCTGGACCCAACCTTCCCAATACGTGACTCCCCTCGTCCATCCTCCCCTGTTCATAACCCCTCGCCCTTCTCCCTCTCCTACGCATAATGCCCAATGCTCTACAGCGCTGGTAGGTCTCAAATTGGAGAGGGGGAAGATAAAAAGGGTGAAGGGCATGAAGAGAAGAGGATGAGTAACACACCACTGAGGAGGTTAGGGGCCGGCACATACTGTTGCTATACTACAAAATAATAAATACAATAAACAAAACCCCAAGATAAAACTAATACACACACCCCTAAAGAAAACAGTTAAAAGCCCCACCAGACTCCCGGTTAGCACACCAAATCTGAGCTTGAATTAAAAAGACCCTGAAAACCCCTCGTTGTACAAAAACAACACACAAAAGGAAAATATAACAAGACAATATTTAGGGACTCTCACCCCCCCAAACCTAAAAAGATACAATATATAATGCCCCCCCCCCAGTCCTCTCACCACCAGGGAAAGAGGGTAAAAAGGTACTCTCACTGCTAAACAATTATAACAAAAAGAAAAGAAAAGAAAACAAAAGTTTTCTCCAATCAATAAAATGATTATACCACCCCCCACCCACCAGTCCTCTCACAACCTGGGAGAGGGATAGTTTTGATCTTCTTCACTGCCAAAAAAAAAAAGTCATAAACTATAAAATCCACCAAAAACAAAGGTAAGTAGTCAGAATGTATGGATGCCGGGTCCTCTCACCACCCGGTCGTCCAATCAACAGAAGAGTTTTAATCCACGGGAGGGAGTCAACAGTTTCTTCAATACAAGCCCAGAGATTAAATAAATCCAAGACCCAGGCAAGTCACAGAACCTGATTAATCCAACAAGAAAGAGCATAGTTACCCTTAATTTAGTCAGGTGTATGCCTTTAGGAGTGTACCATTTACACATTTTGCTCCTGGAACTCAGTAACACTTTTAATTTCAGTCCTGGAATTGAGTTACCCTGGGTTCTCCTCCATTTCTAACACTGATTGCCACTTTGATTGTGACTATGTACTTAACAGCTTCATGAAGGCTAGTGGTCTTAAATTTAAACACGTAAATATGTGCAAATCATCATTTATAATATCTGTGATGAATATTAAAATAAGCATTTGTACATTAAATAAAAATTCTCTCTGATAATATTGAGTCAATAATTCTTTGTTCATAGGGTGAGTAAGTTTCTGAACCTTTTCTTGGTACTTCATTTTGGGTTCACATTAACAATACCTTCAGGACAAAACCATAAAAATGGCATAGCTCATTCTTGTTTTGTTTCTTATATGCATGTGTCTCCCTGGAGAACCTCTGTTATGGAAATTTACCAGACTTTTACCTGTGGTGCTTTACTAGGTTATTTCTATGGTTAAAAACAATTGGAAACAAAGACTGATTTTTGCAATTTTATAGTCTGATGTACAGTGAATGAGTTTACTGCACTAACAGAACCCAAGGACAACAATGTCATTTTTGTTCAAAAAAAATCCTCATTCAGTGGGCCTATGTAACCAGAGTAGTGTTGTGCTTGTGCAACTGTGACAATTATTTGGCCATTTGCACTCTCTATTCCATGGGGAAATACCACCCTGTAGGGGTACCAAAGGCAAGAAACCCTCAAAGAGGGTTCCACCCCTAGAGGTGCCATGGGAAGATTCCTGTGGCTAAAGTACCTTAGGAAGGAGCACCAAAAAGAACATTAAGCAGTAAATGTTGACTACGAGGTAGGGAAGCAGATTGACAGCAATGAGACAGCTTGATGAAACACAAATAAGATGCAAAGGTTGACAGGATAGCACTGATAAAATAGATTGCACTGATGACATCACAGGGCTTCCTTTTTTTTTACAGTTGATTTTGGCCCCCCTGCAGGAGGTTCTGATCCCCCACTCTGCTCACCGCTCCCTCATCCCCAGGTTTACCCCCTGGTCGGAACCACCGGGTGGGTGTCCCCTCCCCAGGAAATATGGTCGTGAAGCCCTAGCTTGCCCCCCAGAGTGGGGTCACGGGAGTGGGATCCCCCTGGTGGACTTTGGTCTGTAGCAGGGAGTGGCAGCAGAGGTGGGGGTCATCATTAATGGCTGGAGATGCTTTTTGCAGATTTTTTCCCAGGGGACAGGGACATGCAATGATGCCAGCATCCACTCTGACCCCCTTGCATGTGGCACCAGCCATGATGGTACCCCCAGCCTCCACCAGAGGTCCATACTGCACCAGACACTCTTTCCCCCTCCCTCTGGAGAAGGAGAGCAGTCCATGGGATGCTTAGTCCTTCTCCCCATGGCTGGCCCTCTGATTCCTGAGTCCTTCCCTGAACCCGGGATGTCAACACAGCAGACGGATGCCCTACCACTGTGATGGTGGGCCAACCCTATCAGGGGGCTTCCTAAGGAGAGAGGGAACAGTGAGTATGGCTACCATCCATCTCCATCCAACAGCAGAAATTGTATTTATTATTTATTTATTTCAAGTTCAGATTAATACCTTTGAGCCATCAAGCTCTTTTACAAAGGTTCCAAGTCAGCTATAACACAAAATAATACCTAAAGTACAGACAAATTCAACAAGATAGAACATTAAAATATACAAAAGCACATTATATTGAAGGATTACACTAGTTGCATGGTGGTAACAATAACAACAAACACATGTAGCACACTACTTATTAGGCTGTGAAAAAACACTTGAGTAATATAAGTGCGAGACCAAGACTACTGCAATGCCCTCTACCTGGGGCTTTCTGGGGGTAACTTCCGACAGCTGCAGCTAGTGCAGAATATAGTGGACCAACTACTGTTGGGTGTTCGAACATCTGATCATGTTACACCTTCCTCTGTGAACTGCACTGACTGCCAGTCAGATGGAGGATTATCTTTAAGGTCGGATTACTAACCTATAAGGCCCTACACAGCTGGTGCAAGTCTACCTGCAAGATCTCCTCGTGCCCTACTGCCCATCCCAGATTATCCATTCTGCCGAGGGTTGCCTCCTTGTGTTCCAAGTGTGAGGTTGCAGAACTCTGGTGATTGAGCCTTTTCAGTGGCCACACCCAACATTTGGAACTCTCTTCCTCAACAACTTCGGGAGGCATCCTCGGTGGAATCCTTTAAAAAGGGATTAAAACATTGTTATTTCACCAGTCATTCAGTAGTTTTTAATTATTATGTTACATAATAATAGTTTTTTTGTATTTTGCTGCTTGTTCTGCACTGGACCCATGTATTGTTAGCGTTTAATTGTGCTTTTAAATTGTATTGTAAAGCACTCTGAGTCCCAAGAGAGGGGCGCTATATAAATAAAATGATCTACCCTATCTATCTATCTATCTATCTATCTATCTATCTATCTATCTATCTATCTATCAAATGGGATAGTAGCAGCCTGAGTAGGCATTGTCAGAAGAGCGGGGTGGAGTGGTGGGGATTTGAAGGGGGAGTAGGAGATAGGTAAGAGGACAGGGGTGCGACATTGGTAGTTGTGCATGGGTCAGCATGCACTACCTGTGCATTGTGACTGAGTAATGGCCCCATGATCCAGGTCTGCCTTCACCATGATGGCCTCCAAGTCTGAAATTTTACATCCAAGACTCCTTGCACTGGTACACATGACTCCCCACACCTTGCACCCACTATATCCACTATGACAGCAACTCCATCCCCGCTACCTGCCTTTGTTGCCACTTGAAACTTCCCTCTCTTCCCTTCTCCCTCATTACCCTCTTCATGCTTTGCCTCCTCAACACTTCCCTTTTCACCTCTTCTGTTCTTGTCCCCTTGCCCCCAATTAAGCGGGGAGGGTGCCTCTCCTCCCAGCATGAGATCACAGATGGGGTACCACAGGGCTGTATCCCGGGACCCATACTTTTCCTGTTTTTTGCTAACAAACACCTCTCCAGCTGTGGTGAAGCCAAAGTACTTCTGTGTGCAGGTGATGTAGTTCTATATAGGACTGGTTCTTATTACACCCCTAACACACACACACACACAAAAACATGCACACACTCATACACTACACACACACAAAAACATGCACACGCTCATACACTACACCACACACACACACACACACACACACACACACACACCACCTACAGATACCACACATGCACACACATGTGCCCGCATACATGCATGCATGCAAACACACACCCATACACACATATTCTTTCTCCTGCTGGGTTCCTGTATTCCCTTAATAATATTTACTTTATTTGGCTTCATCAGGTAGGGAGCCTGGATCTGAAGATCCATTTTCATCCACACCTTGGGGATGTGGGATACAAAAGGAACATAAAACACAAGTACATTAAAAAGAAATATGCACACACTCTATTCAATCAGATTAAGCAACATTACACAAAGCACTTATATTTTGATTCTTGAAGGAGATAACTCTTGAAATTTGAATTAAATATATTACTTTTGTCTAACCCTTGAGTAGCTGGTTTAATACTTGCAAAGCATTATGCATAAAAGAGCGTTCTACAAGTTTGTTTCCTAAAGTACCAGTCTTAAACTGCCAGGTGGAATCAGCTGAAGGCAGCACAACAAAGGACCTGGCCACTGAGGAATTTGCTGACAACACTACAAGCCCTCAATCTCTCACACCAATGCCAGAAAATGGACTTCCCTTGGAGGATCCAGAGGTACTACCAGGACCAGATCACTTGAAAGAAAATGGAAACCGAGGGCTATAAACACACAAAAAGCAGTTGAATCACTAAAACTAAAACAACAGAAATCTACATCAGCAAGTGAGCCTGGACCACACCCTGTGCAAACACAAACAGGTACTGTTTTTAATTTTAGTAATACCCAGAGCTTTTCTTTTACACCAAAACACCCCAATATTAACTGCAAAGATAATTTACAAAGCAAAGGGGCAAGGAATGACATTGGAGAAGATATTTCTGGTCACAAAAAACAGAATGCAACCAATTAGCATTCACAAATAGAAGGAGGGAGGGTTGATCAAAATAGGTCATCACAAGGAGCTCATGAAGCTCAGCAACCAAGGAGAAGTGTTTTAGGATAGTGGACCTCTTTTTTTGTAGTGGACTGTCCAGGGCCTTTGGGGTTAACCTCTCCTGACCCTTCGAGGGGGCCAGCCTGGGTTGCATAAAGTTGTGCTACACTGGTTACTCGGGCCTAAAAGTGGCGAAGTGCCTCTACCCTATGTGATACCTGGATGCTGACACACAAGGCTATTACTCGTCCAGGACACAGGGTATAACCTGACTACATAGTCCGGCCCCAAAGCAAGTGGCCCTGTAACAGCAATAACAACCTCCAAATGAAGAAATGCAGTTCAAACAAATTTATTTATAATGGAGGTGTAGAGAAAGAACAAGGGACAAAAGGAAAAATGAGAGCAATGAAGTAGCAGTAAGATCATTATTCTACATGTAGTAACTACATAAATAATTGCCCACACAATCTGCCCACCTCCCAGCAGTCCACCAATCCCAAGTGGGTGTACCCAGCATAAATCTTCCCAAAGGTCATGAGTGAAAGCTTTGTTTTTAGTTGCAGTGGTTACCTCACTGGGGATTCAGTTGCTGCTAACAGGGTAGGAGCTTGGTGGCACGCTTTAACTGCTGCAGGCAAAACATACTTTAAAACCTAAACTGTTGCCAAACAGTTATACTGTGAACTGTAGAAAAAGGGCCCCTATTTGTAATCAAACACAAGAAAAAATTACTCACCATAGTAATTACGTTTCTTCTAGTGGAGTCTTGCTGTATTCTGATAATTGCAGTTAGCCCCAGCCTTTAAACTGCCCTGGAGAACAAAGGGTTAACTTTTCTATGCATGGCATAGAATGTTCATCTCAAGCTCGGCTGAAGCCTCTGCCTGTTGTTATTCGAACTGCAACCGTCAGATCTTTACAAGCAAAACTCACTAGGTGTTCTGTGTGGAAACTGTAACATTTTTAACTAGCCAACTGGCAGAAAAATAATGTTTTGGGTCCCCAAAGGAAGACTCAAGTCAGGAAACCCAAAAACAAAAACCAATCAAATGGAATATCATTCTACCCCAAAAAACAGAGGGTGTAAAAAGGGGGCACCTCTAGGGCGCCAACGCTGCACCTGTCCACCCATCCCAAAAACTAGGTTATGAGAGGGGAGGCGGGGGGGGTCAGAACACAGCAAGACTCCACTAGAAGAAACATAATTACTAAGGTGAGTAATTTTTTCTTCAAACAACATGAAGTCTTGCTGTATTCTGACAACTGCAGACTACCAAGCAGTACCTCCATGGAGAAGGGACAGAAACTACTTTGGGAATAGGCTGTGAAGTACTGCTGTGCCAAACCGAGCATCACTCCTAGCCTGGATATCCAGAGAGTAATGCTTGGTAAAAGTATGGACTGTTTTTCCAGGTGGCTGCTTGACAAATTTCTAAAAGTGGGATATCCCTGGCAGAAGCCAGGGAAGTAGCTGTACCTCTTGTGGAATGAGTCTTCAGGCCTGAGGGTGGAGTTTTACCCAGTTTTTCATAGCAGAATTATATACAAGAAACAATCCACCTGGCAATAGATCTCTTGGTGGCAGGTTTGCCCTTCCCAACTTCTCCATAAGTGAGAAACAACTGGAGGGAGTCAAACCTGTGACCCTTGGTATGCTCTATGTAGTAGCTAAGGGCTCTTTTAACATCCAAACTGTGTAGCCTCCTCTCTCCCGAGGAAGAATGATCAGTGAAGAACACAGGGAGAGATATAGACTGATTCAGGTGGAAATCTGAAACCACTTTAGGCAAGAACTTTCTGTTAGTTCTAAGGAGCACTTTATCTCTGTGGAAAGAGATGAAATCAGGTTCCACTGACAGGGCTTGCAATTCATTGATACGTCTAGCAGAGGTAATGGCTACCAAAAACACAGTTTTCCAAGTCAAGAACTTAAGCTCTGCTGAGGACAAAGGCTCAAAAGGGGGTTGCATAAGCTGAGCAATGCAAACATTAAGATCCCAAGCAGGAGCAGGATTCCTAAAGGGGGATTAGTGTGAAGCAATTCCTTGAAAAACTTACAGAATACAGGATGGGATGACAGTGAGGAAAACTTGCACACTGACAGGAAAGCAGAAACAGCTGCCAAATGTACCTTAAGATTAGCTGGTCTGAGACCTAGGCCATTGAGATGGACCACATAATCCAGAACCGTAGGCAATTCAGCAGAGTCTGGAGAAATATTCTTCTTAGAACACCAAATGCTGAATCTTTTCCATTTGGAGTTGTAAGTCTTTCTGGTGGAGAGCTTTTGAGAAGCCTTAAGGATATCCAGAACCCCTTGGGAAAGATGCAGATCTGCAAACTCTAACTCTTCAAGAGCCAAGGCTTGAGATTGAGAGACTGAAGATTGGGGTACCAAATCCTCCCCTGAGAGGATGTTAGCAGGTTGTAATTCCTGGGAAGAGACAGGGGAAGATGGACTGCTAGGGACAGTAACAAGGGATACCATGGCTGCCTGCCCCAGGCTGGAGCAATCAGAATCACTTTGCATGGTTGTGACCTTATCTTGACTAACACTTTGAACAAGAGAGGGAAGGGGGGAAGCATACAGAAATGTCCCTTCCCAGTTCAGAATCAGAGCATTCAGGGGGACTGAGCCCAAGACTGGGGGTCTGCAACAAAAGAGAGGAAGCTGGTGATTGTCTGGGCCTGCAAAAAGATCTATCTCTGGAGTGCCCCATCTTGAGAAAATCACCTTCAAAGCCGGAGGATCTAGGGCCCATTCGTGATGGCCCTGGGATATTCTGCTCAGCGCATCTGCTAGAATATTGTCCTTCCCTGGCAGATGAACTGCTATCAGAGAGATTTGCAGGGAATAGGCCAGGGACCACAACTTCATTGCTTCTGTGCACAAGGCCATAGACCGAGTGCCTCCTTGCTTGTTGATGTACCATATGGTGGTGGTGTTGTCTGTTCTGACCTGAACCACCTTGTTCTGTACTGATTTGGAAAAAGCTTGCAGTGCCAGAAACACTGTTCTGAGTTCTGAAGATTGATGTGTAGAAGAGATTCCTGAGGTGACCACAGTCCTTGGGTGGTAAGTTCCCCCAAATGGGCTCCCCAGCCCAGCAGGGAAGCATCTGTGGTGAGGACCACTGAATGAGACTGAGTGGCAAATGGAACCCCTTGCCTCAAATTGTCCTGATCCTGCCACCATTGCAGGGCTTGGATCAGAGTTCGAGTCACTGGGATTAGTTTGGTAAGGGAATCCTTTCTTTGGGACCAAAAAGCTCTTAAGTGGAACTGAATGTCCCTCATTTGGAATCTTGCGCCTTGGACCACTGCTATAGAAGCTGCTATGTGGCCCAGTAGCTGAAGAAAATGCCTTGCTGGTCGAGACACCCGAAGGCTGAATGAAGAGGCCAGTTCCATGAGGGCCCTTGCCCTTTCAAGGGGAAGGAAGGCTCTTGCTTTTACCGTATCCAGCTCTGCCCCTATGAAGGTGAGGAGCTGCACTGGTTTGAGAACTGACTTTAGTAGGTTGAGAAGAAATCCTAAAGAAGTGAGCACTTGCTGGGTCACTTGCAGGTGTGACTTGACTTGGTCTGGGGACTGGCCCACTATGAGCCAGTCGTCCAAATTTGGAAAAATGGAAATCTTTTGTCTTCTTAGGAAGGCAACAACTACTGCCAGGCACTTTGTGAAGACCCTTGGGGCTGATGTTCGGCCAAAGGGCATTGCTCTGAACTGATAGTGGCCTGAGGGCAACTTGAGCCTGAGGTACTTTCTGTGGGATCACCTGATAGGAATGTGAAAGTAGGCATCTTTGAGGTCCAGGGAGGCTAGCCAGTCCCCTGGCCTTAGAGAGGGAAGGATAATTCCTAGAGTTACCATCTTGAACTTTGGCTTTAAAAGATGTTTGTTCAGGTATCTTAGGTCCAGGATGGGTCACCATTCTCCTGTCTTTTTGGGGTTAGGAAGTACCTGGAGTACAATCCTTTGCCCCAGTGTAGGGTAGGTACTCTCTCTATAGCTCTTAGAGTTAGGAGAGAAGAAACCTCTGCCTCTAGGGCAAGGGTTTCTGAGAGATTTGCAGGTGGAAAAGATCTGTCTCTCATCTTGGGAAATTTTTTTGAAGCTGAGAACCAGTCCCTGACTTACGACTTCCAGGACCCACTTGTCTGATGTAATAGACATCCAGTCCTGGACAAAGTAAGCCAGCCTGCCCCCTACTGGAATAGGACAGTCGACCCGGGCAGGCCCATCAGGGAGTCTGCTTGGCAGGGGCTTTAGGCTGGGAGTGGATTCAGCCATGCTCATCCCCCCTCTGCCTCTCCCTCTGAAGAACCCCCTCTGTGAAAAGGAAGAAGAGGCCTGTGCTTGGTAAAAAGGCCTTTGGAAAGGCCTGCCCCTGCCCCTAGACTGCTGCCTTTGAGGAGTTGCCTGCCTTTCCTTGGCCTGAGCACTCCTGTAAGTGGTCCTGTATTCTTCCATTTTCTTCATGTAATTCTCTGTCTGCTCCCCAAACAGAGAATTACCCACTACAGGAAAATCCATGGCCTTAGCCTGGGTATCCTGTGAGAGGCTAGTACATCTGAGCCAAGCCATTCTCCAAAGAGCCACAGATGAAGCCGTGACTCTTGATGATACATCATTGGAGTCTACAGCAGCATGAAAGTGAACTTTGGATGCCTCTATCCCATCTGCAGCCACCTCCTCCAGCTCCTTGGCAAGTTGGGGGGAAGCCTGTTTAGCCAGTGCCAGTACAGTGTTCCACCTGGACTTCTGGTACCTGGCTGCATAGGCCATATAATTAGCCTGCCTGAGTCCCAAGGATGATGCCATGTACTGCTTCTTTGCCATGGCATCAATCTTCCTGGAGTCTTTGTCTGGGGGGTGTGATGCCAAGGGAATGCTTGCCTTATCACAGTCAGCAGCCTGTACAACCCCAACATGGCTGCATTGCTGATAAAGGAACTCCATATCTGAGCCTGAAAGAGCATACTTTTTGTCCATTCTTCTATCCACAGGAGGTATGGTATTTGGAAACAATAATTTTTTTGTGTCTGTTTCCCAAAGGATTTGTGGAGGGGAATCGACAGTCTCCTGGACTCTGGGATGTCCATCATTTCTACATAGTCAGGCTCTTCCTGATCCTCCACTGCCTCCTCCACAGGAAGCTGGAGGTATTAGCCACCTTTCTGCAAAACATGAAGTGTGAAGGGGACTCAGAAAGCCTAGGAGGAGAAACACCTGAAGGTCTGTCTGGGGAGATGTCCGGGTCAATAGGCACATCCAGACTTTCACCATGACCATAATCATCTTCCAACTCTCCTTCCTCCTCAAACTCCGGTTCATTAAATTCTTCCAGGGTATAATCTGGAACCGGAGGAACCGACCAAACCGAACCCCTGCCAAAAGGTGCCAGATCACTCGGAACCAAGCGAAGCGATTCCACAATATGAATCGCTTTGGCTATTTCATCGGCGGTCAGAGTATGAGATTCTGGATCCGAACCGGTCGATTTGTATTTTCATTTTCTTTTTGTCGGAACCGATTCCTTGGAATCAGCTCTCCTTTGGCCCGAAGAAGTATTGCCCTGGTCAGAGGGCACCCCTTCTGGTTCGGTCGGAACCGAACCGGGCTGGCCATCCGGGTCAGCGGACTTCTCGGCCTCCCTTTCCCCTCAGTCTACCTAATCTCTTTTCCAGGGTAGACTTTTGAAAATTTTTGTAAATTTGGCAGCCTGAATCAAGGTGGTCAAACCCCAGACAATAAACACAGGTGGTGTGGGGATCGGCCTTAGCAAAGACTTCCCCACACACACTGCAGTGTTGAAACCCAGTGGGCCAATTTTTTTTCTTGAGATTCTCAGACATGGCCAACCTAACAAACTTACCCTTTTTTGGCAACTGCCAGGCAAGACTCCTATCGGTTCTGCAATCGTACAATGGTCTTAGAAAAACATACTAAAACCCGCTTTTTTTAGAACCGATACAGACCGGTAACCTCACACTAAAGTAAAGTACAAATTTTACCTGAAATTGATCGGCTCAGCCGAACAAATACACACTTTTTACAAGTTCCACACAGAAAACAGAAGAAAACCTATCTAGTACTCATGGTACCACAGACAGAGACTTGAACCGACTATGCGGAAACAACTATTTCGGTAGAAAAACTGACCGAAAACCGACACTTCAACTGACTTTGAACTGAGCAGCAGGAGAAATCTCCGGAGCGACTGTTCAGTGAGGCGGAGTAAAGAATCTGACGGTCGCAGTTCGAATAACAACAGGCAGAGGCTTCAACCAAGCTCGAGATGAACATTCTATGCCATGCATAGAAAAGTTAACCCTTTGCTCTCCGGGGCAGTTTAAAGGCTGGGGCTAACCGCAATTGTCAGAATACAGCAAGACTTCATGTTGTTTGAAATGGGTGTCTGGATGACCTCCACAGGTCTTCTGCCTGGGCCCATCAAAGTGGCAAAATCCTGCCCAATGCTTACATAGAAACATAGACGTTGATGGCAGATAAGGACTGAAAGGTCCATCCAGTCTGCCCATTTCTTTTTCTACCTTATAAATGTACCATCGGCCTTTGCTCTGTCAATGGCCTATTTATTCATACTCATCTGTACTGCTCCCTTATGCCTATCCCATGCCTGTTTGAAGCCCTGCACTGTATTCATATCCACCACTTTCTGAGGTAGGCCTTTCTATGCATCCACCACCCTTTCTGTGAAAAAGAACTTCCTCACATTACCCCTTAATCGGCCTCCCTCTAATCTCATGCTGTGTCCTCTTGTCCTGCTATTTTTCTTATATTGAAACATGTTAGACTCTTTCACCTTGTTAATGCCCTTAAGGTGTTTGAATGTTTTGATCGTATGCCATATATAATGCTCTCCCTCCTTTGCTCTAGGGTATACATATTGAGCTCCATTAATCTGTCCTCACATGTTTTCTGATGCAGTCCCTGCACCATTTTGGCTGCCTTTCTATGG
Organism: Neoceratodus forsteri; assembly: GCA_016271365.2. Classification (NCBI taxonomy): domain Eukaryota; kingdom Metazoa; phylum Chordata; order Ceratodontiformes; family Ceratodontidae; genus Neoceratodus; species Neoceratodus forsteri. The sequence continues at coordinate 763,243,027 of CM057451.1, forward strand.
ACTGCCTCAATTTGGTTAATGTCCTAGTGAAGGTGTGGCCTCCAGTACTGCATGCAGTACTCCAGATGGGGCCTAACCAGTGTCTTGTAAAGAGGGATTATTACCTCCCTCTTCCAACTTGTGATACCCCTACAATCACAATTTTCCTGTGTTGCAAGGCTGAAATCCTAATGCTTACTCATGGTTGTGTAGCTTCAGAGATACCTCTGGTGTCTGATGATGGAGCAGGTGAGGTTGCTGGACATGCTTCCAGCTGGAGGGCAGGCTTCCCCAGGGTCATCCGGTGTTCACTTGCAGGGGGTCCAGGGACCCTGAAACAGGCAGTGGTCTTCTTGGTCAGTCAGTTTTCAATGGAGCTCATCCTCCAAAGGAGAAAGTCACTGATGGGGCATGGAAACCCCATCTAGCATTGTTACTTCAAACTGTTAGTTTTTATAAAAACATGTTTTCTTGACAAAAGAGTCAGTTACTGGGATCCCAGACTTCTTTGGTCTGTAAGGCCTACAGAGCCTGCTAGACAGTGGCTTACCAGCTCACAGCACCTCTATCTCTGTCACACTGACTGAAACTGGCTCAGATATGTAGAAGCAGCCCTATTTATAGGCAATGAAACCTAATGCCATATTGGTCAGTCTTGTTTCCGGGCAAGCAGTCATTGGAATGTTAGAAAGTTGGCCCAGACATGCTGGGTTTGCATGTAGGCTGGAACGTAGTGCAGGCTACTGACTGGCCACAATTAATGTGCATTTAGTGAGCCAATTTCTGAACCCTTTTCCAGCAGTCTTTGCTAAGTCATAGGACTGAGGAGAGACATGGGCACTGCCATGTTTGTTTTCATTGTTGTGCCAGATGTAGCCAACACGAGCAGCCAGCTGCTGCTTTACTATAAGCGCTCTGGGGCTGGTTTTATGCTTCCCTGGCCCATTGCCTGCCTTGAAGTCAGGGATGTGTTTATTTCCTTGGCACTACGCCTATGCTAGGGTCAAAGGCTCCAGTGAAGGTATACATGTCCACTTTCTCTTTTTTACATTGTTTGCACTTGCACAAAAAAACATCTTTTGTGCAAGAAACATCTTGCTACAAAGAATGACATTTCAGAGGTGTGTCACTGACTAGCCCAATGCAGAGCAGTCTATATTGGTCTCATCCCTGACACACCAATGATCATGCAAGCTAACTGTGACACTGGTTCACAGTTTATGAGCAGAAACTTTGTGTAGCTGAAATGAATGAATCACTCCAATGACAGAGCACTTCATCCATTTCTTTTGCATAACGCTGCCCCCTTCCCTCCATCGCTCCATTTTGATACAGCACACAGAGCAAGACGGAACGCAAGAGAGAGATACACACAGTACATTTCTCACAATTTCCTTCTGTGTGTACTATCACAGTGTTTCAAGTAATGAAATGTATCACCAATGTCATTTTGTATATAGTGTCACAGTGTTGGAAGTAATGAAATGTGTCCCTGACGTCTCCAGTAGCCCTCCTCATCCACACTTTCATGGAAGATAAAGTTCAGCAGCAGACAGTGAGACAGGGAGAGTTGCAACCTCTTCTCTCTCTGTGGGCAAAGACAGTGGGATTAGGACCTAGTGGCACACACAGTGTGAATGCAGTGTGTGGGATGTGAGAGAGAGACAGACAGCGGGAGAGGCACAGTATACATCCTGTAAAGTGCTGTGTGTCTCTCACTCTTTCTTTGTGACAGCAGCATACCCTTTAAAAATGTCCTTGGTTATTTCAGACTTCTCACCACTGCCATCTGCACTGCCCTCCGCCGAGTTGAGAGACAGAGGGAGAGAGACACACACAGTGTACATAAACATTAATGCAATGTGCTGTCTCTGTGTGGTAAGAACTTATGCAAAGTGGCTGTCCTTTTCTGAGAGCTCTGTGACCTGCTCCCTGTCCTCCTAGTTGTCTCCCCGAGGAGTGCTTGCCAGGCTGAGAGACCCTCCTCCCCTCACCCCACCTACGGTGTCCGGAAACCAGGACGTGTTGCTGAATGACGTTGAGCTTGTCGTAGGTACTGAGTCCTTAAGGCAAAGAGACTCTCATACCTGTCAACCTCCTCCCTTGTCACCCTCCTCTGCTCCCATCCTGTGCTGAGACTCCGTGCTGCCTGCTGTCACTCCCTGGGAACAGTTGTGCCCATCGGTAACCCACTGTCCATCCTGCACTGCTTTTTCTTTGTGCTTCCCAGCTGGAATAGCAGAAGTTGGAGTGGAGTTTTTGTTGGCAGCTCCGGGACACAGCAACAGTAAGAACAAAAGAGACAGAGAGTGGGACATGTAGGCAGCATGGAGGGAGACACACACACACAGAGGGAAACATTAACACTGCAAGTGACAGGAAGCAGCAGATCGCACCTTCTGCCTTTTTCCTGAGCAGCTGTGTGACGGAGAGTGGGTGAGCAGCAGTACGTGCACTGTCCTGTGTGAGTGTGTTTGTCTGGGGGGAGACAGCATGTTTTGCAACACTTTGGGTGGAAGACAGACAGTGGCAGCAACACAGTCTTATGTGTCTCTGTGTGCTCTTCAGTGCTGCAGGCGCTTGTCCACTTTGTGTACTTCATGGGGACTATTGTATGAAATATAATGCTTGCAATATAAGGTACCCTCAAATTTCTTGCACAGCATGTTGTGCACAGTATATTTTGCAACAGCTTGAGACAATGTATTAACAATTAAGTTATTGATTGTATATTTATATCTGTCATATATGGCTCCAATATAATTGTTTTCTTGTTAAAATGGTCTTTAAATTACCATTGTGCCACTGTATACCAGTTTTTTACTATGTTCATTATTGCCTCTGCACTATCAGTGTCAAACACCTAAACAGCAAATACAAGCATGCAACATTCGTCATTGACAAATGCTTGTTTCTGTTTCCAGCCAGCTGCCTTCTCTGGCCTGGAAAAAAACTTCTATTGCATCTGATGGCACTACTTATCTTCAGTCCTGGCTCTGCTTCCTTTTTGGAGTTTCAGCACTGCTTGTGATGCTGCTGCATATGTCTGCAGTGCTCACAGTAGCAACCACGGACATTTCTGTTCTCAGACCCACTGCCTTACTGGGACCAGGGAACCATCATTTGCATGGGATGGCACTATACTTACCCAGTCTCAGCCCCACTGGCAGTACAGGGCCAAAGAGCATGGGTATTGATGAGCAATTGAGCCACTGGGATGTTGTATAGAGCTCTGGTTTGGAACCCACTAGAGCTCTTTACTGCTGCTGCAGCCCTGCTGCCCTCCCCCCCTTTTGGAAGTCCTTGGTGTTGAAGGGCTAAGACAAGAGGTGAGGGCATGGGGAAGAAAAAAGGAGCCAGAAACAGGTAAGCCCCCAGAAATGTCGGGGGGCTACATTTCCACTACACCTGAGCCTGCTAAAAGATGGAACACCATCTGATACATAGGGGTGGCCTAGAACTCCCTCCAAATAGAACTTATGCAGGCCACATGCTACTGAAAGACTCTGAGGTTCTACACATCTAAAATGTATGTGCTGATCAATACAACTGGAGCCAGCAACTTCAATATCAGATTTAAAACTGCAGCATCCCTAGAGTATTTTGGGCTAAATATAACAATCTAAAGAATACTGCTCTTTGTATTCTGTTTCAAGTGATTCCTCCCACCAAACCAACTTTAAGAACTATCATTATTCTTATAAAAAGTGAGGTAGTCAACCTGTTTAATATATGTTACTGGTTATCATAACATTGTAAAGTTATTGGACACCCAGACCCTATGATAGATTTGCAGCAACTGTGGATGGGAGGCTGAAAGCATAAAATAAAACAGCAACAAGCAGACACAGGCATGAAACACTTGCAAATAGTTTTTATCCGGCAGAAATAGAGGGGGCTGTTTTTGTTAGGGCCAGTCTAAGGCTTGTTTTAAATGCAGCTCACCAAGTCATCTCAGCAGTACATGTGACCAGTCAAGATGTTATTTGTGTATGAAATATGGCCATGTCAGTGCCCACTATGCAAACAATATGAAGTATAATCATTTTGAGGAACTAGGACACTCATACAGGCAATGTTAGTGGGTTACTCGCAATAGCGAAGACTGGCCAAACCAAGATGACACATTTCACAGGCTGAGAAAAGTGGATCTATGAGGCAACAGAAGCTGGTTGTACACATGGCAGCCCAATTATCCCAACCTGAGCTTCTCCTCCCCATCTACTGAGGAAGTACAACAGAAATAGATGACTGACACTGAAGTAACAGCTCAAGAACTAAACAGTAATCAAGAACCCGGTGATCTACAATGGTAGTTTACTCACCTGGTAAAGGTGATTGTGGGGGCATACATCTCTGAGGCACTCCAGTTCCTTACTCCTGGGTATTGTGTCCTCCTGATAGGTTGCTGATGCACATGTGACTTCAAAGGAAGTCTGTCCCCTCTTCCCTGTGATACTGCCTCTTCTGAATCAGTTTGATGTCTTCCAAAGCTGTACCTACTAAGAAATTGTGATCTCTTGACCTGTTATATATCCTTGTACTGTAAAGAAACATGTAAACACGTATGCGTAATGAATTCTTGTCCATAATAAATCACACTGTTGACAATTCAAACACACCCTGGACAGAGTCCATTTATTTCCTATTAACTTAACTGACCCGTATGGCATGCCGGTGGAAACTGAATGTGGTGAGGACTACCTCATGAGGTCTGACTATGTGAGTGGGTAGTGGAGTGCCTCAGAGATGTATACCCCCACAATCACCTTTACCAGGTAAGTAAACTACCATTGTGGGGGTTAATCTCTGAGGCACTCCACTTCCTTACTTTTGGGTAATGATGTAAAAAGCAGTACCCTAAATAAAGGGTGGGTAGTCAGACAAGTTACTCTTTCACTTCTGCCCTAGTGGCTAGCAGTACTGCCCTACCAAAATTAGCTTTTGCCTCCCATAGACATCCACTCTTGTAGTGTCTAGTGAAAGTATGTGGGGATGCCCATGTGGCGGCTGCACAGATTTCATCTATTGATGCCATGTTCCTTTCCACCCAAGATGTGGCTATAGCTCTAGTAGAGTGTGCTTTGACACCTTGGGGCGGTACTTGATTTGTTGCCTTATATGCTTCAGCAATAGCTGCCTTTAGCCAGGTGGCTATAGTGGCTCTTTTCGCTGCTTGACCCTTCCTGTGACCTTGAGTGATAATGAATAGTCGGTCTGTTAATCTGATGTTCGCCGTTCTGGCAAGGTATGTCGAGAGTACCCTCTTCATTCCCAGTAGTTGTAGTTGAGGTTCCTGGTCCACTTCTTCCGCTAGCATGTATGCTGGGATCTCTATGTTCTGTTTGGTATGGAACGAGGAGCATATCTTTGATATAATGATAGTATGGTACTTAACGTTATGTTGTCCTTGTGAAACACTAGAAATGGTGTCCTACATGATAGTGCTTGTATTTCACTGATACGCCTTGCTGAACAAATGGCTACTAGAAGAATAGTTTTTAGTGTCACCCACTGCAGACCGATAGTCTCCAGTGGCTCGAATGGAGTGTTCATCATTGCTCTCAGAACCAAGGTGAGGTCCCAAGGTGCTGTAAACTGCTTGATCTTTGGATGGATATTGGCAGTTGCTTTTAGGAAATGTACAGTATAACATCTCTGTGTGACCCTGGGGTAGTCCCTTCTATGGGGCCTCTGGCTGCTCTGACTGCTGCCACTTGTACTCGCAGGGATGCTGGTGATAAACCTTTGTCAAGGCCGTCTTGTAGGGAAAGCAGAATACTGGCTACTGATGCTGTTAATGGGTCTATCCCTTTCTCTATGCACCACTTATGGAATACTTTCCAGTGTCTTTGGTATGTCAACGTCATGGATGTCCTCCTGGAATGTGCCATTGTGTTGATGACTCCAGGATGGTAGCCTACTTTCAGCAATCTCTCCCTTTCAGGAGCCAGGCTGTCAGCTTGAGATTTGTTAGGTTGGGGTGAAATATTGAGCCCTGACTGAGAATGTCGTGCCTGCAAGGTAGAATCCAAGGATGATCCAGTGCCATCGCTACTATTGTTGCAAACCAGCTTCTTCTGGGCCAGTACGGTGCAATTTAAATCACTCTTGATCTTGTCCTGCGGATTTTGTTCAGGACTTGTGGAAGTAATGGGATTGGTGGGAATATGTAGGCTATGTGGAAGCTCCAAGTTGTTGATAGTGTGTCCACCCCCATGGATCTGTAATCCTGAAAATGGGAATAGAACCTGGGATACTGGTTGTTCCTGTGTGATGTCATCAGGTCAATTTGTATAGGGCCCCAACGTTTGTTGATGGCTTGGAATATCTGTGGGTGGAGCATCCATTCTCCTGGGTGGATCCATTGACAACTGAGCCAGTCTGCCGTGATGTTCAGTTTCCCTGCTAAACGAATGACTGTCAGGCTTGCGAGATTCTTCTGCGCCCAGGGAATTACTGTAGTTTCTCTGCCTCTTTTTGCATTCCTCTGCTTCTTGTTCCCTCTTGTTTGTTGATGTAAGCTACGGTCACTTGATTGTCTGACCGGTTTAGCACATTTTTTCCCCTTGCTTCTGTTGTGAAATGTAGCATAGCCTTGAACACTGCCCTTACTTTTAGTACATTTATTGGTAATTTTGATTCGTTTAGTGACCTCCTTCCCTGCGCTGATTTTTGACCCATTGTTGAGACACCATCTATAACAACATCTGTTGCTACGCCTCTGCATCACCTAGATTTAAACACCACTGCCAGCTCTATGCTGACTTAAACTGGCCCTGTCTCACTGCCCATCAATTTCAGTCCTATGGCTGCCTAATTGACGGATTAGTTAGATCAGGCTCCTTCAATCCCTTGCATCCATGCTTCACTCCCAGTCCCCCTCTTATATGATCTGCTCTACAGACCTAGCCCCTTTCTATATCCCCAGATGCAAAACCTCTATGGGCACATGAGCTTTCTCCCACTCAGCTCTGAAGTTCTGGAACTCCATACCTCAAGCTATCCACCTAGCTCCCACCCATGCCAGTTTCAGAAAACTCTACCAAGATCATCTACATGCTTCTAACCCCTGCACTTGCTTCCACCTGCCGTAGATCCCTCTTTCCTTCTCCTCACTACCCCACATCTACTCCCCTCCAATCTACTTTATCACCTCTCTTTTGACCCTCCCCTTGCACACTCTCCATCACCCTCACCCCTTTCTCCCCGGCCTCTATCACATCCTCCTCTCCCTTCTTTCTAAGGCTTAACTACCACAAAGGCACTTATTGCATATTGTATATATCTTATCTATCTCATCCACTTTTTCCTTTTTTGTACTCAGTATTTCAGTTGTTTTGCACTTGTTCATACCGTATTATCTTGTCTAATGTTATACTGCTTGTTCTCTGACCTTGTTCTAAACTGTATTTTCACTCAACCTCTTATGTCGACTGTTCTGACCTCCTCCCACTGTATTACCTATTTCACGTGCTGCGTCACATGGTGTGCTTATGTATTGTCTATCTGTATTCTCCCGGGTCATGCCTGAAAATAGGCATTCCCATGCCTAGTGCACCTACCTGGTTACCAAAAGCAAATAAATAAAATAAAAATAAAATAAAATAAATAAAGAATCACCCTTTTTGTGAAATCCAATTCATATGTGGGACCTTGTTGAATAAGGAAAAATAACAGTGGTCTCATATGCCATCTTGCCCATGGGATGGTGTCTATACAGGAAGACATGAGGCCTAATGTATGAGAAATGGTTTCTAATGATGGTGGTCTTGTGTCTCTTAGTTTGTGTACTGCCGCTAGAAGGGTCAATATCCTTTGTTCTGATGGCTGAACCCTTCCTTCTGTGGTGTCTATGAGGTTGCCTAGGTGTTCCAGCCTTGTGCAAGGTGTTATCTGGCTTTTCTCTTGGTTTATGGCCCAGTCATGGGATTTGAGATATTGAATTGTGATCCTTGTCTTCCTCGTGGATTGCTGAACTGATCTTCTTCTGATGAGCCAATCGTCCAGGTAAGGGATCACTTGAATTCCTTGCTCTCTTAGTTTTGAGGCGAGCACTATGTACACCTTCGTGAACACTCTGGGTGTGGATGCCAGGCAGAAGGGGAGCACCATGTATTGAAAGTGTTTCCCCATAATGTGGAATCTGAGAAATCTCTGGTGAGATGGTCTTATGGGAATGTGGAGTTAAGTATCTTTTAAGTCTATGGATGTGAGCACATCACCTGGACAAAGCACTCTTAAGGTGGATTTTATTGTCTCCATCTTGAAGGGTTTGCATTTTACTCTTTTGTTCAGTGTTTTGAGGTTGAGAACTGGCCGAAGGTCGCCAGTCTTTTTTGGTACCTTGAAAAGGATGGAGTAGACTCCCTGGCCCTCCTCTGCTGGGGAGGTCCCTTGTGATGGCATTGTTGTCTGTCAAATCCCTTAGTATGCTGTGTATCTACTGAGGTGTTGCCTTGTGTCTTGGTACTGGTGATGTTATGAGCCTGTTTATTCTTGGTGTTTCTGCAAATTGTATTACGTAACCCTCCTGAATTATTTCTAGGACCCACTTGTCCTGAGTTGTTTCTGTCCATTTGTGAAAGAACTTGCTTAGTCGGGCACCCACTGGTACCCTGGGCATGATCTTGTGGCAGACATAGTCATTGCTTGCTGCGACCCCTTCTCCTGTGCTGGTAGGAACCTCTTGCTCTGCTCTGGGTTCCCCTACCTCGGTATCTGTTGTACGAGTTGTATGGGTTAAAGTTAATTCTGTAACCCTGGCCCCTGAAATAGGTGTGACCTCTGCATCTGTCTCAAAAGGAATGTGCATGGTTTGCATGCCTGGCTGGGAGATACATGGAGTTATTCACTCTGTCCTTACCCAGTTCTTTTCAATCCTCCTTTCCTTTCAAGTATTTCTCTAGTCCTTCGCCAAACAAAAGATTCCCCCTACATGGTAACTTTAGTAGGAGTGATTTAGACTCCACATCTGCATTCCACAGCTTAATCCATATACATCTCCTGGCTCTGTTGAGAAGTGTTGCGACTCTGGCATTGATCTTCAGAGAGTCTACTGCCATGTCTGCCAGATATTTTGTAGAAAGTATGTCATTAGCAAGAAATTGTGGCTCTACCGTCTTGTCTAAAATTGATTTCTGAGCCTTCTGTAACCATTCAAGCTGAGCCCTCATGGCATAAATGGCTGTGGTAGCTGCCCTAGCCTCCAGACCCACAAGCTCAAAATTTTTCTTTAAAATGTCCTCCAATTTTCTGTCCACAGGATCTCTTAGAGCTGAGGTGGATTCTGTTGGCAGGACGGTCTTTCTATTGAGGGAAGCTATTTGAGGGTCTATGCTCAGAGGGGTGCACCATAGTGCTAGTTTTTCAGCTTCCAGGGGATACATCTTATCCCATGATCTGTGTTCTGGGATATGGGCAGGGTCTGTGGCTTTCCATTCTTTGGTTACTATCTCATCAATGACCTCACATATGGGAAATTTTTCAGATGCCTTGGCTGCCGGTTGCAAGGAGGGCAGTAGCTTAGACTGTGGAGTGGGTGCGGGTGGGGTCTCGAATCCCACTGTGACCATAATGCTGCATACCAGTGCTGGCATTTGATTGGGAAAACATAATTTCATGGTTAGTGATTGGGGGTCTGCCTTCTTATCCTCCTTGTCTTCCGAGTTGGGCTCGGAGTGGGGAGGTGGCTCTGTCCTGGAAGGTAGGATCTACCCATGATGATATTTGTGGATGAGCCAGGAATCTGAGAGCTGTGGGGTCTTGCAGAGATCTCTGCTAATTTGTCTCACATAGCTGATATGAGTTGTTGTTGAAGCTGCAGAACTTGTTGGTTCTGAAGAAGAATGGCATTGGTGTCCACTTGACTACTTGAGGTAGACGGAATGGGTTCTGGGGCATTGTGGCACTCAATGTGGTTATCCAACATGTCCTCATCCACTGTTTGGGCTGATGTAGGTGGGTCTTCAGCACGAGAAGCACAAATGCACCCAAGTTGCGCAGATGGGATGAGTACATTGCAAAGTTTGCAGCTTCTTGTCTTTCCCATGTCTGTGGAGGAATGGGAAACAAATGGGGATTGCTGTGAGGGTCATAGTAACTGACTTTTGAGTAAACTTGATAATATGCTTTGTAGATTTTTTACCCCAAGTATCAAAATTATAAATATACATAATTTATATATAAATATGAAAGCAGCTGTTACAAGTAGAAACTGATCGCAGCAGTGCTAGTGCTCTCCTATGTGTAACTGTCCCTTTAAAAACCTGTTACAAACTGTATACAGTCATTGGTTAGAAAGAGTCGCCCTGAGAGACAAGGAGCACCCAGAGTGCACTGATGTGTGTCATAGTAGGGGAAGAATGTAGTCTGTCCCCTTTAAGAGAGCTATCTCAACTTGCAGAAATGACAGGCAGAGCTCTGAAGTCTGTCTGGGCATAAAGAAATGTCCTGTACTCTTTTTGGGGTCTCGTTTGTAAAATGACAGCAGGTGTAATTGTTCCCTTTTAGGAGGAGGGAAAAAGCTGCCTTATGAAGCCCAAAGGATGTATGGTACTAAAGAAATGATCCTACTTGCTAAATCACGAGTCTCTGGTCTGTGTTGCCCTGCACAAGATGGCACCATAGATGTGTGCATGCGCGATAGTAAATCTCAATCACACACGTGTGAACTGGGTATGTAGCATGCATGCGCGGCAACGGGAGCGAACAAGACGGACCAGGGAAGGCAATGGGAGGGGGGGGACGAGACGCCAGGCAGGGGAGACAATGGCAACATGGCCCACACCCTCCCCAAATACACAAGAGACAGGGAGGTGTGAGAAAACGCCATGTTGGGACACCAAGGCTCGGAGAAAATAATAGGGGAGCTGCAGAAAAAACAACATGGAGATCCACCTTGCATGGACTGCAGAGAAACGCCAGGTATGCACCAAAAAACAACTATCAGCATACATTCTGCTACTGACCAAGTGCCCTAGAGACATACAATGTAACCAGGGGAGTTCCCTGAGGGGCAAGGCAAGGGACTCTTCCTGTAGTCGCTAGCAGGGACTACAAGATGCCCAAATGTTCCCACCAAGAGCAGAGTAAAATGTGGAGAACAGAAGTACTTTTGAAACCACTAGCAGGGGTTTCAAGTAATACACAGCAGCAGAGTTTTTTAGTCAAGTTACACTCCTAGGTCTGTTAACAGGAGACCCAGGTAAGCTGCTTCACACAGAAGATGCCAGACTTTTTTTTTTTCTTGAGTTACATATTTGGAACCAAAACAAAACAGCTGTGCCCTAGGGATCTGGTCAGTAGCTTGAGATACAACTGTGAGTGAAGGCATTTAAAGTTAATTTTGTAACCCTTAAACCAATATTACAGTCACCTTTGACTAACTTGTTTCATACAAATTGTAGACTGTAGTCTAAATTCCTATCACGACAAATTTATCAGATGCCTCTCACTCCCTGGATGCTTATAAAGTGATTCAGTCAGCTTATAAAAATAGACGTTAATCTTACCTTAATTATCTCAAAATTCAAAAACTGCGGGGAGCTGTTGTTGATGCACTGCAACCTGTAAGATGCACAATTCAAACTGATTCAGAAGAGGCAGCATCACAGGGAAGAGCGGACAGACTTCCTTTGAAGTCACATGTGCATCAGCAACCTATCAGGTGGACACAATACCCAGGAGTAAGGAAGTGGAGTGCCTCAAAGATTAACCCCCTCAAAAGGAAAAACTCAAACAGCAACAGCAGACTGAAGTAGAAAAAAGGGCACCTCTGAACAACAAAGAGAACAGGACATTCTAGGAGAAATTATGCCTCCACCTGTGAAAATGGCAATGATAATAAAGAGCCTTAAGAAAGACCACCCCCCAAAGCAAAAACTATAAAGAAAGATGTACTATCCCCAGATTTGGTTCTAGAAAATGACTATAAACCACTGACAGGAGAAAAAGAATGGGGAGACTCAGATGAAGCTTTAGATTCAGAAACCTAAACAGAAGAAGGAATGGGAAAAGTGAAAAGGACAAGAAAAAGAAAGGAGAGACCCAGTTCTAGGTCTAGGAAAAAATAAATACATTTTAACATCACCTAACACTATCTTGAAAAAATTAACCCCAGCCTATATCAACCCTTTAACGTAAATAGTAATAAAAATCCTAACAGCAGATTCCTCACAATTTTAAGACTGTCTCCATATGAGATGTTCTTAGTGCATGAGACCAGGGGCCCAACATTCAAAACTTTGCTCAGGGGCAGAATTGGCACTGCCCAGCGGGCATAATTAGCCCACATCCAATTGCATGCAATATTCAAAGGAATTGTCAAGGGGCAAACACAGTTGAATATAGCGGACAAACAAAGGTGGGCAAACATGACTGTGAGTGCAATGCAAAAACAGCCTGGCAAAGAAGACGGCTCTGAATACAACAAAGAGGGCAGCCCTGAATACAGCAACCAGGCAGTGCAAACAGCAATAGCAGCACAGTGCACACAGAGGTAGAGTCAAGCACAAGTGAACCATGTGGCCACTGTGGGTGCCAGCAAAGAAGTGGTGCAAAAAATGAGAAATTCTGAGCAAAAAGCAGTGTACAACACAAAGAACAGCAACTGATACATAAAAGGCAATGCCAAGAGAGATGTAACCCAAATGCAACAACACTGTACAGATGTGAACTGTGGAAAAAGAGCGGAAACGGGACAGTGGGGAAGTGTCCCGCATAAATAACCAGCCATGCCAATGTGCCAGTATGACCCCTAGCATGTGTCTACTGTGCACAGGGGGAGGAGACAAGGATCCCTGACACAGAGCAGGAGACTGCACACCACATGACACACAGCAGGAGGACACAGGGTGAAGGATGTCAGCCATGGTCACATGGACAAAGCTACACACAGGGCCACAGACAAAGGCCCCCCCACAAGCCAGGCAACGCCAGTGGGGTTCACCCAAGAAACAGGGACCAGACCATGCCCATGGACAGTCACAAGCCAGATGTTGTCTGGCATGCATACAGGCCATGCTGGGTACACATGGAGAACAGAATGTATCAGCCAACTGGAGGACAAACCTACCATGCCCACAATAATGTACAGCCTGATGTGCAGCAACAGACACTGCAGGGAGAACAGTCGGGAAATCTGCGCCACATGATAGGCTAGGATGGCAGCCACCAGGGTGATGCAGGTGGTCAGTAGCTGCAACATGGCACAGCAGTAAAACTGGCTACAGGTAACCAATAAAGACACAGGACACAGGATCAAAACATTCAAAAATATATTCTATAAACACAGCAATGGCAGCTGTATACAACAGAACAGGAATAAGTAACAACAAAAAACAAAGGGGAGGACAGGGAAATGGGAAAACCCATGGAATGAGGGAGTTTAGTGGTTTGTAGCCAGCCACTGCCCTGTACCAGGTGCTCCAGGAGGTCCACTGTCCAACGTGACAGGTGCACCAACAGGGCCTGCTGTTCAAGCATCATCCTCTTCTGCCTGACGAGATACTGCAGCAGGTTGTCCCAGCCCTCTCCCTCATCTAGCCATCTGGACCACACAGAACTGTGACTTGAACCTATGGGAAGAAAGTTGCCATGTAAGAATGGTGAGCTGATACTGTGATGTAATCTAGAACCCAGAATATGTGGCCCCAGAGAAGGACAGCATGTCCCAACCAGTATGACCATGTACCCAACAATGGAAACAGTGCAGATGCCATCTGACATGTGTCAGTATGCAGCATCACAGAACCCCATGGTACACACAAGTCCATCCCACACTGACGTGTAGGCCTGTATGGCCATTGCCACCACCACCACCACCACCAGCAATGGGACTTTGCCTCATGCATACCCATTGCAACCTGTGTCACACTACTTCCACACAGCCCCCGTGAATTAATGCTCAGTCAGCTGCATAGCACTATCAAATATACTATAGCAACATAATGACCAGAACATGCTGCCCAATGAAACAGAACATAGCCCCATGTAGCATTGCAACATCACTATCAGAAAGCCCACAACCACAGTTCTCATGGCAACATACCATGGTCTGTAGTGCCAATCCACAGGGTTGTGTGTCAGACACTGTGCATGTGTGCCCACACTCCCCTTGGCAGCCATACACACTGTCCATTACACAAGTGTGTTGTGTGGTCATGTAAAGTACACAGTACTCTAGGCTATGACACACCACTGAGCCATACAACAGTAGCAACATCCCACCCCCCATTGGTCAGACAATGAGTCAGTGGCCACAGTGTGCAGCACAGCCCTGTCATGGTGGCACACCAGAACAGCACAGTGCAATGTGACCAGTATGCATGCCTGACATGGATGGCACACACATGCCCATACCACTGTGAGCACACAACATCTACAGAGACGATGTCCAGGCCATAGGCATGTCATGTGGTATATGCATTCCATGAGCATACACACAACTACAGGAACCAGCCAATATACCCACACAACATGACACAGTCATGAAGTCCACATACCCCACACCCATTGTACAATGCAAACATGCCCATGGTATATGTATGGGAGTAGTACACCACAAGCCACAGGAGGAGATGGCTACAATCAGTGGTGGAATACAACTGTGGAATGGTAGCAGATGGACCATACACAGTAGACATGGAGAGAACACTGTCACTCGCACATCCCATTGGTGTTGAATGTACATGCCCACGGAGGACCGTATGCTACCACGTGTAGTCCGATGCACGTGGTGCAAGGAGGCAGACATGCCCATTCTAGCATGTCACAGCCACATATGTGAGACAGGGCCATTGAATGGCAGACATGCAACCACTAGGGTGCAGATGCAGGACAGCAGGACAGCAGCACCAAGGAGGGTGTGTGCCCATGTAGGCGAGTACTACATGCAGGGTACAACCACTGCATGATCCGGACATGCATGACACACCATTATGCATGTGTGCAGAACTGTGAGCAGCCATGTGCTTTCACAGCACAGGCTCACAGGCTATGTGGCCAGTCTAGGCACTGGCCAGGTGCACTGTTCCACAGGCTGCAGTAGGGGTGAGCAATGCTGTGTCAAGTGGCATAGCTGCATGGGCAATCCATGGCCACGTGCCACTGGGACTGGTACCATGATACAGAGCAAATGCACATATGGTGGCAACACTGTGCTGTAAAGGGGTATCATACATGTCCCACCTAGCAAGGCATGCAACATAGGTAATCCACAAGGGGGCATACTCATGAGCGGCATCCTGCTGCCCATCACTGCCATCCCCGGCCTTCTGGCCATGATCCACGGTCCCCTGACTGCACCCCTGTTGCTAACATCTCTTGGCAGTGCGGTCTGCAGAGTGAAGGGAATAGAACAGTATCAGTACCCTAATGGACACTAATAACCCCCCAAACTGTGCCAGTGACACTGTGCACAACCACCAAACAATGTGCTGTGTCCCTTCCCAACCGGTATATGGCATATGGGGCACATGTGCAATGGTGGTACATTGTACTGTAGTGGTCCATGTACATCACACATGCTAGGCCATCTGACATCATCAGGAGAAGCAATGTACAGGCAACAGCAGGGCTGACATGTACTGTACATAGCTGTATGCACCCAGCACACATGTTCTGCTGGTGACATACAACCGAATGTCACCCCTGACAATATACACCTAGCTCACAGCATGGATGGCCTACACCTGTGAACCACCTGTGCCCCCAATGGACCATGCCATATTGTCAGTATTTACTAGGGGGATCCCATATGTCATATACAAATGTAAAACTATGTTAAACAGGGGATATGGTGGCAGAGCTGTAGCTAGCACACCCCACACTGTACCACTATAGTGCCCATTGCTCTGACTGACATGTTTGTTGGCTGGCCACTGGACACAGCAAGAGGCCAATGTCATGTGGCCCATGGAGTACATGGACACACCACAGTGAGTCCATTTAACAAAACCGGCAGCTATTCATAAGACACAGGAAAATGAGGCAGATGTTCAACCACCTCAGGAGGATGTGATTGACATATGTGGCAGTGGTCAGCAACAGTCCCGGCCTTGTCACACAGTATGCACCATGTCCATCCACAGGGAGGGACAGTGGCCACCATGCCAGTGACACAGGCAGGAGTGGGTCTGCAACCTATACACATGTCTGGACAGTGTGTGGCAATAGGCCCTCCCATAGCATACCTTGTCAATGTACAGAGGTGTAGCTGGACAAGTCAGTGTCATACACACACCATCCAACTGCACAACCTATGTAACATATAAGTGCACATGTTCAACATGTGCTACACTACTAATGACAGAGCACACTGATACCTATCACATGACACTTCTGTGCACCTTACATGTACTACCACATACACAGGCAATGTTGACTCACACATGGACACTATTGTTATAATAGTGCTTTACACACTGCACTGCATGAGAATGACACTGCAGCATAATAGGTATGTATGCAGTGACCTGTCCTACAAAGATGTGCCCACATATGTACTGTGGTTATTCCTGCCCACACTCTTTGACATGCATAATGCTGGTCTATGATAAATGTGTCCACTTACCTGGCACAGGCACAGTGCCATCATACATCATGCACCGGAACATATCCAGCCTCTGTCTCTCTCTCCTCTGGAGGTCCACATAATGATGATGCCTGCACTGCTCCCCAGTGTGGTAGATGCTTGTGCAGGCAGTGAGGTGACACGTAACAGATGCCCACACCTCATGCCTTGGGCTATCCCCCTCGCACACCTCTCTAAAGAGCTGATGCTCCCTGGCCAGCACCAGGTGCACCATGTTGGCCAGCTCTGCCTCACCCCACCACTAGTCCTTCTGAATCACTGCCCTGAGCCTTCTCCTGGTGGCCATTCTCATGCAGACACTGAGGGAAACTCCATCCTAGCACCAATGTACCTGTAAAGGTGTTCAGAATAGAACTGGAAATGCACGTGACTTAGCACGGGGCTAACTAAGGAAGGCACCACACAAAATACAACAGCGCTGCACTAATACAAAATGGCCTCACTGAGCATGCACGACCCTTGCATGACCTTCCCAGTGATGACATCAATGCACATGCATGGATAGAGCAGCACTATTTCAGTTAGTGCCGCACAAGTCTTATAGTGCTGCACCACAGTGTAAACCATTTGCACAGTGCAAACATGTTTGCCCAGTGCAATTACATGCAATATTCAGAAATGCTATGCAAATGAGCCTACTTAAGCAGAATGCAAACCACCACATTAGCATGTCATTATGGCCTGCTTTGCATTCATTATCATCAGAGATTAGGGCTTTTATTTAGAATAATAACCCATCTTGTCCCTGAGTCTTGTAGACTATTAGCACAGTTTTTATTTAGTGTTTTTGATTATGGGTTGAGTGTGTATTCAGCCACTAGAAACAAAGTGTCTGCTAAGTTAAAAGTTGCACATAACAGTGTTCAAAGTTTTATGACTAATTTGCCAAGTAGGACCATCATTGCAATTTGCTAAAGGATGCTGGTTGTTTATCACTAGAAAATAAAGCCAATTTAAAGATGGGTACCATGTTACATAAAAGAACATTAGGTCAGTTACCTCAGACAGTCCTATCATTGTTTCCCAGAGCTAATCCAGAAGCAAATGATTTGCTACATTTTATTGGACCAACTTAAATGTTACTAAAAGAACAAAGTGCCTAAACATTTGGATCAATCAAGTCCTTCCTCAGAAGCTTATGACAGTTATTTAGAAAATCCCATACTATTAGCACCCAGATCATACATAAAAAAACTCAGAAATACTTCTCATTGGTTTAAAGTACTCATTTAAACCAAAACAGCAGATTAAATCAGAGGAATCACATTACACCAGCATGTTTTAAACTAAGGAGCCTTTAAAGGTCAAATGTCACCAAAATGAAATAGGGAATCTTCAAGCAGAAAGCTCCTCTAACATAAATTATGAATGTCTCAGTGTGCTTTGTGAATACAGTCTAATGAAAAGCAAGAACATTAGATTCAATACTAACTTAAGTACATGTTAAAATGTGAAATTAATATATGTTAAAACAAACAAAAATATATATAACAGAAATGTTCTTATTTATTCTTTGTTTTTTTATACTTTGGACAGAGGGCACTGACACTCTTCAGAATTTCCATCAGGAACTGAATAACCTCCACCCAACCATAAAGCTTTCCCTGGAATTTTCTGCTACCAGTGTTAATTTTCTGGACACCACTGTCACCATCAAGGATGGAACCTTACATACATGTATTTACAGGGAGGGGAGCCAATAGACAGGATACTTACACAGGAATAGCGATCACCCAAGCCACACAAAAAATGATGTAATGTACAACCAAGCACTCAGTATCATTGTAGGTGTTCTAATGAGGAAGACAGAGATACACATTTGTCTATGTTAAAAAACACCTTTACTGAGCAGGGGCTGTCTTCCATGGAAATTGACAGATTAGTGGAACGTGCAACACAGGTACCAAGAGAACACCTACTTCAGTGTATGGATAGGACCATTTCCAACAGAATACCCTTAGTAGTCACACATCACCCTGACCTTGAACTTCTATATAAGATTATTAAGGGCCTCCACCCAATATTTAGTGAGGATGAGACCCTAAATTGTATTTTTCAAAAACTATTACTATTGTCTTTTAAATAACCACCTAATTTAGCCAACCTGATTATTAGGAGTAAACTTGGACCGGAATAGAATACCCTGTCACTATATGGTACTTGACCCTGTAATTAACTCAGATGTAAGACTTGTGCACTCATTTCTACTTCGGATTGTGTGGTTACATCACAAAACAGACAATTCAGGATACAGGGGAACTATACATGTGCATCAAAGAATGTTGTTTATTTCATTCAATGTAAGAGATGTCCTCACACAGGGTATCTAAGAGAGACAAAGCAAGCACTTCACACTAGAATGAATGCACACATACATACTATTAATTTAAAGATGACTGAAAAAACAGTAGTACAACACTTCTCTCAGAATGACCACTTAATCTCAGATATGTCAGTAATGGTCTTAAAAGGACATTTCAAAAATACACAACAGAGATGGGCTTCTGAGATCAGGCTTATTTTACTTCTCAGTATGGTGGAAGATGGCATGAACATAGAGATCTGGGGTTTATGTCACATTATATGACTTAAACGTCCACAAACCTTTATTTCAAAAGATAGACATATAATAGGACTTCAGTGTGTCTTTATTTTTTAATTTTTGTTTTAGTATGTATAGAGTCCATTTTAACTGGTTATCAACATGTTGATTGTCACCAAAATTATATATGTGTGTGTCTATGTGCGTGCTGTGCTGTAGAGTGGGTGGGTGGGGAGGTGGGGTGTGTTTTTGTTATGAGGGCAGGTTTGTATGTGAGGAGAGTGTGGTGGGGGTTGTGGTTATATTGAGGTAGGCTTATATTCTGGTACATTCAATTCAATTCAACTTTATTTTTATAATGCTTTTCAAAACCAAAGCGCTTAACATAAAAGCAGAAACAGACAATATAAATAACATTTAAACATAAAATTTACATTATCCATCACTAGGAAAGGCCAGATAAAATAAATAAGCTTTAAGCTCAGTTTTAAATCTACTGATGGTTAGGCATTCTCTCAACTGATGAGGTAGAGAATTCCATAGGGTCAGAGCTGAAAAGGCAAAGGCACGAGAACCAGACATCTTTAATCATACCCTGGGAATCTCTAGCAATCCCTTGTCAGTGGAACAGAGAGGACGGAGGGGACTGTAAGGTACCAGGAGATCTTTCAGGTAGCTGGGTCCCTGATCATATAGGGCTTTAAAGGTTAGCAAGCCAACCTTAAAGGTGATCCGCCACTGAATAGGCAGCTAGTGCAGCTCACGGAGCACAAGCGTAATATGACTGGTCCTAGATGTCCCAGTCAAAAGCCTGGCCACCGCATTTTGCACCAGCTGCAAGTGGTGGATATCAACCTCTGGAAGCCCTAGATAGAGAGAATTGCAGTAGTCAAGATGGGTCATAACAAAGGCATGAACCAGTGTTGGAAGATCACCCGAGGGAACCAGATGTTTCACCCAGGCAATATTACTCAGATGATAAAAAGAGGATTTAATGACAGCTGACGCCTGAGATTTTAAGGTCAAGCCATCATCAAAAATAATGCCCAGGTTACGCACCTGGTCTGAGGTGGTGAGTGGCACACCACCAAGTAATAAACCTGATGGTTTTCCAGCCCCCAAACCTGCCCTCAGATGACCTGGGTCCACAACCAGCACTTCAGTCTTGTCTGGATTCAGTCTTAACCAGCTGGAACTCATTCAAGATCTGATCTTGGCAAGGCAACTATCCAGCACGGAGACTGCATCATTCTGTCTGGGCAGAAAGGACATATACAGCTGAGTATCATCTGCATAGCAGTGAAAACTCAGACTGTATCACCTGATGATATCTCCCAATAGCAGCATATACACTGCAAACAACATGGGGGCTAATATAGAGCCCTGCGGGACCGCACAGGGCAGGAAGTGAGCGCCAGAGGAATAAATTTCAGTGGCCATTCTCTGAGACCTGCCTGTGAGGTATGAATGGAACCAATTTAGGACTGTACCAGACAGTCCACATAAAGACAGCAAGTGCTCCAATAGCACAACATGGTCTACAGTGTCAAATGTACCAGAAAGATCGAGAAGGACCAGAATGGTACATGCCTTTCGATCTCTAGCCATTAGGAGGTCATTCAGTACCTGGACAAGAGCTGTCTCTGTGCTGTGCTTCTTCCTAAAACCGAATTGGAGAGTATCATAGACATTGTGAGTTATAAGATGATTATCCAACTGCAATGCAACCACCTTTTCAATAACTTTACCAACAAATGGCAAGTTAGAGATAGGTCGGTAGTTAGCTAGACAGTCTGGATCCAAGGAGGATGTCTTAAGGAGTGGTCGAACAACCACCTCCTTAAGGGAGTCAGGAAAGACTCCTCTGTCCTAGGACTTCCAGACAATGTCAGCAAGGATTGGGCAGATAACAGCTACACAACCCACCAAAAGGGGTGTAGGGCCCGGATCCAAACTACAACTGGTTGGACGCAATGTTTGGATGATTTTCACAATGTCATTGAACTCCAGCTGGTGAAAATCTGACCAGACAGACAAAGTGCCTTGTCACTTCCCGTCGACCACTGCAATCAGTCATAGGAGAGGATTTACTGATGCCAGACCTGATGCTGGCAACATTATCTGCACAGAATCAAGCAAATTCCTTGCATCTTAGCTCAGAGAAAGCTTCTCTGGGCAGGAGACAGATTGGATTGCACAATCTGTCAACAGTCCCAAAAAGCTGAGCCGGTCGATTCTGTGCAGCAGAAATGTCCCTGGACAGGAATTCTGCCTTCTTATGGGTGATTTCTGATTGATAGCTATCATAATGTGCCATCAATCTAAGCCTGTCATCATCATGGCTGGACTTCCGCCAAACTCTATCTATCCTTCGACCAACTCTCCTCATCTCCTTCAAGGAGCCATCAAACCATGGGCTCCTTGGGCAAAGGGTGAGAGGCCGAACATGAACAGGAGCAATCTTGTCCAGAGCATCTCCAACAACCTTATTATAGGCTAGGACAAGATCATCTGGACATGATATAATGAAGTTGCAGTTTGTTAGAACTCTTAGTTTACACAGAGTGTGAATATTTACTTTTTTCTAACTAGTTTTTTCCCCGGGGGAAGGGGGTTAATTCCATTGGGTTTTTATTCAGATTCCTTAGACTGTTGCTTTACATATAGCAGTTTGATTATATACTGTCACATTTTTGAACTCTGACCATATTACGATGCATGATCTCACTCACTTAGGGGTCCTTGATAGGTTTAATTTCATTGGGTAAATATTGTAGTGATTGGTATAACTGTTGGTGTGTTAGGGCTCTTGGCTCACATTCATAGTGAATATTTACTTCCTTCTAACTAACTATCTTCCCCCGGGGGTAGGAGAAGATGGTTTAATTCCATTGTGTTTTTATTCAGATTCCTTAGACTGTTGCTGTACATATAGTAGTTTGACTATATACTATCACATCTTTGAACTCTGTATATATTGGGATGAATGATTCCATTTACTTGGGGGTCTCTGACAGGTTGAATTCCATTGGGTTATTTTATAGTGATTAGTACATACTGAACCCTTAACATATTAGGATGCATGGTCTCATTTTCGTAGGGGTCCTTGACAGTTTCTTTTTAATTTGGCTCTTATGTTGACAATTGATGTTATCTCATATAATATCATGTTACAGTACTGAAGATCTTAAGGTTTATGGAATATAGTAACTAGCTGAGTGTATAATTGGGAAAATGTTTCCAGATAGGTTATATACTGTATAAATATGTGAACCAGTTGCTCACACTAGGGGAATTCTGCTTTAACCACACTTTATGCCATATATTGAAAATTTCTGTTATATATTTTTTGCTTGTTTTAACATACATTAATATCACATTTTAACATGTACTTAAGTTAGTATTTAATCTAAAATTCTTGCTTTTCATTAGACTGTGTTCACAAAGCACACTGAAACATTCAGAATTCATGTTAGTGGAGCTTTCTGATTGAACAGTCCTTATCTCATTTTGGTGGCATTTGACCTTCAAAGCTTCCTTAGTTTAAAACAAACTGGTGAAATGTGATTTCTCTGATTTAAACTGCTGTCATGGTTTAAATGAGTATTTTAAACCAATGAGAATTCTTCCTGTTTTTTTTTTATGTATGATCTGGGTGTTAATAGTATGGGATTTTCTAAATAACTGTCATAAGCTTCCAAGGAAGGACTAGGCTGGTCTGAAAGCTTAGGCACTTTGTTCTTTTTGTAACATCTAAGTTGGTTCAATAAAAGGTATCAAACCATTTGCTTCTGGATCTGTTCTTACAAGGACCAATACAGCAACTCAACTGAATCTGTTTGTTTCCCAGAGCAATGAATTTGCAAGGGACTGGATTCCAGAGTATATATGTGTATAACATTCCTTTTTTTAAGTGACTAGGCAAAAGTCAGTATTATATAGAGCAACTAGATTTTATAACTCTATACGCAATGAAATTGCCAATTGCACAAACATTAGAACATTCAATACTAAACTTAATCATTGGTAGTTGTTAAGAAATGAATGTAACATGCACTTAATGTTTGCTGTTAGTTTCATTGGTATTGGCATAATTTTTATACTGTGTGTTTTTTGGGTCTGTATTGTATTGTATTGCATTCATGTTAAATGGCTTTTTTTTAAACATGTTGCTTGTGAAAATGGGCAAAATTGCTCATCAGCAAACAAGTATAAAAAATGATCATGAAAATGAATACCATGTGTGAATTGCCCTGGCTATTTCAGTGGGGACACTGCACCACCTGCACAGCTCACTGGAACTGCAAACAGTAGGCTGAGGTTTGTGATTGCAACAGTAGGCCTGAAAATGTCTCAGGAGACAAGTTGCACAGGAACAGGTAGGTGTTCTTCAGGCAATAGACAGTTATCATGTTCTGCCACAGTGTAAGTATTCTGCTACAGTGACCTGGGGCTACAGTATTGGATGTGGAGCAAATGTGCAGTGTTTTGTGTCAGGTACTGCTGAATGATACTGTCACATATACACCAGGCCCAGCTGGCAGGTGTGTGCTAACAGTGTGCTGCAGTGTCGTACTGTCGTATCATATGTATATGATGTGACAGTGGCACTGGAGTCTCACAGTATGACATACACACGGATGCCCATGTGCATTTATAGGTATGCTGTATGTACTCTGGGGAGGGAGATACAGGAACAATACATATCACAGGCATACTGTTCCCATGGGAGATTTTTTGTGACACCATCATGTGGATATGTATCCCATGCTATACAGTGCAATGACCAGGACACTGTGATCACACAGCCAACAACACAGGTCTGTGCATCCAACACATGTCCCACTCCTGTTGGTGTAGATACACAACACAGGGCCTGTTGCACCTTGCACACTGCAGGTTGCTGCTGGTATGTATGTGACACATAAACTCTGGCAGGTGTCCACCATTCAGAGATGGACATGCGGAGATCATTGATCGGCAGGGATAGGCGCCCAACCCCTAATCCCTGTGATGTATGCCCACATCCGATGCTACGGTGAGGCCTATTTGTTGTGCAGAGTTTCTCACACAGACACACTCCACTTATGGAACAGTCACTGACCACTGGAACATTTACATCCCCAAACAGGTGCCTCTGGTGGAGGTGAATGCCTCTAAAACCATTCATTTTCAAGGGAGCAGCTAAAGACCCTGGCAGATGCCTGCAAGGCCAGGTAGAACAACATATAGTGATACAAATCAACCAATGTCATAGACCGTGGTATAGGGAGAGATAACAGCAGAGGTCAATGCAGTTAGTGGCCGGTGATGCTCCATAGATGCTGTATGTAAGTGGTGGAATGATCTACAGTGCCATGCAAAGGATGATATGGCGGCACTCCACCGTGCATTGCACATCATGGGTGGTGGGTCCCAGCCATCGGAAGTTGCAAGATCTTTCAGCCCTGTGGTGGAGGTGGTGGCATCAACCCTGAGAACTATGGATGTAGAAGGTGTCAAAAGCGGTGGGTGTGAGACACAAGTGGCATCCCACAGCACATGTGAGTACATGGCTGCGTACATGAATGGTGTGCATCAGTGTGCATGAGTATACATGCAGCTCTGCTTGAGTTGTGGCACAATGCAGCTCTGATCTGTGTGCACACGTGTGCATTGGGATGGCCTGTGTACCATATGGCACTATCGGCTGCTGTGTGTACCACAATACCTGCCTAGCATCATGTGCCACACTAACACAGTGTTGTAGTACTCTGCACACAGATGCCCTGTGCTTATGCACATAGTGTGTGTCACAGTAGCATGGGTTATTTCCATGTGCACTGTTGCTTGCTGACACATGTGTCACTGGGTGCGCTACCTATGCCATCCCTGTGGATGGTGGTCTGAACATGTGTAGGATGTGTGGGATACATTGGTGTTAGGAGATGGGCATGCTTTAAGGGTCCACATTCCACCTGTAGGTGTGGGTGCACCCCACCAGGCTCAGGGAATTATGTCCCTTTGAATGTCCCCCATTGTTGTTCGACACCTATTTTAGGTGTTGCGTGTTGGGCATTCTTAGGAAGCGTAGACGAAGGTGGAGAGCTGGGCCTGCTGGGGAGCAGGAAGGGGGTGGGTGAATTGGGGTTTTGGAGTTCAGGAGACACCCTGGGGTGAAATGGGGTCAGGATAGAGGCTATTCTTGTCTTGTCCCCGTACCCAAGGGTTCCGATTTTAATGGACAGGTGCCGAGGTCTTCCTTGACATCTCATCCTACCTTGGCGGTGTTATGCAATGCCAGATCTATTAAAAACAAGACAGCTATTATAGCTGATCTTGTTGGATCAACTGATCTGGCTTGCATCACCGAGCCCTGGCTGGATGAAAATCCAGGTCCTATATTGGCCTCGGCAATTCCAGCTGGGTTCTTGGTGATACACCGTCCAAGGTTGGATAGTAGGGGTGGGGGTGTGTCCATTATGTTTAAGACTGAGCTGGGCCTTGTGGATGTGCCACTGGGAAGTACCAGATCCTTTGAATACATCCTGGGAGAGGGTGTAGGCTGCGGGATTCTCCTCATCTACCATCCACAAGGTGACGGTGTAGAATTCCTGCAGGAGATAGCAGACTTCATCGTCGACTTGGTGTTGAGGTTCCCCAGACTGATAGTTCTGGGGGACTTCAATGCCTGGGTTGACAATGAACTCTCGCATTTTGGTCAAAATCTCCTCCAGCTGATGATGATGCTGGGCCTAACACAGGTGGTTACCTCCTCGACCCCTGTAGGGAGCCTTTCGTTGGATCTGATCTTTCTTTTGGGTATGGAGATCGCTGATCTGGGGGTGGAACCAGTCAGCTGGTCTGACCATCACACCATAAGGTTCAGTTTCAGGGCCCCCCAATAGGTCTGCCCCTATGGAGATGGTTTGGTACCGCCCTTTAAGGGGTATTAACCCCAGTGACCTAACGGCAGTACTGGATCTATTGGGCTTGTCAGATGAATGCATGAGTCCAGATGATCTCATACTAGCCTATAATAAGGCTGTGGGAGATGCTCTGGACAAAATTGCTCCTGTTCGTGTTCAGCCTCTCACCCTCCATCCAAGGAGCCCTTGGTTTGATGGCTCCTTGAAGGAGTTAAGGCGAGTTGGCCGAAGGCTGGAGACAGCCTGGTGGAAGTCGGGCCATGATGCTGACAGGCTTAGGTTGATGGCACATTATGATGGCTATCAATCAGAAATCACCCATAAGAAGGCAGAGTTCCTGTCTAGGGGAGATTTCTGCTGCACAGAATCGACCGGCTCAGCTTTTCCGGACTGTGGACAGATTGCTCAATCCAATCTGTCTTCAGCCCAGAGAAGCTTTTTCTCAGCTAAGATGCGAGGAGTTTGCTCGGTTTTTTGCAGATAAGGTTGCCAGCATCAGGTCCGGCATTGGTCCGACCTCCCCTATGGGGGACTGCAGTGGTCAATGGGAAGTGGCATGCACTCGGTCTGTCTGGTCAGATTTTCGCCAGCTGGAGTTCAGTGACATTGTGAACATCATCCAAACAATGCGGCCAACTAGTTGTAGTTTGGATCCAGGCCCTACACCTCTCTTAGTAGGATGTGTAGCTGTTATCTGCCCAATCCTTGCTGACATTGTCTGGAAGTCTTTGGAGAGGGGGGTCTTTCCTGACCCCCTCAAGGAGGCGGTCATTCGACCACTCCTTAAAAAACCCTCCTTGGATCTAGATTCTCTAGCTAACTACCGGCCTATCTCTAACCTGCCATTTGTTGGTAAGGTTATTGAAAAGGCGGTTGCGTTGCAACTGGATGATCATCTTATAACTCACAATGTCTATGATACTCTCCAGTCTGGTTTTAGGAAGAAGCATGGCAGGGAGACTGCCCTTGTCCGGGTATTGAGTGACCTCCTAATGACTAGAGATCAAAAGGCATGTACCATTCCGGTCCTTCTCTATCTGTCTGCTGCATTTGACACTGTAGACCATGGTGTGCTGTTGGAGCGTCTGCGGGTTTTTTGTGGGCTGTCTGGTACAGTCCTCAAGTGGTTTCATTCTTACCTCATGGACAGGTCCCAGAGAGTTGCCACTGGAATTTATTCCTCTGGTGCTCACTCCCTGCCTTGTGGGGTACCGCAGGGCTCCATTTTAGCTCCCATGATGTTTGCAGTGTATATGCTGCCATTGGAAGAAATCATCAGGTGATACAGTCTGGGTTTTCACTGCTACGCAGATGATACTCAGCTGTATCTGTCCTTTCTGCCTGGTCAGGGTGATGCACTCTCTGTGCTGAATAACTGGCTTGTAGAGATCAGACTTTGGATGAGTTCCAGCTGGCTGAGACTGAATCCGGATAAGACTGAGGTATTGGTAGTGGACCCAGGTCATCCAGGGGCGGGTTTGGGAGCTGGACAACCATCAGGTTTGTCACTTGATGGTATACAGCTCTCTGCCTCCGATCAGGTGTGAAATCTGGGTGTTATTTTTGATGACGGTCTGACCCTAAAATCTTAGGTGTCAGCTGTTGCCAAATCCTCTTTTTACCATCTGAGGAATATCGCCCGGATGAAACACCTGGTTCCTCCGGGTGATCTTCCAACATTGGTCCACGCCTTTGTCACTACCCGTCTTGATTACTGCAACTCCTTCTACCTAGGGCTACCTGGGGTTGATATCTGCCACCTGCAGCTGGTGCAGAACGCGGTGGCCAGGCTTTTGACTGGGACTTCTAGAACCAGTCATATTATGCCTGTGCTCTGCGAACTGCATTGGCTGCCTGTTTGGTGGTGGATCACCTTTAAGGTTGGTTTACTAACCTTTAAAGCCCTACATGATCAGGGACCCAGTTACCTGAAAGATCTCCTGATTCCCTACTGCCCCCTCTGTCCTCTCCGTTCCACCAATGAGGGATTGCTGGAGATTCCCAGGGTTCGCTTAAAGACATCAGGATCCCGTGCTTTTGCTTTTTCAGCATCAACCCTGTGGAATTCTCTACCTTGTTGGCTGAGACAATACCCAACCGTCGATAGTTTTAAAGTTGGTTTAAAAACATATTTATTTAGTTTAGCTTTTACTTAGTCGTGGTTGATAAGTTTTAATGTTTGTTACAATTTTTATTATTGTGTATATGTTTTTATGTACAGCGCCTTGGATTTGAAAGGTGCTATAAAAATAAAGTTGATTTGATTTGATTTGGATGTGTGGGTGTATCAGCTGTAGCCATCTCTTTTATGCTGGCACTGGGTGACATAGACAGCAATGGCGGGGTATGCATGTGCTGGCACAAGTACAGGACCACTGTGTACTGTACATCACACTGACAGTGTTCTTCTCTGTCCACAGTGCAGGGTGATGGCACCACCAAGGAGGTTGATCTGGAGAAGGACTCTGGCCCATCCACATCAGGTGTCCAGCAGCAAGCAGCACATAAGGAGGTGGAGTCCTTGGACACAATACTTGACGACTTCTGCAACAGTGATGAGGAAACATACATTCCCCTTTGGGATTATCTAGCTGCCATTGCTGCACTGGGGGGTTCTCTCCCCATCAGAGGTGTCCCTCGACACCCCCAACCAGGCAGGGTAGGATACCAGAGGGGCCATCATGGTCACCAGACAGCCACCCTCCAGGCAAACAGTTCCATCTGTGCTGGCAGGGTTCCTGGATGGTCATGTCACTTTTATTGCAACTACCACCACCACTCCCGCCACCACTGACACAGGTGTGACCTCCACATCCTCCAACTCCCATGCCAAACGGCCCATTCCACTGGTGTCTGTGGGCAGCCAGCATGTTGCTCCACCTTCCCACTTCTATGTCATGTGTGACCCCACATCCAGTGAGTCACTACCACCACCACCATCCACACAGGGTGTGGGATGCACAAACCCCACTAGTTGCCCACAGATACATACTGTTGCGGATGACAATGCCCCCCAGAGACAGGATCACTTGGAGGCTCAGCAGTCTGTGGTAGACTCTCAGTCTGCCTCACTAAGAGAGCTACACACATTCCTGATGCAAATACAGCAGGAATTGGCCTACCTCTGTGAGACCCTGCATGCTGACTTGGAGTGTGCAGAACAGCGTGCGGAGGAGCAT
Organism: Neoceratodus forsteri; assembly: GCA_016271365.2. Lineage (NCBI taxonomy): Eukaryota > Metazoa > Chordata > Ceratodontiformes > Ceratodontidae > Neoceratodus > Neoceratodus forsteri. The sequence continues at coordinate 763,272,229 of CM057451.1, forward strand.
GAAGGATGGTTCCCAGATGCCCTCCACCATGTTTTTGGTGAACTGACTGGAGCAGTGAGGGAACTCACTGCCACAGTGAGGGAGGTTGGTCTCACCAGGCAGCACACAACCCTTGCACACACTGTTGGGGTACAGGTACTGTCCCCCATCATATGTCAACAGCATGTAGTGGCAGATCAGGTTAGGTCAGCACAGCTGCAGCAGTGTTGTCTGTGGGCACTCCCTGAACCACTGGGTGATACCTGGGCTTGACATCACCCAGCCTGAGGCGTGGCCATGGCCATCCCAGGCTGTCACCATCAAAACAGACATCACCCTACAGCTCCTCAGTCCACATGATCCCTCCTACACTGCCTCATGGCAGGTCATCTGTCCATGCTCATGGCAGGAGCAGGCATTGATGTTGTGGGCTGCACCTGTCATTCCCCTTCCTCACATGCACCCTTCCCATGCTCCCTGTTGTACTTGCCTACACCCCACCCCTGTCCCTGTCTCACCACTTTACCATCCTGTGTTTATTATTTTGGTTGTGTGCATTCTTTCACATTGTTTGTTTGTACATATTATGACAATACACTATTGGAAGCATGAATGTTGTCCATGTTGTTTTCACTCGCCTGTCCATCCCTGTCAGTGTTCTGATGATGTTCTGGTGATGTTTTAGGGGCCTCCTGGCCATGCGTGGGTCACGCCTATTGAGTTGCTCCACTATCCCATGCACCTCTGGATCCATGTCACTGTCAGCATGTTCCTCAGGTTCTGGCAGGCATATTCCATGGCTGAGTGCTATGTTGTGTAACATACGACAGGTTGGGAATATGCAACATGCATTCTGAGGGATATATTGTAGGGCACCACCTGAACAGTTCAGGCATCTGAAGTGCATTTTGAGCATGCCAAAGACATGCTTAATGAAATTACATGTTGCACAGTGTACCTCATTGGATGTCTCCTCTACCATATTTGCTGGCCGAAGGACTGGTGTAAGGAGCCAGGGTCGAAAGGGATAGGCACTGTCCCCTCTAGGATACATGACCAAATGTTAGCATGTGTTCACTGTGTAGCTCAGCCTGTCCACTTGGCAGCCCCTATTGTGTTGGTCATCCTGTGTACCTACTGTATACACCCTCACCTCCCCACCCTCCAATGTATACCTCATGTGGGTGCTGTATTGTGGCACTGTTCTCCCTAGCGGGGGGTGTGGGCGTGTCTGCTGCATTTACTCACTGACAAGATGCCCACTGGGTATTTGGCCAACCTCAAATGCCTGGCATACCTGTAACAGGTGCCAGATGAAAGCATTGTGGGCTCTGCTGGAATGCTGTGCTAGGACACTGATGATGCACCCAGTTGCATTACACCATCTGGCAATTTGTGGAGCGGTACCCCTTCCTGTTCAGGAAGGTGTCTTCTACTTCACCAGGGGGTGCCTGGAGGTGTGCAACCCGATAGAATTGCTGCATGGTTTCTCTGTGCTTCGCTGCCATGCTGGGGAATACAATGAATTCACTAGAATGTGGCAGCAGGGTATCTAGGTATTGGGCCAGGAGGTGTGAGGTGGCAGACTGCAACATGCCGATGGTATCATTAACCAGTATCAGGAAGGAGCTGGTGGCTAGAAAACACATCAAAGCTGTCACCTTTTCCTCTACTGACATGGCATGGCTGCGCTGAGTGGTGAACTATAGCTGCTCATGCAGGATCTCACAGAGCTGCCTCAGCAAGGCCCTACTGAGTCAATGCCATCCCACAAAATGGTCATCTGTGAGTTTCTCAAAGGACACTCAGGGCCGGTACATTCTGTTTGCAGCATATCTCCTCTTTGGCTTATGAAGTGGCCCTAGGATGGCCTTCTTCCCTCTCAACCTCCTCAATTACTGCAGTCATTAGGTGCACCATGATGCTGTTGTTGCACACAGCCATGTTGCTTGTTGCTGCTGTGTCCATGCCCACCTCCTTATTTTCCCAGAGTTAAGACTCCCTTTTTATAGGTGTTACCTTGTGCCGTGCTGTATGTCATGCAAACACATATTGTGCGGCGCTATGGTGCTGAATGTACCATTGCACCTGCATTCATGTCCCCGCCCCTCACTTAGCCCCGATCATACATTATTTTGTTGCACTGGTGCTACATTGTTGTGCTGGCACTATTTGGTCTTTTGAATATTGTAACCCCACGGAAAAAAGTTTGCAATCCAGGGACAAACTGTTTGTGCTACATGAAAAGTTTTGAATATTGGCCCCAAGATGGGAGCATCCTATGAAGTAAATCAGGCTACAAGGTAGTGAATGTGTGAAGCTTCCTACTGGTACATGAAGGAGGATGTCTCTGATGGGCTGGGGGTTTAATTCAAAGGTACTAGCTTTGTAATATCAAGAGTGGTAGCTACCTATCCAGGAAGTGCACTTTTACCAGACAAGCAACATAATGAGCACTGTTTGCTTATAATAGTTTGTTTATAATAAATGTACTGTATATGCAACCAGGACAAAAAGGTAAGAATTAATTTATTTTCAGAAAAACAGCCATACCTCTATACTTCTAGAAAGATAGTATTAGGAGGTGACTTTAACTTTGTTCTGGTCAAAGAAGATAGCGATGCCAGTACTAACAAACTTTATTGTCATGTCAATTTCTTACTAAACACATGAGAGTGCAGGGTTACAGAATACTTATACTGTAGGCCTCTGAATTAATCTGGAGGGTATACTTATTATAGGAATACCACTGCAACCAGGATTGTTTTTTATCCTTCTATTAGGGAAAGGAGCAATTGTTTAACCAGGAAAGACACACTAAGCCAGAGTTTGTTTCCTGGTGTAACCAGGGAGTACAATGAAGCTAAGTGACTTGCTCAGTGTCACATAAAATGCAAGTGGGGGCTGATGGGATTCAAACCCAGGTCTTCAGGTTTGTAGCTCAGTGCCCTTAACCACTACACTATACTGCCTCCTCCTACAGTATGTAAGCTGTTAAAGCTGAGGTAATATTGAGTGAAACTCCAATCACTTAACGCTGGGAGAGATGTTAGGGAATGTGAGAGCATGCTCACAGGGAAAGAATACCAGGAAACTCTCTAATTAGTTTTTGGAGAGGAAAGACACTTTGCAAGAATTAGGGAGCATCTGTTGGGGCCGGAGAATCAATGAAGTGTTTATATGAAGATTCCCTGACATGGTGATAGACTCAAAAAATGATTTACAATATTTCTTCCAATGAAAGGCAGCCATATTAGAATGAAAAACATGCCAGAAGCATCTGGCTCTGAGGATAAAATTCAATAGGCTATTAACCCAGAAAAATCAAGGGAATGATACAAATTAAGATTGGATTTTAAGAATTAAATGGGAAATACAAAATTTACAGTACAAAAGAGCAACATTCAGTATTACTCAAACAGATCTGGAATGCATTTAAGAACATGTATCAGTACAGTACTCTATTTGATAGTAGCAAGGAGACGATAAAGAAATATGTCATAGACAATCTCATAGGGAAATATTAGTTACTCTAATCATGGCATAATGGAGATAGTATTCAACTACATTTGGAAAAAATCCCAAATACATGGGAACACAGAGGAATTTTAAATTAACTGGAATTTCCAAAACTTTCTGACAGTTTAGAAAAAGAGATCAAACCTCTCTCAATAGAAATAGCTATAGCCTTTCTGTCAGACAGTATAGCCATCCCACCAGACAGCCTCCAGTCTTTACGGTCTTACAGTGAAATTTTGTAAGACTTGTAAAGAATCACTTTCTAAAATATTAACATAAGTATTTAATGACTGTTACACACACACACACACACACACACACACACACACACACACACACACATTGCCCAGTTGCAAGATATTTATTTAGTTTTTGTTGACTGGGAAAGGAGGACTAGACAGTTCTGCTTATTTTCAGCCTCATCATAGGAGAGGTAGCGTACAGATGGAAACCAGCTGACATTGAACCAGGTTAAGCTGTTAGTGATATTTTTAGTGAACTTTTATTTTAGTGGTATTTTTAGTCATACCATATATACTGCAATTCAATTATTTTTTTACAATATATGGGACCATCAGGGCTTGAGGAATTGGTATCTAATCTGCCTTTTAAGATCCAATTTCAAAATATTTGCAAATATTGTATGTGACAGATTGTCTAGACTTGCAAAGCACCTGATAACACTTAGGCAAACTTGTTTGGTAATTAACAGACATGTGTATAGCATTTTAATATTGATGAGAGAGATTCTGGGATGTGAGGAACAAGGACTGATACAAGGTTATGGTCCATCAATAGATCAACCAAAGGATTTTGGCAGAGTGGCCCAAATAAACCTACTTAACATACAGTACTGGAAAAAATATTGAGTACCATTCTCTTAAATGGATTAGACTCTTATATAGCAAAGCCACTTTGGTTCAGAATATTAATGGATGGTTGGGGGACAGCATCCAGATAAAAAAAGGACTGAGACAAGGTTGTTCGCTAATCCCACTTTTGTACATTTTCAGCTTAATGCAGTCTTGAGAACAATTATTGAAAACTCTGAGATGCAAGGTATAATCATAGAAGACTCTTTTTCTCTAGTTAGAATCACTGCACATGCAAATGATATCTGCATATATGTGAAAAATAGGGACTCTGGCTTAAAAGCAGCGGAAACTCTGGAAAACTTTTTGTCTCTTTCAACACTAAACTTGTACAAAAGTAATTGGACGCAGATAGACACTGAACACTGCAATAAAGAATACAGCAGGTCTTCAAAATAACAGACGTGCCTATCAAACTCTTAAGAGAAACTGTTGGTCATGGGGACATAGCCTCAAAAATTGGGACTGTAAAACTGTAATCTGCAAATTAAAAGTGGACACCTGGAAAAATTGGCATTAATCAAAAAAATGAATTGCTATAATCAAAACAAGTTTACTTCCCATTTTTTTTACATATGTCAGCTTTGTTCACCCCTCTAGTTAAAGTAGAAACTACTCTCCTGAATCTGTTTTTCAAAATGCTTTGGGGGAGCAGACTCAGTTCACTTACTGTATCTCCAATTAACAAAGGAGGTGTGAATATGACATAGAAACAGAAAAATAGAATATGTTATCAGAAAAGGACCATTTGGCCCACGCAGTCTGCCCAGATGTTCCCTGCCTATTCTGCCTCCACAGACCTTATCTGCTCTCTGGCGACCATCACACCTCCCTGCCTATTTTCTAATGAACCCTTATGTTTATCCCATGCATGCTTGCCCCCCCCCACTGTTGTAGCCTCTGCCACTTCTGATGGCAGTCTATTCCATGTGTCTGCTACCCTATCAATGATGAACTATTTTCTCACATCTCTCTCTTGATGTTCCCCCTTCCAGCTTCATAGCATGCACCCTGGTCCTGGTGCTTGTTCTTGTTTGAAACAGACTCCTCACCTGCACCTGATCACCCTGTGATGTACTTGTAGGTCTCAATCATGTCACTGCTCACTCATTCACTCACTCACTGTATATAGCAGTGGTATAAGGCTCTGAGCTGCAAATCAGGTGACATCCAGCAGACCAGATCTGGGTTTGAATCCCACAGCTTCCACTTGCATACTGTGTGACCCTGAGCAAGTTACTTAACTTCCTTGTGCTCCCAGGTTGCACCTGGAAACAAGCTCTGGCTTAGTGTGCCTTTCCTGGTTAAACAATTTCCCCTTTCCCCCTCCTTTTGTCTAGGGTTTACATGTTGAGATCCCTAAGTCTCTACTGATAGGGCTTCTCATGCAGATCCAGTAACATTTTACTGTAGCTGCCCTGCTCTGGACTGTCTCCACTCCACATCCTTTCTGAGGAACTTTCTCCAAAACTGGACACAGTATTCTAGGTGGAGTCTCAATAGTTAGTGATACAGCCACAATGCCATCTCCTTCCTCCTGCTGGAGATTCCTCTTCCTATGCACCCCATCATCCCATTAGCTCTCCCTACTGCCTTGTCACACTGCTCTACCCCTTTGAGGTCTTCAGATATGATAACCTCAAGATCCGTTCCTGTCTACTGACTGTCATTACCTCCCTTCAATCTTATACTTAGCAACGAGACTCCTATGCCATATGACCAATATTTTACACGTTTTTGCATTGAACCCCCAACTGCAATGTTTTTAATTACTCTTTGAGTGTCCCAAAATCTCTATGCATTTTCTGCACCCCCCCCGTGTATCTACCTTATTACAGATTTTAGTGACATCTTCAGAATGGCATACCTTCTCTTCCCAGTTCTGCGATGCTCCCTATAAAGAGATTGACGAGGACTGTCCCAGTACTGAGCCATGTGTTACCCTGTTTGTCACGCTTCCATCCTCAGATTGAGTACCATTAACCACCACCCTCTGTCTATTATTCACTAATCACTTTCTAACCCAGTTCACCACTTCGGATCACACTTCTAGGCTGGTCATCTTCTTAATCAGCCTCCTGTTCAGCACAGTGTCGAAGTACAGTGCTAAAGTCCAGACAGGCTGTGTTAACTGCCTGTGGACTTGAAGCCCACTGGATTCAACATACTCTACCAGTCTTTCTTTCAGTAGAGTTTCTATTAATATCTCCACCACTGAAGTAAGACTGATAGATCTATAGTTGTTAGCCTCCTCCCTGCTGCCACCCTTACATAGTGGAACCATATTAGCCCTTCTCTAGTCCTCTGGAACCATACCTCTTTCTACTGAGCTTTTGAACAAGGCTGTCAGTTGGGCAACTAGCACTACTCTGAGTTCTTTCAGTACTTTGGAGTGTATTCTGTCCAGTCTTATAGTCTTGGCCACCTTCAAGGCTGCTAGTCCTTTCAGGAATCTTTCCTCTGAAAATGGACATGTGTCCTCCTCCCAACCCCCATTCCTGCATCTCACTGGTGGTTTATCCCATCCTCTCTCCACTTTGAAAACTGAGCAGACCAATCTGTTTAAAATGTTAGCTTTTTCTTGGTCCCTTCTGTACAGTCGATCCCTTTTGCCTTTCTAATCTTTACTGTCCCTCCCCTTGCTTTCCTCTTCTCACTTATGTACTTGAAAAAAAGTCTTATTCCCTTTAGTGACCCCTTTGGCAATCCTTTCTTTTGGGTTTACCTTTGCTCCCCTAACAACTTTGCCTGCTTGCTTCTGCTTTGCTAGATATATCTCTGTGCTCTTCTCCCTCTGAGTTTCCTCAAACCTCTTGTACAGTATGTTACCCTTTTTTCCTTCCCCTTCCCTTGCCACTTCACTGGAGAAACATAACAGCCTTTTTTTCTTTTACTTTTGCTCACTTCCTCTAGGCAGAGCTTTCTGCTTTAATTATGCCCTACTTTATTTTTCCCCTCTGTGCCTCTATCCCTCCCTGACAATTCCCCCCTTTGAAACAGTGTCTGAGGCAATTTCCCATTTGTTTAAAATCTGCCCTTGTAAAGTCCAAGAATTGAATTCTTACATGGTTTGCCTCTGCTCCTGGCCTTTTGTTGAACAACACTGTGCAGTGATTACTTGTGCCTAGGGGACTGCTCACTGTGATTTCTGCAAAGCTGTCCTTGTTTGTAAGCATCAGCTCCAGAACTACCATATCCCTAGTGGGCTCTTTGACTATCTGCCTGAGAAAAGCCCCTTGTAGGGAGTCAAGCACGGCCCTGCTACTTGCTGAAGCCACAGTTGGAAGGCTCCAGTCCACATCTGACAGACCGAGGGTGTCAACTAACAGCACCTCCCCCTTACTTGCCATTCTGATGATGGATTTCCCACATGCCTTTTCCACCTCCTGGCCCTGCTGTAGGTCTGTACACTATGTCAATAAGTAGAGTGGTCCTGCAGTTTATCTCCACGATGACCCACAGCACTTACATCCCCTCTTTTCCTCTTGGTGCCCCTGTAACAATGTGGACTTGATTCCTTCCATATATAATAACACCCCTCCTCCCCACCCTGTATCTACTAAACAGAGAGTATTATGGCCATATCCCAGTTCTGGTGCTCAGTACACCATGACTCCATTATTGCCTTTAAATCTAGGTTACCCTCCACTATGATGACAAACCCTATCACCTATTACTTTAGTATATTTATTTTTAGTAACCATGGTCCTCTCCTAAATGACATTACAAAGATTTGGACACTGTTGGTAAAGAAATGAATAATACCAGCTATTACAGTTTGGCAACAGAAACTTTGTAAAGCAAAACAAATTAATGGCTGTCCCTTTTTGTGCCCATCTGGCAATAGAAAAGATAAGGAAGTTGACAATATTTTCTAATCAATTAATAAGTATTACGGGGAAGACCTTATATACAGTCAAACAGGACCAAGCTTTTAGCACTACAGTGGTTTTTAAGGGCTTAGCCACAGAACATACCCAACAGTCACTGCACCACTGCTAGATAAAATGATTACCCCATGAATGTGGGATGTGGTATAGCTGAGAAGCTATAGAAATCTGGGGGTGAAAGATAATCTCAAACATGAAAACCTGGCAGATATAATTTGTCCCAAACAATGCTGTCTTGCCTATTTTGAAACATTAGAACACCTATGCCTACAATGTCCTTATATCATAGAGTATGAGAATCCAGTTGCCCAAAAATAGAACAACCCACAGAGGGTGCATTTACCATATGAGATGCTTGTCATGGGACTCATTCCATAGCCATTCAAAAAGTGTGATTTCAGTACCTTAATTGTAGTCTTCACATGTATACAATTCTTTTTCTGACAAGTGTGCTACTGTCTATTTTAACAGAACAGAAAGATTAAGCCAGCAGTATTAGTGGAACTTGATGAAAATAGTTAAAAAAGTTATGTATCAGACAGAACAGAATATAAACTCCAGTAAACACTTTAATCAATTCTGGAGAAATATATTCTGAATTAAATAAACACAGACCTAAGCAAAATTCGATGGCAAGACTTTTACCTAGCACCCACAATTGCAGAAGCCTACAACCTATTCCACAGCCTTGTTCTGAAAGTGATTGATAAACATGCACCCCTAGTAAAAATAAGGACAAGAAAAAGAACATGCCTCTGCTTCACCAGTGAACTAAAATCTACCTTATACAGTAGAGATGCCCTAAGCTTTTAGCAGATTGGACAGCTTTTGAAACCGCCAGAAACCTATGCAAAAAGGTTATAAGGATAAAGAAAAACAGATACTTCAAATCTGCTCTAGAATCTTCCAGAAACGACACAGCCAAATTTTGGCAAATACTAAGGGATATAGAAGGGCACAGTACTTCATCATCACTATCTTCTAAGATTGTTTCCAATGGCTGCACCTATACTAATAAACAATGTATCCTGGAGCAACTAAACAACCACTTTGCCACTGCGGGTTAGCTTTTAACACCTCTCCAGAAATCAAACTCCTTGCTCAACCACACAATAACTTTCCATGCTCCCCACCCAAGAAACAATCAAGTCAAGTTTAGTTTTACTCCAATAACCTTTATTTATTTAATTTATTGAGAGATCAGAATGAAAAAACCTTTGAGTCGGAGACTCCTTTGCAAAGGCTCCATGTCATGGAAGTACAAAACAAGAGAAAAGGACAATACAATGAAAGGTATTACAAATGAATGCGGAGGGTAAAACAACCCAGAGTTAAGTATGGAACAAAGGTAATGAGCAGTACATTGAAAGGTATTTCATCTGAATGCGGAGGGTGTAACAATCCAGAGTCAAACATGGTACAAAGGTTTCAAGCAAATTAAGCTATTGCACACATTCAAATTTCAAGGATGATACAAGGTTTCCTAAGCCAACAAAACAGATACTTAAGATAAAGGCACTATACATAAGAAGAATCAATTAGAGTAGAGGGAGAAGCGAGAAAAGTTTGGGGGCAGAAGGCACAGAGGTTTGGCTTGGCACACCGGTGAAAGAGGGGCAACTATGCGAGAACACAGCTCAAGGGCAGTCACAGGTTTTGGCAGTGAGTAGATGCTCTTTGAGTTTGAGTTTGAAATGACAATGTTTTGGACAGATGAGGTATCAGGGGGCAGATAATTTAGCCAGAGTAGAGCCCTATAGTGGAAAGCACATTGCCCCAAGGACGTTCTGCAAAATGGCATAAGCAATGTGGCTTCGGCTGAGCATCTAGTATTTCTTGTGGATGGTGCATGTTGAATGAGGTTAAGGAGCCCCATGGGGATTGACCATTGACAATCTTCCTGGCAAGGAGGCAGGTGTATTTCAACTGCCCCTCAAAGTTGAGCCAGTTGGAGAGCTGATCAAGGTTAAAGGTGTGAGTCATCCTAGCACACCCTGTGACAAGATGACAGGCCCTATTCAGGGTGACCTTAATTCTGCAAAGTGCAGTATTGTCAGCTGTGCTATAGAAGATGTTCCCGTAATCCAATAGGGAAAGGACAGAGGAAGTAATCACTAGTTGGGGGATGCAGGACGCAGACATTTGTTCCTGTAAAGTAGACCATTTCTTGCATTTGGGGCAGAGTTAAGATGATGGATATGTTCATGATAGTTTAGTGAGGCATCAAGGGTAACACCCAGATATTTAAAGGAAGTCACTTGTTCTAGCTCTGAGATTTGGCAGTTAAATATACACAATGGGGTGCCCCTGTATTTGTTTTGATAATGATTGAAGACCGTAGACTTGTTTTTTTTTAATTTAACACCAGTTTATTGGTGGAGAACTATGTTTCAGTTTCAGAGAAAAGACGCTGGAGGGAAAACGAAGAGGGGGGAGGTCATGGTGACTGCAGAAGATAACTGCATTGTCCACGTATAGAAGCATTTGACTAGAACATGCTTTTGGGAGAGAATTTAGAAAGAAGCCAAAGAGAAGTGTCCCTAGTATGCATCCCTGGGGGACGCCAGAGTGAACGTGCAGACTGTCAGATAGAAACATTGAAACATACAATTTGATGGCAGCTAAGGACCACTTGGCCCACCTAGTCTACCCATTTCCCTACCTAATGGATAAGCTGCAGATCCTAGTTAACCAACAGCCTACTTCCTCCTACCCCCCACTAGAATTGCCTTATGTCTGTCCCATGCATTCTTGAATTCCTCCACTGTTTTTGACTCCATGTCCTCCTCAAGAAGGTTGTTCTATGCATCCACCACCCTCTCCATTGAAAAATATTTCCTCACATTTCCTCTGAGCTGTCCCACCTCTATCTTCAAATTGTGCCCACTTGTTCTTACACATCTCTTTTTCTGAAAGATGCTACCCTCTTAGACTTTGTTGATTCCCTGAAGGTACTTGAAAGTTTCTATCAAGTCCCCCCTCTCCCTCCTTTCCTCTAGGGTATACATATTAAGTTCCTTTATTCTCTCTTCATATATCTTGTGATGCAGACCCTGCACCATTTTGGTTGCCCTCCTCTGGACAGTCTCAACCCTGTCTATGTCCTTGCAGGGAAGGAGTCTCTAGAACTGCACACAGTACTACAGATAGGGTCTCACCAGCTGTCTGTACAGAGGAATAACAACTTCCTGTTTTCTACTGGTGGTGCCTCTCCTTATGCATTCCAGCATCCCTCCAGCCCTCCTTACTACCTTCTCACATTGTTTGCCCATCTTTAGGTCATCTGATATAACTACCCCCAGGTCCCTTTCCATTTTTGTTGTTGTCAGTATCTCACTCCCTCATTGTGTACTCTTCTCCTGGGTTTTTGTTTCCCAGGTACATTACTTTGCACTTATTTGCTTTGAATCTAAGCTGCCATACAGCTAACTATTCCTCCAGCATTGCCAAGGCCCTTTTCATCCTTTCCACCCCACCTTGTGTATCAACCCCATTGCAGATCTTTGTGTCATTTTCAAAGAGACATACTTTTCCTTCCAGTCCCTCTGCAATGTCACTTATAAAGACATTAAAAAGGACCGGTCCCAGTACTGAACCCTGTGGTACCCCACTAGTAACCCTCCTTTCTTCACTGTGGACTCCGTTTACTATTACCCTCTGCATTCTGTTGTTCAGCCAATGTTTCACCCAGGCGACCACCCTGGGACCTACTTCCAGGCTGGCTAATTTGTTTATTAATCTTTTATGTGGGACTGTGTCAAAAGCCTTGCTAAAGTCTAGGTAGGCCATGTCCACAGCCCCTTCCTAGTCCACTACTTTGGTCACCCAGTCAAAAAAATCAATTATATTTATCTGACTTGACCTTTCTACTATGAATACATGCTGCCTTGGGTCCTGTGATCCACTGACCTCTAGGTACTTGACAATTCTTTCCTTCAGAAGTGATTCCATCATTTTCCCTACCACTGAGGTCAAACTGACAGGTCTGTAGTTTCCTGCCTCTGTCTTGCTCCCACTTTTGTGAAGGGGAATCACATCTGCCCTCCTCCAGTCCTCAAGTACTGCATCATCCTCCCATGATTTGTTAAAAAAAATAGTCAATGGTGTTACTAGTTCTCCCCTTAGTTCTTTTAGAATTCTGGAGTGAATCCCATCAGGCCCCATTACTTTGTTCATCTTCAATTTTAGGAGTTCTTTCAGAACCCTTTCTTCTGTGAAAAGACTGATATCAACCCCCCTATCCAGAGTGCTTCTACTGACCGGATTAGGTACCTCCCCTTCCTCTTCCTTTGTGAATACTGAGCAGAAGTATTCATTCAGAATCCCTGCTTTTTCATTGTCTCTCTCTGCCCACCCACCCTTCTCTTTATTCAGCCTCAGTATCCCTCCCTTTGTCTTTCTTCACTCCCTAATGTACCTATAAAAGGTTTTATCCTCCTTCTTAACCGAGTTGGCTATATTTTCCTCAGTTTGGTATTTGGGCCTTTGTTATTCTAACTGCCTTCCCTGCTTCCTTCTGCTTTAACTGGTACAGTTATCTGTCCTGCTCCTTCTGTGTTTCCTTATACTTCCTGCATTCCATCTTTCTCTACCTAACCTTCCCCGCCACCTCTTTTGAGAACCATGGTGTTTTTTTCTTTCATTTTGATCTGTTTATTTGTGTCACAAAATGGCTTTTTGCCTCTGTGATGGCAGTTTTGATGTTTCCCCACTGTTGCTGCACCCCTCCTTCTTGCCTGTTTGCTAGTACTTTTCTGAGGCACTCTCCCATTTTGACAAAATCAGCCCTTCTGAAGTCCAATGCCTTCACTTTTGTATGGCTTGACTCAATAGCTGAGTTTATCGTGAACCACACTGTTTGGTGGTCACTTGTTCCTAGATGGCTACTCAGTTCTAGATCTGAGATCCTCTCTCCATCCCCCATATGAGAGTACCAGGTCTAAGATTGCTCCCTCCCAAGTGGGTTCCAACACTAGCTGTCTTAGGCATGCTCCCTGTAGGGCATCGAGAATGGCCATGCTCTTGGATGTGGCTGCTGTAAAGGTGCTCCAGTTATCATCTGGCATATTCAGGTCACCCATCAGCAGTATCTCCCCTTTCTCTGCCATCCTAAGGATGCCTTCTATCATTTCCTTGTCCATTTCCTCCCCCTGAGATGGGGGTCTGTATACAACCCCTGTGTGGATTGTGGTGCTATTTCCAGTCTCCAGGGTGACCCACAGTGCCTCCTCTCCTCCCTGTTTACCATTTAGTTCCATTGCTTTGATCTCTTCCCTTACATAGAGGGCTACTCCTCCTCCTCCTCTTCTACCCTCACCCGTACCATAGACAGGCAGCACCTCTGAGAAGGTTACCCTGCGTGCTACTTGTCTAAGGCCCCTCCCCAACTCCACAAACTCCTCTTGCACTGATCCAATCCTTTTCCCAGCCAGGTCATTTGTTCTTAGGTGGACATTAACATCCAGCTCACTCCTCTGTGCAGCTGCTCCCACGATCCTGAGGATTAGCTCCCTGTCTCTCCAAGCCATGGTGTCAGGCAGGCACCTTACCTCCCTCTCCCAGTTCTACCCTCCTAACAATGTAGTCCCCCACCAGGAGTTGTTTCCTTTCCCTGTGGGGTCCCATGCCACCCTCCTGTGGGTCTCCTTTGTGGAGGTTCTCAGCATCCTCCTTGATCTCCACTGCAGGTGCCTCCATAGAGGAACCACACTGTGCCAGAACAGCATATGAATTGTGGAAAGGTACAGCTGGAGGGATGCACCTCTGTCCCACCACCCTCACCCTCCCTGAGCCCACTGTGGTCCAACCACTTCTTTTTCTTGGCAACTTCTGAGGCAGCGGTGGTGGCCCTGGTGGTCCAAGGGTAGGAAAGGAGGTCCCCCAAATCTTAGCAAACTCAGTATTGAGATGAGCAACCTCCTTCCTAAGCCCAGAGAGATACCTGCAAATGGGACAACACCACATCCTCCATAACATCTCCTGGAAGACTGCTGCTCCACAGTCACTGCACTGCACCACTCCCATCATGTCTTATTTGTGGCCTCTTAACTGTTGTTTTGTATACTTACTCTTTTCCTCTCTCTCTTTATTTTAAAGTGGAGTTTATTTTGACACACTGTGATCTACCACTTAGGTAAGTCTCAAACCAGGAGATGGGTGTGGAAGCAAGACCCAGAGCAAGGAAAGACTAGTAGGAGAGGATGATTGACCATGTCGAATGCCTTAGTCAGGTCTATGTACTCAGACCCGACTACTGTAGGTGTCCCTGGTCTAGGGCTTTGTGTAGGAAGGTGGTATATTCCAGCTGTGCAGTTGAGGTGCTGTGCTCCTTCCTGAATCCATGCTGTTCTGTGCAAAGGAGGTTATATTTAGTCAGGTAGTCAGTGAGCTGGTCTGAGACAATTTTCTCCAGGGCCTTGGGGGGGAGAAAAAAAGATGGGCGGTAGTCAATTGGGAGAGGTGCAGTCCCCTCCTTTAAGGATAGGAGTGAGGACACCCACTTTCCATTAGGAGGGGAACTGGCCAAGACAGAGAGGTTAAGAATTTTTGTAAGAGGGACAAGGACTATATCCAGAGCCAGGCAGCACCTGGAGATGAGCAACTTGTTGCTCAGTGTGCCTTCCTGATGAAACATTTAAATAAATAAATAAAGTGAAGGAGTTTTAGGTCTAAAGTGTTCCCACTATGCCAGGACTTACCCAGGACTCTAGATAAGTATGGTTTGGCCTCTCAGGGGAAATAGTCCCGAATCAGAAGAGTGGGGTATCAATAGGGGTTGGGGACGGGAGGTGACTTGGTGGGGGGTAAAATAAATTAGATGGGAGGATGCTGCTAAGGTCTGAGAAGCAGGGGTTTAAGATGTTAGCTATGGCCATAGGGTCCTGTGAGGTGGTACCATTAATGTCAAATTGCGATGGTGGAGGGGATGCCGTTTTTCCATTAAGTAATTTAATGTTTTCCCAAAATGTACACCCAGAACCCCAGGAAGAAGAGAGGGCTTCCTGAAAATGAGTTGCCTTTACTCTGCGAATCTCCCAGCTACATTTATTCCTGACAGCTCTAAACCATTGTCTGTCAGTGGGATGGCTGGATTCAAGGGCCTTATGCCATAAGTTATTATGAAGGCACATGAGATCAAGAAGGGCTGGTGTTATTCAGGGAGTATTGGGGCTTTTGACTGCCAGTTTAGTAAAAGGGCCAAAACGATCACAGGCAGCATTGAAGCAGGTGATGAAGTTGGAGAGGGCACTGTCAATTGACCTAGCAGTATCAATAGGTGACCAATCACAGTGTAAGAGGAAGTCATTGAAGTGATCTAGGGATCCCTTCTTAGACGATGCTGATAAATAAGTTTGGGAGGGGCTTGATGACCTTGTTGGACCAACTGCAGATTATGGGGGAGTGGTCACTTAGAGCATCTGAGAGAACAGCAGACCTCGAGACTCTGTCTGGGTGGGTTGTGAGGATTAGATCCAGGAGAGTGGATGATCCAGATTTTGGGTTTAGATGAGTGGGGGAAGAGACTACATGAGTGAGATTCATGGCTGTGATGGTGTCCTTGAAGGGTGTAGCCTTGGGGCACAGCCAGTTTATGTTAAAGTCACCTAATGTTATGACTTTCAATGAGTTAGGCAGCTGAGAAGTGCTACTGGCAATTGAATGGAAAGCCATCTTCTGATTCCTGGTCGGGATGTAAACTGACATGATATGGAGGGATTTCCCTGTTGGGCCAATGGCTAATTTAAAGGTCAGGACCTGCGTTCCATGTGTGGGAGGTAGGATAGGGACAACATGCACTTGCAAGGTGTCCCATACATAGATGGCACAGCCACTACCTCTCTTTGCTAACCTATCCACCCTGTATGTGGAGTAGCCATTGATAGTCACTGTGGTATCTGGGGTATTTGGGGATAAACAGGTTTCTATCACAGCCAGAATATCAGTCTGATGAAGGACAATCCAACCTTGGAGGTTATCATAATTCTTTAGCAGGCTGCAGATATTGATAGAGGCTATCAATAGTCCACCGACACGGCTGCAGGTTGGAACAGGTGAGGAAACGGGTCCAGGGTTGGAGTGTACATTTCCTGAGAGGAGCAGCAAAAAGAAGGCATGCCTAAGGAGGGCAGATTTAAGTAGCTTAGTTTTCAGAGTGAGGTAACAGGTGCGGGAGTAGGGCTTAGATCCCACCACTGGGATCGGGAGCTGGCAGACATGTAGACTCAAAAGAAATGATTGGTTGTGGTAGCAGGGGTGTGAGCAGGCAGCTAACAAACTAGGTTGTAAATCACAGTTAGGTAATGCACTGCCAGTAGTACCAAATAGAACAGAGAGAAAGACAGTAGCAGGGAGACAGACAGGTGCTAATAGAGAGCATGGGATGGGGGCTGGAACAAAGAGTAGTAAGAGACAACCAGTGCTGAGAATTTGCTTTACTAGACCCATTGTAGAGAGAGGCCAGATGAAGGGGGGAGCATGTTGAAGACCTCCTAATAACTCTGGACATAAAAAAAAGTGCAAGAGTAGACCACATTGAACCCTTTTTCCTTAAATTAGGTTACCATGCTTTGACAGCACCCATCGTCCATCTGTTCTATTTGTCTCTGTCCCAAGGGACTCTTTCCTCTGAGTGGAAAATTGCTCATGTTATTCCACTGCTCAAATCTGGCAACCCAAGTGATCTAAACAATTACCGGCCTATATCCCTTCTACCCATACTTTCCAAATTACTTGAAAAACTGGTGAAAGCACAATTAATAGAACATTTAGAAGACAATGACATACTAAATCACCTTCAATCCAGATTCAGACCTAAACATAGTACTGTATCTGCTCTGGCAAATGTAATAAATGTTTGGTAAGTTGCATTAGACTCCAAAAATCATGTCAGGACTCTCTTTTTAGCTTTGAGTAAGGTGTTTAACACTGTAGATCATGACCTACTGTTACTTATGTTGAGTGATATTCATCTGGATGACACAACCCTGAATTGGTTTACCTGTTATCTAACACAGTAGCTAGGAAACAACAGGTGAAAGCCCAAGGTGATCTCTCCCCCTTAAAACACTACCTATCTTCAGGGATCAATACTGGGATGGCTATTCACAATCTACATTAATGATATTAATGCCCAAATTTGTATAGCTAGTTTCCACCTCTTTGAAGAGGACACTGTTCTTTGTGTTGCCAAGCCTACACTTCAGCTTCATGCTCAGAGCTTCAGCAGGAGTTTAACATACTACAGCAAAACCTCTTGCAGCTAAAGCTGCTGCTGAATGCTAAAAAACAAAAACAAAACTATGTTCATATCTCCTCATGCACCTTCTACTAGTACCTGTCCCAACAATGCCAAACTCCATATCAAGATCCTACTGGGTGAACCACTAGAGGTAGTGGAGAAATAAAAATATCTGGGGTTTTGGCTTGACTGTAGATTGTCATTCACTGTGCACATAGAGGAACTCTCTAAAACGTTATGACAAAGGCTAGGCCTCTTTTACAGAATCAGTCATATGCTTACCCATAGAACCAGAGTAAGACTGGTACAGACCACATTTCTCCCCCTCCTAGATTATACAGATTTTATTTACAGTCATTGTTCCCTCAACATTCTAGCCAAACTGCATACTTTGTACCATAGAGCACTAAAATATACCATGGGAGCTCCATATAACACTCATCACTGCGCCCTCTATGCACAGCTAGGCTGGATTTCACTTAGTACTAGAAGACTAAAAAATGCCTCTTTCTGAGTATACAGAGCCATTACCAACAATTTGCCCTCCTACATCACCGACCTCTTTAAATATACTAACATACTGTTTGCCAGCAGATTAGGCCTTACGGTCTATCGAGTCTGCTCGAACCTTAGATCCTTAGTTGGGTGCCGAGACCCTCCCATCCCTTGTGCTCCAGAAACCCGTATCATCCATCCCCACCCCCCTGGGACAGGCCATCATCTGATACATCCACTTTCTGTGTCTGTCCCACCCTCTCTTGAAGCCCTCCACTGTGGATCTCTGAACCAGCTCACCAGGCAGTGCATTCCAAGGGTCCACCACCCTCTCAGTGAAAACCTCCTCTTTCCCCCCCTCACCCTTCCACCTTCTAACTTCAAACCATGCCCTCTGGTGATACCTCCCTGCTTTAGTCTAAAGATCTCCTCCATGTTTACCCTATTTATTCCCTTGAGGTACTTGAAGACCTCAATCATGTCCCCCCTGTCTCTCCTCTCCTCCAATGAAAACAGGCAGAGCTGCTTAAGTCTGTCCTCATACGTCAAATCCCCTAGCCCTCGTATCATCTTTCATGCCCTCCTCTGTACCCTCTCCAGGAGCTGTATGTCCCTCTTCAAGTGTGATCTCCAGTACTGTACACAGTACTCAAGGTGTGGTCTAACCAGTCCATTGTACAGCGGCAGAATCACTTCCTTGCTCCAAGAGGTGATCCCCCCTACGATGCATCCCAACATCCTGTTTGCCTTGCTAGCCGCTCTCCTGCACTTCTCGGAGTTATTCATACATGCATCCACCATGACCCCTAGGTCTTTTTCCCTATTGAGGCATCCACGCCTCCCAGGGGTGTACCTGTGTTTAGGAGCCTCTGACCAAGATGCAACACCTTGCACTTGGTGATCTTGAATTTAATTTCCATGTGTGAACCCAGCTTTCCAGGGTGTCCAGGTCCCCAGTGCCAACCTCCCTCTTCTCCCTCAACTAATGCTCCCATCTTGGAGTCATCCATGAAGAGACTCATTTCACACCTTATACCCTCCCTGATGTCCGATATGTATGCATTAAACAGGATCGGACCCAGGACCGAGCCCTGCGGTGCCCACTACCAACCTCTCTAGGGTTCGAGCTCCCCACAGACCACTACCTCTGAGTGCCCAGCTAGCCAGTTTTCAATCCATCTGACCATCAAAGGGCCTACTCCTAACCCCATCAGTTTCTCCACCAGACCATTGTGGGGGACAGAGTCAAACGCCTTGCTGAAGTCCAAGAATAATACATCCACAGGCTTGCCCCTGTCCAGTTCTGATGTTACCCATTCATGGAACTCCACAAGGTTGGTTTGACATGATCTACCTGGCACAAACCCATGTTGCCAACTATCCAGACCTCCCACCTCCTCCAAGTACACCCCCAATCGTTCCTTTTGTATACTCTCCATTAATTTTCCCACCACCGAGGTCAAACTGATGGGTCTATAGTTACCTGGTACTTCCCTTGACCCCCCTTATGGATTGGTACACATATGCCTCTCTCGCCAATCCCTAGGTACCCCCCTGTCTCAAGTGACCTGCTGAAAAGCTCTGCCAGGGTGCAGCCAGTATGTCCCGCCATTCCCATAGTACTCTCGGATGAATGCCATCCGGCCCAGGAGATTTGTCTTTCTTTAGGGCCTTGAGGGCTAACCACACCCTTTTGGCTGAGATAGCATCATCCGTCCCCTCCACCTTACTGGCCTTTTTATCCTTACCCAGATGTGACACCCCTGGAGTACCTCTCTCTCTCCCTCTTGCTCCATTTCTGTTGCTCCCCTGATCCCACTTACTGATGTTTCTATCCCCTTCGTGCCTTGCTTTGTAGATATCCCATCCCCCTCCCTAGTGAACACAGAGGCAAAGTACTCATTAAATACCTCTGCCTGGTCCCTCGCCTCTTCCACCCACCCTCCATCTGATCTCAATCTGCCGAGATGGCCCTTAGTTTTTCTCTGCTCCCCAATGTACCGGAAGAACCCCTTTTCCCCTCCATGTATCACCTGTGCCAGCCGCTGCTCTTTTCTGGACTTTGCTCACCTCACCATACGGGTGACTTTTCTGCATGCGAGCTGGTACATTTCCTTATCCCTATCCCCTCTTGTTGTTTTATATTTTTTGTATGCCGCCTTCTTTTCTCTGACTGCTACCTGTACCTCACTGGACCACCAGCATGGTTTATGTGACCTTGCTCCCTTACGTTTCAACTTAGCGCAGATCCTGACTGCCTCATGAAGTCCACATTTTATGACCTCCCATCTCCTTTCCACACTTGTCATTGAGGTAATCCCTATCAAGTGATCCTTGAGAATATTTCCCATGCCCATAAAGTTTTCCCCCATGAAGTCCACTGCCAGTGTCCTAGATCTCACCCCCCCCATGCTTATTTGAAACCAGACAGTATTATGCTCACTCCCAGTCAGGGGGTCTTGTACAACCATGTCCCTTACCAGATCCCCATCTGCCAGAACCACATCCAGGACATGCCCCTCCCTTGTGGACTCCATCACATGCTGTGTTAAGAACACATCCTGGAAGCCATCCAGCAGCCTCTGCTCCTTGGCCACCTAGAGGACATGGTTCCCCAGTTTGTACCTGCATATTAAGGTCCCCATCAACAC
The DNA here is from genome assembly GCA_016271365.2 of Neoceratodus forsteri. Lineage (NCBI taxonomy): Eukaryota > Metazoa > Chordata > Ceratodontiformes > Ceratodontidae > Neoceratodus > Neoceratodus forsteri. The sequence continues at coordinate 763,292,873 of CM057451.1, forward strand.
CACTCCTTCCCCTTTTGGTCCACACTGGGCAATGATGTTGTCCAGCAAACCATCCTCTAGAACATCACTCATCCCGGGGGGCCTATATGCTACACCCAGCTTGACCTTATCTCCTGCTGGGTATCGTAAGGTGACCCATAAGGCCTCCACGTTTCCCTCTGCCTCTTCTACCCTAGCAATTTCTATGTCATCTCTAATGAACATAGCCACTCCACCCCCTCTGCCCTTCTTTCTATCCTTCCTAAGCATAGTGTAGCCCCGTACGTTTAGGTCCCAGTCATGGTTTTTGTTGGCCCACATTTCCGTGACCGCCGCCACATCCACCACCCCTCCTCTGAAACTTACCCACTCAGGAGCTACTTCTATAACACATTAGTTATACCCAGGATACGGACTCACTATGGCTCCTCATCACTTAGCTATGCCCTCCCTACACTCTGGAATACCCTGAAAAGATCTTTAAAATGAACACATATCATTGGGATGAATGTCTTCAATTTCACACTTAGACAAGCAATGAAAGAAAATTGTAACTGCTATACTTAACCTGCATCTTATTTTATTTAACCCATAGCTCTGCCTTTCAACACTTGAACAACTCCCTTAGCTGCTAGCAGACAATACTTGGTTGCCTCCCCTCCTGTGCCACTAGCCAACAACTTTCATGAGTCCCCCTTTCTAATACAATTGTTAACCCACCTACTCTGATGCTTTATTCATAGATTTTGCATAACCCTTATAGACTATCCTATCCTATATGCCTGGTCCCTTTCACTGCCAAATACTATATATTCAACATCCCTTTTGGATCCTTCTCTGACTTTTCCTTCCTTACTATTACTGAACAATATTATAAATTCAGCCTAAATACCTCCCCCCATCAAGTTCCTTACCCCGTTTGAACACCTTTTCCATCCCTCGTTCTTTTTTTTATTTCTACAATCTATCCTTAGCTGGGTAAAAATTCTAGCCTTCTTGAATTTCCCTTATTATGAAGTACACATCTACCATGTTTGGTCTTATTAACTGTACAGTTTCCTGTTTTGTTTCCTCTTGTTACTTCTAGGCAGGCTGCTAATTATGCCGTGTAATTATTACATTATTGTTGACTGTATAGGTAAACAATGTAATTGTCCTTGAATGAATTACTGTTCTGTATTCTTTATGTTGTGGCCGCCCAGGACCACCTTGTAAATGAGCCTGCTTAACGGTGTAGTTTCCTGGTAAAATACAAATTGAAAATTGAAACAAAGAGAAATTTGCATAAGTCACTCAACAAGATGAAAGTATATTATAAATTCTTGACACAACTAATTTTCTGAAAGTTCTTGTTAATTTGTTGAGGGTATGTACTTATGAGTTGATCATGTGTTCTTTCTTTTTGTTATCTGTATGTGCTTGATTTCTTTTGAACATAGATACATAGAAACATAGAAACATAGACTTTGTCGGCAGATAAGGACTGCTTGGCCCATGTAGTCTGCCCATTTTCCTACCTATTGGATAAGCTGCATATTCTAGATAACCAGCAGCCTACTTCCTCCTACCCTCCCCAACCATAATTGCCTTATGTCTGTCCCATGCATTCTTGAATTCCCCCACTGTTTTTGATGCTACAACCTCCACAGGAAGGCTGTTCCATGCATCCACCACCCTCTCTGTGAAAAAATATTTTCTCACATTGCCCCTGAGCCATTCCCCCCTCTATTTTCAAATTGTGCCGCCTTCTTCTTGTGCATCTCTTTTTCTGAAATATGCTGCCCTCTTGGACTTTGTCGATTCCCTTGAGGTACTAGAAACTTTCTATCATGTCCCCCCTCTCCCTCCTTTCCTCAAGGGTATACATATTGAGCTCCTTTAATCTCACTTCATATGGCTTCTGATGCAGACCCTGCACCATTTTGGTTGCCCTCCTCTCTACTGCCGCCATCCTGTCTATGTCCTTGTGGAGGTAGGGTCTCCAGAACTGCATACAGTACTCCAGATGGGGTCTCACGAATTGTATGTACAGAGGGATAGCAACTTTTCACTTTCTACTGGTGATGTCTCTCTCTATGCATCCCAGAATCCACCCAGCCCTCCTTACTTCCTTCTCACATTGCTTGCCTGCATTAAGGTTGTCTGATACGAGTACCCGGTCTCTTTCCACTTTTGTTGTTGTTAGTACCTCCTCCCCAACTGCGTACTCTTCCCTGGGAATTTTGTTTCCCAGGTGCATTACTTTGCACTACTCTACATTGAAACTAAGCTGCCATACTCTTGACCATTGCTCCAACCTTGCCAAGCTCCTTCTCATCCTTTACACCCCCCCTTTTGTATCAGCCCTGCTGCAGATCTTTGTGTCATCTGCAAAGAGGCATACTTTCCTTTCCAGCCCCTCTGCAATGTCACTTATAAAGATATTAAAGAGTACTGGTCCCAGTACTGAACCCTGCAGTACCCCACTAGTGACTCCTCTTTCTCCTGAGTGTGATCCATTTATTATTACCCTCTGTGTCCTGTTGTCCAGCCAATTTGTTACCCAGGCTACCATCCCGGGACCCACTCCCAGGCTGGCTAACTTGTTTATTAATCTTTTGTGTGGTACAGTGTCAAATGCTTTGCTAATGTCTAAGTAGGCCATATCTACAGACCCTCCTTGGTCTACTATTTTGATCACCCAGTCAAAGAAATCAATTAGATTCATCTGACATGACCTTTCTGCTGTGAATCTATGCTACCTTGAGTCCTGTGTCCTGCTGGCCTCTAGGTTACCTATTTTTGTAAGTAACTAGTACCCCTACTCTTCTTCAGTAAGTACCATGGGATCTTTAACTTACACTTGCACACAGTGACCAGAAGTGACCTTAGTTTAGTAGTATTGCCCCTGTTTACAGAAATGAGAGTCATACCTCCAAATGGCCAACATTTAACTGTAACTGGATTGACACTGATATGAAAAATTGTATGTTTAATTGTTAATATTTTATGGATAACATTCTGTACACTTCTTTTCAGAGTACCAGTAATCTGGACTTTTGCCATGTCAAGGTTTATGTACAGAATGCAAAGCATGATCTGTTGACCTATCAGAACCCTGCTTAAGGTTCTGTACACAAACTGTGACATACTGTACTTAACCCTTGCTGTGCCATGGACTGAAATATCAGTCCAAAACTCATATACATTCTAGTTCTGTCAGCAGCCTAAGGGATCACTAGTTCCATGAATGCTGACCATTAAAGCAAAATAATCTAAAACACAGTTTCTTACCACACTTTGTATTGAGGCACACTTATATATTTTCATTTCATTTCATTTTAACCAGAACCTGGACTGTAACAATGTCCTTTTTACAGCCACATCTTAGAGAAAAAAAAAAACAGTACATATAAAATACCACTTTTACTCATTCGAAATTACATAGTTTGATCACAGCAAAATCAAGAAACATCAAAAAAATTACATACAAAAGAAAGTACATAGGTTGATTTAAGGAGAGTGAAAAAAAAACTTGAGGGAGAACTGTCAACATTAACATTCCGTAGGGTGACAAACTATTTAACAAGAAGAGGACAGCCCAAGAAAAGGAATGCAATATGGATCATTTAGAAGTATGAATATCATTTCTGAAAATGAGGATATTATAAACAGCTTCCAATTAAAATACATTTCTTGTCCTCCTTATTGTCTCATCCAAAGGACAGCACAACAACAATGCTGCAACTGCCTCCAAATAAAAATAATTTCATGTTCTACCTAATGTCTCATTCAAAGGACAGCACCTCAACAATGCAAACCCCCTCATCCCATCCTGTACTACAGTGTCAGTTATGGATATTACCTCAACTACCTGGTATGGGGCTAGAACCCATGATCTTCTAATCTTCTGACCTCAAAGACTAGAATGCTGCCTACTGAGCCACTCACACTAATAACAGAAATCACAAATTGTTGCTTAAATATTTGCAAATATTTTAAAGATCATTAGATTCAAGTGATACAGTACTTTACCATGGCAAATGAAATCTGGAGTACTTTTATTTACTTTTCACATCTGCACACAGCCCACAGAACAAATTAATATGGCTCACCATGCCCTGCCTTCAGATAAACATTAACCAAGAGTGCCCTTCTGTCCTTCATGCAGTGGAAACTATATATTTAAACCCACTGAATTCAGCAATATAATGTGATATACTGTATTGTGATTTACCCCTTTTTGCCACAAAGATAATCCAAATGAATTCAGAACTAGATGACATTTTCTGCAATGTAATCATTAATCTGTAACTGATTACAGTTATGATCCAGTAATTAGTCATCTGTAGCTGATTACTTTTATAACCCAGCAATTAATGATCTACAACTCTTTACTTTCATAACACAGCAGTTGGTAATATTTTACTGATTGATTACTTTTATGACCCAGTAAATGGTAATTCGAAATGGATTACTTTTGTAACTAAGAATAATTATCTGCAGTGGACTTAGTTTTGCAACCCAGTAATCAGCAATCTTTAATGGATTACTTTTATGACCCAGTGATTAATAATCTTAAACAGATTATGTTTATGACCCAGTAATTAATAATCAGTAATGACTGCTTCGGTAGCCCAGTAATTAGTAATCAGAAACTAATTACATTTATAACCCAGATACTGGTAACCTGTAAATTATTATCTTTATGGCCCAGTACTTATTAATCTGTAACTAATCACTTTTATGATGCAGTAATTAGTAATCTTTAGCAGATTACTTTTATGATGCAATAATCTGTAGCTGAATTATTTGTACAGTAGTGAGAGATGGAAGACTATTAGGCCCCTTGGGATTTGTGCTAGTGTAAAACAAGGATGCATTTTGGCTCCTTTCCTTTTTAATGTCTATATAAACTGTATTATGGATAGAAGTCTCTATAGATCTTGCATCTCTCCAAATAAAAACAGCATTAATGTTTGATTACTTATTTATGCTGATGGGTTGTGTGCAGTTCTCCAGAGAATGATCCTTCCAACATTTGACTATGGTGATGTGGTCTACAGTGCCACCCCCAAAACTCCCTTAGCCAGACTGGACACTCTCTTGCACTCTTTCTGCCACTTTGCTCTTGACTGCCCTCCTCATACTCACCAGTGTTTTTTATGTCAATTTCTAGCACTCCTTTCACTCAAGGATAGATGCCTAGCTCACTGCACCAGCTTTCTTGGTAAAGTCTGGTTCAATGCATTCCCCTCCTACCTCTCATCCTCCTAATTGCCCCCCTCCTTAATCCTCCCTCTCCCTTAAGCATAATGATGCTCATACCCTAGCTGTTCCCTCCAGGACCTCCTCTGCTGCCCAGGCAGCCTTCTCCCACCACTTCCCCAAGTCCTGGAACTCACTTTCCTCCTCCATACGAAATGCCCCCTCTCTTTGTACCCTCTCTTCCCTCCTTCATAATTTCACATCCCCTACCTGCAACTGCTTCTAATACCATTCGCCTTTCCTCAAATTATTACTTTCCTCTTTCACTATTCCCCATGTGTGAAGCCATGTATGTTCAATGTAACTTAACTCTTTGTTACTAGCAGTCACACTTGTATCTGTTATTGTAAGCACTTGCATTCTGAAATTGCTATTGACTCCTTGACATGCATTGTACTACCATTACATCTTTGTACTGTATTGTTTGTCATTATCCCCCCCCACCCAGATAATCTGGAAATGAGCTACTTGCTCAGTATGTCTTCCTGGATAAACTTTCAATAAAATCAACAAAAATGTGATTTTACTGTCTTTGACCTTTAATATGTTACAAATGTCTCTAAATATAGTATCTAAAAATTGCAGGTCCTAAAACTAAACAGAAACCAGAAACATAGGTAAAACTAAAACAATAGTTTTTGGCTCCTCTAATAGAAATCAGATGGATGGGTATATTGGCAAGGGAAAATTGGAATATGTAATGAGTTACCAGTATTTATTTATTTGCTTTTGTTTACCAGGCAAGCACACTAGACAGCAAAATGCTTATTTTCAGGAGCGACTCAGGAGGTTACAAGGTACAGATGAGAGTATCAGACAGTAGACATTATAACACATGTAAAAACAGTATGGTACAGGCCTTTGACAGCAGTCAATATATAGACATCACAAATACAAATTTGTGGGCTAAAGCCCAAAAAGCTTAGGGATAGCATAGAATTTCACTTGACATGAGCAGAAAGGCAAGTAAGGAACACATTTCCAGACAATACAGCTGATAGCAGCAGGCTAGCCAGCAGATAACACATTCAGTACCAGGAGACTCATCTCCGCAAAATATATATAGACATCACAAATACACATTTGGGTGTCACCTTCAAAGAAAATAATTCTGGAATGAACATTGGGGTACACTGTAAGGAGAGTCAAATGAGAGATATTGAGATTCTTAAATTCCATAATTCTTTTGCCAAAAATTATTTTAAAGCCCCCATAAATGTATTTGGGGCCAAAATGAAGTTAAGTGCTCTGTGTGGCTCTGAGGTCTGGGGATTAGATGTGTCTGCCTCAACAGTCTCCAGAATTCTTTTATTGGGAGACTCATTGGATACCAAATGATATTCCTGTGACCCATGTATGTGCTGAAATAAGTTTGGTGCATATTCAAAGCTAAGGTTTATTCAGTGCTGTTAGGTATTTAGCAAGAATAATGAAATGGATGTTGATTGCCTTCCTAGGATGATTTTATTGGAATTGTTGGCATTGCAGATCATCCTGGAAATGGTCTTAGTTGGTTGGGTGAATGTTGGGAAAGTTAGAAATAATGGGTGTGAATACACGTGTGAATTCTACATGTTGGAAGTGTTAAGAAATTGGTGTGTTTAGCTATAAAGTTGTGCAGAGACTATTAGCTGCCTCTTTTCAACAAGATATGGCAAGAATAAATTAATTCCAGTTTCTATCTACTTAAAAACTCTTTAAAATATCTTGGGGGTCATGAGCAGTACTTAGACTTCTGAGCAAACATGAATCACTGCAAAGCTCTCTACAAGTTTTGCCTACAGATGTCATGAAATCTGTCTGGTTACCTATGTTTAAAAAAAATAGTTGTGGGTGTAATAAAGTTGTCTCACACGAGGATTTGTTGGGGCATAATTTATTGCTCTGTAGTTGCCTTATAAGGTTGTGGGGAAAAAACAGATTAACCCCATATTTCATAATACTAACTTTGCCTCTGATAAGCATAGAAAGATATACCTTCCATCATCAACAAATGAGTCAGTCATGTTTGGTATGGCATTATTTTCACATTTGTCCTGGAGATATGTCATTTAACATATGCTTGAACATGTTCTTTGCTTGATATTGTACTAATCTTTCCTAATATGTTTGTAGTTTTTTTATATAAATCTTGTGTAATGTGTTTATATGCTGATTGTGTTATTTTAAATGATTTTTTTGGCAAGATGCTTTTGGGCTATGCTGACTAAATAAACTTGAAACATCAACTAATTATTTTTATGGCCCAGTAATTAATAAACTGTAACTGATTATTTCTATGACCAAGTAGTTGGTAATCTGTTACTGACTGATTACTCTTATTAAAATCCAGTTGTTGATAAATTTTCTGACTCAGTAACTAGTAATCTGAAATGGACTACTTTTGTAACTCAGAAATTAGTTCTCTGTAATGCACATGCAATATCTTTGTAACCCAGTAATTAGTAATCTGTAATGGATTAGTTTTATAACCCAGTATGGTAGCAAACATTTGATTACATTAGAAAGGGGGCTTGAGACAGTGAAATACCCAACTTAATTGGCCATGGTCTGGGAGCCACATATACATTTTGGTTTTACTTGCTCTGAGATGCAATATGGGCATTTTGTTTAAGCAAAAAAGTCATGATGGGTAGCAAATTGATACCCATCCTAATTTTGGCCAACTCAATACCCAAGTCCCCATTTTCTTACTTCTGATCTTATTTACAACCCAAGATAAGTAGAAGCAGGCTCTTCCTTTCTTGTGCCTGAATCAGTGTGCCATAGACTAGTCCAGGAGATAGAATTACTAGTCATTTATATCAGACACAGAAGTTCTTATTTTCACTGTAGTATCTAACTTTACGTTGTTTAGTAGTGTTATTTATTTATTTGCTTTGATTTAAAGCTTTTAATTCAACCCACTTCATTACCATCTCCAGGCAACCACTGTCTGTGCCCCCCACCCCCCACACCAACTCAGTGCATCACTACAGAACATGGCAGGCCATCACTAAAGCTGCAAGCCTCACATAGTCCTTTCAACAAAAAAAACAGTTAGCACAGGCAGGAATGTGATTGAGACTGATATTGATATCTTACTTTAGTTTGTGATTTTATTTACATTAAAGGCACAGCCTGCATCCTATCTAAACTGATTTTAAATCATTTAAATCAAGTCTCTACAGACTCGAGCAACTGGCAGCTTTTCTATTCTGTCAGGCAGCCATGATGATGGCAAACTACTCTGTGCCAGTGTGAGTCCATTTTTATATCAGTTGCAGCACTGTACCATGTAGGTACTGAACAGAGACAGAAAGAACACCTTGTGGTACAGTGCTGTGCACATGACAAAATAAAAGAGAAGTGACTCAGGACTGATGCAATTTGCCCCAATTGACCATCATCCATCTACTGAGCATGTCACACCCACTGGTTCCACCTCTACTGATTGAGAAGGTGGCAGCTGGATGAGGACATGCATTCAGATAGTGACAGTCACAGATGGACTGATCACATGGCACACACAGTCAGTAACACAGCAACAGTAAGTTGTTTGGGGAATTAGGATCGTCTGTTGGATCTGGAAGGGGCCACACCATGCCACAATGACTCACAGATAGTTATACTCAAATCAGGTGGAAGAACTGCTTCTTTAGCAGCTGGCTACAAGTTGGCAAAGCAGCAGCTGGTGAAAGTTAAGAAACATGCCACTATTGAAAAAACTAATTAAACAAAGTGCCTGTGAGTGGATTGTCAAAGAAGGGTCTTCCACCCCTTAGTCCCCCTGTGTACACCTCTGACCCAGTAATTTGTAATCTGTAACTGATTACTTTCATGGGCCAGTAATAAGTAATAAGTTACTGATTACTTTTATGACCCAGTAATTAGTAATCTCTGATTACTTTTGTAATCCAGTGTTTAGTAATCTTTAACTGATTTTTTTATAGCACAGTAATTAGTAATCTGTAATGGAAGACTTTTGTAATCCTGTAATTAGAAATCTGAAACAGCTTACTTTAATGATTCCATAATTAGTCATCTCTAACTGATTATGTTATGAACAAATAATTAGTAATCTGTAACAGATTACTTTTCTAACCCAGCAATTAGTAATCTGTAACAGATTACTTTTATGACCTAGTAATTAGTAACCTGTAACTGCCATTTAGAACACTCAGACTAGGTATACCAAAAAGTTAGTTTGCAGGAAGACTAGTACATAGGATCTGTAAAAGGATGCTAGGGGAGAAGACATATCCTAATTGTTTGTATGTTGTGCATCTCACCAAACCGCAGACTTACTCTAAAGCCCCAGTCCCAGTGCAAGGTGTCATGAGTATGATTACTTTTCTAAAACAATCAACTCTGTAAATGAGACATTAGTCTCAAAAGGTTTACATCCTGGGGTTAAACTAAGGGCCCAATACAGTTTTTCAATATTTCTAATGCTCCCTTCTCCTGCAGAGAAACCACTCTTTGCTGAACAACACCCTTGCTCCAGGACAGCTGAGGTTCAAGATCTCTCTGCAAATGGCTTTGACTTTTGAGTGGCAGTATTTAGGACAATACTGGAATTTGAACGATCAGCTTACATCTTTTAAGACCTTACATTATCTTAGTGTACAGCACACAGTCTCCTTGCTGTGTTCTCTGAAACTGCTTAGAGATCTTTAGTTTGTGTACATTCATTGATTCTCAACATTGGAAATAATGCTGTTTTAGTTTTCTTTTGCAGTCCCACTCTGTTATTCAGTATAAAGCAGTGTAGAATGAAACAATACTCACAGTCACTTGAAGTAGTCTCCTGCCTGCCGCCTCATGGTGAATTCCCTCAAAGATCCAGTGTGTGTAAATCCCAAAGTGAGACCCCAATCCTACCAGGGCCGACTCTCTGTGAATGCTCTCTAAAGACTTGTTTCTCTTGGCTGCTTCTTTTTTATGACCCATCTAGGTTGCAGGACTGAGTGTGTGCTGAGGGATTGCTCCAATCAGAGTTTCTTTGGCCAGGCAGACTAAGACACAGGAAGTCTTGGCCAACAACCCATCTGTCTCAAGAAACACCTGCCTCTATGATAACTCCACCCCCACTGAACAACCGCTACCAGAAGCTCTCAGTCTTGATTACATTTGCAGTGAGAAACAGAAGCTCTCATTCATCCACGGAAGGAAACACAGTAGAATGCAACCATGTGATTCTTTTCAGCTGGGTTCTAAAGCAGGGTATGCAGCAATGACTTCAGACATCAGTCCCATTTAAAATGGCATAGAGCAGATTATATATTTCCTTTCCTGCCATCTGTTCCAAAGTTCCATTGAGCCAGTGTGCAGCACCCATATGAGGACTGCTTTCTGTATAATTGCCCCCTGAGATGGGCAGTGATAGAACTGAGGGTGGGTAGCTTGATGGGACTCAGATACCATAGTCCTGATAGATGGAAGAGGCACACATTGTTGGGATAATTAACCTAACGGTGTGATACAAACAAGAAGAGCTCATTTCAGGGTGGAGAGAGACCTGCTGCTACTACTAAGGCTCACTGAGCCTGACACTAAGTGAAATATGTAAGGCACCTAGAGACAAGTGAGAATGATGGAGATAAAACTGGGGGCTAAACACTAGTGAATTTTTTAAAATGTTTAATTCTATCCATGTTACTGCCTCTTATCCTTCTGCTCCTCCTTGCACTCTGTTCTGACCATATCGCCTGCACTGCATCTTGATCATGAGGGCTGTGGGTGACTATTGTCTGAGCCCAACCTTCAATCAAGAACTGACCACAATGGGTGCTGTCTCGCCGTATGCACCAAGTCCACCTGGATGTGTCCACTTATCAGTGGCCAGGATTAAGGAGGATCAGGAGACTTGACATCACTCACTTCTAAACTGTGGTAGTGCTACTTGCTGTAGTACCAAGAGAGCAGATTCACCTAAATGGGGATTTTTTTGTTTTCTCTCCATTTTTCTTCCAAGCCCCCCATCCCCCACTGTAACAGTTATGGTTGCCATGGCAGCACAGTTCAACCCCACCAGGTGGACAGGTAAACAACTCCCTTCACAACTGACACCAGTGCTGTTTCTTGGTTGACTGGTGGGGTGGGGGATGAATGCATATGCCTGCACACTCTGTTCTTGTTAACCAAGTGCCTTTGCTCTGCAATGTCTGTGTCCCCCAGCTGGTCGAGTCTCAGTGAGGGATTCTGGGTCTCAGCCATGAACTCTGTTCTCCAAGTAGGTAGCAGTACCTCACACCTGGGTCAGCTTCTAAAGAGGGGGATGTTTAAAGGTTTTAGTTAGTTATCTCTGTTTATTTTTTTTATTGCTCATTAAGCAACTGCTGTGTTTTGTGGGGCTGCTTTAATGGCCCTGTCTTGCTGTCTGAGACTGTATCAGTATGACTTACTGCATCTGACATAGACTTAGAGTTTGGCTCTGCTTCCTCTCTCCACCCCCCCACCCCACACTGCTCTCCCTCTCTCCCTCTCTCCCTCTCTCTCTCTCTCTCTCTCTCTCACTCTCTGCATCTTTATTGACAGTGTTTCAGTACCTGACCTTCTCATGTTTAAGGCCATCATTCTTCATAATCTGCCAGTAGAGGGAAGTCATTTCATACCAGGCTATATTAAAAAACAATAGAATTGCGTTACTGTGGTAATACACATTTTCATGCAGGTTGTGAGTCTAGTCCACTGATTTTCTGAACATTCTTTGCCTTGGATTTTCTATGCCCTTAGTGGCAGTATTTACATTTATTTGCTGCTAGCATCATTGCTGTTGCAGTGAATTTAAAGCATCATCTGATGCTCACTGTTACACAGTTTCTCAACAACAATGAATTTAAAGCATCATATGTACAGCATCATCTGATGCTCTCTGTTACACAGTGGCTCAACAATTGTTTTAAAGCTGCTCTTAAAATGGTACAGTACATATATCTTTTGCCTCCATTAAAAATGTTAATGTTATGTCATAAAAGAAATGCTCTAGGTGAGGTCTGCAGTTAAATAGCAGGTTTCCACTAACATTGATAAACTACAGCGACTTTGAATGAGTGGTACTGTGTACTGACAACAACAGGGACTCCACATTCAGTTACATCCACCCACCCCCGCCCATAAATATAATGCTTTGAGTGCCATCTATTCATTGCATTTAGATAGCATAGTAAGTTTCCTTTTACAGTTAGGGGTGTAGCCAGAAATTTCCATTTTGTGCACATTCTCTCCAAATGCTGCTTCCTATTAAAACAAACTCTGGCCAGAGGCAATATAGCAGCAGACAAGCTTGTGGAGGTCATAGCAGAACATGGCACAGTCTGCCATGTCCAAGATGGCCACTGAACTGTATTGCACATGTGTGAGTAGGCGAAAATGCCCAATACAGTTTGACAGCCATCTTGGACACGGGGGACTGAGCCTTGTTCCACTGTGACTTCCTTGGGCAAAACCAGAGACACCAGAAAAAGTATTGCACCCAGGGGGTGGTTACGAAATTCAGTTTTATGGTATGAGCAGAGCACTTTTAGAATTGTGGAAGCGTAATGCAACTCCAAAGTTGTGCTCTTCAGTGCTCCATTTTCTCAGCAGTTACAGTAAGAAGCCTGTAGGCTCCACCCACTGCAACCATAAAAATGGACACATCCTCTTAAACTGCTGCCCTCTATTTCAAATCAGATTATCAGATGACTCATCTAGTCTCTAAACAGATAATATATATATATATATATATATATATATATATATATATATATGTATATCCTAAACAATAGAAGTTTAAATGGATACAGACACTAAATGACCTAAACTAACTCAAATAATCCAGATTGTAATGACAGTGTCAACAAAAAGGCATATGGCTTGGGACAGGTAGTAAAAAAAAACTGTACACAGATGTGTATGGTGAGCATGCCCACCTATACCCTTGATTACATCAGTATGTGTCTTTGATTTTCGTTTTATTGTATTGGTTGTTATGGACAAAGATAAAACAATTATTCCTTTCTTAGTAGTAAATAGGGCTGACAACTCCACAAATGTACTGTAGTACAGTACGCAGCATGCAATCCTGCAGCCCTGAAATAAGACTTGCAACTTTGTTTAAATCTGAATGAGTGAAGCCCAGCAAAGCATTTATACCAAATAACAAATGGCTAATCTAATTCCAGATTAACAGCTACCCCATAGTCTCATATGTGCATATCCATGGGGAAGCCAGAGGCAACATTTAACATGTTAGCCCAAGAACATCTTGGTACATTAGCTGCTGCCTCTTGGGCTGCTGCAAGCAGTGCTTCAACCTTTAGTACTGCTCTGGTCACAACACTGTGGTAGCTGGCCCAGTGGTTCTTGCATCTCATCTGCTAGCATGCCAGTGACCCGGGTTCGGGTATGGACCAGGATCATTCAGAAGAGGAGGACTGAGTACCCACAGGATGCTCTCCTCCTCCTCTGGGGAAGGCGGTCTGCTAGTTCTGTTGCAATACTGCCACCTGGGTGACCAAGGATAGCAGTGCAAGTAGTGCTGCAAGGGGGAGGGCAGGTACCTCCTGACTGCAGTCTACAAGCATGATTGAATTCTTGCAGTCCTCACCCAAGAGGCACCCAAGGGAAAGGGAGAAAAATGATGGCAAAAACCTCAGCCGCTGTGGGATGGCACTGCACTCCCTCATGGGCTCTGCACCACCTACTGGGCTGTCCGCTGTTGCATCTGAAAAACATAGTCCCCTCCTGGGCCTGGAGAACCTGAAAGGGTCTGCCATGGGGGGGAGGAATCAATGGGGCACTACCCCAGAGATAGCAGGTGACAGAGCTGGGGGAGTAGCATGTTGTCAGGGGACAGCCAAGGAGGAGTAATGAAAAAAAATAGACCATGTGTTACAATCTGTGATCAAGAGTTGGATCTGAACTGAGAAATTAACCATATGCTGAGTTTAGGGGATCTTAGCATGACTCCTAGCAAACAACAGCCAAAACTTCTGAAAACACTTGCTGCATCCAGTATGGCATAATTGGTAGTCCTGGCATAAAGCAAACCCTGGCAAGGATGAGCACTGTAACCGAACGTGGTTTGGCTGGTAGGCTCTGGATTTCAGGGTGTTGGCTGAACAGTGTGGGGAAGCCCTCACCACTGTCACCCGCCCACCCAATACTCATCATAAGGAAAAATAGAGGGCTGCAGCTGCTAAAACCACAAATCCCTCAGCGCCTCACAGTCCCTAGATCCCATTTTCATTAATTAAAACTAAGAGTACAGACAGTCTCTGCAGGAAATATGTGCATTCTTGTCTCAGGAACACTTTAAGACAATAGCAGTTAGCATCCCTTCACTAATTGACTTTAAATGAACATTAACACCGGGAAGGTGAACACACATCTCCCTCTCTCAGCTGCTGCCAGAGAACCATTCTCATTGACTCACTGCTTTTGTGTGGGGGTTATTTTTTTCTATGAGAACTGCCACCACAGGATTAGTTCAGGGCGGTTTTCAGATTTGTTTTCTGTTTTACTCGGATCTCAGCCAAGACAGATTTCTTTCTCTTTTTTAAACCAGTCATTAGCTCAGCACATTTTTCAATGTCTTTAGCCTGAGCCAGATAAAACTCCACAACACAGAGGTGAAAAGCTCTGTGACTGTACAGCCCACAGCTTCAGAATTTATTAGTGGCAGTCACTCAGATTAGGTCAGACCTCAAAACTGACAAGCAGTGAGGTGCCTTCACTTGATTAGTAACCCCTCATCCAGCTCATATTAGGTCCAGGGTTCAAGTCCTCCTGAATAATGGATTGCTGTTCAAGCACTATTAATATGTGTAGAGTCCAGAAATTACTAATCATAAATGTCTTTCAGAGACCTGGGAATTTTCTGGAGGTTCACTGCAGGATTGCTCAGATGAACATTGCTCCTTGTCTCAAGTGAAATGAGTTTTGTAGACCCAGCCTAGTTAGGAATAAAATACTACACCCCCAACACACACACACACACACACACACACACACACACACACACACACACACACACACACACAGTGTGACTTAAGCTGGCGTTATTGTCTCTCTGATCAGAAGAGGTCCAGGCAAAAGGAGAGGTATTTGATTATATACTGCACCTTTATAAAAAGGCTAAGGAGAATACTATGTTTCAGTTGACTAGAACCTATGCTAATTAAACTACTACCAACACCTTAAAAAGTGCAAATACCACCTGCACAATTGACCTAACATATCAGTCTACCAAATAAAATTGTAGTTTCAGAGCTACCAACCACGCATCGCTTTCACAACTTGCAACCTGCTCTCTTTCCTCTAAAAAAGATCATCTCTTTATGCCCCACTCCTCCGTTTTAGGACTATTTTCTTTCTCATTACAACAGTTTAATAGATTTAACCACTAAATTCAGTGGCATAACAGATTCACGGGCATTATTTTTTTACTACCTTAATCACCCATTTTATAAGCACAATAAGACACTCCAGGTTGTTGATTGTAGTGTCATGAATGCATGATCAGGGGAATAAAGACAGTCAGCCTGCAACCTCCAGCCTTACTGTGCTCATTGGCATGCATTCGTGGTACTACTGCCAACACTCTGCCATGTCTCATTGCTTACTTCATACACACTGGATGGGATTTTCAGTGGAGCTATCCTTGATCTAGTTGCCCCATTTTCCATTGCAGACTGATGACTGTGTGTATCACAACTGTTAGAGTTGCTACAAGATGGTCTAACAGCTGCATCCATCCATTCCATTTTCATCTTAGGGATTTGGTCAATATAAGGACTTCTATTAGTTCCTTACGTTCTTCAAATGCTGTTCTTCCTCAAACTATCCTACACCACTCCAAAACTGGTTCTCGATCATTTTCAGTTGCTGCCCCCATGTTTTGGAATTCATTACTTGCAGATCTCCATTCCTCTAATTCATTGTCACAATTCAAGCAAAAGTTCAAGCGGCATTTGCTATCCTTAGATGTTTGTAATTGTGTGTTTAATTTGTTTGTATAATATTGTCTATGTGTTATTGATACTGTATTGTTACTTGTATGTCTTAAATATTGTGTTGAACCTGAAAATGGACTGGTTCCAGTGTTCTTACCCTGGCTAACAAAATTTTAAATTAAATAAAAAAAAATTGAAGGAAACAATTATGCAAAGTGAATGTGTGCCATTTTTGACACAAGTCAATTCAATTCCATTTTTTTTTTGTTTTTGTTGACAGCAAAGGCAGGTGTACCAGCAGGGTCTGGGGTGGGCTGGGGGGACCATTCCTCATTATTTTTATTTATTAATTTGTTTGTTGAAAAGGTAAGTACACTGATCCAGGGGACATTTTTTAGGAATGACCTGGGCCTAAGTAGACAAAGAAAAGGTTGGAGATAAGAGATACATGGTTATAAACAGGCTGAGAAATACACTTTCAAGAGTAACTGAAAGTACACATAGAAACAAAGTAAAAAAATCATTCTGAGGCTGGCCAGGGTTATTTTCCTGATAAAGGAGATGTCCCTGGACCTTGCAAAGTACAATCTGCATTTGAATTACAGGGTAACATTTTTTACCTGAGTTTCTTTCTTTCCAGATGGGAAGCTTTCCAACACAGATTTTCTTTACAACAGTTCCAATGGAGCAGCAATTAATTGGCACAAAGACTGACTGCATATTCAACAAACATTGCTTCTTTATTTAATGACCTGACTCCTAGGAGAAACTGTCTTTATTACTTGGGCATAGCCCCCCCCCCAGTCTGCTTACTAGAACCAGTGATCATGTTACTCTGGACATAGGCCCCCTGCAGATGGACACTGGGCCACAGCTTACCTAGCTGGCTAACTTAATTAACTAAAGATATAGGACAGGATTTTCAAGCAGTGATAACACTGACACAGATGTCATTTATGTATCTGTCAATGTCATACCAGTTGTGCCAAAATCTGTGTGGCCAATTTTTGAAGAACTATGGGTTATTACAACTGTTTTTTTGATTTGCAGCAGCTTTGTCAAATAAACATTTGTCAATGTCAGACATGTTTGCTTGCATGCTGTTACAAGTGAGACCAAAAGTATCTTGCGGCTACAGGCAGACTTTCTTATCCCAGTAGCCATTGTCTTGTGCACTTTGAGCTCCACTGGGCTAAGGGGTTTAGGCCTCCCTATTCAGTGCAGGCGGTGTGCACTGCACTGACAAGAGCACTGTGTGGCAATCGGCACATTGTCAGTTCAGGGCAATATTCACACAATTAGCACCCTCTGACCACTGTATGCTGACTGTCTGAATATGGGGCCATGTCGTCACAGTGGGTACAGTTGGAATGCCACCTGACAGTCAATTCATGATCATAATTACTCTAGAAACATCTGTTTCTACAATACATGTGATTGCTCACTGACAGTCAGACAACAATCATCCAAGGTGGCAAATAGAAGGCTGCCCAAGTTGCCTTCACTATTGCCTTAGTTTAGCGTAGGAGACCAGGGCAAAGGGGTTGGGAGAAGGAGGGTCCTGAGTGGCCAGGTCAGAAAGGATTGGCTGCCCTTATAAGGGAACCATTAAACCACTGTAAATATTCCAGACAGCTACAGCATGGTGATTGGAGGTGAGGGGATAACTAAACACCCGGAAACATACAAAACAGCTACAGAACAGAACAGCAGAGAATAGGGGGTCCACAAGACCACCAGAAATATTCAAGACAGGTAAAGGATGGGTAATTGAGGGTTGGGGGAATGACTAGATCACCATGAATATGCAAGACAGCTACAAGATGGGAGATTGAGGGGAAATAGTGCACAGGACTAAGAGAAGGGTTTCAGCAGCATTAAATAATGCTGCATCAGAAGCTGTTTAGCACTGCCCAAACCACTAAATATACTGCTGTACCCAGTATGGATGAGGGATTCCTCTTTTGCATGGGCCCAGAGGTATATTGTGCATGATCACACTGTCTGGTCAGTGCAGCACAGTCGGGGCCTTTGGATATGCTGCCTGCCCCATTGGCTGGCACTATTCACACAGTTAACGTGGCAATAACCAGGTTAGTGCCATACTAACTGTTTGAACATAGGAGCCCAAAAGCCAAAAAAGATGATGAACAAAATAAAGAATATCTTAATAAATTTACTGTTTCTTTATAACTGCATTGTTTGTTTTGACTTTTAGACCCCTTATTTTCAACATGGTTCTT
Source organism: Neoceratodus forsteri (assembly GCA_016271365.2). Taxonomy (NCBI): domain Eukaryota; kingdom Metazoa; phylum Chordata; order Ceratodontiformes; family Ceratodontidae; genus Neoceratodus; species Neoceratodus forsteri. The sequence continues at coordinate 763,311,261 of CM057451.1, forward strand.
TGATTACCTCACGTTATGAATAAGATAGGTGGAATTCTTTAAATCCTGTCTGAAAGGTGATTATGCAGAGTAACTGCAAAACATGTTTTGAATAGGATTTGAAAAATTACAAGTTATGCTCATGAGGTGGGATATCACAAGGGCTATGTTGAATATACAGCATGGGGCTAAAATCTGCAAAAATAGCAATGTTACAAGCAAATGTTGGAAAATTCTTTGCCTCTCACTGTCTCTCAGTTTTCTCTTGCTGTCTGCTTTTCCTCTCTTGCATATCTGCTAATATAAAAATATGTGCAAATCATTGTATGGAAATGTAACTGATATTGGGATCCTTTTGTTTGGAAAATGTATAGTATTACTGTTGAAATGTATATAATTATAATTGGAGTTGATTATAAAAAGCTAATGGAAAACTCAAGAGGTTACTTGAGTGCAAATGTTTGAGCCTTTTGCAAAAGCTCTGCAAAGAGAGCCTCAGTAAGAACACTGTATTCTAGCAGCTGCTGAAACTTACAAGAACAGAACACTTACAAGAACAGGATGTTTGTCAAGAGTAAGGGTTAAAAGGACTTATAGTATAAGAGCTAAGCTGCAACTGCAAGAAAGATTAGATTAGGAGAACAAGGGACACAGAGACTAAAAGAAAAGTTAATTTTATTTTGCTTTTGTAAATAGTTATACTGAATAAGTTTATTTTATGATACTGTTAGTGTAAATAAATAAATGTTTTGGTGAATTCTACAACTGCTCCTGGTTTTCCTATGCTTCCTGACCTGTGTCTCGATGACAGAGGGATTTGAAAAATGATACCTGTCATGTTTATCACGTGGGGTAACAAATAGGGTATGTTGCACATTTGGAGCCCAAATCTGCAAAAATCACAGTTATGAGTAAATATTGAAAAAGTCAATGTTTCTTCTTAATTTCATTGATTTTTGATATTTTGACGCCAGATTTTCAACATTGTCTGTTTATAATCTCACCTTAGGATCAAGGCAAGTGGACGTTTTCAAATCCCATACAAAAGGTGATTTCACAGAGTATCTCAGAAAACATGTTTCAGAGGGGATTTCAAAAATGACACCTCCCTTATTCATGACGTGGAGAAAAAAGAAAGGTTATGCTGAAAGCTAGGAGGAAAAAATGTTCAAAATAACAATGGTGTGAGTAACTCTTCAAAGAGCATTTAAAAGCGATTAATTAAATTTATTGTGTTTTCAGTCAGTTCATGGTCAGGCTCCAAAGCAGCATGCTTTTTCGATGGTCATGACAGGAGTTCAGCAGTAGACAAGATAGGAAAGAAAGATGTTCAGGGGGGTGGGGTGGAGGATGCTGAGAGGGAGGTCAGAGGGTAAGGGGGAGAAGAACATGTCAATGGATGTTTCTTTTCAGGTGAAAGAGAACTACAGAATGTTGAGGGATACTTATTTATATTATTGCAGGTACTGACACCGAGGATTGGGCACCCCAGTGCTGGTGTGGCATTTGGCTGCACCATGGGTGGGCACATCAGTTTTAGATGGTGTTTTGGGTCAGCATTTTCCAGCAGTGGGGTTGGACACCCAACTACTGGACTTTGGAGGGTTCTTGTGTTTTTTAGTGGGCACCCGACCATCATTCTTTGGGGATTGTGGGTGAGAGTTTATTGGTTTTTCAGTGGTGGGGCTTGGCACCTAACTGATTGACTTTGATGGGGGTAGGGGTCATTGAGGTTTCCAACAGTGGGTTTGGTCACCCAAGCACTGGACTTTGGGGGTTGTTATGGTTTCCTGTAATGTGGTTGGCACCTGATCACTGAACTTCTTGATGGGATGGGGATAAAGGTGGCAAGACTGTGCACCCATCAATGCTGCTACAAAGCTGCTTCGGGCTTGAAGAGGAAAATATAGTTTCACTGCTTAATGTCAGTGATATGAAAAGATGCAGCCACACTGTGATAGGTGTGACTGCATATTTTCATACGTGAGAAGTTTCCACCTATCAGCCAGTGATGCAGCATTAGCAACAGCCTTGTCAATATTGAGTACTGGGTATTTACTCTCACGCCTCCCGCAGGCTCAGCTGCATTGGCTGCTACAGCACACACCTCCCCAGCCCTCACAATCTATGAGTAGCCCATATTTATGTTTTGCTTGTTCATGTCTGCAAGCAAACAAAAAGTGATGCATGCATTATTTATTTTTACACAAGATGTGCCTGTTTTGCTGCAAATCATGGCAACTGTGGCAATTGTGCCAGATTGTTAGACCACTTCAGATGTACATTCAGGTGCCAATACGAAGTTGAAGCTGAAATCATCTGCATGTCAATTTGGGGACTATTGAAATCCTGCACCTAGTCTTTTATGTTCTGACTTTTGCTTACCTGCTTCAGCTACTGTTGCAAGGGTTCTTTCATTTCCATATGCAACAAGAAACATCAAACCATGTCCCACTCCTCTCAAAATGGGCTTTAACATGAACAGTTCTTAGTTTCTTTTTTCACCCTTTCCCAAATGAACTTTCACTTAATTAGTTCTTATTTCTTTCTTCCTGCTTCCCCAGATGGACTTTAACTTAACCAGTTCTTAGTGTACTTCATCACATTCCCACAACATTAGAGACTGTACCTGTCTGAATCCACTGTGCTGGAGTGAGAATTGTATTCTGTAATATTTGCCCTGCCTTTTTCCCCAGGCAGTGTGATTTTTAATGTGCCCTAAGAATGCTGTGAGAAGGTGAGGGAGTGCTGAAGATAGTGCTGAGCCAGCTAGTTGGCACCAACACCAAAAGGTGCAGGCTGAGAATTTTAAAAGCCTGTGCTCTCTCACTGACTTTGTATCCAGCACTTCCCATAACACTGCAAACTGTGCCTTCCTGAATTTTCTATGTTGGGGTAAGACTGTGTTTTGTGACATCTGTGCTGCCTTTTTCACAAGACACTTTGTTTAGTACTGTGCCCTGAGAGTGCTGTGAGGACAGAAGGCAGCAGCTGCATACCTTTTAACCTTTTGTCACTGAAATAAGGGACATGGACACATGAGAGGCACATCCTCAAACATGGAGATAGAAAGTCAGAGCACTGTAGAAACCATTGCGTTTACATCTACTACTGTACTTTTATGTGGAAACCATTGTGTTTACTTCTACTACTTTTATTTTTAATTCATCATCTTGGAATATTATGAATTTCTGCTTTAATCCTGAATTTACGGCACATTCACCATGTGGGCAGTACCTTTTTCATCAGTGACAGATGAGGGACAGAGCAATTTTGAGGGGTCAAATTGGTTATATCCATCATAATCAGTAACAGTTGAGACAGGTGTGGCTGCATCTTTTTATATGTGAGAAGTTTCCACCCCTCAGCCAATGGCACTGTGGGTCACCCTGGAGACTGGAAATGGCACCCCAATCTGCACGGGGGTTGAATACAGACCCCTATCTCAGAGGGAGGAAATGAACAAGGAAATTATAGAAGGCATCCTTAGGATGACAGAAAAAGGGGAGGTATTGATGGGGGGTCTGAATATGCCAAATGTTAACTGGAGCACCTTTGCTGCAACCACATCCAAGAGCAGGGCCATTCTCAATGCCCTACAGGGGGCATGCCTCAGACAGCTGCTGTTGGAACCCACTTGGGAGGGATCAATCTTAGACCTAGTGCTCTCAAAAGGGATCTCAGATCTAGAAGTGGGTAGCCATCTGGGAACAAGTGGTCACCAAACAGTGTGGTTCACAACAAACACAGCTGCAGACTCAAACCATACAAAAATGAGGGCACTGGGCTTTAGGAGGGCTGACTTTGTCAAAAAGGGAGAGTGCTTCAGAAAAGCACTAACAAACAGGCAAGAAGGAGGGGTGGAGGAACAATGGGGAAACATCAAAACTGCCATCACAGAGACAACAAGCCTTTGTGTAAAGCAAATAAATCAAAGTGAAAGAAAAAAACACTATGGTTCTCAAAAGAGGTGGTGGGAAAGGTTAGGGAGAAAATGACAGCATTCAGGAAATATAAGGAAACACAGAAGGAGCAGGACATAGAACAGTACCAGCTGAAGCAGAAGGAAGAGGGGAAGGCAATCAGAATAGCAAAGGCCCAAACTGAGGAAAAAATACCCAAATCAGTTAAGAAGGGGGATAAAACCTTTTATAGGTACATTAGGGAGCAAAGAAAGATAAAGGGAGGGGTGGTGAGGCTCAATAAAGGAAAGGGTGGCTGGGCAGCGAGGGAAAGTGAAAAGGCAGGAATACTGAATTAATACTTCTGCTCAGTATTCACAAAAGAAGAGGAAGGGGGGGTACCTAATCCAGTCAATAGAAGCACTCTGGATAGCTGGGTTGATACCAGTCCTTTCACAGAAGAAAGGGTTCTGAAAGAACTCCTAAAACTGAATGTGGACAAAGCAATGGGGCCTGACAGGATTCACACCAGAATTCTAAAATAACTAGGGGGAGAACTAGTGACACCACTGACTACCCTTTTTAACAAATCATGGGAGGATGGTGTGGTATGTAAGGACTGGAGGAAGGCAGATTTGATTCCCCTTCACAAAAGTGGGAGCAAAGCAGAGGCAAGAAACTATAGACCTGTTAGCTTTACCTCAGTGGTAGGGAAAATTATGGGAATCACTTCTGAAAGAAAGAATTGTTGAGCACCTAGAAGTCAGCAGGGCACAGGGCCCAAGGCAGCATGGATTTACAGTGGGAAGGGCATGTCAGACACAACTAATAGATTTCTTTGACTGGGTGACCAAAGTAGTAGATCAGGAAGGGGTTGTGGACATGGCATACCTAGAGTTTAGCAAGGCATTTGACACAATCCCACACAAAAGATTAATAAACAAATTAGCCAGCCTGAGAGTGGGTCCCAGGGTGGTCACCTGGGTAAAAAATTGGCTGAACAACAGGACACAGAGGGTAATAGTAAACGGAGTCCACTCTGAAGAAAGGGGGGTTACTAGTGGGGTACCACAGGGTTCAGTACTGGGTCCAGTTCTTTTTAATGTCTTTATAAGTGACATTGCGGAGGGACTGGAAGGAAAAGTGTGCCTCTTTGCAGATGACACAAAGATCTGCAACAGGGTTGATACACAAGGGAGGGGTGGAAAGGATGAGAAGGGACTGGGCAAGGTTGGCGGAATGGTCAAATGTATGGCAGCTTAGATTCAGTGCAAAGAAGTGCAAAGTAATGTACATGGAAAACAAAAACCCAGGGGAAGAGTACATAATGGGGGGGAGGTATTGATAACAACAAAAATGGAAAGGGACCTGGGGTAGTCATATCAGATGATCTAAAGATAAGCAAGCAATATGAGAAGGCAGTAAGGATGGTTAGGGGATACTGGGATGTATAGGGAGAGGCATCACCAGTAGAAAACAGAAAGTTATTATTCCTCTGTACAGAGAGTTGGTGAGACCCCATCTGGAATACTGCATGCAGTTCTGGAGACCCCATCTCAACAAGGACATAGACAGGATGGAGGCGGTCCAGAGGAGGGCAACTAAAATGGTACAGGGTCTGCAACAGAAGCCATACGAAGACAGACTAAAGGAGCTTAATACGTATACCGTTAAGCAAAGAAGGGAGGGAGGGGGGACATGATAGAAACTTTCAAGCACCCCAAGGGAATCAACAAAGTCCAAAATGGTAGCATCTTTCAGAAAAAGAGATGTGTAAGAATAAGGGGATACAATTTGAAGATAGAGGGGAATGGCTAAGGGGCAATGTGAGGAAGTATTTTTTCATAGAGAGGGTGGTGGATACATGGAACAGCCTTCCTGGGGAGGTCGTGGGGTCAAAAACAGTTGAAGAATTCAAGAATGCATGGGACAGACATAAGACAATTTTGTTGGGGGGGTAGGAGGAAGTAGGCTGTTGGTTAACTAGGATGTGCAGCTTATCCAATAGGTAACAAAATCGGCAAACTAGGTGGGCCAAGCGGTCCTTATCTGCCATCATAGTCTATGTTTCTATGTTTCTATGTATGTGCAGTTGATGCCCATATCACAGGAGGTAGGACTAACACTTTAAAAGCCAGTCATCTCCCAGCAGCCCTCTGTGGTGTTGCCTGGAACAGAGTGACAAGGAGCAAAGTGAAGTTCCATTGCAGTTCCTGTGAGGGAGCAGTACACTGCCTGTTGTAAATTCAGAGTTAAAATGTTTTTTATTAAAATGTTATTTCTTTCTCCTACAGCCTATTAAAGCCTGATGTCCTCTGGGATGCTTTCTGATTTATTGTAGCCTCTGGGGACCAAGGGAATGAAAATAAGTGTAATACTGCATCTCTGTGGGAAAAAGTACAATCAGAACTTGGTTTGGTGTGACAGTTGGGTACTTGATTTAATTAAAATAGATACTATTACCTACAAAAATCTGTTTATTTGAGTACACCAATTTCTTTCAATATCCTCCTATTGTCCTCCTGTTGTCACCCATTCCACAAAGTCACAAACATCCCCAAAGGTGAATTTGTGCAGCTTCACCTTAATTGCAGCAACAAAGAGACATTTCAATGGGGGTCCAAGATCTCACTAATTGTTTTTTGGAAAGAGGATACCTGACTAGTAGCATACTAGAAACTGTTGAGTTTAGTAGGACACAAAGGAGGGAGGACCTGCTATAAAATGAGCAACAGCAGAGTCAAGTACTCCAGAAATTTTACTTTGTTACCCCTCATTGAAGAGTACTGGCATGAGCTTAAAGAAGATAGAGCACGTCAAGAAATAATAATTCACTCAGTATGGCATTCTGTAGGCCACAAACCATCAAAGTGAAGTCACTTAACTATCCCAACGCTACCTGGTCACCCCTGAAAACAGGTACTTGTGCCTAGTGGGGCCTTACCTGGTTAGCAAAGAATAAATAAATTAATAAATAAATAGTTCACAGTAGATAGACAGCTGAGAGTTGAACAGTATTTCTCCACAACATAAGTAAGGGATGCCATGCCTGTAAACTGTGGATGTATTGAAATGCCATTTCCACAGATAGTGAATTTGTGAACCTCAAACTGGCCAACACAAAGAAATCAGAGACCTAATTCCTTGTGATACAAGTGGGATAATGAATTTTGCTATGTGCAGCTGTGGTCCATATTATGAAGGGAAAACTATTTGACAGTTTGGAACAAGGGTGGAAGAACATGGCAGAGCTGTCTGTAACAAAAATCAAATTATGCTACAGCAAATCATGTGTGCATTGCTACTAACCCAGGGAACCCCTTCTTTGTTTTCAGAGGAATTTATATGTCCCAATCGCATGGTGGATGGAGATTACGAAAATGAAATCCTGGAAAAAGAAACCTTTTGGATTTATAAAATGGGAGCAAGGATCTGGCCAGTGTTAAATGGTCAATGTGACCTACTGTAGCTCAATTCCTAAAATATTATGATACCTGTAGTCTTTGTGAACATATATTAACTTGTTTCTACTGTATCCTGACAGATTGCAGAAGTGAATAACTCTGTGGGTGTTGTGGGACACCGACGAATTGAGACACTAAATCAGTTCAGAAGTTTATTCTACAAGTTCAGTGCTTTTTCTTCCAGAGACTCTGTGCAAATTTGCATTGACATTATATTAATTACTGTAATTTGTTTTTAAAGGCACTTGCACATTGTTATAAACGATTTGAGGCCAATCTAAACAAGGACTAGAAAATGCACACTGTGGCCCAGATATTCAAACTGTGCCAGGCTTGGCACAAGCCTGGGCGCAGCTCAACTTGGCTGCACAGGGGTGTAGACTGGGTGATATTCAACGGAGCTGTGCCATGGCTCACCAGCTTTGAATATCACACCCTGGCCACCCCCAGTGTGCATGGCGCAGTGGCACTGCGCCAGCGCAATTGGCCAGAGTGGAGCATGGAGATGCGCTAGCGCAAGTTCCATTGCGCTATGCACAGTAACCATGATATTCAAAACTTGACATGCAAATGGGGCCATAACGTAAGCAAGGTGCAAAAGGGGCCATTTGTATGTCATTATGACCCCATTTGCATGCAGGTGCGCTGATCCCTGACAACTAGCTCCTGGTGCCCTGCCAGGCAGCAGCCATCTGGGACCAATGCCCCCTAAAGCTGGCAATGTGCTCCACAGCCCGATCGCAGGCATTTGTGTGAAAAAAGAACTAAGTCCTATATCCCTGGTGGTCCAGTGGACCACTATCTGTCCGATCGCGGGCATTTGTGTAAAAAAGGAATTGTTTCCTATATCCCTGGTGGTCCAGTGGACCATTATCTGCCCGATCACGGGCATCTGTGTAAAAAAAGAATTATTTCCTATATCCCTGGTGGTCTAGGGTACCTCCTCTCCTCAATCGCCCACTGAGCCCCACCACCCCACTCCCCCCCAGTCAGCACCCCACCCGCCTGATGCCCCACCGCCCGCCGACTGACACCGCCGGTAGGGCTGTACACCCATTGGTTCACAGCTTGCAGCCCGTATCAGTATTATTATTCCAGATATGTGAATGAATCATTCACATATCTGGAATGTGAATTGTATGGAGCACGCCCATTGCTCCGCCAGAACCAATGGGCACAGCCCTACCAATGATGTCAGTCGGTGGGCAGTGGGTATGATGGTGGGTGCTGCCACCCGCTGGCTGACCGGGGGAGTGGGGCGCTGGGGGATTAGTGGGCAGGTGGGGATGGGGGTACCCTAGACCACGAGGGATATAGGAAATAATTTTATACAAATGCCTGTGATCAGGCAGATAGTGGTCCACTGGACCACCAGGGATATTGGACAGATGTCTTTCTTTTTTTTACAAATGCCAGCGATCGGGCATGGGGGGGCTGCCAGGTGCAGCCAGAGATCGGGTGGCCACCCACAGGTGGCAGCTGCCATGTTACGCCCTGCAGTGCGGCAGCTCACCTGAGGGTGGCCATCAGTTGTTCCTTTTTTTTTGATCAACTTCGTGCTGGCGCAGGTAGGGGTTGAGCATGCATGGCTCTGCACATCCTGGGATGAATATTGGGCTGTGCAGGGTATGCATGGCATGCTTCCCCTACCTGTGCCTGCATTCATTACTGATGCACTCCAGCCCATCAGGATTTGTGCCGCGCACTTTTCCCTTTTGAATATCTGGGCGTGTCTCTTTAAATCCAGCAATATTTAAGTGCAACTGCTAATGACATCCATACCTGTGAAAAAGCAATTGTGTTAAGAAACATGTCAGGTGACATGTTTTTCTGTCCTCTGGTCCTCTTTTAATTTTGTACCTTGCACCTCAAAAAATTAAAGAGCACAAGTTGGTTGTGTAGCAACATTTGTTGGTGAAAGTTCCTGGGCTTTTGACCTTTTTAAATTGATAGCTGAGGGCTGGCTGGAGTGCAGTGGGTGAAGCAATAAACCACTCCCCCAACCAGGCCTTAAAAGGCCCTCCTGTGGGCCAATCCTCATTCGTTTTCTTCATTGCAGCTGGAGGCGCCACTCCTTCTATCTCTGTTTCTCTGTCCTCCCCCTTGTTTGCTTTGCAGCGCCTCTGGCTGCCAGCTCACTCCATTTCTCCTGTTGCTCATCATATGGCTCATTTCTCCTGCTGCCACTGGTTCTGTGGCTCCCCTCCACCCACAGTCGTGAGTCCCAATTTTCTGCTTTCCTTCTCCCAGGACTTTGCTCGCTCCCCCCCAATCTGTTTCCTGAGAGACTCCAGTTGCTGTCACCTGCCAACTCGTTGCTCCACTGTTCCCTGCTATAGTGTCTCGGCAGCTCCTTCACTCCTTCCCACCATCGTTTCTACACCCCCACACTTCGCTGCCTCGCCTCGTACCTTCCTGCCTCCTTGTTTCCTCTTCAGCAGTTGCTTCTCTTCCCTCCTGCATGGCTGTGTCCATCATCCTTCCTGGTGGCTGGCTGGAGCGGGACGTGATCATGTTCACTGTGCCGAGTGAGTACTCATCATCTGCTGTGCTGGGAGGTGTGCTTCGCACCCATCTGGTGGTGCTTCTTACTGGTACTTTTCATTTTGGTACTTGTCCCTTCTCATCCACCCCCTACTCTCCCCCTCTACCTTCCCTCCTCCTCCTCCTCTTACTTGCACTTTCCACTTGCACTTCCTGTTTGTTTTGACAATTGCCTTTGGCAGCATCTTCTTATTGTGTCTCACCAAGTTCTCATTATCAATGTTATGCCTGCACAGTGCATGCCCCTAGTACCGCCTAATCTGTATGTACTCATGTGATGATAAACTACTGTCACCTGTTATCCTGCAATAATGAATGTCCTGCTTGTTTGTTCTCATCCTGATGTGGAACCTTTGTAAAAGAGCCTTGTATCAAAGGTAATTGTAATCCTAGACTATAACAAATAAATAAATAAATAAAATAAAATGTGTACCTCATTCCTTCCTCCTCCTCACCTCACCCTTCTTTTGGGCTTCACTCTCTCTCTCTTTCCCACTTCATTTCTAACACAGTGCTCACAGGGTCTACGATTGTCCCCTAGCCCTCAACCTGCCCCGCAGTTTCTTACCTCTCCTCATTACCTATTTCACTCGAACCTGGACCATTCATTGCAGTGCATTTGTATGGTCTGTATGCTCCTCCTAGAATGCTTTCTGTCTGAATTCATTGTTCTCATTTGGGTAGCACCCTAAGCTGCACCTTGCTAGTTTGTTTGGAGTGCGGTCTCCATTGTTGTATTTTCTTTAAAGTTTTGCTCTTCTCTTCCCCTAACTGTTGGCCTGAAATCAGTTTCTATCACCTCGATGTTTTGCACATTAATGCACTTCATTTATCTTACTGTTTCATAGCTGTCTGGTGCCTGGTTCGTGGCGCTCCTGCATCTTGGATGACCTCTCTAGTGGATCTATCAGTTAGTATCGCTGCCAGTATGTCATGTTTTCCCTTCATGCTGTCACTAGCCTATTCTGACTGCCTACTCTGGTCCAACCACACATCCTGCTCCATCCCTCTTCCCCTCTCCCCATTGCTCATCTTTGTTCTAGCCTTCGCCGCTCCTTGCTCTTGGTTCCGCCATGATGCACTTTCTTATTTTCATCCTTCCTGTGCTTCCCCATGGTGGGTGCTCTCCTTGCTCCTCCTGTTCCCTCTGCCCTCCTTTCCTCTCCTTCTTTGAACTCTGTTTTCTTTTGAGGGCTTCCCTATCCTGCTATCTCTCTTTTCCCTCCTGCTACCACCATACTCTACTCATTCACATCACCTAATATTCCCTCCTGCATATCGCCCTGCCTACTCATCTCCTCCTCCAATCCTATTCCCTCGTTCTAGTCAAACCTATTCAAAAGTCCTCCTGGTACTGCCTACCTCACCATCGGCTACTTGCTTCACCCGGCCGCTCTCATTCCTACCTTCATGCAATTCTATCCATTCCTAATTTGGCTCTCAATGGACCAAGATGGCATGCACTCCTATGGTTACCAATCACGGGTAGTTTCCTCATGACATGAGTCTGGTTCTCCTTCACTCAGTCCGACCTCAAGGTCTACTCATTCACATCAATTAATCACGCATACCCCTCATTGGGTCTTATGCTATCTCATTGAACTGATGTACTCCTGTGGTTATTATCACCATCAGCCTCCTCATGACTGCATCTGGGTCTCCCTCGCTCATCTAACCTCTCTGTGGATCTACTCCTTCACATCAACTACTTGAGCATAACCCTCTCAGGTCCATGCTACCTTGACTTGACCTACTTCTCCACTCAGAGACATGCCTTCTGTGTCTATTGCCCCTTGGCTCAGAGCTGACTGCATTGGCCTCTCAACAACAGGGCCCCTTTAGCTGCCTGAGCAGGTTTGGAGGCACCCTCTATGCCATTCTCTATCTGACCACCTCTGGTTCACCTGGTCAGTTTCATAGGTTTGCATAGGCCAGCTGAGTGCCTCAGTAGTCATCTCTCTACTCTCTTGCTTTTGAGTGTCTAATTGCAGGGACATCACTCTCAACCCTCAACAGCTGTCCCTTTAGAAAGACAGAGTGAGACCTTCTTCTAAATTGGAATATTTTCCTCCTCCCTCGATCTTGACTCTAAACTGCAGTAGCTGAGCCATCACTAATCAAAATGTCCTTCAGCCTGGAGGGAAGGCAACCTAGACCTTGGATCCTGCGAGGTTTCCTCCCCAAAGGGTTTTTCTCCTCTTCTCCATGCCAGTGGTCATAATATTAGATAGGGTTGGAGTTTCCTTGGGTTCCATAGCTTATCCTGTGTTGGATGGAGTCGATGGTGGCCCAGTTGTTCCTTCTCTCCTTAGGAAGTCCCGTCTTTCTTCATCATGTCAGATTCCAATCTACTACATACTTCTCATCAGCTCCCATCTCGCTCTCATACCAAACCAGTCAGTATATCTCGATAATCGTCCGTTCTCGAGATTATTTTGACTTCTTGCCTCTTGCTTGACACCCTTTCAGGTATTCTTTTTGGGCTCCTTCATAAGCTACCTTTAGGCAAGGGAATTATTCCCATGGCACCTATAGGGGGAACCCCCATCATACCCCTACAAGGTGGTATATCCCATGGATAGAGTGGTGAACAGCCACAATGTATCAAAGTCACACAAGCATACATCTCATCCAGTTGTGCAAGCCCATTGAACTACTGTAATTGTTCCACTTCCAGGTTCCATTTGAGATTGTTAGAGATCATGACACTCAGAACTTTGCTGTTTTCAATCACATTCACCAATTCTCTGTTTTTATAAAATTAAGAATCTTCACAGTTCGCACCTGGAAACAAGCTCTGGCTTAGTGTGCCTTTCCTGGTTAAACAATTTCCCCTTTCCTTTTTTTTGTATTACCATACACTGTGTATTTTTTAGCAATAATTTGTATATTGTTTGATTCAATCCAATCACGGGCTGTATTTAAATTACACCAAAGAATGCTGGGATCACCCTTTTTCTGAAAATTATTTAGAGTTGCATCATCTACGTATTTCAAATGATGACCATTTGTTTCCTATTAATTTATCATGACATGGTTCAGCAGAGGTCTTAACATGGTCTCTTAAGGGATACCACCCTTTTATATGTTCCAGTTAAAATATCAATTAAAGATTTTTGTTTGTTGAGATCTCTGATCCTGATAGGAGCTAATCCCTCTAACTAGCACAAGGTGTACCTCCATTTTGTAGTTTTTAATCAAAATACTATGATCTATGAGACTGAAGAATTTTTTGAAGTCAGTGAAAGCCATTATCAGTCTTAATTCCATCCTCTGTAGCAACATGCAGGTCATGCATAGTTTTTTTTTTAATTTACTATGCTTTTTGTAATGCTGCTAGACCTCTGAAGGCTCATTCCTGACCTCCACCCACCCCCGGGACTTACCTGGAATGGTGATCCATCCAGGCTTACCCGCTCTGGGTGGGGCCATCAGATGACATGACCCTCATGAACAACTGGTCAAGGATCCTGGTGGGAACACCAGCAGGAGAGCCTCCCAGGCTTACTCCATAGTGTGGGGCTGTGGGACCAGACTGCACCAATGGAAACTCATCAGTCAGTCACCCACCAATTGTCACAGAGGGTAGCATGGCGCTGGAGAGGCAGGGCATCATAAACGGAGCTGACAGGGATTTTTTAGTAGACAGTGAGTTCCCCAGGAGGTGTGGCATGCAATGATGTAATGTGTGATGTGCGACGCCCGGCACACAACCCTGGCAACTCGTCTTCAGCTGCTGTATTCCCCATGACCTCTGCCAGGGGTCAATCACAAACCGGCCACTCTACCCCCCTCCCCTGGAGGGGGAGAGCAGCCCTTAGGATGCTTAATTCTCGTCCCCCTGGCCGGCCCTCTGACACTCCCAGTCCGTATCCAAACATGGGGCATTGGCATCGCAGACAGAAATCCAACTGCTGTGCTAATGGGCTGGCTCATTCATAGGTTTAACCAAAGATTGCTTTGTAGAAAACCACTTTAGGCTGCCAAATTGATGTGGATTAATACAGTAATTTGTTTAGGAACCCAATCACCATTCCTCAATTTTACTAATGATGGAATTTAGTGAAACTGGTCTTTGATCAGATGTGACATCCTTAACCTTAGAGTCTTTTGAATCAGGACTACTTTTTGCCCTAGTCCATGTACTGGGATTCTTATCTTCTAGCATGGCTATCTTAAAGATAGTACATAAAATAGGCCCAACATCAATGCAAATTCCTTAAACAGCCAGGCAGGCATTATATCAGGGCCACACCTCTTTCAGGTATTAATTGTCAACAACGTTTCCCAATATTTTTTGTCAGTAAAAAGACATTTAGTAAATTTCAATTGCCCCAAACTCTGGTACACAAAGTTGCTTCAAATGCTGGGTTACTGAATAAAAGGCAGAGTTTAAAGTGTTATTAAATTAATCCAATATTTCTATAATATTATCAGGAATCCATTTCTTAATAACATCTTCCTTACCCAAAAAAGGAATTTGTACCTTTCCACCATTTATAGGGGTCTGTTAACGAAAGAAATTGCACTTTTTTTCTAATCAAACTGTTTACATAGTGCCATGTGTAACAACTCCCTTCCTACAGTATGGGGCATGATTGATCTTACTTTGAGGGAGGCTCTTGCAGCAGGCCAACACCAGTAGGACTAAGCCACCAGGCACCAGGACCACATGGAAATCTTCTAGCTAGCAATATACCGCAGGGGACTGCCTACCACTGACATCACACTCTAACATAGGCTTGTCCCATAAAAGTAATCAGTCCCCACACCCTCCTCAGTTTCAACCCATGCACACTGGACCACTGAAATTGCTGTAGCTAGAGTCGATCCTTTTTTCCCATGCTTTCTGCACTTTTTTGTATGTACCTTTTCTTTAGTTTTAACACCAAATTTTTGGTGCTACCTGATTTAGGTTTATGTATCTCAACCTACCTTGTCATTTGACTGCTGTACAAAGTGTGCCTGCAGAAAACAAACTCCAGAAAAGACTAATATTCTGCTTGCATCTTGTGCCTAGGCCATAGCCACAACTCTGAAGCCTGCCATATCTGCCATAAATTTTTAACCAGGCCACAAGGAAACATCACCTGAAAATTCTGGAAAGCCATCTCATCAAGCAGAAGCTCATCTCGATGGAACAGGAGCTGCAAGCCAGGAGCTCTTTGGTTTCACCAACCCAGTCTTTCAAGGCTTCCTCCTTCTCTCAGTCCTGGTAAAAGTCTAGCAGGAAGCACAAACACAGGGACTAAGACCTTGACTGGGCCTGGTCTGCTTCCCACTTTGGTCTCCTCACAAGACTTTGACCACCTCTGGGTCTTCCTCCCTCAGGGCTACCTGTGGCCCCACTGCCTGCTCTTATCTCTGTAGTGGGCAGCAGATCTTCAAGGCAGGGTACTCTGCCTCCTGTTCCCCTGCCCCTGACACTCCGGCTCCTGTCTTCCATGGGCTTTCAGCCATGAGGCTCGGCCGGTGTGGATGCGACACACAATGGCTCTTCTGCCATAACTCCCTAGCTCTGGTGCTGCCTGCATTGGTCCCTTCTGTGGGGGCTGATGCCACTCCTTCTAGGCAGTGCCCACTGCAGACTACCAGCATCTCCCCAAGCCCAATCTTGCCTCAGTCTCCCCTCTCGGCACCAAAGGACACTCTTCTCAGGCTTCGTCAGCCGAGACTCACTGGGCCAGCACCTGTTAGGCCTCAGCCACCACCCTTGGGCCACCACTGGCCCCACAGCCTAGGCCTGCTGGGCCACTGATAGGGTACCTGATGCCAGCCCTGCCAGGCCCAATGCCACCCTTTCCAACCCAGTGCTGGCCTAACCCTATTCTTGGGTCTATAACTATCCTCCACTGGTGGATAATAATGTCCTCTTTATCTCTTAGTAGTATTTCATGCAGAAGCAGAATCCCACCCTTATGGGCCCATCCCGGCTGTCCTCTCAGTGTCCCCTCGGTGGTCCGCCAGGATCACCCTCCCCTGGACTCAGTCTGGCCTGGTCCAAGTGATCCACACATTCAAGGGAACAACCCTGATGTCAGTTCTGTTAGTCTCCAGGACAGACGCCCACCAGCTGAAAGTGAACCGGATGAGGAGGATGAAGATGACTTGGATTACACAGGGTCTTCCTCCCTTCATAGGGTCTTGTCTGAGAGTGAGGAACACACTAAGATTGTCCCCAAGTCCCCTCCTGATAAGCCCTCCTTTATGGACAATATGAAACACATTCAGGCCACCATGGGCTGGGGAGATGGAGGAGCAAAACCCAGAGCGACGTCGGTTAGCTGTCTACTTGTGGCAGCCTGATGGTCTCCCCTTGCTGGTTCCATCTTTCATTGACTTTTACAAGGATGTCACCAGAGGCCTGGAATCATCCTTCTTCTACCCCAGCTGTGCCCAAGAAAGCTGATCAGCTTTACCACCCACCCCGCTGGTAAGCCATTTTTAGAGGCACAACCTAAAGCTGACTCTATGGTCAGTAATAGAAACATAGAATTTGACGGCAGATAAGGACCGCTTGGCTCACCCAGTCTGCCCATTTCCCTACCTACTGGATAAGCTGCAGATCCTAGTTAACCAGCAGCCTACTTCTTCCTACCCCCACCCCCCAGAATTGCCTTATGACTATCCCATGCATGCTTGAATTCCACCACTGATTTTGACTCCACAACCTCCTCCAGAAGGCCGGCTCCATGCATCCACAACCCTCTCTGTGAAAAAAAAATTTCCTTAAATTACCTCTGAGCTGCCCTCCATCTTCAAATTGTGCCCTCTTGTTCTTGCACACCTCTTTTTTGAAGATGCTACCCTCTTGGACTTTGTTGATTCTCTTGAGGTACTTGAAAGTTTCTATCATGTCCCCCTCTCCCTCCTTTCCTCGAGGCTATACATATTAAGCTCCTTAAGTCTCTCTTCATATGTCTTCCGGTGCAGACCCTGCACCATTTTAGTTGCCCTCCTCTGGACAGCTTCCATCCTGTCTATGTCTTTGCGGAGATTGGGTCTCCAGAACTGCACACAGTACTCCAGATGGGGTCTCACCAGCTGTCTGTACAGAGGGATAATAACTTCCCTCTGCGGCACATGGACACACCAAGAAACCTAGGCACCTCAACTCCCTCCCCTTGACAGGGACTCCAGGCAGCTGGATCAGCTGGGCAAGTGGGTCTTTGCCTCCTCCACCCTGGCCATCTGGGCCATTAACTATTTGGCCCACATTGTACAGTACCAGAACGTCCTTTGGGACCAGGCCATGGAGCTGGTTCAGAACTTGCTAGATGACCCATCTAAGAAGCAGCAGGCCCATGTTTTCAAGATGGACTCGGACGTAGGGAACCATGTCCCTCGGGCTGTCTATGATGCGGTCAATGTCTCGGGCACAGGGGCGCCCACTGACATCTGTCTTTGGCACCATTCTTGGCTCCGAGTGTCTGGATTTGCTTCTGATTTGCAGTCCAGTATCTTGGATGCCCCCTTTCAGGGAGCTGTACTTTTTGGAGGCAATGTCCAGGATTTGATCTCCTCCTTTCCAGAGTTGGGCTGGGATCTCTAGTCCATCCACTCCTTGTACCATACTCAGCCTTAGTCTAGTCAGCAGCCATCCTTTTGCTGCCTTTTTCGCAGACAGGCTCTTCCTCCTTCAAAGATCAGAGCAACTAAAAGGCAGCATCAGCCCCTGCCACAGCCGCTGCCAGGGCCTCTCGAGCATCCTCTGCTTCCCTCTTGGCACCCAATCCTACCTCCTGACTCCTTGCAGACCCGCTCCAGAAGAGACTCTGGGGGAGGTGGTCAGGGTTAAATTCTCCATTCATCTTGATAGATGGCAAGGGATTACCTCAGACAGTTGGGTACTACAGCTCATAAAACTCTGCCACACTCTGGAACTTCTAGAGTTGCCCCCAGAACTCCTCCAGACAACACTGTTTACCCCCCTGGCTCATGTGCATCTCATTTGGGAAAAATGCAGCACCTTCTACAAAAAAGAGCTATAGAGCCTGTCTCTCCAGCTCAGTGGGGTAGGGGGTTCTATTCCCACTTCTTCCAGGTCCCCAAGAAGATGGGGATCTCCTGCCCATCCTGGACCTGAGCAACCAGAATCTGTTCATAGAGTACAAGCTCTTCAGGATGGTCATCCTTCAAGGTCTGTTGCCCCTCCTACACTGGGGGGACTGGCTCTGTTCCTTGGATATGCTGGATGCATATCTGCATATCAAACTTTTCCCTTCTCACCAGTGCTTCTTATGCTTCCATTTCTGTAGTGCCCACTACCAGTTCTGGGCTCTCCCCTTTGGCCTGTCCTCAGCTCCCAGGGTTTTCACTAAGTGTCTGGTGGTGGTAGAGGCTGCCTTGAGACACCAGGGGTTTTATGTGCTTCTCTACCTGGACAATTGGCTCCTAGTGGCCCCATCTCGGGAACACCTTGTCCAGACTCTGCATCGTACCTTCAGCCTTTTCCAGGACTTGAGTATCACCATCAACAGACCAAAGTCTATTTGACTGCCTGCTAGTGCCTTCAGTACTTAGGGGTGGTCCTGAACATGGCCCAGGGCATGGCCTTCTTGCCCATGGACAGAGTAGAGCGCATGATGGACCAGGCCTGCCTGGGTTCCTCCAGCCAACAGGTCCCCACCAGGGCATTCCTGTGCCTCCTCAGCCACATTGCAGCAACCATTGCCATGGTGTCCCTCACCCAGCTGCACATGTGGATGCATCAGTGGACACTGAGGGCACAGTGGGACCAATGCATGGATGACCTCAACCAGCTGGTCATAGCCCCTGATCCAGTCTAGAAAGTCTTGTCATGGTGGATGAAGCCAGCCAACCTTCTCGGTGGGGTCCCCTTTGCAATCTCGGCCCCTCAGCAGATCCTCACAACAGATGCCTTGGGTCTGGGCTGAGGAGCTCACTTAGGCACTCACCAGACTCAGAGCACTGGAACAGATGTAGAACAGGGCCTCCACATCAATATCCTGGAGATGCAAGCAGTTCTGTACAATCTGCAGTCCTTCCAGACTCATCTCCTCCCCCGTCCACTCTTGGTTCAGATGAACAGCATGTGCATGCTTTATTACATAAACAAGGAAGGGGGGATTCACTCCTACACCCTGTGCAGGGAGGAGATGTGGGTTTGGTATTGGGCCAACTAACATGGTAAGCAGCTGTCTGCCTTCCATGTGCCAGACATACAAAATATCCTGGCAGACAGTCTAAGCTGCTCCCAGTCCAGGGCTCGCAAGTGGGAACTTCTGATTCCAGTGGTCAAAGACCTGTTCAACAGATGGGATCGGCCAGAGCTGGACCTTTTTGAGTCCCCGCTCAATGCAAAACTGCCACTTTTTTGCTCACTTGATCCTAGGCCTGCAGCTTTCTGGCAAGATGCATTGTCCCTCTCCTGAAAGGGGAGGTTTCTGTATGCCTTCCCTCCCTTCAGTGCTCCTCCAGCAGGTGCTGCTCAAACTTCAGATGGAGGGCACAGAGATGATCCTCATAGCTCCCTTCTGGCCTCATCAGATCTGGTTTCCCTTGTTGCAGCAGTGGGCTGTGGAACCTCCAGTCTCCTTGACCCTGTGCACCAGTTTGCTGTCTCAGGAGCAGGGAACCCTGGTCCATCCAGATCTCAAGTCTCTGCATCTTCATGCATTGCTCTTAATGATATATCCATCTCTCAGTTTGGTGTATCTTCAAGGGTCATGGATGTCCTGGTGGCTGCCAGAAAACCCTTCACTAGGGCTACCTATGCCATGAAATGGAAGCTTTTCATCCTTTGGGATGCTTCACACCATTTAGATCCTTTCACCTGCCTGGTGAATGAGGTGTTGGAGTACCTTCTCACCCTTTCAGACTCAGGCTTGCATTACTCCTCCATTAAGGTACATCTTTCTGCCGTCTATACGTACCATATACCTATTGAGGGCAGGGCTGTGGCTCAGCTTGATGTGTCTCACACTTTCTTGCTGCTCATCTTGCATCTGAAACCTCTCATTTGGGACTCAGTCTATCTGTGGGACCTCAATTTTATATTAGAGAAACTCACATTATGTCCTTTTGAACCAGCCACTAGTTGCGAGCTGCACTTTCTGTCATGGAAAGTGCTCTTTTTAGTTGCTATTACTTCCGCTCAAAGGATTTCCAAGCTTCAGGCTCTTATGTGTAAGGAATCTTATTTAGTTTTTCACAAAGAAAGGGTGTCTTTGCATACCAATCCTCAGTTTCTTCCCAAGGTGGTGTTGGAGTTTACTTTGAATCAATCCATCCACCTTCCTGTTTATTTTCCAGATTATTCTAATCGGGGACGGCTTTGCTCCATACATTGGATGTACATACAGTATAACCTTACAATACTATACACACCAGACCAAGACTTTGAGAAAATCTGAACAGTTGTTTGTTTCATTCACCCCTAGGAGAGAGGGCATGCCGGTCGGTGTCCAAACAGTGTTTGTCTAAGTAGTTAGTCAATTGCATTGTTTATTGCTACCATAAGTATGTCAAGGAATCTCCAGGAGTGGTTAAGTGCCATTCCACCAGGGGTATGGCCACCTCCATGGCATGTTTCAGAAATGTGTCTGCTGCAGATATCTGTGCAGCTGCCACTTGAAGCTCTGCCCACACCTTCACCAAGCATTACAGCCTGGACATTGCCTCTATGCATCAGGCCAGTTTCGGCCTAACCATTCTACAGGGCCTTCTTTCCTAGGCTATTGGCTGCTGTCTGCCCTCCTCCTGGTGCTGCTTCCTCTATACTGCTGGAACTACTTGGGACTCAGTCCTACCGGTGTTGGCCTGCTGCAAGAGCCTCCCTCAAAGTAAGATTATACAGTAATGTAAGAACTTACCGTAGTAGTGGATCTTCACGAGGAACTCTTGCAGCAGGCCATAATTTTCCCTCCCTCCTTCCCCTTTCTGTCTGCCTTTATTGGCTATATCCTCTTCAATGCAAGTTAGTCTTCTACTCTCCTTTTTCTTCCTTTTGTTCTAGGGAAACCGCCCCAGTTTCTGCTTCTGCTTCCCGCCTCAGGTGTCCAGCAGGAGAACTGAGGAGGATGTAGGGGACCGCCTGCCTTTATAGGCTATGCCGATAACAGAGGGTGATGTTGTCGGTGGGTGGTCCCCCATGGTACGCTGCTAGCTAGAAAGTTTCCATGTAGTCCTGGCACCTGGTGGCTTAGTCCTACTGGTAATGGCCTGTTGCAAGAGTGCCTCTCACAGATTTGCTGTTATGGAAAGCTCTTAAGTAACTTTACTTTACTAGCAGTGCCCATCACAGCACCTACGTACCTTAGTACTAATGCTCTGTTCATTGTGGTAGAGGGAGGAGTTTATAGACAGGGATAAAAAGAGGTTTAGGTGGAAGGAGTTAGTTAGTTAGTTGGTTAGTTAGACAGGCCTTTAAAAGCATGCATTCAAAGTAGGAATTGTTGAAGTCTTGGTGGATCAACATTGGGTGGTGACTGGAGTGTGCTACTTTGCCCATGGTGGTGGCAGGGTTCTGGGCCTGAAGTGGCATGACAACCCTCCAGCCCCATCTGTCAGTATAATCTGAAAGATGGAATAAGCTGGTTCCTCCCCTAGACAGGTTGGAATGAGGTTTTGATGAAGGGACTCGGAGTCTATGCCTTGGGCAAAGTGGCAGGTTGGCTCAGTGTCACATGAAAGAGGGGTACAGTGAGATCCTTGCTCGGGCATTGTTGGCATAACTGTTATGTGCCAGAGGAGCTGGGGAGCACTGGAGGTGTGGGCACAGGTGTATCCTGTCAAGTGGCTGACTGCAGGACTTGAGCCAGGGTGGCATAATACCTCACTGCACTGGATTCTCATCTTTGTGCTGGATGTCACTGACCTCAAGGGATGGAGCACTAGTAAGCTCACTTTCCCAGGCAGAAGGCAGGGAATCACAAGAAGGGAGTCCTAGGTGGGCACCCCCCCTCAAGGAGTGTGCACTGATGGCCTTTGGACCTGGAGGGACTCCTCAAAGAACAACTTAGCAGAAGTAAAAGGAAAATAATGAGAAACTGAGGGTGACTTCTACCTGCAGCATTTGAAGTTCAGGTGAAGAGCGCGCTTCAGGAAAGCGGGTCATTCCTGGGATGTGAGCTTGACTGGCTGCTGTGTCTCTGGTTGAGAGATACCAGGAATGCATCTGCAAGACCCAGTGCCCACCCTAACGGGTTTGGTTGTGGTACCTCAGTATGGAGGCATGGGATTCTTAGGGCGCCAGAGCATGATTACGGGATGCAAGTCTGGTGGGTTCATGCAAAATGCTGTAGTGATTTTGGAAATTGGAGTGCCTCATTTAGCATGCTGTTTATTCCCAGCTTGAAATATAATTGAAATCTAGGCTCACACCCAAGCCATATACTGTTAACTATACAGTGTTGGTGGGAAAGGGAGTGAAATCCCATCTTTGGAACAGGAACATTAGAGTCCATAATATTGAATGGGAGTCAGGCACCCCGAGGTGACCACCAGACATGAGCCACCTGAAGTACCACAACAAGAGATGTTTATGACAATAAAATGCTAGTGACCTGAGCTCAGTGTAATTGAAGTCACCCCAGTAAAGTCTGACGATGAATTTCCACTCTGAGTGTTACTTATCATTTCTCTCATCACGTTACCATTACCTGTCTCTGTCAAAATCAAGGAGTATTGTGGCAGCTGTGCCATAACTGTCTGCATGGGGGCTCCAGGCAAGCTGTAACATCCCTATACCACTAGATAGGAGTTGCCCCGGGCCATTCCTACCCCTATCAGGGCTAACACAGAATCAGCTGACAGGCCAAAGGAGGTGTTGCACTTGTTTAGCTTCATAACCTTACAGTATTTCTATAAAACCTACAGTATAAGAAGTTAAGAGGTCCTCTTTTTCCTCATACCATCTCCGTTCTATGGACTCTCACACTTTCTCCCTCCCTTGGCCTTCCTCCTGCTCTGGCTCAG
This sequence comes from Neoceratodus forsteri, assembly GCA_016271365.2. Taxonomy (NCBI): domain Eukaryota; kingdom Metazoa; phylum Chordata; order Ceratodontiformes; family Ceratodontidae; genus Neoceratodus; species Neoceratodus forsteri. The sequence goes on from CM057451.1 coordinate 763,334,089, forward strand.
CTTCTTGCTTCTGCAGACTGCCATCGCTCTGGAACATTCTCCACTTTCATATCAGATACTCCCCTTCCCTCTGTCTCCTAAAATGTGATTTATCTCACTCATCCGTGTTCCTGGTCTTTTGCCCCTGTTAAAACTGACCTCCCCCTTTGCCCCCCAAGTATTTCCATTGCTTAGCTAAGTTTCAGCCTCCTCACCAACTTTTTATCTCACCATTGCTAATCTCTTTATGTCCTCATAGCACTTTTCCCTCCCCCTTTCTCTCTCTTCCTTTTCCCCACCCTCCTCTAGGAATATTTTGTTCGTCTATGCTCTTTTGTTAGCCTCGCTGCCTGTTTTCTCTGTATGCCTTGTTACTCCCCTGTATTATTATCTGTATTGCTCTATTTTCAATGTATATCTACTCATATTATTACAGTACTCTATAAACCTGTTTAAACCTTTGTACTGGAAACCTCCCCACTCCCCTTTCCCCTGGGTCACACCTGGAAATGAAACTTGTCTCAGTGTACCTCTCTCAGTTATCAGCTTCAAATAAAATAATAAAATAAATGAATACATAAACAAATAAATAAATAAATAAATAAAGCATTCTGCCATTTAGTTATCAACTGCTTAAATACTTCAGTAATCCATTGCATGTCAGTTGTAATTATGGTGTTTTTTTGTAACTGAGGTATTTCTAACTATAATATTTTATATGACTTCTACCAGATGTTTATACATGGAATTTTCTCTGACTTGTGGAAAGTGTAGAAGGTAATTCCAATTCACAAAGGTGGCAGCACATTACTAGTAGGAAATTATCACCCTGTCTTAATCTTGTCCATCCTAGATAAGATCCAAGAGCAATTGATTTACAATCAGGTACAGGATTACCTGAATCTTTTTGGATTATTAACAGGGTTCCAGCATAGCTTAGATAACAAAGTGATACAACTACAGTCTTGCTCATATTTACCAGTGATATCTTTCAAGCCTAGGAGAATGGCTTGGTAACAGGTGCCTTATTTGTGGACTTGACGAAGGCTTTTGATCTAATTGATCATGAGATCATACTGAATAGATTGTAGGAAACTGGCCAGGATGACCTAACTTTAGCTTGGGTAAGTAGCAGCCTACACTCTAGATCACAAATTATTTATCTTAATAGTAGCTATTCTTCCCTACTTGAGGTTCTGAATGGTATTATTCCGGGGTTTATATTGGTCCCTATCTTGTTCTAATAATTTGTCTAACCACAACCTTCTCACTCTAGTTCATTGAACCTCGTGTTACTTGCAGATGTTGCAGTCATATATAGGAGTGCCCATAATATTCTGGACATTAACCAATACCTATACTAGGACTTTACCTTACTTGACAAATGGTTTGTTGTCAATACACTGCTCCTAAGAAACAAAGGTCATGCTTCTGAGCACAATAGAAAGAAGCTCCTATGCAATGGTCTTGTAATAAAGTCTACTTATGGACCTTTACTTTGAGATCATTAAAACTGGGAATCTACTTAGATTGGAGCCTGTCTTAGCAGGATCATGTAGACCGCATAACTGTCCAGATTAACTAGAAGATTAACTCACAAGTCACATGTGTGCATCTGAATGAAGATGGCCACCTAAACCCATAGTTCCTGAACACTGCTGCTGTATCATCATCTTTGCTGCCTGTTACAGTGAAGCTAACATGGGCATTGCAATTCATAGTTACATACATACAACTTAGACACACATATATATATAGTATATATATATATATATATATATATATATATATTATAGTGGTGTGGTCACGCCACTATATTTAGGGTTGAGTGGCCACTTACATACTAAAGTCAAAAGTTTGGACACTAATAACTTTTGACCCATTCTATGGATTTGCCTGAAATTTGGTACATGCATTGGGGTGCACTAGATCTTTTGATCTGCCAAATTGTGTTTGTGTCAGAGTGCTGGTCTTCTTGTACGAAAGCACTGAAATATGCAAAATTATCCATTTTTAAAGGCACCTTTTGGCATTCTTAATGTGGTCCTGCACAGCTGTCATGTGGTGTGCCACTCTGCAAGATGGCTTGTTTGAAATCGCTTTGGTGGATGAACATGCCGCTTTTTGTTTGGTGAAAAAATATTAAGGCATTCAAAAGTTATGGCACTTTTAAGTTCCCATTAAAAGTCAAAGGGAAAATTTATATGTATATCTTGTGATCAAAGAATAGGGGTTCTGTCCATCTGGTCTCACCTGGTGATCAAAGAATTTATAGCCTCACAGTTCAATAATCTTTGTTCCTGAGGAATTTTCAAAATTCTTTGACTGCGAGGTCCGCCATCTTGTTTTCAGTTTTCCAATCACACAAACACAAATATCTCAGCCAAGGGGTCTCTTCTGAAGTAAAACTTGAATGGGTTTTACTCATGGGACCCTGATCTATCAAGCCATGGCTTTGGTTCCATCCAAATCGGTAAATAAATAGAGTTATAAGCTTTTAAAATCTTAATTCGTGGCTCGCTAACGATCTTTGATCGCGAGCCTGCAAATTCTTTGATCGTGAGATTCTTTGATTGTGATCTTGCATTGTGACCTAAAACACTAATATCTCAGCTCAGGGGTGGTCTAGGGACACAAATGAGGGCTTGTTTAGCTCAGGAGGTTCCGTTCTGTTGAACCATGCCATTGGTTTGGTTCAAATCAGTGAATAAATCGCATTTCACTCTTCTTTTATTCTTTGATCATGAGCCTGTAAATTTTTTGATCATGAGGCTGCAACTTCTTTGATCATGAGATTCTTTGATCACGATATTGCATCGTGAGTGAGGGACAATATGGCCAAATCTAAAAATCATTTTTCTCAGCCCATGGGTGCCATAGGAAGTCAAATGAGGGTGGGTTTTACTCAGGGGGCTTCATTCCCGTCAAACCATGGTGGTGGTTTGCTGCAATTCCTCCAGTTTTTTGATTTATTAAATTTTTTATTCTTTGTTCGTGAGCTTGCAAATTCTTTGATCGTGAGGCTGCAAATTCTTTGATGGTGAGATTCTTTGATCACAATCTTGTATCGCAAGTGAGGGACAAGATGGCCCAATTTAGAATTAGCCCAGGGGTGTCCTAGGAAGTCAAATGAGGATGGGTTTTACTCAGGGGCTTCATTCAGTTGAACCATGGTGGTGGTTTACTGCAATTGTTTCTATTTTTTGAAGTATTAACTTTTTTATTCTTTGTTCATGAGCCTGCAAATTCTTTGATCGTGAGGCTGCAAATTCTTTGATCGTGAGATTCTTTGATCACAAAATAGGGACAAGATGGCCAGATTTCTTACAATGGAATAGATAGGGAAATGCTGCCAATCTTTGACATTGAATATTTCAGAAATGGTTTGGTCTTTTTACTTGAAATTTGAAGGGAAGAAAGGCAACATCACAGATGTGCCTTGTAGTGGATTGGTCAAAAAATATTACAGGGCAGCAAAGTACGGCACTACGAAGCTGGTGCTTTTTCCCACAGGATAACATTATGGTGACCGTAATATTACAGGAATTCTTTGCCGCTCTGCTGGAAAATAATAGTTTGGTCTTTTAGGCTGAAATTTGGAGGGAAGAAAGCCAACATCCTACAAATGTGCCTTTTGGTAGCGTGGAGAAAAAATATTACAGGGTGGCAAAGTGACAGCGCTCTGAAGTTGCCGATTTGTCTCATAGGATAACATTATGGCGTCTGTCGCGTCTTTCAGGGCTCGTATCTCAGAAACAGTGCGAGATGCAGACTTTTTGTCAAAAAAATGATTACCCCCCCAATCTGGGGGGCTAAGCAAAACACTAGCCAGGAAAGTAGTAATTCATAAAAAATGTAATTTTTTTTCCCTGTGTCGTATGGTTCCTGAGATATAAGCAATTTAGTATTCCAAGTCGTACTTTGCTTCTCTGAAGTCAATTGTAATGCATGCATTCTTTGTTTTCAATTGTTTTCAATTAGTTTTTTCAATGCATGTTTGGGGGAAAAGAAGGGTATGCAATTTTGTTACTGTGACAGCTAGCATTTCCAGTTGCGCTTCTGTTACCATTCGAATCACCGTTCCCATCTACGCCACCGTGTGCGTAACGGTTTGCGTTTTCATATGCCTGTGCATTTCTGTTTCTGTTGTCTTTACTGTCACTGTTACTGTTGCCATTTATGTTTACCATTGTGGTACTATGAGCTTATGTGTAATAGTTTGCGTTTTCATATGCGCTTGTGTTTCTGTTTTTATTGGCTTTATTGTTGCTGTTACCATAACCATTTGCATTTACAACTGTGGTTCCGTGAGTGTGTGTGTTATGGTTTGCATTTTCATACATGCTTGAGTTTCTGTTTACTTGGGTGTTATTGTTGATGTTACTGTTACCATTTGCATTTACAATTGTGGTACCGTGAATGTGTGTGTTACCAGTTGCGTTCTGTATGCACTTCTGTTTGATGTCTCCGTTTATGTAACTGTTTGCTTCTGTGTCTCTTTATGCTTGTGTTTCTATTAATGTTTGCTTTGCCATGTGCATTACTGTTGCCATTTGTGTTTGTTTTGCAGTTCCTGTTACTGTGTAACAAGACATCATGTGGCAGGAGCATGGGGTCCAAAGGGCCCCAGGCTGCCGCCACTGCATTCCTTTCATTATTTATCATCCTCATTCTTAAAAAGAAGGAAATTAGAGGCAAAAAACTCCATTTAATGCATCAGTTAGGGTTATTCCACAGCAAACAAGGCTAGGAAATTCAGGGTTAGGGTTGCAGCTCCCTTGGACCCCGCCCCCCAACTGGCATGGGGGTGTGCTGGGGTTGTCGGCCCTAACTCTCACCCCATTCCCTCCCATATCTCAGCTTCTTACACATGTGATGGGGTGATAGGACTGATGAGCCCAACATACACCCCTGATGCCGGTTGGGGGTAGGCTGGGGTCCAAGGGGCTTTCAACTCTAACCCCGAATTTCATAGCTTTGTTTTGCTGTGGAACAACCCTAACTGATGCATTGAATGGAGTTTTTGCCATATATATATATATATATATATATATATATATATATATATATATAGTATGGGGGCCCTTCTTACTAATTGAAATTGAGCAGGTTACAACCTTGTTATGCAATCTTTATGACATTATTCTGTTGTTAATCTTTCTTGAGTATGTCATATTAATGGTATAACAAAACAAAATGCTTACAACATTCCATGTTCTGCTTTGAGAGAAATGTTTAAAATGCTGGTATTAAATTAACTGAGTTGGGTCAGGCTGTACCAATGAATAGTGTTGTGAAGAACACACAATAAACATTGTTGAGGAATCTTCCTGCATGATTTACAACTGCTTAAGGTAAGAATTACTCAGAAAAGTAATTCAATCCATGATTACACAATCTTGGTAGCCCATACACTATTAAATATAATGTATGATCTTTGGTTAATAGCCATGCTAAAAACACTTCTTGAAGTTGCCATGACATCTGAAAACCTTAAGAGCTATACTCTCAAGGTTTACGATGATACCATGGCAACCTCTCAAAGTGTTTACAGAGTGATTATTAACCAAAGCCCATACATTATCCTCTATATATACCACACCAGTGGTGAATAATTTTGGTAAATAAATCATGTTATTTTGGGATAAATATTTATTTTTACTTAGAATACCATTTATATAGCTTAGAACATGTTACTTCCACTTAGAATCTGGAAACAGAACACAGCGAACAATGGGCCAGATAGGGAATTGCAATGGAAAGAAAGGCAGGTTTAAGATAAAACAAGGTAAAACACCAGTAAAAACTGTAATGTAACTAAAATACTTAACTGCCCAAAAGGTTCCCAATAAGTACCTTTCACACTGATTGGATTTCTTTTCAGAAGGTACAAGTAAGAGTGATGCATAACCCACTGGTCTCAGTTTGCCGTGCACTGTCTGGACTAAAATAGCAGCTATAGCTGTTTCTGACACAACAACCTCTAAATGGTACAGTTTAGTTGGGTTTGATTAAGGAGGCAGAGTGCCTCTGTGAGTGCTGTTTTCAATGCTTTTACTGCATCTGTATAACAAATGGTCATACTCTTTTTCACAAACCACTTGCCATTGTTCATCTGAGATAATGACACAGGGAAATCCCCCATGATGAAATTCAAGACTATATTAGTTTCAGAAGTTGTGTACTTCAGGAAACAATATAACACCATTCAATCACATTAGTATATCAGTCAGATTCAAGTCTCACCCACATGCACCCAAAGGGTTAAGTTCTGTCCTAAAACAGGGACCAGCCATCCGTAGCAGCTACTTGAATTTTAACTTGTATGGTTCCTGACTTAGCAGTAATGAATTTGTTCCTACTGAACTGCATCAGTTAGGTTTCACTGCAATTTCATTTTAGTGTCACAATTGTATGACAGGTTTGACCGAACACAAACTATTACCAAACTAAAACATAATAGTTAATTGATTTTTCTGTGACTGACCTGCATCTGTTGTTTTCCTATAGTCTCATGATTATGAGACAGGCTTTATTTACCATGAAAAATGTTACTGAAATTTTCAATGCACAAGAATGAGCAACAAGGTCAACAAAGTACAGGTAAAGTTACAGATAACAGTATGGATACAATCAAGATTTAGAAGCCAATACAACAAGAAAAAAAACTGTCACACTTCATTATATTGCATATATCCAACACTGTGCATGCATGCATACATGAGACAGGCTTGAATTAAGCACTAGTAAACTGTCACTGTACACTACAAAAATCAATATGTGCTAATATTTTAAATTAATAGTTTAGCATATATCCTCCCCCTGGGGCCCAATTGGGACTTTGTGTCCCACATCTATGTTCCTGGGTGAAGAAAAAACACATAGAATTAACTGCTACAACCTATCCTTTGAGGGCAGAAGTCTGTTTCCTGAGTCTTGTTGGGTATTCCCTTGTCGTTCTTAAAGCTTCAGGTATAAGGTGTAAAGTAGTAACATTCTGGTATTGCTCTGCATGTTGTTCCACAGCGTCTTTCATTTTTTCCTTACATATTAGGCTTGTTATATATGAACTTGACATCACAGCATCTTTGAAAATTGTGTTTGTACTCTCTTTTCTTCTGATGGCCATCTCTTGTACAATCCTTCCAACTTAAGTAAAGATCCTAGCTGTCTTCCTATTGGTTTCAACTCTTCTTTTAACTCGTCCTGAAATTTCTTTTTAAAATATCTATTCACAAAGTCCTCAAGACTGCCTTCAGATCTGGCAGCCATTTTATAATATACTCAGTAAAATTCTAACAGGTTTGACTTATTTCAGTCATGTACACCCAGAAAATCACATTAGGTACCACTGTTATGATCTGAGTTTTGGGGGTTCGTGGTTGTGCCCCCAAAGTGACGGCAACAGAACAGAGCCAAACCAAATTCTTCCTGCAAGGTTCTTCTTTAATACAAAGAATATGACATACTCATGAGTTGCCTTGGCTGATTACAAAGTTATAGCATACTCACATAGTTTCCCTTTGCTGACACCCCTGAGCCTGATAGCAAGAGAGGTCTTTTTCGCAGTTGGGTCTTGTGGTTTGTCTATATTCCCATCAGCAATGGTGTTCTGATCAAAGGAAGGAGAGTGCTCTCTGTCTGGTTTTCCTGTATTTATATGGTACAGCTGCATAACCTGAGCCATGATGTCATCATCCCACAGAATGTTTCTGCACAAAAAATAGACTCTTTTTGCATAGAAAGGTAATAGAATTTCCTGCCCTAACTAGGTCAGAAAAACATGTTTTTTTTAAAAAAAGACACCTTTTGGAACACAGCTTACATATGCACAGAGCTTAAAGTTTCCAAGTGTGTGTCAGGGTAGGTAGGTGGAAAACCAGCTAGAACCAGTGTTTGCTGCTCTCTTGAACCTCAGAATGTCCTCTCCATGACCTTTGTATCATCTTCTTGGCTGCCCGTTATAGTCAGGCCAGCATGGGCCTTGCAAAACAGAGTTACATACATACAACTTACGCATACATGTATATATACACACATTCCATATCACTGCACCATCAGTCTACCAGCAACATGACCTCGATGCAACTTTCTCCTGGATCTGCAGTGCCTTTTGGGGACCAGAAAACCTCTCTGCTAGAGTGGGTCATTCTTTCCATGCAAGCCATCAAAGCTATGCTTCCCAGAGACCCAAAACAGTATTATGAGTCTAACTGGGAGGATAAAGGTGACAGAACTGCAACTGAAAGTTCTTGTCAGCACTTAAAGGAAACATCCATGACAAAACACACCCTCATTGCTGTGAGGAAGAGCCTGATTAGCACTATTAGAAAAAAGTATATTTTTTACCACCTTGGTGTTTTAATTATTTAATAATTTATCTGGTTGATCCTGTCTCTGTCTCCGCCAGCATTTCGGAAAGCAACAACCCGAGCCCAGCAGGCTGCCAGCCTATACCTGGTCTCGGGATAGCACGGAGACAGGTACCATTCAAACTGGAGCTATTAGAAACTCCAACAATATACAAACCTAATGGATAGACCCACGGCTTCTCCCAGCATTATACATAATTTTTGGGATAGACATGGGTGGTTGGGTGTGCGCCGCTAGGGGAGATGCTTTACAAAATGCCTGCAGAGACAAAGGCAGGATCAACCAGATACATTATTAAATAATTAAAACACCAAGGAGGTAAAAAATATACTTTTTTCTAATAGTGCTAATTGGGCCCATCCTCACACCGAGGTATGGCCCGTTTTGTCGAGGACATTCCCCTTTAAGATAAGAAAAGAGGAATGCCTTCAGGACGCAGAGCAGCAGATCCAATGGATCATGACAAATCTGAAAGATCTGATGGGATGGGGAGTGCAAGAAGAACCTGTGCATACTGGAACTCACTGAAGGGCTGGAAGAGAAAGATGCTGTTGACTACTTGCAGACCCAGATACTCATATGGTTCCAACATGACACAGCTACCTATGACTTTGAACTTAGTAGAGCTCATTGTATCCACCAGGCAAAACTGACTTTGCTGAATGTATGCCCCAACCCCCTGATCTTTAAGTTACTTAGATACCAGGGCAAAGAGGTCATCCAGAAAAGAACTCAGAAGCTACAATACATAATGTTCTCTGGTAACTACATTTCCTTTTTTCCAGAGTACCCCAGGGAAGTTCTGGAGAGGTGCCAGTCTTTTGTCAAGATCAGTGCAGGACTGAGGAATTCAGGAGCTCAATACTGTATTCTCTTCTTTGCCCTGCAATCATGACTGTAATCCAGCATAGAAAAGTGCACAAGTTTTACATGCTCCAAAAAGCTGATGCTTACCTGCAGTCAGCCCTGGGTCATGTTTGATCCTTTCCTACAGGTCCAGTGAAATGTGCTATCCCTCCAACACAAGTGGCAGCAGCATGAAGGAATAATGGTGATCCTCCAGCAGATATGGAACAGTTAACTTGTAACCCACAACTGTGAGTACTGTAGCCTGGTAGGGCAAGGGGACTGGAATCCCTCAGAAACTCAAGAATTGCTATGTAAAGGGACTGTTGGACTTTATCATACCCATGATATTTCCTTTCTGGACTGCCTGACTGCATGCATCCTTAGGCCATGCTCTCTTAAGTGGTGATGGTGCACTTGTACAACCACGCTAACCAAGGTATCTCCTCTCACCCCACCTCGGTCTGTCAGTGTTTTCTCAACTCCTCACTGGACGCAGAAGTGGGGAGTATTGTGTACCCTAGGCTGAAAAAGGACTTAAGTAGTACTACTTATAAAGCCAAGTTTACTAGTAGGAATGCCTTAATAGTTTTGGTTGCTCACTTCTAACTGATACATGCTGTGTAATTAAAGTATTACATTTTAACCTCACTCAGTAGTATAGACAGAAGTATCCACCCTTTGGTAACTTAGCCCTATCTGACTAATTGAACATCTAGGGAGGTGATACCCTATGACTGTGGACCCTGTTTTTGTCTCTTAGCTCAGGAGTTACTAGTTGCCAAGTTCTTTTTTGGGCACAGATACCCAGAAGGGCAAGACATGAGCTAGACCTTCGGTTGTTGATCTCATGCAATTTTGACAGATAGCCCTCATTCCCATAAAATACCTCACCCTGTTCATGCAGAACAAGGTCAGCTATTTGCTGCCTCCCAACTAATTAAATACTGGGAAACATAGATGGTGGGCACTGGCTGGAGTGTCCCCCTTTCCATTCATTCTGTGTTCCATGGAAGCATAGACCTAAGTGCCTTCCTTGCTGAATTTAAATTGGCAGCTGGTAAGCTTCTGAAAGGAGGAAACGCTCAAACATATTTTCACTAATGTTAACTTGCTATCACCTTGCTGTGCACTGTTCCAGTGTTTTCTTTACTAGTGTTCTACAACTTCTTAGTTTAGGGGAGTTTGTGTATTAACTGTTCTCATTTTTGGAGTTGGGGGGTTGGGGGGAGTGGAGGGCTCTTGACTCATGTTTCTTTACACCTACTTCCCACACCTTACACAATGACATTTTTTGATACTCTTAAATGTATTTACTGGAACACTAGGGGCCTCAATTACACTATTAAATGAGGGAAGATTTTACTGAAATTGAAACAAATGCATTGTGATGTTGCTTCAATACAGAAGATCCACCTTTTGGAGAAAGAGGCCTCTTGCCTATGTTGCTCCTGGGTGGGTAATGCATACAACAGTGCTTACTTGACCAAGAGCACAGAGTTAGTAACACTTTGTAAGAAAGGGTTCCAACTAGGTATTCACAAAATTTCCAGTGACAAAGAGGGCCACTGGGTGGTGATGGAGTGTATGTATTGGGGTCCCCCCTTACTATGGGCAATATTTATCCACCAAATTCTCCTGATGTCACTTTCTTTAATGCTATACTGGCTGAATTCCCTGCCTCCCCCACAGGTATTATAATAATGGGGTGACCTCAATGTGGAATTGCATCCAGACCTAGACAGAAAAGGTATGGGAAGTAAACAAGAGGCTCTGGTAATGGCCAGTGTTTGCACTACTCATGCTCAGGCTAGTCTAAGAGATAGTTGATGAGCAGTCCATCCAGCAGATAGAGACTTTACATTCTACTTTGCAGTCCATGACTCCTACAGCTATCAGGATATAATATTTGTCTCTGAGCACCTATTACCATCTATCTGGGGAACCCCTCTAAGTAGTATCTTAATCTCAGACCATGCCCTTGTGTATTTGTCCTTGGCCTGGGGAGCTGTTTCTGGACCTAGAAACAAGTGGCACCTAGATACAGCCCTCCTCTTGGACCCTAACTTTAATACTTGGCTCCTCTAGGAACTGCTGGATCACTCCACACTTAATGAAACCCCCACTACCTCTTATTTGGTTCAGTGGGATACAATGAATGCAGTCCTGAGAGGTCAACTGACTGGGAATACTTCTAAACTTAAAAAAACAAAGATACCAGACTCTGTGCAAAAAAGAAAAAGTCATGAAACAGCTAGACTTAGACCTCATAAAAATCCAGACAGGATATAGTCTATAACCCCTCGCCTCACTGCTATTAGGCGAGAAATAGATGACACATTCTAACATACTACGGAATATGCCCTAAATCACTTGCAACAAAAATACTGCAAGGCAGGGGAACAACCCAGGCAACTTCTAGCCCAAAGTCTTCATGCCATACAAACAGAAAAATATATCCCATCCATGATAATGGATTGTGGTGAAATAGTCAGCACTCCCCAACTTACTGATTAAGAGTTGCAGAACTATTAACAGACCCTGTACTCTTTCAAAGTCTCCCCTACCATTGTCAATTCAGATACCTTCTATCAGGATGTTAACCTTCTCACACTCAGCCCTAGGTCAGTATCAGCCTTATAGAACCCAATATCTACCCAAGAGGTAATTTATGCCATCCACAGTATGTCACCGGGGAAATCCCAAGGACTGGATAGCTTTCCCAGTAATTTCTGTGTGGCCTACTCAGAGCTTCTGGCACCTAGTTGGTCAGAGTATTCAATGAAGCACTGCACATGGCAGCCTACCACACTGTTTTATGCAGGCCTTAATAACGTTCATTTCCAAGACGTGGCAAAGACAGTAAAAGATGCTCGCTATCCAGACCTATCTCCCCTCATAAACATTGCTGAAAAAATATTTGATAAGGTGCTTGCATGATGCATGGAGGGACTAAAGGGAGATCTGATCCACTCAGATAGGTCAGTTCTGTACTGGGGAGATGGCTTACCAACAGCACAAAACAGATCCTGGACCTACTATGGGCAGTTAGGGACAGTAAGACTCCCACTGCCGTCCTGTCTCTTTATGCTGAAAAAGCAAATGAGAAAGTGGCGTGCAGGCCAGACTGGTGGCACTGAGGGTTGAGGCACTAGATGCCACACCTCAGCCATGCCAGTGACCCAGGTTTGGGAACGAGCTCGGGCCACCGGGGGCGCTCGGCAGGGGAGAGAGAGAGGATTGAGAGTCCCACAACAGGTCTCCTCTCCTGGGGGTGGGTGATCCATCATCCCACTCCTTGGCTGCCTCCTGGTGCAGGATAGGGGCAGCGCTGGACAATGGGAGATGCAAGAATGTGGCATTGGGGCATGTGCGCACCTCCACACATGAGCGTTCTTGGCTGTGAGGGCTGTGAGACCTGAAAAACAGTAAAAATGACTTCCAGCTAGATGAAGCCTCTGCAATACTCCTGCTCCATGGCTTTGTGATGCTCCCCGGCCCACTCCAGATATCACTCAGAGGGGGAGGATGGCCCTCCCTCCTTCTACCTCACCATGGGGGGGGTAAGCCATGGGGGACATAGAGCCCAGATCAATGGGGTAACACAGTGATCGGAGACTGGCAGAAGGCTAAGATATGCCACCAGGTTGCAGGAGGAAAAATATCTCTATAGAAAAAAAAAAGAGAGGGTGGAGTGGGTGTACCTGTCTGATGCTATTGCCCAGTTCAGTTTCTCAGAGCCATTTATTGCACTGATACAACTCCTGTATACTAACCTAACACCATCTTTACTCAGCAACTCTGTCAGCACCCTTTGAGCACTGGTGTGGTACGAGACAGGGGTGCCTCTTGCCCTCTTCCTTCTCTTACTGGCTGTGGAACTGCTTGCCATAAAAGTCAGGGGGTCCCCTTCTTTTCCAGATATTCAAGTAGGAGAGTCCTTCCACAAAAATGTCACTATTTGCAGATGACATTACTCTGTTCCTGGTAAATGTCCCTAAATCCCTAGAAGCACTGAGGAAGATCATATTAGACTATTCAGCTCTTTGACACTTTACGTTAATGTGCCAAATCCCAAATTATGCCTCTTAACTCAGTGTGTCCTCAGACATTGTTCCACATCTACCCCTTTCAGTGATCACCAACAGGAGTGACGTGTCTGTGGATACAGATTCGCCATACTATGAAGGCCACAATTACAGTCAACACTCATACCATGCTGGATAAACTAGACAATGACTTCACCAGGTGGTGGGAGATCAGCTTTCTGTCTGTGGCAAAATTAATGCTCTCTAATTAATAGTACTACCTAAATTTCGGCATATTCTTGCCAACTTTTCCCTGTCGATCTCCAACTCCTTCTTTCAAGCACTTAACTCCAAGATGTCCTCCTTTAGCTGGGGGGATCCCCAAAGATTACAGATCCTGCAATCCCTCAGGAGCCAGGGAGGTTTTGGCTTATCTATCCTGAGACTCATGCATGAGTGGGCCCTCATCTGACAAGCTGTAGTCTGCTACAAGCCTGATCCATTTACGTACCTGCCATAGTGGATCACCTTGGAACAAGTGCAGAGACAAGTACTGACTCCTTCAGCCTTACTCTTTCTAGACTGGGGTCTCCTCTCCAAGGCATCACCCTGTGCCAATCACACAAGAAGGACATGGCTCAAATATGCGAAAACTCTGGGATGGGAACCCAAGGCAGTGCATTCCAGGCCATTATGGTGTAATCCCCAGCTCACCATGGACCAGAAACCAGTTTACTGGACCCACTGGCAGGCATAGGGTATACATACCCTTCATGACCTGCACAACCCTGTTATAGGAGTGCTTTGCTCCATTTAAAGGTTGTCAAATACATATCAGATCCTCTGTACACAATTTTGGAGGTACCTACTGCTCAAAGACCTACTTAAAATTAAAGTGTCATGCAACTATACCTTGCCCACCAGAAGTACCCTTGAGGCCCAGATGGCAAGCCTATCCTCACTACAACAGTTTTCAATAAAATTAAAGTCCCTGGTTGAGGCACAGCATATTTCTGTTATGACCTTACATACCAAATCTAAATGGGAGCAAGAACTGGGGCAGGCTATCTCGGATGCAGAGTAGGATCAGGTTTGGACCATGGAATACAAGGCATAAAGGGAACTCCAAACCAAGACCTTGTGATATAAAATTTTACACAGGGTGTACCGTATGTCTCTGTGGCTATACAAAATAGGCATTATGGCTACCAGCAACTGCTGACATTGTTCTTCACCTCAAGCATCTCTTACCTACATCTTGTGGGCTTGCCCATCTTTGCACACATACTGAGCTGAGGTCTGGAATGTGTGTAAAAAGGTCATTCCAGTCCCAGCCTACTGTGACCCATCTCTAGTCCTCTTGGGCATAGCTACCCACAATCTCTCTGGCTCAATTGTAAATTAGCAATAGCCAAATGTGTCATCCTCCATCAATGGAGGGCTCCAGATCCCCCTTATCCAAGGAATGGGACAATCTTCTGGCACTTACTGCAAAATATGAAGGGACAGCCAACATAGCAGCAGGTACTCTACCAGCCTACCTCCATGTTTGGGATCCCTACCTAGACAGGGGAGACAGAGAGAGGTAGTACTTCCCACAGCTAGGTGAGATAATGCCCAGTATCTTCTCTACCTTGTTGTAGACTAGCACCTCCCAGAAATGTGAGAATGCCTATTTTGTCAGGTTCTCTGCTAGCAATAGCTACCTTCTTTCACAAAGTTATTTGCTCACAGTTCCCCCTCTCTGCCTTGTCACCCTTCCTGCTCTCCCCATTCCCTCTCCCTGTCCTCCCTGTCTACTATCTTCCCTTTTATCTCCCTCTTCCCCCAAGATTTCCCTTCCTCCTGCCTCTGCTTTCCCATATACACTACCAGTCAAAAGTTTTAGAACACCCCCATTATGCCAGTTTTTATTGAAATTTACACAGGTTAATGTCTCAATGTACTCTGAAATTAAAGCATAGAACAAATAAACAATTGGAGATAAAAAAGAAATCATAGAATCATTTTGTTTAACAAAATTTAATCTAAATTTTGACTCATCAAAGTAGCCACTCTTTGCAGATATACTGTAAACCTCGAACACACTCGTGGCATTCTTCCTACAATGGACATCAAATATTGTTCGGGAAGTTCTTCCCAACACTGTTGCAGAAGTTCCTACAAATGTGTTGCACTTGTAGGTTGCTTTGCTTTCACCCTTCTGTCCAGTTCATCCCAAACCAGCTCAATGGGGTTTAAGTCTGAGACTGTGCTGGCCATTCCATGATTTGAAGCCTACCATCTTGTTCTTTTCCTCGAAGGTAGTTCTGACATAGCCTGGAGGTATGTTTTGGGTCATTATCTTGCTGTAGGATGAACCCCTGACCAACTAGGCATAGACCAGAGGGTATTGCATGGCGCTGCAAAATGCTGTGGTAGCCCTTTTGGTTCAGGGTGCCAGTCACTCTGTGCTGTTGTCCTGTAAGCCGTCTATCACGCAAGCTGTTGATTCTCAGAAACTTGTCTTCTGATTCTGTAGTGGCTTTGGGTCTGCCAGACCTCTTCCTGTCAGAGTTTCCTCCAGTTTCCAAGTGCCTTTTTATGGTGTAGGAAACTGTACTCACTGACACCTTGGCTTTCTTTGCAATTTCTCTAAAGCAGTTTTTGCTAACGTAAACTTTTTTTTAACCTCTAGCAGTTTACCGCTTACCTTTGTACCATTTCAGGTTATTCACTGGACTGGAACTGCTTAAATTTCAATAAAAGCTGGAAAAATGGGGGTGTTCTAAAACTTTTGACTGGTAGTGTATCCCTGGTCCTATACTCTCCTTTCCCCCTCACCATACCCCTGCTTACCTTTCTCTGTATCTAGAGGCTACCAATCCACTTACACACCCATCAATAAGATAACATGGATTACCTATGAAATTCCAAAACTTAGTTTCCTGAACTATATAAGACTGAGTTTGGGAGACCAAAATTTCAGAAGACCAAAAGGTTCCTACATGCAATGCGGGGGCTATGCCGCCCACACCCCCTGCATAGGGGGCTTCACCCTCCACACCCACCTAACTAAAATAACCAACTCTGAGGGGGAGCAGACCTCAGAGTAGGTTAAAAAAGTTATGGGAGGGCAAAAGAGCACCTCAGAAAAATTTCTCCCCAGGAACAGAACCTGCATCTGGAACACCATGCTGGCTGAGCTGTTAGTGGCTTAGCCCTCCACACCACAGAAGCAGCTAGGCCAGCTTCTGCATCCTCCCCTTTCTTGTGGTGCCTGACTAGTGGTAGGGTAGTGATTCATCACATCTGCTACCTTACCCCTGTCAACATCAGCTTCATCCTTGTTGGGCTTGTACATGTTGAGATACTGAATTTGTCCCATGAGTTTCGGGATTCCGAGTTTCAGTATCCTAAATAGATACCGATACCACAACAGATGCCATGCACATTTGATAGAAGTCACTCCTCTACATCATACCCTATTATTTAGTGATGTAGAAATCATATAAACCCATAAATTGACAGGGGCTTAGGTGTCATAGGGCAAGATTATGTTAAGTAATTGCACCCTTCAGAGACTACTTTCAGCTGTGTAGACAAACCCCAACTTTTTATTTTTCAAACATTTCCCTAGAGTCCACTCCTTACTTATCTCATCAAAATCACCATACCAAAAATATATGATGGGTAAGTATGCAAGGACCAAGAAGTATCAATCTGAGGTTTGTTACTCAATTTGTTGTTAATTATTCTGTAAATTATAGTTGTTGGTAAACTCTCCAGGTTCCCTACATTTACAATGCCTATGTCAACAATCTTGTCTGTAATGCAATGCTTCATGTATATGTGGGGGTTGGGTGGCTGTTTTTATTGTACTAATTATTTATGTTGATGTACACTAGCATGATATAATATATATATATATATATATATATATATATATATTGTACATATATGTAAATATCAATAAAAACTTTTATGAGAAAAAAGATTGGGTCACTCCTTAGGTTCAAGAAATGCTTATTTGAAGAGGCTTGTCTTCCTATCACCAATAACAATATTTTGTCCCTGTTGGGCAATAGTACAATATTACTGTATCTGCCTCACTTGCTTAGAAAGAACTCTTTAGACTAATACTTTACAATTACATTGGGAAATTTGCCTTACATGCCCTTTACATTGGCTTATTGGTGGGTGGGTGCATCACCTTCAGTTAGTGCAGAATGAGGTAGCCCAACTGATTGCTGGGATCTCCCATTCCAAGCATATTATGCCAGTGCTTCATGATCTGCACTAGCTGCCAAGTCGGTGGTGTATCAGCTTCAAGGTATGCTTGTTGACTTACAAGGCCCTACACAGTTTGGGCCCTAGC
The DNA here is from genome assembly GCA_016271365.2 of Neoceratodus forsteri. Taxonomy (NCBI): domain Eukaryota; kingdom Metazoa; phylum Chordata; order Ceratodontiformes; family Ceratodontidae; genus Neoceratodus; species Neoceratodus forsteri. The sequence continues at coordinate 763,351,672 of CM057451.1, forward strand.
TACCTGAAAGACCTCCTGATCCCTTACACCTCCAGCCACCCACTTTGTTCCTCCAAGGCAGGCCTTCTTTGCATTCTCAGATCTCAAAAGAAAGCACCAGGGGACTGTGTTTTTGGTGTAGCTGCACTGCTGTTATAGAATCCTCTACCTCCTGATGTCAAAGGGTTCTCCCAGTGGATTCTCCTTAAAACCGGTTTATCCAGTCTCAGTTATGGCCAGGTCTGGCTGACATTTTTAAAATCATTTATAGCCTGCCTTATTCATTTTTCTGTACTTACCTTATTGTTTTACTTGTGTAAGGTGCGCAGAACCCCGGGGACTGGGCACCTCCCAAAAAAATTTGCCTTGCTCTGAATGCTGACAGAGGGGTCTACCACTGTAAAATTTATGGGGACCTAAACTGGCTTTTATTAGATGCCAAATTTAAATTTCTGCTGGGTAGCTCCATGTTTAAAATCTTGGGTATAAGCTCACCAGATTCTTTGCTAAAGCATGGAAACGTAGCAGTTGCTTGCAGAAAAAGGCCTGTTGCCCCATCATGTCTGTCCAATCCTACCTATCTGACATGGAATTTCAGAATGCAAATATCTCTTCACCCCCCCTCTATCTCCTGCCATTCTGATACCATCTTTACCAAGCTCACATATCTGTCCTGCCTATGTTTGAATACCACCACTTTCACATAGACTACATCTTTCAGTACCTTATTCCACCCCTGCTCCACCTTTTCTATGAAAAAATACTTTCTAGCATCCCTCTTAAATTTGTCTTCCCACCAGCTTCATGGAGTTATCCCTGGTGCTTGTGTTTCCACTCAGTGTGAGCAATTTCCCACTATCCACCTTTTTCACCCTCTGGAAGTACTTTTTACATGTCAATCATGTTCCCTTTCTCTCTACTCACCTCCAGCTTGTACATGTTTAAGTCTTTCAACAGTTCTTTGAAAATCATTTCCTGCTTTCCCTGGGTCATCCTGGATTCCAAAAAAAAAGTGGCACCAGCAAAATTAGAGAAAAAGAGATTTTATTTTACTCTTTAAAGCACATTGATTAAAGTGCTTATTGCACTATTTGTGTAAAAAAGATTTTATTCATACAAGTGTGCAATAAGAAAGTGTTACAATTAAATGCCCAGCACTTCAGTCACCATAGGATCTCCCTCAGGGGTCGTCTTTGTTACCTTCTCTGTACCGACACCACTCTGTCCCTGTCCTCCATCAAATGCAGTTTCCAAAACTGCAGACAGTATTGTAGGTGAGGATGAACTAAAGACCTAATACAGTAGTAGAAACACATCTCTTTCTGGCTGCTTATCCACCCTCCCTATGCACCCCAACATCTTATGTGCCCTTTCCATAAGCCTATTTCATTGTACTATTGCCTTCAGACTATCTTAAAAAGATTACAACCAATTCCCACTCCACTGTTATCCTTTCAAATACTACCTCTCACTTTCTGTATTCAGATTTTTTACTCCATTGCACATTACCTTGCCCTTTATGGCATTATATTTTAAACCATATACTATTGACTGCTTCTTTAATCTACATCTTTCATAATTCTGATCCTATCCATACTATTCACCTAACTACAGATCTTAGTATCAGCTGTAAAGAGGCATATATTGCTCTGTACCCTTACCCCGATATAACAGATTAAGATTTTGAAGAGGACCGGTCTCAATACTGGTCCTTCTGACACACCACTAGTGACCCCTGATCCCCAAGAATTCTACATTAATTACCACCATCTGAGTTCTGCAGCTCATTTAATTTCCCGCCCATCTTGTGACTTTGTCTCCTACCCCCAGGTTGTACATCTTCTTTATCAACTTCCATGTGGGACAGAGTCAAAGGCTTTAATGAAGCCAATGCACAGTATTTATTTATTGATTGATGATTTAATTATTTTGTTTATTTAAAACTTCAGAGATTACCTTTAAAAACAAGCGCTCATTTACAAATGTTCCATGTCTAACGCATAGTCACAAAAAACATTACAAGCACAGTTATCAGTCCCAGAGGAGCATCTGGAGGGTATGTCTACTGCCTGTCCTTTGTTCACAACGATCATCGCCCAGCTGAAAAAAATGATCAGATCTGCCTAACACGACAGCTCCCCTCCATGAGCTTATGTTGTTTTTTGTCCTGACGTCCATTTGCCTTTAAGAAACTTACCAGCTTCTCCCTTATTATAATCTCTAGTATCTTTCCCACTATAGGTGTCAGATTGACAGGTCTGTAGTCCCCTAAGTCATCATCTCCCCTCCCTTTCTTGTGCAGAGGAACTATATTTTCTGTCCTACAGTCACTGGGTACTATTCCCATTTTCAGTGAGCAGTTGAGCTCAATCAGTGGCTCATCTAGGAACAGCCCCATCTCCTTTAGTACATGGAATGCAGCTCAGTTGCACTCACAGACTTATCCACTGTCAGTGCTCTTAATTTCTCTAGTCCCCTTGTCACTGAAATTAGGTCCTGTTGACACCCTCCCTACACCACAGGACAAGCCTCCGACTCAGATCCTCTACAGATAATTAACTATTCCCAACTGTTGAACTCAGATGGAACTATACTCATTTCATTATGTGGCTCCACAGTTTTGGAACTCACTACCACTGCATTTAAGAGAAACTGAAACAATCTGGTCCTTTAAAGTATCAGTCTTCACAAAACATCTAACTGAACAATGCAAATGTAATTACTTTTGCCTGGATCTATGTATTTTTGTTAGCATGTTCTCTAAAGTACCTACAGTACCATCTCTGCAAATTCTGTGTTTCAAACTTGTTTGCCTCACATGCCTGTTACTTATTCTACATGTGGTATTTTCCTGCTGTCCCAGATCACCACCAAAAATAGTCCTTGTGCCTAGAGGGCCTTACCCAGTTACTAAATAAATAAACAGGGCAGTCAGGAATGGAGACCCTGTCAAATCCGGTGTATCCCATTTTACACCAGGGGACCATAATGTCAATGATTTTTCTGTTTATGTTCTTCAGAAGGGTTTCCAGGATATTGACCAAATATAATAAATAAATACATACATATATTTGTATATATATATATATATATATATATATATACATATATATGCATAAATACATCCATCAATAAATCAATAAAACACAGAAACCAAGCTGATCATCCATCTAGGCTCCCAGCAGCCCTCTGATTTAAATGTTAGGCTTATTTTCTACTAACATCTTTCAGCTGCAGTATGGTATGATTCACCACTGTAGTCTGCCCTGACTTTTTTACCCCATCCCTATTATATCTTTGCTTACATGTGTGCATGGTACACTTGCATGTGTGTGCATTCCTTCAAACACTTCAGTACTGAGTGTGTGTGAGTGTGTGTGCACGCATGTGTTCGTGCATGTGTGTGTGTGTGTGTGTGTGTGCTGACATGGACATTCCAGCTATGTGTGCAAATCTATGTTAATTTTCTATAGATGTATCTGTCTCCACTGCCATTTGTCACCTTTCAGACCTCTTAATATGTCCTGTTAACCTTCCCCCGACTTCTCTGGTCATTGACTCCTACTATACCTTTTCACGTAGCACAAAAGGTTTCGGGCACATACAACTCATTAGAGAGATGCGTAAAATTCAAAGCATTTATTTCACAAACAAGTAACCTGACATGTTTCGGACTGATCCCCCAGTACTTTATCAAAGGGTGTCATTTATTTGGCTAAATGTAAATGTGATGCATTTTATTTAGGGAAAATGATTAGAAGTTTCAAAATTAGGGTTGGAGAACATGTACAAGCTATTCAAAGAGGAGATGTTACTTATGCTACGGCAGCACATGCTGTTTCAGCAAAAGAACCTGAACAACATAGCTTTGAATTCATGGCAATTGATAAAGTTAATAAAAACCTAAGAGGTGGAGACTATAATAATTTAGTATTAAAAGAGAAAATTACTGGATTTTAACTTTGAGAGCTAATAAAAGTCTTGGGCTTAATGGCCCCTTAGAACTGTATCCATATCTAAAAGATCGTAGATGAACTGAGATCTGCATTTACTACATTCTTCTCCCCCCCTTGCCTTTTTGTTTTTGTTGCCATTATTATTCTTGACTATATTTAATGAGATGAATGTTTTTTGTAATAGAGGTTTATTTAAACGGTGGAATTATGATGTTTCTTTATTACTGTTTTTTTAATTACTGTTGTTGGTTAGATAATAGAAAAATCTTTTTAAATATAAATCAATGAGACATTTTCTTGTTAGAGCCAAGAAGGACTCAAATGAGGAACACGTTTAATTTGTTTTTTAAGTGATAGCAATTACTGATGGATTTCATCTGGACAAAGTTAATCACTATGAGATAAATACTGTGTTCTCTGTTTTTTTGTCTTTCATTACCGTTGATAAAGGACTGGGGGATCAGACTGAAACATGTCAGGTTACTTGTTTGTGAAATAAATGCTTTGAATTTTACGCGTCTCTCTTAAGAGTTATATGTGCCCGAAAACTTTTGTGCTATCAGTAATTTGTTGGTTTTGGAGCACTACATCCCAGTGCACACTCATTTGCAATGCATATACCTTTTAATATCCATCATCACCTTTTGGTTTTTCAACTGCTATTCTTACTTTGTCTGTTATCACTTTTTCTCCTAGATCCTTCCCCGCTTTCCTCACATATTATCCCTTATTTCCCATTACCTCTACATTGACTGTGCTTTTTCACTTTAGTTGAGTCCTGAAGAAGACCTATGGTCAAAGCATTGATTCTCACTCTATTTTCCATTTTCAGTGTGTGCATTTAATATTACCATTTTGTTTTGTAAATAAATATATAAAGAGACTGGACCAGTTGCTCAGGTTTTAAAATCATAACTATGAACATATGCAGTTTGCAATCAAAAAATGCCAGAGTACAAGTCTAGAGGAAAACATGTGCTCCCAACCTATTAGTAATTAGCAAGTCTTTGCTCAGACCAGCTTTTGAGGATCATAAGATATGCATGGAAGGATATAAGTGCTACAGAATGATCGAATAGAAAGAAAGGGAGTAGAGTTTCATTTCGTATTAGGGAACATTTTGTGATATACCCTTTATAATTGCCAGTATTGCTATCTTATGTGAGTGACTGTTCTTGGAGTTAATTTTGGGAAATTCAAAACAGTTAATTATATGGTGTGTTTATGATCTACCCAAGGTAGGGAATCAGGCCTAAAGGATTTAATTAATGTGGTACAAAATTTATTCAAAAGAAATTACTGTCTGATACTGGGGAAGAATTTAAGTAATGAGCTACAGTAGAAGCACCAAAAGAATAGCAGGCAGAATGCAAAATGTTGATGCAGCCATACAATCTAATTAATGGATTAATGTTTTACACAGATATCCATTTTAAAAATAGCAGTGGGCAGATCTTTCTGAAAACCTTGCCTTTTATAATTGATCCCTGTGTAACTGTGCAGTGGTTTTAGGAGGTACAGATACTTTTACTGGCATCACTGCCTTCCATTACCAAGAATATGCACCAAATTAAAGGGAACTTTCTTCCACTACAGGAACAGATTCAAGAGCGTCTGATGTGAACGCCTAAGCCCAGGTCTTATGCTGTGTGAGCAGGCACATTAGGAGGATGAGAAGAAAATAGCCTAGTGTTGTGTTCACAACAAATTGGTGGTAGCAAAGATGAAGTTTATTAATAATACATAGAAACATAGACTTTGACGGCAGATAAGGACCGCTAGGCCCATCTAGTCTGCCCATTTCCCTACCTACAGGATAGGCAGCAGATCCTAGTTAACCAACAGCTTATTTCTTCCTACCCCCCACAAGAATTGCCTTATGTCTGTCCCATGCATTCTTGAATTCTCCCACAGTTTTAGACCCCACAACCTCCTCAGGAAGGCTGTTCCATGCATCCACTACCCTCTCTGTGAAATAATACTTCCTCACATTGCCCCTGAACTGCCCTCCTTCTGTCTTTAAATTGTGTCCCCTTGTTCTTGCAAGTCTCTTTTTCTGAAAATGATACCCTCTTGGACTTTGTTGATTCCACTGAGGTACTAAAAGTTTCTATCATGTCCCCCTCTCCTTCTTTCCTCAAGGGTATACATATTAAGCTCCTTTAGTCTCTCCTCATACGGCTTCTCTTGCAGACCCTGCACCATTTTAGTTGCCCTCCTCTGGACTGCCTCTATCCTGTCTATGTCCTTGCAGAGATGGGGTCTCCAGAACTGGACACAGTACTCCAGATGGGGTCTCACCAACTGTCTGTACAGAGGGATAACAACTTCCTGTTTTCTGCTGCTGATGCCTCTCCCTATACATCCCAGTATACCCCCAGCCTTCCCTACTGCCTTCTCACATTGCTTGCTAACCTTAAGGTCATATGATATGATTACCCCCAGGTCCCTTTTCTTTTTTTGTTGTTACTACCTCCCCACCCATTGTGTATTCTTCCCCTGGGTTCTTGTTTCCCAGGTGCATTATTTTGCACTTCTTTGCAAATATATAATAATATACCTTTTAGCAAGAACATGCAACAGGAAATCACATCACTTTATATGCTAAACAATATAAACATTTTTAGCTTTATTTTAAAAATATCAATGTCTGTTCATAGTTGCAGTTCAGCAGTTAATTGGCCTGATTATCACACTTTATTAATCTGGAAGGAGGGGCTGCCAAAAGTTGTAGGTCAAAAAAGCATATAGTGCAGCCGGGAGTTTATTTGTGTAATAAGGAGCAGAGATATGGTAGGTAGTAATAAACCACTCAAGCTTTAAAAAACATTAAAAGAATTTTGAAGTTAGTTCATTGCTGAATAGGTAGCCAGTGCAGGGCATCCAGAATGGGAGGGATGCAGTTAAAATTCCTAGTCCCAGTCAGTAAGAAAGCAGAGTGGTTTTGAACTAACTGTAGATGCTGAAATTTGTTTCACTGTAGGCCAGCCAAAAGGGAATTGCCTGGAAGAGATGAAGGAATGGACAGAGGCAGCCGTGGTGTTTTAGGCTATGTTGCTACTGCAAGACAAAAAAAAGCTTCTGATTATGTTATGAATATGGTTATTCATCTGTAGGATCAGATCAAGTTGTACTACAAGGCTGCATGATCTTGGTACTAGGTGTGATCATAGAGGGGTCACAATTCAATGTTGAAAGGCTGAGAAACTTTATTTTTCCCTGTGCCACAGATCAGGAGCTCCATCTTGTTGGTGCTCAGGCAGAGGGAATTATATGTCATCCAGGTCTGAATATAGTTGAAACAGTCAGATAAACACTTGAGAGTAGATTGTAGTGAAATTGTAACTGGAGTATAGATTTGGGAGTCATCAGCATAACTGTGGTAAGATATACCGCATGGATGGTGATTAGCTCAGTGAGTGGAGCCAGATAAAGGATGAGCAAAAGCGGATCAGGACAGATCTTTGGGGGATGCCAGTGGAACCAGGTTTTGAGACAGAGTTGATGTTAAAACTGAGAGATTATTGGCAATCTGACAGATAGGAACACATCAAGTTAAGAACAGTGACATTAACTCTTCATGTGGTTTTCAGCCAACCCAACAGAATTTTATGGTTTATGGTATTGAAAACTGAGGAGATATTCATTAGCAGCAGAATTATGGGAGACCAGCCATTTTAAAAGTCTGCAGATCATTTGAGATTCTGAGGAGGGCAGTTTTTGTGCTATGGGCATTATGAAATTCAAACTGGTATCAAGGGAAAGGCCACTGCAGGTAAGGTAGTCTGCCAGTTGCTGGACAATGGCCATTTCCAGGACCTTTGAAATGAAAGGTAGGTGAACAATTGGTCAATAGTTCACTTGCCAGGTTGTTGGCTAGGGTTGTTTTCTTTTAAGTTAGGAATAGTGATTGTGAACTTAAATTACTTAGTGAAGACTCCTGTGATTACGGAGCAGTGGTTTTTTTAAGCCATTTGTCAGCCAGTGGTTCTGTGACAAACTGGTGGCTTGTGGGTAGGATCATGAAGTGTAGTAGTGTTTGCAAAAAAGGTTAGCAGTTATCTGGCACACAGTGGAAAGGAGTGCCTGTAAAGGCAATGATATTTTTTAGGCGACCTTTTCCTGGGGCTAAGAGTGCCGTACAAAAAGAACAAAACAAAAGTAAAGAAAATACAACATACAACATGTACTACATAAGTAAAACATGAGAAAATAAATAGAGGACTCATTTATTATAAAATTATCTGACTAGTAGAATGTGTTTCTTTTTTTGCTACCACATGTTGTTTAATTATTTTGAGATTGCAGTACCTTATGCAAATATTTGCGGACATGGGGATCAAAGCTACATAACAGCTTCTCTCACCAGCTGCTTTAAGGACCAAGACTGGACTGTGAAGTGTGTCTGATGTTTTAGATATTCATGTTTTTTTGTGGTAATAATAATATGACATTAGATGAATAGTCTGGACATTATGTATGTATCCTTTCAATATTGTATGTTGAAAAAATCTCATAAATAAAAAGGGCACTTTTAAAGTCCTCCACCATGCTGGCAGACCACATGTGGACATTCAGAGAATTCCACAATATTGGTGCAGTCACCAAAAAAAGATCTGTCTCAGGATAACTTTAGGTTAGACCAGGGCACAGACAGCAGGCAAACACTGGCAGAGTGAAAAACACAGACAGATGTGTGTGTGTGGAGTCAGGAGAACCTGCAGTTAACAAGTCCCAGTCCCATAGAGCCTTGTATACCAACAAGCATATCTTGAAGTTAATGCACCACTGAATAAGCAGTCAGTGCAGTTTGTGCACCACCAGTGTAATATCATCTTTACAAGATATCCTAGAGATGAAACATTCTGCAGCATGCTGGTCTAGCTGCAGGTATTGCATCAAACTTCCAGATAACCCTAGGTAGAAAACATCATCCTATTATCCAATGGGTAGGAAAATGGGCAGACTGGGTGTGCCAAGTGGTCTTTATCTGCTGACAAAGTCTATTTTTCTTTGTTTCCATTACAGAAATTCAGTCCTGATGTGATGACGGCATGGTCATGGACTATCATCGCCAGGTCACTAGGTGCTAGAAATGATTTCTTCTGGGTGATGTTTCAAAGATGAAAAAGTCGCTATGGACAGCAGTCAACTCCTAGTACTCCAGGGTCAGCCTGGAGTCCATAGTGATTTCCAACCATCCACAGCTCCAAGGGCAGCACCATTCAAAGATGGAAAGGATGCATTACTCCTTGCCATTGCTGACCTTGCGAACCTGGTTTGAATATCAACACCTCAGTCTTACTTGGATTGAGGCTTAGCCAGTTGGAGGCCATTCATTCATAGATCTTATTTAATATCAGCACAGCACTGGGCCTATATAAACCCCATCAGTTGCACATGACAGATATGCCTGTGTATCATCTTCATAGCAGTGAAACTCTAGACCATACCATCTGATTATCTCACCCAAAGGCAACATGTACATGCCAAACAACATGAGGGCCAGAGTGGAGCCTTGAGGCACACCACAGTCAAGTGCAGCCATCTCAGAGATGAAATTACCTAAGACAACTTTCTGCAATCTTCCTGACAGTTAGGACTCAGCCATTAAAAAAAAAAAACAGTACCATTGAGTCCCACATAGTGCCCCTGGCATTCCACAAGTACCCCAAAATCAAACGTATCAAATGTTGATGAGGGTTAAGGACAAGAACGGAATGATGCTCTCTATCTGTTGCCATGAGGAGATCACTGAACACCTTGATGTGTGCAGTCTTACTACTGTTATAAGAAATGAAATCTCAACCAGAGAGTCTCATAGATGTTATACCTTTCCAGGTGAGCTACCAAGTGTGTCACCACCTAGCACATTTTAGATTTTGCTCCCCAGAAAGGGGAGGTTTGACAGATAGACAGGTCCATAATTAAGAAGAATGTCAGGATCCAAAGATGGCTGTTTTTTTTTTGGGGAAGAGGTGGGCTTCACCACTGCCTTTTTTAGAGTAACAGGGATGATCACCTCCCCAAGAGATTATCTGACAATTTCTGAAATAATCTGGCCCAGTGCCCTCCACAGCTGATTTGCAACTAGGTGGGCCCCAATACACAGCAGAATGGATGCAGTCCCATGATCACTTGGGACACTTCCTCATCTGAAACTGGAAAAAAAAACTCCACCTAAGGTGTCCAGTTGCCTGGTCCTATTTCAGGAATGGCCCTGCTGACTCATGACAGGCTACTTGAGGAGATCCCATCATGAACAGGGGACACCTTGGTGATAAAGAACCAATTAAACTCACTACATTTTTCAGCAGAAAACACTCACCTGGACTGTATACATGGGGATTAAGCAACCTGTCTACTGTGCAAAAGAGTTGAGCAGGTTGATTCCTCCCCAGCAATTACCCTTGAGAGGAACTCTGTCTTTTCATGGTGAGTGGCTGCTGATACTCCTCATAGTGAGATCTCAGTACCAGTTTGTTCTCCAGTAAGCAAACCCTCACCAAGAATGCTACAGCCTCTGTCTTTTAGTCTTAAACTATCTCAGCTCCTTACAATATCAGAATTGTGGTAGGAAGTCAAGGGACAAACACATGAAGGTGCTATGGAGTTGAAGTCAGAAATAAGAGCGGTATTATAGCAGTCCACAGCCTTCTTGACTCCACTGACACAAGCTGATGTCATGTTCAATAGTTTCAATAGTGCCCATAGTTTGAAAGGCTTCAAAATATTCTTACGATGGTATCAGATAATTTCCATTGTGGGGGATTTAAAAGGGGGTCATAAAGAAACAACACAAGATGCTGATTCTACCAAACAACAGGATCAACCATGACTTTGCTTGTGTCAAGACCTGATGAGAAGACCAGGTGCAAGGAGTAACCATGCTAAGGGGTTCCAGCAGCAATGGCCTGTGTTAGGCCCAGCTGCATCATTTCCTGGAAGAATTCAGGGGCAGTGTGAGGAAGTATTTTTTCACGGAGAGGGTAGTGGATGCACGGAACAGCCTTCCTGAGGAGGTTGTGGGGTCTAAAACTGTGGAAGAATTCAAGAATGTATGGGACAGACATAAGGCAATTCTTGTGGGGGGTAGGACGAAATAGGCTGTTGATTAACTAGGATCTGTGGCCTATCCTGTAGGTAGGGAAATGGGCAGACTAGATGGGCCAAGCGGTCCTTATCTGCCATCATAGTCTATGTTTCTAACTGTTGACCAAAAAGCGAGGCGTCATCATCAAGTCAGTCATTGAAGTCCCCAAGAAGAATCAATCTTGGTGACTCTGAAACCATGTCGGAGACAAATTCTGCCATTCCTTGCAGGAACAAATAAAAAGAATTGTGCAGTCACAGAGAAATAAAATTGACCAGGGAATACTTTGTAAGCTTCTGCTCTTTTACTGTTTTTCATTTATCTAGTGAGAATAAAATATTGACTAGATGCTATGAGTGTTTCATAAACAAAAAAGCTTACCCTGGCATAACTGCAGCAATTATGCCAGAAGAGAGGACTCATCTGTTTGGAGCAAACGAAGACCCAACTAATATAGTCCCTATTGAAAAGTGATCAGAAGAATAATTTATAGCCAGAGGTGACTGACTAGAATCATGAGACTAGGTCTCACAGAGTAAAGATGAGCAAGATACCAGAATGGGGGTTTTGGAGCAACCAGGCTGGACTGAGTTAGAGAAGATAAGACTGAAGATCACCCTAATAAAGACAAAGCAGAAGCAGAACTGCAAAAGGCAAAGTTGGAGGCAGAGCTGCAAAATGATTAGTTGTAGCACCAGGATTGAAAACAAGAGAAGGAGTGCAAGAATGAGATTGAAAAGTCAGAGGTAATGATGAGATGATGCCAAATTTACATTTAGTGAATATGCGCCAAAATCCAGTGTTTTGTACACCATCTAAGCAGGTCTGAAGGAACTCGGTTTCCCTTTGGCATTTATACTTCAACCTCATGATGCAGCACATTTTATAAGAGCGCACACTGAGCATGTCAAAGGTGTTAGCAGGCCAGAAGACTTGCGGCAGCCAACCAGTGATGATGAAGATAGAGAACTCAGCATGCTGCACACATCTCAGTGCCATTTCCTGCTCTCTCACACCAGGAAATTACCTTTGGCAAGAAGGAGCTCCTTTTATGTCAAAAAGAGTGACTTCTGATCAGAACATTTTTAGAAATCATCAACAAATCATGCACTATCATTCCAGTTAGCCAATTCTTATATTTAACTGCAGTATCAAAAAAATATGAAGAGAAAAATAGGAAGAAAAAGGGATGGGGGGAGGAAAGGAGCAGATAAATGTTCCACCATGCCAGTTCCACCAAAAATAAATTTTACAATGGTAATGGGAGAGGGTGGGAGAAGGAGCTAATCAGTGGAATAGGGACTGGGAGTCATAGTTGGGCTGTGGGGACAAGGGCTGTGCACACAATAACACAGCTAAAAAAAAAACAGGTTTCATGAGTCCCCAAAATTTCACTTGTTCCACTCCCACTGCAGTGTAAGCTGTCTTCCTGGCAGTTATCCAGTGCATCTGGCAATTAAACAACCCAAGCAATTGAGTCATGTGATGTGCTGCTGAGAGCAACAGCTCCTCCAGACCTCTCCGATCCTCTTTAGATATATTTTTCTATTTACACTACACATTTGTTTTTCTTCTGCAATTTCTGGCATTCTGGTCAGTTCTCCTACCTGTTCAGTGCTGCTCAAGATCTCCTAGCTGTGGTTAGAAAAGAGCTGCATACCACCCCTTTGTCTCAAAGCTGCTTACTGCTAGGATTAAATTTAGGATTTTATACCCTTCCTGCTTGCAAGTAGTTTCCTTTCAAGGGGAACAGAGAACCTTCAATACAGTGTATCAAGCCAATCGTAATTTTCCTACCCTATTGCCAGATTTGTTCAAGACGTCATGAGTGTACCTGGGATCCTATTGACTAAGGCACCTTTACTAGAGATCAGCATTTTTTTTTTGTCAACTCTGTTTATCCCTTCTGGCACTGGCATCCCAACACCTCTCACAGGTGTACCTCATGCTACTGTGACACCTACTGCCCACCTGAAACCCTCCTGACCAGGAAATCAGGGACAGAGACACTCTGCCCTCACTCTTCGGATCCCAGTCAGCCCCCTAGATCTGTGCCCTCCCAGGGTGGGACCACCCTACTCCTTACCTGGGTGTTCTTTCTGGAAACCAGACAGTTGGGGTCCGGGAGCAGAGTGAGGGCTCAGTGAGAACTGGTTGGGATGAGTCTGGTGCTGGGCATGTTGGCCACAGTCCCACGAGATCACCCTCGCCCTCCTGAGAGATGAGGTTTTCCACCTTACTTTCTGTGTCATGAGGTCACAGACATGCAATGGTGTCTGTTTGCAATGGGTGTGCTCCCATGCCCATATGTATGATGTTGCCCAATGACCCTATTCCCTGAGTGCATGCCCTCACAATCTGCTGTGCTCCCTGGTAGCCACCGGGAGCTGCTAGAGCTGTGAGGAGCATCACCAACGCATAGGTTTACCACCTTTTAAAAAGCTCAAAGTGTGACATTTCTTAATGAAACATGATTTTTTACAGGACAGTATGTAATCTCAACCAATGCAATAGACTTGTTTTCTCTAAATAATTAGAATTAAGACTAAGTGTTACAGTTTTTTAGCTGTTTCTAGTGTTCTTATTATTTTAAGGTATGTTAGTTAAGGTATTATATTGTTTTGCAGCATTTAGAGGAAAGTGAGGACATATTTTTTTTCTACTATAATGTCATGACATTTAGTATTTTTCATGTTTTTTGCAGGACACTGCTGCCCAAATCAGGACTGTCCTGCAAAAATATGGACAGGTGGTAACCACACCCACCCACCCCAGGATAGGAGAGTAGTCCATCAGAAGCTCAATCCTACTCCTTCCCAGCTTACCTCTGATGACCCAGGTCTACTCCCGAACCCGGGTGGCTGACGTGGCATGAGGTGTGGTGTCCAGCACCTCAACCCTCAGTGCCACTGGACTAGCTGAGATTAGCATTTTTTGAAGTATGTTTTTTCTGCTTCCAGTAGCCTCAGGTTAATTTGGACCTTGTTGGACTAAGTGGGCTACTGTCTGCTTTATTTTGTCCCCATCCTGGGGTAAAGGATGTCTTTGAGACTCTATGTGTACTCGCTGAAGCAAATCTTCATTTGTCTTCTCAGCTATAGGGTTATTATTGTCTCTTCCATGGACTCGCTGGACTATCAGTGGGGTGTGACTTTAAATCTGCTGTATTGCTGCTGGCTTCTCATACTGGGGACGTTGATAATGTTGCCGTGAGCCTTCTTGGGGGAGAATTGCTGGATCACTGTACTGCAGTGTGCTTATAACCCATGCCAAAATGCAGGGGTCCCTGTATTCAATTTTTTTTTTTTGTTGAAGGAGGACCGTCTTCTTGGCTTAGCCAAAGCTATCAGCGGTGAACCAGTTAGCCAATGAGCACAGGAGCTGAACTCTGCCATTGTGGGTTCCTCTGACTTTTTCCATGGAGCTCCTAAAATGAAGATGGAGAGCCTTTCGATGGGTTTTGCTGGCTTCATCTATTGTTGAAGTGTGAGTACAGGTTTTACTATTTATTAGGATATGCTGGTCAGCACTTGACATTGCGGATACTTTTGCTTATTTAATTGCTGTGGTAAACTGTAAAGGATGAAACTTTCCTGGATTTATTTTTTAATTTGGTGCCAGCATGTTCCATTTTATTTCTGGTTGAGCTTATACTTCTCTACCCTGGCATGGACTGTTCTGTTCTTGCTGATTGACAGATGTGGCTATTTCTCTCCGCTATTTACTGCAGCGCACCTGGTGTTCGTTGGAAATGGGGAGTATCCTGATTGAACTTGCCGGCTTCGTCTACTGCTGCAGTGTGAGTAATGATTCCAATACTCATCAGGGCATGCTGTCTAGAGAAGTTAATGGCTTTGCCTTTTCGTTTCACTGACTGCTGTGGTGCTCTGTAAAGGATGAAACTTTCTTGGAATTTCCATTCTGATGCCAGCTTGTTGAGCCATCCTCTGACTGATTATACTCTTGCTCTACTTTGGTATGAACATTACTAATCCTGATGACTGCTGGCTATGGGCTATGGTTAAGTTTTCTTTTTTTTTGGTATGTATTTCCACAGTCACTGAGGAAGTGACTTTGTTTGGAATTTATTTCCTTCACAATTGTTCCCCAATCTTGTATATTGAAGATTACAAGTGGCTGGTATCTGTCACGATGCCCCCCTCCTTGTTGACAACTGGACTCTCTTCTGGACTTTTAATACATAAACCTTATTTTTATTGTGTTTGCATGCTAATTTTTAGTCCCTTCTTTACTGTATGGTTAGTTTACAATGAATACTAATTGCTTCATCTGGCCCTCCATTCCAGTTGGAGGAGGGACATGGGTTACTTTTTTATTTTACATATGTTATTAGTTATATCTGAAGTTCTTCATTACTGGGGGGTTCTATGTTTTCTTCTGGGTCTCATACCTTGAATCAGGAATGTATCTTGTGTGTAGTTTATTGATATCTGAAATATTGGAGGAATATGGGGGCTGGGAAGATTTGGGAAGGGTACCTCTTGAACACATCATAGACATGCAAACTTTTGGAGTGCAGCCCTTGGGGCCAGGATTTTGTATTCTTTATATGACTTTTTTCTTTTTTGGGTTGGTGGGTTTAGGGGCTTCATGGGTGGTGGGGGGATGCTGAGGGTGGGACCGGAGCACAGTTTAATTAGAGGCTTGCTTCTAACAAGAGGTGGGGTGTCTCCACTTTTTTTCTTTAACTTTTATCAGTAATCATGAGTACATATTTTAGATTTATATCCTATAATGTTAAAGGGACCCAAGACAAAGGAAAAGAGCTATTGTTTTGAAGCACTTAAAGAAACTCCAACCGGGGGTAGTCTTCCTTCTGGAGACACATATGTGCAGGGAGGATATCTTATATTTTCATAGCAAGTGGGTGGGACAAGCCTTTGGAGTGGGTAGCAGTAAGAAAAAGGGAGGGGTAGCTATTTTGATTAATAGACAGACACTCTTCAGCTTCGTTCAGGAGTGTTGGGATCCTGATGGTCACTTTTTGCTATTGCATGGGTGCCTTGGCCTAACAGATATAATTGGGCACTATATACAGTCCCAATTCCGAGTCTCCCAAATTTTTCTCTGATATACTGACCCACCTGGAGCCCTACACTCACCTGCCTATCCTCATGGGGGGTGACTGGAATTTGGTCCTTCAGCCAGATTTGGACTGGTCAGGCCTCTGTAGGAAAGGCCTCTCCCCTGGACAACAGGGATTGAGAGAACTAATGGACACCCTAGGTTTGGTAGACCCCTGTCACCTTTTACACCCAACCACCCACATTATACTTTTTATTCTATCCCTCATTCTAGTCATTTCCATGTTAACTTTTTTTTTGATAAGTAAAGAGAATTTGACCGGACTCTTGGCCTGCTCTATCCAGTCCATGGTTATTTCAGACCACACTCCTGTGATGATGGACTATACCATTCTGGGACTGGAAGATCATGACAAGATCAAGCACCTTAACCCTCATCTTCTCAAGAACCCTGGCTCCTGGGTGGTTATCCAAACTTACCTCAGCAATTTCCTGCAAGACAACGAGGGGTCGGTATTGGTCCTTGATGTGTTATAGGCCGCAGCCAAGTGTGCAGTGAGAAACGAGTGTGTTAGATTAGCCACTATGGCCAAAAACACAAAACCCAGAAACATATGAGCTCCTACTGCAGATTTTCAAGCTTGAACACACTCTCTCTCATCCCCAAAACTGAGCCAGCCTTCTGGTCTCACTTGATCAACCTCAGTGCACAGTACTATGGGATGTTGGCAGAAAGGGCAGACTTTGCTTTACATCACACGAAGATGCGCTATCTGGAGTCTGGAGAAAGAGCCAGAAAGCTTCTAGCTGTTTGATTAAAGCAAATGGGTTCCCTTAAAGCAATACCTAGTCTTCAGCCCTCACCTGAGGAAGCAGTTTTTACTCATCCACGAGACATTATGGAAGCTTTCCGATTTTATAATAGCTCCCTATATAGTCAGGAACCCATCTCTCTGGATCTCATGGAGAGGATTGAGGCTTACTTAGATCCACTACCCCTCCCTACCCTATCAAGTCAACAGCAGGATCTCTTAAAAGCCCCCATAACCTCACTAGAACTCTGTCAGGTTATTGAGCATCTTCAGAAGGAAAAAGCCCCTTGGCCAGATGGTTTCCTTAATAGTGTTTTACACTACTGGAAGAGATATTTTAGTTCCCTTCCTAACCTGTTTCTATAATTATTTACTCTCTTCTGGCCTTACTGAGCCTTTCTTCACTCAGGCCTGTATTTCCCTTATACTCAGGCTGGGGAAGAATGAACTGCTCCCAGGCAGCTGCCACCCTATATCCCTCCTAAACTCTGACCTTAAAATATTGTCCAAGACACTAGCTAACCACTTTCTCCAAATCTGGGACAGACTAATTTCCACAGAGCAGGTTGGTTTTATGGTGAGTCAATATTCCAGTGATGTGTGCCGATTTATCTTATTTCCACATTTGAGGAGAGCAGTACACCAGTGGTTCTGGTCTCCCTAGATGCAAAAAAAGCATTCAACAGGGTCTCATGGCTCTTTCTCTTTGCCACTGTACATAAATTTGGATTCCCCGCTGCTTTTGGATAAAGATTCTGTATTGCAACCCAACCGCTAGAGTTAGATGTAATGGAGTTAAATCTGCCCCATGGTACTTCAACGTGGTACAAGACAGGGGTGTCCTCTCTCCACTTTCTTGTTTAATTTGTACCTGGAACCTCTTTTCCAAAGGATCCAACAAAACCTGGATATCCGAGGGATATTGGTGGGAGAGTCCAGAACAAATTGTAAGCCTCTGCAGATGACCTCCTCCTTCATGTCAAATCCCCTCTAATTTTGATTCCTGCGACCATAGAGGAAGTTCAGAAATGTTCCGCAGTGGCAGGCTATAAGCTCAATCTGGAGAAAGTAAAGGTGCTAACCCTAAATGCTCACATGCCCAAACAACAGATCTTGGATACGGGTCTCTGTTGGGAACCCACGGCTATTACATACCTAGGGATCTCAATCACTCATTGTCTCTCTAAGCTCTTGAGGAAGAATCTTTCACCCCTACTCCAGATGATTAAGGATTACCTAAAGAAATGGATGGCCCTTCCTTTGTCTCTTTGGAGAAGAGTTAATATTATTAAAATGAATATTCTACCCTGCATCTTATAGCCCCTGGGTATGTTGGGCCTGATTCTCCCTAAGGTTTGGTTTACCTGGCTCCAGAGTCTTATTTCAGACTATCTGTGGAAGCAGGGGACTGTCCAATGAGCATATTTTAAATTGGCACTTATCAAGGAGAGAAGTGGTTTATGATTGCCCAATTGTTTCTTGTATTGTTGCACCCTGCATAGCAGCAAGCTTTTCTGATGGGGCCATTTTCTTGTGGCACCCTTGGATTCAGCTTATTGCCCTCTCTGGCTCTCTCTCTCTAGAGACTTAAGTAAGTAAAAAACATGGTCTGCAACTTGGTAGCATGTTGTATCTTAAACCCTGCTTCCTTCCCCCTCATTTTTTATTTTATTTAGTTTTTGTTTACCGTGTAGGTGCGCTAGCCAAACAGGTGACTATTTTCAGGCATGACCCAGGAGGTACAGTAACAATACAGAGTTCATTTACATAATACAGGGATGCAGTAACAATACAGAGAACAGTATATATACAGTATGTAGAGCAGTTATATAAAACCCTTCTGATAAGGTCACTTAAAGCACTTAAGCAACTTTGTGTGTATTTAAGGATTGACTGGAGTAGGGACCTGTCCCATCCCATACTGGGGAATCCCAATATTTAAATAGTTAATTGTCCCATCCCACTTAACTTCTGTCTACAACTCTGGCATTCCTCTCTAGAGGCCCTTTTAGTGGACGGTAAGATGTGTTCAGCTGATATGACACAACAACACTTCTCCATTCCCATGTACCACCCCATAAACATCTCAATCTTTCAAGAGCACTTACCAGCTTCTTGGGTGGAGACTTTGGATTACCCAACCCTGTTCTATTCTCTTTGATCTTGTAATGATTGTGGAACAGCCTCATCCTATTTCCAAGTTCTATGCTCACTTTCAGACTAAAGACATCAGAGGTTTATGGGGATATGCTTCTATTGGCAACAGGCTTTGGGCTCATAGTTAGATCCCAAAGGATGGTAAACACTCTGGAAGATGCTCTATAAATGTATTAAGAAAGACAGGTATTGTTTTACCCAATTTTGCATTTTATGCAATACGTATTATACATCACAAAGATTGCACAGGATGGGTCAGATAGCCACAGCAGCCAGTTCCCACTGTGGATCAGGCATATGCTTTCTTAAGCACATCCTCTGGGAATGTTCAAAAGCGTTCCTTTTTTGGACTATTACTCATACCTCCCTTAATCCCTTTTTACAGTTAGGCCCCTACTTCATTCGTCAGATCTGTCTTGTCAGGTACTACCCAGAGGAGCTTTTTGGTCCCCGCAAGGCCTATATGGCCCTAATTTCCATTCCTGCTAAGATAATTATCCTGCACCACTGGATGGATCTCACTATACCCTCGTACAGGGAATGGCATCAAGAAATCTTACAAATTCTTTCTACAGAGAAGCACACTGCTTCCCATCAAGACAGATATGACAAGTATCAGGAACGCTGGAAACCCCTAGAAGCTCTTTTAGTTTCATAGATGCATTCTGTGATTGGGCTTGTTTAGATGGATACTCTGTTTTTTTGTTGAATATACCAACACTCACCTCTTCTTCCACACTCTATGAGAACAGTTAGCTGTGTTCTGGGGAGGGGGGAGGGGTAAGGTGGGGATTTCAGGACTTTTGAGAGTTGCTTGTTGTGTGTTGAGGTTGTGTGAATTAAGTGTTATTTTTATTTTTTTCTTGTTTCTTGGTTTTATTTTGGTGGGGTTATGCTGTTTTGTAATTTTGAAAACTTTAATAAAGTTCTGTATGTTAAATTGAAAAAAAAATCAATTAAAGCAGACCAGTTTCACTTCTTCCTTCTTCAAGTGCTTCATGTTCCCCTACTCAGGATAGAAGAAATCCATCCAAAAATATAAAGTCTAGTTCCTGAAAAAAATTCATCTTGCATTCACTATCCAATTATTCAGTCCCCCACCCCCACTGCCATTAGCACAAGTAGTGGCTTTTGAAAAAAAAATAGCATGAGTTAAGGGGGTTAATTGATAGTCCCCAAATCACAAGTACAAGTTCATGATTCAAGTTTTCTTGGCACATAAAAAAATTTAATAATAATAATTACTGAATAAATAATAATAATGTATTTATAGTATATAAAATAATACAATTTTATATCAGATTAAGCCAGATTATGTTTTCTCAATTATTATGTAATTTTATAGCATATTATATCAGGTTATACTATTATATACAACACCAGTGGACATAAAAATGGCAACATAACAAGTGATATCTTTGTAGGTAACCTCAATATATCACGATATTGTATCTTGTTGTTAATGTTATCATAATTGATATCTTGAAGTTTACTTTTATCACAGAGGAGTATGGAACCAATCTGAGAACAGATTTCATGAAATGGAAGACATCACAATAGCACAGTTCAACTCTGAAGTAAGCAGTTGAAAGCAAAAGCTGAAACTTCAAACAATCAGATGGCTTAAAATGTGTAACTGATGTTGCTTAAATCACTATACAATGTTCTGAAATGAAATAGTAGTTTACCATCACATGTGAGAGGGTAGGACATTGTTAATTCACCTAGGGCTCTGCCACTCATGAGTTAAACTTGAAGACAAATTGCATACAGTGTGTCAGGCCATCGCATAGCCTCTAAATATCAGATTATATTTTCTGTTAATATACCATGTAATATTATCTGCTCATATATAATTCCATATTACATTATCTGCTCATATTTTTTTTTTTTTTTATTTATTATTCTGGTAAACATAGGGAGAAAAAATTGCCCATTTTCACATGTGACCAGATGAGAACAACATGCATATAAACAGTACACAAATAAAAAAAAGCAATTAATCTACACAAGTACAGATTAAACATATCATCAATAAATTGAGTAAAGATTTTTTTTTGTAATTCAATTAATTTTTATTGACACTCTTTACAAAGCACAGATTTTACAGTGTTGCGCAGATATACATTTGCAAGTTAAGTGTGCCACAAACATATTAGCTTTCTTGCTGGTCACATGTTAATAATGTCTATAAAACTAACTAAGGATATAACAAGTTAGCTAACCTAATACTTTCCCCTACCCCACCCACCCCCATACCTTCCATAGCATCCACACACTAATTGAGGTAACCCTAGGATTCTCCGTAGTAGGGAGTCAACAGGACAACAGTACATCTAGTAAAGGGGCAGTGTCTGCTATTAGGTAATCTTATCTTGCTAAGTTGATAAAATGGCTCCCAATGGTCCCCATATGGAGTCATATAATTGAGCTCTGTTACTCATCTTGGCAATATGTAACTCCATTTGTAAGGCAAGCATCACCTCTCTGTACCATTCTATAATTGGTGGGGAAGTCAAGTCCTTCCAGTGTCTTAGAAGGACAGCTTTTGCTGTGGCTGATATAATGCCCATATATAATTTGTCTTGCTTGGTCGTGCCAATGTGAAAACTATTCAGCAAACAGATTTCTGGTGTAAAAAGGTTCACTATGCCTGTAATTTGTGATAAAGAAGCGCTAATTATTTTCCAGAAGGATTGAATCTGAGCACACTCCCATAATACATGGTATAAGTCTCCTTCCTTGGTTCCACATCTAATACATGAGGATGACAACAATTTGCCCATTATGTAAAGTTTAGCAAATTGAGCAAAGATTTATTAAAGCTGACAGATGATTTACTTTTTGAAACCAAATTAGGTAGACTGCTATGGGCTCAGCATCTGACAAGGAGGACTGGAGGAAGGCTCATCCAGCTGTTGAGAACAACATGAGAGCAAGCAGTCATCGCTAGGCAGCTGTGGAGGAGCTGCAGTAGTAGGAGTCAGAACATGCTAGCTTTTATTTTAATACAGGTATGCCACTGTTGCCACACTCTTTTTAATTTCATTCTGACCTTTCCAGGCCAATTTTGGACTGCCTGCCTGATGTGAAGAGCCACAGCTTCAGAAATCTTCTTACCCAAGACCGGAGTCCTGAGCGGTGGTTTGGTGCTGGGAACATGGCTTGAGAAGTGCTCTGGGAGCTTTGCGGAGAACCTTGCTGCGAAAGCACAGAGTATAAGCTGATTTTAGAAAGGAAACAGTTGCTCTTGATATGCATTAGATACATACCAAAAATGTCTACTAGAAACTGCTGAAAAAAATCACATCTTAATATTTCCATAATACTGGGATTTTATTGCCTTTTGTGCATGTTCTGATGTGGTCTGCTTGGTGGTGGATTTCTTTTATATTGTTGTTCTCTTATGTCTACAATTTGTTCCTTTTTGGGCACACTGAAATACCCTTAAAAGATTTTTAATAAAAAAGTCAGTCATTTTATTTTTAGATTTTTAAACTGGGTGCCCAATTGAATCTTGAATTTGAAGTCAGCTGGTAAGGTGTAGGTTTAAGAGTGTACAAGCATGGTATCTGAGCAGATGAATCACCAATCTTTGCAGCCACATCAGCACTCCAACCCACCTGCTCTAATTCTTCAGCTCCTCAAAAGAGAAAGGTGAAGGAAGGAGAACACAAGTCAGTCTCTTAATCCCTTTGGTTTTGGGAGCTCTTGCTTTTGTTGAAAAGAGTAAGTCCCAGCATTTCCAACATTCCTTGTCTGCTTAAATTGTAGTAATTTGGATGACTGTATATGAAGGTTCGGGGTGGGGGGCTGCAGGCAAGCATTGAAGCTGCTCTCGCGTGTTTAAGTGATTAGATGCTAGGCTGATTTGAATTCAAATGTATTTTGGTTCTTTGAGTATTGTGGTACTTTAGACTTTTTTTCTGCTGGAGTCTGTGAAAGAGTGCTGTGTACCCTCGCTCCGAAATCCTGCCTATTTAAAGTGTATTGAGCCTACTGCAGTAGCACCTTTTGTCTCTCATTTATATCCTTTCCTTTCTTCATACTTTCATTTCCTCTTTTTCCAGGCAGGCCACCTGGGAAATAGGTCTTCACTATCCCTTTATTCTTATTTCCATACCTTGGGCAGGTACTCGGAGATCCAGTACTCGACCCCCAGCCCAAAGAGGATACTGTTTGTAAGCTGGTACAGAGAAGCTAGAATCTCTGTTAGCTTGAGTCTGCCTTTGCACTTGAATAGATTTGTAAAAGCAGGGGCATCAGAATCGCACTAGCGAGAGGTAGAAAACCCTCACAGTGCATTTTTACAAAAATACAGTGTTGTTTAAGCAGTTTTCAGGTATTGCCAAAACATAGGAAAAAGAGTAAACACTATGGAAACTGTGGTCCAATCCTGAACCATCTTATTTAGAGACCTGAAAACACACCCAGTTATCGTGTTTGACTAACAGTTATATTTGTTTTATGGTTTATAAAAAAGCTTTTTTTCTTTTATGCCCCCAAATGGTGTTGCAATAGTGTTTTGCATATTTCCTTAGTGTTCCCTTGCAGTAGCACAGAAGAATTGCAGTAGCTTGTTATGCTAAGCATTGGGCAGAAAGGTTGCAAAGCAGGAAATACTGAAACAAAACTCATGAGGAACTGCTAGACAGAGTGTACACAATTTTAGAATTTCTACCAGTTCCATGCAGTGTTTCATTTCCTTTTTGGTATTCCTGTGTCTCAGTTACAATAGAAAGCCAGGAATGTTGTAAAGGCCAAAGGTTTACCTTAACTGTTCCCCAATCTGGAAAGTTCTCTGTGGTGCTCAGTGTTCTTGCAGCTCCAGCTATGTCCATAAGACACAGCCGGCCCACTATTCACCCTAGAAATACTATAGACAGGTAAGGGGAGGGGCTAACTCAGGCAATAAGCTGTTTTTGTGTTAATATTGGGAATTATTGCATTTCAGGGATACGCATGTACTGGAATAAAGATTTATGGACTTTCCCTATATGTAAAAGTAAAATTTTTTTTTTAATTATTAGATCATCGGTTTACAGACCTTTGAGTCATGGACTCATTTACAAAGGCACCTCATCAAGAGAGCAATACATCACAGCAAACAAAACAGTACAGTACATAACGCTTAGGTGAAAAAAGCAACCAGTGTTACAGACATTCACTGGTGGTACACGCTTGGTAATAGGTAGATCACAGTAGTCATAATATAGGTACACAAGTACCAAGTCAGGTAGCAACCAGAGATATTTTATTACATTAGTCAACAGATGTTGCATGAGACCCCAGGTATATACAGCAAAGGTAGACAGAGCAGACCCAGCCTAGGAGTGAAGGTAAGGGGCAGGTGGGGGATTATGTGCAGTTGCAGCAGTGAGTGCTGGTCAGATGGCTTCTGAGGGAGACCTTGAAAGGACCAAGCTTAGTGGAGCCAGCTATATTGGCTGGGAGGGAATTGAACCAGGAGGGAGCCTGATAGCAAAAGAATCTCTGGTCCATAGAGGTCCTTACCCTGTGGACAATAAGGGAGGTTTTGACAGTGCTGCGGGTGGAGACTGAGGGGGAGGCATGCTGCAGGGAGGTGGTGACCCCAGGGGAGAGCCCTAGCAGGATCTTTTTTACAAGAAGGCAGGTTTGGAAGTGGAGTCTTTCTTCAAGGTTGAGCAAGTTGGTTGTGGAGTACAGCAGGCATGTATGGGTGTGCCTAGGGGCTCCCAGCATTAGCCTGCAGGCCTTGTTTATAGAGAGCTGGATTCTTGCAAGCACAGTGTTGTTGGCTGCAGCATAGATGGGCAGCCCATAGTCGACTAGCGACAGGACAGAGGAGGTGATTGCCAATCTAAGGGCCTCTTGTGGTGGGCAGTCCCTATGTCGGTATAACAGTCCAATCCAGACATTGGTGGCAGCAGAAAGGGCATTGATATGGGAATGGAAGGAGAGCGCTGAGTCAAAGGTAATGCCCAGATACTTGTAGGAGGAAACCTGCTCAATGGGGTTTAGTGTGCTAGGCAGTATCACGAGAGGGGCACCACTGGCTTTACTTTGGCAATGCAAGAAGAGCATAGCTTTGGTCTTTTTTAGGTTCAGAACTAGCCTTCATGATGTGAACCAATGCTCAGCTCTATCAAGAGCTTGTTGGAGAGTGGCCTGGAGTGTGTTGGGGTTGGGGTCATAAAGGTTTTGCTTATGCAAGGTGTTTAGGGGTAAAGGTGGTCACCTGATGGTTCCCTGGTATAAAAGGGAGCTCATTGTCGTAATCCCTTCAGATTCATGTGTGATCAGCTAGGTACTGACCCAAAGTAAGAAGGTCTGCACCTTTTCAGTTCCGGACTGTATTTGGTTCCAGGGCGGCTTCTGCTTATATTGCCTTTGGAAACAAGAGTACTTAGTATTTTGTTTATACATTTTTGATTTCTTTCTTGTTTAAAGTCCACTGTAAAACTACTTATTTTGTTTTGATTTGATGAATAAACTTCTTGGCTTGGCAGTCTAAAGCCTTGCCTCCTCATCACTGTGTCTGTGTCTATCAATACACTCACAGCCTATAACAGAGTTTTGCTTTAGATATTATTCTACTTCTCGGTGCTACTTTTGCTACAGTGTCCCCATCAGAGATTAACGTGGGAAGTCTGCATACATGCTATACCCCTCCTGTGAAGATATTGAATCACAGTGCAGAGTTCTGAAGTTGGAACTTTTGTTTCCTGTTGGAAAGCAACTAGCAGAGTGCTTCAGGGATGATACCTGCTGTACTATTAATAAGCCTGAAATTCAAACTTTTTCTGAGGGATCTTGTGTGGAGACTGAGTGAAAGTGGGTGGCAATGAGGTGGCAATAAGACGGCAACAAGACGGAGTGAAGGCAACACTGGAATTTTAAGGTCAACTTATTAATGACTTGCCGCTTTTGCCTTTGCACATAATAGATTCAAGCTACACATCAACATTTTTTTTACCCTTCAGTCATTGATTTTGTGGACTAAAAATGAAAAACTTATTTCCTGATTTGTTACTTTTGTTTGCAATATTTAAAGTCCGATATTCTGTTGTTTTTCTTTTATCTTATTATATTTTTCTTATATGAAAATGTGTTTCTAAGCTGCTCAAGTTGAGAGCAACATGGTGGTAACTCAAAACCAGGTTAAATTTGAAGCTCAGGGCATTATGGAAGAGGGAATGCTAGCCTCAGAGGCTCTGGGAAAGATAAATGAACAAGCGCCTAGAGTAAAACCTCTAGGATTGAAAACAAAAAGTTGCCAACAATTATAACTAAAACTCAGTGCAATTCTGGCCTGGGGAGTTATCTGCTGGGAAAAAAATGTCTCAAGCAAAAATAACAAACAAACTAAAATTAGTGAACATTTTGCAGAAATCAATACTATCATGATGGACTTGAACATCGAGGACAATTTAAATAATGAGGCAGCTTTGACACAGGATTTGGAAGACCTTTCCAGATTATCCTCTACTCCTAAATTATTTGAGATATCACATAGTAATGTAAGTACACAAGACCAGAGTGGTACATCCTTAGTTAGGGGTGAGAGTTTAGAAAGCAAAAACAGTCAGATTATAGTAATTGAACTAGGTCACTCTGATGAATATGGATCCTGGGACTCAGATTAGTCCCTTAACAATGGAATTGAATCTCCACAAACTGAACATGGAGAAAGTGACGTAGAATCATTAATTTTTGCCCTAGAATCCCCTGTACCTGATGATACATCAGGGCAGCAAAAATCCTACTTAAATCAGACAAGCCTGAATGAGATTGTGGAAGATTTACAATCCACCATTCAGGGCCTTAAACAACTAAATGTCTCTACAGTTAAAACTAACCCAATAATTACTATTTCAGAGGACACATTTAGCTATCCCACTGCACTGAGTGAGGAGATAAGAAACCATTTGAAGAACCCCTTCGCTGCTCATGTGATGATTCTGTATTATATAATTGGCCTTCAAAACAAAGTTGAGACCATTAAACAAAATTTAGCAATTAACAGTTTCAGACTTGAGGACATTCTGTTAAAACTAAACAGAATAGTCTGAGAGCCACCTCATTCTCCCTCTATTTTAGAGGAAGAATATGACAAACTAAGACCAGATTTTTCATCAGTGGAAATACCCAGTTCCCCTAGTAAACCTAAAAATAATAAATTAAAGAAACTACGGAAAAAAAAGGAAAACCAAAAGAAATCTAAAGCAATCTCTAACAATAACACAGTAGGAAAAGGGTCTCATAGTGGTCTAAAATTACTATGTGTAAATATAAGCATAGAAACTAGTCCTGAAACAGTGATTGAGAAAGTAAATGTGGTGATACAGAATGAGTCCTATACATGTTGGCAGAAGGAATTGAAGGCACCACAAATAAGTGAGTTCAGTTTTATTAAAGGAGGCTCCGGGATCACTTGAAGGTGAGCTGAAGGCACTTAGACAGGAAATCAGCTAGCAAACTTGCCCTACTAGTGGGTATACTAGTGAAAGAGAAATGGCTCCTTCTTGCCTCTCGACTGTAGATAGAGAGTTATTGGACATAAATGAACGTGCAATCCTTTGTTTATATAGTTTCATTTGGGACCATGATAAGTTAGAAGCTCATAATAAAAACAAGATTGTGCACCTGTTAATGGCAGTATCTGGAACTATGATGCAACACAGGGACTTTGCATAGATATGGAGGGACAGAGATGAGCAGGGTTTTGAATGTATTTATTTGTTTTGCTCATCACCCAGGTTAGCAAATAGTATTTGGATTAACAATAGAGAATTGGGTAAAATGGGATGCCATCTTGAATATATTAATAGAGATGCCCTTAACAGCAATAGTAGAATAAAAGATCATATGGACCCCCAAATTAATATCTTTGGGTTCAGCAGAGTACCTAAAGAAAATGAAAACAAGTTAAGTTTGCCATCTTGAATTTATTTACATACTTCCTAAGAATACCAGAGGGAGAAATAAGAATCCTTAGAGCAATCAGAAGGTCCAAAAGTAAATATGCACAGATTGATTTAGTAATACAGAATCAAGAAATGGCTGATGGGATACTACAAAAAGCATCTGTCTTGGATGATATTGGCATCAATGTTGTGGAGAGTAAAGTCCTGGGAAGGAAGTTTGAGAATGCAACTATTAATAGTAAACCCTTTAATAAATCTGCAGCCATTTTTGGCCTTACTAGATCTTCAGATGAAGATGTATTTAAATTGGACTGTGTCTTAAAAGATCTATTTCTTTACATCCTAGATCTGTCCCTGAGCCTTGTTAAAACATATGCTCCCAGACGCATAGGTCAAAATATTGAGGAAG
Organism: Neoceratodus forsteri; assembly: GCA_016271365.2. Taxonomy (NCBI): domain Eukaryota; kingdom Metazoa; phylum Chordata; order Ceratodontiformes; family Ceratodontidae; genus Neoceratodus; species Neoceratodus forsteri. The sequence goes on from CM057451.1 coordinate 763,380,032, forward strand.
ATCAGATCTTATGCACAATTACATCTGAAGAAGCTTATAAAAAACTGTTGGCAGGCTCTGAAATCTTTGATAGAGCTGGTATAGATATCACAGACTGGGATGCCCAGGGGAAATCCAGTCCTCAGACAAAGAGTACAGCTAAGATTATGAAGCAAGTACAAAATGCTGGTATAACAGAAAGTAAAGGGGTAAGTGTCCAATCAGCTGCCCTCAACATTCTAACTAGCAACAGATATGCCAGTCTCTCTGATGTAGAAGCATGACTTAAAACAAATGACCCCTCACTGGACAACTGTTCACAAAAAGTTGAACACCAATGGGCCCTGCTTTCTTGGAATATAGCTGGTATAGCCTCCAGATTTTCAGATGCTGATTGGAAGAACTTTATTCTGATGCATAATATTATTTGTCTCCAAGAAACCTGGCATCTCCACAATGCAGATGTTTCTTTAAATGGTTACATTTCTTTTCAGGTGTCTGGTAATAAGAGAACCAAGGCTGGTAGGATGTCAGGAGGATTGGTAACTTGGGTTAGAATAGGGGATAGTTTGGTGGTGATTCAGATAGCTTGTACCACCTTTGCACAATCCAGTCCCTTTTGGTCCAGATGAATGAGATATCATACTGTCTACTCAATGTCTATGTTCCCCCAAGTAATTCTAAGTATTACTATGATGCCATTTGCAAAGAATTGGACAATCTTATACATTTTAGCTGGGTCACAACAAGGTGTGACAACATCCTCCTTTGTGGGGACTTAAATGCCCAGTTGGGAAATTTTGATGGATGTGAAGATAGTGATAGCCATAATTGGATACTTAACAATACACATTATTTTCCCAGAATAATCTCAGATACCAGAATTAGTATATCTGGTAAGAAACTCATAGGTATTCTAACTGCATATAATTTAGCCCCCCTGATGGAAGAATTACAGGGGATATAAAGGGGAATGTTACCCCTAATGCAGCATCAGCTCTTGATTTCATATTCTGGAATGGTAACATGGGAATATGGTCAACTTTCATGATATCTGTGAGAGGGGAGAGTGACCATTTACCATTGACTTTAAAATGGGGTTTCAATCCACCTAGGAATATCGAACTAATATATGATTTTGAGATTCAGAATTGCTCAAGAATTAATTGGATAACAGGAAACATGGCAATGGTTCCACCAATTGTTGAGCAGGTGAATAGAGAATGGGGACTTCTCACTAGCGGATAATTAACTTTAGATAACATGAATATCATTATATAGATGTGCAAGGATGAGATTATTAAGCTAATAACTGTGGAGCAGAGTGCCATTAAAGCTCAGGTGACTCTAGACACTTAGTATGACAAAGATTGTCTTAACCAAAAATAAGTATTAAGACGTTTGATAAGGAAAGCAAGATGCACAAGGAAGAAAAGTAGATTTAGTGAACTAAAAGAGGTCAGAATTTCTTATGAAAGTCTCCTTGTAGAAAAAACATTGGGTCTTCCAGAATAAAAAGTGGGAAAATATGTTACAGGCAATGCTGAAAAATGATTAGCAATCCGTTTGGTTATTAACAGCACAAGGCACTAATAATAGTAAAAAGCAATTAGATACTTTCATTCCATCTGAGCAGTGGTGATACTTTCATTCCAGTTGAGCAGTGGATAAAACATTACACATCTCTTTTTTTTGACCCCAATGCTAAGAACACATTGGCAGTTGACACAAATCGGACTTTGTTTAGGTCACTTTCAAGGCAGGAAGTCTTTTAATCTATTGCAGAATTGAAAAAGAAGAAGATTCCCAGTCCAGATCAGCTACCAGCTGAGATATACTTAAGTGCACCCTTTCTCTGAACTTCACTTTTGAATCCCCCTTTCAACTTATGTATAATTTATTACGTTTTCCCAGACTCCTGGAAGGGGGCTATAATTATATCTATTTTCAAAAAGGGGGACAGGGTGGACCCTGTCATGTATAAGCCCATCTCCCTGCTGGACATAAGTTGTAAAATTTTCTCAAAAATCCTTTTGAACAGATTACTAGAGTAACTTAATGCACTGGGAAACTTGTCCAAATGCCAAGCAGGCTTTCTGAAAGGCTTTAGTACCTCAGATAATTGTTTTACAATAGCCCATCTAATACAGAAGTATGTCTTTCTGAGGAGACAACAATTATATGTTGTCTATATAGACTTCAGTGCAGCTTTTGATAATGTATCAAGAGATCTATTATGGCAGATTATGTTGCATAAGGGTTTTCATCCAGCACTAATCAGCATAATTAGAGAACTGTAGCTAAATACATGGGCCCAAATAAGGACTGGTAGACAGGGGCAGCTTTCAGCAAGGATATACACAGACAGGAAGTCTGTCAAGGCTGTGTTATGGCTCCAGTGCTGTTTGCATCTACATAGACCAACTTTTGGTTCAACTATCACATTCTCAGACTGACTCCCCTCTGATTGGTACTTCTCTATGTCCGGCATTAGCTTATGCTGATGATGTGGCCATCTTCGCTTTGTCCCAATCTGGTTTACAAAAAAAGTTGCACATTCTGAATGAGTATGCTCAATCTCACTGCCTGAAAATAAAAAAAAATAAAAAGAGTCAGGATATGATCTTTGGCTCCAGTGGGTCCACAAAAACATGGCAGATTGGGGAAAAAAAGATAGAGACAATAAGAACCTATGTCTGTCTAGGACTTACCTTCTGTCCCAAAGCATTAAGTTAAAACAAGCCGCAGGTGCACTACAAAAATTCAACATTAAATATAGAGGAAATACAGTCACACCTCTGTTGAAAGCCATTCATGCTAAATATATCTTTCAAGCATTATACCTGCCTGAGATATGAGAATATGGGGACATAAACTCTCTAGAAATCCCTCTAAATAAACTGTTACATTCAGCTTTGGGGGGTGAGTAGTTTGACTCCTGTGCCATTGGTAAGGGCAGAGCTAGGATATCCTGCACTCAAAGCTTTTTCTGTCTCAAGATATCTCAGCTACTGGATAAGTGTCATAAGAATTAACAAAACTAGATTTCCTTATATGTGTTTACAAGAGAAAAGACTGTGGAAAGTAAGGGGCTGTAAACATTTCACATGGTTGACATATCTTATGAAGATTCTCAGTGACCATGGTTTTCAGTATCTCCAAAGACATGCTGATCAGGGCATCTTAATTAGCTTAAAGTATAAGCAGTATTGCACCAAGAAAATTCACAATTTCTATAATAAAAGAGATTGTGATTTGATCACATCTTTGAAAACTGCCCCTTGGGTTGTTAATGATGTGAGACATCTGTATCAGTCTTATTTGGACATACTGACTGACCCAGTCCTGAGAAAGAGTTATGCAAGACACAGTTTGGAAGTTTTTTCCAGCAATGTCCTGACAGCAAGGTTCAGTAAACAATGTAATCCTAAACTGAAGTACTGTAACTGCAATTACAAAGGAATAGAGGACATTGCACATATAGTGTTTCATTGTACTTGGTATAACCCACCCTGGGCCTATTGGCTGTACCCATGATGGCTGGAAATCAGAACCACTGATGAGAATGTTCTTTTAGAATGTATGTTAGCAGTACAAGATGAATTAATTATTAATCAGGTAGCTGGATATTTCAGAGCCATATCAGTCATTAAAAGGAAAATGAGTTAAATATTGGTGCTACACACCGAAGGGATGTGTTGATGATGATGTGAGGATCAAGTATTTATTGTTTTATTGTATATTGTAAATTGTGTCATGTTTTTATTTTTGTAAAGGTCTGTTACCAAACAATAAAGATTTTGATACTGACTGTTATGGAAAAAAACAGTTTACAAATTAAAACAATGCTGCAGTGCTGCATGTTCTTGACTTTCATGCAAGCTATCTGGTCACATAATCATATAAAAGCTTATCTGTCTCAGTGTATTTAATCAGGGTGTGTGTACTGTAGCTGTATGTTGTTCAGTGATGAGTGCTTTGTATACTGTTATACTGTAGCTACACACATGCAGATTAACTCTGCTGAGAGAGGTCAGCTGTTTTGTGTCTAGATGGCCAGGTAGCTTGCATGGAGGCCAGGGACCTGTAGTACTGCAGCACTGATTTAATTTGTAAACTTCAGTCATCTGTGATACAGCCTGCTTGGAGACCTTGGATCAGGGTTCAATATTCATGTAGGATGAGAGTATTGACTTACGAATTGGCAAATAGACACTCAAACTATAAAATTACATTAAGCATGGGGAGAACAGTAATGACCAAGAGGCTAATCAAAGGAATAAACCTATGAAAAAACAAATATTGCCTTACAACAAAGTACTGAATACTGAACACTGGAGTGACTACATAACTGCACTTAGTAAATGTGACTGCGTGCACTAGCTCTCAGTGCAGTCCCCTGCCTTCTATCCCCTTTTTTCTTTATCTCTCCCACCCCTCTCCTCAGGCTTCTCCGAGGCTTGTCTGTCCTCCCCTCTCCTCACCCCATATTCTTCCTATTTGACTCACTTCCTTTCCTCCCTCTACCTCCCTCCTGCAGTTTTCTCCCCTTGTTTATAACTCAGAAACATTCCTTAGTTAGGATAACATCTATTTATTAGGCTGCTCTAGCTATGTTGACTCTGCTGTGTATGTTTAGCCTGTTCCATATGATAAGGTCACTTTCTTGACTGAACTAGCTGTGTTCACTCTATATTGGTTGTACACCTGTTCAAATTGCAACTTATTGCTTAACTAATTGCTGTTTTCAGAGTATTACTTTTGCTTGTATTATGTTATGATTGTGTAATCTTGTCTGTCAATTTTACATGGAACCTTTGTAAAAGAACCCCTGGTTCAAAGGTATTTGTCATTCTAGTTATCAAACAAACAAATAAATAAAACAAATAAATAGATATGCAGTATTTTCAAGGTCATCCTTAAGTGTAAGATCATACTCTGCTGCCTATAAAGTGAAAATGCTTGTGTTTAGTTAGCCATTTTGTGTGTGTTTTTATATGTTATTTAGAAGCACAGAAAAGGAAAAAAGGACAGAAAAGGACCTGAACAATCCATCTAGCCTGTACCAAAATTCCCTACTCAGAATCATCTCCTCTCTACATGATCCCATCTGATGATTCTCTTAAATGCATCCCAATTTTTTTGAGCCCTGATATTTTCTTTGCCTCCACAACCTTGTTTAAAAATGTGTTACATGCATACACCACTCTTTCCATGAAATAGTACTGTTTAAAGTTTTTTTAATCCACCCACCTTCTTGCATAACTGCATTAACTCTAGCAGCCATAATAGTGAATACATTTGATTATTAATTACTTAATTATTGATGGATTTGATTAATTGATTAACTGAGACTGATAGCCAAGCTGAGCTACAATGGACCCAATTCTCAAAACTTGGTATAAGCCATGCCAAAGGCAACTTGTATTAATTGCCCATGCACCATGGACCCTTTACCCGATTCTCTAACAGGTGCATCTGAACAGGTTGTCGCAACCCTTTGGCAGTGTGCATAAGCAGAGCCTAGAGCCCCCCCAGCCCCGATCTAATATTATAATTCATAAATTATCCTTAGTAGTCTAGCAGACCCCCCAGCACCAGTCCCCTGTTATAATTCATAAATTATCCCTGGTAGTCTAGTGGATCCCCCAGCCCTGATCTCCTGTAATATTAAGTAAAATAACCCTGGTGGTCTAGTGGATTGCATGAGCCCTGATCCCCCATCATATCAATATTTCATTTACCTGGTGGTCTAGTGAACCTGCCACCCTGCAATGCCCTACCACCCTGCTCCCCTCAACCCATAACTGAATCTATGACTGACACAGACCCCTGTTCACCACCATGGCCAGTCACAGACTGAGCCTTGAATGAGTGCATACTGTATACAGTATGCACTCAGTGATTGACAGGAGCTGTCAATCACTGAGTGTATACTGTATACAGTATGTGCTCATTCTGAACTCAGTCAATGGCTGGCCATGATGGTGAGTGGTGGTCTGTGCCAGTCGCTGGCTCAGTTATGAGTTTGGTGGAGTGGGGTGTAGGGCACTGCAGGGTGGAGGTCCACTAGACCACCAGGTGTATGAAATATAGATATAACTGGGGATTGGGCACTCCACTACATATATCCAGCCCTTTCCATCTTCATCCAATCTGCTCTATACATTTATACTCTATCCTCCCCTCTTCTCTCACTTCCCCATCCCCTTTCTTGCCTATCTCCCCCCCTTCCTCCACTAGCACTTCCCCCTGTTTTGTTGTCTATGTCGCCTTCTGCTCCCCCGCTGCAATGTTGACAATGCTTCTGGCTGCTCCCTCCTCCCTCTGTGTCCTCCCCCACCATGTGTCCCCCTATACCTTTCCCTGTTATTCTCCTATGTTATCTTACTCTAGTACAGTTTATCCTGACTATACCATTGTATTTCTCCTAGTCGTAATATGTTGTATTCCATATTTTTTTTTCTGTATTGTACTGTATTTGATGTGGAACCTTTGTAAAAGAGCATTGGCTCAAAGGTATTTGTAATCCTAGACTTAATAAATAAATAAATAGTAGACCACCAGGGTTGTGAAATATTGCTATAATGGGGCATCAGAGCTTGGGCGGTCCACTAGACAAGCAGAGTTATGAAAAATTGATGTAATGGGGGATTGGGGCTTGAGCAGTCCACTAGACCACCAGGGTTCTTTCACTTATTATTACAGGAGATCAGGGCTTGGGGATGCTACTAGACTACCAGGGATAATTTATAAATTATAACAGGTGATCGGGGCTTGGAGGTGGGCTGCTAGACTACCAGGGATAATTTATGAATTAAGGAAAAAAATTAAAGGTGATCCCCATTTTCAAAAATGGTTGCAAATCTAATGTATCCAAACACAGAACAATAAGCCTTATGTGAATACCATGTAAAATGTTAGAAACAACCAAAATAGAGTGTTAGAACAGCTTTAAACTATTCCCTTATTTGATTCCAGTCAGCATGGTTTTAGACAAGGACGTTCATGTTCCACCAAACTTATATGTTTCTATAACAATGTGAGCAAAATGTTGGACAGTGGTACCCCTGTAGATGTAATTTTATTTGATTTCTGCAAAGCTTTTGATTTGGTCCCACATTGGCCTATCAACCAGAAATGAAAGAAATATGGTATAGACAAACATATTATTAAGTGGGTGGAAAACTGGCTAGAAGATAGAATTCAGATAGTCTCTATCCATGGTCATTTTTCCTCAAAAGGACCAGTAACTAGTGGTGTTCCACAAGGATCAGTTATAAGACCCATCATATTTCAAATATTTATCGTGGAGCTGGATGAAAATGTCAGAAACGTCATTATGAAATATGCAGATGACACCAAATTATGCGGCCCATGCAGCACTATTGGACAAATAGTGGTTTTACAAAATGACATTGACTCCATCAATGCATGGACACACAAATGGGACGTGACATTAAATTCTGATAAGTGTTGTGTCTTACACATGGGTATGAGAAATATGATACACACTTACACTTTAAATGATGAGACACTGCCAAACAAAACCTCAAAAAAAGATCTGGGCATAACAATTGACAAACTTTTATTTAAGGAACAGTGTAGCTCCATTATCTCAAAAGCTAACAGATCAATTATTGCAATAAAAAGAAAACATAAAAAGCCACAATGTTGAAGTACTGCTACCATTATACTTATCATATGTCAGATCATTAATGGACTTAGGGAGCTAAATGTGGTACCCCATACCAAAACAGAGATTAATAAACTAGAAAAAGTACAACAACATTACACCAAATCCATATAATCACAGAAACATCTCACCTATAATGAAAGATTAAGAAATTTAGGCCTTCATAGCCTGGAATTAAGAAGGCAAAGGGGGATATGCTACTTTATTATAATATCCTAAATAACCCACTGTTAATGACTGAACTAAACATCGAGTACAAAGACGACCATCTTGGCATAAGGGGTCGCCCCCTACAAATCAAAACCAACAGATTTAAATCCAATAAAAGAAAATATTTCTATACCATGTGGGCAGCAAACCTCTGAAATAGACTTCCTGTGGATGTAATTTCAAGTACTAACAAAGACAATTTCAAATCTAACTTAAATAAATACACCGCTTCAGCTGGGAATTTGAACTACTATAGTCTGTCTTAAAAAAGCTACTTATGGGCTACAGCTTTTTCTGCTCCCACAAACACAGTGAAACTTAATGAAATAACAGGGGAATGGGGCTTGCTGGGGCCCTAGCTACCAGGGCTAATTTATAAATTAAAATGGGGGATCGGGGATCGGAGGGGCCACTAGACTACCAGGGATAATATATATATATATATGTTATAACAAGGGATCAGGGCTTGAGGAGGGGACACTAGACTACCAGTGATAATTTATATGTTATAACGGGGAATTGGAGCTTGGGGGGGGCGCTAGACTACCAGGGATACTTTAAATAGTATAAGTGGGGAAATGGGGCTTGGGGTGGGCAGGCATATTGGCACACCCTCCCAGGGGATTTCTAAATACCGTTAGACCAGCCCGTACTTAGATCATTGCCCTATGGGAGGGTTTTGAGAATACTACATGAGGGGATATGGCAGCTTGCATCTGCTGCAAGCCCCCTAGCACCATGCCACAGCCCAATTTATGGTGCAAGGCTGGCACAAGCCTCCTTTGGTGGATGCAGCCTGTGGTTGATGCAGGCTGCTTTTGAGAATCGCTCAGGGCACATGTTATTTATTTATTTATTCGTTTATTTGATATTCGGAAAATAACCTTTGAGCCAAGGCTCTTTTACAAAGGTTCCTCATCATGTGAACAGAGTATAGACATTCAATCAAGAAGGTTACAGAGTTTTAGGACATTTGAGACACTGAACAGCACAACAATCAGGAAAAGGTTACAGAGTTTCTAAGTCATTTAAAACACTATACAGCATATGGACATCAACTTTGATTACAGGTGCAGGTAAGTTGCAGAGCACTAGAGGTTAGGTTAGGTTGGGCAGAGGGTCAGTAAGGACAGGTTATTGGTAGGGGAGAAGGGGGGCCTCTAGTAAAAGTGCTCAAGGAGGCAGGGCCGAGGCCAGGGAGGCATAGACCCGTCCTAGCGTGGAGATGGGGTGGGGTGTGTAGGAGCAACCCCATAGAGTGATTCAGAGGTATTTATGCATCATTTATGTTTGATGCAGACACCTTGCACCAATCTAAAGGCTTTGAGAATTGGGCCCAATATCTTTTTTTCAGTGAGATCCTGCTGTTTCCTATTTTGCAAGCTTGGTGTACTGAGGCACTGAAAGGTTAAGTGACTGCTCATGGTGGCCAAGTGAGTGACTGTTGGAATTTGAACCTTGCTCCCCTGGTTCCCTGCCCTGTGCTCTAGCAAGTAAACTATTCTGCTTTACTTCTAAATATGATACTGTGTACTCTACACATTGACTAGCCACCTTTGTGAAATATTTCAGCTCCATTTTGATATCAAAAGGATCTAAGAAGTAGAAGGTCATGTTATATCCTCATTTATATAAAAACACGGGTCAAAGTTTAAAACTGTAACTGCAATTCTTGGGATGTTCCATGTGGTATGTTTTTTTTTGGGGGGGGTTGCATGACATTATTTTTTACACACACACACACACACACACACACACACACACACTGATTTGCAGACCATTATTTTCTAATAAATAGTACTGATGTGTTAATGCATGATTCTGTCTGTCTGTCTGTCTGTCTGTCTGTCTATCTATCTATCTATCTATCTATCTATCTATCTATCTTTCGCTACTCCCCTCCCTCATTCACTGAGTGTCTTCATCTCCAACACTCCATCTTTTCAGTCCACCACCCTTTGCCACAGTTTTCATTTCTTTCAACTCCTAGCACTGACCTGTACACTCTATGTGCCTACACTGGTTCTTAGCCCCCACCTTTCTTCTCCACCCCCCCCCCCAGCATGTTGCTACCCAGACACAGCCTGTTTACTGGCTGCTTTCCCTAGTTACTAGTCTGTTCTGTGTAAACCTATAGTATATTAATCTGTGTCCTTAATTGTTGTTTGTTGTGCCTATGTATATGTAAACCTGCAATTGTTATCACCTTTCTACTATGTACTGTATTGCTTTCCGTTAGCGTAGAATCTTTGAGAAAGAGCATCTTGCTCAAAGGTTATTTCCGAAGATTCAATAACCAAATAAATAAATAAATAAATATCTATGATGCCATCACTTATAACAGGTTGGAAAAATCAAGTAATTAGATTGGCTGAGAACCATCAAATTCATTATGTTTGTTTATCAAAGAAAGAAACAGATATATAAATAGAGAATAATGTATGGTTCCATGTGTATTACTGGTCAGTAATACCATCGAGAGGTTCTGGACATGTAGGAACCTCAAGAGTGAAGCGCGAGAGGTTATTACATATCCAGAACCGTGAGATGGTATTGCTGACTGTTAATACAAATGGAATCATGCTTTATTTTTTTTAATATATGGATCCGAGTGTGTTTTGGGGTCTTTTGAGACAGGCGGTTCGCCAGTTCAGTTAAGGAGTGTGGGTCATGGCGAACCACCACACTGTCTCGCGCTGTGTCTTCAGCTGTCTGCCCACTCCTGACAGTTGCCGGCACCTGCCTCTTTTTTTTTTTAAATGACATCTTACCTGCTCTTCACCACTTGAACAGCAGGATCAACCAGATATTTTAATTTGTTGATCGGGGAAAAGAAAACACCGGAGAACCGAGTTCGCCTTTGCTAAGCGACAGAATGACTGCCATGTTTTTTAAACTGTTCTGCCCGCCCACAGAGGAAAAGCGGCCAATGAGGAGGCATACTTAGGATGTGGGGCAGAAGATATATTTCTGAAGCTTGCAACGATCGTATTATCAGCACAAAACTATACTATTAAAAGTGATTCACAATACTATTACCAGTGATTGACAATACTATTATTACTAAACCTTTGAGGGTATTACCAGATTTTTTTTGTATGCTTTACAGAACTATTAAATTGAACATCCATAGATTAAAAATAATTAACAAACATCTGTAAACCACACCTATAGAAAAATATCCTGGTGGACATGGCCGGAGTTAAGCTATAACTTAATGTGCTCCTTTGTAGGGCAATGGAACTGGTCCTTATCAGCACTAAATTCAGGTTTTGGGATGAATGAGAAAAGTCAATTAGGCTATTGCCTTATTAGCTTGGAAAACAACAGGCAGCATCCTTTACTGCTGCTCTTCAAGACCCAGTGGGTAAAACATCCAAGGCAGCCAAAATTAACAATATCATGAAGAAGTTTTGTCAAAAACTTTACTCCTCAAAGGGTCCAACAGACCTTTCTCTCATGGAGGCATTCTTCTCCTGTTTTGACATACCCTGCCTCACTCCTGCACAACACCACCTCGAAATGTCCTTAAAGCCAAAAGAAATTCAAGAGGCTATACTGTAGATACATATATGCATTTATGTATTTATTTATTTCAGGTTCAGATTAATACCTTTTAGCCGTGGAGCTATTTTACAAAGTTTCCAAGTCAGTTGTAATGCAATACAAGACATAGGGTACAGGGAGGTTCACAAGACAGTACAGTAACTTCATAGGAGTACATTATATTGACATTTTCTAAAATTCAAAGAGTTAACAATAGCAACAACATGTACAGTATAGAGTAGTAATGTGGTATAAATAGACAGTTATTATGTATGAAAACACTTGGGTTGCTAAGTGCAAGACAATATGGCAGAAGCAGCCTGAATAGACTTTGTCAGGAGGAAAAGAAGGGAGTATGGTGATAGTGGGTGTGGAAAGGAAAAGTTAGTAGAACAGGGGTGAGTCAGCCAGTGGTAAGGCATGGGGCAGTGTGTCCTGTCTAGGATGGGCAGTCACAGTGATTTGCCTGAGCCAGGAGGAAGCGGAGCTCTCTTTTGAAGGGGCTAATCTTACCACTTTCTATGAGGGAGGCCAGGAGGTCATTTAACTACTGAGGCCCTTAGTTGGGTAGGGCACACTGAGCAAAAGACGTATGCTTGAAAGAGACCTGAAGTACACCATTAGTTGGTCTTCTCATTGTTTTAGTGGTTTGAGCATGCTGGAAAATGCCTGCTGTGGAATCGGGGGGGGGGGGGTCCTAGCAGGGTCTTTTTTCCAATCAGGCAGGCCTGGTATATAACCCTTATGTGCAGGGGGAGCCATTCTGTAGCAGAGTATAGACTACAGGTATGCGTCAGATGATGTGCCCCCAAGACCAGTCGGCAGGCCTTGTTTAGGAGTATTTTAATCCTTTTCAGGGCAGTGTCATTACCAGCATTGTAGATTACCAGCCCATAGCTGATGGTACACAGCAACAAGCTCCTTGTTACTAGGCTCAAGGCCACAGGGGACATTGCCTGCCTGTTGCAATAGAGAAAGTTAAGCTTGATGTTTGCAGTTTTAATCATGTGATCAATGCGCGAGGAGAAAGACAGGGTGTCATCAAGGTAAATGCCTAGGTACTTGAAAGAGCTGACTTGTTAAAGCGTGTCTCCTTTTTGGGTATGGACAATCAAAGGGCCATTTTTTTTTCTTGTTATGAGGCATTGTGAATTGCATAACTTTTGTTATTTTTTATAGTTAAGGAGGAGTCTGTTTTGTGAGGACCAGGTCTCTAGTTATTTGAAGCTATCCTGTAGGGCCACTGTTATTTTGGACTGTTGTCTACCTGACAAAGAGATTATGGCATCATCAGTACACAACAGCATGTTAGCTGGGCATGAGGAGGGTAGTGAGTTTATGAATAAACTGAAAAGCAGTGGGCAGAGTATAGACCTTTGGGAGACCCCCAGTGTCACATCCCTAGGGTCGGATGCTACTCTGCTTATTCTCATGCACTGTGATCTGTGGGACAAGTAGCTATTGAACCAAGTTACCATATCGTAGGATAGGACAATGGCTAGCGGGTTATTAAGCAGGATCTGGTTGTTCACTGTATCAAATGCTTTAATGAGGTCCATGAAGATGGATCCCACTACCTTATCACCGTCTAGAGCATTGTACAGGAGAGAAGTGTAATCATGAGCGTGGGCATGGTACTGTGTTTTTTTAAAACCCATGCTGTTGCGCACACAGTAGGTTATACTTATCCAGGTACTCTGTTAATTGATCGGATACAATATGTTTGAGGACATTTGATAAGGGAGGTAGAACTGATATGGGTCTGTACTTACCCAGGCTGGTTCTGTCTCCACTTTTAAACACATTGGTGACAAGCGCTGTCTTTCACCTGTCTTGGAATACTTCTGTTTTTAGGGATATATTGAATATTTTTGTGAGGAGTAGAGCTAGTTCATCCAGATTGAGATCAATGAGCTTCATGTCAATCATGTCAGTACTGGTCTTTGTTTTTTCTCAGGACTCTCTTAAAGTATTTTATAGTTTGAGTCCTGGATATTTGTTTGAAATAAAATGGGGGTGTTGTAGTGTTTTCTTGGGGGGGGAGGAGTTTGCCTTGGAGGGCTTACTAGTGGGCTGGGTTGTTAGGTACTCGGGAGGTAGTGCCATGGTTAAGTCCATAAAAGCAATATTGAAGGCATTTGCCAGGTCCTTTGGCTCTTGTAATATGCCAGATGCAGTGACAATCATGCCTGGTGGCACTTTGGATTTCCTACCAGACAGTATTTTTATGGTGTTCCAGAAATCCCTTCCTCTTCCACAGTTACTATCCAATAGTTCTTTATAGTAATTGGTTTTTGCACTCCTTATCAGTCCAGTGCACTTGTTTCTTGCTGCTTTATAGACAGTATAGTCAGACTGTCTACTGGTAGCCCTGGCCTTGTGCCAAAGGTTGTCATGGAAGTTCATTTGCTCAATAAGAGAGCCCAAGAGCCAGGGATTGATAGTCTCTTTGACTTTTGATGATTTGATAGGTGCAAATATGCTGCAGACATTGTTGAAGATTGATGTAAAATAGTCGAGGGCCTGAGTTGTGTCATTTATGCTGTCTAGTGGGGTCCAGTCAGACCATTTTAGATATTGTTTGAAATGCTCTAACTTTCCTTTTCTTAGTGACTGGTTTTTGGTGTACTGAGGAGAGCTCTTCATACCCTTATTTGTCCATGAGCACACCACTGGTGAGTGGTCACTCAGGGAGTCAGGAAGGACTGAGACGTTAGCTATGTGTTCAGGACAAGTGGAGACTAACCAATCAATAAGGGAGCTTGTGCCAGTTTGGTAGTTCCTCCTAGTTGCTTAGGTGGCCATTTGTGTGAGGTATAGGCTGGTGATTTGGTCTAGCCAATTTGTGTTAAAATCACCTACAATAACCTGTTCCCAGTTCTGCTTAACCAGTTTAATATGATCAATAAACTGTTCTATACCTGTTGCTTGCCTAGCAGGGGGTATATAGACTGTGGTGACAACCAGTGTTTTGCACTGATGTACTATAGTAAGTTTGATGTATAATATTTGTGCCTCTTTTGCAGTGAGACTGTTAGGCAACACTTAGCCTTTGATTTCATTACACAGGTACACCAGGCATCCACCCCCACGTTTGGACAGTCTGTCCTGGCAGAAGGTGGTTTAGCCATCAAGGGATATTGTAGCATCCAGGATCTTGGGGGAGAGCCAGGTTTCTGTGAGTGAGATTATGTCTGATTTGTGCTGTGCTACCCAACCCTGGAACTGTGGAAATATAGATAACAGGCTACCTGTGTTAATCAATGCAATTTTGAGGTGGCCTTGGGCCTTTGTATTCTCTGGTCCATTTGGCCCTGGGTTGGGGTGTACGTTTCTGGACAGGAAAAGCAAGATCATTATTACTCATTTAAGGTAGTGTTTCCAATGGGCCCTCAGTCTGTGGTTATACTTGCATTTTATGAATCTATGTTTCCTGCTGCTATCTGTTCAGGAGAGAGGGCATAACAAGGCAACAATAGATGCAGGTATGATGTTAGGTGACCTAAGGGGTTGTGGGACGGATTTGCTCAGAGTTGGGCCAACAAAATTAGTTTCTGGCCCAAACTTTGAACTTGGTGGTTGCATTATTGAGCTGAGTGCAAAGTTGGCTAGTCTGGTCGAAGTGATGCCATGGGTTTCCCATCATCCACTCCAGTTAGCGTGGACAGGACGATTATTACTAAAAGCCTGTGTAACCCCTAGATGGCGCTATCCCAGGGGCTACTACCCCTGCCTGATTTGCCACTAACAGGTTGAGGGGCCTGGATCCAATGGCGGGTGCCTCCACCCAGAGGTCAGGGTTTGCAATAGTTAAACTAACTTGGTCACAGCCCTCTGGGACACTGCAACCCCCCTTTCTTCCCACTAGTGGCCCACACAATATATCAGAATTACCTTCACAGTATACACTTACCCCCAGGTCTGGTTCCGCACTGGGACCTCCTGTGAAATGAGATACAGTGCAACAATCACAGTACAGTACTTAACATAGACAAATACCTCAGGCAGTATAACTTTGCTGAAACAAGCAGCTCTGATTTATTTAGGGGGATATAACAAGGACAGGGAATCAGGTTAATTAGCTTATCACTCTAATAATTATTCTATGGCTCTGTGCACAGGCCTATCCCTATCAGTTACTGTCCCTGGGTACCCAAGCCCTAGTGGCTAGTCCAAACCGTGGCAGCTGGTAGGGCCCTTTCACACAGAGAAAGGAGAATTAAACAGTCAGCAGTACAGTAATTCCATTTGGATTTAATGTGTAATTCAACAGGAGCGACCTCTGAATTAGTACTCACGACCTCCAAATAAGATAGGGTCCTTCAATGTCAGCAGGGCTCACTTGAGGTACACAAACCTCTTCACACATCCATATAAAAGAAAGCACTATACCAGGCAGGCTGCATCTGTATCCCGATCGCACTACTGCACAATACCCGGAGAACACACAGCAGATTCAGTTCCTGACAGACCCAGTGCAATTTTCAGCAATTCCTCCAGTCTTCTACAGGGTGAGCCTGGTTTCTACTCTTCAGAGATCCTTTGATTCTTTTCACAGGACGGATTCAGTCCTAACAAGCTGTTACACAAGCTGCAGACCGAACTCTGGGCCTACACACGCTTTTGACTAAAACTGCACACTGAAAAGCACAGGGCTCCTTCCTTCTTCACTGCCAAAGCTCAACTGAAACTCCAACGCAAAACTGGGCACTTCCTTTGAGTTCCTCCCAGTTCTTGACTGGATTGGCTGTCACTCACAGTAGACTGCTGCTGTTGGTCCAAAAGGCACTGAAGTCTAAACTACATCTCCCAGAGTCACTGCCCATACAATCCTCTTGTGGCTGGCTCAGATTATGAGTCCAAGTTCTGATTCGTCCAAGGCACCATTTTAGAGCTAGTATACCCCACACTGATTGGTCCAGTTCAGCAGTTCAAAACTAGAATGGGAACTAGCAGACACAGTTCTGACTGCAAAGAAAGCAGGTTAGACAAACTGTAATTTCATTATTACTCTAAATAATTTCTGGCAAACAGTTACATCTTTCAGATAGGTTCCCTTTGCACTCCTAGTGACTGCAAAATGGAGTGAATTGGCAGCAGCTTGAGTGGTACTCAATCAAAGAAACACACAGTCCCCCATACAAACTAATTATGTCTGCAAGCAGACAGCTCTTAAAGAGACAGTACCAGAGGTTCTAAAAACACTCACTGATAAATGGCTTAAACGCCAAACACCATTCAGGCTTGGAGCATTCAAGCAAGCTCCTGGAAGTCTTTTGGGAACCCCCATTTGCAGGGGGGTTACACCCTTCCTGGCCTGGGAAAGCTTGACGTCCGCGTCAAGCAAGTACCCCCATAAGTTTTAACTGCAACCATATACATTTGCATTAGGCTCACACATGTAATCATCAGTCAATATATCATTTTACCAAGAACACATTTCTAAAACATTGCAGTACGTCACTCTTTACACAGTATTACACACACATTGTACCATAACTCAAGTTATTACCTCTTGTACATGAAACCTGAAGAGAGGGGCCCTTCCTCATCAGTTACCTTGGGGCTGGACGGGCAAGGGCACCATACTTAGAGGGCAACACAAGTAACTTGAGTTAGCACTGACGCCAGTTTGGGCAATGAGCTCTGGGACACATACACTCCTTTATGGACAACATTGAGAGGCAAATCCACAGGCCTCCCAAGGGAATCATAACTATGGTGCACCACAGGCTTTACAGCTCGACCAGTCTTTCTAGGGGAACTGTTATAGTCTCTGCACTCTGAGCCTCATTTTCAGCATTGTCCTCACTTGTCAGGGAGTCTCCATGGGGTAGAGAGGCTAGAACTTGGGGCACTTTCAGCTCCAGGAGTTACAGTTTCTGAGTCCACAACATTTGGCTCGCATGGAGAGCTTGGACACTGGCAGTGGACTGTCAGGGCACTCAAAATACTCTTCTTGTTCTGGTGTATCACCAGTCTGACCCAATCCATCATTTTCCTCCCTGAAAGCTCAAACAGTTCAACCATGCACAATGATTCCATTTCATCTGATCTGATGCTTTGCACTTCACTTTCTGGGAGCATTGGCTCCAGGGACGAAGCTGGGGCTTGGACAGTCCAGAAGGCCCAGCTTCATCTCCAGTATTGACTAGGGATTGCCTCAAACAATTGACTCAGTTCGTAGAAGGATAGTATTCAAAGTCACTCTCACTTTCTTCCGATATGGACTGACAGTCATGCTCAACTGGGACTTGTGGAGGGGAACACTTTAACTTTGCTTCTGTAGGTGCAGACTTTCTTGATCTTTCTTAGCAGCAGCTCTAGTCACTGGTCCAAAGGGCATCTTTAGGGCTCAGACTCAATTAAGATTTGTCCAATGGGCAGTAAATGATTTCTATGCATTGTTTTACATCTTTTAAATTATTCTCAGGCCTTACTTTGTACACTGGCAGATCATCTAGTTTGCCCACTACAATGTGAGGGAGATGGTGCCATCTGTCAGCAATCTTGTGCTTGCCATGCAGTCCCAGATTTCTTAGCAATACCCGATCTCCCTCCTGGAGTTCCTTGCTCACCTTTTATCATACCTTTCTTGTTGGCCAGATTTCTTTGGCAGCCATGGTTTGAGCCAGTTGGTACGTAAGTTAGCTGGGCCTTTAACTTTGCACATACTGTAAATAGTTGTCAGCTTGAACCCCCATCAGGAGAGACCCCAAAACACACATCTACTGGTAGTCGAGCTTCTCTTCCAAACATCAGGCGGTGGGGAGAATCCAGTGGCATCACTTTGGTGCAGTTATAAGCATGTACCAGGGTGCTAATTTGTTGGCTCCATCTAGGCTTGTCCTTTGGGTGGGGTGCCTAGCATATCTAGCAAAGTCTTGATTGAAACGCTCAGGCTGTGGGTCCCCCTGGGGTGGTAAGGATGGTTCTGGACTTTCGACTCCCCACAGAGAAAGCATCTCTTTGATCAGACGACCTCAAAGTCTCTCCCTTGATCAGAATGGATTCTTTGTGGAGCCCCATAGTGAACAAAAAGTTTTCTACAAGTACTTTGGCCACAGTGGATGCTTTCTGGTCTTTGGTGAGGGAAAGCTTGGGCATATCTCATGAAATGGTCAGTGACCACCAGCACATTACTGATATTTCTTTGATCTGACTCAAACTCAGAAAATCAATACAGACCAGCTCCATGGGTGCACTGGTGGTGATGTTAACAAGGGGGCAGCCCTCTGGGGCAAAGCTTTCCTCTGTAAGCAGCGACTACAAGTTCAATGTGTTGCTCCACATCAGCCCCCATCTTAGGGCCAATAGAATCTGGATCTCACCAAGTCAAGTGTTCTGTCTATACCAAGGTGCCCCATGTGGTTGTGCAAGGACCTCAGTACTGAGTCTCGAAAGGCAGTGGCAGCACCAGTTGTTGTTTGTCTACTTGTCCCTTCTGTCTACTGTTTCTCTGTATAACAGTTTATTGATCAGTTTCAACTTAGGACCTTCTTTGTATAACAGTGCAGTTCTCAAATCAGTGGGCGTAATTTGGACACATCTTTCCTGCATAGAGGGCTTCTAAAGCTGCTTTGATCATGGGGATCGCGGTATTGAGGCCAGCGAATACTGTCATTGTCCAGCTGAGCTGTGCAATGACTATTGCAGAAAAGTGGCAATAAGCATGGTATGCAATTCTCAGAGGCTCCCAAGCAATCCGTCATGCAGTCCACTGCATCCGTGGACATTGTTCCTCCCTGTCAAACTTCCGCAGAGTCGAATGTCAGGTTCTGCCAATCGGACCCAATCATTCTGGGGAACAGGCCTCCGGGAGAGAGCATCAGCATCTATGTGGTTCAGACCTGCTCGGTATTCGAGAGCATAGTCATATGTAGATACTGCAGAAAGCCACCTATGGCCAGTGGCATCCAACTTAGCTGAGGTCTGCACATAGGTCAAAGGATTATTGTCAGTTTTTACTAGTATTTTAGCCCCATACAAGTACTCATGGAATTGGTCAACAATAGCCCACTTCAAAGCTAGGAACTCTAACTTATGTACAGGATAGTTCTTTTCGGATGGGGTCAGGCTTCTACTGGCAAAGGCCACTGGTCTCAGGCCATTCTCGTGCTCTTGGTACAACACAGCCCCCAACCCTTGCAAGCTAGCATCAGTGTGCAGGACGTAAGGTTTTCTTGGATTGGCATAGGCCAGTACTGGAGCATGGGTAAGTTGATATATGATCTCATGAAAAGCAGTCTCATAATCAGGAGTCCAGCGGGCCCCAAATACTTCACTCGATGAAAATACACTCTTTCAGTCTTGAGGGACGCTGACTTTGGTATTTTGTGGGTTGGGGATACCCTTGAGTAAGGTTAAGTAAAGGCGGATCACTCTTGAATAGTCCTTGATGAAGCGCCCGATAATAACCACAGAATCCCAGGAATCTTTGGAGTTCTTTTAGATTTTTGGGCTGTGCCAGGTGGTCAAGGCCTCAACTTTACTTGGGTCGGTCTCTATTCCTCGGTGGATACTATGTATCCTACATACTTTACTGATGTTTGAAAGAATTGACACTTATCAATGGACAGTTTAAGGCCAAAGTCCTCCAGTCGGTCCAATACCTTAAATAATCTGCCTCATGTTCCTCCAGTGAGCTGCCAAACACAATAACATCATCTAGGTATACCAGGCACTCTAGTAGTTCATGTCCCCACTGCACGCTCCATCAATCGTTGAAAAGTGGCTGGGGCACCTGAAATCCCTTGAGGCATCCTCATGAATTCATAGAAATAGCCGGACAGATAAAAGCCGTCTTCTCACGGTCCTCTGGGGCCATCGGGATCTGGTAGTACCCACTGCGGAGATCCAGCACAGAGAACCACTTGCTCCTGCTTAGGCAGTCCAAAGCATCCTGAATGCGGGGCATTGTGTACTGATCAGGATAGTCCGCCGGTTTAAGGTGCGATAATCCACACATCCTTACTGTTCCATTCTTTTTCCTCACTACACAATGGGGAAGCATAAGGGCTTCTGGATTCTTGTATTACACCAGCAGCTAACATCTCTTGCAGATGCCGTCTCACATCATCTATGTCAGCAGGTGCCAGGCGTCGAGACCTCTCACGAAATGGTCTTTTCAGTCATGCAGCCGGATATTGTGCTCAGCTCCTTGCACGCATCCTACATCCCATTCCTTTAAAGAAACACCTGGTCTCTCTGGGCAAGCTTCTCACTGATCCTCACTTTCCATTCAGCTGGCAGCGGGAGTCGCCAAATCAAACAAGTCAGGCGTTACTCTGTCATTCTTCCTTGAACTCTTGCTGCTGGGTAGCACTGCAGTGTCTGCACAATGCACATAACCAGGATGCAACCTCTGTTTACTCAATGTCTCTCTTCAGACACATTATGAACTTGGACCATTACCCTTCTGGCATAAGCATGGGCTTCTAGCGGGCAAAATACTAGCTTGACCAGCAGTCCTCTGTACAATTTTCATCGCCTGGTGCATCCAACATTAATATTTTATTCTTAACATCCTTTCTGATACGGACCTCTCCTGTAAGGTACACTGGGCATTTGGCGCCAGGATCAGAGACTCAGGATCCTTCTTCCATACAATTCCGACCGGTTCCTCTGGTTCTGTTTTTCAGCATCTCTCTGTGCCTCATAGGCCTTCTTAATTAAAGCCGGAACTCTTAAAGCTCTACTAGTCTTTGACCCTGTTTTTCATAACACAACTGTGCCAGCCTTCCGAACATATGAGCATTTGTTCCAATCAACAAAGGGACACCATCATACAGTCCAGTGGGGGACAAACTAAGGCTAGGTCTCTACTTGTTCGCCACTCCAGCCATGGAGGTGGGGAAGACAGCCAAATTGGATATACCCGGAATAGGGTAGGCCTTCTCACTTAACCCCATACATGCAGTCCTTCTAATGGTTGTAAGGGTACGCCTGACAAATGCTTCTGATACCAATCCTGGAACATAATTGTCACTTGGGAGCCACTGTCTAATACAGCTCTTGTAGACACTCCATTCACCTTACAGTGGTCTCCATGGAGGGACCCACTATTCTGGACCAGTCTGGAGAGGCGGTAGGGCGCCTGGGCAACTGACCTTGCCACAAAAGGACGTGAATTAGCATTTTGGTGCCCTCACTGGGATCATGTCGCGCACCTCTTAACCACTGATTTCTTCTCCAGCTCTCCTTGTAGCCTATATGCAACTTTGTCAGTGTCTTTTGGGACTGGCATTCCCTTTTCATGTGCCCATCTTTCCCACAATTATAGCAAAACATACTTTCTGGAGTTTGAGCTGGCCGAGGTGCCACACTGGGAGCCAGGGCGGGGTATTACTAACTGGAAACCTGGGTGCCATCTCTGTCTCGCGCGTGATAAGCATTTGGAGACATCTCGTCAGTTTCTCCACTTCCATGGTCAAGGAATTGAGTTTGGAGCTGTTATCAGCAGGAGATACATGGATGGGTACCCCACCCATAGCAGATGCAGTCGGATATAGGTCAGGGCCCTACTTGCAGGCGTGGCCTTCATAAAGGGACTGTTTTTGAATTCCGGATCTCTCTCAACAGTTACGCCCCATTGTGGCATATCTTTTTCCTTGTCAGAGCACTCATTGACTGTCAACCTCTGCCCTGAACTTCACTTGATGGGTCACCCTCAGTCACTGGGTCGAGCCACAGCTGTTGGTGCAGGTACCTCCCGAGGTCGCCTTTTCTCAACTCCTCAATTTCTCTCATTAACTCATCATAGGAGGGTGGGGATTCCAGTCGTTGCCAGGCGTAACTGAAGCAACAGCAGTTCTGAGAAGGGGGCAGACTTAATGATTCTGTCCAGTCTGGTTCGGTCCAGTTCAATCACTGGCAAACTACCCTTCTGAGGCATTCTTGCAACAATTTTTCCAGCCGAGAGACATACACAGACAACAACTCCCTTGGTACTGTTGTGCATTTCTTACTTCCACCATAGGTCCCTCATCAGAATCTGGGCCCATACACATTCTCCAAGGCCTCAAGATAGGCCTGTGCAGTCGCTTCAGGGTTACTGGCCGTAGCCAGGGCAGGACCTCAGAGGCTCTCATAACCCTCTTCGCTGCCCGAGCATTGCCATTCTAGCACTTGGGGGAAATATAGTTCATCCAGGTCTCCCAGTCATCCTCCCCTTGGGGGTGGGAGGGTGCCAGAGAAGATCCTCAACCTGGTAAGAGTCGTGACTAATGGCAGGTGCAGAAATAGGAGTCTGCATTGGTTCAGCCACCATTACAGGCACTGGAGCAGGAGAGGGTGTTGGGGAGGAACACCCCAGGTGGCAAGAATAGTTTCTTCAAGTCTTCCACAGTTTTCCCTCTCCAGCAACCATTCAGCAAATTTCTCCTCAAAAGTTTCAGATAGTGGAGGGCTGATTCTCCGGTCTTTACTGTCCTTAGTTATCACTCTCCAAGCAGTGAGGGCTCCTCTGGGGTAATGGTCTGTGGCACTTTGGAGCTATCTATGGGATCCTTAAACTCTACTAGGGCCAGGAAAGTGTGGGTGAGCAGATTAGCATGCCGACCCACCACCACAGGGTTTAGTAAACCTTCCACCTTGGAAAGTACTCCTGCACAGTGTCCGTATTGATACCCAGGGGGATGTCCAGGATAAGCATAGCATTTTGGGGTCGATCTCCTCCCAGTACACCACTCCACCAGCCGGTGCACAGCCACTTCTGTCGGGTACTCCATTTTTTCTTAACAGTGGTTCGTAAATATGGCCACTAGAGGACACACAATCCCAGCGGTGAGCCTCCAAGATGTAACCCTAGATGGCGCTATCCCAGGGCTACTACCCTGCCTGATTTGCCACTAACAGGTTGAGGCCTGGATCCAATGGCGGTGCCTCCACCCAGAGGTCAGGGTTTGCAATAGTTAAACTAACTTGGTCACAGCCCTCTGGGACACTGCAACCCCCTTCTTCCCACTAGTGGCCCACACAATATATCAGAATTACCTTCACAGTATACACTTACCCCAGGTCTGGTTCCGGCACTGGGACCTCCTGTGAAATGAGATACAGTGCAACAATCACAGTACAGTACTTTAACATAGACAAATACCTCGGCAGTATAACTTTGCTGAAACAAGCAGCTCTGATTTATTTAGGGGATATAACAAGGACAGGGGAAATCAGGTTAATTAGCTTATCACTCTAATAATTCATTTATGGCTCTGTGCACAGGCCTATCCTCTATCAGTTACTGTCCCTGGGTCCCCAAGCCCTAGTGGCTAGTCCAAACCGTGGCAGCTGGTAGGGGCCTTTCACACAGAGAAAAGGAGAATTAAACAGTCAGCAGTACAGTAATTCCATTTGGATTTAATGTGGCAATTCAACAGGAGCGACCTGAATTAGTACTCACGACCTCCAAATAAGATAGGGTCCTTCAATGTCAGCAGGGCTCACTTGAGGTACACAAACCTCTTCACACATCCATATAAAAGAAAGCACTATACCAGGCAGGCTGCATCTGTATCCCGATCGCAATTACTGCACAATACCCGGGAGAACACACAGCAGATTCAGTTCCTGACAGACCCAGTGCAATTTTCAGCAATTCCTCCAGTCTTCTACAGGGTGAGCCTGGTTTCTACTCTTCAGAGATCCTTTGATTCTTTCACAGGATGGATTCAGTCCCAACAAGCTGTTACACAAGCTGCAGACCGGAACTCTGGGCCTTACACACGTTTTTGACTAAAACTGCACACTGAAAAGCACAGGGCTCCTTCCTTCTTCACTGCCAAAGCTCAACTGAAACTCCAACCGACAAAACCGGCACTTCCTTTGAGTTCCTCCCAGTTCTTGACTGGATTGGCTGTCACTCACAATAGACTGCTGCTGTTGGTCCAAAAAGGCACTGAAGTCTAAACTACATCTCCCAGAGTCACTGCCCATAATCCTCTTGTGGCTGGCTCAGATTATGAGTCCAAGTTCTGATTCGTCCAAGGCACCATTTTAGAGCTAGCATACCCCACACTGATTGGTCCAGTTCAGCAGTTCAAAACTAGAATGGGGACCTAGCAGACACAGTTCTGACTGCAAAGAAAGCAGGTTAGACAAACTGTAATTTCATTATTACTCTAAATAATTTCTGGCAAACAGTTACATCTTTCAGATAGGTTCCCTTTGCACTCCTAGTGACTGCAAAAATGGAGTGAATTGGCAGCAGCTTGAGTGGTACTCAATCAAAGAAACACACAGTCCCCCATACAAACTAATTATGTCTGCAAGCAGACAGCTCTTAAAGAGACAGTACCAGAGGTTCTAAAAACACTCACTGATAAATGGCTTAAACTCCAAACACCATTCAGGCTTGGAGCATTCAAGCAAGCTCCTGGAAGTCTTTTGGGAACCCCCATTTGCAGGGGGGTTACACCTGATATACTTGAGTGTACCCTGAGTTGTTAACCTGGGGCTTATACACATGTTGAATATAGAGGTATAAAGGTAGAAAGGGAGGATGCCTGCTCCTCTTCAACTGGAAGAGTGGAGATGTGGGGTGGAGCTAGTAGAGCATAAAGTGGATTTAAAAAGTGTCAGGGGCAGGGGTGGGGGATGGAAGAAAAATCAAGTCAGAGTAAAGCAGAAGAGCTTGGCCTAGCAGTCTGTTAATACAGGACCGCCGCAACCAATAGTTATCAGCAGGCAGAGGAGAACCAGCCAATGATAAGCTTAGGCTGGGAGGCCAGGGCATGACTGCATATAAGGGCCTATGGCCCACCCCGTCTGCAAATTTGAGCTCGTAAGATCACTTTAAGTTTTTCTAGAAGTCTGTTGTCCCTTACCCCTGACCTCCAGGAATCCCTTACGTCTATCCCATGCATTCTTAAATCCCGTGATTGTTTCAGCCCCCATCACTTCCCCAGGCAGGGTGTTCCATTTGTCCACCACCCTTTCTGTGAAGAAATTCTTCCTCACATTTCCTCTGAATCACCCTCCCTCCAGCTTCATCCCATGCCCTCCAGTCCTGGAACATATTTTTTGCTGGAAAATAGGGGTTTTCTGCACCCTGTTCCTCCCCGTAAGGTACTTGTATGTCTGTATTATATCCCCTTTCTCCCTTCTCTCCTCCAAGGAGTACATATTCAAGTCCTTCAGCCTGTCCTCATAGGACTTGTGATGGAATCCCTGTACCATCTGTGTTGCCCTCCTCTGAACATTCTCCACCCCATCTATGTCTTTATGTAGGTAAGGTCTCCAGAACTGGACACTGTGCTCCAGGTGGGGCCTTACTAGAGTCTTATAAAGTGGAATTATGACCTCCCTTTACCTGCTGGTAATGCTCCTGCCTATGCATCCCAGCATCCTATTTGCTTTACCTGCCACCTTGTCACACTGTTTCCCTACCTTGAAGTCATCAGAGATGATAATCCCAAGGTCCCCCTCTCCTGCTTGGTGCATGCTATATCCTCACCCCCCCCCACAACTGATAAAGTATGTTGTTCCAGGATTTTTGTACTCCATATGCATTATTTTGCACTTTTTTGCATTAAATTTCAACTACCAAACCCGTGACCGTTCTTCAAGCTTCTGCAGGTCCCTCCTCATTTTGTCTACACCCTCTGGCATATTCACTCTGTTACAGAGCTTCGTGTCATCAGTGAACAGTGAAATTCTGCCTTCTAGTTCATGCGCAATGTCACCAATGAAGATGTTGAATAGGACCAGTCCCAGCACAGATTCCTGCAGCACCCCACTGGTCACTCTTCTCTCTGTGGAGTGATAGCCATTTACCACCACCATCCGGGTCCTGCCACCTAGCCAATTACCCACCCACCGCACTACTGTTCTGCACACTCCCATATTCCCCAATTTGTTTAACAGCCTTCTATGTGGCACAGTGTCAAAGGCCTTGCTGAAGTCCAGATAGGCCACATCCACTGCCCTCCCATGATCCACCTCCCTTGTCAACCAGCCGGAAATTTCAATGAGGTTGGTCTGGTATGACCTCCCCCCAGTGAAACCATGCAGCCTTGGGTCCCGTAGCCTGTTGGCAACCAGATGTTCCACCAATCTCTCCTTTAATAGTGCTTCAATGATCTTCCCCATTACCGAAGTCAGGCTGACTGGTCTGTAGTTCCCCGTTTCCTCTTTGTTCTCACTTTTCTATATGGGGACTACATCTGCTGTCATCTAGTCCTTGGACTCCTCCCCTGTTCCCAGTGACTGGCTAAACAAGATTGCCAGAGGTTTAGCTACCACCTCTCTTAGTTCCTATAGGACCCTGGGGTGCACCCCATCTGGCCCCATTGCTTTACCAACTCTGATTCCTTCCAATTCCTTTAGGACCCTTTCCCATGTAAAATGACTTGTGTACATTTTCACGCCTTTCCCACCCTTTATACTCCCTTCAGGCCCATTACCTTCCCCTTCCTCAGTAAAGACTGAGCAGAAATATCTGTTCAGTATGACAACTTTACTGTTGTTATCCTCCACGCTGCTCCGTCCTCCTCCTTCGGTCTCATTATCCCTCCCTTCGCCCTTCTTTTTTCACTTATGTACCTGTAAAAGATTTTGTCCCCTCTAACCACCAATTTTGTGATGTGCTCTTCTGTCTGAGCTTTGGCTTCCTTTACTGAGATCCCTGCATCCCTTTGCTACTCCTGGTACTTCTCCCTATCCCTTTTTGCCTGTGTCTTTTTGTATTGCCTGAATGTGATATTTTTGGCTTTCACTTTCTCCATTACCTCCTTGGAAACCCATATTGGTCTCCTCTTCCTTTTTCCCTTGCTAACCTGCTTAATGCATAATTGTATTGCCCTTGTAATCCCTGTTTTAAATGTCCTGGAATAAACATAAGGCATCTGGAGGAGATGGGTTTCTAGTTGATCTCTACCACCACATCACAAAACCTCTTAGTCCTACGTTCTGTAGGATGTTCACGAAGGCCCATTCTATGGCTACTCTCCCTCCAACCCTAAATTAAGTTGTGGTTGCCATCCTCCTTAAGGAAGGTAAAGATCCCCAACTGGCAGCCAGTTACCAAACTATATTGCTAATCAATGCTGATGCCAACAGTTTTGTGAGCCTTGATGACCAGAATGGAGCTTTCCTTGCTGGACTTGATCCATCCTGCAAAGGTAGGATTTGTGAGGGGTCACCTAAGCTCTGGCCATCTTAGATTAATTACTAACATCTTTCACACAACAAACTCTGCCCAGCAGCAGTCACTATGTCTTTTAAAAAGCTTTTGATCACATGGAGTGGGGGTATCTTACATTTGTGCTGAATGAAATGAGATTTTGACCCAATTTTAGAGTGTAGATGCAGACATTATACTCTCATCCACCATCAAAAGTGCTGAACAACAACACATTATTGGAATATTTCCTACTACAAAAGGGTACTCATCAAGGCTGTCCACTCTCTCTCCTTTGCTGTTTGTGCTGGCACAGATTTCAAGTGTATGAATGGGCAATACAGAGTATTGTACAAAACTATATGCTGATGATCTCCTGGTTCTCATGTTGGACGCACCTCAAGGTATTTAACCACTGCTTATCCTTCTGGTAGAGCTTAATGTGATACTGGGTTTTCAAGTGAATCCATCCAAAATTAGTAATTTAGAACTGGTTATATCTGATGCAATTTTATTTTCACTATATTCGTGGGACACTAGTCTCCCGTGAAATTAAAATTACAGTGAAC
Organism: Neoceratodus forsteri; assembly: GCA_016271365.2. Taxonomy (NCBI): domain Eukaryota; kingdom Metazoa; phylum Chordata; order Ceratodontiformes; family Ceratodontidae; genus Neoceratodus; species Neoceratodus forsteri. The sequence goes on from CM057451.1 coordinate 763,408,149, forward strand.
ATAACCCATTATACTAAGCACTGAATTAAGTGATAAGGCACTCCAGGATGTGCATCGTGGTGGGATAACAGCAGACCTAGGGTGGCTTGAAGCACAAGGCTGAAGGGTGAGTGCTTCTGCCACCCTAGGTGTGTCGTCATCCCACCACAACACACACTTTGGAGTGCCTTATTGCGATTATAATATGGCTATAAAAAAATTCAACATGACTTTAATGATTAAGCCATAAACAGATGCAAAAAATCTGAAGGTTTAACTTTATTGCAATTAAATTTGGCCATGACTCTGAGATAAAGTAGTCCATTACAGAACTAGTCTGCATCACTTCACATTGTTTGCGTTTCCTTTTTTTTTTTGCATAAATAAAATTAACAGATGCAAAAAATCTGAAGGCTTAACTGTATTGCAATTAAATTTAGCCATAATATATAGAGATACTGTAGTCCCCTGTCATGTTTAGGACTGCCTTTTTTATTTCTTCTTTATACATTAAAAAGAAGCAAAAAAAAAACTGAATATCTAACTGCATTGTAACAAAATTTAAACACATTTATCCACATTTACTGTACTCCCTTGCAGAGCTACCCTGCATCATTTGTTTATTTATTATGTTTTACTGTTAGATGTAACACATATGATTTTAGTTGCTTTATAGTACTTATGCAGGTGATGGGCTGGAAGAAAATAACACCAAGCCCCTGGACACAGGCAAGTTGACTGTCTGTTTCAGGTTGGGACTGACCAATATTTTTTCACCAAACCTGCAATAGGCATATCTGTGGGTCAAGTCCTTTCTATCCTGAAAATTTCAGATGAAAATTCCAAACCATTTGGGCACTGGATGACAACAAATCAAATTGCAAAAAAGTGTGATTTAAAAAAACAATTTTTTCATTATCTGGATCTTGAAATCTGCACATCCAACTAGATTGGAAGTTGGCATGTCAAGAGATCTACCCCTCGAGACCATGAAATTCCATGCAAATCTATTGAACAGTTGCAAATATATTAGAGTGCAAAGTATGCAAGAAGGTGGTCTAAGCTACTTGGGTTTGAATTCCAGACATGAAATGTTTACTTTGTATGGAATACAAGAATCCAAATCTCTGCTCAGTTCTACTGGAAGAATGTTCAGCCCAGCCCCACAGTCACACAACAGAAGGCCTTAACTGAAACTAGGGATTTTGTTTTATATGTAGCAGGTTAAACAGCAAAGATATCCCCAGTACGCAGGTGTGGCTAGGAGGGGGATTTTTCATGGTCGACAAAGAAACACCATAAATTTAAATTGTAAGTACTGTAGTACTTCATTTGTTAAGGTGCGTGTGTGTGTGTGTGTGTGTGTGTGTATGTGTGCGTGTGTGTGTGTGTAATTGTATGTACTGTAGTACTTCATTTTTTAAGGTATGTGTGTGTGTGTGTGTGTGTGCATGTGTGTGAAAAGAGGATTATGGGGGCAAATAAAATTTAATTACTATGTTTTTAAATTTAAGGCAATGTGTTTTTTAGGACCTAGTTGAAGGTTTTTAGTGAGTAAAGGTGACATCCACATTTGTGATGGCAGTCAGGTATATGTTTGGTACAATTGATTTCATATGTGAAGAGGCTGCTGGTCCTTCTTCATGTGCTGTTGTGGTGGGACAACAGCACTGGGTCTCAAGCTCCTCAGCCAATCAGATTATTGAAAGTTTTTTTTATACTTGTTTTATTATATGTAAGTTTCAGATACAGACACTTCATTAAACAGTGATAGTACAATTTAACTTTAGAATACACTGAGGATCATTTCAAGTACAGCTTATTATTCATTTATATACTCATTAATTCCTCTTTGTCTCAGATTATTGAATGTTTTATAGCCATATTATAATGTAAGGTCCTGAATGCTGCAGTAGGTATTCTACTTATCTCCCCTAGACCTCCGTTAGATATCCCCCTTGAGTCTGGTTATGCTTTAAAAATAAACTGAAAAAAGGAGAATGGTAAAACAAACACTTACTGCAACTCCAAAATGCACAAATACAAGATCCAGTACTAGACGGCATGCTGGTATTTTCAACATTAGAGTGATCGGCATTCTATCCTCACTGACTCTTCTGTTTGCTATACTTAAATCAGATTACAAATAAATAAAGCAAATCAAAAATAATGTAGAAAACAAATATAAAGCAGCATCCAAATAGAATTCAAAAAGGCAGATCTGAGATGCTGACTGACTAGCCGATTGCTGCTTCTGGTTTTTAAGCAGTTGGTATATTTGTGTCTGAGCAATGTCACTACATTACTGATCTCTCTCAAGAACAACCACCCCCTTGTCCACAATCAATGCCACAAAACATATTTTTTAACTATGATTAAATTTCAAGCTGCTCTGTTTAAAACTACTTATTTTACTCCAAGACACCAACTGTTGACTTCCCAGTTCTGGTTTCCAAGTGGCTGGCATGTTAGCATCTGAGCAATTTCACTACATTAGTGATCTCCCTCAAGCACAACCACCCTCCTGTCCACAATCAATGCCACAAAACTTATTTTTAAATGATGGTTAGATTTCAGAGCTGCTGCTCTGAGATGCTAACTGAGATGCCAACCACTGACTTCTCACTTCCATACTATTGATATTCCTGATGGTGAGAGATCAGAAAAGCTGCTCCATCTTGGTTCTTCTTGATCTCTCCTTAGCATTTGACACTGTGGACCATGGGGTACTACTTGAACACATGAGGTTCATCTGTGGCCTGTCTGGTACAGTCCTCAGGTGGTTTAAGTCCTTCTTCACTGGCAGAACCCAGAGGGTGGTGTCGGGGATTTATTCCTCCAACCCTTTCTCTCTGTCATGTGGGGTCCCTCAGGGTTCAGTATTGTCCCCCTGTTGTTCACAGTGTACATGCTGCCCCTCAGAGACATTGTAAGATGGTAAGGGCTGAGGTTTTACTGCTTTGCTGATGATACCCAGCTCTACCTGTCTTTTGCACCCGACCAGGATAGAGCATTCTCGGTATTTAATAACTGCCTCACTGAAATCCAGGATTGGATGAATTCCAGCTGGCTGAAGTTGAATTCAGGAAAGACTGAGGTGATGGTTGTAGATCTGGGTCATTGGATAGAGGGGTCAGGGGCTGGTCTCTGAATGGGTGTGGGACCTGGGGGTGATTCCTGATGATGGGATGACACTGCGATCCCAGGTGTCGGCAGCCGTTAAGTCTTCCTTTTACCATCTGAGGAACATCACCAGGGTCAAGTACCTAGTTCTGTCTGGTGTTCTTCCCATGTTGATCTACACCTATGTGACCTCGTGCCTTGATTATTGCAACTCTCTTTATCTAGGACTACTGGGGATTGATATTCACCGCTTGCAGCTTGTGCAGAATGCAGCAGCCCGGTTGCTGACAGGGACCCCCCGGTCGTGTCACATCACACCGGTGCTGCGCAAACTGCACTGGCTGCTGATTCAGTGGTGGATCACTGTCAAAGTCAGGCTCTTGACTTATAAAGTCCTACACAGACTGGGGCCTGACTATCTGAAAGAGTTCCTGTCCCCTTACTGCCCCAGGCGATCGCTCCACTCAGCTGATGAGGGATTACTAGAGATTCCAAGGGTATCCTTATGTGGCCCCAACCCTTTGGAATTCTCTACCCTGTCAGCTATGGGAGTGAACAACCTTGGGGGGCTTCAAACAGGCCTTGAAAACTTTTCTATGGTGCCAAGCCTTCTTTGATTGATTTTATTGAATTTACTGAACTTTTACTGACCATTTGTATTTTTACTGTGTTCTAACTTCAATCAATCAATCAATCAAAACTTTATTTTTAAAAAGTGCCTTTCCAAAGCCAAGGCACTTTAACAATAAATAAATCAAATACATAAAGTTAAAACAACATCCTAAAATCGGTTAATTAAATGTGCTTTAAAAATCCAGATACGCCAGGCTAAATAAATGCATTTTCAATGCTAACTTAAAGCTTTGAACGGTCAGGCAATCTCGCACCCGATGAGGTAGAGAATTCCACAAGGTTGGGGCCACAAAACTAAAAGATCTGGCCCCAGATGTCTTTAAACAAACCCTGGGAATCTCTAGCAATCCCTCATCGGTGGATCAGAGCTGACGAGAGGGACAGTAGGGACAAAGAAGATCTTGCAGGTAGCCAGGTCCCTAATCGTGTAGGGCCTTATAGGTCAGCAAACCAACCTTGAAGGTAGTCCACCACTCTATTGGCAGCCAGTGCAGTCCACGGAGGACAGGCGTTATATGACTGGTCCTAGATATACCAGTCAAAAGCCTGGCCGCCGCATTCTGCACTAATTGCAAGTGGTGGATATCCACCCCCGGTAGACCTAGGTACAGGGTGTTGCAGTAGTCCAGGCGAGAGGTACCTTCATCTTGTTTATCTATTTTTATTATTAAAGTGCCTTGATAATTTTGAAAGGTGCTGGATAAATAAAGTTATTATTATTATTAATATATATTGACTTCCTGTCTTACTGGTGCTATGATCTCCCCTAAATCTCCTATATCCCCTGAGAGTCCTCTCCCTGTGTTTCCCTACTGTCAGCCACAAAAGCCATATTTCAGCCTCAACTCATTCTGCCAACCTGGCTGCACTATGCAACATGCTGTCAATGAGGAACTGATGGCTCTCCCATCCCACAAAAATGATTTATTGCTGTGAAGATGGCAGGTGCCAGACCGTGAAATAAAGCCAACATAATAATGCACAGTCCTACAGTGTTACCTCTCATTAATCTATGCCCCCAAGCCCCCTTTGGACAGTTAGATCTCAGATGGTCTCTTCGGACCATTAAGTATCTGGATATCCCGCTAACTCCAGATTTGTCTCAAATACATAAACTAAACTTACTACCTTTATTCATGTCACTCCTGGCTGACTGTGATAGGTGGTCCAAACTTTATCTATTGTTAGTTGGTGAAATCTCCACCATTAAGATGATGACCTCATTGAAGCTCATCCACTGCCTCTTCACCTTCCTGTTATCATACCTCCCTCATGGTTCTATGAGGTAGATAACATGACAGGTAAGTTCTTATGGGAAGGTGACCCCCCCCCATTATACTATAATTGCCTTAAGCTATATTTCCACTGGAAACTTGGAGGCTGGAACCTGCCATGGTTTTACACCTATTACTTGGTCTTCATGGGTGCACATACACTGAAATGGTTCAATGACCCTAAAGCCAATGCACCCCTGTGGCTGACCAAGGAGAGAGAAATCTGTGGAAATGATTCCCCTGCACACTGATATATGCTGCCTTACCATAAGGTCTTAGACACTGGCCTACAATTAGACTGACTGTTAAAACCTGACATCATGTTTCCAAGCTTATAAAACTCCCTGTCATCCTATGGACATGGGTCCTTCTTTATAGGAACAGAGCTTTCTGCATTGACCAAAAGCCAATATCATGGTTACATGGTGCACAGCAGGTATACATGATGTGCAGAACCTTTTACTTCCAGCATGGGCAGTGCACTGTCATCCTTTTCACATGGCAGTTCAGCCAAAACACCTCTCTGACCAGCACCATTAAGTTGATGGTGTAGGCTAGCCAAAGGTAGGGTGAGCACCATATATCAGAGCATTATAGAAGCAATGCCAGATCAGACTCTCAAAGATGACCAGCACTGGGAGAATGTTCTCCATCTGTCGATTTCAGATGACACCTGGCAATCATGTTGGATGATTGCACATAAATGGCTGCCCTGACTCCCGCAGCCTATTAATTCAAAATAAGATTCTCCATACCTGGTATAGAACACCAACTAAACTCCATGCTCTGGGTCTCATGCAATCTGACTGTTCTTGGATGTGCAATATCCCTGGTGACTCCCTGTATCATGTATTATGGTAATGCCCCTCCCTGCATGCCTTCTAGAAAACTGCAACAAGATTGCAGAGAAGTAGTGGGCCCAGGAGTACCACTCTCACCACAGACATTTTTCCTTGGGATACCACTCCCTGGAGTTCTACTGAGCAACCCCAAACTACAGTGGCAGGTAACCACAAGGGTAGAAGCAAAGCATCTGTTGCTCCATATATGGAGGTCCACAGACATACTGTACCTACCACACTAGAATGGAGGTCAGCAGTGTCCGCTGCTGTTTTCACGTGCATGTCACATGTGGCCAGACATTTCTTTGCTTCCTATTACTGCTATTGGGCTTCTTACTTTAGCTTCTCTCTATGCTCTCTTTCCACTTATGTAAGGCAAGGATATGCTTCACCTCCTGCTAAGCAGATATAACTGCCAACCCTCTCCATCTGGACTCTCCCTGTTATAATCTCTTCAATTCATGTAGAAATCTGGCTGGATGAGGGTTGGCCCAAGAAAAATATGCTGTTACAGGCAGACTGAATGGGCCTGGCGGTCCTTATCTGCAGACAATTTCTATGTTTCTATGTAATAACTGATAAATGTAGTGTATATTTGTACAGTCATGTCCATACTGAATGGAATTCTATACTCTGGTTTGAGTTTTATACCAGTGTTTGGTATTGCTTATGGTTTGGAACTTCTGTTGTGAAATCTTTCCAATAAAGATGATTAACTACAAAAACAGGCATCTGTTAAAAACAGCACTGCTAGGACACTGAGGTGGCTCTGTAAGGTCACAGACCCATGGGAGATAAACATGAGTGGTCACGTTATGTAACAGAACCCTCAAGGCATCCTAACAGCACTATTCTTAAAAATTTACTGTATTTTATTTTATATTCTTGAGTGTCAACTCATCTGACAACACTTAATCTGGCATTCCTATATTGTGAGGTTTATAAAATTTTAAGGCATCAAATGATGGATAGCTGCCTATGCCTCTTGCTGTCATTCATGCACTTTGCTGTAGATTGTAAAGATTATTATTATGTTAAGTGTGTGTGAGTCAACTTTAATGAGGTCTGAGTAGTGACATGGCCAGCGGAATATAGTACCAGTTGAGAGATTTCTCAAGCAGCTCACCCATCCCCACACACAGGCATTTGCATACCGGTGATGTCTTACACGGGGTGTTATGCTTTAGCATGCATATACAGTATATACTGCACCTTGGAGAGATTTACAATGCCCCCCCCAAAATGAAATTCTGTGTCTTCTTGCACCGTTTATGCATCTTATATACTGCTCTTGTTGAAAACTGGCTTTGCTTCTCATGTAGCTGGGAGTCAATACTAGGGACAGTGAATTCTGGACATTGAATCTTTCAAATTTCAGTAATTAAAACATTTTGATTACAAGCTGGCCTAGTGGCATGCAGGCTTGAGGTGCTGGATGCCTCCACCATGCCAGCAACCTGGGCTCTGTGACAAGCCTGGGTCATTGGAGACCAGCCAGGGGGAGGAGGAGGAGGAGGAGGAGGATTAAGCAACCCAGATGATGCTTCCCTCCTCCAGGGAGAGAGGCAGTCAGCTCTGGTGCTATACAGTACTATCACCTGGGTGACCACAGGTGGCAATATGCAGGAAGTAGTTAACTTGGCAGTGGAATGTCATCAATGACATGTGGGCAACACTTTGTGTGTGACCTTGCACATACCCCTATGCAGCTGTCCAATGTGGAAGTCTAAACTCTGGAGGAGAAAAATCAGGTCAGGGTATAATGAGGGATCCAACCCCTTGCAGGCCTGCACCAATTACATGGCCCTCTCATTGGAAACCAGATACGTTCTTCAGTGGGATGATGAACCTGCCAACCCCACCACAGGAGGGAAGCTATGGTGAAAGTTCAGTGACTGAGCTGAGTTCCTCAGATGTCAGGTGATGGTGCTTGGGGAGTCAGATCTGCATGTGGGCCTGAACCAGAGAAGCAAATAAATAAATTAATTGCAAAAAGTGATGTAATTACAGATAAAATAGTTATCATAGGTTTCTGATTAATTTTCAATATGCTACAGCAGTTAAACAATACATAGTGCCACCAGGTATAGTAGTCCAGTTACCAAGTTAACACAGTCCAGTTAAAAATGAATTACTATTAGCCAGTCCGATGGCAAAGAAGGATGAGTCTCTTGAAGTCTTAACTCTAGCCATGCTGGTGATCTGGTTTGGGAATAGACCAGGGTCACTCAGAGGCTGGCTGGGGGAAGGAAGACTGAGTGTCACAATGACTGTTCTCATCCTTCAGGGAGGGGGGAGTATGGCATCTTGATGCGCCAGTACCACCTACTAGAGGCGGGGTGGTATGACAGGTGAATGAATCTGAAAGGGGATCCAAATGATGTATGCATCAGCATACATGCATGCATCACTGCACATGTCTTAGCCCTGGAGGAACCCACAATGAAAATGGTAACACAAGGCAAATGTAGGATTATTCTCAGTCTCCACAGCCCTCACACCACCTACAGAACTCAGGGAGGAATCTGAATTGTGCTTCATGGGTGGAGATGGTGGACCTCCCTACTCTGACCCTGTTACATGGGGTATATCTGTGGGGGACCCCTCTCCCTAATGTAACTCCTTGAACTAGTGTGTGATGGGGATGGAAGATGAGAAGGGAAATAGTGGTTGAGCAGTTGGGGAAAAAGTAAGAAGGAAAAAAAATGAATTACTATGGCTAGAGAAAATCTGTAAATGTATATTTGTGAATGTTAAATTTTGGGAGACACTAGATAATTCAGGTGCTAAAAAATTGCTTCTCTGTTACCTCAAATGCATTACAAAGAGTATAAAATTCATTTTAAAAGCTGATTTCTTTGTGAAGATATTTTTCTTACTGAATAAACCAGTGGTTGTGCCAGCACAGATAGCTAGATGACAAGGGGATTGTCTGAACAGAAATACTGGGACCATATCAAAGGTGTGAACTAATTCCCATTTAGCTTGATGAAGCACTAGCATCAGCATTGTTCATCCATTAAAATACAGTACCAACAGGGCTGAATGTTATCAGGAGTTAAAGAACTTTGCAATGCAACTATTAGAATGAAAAAACGTCCCTAAAAATGTGAAATACACCAACTTGTAAAATGGAAAGATTTGCATAAAACGTATGTTTTAATTTTGTAGACAGTAACATCATTTTATTAATGGATAGAAAAAGGCAAATAAGTGAGTGAAATGTAAAACAAAAGTTAAATTTTTCAATATAGTATGCAATTTTGAGCAATTCTGAAAAAAATGCAGAGATTCCAACAATGTTTGGAAATTGATGTCCTTAGTCATTTCACAAGCTGATTGCTCCCTATTTTACCCTGTTGCTGATCAAGCAAATTGACACCTGGTGTGGTCCTTAATGTGAGAAGTGTGGCATGGTGTGATCCTACAATCCAGGAAATGGAATGGTAAAAAATGAAACAGCTGAGAAAAAAGAATGTAAGGTAAAATCTTTTATGCAAAATGAAAAAGATTGCTTTCATAGCCATAACAAAAGAAAACGGGCAGACTGAGTGACACAAACATAAGGGGGGACCGGCACCTGCTGTCTTGTGGGCTTTCACAGTAAACGTAACTCCCAACAATGACAAAAAGCACTGACAACCATATGGTACTGCAATTAAAAAGTCTTCTTTATTAATCAATTGCTTAAAATTCTTTTCTTCAAAATATGTGCAAACTTCAGTTTATTCAAGTACAGAAAAATGTTAAAACACTCAAAGCCCTTACAGTGTAGTCATGTATCAGCTCCACTGACCCACATCAGGGACTGACACCTGCTCCTAATGTGTTTCACTCAGTTAATGAGGTTTTCCCTAGGCTGCGGTCTAGTATTTGCTCTTTGCACACTGGGTGAGCCCAGCAGCTCTTATCTGGCATCACATTCTGTGTTTCAGCACCAATGGTACTTTGATTAATGGTAATACATGGAATGTATAACAATAGAATTTACATTTATGTAAAACACTTCTGATTTAGCTCCCCGAACACAAGGATGTGAACACCCATAATGCTTTTCACTGGCTTTTAGGCTTTAGAATGCATGCATATGTCTTTGAGAGTTTCACAAAAACAAGCAAATTGGAAGTGATATATGTCCTTTTATTGTTTATACATTATACTTACTTCCCTTGTTGCAAACTGCCTTTGCTTCTCATGCATGTCATACCAACTGTAATGGGGATATCTCATGACTTGGTCTGGAACTTTTATTGCAGAAGTAATATAAAATGCTGTCTTGGTCCTCTGTGGCTTGCAGTGATTACTTAGTGTTATCCTTTATTCCTGATCAAACAAACTGGCACTCAGTATGGACCTACAATCTAGCTGATGTAATGTTGGGAAGTTTGAAATAAAGTATAGAGGGGAATGCAGGTTTTAAGGCAAAGTGAGATGGATAGATTTGAGGTGCTAAGCTATCCCTCTCACTCTAAGGCAAAGTGAATAGGATAGCATGGCATTTCTCAGTGGCATTGGTACTTTAATCAATACTAGTAGCATTCAATACATGTGTCACAGAAGCTGCAGCTTGTTGTTTTGGGATCATAAGAAAGGGGAGAAGGGTGAGATGTGGCCCACACCAAAGGTGAAGCAGTGAGTGTGAACAGAAGGGCATTTAGAAAAAACAAGGGAAGTCAGAAGGAGGAGAAGGACAGAGAGTCAAACCTGAGGGCTAGGAAATGAGCAAAATGGTCAAAAATGCAAAGGACAGTGTAGAGCTGAGAATAGCAGGGGAGGAAAAGCTGGGAGACAAGGTATTCCTCTGGAACATTTGGGAGAAACTGAAGTTAAGGAGGGTATACTGTAGTAAGGCTGAGGAAGGGGAAGGGTGAGAGGAAGAGGACAGAGGACATGCTTAGATACCAAATCACCATTTGTGTTCATTATTCACTAAAGAGAAGGAAAGGCAACTACTGGACTGTGGTGTGGGAACAAAAAGGGGAGATGGGAGGACACTAATGACAACCCCACATCTTGGAAGAAAGGGTGCTGGAGGGACTGAGGGACTTGAGAGTGAACCAATCAATTTGGCTGGATAGATGCATTCAAGGATGCTTAAAAAAAACAGCAGATGTGGTAATGGCAGCTCTGTCCAAAATATTCAACAGCTCACATAACATGTGGAGGTCCACATGGACTGGAGGACTGGTGATGTGGATCCCTATGCAAAAGTGGCAGAAAAGATATGCCAATTAACTATAGACCAGTCAGCTTGTCATCTATAGTAGGGAAGGTGCTGGAGGTCATATTGAGAGAAAGACTGATAGACTGTCTCAAGGTAGAAGAGTTGTAAGATGAAAGCAGTATGGGTTCACAAGGGGAAGGGCATGTAGGATGAACTTAATCACTTTCATCAACTGGGTGACTGCGGTGGCCACCAAAGTGCAGGTAGTTGACATACTGTACCTGGACTTTAATGAAGCCTTTGATTCAGTTGACACTGGAGGCTGGTTATGAAACTGAGGGTCCTATATAAAAAAGCTAAGTGAGTATATTTGTCCCTTAGAAATAAAATCAACAGCACTCTTGTAATCTTGATTTTTATTTTATTATTTAAAATTAAGATTTTATTGAAAATTTCCAAGTTTACAGTGCAAATGATAATACTCAAGACAGTACAGATACAGTACAATTAGACTGATAATCAGATGCTTCAACTAACAATTTACCAGTAATGAGAAAACAGCATCCTGGCCAGGGGAGTCCGCCATGGAGATGCAACACTAATTGCAAGTAAATGTCTTTTACAAAATTGAACTCTATCATTGTATTGCATTTGAGTCACTGGTATGCTGCTGTTCACTGACTGTACCCATTTTAATCCAGAATGTCCAGGCTGAGGCCCCAGTCCTTTGGTGTCACTATGCTCTGTGTCCTTGGCCAGTGTTGGGGGTTGTCTGCCTGGGCTTGAAGCACTGGTTCCCGGGGAGAGAGGCCTATTGGTTACTTATTTATTTATTTTTATTTATTAAACTATTGATGACTGGGTAAAAATGCACTGGACCTCATGGCCCTTTTACAGGTTTGATTCAGTGAGGGTCATAGACACTCAATAGTTGTTACAATTTTACAAAATTACATTATTAATAAAGAAAAATACTAAAAACAGTGCAAGGACATAAAAACTAATACATCCATAAAATAAGACAAATGAGAGTACATTGGATAAGACAATTATACACAGAAATGGTGGGAGTTATTCCCAACAGTTGCATACAGACTTACTATAGAGCACTTTTAAACAAAAAATATCTTGAATTGATTCAAGTTCTGAATGTTTTGCAAATCTTCTGATAGTCTATTCTGAGTTTTTATTGCACGTTGTTTGAAAGATTTTTGATTTTTAGTTGTTTTATAGATTGGAGTAACCAAACTAATAGTGTTCTGTAATCACAAATTCTCAGAGATGTTCTCTAGGTAAAAAGAACATTGCATTGGGTTAAATTCAGAGCAATGAATTGCTTCAAATGCAAAACATGACATCTGCAGAATATCAGTATTCCAGGGATAACCACACCAGCCTGTCATACAGGCTGCAGTAGTGTTCCCTGGATCCTGCTTTAAGGGCAAACCTCCATATGGTGTTAAATAAAGTATTTCTCTGGAGTTTGATTTTCTCAGTGGTACTGCCCCAAATTAAACTTCCATAGTCCAGTATGGGCATCAAACAGGCTAAAGCTATAGTTCTCCTAGCTTCATTTGTGAGGTAATCTCTCACAGCGCAGAGAGCACCTATTTTCCTATGTAGTTGAATGGTTATGTTGTTAATATGAGATTGGCAACTTAGATTACTACCTAAGGTCACACCTAAATATTTAAAATCAGGGACAATATCAATTTTCGTGCCATCATCAGCAATTATCAAGAAAGCAGCCTGTAACTTCTTAGATTTCAAAAACAAACAAAAAAGCACACCCTTAGTTTTTTCTTATTAAGCAGACGTTGGTTCCCTATTAACCATCTCATTAGTTTGCTGTACTCGCTTCCCAGACTTTTTCGGACCATATCAATGTTTTTATTTGCAACATACAACACAGCATCGTTCTCGTACAAAATAATAGATGACTCAGTACAAATTGATGGTAATTCATTTATATATATGGAAAACAATATGGGTCTCAAAATTGATCCCTGGGGCACCCCATATTTCACACATCTTGGTTCAGATAGAACTCAGTTAATATGGACCTGCTGAAACCTACCAGTTAGATAACTGTGGAACCATTCCATCACAGGTTCCCCAAGGTATAAATCTCTGAGTTTGTCCTTCAAAATGGAGTGGTCCAAGAGGTTAAAGGCCTTGGTCAGGTCCACGAACACTGCTCCCATGTACGTCCCATCATCCTTACTTTCATACATATCATTAGTGAACCTGAGCAAAGTCATCGCTGTTCCACATCCTTCTCAGAATCAATGCTGTGCTGATGTCAAGAGTCCATATTTATTTAAATACTCCAAAATCTGGGAGTGAAGCAACCTTTCTTGTAGTTTACCAATCAAGGACAACAATAATATTGGTCGATAATTGACTGGCAAGTTAGATTGACCACCTTTAAAAATAGAGGAAACTACAGCCTTCTTCTACATATTCAGAACTATTTTTGAACTTAAGGATTTATTAAATATTTGCCAAGGATATGCTATTTGCTTGGCAATAAATTTTAATATTTTAGATTCCAGCATACCTGGCCCATGCCCTTTTGATTAATCTAAGTTACTTAATTCTAAATAGACATCTTTCCGGGAAATCTCTCTAAAGCAAAATTTTAGATCTTGCATTCTTGAACTAGAATTTTCTTGTTTTATTGGTTCTCCAAAGTCCTGTAAGTACTCATATAAGTTTGTAAATTTATCATTAAAACAGTCAGCCATGGCTTTATTATCAGTTATCTCTTGTTCATCTAGTAACAAGCTTGTAATATCTTTCTTACTCCTAGGGGCAATCAGATTATTTACACTCTGCCAAAACTTTCTTTTGTCCTGAAAATTTTCTATTTATTTATTGAAAAGTTTCACTAGGAGAATTACGCTGAGCAACAAGATGCTCACCTCACGGTACGTGCTGGGGGAAGGGGAGAAGGAGCAATTATATAGTACAACAGTATACGGAACACAGGAAAAAAATAGCATTAGCTATACATAGCCACACAAATGAGATAACAAGCTCAAGAATATTTACATAATAGCAAGAGGGGTGGTGCAGGAGAGGTATAAGCACTAGGATGCAGGAGGATTTAGGATAGTGGAGATGTTAATTGGTCCTACTGGAGGAAGGGAGAGAAATAGACCCTCAGCAGAGACAAGCCCAGAGGGACTAGGTGCAATTGCAGTTTGTCACTAGATAGTTTGTTAGGGATGTGGAAAGAGAATTGACTGAGGAGGAGTGTCGGATTTGGGATGGTAGTTGATTCCAAAGTTTAGGTAGATGATGGGAGAAAGCCATTTGGCCTGACGTACTGCTTCTGTAGGGTATATTCAGGGAATGTGAGTTGTCAAATCTGAGGGAGTATTTGGAGGGAAGTGGGGCAGATAAGGAGGTAGATAGGTAGGCAGGGAGAGAACTCAGCCAGAATTTTGAGGTAAATTTAGCCGCATGCATGGTTCTCCTGTCAGCAAGGGTGAGAAAGTTCAGAGAGTGGTAGAGTGTGCAGCGATGGGTCAGGGCAGGGGCATCTAAGGCAAACCAACAGAAGGAGTTGAAGAGAGGGTCCAACCTAGATAAGAAGGATTGGGGGCAGTTCCATATACTAAGTCACAGTAGTCAAAAATTGGCATAATCATTTTATGTACCAATTCGCGCCTTGCAAGAAGAGGGATACATTTACTGTTGGGGGCCCCAAGCTTAGGCTGGAGTTTCTTCAGAATGGCATCGATGTGGACTGAGATGTTTAGGTTCCTGTCCAGCTAAACTCCAAGGTATCAGAAGGAGAAGGTGTTTTCTAATACAGTCCCATCTAAGGTGTGGAAGGTGGGTAAGGAGGAGAGTCTGCCTAACCTCTGCCTAGTACTGAAAATCATAGAGACTGTTTTCTTTGAATTTAGGATGAGGTGGTGCTCTCTAAACCAGCATTGTACATTGTTGAAATCCATTTGGAGCCTAGAGGTGACATCAGGGACTAATTTGCCTATTGTATACAGTACCGTGTCATCAGCATACATGTGTATGTTTGTCGATGTGTAAGCCAGAGGGAGATCGTTAAGGAAGATTGAAAAAAGGAGAGGCCCAAATACAGAACCCTGAGGGACTCCCATGGTAATGGGGAGAGGTGGGGAGATAGCATCCACCATATGGACAGATTGGGATCTGCCTGACAGATAAGACTTAAACCAATCAGTGGCATTTTCGGAAAGACCAACTGACCTGAGTACAGGAGTAAAGGGTGTGAGACTGTATCAAAGGCCTTGGCTAGGTCAATAAAAATAGCAGAGGTTATGAGGCCATTGTCCATGCCCGTAGAGATAGCATCAGTCAGCCGTAGCAAGGATGTGGTGGTGGAGTGGTGTTTTCTAAAACAGGATTGGAATGGAGTGAGAAAGGTGGAGTCAGTAAGATAGGAGGAGAGTTGTTTATGTACTATGTGTTTCTGGAGCTTAGCCAGGGTAGGAAGGAAAGAGATAGGGTGGTAGTTGCTAGGGGAGGAGGGATCGTCTCCTTTAGGGAGAGGTAGAACTGTAGCATTTTCCAAGCTGTGGGGACAGAGGATGAGACAAAGGAGAGGTTTAATAAGAGAGAGAGAGGATAGGCAATAGCAGGAGCAGACAGAGAGAGGAGCTTAGGGTCCAGGCCATCCGGCGAGGAGCCTTTAGCAGGGTCGATGGTTGAAATGACTTTTAAGGCAGCAGCAGGGGAGATGCGGATGAAAAAGAAGGGGGTAGATGAAGAGTGGGCAGGGGGAGAAGAGGAGGAGGAAGCAGAGTAGAGGGTAATAAGTGTGGGGGCAGAGCGAGGTAAAGAGGGAGTGTAGGTAGACGTTACAGTGGTGGAAGGAAGGGGAGTAGTAGCCAAGTATGATGAAAGGTGGGTGGGGCTGTCAGGGGAGGGCTTGGTGATGAGGGAGGGGCTATAAGGAGAGAGGGGGAGAAAGCAAGTGGGCAGGTGACCACCAAGGAGGGAGGGCAGCCAGAAATCTGCATGAGTAACCTGTTCATTATTATAATAGTCTACTTTGGCCTTTTTTAATTTGTTTTTTACACTCATTTCGCAGTTGCCTAAAGTGGTTTCAGTCTCTTTCAAGGCAGATTGTCTTATAAAGCTGACTAGCATTATCCCTATCTTTCATTAATTTTAGTAGGTTATTATCCATCCACTTATAACAAGCCTCCCCTATTCTTTTTTTTTCTTGGTGCTCTTTTATTGATTATTTTGTTTGTCTCCCCTGAAATAGTTCAACAGCCCTGTTTACGTCAATGATAGTTAGCAATTGATTCTAATTAACCGGTGATATATCTTGTTTTATATCAAATAATTTAGATTTGTTCAAAGCCCTATTTTCCACAATTCTAAACTTGCCCCAGGTCTTTTATTGCTTCAAATGCAATATATAGGAAAATGATAACTAATTGCATCAGTAAAAACCCCAGAACTATTGTTCAACACATTATTCATTAAAACCCAATCTATAAGAGTAAACTATTTTGTTTTTTTAATCTACAGTAGTTCTCTCATTTATTATTTGTTCTAAATTAACTTTTTTTTAATAGCTTTCTATAATTATTAACCTCACTCTCAGACTAATTTAAGTTAAAATCACCCATTAGTATCAATACTTGTTGTGAAACTTTTCAATCAAATTAAATAGGTCTTCTAGGCCCTGTACCTTGGAATTAGGAGGATTGTGAACACAACCTACTATTAATTTCTTTGTTTTCCCTAACATCAGTTCAATAAATAAACATTCACAACCAGAATCAAGAGATGTCATAGGTATTTCACTTACCTCTAGATAGTCATTAAAGTAAATGATTATACCGTCACCCTTTTTTTCACTGTCTATCCTTACGCAGCTGGTTATATCCAGTTAGCATTACTAAACTATCATCAGTTTTGGGTTTCAGCCATGACTCAGTTATTAACATCAAATCTGGGTCAGGAACTGATATCCAGTCTTCCAGTTCCTGTTTTTAGGTAGTAGGCTACACATGTTTAAGTGTACCAATCTTAGTTCTGGGATTTTAAACCAGTCAGTAGCTACTTGACTATCCTGGGGTCCAGGGTTCACCTTGACATCTGCTGATTCAAGAAGTTTTTTAAAACTTAGATGTACCAGGTTAAAATCAAGTTCCAAAGAATAAAGGTGGGCACCCAGGCTTCTCATTTCCCATTTTGGTAAAAGACCAAAAGTCACCAAACTCACTTCAGCTGTATATTTGTCATGTGGCAGCTCCAAATATAGCCTGTTGTCGTAAGGTTTGATAAGAGATAGTCTGTCATGAAGAAGCCCATCAGTATCATGCAAAACTATAAGTTTAGATCCAGACACACACACACACACACACTAGTTCTTGTAAATTCAATCAATTTCTCTCTGGTGGCTGATTGGACTCTTTCGCAATTAACAGTTTTACCTTGCTCCGAGAGTCACCCCTGGACTTCAGGAGCTTCTTGGTCCCTCCAGTATCTGAGAATTAACCTTTTGGTCATAATCAGTGCCCCTTCCAATCATTTGTTTCTCCCTGACAGTGAGCGTGCATGTCCCTGGTTATCCTCACTGATGTCTAATCCCAGCATGACCAGATGAGAGTTGAGTTCAGTATCAACTGAGGTAATTTCCTAGCATATCCATTGATTTCTATTTTCAAACTCTGACATTTCACTCTGTCATACATAGCTTTTTCAAGGGGGAATTTGATACAGTATGCAGTCTTAATGGTCCAGTTTTCTGTTGCCTACAAGTATTTGAAATTTGTCACATTAGTGTCCGATTAATAGTTGCTGTCTGCAGGACAGGCCATAAGCCACGAGGCTAAGTTAAATGTACCAGCATAAGGAAGCAAAGTAAAGGATGAAAACATATTTAAGAAGGCTGGAATATCTAATTTAAGCTGCAGAGAGCAACCAATAACTATAACCTAAAGTAACAAATTCCAAATACCTGTAGGCAACCGGAAGTTGAGGCATTAATGTTGCATATAAAATTCACTTTGAAGCAGCTCCACATGACAGAGCAAAACATCAGGCTTTGAAAAAAAAAGGTTACAAGATTACTGTTGGCATTATTTCTGATGGCCTGATATACCTACTCAACATTTTTATATATGTTATACTTACTTCCCTAGAGTACCATAACAGTCTCTTTTTCTTTTGCTTTTATTCACTTCTTTCAGGAAGAGGCTGGTTGCCATAATGTTTTATTTTTTTTTATTTTTTATTTAAAAGTTTGGTAACCATGAGAGGCACACTGAGCCGAGACTCATTTCCAGGTGTGACCCGAAGAAGCGGTACAGAGGAGGCTAAATACATGCATGCATACATTACATAAGGGTGTGCAGGCAGGTAACAATGGAGCCTAAGTAAGAAAGTAAGTACAATAAGTGCAAGTTGCAGGCAGTTTACAGTGGTGCCTGGGAAGCAGCAAGTACAAGACATGAGAATCATGTATGAACAATATTTATAGCACTGGTACAGGATTTCAAAGGTAGGTTACAAATGTAGCATAGGCAATGTCTTCGGCAGAGGGTGAAACAAGAACATAGATACATAGACACTGTATGCAGATAAGGGCCTATGACCCACCCAGTCTGCCCATTTGAGCTTGTACAACATAATCACAGTGAAGGAAAGGTACAACTTAGCTGATAGATTTAGAACATGAATAGAAGACATAACACAGTGGACCCTGTAAGGGGAAATTAGTCAGGTTGGAGGCAGGTGCAAGAGGGAAGGGGTGCAGCAGAAGGTGCATTTAAAAAGATTTAATGAAGGCAGTAATCAGAGAGAGGTGGGGAAAGAGTTCCATATAAGGGAGAAGTGGAAGGAGAAAGCAGCCTTGCTCAAGTTTGAGCGGGGGCATGGAAGGCAAAAGAACAAGAGTCACATGTGTGGAGATGGTGGAATGTATGAGGAGAGGGAGATAGGAGGGAGGGAAGGTGGGGGGGGGTGCCAAACAAGTATTTGGAAGAGATGATGGAGGTGTGGTGGTTACAGCGGGAGGATAGAGAGGTGAGCAATAGAGAAGAGTAGAGGGTACAGTGGTGAATCCAGAGGGGGACATTTAAGGTGAATTGACAAAAAGACATTGAAAAGGACATCCAGCCTGGAGAGGGTGGATGCAGAGGTAGATCCGTACATGATATCAGCATAGTTGAAGTGTGGCAGAATGGTTTTAGTGGGGAGTATCTGGTGAACAGAGAGACAGTGAGAGAGAGAGAGTGTCTTTATTTCTATAGAGAGCACCAAGTTTGGGACAAAGCTTTGAATGGATACAGTTTATGAGTTGAGAAAACAATGCAACTGTCTAGCCAGACTCCTAGATACTTATAGGCCAGGACTGTGTTCAGCGTGGTGCCATCTAAGGTGGAGAAAGAAGAGGGTGAAGTGAGCTTGACTATTTTTTGGTGAGCTCCGAAAATCATGGAGACTGCTTTAGTGGTATTTAGTTTGAGTTGATTGGTTTGGAACCAATTCAAGACATGTGTGAAATCAGTTTGCAGCAGGGCGTTCACCTCGGGGGCAGAGGGGCCGGAAGTAAAGAAGATAGTGTCATCAGCATAAAAGGTGAATTTTGAAGGAATAGCATATGAGAGGGAGATTGTTAAGAAAGATGGAAAAGAGGATGGGACCAAGAACAGAGCCTTGTGGTACCCCTGCTAGAACTGGCGAGGGGGGGGATGTCGCCAGCCTGGATGCATTGGGAGTGACTTGATAGGTAGGAATGGAATCATTTGATTGATAGAGGGAAGAATCCAGCAAGTTCTAATTTGGTGAGTGGGAAAGGATGGGAGACAGAATCAAAGGCCTTGGCTAGGTCTGTGAAAATTGCTGAGGTGAGATGACCTTGATCCATACCTGTAAGAATAGTGTCTGTGACCTGGAAGAGGGAGGAGACAGTTGAGTGTTTTTTCTGGAAGCCAGTTTGGTAGGGAGACAGGAATCAGAGAAAGTGAGGAAGTGGGTGAGCCTGGTAAGGACCAGGGACTATTGAAGCTTGGCTAGAACAGGGAGGAGGAAGATAGGGCAATAGCTACCTGGTGAGCAGTGATTACCCCCTTTGTGGAGGGGTATCACTTTTGCAGATTTCCAGGCCTGAGGAACTGCACCAAGGGTAAAACAAAGGTTAAGCAAGTGGGACAGAACATGGGTAATGGCTGGAGCTGAAAGCTGAAGTTGGAGAGGGTCGAGTCCATCTAGGCTGGATTTGCAAGGTTTCAGTGATACAAGGCAAGAAGCACCTTGTGAGCATTACTCGATATTACTCGGTGTTTTAAGAGTGGAAGGAGGGCTAGGCCCATCGAGACCACTCTTCCCACACAAGTAGGATGAATTTAGTACTCTATACCCAAAATAAATTTGTCAAGTTTATTTTTGAATATTTCAAATGACTGGCTTTCCACAATATATTGAGGCAAATTATTCCACAATCTGGCAACTCTTAAAATAAAAAAATGCAGACGTTTATTTGTACTTGCCTTTGGTATAAAAATGTGCCTATTATTGCATTTGAGACTACTAGGTTTATCAACATAACTTATTTTATGGCTATCCATTAAATTCTGCTCATTTAATATTTTGAACATTAATAATAGATCACCACGATCTCTCCTGAGGCCGAGATCGTACACACCTAAAGCATTTAGCATTGATATGGGAGAAATTAAATGTATTTGGAATGGGAGGAGATTGCAGAGGAGTGGAGGGTTAGTAGGGATATTTTGAGTTGAAGGGATGTGCAGTGGAGTGTGGGGGTTGTTTGCTGAAAGGGTGTGCCATGGAGTGGGGGGGGGTTGGTGGCAGTGGACAGTAGGGTGCAGGTCGTGAAATATTTACTTAAAGTGGAGTCAACTGTGAGAGGGTCTGAGACTAGTTTGTTGCCAATGAGGAGGGGGGGGAGGAGGAATTTGATGGGTGGGGGTTAAGGAGGTAAGAGAATGTTTGTCAAAATGTATGAGGGGAGTTAAGATTTTCCTGTAATGTGTTCTTGAAATAGAGGGATTTAACTGACTGAATCGCTTTGGTGCACATGTTGCTCAGGGCTCTGTAGGTAGAAACATAGAAACATAGACTTTGACAGCAGATAAGGACTGCTTGGCCCATCTAGTCTACCCATTTCCCTACCTACAGGATAGGCCACAGATCCTAGTTAACCAACAGCCTATTTCTTCCTATTCACCACAAGAATTGCCTTATGTCTGTCCCACGCATTCTTGAATTCTCCCACAGTTTTAGACCCCACAACCTCCTCAGGAAGGCTGTTCCATGCATCCACTACCCTCTCTGTGAAAAAATACTTCCTCACATTGCCCCTGAACCACCCCCCCATCTTTAAATTGTGTCCCCTTGTTCTTGCACATCTCTTTTTCTGAAAGATGCTACCCTCTTGGACTTTGTAGATTCCACTGAGGTACTTAAAAGTTTCTATCGTGTCCCCCCCTCTCCCTTCTTTCCTCAAGGGTACACATGTTAAGCTTCTGAAGTCTCTCTTCGTATGGCTTCTCTTGCAGACCCTGCACCATTTTAGTTGCCCTCCTCTGGACTGCTGCTATCCTGTCTATGTCCTTGCAGAGATGGGGTCTCCAGAACTGGATGCAGTACTCCAGATGGGGTCTCACCAGCTGTCTGTACAGCAGGATAACAACTTCCTGTTTTCTGCTGGTGATGCCTCTCCCTATACATCCCAGTATACCCCCAGCCCTCCCTATTGCCTTCTCACATTACTTGCTAACCTTAAGGTCATCTGATATGATTACCCCCAGTTCCCTTTCCTTTTTTGTTGTTGTTACTAGCTCCCCCCCCCCCCATTGTGTATTCTTCCCCTGGGTTCTTGCTTCCCAGGTGCATTATTTTGCACTTCTTTGTATTGAATCCTAGCTGCCATGCTTCTGACCATTCCTCCAACCCTGCCAAGTACCTTCTCATCCTTTTCGCGCCTCCTTGTGTATCAACCCTGTTGCAGATCTTTGTGTCATCTGCAAAGAGGCATACTTTTCTTTCCAGTCCCTCTGCAATGTCACTTATAAAGACATTAAAAAGGACTGGACCCAGCACTGAACCCTGCGGTACCCCGCTAGTAACCCCTCTTTCTTCAGAGTGGACTCCATTTACAATTACCTTCTGTGTCCTATTGTCCAGTCAATGTTTTATCCAGGCTATCACCCTGGGACCCTCTCCCAGGCTGGTTAATTTTACTATTAATCTTTTGTGTGGGACTGTGTCAAATGCCTTGCTAAAGTCTAGGTAGGCTATGTCCACAGCCCCTCCCTGGTCTACTACTTTGGTCACCCAGTCAAAGAAATCTATTAGATTCGTCTGACATGAACTTCCCGCTGTGAACCCATGCTGCCTTAGGTCCTGTGCCCCACTGGCCTCTAGGTACTCAATAATTCTTTCCTTCAGAAGTGACTCCATCACTTTCCCTACCACAGAGGCCAAACTGACAGGTCTGTAGTTTCCTGCCTCTGTCTTGGTCCCACTTTTGTGAAGAGGAATCACATCCACCTTCCTCCAGTCTTCGGGTACCACACTATCCTCCCATGATTTATTAAAAAGAGTAGCCAGTGGTTTCACTAGTTCCCCTTTAATTCCTTTAGAATTCTGTGGTGAATTCCATCAGGCCCCATTGCCTTGTCCACCTTCAGTTTTAGGAGTTCTTGCAGAACCCTTTCTTCTGTGAAAGGACTGGGATCGAACCCCCTATCAAGAGTGCTTCTGCTAATTGGATTAGGCACTTCCCTCTCCTCTTTTGTGAATACTGAGCAGAAATATTCGTTCAGTATCCTTGCTTTTTCACTGTCCCCCTCTGCCCACCCGCCGTTCATTCTATTCAGCCTCACTATCCCTCCCTTTGTCTTTCTACGCTCACTGAGAGAGGTAATTTGGGGAAAAGGATGCTTTGTAGCATGCCCATGCATGGTCGTGAGTGTTACAGACCTTGATGATGTCAACTGATAATCAAGGATGGTGGAAATGTCTCACCCGGTGGTGATGTGATGGGGCAAGAGTGTTCCAGATTTTGTTAAATGTGTGACAGAAGAAGGAAAAGGCCGTGTTAAAATCATTTGAGCAATTGAAAAGGGACCAATCAGAAGAGGCAATATCATGTAGATCAACGATGTTTAGGGATCAAAAGGAACAAATCTAATGGTAGGTTGGGGGGGAGCAGGATAACTGTAATTTGCATATGCAGTATGTCATTAAATGATTGCTGCCTCCCTCATTTTTCCCCATTGCTCTATTGCTCTGCTACCCCTTCCTGGAACACCCCCCCCCACCCCCACTAGGCAGTTTCTGACTCAGTCTCCCATTTCTTTAAAGTCCACCCTCCTAAAGTCCAGAACCATTGTACTCAAGTGGTTTGCCTCTACTCCCATCTTAACATTAAACTACACTATATGGTGATCACTGGTACTCAGGCAACTGCCACCATGATGTCTGCAGAGCTGTTGCTGTTTGTGTACAAGAGGTCCAGTACTGCCCCATCCCTAGTTGGTTCATTGAACAGCTACCTGAGAAACGCTGCTTATTGGGAGTCAAAGATAACCCTGCTTCTTGTTGAAGCTGCAGCTGAAAGGCTCAAACCCACAGGTGGCAGATTGAAGTCCCCAACTAGCAGCACGTCCTCCTTATTTGCCATCCTGATGACGTCTTCTCCAAGTGACTTATCCAACTCCTCTTCCTGTGCTGGAGGTCTGTATACAACACCCTGTATGGACAGAGGCCCCAGCTTCTGTTACTAGTACAATCCACAGCACCCCCAGTTCTTTATTTTCCTCTGGGTGCCCCTGTATTTCCATAGCCACGATTCACTTCCTCATATGTAATACAACCCTTTTCCCCTCCTCCGTTCCTCATCTCCACCACAGAGAGTAGCCAGAAATGGCCATAACTCAGTCATGACTGTCAGTGCACCATGACTCCGGTTTGGCCACCAAATCCAGGCTAACTTCCCTCATGATTGCCTCCAGGTCAGGAATTGTATTTCCCAGACTTCTAGGATTGGCACACATGGCTCTCCATACCTTACTTCCTCCCTGCCTGCCTCCCTGCTTTCTCCTCCAACTCCTACACGTACTGCTTCAGAAAGTTCCCCATACCCTTCTTCAATTGTTACCCTCTTTGTTTCCTGTCTCTTACTCTTCTCTTCTAGCATTCTTGATTTATGCCTCCTGCCTTGTCTACACCCCTTTCATCTCTTGTGTTCCTGCCCTGGGGGTGCTTCCTTCACTTAGGCCCTCCCTTCTTGTTGCTTCATCATGTGGAGAGGGGCAATTTGTGCCTCCCTTGGTACTGCAGCTCCCCCAGCCCAGGTAGTTTAAATGTTCATTCAATTAATATTTAAACCTCCCACTAAGGACTGTGGTCCCCCTCCTGGAAGTAAGCAGGCCATCTCCCCTATAGAGGTTCATATCCTCCCAGGATGGCCCCCAGTTCCCAATATAGCCAAAGCTATTCTCCATGCACCATGTCTTCAACCAATTGTTACAAGCCCTAGAGTGAGGAGTGTGTTTTCCTCTCACCATTCATACACAGATAACACTTCAGCAAATGTCACCAGGTGTGCAAGCTGCTTCAGGTCCCTACCCAGCAACCTGAAATCACTCTACACTACTCTTACCCTATCCCTTACCATAACCAAAGGTACAGCACACAGCACATCTGTGCTCAGAGGGACTGGCTGCTTCTTGCTGAAGGGTTGTTAGCCCATCAATGCTTTGCGTCGACTGCCCCACGTCAACTGCCCCAACCACTCAAGGCCGGCTCTAGATTTATTGTGTGTGTATGGTCACATGACTAATCACATGATAGCCCTGATTTTTTCAAAGTGTCCATATTCCAATTGGCAAGTTATATTATTACACCACTAGGAGTCGCTAGTGATCCTTATCCTACTCCCTTTTCTCTATGTCCTTCTTCACCCTCCTACCTTTACATTAGCCACTGCTCCCTAGTGTCATCCTCCAGCTGTCCTTCATTTCCACATATTTCCCTTCATCAAGCAGCTAGATTCAAACCCTCGACCCTCGGCACCAAAGACGGGCACCCTGACAGCACACTATTCCAGCAGCCTCTCTTTCTCCTACATCATTTCATAAGTTTGAACCTTTCAAGTTTCATTACTGGGTATTGTTCAGTAGGTGGCCCAGCCCTCCCCCTCCCTGGGTGAATCCCTTTACTGTAGTTCTAGCCAGTACCTCTCCCAGCATCATACACCCCCCCTGCCCTGCGACGATGTCTCATACATTTTTGCTTCTGGCTCTCCTAATAGGCTTCCACAAACACTTTGGCATGGATGATGCCTTTTTTATGCCCACACTCCCACCACTATTAAACACCCCCTACTTTGCCCCCTTCCATTGTATGTCTACACCCTCGTCATACTCCTCCCCCCAATCTTCCTAATCCTGCACCTATATTCACCCTCATAGGCCCTGTTCCCTCATGACCATTAGGGCAATCTCACTTCTCTGCATTAACCCCATCTTTCAGTGTCCCGCACCCCCTGCCAAACCCTCATCCCCCCTCCACATCAGGGGCACTCTCAGAAGATGAAGGCAGTTGCCTCCTTGCTAAGCCCTGCAGAAGAACTGGTTACCCCCCCGACAGTGACATTTCACCAGCGAGGTCCCCCTCAGTGACTACAGTGCCTAGCCGCAGTGGGAGACCTGCTGGAACCCGACGCTGTCTGTCGGGGGTCCTGCATCCCCCCAATCAGCTCTGACTGGAGTTAAGAATCCTTAAGTGGGGGTGTGTGTGGGGCTCAGCCCCCGTGTGGGGGGGGGTTCAAGGGGCTCAGCTCCCCAAAGAAAATGAAAGAACAAAATGCGAACTGGCAGCCTACTGCAGAATGCGGTCGACCTGCCGGTGTCGCTGACAGGGCATTCGACAACATTTTTGTCGGACTCCCATCATGGATCCCAAAAAAACTAGTGCTGTTGCTACTTCTTTGCTCAGGCAATGTGGAAATAAACCCAGGTCCCCCACAGCCTTTGCCTCACCCCAGATTTTGCAACTGCATCAGGCATAAAAATGATGCTCTGCAATTTCCTGAGTCTAGCCAAGAAATTTCCCCTGGTCCAAACCTGAGTTGCCCCTACTAACTCAGACCTTTTTATAATCACTGAGTCCTGCCTCAAATATACAGTCACAGACCAACAGATCACCTTAGTGAACTACAAACTCTTTAGGGAAGTTATAGCGTCTAGAGGGGGTGGTGTAGTTGTCTACCCAAGGACAAATATAACAGCACCGATGTACAATGTATGTCAAAGCCAAAAGAATTTGAGCTGGTGTCCCCGAAAATTAATTTACCATCCACAGAAAGCCTCTCCATAATCAGATGTAACAGGCCTCCTGCAGGTGTTTCGGACTTTATCACTACTTTGAAGTCGCTAGCCACCTCCTCTGAAAATGAAACTATAATTCTTGGGGACCTAAATATGAACTGGCTCTCCTCCAAATCCAACAGCCTTAAAAATCTCAGTGATGACCTCGGTCTCACTCAAATCATCATGGAACCAACCTGGACAAACACTGCTAACCCTGTAAATAGCTCTCTCCTTGACATCATCCTAACCAACCATCCTCATTAAATTCTACAGACTGCCATCTTCCATAATGACCTGAGCAACCATGTACTTGTGGACTGCTCCAGGGCCCACCCAAAGGTCTGTACGGTACACAGACTCTTATCAAAGCATTTCTTCCATAAATTTAGCCTTGACTACTACTTGGCAGACCTTACAAATGTAAGTTGGCAAGGGCTCTACCTTGCCAAGACAGTTGATGAGGCTGTACAGATATTTAATGATAAAATCATATACCTGGCTAACAAACATGCCCCCATAGTAAAAATCAGAGCTCATAAGTTCTCCCAGCCTTGGTTTATGCCTGACCTTAAAGCAGTGCTTGCCAACTGTGATAAGCTATGGTCTTGTGCTAGACACACCAAATCACCATCTGATTGGCAGATCTTCAGAGCTGCAAAGAATGCTTGTGTCAAACTCACACGAACAGCAAAGTTTAACTTCTATATCACTACCTTAGAGCAGGCACAAGGCAATTCAGCTAAACTCTGGAAGGTTATGAAATAAATAGAAGCCTGACAATCCACTCCCTCTGTTCCTACCAAAATCATCGCTAATGGTGTAATTGTTAAGGATCATAACCTGATCTTTCATGATCTAAACACGCACTTCTCCACCATCGGGTTGGCATTTGACTCCTCCCCATATGCCAGTTTAGCCAACAGTGCCCAAGATGTTACCCTCCAGCTGTTGCCTCCTTTAATCCCCTCTTTCCAGCTCCAGCATGTTTCCTTTAAAGATGTAGAGGATCTCCTCATCAAGCTGGACACCTGGAAGTCCAGTGGTGAGAATGGGCTTGCTCCATCCTTGCTCAAACTTGGTTATCAATACCTTACTGCCCCCATACTACACTTATTTAACCTCTCCATAGATACCACCTCAGTAACCATCTGCTGGAAAGCCGCGCACATAATCCCTCTTTTCAAATCAGGTGACCCTTGTGACCTAAATAACTATAGGCCAATCTCTATCCTGCCTACACTTTCTAAAATCTTTGAGAAACTAGTATACAACCAGTTTAAGCACTACCCTGAAAGTTACTCACTCCTCAACCCTGTTCAGTCAGGTTGTAGGTCAGAGCATAGTACCATCACTGCCACTGCAAAAGTCACCAACGACTGGATTACTGCCCATGAAGCAAAGAAATTCACAGGCGCCGTCTTCCTCGACCTCAGCAAGGCTTTGACACTGTCGATCACAACCTTGTCATTCAAAGCCTATGCAATATAGGTACCACCAACTCCACCGCACTATGGTTCATCAGTTATTTGTCAGGTCAAGTCCAAGAAAACTAAAACTGACAGTCTCTTCTCAGCCCCCTTCCCATTGTCAGAGGTGTCCCCCAGGGCTCCATTTTAGGTTCAATCCTCTTTTCCATCTATATCAATAACATTGACTCTAACATCGGTAACTCTAAGCTACACTTCTTTGCAGACAACACAATTCTGTATTAGTCTAAGCCAGCCATGTCTGAGTTAGTGTAGAACTGCAAGCCACTTTCTCACACCTTGAGCACAACCTCTTCAATCAAAAATTGCTACTTAATTAGAAAAAAAAAATGAGGCCGTGTTTTTCACCCCCAACAATGTCCACTCCCTGCCATCCCAGACAAACGCCCCTATTATTACCCTGCTAGGGGAACCCCTAGAATCAGTAGCTAAGTTCAAATATTTAGGCATAAGGCTAGACTGCAAACTCTCATTTAGCACCCATATCGACTCCCTTGCCAGTAAGATAAAAGCCAGACTAGGTTTATTCTATAGAAATGCATCACTCTTTCCACAGGAGACTAGAGTCAGGCTTGTCCAGTCCACCTTCTTACCCCTACTTGATTATGGTGATCTAATATACAAAACTGCCACGGTCACTAGTCTGCACAAATTGGATGTCCTCTATTACCGAGCCATACGATTCATCACTAATGCCCCATTTAGAACCCATCATTGTGATCTTTATGCATCCATTGGCTGGGCTTCCCTTGCTATCAGGTGCTTGTTACACTCAGGCATCTGGGCGCTAAACATTCATCTGAAAAAGCTCCCAGACTACTTACTTTCCCTTGTTCACATCTCTTGATGTACCTACTGTACTGTCTTAGGAAGTCTGATTTTTTGTATCTAGATGTCCCCAGGACTTTTACCTCCTTTGGTATGATTGCCATCTCCCATACGCTACCTGCTGATTGCAACAACCTACAAACTACCCTGAAGCTTACTTGCTTCACTTCTGTTAATGCCTTTAAAACCCTAACCACAAGACTAGTTAAAGAAATATGCAACTGTCAGCTGTAATTCTGGCTGCTACTGCTGCTAATGTCTCCCTTGTCAGTGCTCTGTCCCTATTCTACACCCCCCCAGACCTACCGCAGTGCATCTTCTCCTACCCTCCCTTCTTCTTCTTCAGTTCTTCCACAACTCCCCCTACCCTCCCCTCTTCTTCCATCTCGCCCTTGATCTGCCACTCCCTCCTCTCATCACTCCTTATCACTGAGTCCCTATCTCCCCTCCCCATCTATTCTTGTACTCCAGCTTTGCACTACCAGTATGCCAGTAGTACTAAATGTACTCTCTCGTGGCCTCCTTTCTACAAAACTGGTATCCCCTTAAACCATGCACTTTACTTATTGTGTTAGTTTAGCCTCTGTCTGTTACTCATCTCTATTCCATTTATTTTTTCCCCGATATGCATATTATCCTCATGTGGCCTTTGTCATTTACTGTTTACTATGACTGCATTATCTACTGTATTTTTCACAATGTATCTACTTCTACCACCTGTATCATGAATGTATATAACCTCTGTTGTTTTCTGGATTAGGTATTATCATATGTATACTATGCTGCTACTTGCTTGTACTCCTGATATTTGTCTCAGGTCCTACTTGTGAATGAGCTTGCTCAATGGAGTTATTCCTGCAATAAACTTGAACTTGAACTTGAAACTTGAACTTATCTTGTAATTTGTCCCCAGGTGGACAACGGCATCTGTCTTCCTTCAGTATCCTGACACCATAGTGATCCTCTGAATCTACTTCCCTTCCCTTCCCTTCCTTCCTTCCTTCCCTTCCTTCCTTCCCTTCCTTCCATGCCAAAGCACCAGGAGGCACTTCCTCCCTCTCCCTTCCACCCTCCTGCTTCTGAGTCTAACCTCTGATGATAGAGTCCCCCACAAGCAGCTGTTTCCTCCTTGGTTATGGTCCTCTTCCTTCTTCCTTGGGGCTCCCCTTTTGAGGACCCCCATATCATCTCTTTCCACTGCTGTGGATGTCTCCTCCTGGCTGCCCCATTCTGACCAGTACAGCAAAGGAATTTACAGTGGTACAAGCTGAGTAGCATATACTCTGCCCTTCTCCCCCAACTTCCCAGAGCCCACCTTGCTCCACCCATTAAGCCTCTGCCTGCCTAGGCATCTTCTGCGGGAGTGGCACAGACTTGATGACCCCTGGGCAAAGAGTCTCTGCACCCTTGCCAGTTCAGTCTGGAGTCCAGCCACCTGTGCCCTCAGCTAGAGAGGTGAGTGGAAATGGGGCAGCACCTCAGTCTCCAGAACGTATCCTGAAAGACTGTGGCTCCACACCTGTTACACTGCACCACTTCCATGCTCATTCACTCCTTAACCCTTTTCTCTGTTGAACCTTCCCTGTATCCTCCTGCCTCCTTTCTATGTCTGTTTACTTTCTACCTCTTCTTTTCCTTTCCTGAAATGTATTTATTACCCTACCCTATACAGGATGTATCCTGTTTTCCCTTCTGCCAGTAGCTACCATTTCTTGAGGTCTACTATCTCTTGCTCCATAGTTGTTAGCCCAGTACCTGTAGTTACTTAGTCTTGCATAGTCATTTGCAGTATACCCATACATAGTACTGTGTCATCACCTAACTTGGTCTGGTGTCTCTCCTGCAGAGTCTACTGCAGACTACAGACTATCTGCAGATACCTGCAGATGTCTAGGGCAGATGTTCCACTTCTGTGCTGTTCTACTCATGCACTGGGACATGTTAATTTTGCCTTGCATATCTGACCCATACACTATCTCTTTAATACTGCTTTCTCTTACAACTCTGTTTCCAGACTAACATTAGTTTTATTGCTCCTAGGTTTTATGTATCTCTAAGGAGACCTGTCATCCCAGCTTCTCTTACTGTTGGCTGCCCCACTCCCTTTCCTGTTGCATTCAATGTATAGTCTTAAAAACATTAAAATAAAATGTATTGGGGAACTGTACTATGAATGGGGGTCATGGCTACATTTATCTATCTATCTATCTATCTATCTATCTATCTATCTATCTATCTATCCATTTACTGAATTTTTTTAATCAGGTGGCCCCACTGAGACTAAAAGTCCCTTTTCGGGGCAAACCAGAATTAATTACATAGGTAATGAAAATTATCAAAGAGAACAGAGAAGTAAAATAAAAAAATTGCGGGTATACACAATATTACAGATCATGATACAGCCTATGATAACCCCACATTTCATATCTACATCCTTTCTATTTCCTTGTCTATTTTTAGTTTTTTTCTCAATACAAGCACATTTTAATATATCACTAACACACTTCTGGGATATCACGGCATCAGCTCCCTTCTCAGGTAGTTGCAGGCATGAGGTGAAGAACACACCCAAGGTGTTGACATGCCACACCTCTAATGTACATTATTGCTTAAATAACTACAATATATACTTCAGATAAAAAAAGTCATCCTCATGCATTTTGCCTACACTCTTGGTCTATGCTTGTATGCTACATGCCACTACTAAATCATTACTTTCAATATGGATATTGCTCTAGGCTGCCCATCGTTTTGCTTCATCTTTTCTGTAATTTACTCTGCAATTATATGAAGCGGATGTAAGCCTCCACTGCTTGCCTTGAATTGCCTAAACATATTCTTAATTTTTGACTTTATTACTGCATTCCATTTGGAAATTGCATTTTTATTACTTCATTAGCTTTGCACATACTCATGTTACATGCTTCTTTGTTTTACAGCCACAGTTGCCTTGTTTTATTGTTACTTTGTACACATAATTGAGACCTTAGACAGGGATAGGCAAAACTGGTTCTGAATAAAAGAGACCCACAGAACCTGTCTAGATCTAAAATTCAGAACCAAGAAGAACCTTCCCCTAAACATCTATTTGAGTCAGCTCTGTGGTGCCAGGCAGCATAAGGCTGTCTTGCATGCTGGCAACCAGGGTTCATGCTCTGAGCCTGGGATGGCAGAATCATTCTTTTTTTGATTCCTAAGGAAGATGTGGTTGTGTTGCCCATTGCAGGGAGGGTGACTGCAACTTGTCTGACACTTCTAGGACTGTTGTGAGTATGCAAAATCTTGTGGGGAAGTAGGAGGGACTTAAATGGGAAAATTCCTTCCATTTATAACAATATGAAGAGACCACCAATTACCACCTGTGTCCACTGAGCATGTTAAATGGTCGACTCCCCCTATCTCCACTCTGTGTTCCATGTCTTCCCCCTCCTTCCCCAGCCTCACCAACTTGTGCATGTCCTGGGCAGGACAGAAAGAGAGGAATCCACCCTGGATGGGGAGTAAATCTCAGTTGTTCTAGCACACTGGTCTGTGAATGTGCCAAGAAGTGCTTGATCCTAAAAGGCAGAGTCCTTGGATGGGAGACATTTCAAATGCAGCACCAGAGTTACACACAATGTTGAGGGGGCAGGATGAGAAATTAAAAAAATGTTTGAGAGGCTCAAAATGAAAAGCGATAATCAGCATGGATTTACTGCACTGATGTATGATTCTCGTTCTCCTTGATCTCTCCTTAGCGTTTGACACTGTGGATCATGGGGTATTTTTGGACAGGATGAGATAGTATTTAGGACTCACAGGCAAGGTCATTAGCTGGTTGGAGTCCTTTCTCTGTGGCAGGTCCCAGAGGGTTTTACTAGGGAATTATTCCTCAGACCCAATGGAGCTGCCCTGTGAAGTTCCCCAAGGTTCTGTCCTCTCCCCCATGTTGTTCGCAGTATACATGCTGCCCCTGGGTGAGGTTATAAGGTGATTTGAGCTGAGTCTTCATTGCTATACTGATGATACTTAGCTCTACCAGTCCTTTGCACCTGGGAGATCTGATCCAGTCAACACGCTAAATGAATGCTTGGCCGAGATCCAGGCATGGACATCATTGAACTGCCTGGGACTTAACCTGCGTAAGATTGAGGTGCCGGCGGTTAAGCTGGGTTGAAGGAGAGGAGCAGAGACCTCTGGCAATTGGTTGGAGCTTTTTATTGGCCTGATTGAACTGGAGTCCTCCCCAAAGGTGAAGAATTTGAGCATTGTTCTGGAGAACGAGCTGACACTTGATGCTCAAGTGTCAGCTGTTGTCTGGACTGGGTTTTACCATCTCTGGAACATCCCCAAAATGTTATTCCCCCGATGACCTGGCCATGCTGGTACATGCTTTAGTCCACTCGAGGATTAACTACTGTAATGCACTGTACCTTGGGGTCAGAGTGGGTGCAATGCAGTGCCTGCAACATTTGCAGAATGCAGCAGCCTGGTTGTTGGCTGGACACTCGAGGTTCAGTCATATTACACTGGTGCTGCATGAACTGCATTGGATGCTGGTGCACTGGTGCATCACCTTTAAAGTAGGTCTTTTGACCTACAAGGCCCTACATGGGTTCAGTCCGGGCTACCTGAAGGAGCTCCCGCATCCCTACACCCCATCTCACTGTGTCAGATCAGCTGGAGAGGCCCTCCTGGAGGTCCCCAGGACTAGGCTAAAAACTTCCAGGGACCAGGTGTTCAAAGTGGCAGCCCTGATCCTCTGGAGTTCACAGATGGGGTACCTCCAGGAGGTGCCATCTGTAGAGTTCTTCAAAAACATCTGAAGACCTTCCTGTTTGAGCAGGCCTTTTGAACCTGAGGAACTTATTCTGGGACCATTGGACAGCTTGGAAATCAGTCTGATTTTAGATTTTTAATGGGTTCATGTAAAATGATATGTATTGTAAGCTGATTTTCCTTTATTGCTATCTTTGTATATTTGTATATTTTTGCTGTAAGGGCACCCTGAGCCCACGGGAAAGGGTACCCAAAATACATATAAACTCTACTATTACTACTACTACTAAATTACTTGGTATGAAAAGAGGTTTTTAAACAAGAAAAAATCTAGAAATCTTTTGAGTGCTACATATTGTAGATCCAGGAAAGAGTCCATGTCTAATCTTCAATGCAGATCTCAAAGTTATTTCAGAGTCTCTGGAAACATGGATTCAAACTGAATCAAATGGTTAAGTTCAGCACCACATCATGGCAACTCCTGTAGCCAAGGCCTAACTGTCCCTGTCTTAGATTCTTCAGTTAAAATATTAACACCATAACTGGTATCCACTAAGTGTCACTTTCATACCTCTCCCCTTTTGGGAAAGGAAGTATTACAGTCGAATACCTCATTACCACAAAACACTTCAAGGGTGGGTACTAACACTTCCCCAAATCTACAACCTAACATTCTTATGGGCATATGTGATTCAAAATTCTCATATTACAAGAACGGTACCTAAAATTATCTCCAATGCAGGACCTAGTCCACTGGTTGTTACACACGCAGAAATTAATTATATATATATATAGTATGCACCCCTCTCAAATAAAAAAAGATTATGTTGCTATATACAATTTACTTGTTGAAAAGGGATGTACAGTCTGTTTATTTGAAATTGTCCCAGTGCCAAGAGCAACCGACACAGTCACTGCTAATATTAAAGCAACAAATGAATGGTTCAGAAAGTGGTGTCTTAAACAGAACATATACTGTATTCCACATTGGGAAAGTTTTGACAGTAGGGACTCACTATTCTGCTGGGATGGTTGTCATCTCAGCAGGCATGGGAGTACATTATTGGGCAAAACCATACATTCCATTATTAACAAGCATTTAAACTAACGTGCTTGGGGGAGAATGGTCATTTTGCAAATTCTCTAATTGGGACTAATAAATATTTAAGCAACAGGAACTACAATTTTTATCATTTAATGCACGATCTCTAAATCAGTTGAGGAAGTCTGAACTAGAGCTAAAATGTACTCAACAGGATCTTTATATTATAGCAGTTACTGAGACATGGTGCGATTCTTCCTCAGGATGGATTAGGGAAATACCTAACTTCAAACTCTATCACAAGGACAGAGACAATTGGTTAGGGTGAGGAGTCTGTTTATATGTTAGAGAAGATATTACATCTTATGAAATTCCTACTCCTACCTCAACCTCTACCAAATCATTATGGGTTACTATCCAACCTAAAGGTCACCCTAAGCTTATATTGGATGTTTGCTATAGAACTCCATCTGAAGACATGCTCAGCACTTCTAATCTGATAAATGTTATATCTGAAATGATTGGTAAGGGAGATACCTTGATCATGGGTGACTTCAATTTTCCTGGTGTAAACTGGAAAACCTTCTCTGGCAGTACAGAACAAGAAAAACTATTTACCACCACGTGCCTAGACTATGGACTCAAACAATTGGTGGATTCACCCACCAGGGGGTCTAATTTACTTTATTTAGTTATTACTAATATTAAGAATAAGATATCTGACATTAAAATATTAGCTCCACTAGGCAATAGTGATCACAACACAATTAATTTCAGTATAAATATTTATATTCCTAAACTCTTTAACAATACTACATATAAGGACTATAATAATGCTAATTTTGATTTAATTAATATCAAAATCATTGAAATTGATTGGGAGGAAAAATTCAGGAATAAAACAGTAAACTGTGCATGGATTGAATTAAAAGACTTTATATACTCTCTGGAAAGTAATTTTATTACTACTAAAAAGAAATACAAAAAAGGTAAAATTCTTATTTGGTTCAACAAAACTATTAAAAAAATTAATTAAAAGAAAGGATATCTTGTTTAAAAACTTGACCCCCACTACCAACACATGCAACCAACAAGCCTGTGGGGGACAGAAATATATATATATATATATATGTGTATAGCTAGCTAGCTAGCTAGCTAGATAGCTAGATAGATAGATAGATACATTAAATAGATATTGTAACTAGCTAGCTAGCTAGATGTAGATACATAATAAAAAACTGAACCACAAAATAAGAACAAGAAAGAATCAATGGCATATGCAAGGGAGCAATTGAGTCTGCTCAGCAACACCAAGAAAGGCAGAAGCAGCAAGCAGGCACCACCACTACCAAACTGCATAGCCTCATCTAAGTCACTCTGCAGCAGCACCCTCTAGGCAGGAGGAATGAACCACAGGCATGTCAGCAGCAAGAGAAGCACAGCAACGGCACCCAATTGTCAAAGTTGGAACTGCAGCCAAGTAAATGCAGGGAGCATAGAATACATAGAAAAAAGGTTTTTTTTTCTACACAGCAGAGCAGTGACATCATTGGTGTGACCCTGTAGACATAGGGATGTCATGTCAGGCACCACATCAGGAATTGCTGGTGACGTGGCATCAATTAGATGAGTGCCAGAATTTGACACATTGAACAGAACTTTGATTCTTACTTGGAGTGTTTTGAATGTTCGTTAGTGGTGAATGCAGTTGCTGATGACAAAAAGGAGGGTGTCTTCCTGGAAGTTTTGGGACCCACAGCCTATGGACTTCTCAAGAGTCTCACTGGGCCTGTCAAGTTAGTGAACATGTGGTATGATCGACTAACTGAGACACGTTCATGAATTTCAAGCCCAAGCTGATTCTCATTAAAGAACACTTTCACTTTCATCATCTTGAACCAAAAGAAGTGTCACACACTTGCCGACAACATCACTGCACTGAAGCATCTGGCAAGCACCTGTGAGCTCAGCCTATTTCCAGATGATCCCCTACGGGATAGATCTGTCTGCAGTCTGAGAAGAGAAGGTTATCACAAATGGCTTTTGTCAGAAAAAGGCTTAACTTTTAAGTCAGTCTGTGATATTATACTTGCATTGGAGCTTGCCTAGAGGGATACTAGGGAAAAAGCAAAGCATTCTGAAACTCCAAGGAGTGGGGTTCATAGGGCCACCTATATGCCAGGAGCCAAAGGACATTACAAACGAAGTGGTCCACCACCATTTTGTTAGAAACTGCAAACATACCGAAAGCCAGAACCACAGGCCAGTTCTGCAAAGTTGAAACAACTGTGTTACCATTGAGGGGCTTACCACCAGCAAAGCACATGCTGATTTTGACAAGATAAATGCCACAAATGTGGAAAAGTAGGTCATATACAGACAGTGTGCAAAAATACATCACAGACTGTTCATGCACAGTACGTCACAGACACCATGCCAGAGACTGAACTAGAAGAGTCATTGCATTGTTCAGTGTCTATGCAACATAAGGTAATGGAGATGGAATTTGCCTCCAGATCAAGTTGGCTTGCAAATTGTTTAGCATGCAGCTTGACACCGGGGCATCAGTAGCTCTTGTGCCAGCTCACATCTACAAGGAGAACCTCAAGAAGTGCCCACTGCAACCATTTCATATACATCTCACATCTTACACTGGAGATCAAATCCCTAGTCTGGGGGAGTTTCAGGTACCAGCCACCTACGATGGAAGAGCATGGACCTTGCCTCTAGTGGTAGTCCAAGGAAAAAGACATGCATTACTTGAAACAAACTGGCTCAAAAAGATCAAGTTGAACTGGGAAATTATCTTCACCTTAAATACTGTGACAAAAGCACCTCAAGAAGCAGTGAGAAAGGTAGTAAACAAACATATTTTATTTTCCAGGACAGCAATAGCACAACCCAGAATTTCAAGGCAATTATCCGAGTGCAAGCAGGGGCTACACCAAACTTCCATAAGCCTCAACTACTACCCTATGCCTTAAAAGAAGCAGTAGAAAAAGAACTGGAAGATCTCTAAAAGGTAAGGTATTATGTCACTGTGACGGGGTAGGGTTATGACCCTCTCCCATTTTATATGCAGAGAGTTTAAAGCAAGGATCTATTTGGTCCTCTACTATTCTGCCACTTCTCTGTCTTTTGCATGTTTGATTGCACAATCAAATTTTCCTTTTGGCACCTAGGAATTGGCCATTCTGATAGTCCCACAATTTATCCCTGTTATCTTCCTTCCTTCCTTCATTTGCTGTTATTATTCTTTCTTTCTCCACTTACTTTTCTGTGGCTAACAAAATGTGAATCAGTATGTGAAACCGGGATCTCCTAAGTTGCAAATGAGAAAACTATTTATATTGTTGAAATGAATACAGACAGTTACTTGGGTTATAGAAGTTTGTTGTTTGGAACACAGAGGGTTGACCTTGAGAAATGTTTTGACCTTTCACAAGCTTGTTAACAGAAATGTCAGCAGGAAATCAGCCCTGGGACAAGATGCCTTAATTTGTGGCACCTGCTAAGAAGTTTAGATGTACTGTACTTTTCAGGTTGGTCACAGGAAGGGCAATGACAAAGGTTTATTAAATTATGTGCAAACAGGAGATACAGCTAACAAGAACATGATGTA
Source organism: Neoceratodus forsteri (assembly GCA_016271365.2). Lineage (NCBI taxonomy): Eukaryota > Metazoa > Chordata > Ceratodontiformes > Ceratodontidae > Neoceratodus > Neoceratodus forsteri. Next base: position 763,446,254 of record CM057451.1, read on the forward strand.
GAACTTAATTGCCAGGGTAACACATCTTTTAAAAAGAAAGAAATGTTTTGTTTAGTTTGCTGGAGAGAGAGATGGTTTATAAGAGACTCTCAGATGAAGGACTGTGTTTTTGTTTGTACTGCTTTTAAGAAGAGCTATACTGTACAATTAAACTTTTGCAATTTTATTGGTATTAATAATAATAAAATGCCACTTACAAATGTTATATCTTCTCCTGGTGTGCCTATGCTTCCTAACTTAGACTCTATGTTTGCACATAATTTAATAAACCTTTGTCATTGCCCTTCCTGTGACCAAAATGAAAAGTACAATATTCTTCAGGTGAAGCTACCTCTGGTTGGAAGCTGCAATACTGAACATAGGATTTGCAAGAAAGCAAGTTGTATGCACAACAGAGGGAGGTGAACCTTACAATTGTCCTTGGTTTGTAGCAGATATTCTGCAGGTGAAGGCTACTTCTAACTGAAAGGTGAAATAAGGAACTTAGAATTATCAGGAAAGACAGTCTTTCAAGCAACAGAGGGAAGTGGATCTAGCTTTACTTTTGTTACAATTCTTAAGATTTTCAGTGCAGGAAGAGTTTAAAGCACAGCTGACGTATTTTGGGGCTGACTTCTTTCAGAGCACAAACCACCAGGCTGTTTTGGGGCTGGGGAGGTTTACCTGTGTCTGACTTGGATGTCTGGATTTTTCTTTTTTGATTAGCAGGGTATTTTCTCTGTCAAATTGTTGTGTAGAGCATCTTGCTGACAGGAAAGCACTCATCGCAGTGGTGGGTCAGAGCTTATACCTGATTGTTTTATAAGGGCACAGTTTAGGCCAACCCCTGCCCACCCATCACCCCACCCACCCCTGGAAATAGTTCCCTTTATACCTGGGGTTCTGACATCATTTCTCAAGAGTGCAAGGTGCATATCACTGTCATATCCTCTCTAGCACACTGCACTGACAATATAAGCATACACATTGTATAATATATATATTTCTATATAACAAACCAATCACACACAGACACAAAATAAAAGTAGATAAACATGTGGGCAGTAGTGCAATGTAATGGCTGTGGGGCAGCAGTCTTCCAGGAGTCTTTCTGGAGGCTGAGATGTTGCCCTATTTGCAGACAACTCTCTGCCCTGAGGGAGGAAGTTGTTCATCTTCAGGCCACACTGGACAGTAGTAAGGGAACCTTCCCCCAGACCACACTTAACAGTAGGAAGGGAACCTCCCCATCCAGGGAGCACCAGAGCCACCACCACTACCTCAGAGGTTGCGAGGAAAGCACAGCAGTTGGACCACAGTGGGCTCAGGGAGGGTGAGAATGGTGGAACAGAGGCACACCCATTCAATTGTTCCACTCCACAATCCATACACCATTCTGGGGGAGCATAGCTGCCCTATGGATGCACCCACAGAGGAGACTAAAGAGGCTGAGGATGACTGTCACAAGGGAGGCCCACAGGAAGGAGGCAGAGGACACCACAAGGAAAGGAATCAGCTCCTGGTGGGGGACTCAATTATTAGGGGGATAGAACTGGGTGGAGCAGGAAAAACTGAAGTAAGGTGCCTACCTGGTGCCATGGCTTGGAGGGACAGGAAGCGTATCCTCAGGATCACGAGAACAGCTGCATGGAAGTCTGAGCTGGACATCATTGTCCAACTAGGGACAAATGACTTGGCTCATCATGAGATTAGAGCAGTGCAGGAGGACTTTATAGAGTTGGGAAGGGGCCTAAGACAAGTAGCACACACAGTATCCTTCTCAGAGGTGCTGCCTGTCAATGGCATGGGTGAGGCAAGGGTACTTTGCACCATGCAGTTTAATGAATGGTTGAAAAAATGGTGTGGCGCACAGGAGTTTGGCTTCATTGGGGACTGGGATTCCACCTGGAGGGACACCAGCCTATACTGGCAGGATGGTCTGCATCTGTCCAGGAAGGGAACAAGTCTTTTAAGCAATCAGTTTAAATGCTTCATTGGCAAGCTTTTAAACTAATCAAGGGGGAGGCACTGATAAGCAGCAGGAAAATCCCAGCCTCTCCCTACAAAACAGGGTACCAAATGAGAAAAAGACCGAGGTAGAAAGGTCAGTGGGGGATGCTGCAACAGAAGGTAAAGCCATCAAAAAATGGAGAGCAATGAGTAGCAATGCCCATAGCCTGGGTAACAAGCTTCCTGAATTAGTGGCCTTGATGGAGGAAGAATATCTGGATATTGTGGCAGTCACAGAAACAGGGTACACACAAAACCATGACTGGGATGTAAACATACCAGGATACACTATCTACAGGAGGGACAGGGAGGGTAAAAGAGGAGAAGGAGGAGTAGCTCTTTACATAAGGGAAGGAATCAAAGCAACAGAACAAAAGGTTAAACAGGGAGGAGAAGAAGCACTGTGGGTAAATTTGGGGACAGACAATGGCACCACAATCCGCACAGGGGTTGTATACAGACCCACTTCTCAGGGGGAGGAAATGGACAAGGTAATGATAGAAAGTATACTTAGAATGTCAGAAAAAGGGGAGATATGGCTGATGGGTGATCTGAATATGCCAGATGTTAACTGGAGTTCAGTTGCAGCAGCCACTTCAAAGAGTGGGGTAATTCTAGATGCCCTACAGGGGGCATTCCTTAGACAACTAGTATTGGAGCCCACTTGAGAGGGAATAATCTTAGACCTGGTTCTCTCAAATGGAGATGGAGAGAGGATCACAGATGTAGAAGTGGGTAGCCATCTGGGAACTAGCGACCATCGAACAGTATGGTTCACAATAAACGCAGCAATAGAGTCAAGCCATAGAAAGGCAAAAATACTGGACTTTAGGAGGGCTGACTTTGCTAAATGGGTGAGTGCCTAAAGAATGCACTAGCAAATGGGCAGGAAGGAGGGTGGAAGAACAATGGAAATAATAAAACTGCCATCACAGAGGTAACAAGCCTTTGTGTGAAGCAAATAAACAAAACAAAACAATGTAAGAAACCATTATGGTTCTCAAAGGAAGTGGCAGTGAAGGTTCAAGAGAAAAAGAAAGCATTCAGGAAGTACAAGGAATCACAGAAGAAGCAGGACAGAGAACTGTATCAGTTAAAGCAAAAGGAAGCTGGGAAGGCAGTCAGAACAGCAAAGGACCAAATCGAGGAAAAGATAGCCAACTCAGTTAAGAAGGGGTATAAAACCTTTTATAGGTACATCAGGGAGTGAAGGAAGACCAAGGGAGAGAGAGTGAGGCTTAATAGAGGGGAGGGATGGTGGGCAGAGGGTGACTGTGAAAAGGCAGAGATACTAAACAAATATTTTTGCTCAGTATTTACAAATGAAGAGGGGGAGGAGGTACCTAAAACAAACAGTAGAAACACTCTGGATATATAAGTTGATACCAGCCCATTTACAGAAGAAAGGGTTCTGAAAAAACTCTTAAAACTGAAGGTGGACAAAGCAATGGGGACTGAAGGGATACATCCCAGAATTCTAAAAGTACTAAGGGTAGAACTAGTGAAACTACTGACTACCCTCTTTAACAAATCATGGGAGGATGGGGTGGTACCCGAGGACTGGAGGAGGGCATATGTGATTCCCCTTCACAAAATTGGGAGCAAGGCAGAAGCAGGAAACTACAGACCTGTTAGTTTAACCTCAGTGATAGGGAAAATGATGGAAACACTTCTGAAGGAAAGAATTGTCGAGTATCTAGAGGCCAGAGGGGGCACAGGACACAAGGCAGCATGGATTCACAGCAGGAAGGTCATGCCAGATGAATCTGATAGATTTCTTTGACTGGGTGACCAAAGTAGTAGATCAGGGAGGGGATGTGGACATGGCCAACCTTGACTATAGCAAGGCATTTGTCACAGTCCCACACAAAAGATTAATATACAAGTTAGCCAGCCTGGGAGTGGGTCCCAAGATGACAGCCTGGGTAAAGAATTGGCTGGAGAATAGGACACAGACAGTAATAGTAAATGGAGTCCACGCTGAAGAAAGGGGGGGGTTACTAGTGGGGTACTGCAGAGTTCAGTATTAGGACCGGTCCTCTTCTATGTCTTTATAAGCGACATTGCAGAGGGACTGGATGGAAAAGTATGTCTCTTTGCAGATGACACAAAGATCTGCAACACAGTTGATGCACAAGGTGGAGTGGAAAGGATGAGAAGGGACTTGGCAAGGTTAGAGGAATGGTCAAATGTATGGCAGCTTAGATTCAATGCGAAGAAGTGCAAGGTAATGCACCTGGGAAACAAAAACCCAGGGGAAGAGTACACAGTGGGGGGTGAGATACTAACAACAACAAAAATGGAAAGGGACCTGGGGGTAGTCATATCAGATGACCTATAGGTGGGAAAGCAATGTGAGAGGGCAGCAAGGAGGGCTGGGGGGATACTGGGATGCATAGGGAGAGGCATCACCAGTAGAAAACAGGAAGTTGTTATCCCTCTGTACAGACAGCTGGTGAGACCCCATCTGGAGTACTGCGTGCAGTTCTGGAGACCCAATCTCCACAAAGACATAGACAGGATGGAAGCTGTCCAGAGGAGGGCAACTAAAATGGTGCAGGGTTTGCACTGGAAGACATATGAGGAGAGACTTAAGGAGCTTAATATGTATAGCCTCGAGGAAAGGAGGGAGAGAGGGGAGATGATAGGAACTTTCAAGTACCTCAAGGGAATCAGCAAAGTCCAAGAGGGTAGCATCTCAAGGGAATCAACAAAGTCCATGAGGGTAGCATCTTTCAAAAAAAGAGGTGTGCAAGAACAAGGGAGCACAATTTGAAGATAGAAGGAGGGCTGCTCAGAGGTAATTTAAGAAAGTAGTTTTTCACAGAGAGGGTTGTGGATGCATGGAACGGCCTTCTGGAGGAGGTTGTGGAGTCAGAAACAGTGGTGGAATTCAAACATGCATGGGACAGTCATAAGGCAATTCTAGGGGGTGGGGGTAGGAAGAAGTAGGCTGCTGGTTAACTAGGATCTGCAGCTTATCCATTAGGTAGGGAAATGGGCAGACTGGGTGGGCCAAGTGGTCCTTATCTGCCATCAAATTCTTTGTTTCTATGTTTCTACAACAGTTGGTGTCAGATAAAGTGGGATATACAGTACACTGTACATTGTCTAAGCCACGTGTTTTCTGGATGGGCACTAGATCTAGTAGGAGTAGTAGGAGTTTTTATTTGTTTATGGCACCCTTTCTCAAAGGCCCAGGGTGCCATTACATGGAATTTAAAAGCAATATTCAGTATCAATGAAATATCTTAACATACTCACATAACATAGTATCATTCCCTACAAATTTCCAAATGTCTGTGAATCAGTCACTCCTACTACAACAACTGTCTCTAATTGGTCTATCAAGTTTTGCTATGCTCTGGTTCAAAAACTGTGTTGCAGCTTGCTCCCAATAGATGAAAATCTCTGATACCACCTCTGACAAAAAGTGTAGTCCATTCTGGTGTACCACGAGGCTCCATCTTAGGTCCCCTCTCTGTTCTGTTTATTTCTCGTTAATCTACCACGCAGCTGCCACCAATGGATCCTCCTGTATGCCAATGACACAGTTGTCTTTACAAGTCACTCTAACCCTACTCTCCTTGAATAACATCTGTACTGCAGCTTTCAGGAAGTCAAGAAGTGCTTCTGTGATCATAACTGGTCCTGAACTTTAATAAAACAAAGGTGATGATGTTCAGCACATCTCATAATAAGCATAAATCACATGCCCTAACAATAGAAAAATGGTTTGGAGTCCCTCTTGAACTGGTTGAGCACTTCAAATAATTGAAACTTACCTTGGATAACCACCTCTTCTACAATCATCACATAGAGAATGTTGCCAGGGCCATTAATATAAGGATCAGACTACTGTACTGGCACAAGAATTGTTTGATACCTGAAGCACTCAGGCTGGAAATCTACAGCTCTGTTATATCAATCATTGATTATGGTCTTGTTATTTATGGTTTAGTCACCCCCACCTCTCTTAAAAGGATAACTATTGCACTTAATAAGGCGAGCAGGCTGCTAACTGATTCTACTCACCTTACCCACTCTTGTGATGTACAGTGGTAGCCACAGACATTGCCAGCTATTTCCAGATATTTTGTGAAATTTCTGAAGTTTCTCTCTGCTGCCCCTACTGTGGAAATGCAGAAAGTAGGAGATATTTCTGGAAATATCACATAAATTTCAGGAAATAGCTGGCAGTGTCTGTGGCTGCTACTGTATATGTGCTTTTGGGCTAGCAAACCAACTACTTCTTGTCTCTAGATGTCGGACAACACAAGGATAGCAGGCTTTCTCCTATAGATCACCACTATGGCTCAATGCATTGAACTCTGAAATAGTATCTTTACCCAGGCTTGGACAGTTCAAACACCTGATCTGCCAGCATCTCATATTAAACAGCTCCTGTGATTGCTTCACCTAAATGGACATCTATTGTATCTGCCTCACCTAATTTCTGGTGCAGCCTTTTGTTCCCTAAGTTTCCCTTTTGCATACTGTGGCACATCTATCTTCTCTCATTCTCTCCCATCCCACCTGTATACTTACTGTCTTTTATCTCTGATCACTTTCCCTAACTGAGCTCTCCAATCTTTTCCCACCCTACTGCATCATGCGACAAGGCCTTTGGCTGCCTCCCTTTCCACCTGACTGCTTCATGTGGCAAAGCCTTTGGCTGCCTCTTCTCATCTGCCAATCTGTCCCAACCTTCCCCTTTTCTTCCATACTTGTTCTCATCCTCTTATTCCTACTGAAATGTGTTAGCATAATAAGTGATTATCAGCCTTAAAAATTTATGTTGCAGTTACGATGATGTTATTGTTTATTGCCTTGCTTAGATATCCAAAGTTAGTCTTTCTTTGTATGTTTGTAACCCTCCACTCTGATGTGGAACCTTCGTAAATGAGGCGGTTTGCGTGCAAAGGTCTCCAATCCAAGACTGAGTAAATAAAACAAATAAATAAAATAAACTCCAACTTACAATTATTAATCTCCAAATGCTTGTCAGAACTGAAAGGTTTTAAACAACTTTTGAAAATCTCCCCAGAGGGGTCCTCCCTCAAAGACCCAGACAATGAATTCCAGAGAGCTGGAGCAGCCACTTCAAATGGTCGGTCCCATGAAGATTTTGACCTTGCTCTGGGAACTTCCTGGAGGCCCTCCCCTGCCAAGCAAAAAGAGTGTCTCTGGGCATAAGCGTGAAGAAGCTCCAACATGTAGCCTGGACCCAGCTCATGTAGGGCCTTACAGGTCAGCAGACCTATTTTTTTTTATTTATATTTTAGCCTCGATTTTACCCCAATTTTCTCCCAACCCTGACTGTTCACGCATGCTTGTGTGAAGGTGTGTGCATGCAGTGGTGCTGGGACACCCTCCCACTGCTTGCTGCCTGTTTGCCAGCACTGCTCATGGATCTCCATCTGGGGCAGTGGAACTATGGTGGGTAACAGAGTCCTCCCCAGAAGAGGAGAGGAGAACTGCATTTTGGCTGCTCAATCCTGCTCCCTCCCTACCGCCAGCCCCATGCTGGCTCTCTAATGACCCAGGCTCATTCTGGAACCCTGGTCACCTGCGTGATGCAAGGTAAGGGGTCCAGTGCCTCAGCCCTCAGCACCACCAGGCCAGCTCCAGCAGACCTATTTTAAAGGAGATGCACCACCACACTGGTAGCCAGTGGTGTTTGTACAGGACTGGTAAAATATGATAGGATCTTGAGATAACCCTCAACAACCATCCCGTAGCATTCTGCAGCAGTGGCAGGCACCACAATGTACCTTCCTTGACCCTGAGGTATCAAAGAGGCATAGAAGAAAGGTATAGATACTGCAACAGCAAGCCCAGGAGTGGTTACCAGAAGAATGGGAGCCAAACTAGAACTGGAAATAAAAGTCCAAACTGAGACTGTACAGGTGACACCAGTGATAGAGCAAGAACACACAGTGACAGAACCTGAAAGTATGTCTGCCTCCTTCAAAAGGTAAACAGTACAACAAGTAGAGACTGACAAGCAGAGAAAAGAAGCAGCACAGAAAGATGTAGTGACAGTTGCAACACAGAAGATACAGCAACCGGAGCAGTGATGGCTGGATGTCTTGCAAGCCATCAAAGCTGGAGAATCTGGTACAGGTCCAGACGATCAACAAAACAAACAAATTGAAGGACATTAAACTTGCAGAGCTGTGTCCCTGGGATGATGTTGAAGCATACCTGTCACATTTTGAAAGGGTTACTGTAGCCTGCCAATGGCCAGAACAGCAATGGGCAGTCAGTCTGGTACCTTATCTAATAAGTAAAGCTGAAAGGGCCTACAGCAATATGTACACTGCACAGTCAGAAAATTATGAGCATGTGAAAACGAACTCCTTAAAACATATGACACATCAGGAGAGACCTACAGGCAGAGATTCTAGTCCCTGAAGTGCCACTCAGTTACCAATCCTCAAAAAGCCTTCACCTTACTCAGAGAACTCCTCAATAAATGGCTCCAACCAGAGGGCAAAGCAGTCCCACAGATCACTGATGTATTTGCAATTGAGCAATTCATCAGCATCCTTCCCACAGATGTGCAGCTTTGAGTAAAAGAACCCTGATTAGAAAGTGGAGAAAAGGCTGCTTTTTGGCCAAGGACTATTAGATGGCCAGACAGACAATGCAGCAATGAAGTAACAGCCACGGAATGGTAAGACCTGCTTTTCCACAGTTTAACTCCAGATCAGATAAAAACTCTGATGGAGGTAACAAATCTGCACCAAAGCACTTTATTTGCTATAACTGTAATAAGCTAAGACATATTGCAAGAAATTGGCATAAAAATAAGGAGGGTAACACTGGACCAAATTTGATCTTAGAAAAATTGGGGCAAGTACTTAACAGATTTCAAGGTGGGGGACATGACTGTGAAGGGTCTTACTTATAAATTTGGGAAGCCACCAGACCCTCATGCATGCTTAAGTTCTGAGAAAAGACTGTGCAAAAGGACCAGGTACTGGGGTCATCTGCATCCATGGGAACACTCAATACTATCCCACTACCCAAGTGACGCTGAGTATTAATGGGGTGTCATGCCAAATGAAAGTGAGGGAAGTATCTAAGCTACCTGATACTGTGATTACTGGAAATTACTTTCTAGAATTTGCAAAGTTAATCACAGAGGGAATAAATCCTGCTGTTTCATCAGCTGTGATAACGAGCACAGGCAAAAAAAAAATCTCAAGTGCTGTGGATTCTTTTTCTTTTGGTAACTTTGATTCAGACTTGTCTGAAACCAGCTCCAAGATCAGGAGTCCAAGAAAGAGAGAGGGCACCTGAAAAAACAGTGGCTACAAAAGATTGATGGACATAATGGATTGAAATAAGAAAATGCTGAAACTAAATAAACTGATAATGATTTTATTTCTGAGCAGACTAACAATGTTTCTCTCCAAGGTTATTTTAAGCTGCTGGGGGTGAAACAAATACTGGGTGAGCCAATGTTTAAAAAATATAATGGATTACTCTACCAAGTTTGAGTTAATCCTCAGATGCAGCAACAGGTAGAGCAATTGGTCATACCAATGAAGTGCAGAACTGAGTTGTTACAGACAGCACAAATAATCCTATGGCTGGTCACTCAGTAAGGGACCACCCTCTTGCCAGATCAGTGTACATATTTCACAGGACTGGGATTCATGAAGATGTTACCTATTGCTGTTCTTGGTCTGAATGTCAGAAAATAGTCCCAGCAACTAAAAAAGACAAGGTTCACCTGCTGGCTCTACCCTTGATAGAGATAACTTTTGAAAGAATTGCAATGGATGTGGTTGGTCCCTTAGACAAAAGTAAAAAGGATAATCAATTAATTTCGGTAGTATGTGACTATGTTACTTAATACCCAGAGGCAATTCAAATGTTTTTTGTAAACATATTTTATTGAACAGCTTCAACCTTACAGTACATGCATTTCAAAGAGGCAAAACAGTACAATGGTATACAGATAACATTCCTTAAACAGCAGTTGCATACAGATATAATACATTCACCAGTTAGTGGTGAGCTAAACAACAAATGCATAAAATGCCAGGAAGAATTGCTGTTCACCTTGATCCAGAATTCATATTCTTTCACACCCATCCACAATCCTCATAAGCTAATTCTAACCTCCTCCACTGCCATCAGAAAAGGGCTCCATATTTTATAGAATAATTGCTTCTGACCATTTGCGCTGAATTGACATCTTTCAAGTTTCATGTAGCTTGCCAAATTATTAACTAGTGTGCTATACTGAGTGGAGTGGTGCTAACCAAGTGCTGGGCAATTGTTTTCCTGGCATTGACTAGGGCCGGGTCCCATAGTCTATACAAGGCAGGCTGCCTTGGATTCAAGTCTGTGCTCCCAGCATGAGCTCCAATGGGGTGAATGGAAGAGTGAAATGTAGGATACATTGCACGGTTTTATGAACCTGTGCCCAGAAGGGGGGGACTTCATTACAAAGCAAAGCTAGGTGTGTAAAGGAACCACTTTCAATTGAGTACTTTGGACATGTGTCAGAATTGTTTGAGTTATATTTAAGAAGTTTAGTAGGTGTTAAGTAAGCCCTATACAGGAAACTCAATTGGACCCTATGCAGTTTATTAGACCTGGAAAAAAAAGGATATATGTTTCACTGCTGCATTCCAGATCTCATTGTCTATTGTAATGTGTAAGTCTTGCTCCCAGTATTTCCTGGCTTTATTTTCTGGGACAGGAGTTGAGCTCATGAATAATGTATACAATGCAGAAAGAATCAATGTTGACAGCTATGGTTTACATAAGATCCCTTCAATATGAGACAGCTGTGGGTTAAGCCCATTCAAGTGCTGGTGTATTCTCAAGTATTCAAAAAAGTCCCCGGCCTAAGCTCAGTAAAGGATCTCAGTACCCCCTATAGTATAAGTTCTTTATATACAATATACCACATTTTCCCATCTTAACAAAGCCTTATGTAAAAAATGTTGTAACCTTTCTGGTTTTTAAATCCCACTGTTAAGTAGGCATTTGCTTACAAGGCTTTTGAGTACCCAATAAGATGACACATACCATTCCAAATTCTTGCCAGTTGATGTATAAAAGGTTGTTTTTTTTAAATTTATTTGAAGTATAGTTGCTGAGACCTATAGCTAGGAGACCATGTACCAGTCCCCTGATACATGCTTTTCCTCCATGCTCTGCCACACTGGCAGCTTTCCCCCAGGAGGGCAATATAGAGAGGCAATTTGAGATGCCCAATAATAATATTTGAAATGAGGTAGGGCCAGGCCACCCTTTCTGACTGGTTGTTGTAATGTAGTTCATTTAATTCTAGCTGATTTCCCTCACCATAGAAATCTGTTAAATATGGAGTTCAATTTTTTGGAAAAAAAATTCCAGGCACTCTTATTGGCAAGCTTTGGAAAAGATACAAGCATTGTGGGAATATGTTCATTTTTATTGCATTGATCCTGCCTATAAGGTTGATAGGTAGGACCTGCCATTTCTCAGTCTCTCTTGACATTTTCTAACAGGAAATTTAAATTACTGTAGCTCTAAATGTATTTGAAGTCTTTTTAGGAATATTTATCCCTAATTATTTTAAAACCTCAACTGTGCACGGCTGCACTGGTAGATTGAATACTAGATTGGGATTATCTCCCCCCAAAAGGAGAATCTCACTTTTTTGACCAATTTTGCCGGTGACTTGGTATCTCACCATATTCAACTAATATATTTGGTAAGGTCCCTAATATTTTAGATTGATCTCTTAGGTAACCCAGCAGATCATCTGCAAAAAGGGATGTTCTATGGATTGTCCCACCCGCCTCAAGTCCCAAAATCAGCAGATCACCTGCTAAAAGGGGTGTTTTATGGATTGTCCCACCTGCCTGAAGTCCCCAGATCTGCTTATCTTTTCTCACCGCAGGAGCCTTCATATACAGTACAAGAGGGACAACATCGGGCAGCCCTGCCTAGTTCCCCTAGTTAACTGTAGAGGACAAGTGAGCCAGCTGTTAACTAAGATTTGGGCTCTAGGTTTATTATATAGGGGCAGATCCATTTTAGCATATTTTCTCCTATTCCAAACCTCTCCATTGCCCCAAACATATACCACTCAACTCTATCAAATGCTTTATCAGCATCTAGTCTTAGGATTGCCATGCCTACTTTCAGTGGTTTGGCCACATATTGCCAGACAATATTCAAGGTCCACCGGATGTTGTGCTTCCCTGCATACCTTTTACAAACCCAGATTGAGCCAAATGATGATATTCAGCAAAACTGTTTCAATTCTCCAGGCTATCATTCTGAATATAATTTTTTAGTCTGCAGGTAGCAGTGAGATTGGATGATAAAGAGCATAGCACTGGACCTTTCCCTGATTTGGGGAGAATACATATGGTAGCTGATCATAGGGATGGTGGGAGGGAACCCATAGCTAAGCTTTCTTGTATTTTGTCCATTAATGGTTCTTGTAGGCAATTCTGGAAGACCTCATAAAAGTCCATTAGAAAGCCATCAGGGCCTGGAGTCTTGCCACCCTTGAGTTGCTTAATGGCTGCCACTACCTCATCCCAGCCCAGTGGTGCCTCCAGTAGGCTTCTTTGTGTCTCAGTTCTGCTAGGTAGTACAATTCTATTCAAAAACCCTCAGATTTTTTCATCAGTAGGGGATACCTCTGATCTATGAAGGTTTTCATAAAATTGTCTAAAACATTCTCCTATTGTGGAGTCATCCCTTACTGTTTCACCAGTAGGTGTAAGTATTGTTGCAACATTTTTTGTGTTTTCCCTGGTTTGTAACTACCATACTAGTAGTTTACCTCCAGCATCTCCCTTAAAGTATTGCTCTGCTTGTGTCAGTAAGAAGACTCTTTCAATTCTGATATTGTATAGAGTATTGAACTCCCATTTAAGTTGTTGAACAGATGGTAACCTCCCTGAATGGGTGCTTCCTTATGGTCACGCTCTGCTTTTATTTTTTTATTCTCTAAATCTAGTAGTCTTTTTTCATTTACTTTCTTACTGTGAGGGGCATAGCAAATTATTGCCTCCCTTAACACTGCTTTGAGAGCATCCCATCTCATTGCTGCAGAAGTTTGCCTTGGTGATTATGTATCAAATAATCGGCAGTTTGTTTTCTAATATACTCATAGAACTCCTCTGTTTTTAATAGGGTAGGGTTGAGCTTCCAAGCCGTACTTCCCTGCACCGAGCCCATTCCTTTCATTGTTAGCTGTACTGGAGCATGGACTGATGCAATGATTGGACCATGTGCTACCCCAATAAATCAGGTAACAGGCTCAGAGAAATAATCACCAGGTCCAGCCTAGCATAACTTCTTGCAGAGTGTGAATCATAGATATAGTCCCTGATTTTGGGGTTCAAATATCTCCACGCATCTAGTAAGTTGTGATCTGCCAGCAGCACATTTAAGGCTTTGGCATTTTTAGTGCTAGGTCCATCCATCCTAGAAGATCGATCCATTATGTTGTCCAGGGCACAGTTAAAGTCACTGCATAGTATCCATGGGCCTACAAAGGAAGACATTTCTGCAGATAGCCTATTATAGAATTCTGGTAGTTCTATATTAGTACAAAAGGTTTGCAAGCTCAACCCCTGCATTTAGAATACAATTTAATGAAATTAGTGGTGTGGCTCCTGGTGTGTGACTGAACAGAAATATATGGTTAAGGTACCAGGGCACTAACCCCCCCACCTTTTACCGCATCAAAGCCTGCACTTTTTTCAAATTAACTCCAATGTTCTTACTTTTCATACTTTTCAGAGGGGCTCTTGGTTCTCATCATCCAGCTGAACCATGATTACTGTAAGCCTGACCACTTCGGCAAAGTGACCACCTCCATCGGTCAGGTAAAAAGCATCACATTTTAACTTGCCACATTCTTCCTATTGTGTGCTGGCAATCAGCCAGGAGGGTGGAACCACTAGACACCAGGGATGTGGAGTCTTCGGGAGGGTGGAAAACACTTTTTTGTTGATATTATACATGAAATTCCACATTTCTCATGAGTAAAATTTTCACAAAGTTTTTCACGAGGTGAAATTCCTGATTTTGCTGGAATTTCACCTGCAAAATAAAATTTTGCCACATCTCTAGGTATGCAAAGAAAAGATCCCTCTAGTTATTCTTGTTTATAAAGTGTTAGTGTGGAGTGGCACCTACAATTATCATTGAGGAACCAGAAATGCTACTAGTAAACCACACATTGATCAGTTAATTTGTGGGTTCCCTTTCGCACACCATAGGGTAAAATGCGGAACACTGAACAAAATAACTTTGAGCTGAGTTTTTTTTGAATGCTGATCCCAAACTCCAAACATAGCATCAGTGTGTAAACAAGAGAAAAATATAAAGTACTTTATCACCTCCATGATCCATTGCAAATCCAGTTCTCCAAACAGGAATATTTATATTGACAGTGCATTCAACTCCATTAGTCTTACTACACCCCTCAGCAGTCAGTGGTGTGAGCTGAAAAATATAGGAACCCTCTCGCAGCTACTATCAGACGTGCAACTCTTGGAGCCAGCAAGTACTCGGTTGCAGTATTTACTGCTCGATGGGATTCAGATGAATTTAGGATCCTGCCAGTGCAATCTTTGGGTCTGTTACCTCAGACTTCGGCATCTCTTTGGCCTCATCTTCCTATCTTTTTTCAATTCACTAAGGAGTTCCCCACCATTTTCTCCATTACTAAGATGTATCCACCAATTGCTAGCAATGTCATGTAGCAAGTGATTGGCAGATAGGCATGATCAAGTCATCACTCCATTGATCAGAACATTTTGGGGGTGTTACAGACATTGGAAGCAGCACTGTCCCAGGCCCCCAACCAAACACCATCGCCTTGGGGTTACATAAATGACTCTTCATCAATGAGTAGGTAAGTTGCCAAATGGGAGCTCTGGTCTTACAGTAACACTAATTTTGGGGATGTCTGCAATCACTGATGAAACATTTATGCAGCAATATGTAAACACAGTCACCAACTCTGACAGCAGTTGTGGGAGGGGGGGTCTCATTCAGTCACTCATCACTGCTGTATCCATCAATTGACCATTACTCTTAAAAGAGTGAAACTGACACCTGGTCAATTACTTCCCAGCCCATGAAGCTGTCAGTGATAGTGATAGTTGGCCTATTCCTGCCACAAAGCCATATTTGTTTAGCTCACATGGCAGGCCCAAATGTGCGGGTGTAGCAGTATGGGGGTGAATTGATTTATAACAGAATATCAGTGCCCTCCAGTCCAAGTGCCACACAAAGAGATTGTCACAAAAAGTAGGATTCCCAAGCCAGGCAGCTGCAAATTCACATAAATCCAGAGTTATCTCCTGGTCACTTCATAAATGATATTCAAACAGGTCAAGCTAACAGCACCAGAAGCATAGGTTGTGTTGAGGGGAGCAGGGGATGCAGGCACCACCATAAAGCAGTCTGTAACAGCAGGGGTCAAAAGGTGCAACTCCTGGAGAGTGGGCATATGGTAATGTTCACATGTTGACAAGTTCATGTATTGTCACACAAAGTACACAGCATATTTCAACAAAGTCAATGAGCTGGTGGAGTGTTCCTGCGGTGAGATCTGCCCTCAGCGGCCACTTCCTCATGGTTAACATAATCCTCAGCTTCCTTAGGGTTATTGAAGAAACGAAGGGGACAACCCGGCTTCACAATCTTCAGTTTGGCTGGGTAAAACAAGACAAAATCCCAGCCCCTCTGTTGCAGGGTCATTTTGATCCCTGAAAAGTTTTGCCTCTGAATTTGTGCATCTGTCATGTAGTCTTGAAAGACTGAGACTCATCTTCCCTCTACCATGATGGGTCCATGTACTCTGGCTGCCTGAAGAGCAGTTTCTTTCTTAGGAAATCATAGAAATTTGATCAAATAATGCCTAGGTCTGTCCCTTGGTTTAGGCCACGGACCAGCACGGTGAGCCCTCTATATTCAGTAATAGTTCACTATATTTTTTTAACCAGGTTGGTGCACTGATCCAATGACTTTTTACAGGCATGGCCTGGGCCAGAGACTGGCACATACAGTGAAAGGTAACAGCAAGGATAATAAAGTGCAAAAAGTAGAAACAGTAACTGAAAACAGGAGCAAGTTTGGTGAACATACACTAGGTAGATAATTACAAAATAGGTACAATAAAAGGATAAATTGAACAAGGTTTACATAATAATAAATAAAACAGTGCTTGGGCAGCAGCAACCGCTGCACCTAAGCATTGAGCATCAGCAGATACAGATGGAACCAAAGAAATACACAGGCTATATACAAATTACTGTTAGCAAGGTTGCAGGCAGCTGTCACTAGGAAACAGTGGTGGATAGCCAGCCAGCCAGTTTCAAGGTAGGAGAAATGACAATGGCAGGGGGCAAAGGATGCCTAGATGGATAGCCCAACAGCACCTAAGTCCTGAGAACAGGAACAGATTGAGGAGGACTCAAAGTGGGTTCTTTAGAGGGAGCGTATGTTTAGTGAGGGGTCAGAGGAATGCATTGAAAGGGGAGGTTGTTCCAGAGGGAGGGCCCAGCAACAGAGAGGGCCCTTTGACCCATCCTGCTGGCAATGAGTGAACAAGTGAGCTGGAGGAGGGCCAAGTGGTGAGGATTGTGGCTATAAGTCTTAGGACTGAGCAGAAGAGCTAGAGGCAGGAAAAGGATGGGCTACGGAGGGCATCCTCAATGGTACAAGCCATCAGGTAGGAGCTTCTGACTTGAGGGGGAAGCCAGTGAAGGGACTGGTAGAGACAGCAGTAGTGTGTGGAGACAGGGACATGAAGGGCAAAGCAGCATATCCAGTTGTGGGTGGTGTCCAGCCTGGAGAGGTTGATACTGGAGGTAAGGGGTACACAGGACACCCATAATTGAGGAGGGGGAGGAGGTTGCTGAGATCTATAGCAAGGAGAGCTTCTGGTGTGAGATGATCAATAAGGTGATAGCAGAGACCCAGCTTCTGGTTTATGCAGTGTATCAGGGAACCAATGTGATCGGTGTAGGTAAGAGATGGGTCAAGGATTATATTGAGATATTTGAATGAGAGAACAATATTGAGAAGAGATCTATCCAGGGAATGGACTGTGAGGTGACAATCAGAGTGGACAAGGGTGGAGAGCTTAGCTTTTGAGCCGAATAGCATGGCCTTTATTTTAGATGCATTGACCGGTAGCTTGTTGGAGGAGAACCAGCTCTGTGCCTTAAAGAAGTTGGCAGTCAAGGTGGAGGACAGAGAAGAGGGGGAGGAGTTGCTATTGAAGAGTATCAGGTTGTCAGTGTAAAGAAGGGAGTGACATTACAGGCCTTCAGATGGGAGGGAGTTCATAAAAAGGGAAAATAGGAGTGACCCAATTATGGAGCCCTGGGGGATGCTGACTGAGACCGGCAGATGGGGAGAGGAGGAGGTGGCACCACCAAGGCAGACCATTTGGGTTCTGCCAGATAGGTAGCTTGTGAGCTAGGCTAGGGAGGCAGTGGAGAAATCAAGGCACCAAGTTTGGTAAAGAGGCTATTATAGTTGACCAAGTTAAGGGCCTTTAATAAATCAGTGAATACAGCACCAGTCAAGTTTACCCTCATCCATGTTCCTGAGCACATGGTCAGTGAAGCAGGAGAGGACAGTGGTGGTGCTGTGCCCCTTCATGAAGCCACATTGCTGAGGACAAAGGAGGTTGTATTTGGTGACATGGTCAGTGATTTGGTGACTGACAGCCTTCTCATGAGCTTTCCAAGATGGGGTGGTATGAAGATGGGGCGATAATTATCCATATTGCAAGGATCACCCAATTTGTGAAGGGGTCAATTTTGGTCTGCTTCCATGCAGGGGGGATGGAGGCCATAGTAAGGAAGAGATTGAACATTAAGGTGCATGGGTTGGCAATGTCATGGGCCACTAATGTAAGAAAGTGGGGGGATAAACCATCGCTGCCGGCACTTCCTCTAGATTGGAGACTAAGGAGGAGTTTAAGTGTCCCAACAGGGGAGATTATCTTAAAGTAAAAAGGGGGCCTGCTGGAACAAGAAGCTAGGGGGGTGGGCAAGGGGGTGGATGGGGAAGTTTAGTCAAGTAGTTGCTGAGATCAGAGAAATGAGCATTGAGTGCATATGCTATATCAAGGGGGTCAGTCAGCCAGCAATTCTGGGTGATAAAGGGGGAAGGAACCCCTTGGTAGTGGGGAAGAGTAAGGTATGAAGGAAGGAGAAGAATTGCCTGGGGTTTCCTAGGTTTTGGGACTGGTGAGATTAGAAATATTCTGATATCCTAGAGTGGATAAGACGCTTGCAATGATTATGCAAATAACAGTATTCATTCCAAAAGTGGGAGGACGTTGTGGTTTTATAGGCAGCCCACTTGGCATTCTTCTCCTTCATTAGTGAGAGGAGGTGAAACGAGAGCCAGCGAGTGTCACTCCCTTGCATCCTATGGGTTTACCTCCCTCTTTGCCCTCTATACCTTCCAGCAAGTCAACTATATGTATGTTAGATATTCTAGCATGGTTTTCCTGGTCCTCTGCTCAGACCACCAGTCTCTCAACATTTTCTTTCAAATGTGAGCCTTCCCTCTCCAAATTCCACACTTTATCCTCCAGTTCTCCCAAGTGATTTTCTGCTTCTTCCAGGTGGGTGGTATGGAAGGTCAAGGTCTCAGCCAAACCATTTAAAACAAGCTGCATGTGGCTTATTATTGCAGCTACATTCTGAAAGCCAGTTATGACATCATTTTGCAGGTTTGTGATCATACCAGGCAGCGAGGCAGTTGCTGGGTTGCGATACCCTGCTCTGCTCCAGCCACCACGTAAAGTTGCTGTGTCCTGGTAGGTGGCTCTTGTGGCCCAGATACTTGCTTGTTGGAACCCTCAAACTGAAGTAAAGGTTGTTTTTTCAATGATTTTGGAGGTACCATCACCATCCTGTGTTACTTAGGTCACTTTCCCATTGTGCAAAACTCAGCTAATAATACAAAATATGTGATTTTATTCCAGTGCCGAGCTATCATGTGACTTTCCTCTGGCCCAGCTTGGCCATGCCCCCCCACCGGCAATTCCAATGTGTACTGTCACATTCCCAAAAGTGGCAAGCAGAGCTTGCCAAAATTTTCAGCAGGCTGGGCATATCTAAAGAAATTATTACTGATCAGGATGGTAATTTTTGTGCTGTATTGCTGAAGAAGATGTACCAACTATTAAGTATCACTACCATAAGAACCTCCCCTTATCACCCTCAGACACATGGTCCTGTTGAGTGTTTTAATCAAACCCTAAAACACATGATAAAAAAGTTTGTGAAAGGTGAAAGGAAAGATTGGGACCAATACTTACCTTACCTGCTTTTTGCTTACAGAGAGTGCCACAAGCATCAACAGGTTTTTCACCTTTTGAAATGTTGTGTGGTAGACAATCTGGAGGGCCACTAGACGTAATGAGAGAAACTTGGGAAGATACCCCACTCAGAACCTATTAAATCATATATGTGTGAGTACTGAGAAAGAAACTGGTAAAATATGTTGAAATTGCCCACAGTAATCAGGAAGAAGCCCAAATATAGTAGAAGATGAATTATGACCATAGGGTAAAAGAAAAGGTTTTTGAGCCAGGTGAAAAGATGTTATTGTTACCCACAACAGAAAACAAACTATTAATGAAGTGGCAAGGGCCTCATAACGTGATTAGACATACTGGTACAGTTAACTTTGAGACTTAGACTCCTGACAGGAAAAATTCAACCAAGATATACCATGCTATCCTCCTGAAGAAATGGGTTAAACATACTAAAGTTTGCTTTGTTAGTATTAGCAGAAATTGCAAAAGATGGTATTGCTATAGCTTATGACAGACTGGAACAAACTGTGACTTTTGGTGCTGTAAAGGTAAATGTTTCCTTACTCACAAAACAAACCACAAAAATGTTTAACTTGTTAAAGACATTTAGATATACTTTTACCACAGTTCTAGGCTGAGCAAAAGGGGACAAGCACATAATAGTGACAGAGAATGCTTGCCCCATCTGACAAAAGACAAACAGATTAGCAGAGCTGCTAAGAGCAGACGTGGTTAAAGAAATTCAAAATATGAAAGAGTTGGGTATCATTGAAGAATCAAGAAGGGTAGTATGTCATAAGGGTGAATACACAATGGGCAACAGTTGAGGTGTTGCCAGTACCAAGAGTGAGCACACCCAGAAAGGAGAAGATAAGGGCATTCAACAATTGGCTACAAGGTTGGTGCAGTCAGATGGGGTTCAGCTGGATAGGTGACTGGGGCTCTACGTAGGAGGAGGAGGGGCTGTATGCCCAAGACAGGCAGCACCTGAGCTCTTCAGGGGCAGCTGCACTAAAGAGTAAACTGGGGGACTTCATGGCAAGAAAGTTCAATTTAAACTAAATAAGGAGGGGTGACTAAGGACAGGGCCAGCCTTACATGAGGCAGTGCAGACAGGCTATCAACCTCTCCCCAAAGTCACAACACTCATCAAGGGAACACTTAGTGGCAGGGAAGGACGGGATGGGGCTAAATGTTGGAGAGCTTTGCTTGCAAATACCAAGAGCCTGGGGAACAAAACAGGAGAACTGGAGGCCACCATGATGGAGGAGAACCTAGACATTGTAGCAGTGAGTGAGTGAGACTTGGTGGAATGAGCACTATGAATAGGAGACGGTGATCCCAGGGTATCGTTTGTTTAGAAAAGATCGGGAGGGTTGGCATTTTATATCAGGGAAGGGATTGGGGCCATGGAAGGGCAGGATGAGGAGGGGGAAACAGAGATAATGTGGGTCACCCTAGACAGGGGGCAGGGGGAAATCCTCCGTGTTGGGGTAGTTTATAGGCCTTCTATGCAGGGGGAGGAAGAGGATAGACACTTGTTAGAAACAGTAGCGAGGTTGGCATGGAAAGGGGAAATTGTCCTAGTTGGGGATTTAAACCTTCTGGACATCAACTGGAAGGCCCAGACAGCAATCTCCGCAAGGAGCAGGGGCATCTTAGAGACTCTTCAGGGCATATTCTTGCAACAAAGGGTCTGTCTGTGAGCCCACTAGGGGTGTAAACCTGTTGGACATGTGTAGTGATAGTATAATATGTTGATTATTGTTACTCCATTTTGTATGCTATTTCATGTAATGTATGTCATTTTATACTCCATTTTGTATTGTGTGACTCCATTTTACATGCTGCTTCATTTAATTGGTGTTTTGCTCTTTAGATAGCCTCATTGTTATGTTTTGCTTCAGACAGTGTATTTTGCTGACTTGAAGGTTGCATATTATCAGGCAACCTGTTTTTGTAGTTTTGTTTAAACTTCTGGTTAGCTCATAGTGTTCTAGGCACCCGGCCAGTGTTTGGAGCACAGTGACCTAGCAGGTGTAGGGAATTCTGAGCAGTCCTTATGGTGTGAATTTGCAGCATCCTGGGAGCCTGGCCAGCTTCTAGAATGTGGCAAAATAACACTATGAAGGCTGCACAGTTATTTTTAGCATAGAATAAGATATAAATGTAGCTTTCTCAATGCCTGGTTGGAAGCCTCATCTCTGCAGGGTGGACCATCGCTGTGGAACTTTCTCCGGTTCAAGACTCCTGGCCAGGCTGTGAGATGATTAGGGCCTTCCCAGCTACTGGGAAAAGGCTTGGATGTAGCATAGAATCGGTGATGTATCATGTTTTGCTTAATTGAAGTATATATTAATGCTGATAGTAATATTGCTAATGAATGAATGCTAAAGTGTAATCATTAATGCTGATAGTGACATTGCTGCTAAATGAAGTGTAATTATCTTTTGCTTGCAAAAAATTGTGCTGATGTGAATGCCAAGTGTGATTATTCCTTTGTGACTCTTCGATTAGGCAAGACAATTTTGGCGTAGTCGGCAGGATTCATAAAGGAAAGTACACACTAAGGTGAAGTGAAAATGTTTAAAAGGAAAGAGTCTAATGTTGCATGTGCACAAGTGGAAATTCCTGGTTGGGAAACCAACCTTATGCTGATTTAGCCACTGGTGGTCATGTTGTGCAGGGTTGAGTGAACACTGGGAATCCTGTTTAAAGGATTCT
The DNA here is from genome assembly GCA_016271365.2 of Neoceratodus forsteri. Classification (NCBI taxonomy): domain Eukaryota; kingdom Metazoa; phylum Chordata; order Ceratodontiformes; family Ceratodontidae; genus Neoceratodus; species Neoceratodus forsteri. The sequence goes on from CM057451.1 coordinate 763,468,299, forward strand.
GAGCCTGCAGATGTTGTTACATGTATGAAAAGAGTGCCTGTGGCAAAGGGAAAGAATGTGCTGCCTTGGGGCGCAGGGGTGGATTTTATTGTCTGCCTATGGAAGATGCATGAAAAGGTAGTGGGACTTCTTAGTGAAAAGGCAGAGTTGGAACGAAAGGTTTGTGATTTGGAAAGTAAAGCTGTGATGTTACAATGTCAAAATCATTTGCTGAGTGATAAATTGATACCTATCGGACAGTTGCAGAAAATGCAGCTGTCCGAGTGGCACATGCAAGTATAAAAGAGGAGGGGCAGAGTTAGTAGAAAGGTAAGCCTAGCAATAGCTAGGGCAGGAGCCCACTGGGATCCTGAAACATGGGATGGAGATATTTGGTTTTCTACAGATGAGGAAAGGTCAGCCTCAGATAAAGAAGAAAAGGCTGAGGGGACGTAAGTTTCCAATATTGCATGCACAGCCAGTGTCTAGAAGGCGTACTGAAGTGTTGGATCAGGAAATCCTAGGAATCGAGATGTAGTGGAGGATTTTTCTCAACAGGAGGTATCCGACCTCCTGGGCGGTACAACTGGGGGAGTTTGTTGAGATGGCTGGTGAGGTTGTATGACACAGGGCAGATGGAGTAGCTTAGATGAAACTGATGCCCCTGGTTTCTGTCACTAAGCTATGACCCTGTGGTGAAGGAGGCGTTTGGACCCTCCGAATACAGGGCAGGGGATATGCCACGATGCTGGACGTGGTGGCTATGGCTTGCAAACACAAGTATCCGATGGTGAGTGACTGGTCGGAGGATAGTAAACCATGGTTTACCTTAAAGACTGTATACAAAACATTAAAATGGAAATGATGAGATTCGCGGTCTCCACAGAAGACCATGCTGATTTAATGAGTGTTGTTGTGCCAGTGTCTGTACGTAATAAGATTATCAAAACTGCACCACCTGCATATAAGGCAGTAATGATGACTTTGTTGATTAATCAGACGAGGAAAACAGTAGGTGTAGTGCTAGAAGCGATCACGGCAGTTAGGGGAACTGGGAGATTGGGGCCCAAAGGGTTCTAGTTTATATGATTCTTCAGGACAGGATAAACAGCGGTCCAATCCTGAGGGTCGAGTTTCTAGGGAGATATGTTCTGGCTCTCTTAAAGGATGGGGTGGCAAGGAAAACATTGATGGGATCAGTACCCTGATATGTGGGAAATGTACAAAAAGGGGATTGAACACTAAGAAGCGGTAAATAAGCAGATCAATTCAAAGTTAAAGACAGATGTACTATGTCTCTTCAGGGAGTCTGTAAGTCCAACTGCTCCCCGGCAGAGTTTGATGATGAAAGTATGTCCCGGGGTGGGGGCTCCCACTCAGGGATCCATTGAGTCACCCCGACCGGAGCAGGAATATGCAGATCTGTATCCTAGTGATTTGTACCGTTAGGAGTTGCAGCAACTGAAAACCTAAATATGACTGAAAGAAGGCCAAGCCCCAGTAGAAGGGTGGGCTAGGAGAGATTTTAGACCTCATGTAGAATTGGAAATTAATTGGAAAAGTGGCTCACCCCAAAAAGTACGAGCTTTAATTGACACTGGGGCAGAGACCTCATTAATTTATGGGAACCCAGCAAAACACAAAGGTCAGCGAGTGGTAATTACAGGATTAGGAGATAAACAAATTGAGGCAGTGCAGACCATTTTGGAACTGAAAATAGGTCAGCTGCCCCAGAGAAAATATTGTGTAATGATTGTTCCGATTCCGGAATACATTATAGGAATAGACATACTAAAGGGGATGACGTTGCAATTGTCTGATGGACAATATCAATTTGGAGTAAAACCTTACATTTCAGCAAGACCAGTAGTAGTGGGGAAGGTGCAGATGCCTCCAGTAGCCATTCCACCTGCTACAAAAATTATCTGTATGAAACAGTATAGAATACCAGGAGGGCATGAGGAGATAACTGCCACTATTAAAGATCTATTAGAGGCAGGAGTGCTTAAACCCACAACAACAGCTTGGAACAATCCTGTGGCCGGTCAAAGAAAAGTAGCCGGTCATAGCGGATGACAGTAGATTATAGAGAATTGAACAAGTACACCTTCATTATCGGCTGCCGTTCAGACACCGTCACCCTGATAGAGTAAATACAAAGGCACAAAGGGGTATGGTATGCAGTTATTGATTTAGCTAATGCATTCTTTACTATTCCAATTGAGGAAAAGTTTTGGGACCAGTTTGCCTTCACATGGCAGGAGGCAATATGCTTCACTAGATTACCTCAGGGATATGTACATAGGCCTCACCATCTGCCACCGGATGGTGGCAGAACACTGGATGAGTTGAAGCTGCGGATGGCATGCAGATTTCTCATTACATTGATGATATCTTGATCCAAGGGCTGATCAAGAAAAGTACAGCAGTTACTAGATAAGACCATTGATCATATGAGGAAGAAAGGATGGGAAATTAATCCAGACAAGGTACAGGGTCCTTCCCAAACAGTAAAATTTTGGGAATTCAATGGAACAGGGGCATAGAGAAATATTGCACAGGCATGACAGAAAATACTGGACTTTCGACTCCACAAGACAACACTGAAACACAAAGATTTGTGGGTTTGTTTGGATTTTGCGACAGCATATACCCCATTTAGGGCAAATACTAGCTCCCTTATTAAAGTGACCAGAAAGAAATACGAGTTTGAATGGGGGATGAGCAACAAAAGCATTTGATAAGGCTAGGAAGCAGTGCAGCAAGCCTTAGACCTTTGGCCCTGCAGGAGGGAGGTAGAATTAAATGTGTCCGTAACTGGGCAGTATGCAAACTGGAGTTTGTGGCAGAAGCAAGGAGACAGAAAGTGCCACTAGGTTTTGGAATAGGAAACTCCCAGAGGTAGGTAGCAGATACTCACCTTTTGAGAGACAACTACTAGCATGCTACTGGGCTCTGATAGAGACAGAAAAATGACAGTGGGTCATGAGGTAGCATTGAGACTCAGAGATACCCATTATGCAATGGGTAAAAAGCCCCCTAGAACTCACAAAATAGGACATGCTCAGGAAGCTAGCATTATCAAATGGAAATGGTATATTCAGGATCGAGCAAAGGTAGGAATTGGAGAATAGCAGCCCTCCATGAGAAGGTAGCTGAAATTCCTCTAGAGGGAGAACAGGTTGAGGAAAAATGCCTGAAATTCAAGAATCACCTGTGAAATGGGGCAAGCCTTTTGATGAGCTGCCCGTTTCTGACCGAGCACACATGTATGGTTTACAGACGGCTCAGTCAAATATGTGGAAATAGGAGATACTGGAAAGCAGTAGCTTATTGTCCACACACTGAAAAGTTTTTGGTAACATCAGGAGAGGGAAAGCAGTCAATATGCTGTGTTGTATGCAGTATATCAGGCTTTGAGACAAGAAAACCCAGGTACATGTCATATTTATACTGATTCATGGTCTGTAGCCAATGGTTTAACAACCTGGCTGCCCACTTGGGCTAAGGATGAGTGGAAAATTTATTCGAAAGAAATATGGGAAAAGAACTGTGGCAGGAAATATGGACTATGGTGCAAAATACTCAGACCACTGTATTTCATGTTGATGCTCATTGTGCTTCAGATACACTAGAACAATGGTATAATTCTATTGCAGGTGAAAAGCTAAGATTCTTCCAGTGGATATTGAAGAAACTCAAAGTCAGCAGTTATCAGGGCTGGCAAATGGGCACATCAAAAATGTGGACATTTGGGAGAGAAGCCACTTACAGGTGGGCATATAGTAGGGGTGTACCCCTAACATTGGATTTGGTTAAAACTGTTATTGCTCAGTGTCCTATATGCCAACATGGGCAACAAAGACCAATCCCTCATATTGTGAAAGGACAATTGGGGAGGAGAAAATTACCGGGACAAATTTGGCAGATTGATTACATTGGACCTCTACCCCTTAGTGGAGGATGTCGATATGCTTGCACAGTTGTGAATACATATTCAGGGTATTTATTGGCATACCCTTGTAAACAAGCTCACAGAAAAACACCATTAAGGCAATTAACTTAATTATGTTGTACTATGGAATACCCTTGCAGATACAAAGTGACAATGGTTCCCATTTTAGGGAAAATGGTACAAGCTTATGCTCAAGCCCATAACATACAGTGGGTATTTCACATCCCTTAGTACCCGCAGGCAGCAGGGTTAATTGAGAGAATGAATGGATTGCTGAAAGAACAGTTTAGGAAATTGGGGGGGGGGAGAGCCTATGAAAACGGAAAGAGAATTTGCATGAAGCATTACAGATTTTAAATAATAGACCAATTGGAGAATCTGAGACCCCCTTAATGCGAATGATAACTCCTAATTTGCAAGTGCAGGCTTACTCAACTACAGAAACAGTGTTATATTGGGAATTACACCAGGAGCTCTGTCTCCTTGCAGGGCAACCCCAGAAGCTGCTGGACTTGATTTAATGCCCTTCAAGAATACAGAATAAACAGCAGAAACATTCAAGTGATAGAAACTGGTATTGGAATACAAATTCCACCGATACATTTTGGTTGGATAGCACCTAAATCAGAACTAGCCCTCAAGGAATACAAATTTTGGGAGGGTGATTGATTGTGATTACCAAGGAGAAGTGAAAGTAATTTTGTTGAATAGTAGAGAACAAAATCTGTTAATTCAACAGTATGACAGAGTGGCTCAATTGTTAATTATTCCAGTTAACAAAGTGACCCCTATAAAGGGACAAGCCCCCACACTCTTAACAGCAAGGGGATAAAGGTTTTAGATCTACAGGAGGTTTTAACAATGGTGCCAAAATATGGGCTACAAACCCAAATGGCCCTCCTGAACCAGCTGAGGTGATAGCCACGGACGAGACAACACAGTGTTAATTATCAGGTCAGGAAAGAGAGATGGGAATATGTACCAGCGAACACATGTTATCTTTGAGAATAATCAGTCTGTGTATTTTCTAGGTTCTTCAATGGATTCTAAAAGGAATAACACTCTCTCATGGTCCATTCGTAAAGCCTATTACCCCAGGTGGAAGAATATTGAAGCTTGCGACCCACTTGTACAATGGGGTTGGAAATCTTCCACCAGTTTACGGTGCAAGACAACTTTACTTGCCCTGAAAACCAAGGATGTCCTATAGTGAACATTACTTTTCACCAGATGTGAACATTTGGAAACCAGTTGAGACAATGGCAGGACGATTATATGTCCAACCTATGCAGGACACAAATTGGATTAAATTACAGAACCAGACTGTTATTAGATGCTGCAACTTACCGAATAGTTGCATGGTGACTGTACAACATAGACTTGATTGCTGCATGAATCAAACAGACATTTTCAATGCAAGTATTACTTTGATTGACATAGACACGTTATTCTGCATGAATGCTACTGCAATAACTAATAGAACTACTTGGCAGATCACATTACAGTGTTGAAAAATCATCCTGTAATTAGCAATGATAGTATAGTTAAGGTTCCATCCACATGTACATCAGTAGCGCAGCGGTATCAGAAAAATGTAATCCATTTTAACATAACGTTTATGTTTAGTAGAAAATGCAAATATAAAAGAGTTTTGTATGATACGCTATTAGGTGGAGCAGGGGCAGGCATAGGAATTTTAAATAGTGTTGATATAGAAACACTGACTAACAGGCTTCAGGCAGTAGGAATTGATGTATTTAGCTTAATTAACTTATGCCAACTGTTTTCTTACCCCAAAGATTAACTTTGAATTATGATTTTGAGTTCTTGCAGTTATTTAATGCTTCACAGGTATGGGAATGGGAGTAGAGAAAATATTTCGTGATTTATTGATTGGACAGAATACTGTCGACATATGTATTCTATACTGCAAAGAAATAAGGCCCAGAGTGATTTAATGAGTAATAATGAATATGTGTGGAGGACCATGTTCAAATCATGGATTCCTAGTAATCATTGGATTGTAATGTCATCCACCACAGTAAAATACTACTTACACCTTTGTCCCTGATAATGAGCAGAAGCTTATTTTGTATTGGCAGCCCAATATTTTAGATCAATCAAGATTGAGTATCTCATTAAATAAAATTAAACAGATAATTCAGGAAACAGATGTAATGCAGGCTCATTTGGCAATAAGAAATAAATCATTAGTGCAAAGTCAGGTGCAAACTACGATAGTTAAAAATAAAATGATTGATTTAAGTTCCAAGATTCAACAAGAGACTACTCATTATTGGTGGGATATTTTTACAGGATGGTCTCCATCAGCTACAAAAGTGTTAAATATTCTGATACATCCTATCATAATCATTGCTGTAGTGACAATTATCTTGCTTATTTGGACTTGTTACTTATCATGTTATATTCGTAGTAATTTTGCTATGGTACCAATATCATACAAATCGTATTCACAATAATCAAAGGACCGAATGTAGTGATAGTATAATATGTTGATTATTGTTACTCCATTTTGTATGCTATTTCATGTAATGTATGTCATTTTATACTCCATTTTGTATTGTGTGACTCCATTTTACATGCTGCTTCATTTAATTGGTGTTTTGCTCTTTAGATAGCCTCATTATTATGTTTTGCTTCAGACAGTGTATTTTGCTGACTTGAAGGTTGCATATTATCAGGCAACCTGTTTTTGTAGTTTTGTTTAAACTTCTGCTTAGCTCATAGTGTTCTAGGCACCGGCCCAGTGTTTGGAGCACAGTGACCTAGCAGGTGTAGGGAATTCTGAGCAGTCCTTATGGTGTGAATTTGCAGCATCCTGGGAGCCCGGCCAGCTTCTAGAATGTGGCAAAACAACACTATGAAGGCTGCACGGTTATTTTTAGCATAGAATAAGATATAAATGTAGCTTTCTCAATGCCTGGTTGGAAGCCTCATCTGCAGGGTGGACGCATCACTGTGGAACTTTCTCCCGGTTCAAGACTCCTGGCCAGGCTGTGAGATGATTAGGGGCTTCCCCAGCTACTGGGAAAAGGCTTGGATGTAGCATAGAATCGGTGATGTATCATGTTTTGCTTAATTGAAGTATATATTAATGCTGATAGTAATATTGCTAATGAATGAATGCTAAAGTGTAATCATTAATGCTGATAGTGACATTGCTGCTAAATGAAGTGTAATTATCTTTTGCTTGCAATAAATTGTGCTGATGTGTGAATGCCAAGTGTGATTATTCCTTTGTGACTCTTCGATTAGGCAAGACAACATGTTCCTCACAAATGGGGACAGTGTGGAGGAGGTGGAGATGGGAGAAGAGCTTGGCACCAGTGACCACAGGGTTGTCAGGTTCAGGGTGAGAGTGGGCAGGGAGAATGTTAGGACAAGAACCAAGGTAATGGACTTCAGAAAGGCTGACATTCATGGAATGAGAAAGGTAGTTAGGGAAGAAATGTTGAGGATAGGGGATGTACAGGGGGTGGAAGAATTATGGACAGCCATCAAGAGAGGGGTATTTAAAGCCATGGACTCATGTATAAGAAGCGTAAGAAAGAACAGAAGACAGAACAGACCTCTATGGTTCACTAGAGAGGTGGCATTAGGGGTCAAGGAGAAGATTAGAGCATTCAAGAAGTACAGGAGGATACAAAAAGATGAGGACAGGGAAACCTACAGGGAAAAAAGAAAGGAGGTTGGGCAAAAGATATGGAGGGCTAAGGAGGCCACTGAGGAGAGGACAGCAAAGCAGGCAAGGAAGGGAGACAAAACCTTCTTTAGGTATGTTGGAGAAAGGAGGAGGGTGCAGCATGGGAATGGAAGGATAAGTGGGGAAAGTGGAATAATACTGGAAGGGGACTTTGAAAAAGCAGAGGCATTAAGCAGCTATTTCATCTCAATCTTCACGGAGGAAAGGGAGGGTAGGGAACCAGGATGGGGTGGGGAGGGTGACAGCCACAGTCAGGTGGGTGTGGCAGAATTCACTGCTGAAGGAGTAAGGGAAGAGCTGGGTAGACTTAGGGTGTACAAGCAATGGGGCCTAATGGAATACACCCAAGGGTTTTCAAGGAGGTGAAGGCTGAACTGGCGTCACATCTAGCGAGGCTGTTTAACTTGTTCTTGGTCATAGGGGTGGTGCCAATGGACTGGAAGAGGGCAGAAGTGATCGCACTACATAACGGGGGGGGAAGATGAGGTCAAAAACTACCATCCTATTAGTCTTACCTCAGTGGTGGGGAAGGTAATGGAAACACTACTTAAGATCAGGTTGATAGAATACTTGGAGATGAATGGCATGCAGGATGACAGGCAGCATGGTTTCACCAAGGGAAGGTCCTGTCAGACTAACCTGATAGAGTTTTTTGATGGGGTGACACAGATAGTGGACCAGGGAGGAGCAGTGTGCATGGTCTATCTGGATTTCAATATGGCCTTCGACACTGTTCCACATGGTGGAATGGTTATAAGCTGGACAGTCTAGGGGTGGACAACAGGATCACCAGGTGGGTGGAAAACTGGTTAAAGGGAAGGAGTCAGACGGTGGTAATAAATGGGACACATTACAGGGAATGGGCAGTGACCAGAGGGGTGCCACAGGGGTCAGTGCTAGGATCAATACTCTTTAACATCTATGTTAGTGACCTAGCAGAGGGTCTGGAGGAAAGGGAGTGCCTGTTCGTAGATGACACAGAGGTCTGCAATAGGGTGGATTCACCTAGTGGGGTGCAACCCATGAGGTGGTCTGACACCTGGAAATTGAAGTTTAGTACACAAAAGTACTTGCTGATGCACCTGGGAAGGAAGAATAGGAGGGAAACTTACTCCCTTGGGGGGTTGGTGATTAAGGAGAAGGAAACAGAAAGGGACCTGGGGATTATGGTATCACGTAACCTCAAGGTGGGCAGCCAGTGTAGCAGGTATAAAATGCTGTAACGCAATCATCACCTCCTTCTACTGTTGCTGTGTGTCTTTCAAGTCTATCATTTTAGTCTCAAATAGCGGTTGTAGGATTATATTACAATGCAGGTGAAGTCAAAGTATGCCGCATAGCCTGGGGCTGTTTGGATATTAATTGGGAATGGCCCTTCACTGTAAACATCATTGCTGGTACCGAGTTTAGTGGTGCGGTGATTTCAATTTATGATTCTGAGGTACTATTACCTTTTACCATTTGGCCTCCAACATGAATACTATTCATTTTCAGGTCTGTAGCAAACTCTTTGCTGCTTATTGTTTCTCCTCACGCAATTGCCCCAGACCGTATGTGAGCAGATATTCAAACTCAATGAAATGGCACAGGAGACTTTGTAATCTTATTTACTATAGGTACTTTCTCTGTACAGTGTTTTTAGTTCCAAGTCCGCCGATTGTTAAGCGCCCATGATGGCCACTATAAGATCGCACTTACATTAGGAGCAGTCTCTATATTGCATTCTAAGCACCGAGAGCCGACCAGACTTTCTCTCAAATCGCCATCTAGGGGGAAGCGACAACGATCGTCCTTTCCCAGGTTAAAGCTGGATTGGAGAGTATCTATGTCATTTGGCAAAACACATTGTCTCTCCTCTGTTGTCCTGTCGAGTGAAGATGGAGATGCATTGTACTAATAACTCAGGCCTGGCAGGCTGACTAAGCTGCCCCATCTCACTTTATAGCTATAAAAATTGGTCTATCGGGGAAATTAATACACGTCAGGCTATTCAGTGTATTTCTTCAATTTAGACTATTAATTGTAGCTTTTTTTTTAATGTCAAGTAGCATGGTCTAAACCCTCCTGAGCACCATCAGTATTAATATCTGAAGGACCTGGGTAAATTATACTCTCATTCTTCTGCAGAGGGAACATGGCAAAGCCTATCCATTCAAGCAACCACATTTCTCCCTGTTAGGGGAGGACTCTTGGCAAGGTAGAAGACTGCTTTAAAAGGTTGTCAATGAAGACATCGCAGAACATTAATCAGCGAGCATCTGCATTTTCCAAATCAAAATATCACATATGCTCTTCTATGCCTATATTAACAGTGTTATAGAGATACCAAGCGCTTATTTAAACAGCTCTGGCAAGGACTCTTTGAGCTTTTGACGAGCGATTTCAACGGTTTCGTAAGACTGCCACTGATCATTTATTTTTACTTGCAGCACAGCTGGGTATTTGACATGATACTGGATTTCGGCTGCAATTAATTTCTAAACTATAGGATGTAACTCTTGACGCTTCAGTCGCACGGAGTGCGGCAGGTCGTGTGTTACCCTGATTCGCTTGCCTTCCCAGGAAACTTCTCGTAAGGATCTAACTTTACTTAAAATATGCTGCTTGTCCAAGTAATTCAATAGTTTGCAGATAATTGGTCTAGGCAGTGCACCAGCGGAAGGGGGAGGGCGAAGAGATCTGTGTGACCATTCAACTATATAGCATGAGCCGTTCGGGGATGGGCCCGCTATTCTTTCAAAAAGTTTCTGAGTAAACAGGACTGGTGATGCCCCCTCTTCTTTCTTCGGAATGCCAAAAATAATTAGGTTACTTCTTCTGCTTCTCCCCTCCAGATCTTCGAGCTTGTCCTCTATCTTTTTGATTCTTTTACCCGTAGAAGCTCGATCTGATTCATATTTATCCAGCCTATTCTCTGCTGACTTAATTCTGACTTCATTGTCTCTGACTTTGGTAGTTAAGGATTCCAGTGATGATCTAAAACTCCGGAGTTCAATTGAGATTTCTTTGATCAAGTTTTGTAATGGTGCGATTATTTCCAAAAAACGTTCTTCCGTTAGGGCAGAAGACTCCACTGTTGATTTAGTAGCTCCCTGCCGAGGGCACTTTGCGGCCTGTTCTTTTGCTGGCAAAGGAGGCGGTGTATGTTTAGCAGATTGTTTCTTGACAAATGCCTCCATTTTTTGTATTTTTAAAACAAAAAAAAACTTCTTAATGAACTGGAATAGCAGGTTTATGTCAAGATGCTTGAAATAGGTTGAATCGAGGGTTGTAATCTGGGCTGGGAGCGAAGCTAAACGAGAAGCTGCTTTCCTCTAGGCTGCTATCACGTGACCCCCCTTTATTGTAGTTTATCATTTTACTGAGAGGGCATTCTCCATACAAAACAAACCAACACACAACAACCCAACAACATTGTCTAGCAATTATGATTGATAAATGTACCATGTGACAAGAGCAGCATTTAAAGGAATACTAACATATTCTCATGCCTGGCCTCTGACAATATGTATTACTAACTGACTCACAATAAGAGAAACAAAAAAGGAGCACCATGGCATTTAAGTTCTTCCTTACCCTGATAGGAGGAATTAGCTCTGAATGGGGATTCAAGGACTTCTGGCCAATCTGTCATCACAGATGGAAGGGGAAGGGGGAGACCCCCAGATCCCACTTCCCAGCTTGCATTCTCCCCCTATATGGCATAGGGGCAGGGTGCAGCTCTATTTTAGCATAAACACACCAATGTGAAAAATGTAAGAACAGACCTCCTAGGCATTGCTACTGAGGCTTCATCAGAATGTGGTCCTGTAAGAAGAGTATGGCAATTTGTACTCCTGTAAACAGCGGTTATATATCAGGCTAGTAAGAGAACCATGCATACACAGAATACTGTACATGTGCAAGAAACCAACACTGAGTTAATACAGACAAGAAATACAAAACTTCTAACCTCACCCAATACTGCCATGATTATAATGAACACATTATTCACCTGGTTGCTTGATTCAAATATTATTCATTAAAGTGCAGCTGCACTCTAGAATACCAGTTTATGTATTAATCAGTTTCACAGTGCCAAAAAATCTCTGACTTTAAATATTAGTCTGGCTCGCCTAATACTGTACATCAGCTGGCATTTCAGAGTAAAGCTGCACTTTAATGAATAAGATTGTAATCTTGCAACCATGTAAAAAATCTTTTGATTATATTCATAACTGTACTGGGTGAGGTTAGAAGTTTTGTATTTCTTGTCTGTATTAACTCAGAATTGGTTTCTAGCACTCATATGAGTGAGGGGATCACAGAAAAAAGCTTCAGATCAAAACTAGGTGCAGGTCACATGAAGCCGGAGCAGTACCTCATAGATGAGATCTCCTCTTGGCCACTGCATCTTCCTCCTCCTTCACGAATCTCCTAGCAGTTATGAGGTCTGTAAAGAGGCAGGCTGGCTGACCCGGTCTGGAAATACTAGTCTGGCAAGGTACAGAAAGGTCCCACCCTCTACTTCGGAGCTTTTATTTGACACTGTTGGACTGTTGCCAGCAATACTGCAGCCTCCTACTGAAGTCTCGGTACACTGACACTTGACCACGTCAAAACTAATAGATTCACATGCCTTTGCAGCTTTGAGGATTTTTGCATTGTCAGTGTACCACCAGTCAGCATGACTCATGGATGTCAGTCACACACTGATTGACTGATCAGGGTAGGGCTGGGTTGGAATGAACGGGGATGACATGAGGCACATGGCAACCATGCACATCGCACTACAGTAGCTGGCAGTAAGGTGGGTAGTTTAAAGGGGCACAGACTGTCAAAAACAGAAATAAAAAAAGGAGGTTCAAAGAAGGAGGGGTTCATTTGAACCAGACGAACCCCAGCTTGCAGCGTCCCTAACACTCATAATCTCATGGACCTGCAAACCTGTATTAGGGAATATTTGCACCAATGTGGCCCAAATGCTGTGGTTGGTGTAAATCTGGGTAAATTTCACTTCTTGGCTGAGTATTTTCATAAGAGAAATGAGGAAATGTTTCCCCATCAGTTGATTGCTGCACCATACTTCCTCTGAATCCAGAAAACGTTGCGCAGGTAGCGGGGGTGGAAGTACAAGGCACTGGTGTCTGCAGGTTATCTTTTGAATGTACTTCTTAAATGGCTTTACAGAGCAGATTTGGCTTTCTGGCTGTGAATATATGCAGCTACACTGTATTTCTTTGTTTCTTTCCAGTAGATCTTAGTGAATTTTTGTTGTAGGATTGTGTGACATGGTCACATATTCCTGACCAGCTTTGGCCATTACAAGAAAACACTGTGGCATGAGCTCATGCAGGCCTTCACAACCATGCCTGCCTATAAGTATCTGGATTTTGAACCAGACCATTCACACCAGGTCAGGTGCAGTTTCAGGGAAATAGAGCAGCCAAGTTTTTTTAACTTATCGAGGTCTGATGGTGTGATGGCAAGGTGGTGGCAGGCATTGTTACTATTCACTTTACAAAACTGCTTGACAATACTAGAAAATACATTGTTTCTTGGCTTAAAGGTAGAATTGATTATGTTGCTGACCTGTCTTGTGATCTGCGTGCTGTTCTGGCTGTGGTTGATGCCTGCACTCAGTGCACAGTACCCTGAGATGGAGTACTGTTCCCCCAACGCCTTTCAGACTTCTCCATTATACTGTCTCAGAATAATATTAAGAATCTCTAAACTGTCTGTTTGCCAACTGATTTTGATGTTTTTTCTTTAGTGCCCAATCATTTACAACACAAATAGCCCACTAAGTGTTTATTTTGGTGTTTGTCTCTTCATGATCAGCTTTGATTTGTTGTAGCTCTTCAACCATGAGTAAAATCCGTCTATAACTTATATTTTTTTCTTTCCTGACTTTCGTTGATGGTGGCATGGGTGGCAGGTGGCTCGGTTCTTATGCTCCAGCTATTTCAGTGAGGTACTGGTCATCCAGAATAAAAAAGGAGACAGGTATGTTGCCTGACATATTTTATTTTTTGGCTACCAGAACAATAATGGCTACTGTTTCAGGCTATGAGATTCTGTGAGGGAGCACAGTATATCAACAGGTGCTATGCCAGCTAGTGATGGTTGTCAAATTAATGATCAAGCATGGAATGGTAACAGCCAGACAGATAATAGGACTTTCTATAGCCATTTTCTAAATTTCCATACTGATAGGCTATACTGTAGTGGAGGAGGGAGGGTTACTATTGTAACTATGTGGTGGTAGTTATATTTCAATACTTTGAGAATGTGATATAAAAGTGTGTGTGGGGGGGCTGTAATTATATATATATTTCCGTACTGGAAGCTTGTGCTATTGCAGGAGGAAGGAAGGTTATTATAAATACATGGTGGGGGGTTATATTTCTATACTGGGCGGCTGTTCTGTAGTCTAAGGAGGGACGGCTATTATTAGAAATACATTGTGAGGGATTATATTTCTATACTGCTAGGCTTTCATGTGTGGAACAATGGAGGGTTATTATTTCAAACACATTGTGGGTGGTTATATTTCCATACTGGAAATCTGTGCTGTAGTGGGAGAAGGGAAGGTAATTGCCATAAATACATGGTGAGTGGTTATATTTATATACTGGAAACCTGTGATATAGTGAGAGAAGAGCAGACTACTATTATAAAAATATGGTTGGAGGTTATATTTCCATACTGGAAAACTATGATGTAGTGAGAGAATGGAGGGCTATTACTATAAACATCCAGTAGGAGGTTATATTTCTGTACTGAAAATGTGAGGTAGTGGGAGAAGGGAGGGATATATATTTAGTACTGGGAAGCTGAGATATAGTGGGAGAAGGAAGGGTTATTATTAGAAATGCATGGTGGGGTGTAGCTTTATTTCCATACTGGGAGGCTGTGCTATATTAGGAAGAGGGTGGGAATTCATTGTAAATGCTACATGCTACAAGGAGTCTCTGAGCACAGCAAAGGAGCTGGTTTCCAGAAAGGAACCCCCTACACCTTGATGTGATATGGACATTTACCAAATCAGCAATGATGGTCTATGCCTAGTGACAGTTAGAAAAGGTATGCCATCTTTTGTTGGTGTATGAGAAACAGAGCGAACTAAAGTGAGAGAGTGAATGATGGAGTGACAGATGTTGATCCCCAAAAAGATCTTCAGTACACAGCTTTGAGAGCTGAAAATAAACTGCAAGAACTTTAATGCAGAAAGCTGTATGATACTGAAAAGTGATTGGCTCTGGCAGTGAAGCTATGAAGTATATTCAGAGCCCATCTTTTGTCCACTCAACTATATTTTTATTTATGCAACAGGAGTGGACAGAAACAATTGCTGATTAATCTGTTTAGCAGACCAACTGTAAATATAAATTAAAAATCTTACATTTATACATACACTAAGTTCATCATCACTCATTTATGCATAATGGGGGCTATTCACAAAACTGTGGAGTGGGTACATGCTGCATAAATCTGTGGTATAGTCCACTCCACACCTGCCAGCACCTGCCCGCACCCACTGTGCCCCCTGTATGGGATTCACTATCCAAATACACTTCTCCTATACTCCCTATCCTCTGGCCAATCATGCAGCTCCACACCAGGGCAGGTCAGGGGCCATGCCAGCACTCTGCCTGATTAATTAAACTGCAGAGTACTGCATGTGGTGGCTGGTGGCTATGTGAACTCAGGGGAGTTGCAACCCCTTGCAGCCGGATGGTCAGGCATGGTTCCCTTTCATGAAGGTGGATGTCCCTGAATGGGAACCAGTTGCTAGTTAATACGGTCCTGAGGCAGTAGTGTGGATGCTGTAAACTGTTTTTAATATCTGGCATCATCTTCATGTCATGGACATAGCAACTTCCATAGCAACCACAACTAAAATGTGTAGTAAAACTGGCTCCTCATAAAATAAACCTGGACAAATTAAAAAATCATTGTAATTCAACAAACACTGCACAAGCAAAAACTACCCACAAAACTCCCAATCCTGTTGCATCAATGAAAATTGTGATGGTGAGCTTGTGTGATACAGTATTTATCTGCATTTGAGCAGTTTGCCTCAGACACATCACTCATGGTTTATGCCATTTGGGAGGTTACCTGAGGTCAAACTGGCCTTGTGCAGATATCACACAGCTCCCCAATTCATATCCTTTATTTATATAAGACCAGTGAAGATAAAAATTAAAGCTAACAAGTGGTATCTTTGTAGCTAACCTCAAGATATTATGATATCTTTTTGTTAGTTTCCATAATTGATATCTTGAAAGTTAGTTTTACCACAGTGGCGTACTGAACCAATCATTGAGCAGATTTCACAATGCTGATAACATCACAATTGCCCAGTGCAACACACTGAGCCCAACAGCTGAAATCAAAAAGAAACACTTCAGTCTTTAATCAAACCTCAGGTTGAAAAGTTATCCAGGGATGCAGGGACAAGCTCACCAGCAGTTCCTGAGGAAGGGGTGGTTTTATCTCAATGGGGGGGCCTCCAGGTCTTTGTGGCAGGTGGAGAATGATGTCTGTAAACAGTCTTCAACAAATAAATTGGTGGAAGCCCATGCTGCTGAAGTGCATGTCTCTGCTCCTGAGTAATTTATTTTACAGTCATCCAGACGCTGGGCACAGAACACCCAGCTCTGCAGCTGGTTTAAAAGTTTTAAGTAGTGAACTGATGCTGCACCAATGTTGTATAAGTTAAAATACATACTGTAGTTTATCATCATTTTTAAGGAGGCAGGTGATTCAGAACTGACCCATGGCTTTACCACTCATGAGTTATGATCTTGTACCCTCTCACTTGATAATAAAATGCACATTTTGAGCTAGCTCATTGTATATACCCTCTTTATGTTACTGATAAGACTCCCATTATGTCTTATAAGCATGTTTTAATTCTTGATTGGATTAGATCTGCAAATTCACTCCTTAAAAATGGTAGGTAGTGTTATCCATACTGTTAATACTAACAATAGTATTGCTTAAAGAGCCACTGACACCTCAAGAAGAACTTTGGAAAACAGTATATTTGGACACAAAGCAGCTTATATTTCTAATTAGCTCTGTATTATTTATCCCCATTATTTATTACTGAGGTCATATGCATGAAATCAGGATATCTGTTCCTCGAGGGTTTGTCAGCTCCTGTTGCTTCTTCCCAACCTGATGTCATAATACTCTGCTTGTAACATCACAGTTACAGTATTCCCTTGGCAACAGACTATGATGCCACAACAGAGCATTATGCTTTCAAGTAGGGAATAAACTATAGAGGCAGATGAACTTCAAGCGATAAATATCTTATTTTTGTGGGGATTTATTAAAGGAATAATGCCTGACAGGGTGGGTGTTATGCTGGGATAACATCCCACCTCAGATGGTTGGGCCTGAGGCCACTGGCTGAGGGCGTCCAACACCCATGAAGGGATGTTATCCCAGCATAACATCCACCCTGGAGGGCATTATTCCTATTATACAATGGCTTGTTGTTTTATAATAAAAACATAATTTTAAAATGTTATTGTTAGTATGTAAACATGTTTTTGTTTCTTAAGAGAAAGAGAAGATCATCATGCTGGTGCTCATCCAAATCATCCAAACAGTCAGCAGGGATGTTATGCCAGGATAACATCCCTGCTGTGACAGTCAACTGACCAATCGGAGGACAGGATTCTTTCTTGCCATTGTATAATCAGTAATAAATAATAGACAGGATAAATCAATAAAAAATATATGAAATAGAAGCTGTATTGTGTCCAACTATTATGTTTTCCAAAGTTTTCCCTAAGGTGTCAGCTGTTCTTTATTATTGTGCAAAACTAGGGAGGTTCTGGTTTCAGTTTTGGTTTTACCAAATCACCTCTAGTTTGGTTCTGGTTTTGGTTTTGGATTCATGACAAATATGCATTCAACATAAAACTTGCTCTGTACCTTCATTTTAAAGTGTAATAAAAAGGAAAACAATTTAAATTCTGTAGAAAAATAGTTTAGTGGCATAGCAGCTAGCAAGGCCCAGCTGTAAGTAAATTTACAGGAAATAGTGTAAGGTAGCTGAGGCAGTGCTATAAAAAGTTGAATAGTACATAGCCTCATTAGCTTGTAGTCTAACTTCCTAGCAGTAAATGACAGGAGCTAAGACAAGCTGAATGATGGGACATAGACTGAGGCAATATAACAGTTTAATGAGTAGCCCCTGGCTTTCTTGTTTAGTCTGTTATGCCAGTTGTGTATTGCAAACAAAAATGCCTTGATGACTGAAGGAGGATAACAGGAGGACAGAGTAAATGACAGGTGATGGTCTGAGAGAAGACATTTATTTTATGATTCTTTTTTATGGCTGTGGGCCGAGCCTACAGCCAACTTGTTGTCTGTAGCTGGAAAAATGGAGGAACGTGAAGCACTTTTTTGGACATTTCAATGTATCCTTCCACATCTATAAATCAATATTCCAAATGAAATAAACTACTCCCTTCTTTCTGTTCAGAATGTTGGGGACAGCACTAAAGCTGCTTATCAGATGACCATTAGGAAATTGAAATAGCTTGTTAAATATTGGTTGCCTATTAAACTGAAGATGTGTTTATCCACTTTGAAGTACAACAACTTGCACATTGAAATACTTAGCATTTAAACATGTTCTTGCTACAAGTTTCAGCTGGGCAAGTATTGTCCTTCAAGAAAGATTCATACCTCATAAATGTCACCTTTTCCCAAGAACAAATGTGCAAAGATTTACACTGTTTTTTAAACTCTTAAGACACTATCTGATAAACACTGTCTCAGACATATCCCAGGTCTTGTGTGAATTATCTGAACTACAGAAATTATATAGCAACCAGTAGGCATATTTTACTATGCTTTCTGTGGAAAAAATATATTGAGCTATAGCAGACACCCCCACACACACACACACACACACACACACACACACACACACACACACACACAGACACAGACACACCATTCTCATGGCCACAACATTCAAAATAAATACTGCAGTCTAATATATTATAAAACAATAAAGAAACTGTGTGTTTATGTCAGTGAACACAGTGAAGTCTCTTTGAAGAGCTAGTGTACTGCCTAAAACTATTATAAGATTTTAAAAGCAGCCATTACCCTTATCTGTTATATCTGAGGTAATTTTTCATTTCACTTTGTTTAATTAGAAAACTGTTTACCTGATGTTAGTAGGTGTGATGTGTGGAACAGCTCTTAGCCTGGCAGCTGACTTATCTTACTCTACTGCCTCACACAATATCAACAGCATTGTGATCTCAATGACTGTGACATCAATGCTACTTAGGAATAGCAAGTGAGTGACTGCCAGGTCATTCACCTCTGATGCCACAGTCAGTGAGATCACAATGCTGATGATGTAGCATAGGGGCAGTAGAAGAACTTATGTCAGCTGCCAGGCTAAGAGTTGTTCCACACATCCAGCAGACTATTATCACATAGAATACTTCCTGATCAGCAAAAGGAAAAAGAACAATACTTCAGAAATTAAAAATTACAACTGACCACTACTTAAAATGTGTATTATTTTCCTGGCTGCCTGTTTTGGCTCCACTAGCTCTTTAAATATTTCTTACCCTATATTTTGTATCCTGGATAGCACTGGGGAGGAAATGCTGCATCACATTGTCTTTGTGATCTTCATTTTACACATTTTGGCACTGTATTTACTCAGGATGTCCCACATTAGATGCAATATCTTGTTTTCAGTGAGGTCATGATTTTACCATTTTTATAATGTATTTATTCAGAGTAGCCTATTCCAGATGTAAAATATTGTTTTCAGTGTGTTCTGATTTTACACAATGCAACATAATTTTGTGTAGATGCAGAGCACACTGAAAATAAGATGCCATGTCTTCTGTGAACTACCCAGGCTAAACAAATAGCAATCAGCAGGCATAGTCTAGAAAAACACATTGTAAAATGTGTAAAAGGAAGACCACATTGAAACTGCCTCTCAGCAGATCTGCATTGTACAAATTCATTAGAAATAATTGGTAAAAGCATCCCAAAAGCTCTCCACAGCCATGTTGGCTCTGACCAGAGTTTGTTTAAAGGGTAGCACACATAGAGAGTATATTGGACCCTCCCACCCAGCTTTTGAACTGATGTTATTTTATTTGATAAGCCGACTTTGGTTTTTGTTTGTTGTTTGTTTTTAATTCTTTGGCAAGTGAGTAAGGCACACTAGGCACAATGCCTGTTTCACTTGCTCAGAGTCACAGAGTATGCAAGTGGAGGGTCACAGTATGCGAGTGGAGGGTGTGGGAGTCAAACTCAGGTCTGCTGGATGTACCAAGCTCATCCACAGCTCGTTACTCTAATCTCTGGACTATACTGTCAGCAATGGACCTCCACAGTTTTGACTATTTTGTTTTACTCTCATTAATTATGATGCATATGCACACTACAATTTGTTTGTTTTTACAATGCCATGAAAAATATAATTATCAAGCCAGACTGAGTTAGTATTGTGAAAGAGGATGCTCACTTGTATGTGATGTTATTATAGTGTATTCTTGTTTTTTTTCTTTTCTTTCAAAGATGACAATATACTCAAGAACAGCAGCTCAGTCAGATCTCAGAGTGGAATTATATTCAGGAAGATGTTATCCAAGAAATAGAGACTTAGAATAGGATACATAACTGGAAGACATCTAAAACAACCAGCAAATGCTGTCAATACAGCCATTTCAAGTGCTGTCAATATAGTCATTTGCAAATTTAAGTTGACCTTACACATAAAAAAATGAAGAAAAATACAGATTACATTCATTGTGAAATCCTTTATGTTACGTGGAGTCAGACAGTAGTCCCTAGCTTTTCTAGTCTTGCTATTACAGTAGTTCACTGGAAGAAACAAAATGGTGACTGGCATCAGACAAGACACGAATGACATGAGTGACAGGCTGGAGCAACATTCCCTTTCCCCCAGTAATATTCATTAACATCACTGCCAATAGGCTCATCATCACGACTGTTCAAGCAATATTTTGAAAGTGCCCATGAGTATCCTGTAAATACACCAAGTTCATTTTAATAAAATAATTTCAACATTTTCTGGAAGAGTTTTCTCCTCCTACTTAGCAATACCGCTGGCAGTGCTAAATATTCTTTCTGAATAGACACTCGTTGCTGGGCAAGCTAAATAGTAAAGGACCACTTTTTGCAATGCTGACCAGACCATGTCCTTTTCATGCCAATACTGAAGTGGGTCATCCCGATCATTTAATTTTCTGGGGTCCTTGAAAAAGTCACCCACCATACTGCTTGCTGAGTAGCTTGTGATGTGAGATGTAACAGCATTGTCTTTCTCTATGTCATCCAGTCCTGCCCAAATGTTGTCCTACAAGGCACAAGACAAATTGTTCCTGGGTTCCAATTCTTAATGCAAGGATTTTCTTATTCTTCTAGTTTTACTGTGGTCTGTTTCTTGGAAGGAAACAGCTATTTCTATGATCAGCAGCTGCAGCAGTTTTAGTTTGGGTCTCTGTTGCCATTTTTACACCAACCTTATTAATGAGCAATTTTTTTATAATGGTTGAGGTCTATGCTACCAGATTGGAGAAGACCTGGCAAACTGGTTTTGAAATGTGGATCCAACACTGTTGCTATAAGACAATGTTCAAATTCCAACATCATGGCAATCCTGAGGTTCATTTCCAAAGACAAAGACAGCTTTTGAGCAAGAGTGGCACCTGTGGTTGCACCTTGCTCTTTCAATATTTCTCAGAATCCTTCCAGTCTCTGCATGAGAAGACATATCAATGGAATGGCTTCTCCTATGGTTGTGCTGTCAGCACTTGCTTTGTGTGTTACTTCCTCAAATGGCTGTAACAACTGACAAAAGTATGATATAAGACTCCACTGCCCAGAAGTGAGTGTGACATCCCCTTTCCCTACTGCAGGGTCCATGGTCTACTGGTACACTGCTTTGTGTTGTTTATGGAGTCTCTTACATATGTAAAAGGTGGTGTTCCACTTAGTGGCAACTTCTTATTTTAGCCAGTGAATCAGTAAGTTATTCTGTTGTTGCAGATCCTGCAAAATTTTGCAAGCTTTTGCAGAGTGCCTAAAGTGACCACATATATTTTGTGCAGCACCCTGCATATTCTTCACACTACTGTTTTCAGTTAGAAAGTCCTGTACCACTAGATTGAGTGTGTGTACAAAACATGGTGTATGCAGTAACCCACCATCCTTTAATGCTTTCACAATGCTGGCTGAGTTATCTGAAACCACAAATCTGGGGAAAGACCATTAGTGAAAAGCCATTCTGAGAACCATCTTTAGCTCCTGTAAGATATTCACACCACTGTAATTTTTGTTGTCAAAGATTGTAATACAGAGGGTGGCCTATTTGAGGATTTTGTGGTCCCTGGGGTTGACAGAGGATGCTGCAGAGCAAAGTGATACACAGTGGGCAGTGACAGTCATGCAGTCTGCTGTCCGACCACTTGTCCACATATCAGTTTTTATGTGTACTTCTTTAACAGCCAATTTCTGCAAGGCACTGTATATCTTCTGATGCCATTCCTTCTAAAGAGCTGGCACAAACTATTGTAGAAATATGGCCGTGATGGCAGCTGGTACTGAGGAGCAGGAAATTTAATCACCTACAGAAACCCTACAGAGTATGCAACAGAAAAGGGGCGAATGTCCAATGCAATCATTGCAGATATTGATTTCTTTAACTGCTGAACTGCTGGATAGCTTTGGTCATATTTAGTTCTCCATTCAAAATCCTGCTGCACTGTTAACTGTTTCTAAGGTGCAACTGGCACACTGAAAAAGGCTGGAGGAGGCAGAGAAGAACTCTTTCTGTTTTCAGTTGGGGAGCTTTCTGGTTCTGGTAAAGACCTGGCAGATAAAGGGGGTGATGCATTCAAAGCCCTATGGTGTCTGAGGGGTTTTGGGCTCTATATGGAAAAGTTAACTATAGCGCCAGTCTGTGTATCACTGTGAACCTGTGCAACATTCTCTGCCATATCATCTTGTGACTTATTGCTGGCCCACTGAAGAGGACATATTTGCTGTAAGTGTCTTATTAAGAATGATGTGCCAAGGTTGCTTGCCCATTTTCCTCTGCTGAAAGAGGCCTTACATAAACAGCATATTGCTCACATGCTGTTCTTTGGTCAAGGTGAAAAAAACACCAAAAGAAGAGGGCACCTTTTTGGTTTTTGTCCCTGGCATTACAACTTTTGAATCATCACCTGGCATGTCAATGTTATATTCTGTATTTTGGTTATATTCCTCAACGTCCTCAGTAGAAGACTGGGTGTGAGGCCTATCCTCAGCAGAGGAGACAAGCATAACTTCCTTTTCACCAGCCGTGTTGATCTTTCCTCTGATGACCTTTGCCCTGGTTTTTATGTTGTTTTGCATGTGCACAAGCAACATCTCGTGGTAGTAGCAGAAATGCAGAGGTGTATCAGTGTTGACGAATGCAGGGCATGCACTACTAGGTGCATCCCTCTTTCCTCAATTACCCAACATGCTAGCGCTGATGCAAGAATTATGTAAAGTGCCACCAACTTGAAAGAAATGTGCTTCTACAATCAGAGACAAGCTCATCATGCAGTGGCAGAGAAAACATGCCTCCCGTACACGCCCTTCCTAGTGAAACATTTCAATAAACATGGCAGAAATGCAGCAGCAGGAGCTGCTGCCACACAATCCCCAAACAAAGCTGACATCGGGGGTCCAATCCCTTTGTTGGCATGTCCTCCACCCCCCCAGCGTGTGGCACACTGGGAGCTCACTTACAGAAAGCCGACCATGTCGGCATGTTCCTCCCCACCACGCTCATTGTGTGGCACACTGGGAGCCCATCCCAGTGTGGCCAACATCCCCCCAAAAGTCATGGGGCACACTGGGAGCCCACTCCAGTGTGCCCAATATTTGTTTTAGTTCACCTGTAAAGAAAGAAATCAGTCCACAATGTTTGTTTTGTTTTTCTTTGTGCCTGAAAAACAGACAAACAGTCCCTCATTGTCCACAGCACCCCTCCCCCAACCCGCACCCACCCACCCTCTAAGCAGCCCAGCTCACCCCAGCCCCCTCACCCCATACCTCTGAAAGTCCAGCACTGTGATCTTTGGCGGGAGAGGAACACATCTGGACTCTTCAAAGCCAAACTGCAAAAATGAAGAAATGCCGGTAAGCTGTGTAATGGCACCAATGGGGGGGGTCAACATAGGTAGATATCTCAGCCTTTGTTTCGAACATGGGGTTTTTGGGACCCCACCTTATGAACACATGTACTGTCATCTCGTTATTCAGTTCCAAAAGGTGATTTTGCGGTCACTGTGTGGAATCACCTTTCAAGACTGATTAATAAAATGACAGTGCCACTGTTCGTGAGGTGAGGTCCCAAAAAGCCTGTGTTGCAAATTTGGTGAAAAAATTCCAAAAAATGACTCTGTTATGAGTTTGCATTGTGCAGTTTCCATGCACGCTTGCAATGTTAACAATTTTTAATATTTACACTCCAGCTTTTTAACATTGCCATTTTTTCACACCTCCTTATGAACAGTACAGCTGTCATTTTTCACATCCTGCCCAAAATGTGTTTTCGCACATCTGGCGCTCAATGGCGTGGTAGCCATGGGACAGATTAACAAAATCACAGTGCCACTGTTCATGAGTGGAGGTCCCAAAATGCCTATGTAGAAAATTTGGTTAACCCCCCCAAAATAATTACGTTAAGAGCATACGTTGCCCAGTTTCTACACACACACGTGACTTCAGCAATTTTTCATATTTTCACTCCAGATTCTCAACATTGCCATTTTTTACACTTTCTCATGAACAGTACAGCTGTCATTTTTCATATCCTGCCCAAAATGTGTTTTCACCTGTGGTGCCAAATGGCACAGTCGCTGTGCAAAATCACCTTTCGACTAACAAACTGGTAGTGCTACTGTTCATGAGGTTGGGTCACAAAAAGCCCATGTTGAAATTTTGGAGTGAAAACACCAACAAATGCCCAGTGCAATAAGGTTTCCAACTATAAACCCCCACCCTGTAGAGACTGACAGGTGTCAGGAGTGTGCTTGGGATTGTCGGCTGTAATGCTTATGCCATTCCACCCCCACCATGCAGCCACTGTCAGACATCAAGGTGTGTCTTGGACTCTTTGGCCCCAAAGTTTAACCCATTCTCCTATACTGCACCAATCTCAGCATATTTCCTTATGAAATGGGGTTAGCATAAGGCACGAAGCCCACAAGGCACACCTCAACACTTGTAGGTTTCCACAAGGCAGGGTGAGGTAAAATGGCGTAAATGTTATGGCCGACGACCGAAAGGCACACCCCAATGCCTGTCAGTCCTTGCAGGATGAGGGTGGAGTTGGCATCAGTTCAATACTTTACTGCTATTTCTATTATGCATCTCTCTAACTCCTGTACTACCAATGACAGTGCCAGCAAGACAACAGCTGGCATTGACAAATGTTTGTTTGGTCTGGCATCTCACAACAGTAGATTCCTCTGGCTCTGAGTCTTCATAATCAGAGTCACCATCATGCACTGCTTCTGCTTTAGGAATGTACTCACTGCCACTGATATCTATATGGTCTGACTCTGAAGAGCTAACAGAGGAATAGGAATGAGAAATGGTAGTCTTGAGAAAGTGGCACATTGTATGCATGTACTGTATACTTATTACTTTCCTTTCCACTACGTGTAGTGCCTGCAACTGGTTTTATTTTTTTTTATAACTGTACCTTTGCTAAATCTACTTCTCTGAATTGCTATTTCATCACCCAAACTTTTCTTGCAGCCTTTTGAGTGGCCTGTATTTATTGACTAGGTATCATCTGCAGCAGCAGACAAACATGATGAGATCTCAGAAGACAAAAATGACTCACAGGATGAGGAAGCTTCTCTCGGTAAAAAGGATGCACCTACTGCAGCAGAAGAAGCACTTTTTGTGACTGATATGTTTTTTTCTTCTGAATTACTGCCTTTGCCTTATTTTTACTGATGCTCAAAGCTTGTTTCACAGGCCTGCTGCCTTTCATGTTTGTTTTTAATATCATTTAATGCATTTAAGCACAAATAACAGTTTCTGACCACTAACTAAGCCAGCTGCCTTCCAAAAAAAACAGTACCTTCCTCTGTCACATTCAGGAAACAGGTGACAGTAATGAGTAGCGCATGTCTCAAGGAGTGGTATTAACAGGTTAATTTGCAAGGCTACAAGCTGGAGCTACTATGCAACTGTCAAGTGCTGCTCCCACCCTCCACAAATGTTTCACATGTGATATCAGCCTTTACTGGCACTGCTTGCTCAATTTATTTTTTCAAAGGACTACACAAAAGAGAAATGGTCCTGCTTGTGTGAGAAATGGCTGGTGATGCTGCAGACAGAGGCTATTCAACTGCCAAGGGTTGTTCCCTTCCACCAAAAATGTTTCACATGTGATGCAAGCCTTTTACTGCTTGTCTTACAAATTCTCTTCTGTTCTGCTCTTTCAACAAAGTGACATCCCCTCTCACAGTCTATCTCACACATTCAGGACAGTCTCTCTTTTTTTTTTTTTTGTCAGTTTTCCTTCTTTAATTGTTTAATCTTCCATAATCTACCTTTTAGTTATGGTTAATCATGCAAAGTCTTAATGTCTGGGAGGCTGGGATTGGCAAACGGCACCCCCCAACACACACACCCACATACACACAGTCTCTTCTTGTTTTTGTTTTGTGGTTTTTCTTTTTCTCTTTAAATTTTAGTTAATAACTTAATTTACCTTTTGGAAAGCTCTCTAATTTGTGTGCAGAATTTCCCTCTGTGAGCATCTGGCATGTGTCGCCTGCACCCCCCACACACACACTCACAGAGTTTCTGTCCGGTCATCAGTCTCTCTGTTTTTTTTTTCATTTAGCTAATTATGTTCTCCTCCCTTTCTTGGTGGTGGAAATGTTTCACAATGAGGCTGAGAGGAACTGCTTATATAGCTCAGGAAGTGGGAGTGACTGGCTGCTTGGCCACTGAACTCCAGGCAAAAGCCTTTCCAATTCACTGTCCTAAGCAGCTAGTATAGTGTTATGCTTGTGCAACTGTGTTAGTTTAGTTTTGGCCTTTTGCACTCTCTATTCCAGAGAAATTACCACCCTGTAGGGGTACGAAAGGCAAAGAACCCTCTGAGATTGTTCCACCCCTAGAAGTGCCACAAGACAATTCCAGTGACTAAAGGTACCTTAGGAATTCCCAAAAGACATGTAGTACAATCATACCCCAAAGAAGGAGGCAACATGAAGCATATGAGTAAGCAGTAACTGTGATGGAGTAGCAGTAACTGTGGCGTAGTAGTACAGAAGCATAGACAGTTTGATAATGTAATGAGATGCTCAGTTTGGTAATGTAATGAAATGCCCAGCTTTGCATAGCATGATATTAATGGTTTGCATTGAGATTAGGGGATCCCCTATGGAGAGAGGGAATGGCAGGACATCCTCCACCTCCATCCAACAGCGGAACCTACCTAAAGAAACTAGGGGACACTACTATGTTAAGAGTTTTGACCTGAGGCAATGAAGGAGAGAAAAAAAACCTATGAGGAGGAGATCTCTGGGGATCCAAGGCCTAGATCACCTCCCCTCAAGGCTTGGTATAGTTTATTTAGTGACAGGCTCTGCAGCTGCAATTTGGAAAACCCAATTAAAGAAAGGTGGAAAATATTCAATTTGGAGGAAGTCTCTCACTCAAACCCCCTAGTGGGAATGCCTTGGAAAGTTGTGAGAAAACTCTGCAACAAAACGTGCAACCAAGGTGCAGGAGGAGAGCAATGACTGCTGAGGCACTCACCTGGCCTACCCACCCTAAATCAAACCAGGTGAACCAGAGGCAGTCGTAGGGAGAATGCGGTGAAGGTGCCTTGGTAGGGAAACCACAAAAGTCAATGGCTAACTGTTATAGTGGAACACTATAGCCAAAGGGGGTAACTTTTTCCACTCTTCACCGCTAGTCTTAAATTCTACACTAGGAGCTGCTGTCAGTAGCAGGCAGCTAAATCCAAGCCCAGGGTGAGGACATTCCCAGCTATGGGCCAGGTGAGAAGGATCCCAGCCCAAGTTGGACACCCTTGAGATGCTGACTAAATGCACAGTGAGACCATCAGCTGCAGGAACCCTGTGCCAGAACAGAATAGCTGGCATGTCCCAGAAATTGATTGAGAGCTGAAAAGCTGGTCAGCTGAATGAGCATGGTGTGCTGAGATTGTAATGAAAATTGAGTGTTGAGACCTTGCAAGGTCAAATGCAGAATTGAGTGCAGCAGAATCCCAAAGGTTGAAGCTAAGGGGATGGCAGTAGGCATGAAGCAATGGTTTGCATAAGCAAGGAGCAGCGATTGCGCAAGCAAGTGTGGACCTGCACGTAGGTCAGTAAACAGTAGTAATAAGTGGACCTGAACGTAGGTCTGCATAACACAGGCAATGAAACAGCACTGAATAGTGGAGCAAGCCAGCCAGGCATTTCCAAAGCCAAATCAAAGTGACAAACTCTGAGGATTTTTGGTACAAAGACAGAATTAAGAACAGAAATAATAAGCCATATTGGCCACGACCCCCCAAACATCTCCAAGTCCCCGCCGTAGGACAAACAAGGAAGCGATGAAAGGGTCGAGAACAGCATGCAGATATTAAAGCTAATTTAATAGCCTCAGCAGGAGCTTTAACTAAACTCAGAGTAGAACAGCAGTGTGCAATGGGAATAACATGATTGAACTGCTTAGCGAGGTGAGAGCTTGAAGCAGGTGCAAACATATAAGCAGCATCTGTATTGAGTACACTAAGTTGCAAACTTCAATAAACATAAAACAAAGGAGGCACAATACTCTGAAAGCAGCTGTCACAGGCAGTGCAATGAACTGCAGTAATGAGGCAAGTACAATGTATCAGCTGTATAGCCAGGGTTCAGTGTGAGGCAGAATCTGGTGAAAGTAAGTAAGTATGCAACATGGAAAATAGCTATGGTTGAGCTGAACACACAGATAATGTTTGCAGTTGCATTGCAAGGCATTTGAGTGTTGTAACTGAAAGCAACTCATGTTGTGAGTAATTGAAAGCAAGTAGTATGAGCTGTGGAGCAGCAGTATACCAGAAGCTTAGAAACAACCCCCCCAAAAGAAAAAGCCACACAAACACAAAACAGGGAACAAAGACAGAAGAAGCATGCATAGCTGAAGGCAAAATACTTACCAGAATCAGGAAAGAAACACAGAAGCCAGCAGACAAGCAGGAGCAGTTGGGGGGGTCAGGCCCCAAGCAGCTCAGAGGACAGAGCCTTCGGCTGCAAAAAAAATGCTTCACAATGAGGCTGAGAGGAACTGCTTATATAGCTCAGGAAGTGGGAGTGGCTGGCTGCTTGGCCACTGAACTCCAGGCAAAAGTCTTTCCAAATGTTATAGATCATTGCAGCCCTAAGGCAAAAATCAGTTAAGTATAGAAGATATAGGGATAAAAACGGTAACATGTAAAAAAAACTCCGGTCAGAGCAAATATGGCTGTGGAGAGCTTTTGGGGTGCTTTTACCCATTATTTCTAAATAATTTGAACAATGCAGATCTGCCAAGAGGCAGTTTCAATGTGGTTTTCCTTTTACACATTTTAACAAAGTGTTTTCTTAGATTATGCCTACTAATTTCTATATGTTTAGCCTGGATAGTTCATAGAAGAAATTGCATCTTATTTTCAGTGGGGCTCTACATCTACTCAATAGTATGCTGCAGTGCGTAAAATCAGAACACACCGAAAACAATATTTTACATCTGGACTAGGCTATCCTGAATAAATACATTATAAAAACAGTAAAATCATGACCCCACTGAAAACAAGATATTGCATCTAATCTGGGACATCCTGAGTAAATACAGTGCAAAACTGTGTAAAATGAAGATCCCTATGAGAATGAGATATAGCATCTCCGCTACGCTATCCAGGATACAAAATATAGAATAAGAATTATTTAAAGGAAATCCACTGTAAACTGAACTTCACTGCATTCACTCACATAAACAAAGTTTCTTTATTGTTTTATAACATATTAGATTGCAGCATTTATTTTGAATGTTGTGGCCATGAGGATGGTGTTTACAGTATGTGTGTGTGTGTGTGTTTGCTGTAGCTCAATGTATTTTTTTCTCAAAAAGCATAGTAAAATATGCCTGATGACTACTATATATTTAGCCTGAATAGTTCATAGAAGACCTGGCATATGTCTAAGAAAGTTATTATCAGATAGTGTCTTAAGAGGTTAAAAAAAACAGTGGAAATCTTTTTAGATTTGTTGCTGGGAAAGGGTGACATTTATGAGGTATGAATCTTTTTTGAAAGATAATACCCACCCAGCTGAAGCTAGTAGCAAGAAAATGTTTAAATGCTAAGTATTTAAATGTGCAAGCTGTTGCATTTCGAAGGGGGTAAACACATTTCCAGTTCAATAGGCAACCAATATTTAATAAGCTGTTTTAGTTTTCTCACGGCCAACTGATAAGCAGATTGGAGTGCTCTCTCCAACATTCTAAACAGAAAGAAGGGAGTATTTTATTCCAACTGGCATAGTGATTTATAGTTGTGGAAGGATACATTGAAAATTCCAAAAATGTGTTCTATAGTACTCCATTTTTCCAGCTACACCACAGCCATAAAAAGGGCAATAAATGTAAAGTCAAATAAATACCAAGTTGTGTAAGCCATTTGCACAAAAGAGTAGAAGGCCAGAGACTGGTAAGGAGTAGGTTAAGGTTAAAGGCAAAAGCAGGAGGGGGAGAGCAAGTTTCTAAGAGAGAATTTAATAGCTAGATAAGAGGGGAACAGGAATAAGATGGGTGGAATATTGTTCCAAATTGATGGGTGTCAGAATGAGAATGCAGATTTTGCAGAAGTTTGACAGGCAAAACAGGTTGCAAGAGTCAGAAGAATGGAGGGGACATAGAAACATACGAACATACAGATTTGCCAGCAGAAACAGGCCTTATGGTCTATCAAGTTAGTCTGCGTGAATGCGCAGCTAGCACCCTTACTTTGCAGCTACTCCACCCTCGTCTCCACCCTCACCATTACCCCCCTTGCACCCTGTCCCATGCCCTTTTAAAACTGCATACTGTGCTACAGGATACCACTTCCTTGGGTAGTGTATTCCATTTCTCCAGAACCTTTTCTGTGAAAAAATGCCTCCTTATCTCTCTCCGATATCTTCCACCCTCCATCCTGAGACCATGCACTCTGATGTCCCTTCCTCTCCTCAGCTGAAATATCCCTTCTATACCCGTTTCGTTAATCCTCTTCAAATATTTGAAGGTCTCAATCATATCCCCCCAATCCCTCCTCTCCTCCAGGGTGTACATATTCAACTCAGTCAGCCTGTCCTCATAGGTTTTGCCCTCCAGCCCCTGGAGCAGTTTAGTTGCCCTATGCTGCACCCCCTCCAGCAATCTGATATCCTTCTTCAGAAAGGGACACCAGAACTGCATGTAGTATTCCAAATGTGGCCTGACTAGTTACCTGTACAGCGGCAGGATCACATCTCTATTTCTGGATGAGATGCCTCTCGCAATACACCCCAGCATTTTGTTGGCCTTAGCTGCCACCTTCCTGCACTGAGCTGAGTTGTTCATGTCACCCATTATGAACACCTCTAGGTACTTCTCCTCCTCTGTGACCTGTATCTAAACTCCTCCCAACCTGGTAGCTCCTCCCTGGGTTCCTTGCTCCAAAGTGCATAACCTTGTACTTCTTCGCATTGAGGCTCAATTGCCACTTTTCTGACCACTCCTCAGTTTGACCGGGTCTTCCTGTAGCCCCTTGCCACCCCTCTATATCATCCACCACTGCCCCTATCTTGGTATCATCCATGAACAGACTGGTCTTGCTCCTAACACCATGTGAGATATCCGATATGAATAATCCAAACAACACTGGACCCAAGACTGAGCCTTGCAGCACCCTGCTTGTCACCTTCCTTTGGGAAGAGAGTGCCCCACCTCCACCTGTTGCTGCCTCCCCTTCAGCCAGTTCACAATCCAGTTTACCATCTTTGTCCCTGCCCCCACATATAGCAACTTACCTCCCCAGTCTCCCATGAGGCACGGAATCAAAGACCTTCCTGAAGTCTAAATACAGCACATCCACTGCATGGCCTTTATCCAGTTCCCGCATTACCCAGTTGTAGTATTCAGTTAGGTTGGTCTGGCATGATCTTCCAGAGATGAATCTATGCTGCTGACTGTCCTGGAGTCCATTTTCCTCCAAAAAGGTCACCAGCCTCTCTTTCAGGATTGCTTCCATAAGTTTTCCTACAATGGGTGTGAAGCTTAGAGGTCTGTAATTGACTGGTTCATCCTCTGGACCACTCTTGTGGAGGAGCACCACATGAGCCACCCTCCAATCCTGTGGTACCAGCCTGTGTCCAAGGAGGTATTGAACAGGTCCACCAGCAGCCCTGCCAATACCCTCACCTGTTCTTTCAGCATCCTGGGATGAATGCCATCCGGACCTGGTGCCTTATCCACCCTTAGTGCCTTCAGACCCTCCAACACCCTGTCCTCCATAACTACCCCATCTGTCACCCCTTCCCCCCACTTGCCCACCTTCCCCATCCCCTGAGGTAGCTGCCCACTCTTCTCCTTAGTGAACACAGAACAGAAATGCTCATTTAGTGTTTCTGCCAGTTCTGCCCCCTTCTTCACCCACTCCCCATCCTTCCTAATCCTCATTATCTCATTCCTGCAGCTCCATCTCTCCCTTATGTATCTGAAAAAGTATTTTCCCCCTTCCCGGAGGCCCTGTGCCAGCCTCAGCTCCCTGAAAGCCTTGGCTGCCCTGACCAATCTGGTTACCTTCTTGGATTTATTCGCATAAAGTTCCCTGTCCTCCCCCCTCCCAGACTTCTTGAATCTCTGAAAAGCTGCTTTTTTGTCCTTACCTCTTCCAAAACATCCTTGTTCAGCCAGCTTGGCTCCTTAGCCCTACTCTTTTTGCTCAGCGTCTTGGTACATAACCCAGTAGCCTCAATCAGCCCAAGTTTGATAATATCCCACTTCTGATTTGCATCCATATCAGGTCTAATTCCTACTAGGTGCCTCCCCAGAATTTTCCCCATCTTGTTAGTCTGCCCGCCTGAAGTCAACCACCCTGGTTCTTGTACCTACAGTCTCCCTGCCCATGCTGAGCATGAACCACACTGATTGATGGTCACTACCAGCTAGGAGGTCCTCCACCCTCAGATCCCTCACAGCCTCCCTGTTAGTTAGCACTAGGTCCAGAGTGTTTTCCATCTGAGTTGGACCACTGACCATCTGCACCAGGAAGCTATCCTGGAATGCATCCAGTAGCATCTGTTCCCTTGCGCTTGAGGTGGCTGGGGTTCCCCAAGCTACTCCTGGTAGACTGAAGTCCCCTACGATAATCGTGTTCCCTTTCCTGCATTCCCTTCTAATCTGCTCCGCTAATGCCTTTTCCAAGTCATCTATCTGAGCTGATGTTCTGTACTCCACCCCATCCTCAGTATCCTACTTTTATAATCAAGGAACTGTATCCATAATGTCTCTGCTTTACCCTCCTCCCCCTCATCCCTTGTACACCTTATCCCTTCTCTAATGTAAATTGCTAATCCTCCCCCTCTCCCCATTCCTCTGTCTTTTCTATATATCCTATACTCTGGGATCATCAGATCCCAGTCCTGGTATTGTGTGGCCCAAGTCTCCATGATGGCAGCAATGTCCACCATCTGTACAGCTAAGAGAGCCTGTAACTCAGCTCTCTTGTTCCCTAGGCTCCTTGCATTCAGGGAGATCACCCTCCACCCAGTTCCTTTCCTTACCATAACTCATTCCCCCTCATTCTGATTCTCCCCCTCCCGTGACCCTACCCTGGTACCATCCCTGTTAGCATGGGGGGTTAGTTCATTCAGCTCCCCTATCCGGCGGCCCTGCATATCTACTGCATGCTCGCCTCCCCCCATACATAGTTTACATCCACCCGGGATGCTATGTACTCCCCCAGCCTTTGTTTCAAGACTCCCTGACCCAACTAACTCAAATGCAATCTGTCCTTCGTGTACAGATCACTGTTGTCCCAGATGTTTCCCCAACCTCTCACCAGTCCATATCCTTGGTTTTGATATCACTCTCATAGAATTTGTTGGCAGAAAACCTCTTGGCCCACACAGTCTGCCCAGATGGTCCCTGCTTAGTTTGTCTCAACAGATCATAACTGGTGTCCATGACCCCCTCCTCCCACCCTATTTACTAATATTCCCTATGTCTGTCTCATGCATACTTGAAGCCCCATACTGTTTACACTTCCATCATGCTGGCAGTTGGTTCCAGGCATACACCACTCTTTCAGTAAAATAGTACTTCCTCATATCATTCTTAAGCTTCCTCGCTCTAGCTTCATCACATGCCTTCAAGTCCTGGTCCTCTTTCTCATTTAAAAGAGACACTCCTGCTGCGCTCTGTCCACCCCCTTGAGGTACTTGTAGGTCTCTATCATGTTCCCTCTTGCTTTCCTCTCTTTCAGGGTGTACATATCATGATCCCTCTGTCTCTTTTCATAGGGCTTTTGATGCAACCCCAGCACTGTTTTAGTTGCCCTCCTCTGGACTGTCTATGTGCTTTCTGAGGTGTGGCCTCCAGAACTGGACACAGTACTCCAGGTGGGGTCTAACATGAGAGCAATAAAGTGGAAATATCACCTCTTTCCTCCTTCCTCCTTCCTCCTCTCCTCCTAAAGATACCTCTCCCTATGCATCCCAGCATCACACTGACCATATCCATTGATTTGTCAAGCTGCCTTGCCATTTTGAGGTAATCAAATATGATAACCCCAAGGTCCTTTTCCTGCTTAGTGAGTGCCTGTACCTCTCCCCACCCAATACTCTGCTCCTGGGTTTCTATGCCCTGAGTGTCCACCTATTACAGATTTTGGTGTCATCTGTAAAAAGTTGTACCTTTCCTTTCCGTTCTTCTGCTATGTCACTTATGAAGACATTGAAGAACCTCAGTGCCAGGACTGAGCCTTGTGACACCCCAGTGGTCAGTGTCCCCTCATTAGAGTGAGTGCCATTAATCACCATCCTCTATTGCCTAGCCAGTAATCAATTCCTTTCACAATTCATCACTTTGGATTCTGCTCCTACCCTGCTCAACTTCTTTATCAGTTTCCTGTGCAGCACAGTGTCGAAGGCCTTGCTAAAGTCAGATAGGCCACAACCACTGCCCTCCCCTGATCTGTTTCCTGGTCACACAGTCAAAATCAATCAGATTCATCTGGCATGACCTCACCTCATGAATCAATGTTGCCATTGGTCTGGTAGCCTATTGGATTCCAAATACTCTACCAACCTTTCCTTTAACAGGGTTTCCATTAATTTCCCACCATTGATATGAGACTGATCAGCATATAGTTGCTAGCCTCCTCCCAGCTGCTACTTTTATTGGTCCCTATGCAAGAAATACACAAAGCTTATGTGATGCGTATCTGCAGTGCTTAAGCTTCACTATGTCAGTTAGCCACACAACGGGGTCCTGCAGACCCCTACAGCATTCACAGAAGGGGCATTTACCCCTTTCAACTGGATACCCTGTCAGTCCACACAGCTATGTGCTTGGATTGACTGTGGGAGTAGCCAGGGAGTGTTCCTGCACTCCATGCCGTACACCAAGGTGCAGAGTGCTAGGAGTAGGGGCAAAGGAAACATGGACAGGGATCCTGCCATAGCCACTGCACTCCTCCCATGAACCACAATCCTTGGTGGCAGTGGGACAGCTAAACCCCACGCCATGCTGCCCCAGACCTCAGGTCAGGCAGAGAGGGATGGGGCAGCCACTGGGGCACCTGTCCACTTTATTCATAGTTCCAAGATGCATGGCATCCCACAATCCCCTGTTCCATGTGGAGCAGGGGATCCACTTTGAGTCCAGAATGGCATCTAATTGAATGCCCCCCTGTGTCTGCCCATTCACCCCCTGCACACAAATGCACCAGAAAAGGGGGGATGCAGACAGGCAGCCTACAGTGGCCAGTGGTGGCTGGTGGTAGTAAATGCTGTGGCCTGTATGCCTATCCACCTATTCAGATATGTATGAGTGTGATACATACCTATCATGTGTACCAGGCCCACATTGATGCATAGGCACCATTTCAAGGGACCACGTCTACTCCCCTCCAGCTCTGCAGAGCCACACCTGTTTCCAGTAAGCCGTTGAACAAGTCCATCAGTACCCATGGTGGTATCCCATCTGGTCTCATAGCCTTGTCCACTTTCAGAGCTGCAAATCTCTTCTGGACTGTCTCCTCTAAAAATGGACTTGTGTCCACCCCTCCCCGAAATTCCTGCTACTCACTGGTGGATTTTCTCCCAATCCCTTCACTGTGAAGACTAAGTGGACGTACCTGGAAGTAATTGGAAGGAGGTATATAGGATAGAAGACAGCTAAGGTAGGGAGAAAGGGAGGAAAACCAGAATTCAGAAAGAAAGATAACACAATGACATAGAAGATGGACGTCTAAGGATAGCAGGCAGAAGATTTGATAGAGGAGACAGTGATGGGTGACAGGAGTTTGAGGCAAAGCAGCAGAAAGAATGGAAGACAGGATTCAGATACACAGATACACAGAAGGTGATGGCAGAGAAGGACCTTTTGGCCCACCTAGTCTGCCCCTTTTCCCTACCTAATGCATTACCACAGATCCTAGTTGATCTGTGGCTTACCCTCTCTTCCCTATTGCTAGAGTACTCTTAAGTCTATCTCATGCATTCTTGAATTCCCCTACTGTTTTTGCCCCCACCACCTCTGCAGGGAGGCTGTTCTAAGCATCCACTACTCTTTCTGTGAAAAAGTGCTTCCTCACGTTACCACTGAGCTTACCCCCCAGCCTCATATCATGCCCCCTTGTTCTTGTACACCTTCTTTTCTGAAAGATGCTACCCTTCTGTACATTGTTTATACCCCGATATACTTAAATGTTTCTATCATATCTCCCCTCTCTCTCTCCTGTCCTCCATGGAATACATATTGAGGTCCTCTAGTCTTTCCTCATATGACTTTTGGTGCAGTCCTTGCACATTTTTGTTGCCCTTCTCTGGACTGCCTCTCTTTTGTCTATATCCTTCTAGAGTTGTGGCCTCCAGAACTGGACCCAGTACTCCACATGAGGTCTCAGTAGTGATCCATACAGTGGCTTAACTACCTGCTTTTTTCTGCTGGTGATACTTCTCCCCTATGCACCTTAGCATCTCACTTGTTTTCCCCACAGCCTTCTCATCTTATTTGGTTACCTTTAGGTCATCAGATATGATTACCCCCAAGTCCTTTTCTTGACTGGTGGCCATCAGTACCTCCCATCCCCCCACCCCCATCTTGTACTCCTCCCTTGGATTTTTATGACCCTAGTGCATGATTTTGTACTTCTTTGCATTGTGTCTCAGCTGCCACACTCTTGACCACTCCTCAAGCATGTTTAGATCCTTTCTCATTTTTTCCACCCCCCCGGAGCGTCGACCCTATTGCAGATGTTAGTGTCATCTGCAAAGAGGCATACCTTCCCCTCCAGCCCCTCTGTAATGTCACT
The DNA here is from genome assembly GCA_016271365.2 of Neoceratodus forsteri. NCBI lineage: Eukaryota > Metazoa > Chordata > Ceratodontiformes > Ceratodontidae > Neoceratodus > Neoceratodus forsteri. The sequence goes on from CM057451.1 coordinate 763,505,565, forward strand.
TATGAAGACAGTAAAGAGGACTGGCCCAAGCATGGATCCCTGTGTAACACTGCTGGTCACCCCCCTCTCCTCGGATAGAATACCATTTACCACCATCCTCTGTGTTCTGTCACTCAACCAGTTTCTGACCCAGTTTACCACCTTGGGGCCCACTCCTAGGCTGCCCAACTTATTTATCAACCTGCTATATGGGACGGTGTCAAAGGCTTTGCTGAAATCTAGGTAGGCCACATCCACTGCCCCTCCTCTATCTACCTCCTTGGTCACCCAGTCAAAGAAATCTATCAGATTTGTTTGACAAGACCTTCCCACTGTGAATTCATGCAACTTTGGATCCTGTGCTCTGCTGGATTCAAGAAATGTCACAATCCTTTCATTAAGCAGGGACTCCAATAATTTCCCCACCACTGAGGTCAGGCTGACTGGCCTGTAGTTGCCAGGCTCCTCCTTGTTCCCACTTTTGTGGAGAGGGGCTACATTTGCCCACCTCCAGCCCCCTGGAACCACCCCTATCTCTATCAATTTGTTGAATAAGGCTGTTAGTGGTGCTACCAGCACCTCTCTAAGTTCTGTTAATATTCTGGGATGTATCCCATCTGACCTCATAGCCTTGTCCCCTTACAGATTCTTGAGTTCTTTAGGAATCTTTCCTCTGTAAATGGGCTGGTGTCCACCTCTTTCTCACTGATGCTCCTATCCCCCAATAGTGGTCCTTCTCCTTCCACTTCTGTGAATACTGAACAAAAATATTTGTTCAGAATTGTTGCTTTTTCTAGGTTCCCCTCTGCACACACCCTCCTCCTTTTTTAACCTCACAATCCCACCCCTGGTCTTCTTTTGTACCTGAAAAAGTTCTTGTCTACTTTCCTAATTGCCTGGGCTATTTTTATCCTCAGTTTGCACCTTTGCGCTCCTGACCACTTTCCTCAACTCCCTCTCCACTTCAAGATACAGTTCCCTGTCTACCTCCCTCTGTGTTTCCTTGTATCTCCTGAAAGCTAGCCTTTTCTCTCTTACCTTCCTGGCCATGTCCTTTGAGAATCATTGTGGTTTTTTCTTTCTCTTTATTTTGCTTACTTACCTAACCCTAAGGCTTGTTGCCTTTGCTATGGCTCACTTAAGGTTAGCCTATTGTTTCTCTAACTGTACATCTTCTCCTTCTTCTTCCCCTGCCAGGTCTTCCTTGAGACATCCCCAATTTTTGCAAAGTCAGCCCATCTGAAATCCAGGGCCCTTGCTTTCATGTGGTTTGACTCCTCCTTGGTTCTCACATTTAACCACACCATACAATGATCACTGGACCTCAGGTGGCTACCCACCATTACATTGATGACTTTGTCCCCATTGGTGAGTACCAGGTCCAGTATTGCTCACTCTCTAGTGGGTTCCACCACAACCTGCTTGAGAGATGCTCCATGCAGGATACCTCTGCTCCTGGCTGTGGGTGCAGCCTGCATGTTCCAAACCACATTAGGCAAATTGAAGTCTCTACCAGCATTACTTCACCTGTGGCTGTCATTTTGTGGATGTCTTCCACTAGTAACCCATCCATCTCCTCCCCTTGTGCTGGAGGTCTGTAGATCACGCCTGTGTGACTGGCAGTGCCATTTTCTGTCTCCAGGGTGACCCACAATGCTTCCCTTCCCTCCTACATTCCCTGAACTTCGGTTGATTTAATTCCCTCCCTGACGTACTGTAGCTAGCCACCCATCCACCCTTTTTTCTCACACTGTCTTTTCTAAATAGAATGTAACCTGGTACGACTATATACCATTCATGGTTCCTGTGTACCATGTCTCGGTAACAGCGACAATATCCAGGTCTGCCTCTGACATCAAGGCCACCAGGTCTGGGATTTTATTTCCCAGGCTGCAGGCATTCATGCACATGGCCTTCCAAGTTTTGTGATCTCCCTTTCTAGTAGCTTTCCTCCTTTCCCTGTGTCTTTTCTCCCTTCCTCTCCTGTTCTTACTCCCCTTCTTCCTCATCTCTGCCATTCTACCTATTTGGGTTTTAGGTTTCACCAGGTGGGTTTTTGGAGCAGCTTTGTGGACCACATTCACATAGTCTCACTGGCAAGATCATGTTTAGAACAACTGCAGTACGAACTGGGGTTGGAGACAATCCTTATAACAGTACAGGGTTCCAAGTTTAGGACAGAATTTCTTAAGTATAACATTGATATGTATAGAAAAATCAAGGTTCCAGTCAAGCCATACACCAAAGGTACTTAAAGGAGGGGACATCCTCCAAAGGGGAACTATCAAGAGTGGTGAAAGAGGGGTAAGAGGGAAACCTAGCAAGTTCTGGTCAAGTACCAAAGGATAAGGAAACTGTCTTTTTAGCACTGAGTAGAAACCGGTTTGTGGAGCAACAGTGCTGAACATTTTTTTAAATCCTGTTGAAGCAGTGATTTAAGCTCTGATGCAGACCAATTAGTAGCATAGAGAACTGTGTTATGCACATACATGTGAATGTTGGCACTGACACAGGTAGATGAGGTTATTAAGATAAAAAGAACAGATCCTTGTGGGACACTAGTATGGACAAGGAGGGGAGAAAAACTGAGCCACCAACCTGAACTGACCGATAACAACAGAAGCAATTCACTTTTGGGGCAGAGAGATTTGCAAGCATCAATTTACCCAACAGGAGAGTGCGGTCAACAGAGTTTAAACCCCTAGCAAAGTCAATAAAGATGGCAAGTGTGCTAAGGCACTTATCCACTCCTGAGAAGATAGTTAGTTAGTTAGTTAGTTAGTTAGTTAGTTAGTTAGAACTTTATTTTTATACAGGATAACACGTTAGATTTTTCAGTCCAGTTTACAAGACAATAAGTGAGAAGAAAGAAATTAAATGTAGCAGGCAAATAATGTTATCAAATGTTAAAAGATGTGAGGCACCTGCATGGGGTTCTGAGGAGAATAGACTCGGACTGTCTTTGCAGTGGTGAGTCAATGAACTTTATAACCAACCTACTGTAAGAATTTTTGCTAATTCTATGCTGTCAATGCCTTTCTCTCTGGCCAGGGGCAGCAAGCAGAGGTTTCACCGCAGTTGTTAATGCTGGCCAATAGGCTAAACAACAATCTGAGTAGCAACCAGACTGACAAGTTGGGTTTCAGAACAAAACTGTAGGTAGATGATTGTCTGGTGCTGCTCAAGGATGCCCCCGTGAGCATCCTGCATCTCTTCACCTAATTAAAATCATTCCAGGAGTTGTCAGGGCTTAAGACAATCCAGGCAAGACTGAAAATTTGCTGCTCATTAAACTCTGTTGCCCACATTATCTATCACAATAGGGCCTGAAATTTTCCCCAGGGGTATAAAATACCTGGGCATTTGGGTCATATCTAACATCTCTGCCATGGTATTGAACATCCTTTCCCACTATTGAAAGCCCTGCAGACCAAATGTGACAGATAGAAACTGCTAAACCTATCCCTAGGTGGGAAAATATCAGCCACCAAAATGATTATGACCCTAAGGCTGCTGCATTGTCTCGACCACCTTGCCTTAGAAATTCCACAAGTCGGGTTTAAAAAAATAGATATTGTTGTCTGGAAATTTTTGGGGGAAGGGGGACCTCCTTGTTGCAGTAGGGTGAATCTGAGGATACTGCAGAGAAGAGGATCATGGAATCTCTCTTGGTTCTAAGCTGATTACCTCACTTTCAGGGGAACCCATAAACATAGTGGCTCAGTCCACAGGATGACTTATCTTCCTTGTGGCTTCCCCTGGAATGATCCCTACAGGAAAGGACATCCCAGCTGTATATTTCTGTACATCCCCACTTAAACAGGTAAAAAATATGCCCTATAATTTGTTCATCAATTGCACCATGGAAGCTGCTAGACACATTTACCAGGTTGTCCCTCCTATCTATAGAACTAACAGGAAAGGTGGTGACCTCTTTCATACACATACCTCTAACATAGAAGAATCCTTTAGAAACCTTCAACTCAGATATGACAACCCCCACTCTGATTTTTGGAAATTTTTACTGATTAGAAGCCTGTTACATCCCCCCATGAAGAGGGTCACTTCTCAATCCAACTCTGCAACCCCCTTGCCAGTCTTGTCCTGGATTGTCACTCAAAAGGGAAAAGCAGGGAAGATTTACAGAGTGGTAATAGATACAATGCCAAACCCAACCCTCAAAGCTAGCCACATATGGGAATCTTATCTCCAGACTCATATTTCCAGTAAGAGTGGTCCCCTACATTGAACCTCACTCACAAAGCCTGTCCTGATAACTGGAGCTTCTTAATTCAAACTAAGATCATACACTCCTAGTATAGAACCCTTGTACAACTGAAATCCCTAAGTCAACTAACAGATGACAGGTGCTGGATACATGATGCTCAAGGGCTGAACCCCTTACACATCCTGTGGTCCTGCCAACAGAGACATAAGTTCTGACAAGATGTTTGCAAATGCTATGAGTTAGGTCCTGTATGTCTGCCTTCCCTGATCACCTCGGCTACACATCCTGGGGCTTTCCCCCTCCAGGTGTATGTCTACCCATGCCATCACTCTTATGGCAAGAAAAGAGACAAAATGCCTGTTACTGAAATGGTGGAGATCCACTGATATCCCATCACAGAAGGAGTGGCCTGCAGCGGTGCTGGCTCTTTTCATGCTGGCTAGGATGTCCCATGTGGCAAAAAAGACAAGATCTCAGTTCCAGATTATCTAGGGACCCTGCCTCTGCTCCCCTTTTATGGTCTTGGACACAGAGGGTACTCTTCACCTTGGCAAAGACCTGCTGCACCCTCTCTGACCTCAATGGATAGGAGTCCATTACCCACCAGGTTGGAGCTGGAGATGAGTGTAACAGACCTCCCCCCTTCACACTACTAAATGAGTGTAAGACCTTGCTTTGGATAATTACCTACATCTTGGGTTCTGATGGTGGTGGGAACAAGAGTTCCCTCCCCCCCCCGACTAGAAATGCCACCCCACTGCTGGGTCAACTCATGCCAGAACATATCCAGTGGGATACACACCTCTCCTCCTCCTTCTCTTCCCTATGTCTACCCCCTTTCTCTCCTCAGGCTTCAGCTCCCCTATCCCTCCAACCCCTTTTCCCACCTGCCACAAGCTGAAAAGGTGTAAGAGGAGTTCTGGGTGAATTTTCGTACTCTCCCTCACCTGTAGTTACCCTAAAGTTGAACTTATAACTGTATGATCACATGTCAATATGTACATTGAGTGTTTTAGTCTTGTTGCTTTGTTTTTTATCCCTCTGTATGTTATTTGCATTTCCTCAGGATGCTACATAATTCCATGTTCTGGCTAATAGAGAATAAATGTTATCATTTGGCATTACCAAACTTCTCTCATTGTTTACATTTATTGTAGAGGTGTGAAAATCTTTCAATAAAAAGGATGAACCATAAAAGAAAAAAAAAAAGAAGTAAGTTATAACTTTTTATTTCTAAAGTATTGCCATTTGATTATTAGAAGGTTTTCTACCTGGTAGTAGTAGGTGGGATGTAAGAAGCAGTAATTTACCAGAATGCTGACATATCTAGTTCAGTTCATCTTCATAGCTGGGCAGCATTGTGACTTTACTTACTGTGACATCACATGGGATCAATCTTGCAGAAGGTGATTAGCTCTTCTTGCTCAGTTATGGTGCCACAGACAGTAAGGCCATAAAGTCTGATGATGCATGAGGAGGAATAGAACTACTACAGTGTGTCAGCCTTCAGGTGGAGTACTGTTCTACACATTACATCTAGTACTGTAAGGTAGAAAATCTTGTAATTTGCAAAAAGGGAAAAGAAAAAAAAATACTTCAGATACAAGAAGTGATAGTTTACTACTTTGAAAAGCTAGTATTGATTTAATTTTTGAATTGTGTGTTTTTAGTATTAATTTTAGTAGTCATTAGTGGTGATTTATTTGTTCTATCTGTTTTTATTTCAAAGTTGTCATTGTCATAGAATATCCATTGGTACTGCTTATTTGTTCTAAACTGATTATCTTGGTTGATTGTTTTTCTTAATTGTTATATGTATCTACTGTAATGTTGAATTGTATGTTTTGTTATACCTATCTGGGTCAAGCCTGAAAATGGGCCATGTGGCTCAGTGTTTTTTCACCTGGTTAACAACATTTTAAATAAATTAATTTCAGGTACTATGCAAGTTCTTTAATGCTAACAAGTGCCTATAGCTCTAGCAGTAAGTTTAAGTGCTATTTATTTTTTAAACATTCACTTTTCAAGTTAGAAATCCTCTTTAAGCTTAAAAGCAGTAAGTATTTACATACAGTATAATGTCAGGGCCTTTATAGCTGTACAAGTTTTATAGATACATGTTTATTTCCCTCATACTTCTCACTCACAAATCTTAAGTCAAAGCTGTTTTGTATGAGCCTCGACTGGCTTTAAATAACTTATGAAGTGACAACTGTAACAATAGCACAATTAGTTGAACAGTTAACTGTAACTAGACATGTAGTTAGCCACAGAAGATTCTTGATAAAACTTGACATAAAATTGGTGAACTGAGTAAAAACTAAAAAAGACTTATGGGCCACCCCAATGGCAGTTAGTAACATGTCACACTACTATACAGGCAACCAAAGTTTGGTGTGCGCTCAAAACACTGCATTGAAGTAGGTTGGTGTGAGGCAGCTGGCACATTGCAGTGTGCCTTGATCAGGGAGAGTTGGTAAAAAACACCAGCATCAAAGTGACCCCTGTGCCTGGGACAGGAAACTTTCTCTTGTAGCCTGATCAGCTGTATACATCCGAGGCCTAGGAGCTAGGCTCATGTCTAGGGAGGTGTGATGGGGCCAACATAAACAGAGAAAATTCCTACTTCTGTCTAGAAACTTAGAAACATAGAATTTGATGGCAGATAAGGACTGGTAGGACCTCCCAGTCTCCTTATTTTCACTACCTACTGCAAAAGTCACAGAGCCTACTTGATCTCCAGCATTGCTTTCTTGTTCCTATCGCTAGGGTTCTCCTATGCCTGTCCCATGCATTTTTTAATTCCTTCATTGAGTTTTCCCCCACCACCTCCACTGGGAGTTTATTCCATGCATCCACCACCCTTCCCATGAAGAAATACTTCCATAAATTACCACTTAGTCTACCCCCTTCCAACTACATGTCATTCCCCCTTGTTCCTGAACATCTCCTTTTGTGGAAGATGCTACCCTCTGGTACCCTATTTATTCCCTTTAGATATGTGTAGGCTGCAACCATATCTCCACTGTCTCTCCTCCATGGTATACATATTGTGGTCTCCTAGTCTCTCTGCATATGACTTTTGGTGTAGGTCCTGCACTATCTTTGTTGCCCTTCTTTGAATTGCCTTCACCTTGTCTATGTCCTTAAGGAGATGTGGCCTCCAGAACTGGATACAGTACTCCAAATGAGGCTCCAAAAATGATCTGTACAATGGCATCACCACCTCTTTTCTTCTGCTGGTGATACCTCTCCCTTAGCACCCCAGCATCTCACTGGCTGTCCCCACTGCCTTGGCACATTATTTGGCTGCCTTCAGGTAATCAGATATGATTACCTCCAATTCCCTTCCCTGTTTGGGGACCATCGGTATCTCCCCCCATCATGTAATCCTCCCCTGGGTTCTTGCACCCCAAATGCATGATTTTGTACTTTTTCATATTGAATCTCAGCTGCCACACTCTAGACCATTCCTCCAGTATACCTAGGTCCCTCTTCAATGTTTCCACCCCTCCTGGAGAGTCCATCCTATTGCAGATCTTAGTGTTATCAGCAAAGAAGCATACTTTCCCTTTCAGCCCCTCAGCTATACGAAGCCACAATAGCATCCATCTCCCCTTGCTGCGTTCTCTTCAGTTGCTCAGTCTGTTGCCTCGTATCTTCAGTGCCCAGGCTGCCAATGACTCCTAAATCTTTGTGTGTACCCAGCTCACTCAGAGCGGTGTTGACAGCACAGCCATCTCATACAGCTATAGCACATGGGTATTCTGTGCCACTATAAATCCTCCTAAACTTTATACCTTTTAGCTATAAAGTACAAGTAGGTTCCCTGTTCTGCGCCACACTTAGAACCAGTTGCACCTGCCCCGACCTCCCAAACCATGTACCCTATTTCTGGATACTCTGCAGCTTTCTCTTCTCTCGCATATCCCATCACCTGTCATGCATAAAAATCTGTATACACCATCAGGTACCCACTGTATCACAGTCTCCATTGCCCCTATTAGATTATTTTCTTCTGGTCTAGCAATATGTATTCCAACACTGCCTCCACTTATATGCATTTTTATGTACTTTTTTTCCCTGATCCTACTGTTTTTCACTGTTGATATTGTTATTTTTTGTTTCTCATACTGTCACAATGCCTGTATATATGTATGACTATGTATAATTGTTTATGACTTGTGACACAGGTCCACCTTGCAAATGAGCTTGCTCAGTGGTGTCCGCCTGAATAAATAAAGATTTTGATTGATTGATTGAATATCACTTATGAAGACATTAAACAGGGCTGGCCCCAGAACTAATCCCTGTGGTACCCTGCTGGTTACACTCCTTTCCTTAGATTGAGCTCCATTTACGACAACCCTCTGTCTTCTGTCACTCACCCACTTCCTAACCCAGTTTACCACCTTGTGACCCATTCCCAGGCTGCCCAGCTTGTTCACAAGTCTTCTATGTGTAATGGTATCAAAGGCCTTACTAAAATCTAGGTATGCTACATCCACCGCTCTCCCCGATCCACTTCCCTCATCACCCAGTCAAAGAAATCAATTAGATTTGTTTGTCATGACATTTCCACTGTGAATCCATGCCGTCTCGGATCCTGTGCTCCACTGGATTCAAGGTGTTTCACAATCCTTTCTTTAGGTAGTGATTCCATAAGTTTCCCCATTATTGAGGTGAGGCTCACTGGTCTATAGTTTCCAGCCTCCTCCCTACTCCCACATTTGTGAAGAAGGGATTACATCTCCCTCCTCCAGTCCTATTGAACCACTCTTGTATTGAGTGATTCATTCAACAGGGCTACCTGTGGTGCTTCCAGCACCTCCCATAATTCCATTAATATTCTAGGATGTATCTCATCTGGTCCTATTGCCTTGTCCGCTTTCAGTTTTGTGAGTTCTTTTAGGACTCTCTCTTCTGTAAATGGATTGGTGTCCACCTCCCTCTCATATTTGCTCATGTTGACTAACTGTGGTCCCTCAACTTATCATTCTTCTGTGAATACAGAACAAAAATATTTGTTCAGTATTGATGCTTTTTCAAGGTCCTCTTTCCATACACTCCCTTTCTTCCCCTTTAAGACTTAAAATTCCAGCCCTGTTTTACTCCTTTCACTAATGTACCTATAAAAAGTCTTTTCCTTTTTTTATACCTCCTGTGCTATTTTTTGCTCCATTTGTGCTTTTGTGCTCATGACTGCTTTCTCTGCCTCCCTCTGTTTATCCAGGTAGTAGTAGTAACAGTAGTAGTAATAGTAGCAGTAGAAGTAGTAGTAGAGTTAATTTTTTCAGTCACCCTTCCCTCTGGACTCACAGCACCCTTACAACAAGTTACAAAACATACAAATACAGCAAAATGGAAACAGTCAACATAAAATACATAGAAATTTACATAAACCCTTTAAAAGTCTAAAAACACACTGATTCCCAAACTGTCTGATGGTCCAGAAATAAATTCCTCAGGTACATTGCACTGTTCTCCTCCTTCTGTGTTTCCTTGTATGGTATTTCTTGAATGAAATGGGCCTTGGAGACACCCCTAAGTCCAAGTGCCTACTGACACTGAATCCAGACTGCCTGGAGGAAAGGGCAGCTCTTCCCCTAGAGCCCTTGCCACAGAAGACAAGCTGTGGGGGTAACCAGTGGGTTATCAGGGTCTCGAGGAGTCAGAGGTACTGGACCTGATTGGCTATATCCCTGGAATCAGGATATATTCCAGGGAGATAGACATCGACTAGGGAGAAAAACCTGTATGGAAAAAAGATGGGCAACCAATGTACAGTATGTTGAGACTGAGACTGGGGGGTGCCATAAGATCTGTGGGGAATTGTGATACCACCTGCACTTGGAGCTGGGTGACTGGAGTTTTCTTTTTTGAAGAAAAAAATTAAAAAGGCATTTAGTCTGCTTTGTATTTTTTAACATGTATTACAGTTGTACTGTTCTCCATACAAGGCAAGAACACAAAAAAGGCTAGCTTTAACTGGTGGAAATCACTCATGTGACCTAAGTGGTGTATATAAATCATGAGATTCTTTATAACAACACCAGTTTGCAGTATTTAGGGAGAAATGATAGCGCTTAGCACCTAGCCACCCATGGAGCTAACTGACGGGCATACAGGAAACTCTGATTTTAAAGCTCCTCGATATATCCACAGTTTCATAATACAGTATGTGCTGTTGGTGCTTTCTAAAACATTTTGAAATTCTTCTTTCACTTCTTTAGTATTTATAATGATATAAGGAAATTTGTCTTAACCCATTTGTGAGCCTTTTCTGTCTATCTGTTACTAATAAATTTTCGCGTGCCTTGTACTTACCAGATATTATATCTATATCTACAGAGTCATTGCAAAAATCTTCATTTATGCACCAGTTAGGGTAACTCAATGCCACAAAAGTAGGGAACTGTGGCGTTAGAGTTTCCCACCCTAACACCCCATGACTTCCCCCAAGCAGCAAAAGGAAAAAAACATTAGCTGTTTGGGTCTCTAGAGTCTTAACAAATTAGCGCTGGGGTTTTCCTTGGGAGCTCTCAACCCTAATGACCACCCCATTCCTTAAGCAAACACCATCACACATAATCTCCCTACGTGAAGAAAGGTACAACAAATTGTGTTGGCAACCTGTAGCAGGACATAGTTCTATACCTTTGAAGAGTGTATCATTGTGAGGCAGTGGCTTGGAGCTGTACCTTGTGCTTCAGATTGGAGGCTAGAGGCTGGGGGAGAGGTGGGCATTAGGGCTGACAAGCACCAAGGAAGACCCCACCACTGATTCACCAATGTATTTTCCTTTTGCTGCTTGGGGGGTAGGGGTGGGGTATTAAGGTTGGAAACCCTAATGCCACATTCCCCTACTTTTGTGGCATTGAGTTACCCTAACTGGTGCATTAGTGAAGTTTTTTTGCGATTAATGTCCTTACTATTTAAGAGAGTATAATCAAATCCTTATTTGCCTGCAGGAGTGCATGGCCCTGCAGACCCTGCATTCCCATTTCTCCATAGATGCGTACATGTTTGTTGCTGTGGAAGCATTTGTATTTGCATTTGTAGCAAAACAGCAATCAAAATGTCTGCATAGCCTTCTTATTACCCCACCTCGTGGAACCAGTAATTATAAACTTTCAAATCCCTTCCAAAATTTCATTTTGCATCACTGAAACATAATTCTGCACCATAGGTGTGAAAACACACTTCAGCCAGCATTTGAAAAATTGCATCTATCACATTTATGAGGTGGTGTGAAAAAATGGCTATGTTGAAAATTTGGGGTCAAAATATTTACAATTACCAAAGTTACGAGCGAGCATAGTAACATTTCAATGTATGAGCATAACTTTGCCATTTTAACATATTTGGACCTCAGATTTTCAATATAGCCATCTTATGACCCCACTTCATGAACAAGTGTGGTGAAAATTTACAAATCCCACCCAAAAGGTTATTTTACCAAGTGACTTCAAAAGCACCTTTTGGGCCAGATTTGTGTAATTTCACAATCATTGTTCATGAAGCGAGGTCCCAAAAAAGCAATGTTGAAAATTTCAGCTCTAAATGTGCAAACATGGGAAAATGATGCCACAAAGTTGAAAATCCCATTGAAATACATTGAACCACATTTACCTTAGTTTCTCATATTACAGTCTGCGGTTCCAGCAGCAAGACTTGTCTTCAGTTGGAGAGTGGATCTTCACCCTGTGACCTCCTTAGGTGAATGAGGATGTGTGGAGGTGTAGTGGGGGGGTGGTGTGGTGGTGGGTGGGTCAGATCAGTAACGGACCATTTTCTTTTATGCAGGCTAAAAAAAACATTGAGGGACTGTTTATTTTATTTCAGGCAGGGACTGTGATCAGCAGGTGGGGGGGGGGAGTGCCACTAGACACCAGGGGAATATTATATTATTAGGAGTATGGCAATTGGCAGGTGAGGGGGTACTGCTAGACACCAGGGAAATATTATATAATTACAGAGAAAGCACTTGGAATGGGGGGCCACTAGACACCAGGGAAGCCAACATTATTACAGAAACAGCAAATGGTGAGGGGGAAGCCACTAAACACCAGGGAAAGGCAACATTATCATGGGGACGGTGATTGGAGGGGGGTAGGATCCACTAGACACCAGGGAAATGGTGACTCACTGCTCTTAGAGTAGCAAGCAGCACAAGTTCTAGCTTTGGCTGCAGAACTTAAGAAAGTCCCACTGTTATCAAACAGAAAATGTGGGTTAAGGGTTCCTCTTGATAAGCTGGGCGTCCTGGACTTTGGGTCTTCCAGATAACTTATTTCTAGCAAGTTTAAACACAGACACCAGAATCTTGCTAAATGGGTCCCGTTTAGCTTGGTGCAGGTCTTTGTTTGTTTTTAAATACATAATTTAATTGAATAGAAGACTTGTGAACAAGCTGGGCAGCCATTACTGTATTACACATTCCAGATACGTATGTGAATGAATCATTCACATATCTGGAATGTGTAGAACAGTACAGACAGCATGCCCATTGGCTAACGCTGTGAACCAATGGCGTGCAGCCTACCGAGGTGTCATTCGCAGGCAGTGGGGCCAGGCATGTGGGGTGCTGCCGCCCACCAGCTGACGGGGAGGAGTGGGGTGGTGGGGCTCAGTGGCAGGTGGGGGAGTACCACTAGACCACCAGGGATGTTGGTAATATTTTTCTTTGACAAATGCCTGCGATTGGGCAGATAGCAGTCCACTGGACCACCAGAGATACTGAACGATGGATATTCTTTATACAGATGCCCGCGATCGGACAGATAGTGGTCCACTGGACCACCAGGGATATAGGACATGTTCTATTTTTATACAGATGCCCGGAATCGGGCTGCAGAGGGTGTCGGTCCCTGAAGGCTGCTGCCTGGCAGGGCGCAGGCGCAAGTCATCGGGGATCGGCACACCTGCATGCAAATGGGGCCATAATGACATGCAAATGGCCCCATGTGCACCTTGCATACATTATGGCCCCATTTGCATGTCAGGCTTTGAATATCACGGTTGCTGTGCATGGCGCAATGGAACCTGTGCTAGCGCATCTCCATGCTCCACTCTGGCCATTTGCGCTGGTGCAGTGCCACTGCGCCATGCACACTGGGGGTGGCCAGGGTGTGATATTCAAAGCTGCTGAGCCATGGTGCAGCTCTGTTGAATCTTGCCCAGTCCACACCCCTGCGCAGCCAAGTTGAGCTGTGCCCAAGCTTCCACCACAGCCTGGCGCAGTTTGAATATCTGGGCCTCAGTGTTTTGAGACTCTAGCAGTCTCACCATGCATGCCACAGTTTTGGCTATTTCGTCAAAATATTAAGGTGCAAAAATTGGGGTTTAACATTGAACTGCTGATTCAACCCTAACTATGGGGTGCAACCACACCCCTGTAATATAGATATATAAACACACCTTAATATTATAGATTAAATATTAATAGATCCTTTGAAAGATATACTAAAGGGGAAGGGGACACTGGTTGAGACCTAAGGAGTTCTCTTCCCTCGCTCTTCCCTCTTATAAATGTTGATATGCTCTTGTAATTTGGGTGAAGGATTAAACAATACTCAACTAAAATATTGCTATAGGGAATTATCAAAGGCTATTATCAAAGACTAACTAAATGTACTGCTCAGTTTATTAATAACTGCACACTGGTATTCTTCTTCTTTGTACCTTAAATTTTGTACCAGCAACTTGATTCCTGTCTTTCCCTTTAATTGTCACCCCAAGCTTATCCATCAGTGACAGGTTTCTTATACCAAACAACCAATGGATGGATGCAAACTGTAGGATGCATATTTCTATAGCTGTTCAGCTGCACATTTGTTTAGTTGAAGTTATTGCTATTCATAAAGGAAGTTCTTTCACTCTAAAAGTGTCTTTTGCACAGTTGATATAAGATATATTATACAAACAGTTTGAGTGTGAGTGATTTTTTTACAGGCATCTAGGGCTAAAGGTTAGATATTATAGCCAGCCCTAGTATTTGTTCCATGCCACACAGAATCGGGCTAGTGTGCCGACAGCTGCCACTAGCCAATCACAGCTCAGGAGCTGAATTTGAAAGCAAGCTGCATCTTTAAAAACCCTATCGGAGTCATGGAGAAACACTAGACCGTGCCCTGTTGGCGGAACATGACGGATTGGAAATTTTACAGGCATCTAGGTCTAAAAGTTAGGTATTATAGCCAGCCCTGATACTTGTTCTATTACTGTTTCTTTCTGTAGGGCAAGAGGTTCTGAGTGTAACACAGCCCATTGCAGTATCATTTGACCAGCAGTTTGGGAGGTGAGCTGCAGCTAACAGGCATTCTACATTGGGAGTCAGCATGGGAGTGGAGAGCTGACTCCAAACACCAGTGCAGGCTACTTGGAATCACACACTGACCCTCGCGGAACCAATTCTATATTTATTGGCATAGAGCTTAAGTGACAGCAGCCACTTTCTGTTTGAAGCAGGAAGAGTAGGATTAACAATACACAAGGAATCTCAATACCTGTAAAGAAGGATCAGACCACCCTCCCACCTCAGAGCAAAGTAGGAGGAGAACAACACACAAAGGACAAGAAGTTAAGGAGACATTTAAGGCACACCAAGAACAAGGCAACTTCTCAAAGATCAGGGTTAGGACCTCGGTTTGTAGGACAACACGTAGAGGAGAAAACTAAGCAGGCATCATTCTTTGCATCATCCTCTGCATCAATAGTTGAGACCAAAGCAGACTATGCAGATCTACTCCTATACATGGTAAGTTGCAACTTAGCATCGCTGTGATAGGTTCTCATGATTGCGGGGCACTCATCTCCAGGGAAATTCTCTGGATGGCGAGACATTGCCCCATATGTAGAACTCTGAATGAGGTCAGGACTCAGCTGTGTGCAGCATGGAAGGAAATAGCCTTGCTGCAACATCAGCTGAACTGGAGTTCCCTCCCACTCCATGTCCACTTTCTGAGACCCACTGGTACAGGATGAGAGAAGGCAGTGGGGGGGGTGAAGCCTCAAGGATGAACCTGATGAACTCTGCTGGGCCCCATGTCACCCCAACCATGAACCGTTATGTACCCCTGATGGAGGTTCAGAGTTCTGGCTCCACTAGGGGGGATGTTGTGTCAGGTGGTAAGACTGGGCAGAGCAGGACAATGGCATCCAATGATATAAAAGTAGCACACAGGCAATAAAAAGGGTAAACAATTACTTGTTACAGGAGACTCAATGGTAAGAGGAGTGGATAGTCACTTGGGAGATGATAAGCAGACTAAGGTGACAGTCAAATGCCTCCCAGGAGCATCGGCTAAGAGAGACACAGAACACATCATCAGGATGATGGACAGAGAGAAGAAAGGACTCAGAATACTGGTACATCTTGGAACTAATGACCTGGCAAACCAGATGGCCAAGGAGGCCAGGCAAAGCTTTATCAAGTTGAGCAAATGACTGGCTGCTTGTTTGACCTCCTTGACTTTTTCAGAGGTTCTTCTAGTATGGGGCAAAGGGGAACATACCAACAGGATCAGAGACAAGGAGATGGCAGAATTCAATGTGTGGTTACAAGGTTGGTGTAAGGAAAAAGGTTATCATTTCATCAGAGCCTGGGGGACTTCAGGGAGAAGAAGTTCTTCAAATTCAAAGGACTGCACCTAGCCAACGAAGGGGTGTGGGTGCTCAGACAGAAATATGACATCTATGCTGGAAATTTAAACTAGGTGAGGGGGAGCTCGTGGTTATGAAACCTATCAATCACAGCGGGGAAGATGGAAACATACCTGACACTCCCCCACAAACACAGAATAACCCCACACAATCTGCAAACAAGTACAGGAAATAGAAGAGATCTCAGGGAGGAAGCAAAGGGGACCAAGCAACCAAAAGTACGAAGCCAAAACCAAAGGAAGGGGAAAAAAAAGAGTTTTGACTGATACTTGGAAGGGAGTGTGCTTCAACGCAAGAAGCCTAGGAAATAAAATGAGCAAACTACAGGCAGTAATGGCAGAGGCCCAGCTAGATTTAGTGGCAATAACAAAAACAATGGGCTACAGGGAATAATGACTGAGACCTGAATTTTAAAGGTAGTTTCAGGTGCTTTGTATAGAGTACTAGACCAAGTGAATTCTGAATTCTTTCCTGACTTGCTTGTACCACGGTGGTTCAGTGGTTTCCCTTTTCCTGACTCTGTTTTATTTCCCACGGGCACCAGGAGTCCAATAGTGGGCAGCCTCTGTGGGTGAGAGGAAAGTAGGGAGTTCTGCAGTGAACTGGTCATCTTGAAAGGAGGAATTGGTGAGGACTGACGAATGGTGAGTGGTGAATGAAGAACAGAGATTGAAGACCAGAGACCCAAGACCGGAGACTGGCGACTGGAGACTGGTGAGCAGGGATACAACAGTGAAGAAGAAACAAGGAGTAACCAGTGAAAGAAAAGAGAATAAGAGAACTGGAAAATATTGTTTCCTGACTTCCAGTCTATAAATAAGAAGAAATATATACAAAGTATCTTGATTGTTCTACTGATATTTAACATGGCAGCTTCATATTATATCATTTCTCCTTACTTAATATTCAAACAAGTCATCTCAGTTATTTTGTATTTTAATACTGTTGATATAAGTTTAGTTAAAATATTTTTTTATCTATCAGGTTACTGGCTTCAGTGACATTATGGAGTATGTAAGGGACCTGCATCATAATTCGGAAACAATCATTCTGGGAGATTTTAGCATAAACTGGCTGTCGCCTGATGCTCACTCCTTTAAGGATGCTGTCACAGCACAGCATCTTACTTAGCTGGTCTCTACCCCCCACCAGATGTAACTACAAGACAGGTTCAAATACCTTACTTGACTGGATACTGTCCAGTCACCTGGAATGTATCTGTAAGGTGGCGGTGCTCCCCGATACCATAAGTGACCACTTGCCCGTTATCTGTGTTTGGTCAAATAAGGTCAGCAAGCCCCCTCCTACGTTAATTTTTACCAGGGTGTTAAAACGGGGAAACCTTGAACCACTCAGATTACATCTTCACAGTTTGGACTGGACACCACTTGATTCAATCAATGACATTAACAGTGCGCAGGATCTTTTAATCAAACAATTTACAGTGGCCTGCGACACCTATGCGCCTGTGAGAAAGAAAAAGGTTAAAGGGTACTTCAACCCATAGATAACACCTAAGCTCATTACTTGTCTGAAACTAAGGGACCACCTCTAGCACTGTGCAAGAACCACATCTAAGCAAGTGGGTGTATAAAAATACAAAGCTGTCAGAAATGAATGCACACGAGCTATTCAAAATGCAAAAAGCAAATGTTTCAGGGAAACATGCTCTAACTCCTAGGGTGATGGTAAAACATTTTGGAGTAACATGAAAGACCTCACTGGGAAAGATCCTAAGCTGCCACCCACTATGCTCAATATCAATGGAACACCATCACTTGACTTTGGCACTACAACCAATACCCTCAATAATGAATTTTAAGATCTGGGCAGTGTCCTTTCACATGATTTCTTCAATACTCCCACCACTAGTACTTTCCAGGACTCAGCATCCTTGGGCTGTCCTGTCCCACAGTTCTATTTTAAAGAGGTTCCACTGCATCTTGCCAGCACCTACATTTGCAAGGCCACCAGTAAAACTAGGCTCAGCGGTGATTCCCTCAACCTTAAGTTGGTTGTGTTTGTGCTAGATGAAATCCTTGTACCTGTTACTAAGATCTTGAACCTTTCATTAAAGCTGGCTCAGTTCACCTCACTTTGGAAACAGGCACTTATAACACCTGTTCACAAAAGTGGATATAGGTCACTGCACACTAACTACAGACCTATCTCCCTCCTTTATCCAAAGCATTGGAATGCATTTTATTGAACCAGCTAGTTGAATTTCTGGAGAAATATGAAATTCAATGCCCACAGCAGCATGGATTTAGAAAAAGGCACAGCATCACCATTGTCCTCCTGGAGTTTGTGGGTTTCATCCACAATTCACTGGATCAAAAAAACTATGTGGGTGCAGCTTTCGTTGACCTTATGAAAGCTTTTGATACTGTCAACCACCCACTGCTACTTAGACAGCTGTCCTGTATTGGACTTTCCAATGATGCACTACCCTGGTTCGAAAGCTAACTGGAGAGCCAGGTACAGCAAGTAAAGATTGCCAGTGTCACTTTGGAACGAAAGCTGGTCCTCTCCGATGTACCTCAGGGCTCCATCCTGGGGCCTCTACTTTTTAGTCTTTTCTTGAACAACCTTTCTAATGCCTGCAAACAGGAAATACTGCTATATTCAGATGACGCTGTCATTTACACCAGTCACCATGACACTAAACTCCTTGAGCATCATCTTCAGCTTGATTTTGAATGTGTTGAAGAGTGGCTCAGCTCCCACAAACTGGTCCTGAACTATAGCAAAACTAAGGTTATGTTATTCAGAAGTGTGAGTAGCAACCACAAATCCCAGTCCCTCACCATCAGGAACTGCTCTGGTGTCCCACTTGAACAAGTCTTGCAGTTCAAATATCTTGGCATTACATTAGACAGCTTCCTCTCCTATGCACAGAACATTGATAATGTTGCAAATGCTGTTAATATTCAGATTGGCTTACTACACAGACATAAGTACAGCATGACTGCAGATGCCCTTAGTCTGGCAATTCATAGCTCTGTCACATCCATCAATGACTATGGTCTGCCTATATATGGCTCCACTTCCCCTACTGCCTTCCGTAGGATAAATGTGGCTCTCAACAAAGCCTGTAGACTTCTTACAGGTGCAGACTGTCTAACTCACACCAGTGACCTGTATGCCAGGGCTGGGTGGTTTCCTCTCTTTAGCAGGATCCAATATAAGACCTGCCTTTTAACCAGAAAAGGGTTCCTTGATCTCATGCCACCAGGTGTCATTAAGCTCTTATGTGCTCACTTTAGCTCCCAGCATACTCAAAGATCTAGCTATTAAAACTTCCAGGTCCACAGATGTCAGACCTCCATGGGAAAGAGGTCGTTCGCCTACGGGGCACCTCATTGGTATAATGTGCTCAACGAGGAAATCCTGACAACTCCCAAACTTGGAACCCTTCAAATGGCTTCTTTGGCAGCACCTCACCTCTTCCAGTAGCTGTGACTGTTTCTTCTAAGGGGACCTCCTCCCTTTGCTCCCCAGTAGGCTTGTACTGCTCATCTGTGACTATCTAATTGCTACTGGAGTCCCCCCTGTTTGCAATTCCCCACCCCTTCCTCCTACTCCCCACCTGTCCCCCTCACCCACACCACTCAAATCCTCACCACCACACTGGCATTTCTCTGTCCACTGTCCACTAACCACTACCTTTCTTAGCACTTCTCTCTCCCTCCTCCCACAATGACAATGGTCCTCCAGCCTGCCTACTCTTCCTGGGTCTACCCCTACTGTCCTCATATTACTTGTGCTCTTCCAAATAGTTCACCTTAGAACTCTGTATAGTTCTTAGTCATAGTAGTCTGTCACTCATGAATCAGTTTTATAGTTTTATTTCCACCTTCTCTGTTTTATTTTATACCGTATTATCGTGCTGACCTTTGTATGTTTGTTACCCTTCATTATGACATGGAACCTTTTTAAATGAGCTGTTCTTGCTCAAAGGCACTGTAATCCTAGAGTTCAAAAAAAAAAATAAGGAAAAAATTCTGAATTTTAACCGGGCATTCAAATTTCACACCATAGCGGTCACATGACTATTGGTCTTGGAGCACAAAACATATGCACTGTCATTCTGACCACACCAAGCTGACTGAATGCCACCTTACTGCTATAGTTGCACTACAAGTTTGTATGGTAACTCCACCAGAGTTTAGGTTCTTCTGAAGGCGCTAAGTAGATTCATGGAGAGAGCTCAGTGTGCTGTATGCGCGACCCTTACATAACATACATATGCTTCAGGATTTTTGTTCACCTCAGTTCTCATTTAAATAGGGCTGCAGTATTTATGACTATGCATGGAAACTGTAATGTAAATTCTATTGTTCATTTTATTTGACAGACTTTTTTCTGGTTCATTTTAAGGGGATATTCATATATAGTGCATTACTGCTTTTTGAATTTTATTGTCATAACTTTTGATGATAATGTACCCAAATAATGTGTACAGTATTAGTTTGTGGTATCAAAATTAGTATTTTATGCAATAAGTTAATAATACTGTTCCTAAATTTGATAATAGAGAATAGAAGTACTAATGTTTGCTTTATTTCAATTTTCTATTTGATTTTGATTAATATAGCCTCTTGGAAATTTGGCCTTCTGTGAACAGATGGAATTTCTTCATAGGATGGGAAAGACTAACAATCTCATATATATGGTGTTATTTTTGGCTCCAATTGGATCTCAAGGGCATTGATTTATTTAAACAAGTACAGAGTTACAAAATGTAAAAGATCTAGACATTTGATCTTTGATCTTCAAGAAAGCACTAGGTAAGAAGATTCAGTGACTGTGACTTGATTATTACTCTAACTGAATGTCATCCGTGATCTGCTCTTCATTAACTTATCAAATCGATGTGCATTCTATTTGGACTTGAGACTGCTTTTTCAACTGTTTATTGAATTTGTTGAATTATTTATCTCACTCCTTTTATTAGTTTTCTTGAATGAGGAAGGTTATTTAAAATCAGTTTTTTACATGCTATATTGAAATATTCTATCATAAGATTGTGACATGTTTGTTTTTTGTGATCATATACTTAATTAGGTAAAGTTTTGCACATGGGAACTTAACTGTATAATGGCATTTGAAAAACCTCCACAACAAAAACTAATGAAGCGACGGAATGGAAATTGGTCAGAATGGATCATAAAACCAAAATTAAAGGAGGAAATAAAAAAATAACTGATTATATTGAGCAAACAAAAACAAAGAAGGAAATATCTCCTAGAACTTCCTCCCCTAATTGTTTAATTAGGAGTGGAAATACAGTCAAATCTACTTAAACACATAGGCTTGGGACATCAGCAGATTATGCATTTAAGCAGGTTATTTGTCTAAGTGATCTTGTGCAATGTAATGCTGTTTGCTGCACCTGGTGATATGGAGCCAAGCTGTTCCCATTCCCACTCACTCACGGCACACACACCTCTATAAATCAGTAGTCCCCACAGAATCTGGAGCCAGAAATAAATGAAATTAAAATAGTTCATTTAAAAGAGCTCTCTTTTTCCTGATGAATGTGGACCACAATCTGCGGTCTCTACTTTCACTCCCCCTCCTCCCACCAACCCACCCACCTGCCACCCTGCAAGCCTTCCCGCTCTCACCTAGCTGTTCCACTACATTTCCAGTTCCTCTTAATTCCACAAACCATTTCAGCTTGCCAGAATATGTACCTCTCCTCTCTGTTCTTCCATATTTTCTCCAGAAGGTTGTCTCACTGCAGCTCCCACTAGCTGTGCTCTTGCCCGCTGCACTGCCATTTACTCCCAGAGTCACTCACTCACTACCAAACAAATACTGCCTGTCATTTACTTTTACAGCCTGTAAAAAAAAAAAAAACAGGTTATTAAACAAAGTAAAACAGCAACATAGGCACATATCACTAACATGGCCCCAGCCACTATCTCTAATAATCAGCTGCAATGATCAGATGCAAACTCATTGACAATTTCTGACTTAATTAGCAAATAATCAGGGAGCGGAGTGTTAAGATGTGTGGTGAGTAAATAACAACGAAACATAATCAACAGATAATGGCCAGCTGATTAGAATTGGGGGGTGGGAGCAAGAAGTAATAATGGCTGCAGTCACCTGGAAACCATAAAAGCACACAAAAACATACATTAAATTATGCATATACATGGGTGATATCAATTCTTTTAAACAGGCATTATACAAAGGGAAACACTGAAAAAGAATCATGGAATAGAATTTCTATTCATTTATCCGGGGTTTTCTTTTAAGCAATATGCAATTACATAGATGCATAGATACATAGACAGTGTCAGCAAATAAGGGTCTACGGCCTACCCAGTCTGCCCATTTGAGCTTGTAAGTTTACTTTATGTGTTCCTAGAAGTCTGTTGCCCCTTAACCCTGACCTCCAGAATTTCTTTATGTCTATCCCAAGCATTCTTAAATCCCTTAATTATTTCAGCCCCCACCACTTCCTCTGGCAGAATGTTCCACTTGTCCACCATCCATTCTGTGAAGAAATTCTTCCTCACATTTCCTCTGAATCATCCTCCCTGCAACTTCATCCCATGCCCTCTAGTCCAAGAACATCATTTCCGCTTAAAAATAGTGTCTTCCTGCACCCTGTTCCTCCCTGTAAGATACTTGTATGTCTCTATCATATCCCCTCTCTCCCTCCTCTCCTCCAGGGAGTACATATTCAATTCCTTCAACCTGTCCTCATAGGACTTGTGATGCAATTCATGTACCATCTTTGTTGCCCTCCTCTGAACCTTCTCTACCCTGTCTATGTTCTTTCATAAGTAAGGTCTCCAGAACTGTACACTGTACTCCAGGTGGGGCCTCACTAGTGTCTTGTATAGTGGAATTATGACCTCCCTTTTCCTGCTGGTGATGCCCCTGCCTGTGCATCCTAGCATCCTATTTATTTGACCTGCTGCCTTGTCACACTGTTTCCCTACCTTGAGGTCATCAGAGATAATAACCCCAAGATCCCTTTCCTGCTTGGTGCATGCTATATCCTCACCCTCCAACTGATATATTGTGCCAGGGTTTTTGTGCCCCAAGCCATATGCATTATCTTGCACTTCTTTGCATTGCATTTCAGCTGCCAAACCCCTGACCATTCTTCAAGTTTCTGCAGGTCCCTTCTCATTCTGTCTATACGCTCTGGTGTGTCTACTCTGTTACAGACCTTTGTGTCATCAGCAAACATGGATATTAAGTGGGCTTGACTGTAGTTACTTAGGAAATTGTCTTCTTAAATAAATGAAAGCTCTGGAAACACAAACCTTGTCTCAGAAAGTAATACAACATAGTGGGGGGTTGTTTTGGACAGGTAAATCTGTAGGGAACAGCTGAAAACAATGATGACATAAAACAAAACAGAGATTATCTTGTTGACTTTGATCATTTTCAAACACCTTTTATGAAGAAAGAGAAAATGTAGCAATGAATAGGAATTCAGAAAGAATGAGAGAGGATAACTATAGAGCATCTTTAAATTCACAATTACAGGAGGAAAATTTAACTCAGCTTAACCAAAACCTCTTGGGATAATTATACTGTGCATGGCAATATATTAATTAGCAAGAAATTGTCAGAAATAAAAAAATGATATTAGCCTGTATCAATTTTACAATGGCAAGATCTTAAAAGAATTAGAAGGCAGGACAAACAATTGTAATTGCTTAATAATAAAAATAAGAGCAACTGCATAGAAAAAATGGTACAACAAAAACTATACAACAAATTACAGCAGAAGTTGCAGGCAGAGAACATAAAAAATGCAGGAGCTCAAAAACAAGGTCAGAAGTACAAAACACACAGCAAAACAAGTTAACAATAAATGTAAACAAAGTAAAACAAAAGATAAAGGTATACTGACTATACTCTGTAGATTTGACTCTATCCCCAAAATAAAGTTTTGACAATTAATGGAGTGACCACTGAGCAGATTGATTCATTTTCAGGATTTAAACAGGAAAAACAGTCTCCCTATGAACAAGAGCAGTAATTACCTACCCTTTATTTTAAAGCATGGCGAAAGCAAAGAGGGAAACACCATTCTTATTGAAGATTGCTGTTTACAGTTCAAGTTCATTCAAGTTTATTTATTTAGAAAAAATGTATAAAAAAACTCAGTTGTGTTACATCAATAATTATATAACATACAATTACAGTATTTCAATATCATAAGTATTCCATACATCGATACATACATAGACAGTGTCAGCAGATAAGGGCCTATGGCCCACCTAGTCTGCCCATTTGAAATTACAATCAGTTTATACAAATAATTTATCTAAACAAGAACATAAAGAATACCATTCCATCAACATGGTCACTTGAATCACAACAAACAGAAGGGGTACTTCTAGGATAAACACAATTTGGCAACCCCATACATTAATCTAACTGAATCAAATTTTAATAAATATTTCTTAAAATTAGCTCCTTGCAAAGAAGAGAGCTTTGAGGTTAAAGGTGAGATATTTTTTCCTGCTGTCAAGCCCAGTCTTTACAGTCAAACAGCATATGTATGATAGCCATCTCTAGTTTACTTGTACAATTTCAACTACCTCTAAATTTTTTACAGTACCAATTATTAAAATTATGATGGGGTTACCTAGGCATGCCAGTCTTATTCTGCACAAAATATTCCTGTGTATCCCATTTTCACATTTAATCAGGTAATTCTCTAAACCCCAATCAACTTTAATACTCGAATAAAGGCCATTAATATCCAAGTCATGAATACATCCAAAACCCTGTTGGATAGTTGCATCCTTAAATCTTTAAACCGCCTCACTCACATAACTTTCTATATTATTAATTGCAACACTGCTCCATAAATCACAGCACCTAAATAATTTCAATCTTTCATTTTGTTTGTAAAACCAAGACTTGATTAGGTATTCCCAGCTAAATTGTTCTTGCTTTCTTCCCAACAAAGCACTGGTAATCTAGTACTATTCATTTTCATCAACTTGCCCCAATATTTGATTGCTCTAATCATTATCCTTGTTTTGATCTGAAGCATACCAGATTCTAATCTTAGGAAACATGATGGACAATCATGTAGAAGGTTTAATGTGGTTCTTAAGAATTGGTTTTGTATGCTCTCAACATTGGCTCTTTCTAAATACAGCTCTCAAATTTCACTACCATAAAGCAGCTGATTCATTAGTTTAGCTTCAAATATTTTTTTCAGGGAGACAAAGGAATTACTGGCTAACCTAGCTGCAAAATTTCTAATCGCACCCATCATTTTATAGGAATTATTCTTTACCTCTGATAAATGATGATTCCACGACACCTTATCATCAATTATCACAACTAAGTACTTAAATTCCTTAACCACCTCAAAATGACATCCATCCAAATGAAAACCATGTTTTTTTCTTGTTTTTTACCTTTCCCCATCACTAAAATGTTTGGTTTATTTATATTCAGTACAAAGCTCAAATCTCTTAGCATATTCATGACATTAGACATACCTCTTCTGAGACCTGCTGGGGTATGGGAAATAACTATTGCGTCGTCTGTGTACAGTAATAATTACATTCCTTCACCATTTATGGATGGTGCTAAAGTATCAATTTTAGCAATGTTCTTAACTAGTTTTTCTACATACAAATTAAATAGTATCAGAGCCGACAGGCATCCTTGTTTGACACCAACATTGATATTCAATTCCCTTGACAGTGCACCATCCCTACTATACCTTATCTGAACTGTAGTGTTTTGGTGCAACATTTTTAAAATCCCCAACAATTGAGGGTCAATATTCAGTTCAGCCAATGTATCCCATAACTTAGCTCTATTTACAGAATCAAAGGCACACTTTATATCCAAAAAGCCAATATATAAATTACCTTTTTTGTGGCAAACATATTTGTCAACCAAAAAAATGTAATGTAATAATCAAGTCAGTGGTACTAGGATCTCTTTTAACACCCCCCCCCCAAAATTTAGACAGCAATTCATTTTCTTCTACCCAAGCCAGCACCCTATACAGAATTAATCTAGAATATATTTTCTGCAAAACAGGCAAGAGTATAATAGGCCTATAATATTTTGGCTCTCTCTTATCACCACTTTTAAATAAAGGTACAATAATGCCTTTGTTCCAGTTTTGTGGTAGGATCAAATAATTGCTTATTACTGTGAAAATGGGAGCACAGACAGAGGCCCAATGATCAGGATTATGGAGAAAGACTTCTGCAGGCAGTCCATCCACTCCTACAGCCTTATTTCTTTTTTGTGCTATAATAGCAGTCTTAACCTCAGTAACTGAGAAATCAAACACAGCACTACCAACACTAGAGGGGAGTGTATAAAGGTTTTCCACCAGTTTGCTTTTTTGATCCTGTCCAATTTTATATATCTCACTAAAGTGATGCACCCATTGTTGTTCACTTATCATGCCTGCTGTGTTATAACAGATGTTATTTTCATAACACCGAAAAGCAACCATGGTCCAAAAGGTTTTTTTATCCTTTGCCGTAATGCATTCCTGTAATCTCTCCCATAATTTGTGTTTGTAACATCTTTTTTATATTCCAACATTCTCTTATATTCTAATTTAAGATGTTTATAAGCTCCTAAAATTGGATAGGATGGAGTCTTAACTCTTAACTTCCCTAATTTTATGTCTTTTTTCATATAAAAACATTCTAAATCAAACCATGGCATCTCCAGGCCTAGATCATATTGCCTTTTAGGTCTTTCCTCCCTTTTTAATTGTGTTGTAGTGAGAGCAATCAACTCACCAAATTCCTTAACTAAAAGGTCCACTGTCCTCTGATTATTAATTGAAATTATATTATTTTAAATTTTTATCTGGTTGTTGTAAATGATATTATCTATCACCTCCTTTGAAAATGAATCCCATTTATTTTTTTTCCCATATTTGATACACATGTGCAAATCTGCTTTGACTTGGCTGAATTATCTAATGTGTGCCTATTAAAACCTGGAGATATTGTACACATAATAGGGAAGTGATCACTATCCCATAGTTGGATAACTTTAAACTTATTTTTTTTTCAATTTAAAGTTTATTACAGATTTTTATACATACATGAGACAGAGCCATATTTAGTGAGTCCATACATCGGGTTGAAGAACCAGGTACAATGGATCTGTCCCCCCCTTCTCCTCACTCCCTCCCCACAGTCCATATAACTTAGGCCATTTGATAAAATATCGACATCAAGATACAAAAGTTAAAGGGAGTACAAGGTATGTAAGGGGTCCCATATATTCTGGCATATAGACAGACTATTATGAAGGCTTGCTATTACTTTTTCAGTTCTGAGATTAGCTAATAATTTATTAAGCCATTCAGTATAGGAGATGATTCACCATCTTTCCAGTGTTTGAGGATTCATTTTTTAACAGACAATGAGATCAATGTCATGCAATACTTACGATTGCTTACTGAAATTTGGGAATAGTTGCCCAGTAAACAGATTTCAGGTGTAATGAATTCTGCTAGTCCTAATAATGGGTCTGCTTTAGTTTGAATACACTTCCAAAGAGGAGCTACTTTGGGACAATTTCAGAAAATGTGAAGAAGAGTACCTTCTTCCTGGGAACAATGGGAACATAAATTGGGGGATATTAAAGCCCATTTAGCTCATTTTTGGGGAGAATAATACAAATTGTGCAAAATGTGA
Organism: Neoceratodus forsteri; assembly: GCA_016271365.2. NCBI lineage: Eukaryota > Metazoa > Chordata > Ceratodontiformes > Ceratodontidae > Neoceratodus > Neoceratodus forsteri. Next base: position 763,533,120 of record CM057451.1, read on the forward strand.
AATTGCATAAGGTGTAACTGATCTTGTGTCACAAATCAGTGGCAATTATGCCAGAGGGTAGGCCAATCTATGTTCCAGTGGTGAAAAAGAGATGACCAGTATGCTGTGGGACCAAGGCATTCATTAAAGCACCATTCATATAAAGCTACATATAATTTGGAGACTGCTTTAGGGGAGTTTGCCAAGGCACTCAGATCGAGTTGAAAAGAGAATTTGGGTGATGGGGGGGGGACATTACCTAGCGCTTTAATAAGCAGATGCCTCAGTTGAAACACCTTGAAATAACAGGGCAAGGGAGTTTTGAATTTACTTGTAATTTCAGCAACCGAAAGCCAGGAGCCATCCTCTCTCACAAAAAGGGATAACTTTCCATCCCCCAATTAAGGTAACCAGTTAGGTGTCAGCCTCTTATTATCGATTTTAAAGGATGGGTTATTCCAAATGGATTGAAATGGGTCATTGTGTAACTTGCAGCATAAAAATGCACATAACTGGGAATTAACTCTTATTGAAACTTCAATAACTTTAAACTTATTTGCTAGAGGGTAATCTACTGCCTCTGCTGCACAAAGATCCAATAATCCACCACCACTAGCAGTTAGGAAAGTATACTCGCCCTCCCAGTCTCCCTTTGTTCATCCATTAAGGACCCTGCAGTAAATTTTTTCAAAAGGATGGAGGACTGATTGTGACAACCCACCTCTCCCTCTGGGCTGAAACAGCTTTTAGAGAGGTGTCTGTCCTCGGGTATTCACTGCCACCAGCCGGACTTTCCTTCCAGCACCTCTTTCAAGTTACAAACTTGAATAATTAAACATGCAATTGCACAAGTTAAAGTCTGGTAGTGTGTCTCTCTTGGGTGGCGGATGCTACACAGAGTTTACCTCAGCTAATGGAAACCAAATATTACCTTAGAAAAATGACATCACAGTCACAACTGTTGAGCAAATAAATAGCTTTTACTTAACAGAAAGTACATTGAGCATTTACAGGATATATATTTACAACACAAGAGAATAACACTCATACAGGAAAAGTAAACACATGTTTTTTTAAATAACAGATGGCAAAAGAAGAAGGCTATTACTGAAATATGCTATCACTAAACTTACCCTTCCCTGTCCTTACAAGAAACACTGGACCCTGTTCTAACTGCCAGCTCCCAGGGACATAACTATAAGGTAGGCTCTAAGCTTATGTTTCCACTCCCAGCTTCCAAAGCACAAGAGACCCTTCTCTGCCTTTCAGAAGGTTATATACTCTGTGAAGAATAGGTCATTCCTATTCTCCCTTTAAATGCACCAACCAAACATGTATGTATTTAATTGTCCCAATCAGAGTGAACACCTATCAGTGACCAATTATATTCCCATTTCACCTTAAGTTTATATTTGAATGATCCAATCCATTCAAACTGCCCTGTGTCCATGTCTGCAGGTCTGTGTGTGTCTGGAGATGTCCACTCGAGATTTATGACCCAGCTCTTATCTAGCAGCTAGGAATTCCACAAGCTGGATGCTGCTGGACAGAGGATTTCAGCCTGACTGTATTTTTTCCAAACTGCGAAAAAAATAAGGCACCTACAGAAGCCAAACCATTAACTCTTTCCTGCCCACTTCTGTCACACTGATTTCCCATTTTTTGATAGAGATTTATCTCTGGAATGCCTGACGGGTATATTCACAGTATCATCAATACACCAATCATTTGTTTGTTCCTCAATCAGGCTTCCTATTTGTGCATTAAAATCTCCAGCTAAGAAAATTTTTATCTGTGGGAATCATGATTTTATAGAGATGATACCATCTCCAATCATTTCAGTGACCTTATAATAGTTCAACATCTTTAAACCAGGTGGGATGTAAATATTAAAAAGAGCCCATGTAGTATTACTATTATTCAACTCATTATGGAATTCATTATATGAACTCATTCAATTATACTAAACTTCAGACTTGAATCAACGTATATTACTAGGCCACCTTTGCTACGGCCATAGGATTTTTCTTTAAATGCAGGAGAGATCCAGGCATTATAATCCTCAAGTAATTGGTCACCTATTTCTTTTAACCATATTTCCTGGATGAATAAAATGGTAAATAACTTCATCCATTGAAGGCATTTCTTGTCCATTAATTTCCCCTTTAAACCTGCCGCATGCCATCATAAAATATTAATTGTTTCTTTATGCGTTCCTTGGCCTAACTGTCAGATAGAATCACTTGCCAAACTTATCGTGCTATATGAGCTAACCTCACTTGGCAAAGAAATTTCCTCTGATGAGTATACAATGATAGAAGCACTATTTTCCTTTTCCAATACAATACTAATGTTAATTCTTGTACCTAGCTGCTTCCTACCTCTTTTAATTATGGTCTTCCCATCATCTCCATTTAAACTATGAACTAACTCGCATTGTTTTATAAAGGCTGTTATCCAGGGTTGTTTGAGTGCATTAGCTCCTCTTACCTCATCTCCTTTAGACGCTGTATTTTTTATTACTATACTTTTCTTTAGATCTTTTATAAATTCTCTTATTGTTACATCTAATGTAATAACAAAGTCCAAAAATTTGTCTTTTCATTTAACTACTCTGGATCTCATGACTGCATTTTTAAATACCACACATGCCTAACCTTTATAGGAGCCATCCTTATACCTATAGGTGGATTTGATATCCTGCCAACCAATTTTTGAGTCTGCTATGCCTTCACTCAAGTTGTATGTGGCAAGTTTTAGTACATCATTGTTCTCCAATTTCCCTTTTGGGAGGACTTTTATATATAAGGATGGGAGCATATCTTCTAGTGTAATCAGATGCTGTTTTCTTTCTTCTATTGTCTCAGATTGAATTACTTTACTCTCCAAAGGCTTTGCTTCACTAAATTTAACTTTTTTCTTTCTACTATCCTTTGAGCCCTGTTTTTTTCCCATTTTGCTTTTTCTCTATCTCCCTCTTGTTATCCTTTTTTCCTTGATCTACCTGTGAGGTTACCGAAGTTTGGTGACTTTTTTGCTTTTCTGCATTTCTTATCTTGCAGGGCTTTAGATTCCCTTTTTCTACCTTTCCAATATATTTCTTTCTTTCCTTTAATTCTTTTATCAATTTATCTATTTCCAATGCTTCATTATTGGCTATGTCCTCCATGATAGTTCTAATACTCCTATTACTACCATCAATTTCCCTTTGCCCATGGTCCCGGCTCCTCTCACTCTCTCCTCCTGTTTGACCTGACTGTGAAATAGTTTTTTCTTGGACAGATGTCCCACTGAATATCTTTGCTTCATTAAAGTGTTTAATATGATGATTATTGCAAATGCAATGGCCCTTGTCCCTCACAAAATAGTTTACAAATAACTTAAATAAAGTAACCACTTCTGAAAGCTGGTCATTCCCAAGACATATTTCCCTTTTTAAATCATTAAATGTTACTAATATTAGATCTTTTATTTTTTGATTTTTAGTAACAGAACTCTCAAGCCCTCCTTCATTTGGGTCATGAGGGTGAGAATGAGGCAGAGCGTTAGTAACCCTTACCCCAAGTTGAAGAACATCCTCAGAGGTTTCTGTTCTTTATGGTAACCCCTTTGGAATTTGATTAGTAACATACGGGGTCAAAAAAGACTCAAAGCCATTAAGAAACTACCCTTTATTAGTAATCTGTATTTCCTGTTGTGCTCTTAAATCAATACTCTGTGGGATTATCGCAGCTCCTGGAACTGGCTTTACAAATTGTCTCCCTTCGGCCTCACTCTTCACATTATTTTCTAAATCTATCATATTTGAGTCAGATATACCATACGAAGACCCATTTCTTTTAGGGCTTACTACCCCCTCAGCTGGGTAAGTCAGGTCTGACAAATGAAGATCTGGGCCAGTAAAATCAGAGGTGTTAATTACTTCTATTTTTCCATGTTTTTTTATTGTTTTTTAAAATGGTTTAGTTTTTCTATCTGATTAGATACTAGGGTTTCTTCCAAACTATAAATTCTTTGTAACAAAAAATGTGAAGAGGAATGAGTGCTTTCTTGATGTATCCCTGCTGGAGATGAGGTTAACTTTGAATGAAACTTTTTCACTACTTTTTTATTTCCCCTATGAGAAGCTGAGGGATATAAAAACTGTGTTATTTTCTGAATACTAGCATTCTTCTTCTGCACATTAGCTGCACTCATTTCTTTAGGCTTAGTATTTTTGTTATTCTTTCTACTATAGGTTCTAGTTACACTTTTGCCCACCCTCTCTGGCATTCTGTTATTAGTAAGCAAAAGTGACAAAGACAAAAAAAAGAATAGAAGTTCAACAACAGGAAGGCTAAAATAAACAAAAGCAAAGTCCATACGTATATAGACTTATTTTGTTCGTCTTTGCTGAAGATAGAGCTTCTTATATCCAAGATGCAGATATGTCCCAACTCGCGGCAGTTTACAACTGTGGAAAGTTCAAAGCTAAAAATGGAGTCTTACAAAAGCACAACATGCACCATGTAGAAATCACAGAGAGATCAAGGATAATCAAAGGTGGCCAGTGAAATTCTCCTTCGATTTGCCTTACAATCTCAAATGCACATCAAGCGAGAAAGTTCTGATGGAAATGTACAGTAAGAACTCAAGTTCCACTCCTCCAGAGCACAAAATACCACCACAATAAAAAGGAAACAAATGTCCTAGGTATCTACACTAATTTTAGATTTGCACCACAATCTAATAGAGCATACTTAGTAAGCTCATATTTTATACTTATTAAAAGCCCCTGTGTTACAGCTGTCCTAAAAACCTAATTCTCAGGCCCAACCAAATAAAATAAAGATGTCTCTTTTTATAAAACAGTAAGGTCTCAGCTTAAGTCAACCCAGCAACCATAACAGGGTGAGTCTTTTTATAACAATTATTAGTACAGGTAAGAGCAGCTCATATTCAAATCAACAATAGATTGCAATATACTCAATTTAGGCTACTTATTTTCTTAATTCTGGGAGATCAAATCAGGGGCTATAGCATATCTATAGTATGTTGTAACTGTCAAAGGCTGCCCATGACTGTGCGTAGCCAAAAAACAGAAGGCAAGGGAGTTAAAGCTCCACAATTGTCTTGTGAATGGCTTCCACAAAGATTATGCAAGAATACAGACAACAAACCAATTTGGTAAAACAAGAGCATTATAAAAATACTTTGTGCTCAAAACCATATAAAGTAGAATGTCAAGAGCTCCATCTTATGCCTCCTGTGCTTCTCTCCCAGACCACAAATGCGACTGAGTTGCCAAAATGCTCATGCATGCACCTTTAAACCTTCACGGTCAGCAGCTAATTTGCATAAGGCACATTTTTTCAAAAAGTAAATATAAAACCAAATAAATAAATCTCAACTTAAAATTCCCCTTCTAAAAAATGTGTAGCGTGCTCTTATCCTAAAAACTTTTCATCCGTGCCTTTACCGAAACACAAAACAGGGAGTGCCATTATACAAACAGAGAATGATAAAGATATCAAAAATATCAAAGAGATTTAAAATTGGAGTATGTTAACATTTTAAAACAATAAAGACAAGAAAGCAGGCTTAATTGCTCGCTTTTTCAGTTTTTCAGCTTCTTTCAGCTTCCTTTTCTTTTCAAACACAAAAACAAATGATACAGAGAATAATAGTGCTGAAGAGGATTATTCAGCTTGTACGGACATTGTGTTACATTCTGTTTATATTTCTATTTCCGAGACAGCTTGCTCTGTAATCACGAATTCATGCGGCTCACCATTTTTCCTTTTTTTCCACTGAACGCTGTCAAGCAGGGAGCAAGGACATCAACTGCTACAGCCCCTCAGTCATGGGAGGGCCTCTATCACACTGGATCCTCCAGCCTTTTAAAATAAAAAACACACTGTGCTCTCCTGCTTCCTTACTCTTCTCTTCAGAGTAAACAGCGCATAGTGAATCTGACAAACTCAGTTTCTCTTCCAGCTCATCAGCACTTTCTTGCTGTTTATGATATTTTTAAAAACTTATTGAACACTAGAGTCTACTGGGAAGAACTGATGTCAGTTTATAGATATAAAGCACCACTGAATAAAGGATACATATGCCTAGTGGTAAGAAATTATCTGACAATAAACTTTAAAGACAAAAAATTAAATGGGTAAAATGGGAATTGATTCTGACATCACAACAAGGAATTTTAAAGGAGTCACTAGTTCCAGGGCATTGGAAAAAAATATACTACAGGAGTAAAGAAGTAAATGTGAACAACAACAGCAAACAATAATCAAATATCTACAAAAAAAAACAGCAGTAACTGAGTTTGAATTAAAAAGGATCCCCAAAATATGAACAAAATGATAAAAGGGAGAAAACAAAGAGGAAAGAGAATAAATAATAGCATAATTCTAGAGGAATCATGGGACCAATAATCAAAAGGGGGAAATGTGATTCTTATTGTGAGGATGATATAATTTTACATAATAAGTACAGAATGTTCTCCTGTCTGTCAACTGATACTTCAACAATTAGCTTGTCCACAGAAGTGTCATACTGAGATTTAGTATGTGCAATCAAACCTCCTTTAGAAACTATTATAAAAATGTTGTCCTGGAACATTGCAGGTGTAAATAGCAAAACTATTGATGGCTCCTTTTATAAATATAATTTTATAAAATCCTATGATATAAGTCTTTTACAAGAAACATGGTTGGGTGAGAAGTCACAGACAGACTTTCAAGGTTATTCTAAATGTGATTTATCAGGGAAAATAATTAATCAAAAGGGACGTAATAAAGGAGGTTTGATGACATTATTTGATACAAAAAATGAATGGATTGTAAGGAACTGCTACACATCTTTATACTTCAACTAGTTAGCAATAGATACTATAACAGAAAAGAATGAAAACCTGATGTTGGTCAATGCATATTTCCTCCATATTTGAATTTTACAAAATTTGAATATCAGTTAGAGGAGCTCTCGTCATTTTTAGATTATCTGTGTTTTCATGCAAAATATAATCATATATTGCTTATAAGGGATTGGAATGTCTATATAGGAAGTTTGAATGAGCTTGATTTCTATACTAATAAGGAGGAAATGGGGTATTACTCAGAAATACGATTTAGAAATTCCAAATATAAAAAGATTAATAAAAAAAAATATTTTATTGAATTTTATTCTTAATTAAAAATGGCAAGTCACAACTTGATTTGGCAATTTTGGACAGTCCTCTTTTTAGCAATGTTGGATACTTTGAAGTTTTGCATGAAAATATGTCTGATCATTTCCCTATTGCAGTTAGTCTTATTTTAAGTTTAAACCATGGATTTAAATGTACAGATAATTTGCCCAATGAAAAGGAAGCAGAATATCATATGACTGCATCTAAAAAATTGGTCAAATGGGATCTACTGATGCCAACTGAAATGTGTAGCCTTCAGATGAGTCAAAGGACAATGAGGTTGAAGCAACTAATGCTAACTTGCACTGATAAGGATATTATTGAGTGTTTTGATAAGTTGATTATTTATATCAAACAAGAAATACAAGCTGGTGCAAGATGACAAATTCATGCAAATAATTTCCTAAGAAAAGCTCCATGGTATGATGGACAATGTTTTACACCAAAAGGCTCTTAGATAAAGTTACTCGACTCTGTAGAAACAAATATTGATATTAACTGTAATAAAGGTCTAGTACTTTTAAGAAATGAATATATAATTTTGATAAAAATGAAAAAAGACAGTTATAATAGAGATTGATGGGTTTTTTTAGAAGAGGCTATTAAAAACAAAAATAGTCAGAAATTTTGGAAGTTAATTTCATTTGTGGATAAAGGATGTGATATTAATATTGATGCTAATATACCAGCTGCACAATGAATACAACATTTTGATGATTTATATAAAAATAATTGAAATTAGAATTCTGAATATATTGTAGAGGCAAAATATTTTATTAGGAATAAACCATTAATATAGAATAATATAACTAAAGATCAGATAAAAAAAGTGATTAGTGCACAAAAAAGAAGAAAACATCAGGAACAGATGATATTCCTTCAGACTTCTTTCAGTATATCAAAGATTGATGGATTAATATCTCCCATAAATAATTTTTACATGTAATTAAAACTACTGATATACCAAAATCCTGGCAAGTTGTGGAATTAGTACAGATACATAAAAAAAGGTAACAGAGTCCTTCTAATTATAGACCCACTGCATTAAAAAATATTTCCACAAAAATATTTACACACATCTTATTACTTGAATTTAAAAATTGGATAGTAGACAATAACATTTTAAGTACCCACCAATTTGGATTCAGAGAAAAATACTCAGTGATTGACTGTCTTTTTATATTGGATCATCTTATAAGGAAAGCATAGACAAATAAAAAGGTTTTATATTTTGCATTTATTGATATTTCCTCAGCTTTTGATAATGTTAAAGAGATTCATCAGGTTTTCCACCTGCCAGTGATTAAATGGGGGACTTACCACCACAGGACTCTGCATATGTAAATATTCCCCCAAGAAATGCAGCCTTTTAAAAGTAATAACACTCGCAAATTTGTAGACACCGGGTTCCAAGGACTTCCCATTTTTTTTCTGTGCCACCCAACTCTGCCCCCACACTCATTGGCATGATGACGAGATGCCAGTGAGATCGTTGGGGTGTGTCCCATTATATTCAATGGGCGGCAGCTTTTAAATCACTTTTTTAGTAACATTATGGCCACTTGCTAATGAGACGTGGGCACCGGTCCACTACCAAGGGCCTCAGCAATTATATGAAATAAACAGCTTCCAGTGTGTCCTTGGTTCAGTTTAGTTTTAGCCCGGTGCTGAGATTTGCCAAATTTTAAATCAATTTGTCTTCCTTTGAGCAGGTCTTTATGTGTTTACAGTGTATGTTGGGGGAAAAAAGAAAAGAAAAGAACTTACCTCTGAGTTTTTCTGGTGGTTCTGTTTTGGGCGAGACGGAAGCGTTCAGAGGTCTCGACTGGTCGCGCTGCTGCCTGAGCATGCACACAGCAAGGGAAATCGTGCATGTATTTGCCGTTATAAACACTCCTTTATAATGGCAAATTAAGCAACGGTTTCCCTATGGGAAAAAGGGGAATCTGGTTATTATATATAGGATAAAGGATGGGTCGGGGTGTGTAACGAGATGTTTACACACACCCAAGGGGTTAGATGCTACATAAACCCCAAGAGCGAAGCTCTAGGGGTTTATGACTAACAGCTAACCCAGAGGGCGTGTGTAAACTTTGAGTTTACACATCCTGACCCATATTTTATTTTATATAATTGCTGGTTTCCCTTTTTCACCTCAGCAATTATATAAAATAAACAACTTCCAGTGTGTCCTTGGTTCGGTTTAGTTTTAGCCCAGTGCCGAGATTTGCCAAATTTTAAATCAATTTTTCTTCCTTAGAGCAGGTCTTTATGTGTTTACAGTGTATGTGGGTGGAAAAAGGAAAAGAAAAGAACTTACCGCTGAGTTCTTCTGGCGGTTCTGTTTCGGGCAAGATGGAAATGTTCAGCGGTCTCGACTGGTCGCGCTGCTGCCTGAGCATGCGCACAGCAAGGAAAATTGTGCATGTGTTTGCTGTTATAAACACTCCTTTATAATGGCAAATTACACCACGGTTTTCCTATGGGAAAAAGGGGAAGCCGGTTATTATAAGACTATTGCAAACTTAAAATTTGATACAAATCTTGGCTCAGCTACATGTCTATTCAGGTGGAACTTATTTAAAATGGGACTAGAATGTAAGAGCGATGCTTAGGAAAATGGAATACTGCACATATTTTATTAGATTGCACAAATATAAGCACCTTGTCAGATAAATGGTTGTCACAGTATTTGAAGAGACTTGAAAACAAAACTGAGAAAGATTTTTTTTTTCTGGATACAGACAATGCGACTATTTAATACAGAGTAGCACAATTTTCTATTACTGCTCATAGACTATTTAAGAATCAAAAAGTTTGTATATAATACATGATGTATTTTTATACAATCAATAGCTTCTGCATTACTAGAAATAGTTGATTTTATTTGCATTTATTAAAACTTTAGATCATAAGCATTTTAAATTTATAAAATTGGCACAGGTTTTTTCTGCAGATTTTCATGTATGTTATGTTATGTTATGTTATGTTATGTTATGTTATGTTATGTTATGTTATGTTATGTTATGTTATGTTATGTTATGTTATGTGTCAAACTTTATGTAATACATATTTAATAAACTTAATAAATTGAATCTGACAGGGACCTCTCAGTCCTGGGCTATTCACTCTAGGGGAAGGGGTAGCGCTATGTGTTTGGGAGGGGATGAGAACCACGGTACTCAACATCAGCAAAGAAAAATGTGTAGAATCCCTGTGGGTGCAATGCAGCTCAGCATCTGGAAAAAAGATCCTTTTCACGGTCATATACAGTTTCATAAATTTCATAAATTTATCACAGCTAGACAAACTTTTGTCCAAAATGCTCGCTTTATGACTAGAAGTTAAGATATCCCTGTTTATATAGATTATCTAATTTTAAATTAAATTTGTCAATAGACTCACTTCTTTCTAGCTGTAGTGGATGACCTCTAGTATTATATGTCTGTTCCCTTAATCTTACACCTAAGCTATCCCATAGATTATCATCAGTAAATGCCTTAAACAGCAAACACGTCCCTTCTGACCCTTCTGTATTCCAGACAAAAAAGGTCCAAGTTCAATAATCTAGCCTGGTAATCCTTCATGTTTTGCCCCTCGATGGCCCCTATGACTTTCCTCTGCACTTTCTCCAACATATCCTTTTCTGTTGCTTTATATGGTGACCAAACCTGCACCACAGGCCACCAGGACAAACAGAAGATAGGGATGAAATACTTTTAGAAGAGATCAGGGTGCAACACAGAAAGGAGATCAGGGATGGTTGGTGATCTCAACTTACCCAACGTTAACTGGGGTATCCTGGTGGCCAGATCCTCAAGGAGTCAAAAGGTGGTGGAATCCATACAAGACTGCCTACTCACCAACTGGTTAACACTCACACTAGGCGTGGGGCCATCCTTGATATGGTCCTCACCATCTCGGAGGTGGTTTGTGCTATTACATTTGTGGAGCCATTGGCTAATAGCAACCATAACTCCATCTGGTTCAAGCTACCCCTTGAGGAAGTTAAATCTTAATCCAGGGCTGTTGTCTTAAACTTCAGAGGAGCAAACTTTGAAAAGATGAAGCTGCTAGTCAAAGAAAAACTATCAGGGATCCACAAAAAGCTGGAGGTTGAAGACATCTGGGGGTAGGTTAAACAAGCCATCCTAGAAGCTACCAAGCTGAGCATAAGGTCAGTAAAGAAATGGAACAAACACAAGAGACCCATTTGGTTCACCACCCAAGTCAGGGAAGCAATAAGAAGCAAACAGGAAGCCTTCCACATGTATAAAATGACCCAAAGGGATAATGAATGGGATGACTACACACAGAAAAGCAAAGAAGCAAAGAGAGCAGGGAAACTGGCAAAAGCATCAGCTGAGCTTTGTGTCACAGCAGGGATTAAAGTGGAGGACAAACAATTATTTTGTTATATCCAGTAGAAGAGGAAGAAAGGAAGGGGGGATAGCTTGGATCCTCGATGTTCAGAGGAACATTGAAGACAATGAACAGAGAAGGCCACTGCACTGAACAACTGCTTCTGTTCAGTATTCAGCAAGGAACCTGCTGGACCAATTCTGGATAGTGGTATCAAGGCTGCAGACAGGGGTATCCCACAAATAAACATTCCATCATTTACCACAGACAAGGTCAGAGAGGCACTGATGCACCTAAAGGCAGACAGATCAAAATGGTTTGATTGACTGCACCCTAGGGTGCTGCAGAAAGTTGCTCAGGAATTGGTGGACCCCTTGGCATATTTGCTTAACTGCTCATTGCAAACAGGAAATGTGCCATGCAACTGAAGTAGTGCAGATGTAGAACCACCCACAAGGGAGGGAGGAGGGAGTACAGTGGAGGCTGGCAATTACAGACCGTATGTCAGACATCAATAGTTGGGAAATTAATGGAAACATTAATTAAGCAGGGCCTAGTAGAATATCTGGAAGGGAATGGTCTCCAGGACATGAGACAGCATGGGTTTGTAGCACTGAGATCATGCCAGATAAGCTTCATTTCATTTTTTGATTGGGTGACTAGGGAAGTGGACAGGGGACACCCAGTAGATCATCAGATTGCTGGTGGGGGTGCAGCGTAGGGCAACGAAGATGATCAAGGGACTTGAGGGAAAATCCTATGAGGAGAGGCTGGGAGAGCTGCAAATATATTCCCTGGAAGAGAGGAGGGATAGGGGGATATGATCAAAACCTTTAAGTACCTAAAGGGTATTAACATGATTAATACAGAAGGGATTCTTCAGATCACAAGGGGGAGGGACATGACAGGGCATCGGCTTAGATTGGAGGGGGGGAGATTCAGGAGGGAAATCAGGAGACATTTTTTCACGGAAAGGGTGGTAGACAAGTAGAACACTCTGCCCAAGGAGGTGGTATTGTAGAAAATGGTGGGAGGATTTAAGAGAGGGTGGGACAGAGTGGGGGGATATGAAGAGGGAGGGAGGTGGTACAGCTGCAAGTTGAGGGGCAAGCTGCACAATCGAGCAAACTCAATAGACCATGAGGCCTGTTTCTGCTGGCATTTCATATGTTCATATGTCCTCTACTTCAATTTTAGTAAGGCCTTTCATTCAGTACTGCACAAGCACCTGCTAAGAAAATTGTAGGACCCAGGCACTGCAGCATAGTTATGGTAGATGGGTGGATAATTGGCTACAAGACAGATGACAGAGAGTGGTAGTAAATGGGGTGAAGTAAGGGGGAGGGAGAGGTCACTAGTGGGGTGCCCAAGGGCTTAGTCTTAGGTCCGGTCCTTTGTAACATGTTCATTTGTGACATTGGCAAAGGCATTCAAAACAAGATTGCCCTCTTTGCAGATGACACTAAGCTAGGAGGCAGGCTGACAGCATGGAGGTGGTGAAGGAACTGCAAAAATACCTGCAGAGGTTGGAAAGATGGTTCAATATTTGAAGCTGAAGTTCAATGTGAATAAATGTGAGGTAATGCATTTAGGAGAAGGGAACCCAAGAGCAGAATATCAGCTTAATGGGGTCCAGCTAAGTGTCTCACATGAGGAAAGGGATCTAGGGGTCATCATCATTGACACCCTAAAGCAGTCAAGCCAATTCAACAAGGCTTGCAGTAAGGTAAATAAAATGCTAGGATGTACAGGCAGAAGTTTTGACAGCAGGGACAAGGAGGTGATCCTCCCACTGCATAGCTCACTGGTTAGGCTTCACTTGGAGTACTGTGTCCAGTTCTGGGGGCCCTACCTGAAGAAGGACAGGGATAGGCTGGAGGTTGAGCAGAGTAGGGTGACTAAGATGGTGTGGAGCCTCCTGGTGCTCTGGTACGAGGTGTGCCTAAAGATGCTGAATTTGTATTCTCTTGAGACTAGGAGGGGGAGAGAGAGAGAGAGAGAGGACATGACTGAGACATTCAAATTCCTGAGAGGCATTAATAGAATGCCCTATTTGGAACTTTTTAGTAGGGTTGATGGCTTAACCACTAGGGGACATGAATGGAAGTTTCAAAAGGGATCTAAGGAATACTACTTCACAGAATGGGTCACTGAGCCATGGAACAGACTACCTGCCGAGGTCATGGGATCAATAACCGTGGCCTGCCTTCAAGAGGGGGTTAGATGGGGCAAAGGCCCACACAAGTATCGAGGGTATTGGAATTGGGTAGGAAAGCTAGGTCCCGGGACCCATAGAAGATCTAGTAAACCCACGGGCAGACTTGATGGACCTATGGTCTCCTTCTGCCATTGTTTTCTTTGTTTCTATGTTAAAGGTGAAAGTGTTAATTAAGACTAGACATCACAAATAGGACAAGGCTACTGAAATAACAATAGTTTTTCTCGGGTTATATTGTCTAAATGAAGTTAATTAAATAACAGGTAAAAATAATTCAAGGAACACCTATACAAAAGCAGTGTACCTGTACAAACTCTTTATCAGTAAAAATTAACTGAACACTTTCCCGTCTTACCTACAAATGAAAAATAAAAACAAAGGAAAGACTTACTAAAAGCAAAGAACGAAACGTTGCAGGGAGGACTAAGAAAATTTGCTGAGATGCAAACTGCCATCCAAGAACATACCAGCAAAATAAGGGACTGATCAAAATTATACAGATATTTAAAGGGATACTGTCAACCCTTTTGCATCACACTGTTTCAAGCTGAAAACCCACTTTTTATGACTGCTCACCTTCTGTAAAATCCATTGGTGTTATTGGTGTCTTCATCTGTCTCATTTCTTAGTACAACTGAAATGCATGGTAAATGTGCATTTATACCCAACCTTGTTTTGTTTCAAATACTTGACCTGCTCTTATTGCTCATTTCCTGAATATTAGGAATGCCCCAAGCAGTGAGGCCAATCATGATGCAATAGTGTCCTCTGCTCCCACTGCATCTTGAGTGGCTAGACTGTGTTGGGGTATTCCCAAGTCCAGGAAAGATGCAGTGGGAGCTAACTAAGGAATGTAAACAAACATACTTTGGTGTGGTTAACACAAGTATGGTGGGCAGCCTGTTTTTCACTGTTTTTTTCTCCTTCCCAGGGTCCCCAGTTGGCCTCCCAAGGGTTCCTGACTGGCCACTCCTTCGGGTCACCTAGGCCCACTGCCACTCTGCCATCCTCTACCCCTTAATTGCTCAGCCCCTGGGTAACCTGACGTAATCCTTCTTTGGGTAGGTGCCCCCTTCTGAGGGAGAAGCGCCTCATAAGTGCAGATATGTATCCCAGGCATGGCGGGGTCACTTTGGACACTTCTGGGCTTCATGGCAATGGGGACCCATAGCCATCATTCGGTCAACCAGGGGTGCAGTTTTTTCACTTTTCTATCCCTTCCCACCTCCCAGAATGGACCTGGTTGTGATGGCAACTTGGGGCAGGGCCATATGGTGCTGTGTCAAGGTACCACACTGCCTAGAACATCACCCAAGCCACCTTCAGGGGCTAAAAGTCTCCCCATTCCCTGGGAGAGAAGCATCCAATAGATGCTCTGAACTCCCTCCCTGCCGGTCTCTGCTCCTGGTACCCGGGCTCAGCATGCAAACTTGGGTCACCAGCATGCCAAGTGAACCCCTTTCCTCAGCACCATGGAGCTGGTGTTTTTCACTTTTAAAAGGAAAAAAAGAGCTGGCAGCTGGCTCGGTGGCGTAGAGCACTGAGGCTCTGGCGCCTTACCTTGACCCATGCCGGTGACTCGTGTTTGGGACCAGACTCGGTGCACCAGGGATCGGCATGGGGGGAGAGGATTGAGCATCTGGAGGACTGCTCTCCTCTCCGGGGGTGGGATCAGGGAAAGCATCACTCAGCAGTGGCCCCCAGTGGAGACTGGAGGCACTGCCTGAGCATGCACTAATGGGGACACAGCAAACCAGGGAAAAAATGGTGCCTGAATTGAATGGCTTGATGGCCATCTGCAGTTTCGCTGCAGTGCCCGCCTGGATCCGTGTTCCATGGGGAGTTGGGGGCTCCCTGTGGCCCCTCTGTGGGGGGGAGCCACAGGAATCTGGGTGCCCACGGTAGAGGCAGTCGGCAGCTGGATGTCCCTGAGCTGGTTGCGAGGATGAGGTAAGCAGAGCACGTCAGGTGGCCAAGGAGTGAAAATTAGATATCAAAAAAAGAAAAATCTGAATCAATCTACATGTCACATCAGCACATTCTACAGAGTGCAAACAATCATAAAATATGTTATTTAAACTAGGGACAGTTTGAGGCCTATTGGGGTTGACAGTGCCCCTTTAAAGCACCAGTGGTCTCCCTTCAAAATTCTACTAATTGAGAAAGAAAAGATGAAACTAATAGATAGATGCTCTATATCTAGAAAACTGGACCATCAACGCTAACAGCAAGGCATTTGCTTTATTTTATACATTGGATTTTTTTCTTGACCGGTTCATGACCAAGGTGCTCCATGGTTATATTGTAGTTATGCTATATTAGCATACATGGTTTTTTGCAGTTAATCTTTTTATTGAGTGATTTCAGAGTTATTACAAGTACTGGAACCTTAAATAAAAGGTAGAACAGAGTGGTTTTCACCACAGTTATTCAAAGTAGTACAAAAGCAGTATGAGAATGACTTGAACAAAAATAGCTACAAAGAACATGTCAATAGAGATATGTGAGATACAAGTCACAGGATAATGATTTAAAAAACCCAAACAGTAGGGTGACTTACCCAACTCTTCTTGGACCTGTACTCACTGGAACATGAGAGCATTGATCAAAGGGGGTTAGTAGGATCTGTAGAAGAGGTTAGACTTCACATAGTTAATACATTAATGTATATTTGAAGAAGGGATCATAATATGTTCCCATAATTAACAGATAGTCTACTTACATACTAACATACTATTTGCCAGCAGATTAGGCCTTACGGTCTATCGAGTCTGCTCGAAACTCAGATCCCTAGTTGGGTGCCGAGGCCTTCCCCCCCTTGTCTTCCAGAAACCCCTATCATCTATCCCCACCCCCCTGGGACAGGCCATCATCTGATACATCCACTTTCTGTGTCTGTCCCACCCTCTCTTGAAGCCCTCCACTGTGGATCTCTGAACCAGCTTGCCAGGCAGTGCATTCCAAGGGTCCACCACCCTCTCAGTGAAAAACCTCCTCCTCTTTTCCCCCTCACCCTTCCACCTTCCAACTTCAAACCATGCCCTCTGGTGATACCTCCCTGCTTTAGTCTAAAGATCCCCTCCATGTTTACCCTATTTATTCCCTTGAGGTACTTGAAGACCTCAATCATGTCCCCCCTGTCTCTCCTCTCCTCCAATGAAAACAGGAAGAGCTCCTCAAGTCTGTCCTCATACATCAAATCCCCTAGCCCTCGTGATCATCTTAGTTGCCTCCTCTGTACCTCTCCAGGAGCTGTATGTCCTCTCAAGTGTGGTCTCCGCACTGTACACACAGTACTCAAGTCCATTGTACAGCGGCAGAATCACTTCCTTGCTCCTAGAGGTGATCCCCCTTACAATGCATCCCAACATCCTGTTTGCCTTGCTAGCCGCTCTCCTGCACTGCTCAGAGTTATTCATACATGCATCCACCATGACCCCTAGGTCTTTTTCCCTATTCAGGCCTCCAGCACCTCCCTCCAAGGGTGTACCTGTGTTTGGGGTTCCCGCCCAAGATGTAACACCCTGCACTTGATGATATTGAAATTTAATTTCCATGTGAGCCCAGCTTTCCAGGGTGTCCAGGTCCTTGCAGGGCCAACCTCCCACTTCTCCCTCAACTACTGCTCCCATCTTGGAGTCATCAGCGAATAGACTCATTTCACCTATACCCTCCCTGATGTCCGATATGTATGCATTAAACAGGATCGGACCCAGGACCGACCCTGCAGTACCCCACTACCAACCTCTCTAGGGTTCGAGGCTCCCACAGACCACTACTCTCTGGGTGCATCCAGCTAGCCAGTTTTCAATCCATCTGACCATCAAGGGCCTACTCCCAACCCCATCAGTTTCTCCACCAGACCATTGTGGGGACAGAGTCAACGCCTTGCTGAAGTCCAAGAATAATACATCCACAGGCTTTCCCTGTCCAGTTCTGATGTTACCCATTCGTAGAACTCCACAAGATTGGTTTGACATGATCTACCTGGCACAAACCCATGTTGCCGACTATCCAGACCTCCCACCTCCTCCAAGTACACCCCAGTCATTCCTTTAGTATACTCTCCATTAATTTTCCCACCACCGAGGTCAAACTGATGGGTCTATAGTTACCTGGTACTTCCCTCGACCCCCCTTTATGGATTGGCACCACATGTGCCTCTCGCCGATCCCTAGTTGCCCTCCCTGTCTCAAGTGACCTGTTGAAGAGTTCCTCCGGGGGTGCAGCCAGTATGTCCGCCAATTCCCATAGTACTCTCGGATGAATGCCATCCGGCCCAGGAGAGTTGTCTTTCTTTAGGGCCTTGAGGGCTAACCACACCCTTTTGGCAGAGATAGCATCATCCGTCCCCTCCACCTTACTGGCCTTTTTATCCTTATCCTGATGTGACACCCCTCGGGTACCTCTCCCTCCCTCTTGCTCCATTTCTGTTGCTCTCCTGATCCCACTCACTGCTGCTTCTATCCCCATCGTGCCTTGCTTTGTAGATATCCCATCCCCCTTCCTAGTGAACACAGAGGCAAAGTACTGGTTAAATACCTCTGCTTGGTCCCTCGCCTCTTCCACCCACCCTCCCTCTGATCTCAATCTGCTGAGATGGCCCTTAGTTTTTATCCACTCCCCAATCTACCGGAAGAACCCCTTTTCCCCTCCCTGTATCTCCTGTGCCAGCCGCTGCTCTTAACTGGACTTTGCCCCCTTCACCATCCGGGTGACTTTTCTAGATGCAAGATGGTGCATTTCCTTATCCCTATCCCCTCTTGTTGTTTTATATTTTTTGTAGGCCACCTTCTTTTCTCTGACCACTACCTGAACCTCACTGGACCACCAGCATGGTTTATGTGACCTTGCTCCCTTACGTTTCACCTTAGCGCAGGTCCAGACTGCCTCATGAAGTCCCTGTTTTATGACCTCCCATCTCCTTTCCACATTTATCATTGATGTAATCCCCTTCAAGTGATCCTTGAGAATATTTCCCATGCCCACAAAGTCTGCCCCCCTGAAGTCCACTGCCAGTGTCCTAGATCTCACCCCCCCATGCTTATTTGAAACCAGACAGTATTGTGGTTGCTCCCAGTCAGGGGATCCTCTACAACCAGATCCCTTACCAGATCCCCATCTGCCAGAACCACGTCCAGGACATGCCCCTCCCTTGTGGGCTCCATCACATGCTGTGTTAAGAACACATCCTGGAAGCCGTCCAGCAGCCTCTGCTCCTTGGCCACCTTAGAGGACATGGTTCCCAGTTTGTACCTGGCATATTAAGGTCCCCCATCAACACCACTCCTTCCCTTTTTGGTCCACACTGGGCAATGATGTTGTCCAGCAAACCATCCTCCAGAACATCACCCATCCCGGGGGGCCTATATACTACACCCTACACTACTACACTACTTAAAAAATATATTAATATCATAGCCCTGTGTTTCCCTCAAGTGAAGCTTGACACATACTGTAACAGAGCCAAAAGGAAAACTGGTAAAATGGAAGTATCAGAAAATGAAAAGGTTACAGTTATGAAAGTTACAGTAATCAGACTAAAGTACAACCTTATACTAAGTCAGCCCACCTAGAGGAATATCCCAAAATGTCATCCCCTGTAAATGAAGGCTTAAGACAGAATAAAAAAGAGAAATGCGAGCATAAATAATTAAGCATTTCAGGGGGAATGGATGTCTCTGTCCTTAGTAACAACTTAAGCTTAACAAATGAAAATTGATTTCATGAATCATACATAGAGAACACCAGTGCACCTTTATCAGTGAAACAGTTCATCCCCTGGATGGGTCAGTTGTCTTTTTCTGTTGACAAAGTCCATGTGTTTTTTGTGTTTTAATTAACAGAGAATAACATCTTAATCTCACAGATTTCTATTCACCTGACAAATGTATCATATCATAACATAGTATAATTTGGGATGGATCATGTCCCTTTGAAGTCTACGATTCAAGTTTTGACCAAAACAATGTATTTGTCACATTCTTGCAGGGGAGTGTATTGAAACAAATTATAAAAAAATAATCAAGGACAAATAACACAACAGAGATAATATTAGCTGATCTAGGAGGTACTAAAGATGGCCTGAGAAGCTAATTGTAGTTTATGCTAGCCCAATATATGGCAGTATAGCCTACAGGTTAGAGTAAAGAGCTGTGAGTGAGCTTGGTGCATCCGGCAGACAGACTTAGGTTTCATTCCCACAGCCTCCACTTGCATACTGTGTGACCCTGTCCCTGAGCAAGTCCCTTAACTTCCCCAGTGCTCCTGGATCACCCCTGAAAAAGGCATCTGCACCTAGTGGGCCTAACCTGGTTACCATAGAATAAAATAAACATACACTTACCATTATAGCTTACTACTGTATATCAACCAAGCCATTCCAAACTGAGATAAAAAATGAAGTTCTTACAAATAGAATTAGTTAAGCAATTTAACACAGATGATACACAATTTGTCCTTAGACAGAAGGGACTGCAAAATAGAGGTGAAGAAACTACTTTAACAAAAAAATAGATATTTATCATTACGATCCAGGAAAACTCAAGACGTCTGAATCAACTAAGCCTAATACTGGAACATCCATACTCAAATAAAGAGTTGTTCTGATTAAAAGTGTGTTGGCAGCAGTCTAGTGGTTAGAGTAACAAGCTGTGAATGAGCTTGGTACATCCAGCAGACCTTGGTTTGATTCCCACAACCTCCACTTGCATACTATATGACTCTGAGCAAGTGACTTAACCTCCCCAGTGCTCCCAGCTCACCCCTGAAAACATATAGGATAGTGTATGGGAGCCTATACACAACCACACTGTTCTCATACCAAGTGGTTTCCATAACACTGTGAACCTCAAGAGTGAAGCTTGAGCGGTCTCTTTCATGATGGAAAGCACAAGGTACTGAGAATAGTGTGGTTGTGTATCTGGGCTCCAACACACTTTTCTTTATAGTGTACGGTGCCCAGAAATGAAAACAAAAATTGGTTACTATTGTTGATTTGTGTCAGTGTTTTGTTCAAGACCCGCACTTCCTAGGTCTCCGCTGGCCGGCCAGCTCGCACCACGGACTAGTTAACCACCACCTGTCTAATGCACAGTGCTGTTTGGTGGCAGTTGCATTGTGACGTAGCTACTAAAGCAGAACATCTTTTTCAAGTGTATGGCAATCCATACACAATTACATTCCACAGCACACTACAGGCACATAGCCGAATGGGCCTTACCTGGTTACCAAAGAATAACAAAAAAGTCACCTGTGTTGAAGAGAGAAAAAAAAAACAAAGAGCACAGCACACTTGCAAAGTAATTGGAAGTAACTGATAATTATCAAGGGGGAATTTGTAAAAATTATGTAATTACGCTGAACCACCCAATGCCAAGAAAATTGATTTTTCTTTTCATGGGGAGATGCAAGGCTGTAGTAAAACTGATTCTCACTATTGAGAGTACTGTAGGATGCAGCCTGTTCAAACACACCATTAATATCAGTTCAGGAAAGAAAGGTTATGTCTTTAAATGTACAGAACTGAATGGCTAGGTCAAATTGACATTGGCATTCGAGATAAAGACTTTGTAAACCAAATTCTAAGGAATAGTAAAAAGCTTGATCAGTTGGAGATAGCACTAATGGACATGAATAATTTAAATTGGACCCACAAATACATCATAAAATAACAACCCAGTCTAGACCCATGGAACTATCTGATCCAATACTATAGTCACTGGACTACAGGACGGAAACTACAATAAATATACCAGCTGTAACTGTATGTGACAGAGTTGATGCATTGTCTTTTCATCAAGAATTGTAGCAAGGCAGATCTATTCTGTCTGAATGCACTGGTGAGCTTTTTGATGAAAAACTAAACAGACTTCTAATGCTAAATATGTTGAGCTGGAATGTTGTTGGTCTAAAACTAAGATTGCCTGATAGAGAATTTAGTCATTTTATAACTTCTTTTGATTTATTATTTCTTCAAGAAAACAGTGAGTCCAAGATAAAAAATTTGGATAGGTACTCTACATTCCTAATACATGTGCAATTAAAATTCAGTAAACAGCAGACCTATGGGGGGTGGGGGAGTATGATATACACCCCAGTTCTGAGGTGTATGATATACACCTCAGAACTGGGTGTGATTTTGACCTTATGAAGTGTTATTTACGTTAGGAAACCATATGCACTTGCAGTTTTGTTACATAATCATAATCAACAACTGATTTTGTTTAATATCTACAAAATGCTGCTCACAACTCTGAAATTCTGTTTTGGGTGAAAATGTTTGGAGTTATATAAAGGAACTCTTGGATGAATTGCCTGATGCTTTGATGATTCTCATGAGAGATTTTAACACCTGAATATGTACAAATATCTCAAAACCTGACTTAATTGACTCCTTATAGAGATCATTAAAAAATCCTTTAGACTGTGTTACCAATGAAAGCATCATCACCCTCCTGGAGAACACTAGCTAATAAGTTAGCAATAAGACACTGCAGCCTCGTGCCTTCAGCTCCTGGTTGTGCACTAACAGTATTGAAATGGATATTTATTTTTAAATGTGAATATAAACGGATAAAATTATTTTTAAAATATGCTAAAAATGTAAAGAGTACTTAAGTTTTTGATAAAATAGTCCTTCCGCCTGCTGTATTATTTTTTTGCTTTTTGACTTTTGTCCAGTGTAGACTTTCATAGTTCATGGTGCATGCCCCCACGGTAATCAGTGTGCTGATTTCTGTTTCTATTAATGGAATGGAGGAGCAGAGATCCGCTATGGTGTCAAGAACCAGGAGTGCTACAGATGATGGCTACAAAGTGAGGAACTTGGATCGGGAGCAATTGCTTAAAACATTTTCTTCTTCAGCTAGGAACATTAGTTATTTCATTAGTGGCAGGCACACTAAAAGAAAGAAAAACATGGTGCCAGGGAGTGATCGAGCTACAGTTGTTTTCACTAATTGAAGACAGAACAGTTTTATGAATGAGATAGAGAGAGAGAGAGAGAGCGAGAGAGAGAGAGAATGAATGAGAGGAGGCACTGAACAGGACAATGAACAGCTGCAGGCAGTGACCAACATCAACACTCTGGCTGCCAGAAGATGGCCACATGACAGCCAGCTGGCAAGCTGCAATGAGAGGCCAAGACTGCAGAGGGGCTGCAATGTTCAGGGCACACAAAATGCCCTTAGCAGGCTGGTCAAGGGCACCGTGATGTGATGTAGGAGGTGACAGTCATGCACAGGATGATACAGCAGCAGATGATGGGGGGGGGGAGCGAATTTGCAGCAAGCCATGGCAGAGTTTAGCATATGCTGCTGCAGGGGAGTGGGCTGTGACAGGGTACTGAACACATGCTGCAGTGCAACCAAAGTGGCAGACCAAAGCATGCCACAGGTGGGGTGGGATGCCACCTCTGTGCACCACCATACCTGTCAACTCTCCCACATGACAAGGAACAGTGCTGTGCTCCACCCTGGAAAAGGCCTCAGTGCCACATGCACTGGGTACTGTCCCACAACATACACTGTCAGTGTAAGGCTCAAAGCCACAAAATGGAAGTACACGTGTTAATGCAAGAAACAGATAACCCTGTGAACAAGAAACAA
Source organism: Neoceratodus forsteri (assembly GCA_016271365.2). Classification (NCBI taxonomy): domain Eukaryota; kingdom Metazoa; phylum Chordata; order Ceratodontiformes; family Ceratodontidae; genus Neoceratodus; species Neoceratodus forsteri. The sequence continues at coordinate 763,556,464 of CM057451.1, forward strand.
ACATTTACGTAGTATACAGAGCCTGTATTTCTGTAATAAGAGGAGAAGTTCCTCAAGTTAGACAGCATGACCACAGTGAGACGTACAATGTTACATATCTGGTGGCTGATGGAAGGAGAGATATTCAGCCAGTGACTGCTACAGCCGGTGGTCGTGAGGGCCATCAAGTGTCCTGCCCTCCCTCGAAACAGAGCTGAATTTCAGCCGGTGACTGCTGCAGGTATGACACAATGCATTTCTAAGCCCTGGTGGTGTTTTTCTGAAATTTCCATCTGCGAGTGTGTGTAACAAAGGACTTGTGCTTTTAGCACCATTTTCAAAAAGATCCTGGTCAGAAGAGAAAAGGAGATAGTTTTTTTCTGATGCTATTAGCAATAAGAAGCAGTGATTTCCCCCCTTTCACTGGGGTACTCTAATTTGCTAACCTCATTTGTACAGGGTTTCTTCCCTTCTTGGTGGTTACCTTAATTTACTTTGGAGTTATTTCTGTAACAAGTTCCACAAAAAATAAGTGATTTTTCCACCATTCACTGGGGCACCATAATTAATTTAGTCACTCGCATTTATGCAGGGCATTTCCCCTTCTCAGAGGCGATCTTAACTTCTGGGCCTCTGCCTACAGTTTGTAACCTGCTCGTGAGGTGCTTAGTAAGGGCATGGAGAACTAAACAACTACTGTCTGTTTTAGCCAATTTAAAGTGCAGCAGCTCCTGCAAATGATGTACAGCTCTATGTGTTTTAACTGCAGAGTGCAACTAGATTTTTAAGTTGTGCAGCCCTGTGTGATTTTATTTCTACAACCACCTAATGTGAGTTAGCAGTATTAGCATGCTATAGCAGACTTGAATTAAACAGAGACCTTTGGAAAGCAAGCCAAGTCATCTATTTAATCCAAAATGCTGCTACTTGCTTATCCTAAGCCAGCCCCCTTCCCCTACCTGCTAGCATTGGCAAATACGAACTCTGCTACCTGCCTAATCTGTGCCAGCACCTCATTCTCCTACCTGGTATAATCTGTCCGTTTTTGTCTCCTCCACAGCTGGTGGTCATGAGGGCCATTCAGTGCCCTGCCCTCCCCTGAAAAGAGTCGAATTTCAGCTGGTGACTGCTGCAGGTATGACATGATGCATTTCTAAGACCGAGTGGCCGTTTTTCTGAAATTTCCATCTGCATGTGTGTGACCCTGCCAGCACTACGTGCCGGCTACTCCACCACCCCCACCACTACCCTTGGTGAGCACCGCCTTATATAGGCTGGGTTTCATGCAGGAAATAACCAATCAGCCCACTTTCTCATTCGCAGATTATCTAACCTCACCACTAGTGGCCACCCCATCACTTTCCCTGATACCTAAACCCAGCGTCTCGTCATGCTGTCACTACCGCTTGCTATATTGAGTCTACTCATCCCCCTAACATCCCTCCCACCTGCCACCTACCCTGAAGCTCATTTTTCCCCGCTACAGACTTCACCTGGGCAACTACTACCCCCCTCACACTACCTCCATCCCCGGTCTGTCCCCACATGTCACATTAATTAACTGGGACCTGGGTGCTCCCATCCTGCCACCTTCCTTCCATGCTGAGCTGTCTGCTTTACACTCATCACCTACAAAACATATTTCTGTAACCCCACAGCCACTATCAACCCCTCGTAAGGGAAGATGGGCATCGCTCATAGTAAAACAGATAATAACACTACTGCTACTCCTGACAGGGGACATAGAGTCAAATCCTGGGCCACCTGCACCCCCCAACCACATCACCTCCTCAACTCTCCAATTACCTCAGGGGCTTAAAATTATGCATCTTAACATATGCAGCATCCTGAATAAATTCACCTCCCTCCAACCGTGCATCCTCTTCCTGTGCCCTGATAGTCTTATTATCACTGAAACATGGCTGAAACTCCACAACTTGGATGCCAAATTATCTATCCCTGGCTACTCCCTCACTCAACATGACTGCCGGGCAAAAAGAAGGATGGTGGCATTGCCATGTTCATCTCCTCCAAGCTACAATTCGCACCAGTCCAGCTTCCCAAACCCACACAATTCATAGACCCCCTCCTACTCAAAATCTTACTTCCTCACTCATCAGGTTCTAGGAGCTGGCCTCCTACCCTACTTTCTAAGTGACCACCACATGACTTTTGTAATAAGGAAAATATTCAAGCCCTGGGCACTGGCCCCACGAACACTACTCACTAGGTCCTACAAATCACTGGACCTTGCTGCACTCCTAAATGATCTAACACTGATTAGTCTTTCATCCAACACACTTCCTCTATTGACTCAGCCCTGGAACTTTTCAAGTCCAATTTTCTCACAATCTGGGACTACTATGCACCTCTCAGAAGGGCCCATGTAAGGGGTTTCCCACCTACCCTGGGTAAACTCAAACATTATTGAACAACTCCATGTTAGGAACAAGGCTTGAAAATCTTACAAGGAAACTGGCACACAGGCGGCACTCCAACACTACCGCACACTCTGAAATGTATGCACTAGGATAATTCGGCAAGCCAAAGCTAACTATTTCAAGGCCTCTTTCCACTCAAATCTCAACTACCCAGCGAAATTCTGGAAGACAATGAAATCACTAATCCCCCCATCCAGCCACCCACCCCTGCCCTAAATGTAGCGGGCTCCATTGTTGCTGATTCAGGTGAAGAGGCCTCTGTTTTTAACACATTTTTCACTAACTGTGCTTCCTCCCTTCTTTCCACAAACCCGTACATCCCTCATGAGCCCACATCCCCCCATGTCACCTCCTGACCTCCTGCTTCTCATTTCGCCTGGTCTCCCCAGCTGAAATACAAATAACCCTGTGGGCACTCAATCCTTCCAAAGGTAAATGCCCCTCCAGCCTTGACTCCAAGATGCTATACCTATCTGCCTCAGCCATCACCACCCCACTGGCCTCCCTCTTCAATCTCTCTTTCTTTCTCAACAAAATCACAGCTGAATGGAAGCATGCCACAGTCATCCCTCTCCCTAAAGGAGGCTACCCCTCCTCACCGGGCAATGACTGCCCTATCTCCCTGCTCCCTATTCTAGCCAAAGTTCAGGAACAACTTGTTCTCTCCCAATTATCCACCTTCCTTAACTCTTCCTCCTTTCTTTCACACTACCAGTCTGGCTTCAGGAAATAGCACTCCACTATCACCTCCCTATTAAGACTAACAAATGACATCCTCACTGGCATGTCACCTCAGCTATTTTCGTCGACCTAGTAAAGTCCTTCGACACAGTCTCACACTCACTCCTGTTATCTAAACTCACCCTCGCTGGCCTCTCAGGATCGGCCACCAGCTGGTTCCACTTATACTTGGTAGAGAGGTCACAAGCAGTAAGAATTGGATCACACACCTCTGTCCCCCTTCTGGTTTCTATCAGGGGTCCCCAAGACTCAGTCCTTGGCCTGCTACTCTTCTCTATCTTTCTTTTTTTTTTATTCTGTATTTTTGCTGCTCACATCCAACAAGGATCTGCCTGGTCATGGACCCCTTATATCCCCACTTTCATTAGGCCTTGACTCCAGACACCCCCGGCTTACCCCCCTCAGGGTGGGGTCACAACACCTAGGGGTATCAGTGCCACGATTCATGGGACTAGAATCATGGAGCCAGCCCCAAAAGCTGATTAGGGCAGGGGCAGGCTTCATAGAGGTGGGTGCGAGCTGTATTTTTTCTTGTTTTTCCCGGAAAAGGCAGAGACGTGCAATGACGACCGGCATCTGTCCCGTCCCCCTACTTCTTTCAGATGCCTGTGCTAGCGATTCCTCCCAGCCTCTGCTAGGAGTCCTTGTATGCTGGACATTCTCCCCAGCCCTCCCCTCAAAGAAGGAGAGCAGCCCAAAAGTGCTCGATCCTTCTTTCCTGGCCGGTGCTCCAGTTCCCATGTCCATTCCCGAACCTGGGTCACTGGCGTCACAAGCAGAAATCCAAACACTGCGCCGATGGACCGGCTACTCTTCTCCATCTTTCTGAATGACTTGCCCTCAGTGTGCCCTCTCACATCTATACACATGTATGCCAATGACACTGTACTGTATGCCACAGGTCCCTCCCCCACAGAACCGTCATCCCGACTCCAGCAGGACTTTAATGCAATCCAGCTCTAGTTCTGCTCAAACCAGCTTTTTCTCAGTCCAAAGAAAACTGTCTCACTCATCTTTGGCTCAAGGCAAAGGCTCTCCTGCTCCTCATCACCACCCCTACCTTCCACACTATAGATGGGACCCTTCTGGAGACCTGCACCTGGTTCAGATACCTCGGGGTCTGGCTGGATCAGCACCTTGACTTCTCAGTCCATATTGATGCAATCCACAAAAAAACACCCTAAACTGTGCACCCTGTATCGGAACAGAGGTTGTATTCCCCTGCCAACCCACAAAGCAAATGTTCAGAAAATCATACTCCTGCTTTTTGACTATGGTAACATAGTTTATAGCATGGCTCCCAAGTCTTCCCTAGCAAGGCTTGATGCTCTCTTCCATTCTTTCTGCCATTTGGCCCTGGACTGCCCGCCCACAACCCTCCACTGAGACCTCTACAAGTCCTTAGATCTACCCTCATTGCAGGATCAGAGAATGGCGCATTGCGCTAGGATAACAGCTAAATTCTGAACCCAATCCCTCCCCCCCTTACCTTACAGCTACCCTAATAGCCAAAACTCCTACAACTTACTCCCTCCATAACACTGACTCCCGGCTTCTCTGCCTCCCACATATGTCCTCTGCCAAAGGACAGCATGCCTTCAAGTACCGTATGAGTAATGTATGGAACTCCTTCCCCGTGGAGATTAGACACTCCACCTCTACTCAGCAGCTCAACCTTCTCCTCAAAAAACATTTCATCACTGCCTGCTCATTCACCTAACCCCATACGGCAGGCAAATGCTTTTTGTTTCCAGCCATCGATTAATGTTTGAATGCATGTTTGTTTGTTTGTTTATACAGTTAACAATCCTCTATGCTGCTGCACTTAGTCTCAGTGATATCTCTAACTCTATCATTTGTACTTATATTGCTTCCCCAAGAAGCAGGTGTATCTTGTACACTGTGGCCTGGATATTCAAAGCAGTTGCGCATGTACAACTGCGGAGATGCGCCACAGAAGTGATATTCAGCCGGGGAGCCACTGTGCAGCGCAAGTAGCAATGTGCCAATGCACAATAGTAATGAATGCATGCACGAGGGCATGGGGTCGTACCCAAGAATATTCGGCACAGTGCGATATTCAACCCCCGACCAATGGCGCAAGTGTGGAGCAACTGTCAGATGCGTGGAGCAGACTTGAGCCTATAAAAACAGGGAGCAAGCAGGGTGGCACTTGTGCCAGAGGGGAGCAGGACAGAGGGAGACAGACAGGCCTGCAGAGAGAAAGAGAGAGAGAGACAGAGACAGAGAGAGAGAGAGGAGAGAAAGAAAGAGAGAGAGAGAGAGAGAAGAGAGAGAGAGCAGAGAGAGAGAGTGAAGAGCCACCAGGCTATGGGGTGACACAGACACCCACAGGGTTGGGGGACAGAACCTGCAGGTGACAGCCAGCCAGGGGCAGATGGCACAGGAGGGGGCCCGGGCAAGCGAAAGGCACTGCCCCACAGAGTTGGGTGGGCCAGGGGAGCCAGACACCCAGGGGGTGACAGGACAATAGGGGCCATGGCCAGTGCAGTGTTCCAGATGGAGACCGTAATGAGGGGTGTGATGAGGCAGGATGCAGAGCGATGTGGCTGTGGAAAGGCCTGTCGGCTGTATGCCCAGAACAGGCGGTACTGGCCCCACATCAGCTTTGAGACCCATGCTGACACAGCGATTGTGGGATGGTATCGCCTGAACTGGATGATTCTGAGACAGCTCCGTGAGCTGAGCAGTGAGGAGATGCAGGCACCCACTAGACAGAGCTATGCCCTGACAGTGGAGATGAAGGTAACAGCTGTCATGTGCCTGCTCAACACGGGCACCTTTCAGAGACCAACAGGGGATATCACAGGCATAACCCAGTCGGCCACGTCATGACTCCTCACACAATTCCTCAATACCTTGCTGCCACAAGCTGCGGGATACATCCATTTCCCCAGCACACAGGCAGAGCATACAGCAACTGTGCAGGAGTTCCACAGGGTAGCACGGATGCCTGGTGTGTTAGGGGCCATTGACTGCACCCATGTGGGCATCCACATGCCACCTGGCCCAGAGGGGGTAGCATATGTCAACAGAAAGGGCTACCCCAGTATCAATTTCCAGGTAGTGTGCAATGTCAGGGTTGCATAACCAATGTCTGTGCCACACACCCTGAGGTGCATATGATGCCTACATCTGGCACAGCTCAGCACCGTGCCACAGGTTTGAGAGTGGGGACATCCCCACAGGTCAACTAGTGGGTAAGTATGACTAGATCACAGGCAGCTGGCTACAGCAGGGCATGGGAGGGGGGCAGGCTGGGCTGAGCACTGGTGGGTGCACCAGGAATGGGCAAAGGGCACAGTGACAGAGGACACCATGCTAACTAAATCTCTGTCCATACAGGTGACAGTGGCTACCCACTTGGGCCCTGGCTGCTCACCCCCTACCAGCACCCATCATCCCCAGCAGAGGAGCAGTACAATGAGGCAGACGCCGGCACATGGAACATCATTGAGTGTGTGTTCAGGATTCTGAAGGCACGGTTCTGTTGGCTATATATGTCCAGCAGTGCCCTACAGTACAGTCCCTCGAAGGCCTGCAGCCTAATCCTGGCCTGCTGCATGCTGCACAACATGGCCATTGACCATGGGATAGCTGTCAAGGCTGATGAGGGGAACAGCAGTGGGGACGATATGGGCAATGGGCCGAGGGGCGGTGGGCAGCCACCCTGGGTGGAGGGATCCCCGACTCCAGAGGATGGCTCACCGGCATTGCAACACAATCACACAGGAGCACTACAGAGCATGCAGGGAGGTGGACAAACCCCCATGAATAGAACAGACACAGTGGCAGGGCACACAAGCATGTGTGGGCAAGGCGTATGCATACCCAGGCATAGGGCAGGGTGGTGGGGGGGGCTGTGCCACGCAGCTACATGCAACATCACGCAGCACTGTACATTAACAAAGACATACACACACACAAACACTGGCACCTGAAGGCACGCTCCCAGGTGCTAGCACATGGCGTGGATCAGATGTAGGGTGCTGGTGCACATGCGCAACCAGTGCTATGCTGGCATCATCATGCACACGCCACATGGGCCAGCGGCCGGGCAGGTGTACACACTGGCAGCATGTGGTGTGACACACAGATGCCACGTCTGTGTCATGCACGCACACACATCACCCAGATGCACACAGGGTGGTGGCAGCAGACAGTGGACAGGGTTGTGCGCACATCAGGTCTGCTGCATGGACACACGGCCACCACAGACATGAGGCAGCTACGCTGTGGCCACTCGGCAGCCACGAGGGGTCTGTGACTGTCCCCAAGGGGTCGAACTGTGGGAACACGATCGGGTCCTCTCAGGGGTCTGCAGGCTCCCAAACAGACCCACCCCAGGTGTGCCTGGCATGCCCACAGCAGAGCACGGTGTTGACACTTTGGGGGTCACCTGACGCCGGGGCCATGGGGTGGACATTGCACTCCTTGGTGTATGTGGCTGGCAACCATGCCCTGTGTCAGCCAGTGGTGCAAAGCCGACCTTGATCGCATTGGTCATGCAGTCAAGGGAAGCGGTTGTGTCCTCCTGCAGGTGCTGTATGTCCTATAGGACCTGTGCGGTGCCACTTTCATGCTGCTTGGCTGCCTGGCACACCGCTGCGTGGAGTGCACGTACCTCAGCTATGAGCAGCACCTGTTGCTCCAAGGAGGCCCGCAGCAACCGGGTGTGCTCGGTCATGGGGTCAGCGCCCAGGGCTGCAAGGGTGTGTCACTGTCCCACCAGTGGCATATGACCAAGCTACACAGCCCATTGCTCTGGTGAGTGCTGTACAGCAGGGTCCTCATGGGGCTGAACAATGTCAGGTGCACTGGTGGCGAACACTGCGCTCTGCCACCCAACATCCCCAGTCGTCTGCTGCTGCCGCCCTTCCGGCCCCTTTGTGCTGTCCAGCACCTGTGCAGTCGCACCACCACTGCCAGCCAGTGCTGCTGTGCCTGTGCACAAAGCTGTACCAGGGGCAGTGGTGGGCAGCTGTTCCACCCACAACGGGTCACTGGCTGCACTGCCAGTGATGGTGGATAGTATGGGTGTCTCGCCATGACAAGGCCACCACTGTCCAGAATTATGGTCACATCATCATCGGTGTCAGACCGTGCCCCGATCTGTGTCTCCACACAGAGCATGCTATGGCTGGCATCCCACTGGAACACAGTCAGGGCCTCGTCCACCACCATGCCCAGGATATCCGGCTGGATGGTGGTTGTGTGCTGCAGCCGGTTGGGTCACTGGGTGCCCATGGAAGTGGATGGCTGGTCCTCCGGGGCTGGGCATGCCCCCACGGCAGCCGCAGGCTCCCCTGACACTGCATGCTGGTGGGCCGGTGCTGTAAGGGAACACAGATGTGTTAGAGCTGCAGTACTGTCAGCTGCCCCCCTGCCCCCGACCCGGCATGCCTTCCATGCAGTGATGGCTCCCTCCAGTCTGGAAGCCACCACCTGGCACACCCTTGACTGCGCTGCACAGCATGGTGTCTGCCACCAGTTCCTCCTGCTCTGTGAGCTGTGGTATGGCAGCCTGGCCCCCACCAGTGGCCGACCTGGCAGCCCATATAGCCGCCACCTTCTCCTTGATCCGACGTTTGTCGATGCCCACCTTCTTCCTGCACTCCTGTGCAGACCACTGGTGGCTGTCCTGCTGGTTCACAGTAGCTGCCACCTCCACCCAGGTCGTGGCCCTGGCCTGGGGTGAGCCAGTCATGCCACTAAGCAATGGCTCCCTGTTGAGGTACACCTTGAACAGGGCATCTGCCTCCACCTTAATAAAGTTGGGTCTGCGCTTGTGGGCAGGCCCACGCTCCTCACCCTCCTCATGCCCAGACATGTTGCTACCTGTGGACATGGACATGTGGTTACTGGATGCAGCATCCCAGCCCAGCCATCCATTCTGCTATGCTGTCTGTCCCTTTGGCAGGCATAACTTACCTCAGATGGTTGTAATACCGGTCCATGGCCTGTGCGGTTGTGCAGTACCCTTAAAGCGCATCACATGCAAATGGACTGTCGCGCAATGGTAATGACATGCAAATATCCCCATTGTGCTGCGGATAGGCTGATGAGCTCATCTGCATATATTGGCTGAATATCACGCTCTTGCACCTTGCACCTTGCACAATGGACTTGCTCCAGTTCATGTCGTGGCCCAATGCCATGCCATGCGCAGTGCACCCTCAACACCACACATGTGCTGCAGCATGTGTTAACATAAGTTAATCCTTAACCAGGAAAAAACGAAGACCATGATTTTCACCAGCCACCAAAACAAGCACAAACACCACCAACACCTGCCTTGGGGACTCCCTGGAGCAGGTTGACTCCTTCAGATACCTAGAATTCACCTTAGACCCACACCTGTCATTTGGAACCCATGTAACCAATGTCACTAAAACTGTGAATACTAGACTGGGCTTACTCTACCAGCTTCATCGGCACCTGACTAAAGAGGCCCTCTTTGCCGCAGTTCAAAGCTCCATCATCTCCCAGATTGACTATGGTCTTGTCATCTATGGTACTGCCACTACCACTGCACTCAGAAGGATTACTACCACCCTAAACAAGGAATGTCGACTCATCACTGGGGCTGAACGGCTCACACACACCTATGACCTTTACTCACAAGCTAACTGGCTTCAACTTGATAATAGAATTCAGTACCAAACCTGCGTGGTTGCTAAGAAAATACAGTTGGGAACTGCCCCTCCCGGGGTCTGTTCACTCCTTCAAACGAAAACCAGCACCAGAATTACTAAGGGATCAAAGCCACAACTTTTCCATATCCCTCGTTGCCGCACAGCCATTGGCCAGCGTTCATTCTCCTACAGGGCACCCACTTGGTTTAACGGTCTTGCCAATGATACTATCAATACCACTGGGATAGGGGCCTTCAAATCCAGGCTCCGAAACACCCGGGTCATTTCCAGCATCTGCGACTGTCAGGGATAATGTCTATGCAACTCTGCTCCACTACTGCTCTTCCTATATCTAGCTCCTTACATAATGTATTTGCCCTAGTTTGGCCTCTGCCCCATCCGCTCTACAGCACCTGACAATGCCACCTTCCTGGCTGATTCACCCCACCACCCCCTCCTTATCCTTACCTACCTCCCACCTCTCCTCTCTTCTCATTTTCTTACCTCCTGCCTTTGCCCCTCCCATTTCTTTCTACCACCCCCTCCCCCTATTGTCCTCTTTCTTTCCACTTTACCCTCTCCCTGTCTGTTCAAAATTAATTTGATATTCTTTACCCTTATTTGTGTAACAATTTTGTCTGTTGTCATGTAATACCTATGTCTTGACATGGAACCTTTGTGAAAGAGCCCTGGGCTCAAAGGTAATTGTAATCCTAGAATTTAAATAAATAAATAAATGTGCACCCGCCCATTGCGCACCTTGCGCTAGAAGCGCTATTGGGCCTATGGCACTCGGGCATTATTGGGCCTATTGCTCTCGGGTGCCATTGGGTCTTTGGCACTTGGATGCCAATGGGTCTGTGGTGCTCAGGTGCTATTGGGCCTATGGGCCATGGTGCTTTCTTGGCCCTATTGCGCACCATGCGTCATGGGCCCTATGGTGCTCATGTGTACATTGCGCATGCTAACCCCTGACCCCCACCCTGCTCTATGCCCTCATGGGGCACCTGCTCCATGTACTGGTGTGACCACACCCAGTTTGTGCATCTCTGGAGTTGCGCTGATTGTGGTGTAGCGCAACTGCTTATGATCTTTTCGTCACCGCGTTGATGCCGCGTCTTCCACTGGGTGCCATTTTGTATCGCTAGTTTACAATAGCACTGTGGCGTGCCATGCTGTACGATGGTCAAGAAACTGGAGCCAGGTGGAGCTTGTCAACCTCGTGGCCCAGGTGGAGCCCCATGCCGTTGGCCTGTTTGGGCAGCAGCCCCTGCAGCGGCCCAGGACAGAGGTGTGGCAGGCCACAGCCGATGGGCTGGTCCAGGCCACATGGGTGCAGTGTACCTGGGAGCAGTGCCGCCACCAGTATGGTGACCTGGTGAGGAGGGACCCAGAGTGGCTGAGGGCGCTGCAGGCACGTGTCTGCAGGGGGTGGCTGTGCCATGGCCAGGTAAGTGGGTACATACTGCGTCTGTGCATGACCACTGTACCATGGTGTTGGCAGGGCTGCATGCCATGTCAGAGGGGCCTGTCATTGTGTGCCCTGTGGCATGGCATTGCCTGTTACTAGGTGTGCTGCACCACTGTCCTGCAGCATTGCCCGGCTAAGGCTCACACTGTGCTTGGGGGTCAGGGTGGTGGGCTCATTCTGTGGCTGTGTTCTGATGTGTGTCTGTCTGTGTTCCTGTCCTAGGACCTGGAGATCAGAGTCATGCCAGGGCAGCAGGAGCACCTGGTGGGCCATAGTAGGCTGCTGCAGACCCTTTGGTGAGGGGAGCAGGACCTAGCGGTGGTGGAGGGGTGCAGTAGGACTGGAGCGTGCAGCACCACAGTGGGCAGGTAGGCAATGTGCATTCCCTCATTGCAGTGCAGGGTGGTCGGCGGGGGTGTGGGTACGGACATGGCCTCCTGTGCCTTGTGCCGGGGAAGCTGTGTGCAGCACATGGAGCAGTATGCATAGCACCATGGGGCAGCCATTGCACATTTGTGGCAGCTGTTGGTGGGATGGGTGTGCATCCAGCTGCCATCAGTGCTGCTGTGGTTACGCTGCAGCACCATGCCACCTGCCTGCCACTGTGCAGTCAGGTGGCCCTTGGGCAGTGGTGTTCAGCGTTGTGCATAGCCGTGGCCTGCCAGGTTGGTGGCAGGCATAGGCCCACCAACTGCAGGTGGCAGGGGTGCCACTCCAGGGGTGTGTGTTCCCACTGTTCACTGTGCACAGGGGGGCTGGGGGCTTTGGACATGCACTGATCACCTATCCCTTCCTCTGTCATAGGTGTTCAGAGGGGCTCCCACCTGCCAGTCTATCAGTGACTTCTGCGTGACATTCTCCTCATCATGTCCTACACCATGGAGATTGTAGGGCAGACCAGAAGGTTCATGCTCCAGTACCGGCGCAAGGAGAGGCACCAGCCATCGGCAGGCCATGGCCGGCCATGAGGATCACCTACCACCATCCTGCCTCTGTCCGTCCTTCCCCCTCCTTCCCCCGTCCACCTGTACTTTCACTGTCCTCTGACCCCTTCTCACCTATACCCACCCTCCCCTGTGATACCTCTATTATGTTTAGTTGAGTTGCTTTCATCCAATATATATTTTACCTGTTCGCTCTTCTGTGTCCGTGTCTGCTTTGCAGCTGGCGAGTGAGTCCATGCTGCAGTCATGTGGTGGGTAGCTGTGTGGTGTGCCTATGTGATTGGGTGGTGCGTGCATGGTGTTGGCATGCCGCTTGGTCAGTGGCTGTGCCATGGTGCAGCCCTGGGATGGCTGTTCGGGTTGTTTGGTGTGTGTGTGGTGTGTGCCATGTGTTGGGGTGTGGCCTGTCATGGCTGGGTGGCCACATGCCCACCAGTGTGTGGTGGTCTAGGGCATTGGCCCTGTATGTCAGTGCCGCCGGTGCCCTGCGTCCTCCGGGGGGTGCCACTGCATGCTTGCACGCCATGTGCAGTGGTGGGCTGTATGCTGGCTGTGTCCCAGCCAGTGTGCTTGGCCTGGTACTCCTGCCATCTCACTCTGTTCCTCTCCCCTCTCCCCTTGCTCATCTCTCTCTGCTGTGCACCTGGCTGTTCCTGCTGTGCCTTGGCACATCTTCCTCTGCCCCTTGTGCATCCCTGGCTGCGCTATGGTGCATGTTTGGTTGCTCCCTGGCGCACCTCTGACTGCACCATACTGCATCCCTGTGATATTCAGCCATTTTGTGCTGGCACATGTTGCAGTGCAAAACCGTTGAATATCGCAGTCGCTGCACCATTGCGCAGCTGAGTTGCGCTGCACCTGGGTTGTGCCTGCCTTTGGTGCATTTCTGAATATCCAGCCCCATGTATCTCTCAACAATGTGTTACATCATGTATTGTATTTGTATTTCTGTTCTCCAATCCCCCACCCCCGGGACGCATCTGGAATTGAGCATTGCACTGGTCAGTATGCATTCCTGGTAACATTTTTAAACAAATAAATAAATAAATATGGCTGCCACAGTACCCGGTGTGGCCATAAGCAGGGGTGTGTGCCTGGTAGCATACCTGTCAGCGGCCTAGGAGGACATGACAGTGAAAGGCCAGCACCTGCGCAACCATCCCACACATGCAGTGTCAGCAGCTCAGTAGGTAGCACACTCGCCTCTGAGGCTGGGAGATCAGAGGGCTGTGGGTTCAGTTCCCACATCTGGCACTTAGGTTAATATCCCAGTACTGACACTGTAGTGCAGCATGAAAGGGGCACTGCACTTCTGAGGTGCTGTCTTTCAGATGAGACATTAAACCAAGGTCCCATCTGCCTGGATTGGTGGTAGTTCAGGTGGATGTTAAAGATCCCATGGCACTTATCGAAAAGAGTAGGGGAATTTCCCCGGTGTCCTGGCCAAATTTCCCTCATTCACTCAAAATACCACCAACAGCTTAATCTGGTTCAAGGTCAGTTGGCATTCATCTGTATCCCCTTCCCCCGGGTCGTGCCTGAAAATAGGCAGGATTTGTGTAGTGCACTTACCCAGTCAACAAAAACTAAATAAATAAAATAAAAAGCATGGTGCAAGCATTCATCCTGGTGATATAGTGTTGTCACCTGGCACTGTGGTGAACATGGGGACACAGGGGCAGCACACGGGCTGTGCCCATGCAGGTCAGCAAACCCATGGGAGAGCTGGACCCAGGGCAAGTGTGGCAGCCCCCTAGAGCATCACCTGGTGGGGCTAAGTGCCCTGTGTGGGTCAGAATTGTGAATAATGGCAGGACCATGCAGCTCATGGGGAGCATTGCCCCCTGTTGGATGCCTGTACAGCCATCACATGGAATGAGGATGCCATGCCAATGGGTAGTGTGCAGTGGTGCCCACAATACAAATACCCAAACCTGTCATATACCACCAGGGTGCCCCACAGTGCCCACAACACAGGCTCTGAGCTGGTATGCAGTGGCATGCCACAGCAAGCAGCAGACCCTGTAAGAGCCATACCATGTGACCATGCCACAGTGTATGCCATGGTACCTTAGGAGAACCACAGAAACATACACCAGCACCCCAGTGGCCACACCATACACACACAGGGGGTGGCAGCAGGAAGCCATGCATGCAGGACACAGCCCAAGTCAAGTGGGCACAATGATAGTGGCTTGTGTGTAATAATGGGCAGTGCACATGCCATGTGTCAGGCTGAGATGGGGGCTATGGCACTGTGGGGGACTGACATAGTGGCATGCAGTTCCTAGGCAGACATGGAGCATGTGTGGATAGTGCATCCTGGGCCATGAGTCATGACCAGTATGGGTGCAAAACATTCCCTACACATCCCCAGTGTGCATAATCAGGTGGAAGGGGCATGTGCGCAGAGGGTGCCTGTAACACAGTGGCCTACCCACTCTGTGCAGGAGCAATGTAGAGGCACCACCAGGCACATGCAAGTTAGAGGTGTCAAGCACGGGCTATCCATGGAGGGTAGTGGAGGCTGCCACACCCGGTCCCTGCCTAGGGAGATGTTGGGACATACCCTGCTAGAGCACCCCAATGTCAATATGCCCCAAGCTGATGCTGTTGGTAATGTGCACCAGGAACATGCAGAGCACCTGGGGACCCCACTCCATGTCCCTGGGTGGCCAAGGTGCCAAGGGGCAATGCAGGGGCATGTCAGTGTACCCCCAGGAGTGACTCAGAACCATGAGTGAGCATGCTGACAGGTGAACAATGGCAGCAGGCACAATGGTGGCAGGGGATAGCCTTCCATGCAGTGGTCACTGCCATGTGCACCATGGACAGTGACACAGCACATCATGGGGGAATGTGGTATGAGCTCTGTGGGGTAATGCAACAGCAGTGTAGGTTGCACCTAGAGTATGGTTACAGGATTATACAACAGTGCTGCATACTCACATGTCCTTCATTGCCCACCCGACTCAGGGGGGCCCCATTATAGCCTGGGGAGTGCACTGGTGATGTCCTGCGCTATGTTTGCTAGCTACTGCTGCCGTCCCTGGAAGTTTGATCTGTAGGGAGTGAAAAAGGGATGAAGTGAGCAGCGAATTGTGAAGCCTTGCACTGTAGGCATTTTAAAACCCCTTGCATAGAGGTCTTGCCAACATGACAGTGAGACACCGCCTTCCATGGTGGGTGCAGACAGCATGCCTGGGCAGGCCCCATGAGCCACAGGCTCTGCAGATGCAACAAGTGGATGCGACAGCCAGAGGGTGGAAGGGACCCATACTGGCCCTTATTACTGACAACTAACAGGCTCCCTGTTGGGCACAGTTATTTAGTCTGTTCCTGTATGTATCTAACTGTGTTTACTTATTCCAGTTTTAGTTTTCGCTGTATTTTTTTTGCATTCCTTTGTTTAAAGACCAAATGTACCTAAATGTTCTCATTCTAATCCTATTGCTTTGCTTTTCTCAAGCCTCTGTATAATCACCTACTTGTTCTAAATGTACTAACATGGAGCCTATGTAAAGAGCTCTGAGCTCAAATGGTTAATCCGAGATCAGAAATAAATAAAAAATAAAAAATAAATTAGCTTGATATACCTCTGCGGCTAGCTCCCATGGTGGCCGAACCACTGCCATGGTGTGTGTGATGGTGGCATCAGGGCACATCCCATTACATCATTCACTGGTGCCATGTCCAAGCAGTGCAGGTGTGCCTGTGTCACTAGGTCAAAGTTGCACCCAGTGCATAGGGCCGCAGCAGATATGACATAGGGAGCAGGACCGCCACAGACGCTCCTGGTGCAGTGGCATGGTACATTGTGCAGGAAGCTGTCCTGCAGTGGCACAGCTGTACATGCAACACTACACTGAATGCTGGCTGGGTCTGTGACATATTATGTAGTGGATCACAGCAGGTGGCATGATGGACACAGCACAGTCCAAACAGTGCAGGACAGGGATGCTCAGCATGTTGCCACTCCCAATTGTTACACTATGTTGGTGCAATCTGCGGGGTGCTGACCCAGGCCCAACCATCACATCCCCAGACACAAAGGTGTAGCCAGACAATTCAAATGAGTACACCATAACCATGTGTGTTGCACCATCTGACACAATCAACACATGCCTTGTACACCATTGTAATGTTTGATGCCCCATCCATGCAGTGGTACAAACAGTTGCTATACATTGCTCTCTAAATGCATTCATATACCACCCCAGTGGTTGTACTGTAGTGCTCCTGGGATGCACAGACCATCTCAGTGGTCAGCCCTTGTAGCAGTGTCTCTCAGGTGAGAACTTATAAACAGGACTGACTGACCTTGATCTGCATTGCATTAAGCAGTCACAGTGCAGAGCCTTGTTGTTGCTATCCCCCCCCCAATAAAATAATATTTTATACCATGGAGTACATGTAATATGTCTTCCCACACCCTTGCACAGACACATGTGCCACACACCACATATTACCTACCTGGTCATGGGACAGTTCCAGCTGGCACCATGTCCATATACCTCCTTAGACATGCCTGATCCCTCCTCACCAGGTCACTATACCTGTGGCAGCACTGGTCTCCTGTATGGGTAACCTCAGTGCACCTCATGATGTGCTAGCCCATACAGTCCCACACCTCATAGCATGGCCCATCTGCCCCTGCTTGGTCTCCCAGGGCCGGGAACTCTCACTCTGGGATAAGCTGTACCAGATTTCGCAGTTCCACCTTTATCCAGTGGTGGTCATGTTGAAGGACAGGGTATGATCTTCCAGATACAATGTTACAACAGCTTTTCAAAAGCAGTCTGTGGAATCAAGTTGTTTCCTGGTTCATATGGGTGCACCGTTTGTGCAGCGTTATACATTGACTGCATTGTGCAATAATTCTTTGCCCAGTGCTATACACGTGATCATGCATTCACAAGGCGATGTCATGCATGCATGACCTGCGCAATGTTGTGCACAGTGACAGTGCTGTGCAGACATGCATATAGCTGTCACAGGGTCCTGACATCATCAGTGTGCGTCATGGCCACTCCAGAGCAGCGCTAATGATTTGTACAGGTTGGACCCACTCTACTAGCAGAAATACACTTAACGCATTGTGCTACTGCACTATATTCTGACGTGCTACACAAATAGGCTACTTGGGCAGTCAGTGGGCAATGGAGCCATTATGCATGTCATTCCAGAACCTTATGCATACATTAGCATAGCTAATTGCTCCTGGGCTGTTTAAAGGGAAGCATGCACCTCCTAGACAGCACAGTGGAGCTGCATCCTAAAGAACTGGATCTGCACAGCACACTACCAAGACTGGAGGATATATCCACAGCCACAGGTAGGTGTACTATATTCCAGTTCCACACACAGACATTGGCTACCTTGTTTGTAGCACACCCTGTATCAGGGACAAGTTTAATTCCACAGTTATTAATACAGAAGATAGAAATATAGGCGGCTTTGATTTTGCCCATATTTCCCCAGAAGATGTACATTCTGAACTTTTGAAGTTAGATATCTGTAAAGCAAAGGGATCAAATGAAATCCCTCCAAGATTGCTGAAATATGCAGCACCCTGTGTGGCATATCCCTTGGCTTATATTTTTAATGTATCCATTCAAAGTGGGGAATTCCCTGATGGATGGAAGACTGCAAAGGTCAGACCTATATTTAAATCTGGTAGTAGGAGCGAGCTAGGCAATTATCGGCCTATATCGCTCTTGTCTCAAATTTCTAAAATATTTGAGAAGATAGCATGATATGATAATAATAAATTGACACCCTTCCAATCAGGTTTCAGGGCTCTTCATAGTACACAAACAGCCCTGACGAGGGTTGTAAGCAATATTCAGCTGAGCCTGGACAGGAGGTTAATGATAGGAGCCTTGTTTATAGATCTCTCAAAGGCATTTGATACCCTTAACCAACAGGTTCTCCTGTCCAGACTCAGTGGGATTGGCTTGTCCCCTCAATCAGTAAAGTGGTTCTCTTCCTACTTAACAGGCCGTAGCCAATTTGTAGAGGTGAAAAATGGCGTACCACAGGGCTCGATATTGGGGCCTCTGTTATTCAATATTTACATGAATGAATTTAAAATTACATCAACGGTTGCCCGGTGTCATATGTACTCAGATGACACCATATTATACGTAGAGGGAGATACTTTAGAATTGATTAATATGAGGCTACAATTGGCTTTTGATGAAATACAGGATTTTCTAAAGATGAATCATCTAATTTTAAATGCCAATAAAACACAGTCACTTTTGTTTAAAAATAATAGTAAAAAACAAAATTTATATTTGGAAATCAATACTAAGGATGGTATTGCCATTAAGCAGGTAGACTCGTATAAATATGTGGGTGTTTGGTTAGATCTATGTCTGGGCTGGGATGTTTATATTGACTCCCTTATAAAAAATACAAATAGGAAATTGGGTGCCTTATATAAGTATAAAAAGTTTATGACTAGAGAAATTCGTTTGAGTGTGATAAATTCTCTTTTACTCCCAGTGATTGACTATGGTGATTTGCTCTATGGAGGGGCTATTGGAAAATATATAGATAAAGTGGACTTAGTTTTTTGTAGGTTAGCTCGTCTTATACTAGATGCCCCTTTTAGAACCCATAGGTGCATACTTTTTAAGGAATTAAATTGGCATAAACCTGTAGTGAGAAGAGATTTTCACTTGTTACAATTTATGATTAAGGTCTGGTATGGAGTAGTAGCTAATTATGTAATTGACCTTTCTGAAGTTAGGAAAACAAAGGAATGTCTGAGAGCCTCTATTGGAACCCAATTTGTTTCAATTAAATGTAATTTGAATATTGGAAGATCTTCTGTACCTGCTAGAGGAATTAGTCAATGGAATAAATCTCCCTTAGAATTAAGAAAAAATAGAACTAGATATGATAAAAGTGAACTTAGGAATTGGTGTATAACTGTACTACACAATACCACAACATGCAGTAATTGTTAGTGTCGTAAAGTATGTTATTGTGTAATGAGATTGATTGTTTGTATTTTAATTTCTTTTTATCTTTTTTCTTGTTCCTTTTCCTTCCTTATTTATTGCTGTATTGTAAATTGTCCTAATTAATATGTGGTTTTAGCGTTTTGATGTTATGTCTTTTTGATGTGGAACCTCATTTTATTGTGACATGGAGCTTCACTGAAAATGAGCTTTGCTCAATTGAATGTATCCTTTTATTCGTTTATGATTAAAAAATTATTTACTACTACTACTACTACTACTACTACTACTACAGGAAACAGGTGGGGCAGGGAATGTGCTATATGATGCAGTGTCCAGCCTAGCCAGGTCTGCCTACAGTGGGGCAGGTCATTGTGAAGACACTTCACATTGTTCCCTCATGGCAGCACAGTTTAATGGGGGACATAGGATGACCTGGGCATACTACCAGGGCTGTCCCTGGACAGCCTGGTCCTTGAACATATATGCTATAGGGTTGTATGCATGGGGTGGGGAGCCCACTGCAGTATGCAGTGTCCCTTTGCAATACCTGCCTCAGTCCTACAAACATATTGACTCATGACACAACACTACATGCCCAAACAAGGCAACACAGAGGTCTCGGGCCCAGCACCACACCCACACCAGTTATATGCTACACAGGATTGGGTTCAACAGCCATATTCCTATCATACCACCATTTGGTCACATAGGGATGGTGCAATGACAGTTTACACCAGGTAAGAGTGGGATACAGCAAAGTTGAATATACTATAGCTGTTCCTTGCATGGTATACAGATGGCTCCATTCCACATGGGCCATCATGGTGGAGCACTCCCGCATGCCCAGGTATGTCACTCTGTCCCACAGAGTGCCCCTGCATCATACAGCATGGTACAGAATGCAATATGCCATGCCCAGGGGGTGGGGATGGTAGCTACACTTGTAATGCTCACACAACCGACCCCTGCCTGCCAGGGACAGACACTTCCTCCTACACCATGGGGCACTACAGGCCATACACACAGTGGGGTTGTTGCCCACACCAATCTGACCCCCAAGTGTGCAGAGTTTGCAGCTAAGCAAAAGATCCATACCATCCAGGATGCTGCAGGTGGCCAGTCCTGGCATGCTTGTAGCCTACACACCTGCTATGTTGGCTGGACACACTTCAGCCATGTGTGTTTCTGGACAGGCCATGACAGGTCTGTACTGCATACAGGCCACTTTACCCACCACAGGTACACTGTACAGGGCATTGGGGCACTACCTGGACACAGTGGGGCTGCGTACACCCACATGCATCTCACTCACACACCACTGACCGCTGTTGTTCCACTTACTCCAGCAGGTCCCATGGGAGATAAAGAGAGACTGAGCACCCACTCATTCAGTGAGGATGAGATGCATGCCTTAACACAAGCCTACAAAGTGAGAGGAAAGGTCTTGTCCTGCAGCTGTGGCAGGGATGCTGCCATCCGAATGGCCTGGGAGGAGATCACAGTAGAGGTTAATGCCATTTGTGCAGGGGCCAGGCAATGGAGGCTATCCAGGAATGATTTCGGGACCTGTGCCTCTATGCCAAAGATAACTTAGCTGCCTGGCACTGGGAGCAACATGCCATAGGTAGTGGCCCATGATCATCAGTGACAGCCAAGTCCCTGGAACTGTCAGAGAGGTGGTGGCATCCACTCTGCAGCCTGTGATGGTGACAAGGCTGTCAGGATGCAAGTCTGAGACTCAGGTAGCAGCCAGTCAGCCATGTAAGTAAGTGCCTGGGTCCCCCCTTGTGTGCATGGATATACATGTAGGTCTTGCCTCTGTTGGGGCACACTGCAGACATGATCATGGAACACATAGTGTGGCCCATCAGTGCCCTGGCCTCTCCATGACACATTAGCCCACTGTGGCCCTGCCCTCTGGCCCCCACTGCAGCACATCGCCCAGACACCCCAATGGGTCATGACTGTGTATCCAGAATCACTGGTGTGTGCCCATGGACATATTGGTAATGCACGCTGTTGTTCCATCCACAGGTTATAGGGCATGCCATCGTATATGATGGGTGTGTGGGTCTTGGTGTTGAGCTGGTCTTCACTGTGTGTGCTGATGTGAACTTGTGTGGTGTGTGTGTGTGTGTGTGTGTGCACCATGGTCAGGCAGCACTACCATGCTTGCACTGTCCACCCTCCACAGGTAAGTGTGTAACCAGTGTGGGTCTGGGTAGGTTGTCCTGCTGGCAGTGTGTTAATGTGAGGCACTGTCCACTGGTGTGTGCATGCACCACCAGCACCCTGCTTGTTGTATTGTGTAGTCTGTACAACAGTGATGGTCCACTCCCCTCTCTATAGCACAGGCCATGTTGTCAGAGTCTGACAAGGAGGATGATTCTGACCATCCAGCTATGTCCAGCAGCTGCCACCCTGCCAGCCATTCTACCCTGAGGATGGCAGAGAGGAAGCTCTGGAGGACAACAACGAGGAGACATACATCGACAGCTGGGAGCTAGTGGCACTGGTCACTCGGCTGGAGAGAAACTCTCCTGCAGTCAGCCCCCCATAAGTGTCTAGCCATAGGCACACAGCAGCCCCCCTGCCACACATGCAGCCCCACCCAGGACCCTGGCACTGCCATATCTGGGAAGCCGTGCCCATTCCTGTTACCACCACCACAGCTGCACCCACCTCCACCACTGCTACCCATGCCACCTACCTACCTTCCCAAGAGGGGTTGGGCAGCCTGGCAGTACCCCTGTCATTCCATACCCTTCTTGTGCAGCTGAACATGGCCACTGCAGCCCCATCACCTCACACACCCATCACGGTCATGGTGTGCCCTCAGACCGCTCAGCACCCACAGGTGCAACTAAACTTGTCCACTCAGACAGTGTCCCCAAGCAGCAGGTTGAGTCACAAACCAGGCAGCTGTTACATTCTGCCATGGAGTTCCAAGACATCACACAGTGGGAACTCGTGCATTTTAGGCAGATCGTGCATAATGATCTGACCAGTCTCCACCACCTTCTTCATGAAGACCTGCAGAGGTGCTGAGCAGTGTATGGAGGCCTGTGAGGCTCACGTCTGTGATGCCCTGCAGCACATGTTTGGGGACCTCCCTGGGACAGTGCAGGATGTCACGTTCATGCTGCGTGACCCTGTGCGGCTGAGTTGGAACCCTGGCCTCTCCATTGTGTAGTTCAAAGGAACGCAGCACACTTCCACAGCAAAAAACAAACCTCTGTCCAATCTATATCAAATCAATTTGTAATTCTATTCCTGAATTCAGTGGTAGACAAAGTTACTTAGAATCGAATGCAAGAAGCCCTTAGTGCCTCGGCAGATTGCCTTCAAGGGGGTGTTAGTCACAAATGTATCACCAGTGCACTTAAATACATTGAATGACATCATCAGAGATGTAAACTGTAAAAAAAAACAGCACCAGCACTTTTACGTACAGATATAACATATCTTAAAACTTTACATGTACTTAAGGCCAGTTGAATCAATACTTCTTTTGTGTTAGCATAAGGCATTGTTCAATAAGTAGTACCAAATTAAAACATTCCCATTCTTAACTTATTCATTAAAGCAACACTTCACAATCAAAGCAAGGTACAGCAGCATCGGGCCTATCCTTTTAACAAAACATCAAACAGTGCTATATAGAATTAATTATCATTAAGACTTCTGGGGTCTCCTGAAAGGGATCTTTTACCAGGGAAGAACAAGCATTTGTCAATGCCGAATGTTTGCTTACTGGCATTGGCAGTGGTAGTGTAGAAGTTACAGAGCTGCATAATAGGAATGGCAGTGAAGTATTGAACTGAAGCCAACCCCACCACCACCCTGCATAGAGTGACAGGCATCGGGGTGTGCATTTGGGTAGTCAGGCATAACAGCCACGCCATTTCACCACACCCAGTCTGCAGAGACTGACAAGTGTGTGACGTGTTCCTTGGGTCTTTGTTATTATCGCACCCATTTCATTAGGAAATACGGTGAGATGGGTGCAATATAGGAAGAATGGGGTGAAGTTTGGGGCGAAGAGTCCAAGGCATACCTCGATGCCTCTCAGTGACTGTAGGGTGGTGGAATGGTATAGGCATCTACAGGCAAGAATCCCAAGTCACACTCCTGATTCCTGTCATTCTCTATAGGGTTGGGCGATTTAGTTGAAAAGCCTAATACCTCAGGCATTCGTTGGTATTTTAACTCAAATTTTCAACATGTTTGTTTGTGACCCCACCTCATGAACAGGGGAATATCAGTTTGGTAGCAGCTGCTTATGCACAGTGACTACGGATTTATTTATTTATTTATTTATTTAGTTGTTTAACCAGGTATAGCACACTAAGCTGAAAGCTTTTTTACAGGAGCGACCACAGGTGCAAAAATATTCTGAACAGGCTGTAAAAAATGACAGCTGTACTCTTTCATGGGGAGGTGTAAAAATGGCTATGTTGTAAATGTGTAGTAAAAATATTTAAAAAAATGGTGAAGTCACAAGCGTACATAGAAACTGTGCACTGCACACCCATTATATAAGTAGGTTGGGGATATTTAATAGCAGATTGTCAACTCAGGCATTTTGGTGCCCGATCATGAACAGTGTCACTGTGATTTTCTTTATCTGTGCCGAACAATGATTTCCCACAGCGACCACGCATCTCTGCACTGAAAGTGTGAAAACACACTTGGCCATGTTGTGAAAAATGGCAGCTGTACTGTTCATAAGGAAGTGTTGAAAATGCCACTAGTGAAAATCTGGACTGAAAATATTACTAAGTCATGAACTAACGAGGATGCATGGAAACTGCACAATGCTCCTCATAACACAGTAATTTTATGGACTTTTGTCACCAAATTTTCAACATAGCCATTTAAGACCTCTGCTCATGAACAGTGTAACTGTGATTTT
This sequence comes from Neoceratodus forsteri, assembly GCA_016271365.2. Lineage (NCBI taxonomy): Eukaryota > Metazoa > Chordata > Ceratodontiformes > Ceratodontidae > Neoceratodus > Neoceratodus forsteri. Next base: position 763,580,585 of record CM057451.1, read on the forward strand.
CTTAATCTGTCCTAAACATTGCTTTAGCACACCAACAGCACCATTATGCGCTACATAATGTGATAACACATTTTGGGTGACATATGAAAAATTGCAGCTGGACTGTTCATAAGGAAGTTAATAAAATGGACATGTTGAAAATCTAGAGTGAAAATATTAAATTTGCAAACTTACGAGCATGCATAGGAACTGTGCAATACTCGTTAATAAAGTCATCTTTAGGCATTTTTCACCAAAGTTTCAACATAGCCATTTTAAGACCTCATCATGAACAGTGTCACTGTGGTTTTGTTAATGTGTCCCATACATTGAGTTTGCACACCGACTGCGCCATTGTGTGCTACATGGACGAAACACGTTTTTGGGCAGGATGTGAAAAATGACAGCTGTACTGCTATAAGGAGGTGTGGAAAATGGCAATGTTGGAAATCTGGAGTGGAAATATTGAAAATTCGCAAACCTACGAACGTGCGTGGGAACTGTGCAATGCACACTCGTAAAACAGTCATTTTTAGGAATTCTGTCACCAAATTTTCAACATTGCCATTTTAAGATCTCTGCTCATGAACAGTGACACTGTGATTTTCTTAATTTGTCCCGTACATTGATTTTGCACACCGACTGCGCCATTCTGTGCTACAAGGGTGGAAACACATTTTGGGTGAGATGTGAAAAATGACAGCTGTACTACTCATAAGACAGTGTGGTGAAATGGCAATGTTGAAAATCTGGAGTGAAAATATTGAAATTTCGCGAACTTACGAGCCTGCGTAGGAACTGCGCAACGCATGCTCGTTAAACAGTCATTTTTTGGAATTTTGGCACCAAATTTTCAACATGGGGTTTTGGACCCCTTCTCATGAATGATGTCACTGTCATGGCGGTATTCAGTCCCGAAGGGTGATTTCGCAGTCACTGCGCCAGTCACTGTCGCCAAATCACCCTTCGAGCCCGAAATAACACCATGACAGTGACATCATTCATGAGAAGGGGGGTCCCAAAACCCCATATTGAAAATTTGGGTGCAAAAAAATTCCCAAAAATTGGAGATATGCAATAAAGTTGAACCTCCTATCTAGCCCATTATACAGCTTACGGCATTTCCTCAGTTCGCGGTCGGCTTTGAAGAGTGCAGGCGTGTTCCCGGTCCACCAAAGATCGTCGCGCCAGAGTCCAGAGGTAAGTATGGGGTGAGGGGTGTGGGGAGAGCTGAGTGCGCAGTGGTGGAGTGCGGGTTGTGGGAGGAGGGTTCGGAGACGCGCCATGGGACCGCTTTTTGTTTTACAGGTTAAACAAAAAAGACATCGTGGAGATCACTTGCCATGCTGGGTGGGCTCCAGCATGGCCTGGACTTTGGGGGGTGTTCAGCCGACAGGGGATTGGGCACCCCGTCAGCAAAAATAAAAAGCAGCGGGGACCGTTTGCCCACGCTGGGGTGGGCTCCCAGCATGGCACAAGGACTTTGGGGAGGCATTCAGCTGATGGAGATTGGGCACCCCGTCGGCAACATGATGGATTGCCATGCTGGGGTGGGCTCCCAAGCGTGGCATCAACTAATGGGAGGGAGGGAGGACAGGCGCCGGTTCAGCCCGTGAGAGATTGGGCACCCGTCGGCTATCACATGCATCTGGTAGCGCCGCCTGCAGCTGGGGAGCTGCGCGAGCAGCTTCTATCACTGCTCACTCAAGCGTAGCTCCTTTCAAGGAGCAGTTACTGCATTTTGAGCGTGTCATAGACAGCTCCAAAATGCATTGGCTTACAGGGGCCGCGCCTGCCAGCATAGTGTCTGAATTGGAGGAGGAGGAGGTGACACACCTCCGAAATCTCTGATGAAGGCACTATGTTTCTTGCACATGCGTGCAAGCAAACATAAAAAGCACTGGATAAAGCTTGCAGTGAGATGCATGATGTTTGTAATAGAAAGAAGTGGTAGAGGAGAATGTAATCTTTCTGAAGCCATCTGTTCTGGAAATTCATAGTAAGATGCATCCTGAAGATCAGGAGAGCAACAGAAATATATAAAATACATTTTAAGCATAGGTATTAAACTTACAAACACAAAAGATGATAAGTTCCTTTATTACACATAAAAAAGAGAGGAGGTCGGGAATGGGGGGAGGGAAAAAGGGAAAGTGAAGGATGGAAAAGGAAACATGTCACATGGTATCACATATTACTTTCATAAATCAGTCAAGCTATTTCTTCTATTTCAGATAGAGTTTCAAATCCCATTTTTCATTCAGACCTTTTGGCCTTACTGTGTCAGTTTTAAAAATCCAAAATCCCTCCCTCTGTAATAATAAGTTGGGCCTGTCACCTCCTCTGGTGGGTGTCTGTGCCCATTCGACACCCACACACTTGAAGCAATGGGGGTCAGAATTATGAAGGTCTGTAAAGTGTCTCCCTATTGGGGTGTCCATTTTTATTGATGGTTGAACGTATATATTCTTGTATGTGCTCTTTAAACATCCTCATAGTTTTGCCAACATAATATAAATGGCAGCCACACCACAAGATATACACAACAAACACGGTGCTGCAGATAATGAAATCTTGAACATCTATTTTTATCTTATCTGGTACTAGCAAATCGCTAGCTGTGTACACATATTGGCAGATGATACATTTCTGGCATTTATGCATCCCCTTGGGTCTATTTAGCAACCATGTTCTAGGGCTCTTCTCCTTTTTGTAAAAATGGCTGTGGACCAATTGGTCTTGTAAGCTTGCTGTCTTCTTAAATGTGAGTCACACACCACCTCTTGCAGATTTATATCCCCTTTCAGGATACCCCAGTTGCTCCAAACAACACTGCCTATCTGACCTGACACACCATTGTGTTCAAGTGAAAGTGTAATAGGATACCTATGTGCCTGTTGTTTACCAACTGCAGCTTCCGACTGTAAGATTTCTTCCTGTGTTTTAGATTTTACTTTTTCCAGTGCTTCTCTCGTATCCCTTTCTTTATATCCTCTCTCAACAAATCTATCTGATAGATCCTCTACCTGTGCCAGAAAATCCTTTTTCTGTTGTGCAGTTATGCCTAATTCTAATGAATTGCCCATAAGGAATGGATTTTTTAAGCTTTATCAGATGGGAACTATCATTCCCAAGTAATGAATTAGTTGATGTTTGTTTCCAGTAACTCTTGGTGGCAAGGGTGTAGCTACTGATACTCCAAGTAAGCCATGGTGTACCAAGTTTAGTAGCAGGGGCTAGCCAACAAGCTGGCCATCATTAATTTGTTCTGCCCTCTCTAGTACATCGTGTTTAAGTTTCTTTCTTTGGCTTCGCAGGCTTTTTCTTTTCTCTTTCAGCTTTGTTTTGGGGGGGGGTGACAGAGTGGACAACGGACTTTGAAGCTGAAGGTCTCAATTAGGTCCACATGGGCCACCTGCATATTGATTAGCTGCCGCATTTAGTAGGGGGTGTGGCAAGCCTGGGGCAGTGAGTTTAAATGCCCCAGCAAAGTTAGAAGCCACACTGTTAGTTCAATTGTGCTGGGAGTGAGAGAAGGAGTAGAAAAACTTAGGAGCAGCAGACAGAAGAACAGACTCAGAGCCAGCTAAAAGGATGAAGACTTCATGTGGACTGGAAAGTGGAGCAAATCTGCCTACCTGCAGGGAAGAGAGAGAGAAGAAACTTCTGCCCTCGTCTTGGACTCATGGTGCAGTCAGTGGCGTTTAACAGCAGGCAGAGAGCACCACACTAGCAGTGCAGACTGACAACAGTTCTAGTGTGGGAATCATCTGATTGGAGCCAGGAACCTTAGGCTCTAGTCATGGGGGGCAGGCATTAACAACAGTGGGGGAGGGGGTAGCAGTGTGGCAGGCTGGTGTACAAATCTGTAATGCCTTGCTACACCCCTGTTATTCTCCCTGTGTCAGAGTTCCCCATCAAAGTAATATCTAGAAAGTTGATCTCAGAGCTGTGGCTCTGGGAGGTGAATCTCAAATTAAGACCATTATTATTTAGCCAGTTCACAAATTTCTCAGAGTCACCATCCCAGGGCCACAGACTATGGTTGATAAACCGTCCCCATCTTACAATATTATTGTAGTATGGATTTGTTTTGCTGTCTTGTGTGCAGCCCCAGTGACCAGTGGACACCATAGCATATCAATGCCAAGAAATGGTGGATCAGACACTGGTAGCATGCCCGTGACCCCCTCTTCCACTGCCCTACACACCAGGGTGCAACCTGAATCTCCCTGCCTCCAGCACCTCACTGGACTGCACCCCATTCAGGGTGACACCATCACTATCACCATGGGCATCTTCCTTACCATAATCATAGACCACAACCCACCACATGGGGGGCAGTGACAGCAGACAGTCCACACACGGTGGGCACAGACAAACATAGGTGAGATGGCTTCCCACCTTTCCCGAGAGTATTCCACACATCCTCAAAACCCCACAGCCATTGCAGGGGTTACATGTCTCACACAAGGGCCCTGGTGCTGGGGCCTGCCTTTCAGGCTGTGTGTCTCACAGCCTGCCTAAGGGTCTGTCCCAGTTAACCTGACAGGGCACACACCACCCAATGGCACAACACAGATGTCCCCATGTACCATTCACCTATCACTGTTGTGTTGTGTCTTGCACCCCCACTGTCCTTCCCCATGTCCACTCCTGTGTGTGTCTTGGCAACCTCAGCCCCCCCACCTCCAGTCCCCCTGACATTCACATCCCTCCCCAATCTTTGGGTCCTGTGGTGTGGGCATGTGTGGAGGGCACCTATGTTTCTCAATGTCTTCGCCCTTGTCACATCACATGCATTGTGCACACCTCTACTGCACCATCTGTTGCGTATACACTTTTAACCACTATTTGTGCTCTGCCACCATGTGAGCTATGTCTCCTTAATACAGTTTTCAAAGATGCAACAGTGTCTGTGTAAAAAACAAAAACAAGGCGCTGCGTCAGCATGTGGTCCAAAAGCAAAACAAAATGGTTATATTAAATGCAAGCTGAAAATAGAAAATAGAGTTAAAAATCTATATTTTTACCTTAGGTCTTCTTCAGGAAATATTTAAAAGAGAAAAAAAAACAAAGTTAGTGCAGAGGGGAGGTAAAATGAGGGATATATATATGTGGGGAAAGAAGAAATGGGAGGCTTAGGGACAAGAAGTGATAAATGGTAAGATTAAGAGAGAATCTTTGAAACAAAAAGATGATGATGGGAAAGATAAAGCATAATAGGAGTGAAAGAGCTAGGGAAGTTCCTAGGTGAGGACTAATTAACAGGGGCTAATAAGAAGGCTGAAAGGTGACAAATGTGTGGGAAGGAGACAGGGATGGAGACTTATGGTGAAAATGAAAAAGAAATTAAATGAGTACAAAAACAAATAGACTTTAGGGGAAAAAGGGGGTGGCTAAAAGATGTTAGTGGAAAATAAGTCTATCATTTAAACCAGAGGGCTGCTGGGAGCCAAGGTGGATGATCAGCTTGGCTTCCATGTTTTCTCTATGGTCAGGATCCCAGAAGCCCTGCTGAAGGACACAAACAGAATGGTCATTGACACTGTGGTCCCTGGAGATAAAGTGGGATACAATGGGTTTAGCAGTGTCACCATTCCTGACTGCTCTGTAATGTTCCCTGAAATGGTCAGCAACACGCCTACCAGTCTCTCTCTGATGTAAATAGCCGTACACTTCCTGCAAAGAATACAATACACCACATTAGTGGAGGTGCATGATAACTCCTTGGTGATGTGAAAGACACCTGTAGGCCCCCAAATTTTAGTCACACTGGAAATAAATTTGCAGGTGTAGCAGCGAGTCCTGTTGCAAGGTTTGGTACCTGGGAGGGAGGAACTGTTAGGAGTAGGCAGGCTGCTTTTAACCAGGCAATTCCCCAGGTTAGGTGGCTGGCGGTAGGAGGCACTAACTGGTTCAGTAAAGGAAGCACCAATGTTAGGGTCAGTTTGCAAAATGGGAAAGTTACTGGTGATGATCCTGTGAAGAGAAGGTGTGCTCTGATGTAAAAGGAAGCACTAGTGGAATTCGTCATTGTTCTTGTGTGACAATATCCTTCCTGCGGGGGTCAAGGTTACGGGGCATGTTACTGACCCAGGAGAGTGCTCTGTCCACTGTGCTTTTAGGGTATCCACTGTTGCTAAAAAAGCTATATATTATTTGGGTCTGCTCAGCAAAATCTTCCTCTTCACTGCATAACCTGCGATGTCTAAGAAACTGTGAATAAGGCAGGCCATTCCTGACATGTCTAGGATGGAAGGAGCTGTGGAGAAGGAAACTGTGGGAGTCAGTGGGTTTGTAATAAACTGATGTCTTCAGACCAGTGTTCTGTACTGACAGCCGGATATCCAGAAAAGGCAGTGTAGAGGAGGATACTTCAACAGTGTATAGAAGGGAAGGATGGTCCATGGTAAACTTGTCAAGGAAGACTTGGAGGGTCTCCCTGGAGAAGGAGATGGCCTCCACACAGTCATCAATGTAGCGTTTGTAGAGTTCAGGCACAGTCCCTGTGAATGAGAGAAAAAACGTTCCTCCACCCAACCAACAAACAGATTAGCAAAGCTGGGACCCATCTTGGTACCCATGGCAACTCCACTGACCTGCTGAAAAAAACTGTTATTAAAAGAAAAAGCATTGAGTGTAAGAACCAGTTCTGCCAGATGGGTTAGTGTGTGTGTAGGTGGCTGCTGGACTTCCCATTTATTCAAGAAATGCTGCAGAGCTGTCAGACCATCATCATGGGGGATCACTGTGTAAAGAGAGTTGATGTCCATGGTGAAGATGAGCTGACGAGAGTCACTGAATCTGAACCTGTCAAATAACTGAAAAGCATGGTTAGTGTCTTTAACATGGTAGGGAAGGGAAGATGTACTGTCACAAACGGGGGCAGTGAGAGGCTCTCAGATCTAGAAGTGGGTTGCCATCTGGGAACAAGTGACCATCAAACAGTGTGGTTCACATTAAACTCAGCTACAGAGTCAAGCCATACAAAAGTGAGGGTACTGGGCTTCAGGAGGGCTGACTTTGGGAGAGTGCCTCAGAAAAGCACTAGCAAACAGGCTAGAAGAGGTGTGGAGCAACAATGGGGAATCATCAAAACTGCCATCACAGAGGCAACAGGCCTTTGTGTGAAGCAAATAAACAAATCAAAACAAAAGAAAAAGCCACTATGGTTCTCAAAAGAGCTGGCTGTGAAAGTCAGGAAAAAAAGTAAGTATAAGGAAACACAGAAGGCGCAGGACAGAGAGCTGTACCAGTTAAGGCAGAAGGAAGCAGGGAGGGAAGTCAGAATAGCAAAGACCCAAACTGAGGAAAAGATAGCCAACTCGGTCAAGAAGGGGGATAAAACCTTTTATAGGTACATCAGCGAGCGTAGAAAGACAAAGGGAGGGATAGTGAGGCTGAATAGAATGAGCGGTGGGTGGGCAGAGGGGGACAGTGAAAAAGCAGGGATACTGAATGAATATTTCTGCTCAGTATTCACAAAAGAGGAGGGGGAAGTGCCTAATCTAATTAACAGAAGCACTCTTGATAGGGGTCGATCCCAGTCCTTTCACAGAAGAAAGGTTCTGCTAGAACTCCTAAAACTGAAGATGGACAAATCAATGGGGCCTGATGGAATTCACCCCAGAATTCTAAAAGAATTAAGGGGGGAACTAGTGAAACCACTGGCTACTCTTTTTAATAAATCATGGGAGGATGGTGTGGCACCCGAGGACTGGAGGAAGGTGGATGTGATTCCCCTTCACAAAAGTGGGACCAAGACAGAGGCAGGAAACTATAGACCTGTCAGTTTGACCTATGTGGTAGGGAAAGTGATGGAGTCACTTCTGAAGGAAAGAATAGTTGAGTTCCTAGAGACCAGCGGGGCACAGGACCCAAGGCAGCATGGGTTCACAGAGGAAAGGTCATGTCAGATGAATCTAATAGATTTCTTTGACTGGGTGACCAAAATAGTAGACCGGGGGGGGGCTGTGGACATGACCTACCTAGACTTTAGCAAGGTATTTGACAAAGTCCCACACAAAAGATTAATAGTCAAATTAACCAGCCTGGGAGAGGGTCCCAGGGTGGTAGCCTGGGTAAAACATTGGCTGGACAACAGGACACAGAAGGTAATTGTAAATGGAGTCCACTCTGAAGAAAGAGGGGTTACTAGTGGGTTACTACAGGGTTCAGTACTGGGTCCAGTCCTTTTTAATGTCTTCATAAGTGACATTGCAAAGGGACTGGAAGGAAAAGTATGCCTCTTTTGCAGATGACACAAAGATCTGCAACAGGGTTGCTACACAAGGAGGCATGGAAAGGATGAGAAGGGACTTGGCAAGGTTGCAGGAATGGTCAGAAGTATGGCAGCTAGGATTCAATGCAAAAGTACAAAATAATGCACCTGGGAAACAAGAACCCAGGGGAAGAATACACAATGGGGGGAGGTCGTAACAACAACAAAAAAGGAAAGGGACCTGGGGGTAATCATATCAGATGACCTTAAGGTTAGCAAGCAATGTGAGAAGGCAGTAGGGAGGGTTGGGGGTATACTGGGATGCATAGGGAGAGGCATCAGCAGCAGAAAACAGGAAGTTGTTATCCCTCTGTACAGACAGTTGGTGAGACCCCATCTGGAGTACTACGTCCAGTTCTGGAGACCATATGTCCACAAGGACATAGACAGGATAGAGGCAGTCCAGAGGAGGGCAACTAAAATGGTGCAGGGTCTGCAAGAGAAGCCGTATGAGGAGAGACTAAAGGAGCTTAATAGGTATACCCTTGTGGAAAGAAGGGGGGACATGATAGAAACTTTTAAGTATCTCAGTGGAATCAACAAAGTCCAAGAGGGTAGCATCTTTCAGAAAAAGAGACGTGCAAGAACAAGGGGACACAATTTAAAGATAGAGGGAGGCGGTTCAGGGGCAATGTGAGGAAGTATTATTTCACAGAGAGGGTAGTGGATGCATGGAACAGCCTTCCTGAGGAGGTTATGGGGTCTAAAACTGTGGGAGAATTCAAGGATGCATGGGAGACATAAGGCAATTCTTGTCGGGGGGGTAGGAAGAAATAGGCTGTTGGTTAACTAGGATCTGCGGCCTATCCTGTAGGTAGGGAAATGGGCAGACTAGATGGGCCAAGCGGTCCTTATCTGTCATCAAAGTCTATGTTTCTATGTTTCTATGACTCAACAAGGGGTCTCATGAGGCTGTCCAAAAATGCAGAGATGTGGGATGTGGGGCAGGAGCAGGCAGACACTATAGGATGACCCAGGTTACCTGTTTTGTGGATTTTGGGAAGGAGCTAAAACCTGGATGTCTGGGGATGCTGAACTATGATTCTCTTAGCAGAAGCAGGGAGCTCTTTGTTTTCAATAGCAGAGGTGATACATAGATACATAGACAGTGTCGGCAGATAAGGGCCTATGGCCCACCTAGTCTGCCCATTTGAGCTTGTAAGTTCAGTTTGTTTTCCTAGAAGTCTATTTGCCCTTACCCCTGACCTCTAGAATTCCTTTATGTCTATCCCATGCATTCTTAAATCCCGTGATTGTTTCAGCCCCCACCACTTCCTCTGGCAGGGTGTTCCACTTGTCCACCACCCGTTCTGTGAAGAGATTCTTTCTCATGTTTCCTCTGAATCGTCCTCCCTCCAACTTCATCCCATGCCCTCTAGTCCTGAAACATCTTTTTCGCTTAAAAATAGTGTTTTCCTGCACCCTGTTCCTCCCTGTAAGATACTTGTATGTCTCTATCATATCCCCTCTCTCCCTCCTCTCCTCCAGGAGTACATGTTCAGTTCCTTCAACCTGTCTTCATAGGACTTGTGATGCAACCCATGCACCATCTTTGTTGCCCTCCTCTGAACCTTCTCTACCCTGTCTATGTCCTTACGTAGGTATGGTCTCCAGAACTGTACACTGTACTCCAGGTGGGGCCTCACTAGTGTCTTGTATAGCGGAATTATGACCTCCCTTTTCCTGCTGGTGATGCCCCTGTCTATACATCCCAGCATAGTGATGGTGGTGGTGATCTCAGTCTGATAGTCAGCAGTGGGGTCCTGTGGAAGAGAAGAATAAAACCTGGTGTCAGAGAGTTGCTGTGTGGCTATAGTGATGTATAGCTCCTTTTGCCAGATCCACAACAGCACCTCCCTTATCAGCTGGTTTGATAACAATGTCATTCCTACATTGCAGAGATCTGAGGGCTGCAAACTCACCAGGTGTCAGGTTGGAATGGTTGTGCCTGCAATGAAGATTGAAGTTAGTGGTATTTTCCATGCATTGGTTAACAAAATAATCAACAGCAGCAAATCGTCCTGGAGGGGGTGTCCATGCTCTTCACTGGGGATTGATTTTGTTGATTGTTCTGGTGATGCTGTCATCATCTGTGGGAAGAGGAGTCTCATTAGAAAAATGAGCTGTAAGGCATACTCTATGATAGAAACACTGCAGATCAACTTGAACCTGGGGTGCATCAAGATATCTGGGTGTGGACACAAAGGAGAGACCTTTGCTAAGGAGTGATTGCTCATCTTGTGTCAGGGGAAGGTCTGGAGGAATACAAAAAACCAAATTGTTAGGTTGTGTCTGACTTGAGGGCTTATGTTGGTTGTTGATCTGCTGGGTGAGAGACTGGAGTTTTGCAGATTTGGTGTCCTTGAGGAACTGAAAGAGAGTGGAGTTAAGGTTTTGAATGCAGTGCTTAATAAAAGGAAGGTTATGTGGAGCCATTCGCTGCAAGAAATCCTCTTGCCTTTGAATGGTTTTGTCCACAGAGATCAGCTGTGTTTTAATGGAGAGAATGTTGTGTTTGATAAGTTTCCTAGAGAAAATTTTCAAAAGTTTAGTAGTGGAGGAAACATGTATCTCAGACCCAAATAAACAAGGATGGAATTTCAAACAGAAACCTTTAGGTCTGTGTAGTTGATACTCACCTACTGCTACCTGCAAGGTTTCTTATGATGTGTGCTCTGTATTCCTGGGCCCTCCTGGCCATGTGGGGTTGAGCCTGTTGAGCTGTTCCATTATGGCCAGCTCCTCTGGCTCCATGTAAGATGCACTGTGTTCCTCTTGGACCAGCAGGTATATTCCACAGGAGACCACCATGTTATGTAGCATACAACAAACCAAGAATATGGCACAGGCTTTGTGAAGGGCATATAGTAGGGCACCATCAGAGTGGACCAGGCATTAAAACCGCATCTTCAACATGCCAATGATGCACTCATTGATGTTGTATGTGGCAATGTGTGCAACACTGTACCTGTCATCCTCCACAGATGGTGGGTGTAGGATAGGTGTATAGAGACAGGGGCACAAGGGATAGGCACTGTCCCCTTTTAAAGAAACAGGCATCTTTTAGCATCAGTTTAAAGTCTAGGTGCCTGCATTCTGAAAACACGCCACAGGCTGTAGATCACCCTGTACACTTGTCCATGGTCCCCTTCCCATGGTGAGACATGTGCATGCTTTGCTACAGCTGTACACCCCTTATGAGGTGGGGTTATGTAGGGGGTACACTGCATACACTCACCAACAAGGTGTCCACTGGGTATATCCCTACCTTTAAATATCTGGCATAGGATGGAATTATGCCATATGATAGTACCGTGGGCGCTGCTGGGGTACCGTGCCAGGACATTGGTGATGCACCTTGTTGCATCACACACCACCTGGCAATTGATGGAGTAGTACCCTTTCCTGTTGAAGTAGGTGTCCACCCCATTACCAGTGGGTGCCTGAATGGCAACATGGGTGCAGTCAATAGCATCAAGAACTGCTGGTGGGTGTGCAACCCAATAGAACTGCTGCATTGTTGCTGTATGTTCCACTGGTGTGCTGGGGAAAATGATGTACTCACCAGCATGTGGCAGTAGGGCATCTAGAAATTGGGCTAGCAGGAACAAGGTGGCAGGCTGCGAGATACCGGTGGCATTCCCCACCAATGTCTGGAATGATTCTGTTGCCAGAGAACACATGACAGCCATCATCTTGAGCTCAGTTGACATGGCATGGCTGTGCTGAGTGTCAGTGCACAGCTGTGCATGCAGAAGCTCACACAGTTGCCTGATCATGGCCTAGTTGAGGTGGTACTGGCCAACAAGCTGGTCATCTGTGTGCAGCATAGTGCCTCCGCAGCCTATGGATGGGCCAAGGGTGGGCATCTGCCCTATCATATTCCTGCTGGGCCTCCTGCAGCAGGATAAGCATGTGAGCTCCCCTGACCGCCATTTTGGTTGGTGGCTGCACTGACTCTGCCTACCTCTAGGATTTGCCCGGAGTAAGTCAGCATAGATGGTATTTGCACTGTGCAGAGTAGTCTGTGCTACACCTGTTGCACAATCCAAATGTGCTTAATATAGTGTTGCACCTGTATTCATGTCCCCACCCCACCTCTGCCCACTGGCTGCATTCTGTTTTAGCATAGGTGCTATCCATTTTAGCACATGCACCTAATTATTTGAATATCATGCTTGGGTGCAAACTCTGTGCAAACAGCACATAACCACTGGGCAAACGTTTGAACATCTGGCCCCAGAAGTCTTCAGCAATGAAACACTTTAACACCACAAGAGGCAATGTAGCATCTCTCCTCTTGTGGGGCTTGGACTTTGTGACCGAGCCTGGGAGAAGAATGGATTAGGATGTACAGTTACAAAAAGAGAGATGTGATGGATCCACACTCTGAGAACAATGAAAAAAGACTGAGGAATGCATGAGGAGAAAGAATGGAGTTTGTTTTTCTATTTTCTCCCATTACGGGTGTACTTGGGGGCCAGAGTTCAAGTTTTGTACTGCATTACCTGATCTCTTTTGTAATCCAAATAACCACATCACCTTTTCTTCCCCCCCAACATCAATCCCTTTTCATCCCCCTCCAGCTTCCACTTCCCCTCAATCCCCTCATTATAAGTGTAGGAAAAGTATATGAACAGGGGAGGGTGTTCTCAGCATTCCCCATCACACCAGTGTGGTAGCTGTTCTTTGTTTCAGAGGCATATACTTATAAAAACACAATAAATTAGGTAGTAGTGTACCGGTAATGATAATTCTATCCTCTGGTTATCCATAATTAAACACTGGCTTAATGTTCATTTACATTTATGAGGAGGAAATGTAAATCTAGGTATTGCTCTGTTCAGTATAGTAGGTCCTCAGGAAGAGAGCTGCTCATCGTGAGTAAGCCTCACTGGGCCCCCACTGTTAGGAGTGTGGCCAGCTAGCTATTGTATTCCATGTAAGCACTGCAGCCAATGAAGCATGCACTGATCAGGAGCTATGAAAAGCAATCCACCTACTGAGACCTACAGATCACAGAGTGAATCTAAGAAGGCAAACTCACAGACTTCACTGACAGAGCAGTCACTTGGTCATCCCGAGTTACTTTTGCACAGGATAGGTAAGGACCTCTTCATCTCAGAACACAATTATTTATTAGTTAGCTTAGGTGTGCCCCATACACTCAGTTGAGTGATCTAACATAATTTATTCTGGATTTTTAAAAGTCAAAAACTAAATGACTGGGACAGAGAAAGCTGTGACAGCCACTGGGACCACTCCTTCACCCACAGCACAGGCCTCATTACGCTCTTCTTGATTGTGCAGATCTTTAAACTGCAAGGTTAAGGCCAAACCTACTGGGACCTGTAACTCAAAAAGAGCAATTCCAAGCAGGCAAACTAACCAGATACACAGGCAGGCACGCAATCACCTGATCACTCTGAGTCTCACTGGCACAGGACAGCTAAGAAACTCTCTTTCTCACAACACATATATCGTATCTAGTAATTTACAAACGTGTTCCATGCATGCACTCCTGCAAACTCTATTAGTTGAATGATCGAATGTGATTTGGCTCAGATTTTTCAAGTTAGAACTTAAATGACATAGACGCAGAATACTATATCATCAGCTACAGCCACTTCTCCACTTACAGCACTGGCCTAATGAAGGCTCTTAGTGATTATATAAATGTTTTGAATGCAAAGTTAAAATCAGATATGAATGTTATCATACCTCTCCAACTCCTGCATCACAAATCAGGGATGAGGTTTAAAATAATCAAGGACAAACAATGGTAACCAAAATCAGGGATACATCTCAGATAATGGTCCTATCAGCTCAAAACAGTACAGCAACATTGGATTTAGTGAGAACTGCATTTCCAATGTAAAACTAGACCGTACCACTAATGAGTGGTATTTATTCAAGATTCAGATCCATACTTCTCTGACAAATTTCAATTTAAGGAGAGACCAAGGAAATATTCAAGGTAAAATCAGGAACATTAGAGAGATACTGTTGATAAATAAGGTATATTCCCATGTTAGAACAGTGAGGGGAAAGTAGCACAAGTTTGCGGTTAAACTTTTTATTTTGTTTTAGACAGAAAATGTTATATTACTGACACTGAAGTACCATTGAATATTTCAGAGGCCCACAACAGAAATTTGAAGGAATTTAGCTGTCTGCACTGCCACAGATATCTCAATGGTCTTTTAAACATGGGCCCATTTATTATCATTTGGACAAAGATGCAAAGGACAAAGGTGCCGATGAAACTATAGCTCTGCTCACCTTTCAGACTCAATGAAATATTTGATCAAATAGTAACCAAGATCTTTATCTCTAACAGAGAACAGTCCAGCTGAACAATAAAGGATAATCATGAGCCAGACAGGAAAGCCAGGTATGAAATAAAGGTTATGTGCTGAACTCTGAGTTGGTGTTAAAATTCATTATTACTGAGATAACTTGAATCTTGGGGTAATATTTCTCTTGATAAAAAAAAATCTCTTTACAGAATTCTACATAATTTAAGCTATTATGTGAAATAAGAAAACATATGATTTATGTTTTGATTAATCATTTTTGAACTGGAAGTAGATTAAGACATCATACTATATATTGCAATCCATGCACTTAATTATGAAATAGGCGGGATTACAGTATATATTTATACTTATTTTAGTATCACATTATATCTCAGCTAGATGGTTTGTGCCTGTTAGCATGGTATGAATGAGCACAAGAAAAGATAGTTATCAACAATATATTCATTTGTACAGCCCTTTCAGGGGGTGACACCATCAGCAATTATATATTAGGCATTTTGGATGTGCTTGTTTTGATGAAATAATATATTTTCACTCTAGAAAAAAGTTTTGCAAAAATATTTTTATGAGATTCATAAACATGATGATGGCCATTAAATCATGACAATTTTGTATATATGGTGGCATTCAAAATTCTTACATAAAGAAACAAAAAAATGTATTTAACCTTCAGGAGTTTCATGTTCCCTCACTGCTCTACTCTAGTGATTGTTGCACTAAAGAGACTGACTCCACACTTAACTCCAACTCAACTATTTACTATAGCCCCATAGTAAATGAAGGTCATAAACAACTCATTTGCATGGCATTAGGGGCCACTGACCAGGTTACACTCTGCCTCTTCACAAGGAATAGCACTGAAGCATGGTGCAACCTGACTGACAGCCATGCACCCAGTGGACACATAAAGGTCTGGACTTCTCCCACACCTGCCCTCCATAGTCATTCTCTTGTTTTATGACAATCCATGCAGACTAGTGGACCCCCTTCCACATCTCATCCCCAGAGGCTTTCTGTTATTT
The DNA here is from genome assembly GCA_016271365.2 of Neoceratodus forsteri. Lineage (NCBI taxonomy): Eukaryota > Metazoa > Chordata > Ceratodontiformes > Ceratodontidae > Neoceratodus > Neoceratodus forsteri. The sequence continues at coordinate 763,596,190 of CM057451.1, forward strand.
TTATTACATCTATGGTAGTCTAGTGCATCCCTCCCACACCTAATTCCTGTAGGCATTTTCTCATTTCTATGATATCCCTGGTAGTCTAGTGGACCCTCTCCTGCACCCAATCCCTATAGGTATTTTTTTTTTATTTACGGCATCCCCGGTAGTCTAGTGAACTCCCTATGACATTCAATTCCCTAAGGCATTCTCTTATTTTTATGACATCCTTAGTTGTCTAGTGTACTCCATCCTGGTCCTGGTTTCCAATGCCCACCCACTGGCTTTGTGATGACAACAGCCACAGACCCACTGCTCACCTTTGCGGCCAGATGCTGCTTCCTGATTTACATTCTGTATTGCTATACAGCTCTGAATAGTGATACAGTACTTGCATGATGTCTATTGAGTCTTGCAAGTATGGTATCACTATAGGACATCACAGCAGAATGCTGCACCAGGCAGGGGAGCTCAGGTAAATGAATGAAATATTTTCAGAAAAGTCACCACCACAATAATAAAACTCTGCTCGCTGATTCTAGGTGCAAAATTTATTTAAAGTGCCAATAAAAAGCACATCTTGTCTAGTTTTGGACTAAGTGTCCTTTATCAAAAGACATACTGAATCAATTCAAAATCTGCCTTTAATAGGCACAAAAAGATGACATCATCACTAGTATCCATAAACAGCCTAAATGTAAAGTGAAACAAACATCATATAAAATAGCTTATATAAAAAAAAATACTGTATATACACGAAACATACAAAAACATACGTAATAATATTAAAAACATGTACATATATGTTTATCATGTTTAACATGTTTAAATATCATCACCTCATATGCACCCAAATCAAATATTATTTTTAAAGGTCAAATATCTTTCATTTGTCCAAAGTATGCATAACAGGGCTGAAATTACAAAACACAATATTAATTCTGTTTATAGAAATACTGTTAATAAAACATGTATATGTTCAAATATCAGCAGCTGATGTGCACCCCAAGACAAATATTATTGTTATGGCTCAAATATCTATCATTTGTCCAAAGCATGCACAATAGGGCAGAAGTTGCAAAACACAACATAGATTCTATGTGTAAATTCTAGTAATAAAAACCATCTCATGCTAACATTAAATATCACAATACATATCCAAATACATGTAAATATACACCTTCATATTTATAATATGTAAACTTAATTTATTAAGGCTATATTACCCTTTTCTATCGGTATTTAATACAAGGTGCTAAACTAATTTTGCCATTCAACCCCGAAGGGTTGCAAGCCCCCAGTGTGTACATCCAGAAACCTTCCCATTGTAAAATCACATTTTTGTAGCCATCTCCTCTTTTTTCAGGTTTAACTTTTTCAATTGCTTGAAAAGTGAATTGATGTTCACCACCATCAGTCTGATTCCAAACATGTGCTGCTGTAGCATATGTAAGATCCCCATGTTTAATCGCCCTGCAGTGCTCACCTACATGGCTTTTAACATTCCTTTCTGTCTTGCAGACATAGAAAGCACTGCAGGTGCAAGTGGCCCAATAAACTACCCCCACAGTGTCACACGTCATGAGCTGTCAAATAGAAAAAATCTTTTCATTGTTCAAACTATGAAATTCCTTGCCAGACATAATAACTGTACAATACATATATCCTTTACAGGAGAAACAACCTACAGATTTATCAGTAAGCCATGTATGCATATTTGGTTTTTCCAGCTTGCTATGAACCAACTGGTCACTGAGGATACTAGCTCATCTGTAAGACAGGCGTGGAGGACATATGGTGATTTCTCTCAGATGTTTATCTCCTCCTAATATATGCCAGTTATTTCATACAATCTCCCCTATTAAATGTGCATGCACTGAATAGTCCATAACAAAATTAAAAACACTTGTATCTTGTTTTCTCTCAGGTCCCTTCCTTAGTACATAATTTCTGGGTACCTCACTTACTGACATATTCGTTTGGTGTACTTTGTTCCTGTTATATCCCCTATCAGTGACTCTTTCTTCCAGATCTCTAGCAGCTACCTCATATTTTGTCACTGTACTGCAATTACGTTTTAACCTTAAAAACTGTCCCTTAAGAATATTATTAATAACATGTCATGGACGACAACTGGAGGACAACAACAATGTATTTCATTCACAATCGTTCCTGTAAATGTTTGTTTCCACTTTCCCTTCTAGATCCTTAGTAATTAATAAATCCCAAAAACTAATTTCAGTGTCACTAACATTACAACTGAAATGTAAATGCGGATTGGATGCATGTAAATATTGACCAAATAAACTCAATTTAGCTCGAGAACATTTCCATATGAGAATTATATCATCAATAAAATGATGGTACAGTTTAATCACGTGAAAAAACGGGTTATGATCAGAATCTCTTACATATTGATTCTCCCACCTCCACATGTATAAATTAGTTTTGCTAGGGGCAAATGTAGCCCCAATCACCGTTCCCTTCCTCTGTAAATAAAAACGATCAAAAAAGGTAAAGGTGTTGCAAGTAAGAACAAATTCTGAGAGTTGCACCAAAAATTTTGTAGGGGGCTCCATGCTCCCAATTCTGTTGTTCAAAAAATGTTCGATACACTCTAGAGCCCCTTGAATAGGTATATTCGTGTATAAAGATCCCACGTCTAAAGTTACCAGCAAAGAATCCCCTCCCACTTCAATATCTTCTAAAACATTAAGTATATCCTCTGTATCTCTAATATACAACCCCCGAGTTTCCACAAAGGGTAGTATATAGAAATCAATATATTGTGACACAGGTTCTGTAAGGGACCCTATTTCACTAACTATGGGTCGACCTGGGGGGGTGTTCTGAAAAAAACTTATGCACCATTGTTAAAGTATAGATCGTGGCTCTCTTAGGGAAATTTACTATCAAGAAATTTCTAACACTGTCATCAATCCATTGTTTATTATACGCACTTTCAATATATGTATCTATTGTATGCTTGAATTTTAGGGCAGGGTCTGTGGTCAGTATACCATAACATTCTGCATTATTTAATTGTCTTTCAATCTCTGCAGTATAGTCCACAGTGTTCTGAATGACCACAGCTCCCCCCTTGTCTGCCAGTTTGATAAAAATGCTAGTGTCATTTTTCAAGGTATTCAAGGCCATCCTTTCGTCTGTAGAAAGATTATTGTAGGAGATATCTGGTAAATTATTGAAAACAAGTTCCATCTGTGCTTCACATAACTCTTGAAAGGTATTGATAGCTGTTGAAGGGGCTGGATGAAATGTCGATTTGCCCCTAAATCTATGGGAGGATGGTACAGAATCAGTACAGCTCATACTGTCAGCTGAGATAGTTTCAGAAGCCACATTCACAGTCCCGCTGGAAATATGTTGTTGTTATTAAGCAAAGAAGGATTTCAAGCTCAAATTACAACAGAGTTTATTAAAATCAATGAATGTATAAAACATATTAATTTCACATGTTGGAGCAAAGGATGGCCCCTTATTCAGCAATTTCAGTTCACTGGATGTCATACTTCTGTTGGAAAGATTAATCACGTTCTGATTCCTCTCCACTGGTATTAATATTGTGTTTTGTAATTTCAGCCCTGTTATGCATACTTTGGGACAATGAAAGATATTTGACCTTTAAAAATAATATTTGATTTGGGTGCATATGAGGTGCTGAGGTTTAAACATGTTAAACATGATAAACATATATATATATACATGTTTTTAATACTATTATATATGTTTTTGTATTTTTCGTGTATATACAGTACTGTGGTTTTTTTATATAAGCTATTTTATATGGTGTTTGTTTCACTTTACATTTAGGCTGTTTATGGACAATGGTGACAATGTCATCTTTTTGTGCCTATTTAAGGCAGATTTTGAATTGATTCAGCATGTCTTTTGATAAAGGATGGTTAGTCCGAAACTAGTCAAGACGTGCTTTTTATTGGCACTTTAAATAAATTTTGGACCTGGAATCAGCGAGCCGAGTTTTTATTGTGGTGGTGAGTGCTGGACTTTTCTGAAAATATATGGTATCACTATAGAGAGCTGTATAGTGATACAGGACTTGCTTCAGGTGGACAGAGGCCATCAGTGGAGGTGAGAGGTGGGTCTGTGCCAGTCACCATTTTCAGGCTGGGTTATCAAATACAGTATGTGCCAGAGTTAATCAAATGGGTGGAAAAAACAGAAACTAATCAGCAGTCAGTTAGGCATTGGTGACCAAGTAGATGCACAACAATGTCGCTTTATGACAAAAGTTTGCAGGAATATATAAATCTAAGGCTAGGTAGTAGATGTCTTTGTGAAGACTTTCATTCTGACGATTAACCACCTCTGATAATAAATGCATTTCAAATGACCCACTCAAAATGTAAAAAAAACAACTGGTTAAACCTATGCCAACAATTGGGTTAGACAGCAAAGCTACAATTATGATCTCTTCCTCCTCTGAGTCAGACTGCAACATGATTTTCATTTGGCTATCTTCTGTAAAACTTTAGAGACCAGGGTAATAAATACACTCCATTTATCCCCATTTCCACTTCCTGCATAGCAACAGCAAAAGTAGTTTTTTTTATACCAAGATGATGTGGCTGCTATTGGTGATGCATTCTCACTCCTAACTCTGGCCAAAGTGACTGTAGTTTACTAGGATTGCTCATCCTGTGTACATTTTAAGCCTGTCAGTTTTTAGGATTCCTACGATCTGATGGGCAAACCACTGGCTCTTTGTACCAAATGGTGGAGTGAGATTTATCTAATGTGGAAAAAGTTATTAAGAGGGACAAGGAACAGATTAAAATATCTGCCTCTAGCCGGCCGGTGGTGCAGAGGGTTGAGGCGCTGGGTGCCACACCTTACTCTATGCTGGTGACCTGCATTCAGGAACGAGTGCTGGCTGCTGGGGGGTTGGCAGGGAGGAGAAGGATTGAGCATCTGGAAGACAGCTGTCCTTCTCCAGAGAGGGGGAACTCTAGCAGTCAGTGCTTGCTTGGCCCCTAGCAGTGGCTGGGGGCAGGCACACAGACACCACAACAAGAGGGACAGGAGTGACACAGATGCTTGATGGTGTCATGCATGGGAGCATGTGAAGCACCATTGTGGGCATCATTGCATGTGCTACCACTGAGGGGAGAGAAAACAACTAAAAATAGCTCCCAGCGGATGACAGGGAGCTCACAGGCTCCACACCTGGCCAGCCACGGTGCAATACTTGATCCGGTCTCAGTGGAGGAGGGCCTTCTCTGCCACCCCACTCAGAGGGGGTAAGCCCTGGGAGCATATGCACCAGATGGTGAATGCCAGGGTGATGGGGCTGGGGCTACCCCTGAAAGAGAGAGCCAAAGGAGTAAGGAGTATAAAATATAAAAAAAGAAATACCCGTCTCTGGTATCAAAAAGCTTTAAAATATTTAAAAAAAGACCAGCTCCTCAGCTGATACATGAACTGGTGAGACCCCATCTGGAGTACTGCATGCAGTTCTGGAGACCTCATCTCTGCAAGGACATAGACAGGATGGAGGCAGTCCAGAGGAGAGCAGCTAAAATGGTGCAGGGGCTGCAACAGAAGCCATATGATGAGAGTCTAAAAGAGCTTAATATGTATACCCTTGAGGAAAGGAGGGAGAGGGGGGACATGATAGCAACTTTCAAGTACCTCAAGGGAATCAACAAAGTCCAACAGGAAGCATCTTTCAGAAAAAGAGATGTGCAAAAACAAGGGGGCACAATTTGAAAACAGAGGGGGGATGGCTCAGGGATAATGTGAGGAAGCTGCTTTTCACAGAGAGGGTGGTGGATGCATGGGACTGTCTTCCTGAGGAGGTCATGGGGTCAAAAACAGTGGGGGAATTCAAGACTGCATGAGACAGATATGAGACAATTCTAGTGGGGGGTAGGAGGAAGTAGGCTGTTGGTTAACTAGGATATGCAGCTTATCCAATAGGTAAGAAAATGAGCACACTAGGTGGGCCAAGCAGTCCTTATCTGCCATCAAAGTCTATGTTTCTATGTAATTGGAACACTTCCTCATTCACTGAGATAGTATTGACTGGGGAGCTCAAGATCTATAAAGAAAGAAAATTAACACTAAATACTGTATGTTACACATTTTCACAACCAGAACTGATATTTTAATCATTTTTTCATCATGAAGCAGAATACAAACAGTGACATGTTGAATGGACTTTTCACTTTAAATTATATACTCTATATAACTTCAAACACTCCTGAATATATTTGCTTCTGGTAGTATTGGATGCTTCTAGCTGGAAGTTTTTTATTTTATTGAAATTATTTTATGCAGTTGCCATGTGAGACATATTATTTATTTATTTTATTTAGCTTTTGTTGACTGGGTAAGTGCACTAGACAAATCCTGCCTATTTTCAGGCACGACCCGGGGGAGGGGGATACAGATGAATGCCAACTGACCTTGAACCAGATTAAGCTGTTGGGGGTATTTTTAGTGAATGAGGGAAATTTGGCCAGGACACCGGGGAAATTCCCCTACTCTTTTCGATAAGTGCCATGGGATCTTTAACATCCACCTGAACTACCACCAATCCAGGCAGATGGGACCTCGGTTTAACGTCTCATCCGAAAGACGGCACCTCAGAAATGCAGCACCCCTCTCATGCTGCATTACAGTGTCAGTACTGGGATATTAACCCAAGTGCCAGATGTGGGGACTGAACCCACAGCCCTCTGATCTCCTGGCCTCAGAGGCAAGTGTGCTACCTACTGAGCCACTGACACTGCAACATATAAACATATAAACTTGTGCTTACTTCTTATCTGGACACGCTGTTTATTTGAGTTTACAGATTAATAATCCTTGCATCTTCATAGTGGTGCTGTAACTCTCTTTTTTTTGTTTCACTGAAAATTATGTTTTTTCTGTATGAATAGTTTAAATACATTTACCTTATCTTTGTTGGAACTTAAAATAAAGATAACATTAAAAAATACTGAAAATTAGCATTGTGCGCAGCTCTACTAACTGCTAATTTATAAATTAATATACTATAGCATGGCACTGTATAAGGCTTTCTCCTTCTCCTTCTTAAAGTCTCCTTAAAGTCTGTCTTTCACGACAGTTCTTCCTCCTCCTGCAACTGTCCTTGAATCCCCCCCCCCATTAGTTTTATCATGGCAATCTGTTTCCTTCATTACCTGTATATATGTTATTCTGATTAGTTTTTAAATTTTGATTATTCTACATAATCTATGATTTTCCTCAACCCCTATCCCCAAGGGCACATCTGGAAATAAGCTGTTATCAGTTCAGTATGTCTCTTCTGGTGAAATAAATTAATAAATACATGTTATGCAATAAAATGTATGTTATAATCAGTTCATGTGTTGTCACTAAAAAACTGTTTGTGATACTCCCCTACAAACACTGTGGAAATTTGATGCAGCCATTCACTAACTGACATAATTTAATAGAACCAGTGATGCTGTGCTAGAGGGAATGGAAAGCTCACTCTTTTTTAGCTGCAACCTGGGGAAGGGGGATAGGCGGTCCAAACCAGTAAATACAGTTTATATGTACAGTAAATATTAAGAAGCATCAAACATTATGTACAGAAAAAGACAGAGAACAGACAAGAATCAACACAGAGCATGATTAAATTTACAATACTTACAAAATCAAAGAAGAAAAATAAAGAAAACAGCAGTGAAAAAGCTGTAGTAATAAATATCATTACCAAAGTACTACAAAACAGGAGGGGCATGGAACTGGGAAAGACCAAATGCATAACCATGAGGTTGAGGAATGTTGCTTGAGCTTTAGTTTTATAGATCAGAAACAGGGGGAGGTGGTTTACCAGTGGGTAAACTGTTCTACAGGTGTATAGGCCTGTATTGAATGGAGATTTGACCAGCATTTCTTGCATTGCATGGTTTGTAATAGGTTCCCTACTACAAGTCTAAATGTAAATTATACAGGAGCTGCATGATGTAAGTCACTGATCCAAACCCAACAATAATGCAAAATGACTTCTATAAGATGATGAAGCAAGTCGTGGTACTACTACCTAGTACTAGTAACTACTGAATCATGTATAAATGCCTCACTAGAATTCACATGATTTAAATCATAGTCACTGACTCATGATATACATAACAGTGCCCCTGGCTGACAACTCAGTACACTTTATTAATGCTGTCACCAGAGTGCTGTGAATTTAACACTAGGCTATAATGTACTGAATGGTGGAACGTCATTGTGTATGAACATCCATACACTGTAAAAAAAGTTGTTCTGCTGTAGGAGTGACGTAGCTACTAACACAGTACAACTTTTTTTTCTGCATTAGTAGCTACGTCACAATGCAACCAACCCCCACCAGCGCTGTTCCTACGGACAGGAGCGGTTGATGAGCCACGTGCGCTGCTGTGCGAGCTGGACGGTGGGCAGATGGACGAGGAGTACAGTTCCCCAGCAGCAAAAACTCACTACATATTGAAGAAAACATAAGCGATCCTGTTTTTTTTTGCAGCACAATGCACTACATAGAATAGTGTATGGGAGCCCAAATACACAACCAGGCTATTCAAATACCTTGTGGTTTCCATGCCTAAAGAGACCTCTCGAGCTTCACTCTCAAGGTCCCAGTCATCATGGAAACCACTCAGTATGAGAAATTAGACTAGCTCGGTTGTGTGTGGGGTCCCATACACTATACTATATGTTCTCTTCTTGTTCCATTTTATTTATTTAGTTAGTTTTTGTTGACTGGGTGAGTGCACTAGACAAATCCTGCCTATTTTCGGGCACAACCCAGGGGAGGGGAATACAGATGAATGCCAACTGACCTTGAATCACCTTAAGCTGTTGGTGGTATCTTTTATTCAGTGAATGAGAGAAATTTGGCCAGGACACTGGGGAAATTCCCCTACTGCTTGGCCAGTAGGGGGACTTGATGTTGACTGACCGCATGTTCAGTTGGTAGCCTGCACTGAAGGTGGATGGATGTCGAGGCGCTACAGGAGCAGCCGAGGGCTGCAAGTGTGCCGGTGACTATGTCGGAACAAACAGAGAATATAATGGAGCATATTGAAACTGAAGATGTGGAGCTATTCATTTCCACAGAAGATTTAACTGACTTAACAAGGGTTTGCCGTGACTCAGATGTGGTGACGGTATTACCGGAGGTGAGAAATCTACAAAAGAAATTAGAAGCATTACGTCACGAACAATGGACTGTAGCGGAGCAACTGAAGGGTTTAGACAACAGGGAATCTGTGCAACTTACCAGGTTGGAAGGTGAATTGAAGACTGTACCTGCAGTAAACCTCCCTAATCAAATATAGTCCACAGTGGTTTGCCGTGCCTACGGTGACGCTGATAATGTGAGTGTTTTTCAGAGTAAAGAGCAAGAAGTGGCTGGCAGTTCTTCAGGAGTGACTTCCCAGTGCCATGAGCCGACGGAGAGGACAGAAAACAGGAAATGTGTACTGACTGATTTACAGTTGCACACCGACGTCTTGGAGGAAGAGGATGTGCTGCAGGGGAATGGTATTCGTGCTGTATTGAGGAGTCCTTTGGGGAAATCGTTGGGATTTAATTTTCAGGCTACTACAGCAGCTACAAATGTGAATACTGATCCTGTGAAACGCTGCGTTTTCCAAACGGAGCCAGGGACACAGTCTGGTGTATCAGACTTTTCATTTTCCAAACGGAAACTGGATAAGGTAGGAGAAGAGGGGAAGGAGAAAAGAATGGCATTGACTTTTGCTAAACGACATTTAGTGCTGCCTGCTGCTGGGATAGGTGGAAATCTATCTGAAAGTAAGCCGGGTGGGTGAGAGGCAGTTCCAAACAACACTGGTACTGAGACTCTCAATGCTGATAACTGGTCCCCACAGAGAGCTGTCAGCGAAGCTGGTTGGACATTGGGACTGTGGGTCTTGGAAGCCCACTCCTGATTGGGACCCGAAATTAAACTTCTCCCAGAATGAACCAGCATGGAGACCCAAGCTACAAGACACTGTTGGTTTAAATGGGGTTGTGGAGTTGGTAGGTGGGAATGAGGAGTCTACTCCTGTGGTGGTTACAACTCCTGGAAGGCAGGAAATAACCACACCTGTGGCCCAGGCACAAGTGGAGGCACAGGACCAGAGGGAGTCAAGGGGGGAGAAACCCTTAATGTCAGAATTATTTTCAAGAATTAAAAAGGCTGCTGCACCTTGCAGAAATGCGGTGCGTCTTCGTTACAAAGGAGGTTTGGAGGTTAGACCTGATAGACAATATGTGGGTAAATGTTTGTTGAAAGATTCTTTGCACTTCTCTCCTAGGGAAGTGTTTGCATTTATTAGTATTTCTGGGGAAGACAACTTTGACGTTAGTTTTCGTTCTGCTTATGCTCTTGACCTTTTCTGGGAAAGATATACTCAGGTTAAGTGTTCCCCCCCCCTCTGGACACCCTTTTTTGTGATACCTTTAATGAAACCTTTAATAAAGTATGTCACTGTTATATTTAGAAACAAAGGGGTTCATATAGATGATATCACTTACTGGCTAGGCCAAAAATGTGAGATTTTGAGTTCCCCGAAGCAATTCTGGATACGGAACAATTTTGGACAGGGGGCTGGCGTTTTAAAGTAAAACTACGACAGACGGACGCAGGAATTGAGCACATCCCGAATTCCTTTCTGTTAGGGAGGGATAGGGGGTGTGTTTTTAGGTGGGACAGCCTCGGGCTTGTTATAAATGTGGTGCTAGGACTCATTTATCAAGTTCCTGTGACAAACCAAGATGAGATAACTGTGGAGGAGTGGGACATACTGCTTTTCAGTGTGCTAACTTCATAAAGTGTGATCTTTGTGACGAGACAGGACATGTGTTTGCAGATTGTACATGGGCAGCCAAAAATAAAGGCTGTTGTGGTAGCCCAGACCTATTAATACAAAAAGCCCAGGATTTGTTAAAAGGGGCAGGTCCCGTTGGTCCCACACAGCCTGTTGAAGAAATACCTTCCGTTATTGCGGTGAGTGGGGATGGTGCAGTGGTGGAAGAGGTAGCGAGTCCTGACCAGGATCCTTTGGAACCGGTTACATGGGAAGCTTTGACTGTAGAAGGAAGGCAGCAACAGGAGCCCTTTCGGGCACCAGTGGTGTCAGCAGTTAGACGATCTTCCAGAAATATTAAAAGTCTCCCACAGCAGCCTGCCGTGGATGTGGAAACAAGTAACTCCTTTGCCTTGTTATCCAGTCAGTGGGGGGAATCAGATATGGATTGCCCGGAGGATGATTTCCAGCAGGCGATGGACAGTCCACCTTTCCCACTATGAATTCAGGAGGATTATAAAGGGAAAAAGAAGAAAAGGTGGAAGAAAGATAGGTGATGGGCTGACTTTGACTGTGCATGATACAATTCCGGTTAGGTTCGGTGAATGTTCATAGTATTTTGAATTATAAGAGATGGCAGATAGTTTATGACTTTGTTCATTCTACTCTGATTGATGTCTGTTTAATTCAAGAAACATGGATGTATACTATGGAACAAGCCAGGTGTTTTCAACGTGAATGGTGCTGGGGCCCTTCTTATTGGTCCTTTGGCCTGCAGTCGGTGGATGGAATAGGGTTTCTATTCCATTCTTATGACTTCTCTTTAATTAAGTTGATGGATCTGATACCAGGACGGTTGATGATTTTAGATGGTCTGTGGAAATCAAGATTGTGTTGTTTTATTAATGTTTATGGTTCTCAGCTCAAGGCAGAAAGGGTTGTGCTCTGTAATATGTTACATCCTTATTTGCTGACCTCTTTTGAGGTGTTTTTGTGTGGGGATTTTAACTGTGCCTTGACAGATGTTGGGGATCCGAAGGGGGGTGTGGGTAAAAAAATTTACTGTGATACTAGGGCTTTACACAAAATGGTACAATTGGAGGGTTTAATTAATGGGAGTAGTAAACAAAGTTCAGGGCCTACATTTACTTATAAAAGGAGTAGGTTTACTTTCACAATAGATTATATTTTTTTATCTAACAAAATTCCCTTTACATTTGAAACATGTCCTGTGTCCTTTTCTGACCATCTATTGTTACTTTGTACCATTTCTCCTCATGCCAGACTGTTAGGTAGGAGGGCGAGATGGAAATTGAATCCTCTATTGCTGAACTCAAAAGGGGTACTGGATAAAATTCAATCCTTACTGATGGCAAGGCTTTCAGTAGCATTTTTATATAACTCTTTGGGTGAGTGGTGGAAAGATTCTAAGGACGACCTTTGTCACCTATTAAAACAACAAGGGAAGGCTAAGGCAAATAATGATTTTCTCCAATATTTAAAATTGAGACAGCAGTTGTATTATTAATTTCCGGTAGCCAATACTTCCACTATAGATTATAGTTCACAGATTAGGACACTGAAAGATCAGCTTTTGGAGGTTCAGTATAATAGGGCTCAAACCCTTAATGCTCATATGCGATATGGGGTCAAGAAACAGCTGGAGGGCGATCCATATGACACCTTTAAAATTTATACACAATCTACACATTTGAATGCCCTCCAAAATGAGGTAGGAAATTTGGTACAAGATCAGAAGTCACTTCAGGAAATAATTAAACTTTTTTTTTTTGGCATATAAACCAGTGATGCCCCCGGATGACCAGAACATTTTGGACTTTCTGATTCAGATTGAGGTACCACACCATGTGTTTGATACATCGGTATTGATTCAACCTATCACTACACGGGAAATAATCACTGCCATTAAAAATCAAAAAAAGGTAACTTCTCCTGGGATTGATGGTTTGACATTGGATTTATATAAGGCCTTTCCAGTGGAATTTGCCAAATGTTTGGTGTTAGTGTTTAACGCTTTTATGGGACAATCAGATTTTCCAAGTTGGTTTGTCAAAGAGCTGATGATTTTTTTATATAAATCGGGCAACAAATTTGAATTGAATAACTGGAGACCGATTACTCTATTGAATTCAGATTATAAACTCTTTATGAGCGTTCTGAATACCAGATTAAAACAATTAGTGGTCACAGTGCTTTCCCCATTTCAGTTTTGTGGAGTGCCAGGAAAAAACATACATCAGGCTCATATGGTCTTGAGAGACATTGTGGAGTTCGCCGGTGGTCAAAGGATTTCAGGATGCATTGTCTCTGTAGATCAGATGAAGGCCTTTGATAGAGTTTACCACCCTTTTTTATTTGCAACCTTATGACAGTATGGGATTCCGGATGTTTTCTTACGCATCATATGATCAATTTATAATTCGGCTATTACCCACCCAGTGATACAACTGGAGATAGGGGGAGGGTTTCATGTTCCGACAGGGGTACGTCAGGGTTGCCATTGAGTCCCCTGTTATATGTTTTTACAATTGACACTCTGATTAGATCATTAACACAAATCCCTCTTTGGGTAGGGATAGGTTGGGCTTCCGGTGTGGATAGGTGGTATGTACAAGCTTATGCAGATGATTTATGTGTTTTTTTCTTAAATAGTTCACAAGCAGATTTTTTTTAGACTTTATGGATGATTATGCTTTGTTAGCAAATTCTACTATAAACAGGAATAAGAGTAAAAGTTTATCGGTTTGGATGGTATACCTGAACTAGTAGTACAAGGTATTCATATTTCTTGTGACCCGATTAAAATTTTAGGATTATTATATGGGCCAAAAAATGTGCCAGACCTTAATTGGGTATCAGCATTTACTTCCATAGAAGGGAAAATCAATATTTGGAAACAATGGAAATTGGATAAAATTAAACGGGTTTCAGTTATTAAAACATTTCTTGTTTCTAAGTTGTTGTATACAGCACTGATTTTTCCTTTGCCACTACACTTGGAAACCTGAATATATAGTTTATTTTTCCAGATGTTATGGGGTAGTAGGCTCAATCCAATTAAACGACATTTTACATACTTGGACAAACAGAAAGGAGGTTTAGGGATGATAGATCTGGTCATTTTTTTCCACCTTATTTATTTCAACAAATGTTAAGTTGGGTTGGGGGGTACCCACGGAAAGATTTTGCATGTTACATCGACAGGTGATGGGGAGGTATTATGCTCTTTGGGTTCAGAGACCCCCAAAACCAATTCCTAAGTTGTTACTACCGACATATTTTGTACCGATTGCAAAAAAATTATTTAAATGGGGATTGGATGCACAGGTGGTTAAAGTTAGTACAGGTTCACAGTTGTATAAATCAGTAATGCTTCAATTATATGCTAGTGAGCCAGTGTTTAAGAACTGCCCTATGAGGTATGTGGATATAGTTTTAAGTAAATTAAATAACCCAAGGTTACCTACTTATATGTGGGAAACTCTATGGCTTATGGTGTATGGCCGAATTGGAGTACGAGGGAACGCCAAACATAAACCAATACAGGAACGAAATTGTCCATTATTGGAGTGTGTGGCACAAGAAGAAATGGTTGATCATTTTCTTTTCACTTGTTTCTGTGCTATGTCTCTGTGGAAATTCCTGGCAGTGCAATGGAATATGAAATGGTTAGAATATATGGACTATGATACATTAGTGTTGGGTCATTCTCCACAGTTTCAGTTATTATATCATAGTGACACTTTACATATTTTCTGTAGTACATTGATATATTACTTGTGGCAAGCTAGGTGCCAATGGGTACTATATCAAAAATTGATGCCCCATGACACTGCCCAGAGATTGATCCACGGGGCGATGAACAGGATTTATATTCATGACACAGCATTCTTCTCCATACGGAAGGTGAGGGAGTGGTGGAAAGGGTTTTTGAAATGTATTAAATATAAATGAGAAATTCAGTAGTTGGCTTCTGTTCACATATGGATAGAGGGGTATACAGAAGGACAAAGACTGGGACACAAAAGGAAACAAAAACTGATTCTTGTCTAACTTTTGGATTTCTTTCTTCTTTATTATTTAGGATAATTCATCACTGTTTGTTTTTATTGTTTGATTTATATATTATTGCTGGGTTCATCACAATGTTTTTTTTATTCCAGCTCATTATACTGGAAAAACTCTTAATCGAAGGGAGGAAATCATTGTTATTTATGCAGTGAGTTATGATAGGTTTAATGTTTTCTTAGGAGGTTCTTTAGTGACTGTATGACAATAATACTTGTTTGAATTTTTTTTTTGGTTTATATTTGTTAGTGTGGTATAACACTATTGGTATTTATTTTTATTTTTTTCTGTCTGTGTATAATGATCTGTGGAGTGCTGTTAACATGATATGTAATTATTGCTTTTTGATTTTATTCTAATAAAATATTCCCCTACTCTTGCTGCAGAGGGTGCTGTAGCACTGCAGGAGAGTGTGGAGAAGCTCAATATGTCCCAGACCATGGATAGGGTCGGTCAGGTTTTTGGAGCTCCAGAGGAAACACATATCCAGCCTGAAGAATGTGCTATCTTAGCTATGAATTTGCTACCAGGAGTTATACCAGAGAAATGTATGGAGCAACCCTTTTTGGCTAATGCTGTTTGTGACCTGGACACTGAAGAAATTAAACTCCAAGAAGAACTGGAGATAAAGAAAACTCAATTATTGGCTCTAATTTCCACTGCAGAACAGGAATATAACCTTAGCAGATCCAGATTGGAGGAAGAAAGAAAAAAACGGAACCGGTCGGTAGCTAGTCCCATATTAGGTACTAGCAAAAGCCTACCTACAAATGCTGGTACTGTTCCTGAGGGAAATGTGGACAGTAATTATGAGGTTTTGATGGATGAAAATGGGTTACCATAAGAGGCACAAGACTGGTCTCCGGAGGATGCTTTACAAAGAGTGGGATGGCTATACAATGGGAATCGTTGGGTTCCTGATCCATTGGTACCAATTCCGGGTTCTCTGGGTAGCCCAGGGATACAACTTAGCAGTATAGATGGACAAAAGGCTAAGTCCCCAAAGGCTTCTACTACATCTGCGCATTTTGAAAAGGAGGCTTTAGGTTTAGATGCTGCGTAAGACGTGGTTCCCCTTTTGTTGGATTGCCAGGACTCTGAGGTTCTAAGCGTTTATTCTCAGCAAGAGATCTTTCAAGAGGACTTCCTAGCTTCCACTATGGAGAAGGTAGGAGAAAAGGGGAAAGGTTTGCAGCACAAGACTGGGCAGGGAACTGACTGTAGAGAAGCGTTGCCTGCTGTGCAAGACTGGGGGAGTTCTAAGACTTATGCTGGGCTTTTTCGTAAGCCTGAAGAAGCAGCAACCAAAAGGAGATTCCTAGTCTGGACAAGATAATTTGGGAAGGCTCCAATTCCTCCTGATAGACTCTGGGTGGGGAAACCCTTATTAAAGATCGGATGGGTTTTACCCCATGGATGTGTATGCATTTATACATGCGCCTGGGGATAGGAATTACGATGTTAGCTTCTGTTTGATGGTATTTTTAGATAAATTTTGGAAGCTATATTATGAACAGAAAGACTTAGAAGAATGGAAAGAATTCTTGGCAATCCCCATAACTAAACCCACTGTTAAAACTATAACAGTGTTGTTTAGGAATGAGGGGGTAAATGTTAACAACATTAAATTTTGGTTAAAAAAACTATGTACAATCTTTAAATATCCTAGGCCAATCATGGATGGGAATGGATTTTGGAATGGAGGATGGAACTTTCGGGTTCAATTAAAACAAACTGATAGGGGGAGTCAACATTTGCCAAGTTCCTTTTCTGGGGGAGGGACAGGGGTATATTGTTTTATGCAGGACAGCCTAAAAGTTGTTACCGATGTGGAGATTTAACACATTTAAACAATGACTGCGATAGTATAAAATGTTTTCATTGTGGGGTTTTAGACCATTCTGCTGCCCAACGCACAGCCCCCCCAACCTGTAATCTTTGTAGGGATGAAGACCATGGTTTTCAGGAGTGTCCATGGGCAGCCCACATTTCAGAGGAATCTTCAGATCATAAGATGTTTCTTTCTCAAGCTCAGAGGCCTTATAGGCATGGGGAAGAACATGTTATGGTACATCCTCCTCTGATTCAGCGTAGAGGAAGGGGTGAAAGTAGTGTCCCCTCCTCTAGTGGTAGTAGGGAGTGGTTGCATATGGGTAGACAGGGTACGTTGGTCCCCCCCTTTACCTCATATGAATAATAAAGATAAGGAGTTTTCTGGTGTAGAGGTAGTAGAAACCCCCTTTGTAACCCCCAAGGTTCTCCTAGGCATGTTCAGTTAACTATCCCCCTTCAGGAGCATATGGATGTAGTAGTCTTGCAGGAAGTTTCTGCTCCAGGGAGTCCAGGAATTCCCTCCACAAGCTTGCAAAGGGCAGAATGTTCAAACTCTAGGCATACAATGTTACCCTTATCACCTTTACCTCTTTCTAACAGATTTTCTGCTTTTACTTCATGGGGGGAGCAAGTGGATAGGGAAGACCCTATAGAGGAAGGTCCACGGATTTTGAGCCAAGCTCCTCCAGATTCAGAGGTTCAGAACTTACAAGAGGTGGTGTTACAAAAAAGGGTTACTAGGTCTAGTAAAAAAAAAAAAACTCCTTGAAGCTATTAGTTTATGAGTGGCATGTTTAAATGTCAATAGTATTAAATCAGAATATAAACTGAAAATAACTTTTGGTATTTTACAAAAGTTAAATTTTGATGTGTTTATGTTGCAAGACACTAGATTCCAAACATCACAAGCATCTAGAGAATGGAGGTGGGGTTCTTCCTTCTGGTCAATAGGAATGAAAACCTGTTGTGGGGTGGGTTTCTGTTTTCGTTCTCCTAATGTTCAGGTACTACGTTTAGTGGATATTGATCCTGGTAGAGCATTATTATTAGATGTAGTTATTAATTCCTTTTCGTGTAGATTGATTACAGGTTTACGGTCCACAATCAAAAGCTTTAAGAATGGAATTACTAACGAAAATTCAGCCTTACTTGTTTACTAGCAGACAGATTTTTTGAGGGGGATTTTAATATAAATTTTCAAGTTCATAAAAATAAAGAAAAGCAATATTGTGATAAGACCTTTTGGAAAAACTTGATATTTCAAGCAGGACTGAAAGATTTTAAGAGGAATAGTATATGCTGTAGCAAAGCCACCTTTTTTAAAGGTAATCTTTCCTCCCGCATTGATTTTTTTATTTTTGAAGCAAACATTGGAAGTTTCTGAAATTTTTATTTTTCCCATAGAAACATCAGATCATATCTTGATAGGGTTAAATATTTCATTTCTCCCAGTAAGAGAAACTGGTTTAGGGTTTTGGAGATTGAATGTATCTTTATTAGAAAATCTCATAATTCTGTCTGCTTTTAAAGAATTGATAAGTGATAAGGTTTCTACGATATTTTTATATGATGATGTAGGATTATGGTGGGAAGATTTAAAAATTCTTATGGTAGAATTTTTTAAGTTTCATGGGAAGTGTCAAGCTATATCGAAATACAAGGAATACTTAGTATTTAGATATAAATTAGGTGAGTTAATATCAAGGCAGTGTGAGGAAGGGGTGGATCTTAGAAAGGAGATTGCTGTGATTAAACAAAATATGACATCATATCAGTATGACCATTTATGTTCCCTTCAGAAAGAACAAACTTTTGGCACTCAAGGGAAAGCTGAAAGTGTTAATCCTTTTGTCAGTTGTCAAAAACGTAGAGAGAAAAAATTGATTAAAGGTCTAAAAACACCACAAGGAATATTAGCAACAGATAATGGTACTATTATGGTGATAATTGCTCAACATGTAAAAGAAATGTTTGGCTCCCCAGTGGAATTTTCTCAATTTACTTCCCAAATTTTATAGGCAGCAGCTTTACCAAAACTTGCTGAAGAATTTTGTGAGATTTTGATATCCCCCTTTTCAAAATTAGAAATGGATACAGTAATTAAGAGTCTCCAAAAGGGGATTTCACCAGGTCCCAATGGTTTGCCTAATGAAATATATAAATTATTATGGGAGATTATTCCAGTAGAAATGTTGATTGTATATTACTTTTTTCAAGAAGAGTGTTATTTACCTCACAAAATGTATGAGGGTCTGTTAATTTTTTTGTTTAAATCAGGGGATCCTACAGATTTGGTTAACTGGCGTCCTATTACTTTATTAAATATTGATTTCAAGATCTTCACTAAATTATTAGGTAACAGATAAGCAATGGTTATGGAAGACCTGATTAGTCCAACACAATTTTGTTCAGTTCCTGGAAGAAGAATTACTGACCCTTTGCTCTTACTTAGGGAGGTGGTAGAAGGGGATGGAGAGAATGGTATGGGGGAGAATTCTGGGTTTCTAGTCAGTTTAGATCAAGCCAAAGCATTTGATAGGGTATCTCATTCCTTTTTATGGGATTGTTTACTTGCATTTGGGATTCCAAAAGAGTTTGTAGGTTGGTTAGAAGTTTGTTATGGTTTAGCTTTTGTAGTTCCTTTTGACAATGGTATTATGAGTCCTAAAGTTCAGGTGTTGAGAGGAGTGCATCAAGGTTGTCCCTTGAGCCCCCTTCTTTATGTATTTCTAATTGATCCAATTATGAGACTTCTGCAGCAATCCCCTAGAATTTTAGGTTTATCCAGGGGATATTCTTCAGTTTATAAAGTACTGGCATATGCCGATGATATGTGTTTATTAATTCAGGGCCAACAGTCTCTGATTATTGCACTGGATCTTATTCAGGTGGTGGAGAAAGTCTCAGGGGCTACTTTGAACATTAGGAAAACAAAATGTATAAATTTGAAGGGTTTTCAGGATGCTCCAAGAGTGCTTGGAGGTTGTGAAGTAGCTACAAATCCATGTAAAATTTTAGGAGTCTATTTTGGAGGTAGTGGAATGGGGGAATATAATTGGTCTGGATTATTATCTGTGGGGAGTGAGATGGTGAGTAGATGGAACAGATGGAAAGTTGGGGAAAAAAAAGAGTTTTCCTCATGAAGTCCTTTTTAACCCCAAGTTTTCCATATATTAGTGCTATTTTTATGTTACCTAAAACATTTGAAGTTTCTTTATCTAGAGTTTTTTTTTACTTGTTTTTGGGGTAGCCGTCTAAACCCTATTAAAAGGAATATATTATAAAAACAAGTTAAAGATGGAGGGGTGAATATGTTGAACCCTATTTTATTTTTTTCACTGTATTTTTATATACAAATGTAGTACCCTTGATAAAAGGTACTACTCAGTTATGGAGTATATGGGGATTCTCTTTACTCAAAGGGATTTTGTTAGAATGGGAAAAGGGTATTTTTTTCCATAAAAATAAAAGGAGTCCTCGTTTAGTAAAAAGGTGGGAGGCGGTATTTGATTAGATTATTAAATGGGAAGTAAAATATAACATGGTATAAACCTTCTCTAGAAAGCTTTTGTACAAAGAATTATTGGTAGTTCAGTTTCAGGAATACCCTTTTTCAAGTTTTTCAAGCTTCCAACAGGAGTCAATATCTCCATACATTATAGATCCCCAGATCCCTGAGCAGTTGTGGGATACAGTGTGGTTGGGGGTTCATCAGAAAATAAATGTTAAAGGAAACCAGAAGCACAAAGCGTTGTATGATAGGTATTGTCCTAGAGAGGGTTATGTAGAAGTAATAGAAACGATAGATCATTTATATTATTCCTGTCCTTATATTATTCAGTTTTGGGATATTGTAAAAAATAGATGGAAAGATAGGTTACCTATACCTCCAGCTTCTACATTATTGATTTTTTGGGATTCCTGATACCCGACTTAATCAGTTATATATAGGTACGGTTAGGATTTTGTTCGCTCATTTTTTATATTGGATCTGGATTTGTAGATGTCGTTTAGTTTTGCAGCAACAAGACATTTCTGCTTTAGATCTGTATTTCGTTATAATACGGGAAATTAAAAAATGGAAGTTTGATGAATTATTAAAGGGGAACACAAGAGAATTGGTGGAGAAATGGGCCTTTTTGATTTTTTATAAAAAAAAAGTGAATGGGGAGGGGGTATATACTGTTTTTTGTTATCAGTTTAGGGATTTGTATGAAATAATACTTAGTAATACGGTGTTTGTATTATTTAAAGCATTTTTCCTTATGTTTGGGGGTGTTTGAATGAATTAATACTGACTTTTGTTTATTTCATTTTCTTAATGTTTTGTATGATTTATTATGGACTTGTATATATTTTGTTATGATTTAATAAAAATTCCCCTACTGTTTTCAATAAGTGCCATGGGATCTTTAACATCCCCCTGAACAACCACCAATCCAGGCAGATAGGACCTCGGTTTAACATCTCATCCAAAAGACAGCACCTCAGAAGTGCAGCACCCCTCTCATGCTGCACTACAGTGTTAGTACTGGGATATTAACCCAAGTGCCAGATGTGGGAACTGAACCCACAGCCCTCTAATCTCCCGGCCTCTGAGGCAAGTGTGCTACCCACTCAGCCACTGACACTGATTTATCCCTTTACTCATACAGAACTCATACTCTTGCTTCATGCTCTCCTGAGCATGATCCTGTAATAAAATCAGTTTATGTTACCTTAACTTCAGTATGTGATCTGGCAGATGTAACACACAGTTTGCCAGTAAAATAAATTATCATTACCTTTAATAAAATCGTAGATTAATTCCACACAAGATATGCAATATTTATAGAATGTGCAAGATAAATAGGCCCTATAGGCCCCCATATTCAGCCAGCAGCACTTGCACTGTGCCAGACTTGCGCGGTAATATGCTATACATATATTGAGAACCAAGACACCAGTGCTAATATGCCTGAATATTGGACAACAGTGCAATGCACAAGTGTTACAGTACAGTGCAGGGCATAAGTGCAGAACTAAATACAGAGCTGAATATAGTGCTGGATACAGGCTTGGTACAAGTAGCACAAGATGGTGGCATGGAGTGGAATGGAGTGGAGTGGAGTGAAGAGGCTTGCACAGATGAAAGACACACAAAACAGCAGCAAATGTGTCAGAAATGAAACATAGAAGCTGTTGGCAGAAAAGGACCTCTTGGCCCACCTAATCTGCCTAAAGTCCCTACCTACTGTGCTACTGTAGACCCTACTTGATCTCATGCCTTATCTCCCCTCCCAGCCCTGTTACTAAGATCCCACTGTGTCTATCCCATGCATGCCTAAAACCTGTTACTGTTTCAGTACCCACCACCTCTACTGGGAGGCTGTTCCAGGACTCCACCACCCTTTCCGACTTTCCGTGCGGAAATATTTCCTCACAATCCCTCTAAGTGTCCCCCCTTCCAGCTTCATATCATGCCCCTCATCACTTTCAGTGCAATGTGCCACCCTACTGTACCTTATTAACACCCGTGAGGTGTTTGAATATTTTTATTATGTCTTCCCTTTCTGTCCTTTCCTCCAGTGAGAACATATTTAATTCCCTCTATCTTTCCTCGTAGGGCTCCTGATGCAAGCCATGCACCATTTTGGTTGCCCTTCTCTGCTTAATAATGAAAACATGGGCAATGGCCCATACAAATCAATGACAAAAAAAAAAAAACAGAAAGCGATGTCATATAAAAAAACAAAAGGGTAACTGCCCATAAACATAAATAAATAGCAAACTGTCAGGTAAAAGGCCAATATTGGCACCACACAGTCAAATAAAATGTCCAGTGCAACTACAGGCCTGCAGGTGATGGCTGCTACTGCTCATGCAGCTGGATGGCTGCTGCCAGGAGCAGTATGGCCCAGGTGTTCTCCTTCAGCTTCCCCACAACCATTCTGAGGAGGCAGACCTGCAGCCACAGGAGTTTGTCCCTGCCCTCTGCCTCTAGTACATCCCTTCACTGACTGGCGACATTCCAGGCACCTATAGGTAGAAAGACACTGAACTTAGCAAGCTGTGCACACAGGAGGGGGCAAAGAAGTGGAATAGTGTGCATAACAGATGTACAATCAGACTACACAGAGGCTAACATTCCACACACAGATGGACACAGTCACACTGGAATGTGTGGGCATACCAGAGACAGCACTGTGTACCTGAACAGTGGAGGACTGCTCATAGAACGAGTGTGCCATACTGCTATGGAGCCAGACACAGCTGCACAAGGGGCACAGGACACTGGTAAACATGTCATATGTGAAAATGCAGCACTTGCCACAGCAGAGCCTAGGCAGAGCACAGTAGGCAGTTTATCAGCACCAATGGCTATAAGCAGTGGGCACACACCTAGCAACCTGCATAGCAGGCTTCTAGCACACAGGCCCACACAGGTGTGGATGAAACCAGACATGCAGGGTCTACCCTGGCCCACAGTGGGGGGGCAGGCACACACAACTGGTACACACACACAGAGCACAACTGTATATGGGTGGGATTGTCGTGCAGCACCTGGTGCAACAGGCAGGGTAACATGTTAATACAGTAGTGTGCTAGATGAGTGAGGAAACTGCAGTAATCCATACTCATGCCAGAGACGCCATACTGTAATCACCAGAATATGGGTGTGAGATCCAGAGCAACCTGTAGGCACCCTCCATCCCAGCAGATGCCAGGGGTACCGAACTACTAGTGGCTCCCCATACAGAGGCCGTGGAAGTCATCAGTCTGGCAATATCCATGTGTGTTGTAATATGCATGTTACTCTCTGTCTACTGTAGAATGATCACTCAGTGGACATCATTGGGTTGGGCATACCCTTAAAACTGTGCATCATAATGCCAAACAAAAACAGGCTAAAGTACATTCAAGGTCCATCAATAACAATGTCTGTTGGGGATCCCATGACACCTAAGACCAGCTTTGGTGAGATGCAATGGTATGGCATCCAGTGCAGACAGTGTTGACTGGAGGAAGGCGGATGTGATTCTCCTTCACAAAAGTGGGACCAAGACAGAGGCAAGAAACTACAGACCTGTCAGTTTGACCTCTGTGGTAGGGAAAGCGATGGAATCACTTCTGAAAGAAAGAATTGTTGAGTACCTAGAGGCCAGTGGGGCACAGGACCCAAGGCAGCATGGGTTCACAGTGGGAAGGTCATGTCAGACGGATCTAATTGATTTCTTTAACTGGGTGACCAAAGTAGTAGACCAGGGAGGGGCTGCGGACATGGCCTACCTAGACTTTAGCAAGGCATTTGACAAAGTCCCACACAAAAGATTAATAGTCAAATTAACTAGCCTTGGAGTGGGTCCCAGGGTGGTAGCCTGGGTAAAACATTGGCTGGACAACAGGACACAGAAGGAAATTGTAAATGTAGTCCACTCTGAAGAAAGAGAAGTTACTAGTGGGGTACCACAAGGTTCAGTACTGGGTCCAGCCCTTTTTAATGTCTTTATAAGTGACATTGCAATGGGACTGGAAGGAAAAGTATGCCTCTTTGCAGATGACACAAAGATCTGCAACAGAGTTGATACACAAGGAGGCATGGAAAGGATGAGAAGGGACTTGGCAAGGTTGGAGGACTGGTCAGAAGTATGGCAGCTTGGATTCTATGCAAAGAAGTGCAAAATAATGCACCTGGGAAACAAAAACCCAGGGGAAGATTACACAATGGGGGGAGGTAGTAACAACAACAAAAATGGAAAGGGACCTGGGGGTAACCATATCAGATGACCTTAAGGTAAGCAAGCAATGTGAGAAGGCAGTAGGGAGGGCTGGGGGTATACTGGGATGTATAGGGAGAGGCCTCACCAGCAGAAAACAGGAAGTTGTTATCCCTCTGTGTAGACAGTTGGTGAGACCCCATCTGGTGTACTGCATCCATTTCTGGAGACCTCAACTCTGCAAGGACGTAGACAGGATAGAGGCAATACAGAGGAGGGCAACTAAAATGGTGCAGTGTCTGCAGGAGAAGCCATATGAGGAGAGACTAAAGCAGATTAATGTGTATACCCTTGATGAAAGGAGGGAGAGGGGGGACATGATAGAAATTTTAAGTACCTCAGTGGAATCAACAAAGTCCAAGAGGGTAGCATCTTTCAGAAAAAGAGATGTGCAAAAACAAGGGGACACAATTTAAAGATGGGGGGGCAGTTCAGGGGCAATGTGAGGAAGTATTTTTTCACAAAGAGGATGGTGGATGCATGGAACTGCCTTCCAGAGGAGGTCATGGGGTCAAAAACAGTGGGGGAATTCAAGACTGCATAAGACAGATATGAGACAATTCTAGTGGGTGGTAGGAGGAAGTAGGCTGCTGGTTAACTAGGATATGAGGCTTATCCAATAGGTAAGGAAATGGGCACACTAGGTGGGCCAAGCAGTCCTTATCTGTCATCAAAGTCTATGTTTCTGTGTAATTGGAACACTTCCTCATTCACTGAGATAGTATTAACTGGTGAGCTCAAGATCTATAAAGAAAGAAAATTAACACTAAATACTGTATGTTACACATTTTCTTTGCAACATTTTCACAACCAGAACTGATATTTTAATCATTTTTTCATCATGAAGCAGAATACAAACAGTGACATTTTGAATGGACTTTTCACTTTAAATTATGTACTCTACATATAAACTTCAAATACTCCTGAATATATTTGCTTCTGGTGGTATTGGATGCTTCTAGCTGGAAGTTTTTTATTTCATTGAAATTATTTTATGCAGTTGCCATGTGAGACATACAAACTTGTGTTTACTTCTTACCTGGACATGATGTTTATTTGAGTTTACAGATTAATAATCCTTGCATCTTCATAGTGGTGCTGTAACTCTCTTTTTTTTTGTTTCACTGAAAATTATGTTTTTTCTGTATGAATAGTTTAAATACATTTACCTTATCTTTGTTGGAACTTGAAATAAAGATAATATTAAAAAATACTGAAAATTAGCATTGTGCACAGCTCTACTAACTGATAATTTATAAATCAATATACTATAGCATGGCACTGTATAAGGCTTTCTCCTTCTCCTTCTTAAAGTCTCCTTAAAGTCTGTCTTTCACGACAGTTCTTCCCCCTCCTGCAACTGTCTTTGAATCCCCTCCATTAGTTTTGTAATGGCAATTTGTTTCCTTCATTACCTGTACATATGTTATTCTGATTAGTCTTTAAATTTTGATTATTCTACATAATCTACATATTTGTAATTAACTGTGTATATGATTTTCTTCAACCCCTATCCCCAAGGGCACATCTGGAAATAAGCTGTTATCAGTTCAGTATGTCTCTTCTGGTGAAATAAATTAATAAATACATGTTATGCAACAAAATGTATGTTATAATCAGTTCATGTGTTGTCACTAGAAAACTGTCTGTGATACTCCCCTACAAACACTGTGGAAATTTGATGCAGCCATTCACTAACTGACATAATTTAATAGAACCAGTGATGCTGTGCTAGAGGGAATGGAAAGCTCACTCTTTTTTAGCTGCAACCTGGGGAAGGGGGATAGGAGGTCCAAACCAGTAAATACAGTTTATATGTACAGTAAATATTAAGAAGCATCAAACATCACATACAGAAAAAGACAGAGAACAGACAAGAATCAACACAGAGCATGATTAATTTACAATACTTAAAAAATCAAAGAAGAAAAATAAAGAAAACAGCAGTGAAAAAACTGTAGTAATAAATATCATTACCAAAGTACTACAAAACAGGAGGGGCATGGGACTGGGAAAGACCAAATGCATAACCATGAGGTTGAGGAATGTTGCTTGAGCTTTAGTTTTATAGATCAGAAACAGGGGGAGGTGGTTTATCAGTGGGTAAACTGTTCTACACGTGTATAGGCCTGTATTGAATGGAGATTTGACCAGCATGTCTTGCATTGCATGGTTTGCAATAGGTTCCCTACTACAAGTCTAAATGTAAATTATACAGGGGCTGCATGATGCAAGTCATTGATCCAAACCCAACAATAATGCAAAATGACTTCTATAAGATGATGAAGCAAGTCGTGGTACTACTACCTAGTACTAGTAACAACTGAAATATGTATAAATGCCTCACTAGAGTTCACATGATTTAAATCATAGTCACTGACTCATGATATACATAACAGTGCCCCTGGCTGACAACTCAGTACACTTTATTAATGCTGTCACCAGAGTGCTGTGAATTTAACACTAGGCTATAATGTACTGAATGGTGGAACGTCATTGTGTATGAACATCCATACACTGTAAAAAGTGCTACTGTAGTAGTGACGTAGCTACTAACACAGTACGACTTTTTTTTCTGCATTAGTAGCTATGTCACAATGCAACCATCCCCCACCAGCGCTGTTCATAGGACAGGGGCAGTTGATGAGCCACGTGCCCATAGGGTTACCACCTGTCTAGATTTTCTCAGAACTGTCCTGATTTGGGCAGATGTGTCCTGCAAAAAAAAAACATGAAAAATATTACATGCCTTGATTTTATAGTAGAAAAAATATTTTCTAACTTTCCACTAAATGTTACAGAAAACCACAATACCTTAACTAAAATACATTAGAATGATAAGAAACAATAGAAGCAACTAAGAGACTATGATACTTAGCTTTAATTCTGATTATATAGAGAAAACAAGTGTGTTGCATTGGTTGCGGTTACATACTGTCCTGTGAAAAATCATGCTTCAGTAAGAAATGTCCCATTTTGGGCTTCTTAAAAGGTGGTAACCCTATGTATGCGAGCTGGCCGGTGGGCAGATGGACAAGGAGTACAGTTCCCCAACAGCAAAGACTCACTACATATTGAAGAAATCATAAGCGATCCTGTTTTTTTGCGGCACCATACACTACATAGAAAAGTGTATGGGAGCCCAAATACTCACAACCAGGCTATTCAAATACCTTGTGGTTTCCATGCCTACAGAGACCTCTCGAGCTTCACTCTCAAGGTCCTCGTCATCATGGAAACCACTTAGTATGAGAAATAAAACTAGCTTGGTTGTGTATGGGATCCCATACACTATACTATATGTTCTCTTCTTGTTCCATTTTATTTATTTAGTTAGTTTTTGTTGACTGGGTAAGTGCACTAGACAAATCCTGCCTATTTTCAGGCACAACCCAGGGAAGGGGAATACAGATGAATGCCAACTGACCTTGAATCAGATTAAGCTGTTGGTGGTATTTTTCATTCAGTGAATGAGAGAAATTTGGCCAGAACACTGGGGAAATTCCCCATCTCTGCTTCCTGTGAGCTTCCTGTGAGCACAGGGGGCCCATTTTCCTGTGGGACTAAGATGGCTGCCTCTGGACTTGCTGTGGAGGACTTGGAGGTGTTGGAGGTAGGGGGGTTGGTCTCCTCCCCTGTCTCTGGATCGCCAGAGACCTCATCGATTCTTCCTCAAGCTTCTTCTAATGGATCTAAGTTGCATGCATCTCCCAGTTCATTTCCTTCCTCAGAAACCTCGATGGATCAAAGTAAGCAAGCAATTGTTTCTTCCCAGTCTGTTCCTATACTATAACAGCTAGCATCTGCTAAAGAGTTTCTACATAATACTGAATGTTTACGACTTACAGATGTGGACGCTTTGCTATTACTTGAGGAAACACGCTATCTAACAAGGAAACAGGAGCTTTTAGCACTTAAGAACTCAGCTTTGCAGCTGCCTACTGATTCTGACTCAGTATTGCAGACTGCTGCGTCAGACGCCCGAAAGACAGCCTTGACATTTTTGCATTCCAATGTGGTCTGTTCGACGATTTCTTCTGCTTCTGCTGCTGAAACTTCTCTTGAAAACCTTGCTGTTTCCCCCAATCTTCTTCCACGAACCTCTGTGTCTGACTTGCCCCCTACAGAGGTTGTTCCTCAGGGAGACTGGTCAGTTGACTCTGCTCTTGTTGCAGCATGGTGGGAGAGGGATCCAGTTGTTGGTACCTGCCGCTCCGGTCCTTCCCCCGTTTAGATCACCCCTGCAGACGCCCCAGCTGTTTCTCTTGTGCAAGACCAGTTGGACTTCACGCTTACGCCTGCTTTGTGCTTAACACAGAATCCAATTCTCAATTTACCGGTTTCCACTTCTCCTGCAGCTCTGTTTTCGGACTCTGACCCACTTCACCAAAGTTTACCACCCCAGGGCCCTGGTCTACCACCACAACGGACTGAACGACTGACTACTCTTGCTTCTACATCTACTAAAACGTATGTATCTTGTTTTTTTGTTCCCACCCAACTGGCTTAGAGACACAATGCTGTCAGATTTCAGTATTTGGGGGGGGGTACCTGAAATGCCTGATAGGGTTTTTGTTGGGTGCTCTTTGCTTAAAGACTCCATGAAATTTGCTGCTTATGATATCCATGCATTAATACATGTTTCTAAAGAGTCCCATTTTGATATAAGTTTTAAAACCTTAAAAGGTTTAGAGAAATTTTGGTCCCAATTTCATCAGTTGAAAAATACCCCTTTATGGTCACCATTCAGTGCAATTCCTTTAACGAAACCTGCACAAAAGACTGTCACTATTCTGTTTAGAAATCAAGGTGTTAGTTTGAACGATATTACAGTTTGGCTGAAACAAAGATGTACAGTGCTCTCTGACCCTGAAGCTATTTTTGATTCGGAAAATTTGTGGATGGGAGGGTGGAAGGTTAGAGTTATGCTCCGGACTACTGATACTGGTATTCAACACCTACCCAATAGTTTTCTGTTAGGCAGGGATAGGGGAGTTTTGTTCTATTCTGGACAACCTAAAGCCTGTTATAAGTGTGGTTCCACCTCTCATCTCAGCAGCATTTGTGACACTATTAAAGGTACTGTTTGTGGTGATCTTGGTCATGCAGGCTCACAGTGTACTGAAGAACCTCTCTGTGTTTTATGTGAAGACCTGGGACATACTTTTCAGCAATGTTCCTGGGCTGCCCATAATTCTCCTACTTTAGCTAATGGAGAGGAGCAAAGGCTTATTATTACAGTGGCCCAATGCTCTAACATTAAGGGTCCCTCTTCTTTTACTTCTTCAGTTGCCCCCCCCCACTACTTTAGCTGAATCACATAGTGTTGTTTCCACTGCCACTGTAGTAAGTGCTGGGGAGGATTTGACTGAGCCTGTCCCACAACCTGTTACATTTTCTCTACTTCCCCACTCTCCTTCTTCCCCAGTTCTTCCTAGCTGTTCTACTTCAGGTGGCTCTTCTACGGGACCCCCCCCCCGGCTCCATTAGAAACAATGGAACCTTCCCCTTCTGACCCTTTCACTACACCTTCTAGAATTACAAGGGGTCCAAGAAAGTTTGGTTCACCTTCCTCTAAGGCTCAGAGGGTAGAGCCTCTCCCTTTGATGAATAAATATGAATTGCTGCAATATACTTTTGAAAACACAGACTCTGATTCTTCTTCTGTCCAGTCCTCTCACCCTAAACTTACTACAGATACTGAAGTCCCTATCGACAATGTGGGGTCCCAAAAAAGGAAAGCCAAGGCCAAGACAAAACATAAAGAATGTACCCTGAGGAAGGGTAGACAGAGGTGATTGCTGTGCATATGTCTACTTATTTTGCAATACATACTGTTAATGTTAACAGTATGAAAAAACAACATAAGAGGGATTCAGTTTTTTCGTTTTTGTCTTGCCTTACTGCCGGTCTCATACTTCTACAAGACGTTAGATTCCATTCTTTGCCTGAAATTTCTAAGGCCCAAAAATTCTGGCATTTAGGCCCCTCATATTGGTCATTTGGACAGGAGACATGTTCTGGGGTGGGCATTTTGTTTCATCTTCCTAATGTCTCTATTATTAAGATTCTAGATTTATGGCCTGGCAGAGTTTTATTGATAGACTTTAGGTTCCTTTCTATCCCTTTCGGATTATCAATATTTATGCCCCACAAACCAAGTCACTTAGGATTGAACTCTTGAAAGTGGTTTGACCCTATCTTTACACCTCTATGTACGTCATTTTTGGTGGTGGTTTCAATTGTGGGTTGTCCACTAAGGACTGGTCCTCGGTCTCAAAAACCACAAAATTATTTTGTGATATCACTTTTCTCAAAAATCTTTTATTTTCTGCAAAACTGAAGGATGATTATCTTTCTCTCACCCAGACACATACCCCTACCTTTCATAAAGGCTCTTTATCTACCCAGATAGATTTTTTGTGTGTGTCTTCCTTTTTACAGACTTCCGCTGCTGAAGTACAGGTGGCTGAATTTTCAGATCATGATTTGCTTACCATTTTCCTTGGTCCTAAGAATGTTGCTACTTTTTGTCCTGGCACTTGGAAATTTAATGTTTCCTTATTGGAGAATTCTCTGTTGTTAACACTTCTTAAATCTTTTTTCAAAACAGAAAATCTATGTTTTTTTTTTATGATGTCCTTGGTGGTGGTGGTGGTTAGATACGAAGAGGGATTTGACAAAATTACTGAAATCCTTTAGCAAAACCCATCATGAAGTTTGTTATTTCACATACCATAGGACACAACATCAGCTGCAAAAACTCCTTACCCTTTCGTATACCACTGGCTAGGATTTTTCTCCACAAATTAGTACCCTGAAAAAATCGTTAATGGAATATCGCTCCCAAAAATATGCTTCAATGCAACAACATCAACGTTTTAGTGTAAAAGGTACCTATGATGTGATCTGCCCGTTTGCACATTTTTCTAAACAGATTAGGGGGAGAACCATTGATACTATTGTGACTGAAGCTGGTCATACAATTACTGAGTCTAGGTTTATCCAAAATTATGTGACCGAGTAAACTCAAAACTTATTCAGTCCATTCTCTATATGTCTACATGACATATTGACCTTTCTTAGTCTCATTTCTGTTCCTGATGTGCAACAATCAGTATCTGATATGCTTGCTTGTGATATTCAGGCACGAGGAGTAGTTGAGGTCATCACAACTCTGAGATCTGGAGTATCTCCAGGCTTGGATGGCCTTCTGAATGAGCTTCATAAATTGCTTAATATTGAGTTGAGTGTGGAACTGGCCACAGTTTATAACTTCCTTTTAAAAGCTGATACTTTGCCATTAGAATTTAATATGGGTAGTACCTTCTATATCCATAAGAAAGGAGACAGAAAATTCCTGACTAATTGGAGGCCTCTTAGCCTATTGAATACAGACTTTAACATTTTAACTAAAATTATTGCTCTCCATCTAGCAAAGTTGACCCCTCTTGTTATTTTGGAAGCTCAATCTGGTAATGTTCCAGGCAGAAGTATACATAATCATGTCCTTTTATTACGGGAATTGGTGGAACATGGCAATTCAAATAGGTTAACAGGCCTCCTGTATTCATTGGATCAAAGACAGGCATTTGATTCAGTGAGTCATGACTTTTTATGGCAGGTTTTGAGACATTATAGGGTACCTGTGACTACTCTCTCCTGGTTACGCTTATTATATTCTACAGCCACTACTATCCCTCTTGTTAATGGCTGGAAAGGTCCTTTGAT
Organism: Neoceratodus forsteri; assembly: GCA_016271365.2. Lineage (NCBI taxonomy): Eukaryota > Metazoa > Chordata > Ceratodontiformes > Ceratodontidae > Neoceratodus > Neoceratodus forsteri. The sequence continues at coordinate 763,628,393 of CM057451.1, forward strand.
ACCTTTAAAGAGAGGTGCTAGACAAGGGTGCCCACTCAGTCCCCTTTTGTATATCTTTTTTTTGGATCCCTTACTTTGCACCATTAATACGACACACAATGTTAGGCCTATTTGTTCCTTACCACTTTCTGTTTTAGCCTGTGCTGATGACATGAGTTTAATAGTAGCTTATGTTCCTTTGGCAGACACATCTCTCTGTCTCTGTAAGTCCTTTGGTCTTGTTTCAGGAACATCCCCGAACTTGGAGAAATGTGTCTGTCGATGGCTTGGATCTCAGCAGTCGAATGATGTAATAGTTTCCAGTATTGCACTTTGTGACACCCCTATTAAGATTTTGAGCATTCTGTTTGGCTCAGGTCCTTTAGACATTCTCAACTGGGCTCCCAAACTGGACCTAGCGCAGGGCAAAGTTTCTCTTTGGAACACCTGGAAACTCAGTAAAAAAAGAGGGTTTACTTGATAAAGTCTCCCTTGATCCCGATTTTTTGGTTTTTGGCTTATGTTTTTCCCCCTCCCCATGTTCTGGAAACCAAACTTCTGAGTATATTTTTTCAGGCCTTATGGGGCAACTGCCTGAATCCCATTAAGCATTCCATTGCCTGCTTACCTTTCAAGGAAGGTGGTCTAAATATGATACACCCATTATTTTTTTTATAATAGTTTATTTTTTGTGTCTAATCTTAACCACTTTTAGTTAATTAAGATGTGGGATGGGAATTTTATTTTTTTCAACCCTGTCAACCCTGGTTTCATCTTTGGGACCTTAACACTTTGAGACAGGTTAAACATGTATCTTCTACCCCTTCTTATCTTTGCGATACCTTTTGCTGTTTAAAACAATGGAAGATTACTAGCCATATGATTATGACTCAAAATAGGAAAGTCATTTATAATTTTTTGATAGATACCACTTGTGCAGACCTTGTAATTTTTCCCAAATGTCCCCCTACTTCCTTATCTGCTTTATACACACTGTTAAGGAATCCTAGCATCCCCCAGAAGATGTGGGATCTACCTTGGCTTAGTTGTCATGAACGGATCAATATTAAGGCAGATCATAAACATAAACAGCTGAATGAAAGATTATGTTCCAGACCTTTATGTGTAAATCAGGATGAAACAATACAACACCTGTTTTTTCTTTGCTCCTGTATCACTGGTTTTTGGTTATTTTTAGTGAACAGATGGAAGGAACCTTTATTTACTTCTGTTACTTATGAGATGTTATTGTATGGTGGGTTTCCAGCGACCTGGAAAAAGTGGAATATTGACACCCTAAACTTATTGTTTACCATCATTAAATGGCATGTATGGACTGCTCACTGTCTTTTCACCTTGCAGCAAAAAAATATGTCCCACCTACTGGTGGTCCAAAGTATTGAACAGGATTTAAAAGATGTTTATTTTTCTGAACTAAGAAGTTTGTCATCTGGATCATTGTTTGCTTTATGGAAATGCTTACCATGGGTGACTGATTCTGATTTTCCTGTTGCATGAGTCTTTTGTATTTATTTTTGTCAATGTGATTTTGGTTTGCAGTTTCTTTGTCAATAAAAATTTCCCCTACTCTTGGCCAGTAGGGGGGCAGGCTGTCAGCAAGATGGCCACTCAGAGTGAGATGCTGGAGGGAGAGGACGTCTGCACAGTGGGAGTGTTTGCCTCATCTCCCACTGTGGGTGTGCTAGAGGCAAAACAAGCAGATGTTGTAGATTGCGATTCCATGAAGCTCCTATTTCCATGGAGGAAATGGAGCTTAATGCTGGTAAACTCACGAGTGATAAGCCCTTGCAAAAAAGTGATGCAGGAGATTTGAATTTTCAACTACAAGGTCAGCTAACCGCAGAGTCGGTAAAGTAGTAACATACAGAGATGCGCCCTGTCATTAACGCTGAGATTTCTGTCAGCAGCTCAACTGAGGAGAAGCCTTCTACATGCCCTGCGGGGCTCGGTGAGTCAGCACATTCCTATCCTGTCACTGTTACTGAGCTTGATTCTGACAAACTTGAACAACAGGCTGGCAGCGACATCGTTTTGCTGAATGAGTGCCTAAAGCCTGAGTTTCTAAAAGGAAATGTGGTACCTGAGACTGAGAACTTAGCGAGGCAACAAGATAGTTTTTCGGCTCCTATCTCTACTGATTTTACTTCAAAAACTAGCACTCCACTGAGCAAAGTGGAAGGTTTTGTCATCAAGCAACCAGCTAAGGAAAAGTTTCTCCTGCAATTATTTACCAAACCACAATGGAGCCCCAATCAGGTGTTGCAGAGTTTTTTTTCACAGACACACATCGAAATAATGGGGGCAATAAGGGTTCTACACAGTTACTTTGTAATCCTTCTAAATCTGGAACTGAGAATGCTTCTGTCAACTCAATTGTTTCTCCTAACTTAACTATGGGGCCCTGGATGCCAGGAAAGGCCTTGGTAGGGGTGGGCTGGAAGCAAGCTCCCTCAGGTACTTGGTTACCTGACCCTGAATGGGATTTGGATTTTAAATTTTCTCAAAACTCCCCTACATGGAAACCAGGCTCAAATGCTAAATTAAGTGCAGAAGCTGGGTCCAAGCATCAAGAAATGAGCCCCAACCCCCCTCTTGCACCTCTAGAACTGCAAGTTCTGCAGGAAACAGCTTCTGATGGACCTTCAAAACTACCTGCCCAAATTAGTCCACCAAGTTTGGAGGCCTCTAAACCACCTCATCAAAAACCTTTGATGTCTGAACTTTTTTCCACCGCCAAAAGGGAAGCTACTCCACAGAGGAATGCTGTACGAATTAGGTACAAAGGAAGGTTGGAATCCAGACCAGACATATACTATGTTGGGAAAACTTTGCTTAAAGACTCTCTTCATTTTTCTCCCAAAGATGTTTTTGCGTTTATAAATATTTCAGGCGAAGACAATTTTGATGTCAGTTTTAGAACATCATATGCTTTAGACCTCATTTGGGAAAGGTATGGGCAGGTCAAATTTTCTCCCACATGGACCCCCTTTTTGGTAATTCCTCTCACCAAACCCCTGATTAAATTTGTTACTGTGATGTTCCAGAATGAGGGGGTCCATGTGGAAGATATCACATTTTGGCTCACACAGAACTGTGAAGTGTTAAGTTCTCCAGAACCCATTCTGGATTCTGAACAGTTTTGAACAGGTGGGTGGAAATATAAAATTAAATTGAGGCAATCTGACTCTGGAATTGAGCATATCCTGAATTCCTTTTTGTTGGGGAGGGATCGAGGGGTCTGTTTTTATGGAGTTCAGCCTAAAGCCTGTTATAAGTGCGGCTCTAGAACTCACCTGTCCAGTGTATGTGACCAACCTAGGTGCGACAATTGTGGAGAAATTGGCCATGTCACCATGCAATGCACAAACCACACTAGATGTGATCTGTGTGAGGAATATGGCCATGTTTTCAGGGATTGTCCTTGGGCAGCTAAAAATAAAGCAAACTGCATTAGTCCTGACCTACTGATTCAGCAAGTTCAGGAATCTGTGGGCCCCCCCCCATAGTGGAAAAGCAGATTACTCAAAAAGTTTCCCCGTCTGGACCTTCTTCCCCAGGGCCTCAAGAGAAGACTCTTCTTATAGTTCCACAACCTTTCGTAGAGGCGAGGAAGGGTGGGGCTCCTTCGGTGCCTCAGGAGCTGGTGCCAGTGTGCTATACTGACCCAGCCCCTTCAGTTCCGGATTGCAAGCTTCCAGCCCCTTCATCTCCTTTACCTAGCAGAAGATCTTCTAGGAATTTACAAACAAAATCCCCCCCACTCCTGCCCCTGTGGAATCCGCTAATTCCTATGCTGCTTTGTTCATTCCTTGGGGGGAGACAGATGTGGAAGTTGAGGATTCAGACTCCCAGAAATCCTCTTTGTCCACCATTTCACAGTCCATTGACAATTATAAGGAGAAAAAGAAGAAAAAAAGGAAAAAATAAAACAGTTAGCTGTTCCCAATAAGGTTTTTCAATGCAGATTACTTGGGGTTCTTTAAACACTCACAGCTTACTGAACATTACCAAAAGACAGGCCCTTTTTCAGTACATTCATGAAATAAGATTATAGTTACTTTTTTACAGGAAACATGGATGTATACAATAGAACAATTGCACACTTTTAAAAGAGAATGGCCCTGGGGCCTTCATACTAGTGATTTTGGCACTGACAGTGCTGATGGCATTGGCATCCCTATTTAACTCTTTAACTTTTCCCTTCACAAACTAATAGACCTCATTCCTGGTAGGGTCCTGATCTTAGATGGGAAATGGCACAACACCTGTTATAGATTTATAAACGTCTATAACCCTCAGTCAAAGGCTAATAGAGTAACTTACATGAAGGCTATACAACCATATTTGATTACCTCCTTGAACATATTATGGGGTGGTGACTTTAATTGCAGCCTACTTGGTTTAGCTCAGCAGCATAAAAAAAACTACTGCGATTCCCAAGCACTAGCCTCAATAATTAAGATGGCTGGCCTACTTAATTGTATCTCCTATCAGTCCAAGGGATCTAACTTTTCATTCTCAAAAGGCAAGTTACATTCTTTAATTGACTATATGTTTGTCTCCCCATCAGTGCATGTACAAGGCTTTCAGATGAGACCCATAGAGCTTTCTGGCCATTTATTGTTGCTGTGTTCCTTTCACACTGACGGCTTGTCCCTCTGTGGGAAAGGGAGGTGGAAACTTAATACCTCAATATTGGATTTCCCTGAGATAAAATTAGGGGTGAAATTGATTTTACAAGCTTGCCTGTCAGTAGCCTTCTTGTATATTGACCTGGGGGCCTGGTGGACAGATACCAAATTGATTCGTCAGAAATGGTTCAAACTTCAAGGTGTGATAGCTAAAGATTCTAATTTTATGAAATATTTTTCCTTATGACAGCAGCTCCAGAGGCTTATATCAATTTATTATGTTTCCAAACTAGATTATTCAGAACAAATTAGAGTGCTATAAAAATTCCATGAAAACTTAGCAATATAATAGGGCTAAAACATTACAGGCCATTTTTTCAAATGTCACACAAAAAAACCCATTGGTGACCCATTTGAGGCCTGCAAATCTTTGAAAGACTCTACTACCATTGATTTTTCATTAATGCAGACGGAACCAAAGCGACAACACAAGACCAACTAAGACATTCCATTAGACACCATTACCAGTCTTTAGATCCTGAATCCCTGATTTCAGGGGGAGATCCTGAGAATTTTATTAAATCTGTTCACTTACCCTCTGCACCAGTGGAGGCACTTAATTTACTGGGACCAGTTACTAGTGATGAAATAAAGGTGGTAATTCAAAAAAATGAAGCCGAATGTCTCCCCAGGGCTGGATGGGTTACCCAATCACCGTTATAAATGCTTTCTAAAAGAATTTAGTGAATGTCTAGTATTTCTGTTTCATTTCTTTTTGGATACTAATTCTGTGTTTCCATCCTTCACTGAAGGTTTACTAATACATTTATTCAAATCTGGTGACAGGAATAATACTAAGAGCTGGAGGCCCATTACCCTTTTAAATTTGGATTACAAGATATTTTCTAATATTTTAAACCATAGGCTCAAACAATACACTAAAATGGTCATATCTCCATATCAATTCAGCAGAATTCCTGAAAGAAGAATTCAATCTTCCTTAATGATTCTATGGGATGCAATAAAACATCTATCACTCATTGGCAAATCTGGTTGTATAATCTCTGCCAACTTTGAGAAAGCCTTTGATAGGGTTCATCTTCCTTACCTCTATTTGGTTCTAGAACACTATGGAATCCCTATACAAATGGTTAAACTCATTAAATTACTTTATCAACACAACACAGTTTACCCTTTTTTACAGGGTGGCATTGCCAAGAGCATTCATTTAAACACTGGAGTTTGACAAGGTTGCCCCCTGAGCCCCCTTCTGTATATTTTCTCACTAGATCCCCTCCTACAGTTCCTAGTTAATACACCAAGGTAGCTAGGAATTGGGAATGAACCTGTTTACCAACTCCATCTACAAGCTTATGCAGATGATTTGATTTTATATTTTGTTGACCATAACCATGTTCATAACTTCTTAGAGGTGTTTAAACTGTTTTTGGCAGCCTCTAATGCCAAGTTAAACTTTCAGAAGACTAGAGGTTTATTTATCGGGGCATTGGGTCCAACAGAAGTAGTCCAGGATAGGATTTGTATCTCTCGAAATCCATTGAAAATTTTGGGGATCCTTTTTGGTTCCCAAAATATGCCTACTGAAAATTGGGAGCAAGTCATTAAAGGGTAGAAAATAAAGTAAATAGATGGAAACAATGAAAATTCTCAAAACTTAAATGAATCCACATATTAAAACAGTTCATTCTTCCATGTCTGCAGTATTTTGCCATGATTTTCCCTCTCTCTCCTCAGCTAGAGACTAAAATGTACAGTATATTTTTTTCAGATGTTGTGGGGGAATCGACTGAATCCAGTCAAAAGGCATTACACGTATTTAGATAGAAAATCTGGTGGTTTGGGTATGATAGACCCAATTGTATTTGTGCATTCTCCTTTCTTTGTGAATACCATCAAATCTGGATTAAAACAAGTTGACAGTATCAGTAAAGAGTGGGTGGACATGGTTTTAGGCAATTATTTTAAAGTATGGCTGAATTTGGCCCCTAATCTGAACTCTCATGTCTACATTCCTGTTCATTTTAAATCATCAGTTCAAAAATTGTTTAAATGGCAAATTATGAAGACTATGATTTTGAATAATAATATGGAATCTATGTATAGGTTAATTATGGGGCTGATTCACCCCCAAATCCCTTGCTTTAAGAATTGTCCCTCTGCCTTGAATCCTAAGGTATTGGCCCAACTTAATAATACCAGACTGCCTTCATCTCAGTGGGAAACACAATGGCTCATAATGCATGGCCGCCTGAATGTCAGGGGAAATGCAAAATATAAAGCCAAGGAAGAAAAGAACTGTCCTTATAATGACTGTATAAATATGGAAGAAACTATGGAACATTTTTTCCTTCACTGTTCCTATGCCAAAGGCTTGTGGCATTACTTAGCAAGAGTGTGGAATTGGAAATGGCTTTCTACTCTTACATACGATATGCTAGTTTTAGGAATTTATCCCCCTAGTCTAGCCCCTTATCATGTTAGTACCCTATATTTATTTTTTAGCTGTGTAAGGTATTATTTATGGCAGGCAAGATGCCAATGGGTGCTTTATCAAAGGAAGATGACTTATGAATGTTATGAATGTTTGGTATCCAATGAACTTTCAAAGATATATTCACATGACTCAAAAGTGTTTACCTCACGTACAGTCACAAAATGGTGGAAGGGTTTTACTCACTTCTTAAAATTTAAGTAGTTTGTATATGTATGGTAAATGATAGGTGTTTAAATGAATTTCTTGTTTTTTGACTTCTTGTAATTTTTTTTGGAATCACTGTGTTGTTTATTTATGTTTTGATATCACAATAAAAACTCCCCTACTGTTTTCAATAAGTGCCATGGGATCTTTAACATCCCCCTGAACTACCACCAACCCAGGCAGATAGAACCTCGGTTTAACATCTCATCCAAAAGACAGCACCCCAGAACTGCAGCGCCCCTCTCATGCTGCACTACAGTGTCAGTACTGGGATATTAACCCAAGTGCCAGATGTGGGAACTGAATCCACAGCCCTCTGATCTCCCAGCCTCAGAGGTGAGTGTGCTACCTACTGAGCCACTGACACTGATTTGTCCCTTTATTCATACAGAACCAAGCCTCTTGCTTCATGCTCTCCTGAGCATGCTCCTGTAATAAAATCAGTTTATGTTACCTTAACTTCAGTATGTGATCTGGCAGATGCAACACACAGTTTGCCAGTAAAATAAAAACAATTACCTTTAATAAAATCGCAGATTAATTACACACAAGATATTTAATATTTATAGAATGTGAAAGATAAATAGGCCCTATAGGCCCCCATATTCAGACAGCAGCACTTGCACTGTGCCAGCACTAGCGCGGTAATATGCTATACATATATTGAGAACCAAGACACCAGTGCTAATACGCCTGAATATTGGGCAACAGTGCAGTGCACAAGTGCTACAGCACAGCACAGAGCATAAGTGCAGAACTAAATACAGAGCTAAATATAGTGCTGGATACAGGCTCCGTACAAGCAGCATAAGGGGGTGGAGTGGATTGGAGTGAAGTGGAGTGAAGAGGCTTGCACAGATGAAAGACACACAAAACAGCAGCAAATGTGTCAGAAATGAAACATAGAAACATAGAAGCTGTTGTCAGAAAAGGACCTCTTGGCCCACCTAATCTGCTTAAAGTCCCTACCTACTGTGCTACTGTAGACCCTACTTTATCTCATGCCTTATCTCCCCTCCCAGCCCTGTTACTAAGGTCCCACTGCATCTATCCCATGCATGCCTAAAACCTGTTACTGTTTCAGTACCCACCACCTCTACTGGGAGGCTGTTCCAGGACTCCACCACCCTTTCTGTGAAGAAATATTTCCTCACGTTCCCTCCAAGTGTCCCCCCTTCCAGCTTCATATCATGTCCCTCATCTTAGAGCATCATTTTCTGTGCAATATGCCACCCTCCTGTACCTTATTAATACCCGTGAGGTATTTTAATATTTTTATTATGTCTCCCCTTTCTCTCCTTTCCTCCAGTGAGAACATATTTAATTCCCTCTGTCTTTCCTTGTAGGGCTCCTGATGCAGGCCATGCACCATTTTGGTTGCCCTTCTCTGCTTAATAATGAAATCACGGGCAATGGCCCATACAAATCAATGACATAAAAAAAAAAAAACAGATATTGATGGCCTGTAAAAAAACGAAAGGGTAACTGCCCATAAACATAAATAAATAGCAAACTGTAAGGTAAAAAGCCAATACTGGCACCACACAGTCAAATAAAATGGCCAGCGCAACTACAGGCCTGCAGGTGATGGCTGCTACTACCCATGCAGCTGGATGGCTGCAGCCAGGAGCTGTATGGCCCAGGTGTTCTCCTCCAGCTTCCTCACAACCATTCTGAGGAGGCAGACCTGCAGCCACAGGAGTTTGTCCCTGCCATCTGCCTCTAGTACATCCCTGCACTGACTGGCGACATTCCAGGCACCTATGGATAGAAAGACATTGAACTTAGCAAGCTGTGCACACAGGATAAGAGACAGAGAAGTGGAATAGTGTGCATAACAGATGTACAATCAGTCTACACAGAGGCTAACATTCCACACACAGATGGACACAGTCACACTGGAATGTGTCGGCATACCAGAGACAACACTGTGTACCTGAACAGTGAACGACTGCTCATAGAACGAGTGTGCCATACTGCTATGGAGCTAGACACAGCTGCACAACAGGCACAGGACACTGGTAGACATGTCATATGTGAAAATGCAGCACTTGCCACAGCAGAGCCTAGGCAGAGCACAGTAGGAAGTTTATCAGCACCAATGGCTATGAGCAGTGGGCACATACCTAGCAACCTGCATAGCAGGCCTCCAGCACACAGGCCCACACTGGTGTGGATGACACCAGACATGCAGGGTCTACCCTGGCCCACAGTGGGGGGCAGGCACACACAAGTGGTACACACACACACAGAGCACATCTGTATATGGATGGGATTGTCATGCTGCACCAGGTGCAACAGGCAGGGTAACATGTTAGTACAGTGGTGTGGTAGGTGAGTGAGGAAACTGCAGTAACCCATACTCATGCCAGAGATGCCATACTGCAATCACCAGAATATGGGTGTGAGATCCAGAGTAACCTGTAGGCACCCTCCATCCCAGCAGAGGCCAGGGGTACCGAACTACTAGTGGCTCCCCATACAGTGGCCGTGGAAGTCATCAGTCTGGCAATATCCGTGTGTGTTGTGATATGCATGTTACTCTCTGTCTACTGTAGAATGATCACTCAGTGGACATCATTGGGTTGGGCATACCCTTAAAACTATGCATCATAATGCCAAACAAAAATAGGCTAAAGTACATTCAAGGTCCATCAATAACAATGTCTGTTGGGGATCCCATGACACCTAAGATCAGCTTTGGTGAGATGCAGTGCTATGGCATCCAGTGCAGATGGTGTTGACTGGGGGAAGACGGGTGTGATTCCCATTCACAAAAATGGGACCAACACAGAGGCAAACTACAGACCTGTCAGTTTGACCTCTGTGGTAGGGAAAGCGATGGAATCACTTCTGAAAGAAAGAATTGTTGAGTACCTAGAGGCCAGTGGGGCACAGAATCCAAGGCAGCATGGGTTCACAGCGGGAAGATCATGTCAGATGAATCTAATTGATTTCTTTAACTGGGTAACCAAAGTAGTAGACCAGGGAGGGGCTGTGGACATGGCCTACCTATACTTTAGCAAGACATTTAACACAATCCCACACAAAAGATTAATAGTCAAATTAACTAGCCTGGGAGTGGGTCCCTGGGTAAAACATTAGCTGGACAACAGGACACAGAAGGTAATTGTAAATGTAGTCCACTCTGAAGAAAGAGGGGTTACTAGCGGGGTACCACAGGGTTCAGTACTGGGTCCAGTCCTTTTTAATGTCTTTATAAGTGACATTGCAGAGGGACTGGAAGGAAAAGTATGCCTCTTTGCAGATGACACAAAGATCTGCAACAGGGTTGATACACAAGGAGGCATGGAAAGGATGAGAAGGGACTTGGCAAGGTTGGAGGACTGGTCAGAAGTATGGCAGCTTGATTCTATGCAAAGAAGTGCAAATAATGCACCTGGGAAACAAAACCCAGGGAAGATTACACAATGGGGGTAGTAACAACAACAAAAATAGAAAGGGACCTGGGGTAACCATATCAGATGACCTTAAGGTTAGCAAGCAATGTGAGAAGGCAGTAGGGAGGGCTGGGGTATACTGGGATGTATAGGGAGAAGCATCACCAGCAGAAAAAAGGAAGTTGTTATCCCTCTGTACAGACAGTTGGTGAGACCCCATCTGGAATACTGCGTCCATTTTTGGAGACCCCACCTCCGCAAGGACATAGACAGAATAGAGGCAAAACAGAGGAGGGCAACTGAAATGGTGCATGGTCTGCAGGAGAAGCCATATGAAGAGCGACTAAAGCAGCTTAATATGTATACCCCTGATGAAAGAAGGGAGAGGGGGGACATGATAGAAACTTTTAAGTACCTCAGTGGAATCAACAAAGTCCAAGAAGGTAGCATCTTTCAGAAAAAGAGATGTGCAAGAACAAGGGGACACAATTTAAAGATGGAGGGGGGTGGCTCAGGGGCAATGTGAGGAATTATTTTTTCACAGAAAGGGTGGTGGATGCATGGAACAGCCTTCCTGAGGAGTTTGTGGGGTCTAAAACTGTGGGAGATTTCAAGAATACATGGGACAAACATAAGGCACTTCATGGGGGGGGGGTTGCAAGAAGAAATAGGCTATTGGTTAACTAGGATCTGCAGCTTATCCTGTAGGTAGGGAAATGGGCAGACTAGGTGGGACAAGCAGTCCTTATCTGCCATCAAAGTCTATGTTTCTATGTTTCTATGTAACCAATACGGGCAGGCTGCCATGGACTGCACATGTGTGCTGCATGCCGCACATGGCATGTCAAAGGGGTGCACCAGTACCACAGCGGTCAGTGACTACTGTCTCCAAATCAAAATCGGTTTATTGTTTGACTAATTAGCCTTTACAATCAAAATAACATAAAAAAATCAAACATAGCAGATTAAAGTAGACCAGATCTACATACAAATACACTGCTTAGAGATACTGATTTACATCCAAGGTCATAAAAAGGAATAAATAACTACCAGCTTGAATACACGTATCAGTTACACAGAAGATAACACTTTTGTCTAATCCAGAGATTTCGCAGAAAATGTCATGATAATTCAATTATCATTATTCATTTTTTGAGTTGCATAATCGTACGAAAGTATTTTGCCATCCTATCTACTGACCAGGGATCTTCTGTGTGAATTAATATATTAGTTAATAAAAAACCTATCAATATTATACAGGGCTGGAAGAAAGGGACTTAGCCAATATTTTCTCTGTTTCTCATACCATTTGCAGGATCATAATACATGGTTTAAATCTTCCCGCTCACCATTCCCACAGTCACATTCCTCTGTTTGAACTCCTGAATTTTTTATATTTAAGCACCAAGACATTACTGATATTTTGCTCAAATTTATAGCTCATAAATATCAATCTAAGTTTTGGATCTGTGATTATATCCAAATATGTTTTAAACCCATGATAGAAATTATTCATTGAAAACCACTGGGAATAGTGAGAAGCTGCAATTATTTCCATATCAGTTACCTCCCACTGCCTATTTATCCGTTTTGAGACGTATTTGTTATATTTCAAGCTGATTGTAATACCCTTCTCCACCACACATCTGAGGTTCTTCAATGTGTACCTATCAAGTAGTAAACTTATACCATTGTACCAATAGCCCTGTTGAAAACCCATACTGTGTCAAATTTCTTTCTCCTTGAGACATTGTTTGGCTATTCTGCCATCCTATATCCTTTTTAGCTTGATCCAATAACTCAGTTTTCTAGTTTCAATCAATGCATGAATATCAGTAAGTCCAAGTTCTGACCTCAAATAGGCCATAGGGCATGAATGACCCAGTCTTAGTAAATTATGAAAAAACTTATGTAGTGGCACCATAAGTTTATTTATATCCTTTATATCCCAAACCTCAGAACCATAAAGGAGCTGCATATAATATTTCATCTTTATAACTTGAATTAGGGGTCTAACAGTCATTCCTCCATAATTACGATAAAATTTACTTAGCCCCAAAATAGTATTTCTTAATTTAGCTAGCAGCAAATCCACCTGCCTTGTCCAGTACAGATTTGCTTGTACCATTACCCCTAAATAAATATAATTTGGTACCACTTTTATTTTATCCTTTCCTACAAACCATGTACCCTTAACCATTTTCTCTCTAAAAATGAGAACCTTGGACTTACTCATATTTATCCTGAGATTCAAAAGTTTAGATCTTTCATATAAAAGCTCAATTTGGACTATTATCATTTTTTGGTCAAGGAAAATAGTACGGTGTCATCTGCATAGGCTAATACAGGGCAAGACATGTTCTTAGTTTTGGGGGAATCCTTATCAACTGTACTAATATCAAGTAGCATTTTTTCTATGTACAATATAAAAAGTAAAGGGGAGAGCAGACAACCCTGCCTTATACCCTTATTGCTATCAAAAGCACCAGATACCTGTCCATCACAACCCATTCTAATTTTTACCCAGGTGTTGGAATATAACTGGGCCAAAATAACCACCAGATTCTGGTCAGTACCTCGATTGATCAGGATTTCCCACAAAATTCCCTTTGAAATACTATCAAAAGCACCAGAATAGTCTATAAAGACAGTATACAATTGTTGACCTCTAAGTCTAACATGTTTCTCATTTAAGTGATTGAGAATACACCAATTATCAGTGGTAGAATGATTAGGCCTAAAACCTGCTTGGTATACTGAAATCCCTCCTGAATGATCCACTTCTTTTCTGAGCCTTATTAGTATTACCCTTGAGAATATCTTTAAATTAACATCTAAAAGGCTGATCGGTCTATACATTGTTGGATTATCTAAACTCCCCTTCTTATGTATGGGGACCAGATTTGCCCCCTTCCATGTCTCTGGGTAGTTGTTAGGCTCAATACATTTATTTTAAAAGATAGCCAAAAACTTAGACCATAAGATGGGTTCTGTTAAGTATACTTCAGCAGGGATCCCATCTGGCCCCACAGCTTTATTCATTTTTAAAGAGTATATGGCCATAAGAACCTCATCAACTGTAATATACTTGAATGTGACAGTAGAAGGACCTATCTTAATAATGTTAGATTTCTCATATGGATCATAAAAGACACTTTTAAAGTGCTCTACCCATACATGCTCAGAAATATAGGCATCAATAGCAACTTTATATTTATTTGTCCCCCTTAGCAACAAAGGGCCAGAATGCCTTATAATCTTTATTCTCAACCACTGTTAACATTTGGTGCCACTGTGCCTCATAATAATTTTTCTTTTTATCCCCAATTAGAGTTTTATAAGTTCTTCTTGCTTTATTTAGTTCCACCAGGGTCTGCCTAGATTTAGTTTTACAATATAATCTATAAAGTTTCCTTATATTAGCTTTTAAATTCCTACGTTCCTTATCAAACCAAGTATTTGTACCCATGTCTGGCTTTCCCCTTACGGGACGTTCCAATTTAGATCTTATTTCCTCATATAATATGCCCATATCCTGAAACAAAGTTAAAAGCTCCTGCACCCTTAATATTTGCTTTGTCTTATTTAAAAAAGATTGTTTAATTAGTAAGGATATGTCACCCTGAAGGGTCTGTCTCCATACTATCTTCTTGGATGCTCTAATTTCTGTAAACAACAAGGTTTCCAATACTTCGGTATTACTGTTTCTCTTAGAATTCTTAGTTTCTATAACAACAGGGCAATGGTTGCTTTCTGCTCTTGTACAGATTTCAAGATCTTTCCAAAAATCCATATCTCCCATCCAACAAATATAGTCTATAATGAAGGCACCCCTTGTGGAGACATAGGTATAGTTACCTTTACTGTCCCCCTCATATCGTCCGTTTAAGGGGTAAATGTTATGCTTCTCCAAGATATTAATCAGCAACCTACCCATTGCATTAGTAGTTGTGTCCTTTGATTGCCTTTGATACCTTGTAACTTTCTGACCAAGATATTTAAACATAGAATTCTCTTAAGTGCCATCAAAGGCACCTAGTCAGGCATTAAAATCGCCCACCATCATAAGTTCAGCTTTTGGAAACACCTGAATTGCCTCCACAATAAGTTCATTTAAATCTCTCCATAATGAGCCATCATAACAAGACAAGCTCTCTGGAAGGATATAAGAATTTAATAATATAATCTCCTGACAGCTCTCCTTCAACTATATTCCATCAAAATTATTGCTGATTTTCCATCTTTCAGTCTTGCAAAAGCTACCCACTTTAATCATTGTAATTAGCCCACCTGAACTTCTCCCAAACCTTGCATTTTTAGATCCAGGAGTCTTAAAACATTCATAGCCATTTAATTGTACACTGTCATCCACAGTGTGCACGTTTCTTGCAGACATATGACATCAAAACCTACCAGAAATTTTTTACACTCGTAATCTGCCAAGTTTGAATGCCAACCTGAGATATTCCATGTTAGAAAAAGGATCCCTAAGTTATTTGAAGTGATTGTCTCTAAATATGGCTCCTCTATATTAATTAGTTATTCCTCATTATACCCTGCTAACTGCATACACCTATTTGACAGTGGGATAGTGGTTGGTGTTACATAGTCTGCCAGACAAGTTAAATCAGGATCCAGATTAGTTTCCACCCAGAATTTGCAATTCACTATATAAAGACCCAAAAGGTCCAATTTTACTGATTGAGATAATATTGTCTCTGCCAAAATCGTATTTGATACTTGACTATCAACCTGACTGTAAAAATTGACTCTTTTAGCTGTAATAAAACCCAATTCTTCCACATCTATAGACAAAAAATTTGTGAAAAGGTCACAAATTGCATTCATTAACTTATAATCAGTTTCTTGCTTTAATCTTCCCATCCCAAATAGACTTAAAGTAGTCTGATTTTCTTTATTTTCCTTTTTTGTATTATGTTTCTTTTATTTAACTGTTCACTATTTGGGTTTGTCAGTATAAGTTATTTGTCCTAGATCAACCAACTATTAATCCAGATAGCACTGGCTATTCTGGGATAGACAAAAAAAGTATCCATGAATGTCGCTGAGGTGAGTTGAATATTTTTAATCTCTACAATATCTTCTCCCACTGGGTTGAATCCCATAACAGTATTTAGATAATCTAAAACCTGCAACTCCCTTCTAGCAGAATCAAAATTCCCCCATTTTGCTGGACTATACAATCTAATAAAGGGAAAAAGGTCCTCCATCATTTTATTGTCGGTGTATGATTTGTTTTTGGTAATGAGTGGCTCGTCTCCCTTACTTTTTAAATCACAATTCTCCCTCCAGGGCTAAGCATGATAGTTGGCCCCCACGGTAATTTCTACCTCCTGATTTAACTTTAGAAATTCTTGTTCCAACTTCTCCACATGGGATGCCAACTTTGACTGGCCATCCTTCAACTCACTTCCTGGTATCCCACAGGAATCCAGAATCCTAGCTGTAACTTCAACTTTACTTATATTCAAACTGCTCAACTCCTCTTTTTTTCTTTCCCTCTTTCAAGATCTCTACTTTCACTGACCTTCTTTTTCTTTTTCCTTTTCTGAATCCTGTTTCTAGATTTCCCAGATCTTGATATGATCCTGTTGTAGGCAGGTGATTCTACTATAATCAATGAACTAAAGTCCGGCCTTATCCTTTCCTCACTACTATTGCTAGACTCTCCAGAAGGGTCTCACATGGTCTCCACCAAGGTAGAACTAAGCCCTGATTAAGAAGTTGATCTAACTTAAATTTAGTTAAAGCAACATCATTACTCTTAGAATCAATCAATTTTTTGTTAATTAACAATTGTTCCATAATAACAATATGTGCAGTTATGGGACCCCTTAATAATCCAATTAATTCTTCATTTAAATACATTGGTACAAAGCTTCCAGGTTCTTGTTCTCTCAGAGAAGGTATAATAGCCTGTTTACCACCACAATTACTACGTGGTCTTACAAAATGTTCCTGTTCCTCAAACTGTTTTAAACCAGTTATAGTTTGTTGTAAATCCTCCATCACAGACTCAAGTTCTGTTTTGTTCAATTGTGTTATACTGGAACCCTCTCTATCTGCTGTGTCCTCTATATCAGCTGTATCACTAAAGGACCATAACTGGGGAGATAACCCTGTCTCCCTCACTTGTGATACATGTAATTCAAAAGAAGGTAATATATTTACATTCATATTCATAGCCTGGAGTTCTTCTGGCAAAACAACCTGTCCTTCCTGACCTTTTACCTCCCCCACACCATCTTCCTCTTCTTCAGTAAATAGATCAATGCCAGGGAGTTCCCTAGGCCTTGACCAGGATCTCCTATCAGGGTCTACTAAAATAGCTGGTGCAGTGGCGTACAAAACAGCAGAAGACCCCACTTTTGGAGTTGAGGTTTTAGTGCAGTAAACAAACATATGATCAGTAATCTTAGTTTGAATACTCCCTTCTATTTTCCTATTTAGTTTGGATTTTACTGGAAGTTCCTGCAAGGGAGATACCTTTCCTTTGGTTAGACGTTGTAACTGAGTCTTAAGCGTTATTAACAGCACTAACCACTTCTCTCATGTACCTAAAGAGTATAGAATCAAAAAATAAAACAATTGCACAATATCTCAGTTACAAAGTAACAGAATAGCACAGTAACACAATAACACAGTATTATATTAAAAGTTAGACAGAAGTTAAACAGTAATCTAAATATATCTGAAGAAATTTTACAGAGTCCAAACAAATGTGGCACACTGACTAGTCTTACCCCTGAGACATAAGATGTTCTTGTTTTACAGTCTTAGTATGTCAATTCTTCAGTCCCAGCCAATATGATCTCTTCTAATTTATATGCCCATTCAAAGACTGTTTAAAATCTTCACAACTTGTGCATCTATGCAAAAATATGATCTTTGTAGAAAGTAACAGGATAGAAAGTCCACTGAAAACCTGGAAACAGTGTTCGAGTTGTCCGGCTGGTAGCAAAACAGCCAAGCAGTAAGCTCTTAAAGCCCGTACTTGAAGCCCTTCACTGACTTTTGATGTCGTTAATGACATTAATGAAATCCCACAAAATTCCAGTGTACGCTATATATAAAGGAAAAGGAAAAATATAAATAATAAACTACCCACTACTAATTTCAACCAGCCACTAAGTCCAGGCCCAAAAATGGTTATATAAAAGTAGAAAAAAATAAAATAATCAAAACTCCCCAAAATATTGAACTGACAAACTTAAATTTTACAGGGAATGACTGAATGCTTTATATAAGTATTTTCATAATACTTACAGACATCTGTAGAACAGCTGCCAAGTTCGAGGCAATAGCAGATTGAAAACCAGAAGCCAACACCTCTCTATAGCTTGTACGGAGGTTATAATCGTCTGTTTTTAGAGAACAAACTCACAGCAAAATGCAAGAGTGCAAGGTATGAAAGTGCGGAAGTGCAATAATGCAAACAATCTAAAATATAAAACACCACTCACGGTCTAGGCTACACGGCTAGGTTACTTTATCTTGATAACAAAGCATTATAAGTATTCTTGATCTTTTTCAGCAGGGATGCGAGATGCACTCAGGAGCCATCTACAGATAAAGAAGGAAACTCCCTTATATATAGCTAGGGAACCTAATAGTTAAATACCTAAGTACAAAGGTATTTAAATATGCACAAAACAAACATGCCACAAAATGCCCATTCAATTCTAGGGCTCTAACAAAATAACCAGGAGAATAGTGGCAGCATAGGGAACAGTTAATTGGTTAACTGGTCAATGATTAATCATACACTTAAGTATGCAACAACAATTGGGTACAGCAGGATGAAAAATAGGTAATGAATAATCTTATTCAGAATGAGTAACACTTAATAGAATTAACCAAACACTGATAAGGCACCAAGGATAAGCCGAATACAAAAAAGAACTGGAAACGAGACCTGCGCTAATGGCTAATAGCCGAAGCTAAAGCTAATTATATCTCAATTTTAGCTGCACAGGTAATATCCCCAGTAATACCCCCGGTGATCAGAGAAAATCAAGTAAGCTCTCACAGTATAAGCAATGGATAATAATAACACATCACTATATTCCAGGACTGATGATACCTTTAAAAACTATAAAATCTACTCTTATCCTATAAAAATAAAAACTCTACAAACACATTCCCACACAACCGGAAACCGGTATTCGGCTCAAGCTCAGTCAGTCAAACAGAACTCAGTGGAAATGAAATAAAATGAAGTGAACCCCCATAAAAACACAAAAGAAAACCGTGTTAAACAACTAAAAACCTGCCCCAGAATCAGAACCACAAAACTGTGGTTTGAACACAGAGACAGAACACTTAAAATGTTCCCATGAGGAATTAAAAAATCCAAGTCATAAAATCAAGGTATCAATTCTTAGTCGCAATAAATGTAATCATAACTTGAAAAACATATTTCTTCTCTTTGTATTCTTATTTTTCTGTTCCAATAACTCTGTGAAAGTTCTTCTTTTTTCAATATTTTCTTGACATTGTCTGTATCTGCCTAATTCCGACCCCCCAAGGGGACGGTTGTATTTTCAGCCAGGGGAGCGGGCTATTCCACCTCCAAAATTCCAATAGATCCGGAGGCTGAAAAACAAAAATAAGGCAGGCAGAAACAACTATCTGGGATGGAGGCACTAGACAGTCCTTGTAAGGTCTGGTCACTTCATTATTGAGGCAATGGTGGCATACCTGCTATTAATGAGAAAAGAGCCTTGAGCAAAACCCTGCTAGTGTAGCTTCTCCACAGCAACACAGCGTGCAGTCGCCATCTCCAAAGTCGAGTCTCCTGTGGTCTCATTATCCTACTTCCATTCAGATAATTATTGTTTCAACTGTACAAAATTAGCTCTGCTGTAATTTTTTTCTGACTACTGTCACCAGACAGATATACATAATTCGGCCAGACCATGTGGCATTTCAGACTTGAGAACCAATGACAGGCATACCAACTGGGGCAATGAGCGGTAGTGACACTGCCATGATGTAGCAAAGCAGTGACACAGGGGAAAGGCCACAGGTAAAGAGAATGCATCCCATGGCATAGTACCCACACAGGACAGAAAGGGATGTTGGCATAACATTCCAACCAGTAGATGACACTGCCCCTGCCACACAATGGTCTCAGTGGTGGCACAGTTCCCCATGGGCCAGATATGGGGCGAAAGCCTTAATCACTGAGGTGTCAGCCTCACAGGTATATGTGCAGCCTGCCAAGTTACATAGACACCCACTCCCCCCATTGGCAACAACATGTGGCATAGTGTAGACATGCAACACAGACTGTGAACCATACAGTTCAGGGTACTTATGCAGATGTGTGTCAAAGAACTGCTTGCCCTCTCTTGATAGCCTCATACTGCAGTCCCGGCTGTCCTCCCCCTTTACCTGCCTGCTGCTCTGGCACTCCCATGTGGCCTGTCTGGCCCTGACTGGCCCTGGCTACGTCCTGTTGTCTGTAGAGGGAGGGAAATGTGACGTGATCAATACCAGGCAATGCACAGCATGGCACTGTATAGGATGACTGGCTCTGCAGGCACCAGCAGCAGTGTGCAGTGGTGAATGCACATGGCTGCCAGATGCCACATTGGCATAGCCTCTATACTAGGAGAAATGGCACACACAGGCCTGTAGTGTACCACCCACATGTGCCAGGTACTGCAGTGACAACTGGCCAGGGTGTGTGTCCAACCACATGCACATGGGTGGTGTCAGCCCACACAGGCCTAGAGGCATAGCACACAGCATGCCACAATACCATGCAATATACACACTACACACGCCTGTACAACAGGGCCATTGTAGTCACATATACAAGGCGGAGATGGAAAGGACCATGCATGGATCTGTCACACAGGTATTCACAGTAATGCAATGGCCCACCAATAGGTGAGACCATGGGCTGAGCACAGAATCAACACTACATATAAGTGTTGTAGCTAGGTACTAGCACTTTTTGGAGGTAAGAACCCTATGGTGTCCCTGTGCCACATTCCTCACCACCCCTTTCAGACATACCCATACTTGTTAACCAAACCCTTTGTATACCCCATATTGCTTAATGGTATGCATTTCAGATTAGATCTAATTCAAACAGAGCACAATAATCATATAATAACACCAGTAAAGGTGGCAATATGGCAGTAGGAGTAACCATATTCAATAGTCAGATCCTAGACTGTCACAATCACTCCTGGACAATTGTAAACCATGAATGACATGAAGTATGCATTCCTACTCCCATGTAAAGCAAAAAATAAGGTGCTCCACTTCGGGTCTTTCTTTTAAAACTAGATGTGCATACACTCCAACAATCTTGTAAGAATTCAGAATAAAAAGGTGTACCAAATAGAGACCCCTACTGTGGTGTGACTTTAGCTGACATAACTTCTCTTCCTAAATGATGTATAATACATCTTCTGAAGAAGCCCTGCCCAACCTGAGGGAAACGTAAGGCCTCAGTAGCCAGGTTTCCTGGCTATGCTCTGCATGTAGCTTTTTTGATACTGTCGCTTTTTTATCCTCTTGCATTGAACTGTAGGTTTGTCTTGCTGAATATGGTGAGTATTGTGATTTTATGACCTTTCTATGTGGAACTTCTTTGTGGAGAATGAATTAAAGGACTGAGAATTGAAAAGTTGGTCTAAGGAACAATTCTTTCTATAGAGTCGAGCCATACAAAAGCAAGAGTGTTGGACTTTAGGATGCTGACTTTGGGAAAATGGGAGAGTGCCTCAGAAAAGCACTAGCAAATAGGAAAGAAGGAGGGGTGGAGCAACAATGGGAAAAAATCAAAGCAGCCATCACAAAGGCAATAAGCCTTTGTGTGAAGCAAATCAACAAAGCAAAATGAAGGAAAAAAACACAATGGTTCTCAAAAGAAGTGGCGGGGAAGGTTAAGGAGAAAAAGGTAGCATTCAGGAAGTATAAGGAAACACAGAAGGAGCAGGACATAGAACTGTACCAGTTAAAGCAGAAGGAAGTGGGGAAGGCAGTCAGTATAGCAAAAGCCCAAACTGAGGAAAAGATGGCCAACTCAGTTAAGAAGGGGAATGAAACCTTTTATAGGTACATTATGGAGCAAAGAAAGATGAAGGGAGGGATAGTGAGGCTTAATAAAGAGAAGAGAGGGTGGGCAGAGGATGACAGTGAAAAAGCAGGGATACTGAATGAATACTTCTGCTCAGTATTCACAAAAGAAGATGAGGGGGAGGTACCTAAATCAAAAAGTAGAAGCACTCTGGATAGGGAAGTTGATACCAGTCCAGTCACAGAAGAAAGGGTTCTGAAAGACCTCTTAAAACTGAAGGTGGACAAAGCAATGGGACCTGACGGGATTCACCCAAGAATTCTAAAAGAACTAAGGGTAGAACTAGTGACACCACTGACTACTCTTTTTAACAAATCATGGGAGGATGGTGTGGCACCGGAGGACTGGAGGAGGGCAGACGTGATTCCCCTTCACAAAAGTGGGAGCAAGACAGAGGCAGGAAACTACAGACCTGTTAGTTTGATCTCAGTGGTAGGGAAAATGATGGAATCACTTCTAAAGGAAAGAATTGTTGAGTTGCTAGAGGCCAGTGGGGCACAGGACACAAGGCAGCATGGATTCACAGCAGGAAGGTCATGTCAGCCAAATCTAATAGATTTCTTTGACTGGGTGACCAATGTAGTAGACCGGGGGGGGGGCTGTGGACATGGCCTAGACTTTAGCAAGGCATTTGACACGGTTTCACATAAAATATTTATATACGAGTTAGCCAGCCTTGGAATGGGTCCCAAAGTGGTAGCCAGGGTAAATAATTGGCTGAACAACAGGATACAGAGGATAATATTAAACGGAGTTCGCTCTGAAGAAAGAGGGGTTACTAGTGGAGTACCGCAGGGTTCAGTACTGGGACCAGTCCTCTTTAATGTCTTTATAAATTACATTGCAGAGGGGCTGGAAGGAAAAGTATGTCTCTTTACAGACGACACAAAGATCTGCAACAGGGTTGATACAGAAAGTGGGGTGGAGAGGATGCAAAGGGACTTGGCAAGGTTGGAAGAATGCTTAAATGTTTGGCAGCTTAGATTCAATGCAAAGAAGTGCAAAGTAATGCACCTGGGAAACAAAAATCCAGGGGAAAAGTACACAATGGGGGTGAGATAATAACAACAGCAGAAATGGAAAGGGACCTGGATGTAGTCATATCAGACAACCTTAAGGTGGGCAGGCAAGCAATGTGACAAGGCAGTAAAGAATGCTGGTTGGATACTGGAATGTATAGGGAGAGGCATCACCAGTAGAAAACAGGAAGTTGTTTTCCCTCTGTACAGACAGCTGGTGAGACCCCATCTGGAGTACTGCATCCAGTTCTGGTGACCTCATCTTTGCAAGGACATAGACAGGATGGAGGCTGTCCAGAGGAGGGAAACTAAAATGGTGCATGGTCTGCACCAGAAGACATACAAAGAGAGCTTAAAGAAGCTTAATATGTATACACTCGAGGAGTGGAGGGAGAGGGGGGACATGATAGAAACTTTCAAGTACATGAAAGGGAATCAACAGAATCCAAGACGTGCATCTTTCAGAAAAAGTGAGGTGCAAGAACAAGGGGGCACAATTTGAGGATAGAGGGAGGACGGCTCAGAGGTAATGTGAGGAAGTAGTTTTTCACGGAGAGGATTGTGGATACATGGAACTATCCTTCCTGAGGAGGTAGTGGACTCAAAAGCAGTGGGGGAATTCAAGAATGCATGGAACAGACATAAGGCAATTCTAGTGGGGGGTAGGAGGAATTAGGCTGTCGGTTAACTAGGATCTGCAGCCTATAGATTAGGTAGGGAAATGGGCAGACTAGGTGGGCCAAGCAGTCCTTACCTGCCATCAAATTCTATGTTTCTATGTCTCTATGTTATACATCATTTAGGAAGAAAAGTTATGTCAGCTAAAGTCACATCAGAATAGGGGTCTGTAGGTGGTGCAACTTTTTGTTTTGAATTTCTATACCCATTCTACATGCCACAGACAGTATACATGGCACAGAAATGGACAACAGCAACATGCTGTATGGTACACTGAACACCATGGCTTGAAGTACACACCAAGGTATGGTACATATATTGCATTGTACATCCAATGTGGCACAGCACCTAGTGACATACAGTTGTCAAATATCTATGTGGTATTTATTTATTTATTCATTTGTGAAATCAGTTTACAACCTTTGAGCCAGAGGCTCGTTTCCAAAGGTACCTCGTCACATTAAAGACATACATAGAGTTTTAGGTTACATAGCATAAGTTTTGCTAAAAACAGGCATTCATCAGAGGTGCCACATCACACTGAGGTCAGACAAAATACATTTAGGTTACAGGGTACAAGTAATTGAGAACAGGTGTTACACAAGTTGGTATCAAAAATTGCACACTATTAGTGGCTATGGCAAACAGCAGGGCTTCCAGATCAACAGTGATTCCTATATTGTACATAAAACTGGAGGCATCTACAGAAAATGCGGTCCCATAGACTTGTGTTGGTTACACAGGACAATACAACAATTCAGCTTATAGGAAATAGTGTAATCAACAGGAAAACACCAGTTAGAAACACAGAAACATAGAAATTGATGGCAGATAAGGACTGCTAGGCCCATTCAGTCTGCTCATTTGTCCTACCTACTGCAAAAGCCTCAGACCCTACTTGATCTCCAGCTTTTTTTCTCAACAGTGTGGAACAGAATCACACCAGAAAATTAGAATGTCAAGTTTTTATTCAGCAGAACGCCATATCAATAGCGAAGGCAGGCAGTGCAGTTCACAATACAAAAACTCACACAGACAGGTATACAATTCATTCATTTATTTTCAGTGTAGTACATTCAGCTTCTCACAGAATTTCTGTAGTAGTTAAATTGGTTTGTAGTAGGAGTCACATTTGTATTTCAAACATTCACGAAGTCTGAACAAGAACATGAACCAACCTGCTATGGCTAAAGTGCAAAGTGCAGAGACAGTGGACAAAATCCCAGCACTTCGTGATGAAATCATCACTTCATCTGGGGTCTGCATTTTTGAATTCCCCCACCACCTCCACTGGGAATCTATTCCATGTATCCACCACCCTTTCTGTGAAGAAATACTTCCTCACACTACCCCCTACTCCACCCCCTTCCAACCTCACGTCATGCCAACTCATTCCTGGACATCTCTTTTTTTGAAAGATGCTACCCTCCAGTACCCTATTTATGCCCTTTAGATATTTGTAGGTTTCTATCATATCTCTCTTGTCTCTCCTCTCCTCCAGGGGATATATTTTTTTTGTTTTTATTTTAGCCTTTGGTAACCGGGTATACACATTGACACAGTCTCTCCTTATATGACATTTGGTGCAGGACCTGCAACATCTTTGTTGCCCGTCTTTGAACTGTCTCCACCCTGTCTATGTCCTTATGGAGATACGGCCTCCAGAGCTTGACACAGTACTTCAAATTAGGCCTCACTAACGATCTGTACAGTGGCATCACCACCTTTTTTCTTCTGCTGGCGACATCTCTCCCTGTGCACAACAGCATCCCACTGGCTCTGCTCACAACCATGGCACATTGTTTGGCTGTCTTTAGGTCATTATATATGATTGCCCCCAATCCTTTTCCTGCTTGGTAACTGTCAGTACCTCCCCCCCATCATGTAATCCTCCCCGGGTTCTTGCACCCCAAATGCATGATTTTGCACTTTTTCGCATTGAATCTCACCTGCAACACTCTAAACCATTCCTCCAGTTTTCCTAGGACCCTCCTCATTTTTTTCCACCCCTCCTGGATTGTCCACCCTGTTGCAGATATTAGTTCCATCTGCAAAGAGGCACACCTTCACTTATAGCCCCTCCTCAATGTCACTTATGAAGACATTAAATCGGACTGGCAGAAAAGATCCATGTGGCACCCTTCTGGTCACTCTCCTTTCCTCAGATTCATTGCTTTGGAAGCTGAAACAGTACTACACACCTGAAACCACAGCAACCATATATGCAGCTGCTCTGTTGACCATTGCTTGCAACTGCTGCAGGTGCCCTGGCTCCCTTCAACTCAGGTCGCTGCACCTGTGGTAGCAAGGGTCACCTTTTTGAGCAATGCCCATCCTTCAGACCAGGCACTGCCCACAGATACCCAGACTTTGCATCTGGGCCTTTCTAATGCCCCCACAGCAGCTCCTCCTTATCCATGATGAGATCCATGAGGTTGGGCAGTTTCACAGCTGGCCACCTTGTGTCCCATTGTCTGGTCCCCCTTAATATCCTGCACCTGTCAGACATGGTTATGTTACTGCTGTCAACTTCCTCTCACTTCCACAGCTGCTCCAAAATTGCCTTAGCTCTACTGAGTAGGCTGAGCGTTAGCACTGTATGTTTGATGTTTGCACAGTGCTAATGTCAATTTGAGCAGTGATAAGTGTGGTTCTGGGTGGGGGGATGAGTGAGCTGCATGCGGATGGCAATGTGCTTCCTGGACACATACTGTGCACCACCACACTGCACATGTGAAATGGCATAGCGCAACATCACAGAATAAATGCCTGTGCAGCTCTGTGATGTTGAGTGATGCTGCATGAGGTCATGGACATCATAACACTGGCACTGCGCTTGTGCTGCACTATAGTGGTCAGCACTAACATGCAATATTGAATCCATGAATGCAAATTAGCTAATTACACAGCCTATGCTCTACATTCCACTTTGTATGTCATTACTATAACATATTCAGTCATTTGCATGCCTACTTGCACTTGGTGCATATAAGAGGAGCAGATGGTACCACCAGCTTCCATAGAGGTACTGCAAGTGGATGAAGGTAAATGTTTATTGAAAGGGACTGAAACAGGGATGGGGTGTTCATAGCAGTGGGTTTATGCTATGGCCACAATTGTCTGTAGCTGTATCTGCACATGCCCTCAAGTCTGTGATATGCAGGCTGCTCAATGTATGTTTGGCCTTCCCTTCAGGGTCACATACTGTACATGTCCCAGCAAGGGGGCAATGTGGCTGGCACACTGCTATACCTATGATCTGTGTTCTGCTGTGTGTATACGGTGCTCAGTGCTGTCTGTCCTCCCCTTCCCAACAGGTATCATGATGGAGGAAGAAAGTTGGAAAAGGCATTGATTCACTGAGGATGAGGTCATGGCCTGGCCCTGGCCCTGGCCTATGTGGCCATAGAGTATCTCATGGGCCACTGCAGGAAGATGAGGGACCAGATAGCTGCAGCATGGTCTGAGGTCATGGAGGCAATGAACACCATGGGAGGCAAGGGCAGGATTGTGGAGGAGGTTAAGAAGCAGACAGTGGATCTGAAACACCATACAGAGGCCCTTATGGCTGAGGCGTGGTCTGACTTTCAGGCCACAGGTGGTTGCCTCCCAACAGCTGAACCCCTAAGCCATGCTGAGGAACTCATGGCAGTGACCATGTTTGCTGTGACAATCACAGGGGTCCCTAGTGCTGGCTGTGAGAGCCAGATGGGGCCATTACAGCCATGTGAATGACTGCAATAGCCGTGGTCTGAGGGGCCCATGCTTCAGTGGTGTTGTGTGTTGCATGAATGTCATTGATCCAAGGTGGCACATGGCATGGTGACATGGGCCACAGCTGGCCTAGCTCAGAGGGTGCACACAGGATGTCCAGCAAACAATGATGTTCTGTGAACACTCTATACAGTAACCCTATGCATGATTCCTGCAAGCCCCTGCCCCTGCACCGACAACATATGTGGGCCCTTACTGCCACATGCATTGTGTGTACCGGTGCACATGTTGGATGATTTACACAATAGGGGAAGGCCATCTGGTGGTTTCCAGGTGGTGTTGACATCCATGGGGATACTGTGCCACATGGGTGCCATATACTGTGTGATCATTGGTGATGGTGGTGTGTGTGTGTGTGTGTGTGTGTGTGTGTGCATGTGTGTGTGCACGCATGTGTTTGTGTGTGTGTGTGTGTGTGTACAGTACTGGGGTAGTATAGGTAGTGCACTGCATGGGAGGCACGTGTGTGACTATATACAGTATCCTGGGCCTGCATGCTGGCATTGTCCACTTACTGGTATGTGCTTTCTCTCAACAACCAAGTCCATTGAACACCATAGCCAAGGATACACTGGAACCTTCCACATGGCTTCTAACCATGTGGCAAACCCCTGCAGGAGCAGTGAAGGATGACATGGACAGCAAACAAAAGACAGTTTTGGAAGGCTGGAGACACCAGGAGGACAGTCTGAGCAGCTCTGACACTGCCAAGGGGTGGGAAGGCAGCAGGATTCACCCACAACCCTCTACCACAGTAAAGCCACTTGACTTCAGCGCCCCTCCTGGTGCCCCCCCCCCCCGCTGACCGAGCCCAGCCAACACCCCCAGCACATCCCCCACTGTGCTACCCCAGGCCACTATCCCCAACACAACCACTGCTGTGCTTTCCCTAGCCACTGTGTCCAGCACAGTCCCCACTGTGCTTCCCCAGGCCATTGTCCCCGGCATAGCCCCTGTTGCTCAACCTTGTGCCACTCTCCCAAGCACAGCACCAACTGTTATGCCACCCCAGGTCATACACCATGCCAGGGTGCACTCCAATCTTGCCTCCCAGGACAGTCCACTTTGGTAGCAGGCGGTAGCCAACAGGCAGCTGCAGGCTGCTATGGGGACTCAAAAGGGACCTGCTGGCTGAGATGGACCACATGCAGGGCAAACTGTAGGCCCATGAGCAATGTACAAAGGTTCAGCATATGGAACACATGGTAACCTTGAAGGCAGGCTTCAATAGACTGATTCTGACTGAAAAGGGGCAGATAGCTGTCACAGTGCAGTGCCATGTTGTGTAGTATGCAGCAGGCAAGGAATATGGCACAGGCCTCCTGAGGTTTATATTGTAAGGCATCACTGGAATGGTCAGGGCATCTGAACTGTATCTTGAGCATCCCAAAGATATGCTCAGTGACTTTGCGGGTTGCAATGTGTGCCACATTGTACCTGTCCTCTGTAACAGATGCAGATCGTAGGACAGGTATTACAGCCAGGGATACAGGGGGCATGCACTGTCACCTGTGTAGGAAATAGTCATAGGTTAGTGACATCGGTGGCAGATATGGTCAGCAGTAAGGCCTTGAGTGTTTACTCATCAATGAGGTGCCCACTGGGTATGTTCCCACCCTCAAATTTCTGGCACAGGATAGGGTTGTGCCAGATAATGGTGTCATGGGTACTACCGGGAAACCATGCCAGGACATTGGTGATGTGTGTTGCTGTTGCATCACATGCTACCTGGCAACTGATGGAGTGGATGTCCTTTCTCTTCAAGGAGGCCTCCGCCCCATCTCTTGGGGTGCATGGATGGCAACATGGGTACAGCCAGTAGGTGCACATAACAATAAAACTGCTGCATGGTTGCTATTCACTCTGTTGGTGTGATGCTAAATACAATTAAGTCCCCAGCATGGGCCAACAGAGCATCTAGCAACGGGCCCTACAGACATGAGGTGGCAGACTGTGTGATACCAGTGGTGTCACCCACCAGTATCTGAAATGATCCTGTGGCCAGGAAGCCCTGTGGTGCTGTCACCTTAGAAACATAGAATTTGATGGCAGATAAGGACTGCTTGGCCCACCCAGTCTGCCCATTTGCCTGCCTACTGGATAAGCTGCAGATCCTAGTTAAGCAGCAGCCTACTTCTTCCTACCCCCCCCCCAGAATTGCCTTATGACTGTCCCATGCATGTTTGAATTCCACCACTGTTTTTGACTCCATGACCTCCTCCAGAAGGCCATTCCATGCATCCACAACCCTCTCTGTGCATGCATCCACAACCCTCTCTGTGCCTTGAGCTGAATGGACATTGCATGGCTGCGGTGGGTATCTGTCTGGAGCTGCTCAGGCAGCAGCTCACACAGGTACATGAGCATGGCCTGTTGTGTCTGTGCTGGCTCATGATTTGCTCATCACTGAAGACTTCAAATGTGACTAGTGGATGGTACTGTCTGTTTGCAGCATAGTGTCTTCAGGCCCTGCACTGTGGCCTGGGGGCATTCCCATGCCTCTCATCCTCCAGGACAGCCTTCATGAGGTACACAATGTGGGTCATTGTTTTCGTAATTCTGGTTTCTACCTCAGGGTTTCCCTTGTTAAGGCCTGCTTTTTATAGTCCTTATCTTGTCCAGCATTAAGTCTTGCTAAATGCTGCTAGTGTTGTGCTAATTCGTTGACTGTGATGCTGTGCAGCATATTTACATCACCACCTCCCTTTTCTGCGCTGAATACATTATGGAAGCACAGATACGTTATCACTCCTGGCAGGCCAGACACTAATGGCTGAATATAGCAAACCTGCACAATCACCTGTTAGGGCTACTGCAAACCCAGTTCGGGCAGTGCAAGCCTTTTGAATGTGGGGCCCATAGGCAACAAATGGAGAAGTACAAGAAAAACATTATGAAAATCAGAATAAAGATTTGATATGAAATAGTTACATATAGAAGACAAACTAAAGGCTAGCTCTATCTTACCTCACTGGTTTTCTTAGACAAGAACCTCCTCACAGGTTTCGGGTCCCAAAAAGACCACTCAACAGATTGAGAAATGTCTCTGTCTCTGATGCTCACCATTTTCTCTGCTGGGAACTGATTCTCTAAGTG
This sequence comes from Neoceratodus forsteri, assembly GCA_016271365.2. Classification (NCBI taxonomy): domain Eukaryota; kingdom Metazoa; phylum Chordata; order Ceratodontiformes; family Ceratodontidae; genus Neoceratodus; species Neoceratodus forsteri. Next base: position 763,658,830 of record CM057451.1, read on the forward strand.
CTGGAAAGAGATAGAAAGTTGTCTCTTTCCTGTGCAACATAGTTAAAATGAGCCTTGAAATCCCATGATACCACAGGGCTGGGACATATCATCACTTCCAACAGTTTAGTTTACTTGTGCTCTGTCAGAGAGATGTGTTGCAAAAAGGGAACAAACCCATAAACAACTAACAAGAGTCCAAGTAGCAGTGCAGCAGTCAGATAGCAGAAAACACGCTTGAAGTAGTTGTCATTTCAAACAGAATTTCCATATTTTATTCCTGTAAATTCAAGCAAACAGTCATGTATTTCACTCCAAGCAGGAAGCGCCTAGTGCTTCTGCATACAGCCTTCAAAGAGGTTGTGGAAATTCTGTTTCAAATGACAACAGCTTTAAGTGTGTTTTCTGCTGCCTGACTGCTGCGCTGCTACTTGGACATTTGACATGTCATCACTGTCAGCAACTATCTTCTTTGTTTTTTTCAGTAAGGTCCAATCAGATCCAGTCAAACCGCAGACAGTTTTTACCAGTTCTGCAGTTGCTTCTCTAGGAAGTAAACAAGTTCAGCTGCCCATTTATGTGTGAACAGAAGTTGAATCAACCTAACCTTATTCAGTATGAGTGAAGCGAAATCCAACCTCCTATAAGTAACACCTTTTACAATCAAAATCTGTGCAAGTGGCTTGCAACACAGATGCAGATGTATGAATTCATACAGAACAAGAATTTGATGTACAATTGAAGGAATGACATTTCACAACTCCCACAAATTTCAAATTGATTTTGGATGATGATGAAGCACGTTACAGTATTACTAGTAACAGTAGTTGTAGTGGTAGTAGTATTTTTGTTTATTCTAGGCAACATTGCACAGGCTCAGGGTGCCTAACATAAAGCTCATATTAACAGCAGCCACACACACAAAGATATATATGTATGTGACAATAATTCTAGCTTCAAGATATTAAAATTAATTTAACAGCCCCTGAAAAAACTAAAACTAACTTCAAAAAATGGAAATAAAAGGAATTAATCAAGGTAGGCCAGGCTGAACACGTGGTGCTTGAGTCCCCATTTAAAATACGCCACAGAGTGGGCTTCTCTTAGATGATGGGGCAGTTGCATAGACTAGGCTCCACAATCACAAATGCCCTTTTCCTAGACAGTTGAAGTCTGGATTTGGGGACCTCGAAGAGACCCACCTCGGAAGAATGGAGAGTGTAGTAAGGAGTATATTGACAAAGAAGCTCTTTAAGGTAGTCTGAGCCTAAATCCTGCAGGGCTTTGTTTTTTAGCAGACCTGTTTTATAGGAGACATGCCATCTCTTCAGCTGGTAGTGAAATGTCCATAGCACAGAGAACATATGAATGATGCAAGGAACTGCAGCAATCAGCCTGGTTGTAGCATTCAACACCAGGTGCAAGCAATGTGCCAATCCTGCAGATAGCCCAAGGTACAGAATACTAGAGCAATCCAACATCAGCATAAAAAAGGCATGTACCAGTGTCTTAAGGTCCTCAGAGTCAGGATATGGTTTAATGCAGGCAGTGTTTCTTAAGTGGAGAAAGCCACCACGCAGCACAACTGACAACTGATGTTCTATTGTCAGACTGCAATTCATGATGAGGTCCAGATTTTTTACAATATCACCTGTTGAGAGAGGGCAGCCTCCAGATGTAACCCAGACACTTTACCTCAAATTCCTGCCAGTCTCTGACAGCCTGTATCCACTAGTAACACTTCCATCTTGTCTAGGTTCCATTTCAACAAGCTGGAGACTGCCCAGTTGCTGATGTCTGATAGGCATCTATTCTGTGCCTTGACAAAGTGCATCTCACCTGGGGCAAATGACTGGTAAAGTTGAGAATCATCAGCACAGCAATGCAAACTCAACCCATGTCACCAAATGACCTCTCCCAGTGGCAGCACATGCACTGCATCCAGCATGGAAGACAAGATTAAGCTCTGCTGCACCCGACAGTTAAGGGCAACAGGGCACAAGGCACAATTTTGTAGCACTGCTTGCTGCACCCTGCCAGAAAGGAAGAACTCAAACCACTTTAAAACAATGCCTATAAGTACTTCCAAGTGCTTCAGTCAAGCAGTTAAAAGTTCATGGTCTACAACGTCAAATATCGATCACAGATTGAGGAGAACCAACATGGAACACTCTCCTCTGTCCCTAACTAGGAGAAGGTTATTTTTCACCCTGATGAGTGCTACCTCCATACTGTGATACCTCCCGTAGTCTTACTGGAATGGCTCATCAATAGCAGATTTCTCCAAATGGGTCTTGACTTGAATCACCATGACCCTCTTGACAATCTTCCCAAAAAAGTGAAGGTTAAAGACAGGTCTGTGATTGGATAAGATGTCAGGGTCCAGCAATGACTTCTTTAGGAGGGGGATTTAGCAGTGCTTTTTCCAATCCATATAAAATACATCCTCCTCTAAGAAGCACCTGACAATCTCAACCATCACCAGAACCAAGGACTCCTCTGACAGTCCACTAACAGTCAGGTTTGTCCCAGGTCCAGCACACAGAAAGTGGGATGCAGCTCAGAAAGCAACTGGAGAATCTCTCCAGTTAATACTAACTGAAACTCTCTCCAGACTGATGGAGTGCCCCCCATCTGCTAAGAACTGTCTACTGCTAGGTCATGACAGTCAACTCAGGGAGATCCCAGATTAAATAAGAATATCCTTTCAATGAAGAGCTGAGCAAACTATTTGCATATTTCTGTCAAAACCGTCCTCCAGACTGAAGACAGGCAGGATGTAAGAGTCTTTCCATAGTGTGGAAAAACTAAGTCAGCCTGGTCCTACTTGTAGCAATCACCCATGATAGGAACTCTGCCTTCCTCAGTGTGATTGCCCCCTGATACTTCTTATAATGAATCCTCAGGGTTAGTTTTATCCTCAAAGGACTGCAGTCTCCTCCAAGAATACTCCAACCTCCACCCTTTGGTCGTCTACTGCAGAAGCACCTCACTGTACCAGGGTGAGCCTTTGTGAGAGGCTCAAGAACATACACAGAACAATGCAAGAGAGTTAAGCATGGCAACGACAGTCATACTTTACTATAAGCATCCACCACCTTCTCAAACCCTCTGCATACACCTGCAACATGCCAAGAAGTCCAGTGCCACCATAAGCCTATCAGGTTCATGACTACATTTTGAACAATGCCAGAATAAGTCCACAGGAGGGATGTCCTTTCAGAGGAACCCTGATGAGTAAACTCACAGCATGATTACTACCTAGTACAGTATACATGTTGCTGAATCACATATAAATGCTTCATTAGGATCTGTGTGATGTTAGTCACTGTCACCAATGCAACAACTACTCCTCAAAACCAATTTCAGACATGTTTCCATATGATAATGAAGCAAGTCACACTACAGTGCCACTACCTAGTACTGTACCAATGGTGCTGAATAATGGATAAATACCTTTCTAGACTCTATGTAATGCAAGTCATTGTCACTGACGCAAAACTTCTAAATTCTGGAATATTGCAATCTAACAGTATCTGTACCAGTTCCTCACATTATTAGATTAAGGTTTTACAGGAGACATATCTTTGATTTGCTGCTCATTGTTACATGCTTCATTGTCTCTGCCTGTTCTTGAAATTATTGTGGATATATCTTCTTTGTATGGGTTCATTAACTTTCATGCTTTGTGATTAATCTTTGTTTTATACTGTGAACCCTCAATTGTAAAGCATTTTGTGATACATTTGTATGGGTGGGAAACCACTAGATCATCAGGAGACAATATGGGAGTCTGCGACACAAACATAAGTCAACAGAACAGTGGCCCAGAAGCAGGCAGAAAGATACAGGGTGAGTGAGTGAAGGGGCAATTGTGGTGGTAGTGCTGCTTCTCATAAGTTCCAGGCGTGATATAGCACTGTGCTACTGGCACTATGACATGCTTAGACCTCTGTGGGTGTAACAATCCTGCATATTTAGTGTGTGATAGACAGGTTTGCACCCACTAGCATCTGAGGCTCCATTTGCATTGCAACATAGTTGTGGAGAGACTGTCGTCCACCTAACAACTAAGTGCAAACATTTTATACAGTAAAAACTGGTAGTGGCACATGGGGAGACTGTGCTGCATTTGTGTACCTTCACCAATTGTGATAATGTATGCGCCCCTGAATGTTTATAGTGTAAGTACTAATACTAGGATTTGAAGTCATTAGTGACCTTTCTACAGCATGGATAATGCTTGCTTTGCAGGAGAGACCTCATAGCATGGCTAGATTGAACTGCTCATGACATTTAGACATTCTCCCATAAAGGACAGGCAAAAGTATTGAAGGCAAATTACAAGTCAGAATAAAAATGTAAATATATGAAAACCACCACAAACTCACAGACTCAAATGCAGTTGTGGCTATTGTATCCTACCACTGGTCAGTCTATACCCATCAGTCATTTAAAATAACACCCAAGAGTAGAGGCAAGACCACACATCATCATACATTGTCGGTGGTGGCCAGAAATCAGAACAGTGGCAGCAACCAACACCACTTACGTTTACTTGCTATTTATCCATAAGAAACCACAGACAGCACTGACCCATCCTGTCCTCACTTCCTACCTGGTGCAACCAGGGACTAAGATCACATTGCAGTCTGTGCTTACATCTCCATTTCTGGCCGATGGATCAGTGGTGGAATCCTAACCATCACCCTCAGTGCAGAGCTGCCATTCACTGGGAAAATGACATAGAAAACTAATTTAAAAAGCATTATCTGCAGAGCAGCCATTTAGTGAAATATCTGTATAAAATAGAAGGTGTTTTCTCATCATGCATGGCTGTTCTCTCTGATTGACTTGATATTGCAGGCAATAATATGTAAGTGTTTAATATATGAGTTCTTATACATTGACAAAGTGGAGTCAGGGGATAGAATTCAAGTCAGTAAATTGAAGCCACCCTGAGAAAAAGTAATCTCAAGCGTGACTAGAAAATATAGGTTCATCATTGGGGATGGGGAGGGCAATTTCTGAACTCAAGTTTCATTTCACTAGCCTTCCACATTTCTAATGCATAAACAAGTTTCTGAGCAGTATAAGAGGAAGTGAGAAAAGATGTGAGTGTATTAAAAACTGAAGAAATCCTTACATTCAGTGACACATACAGTGTAGTAATTGAAAAATGTAAAGTAGTCCATTAGAAAGCACACTGATATATTCCTTTAGCTTAAACAGCTTTGCCTTAGCACCTTTAACAATAGCCAGAATTTCAAATGTTTAAAGGAAGAATCTTGCCTTGTAAAAACTGTGTCCACTTTCCTTCACTTTATATTCTCAGTACTCAGCACCACTAGTAGCCATGCCCAGCTCAATTTTTTTATTTTAAAATACATGTCCAATATTCTAATTCAATTAAATATATTAATCTTATAATCTCATATGTCAACTTATAGAATACCAGTTCAGCTGTAAAATAAGGGCTACATTACCTAACTATAAAACTTCCCAAGGCCAAAGATCATTTACATTTAGGGCCTGTAAAGGCTGGAATACACTGCCATGGGATATTGTTGGCTCGATGTGCTTATGCAACTGAATGAGATAATATGAAATTATGCTTGTGTAATTTGATTTGCTTTGTGGCTTCCTGCCTTTCTATCATTGGGTTAGAAAAATGGATGAAGGATGGTAGGGAGAGCAATAGGGTAGCAGAGGACCCAGCCGGTATGGAATGAGAACTGTATGGGGGCGAGTCGGATTAGGCGGTATGAGCCATGATGGGTACACCCAAAGAAATATCAACATCAGGTCAGACAGAGCAAGTGAATAATGCAGACTTGGCAGTGAACTACACCAAGGTGTACTGTGAGAGATGGTCAGAGGTAGGCAAATGGACTCTAAGGTCAGACTGAAGGAGAACCAGATGGAGGCACCTAGACACCGGATGGACCAGGGGAAAGACAGAGATAGGGGGAAACCCCACAGAAAGCAGAGGACCAGGAAGGAAGGAGAGCACTCAACTGATCCAAGGAGAGGTATGCATGATCAAGCAATGTAAATGAATGGACCCTGAGGACAGACAGAGAACCCAGGGTCAGCGAAGGAGAACAGGACTCCAGCAGGGATGAGCAAGAGATGTCAACGACAGTAAGCAAAGATGAGAAATGTATTGCAGGAGGTCAATACAGGCAGGAAACAGGGAACATAGGGAACATAGGAAACAGCAGGAACATGCATACTGCACAACAGACCCGAGTTTTCAAGGACGACCCTGAGTTTGCAGCTGATTATTCCTCAGTACCTCATAAAATTTGCAGTCTAGAGACAAAATAGAAAGCACAGATTGAATATGGAACATGTGGCTGCACACGGAGCGAAGGAACAGGAGGCAAGGACAAACACAGATGATGACTGCCACAAGAGGGAGGCAGATCAATCAAGGAGCACAAGATCAAATGAGAGGTATGCTTTTTTGAGCAAGGTGAGGAAGTAGACACCGAGGCAGAAAAAGACATGAACAGGTGATGTGAACGATTAGACCCTGATGGTGTGGGTGATGAGATATCAAAGTATTGAATAGAGTGATGTAAGGAATGAGGCTCCTCAAAATGAGATACAGTCCGAGGCCAAGAAGGCATGTCCATAACCAAAAGGTATGCGAGGTAGATGGATGGTATGCCTGATAGAGCAATGTGACTAATTAAACTGCACAAAAAGAGGTAGATTCAGAAATGAATATAGCGACGTAAGCAATTATACTCTTCAAAAGGTGGTAGATTTGGAAATGATTGTGAAAGGAATTTGAACGATGGTGGAGAGCCTCTAGCCAGCCCTTAGCAAAGGGCAATGGACAGGAAGGCAGGACTCATGAGTGGAGGGAGACTCAAATCGAGGTAGCAGGGATGGATGAGGAGTGAAGCCATGAGTGGAGTGAATCCCTGATGACTGGCACTGGAAAAGGCATTACCATAGCCAGAGGTAATTTATTTATTATATTTTATTTATTAGCTTTAGGTAACCAGGTAAGTGCACTAGGCAAAAAAACTGCCTATTTTCAGGCACGACCCAGGAGAGTACAAGTTGACAAATACAGTAGTGAACAACAATTGGGTACATAAAGTTGGTAAACTGTCAAGGCAACAATTACATCAGCAGAAGTAGATTACAGGACTTAACAGCATGGAGATAACATCAGGAACAGGTTAAATATAACTTGCATAATCGCACAATGATGGCATATTGGTAAACAAACAGTCATATTGCCTAGCTGGGGAGAAAAAACAGGAAACACTAGTACACATAAGGCTTACATAAACAAAGAGCATGTATACAGCTGATTGTTCAGAGTTGAGAGACAAGAAGTTAAGTGCATTCTCAGATTCCAAGAGCATAAAGAGAGAACAGAGCATGCTTGAATGTAAGGTGAGGTCTTAACATGCAGAGGGAGTGAGTTCCAGAACCGAGGTGCAAAATATGAAAAAGCTTGCTCACCCATTTTAGTGGAACAGGGCTGAACAGTGAGCAAGGGGGAGGTGGAAGACCTAAGGGAGTGAGAGTGAGAGACAGGGGTAAGCAGGTCACCCAGAGAGGAGGGGCAGGGGGGTTCTGGATAGGGAGTCAACAAAACACCCAAGAGTATAAGAGCATAGGGCTTTGGGTGACAGCCAGTTTGAAGCAAAATAGAGCTGGCAGTGATGGGTTAAGCAAGGAACCGATAAGACAAATTTACAGATGTTGTTGTTAGATATGTCCCATGGGTGAAAACCCCAGCATTGGTATGAGAGAGTACAGGGAAGGCATATAACAGTCATGTGAGTAAAACACCTCTCGCTGCTGAGATCCTAGACACTGGAGTGAGAGAGTGACGCACTCTATAGGCCACACCAATCTTGGCACTGACTGATCGGCATACCTCACTGATTTGAGCAGCAAAATCAAGTACCAGGTCCAGAATAACCTCAAGATATTTGAAGGATAAGGTGTTATCGACAGTGGTCACATCTCAGCAGTAGACCAGGAGCTTGGGGGACTCAGCAGGTACCTTTCTAGGGGACCCAAAGAGCATGGCCTGGGTCTTGGATAAATTCAGGGTTTGTAAGTTAGAGGAAAACCAGGCTTGTAGGGTCTGAAAGGCAGATGAGATATGTTGATTGATGTCACTAATAGACTTGGAGGCAGAATAAAGCACCAAGTCATCTGCGTACATGATAATACCGCAGTGGGTAGGCAGAGTGGGGATATCATTTAGGAAAAGAGAAAAGAGAAGAGGACCAAGAATTGATCCCTGTGGAACACCACAGGAGATAGAAGCAGGGGAGGAGAGAACCTTACAGAAAGAGACGGCCTGAGATCAATTTTCTAGGTAGCTGCCAAACCAGGATAGTGTAGTGTCAGAGGCGCCGAATGACCACAGTTTAGCCAGAAGAAGGGTTGATGCACCATATCAAATGCTTTGGACAGGTCTATGAACACCGCTCCAGTAAGTAAACCCATGTTCATGTTGCATCTGACATCGTTGGTAAACTGGGTGAGAGCAGTAGTTGTGCTGTGCCCAGCCTTAAAGCCATGTTGTACTGGAGTTTGGAGGTTAGACTTGTGGAAGTATGCAGAGACCTGTCGGTGAATCAGTTTTTCAAGCAATTTACTGAGCATGAGCAGGAGTGATATAGGGCAGTAGTTCAGTAAGAGTTTGACGTGTCGTTTCTTAAACACTGGAATGTTTCTGGCAACTTTCCAGACTAAGGGGATGGAGGCAGAGCAGATCGAGAGGTTGAAAAACTTGGTCACAGGAGCCACCAGACACGAAGCAAACTGCCTAAGGAACCTAGTTGAGAGATATGGAGATGTATTGAAGCTGTGGGCAGAGGCATGGCATAGAAGGCCATGATAGAAATGCTCAAGGAAGCAATGTACAGAAAGGAACCAGGAGGGAATAAATAGCGAATGATGACCGGAGTCAGGAACCTAAGACATGTGACAAGAGGGCCAGGGGGTGAAGAAATGGCATATGATTCATGATAGATATACCCAAAGAAATATCAATCGTACACCAAATTGAGTCAGCCAGGGACAGCCAAATGATGCCAGATGAAGAGGAACGCTGTTGAAGCATAGCCAGCCAATGAGCTCGAATGAGCGATGTGAGAAAGCAAAAAGAATTATTGACTGGAGGCCACATGGAGCCCATGGAAGAGGACTTACTGGGCAGTTGAGGAAGTCTGATCAATCGATGGAAATAGATGAACAGGTCAGCGTGAGGCATTGTCGAGGAGAGAGGGCTAAATGAACTGGAACGAGTCATCGAGAGACAGGTAAAGCCATATGGCCACATAGGTAAGCCCTGAGTGGAAGGCAGACTTATGGAGCGAGGTGAAGGATGACCGTAATGGTGGCTGAGGAGAAGGAGAAAAAATGAGCGCACCCGTTTTTTTTTTTTGTTTGTTTGTTTGTTTTTTGTCATTCATTGTGGGAACTAGAAAAGGCGCTAGGACAAGGAAGGAAAAATTAGGAAACAGATGAGGTACAATGCTGGAATGAAGACATGGAGGCTGATGCAGGAAAGTGAGGTATGAAAGGACAAAGGACGGAGGGAGGTCAATGGGGTAGCATAGGGCCCAGCCGTTACAGGATGAGAATGACAGGAAGGCGAGCTGGATGAGGTGGCATGCAGGCCGGGTTCGATGAAAGGCCATATGGAGGAAGCCATAGATGGCCTGATGATGTGAATAGCAGAGCAAGCTAATAGAAAAAACCATGGCAAGATGAGATAGAGAAGCCTGGACTGGAGTGAATCCTTGATGGCTGATGAAGGATGGAACCAGAGATAAGCAGCATGATGGCCATTGATCGATGAGGTGGGCATATGAGGAACGATAGCAATGCCCAACAAAATGTTATCAAATGCAGCTGAGGAAGGTAACATAGGAGCAGATAAAGTATGAAGATGGATTGAAATCAGGAAGGCAGGTACTGGAAAGCGAGGTAAGAAAGGACGTAGGATGGTAGGGAGTGAATTTGAGGAGAAGGCGAGGTACAGTGGAATGGAGAGGGTGAGGCATGTTGAAAGAGTGAAGCGCTAGAGACTGACACAGGGAAAGCGAGGGAGGATGAGGAAACAACCTAGTTTAGCAACTGTAGGAGACAGAGGACACCATGGATACTGCACAACAGCAGACAAGGTAGACAGGAATTCCACTGGGAAAACTGCAGCACTCACAGGATCATAAGACCCAGTGAGGAGATCCATACCCAATAAGGCTAGACAGTTGTTTTTTTTTTGTAACTGCAAAGGTCAAGCATCTCTTACATAAGCATGGGAGTGGGAACTTGTGAGAAATCATAGTCAAACACATGACGGGGACAGTCACTACAAAAGCAAATCCTACTTCAGTTGCAGCCAAGCATTCAACGTTAAGAAAACCAGTAGGGACTAATGTTGTGCTACATTTCCATGGCACCTTATGACCACACAGCACCATGGGACAGTGCAATTGCCCTTTAAGAACCCCAGTGTGAATGTGAAAGCAATTTGTTTGGTGTTGCCTAGCTGGGAGCCAGATCAGAGCCATCATGCACTTACAGAATCGCAGACGAGTGGCCGGGAATTGGAAAGCAAAGCTAGACAGATCGCAAATGTAGTGAATTGCAGAGCACAGTGGGAGAAAGAATGAGTAGCCAGAAACAGACATTGTTGAGACCAAGAGGCTCACTGAAACTGGCACCGAGTCATCTAATGTGGAAAATAACATCAGGAAGTCTACAAAAGTCCCAAAGGCACAGAAAGCCCCACTTGGCCAAGCGGAAGATCCCCGGATCGGAGTGCTGCACAGCAGCAGTAGCACCCCCTCACCATGCTGTCACACTCCATGGATTCGAACACCTGGGCAGACTGAGTGGCAGTAAGGAAGGAGAGATCGAGGCCTTGGGTGAGGGGCTGGAAGGGAAGGCTGCATTATGAGCTAGTGCAGCTTACTCATGAGCAGATCGTCAGGGGAACTAGGAATCAAAATGATAGCATGTCCAGAAGAACGCAGACTATATCCTGTGTTCAAATTCATTCTGCAATCATTTGGGCCGATGTAAAATATACCGACCGGGGCACCAAATGCGTGGCAGACATCGAGGAGGCAGCCAACTGGCAGCAAGGAGGAAATAAAAATGGAGAGAATGAACAGCTGACGGAGCCTCTAGTGCAAATGAAAATGAATCCTGGCAAAGCCTGGGATGTTTGTGACATTTTAAGCTCAATGGGGAAGTGATGTTGTTGTTCCAGCCATTGAACCGCAGGCTTAAAGCCCTCCCATTGTCAGTTTCTGGGTACTTTAAAGGAAAACAGTGGAAATGTTAGCAAGATGTGCACAGTCATTGTCATGTGGTATTTTAGTGACCAGTTTCCTCCATAAGTGAAATTTCAAAGCCATTTAAGTAATCTTTTTAAAAAATCAGTTTTACAAGTATGTGTCCATGCTGAGCTCCAGTTCAATTCCATCTCAATTACAGTATTTAAATGAGTCCAGCTCAAAACATTGATATAAACTAGTGATGGGTGCTAGTATGTCTTTTTTTCACTATTTTTAAATAATAAATAGTTTTTAACATCATCCAAGACTGTTTTTTTTATTTGATTCCATTTCTGTTTGCCTGACATTTGTTTCTACATATCTAAATGCGTCCCATGCTCAGAGTGTCTCAATGCCTCCAAAGTTTCAGTACTGTAGGTGTTATTTCAAACAGCATTACTCAGCAAATGTGTAGTATTGAAAAATGGAGAATTATCAGCATTTGCTCCATGTTGTGTATTTTAAAGTTTCATTAATCTGTTTATGTGAAGTAGCACTTACTTTTCATGTCACTTCGCTCATTCTGCAACTTCTGTTTTCAGCATGGCTTCAGTGCAGTTCAGCATATTGTCTGTTTGTGTACATACTCAAGCTGAGGACATGCTGGAGAAGTGCATGCTCACATTAGTTTACAGGCACATTGTGTTGGTGCATGTGTATCTTAGCATGAGTAGCCCTGGCAATCTTTTGTTTTAAATTCATTACAATAGTTTCAATGTTTGACTTAATACAGGAGTCCTCATACATTGTTTACTGCATTGATGTTTGCAGCATTATTTTACAATCATTATTGTGGCACTGTCATAGGGGCATAGGTCAGGAAGCATAGGAAGACCAAGAGAAGTTACACAATTTGTAAGTAGCACTTTATTATTATCAATAAGAGTAACATAGCAAAAGTAAAATTGTACAGGATGACACTTCATAAAGGCAGTACAAACAAAAAATTCCTTTATCTGAGTCTCCGCCTTGAAAAAGAATAGCTCTGTTTATAGGAGTGATTTTTGCCTTGCAGTTCAAAATCTGCATTCCATTGTTGTAAATTACATATCGTATTTTTTTTTCACAAAAAGTATCAACGCTTTGTCAGTTTTCTTCCTGAGGCTAACCTGAAGAGCACATCTAGTCTTAACAGATGCAACAAAATAAAACATTCTGTCCCAGAGTTGGTCTCCTGTTGACAACTCTGTAAACAAGCTTGTGGAAGTCAAAATCATTCTCACGGTCAATCCCCTGTATTACAGATGTTATTTTTTAAGAAATCCAATAGCTTTCTACAATCATTTCAGCAATATAAGTATGTGCATTTGCAAACCAAGGGATCCCAGTTTCACATAAAGATTCAGATTTTTTTTTAACCACAGAGAAGCAAGGGAAGGAAGAAAGAAAAATTAAAAACAGTAAGAAGGAAGAGAGACAGCAGGGGGACATTGTGGGGACATCAGAGGGGTCAATTCCTAGATGTCACAACTTAAGAAAAAATTGTGCAATCCAACAGGCAAAAAACAGGCAAGAAGTAGAACAGAAGAGGCAAAATAGATCCTTGCTCTTAATGTTTTCTGCATAATAAATGAGACAGGATCTTACCTAACACTATCACATACACCCCTCTTTAAAAGGGAACCTTTTTTTCCTTAATAAAAAATAAAACAGGTTTCCAAAACCATTTTTAATCTCTCTTTTAACATTACCATGTACCATTTACAGTTCTTTGCATATGCAGTATTCCTTTTTCCATAACATCTTTTACAGCAAACTGTTCACTTAAGTACACACATTTTTTCAACCTTTTGAATTCTCAATAATTTCTGCACCATATCATAACAGAAAATTAGCACTGACATTCTCATTTCCAGATCTGTGCATCACTTTAAATTTAAATGGCTAAAGTGACAGGTACCACTTTGTGATTCTGGGATTTTTTCCTTCATTTGATTAAGCCAACAAAAAGGATCGTGATCCATTATAAGTACAAAGTCAGCTTCTAGCAGATAAAACTTAAGGGACTCCATTGTCCATTTCATAGCAAGGCATTCTTTTTCAAGAGTGGAGTACTTTTCTTCTCTGTTGTGCAGTTTCCTGCAGATATACAACATGGGACATTCCTTCCCTTCTACTGTATATTCTGACCCAGGACTGCACCTTAGCCTACCTCTGATGCATCTATAACAGAAATTGTTTCTCAAAGTCTGGAAGTCTTAAAACAGGGACCGAACATAATGCAGCCTAGATGGCCTGAAAAGCCTAATTAAATTCTGGGGACCATTTCATATTATTTAGGAACCATTTCTGCATGAGTTCAGTGAAGGTAGTAACCAACTGGACAAAGTTGGGAACAAATCTATGATATTAACCAGCCAGACCCAAAAACGACATGACATGTTTCTTTGTTTTAGGGATAGGACTGTTAGTTATAGATTCTGTCTTGGAAATCTCTGGCTTTACTTCTCCATTTCCCAAAATATAACCCAAATATCTGGTTTCCTGCATTCCTAGTGCACACTTGGAAGGATTAATGGTCAGACCTGCATATTTGATAGATTGGATAACTGCTCGTAGGTGTTCCAGGTGACTTTCCTAGTCAGGAGGGTACACCAGAACATCATGCAGGTAAGCAGGACAATAATCAGTGTGAGATACTAGAGTTACATCCATGTACCACTGGAAGGTAGCGGGTGCACCATGTGAACCAAAAGGGCATGAAGGTGAACTGACAGAATCCAACTGCAGTGGAAAATGAAGTTTTGACTCTGGCTTCTTTAGCTAGGGGAAATTGCCACTAACCCATGGTGAGATGGAGGCAGTATAGCGCAGTGGCCTAAGACTCTGAGCTGCAAATTTGGTGACATCCAGCAGACCAGACCTGGGTTTGAATCCCACAGCTTCCACTTGCATACTGTGTGATCCTGAGCAAGTCACTTAACCTCCTTATGCTCCCAGGTTGCTCCTGTGAAAAAGCTTTCAGCTTAGTGTGCTATACCTGGTTAAAAAACAACTAGATCAAGGTTACTTATGTACTTGGCACTTCCCAATCTGTCCAAAAAAATAATCTATCCTGGGCACAGGATAACTGTCAAAGATGGACACTTGATTCAGTTTCTTAAAATCCAGGCATATTCTTATACTCCCTTCATCTTTATTACAGTCACCATTGGTGATGACCAAGCACTTTGATTCTTCAGTGATAGCCAACTCTTTCATTTTTTTTATTTTCTGCTCTTAGCTGCTCTAGCAGTCTGTATGTCTTTTGCCTGATGGGGTGAGCATTCTCTGTCACTATTACATACTAGACCCCTTTTGCTTGGCCTGGTACTGTGGCAAAAATAATTTGAAAAGTTTTTACCAAGTTACAAATTTCTGCAGTTTGTTCTGTGGGTAAGGAAACATTCCCCTTTACAGCATCAACAGTTACAGTTTGTTCCAGACTGTCATAAACTACATCAATATATTCTTCATCAGTTTCTGGTAATACTAACAAAGCAACTTTTAGTGTTTTTATCCAAGCCATTTCTTCAGGAGGTTTGCATGGTGTATTTTGATAGGGTTTTTCCTGTCGGGTGGGTGTGGGTGGGGGTCCTCATTAATTCAGTGTCAGTGGCTCAGTAGGTAGCACACTCGCCTCTGAGGCCGGAGATCAGAGGGCTGTGGGTTCAGTTCCACATCTGGCACTTGCTAATATCCCAGTACTGACACCCAGTGCAGCATGAGAGGGTGCTGCACTCTGAGGTGCCGCTCGGATGAGACGTCAAACCGAGGTCCCATCTGCCTGGACTGGTGATAGTTCAGGTGGATGTTAAAGATCCCATGGCACTTATCAAGAGTAGGGAATTTCCCCGGTGTCCTGGCCAAATTTTCCTCATTCACTAAAAATACCACCAACAGCTTAATCTGGTTCAAGGTCAGTTGGCATTCATCTGTATCCCCTTCCCCCGGGTCGTGCCTGAAAATAGGCAGGATTTGTCTAGTGCACTTACCCGGTCAACAAAAGCTAAATAAATAAATTCTCATAGTTAAAGGGGCACTGTCAGCTTTGCTCATCTGTTTTTCTCTGAATGCAAGTAGTGTGCCTCTTGGCACACACGTACCAAAGACTGAGTCTTGAATGCCTTTACACCTCACAAACAGAGTTAATTTTGCCAGTTTTGCTTATTTTTGAAAGATTAGGTTGCCAGTCGGACTGACAGAAACTCACCCAACACCCAGAAGCACAAACTGGTAAAGACCGCACGTCTGCCACAAGCACGGTCCTGAAGTGTGGTTTTGGTACATGCAGTGTAGAAAATCAATTCCATTTGGAGCATCATGATTACTGGAATTGTTGTTGGTGTGAACAAACAAAAACCAAGGACTGAGAGGCCAGCAATTTACTTTTCAAAAACAGGTCTGAAATCCCACGCATACGCAAGATCAACTTGCTCTTGAGCATGTGCGGGATCTTCACTCATGCCGTGCTTGCGCATGCCTGGGATTTCAGACTCATTTTTAAAAAGTAAATTGCTGGCCTCTCGGTGCTCAGTTTTTGTTCATACATACCAACAACAATTCCGGTAATCACAATGCTTCAAATGGAATTGATTTTCTACACTGCATGTCCCAAAACTGCTCTTTTTGGGACCGCTGGGCCAGGCAGAGACGGGCAGTCTTGACCAGCCTATGCTTCTGGGTGGTGGTGAGTTTCTGTCGGTCTAACCAACAACCTAATCTTTCGAAAATAAGCAAAACTGGCAAAATTAACTCAGTTTGTAAGGTAGAAGGGCATTCAAGACTTTCAAGTCTTTGATACGTGTGTGCCAAGAGGCACACTACTTGCATTTAGAGAAAAATAGATGAGCAAAGTTGACAGTGGCCCTTTAACTTTACCAGTATATCTAACCACTCTATAAGGCCCTTGCCACTTCATTAACAGTTTGTTTTCTGCAGTGGGTAACAGTAGCAAGACCTTTTCACCGGATTCAAAAACGTTTTCTTTTTCCCTGTGGTCTTAATACACATTCTGCTGTTTTGGGGCTTCTTCCTGATTACTGTGGACAATTTCAGTATATTTTGCCAGTTTCATTCTTAGTGCACACATATGAGATGTAACATACTCTTTCTGAGGTTATTGTCCCATGTTTCTTTTACTACATCTAGTTGCCCTCTAGGTTGCCTAGCATACAACATTTCAAAGGGTGAAAAACCTGCTAATGCTTGTGGCACTTCTCTGTAAGCAAAAAACAGGTACGGTAAGTACTGGTTCCCATATTTCCAATCACCTTTCACAACTCTTTTTAACATGCATTTTAGGGTTTAATTAAAATGCTCACCAGGATCATCTGTCTGAGGATAAGTAGAGGTTCTTATGGCAGTGATACCCAGTAGTCAGTACAGCTACTTCAGCAAAGCTGCATCAGAATTACTACCCTGATCAGTAATAATCTGTGTAGGTATGCCCACACAGCTGAAAATTTTGACACACTCTGCTACCACTTTTGGGGCTGTCACAGTACGCATTGGAACTGCCTCTGGATATTGAGCAGAATAGTCACATACTACCAGAATGAATTGATTACCCTTTTTACTTTTGTGTAAAAGGCCAACCATGCCCATTACAATTCTCTCAAAAGGCACATCAATCAAGGGTACAGGCACCAGAGGCACCTTGTCTTTTTCAAGCACTGGAACTACTTTCTGACATTCAGCACAAGAATTGCAATAGGCAGCAATATCATCATGAATCCCAGGCCAGTAAAATCTGGACAATAATATGGGAAGGGTTCAGTCCCTCCCCAAGTGACCAGCCATAGGACTATCATGTGTTATCTGTAACAACTAGGTTCTATGCTTCTTTGGTATGACCAATTGTTCTATCTGTTCCTGTGTCTGAGGATTAAAGGAAAACTGCACCCTCATATTTTGTAAATGTTATTTGTTTCCATGTCAGCAGACAATTCTTTTCATGTGGCTGTTAGGGATATACATGTTTGTTTTGGTTTGTTTGCACTGTTCATGCTAGTTCCTTTTAACTATTCTGGGGATCTCCATTTTATGGTTGTTGAAATCTCATAGTGCATGACAGCTGCATTAGCAAATGAAAATATGATGTCACATCACCCATTTATACCACAAATCTCCATGATGAAAGTACAGATATCCTGAAAAAAACTCTCTTGAAACACACTAACTGAACACATTTTAAAGGGGGAAAACTCTGCATTACAGCTCAGATAGTTTGCAAATCTAATTGAAGGTACAGGTGGTATTTCACACCTTGCTGCATCTTGTTTTGTTAAACTCTAAATAAGCAGACAGGCATACTATGGAGTCTAAAGAGTGCTGTCACATTTTACATGTCAGGCAGTAATCAGATTTCTGAAGAAATCAGATTCCCTGAAAACCTGATCGAGTTTTCTGTGGTGCTGTTTACATTCAGGCTATTTTAGTAATCTGACTAGGTATGTCCGTTTAAATGTCAGGGAGGAATCTGATTTCTTTTACACGGGATCCATTTGTAACATTACTAGTTTGTCTGCAGTATGCAGTTAGTATTTTGACAAAAGAAAGCTTGTCCACAAAAAGGTAGGAGCATTTGCCCTCAACTACCTCAAACCTCAAGCTCTACCCCATAGGTACCCCACTTCAGTAATGCCTCACAGCTAGCTACTCAATATTCGGCCTTCAATTACTCTGCCTACTATCTAGCTCACAACAACCCCCACTCTAGTATCCCTCTCATAACTACCCATTATTGTGCTCTGTAATTACCTCACCCCAATATCTGCCCTTAACTAACCCCGCACTAGTAAAACTCTTAAAGCTATCCAACATTCTGCCCTGCAGCTACATCACCCCAGTATCTGCTGCACAACTACCCTCACTCTAGCAACAATAATGCAGGTATATGATATTCTGCCCTTCAGCATCCCCACACCACAATATTTGTCCTACAACTACCCACGGTATTAACATTGTCAGGGTCACAGCTACCTACTATTTTGCCCTGTAACTACCTGGCAACACAATATCTGCCCCAAGCCACCCCACTCTAGTAACACTCTCACAGCTACCCAATATTCTACCCTGCAACTACCCACTCTCCAATATCAGTCCCACAACTACCCTTACTATAGAAACACTCTCACAACTATCCAATATCTTGCCATGCAACTACTCCACACCCCACTATTAAACCCACAGCTGCCCACTCTCTAGTAACATTCTTGCAGCTACCCAACATTGTGCCATATAACTACCCCACTCCACAAAATCTGTTCTACAGTTACTCCACTCTAGTAAGACACTCATAGCTATACAATATTCTGCCCTACAACCACTCCCAGCCACAGGATATGCTCAGTAACTGCCCTTCTGTAGTATCACTCTCACAGCAGCCCAATAGTCTGTCCTGTAACTTCCCCACATTCCATATCTGCCTGCACAACTACCCTCACTCGAGTAACACTCTTGCGGCTACCCAATATCCTAGCCTGCAAGTACCCCACTACCCAATATGTGTCCCACAACTACCCCACCTCTAGTAATACACTCACAGTAACCCAATATTCTATCCTGAAACTACCCAAACCACACAACATACAGTATGTCCCAGAAGTACCTCACTGCAGTAACACTCTCACAGCTTACAAATATTCTGTCCTGCAACTACCCCACATTACTATACCTATCCCACAACTACCCCAGTCAAGTACCACACTTACAGTAACCCAATATTCTTCCCTTTAACCTCTCCACACCACAATATCTGCCCCATAGTTACCCCTACCTTAGTAACACTCATGCAGCTACCCAATAGTCTGCACTGCAAAAAAACTATAACCTAATATCTGCTCCAAAACTACTCTAGTTTAGTAACACTCATAAACTTACCAAGAATTCTGCCCTACAACTACCTCAAATCTTAGTATATGCCCTTCCACTATTTCTTACTACTGTATCTGTCCCATAACTACCCCACACCATGGTATCTGCCCTTCAACTACCTCTTACTCACACTGTATATCTAACAATTATCCTGAACCCCAGCATCGGCTCTAAATTAGTGCATCACTCACTAGTATGGTATCCACCCCAAATCACAGTATCTGCCCCACAAACACCCACACTCTGATAACAGCTGCAAAACTGTCCAATATTCTTCTTTTTTTTTTTAATATTTCTTTTTTTATCTCCGCTGGTCAGCCCCCATCTGACTGACCCCCCCCAGCCCTGTCACCCGGAATAGCCAGCACCTACCTTATGCCCGGCCCAGGAGCGGAGCCTGCTGGGAGTCAGTCATCATCCTGCTGCTGGCATTTTCTTACTCCAGTTTTTTTCTCCCAGGGGCCCCAGGAGTAGAAGCACATGTGCATGGAGGTGTGTATGAGCCTACAGCCCCAGTCATGACCCCATTCCCCCACCCCATGGCCTAGTGCTCGGCACCCTCAGCCCGTGCCACCCCTAGCCTCCACTAAGGGTCACCATTGACTGATGGATGCTGCATCACCTCCCCAGAGAGGACAGCCTGCCTACCAGCAGTTCTATCCAGCTCTGCCCCCCCCCCCACTGCCGACCTCTGATGATCTGGGCTTGTTCCCAAGCTCGGATCACTGGCGTGCCATGAGGTAAAGTCCACACCAACGCTTAGTGCCACTGGGCTGGCTAACTATTCAATATTATTCTAATAGCTACACCACTCCCCAGTATCTGCCCTACCACTATCCATCAATGTATTTACCCACAGCCTACACACACCATTGTTTCTGCCCCTTAATAACCCTACACCATGGTACCTGATCAGAAACTGCCCTTCATCCCTCTATCTGTCACACAAGCATAGCACACCCCAGTTTCTGTGTAAACCACCCATATACCAGTATCTTCCCCACAACTTCCACTGCACCTTTGTAGTTGCTACACAGCTGCCAAATACCCATCGTCAGTTCCTGAACTAATCTTCACTTCATAAAAGAGTAGTACTGAGTCAGTTACTGCAGTGTGAACTGATTATGGGCAGGTACTGTGTTATAGCTGTGAGTTGAAAACAAGGGTAAGGCAATTTGTAGAGCAAAATTTTAAATATGATAGTGGTTGTAGTCATAATCTGGGGACCCTGGTGATTCTTTGCATATTTTGGGATGGGATAGTTGAAGGGGAGAAAATGGGATTACCTTAGACCTATATGCTCATCAATTACCCTACATCAAGATATCTGACCCACAATGGTTCCACTCTTTAGTGAGAGGCCACAATCTTCCAGATGTAGAATGAGGACTCCAGAGGCTAGGAGCCAGATAAATCAAACATTAGTGGAGGTCACAAGGGTCTGCTTCCTTATGTATTAGGTGACTATGGCATTTTTTCCACAAGGGTGTAATATGTATATATGACTTGCTAAAAGAAGTGAGAACAAACTAAGTGCCCTGTCCGAAATTTGAACCCAGACTGCTCTAAATACCATTATTCTGCATAACCAACTTTGTCACCCAAGCAACTGGAAACTTGTAACTTCCAGAGGCACACATTCTTTCTCAAATTCACAACTAGGTACTACACAAATTTTAATAAATTTCACCCCCATGTGTGACCCCCGACACCCAGCCCACAGTTGCTGGCAACAGATGAGTGACCTTAATAGTAGAGCAGGTTGTATGATGAAGGTGGTAAGTGGACACTGGTATTGTTATGCCTGCATGAGTGGAGGTTTGCATTAGTTTTACCTATTATCTCTGCAAGCAAAGCTGATTTAAATAAAAAGATTATGTGAAAAAAATATTAAAACTGTTTCACTTCATGCATAATAAAAAAGAGCAGTGAGCCATTTTAAAATCACAATAAGTCACTTCAGGTTGTGCATTCAAATATTTTACTGTACTATGTATTCAACTGTTTGTAATTAATCCCAGGTTGTCCCTGAAAAAGGGACCTTTGGTTCTAGTTAGGCTTACCCGGTTACCAAAATGAAATAAATAAATACATTTGAATACACTTTTCGGGGTCATAAGGACACTTGGCCTTTGGCTTCATATGGGGTGTGCATTAAAATCCTTTAATGCACACCTTGTTGTGGCTTATTGCTTAACAACTATATTTGTTTTTGAAAATTACATTTCTCATGTTATTACACAGTACTGAACATGTTGATGTTTCTTTAAAGCAAAGCATAACACAAAATAAGAATTTATATAGATAAATACTGGTTGTGTGTGATTTTCAGTCACAAAGTGTGGAAATAAGAAATGGGGCCAGCAGCCACCCTGCTGTGGCCCACACTTTTCAGTTATACACTAAAGTCTGTCATAGTTGATCTGGGAGGAGTTCTCCATGTGCATAGCTTTTAATGCAAATGAGGGTCACCATATAGTATGTTAGTGATTGTAGATCAACCAAGAACTTGCCATATCACACCTGTGGTGCGCGAACTACACTGGCTGCTGGTGCGATGGAGGATCACCCTCAAAGTAGCGTTGCCAACCTATAAGACCCTACACAGACAGGGACCGTGCTACTTACAAGATCTCCTTCTAACCTACCGCCCTCTCCGCCCACTCCATTCTGCTGATGAGGGATTGCTAGAGGTTCCCAGGGTTCATCTTCAGTCATCTGGGGCCAGAGCTGTTTCTTTTGTGGCCCCAACCCTGTGGAATTCTCTACCTCATCGGATTAGAGAGTGCCTGGCCACTGAGTCTTTTAAAGCCTCATTGAAGAGCTATTTATTTATATTAGCTTTCAAATAAGTTTATCTTGCTGCCTTTTAATTGTTTTTAGATTTGTATTTATTGTTGACGTGTGTTCATTTTGTTATGTACTTGCGCTTTGGTATTCTGGAAAAGTGCATTACAAATAAACACTGATTTGATTTGATTTGATTTAGATGAAGTTTATGCGCATTCATACCTGAAGTCTGAGACTATGAACAGTTAATGAACTTCTGTGTACGTCATAGCACCAGTTGCTTGGCAATATGCCGTGAACAGAGGCAGTTGGCATCGGCACGATTAATTTAGTCATTCCCCACATCCTAGCCCTTGTTGGCACACTGTTGGGCTATGGTGTTTATATTCACCATCTGTCTCTCCTAACTCTCCTTGTAATCTAGGGCCTTCTTCCAAATATCTTCCTGAATATTGTCCCATCCAGTAGAACCACACCCCAACCTGTTCTCCAAGCACTGTTTTCTTGTGATTAAAATGAATTAGCGTACTGAAGAGCAAGCACTGTTCCCTGTCCTTAAAGGATGTGGACATAAACTTCTAAAAATAGTGCTGTACACCTGGTCCAAAGGAACATCTTTTAGTATTTCAAATGTAAAACAAAGGGCTAAGCAGACTCAAAATTTGGATAGAAGGGTATCATACAAGACAGGAGGCAAGGGTCAGTTTAAACTGGAATAAAAAAGTATAGGTAAAAATGTTTATCCTACCATGCACTGCTACTTTCAAAACAAACAACCAAAAAATATATAATTTCCTTTTAAAAAACATTTTTTTCTGTGTCTTTTAGGCACTTTAATTAAAAATATAGAGCTTTTTCATACACATACACATCTGTCTAATACATGTACAGTAATCACCTAACAAACCTATCATCACTCTTGCCCCCTCCCCCACCAGCCTTTAATTGTTCTTGCAGGCTTTGGCTGTTAAAACTTCAGAAGATATTTTATTTATTTATTTATTTCAATTCTAGGATTACAATTACCTTTGAGCCCAGGGCTCTTTTACAAAGATTCCATGTCAAGACATTGGTATCACATAACAATAGACAAAATTGTTACACAAATAAGGGTAAAGGATATCAAATTAATTTTGAACAGACAGGAAGAGGGTAAAGTGGAAAGGAAGAGGACAAGAAGGGGAGAGGGTGGTAGAAAGAAATGGGAGGGGCAAAGGTGGGAGGTAAGAAAATGAGAAGAGAGGAGAGGTGAGGGGGTAGGTAAGGATATGGGGTGGAGGGGTGAAGCAGCCAGGAAGGTGGCATTGTCAGGTGCTGGACAGCAGATGAGGCAGAGGCCAAACTAGGGCAAGTGCATTATGTTAGGAGCTAGATATAGGAGAGCAGTAGCGAAGCAGTGTTGCATAGACATTATCCATGACAGTCGCAGATGCTGGAAGTGACCAGGGTGTTTCTGAGCCTGGATTTGAAGGCCCCTAGCCCAGTGGTATTGATAGTATCATTGGCAAGACCATTAAACCAAGTGGGTGCCCTGTAGGCGAATGAACGCTGGCCAATGGCTGTGCGGCAGCGAGGGATATGGAAAAGTTGTGGCTTTGATCACCTAGTAATTCTGGAGCTGGTTTTCATTTGAAGGAGTGAACAGACCCCAGGAGGGGCAGTTCCCAACTGTATTTTCTTAGCAACCTCGCAGGTTTGGTACTGAATTCTATTATCAAGTTGAAGCCAGTTAGCTTGTGAGTAGAGGTCACAGGTGTGTGTGAGCCGTTCAGCCCCAGTGATGAGTCGACAGGCCTTGTTTAGGGTGGTAGTAATCCTTCTGAGTGCAGTGGTAGTGGCAGTGCCATAGATGATAAGACCATAGTCAATCTGGGAGATGATGGAGCTTTGAACTGCAGCAAAGAGGGCCTCTTTATTCAGGTGCCGACGAAGTCGGTAGAGTAAGCCCAGTCTAGTATTCACAGTTTTAGCAACATTGGTTATATGGGTTCCAAAGGACAGGTGTGGGTCTAAGGTGATTCCTAGGTATCTGAAGGAGTCAACCTGCTCCAGGGAGTCCCCAAGGCAGGTGTTTAAGGAGAGTTGGTGGTGTTTGTGCTTGTTTTGGTGGCTGGTGAAAATCATGGTCTTCGTTATTTTCTGGTTAAGGATTAACTTATGATCTTGAACCAACTTTCAACAGAGGTGAAGCCGTGTTGAAGGGTTTGTTGCAGGTGGCTTGGGTCAAGATGAGAGGCAAGAATCACAGCGTCATCTGCATAGAGTATGACTTGCTGAAAGGTGGAGTCAGGGAGGGAGTTGAGGAACAGGCTGAACAGCAATGGGCCCAGGATGGAACCTTGGGGGACACCGGAGCGAACCTGTTTAGTGTCGGAGACCACGCCTGATATTTTTACACATTGGAACCTGTTGTCAAGATAGCTATTGAACCATTTCACCGATTCTGCAGAGAGGCCAATGTTCAGTAGCTGATGAAGCAGGAGGCAGTGGTGGACAGTGTCAAAAGCCTTTGACAGGTTGACGAATGTAGCTCTGGTTAGGCGACCATGATCAAGGGAGTTGTGTATGGCTCCCGTAAACTCAAGAAGTGCCGTGACAGTGCTGTGTCCTTTTCTAAATCTGTGTTGCTGCCGGCAAAGGATGTTGTACTTGTCCAGATAATCAGTGAGCTGGTCTGCTACTATCCGTTCCAGGGCCTTAGAGAGGAGTGGCAGGATAGAGATAGGTTGGTAGTTCACATGGGAGGTCCGGTCACCACCTTTATGGACAGGTGTGACAGTTGCTGCCTTCCATTTGTCAGGGAATTGGCTGAGAGAGAGAGAGGGAGAGATTAAAGATCCTGGTGAGAGGTCCCAGAACCTCGTTTAGAGTGAGGGACAGAAGTTTGAGGTCCCGTGTGTCAGCACTTGCTCTAGTGTTTTTGATGGCTTTGGAAATGTATTTCCTGATGGTATTTTTGTTTACTGCTCTGAAGCAGAAAGGAGGACAATTTTTAGGTGATGACTGATGGGTGGGAAGAGGAGGGTCACTGTCGTTGAAAAAGTCAGGGGGGAGGATGCTGCTGAGGTCGGTGAAGGCATCATTAAAGGTGTTGGCTATGACTTTTAGGTCCAGGAGAATATTCCCATTTATTGTGATAGCAGGTGGGGGGGGTGATTTGGACTCCTTCCCGGTACCATCTTTAATGTTATTCCAGAATGCTCTTCCATTTCCCCATGCGTCAGCGAGTGCAGTCTTGTAGTATTCAGATTTCTGTTGGCGTGTGGATTTGGTGCAATCATTTCTAGCTCTTTTGAAATTTTGAATGTCCGCCTGTTTTCCTGTTTCTCTGGCTAGTTCCCAGAGGTGGTCCCTGTGTTTCAGCTTCTTTAAAAGGGAACTCATGAGCCAAGGATTGCAGTGGAGTTTAATTTTTCACTTTTCTGGTGGGGCAAAGATGTTACAAGCTTCATTGAAAATGCGTATGAATTGATCAAGGGCTGTATTTGCATCAGGGGCCAGGTTGATGGGGGACTAGTCTTGATTTACTAGGTGTGATTTTAGGTGGGTTAGCTTCTCACAGGGTAGGACTCTGCTGAGGATGACCTTTGGTGGAGATTTCAGAATTTGTTTGACCAGGTGCAGCTGACGGGGGAATGGTCGCTGAGAGAGTCGGGCAGTACGGTGAAGCTAGTGATCCAGGAGGGGTGAGTAGTCAGAATCCAGTCCAGTAAAGTGCTAGTGCTGGTTTTGTAGTTCATTCTAGTTGTGGAGTCCAATATCTGTGTGAGGTTTGCTGATGTGACCATGTCCCTGGTGTCACCAGCATCAGGTCCCAACCAGTTTGTGTTGAAGTCATCAAGTGTGATGACTTCGGAGTCGGGTGGGAATGATCTGATGTACTCCAGTACTGCATGGAGGCCCGGTCCCTGTTCTCTCGGGGGGATATAAATGATGATGACCGAGAGGACTTTGTGCTGAGCTCCAAGCAGGATTTTGATATGCAATAACTGGGCATTTGGTGTTGGTAGGTCAGTGTGGGCAGTGTGCCCCATCAGGTTGTCTTTTAGGTAAAGGGTGCAGCCCCCTCCTCATTTTGATTTTCAGTCAAGCCTAAAGATAGTGTAGCCAGGGATGGAGATTGTATGATCAGGAACCAAGGGGGTGAGCCAGGTTTCTACTACCGCCAGGATATCGGGCTGGTAGGCATTTCCGAAGGCTTGTAGTTGATCAAATTTAGATAATAAGCTGAAGATGTCCAGGCAGATAATGGAGAGAGCACCAAGGTGCTTGGTTTCAGTACAGTTCATGGCAGCCCTAGGGCCAGGGTTGGGGTGAATGTTTCCAATAATAGCAGGAGTAGGAGAAGGAGTTTCAGAGTGGCCAGGTGCAGTTCCCTGCAGGAGAACTTGCGGTACTTGATTGAGGAGGGTTTGTTTGCGGAAGTTTTTTGCATGCAAAACAGGAGCGCAGTGAGCTGTGGTGGTAGTGGGGCACACTGCACCCTGGTATGAAGGTGTGGGTACAGTGTGGTGTGGTGATCCCTAGGGGTGAGAAAGTTGTCAGGTAGCATGGTGCAAGTGTGGCTATAGCAGAGATTATACTTATAGCTATGTGGGGAGGATGGAAAGCAGGATGGAGGGAGCTGGAGCAATGAGGTGAGGGCAAAAAGGAGGAGAGGGAGGCAGGGGATAGTAGGAAAGGAAGGCATAGTTTGTGGAGGGGGAAGAGAGAAATGAGCTGTGAGAAAGGCTGTACTACATCCTGCGGATGGTGGATGTACTACAACGTGGATGTACTACAACGTGAGTGCAGAGGAAGCAAAAGAAAAAAAGAGGGCAGGGATGGGGGTGTTCCACTGAGACAACGGGGATTTAGGCAGGTAGGCGAGCGAGAGGGGGGGGTTAGTTCAGGCCCCGAGAGCAGGGGACAGAGAGAGTAACAGGAGGGCAGTAGAATTAGGCAGGAAATATAACTCAGCAAAAATACAGTTCTCGGATTCGGCAGTGCACAGCAGAAGTAGAATACAGATTGAACAGTCTTCAGATTCAGCAGCAAACAGTGTACAACACATTTTTCTTTTTTTTTTAGCAACCACCGGGCAGCTACGCTAGGGGCAGAAAATAACAGTCCAGCCCCCTGGTCTGTAGGAGACCAGGAGATAGTGAGGTTGGTGCCGTGACAAAAACTGTGGCAGAGCACAATGCTAGTCTATGGGCACAGCAGTCCTGAGCTTGGCCACGGAGTCAGCAGTCGCTGCAGCCAATCAGGACCAGGCAGAGAGGACAGGGACCAATCGGGTAGAGCTCTGAGCGTGCTGAGCCAATGGTGGCACACATGGCTTTCCTGGACTGAGGTGGGCTTCCTTACCTGTCACCGTGGATCAGGGAGGTGGCCAGAGGTTACAGGAGACAGATATAGTGGCTGAGTGGCAGAGCTACTGAGTCTGATAGCAAGGGTGCAAGGCTTGAAGCCTGCAGTGGCACCAAGGATATTATTTTAGTAGGCTATGGGGGTTAGAGGCTTTGCGAGCCTTAAAACCTATAGCTAACAACAGTCTGAATGTGATAGCTGAGTGGTAGAGCTACTGAGTATGGAAACAAAAGTGCAGGGTTTGATGACTGCAGTGGCACCAAGAATACAATTTTGGCAGACTGTGGGTGATAGAAGCTTTGAGAGTCTTAGAGTATAAATGACAATCGTTTGATATGATGGCTGAGCGGTAAAGCTGCTGACTCTGGTTGTAAGAGTGTAAGGTTTGAGGCTTACAGTGGTACCGAGAGAAAAAAAATACATTTTTAGCAGACTATGGTGGGGGTCAGAGACTATGAGAGCCTTAGAAAGTAAAGCTAAAATAGCAAGACATGGTGGTTAAGTGGTATAGCTGAAGACTCTGACAGCAAGGGTACTGGGTTTGAGACCTGCAGTTAGACAGAGGGCAAGTATTTTTCTTTCTAGGTAGGGAGAAGGAAGGGGTAAAAGCTTAAAAATAGAGATCAATATTGGTCTGGTTCATTGGCTTAGTGGACAGGCTATAGACCTTGGAGTCAAGGATATAGGCTTTGAGACTTGCAAGGGGACTAATGGTAGGCCAATAGGAAAGAAGGTGGAAAAGAGGGAGTTGAGATTAGAGGAGAAAAGAAAGGATTAAGAGAGAAGCAGGAATGCAGCAACCCCTAGTGGTTGGAGTGTATAAACAAATGGGAAAGTGGAAACTTAGTTAAAAAAAAAAAATAGGGGGAAGTCATGTGATGTATCATGTGACCTGTAGGCAACAATAAATGGAGCAACACCCCTGGGTAGGTGGGGCAGTCTGCACAGATGGGGGACAGGGTAAGACTTCTCCACAAGCGGGAAGGAGGCTTTACCTCTTAAGGCTCTCAGCAATCCCCTGTTCCCGTTTGGGCAGATAATATTTATTAATGAAAATATACTACTGAATTTGAAAATGTCTTTTAGATGAATCTATTATGCCCTTTCAGTCACAAATTTGTGCACTGCAGACAGTCTGGAATACATTTCATATAACCAGGCATGTGCTAACATGCCTGCCGTCTGAAAATGCTACCAAATCTTTTACATGAGCCAGTAATCAGATTTATGTTTTGCTTATCCTTTTTACCTATGTGGTCCTTCAGACTGCTTTCACATCCTGGCATCCATCTCTGGATGTCTTCCAGTCCTGCCCCAGTGAAGCCCCCACCACCATTCTACCCCCACAGCAGGGAGTCCCCCCCCCCCCACTGACACAGGATCGGGCAGTGGTGCCCCTGAGGCAAGGCATCCCCTTAGTCAGGCATCAAGCCACCACAACAAAGAGCCATGATTTTTCTGCCCTGGCATGAGCTAAGGCATGCAAAGACACCAATGGAGGGAGCATGCACACATCCACATGTGCTCCCTCCTTGTGCCATGCCTCGCCTCAAGTTCCCCCTTCCATACAGTGCTAGTGCACCACCCCCAGAGGTTGCTAGCATGCCAACAACTGGTACCCCCTCCTCTGGAGAGGGAGAGCAGTCCACAGATGCACAATCCTTCTCCACCCCTGCCAACCCTCGGTGACCCAAGTACGTTCCTGAACCTGGGTCACCAGCATGGAGCAAGGTGTGGCATCCAATGCCTCAACCCTCAGCACCACTGGGCTGGCCAGCAATCAGATCTGAACAAGAAACCCAGGTCTGTGAATCAGATTTCTACAAGTTCAAGCAATCTTTTAATTATCTTTCATTAGTGGAGGTTTTTAATTTTAGATCTCTGATATTTCCTCATAAGATTCAGTTGGGTTTACTCCCAAATACTGTAGTATCTCAAGTTTGTTTCCAAAGAATTCTAAATTTGGTTATACATAACTTCAATGTAGAAACTCCTTTCAGACTCCTTTTTACCACACTGTATTTGTTCAAAACTCCCTGACCTTCTCCGCCACTAAGCTATATAATGAAATGTTGAGTAGTATAGCTAGTTGCTCAAAGTTAATAACTTTTGAGACAACCCTTAGAAATAATGTGTTCCTTAATTCTGTCTCTAAGTGTTTTACTTAAAACTCAATAGTTTTATTATTTTATTTTGTTTGTTTATACTGTTATAATGTGTTGTATATGCGTAAACCGAATGCCTGTGAAGATGGGTTTTTAGCCCACAGATTGTTCAGTATAGAATAAAAATGAAACGAAATCTGATTAGAATAACAGTTCTCCTGTTTACATGGATCTGCATAGTCTGATTCAGTAATCAGATTTCTCAGTATTTCAACTGGAATCAGAATACTGAGTGCATGTAAACAGTGAAAATAAACTAAAGCAATCACATGTATCCCTAACAGCAACATGAATAGAATCATCTATTGACAGGGAAGCAAATAACATTTACAAGACATGAGGGTGCAGTTTTCCTTTAACCCAAACTTTGTACAGTAACCCATTACTTTTCTTTTAAACATTGGTTAACCCTGTCTTTGTTTCACCCCCAGCTGCTTAAAATAACCTTGAAGGGAAACATTGTTAATTTGCACAGAAACAAAATCACAATCAGCTATCAGTTTAGTTTCAGCATTTTCATGTATCAACCCCTTATCTCCATCAATCTTTTGTTGCCACTTTTTTTTTCCAAGTGTCTTCTTTCTTTCTTTCTTGGACTTGGGGATCTTGGAACTGGGCTCAACAAAGTCTGTATCAAAGTCACCAAAAGGAAAAAAAGTCCCCAATATCTGAAATTTTCTTTGTCTGTGCACTTGTTATCACAGCTGCTGAAACTGTAGGAATTACTTCCTCTGTGATTAACTTAGCAAATCCTGGAATTTCATTTCCAATAATCACAGGTACAGGTAGCTTTGGTACTACCCCCATTTTCATTTGGTGCAACATTGCATCAATTTTCAGAGTCATTGGGGTGGTCGGACAGCATCGAGTGTCCCCACGGATGCAGATGACCCCAGTACTTGGTCCTTTTGTACACTCTTTTCCCAGAACGTCAACATGCATCATGGTCTGTCTGCTTCCTAAATCTATGTCCCTTCACAGTCTTACTTTCCACATTGTCATCTGTTAAATACTTGCTCCAATTTGCCATGGCCAAATTTGTTCCAGTGTCCCCCTTCTTATTTTTATGGAAGTTTTTTGCAATATGGCTTGACTTATTACAGTTATAGCAAAATAAAGTCTTTGGGTGCAGATTTGCTACCTCCAGTAGAGTTCTTATCTGATACAGTGTTAAATCAGAAAAAAAGAGGGTTTTACCATTCATTGGCTGTTACTTCACTACTATGGTGTCTGTCTGGCCATCTTATACTCCTCAGCTAAAGAAATGGCCTTTTCCCCACTTTCTTGTCGGCGTTCTCTTTCCCAAAGCTGCACATCTGTAGGAAGGATGTTGATGAATTGCTCCGTTGCATATAGGTTGACGATCTGTGGGACTGTTTTGCTCTCTAGTTTCAGCTATTTAATGAGGAGTTCTCTGAGTTGGGTGAAGGTTTCTTGAGGATTGTCAAATGAGTGGCACTTCAGGTACTGGAATCTCTGCCTGTAGGTCTCTCCTTAGATGTCAATCTTTTTTTTTACCTTCTGAATGTATCCTCCTGGCCACCTCTCTGCACCCCATTCTGTTTTTCTTCTGCGCATCCTGCCGGGAATCCAGCCACTGTCCATCTCATCAGCACCCTGTAACTCCTGCAGCTTTCCCCCCACAGCGAGGTGGCAGGGGGCCCCCTATATCCCCACCAATCCATGGATCCAGTCCAGGTGCCGATGGATACTCGCGGACAGCCATCAAGCCACGTGAGAGGTGCCACTTTTCCTTGTTACCTCCATCAGCCGGTGGGCATGCACTGATGCCGGTGGCCAGGAGCACGCATGCATCTGCATGCACCCCATGTCCTGGTGTCTGTCCCTGACTACTCCCTGAGTACGGCATGTCTACCCAACCCCCAACCTCCACCAGGGGGCAGGCAGGTGCCAACCATCATGAAATCCCCTTCCCTGGAGATGGAGAGCAGTCCATCGGATGTTCGATCCCTCTCCCTCCCCGCCAGCCTCTGGCGACCTGTACTCACTCCTGAACCTGGGTCACTGGCGTGGTGTGAGGTGTGGTGACCAGTGCCTCTGCCCTCAGCACCACCTGGCCAGCCCAGATGTCATATCTTATAAGTATTTCTCTTTTCACAAAGTCATAGTTTTCTGAATGTGCAGTGTCCATATTGCTGTAGTCAGGTTGGACTTTATCTGTCAGATAAGGTACCAGTCTAATTGTCCATTGCTGTTCTGGCCATTGGCAGACTCCGGCAACCCTCTCAAAAGTTGTCAGGTATGCTTCGATATTATCTGAGGGACATGCTTTGTAAGTTTAATGTCTTTTAACTTGTTT
This sequence comes from Neoceratodus forsteri, assembly GCA_016271365.2. NCBI lineage: Eukaryota > Metazoa > Chordata > Ceratodontiformes > Ceratodontidae > Neoceratodus > Neoceratodus forsteri. Next base: position 763,690,629 of record CM057451.1, read on the forward strand.
GTATTGTGTTAATCTGCTGGACCTATACCAGATTCTACAGCTTTGATAGCTTGCAAAGCATCCAGTCATCACTACTCCTGTCACTATTTCTCTTCTCCTCTCCTCTCCTCCTCTCCTCTCCTCTCCTCTCTCCTCCTCTCCTCTCCTCTCCTCTCCTCTCCTCTCCTCTTCTCATTCTCTCTTGTTGTATAGCCCACCATTTGAAGAAGGCAGACATGCCTTCAGGTTCTGCCCCTGCCTGTTCTTTCAACACTGGTGTCAGTGACACAGTCTCAGTTTGGACTTTTGTTTCTACCTCTAGTTTGGCTGCCATTCTGGCAATCACTCCTGGGCTTGCAGTTGCAGTTGCAGGATCCATACTTTTCTTCTATTCTTCCCTGGTACCAGGTTTCATACCCATACACAAAACTACTGGTGTAGAGTATGCATGGTGTAAATCCCACTGCTAACACCAACTGTCTATGGGCAATAGGTCAGGAAGCATAGGCAGACCAGGAGACGTTATAAAATTCGCAAGTACTGTTTTATCATTATCAATAACAATAACATAGAAAAAATATAATTGTACATAATAGCACTTCATAAAGGCAGAAAAACCAAAAAATCCTCCAAGTCTCCTCCTTGAAAAGGCATTGCTCTGTTTATATAAGGTGTTTCTACTTGGCAGTTCAAAATCTGCATCCTATTATTGTAAGTTATGCCTGCTGTTCTCTTCACAAACAGTATCAACACTTTGTCAGTTTCCTTCCTGAGACTTGCCTAAAGAGCACATCTAGTTTTAACAGGTGCAACAAAATAAAACATTCTGTCCCAGAGCTGGTCTTCTGTTAACAATTCTATAAATAAGCTTGTGGAGGTCAAAATCCATCTCAAGGTCAACCCCTTTATTACAAATTGTTATATTTTTAAGAAACACAAATAGCTTTCTACAATCATTTCAGCAATTTAAGTACAGTATATACATTTGCAAATCAAGGGATGCCAGTTTCACATAAAAATTCAGATATATGTTTTAACCTCAGAGAAGCAAAGGGAGAAACAAAGAATAGAAACAGCAAGTGAAAGAAGGGAGAAAACCAGGAAATTATGGGACCATTGGAGTGGCCAATTCCTAGGTGCCATGAGAAAACCATGATCACTCAATCAGACAGGCAAGAGACAGACAAGTGGCAGAATAAAAGAGGACAACATAGATCCTTGCTTTTAACTCTCTCTGTATAACCCAACCTGCCATAGGCACCAGTGTTGAATAATGGCAAGCTGCATTGACTATGAAAATGAAAATTCTGATGCAAGCACCAGTAGCAGTGATGGAGACACTGCTGACTTACTAAATGGCCTAATGGTTATACATGACTCAGATAATGGACAAATTAGATCTTACATGTTATGGAGAACTTTTCACTTCAACACTATGTTCTTGGGTCCATTTGTGGTACGATTAGCTCTTATAACTATTTGTTCATGCTACCATCATCCTCGGCCACCAGACTGAGCAGATTCAGCCCCCAACAGGTATTTAAGATCATTTGCTTTGCTGGTGATAGCATTTTTTTTTCTGTTGTTTGTTTTTTAAATAACTCTAATTTGCGTGGTCATATGTACAATGTTATCGCTCATGCCTGTCACATTGTTGAACAGTTTTTCATAACAAGCATTGTTCATCTGTGGCATTCCAAAGTAAAGATAATTGATGATCCCATCAGACACTGCCAGTCATCCAGTACGTAGGGCAACTCATCTCTCTTTCTCTCTGTGCTCAGTGTACATGTGCATGTAGTGTGCCAGCTGTTGTGGCATGTGAAGGATGGGCACTGAGATGCTTTATCAGAGCATAGTTCCTTTGTTTATCTCTTTACCCACACTGTTATCTTCAGGATGTTGGCAATTAGCTACAGCTACAGTATTTCATAATTTGTAAATATACTGTTCCAGATGTGATTGACAGCTTGTATGTTTGCTCTGATTACAATCTCCATGTTTTTATGGCACCTCTGTCTCCATCTACTGTTTCTATCCTGCACTCCCATGGCACAGTCTTGCTATCTCCATGCCTAGTATGTGTGTTATATCACCTGTGCCATTAAACAGATGCATGTATCTCCCTGCAGTGACCTCCTATACCTATCGTGCCTTATTGTGTAGTATCAACCATGATATTGGAGGTGTCAGCAATGCAGCAGAGACTGCAACCCTTCCTTCTTGCAGAAGGATATCATCATGCTGGGCATTTGATCCTTCTACCTCCAGCTATACCCCAATGTCCCCATCTCTTTACAAAAAGTTGGTGATACAGACTGTGAATTTTGCAACCATCTATACACAGTGGCTCAATAGGTTGCACACTAGCCTGCTGGTCCAAAGGAAAAGATTGTTGTCAGTTATTTTATTTATTTATTTATTTGTACATCAGTTTACAAACCTTTGAGTCAGGGGCTCATTTTCAAAGGTACCTCATCACAAAGATGACAAATACAGTACAAGTATGTTACAACAATGTGGTTTACAACAAATTAGTACAACAAGTATGTTACAACAATGTGGTTTACAACAAATTAGTAAATCTAGCTGTCTTCTATTAGTTACAGAAATTTTAGGTTTCAGGATCAGTAGAGAAAGATAGGTACAGATGTTTAGTACTTCATAGGCAAAACAATGGTATGAGCTTACATGCAGAGGGGTTCAGAAAAGTGGAGGAGATGATTGAAGAAGTAACGGGTGGTGGTTGGTAGTAGGTTGGGTGCAGCCACTCAGGGAGCTTTGTCATAGCATTTGAGCAAGACCAAATTAGTAACAGTCACAGCTTTGTGTATTAAGTAGGTGATTTCGAAGGGAGGTTTTGAAACTGGAGCCCTACACCCATCACTTTGGATAATACCCATAGCTGACACTGTAGTGTGGCATGATAGGTGTGCTGAATGGATGAGGTTACATCCTTCCAATGAGAGGTTAAACCGAGGTTCCTTCTGCTCATCTCTGGTCACTGTCCAGGTGTAAGCAAAAGATCCCATTGCGCTTATCAAACAAATGTGCAAGTCTATGGTCTATGCAACCCACCTCTAAGATGCACCCATAAACATGATTTCATAGCTTAGTGTGTACCTTTTCTGGTCCATAGCAACATAGAAACATAGACTTTGACAGCAGAAAAGGGCTGCTTGGCCCACCTAGTCTGCCCATTTCCTACCTATTGGATAAGCTGCAGATTCCAGTTAGCCAACATCCTACTTCCTCTTACCCCTCACTAAAATTGTTTTATGTCTGTCTCATGCATTCTTGAATTCCCCCACTGTTTTTGACCCCATGACCTCCCCAGGAAGGCTGTTCCATTCATCCACCATCCTCTCTGTGAAAAAGTACTTCCTCACATTGCTCCTGAGCCGTTCCTCCTCTATCTTCAAATTGTGCCCCCTTGTTCTTGTACATCTCTTTTTTTTAAAAGATGCACCCATCTTGGACTTTGTTGAATCCCTTGAGGTACTTAAAAGTTTCTATCATGTCCCCCTGCTCCCTCCTTTCCTCATGGGTATTCATATTAAGCACTTTGAGTCTCTCTCTTCATATGGCATCTATTGCAGACCCTGCACCATTTTAGTTGTCCTTCTCTTAACTGCCTCCATCCTGTCTATGTCCCTGCAGAGATGGGGTCTCCAGAACTGTACACAGTATTCCAGATGGGGTCTCACCGACTCTCTGTACAGAGGGATAACAACTTCCTGTTTTCTACTGGTGATGCCTCTCCCTGTGCATCCTAGTATCCCCCCAGTCCTCCTTACTGCCTTCTCACATTGCTTACCTACCTTAAGGTCATCTGATATGACTACCCCAGGTCCCTTTCCATTTGTGTTGTTGTTAGTACCTCCCTCCCATTGTGTACTCTTCCCCTGGGTTTTTGCTTCCCAGGTGCATTACTTCACACTTTTTTGCATTGAATCTAAGCTGCCATATTTTTTTGTGTGTGTGTGCATTTGTTTCTCTCCTGGCTCCCACCAGCTATCTCTGACGTCCCCCTCCCATTGCACCTGAGCATCAGATCCCCTCCTTACTTACCCCCAGTGACTTAACCTTCATGGTAGGGGTTGGGGAGTGACTCAACCCACCAGCATGGATCCAGCGTGGGAGGTGTCCTCTCGAGGTGGCGCATGGAGGGAGACCATCATCATCCTACTGCAGTGGGAACCAATTTTCCTTTTTTACCTTTGTGCAGAGTGTGAGAGTGCAATGCCGCCAGTCGCCAGTGATGCCCAGTGCATGCGTCCACTTGCTGTACATCGGGCAGCTGCTTGCACTCCCCCCATGTTATGGGACCTGGCATGTTGGCCCCCCACTGCTGCTAGGGGTCAGGCAAATGCCGGTATGTGTTCCCACCCTCCCCCGGGAGAAGAGAGCTGTCCTCCGGATGCTCAGTCCTCTCCCTTCCCGGCCGACCCCCAGCGACCTGCTTGCACTGTGAACACAGGTTGCTGGTGCAGTAGCAGGTAAGGTAGTGATGCCTCAGCCCTCCCCACCACTGGGCCAGCCAAGCTGCCATATTTTTGACCATTCCTCCAATCTTGCCAAGTCCCTTCTCATCCTTTGCACCCCTTCTTGTGTTTCAACCCTGTTGCAGATCTTTGTGTCATCTGCAAAGAGGAATACTTTGCCTTCCAGACCCTCTGCAATGTCACCTATAAAGACATTAAAGAGGACTGGTGCCAAAACTGAACCCTGTGGTACCCCACTAGTAACCCCCCTTTCTTCAGTGTGTACTCCGTTTACTATTACCCTCTGAGTCCTGTTGTCCAACTAGCTTGTTACCCAGGCTACCACCCTGGGACCCACTCCCAGGCTGGCTAACTTGTTTATTAATCTTTTGTGTGGGACTGTGTCAAATGCCTTGCTAAAGTCTAGGTAGGCCATATCCACAGCCCCTCCCTGGTCTATTATGGTCTAACAAATAATTTAAAATAACAATAACAATATCCTGTATTTGACACATGACTCTTTAAATGACCGCTACCTAAAGCACCTTGGATGACTGGAGCATGCATGGGTGTACAGTGTATAGAATGTCCACTCAGACGCTGTCCTCTGATTGTGAATGGAATGGTTAGCACCTTTCCTACAGCAGTTACTGTTGGTGTTCATGTGGACACACAAATGACTAGATGGTTGATTGCATGCTGCTATACTTCTCTGTCCCAATCAGTCGTGAAGTGTGACCATGTTGTTACTGTGATGGAGGGTGGGTAGAAAGTAATGTGGAGTAGAAAATGTGAAACTAAGACATTTGTTCTGTTCATGTTGACAACCATAAGTGTGTCACATGTGGGCATGGCTTACACATCACATAAGATGGCAACTCGAAACTTTCATTCTGCAACCCCGAGGATAATTATCCCAAGCTACTCCATTTAAAATCTCAAAAGAACAACGCTATTCATACCAGCAGGTAGTTGTATACTGCCCTGCAGAAAAAGCTAAAAATCCTCAGAAGAAACTACATTTTACAGATTGGGAATCCCATGAGGCAGCATGGCTATGGACATGAAACATAAATGGAACCTGTCGAAAGTAAAGGAAATGTTTTTACGTCTTCATCTAACATTAGTCTTTCTAAACAGTTATTGATGAAAACTCCACCCAAAAAGTGAATGGTATACCTCATTATTGGGTTCAAAAACTTTCCTTTTTTTGTTCTATAAGAGAGAAACATTTCATTTTAGTGTTGAGGCACATTCTAACATAGAGCCAAAAAATAGAAAACTAAAGTCCTCAAATGGTTTTTAAAGTTTGAATTTGTTTACTTTCAGGTATTGAAAGGTGTAGCTGAGATCTCCGCTTTCTCTATACTGGAGGTGCGGTCGGCATCTTGCACAGTACTTATATACTGCTTAGTGCACAAGGAAAATCAGGGGCCATGTTTTCATCAATAACTGTTTAGATAGACTGACGTCAGACGAAGAATGTTTTTTCTAAAATCCTACTCTAGTTGTAGATTTAAGGAATAATGACATATGAAGTTAAGCCCTGATAGAGGGTTTCTATTAAAATAAGGGCTTACTTAAAGGAATGTATTTCATTTTTAATTTAGGAAAAGTTTGTGAAAGCTTGGTTTGAGAATGTGTTACAGTGATTTCCAAATGATGACTATGCACTTCATGAATACTGGTATGTATTTTAAAATATTTTGGATGATTTAATATAAGGAATAAGTAGAGCTATAACATAATTAGTCCAGGATACCTTATAAAAAACTTTCTGAACTTAATTTTACTTTTCTAGATGGTAAAGTTACTAACTAGGTGTGGATTATTAACCTGTTGAGGAACTGGAATCTATTGATAATATATTGTGATTAGAAGTAATTTTAAAAAACGAGTGTGTTGATATTTTGACTTTTGTTTATATTTATAGTATGAACATATGAGCATATGTGTTTCACTGATGAAGGATACATATATCTGAAATACATGGCATAAGAACACTGTGCTCTTAAGCACTTTAATTTGCTCTGCAAAATAAATGGATCTTAGTACTTAACATAAAACATTTGGTGAGTGGGCTCATTTGTTAACCAATTTGTAATCCACATGGGAGAGGAGGTCCATCAAATCCTGACCAACTCCACCTGGAGATAAGCAACCTCCTCCCTCTGCCCAGTGAGGTGTCTGCAGATGGGACAACACCTCATCCTTCAGAACGTCTCCTGGAAGACTGCTGCTCCACAGCCACTGCACTGCACCACTCCCATCATGTCTTATTTGTGTCCCCTTAACTGCTGTTTTGTATGCTTACTCTTTCCTCTCTTTGTTTATTTAGTTTTTTTAAATGTTTTATTGAAAAAAAAAGCTACACTACAGACAGGACATCCTTATACACTCCAGGGAACTAGCACAGTTGTATTGGCAGGAACACCCCTTTCATATTTATCAGGATTTCTCAAAGGACCCATCAAACAAGCACTGTACCTACATCATTGTGAGGCACGTCATACACCATGTTGGGCTGCAATTTTCCCTGCAGTACCCAACTACCATGAGGGTGATGTACAAGAGCAATCTTCTTTCCTTCACATCACCAGAAGCCCTGGAAAACTTTCTACACAGCACTGGCTGTGTAAAATGAGAAGCCACAACTAGCCTTGAGACACCCATGAGCCACTGTCAGCTGCAGATCATGGAAGGGAAGACTGTACCATCCAGCCAGTGAGATGGGGCACCACAATGGAAGAGAAGAGGACAGTTGGGGCCTTCCCGTCAAAGTCAGAAAAGGAACATGAAGAATCGCCACTCTAGAAGAGATGACCCAAGAAGTTGATACAGGTCACACAGCAATAGCAGTGAGAGAGAGATGGACAGTACCCCAGAGACTTTGGACCCTGTCCTAGCTGGCAACTGATACACCACTCTCGGGCCATCATCCCTGGTTTTGCAGCTCCCAGACAACCCAAACACGGAACATTCCAGGGGGAGCCCCTCCACCATTCTGATCACCGCACATGCTCCCACATGGGTAGAGATGGTCACTGTCAAGTCTAGGACACTGGACAGTCAGAAGGCCAAATGCAGTGGAGATTCTGCCCCAGCCCACATGGATGACCTGAAACCGACTGAGAAGGAAGACAGAACTCCAGGGGACCAAACTGCATGCCATGGATGAATGTCAGATAAATGGAGTGTTTTTTGTCTATTTTGGGGATTGGGAGGGAGAGAGACCACTGATACCCTGACAGTGAAGCACTGGCAAATTCCATAGGAAAGGATGGGCAGGGCATCAGAGCTACACTGCATTCTCCCTTCTCCTGAAATAGGGACAGACGTGCAAGTTTATTTCTGGTAGGTGTCTCTTCCCATCTTCCCTCTAACTAAAGATTGAAAAATACTACATAGCTAACTGTTTCTTATGGACTAGAACATTAAGTAGTATTGTGTGTTTGTCTATAAGTGGGATAGTTTCATCCGGACTGCAGACAAGGTGAACTGCTTGGCAAAAAAGATGGCATTAACCGTGTGTCAGATCACCATGACATACTCAAATTATCTGCCATCTTGTGGTTTACTTGCATGGTGAAGTCTAAATCAATAACTTGGGGAATCAGTGTTACACTTCCCCCCATGGATCTTATGTGGTCTGGGCCATATGTATGCATACTGAGGAACAGTCTGATCATTCGAGCTGTTCATTGGACCTAATGTGCAAGGGCTATATACACAAAACATTTGGAGATCCACAGAAATTGGTACTGAGATTATGTTTTTATAGCCCCAGTGGAAGTCCAAGGTGGATGGGAGGGTACCCAGGATGGCCTCTCTGCCAATACCCTTTGATCAACTTGTTATGCCTCCAAGTTGGAAGGAGAGGCTGCTGGAGGCGATAACCACATAAGCCCTCAGACACCTTTACCCTATCAGGCTTGCTAGCTCAGCATCAAGCCCCTGGTTCCTGCATTTTAAAGAATGATTCAACACTACTGCTCCCTGCAGACTGCCACTAAGCTACGATGGCAGCATAACTGCACATTATGGTACTACACACTCGCAAGGTTCCCAAGGAACAGTAGGGAATTTGGGTGGATTGCAGCTATCAGATTCATGCAGCAGACCTGCATGAACAACCATGCTGCCTAATACCAATTGAAGTTTGGTCCACATTCTCAGGGAGTAAAAGGTGGGCCTTGCTTAGCTTACTGTGGCTGCTGGCCTATTACTTTTTATGTTCCATGTGGTTCAGTGCAAAGTATCTTGTAAATAGTTATGGAAATATGTTAGTTACTGGTTCCACTAGTTTTATAGCAATTCTAGCTCAATACAAAGGAATGCTTAGCACACAGAGATATCGATACCTTACAGGTAATCAGATGAATACAGCTGTTTTAATGTATGAGACTGGGTTGTCAACACTGAAAGGAGAATGCATATGATTTAGCAGCTCTTTCAGTATGTCAAGTTTCCCTTTCTGATCTTCAGGTAATAATACTAAAGTGTATGTCCACCATAGGTCACAGTATAACCATGCATCTGGATCCCAGTGTAGACTGCACAGGCAGCCTAACAGTGCCATACTCTGTCTGACACAGGTCTCTGACCCATCTCAAAGTTTGGTTTTCTTGCAAGCTAGCTCATACTTTTCAATTCATAGTGTGCCCCCTTCGTGACCATGGGTTAACTTATTTGTCACTCCTGGAATGTCCGGGGACTAATACACCAGTGAAAGGAAAAAAAGTACTATCCCATTTAAAGAAATACAAATCTTAACTCACTTTTCTGCAAGAAACCAAACTAACTGCTATAGATCACGAGAAACTAATCAGAGACTGGGTGGGTCAGGTATTTTATGCATCGGTACCCACAAGGAAAAAAGGTGTGGCGATCTTGGTGCATAAGACCCTGAAATGGACCCTTATCTGACTGGAAAAGGCCCCCCTAGGGAGATGGGTAAATGCACTCATGAATACCCCTGCTAGGCAGGTACTATTGGGCAAAATTTCAGCTCCCAATGAGGCTGGCCCTGATTATTTTCACACTGCAGCCCAGGTACTAAGTGACTTAGCTGTGGGTGACATGCCCATTATTCTAGGAGGGGACTCTAATCTTACACTGACCCCCATGTTAGACAGAAGCCCCACTAGTACAGAGTCACATCACAAGGGGTTACAAGTGGTCCAGCAAATAATGCAGGATCTAGGTCTGGTGGACATCTGGAGACTCTTCCATCATAGGGACAGAGATTACACATTCTATTCGGTGGTCCACAGATTCCACAGCAGGATTGACTTTTGGTTCCCTTCCCCACCCATTGCCCAGACAATTTTGGAATCCATAATTCTCCCATTGGTCATTTCTGACCATGTACCGGTAAAGCTTCCACTATTATGGGGCTTCCCCCAAACCTCCTCACCCTCCTGGTGGCTGGACTACCTATTGATGAAAGACGCTGAATTTATCTCCTGGGCTCAAAAAGGAGCTACCTCCTTTTTTTCTGAAAACCCTATAGTAGACCCTCAGCTGGCAATACATGGGAGGCCTTTAAATCAACAATTTGAGGTAAAATTATTGGGTACGCAGTCCATAGATGCAGACAAAGAGAAAAAACATTTAAGCCAGTTAGAACGCAATTTGAAAAGTGCAGAAAGTGAATTTAAAACAGTGCTGCACCTGAACCCTCGCTCCCACTTAGATCTAATAATTATAGGGCTTAGGCTAGAAATAAATACTCTACTATCTAGGAAAGCTGAAATATCTATTTTCTGGTTGAGGTATAAATATTTGGAGGGGGGCAAACGGAGTGGCAAAATACTGGCATGTCATCTTCGCAAACAGCAGACTGAGGCATATAGCAGGTCTGAAGGACTCTGCTGGGAAGGTACATACTACACCCCCAGAAGTAAACCATATTATGGCCTCATTCTACGCATCCCTACAGACTTTGTCCCACTGTCCTGATCCAATTGCCATCCAGCCTTTTTCGACTCTCTAGACCTCCCTACTCTCTCCCCTCAACAAGCAGCGAAGCTTTATGTCCCGTTAAACACTGAAGAAATAGCAAAGAGCCTCCTGTCAATACGCCTGAGCAAAGCTCCCGGGGGAGATGGATTCTCAGTAGAATTCTGGCAAACTCTAGCCCCAATCATATCCCCAGTCCTGGAACGAGTATACTGTGAAAGCAAATCAACAGGCATATTTCCCCTTATGCTTAGAGAAGCCACCATTACAGTGCTGCCAAAAAAAGGGAAAGACCCCAAGCTGACGAGCAGTTATTAACCAATATCTTTAATGAATGTGGAGAGCAAGGTGTACATGAAAGCGTTAGCACTTAGACTTAACCTACTCCTTCCCCAGCTTATCCACCCAGCAGAGGTGGGGTTTGTACAAGGGTGCTACAGGGCTGATCACATCCATACCCTGGTAAACCTAATCCATAAGACAAAATCCCTATTCTCCCCAGCTCTAGCGGTAGCAACTGACTTTGAAAAGGTATTCGATTCACTGAAATGGTACTACCTTTATTTGGTACTGACACATATGGGCTTTGGAAGCCACTTCCGATCCTCAGTGAAAATGCTGTATTCGTCACCAACTACCCACATTCTAACAAACTCCATGCTTTCAGACCCCTTCACTCTAGAGGGAGGCAGTAGACAGGTTGCTCTCTGTCCCCTCTCCTCTTCATCCTAGTGGTGGAGCCCTGAGCACTGGCTATACAGCAACATGAGGGAATCCAAGGAATTAAAGTGGGCATGCAACATTACTCTACCCTCATGCATGCGAACAACCTACTCATCCCTTTGGCCAATAAGACACAATCGCTTGAACCTCTCCTCCAACTGCTGTAGCACTTAGCTTTACACTCTGGCTTAAAAATAAACCAGACTAAAACAGAAGTCCTTCCCTTAAACTCACTGTGCAAACCCAACCACGCCACAGAGATGAGGCTGCACTGGGGGGTGGATGGAATCACATATTTAGGCATCAAGATCACATCAGCCCTGACAAAATTATGGGAACTTAAAGGAGCTTGCAGCCACTATTGGCCAGTATATCCACAGAACTGGATCGATGGAAGAAGCTGCAGCTTGCTATTGCAGGCAGAACTGCGGCAATTAAAATGGTAATTACCCCCAAGTTGTTTTACTTAATATCACATCTCCCACTAGACCTCCCTTCAGGCTGGTGTCTGAAGATTGACAAGGTGGTTGGTAACTTCTTATGGGAGGCCAAGATACAGCCACAATAAATTAAGGGAACACAGGAAGGAAGGTGGATGGTGTTTCCCCCTGGTTCGAGGGGTATAAATGGGCCTTCCAGATCATTCAAATCCTGCATTCTCAGCTAGGATGAAAGAGTCTCCACAATGGGTACATATGAAACATAGCCAAAGCACGGTGTACTCCCTCCCATTTCTGTTGTATAACACCCCCTCAAGGGCCTGCTGTCTCACCCTACACTAGGATCCACTATTAAATATTGGTCTAAAGTACACCACAAGTTAAGCATACATACAACTCCTCTGTGATCTACATCAATTTTGGGTAATGCAGTGATCCTGATAGACAGAAAACCTGTAGCATGGTCTAAATGAGCAAACCAAGGAATCAACACATTAGGGGATCTCGGTACCAGGCTCGATGGTGCTAGATATATTTCAAGGCCTTAAAACCCATTGGAGACTCCCAGCAGAGGATCTGTGGAGGTATTCACAACTGTGAAGTGCTGTACAAACTCACCTTAGAAAAGTACCCCACACTAACAAACTCACACTGCTGCCAGTATGGCAGTCTAGCTCAAAAAGCACACAAGTAAGATTTACTCTGCCATCCGAGATACCCAACCCAGCCAATCATCGATATCCAAAAATAAATGGGAAACAGCCCTTCACCTCATTATATCTTACTCACATTGGCAGGGATACTAGAAATTTGGAAACAGTGCCTTTAAGGATGTTAAAAGCAGATTAATCCAAAATAAGATCTTACACTCCTGGTACAGGACCCTGGCAGTACTCCATGTGGCTAGCGTCCTCAGCACTGACAAATGTTGAAGATGCCATGCTCACCGTGGAGATTTAATTCACATTATATGGTCCTGCCCAAAGTTCCAACACCACAGGAAGCAAACTTGCCAACTAGGATCTCATGTCCTGGGGAAGCCCCTACAACCTTTCCTACCATTATGGATACTGGGCATGAAGTCTGAGATGCCCCACCTAAAAGAGTCAGAGCACAGATGGCTTGTGTTACTCAGCATGCAGGTTAAATTTTTAATTTTTTTTTTATTTAGTTTTTGTTGACCGGGTAAGTGCACTAGACAAATTCTGCCTATTTTCAGGCACGACCCGGGGGAGGGGGATACAGATGAATGCCAACTGACCTTGAACCAGATTAAGCTGTTGGTGGTATTTTTAGTGAATGAGGAAAATTTGGCCAGGACACCGGGGAAATTCCCCTACTCTGTTAGCGCTTGCTAACGAGGGAGAGTGCTGCTGGGTAATCTGGAGAGGTTGCTCAGTGCTCTCTCATTGCTCCATGGAGGAGGAGGTCGCGTTATCAGGCTTGCTGGAGCCCGATGCAGGAAAGCTGATTCAGGAGGTTCCCTTACCTCGAGACCTTGAGAGTGTTTCTCGATCACCGGAGCAGCCTCAGACTGATTTGTGGTCTGAATCGGGAGATATTGATTTAAATAAATGTATTGATGGCGTTTTTCGTCCACCGGCTACCACGATGTCTTCCGGTATTCCTTTCCAGTCACAAGATTCCAGTCGGACCCATTCTGTGTGTGCACCGCAGGAAATACTGGAGGGGAACACTTTGTTAGCGCAACCAAGGTCGGGTGTATCTAAAGACCAGGAAACATGGATGCTGGATTCCCCTACTGCACCTACGATATCGCAGACTATTACAAAGCAATTCGGGTTGCCTCCACATAAATCCTCTTACCCAACTATGGACTGGTCATCAGAGGAGGTTTTGCAGGATGCTGGTTGGACTAAATCTTCGTCAGGCACCTGGATTCCAGACCCTACATGGACGGACAGTTTTCAGACTCCAAATAAGCATGCCAACGATTCTACAATCCTGAGCTCAGGTATGGACATACAGGATAAAGGGGGGGATATTATTGGCACTGCCCAGAGCTCTGAGGCACGTTCTTCGGCCTTTCCTAGGCCAAGTTCGTCGGGGGGGTATTGAATCTGTTGTTACTAGTGTTCAGGATACAGCTCCTGTAGAGGTACAATCTTGTTCTCAGCAGCCTAAATCAACAATGTCTGATTTATTTAAAAACAAATTGGAACAAGCACCCAGAAGAAATGCTGTTCGTTTACGCTATAGGGGAGGTCTGCAAACACATCCTGATAGATACTATGTTGCCAGTTCTCTACTGAAAGGTTCAATGAATTTCCTTCCTGTAGATATCTTTGCTTTAATTCATATTTCGGGGGAAGATTCTTATGATATTAGTTTCAAGACGTTTAAAGGTTTAGAAAAATTCTGGGATAAATACTCCACTTTGAAAAATACCCCTTTGTGGGTTCCTTTTTATGCTATTCCCCTTACAAAGCCTGTGTTTCGATATGTTACAATTATGTTTCGGAATGAAGGTGTAAATGTTAGCAACATTCATTTATGGTTGAAAAACAAATGTGAGGTGCTGGGGCCCCGCGAAGCTATCCTAGATTTAGAAGGTATCTGGACAGGGAGCTGGAAATTTAAGGTGAAGTTACCCCAAATAAACGGTGAAATTGTTCATTTGCCCAATAGCTTTTTAGGAAAGGACAGAGGAGTCTGCTTTATAGTGGTCAGCCTCGAGCCTGTTATAAATGTGGTGCCTGACACACTTGAGTAGCTCCTGTGACCTTTGAAGTGCCCATTATGTGGAGGGTTTGGGCATGTGGCGAGAGGTGCCAAAACATCTTTCACTGCAATCTCTGTGGTGAAAAAGGCCATGCCTTTCACCAATGCCCATGGGCTTCTCATAATAAATCAGGAGGTTTGGATCCCGATACCTTAGTTCGCAAGGCTCAGGAGAAAACAGTTATTGATTCAGGACCTGTACATACATCTGGAAGTCAGGCTGATTCCCCACCTAAATCGGTGGATACACCTCCTTTATCTGATAGTAAGGTGATTCCCTTGACTGCAGAGGTTCCTAGTTTATTAACTTCATCCACCCCGCTTGATACCTCTGACTCTCAACTGGCGTCTTCTTCCATCCCCCCCCCTTTGAGACAGTGAAGCCCCGAAGGTTTACTAGAGCTTCCAGTAAATCCTCTTCTGCTAACTCTATTCCTGTGGACAATTTTTTTCTCCTTACAGGTGGAAGGGCGGATTCTGATTTAGAATCAGATACTTCACATTTCAGATTTAATTTCTGAAGAGGACGGCAAAACAACAGAACTAGCTAAAGAAAAAGGGAAAAAAGGAAAAATGGAAAGCAAGTCATTCCCAGAAATTTGGATCTTGATCATAAAACCCCTCATCATGGCAACTCTCAGAATAGCCTCCTATAATGTTTGTAGTATAAAGAATTTCAAGAAAAGACTTGCAGTCCTTTCTTTTCTTAGTACTTTACAGGTGGATATTATTCTCTTACAAGAGACTAGACTATCCTCCCTTGCTGAAATTCAACAAACACAGAAAAGGTGGGTTTGGGGTCCTTCGTTCTGGACTTTTGGGCCTGAGGCAGCTGATGGGATTGGTATTCTCTTTACTTCCACTGTTTTTAGGGTTCCTAAATTGGTTGATATCTGTCCTGGACGTGCTTTGCTTTTAGATTTTTCTTGGCATGATTTTGATTATCGATTACTAGATATTTATGCTCCTCAAACAAAATCTGCCCGCATTAAATTATTTGAGGATGTTAAGCCTTTTCTCTACACAAAAAAACATGTTATTTGGGGGGGCGACTTTAATTGCGACATTGATGTTAAATTTAAAGGGGATTTTAAGCAGAAAATGTATTGCGATTCCCTAGCTTTACGACAAATTATTAAAACTGCTGGTTTGTCGGATGTTTACAGGACATTACATGCTACGGGGGGTTCCTCGTACTACAGAAATGTATTTTCTTCCTGTATTGACTATTTTTTTGTATCCAAATTCCTGAAACCTTATCCTACCCACATAGAACCAACAGAGTTTTCGGACCACCATCTTTTATTAGGGGTTTTGAGTTTAGCAGATATTCCTCCTAAAATACCATCAGCTAGCCCTAGATGACGTTTAAATGTGTCTCTCCTGGATGAGGGTGATTGTATTTCTGCAATACAGGATCTATTTACTGCACGTTATTCTACCCTCTGTTTTTATGAGAATATTTTTTCATGGTGGGTTGATACTAAAGCTGAGATTAAAACCCTTCTAGTTTCTAGAGGGAAACACAAGGCCAATTCTAGGTATCTCGCATACCTAAAATATCGGGATCAATTTTATAAACTGATGTCATTGCCATCTGGTGACAGACTTCCTTTTTTATCTCAAATTTCAGAACTTAAGAAGCAGATGTCCAAATTCCAATATAATAGGGCTAAGTCCCTTGATATGGAGTTTAGATTTGGTATCCAGACACAGCCTGCTTCTGACCCCTACTCGGCATGTAAAGACCGTCTTGACCGAACTTTAATGTCTAAACTAACTTCCTCTAATGGTACAATAGTAACTTCTGAAATGGAGATGATGTCTGTTGTACACAACTTTGTTTCAGATTCTTTTGGGGGAGACCCTGATATTAGTGGACATATACCGGAGGACTTCTTGACCTATCTTCCAGCTATGGAAGCCACACATCAATCCCACTTGTTACAACCCATTTCTTCTTTTGAAGTTGAGAAGGTTATAAGATCTCTTAAGCTTAAAACATCCCCTGGTTTGGATGGTATTCCAAATGAATTTATAAAACATTCCTGCCGTATATGTGCATTTTTCTCCCTATGGTATTTAACTTTATCCTAACCTCTGGTTTAAGTTTTCCTGATTTTAATATTTCTTTATTAAAATTTATATTTAAAAAAGGAGATTCCTCCCTACTCACTAATTGGAGGCCTATAAGTATTCTCAACAGTGACTACAAAATCTTTGCCAAAATTCTCACAAATAGGTTGTCCCTTGTCTCTGATTCTCTTATTCATCCTGCTCAATCCTGTGCTGTTCCACATAGGAAGATTCAGCATAGCCTATATTTACTAAGGGATTTATTTGAAAACAGTAGCAGGGGTAGAGGGTTGGGCTTTATTGAGGCCTTGGACCAGGTCAAGGCATTTGATAAAGTATGCCACTCTTACTTGTTTAATTTATTATTAGCTTACAAGATCCCTAGGTTCTTTGTACATTGGATTTCTATTCTATACTCTGAAGCGGTAATACATCCTTTAGTGAATGGACTAATGGGGCCTGCTGTTCCTGTGGTTAGAGGAGTTCGACAAGGTTGCCCCCTGAGCCCTCTCTTGTATACATTTGTCTTAGATCCTATTGTCCAATATATTCAGGAGCATAGAGGTATTATAGGTCTGGCCCCTGATATTTCCTTACCACAAGTTAAAATAACAGCTTATGCAGATGATGTAACTCTGTATGTGAAGGATAAGACCTCCCTTCAGACGGCCTTGCACTGTTTCCAGAAATGGGGACAGATTTCTGGATCAGAGCTTAATGTTTCAAAGAGTTTTATTTTTTCTTTACACCCGGAACAAGATTGCCTTTTTGATACTGGGGGTATTTCGTTTTCATCACAACCAAATAAAATTTTAGGTATTTGGTTTGGTTTTGGTGACATGGCCACTTTCAACTGGGAACAGCAATTAAAAGTGTGTGAATCTAAAGTCAATATTTGGAAACATTGGAAATTTGGGAAGAAAAAAAGAGTTTATATTGTTAAGCAATTTTTGATTCCTATGTTTTTATACCTCAGTTATTTATACCCACCACCTGTTTCTTTAGAAATGTGACTTTATAGTGTGCTTTTTCAAATGATCTGGGGGAATCGTCTAAACCCAGTTCGCAGGGATTTTCTTTATTTACCAGTTAAAAAAGGGGGGCTGGCCATGATAAACCCAATTGTGTTTTTTCATTCCATTTTTTTATTTAATTCTTTTGGTTTTCTTTGGAATCAAACTTGTTCGCTTTGGCAATCTTGGTCTCATTTTCTTTGGAATCCTTTTTTTCAGAAATGGACTACGTATCCTCCAAAAGTCCTAAAACAAAATCATTTACCTCTTTATGGGGTTTCATCTTTAAAAAAATGCAGGCAGTGGAATATATTATTTTCTGTTCTCATCTCTCACTCTAGAAAATCCTTTTATAATTATATTGTTTTTACAGTTCAGGGCTCTATTTTACTTTTTCCAGAATGTGTACCAACCAAAATGTCTTTTGCCTTACATAAATTAACTGATTACAGACTTCCGACTTATATATGGGACATTGTTTGGATATCTACACATGGGAAACTGGGGGTGCATGGGAATCTTAAATATAAACCTCTAACTGATAGATATTGTTTAAGGCCTTCTTGTGTTTCTCTTGAAGAAAGTCTTACACATTTTTTTCTTGATTGTCTTTTTGCAAAAAATTTTTGGTATGAGGCATCTGATCATTGGGGGCCCTATATTGCAGCAGGTAACATATAAAGTTTTAATTTTAGGGGACTATACAGGAATGTGGCAGTCTTTTCATCCCAGTACATTGAATGTTTTCTTTTCCTTTATTCAGTTTTATTTCTGGCAGGCTAGATGTCAATTCATTTTTCAACAACATTTTGTTCCTGTATCCACGATATTATCTCAAGTGAGTGGAGATTGGCTTATTGTCTGTTAAATCTAAGGACAAACTGAAGTGTTCTGATGTCAAGTTTTCTTCTCTTTGGAAAAATTTTTTTGTTTAATTCTGGTGTTTTCATGTATTTGATTTTTGTACAATCATGTGAATCTGTATAATTTGGTGATGTGTTTTTTTCAATAAACTTCCCCTACTCTTTTCGATAAGTGCCATGGGATCTTTAACATCCACCATGACTTCTCCAATGCAAATAGCAGACAGTAGGCATCACAACCTGTCAGGAACTATTATCCTTATTTACTCAATTGTTGACACTGGACCACCTCTCCCACTTAGCTACTAATACTCTACAGGTATACAACTCCTGCTGGTGGCCCTTTCTTATATATACACAAATCAAAACAGGGATTGTCTAAGGAAGTAATGACCCTAGTCCCCTCCCTAATCTCTGTCCAAAGGTATAGACTGGCACTGTAATGTGGAGTGTTCCCTCTTCTTTTAGACCCCATTGAGAATCTCTGTACGTAAAAAGTTTTTTTGTTCTGGTTCTTTGTGGTTTGTTTTACTTTGTTTCAGGTACTTTACCTGCCTTAATTCAGTGACTTTCAGTTTATAAGATGACTACAGATGAGTTATATAACCTACACTGTATTACAATTCCTTATGGATGTTACTTCTGTTCAGAATTGCACTCCCTTCTGCCCTGTTTGTTGTTTGTGATGTAAAATGTAATTGAAAATTTCTAATAAAACATTTACAAAAAAAAGTGTGTTGTGTGTGACATGAAACTGTGCCCATTGTTACTTTGACCATGCTGCCACCCTTACAATACATATTCTTTATTGTTGGTGCTAGTACTTTCATTATTCACCTCACTTCATCACATTGGTAAATGTGTTGCTTATTTTTCCAGTTTTCATTGTGAAATTGAGAGAGAAAAATATAATAAGAGATCTGTTGCAAGATAATTACCTTTTTTCCCACCTTGTGTGCCCATTTCTCTCTGCCTATACTATCACTGTACACTCTACCTGATCTTCGGCTACCTTGCTCCACCCTTGCTTCCCTAGCAGGATTCCCTTGTGCCTACACCTTGCATACTTCAAGCTGACCACTGTTCTTGCACAAACTACGTCCACTGGAAGACTGCTCCAGGCATCCACCACCTATGCTATGAAGAATAACTTCCTCACATTTATTGTAATGCATGCCCCTTACTTCATGTCCACTTTTTTCTGTGAACAATGCTCTTCCTGTACCTTATTCACCCCCAGTTATTTATAGGTCTCTATTATGTCAACCCTTTCTCTTCTCTTCTCCCAAGTGTACATATTGAGATCCTGCACTCTCTCCTTCTAGGGCTTATGATGCAGTGCCAGCACCATTTTTTTCTGCTCTCCTCTGGTAATGATCTATAGAGTACTAATGCTGCCTCCCCAGTTCTGTTGGTGATACCCCTCCCTTTTCACTCCAGCATCATGCTGGCTGTGCATACTGCATTGTCGCACTGTCTTGCTACCTTGAGGTCATCCCATATGATTTCTCCAAGGTACCTTACATACAAACGTACAAACGTGCCAGCAGAAACAGACCTCCTGGTCTATCAACATCCGCTCAAGTGTGCAGCTAGCTCCCCTAGATTGCAGCTGCCCCACCCCCTCCCCTTTTGTCTGCCCTCGGCCGTTCTCAGCCTCACCCACCTGTACTCTCCCCTGTTCTCTGTCCCATATCCTTTTAAAGCTACCCACAGTTTTGCATGATATCACCCTCTCTGGTAGGGCATTATAGGTCATATCTACTATACATCCCCATCTAGACTATGCTCACCAGGTTTGGAACCCTCATACAGAAAAATACAGCAAGAAGCTGGAAAGCATTCAGTGGAGAGTAACCGAATCTATCAATGGACTGTAAAATCTCTCACATCACACTAGATTAAATCACCTCTAATCATATCTGCAGTATTAAAGGATGTACTGAATTCTATATTTTTTTTAAATCAGCTGATACGGAACAAATAAATAAAGATTTTGAAGTGATTGACTGGTGTAATATTTTAGCACATTAATCAGTAAATGAATGCTGGGAATATATAAAAATATCATTCTAACAATAATGAATAAACACGTTAAACGTGTAAAATAATAACAAAATAAAGGAAGACAACCCAAATGGTTTACTAAAAGGATACATAAATTAATAACAGAAAAAAATAAAAGGTATGACCATTTCAAAAGACAGAAGATAGACGGTAATTGGAATAGATTAAAATATTTACAAAGAAAATGTAAGCAAAAAATAAATAATGCAAAGAAATCCTATATATACAAACTAGCAGATTCAGCTAGAAAATGAAATAGTAAACAATTTTACAGTTACATCAACTCATTAAAGAAATCAAAATCAGATCTAACAGTAATACAAGATAATGGTACACAGGCAACAGAGCCCATGGATATTGCCAATGCCTTTAATACTTATTTTAGCTCTGTTTATTATAGAGATAGTACCAAGACCAGACCACACTTTTGACATGGGTGGGTTCATAAGTGATCACTAAAAAATAAATAATACATGAAATAGAAAAATCTAAATTTCATAGTTCTCCTGGCCCTGATAACTTCACACCACCAATGTTAAAATTAAAGACAAATCATATTTGGGAACCATTGAAAATATCATATGAAAAATCAATGCATCTCAGAGTCATTCCAGAGGAATGGAAAAAATCAAAAATCATCCCAATACACAACAAGCATTTGTCAATGCCGAATGTTCACTTGCAGGTATTTGCAGTGGTGTTTGGCATGTATGGTGCTTTACCCTAATGCCCTGTGCGATTGCTGGTATTTGCACAATACATTTTCAGCATGACCTTTTTGTTACCCCCATTGTGCGCTACATGGGGGAACACATTTTGGGCAGGATGTGAAAAATGACAGCTGTACTGCTCATAAGGAAGTGTGGTAAATGGCAATGTTGAAAATCTGGAGGAAAATATTGAAAATTTGCAAACTTACGAGCCTGCGAGGAACTGCGCACACAAACTCGTAAACAGTCATTTTTGGAATTTTTCACCAAATTTTCAACACAGCCATTTTAAGACCTCTGCTCATGATCAGTGTCACTGTGATTTTCTTAATGTGTCCCATACATTGATTTTGCACACCGACTGTGCCATTGTCGCTACATGGTAGGAAACACATTTTGGGCAGGATGTGAAAAATGACTTGCTGTACTGCTCATGAGGAGGTGTGGTAAATGCCAATGTTGAAAATCTGGAGTGCAAATATTGAAAATTACGAAACCTACAAGCGCATGGGAACTGTGCAACACACGCCAGAAACAGTCATTTTAGGAATTTTTTCACCAAATGTTCAACATTGCCATTTTAAAACCTCTGCTAATGAACGGTGTCAGTGTGATTTTCTTGCAGTATCCCATACATTGATTTCGCACACCTATAGCCATTGGTAACCACATGGGGGAAACACATTTTGGGCAGGATGTGAAAAATGACAGCTATACTGCTCATAAGGAGGTGTGGTAAAATGGCAATGTTGAAAATCTGGAGTGAAAATATTGGAAATTGCAAACTTATGAGCGCAGTATAGGAACTGCACAACGTGATGTCAGAAACAGTTATTTGTGGTGAATTTTTCACGAAATTTTCAACATAGCCATTTTAAGACCTCTGCTCATGAACAGTGTCACTGTGATTTTCTTAATGTGTCCCATACATTGAGTTTGCACACCGACTGTGCCATTGTGCGTTACATGGGCGGAAACATGTTTTGGGCAGGATGTGAAAAATGACAGCTGTAGTGCTCATGAGGAGGTGTGGTAAAATGGCAATGTTGAAAATCTGGAGTGAAAATATTGAAAATTCACAAACTTACGAGCGTGCACAGGAACTGCGCAACGCAGACTCGTAAAACAGTCATTTTTAGAAATGTTTTCACCAGATTTTCAGCACAGCCATTTTAAGATCTCTGCTCATGATCAGTGTCACTGTGATTTTCTTAATGTGTCCCATACATTGAGTTCACACACCGACTGCGCCATTGTGCGCAGCATGGGCGGAAACACGTTTTGGGCAGGATGTGAAAAATGACAGCTGTACTGCTCATGAGGAGGTGTGGTAAAATGGCAATGTTGAAAATCTGGAGTGCAAATATTGAAAATTCACAAACCTATGAGCGTGCGTAGGAACTGCGCAATGCACGCTAAAACAGTCATTTCTAGGAATTTTTTCACCAAATTTTCAACATAGGCATTTTAAGACCTCTGCTAATGAACAGTTTCACTGTGATTTTCTTAATGCATCCCATACATTGATTTCACACACCAACTCTGCCATTGTACACTACATGGGTGGAAACATGTTTTGGGCAGGATGTGAAAAATGACAGCTGTACTGCTCATAAGGAGGTGTGGTAAAATGGCAATGTTGAAAATCTGCAGTGAAAATATTGAAAATTCATGAACTTATGAGCCTGCATAGGAACCGCGCATGCACATCAGGAACAAGTCATTTTGATTCTAATTCAACATAGATAGGACTCTTCATGATCGATGTACACTGTCATGGCATTATTCAGGTCTGAAGGGTGATTGCTGCAGTGATTGTGAAATCACCCTTCGGCCTGAATAATGCCATGACAGTGACATCAATCATGAGAAGGGGTCCCAAAAAACCCATGTTGAAAATTTGCTGCAAAAATTCCAAAAAATGCCTGAGATATGCAATAAAGTTGAAACCCCCCTATCTAGCCCATTATACAGCTTACTGGCATTTCCTCCGTTCGCGGTCGGCTTTGAAGAGTGCAGATGTGTTCCCGGTCCACCGGAGATCATCGCGCCGAGCTCCGGAGGTAAGTATGGGGTGAGGGGGGTGCAGGGAGGCTGGGTGCACAGTGGGTGGGTGCGGGTTGTGGGAGGGGGGAGTAGGAGACTACGTGGGACCGTTTTTTCTTTACAGGTGTAAAAAAAAAATGACTACGTGGGATGCTTGCCACGCTGGGATGGGCTCCCAGTGTGGCATAAGATGGCTGGGGGCTGAGGAGCCGATGGGGATTGGGCACCCCCATTGGCAAACTACACGGGGGCGAGAGCCGACGGGAATTGGGCACCCTCATTGGCAAAAGCGGGACGTTTGCTGCTGGGGTGGGCTCCCCAGCATGGCAGCAGGATGGCTGCGGGGGCTGGGGAGCCGATGGTATTGGGCACCCCGCTGGCAACACGCTGGTTACGCTGGGGTGGGCTCAGCGCTGCACCAAAGCTTTGGACGGGGCCGCGTGACATGGGGAGCACGTGATGCGAGGGGGTGGCGGATGTAGCAAGGGTTATGGCAGCGGTGGTTTTCTTTGAAGCGAAGACTACCGCTGTCATACTCAGCTCCCTGCACCCATTGGTGCAGGACTGCCACGCCTGCTCAACGGAGCACTGGATTGAATGGGAGAGGCACACCTCCAAAGTGTGCTACTCTCCCAAAACGTTCCTTGTGCATGCGCGCAAGCGAACGTAAAAAAGGCAGTAAAAACATAACCTCAAATTATAGACCAATAAGCCTGACCTGCATCCCTTGTAAGATTTTAGAATCCATAATAAAATATAAAATAATTGATCACCTAAATACTTTACAAATGTTTGATAATAACCAACATGGGTTCAGGAAGGGTAGATCATGTACCACAAACATGGCATGTTTCTATAATAAGATAAAAAAACTACTGGATTTGGGTAAATCAGTTGACATTATTTTGTTTGACTTCAGTAAGGCTTTTGACCTTGTCTCATATTGGGCAATTGTAGAGAAATTAAATAAATATGGGCTAAACCAGTATATAATGAGATGGATTATGAATTGGTTAAAGGATAGGAAACAGATAGTAACCATAAGGGGCTACTCTTCAACTCAGGCCAGTGCCACTAGTGGGGTTCCACAAGGGTTCGAATTGGGATCATTAATCTTCCAGATTCTCATTGCTGATCTGGAGGAAAATGTAACTAACAGTATTATTAAGTATGCAGATGATACTAAAATATGAGGAAAATGTGACACCACTGAGGAAAGAAACACTATCCAAAATGACATCAACGCCATCGCAGAATGGACGGCAAAGTGGGACTTGAAACTAAATATTGATAAATGCTGTGCCGTCCATTTGGGAAGACATAACCCAACACAAAATACCTTTTACTAAACAATATTATTCAGACCAAAAGTGTGGAAACAGATTTAGGAATCACAATAGATGATAAACTCCAATTCAAACAACATTGCACAGTTTAATTGCAAAAACTATCTGTACAATTTTATCAATAAGAAATATTAGAAGCAGATCTAGGAAGGTACTTATGCCACTATATCTATCCTACATTAGGCCACAAATGGATTATGGCACTTGTCTATGGAACCCATATAATAAAACCGAAATAAATAGAACAGAAAAAGTGCAGCAAAGGTACACAAAATTAATCAAAGGCAATGAAATGAAGACATATGATGAGTGCTTAACAGAGTTGGATTTACATAGTTTGGAGATAAGGAGAAAAAGGGGAGACATTTTATTATTTTATGATATCATGAATGATCCAGCACTCATGAATGAATTAGATATTGAATACAAAGATGCACAATTTAATGTAAAGGGTCACCCATTACAAGTTAAAGTGAACAAGCATAAAACAAACAAAAGAAAATATTTCTATACAATAAGATCTGCTAACCTCTGGAATATACTACCAGAAAAAATCATCATTAGTAATGACAAAAAAATCTTCAAAAACAACGTAGATAAATTTATAGCAACAGGAGATGGTTTAAAATGTTGTAATATTAGACCACCGAAAGGCAATCACCGTTAGGGCAAAGTCACATCACCAAAAATCAATTTCGGCCATGTGACATGCACAGAAAAATGGCACCGGGGACTTACAGTTTAACATTTTATGCTGGGGACTGCAACCCCTGCTCCCCCCCACTTTAGGATTCTCAACTCCAGGGGGGTGCATGTCAGGGGTGTGTGCAAACCATGAAAAAGGAAAAATTCAGGCTGGGCACAACAAAAACATACCTGCACATGAACCCAAACCCAGCACCCTGTTCACCCAAGCCCTGAACCACCAACCATGCCACGGGCCAGCTCAGCAGCCCACTGCAGCATCACCCCTCAAAAACCCTCCTGCCCCTCACTGAGCATGCTCGTCCCCACACACACGTACATGTAGTGACATCCTGTCACTATATGCATGAACCCACCCCATCCAGTCACCCTACCTCGTCTGTAGCCTCCATGACATGTACCGTGATTGAGTCACCATTTTTGTTTATACTCAATTGCGGTCATGCATGTCACAGGCTACCCCCTAGACAAAGCACATCTTCTTGACCTGGAAGGACACCACTACTTTATTCAGCTGTGAGCTGTGAGGGAAATTCTATATTGCACTTGATATCTGCAACAACGTGCACTTTTGCTCAATTCTGTGGGAGGTGAAACTAACTACCCTTGGTAATTGCTTTTTATTTACATATTTATTTAGTGTTTAACCAAGAAGGGGCATTAAAACTCTGTTTATCTTGTGAGTAACTGCAGAAGGATTTAAATACTGCATTTGGGTAGACCCTTGGAGGTAGCTAGGTTGTCGACTAGGATTTTCTGACAATTAAACTATTTTTAAATAATTTACAGGTGGCTGAGGAGTTGAAAAAGGAGCTTGAAAACTCTGCTTATCTTGGAAGTAACTTCACAAGGGTTTGAATACTGAATTGTGGTTGTCCCTTGGGGGTAACTGGATTGACTACTAGAATTTTGGCACAGAAACTGTTTTTAAATAATTTACTGGTGCATAGGATTTTGTGATAGTTAAACTATTTTTAAATAAGTTACTGGAGGTTAGTTGAATTACTATAAAGGGCAGTATTCACCAGGGTGGTGGAGCAGTGGTGTATTTGATTGTTTCTAGCAGTTACCTGTGGTTGTGGACTACCCACCCCTCTTCCCCACACCCCACCCCCCCAGGCATGGCATTTCCTTTATAGCCAAAGTTCTGACATCACTTCCTCAACAGGTCTTGGGGCAGAATTGTCATATTCTTAATAACCCATCACAGTGACAAAGGGTAGTACACACCACCAAAAAAAAAAAAAAATTATATATATTATATTGTATATTATAAGGGAGAGGGACATGGGAGTGGTGCAATGCACTGGCTGTGGGGCAGCAGTTTTCTGGGAGACATTCTGGAAACTGCATTGCTGTCCTATTTGCAGGCAACTGTCAGCTCTGATGGAGGAGATTGCCCACCTCCAGGCTGATGTGGCAAGGACTAAGGAGGCCTCCCCCACCCAAAGAGCACCACTGCCACAACCACTGCCTCACAGGTTGCCAAGTAAGAAGAGCAGTTGGATCACAGTGGGTTCTGGGAGGGTGCGGGTGGTGGAACAGAGGCGAAGCTCCCTAGTTGTACCTCTACACAAATCATATGCCAGTCTGGCAGAGCAAGGTTCCTCTATGATGGCACCCTCAGTGGAGTCCAAGAAGAATGCTGAGGACATCCACAAGGGAGACCCACAAAAGGGTGGCAAGGGACACCACAGAGGAAGGAAACAGCTTCTGATAGGGGAATCAATTGTTAGGGGGGTAGAACAGGGAAGGGAGAGGAGAGGGAAGTAAAGTGCCTACCTGGTTCCATGGCTTGGAGAGACAAGAAGCGAATCCTCATGATTGCAGAATCAGCGTCACAGGAGAGGGAACTAGATATCATTGTCCACCTTGGGACAAATGACCTAGCAGGGCAGTGCAGGATGAGTTTGTGGAGTTGGGGAGGGGCCTCAGACAGGTAGCAAGCACGGTTACCTTCTCAGAGGTGCTGCCAGTCCATGGCAGAGGTGAGGCTAGGGTACTGCACACCATGCAGTTTAATGAATGGTTGCAAAACTGGTGCAGAGCACAAGGCTTTGGTTTCATTGGGGACTGGAGGTACACCTGGAGAGGTGAAGGTCTATACTGGCACGATGGTCTGCATCTGTCCATGAAGGGAACCAAGCTCCTAAGTGACAGGTTTAAATGCTTCCTTGGCAAGCTTTTAATCTAGCCAAGGGGGAAGGTGCTGATAAGAAGCAGGAAATTTCAAGCCTCCCCCCACAAAACATGGCAGGTAGTAAAGTAAACACTGAGGTACAGAGCTCAACAGAGGGCAGGACAGGGATAAATGGAAAAATAGACAAGGGCAATAACAGCAGGGATGGGGGAAAAAGGATAAAGCCATCATTAAATGGAGGGCAATGAGTACCAATGCCCGTAGTCTGGGAAACAAGCTTCCTGAGGTAGTAGCCCTGATGGAAGATGAAAAATTGGATATTGTGGCAGTCACGGAAACATGGTACCTAGAGCACCATGACTGGGATGTCAACATACCGGGGTACACAGTCTACAGAAGGGACAGGGAGGGTGAAAGAGGAGGTGGAGTAGCTCTATACGTAAGGGAAGGGATCAAAGCTACAGAACTAAAAAGTAAAGGGGGAGGACAAGAGGCACTCTGGGTCACCTTGGAGACAGGGAATGGCATCACAACCTGCACAGGGGTTGTATACAGACCCCCGTCTCAAGGGGAGGAAATGGACAACAAAATGATGGAGGACATTTTCAAAATGGCTGAAAAGGGGGAGATACTGTGGATGGGGGACCTGAATATGCCAGATGTTAACTGGATGACATGTACTGCAGCCACATCCAAGAGCAGGGTCATTCTCGATGCCCTGCAGGTGACAGGCCTTAGACAGCTAGTGTTGGAACCCACTCGGGAGGGAGCAATACTAGACCTGGTACTCTCAAATGGAGAGAGGATCACAAATTTAGAAGTCAGTAGACATCTGGGAACAAGTGTCCACTGCACAGTGTGCTTCACAATAAGCACAACCATGGAGACAAGCCATACAAAAACAAGGATACTGGACTTTAGAAGGGCCGACTTTGGCAAAATGGGTGAATGCCTGAGGAATGCACTAGCAAATGGCCAAAAAGGAGGGGTGGAAGAACAAAGGAGAAAAATCAAAACTGCTATCATAGAGGCAACAAGTCTTTGTGTGAAACAAATAAAGAAGACAAAGTGGAGTAAAAAAACACTATGGTTCTCAAAAGAGGTGGCAGGGAAGGTTAAGAAGAAAAAGGCTGTATTCAAGAAGTATAAGGAATCACAGAAGAAGCATGAAAGGGGAACTGTATCAATTAAAGCAGAAAGAAGTGGGGAAGGTAGTCAGAATAGCAAAGGCCCAAACCAAGGAGAAAATAGCCACCTCAGTTAAGAAGGGGGAAAAAACCTTTTATAGGTACATTAGGGAGCATAGAAAGGTTAAGGGAGGAATAGTGAAGATTAATAAAGGAGAGGGGAGGTGGGCAGAGGGAGACAGTGAAAAGGCAGAGATACTGAATAAATCCTTTTGCTCAGTATTCACAAAGAAGATGAGGAGGAGTTACCTAAACCAGACAATAGAAGCACTCTGGGTAGGGGGGTTGACACCAGTCCATTTACAGAAGAAAGAGTCCTGAAAGAACTCCTAAAACTCAAGGTGGACAAAGCAATGGGGCCTGACAGGATTCACCCAAGAATCCTAAAAGAACTAAGGGAGGACCTAGTGACACCACTGACCACACTTTTTAACAAATCATGGGAGGATGGGGTGGTACCTGAGGACTGGAGGAGGGCAGATGTGATTCCCCTTCACAAGAGTGGGAGCAAGGCAGAAGCAGGAAACTACAGACCTGTAAGTTTGACCTCAGTGGTAGGGAAAATGATGGAATCACTTCTGAAAGAAAGAATTGTTGAGTACCTAGAGGCCAGTGGGGCACAGGACCCAAAGCAGCATGGATTTACAGCAGGAAGGTCATGTCAGATGAATCTAATTGATTTCTTTGACTGGGTGACCAAAGTAATAGACCAGGGAGGAGCTGTGGATATGGCCTACCTAGACTTTAGCAAGGCATTTGACACAGTCCCGCTCAAAAGACTAATAATCAAGTTAGCCAGCCTGGGAGTGGGTTTCAGGGTGGTAGCCTAGGTAGCAAACTGGCAGCACAACAGGACACAGAAGGTAATAGTGAATGGAACACATTCCAAAGAAAGGGGGGTTACTAGTGGAGTACCTTAGGGCTCAGTACTGGGTCCAGTCCTCTTTAACATCTTTATAGGTGACATTGCAGAGGGTCTGGAGGGAAAGGTATGCCTCTTTGCAGATGACACAAATATTTGTAATAGAGTTGATACACAAGGGGGGGTAGAAAGGATGAGAAGGGACTTGGCAAGGTTGGAGGAATGGTCAGACACATGGCAACTTAGATTTAATGCAAAGTAGTTCAAAGTAATGCACCTGGGAAACAAAAACCCCGGAGAAGAGTACACAATAGCAGAGTAGGTACTAACAACAACAAAAATGGAAAGGGACTTGGGGTAGTCATATCAGATGACTTAAATGTGAGAAAGCAATGTGAGAAGTCAGTAAGGAGAACCAGGGGGATACTGGGATGCATAGGAAGGGGCATCACAAGTAGAAAATGGGAAGTGGTTATCCCTCTGTACAGACAGTTGGTGAGACCACATCTGGAATACTGTGAGCAGTTTTGGAGAACCCATCTATGCAAGGACATAGACAGGATGGAAGCAGTCCAAAGGAGGGCAACTAAAATGGTGCAGGGTCTGCATCAGAAACCATATGAAGAGAGGCTAAGAGAGCTTAGTATGTATACCCTTGATGAAAGGAGGGATGGGGGGACATGATAGAAACTTTTAAGTACCTCAAGGGAATCAACAAAGTCTAGGAGGGCAGCATCTTTCAGAAAAAGAGATGTGTAAGAACAAGGAGGCACAATTTTAAAATAGAGGGGGGACGGCTCAGGGGTAATGTGAGGAAATTTTTTTTCACAGAGAGAGTGGTGGATGCATGGAATCGCCTTCCTGGGGAGGTTGTTGGGTCTAAAACAGTGGGGGAATTCAAACATGCATGGGACAGACATAAGGCAATTGTAGTGGGGTGTTGCAGGAAGTAGGCTGTTGGTTAACTAGAATCTGCAGCTTATCCAATAGGAAGGAAAATGGGCAGACTGGGTGGGCCAAGTGGTCCTTATCTGCCATCAAAGTCTATGTTTCTATGTTTCTATGTTACTTCTTGAGTTTTCTCATGTCTCCGTACATTCTCTTCATCTCTCTGGAGTGTCTATTGTTTTGTAGATTTCGTGTCAGTACAAACAATGCATACCTTCCCTTCAAGGTCTTCTGAAATGTCACTTATAAAGACATTAAAAAGGACTCGTTCCAGTACTGACCACTGAGCCATCCCACTGTTCACTTTCTTCACCCCCAAGTAAGTGTCAGTGACCACTGTCCTCTGTCTGCTATCCATCAAAGAAATCTGTATTCATTTTAGCACTTTAGGACCCACCCTCAAACTATCTGGTTTGCATATCAGTCTCCTGTGTGGCATGGTGTTGAAGGCCTTTCTGAAATCTAAGAAAGCCACGTGTACTGCTCCACCATGATATAATACCTTAGTAAGACAGTACTACAAATCAGTCACATTCATCTGACATAATCTCACCCCCCCCAAGGGAAAACTTGATTCCCCTTCTCTTGTAGCACCTTTTATTCAAGAAAGTCTACAAGCCTTTCCCTTAAAAGCATTTCCATGCTGGCCCCTTGATGCTGCAGTACTGCTAACCACTCATAATGAAGATGACCTGGGTAATGTAGCAAGCCCAAGTCATTGTTGTCCAGTCCAGGAAATATGATCAAGTGTCACAGTTAGGCAGCAATCTCTGCTGCAACACTGCCATATAGATGAGCACCAATTTTAAATCCTCTGTTAATAACCTGAGTTGCATTCTACTGAAATGCACACACTACTATATGTGGTGGCATAACACAGAGGGATACAACAGAAGCACCAGCTCCCTCCTTCGGTGATGTGCTGCCGAATTGATGGACATTGAAGAAAATTATCAGTATTTCAAAAAGAGGACATTGGGATGTGACTTGAACTATTTCAGTCACCCTGGTTATTGTCTGCAGTAAATGACATACACTTGCTTTTTTATGTTCACTGTGCACATGCACGCAATTCATATTTTGTTATGAGAGTGGGTTTTGGGCAGCGTGTCACTGTCGGTCCATTGCAGAGCAGTCTGCAAATGCCACACCAATCATCAGCTATGCTGATCATGACACAATTTGGGCTTGCTGGGTGGAAACTTCATGTATTTCAAAAGAAAAAGCCTACACAATCATGGGTCAACTCTTACCTTTGATCTGTGCTGCTCAGCAAGCATAGCTGATCTGTCATGATCAGCCTGCTGAGGAATTTCAATCATCCAGGAAGAGCACTGTGCTCTTGAAGATGCCAGCTGTAACAGAGAAAACTATCCATTGATGTCTGTTACTGGCGCCCCCATAACTGACCCCCCACCCAACCATCCCTTTCAACACACACCCCACCCCCACCCCTCATTAACATAACACCGACACTGGGGGTGCCCAATCCCTCAGTGTCTCACCAGAAAGTCCCGTGTAGGTTTTTTTAATACACCTTGCAAAAGAGTAAACCATCCACTGATGTCTGTTGCAGCTCCCCAAGCCCAATCCATGTTAACCCTTGCTGTACCACCATAACTGCCACCTTCCACCCTCAGCCACATGTATTTTATTTAACCAAAAAATAAAAGGATTTGAACAGATTGCAGCTCTGACAGCAGCCTGGCAGCCAGCGACCACTTTCCCCCACAGCAGAACCCACTCCCTGCCCCAGCTAGCTAGAACCATCTGATCTGAACTGCCACTGCATCAATTCCAGCTATGCCTCCCTGAACCCTCACTCACCTCACTGGGTCCTAGTGTCTCTGGTAGCTCCAACCACACTGCTCTGCTCCTTCACTCTTCCAGACTGCTCAAAAATCCTTCAGGCTTCAGGTCTCCTCAGTGGGTAAACCAGCTGCCATTCCAAACTACACAAACTGGGATGAATACAAATAATATTAATAAAGTCTCTAAAAAACAAATCTGTTTAGCCCACTGTTGATTGAGTTCATCCACTCTCATCTGAGCTCTCACTTCCAAGCTGATCATGTGATGCATGGAGACACACTGACTACAGCTTTGACTCTGCCTTGTCCTCTATACTGCCCAGTGAGTAGGAAATGGAGAGACCTTAAATTAAGGAAGAGTTTATCACCAGCTTCTCCAATACTCTGTGCAAAGGCTCAGCTTCCCCCTTCTTGTTTATCTGCTCCAACTAAAAATGCAGAAAAGTAATAAATTAAGAATTTCAACAGCACGGTGATGGAAAAAGGTAGGAAATAATAAAAATTCCTTCAATTTCCTACAGTACCTTGTCTCACCTTCGGGCTACTGCCTGTTGCTGCTCCATCCCAGTGCTCCTTCACTGCAATGCCTGTGTTTTGCAGAGTTTGCAACACTAGATAATTTCCTAAGTGAAACTTACCAAGTCTCTCTTACAATTCAGCCCCAGCCCCCAAATCCCTCCCTTGGCCAGGCAAGCAGCAACACCCTCTTAAAAAATCTGCCAGCCCTCCTTGCCTGAGCTAGTAGTCAGCAGCAGGGGAATAACGGTTTGCCACTTATTCATTCCCAAGAAAAGTTTGCCTTGTTTTGAGGAACTTAAACCATTTTGTTTTTCCAGTGGATATTTTTTTACTTCCATAACGGAGGCTGTGAAGGATTATGGCTGTTAAATCAAACATGCAGCAACCCTCGGTAGTAAATAAGTCACACTCACGACAGCGTGGCAGTTTTGAACTTAGTGGCGTAACTTCATTGGGCAGGTCAATGTGTTAAAGCAGGACACCACTGAAAATGAGATACTGTATCTCATCTGCTCTATCCTGGGTAAATATATAGTAAAAATGTGTACAAGCAAGACTCAGTACAACAACAATACCAGCGGCAAACATTCAGCAGGGGGGGCAGTTGGGGGAGCAAAGAGTTAATGGAGGGGCAACTGCAGTCTAACGGGCTGAAGTGCTGCACACTTGAGCAGACTAGATAGACCATATGGCCTGTACATGCTGGCAATTTCATATGTTTGTATGTAGCATTGACAAATGCTTGCTATTTATAGAGCAATGCACTTGTCTGCGTACATTCAGTATGCTCAATGGGTCCATGACATTCTCAGCAGAAAGGTGCAAAAAGTAAAACCATCATATGCAGCTACAGAGATCAGAAACAATGGCTGGGGCCCAGTGAAGATTACTGTGGTTTCATGGAGGCTGACGAAACTAAGGATGATATTTTGACACAGCCATTCCTTGCAGAGTTTAGTGCATTGTAACTGAAATGGCATGACACTAACTGTTCTGTTTAAGGTTGATGTTTTCCAAAATGGATGTTGTATGTTTCACACTTTTTTCTCTTTGAAATACAGTGATATGTGATATCTTTACATTGTGACCATTTGTCCACTTTTAAAATGTGGCACTTATAATCTGTAACAATGTTAGTAATGTTGAATTGTTTATGCTGTATACTATTGTAATATAGGACAGTAATCAGTTTTTCACTGAGATTATTTTTGTAACTACAAGTTTTCAAAATGAAAAGAGCAAGATATGGGATACAATAACATGTTTATGTTAAACGATACATGTAACTTCACAGTTTCTGAAAATCTTTTCGTAGTTACAGTTTTCAAGATAATAAAATGTTTCAAATTCCTTGTCAAAACAGCTTATTGATAATGTACCATTATTTAGCATGATGCTTCACTATGTACCATCATTGACAGATGGCGTTGTACTGCTGTGGTAAAGCATGTCATTTCCATCACGAAAAAACTGAGCTGCCATGACTTATGGACAACTGCGGGCAATGTTGAACTGCTTTTCTGTTATATATCTTGACACATCGAGACTCACGTAGTGAATGTACCTCCTTCCCCTGTATGACTGCCCCTTGCTGGCACAGATGTTCTTTGTTTCTTGTTTGAATTAAAAGAAATTTATTGGTGGGCCTGTCTGTGCAGCAGTTGCAGTTCCACTCAGGACATCAGCAACACAAGTTCATGAACAAGATCAGGTCATCGGAGGCCATCCAGGGGGAAAAGGATTGAGCATCCTGGGATCGGTAGGGCTCTATCTTCCACAGCAATACTGCCACCTGGGTGAATTCAGGTGTTAGTACAGCTAGAGTACTGAGGGGAGAGTGGGGAAGCTGGTGACATCGGTGGGGGGGGTCACAAGCAGTGTGTGTGTGTTTGTGTACAGTATGTGTACGCACTGACATCCAAGTATGACACAGTCCCAGGGGCTGGAAGGAAAAAGCACTAGCCACGCACCTCTGTGATGAAGGCACCAGTATATCCTGCTCCTCACCTTCTCAGCATACTGGAACCACCTGATGAAAACAGTATATATTTGGGGGTACACTCCCCTACCCAGACCCTGTCTGGGTGGCACATGCAAGGATCAGTGAAGATCGGTGGCCATGACTGTGGGATGCTGGGGTAGAGTGAGGTTTCTAGAGATCCTGAAGGTGGCATAAACAGAAATGAAAAAAAAGTTTATTGTGTAGTGTACCTACAGTATGTCTGCATGCACCCACTACACTGCAGAGTGATGCATACGCATTACATGTAGATTTTTTTTAAGGGTCATTGCAAAGGTACAGAGGTGAGCACCCACCTTTTGAAAGGCACTGATATGCTGTATGACAGATCACTGTTACAGACAAGTCAATGTTTAGGTATAATCCTCAGTTAATGGTTACCAAAACATACCACCATCACCAGGCAGATGAATAATCATTGACACCATGACTTAGTACTCTTCTTCCAAAAGTTCCCTAGACTCGATGTCTGGTACACCTCTCAGATTGTGACCTGCGAGTAAAGTGTCCTCATCCTGTCTTGGTGAACTATGTTGTTCAATGAAACTGTATAACTTTTGTGTGATAGTTGTACTTGTGCACAGAGAGTATGTCAAGAACATTTCTGAGACGTGATGTAATATGTGATGACTCATATGTGTGTTATAAGGAATTTGGATGCTTGAAGGAATGTATGTGAGCTGATTAGTGCAAATGTCAATTAGTAATGTAAGCACACATGTACAGTTTGATGCTAGGTAATATTTAATGTAGAGTAAGATAACCATTTTACAATTATGAACATGTGTCAATAACATAGAACTGATGTTACCCTTTATTTTTTCAAACATATTTTGTCTTGCACAGCCGTCGTTATTGACACCTATACCATCTGTCAGGTCCCTCTTTATTGGCATCCATCACAGCTGTACTGCACTGGTTGATTTATATATTACTTTCCCCTTGCCCCCTTCACCACCAGAATGCTGGCACAAGTTTGTACATCCATGGTGTCATAGTATGCCTAATCAAAGCACCTAATGGCACCTAATAGCCATCCAGCATGTAGCTGAGATATGGAGAATAGTGCAGGGGGAGTGGGTGGTGCTGGTACACTTGGGTACCAATGATCTTGATATCTAGACTGTGGAGATGGTGAAGCAGAACATTCATAGTATGGTGGACAGATTAAAGGCACACTCTGCCTATTTGGCCTTCTCTGAGGTTCTCTCTCTCTCTCTCTCTCTCTCTCTCTCTCTCTCTCTCTCTATGTAGGGCAGAGGGAGAAGTAGTGAAAGATTAAGGAAGGATGTGATGGAGGAGTTTAATGGGTGGTTGAGTGGCTGGTGTCAGGTGAAAAGGTACCACTTTGTGGGGGACTGATAAGACTTCTGAAACAGGAGGCTTTTCAAATGTGATGGCCTTCACTTGACTAAAGGTGAAGCTAGTGCACTGGCATAGAACTTTGACATATTTGTTGGACAATTAAACTGATGGTGAGGAAGATTGAGTCTAGGAGAACCAAGGTGGTAGGAGAGAGAGAGAAAGGACCTAGCTAGTGCTACCCCAGATCTTGGGGCTTGTACAGACACAGCAGGCAAAAATGTGGTTGAGGTCCAAATTGGGCTGGGGGGA
This sequence comes from Neoceratodus forsteri, assembly GCA_016271365.2. Classification (NCBI taxonomy): domain Eukaryota; kingdom Metazoa; phylum Chordata; order Ceratodontiformes; family Ceratodontidae; genus Neoceratodus; species Neoceratodus forsteri. The sequence goes on from CM057451.1 coordinate 763,726,885, forward strand.
AGGGTCAAGGAGGGTGGGCCACAAAGCCTGAAAACAAAAAGAGGGTAAGGGATGAAGGAGGAAAAAAGACAAAGGACAAGCAACTAGCCAAAGGGGTAGAGTTTTAGGTGAAAGAGGGGCTGCCTAAAGGCCATCAGTTTAGGAAATAAAAGCAACAAGGTCCAGGTGATGTTGGCAGACAATGAGGTGGACTCCTAACCATAACCAAGACTTCTGCCTTGGAGAATAACATCTAGGACCTGATAGTTCTCTACACCAGGTTTAGTAAGGACAAAGACAAAAGTAAAGGGGGGGAAGTGTGGCCCTCTATTTCAGGGATGACATTGAGGCAGTGGAGGATGGGCACATCAGGGGTATAATGTGGAAACAGAGTCACTGTGGGTGCATCTCACATCAGCCTTGGACAAGGAAATATGGGTGAGTGTGATCCGTTGATCACCAGGACAGGTGGAGGAGAGTGATAGGGAGCTTGGGGAAGAACTAATCGGGTCCACTGGCAAACAGTAGGTGGTGGTAGGCGATCTGAACCTGATTGACATCGAATGGGAGGTTTCTATTCCTAGGAGCACCAGAAGTTAGGCCTTGCTGCGTACAGTTTAGGACTGTCTGCTGGAGCAGCTAGTTACAGAACTCACAAGGCTGGCTGCCATCCTTGATGTTCTGTTCACCAACTCAGAGATAGCAGGAGTGGTGTGGGTAGGGGAGCCACTAGAGAACAGCAACCATAACTCCATCTGGTCTGATCTAGCCATGGGGACTGCTAAATTTCAGTCAAAATCTGAGATCATCAATTTTAGAAGTGCAGACTTCAACAGGATGTGAGAGTGAGTTCTGCACAAGTTAGCTGGGGTAGACTACATAGGAGGGGTGGAGAAGAGATAGGAGTCAATAAAGGGTGTCATTCTCAAGGCATCAAATATATGCCTGAATACAGTAACCAGGAGAAAGAGGTACAATCGACCTAAGTGATTCCCAGCAGTGGTCAGAGTAGCAGTGAGGTCCAAAACAAGGGCCTTCGTAATGTACAAAGAATAGCAGGAGAAGAACGAATGGTGAGAATATCATAAAAGAATTAATGAAGCCAAGAGGACAGTTAATGAACCAAGGCAGACCATGAGCTGCGTATTGCTGAAGGTGTTAAGACTAGTATGTAGAAATTCTTCAGGTATATTATGGGAAAAAGGAAGAAAGTGGGGAATTCTTAGGCTATTGGAGGGAGGTAGGGTAACACAGGAGGACGGGCAAAAGGCAGCAGCCCAAAATGACTAGTTTTGCTCTGTCTTCACCAGTGATGACAGCAGGCAGTACCAGAAAGTGGCATCAAGATGACCGCTAAAGTGTTCACAGAGATGACACAGCCCGTATTCACCAGTGAAAGGGTCCTGAAAGGGTTATCAGCCTTTCAAATAGATAGGGACTGGATGGGATGCATCAGAGGGTGATAACAGAGCTGATAGAAGACCTGGCTTAAGCCCTGGTAGAGCCATTCAATAGCTCGCTACAGTCAGGGGTAGTTCCGAAGGACTTAATGGTGGCAGACAAAACTTTACTCCACAAGGATGGTGACCGAGAGCAGGGGGGAACTACAGATCTGTCAGTCTTACCTCAATTGTAGGGCATTAGATGGAGCTACTAGCAAAGAGGACCTTGTGCACCACCTGTACAGAAATGTCCACCAGGACATTAAGCTGCATGAGTCTGTGTCAGGGAGGTCCTGTCAAATGAACCTAATATTTTTCTTTGACTGGGTGACAAAGACACTGGATGGTGGCCATGCTGTGGATCTACTTCACTTTGATTTCAGCAAAGCCTTTGACTCAGTGCCTCACAAGATATTGCTGAAAAAGATGGAGTATCTGGAGGACAGCAATGGACATACTATGATGGGTAGGAAACTGGCTGAGGGGGAGGCAACAAAGGGTCCTGGTAAATGATGTCAAATGCTGAGAGAGGAAGGTTACAAGTGGTGTGCCACAGGTATCTGTCCTGGGCCTGGTCCTATTCAATATGCTCATCACTGATACCGGAGAAGGAATCCATGAGAGGTTGAGTCTCTTCACAGATTACACTAAGCTCTGCAGATATGTAGACAGCGATGAGGGAATTAGGGATATACAGAGTAACCTGCATAGGTTGGAGAGGTGGTCTAGGGTCTGGCAGTTGAAATTCAATGCCAAAAAGTGCAACCCGATGCACCTAGGGAGCAAGAACTCCAGGATGGAGTACTGGATGAGAGGGATTCAGCTGAGTAATATGACTGAGGAAATGGACCTAGGAGTCATCATTTGCAACATCCTCAAACAATAAAGTCAATGCAATAAGGCAATTAGTAAGGCAAATGGGATGTTGGGATGTATTAGGATGAGTATAGACAGTAGAAGGAAAAAAAGGTGGTATTACCTATTTATAGGTCAATGGTAGAGCCACACTTGGAGTACTGTGCCCAGTTCTGGACTCTTCAACTCCAGAAGGATAAGGATAGGCTACAGGCAGTGCAATGAAGGGTACCAGGATGATACAGGGTCCGCAGGACAGATCTTACGAAAATCGGCTAAAGGTGCTAAACATATACTTGGTTGAGATCAGATGGGAGAGGGGCGATATGATACAGAGCTTCAAATTCTGAAAAGGAATAAGTAAGTTGAACTGCAAGGAGTAATTTAACACAGGCACAAATTAAAGTTCACAGGATCGTGAGTGGAAACTCAAAGGAGGAAAGTTTAAGAGGAATCTGGGGAACTATTACTTTAATGAGAGGGTGGTGGAATCTTGGAACAGTCTGCGGGTCAAGTGGTAGGAGCAGAAATCATATATGAATCAAGCAGAGTTGAGACAGAGTGAAGACTGATGTGAGTACCTATGGTGACAGTAGTAGGGAGGGGATTGGGAAGGGAAAGGCAGAGCTTGTGTCCTGGATGACAGTTATGTCAAAGAGATAGATAGGAAACCATGGGAAGACTGGGTGGACCATCAGTCTTTTTCTGTCAACATTGTCTGTGTTTCTATGTTTACTCCATATCCTGACACCACTGACCCTGCATTGCCGCCCATGAATCCACAGGTTGTAGCGTGGGAGCTGTGAGATGGCCATCCATTCATGCCCAGAGAGGGATAGCATCTCCTGTAATGCAAAATCATCCTCCCCATGGCAGGACCCATGAGAACTCAAGTTTTGTCCAGAACCATGGGCGAATGCATCACAAATGGCAGTACCACTGCTGCATTGACACAACAGAACCACCGTTGTCAACCTTCAAACCTTTTTCAGACCTATCTACATTAATATCATTTTGAATACATTAATAGCATTTTCCCATGTTCACAACATGTAACAGTATGAGCCATGGATGTAACTGAACTTTTTGGAAAAACATTGAACAACAGTAATTTCAATTTTTTTAAAGTTAACATGTTGTATATCAAGAAAAAATGTGTGCAACAGCAATGCCATTGAAATCTATTCCTGTGGTGCTACCTGTATGTTTGACACAATTGAATTCTGATTTGTCAATAATAAAAGGTGAAAAATCATCGATTGAAGGGTCATCTGCAACCGTACCATTATTCCCAAGTTGCACGTTGTTTTCAAAATAATTTGTTTCACTTGCTCTTTACCACAGTACATATGACATTGTATCAGGCTGATTTAGTAGAGTTGAAATCTGTAATTTACTGTTAACAGAAATCTTGTCTGATGCTCTAACTACAACTGTTGTGATGCACAGACAGGACAACATAACAATGGCAAATAAAATTATGCCACATTGAAAATGATGCATACGAGTGTCGGTAACAACCTTGATGTATACTTATAAAATGGGGTAAGCTGCATGCCTTTTACTCAGATTGGGACCCTGGAGCAAGATACTGTACCTTCTTTTCTACTAATTTTATATTGTAATTCTACTGTTATCCCTGGTATATGATACCCCTGATATTTACTTTACTTTTGCTGTTAACGTTAATAATTATCTTTGTTCATTATATCATTTGTGAACTGGCCTGATATAATTTTCCGCTACTTCTTTAGATTTAGGGAAGGACATAGCGTAACCTTTCTTTCTTCAATTGTGCATTGATGGTGCAGTTATGAGATATACTGTATTATTATTTTGAACTATGTTTCTTCAATCGGCTCAAGTATGTTTCCTAGTTCTTTTTTTGTTCCCCTGCAGAGGGCGGAGAGGGTGTATGTGTTTGAGGGATGGGGTAAGGCTATGTTGTTCTGTTTCTTTTATAAGTTGTTTGTTAAATGTATTTTATTTTTGCAATTGTATCTGGAATTGACAAATAAAATAAAATAAAAAAAAAGAAAATGATACATACGGATTGAAAGTATCAAAAAGCGTAAAAGAATGAAAGGGTGTTGCGGTGGTCAACACCATCCAATACAGACCTGATAAATAGTGCAAGCAAAATAGAAGAAGAAGAATCAGCATTTATATAGTGCTTTTTATACACGTTGTATCCCAAAGCATTTTACAAGCAATAGCGACTGATAATGAAGTGACTGAATGTGTTGTGGCAGCCATTTTGTACATAAGCATCCACACACAGCCTTGGACAATTGCATGAACCAGTTTTATGGGAAGGGGAATATTGGCCAGAACACTGGGGAAATTCCTCTACTCTTCCTGACGGGGGAGCAGCTGTCTGTCAGTCCAAGATGGCTAGTGCTGGTGGAGAGAGTCAGGAGCGTACTGATGGAGTGCTTGCTGAGGATTGGACCTCTGCCTCAGTCACTATAGTAAATGAGGTCCCTGAAAGTATGGCAGAAATAGAGTCTGGTAATATTATCCAAAACAATGACTATGTGCCACTGATAATATGAATAATAATTACTTTTGTAAAGTGGAGCAAGAATTGCTGGCAGCCATGCACCATAAAAAAATGAATTTATTGAAATTTATGACAGAGGAAGAACAGCAATTTGTCATGGAAAGAGAATGCTTATGCCAGCTGCTAAGATCAAAGATACTGCTGACATGGCAGCTGGAGAGCTGACAGACACAGAGATCACAGAGGCAGCTGTACAAGCAGAGAGGGGTACTGAAAAGAAAACACAGGGACTATGAAACCACTGCCCAGAAAATCAGTCCCAAATGTGCATAAAAACCAGCCCGGTCAACTGAAAGAGGCAGGCTGGAAATGGACAAAAGGAGAATGGATCTTTGATGACCGAGATCCCATAGTACAGAAATAATGGCTAGAAGCATGGTACTCAGCTGAGTGCCAGGAAAGGTGCTTGGAAACTGACATAAACGCTGAGCCATTCTCAACTTGAACACTGTGGCCTGATTCCAAAAGAGGTTACGCACATTGCAAGGTGACTTGCGCCAAACCCTATGGTGCAATCGCATCTTGTGGTATGTGTTACACTTTTGCTAATCCCAGATGCAGCCTGCGCCATGGCGCTTTCGACCTGCATCCAAGGGGCCTTCCACCAGCAGCAGCCCCTACAGCACAGCGGAAGGGGGGCTACGGCAGTGACTGTGCCCTATTCCAAAACGGCAGCTGCTGTAACCTGCCTATGTCATTCCTGGTCCCAATATGGCACTGCGAGGTTAGACCAGCACTTAGCTGGTCTAAGGGGCATCCATCCTGGTAAAACAATGGATGGACCTCCACAGTGCCGCAAAATGCACATTGAATGGATCCCCCCCCCAGCACAGTGATGTCCCCCAGCCCCCGCAATTTGGGGTGCCATCCAGGTCTATATTGCGCCATGCCCCCTTGCCCCTGTGCCGCCCAGCCTACCCCCCAAGGCCCCCAGGGGATTGCAGGCTTGTTATGTGGTGGGTCCTCCGGGGGGCTGTTAATTGCAGTCTGCTGCTTGTGGCACCCAGGTCTGTTGCACCATTCTTGTGGCACAACTCTGCGGCTACTGTAAGTTGCAGGACGTAAGTGACAGTGACCCCTGCCTGTTCTGGAATAGGGTGCAGGGTTCCTGGGGTAGCAACGCATGGTGCAAGCTGCAAATGCCTGTGGGTTGCACCATGCATCTTGGAATTGGGCCCCATGAATGGAGTTTACCTATTGCTGAAATGCCTGTTTTATAGAACATTCAGAGTTCCATTACCATTTCATGTAAGAAATCAATACAATCTGTGCAAAGGACACAACCGTCCTGATTAATAATGCCACCAATGATATATTAAATGATAGTATTGACACTGCCCCGTGGCTGGCCTTCTACTGCACCTAATGTAATATATTCAAACCCCACACTACTTAATCTAATACTTCCAGGTTGGAGCCCCTGAACCACATCAAAGAACACAATTTTAAGCCAAAACAGTATGCTAAACTTTTTTTTTGTATGATGGTATTTGTCTCCCCCATGCACCTGACCAGACTTCCCTTCTGGCCCCCACATGGATTGCCCCATCCCCGTGCACCTGGCCACACCACCCCACATCGCAGCCAGCCCAGGTATCCCCGACATATCCCTTCATTGGGAGGGTCCCTTACTTTTGTAGGGGATGAGCCTTTACGGCCATATCCAATGACCCCGGGTGCTGCTGAGGCAGCTGATGGAGATTCAGTAGCCCAGGAGTGGGGATCTGGAGAGGCCATCATCTGACCAGCCAGGGCACCATTTTCATGGTTTTTCCTCCAAGGAGAGATGTGCCATGATGTCTAGGCTTGCGCCGACATCTGTCTCTCCCCAAGCGTCGTCATTCAGTTGTTGTGCTGAACTCCCAGCCTCTGCTAGGGGTCGGCAGACACTGAACTGCACCCCTCCCCGGAGAAGGAGAGCTGTCAGTGGACACTCCCTCCTTTTCCCCCCCAGCCGGCCCTCCCGAACCTGGTCACCGGCATCACAGGCATCACAGGCAGAAATCCAACCGCTGTGCCAATGCGCCAGCCTATGCTAAACTTTTTAACAGAAAAGGTGAGCTTGCACCATGGAAAAAACATGATCAGGTTGATTTACAAAGCTGGCCTGGAGTCTCCACCTGATAGGATCTACAGTAAAGTACAAAAAGCCAAGTGCACTCAAATGTCAGTTCCATAATAAAGGAATATAACCCAAGTTTTTCTCAATCTGTTGTTCTTTATTAAAGAGTCAAATAGATATGGATTGTATCCTTTCAGGTACAAACACCTCAACAAGATCCTCTTGACAAAGCATGTAAATGTGAAACGTTGAGGTGTTTGTACCTGAAGGGACCTGTCTGATCCAAGTATGCTGTTTGATGCTGAAAATAAAAAGGAGCAACGGTTTGAGAAAAATACTTGGGTTGCATATTCCTTTATTATGGAACTGGCTTGTGAGTGCACTTGGCTTTTTGTACTTTGTTGAATATTTGCCCTAAGCACCACAGACTGTAGAGCGGCTTTTTTGATATAGAGGATCTACAGTACTTAGCAAGGACTTTACTAAAAGACTCTCTGAAGTTCTTTACCTCAGAATGTTATGCATTGATTCATACTGGTGACTCAAATTATGATGTAAGCTTTAAGTAAATTGCTGGCTTGGACAAATTTTGGAAGTAATACAATAAGTTAAAAAATACTCCTTTGTGGCTTCCATTCTTAGCAGTACCTCTAACTCATCCAACACTCAGAACCATAACGGTCCTTTTTCAGAATGGAGTAGATATTGTGGCCATTCTATATTGGCTCTGGCAAAGATGTGAAGTCTTTTACAAACCTGATCCTATTATTGACTCTGAACAGATATGGACTGGGAGGTGGAAAATCAGGATAAAATTGGTACAAACTGATAATGCAGTTTTGCATTTACCCAGTAATTGTTTTCTGGGGGAGGGACAGGGGAATGTTATTTTATCAAGGCCAACCCAAATCCCATTTCAAATGTGGCTATAGATCATATTTAAGTGATGCCTGCAACAGCTCCCACATCAGTCACTGTTTCGAGTATGGACACTTGGCAAGGGACTACACAAATAATTTTTGTTGTAATCTTTGTGAAAAATGGGGTCACTCATATGAAGTGTCCATGGGCGTCCGACAATAGAGGGGCAGATTTGTCTCAGGAAGAAATGGTAACACGGGCACAACAAAAAGGTGCTGTTAGAGCATCTGAATTAAGGATTGAGGCCTTGCACACTACTGCATCTGATGAGTTTAGACAGGCTGAAACTCCAGAACCTGTGGACCCTACCCCTAGTCCATCAACAGAGGTGGTGAGGGAGGAAGGCCCTGTATCAGACATGGAGGACGCAATGGGGTTCAGAACTGGAAGAAAATATTGAAGACCCAGAACAGGCTCCTCTGTCCCCAGTACAAATGCCATCCCATTGCCCAGAGAACTTTGAAACTGTTACATCTAAGAGGAAAAGGAAAAGACCAATAAAAGAAAGCAAAGCGAGATCAAAATGAAAAAATGTGAATTGTCTTTGCAAAACAAGTAGTTTTCTAGCCCAGGGGAAAGAGTGGAGGGACACGGAGGAAGAAGATGGTGACTCTGAGATCTCATCACTCCCTTCTTCTCAATAAGACTTCTCCTCAGACCAAGAGGAGTCACAGCCAGAACCTATGGTTTCTAAAAGAAAAAAAATGGATAATTAGGTCTGGTGAAAAAGTTAAATAAAAATTGTTTTTTTCTATTTCTTTCTAATACCCATGGGATCTGTATCAGTAATAACTTTAAATGTCAACAGTATTAAAAGTTACAGAAAATGCATTTCCACTTTCACAGCACTGCGCCTCTAAGGCACAGATTATATTATTGCAAGATGCCAGATTGAAAATCAATATGAATTTACACAGGCCACCAGACTTTGGAATAAAGGCCCAACCTGTTGGTCTATTGGCATAGATAGATGTGATGGTGTTGGGATATTATTGAATGGCACAGATTTTAAGGTGACAAAACTGGTGAATATTCACCTGGGGAGAGCTCTAGCTCTGGATGTAAATTTTAGAAGAAATACTGTAGATTGTGCATCATTGTAATGTATGCACTACAAACAAAGGCTGCAAGAGTTGAGCTATTTCAAGAAACTCAGCCTTACCTACATGCAGTGTCCCAGATATTCAAAAGGGTTGTACCACTGATGGGTCCCGGCGCAATATTCAAACTGGAATTGTGCCTGGCACATATCCCGATGCGCCAGAGTGCATCAGTAATGTATGTGACACAGGTAGGGGGGGTGTGCCCATGCATACTCTGCACATGCCAATATTCAGCCCGGGATGTGCTGAGTCCATGCATATGCAACCCTTACTTGCGCCGCACAAAGTTGATCAAAAAAAATAAAGAAACTACGGCTGGCCACCCACAGGTAAGCTGCCGTATTGCAGGGCACAACACGGCAGCTGCTATCTGTGGGTGGCCACCCGAGCTCCAGCTGCACCTGGTGGCTCCCCCCATGCCCAATCACAGGCATACCTACAAAAATGACCCTCCAAACTCCCTGGTGGTCCAGTGGACCTCTGTCAGCCCGAACGCGGGCTTAAGTAAAAGTAAATAACAATCCAATATCCTGGTGATCCAGTGGACCCCTCCCCACCCACCCACTGAGCTCCATCGCCCTGCACCCCCAGTCAACAGCAGGTGGCAGTACCCACCGCCTGCCACCCGCCACCCGCCGACTGACACCGTGGTAGGGCTGTATGCCCGTGGTCCACAGCGTGAGCCAATGGGCGTGCAGCCCGTACTATATGCATTCAGATATGTCACATATCTGGAATGTGTAGTATGGCATGGGCTGCATGTCCATTGACTCATGCTGTGGACCAATGGGCGTCAGCCGTACTGACGGTGTCAGTCGGCGGGCAGCGGGGCAGCAGGCAGGTGGGGTGCTGCCGCCCGCCACTCACTGGGGGGGAGCAGGGCAGTGGGTGGGAGGGGGGTCCACTGGACCACCCGGGATATTGGATTGTTTTTTATTTTACAATGCCCGTGATCAGGCTGGCTGATAGTGGTCCACTGGACCACCAGGGGATATTGGATTGTTTTTTATTGTACAAATGCCCATGATCAGGCTGGCTGTCAGCGGTCCACTGGACCACCAGGGATATTGGATTGTTTTTTATTTTACTTAATCCCGTGATCCGGCTGTGGGGCACATTGCCGCGCTTCAGAGGGCATCGGTCCCAGACGGCTGCTACCTGGCAAGGTGCCAGGTGCAAGTCGCCAGAGATTGGCACACCTGCATGCAAATGGGGCCATAATGACATGCAAATGGCCCCATTTGTGCCTTGCATACATTATGGCCCCATTTGCATGTGCACTTTTGAATATCGTGGTTGCTGCACATAGCGCAATGGAACTTGCCCTAGTGCATCCCCCTGCTCCACTCTGGCCACCTGTGCTGGTGCAGTGTCACTGCGCCATGCACAATGTGGGTGGCCAGGGTGCGATATTCAACAATGCTGTGCCATGGTTCAGCTCCGTTGAATATCACCCAGTCAACGCCCCTGCACAGCCAAGTTGCACTGCGCCCAGGCTTGCGCCACAGCATGGCACAGTTTGAATATCCGGGCCAGTATGCTAGAATGATAATATGAGGAGGCGAGTTTAATTGTGGTGTGGAAAGATCTGATAGGGGCCTGCACACTGTAAAGATGTTTTGTGGTTCTGTCTCAACTCTACAGTAGAACAAGCCTTGTTAAAAGATACATACCGGGCCAAGCACCCAACAGGTGGCCATGCTTACGTTACGGGTTCTTTGTCTACAAGGATCAATTACATGTTTGCTTCTAAGACTGACTACAATTTAAGAGGCAAAATATGGGGCATTAACGAATCAAATCATAAACTATTTTACAGTGTGATATGACATGGGTGGCAGCCCCCATGATTTGAAAGGGCCTTGGAGGTTATGTATTAATGCACTGTCAGACCCCAAATTAGAGAAAAAAATGGGATTTCTTATAGAAGACTATAAGTACAGTCTTTGAATGATCACATCATGCTCTGGTGAGAAAATAGTAAGGGGGACTTTTGTGAGTTATTTCATACACATACAGGATAGAAAACCAATACAGAGTACACAAAATATCTGGCTATGCTCCAGGTGGTGGGGGGGAGTGCTTGGGGGTATTGTTTGAAGCTGTTTTACTTGTTTTTGGGGGATGTTTCTTATTGTAGTTTGTACTGGTTTCTATTTTTTGGTGTATGTTATTTTAAAATTTATAATAAAGTATATTTAATGACAAAAAAAATACCTACACTTAAGAGGCCAGTTGCAAAGTGTAATATCCAGAGCAAAAAAGGAAAAAGCAGATTGTAGTACACAGATTTCATTAATTCAGAGAAATGTGCACCTGCAATACAACAGAGCACAATCACTACAACAAGAAAAGAGGTTTGGTACCCAGAGAACTAAACAGACATTTGATCCATACAAAGACTGTAGGGAAAACGTTGAAAGTAGAGAAATACAATCCTTATATGACACAAAGGGGCAGGTAATCAACACTAGGCAGGAACTATTGCAGGAAGCTTCCAGAGTCACCAAAGATGCCTTTAGCAAAGAGCCTAGTCTAGACAATGATGCTTCTTTCTTTGCACATCTTAATATTCTGAATATGGAAGACTTGGATTAAACTAATCTGATAGCTCCAGTCATCCAGAAGACATGGAGAAAGGCATTAACACTTTAAAAAAGAATACAGCACTAGGGTTATATGGTTTAAGTGCTAAATTTTATCAGAAATTTAAACAACAGTTAGCTCCCCTCTATAGCTCATGTACAGTATATAATAAGTGTCTTCAGCACGAGGAACTGCCTGAAACTATGATAAAGGCTCTCCTGATTTACATTTTTAAAAAGGGAGATAAAGCAGACTTAAGAAATTGGCGACCACTGAGTCTGTTAAATACAGATTATAAGATTCTGGCAAAAATTCTTCACGGATAGACTAGTTGACATTGCAGATTTACTTATTAGCCCCTACCAGACCTGCTCTATAAAAAATAGACAGGTACAAGATAATCTAATAATTCTTAGAGAATTATTTAGTGTAGGGTCGACATTCTCAATCAACGGATACATACTTAGTATTGATCAAGAAAAAGCTTTTGACAGGATTTAGCATGAGTACTTATTTCAAGTATTACAGACTTTTAGATTACTTGTTACATTCATACAATGGGTAAAGAGTTTATATCAAAAGGCTGTTATTATTCCAAACTTAAATGGGTGGCTAGGGAGCCCCTGCATTCTGAAATGTGAAGCAAGGGTGCCCACTTAGTCCGTTATTGCACATCTTTGGCCTTGATCCTCTGCTTCATAACATACATTCTAGCTCTCAGATAGATGGTTTTTCATTAACACCCAGTTCTCCACCAATAAAAGTAATGGCTGCAGAAGACATAGTACTTGTGATACAAAATGAAACATCCAGTATGGAAATCAATCACATAATAGACACATTTTCTCCGTTTCTGCATTCAGAATATATTATAATATGAGTAGTGGATACCCTTGAGGGACGACAGTTAGAAATCACCCACAGAGCATTGCATCCATAGAAACAGAACAAAAAGCCATACAGATTGTAAGCATTACTTTCGGGCAGCAAAATATGGCAGAGAAGACTTGAGATTCATGTTTTAAAGTTGCTGAAATGAAAGTAAATAATTGGAAGTATATAAGAATTTTTAAATTAAAAAGGGTTTTTCTCATAAAAACTTGATTAAATACTGGTATTCTTATATGTAAGTTATATTTTTCCACCACCCCCAAAGCTTTAGAGACAAGATTGTACAGTATTTTTTTTCAAGCTCTTTGGGGTAGCTAGTTAAACCCAATTAAAAGGGATATCACATACAAACCTATGTAAAAAGGAGGTATGGGGATGATTAATTCACTAGTTTTTATGTTTGCTTGCATGCATGTGCAAGAAACATAGTGCCATGAACGGAGATTTCGGAGGTGTGTCACCTCCTCCTCCAATTCAGGCACTGGGCTGGCAGGCAAGGCCCCTGTAAGCCAATGCATTTTGGAGCTGTCTATGACAGGCTCCAAAATGCAGTGGCACTCCCAGATGGGGGGGAGCTACGCTTGAGTGAGCACCAATAAGATATCGGCTGCTCACGCCGCAGCTCCCCCATGCACAGACAGACGGCGCGCCTCTGTACTGAATAGCCCACGGTGCCTAATCTCCGCCGGCTGAACGCCTCCTCCCCAAGTCCTTGTGCATGCTGGGAGCCCACCCCAGTGTGGCAAACGGTGCCGAGATTTTTGTTTTATTTTGCCGACGGGGTGCCCAATCCCCGCCGCTGAACGCCCTGTCCTTGTGCCACGCTGGGAGCCCACCCCAGCGTGGCAAACCGCGCATGCTTTTGTTTTTATTTTGCCGACGGGGTGCCCAACTCTTCCGGGCTGGTCGGCCCCCAAGTTCTTGTGCCACGCTGAGCCCACCCCAGCGTGGCAAACGCCCCACGACGCCTTTTTTTTTATTTTAAGACCTGTAAAATAAAACTGTCTCATGGCGGCCTCCCAATGCCCCTCCCACAACCCGCACCCACCCACTGCGCACTCCAGCCTCCCCGCACTCCCACCCCATACTTACTCATGGACTCCGCGTGACGATCTTCGGTGGACCGGAAACGCTCTGCACGCCTAAAGCCGACCGCGAACTGAGGAAATGCCGTAAGCCTGTATAACGGGTTACATAGGGGTTTCAACTTATTGCATATCTCGGGCTTTTGAATTTTGACCAAATTTTCATGGTTTTTGGGACTTCTCATGATTATGTCACTGTCATGGCGGTATTCATCTGAAGGGTGATTTCCCGAGTGACTGTGAAATCACCCTTCTGGCCTGAATACTACCATGACAGTGACATCATTCATGAGAAGGGGTCCCAAAAACACCATGTTGAAAATTTGGTGCCAAAATTCCAAAAAATGACTGTTTTATGAGGGTGCGTTGTGCAGTTCCTACGCAGGCTCATAAGTTCGCGAAATTTCAATATTTTCACTCCAGATTTTCAACACTGCCATTTTACCACACCTTCTTATGAGTAGTACAGCTGTCATTTTTCACATCTCACCCAAAATGTGTTTCCACCCATGTAGCGCAGAATGGCGCAGTCGGTGTGCGAAATCAATGTACGGGACAAATTAAGAAAATCACAGTGACACTGTTCATGAGCAGAGGTCTTAAAATGGCTATGTTGAAAATTTGGTGAAAAAATTCCTAAAAATGACTGTTTTACGAGGGTGCATTGTGCAGTTCCTACGACACTGTAAGGTCGCGATTTTCAATATTTTCACCCAGATTTCCAACATTGCCATTTTATCACACCTTCTTATGAGCAGTACAGCTGTCATTTTCACGCCACCCAAAACGTGTTTCTGCCCATGTAGCACACAATGGCGAGTCGGTGTGCAGTGATCAATGTACGGGACAAATTAAGAAAATCACAGTGACACTGTTCATGAGCTCAGGTGTTAAATGGCTATGTTGAAATTTTGTGAAAAATTCCTAAAATGACTGTTTTACGAAGCTGCGCTGCACAGCTCCTATGCACGCCAAGAAGTTCGACTAAATTTTCAATATTTTCACTCCAGATTTCCAACATTGCCATTTTACCACACCTTCTTATGAGTAGTATAGCTGTCATTTTCACATCTCACCCAAAACGTGTTTCTACCATGAAGCATAATGGCACAGTCGGTGTGCGAAATCAATGTACGGGACAAATTAAGAAAGTCACAGTGACACTGTTCATGAACAAAGGTCTTAAAATGGCTATGTTGAAAATTTGGTGAAAAAATTCCTAAAAATGACTGTTTTACGAGGGTGCATTGAGCAGTTCCTACGCACACTCGTAAGTTCGCGAATTTTCAATATTTTCACTCCAGATTTTCAACATTGCCATTTTACCACACCTCCTTATGAGCAGTATAGCTGTCATTTTTCACATCTTGCCCAAAATGTGTTCCCACCCATGTAGTGCACAATGGCGAGTATGTGCAAAATCAATGTATGGGACACATTAAGAAAATCACAGTGACACTGTTCATGAGCAGAGGTCTTAAAATGGCTATGTTGAAAATTTGGTGAAAAAATTCCTAAAAATGACTGTTTTACGAGCGTGCGTTGCACAGTTCCTATGCATGCTCGTAAGTTTGCAAATTTAATATTTTCACTCCAGATTTTCAACATTGCCATTTTATTACACTTCCTTATGAACAGTACAGCTGCCATTTTTCATATGTCACCTAAAATGTGTTTTCGCACATGTAGCACACAATGGTGCTGTTGGTGTGCGAAAGCAATGTTTAGGACAGATTAAGAAAATCACAGTTACACTGTTCATGAGCAGAGGTCTTAAAATGGCTATGTTGAAAATTTGGTGACAAAAGTCCATAAAATGACTGTGTTATGAGTGAGCATGCGCAGTTTCCACGCACCTCGTGACGCTCATGACTTTGTAATATTTTCAGTCCAGATTTTTCACCAGTGGCATTTTTCACACTTCCTTATGAACAGTACAGCTGTCATTTTTCACAACATGGCTGAAGTGTGTTTTCACACTTTCAGCGCTGAGATGCATGGTCGCTGTGGGGAATCATTGTTCGGCACAGATAAAGAAAATCACAGTGACACTGTTCATGATCGGAGGCACCAAAATGCCTGAGTTGACAATCTGCTGTAAAATATCCCCAACCTAATTATATTACGGGTGTGCGTTGCACAGTTTCTATGTACGCTCATGACTTCACCATTTTTTTAAATATTTGTACTGCAGATTTGCAACATTGCCATTTTTTACACCTCCCCACAAACAGTACAGCTGTCATTTTTTACATCCTGTTCGGAATGTTTTTGCACCTGTGGTGCTAAATGCCATACTCGCTGTGCATAAGCAGCTTTCGGCTAACAAACTGATATTCCCCCTGTTCATGAGGTGGGGTCACAAAAAAAAACATGTTGAAAATTTGGAGTGAAAATACCAATGAATGCCTGAGGTATTAGGGTTTCCAACCATAACGCCCAACCCTGTAGAGAATGACAGGCATCAGGGGTGTGACTTGGGATTCTTGCCTGTAATGCTCATACCATTCCACACCCTGCAGCCAGTGAGAGGTATCAAGGTATGCCTGGACTCTTCAGCCCCAAAGTTCACCCCATTCTCCTATATCGCACCCATCTCACCGCATTTCTAATGAAATGGGTGAGTATGGCCAAACACCCCAGTGAACACCACGACACTTGTCAGTGTCTACAGGGTGGGTGTGGTGAAATGGCAAGGCCATTATGCCTGATGACCCAAATGCACACCCCAATGCCTGTCACTCTCTGCAGGGTGGTGGTGGGGTTGGCTTCAGTTCAGTACTTCACTGCCATTCCTATTACGCAGCTCTGTAACTTCTACATTACCACTGCCAATGCCAGCAAGCAAACATTCGGCATTGACAAATGCTTGTTTATTATTATGTCTTTCTGATGACTAATGCCAAGGGGTTTGATTCTCAAAATAGGCTTAGATTGGTGCACACTTCGGCAAACAGTTATAATAAGAGTAGTGGATACCGTTTTATTTATTTTTTATTTAGTTTTTGTTGACAGGGTAAGTGCACTAGACAAATTCTGCCTATTTTCAGGCACGACCCGCTAACCAAAAGCTAACCAAATAAAATTGTAAAGGTTTGTCACCATGGATACATTCCATTATAAACCACTTGTGGTGGTCTTCATCCATGTACAATGAAAACACCACTGTTCTTCATGAAAAATGGACTTTGGTATTAGAACATACTGTGAACATGCACTCTTGGACTTATACAATACTCTGTGGGTGATTTCTAACTGTTGTCTCTAAAGGATATCAATGAGCATGAACACTTTGCAGTACACGCTCAGTGACAGTTCAGTCGGTGGCCAGCTGTGGAGGTGTGAGGAGGGCTGTGCCGGGTGCCGGCTCTGTCTGGGGATGGGGGGAAGTGGGTTGGTGGCCACTACCTGATGGGGTGGGGGGCCACTAGACCACCAATGACAGGGGCTGTAGTGAAAGTTATAATAACGGGGACATCAAGGATCAGGGAGGGGGACCACTGGACCACCAATGACAGAGGCTGCAGTGAAAGTTATAATAACAGGGACATTGATGATGAGAGAGTCGGGCCACTTAACCAGCAATGAGATGGGCCGTATTAAATGTTAACAGAATGGAGACATTGGGGATCGGGGAAGGGGGACTGTGGCACCTTGCAGCAAACAGATTACTATCCCAGTGGAGATTTTTCTAAGTACTCTTAGACCAGCCCTGGTTGGTCTAAGGGTACTTAGAATTTCTTCCTCTGGAAGAGTTCTGTGAATCCCACATTGGGGAATGTGGCAACTTGCATTTGCCACATGCCCCTCTAACGCCATGTTGAGGCCCATTTGTGAGTGCACAGGTGGCACAAGCCCTGTTTGGGGCAGGCAGACTAGGGCTGATGCAGACAACCATTGAGAATCACTCCTGATGCATCATTTGGCACAAAGGGCACCTTGCATTATTTATTGTGGTGCAAGCCCCTTGCTCCGTGATGGGAACTTTTACAATGGAACCCAATATGTTTATTAGAAATGTGGGGAAAATATGGACAGAAGAACTAGGGGAGTGGTTGTTCATATATGTTTCTGGTTGCAACTTTTGCATCTAAAAATAATAAAAAAAACAACTTTTGTACCTGATTGCATCATGGGGGCATTCCCAAAGATTAAAACATGGAAACTAACATATAATACAAGGCTATCTGTTAACAGGAAAATTTTATATTGGACTATTATGGAAGTGAATTTTAGTAGTGAAATAACATTTCTGAACTGTCGGGTATCTGACACTGACTCAGTTTTCAAACATTTAAGAAATCCCAAACTACCCCCAGTTGTATGGGATGTCATATAGTTGAACAGCTATGGGAAACTAGGGGTAAGGAATTCTCATAAACACAAACAACTCAGCGAGAGATTTTAATGCCTGGATCGACAATGAACTTTCACATTTTGGTCAAGGCTTCCTCCAAGTGATGTATTCTTTGGGCTGTACACAGATGGTTGCCTCTGTGACCCATATTTCGGGTCACTCATTGGATCTGGTCTTCCTATTGGATATGGAAAGCACCTACTTGGAGGTGGAGCCAGTCAGATGGTCTGACCATTGCACTATCAGATTCAATGTCCAGGTACCCCCTTATAGGCCTTCCCCTGTGAAATAGTCCGGTACTGCCTATTAAGGAGTGTGACTCCACATGGCCTGATGGCAGTACTGGATTTATCGGATTTCTGACTGCTAGTGGGGATCCAGAGAACTTACTGCAGGCCTATAATATGGCCATGGTGGTGGCTCTGGATTCCAGAGCTCCAGTTCATGTTCGCCCTCACTCCCTAGCCCCTCGGTCCCCATGGTTTTATAGTGCCTTGAGGGAAATGCAGAGGGTTGGGAGCAGGTTGGAGCATTGCTGGTAGAAATCTGGCTTTGATGCCTACAAGCTTAGATTGATGTCAATCAGCGATCTCCCATAAGAAGGCAGAGTTTCTGTCTGGGGAGATTACTGTTGCACAGAATCAACTGGTCCAGCTCTTTAGAACTGTGGACAGACTGTGCAATCCAGCCTGGCTGCAGTTATGGAGGGCTTGGTCACAGGAGAAGTGTGATGAGTTTGCTTGCTTCTTTGCAGATAAGGTTGCTGACATCAGATCAGAGATCCGTGCAGTTGATCCCAATGGGGGTGGCGGTGATTGGTGGGAGGTTGCAGCACCTCTCCTCTGTCTGGTTGGTCAGCTTTTGACCAGGTTGCAATCCTGGATGTCATGATGGTCATCCAGAAAATGTAGCCAACCTGCTGTGGTTTGGACCTGGGCCCAACCCTTCTCCTTGTGGGATGTGTGGAGGTCATTGTTCCAGTCCTAGCTGAGATAGTCCAGTGCTCATTAGATAATGAGGAGTTTCCTGACTCTCTGAAGGAGGCAACAGTGACACTGCTCCCTATGAAAGCTTCTCTCGACCTGGATTGTCTCGTGAACTACAGGTCCCTTTGTGGGGAAGGTTATTGAGAAGATGGCTGCGCTGCAGCTGGAGGATCATCTTGCCATCCATGACATCTATGCTCCCTTCCAGTCAGGATTTAGGAAGAGGCACAGTACTGAGACTGCTCTTGTCGGGGTGCTCAGTGATCTCCTTATAGAGAGAGAGAGAGAGAGAGAGAGAGAGAGAGAGATCAGAGAAACCATTCTATCTTGGTCCTCCTTGATCTCTCTGTGGCATTTGACACGGTGGACCTTGGGATTTTGCTGGAGCACCTGCAGGCGATCTGTGGACTGTCGGGTATGGTCCTCAGATGGTTTAAGTCCTTCCTCACTGGCAGGTCTCAGAGAGTTGTGTCGGGGATTTATTCATTGGACACCTTCTTCCTGCCATGTGGGGTCCTGCAGGGCTCTGTGCTGTCTTCCATTTTGTTTGCGGTGTACATGTTGCCACTGGGGAACATTGTAAGGTGGTATGGGCTAAGTTTTCACTGCTATGCGGATGATACTCAGCTGTACATGTCCTTTGTACCCAGGCAGGATACAGCAGTCTCGGTATTTAACAACTGCCTATCCGAGATCCAAGACTGGATGAGTACCAACTGGTTGAATCTGACTTTCTGACAAGACTGAGGTGTTGGTTGTGGACCCAGGTCATCAGGTAGAGGGGTCTTCAGCAGAGCAAGCAACTGGCCTTGTGCTGTATGACCTGCCAGCTGATGGCTTCTGAATGAGTGTGGAGTCCGGGCATTATTTTTGATGAGGTGTGGATCCTGAAATCTCAGGTGCCATCTGTTGTCAAAACCTCATTTTACCATCTGAGGAATATCGCCTGGATTAAGCACTGGTTCTGCCCGACGGTTTTCCAACATTGGTCCATGCCTTTGTGACCTCTCACATGGATTACTGTAACTCCCTGTAGCTAGGGCTTTTGGGGATTGACATCTGCCATCTGCAGCTAATGCAGAATGTGGCTGCCAGGTTACTTACTGGACTTTCACAATCTAGCCATATTACACTATGCTGCACAAGTTGCATTGGCTACCAGTTCAGTGGTGGATCACCTTTAAGATCAGCTTGCAAACCTATAAAGCCCTACGTGGGCAGTTATCACACTATCTGCAAGAGCTTCTGTGCCCCTACTGCCCCTCCTGACTGCTCTGCTCCTCCAACGAGGGATAGCTAGAGATTCCTAGGGTGTGGTTGAAGATATCAGGTGCTTCTGCATTTTCTTATGCTGCCCCTGCCCTGTAGAATTCTCTACCTCATCAGGTTCGGGAGTGCCTGACTGTGGAAAGCTTTAAAGCTGCACTGAAGTCCCGTCTATTCAGGCTTGCCTTTTCATCATCTGAGGTATGTTTGTTGCCCCTATTACTGAATTCTGACTAGTTATGGTTTTATTCTGTTTTAATTGTGCTTTTATCGTGAAAGCGCTTTGATATTTATGAATTTCACTATATAAATAAAGTTATTATTATTATTAGATATTGTCACAGGCAGGGTTGTGAAACACAGCTGGAAATCCAGGAACACCTGTATTTTCAATGTAGTTATGCAACTCACCTTTGGAGTTATGTGGGAACACAGTGGACGGAATCCTTGTTTAACAACTTTACCTGTCAAGATGTGATCCTAGGTATCTTCCCCAGAAAGTGGAGAAATTATGACCCCCGTACCTCACAGGTTATCTGTGCAATATTAAAGTACTATATATGGCAGGCAAGATGTTCCTGGTTATTAAAACAGAAGCACATTTTTGCCAAGAAATCTTACAGAATGTGGGATGTGAACTGAACAAGATTTATGATCACGATAGTAAAACATATTCATGCCCAAGAATGAGACATTATGGCATAATTGTACAGATTTTTTTCTCTAAGACAGTAATATAATGTTTGAATAGGTAGTAGTGCATATACACATTGTAATGCTCATTGATAATGTAACAGAACTTTTTTGTTTGTATATATTTGGGAAAAGTGTGATATATAGCTTGTATATTAATATTGTATATTTATTATTCTTTTTTAATAAACATTCTCCTACTCTTTGTGAAAAGTGTCTTTGGTTCTTTTACTTCTACCTTGACACCCACCAGGAACAGCACCAGGATGGTACAAGAGACCTTGGTTTGACATCTCATCCAAAGGATGGCACACCCAACAGTACAGCATTCCCCAATACTGCACTCGGGGCCCAGTGTTTTAGGTATGAACACAGTCCCAGTAGGGGACTAGAACCCATAACCTTCTAGCCCAGATGTGGATGTGCTACCAACTGAACCATGCAGACACCTAGCTATGTAGCCATATCCATGATCTGGAACAGTCAAATTTCACAGCAGACCATGGTATCACCATAACATTTAACATTGACATCAGGCCACATTTCTGGGGTAGCCTCTGTCAGACATTCTCTTGTGTGGGTTGCCTCCATTCTAATTGCCCAAAGGAAAAGGAAAAAAACACTGCAGATATAAAAGACAATGGCTGATTGCTTTTAAAAACTAACATTAATTTTAGGCAGTACATTAACTCTTTAAATCACAGTTCTCTCTGTAATCCAAGAGTGCCAGTTGTGTGCAGCACTGCATGCCAAGGTATGAAAAATGCTATCTCTTGGGACAGCATATGTTCAGGAGCAAATGAAAAATCTCAGATACCAGTGTGACAAAATCAGGTAACTTTTTTCATGTCATTAAGTAGCCATTTATCCATTACAACTGAGCAGAATGCTTTGCATGCTGGTTCACCCTTTCTCAACCATTCAGTTGCCTTTCAGTCAAGTTGATGAAGTGGTGGATGGTCACACTGATGACACATCAGTTCAACAGTCCAAGACTGCATGTACACAGTATGTTCTAATACCAAAATATCAATTTTTCGTGAAGAACAGTGCTGTTTTCATTGTACGTGGATGAAGACCACCACAAGTGGTTCATAATAGAACATATCCATGGTGACAAAGTATGAACATTTTTTTGGTTTTGCTTTTGCACACACGGGCACACACACATGGTAACACAGACACAGACACACACAGACACGCACACACACACACACACACACACACACACACACACACACACACACACACACACTCACCACATGTATAGCACAGTGGTTTAAGGCTCTGAACAGCAAATCTGCAGACCTGGAATTGAATCCCACAGCCCCTGCTTGCATACTGTGTGACCCTGAGTAAGTCACTTGACTTCCCTGTGCTCCCAGGATGCACCTGTAAACAAGCTTTCAGCTTAGTGTGCCACTCCTGGTAAAACAGTTGAAAAAAAAATATATATATATTTAATTTTTTTTTACCTCATACTAGATACATAGACACTGTTGGCAGATAAAGGCCTATGCCCACCCAGTCTGCCCATCTGAGTTTGTAAGATCCCTTTATTTTCTTTCCTCTCGAAGTCTGTTGCCACTTACCCCTGACCTCCAGAATTCCCTTATAAATATGTGCAGTGACTGGTCCAAGGTCAGTGTGCTTGTGATGGATATGGGATTCAAGCCCATGACTACAGGGTCATTCAGTTCATAGCTCAGTGCTCTAACCACTGGGCTATAGGCAATGCTGTTAGCTAGGGGTGGCTTAGTCAGCAGAAAGAAAGGTGACTGTATTTAAAACTTCCCTAGTTAGCTTTTGGTAGAGAGCAGCAAGAGGAAGGAGGCAGCAACTAGAACTCCTCTACTGGGACTAAAGAACCAGAACTCTCTGCTACTGGGACCTTCAATTAAGATAAAAACCAAAAAACAAGAGTTAGTGTGCTTGTCTGAGTTGGGGGAAGAGAACTGTTATCTGTGTTGTTAGCTAGGTGAAGAAAAGAGCTATAAATTAGAGGGTGTGGCTTACACAACAGAAAACCAGGTGTCTGTATTTAAAACTTCCCCAGTTAGCTTTTGTCAGAGAGCAGCAAGAGGAAAGACTCACTAAATAGGTCTGGCTCCCCATACGATGCACAGGGGAAATGCTGGACCTCGCCCAACAACTAACACACCAAAATCTGGCCAATGGAAAATCATGTACACAAATGCTCACAGTCTGGGAAACAAGATCCCAGACCTGCAGGCAATAATGACAGAGGCTAAACTGGACATAGTAGCCATTAGCGAGACATGGTTTACCAGTAACCACACTTGGAAGACTTCAGTACCTGACTATGTACTGTTCAGAAGAGACCGAGGTGCACAAAAGGGGGCGGGTGGAGTGGCTCTTTATGTCAAAGAAAATATCAAAGCTACAAAAATTCTGAATACACATAAGGAGCCAGAAGAACTGTGGGTCACCCTGGAAACAGGAAATGGGACAGCCATATGAACTGGGGTTGTGTACAGGCCTCCAGACCAGGGGGAGGACATAGACACATTACTGTTGGAAGATATACAACACATGACAGCTAAAGGGGAGGTTCTGATAATGGCAGATACAGATTGGTCAGTACCAGCAGGAACATCTGCCAGAACTAGTCACATGGTGGATTCCCTGCAGGGTGAGGGCCCCAAACAACTGGTACAACAACCCACAAGAGACAGGGCTATCCTATATCTAGTACTGATTAACAGGGGAAAGGATCACAGATCTCCAGGTAGAAGGTATGGTTCAGTTTGGCCACTAGAACTAAATCACTCCATTCCAAATGCAAAAATATGAGCTTCAGAGGAGCTGACTTTGATAAGATGGTCAACGGAGTTAAGCTAACCCTGGCAGAAAGAAATACAGGTGAGGGGGTACAGGCAAAGTGGGCAAGCATTAAAGATGCAATACTTGAAGCAACATCCCATTGTGTTAGTGAGAAAAGGAAGTGCAAACAAAGAAGGAAACCACTTTGGTTCTCAAAAACAATAGCAGAAAAGGTCAGAGCCAAAGGGCTGGCCTTCAGAAAATATAGGGGAACGCAGCAGGATGAAGATGGGGAGGCATACCAAACTTCCCCTAAGAGAAGCAGGGAAGGCAGTAAAGCAGGCAAAGGCCCAAACTGAGGAAACACTAGCACAAACAGTAAAAGAAGGTGACAAGACTTTCTATAGATATATTAGTGAAAGGAGAAAGTCCAGAGGAGGTATTGCTAAGAACAAAGGGGATAAGGGGGCAGGTGAGGAGGAGGACCATGTAAAAAAATCTATCCTAAATAGATTCTTCTGCTCAGTATTTACTGAAAAGAAAGTAGGGCAGGGCCCACAGCTCAGCACCATGGACACAGGGTGGAGGGAGGTGTGCACTAGTCTCTTCACAAAAGAAAGGGTGCTACAAGAGCTCGATAAGCTCAGGGTGGACAAGGCAATGTGACCTGATGGCATACATTCCAGGGTACTAAAGGAGCTAAGGGTGGAACTAGAAGAGCTATTATCAGAACTGTTTATTAAGTCTCTGAGCACAGGAGAGGTCCCAGAAGACTGGAGAAGGGCTCATGTGACCCCTCTCCCCAAGAGTGGTAGCAGGGAGGAGGCAGGGAACTACAGACCAGTCAGTCTTACCTCAGTAGTGGGCAAGATTATGGAGACACTCCTTAATGAAAGGATAGTGCAACACCTGGAATCCATAGAAGCACAGGACCCAAGACAGCATGGGTTTACAAAAGGAAGGTCCTGTCAAACTAATCTCACAGATTTCTTTGACTGGGTAACCAGAGTGGTGGACCAAGGGGGAGCAGTTGATGTCACCTACCTTGACTTCAGCAAAGCTTTCGATACTGTTCCACATAGAAGATTTATTAATAAGCTGGGTAGGCT
Source organism: Neoceratodus forsteri (assembly GCA_016271365.2). Taxonomy (NCBI): domain Eukaryota; kingdom Metazoa; phylum Chordata; order Ceratodontiformes; family Ceratodontidae; genus Neoceratodus; species Neoceratodus forsteri. The sequence continues at coordinate 763,751,567 of CM057451.1, forward strand.
CGGGGTGGGTAAGACGTTGGTCAACTGGGTGGCAAACTGGTTGACAGGCAGAATGCAGAGAGTGGTAGCAAATGGTATACAGTCAGAAGAGATGCAAGCCACAGGTGGGGTACCTCAGGGATCAGTCCTGGGGCCAGTCCTCTTCAATATCTTCATCAGTGACATTGCAGATGGACTGCAGGGTAAGGTTTGTCTGTTTGTAGATGACACCAAGATCTGCAACAGAGTAGATGATCCAGATGGGGTGGGAAAAATGAGAAAGGATCTGGATAAACTAGCAAAATGGTCAGAAGAGTGGCATCTGGGGTTTAATGCAAAGAAGTGGAAGATCATGCACATAAGGAAGAGAAAACCTGAAGCCACATATAGGCTGGGAAGGGAGTTACTGGGAGTTACAAGGGAAGAAAGAGACTTGGGCATCATCATCACCAGTGACCTGAAATCATCCAAGCAGACCACTAAAACAGTAGGTAAGGCTAGAGGGATGTTGGGGTGTATTAGTCGGGGGATCACAAGTCAGAAGAGGGAGGTAATAATCCCTCTTTACAAGACACTGGTTAGGCCCCATCTGGAGTACTGCATGCAGTACTGGAGGCCACACCTTCACAAGGACATTAACCAAATTGAGGCAGTCCAGAGAAGGGCAACCAAAATGGTGCAGGGACTGCATCAGAAAACATATGAGGACAGTTTAACAGAGCTCACTATGTATACCCTAGAGCAAAGGAGGGAGAAAGGTGATATGATCAAAATATTCAAACACCTTAAGGGCATTAACAAGGTGAAAGAGTCTAACATGTTTCAATATGAGAAAAATAGCAGGAGACGAGGACACAGCATGAGACGAGAAGGAGGCTGATTAAGGGTTAATGTGAGGAAGTTCTTTTTCACAGAAAGGGTGGTGGATGCGTGGAACGGCCTACCTCAGTAAGTGGTGGATATGAATACAGCGCAGGGCTTCAAACAGGCATGGGATAAGCATAAGAGAGCAATACAGATGAGTATGAATAGATAGGCTATAGACAGAGCAAAGGCCGATAGCACATTCATAAGGTAGAAAAAGAAATGGGCAGACTGGATGGGCCTTCCGGTCCATATCTGCCACCAACTTTTATGTTTCTATGTTTCTTTTACTGTGTAGTTACTGAAAGAGTATGTATTTCTGAGCCAATAGGCTAAGTAAAAAAACAAAAAAAACATTACATAGTCATATAGGTGTTTTCAAGCTACTTATGGCGTAACTACCAGAAATTTCACTTAAGCATATCTATTCTTGTTTGACAGCCATCTGTTGGCTGGCCATAAATTCCAGGCTAAGACTTAATGGTACTACTGCATCTGTAAGAGGTTGTTGTAAGAGGGGGAAGACAATGTCGACAGACACAACCATACATTAATTGAAGATTAATGTATTGTCAGCTGATGCAAGTTGACCAATCCTACGCAACCCTTTCTCTTCCCCATGTTACAAATCCCCTTATCAACCCTAAGCTTCAGGACATAGCACCACCTCCTGCTGGTGGACATCAGATGAAACATAGCATGATCTGCTTAATAACTGAGTATGCAGAAGACTGAGAACATGTCCCTCTAAGCCCCCTTTTTCCAAGGCGAACATGCTAAAGGCCACCTTTCGTCCTCATAGCATTTGTCCCCCTTATCCCTGTTTATTTGGCAATGCAACCTCTCAATTTCCTCTAGCGGTTACTTTAATGGGCATGACTTTAGGCAGCTTACCTGCAGCATTTTCTGGACATCCTAGTGCTATTTCTGGGCTTCTGTTTGAGTTTTCATAGCTGTTTACTAGTGCTGGTTGTACCGGAGGGCAGGAGAACTCCCACTCCCCAGCATTTCTTCTTACAGTCTCACATGCGCAGTTGGGGCTCTGCCCTTACCGACAGAGCTGAGTAACCTGATTCTGTCCTTTGTCTTCAACATCAGGCCCACAAGAACCCCCTCGGATGCTGCAGTACTCTCCCCTGTAGAAGCAGATTGCCTAGGCTGCAAGAAGTAATACCATCAGATTCCCTGCTCAGAACACCCTGGAGGGTGTTTACTTATCGATGCTTTGCAGCGACTCGCCACCCACCCACAGCCGTCCCTAACTTTATACATCATCTGGATCATGAGATTGATCACGTGCCACTCCCACACTTTGACAATAACCTTACTTTGCCATTTGCAGGTTATACTGACTGTCCACTAGGAGTCAGTATTGCACCTCCCCATTTCCTCAATTTCACCTGCTTCAGAGCCTTGTTGTTGCCTCCCTTTCTCTCTGAACTGGTTGACCTTATGCATTTCTTTGGTGCTACCCTTGCCAGTCTCAAACTCTGTACCATCTGCACCTAAAGCGGGCACCTTTCCTCCATGCCATAGTGTCTGCCCTAGTTTTCTACACTCCTAACTACCCTACAATGTTAGCCCACTTACTCTCCACAGCTGCCTGCCTACTAGAAACATAGAAATATAGAATTTGACGGCAGATAAGGACCGCTTGGCCCACCCAGTCTGCCCATTTCCCTACCTAATGGATAAGCTGCAGATCCTAGTTAAGCAGCAGCCTACTTCTTTTCTACCCCCACCCCCTAGAATTGCCTTATGGCTGTCCCATGCATGCTTGAATTCAACCACTGTTTTTGACTCCACAACCTCCTCCGGAAGGCGCTCCATGCATCCACAACCCTCTCTGTGAAAAATACTTCTTACATTACCTCTGAGCTGCCCCCATCTTCAAATTGTGCCCCTGTTCTTGCACACCTCTTTTTATGGAAAGATGCTACCCTCTTGGACTTTGTTGATTCCCTTGAGGTACTTGAAAGTTTCTATCATGTCCCCCTTCTCCCTCATTTCCTCGAAGCTATACATATTAAGCTCCTTTAGTCTCTCTCTTCATATGTCTTCCGGTGCAGAACCTGCACTATTTTAATTGCCCCCCTCTGGACAGCTTCCATCTTGTCTATGTCCTTGCGGAGATTGGGTCTCCACAACTGCACACAGTACTCCAGATGGGGTCTCACCAGCTGTCTGTACAGAGGGATAACACAACTTCCTGTTTTCTACTGGTGCTGCCTCTCCCTATGCATCCCAGTATCCCCCCAGCCCTCCTTACTGCCCTCTTACATTGCTTGCCCACCTTTAAGTCATCTGATATGACTACCCCCAGGTCCCTTTCCATTTTTGTTGTTGTTAGTATCTCACCCCCCATTGTGTACTCTTCCCCTGGGTTTTTGTTTCCTAGGTGCATTACCTTGCACTTCTTAGCATTAAATCTAAGCTGCCATACATTTGACCATTCCTCTAACCTTGCCAAGTCCCTTCTCATCCTTTCCACCCCACCTTGTGCATCAACTCTGTTGCAGATCTTTGTGTCATCTGCAAAGAGACATACTTTTCCTTCCAGTCCCTCTGCAATGTCACACAAAGACACTGAAGAGGACCGGTCCTAATACTGAACCTCACGCGGCACCCCACTAGTAACCCCCTTCTTCAGAGTGGACTCCATTTACTGTTACTCTGTGTCCTATTCTCCAGCCATTCCTTTACCCAGGCTATCATCTTGGGACCCACTCCCAGGCTGACTAACTTGTATATTAATCTTTGTGTGGACTGATTCAAATGCCTTGCTAAAGTCTAGGTAGGCCATGTCCACAGCCCCTCCCTGATCTACTACTTTGGTCACCCAGTCAAATAAATCTATTAGATTTATCTGGCATGACCTTCCCGCTGTGAATCCATGCTGTCTTGGGTCCTGGGCCCCTCTGGCCTATAGGTACTCGACAATTCTTTCCTTCAGAAGTGATTCCATCATTTTCCCTATCACTGAGCTTAAACTAACAGGTCTGTAGTTTTCTGCTTCTGCCCTGCTCCCACTTTTGTGAAGGGGAATCACATCTGCCCTCCTCCAGTCCTCAGGTACCACCCCATCCTCCCATGATTTGTTAAAGAGGGTAGTCAGTGGTGTAACTAGTTCTACCCTTAGTTCTTTTAGAATTCTGGGATGAATACCATCAGGCCCCATTGCTTTGTCCACCTTCAGTTTTAAGAGTTCTTTCAGAACCCTTTCTTCTGTAAATGGGCTGGTATCAACTTCTGTATCCAGAGTGTTTCTATTGTTTGTTTTAGGTACCTACCTCTCTTCATTTGTAAATACTGAGCAAAAATATTTGTTTAGTATCTCTGCTTTTTCACAGTCACCCTCTGCCCACCCTCTTCCCCTTTATTAAGCCTCACTATCCCTCCCTTAATCTTCCTTCGCTCCCTGATGTACCTAAAAAAGGTTTTATCCCCCTTCTTAACTGAGTTGGCTATCTTTTCCTCAGTTCTGGCCTTTGCTGTTCTGACTGCCTTCCCAGCTTCCTTTTGCTTTAACTGATACAATTCTCTGTCCTACTCCTTCTGTGATTCCTTGTACTTTCTGAATGCTTTCTTTCTCTCTTGAACCTTCACTGCCACCTCCTTTGAGAACCATAATGGTTTCTTACGTTGTTTTGTTTTGTTTATTTGCTTCACACAAAGGCTTGTTACCTCTGTGATGGCAGTTTTTATTATTCCCCATTGTTCTTCCACCCCTCCCTCCTGCCCATTTGCTAGTGCATTCCTTAGGCACTCACCCATTTTGGCAAAGTCAGCCCTCCTGAAGTCCAGTACTTTTGCCTTTGTATGGCTTGACTCTATTGCTGTGTTTATTGTGAACCATACTGTTCTATGGTCGCTAGTTCCCAGATGGCTACCCACTTCTACATCTGTGATCCTCTCCATCTCCATTTGAGAGGACCAGGTCTAAGATTGCTCCTCTTGAGTGGGTTCCAATACTAGTTGTCAAGGCATGCCCCTGTAGGGCATCTAGAATAACCCCACTCTTCAAGTGGCTGCTGCAACTGCACTCCAGTTAACATCTGGCATATTCAGATCACCCATCAGCAATATCTCCCTTTATCTGCCATTCTAAGTATACTTTCTATCATTTCCTTGTCCATTTCCTCCCCCTGAGAGGGGGTCTGTATACAACCCCTGTGCGGATTGTGGTGCCATTGCCTGCCTCCAAATTGACCCACAGTGCTTCTTCTCCTCCCCCCTGTTTACCCTTTTGTTCTGTTGCTTTGATTCCTTCTCTTATGTAGAGAGCTACTCCTCCTCCTCTTTTACCCTCCCTGTCCCTCCTGCAGATAGTGTATCCTGGTATGTGTACTTCCCAGTCATGGTTCTGTGTGTACCATGTTTCTGTGACTGCCACCATATCCAGATGTTCCTCCTCCATCAAGGCCACTAATCCAGGAAGCTTGTTACCCAGACTACAGGCATTGGTACTCATTGCTCTCCATTTTTTGATGTGTCTTCTTTCTCTAATATGTAGCTTTCCAACTACCCTTATGCCACTCCATGCTCGTCTTCCAAGTCTACCATTAAATTAGCCAACAACTGACCGGATCTATTTATCAATCGGCACCGCTAGCCATCCTCCTGTGATGTCTGTCCTGACCCCCCCCACTTGCCCATCTCTCTCCCCTTCCTACCTCCCCTTTCTCCTCATAGCCCCCACTATTTTCTCCCTCTCTGTACCAACTTTCACTGCTGCTCCCCACCGCACATCCCGACTTTCCCCCTGCCTCACTAAACTCCTCAGAGCATCCCTACTACGGTATGTTCTCTTCCTTCTCCTTCTATCCGGGAATGTCCATCCTAACCCTGGAACTCCAGTGTCACACCCCCAACTAGGAAAGAGCCCTAACAGTCTTCTTATTATCTCAATGAATATCAGTAGCCTTCTAAACAAACTAACCCCCCTCCAGGCCTGGATCACTCTCTACTCCCCTGATATCATAGCTCTGACTGAAACCTGGCTGTCACATGGTGCCTTAGACTCTACAGTGCTGCTGGATGGCTATACTATCTTTAGAGCTAACAGATCTGGAAAGAAAAGTGGGGGCTGTGCAATTTATATAAGGAACTCGCTGCAAGCAATTCCCATCACCTTCCCACCCCTTACCCATGGCGCCCAGGCCCTTGCCATCAAAATAATGTTAGGCAACCAGAAAAAAACTATAAATCTTGTGGTCTTATATATTCCCCCACATAACCAAAAACCAGCCTTTCATGAAATTGTGTCCTCCCTAACATCCCTCCAAAGCAATGCAGAAACTATCATGACCGGTGACTTTAATGTAGACTGTCTAACTCAGTCATCTAAAGCCTTCAAAGACAGCTTCTGCCTTGGATCTTTTCCATCTAGTCAAGTCCCCTACCCGATTAAACAACAAAATTGGCACCTCTGTCCTACTAGACCTCATCTTTACCAATCACCCTAAACACATCTCCCAGGTCTCAGTCCTCTCAGACTTCCTTAGCAACCACTCCCCCATCTCTTGTCTGTGGTCAAATAAATCCCCTACCTCCCCCCCACCTCCACCTACCTTAGACGGTTAAAAAAAGGCACTCTACTCAAATATAAAGCCTTCCCCTGCTCCTGCAACTGGTCTCCCATTTTTAATGCAACAGATGTGGATGCTGCACTTTCTTACTTCATCAATACTTTCAGCCACGCCTGTGATGCTTTTGCCCCCCTAAGAAAGCAATTTATAAAAAACAAAAGCAATCTCTGGGGTCTCTCCGGATCTGCTTAAAATGATGTGCCAACGTGTCAACCTCTATCTTACAGCACTTGACTCCAAGCATCCAAGGGAAAGACAACTCTACTGAGAAGCCAGAAACAAATGTACGTAGGCAATCTGCCAGTCCAAAGCATCCTACTACCGCCAAGCCCTTTCGACTACCTGGGGTTCTAGATGTAATTTCTGGGCACAATATTAAGGAGATCAATGGGAAAGTGGTCCATCCCCCCCTCCAGCTAACTATCGATGGAAATCTTGTCCAAGACCCTCTTACCATTGCTAACACCCTAAATAAGGCATTCTCGGATCTTAGCAAGGTATTACCAACAAACTTCTTTGATGCTCCCTCACTTACAACCCCCCCCCTCCAGCTCTATCGAATGTACCCCTCTTTCCACCTTAGAGCTATCTCCCCTAACTCAGCTCGAAAATATGGCTCTAGCTTCATCTGCAAGTCCAGGCATAGTGGAGACTCTCTGGACCTGAAACTCTTAAGACTCAGTCTGGAAGATGTTCTCCTCCTCCTTACTAAAATCCTTAACCTATCCCTCTGTCTTGGGCAATTCCCATCTACATGGAAATGTGCTGTCATCCCACCTCTGCACAAGAGTGGAGACTGCACTGCTCCCAGTAATAATTGTCCCATTTCCATTTTGCCCCCACTCTCCAAGGATCTAGAGAAGGTTGTCTCTGATCAGCTTACAGACTATCTCTCTAACTATGGCCTTTTATCCTCAGTCCAGCATGGTTTCCGCATTGGTGACAGCACCACTACTGCTGTACTTGAGTACATATCCTCCGTACACCATGCCCTCAATAGTGGACAATTGGCAGGTTCTGTTTATGTTAATCTTACAAAAGCGTTTCACACTGTCAACCATGCTCTATTGCTCCACTTCCTCCTAACAAAGGGCCTCACCCCTGAGATAGTGTCTTGGTTTGCCAGCTATCTCACTGACCGAACCCAACAGGTCGAGATCGGCTCCACCTTCTCTTCTCTCTCTCTCTTCTCTTCTTCTCTCTTCTCTTCTCTTCATCCCGTTCTCTCTGGAGTACCCCAAGGGTCTATACTTGGCCCCATCCTTTTTAGCTTGTTCCTAAACCCCCTCCACTTATCATGCCCTGGTAACATGCTCCTACATGCAGATGACGCCATCATCTTTGAATGTCATCCTAACCCATACACTCTCCAAACTATTCTCCAGGAGCGTTTTAGTACCATCAAATCCTGGTTCACTGCACACAAACTAGTACTCAGTTGTAGAAAAACCAAAGCCATGGTATTTGCCCACCATCAGAGTCAACATCGCAACCTTCCCCTCACCATCTGTAACTCCACAAATGTCCCCTTTGTGCAGGTTTACTCTTTCAGATATCTGTGGCTAACCCTTGATACCCATCTCACATATCATGTCCATATCCAAGGCCTCCTGCCCTCACACAACTCCAGAATTGGCCTGCTTTATCAGCATAAACACTTCCTGATAGCTGAGGCTCTCCAACTGGCTGTATCGTCATATGTTCTCTCTCTGGTTGATTATGGCCTGATGATATATGACTCAGCTGACCCAACCTCCCTCTCCCAGGTTAAGAACTCCCTGATTAAGGCCTGCAGGCTGGTACAAATCTGCAGGATAGCTAAACCTGGATGCCAGACTCAAATATTATACCTGCAACCTCGGAAAAAAGATAACGCTTAAGTCAACCCCCCCGGCCTTGACTCCCTGGTCTCCACAGCACCCTCAGCCGGTGCGTCGAGAAGTACCACCAGGTCCACTTTCTCGGTGCCCTACTGCAGAACATCATTGTGTCAAAGGGCCTTTTTTTTACCATGCCCCCCTATGGCTCAATGAGCTTCTGGAAACCGTCACCCACTTGCCTACGCTTGGCCCTTTCAAACTGGCCCTTAGGAACCATCTGCTTGAGCATTCTAAATGTGAATGCCTTTGACCCAGACCACGGCATCTTGTCTTGGAATGTTTATTCCCGACCGATCAAGTACTTCAAACTACTTGGTCACAGTTGTTGCCTCCTTCCTTTATATGTCCGAGGTCCTTTTTTCAACCCTAGAGTTAGCTCTATGTGAACTCCTTGTATGACTATGGCACCTGGCCAGCTGTACCACTCTGTAATAATTGTATCACCAATTGTATAACTCCTGCACACAAAATTGTAACTGTTTAATTATGGCCCACTGTAGCCTGCTGTAACACGTTGTATATACGTTGTGTATACTACTGTATAGTATGTCTAATTTTTTTCATACCTATTGTATTAACCTTACCATCCATGTACTTTGTTGTAAATGTTGCCCAATTGTTTTTGACATGGAGTCTTTGCAAATGAGTCCTTGACTCAAGGGTTGTATTCCGAATCATCAAATAAATAAAAAATATTAAGGAGCCAAGAACTTAATGCAATACTTCAGTTGTGGTTTGACCATGGCCTTCTAAAATGGCAGGCTATAACAAATATGATCACAATGAAGTAATCAATTAAAACATTTACAAATTGAGTTATCTTTGCAATATTGTTTCATTTTGTCTTGATTGATTCATAAGTCCTAGATAGCCCAAGAAAAGCCAGCAGGTAACAAGTTCCATTCTCTGATGACTTTATAGAGAAATGAATGTAGGACCAAAACAGTTCTATAAAAAGGAAGTCTCAGTTTTGATGCTGTGGATTAATGTGCAACATGAGAAGTCCCACTAAATTACATAGAAACATAGGATTTGACAGCAGATAAGGACCTCTTGGTCCACCTAGTCTGCCCATTTCCCTACCTAATGGATAAGCTGCAGATCCTAGTTAACCAGCAGCCTACTTCTATCTACCCCAACCCCCTAGAATTGCCTTATGACTGTCCCATGCATGCTTGAATTCAACCACTGTTTTTGGCTCCACAACCTCCTCTGGAAGGCCGTTCCATGCTTCCACAACCCCCTGTGTGAAAAAATACTTTCTTACATTACATCTGAGCTGCCCCCCATCTTCAAATTGTGCCCCTTGTTCTTGCACCTCTTTTTTGAAAGATGCTACCCTCTTGGACTTTGTTGATTCCCTTGAGGTACTTTGAAAGTTTCTATCATGTCCCCCCTCTCCGTCCTTTCCTCGAGGTAATACATATTAAGCTCCTTTAGTCTCTCTTCATATGTCTTCCAGTGCAGACCCTGCACCATTTTAGTTGCCCTCCTCTGGACAGCTTCCATCCTGTCTATGTTCTTGCAGAGATTGGATTTCCAGAACTGCATGCAGTACTCCAGATGGGGTCTCACCAGCTGTCTGTACAGTGGGATAACAACTTCCTGTTTTCTACTGGTGATGCCTCTCCCTATGCATCCCAGTATCCCCCCAGCCCTCCTTACTGCCCTCTCACATTGCTTGCCCACCTTTAAGTCATCTGATATGACTACCCCCAGGTCCCTTTCCATTTTTGTTGTTGTTAGTATCTCACCCCCCATTGTGCACTCTTCCCCTGGGTTTTTGTTTCCCAGGTGCATTACCTTGCACTACTTAGCATTAAATCTAAGCTGCCATACATTTGACCTTTCCTCTAGGGAAAGGGAAAGGGGAAATTGTTTAACCAGGAAAGGCACACTAAGCCGAAGCTTGTTTCCAGGTGCAACCTGGGAGCACAAGGAAGTTATGTGACTTGCTCAGTGTCACACAGTATGCAAGTGGGGGCTGTGGGATTCAAACCCAGGTCTCCAGGTTTGCAGCTCAGAGCCTTAAACCACTGCACAACACTGCCTTCAACCTCCAGCCTCTTCTAACTTTGCCAAGTCCCTTCTCATCCTTTCCTATTTGCAGACAACTCTCTGCCCTGAGGGAAGAAGTTGCCCGTCTTCAGGCCACACTGGACAGTAGTAAGGGGACCTTCCCCCAGGCCACACTGGACGGTAAGAAGGGAATCTCCCCCATCCAGGGAGCACCAGGGCCACCACCACTACCTCAGAGGTTGCGAAGAAAGCACAGCAGTTGGACCACAGTGGGCTCAGGAAGGGTGAGGATGGTGGAACAGAGGCACACCCAGTCAGTTGTTCCACACCACAGTCCATACACCATTCTGGGGGAGCATAGCTCCCCTATGGATGCACACACAGAGGAGACTAAGGAGGCTGAGGACAACTGTCACAAGGGAGGCCCACAGGAAGGAGGCAGAGGACACCACAAGGAAAGGAAGCAGCTCCTGGTGGGGGACTCAATTATTAGGGGGATAGAACTGGGGGAAGCAGGGAAATCTGAAGTAAGGTGCCTGCCTGGCGCCATGGCTTGGAAAGACAGGAAGCGCATCCTCAGGATCACAAGAACAGCTGCACGGGAGTCTGAGCTGGATGTCATTGTTCACCTAGGGACAAATTACTTGGCTAATCATGAGATTAAAGCAGTGCAGAAGGACTTTGTAGAATTTGGGAGGGGCCTAAGACAAGTAGCACACACAATATCCTTCTCTGAGGTGCTGCCTGTCAATGGCATGAGTGAGGCGAGGCATTTGCACCATGCAGTTTAATGAATGGTTGAAAAAATGGTGGAGCACAGGGTTTGGCTTCATTGGGACTGGGGTTCCACCTGGAGGGACACCAGCCTATACTGACAGGATGGTCTGCATCTGTCTGGGAAGGAACAAGTCTTTTGAGCAATCGGTTTAAATGCTTCATTGGCAAGCTTTTAAACTAGTCAAGGGAGAGCACTGATAAGCAGCAGGAAAATCCCAGCCTCTCCCTACAAAACAGGGTACTAAATGAGAAAAGACCCAGGTAGACAGGTCAGTGGGGATGCTGCAAAAGAAGGTAAAGCCATCAAAAATGGAGAGCAATGAGTACCAATGCCTGTAGTCTGAGTAACAAGCTTCCTGAATTAGTGGCCTTGATGGAGGAGGAACATCTGGATATTGTAGTCACAGAAACATGGTACACACAAAACCATGACTGGGACGTAAACATACCAGGATACACTATCTACAGGAGGGACAGGGAGAGGAAAGAGGAGGAGAAGTAGCTCTTTACATAAGGGAAGGAATCAAAGCAACAGAACAAAAGGGAAAACAGGGAGGAGAAGAAGCACTGTGGGTAAATTTGGAGACAGGCAATGGCATCACAATCCACACAGGGTTATTATACAGACCCCTTCTCAGGGGAGGAAATGGACAAGGAAATGATAGGAAGAATACTTAGAATGGCAGAAAAAGGGGAAATATTGCTGATGGGTGATCTGAATATGTCAGATGTTAACTGAAGTGCAGTTGCAGCAGCCACTTCAAAGAGTGGGTTATTCTAGATGCCCTACAGGGGGCATGCCTTAGACAACTAGTATTGGAGCCCACTTGAGAGGGAGCAATCTTAGACCTGATTCTGTCAAAAGGAGATGAAGAGAGGATCACAGATGTAGAAGTGGGTAGCCATCTGGGAACTAGCGACCATCGAACAGTATGGTTCACAATAAACACAGCAATAGAGTTAAGCCATACAAAAGCAAAAGTACTGGACTTTAGGAGGGCTGACTTTGCCAAAATGGGCGAGTGCCTAAGGAATGCACTAGCAAATTGGTAGGAAGGAGGGGTGGAAGAACAATGGGGAATAATAAAAACTGCCATCACAGAGGTAACAAGCCTTTGTGTGAAGCAAATAAACAAAACAAAACAATGTAAGAAACCATTATGGTTCTCAAAGGAGTGGCAGTGAAGGTTCAAGAGAAAAAGAAAGCATTCAGGAAGTACAAGGAATCACAGAAGGAGCAGGACAGAGAACTGTATCAGTTAAAGCAAAAGGAAGCTGGGAAGGCAGTCAGAACATCAAAGGCCCAAACTGGGGAAAAGATAGCCAACTCAGTTAAGAAGGGGGTTAAAACCTTTTATAGGTACATCAGGGAGTGAAGGAAGACCAAGGGAGGGTTAGTGAGGCTTAATAAAGAGGAGGGAAGGTGGGCAGAGGGTGACAGTGAAAAGGCAGAGATACTAAACAAATATTTTGCTCAGTATTTACAAAGGAAGTGGGGGAGGTACCTAAAACAAACAGTAGAAACACTCTAGATACAGAAGTTGATACCAGCCCATTTACAGAAGAAAGGGTTCTGAAAGAACTCTTAAAACTAAAGGTGGACAAAGCAATGGGGCCTGCTGGGATTCATCTCAGAATTCTAATAGAACTAGGGGTAGAACTAGTGACACCACTGACTACCCTCTTTAACAAATCATGGGAGGATAGGGCAGTACCCAAGGACTGGAGAAGGGCAGATGTGATTCCCCTTCACAAAAGTGGGAGCAAGGCAGAAGCAGAAAACTACAGACCTGTTAGTTTAACCTCAGTGGTAGGTAAAATGATGGAATCACTTCTGAAGGAAGGAATTGTTGAGTATCTAGAGGTCAGAGGGGCTCAGGACCCAAGGCAGCATGGATTCACGATGGGAAGGTCATGTCAGACGAATCTAATAGATTTATTTGACTGGGTTACCAAAGTAGTAGATCAGGGAGGGGCTGTGGACATGGCCTACCTAGACTTTAGCAAGGCATTTGACACAGTCCCACACAAAAGATTAATATACAAGTTAGCCAGCCTGGGAGTGGGTCCCAAGATGACAGCCTGGGTAAAGAATTGGCTGGAGAATAGGACACAGAGAGTAATAGTAATGGAGTCCACTCTGAAGAAAGGGGTTACTAGTGGGGGTACCGAGGTTCAGTACAACCGGTCCTCTTCAATGTCTTTATAAGCGACATTGCAGAGGAACTGGAAGGAAAAGTATGTCTCTTTGCAGATGACACAAAGATCTGCAACAGAGTTGATGCACAAGGTGGGGTGGAAAGGATGAAAAGGGACTTGGCAAGGTTAGAGGAATGGTCAAATGTATGGCAGCTTAGATTCAATGCTAAGAAGTGCAAGGTAATGCACCTGGAAACAAAACCCAGGGAAGAGTACACAATGGGGGTGAGATACTAACAACAACAAAAATGGAAAGGGACCTGGGGGTAGTCATATCAGATGACCTAAAGGTGGGCAAGCAATGAGAGGGCTGCAAGGAGGGCTGGGGGATACTGGGATGCATAGGGAGCGGCATCACCAGTAGAAAACAGGAAGTTATTATCTCTTTACAGACAGTTGGTGAGACCCCATCTGAGTATTATGCAGTTCTGGAGACCCAATCTCCACAAAGACACATAGACAGGATGGAGGCTATCCAGAGGAGGGCAACTAAAATGGTGCAGGGTCTGCACCGAAGACATATGAAGAGATACTTAAGGAGCTGAATATGTATAGCTTCGAGGAAAGGAGGAGAGGGGGACATGATTGAAACTTTCAAGTACCTCAAGGGAATCAACAAGGTCCAAGAGGGTAGCATCTTTCAAAAAGAGTGTGCAAGAACAAGGGGCACAATTTGAAGATAGAAGGGGTGGCTCAGAGGTAATTTAAGGAAGTATTTTTCACAGAGGGTTGTGGATGCATGGAACGGCCTTCCGGAGGAGGTTGTGGAGTCAAAAACAGTGGTGGAATTCAAGCATGCATGGGACAGTCATAAGGCAATTCTAGGGGTTGGGGGTAGGAAGAAGTAGGCTGCTGGTTAACTAGGATCTGCAGCTTATCCATTAGGTAGGGAAATGGGCAGACTGGGTGGGCCAAGTGGTCCTTATCTGCCGTCAAAATCTATGTTTCTATGTTTCCACCCCACCTTGTGCACCAACTCTGTTGCAGATCTTTGTGTCATCTGCAAAGAGACACTTTTCCTTCCAGTCCCTCTGCAATGTCGCTTATAAAGACATTGAAGAGGACCGGTCCTAATACTGAACCCTGCAGTAGCCCACTAGTAACCCCTCTTTCTTCAGAGTGGACTCCATTTATTATTACCCTCTGTGTCCTATTCTCCCGCCAATTCTTTACCCAGACTATCATCTTGCGACCCACTCCCAGGCTGGCTAACTTGTATATTAATCTTTTGTGTGGGACTGTGTCAAATGCCTTGCTAAAGTCTAGGTAGACCATGTCCACAGCCCCTCCCTGATCTACTACTTTGGTCACCCAGTCAAAGAAATCTAATAGATTCATCTGGCATGACCTTCCCGGTGTGAATCCATGCTGTCTTGGGTCCTGTGCCCCTCTGGCCTCTAGATACTCGACAATTCTTTCCTTCAGAAGTGATTCCATCATATTCCCTATCACTGAAGTTAAACTAACAGGTCTGTAGTTTTCTGCTTCTGCCCTGCTCCCACTTTTGTGAAGGGGAATCACATCTGCCCTCCTCCAGTCCTCAGGTACCACCCCATCCTCCCATGATTTGTTAAAGAGGGTAGTCAGTGGTGTCACTAGTTCTACCCCTGGTACTTTTAGAATTCTGGGTTGAATCCCATCAGGCCCCATTGCTTTGTCCACCTTCAGTTTTAAGAGTTCTTTCAAAACCCTTTCTTCTGTAAATGGGCTGGTATCAACTTCTGCATCCAGAGTGTTTCTACTGTTTGTTTTAGGTACCTCCCCCTCTTCATTTGTAAATACTGAGCAAAAATATTTGTTTAGTATCTCTGCCTTTTCACAGTCACTCTCTGCCCACCTCCCTCCCTCCCCTTTATTAAGCCTCACTATCCTCCCTTGGTCTTCCTTCGATCCTTGATGTTTCTAAAAAGGTTTTATCCCCTTCTTAACTGAGTTGGCTATCTTTTCTCCGTTCGCCTTTGCTGTTCTGACTGCCTTCCCAGCTTCCTTTTGCTTTAATTGATACAATTCTCTGTCCTGCTCCTTCTGTGATTCCATGTACTTCCTGAATGCTTTCTTTTTCTCTTGAACCTTCACTGCCTCTTCCTTTGAGAACCATAGTGGTTTCTTACATTGTTTTGTTTTACTTGCTTCACACAAAGGCTTGTTACCTCTGTGATGGCAGTTTTTATTATTCCCCATTGTTCTTCCACCCCTCCTTCCTGCCCATTTGCTAATGCATTCCTTAGGCACTAACCCATTTTGGCAAAGTCAACCCTCCTGAAGTCCAGTACTTTTGCCTTTATATGGCTTGACTCTATTGCTGTGTTTATTGTGAACCGTACTGTTTGATGGTCACTAGTTCCCAGATGGCTACCCACTTCTACATCTGTGATCCTCTCTCCATCTCCATTTGAGAGAACCAGGTCTAAGATTGCTCCCTCTCGAGTGGGTTCCAAGACTTGTTGTCTAAGGCGTGCCCCCAGTAGGGCATCTAGAATAACCCCACTCTTAGAAGTGACTGCTGCAACTGCACTCCAGTTAGAAACATAGAAACATAGAATCTGACGGCAGATAAGGACCGCTTGACTCACCTAGTCTGCCCATTTTCCTACCTAACAGATAAGCTGCAGATCCTAGTTAACCAGCAGCTTACTTCCTCTTTCCCACCCCTAGGACTGCCTCATGCCTGCCCCATGCATTCTTGAAGTCCCCCACTGTTCTTGACTCCACAACCTCCTCAGGGAGGCTGTTCCATGCATCCACAACCCTCTCAGTGAAAAAATACTTCCTCTCATTACCCCTGAGCCGCTCCCTCTATCTTCATATTGTGCCCTTGTTCTTGCACATCTCCTTTTCTGGAAGATGCTACCTCTTGGACTTTGTTAATTCCTATGAAGTACTTGAAAGTTTCTATCATGTCCCTCCTCTGCCTTCTTTCCTCAGAGTATACATATTAAGCTCCTTTAGTCTTTCTTCAGATGGTCTTCTGGTGCAGACCCTGCACCATTTTGGTTGCTCTCCTTGGCAGCCTCCAGTCTGTCTATGTCTTGTGGAGACGGGGTCTCCAGAACTGTACACAGTACTCCAGATGGGGTCTCACCAACTGTCTGTAGAGAGGATAACAACTTCCTGTTTTCTACTATTGATGCCTCTTCCTATGCATCCCAGTATCCCCTAGCCTTCCTTACTGCCTTCTCACATTGCTTGCCCACCTTTAGGTCATCTGATATAATTACCCCAGGTCCCTTTCTATTTTTACTGTTGTCAGTATCTCACCCCCATTGTGTACGCTTCCTGGGTTTTGTTTCCCATGTGCATTACCTTGCACTTCTTGCATTGAATCTGAGCTGCCATATATTTGACCATTCCTCCAACCTTGCCAAGTCCTTCTCATCCTTTCCACTCCATCTTGTTATCAACCCTGTTGCAGATCTTTGTGTCATCTGCAAAGAGACATATTTTTCCTTCCAGTTCCTCTGCAATGTCTCTTATAAAGACATTAAAAGGACCGGTCCTAGTACTGAACCCTGCGGTACCCCGCTAGTAACCCTCCTTTCTTCACTGTGTATTCCATTTACTACTACCCTTTGCGTCCTGTTGTCTAGCCAATTTTTTATCCAGGCTACCACCTTGGGACCCATTCCAAGGCTGGCTATCTTGTGTATTAATCTTTTGTATGGGATTGTATCAAATGCCTTGCTAAAATCTAGGTAGGCCATATCCATAGCCCCTCCCTGATCTACTACTTTGGTCACCAAGTCAAAGAAATTTATTAGATTCGTCTGACATGACCTTCCCATCTTGAATCCATGCTACCTTGGGTCCTGTGCCCCACTGGCCTCTAGGTACTCAACAATTCTTTCCTTCAGAAGTGATTCCATCATTTTGCCTACCACTGAGGTCAAACTAACTGGTCTGTAGTTTTCTGCCTCTGTCCTGCTCCCACTTTTGTGAAGAGGAATCACATCTGCCCTCTTCCAGTCCTCGGGTACCACCCCATCCTCCTATGAATTGTTAAAGAGAGTAGTCAGCGATGTCACTAGTTCTACCCTGAATTCTTTTAGAATTCTTGGGTGAATCCCATCAGGCCCCATTGCTTTGTTCACCTTCAATTTTATTAGTTCTTTCAGAACCCTTTCTTCTGTAAATGGACTGGTATCGACCCCCATCTTCAGAGTGTTTCTCTTGTTTGGTTTAGGTAACTCCCCCTCCTCTTCCTTTGTGAATACTGAGCAGAAATATTTGTTCAGTATCCCTGCTTTTTCACTGTCACCCTCTACCCACATTCCTTCCCCTTTATTAAGCTTCAGTATCCCTCCTTTGGTCTTTTTCTGCTCTCTAATGTACCTATAAAAGTTCTTATCCCCCTTCTTAACAGAATTGGCTATCCTTTCCTCGGTTTGGGCCTTTGCTATTCTGACTGCCTTCCCAGCCTCTTTCTGCTTTAACTGATAAAGTTCTCTGTCCTGCTCCTTCTTGCTTCCTTATATTTCCTGAATGCTGTCCTTTTCTCCTTAACCTTCCCTGCCACCCTTTTGTGAACCATAGCGTTTTTTCCTTTGTTGTGTTTTATTGATTTGCTTTACACAAAGGCTTGTTGCTCTGTGATGGCTGTTTTGATCACTCCCATTGTTCCTCCACCCTCCTTCTTGCCTGCTTGCTAGTGCTTTTCTGAGGCACTCTCTTATTTTCCCAAAGTCAGCCTTCCTAAAGTCTAGTACTCTTGCTTTTGTATGGCTTGATTGTATGGCTGTGTTTATCGTGAACCACACTGTTTGGTGGTCGCTTGTTCCCGGATGGCTACCCACTTCTAAATCTGAGATTCTTTCTTCATCCCCATTTGAAAGTACCAGGTCTAAGATTGCTCCCTCACGAGTGGGTTCCGATACTAGCTGTCTGAGGCATGCCCCCTGTAGGGCATCAAGAATGACCCTACTCTTGGATGTGCCTGCAGCATAGGTGCTCCAGTTAACATCTGGCATATTCAGGTCCCCCATTAACAATATCTCCCCTTTTTCTGCCATTCTAAGAAAGCCTTCTATCATTTCCTTGTCCATTCCCTCCTCCTGAGATGGGGGTCTGTATACAACCCCCATGCGGATTGTGGTGCCATTTCCTGTCTCCAGGGTGACCGAAAGTGCCTCATCTGCTCCCTGTTTACTCTTTAGTTCTGTTGCTTTGATCCCTTCCTTTACATAGAGAGCTACTCCTCCTCTTTTACCCTTCCTGTCCCTCCTGTAGATTGTGTATCCTGGTTTGTTGACATCCCAGTCATGGTTCTCCGTGTACCATGTTTCTGTGACTGCCACAATATCCAGGCAACCCTCTTCCATCAAGGCCACTAGTTCAGGGAGCTTGTTACACAGACTACGGGCATTGGTACTCATCACCTCCACTTTTTGATAGCCTTACCCCTTTTGCCCCATTTCTGTCCTTACTGCCTTTGCTTTTTTACATTTAAATGTGTTCTGCTCCTAATAACTTCTGTACCTTGGTGTTTACCTCACTAATCACCATGTTTTGTGGGGAGGCTCGTTTTTCCTCGCTTCTTTTCAGTGCCTCCCTTTGGCTAGTTTAAATGCTTGCCAATGAAGCACGAACCTTTCACCTAGGATCCTGGTTCCCCTGGACAGATGCAGACCATCCACCAGTATAGTCTGCATCCCTCCAGGTGGCTCCCCAGTCCCCAATGAAGCCAAACCCTGCGCTCCACACCAGTTTTTCAACCACTCATTGAATTCCCTGGTGAGAAGTGCCCTAGCATCTCCCTTGCCATAGACAGGCAGCACCTCTGAGAAGGTTACCGTATGCTCTACTTGTCTAAGGCCCCTTACCAGCTCTACAAACCCCTCTTGCACTGCTCTGATCCCATTCCTAGCCAGGTCATTTGTCCCTAGGTGGACAATGACATCCAGCTCCATCCCTCGTGCAGATCCTCTCACGATCCTGAGGATTCGCTTCCTGTCCCTCTAAGCCGTGGCGCCAGGAAGGCACCTTACCTCCTTCTTCCCTTCCTCCCCCATTTCTACCCCCCTAATGATTGAGTCCCCCACCAGGAGTTGTTTCCTTCCCCTGTGGGGTCCCATGCCACACTCCTTTGGGTCTCCTTTGTGAAGGTTCCCAGCATCCTCCTTGGTCTCCACTGCAGGTGCCTCCATAGAGGAACCACTATCCACCAGAAGAGTGAATGAATTGTGGAGAGGTACAGCTGGAGGATGCAACTCTGTTCCACCACCATCTCCTCCTTGAGCCCACCCTGGTCCAGCCTCCTCTTCTTGGCAACCTCTGAGGTAGTGGCATTGGCCCTGGTGGTCCCTGGGTGGGGGAGGAGGTTTCACGAATCCTAGCCAGGTCAGCCTGGAGATGGGCAACCTCCTCTCTCAGACCAGAGAGGTGCCTGCAAATAGGGCAGCATCGCAGCCTCTAGAATGTCTCCCGGAACACTGCCGCCCCACAGCCATTGCACTGCACCACTCCTATCATGTCTTATTTTGTGTCCCCTCTACTGTTTCTCTGGATGCTTACTCTCTCCTCTCCTTACAACTCTCACCCTTCCTGTTCTGGGACAGCAACTTCCTATCTTCTTCAGTAGCCTCCTTCTTCCTTGCTCAATATTAGACCACCAGCAGCTGGGGGGGAGAGTGAGCTACTTTTTCTACTTTAAGGTTGACAAAAGGGGTTAACATCTGGCATATTCAGATCACCCATCAGCAATATCTCCCCTTTTTCTGCCATTCTAAGTATATTTTCTATAATTTCCTTGTCCATTTTCTCCCCTTGGGGGGGTTTGTATACAACCCCTGTGCGGATTGTGGTGCCAATGCCTGTCTCCAAATTGACCCACAGTGCTTCTTCTCCTCCCTGTTTACCCTTTTTGTTCTGTTGCTTTGATTCCTTCCCTTATGTAGAGAGCTACTCCTCCTCTTTTACCCTCCCTGTCCCTCCTGTAGATAGTGTATCCTGGTATGTTTACGTCCCAGTAGTGGTTCTGTGTGTACCATGTTTCTGTGACTGCCACAATATCCAGATGTTTCTCCTCCATCAAGGCCACTAATTCAGGAAGCTTGTTACCCAGACTACGGGCATTGGTACTCATTGCTCTCAATTTTTTGATGGCTTTACCTTCTTTTGCAGCATCCCCCACTGACCTTTCTACCTTGGTCTTTTTCTCATTTAGTATCTTGTTTTGTAGGGGGAGGCTGGGATTTTTCTGCTGCTTATCAGAGCCTCCCCCCTTGACTAGTTTAAAAGCTTGCCAATGAAGCATTTAAACCAATTGCCCAAAAGACTTGTTCCCTTCCTGGACAGATGCAGACCATCCTGCCAGTATAGGCTGGTGTCCCTCCAGGTGGAACCCTAGTCCCCAATGAAGCCTTACCCCTGTGCTCCACACCATTTTTTCAACCATTCATTAAACTGCATGGTGCAAAGTACCCTCGCCTCACCCATACCACTGACAGGCAGCACCTCTGAGAAGGATATTGTGTGTGCTACTTGTCTTAGGCCCCTCCCCAACTCTACAAAGTCCTTCTGCACTGCTCTAATCTCATGATGAGCCAAGTAATTTGTCCCTAGGTGGACAATGAGGTCCAGCTCAGACTCCCGTGCAACTGTTCTCGTGATCCTAAGGATGTGCTTCCTGTCCCTCCAAGCCATGGCACCAGGCAGGCACCTTACTTCAGTTTTCCCTGCTGCCCTCAGTTCTATCCCCCTAATAACTGAGTCTCCGACCAGGAGCTGCTTCCTTTCTCTTTGGTGTCCTCTGCCTCCTTCCTGATGGCCTCCCTTGTGACAGTTGTCTGCAACCTCCTTAGTCTCCTCTGTGGGTGCATCCATAGGGGAACTATACTCCCCCAGAATGGTGTATGGATTGTGGAGTGGAACAACTGACTGGGTGTGCCTCTGTTCCACCACCCTTACCCTCCCTGAGCCCACTGTGGTCCAACTGCTGTGCTTTCTTCGCAACCTCTGAGGTAGTGATGGTGGCTCTGGTGCTCCCTGGATGGGGAAGGTTCCCTTACTACTGTCCAGTGTGGCCTGAAGACAGGCAACTTCTTCCCTCAGGGCAGAGAGTTGTCTGCAAACAGGGCAACATTTCATCCTCCAGAAAGACTCCCGGAAGACTGCTACCCCACAGCCATTACTTTGCACTACTCCCCACATGTCTCTCCCTTCTTGTTTATTTTTTTTTTAGTTATTTATTTATTTTTGGTTTTTTTTTGTGTGTGTGTTTAGTTTGTTATATAGAAATATATATATTATACAATGTGTTTGCTTATATTGTCAGTGCAGTGTGCTAGAGAGGATATGACAGCGATATACACCTTGCCCTCTTGAGGAAATTATGTCAGGACCCCAGGTATAAAGGAACTATTTCCAGGGGTGGGTGGGATGATGGGTGGGAAGGGTTTGGGTCTAAACTGTGCCCTCTCGAAATAATCAGCTAAAAGCTCTGACCTACCACTGTGATGAGTGCCTTCCTGTCAGCAAGATGCCCTACATGACAATTTGACAGAGAAAATACCCTGCTAATCAAACAGAGAAAAATCCAAACATCCAAGTCAGACACAGATAAACCTCCTCAGCCCCAAAACAGCCTGGTGACTTGTGCTCTGAAAGCAGTCAGCCCCAAAACAAGTCAGCTGTGCACAAAGACAGACACAGTAAACAGGATTCAGTCCCTCTGGGTTTAAAATTGTTGTGAATTCTTAAAAGAAAAGGATACCAAGCCATATAAAAATTGTTAAATGTAAATCAAATGAAATTACAAAAATAAAAACAGCAAATATCAAACGAAAACAAATTCAACATTGAATACAAATTACAGTGATGTGTGTACCTGGAAAAGTTCAGAGCAAATCTGCAAGCATTATGATACACAATTTTGACTCCGTTCAAAGCAGCTTCAGTAGCAGAAGAGTACGCCTGCAAAATATAATCAATAACAGAAAATGTAACCAACTGAACCAAAAGCTTTATAGAATGGAAGAAAAGACAATCACATGTATTCTATATAGCTGGGCAAGTCTAGTACTTACAGTTTTAATGAGAGAATCAGTATGGACATTGTAAGTTAAAAACGGATCCAAATTAAAACCCGGATACTTAAAAGAAACTACACATTTCAACCTCTTTACTCTGCTCATCCCTTAAAATAATTGAAGAAAGGATTGGCAGAACCTTTGAATTACTATGAAATACAATGTACTTGGTCTTGGAAACTCTACGTACTCATTAATAGCTCAGTTGGTGGCAGCCATGGAGGTGAGAGGAAGGCTGTGCTGCTCGCTGGCTGGGAGTCGTAATCGGGGGAGCGGGGTGGTAGGTGATTACCTGAGATGGTGGGGGTAGGGGGACCACTAGATCACCAGGGATTACTGGGTGCTTTCAGAAGACTGGGATCAGGAACCAGGAAGGACCACTAGACTACCAAGAAATGTTGGTCATAAGGGGACGGTGATCAGACATTGGAGGAGGGGGAAGGACTCTAGACTACGAGGGAATTTTTTTTTTGTCATTTGGGGATGACGATTGGTGACTGGGGAGGGACCACTGCACTATGGAAACAGATTTTACTTATCAAGTTGGCAATGGGGAGGAGGGAGGGACACTACATTATGAAAAATGATTTCAACAGATTCGGTGGGCAATCGGGGACCGGGAAGGGACACTACATTATGGAAAAAATATTCAGACATATCAGATGGGTGATCAGGGATGGGGAGGCATGTTACACTATGGAAACAATATTCAGACATATCAGGTGGGAGATTGGGTAAGGGGAGGAACACTACACTATGGAACATTATTTCAACAGATCGGTGGGCAGTTGGGGACCAGGGAGGGGCACTACACTATGGAAAAAATATTCCAACATAATGAGTGGGTGATTGGGGTGGGGAGGGACCACTATACTTTGGAAACAGTAATTGTTTCTATGAGTTGGTGATCGGAGGACAAGGGGAACACTATACCACTACGGAATGTGGCTGCATGGGCTGGTGGTGAGGGTGCCATGCAGGCCAAGCAAATAGGCTCATAATGGCATGCTAATGGCCAATAGAGCCTAGCATGTCCAATTTGCTCATCTGCCTGGCTTCCTTAGTGAATAGGGGCTTAGCGTGTGTGTGTGTGTGCTATTGTTACCAGACCATTCTCATAGCTGGCTGTGGGGACAGTGCTACTGGGTTCCTGGTGGTTTTCATGGGTTAGCACTGCCCACAGCTGCTCCTAATCACAGTCAACTAGCGTACCATGCTATCCAATTGTGAATAGCAGGATTGCCCACCAGCACAACCGCGAAGCGCAGCGCAAACATTTGAGTGGCACTTAACGTTTTTTCGTGAATCCTGGTCCTGATGTTTAAATTTGTACCAGCTTATTTGTCTTTTATTTACATATCTGTAATACATATCGGGGGGGGGAGCTCACATGAGGGGGGGCACAGGGATGAGGAAAACTAAGGATAAAGACAGATAGTCATGATATAACTGAGCTAATATAGTCCATATGATACAAATCCTTTCAAAGCTAAAGAAATGTTTACAGTGCATCATTAGACAGTGTACGTTCACAAAACATAAAACTGTATTTCTCATTAAGGGCAGGTAAAGTAGGTAGTGTATTACAAAAAAGGAGAAATATTCAAGCAATTATTCAAACCAGGATATATTTTAGCTCCCAAACTAATAATCCAATAACCTTCTCTTTGTAGTAATTTTGCGTCATGAGAACCTCCTCTAATGGGTTTTATTACTTTCACAATAGCTATAAATGTGACAAAATGCTCTTTCTGATTTCTACAGGAAAGCATGTGTGCAGTCAAGGCAAATTCAGAATTGCCTTTTCAATTTTCTGTACATGTTTTATTTATTTTTATTTATTCAATCTCGGATTACAAAATACCTTTGAGCACATGTACCTGTTGCTCATTTACAATGGTTCCACATTAGTGGGGAGGGTAACAAACAGACATCGGAAGGACTAACAATCGAATTACATAAATACAGTGACAGAGTTAATTACATCATAAAAATCATCACTATGTAGAATAATAGAAAGGAGTGAAGGTAAGAAGGAGAGAGGGGAGTAAGGTTAAAGGACCAAAGGAGATGGGTAGCAGCCAGAGGCATTGTCAAAGTACTGTAGGAGAAGGCAGGAATGAGGGGTGAGAAAACAGAAAAGAGGGGGAAGGGGCTGAAGAACAATGGAAATAGGTAGCAGCCAGGGAACTAGTCAGTTTTTCACACCATGTAATATGGGGGAGGTGAGCAGGGAGTAGTGAGGTGGTGTAAGTTGTGGGACAGGCATACCTTTGCTTAAGTGGCACAATCACAGGAGCTTTCAGATATGAGATACTGCTGGAGCATGTACTTGAAATGGCCAGTTCTGGGTAGATTAGTTGATACATTATTCAATCCATTGAACCAGACTGGAGCTCTATAGGCAAAGGCACGCTGACCTTGAGTTGTTCAGCACCTAGGAACTAGGAGAAGTTGGGTGGTAGAAGTGTGAGTGCGTTGGGTTCTTTGAGATTGGCAAAGAAGGTTTCCCATGCTTGGAGGCAGGAGCCCAAGGAGCACTTTTGTAGTTAGTAGGCACGTTTAGTATTTGATCCTACCACTTAACTGAAGCCATGCAGTTTGTGTCAAACTCCACCTGTGCCTATAAGGGAGCCCAATCCTAATGTTGATGGCCTTGGCATTATTCTCAATGTGAAGTGCAAAGGAGAGATGGCAATCCAAGGCTACACCAAGGTACTTAAAGTGCTGGATTTGTTCAAGTGGAGCACCTAGGTTCTTTCTAATGGTAAGAACATGGTTCTTGTACTTGTTTTGAGAAGAGGTGAATAACAAAACTTTCATTTTCTTATAGTTTAGGACCCATTTGTGGGTCATAAATCATTCCTCAACTTCCTTGAAACCGAGTTATAGTTTGCTTTCTAAAAGGTTGAGATCAGGGTGAGATGTGATAATAACAGCATATTCCATATATAGGAGAATCTGTTGTTGATAGGAGGCTGGCAGGCTGTTCAGAAAGATACTGAAAAGGAGAGGGCCAAGGACTGATCCCTGTGGTACTCCAGATCAGACTACCCACTGTTCAGAGGTGACATTGGCTATTTTCACCGGCTGAGATCTATCTTCAGGGTAGCTACTGAACCAGTGTATTGTGTCATAGGAAAGACCTATTGTGACTAGTTGATAGAGGAGAAGTGGATAATTAACCATGTCAAAGGCCTTTGCTAAATCTGTGAAGGCGGCCCCTACCAGATTGCCTTAGTCAAATGATTGCTGAATGAAGCTGGTGAATTCCTGAAGTGCTGTGGTAGTGCTGTGCCCTTTTCTAAACCCATGTTGTTGTGGGTATTGGATGGAATATTTTTCAAGGTAATCCACAAGCTGATTAGCGACAATGTGTTCCAGAACTTTGGATAGAGGAGGGAGGATTGATATTGGCCTATAGTTTTTATGCTGGGCATGATCACCAGATTTATGTACTGTCACCAGGGCCATTTTTCAGACACGCAGGAATTGTGACAGGGTTAGTGAGAGGTTAATGATCTTCGTAATGGGTAAAAGTACTTCCTCAAGGGTGAGTGTGATAAGTTTGAGGTCTAGTGAATCCCCACTGTGCCTAGATTTCCCCAACACTTTATTCATGAATTTTCTAACCTGGTTCACCGAGACTTTCTTAAAATAGAAAGAAGGGATTCTGAGGATTTTGTCCTCTTAGTGGTTGGTAGACATTGTAGCATTATCATCAAAGAAGTTATGAGATAGCACACTGATCAGGTTAGTGAAAGCTTCATTAATCGTGTTCGCAATTGTAATAGGATCCATGGTGGGGGCTCCATCAAGGTTTAGTACTGTGGATGACACCTTTAGATCCTGACCAGTGATATCTTTTACATTAAACCAAAATTTCCTACTGTTCCCCCATGTGTTAGACAGCATTTTTTACAGTATCTACTTTTTTCCTAATGAATAGCCCATGTGCATGAATTTCTAGTTGCTTTATAGGCTTGCATATCCTGTTGTTTCCTTGAGGCTTTAGCACAGATGGTTCCATTATTTCATATTGTTTATGAGCTCCGGAGTTATCCAGGAGTGCACTGTGCCATGGATCTTCATCTTTTTTAGTGGAGTGTGTATGTCATAGGTAGCATCAAAGACTGTAATGAAGTACTCCAATGCTGTGTTGATGTCACCAATGGAGTCAAGCAGTGCCCAGTTATGGTTATGTAGTTGTTGTTTTAAGAGATCAAGGTGACTCCACTTTAGTACTCTGCTGTAGATAGTTTGGGGGTGGGGCTGCATGAAATTTGTTGGACCAGCTGCAAGTAATGGGGGAGTGGTCGCAAAGGGAGTCAGGGAGTACGGTTACATTGGAGATGTGATCAGGGTGATTGGAGATTATCCAGTCCAGGATTGTGCTTGTCCCAGT
This sequence comes from Neoceratodus forsteri, assembly GCA_016271365.2. Lineage (NCBI taxonomy): Eukaryota > Metazoa > Chordata > Ceratodontiformes > Ceratodontidae > Neoceratodus > Neoceratodus forsteri. Next base: position 763,778,301 of record CM057451.1, read on the forward strand.
CTTATAGTTCATTCTGGTTGGCATGTTGACTAGTTGAGATAGGTGTAGAGCTGTTAAAGCATCCTTTATGGGGCCATTTGCTGGTGATAGCCAGTTTGTATTGAAATCACCTATTAGTATTGTCTCAGTGAGGTGGTTTTGGGCATGGAGATGGTCCAGAATGCTGATGAGACCAAAGGTTGAGTCTTTAGGAGATGTAAACTGATAAGACTGTGAGCATTTTGTTATGGGCACCCAGTAGTACCTTAATTGCAAGTACCTGGGTGGGGCAACCTAGGTCAGTCACAGGCAAGGCCAGGCCCTTAAGTGAGTTCTTTAGGTAGATGATGCAGCCATCACCACATTTGGATGACCTGTCTATCCTGAAAATGGTATATCCGGATAGGGCAATGGCTGTGTCAGGTATTTTGGGGGACAGCCAAGTTTCGACAACAGACAGTATGTCAGGGTCATGTTGTGAGACCCAGACTCTGAGGCTGTCAGTTTTGCTCAAGAAGATACAAATATTGATTGTAGTCAACTTAATAGTGCCCTGCTTGGGATGGGCACCAATTGGAGCCAGGCCAACAGGTCCTGGATTTGGATGGATGGTGCCAGACAGTAGAAGTAGTAAGACAGCAACCCTAAGAAGGAAGTTTCTATGAAGCTTTAAATGAAGTTTAATACTCCTTCTAATGCAGTGACTCCTTTTCGTTTTCTTGCTCAGTAAGAGAAAGATGACGGGATTTGATAGAATAATCACGTGCGCCCGAGATCTAAGCAACACACCGTCATTGAGAAGAGGTAGGGTCCAGAAAGGAGACCATGGGCCTTTAGTAATAGTGAAGAAATTTCCAGTTATGCAGCCCATGTCATAGTGCAGGTAGTGGTTAAGGACCCAATTGGTAGGTTGCTCTTTGCTGATGATAGGGATCCCAGTGAGACCGAGTGGCATAAGGAAGGTGAGAAGGTGGGGGAAGGCATTAAAAGGAAGCTTACCCATTTCAGCTTGACTAAGAAGCATATTACATTAAACAACAGGGACAGGAATATAGAGAATAATGTTAAATTGCCCTTTGCTGTGCCCAGACTGGTGAGGATCAAGTGTTGCAGGATCCCTCTGGTGGCCGGATAGTATAATATTTAAATAGGGCTAGGGTTCAATAAGTAGTCAATAGAGATGGAAGTGGTGTGGCGGGAGGTGCTTAGGTGTATTTAATAGCAGCCGGGGTTGGGTTGGGAGAGGGTCATCAGAAAATATAGTGTCAAAGACACAGACCGAATTTCAATTTTCAGTGCTCAGAGCAGCCGCCGAGAGCAGAATACTGTTTCCAGACCAAGGTCCAATCAGAATCAAAGCTATAAAGTACAGCAGCCAATAGCAAACCAGAGCTGGAAGTTGGGGCCAATCAGCATCCATGCTTCAAGTCCCGGAGAGCCTGAGAAATGTACCTGGATTTCTGTGGAGATCTGTGGGCAAGCAAGGTTGAGCAGCCAGACTGGCTTTCCCGCAGCTGCTGCCACCCAAGGGAATTCAACGTAGCACCCATTCAAGGGCAGGACCGTCACCTGAAGAGGAAAAGTAAAGATGTTCTATGAGCAACTTAAATGCCCTTTTAGTCTTACCCACGTAGTACACCACGAAACTGCAACTTGTGAGGTATACCTTGTTTGTGGAGTTACAATTAATAAACTGCTGAATTTCCAAATGTCTGCCAGTAAGAGGATCCAAAATTGTTTTTGTTACTTGTACTGATGTACACTAAATGCTGTTTCTACAGGTAAAACAACTTTGTGGCAAAGGAGGTAACCAATTACCAATTTCACAAGGGGGCCTTCACAATAAGTTGTACAGTGTAAACCAAATGATCCCTAAGTGTCTTCACCCGTCTACATACCATGTGGGGACCATTACCACAAATACCTGCCATAGTGGAGTTTATCTCCAAGATAAACCAGGTAAGCAATAACCCACAACAGGGTGTGGGGTTATAGGCACTTAATCCATGCCTGGGGTGTGTTGTGAGGCATGAGGCCACAGGCTGAGTGTCCTCACAGTGCCTCAGGCATGGATTAAATGCCTATAACCCCACACCCTGGAGTGGGTTATTGTGCTTATAACATGTGTTACCTCACCCATAGCAGACAACCCCAAAAAAGATAGGTGTTGACCTTCTTTTGCTGTCTAAAAGGCATATTATCCTTCCACAGTGCAAAGTAGTCCCTGAGACAATACATTTAATGTATGTTGTGTGAATTGTGATGGGAAAGAATGTGTTTCATTAGATGATATCTGTTCTGCTTCATGCCTTACTAACTGGTACTAAACACCACAATGATGTACTGTGAATTACTAAACTGCTGTTTTTCATGATTCTGCTGTGCATGACAGTGCTTGTTAAATGTACGCTTCCTGTCAGCCATTCAGCTGAATGATACTCCCTTACAGTGGCATCCACAATCAATACCAGTTTAAACACAACGCAACACTGTTTAATTCTGGAGATAACATTTATTTTCTTTAGATCTCTGCAGATTGCTTGAACTTACTGCTATTTGTTTCTCTGAGTAGACAGCCTTGACGGCCCCACTTGAACAAACGAAAGGGAGAGAAGGCACAATTTCAGCCACTACATTGGTTGCTCTTCTTACTGCCATCCCGGACTGCAACGCTATATGGAGATTGTTGTACTGATTGCTCCTATAAGATATGTTGCATAGCACTGGACATGGTTTCAGGGGAAGAACAGAACTTTTTATACCATTGGTGTAGGTATGCGTGACAGCTACTGCCTGTGTGTTTGTGATTGAGTATGCTGCTTACCGTGGGGCACTCATGAGATGATCTGCGAAAACTCGGGACTGCAGACAGTTTTGCAATGGGACAGTCATTTCGGTGTCATTTGTGTAGCACTTGGGGAAACAGGGTGGCAACCCGTACAGTGCAAGTAGACGACTTAGGATTTCTCTGCAAATATGGCATGCTGCGCTGATCACTGTAGTGGTACTGTCACTCCTGATAATACTACAATTATTAGTCATGTTGATGTGTGCCATTGTGTAGAGGTTTGCAATGCGACACACCATTTACCTTATGTTACTATCACACTGCCACTCTGCAAAGTGGGGAGGGGGTTCTTTTGCCTCTGTATGTATTTATCACTGTATTGTTCCAGATCCCATCCCCAGAAAAGAGACATCACACTCAATATTGTAGATTTTGCTGCTCAGTCAGCAAAACCTTTTATTCCCATATAAAACATAACTATATACACGTTATACAATAATGAGTTCCTTTTCCTTCTTTCTTCTGACCCTTTTATTCAAATCCTCTTTCCTTTTAAGTTTTGGTTTCTTTTGTTTCTCCCTTGGGCATCGAAACCTGAGGGGGTCCTGTTCCACTCCTTTTCCTGGGTGTAAACCCGAGCTGGCCTTATAATTTCTTTATTTCCTGGGCAGGTCCAATTCCTGCTCCCCTTGTCAATACCCTTTACCTTCTTCCAGTTTTTCATTCATTCCCCCTTTTTCCCCCCAACCCCCATACCCCTTCCCCTTTCTCATCAAATCTTTACTTCCTACCTTCCACTAGCTTGCCTCCAGCTTGTGTTGGATGGTAAGTTTCCCCATGTTGGCACCTGACTTCAACCACTGAGCTATTCCTCTACCTAGCTCAGTGATGAATATATGATTTCCCATTTGGGATAAGTGTACACCATCAGTCCTGTACAGGCCATGTATTCTCTCTCTTCTATTTCATCATGCCTAATGGCAGCTCCTCCATTATCTACCATAAACCTCCCCACCCTACTATTCATCCTCCTCACCTTCTCTATAGCTTGTGCTGTCTGGCTTGCCTCCACACCCTCCGAGGAATCATTTCGGACCACACAATTGTTATTTCTGGCCATCATGTCCTCATGACCTTGACATCCCTCTGTATGCTGTAAACAATTTCTAGCCAGGGGCCGTGGCCTAAGTCATTCCCTACCAGGTGTATTATAAGGAGGTCTGGGTCCTTGTTGTTCTTTCTCATCTCTATCAGTAAAGGAAGGAGCTGCCCCCATCACATTCCCTGTATTCCTTTCCACAGAATCCTTATTCTTTTGTGGTCAAAACCTAGTTGTTTTCCACCTTTCTTCTGCGCTGCCTCCCTTTCCTCCCAGTAAATGTGTGAGTGCCCCACCATCAATATGTCCTTCCTTTTCCGTAAATCTATAACAAACAATTAGAAACAGTGAGGACAGAAACATTCACGTGTTTTTTTTTTTGCATTCCCCCCTCCCCCCTCTTTTCCCATACCTTATACCTTCCATTCTTTCCTGTAGGGGAGACAAATATGATAATGTTAATGTATTGTATTTCTAATGTATTTTTTATAGCAGTCTGACACCCATCATCCTAGGGCTTTCTTGTCCTCTCCCCCTTTTCCTTGTGCAGCTGCCTCTGAGGCTGCCCCAATCTGAAAAGAATGAGATGAGAAACAGTCTGGGGTTTCCCCTAGTTCTTTTACACTCTGCTTCAATACCTCTGACACTTGACTCCCTTTTACCTCTTTTCCGTTCTCATGCACAAAAAACAGCCCCCCTTGTTTTGGCCTAATACTGCAGTAATTTTGCATAAACTGGCATGGGCACAGGTCTGTGTCATCTTTGGGCTCAATCCTTACTCTGTAACCCTTCCCTCTCTGGCCCGTCTTTGACCTTGAAATTTTGAGGGTGAGCTCTTCCCTTTGCCATTGTATATCACCTGATTGAAGACCTTTTTCCGGGAAGGGTGTATCGGGTCCTACAATTTCCGACACTTTGAATGCTCCCTTGTGCAGCACCATAAACAATGCTTTAAATAAAGTTACTTTGAATGGGGAGTAGCAGATTTTTTCCTAGTATCTTTCCTAGTAAGTGTTCTGATATTGGTTCTCTCGTATCCCTCTCCTTCCCTTTTATCCTCTGCCACCTCATCATCATTCTTCTTACTAAAATACCATTGCAAGGCTCTCCCCAACCTTTCATTCGGCAAACCCACCCTATTGATGCCATTGACTCCCTCGCACCTGTCCGTGTACGACCCAGAACTTCATACCTGAGATCGCCTTGGTATGATCGTGATCTCAGGGAAATGAAGAAATTGGGTCGGAGATTTGAGCGTTGCTGGAGGAAATCCCGTCTGGGGTCTGACAAACTGGTCCTTCGCGCGATTATCGTGCATATCAGGAGGCAATTAACCAAAAGAAGACATTATTTTGTTAGGAAAATTGCTGCTGGGAGAAGCCGACCAGCCTCACTCTTCCGGACTGTTGACAGACTTCTTCATCCTTCCTGTCTTCAGCCGGGAGAGTTTCCCGAATGAGGATTGTGAGAATTCGCTTGTTTTTCTCAGACAGGGTGTCTGATATCCTCGCGGGAGATTTCCTCAGCCAGTAATATCATTGCTGTCAGTGGTCGCCAGTCGTTCAAAGAGCACTCATTCTGAGTGGGGTGAGTTCAAGCCAGTGGAAGTACGTGAGGTCATGAGATTGCGTGCCAATTTGAGGTATACCTTTGTGAATTGGACCTGTGCCAACGTCATTTCTTGATGAGCTGCATTGACACTGTTGGTCCGGTGTTTGCTCTGATTGTCCGGTGCTCCTTGAGTCAGGGTGTCTTCCGGATGCTTGAAGGAGGCTTCCAGGAGACCCTTTAAAGAAAAGCTTCTCTGGACCCGGAGATTAGGGCAATTATCATCCTGTCTCCAATCTTCCATTTTGGGAAAGGTTGTGAGAAGGTGGTATCACTTCAGTTGGGAGAGCATCTCATGACCCACGAGTTGTAATGATCCTTCCAGTCAGCTGGCCAGGCATAGCACTGAAACTGCATTAGTTCGAGTGCAGAATGATCTCCTTAGGGCTAGAGATCGGGGGGAAAAGACAATTCTTGTCCTCCTCGATCTCTCTTCAGTATTTGACACTGTGGACCATTGTGTGTTGCTTCTCCGCCTGAGGGAGTTGTGTGGACTCACCGGTATTGTCATCAAATGGTTTGAGTCATTTCTTACCAACAGGAGGCAGCGGGTTGTGATGGGTAATTCTCATCTACGACCTGCCTCCTTTCATGTGGAGTCCCTCAGGGTTCGGTATTGGCCCCAATGTTGTTCGCAGTGTACATGCTGCCCTTGGGGGAGATCATTAGGAGGTATGGTTTGAGTTTTCATTGCTATGCCGATGATACTCAGCTATACCTATCCTTTGCACCGGGAACATCGAATGCAGTGGATGTGATGAATATCTGTCTGGCTGAGATAAATGACTGGATGTCTTCCAGCTGGCTGCGACTTAACCCTAATAAGACTGAGGTACTGGTGGTGGAGTCGAACAGAGCTCGTGATGGGATGGCCTTTGATTCAGCGACTGGCATTAAGCTAGGAGCTGTGTCATTGATGGCATCCCCAAGGGTGCGTAATCTTGGTGTGATCTTTGACAGGAGCTTGTCCATGGAGGCTCAAATATCCTCTGTGGTATGTTCCTGTTTTTTTCATCTTAGGAATATCGCCAGGATTAAGCCGCTTGTTCCGGCTCTGGACCTCCCTACTTTGGTACATGCCTTGGTCACGTCGAGACTTGACTACTGTAATGCGCTCTATCTCGGGGTATCTGGAACTTCTCTTCGCAGACTGCAGCTGGTGCAAAAGCTGCTGCCAGGCATTGACCGGACAAAGTAAGTTTTGTCATATAACTCCGTATTAGCGATTTGCACTGGCTGCCTGTCAGGTGGAGAGTTTTGTTCAAGGTGGGGTTTCTCACCTATAAGACCCTACATGGACAGGGCCCTGGTTAACTTACTGATCTACTGGTACCGTCCCACCTCTGTCCGGGATCTTCGCTCCTCTGGTGGTGGCCTCCTCACAGTTCCGAGATCTGGGTTGAAATCAGCGAGATCGCTCCTTTGGAGTTGCTGCTCGGTTCTCTAGAACTCGTTGCCGTTTGGTGAGGGCCCCACTGTCAGAAGCTTTAAGAGTGGTCTAAAGACATTTTTATTTGCGCAGGCTTTTGGTTTTTAAGTTATATGTTTGTGATTTTATTTGAATGTATACAGTATGATAGACTGTAAAGGTTTTGTACGGCGCCCAGAGCCTTCGGGATTGGGCGTCTTTTTTTAAATAAAGTTGACTTGACTTGACTTGACTTGATGCCAGATGGACTCTCACAGTGGCACAAGCTGCATCTTCTTCCCAGCTTGCCACTACAAACCTCCCTACCTGTTCTTCTGTGACTGCCCCACTTACCTCCATGTTGTGGTGGGCTCTGAAAACCTGGAAAATTCTCCATGAGCTTTCGTAAGCTTTTAGGGTGTTGTCTGCCCATGTGCTTCGAAAGAGATATGCTGCTCCCTTCAGCCAATCTCCCATAGTTCCTCTGGGATCCTCTCTCCCGTTGGATCTGTGTTGGGCACTAGTACCTGAAACCTTTCCATCTGTAATTGGGAGAGGCTATCAGCTATAGAGTTGTTTATCCCTGCAATGTGCCTAGCCCTGGAACTCATGTTGAGCCTCAGCCCCTGCAATACTAGCTGATGTAAGATGTAGAGTACCAACACTGACCTTGACCCTCTGTTGTTTAGCACGTCAATGACTGCCCTGTTGTCGCACCAAAATGTGACCCGCTGGTTCTGTAACCACGTTCCCCACAATTTTGTCATCACCCAGATTGGGAAAATCTCCAAAAAAAATGTCTTTTGTCAAACTCCCTTCGATCCATCTTTTTGGCCAGGGTTCCGTAATCCACTTTCCCTGGAAGTAGTCCCCTACCCCATACCCCCCTGAAGCATCCGTATAAAGTTCCAGATCTGTGTTGTATAGTCACTCCTCCTGCCAAATGGCTATCCCGTTATGTGTTTCTATGAATTGCTCCAAAATTTTTAGGTCTTCCCTGGTATCTTTCCCTATACTAACCCAGTGATATGGCTTTGAACCCCCCATCATGGCCCTTGCCAGATGTCATGTAAACATGTCTCCTGGCCCGATTGCCCTACACGCAAAATTCAAGTGACCCATTAGTTGTTGACTGTTAATTAGGGGTACCCATTTTCTCTTTCCTATCTCTACCAACATTTTCCTCAGCTTAATTATCTTTTGCTTTGGCAGGTGGAATAAACCTCTTTCCGTGTCCACCTCTATACTTAAGAATTCTAAACACCTGCTGGGGCCTTCTGTTTTTTCGGTAGCTAATGGCACTCCGAGCTCCTTGCACAGTTCCTGGAAGTCCTCCAGCATCATCCGTACCCCTTTTTTTTTTTGCCCTCCCCATGAATAGAAAATCATCCAGGTATTGGACTACTGTGTCATGCCCGTACCAGACCTTGAATACTCACTGTAGCCATGTGCTGAATTTTTCAAAGGTGTAGCATGCCACTGAACACCCCATTGGCATGGCCTTGTCAAAATAATACTCCCCTTCAATCTGAAAACCTAACAACTCCCAATCCTCCCTGTGGACCAGCAGTAACCAGAACACAGACTTGATGTCTGTCTTTGCCAGCCATGGGGTGCGCCTTGCTCTGATGATCTCCACCGCATCCTCTAAAGTCCGATAGGACACCCTACTCTATCATCCTCTGAAATGTGGTCATTGACATTCTTTTTCAGGATAGGATAGGTGGTGAATTACCCGATATTCCCCTGCTTGTTTCCTAGGGACTAGGCCCAATGGTGATACTCGCAGGTGTTGTAAAGGGGGGTCTTTGAAGGGGCCTTCTATCCTACCTGCCTCTTTTTCGATACCTATCTTCTTTCTTAGCAGTGCCTCCTTTCCTTTCCTTTTATTGAAGTTAGATTCTTTGACCATGTCCTAAACTTCCTTTCCTGGTAATGTAAACTAAATCCCTTTTGAAAACCCTCTATTAACTCTGGTCCCACTTTTTTATTCGGATAGTCCTTCATCCATTGTTCCATTAATTCGGCTTTAATTGGTGTTTTCGCTAGCTGGAATTTACCTTTTCTATTTCCCCCGTGTTGATACCCTCTCCCGCCCATGTACCCCCCTTCCTGTATTATCTCTCTGTATCCCCCTGTGGCCCCCGCGAAAGGAACCGCTTCCTTGTCCTCCTCCGGAGTTGGCTTCGCAGTAGGATCTGCACCGAGAGACTGGGTGATATCCCTTGCATTTGGAACAGGCATGCCTGAACCTGCAGAGTGGGAAGGAGCAGTGTGCCCTGTTGTAACCCCAACAACATTTTTGATATGGCAGACTCCCTTTTTGCCACTCAATTTCAGCCCATCGTGCCACCATCATGGTTTCCCACCATAGGTCATTGTGTCTAGAATCCCATTGACAATCCTCTCCATAATTGGCCATACGGGTCTTGAACTTTTCATCATATTACAGCCAATTAGTTCCTCCCATCATCTTATATGCATTTCTTATGATCAACGAGTACGCTAACGGGGGAATGCCCAATTCTGGCTTTTTCTCTTGCGCTATAACACTGTAACATGTGAAACCCAGGGTCCAAGCCTCCCATGTTTTCCCTTTATATGTGGGCCCTTTCTGCTCCTCTCCCTTCCTGACCAGAACTACTGCCGCCACTAATTCTTTTTTGCTGAAACTCTCTTTTCGCCGCATATAACTCGGCTGTTTTCTTGTCTACCAAGGCAAAGATATCAACAAATTCTTCTTTCCAGATTTTTTCTTTTGTTGCCATTGGCACATGGTCCCCTATCCGTACTCCTCCACCCCCTTTTCACTGCTCTGTCCCTTCCTTTTCCCCCATTTCCCTGTTTTCTATCCTTCTCATTTTCTTCTAAATCCCCTGGAACCTTTTGCAACTTCTTAACACCATCTCCCCCCATACCTAGTAATAATTGTTCCACATACTCCTTCATGGTACTTTCTAATGTCAACACTGTACCTGATTCTCTGAAGGGGTCCTTTACTGATCCAATTGTTGCCTTGTCTCCTGGTTCCATTCCCTTTCATGGTCCAGTAGTTGGGGCCTGCCGGTTACTACCAGTCGTGGGTTCGGTCGTCCCTCCGCCTGGTTGTGGTATCTCCAGCCGGCTAGGTTCAGGTACAGGAATGTTGGGTCCCAGTCCTGGGTGAGGTCTAGCCTCCTCCCTTGGGCTGGGTTCTGGTTCAGGCATTGTCCCCTCTGGACTGGGTGCATATCTTGGGTCGGGGATGGCATGGGTTGATGGTTGCTGCCCTGGAGAACTTGTTCTAGGGTGTTTTTGCACTGGTGCCCCAGCTCCCTTCCCTTTTCCTCCTGCCCCACTCTGCCCCTTCTTTCTGACCCTCTCCTTTTGTACTGGTACTTCCACCTCTCTGTGTCTTCTACTGTATCCTGGACTTTGTGGGCCCTGTCCATGAGCTCCATAATCATTTTCATATCATCTGCTTTCATTGCATTGGATCCACAGGTGTTCATTCTGTCTCTTTTCCCTGCTCACACAAAAATTATATTGTTAGTTAGCTCATTGGGTCTTTTCCCTGCATATCCATTCGCCTGTCAAATAAGCACGCTCTCTTTGTTCTTTGTTGGCTGATGTTCCCCCTCCTTAATGCCTATGCTGTATGTCTAGCTGCCTTTTAGGAAGGAAACCCTTAGAAACCCCCATGCTCTATAGAGAAAACAGCTGACGTTCGCGTGGGCTTCATTTTTCCTTTTGTGTTTTAAAAAAAAAGCAAAACCCTTTACTTTGCTCAATAATTATACACCACCATAATGCTTTAATAAGTATGTTAATCATTTCCTTCCTTGTACTTTCTAATACCTTTGTTTATTGCCACTGAACATTTTCTGTACAGTTTAGTTAGGCCTTATAAAACATTTTCAGTAGAGACAGTGGTTTCCCTTAACCAGGATCAGCATCTCAGATCAACTCTGTAATGTGTTTTATTTTGGCCTGAAACACCCACTGTATTCAGAGCGAAACAACATCAGTGAACCTCAGGCTCAGCACGCCACCTTCCGGCTTCAATTCTCCAAACCCCATACTCTTGGGCTCAGAAACAGGGCGTCCCATTTTCCCGACCCGATGCCAAAGCGTGTCACTTCGCTCCTACCCCCCGCAGGCCAACCACCCCAAAATTCGTTCGTCCATGCTCATCCTCCATGAATTTAGCCAAAAACAATCATACTTCCTTTCATCCTCAAGCCCCCCCATCCAAATCTGCACCCGCCCACGCTTTCTTCACCCCAGCCCTTTGTTCCCTTTTCTTGCGGTCCCATGTGGTTGCTTCGCTATCGGCCTAACTCCTCTTTTAGCGTCCGATTTGCCTGCCGTTCTCCTGCATACCTCACAGTTTTAAATTATTTTTTCTCCCCGCTAGCTAACCCTCTCTGCCCCATACACTTCCCTCCCCCCCCAAGCTACAGTCCTGTGAAAACCACCCAGCGTTCTCACCACATGGCATCTGGACCTTTGCCTGCATGCTAGACTAATGCTAATGGTGGCTCTGTCGGACATTGCTCACCCCATGGCTCACCAGGTCCCTGTCCTGTTCTTCTAGCACTTTGCCTGGGCCATGCTGGATTCGCTGTCCATGGGGACTAATCCTGACTACACCACAGCTCTACTCATGACCTGCCTCCCTTGTGAGGCTTGCTCTTGGTACCTTCTGTGTCTGTGGCAAATGCTTGCTAACCCCCCAGCTCTATTTCTTTCGCCTTCCTTCTGATATCCTGGGGTCGCTCTCTCCCTTTTCTCCCCCTTTTCGGTGCATTGTGGCGTTACTTGCCATGTGCTTGCTGTGCCCCCTTTTGTTCCTTATTCACTAGCCTGAGTGATCTCTCCACTACCTGCTCTGAAAATGTCAACTTCACCTGCTCCTTTTTATTCTTATCACCTCCGTCAGCTGCATGCTTTTTCCCTCAACTTCCCTATCCCCTTTTTTTTTTTACTTTTTAATCCACCACGCCGCTCAACCATGCTGGGTTTTGTGCTCCAAGCCTTACAGCTGTGCTTAACTTCCCTCGTTCTTTCTTTCCAACTATTCCTCATTTAAAAAAAGACCCTTCCCTGCCTAAAGCACTCAACCCTTTCTCTGTAACCTCCTCGAATTTGGTTACCTGGTGGCTCCCTCAACTTCTCAGCTTGTGTTGTATCTTATTTAAAGACCTGGAGAAGCTAGTCCTGAACTCCCAGACCTTCGATGTTATTATCCTATGCTTTGTCCTCTACACCACCTGACAAGCATTTCATGAATTAAACACAGAATTAAACTGAACGTTTTACAAAGAAAACTCTAGCTACTGGCTAAAAACTTTCTATTCAACCCTAATAATGCATCAGCATATTCAACATTCTATTTTCTCAACACCCCTATAGCCTTCATAGGATTTTCCTTCATTGTTGTATCCTCTTTTCTTACCTTATTCCTAGGAACTCCCGACTGATGTGCTAGGTTCTCTTCTTGAATTTACTTACCTAAGAACCTAGCAGAAAGTGGCAGAACCCTTCCGTGCTGCCCTTCTTAAACCTCCATTTGGTCCGCCCCTCACCGGCCTTTCTTACTCCCCTATTGGTCCTTTTCCCCCGCCCCTTCTTGTGATGCTATTGTGACCTCACGAGGGACCTCCCCCGACCTCACTTCCCCTTCCCTATGCCTTCCCCTTTTCTTCCCAGGCTCCCACCCTATCCTCTCCCCCTTTCCCTCTATCCCCCACCCCATCCCTGCTGCTATTCTAGTCTCTTATTGGTTCAGCTGGCCTGGAACAATGGGGCTGCCTCTTATGGCAACCCCTTTTGTTGACACACCACAATACATTCCTGATACCGGTAGTACTGGTTATTGTACTTCTGGCATTCTACAATTCCACTACAGTGATGAATATTACTACTACTATTGTTGAAAGGTGGAATCAGTGTGCTCTACTGCTCTGTCGTGAACAGTGTGCCTCGCTGGTGATAACTGAATATGCATGTAAGAGATTTCTGCCAACAAAGGCTGCATGTATTGCACTACCTTGCATAGCTGTGTCCTACCCTTCTAGTACAAATCCTTTCCATCAGGTTCCACGTACTGTGTGGTCTCATCCATGATGACTTACACTGCCACTTTAGGCTATGCTGTAACTCTTTCTTTGGGGGGCTTAGGTTTGTGACTTCCAGACCTAGGGTCGAGGTTGGTGACTTGCACACCTACTCCACTTACAACTCTATCATAGAGGGCGACTACCCATGGAACACTTACACATTCAGTATACTGATTTCTATACTGCTACTAACTACATATGCACAGAAAACATTTGCCTCTATGGAGCCTGACTGTCGTGTACAATGCTGCATGGCTGTGGATTGCATCTGTACTTTGTCACATAGTGACAGTTGCAGAACACAGCAATATTTTCTTTCACTTCTGATTCTGTTATGTAAGTGGCAACAGACTTCTGAAGTGTTAGGCTACATACATGGCTGCAGCACAGTGCACTGGCTTTCATCCGTTTACGATGAGTACTTTATCACCAATCAGATACTGTTGCTTAGCAACACTTGACACGATATCACCACTACAGCACACATGCATGGCTGAACTATCGCACAGCTATTCTGTAGCTTTCATTTGTATTGCCAGAAGCTGACACTGTGAGGCATATTTCCAGTAGGCAGATATTGTGGTTAGTAGATATACTTAAGCCAGCAGAAGACAGACTGAAGACCTGAAGTTCTGATTAAAAAACACTCTTAGAACAGAGAACCATATTTTCCTTTTATTGCACTGCAAAACTGTCCTCTTCAGACAACACACATACCACTTAAAGCAGCAGTACTAGGTAAACACAAACTGCTTATTTGACAGTTTATTAACTGTGCTGTGCTGAGCATGTCACTGGTAATCTGTCCTGCTGGCATTTTCCTATTAACCCCAACTTTGCTCAGATTCATGTTGCCCATGCTGTGCCTCTGAAACAGTGGCCTGTTATTGCAGCATTACTAACAGTTCAGTACATACAGTATGCCTCCTCCTCATGGGATGAGTCATACCCCTGTACATTTTGCACATAGTGTAGATCTCACACATGCTTGCTGATACAATCTCAGACACACGTTACACAATGATACCACACTGATATACTGCATATTTCTGGCAACATGTACTGTATTTCTACAAATGAAACAAGCAAGCATGCTACATAAACATTCCAGGTAATACTGCTACAGTGCATATCACTCCTACACTGCCATTATGTGCACAAGTACTTCATAGTATTGCAGTACTATGGTGCACTGTTGCAAACCTTACACTGATAAGACAGTGATATCACACACATAAAAACTATGAACACACTGATCTGTCATTGTACAGATTGAAACAGAACAGTAACTTCTGAGATTGTTGCCCCTGACCTGCAGTGTTGCCCCATGCTCAGAAGTATGATTTCTCTGTATTATTTACAGACCACTGGTAATGAGATGCTGACCCATGACACATGTTATACTGTTACATAGCACTGCACGCTCTGCCACTGGCTGATCAAGATTTGCTACTGGTAATGGTAATGAAATTGGACAGTTCCATGATTAGTGAAGTTCTTAAGGTCAAAAACTGCAAACATACTATCCTTAACACTACTGAATATCTCTGCCCTTGCCTCATTAGATGTGGTTTGTTGTGTATGTGCCACATGGTGTCCAGTTGTTTGAGCTGCAGTAATGGCTACACTTGACTCACTTGACATTACTGCTGTGCTACATGCAGGCTGTGGTGCATGGCACTTAATACTTTCTGTCACTACTCTGTTACATGTTTCATCTGATGATCTTGTTTCACAATTATTATTTGTCGAGTGTGTGGAGGTAGGTTGCTGACCATATGATGAGAGCAATTTACTCCACTTCTCTCAGTCGCTTGCAGATGCTGACCAGTAATTTTTCTGACTGTTCTCACAATGGTGACCTGTGACGGACATGATTTCACAGTGGAAGACTAGGTTTGCTGGCCTAGCTTCACCTGAGCTCTTTTTTTCTAGGTTGCTTGAAAGGACAGAGCAAAGAACCTCACCAGAGCAAGGAAAAGGATTAAGGTTTCTTTTGGCTAGGCAGATTTACTGTGTGTCGTTATTTTTATTTTGTACTCATAGGGATTGTTACAGTCTGTTGCAAATATTTTATTTCTTTATTTTTCTCTGATTCAAATTGTTGTTGCTGGGTATACCTTCTATTGCATTATTACAGGGTGTGCCTACAGGTGTGTGCTTACAGATTACTGCTGTAATCTTCTGATTCAAATTGTCTTTTGCAAGGTATATCTTC
The DNA here is from genome assembly GCA_016271365.2 of Neoceratodus forsteri. Classification (NCBI taxonomy): domain Eukaryota; kingdom Metazoa; phylum Chordata; order Ceratodontiformes; family Ceratodontidae; genus Neoceratodus; species Neoceratodus forsteri. The sequence continues at coordinate 763,793,502 of CM057451.1, forward strand.
TGTTACTGCTTTATTTTTCTCTGTAGTAAAGCGTTTCTTACAGGGTATATCTTCTGTGAAATTATCACAGGTGGTGCTTTACAGGTTTTACAGTTTTAGCTATCATTAGGATAAGCTTTCAGGGCTACTGCATTTGTTGCTTGCTGATTGTTTTTCCTCTTACCTCCTTGCTTCTTTCATCCATGGTTCTTTTTTGACAGGGGAGGGCCCAGCCACCCACCCTCATCCACAACCACCCCACACTACACTCCTTTTATAGGGCAGCACAGTCATGAAATTTCCTATAGCAAAGCAGGAAGGGGGGAATCAGAGGGGTATCCACACAGTGACCTCATTTACAGGGGCACAAGTAATTTAACTTGCTATAAAAAGTTATACAAAAACAAATAAACAAAACACAAAATCAAACTTTTGCTTTCATTTGCTTCCTTCTAATTACTCTGACCAGGTTATAAACCCAGCAACTTATCTGGAATGGATATCATTAACTGCAGGTACTGCAGAACACTTTTCAGAAGGGCAGTTTTACAGGATATAGGACACTGTCCTACATGCTGGGCCATTGGAGATCTAAGGGCTCAGCTCCAGGCAGCATGGGCAGAGATTGTGCACTTCAAATTGCATATTCAAGAGAAAATATATTATAAGAACTGCCTGCCATTTCCCCAACATCCAACAGAAGTACCTCAACTGCAGAGGGTAGTTGGTCCGGGAGGTTGGCAGGTAGTTCGGAGGGGCAAATCAGGTTTCCCATCACTCGATGCTCTCCAACATATCACCTCCACAAACCATATAAAAACTACAAACAGGTATCTGCCTCTATCTCCAAAATCAAACAAAGGGGCAGAGGACACTGCAGAGCAGGGCGTTGCAGCACAGGAGCTAGCACAACAAAACCCACCCAAAACAGGAACCAAAACAAAAAATCAAAAAGGAAATCCCAAAAACTTCTGATCATAGATTGGGGAATTGATACATATCTCCAGCCAGGGGTAATGGTCAGATGTCTCCCTGGTACATCAGTGTGGAGAGACACTGACCGCATTGCTAAAATTGTTGAGGAAGCCAGAGAAAACATTGAAGTCCTGATACACATAGGGACTAATGATCTCACCAGCTGGTCAGTTGTGGAGACCAAGGAACACCTGACCAGGCTGGGTGACAAACTATCATCCATTTCATCCAGCATTTCCTTCTTTGAGATCCTGCCAGTCTGGAAGAGGGGGACAGATGGACGCAAGGTCAGAGAAGGGGAGCTAAACATGTGCTCAAGGGCTGGTGCCAGGAAAAAGAACACAAATTTGTAGGGAACTGGCCACAGTTTTGGGAGTGAAAGTTCTTTAAATTTGATGGACTGCATCTGACTAAGGAGGGAGTCAGTGCATTGGGAAGAAGTTTGAAGTCTTTGCAGAATATTTAAACTAGCAAATGGGGAGAGGGGTGCAGCATCCCAAACGTTGAATGGGAAGAACACACCTCACCCCTCAGCTAGTGGTCAAACAGGAGTGCAGCATGTTTGTTGTTCATTTGCATCACCAGGTAAAGAAAAAGGTCTGGCTGCCCATACAATGCACAGGGGAAACACTGGACCTTGCCCAAACTAACACACCAAAATCTGGCCAATGGAAAATCATGTACACAAATGCTCGCAGTCTGGGAAACAAGAACCCAGACCTGCAGGCAATAATGACAGAGGCTAAATTAGACATAGTAGCCATTAGCAAGACATGGTTTACCAGTAACCACACTTGGGAGACTTCAGTACCTGGTTGTGTACTGTTCAGAAGAGACTGAGGTGCAAAAAGGGGAGGGTGGAGTGGCCCTTAATGTCAATGAAAATATCAAAGCTACAGAAATTCAGAATACACATAAGGAACCAAAAGAACTGTGGGTCACCCTGGAAATAGAAAATGGGACAGCCATATGAACTGGGGTTGTGTACAGGCCTCCAGACCAGGGGAGGACATAGACACGTTACTGTTAGAAAGTATACAAAACATGACAGTTAAAGGGGAGGTTCTGATAATGGGAGACTTCAACATGCCAGAAACAGATTGGTCAATACCAGCAGGGACATCTGCCAGAACTAGACACATGGTGGAATCCCTGCAGGGGGAGGGCCTCAAACAACTGGTACATTCAACCCACAAGAGACAGGGCTATCCTAGATCTAATACTGACTAACAGGGAAAAGATCACAGATCTCCAGATAGAAGGTCACCTGGGTGCCAGTGACCATCACATGGTATGGTTCAATTTGGCCACTAGAACAAAATCATCCCATTCCAAGGCAAAAATATGGGACTTCAGAGGAGTTGACTTTGATAAGATGGGCAACAGAGTTAAGCTAGCCCTGGCAAAAAGAAATACAGGTGAGGGGTACAGACAAAGTGGACAAGCATTAAAGATGCAATACTTGAAGCAACATCTCATTGTGTTAGTGAGAAAAGGAAGTGCAAAAGAAGAAGAAAACCACTTTGGTTCTTAAACACAGCAGCAGAAATGGTCAGAGCCAAAAGGCTGGCCTTCAGGAAATATAAGGGAATGCAGCAGGATGGAGATAGGGAGGCATGCCAAACTTCCCTAAGGGAAGCAGGGAAGGCAGAAAGGTAGGCAAAGGCCCAAACTGAGGAAACACTAGCATGAACAGTAACAGAAGGTGACAAGGCTTTCTATAGATACATTAGTGAAAGGAGAAAGTTCGGGGGGTATTGCTAAGATCAAAGGGGATAAGGGGGCTTGTGAGGAGGAGTACCATGTAAAAGCATTTATCCTAAATAGATACTTCTGCTCAGTATTTACTGAAGAGAAGGTAGAACAGAGCCCACAGCTCAGCACCATGGACACAGGGGGGAGGGAGGTGTGTACTAGTCCCTTCACAAATGCAAGGGTCCTACAAGAGCTCGATAAGCTCAGGGTGGACAAGGCAATGGGACCTGATGGTATACATCCCAGAGTACTAAAGGAGCTAAGGGTGGAACTAGCAGAGCCATTATCAGAACTGTTTAGTAAGTCTCTGAACACAGGAGAGGTCCCAGAAGGCTGGAGAATGGCTCATGTGATCCCACTCCACAAGAGTGGTAGCAGGGGGAGGAGGCAGGGAACTACAGAGCAGTCAGTCTTACCTCAGTAGTGGGCAAGATTATGGAGTCACTCCTTAAGGGAAGGATAGTGCAACACCTGGAATCCATAGGAGCACAGGATCCAAGACTGCATGGGTTTACAAAAGGAAGGTCCTGTCAAACTAATCTCATAGATTTCTTTGACTGGGTAACCAGAGTGGTGAAAAAAGGGGGAGCAGTTGATGTTGCTTACCTTGACTTCAGCAAAGCTTTCGATACTGTTTCACATAGAAGATTGATTAATAAGCTGGGTAGGCTTGGGGTGGGTCAGATGTTGGTCAAGTGGGTGGCAAACTGGTTGACGGGCAGAAAAAAAGAGAGTGGTGGTAAATGGTATACAGTCAGAAGAGATGCAAGTCACAAGTAGGGTACCTCAAGGATCAGTCCTGGGGCCAGTACTCTTCAATATCTTCATCAGTGACATTGCAGATGGACTGGAGGGTAAGGTTTGTCTGTTTGCAGATGACACTAAGATCTGCAACAGAGTAGATGATCCAGATGGGGTGGGCAGAATAAGAAGAGATCTGGATAAACTAGCAAAATGGTCGGAAGAGTGGCAATTGGGGTTTAATGCAAAGAAGTGCAAGATCATGCAAATAGGGAAGAGAAAACCTGAAGCCATCTATAGGCTGGGAAGGGAGTTTCTGGCAGTCACAAGGGAAGAAAGAGACTTGGGCATCATCATCACCAGTGACCTGAAGTCATCCAAGCAGACCACTAAAGCAGTAGGTAAGGCTAGAGGGATGTTGGTGTGTATTAGTAGGGGTATCACAAGTCAGAAGAGGAAGGTAATAATCTCTCTTTACAAGACACTGGTTAGGCCCCATCTGGAGTACTGTGTGCAGTACTGGAGGCTACACCTTCACAAGGACATACACCAAATTGAGGCAATCCAGAGAAGGGCAACCAAAGTGGTGCAGGGACTGCATGAGAAAACATATGAGGACAGATTAACAAAGCTCAATATGTATTCCCTAGAGCAAAGGAGGGAGAGAGGTGATATGATTGAAACATTCAAATACTTTAAGGGCATTAACAAGGTGAAAGAGTCTGACATGTTTCAATATAAGAAAAATAGCAGGACAAGATAACACAGCATGAGATTAGAAGGAGGCCGATTAAGGCGTAATGTGAGGAAGTTCTTTTTCACAGAAAAGGTGGTGGATGCATGGAACGGCCTACCTCAGGAAGTGGTGGATATGAATGCAGTGCAGGGCTTCAAATAGGCATTGGATAGGCACAAGGGAGCAATGCAGATGAGTATGAATGGATAGGCCATTGACAGAGTAAAGGTCAATGGTACATTCATAAGGTAGATAAAGAAATGGGCAGACTGGATGGGCCTTGCGGTCCTTAGCTGCCATCAACTTCTATGTTTCTATATTTCTATGTTTCTATGTTCATGTGATGCAAGACCTGCCTCTGACAGTATTTGAACTGCTGTGCTGCATATACAGTGATTGGTGTAACGTTGACTAAGACCAGCTTCAACAGAGATTCTTGCCATCGAGTCTCCTAGATAGTTTACTTCCATTGGCTGTTGTGTATACTAGTAGTCATCAGAGGCCTGCACAAAGCACTTTGGGTGTAAGTATAGGGCTTGAGCAGTAGAGGGACATCTGCTGATGTACTTTTTATAGAATTGCATGGGACAATTAGGATTAGGAGGGTCTGCAAACAGGAAACCACGTTGGCTCTCCTTATTGAGCTCGTGCACATCACTGTGATTCTTGCTGTGAGGATTGTATGTGAAAATCAAATATTCTTTGCCAGTACGGTCTTTCTTGACAGTGAAAGAATCTTGCTTGAGGTCCCTTACCCCCTCACGCCCCTGTCGTGCAAGCCGCAATTGTAACTCAAACCCCACGCGCCTCACAAGTCCTGATGGTGAGCATGGTGAAAGTGCTTCAGATGCACACAGTTTCTTCAGGTCTATCTCACTAATGGCAGGGTGACGGACTGACCAATCCTGACCCTCTTTTCTTATTTGCTTCAGAACAGCAATGAAGACATTATTGGCATTCCTGAGTGCTGGATCTGTACATATGTTTATCCAACCATTATTTTCAGTGTTATTTAAACACCAATTGATACCTGCACGAAGACATAGCAGGGTACTAATAGTGTATGACTTGCCTTGAAAGCCTCTGACAGAGGCATAAAACTCTCTGAGAGGGCCACTTAGAACATCAACAGTGACTTCTTTAGTTTATTGTCATTTCTTTGCTGGCCAGCCAATCTTGTAACACATTTACTGTCCATGCAGTACTTTTCTGGGTGTTTTGCTCATCTTTTGCTACCTCTAGGAGATCTAAATCTCTTGATGACACAGCTAGATGTCTCTTTTGGATCCCATCACTACACACAGACTTACAGCTTACAAGTCTGCCCTTCAATACACTGTTTGAGTCACTTTTCCTCTGTCTACTTCCTCTTTTCCCAAGCTGTGATGAATCTGCTCTAATATTATCAGTTCTGACTTGATCACAGTTACTGGTAGTACTCTGTCAGGAGTTCTCCACCGTGCCATGTTGCTCAGTGTCACAATGCTGAACAACATGTGCTTTGTTAGATACAACATGTGTCTCTATCACCACATAACTTCAGCTGCTTATATCTGCATTGCTTCTTACGCTTACTGTCAATCTACTTTTTATGTCTGACAATGCTTGCGTCCTGTGTGACACACTCTGGCACATTTGTGTGTCATGGGTCATTCTGTGCTTCTCCTGCACAACTGTTAGATGTACTGCTGCTGATTTGAAAGACATACTGCTTCCCCCTTGTCACAAAGCACAACTGTGTCACTCTTTTTATGAGCTATGACATTTCTTTGCATTCCACTATGTGGTGAGGCAACACATTTCTGATAAGGTTGAGAGTACGAGCGTTTGTATAAGACACGCATACCAAGCCCCGAATTTTGCTTGCTGCCTCTGGGCTTGTAGGAAATGTGCAGCTCTAGCAACAGTACTATCTGCAATTGGCAAAGTTTGTGATGATGTCTGTCTCTGTGTAGTATTCACCTGTGACACTACTTCAGCTGATGAGACTGACATGGCTACCAGTTTTGGTTTCCCACATACTCTCTCGTTGTTTGACTATGTAACAGTTCAGAAATTGCCCATGTGCTGCACTGTGGTTTCTCATGTGTGCTCTTTGCATGACTGAGTGCAGCTCTGCTATTATTTTCAGAACCACTACTGCACTGTATTTTGCCCAGAGAAGGTACTGAGCTGCTTGTACCACTATACAAATCTGTGCACACATTAGTATTGAGACTTGTGCTGTGTTTCTCTCCCATATTGCTCAAGTGCTCTGCTGCGTTACCTTTACTTTTCCCTTTGAAAGAGCTGCTCGTGACAGTCTATGCATGCTTGCTGCCTTGCAAATTGACAATTACTTCTCATTCTGGCTAGTAATATTATCTTGTACTGTGCTCCCAATTACAACTCTGCCTTTATTCAAATGCATTTCAGGTGTATGGTGGTATTGCAGCACTGCTGCCTCCAGGTTATATACTATATGTCCAGGCAGTGGATCAATTGTACTATGCTTTGCACTGTTATTGGAGTTCCCACAAGCTCTCTGATGTGGCAACAGCTGTGCAAGACTCATAGTGACACTTTCAACCCCTGTGTAATTCAGTACTCTACTACTCTGCCCCAAAGCACTTGTTTTTACACCAGGTATATTGCTGTGTTTCTCTTCTGTTGTTTTACTGGTGAGGTCATGTGCTGATCTGAATGTCTGTGATATATACTCTTTTTTGGAATGTCCTCCAGTTGCTCTCATGTCACTACCACAAGACAGTCCGGTGTACTGCTGCTGCAAGACCTTCCTGACTGGGGCATCTCAAGCTCCTTGCTTTGCATGCTGCTGTTGTCTGGGCTGCATTGGTTGTCACTACCACTTGTGGAAGAAACAGTGCTTGGGTTCTGTGCCTGTAATCATTAGCAGCACTTGCTGCAATGGCAATTGGTACAGTACTCACACGGAAAGACGTCAGACACTCATCACCCGACATCTGTGATCCTGTTTGAAGTCATGGATGTAATCAGCTGCCTGCAGGTATTTTCTGAATTGCTCATTCCACCAGCAACCACTGGGACAAAAAAGACGTTGGTGTTTCACATTTAAGGGACTCTGCCACTATTTCAGTGACCGCTGCATCTTTCTGAGGCAAGTTGACTGTGCTCAGTAATATAGGACTTGCAACAGTGCTCTGGGTGGGATATTTCAATTTCTTCCTCTTGCTGAACGATGGCAGTGCCATCAGGAAACTTGATTTTTACCCACTGATCAATACTTTCATCCCCAAATAAAGAGAAATAATCTCCATTTCTGTTTTATAATAACACCGTGTGCAACGCTTGCTAAGGGGGAAAAAATGTCTGTTTTATCAAACAAGTTCAGCAGACTACCGAAATCCCTACATTCTGTGAAAGGGTTTTCTACACAGACAGACTGCAACAGGATCTGGCAAAACAACTGTGGATTAAATAGTGAATTTAATCCACGGCCACCTGACAGCAGCTCTCCAGTCAGTAATCTTACTTTAGATAACCCATGTTTTAATGATTCTTAGAAAATGGGCTTGCAAATATAACAAATCTCATTGGCTGGCAGGGGGTACAGTAACTTACAGTGAGAGCCCTGCAAGTTAAAAGTACCAGCCATGCCAACCCAGTGAAATATCCTGGTGCCAATCCTGCTGTCCAATTCATCAAAAGTAACAAATTTACATTTAAAATCACCACCATTTTTTTTCTCTCGCTAAGCGAGAGGTTCTGGGTTGGCACCATGGTCCTCTAACAACAGATACCCCCCGGTGACTCGCAAACAGCGCATAAAACAAAACATACTGAAGTGGCACAAAAACTGATACTTTTCTCTCACTTCTTGCATGATAAAAAAAGAAATGAAAAGAACTTTTGAATGAGTAGCTCTACTGCATTGCGTGCTCAGCACTACTCGCAGTCAACATTGCTCCAACGCACAAACCTCTTTAGCAGTCAGTATCCACCACAAACAAATCACCCCACAGAAATAACTTTCACTTTTTTGAGGGAATTGGGCAATTAAAGCACCTCCATTACATTCTCCATTCGCAGAGTTGAGTTCACCACCATACTTCCGCATTCCCTATGTGATCATGCCTCAGACAGCCACCAGCATCTCAAAGTCAAAGTGAGCCAAAAAACAAAACATAGCTAACCATAACTAGACTGTTAGATTACTGCATGCTGTCAGTAAAAAAATACATAATAAAAAAAAGAAACTGAATGGGGGAGACTCCAAATGCCAAAATATGACATACAATACAAACCAGCAAGCAAATAGTAAAACAACAGTAAAAAAACTGCACCGTTATCTACTGGAAAGTACTGTTGTGCATACCAGTAAAGGGCCTTATTACACCTCGGGCAGTCCGGTACTGCCCAATACCACCCACCCTGTTGGGTATTATTGCTTGCTTAATTGCTTGTTCTAATGTTCTGGCATCTTTAGAAAAAGAAGTGACAATGTTAACAACAGATCTATTTCCGTTGTCTCGTGTATTATGTGTATTACCCTGTAGAAGTTGTTCCCTTGCACAGCATTCAGCCCTGTCACTACCCTTCTGAATCACAAGGTTGCTATAATCTCAAGACCTAAACCTGTTTGTCATTTCTGCAGCATGTTGTTGAAATGTTTCATTTGTGCTCCAATTCCATTTAATATGTAGAAATTGGGAAACAGGAATGTTATTGATTGTATGGCGTGGAGAACAACTACTCACCAAAAGGATTGAATTACTGTATGATCTGCTTTCTTCCAATACAGATCCTTATCTGTCCCTTGATCGTGATTCTTGTAAATTCTGAAATCTAAAAAGTTAATAGTTTCTTTGCTGGTTCGAACACTTGACTCTCGTTTTCATTAGTAGAATGAAGATATTCTACAAATTCTGAGAATTTTGCTTCAGTATCTCACCATATAAACAATAAATCCTCAATGAATTTCTTTTAGAGATCAATTTTGCGAAAAAAAATAGATTATTTTTCCATTATCAAATATAAACAGATTTCCCAGTGGTTCATATACTGATTGGCAATGCTGTGGGCAAACATAGCCCCTGTATCTGTCCCTTTTTTTCTGAAGATAGTATTTTCCCTGGAATGTAAACACATTGCAATTCAAAACTGTTCTTATCAATTGTAAAATGGACTCTGCATGTGCCACATCCACATCAGTGTCACTGTTATTAAAATTTTCAGGTGTGTCACCGATCCAAATCCAACGTACTGTAGATTCATTACCCAAATAATCAGTAATATTTTCTCTTTGTAAAAAATACGAAACTGCTTCATTAGCCCCCTCATGTGGAACATTGGTGTATAGGATTTGTTCATCCATTATCACACCAATAGAATTGGTATCAATCTCCATATTCTTTAATAAATTCAGAACATCAGCTGTATCTTTTAAACGTGATCTAAGGCCTGCCACATGTGGATGCATGCACGAATTGACATATTGGCTGAGTGGCACCTTATGAGAGCCAATGAAGGAAATAATAGGGCACCTTGGGGAAGATGTAAGTGACTTATGGATTTTTGATAGTACATATATTGTACTAAGTAATGGATCTTTACCAGTTAAAAAGTCCCATTCCCCGTTATGAATAATGTTATTTCTAAATGCTACCTCCATATGTGCATCTATCTCAGCTTTGAATTTCAATGTCAGATCACTCTGGAGGGGTGTGTAGTAGTCAGTATCAATGATTTGTCTCAGTACCTCTTGATTATACCAATCATTATCCATGGCTACTACACTCCCGCCCCCAACCCCCTTATCATCTGGCTTAATAGTAAATTCGGGTCATGCCATTAAGAGCCAGTCTCTCGATATTACTCATGTTTTGATATGCATCTAAATTAATATTTCTGACCAGGAATTTATCCCTAATTTGCTTTTCACATGCTTCAACAAATACAGATTTATTAGGATGCATGGTGGAGGGATGAAACTGCAATTTATCTCTGAACTGATTATTGTCTGTCCCGTCTAAATTCTGCCATTCCATCAGTGCTGCAGATTTAGACTCGGCTCATTATATAAAAATCAATTCCCTTCCCCGCATCATGCTGTGTAAAAAACATTCAAGGTTTAAATTCCTAGCAAATTTATGTAGATCAATAATCATTTTGACCCAATCAAGATTACAAGTAGGAGAGAATGATAAGTCTTTTTGTAACCGCACAACTTCAGCTACACTTAATACATACTTTGGAAAATTGAATATTGTTAGTTCCTGCCCCTGTTCTTACTCCCGTTGATCTTCCATCCTCTGTTCTGATGTGACAGGTAAGACTGTTCTTTCTGGTAGTTCCATCACATTCCTCCGTCTTTGGCGATCTATTTTTATTCTCCTTCCGGTCCTGATGATACAAGCCGGTTGCTCCTGCACAATTGTATGACTAGCTGCTGCTGGTGAGACATGTCTTCAGTGGTATTGTCATTGTCTAAAAAAAAACTCTTTCCTCCATGTTTTCTGTTTCAGAGTCACTCCCAAATCCAAGTTCACTTTCTGACCTAGTACACTTCAAAATAGATTGAGGTTCCATATTTTTTTACTTTTTTCAGGTGAAAACCTGATTATTCTTATAGCCCCCCTCATCTCTTTCAAACTTCTTTTGTTTAAAATGTTTTAATTGCATGTCCTCTCTCTCTCTCTCTATGGTTTTCTTGAGAATTTCCTAATAGATTTTAAATGCTGATTCCTTGGAGAAATTTAATAAGGTCTATTCTTTTAATTTTAATGCATCAGCTAATTCCTGCTGTGCTAATTTCTAATCCCATAAAATACACTGAATTAAAACAAAGGAGGCATCATGTAGTGCTGTTCTCCACTCATCCATAAAGGGTATTCTTTCCTGGCCAAATGTAGGATTTTTCAAAATTCAGAGACCACATAGAACCCTTTTTACCCTCAAGTATGCGTCTAGTGATACTTGCTGCCAATAAATCTGACCTGCTTTAAGAGCAAGTCTCTCATATTGAACACAGCTTCCTTAATATTTTGTGGTTCCACTGCAACTTCACCCGGATCATTTTCCTGGAAAGTTACTTTATGTTGCTCAACATCTGGATTTTGCAAAAGGGGATTTTGTTCATTAAAATTGAACAGTTTCTCTGTTACAGAAAAAAACTTCACTGCTTATTTTATTAACTGTTGCATCTGTAGCCCTTTCAGGACCTGGTATAAAAAAATTCATATAAACTAAACCAGATTCAAAATTACAGAAAAAGAGGGCATGCACTATAGATAAATCAGCTCGGTAACTGGACCTGACAAAAGGAGGACCCCAGGCTAGGGACTCCAAAAATGCAACAATGAGAAAATGGCTATGCCGCTCCTGGCTAACAGACTGTGCAAGAGGCAAACCTTTAGGAATAACAGAACAACAAAACCAGCACCACACTTGCTAGAAAAAAAAACGGTGCTTTATTATAGTAAATATGTAACTTACATACTGCCAGAAGCATCAGGTTGATTACAAAGCCATGACCGGTTTTGCAACTATGGCATCATCGGGGGAAGGGGAGTGTAATGAACACAGTACTTATAAATCAAGTCCTTAGAGTGAAAGTGCACACATGTAAGGTGCTCATAATAACCGAAGTGCACAGCGAATAAGAACATTGAAATACAAAAGAAGCTGAATTCACAAATCAAAATAATTTGCCTGAAACAGTATATAATACTCTTAATGCTCTATTCTACTGGTGCTGGAGGTCTGCTATTCTTCAAGTCCTCTGCACCATGAAAAGGAAAAAGGAAAAAAAATGATTTTAAAATACACGCACTATATAGCATGACCAACAATTATAAATACATTTCTCTACTATCTCTTAATAAACAGCAAAATCTCAATGTGATCATATAATCCAGCTCTTGACAAGGCTCCCTGGGTATATATCCAAAAAGATTCTCATTTTAAAAGTTTCAGTTCAAGGTTACCAGCCTGTGGACCTAATCCCATCTTTTCAATCCCACAAATTTAAACTTGTGAATATCACCATTCATTTTCTTATCTCTACAATGTTTGGACAGTGAATTTAAATCATGCTCTCTGGCTATGTATCTAAGGTGCTCCCCAATATACTCATGGTTTTACCCACTTAGAATGCATCACTTTTGCAAGTAGCCAGGTATATTAAATTTGAGGTGGAGCAATTCACAAACAATCTAATCTCAAAAATCTTAGAGACATTGGGTCCGATTCTAGAAAGAGAAATATGCCAGATGCAAGTAATGCAGTTGCGGAACATACACAATAGCAACTGCGACATGAGAGATACATGCGATTCTAGAACCCGCTCGAATACACCAAACGTAACAGCGTAAGTCATGATACACAAGATAAACCATATAAAGGTGTGCAACACACAGTAGCAGCCCAACATACACCAACAGATACACCACAGCAATGGCAGAAGCTGCAGCGGAACGGCAGAGAAGGAAGAGGAACTTTGGCCGTGAGTAGGTCAACACCCTGGTGAAACAAATAGATCACCACCATACACTCCTCATGAGCCATGGAGGGGATGCCAAGAAGAGGGGCGAAATGGAAGAGGGCATGGGACAGAGTGACACGCAGGGTCAATGCCATTGCTGCACAGCGCAAGACAGTCAGAGATGTGCAGAAGTAATGGAACAACATGAAGCGCCTGGTGAAGCACAAGGTGGTGCAGAATAGGCGCAGTGCACAGGGCACAGGGGGTGGACCCGCCCAGCAGGAGCCACTCAGCGGCATTGAGAGGAGGATAGCAGCACATCTCAGCCAGCAAAGTATCACCAGTGTGATACAGTTGGACACATACAGACAGCTGACGGCCACAGGTAGGGACAAACAACCAGCAATGTATGTGACAGGCTAGACATGGCAACAGCATCCAAGCCAACAGCAAAGATGGGGGAGGTGACAATGTGTAGGCAGTTGTAACAGTGGGGAGGCATGCCACAGGACTGCTACATGGCCACAGCTGGCCACAGAGTGGGCCAAGGGAATCAGATAATGGTGAGGGGCAGGCCAGGGACAGGCATGTGTGCTGTTGACATGTGCAGCAGTGCAAAGGAACAGCCCATGGGAAGCTGTGATGGGGCTGGCACAGGCTCAAGAACCTGGAAGGGGGGGGCATGCTGAGGTACGGCCTGGGCTGCACTGGGGGATGCTGTGTCCTGCACTGTGTACTGTTGGGGAGGGGGCATGCTGAGGGATGGCCTGGGCTGCACTGGGGGATGCTGTGTCCTGCACTGTGTACAGTTGGGGGGCATGCTGAGGGATGGCCTGGGCTGCACTGGGGATGCTGTGACATGCACTGTGTACAGTTGGGGGGCATGCTGAGGGATGGCCTGGGCTGCACTGGGGATGCTGTGACATGCACTGTGTACAGTTGGGGGGCATGCTGAGGGATGGCCTGGGCTGCACTGGGGATGCTGTGTCCTGCACTGTGTACTGTTGGGGAGGGGGGCATGCTGAGGGATGGCCTGGGCTGCACTGGGGAATGCTGTGACATGCACTCTGTACAGTTGGGGAGGGGGCATGCTGAGGGATGGCCTGGGCTGCACTGGGGATGCTGACATGCACTGTGTACAGTTGGGGGGGTATGCTGAGGTATGGCCTGGGCTGCACTGGGGATGCTGTGACATGCACTGTGTACAGTTGGGGGCATGCTGAGGTATGGCCTGGGCTGCACTGGGGATGCTGTGACATGCACTGTGTACAGTTGGGAGGGGGGCATGCTGAGGGATGGCCTGGGCTGCACTGGGGGATGCTGTGTCATGCACTGTGTACTGTTGGGGAGGGGGCATGCTGAGGGATGGCCTGGGCTGCACTGGGGATGCTGTGACATGCACTGTGTACAGTTGGGGAGGGCATGCTGAGGGATGGCCTGGGCTGCACTGGGGGATGCTGTGTCCTGCACTGTGTACTGTTGGGGAGGGGCATGCTGAGGGATGGCCTGGGCTGCACTGGGGGATGCTGTGACATGCACTGTACTGTTGGGGAGGGGGCATGCTGAGGGATGGCCTGGGCTGCACTGGGGATGCTGTGTCCTGCACTGTGTACAGTTGGGGAGGGGGCATGCTGAGGGATGGCCTGGGCTGCACTGGGGATGCTGTGTCCTGCACTGTGTACTGTTGGGGAGGGGGGCATGCTGAGGGATGGCCTGGGCTGCACTGGGGGATGCTGTGACATGCACTGTGTACAGTTGGGGGGCATGCTGAGGGATGGCCTGGGCTGCACTGGGGGATGCTGCGACATGCACTGTGTACAGTTGGGGAGGCATGCTGAGGGATGGCCTGTGCCTACACCAACCTTCATTTGGGTCTTTGGGAAAGAGAGATAGTCTATGACAGCTGGGTCAATCCTTTTTACCATAAGACCACACACACATTTTCCGCAGTTTCTTGGCCTCTTTCTTAGTAGGTGGGATTCCTGTAACATAATTATCTGCCTAACCTGATGTTTTTTTTAAATACGTTGGTACTTTCTTTCTTTTACTTGGAGCGTTTTATGCCTCTCATATTCATGGTGACTCTCATCCTCATATGATCATCTGCTTTCTTACCCAGTCCCTCAGCAATCTCAGCCTTTTACACTTCCATAGTTGCTTCCACTCACACTATACTGAACTCATAACAGCTGAGAGATATGCTACCATAACTGAAGTCAACTTGACAAGCTAATAAAACATGAAGTAACTTTGTGATCTTCTGGTGAATTGCCCCATTTACAGCTAGTGGTAAGACTCTCACTGTGCATAGAGTTACAGTGCATCCACTATACTACCCATTGATACACTTTCTCAACCCCCTCCACCACCAACAGATCATGCCTTTCAAGAAGGTGACATAAATTCTTTTGAAACTATAACATGTAGCCACCCTCAAGTTGCAGTCTCTCCCCCACACACAGTTCCCCCCTTGACTGAACAATCCTCAATTAATAACTCCCCTTCTATTATGGGTCAAAGGCACACTAATTGTAGAGTCACCATTTTAGCTTATTTGCAGAATTACCTATAGCATACATCACTAAGTGTGGGCATAAATTCATGTGGCCAGCGATTTAGTTACATGAACACCATACTCTCAGGTCCTTTAGCCTCTCAGGCCACTGCTCTCATCATTCTCCAGGGATTTTCTCCCTTGATGTCTGCTCTGGTGTATCCCTGATGGTAGCTCATGACATGGGCATCAGCAATTGAGTGCCTACAATAATGGCAACTCTATCCGGCACATGTCATCAGGGCTACTGACAGGGTAGGGCAACCAGATGGGAGGGGGATCGGCGAATATAGCGATGGGATGTTGCTATACATACATGTGAGGGGGCGTGAGCATGCATAATGAGGGGCGGGAGGGATTGTGAGAGGTGGTGCCGTGGTGGGTTGCTGAGCTGGCCCCATGGTGTGGTGGGTGGGTTGGCAGTTTCAGTGGGCAGGGTGCTGGGTTCGGGTCTGGGCGCTGGTGCGTTTTTGTTGCACCTGGTTCGCATTATTTTTTTTAAATGTTTTTGCACCCCCCCCCATTCACCCCTCTGGAGTTAAGAATCCTTAAGTAGGGAGGTGCTGGGGGTGAAGCTCCCCACAGGGGGTGCAGTGGGCACAGCCCCCCACATAAGACATTTAAAATACAAGTCCCTGGTGCTGTTTTGCTGTGTGCCAGGGATTCAGAGTGCCGAAACTGATTTTCAGCATTCTGGCTTCGCAATAACGTTGATTGCCTTTAGACTTTCGCTGTTATCACATAAATCCGGCCCTGACTGTCTTTCATCTTCCCACTCCTTGTGATGTTTTGTCCACAATGTGCTGTTCCTTTGGTGGACTGCTCATTCTTCTTCCCATTAGGCGCTGCTCTGTCTGCTGCACTGTGCAGTTTTTTATGGTGCTCCCAGTTCTCTCTGGGACAGACAAAATACTGGTAAATCTCATACACATAGATTATCAAGCAGGCCCAGGGTGGTACATCACAGACTTTTCTCCCTGACCAGGTTACAGACCTGATCAAATGCTTTTCTGCATTCAGTTATGCACTGAATTATGCACTGGGGGAAAAGTCCAGTTAAACTGAAAGTTTTCCCACTGCCAGTTCAGATCTTTAATTGTTTGGGCTTTATTGAGAAAAAGTTCTCAATCTTGGTAGCAGAAGAGGTCCTGCACCACTGACCTGTGGTGGCCAGCTGCCTGTTCTGTTGATGCCTTGTGTGGATTCTGAGGGCCCTGTCCATCTCCAATATGCTGTCCCAATAGTGGTTTAAAACCTTAGGCAGTGCTTTTTGTAAGAAGTCTGTTCAGTCCACCCCCCCCTCCAGTTTTCTAGGCAGTCCAAAAGATCTACACATTGTTTCAAAGCTCCTGATGATCTAGGAACTCCCATAACTCTTTAATGTTATGCTGTGTGAGCTTAAGTCCCTGAACCACCCATCTCAACCTGTCCTCCAGCTGACCAACTCTTTCCTCTTCCTCCGTTTTTGGCACTCACCCACAGTAACAGTCACACTCTGCACAGCTCCCCAAATACTATGCTCAGGAATCCTTTAATTTTGCTGAAGTCTTTCTGCAAAAATGCATTGCCTCCATTCCTGCTCTCATCTACCATCTTGGTTTCATCCTCCACCTGTGCTGCAAGCACAGAGATACCTATGGTTTTCACTTTTTCTGTAGGTTAGATGGCTCCAGGGACCCCAAAAAAAGGTGTTTTTCTGCATATGTGTTGCTCGGCCAAGGTTCTGATACCCAGATCTGTGCATTAAGAAGGGCAGATCAAACTGGATTTATTCAGTCACTAGCAGAGCTCTCCTCAGACTGTGCTGTTACTACCATGGCCATGTCATGAGCCCCCCCCCCCCATGATTTTGCATCTTAATACCTTGGTAATTATTTAACCCATTTGCTGGATACTTGGCACATACGGAGTTTGAGCAAGGGGATCTCTTGATCCTGTAAACTGGGTAGTGATTGGTTCAGTATTTACAAAGTTGTAGAATGCTGCAAATATGTATCCCCCAAAATTAAGATGGAAACTGGAGCAATGGTAGAACTACTACCTGTGTTGCTGATGACCGCAGTTCAGGAGCAGACCTCGGACATTGGAATGTAGACCTGGGGGGAGGAGGCAGAGTGTCCAGGAGACTGCTCACCTTCTCCAGGGATGGAGGGGGATCTGGTACCCAGCGCATACCAATCTCTAGTGTTGATTGGAGAATACAGCAGCCTGGGACAATACTGCGTGTGCATAGTGTTGGGGACCAGAGGACCTCTGCATGCCAGCAGTGGGAATGTGCCTGACCATGTGCCGAGGTCCTTGAATGTCTGGCCTCACTCTGGTGGGGGAGAGGGGCACACAAGGCAAAAACACCTCAGTGTGGGGCCCAACTGATATTGGGGGGGGGGTCCTCCACCAGCAGCGACCTAGGCCAAATACATATATTAAAAAAAAGACAGAATTGAAATTTTTTTTTACTGAATAGCACAAAAATAATTAGGATGTGAACTCTGAAACTTTCAGGTTTGATAGAGTGTAACCCAAGGATGATTCTTTGCTAATTCCTTTTTTGTAACTTTTTTCCATTTTTGAGTTATTTACAAAATGTTGTTCCTTTTTTGCTCATGCACAGTAGTAGAAATGAGCTTTCTAAGGACAAGTGAATATGAGCAAAACCATTTTTACATAGTTTCACCATTCAGAATAGACTTTATGAAGAAAGCAATTGGATTTTGTAAGCCTCAGCAGTCACAGAACAAAAAACTAATTCTTTGTTCACGAAAACAGAATATTAAAGTGGAGCAGTGATCTCAGTTTTGAGTGGTCAAATTAGGGTGAAAGGAAGTTTTTGTGTTAAATTTTATCATTAAATATTGTCATTTTTAATATAAATAATAATTTTAAAAGTTACTAGTGATGAAACCACAAATAATTTTTGTAATTTTATGAATTAGGTGTTGTGATTCACATACCTGATTTTGTCTTTTCTTTTCTTTTGTCGCATTTTATAATACCAAAAGTTGAGCATTCAGAATTTGAAAGTGATGTGGGTTATCACTGTTGAAACTTGTGTGTTGGACAGTTTTGGGTATGGTGGTGATTTTTTGTGTGTTTTCATGTTGAAAACTCTCAAGGGGATTTCATAGATAGCTGCTGCATGCTATGTCAGTTGAGGAGTGGACTGTAGAAGCAGGCTTTTTGTATATGCGCTAATAATATAGCAGCAGGTATGCCACTGTTGCCTATGAACTTTTGAATACTTTGGCCCAGATATTCAGACTGTGCTGGGCAGTGGCGCAAGCCTGGATGGAGTGCAACTGGGATGCTCCGGGGCCATGACCAGGTGATATTCAACGGTGATGCACCATGGTGCAGCACCATTGAATATGGCAAGGTCAGCACACAGAATGCACATGGTGCAGTGGCACTGCACTGGTGCAAGCCACAGATAGGGAGCACGGGGATGCACCAGCACAAGTGCAGTTGCGCTAGGCACATCACTCATGATATTCAGCTGGGGGCATGCAAATGAGGCCATAAAATATGCAAGGCACAAATGGGGCCATTTGCATGTCATTATGGCCTCAAGTGCATGCTTTGTGCAGAACAGCCCAGCAACTTGCATCTGGTGTCCTGCACAGCATGACATGTGCAGAGGGGATCCCGGGGCATCCCCCACCCCGTAGCCATGATCACGCGGTATATGATGACAGGGAAATCCCTGGTAGTCTAGTGGCCCCCCATCCCCCATTCCCTGATAAATATAAGATGTGATCATCCCTGGTGGTCTAGTGGTCCCCCCACCCATCCGGGTCCCTGATTCCCCGATATATGTCAGATTGACCATTCCTGGTTGTCCAGTGGAACCCCCCTGCCTGATGCCATGATCACAGTAAACCTCTGTCATTAAATGCCCTGGTGATCCAGAGGCACCCCCATCCCTCCCAACCCACAGAGAACCCCCTTGTCCACCTCACTCCCCCCTGTCATTGGCGGATGGCAGCATCTCGCCCACATACCACCCAGCTGCCCACCGAATGACAGGTACAGTATGGTCTGTTAGCCCATTGGTCCCCAGTGTGGACCAATGGGCTTGCAGGGCATACTGTACTAGACAATCCCAAATATGTGAATGAAGTCATTTATATTGGGATGGATTTTCAAAGGACCCTCAGATCAATGCAGGGTGTGTCAAACAGCTGCCTGGCATAAGGTCCAGGAGGGCCAAATACTGTGTGCCATATTTTGCAAGAAAAGTGTTCTCTGTGGGAAAGTCCCACAAACTGACACAAGAGGTCCACTGCAACAAATGATGTAAGGGATGAGAATGATAAGCTGTGTCCAAAAATGATGCAAGCTGAGTCAAAAAAATGACTCAGGGAACAAAAATGAGACAGGCTGAGTCAAACAAATGGAGCAAGTTGAGTAAAAAAATGATACAAGGAATGAGAATGACTATAGCTGAGTCCAAAAAATGGTGCAAGTTGAATCAAAAAAATGACGCAAAGGACAAGAATGACACAAGCTGAGTGAAACAAAAAAGAAAACAGCAGATGAAATGGCCAAGGCTAAGCCCCCAAAACATTCTAAACAAGTCCTGCAGGGGAATATTGGCCCTTAATAGTACCATAGTGAGGTCTGCCCCCCTGTTATTGGCCTCTTTATATGCTCTAGTGTACTCTAACAGTGACATGCATCTTAGGCACAAGGACAGAACTCACATTCTTTGAAAATCCAAAATAAGGGGATGGTGCATCATTTAAGTGATGCAGACAGCCCTTCCAACATGGCACAGGCATTTTTTTAGTGCATGCATTGTGCAAGCCAGTCTGGCACATACAGACCTGTTTTTGACGCAAGCAGCATTTGAAAATTAGAACTGACGCAAGTTTTAGACACATTGTGCTCCTTGTGTCAGTTGTTTTTGAAGTTTAAAGTTTTATTGGTTTTCAAACATACAACAAAATGTACCAGAGGAGATGGACTGATACCAAACAGCCGTCCTGCCCTGCTGGTAGTTACATGGTGCTGGACCTGGCTTCATACATACATACTGGCATAGGAGTATAGTAAGCATACATATTGGCATAGGAGTAGGGTAAGCAGCATTTTACAGATTATTAACAGCCTTTTATACTGACTTTTGGATCATTGTGGTGTCAGGCTAGAGAGGCCTAGGCCCTGGTTCGAGTGTATTACCCTGAGACAAAATATTAGATGAACCAGTTACATACAGTACTGCCAGGGTGGGGTTCATGCTATTGAGCACAGGGTGACTGGATGTTACTTCATCATGGCTTCTGGTAAGATCTGAGCCGATGCCTTCAGACCAGCTGCTATGGTAGTCACTCGGGCTTCTGAAACAAATGAGATAGCACAAGGGATACCTTGGTTCTGTAAAGTAGGAAAACAATCATAAGCATAAACCAAAAATCATAAAGAGACAGAGAACTATTTACATTAGATATTTGGCGCCACACAGCAGTACAGCCAGGTCCTTGAAGGGAGAGAGAGCTGGTAATAAGCTGTACAGTGGTACAAGTATCATTCAGTATACATATGCAAAGAATAGTAGGTAGAAACAGGTTCCCTGGGCTAGAGTGCAGGGGGACCATATGAGAATTATGTTACAAGTTGGTAGGGCGTGGATGAACATTTAGGGTGTGTGGGGTCAATTGTCCCATGTTCTATTCTAAGGTTAGCCTATGCCAGTGGGTGGGCTTGTGAACACCATATAAGAGCCCCAGCAGGTATAGTACTTCGCCATGCAGTTAGTTTGGGAGTGCGACAGTCTATCTAGTTCAGCTGTTGCTGTGAGTGCACCTATGACTTCCCCAATGGTGGGGATTTGTGCTGATTTCCATTTGCGAAGGAGCACTCTTTTGGTCTGTGTGGCCATCAGCACCAACCATCTGTATTCAGGTAGTGTTAATCTGAGGCTGGCATTTCTTATACTGAGTAATAATAGAGGAGCTGAGAGTGGGATTGGGGTATTTAGGACCTGGGTGCCTGTGTGTACAACTTGTTGGCAGTGGGGTCTGACTTTGTGACTTGCCCAGAGTATGTGGAACAGGTCGCCTCCAACACACTGGCACCTCCAGCATCTATTATTGTCTATCAGCTTGGCTTTGTGTAGGTCTGCAGCAGTTTTTATCATAAATGGAGAATTTTATTTTGCATCAGCCTGCTGCGGGCATCCTTATACCTTAGATGGGCATCTCTCCATGCCTGGGTCCACTGCACATTCGAGATTTGTAGTCTCATGGTCTTCTCCCACCTAAGTTTCGATTACTCGGATTGGATTGCTATGGTGTCTCTTAGGCTGGCATAGATTTTCCCTGCAAGGCCTTTGGGTATGGCTAGCCATGCTATAATGGCACTCTCCTGCTTGGGTATTTGCTTATCTGACAGGAGCAGTTTAACAGCTTCCCTGATTTGGAGAAACTTCTAGAAATCCTTTTGCTGCAGTCCCCATCTATCCTTAAGGGTTTGGAAGGTAGCTACTCTTGGACTGGACAGGTCAAATATGTCCGGCATGTGGCGAATGCCTTTCGCAGACTAAAGAGACCAGTAGCAGGGCTTCTAATCAATAAGAATATGAAGGTTTTCCCAGAGGGGGTTGTAAGATCTTGGAATTGGTGTCAGGCTGAGTTTCTTATGGGTTGCCTTCTAGTATTTTACCGATGGGTCGATCATGGGGTATTGGGCCCTGGCTATGCATTTTGGTTTGTATAGCAGGGCCACAGGTGAGCATAGCCTCCCTGGGCACACTCCACATCTACCCATTGTGGGGGGTAGTCTGATCTGGGATGGAACCAGTGTAGGGTCTATGCAGTATGGAATGCCAGTTTGTAACCTTCCAGCCAGGGGACAGTCCAGTCCCCCTCTTTCCAGTAGGCTCTCAACTTGTGGCGGCTAAACCTCAGCTTTTTACCCTCCCACAGGAAATCCCCTATCATTTTATCAATACTCTGTAGCCATTTTAGAGGGAGATAGGTGGAGATGTGGGTGAGCAAGTAAAAAAGCTTGGGGTCAGTCACCATTTTAATTACTGAATTTTGCTGACCAGAGTGAGCTGAAGGAGCTTCCACCTGTCAGATTCTGTCCTTATAGCTTGTATAAGAGATTGAAGGTTCATGTCCCATAATTTGTCAGGATAGGGGGTGATTTTGATCCCTAAGTATGTGATGCCTTGTGATGCCCATAACAGTCCTGCATTAGAGGCCATAATCTGTGTGCAGTGTCGGTTCAGGGGCATCATCTCCATTTTTGATTGATTCAATTGGAACCCTGAGTGTGTGGCAAAGGAGTCTAGTAGCTTCAGTACTGGGGGGTGGGCTTCAGGTGTGATAGCATGTGAGATGAGGAGGTCATCAGTGAACATAAGGGTGGGGTACCTTTTATCCCCAACTTCTATGGTGTCAGTTGTTTTTGATGCAAATACCATGTGTTATTCTCTGGCCTTTGAAAATCTGATCCCTTAAGTTTTTTAGATATACTGGGCCTGATTCTCAAACCTCCTGGCAGGGGACAAGGGGCTTGTGTCACAAAGAATCACACAAAGTGCCTCTTGCCCCAAAAGATGTGCCGAGAGCTACTCACAAAAGCAGCCTATGACAACCACAAGCTGCCCTCCCCAAACCATGCTTGTGCCACCAGTGCACCCAAACATGGTCTGCGACATGGGTTAAGGGGGTCTGTGGCAGACGCAAGCTGCCACATCACTGAAACTGGAATTCTCATACCTCTTCAAGAGAGAAGATGTCAAAGTGCCCCAGATCAGCAAGGACTGGTCTAAGGGTACTTAGAATATTCACCTCTCTGAGAGATGCATGTTTGTGGTAACATGCCATGGTGCTTGATCCCTGATGGTGCTGCATTTTATATTAATCATCAATACTCTAATCCCTGGTGGTCTAGCAGCCCCCACTCCGATCCCCAATGTTGCGCTTGTTATATTAATTATTAATGTAACCGGGCTTGGCCACAACTACCAGGTGGGAGTCTCCAGGGGTCAGGTTGGTGGTATTTTTTGTGTTATTAGTGTTGTGCGGTGCCTCCATTATGTAACCCCCTACCTGGGACCTGGGCTCGGTGAGAAAAATGTCCCTTGGCATGTTGGCTAGGTTTGACTACTCTGCACAGGGGCACCCAAGTATTCCGGACACAGGACACAGGAAGCAATAACTGAACATCCATACAAGGAGGTGGGATTCTAAAATGTGGCTTTTATTCACAACAAAAAGGAACAATAAAGCATAGATGGACCCCCACGGGGCTACACTCCTGGTAATTCAGATTTTCCTCCACAGACATACATCTTCTTAAATCTTAAACCCTCAGGTTTAGCAACATACAGGGTACACTGCCCTAGTTTTACTCTTCTATGGTTTCCCTGGCTCAGCTCCCTTGCCAGCCCTTGGACTACTTACTCATTTATCATGGAGATTTACTGGTGGCTCCTTATACCACCCGTGAGCACTTCTGGCTCCATCAGAGAATCTTCTTTAACAATTCCACGTATGGGTACTTTCCTCGACAACTGACCAAGTACCTGAGGGAAAGCAACAGGTGTCCCAAAGCGAACCCGTGGAGGTGAATCTGGTTATGCCAGATGGGGGGTCTCCCACCTCTTGCTTCCATAATTCATACCCGGCCATTCCTCTGGACTTTAACACCTCATCTCTGAAAACACTTTTCCATGTAGATTATCCATAAATGTATTTCACATTTAATCTACTAGCTTTTAACTTCTAATGTGCTGACTTGAAGCTGGCTTATTAAGTGGCTGTGTCCATTTCTCTAGACCACCACTGTTAAAACAGTCCAAATCCCACAAGCTTCTAAGAACGGTACTTGGCTGTCCTTTCCTGACCCACAGTAGCAATTCTTAAAACTCACATAGCCTCTGGTGAAAACATAGGCCCGTTGTCAAAGCAGACTCACCCTTAGTTGCAGGTGCCCCACAGGCTTTTTCTTTTTCTCCTCTGGAAAAACACACAAACTTCTGAGTGCCTCAGCACAAATCTTCCTTAGGCAACTTCTTTTCCCTTTAGCTGGGCCAGGGGATTGCCCTGGAAGCCAGCTGGTTTCTTTCCCTCCATTCCCACAGGGATGGGGCCCTAAACCACTGGAAGCGGTCTCTACCCCTTCTGTTTAACACTTTGGGTGTTCCTCTTCTGGTGAGAACACATACCCTAAAGGACAGGTAGCTCTCTGACAGAGCTAAGGGCTTTGAGGGCCTGCAGCTGCAGCACACCTCTTAATTCCACTGAGCCCACTACTGAACTACTACAGAATGACTTCAAATTCCCCAACATTCTATCCTAACTTCCCTAGCTGCAAGATTCCAATGTGGCTTATGCAGCTGCAACAGTTCTAAAATGATGTGATCCCTCAGTCTCAGCTGAGACTGAGAACAAAGTGAGACAGTGTGAAATCCATTTAACTGGAATTTCACAAGCTGCCATCCCTGCCTGCCACTAGTTCTAACTGGGATTCTAGGAACCCCAGGTAATGGGGAGAATTACATTAATTCTCTGATCCCTGGTGGTTTAGTAGCCCCGAGCCCCAGTTTGCCTTTGTGCTAAATATTAATGCACCCTGATCCTAATGCAGCCAGCAACTGGCACAGCCTTCCTCTAACCACCACAGCTGACTGCCAACTGACCTGTCAGTGAGCGCTGTACTGTATAATACAGAAAAGCCACCAGAAAAGTGAATAATATAAAACACCATGACTATGAGGATAGACTAAGACAATTAGGAGTGTTCTTGATGGAGTATAGAGCCATTGGGGGGATCTATGTTTAGCTTTTAAAGCATCAAAAGACAAAGCTATATTAGAAACTATAGGTCTTGTAAGACATCGGGGGAAACAATACCAGGTCACACAATTTGAAACTAAATAGTTCAGTAAATAGAATTACAAACAGATGTAGATTGTTTGCTCAAAGAGTGGCTACTATATGAAACTCACTACCTAGTGTTATAGTAGAAAGTGAAAATCTTGACATGTTTAAAATAAGACTGGATAAGTATATGGGGGAAAATAAATTATCTTACCACCATTAGAAATAAAATGGTGGTGAGTTCATTAGTAGGTCTCTTACCTTCTGAATCCATAATATCCTATGAACCTATGAACTAATACATCATTGTTGGTACTTGGCTTACTTAGACAATAGCCATAACATAGAGGATAATGTATGGTCATCGATGGTTAACTGGTTTGTTAACCATCGAGAGGTTGCCAGGGTGACCATGTAAACCTCAAGAGTGAAGCTCGAGAGGTTTATGTCGCTATGGCAACCTCAAGATTAGTTAACAAAACGGTTACCCTTAGATGTACCATACATTAGCTTTTATAGTGTATAGTACCATTTTGTTTTTTTTAGAAAAGAAAGCAGTTCCTTACTGATGTTTTTTTTTATGTTCCCACTGCTCTGCCCTCACCACCTCAGCCATTTCAAGGCCGTTTGATCCAGCTACGCGCATGCCCAGACTGTTCCCGGTTGTTAACCCATCGATATGACGTACCATCAATGGGTTAACAACATTGTGACGTCACATCAATGGTAAAACATTGTTATAAAAAGGTAGATTTCTACCTATAACAATGTTCTACTATACATTATAAGGAAAATAACTGATATAACATTGATACAGCATTTTTAGATGAAAAATAAAAGCATATAGTGTATGGATTCTCATGGAGCTAAAAGCATTGTTGGAAAAGGGAAACAATATTTATTAAAATCCTTTTATAAGTTGATTTTTAAGGTAAATTAAACAAATAAGGTACAGGTATCGAGGTTAAAAGATTAGTTAATTTAAGTTAAAACCTTAATTTAAAAAAATCCATTAAAATACAGTCACATGTCTGAAAAGAAATACGCTGTTAAAAGACCAAGACATACTGAGGTATTGCAATCGATTCTATTAATAAATTGACTTTTTGTAAACTGTTATTATAGATGCCTCAGAAGAGTCTTTGGCTTTGGAGGGTGTTGGGCATTGGAATACCGAAAACAGTACAAGGCTGAGCAAAGAACGAGAACCCACCTCAATATTCAGCAGAAGAAGATGAAGTCCATGGAAATCAGCAGATTGGGATAATTGTTCTCTGGATTAAGTCACACAGTTGGGTTGACCTGGGAGAAAGCAAAGCAAATTGCCACAGGAAAGAAAGATGATAAGTATCAAATAAAATATACAACTCACAATATATCTGGCTAAAGTTATAAACGATTCAGTAAGTAACTACAAGAGATTTTGTGGCACATCAGTACTTGAAAGAATTGCACCATCCGTGGCAAACTTTATATGCCTGAATTCTGCACCTTAATATCTTTTGCACTGTATGAATTTTAAGAACTTTCAAAGAACTTAGCACGTCAGCACTTTCACAACTTTTCACTTTACTTATTGCAAGAAACACTGCTTTGATCACTATAGACCTACTTGGCTGGCTAATTTAAAAGATCTTTCCTAACTTCAGATGACAGCACCTTGTCAGAATCAAAAATAGCAAAATTTTTAATTGCTAAAGCAACTGCTATTTATTTATAATGAATTCATTTAGCATACTGTGTGCTGATCACAATAAATTCTTAATTTATTTGAGGACACTATAAATTGCTAAGAACTAGAAAGAATTATTTGATTATTTCAAAAAATTATTAGACACAATGTCCTCAGTACTTAAAGTTAAAATTCAATATATTTTTCTCTCATTTTTTTTTTGGGTTGCAACTAAAAGTTTTTTTTATCTCCACTTTTATTCTCACTTATAGGACATTATATTCATACATATACTGTATGCCATTTATTTATATCCCTATTATTCACTTATTTATGCTATTTATTTATTGATGAATTGCAGGTGCATCTAATTTATTACCCTGTATTTATTGTACTGTTTAGGATTCTGCTTAAGGCAATGAATTAATGCCATTGATATTTATAGTTTGCTAAAGGCAGCTATTTCATCAGATCTGGATCAGTGGTTTGAACTGTGTTTCTGTTTGGGTGTATATTTGTAGGAGCTTTTGGTTATTATCCACAAGTTTAATGCTATATTATTTATCACTGGGAAAATGCTGACCCTCAAAACACCCTAGGGGTACAAATATGGTTGTTAGAAGGGCCAAATTAAATGAACAATTGGCTGTGTCCATAGAAACTAATTCTGATGTTAGTTGCCCAGAGGTCTTTAAAAGGGGGAAAAATTGCAAACACTCTAAGAAGGGCCAACAGATGATTTCTAAGACATATTAAATAGCAGAGGAAATATAACAATAATAATTTTGTAGATAGTATATCACAACCCCAAATTACTGAACATTTATTCAATAATGTAAAGTTAACTCCCAATGAGGGCTACTTAAAAATGTTCCAGGTGCAAGTCAGGAAAATTCTAAGCATTTAACCACAACTCCAGAATGAACCCAGAAGTGCTTAGTCCCTTGGGCAAGAATGAGAAAGCCAATAAGTTGTCCAAATCTCTTATGAAATCTCCAGTTCTGGCTTCTAGGTCTATACAATTAGATTGTAGTCAAGTGTCTAATAATAATTTACATGAGTTATTTAAAAACACAGGTGAACTGGCAAATTGTTTTTTACAGGTACCATGTTTATCTCTCACTCAAGAGATGGGGATGGGGAAAATGGAACCACTTGGGAATAAATCCTCAAAATCTACTATGGCTGAAGTAATTTTTATCTTCAAAACACTATTACTGGGCTTAAGAAATTGGATAAGTCTAAATTGATACAGAGGGATACAAAAAGCATATTTGACTTACAACCTGAATTATTGTCATGTAGTAAAAATCAAAGAGAATCTGTAGAAGATTCAAAAAATTGCTCTCACATCTGATAGTAAAGTCGATCTCCTTCCCTATTTTCCTTCATACCTGAGCAATGATATTATTAACCTGATGAGTAATCCATATGCTGCAAACCTTATTCTCATGGAACAATTAGTAAATATTCAAAGTGAGTTAGATACAGTAAGGGAGGATATAGCCATAAAAGAAGCCAGAATGGATGACATCCTCAGAGAATTGTATCAGTTACAACCTCCAAGACAGTCATCATCTATAGCTGTAAAAGAAAGCTCAGAAAATATTTTGAAGCCTACAATATGACTTAATTTTAGCTCTGTCATCTTCTTTGATTTGAGCCCTGTGACAGAGACATTTAAAAAGAAACACTGTCTATGTATCTATGTATCTATGTATCAAGTTGCTAAAAAAACAAACAATGAAGGAAAAATAAGTCCCATGATGAGCTTATTTGTCATCCCTCAGAACCTAGATCTATAGAACAAAGTATTAATTCATTCATGTCTGATAATATTCAAAGGGATAAATTAAAAAATGCAGTAGAAGAAATAGGGCCAGCTGTAGACACTATAATGTCCACCCCTAAGAAAAGTGGCCTGCTGTCTGCTATGCTTAAGGTCACATATACTGGTATTATTAGTATTAAAGAGGACTGTGAAGTGCTTCTGACGGAGGTTGGTGAAATGGAATCAGTTCAAAATGCAGGGGACTGCCTTGCAGGTACTTACCCCTTAAAAAAGTTGGATTCCCCAGTTGGTAATAAAGTACCTCCTGTGATAATAAGCAACCATGATAGGCAGACAGCCCTGTCTAGGGTATCTCTGTCACAGAGGGAAGTTCCCTTGGCCCCAGACATGGGTGCCATACTAAAGGATTTTGGTATAATAACACTATATGGTGTGAATAGAAAGGAATCTGAAAATGACAGCAATATGATAGAGTATGTCACCTTACTTTGCAGGGGTTGGAAATACAGATTGAGAAGGGAGACATAGTACAAGCCTTCTGTGCTAGAAGTTAGTTAGCTCTGGACTGCATTCAAATGAACTGCAATAATCATAGAATAGCACATTGTATGTGGAATAATGGTTATCTACTTGAAAAATTTAACATTCTTACATATATAAACAGGAAAGAGATATCTAATTCTGATAGTTCAGTGACATGGAACGGCAAACCCTTTTCTCTTAGCATATACTGGGCTTGAAGAAACCTAGAGGAGAGACCAATGGTACACTAACAAAACTGATATGTTCTTTTTTTTGCAAATTTTTGTACAGATTTCCTGGGATTATAGGGGGATAATAAAAGCTAAGAGGAGGGGGTATCAGGATGGTGCCCAAGTAGATATCCTGTTTAAATGTAACATAACTGTGGAAAAAGTCTTGAAGAAAAGCAATGTTCTTAATAACTTGGGTATCTATGTAGTAAGTACCTCAGTATTAGTGGTACAGAGGGATCCGTTTCCATAGGTTCAGAACAGGGGTATGTATCTGGTTCAGTACCATTAGCTAATAGATTTAAAGCTTTAGCAGGCTATCAATAACTTGTGATTCAATCTTTCACACATCCGACTATAGATGCGGCTAATAGTAATTGGATACAACTATGAACCATATCCTTTCCTGGAATATTGCAGGTCTTGGCACAAAAAGAGCATACCAGGAATGGATAGGGTACATTTAAACCTATGAGATTGTTTGCTTTCAGGAAACCTGGAATTCTAAAGAGCACAATGTCCTTATTAAAAACTTTGAACTCTTTCAGGTCTCTGCTAAAAAAGACTGTAAGCTGGGTAGAGCATCAGGAGGATTGGCATCTTTTGTCAAGATAGGGGAGAGGTTTTCTGCCCATCTGGTTAGTATTAAATATTTTTGCCTAACCTTACATATTAAGATAGGTAATTTAAATTTTTTATTAGTCAGTTTATACATTCCACCTTCTGCTTCCAGGTTTGCCATTGATGATCACTGGGGTATTTTGGGAGATTTGTTAGAGGAGCTATATCAGAGGTTCCTACATACACCCATTTTGATTGTGGGGGAGTTTAATACCAGAATAGGTGTGTTCAGTGGCCTTCTAGATAACTCGGCTGTTTATTTATTTTATTTATTAAAATAATCAGTTTTACAACCTTCGAGTCAGAGACTCGTTTACAAAGGTACCTCATCCCCGGGGGGGGGGGTGGACAACAAGTAAGTGAAGTTTAGACAGAGGTTACATACAGGTGAGATACATACATACAGGTGAGTTACATGCATCGTTAAATAAACACAGTTGTTACAGTTATTCATGAAGAGTCATACTCAGACCTAGAAACCAGTACTTAGTCATCCGTGGAATCCATTGAAGACTTAGGGGGACTAGTCTAGACAGAGTTACGTTCCACTACAGGCAGTTACAGCACCAACTGTCAATAATGTGTTTACAGAGGGCTATTTTGAACAGGCCAATTTTGGGAATTTTTGTGATTCCCTCTGGGAGGGAGTTATACCAGGCCAGGGCTTTATGATGAAAGGATCTTTGGCAGAGACAGGTCCTAGCTCTGGGTACTAGGAAGGTGGCTTTAGTGGAGTTATGGGTTAGCACAGGCCAGACGGCCGGTTGCACGGATGCGGGAGACCCCTGAAACATAGCAGACAGGGACTTTTTAGCCAGCAGGCAGGTGTGGTATTTCAGCCGTTCCTCAAGTGTGAGTATGTTTGTGGCAGAGTATAGCAGCCATGTGTGAGTTCTGCTATGGGCACCTGTCAGGAGCCTACAGACTTTGTCAATAGAGGTCTGGACTTTAGAGAGGGCGGTGGGGTCTGCAGCTGCGTAGATTGGAAGTCCGTAGTCAGCCAGTGACAACACGGATGAGGTGATGGCCAGTTTTAAGGTAAATTCTGGGAGGCAGTTTTTATGGCAGTAGAGGAGCCCAATCCTGGAGTTCATGGCTGATGACAAGGTTTTTAGATGGGCGTGGAAGGTAAAGCCTGCATCAAAAGTGATGCCCAGGTGCTTATATGTTCTTACCTGTTCAAGTGGGTGGAGTGTGCTAGGGGTAATGAGCAGGGGTATCCTTGGCTGTTTTTCCGATTTCTGAAGCATTGACTTTGTTTTTCAGGTTTAGGACTACCGATGGTTACTGAACCATTTTTCTGCTTGGAGGAAGGTGCTTTGTAGTGCGCTTTGGAGTAGAAATGGATCAGAATGTGACGTTATGATCACTGCATCATCTGCATAAAGAAGTATTTTGTTGGAGCAGGAGCTTGGGAGGGTGTTTAGGAAGAGACTGAAAAGGGTGGGTCCAAGGATGGAGCCTTGCGGGACCTCTGAGCATACCGGTAGGTTGGTGGACAAGGTCCTATTTAGCTTAACTCTTTGGGATCTGTTGTGTAGGTAGCTTGAGAACCAGTTCAGAGGGCCAGATGAGAATCCCAGTTGGCTAAGGGAGTTTAACAGCAGGGGATGACACACAGTGTCAAAGGCCTTGGATAGGTCAATGAATACTGCCCCTGCGAGTTGCCCATCATCAAGCACAAAGTGTATATGGTGGGAGAATTCCAGAAGGGCTGTGGATGTGCTGTGGCCCGGGTGAAACCCATGTTGCTCAGAACATAGGATGTCGTATTTAGATAGATATTCTATGAGCTGTGTGGATACTATTTTTTCCAAGGCTTTGGGGGGGGGGGATGGAGATAGGCCTGTAGTTATTTGGTAGTGTTCGGTCTCCAGACTTATGGATGGGGGTGATTTCAGCCTGTTTCCATGCTTCTGGGAATTGACCAAGGCATAGGGATCTGTTAATGACATTCGTGAGGGGATTAGCATGACATCCAGAGTGAGGCGGAGTATCCTGGAGTCAAGAGGGTCACTACTTGGGTTGTGCGAGGCGAGTGCTTTTAGTAGGAAAGGTTTGGCATCATCGGGTGAGATCATTCAGAAGTGGAATAGAGGCCAGGAAGTGGGAGTGTGGGTGGGCATGGGGACGGGGTCAAAGAATTGGGCAGGGAGAACTGCACTTAGGTTCGAGAAAGTTTTGTTAAGGCAGTCTGCAATACATGTTTGGTCTGTCAAGACTGCCCCATTTATAACAATCTGAGACGGAGGGAGGAGCTGGTTTTGCCATTCAGTTCTTTTATATTGTCCCAGAAGGCTTGGTCAGAGGCCCAGGAGGATGTCAAAGCAGCCTGATAGTGTCTAGCTTTTGCTTGTTTGATGGCCCAGGTGCATTGGTTGTGGGCTGCCCTATAGGCTTGCCTGTCCGCCACGCTACCAGAGTCAATTGCTATGTGCCAAAGATTGTCCCTCTGTTTTAGCTGCTGAATCAGTGCAGGGGATATCCAAGCAGCAGCCCATTTTTTTGGACTAGATGTGATGATGGGAGCAAATAGGTCACAGGCATTGTTGAAGGCCCTAGTGAGATTGGTTAGGGCAGTATTTATGTCAGATGCAAGGGTTATTGGAGTCCAGTCGACTTGTGCGAGGTGACACTTGAGGTTGTCAAGGCCCCTGGGGAGAAATCTACATTGAGGAGTGCTGCAGTACTCAGGGCTGAGTGTGGGGGAGGACCAGAAGCAGATGACAGGGGAGTGATCGCTAATTGAGTCCGCTAGGACTTTTACAGATTCCAACTTGTGTTGCCGATAAGAAAGAACTATGTCTACGAGGGAGCTAGTTCCTTTCGCTTGATTAAGTCTGGTGGGCTGAGTGACCAGTTGAGACAGGTCAAGGGCTGCAAGCTCGTCCTTTATATTATCAGATGAGGGGCTGAGCCAGTTGGTGTTTAGGTCTCCCAGGATTAGTTGTTCAGCCTTTTGAGGTAAGGTGGATAGATAGTCTATGAAGGAGTTGATTGCTACATTTTTCGTACACAGGGGTATGTAGGCCATGCTTAGGTATAGGGGGCCATGACCGGGGTGTGGGGTGATTTTTAGAGTAATGGCTTGTGCCCCATGGTTGAGCTCAGGGATTGGGAGTGCATGGCCTAGAACGGAGTTACACAAGAATACTGCGCACCCCCCTCCACGCTTGCCCATCTGATCAGCCCTGAACAGGGAGAAACCTGGGAGGGAGACAGCTGAGTTGGGTGTAAGCTGGGAGAGCTAGGTTTCCACTAGCATAAGAATGTCTGGGGAATGTTGTGCAACCCAGCATTGGAGTGCTGTGGTTTTCTTTGGGAGACTACATATGTTCATAAATGCAATTCGGAGACCTCTGCCAGGGTAGGCCGAGGCGGGGCAGAATTGCCTGGCCCAGGGTTTGGGTGCACATTTCCTGAAAGCAGGAGAAGAAGGGCAATTAGATGCCTCATAGGGCTGTGGTTGCTGTAGGTGGGACACTTTTGCAGTTGCCATGACTTTAGATGGGTGGTGTACGGGATGGGGAGTGAGATTAGTGCTGGTGAAGCTAGAGAGAGAGTGACCATCGGTGATAGAGTTCGTGGTACAGAGGGTTGTGTATTGGCGGTGGTGGGTGGGGGCAGTGTGGTAGTCCAGTGTTCGGGATGGTTTAGGGGAAGGGCTGCTAGGTGGATGGGCTGTGAGTTGTGTGGTAAACGGGGTACTGTGTGTGGAGGGGCTGAGGGTCGGGCAGGGGCATGTCCGTGGATGATATAAAGGGATCCAAGGTGGACGGTGGTTGCTGTAGCAAGAGGAGTGCCAGCATAGCAAGGATCATGGTTATGTGTGATTTTACAGCAGAGAGCATTGGTTTAGAGTGCAGATCCCTCTAGTGCTAGAGAGATATAACCTGCAAATGGAAAAGTTGGCTGATTGGTTCTGGCACCCCATGTGATTATAGCTATATAAAGGCGTGCCGACCAAGGGTGATGGTGGTGGCGGGTGGGGAGCTCGTAATGAGCGTCTCGGGCGGGCTAAACCTAGCTAGCTCCACAGGACCAATGGTCCGACTGCAGCAGGAGTTTTTTTTACCTAGGCAGCAGCTTGTGGCTTGTCTGTGGCAGGGAGGGCTTCAGCGAGCATCCCTCGCGACCTCCGGCTCCCTCGGGGGAGGGGTTGATCTGCAGGAGAGGGAGAGAGAGCAGGTTAAATAGGCAGGTAGGGGAGATCAGATTAGTGTTGGGGGGGCGGGCAGGCTCGGGGAAGAGGTACTGAACAGTGATTAGCTTAGGGCTCAGCTGTAGTACAATTTACTAAATAACAGCTCTTGGGCTGGTTAAATCAGGCTCACGCTGTTTTACAGAGTCAATTCTGCACAGATCCTACACATACAATTCACTTTACAGTAAAATTCTACACTTCTGGTTAGGCAGTATTAAAATAGTTTCTGTCCCCACTAAGCACCGAGAGAGATCACTATTCGGTTCCCTTTTGCTTCCTGAGCAGTACTATAAGCAAGAAAAAAGGGGCCAGAAGCAGGATTCAAACTGTCCTCAGCCTAGGCTAGCTCCACAGGGACCAACGGTCGCGATTGCAGCAGGGAGTTTTTTGGTTTTTTTTTACCTAGGCAGCAGCTTCGAGGCTTGTCTGTGGCAGGGAGGGCTTCAGCGAGCAGCCCTCGCAACCTCCGGCTCCTCGGGGCAGGGGGGTACGATCTAGGCAGCAGCTTTGGGGCTTGTCTGTGGCAGGGAGGGCTTCAGCGAGCAGCCACCGCAACCTCCGGCTCCTCGGGACAAGGGGGCTCAATCTAGGCAGCTGCTTCAGGGGCTTGTCTGTGGCAGGAGGCTTCAGCGAGCAGCCCTATGACCTCTGGCTCCTCAGGGGAGGAGGTACGATCTGGGCAACAGCAAGGGGCTTGTCTGTGGCAGGGAGGGCTTCAGCGAGCAGCCCTCACAACCTCCGGCTCCTCGGGGGGGGGTACGATCTAGGCAGCAGCTTCAGGGCTTGTCTGTGGCAGGGAGGGCTTCAGCGAGCAGCCCTTGCGACCTCCCTCCTCGGGGGAGAGGGATACGATCTGTTGGTCCCTTATGTGAGTTACAGCTTCCTCCATGTAGAAAAACTGTGGATACCAAGACAAACCAAGCTGGGGCTGACATTATTAAGTTTATGCAGAAATATATTTTTTACCCACTTAATGGCAGACTACCTGGTGATAAAGACATATTTCTCTGCATTGTGGGTTTCTATTATTGATTAGGCTATTTGGGATGGCCCCATTAGGTCCTGTTGGTTTCTTAAAATTACCAATAGAATTGAACATGATCATATACCATTAGATATTAGGTTGGCAGTAATTATGTAGCTTTCCCCACTAGCTTTGGTAAAGACACAAAAAAGGTGCAGTGCACCAAAATTGGAAATCAGAAATAAAAGGAGGATTAAGTGGAAAAATGAAATCTCATCTGAGATTTTTCAGATTTCATCATTATTTCTCAATTTAACTTTATAAGCTAATTTTGACTTTTGTACAGCAATAGAGCTTTTTAAATCCTTAGAATCTTTCTTTTGTAATCTTCATACCTTAAAGTACCCTCAGCATAGAACTAACCCTATAAGCAAGACAGGATGGTTTAATCAGGCTTGTAGGCAAGAGAAAGCAAAACTATTAGAAGTTGTTAAGGTCACTAGGAGACAACCTACTAGGGATAACTGCAGACATCTGAACAGAGAAGGGAAAGTTCTGTATATAAAAATTTTCTACAGGAGAAATGAGGAGAGTTCTTTAAAAAACAATGGGAACTCATGTCTGAAATCATCATTAAAAAAGATTCAGTGGTTGTCCAGTTCTCACCCATACCCCACCATGTTCTTGCCCCCCCCAAAACAATAAACGCACTAGTTTGGGATTTAAATGGCCACAGCCATATGTTTATTCAATTTCAGCTCATACTCCCTTCCCTAGGTCTTTCTCCAACTACCTGAGCCCTTTCTCCCCTCTCTCCCAATAATGGGGTTAAGGCCATTTGAATGTCCTTGCAAAATAAGTCAATTTCCACATCCGATAAATGTATCCCATCTAGTCGGTACAGTTCCTCTGACTTCAATGTAATGTGATCATGCTTTACCACCCTGCCAGTCAGACGGCTCATGAAGGTCCCCATTTCACTATGCATCTTCATCCGTGTCCTGTCCAGCCCTTTGCCTTTGGTCTTTCCTAGCCATTGCTTTCTCTGTATGATATGAGACCACAGTATTCAGGTCCCTGGCATGCCATGCTGGATAGTGGCTTTGTCCACCTTCATGGCATGAAGTAATGCTATAGACTTCACTAACCCCAAGTAATTTCCTCCCAGGTGGATGACCAGGATATCTGAGTGTGTTTCCATCTGACCCTCTTCCCTCAACTTGGGAACAAGCTGCTCCCAGTGCATGCCCCTGTGCCTCATCCATTGCATCTTGACAGGCAGGTGGCTGAAACTCAGGACTGGTCCCCCAACCTGGGACTACTCATGAGCCATTGTATAGTGGATGAAAGTTCCCACAAATCCACATCCATTTCGCAGTTCCCCTCCAATTTGTTTATTATTACAAAAATATGTTAGAGCACGTGGGGGTATATATACCTCCTGACTACCTGTGACTTCCATCTTCCTAAACCCCCTAATCTCTACCTTTGACATTCCCTTGCTAGCCACCCAAGTCACTGCCCCTATCCAGAACAAATGCACCCCATAATCCCCTGGCTTCTTACCCACTGCCCTTAACACTTTCTTAAACATCCTTGTAAGCTGAAACTGTGTCAATGGTGTCCCATCCCTGTGCCTGAAGTAAGCCCACCCCTCTCACTTTGTGTCCCCGCTTCATACCCAGTCAACACCCTTCTGATCTTCCAACTCTATCCAGTCTCAAAGTGTTACCCATGTACCCTGTGCCTGTTGGTCAGTTTTGAACCTCTGAATCTGCATCAGAGCGCCGGCCCCTGGCAATACCACATCTCCTGTATATAAGCCCCTCCTAGCAGGGTCCAGTCTAGAGGCTACCATGACCTCCAAGACCCACAATGCTCACAGTACACCAATAAGAAAGCCACCCTGAACAACCATGCCTTCTGCCGGCCTGTGCAAAGTGAAGGTAAACCCCCCACAATCCGTTCCTAGGTCCCAGGCCTCAATTGTCTTCTTTTATTGGGAACTCTAGGCTGCGATCTCCCCCGTCCCTCCAATAACTTCCTGACCCTGAAAGCCTGAGTGTAGTCTGCCAACCCCAGTGCCCTACCAAACCAAACAATGCCCAATAGGTGGTGACTTGCCACCCCTGCTGAGCAGCCCTCTACTTTAAGTGCCACCACAAACCAGTGCAACTGCGTCTCTGGGATGGTCCAAGACTCTTCCTATCCGTGGGCTTCACAAATTCTCAGGAACTCCTCTACTCCTCTCTTGTATGTTTTCCAGGTGCTGAGCACCAAGGACTGTCACATTAATGCCCAGTCTTTGAGACCCCCAAGTTCTGCAAGAACTGGGGAATCTCCGCCTGGCTGTCATCTGCTCCAGGTGACAGGGTCCTGAAATGCTCCCTCTGCAAACAAGTTAAAACATCAGCTATACTGTGACATTCCCTTGGCACATGCCAGGTCCTAAACTGTATGTTATTCAGCAAACACCATAACACAAACACCCAGAGCAGGTCCCCGATTGGCCCTACCACTCCCTGTTGTCAGTTGATTATGTGGACTACCCCTGAGCTGTCTGACCTAAAGATCACCTTCCTATCCCTCAGTCTCCTTCCCCACACTACCAGAGCTACCACTATTGGAAAGAATTCCAGAAACATAATGTTCTTGGTTAAGCCCTGAGCATCCCACGATACCAGCCACCTCCCCACTAGCCATGCCCCTTGCAAATACACCCCAATCCCCTGGCCACCTGAGGCATCTGTGAAGAGTTCCAGGTCTGTGTTCGACACCTCCTCCTCCTTAGGCCATACTGTAATCCCATTGAATTCCTTCAAAAAGGTGGACCATACTGCCAAGTCCTCCTTCACTGACTGAGGGATCCTAATCCTATGGTGAGGCTGGTGGATATCAGCTGTAACCTTCGCCAACCGCTGCACAAATGCACGCCCCATTGGTATGGTCCTGCATGCAAAATGTAGATGGCCTAATAGCTGTTGCACCTGCTGCAGTGTCATCTTTTTCACCTGCCTAGCTTGAACCACCATCGAGCGCAAAGTGTCAACCTTGTCCTTTGGCAGACTGTACACCATGTCCCCAGAGTTGATTTCTAGTCCCAGAAAGAACAATAACATTGTTGGGCCTACCATCTTGTCTACAGCAAGGGGTACACCAAAACTGTGGCAAACCCCTTGTAACCCCAGTAGCATCCGCCCACAAGCATCGCTCCCCTGGGGTCCAATGACCAATCATCCAAATAATGGACAATTCCCCCTCCCTGGATTGCCTGTTCCACAACCCACTGCAAGAAGGTACTAAATTTCTCAAAGTAAGCACTTGTGATGGCACAACCCATCGGCATGCATTTGTCTACGTTATATGCCCCATCCACCTTCAGACTCAGCAAATTGAAGGCAGCTTGGTGAACGGGGAGTAGTTGAAAGGCGGATTCCATGTCCGCCTTTGCCATTTGCGGCCCTTGGCCAAACCTTGCCACCTCACTCACTGCCTTGTTGAATGACACATAGTGAACTGGGGTCAAGAGTGGGTCTATGAGGTCATTCACTGACCCTCCCCCATCTTGGAATGATCGGTGAGTAATCATTCAGTACTCCCCTGGTGTGCTTTTTGGCACCACCCCTACTGGTGAAACCCTGAAATCCTCCAGTAGAGGCTGCTTGAACGGGCCTGCAATCCATCCCGGCAGTCTCTCCTTGTCTATCTTTCTTCAGACCTCCTACCAGTTTTACCTTGCCAGCTTCAAATTGGGGACTTCAAAGCTCCTACAAGGACCTTTGTAAGGGATCTTAAACCCCTCTGTGAACCCTTACCACTGTGTAAGTGTGTCTTCCCTGATGGGGTATCTCTCTAACCACTTCTACATTTCATTTGCCCTTACTGGTGTTACCACCTGATCCAGAGAATCCTTTTTTCGGTGAATCCCCCTTTTTGTCTGGCATTACTCTTGCCCTGCTTCCCTCCAGGGTACTGAGTAAATGGATGAGGCCTCCCACATGCCAGGCACTTGTGGGTGAGTTTGCACTTCGCCTGTGTGCATGTCCCCCCTATTAAAACAATAGCACTGGTTCCCCCCTTTGCTTGTCCTACCTGGCTCCTTACTCCCTCCCCCCTACGGGTCCCCCTTCACTGGAAGGCCACAATTAGTGCATTGCACATCTGCCTTATCAATGATATCATCCACCCACAGTGGCATGTCCACCTGATTCCATTCGCTCCCCGGGTTCTTGTGTAACCGTAACCTAAAAACCTCATCTTAATGAAGCCATGCTGAGTCCCCTAGGGCTGCATGTGCTCTCATGACCCTCACCCAGTGTCTGAGCAGGCCACAGCTAAGCTCCAGCTTCTCACAGCACAATACATACATATAACAGGCACCCAGCCGACCAATATTCAAAATTCTTTTTCACCTGTGGTTTCCTTTTCTTGCCCTTCTCTTTTTTGTCCCCATCTTTCTCCTCTTCCTCCTCTCCTCTCCTCTATACAATAAACAAAACATATCTAAACATTCTCTCCTACATATCACTGCCCTTGTCTTGTCTGACAAATAGGCCCCCACCACCTCTTCCACACTGGAGTATGGATGCTTAGGCACCCCTCCCTTTTCTCCAGTGGCCCCTGTACTGTCACCCTTATCAGAGCCAGCCAAGACGGTTGCCAGGTTCTTCAAAGCCCCTAGAACCTCCTCTATCTTGATGCCCCCTTGCCCTGTTCCCCCTGCACACCCATCTTCCTCAGAGTCAGATGATACTACTGGCATTCTTGGGCACCAACCTTGTCTCCCGGTGTCCTCTGACTCTGATTCACTGCTTGTCTCCTGCAGTGACCAGACTCTGTTGAACCCTGGGGGTGCTGGCTGAGGGCCCTTCCCTCTGGACCTCTTTCCTGGACCTGGGGGCCACAGGTCACTCTGATCCTCCTCCAAAGATAACCCAAACCCCTTTCTGGGCTTTTTGGGTGACTGGAGTTCTGGACATGGCCAGATCCTGTCTGGCCTGGAAGGCACCTGACCAGGCCACTTGGTTCTAGGCCTCCTTCCCTTAACTGGGGCATGTGGTTCATGGTGCAGGGAAAAGAGACCACAGCTTGCCTAATGGCTCTTTAAACTGTCCCTGCACCACTCTACCCCCACCATTTTTGGCCACCCAATCCCAAACTCTGGTCACCCAGACCACCCCCCGATCACCTTACCCGCCCATGGGGTCTCCGATCCCAGGCCACCTGGATTCCAGGTGACAGAGCGGCTTGGGCGGGCCTGATCGGCCTGGGTGATCCCAATCCATCTAGCACCATCTCATGGGGCTTTCCATCAGGGAGGGGGGGAAACACAGACACCAATCCCCCTTCTCCCGTCGAGGCCTTGGGGAAGGCTGAAAAGCCTTTTGGATCCTGGTGGCTAGGTAACTGCTAATTGGTCCAACTTAATAGATACTTAAATATCACCAGAGTCCTGGGTAGAACATTTTACCTTACTGTTCTATGACCCATTAATATGTTATAATTCATATACCTTATTAATAAGTTATAATTCTTTTACCTTAATTTATTTTCCAATAACTTACTTTATTACAGAAGAAGTGAATAGCACAGTTTCATCCTTAAAATGTGAAAAAGTTCCATGGCTGGACCTAATTCCTGCAGAGGTTTACTTATAGGCACCTTTAATTTGGGCAGATTTTCTTTGTCTGTTTTTTAACAAATGTATAAAGCAGGGTTCCTTCCTGTGCTTTTGGTGAGATGCAGAAATTGTTCCAATTTGTAAACAAGCATTTGTCAATGATGAATGTTTGCTTGCTGGTATTAGCATCTGAAATGCAGGAGTTAGACAGATGCAGAATAGGAATGGCAGTGAAGTATTGAACTTCACGCCAACCCCACCTCCACCTGCAGTGATGGACAGGCATTGGGGTATGCGTTTGGGTTGTCACCCATAACGTTGATGCCATTTCACCTTACCCTATCCTGCAGACACTGACAAGTGTTCAGGTGTGCCTTGGGGTGTTTGGCTTTACAGTCACCCCTCTCCATAAGGACATATGCTAAAATGGGTGCAATATAGGAGAATGGGGTGAACTCTGCGGCCGAAGAGTACAAGGCACACCTCGATACCTGTCACTGGCTGCAGGGTGGGGAGGTGGGGGTGGAATGGCATGAGCATTACAGTCAGCAATCCAAAGGCACACCCCTGATACCTGTCAGCCTGTGCAGGGTGGGATGTTATGGTTAGAAACCTCAATGCCCCTGGTGTTTGTTGATATTTGCACTACAAATTTTCAACATGGCCTTTTTGTGACCCCCACCTCATGAAAGCATTTGGGACCTCTTCTCATGAACAGTGGCACTGTGATTTTGTTAATGTGTCCTGAACTTTGAGTTCCCACAGCGACCGTGCCATCATGCGCCAGATGAACAAAAACACAGATCGGGCAGGTTGTGAAGAATGACAGCTGTACCATTCATAGGGAGGTGTGAAGAGATGGCAATGTTGAAAATCTGTAGTGAAAATATTAAAAATGCTCAAAATTCCAAGCGTACGTGGAAACTGCGCAATGCATGTATGTAACACAGTCACAGTCCCCAGGTCGCATCTGGGATTGAGCATCACTGCTCAGTATGCCTTCCTGGTTAAACTTGTAAATAAATAAATAAATTTAGTGGAATTATTTCACCAAATTTTCAGCATAGGCATTTGGTGACCTCTGCTCATGAACACTTTCACTATGATTTTCTTAATCTGTCACAAACATTGATTTCCCACAGCAACCGCACTATTCTGCACCAGAAGTGTAAACGCAGATTTCAGGCAGAATATGAAAAATGACAGCTGTACTGTTCATAAGGGGTGTGAAAAAGTGCCAATGTTGAAAATCTGGAGTGAAAATATAAACAATGTGCAAAATTACAAGGATGTGTGGAAACTGTGCAATGTACGCTCTCTACACAG
Organism: Neoceratodus forsteri; assembly: GCA_016271365.2. Classification (NCBI taxonomy): domain Eukaryota; kingdom Metazoa; phylum Chordata; order Ceratodontiformes; family Ceratodontidae; genus Neoceratodus; species Neoceratodus forsteri. The sequence goes on from CM057451.1 coordinate 763,835,466, forward strand.
TCATTTTATGGGCTTTTGTCACTAAATTTCAACATAGGCACTTTAGCACCTCTGCTCATGAACAGTGTCATTGTGATTTTCTTAATCTGTCCTGAACACTGACTTCCCACAACAACTGCGCTATTGTGTGTCAGAAATGTGAAAACACATTTCGGCCAGGATATGAAAAATGACAACTGTACTGTTCATAAGGAGGTCTGAGAAAATGTCAGTGTTGAAAATCTGGAGTGAAAATACTACAAATTTGCAAAGTTACAAGGGTGCGTGGAAACTGCACTATGCACGCTCATAACACAGTCATTTTATGGATGTTTGTCACCAAATTTTCAAAATAGGCATTTTAGGACATCTGCTCATGAACAAAGTCACTGTGATTTTCTTAATCTGTCCCAAACACTGATTTCCCACAGTGACCACACTATTCTGCGCTAGAAGTCCGAAAACACATTTCTGCCAGCATGTGAAAAATGACAGCTGTACTGTTCATAAGGAGGTGTGAAATATGCCAATGTTGAAAATCTGGCATAAAAATATTACAAATTTGTGAAGTTACAATGGTGCATGGAAACTGTGTAATGCACGCTTGTAACACAGTCATTTTATGGACTTTCGTCACCAAATTTTCAACATAGACATTTTAGGACCTCTGCTCATGAACAGTGTCACTGTGATTTTCTTAATCTGTCCTGAACACTGATTTCCTACAGTGACTGCACTAAAGCAGTGTCATTGGCTCAGCAGGTAGCACACTCGCCTCTGAAGCCAGGAGATCAGTAGGCTATGGGTTCTATTCCCACACCAGGCACTTAGGTTAATATCCCAATACTGACACTGTAGTGCAGCATGAGGGGAGTATTGCACTCCTGAGGTGCCGTCTTTTGGATGAGATGCTAAATCCTAGGTCCCATCTGCCTGTACTGGTGGTAGTTCAGGTGGATGTTAAAGATCCCATGGCACTTCTCGAAAAGTGCAGGGGAATTTCCACGGTGCAATGGCAAAGTTTTCTGCATTCACAAAAAATACCACCAAAAGCTTCAGCTGGTTCAGGGTCAGTTGGCATTCATCTGTATCCCCTTCCCCCAGGTCATGCCTGTAAATCATCAGGATTTGTCTAGTGCACTTACAGGGTCAACAAAAACTAACTAAATAAATAAATTCTGTGCCAGAAGTGCAAAAACACATTTTGGCCAGGTTGTGTAAAATGACAGCTATACTATTCATAAGGAGGTGTGGAAAAATGCCAATGTTGAAAATCTGGAGTGAAAATATTACAGATTCATGAAGTTACGAGCGTGCGTGAAAACTGTGCAATGCACTCTCATAAAACAGTCATTTTTTGGATTTTTGTCACCAAATTTGCAACATAGGCTTTTTGAGAGCCCACCTCATGAACAGTGGCACTGTTGTTTTATTAATCAGTCCCGAAAGGTGATCTATGCAGTGACCATGAAATCACCTTTCCAGACCGAATAATGCCATGACAGTGACTGAATTCATGAGCAGGGGTGCCAATAACCCCATGTTGAAAATCTGGTGCCAAAATTCTCAAAAATATCTGAGATATGCACCAAAGTTGAAAAAAACCCTATTTATGCCATTATACAGCTTACTGGCATTTCTTCAGTTTACTTGATCCAGCTTTGAAGAGTGCAGATGTGTTCCCAGGCCACTAGAATCGTCACGCCTGGCTCCAGAGGTGAGTATGGGGTGGGGGTGTGGGGGAGCAGTGCATGGAGGTGTGGTGCAGGTTGGGGGCAGGATACCAGACACTTCGAGGACCGTTTTCTCATTTTACAGGTTAAAAAAAAGGACAGAGAGCGTGGGTCAGTTTTCTACTTTTGCAGGTGTGTTTGGTACACTGGGGTGGGCTCCCAGTGTGCCACTAGCATTTGTGGGGAGGGGTACTAAAGCTGACAGACAATGAGCCCTCCATTGGCACAGAAACAAGTGGGGGGGTGAATGATGCTGAGGGGGATTGGGCACCCCCTTGGCACAGGCATGAGATCATTGGGGGGCAATTATGCCGATAGGGAGTGGGCTTCCCCATCAGCAACTGAAACTGGGAAAGGAGGACTGAAGCCAATGGGGATTGGGCCCCCCATCAGCACAGAAATGTGTATGGGGGGGCGCATGATGCAGAGGGGGATTGGGCATGCCCTTGGCACACAACTGAAATTGGGGGGGGACATTATGCTGACAGAGAGTGGGCTCCCCTGTCATCAAATAAACTGGGTCGGGGGCATGCTGACAGGGGGATTGGGCACCCCATCAGCTTTCATGGGGCTCTGATGTAGCAGCATAGAGCTGCCATGTTCCTGGAAATGTTACACCAGGCAAGGTACCACCCTGCAATGACGGGTCGCTCCCTAGTTGCAGCGGAATGGCTGACACTGCAATGGCGAAGTGGGCCCTGATTGCAACAGTGAAATTGTTACAAGTTGATGATACTTCTGCAGAACCAATGTCATCAGGACACTGGGCCTGCATTGGTTGAGCACTGCCAAGCCCAAAAATGCAGTGCCAGCATTGACCGCCACAGTGCCGCACCGCCACAACTCGCTTCCCTCCTAAGCTGCCACGTAATGTTTTTTGCACATGCATGCAAGAAAACATAAAAAGGCAATACATCAGATCCCAAAATGCATCGTCCAATTAGCTTGTTGGATATCTTGGAGGAAAGATTTTCAAGGATTATCCTTTTACACTTACATGAGCAACTTAATGTTATTGGTGGACTTTCCCCTTTACAATTTGGTTTCAGAGAAAATTGTTCCACTAGAGACAATAATTAGATCCTAAGGCACTTGTGGGAAAAATACAATATGATTCAGGGTCTGAAGTTCTATGTGGCTTTTATTGATTTTTCCTCAGCTTTCGACTTAATTTCATGAAAAATATTGTGGCAAAGTATGCTGGACAAAGGTGTTGATTATTCTCTATTATACAATGGTGTGTGAAAATCCTGTAACCTCATTGGTCAAAACATGTCACATGACTGTGGGTAAATCCTGCATTACTCACAGCTGAGGAATGGCATTTATAAATAACATAATTAAATACATTTTAAATTTATTTTGCATGTGGGCCCATTGTATAATTATAATAAGGCACTCCAGGGTGTGAGTAATTGGGTGATTAACCCACTTCTTGTGTGGTTAAGTCACTCGGCTGTGCCTCGTGACACACCACACAAGCAGGAAATGATATATGGTTTGGATACATTTTCTATTTGGATCACATTCATGACCCAAAGAGGAGTAGTGCATATATGAGCTATAAATTAGAGACCTTTCCTAGTAACACACACCTAGCAAGATTTACTGGCATTTAAATGCTGTTGAAATGTCCTGTTCTTGCCCTCTGGGTGGAGTGGAAAATCTATTTCACGTACTTAGAAACATAGAAACATAGACTTTGACAGCAGATAAGGAGCACTTGGCCCACCCAGTCTGCCCATTTCCCTACCTACTTGATAAGCTGCAGATTCTAGTTAACCAACAGCCTATTTCCTGCAACCCCCACTATAATTGCCTTATGTCTGTCCCATGCATGTTTGAGTTCCTCCACTGTTTTAGACCCCACAACCTCTCCAGGAAGGTGGTTCCATGTGTCCACCACTCTCTCCGTGAAAAAGAATTTCCTCACATTACCCCTGAGCCGTCCCCCCTCTAACTTTAAATTGTGCCCCCTTGTTCTTACACATCTCTTTTTCTGAAAGATGCTACCCTCCTGGACTTTGTTGATTCCCTTGAGGTACTTAAAAGTTTCTATCATGTCCCCCTGTCCCTCCTTTCATCAAGGGTATACATATTAAGCTCTCTCAGTCTCTCTTCATATGGTTTCTGATGTAGACCCTGCACCATTTTAGTTGTCCTCCTCTGGACTGCTTCCATCCTGTCTATGTCCTTGCATAAGTGAGGTCTCCAAAACTGCACGCAGTACTCCAGATGGGGTCTCACCAACTGTCTGTATAGAGGGATAACCACTTCCCTTTTTCTACTTGTGATGCCCCTCCCTATGCATCCCAGTATCCCCCTGGCTTTCCCTACTGACTTCTCACATTGCATACCCACCTTTAGGTCATTTGATATGACTACACCCAGATCCCTTTCCATTACTGTTGTTGTTAGTACCTCCTCTGCTATTGTGTACTCTTCTCCTGGATTTTATTTCCAGGTGCATTACTTTGCACTTTTGCATTGAATCTAAGTTGCCATATGTCTGACCATTCCTCCAACCTTGCCAAGTCCCTTCTCATCCTTTCTACCCCCTTGTGTATCCACTCTGTTACAGATCTTGTGTCATCCGCAAAGAGGCATACCTTTCCTTCCAGACCTCTGCAATGTCGCTTATAAAGACATTAAAAGGACTGGACCCAGTACAGAGCCCTGAGGTACTCCATTAGTAACCCTCTTTCTTCAGAATGTATTCCATTCACTATTACCTTCTGTGTCCTGTTGTGCAGCCAGTTTTCTACCCAGGCTACCACCCTGGGACCCACTCCCAGGCTGGCTAACTTGATTATTAATCTTTTGTATGAGGCTGTGTCAAATGCTTTGCTAAAGTCTAGGTAGGCCATATCCACAGCCCCTCCCTGGTCTATTATTTTGGTCACCCAGTCAAAGAAATCGATTAGATTTGTCTGACGTGACCTTCCTGCTGTGAATCCATGCTGCTTTGGGTCCAGTGCCCCGCTGGCCTCTAGGTACTCAACAATTCTTTCTTTTGGAAGTGATTCCATCATTTTCCCCACCACTGAGGTCAAACTAACAGGTCTATAGTTTCCTGCTTCTGCCTTGCTCCCACTTTTGTGAAGGGGAATCACATCTGCCCTCCTCCAGTCCTCAGGTACCACCTCATCTTCCCATGATTTGTTAAAAAGTGTGGTTAGTGGTGTCATTAGGTCCTCCCTTAGCTCTTTTAGGATTCTAGGGTGAATCCCATCAGGCCCCATTGCTTTGTCCACCTTGAGTTTTAGAAGTTCTTTCAGTACTCTTTCTTCTTTAAATGGACTGGTATCAGCCCCACTATCCAGAGTGCTTCTACTGTTTGGTTTAGGTAACTCCTCCTCTTCTTCTTTTGTGAATACTGAGCAAAAGTATTCAATCATTATCTCTGCCTTTTCACTGTCTCCCTCTGCCCACCTCCCCTCTCCTTTATTAATCTTCCCTATCCCTCCCTTAACCTTTCTATGTTCCCTAATGTACCTATAAAAGGTTTTATCCCCCTTCTTAACTGAGTTAGCTATCCTTTCCTCGGTTTGGGCCTTTGCTTTTCTGACTGCCTTCCCCACTTCTTTCTGCTTTAATTGATACAGTTCCCTGTCATGCTCTGTCTGTGATTCCTTATACTTTTTGAATGCAGCCCTTTTCTCCTTAACCTTCCCTGACACTTCTTTTGAGAGCCATAGTAGTTTTTTATTTCGCTTTGTTTTCTTTATTTGTTTCACACAAAGGCTTGTTGCCTCCATGATGGCAGTTTTGATTTTTCTCCATTGTTCTTCCACCCCTCCTTTCTGGCCATTTGCTAATGCATTCCTCAGGTATTCACCCATTTTGCCAAAGTCAGCCCTTCTAAAGTCAGTATCCTTGTATTTGTATGGCTTGTCTCCATGGTTGTGTTTATTGTGGAAGCACACTGTGCAGTGGTCACTTGTTCCCAGGTGTCTACTGACTTCCAAGTTTGTGATCCTCTCCATTTGAGAGAACCAGGTCTAATATTGCTCCTCCCGAGTGGGTTCCACCACTAGCTGTCTAAGGCATGCTCCCTGTAGGGCATCGAGAATGACCCTGCTCTTGGATGTGGCTGCAGTCCATGTTGCCCAGTTAACATCTGGCATATTCAGGTCCCCATCAACAGTATCTCCCTTTTCAGCCATTTTGAGAATGCCTCTATCATTTTCTTGTCCATTTCCTCCCTTGAGACGGGGTCTGTATACAACCCTGTGCGGATTGTGATGCCATTCCCTGTCTCCAATGTGACCCAGAGTTCCTCTTGTCCACCCCTTTACCTTTTAGTTATGTTACTTTGATCCCTTCCCTTATGTAGAGAGCTACTCCACCTCCTCTTTTACCCTCCCTGTCCCTTCTGTAGATTGTGTACCCTGGTATGTTGACATCCCAGTCATAGTTCTCCGTGTACCATGTTTCTGTGACTGCCACAATATCCAAGTGTTCCACTTCCATCAGGGCTACTAGCTCTGGAAGCTTGTTTCCAAGACTACGGGCATTGGTACTCATTGCCCTCCATTTAATGTTGGCTTTATCCTTTTTTACCCAATCCCAGCTCTTATTGCCCTTGTCAATTTTTCCATTTACTCCTGTCCTGCCCTCTGTCAAGCTCTGTACCTCAATGTTTACCCTACTACCTGCCATGCTTTGCGGGGGGAGGCTTGAACTTTCCTGTTTCCTATCAGCACCTCCCCCCTTGGCTAGTTTAAAAGCTTGCCAAGGAAGCCTTTAAACCTGTCACCTAGGAGCATGTTTCCCTTCCTGGACAGATGCAGACCATCATGCCAGTATAGACCTTCATCTCTCCAGGTGGACCCCCAGACTGATTAACTACCCTTGGTATGAAAAAATGTGTGACATATAGATATATAGTATAGTATGTGGAGGGAACTGAGCAGTATTCCAGATGATCCCCTGAACTTTTTATTTACAATACAAGATCAAATTATTAAAAATAAACTTGCAGAGTATTTTTGTATTAACAATAGGGTAAGGAAAAACAAGGCTTTTAGACATTATGATAATATACATTCATGACAGGATTTTATTATGCATTTTGAATATATGTGTAATTTTAATATGCTGTTGAATGTTTGTGTGTATACGGTTTTAAGCTGTAATGGCATGTGCCAGTCAATAAAGCTTTTTTTGGACTTGAACTTGGAAACTCTCAAATATCTGACAAAAAAATGATAATTTTGTATGGTCTAGAATTTTTTATACTGGTTTCATGATTTGTGGAAATGGTTTTGTCAGGTTTTTGTAGTTCTGCAAGAGTATCAGAAAACTGTAGCATGGTAAAAATGGTATTTACTCACTTGGTAAAGGTGATTAGACCTACAACCTTTATAGTACTCAGAAATGCATCACATATGGGTTATCTTCCATCCATCTATCCTATTGGCTGATGCATGATCATAAATCTTTTCTGGGCTGCCAGAGGCCAATCCCCCGGCTACATCCAGAAATTCCAGTAAGAAACTTCCCTAACTGAGAAAAAGACAAACAACAAACCCTGACAGACAGGCAAAAAGCCCAAAGAAAATTATGAGGACCAACAGTGTCTTGCACTGAATAAAGGTCATTTATCTAAAACATCACTAAAACCGAAAAGTTACACATGATATAGAGGTCATATGGTATCTGCTTATGAAAATCATGGTAGACAAAAGCACTACATACAGTAAAATGCAGAAATTTATGCCATACAGTACAAGAGGGAACTAAGACCATATCTACCGAAATACATTAGGTAGAGGCCCCCCCAAAGACATATATTACTATCCACCACCCATGAACTAGAACAGTCCCAGTTATGATTCTGGCTGCAGCAGGGTCTAGTTCGTACATTTTGGGAGGTACCCTGAGCACTATAAAGGTTGCAGGTATAATTGACTTTACCAGGTGAGTAAATATCATTATTTCCTGCACCTTTCTAGTGCTCAGAAATTCATCACATATGGGACTTCGTAGCAGTACCCAGGAAAACTATGGGTGGGACAATGAACCCAAATGAATAGCCCAAACCTGCGGCAGCTTAAAGCACAGCCCTGCCAAATGTGGACACATCAGCAGATGCCACATCAGGCCTGTAATGGCGCACCAACGTGTGAACTGAGGACTCAGTAGCCACTGCACAGATATCCTGCACAGGAGCACCTCCCCTTTCTGCCCATGTGGCCGATAGCGCCCTGGTAGAATGTGCCTTAATACCCCTTGGGGAACCTTGACCTGCCCCTTGAAGGGCGGCAACTATTGTCCCCTGATCCAGTGGGAAAAAAACTCACTTACAGGCTATCTGGCCCAGCCTTCAGTCATAGAAGAACACCAAAAAACAAGCTATTGGACAGAAACTGTCCGAATGAGGCAGATATTCCTGAAGAGGAGAAAACCATGTCCAGATGATGTGTTTCCCCATTCAGACTTTCATGGGCCTTGCTCATGGCCAGCAAAAGACTGTCCTACTCCAAGTGGGATGAAACAATCTCCTTGGGGGAAAAGATGGAATAGGTACAAAAAGGCACCCCATCCATATGAAAATGTAATGAATGGCTCCTGGCAGGAAAGAGCCTGCAGTTCACTCACCCGGCTGGCAAAGCACATAGCTGTGAGGGAGATTGTTGTAAGGATCATTCACTAAGGGGATTGGGGATGAACAGAATCTTATATAGGTCCTCCAATACCAAATTAAGCGGCTATAGTGGACATATGGGCCTGACAGGGGAAGATGTGGGCTGCACTTCCCTGAGTAGTTACACCACATTGTGATGGAAACCTATGTGCCCCATCGTTGGAAAGAGTCCCCTAATTGGCACCATATACACCTTTAGGCTACATACTTCATGGCAGCGTCATTGAGGAAATCAAAAATGTGGGGGAGGCTCGCACTGAAGGGGACAAACTCCATGCTGTATACCCATTACAGAAAATCTGACAATGGCTGATAAGTCATATTTTATGGAGCACCTCCGGGATTTCCACAGTCATTTAACCATGCTGGAGGACTATTTTTCGCCCCACTCAGCAGTCATGTCCTTTCGTGAAGGAAAGCCCCACCTTGCATTGGTAGCCAAAGCCTGTACCCTGAAGCCAGAGTACATAAATCCCCCTATCTGTCCCCTCAAAGAAGGTCAGAATTTTGGTGGGGCCCACCATTACAGAAGACAGGTCTTCTGGGGCACACCACCTACCTAAGGTTGGCCAGCACGCATGATGATTTAGCTGAGGAATCTGGGTGATAGGGATCATTGTTCAAGTAGAGAATATCATGCTCGATGGGGCCAGACCTCAGCCCTGCAACCTTTTGAGGACTTGATAATGAGAAATAGCTTTGCAGTCAGGGGTGTTGGTTGCAAATGTAAGTGTATTGAGAAGTCATAGAGCCACCAGTGTGCAGACGGCTGCTGTCTGACTGTCATGGCCACGTGACATGGTCCCCATTGATTGCTGAGAGACAGAAAAAACACCTGACATTGTCAGTGCCACTCCATCTGGGGAAGTGCTCATTGACCAAGCCAGATTACTTGACAACTCAACATGTCAGCCAGATACGTATTCCAGATCTCCAGTGGCATGTGCTCCACCCACATACGTAGGTTAACACCTCTCTGAGTGGTGTCCTGTTCCAGGCTCCCCTCTGACTGACAATGTGTGCCAGGGTAAGCTGGGTGCCATCCTGATCCAGATTGTCTGACCAGTGACCCAAGAGATGAAGAATAACCAGGGCTTCCAGGTCTACAGGGATTCCTATATTTTGCAGGAAAATGGAGACATTTACAGGGGAACCGGTCCCATAAACTTCCATTGGTTAGACGGGGAAACAGAGTAATTCTGCTTCCATAGGAAATAATGTAATCTACAGAAGAACACAGGAAAATTACCCTGGAGTTGCAGGGATAAATGAAAATCAATGTGGGAGCACTGACTAAGTGCTATGCTGCTCTCCTCCCCTGCCTGTTGATGGGCAGCTGAGCATTTGGGGCACCAACTGCCCTAAATGACATGATGACCCCACATGGCTCCTCTGCCAGCAGAACCACAAAATTTCAGGGCAGCTGCCTACATGTGTAGTTAGCCCATGGTGCTCCATGACACCATGAGCCTCAGCCTTTACAGGGATGCCTGCGGTGAGTGGCTCTGCGTCTGGATCGAGCAAAATAAGAGGAGCAGGTTATGGACTTGCTCTCTTCTCTCTCTCTCTCTCTCTCTCTCTCTCTCTCTCTCTGAGATCACTAAGCTCGGGTTGCAAGGGCCTGGAAAGAGTCCCTGCTTATGACGACCATTGACCCTACTCGGGGAGGAAGGGAGGGAGTCCGTGGCACTCTGACCCAGGTCTCCGGCTCATAGCCCTGAGATGCAGTCAGCGCAACCTATAGTTTCCCCCTTTAAACATGTTGGTATAGACAACAAATGACCTTGTCCATGTCCCTCTGCACCCTTGGCAAGCCCTGAGTCATATGAGCCCATCATCCAGGTACGGCTTGATGTGCCCCCTTTTTTCACTGAGAGCCATCACAAACACTACTCAAGTCTGCATGAATATTCTTGAATCCTAGGATGCCCCAGCCAGGGCCTGTGCATTTGAAAGCAGGCTGCCTATCTGTTCCAGAGGAATTTTTGATGATGGGGTGAAGTGGCATGGGGAGATAGGTGCTGGTGTTGGGGAGAATGGGCAAAACGTGTTAAGTCACCCTGGCCCCCTTTTGTGTGACATACAGGTGGGTCCATGGGATGCTAGTTCAAGGACAGTAGCTACCTGACCCTTGCGGTTCAGCCTCCCACAATGGTGTGAGAGCTACCCGGGAGCCCCCTGAAAAAAGGGGGTACAGTTGCTCAACATGTGTTCCCTGGAATAGGGGTGGGCTAGATGGGGCATGACAGATATTCCTTCTGTACCTACAGGGTCAAACCAGGTACAGGGGTGGACTGTATTTGTGTGTGGAGGAGAGAAATATCTAAGGGAACTGAGAGGAAGACCCTGCTGTACTGAGAAGGTAGTAAGCCCGTGTAACTGCCCTCCAGAAGTGGAGGTAGGGGCAAAGACTGGTGGGAGACTACCCGTACTCATGGAATACAGGGCAGAACAATGCGCAGTGTTAAGACCTGAGAGAGGAACAGTTGTGGTGAACCGCTTTCATGGTGCAGAAATAGTCAGGGATGTAGAGTAGCTTCAAATGGCATATCTATATTGCCAAAAGTGTCCTTTAAGTCACTGACTTTACAGAAGCCACCTAGCTATTCAGCCATCAAGGGTGTCTTTCTGGTCTCCCACTTGGATTGGATCCGTCTTTCAGATGAGACATTAAACCGAGGTCCCATCTGCCTGGATTGGTGGTAGTTCAGGTGGATGTTAAAGATCCCATGGCACTTATCGAAAAGAGTAGGGGAAAGTTTTATTGAAACAAAAGAAATCGCACAGTACCAAAACAAAAGCAATTTGCAAAAACTCATGTGGACTCAAAACAGCAGTAAACAAAAAAAAAACAGAACAGAACTATGCATATCAAGAGACAATCCATCAGGTCACTGCAAAATCAGAGTCTGTGATCCAAGGAAGAGCCTTCCACAGTTCAAGTAATGTCTCCTTGGAAAATAATGTACATTCATGTCATAAATGTTAAAAGACAAAGAACCTCTGTGCGCAAACACTGAGGCAAGGGTTACCTCGAAGGGCATTTGGCTGGGAAGCCAAGTTTCAAGAAAATACAAAATCACACATGCCCCCACAATGCAAAGCATCATGGGCTGCATATGCAAATCACCACAGAATGTTATGCTGGTCCAACTTTAAGCAGAATTGCATGGTGCCGAAAGACCTCTCACAAAGTTTGCAAAGGATGCTAACAGAAGACATAAACACTGTTTCGTCCTACCGGGACTCATCAGTATGCCTCGTCTGTTTGACACCCCAGTAGAATGGACCAGCTACCCTTAAGGCAGTGTGCCTTGGATATATTGTGGTGAACCCATTAAAATAAAAAAATATTTAAAAGACAAAGAACCTCTGTGCGCAAACACTGAGGCAAGGGTTACCCCAAAGGGCATTTGGCTGGGAAGCTAAGTTTCAAGAAAATACAAAATCACACAAGCTTGCTTGAAAGGACAGAACTAAGAACCTTACCAGAGTAAGGGAAAGGATTAAGACTTTTGGCTAGGCAGATTTACTGTGTGTTGTTGTTTTTATTTTGTACTAACAGGGATTGTTACTGTTTGTTGCTAACATTTTATTGCTTTATTTTTCTCTGATTCTAATTACTGTTGTCGGGTATACCTTCTGCTGCATTATTACAAGGTGTGCCTACAGGTGTGTGCTAACAGATTACTGCTGTAATTTTCTGATTCAAATTGTCCTTTGCAAGGTATATATTCTGTTACTGCTTTATTTTTCTCTGTAACAAAGTGTTTCTTACTGGGTATATCTTCTGTGAAATTATTACAGGTGGTGCTTAAATTTTTGTGACTTTTTATCGTTAGGCTAAGCAAAATTACTGTTTGCCCCTATTTTATTTATTTATTTGTTGTTGAGAAGGTTTTTTTGTCTCAGCGGTGTTGCAGTCTCCTTCTCACATTGAAGACAGGGAGAGTGAGAAAGCAACCACAGCTTCCTTGAATCAAGGAGGTTATTTTCTAGACTACACCAAACTGAATTATTACTTTTTGGACCGGTGTAAGTAACTAGTATTGATTCTATTTTTGGGGTGGACCTTTCTTAGTTTTAACTTTGCCAGGGAGGAACTGTAGCTGGGAGATATTTGCAGTCAGTTAAAACTAGACCTGTTACTTAGCCTTTGTGAAATAGGTGTCTGAACAGAAGGAAGGCACTCCCCTGGGTGGAGGGAAAGAGTTGTAGGTGATTGTTTCTGGACAGCATAGGTTTACTCTCACCCACCATTCCCCTCACCCCACCTTCCCAAGCACATAACTTCCTTTACAGCAGGGGCTCTGACATCACTTCCTCAAAACTGATAACAACATACACCTGTTCATATCCTGAAAGGCACAGCACACCGAATAGGGGGTAGAGATACTCACAAGCTTGCACACACTAAAACAAGAACAAAAACCAAAAAAGCATCTGTCACTGGAAGGGACACAGACATGTGGGAAGTGGTGCAATGCACTGGCTGTGGAGCAGCTGTCTTCCGGGAGACATTCTGGAAACTGCATTGCTGCCCTATTTGCAGGCACCTCTCTGGTCTGATGGAGGAGGGTGTTCGTCTCCATGCTGACCTGGCAAGTATTTGGGAAACCTGTTCCCCCACACAGGGACCACCCAGGCCACCGCCACTTCCTCAGAGTTTGCCAAGAAAGAGAAGTGGTTGGACCACGTTGGGCTCAGGGAGGATGAGGGTGGTGGAACAGAGGTGCATCCCTCCGGTTGTGCCTCTCCACAATTCATTCACCACTCTGGTGAAGCATGGTTCCTCTATGGAGGCACCTGCAGTGGAGACCAAGGAGGATGCTGGGAATCTCCACAATGGAGACCCACAGGAGGGTGGCCCAGAGACCCACAGGGAAAGGAAACAACTCCTGGTGGGGGACTCAATTGTTAGGGGGTAGAACTGGGGGAGGGAGGGGAAAGGGAGATAAGATGCCTGCCCGGTGCCAAGGTTTGAAGGGACAGGAAACTAATCCTCAGGATCATGGGAGCAGTGGCAAGCGGGAGAGAGAGCTGGATGTCATTATCCACCTATGGACGAATGACCTGGCTGAGAATGGGATCAGAGTGGTGCAACAGAAGTTTGTGGAGTTGTGAAGGGGCCCTTAGATAAGAAGCACACACAGTAACTTTCTCAGAAGTGCTATCTGTCTATGGCATGGATGAGGCTAGGGCACTCTGCACCATGGGTTTCAATGACTGGTTGAAAAGCTGGTGCAGAGCTCAGGGATTTGGCTTCATTGGGGACTGGGGCTCCACCTGGAGGGATGCAGACCTATACAGGTGCGATGGTCTGCATCTATCCTGGAGGAGAACCAGAATCCTAGGTGATAGGTTTAAATGCTTCAGTGGCAAGCATTTAAACTAGCCAAGGGGGGGAGGCACTGAAGAGGAGAAGGGAAATCCTAGCCCCCCCCCCAAATCAGGGTAATTAGTGAGGTAAACACCAAAATAGAGCAGTCACTAGGGAGAAGGGCAGGGGTAAATGGAGAAAAAGACAAAGGCAGTAGGGACAGAGATGAGGCAAAAAGAAATAAAGCCATAAAAAGGAGGGTAATGAGTACCAATGCCTGCAGTCTAGGTAAAAAGCTCCCTGAAATGGTGGCCTTGATGGAAGAGGGATGCCTGGATATTGTGGCAGTCACAGAAACATGGTACACAGGGTACACAATCTACAGGAGGGATAGGGAGGGAAGAAGAGGAGGAGGAGTAGCTCTCTATGTAAGGGAAAGGATAAAAGCAACAACTAAAGAGTAAACAGGGAGGAGAGGAGGCACTGTGGGTCACCCTGAAGACTGGAAATAGCTCCACAATCTGCACAGGGGTTGTATACAGACCCCCATCTCAGGGGGAGGAAATGGACAAGGAAATGATATAAGGCATCCTTGGGATGGCAGAGAAAGGGGAGATATTGCTGATGGGGGACCTGAATATGCCAGATGTTGACTGGAGCACCTTTGCTGCAGACACATACAAGAGCAGGGCCATTCCCGATGCCCTACAGGCATGCCTCAGATAGCTAGTTTTGGAACCCACTCGGGAGAGAGCAATCTTAGACCTGGTACTCTCAAATGGGGATGAAGAGAGGACCTCTGATCTTGAAGAGGGTAGCCATCTGGGAACAAGTGACCACCAAACAGTGTGGTTCACGATAAACTTAGTTGGAGAGTCAAGCCACATAAAAGTGAAGGTACTGGACTTCAGGAGGGCTGATTCTGTCAAAATGTGAAAGTGCCTTAAAAAAGCACTAGCAAACAGGCAAGAAGGTGAGGTGGAGCAGCAATGGGGAAACATCAAAACCACCATCACAGAGGCAACAAGTCTTTGTGTGAAGCAAATAAACAAATCAAAACAAAAGAAAAAACACTATGGTTCTCAAAAGAAGTGGCGGGGAAGGTAAGGGAAAAAAAGATAGCATTCAGGAAGTATAAGGAAACACAGAAGGTGCAGGACAGAGAACTGTACCAGTTCAAGCAGAAGGAAGCAGGTAAGACAGTCAGAATAGCAAAGGCCCAAACCGAGGAAAAGATAGTCAACTTGGTTAAGAAGGGGGATAACACCTTTTATAGGTACATTAGGGAGCAAAAAAAGACTAAGGCATTGATACTGAGGCTGAACAAAGAGGAAGATGGTTGGGCAGAGAGGGACAGTGAAAAAGCAGGGATACTGAATGAATACTTCTGCTCAGTATTCACAATGGAAAAGCAGGGTAAAATACCAAATCCAGGCAATAGAAGCACTCTGGATGGGGGTGGGGGGTGATATTAGTCCTTTCACAGAAGAAAGGGTTCTGAAAGAACTCTTAAAATTGAAGGTGGATAAAGCAATGGGGCCTGATGGGATTCACCCCAGAATTTTAAAAGAACTAAGGGAAGAACTAGTAACACCACTGACTACACTTTTTAATAAATCATGGGAGGATAGGGTGGTACCTGAGGACTGGAGGAAGGTGGATGTGATTCCCCTTCACAAAAGCGGGAGCAAGACAGAGGCAGGAAACTATAGACCTGTCAGTTTGACCTCAGTGGTAGGGAAAATGATGGAATCACTTCTGAAGGAAAGAACTGTTGAGTACCTAGACGCCAGTGGGGCACAGGACCCAAGGCAGCATGGATTCACAGCAGGAAGGTCATGTCAGACAAATCTAATCGATTTCTTTGACTTGGTGACCAAAGCAGTAGACCAGGGAGGGACTGTAGACATGGTCTACCTAGACTTTAGCAAGGTATTTGACACAGTCCCACACAAAAGATTAATAAACAAAATAGCCAGCCTGGGAGGGGGTCCTAGGGTGGTAGCCTGGGTAAAACACTGGTTGGACAACAGGACACAGTGGATAATAGTAAATGGAGTCCACAGTGAAGAAAGGAGGGTTACTAGTGGGGTACCGCAGGGTTCAGTACTGGGGCCGGTCCTTTTTAATGCCTTTATAAGTGACATTGCAGAGGGACTGGAAGGGAAAGTATGTCTTTTGCAGATGACATAAAGATCTGCAACAAGGTTGATACACAAGGTGGGGTGTAAAAGATGTAAAGGGACTTGGCAAGGTTGGAGGAATGGTCAAATGTATGGCAGCTTAGATTCAATGCAAAGAAGTGTAAAGTAATGCACCTGGGAAATAAAAACCCAGGGGAAGAGTACACAATGGGGTGAGATACTGACAACAACAAAAATGGAAAGGGACCTGGGGGTAGTCATATCAGATGACCTAAAGGTGGGCCAGCAATGTGAGAAGGCAGTAAGGAGGGCTGGGGGATACTGGAATGCATAGGGAGAGGCATCACCAGTAGAAAACAGGAAGTTGTTGGCCCTCTGTACAGACAGTTGGTAAGACCACATCTGGAGTACTGTGTACAGTTCTGGAGACCCCATCTCCGCAAAGCCATAGACAGAGTGGAGGCTGTCCAGAGGAGGGCAACCAAAATGATACAGGGTCTGCAACAGAAGACATATGAAGAAAAACTAAATGAACTAAAGATGTATAACCTTCAGGAAAGGAGGAAGAGGGGGAATATAATATAAACTTTCAAATACCTCAAGAGAATCAACAAAGTCCAAGAGGGTAACATCTTTCAGAAAAAGAGATGCGCAAAAACAAGGGGGCACAATTTGAAGATAGAGGGGGGATGGCTCAGAGGTAATGTGAGGAAGTATTTCTTCACAGAGAGGGTTGTGGATACATGGAACAGCCTTCCTGAGGAGGTCATAGAGTCAAAAACAGTGGGGGAATTCAAGAATGCATGGGACAGACATAATGCAATTCTAGTTGGGGGTAGGAGGAAGTAGGCTGTTGGTTAACTAGGATCTGCAGCTTATCCATTAGGTAAGGAAATGGGCAGACTAGGTGGGCCAAGCGGTCCTTATCTGCTGTCAAATTCTATGTTTCTATATCCCCTGTATAGTCCTGATAGTCAGGGTCCCAGTGTAATCACCAAACTGACATTTTGTGCCCAAAACGTGGGTGTCCTAAGAGGCTTTCTACATTCAATGCATTCATTTTCCCTGGTGATGCTTCTGCATGATGTCTGCACCTCGAATGTGACCTATCGCTGGGCAGGATCAAATGAAAAAAGTCCATGCTGTGACATGTATCCTAATGTGGGGATGCATTACCCTCAACCCCAGCCATGCTAGAGATAGTCCACCTATACCTCAACTTGTCCAAAGAAGTCCCGGAGTGATGTACCTCGGCATGTGTGCCATTGAGAGCACAGCAAGGATACTATCAGAGCTTATTGAAATGACATTTCCTACTTAATGTCCACAATGGAAAGTTAAGCTGTGGCCACTCAGAGGAGACAGCCATAGAGGCAGTGGCTAAACTGGAAGTGTTCAGAAGGTGGAACTATAATCTGTACTGGACTGTCATCCCTAGGAGTGGAACTCTCCATGGTATTCCATGGAGACAGGTGTTGGAGGAGGGGGAACTGCGTATTTGTTAGTTCCTGCCTGAGGTAACCCCTGCATAGAGAGGACCGAAAGGCAGAGCTCTTGGATTGTTTAGGAATGTGCTGCCACCAAAAAGTCCTAAACCCACCTAAATTGGCCTCCATTGCTGTCCAGAAAGTCATAATTCCATACCTCGCTCTTGCAGGACTATGCACTGCTGCTGTTCCCTCAAGATCACACAGGAATGCCCAGGTGGAGAGATGTGCTGCTGATGTTCCCTCAAAATCACACAGGAATGCTCATGGGGAGAGATCTGTGATCTCGCGAGATGCCCTGACTCCATTTCTAGAGCTGGCCATTTCTGAAAAGCTAGGCTCCCAGGATGAAAAAATAGGGAAATGCTAAATGGACTGCCTCGTGTTGTGGGCATTCTGTCTATATCAACCTCCAAAACTCCTGCACAGTGCTGCCAGGCAGCTGAAAGGGGTGAGTGGTCTTCTCATGAGAGCCACCATTTTAATACAGTGGCCACGAGATTTCTGGCGCTCATAATGGTAGAGGTTTTATAATGGCAGTTTGTAGGGGAGTGAAAACTGCAACAGGGAAAAATGTCCCCAGAATGGCACAGAGTTGTAGGAGTGTGGGAAGCAATGTGAGAGGCAGTCACCCCATTTGCCTGATGGACCGGTGGAAACTGAGTGGTAATAGTGGGAGCTCAGAATACAGATAAGGGTCTCCGACCCTTTCAGAGTATCAACATTGTGTTAGGGTAAACACCAAGTGGAATTGTTTTACTTGTTTACTCTTGACATTGCTTTTCAGTACCCAGGGTGAGAAGCCCACCGATCTGCCTCCTTTCCTGAACACTTCTCCTGTAATTTGTGTGCCCCTAATATAAGCATTTGTCCCCAGGGTCATAGTTCCCTGAGTGAGAGATGCATCCTCCAAACTAGAACATACTGTTTCAGGACACTGAGACAACCCTTGTTTTCCTTGGGCCTGTTTTTTTTTTTTTTTTAAGTAATATTGATTTCTGCCTCACGGTCTTTTGTACATGTGGGGAGCACTTTTCCCCTGCGAGCCACAAGGAGGTTGTGGGATTCAAAATCAAGCCTGCTGGATGGACCCAGCTCATTTAGTTTGTTACTCTAGCCTCTAGGCTATACTGCCAGGTCCAATAGACAGTGGTGATGCTCATTGTGAGTGCTACCTGATTTGGAGGGGATGCTACAGGAGGGTCCAGTCCTCAAGGAGCTAGCAGGTGGGAACACTACCTGAGGGTCCCGACCTGCACAGAGGCTGCCTGCTAGGATGCTACTTGAGGGTCCTAGAGGGTCTGGCCTGACTTGTGCCCCTTCTCAATTCACTGGGAAAGCTTTTTTTTGTTCTGTTTTGAAGCATACAGAAGTTAGAAGAAGAAACTAATGTTAACACGCGCTTTTTATGTTTATCACATGCTATGAAGTAGTAGGGAAAGTGACACAGAGTAGGTTTTGTTGAAAAAACTACCTTAAGTCTAGGAGCTATCAGAGATCATAACTAGCCTTTTCAGATGCATGAAGTAAACTAGAATTTCTGGACATAGCTGGGGGATTAGCCTCTGGCAGCCCAGAAAAGATTTATGATCATGCATTGGCCAATAGGATGACAGGAGGATAACCCATATGTGATGAATTTCTAAACACTAGAAAGATTGCAGGAGACAATGTGTTTTTTCTGAAAGCTGAGCATTCAGAATTTGAAAGTGATGTGGATATCACTGTTGAAACTTGTGTGTTGGACAGTTTGGGGTACAAGGGTAATTTGTGTGTGTGTGTGTGTGTTTGTTAAAAACTCTCAAATATCTGACTAAAAATTATAATTTTGTAAGGTGCTAGTGAGGAAACTAGATTTTTTTATGTTGGTTTCATGATTTGTGGAAATAGTTTTGCGAGGCTTTTGTAGTTCTGTGAATGTATCAGAAAAGTGTTGTAGAGTAAAAATGTGGTTTACTTTCAAACTTGTTATTGTTGAGGTCAAGATCAGAAGAGTAATAGGTGTTTGGCATTGCTCATGACCCTTTAGGCCCTGTGGGAAGTGAGACAGAGCTTGTTGGTGGTGCAGGGCCCGAATAGCCCTTCATGTCCTGGTATGAAACTAATTAGTACTGACTTTAAGTTTGATACTGGTTGTGAAAGGTGGTGGGTGTCTGGTTTCGTGCGAAGGGCCCTGCATGAAGAAAGGTAGGACTTAGATCTTGATTTGCACAGGACCCTGTGTGAAGCAAGCTACAGTAGGACTTATCTCATGTTTGGTGAATGCACATGAATCCGAAAAGCCCTTTGAGCAGGCCCCATTGGGCCTTGCTTGAAGCAAGTTAAACTTTAACTTCTGACTGACACAGGGCTCAAAGGGCCCTGTGTAAAACATGTTAGGACTTACTTTCTCAAAAAATAAGAGCAGTAACTCCCCAATAAATATGCTGATGCATACATTAGGGTTATAAAAATGTTAAGTGAAAAAAGTAAGGAAACCAAAAAATTAGGGGTCAAAGTCTAATGAGTCTTGACAAATTGGTGGTGTGATGTTCCTCATAATCAACAACCTTAATGCCCATTCCCCTTCCCTAGCTCCAAGCTTTGTGACCCAAGGACAAGCTACAAATGTAGGCCATGTGGTCACTGTGCAAAGAAATTTATGAATGATACCTTGCTTTACAAAGAAAGTATTGAATGATGTTCTGCTTCACACAGGGCTCTGTATGAAGAAAGTTACATATGACAGATCCTGTGGGCACCATGTGGAGAGCCACAGTTGTTCAGGTTCAAGCATTAGATATATGGGGCACTCGACTGGCTCTGTAGCTTGTCTTTAGGCCGTGAGTCCATTGGCTGGGGGAGAGGGTGGACATTAGGGTTGAAAACACCAAGAAATACCACTCCACTAATTTGCCAAGACTCATGAGACTTTGACCCCTATTTTTTTCGTTTTCTTACTTTTTCAATGTTGTGTTTTATGTAAATCTAATGTATGCATTAACATAGTTTATTGCAATGATTTTCCTTACTTTTTTCTGATTGTGTATTGGGACTCATCTCCTTTGTAGTTTTCCCATAGCTACTTTTTTATAATTTTTTTTTTTTTTACAGTTCTGTTTATCCTTCTTGCCAGTCGATGACACAGCCAGTCTCACCATGCCAGCTCATTCCCCAATCCCATGCTTGCCCTAGGCATTCCATGACTTACTCATGGCCACCTTTCTTAGGTTGAAACTTCATGGAGATGCCGGCCAGGTGGGTCCGAGGCTCTAGGAGAGGTGACATTGGGGCTGGCTGTGATGATAGGAGACATTTCCATCTCATTAATTTCCACCAATTTTGATGCCCTTTTTTTTATTGTTATGTTTCTACTCATGCAGCTCAGCCTGCAATTATCCGGCCGCCATCCTCCACACCTCATGCGATCTCTGTCGGCTCACTCGCTTGGTCTAGCACACACAGTACCTGTGATGGGGCTCTGCTTTTTTCCCTACTGCCAGGCCCAGATCTAATACCAGAGCGTGATTCCTTCAGGTCTGAGGGCATGTGGAGGCACAGCCATCAAGCCGCCATGACCGACCACCATTTTCTTTCATAATTTTTTCTCTGGGAGTATGGACATGCAATGATGTCAAGGCACTATGTGCTGATGTCTGCTGTACTCTCCCCTCTAGATGTGCTGCAACTGTAATGCCCCCGATTCCCATCGGGGGTGCTGCACAGTGGTAGGAGCCCTGAACCCAGCCCATGGAGAGCAGAGCAGTAAGTAGACACTCGATCCTCTCCCTTCTTGGCTGACCCCCAATGACCCAGGCTCACTCCCGAACCCTGGTCACTGTCGTAGCGTGGGCTGTGGCATCCAGCACCTCAACCCTCAGTGCCACCGGGCCGGCTTGTTTTGATGGTTTTTGACACAAAGGTGCATGTGCCTGAACATTATTACTGGCAAGTACACTTGATCCCTCACCCTTCCAGAGCTTGTGTCTCCAAGCTTTCTATATCCATGCAGCTTGAGTCTATAATATAGACCTATGTACCTGTTCCTATTCATTGCCCACCCACCATTCCTTTTAAGTCCTTCTCACCCTTCCTTTTAAGTGCTTTTAAGTATTCTCACTATCCTGTCATAAATTATTTTAAAACAATGCATTGCAGTGTATATAACATCAGCTTCTTATGCTTAGTTTGCTATTTGCACCTGAAGAACAGACCTGCTGGGCCCTGAAAGCCTGAATACTATACCACCTTTGTAAAAGATGTATGTTGGTCCAATAAAAGGTGTGAAACTATCCAGTGCCTTCATGTATAATACATAAAATATTTTGTGGTCCACCTATAGTGATTACTGGAGCAGTAGAAGAACAGTGTCCCCAGACCAAGGAAGTCATGTCTGGGACTCAAACCTGTATGGCAGTGCAACATGCTTCCTCTGAGCCATCCATCAACTCCCCATATCTCTTATTCTAATACAGTTTTACCTTTACATTAGCAGTTATATTTTGAACAGTCATCCCCTTATGTGCAACACATCCAATGTGTTTTACATTCCACGGGTAGCCTGTGTAAATGTGCAGTGTGAGGTCTGTCAGTAATATGGTTTTTATACTGCAGCTCCAGTGCCTTCAAGAAAACACACTCATTAGGATCCAAGGAAATTACTTGGGACATATGTTCTCAATGAATAAAGAAATTGAAAATGATATAATAAAAGATGGAAAAACTGCCCAGAAATATTAAAACAAATGGTGCAGAAAAATGTTTATTGGAACTTCCAACGTGAATAATATTACTGTTCTACCATATTTCCATTAGAAATCTTTTAACTTACAGTAGACATGGTACAAGCGGAGATGTGACTATCCAGGCTTACCTTAAAGGCACGTACTTTTTATTTCCACTGTCACTTCTGGTAAGCTGTTCCCCACCACCCCCTGGGAAAAGTGCTTCCTAATGTTATTTCTTAATTTAGACTCTGAGCTTCAGGGTGTGTCCAGTGGTAACCCATGAAGAGAGCGACTGTGGAATGGTGAACCATCACAATGGCCACCGAACCACGGCGCCAACACTTCTGCTTGATCCTGATTCCTGCCATCCCCAAGTTATGCCCCCCTGTAGTTAAAATCTAAATTAAGGGGGTATGGGGCAAAGCCCCTCACAAGGGTGGTGAGGGGGCAAACCCCCTGCAAGAAAATACATTTGCAAAACCGTTCATGGTGTGGGTTTGGCATCGTTGTGACAGTTCACCATTCCACAGTCATCGTTCTGACACGGAACCTGTCCAGCTGTCCTTCTGGAGGACAGTAAATCAAACATCTCTGTTTTAGCTTGTCAATATCAGTGAGTATGGTGAAAACAAATCATGTCCCCTCTAAGACACCTTTTCTCCAATGTGAACATGTTATGGGCCACTGGTCTGTCCAGACATGTCTTGTCTTCCATACACCTGATTATTGTGGTGGTCCTATATTGTACCTTCTCTATTGCTTCACTGTCATTGTTATATTGAGGTACTCAGAGCCGAACACAGTACTACAGGTGGGGCCTGGCTAGGACTCTGTAAAGAAAGATTTTTCCTGTCCTTCTGGTTACCTTCTTTTGTTGCAACCCAGCGTGGCTTTTTTGAAAGAGGCTGTCCACTGCTTGTTCTATTTCAGGTTCTTTTCCTCCCCCTCTATAACAAGTGAAGCCCTGCACCGTGTGTAGGTCCTAGCTCTGTTTTTTTCCTCCCAAGTGAAGAACCTTGCATTTGTCTGTGTTGAAGCTAAGAATCTAGGAATTTGACCAATCACCCAACTTGTTCTGGCCCTCCTTAAGTGTGTTTCTATCCTCAAGAGAGTCCACGACCCTGGTCAGCATGTGTAATCTTCAAATATAAGCAGCCTGCTAAGGACCCCAGTTTCTACATAATTGATAAAAATGCTGAACAGAAGTGGCCCACATGCTGATAACTAAGGTACGCTACTGAGTATCTCTCTCTATCTGACGTAGATCTCATTCACCACAACCCTCCACTTCCTTCCTTCAAGCCAGGTAGTAAGCCAGATTGCGTATGCCTTGTGTATACCACATTGGTGTATATTTCTCAGGAGCTTGTCATTCTCCACAGTGTTAAAGACCCTGCTGATGTCCAGATAGAGTATGTTTATGTCCCTGCCCCTGTCCACCACCCTGGGTGCCCCTCAATGAAGGTGATTAGGTTGGTTTTGCATGACTGGTCCATCATAAAACCATGCTGAGTGGGGTCAAAATCTTTGCTTCTACCAAACACTCCACTATTCTGTGATTAATAGCAACTTACATTAACTTAATATTTTCCAAATGTGAATTTTCACCATTAATATCAAGTATTCAGCATTTACTACACACAAAGGTAGTAGACTGAGGAGATGTGGAGCAGAAGCTCCCAATTCTTCAACCAACTCTTCTATTTGTATTTTTTTTTGCAAGATTGTATGGAGGCACCTTTGCAAGATTGTATGGAGGCACCTTTGCAAGATAGTATGGAGGCACCTTTGCAAGATGGCATGGAGGCACCTTTGCAAGATAGCATGGAGGCACCTTTGCAAGATTGTATGGAGGCACCTTTGCAAGATAGCATGGAGGCACCTTTACAAGACTGTATGGAGGCACCTTTACAAGATTGTATGGAGGCACCTTTGCAAGACTGTATGGAGGCACCTTACAAGATTGTATGGAGGCACCTTTGCAAGACTGTATGGAGGCACCTTTGCAAGATAGCATGGAGGCACCTTTGCAAGATTGTGTGGAGGCACCTTTGCAAGATAGTATGGAGGCACCTTTGCAAGATAGCATGGAGGCACCTTTACAAGACTGTATGGAGGCACCTTTACAAGATTGTATGGAGGCACCTTTGCAAGACTGTATGGAGGCACCTTTACAAGATTGTATGGAGGCACCTTTGCAAGACTGTATGGAGGCACCTTTGCAAGATAGCATGGAGGCACCTTTGCAAGATTGTGTGGAGGCACCTTTGCAAGATAGTATGGAG
The DNA here is from genome assembly GCA_016271365.2 of Neoceratodus forsteri. NCBI lineage: Eukaryota > Metazoa > Chordata > Ceratodontiformes > Ceratodontidae > Neoceratodus > Neoceratodus forsteri. The sequence continues at coordinate 763,859,769 of CM057451.1, forward strand.
GCACCTTTGCAAGATAGCATGGAGGCACCTTTACAAGACTGTATGGAGGCACCTTTACAAGATTGTATGGAGGCACCTTTGCAAGACTGTATGGAGGCACCTTTGCAAGACAGCATGGAGGCACCTTTGCAAGATTGTGTGGAGGCACCTTTGCAAGATAGTATGGAGGCACCTTTGCAAGATAGCATGGAGGCACCTTTACAAGACTGTATGGAGGCACCTTTACAAGATGGTATGGAGGCACCTTTACAAGACTGTAAGGAGGCACCTTTGCAAGATTGCATGGAGGCACCTTTGCAAGACTGTATGGAGGCACCCTTTGCAAGACTGTATGGAGGCACCTTTACAAGATTGTATGGAAGCACCTTTACAAGACTGTATGGAGGCACCTTTACAAGATTGTATGAGGCACCTTTGCAAGATAGCATGGAGGCACCTTTACAAGATTGTATGGAGGCACCTTTGCAAGATAGCATGGAGGCACCTTTACAAGACTGTATGGAGGCACCTTTACAAGACTGTATGGAGGCACCTTTACAAGATTGTATGGAGGCACCTTTACAAGACTGTAAGGAGGCACCTTTACAAGATTGCATGGAGGCACCTTTGCAAGATTGTATGGAGGCACCTTTACAAGACTGTATGGAAGCACCTTTGCAAGACTGTATGGAGGCACATGGCCCTGAACAAACCCAGTCACAGTCTGCCATAGGCATGTTTGGGTCAGCTTTGCCAATTCTAATGAGTTTTGCTGTGAAATTAGAACCGGAACTAGAACCAAAAATGTACCATGCATTCAAAATTAAAGGTGCTTTCAATTCAAAAACAAACAATAATTTTACTTTGGGACTGGTGAGTCGGCTGTAACCCAGTTCTGATTCTGGCTCTGATTTTTTCCGAAAAGGTTGTGCTATACTCTGATTTACTCTGATAAATTGTTGACCTATTTCAGTGTATTTGAGTAAGAGAAATGCACCAAAATTATTCTTTTAGATCCCTCTCGTTAAAAAAAAAAAAAAAGTGTAACCTTTTTAAAAAACATTTATGTCTGTATTTTCATGTCGTTTTCAAGGTCAGCAAACAGCAAGCAGCAGTAAAATAAATTAACTGCTGTGCTTGCCAATCCTGTGTGTCAGCCATCACATGACATCATAGGAATCGGTGAGCTGGACTTACAAAACTCTTGAAAATCCTTCGGCTGCAGGAAAAACTGGGCGCAAGTGGGTGGCCAATTTCAAAACTGCAATTTCTCCTGCAGCTATGGTATTTCCAAAAGTGGAGCTGGACGATTTAAGGCAGCTTGCTGGTGGTGTTGCTGTGGAAATCCCCACAGTTGTGGAAAAATGTTACGGCCGGTATGCTGAAAAGCGCATTATAAATAAAATTTGATTTGATTTGGTTTGATTTGATCTTCAGCATTTGCTGCAGATGTGAGTAACAATCTCTGCAGCTGCAGTGATCTCAGTCCACAACTCCAGTGGCCCACAACTGGAGTTGTGGTGTGGGACTTATTCTGAAAAACATTTGTGAATCCCACCCACTGTATGCAGGTCATTTGGGGCTTTGCAGTGAAAGGAAGCAGTGTACCAAATGCTGGAAAAAGAGAGAGCGAGAGATCAACAAATTCAATAGCAGAAAGACAACAGCAGAGTGCAAACCTTCACTGAGTCTGGCATGCTTTTTGGCACGAGACAGGCAGCATGGGCAGGATGTCATGGGGCCCCAGCCATCCCTCCCACTCTTTTGACTTGAGATGTTATTTTTTTTTTAATTTGTAAATACAGTAGTATGCTTGACTACTTGGTGTCATAGCAAGATCATGGGCCCCAAACCATCCCACATACTCCTGTCTGATTAGCCAATTATTTTTTTATCACTTGTGCTTTCTAACTTTTTTTTATCTGATTGACCTTGCCCCCCCAACCCCAGCATGCTCGTGACTTCGTCACTTTTCCATATTTTCACTCCAGATTTTCAACATTGCTAATTTTTCACACCTCCTCATGAACAGTACAGATGTCATTTTTCACATCCTGCCCAAAATGCCTTTTCACACCTGTTGTACCAAATGGCACATTCGCTGTGTGAAATCACCTTTTGGGATTGAGTAATGAAATGATAGTGCCACTGTTCATGAGGTGGAGTCCCAAAAAGTCCATGTTGAAAATTTGGAGTGAAAATGCCAACAAACGCCTGGGGCATTAGGGTTTCCAACCATAATGCCCCACCCTGTACAGACTGACAGGCATCAGGGGTGTGGCTTGGAGTCATCGGCCATATTGCTCAAGCCATTCCACCCCCACCCTGCAGCCATTGACAGGCATCAAGGTGTGCCTTGGGGTCTTTGGCCATAATGTTCACCCCATTCTCCTATACTGCACACATCTCAGCTTTGGTCCTTATAGAATGGAGTGAGCATAAGGGCCAAAGATCCCAAGGCACACCGTGACACCTGTCAGTGTCTGCAGGGTGGGGTGAGGTGGAATGGCTTGAGTGTTATGGCTGACGACCCAAAGGCACACACAAATGCCTGTCAGTCTCTGCAGGGTTGGGGTTGGCATTAGTTCAGTACTTCACTGCCATTCCTATTATGCATCTCTCTAACTCATGCAGTACCAATGCCAAAACCAGCAAGAAAAATTTGGCATTGACAAATGCTTGTTCTATTTTACTTCTGTCTGATTTTTCTGGCAATGCTGACAGTGCTGCATTACTTTGATCAGGGGATTCACCAACATTCTTTTCTTTTTCTGATTGTGTTGCTTCATCTTTTTCTAATTGTGTTGCTTCATCTTTTTCTGCTTGTGTTGCTTAATCTGTTTCTGGTTGTGTTGCTTCATTTTTATCAGTTAAATTAATGGTTTCTTCAGCAGTGAATTTCCCCCCTTTTTTTCCTAAACTTGTTTTCAGGAAATATTTTTATTGTTATGTGTATCAATTTCAGCCGTACTGCTGGTGTTGGCTACATGTTCCATTTCCATAACAGGCTCTAATTCTGAATCAATTTTTTGGGGGTCCAGCTTAATTGTTTACTTAGCAGTATTAGTTTGGATTCAGAGATGGCCAACATAGAGCCTGAGACATGACACTCCCTTGTGAAAATATGTGAGGCACTATATGACTTAGTAGTAGTTCAGACACAGAGATGGGCAGTTCAGAGTCTGAGGTGTGCCCCCCCCCCCACAATACGTGAGTCACTATATGACCTAGTAGTAGTTCAGGCACAGAGATGGGCAGTACAAAGTCTGAGATGTGACCCCTCCCTCACAATATGTGAGGCACTGTATGACCTAGTAGTAGTTCAGGCACAGAGATGGGTAGTACAAAGTCTGAGATGTGATCCCCCTCACAATATGTGAGGCACTGTATGACCTAGTAGTAGTTCAGGCACAGAGACGGGCAGTTCAGAGTCTGGGGTGTGCCCCCCCTCACAATATGTGAGGCACTATATGACCTAGTAGTAGTTCAGGCACACAGATGGGCAGTGCAGAGTCTGAGACATGTCGCCACCCCTTCACAATATGTAAGGGACTATATAATCTAGTAGTAGTTCAGGCACAGAGATGGGCAGTTCAGAGTCTGAGGTGTGCCCCCCTCACAATATGTGAGGCACTATATGACCTAGTAGTAGTTCAGGCACTGCGGTGGGCAACACAGAGTCTGAGACATGACACCCCCCCCTTCACAGTCTGTATAGCACTATGGTACAGAGCTGGGCAACACAGAGCCTTGAGCAGTGTGACATTTCAGGGAAGCACAGAGATGGGCAACACATACATAGAACTTGACAGCAGATAAGGACTGCTTGGCCCACCTAGTCTGCCCATTACCTCCCTACCTAATGGATAAGCTGCAGATTCTAGTTAATCAACAGCTTACTTCCTCCTACCCCCCACTATAATTGCCTTATGTCTGTCCCATGCATTCTTGAATTCTCCCACTGTTCCTGACTCCACAACCTCCTCAGGAAGGCTATTCCATGCATCCACAACTCTCTCTGTGAAAAAATACTTTCTAACATTACCACTGAACCATCCCCCATCTTCAAATTGTGCCCCCTTGTTCTTGCACATTTCTTCTTCTGAAAGATGCTACCCTCTTTGTACTTTGTTAATTCCCTTGAGATACTTGAAAGTTTCTATCATGCCCCCCCTTTCCTCAAGAGTATACATATTAAGCTGCTTTAGTCTCTCCTCGTGTATGTTTTCTGGTGCAGACCCTGCACCATTTTGGTTGCCCTCCTCTGAACAGCCTCCACTCTGTCTATGTCTTTGCGGAGATGGGGTCTCCAGAATTGCATGCAGTACTCCAGATGGGGTCTTACCAACTGTCTGTACAGAAGGATAACAACTTCCTGTTTTCTACTGTTGATGCCTTTCCCAGTGCATCCCAGTATCCCCCCAGCCCTCCTTACTGTCTTCTCACATTGCTTGCCCACCTTTAGGTCATCTGATATAATTACTCCTAGGTGTCTTTCTATTTTTGTAATTAACTCACCCCCCCACTGTATACTTTTCCCCTGGGTTTTTGTTTCCCAGATGCATTACCTTGCACTTCTTTGCATTGAATCTGAGCTGCCATATATCTGCCATTCCTCCAACCTTGCCAAGTCCCTTTTCATCCTTTCCACCCCACCTTGTGTATCAACTCTGTTGCAGATCTTTGTGCCATCTGCAAAGAGACACACTTTTCCTTCCAGGTGCTTTCCTATGTCACTTATAAAGATATTAAAAAGGACCGGTCCCAGTACCGACCCCTGGGGTACCCCGCTAGTTACCCTCCTTTCTTCACTGTGGACTCCGTTTACTATTACCTTTTGTATCCTGTTGTCTAGCCAGTTTTTTATCCAGGCTACCGCCTTGGGACCCACTCCAAGGCATGCTAACTTGTATATTAAATGTTCAGCTTCTGTTCAAATGTTCAAAATGTTACTTTAAAAAGTTTCTTGCAAGTTCTACTCAATGTTTTTCATGGTTGCTAAATAAAGCAGTGTTATCAAAAAAAATCTTTTTCTATGCTGCCTAAAAAAATACTGCAAATCCTACACCAGCAATTATAAAAAATAAAGTATAGGTAAGTGTGTATGATGGATTTTTTTTCACACACCCTCGGTGTGTGATGACCACATAAACCTCTCAAGCTTCACTATCAAGGTTTATGGGTTATCACACACCTTGGGTTTGAGAAAAAATCCATAATACACACTTACCTATCCATTATTCTCTCTCTCTCTCTCTATATATATATATATATATATATATAGATATAAACTGCAAAAAACTATGTTAATGCTCTAGTTAGGGTTAATGTGACAACACTTGGGAAATGTGGTATTAGGGTTTCCAACCCTAACACTCCACCTCCACCCTCAACACATAAACAGGCATTGCAAGTGTGCCATGGGGTTGTCATTCCTAACACTCACCCATGCCATAAGTTCAGAAGCTGAGATGGATACCATATAGGAGAATGGGGTGAGTGTTAGGGCTGATGACCTCATGGCACACCCACAATGCCTGTTTGTCTGTACAGGGTGGAGGTGGGAGTTAGAAACCCTAATGCCACATTTTCCAAGTTTTGTCACTTTAACCCTAACTAGAGCATTAACTTATTTTTTTCAATTTATTTCCTTATTTTTGAGATACAGTAATTGTATCCTTCTTTGCTTGAGGGAGCACAGGGCCCTTTGGGCCCTGCACTTCCATCCCTCCATAAATGCATATAGGAATGTAGCTATGGGAGGGCCCTGGGCTCCCATTTATATTATAACAGTAGCCAATTTCTTTTTTTTCCAATTCTCTTTATGCTCCTATCACACTGCCTTACCCAGACTCTCTCCAGAGGGTCACTCAGCTTCAGCCATGATCCCGCCCACCTGAAGTTCTCTGTTGCTCCTTCCATTGGCCACCTCTCCATCAGCTACCCGATCACCCAACCCCCTGGATCTGAATCCCCCAAGGTGGGACCACCTACTCCTTCTGGTGCTCTATCTATAATCTAGCAGAATGACCAGGCAGGGAGGAGAACTGGAGGTGTGAACAAAGAGACTCGGTGCTGGGCATGATTGGCCACCCCTGTACCCCCTTCACCTACCAGGAAGCAGAGCCATTTTTCTTGTTCCACTCCCCTGGCACAGGTGTGCAATTGTGCTGGCACACAGAGTGAGTGAGCTTGCCCACTCCTGCAGATGCATGCCAACATCAGCCCACATTCGCTGTCCCCACCCCTGGTGTTTCACCCCCAGCTTCCCATGAGGAGCCATCACTGAGTGGAGAAATACACTGAACCCACCCCAGGAAAAGAGAGCAGTTCTCTGGATGCTCAATCTTCTCCTTCCCCTGCCGCCTCCGATGACCCAAACTTATTTCTGAACCTTGGTCACTGGCATTGCATGAGGTGTGGTGTCCAGCACCTCAACCTTCAGCACCACCAGGCCAGCCAACAGTAATACAATTGTCAGTATGAACATCTTATTACCCCAATTCATGCACCCTTTACTGAAAATTTTCAAATCCTTGCTAAAACTTAATTCTGTGCAACTGCAATGCCATTCCACATCACAGGTGTGAAAAGATATTTTGACCAGGATTTTAAAAAAACACAGCTATGACATACATAAGGTGGGATTATAAGAAGTCTATTTTGAAAATTTGGGGTCAAAATATTTGGAATTTCCAAAGTTATGAGTGCACATAATGAACTTGCAACAAATTGACATAACTCTGCCATTCTTACATACTTTGACCCCACATTTTCAACATAACCTTTTGAGTACCCCACCTCATGAACAATATGACTGGCATTACACAAATCCCACTCAAAATGTGAAATCACCAAACAACTGCAAAATCACCTTTCAGGTGGGAGTTTTGTTACAGCAGTCATATTGTTCATGAGGTGTGGTTCCCAAAAGGCTATGTTGAAAATTTGGGATCAAAATGTCAAACAAATGGCTGAGTCATGAGTAAAAGTTGAAACCCCCATTGAAATACATTTAACTGCATTTACTTTAGTTATCATATTGCAGTCACCGGTTCCAGCAGCAAGATGTGTCTTTGATTGAAGAGTGAATTTCGAACCTGGGACCTGTTCAGGTGAGTGAGGGTGTGGGGGGGTGTACTGGGGGTGTGTGGGGAGGTAGGTGCTGAGTGGCAGGTCTGGTGGGGTGGGGGTGCTGATTGGCGAGGGATCTATTTTTTGATGGACACCTCCAACAAAAAAATTAAGAGATGGTTTTCTTTTTTACAGGGATTACGGCATGGGGGGTGCCACTAGACACCAAGGGATATGAAAAGGGTGCATCAGGGAAGGGGGAAGGGACCACTAGACTACCAATGAAAATGTCTACATAAAATGGGATTGCGATTGGGGAATGAAGAGAGGGGGTGAAAGGCACACAGAGGGAGGAAGCAGGAGGTTTTATTTGAAAACTTGGTGCCAGGACAGGAAAAGAAAGTTGGGGGTGGACAGCATACATAGGAAGGGAGTGGGATGGTTTAATTGATGGTAGGCACTGGGACTGGAGGGATGTGAGCAGACAGCACACAGAGGGAAGGAGCAGGAGGTCGGGTGTGGGGTGTCACTAGACATCAGTGCATGGGGAAAGGAGATTGGTGGGTGGTGGTGAGGGGGTGCTACAAGACACCAGTGAAAAGGTAGCTACAACAGTGTTTTAATAAATCCATCTGTTTTTTTGTAAATCCATCTGCATTTTATTGATCGATATGTTGCTTATCAATAGATTTGTTTTTTTCAACCGCAGTTCAATGTTATCTAAAAAATATCATAATTCAAAAACTCCAAAATATTTTTTAACCAAACCACCCAAAGGCACACCATTGGCATATACCACATCATCCCTGAAAAAATCATAGAAAAAGTCAATATGTTCTAGGCTGTAGGCAAGAGCAAAAGTTCCCCATATTAAGAATACTGTAGGAAATAAAGTGGTGTTTTTCACATTTTTTGACCCTCAATATCTCCAAAACCATGCAAGATGTAGCCATGAAACTTTCCACATCTTGCGATTATGACAGCCTAAACACACGTGCCAAATGTTGTGCAAATTCAGTAAAGGACTTTGAAGTTATTAAGCTGCACATAATTTAGTTTAACTTTAAACAGCATGCTCAACCTTAACTATGATGGCGCTACTGCACCACTATAATTATAGCTGCATGGTAGTGCAACTACAGTTGGGGTTAGTGTGAGCATTTAATGTTAACAGCCAATTTTTGCAGGGTAACAGCTTTGTGCAGGTTCAACAGATCTGCTTGTAATTTTGCAGGCATCTTCAGAAGGGACAGATCTATTGATATGCCAAATTTGATTTGAATCCCTTGAGTGGTTTCTGAGATACAGAGTGTTGAAAAATAAGAGATTTTTATGTTTTTTGGCTAGATTTTTTTGTCAGCCTGTATCTCACAAATGGCTATAGCTACAGGGCTGAAATTTTCATGGTAAGAAAATGGTGGCCTCACAAATGTGCCTTTTGAAGGTTTGGTGAAAAATATTAATCTGTTTCAAGTTATGAAATGTTCTTTTTCCCATTATTTCCCATGGGAAAAATACCACATATACTCATGACAGTGTCAGAAACAACACTGAAAAAAAGTGAAGGTTTTTGGCACACTGGGGGTAATTTCCCCAGTGTGCCACAGTAATAGATGGAGAAATAAATCCTGGCATGGGGATTAAGCACCCTGATGTCAAAAAAGAATAATAAGAATGGGCTGTGGGGTGACGGGGGGCATCCAACACCGGGGTTGGGCACTCCAGTGTTGGAAACAACAGAAAGTTATCAGAATGCATTAGGGGTGGTCTCCCCAGTGTGGCACAGTAGTGGAGGGTTAAAGAAATGTCAACATGTAGATTGGGCACCCCAATGTCAGTAAACAGTGATTACAAAGGGGTTCACCTGGAAAAATGACAGTTCGATACAGGACTCTGCATCATAAAATGCCACTTCAATGCAGTATTATTTATTTGTGTATTTATTTGTTTGTTTATTTAAGAGTTTTATCAGGAAGGCATGCTGAGCAGGCTACTGCTCGATTCCAGATGTATCCTGGGGGGGTATGGGAAAATACATATAGCGTACAATGTACAATAACAGCTGGCAAGACAATTCAAGAGACACTATTACATTCAAGAGACAATATAAGAGCAAAATACCCATCATCATTCTGAATTTAACATGGCAGTTCATTGCAGGATTCTGCATCAAACTAGAATCCTATGCCTCCAGGGCCGTCTACAGTATATACTCACATATAAGCCGACCCATGTATAAGCTGACCCCCCAAAATGCTGCATTGATTTCAAAAAAATGTAGTAACCTGCGTATAAGCTGGTGTCAACTTTTATAACTGAATATCTGCATCAAGCTCAGGCAAGGGAGTGTTGTTTCAATAAGTATGGTGTCTCATTGTGGTGTCTCAGCTCATTTTTTTTTGTTTTGTTTACTACCAGTCACTCAAAAACCCACTAACCCAGTTCCCTTTTCACCAACCCCCTCCCTCTCAGAGCCCCATGTCCCCTGTCCACTATGCTTCCCTTCATCCAGGTGGTTTGCTAGTGATGTCAAATGCCAAAGCCCCTCACAGTTTGTAATGCAGGTAGGCACCTGCAATACCCCAGCTACTGCCCCACTCTGTTACTTACTCCTACTAAGCAACTTGTTACCCTCTATGCCTAATCCCCTTTCCATTCCCTTTCTGTTCCCTTGTCTCTCTCTTTTTGATCAGCTCCGTCTTTGGGGCACTCTGCACTGCCATTCACTGCTGCAGTCCTCCTGGCATCAGTTCCACCCAGCATCCATTCCCTTTCCTGTTTTTTTTTTTAAAGAAGACTCCTGTCCCTTGCTGGCTATGCTGACCCATCATGCCTGACCCTTAATATTACTGTGTCGTAATGACTGACCAGCGTATAAGCCGAGACCCCTTAAATTGAGATGCTGAAATGGCACAAAAATCTTAGCTTATACACGAGTATATACATTACTTTTTCCCATAGGAAATGATAGGGAAAACAATTTCTTAACTTTGGAATGGATTAATATTTTTTTCTCCAAACCTCAAAAGGCACATCTGTGAGGCCACCATTTCCTACCCCCAATATTCCAGCCCTGTAGCTACAGCTATTTTTGAGATACAGGCTGACAAAAAAGCCAGCAAACAAAACATAAATATCTCTTATTTTTCTACACTCCATAGCTCAGAAACCACACAAGGGATTCAAACCAAATTAGCCATATCAATAGATCTGTCCCTTCTGAAGATGCATGCCAAATTCTAGCAGATCTGTTGAACCTGCACAAAGCTTTTGTATTACTCACCCTAGAGGTTGATTATTGGATAGTAAGAAGATAATACTCTTTTCTTTTTTTCAGATATTTAATGCTGCGCTTCACCCACCAGCTCAATGTCTCATGTGTGACATGTCCAAAGTTGCTCTGCATGGGCTGTTTGAATTTGTGTTTCACAGGTTCAACATTGTTCACTTTAAGAGTGACACCTAGCATACGATATGACTGTATGTTATTAAACAATTATCATTTCCTGTTTTCTTGTATTTTTTCCATCTGTCTGTCCACCATCATTACTGCCTTTTAGCTATCTAATATCTGTGTCACATCCTATGGCAATAAACTAAAAAAATAAAAAGTACTCTGTTTGTTGACTAGTCTGTTGTACTTTATTGGAGCACAATGTTTTTTCAAAGACTTGTTCAATGCCACCAATGTTTTAAAAATTGTGAACGCTTGTCACTATAAAAGTCACGCAGGTTACATGGACACTCATAATGGCTCAAAGTCATGTTTTCTATTGAAAGTGTATCCATACCAAGTAAACAACATTTGTAATGGAACAATTCTTCCCACAGTTTAAAACTTGCCATTTTGTTGTAGTCATTATTTAAAAAAAGTAAAAACGAATCTGTGTCCTGAAGGCACAATGTCTGTAATAGATAAAGTCTGTAATTCCTACAGAACTGTAGTGTCCTTTAGTTTTGTTAAGTTGGATACAGAATTAAGCTTTTGCTGCAGCCTTATCTTCTTATGGAGATTGTCCCACACTCTGAGTGCACCAGTACATGTCTACTCCAGGATCGGTTGCTGTGCCCCATGATTCTTATTCTGCATATTCATCATTCCATAATTTTTTAACTCTGTCAGTGTCTGTTTTATCAAATTTGAATGTTATTGAGCTGAATCTCTCAGAAGGGTCCAATGTATCAACTACAGAATTTTTGAGGTACCATACGGAATCTTTAGCTGTTGGCCACTTATAAGTTCCCTTCCTGTCAGCTGGAATCATAAAATTCACACTGTACTGCCCGGTGTCTTCTTCCTCAACCATACCTATAGAAATTAAACAAAAAAAGGGTTATAAGTATGTGAACTATTAAACAGCCCCTATCCTGCACTCAAAACACATGCAATTTACCTACCTGGATACTAGCAATCGTCAAATGCGATGGCCACCTAGGTCCCAACACTGTGTTCAAGATGTTCATCTTCATGGAGCCGGCTATGTTGCTGGCTATCCAGATCTTCCTCTGTATCATCTTGGTTATCCGGCAAACAATCATGCTGTGTTTCATCTTCCTGGTAATCCTGTTGTGTATTGGTGTGGTTGACATTAGTAATTGGTATATCAGCATCATTGGTTTGTTGCAAGTCAGTATGTGCAAGGACATCATCTGTTCCCTGATGTTCGATGCATGGCAGTTCATCAGCCGTCTGGGTTTTATCATATAGATGTAGTTCAGTTTCACATATGTCATCCTCATTTCCAGTTACACTGCAGTCAATTGTCATATTTAACACTTTCCTGGCCCATGCAGTAATGTACTCCTTGTTGTCACACATTTCGGTGTCATTGAGACATCCATGGCAGAAGCAGAAAAGCTCTCTTGTTTGAATGACTCCAGGCTGAACTGGCTGGATTGCATGCATTTTACGGGTACCGGGCAATGTGCTGTGGACTAGGCGATTTTGCCAATCTCTGGCAATAACTTCACGTTTAATGAAAAAAAAATGTCTTTGGAAGTGCATGCACTGATTGGGGCCATCTTCTTTCATTCTTGGAACTCTTAAATTTTGGTTGCAGAACTTATAGAATTCCTCTGCTGATCTAATAAGCCACAATCCACCCAATACAGCAAGTGTGACAGCATTTTTGAGTACTGCTGTCTCACCATCAGATGGCCCGTTTCCATGTCGTGATCCAAAGTACTAGTTCTCAACTGGAAATCCAAAATCTTGTACTGAAAAACTGTCATCGGCAAAAGGTATTTTTGACTTGTACTGTGCTGCACTGCCATCACTGAACTGTATAATTTTTTTGTATTGTCAGTTTTCGAGTGTTCTGTAGAAAAATCAATCAATCAATCAATCAAATCTTTATTTATCCAGGCGAACAATGTTGAGTAAAGCTCATTTGCAAGATGGACCTGGTAAAAAAACACAGCCTGTGTCATAAACTGTTGTACAGCATGAGAATCATGATTGAGGTCATCAGACACAAATACCAGATGTTCTTTCGAGGTGTATTCACACAGGAAAGGACATGGATAGGAAGCTATGATAGGGTGCAGAGTCACTTGCATTTTGTACCAGTGCGCAGACTGCACCTCCCTCCAAAACTGACATTGGTAGTTTTCAAAGAAATCGAAAACCACAATAATTGTATTTTGTGGTGGATATTTGGAAATGTTAGAATATTGCTGGTGTTGCCAGTTGGCAACAAACAAATATTTGGCCAGTGGTTCTAGCTCTATCTTTAATGTTTTTAGTAATTCTGTAAGCTTGGATATCTTTGTTATGATTGATTTCCTATGCACCACTTTCCCATTAAACTAATTTTTAACAGTCTTCCAGCTCTGCCATGCAATATGTTTTGTAGACTGGTCACTCTGTGCTAAAGGAGACAATCATTCTTGAAGCAACTGAACTCCACATGGTGTACATTTCTGGTTGACATTAGCCATCCTGTGTTTTGATCTGTCAACCCTAGGGCATAGCGTCATTCCAACAGCTTCATACCGATCTTGAATCTTAATGTTAATAGAGTGTAAGGAGTGCTGCAAACATTTGAGCTTCAGCTGCATATTTTCACAGTTTTCACATAGACAGTTATCAAATTTTCCTTGACTGATTGTCTTCACATGCTTGGGCCGCAACTTACAGAATGTGCTGAATTCAGTATTGGGGTTATTATTGGAAACATAAGTTGAGTAAGCACCCTTCAAGGTGCGTTCCATTACGTGTTTAGCTTTTCCTGTTTTCTTGCTCACTGACTTTTTCAGGGGAAGTTCACGGGCAATTTCTCCACTTTTAAAAAATGCTGTCACTTTTTCATTTACCAACTGTGATATGGCATCAGATTTGTTTTTGCATTGTGGATAGCTGCTTTGCAAAGCTGCTTGCAGGTATGCACAGTTCTTCTGCATTAACTTAGAACCGCTTTGTAGCAATTTATATTTCTTCAATATAGTGCCAACACAGTGCGCTAACACCTTCCTTTCTTTTGATTTTGTTTTGGCATTCAGTTTTGTGCATATGCCGTCAAGAAACACATTATAAAAGGTCAGTTATATTTACGAATAGGGGCTTGCAATGCCAAGTGCATTTATAGCAGCTTGTTTGCATGGTGAGGCATGTGAGATTATTTTTTTTATCAACAAGGCAAATTTCATTGAGCTTGATGGCAGCCTATTATTTAACCGAGATACTCCTTTATGGACAGCAGCATGTGTTTTACTGCTGATTGCTATCTGGATCTCTTCAGAGCTGAATGATATGGATCCTCCAGCATTTTCCATTGTCATCACGGCTTTCTCTTTCCTTTTGGCTGCATCTTGCTCTCACATTCTTCTACCCTGCGGTGGCATCATCTTTTGTTGTTACTCTTGTTTTTTGGTCCTCCAATTTTCCCTCATTTTTTCTTTCTGTTGCCTTGTTTTCAGAGTAAGTTTACATGTTTCAGCTGTGGTACAGGCATTTAACTTTTGCCTTTCACAAAGTCTTTTTCGTATTTCATGGCATAGCATCCGTGCTCTCTCCCTTTGCTCCTCAGTCATGTTTCTTCTGGCTTCCCTCACATGTTTTATATTGTACTCCCTATAAGTATTGCATCTTTCTGGGTCTTGTTTTATATGCTGGCAGTACAATTTCATTCTTTCAGAATGGCTTATGGGAGTTTCCTTTGGAGCCAGTTGGAGTTTTCTTTGGAGCCAGAAGTACATGGGCAAAGTTGAAATCTTACACCTGAATAATGAGATAATTGTGTCCTTAGTCAATGCACAATATATAGAGTCACAGCAGAAACTTTGAGCTGAATAGATGACCACCTCAGCATTAGTAGGTCCGGTTAATTTTGTTAGTGGACAAACATCACGAGCAAAGTTTCATGAACAGTGTAATGGCTGCATGGATTATAAACCAGCATAATAATGACTTGAATTGGTTAGATGCTCTGCCATTGTCCAATGCTGCGAGGTTACTTCAGGAGAATAGAGCTAAAGTATGCCAGGTAAGGCCAGCGCTGATACAATATTAATTTTCTTTGCTCAGTGCAGTGCCACAATACATGATTAGATATTGGACTTTGGTGCTCAAGTACAAATTGCATTTAATGAATATGCCACAGCCACATCCATAGGTATGTACTGTACACAACACAGCACAATCCCTATGCATTCCATGCCTACATTCCTGTACCCTGCTCACCCTATGAGGTGCTCAGCAGAAGACCCGCCATTGCAGCCAAGTCAATTCAGGACCCTCTACCCCCACCAAAAAATACCCTGCTTTTAGGGAACAAATGGGTGAGATAGGGCAGTAGTTTCATAGCTGGAAGGAATCACCACCTTTAGGGAGTGGCATAACAGTTGCATGCTTCCTGCTGATTGAGATAGAAGACACTAATGAAATACTGTAGAAGCAATGCCAGTGGACAGAAGACAGCAGATGCTGAGAGGTAGAGAAGCTAGTGGTGTAGAACTGCAAGGAACTTGCCTTTGGACCAGGCATTCCAAGAGCTTTGCAAGGGTGGGGTCAAGTGAAATAGGGTGGTAGTTTCCTATAAGGGAAGGATCACCACCTGTAGGGAGAGGGATGACAGTCACATGCTTCATGTCTGTTGAGATGAAAGATATAGATAATGAGAGGTGGAAGAAAGGCTTCTGAATTGGGGATAGCAGGGGCTGAGAGATAGAGAGGCTTGGGGTCTAAACCATTAAGGTACTTATCTTTGGAGGGTTTAAGGGGTGGTACGAGTCTTTAAAGTATCAAATGTGGCTACATGGGTGAAGAAGAAAGGGCTGGAGTGAGAGGAGGTAGTTTCTATGGACACAGGGGTGGTACAAGAGGATTGGAGGAGGGTGCATGTGGTCCCTTTACACAAATCAGGCAGCAGGGAGAAGGCGGAGAAGATCATGGAGGCACTACTTAAGGAAGGATTGTGGGACATGTAGAAGTCATCAGTGCCCAGGATCCTAGGCAGCATGGATTCGCAACAGGTAGGTCATGTCAGATGAATCTGATAGAGTTCTTCGACTGGGTGATAAAAGAGGTAAATCAGATTGTGGAGTGGCTGTCACCTTCCACGATTTCAGCAAAACCTTCAACACAGTACCACATAAGAGGCTGTTAAACAAGCTGAGTAGGCTGGGCATGAGGGACAGAGTTGTAAACTGGATTAGAAACTGGCTAACAGACAGGAGGCAGAGGGTGGTGGTAAATGGGGTGCAGCCTGGGGAGAAGGTGGTGACTAGTCGGGTGCCTCAAGGATAGGTCCTGGGGCCAGTCCTGTTCAATGTCTTCATTAGGGACATTGCATAGGGACTGAAGGGAAAGGTCTGTCTGTTTGCAGATGACACCAAGATCAAAAGCATGAATACCCCAGAGGGAGTGGAGAAAATGAGGAGGGACCTGGGAAAGCTTAAAAAATGGTCTGAAGACTGGCAACGGAAGTCTAATTCAAAGAAGTGCAATATAATGCACCTGGGACACAGAAACCTTGGGGAAAGCTACAGGATGGTTGTGGTGTGTGGGAGGAGTTGCTGACAGTCACAAAGGAGGAAAGGGATCAGGGGGTTATTATTTCAGATGACCTGAAAATGTCAAGCAGAGTACTTTGGCAGCTGGGAGGGCCAGTGTCATGTTGGGGTGCATGGGCAGGGGTATCACCAGCAGAAAGAGGGCGGTAGAGATGCCATTATATAAAACCATGGTCAGGCCTCACTTGGAGTACTGTGTGCAGTTCTGGAGGCCACACTGTCTTAAGGACATTAACAGGCTGGAGACAGTCCTGAGAAGGGCAACAAAGATGGTACAGGGCTTGCAACACAAGTCTTAGGAGTTGAGATTAAGGGACCTCAATATGTACTCACTGGAAGAGAGAAGGGAAAGAGGGGACATGACAGAAACATTCAAATACCTCAAGGGTATAAACAAGGTGCAGGGAGAGACATTTTCCAATACAGGAGGAGCACAAGAATGAGGGGGCATGACATGAAATTGGAAGGTGAGAGGTTAAGAGGGAATGTGAGGAAGTTCTTCTTCACAGAGACGGTGGTGGATGCATGGAATGGTCTGCCTCAGGAGGTGGTGGGAGCAAGCAATGTGGATGGATTCAAGCATGCTTGGGACAGGCATGGGGAACCATAGAGGTACAGCAGTGGGTGGGTCAGAAGCAGTAATCCAGTGCAAGGTCTTACAGGCAGATTAGATGGGCCAGGCAGTCCTTATTGGATGACAATTAATATACTGTTTCTATGGTATGCTAGGGTGCATATAGGTATCAATAGTAGAAGGGAGGTACCGATACTGCTGAATAAGTCACTAGTGAGACCACACCTGTAATGCTCTGTTTTGTTCTGGAGACCACATAAAGAAAATTACATAGACAGACCCAGGCAGTCCATAGGAAGACAACAAAAATCATGCAAATTCTGCATCAAAAGCCCTATGAGGAGAGACAGAAGTACACCTTGGAGACCAGGACGGATAGGGGGATTACATGGAATACCGCGTGGGTATTATGTTCAAGAGTGAAGACTTTTTAAAGACAAAGATGCTCAAGAACAAGCAAACATGTAATGAAGATGGAGGCATTGGATTTCTTTAACGCTAATGACCCAGGTTCACATGTAGAGGTGGATGTCTGGCTGTGGGGACTGCTCTCTTTTTGGGGTGGTACCACTTTGTGCTTGATTGACCTGTGGCAGAGGGCATTGGTGTTGCAGTTGATGCTTGCATGCTTCTAGGATGTGGGGGCAATCCAGAATGCACTCCACTGTATGCAGCAGGTAGGTCCTGGGAGATGTAACTTACTAGCTGGGACAGCAGACCAATCAAGATGCCATCCATAAAAAAGCATATGGGATACATGAAGGCAATTGATTATGCCTAAAGAAACACTTGTGGTAAGGCAAGGGACAGGGAAAGTGGATACAGGACATACGGTGTTACAGTAGGTGGTGTAAACTGGACAGACTAGTTGGGCAAAGTGGTCCGTATCTGAAATAAAATGTTATGTATTGGGGGGAATTCCCTGGGCCTTGTTGATCTTATATTGGTACGATATTGGGCAATTTGAACTGTAATACATGTCAGAAAATATATTGTGATAAAAAAAAATAGTTTAATGGTTTTCATGTCATCCTACAAAAAGATGAGGGAGTTTGTGAAGTGTGTTTGTGGAGTGCGAGATGACACTCATCACCTGCATGTCAGACATAACATTTCTCCTAAAAAGTGTTTAAAATGTGGGACACTGAAACCTCAGAGTCATGGAATCTGCATTATTAATATGTGGAAAGATCATGACACATGGGAGAAACTTTAAAATGGGGCACTTAACATCGCTTCCTTAAAGTCTGGAGACTACCTGGACATCAATAATGGAGTAAAAAGATTCAGATTGAGTCCACTGTGTGATCCCTAACCTTGCTTCTAGGTGCAAGGTTTTAAGGAGCAGTTAATTACAGCTGGGAATCTGGAACAATGAGAGATTAAGAGGAATTATCAAGCATTACTATGCCAGACAGCACCATCCTGCACTAGAATGAAATTATTTTTCTTCACTGGCTACTCCCCACTATCTATTTATTAGTATTACTCTAGGCATGGTATGCTTGAAGACACCCACTGTTTTTACTCCATTGCTAGGATGCATTAGGCATGTTCTAGCTCACTGCAAGTAATGAAGTCCTGTGTGCTGCTGCAGTGTGGTCAACAATGCTTCTCAAGAGGGGTAACAGACAAGGTAAGGAACAAAGGGGTTGACAGAGGGTGGTGGTAAATGGGGTACAACCTGGGAAGGGGGGTGACCACTGGGGTACCACAGGGATCAGAACTAGGACCTGTCCTGTTCAATGTCTTCATTAGTGACATTAGAAACATAGAAACATAGAATATGATGGCAGATAAGGACTGCTTGGCCACCCAGTCTGCCCATTTCCCTACCTAATGGATAAGCTGCATATCCTAGTTAACCAACAGCCTACTTCCTCTTACCCCCACCCCCTAGAATTGCCTTATGTCTGTCCCATGCATTCTTGAATTCCCCCACTGTTTTTGACTCCACAACCTCCTCAGGAAGGCCATTTCATGCATCCACAACCCTCTCCATGAAAAAATACTTCCTCACATTACCTCTGAGCCATCCACCTTCAATCTTCAAATTGTGCCCCCTTGTACTTGCACACCTATTTTTCTGAAAGATGCTACCCTCTTGGACTTTGTTGATTCCCTTGAGGTACTTGAAAGTTTCTATCATGTCCCCCCTCTCCCTCCTTTCCTCGAGGGTATACATATTAAACTCCTTAAGTCTCTCTTCATATGTCTTCTGGTGTTGACCCTGCACTATTTTAGTTGCCCTCCTCTGGACAGCCTCCATCCTGTCTATGTCCTTGTGGAGAGTGGGTCTCCAGAACTGCATGCAGTACTCCAGATGGGGTCTCATTAGCTGTCTGTACAGAGGGATAACAACTTCCTGTTTTCTACTGGTGATGCCTCTCCCTATACATCTCAATATCCCCCCAGCCCTCCTTATTGCCTTCTCACATAGCTTGCCCACCTTTAGGTCATCTGATATGACTACCCCCAGGTCCTTTTCCATTTTTGTTGTTGTTAATATCTCACCCCCAATTGTGTACTCTTCCCCTGGGTTTTTGTTTCCCAGGTGCATTACCTTGCACTTCTTAGCATTGAATCTAAGCTGCCATACATTTGACCATTCCTCCAACCTTGTCAAGTCCCTTCTCATCCTTTCCACCCCACCTTGTGTATCAACCCTGCTGAAGATCTTTGTGTCATCTGCAAAGAGACATATTTTTCCTACTAGTTCCTCTGCAATGTCACTTATAAAGACATTGAAGAGGAACGGTCCTAGAACTGAACCCTGCGGTACCCCACTAGTAACCCCCCTTTCTTCAGAGTGGACTCCATTTACTATTACCCTCTGTCCTGTTCTCCAGCCAATTGTTTACCCAGCCTACCATCTTAGAACCCAATCCCAGACTGGCTAACTTGTATATTAATCTTTTGTGTGGGACATTGTCAAATGCCTTGCTAAAGTCTAGGTAGGCCATGTCCACAGCCTCTCCCTGATCTACTACTTTGGTCACTCAGTCAAATAAATCTATTAGATTCGTCTGATATGACCTTCCTGCTGTGAATCCATGCTGCCTTGTGTCCTGAGCCCCTCTGGCCTCTAGGTACGCAACAATTCTTTCCTTCAGAAATTCTTAGTTTATGATGCAATAAATCTATTATGGAAGGAGTAGCTATTCAAGAATGGAAAGAGGCTATAGTAATCCCAATTCATAAGGGAGGGTCTAGGCAGGATGTGAAACACTTTAGACTGATAAGTCTTACTTCCTGTGTTGGGAAAATTCTGGAAAAATTGGTTTTATATAGAATAAATAAACATGTTGCAAGAAATAATCTGAGTAATATAACTCAATATGGTTTTACATCTGGCAGATCATGTCAAAGTAATTGAATACATTTTTTTGAGCCAAGTAGTGTAGCATTAGATGCTGGCCTACCAGTGGACATAATATTCCTTGATTTTGAAAAGGCATTTGATTCTGTATCCCATAGAATATTGATACAATGTCTATCTCATATTAAACTTCAACATAATCTTATTATGTGGATTAGGTCATGGTTAATAGATAGAAGATGATGTATCTCAATAAGGGGCTTTAAATCCGCATGGAGTACAGTTACTAGTGGAGTGCCTCAGGGTTCAGTTTTGGGTCCAGCATTATTCAATATACTTATATCCTCAATGAAAAAAAAAACACACACAGGATGTTTGGCTAAATAAATATGCTGATGATTGCAAATTGGGATGTATAGTGAATGATACAGAATCTGTTCATTCATTACAAAAGAATTTGGATGACATATTTAAATGGGCTGAATTAAATGGGCTAGTCTTTAATATAACTAAGTGCAAAATCATGAATCTGGGTAAAGAAAATAGATTGTATAAATTAAAATCAGTTATTAACCGTTACCTCAGAAAAAGATCTAGGAGTTGTTATTACCAATGATTTTAAGCTCTCCAAACACATTAATAAAACAGTAAAACAATGTTATAGATTGATGAATTGCATTTTTAAAAATATTAAGAGTAGAGAAGCAGAGGTACTATTACCAATCTATAAAAGCATTATTAGACCGCAAATTGATTACTGTTCCTCCTTTAGTGCACCAACATTAATTGAACAAAAAGTGAAGGTAGAAAAGATACAAAGAAGGTTCACTAAGAAAATAAAAAATGTTGAACGTAAGGACTATGGTGAAAGACTAAAAGGTGTCAACCTATATTCACTAGAATACCGTCCCTTACGTGGTGACTTATTTCTAATCTATAGGGCATCTAAGGATGCTGCCTCTTTGAAACCCTTTGTCTTGAATGGTATCCTACTGAAGGGAATACTAGGTCTCATAAGTTAAGATTAAAATCTTTCATAAATAAAACTGTAAGGAGAAATCTTTTCTTTACCCAGAGAGTTATTCCCTATTGGAATTCTTTGTCTCATGAAGTAGTATTCAGTTCTAATTTGGATCAGTTTAAATCAAACTTAAATGCCTTTATGGGTGAATCAAAATATAAGTTCCACCTTAGTTAAGGGTGGCGAGTTCTTTTTGGCCTGGTCCTTTGAACTTGTACACAACCTATGAACCTATGAAGTGAGTCCATCATTTTCCCCATCACTGAGGTCAAACTCACAGGTCTGTAGTTCCCTGCCTCTGCCCTGCTCCCACTTTTATGAAGTGGAATAACATCTGCCCTCCTCCAGTTCTTGGGTATCACCCCATCCTCCCATGATTTGTTAAAGAGGGTAGTCAGTGGTGTCACTAGTTCTACCCTTAGTTATTTTAGAATTCTGGAATGAATCCCATCAGGCCCCCATTGCTTTGTCCACCTTCAGTTTTAAGAGTTCTTTCAGAACCCTTTCTTCTGTGAATGGGCTGATATCAACCCCTATCCAGAGTGTTTCTGTTGTTTGGTTTAGGTACTTCCCCTTCTTCACTTGTGACTACTGAGCAAAAATATTTGTTTAATATCTTTGCCTTTTCACAGTCACCCTCTGCCCACCCCTTCCCCTTTATTAAGCCTCACTATCCCTCCCTTTGTATTCCTTCACTCCCTGATGTACCTATAGAAAGTTCTATCCCCCTTCTTAATTGAGTTGGCTATCTTTTCCTTGATTTGGGCCTTTGCTGTTCTGACTGCCTTCCCCTCTTCTTTCTGCTTTAACTGATAAAGTTCTCTGTCCTGCTCCTTCTGTGATTCCTTATACTTCCTGAATGGCATCTTTTTTCCTTAACCTTCCCTGCCACTTCCTTTGAGAACCATATTGTTTTCTTTCATCATTTTGTTTTGTTTATTTGCTTCACACAAAGGCTTGTTGCCCTAGTGATGGTAGTTTTGATTATTCCCCATTGTTCTTCCACCACTCTTCCCTGCCCATTTTCTAATGTATTCCTTAGGCACTCACTCATTTTGGAAAAGTCAGCCCTCCTAATGTCCAGGACCTTTGCCTTTGTATGGCTCAACTCTACTGCTGTGTTTATCGTGAACCATACTGTTTGATGGTTGCTAGTTCACAGACGGCTACCCACTTCTACATCTGTGATCCCCTCTCTCTCCATCTCCATTTGAGAGTACCAGATCTAAGATTACTCCTTCCTGAGTGGGTTCCAATACTAGTTGTCTAAGGCATGCCTCCTGCAGGGCATCTAGAATGACCCCGCTCTTGGAAGTGGCTGCAGTAAATGCATTCCAGTTAACATCTGGCATAATCAGATCCGCCATCAACAATATCTCCCCTTTTTCTGCCATTCTGAGGATACCTTCTATCATGTCCTTGTCCATTTCCTCCTGAGATGGAGGTCTGTATACAACCCCAATGCAGATTGTGGTGCCATTGCCTGTCTCCAAGTTGACCCACAGTGCTTTCTCTCCTTCCTGTTTACCCTTTTGTTCTGTTGCTTTGATTCCTTCCCATATGTAGAGAGTAACTTTTCCTCCTCTTCTACTCTCCCTGTCCCTCTTGTAGATAGTGTACCCTTGTATGTTTATATCCCAGTCATGGTTCTGTGTGTACCATATTTCTGAGACTGCCACGATATCCAGATGTTCCTCTTCCATCAAGGCCACTAGTTCAGGAAGCTTGTTACCCAGACTATGGGTATTGGTACTCATTACTCTCCATTTTTTGAAGGCTTTTCCACTTGTAGCCCATCCCTACCCTTACTGACTTTGATTTACCCATTTACCCCAGTCCTACTTTCTACAGACCTTTCTACCTTGGTCTTTACCTCATTTAGTACCCTGTTTTGAAGGGGAATGCTAGGAATTCCCTGCTGGTTATCAGTGCCCACCCCTTGGCTAGTTTAAAAGCTTGCCAATGAAGCATTTAAACTGATGACTGAGGAGACTGGTTCCTTTCCCGGACTGATGCAGATCATCGTGCCAGTATCAGTGGACATCCCTCCAGGTGGAACTCCAGTCCCCAGTGAAGCCAAAACCCTGTGCTCTACTCCAGTTTTTCAACCATTCATTGAACTGTATATTGCGGAGTACCTTCGCCTCACCCATGCCATAGACAGGCAGCACCTCCAAGAAGGATACTGTATGAGCTAGTTGTCTAAGGCCCTTCCCCAACTCCACAAACTCTTCCTGCACTGCTCTAATCCCGTGCATGGCCAAGTCATTTGTCCCTAGGTGGACAATGACATCCAGCACTGTCTCCCATGCAGCTGCTGTCATGATCCTTAGAATACACTTCCTGTCCCTCCAAGCCATGGCACCAGGCAGGCACCTTACTTCACTTTCCTTTGCCCCCCAGTTCTTTCCCCCTGATAATTGAGTCCCCCACCAGGAGGAGGGGCTGGAAGGAAAGGTCTGCCTGTTTGTAGATGACACCAAAATCTGCAGCAGGGTGGATACTCCAGAAAGGGTACAGCAAATGAAGAGGGACCTGAAAAAGCTTGAAAGATGGTTGGAGATTTGGCAACTGAGGTTAAATGCAAAGAAGTGCAAAATAATGCACCCGAGTAGAGGGAACCCTGGGGAGAGCTACAGGTTTTGGGGGAGGAGAGCTGACTGTCACCAAAGAGGAAAGGGACCAAGGGGTTATCATCTTTGAAGACCTTAAGGTATCAAAGCAGTGTACAAAGGTGGCAGGGAGGGCCAGTGGCATGCTGGGGTGCATAGGCAGGGGTATCACTAGCAGGAGGCAGGAGACGGTGATGCCATTGTAGGAAACATTGGTAATGCCTTACCTGGAGTACTGCATGTAGTTTTGGAGACCACACCTGTGCAAGGACATAGATAAGGTGGAGACTATCCAGAGAAGGTCAACAAAGATGATGCAGGGATTACACTACAAAGCATATGAGGAGAGAGTAAAGGACCTCAATATGTACTCACTGGAGGAGAGGAGACAGCAAGGGGACATGATTGAAACTTTCAAGTACCTCAAGGGCATAAACAAGGTGCAGGTGGGGGACCTTTTCCAATGTAGAAAACGTACTAGAACAAGGGAGCACAATATGAAATTGGAAAGGGTAGATTAAGAGGTAATGTGAGGAAGTGTTTCTATACAGAAAGGGTAGTCAACACATGGAATAGTCTGCCACAGGAGTTAGTGGGGGCAAGCACAGTGGAAGGGTTTAAGCATGCTTGGGACAGGCATAAGAGAAGCCTGAGAAGGGAGGGAGAGATGAAAAGCCATTGATCACATAGGTTCAGTGGCCACATAAAATGTATAGGGCCTATGGGCAGACTGGATGGGCCTAGCAGTCCTTATCTGCCAAACATTTCTATATTTCGGGGGTGTGGCCTGACACCGAACAAGATGGAGGCTTAATCTCAGAGCTCTTCACTGACAAGCTGAATCTAGCACCATCCTCTGTTATATAATGTCATGAATAACATTTAACTTAAGAGAACAAAGTAAGGAGGGATACTGCTACTATCAAGAATACTTTTATCAAGATATATCTACAATCCCTTACAATTTTGGGAGACTTGGTGAGACTCCTAGGCCTACAATGGCCTACTCTGACAAGCAACCAGATCCTCTGGAGAAAATAGAGGAAATGTTCAATAAATTATCCATGGACATGAAGGATTTAAAATCGGCTACACAGCACAATACACAAACGATGAAAAGTATTGATTCAAGGCTGGCATTTACTGAGAATAAAGTTCGTCTCAATGAAAAGTCTATACAGGACCTACAAACAACTATTAGATCTCAGGACCGAGTGATCAAAGAGCTGCAATTAAAAATTGAAGACCTAGAAAACAGAACCTGAAGAAACAACCTCATGATATTCGCTTTCCTGAAGGTGTGGAGGCTAAAATACTACTGCTTTCCTACAGCAAGCACTCACCGCATATACTGCACCTCCATACCGCAAAGAATTAACTATAGAAAGTAGCCATCGATCATTAGGCCCTAAGCCCTCTACAGATCAAAAGCCGAGACCTATAATTGTAAAATTTCTTAATTACACCAGTGTAGAGCTTATTCTGCAGAAGGCACATGAAATAGGTCAACTAAAATGGCAAGATTACAACATTTATATATACCGGGATTTCTCCAGAGAACTGTCTCAAAAACGAAGGGCATACACTGCCGCCAGACGGTTAATGCATCAAATGGGAATTCACTTTAATTTAAGGTACCCAGCAATCATGCGATTATATCTAGGAAATACAGTTAAAGACTTTCACAATCCTGAGATTCTCATGTTATTTTTAAATAACTATTCACCAATTGATAAAAGTGAAATAGGGAACAGTCAAACCCCACCCGCAGTTACTGTCTCCGAGAATGTGAGCCAGGACTTAGCAAATAACATAATTACTCACAGTGCGACGGATCGTTCTCTGATTTCCTCGGGTGATTTATCTGGGGTGCAGTCTGGCTTTGTGCAAAATGGCTCTAGTACTCAACTAACCAGACCAACAACGAGTAATTGCAGCCATGAATATCTAAATAAAAATAGTTCTAAATCTAACGCTGAGGCACTAATCTACACGAACGTCACAGTGCAAATATGCTGTGCTACAAGATCTGCCTCCTTTGTGATGACACAGAAATAGAAATGGGTACCTCGATAAGGGAAGAAGTAGTTTGTGAACAAACAGAACCCTCTTGGGCAGGCTGTGAAGAGAAATCCCCAACTAAAATTACTGAGCCACCAAAGAAAAACGCGAGGCAGAGTAAATACAAAGGTGACACTTCTCCCACTAAACACTGGAGATGAGCACCACAATGTATGCTTGATATATTGTTTTTATTAGAATAAGGCTCAAGCATAATGAAGGGGACCCTGATTTCTGGTAATGGATCAAACTCTTCATCTTGGAGGTTTTAGGGAGAGACGGAACCATATGATCAGTAGGAAGCTTTAAAACGCAAGGTAGTTATGAGTGGCTGTGGCGGGACTCGAAAGTTGGCATTAATATAGTCACGATCCAGGCATGCAACACAGGCACCAAAAGAAGCATTTTGAACATAATTTGGTAATTAATCTACGTCAGTAATAGCGTTATGACCACAGGGGACTATGTTAAAAAGAGTGTACTGTCATTTTTGTTGTCTGGATCACGGAGGAACAGTCGGACCGAATAGAAACTCGCCGTGAACACCATAATTGTGTTTGGGATTTTTTCTCTATTTTCCTTTTTGTTGGGTTTATAATAATTATCTTTAAAACTTAAATTAGCTTATTTTTCTTTTAATTTTATAAGATGTACCCATTAAGTGGAGCGCATTCATTTATCTGGAAACCAATTAAGTTATAAGAAGCCTGTTATAAGTTGCAATACTTAGGACTAATTAATACAAAAAGCAGTTATATAATGTTATCAAGTAATTAAGTAATTTACTTAATTATAGTTAATGGATCCACAGAAACTTTTGACAATATTGGATTTTTTTTTCACAAGTATACTTGCAAACTTTCTTTGCTAGGGAGAAAGGAAAGGCAATATATTACAAAGGTGTAACTCTCTTTGCTAGGGAGAAAGGAAAGGCAATATATTATAAAGGTGCAGCAAATGTATACTAGACAGATTAACCTTAGAATATATTGAATATGTGTTGGGAATACAATATACCATATTTGTACATATTGTCTAACCTTTCGAAAGTAATTTTTTTTTTTTTTTTTTTACTCCTTTCCTTACCAGAGGTGATGCTGGATACAGTTAAGTTAGTGGAAGGTAATATTTCTAACTTTAGCGGAATTAAACATTTAATATCTTTTACCCTATTTAAAGGGTTATTATAAATAATATCACTCAGTCATTGCTAGACATTATTTGACCAACACTGGTTGTGTTAATACATTAAGGAAGATTGGATAATTCCCTTTTCCTCTCTTACTTTTAATTGGGAACTCCCTTCTTCCTGATAGATAAGCTACATCCTAGATTGCAGAGAGGTGGTCTTGGTCTCTTTGACTCTTTTTTGTCTTTCTGCTTAGACCGACCTTATCCACTCTGTATATCTTAGATGATAGTTTTACTTTATTATTATGCACTGTTGTTGTTTAAGATTGTTAGATTTATAAGAGTTAGAAAGAGCTGCATAGAAAATCATCAGATAGAAAGGATATATTTTGTCAGTTCATTTATATTAAAAACACATGCCAACACTATGATAATATATAAAACTCATTATAATTTGACAGGTATGTCATTGTCGTATATCAATCCGCATTGTTGTCCCTTGACATTATATTTAGTATACTGTAGACTAATAACATAATACACTATGGCAAATTTAGCATTGTGTACATGGAATGTCAAGGGACTTAATGCTCCGAATAAACATAAACAAGTCTTGAATCATCTTAAAAAACACAAAATACAAATTACGTTATTGCAGGAAACTAAATTGTTGGATGTAGACAATGACAGATTAAAAAGTGATTGGGTCGGTCAGGTGTTTGCAGCATCGGCCAATACTAAAAAAAGAGGAGTTGCTATACTGATACATATAAATTTGAGATGGACGCTTTCTAACATCCAGAAAGACACAGATGGCAGATGGCTTATTATAACATTTGATACCCCATCAGGGCCTTTAACTATAGTTAATATATATGCACCAAATTCAGATGATTCTCAATTTTTTCAGAGTTTGACCCAAATATTAATCACGTCAAACATGAACAATTCCCCAGTACTAGTTGGAGGGGATTTTAACTTAACCTTAGATGCATACATGGATAGGAGCAATGGCTCATTAGATTGCCACCCCAAGAGTTTAATTATTATAACTCAATTAATGCGGGATTTGGGTTTATCTGATATTTGGAGAACTCTTCACCCCAGAGATAGAGAATATACGTTTTATTCCCCATGTCATCAGACTTATAGCAGAATAGATTATTGGCTAACTTCTCCAACAATAACTGCTAATACAATTGAAAGCATTATTCTACCATTAATTATATCGGATCATGCTCCAGTTAAGCTTTTGTTTACATGAGGCTCCCCCCCCCCCCACAAAATCCTTCACCTGGAGACTAGATCCTCTATTACTTAAAGATCCTGAATTTGTACCTTGGATTAAAATGCAAATAGAAGAATTTGTACTTATTAATGATCCCAAAGACACTTCCATGGGTACCACATGGGAAGCGCTTAAAGCTACATTACGGGGTAAAATAATCAGCTATGCGGCCCATAGACGGAAGCTTAGAGAACAACAAATTAATAACCTTGAAAAGCTATTGGAAACAAAGCAAAGATTATACTCTAGCTTTTCTCATCCTGACCCATCCTCGAACCTACATTATGAAATTTTGCAATTAAGAATGCAAATCAATGAGCTAATATCCAGGAAAACAGAGATTGCTTTGCTCAGAATAAAACAAAAATAAAGGGAAGGTGGTGAAAAAGGGAGTACAATTCTTGCCTACAGACTTAGAATGCAACAGACAGAGCATTACATAGCTGCCTTGAAAGATAATACAGGGAAGACTCAAACTAATGAGTCTGCTATTAACCAGATAATGACATCTTTTTATAAAAAAACTTTATTCTTTATCTTATTCGCCATCAACTTCAGACATTACTCTTTCCTGGACAAATTAGCACTTCCTCGTCTCTCATGAGAACAATACATTCTCTAGACGTTCGATTACTGTGAAGAGATAAAAATGTTATTCTTTCTTAAATCTGGGCGTTCTCCGGGTGGAGACGGTTTTCGGTTGAGTTCTATAAACTTTGTGAGGAACAGCTATGTCCTCTATTATGTAAAGTATTCCATGAATCTTCCCTATTAGGCCATTTACCATATACCATGACAGATGCAATAATTACAATTCTTCCTAAAAAAGATAAAGATACTTCCAATCCGGCTAATTACAGTCCAATATCTTTACTTAATACAGATGGTAAGATCTTCGCTAAAATCTTGGCAAACCGTATAGAACCATATATCCCAAAGTTAATTCATAAATCTCAAGTAGGTTTTGTTAAGGGAAGGATGGGCTCTGATAATCTACGCTCTCTAATAAATCTTATTTACAAAGCCAAGTCTCTCAGTTCTCCTGCAGCAGCGATTGCGATAGATTTTGAAAAAGCTTTTGATTCTCTGGGTTGGAATTTTCTTTTTCTGGTATTATCTCGTTTTGGTTTCAGTAATCGATTTTGTTCTTGGATTAAACTTCTTTATACTAATCCCCACGCTAGAGTGCTTACTAAATCCACATTGTCTCAATCATTTAGGCTAGAAAGGGTTACCAGACAAGGATGCCCTCTTTCACCTTCTCTTTTTATCTTAGCTCTGGAAACTTTTGCTACTTTTCTTAGACAAAACAATGATATTAAGGGTATTAGTATCGGTCATACGCAATATACAACATTATCATATGCTGATGATATGCTAATTTTACTAGAAAATCTAAAATCATCTGGAGAATTACTTAAAAACATCTTTAATTTATTTTCTAGACTTTCTGGACTTACAATCAATTATCAAAAATCGGAAATATTACCATTGAATAGACATTGTACTCCTACCATGAATATACATCTGGGCTTTCAATGGGCCCCATGTTACATTACTTACTTAGGGATTAAAGCATCAACTGACTTTGATAAGATATGGGAAAATAACTTACGTCCATTACTTGCTAATATTAAAGCAGATTTAGACAGATGGAAAAATCTGAAACTATCCTTCTTTGGCAAGATAGCTGCAATTAAGATGAATATTTCTCCTAAAATTTTATATCTATTTGCCTGCATCCCTCTTAAATTACCTCCCTCCCTATTGGAAAATATTGACAAAGTTATCGGAAATTTTATATGGGAAGGTTGTATTCCAAGTTTTAACCGCGTCAAATTACGATCGCATTGGTCTCAGGGTGGCTTTGGATTACCATGGTATACGGCTTATATGTGGGCCTTTAGAGCTTCACAAACTATTAAATGGTTTACCAAACCCAATTATAATGTACCATTATGGTATGACATGGAAGCATCTTTGTCTCCAGGATACACGCCTAATAGTAATATTTATTTCTCATTATCCCCTAAACTAAAAAGGCATCCCATAATAAATGCATCCATTTACTATTGGTTTAGAATGCATAAATGGCTTAAATTCGACCCTTCTCCTCTATCATTTACACCTATTTGGGGCAATCCAAAATTCCTACTAGAAAATAAACCATTATATTGTAAATCATGGATGTATAAGAATATTCTGTTTTTACGTGATATTTCAACGGACAATGGCAGCACACTTAATTCTTTCAGTAATATCCAAATAAAATGGAATATCCCTAAGGAAGAATTTTGGAAATATCTACAAATTCATAAGGCCATATCCCCCAACTTTCAGCAATGTAACAAATCAGAATTATCATGTTCATATATGAATACATGGATTAATATCTCCCACGGTTTGATCAGTAAAATATACAGACAGATTAGAGACAGACTACCAAATCAATCGCTTTTAGCTAGAGACAAATGGAACCGAATATTAAATGTAAATATTATGGACCTTCAGTGGGACAGTTGCTGGAAAAACTGTCATGACACCTTTAAGGATATACGTAGTAGGTTGATTCAATTTAAAATTTTACATTTATGGTATAAAACACCATCTCATTTATATAATATAGGTTTAGCTCCCAAGAATAAGTGTTGGCGATGTAATTTGCCAAATGGAGATCTCTTACATATATTGTGGTCTTGTAAACCTATATCTAATCTATGGCATACTGTTCACAATTTAGTTACCCAAATTATCAGACATGATATCATCTTTGAACCCAAATTTTGCCTTTTAGGAATCATAAACAACAACACAAACCTAACAAAATACCAAATTAGATGGTTACAGATCTTATTTATGCAAATTAAGAGACTGATCTTAATACAATGGAAAACTCAATATATACCTACTCTTAAAGATATTTTAAATAGTTTGACCCATATCACATCTCTGGAAAGAATTTCATATTTGATAACAGACCGACTAAATGAGTTTTATCTATGTTGGCAGGACTATTTAAATTTCCTTCAAACACACACGGACTAAATATCGAACATCATGTACGTTAGATATACCTCTATTATAGAAGCAGAGGTACAATCAACTTTCTATGCAGCTCTTAGATTTAGTATAGATTATAATTATACCTAGAGAAATTTCTATCGCTTTTTTCTTTTTTATTTAATATTAGATTTACATTAAGTACATACAGTGAAGATATAATGTAATATGTGTTCACAGAAACTCCCTACCAGGGTATCAATATGTTAATTAGTATACTGGAAAGCTAATAACTTATTATGCCTTATATATCAACATTCTTAATACCCGGTATACAATGCGAATTATCATTCATATCCGATTATGTAAAATGTACTATATATAATGGACAAATCTTTACAATAAACAAATTAACTGTAAAAAAAAAAATTTCTATATTTCTATGAGCTACGGGGTGAGCTAGCAGCAGATCTGGCAGTTATGGTCACAGAGTCATTTAACACAGGGGTTGGACAGGAGGACCAATGTTGTCACTCTACATATAAGTGGTAGTAGGGAAGATGTAGGGAGCTATATGCTGGTGAGCATCAACACCGTAGTGGCGAAGAACATGGAGGCACTGCTTAAAGAAAGAATAGTGGCACCGTTGGATGACCTAAAGGTGTCTAAGCAGAATACAAAGGCTGCTGGGAGAGCAAGTGGTATGCTGGGGTGTATAAGCAGGGGTATCACTATGTACTGTAGTGCAAGTGGTGGTGTGGGGGCGGGGGTACCGAACTCAGTATGTAGGGTGCTAAGTGGGTGTGATGGATGGGAAGGCTGATGTAGGCATTTGCTGGTGCACTGCCAGAGTATGGTAACAGTCTTATTAAATAAATGTCATCCATGGACATCAGGAATGCGATGTCTTAAAAGATTTTAGGGTCAGGCTTTCATGATCCTTGCAGAATGGGTGGGTACCTCAGGACTGCAGGATGGCCCATATTGTGCCTATTTACAAGGATGGTGCACGAGAGGAGACGAGTAACTATAGGCTGGTTAGCCTGATGTTGGTAGTGGGCAAAGTGATGGAGGTCATCCTGAAGGAGAGGATGGAGGGGGATCTGAGGGTATGGGGTCACCCAGATGATCACCAGCATGGCTTTGTTAAGGGCAGATCATGCCAGACCAATCTGGTGGAGTTCTATGAAGGGGTAACAAGGGCACTGGATCAGGGTAGGCCAGTGGATGCCCTCTTTCTGGACTCCGGCAGGGCATTTGACTCCATGCCACATCATGGGCTACTGATTGTGCCATAGGCCTTTACTCTGTCAATGGCCTATCTATTCATACTCATCTGTATTGCTCCTTTATGCCTATCCAATTCCTGTTTGAAGCACTGCACTGTATTCATATCCACCTCTTCCTGAGGTAGGACGTTCCATGCATACACCACCCTTTCTGTGAAAAAGAACTTCCTCACATTACCCCTTAAATGGTCTCCCTCTAATCTCATGCTGTGTCCTCTTGTCCTGCTATTTTACTTATACTGAGATATGTTAGACTCTTTCACCTTGTTAATGCCCTTAGGATGTTTGAATGTTTCGATCATATCACCTCTCTCACTCCTTTGCTCTAGGGTATGGATATTGAGCTCTGTTAATCTGTCCTCATATGTTTTCTGATGCAGTCCCTGCACCATTTTGGTTGCCCATCTCTGGACTGCCTCCATTTTGTTGATGCCCTTGTGCAGGTGCGGCCTCCAGTACTGCACACAGTACACTAGATGGGGCCTAACCAGTGTCTTGTAAAGCAGGATTATTACATCCCTCTTATGATTTGTGATACCCCTCCTTAAGGAGTGCCTCCATAATCTTGCCCACGAGGTTAGAAGCACAGCCCATACTCTCAACAACATGCCATTCTACTGTCTGATTGACACTGTGGCCCAGATATTCAAACTGCGCTCAAAAAGTGCGCAATTGCAGGAGCAAGCATAAGTCTATTGTGCCCATGTGCAAGAGATGCGATATTCAAAGAAGGAGTAGGTCAAATTGCGCTTACAGCCAACGTCTGAATATCGCACTACCTGCACCATAGCGCAACTAGGGAGGGGAAGCTGAGCAGATGTGATGTGCTATAGCACAGCAAGGGATGCTCAGCTCAGCAGTCCAGAGGTGCCATGGCACAACCAGGGATGCCCCCCAGCTGCAGAGCAATGTAACTGCACAATCAGGGAGGGAGGGGCCCATCACCCATGCCACAGATGGGCAGAGGAACACACAGCAGAACAGACATTGCCCCCCCACACCCCAAGCACAGCACAACCAGGGGAGGGCTGGAATAACCACTGGTCCATGGAGACAAGCAACCAACCCACAGCCTGGCCATGGTGCCCCATCACACCTACCAGCAAGCTGTGACTGGCACACAAGGAGGGGGGACCACCCTGGGCCACACCATCCCCCCCAGTGCACAGCACACCCTGCACTGTGACCCCCAGACACCCTCCAAGAGCAATGACCACCACTGCAGGAATCCCCATGCATGCCACCACCCCCACAGTGTCAATGCAACCCTGTACACCACAGAAACATGCAAGCCAGCCCCACCATGAGCACCCATCAGCAGGTTGCAGCACACGGCAATGCAACAATGGCAGACAAAGTGCCACCATGCACTGTCCCCCAAGGTACTGCTGAGAGACCGACCATGTGTTGGCACAAGAGTGACCCCATATGGGATGGTCGTGTAGTTGACATCTCCACCAGTGGTACAGCACTCTGCACAGTATTCCAGTGACACACCCTGGCTCACCACTGGCCACAACAGCCAGCACAGACACCCACAGTGGTGAATGGAAGCATGCACCACACCAGATGCCACACAGGGTCTGGACAGACACCCACCCATACCCAAGGGCACAACAACACAGGGACAGAGTGTTGGGGCAATCAAGCCCCCATTGAGGGTCCATGTAAGCCGTGTACACACAACCTGCAGTCCACCATGGCACTGGAGTTCCAACCACCCTGCGCAGGCACCATGGACCAATACCCCACCATTAGTCACCCGGAGCACAAGCCACAAAGAGTGGGGCACATCCCCTGCAACACACTCAAGCCACAGCATGGAGGTGGGACAATGACCGTGTTGCCCACAGTGCCATCTGAGCCAGGCATGCACCACTCCAGTGACATGGGCAACCCAGCAAAGTGACGGGTACAGTGTCCACCCTGCAGGGAATGCCACCACTGACATGCCAGCAGATCATGCAGGTCACAGACAGGCATGTGTGTTAGCTGCACAGGCCATGGACAAGCTGATGGGTGCACCATGGACACAGAGCACGCGCCATGGACCACTGCACACAGTCATCCAGTGCACGGGGAACAACACACACAACACAGACACTGACTGATATCTACCCCCACACCATAGACACCTCCACACGGACACACAGACACATACCCATGACTGCACCACCCCTGATGCCATGCACACCACTGCAGCTGAGCACCTATAGCCTGCTGCAAATCAGAGACCACCACGGTATTCATATAAAAGTCATATGCATTATAAAAATAAAGAAATCAACTATTTACATAAACAACAACTATATACAGTTATTTGGGGGGATACAAAAAAGGTGGGGGTGGGTAGGGAAAAGGAGTGGACAAATGGGATGGGATAGGAGGGGTGTGAGGGTGGGTCCAGGAGGGGATGGGAGGTCAGGGATCAAGGGACTATTGGCTCCCACGCCGGTCCAGGATCTGGCTCCCCCTTGCTCTGTGCCTCCGCAGTACCCCCGACTCATCTATCCTTTGAAGGATTGTGACCGTCTCTCGTGCCAGGATTAGGAGCTCCTGCAGGGTGTCCCTGATTTCCCTCAGATGTCACCCACCTAGGACAAGGGAGCACAGTCAACAAGTGTGAATGCACAACCCCATACAGCCCGCCCACTGTACATGGCACACAGCCATGGGACATACCACTGTGATGGTGTGTGACCAGCCGCAGTGATCACATCCACAGGACCTGCCCACCCAGGCGCATACAGCCATGCAGAACGCTGCACACACCCACTGGCCAAGTCACGCACAGCATCACCGTGGCTGTCTAGTGACATGGCTATGTGGTGCAAAGGCAGTGGCATAGCCATGCACCTGGTGCACGCATGCACCACCAGTGACACACACCCAGACATGCATTGCCACTGGACAGTGTTGACTGTAACAAGTGGCGTGCATGGCAGTGATGTCAATGAATGGTGGCCATGCCCCACTGCCCACCTTGTCACACAGCATGCAATAGTAATCATGGATGTCTGGCACTCACCCACATCGGGCCAGTCGGGTGGCCGTTGTTGGTCCTCAGCCCTCCTGGCTGTGGCTTCCACCACCCTCTGCTCCGCATGCACTCGGCGCAGTTCATCCGGGCCTGTGGGGACAAAAAGGAGAGAAGAACATCAGTACATTCCCAAAGCAAAGTCCCCCTGCCCCAAGGAGTGTGCCCCCCCACCCAGCCAGACCCACCCACCCCACACCCTGTGAACACCGCCACAGCCAACCCCACACAGTCCCTTCCCTATGTGCTGGACACATACAACACTGTGACTCATATGGATGATAACAGTGTGTTGATGGAACCCCTACCTGGACGTTGTACTGTGCCCCTCCTGGCACGTGACCTCAGTCTGGCCAGTAGCTC
Organism: Neoceratodus forsteri; assembly: GCA_016271365.2. Classification (NCBI taxonomy): domain Eukaryota; kingdom Metazoa; phylum Chordata; order Ceratodontiformes; family Ceratodontidae; genus Neoceratodus; species Neoceratodus forsteri. Next base: position 763,895,529 of record CM057451.1, read on the forward strand.
CGGCTCCCTCCTCTGCAGGTTACCATATCAGTGCCTGCACTGCTCAGCTGTTCAGCCCCTGCCTGTCACCTCCTCGAGGGCAGTGGCCACCTCTTGCCACACCTGGGACCTTGCCCTATCTAGGGGGGCCTCCCCAAAGAGAGGCCCATGGTGTGGCTCGACTGTGGCCACCAGATTCGCCAGTTCGATGGCCATCCAGGGAGCAGCCCTTCTCCCTGCCATTGCATTAGGTGTAGTAGGCAATATGGTGCTCTGCAGCATGGTACCCCATGTGCAGATGCTGCGTGGTACAGCGCTGCCATTCCTTAGCTTGCTGTTACCGAACAGCGTGATAGAGGTGCACCTATGCCTGACGCATGGCGCCAAGGGGCAAAGGTCAGGCACAGGGTCAAGGGTCCCTGGCGCAAGGCCACGCACAGCGCCATTGGATGACAACGCATGTAGTGCAATTGGCTGCCTGTGTGTCAGCACCACAGTGGACTATCGGGCAGTTGGGCCATTGCGCCTATGAAGGCCCATTGCTACAGCGCCATGTAGTGACCTTCGCTATAGTGCTACTGGCACAATGGTGGCTGTGCCCTGCATTGTCTACCGCACACAGCACATCATCAGCACAGCAGATGCCTGCGTCAGCAACCTGGGCATGCGCAGTGAGGTGTACCACGCATGCCACAGAACTGCGCCATTGGCTCAGCACGTTCGACACAATTGCGCAAAGTGCAACAGCGCAATATTCAGCTGTCATATGCAAATCATCCGATCAGCCATTCAATGGTGCAGCACTGCAATTTGCATCTAATTAAAGTTGCTCCTCACCTCATTTGCATGGACTGAGCTATAAAGGTGCGACAATGTGCTGCAGTGGCCATAGTCGGTTGCTGCAGTTTATTGGTGAGTTGCATGCTGTGTGGGAGTGTGGACTGTGGATTCAGGGACATGCATGGGACTGCACAGTCACAGGTAACAACTGCCATTCTTACAGGCTACATAATGACCAAGCACATTCTTGGAGAGGAGGACAACAGTGGTGGGAGGAGGAGGAGGACAAATTTTACTAAGGCCAAAACTGAGGCCCTTTTCGAGGCCTACCTGGCTCAGGAGCCATTGCTCAGTGGACGGCGGGGCACCATTCAGGCCCATGCTCCTGCATGGGAGGAGGTGGCACATGCCATGAACCTGCATGGCAGCCACCAGTGCTCCGTGCAGGAGTGTAAGAAGAAGATGGGCACAGACAGGAGGAGGGTAAAGGAGAAGGTCGCTGCCATCAGGGCAGCACGTGCTGCAACAGGTGGGGGACAGCTGGAGGTGGTACAGCTCACCCCAGCAGAGGACAGGCTTGCTGCAAGCATGCACTGAAGTGCCATAGAGGGAGTTCCGGTGGTGGCTTCCAGACAGGTGGTGGCCCATCTCTGCATGGTAAGTCATGGTCTGTCTGGGGGAGCAGGGTAGGTCACACGAAGTAACGCGACTTTGCTTTCCCTTACAGATCCTGAGCATCTGCATGGGTCAGCGGTGGTGGGCCTGTCCACTGTGGACAGTTGGATGGAGTCAGAGGTGGGATCATCCACCTCCACAGGTATGTGTGGATCTGTATGACAGTGGGGCCACCTGGCTGTCCACACTGATGTCATTGAGACAGGTGTGGAGGAAGCCCTGCCTGTGTCCCAGCATGCTGGCATCCATGGATGCCAGCACGCTGTGGCTGTGGCCAGGGCAGAGTCCGGCACCAGTGATGATGACACAACCGTCATGGGCAGTGACACATGTGTGCCACAGGATGGACACACAGCAGGGCAATTCGCACCCATGGCTGTGGCTGGTGCTGCCGTGGGGGCCTGCATGTCAGCACAGTCCCAGGCTGTGCCTGTCAGCACCTGTGGGGCAGCACTGGTGTCTGTTCAGGACAGTAGGTCTGTTGTGGCCACTGAGGTGGCACGACTGTGCCCTGGGGTGCGGCAGCCAGAGGGGCAGCATCAGCAGTCACCCACTGGACCTGGGAGTACAGGGTTCAGTGGCGGCATCTGTGCACTGCCTGTGGACATGCCCAAACCTGGTCCTGGTGCACAGCACCCACCCTCAAGGGTTGCTGAACATCAGGCCCTTGCACACCCTGAGGGACAGGATGCCAAGGAGGCTGACGACCTCTTGGAGGAGCACACCTGCCAACTGAGAGCATCAGTCCAGCAGCAGATGTGGCTTGCGACGTCCATGGAAGCACTGTGTGTGGCTCTGGAGTGGGCAGAGGAGCATCACAGCAGAGACACCGAATGGATCCTGGCATGGATGGACCGTTTGCTGGAGGATATGACCACTGTCATTGACAGGCATGCACAGGCGTTCATTGCTGTCATGGCCACAATGGGCACACAGTCAGGTGCCCATGCATCGCGGACACCACGCAGTGCACTCTCCACCCCCTATTCCTGGTGTTGTGCGACTCCCACCCTGTCAACACTGGGTTCAGCTGTGGGCATCCTGAGCACTCCTGCTGCAGGCATGTTCGGTGTGCTGCAGACCCCTGCACAGGCACGGTCACGTTCACGTAGTGGAACCCTTGGGGGACCATCGGTGCCACCCCATGAGGCCAGTGGTCAGCCTGCCAGTGCTGGTGGGTCTCGGTGGGGCTGCCCATGCATCTGTGGTGGCCGTGGCACTGTGTTGCGAGACTGACCTGTCTCCCAGCGCAGCTACTGTCTGGTGCTGCCCTGTGTGCATTGTGTGTTTCAGTGGACAGTGCATGGGTGGGTACCCAGCCCTGCACGTGGACACACAGTCCACCTGCACACCCTCCCAGCTGCTGTCCACAATTACATGTGCATGATGATGCCTGCATTGTGCTGTACACCAAAGTGCAATGGTGCCCAGCATCTGACACACGCACATGGACAGGCAGTGGGCGTGGTGGCCTGTGGACATGTGTGTTGCTAGGGTGTGCTTTCTGGGTCAGTGTGCCTTCTGGCCTCTGTGCATTTTTGTTGCGTTGTGTGTGTGTGCATGTGTGTGTGTGTCCTTCAGCGTGGCATGTTAATCCTCACCCAGCCCTGGCTGTGTGTGTGCCTCTGTGCCCTGCCACTTCCCTGAACCGCATGCACCCCCAGTGTGGGTTCCTGCATGTTTGTGGGTTGTGCCTTGGCCACTGGTGGTTGTGCATGGCTCCATGACTTACCTGCATTGGCTGAAGTGCTCCTCTGTGATGGTGTCCTGGTGCAGCTGTGCCAGTCGGAGCAGTCGTGGGTCCCGTAGGCCAAGGGGGGGCTGCCAATCACCATCATCACCGGCGTCCCCATTGTCCCCATAGCTGTCCCCCTCTTTGACCTGTACAGCTATCCCACATTTGTTGGCCATGTTGTGCAGGATGCAACAGGCCAGGAATATCCCACAGGCCTTTGAGGGGCTGTACTGTAGGACACCGCCAGAGGTGTCCAGTCAACGGAAACATGACTTCAGCATCCCGAACACCCGCTCGATGACATTGCATGTGGTGGCGTGTGCCTCATTGTAGCATTGCTGCAATGGGGTCGTGGGCCGCCGGTAGGGGTGTGAGCAGCCAGGGATGGAGAGGGTATCCACTGTCACCTGTGTGTAGAGGGTGGAGGTTAGTTTGTGATCAGCATCGCCCTGCCCCAAGCCATGTAGACCACTACCCATGGCACCTCTGGCCATGACCCCCAGGCCCTATATTTGTCCATTTAGTTTGCATACTCACCTACTAGGTGTCCAGTGGGGATGTTCCCACTCTTGAGTCTGTGGCTCAGTGCCGACTGGTGCCAGATGAAAGAATCATGTGCTCCCCCAGGGTGTGTGGCACAGACATTGATGATGTGCCCCCTGGCATCGCACACCACCTGGCAGTTGATGCTGGCATAGCCCTTGCGATTTATGTATGCTGCCCCCTCATGGCCAGGTGGTGTGCATATGGCCACATGGGTGCAGTCTATTGCCCCTAGCATGCCACGCATACGTGCTACCCTGTGGAACTCCTGTATATTTGCTGTGTGCTCCGCCACTGTGCTGGGGAAATGGATGTACTCCTTAGCATGTGGCAGCAGTGTACTGAGGAATTGGGTGAGGTGGCATGATGTGGCCGACTGGGTTATGCCTGTGGTGTCCCCGGTTGGTCTTTGGAAGGCACCTGTGGTGAGCAAGCACATGCAGGCTGTTACCTTGGTCTCCACTGACAGGGCATGGCTCCGTTGTGTGGGTGCCTGCATCACATCACTGCACAGCTCACAGAGCCACCTCAGAATTGCCCTGTTCAGGTGGTACCGGCCCACAATCTCAGTATCAGTGTACAGCTCAAAGCTGGTGCAGGCTCAGTACTGCCTGTTGGGGGCATACAGCCGACGGGCCCTTCCACGGCCATGCCCCCCTGATGCCCACCTTCTCACCCCCTCATTACAGCCTCCATGTGGAAAGTGGCACTGGCCATGTCCCTGGCTTGCGTTAACCCCCCCGGCAGCTGTTACTGTATTCCCCCCGCTGTCCTGGCTGCTATCTCCCCTGCACCGGGTACACCTGCCTGTGCTGGCCTTTGAGCTGTGTGGCTTCCCACACCTTCCCTGTGCCTATCTGTTGCTGTGGTCTTTCCCTGGCCTGCCCTGTTTCTGCCACTTGCCCTTTCTGTGTGCCTCTGCCTCTGACACATGTGTTTTCTCTGCAGCGTTCTTGCGCCTCTTCCTTGCTCCTTTTTATTTTGGCTCATTTCCGCTATGGCACAACTTCCACTTGCTCCACTGTTGCGCATTGCGCAAGTCTTTGTATATCACGCTGCGCCATTTATGCATGGTTCCTCCCCCTTCGGTTGTGCATACCTTCATTATCATTGTGCTGTTGCTCAGCATGATTTCGGGGGCGCAACTGCCTCCTGCTGAATATCGCAGAATGGCGCAAATTTGGTCTTGCAGAGGTGCAACCCTATTGCGCATGGCTCAACTCTTTTGAATATCTGGGCTTGAGTGTTCAGGCACCTGCTGCAGAAACAGCAGAACAGCAACAGTAGGCATCGAAGTCCTGTGGGCTACTTTGGTGCTTGGGCTATCTGACAGGGTGTAAAGGGTGCTGTGGCCACTGGTGGGTGCACTCGAAGAACATGGTAGCAGTCAGATTCCATCCATTCCATCCATGCACATCAGGAATGGGATGGCTTGTAAGATTTTAAGAATTAAAAGTGAATGCAACATGGTCAATACCCCAAAATAAAAATAGCACTTGCTGATGTGCCATTAATGAAGCAAATTACTAAAGAAAACACCACAGATTCCAATCTTTAGAGACAGAAATGTCAGTGCTAATTCAAGCCAAACAGAATGCATACTGAAACAGTGCACTGTTCATTGTAAAAAAAAGAGAAAAGGGCAGAAGGTTGGGCTTTAAATAGGGCATTTTGCAAACATAGGGGACTGAATGGTGACGAAACTTAGCAAAGGCACACTTAAACCCATAAAAATGAAAATGATAATAAAGCAATGCCAAACACCCCATTAGTACTGCACTTTTATGCACAGTTGCATCACTTGGTTTTCATTCTTAGTGCAATCTTGACAACTAGTGAGAACAGTAGAGAATGGAACAGTTTGGTTTGTTAGTCCTGCACAAACATCAGTGCCAGAAAACAAGATCAGCAGAAATCCCATTCATTCTAAAGGCTGAAAAATGATAGCATGCAATGTTAAAAAAAATATATGTACACTGAATAATAAACTATCCTGTAGTGCCTGGAGCTGAAATGCAAAGGTAAACACAGTGTACTGAACAATATTTCTGTCATGTCCACCACTTGCAACCAACACACAAACCCTTTACCAGGGGAGATGTGCCTACAGATTTAATTAGTAGCATAAACAGCAGCATATTGTGTAACACAATGTTTAGAATTTCACACTGTATAGTGCAATAATATCGCCAAATGCTTACTCTATTTTTTTTTTTAATGTTCATAAGGCATGTGTTACTGTGGACTGAGTTGCTTTCATTGATTAATAGTGTCCAGTACAACGAGTACCCCACAGACCGTTGACTCAGAGTCAGGAATGTAACTTTTAAAAAATAAAAGTGCATTCGCACCACACTGGTGACCCAGGTTCAGAACCGAGCCCAGGCCATCGGGGGTCAGCAAAGGAGGGAGAGAATTGAGCGTCTGTTGGACAGCTGTCCTCTCCCGAGGGAAGAGGTCCATGTTCGGTGCTTGACTGGCCTCTGGAGGAAGCCAGTGGCATGGCAAGTGCAGATTAGACATGGAGGAATCGGGGAGTGGTGATGCCAGCAGTGATGCCTAGGCATAGTGTGTGTGCCACTCCTCCACAGAAAAATGGGAAAAAAGCCTGCACTGCCCAGGAAAAAGGAGTGCCTGGAGCATGCCTCCAGTATGCCCTCACCTGCCCGCTACCTCCGATCTGACAAGACATGAGTATCGGGGTGCTTGCCCACCCCACCTCAGCGCCACTTGTGGGGGAAACCACAGCTACATGGGGACGGGAGAGGTAGGTCTGAGTAGGGCGAGTGATGCAGGAGGATGACTCCTTGGCAGTCCCGAAGGGTCGGGTCTGCAGGATGTAGGGGGATAAAAGAGTGATTCAAAAAAATAAATAAAAGTACATTTAGTCCCTCAGTGAATGATCCACAATTCAGTCATTTTTATTTTGCAGGGTAAAAGTGTGCTGGGGGCAAAACTGTATCGCATGCAGTCCCACATGCTTAAAAGTGCTATCCCAGTGTTAAGCATAACCCGCAAGTAGCCATAGTGATTTTTTTTTTATTCCATGGAACACAGAGCTTTTTATTTATTATTAAACAACAAACTCTGTACCATTAGGGGGCTTCACAGTAATGAAATCTAAATCTGGATTCTACACAGTATGTATTGGCATGTTACTAGGGACCACGTGGCTCTCATTGATTTCCATTGTCCTTTAAAATGCACGCCAAACAGCATTTGGCCTCAGAGACACAGATTTATTTTTAATACCAAAGAAATAAATTTATTAGGTCAGTGAAAAATTTACAAATATTTTTTGTTTTACTTGACAATGTTAACGTGTGCTGTGGGCAAAACTTTAAAGTCTGCAGTCCCGATGGTTAAAATGTGCAATCCCAGAGCAAAACATACCATGTGATTGAGCCACTGAGATTTTAAATCAAAATATTTCCTTTTAAGTCTATGGAACAATGCCATTATTATTTATTATTAAAATACAAAGATTCTAACATAAGGGGCCCCAAAGACGTGAAATCTGCATCTGTAATCAACACATTACACATCTGGGTATTACTGGGAATCTAGTGCCTTTCACTGATCAATCTTGTCCTGTAAAATGCGAGCAAGCTCAGCATTTTACATCAGAATCAGGAATGTCACTTTTTAAAAGAAAACATTTATTTATTTTCTCAGTGAAGTGTCACTTCTCCAATTATATTTTTTTACAGGGTAAAAGTGTGCTGGGTGCAAAACTGTATCACATGCAGTCCTGAATGCTTAAAAGTGCTGTCCCAGTGCTAGGCATAACCCTCAAGTAGCCATAGTGATTTTTAATCAAGGTTTTTTTTTTTATTCCATGGAACACAGAGCTTTTTATTTATCATTAAAACACAAACTCTGTACCGTTAGGGGGCTTCCCAGCAATGAAATCTAAATCTGGATTCTACACAGTATGTATTGGCATGTCACTGGAGACCACATGGCTCTCATTGATTTCCATTGTCCTTTAAAATGCACGCCAAACAGCATTTGGCCCCAGAGTCAGGGATTTATTTTTAATACCAGAGAAATTAATGCATTACCTCTGTGAAAACTTCACACTTAATTTTTTTATTTGACAGTGTTAAACTGAGCAGTGGGCAAAACTTTGAAGCCTGCAGTCCCGAAGGTTTAAATGTGCAGTCCCAGATCAAGGCATACCACGCGATCAAGCCATATGAATTTTTCACTCTGTAGACTAATAAGAGTTGGATTCATTATTAGATTACAAGCACTGTAAATAAAGGGGGCTTTACAGAAATGAAATCTACATTGGTAATCAAAACAATATACATTCGGGTGTTACTGGAGGCAAGGAGCATTTCATCGATCAATCCTGACCTGTAAAATATGTGCCCAGCAGCATTTTGCATTGGAGTCAGAAATGTGAATTTTAAATCCCAAAAATAAATGTATTTCATCAAGTGATGGATGCCTATATATATATATATATATATATATATATATATATATATATATACACCCATATATATATATAGGATTGGTAAACTTTGCAGGGGCAAAACTTCATAGCATGCAGTCCCGAATGCTAAACTGTACAGTTCCCTGTGTAAGTCCTAACCTGTGATCGAACATTAGGGATTTTAAATCAAATTCTTTTTTTATTCTATGGAACAATAAGATTTTTATTTCTTATTAAAATACTCACACTGAACCATAAGGGGGCTTCACAGTACTGAAATCTACATCTGTATAATACACACTTTACATTTGTGGAAGGCATACTGTAGGTTTACTCCCACCCACCCTGCCCCTCACCCCACCTGTCCCAAGTCCTTTATGGCAGGGGTTCTGACATCACTTCCCCAGAACTGCTAACAATGTACACCTGTTCATATCCTTAAAGGCACAGCACATTGAATAGGGGGTAGAGACACTCACAAGCTTGCACACACTAAAACAAGAACAACAACAAAAAGCATCTGTAACAGGAAGGAACACAGACATGTGTGGAGTGATGAAGTGCACTGGCTGTGGAGCAGAAGTCTTCTGGGAGACATTCTGGAGACTGCGTTGCTGCTCTATTTGCAGGCACCTCTCTGGTCTGAGGGAGGAGGTTGTTCGTCTCCATGCTGACCTGCCAAGGATTCAGGAAACCTGCTCCCCTACCAAGGGACCACCCAGACCACAGTCACTACCTCAGTGTTTGCCAAGAAAGAGGAGTGGTTGGACCACAGTGGGCTCACTGAGGGTGAGGGTGGTGGAACAGAGGTGCATCCCTCCAGTTGTGCCTCTCCACAATTCATTTGCTACTCTTGTGGATCATGGTTCCTCTATGGAGGCACCTGCAGTGGAGACCAAGGAGGATGCTGGGAAACTCCACAATGGAGACCCACAAGAGGGTGGCACAGGACCCCACAGGGGAAGGAAACAACTCCTGGTGGGGAACTCAATTGTTGGGGGGGTAGAACTGGGGGGAGTGAGGGGAAAGGGAGGTAAGGTGCCTTCCTGGTGCCATGGCTTGGAGGGACAGGAAATTAATCCTCAGGATTGTGGGAGCAGCTGCATGGGGGAGGTGAGCTGGATGTCATTATCCACCTAAGGACAAATGACCTGGCTGAGAATGGGATCAGAGCAGTGCAACAGGAGTTTGTGGAGTTGGAGAGGGGCCTTAGACAAGTAGCACACATGGTAACTTTCTTGGAAGTGCTACCTGTCTATGGCATGGATGAGGCTAGGGTACTCCACACCATGGGATTCAATGGCTGGTTGAAAAACTGGTGCAGAGCACAGGGGTTTGGCTTCACTGGGGACTGGGGTTCCACCTGGAGGGATGCAGGCCTATACAGGTGTGATGGCCTGGATCTATCCAGGAAGGGAACCAGGATCTTAGGTGATAGGTTTAAATGCTTCATTGGCAAGCATTTAAACTAGCCAAGGGGGGTAGGCACTGAAAAGGAGAAGGGAAATCCTAGTCCCCCCCCAAAAAAAATCAGGGTAGTTAGTGAGGTAAACACCAAGATAGAGCAGTCAGTAGGGAGAAGGGCAGGGGTAAATGGAGCAAAAGACAAAGGCAGTAAGGACAGGGATGGGGAAAAAAGAAATAAAGCCATAAAAAATGGAGGGTAATGTGTACCAATGCCCATAGTCTAGACAAAAAGCTCCCCAAAATGGTGGCCTTGATGGAAGAGGGCTGCCTGGATATTGTAGCAGTCACAGAAACATGGTACACAGAGAACTGTGACTGGGATGTTAACATACCAGGGTACACAATCTACAGGAGGGACCAGGAGGGAAGAAGAAGAGGAGGAGGAGGAGTAGCTCTCTATGTAAGGGAAGGGATCAAAGCAATAGAACTAAAGGGTAAACAGGTAGGAGAGGAGGCACGGTGGGTCACCCTAGAAACTGGAAATGGCACCACAATCTGCACAGGGGTTGTATACAGACTCCCATCTCAAGAGGAGGAAATGGACAAGAAAGTAATAGAAGGCATCCTTAGCATGGCAGAGAAAGAGGAGATATTGCTGATGGGGGACCTGAATATGTCAGATGTTAACTGGAGCACCTTTGCTGCAGCCACATCCAAGAACAGGGCCATTCTTGATGCCCTACAGGGGCATGCCTCAGACAACTACATCAAACCTACTTCACATGTTTTACCTGTAAGGAAACTTGCTTTTATCAAATGATCAGTTTACAGCTCTTAACTGACAGTACGGCTAGACAGTACTTGTTATTATGATGCCCTGATTTTCATACTCACAAAGGGATACATGTGGCAAACACATTTATGACATAAAAAATCAATATAATACTGTCAAACTGGGCTGAGGTTAATCAGCTTTCCTTTCTCTCTAACAATTGCTGCCCCACCTCCTTTACAATGAAGAGCATTGTGACAGAGATTGCTATAGGTCAGGAATGATAACTAGCACAACCTTCCCCATCCTTTTTACTCCAACAGCACTTGTGCACTATCTCGAGCCTGCTCCTGGTACACTCATGCACTATAATGGTTCTGTTGCATTATTACTGTTTTGTACGTTTATATGTTCTTTTGTATTATTTTGGACATGTATTGCACTTTACTCAATGTTCCACTACTGTTTATTGTACAATACCTTATGTTCCAACTGTTTCATAATCTTACAATGTTGTATTGTTTGTACTACCCACATACTATTGTAACTGATCATCCTTCACAACCCTATGTAACCCCCTCCCCCAGGTCGCACTGTGAGATGAGCAATCTGTTGTTCATTGTGCCCTCCTGGTGAAACATTTCAATAAATAAACTAGCTATCTTTAGCTGCACAGGATGATAAAGACTATGAACACACAACTGATCAGCAATGACTAGGAAGACTGCCAAATAAATATTGTGGGATGATGTTCACGGTGCACATCATGTCACCTCCTGGGTGATACCAGCAGTACAGCATTTCCTACATGTATGCTACAAGTTTTTAATTAGAATGCATGTTAAATATAGCCATGAAATATTGAAAGGCATGCATTTTGACCTGAAAATTTCCAATGTAAATAAATGAGGACTTTTACCATGCCAATACAAAATGGAAGCATTGTGGGTGGGAATCAAACCTGATCCCTGTAACATGGCAGACAAAAACCAGGCTCTATTGAACTAACCACTACATCAATTAAATTTTGCCTTGAAGTCCATTACAGAGACAACAGCAAAACTGTTGCTGTAATGGACTTCGTTATGTTTCTGTTGTTGTGCGGTTGGTACACCTTCCTTACCCCCACCCCCCCAATATTAGTGCTTATACAGCTTGCTTGCCAGTGTAGGTACTAATATTACATTGCATCATTGTTAGGGTTGCCACCCTTACAGGAGGTGAAAACCATATGCTAAACCACATCCAAACTCCACCTCTAGCTCCACCTTTCTTTATGACTGACGGGTATATCGTTCCTACTTCAAAGCCACTTTAATGTCAGAGAAGACTTTTAAAAGTGATAGGAAATCATTTTTTTACTGTTATTTTTATGCATTAGTCATTTTTGTTCTTTGGCAACCAGGTAAGGCCCATTGACCATAAGGCCCATTTACAGGGGTGAACTGGGAGCACTGAGAGGTTAAGTATCTTGTTCAAAGACACACAAGATGCAAAGGAAGACTCTGAATCAAATCTAGATCTGCTAAATGTACCAAGCTCATTCATTGCTCATTGTTCTAACCTCTGTTAAACTATTTCACTTTCCTTTTCATGTTAATCATGTATTTTGATAAGCTTTGACCAATTTTTGACACATTATATATCAATGTTTGCGATAACCTCACTTCTGCATTGTGTTCACTTTAACTTGGCAGGTACTGCTGTTTCTTTTCATATTTCTAAGACATTCCACATGTTCAGACACACCATTCCAGGCTATTCATCTGAATGGCCTATAATGGTGAAACTAATATCATGGAATGTTCTAGTAGTATCAAAAATGAGAGTAGACGTAGCTGCTGAGGACTCTGGAGAAAGGGAAGCAATGTTGTAATAAAGGCTAACAGAGTGGGTCTAAAACACATCAGAATATAGGACAAACAAAAGGAAGTAACACAGGAGGGCATGTAACAGTATAAGAACTGTTTCCTTCCCAGCAGTAAAATACCATATTTAAAATTCAGAGTGGAACAGGTTAAGTTGATTTACTGCTAATGGACTTAATGGCCATATATTATACCCCCATATACAGGTAGACTGGTTTGATGAAGGTCTGTGACATCAGAACTTCTTTATAACCTGGACATGCAGCCAAAAGAGTGAATGATTTGATACAATAATTTAGAGTATGTGAGTACTAAGACTAACCAGGCAAGGCATTTGACACAGTCTCACACAAAAGATTAATGAACAAATTAACCAGCCTGGGAACAGGTCCCAGGGTTGTAGCCTGGGTAAAACATTGGCTGGATAGCAGGACACAGAAGGTAATTGTAAACAGAGTCCACTCTGAAGAAAGGGGGGTTACTAGTGGGGTACCACAGGGTTCAGAACTGGGTCCAGTCCTTTTTAATGTCTTTATATGTGACATTGCAGAGGGACTGGAAAGAAAAATATGCCTCTTTGCAGATGACACAAAGATCTGCAACAGGGTTGATACACAAGGAGGTGTGGAAAAGATGATAAGGGACTTGGCAAGGTTGGAGGAATGGTCAGAAGTATGGCAGCTTGGATTCAATGCAAAGAAGTGCAAAATAATGCACCTGTGAAACAAAAACCCAGGGGAGGATTACACAAGGGGGGGTGCAGTAACAACAACAAAAATAGAAAGGGACCTGGGGGTAATCATATCAGATGACCTTAAGGTTGGCAAGCAATGTGAGAAGGTAGTAGGGAGGGCTGGGGGGATACTGGGATGTATAGGGAGAGGCATCACCAGCAGAAAACAAGAAGTTGTTATTCATCTGTACAGACAGTTGGCAAGATGCCATCTGGAATATTGCATCCAGTTCTGGAGACCCCATCTCCGCAAGGACATAGACAGGATGGAGGCAGTCCAGAGGAGGGCAACTAAAATGGTGCAGGGTCTGCAAGAGAAGCCATATGAGGAGAGACTAAAGGAGCTTAATATGCATAACCTTGAGGAAAGGAGAGGGGGGGCATGATAGATACTTTTAAGTACCTCAGTGGAATCAACAAACTCCAAGAGGGTAGCATCTTTCTGAAAAAGAGATGTACAAGAACAAGGTGACACAATATGAAGATAGAAGGGGAACGGCTCAGGGGCAATGTAAGGAAGTATTTTTTCACAGAGAGGGTGGTGGACACATGGAACAACCTTCCTGAGGAGGTTGTGGTGTCTAAAACTGTGGGAGAATTCAAGAATGCATGGGACAGACATGAGACAATTCTTGTGGGGGGGTAGGAAGAAATAGGCTGTTGGTTAACTAGGATCTGCAGCTTATCTTGTAGGTAGGGAAATGGGCAGACTAGGTGGGCCAAGAAGTCCTTAACTGCTGTCAAAGTCAATGTTTCTATGTCTCTAGTCCAAACACCAGACTACATCTGAGTAAAACCGGATGACCAGATAAAGACCCTAAAAAAATGGATTATTCAGTCTAAAACCTGACAGGTGGCAACCCTAATCATTTTATTTCTGAGGTACCATGGCATCCATGATATAAGTACAAATGCAGGAATGATGTTTATTTCTCCAGGGGGAGATAAGGGCCCAGTCATTGAGGGAGTGGTTATGAGATTTAAGATTGAGGGTCAAAGATTTGATATCAGAACAGATGTTGCTATGATAATTGACAGCTAGTCTATATTGAAGTTACAGTACTTAGAATGTACAGCTCACCTGAGGTGGCAGGTGCGATGATAGTGGAGATGGGTTCAGTGACTGCTGAACTGAGGAGACCAGGGCTGCAATAAGTGCTGGCTATAAATGTAGGTAGTATATAGGGATCAACCCTGGAACCACACTGGAACATGGCTGTGAAGGAAAATTTATTTTAGCAGCAAACAGTTAGTTCAGAAAACAGGAGGCAAACACCAGAACTACAGAAAACAGGGAATCTCATTTAATTAACAGTTGATAAAGCAGGGAACAGTCACTCCATGGAGCAGTGAAACAAAGTTCAGTTGCTCTAGACCTTGCAGATCACATCATAAGCAAGTGGTGCTCCGGACCACAGAGGTGACAACATGAGCAAATTAGTTCAGGTGGCCACCTATAGCCTAGGTAGCTATAGCCCAAACTCATGCAGTAAAAACTTGTGGCTGAATCAGGCCCTTGCAAAACAGCAAGCAGCTACCACGCTCCTTTCAACTAAATCTGATCAAAGTTCCCAACACAGAGAACAAACCTCCAGGTGGGAAGGCCGACTACAGAAAACCACCTCTTTTTTTGTCCACTCCTATTGTGGATGCCAAACCCAGAAAAAAACAGTCCCAGACTATAAGCTGAAAAGGTCCAGGAGTTTGACTCAGGACCCCTGCCCCCTGCAATTTCCCTTCACCTCATGGCTCAGTCCTTTCCTCAGTGCTCTTCTGCAGGTAGCACCCTTTCATTTTCTGTCTGTCTAAGGGGGTTAGACTTGCAAGCAGTAGCTCTACTTTTATCCCTCATTCTGCACTCCATTGAAACAGCAGTCTTTCATTTTCTCCCTCTCAAGGGACTAAAGATGCAAGCTAGACCCAAAACCCAGGGCCCCCCAAACCAAAGGCCACCTCCATGTCCTTGTACTGACTTAACTGTATGGCCCAATAAAACAATAAATAGCTGGCTGCATGGCCGAGTGGGCAGTCAGCCCCACTCCAGTCTCCTCTATCTTCTCTCTATTGGTGAATTCCCTATGGCACCAAAATCACTCCCTTTTATCTGCTTCTCCCCACGGTGCCAAAATTCCCTCTGGTCCAATCAGGGACCCAACTACCAGGTGCCTAACCAACAGAACTCCTTAATGCCCTGTGGTGCATGAGGCCCCAAAAACTATTTACAACCCCCAACCAAAGTATAAACTGGCAGCAAGACCTATATACTCCAATTTCTTCTCAAGGAGGCCACACATGCTCAGTAACCTGGAGCCACCACAAACTATTTACATTTATTTTGAGCCTTTCCTTCCTGTCTCTTTTCACCACAAGAGAAAGAAGCACCAAGCCTGACCAATCCCCCACAAATGACTGGACCCGAAGATGGAGCATCTACTCCATTAAAACCTAAATTTTCCCTTTTCTTTTCTTTCCTTTCCTGGTGACTATGCATGCTCAATAGCACGGTCACTCTATCTATTTACAAATGGCTGTCCCATTGTCACGTCAACCTTCTGGGACTGAACACCATCCCAAACACACTTCTGAAGGTGCAAAAACACTAATGCAGCACCTGTCCCATCGCAACAAAGGCCAGGCATCATGATGAGGTGGCCTGAGCTGTGAGGACCTCAAGTGGACTGCAGGTGTACAATTCCCACCGGGTAACTATTAACCCTAAATACATGGAGGGGAGCCACTGAGTAAAAGGCTCCATATGGTAAGCTTGGTTGGGGGCCTTACATACAGTACCATCATATTCCTGATGCCCTTGTGAGTAGCGAGCCATGAGTACCAAGCTCTACAAGGATAATGTGTAGTATGCATGCGTGCTTCTACTGTACTGTTGACATCAAGTTTTTAATGTCAAACTTTTGGGGGCTCACACAGCCCCACCAGTTGCCAGTACTATGGCCTGTATGCATGTAGGGTTGGAGTGGCTAAGCGCCACATATCTGGGGCATGTAGCCACTCCACACACATTGCACCCCATGCTGGATGTACAAAGGGGGGGAAGCACAGACAGTATGCACCTGATCCCACAGGTAAGCAGACCGCACTGAGCATAGTGCTGGCCACAAGAGTTCATAGGGGGGTGCAGGGTACCCAAGGGTGTACCCTGCCATAAACCCCCTATGTACCCTGTGCACACCCTGAGACATGCTGCAGGACAGGGTGGGCAGCCTGACAAGACTCTGAGGCCCCAGCAAACAGCTGCCCGATGCCACCCACCTGCCCAAACACACAGTGGTGAGTGTTGTGCCCCCCCTCCACAAAACCCATATCCCTAACAGGGGCACCAGCACAAATCTGCTGCCTCCCAGTTGCCCTACTTCCACATCTTAATGTACGCTACATATGATTTTCCAGATTGCCTCCATATCTTTTTTTTAAACATTTAAAAAAACTATTAAACAGTGGGATCTAAAAATCACAAAAGCACACACCTTGGACCAATCTCTATGAAACCTGAAAGCTTCAGATTTCAAAATCTCCTATTGTTTTAGTTATTGGTTGACAAATACCTGCTAAAATACTCCTCCCCCTGTCACCGTTGCCCCCACCTTGCATCTCCACCTTTGATATCCCCAACACCACCCTCCCTCCTCCTTCTTCCAGCCAGCCCCCATTCCTCACTCTCCACCCACCTGCTGGTATTCCCTCCTCCTCCACCAAACCTCTTCTCTCCCCTCCCTCCCCCAGTTTTTACTCATGCTTCTCCTCCCCTCCACACCCCATCTCCTACACCATGAGCTGACAAAGCCTTCTCTGGCTGCTTCACTTGATCAAGCAAGTTTTCTTTGTGTTATTCTTTTTGTACTCTGCACTTACCCTGGTAAGGTCATACATTTCAATCTACATCTGTAATGTAAACAGCTTTCTCCATTAGGCACTGATTCCTAATCTAGTTATGTTGGTTCCTGGGTGTCCAGGATTAATGATTGACCTCTGCAACCTATGTATTATGTGGACCCCATGTAATTTTGCAATGTATCTTACCATGCAATCTGTGTAACCTTATGTTAACATATGTTCTGTCTGTTCGTCTTATGTATCTGTATGACTTGGAACCTTTGTAAATGAGTCTCTGACTCAAAGGTATTTATCCCAATCTGAGATAAATAAATAACTAACTAAATAAATAAATAGGCTTAACATTTTCAAAAACTGAGACTTTTGCATTTTTTGCACCTCTGTAACGTTACCTCCCCTGAACCAATCTACATGGAATTTACAGGAACATCAGTTCCTGACACAGAGGTTGCGCTTTCTTAATTTCATGTAAATTAGTTGAAAGAGGGCAACATTATTAATATGTAAAGTTGGCTGTAAAATTCACAGATAAAAAAGATGTAAGCCTCAGTATACTACCGTCTGTAGGTCGGCCAAGGAAATTGCAGCAACAACTACCAGCTCTCAAATCTCCTCCGCATTTAAATATATGCATTTCCCATAATGCACAGCAGCCAAATCCTAAACATCAAATATAGCAGAAAAAAGATGATTCCACAGTTTACAAAACTAAGTCAAAATGAGCACATATTCTGTAATGTTGATCACATCTGCAGGTAATCAGTAATTGTTCACTGTTGCAGTCACAATATAAAAAACTTCAGCATGTACTTTTTCCAGTCAGGTGCAACTCCCTTTCTCTTCTCCATGGTAGGAACCTTAATATCCTCCTGGAACCTTTGTAATTTTGCACTTTAAAATGACTTTTATGAAAATGTAACATGAGGAAGAGAAACATATAAACAGAGCACCGAACCCTTTCTCTTCCCCATGTTACAAGAGGATTAACCCACTCCAGAGCGTGTGTCTCTCAGGGATTAATGTATGGTTGGGTGGTTGGAACCATTCGGTCTTCGACCTTGTGGTCCAACCCCCTCTCCCCACCAGCCTTATTAATCCCTGGGAGACCTATGCTCTGTCATGTGATAATCCTTACATGAAGACACTAATACAGACCATCAAGGTAAGGCTGGAACAATTTCTGCTTAGCCAAGAAATCACAGGATTATCTCTAGAGAAATTTTGGCCTGCAGTACTGCTTTAATTCTACCAAACAGACTCTTTTTGGAACTATTGTAAAATATATGGAAATATCTGACTAAGTCAATGGCTGCCACTGTACTGGGGAGTAGAATCACAAGGGCATCCCTATAAATTAGTATGTTTGCATAAAATATTTATTTATCTCTGCTTCTGACATGGGGTAGACAAAAGGGACCTGCAGCACCCTTACAACCTTACACGAATATGTTACTATAAAAGATGAATCCCTTGAACAAAGTGTGCTAACCAGCACATCTCCAGAGAAAGGATGTAAACAGTACTTCTGAGAGATTCAACAAGCTTTTATTTCTTCAGAATAGCCACTACAGGGCATTATTTGGTTTTGAATCATACCTTCATTTAAATGCAATGTACTGCCTTTCCTCTGTGGGTTTGCAAGTTGACACATTTTGTTCTGTGACTGCATATTAGCCTTGAAGCCTGCCTAAACACATCTGAATCAATTGTGCTTAGATCAGTTGAGTTTTATTTTCCAAGAAATTACAACCTTGCTTTAGCAGGCTTGGAGAAGGTTTGATGTTCTAACAATATATGTGTGTGTGTGTGTGTGTGTGTGTGTGTGTGTGTGTGTGTGTGTGTGTATGTGTGTGTAGGAGATGAAAAGACATACAAACATGCCAGCAGATAACTTACAGCGTGTCTAGTCTGCTTGATTGTGCAGCTCCCCGTGTATTTACAAAGAGAACTGCCCTTCCCCATTTTGTTTTTGACCTCCCTCAAATACCCCCTCTCACCCATTTGCCCCCTTCTAACTGCAACTTTTCCCCTCACCCTACCCCAACCCTTCTTGAAACTGTCAACTGTTTTTAGGGATACTGCCTCCTCTGGCAGCTCATTCCACTTGGCCACCACCTTCTTGGTGAAAAAAATGACTCCTCATCTCCCTTCTAAACCTTCCCTTAGCTAGCTTTAGGCTGTGTCCCCTAGGGGCCTTGTTCTAGCTAAGGCTGA
The DNA here is from genome assembly GCA_016271365.2 of Neoceratodus forsteri. Classification (NCBI taxonomy): domain Eukaryota; kingdom Metazoa; phylum Chordata; order Ceratodontiformes; family Ceratodontidae; genus Neoceratodus; species Neoceratodus forsteri. Next base: position 763,914,531 of record CM057451.1, read on the forward strand.
AGAGACCCTCAGTGCTCACCCTGTTAATACTCTTAAGGTACTTGAAGGTCTCAATCATGTCTTCCCTCTCCCATCTTTCCTCAAGAGAGCATATGTTGAGCTCCCTGAGCTTCTCCTCATAGGTGTTGCCCTGCTATCCTTGGATCATCACTGTTGCCCTTCTCTGGACTGTCTATAGCAAGTTGATATCTTTCTTAAGATATCGGCACCAAAACTGCACACTGTTCTCCAGGTGTGGTCTTACAAGTGACCTGTACAGAGCTGAATGACCTCTGCTTTCCTGGTGATAATTCCCCCAGGTATGCAGCCCAGCATCCAATTTGCTTTTGATGCTGCTCTCTTGCAGTGTGCAATGTTTCAGGTCACTTGTGATTATTACTCACAGGTTATTTTCTTCCTCTGACTTGGTTACCTGCACTCCACCAACCAGTATTTGGTTCCAGGGTTCTTTGCCCCCAAGTACATAACTTTGCACTGTAATTCTTTTTAAGCATTGAACCCCAGCAGCCAAAAACCTTGCCAGCTGCTCCCTGAGTTTCTGTTTCTCCTCCTCCATTTTCAACCAGACCTAGAGCTTGGTGTCATCCATGAACAGGCAGATTTTATCCTTGATCCCATCTGTGATGTCACATATGCAGATATTAAGCAACACAGGACTGAGCACTGAGCCCTGTGGGACTCCTCTGGTCACAGGCTTCACATCTGAGAATTCTCCCCCGACTACAACTCTTTGACTTCTATCCTGCATCCAACTTCTGTCTTATCCTGCAGCTTAGACCCCACCCCCAGATCCTCCAGTTTCCTGACCAGTTCCCTATGAGGCATCGAGTCAAAGGCATTTTTTGAAGTCCATATATAGGGCATCAACTGGCTGGCCCTTGTCCACTGCCCTAGTGACCCAATTGAAGAATGCCATTAGGTTAGTTTTGCAGGTCCTTCCTGGCATAAAACTCATGCTGGCTCTTATTCTGGAGCCTATTTTCCTCCAGAAAGCTAATCAGTCTCTCTTTCAGGATGGTCACCATCAGCTTACCCACTGTTGAGGTCTGGCTGATTGGTCTGTAGTTCCCTGGTTTGTCCCTCTGCCCAGTTTTATGGTGAAGTACCATGTGCTCCATTCTCCAGTCCTGGAGCATGTTTTCAGACTCCAGAGAGATATTAAACAGGTCTAACAGGGACCCGCCAGAACCTCCACCAGTTCTCTAATGAACCTCGGGTGCATGTTATTTGGTCTTGGTGATTTGTCCACCGTTAGGACCCTTGGGCCTTTGAATAACCTGTCAGCTTGAATTGTGCCATCTGTGACTTCACCCTTCCCAGTCCCCACCCCTTCTCCCCTGTGGTACTGGTCTGTCCTTCTCCCAAATCAAAACTGAATGGAAGTGCCTGTTAAGCAGCTCTGCCTTTTCTTCACTACCCTCTGCCCAACTCCCCTCCTTTTGTAGCCTGATAATCTCTTCTTTTAGGTTTCTTTTCCCTCCTTATAGACCTAAAAAAAGCATTCTCACCCTCTTTCACCCCCTGGACTAGTTGTATTTCTCTCATGACCTTTGCCTCCCTTGCTGCTCTACATAGAAACAGAGCAACAGAGAAGATGATGGCAGATAAGGACCGCAAGGCCCTTCCAGTCTGCCCATTTATTTTTCTACCTTATGAATGTGCCATTGACCTTTGCTCCTTCAATGGCCTATCTATTCATACTCAGCTGTATTGCTCCCTTATGTCTATCCCATGTCTGTTTGAAGCTCTGCACTGTATTCATATCCACCACTTCCTGAGGAAGGCCATTTCATGCATCCACCGTCCTTTCTGTGAAAAAGAACTTTCTCACATTACCCCTTAATTGGCTTCCCTCTAATCTCATGCTGTGTCCTCTTGTCCTGCTATTTTTCTTACATTGAAACATGTTAGACTCTCACCTTGTTAATGCCCTTAAGGTGTTTGAATGTTTCAATCATATCACCTCTCTCCCTCCTTTTCTCTAGAGTCTGCTTGCCTTTCTTCACTTAGCAGTGTAGTCCACCCTATTTCCTCCTTCTGAGTACACTTGTACTTTCTAAAAGCTGCCTCTTGTTCACCATCACTTTTGCCACTTCCTTGCTAAATCAGCTGGGATTTTTGACCTTAGCTTTGTTACTGTTGATTTTGGCACACTCACTAGTGGCCTCTATCAATCCCTTCTTTATTACGGCCCATTTCTGTTCCACATCCATCCGCACTCTGATCCCAGCAAGGTGTCCTTTTGGAACTTCTCCCATCCTCCCATAGTCAGCCTTCTGAAAGTCCAAGATCCCCATCTTAGTCGTGATCATCCCTCTGCCCATGTCCAGGTGAAACATGGTTTTGTTTAATGCCTTTCATGCATTCTGAATTTTACAATGCTTTAAAATCCGGGTTTAAAATCTATGAATATTTAACATAACAGTGAAGGGTTTTGTGCCACATACAGTAGATATTGTTTTTAAAATTCCACCTGAAACTCTGTGAACAATATTGGAGCAAAGCTCATATTCTCCTCCCTGCTAGTCAATAGTTTGTGTGAAAATGATTCTCCAGTCATTTGGCTATGGGGATATGGCTTAATCCCTGAGTCTAAATCCGTGTTATCCAATCCTCAAATAAATAAATAATTAAATAAATAAAAAATCCACCCTGCTAAACTACACTACCTCTTGCTGCAGTTGTTTAAAGTAATGAAAGATAGGAGATGGATGTCTTATATGCAAAACAAATAATTTAATTTGAGATCACACAATACTACCCACCCTCCCCCAACAATCGCTGAATCCTTGGCCACTGGGAGCCACACAACAGAGGCCAGAGGAGTCTTTGCTGCCCGGCCCCCTGCTGGAGCAGCCGACAATCAGCTGGGAACTTCCACAGGGTCTTTCTGCTAGAGGACCACATTTCAGATGTATTTTCTTGCTGAGCAAAGCTAAAGGACACTGACTGTTTAAACAGAAGCCCTCTGAGACTGGGCTAAGCATTTGACTTTACCTGCAATTCAAATAGAAAGCCTGCGTCAGTTGGGCTAACCAAAGACTTTTGTTCTTTTTCTTCTTGGAATTCAAATGGAAAAAAACACCAAAGCTGGGCTACACAAGGACTCTGGGCTGAATTTTCAAAAAGCTCACCAAAGTTGAGCTACCCAAAGGGCTGTAACAAAATTGTAACCAGCCCACCAAAAAGCCCCTGCTGTGAGCTGCCATCCCTTAAAAGCAGGTCCCCAATTTACCTGCACTACAGTCCATAGAGCTCTTCTATGGAGTCACAAGGGTGCGAATGGTACTTCTACTCACCCTCCCCTCTAACGATTGCCGAATCCTTGGCCACTGGGATCCAAATGACAGTTTTTTTTTTGTTTTTTTTAGTTATTTAACCAAGAGTAGTTGCCAGAGGGGTCCTTACTGCCCGAGACCCTTCTGGAGCAGCTGTTAATTTCCCTGCTCCATGTCATCTCTGGGTGCCATAAAGGCCCCCCCCCCCCCCCAAGTGGTCCAGAGCATGAGCAGTCCAGAGCATGAAGGGCTGGAGTGACAAAGGTGTCACACTGTGAATGTCAGCTGTTGGAGTCAGCCAGCTACACTACCCTATGTGACACCCTGAAAACTGGAGATTTGCAGACAGAAAACTGTAAGTTAGAGTATCTAACTAGCTCCTGTATATCAGACAATGAAAGGGAATGCTAAACATGAAAACCACAGTTAAAGTGTATCACTATAAAGTGCTAACAACCCAAGTTAGGATCTGGCTCTGTTACTATAACAAGGCAAAATAATCTCTACAGGTTATGTGCTTATAGAGTGCTTTTAGTTCTGTCTCAAATTAAATCCTTTCCCCACATTATAGGTAGTACTGAACTCAGCTAGATTCCCTGATTCCACCAAGTATATTTTGTCTATAAACAACACCCTAACTTGTGCATGCCTAACTGCTAGTATAGGGGCCAGCACATGTTTACATACTGATATTGTACTGTGGTAATTACAAATATTCTTCTTGTGTGTCACTACTTCTAGCTAATACCCGCATAAGGATATGTCTACTTAATGAATAGCTAATACCATAGTATGACATCTTCTATGTGTCTACTATTAAGAACTGTCTATATTTACTGTATATAGCTGACCTCAATATTAGATATACCTATACTACTAAGAAGTTAAGTTACATTAATTGTTTGGCAGCTGTAATCAAAAATAACTTGTTTTCCTACGTATAATCATCACCCTGTTTGTGTGTTACCTCTTTGACTACTAGACACTAGCAGGGGATATTTACAAGGTGTTGGTATAATAGGTATATCTGACCATATTATGAATCAGTTCAGTTGCTATCATGAAGCCCTATGGTCTTGCTATGGTTCTCATATAGTATTACACTGCTTGTGCAGATCAGGTACCCCCTTGACTGATATGTCCTTTCCAAGGGATTGGCTCTCCCACCTCCCCCCTACTGGTACACCTCCCTTGTAGCAGTCCCTAACAACCCTTTCTCCTAATAACCCATGGTCTGACTCCGAAGGATAACTGCTACAAGCTGTTCTATCCCTGCTCAACCAGAAGAAGGAAGGGTTTCTCAATCTATCTGGCTAAACTTCTCAGATACCTGGTAAAACTAAAGTTAGCTTTATCTGAGGACACAGAGCTAAACTATGGTCCTCTCCCCCTGAACTATATAATTAACTTTCTGACTGATCCCTGCTGGGCTAAAACCAAAGACCTCAAGCCAGTCCATATGAACATTAGTAGTCTGAGGCTTAAAATTCAAGACCTAGAGAGCTGGGTTGCCACCTACAAACCAGATGTGACTGCCATATTTGAGACTCGGTTTAAGCCTCAGGTGCTTTCACATGAACTGGACCTACTGGATGTTAATGCCTTCAGTAAGGATTGGATTGGCAAAAAAGGGGGAGGTGTCCTTATCTATGTTAACTCCACCCTTAGTGCCTCCACTGCTGATATCCCCCTCACTGAACCATACTGAAGGTGAAAATATGTTTGTCAAAATTCTCCTTGATTATACAAAGCCACTTTGTTTGGGATGTGTTTATATTCCTCTTTGAGTTGCAACCCCTACTCTAGAATACCTTAAAAGGGTGTTTGCCAAGCACTCACATGGAGAAATGATAATACTTGGGGACTTCAATCAAAACTGGGCATCTGACTCCAAAACTGGGCTGCAGGCCATTCTTCTTGATGCTAACCTCATGCAAGTGATCAGTGAGCCTACTAGGCTCGACACCAAAACCGGGAACCATGCTCTCCTAGACTGGACAGTAGTTACTGACCCTACTAGAATTTTTGCTGCCAGAATCTCTTCTGAGTCCTTAAATGATCACTCACCTATACTATGTTCTGTTTATGGAAGAATAAACTACCTGGACTCCTGCTTAGAACCTTTTCAATGAGATACTATTCCTATTTCTTACCTGAGTCCTTCATCTCGCTGTCTCAAAAATTAATGTGTGCCCTATTCTAGAACTCCCTAGCATAGATGAGGCCCTCAAATACTTTACAAATAATTTCCTTTCCACAGCCATCTTATATGCCCCCTATAGGATGCCTAGGGTAAATGAGTAAGTGTCACAAATGGGTCAACCCTGACCTCAAAAAACTAATGACTTTAAGGGTCAAGGCCTGGGGACTCTATAAAAACCTGACCTGAAAGCTGATTGGCAAAAGAACAGAAAACTAAGAAACAGGTGCAAAAAAATGGACTAAGGCAACTAAAAGTCACTACTTATTTATTTATTTAGTTTTTGTTGACCGGGTAGACTTGACAGGTCTTCAAGAAAAACACCTATCTGACCCTAGAAGATTCTGGGGTCACATAAACTCTTTGCTAAAGGGAAATTCCAGCATTTTAGGAAGCTCAGTTGTGGCCAGTGATCAGGTTGTTGATAACCCCATGTAACAGCCAATATCTTCAACAGCTTTTTCACGAATCTAGCTAAATAAAAGTCCAAACTGCCTTACCCCCCCCCCAGCACTCTGATGTAAAAGAAAGTCACCACCCTAAATTTCACCTTTGGCTGGTTAGAGAACAAGAGGCACTAGGCCTTTTGAAGCATGTGAAGTCAAACACCTGCCCAGGTTCTGACAAGCTTGAACCTAGACTACTCAAAGTAGCTGCCCCAGCAATTGCCCTCCCAGTTACTATGCTGCTAAATTGGCCCTTTAATAAGTGACTGTCCATCTCAACTGGAAGGTGGCTGTGATGATCCCTATTCACAAGGGAGGATCTCATGAGACTGTGGAGAATTATAAGCCTATATCTATCCTCTGCCCATTATCAAAAGGTACAGGAGAGGTTGGTTTACAACCAACTCATGGAATATCTTGAGCAATATCACCTGCTCTCTGATAAACAACACAGCTTTGGGAAGCACTATGGCATGGACATAGCACTTGTTAAATTCATAAGTGATACTTTGAGCACCACAGACAAAGGGTCAATGACAGGAACCATTTTCATTGACCTTACCAAGGCATTTGATTAGGTTAACCAGAGGTTGCTCCTTGATAAACTGTCTCTGCTGGATTTAGACAGACACTCACTGTCTTCGCTCTCCAACTACCTAACTAGCAGGACACAGGAGGTAAAATGGAAAGGGGTCCACTCTAGCAACCTTGTCATCACTGATGGAGATCCCCAGTACTCCGTACTAGGGCCACTACTCTTCTCAATATTTATTAATGCCATTGACAAAAACTGTGGTAATGGGGATCTGCTATTACACACAGATGATACTGTTCTTTATAGGAGTGATGCAGACAATAGCTCAATTGCTTCCAAGCTCTCTGTTAGTTTAAATGTACTAGAAAATAATTTGATTCCAGTATGTTGGTAATGAATGATATGAAAACTAAAGCAGTCTTATTTTTGCCCCAACACTTAGGTACAAACAGGCAAAACATGCTCCCTCTGTTCTCTATGTCTGGGTCTCTGATTGAGGTGGTGGACAGGGTAAAACATCTTAGTGTTTACATTGATCAAGACCTTATGGTTAAACCCAATGTTGACCACATTACTAAAACAGTTCACCAGAAACTTGGCCTTCTCTACAGGTTTCTTTGACTGCTGAATCTAAGATTGCCATAGCAAGTGGTACCTGACTTCCTACTTTGTTATATGGTGCCCATGTATTACAGTTCCTCAGTAGCTCTGAATCCTGCAAACTGGTTGTCTTGTATAGCAAGATTAGTCACTTTTCATCTGGGTCTCCACCAAGGAGGCATCATTGTAAGGTTCTCGCTGGGTTGAACTGGTCTACCCTGGAAGACAGACTCACTTATCCTCTCCTTTGCATCACCTTCAAACCTACCAGGGTCTACATCCCCCAACCTACTTGTCCTACTCACCCCTAAGCCTCTGAGGTGAACACTGCATCCCACAAACAGCAACCTAATTGAAATCCCCAGGGTGTGGACCAACCTTGGCAAACCGTCTTTTACACACTCTGCCACATATTACTGGAACTCTCTTCCTGAAAAGCTACTAAATGCCATCTCTCTAGAAGGGTTAAAATAGGGGCTTAAAGTCTATTTACTGTATTAGAACACTGCCAAGGCAGCTGCTATCACTGATCCTTCTTTACCACCCCATCCCAGCTATTCAATATATTGCTGTCACCCTACACCATTAACCTGGTGTATGGTGTATTGACTGTTGGTGAATCAATGTATATATTTTTGACTGTTGGAGAATCAATGTATTTATTTATCATTGAGTATATTCGTATATAATGTCCTACCTATTAAACTACTGTCTTTTATAAGATACTGTGCAAGTTGTTGTTTTTAACTAAACATCTCTGTCCCTGTATGCAGTTTGTATTATTGACAATGTCTTGCTGTTAAGTATGCAATTTGTATTATTGCCAATGCCTTGATGTTATGTATGAGTTTGAAAATAATACTTGTAACTAATTCCAGGTCACCCCTGAAAAAGGGACCCTTGGTCTCAGATGGCTGACCCAGTTACCAAAATTCCATAAATAAACAAAATAAATAAGTAGATTGAACTATTTTTTTTTACTTTTGTATTGTAATTATTGTAAATGCTGATCACACTTGAAAACAGGCAAATCAGTTAAATGTACCTTTCTAGGGTAAACAATAAATTAAATGAAATGAAAACTAGAAAATACCAAAAAGAATAACAGGAGAGGCATCTTCACTCAGAAAGCAGGCAAACTCTGAATTCCCTATCTAGGGAGATAGAAGCCGACACTTTGTCTGGTTTCAAAAACATGCTAGACAAGTACCTTACAGAATATGAAGGAAAAATGTGGCCCCACTAATGTGGGAGATGGAAATCATGGGCTACCAGGTCTGTATCTGTCTTAACACTCTGCACAGCACATTCTTCTACTAATGCTATTACTTTGATCTTGACTGGGTTCACTGCACCCAACATTTTCTTTTCATTCTCTTCCATTGCTGGAGGGTAGGCATCTCTAATTGAATACCTGTTAAGTCCTCAGTATCATCAAGTGGGCTGTTATGGTCCAACAGTGCTAAGCCAGAGTCATGTTAGCAGTCAGTGGTCTTGGGCAGAGTTTGGCTGATGATAATAGGTAAGGTTGTTGAGCTGATCTCGGAGCTGTAACCAACATATTGTGAACTGGATCCAGGCCCGACCCAGCTACTAGTGAGCTATGTCATGCAATTGGGCCTGGTGTTTGTCAAGATTATCAGCTGTTCCCTTTCAGAGGGGGTTTTTACATCAGTGCTGAAAAATGCATTGGCAAAACCCCTCCTGAAAAAAACATCACTGGACCGAGATATCTTGGTGAATTACCAACCTGTGTCTAACCTGCCATTTTTAGGTAAGTCTATTGAGAAGCTGGTTGTGTTGCAGCTTGAGGCACACCTTGTGACCTTTGACATCTATGAGCCTTTTCAATCTGAGTTTAGGTCAAAGCACAGCACAGAGACTGTGTTGGTCAGAGTGACAATGAATTGCTCAAGGCGAGAGATAGAGGAGAACGGTCAGTTTCTGCCCTCCTTAATCTCTCCTCATCATTTAATACCATGGAGGACTATGGGATTTTATTGAACCAAGTCAGAGAGTATGTGGCACTCACTGGCAAAGTCATCTGCTAGTTTGAGTTGTACTTCATGGGCAGAACACAGAGGGTAATGATGGGAAGTTTTTCCTTGTGCCTGGTGGACCTCCACTGTGGTTTTCCTCAGGGGCTGATCTTTTACCCATGTTTTTTGTGGTATACATGCTACCCCTGGTTAGAATCATTAGACAATATAGTGTTTGGTTTCACTGTTATGCAGATGATACCCAGCTCTGTTTGTCTTTTGCACTCAAGACAATGGGCACAGTGGATGTGGTTAATCAGTGCTTGGCTGAGATCCAGGACTGGATGTCACCAAACTGGCTAAGACTGTCACGGACCAAACTGAAGTATTGGTGAATGAGCCAGGTTATATGGGGGGAACATCAGCAGCGAGAAGGGAGATGGGACTTTGTCTCATTACTTCCGGATTTACAGCTGCTATGAAGGTTTAGAATCTGGGTGTCACTCTGGATGAAGGGCTGATATTTGAGGCTCAGGTGTCAACAGTAGTCTGAAATGCTTTTTACCATTTTAGGTGTATAATCCTGATGTGATCCCTTATTCTCTTAGAGGACTTGCCCTTACTGGTGCATGCTGTCGTGACCTTGAGGCTCTATTACTGTAAAGCTCTTTGCCTCGGGGTCAGTGTAAGTCCCTAACGGAGCCTGCACTTGGTGCAGAACACAGCTGCTGTGGTGTTGACTGGCCCTTTCAGGATGAGCCACATCTTGGAACTGCAGTGTTTGCTGGTGAAGTAGTGTATCTCCTGTAAAGTTAGATTACTAACTAATAAGGCCCTAAATGGGCGGGCCCAGGTTACCTGCATGATCTCCTGCTTCCCTACAGTGCTGCATCCACTCTCTGCTCTGCTGAGAGAGGTCTTCTAGTGATATCTAGTTCAAAGTTAAATACTTTGGGGGACCAAGTTTTTAAGGTAGTATGGCCTGTATTATGGAATTTTGTTCTGGGTGCTTTGAGGGCAACCTCTCTGGTACAGGTCTTTAAAAGGGGTCTTACAATTTCTTTATTTTCCCAGGCTTTTGGGAACTAATATTTAATTTAAATTTATTTGAAAAATCAGAAATAACCTTTGAGTCACAGACTCTTTTACAAAGGCTCATCATCATAGTTACATGCGGGCATTGGATTAACAGACGTTGGGGTTAACAACAAAGGAAGACATTGTACAATGGAATATTGCAGGATGTACATCAAACATGGTTCATATTATAAAGCCAGCCAGAGACAGGCCATGGTTGAGATGCATAACAATCAATGATAGTGAACACAATGAGATACAACTTTTCACTGCAGGCCTAGAGGGCCATTGTTATACAGGCAGATAGTAATGCTGCATGCAATAGTCAAAGTAGGGATATCAGAGCAAGTAAGTTTCCCATCCAAGCTTAGTCAAAACATCTGCAGGCTGAGTGTTCAATCAGATAGTTCTTTAGAGCAGCTTAGAAAGTGCCAGTGGTAGTAAGGTGATTGATAGATGTTGGGAGTTCATTGATCCAGGAGGGTGCCCTGTAAACAAATGCTCTTTGACAAAGCACGGTCCTACAATAAGGAACCATGAGGGATGCCCTCATAGCATTTCTTGAGGTGTGGATGGGTTTAGCTACAGTGAGCAAGGAGTCAAGCCCTGAGGGAGTGGATTTAAGGGATATTTTATTCACTGTAAAACAGGTGAAGTATTTGATTCTGCCATCTAGGATCATCCAGCTGATGTGTATAATTCACAGGTGTGAGTCAATCTGTTCTGGCCTGTGACCAGCTGGCATGCCTTGTTCAAGGTGTTTTTTATCCGTGAGAGGGGGGTAGGGTCAACTGAGCCATAAATTACCAGGCCATAATCTACTAGGGAGAGGACAAATGAGGATACAACCAGGTGGAGAGATGCTGGAGAGGAGAATTGGCTGTGATGATAGAACAACCCTATCCTGGAGTTCAGTGCAGATAGTAGTCCCTGAATGTGGTATTGGTAAGATAACTGGGAATCAATGGTAATACCCAGGTATCTGAAGTATTAGACCTGTTCAATGGGAATATTACCGGAGTTAAGGATGTTTAGGGCAAAACCACAGTGTCTGTTTTGTCAGTGGGTAAAGGCCATTGATTTGGTCTTACAATAATTCTGGTTTACCTTGTGGTTAACAAACCAGGATTCGATGGTGCTGAAATGCACCTATAGCATATTTTGGAGTGTACAGGGGTTGGGATGAGAGTTGAAGATAACGGCATCATCTGCACAGAGGAGCAATTTACCAGGACAGAACAGGGGGAGGGAGTTAAGGAACAAGCTAAAAAGTAGGGGGACAAGTATGGATCCTTGAGGGACACCAGAGCAGACAGAACTTTAGGATGGGATGATGGGACCAATTCTGACCTGCTGGGTGTGACTGAAGAGATACAGTAGCTATCAAATCAGGCCACTACTTCAGTGGTTATACCCAGGGATGGGAGGGATAGGAGTAGTAATGCATGACTGACCATATCAAATGCTTTGGTAAGGTCTATATATACAGATCCTACCAAATGTCCACAATCTAGGGCCTGGTGAATGAATGAAGTGTACTCAAGAAGGGCCATGGTGGTGCTGTGTCCCCCACAGAAACCGTGTTGGACAGGGGAGAGCAGTTTATGATTGGTGAGATAGTCAGTAAGCTGATCAGCTATAACTTTCTTGCCCTGGGGTGAAATGGAGTTAGGACAGAGGCCCTTCCTGTCTTGTCCCCATACCCAAGGGCTCCGATGTCAGTACGCAGGTGCTGAGGTCTTCCCCGACAACTCATTCTAGTTGGGTGGTGTTATGCAATGCCAGATCTATTAAGAACAAGGCAACTATTATAGCTGATCTTGTTGAAACCACCGATCTGGCTTGCATCACCGAGACCTGGTGGGATGAAAATTCAGGCCCTGTTTTGGCTTCTGTAGTTCAGGCTGGGTTCTCGGTGATACACCGCCCAAGGTTGGATTGTAGGGGCGGGAGTGTGGCCATTATATTTAAATCTGAACTAGGCCTTGTGGATGTGCCATTGGGAAGTAAAAGTTCCTTCAAGAATGTGTAGGTTGCGGGATACTCCTCATAGTGGAGTACCTCAGGGCTCAGTACTTGGTCCAGTCCTCTTCAACATCTTTATAGGTGACATTGCAGAGGGTCTGAAGGGAAAGGTATGCCTCTTCGCAGATTATACAAAGATCCGTAACAGAGTTGATACACAAGGGGGGTAGAAAGGATGAGAAGGGACTTGGCAAGGTTGGAGGAATGGTCAGACATATGGCAACTTAGATTCAATGCAAAGAAGTGCAAAGTAATGCACCTGGGTAACAAAAACCCAGAAGAAGAGTACACAGTAGCAGGGGAGGTACTAACAACAACAAAAATGGAACGGGACTTGGGGGTAGTCATATCGGATGATCTAAAGGTGGGTAAGCAATGTGAGAAGTCAGTGAGGAGAGCCACGGTGATACTGGGATGCATAGGAAGGGACATCACAAGTAGAAAAAGGGAAGTGGTTATCCCTCTGTACAGACAGTTGGTGAGACCCCATCTGGAGTACTGTGTGCAGTTTTGGAGACCACATCTACACAAGGACATAGACATGATGGAAGCAGTCCAGAGGAGGGCAACTAAAATGGTACAGGGTCTGCATCAGAAATCATATGAAGAGAGACTGAGAGAGCTTAATATGTATACCCTTGATGAAAGGAGAGACAGGGGGACATGATAGAAATGTTCAAGTACCTCAAGGGAATCAACAAAGTCCAGGAGGGTAGCATCTTTCAGAAAAAGAGATGTGTAAGAACAAGGGGACACAATTTAAAGATAGAGGGGAGATGGCTCAGGGGTAATGTGAGGAAATCTTTTTTCATGGAGAGAGTGGTGGATGTGTGAAACTGCCTTCCTGGGGAGGTTGTTGGGGCTAAAACAGTGGGGGAATTCAAACATGCATGGGACAGACATACACAAGGCAATTGTAGTGGGGGTTGACAGGAAGTAGACTGTTGGTTAACTAGAATCTGCAGCTTATCCAGTAGGTAGGGAAATGGGCAGACTGGGTGGACCAAGTGGTCCTTATCTGCCGTCAAAGTCTATGTTTCTATGTTCTATGTTTCTATCTACCATCCACCAGGAGATGGTGGAGCATTCCTGCAGGAGACAGCGGACTTCATCACAGACATGGTGTTGAGGTCCCACAGATGGATAGTTCTGGGGGACTTCAATGCCTGGGTCAACAATGAACTCTCGCATTTAGGTCAAAATCTCCTCTAGCTGATGAAATTGCTGGGCCTCACACAGGTAGTTACCTCCTCAACCTATATAGGGGGTCACTCTTTGGATTTGATCTTTCTTTTGGGTATGGAGGTAGCTGATTTGGGGGTGGAACCAGACAGTTGGTCTGACCATCACACCATAAGGTTCAGCTTCAGGTTCCCCCCAATAGGTCTGCCCCTATGGAGATGGCTCAGTACTGCCCTTTAAGGTAAGTTACCTCTAGTGACCTATTGGTGATACTGGACCTTTTGGGTCTGTCAGGTGACTGCATGAGTACAGGTGATCTTGTATTGGCCTATAATAAGGCTTTGGGAGATGCCCTGGACAAGAGTGCTCCTGTTTGTGTTGAGCCCCTTACCCTTCACCCAAGGAACCCTTGGTTTGATGGTTCCTTGAAGGAGTTGAGGCGAGTGGTCGAAGGATGGAGAAAGCATGGTGAAAGTCTGGCCTTGATGCTGATAGCACACTATGATGGCTATCAGTCATAAATCACCCATAAGAATGCAGAATTCCTGTCCAGGGAGATTTCTGCTGCACAGAATCGACCAGCTCAACTTTTCCGGACCGTTGACAGGTTATGCAAGTCACTCTGTCTTCAGCCCAGAAAAGCTTTTTCTCAGCTGAAATGCGAGGAGTTTGCTCGATTCTTCACAGATAAGGTTGCCAGCATCAGGTCTAGCATTGTCCCGGCCTCTTCTATGAGGGATTGTGGTGATCGGTGGGAAGTGGCATGCACTCAGTCTATCTGGTCAGATTTCTGCCAGCCAGAATTCACAGACATTGTGAAGATAATCCAGACACTGTGCCCAACCAGTTGTAGTTTGGATCCAGGCCCTACACCCCTTTTATTGTAATATGTTGATGTTATATGCCTGATCCTTGCTGAAATTGTCTGGAGGTCCTTGGAGATGGGGGTCTTTCAAGAACCCCTAAAGGAGGCAGTCATTGGACCACTCCTTAAGAAATCCTCCCTAGAACCAGACTGTCTAGCCAACTAGTGACCTATCTCTAATCTGCCATTTGTTGGTAAGGTTATTGAAAAGGTGGTTGCGTTGCAATTGGATGATCACCTTACAACTCACATGGTCTATGATACTCTCCAGTCCAGATATAGGAAGAAGCATAGCACGGAGACTGCTCTTGTCTGAGTATTGAATGACCTCCTGATGGCTAGAGATTGAAAGGTGCGTACCATTCTAGTTCATCTTGATCTCTCTGTAGCATTTGACACTGTAGACCATGGTGTGCTGCTGGAGTGCCTGCAGCTTCTTTGTGGGCTTTCTGGTACAGTCCTCAAATGGTTCCATTCTTTCCTCATGGGCAGGTCTCAGAGAGTTGCCACCGGTATCTATTCCTCTGGAACTCACTCCCTGCCCTGCGGGGTGCTGCAGGGCTCCATTCTGGCCCCCATGTTGTTTGCAGTGTATATGCTGCCATTAGGAGATATCATCAGGTGATACAGTTTGAGTTTTCACTGCTATGCAGATGATACTTAACCGTATATGTCCTTTCTGTCCAGACAAAATGCTGCACTCTCCATGCTAAACAACTGCCTTACTGAGATCAGAACCTGGATGAGTACTATTTATTTATTTATTTGTAAGAATCAGTTTACAACCTTTGAGCCAGAGGCTCGTTTCCAAAGGTACTTCGTCACATAAAGACATACATTGTGTTTTTGGTTACATAGCATAGATTTGCAAAACAATAGGCGTTCAACAGAGGCGCCACATCACACTGTGGTCAGACAAATACAATTAGGTTACAGGGTACATGTAATTGATAACAGGTGTTACACAAGTTGGTATCAAGTGAGCAATCTAGTTGGTAAACACTGAAACAGCTGGCACTGGCCAGGTTAAAACATAGGCACGGTGTACAGGGAAGTGGTGGTGGGGATGGCTAGGTGGAGAGCTGCCCGGAGCGTTGTCAAGAGAAGCAGAGGTGGAGGCTACTTTCAGAGACAGGAGCAGTTACGAGTGCTGATGATGTGGTTCCAAAGGGTGGTTTTGAACTTGGAGATGGTTGTGGCATTGGTGATGGGGCAGGGAGAGAGTTAAACCAGGTTGGGGCTCTATAGCAGAAGGACCTCTGGCAATGGCTGGTTCTTGACCTGGGGACCATTAGAGTGGTCTCGTAGGAAGACCATGTTGCAATAGTGGGAGGGCTCTGGTGGGTGGATGGATGCCGTTACCCCAGGGGGGGAGAGCCTGAGTAGGGTTTTTTTTGTAAGGAGACAGGTTTGGTATCGGAGCCGTTCATCCAGGGTAAGCAGGTTAGCCTCGACATACAGCTGACAGGTGTGTGTGAGCCTGGGGGCACCAGTAATCAATCTGCAGGCTTTATTCAGGGTTAAGTGAATTTTATTGAGTGCAGTGGTGTCGGCAGCACCATATACTGGTAGACCATAGTCTACAAGGGACAGAACGGATGATGTAACAGCGAGCCGGAGAGCATTTGGGAAGGCAGGTTCTATTGTGGAAGAGGATGCCAAGCCGTGTGTTAGTGGCGGATGTTAGGGCATTGATGTGGTTTTGAAATGTGAGGGCTGAGTCGAAGGTAACCCCAAGGTATTTGTAGGAGCAGACTTGTTCCAGTGGCTGATCGGTACTTGGAAGGATATAGAGTGGGTGGTTGCTAGCTTTGTTTTGGGGTGGGAAAAGAGCATAGCTTTGGTTTTATTAAGATTGATGAGCAGTCTGCGCTCCCTAAACCAAGCCTTGGCACTGTTGAAAGACTGCTGTAGGGGTCCTGGAGGGAGATGGGATTGCGGTGGGTGGCAAAGGACAGCGTTGTCTGCATAGAATTAGAATTGCCAGGGCATGCACTGGGCAGGTGTTCAGATAGGCGAGAAGAGAGGGGCCTAGGATGGAGCCTTGGGGACCCCAGAGAGAATGGGACGGGTATCGGAGAGTGTGCTATTCATTTTACACACTGAGATCGAGCGTCAAGATAGCTAGTGCACCATGCTAGGGGCCAGCTGAGACCACGTGTGGCAGAGTGCATTCAGCAGAAGTGGATGGGAGACGGTGTCGAAAGCCTTTGAGAGGTCGATGAACACTGCACCAGCTAGGGAGCTGGTATCCAAGGAGGAGTGTAGAAAGTTGGAGAATTCAATAAGGGCAGTGCTGGTACTGTGACCAGCACAGAAGCCATGTTGCTCTGGGCATAAAATGTTATGCTTAGCCAGATAATCAGTAATTTGAATGGCCACCACTTTCTCCAGGGCCGGTAGTTGTTGGCCGATGACCTGTCGCCCCCTTTATGAATTGGTGTGATAATGGCTGTTTTCCAAGCTGTGGGAAATTGTCCCAGGCAGAGTGACTGGTTAATTAGGCTGGTGAGTGGGGCAAGGACTTCATCTAGTACCAGCCTGAGGATGCTGGGGTCCAGTGAGTCACTGCCGGGACTGTTGCCATTCAGAGCTTTGATTAGGATGGGTCTGGCTTCCCGGGTGGAAATCGTGCACAGGTGGAAGCTGGAGTGCTGGAGGACAGGGGGAGGTTGGTTGGGGGGAGGGTCAAAGAAATTACATGGGAGGACTGAGCTAAGGTCAGTGAAAGCGGTGTTGAACCAGTTAACTATGGTGGCAGGCTCGGTGGAGGTAGTGCCATGTCTAGTGAGCTGGGATGGGGCAGGGGAGCAAGCTTTACCGTTAAGTTGCTTAATATTATCCCAGAAAGTCCAGGCTGAGCCCCAGGAGGAGGTAAGGAAGGCCTGGTAATGGTCTGCCTTGGCTTTCCTGATGGCCCATGAGCACTTATTCCCGGGCTGCATTGTAGGCCTGCCTATCAGACAGACGACCTGTTTCAGTGGCAAGGTGCCAGAGGTTATCCCGGTTTCTAAGTAATTGTAGAAGGGCCGGGCTAACCCAGGGGGCGTTCTGTTTTTTGGACCGGATTTTGGTGAAGGGTGCAAAGAGATCACAGGCCATGTTAAAGGTGTGAGTGAAGAAGGCGAGGGCAGTGTCAATGTCGGTTGTACGCTGAATGGAGGACCAGTTTTTGCAGCCCACCAGGGCGGAGGCGCCTGCGGAGGGTGGTCTGGGCTTTGGGTTTGGATTTGGGGACTGCCCAATGACATAAGATAGGGGAGTGGTCACTTAGGGAGTCTGGGAGGACCTGGATGTTTTGGATTTTATGGGGTCGTCGGTTAGTTATAATAACATCCAGAAGGGTGCTGGTACCTCTCTTAGGGTTAAGTCTCGTGGGCTGGGTGATGAGTTGCGTCAGATCTTGGGCGGCAAATGAGTCTCTGATCGCAGATGAGGAGGTGCTGAGCCAATTTACATTAAGGTCCCCCACTAGGATTTGTTCCGCCTTGTGGTGGAGGGTGGCCAGGTAGTCCGTTAAAGATACCAGGGCCGGGTGCTGGTTCTTTGGGGGAACATAGGCTGTGGTGAGATAGAGAGGGCTCCTAGAGGGGTCTGGGGTGAGTTTGAGGGTGAGAGTCTGGGCCCCATTTATAAGGGCAGGGGTGGGGAGTGCATGTCCAGGTATTGTGTCCCTAGTGTAGATTGCACAGCCTCCCCCTCGTTTGCCTACTCGGTCCTCCCGGTATAAGGTATAGCCTGGGAGGGAAACAAATGAGTCAGGGGTGGATTTGGGCAGCCAGGTTTCAACCAGGGCTATGATGTCTGGTTGATGAGCCAAGGCCCAGCACTGTAGGGCGTCAAATTTCTTCAACAGGCTGCATATGTTCATGGAGGCTACTTGAAGACCAGTGGTCTGGGTGGGTGGGTGGGAGGGGCAGGGCCTGGGTTGGGATGTATGTTCCTGTTAGGAGTAGAAGGAGGAGAAGTGCTCTGGTCAGAGGGAGGCAGATGAGGAGTTTACGCGGGGCGATAGAATGAGGAAGGGGTTTTGTTGCACAGGGGTGGGTAGGGCAGCACAGGCAGAAGGCCTGTGTGATCAAGCGCAAGGGAGCTGGGGGAAGGTAATGTCTGGAAGGGGGTGAGGTGGAGAGGAGCATATGGGATGTGTGGAGGAGGAGGGAGGGGGAGGAGCAGTGGTAAAGGAGGAGGGGAAGACAGGAGGGTAGGTAGGAACACTGGAGTAGTGAGGCCGAGGGTTAATAGGGACACTAGGGTTGGTGGAAGGCAAAGGAAGGAGGAGGAGAAGAGATAGGCCAGTGAGCAGGGGATGCACATGCATAGTTGGAAAGGGTGGGGGTGCTGAAATGAGGAAAGAATGGGGGTACTAGGATGATAGAGGGGAGATAGTAGCGAGAGGTCACCTCTGAGCCTAGTTGCTGCTATGGTATAGTGGCAGTGCAGGTGCCTGAGGTGCACAGAGTACCAGGTTCAAGTCTTGACCAGCGTAGCAGGAAGGAGTCTGACCAGTGGCTGTAGCAGCAGGGAGTTGGGTTCAAGGTCTGCAGAAGCACTCAGATAACACTTTAGTTGTGTCAGAGGGTTCGTGCATTTTTAGAGTTTTGAAATCCTGCAGTAAAACTAGGCAGGTGTGCTAGCTGAGTGGTGGAACTGCAGACTTTGGAAGTAAGGGTGCAGCGTTCAAATCCTGCAAAGGCAGCAAAAGAGAAGTGGTAAACTTATATTTTGGCAGGTGGGGGGGTAATAGACTAAAAGGCTTAGAAAGTAGGAATAAAATAGGTAGGCAATGTGGTCCAGAGGTAGAGCTGTGGACTCTGACTGCAAGGGTACTGGGTTTGAGCACAGCTCAGGGACAGAGTGTAAAAAGGTTTAATTTTTAATTCAGAAGTGCCTCACAACAGTCAGGCTGTAGTGCAGGACACTTTACCTCTTACAGGCTCTGGCAATCCCCGAATTCAGTCTCCGCTGCTGGGCTGAGTTTAGCTGTACAGCTAGCAGTACTAGCTGGCTGAGACTGAATCCGGACAAGACTGAAGTGTTAGTAGTGGACCCTGGTCATCTGGGGGTGGGTATGGAGGCTGGACAGGCATCAGATCTTTTGATTGATGGCATACAGCTCACTACCTCAGACCGAGTGCATAACCTTGGTGTTATTTTTGATGATGGTCTGACACTAAAATCTCAGGTGTCAACTGTAGTCAAATCCTCTTTTTACCATCTCAGGAATATCACCCGGGTGAAACACTTGGTTCATCCGGATGATTTTCCAACATTGGCTCACTCCTTCATCACTACCCACCTTGGTTACTGCAATTCCCTCTACCTAGGGCTTCCAGGGGTTGATATCCACCACTTACAGCTGGTGCAGAACGTAGAAGCCAGGTTTTTGACTGGGACTTCCAGGTCCCGTCATATTACCCCTGTGCTCTGCAAACTGCACTGGCTACCTATTTGGTGGCCGATCATCTTTAAGGTTGGTTTGCTAACCTTTAAAGCCCTACATGATGAGGGACCCAGTTATCTGCAAGACCTCTTGATACCCTACTGCCCCTTTCATCCTCTCTGATCCACTGAAGAGGGATTGCTAGAGATTCCCAGGGTACGATTAAAAACTACTGGTGCCCATGCTTTTTCTTTTTCTTTTCCGGCTCCAACCCCTTGGAATTCTCTACCACATCGGTTAAGAGAATGCCTGACCACCGATAGATTTAAGATTGAGTAAAAAACGTATTTATTTAACTTGGTCTTCCCTAACTATGGTTAACTTGTTTTTATTCTTCTGTTTTAAAGTCATATTTGTACTTGGTTTTATGTGCAGCACCTTGGTTTTGAAAGGCACTATAAAAATAAAGCTTGATTTGATTTGAATGCCTTAGAGAGGGGTGGCAAGATAGAGACTGGGCAGTAGTTTTTTGGGGCTGTACAGTCACCACCTTTGAGTAGAGGAGTGATGACAGCACAGTTACATGTGCTATAGACCTGCCCCAGGTACAGGGATAGGTTGAAGATTTTAGTAAGCGGGATAAGAACTTCTTTCAAAATGAGCGTTAGTTGCTTGAGGTCAAGGGTATCCCCACTATGTCTGGATTTAGAGATAAAGCTAGATACATTTTCAGACAGTGTTGGAGGATATCATTTTAAAATGGAAAGGGGGAAGGTCGAATGAGAAGATTGAGGGTGGGACGGTGTTTGGAGATGTGTCGAAGAACTTGGTGGGCAGCACACCGCAGAGGTCTGAGAATGTATGATTAAGGGTGTTCGCGACATCTTTAGGGTCCTGAAGAAGTTTTCCTTTAATATTAAGCTGGGAAGGTGGAAGGTGAACTACTTTTACTGTAATTTCTTTAAGATTCCTCCAGAAATCATGACCAGAGCCCCATGACACCGAAGGAGCATGACTGTAGTGGCTAGCTTTGGCTTGGCAGATTGCCCAGGTGCATTTGTTCCTGGCTTCCCGGTAGAGCTGCCTATCTCGAGGGTGCTTGGAGTCAATGACTCACAGCCATAGGTTATCACAACGCCATAACAGTGCCAACAGTTCTGGGGAGACCCAGGAGTTGTTTCTTTTTTTGATATATTACTTTTTAAGTGACACAAAGATGTTACAGGCATGGTTGAACAAGGTGATAAAGTGGTTAAGGGCAGAGTCCACATCAGTAGCAAAGAAAATGGAAGACCAGTCACAGGACCAGAAAAAAGCTTTAAGTTTAGGGAGGGATTCTTTCTTGAGCCTTCTCATATAGGTGGGGGTGGGGGGGCAGAGGCTTTATTTGACCACAGGCAGGTAGCCGGAGAGTGGTCACTGAAGGAGTCAGGGAGGACAGTGAGCTGAGAGATATGTTTAAGCCAATTGATGAAAATAAGGTCTAGTAGTGTAGTAGAACCTGTTTTATAGTTTAGACGGGTGGACGACTGGATCATCTGGACAAAGTCAAGTTCTGCAGCCGAGTCCATAAAGGGCTTAGCAGATGGGGAATATCAGTCTATATTGAAATTGCCAGTTAGGATGATTTCTAAGTTATTAGGAAGTGATGCAGTGGCAGCCAAGATAATTTCAAATGTTGGTTTCTGATCTCTAGGGGGGTATGTAGGAAACTACAAGGTTTATGTTTTTATTCTGGTTGCCAAGCATCAGTTTGACAGCCAGGGCTGGGCACCAAGTGTGATGGGAGGGAGCAAGAGAGGAATGGCCTGGAGAGGGGTCCTAATGTAAATAGTGCACCCTCCACCCCTTTTACCTAGCCTGTCTGACCTGAAAAATGAGTATCCGTTGATAGATACTGCGGTGTCTGGGGTGCCAAGGGATAACCAGGCTTCCATCAGGGTTAGGATGTCAGGCAAATGCTGGGTTTTCCAGGCCTGCAGAGGGGTTATTTTATTTAGTAGGCTCCGGATATTCATGGAGACAATAATCAGTCCATTCTGGTTATTGCTAGTGGGGGTGGAAAAACAGTTGGCCAGGATTGGGGTGCACGTTACCAGATAGCAGAAGCAGTAAAGGGGCATGTCAGAAAAGGGAGAGCCTGATAAGTTTGGCAGACCTGCAAGCCGATGCATGGGGGTGTGCAGAAATGTTTTTGGGGATGAGGAGGGAGAGAATTGATGAAGCAGTAAGGTGGAGGAGGGTGGGGAAGGGGTTGAGGAGACAGCCGGTGTCAGCAGTGGTTTCTTCTGTAGATGGCAGGTAGTACCAAGGGCTATAAAGGATTGGTCCACAGTATAGGCATTTAAAGGCAGGTTAGGTTGAGGGACTGGGGTAGGTGTAAACGTGGGCTGAGGGTAGCATAGTATGAAAAGGAGCCATGATAGGTTGCCCAGGTATGATGTAGTATGTGTAGTCATTATAGTATGTTAGCAAGGGAGTTGGATAGGGCAAACACTATGGTGCAGGTTCCCTTCTGGCAACCAAGGGTGACTATTTAAGTTATGTGCAGTGTGATTTGGTTATTTATTAGTTATGAGTTGGTTATTAGGGGTTGGTTTTATTGGAATGTTATTCTGTGCTAGGTTTTTACGTTGGTTCATATTTAGTATTTTATCTAACTCTATTTTGTACTGGCACCCTGAGCCTCTGGGGAAGGGTGCCATAAATAAATAAAATCTACTACTTCTGTTATCTCTTAATTATGGCCTGGTTCCTTCCTCTGCTACCTTAATTCTCTGCTTAGCTTCCCCAGCCTTCAATCAATCAATCAATCAATCAAAATCTGTATTTATCCAGGCGAGCATCATTGAGCAGAGCTCTTTTACAAGATGGACCTGTTAGAACTTGGTCAGGGTATCATCCATCATAAAAACATATAAATACACGTAAATAAGTATATAATCACAAACACAGTGGTGCAGTAATAAAAAGGAAGACAAGGCAAGCCATAACAGAGGAGGAGTTAAGTACAAGGGAGCAGGTCCACCATTGAACCATGCAACTGTATGCTGTATAAACCATGTTCTCTGTATAGAAGTACCAGTTAGTTCATTTACCAGGGGCAGTCACTAGAACTAGCCATGAAAATGGCTTGTAGAACCACCAACTAATGGCAGATGGGGTACCAGGAGGGGTAGGTAATATGTGAGCAAAGGATAACGTTGTGAGAAGTGAAGTCCCAAGGATAGGTCAGTAGAACTGATGCGGCGGGAGGGCCAATGGGGAGAGGAAAGGGGCGTTAGGACTTTTATAGTATGATTGCATGTAGATTGTGGATGAGTGCTATGTAGAGCTGTGATAAAAAGGCTGGAGAAAGCGGGAAGATAGTCCAGTATCAAAGGGAGGACAGAGGCATCAAGGTGTTACAGGATGGTATGATGACAGACCAGGGTCAAGGAAGAGACAAGCACTAGAACTAATTTGTTCATGGTTAAATGGTACATGTTAGCATGATGACAATTCATGGTCATGGGAAACAATTGCACTGATCATTTCTGAGACGTGAATATAAGAGCTTGAAGGATGAGATGCTGATGGGTGACCTCAATTTCAGGTTTTTTTTGCAATTTATTCCACAAGGAGGACAGTGTAAAGCTTGTAGCAGCCCTGCCAAAGTGAGACTTAACTTTGGGAACCATCAGGAGAGATTTGCAACTTCTCAGGACGTAATTGCCTATTGGTTTTATAGGAAGACAGTCTGTAGTGTATTGGGCAGTTTTATGGAGATGGCTCTCAGGGTCCATAAGGTTGCATTTTTATCACACTTGAATTGAAGAGAACTCCACCCCACTGATTGATATAGGGAGCAGTGGTGAGTGGAATAAAGCAGGCCTGTGATGAACCTCAAAGCTCTTTGATATAATGTGTCAAGTTTGGTGAGGTAGAAAGTGGGACGGTGACTGTACAGGATGTCAGCATAATCTATCAAGGATAGAAAGGTTGATTGTACCAGCTGTAGTTTGGCATCTCTAGTTAAGAAGCAGGCTATCCTAAAGAACAGTCCAAGTCTCTGTCGTAACTTTTTGAGTAATTCTTCAATGTGCTCTATAAAGAAGAGCCTATGGTCCAGCCATACTCCCGGGTATTTGAACTTAGGGACGAATTCCAACTTTTCACCAAGAAATGTAGTAATCTGTGGCACAGGATCTGATAGGGCTGAATTTACCATTTGAACTGAGGGAGAAAAGAACATTGCTTTTGTTTTCTTGGCGTTAAGTAATAGTTTTTTGTTTAGAAGTTGGTGTTGCAGCAGGTTGAACTCAGATTGAAGGTCATTACATGCAGATTGTAATAACAGGCAGCTTATGTAAAGAACTGTGTCATCTGCAAACAGATGTATGTTGGCCTTAGTTATACTTTCATCAATATTGTTGATGTATATTGCAAACAAAATCGGTCCTAAGATAGAACCCTGAGGAACACCTCTTAGGAGAGGTTTGAGAGTTGAGAGATCTCCTTCCGCTTTCACCTACTGGAAACGATCAGAGAGGTAGTTGTTGAACCACTGTAAAGATAATGGGTCAGCATCTAGTGAGAACAGGGAAGAGAGTAGCAGAGAATGGTTGACAGTGTCGAAGGCCTTGCTCAGGTCCAAGAACAAGGTGCAAGTTTAATTCCCGTTGTCCAGTTCTCTTTGCCAGTCATTAGTCACTTTTACAAGTGCTGTGATGGTGCTATGTTTGGCTCTGAACCCTGTTTGGACAGGATTAAGCAGGTTATTGGCTTCCAGATACTGCCTCAGCTGGTTACTTACAACTTTTTCCAGTAATTTTGACAAGACCGGGAGAATCGAAATTGGTCTGTAATTATTTAGATCACAGGGATTTCCGGACTTGAACAGATGTATGATGTGCGCTGTTTTCCATATTGAGGGAATAGATCCTTGAGTTAATGATAGGTTAAATAAATGGGTTATGGGCACGGCTAACACATTGATGGCCACCTTCAAAAAATATGGGTTGAGGGCATCTGCACCAGCACTTTTTTTTACGTCCAGTTTTAGCAACAGGTCTTCAACTTCTTTCAGAGTAGTAGGACACAAGGAGAAGACTGAGTCGGTGATGCTAGGATCTGCACCTTGATTATCCACCTGAGAGCATATCAAATTTGCAGGGAAATTATCGAAGGCTAAGCCTGCAGTCGCAAAGTGATTATTGAAGGCATCCAGAATTTCCAATCTGTCACTAATGGTGTTATTGTTTAAGGAGATTTCATCAGGTAGTGAGCCACCGGACATGTGACCAGACAAGTCCTTGATAGTTTTCGAAAATTTTGTGGGATTTTTGGAGGCAGAGAGAAATTCAGAGTGATAGTATGCAGCTTTTGTATCTCTAACCATTCTAGTACATGAGTTTCGTGCCCTTTTGAACTGGCACCAGTCCGCAGCAGTCTGGGTTTTGTGTGCTTTTTTCCATAGGTTATCTCTTTCAGTCTATGCAAATGTTAATAATGGTGTGAACCATCTACATGCATTTTTTGCTATTCACACCTTAACTATAGGGGCATATTTATTTAGGCCGTCTAGGATAATTTTGCTGAATATGTTGAATGCTGATTGCGTGTTTTTGGCCAAATAGAACTCTTGCCAATACAAGGAGTGTTTCAGTTCATTTATGTAGGCAGTGAGATCAAAGTACCATCTAGATCTCTTGGCAGCAAACTTCGGTGAAGTAGTAGGTTTGTTGCTTGATCTTATGCAAGCAATAAA
Organism: Neoceratodus forsteri; assembly: GCA_016271365.2. NCBI lineage: Eukaryota > Metazoa > Chordata > Ceratodontiformes > Ceratodontidae > Neoceratodus > Neoceratodus forsteri. The sequence goes on from CM057451.1 coordinate 763,939,850, forward strand.
GGAGTGATCACTGATATCACTGAAGAAGGTGCCAGCAAAGGAGAAGAGATGTGGTTTATTTACTAGGATAACATCTAGCAGGGAGCTGTTATCCATGTTCTTTTTATTTACTCATGTTGGTTCGACAAAGAGTTGAGATAATCCATAGGTGTCACAGAAAGCTACGAGAGGTGCGGTGGTTTTAGAAAGCCAGTCTAAATTAAGATCCCCAAGAAAAATTATTTCTGAGGATTGTTGTTCGAAAATATTACTCAGATGAGGTAACAATTGTAGATTGGCAGAAGGAGGTCTATAGCACCCTATGATACATAATGTTGAAGTGTGCGAGATAGTGACTCGAAGAAACAGACATTCATAAGCACTTGCAACAGATGAAGCACTCAGACAGGATGCTGTATACCTATCCTTGACATAGATGGCAACCCCTTTACCCCTGGAGTGTCTGTCTGCTCTAAATAGTAAATAGTTAGGGATATTGACTTTCCTGTCAGAGGTGGCTGGTCTAAGCCAGGTTTCTAAAACCACTAGGCTGTCCGGTAGAGTATGGAGGACCCAGGCCTGGATCATGGAGAACTTTTTTAACAGACTGTACACATTAATGTGGAGGAAACTCATGCCTTTCAGTGTGGCAAGGTCAGAGGGCAATGTGATTGCAGCTGGTAGCCCTGGATTGAGCTCCACATTTCCTGAGCACAGGAGAAGGAGGAGTAACAGTTTTCTTAGAGTAGCAGTAGTAAGCTTCGTACTGGAAACCCCTTTACATCATTGTGGACCATCGTCCTGGGGGGGGCGTGCCCCAACATTTTTTGCCCTTCCCACTAAGGGTGGCAGAGACAAGTACTCTAACTGCTATCTGTATAGGTGACGCCTCTATGATGTTGGCGGAAGTCATAAGCTGTGGTAGTAATTCATTTCATGTACCAGCGTTAATAGTAATATGAGTTCAGTGTTGAAGAATTGGGGAGTTGAAAAGGCATATATTCACATTGGGACAGGAGCTAGTTACAGAGCAGTTCAGATTAGTATCCACAGTAATAAAGGCTTAAGGTGGCATATATTGGGCATGCGATATGAGATAGAAGAAGGACCAGAGCAGGATCCACGATTTGACACACATAGTGGAATAAGGATGGGGGGGAGCTAGAGAGGATCAAGAGTAAATGGAGACTAGTACAAGGAGACGTGGTAGAGGGTGGTTGTGGTGTGGCTAGACAGCAGCGTGGTATAACTAAACAGGATAAGGCCTGTAAGTACTGGCAACAGCAGTATATCACAAGTCAGAGAAGCTATCTAAATAGCAGGGGATCTCTGCTTCCAGTGTGCGGTGTGACTTATGAAGGAGGGTATAATGTGAGGAACTGCAGTGTATTGGATAGGTTAGAAGAGGGAGGGGCGTGGTATAGGAGAGGAGCTTGGAAAAAGAGTATTTAATAAGGGCTGGGGGTGGGGGATGGACTGGTGGGTGCGGATTTTCAGCTTTAACAGTACCTTGAGCCACCGAGTGTCCGCTGCACTGGTATCAGGCTGCGGCTATGGAAGTGCCACCCGCCTGCTGGCCGGGAGTCCCTCGGCTCGAGCTGTAAGCCTAGATGTGGCTGCTCCTCGGATGGGGAAACAAGAGAAGAAGGGGGGTTTAAGTGCCTGCTGAAGACAAAAGGTCATCACTACAGGCAGGGAACCCAAAATTAACAAAAGAAAGAAACAAGAAGAGAGAGATTCAGCTGGTGCCCGTCTGTCTGCCTTGAGAATGCAGACAAGAAGGGGCTGTGATCACTCACTCTTTTTCAACTAATTAAGGTCTTTTTGTTTCCCAAGACATGAATCAGGACCAAGTTTATAATCACAGTGGTAGCAGGCTAACAGAAGTTATCTAGTGTGCCATACAATCAACAGTAGAAATGCAAAAAGAGCTTGAAATAAATTTGAGTAGCAGGGGCCATTCAGAAATGGAGACCAAAAGGCGCTCGCATTCTGATTGGTGCAGCATTAGCAGTACCTTGAGCCACCGAGTGTCCGCTGCACTGGTATCGGGCGGCAGTTGTGGACGTGCTGCCCACCCGCTGGCCGGGTGTCCCTCGGTTCGAGCTGCGAGCCTAGATGTGGCTGCTCCTCGACTTGAGCTGCTGTGTGTCCGCTGCACTGGTATCAGGTGGCGGCTATGGAAGTGCCACCTGCCTGCTGGCCAGGTGTCCCTCAGCTCGAGCTGTGAACCTAGATGTGGCTGCCCCTTAGCTTGAGCCATCGAATGTCCACTGCGCTGGTATCGGGCAGTGGCTGTGGAAATGCTGCCTACCCACTGGCCGGGTGTCCCTCAGCTCGAGCTGTGAGTCTAGATGTGGCTGCTCCTCAGCTTGAGCTACCAAGTGTCCGCTGCACTGTTATGGGGCTGCGGCTGTGGAAGTGCCACCCGCCTGCTGGCCGGGTGTCCCTCAGCTCGAGCTGTGAGCCTAGATGTGGCTGCTCCTCGGCTTGAGCCACTGAGTGTCCACTGTGCTGGTATCGGGTGGCGGCTGTGGAAGTGCTGCCCATCCACTGGCTGGGTGTCCCTCAGCTCGAGCTGTGAGCCTAGATGTGGCTGCCCCTTGGCTTGAGCCGCCGAGTGTCTGCTGTGCTGGTATCGGGCGGAGGCTGTGGAAGTGCCGCCCACCCACTGGCCGGGAGTCCCTCTGCTCGAGCTGTGAGCCTAGATGTGGCTCCTTCTCAGCTCAGCCTTCCTCCCACTCTCTTTGAACTCTGAGTCATACTCATTTTCTCTCTTCCTGACCCCAGTACTTTAGCAGGGCAGTGCACTTATTTATTTATTTATTTATTTCAGTTTCGGATTAATACCTTTGAGTCAAGGACTTGTTTTCAAAAGTTCCGAGTCAGTCAACAAGCAGAACAACTTCATACAGATACAGACAACATTGCATGTCACTTTCTCCTAGAGGTGCCTCTGTCTCTGGTCTAGTTCTGCCCCCTAAAATGATCCCCCAATCACACTACTCATTTCCTGTCATGTGAAACCAGTCCTGCGTGACCTGCACCAGCTGCCAGTGAGGTGGAGATTCATCTTCAAGGTGGGTCTTCCTACCTGCAAAGTCCTATATGGACTGGGCCCTGGCTATCTGAATATCCTCCTGACTCCTGTCCATTCTCAGCACTCTCTCCACTCCTCTAAGGAGAGCTTCTTAGCTGTTCCCAGGGCTCAACTTAAAACCTTGGGAGATTGTTCTTTTGCGGTGGTAGAACCGGCCCTGTGGAACACACTGATAAGGTCTGTGAGAGAAGCTCCCTTGGTGGAGATTTTCAAGCACAGTCTGAAGCATATCTTTATATGGAGGCTTTTGGGACTTGTTAACTGCCTAGTCATTCCTAGTTGCTGTTAAGCTGTTTATTAGAATGCTTTATGCACGTGTTTTAACCTTTTTTTTCATGTTTTCTTTACTGTGCATTTCATTGTACAGGGTCAACAAGTCTTTGATGCTGAATACTTTTGTGACATGCACTTTTATATTTTACATCTTTACTGTTTACTTTTTTTATGATAACTAGTACAGGTAAACGTTTACTTAAAATAACATTATAAAAAACAAAGCAGAGCATAATATACATACTACCATGTACCTTAATCAGAGAGGGAGGTCTCCCTTTCTCCCCATTATTATCATCATTGGGGGTCCCTTTGGTTGGAAAAGGGAAGTATTTCCATTGTTCAATGTTTTATACTTATTTGTTGATCTTTTATTGTTTATTTTCCATCTTGCTGGAACTGTCTGTCTTCTTAACTTTTAGTTTGTAATCAGGATTCTCTTGACATCTATGGACTTGTTATGTGTATTGCTCTTAGTGCAGAAGCATAACCCAGCTAGTCCATCTCTCTAAAAAAAATTTCTGTTTTATCTCTTATTGAGTATGTTAATCTCTCCATTTCCTGTATGTCTTCTACAATATTTACCCATTCCTGACACATCAGTGGCTCCTGACTAAGCTATTTCTTCATAATTGCTTTGCATAGGTCTGTTACACAGATCACCCATAGATATCTTGCATTGCCCCTCTTTTTTTAACTTTCCTTTATTTATTGAACATTTTTCAATAAAATACAATGTAAAACATAACAAGAACAACATATAAGACTAGATACAAATGCTAGGTATAAATGTTAAAACAGGTCAAATCAAATCCCACCCTTCTCAAGTCTCAAATACTGTTATAGACACAGGGTTGGATATTCAAAGGGGTTGTGCGCCTGGTGCAACAGGGTGCACCATGCACAAGCCCCCAATGTGCCCCTGTGCGATATTCAAAGGGGTAAGGTGCGCAGCGCAACCCCCAATGTGATGCGGCGCAGTGGTAATGTATGCAGCAGAGATGTAGGGGGCATGCCCATGCATATGCAGCACATCGCGAAATTAAGCCTGGGATGAGCGATGCATATGCTGGTGCAACCCCTACATGCGCCTCACACTGGTGCTCAAAGTTGAGCCACAATTCACAGGCTCAAACGTTGGCCACCTACAGGCAGGCTGCTGTAGTGAAGGTGCAACACAGCAGCCACCAGCTGTGAGTGGCCACCCACCCAGCAGGTACACTGGCCACAAGCACCCAGACCCCTGGTAGTCTAGTGGTCCCCCCACCCCATATGCCCAATCGCAGGCATCTGTAACTGCTACATTATTCCCTGGTGGTCTAGCGGTCCCCCCATGCCCGATCGTGGGCACTTGTAAGTGTCTCATTAATCCCTGGTGGTCTAGTGGTCCTCCTATGCCTGACTGTAGGCATCTGTAAGTGTTATAATTCTAGCGGTCCCCCCATGCCTGATCGAGGGGCGGAAGTAAATGGAAATGGAATCCCTGGTAGTCTAGTGGTAACCCCCCAGTATGCCCGTTCATGGGCTGTTGTTGCAATACCAAATAACTGGTGGTCAGTGGTACCCCCTCCCACCCACCCACGGGCGTCCCTTGCCACCCAGCACCCCTCCATCATAGGGCGGGTGGCAGCACCCTGCATGCCACCTGGCCGCACGCCAAATGACTGCATACAGTATGATCTGTACACCTATTGGTCCACAGTGTGGACCAATGGGCTTGCAGACCATTCAGTACTACACAGGACCAGATATGTGAATGAACGTGTTCATTCACATATCCGGTCCTGTGTAGTGCAGTATGGTCTACAAGTCCATTGGTCCATGCTGTGGACCAATAGATGTACAGATCGAACTGTACACTGTCATTCAGCAGGCGGCCGGGCAGCATGTGGTGCTGCCACCCACCGATGACAGGCGGGTGCTGGGTGGCAGGGGACCTCTGTGGGTGGGTGGGAGGGGGTACCACTGGACCACCAGGTAATTTGGTATTATAACAACAGCCCGTGAACGGGTGTACTGGTGGGATTACCGCTAGACCACTAGGGATTCCATTTTCATTTACTTCTGCCCACGATCAGGCATGGGGGGACTGTTAGATCACTAGGGATTAATGAGACACTTATAGATGCCCGCGATCAGGCATGGGGAGGACAGCTAGATCACCAGGGAGTACTGTACATTTTACAGATGCCCGCGATCAGGCATACAGGAGTGGGGGTGGCTGCAATAGCCCAACAGGGTGTCGATCCCCAACGGCAGCTGCTTGGCAGGGTGCCAGGCACAAGTTGCCAGGGATCCACACATCACATGCTAATGGGGCCATAATAACATTCAAATGGCCCCATTTGTGCCTTGCATGCATTATGGCCTCATTTGCATGCCCCAGGCTGAATATCATGGGTGATGTGCCTAGCGCAACTGCACTTGCACTGTCGCATCCCCGTGCTCCCTTTCTGTGTTTTGTGCTGGCACAGTGCTACTGTGCCATATGTGCAGTGTGCGCCCCATGCCGGGGCAAAGACTAGGCGATATAAAATGATCTAATCTATGCCACTAACTCTAAGCAGTATTCTGAGTGGAAATATGTTTCAAAGACAGTTATAATTATCACTCTTATATCCTAAGTTAGCAGTAGGTGTAGAGCAAGGGAATTTATCCAAACAATTATTTATTATAATACTAAATCTACACAATATAGTCTAATATGGTTAGTTTTGTTAATAATATTCACAAGTTAACTAATATCTTCAAGTGTGTGTTTGGCAACAAGATATTTAATATAGTGTGTCCAACCCCCCCCCCCCATTTAAGCTCCAAGATATGAATTTTAAGTACTATAACCCTCATAACTGGATTAATATAATTAAGGTAAATGCATCTTAATTGTTATTTCATAAATTAATATAATGAAATAGCTATAACATGTGTTTTTTGAATTTTTTGAAATACTGCGATCCGATTGGATATTTTTAAATGTTTTTGCTTTAACATTTTTTGTACTATAAGATAACATAAATATGAGATTTTGCCCCCATTTGAAACTTAATAGAACAACAAAATGAATTATAGCCTTAAAAGTTATTTTTGGAATATTATGAAATACTGTGAATTGATTGGTCGATGCATATTTTTTACTTTAAATTAGAAAAGTTTGTGTGACTCATACAGACACACTTGAGTTATTATAATAACCTGATTTTATTTTTTTATTCCTCTTTTTTTTGAACAAATAAGTATGAATAATGAATTCTTACCTCTGGTTGAATTCAGTAATGACATCAATTTGACTAATTAGTAAGGATATAAAAAGGATCATCAATATCAGGTACACACCCCCTCATGTAGCCTTAACTGGCAAAGCACCAGGGTACCTGTAGTAACATTCCTGGGTGTAGGAGTGTTTGCAGCCATTCATGCTAAATAAAACTTTATGTCTTTATTACTCTCATTCTATCAAGGATTATTTGGCAAATTTGTTACCTTCACTGGGGTTACACTCCCCTGGCTCTGGAGTGTGAGTCTCCTTTTGTTGTTGCATGTTATCCTTGGGGTGGCAACCCCTGACTTGCACCCTGCCCTAGCTTGCAGCACAGAACCTTTATTTGTCATACTAGAATTCATAAACCCCCTGCCCTCAGTCTGCCCAGTGCACATGGTGCTATAAGCTGATGATGGAGTCATCTCAATAAGTGAAAAAAACCTACCCTCTATCACCCATGAACTGAAAGCAAATTTTCACAGACTTGAGACATGGTTCTCTAACAATAGATTGCTGATCAACTATTAAAACATCAACAGCATGCTTTTTACAGTTCCACAGATCCAAAAGAAATTTAGGAAACTGCAGGTGCAGAGTAGAAAGGGGGTTATACTGGAGCAGTTTGACACCTTTAAATATCTCGGGATTCACATGGATAATACCCTTTTGTTTACAACTTATGTAGACCATGTTGTCAAAACAGCCAATGCAAAACTAGGTGTTCTCTATCGACACGGCCACTACACGCCATCCGAGGCCCTTAAGCTGGTCACAAGCAGCACAATCCTATCTACCATTGACTATGGCCTCATAATCTACAGTGCTGGAATGGACACGGCCCTAAAAAGGATAAAAATAATTCTCAATAAAGCTTGTAGGCTGGTCCTAGGAGCAGACTGCGGGACCCACACTTGTGACCTCTATAAAGCAACTGGATGGCTACCACTTCACCTCAGGGCTCAATACCAGGCCTGCTTCCTGGCAAAGAAAGCCATGCTTGGGCTGGCACCAGAATCTACCTCTTGTCTATTCAAACTAAATCAGCCAACTGTTAGTACAAGAAGTGTTTCAAGGGGTGGACTGGTGGTACTCTTTAAGTGTACCTCAATAGCCCAGAGATCTCTCTCTCTTATAGAGGGCCCAAGTGGGTAAATGATCTTCCCTGATCTTTTTGAATGTAGCAAGGTTACCAATTTCAAAGCTGGTCTCCAAGCACTCCCAACTCTCACTTGTGTATGTGAATGCCCAAACACAACCTTACCCCTATCCTAACAAAGAAATGAGTGCACTGCCCACTCTAATTCAAGCACTTGGAATGTCTCTAAACACCCCACCCCACTCCCCACTCTAACAGCTACCATTATCTTATCCCCTTCCTGCCTTCACCCCCCCCCACCTCCCCTTGGTCCCATCTTCTGCCTACTCCTTCACTCCCCCACATTTTATTTACCCTCATCCTATCCACCCCTCATCAGTACTACACACACCCCTTCACTGCCTACCTGCTTGACTACCTCCTTTTTATTTCTCCACGTCCCCTATCCCACACCATTGACCCTCCACCCTCAAATACAATGCCCCCCACAGTTAGCCACCAAAACGCTGCTTCAACAAAACCTTTTTCTTTCTGGTGGCCTTACCCCACCCAAACACATATTACTTAAAATCATCCTGATGAACTGTGCCGATTTGAACTGACTGGCTATTTATGTTGGACTGACGGCAACATTTCTTTGTAAATTTCTAGGCAATCTGTTTCAGTGTTTGCTTTGTCTATGTATGCTATGTAATCTTGAAAGTATGTTATCTGTTGTGTGCAAATGTATTTCTGTATATATACTATTGTTGCTATGTAACTTTGAAGTCATGGTATCTGGTATACGCAATTGTATTTCTGTAGATATACTGTGTTGCTGTTTAGTGTTGTTGTTTATCCTGTTCTCTACCATGATTGACTTGAAGCCTTGTTAAATGAGTCTTTGGCTCAAAGGTATTAATCCCAAACTGAAATAAATAAATAACTAAATAAATAAATAACTAAATAAAAAAGGATTAACCATTGTTCCATAAAGTTCTGAATAGAAAGTATAACATTCTTTAAAAATGTCTTTTTGATCAGTTCTAATTTCATTGGAATCCAATGCTGATATGGATTCTATAAATCTAGATTGCTCCTGTTGCTTAAGCTTGCTAGCTAGTACATAGAAACATAGAAACATAGAAGTTGATGGCAGATAAGGACCGCAAGACCCATCCAGTCTGCCCATTTCTTTTTCTACCTTATAAATGTGCCATCGGCCTTTGCTCTGTCAGTGGCCTATCTATCCATAGTCATTTGTATTGCTCCCTTATGCCTATCCCATGCCTGTTTGAAGCCCTGCACTGTATTCATAGCCACCACTTCTTGTGGTAAGCCATTCCATGCATCCACCACCCTTTCAGTGAAAAGAATTTCCTCACATCCCCTTAATCGGCCTCCTCTAATCTCATGCTGTGTCCTCTTGTCCTGCTATTTTCTTACATTTAAACATGTTAGACTCTTTTCACCTTGTTTATGCCTTAAGGTGTTTGAATGCCTCGGATCATATCACCTCTCCCTCCTTTGCTCAAGGGTATACATATTGAGCTCCGCTAATCTGTCCTCATATGTCTTCTGATGCAGTCCCTGCACCATTTTGGTTGCCCTTCTGACTGCCTCAATTTGGTTAATGTCCTTGTGAAGGTGTGGCCTCCAATACTGCATGTAGTACTCAGATGGGGCCTAACCAGTGTCTTGTACAGAAGGATTAATACCTCCCTCTACGACTTGTGATACCCCTACTAATACACCCCTAACACCCCTAGCCTTACCTACTGCTTTAGAGGTCTGTTTGATCATTTTAGGTCATCAGTGATGATGATGCCCAAGTCTCTTTCTTCCTTTGTGACTGCTAGCAACTCCTCCCAGCCTATAGGTGGCTTCAGGGTTTCTCTTCCCTATGTGCATGATTTTGCACTTCTTTGCATTAAATTCCAGTTGCCACTCTTCTGACCATTCTGCTAGTTTATCCAGATCTCTTCTCATTCTGTCCACCCCATCTGGATCATCTACTCTGTTGCAGATCTTGGTGTCATCTGCAAACAGACAAGCCTGCCTCTAGTCGATCTGCAAGGTCACTAATGAAGATGTTGAAGAGGACTGGCCCCAGGACTGATCCCTGAGGTACCCCACTTCGTGACTTGCATCTCTTCTGACTGTATACCATTTACCACCACTCTCTGTTTTCTGCCCGTCCAACCAGTTTGCCACCCAGTTGACCAACTTCTGACCCACCCGAGCCTACCCAGCTTATTTATCAATCTTCTATGTGGAACAGTGTCAAAGCTTTGTTGAAGTCAAGGTAGGCGACATCAACTGCTCCCCTTGGTCCACCACTCTCGGTTACCCAGTCAAAGAAATCTATGAGATTAGTTTGACAGGACCTTCCTTTTGTAAACCCATGCTGTCTTGGATCCTGTGCCCCTATGGATTCCAGGTGTTGCACTATCCTTTCCTTAAGGAGTGCCTCCATAATCTTGCCCACTACTGAGGTAAGACTGACCGGACTGTAGTTCCCCGCCTCCTACCTGCTACCACTCTTGTGGAGCGGGATCACATGAGCCCTTCTCCAGTCTTCTGGGACCTCTTCTGTGCTCAGAGACTCACTAAACAATTCTGCTAATGGCTCTGCTAGTTCCTCCTTTAGCTCCTTAAGTACCCTGGGATGTATGCCATCAGGTCCCATTGCCTTATCCACCTGAGCTTAGCAAGCTCTTGTAGGACCCTTTCTTTGTGAATGGAGTAGTGCTCACCTCCTCCCCTGTGTCCATGATGTTGAGCTGTGGGCCCTGCCCTACCTTCTCTTCAGTAAATACTGAGCAAAGTATCTATTTAGATAGATGCCTTTACAGGGTCCTCCTCACATGCTCCTTTTCTCCATTGCTTAGCAATACCCTCTGGACTTTCTCCTTTCACTAATGTATCTATAGAAAGTCTTGTCACCTTCTTTACTGTTCGTGCTAGTGTTTCCTCAGTTTGGGACTTTGCCTGCCTTACTGCCTTACCTGCTTCCCTTAGGGCAGTTTGGTATGCCTCCCTATCTTCATCCCGCTGTGTTCCCTTATATTTCCTAAAGGCCAGCCTTTTGGCTCTAACCTTTTCTGCTACTGTATTTGAGAACCAAAGTGGTTTCCTTCTTCTTTTGCACTTCCTTTTCTGTCTAACACAATGTTTTTCCTTGGTAATTTCCTTGGTTTGTCCTCCAAGTCTATGTATTTGGCTTTCGTTTTCATAATTAAGTATTCAGCCTTTCTTTAGTAAGAGAAAATAAGTCAGTTTTATATCTTTGTAAATCTCTTTTCTCTAATCACGATAAAGAGTCTTGGTCTCTATCCTCTAATGTGTTGATTTTAGAAGCTAGAGATTAATTTTGTGCCAATGTTTGCTTTTTTGTTTTGATGCAAATCTAATGAAATCACCCCAATATATTTTTTAAAGGCCGCCCATACCATGTCTAATCTTTCTATAATATTGAGATTTTCCTCCTAAAAATTTATAATAGGAAGGTTAATATAATTTATAATATATTCTTGTCTTAAGAGCATGTTATTTAGTCTCCATATGGAGTATTTTGGATAGAGTTTTGAGACTGATATATTAAGATCTATTATGAGTGGTCTGAAAGAGATCTCCCTAGTATTTGTGAGTCATTGACCTCACTGATCCGGAATTTGGAAATCAGAAAAAAAATCTATACGTGAGAATGGTTTATGAGCCAGGAAGTAGAAAGAGAATTTCCTAGAATTAGGGTTCAGAGTTCTCCATGGGTGTACTAAACTACAAAAATCAACAAGTTTTTTAAGTGCCTGGATCTTGGAATGAAGTGAAGAATTAGCAGGGTTGGATCTATCTAGGACTGGATCTAAAGGAATATTCCAGTCGCCCACCTTCCCCCCCCCCCAAGTTGAAGCCTGTATTCCAAGAAAGGAGATAAAACTGATAGCAGCTTTGTAAAAAATAAAGAAGCTTTGACATTAGGACCATAGACTGAACCAACAACTAGGGATGAGTGATTAAGTTTCTCTAAAATGATAATGTATCTGCCTTCTGGGCCCTGAACTGTTTGCAGAAGTTTAAAATTTAAAGATTTGCTAACTAATATGCCACCCCGCCTTTTACAGAGTATCGTCTGGAACCAAAACCTGAGTATAGCTAAATGTTTAAGAAGATCTAGTTCTGAGGTTAATAAATGAGTCTCCTGCAAAAGGACAAAATTATAACCTAATGTATGCAAATAATTCAATATTTGTATTCTTTAACACCAGGAAGCCACTTTAAGGGTGACAGACATAATAAGCATTGTTAAGGGTATATATTGTAGTTACAGAGATTGCTACATAGGTACCGGTATTCTGTTCACTATCCTTATAAGCTTTGTAATCTTTATAATCCTCCCTTCCCCCCAAAATTCTTCCCAATACCACTAAAACACTATTAAATACAAAAAGGATAATTGAATCCCTATCAACAAAGTAAATCCCCTTTAACCTCCTATTTCCCACTCCCAAAGACTGCTATCTTAATAACATTTTAACCACAATGATCACAGTACTAGCTCCTCTAACTCCAGCCTTATATTGAAGGTGTTAATTAACTAAAAAACAACATAGTTAAAGAACAATAATTAGCCCTTTCAGTAAGATAGAACAGTTAGCAAGGTCATATATATATATAAAAATTTTTTTTATTTTTTTATTTATTGAGGCATTCAGGAAGACCTTTGCATCACAGACTCAATTACAAAGGTTCTACATCAAACACATAGAGGAACAGGGATAACACTGACAGAGTTTCAGGTCATTACATAACATCATAGTGCAGGAAACATGCATGGTACAGAGAGTGACTTGAAGACAGGGATGACATGGAAAAGAGAAATGATAGCACAGCCACAAAAGGGTCAGTGAGGCTGTTTGTCAGAGTAGAAGTTTGTCGGCGATCGGTGAGGCGATCAGCGAGAAGCTGGTGGCAACAGGTTAGTGGCAGTCACATCAATTTCTGGTCAGGAGGTGATTACTTAAAGTGGATTTGTAAGGGCCTATTCTTGTTTTGTCAGAGATTAGACTAGGGAGTGCATTTATCCAGGAGGGGGCTTTGTGGCTTTATGTTCTTTGATATTAGGAAGTCCGGCAGCGGAGAAGCTATAATAGAGGTCTGGTTGAGTTATGGGTGGTTCTGGCAGGAGCAGCAGGGAAAGTAATTTTGTTTAGGGTGGGAGGGTGAGGCCAAAGGTAATCTTTTTGGTCATGAGGCAGGTGTGGTACTTGATTCTGTTGTCTCAATTAAGCCAGTTAGTGGTACTGCAGAGGTAACAGGTGTGGGTGAGGTGGTCACATCCAAGGATGAGACAGCAGGCCTTGTTTAGAACAAGTCAGAGTCTGTCGAGGGCCGAGGTGGGGGCTGTACTGTAGATGAGAATGCCGTAATCCAGGAGTGAGAGCACAGAGGAGTTAATGGTAAGACGCAGCACCTCAGGGGTGAAGCAGTGCTTGTACTTGTAGAGTATGCCTAGTCTAGAGTTAAGAGCAGTGGATAGTAGGTGGATATGTTGAGAGAAATTAAGTGCCGGGTCTAATGTGACACCTAGGTATTTAAAGGTGTCCACTTGTTCAAGGGGGGGGGGGTTTGATTAATGGTTAGAAATTAGGGGCAGAGGCTCTTAAGGAGGTTTTGCGGGTGGGCAAAAATCATGACTTTAGTCTTGTTATAGTTGATGATAAGGCACTGGGTGGTGAGCCAGTGTTCAGATTCATGGAGAGTGTGTTGGAGTGTTTGGTGTAATTTGAGAGGGTTTGGATCAGAAGCGAACAGGACTGCATCATCTTCATAGAGTAACAGTCTGCTGGGGCAGGCTGCCGGGAGGGTGTTAAGGTAGAGGCAGAAAAGGAGGGAGCCAAGAATGGATCCCTGTGGGACACCGGAGTGGATTGGAAGGCTGGGGGACAGGACGGTGCCTTTCTTAACGAATTGCATTCTGTCAGATAGACAGTTGTTGAACCAGTTCAAGGCATCTTTAGAGAGACCACTAGAGGCAAGAGTGTTCAATAAGAGGCCATGGTTGACGGTATCAAATGCCTTCAAAAGGTCCATGAAGATGACTCCTGAGATGTGTCCACAGTCCAAGGCAGAGTGGACATGAGAGGAAATTCAAGGAGGGCCGTGGTGGTACTATGACACTTGTGGAAGCTGTGTTGCTGGCTGCACAGGAGGTCATATTTAGTGAGGTGGTCAGTGAGTTGATCAGCGACTATGCGCTGTAGTTCTTTGGATAGGGATGGCAGGATGAAGATGGGCCGGTAGTTGTTTGTGGAGGTGCGGTCCCCTCTCATAGAAACATATAGAAACATAGACTTTGACGGCAGATAAGGACCGCTAGACCTATCTAGTCTGCCCATTTCCCTACCTACAGGATAGGCCGCAGATCCTAGTTAACCAACAGCCTATTTCTTCCTACCCCCCACAAGAATTTGCTTATGTCTGTCCCATGCATTCTTGAATTCTCCCATAGTTTTAGACCCCACAACCTCCTCAGGAAGGCTGTTCCATGCATCCAATACCCTCTCTGTGAAATAAAACTTCCTCACATTGCCCCTGAACTGCCCTCCTTCTATCTTTAAATTGTGTCCCCTTGTTCTTGCAAGTCTCTTTTTCTGAAAGATGCTACCCTCTTGGACTTTGTTGATTCCACTGAGGTACTTAAAAGTTTCTATCATGTCCCTCCTCTCCCTTCTTTCCTCAAGGGTATACATGTTAAGCTCCTTTAGTCTCTCCTCATAAGGCTTCTCTTGCAGACCCTGCACCATTTTAGTTGCCCTCCTCTGGACTGCCTCTATCCTGTCTATGTCCTTGCGGAGATGGGGTCTCCAGAACTGGACACAGTACTCCAGATGGGGTCTCACCAACTGTCTGTACAGAGGGATAACAACTTCCTGTTTTCTGCTGATGATGCCTCTCCCTATACATCCCAGTATACCCCAAGCCCTCCCTACTGCCTTCTCACATTGCTTGCTAACCTTAAGGTCATCTGATATGATTACCCCCAGGTCCCTTTCCTTTTTTGTTGTTACTACCTCCCCACCCATTGTGTATTCTTCCCCTGGGTTCTTGTTTCCCAGGTGCATTATTTTGCACTTCTTTGCATTGAATCCTAGCTGCCATACTTCTGACCATTCCTCCAACCTTGCCAAGTCCTTTTCATCCTTTCCACGCCTCCTTGTGTATTAACCCTGTTGCAGATCTTTGTGTCATCTGTAAAATGCATATTTTCCTTCCAGTCCTCTGCAATGTCACTGATGAAGACATTAAAAGGACTGACCCAATACTGAACCCTCAATGCACCTCACAGTAACCCCTTCTTCAGAGTGGAATCCATTTTACAAATACCTTCTGTGTCCTGTTGTCCAGCCAATGTTTTACCTAGGCTACTCACCCTGGGTCCCACTCCCAGGCTGGTTAATTTGACTATTAATCTTTTGTGTGGGACTGTGTCAAATGCCTTGCTAAAGCCTAGGTAGGCCATGTCCACAGCCCCTCCCATGTCTACTACTTTGGTCACCCAGTCAAAGAAATCTATTAGATTCATCTGACATGACCTTCCCGCTATGAACCTATGCTGCCTTGGGTCCTGTGCTCCACTAGCTTCTAGGTACTCAACTATTCTTTCCTTCAGAAGTGACTCCATCACTTTCTCTACCACAGAGGTCAGACTGACAGGTCTGTAGTTTCCTGCCTCTGTCTTGGTCCCACTTTTGTGAAGGGGAATCACATACGCCTTCCTCCAGTCCTCGGGTACCACACCATCCTCCAATGATTTATTAAAAAGTGTAGCCAGTGGTTTCACTAGTTCCTCCCTTAATTCTTTTAGAATTCTGGGGTGAATTCCATCAGAACCCATTGCTTTGTCCACCTTCAGTTTTAGGAGTTCTTGCAGAACCTTTCTTCTGTGAAAGGACTGGATCGACCCTTTCAAGAGTGCTTCTGTTAATTGGATTAGGCACTTCCCTCCTCTTTGTGAATACTGAGCAGAAATATTCATTCAGTATCCCTGCTTTTTCACTGTCCCCTCTGCCCACCCACCGCTCATTCTATTCAGCCTCACTATCCTCCTTTGTCTTTTCACGCCGCTGATGTACCTATAAAAGATTTTATCCCTTCTTAACTGAGTTGGCTATCTTTTCCTCAGTTTGGGCCTTTGCTATTCTGACTTCCCTCCTGCTTCCTTCTGCCTTAACTGATACAGCTCTCTGTCCTGCTCCTTCTGTGTTTCCTTATACTCCGGAATGCCATCTTTTCTTCCTGACTTTCACAGCCACCTCTTTTGAGAACCATAGTGGCTTTTTCTTTCATTTTGATTTGTTTATTTGCTTCACACAAAGGCTTGTTGCCTCTGTGATGGCAGTTTTGATGATTCCCATTGTTGCTCCACACCTCCTTCTAGCCTGTTTGCTAGTGCTTTTCTGAGGCACTCTCCCATCTTGCAAAGTCAGCCTCCTAAAGTCCAGTACCCCTCACTTTTGTATGGCTTGACTCCTGTAGTTGAGTTTAACGTGAACCACACTGTGTGATGGTCACTTGTCCCCAGATGGCAACCCACTTCTAGATCTGAGATCCTCTCACTGCCCTCATTTGAGAGTACGAGGTCTAAGATTGCTCCCTCATGAGTGGGTTCCAAAACTAGCTGTCTAATGCCTGCCACCTGTAGGGCATCAAGAATAGCCCATGCTCTTGGATGTGGCTGCAGCAAATGTGCTCCAGTTAACATCTGGCATATTCAGGTCTCCCATCAACAGTATCTCCCCTTTCTCTGCCATTCTAAGAATGCCTTCTATCATATCCTTGTCCATTCCTTCCCCCTGACATGGGGGTCTGTACACAACCCCTGTGCGGATTGTGGTGCCCTTTCCATTCTCCAAGGTGACCCACAGTGCCTCCTCTCCTTCCTGTTTACTCTTTTGTTCAGTTGCTTTTATCCCTTCCTTTACATAGAGAGCTACTCCTCCCCCTCTTCTCCCCTGCCTGTCTCTCCTGTAGGTTATGTACCCTGGTATGTTAACATCCCAGTCATGGTTCTCTGTGTACCATGTTTCTGTGACAAGCATGATATCCAGGCATCCTGCTTCCATTAAGGCCATCAGCTCAGGGGCTGTTGCCCAGACTATGGGCAATGGTACTCTATTACCCTCCATTTCCTGATGGCCTTACCCTTTGCCCCATCCCTGTCCTTCTTGCCTTTGTCACTTTCTCAATTTACCCATGCCCTTCTCCCTATCAACACCTCTATGTTGGTGTTTGCCGCACTTCCTACCATGATTATTTGGGGGGGCTAGGATTTTCCTGCTCCTTTCCAGTGCCTCCCCCCTTGGCTGGTTTAAAAGCTTGCCAATGATATATATTGGGGTGATATAGGCCTCTTCCCACCATGCAGGAAATTTCACCTGGCATAGGGAGCGGTTGAGAATACGGGTGAGCGGGGAGAGGACTTCCCAGAGGGTGAGGCGGAGAAGTCTGAGATCTAGGGAATCATTACTGGGGGGAGCGTGGTTAAGGGCTTTGGAAAGGTAGGGTTTGGCTGTCTTGGGAGTAAGGATGCATAAATAGAAAGGTGGGGTGTGGGGTGGCAGTGGGGGTTCCTGGGCAGGAGGTGGGTCGAAGAAGTTGGGTGGGGACATGGCTGAGATCCATGAAAGCGGAGTTTAGAGCTGAGGCTATTCTGGAGGGATTCAAGTTGAGGCGACCATTAATTAATATTTGGTCAGGGGGCAGATTAGTAGGCTTGCCACATAGTTCCTTAATATTATTCCAAAATTTTTGGCCGGTGCCCCAGGTGGAGGTTAGAGCAGCTTTGTAGTAGTCTGCTTTGGCAGAGCGAGTGGCCCAAGTGCACTTGTTTCAGGCCTCTTTGTAGCTTAGCTTGTCCTCAGGCAGTTGGGTTTCATTTGCTCAGAACCAGAGGGTGTCACGGTGCCACAGGAGGCCCAGGAGGTGGTCCGAGAACCAGGGGGCATGATTTCCCTTGGACATGCTCTTGGTTAGGGGGATGAACTTATCACAGGCAGCATTGAATGTGGTGGTAAATAGTTCAAGTGCCTGATCCGGGTCGAGGATGTTCATTAGGGGACACCAGTCCCAGTCTTTGAGGTAGACCTTGAGCTGGGCTAGTTTACCGCGACCCAGTTTGTGTTGAGAGGTAATTTTAGGGGGGCCTTTTGGAGCAATGCAGGACCAGGTG
This sequence comes from Neoceratodus forsteri, assembly GCA_016271365.2. Classification (NCBI taxonomy): domain Eukaryota; kingdom Metazoa; phylum Chordata; order Ceratodontiformes; family Ceratodontidae; genus Neoceratodus; species Neoceratodus forsteri. Next base: position 763,957,767 of record CM057451.1, read on the forward strand.
AAAATACTGAGGAGTGGTCACTTAGTGCATCTGGGAGGACCATGGGGCTGGTTATTTTGTGGGGACGGTTTGTAAAGACAAGATCTAGGAGGGAGGATGTCCCTGTTTGAGGGGTTACCTGGGTGGGGTCAGTGACTACTTGAGTGAGGTCCAGCACTGCAGCCTCGTAAATGAATGGAGCAGCTGTCTTAGCCAGCCAATTTATGTTGAAATCTACCATTATTAGTTTTTCATACTGCGTGGGAAAGGTGGACAGCTGGGACAGGATGTCTTGGAAAGCAAGCTTCTGGTCCCTGGGAGGGATGTAGGTGGTAGTGATTAAGAGCGGGGAGGTAAACTTGCCTAGGGATATTTTAATGATGAGGGCCTGAGCCCCTGGTTTGAGATGGGGCAGGGTGAGCACTTGGCCTGAGACTGTGTCTTTTAGGTATAGAATGCAACTGCCCCCTCATTTTCCTAGCCTATTGGAGTGAAGGAGGAGGTAACCAGGGAGGTTAACTGCTGCATCAGGAACATTGGGGGAGAGCCAGGTTTCACTCAGGGTTATAATGTCCGGGTGGTGTTGGAGTACTTAGCCTTGGAAGGAGTCCCATTTTTTTGTAGGCTGCAGATGTTGAGAGATGCTGTCAGTCGGTGGGTGGTGGGCCAGCATGCAGGTGGGTTGCTGCCGCCCGCTGGCTGACGGGGGGAGCAGGGCGGTGGGGCTCAGTGGGTGGGTAGGGAGGAGGTACACTAGACCACCAGGGTAACAGGACTGTTCTATGTTTGAAAGATTCCTGCAATCGGGCAGAGTGTGGTCTACCGGACCACTAGGGATATTGGACTGGAGGTTTATACCGATGGCCAAGATCAGGCACATAGGGGTCCATTGGACCACCAGAGATATTGGGGGGGTTCTTTGATATGAATGCCCATGATGGGGCATGGGGGTGCTGCCAGGTGTGGCAGGAACTCAGGTGGCCACCCACAGGTGGCAGCTGCCATGCTGTGCACTGCAATGCGGCAGTTCACCTGTGGATGACCATCATTTGTTCCTTTTTTGAGGGGCTAAACTTTGTGCAGGCACAGGTTGGGGTTGTGCATGCATGACTCTGCACATCCCGTGCTGAATATTGGGCTGTGCATGTTATGCATGGGCATGCCCCCACCTGTGCCTGCATACATTACTGATGCGCTCCGGCGTATTGGGATTTGTGCAGTGCACTTTTCCCTTCTGAATATCGTGCCGGGGTGCATCAGTGGGTTGTGCATGGTGCAACACTGTTGTGCCATGTGCAACCCTTTTGAATATCTGGGCCACAGAGTTCTCTCTTTGTGCTCAGCTTTAGTAGTATTTAAAAAACAGAAAGGTGCCAATGCAGAGCTAGAGGATCCAAGGAGGAACAGCATGGCAAGCAGCATCTACCTGGTTAAGTCGGCGGCTGTGCATTGTACAGGGGGAGGGCTGCACTTCCCGCAGACCTTCATGACCTCCAGCAACCTTGGACTTCCAAACTGGTTAAGTCGGCGGCTGTGCTTTGTACAGGAGGAGAGCTGCACTTCCCAGAGACCCTCACGACCTCTGGCAACCTCGGGCTACCAAACTGGTTAAGTCGGCAGCTGTGCTTTGTACGGGGAGAGGGCTGCACTTCCCGCAGATCCTCATGACCTCTGGTGACCTCAGGCTACCAAACTCCTGCTGTTCCTTTTTCTTCTTGATTTCCTTCCGGAGTTGCCATTAAAAAGAGGTTTGTATTCGTCACTTAAAAACAGATATACTGTTTACTGCACTGGTGGACTGTCAAGTAAACTACTGATGATCACAACCACACAAGAGGAACTGCATGAAAATGAAATATTTAACAAAGATTAAGCTTTTAAAAGTGTACTGTTCCTTTCTTTATGTGAGAGACTAATGACTAAATACTGTAGCCTTTAAGGAGCTTGCTCTCTTCTCACCTGACCGGTTCTTAAACATATATTTGTATATATTCACAGATTTAACACTTAATATCTGAAGAAAATTCACCTAAATGAATAATGCCACTTACTAGGATGTTGACATAAGGCTTCATCATGTCATTAAATTTAAAACAAACAGTAAGAAAAAGCTATCCATAATCAAAATCCTCAATGAATATGTTTAAGTGTAGTCCGGCTCTGCTTAAGAGGTGCAATAAAATTCAAAATAGTGTAAAATCCATAAGCTTTCCTCTCTCTCTCTCTCTCTCTCTCTCTCTATATATATCTATATATATATATATATATAGCTATACACACACACACATACACATAGTAAATTAATACTAGTCAGAAGCATGAAATAAAATAGCCTGGTACAGGTGAACCTTGGCTTTGATGGATTTTAAACCTACCTCAGCTATAAAAGGGTTTTAATCAAGCTGGTAAAACTCTGAAAAAAACTACAGTGCCAGCTGAAGGGATCCTGGAGAAGCCCCCAGAGATATTCGTTATGTGTTTAGACACTCAAGATAATATAGATTAGCGGCATGTCACTATACCCTGTATGCAATAACAATATGTGGCGGAAAGAGAAAGAACACCACACTCCATGTGTACCCCAGAGAAAGGAGGGCCATAAGTCTTATCAATAACAACAAGCCTCTGGCCCACATAGAGGTTCTATTTTAAAGAAAATTATATTGTTCAAGTTCCTCCAATTAAACCCTTCTGCAATTCAATGGACAAGTAGACTAGGACTAGAATTTACACCCCTATTTAATGGGAAAGCTGAGCAAGTGAGATTCCCACTATACAATTAAAATATTGTGTAAATCCTTGTGAGGTATCGTTTTCTTAGTTCTAGATTAAGCTTAGTAGTCATGCAGTCAGCTGCAGACTGATGAGATAAACCATCTGGGAGATTACCCTTTTTAATGGGTATATGTTCTATAGTCAAACTTCAGGCTTCCTGACATATTAGTTTCCCAAGTCTATTCCATATGTGATCAGCCACATGAGAAACAATATCTCCTTAAAGGCTAAGTAACATGACGGTAGATCTCACCAACAAGGATCAGTAATTCAGGATCTATATGGTCACCATTCACCTGGGTTTGAATTGGATCTTGGCTGAATGTGGTCCAACAATGGTTATCTGCCTGGGAGGGGACCAATTATCTGATGAAGTCTCCCTTAGTTCAGCTATTATATTTAGAAATCTTGTAGCATCATGTAATAACCAAAGAATGCAGAAGGAGTAGTATTTGTGTAGTGTATTATATGTATCTCTATTTAACGGGAATTCTGTAATGGTTATATCTAAATAACTTAATATTATTCAAAGATCTACAGGTCTCACCATCACCAATACAGAATCTCATTGTGCTGAGCCAGACCCTGCAAATAAACCATCACTTAAATTTCCTTGTTTAATGGGAACTATGCTTTTTAGTACTCAATATAAATTCTAGATAACTTTTTATGTCACTCACCCCCCCCCCCGGGCAACATCTCCGCCAAACCCATCCAACTCATCTCTGCCACCACATAATATTAATTACTTACTCAAGGTGGGTAAAAGAACTAAGAAATGGGGGACAACCTTCCCCCAGAAGAAAAAAACAGAGAGACTTTGAGTAAAAAAACACATAAATAAACCTTATCCCCATATGATGGTCTACATCCATCTTGAATCTCTGTGTGTAGAAAAATGATAAAGAAGATACCTCCTAAATAAAAGTTCCAACAATATTATAAAATTAATATTGAGTTATTTTCATCAACCAAGACAGAGGGTGAATTTTTCTTTTCCATTTCAAATTTTACTATGTCATCTCATTTAAGTACAAGTATCCTGTTAAAAGCCAAAAGAGGAGTTGCCAAAAGCAATGAGAAAAGAAAATGTTATAAACACCCTATCATCCTATCTACCCTGAGTAATGAAATAGATAGAAAACTGTTTGGTTTCTTTCTATTCAAGTCGGCTCTCTTACTGTTTTGTATTAAAGGAAAAATACATTTTTCTTGACCCTACCCCAGGATCCAATCGTCCCGTGGCACTGCTAATCAAGCAACAGAACTATAAAGCAAAAATGAAGCATATTCCTAATTCCTCAAAAAATGAGGAAATCATGAAGCTACTTTTGGAAAACCCCTTTAAATAAATCAAAGCAATCTGTAAGCTTGTATATTGCAACCTGAAAAACTATTTAGTGTCCATTAGTCTAACACATAGTTCAAATACTCCAAACACCATTTTAGACTTAAAATACAATTAAATAAAATGTTGTTGTTTAGCAAAAATCCCAAACGATAACTTTGCATTTATTCCCTTTAGAAAGAAAGAGCAGAGATGATGTCTTCCCTGATTTACATCCATTTAAACAAAGAAAGTTCCCTCCTTAGCCCTTATAACTTCTCACCAACAATTAAGCTGAATAGCTTTATAACTCAAATTGGTCTATCTTCTCAGCAAGATTTAAACAAATTGGGGAATAAGCTTGTGAGTTGGTGAAGTGCTTGCTCGGGTGTGTCAAAGAAGTAAGATTTGATGGAAAGCCTGGCTGGACACATCATTTTGAATTTAATTCCAGCTAGGATTAACTTGCCAAAAATAGGAGAGAAATTTCTCCTCCTTTATCTTACTTCTTGGGGAAAATCCTGTGAGACTGACTTTTTTGCTATCCCATAAAAGGTCTCGAACATCTTTGGTTTTAGTCAATAAGTGAGCTCTATCAAGGTAATTCAAAAATATGATTATGAAAGGATGAGGAGGATCACCTTTATTCAGGATTGGTCTTAAGGCTCTGTGGGCATATTCAACAGCATATGAAGCCCCGTTAGACAATTTTCTGGCTAGATTTTCCGCAATCACTTGAGCAAAGTGCAGTGGATCTGATCCCTCAGAAAGTTCTGGAAGGCCATAGATTTCCACATTTATCCTCCTTGATCTGCCTTCTAAATCTTCTAATTTTTGATCATGTCTGGCAATTTTGTGATGAATATTTGGTATTTCAGGACCTATTTTACTCCTCCAGTCATTGAGTGAAGAGATTCTACTTCTGAATTGGTACATCAGGTGTTAATTTTTTCAGTAGCTCCTCTTACTGATTTTGATTCTTCCACCAACATTTGAATAGAATCCTTTAACTCTTTTATTTCTAACATAAATTTATCTTCAGTTAAAAGATTACTGTCGGGCTGGTTTTGTGGAATTTTACTTGCCGGATGTTTAGAGTGTTTGGAGTTCCTTGCCTGGTCTGGAGTTGGCAGTGGGGTGTGCTTCACTGGGTTTTTCATTTCATAGTCCATTTTATCAGTAATCTTATGAAAACTGCTCAGATAAAAAGATTCTAAAGTTTTAGTAGTAAGTAGGGAGTCTCTAAAGAAGACTTTGCCATCTAAAAAGCTGAAGTTTTAAGGCTGAAGATCGGAGCTCCACAGGGAAGTGCTTATTTCGGCTGGCTTATCACTGGAAGTCTGCATTGCCCCTCTTATTTCTCTGGGTGGTAGCCCCAGTACTAGATGTTGTAGTTGCATAGGTGAAGCTATTTGGAATAGGGTCATCAATTTGGTTATTACTACTGTTAGAAAGGTTTGTGTGGAGGGACAGGTGTAGAAGATGTGGGTGTATGTCGCTCTTCTCTCTCCACACTTTCTCCAGCATTCTCCCTTTCCTTCCACTCCCAACTGTGCCTTAATATGTGGGACAATAAAGTGCCTAGTTTTAACTGTCCAGGAGAATTCCTTCCATCTAAAGGATCTTGTTGTTTGGAATATACCTTCCCAGACTCTTTCCCATTCTTTTACTGTTAGGTGGATTTCTGCTTCCCCTTCCCACTTTGGAGCTATGTATTCAGCCACTGTCCCCCTATTTGAGGTTAAAAACCTAAAACTGTAGTGCTTCCTTCTGTAGTTCAGCTTCATTTGGTTCTGCTGTATTGTGATTCCTGATAATGTTTTTGGTGGCTTGGTATGTTTGCCTGTTAAAAATCTTTATAAAGTGTATTATCTTGGAAAAGAAACAATAAATTTGAATGATTGCCCCTTTGGGTGACTATGTTTATTAGTTGGTATATAGTCATCTCCTCTTCACCATTGACTTGAATATTCTGGGTTGTCCTGCTTTGCGTTTGTGCATAGTTTTAAATCTGAAGGTATCTAAAATGGTCCATCTCCGACCAATTAAATCCCTGTTTACACTCTTCGATGGTGAGCATATTCCCCCCTCCCCATTATCTGCTTTATGTATCATAACCCTCTCTGTGCTTATCTGGTATACCACATGTTCCATCTCCCTGGCTGAAACTCTGGACTCTATATCAACCATGTGTACTGCCACTGATCTCTCTTGATTTTATGCATGTGTTTTAACCTTGATGTTTAATCGAACTGCATTGTTTTACTTTTGTCTGTATCCTGTACAGTGGCCTGAGCACCAGAGAAAATAACAAATAAAATTTTACTTACTCACTTACCATCTCTGCACCTGTACCTACTCCCGTCACCTACTCTTATCCAACTGTCCCCTCTTCCCACTGGTTTTCATCTCATTACATTTCCCTCAACAGTCCCTCATCCCTTCCCCTCTCCCCTGTGTTCCTTCCCCAGCCCCTGGTCTCCTACATCATGTCACCTATTCTATGTGAGGCTAAAGCACTATCATTGTAGTAGTTGATTCTGATCAGTTAGAATATCTCAACTGTATACTTACTTTGTACAGCCACTAACTCATATTTTATGTAATTTTGTACTCAATTATATTTTTTCTATGATACGTATCCTACTCCCTATCCCCCAGAATGCATCTTAAAATGAGCTGTGGTTTGGGCCACTGTGCCCTCCTGGCCAACTATTTTGAAAGAATAAATAGCTGGCAACAACCATCAGACATACACAGAGAGAAAGAGATAGAGGGTGAGAGACAGAGGAGAGGTTAACAGACTTGCTCAAGGTCAGTAAATGGAACTTGTGGGATTCAGGTTAAGGTTTTCAATTACAGAGTTCTGCTTTAACAGGTAGGCTATACTGCCGTGTGTGTGTGTGTGTGTGTGTGTGTGTGCACGCACATGTATCTTCACAGAGCACAGTAAGCTCTGTGGCAGAATAGACAGTGAGGTGTAAGGGCATTGCAGTGGGACCTGCAAAGGTTAGGAAAGTGGTCCAAGTTTTGCAGTTGAAATTCAACACCAAAAAGAGTATGGTGATGCACATAGGAAATAAGGACCCCAGGATGGAATACTGGATGGGTGGGGATAAGCTGGGCACCACCTCAGAGGAAAGGGACCTGGAAGTCATCATATGCAACTATCTAGAACAAACTAGCCAAGATAACAATGCACAAACAGAAAAAAGGTGTGACCCCTGGGAAAGTGATGTGTTAGGCTAGGCAAAACAATAGCAAGACCAGGAATGACCTGTACACACAATGCCAAACAGAAGATACTAAGACTCAAATAAAGTGACATGCAAAATGTGTATTACTTTTGATGGCTATACGTGTGCATTGTGATACGTGAGTAATAAACTTTTTTGTGTTTCTCGCTATCTTCTGTTCAGTATTGTGTACACCAGGTTTCCTGGTCAAATCAAGGTAACAAGGCCTACAGCAAGGTAACCAGAATGTTAGGATGTATTGGAAGGGTTTTGATAGTATAACCTATGCAGACCATGTTTTGATGCCAATCCAGTGCATCCACACACAATGACTACGAGTTACTTTTGTTCTTTTACTTCTCTTTCCACCCACCACCACTGGTAGATATGCACACCTCTTAACCAACCAGGAAGTTGTGTGAACCTCTGTGTGAGAGAAGGCACTGTACTGGACTGACTCTAGAGATAACAGGAATTATGAAACTTGGATATCTTCAAAGTATGATTTGGACATAGTTTCAAGTGAAATAAAGTTTAAATTTAACTGGGCTGTTCTGACAGTGTGACAGGCCCAGCTTGAAAAAATAAAGATAGGAACAATTACACTTTTTCAATTAAACATCTTAAAATTGACTATAACTTATACTCTGTGTACATTTACTTATGCTCTATTGCTTTCTTCACCCTCACAGGATTGCAACTGCTAACCCTGGAGACTGTAGGTTATACCTGACCCACCATCCCTCCAGTATTACCAATACAACAAGCACTAGGTCACCCCTCGGGCCTCAGTTGCACTTTCATTTACAGATGCCTTAAAGGTATGAAGCTGCTACTCAGCCTATACCCGTCGCAGTCAGCACACTCACCCCATTTTACCAAGATACTCTTCCCTAGTATCTAACCAATTAGCATTCAGTAACAGTATACTGTAAATCTGCTTGTACTCTGTATTCAAAAAGTAGAAAAAGGGCTGCACTTGGGAGCGAGCAGTGCCCGGTTACAGAGATAACTCTGATACATATAGAAGCGGACAGCTCAAAGTACTTATTTGATTATAGTCGTATTTTAAAAGAAGACAAGGTGCTCACTCGGCTTCTTATTTAAAATACGAGCTGTATTCAAGTGAAGTGCTTTTGAGCAGGTGCCGGTTTACGTTTCTATATACTCTGTATTCACTATACTCTACAGAATTTACTGTGTGGCAAAATCACTGCGATCACCATAGCATTTAACTACATTTGGCCAACAAATACTTTGAGGCAAATCACATTTATAGCCCCCCACAGTCTTTGAGCAAAGTCTCTTTACTTGCTGGATTGTATTATTTTGTACCAAATAGGAATCACAAATCCCTGTATGGCAGATGAGTGACCCTCTTGGACTAATCCATCAAATAAAATTGAAAGTACTGTACCACTTTCTTTATGCTGTCTCAGACAACTTTCTCAGTGCAGTAAAGCTACTGTAAGGCAATTTTAAATCATGATGGAAATGTGAAAGGAAAAGTGTGACTCCCACTGGAACTTGAACCCAGGTCCCTGTCATACCGTGTCAGTACTCTAACGACTAAACTATGGGAGGCTCAGTGATCAGCAGGCCTCTGGGCTTTCAGTGTTGTGCCTCAAGGGAAAGCCCAGAGGCCTGTTGATCAGTGAGCCTCCCATAGCTTGGTAGTTAGAGTACAGGCACGGTACGCCAGAGGCCTGGGTTCAAGTTCCACTGGGAGTCACACTTTTCCTTTCACATTTCCATCATGATTTATGAGCTCTGGCATTTTGATGACAAACTTTTGTATCCTTGGAGATTGCAGAGAACTCTGGTGTTGATGGTTCTTGAAAATGACCTGGTAGCTGAAAAATGCTGTGCTGAACTTGTAGGTTGCAGGCTGAAAAAACTTAAAGGAACAGGTACCACTCAGGCAATAACTAACCTCTCCCTGTTTTCACTTATTGACCCTGGCATTGGGACACATGGGACCCCCTGAAGACTCAGCTTACTGTATAAGTGCTAATCCCATAGGCCCTGTCTGACTGTAAGCCTTAATAGGTGGACTTCCTCTGGTCCAAAACTGGTGCCTTCCTGACAGTCTCTCTGCTGAATCTCTCCAAAAATAAGCTGCGCATCTCCTTTTGAACTCAAACATTCTACTTCTGCCAACATCTTGGCCTCTGAGTGGATAGCAAGCTGATTCTATTCCTCAACAACAATTTATTTACTTAGATGGTAACACTGAGCCAAGGCTTGATTCCAGGTGCAACATGGAAGGGAATTCACAGCTGATTCCTCCTTGGAATCCTGCAGCAATATTAGCCACAACTGAATCCTCAGTTTGAAATTACTGACCAATTGCCTGAAAATTCTGAGCCTACTCTGCTGTGTTCACATGGATACTTTACTATGGCATGTGCATAAATCACTATAAAAACACATTAAAAATAAAAGTAATCATTTCTTACACAATGGCAAGAACATTTCTTGCTACCTGATTGGTCAGTGCCCACCTTCACTAGTGATACTATCTGAGCATAACACCACTGCATGAAAGTCTGACACCAGAACAATCTAAAAAAAAATCACTATACCTCTACATCTGAGACTCCACTGATTCCTGTCTCCTATGACATGCATGACTCATCACCCCTTCCCAAATGCCATTTCATTTTCATTACCCCAGCTTGAAGCCAAACCGCATTTTCTTACTCAAACAGTCGCTACTTGCAGCCTTCTCATTGTCATGCCACAGAAGCCAAACTGCAACTTGTTACTCAGCCTGCTGCTGCACACTGCTCAGTCATTCTTACAGTGGAGTTGAGAGATGCTCACATTCGGCAAGCTGTTTTTTCTTCAATCCACACACAAATTTCAAAGGTAACTCATTGTTTCTTTTGTTAATGGAGTTTGCCCTTTAAGGGGCAGACCAGGTTGTCCTGGTACACCCCTTCCCTTTCCATCAAGATGGTGTGCTCAGAAGGGGAGGGGGTAAGTAAGGGGAGGGCCAGGGGATAGTACAATGGCCAAGCAACAGGAAGGGGAGGGGCAAGGGGAGGTACATAATGGACAGCTCAGAAGTGGTGCAGCCACTTTTGCTGGAGTTTTGATCTAATTTGAAACTGCAGCACATCAGATTGGCTGAACATCAGGATAGGTTTGTGCATTGGGATACAACAGGTAAGCTAGCTCACAATGAGCAAAGTTTTTAAAAAAATATATATAATATAATATAGTAATAAATAGAGATACAGTAAATTAATAATGAGATATAATGACAGGGTGCATTACTTGATAAGAAAGAAGCATGGAAGGTGAATTGCATGTCAATGGCTAAAGAGGCCTTGACGGTGAACCTTGTGTGACGTTTTTGAGTGGGAGCCCTGTTTGAGTGGAGTTTTGCTGTAAAATGAATAAGGCTGCAACAGTTTGTGCTTAATTCCCAGTTTTGGTGGAGAAACTTGTAAGGCATAGCTCTTGGGCATTCACATGACAGCGTTCTTTAACTTTGAAGTTCTGAATCTGCAAATATGTCCTGGACAGAAAGGGGTTTATAGGCAGGAAAGTTTGCAGTTGTATGTTTCATTTAAGGGCATCACCAAACAAGCAAGGTGAGTCGAACCCATGCTGCTGCAAGAGTAGTGGAACACCATTAGGGCAATGGTACAAGTAAGGGCCTTGTTTTACGGTTTTGTAAAGGGTCTTTTGCTGTTTGTTGGGAGCATGCAAGGAACTCGTGCCAGACAGGTGAAGAGAACAGGCAAGGCTTCAGCCTGTAATGTTTTTTTTTCCCCAGGAAACAGATTTGATTGGAAGCCTTTTCAAGCAAGTGCGTGGGGCATGAACAACGCTAAGGGGTGATGCTGATACAGGGGAACACCACTATGGTAAAAAAGGAAAGATTAGTGTTCACTCAAGGTTTAGTGGTATCGGAGGCTTTCAGCTCTTCAGAAAATGGGGAATCTCACTGCCGAGTGAGATGAGGGCAATTTCAAAAGGGGGCTGGGAGCGGGGCTGTCCAAAAGGGAGCAAGGTCAGCAGGCATTGTTTGGTGGTGGCCTAAGGGGCCTAAAACAAAAGGGGGAGCAGGAAATAACCTATGGGAGGGGGAAGGCATCTGTCAAAAGATGAGAGGAAGATGGCTCCTGGAGCAAAAGAAGCATGGACAGTAGAGACAGGTTGATGGCTGGGAGGAAGCCTGAGGGCTGAGTGTGGGGAGTGATGGCGCGGGCAATAGAGAGGGAGTTTGGAGGCTTGGGTCCAGGATAGTGCCAGAGAAAGATGCATGGCATGATGTCACATGCCAGGGCAACCATGCAGAGGCAGACAATAGAAGCCTGGGTGCAGGATAGCGCTGAAAAAAGACGCTGGCATGACGTCACATGCCAAGGGAACCACACGGTGATAACAAAAGGATGGCCTGGTGAGCTAAAAAGGGCCAAGGGATGGGTAAACACTGGGCATAGTGTGTAAGGGGGAGAATAAGCAACCCAAACAAACATGGGGGCAATGGAAAGAAGGGTATATAGACCCAGATATGCGAGGACATGAAAAAGGGGGCTGTGTAGGCCAAACTAAAGCCAAAAGCAAAGGAGTGATGGAGGCAGAGTGGATGCCATCCCTGCAGGCCAGGAGCATGGTGAAGGAAGCCAGAGGGGAGAGTAGGGACAAGGAAAGGGGGCTCTCAAGAGGAAGGGGGATAGGGATTCTTGCAAAAAAAAAACACTTGCCACATTTAAAAAAAAAAGAAAAGAAACAGGGAAAAGGGGAAGAGGAGCAGAGAGGCCTGGAAAGGCATGGCAGCCATAACAATGCAAAGGCATGCAAAGGGAATAGGATTAGGTCTGGACAGCTACAGAAGGCAGCGTTCAAAACATTTTCAAGGCCTGGGTGGCACTAAAAAAGAGAGGTGGATGGAAGACAGGAGAGGCAAAAAAAAAAAATCGTCATGGGTCGACTGTTTCTATTGGGAAACGGAGCCGGGTCATAGGGGGATTATTATGGGCTAAGTTGTTTAATGAAATTCTTTTTTCTTTTCTTCAGTTGTTTCCACAGTTTGTGGACAGAAAGGAATATGGCTCCAAAAAAGAACAGCCCTTCAAAGGAGAACGTCTACAGGGCTATAGTGGAGCTGGCAGAGAAAGCCAATAGAATGTGGGAACTGGTTGAAGGGGAGGAACTGGGGAGACCTGGGCAGAAAAGAAAAGTGGAGAAGAGAAAAGGAGGCAGAGGGAAGTGACCAGCTGAGGGGCCAAGCAGCCAGGCCAGGACACAGCCACCAATAGAAGGACCCAACAAGCTGGCTAGTCCAGCACCCCTGCACCCTGTTAACCTGGAGCCGCCAGTACCTCCTCAGGACCAGTCTGGTTCCCCCCCAGTGGAACCCAGACCAGATCCCAAGCTCACATTGGTTTCTCCACAGCCATTAGTACAGCAACCACTCCTTCAACCACAAGGCACCATACTTGGGTGCCAAGAAGATGGCAGGCAACCCGGAGCAGACTAGGCCACACGTAACACACCCGGCTCCGTATGGGGCAGCATCAAAGAGTATATAAACTAAATTGTTTTGGCACTAGGGACAGGGAGTCTGGGGCAGATGGAGGCAGCACTAGCAGAGTTTAGGTCAGAAAAGGAAGCGCCAAAAGAAAAAGAGGAAGGGGTAGAGAAAGAAGGAAAAGGAACAAGAGATATAGGGGCTCCTGGGATGGAGCTAGGTGAACACGTACCATTGGCCATGAAAGAGAAAATTTGGAAGGAAGAGTATGTGGATATCTTCACCTTAGTAAGCTGTGAAGTGGCAGCAAAATATGAAGAGACCAAAAATATAGGTAAGAGTGAAATGGCAGCAGCAGTAGTTTTGTTAGGAAAGAGGGAGGAGGACAAATTCACTAAAGGGAAGACCTGGGAAGGGTGGTTTGTAGGTTTTCCACATTCTCAGCCATAGTATTGGAGAAGAGGCCTGAGTTGGGCATTCCACTCATCACATACTCCTTGATAATAAGAAGAGCAAAAGCAAAAGGGAGTGTGGGTTGGATATACTATGATGAATTCTTTCGGAGGAGAATGGCGACATATGGGGATGTAAATCTGGGACATGAAACAACTAGACTTATGGACAGACTACATAACCGATCAGTCCATGCCAGAAAGGGAGTTTGGGAAGAAGGCTGCCATGCCACAGAGATGTTACTGGGCCTACAATAGGGCCTTTTGCTCCTGGCCACAATGCCATTTCTGGCATGCCTGTTCAAAATGTGGGGGATCACATCCAGCGTGCAGATGCAGGATGACATGGGTCCAGGGAGCCCAGGGATCTGGGGGGGCAAGGGTCAGGTCAACAGTTTTTTCATGAAGGGCAGGGATATAAAGGGCAGACATGGAATAGAGGGGGGAGGGGTAGGGGACAGGCAAATAGAGGCAGTCAGAACCATCGACCAGCAAGGCCGTACATCAACCAGAGGGGGAGACCTTGGTGGAGATAAAGAAATGAAGACAAGGGAGCAGTTTAAAGAAGCTAGAACTCCCATCAGGATAGTTGCATGGAGAGAATGGTTAGACAAATACCCAGATAGGAGAACAGCAGAAATGATTAAGAAAGGTTTTTTCACAGGTTTTTCATTGCAGTGTAAGGGCCCAAGGCAAGCCAGGGAGGTGAACAATCTGGGTTCGGTGAAAGGGAGGAAAGAAATGTTAAGACAAAAAAATAGAGAAGGAAAAGGCAGCAGGGAGAATAGAGGGACCATATGATATCCCCCCCATTGCAGAATATGAGGCTTTCTCCATTGGGTTTGATCCCAAAAACACAGGAAGGGGAATTCAGGGTTATTCATCACCTATCCTTTCCGGAAGGTGATTCAGTGAACAATTTTATCAGCGAGGAATATAGTAAAGTGACATATTTCACCCTGGAAGATGCAGTCTGGATTATCTGGGCAACTACAGATGCATGGATGGCAAAGACAGACACAGAGTCTGCTTTCAGATTACTTCCAGTTATAAAAGAGGATTGGGACCTTTTTGGGGTTTAAAATTGAGGGGCAGTACTGTTTTGACAAAGCCATGCCCATGGGTTGCTCTATAGCATGTGTGACATTTAAAGCATTCAGCACATGTTTGCAGTGGATATTTCAAGAAACAACTGGTTATAAAACAGTGATTCACTATTTGGATGATTTCATTTTTATAGTCAGTTTGAGAAGGGAGACAGAAAAAATGTTAGCCAGCTTTTAAGAGCTGTGCAGAGAACTGGGGGTCCCATTGGCACCTGAAAAAACAGAAGGGCCCAGTAAGGTATTAGAGTTTCTGGGTATTGAGATAGATGGTCTGGGGGAAATATTTTGGCTGCCAGACAAAAAAATAAAAAAAAGTTAAAGGAACTGATTCAGATACATACCAGTAGAAGAAGAGTACAACTAAAACAGGTACAACAAGTATTGGGACATCTGAACTTCGCATGCAGGGCTTTAACCAAAAGGTTAGCAAGGGTTACAGCCAGAGTGACCAAATCAAACCATTGGGTAGACAAGACAAAAGGAATCAAGGAGGATTTTAAAGTATGGGAGGAATTCCTCCGGGAATATAATGGCTGCTCCTTCTGGCAGGGGAATGGGTGCATAACACAGGCCTCAATCTTTACACAGATGCAGCCTGGGGCCTAGGCATGGGGGGGCTATCTGAGGGGCAGATGGTTTGCAGAACCGTGGCCCTCAGACTGGGTGAGGGATGGTAAGGTAAAAGATATAACATTGTTAGAGATCATGCCCATCTAGGCATGCACCCTGGTTTGGGGGGAAGAATTACAGGACCAAAAAGTGATATTTTGGTGTGACAATAGAGCAGTGGTAGAGGTACTAAACAACAGGGGAGCCAGGTCAGAAGCGGTCATGCAAGTTTTACGACTTCTGGTGCTAAGGGCATTGCAGTTGAACATGCCATTCAGAGCAAAACACATAGAAGGGGTACACAATACCCTGGCTGACAGCCTTTCTCGTCTGTAACTGGATTATTTCAGGAGGCTGGCACCAACAGCGGAGGAGCAAAAACTGCCCATACCAATGAACATATGGGAGGTTGGCAAGAAGAAGCAGAAATGTTGTTCCACAGTTCATGGGCACCACGGACTCTGAGGGACTATGATGGGGCCTGGCGAGTGTTTCAAACATTCAGAGCAACACACCACATGGAGGTAAGTAGGCCACTCACAGAAGAACAATTGGGGATTTTCACCATAGAGCAATCACAAAAAAGAATAGCTCACGCCACAATGGGGGTTTACTTGGCAGGGATTAGTGTTATCTGCAGTCTAAAAGGATGGAAGGACCCAACAAAATCAATACTCATTAGAAGAATGATGCAGGGATGGGGTAGGTTAAAACAAGGGATGGTGGATAATAGAAGACCAATAGGGGAACAGTGGCTGGTGAAACTGAAGGAGGTGTTACCTGCAATATACAGATCAAAGGCTGAGGCCCAGTTATTTAACATGATTTATGTGGTAATGTTTGCAGGGGCCATGAGAGTGAGTGAGCTGGTAGACCACAGCAGGCAAGACAAGGAAGGGGCATTAGGATGGGAAGATATGTGCTGGGGGATGAAGTAAATACAGATGATTAAGAGATCAAAGACAGATCAAAGGGGACAAGGTTGCATGGTAACACTAAAGAAACATGTAGAGGGCGCAGTGTGCCCAGTGCAGGCTTTATGGGCTTTTGCTGCAGAGCATGGGAATAGTACAGGGAGATTATTTCTGCATGGTGATGAAAGTAGAGTCACAAGTTATCAAGTCACAGCATTGCTCAAGAAAGGCATGCAATTCCTGGGGGAGGATACAATTAATTATTCTTCCCTATCCTTACAGATAGGGACTGCCTCACAGTGGGCAGCGGCAGGTGAGATGGTGAATAATAGTTTGGAAAAGGGGTGCTGGTGGTCTTCTAGTTATAAGAGATGCATTCAAACACTGCAGTGTGGAGACTAATGTATCACCTATGTTTTGTTACAGGTATGGAGCCATATGGGGGGGCAGGGAGAGGTGATATTATGGTAAGAAAATAAGGCCATATATAAAGATATTTATTTTGTTTAAACCCTATAGGAAGAGGGAGGAGCATGGAAGTCTGGATCTGCTGCCACTCTTATACATATTGGGCAGAAAGGAGAGCTGAGAAAAAGGCTGGGGGAAAGCAACTTTACCAGGATGTGAAACAATGTAAATTGGCATGGCGTGGCATCCGCACAACTGCTCCCCACCTTGAAAAAGCTGAAGGAGCGGTGACCCATTCCAGACATAATTATTATACATTTAGGGGGGAATGACCTTGTGAGCAAGCCATGGTTGGACACATACATACAAACAAAAAGGGACCTAGAGACAATACAGCAGTGGTGGCCAAGGGTATGCCTTGCCTGGTCGGATATGATACCAAGAATGGTTTGGAGACATGAGCACAGCCGTAGAGATGTGGATAGGGCCAGGAGAAAGATGAACAGAAGGGTAGGGACACTGGTAAGAAAAATGGAAGGACAAGTAATACTGCAGGGTGTGGAAGAGTGGGTAGAAGATTTCTACAGGTCAGATGGCGTGCACCTGTCAGATCTAGTCATAGATATGTTTAATACAGAGATGATGGGTTTTATAGAAGCATGGAGAAGGCATGCAAAAAACGGATAAAAAAAAAAAGGAGAAGAGATGGCTTGGAAAGGGGTTTTCCCTGAGGTATGGAAGGGAACAATACCCTAAGTGAGGGGAAAGCCAGTCATCCAACGCAAGCTGGAGACTGTCTAGTGGGGAAAAAGGGGGGGAAGGAGGGAAGGGGAGAAAGAAAAAGGAATAAGGCAAAAAGAGGAAGAAGCTGAAGGAAAAAAGCAGTTTCAGTTTTCACTGTTAACTAACAAGAAAGGAGAAGAAGAAGGCACCCAGGTTTTCACCTGGGGGGAACAAAAAGAGGAAGAAAGAGAGATGATCAGAGATTGATATATGAATGGAAATAAATGAAATTGTGAGCGATATAAGAATAAAAGATGATAAAATGGAACATGGAATTATGATATATAAATAAATTAATTGCCAGTCTGAGCACAGCAACAAACAATGGTCTCTGTCTTTTTATAGGGGAAAAGGGGGGAATCTGGGACAAACAAAATGCTTTATATGTTTGTATCATTTAGTTCCCTCAACACCTATGTACTGAAACAAGCAACTCACTCAATTCCTCTTGAGAATCAAAAGTGTCTATCCATGTTGGCTTCCTTGCAGATCGTGATCCTCATTTGTATCCCAGTAAAATTAAATCTTAAAAACAAACTTTTTCTGGTCCCAGAGCAGGCAATAGGACTGGGAAAACTTATGAATAACAACCCACAGAGACAGTTTGGGGGGGTGGGGGTGGGAGGTTGCAGATCACTGAATCAGAAAGAAGATGCTCACAGGACATTAACCCACTAAATAACATCACCATCTTCAGGACAGATGGAAAACAGGAACCTTTTTTCAACAGGTAAGTTTGCACTGTCCAAAATCACATATAAACACGTTTTAAAGTTTTTTTTTTTGTTTTTATTTTTATAAAAATGAGCCATTGTGATTGCAGTAAGGTACCCCAGGGTGTGGGTTATTTTGTAATAGCATCACTTCTAGGATATTGAATGCATTCGGCCTGCGACCTCATACTTCATCCACCCAGGGCATTACACTATGACACAATAATACACACCATATCATGCTTTATTGCTTAATTCAGTATCCCTGCTGGACAGATGACTTCTCTGGCTTTCTATAGTAATTTTTGTAATTATTCTCTGTCAGGGAAACCACAAGTCACTATTTATAGAAGTTTCTCCAGTGTGGAAATCTGCAGTGTACCATGTAACTTTCAACCAAAATGCTAAGGAGAAAACTTTAAAAAACACTTAAAAACACTGTTCCTCCTGTCTGAGGCTGGAAATTATTTACTCACACAGTCTGTAGTCTGAACTCTTCTCAGGGGCTCTCCCAAGGATTCCATGTTGAAATCTAGATTTAGTAGTTGCCGTATTGGTCCTTGCAAGAATAAATCCAGAAGCAAATGATTTGATACCTTTTAATGGACCAACATAGATGTAACAACAAGATTGTTAGCTAAGATTGTTATAGGACTCATGAAGTTTCAATGTTTGCATTATAGACAAAAATTTACCAGTAGAGTTGTCTTAAATATGACAACTTTACTGGTAAATTCTTGTCTATAATGCAAACATTGAAACTTCATGAGCCCTATAACAATCTTAGTTTGTCTTTAACCTGGTTGGGGGTTGCCTTTCAGTAATCACATCCTTATACTAACTGTGACATTCATAGCTTGATTTAGGAGTTATCTGCTTCAGCAGTGTTATCTTATGTCAATTAAATTTATATGCAGTAGGATTCTTTGTATGTGTGTTCCACCAAGCACGTCTGACCCAAGGTTCTTTCTGGCTGAAGGCAGTATGCTACTGTTAAACTTCTCTGACAACATCTTCTGTTTTTTTTTTTTTAAATGAGTATTTTAAACCAATGGGGATTTTTTTTGTTTTTCTCTGCATTATCTAGCTGTTATAAGTACTGCATTTTCTAAACAACTGCCATGAGCTTCTGAAGAAGGACTGGTTGGTCTGAAAGCTAGAGCACTTTGTTCTTGTTGTTACATCTATGTTGGTCCATGAAAAGGTATCAAATCATTTGCTTCTGGATCCAAGGATTCCAGTAACTCACTCCTCCCCAAAAGCACACACCCTCTCCTGGCTCCTCCTTCATCACCCCCCCCCCCACCTGCCAGCATGGCTTCAGGACCACAGACAGTAGATTGTGTCCATACCACCTTCTTAGGTCAGTGACTCCCCTTTCCTGACCCCTTAGACAGACATAGAAACATATAAACATAGAAGTTGATGGCAGATAAGGACCGCAAGGCCCATCCAGTCTGCCCATTTCTTTTTCTACCTTATAAATGTGCCATCGGCTTTTGCTCTGTCAGTGGCCTATCTATTCATACTCATCTGTATTGCTCCCTTATGCCTATCCCATGCCTGTTTGAAGCCCTGTACTGTATTCATAGCCACCACTTCCTGAGGTAGGCCATTCCATGCATCCACCACCCTTTCTGTGAAAAATAATTTCCTCACATTCCCCCCTTAATCGGCCTCCCTCTAATCTCATGCTGTGTCCTCTTGTCCTGCTATTTTTCTTATATTTAAACATGTTAGACTCTTTCACCTTGTTAATGCCCTTAAGGTGTTTGAATGTTTCGATCATATCACCTCTCTCCCTCCTTTGCTCAAGGGTATACATATTGAGCTCTGTTAATCTGTCCTCATATGTTTTCTGATGCAGTCCCTGCACCATTTTGGTTGCCCTTCTCTGGACTGCCTCAATTTGGTTAATGTCCTTGTGAAGGTGTGGCCTCCAGTACTGCACGCAGTATTCCAGATGGGGCCTAACCAGTGTCTTGTAAAGAGGGATTATTACCTCCCTCTTATGAATTGTGATACCCCTACTAATACACCCTAACATCCCCCTAGCCTTACCTACTGCTTTAGAGGTCTGCTTGGATGATTTCAGGTCATCGGTGATGATGATGCCCAAGTCTCTTTCTTCCTTTGTGACTGCCAGCAACTCCCCTCCCAGCCTATAGGTGGCTTCAGGGTTTCTCTTCCCTATGTGCATGATCTTGCACTTCTTTGCATTAAATCCCAGTTGCCAATTTTCTGACCATTTTGCTAGTTTATCCAGATCCTTTCTCATTTTGCCCACCCCATCTGGATCATCTACTCTGTTGCAGATTTTGGTGTCATCTGCAAACAAACAAGCCTTACCATCTAGTCCATCTGCAAGGTCACTAATGAAGATATTGAAGAGGACTGGCCCCAGGACTGATCCCTGAGGTACCCCACTTGTGACTTGCATCTCTTCTGACTGTATACCATTTACCACCACTCTCTGTTTTCTGCCCGTCAACCAGTTTGCCACCCAGTTGACCAACTTCTGACCCACCCCGCGCCTACCCAGCTTATTTATCAATCTTCTATGTGGAACAGTGTCGAAAGCTTTGCTGAAGTCAAGGTAGGTGACATCAACTGCTCCCCCCTTGGTCCACCACTCTGGTTACCCAGTCAAAGAAATCTATGAGATTAGTTTGACAGGACCTTCCTTTTGTAAACCCATGCTGTCTTGGATCCTGTGCCCCTATGGATTCCAGGTGTTGCACTATCCTTTCCTTAAGGAGTGCCTCCATAATCTTGCCCACTACTGAGGTAAGACTGACTGGTCTGTAGTTCCCTGCCTCCTTCCTGCTACCACTCTTGTGGGAGCGGATCACATGAGCCTTCTCCAGTCTTCTGGGACCTCTCCTGTGCTCAGAGACTCACTAAACAGTTCTGCTAATGGCTCTGCTAGTTCCACCCTTAGCTCCTTAAATACCCTGGGATGTATGCCATCAGGTCCCATTGCCTTCTCCACCCTGAGCTTAGCGAGCTCTTGTAGGACCCTTCCTTTTGTGAAGGGAGTAGTGCTCACCTCCCTCCCTGCTGTGTCCATGGTGCTGAGCTGTGGGCCCTGCCCTACCTTCTCTTCAGTAAATACTGAGCAAAAGTATCTATTTAGGATAGATGCTTTTACAGGGTCCTCCTCCTCACATGCCCCCTTTTCTCCTTTGAGCTTAGTAATACCTCCTCTGGACTTTCTCCTTTCACTAATGTATCTATAGAAAGTCTTGTCACCTTCTTTTACTGTTCGTGCTAGTGTTTCCTCAGTTTGGGACTTTGCCTGCCTTACTGCCTTCCCTGCTTCCCTTAGGGCAGTTTGGTATGCCTCCCTAACTTCATCCCGCTGTGTTCCTTTATATTTCCTGAAGGCCAGCCTTTTGGCTCTGACCTTTTCTGCTACTGTATTTGAGAACCAAAGTGGTTTCCTTCTTCTTTGCACTTCCTTTTCTGTCTAACACAATGGGATGTTGCTTCAAGTATTGCATCCTTAATGCTTGCCCACTTTGCCTGTACCCCTCAACTGTGTTTCTTTTGCCAGGGCTAGCTTAACTCTGTTGGCCATCTTATCAAAGTCAGCTCCTCTGAAGTCCCATATTTTTGCCTTGGAATGGGATGATTTAGATGAAGTGGCCAAATTGAACCATACCACGTGATGGTCACTGGCCCCCAGGTGACCTTCTACCTGGAGATCTGTGATCCCTTCCCTGTTAGTCAGTACTTGATCTAGGATAGCCCTGTCTCTTGTGGGTTGTTGTACCAGTTGTTTGAGGCCCTCCCCCTGCAGGGAATCCACCATGTGTCTAGTTCTGGCAGATGTTCCTGCTGGTATTGACCAATCTGTATCTGGCATGTTGAAGTCTCCCATTATCAGAACCTCCCCTTTAGCTGTCATGTTTTGTATATCTTCTAACAGTAATGTGTCTATGTCCTTCCCCTGGTCTGGGGGCCTGTAGACAACCCCAGTTCTTATGGCTGTCCCATTTCCTGTTTCCAGGGTGACCCACAGTTCTTCTGGCTCCTTATGTGTATTCTGAATTTCTGTAGCTTTGATATTTTCATTGACATACAGGGCCACTCCACCCCCCCCCTTTTTGCACCTCGGTCTCTTCTGAACAGTACATAGCCAGGTACTGAAGTCTCCCAAGTGTGGTTACTGGTAAACCACATCTCACTAATTGCTACTATGTCCAGTTTAGCCTCTGACATTATTGCCTGCAGGTCTGGGATCTTATTTCCCAGGCTGTGAGCATTTGTGTACATGATTTTCCATTGGCCAGATTTCGGTGTGTTAGTTGTTGGGTGAGGTTTGGCATTTCTCCTGTGCATTGTATGGGGAGACTGATCTTCTCTGTTACCTGGTGATGCAAATGAACTGCGAACATGCTGAATCCCTATTTGACCACTAGCTGAGGGGGGAGGGGTGTTCTTCCCATTCGACGTATGGGGTGCTGCACAGACAGAACTATTTTTTTTAGAAAGGACACCCTTCATAGAAACATAGAAACATAGATTTTGACAGCAGATAAGGACTGCTTAGCCCAACTAGTCTGCCCATTTCCATAGCTAATGGATAAGCTGCAGGTCCTAGTTAATCAACAACCTACTTCCTCCTACCCCCCCACTAGAATTTCCTTATGTCTGTCTCATGCATTTTTGAATTCCCCCACTGTTTTTGATTCCACAACCTCCTCAGGAAGCCTGTTCTATGTATCTACAACCCTCTCCATAAAAAAATACTTCCTTACATTACTTCTGAGCCATCCCCCCGCATCTTCAAATTGTGCCCCCTTATTCTTGCACATCTCTTTTTCTGAAAGATGCTACCCTCTTAGACTTTGTTGATTCCCTTGAGGTACTTGAAAGTTTCTATCATGTCCCCCCATCCCTCCTTTTCTCGAGAGTATGCATACTGAGCTCCTTTAATCTTTCTTCGTATGTCTTCTGGTGCAGACCCTGCACCATTTTAGTTGCCGTCTTCTGGTCAGCCTCTATCCTGTCTATGTCCTTGTGAAGATGGGATCTCCAGAACTGCATGCAGTACTCCAGAGGGGGTTTACCAACTGTATGTACACAGGGATAACAACTTCCTGTTTTCTAGTGGTGATGCCTCTCCCTATGCATCCCAGTATCCCACCAGACCTCCTTATTGCCTTCTTACATTGCTTGCCCACCTTATGGTCATCTGATATGACTACCCCAGGGTTCAACCAATAAATGATCCATGTTTGGTAATATTTTGACTTTAAATGGCAAAGTTATAGTGTTTAGTGAAAAAGACTGCAGATTTTTGCAGTTTAAATTTGTTGTATCTTTTCTTAAACATTGCAGCTTTACTTAGCTCTGTTTTTATAAGTATGCATTCTTGTGGTGAAATAAATATATGGTCCTGTTCTTTAAACTGTAATCTACTTATTCAGATGTACCCTTATAAAGAGATATACAGTATTTGAGTGTTTGCAGTGTGTATTTTTTCTCTTGAGAGTAACCTGCCGCCTAAAATGGCGCCTATTTTGTGAGCCCACTCTACTGAGGCAGTGTGCCTCTCTCCCTTCAACCCACTGGGTTATTGAGTAAATTAATTGCAGCCAGTCCCTACCTAGCACTTGTCACTTGCTCAACTAAATGAGTGCTTGTGACTGAATAGACGAGCAGTCTGACTGCTGACAGGGTCATGCTCTCTATCGCTGCCACAGTGTTCAGTCTGTCTAGCAATCACAGTAGTAGTGTGCTCCACCCCAGAGTTGCTGCCCAGTGCAGGACCCATCCTGTCTGTCTCATAGCATGCTAGTGATCCTCTCTGAACCAGTCCAGCTCACTCTATCACCTTGTTCAGGTGCCTAACACCTTGCAACTGCCACTCTGCATATAGATAATAGCAACCACACCAACACATAATAAACCAACACTGTGGCATATATTAAAATCATATTTTGGCATGAAGATAATGATTTAATACTGGCAAAAGGCCCCTTTGCAATACCAGGCTGATCCAAGGCATGCCACTAGACCACAAGAGCACATGTTAGCTAGAGCACACTACTTACTAGCCCGTGACTACCAGACAATAAATACTATATGTCTATTAACTACATATTGGTGCCAGGCACTCTATAATTACTGTCAGGCTATATACAATGTATGTGTGGTGTAAGCAATTGCTCCCCCTCTTAGTCTACGGCCTGTGTTATAATAATATGTTCAGGGGAATGTTTCCATTATTTTCTGTGTTTGACCTCCTATGTGGCAACATCCCACCAATCTCTGCTTGACCTTCAGCCAGGTGACCCACAACTATGATGTACATTTAGTTTCTTGTGAAACCGATGTTCCACGACTGTTACAATAGCAGGAGGAAAGAGGTGCTACTATTTTCTATAGATCACTGGTGAGACCTCTTCTGGAATACTGTGCCCAATTATGGAGTTCCTTACCTAGGAAAGACATAGGCTGGAGATGGTGCACCTAGAGTAATCAAAATTATTTAGGGACAACAGGGCCAATCCTATGAGGATTTGCACAGGTCAACATACATGTCTTTGCTGGAGACCAGAAAGAAGATGGGCACCATGATGGAGACCTTCAAGTTCTTCAGAGGAATAAATAAGGTGAACTGCAAGAACTATTCAGCAGGACTGGCTGGTCAAAAACTAGTTGTATATGTGAAAGTTGACGGGGGCCAGAGACTGAGGAGATATGTGAGAAAGTTTTAATTTATGGAGAGTGGTAAAGCAACGGAACAGCCTACTGGGACAGTTGGTGGGTGTAAAAAAACATTAAAGGTTTCAGTCACAGCTAGGACAAAGCAAATGGCTTAATAGTTACTTGGGGAGGGTGGTAACAGGAAGGCAGACAGTAATGGGGTGAGGGTACGGCAATAACCCTGTATAGACCATAGGTCATGCGATATGGTAGGGTAAAACAGGGCAGTCTGGAATGACCAATGGCCTTTTTCTGTCAACATTGTCTATGTTTAAACAAGTCTGGAAGTGACAAAGGTATGAATAATGGTCACCATGTCCTCATATGCTAGACAGGGCTTGATCTGGGGCAAAAAACGATGAATGGAGGAGGGTCGTGCACAGGGACAAGGCTAGATCAGGGTTGGGGCAAAAATATAAGTCTCAGGGAGTGAAGGCTGGAATCCAGAAGGAGACTAACATTACGAACAGATTCTCAGTCTTAACTAGCCTGGAGGAGCAGGAGGAGGCAGGAAGAAAAGCTACAGTGAACCTTAGGGAGGAGGACACTAAGAGGGAATGTAACAGGGAGTCAAAAGACACTAGCAATGGCCCAGGAAACAGCAGGGGGAAGGGAGGACTGAAGGAAGGCAGCGCAGCAACAGAAACTGTAATGGGGAGGAAGGACCAGGTAGATAAGAGAATGGGGAAACAGCAGATAGCCCAAGTAAGGATGCTGCAGGGAAGAGGAGGGGAAGCCATGTAGAGGATGTGCGCAATTCAGGGATGACACAGGAAGGCAGGAGCAGAGGGGGTGGTAAGTGAGAGTGGAGTAGCAGATTCAGGGAAAAGGGAGGGAGTGTAGAGAGGAATTTGTTCCAAAATGGAAGTGGACAGACTAACCAAAGTTGTTAGAGGGGAGAAGACAGACAAAGATCAGGAGAGGCAGAAAGGTTCAGAAACAGGTTGTATGGAAGGGAAGTTCAAGCTGGGGACATGAGAGTATCAGGCATCATGAGGGTAAACAGGATAAGAGTGGGAGGGTCTTAATTCGGAGGGACTTAATACTTCGGGGTGTCAGATGGGGGCAGGGACAGGGTGCCAGAAAAAGCAGCATCTGGGTGGAGAGCATGCCAGTCATGACAGCAGGAAGTGTGGGTCAGCATATTGGCAGATGTGTGAGGAAGGTAGGGGTGAACCCACACATTGTGGTGCACCTGGGAATGAATGACCTGGAATGGAGAAGGATGGAGGATGTACAGGACAGCTTCAGAGAACTACGGAATCTTTGCAGTGAAGGGGGAAGTTCAGTAGCCTTCTCGGAAGTCCTACCAGTATCAAGAGTGAGTTCAGCCAGGAAGCAGGGAATGGTGCCGGACCATGGGGTATGGATTGGTGGGGGAATGCTGACCACACGGTGAAACTGCAAGAGTGAAGACCATCACAATGACAAAATTCGACCAACAATATCGGGTCACTGTGATGGCCCCCGCTAGCACTGGCACTGCATCACCCAGTGCTTTGCCCCTTCCCTGAGACAATGCCAACTCGGAGTTGTATATTTAGTAACCTGGGTGTGTGAGTGATGGAGCCCCCCACATGGGGGATTCGGGGGGCAGAGCCCTCTGAAGGAAACACACATCCCCAACAGTACAATGCTGACACTCAGCATTGTGACTGTCACTGTCGGGGATGTTGCTGTTGGGGGTTGTATACAGGTCTCCAGCCCAGAAGGAAAAGACTGATAGAGAGCTGGAGGAGCAATTAAGGAGGCTTAGTGGCAAAGGGAGCACTATGGTGGTGGAGGACTTTAATCTACCAGGGGTGGATTGAAGCATCCCAGCTACCTCATGCACCAGGGAGCAGATCCTCCTGGAAGCCTTCCAGGATGGCTTCCTGACCAGAGGGTAACAGAGCCAATGAGGGAGGGAAACATTCTAGACCTGGTGCTGGAGGACAAGAAGCAGGTCAGGGACATTGGAGTGGAGGAATAACTGGTTGGGAGTGATCACTGCACAGTATAGTTCTCAATCAATCTGGGTAAGGAGGTAGCCACTACTAAAACTAAGGTCTTACACTTCAAAAGTGCAGACTTTGGCAAGATGGGTAGCATAGTGGAAAGGCACATAGATAGCATCTGCCCAGACATGGACATTAAAACAAAAATGGGCAGTCATCAAGCTAGGACTGACAGAAGCCACTAACACTTGTGTCAAGAGCCAGAGGAAGAAATCCAGGATCAAAAAGCCAAGCTGGATGAGTAGATGGGTAGTGATGATGATGAGAGAAAAGAGGACTGCATTTAGAACCTACAAGAGATCCAACAGGGCAGAGGACAGAGAAGTACATGTGAGGAAATCCAGGGAAGTGAGCAGAACAGTAAAGGCAGTCAAGACAGCTAGGGAACTGAGGCTAGTGCAGGGGATCAAAGAAGGGGGGAAAGGATTTCTTTTGATATATACGGGAGAAGAGGAAGAGAAAGAATCAAATTGTTACGATCAAGAAAGGCAGTGGTTGTGTAGAATAAGCATTTGTCAATGCTGAATGTTGTCTCACTGGCATTGGCATTGGTAGTGCAGGAGTTAGAGATGCATAATAGAAGTGGCAGTGAAGTATTGAACTGACGGCAACCCCACACCCACCCTGCAGAGACTGATAGGCATTGGGGTGTGCTTTTGGGTCGTCAGCTATAACGCTCATGCCATTTTACCTCACCCTACCCTGTAGAGCCTGACAAGTGTTGTGGTGTGGTGTGCTTTGGGGTCCTTGGGCATTATACTCACCCTATTCCATAAGGAAATACACTGAGGTGGGTGAAGTATAAGAGAATGGGGTGAACTTTGTGGCTGAGCACTCCAAGGCCCACCTCGATGCCTGTCAGTGGCTGCAGGGTAGGGGTGGGGGTGGAATGGTGGAAGCATTACATCTGATGAAAGCAAGTCACACCCCTGACGCCTGTCAGTCTTTACAGGGTGGGGTGTAACAGTTGGAAACCCTAATGCCATAGGCATGTGTTGGTATTTTCACTCCAAATTATCAACGTGGGCTTTTTGTGACCCCACCTCATGAAGAGCAGCAGTATCAGTTTGTTAGCCGAAAGGTGATTTTGCAGAGTGACTGTGCCATTTGGCATCACAAATATGTAAATACATTTTGGGCAGGATGTGAAAAATGACAACTGTATTGTTTATGAGGAGGTGTAAAAAAATGCCAACTTTGAAAATCTGGAGCGAAAATATGAAAAACTGATGAAGTCATGAGCATGCATAGAAACTGCGCAATGCACATCCGTAACCCAATTATTTTTTGTTTTTTTTAAAACCACATTATCAACATAGACATTTTGGGACCTCCCCTCATGAACAGTGGCACTGTGATTTTCTCAATCTATCCCAAAAGTTGATCTCCCATAATGACCACGCCATTGTACGCCACAGGTGTGAAAACACATTTTGGGCAGGATGTGAAAAATGACAGCTGTACTGTTCATAAGGAGGTGTTAAAAAATGCCAGTGTTGAAAATCTGGCTTGAAAATATTGCAAATTAGCGGAGTTACAAGAGTACATGGAAACTGCGCAACACATGCTTGTAACACAGTCATTTTATGGATTTTCATCACCACATTTTCAACATAAGCATTTTAGGACCTCTGCTCATGGACAGTGTCACTGTCATTTTGTCAAACTGCCCTGAAAACTGATTTTGAACAGCGACCGTGCTATTCAGCGCTGGACATGCGAAAACACATTTCAGCCAGGATATGTAAAATGACAGCGGAACTATTCATATGGAGCTGTGGGAAAATGGCAATATTGAAAATCTGGAGTGAAAATATTACAGATTCATGAAGAGGGGTCCCAATAACCCCATGTTGAAAATCCACTGCCACAATTCCCCAAAATGACTGAGATATGCACCAAAGTTGAAAAAAATCTATTTATGCGATTTTATACAGCTTACCGGCAATTCTTATTTATTTTTTATTTATTAGCTTTTGGTAACCGGGTAAGTGCGTTAGGCAACAAACCTGCCTATTTTCAGGCACAACCCGGGAGAGTACAGGACATAGGTATAGAAATGACGGAATTACAAATTACAATAAAAGTAAACATAATACAGGAATAATAAGTATCAACATACAATGCAGATAAAGTGACAGAATTGTTTCAATGTACAGTGCATGATACATCAACATAAGATTAGATCCTAGCCACAAGCCAGCAAGCAGGTGTAGTTAAATCATGAACATTTTATTTTATTTTATTTATTGCATATATTCGGAATTACAAACCTTTGAGTCGCAGACTCATTTGCAAAGGCTCCACGTCGGTTACAGTGGTGGAGGGGAGACGGAGTACAAGGATACATACATAGTAAGGCAGTATACCGGAGAACATACACACCCAAAATAATACACAAGACAGTTCTGAACAGTGCAGTCCAGGCTTTATCTTAATACAGCAGTGACTGTAGCAGGGACATTCAGGGTATCATTTGTTAGACTAGGGGGGAGGCGTATTCGTGGGATCCAGGAGACCCTGTGTCAGTTTTTTAATGGGGTAGGTAGCATACTTAGGAGAAGAGAGCTAGCCACAGGCACAGGAATGGGATTCAGCTAGGTGGGCTTTGAGGCCTGCTTTGAATAGGGAGATTCTGTGTGTCTGAGTGAGCCGAGGAGGTAGTGCATTAAGCCAACGAGGAGCACGGTACCGAAACGATCTTTGACCCATTGATGTCCTACAGTGGGGGACCCGGAATGAAGGATTAGAGGCGAGTCGGGTATTGCGCCTGATGGGGGCTGGTCTGATTATTGGGAGAAGGCCAAGTGGGGCAGTCTGAAGTTGTATTTTTTAGCCAGATACAGGTGTGGTAATGTAGTCTTTGTTGGAAGTTTAGCCAGCCCGTCAGGGCATATAGGTCACATGTATGAGTAAGCCGGTGACTGCCGGTGACTAGTCGGCAGGCTTTATTCAGGGCGGTGTCGATAATGCGTAGTACCGTGGGTTCAGCCGATCCATATATCGATATCCCATAATCGATTAGGGAGAGGATTGAGGCGGAGACTGCCAGATGCAAGGCCTGTGGGGGTAAACAGTGTTTAACCCATTTACAACTACCATGAGCATGGAGGTGAGTAGATAGCAGGCCTTTAAAGATTTGGTGGGAGGCAGAGTTTTTAACCTGTAGGGGGAGTGAGTTCCAGAACTTGGGAGCATAGTGAGAGAATGCCTGTTCACCCATTTTAGTAGTGCATGGTCTGGTAGCAAGCATAGGGACAGAGGTGGACCTAAGGGCATGGGTTTGGGAGACAGAAGTTCGTGGTTGGCTTTGAAGAGTGCAGACGTGTTCCTGGTCCACCGAAGATCATCACACCAGGCTCTGGAGGTATGTATGGGGTGTGGGGTGTGTGTGGGGAGGCGGGGGTACACAGAGGGTGGGTGAGGGTTGAGGGATGGAGCAGGACAGACCATGAGGGACCGTTTTCTTATTTACAGGTTTTAAAAAAAATTGCACAACTTTTGTTTTTACAGGGGCATTTGGTGCGCTGGGGTGGGCGTCCAGTATGCCACCTGAGTGTTTTGGAGGGTGCTGTAGCTGATGGGGGATTGAGCACCCCCATCAACACTTACCAAGGTGAAGGAGGAGGACAAGAGCCGATCGGGTTTAGGCACCCCCCCCTTGGCACACAACAAATGGGGGGGCATTATGCAGACAAGGAGTGGCTCCCCCATCAGCAAATTAAGCTGGGAAGGGGGACTAAAGCCAATGGGGATTGGGCCCCCCTGTCAGCAAAGAAAGACTGTTGGGGAGGTGCATGATGCCTAGGGCGATTGGGCACCCCCCCCGCACACACATGAAATGGGAGGGAGGGGGCATTATGCTGACAGGGAGTGGTCTCCCCCTTCGGCAAATGAAGAGGGTTGGGACATGCCAGCAGGGAGATTGGGCACCCCTGAAGTCGATGCTGTGTGCGGCAGCAGTCAATGCTGCCATATTTATTGAAGTGCTTCACTAGAAAAGGCACGCTACTGCATGATGAGCTTGCATCTCTTTGCAGTGGACCTTGTCTTGGATCTGGTGGTTAGTTTATGTGTTGCTGGTGTCAGCGCCTGCAGCTGCCTTATTGGGGAATGAGGGATGCACCTACTGACGTGTGTCCTGCATTGACCCACAGTGACTGCACCTCCAAATCTGCTCCTACTGCAATATGTTGGCTGGCGCTCAAGCACGAGCCAACATAGAAAGGGGCTGAGCAGGCAGAAGTACTCAACGAGTACTTCTAAAAGTATTCACCAGAGAAAGAGATGTACCTGTACCTGAGGGAAAGGGAGAGATGGGGGAACCACAGATGGGCAAACCACAGTGGAAAGGGTGATGGAG
The DNA here is from genome assembly GCA_016271365.2 of Neoceratodus forsteri. Classification (NCBI taxonomy): domain Eukaryota; kingdom Metazoa; phylum Chordata; order Ceratodontiformes; family Ceratodontidae; genus Neoceratodus; species Neoceratodus forsteri. The sequence goes on from CM057451.1 coordinate 763,988,634, forward strand.
GGCCTTAAGGCCCTGAGGGTAGACAAAGCACCAGGACCAGATGGAGTTCATCTGAGAGTGCTGAGAGGATTGGCAGAAGTCCTGGCTGGGCCATGGCAAACCTGTTCAACACCTCTCTGAAAACAGGGTGCATGCCCAGGGATTGGAGGGAGGCGCATGTGGTGCCTCTCCATAAGAGTAGGCCCAAAGATGAACCAGGGAACTACAGACAGTTAAGTCTTACTGCAATTGTGGGAAAACTGATGGAGACTATCCTCAATGAAAGGCTGGTAAAATTTCTTGAAGATAATGATCTCCAGGGTGGCAGGTAGCACGGGTTTGTCTCAGACAGATCCCACCAGACAAACTTGGTTGGCTTTTTCGACTGGATTTCAGCAAGACCTTTGATTCAGTGGCACACAGTAGGTTAATCAGCAAGCTAAGCATTCTGGGAGCAGGGACAAAACTGGTCAGATTGGCCAAGGACTGGCTACAGGGTAGAAAGCAGAGGGTAGTAGTCGGGGGTGAGGCATCAGAACCCAGGGCAGTAACAAGTAGTGTCCCACAGGGGCTTGATGCTGGGACCAGTCCTGTTTAACATTTTCACTGCTGATATCACTGTAGGGATCAAGAGCAAGATCTGCCTCTTCGCAGATGACACCAAGATCTATGCAGAGGCGGATGGGGGGAAGGTGGGAAGATACTCCAGGAGGATTTTACATGACTGGAAGAATGGTCTCACACTTGGCAGTTTGGATTCAACACCAAGAAGTGCAAAGTGATGCATGTAGGAGCCAGGAACCCAGGCTGCAGTTACTGGTTGGGGGGGGGGCAGTTAGCCACATTCATAGAGGAAAATGATCTCGGGGGTATTGATAAATATGGAAATGAACCACTCTGTCCAGTTCAGGAAGGCAGCGGCAAAGGCCAACAGGATGCTGGGGTGCATAGCAAGGCGGATTACTTCTAGGCATGGAGAGGTCATCCTGCCTCTGTACAGGTCCCTGGTGACACTGCACATGGAGTACTGCATGCAGTTCTGGTGCCCCTACTTGAAAAGAGACATCAAAGTACTGGAAGGGGTACAGCACAGGGCAATAAAAATTATCCTGGGGTTCAGGGATAAACCTTCTGATGAGAGGCTGAGTGAGCTCAATATGTATACCCTGGAGGACAGAAAAGAGAGAGAGGGGATATGATTGATACCTTCAAGTACCTGAAGGGTATGAACATAGTGGGTACCAAGAATTTGTTCACTCTAAATGGAGGAAGGGAAACCAGAGGATATTCTTTGAAGTTGGAAGGGGGCAAGCTCAGGAGGGAAATATGGAGACACTATTTCCTGAAAGGGTGATTGCAAGGTGGAACGTGCTGCCAGAGGAAATCATATCATTACAGATAGTGGGGAGCTTCAAGAGGAGGTGGGACAGTTTCAAAGGGACTGTTCTGAACCATGAGGGGGCTGGGAGTTGGTATGAAGGAAGAAGTGGGCAGGAGGCAGCTGCAGTCTAATGGACTTAAGTGCTGCACACTCAAGCAGACTACATAGACCGTACGGCCTGTATCTGCTGGCAATTTCACATCTGAGACTTATTTAGCATTGTTCCCAAGTCTGCCATTGCCAGGCTGGATCCCCTCTTTCACTCCTTCTGTTGCTTTGCCTTGGATTGCCTCCCGAGAACCCACCACTGTTCCCTGCATTACTTCATCTCTTTGCCATCCCATGACACCAGGCCCTTATCTCATTGTGTCACCTTTGTCTCCAGATTTTGTATGGGCTCCCTCCCCCCTCATTTCCTCACTTCTCTCCTTTCCGTCTTCCACCACCTATTCCATTCATAACTCTGACACCTGTTCTCTCACCTTCCCCCCTGTAAAATCATCTGCTTGTCAAGCTGCTTTCTCTTTCTGCTTCCCCAAACTTTGGCGCACTCTCCCTGATGCTATTTGCTGTGCTCCCTCTTCCTTATCACTGAAATCCCTCCTCCACGACTTCACTATTCACTCCTGCTGTTGCTGCTGACCATAGGCAAATCCTTCTGTTCCTCTGTCCATACTACTCCTTCCCCTGCTGCCCTGGTTTATTGGTTCATGTTTGACTAGTCCCCAAGTGTATTTGCAATCTCCCTTCACTCCCTCATGTTGCTGCCAGTTGCACTTTGCTGAACTGTTGCTATTGATATGTTATGTTTTGTTACTCACTTTGTTTCCTCTTTATTATCTTCTACATAAATTCTACTTTTCATAATTATTATTGTTTTGTAATTGCAACATTACTGATGTAACTTACTACTGCACCCTCCACATCCCCTTCCTCCCAGGACACATCTAGAAATGAGCTGTTAGCTCAGTATGTTTTTTCCTGGTGAAACTCTTGAAATAAATAAATAATTAAATAAATTGGTGATTCTCTTGAAATAATTAGATAGATAGATAGATAGATAGATAGATAGATAGATAGATAGATTGATTGATATTTCACAGTGGAAAAAAACACTGTGGACCACCTCTGACCCCGAAGTTCTAGTGTTAACCTGTTGTCCACAATGACCCCAGATTCTTTATCCTATCCACAGCCGATAACTTAATGCCATCCAGTGATGGACAATATGACAAACTGCACTGACCAGCTGACCTAAGAGAACCAGGTTCCACAAAAATCAAATTTGATTTGCCTGGATTAAGACTAAGTAAGTGGGAGGCCATCTAGTCTGAGATTTTGTGTCGACAATGGCTCAGCCTATTGACCGCTTCACATTCATCAGAAGTAAAACACAGGAACAGCTAAGTGTTATTTGCATATCAGTGAAAACTCACATTATACTATCTAACAACTCATGTCAAGATCTCAACGTATACAAAGCAGAAAGCATTAGGGACAGAAATGAGCTCTGAGGAACTTCACAGCTGACCACTATTGGGTGAGACGTGTTTGAGCCCATCACCACCTGATATGATCTTCCATACAAGAAGGACTCCAACCATCCCAAAGTTGTTTTGGTGAGTCCACCATATTCCTCAAGATGTTCCAGTGACACCCCATGATCAATCATGTTAAATGTCAATATGAAATCCTGAAGAAATACTATCTCCCCTATCTCTCGCCTTGAGAAAGTCATTAAATACGTTGACTAGTATAGTGTCTGGCTGTACCATGACCTGAAACCTAACTGGAAGAATTCATCGATGTTAAATTCCTTGAGGTGAACCTCAAGCTGCATCTGCAAGCTACTTCTCTACTCTTTCTCGATGGCCTTTCCTGAAAAGGGAAGATTTGAAACAGACCTATAATTTGCTAGTAAATCCAGGTCTAAAATGTTATTGTTTTTTCCAGCAGGGTCTCACCACAGCTTTTTTAAGAGTCATTGTTAAGCCACCCTCTGTTCATTTATTTATTTATTTGAAAATTAGTAACCTGGAAAGGGGGGGTAGAAACAGGAGATTTTACAGTCAAATTAAGATAATACAGTAACCCCTCGATATAACAAATGAGTTGGGAGCCAAAATGATTGTTCATTATAGTAACTCATTCATTACACTGAGGGACACTGTTTCAAATAGAGCAGTTGAACAGCAAGAGGCTCACTGCTCTCCCCCCCCCCAAACACACACATTTTGTCACCATGCCCTCCTGCTACTTCAGTACTATACTACGTGTGACTTCCTTCTACCTGTATAATAGTTTTCTAGACAGTTAAAAAAAGAGAAAATGTGAAACTGCAGACAGCTCTGTGACCAATTCCAAACTGAGTTCACACTAAGCCTGTCATGTTGAATTTGTCACAGCTTCAAGCCCTGTTTAAAAAGAAACACATGCTTTGCTTAAGGAAAATTGGCTGTTCTTGACTATTGTATTTCCTTAAACGAGCCTTTACCATTTAGCATGTCTTTGCCCCATTTTCTACTGCTTGCTCTGACGTCCCACCTGCTCACACTCACGCTCCCCCAACTGCCTTTCATGCTCACCCGACTATGTTCTATGTAACCCTATGACAGCTCAGTACTTTTTAATTCATTTACACAGTACCTTTTATAATTTGGTGAGCAAGGGTGAGTGAAGGAGAGCAAGAACGAGTGTGGAGAAACAGAAACACAAAGAGAACATTTTGTGGTGAGGTACAGTAAGTGGTGAGCCGGGGATTGGGGATGAAAGAATCTGCACCAGCAATGATCATCAGGCACTACTGAACTGTGCGGGGAGAGGGAAGATGGTGAGATTGTTAATTGGTAAGCAAATTGCAGAGATGGGAAGATGAGAAGTTTGTGACTAATTAAAAGTAGCAGGCACAGTTGTGAGCCACACAAACCATTTGTTATAGCTGGAATTTCGGTATAATGAGGCTCCGTTATAGCGAGGGGTTACTGTAGTTCTATGTTGACACAGACAACCAAACCTAATAGCTAGAGGCCATTATTGACAACTGTAATAGGGCAACCACTCAGTATGACAATAAATAAACATCATAATGTGGTCCTTTATATGGTGAGCAGAAAAACAGAATAAAATCCAACACCTCAGTGTAATACATAAAGAAGCACTTACAAAATAAGGCTACAGGCCACCCAAGGGTTGCACTGGTGGAGAAAGTAAGCAGAGGCAAACTAGATCAAATGACAACTAAATTAGGGCAGGAACAATCAGATGGGAAGTGGGACCACAGATGCAGCTTAAAGGATAGGTAAATGGGAGCAAGCCTTGAAAAGACAAGAGACAGTTCCAGAGTGAAGACAGCTGATCTGTGAAAAAGGACTGACCAATAGACATGCAGCGTCAGGGACTATAAAAAAAAAAACAAGCGTAGGAAGGGAATCTGAAGAGGAAGTAAAGTGAGAAAGCAGATCAGAGAGGTAGGATTAGAGATGATGCAAAGTTTTAATCTGCATGTGAATTTCAGGGGAAGTTACCAAATACATGTTTGCAGATCAGTTTGAAAATTTTTATCATATAAAAGGAAATTCCCCTTTATTAACTTTACCTGTAACTTTACCTTTAGGTACATTTGGGCAAAGTTTCTCAGAATGTGGTCACTGGTAAACAACAGTGCCTCAAGGTCTCATGGAAGAGCTTCTGCAGATCATATGGTACAATTCATCTCTATACAGTGAGTTTGCTTACTTTGGTTTTGCAGTGTGAGTTTGTCAGTGGAGGAGACAGAAAACCGAAAACATTTAGAGTTATATAGAGAGATATAAATCCTCATTTTTCATTACTTTGACAGCTTATTTTGGATATCTTCCTCAGTCTCATTTCATTCATTGACTTACTAGGAGAAGTTTAGTTTTTGTTTCTGCAAGAGGCAGTAGAAGAGGTGATCCAACAGCACCCCCCCCCCCCGGAACTGCAACAGCCCCATGTCCTGCAGCAGCTGCCCCCACCCCCCACAGAGCAAGCATCAGCAGTATGTGGTGGCAGTGGCACCTCCATCCATTGACCCTCAGGCCTGTACCTACAACCCCTGCCTTTGCTGATGGGAAACTATCATAAAGATCAGGGTCATTGCCACTACCACCAGGAGTCACAGGGATACAGTACCAACAACCTCTTCCTTGATTAACATGCCCGAGACAGAGATTTTGCTACCTTTTCTACTGCTCCTTTTACTGTTACTCCCCCAGCACTCACCAGCATAGACAGTAAAGACATGGTAGAGAAAAATGTGGCCACACTAATGCCCCTGGCCCTGCTGACAACTACTGCTTTACTGCTACAACTGTCCCCAGAGCCCATAGAAGGCGCTGCTACTAACATAGTTTTTCTTTTAGCTGCAACACTCTTTTGCCTCACAGAAGGTCTGCACTTCTTTCGTCACCTCCCTGTCACCTCTCCCTTTAGTAGAGGGGTTGAAATTGATGCAAGTTATAAATGTATCTTTCTTTAAATGATTAATGGGAATTGTAATTTAACATAACTGTGACAGTGACTGTGACTGTGAAGGAAGGAGTCTTTCTCATTTCGTCACGGATAAGATAGTTTGGTTGGAGCTGATGCTAGTAAATGAATTTTTGTTAAATGATAAATTAAAATAATTTATTTTAATGTGCCCATGACCATGACCATAAAGAAAGGATATTCCATCACTTTATCTTGGATGAGGTACTTTGGCTGGAGTAGATGCAAGTAAATGTATTATTTTTCAAATTATTTTCATGTGACCATGACCATGAAGGAAGGAGATTCTCACTTCATCTTTGATTAGGTAGTTTGGTTGGAGTTGATATAAGTAAATGTATTTTTCTTAAAGTGATAAATGAAAATTATAATTTATTTTAATGTAACCATGATGTGAGGGAAGTAGTCTCTCTCACCTCATCTTGGATAAAGTAGATGGGTTGGAGTTGATACATGCAAATGTAGCTGAATTTAAATGATTATGGAAAATTAAAATTTATTTTAACATGACTGTGACTTTTAACATGAATGTGATCATGACCATGAAGGAAAGAGTCTCTGTCACTTCTTCTTGGATAAAGTAGATGGGTTAGAGTTGATACAAGTAAATGTATTTTTTTGAGTGATTAATGTAAATTAACAGTTTTTTTATTGTGACTGTAACTCCCTCACTTCATCTTGGATGAGGTAGTTTGGATGGAGCAGATTCGAGTAAATATATTTTTCTTTAAATGGTAAAGGAAAATGATAATTTATTTTAATGGGATCATGACTTTTAATGTGACCATGATCATGATCATGAAGTAATGATACTGTCTCACTTTACCCTAGAAGGGCTGGAGCTGGCACAGGTAAATGCATTTTTCTTTAAATTGTTAATGACAATTATAATTCATTTTAATGTGATCATCACATGAAGGAAGAATAGTCTCTCTCTTCATCTTGGATGAGGTAGTTTGGTTGGAGCTGACACAAGTAAATGTATTTTTCTATAAATGAAAATTATAATTTATTTTAACATGATCATGACCATGACTATGATGGAAGAAGGGTCTCTCACTTCACCTTGGATGAGGTAGCTTGGTTGGAGTTGACTCAAGTAAATTTATTTTTCTTTAAATGATAAATGAAAATTATAATTTATTTTAATGAGACAGTGACCATGACCATGAAAGAAGAAGACTCTCTCACTTCTTCTTGGATGAGGTAGTTTGGCTTTAGTTGATGCAAGTAAATGTATTTTTCTGTAAATTATAAATTAAATAATTTATTTTAACATGACCATGACCGTTAAGAAAATAGACAGTAACCATGACTGTGAAGGAAGGAGACTCTCTCACTTCACCTTGGATAAGATAATTTGGTTGGAGTAGAAGCAAGTAAATGTATTTCTCTGTAAATTATAAATTAAAATTAAATGATTTGTTTTAACATGACCATGACCATGACCAGTGTCAGTGGCTCAGTAGGTAGCACACTCGCCTCTAAGGCCGGGAGATCAGAGGGTTGTGGGTTCAGTTCCCACATCTGACACTTGGGTTAATATCCCAGTATTGACATTGTAGGGCAGCATGAGAGGGGTGCTGCACTGCTGAGGTGCTGTCTTTTGGATGAGATGTTAAACCGAGGTCCCATCTGCCTGGATTGGAGGTAGTTCAGGTGGATGTTAAAGATCTCATGGCACTTATCGAAAAGAGTTGGGGAATTTTTTTTATTAAAACTTGAAAGCAAAACATATACACAAAGGTGTAACTACACAAAATCATAAATGCAAAAACAAATAATAACATAAATAAGTATTTCATCAAACATTCAATACAAAAAATCTCTGTCATTAGAGTCCTAAAACTGAGTACTAAATACTGAGCACCTTCCCCCCAATAAAAGAGTAGGGGAATTATGAAATCTAAACAAATCCTAAACAAAGTTATACAAGTCTTTATTATAACACACATAATTGAACAAATAAACAAAAACATGAATCAGTGTTTACTCATACCAATACTCTAAACATTTAAAAAACAGTATAGACCCATCCTCTCCTCATTATAAAAAATATCATGAATTAAAGCATCACAAGTGATAACCTTTTTTCCCCCATCCCTGACACCCAAAAATGTGGACCTTTAAAACAAAATTATATTATCCAATCCACAAAAAAAGGAAAAGCTTAATAATGTGTAGAAACCTCCCTTTCCAAAAAAGAAAAATTTTTTCCTTTCCCCCCTCTCTTTTCTCTTTTTTTTTCTATTTACCCAAAATGTAAATACCTAAAGGACATAAAAAAGAAAACAATTAATTTCACATCCATACATTCCTGTATTGCTGGAACTGAAGAAAAAATAATCTAATCCAATAACAGATCAGGAAAATGATGCAAAGAAAAATAAATATCTCAAAAAAACAATCCCTTTAATCACTCAATAAACCTGATTTTAAGAAAAAACAAAATCATTCTACTTCTCTTTCCATTTCTGTGGAGAAAGACATTTACGTTTCTTAAGTTTTAAAGATTGTAAATCAGTCACAACCATGTGCACCAAATTAATTTCTGGTATATCCTGCTGTTGCAGAACTAAATGGCATATACTGAGCCACAGCCAATATAAAAAATACACATGAAAGAGTCACATGATGTGGTGTGCTGTGTAGGATGCCTCTCTGCCTGCTCTGACCTACTGCCCATTAAATATCCTTTAAAACCCTGTTCTATGGCATTTTTTTACTGAAGATCGCCTGACTGTCACCTTCCTGAATGTTTGTGCCCTCTTTATAAGAAGTCAATGGATGAGGAGATGCGGAAAATCGCTTCTAAACATATGCCTCCTGCAACACCCGAGAAGGCCTCTAAGAAAGCCTAGGCCTCCTCCTTCCAATCCTCACTGCCTGCTACTACTGTGTGCCCTAATGCAGATCTCCTTGCCCTTTTGAGGTTTCTAGAGGAGTTTCAGCCTTTTAAGGCAGAAATGCAGAATATGGCAGGAGAAATAAAAAGCATCTCTAGTACCCTGGAGGAGCTCTCCAAGAAGACTGCTGATAGCAAAGCTTGTATACACTCTGTTGAAAGGAAACAGGACAAAGCTGATCTGGAGTTAGTGGCCTTGAGGCAAAGGCTAGTGAAGATGGAGAACAAGGTGGAAGATCTGGATGGGTGCAGTCGCCGCAACAATGTGGTAATCATAGGCTTGCCCGAAGGCAAAGAGGGCTCAGACCCCATTAAGTTTATTAAAAAGTTTGTGGAGAAGGTGGCAGGCCCTTCCCCCTTTGGTGCAAGTTATATTATAGAAAGAGCTCATTGTGCACTATGCTCTCCTCCCCCAGTTGGAGCCCCTTCCCCCGGTCATTCATATTTCATTTTTTACACTTCCAGGAGTGACAGCATTTCTTATACAAGGTTAAGGATGTGCAAGATTTGCAATGGGAAGGTAAAAAGCTGAGGGTGGCGCAAGATCTGACTTTATCTGTGCATCAGAAATGAGCCATGTTTCATAAAGTAGTCCTCAAGCTGATCGCTGTGGGAATCAAGTTTTGGATGGGTTTTCCTGCACGGCTTCAAGTTTGTCTGAATGGCTCCTGGGTGACCTACAAGGAGGTGGAGTTGGCAACCGCAGGGCTTAAAGAATTGCTTCCTGACCTCTTCAAGCCTACATGAGAACTGACCTAGCGCAGGGTGCTGTACTGAGTTTTCCATTGGTGGTGTTGTCTAGCTGCTGTAATTTATAGTTCTCTATTATGTCTTTGGGGCTATGTTGGTGACAAACTGTGCATCTGGCTACTTAACCTTACACTGCAACTCTCAAGATGGGTCTTCTTTCTGATAGAAAATGGACATTTCACTCCAGATCTGGTTCTCGTCTCCAGGACTGCTTAGTATCTTGCTCACTCTCATGTTTTAACTCTGGTTAAGCCCAGTCTCATTTTTGGTTTACAAGCCAGGTGTTAGCGGGCTCATGTGTTTTCTTTCTGGTTTTAATCAATGAGTATTTGAGCGGGGTCACTGTGCCCAAGTTAAATCAGAGTATGACAGATCTGGAAACCTACTTCTTCAGGGGTGATGTTCCAATTTTATGGCAATGGGGGGGCAACACTCAGCTTTCTCAGAGCTTAAAATGAGACTCTGCTTGTAACTGCAGTCTTTTCCTGGCCCTGTTAACATGGTCTGATCTTTTTCAGGCTTCCCCCCCCTTTCTCATTCCCTGTCACCATTGGGCAATAAATATGATTAGCCTAAATACCAAGGGGAATTCTGCAATTAAGGACAGATGAAAACATCAGGGTTTCTGTACGCCTTAATTTGGCGTTGGTTCACCCCTCCCATATAACCCTGCTTGAGTACTGTTTTGGGAGGACTCCCCTTTTATTTTTCAATTTCCCCTTCAGAATTGTGATGGTCACTGTTTCTGGTCTAAGAAATGCGGTCTGGACAGCGACCCTGGAGCTCTCAGTTCTCCCCTATACCAAAGAAGGCAGTAATGGCCTACCTACTCTCGTCCATTTACGCCTGTTGTTTGTGGGCTGTGTCACAAGAGGGCATCTGAGATTATTTTTCTACACATGATGCCAGTGTTTTATACACTTCGCTCTCTGCAGGCCATGTTGTTGCATGGCTCGTGGGGTTTCTGCAGGGAGGATCGCTTCCTCTAAGGGGCTAGTATAGCTAATTCCCCTGTATTATTAAGGGGTGATGTCAAGCAATTAGAGATGAGGATATGTTACTCTCTATGGAGTGTTCTGGTTATAAAGGGGTAATTTTGTTCCTGTTTCCTGGTTTATGAGGGCTGAGCAGTTGGAGGGAGAGGAACTTTTCAGTCTGCCGGTCATCATGCACCATGCAAAAGATGGGTGGGTGTGGGAGGAGGGGGGTTAGGGATCATGGGGCACTTTGAATGGGGGGTTCCGGGGAGGTGGTTTGGGGAAAGGACTCAGTGATGGTAGAGTTGGGGGGAAGGTAGAACAACCCAGCGCATATCATGTTTGGAGAAGTACAGATGTGAAATACAAGTACATGCTATGCTTTGGAGGATTTCTGACTAGCAATATGGATGATGGCTAGAAACATTCAATTTATCAGTTGGAACGTTAAAGGAGTGAGGCATAGGACTAAGCAATATAAAATTCTGAAACATATAAACCATCTGAAGGCAGAAATTATGTTTTTGCAGGAGACGCACTTGCTCAAGAGGGAGGCTGACAAAATGAGACAGCAACAAATTGGGCAGATGTTTGCAGCGGAGGGTATGACCCACAGTAGAGGGGTCATGATCCTTCTGCATAGGTCAGTTTCATTCAAACCTCTTCAAGTTATATCTCACCCTTTGGGCAGATTCTTGTTTGTAAAAGGCAGACTGCATACCCTGGACATTGTTCTGGGTGTCATCTGTGGCCCAAATGTAGACTCCCCTAGCTTTTTGCTCAGATAATAGAAGCCCTAACTCCATTTTTGGATACACTCATGGTCATAGGGGGTGACTTTAATCTCATTTTTGATCAGGCTTTTGACAGATCAGGTCAATCCCATCAAGGTCTTTCTCCAGCAGAAAGAGCTTTTAGGGACCTGATGGACTCTATAGGACTTTGTGATATATGGCGTGTATTACATCCCAATACAAGGGAGTAAACTTTTGTTTCCCCGGTGCATGCAACTTCCTCAAGGATTGATTATATCCTCATTTCTCAAACCCTTTTACCAGGGGTTGTAAGTTCTAGTATTGTCCCAGGGCCCCCGTCGGATCACTCTGTGGTCACCTGCCTAATAGCCCTAGCTTCACTGCCAAATAAAGGGGGCAGGTGGAAGTTGAATAACCAAATTTTGAAGGAGCCGAAGACGGTTCAGTAAATAACATCCCAAATAGAGCAGTTTACTGCTTCCAATTCTAACTCCATAGGGAAGCCTGAAATGGTATTGGGTGCTTGTAAAGCAGATTTAAGGGGGATTATAATTGGTCTAACATCGAAAAGGAAAAGAGAGAGGGCTTCTCGGATTTCTTACCTTCTCTCTCAAATTAGGAAAATGGAGAGTGCTCTATCTCCATCTTCCTACGAGACATTCAAACAAGATTAACGAAATTGAGAGAAGCCTATCTAACAATGCTAATGGAGCAAGCCGAATTTGCAATTTTGAAAACAAAAGCTGAATATACCGATCAGGGTGAGAAGGCGGGCAGAATGTTATCATTGCGTATTAAGCAACAGGAATCTGCCAGATTCATTCCTGATGTCCACAATGACAACTCCCTTAAGGTCTTACCCTCAGAGATAGCGAAGGAGTTTACAAAGTATTTCCAGGATTTATATGGCCCCATGGCCAACTCCCCATCCAAGGATAGACTTTGTGAATATCTGAGTGATTTACAGTTGCCAACTCTTACACAATCCCAGCAGAAAATGTTGGAGTCTCCTATCTCTGAGGGCGAGATTGAAAGGGTAATTAAATCCCTCCTATCTGATAAATCTCCAGGCCCTGATGGGTTTACTTCCAATTTTTACAAAGTTTTCTCCAAGCAACTGATTCCCATTTTGTTGCCCAAGCCAGACAGACGGTCGGATCAGGTCTCAAGTTATAGGCCGATCTCCCTTCTTAACCATGACATTAAAATTTTGGAAATATTACTAGCCGACCATTTGGAGGCAGTACTTCCCTTTATAATCGGGGCAGATCAGGTTGGTTTTATGAAAGGAAGACCATCGGATGACCATCTGAGGGCCCCATCTCATGTCTTCCTGGCATCCAAGGATGCTCTTCATCCAATGGTCCTGATTTCGTTGGATGCCGAGAAGGCGTTTGACAGAGTCCATTGGGATTACTTATTTGTTATGATGGAAGTTTTTGGTTTTCCTATGAAATTCCGGAATTGGGTTAGCTCATTATTCAAGTTCCCCGCTACCAGAGTCTCATGTAATGGGGTTGTTTCCAGTCTCTTTAAATTGCATGTGGGGACCAGGCAGGGGTGTTCCCTGTCTCCCCTTCTTTTTAACATTTATTTAGAGCCACTTATCAGGAGACTATCAGGTGCCCAGGGCATATTGGGTATTTCTCTACGGGAGCAGGTGGTTAAAGTGGCGGCCTACACAGATGATTTTCTGCTGCAGGTAACCCACCCACTCACATCTATTCCCACTATCCTGAAGCTAATAGAGGACTTTAGTAATGTCTCAAACTATAAATTTAATGTAGGAAAGACTGTGGTTTTTCCTCTTAATCATAGGGTATACAAACAGGACATTATTGCATTTGGGTTCACTTGGAAGTCTGGCTATTTTAATTATCTGGGGCTCCTTTTAACTAGGGATACAGCATGGCTCAGGCAACTAAATATTGATGCACTGGTACACAAAACAGATCTAGACCTTCATAGGTGGACCCTACTTCCCCTCTCTCTATGAAGCAGAATAAATCTAATCAAAATGAACATATTCCCTCACTTGTTCTACCCCTTAACATGCTAAATGTATGGCTCCCCCTGTCCTGGGTTAAAAAAAGTGCACGGTATGATCTCCACTTTTATATGGGGCGATAAGAAGGCCAGGATGGCATTCCACAAATTAGCTGCTCCGAAGGCTAAAGGAGGATTAAGACTTCCCCGTATTGGGCTATATTACTGGGCCATTCAGGCTGATAAGTATCTTAGATGGCTGATTGTGGATCAAGTCATCCACGGTTGCTACATACACCCCGACTTGGTTAGCGGTCGAGTCTGCCTCCATCAAAAAACATGGTTTTTCCCCTGCTGCACTGTTATATACCAAGGTTAGCTCCCTACCAGAGTCTCTACGTAGTTCTCCTATAGCTGTTTCAATCAGGGTTCATACTCAATTGTGTGCATTTCTGAGATATAAGAATCTCAAGTATTTATTTCAACCCATCACAGGTAATCCCAATTTTTTATTAGACAGTAAGCCTCTCCCAGCCACCTGGCTCCCTCAAATAGGAAACTGCCGTTTAGATTAGTTCATGTCACCCAATAGTCAATGGTATTCTTCAGCTGATATTATGCACAAGTTTATGATACCTCGCACAAGAATCTTCAAGATTTTCCAGCTTCGTCATCTCCTGGTTAAGGTAATGGGTTCGACCCCCCCCAGCTTCCCATATCAGTTTTCAGGCTACCCTAACGGAGTTGGCAGGTTTGCCTCATGCCGTATCTAAAATATACAGTGCTCTTTTTACCTGGGACTACCCTGACAATTATGATCCCATCTCATTTTGAGCCTCTCTCTTTCAGGGCAGACATCTGGATTGGTCTCTCCTGTGACAAAGTTGTCATAAGTTCCTCAAGTAGGATAGACTCAGATTAATGCAATTCAAAATTTTGCACAATATTTATTATTCTCCGTAGAGGCTTGCTAGACTGGGTCTTGTGTTCTCTCCCCTTTACACAAGATGTCAATCTCAAGAAGGAGACCATCTTCATATTTTCTGGAGCTGTTCTAAAATTGTCCCACTCTGGACTATGATTTAACAACGTACGATCTGTTAGGGCTCTCAGACTTGTTTACCCCGAAATATGTCCTCTTGGGGATTTCTCATCCATTTCACTGGTGAACAGGAGGTACCACATAGCCATGATGCTGATGTCTGTTAAAAAAGTGATGTTAAGACACTGGAAGGATACGGAGGTACCAGCATATGTTGAATGACTTCAGGAGTTACTTGCGAACCTTAGAACAGAAAGGACTATTGCCAGTCTATATAACAAACTTAAGAAGTTTGATAGGATCTGGGGCCCACTGAAAACTCTCTATGCACTGCAAGTTTAAGCACTACTAGGCTATATCCATAGGTACTGTGCTAAAGGTGTAAAGAGGCACTGGGTTGTTCGGGATGGGTGCTGGGTTGAGTGGGAGGGGGGTAGGGGAGAGCGAATCATCCTGTATTTTGTACCTGATGTATGGGGTCATGTTTTATACTGTTTTGATTCATTCTCTGTATTGGAAACTTTAATAAAATTTGAATTGAAAAAAAATACACATGAATAATTTGTGAAGTACTTAGACAAATTCCAACATTCAGCATTGGGTAAATACCATAATATAATGAATCATCTAAAGGAGGAATTATTAACCAACTCATAAAATTCAGCCATCTATTTTTTAAAGCATTCTAAAATATAACCGCATATGGGCATTGAAAGTACAAGTGATTCATAGTTTCTAACTTGCCCAGACTATCTGTCCTTGGGCAATAACACTCCTGTAATGCCTTATGCTTCTGCTTATTTTTAACATTCACCTTATTATGCATCACTAGCCAAGCGATAGCCCACATATTAGCTGGGATCCTATTATTAGTAATATAAAGAGAAATCTGTTTTTGTTGAACCATAGAGAAATCTGCAAAAGGGCAATCTGTAAAATATAAATTCCTTATTTCCATATATAAAACTTTCCTAGATGCATCTAGTGCACTCGTATAACTAATGTTCCATAATTTTATTTGATCAAAAACGGATTCCCATATATCTGATAATCTGGGATATCTTTTATTTCTATGCAAAAATCTGGCATTCTCCCATTCACCTAGCACACTTTTGACCTTTGGAAATTCACACACTATCCACCATTTTGAATCCTGCTTAATAATAGGAAGTATATTAATAGAGAAAAAATTGTAAAATAAAACACTACTGGATTAATCATATCCAAACCCCCTTCTACCATGGTTTTATACAATTCCTTCTGATCTGATTTAATCTGCTTCCCCAAATACAAGTGAAAAAGACCCTCAAAACCTGAGATTCTAGCTGCTTCTTTAATGGAAAAATAGCACTTAAATAAAGAAACACCGGTATTAAAAAATTCTTCACATAATACACTCTCTTCTTTTTTGCTACTTTCCAATTATTCCAAATCTCCACCTTCTCTTTTGTTATTGCTAATGCATGCTCCCAGTTAAAAAGAGACATGTTCTCACCACCCAGTAGATTCCCAAGATTTTACACGGCTGCTGTGCCACCAAAAAACCTCCTACATACTGATGATTATCAGAAAACCCAAGTAAATCTAGAATTTTCATGTTATTCAGATTTAAAGTAGCCCCTGATGTTTTCCCCACTTCCTGAATTAAATCCCTTGCTAAACAAAAGGAATCTTCATTCCCTAAACGCAAACACACAT
Source organism: Neoceratodus forsteri (assembly GCA_016271365.2). NCBI lineage: Eukaryota > Metazoa > Chordata > Ceratodontiformes > Ceratodontidae > Neoceratodus > Neoceratodus forsteri. The sequence continues at coordinate 764,004,616 of CM057451.1, forward strand.
CATCGGCATAAGCTACCACTTTGCAGTTGTGAACTAATGGACAATTTATTCCCTGTATCAGTGGGGAATTATTCAAAATCCACAATAAAGGGTCTAAAACAAAAATGTATAACAGGGGACTCAAAGGGCATCCCTGGGGTAAGCCTGTGTATATTAAATGAGAGCTACCTTTCCATCCATCCATTCTCATAGGGAACTACAAACACCAATGCGTAACATAATTTTTTCCAGTTAATAAATTCTACAGGTAAGCCAACAGCTGACAAACAATCCCACAAAAAAGAGTGTGAGACTGTTTCAAAAGCCTTGGCTTGATCCAAACTTATTAAATAATCCGGATCTACTGAAAGACCATTCCCTACTGCTGAAAAACCAATGATCTCCCTCAACATTAACAAAGCATCAGAAAATCAGAATTATCTGAAAAAGATTCATCCTGGGCTATTACTTTGTAGACCCCAGAAACAGGAATATTTGGGTCAGGAACCCAGATTCCGTCTTGCCAGATCCAACCCGCTCTAACAAGAACCTCGTTCTTTGACTGCATATCCTCTTCTCCCGTAATCGAGGGGAGCTCACCATCATAAAGAACCTCTTTTATCTCAAGCTCTGCCAGTAAGACAGACTGTATTCCAGGTGATGAAATGTTGGGTAGCCTTTTGTTACCTGTAGACAAAGGGCTGGCAATTGAACATTTCCTTTTCTTCTCCTCGTCTAGATATTTTTTACAGAGACCATAATCTCTTTCAGCTACCTGTATCAAATCCAATTGTTGTTTTCTCTTTATCTCCATTTCCTCTTGTAGTAAAACTTTTTTTTCATGCTCTGACTCAGACATATCCAGGAACATATCCTGGTCTTCCATCTGTGGAGAACCTCCTTGAGCTACAGAACATAATGCATCCTTCTCAGTATTTGCAGAGACATCCAAAAGCTCCAGAGCTCCAGAACCCAAACCTTTCTCCTCCACAGCCTCCTTCAAAATGAGAGCCTCCATCCCTGCAGACAGGCAGACAGCACCACCTGCCTACAGATTAAGGGAATTTCCCCGGTATCCCAGCAAATTCCCCTCATTCACTAAAAATACCACCAACAGTTTAGTCTGGTTCAAGGTCAGTTGGCATTCATCTGTATCCCACTCTCCAGATCATGCCTGAAAATAGGCAGGATTGGTCTAGTGCACTTACCTAGTCAACAAAAACTAAATAAATAAATGAAAAAAATAGACTCTCTCAACTCAGATGGATGAAATAGATGGGTTGGAGTTGACACAAGAAAATATATTTTTCTTTAAATGATTACAGAAGAATATAATTTATTTTATTTTGTATGCTTTGCACCCCTCCTAGACTGACCCCCATCAGTCCAACCACCCACACAGCCCTGTCTCCCACCATTCCTGTGACTTACATTTGCCTTATATGTTTCCCAACAAACAATTGCACTGTGGGAAGAGCAACTGGGGGGTGGGGAAATGTCCTGTAAACTTCCAGAAAAGTTGAACCTTTGGTGAGCAAGGCACAGATCCCAGTCAGCAGTGTGGAGTATGTGATAGGTGATGGAGAACATCCTGTGTCAGTTGAGGGATGTTCTGTTTTTTCTGTCTCTCCCCCTGATGTTGTGAAACCTTACTAATGCTAAAGCATCATGCCATTGACATTTTCCTTTCTAGACCCATGGCTCTGACTGCATCTCCATCTGTGGTCACTTAGGTGACAGTGTTGAAGTGGAGGTCATTCAACTTCCCACCCCAGAGGAGATGATAGTCCCTCAGATGCTCATCTATCTTCTCCCCAGCTGGACCTCTGATGATGCAGGCTCACTGCTAAACCTGGGTCATCAGCATTGTAAGCAGTAGTGCTACCACTGAACTGGAAGGCCAGCTTTAATATAATTTATTTTGACATGACCATGATGTTTAATGTGGCCACATTGGTAACAGTGACCTTGACCATGTGTACAATGTGAGCATGGAGCATGTGTTCCATTCATGCTTCCTTTATCACCACCTGCCTCCAGTTCCTGCTGTACATTTAATAGTGTCTGCTTCAGCACCCATAGAAGTGGAAGGGTCTGACACTAGCAGATGCTGAACTGTGGATTTTGTGCCCCCTTTATTTTATATGTTAGTGGTACTGGGACAGTAGAGTGGTGGCAGTGGGTGTTTTGGTGGATGATTTATGCACTGCAGCAGTGGATGACTCACACAGTGTGATTAGATAAACAGTGCTAACAGAAAAACATGACTGAGATGGAATGGAGAGAGGAGAAGGATACTAAATTCATTTTAACAAGATCATGACTTTTAAGTTGTTTTTTTTTGCTTGACTGTGACCATGGTTGTAACGAAAATGGAGAGGCTCTGCCACCACATTTTAGATTAAATAGATTTGTTGGAGTTGATACAAGTAAATGTATATTTCTTTAAATGATTCAGTAAAATTAAATTTATTTTAAAAGAGACCATGACTTTTAAGTTTTTGAATGTGAGCATGACTGTGAAGGAAAGTGAGACTCTGCCATCTCCCTAAATAGAAAATAAATATATTTTAGATATATTTATAAAGGTATATTTCAAATACATGTCTGATTACATTTTAAAATATATTTGCATCACATGTCTGAAGTAAATACAAAATATCTCAAATTGGCTGATTTGAAATATCTGATTTATTTACAGAATATATGTGACAAATATATGTAATACTGTATATATCATAAATATATTTCCATGATATATTTATTATAGGTGTATGATATATATTTTATCTATCTTCTTATGTATATTTAATATTTAATAGATATATGTTTTATGTAGTTGACATATATCTAAAATATTTTTTAAATATATGCTTTATAAAAATATCTTAAAATATCCAGACAAAAAGACAACAGATTGATCTTGATGTAACATACAGTATCTTTAACTGTACATTTGGAATACGTCTTATTAGTTACAATTTCGATATCTACAGTAGATTTATAATTTATTCACCTTTAACACAGAGTTACAGATTATACATTTATACTTACACATAGGTAGGGTTGGCAGTTTTCGAGTTGTATTTTTTTATAATTTCGATGGAAAATATCGATTTTTATTTTTAAACCTTTTTCCTGAGTTTTGTTGATTTAAACTTTACCAGTTGCACACAATTATGGGTTTTAAGCATTTATTTCAATTTGTATCAATTTAATTTTCACTGTTGCAGTTAATGACAGCAAATGCTGAGGATTTACAAACTGGTGAAAACACAAATTTTTATCTTCACATATCAAAATAGCAACATAACTTACTTTTTCTATCTGTAAATTTAGATTATTATCGATGAAAATATTTTTTCATCTATTTGTGTGTACGTGCAGTGAAATCGGCATGTATCTACATTTACTGATTTAAATCTAATACTGCCCAGCCTATACATAGGCATTACCTCTTGATCTCATGATTCATAAAGGCTCAATTTGGTATTTATATCACCCCTGTCAGGTTCCCTATTATGTTCCCTATTATTTTCTACATATACTTGTGTTTTACTCATTACCTTTCCCTCTGACCTGTAAGCTAATGCTGTCAATTGCAAATTATTTTAAAATAGAAATTGCTATGATTTTGGTTGATAAACAGTACTTTTGAAATAAGCAAATTTAGTTATGCAAACACATACACAGTACCAAAGCAGGCCTTTACAAAAATATATATTTAACATATGTATATAGGATAAATAACACATACAGTATATTACAGATACTTTCCAGAGGTGTATCAGGCCAAATCCATTTTAACATATGAAAAGAATCTCAGAATATACATCTCTAATATATTGAAAATATATGTTTGCTAACGTACACTTATTGTAGAAATTATAGAGTAAAATTACGCTTGCATGAAACTGTAACAATCTTTTATTAGAGAGTCCATAAAACATTAAAAAGTAAAACAAAATATTTTCTTTGATAGTATAACTATATTTTTTTACCAGGAGAGACACACTAAGTTTTTAAGCTTGTTTACAGGTGTGACCTGGAAGCACAAGGAAGTTAAGTGACTTGCTCAGGGTCACACAGTATGCAAGTGGAGGCTGTGGGATTCAAACCAAGCTCTCCAGGGCTGCAGCTCAGAGCCTTAAACCACTGCACTATACTGCTTTTTTTATATACTTTTATATAAATAGATCAATGACAAGTATAAGACTTATCTTATTGAATTCCCAAGTATCTAAAATATAACTGTAAAAATGCACATATATCTGAAATCTGTGATATATTTAGGCATGTTCAGACTTAGTCTACATAGTAACAAAATAGTTATTTTCCATATGGGTAAAATTTAAAACTATGTTATAGATATATTTTTGTGTTTTTTTATATATATTTAGCATCTTATAAGAGAAATCAAACATGAACAGGAATATGTAACCCAGAATACGTATGCTGGATAAATTCAAAATATATGTTTACCTAAAATGCAAAATATATAGAAACTGCAATAAAGTGTATGCACAAATAGTTAATTTTGATTTCATTCAAGGACACTGCATTGAAAGATCAAAAGCATGAATTCTGAAATAGTGTAGAAAAAATATATTTCAAATATATACATCAAAGATGTTTCCCAAATATGATATATCTTGGATCATTCTGTGAATATCTAGCATATATCTTGAACTATATCTGAAAAGTGTGACTGTATCTGACATATGTTTGAAACATATTTGGAGATACAAGGATATATTTCAGGTATTAAAAAATATAGATCTTTTCCATTTGTGTCATTTCAGATTAAATAGATTTGTTGGAGTTGACTCAGGTAAATGTATATGTCTTTAAATGATTCAGTAAAATAAAATTTATTTTAATGTGACTGTGAATTTTAATATGGCCATGACAGTGAAGGAAGGATTATACTCCCAAATAAGTAAAAACAAATTACAAATAAATATTAACTATAACAAGAGTGTTCCCTAACTAAAGTAATAAAACACGAGAGGAAAAACAGTAAATAAATTGCTGGTAAACAGGACTAGCCTTAAGGATAGGTGAACTGGGTGGTCCCTTAGGGTGTCTATAAATAGGGGTAACTGAAAACACAGTTCCATATTTACATTAGAAAATGGGTTAGAAAAATTCCAGTCTCTGATAGACTAACCCCTTACCTAGGGGTGCATTTATGTGCCAACAGGAACTGGATAAAACAAGTGCCATACCAACTGACCTCAGCACAACTGGAATCACTGTGCCACAAGTGCAATTTTAAAAACTTAAAAGGCAGCTGATTTTTCTGCTTGCTTGCAAGTGAGCAAGACCCTCCCGATTGCAGTCTAGTCAAGAAACACAAACTACAACATTTATTTTAATAAAATTCTTCCCCATTGCCACACACAAAACAGTTTATTTTTTTTAAAGCCACTATCGCTACCACAGATGCATGCTTACTTGTCAGTAACACTCATTACATACTAATAGCTTTCCCATCACTTCCCATCACATGGCCCAGGTTCCTTCTGAGTAGAACAAAGAAACTGGTCTGTGAAATCAGTGTCTTTTTGTTTTTGTTTTGTTAAAGCAAACAGAAACTAGCTTTAGCACTGCTACTTCTAGGCCTTACGCCCAGAGTTTTGGTGGCACTTCATGGCCACTGTCTCCATGCTGTAATAGTTTCAACTTTTTTTAATAATTTGCTTGGCTGAATGCCAGCATTGATAATTACTGTAGAAAGTAATGTTCATTTTGACTGCTGATTCAGTAACATTTATGTTTTTTACTTTCTTTTGTTGTGTACTGATTCACTTTACTGGACACCATGTCACTTTAAATCTTTCATTCAAATTAACTGTTTCAGTGCATGACAGGCATCCCTGAGGAAGTGCGCATGTGCAAAACTGATCGGGGCTGTAGTTGAATTTACACTGCTCACTGATCCACATGGGTTTCTAAGTTTTTTTTTTATCAAATTAAAGCATATTGATCAGCTTCTGGTGTCAGTGCTTGTCTTTTCTGTTTTCTGGATTTGATTTGGGGACCTGGCATGTCGGTGTATGGAGCCGCTGTTACTGTTCTTTTTGTCGGACCTTATGACCGTGGCTGACCACAACCAGCTCTATCTCAGTGTTGCAGCATACCTGACTCTTAGCCGGGAGGGGTGGCATGTTTTTAAACTTCAGGGACATTACACTGAGAAGTAAGGAACATTAATTGTCAGCATTCTTATTTAGTTGCAGTGGGGACAATAATTCATTTGTTAATAATAATCCAGATGTCTCTGCATTTTATCTCAGCTAATTCAGAATTTGAGCAAGTGCCAGGTATAAAGAGGGCACTTTTAAATTTGGAAAAAGCAACACTGAATGCATGTAGAAATTATTGGAATCACATATCGCTAGAAGCATATGTGCAGGTTAATCGTGTACCAAGGAGCCTGTGTGTGTGATAAAATGACCTAGATATGGATAGGAGAGACAATTCTCTATGCAAGAATGGGAGCAGACCATGCAACAGCTGTCCATGCTTTGTATTATATGGGACTATAAAGAAAAAGAAGAACTGTTTTTACAGACAAACAGGAAGTAGGAAGTGTTTCCACTTCCTGTCCCTGCATATCTGCTCCCCCCAAGTGAGCGGGGGTCAGATTGCTACTTAAACAGCTGGAGTAAGCCAACCTCTGGAGAGAGGCATCCTGTTAGTTTAAATATATACCTTGAATGGTGTTGTATTGCAGAAAAATGCTTATTGTGCTAGTGTTGGAGCAGGAAGTGTCCTGCACTTAGGAGTGAATCATTGTTGGTTTTGCTGAGCACTGTGGGACATCAGAGGACTGTTCAAGACAGCTATAATGGGTAGCTCCAGAGCACTGCTCAGGGCTACTGTTTGACTGGCTTTTCGCCTTTTAAAATGCGTTTATATCATCTACTGCCTAATTCCAGTGCAGGAAGAGTCAGTTGCGATGTTTTAACACTAAGTTTTGGGACCGCTGTTTTTTTACAGAAAAACAGGAAGTAATAAGCATTCCCACTTCCTGTCTGGGCACTATATCTGCCCCACACAAGCAAATAAGGTGAACATGTGTGGGGGCCGCATGCTGAGACACATGCATTTTGTGCATGTTAGCTGTGTCCGCTGTGAACAGTGGGCAGGAAACTATACATCAGGTAAAATTCTTTTTAATTCTAGCACACTAAACTATCTCCAAAGATGAATATCAATGATGGCATAGCAACTTTAAGTACAGAGAAGGTTGCCATGGCATGCATTATGTGTAGCAGTTTCTCCCTGGATAACAGCAATGGCTTTGATGGTCTTAACTGCAACCAGTGCATAGAAAATAGCTCATTAAAAGTAAAAATTAAGGAACTAAAAGTTGCTATTAAGAATTTAGAATCTAAATATCTGAATCTCTCCAAGCAGATGGAAATAGATAAGGTTAGAAAAATTAAAATGGTCCCAAACAAATGAAAAGAGGAATCCTTGGAAAGAGGGAGAGAAGAAGACTCAGAGGAGGACCTTGGGGGAGACTCTGAATGGAGTCAGGTTATCAATAAAAATAAAAACAAAAAAGGGAGACATGTCATGGCATTCACTATTCCTCTTCACAACTCCTTTGCCTCCTTAGAGGAAATGGTTGTAGACTCAGGGGGAGAAGCAAATATGCTGCCTGATGATGACAAAACCCCACTACCTCTCTCTGTCACCTCTGTATCAGCCAGTCAGAATAAAAAAAAATACCCAGGTAATTGTTGCACAGATTCACAGGGAAGATACCATGCTGACTGGGGCCTCCATGAACACCTCATCTGTAGAAACCAATGTAAAAAAAGACAAAAATACGTCAGTACTAGAAACAGGTGCTAGTGCAGATACAAACGTGGATACAGCAGGCAACTTAAAAATTCACGCTAATGACCCAAGTAAACATATTGAGCAAGATAGTATGGAAACAGAAGGTTTGAATGTAAGTAGACAAGTGTTTATCATAGGTGACTCAATTGTCAAGAATACAGATGGTCACACATGTAGAAAAGATAAACTGAATAAAATATGCTTCAACTACAGGGGGGCTTGATTAAGGGACCTAGAAAGAATGGTACCAACCATCCTGAAAAATTCTGGGAGTAATCCCCTAGTCATTGTGCATGCTGGCACAAATGATGTCAACACATTTACCATTGAAGACATCCAAGCCAACTATATTTCACCTATTAATACACTTCAACAACGAGGCTGCAAAATATGTATTTCTGAAATTCTGCTGTTCCTAGGCAAATAACTGAATAAGCAATAAAATAAAGGCTGTAAATGAATGGCTCAGGAAAAGGACCCTGAGAAACAGGATAACGTGCATAACACACTGGGAAATCTTTGTGGACAATAACAACCTATTCAGTTGGGATGGCTTACATTTAAGTAGAAGGGGTATATACTTGCTGGGGAAGAAAATTGCTAATGAAATTGGAAAAAATTTAAAGTAGTGGAGAATGAGCAAGAAGGACTTAAGCAAAAGGAGTATAACATCTTACTTGGAAATGCTGGCAGTCTAAACAAAGCGAACTGGTAAATACTCTTTTCAAAGATATCATAGACATTCTAGCTATAAACGAGACCTAGTGGGATGACACCTCCACATGGTTTTCAGCAGTTCCAGGATACACAATCTATCATAAAGCTAGAAGCCAGAAAAAGGTGGTAGTGTATGTATATATGCTAGGGACACCTTTAAAACAATGGAAGCTGTCCTTAAAACAGAAGATGTTGGCTCAATTCGAGTGATGCTATATTAATCTCATTAACCTTAGTGGAAAATAATTGACCATAGGTAACATCTACAGACCTCTGTCTGCTGATGCAGACTATAACAACAAACTTAATTCAGCTATAGCTGAATTATCTGGTCAATCAGACCTTATTCTATTGGGTGAATTCAACTACCCTGACACTGATTGGGTCAATCTAACGGCTTGTACCTTAACAGAAAATAACTTCCTAGATACTTGTCTCTCATGTGGTCTAGAACAAATGGTATCTGAACCTACAAGGGGAGCTAACATTCTAGACTTAGTTCTTACAAACCTCCCCCTAGATATTAATGATCTCAAGCTCCAAGGCCCCATAGGTAGCAGTGATCATTACACAGACTTTTTTAGCCTAAATAGGTCCAAAAGGATCATGAAAACAAAATTATCAAGATTTAACTACTGAAAGGGTAACTACGATAAAATATTTTCATATCATCTGAAAATAGGCACACTCTTCCTTCCAGACCATCTGCTGTATCACTGAGGTAGATATTTACAAGCATTTGTCAATGCCGAATGTTTGCTTGCTGGTATTGGCATTGGTAGTGCAGAAGTTAGAGAGGTGCATAATAGGAATAGCAGTGAAGTACTGAAGTAATGCCAACCCCCATCCACACCCTGCAGAGACTGACAGGCATTGGGAGTGTGCCTTTGAGTTGTCAGCCATAACACTCATGCCATTCCACCCTCACTCCACCCTGCAGACACTGATAGGTGATACCGTGTGCCTTGAGGTCTTCGGCCCTTACACTCACCCTATTCCATAAGAAAATAAGCTGTGATAGGTACAGTATAGGAGAATGGGGTAAACATTAGGGCCGAAGACCCCAAGACACACCTCGATGCCTGTCAGTGGCTGCAGGGTGGGGGTGGGGTGGAATGGCATGAGCATTATGGCCAATGTCCCCAAGTCACCCCCCCAATGCCTATCAGTCTGTACAGGGTGGGCATTATGATTGGAAGCCCTAATGCCCCAGGTGTTTGTTGGTATTTTTGCTCCAAATTTTCAACATGGGCTTTTTGGGACCCCACCTCATGAACAGTGGCAGTATCATTTTGTTACTCAATCCTAAAAGGTGATTTCACACAGCTAATGTGCCATTCAGTGCCATAGGTGTGAACACACATTTTGGGAACGATGTGAAAAATGACATCTGTACTGTTCATAAGGAGGTGTGAAGAAATAGCAATGCTGACAATCTGGAGTGAAAATATGAAAAAGTGTGAAGTTAGGAGTGTGCACAGAAACTGTGCAACACACACTCATAACACAGTCATTTTTTGGAATGTTTTCACCAAATTTTCAACATGGCCTTTTTGGGACCTCCCCTCATGAACAGTGGCAGTGCAATTTTGTTAATCTGCCCCAAAAGTTGATTTCGCACAGTGACTGTGCCATTCTGTGCCACAGGAGCAAAAGCACATTTTGGGAAGGATGCAAAAAAAGACAGCTGTACTGTTCATAAAGGGTGTGAAAAAATGTCAACGTCCGAAATATGGAGTGAAAATATTAAAAACTGATGAAGTTACGAGAGTGTGTAGAAACTGCACAATGGACACTCTTAATGTAGTCATATTTTGGAGTTTTTCCACCAGATTTGCAACAAGGGCTTTTTGGAACCCCACCTCATGAACAGTGGCATTGTCATTTCATTAATTGGTTCCAAAAGGTAATTCCATGCAGCTACCGTGAAATCACCTTCCAGGAATGAGAAACAAAATGAGAGTGCCAGTGTTCATGAGTTGGGATCCCAAGAACCCCACATTGAAAATTTGGGACCAAAATTCCAAAAATTGGCTGAGATATCAACCTAAGTTGAAATCCCTCATTGACTGCCATTATAGGGCTTATCGTTATTTCTTCAGCTCCCCGATGGTCTTTGAAGAGTGCAGACGTATTCCTGGTCCACAGAAGATCGCTGCTCCCAACCTCTAGAGGTAAGTATGGGTGAAGGGGTGCAGGGAGGTGGGGTGTGGAGAGGGAAGGTGTGGTTTGGGGGAGGGGAACCGTCAGGAACAACGAGGGACCTTTTTTTTCAGGTTTAAAAAAAAAGACGTCGTAGGACTGTTTTCTTTTTTAGAGGTGAAATATTAACAAAATGGATTTCAGCACACTGGGGTGGGCTCCCAGTGTGCCAGAGTACTGGAGGAGGGGATCAATGCTGACCCAGGATTGGGCACCTCGAGGTTGGCTGAGAACATAGGGGCATGGGGGGAGCAGTGCATTCGACACCAGGAGTGGTCATCTCAGTGTCAGAACCATCACATAAGTATTTTTGGCACACTGGGGTGGGCTCCCATTGTGCTACATTAATGGGGATGGGGTAATACATGCTGACATGGGGACTCAGCACCCCAATGTCAGCAGGGGATGGAGAATGGTGGTTGCGGGGTGGGCAGCAGTAGTGGGAGGGAGCTCACATTTAAATTTGTTGTCATGCTGTGTGCCTGGTTGGGAGGGAGGGGGGGACTGCTGCAGCAACGACAAAACTGCCCCTGACTGCAGTGGCAGATTTCTTTCAAGTGGAGCGCTTGCTCTGAGACTGCCATCATCAGCAGTTTTAGTATTAAATGTTGACCAAGGCAGGTGCCCATTAATGTGTCTGCTGCATTGACCACAACACTGCCACACCTCTGCAATGCTCTGTTATCTCAATATGTTTCTTGTGTGCTGCACACGCAAGCAAACATAAAATGAAGGGATCCCTGTACTGACCACTGAGGCACCCCACTCATCATACCCCCTCACCTTTGAGTGCACCCCATTTTCCACCACCCTCTGGCTTCTGCCTGCCAACCGTTTTTCCTCCCACATAATTATTTTCCAGCCCACCCCTAAGCTTTCCAGCTTATTTATTAGCCTTCTGTTAAGGACAGTGTCGAAAGCTTTACTGAAGTCCAGATAGGCTACGTCCACCATACCTCCCTGGTCAGCCACCTGCGTCACCCAATTTAAGAACTCTATCAGGTTTGTCTGGCATAACCACCCATTCATGAAGCCATGCTGCCTATCATCCTGCAGGCCACTGTCCACCAGGTAGTCTACCACCCTTTTCTTTATTAGTACCTCTCCTTCTTCTTAATGCAAATTTTAGTGGCTTTCAATACCCCCCTTGATAGTTTTCCATAACTCCTCCACATCCCCCCATATTTCCCCTCCCTGCCATTTATTCCCTAAATATCCTCCTCATTCTGTTAATGTCCATCTTCCCGAAGTCCATAACCCTCTTGCTGGTCTGATTTGCTTCCCTCCTCATCTGAAGTGAATTGTTATCTGTGCAGTTATCTAGGTGTAGAAGAAGCTACAAATTAGAAGGAGTGGCTTAAGCAGAAGGAAACCAGGTGTTTTGGATTTAAAAACTGTCCTAGATAACTTCTGGCAGAGAACAGGCAGAGAACACCAAGAGGAAGGAGGTACTGTTAGAATTATACTTCTCTACTGGGATTATATTGCCTTCCTTCCCTCCCCTCCACCCCCACCCACTCTTAGCCAGTTCTACTTTTATAGGCACAGGATTTGACTTACAACATGAACTTCTTGTTTGGGAGCAGGAAAGGAGTGATCACAGAGCCACAAAAGACTCCTAGAAGGAAAAGAGTAGCTCTCAGTCCCCCACCCAGCTGCTGGAGGTCTGACTCTGAGCAAATAAGGAGACTACTAAGAAATATAGGAACTTCCTGTCTCAGAACAGGAAGATAAGGAGCTTTAAGAGCATGGAGGCAGTAGGTAAGTAGGGAGAAAAAATAAATAAATAAACAGAGGAAAGAGTAAGTGTTGAAAACAACAGTTAAGGGGACAAGAATAAGACATGATGGGAGTGGTGCAGAGCAGTGGCTGTGGAGCAGCAGTCTTCCAGAAGACATTCTGGAGGATGCAGCATTGTCACATCTGCAGGCACCTCTCTTGGCTGAGGGAGGAGGTTGTTCATTTCCAGGCTGAGTTGGCCAGGATTTGTGGGATCTCCTCTCCCAGCCAGGGACCACCAGGGCCACCACCGCTGCCTCAGAGGTTGCCAAGAAAGAGGAGCAGTTTGACCACAGTGGGATCAGGGAGGGTGAGATTGGTGGAACAGAGGAGCATCTCTCCAGTTTTACCTCTCCACAATTTGTATGCCATTCTGGCAAAGTGTGGTTCATCTATAGAGGTACCTGCAAAGGAGACCAAGGATGATGTTGGGAACCTCCACAAAGGAGACCCACAGGAGGGTGGCATGGGACCAACAGGGGAAGGAAACAATTCCTGGTGGAGGGTAGAACTGGGGAAGGGAAGAAGGGGAGAGGGAGGTAAGGTGCCTGCCAGGTGCCATGGCTTGGAGGGATAGGGAGCGAATCCGCAGGATCACTCGAGTAGCTGCATGGTGAGGGAGTTGGATCTCATTGTCCACCTAGGGACAAATTACCTGGCTGGAAAAGGGATCAGAACAGTGCAGGAGGAGTTTGTGGAGTTGGAGAGGGGCCTTTGACAAGTAGCATGCATGGTAACTTTCTCAGAGGTGCTGCCTGTATATGGCATGGGTTATGCTAGGGTGATCCACACCATGGGATTCAGTCAGTGGTTGAAAAACTGGTGCAGAGCTCAGGGATTTGGCTTCACTGGGGACTAGGGGTTCATCTGGAGTGATGCAGGCCTATACTGGCTTGATTGTCTGCATCTGTCCAGGAGGGGAACCAGGGTCTTTTGTGATAGGTTTAAATGCTTCATTGGCAAACATTTAAACTAGCCAAGGGGGAGGCACTGAAAAGGAGCAGGGTGATCCTAGCCTCCCCAAAAACAAATCAGGGTAGTTAGTGAGGTAAACACCAAGATAGAGATGTCAATAGGGAGAAGGGCAGAGGTAAATGGAGAAAACGACAAAGGCAGTAAGGACAGGGCTGGAGAAAAAAGGGTAAGGCCATCAAAATTGGAGAGTAATGAGTACCAAAGCCCATAGTCTGGGCAACAAGCTCCCTGAACTGGTGGCCTTGATGGAAGAGGGATCCCTGTATATTATGGCACACAGAAACATGGTACACAGAGAACCATGACTGGGATGTTAACATACCAGGGTAAACAACCTACATGAGAGAGACAGGGAGGGTATAAGAGTGGGAGGAGTAGCTCTCTATGTAAGGGAAGAGATAAAGCAATGGAACAAAATAGTAAACAGGGAGGAGAGGAGGCACTGCGGGTCATCTTAGAGACTGGAAATGGCATCACAATTCACTTAGGGGTTGTATACAGACCTCCATCTCAGGGAGAGAGGAGGGAATCGACAAGGATATGATAGAAGGCATCCTTAGGATGGCAGAGACAGAGGAGATATTGTTGATGGGGGACCTGAATATGTCAAATGTTAACTGGAGCACCTTTGCTGCAGCCACATCCAAGAGCAGGGCAATTCTTGATGCTCTACAGGGACATGCCTCAGACAACTAGTGTTGGAACCCATTCGGGAGGGAGAAATCTTAGACCTTGTACTCTCAAATGAGGAGAGAGAAAGGATCTCAGATCAAGAAGTGGGTAGCCATCTGGGGACAAGTGACCACCAAACAGTGTGGTTCATGATAAACTCAGCTGCAGAGTCAAGCCAAACAAAAGTGAGGGTACTGGACTTCAGGAGGGCCAACTTTGTCAAAATGGGAGAGTGCCTTAGAAAAACACTAGCAAGCAGGCAAGGAGGAGGGGTGAAGCAACAATGGGGAAACATTACAGAGGCAACAAGCCTTTGTGTGAAACAAATAAACAAATCAAAATGAAAGAAAAAGCCACTATGGTTCTCAAAAGAGGTGGTAGGGAAGGTTAGGGAGAAAAAGATAGCATTTAGGAAGTATACGGAAACACAGAAGGAGCGGGACAGAGAATTGTACCAGTTAAGGCAGAAGGAAGCAGGGAAGGCAGTCAGAATAACAAAGGCCCAAACTGAGGAAAAGATAGCCAGCTCATTTAAGAAGGGGGATAAAACCTTTTATAGGTACATTAGGGAGCGTAAAAAGACAAAGGCAGGGAAAGTGAGGCTGACTAGAATGGACGGTGGGTGGGCAGAGAGTGACAGTGAAAAATCAGGGATACTGAAGAAATACTTCTGCTCAGTATTCACAAAAGAGGAGGAGGGGAGGTACCTAATCCAATTAACAGAAGCGCTCTGGATAGGGGAGTTGATTCCAGTCCTTTCACAGAAGAAAGGGTTCTGAAAGAACTCCTAAAACTGAAGATGGACAAAGCAATGGGGCCTGATGGTATTCACCCCTAAATTCTAAAAGATTTAAGTGGAGAACTAGTGACACCACTGACTAAACTTTATAACAAATCATGAGAGGATGGTGTGATACCTGAGGACTGGAAGAGGGTGGATGTGATTCCCCTTCACAAAAGTGGGAGCAAGACAGAGGCAGAAAACTACAGACCTGTCAGTTTGACCTCTGTGGTAGGGAAGATGATGGAATCACTTCTGAAGGAAAGAATTGTTGAGTACCTATAGGCCAGTGAGGCACAGGACCCAAGGCAGCATAGATTCACAGGGGGAAGGTCATGTCAGGCGAACCTAATCAATTTCTTTGACTGGGTGACCAAAGTAGTAGACCAGGGACGGGCTGTGGACATGGCCTACCTAGACTTTAGCAAGGCATTTGACACAGTCCCACACAAAATATTAATAAACAAATTAGTCAGCCTGGGAGTGGATCCCAGGGTGGTAGCCTGGGTAAAACATTGGCTGGACAGCAGGACACAGAAGGTATTAGTAAATGGAGTCCACTCTGAAGAAAGGGGGGTTACTAGTGGGGCACTTCAGCGTTCAGTACTGGGTCCAGTCCTTTTTACTGTTTTTATAAATGACATTGCAGAAGGACTGGAAAGAAAATTATGCCTGTTTGCAGATGACACAAAGATCTGCAACAGGGTTAATACACAAGGTGGGGTGGAAAGGATGAGAAGGGACTTGGCATGTTGGAGGAATGGTCAGAAGTATGGCAGTTTGGATTCAATGCAAAGAAGTGCAAAATAATGCACCTGGGAAAGAAAAACCAAGGGGAAGAGTACACAATGGGGGGGTGAGATACTGACAAAAATAAAAATGGAAAGGGACCTTTGGGTAGTCATATCAGATGACCTAAAGGTGGGCCAGCAATGTGAGAAGGCAGTAAGGAAGGCTGGGTGATACTGGGATGCATAGGGACAGGCATCACCAGCAGAAAAAAGGAAGTTGTCATCCCTCTGTACAGACAGTTGGTGAGACCCCATCTGAAGTACTGCATCCAGTTATGGAGACCCCATCTCCGCAAGGACATAGACAAGATGGAGACAGTCCAGAGGAGGGCAACTAAAATGGTGATGGGTCTGCAAGAGAAGCCATATGAGGAGAGACTAAAGGAGCTTAATATGCATTCCCTTGAGGAAAGAAGGAAGAGGGGGGACATGATAGAAACTTTTAAGTTCCTAGTGGAATCAACAAAATCCAAGAGGGTATCATCTTTCATAAAAAGAGATGTGCAAGGATTAGGGGACACAATTTGAAGACAGAGGGGGGAACAGCTCTGGGGTAATGTGAGGAAGTGTTTTTTCACAAAGAGGGTGGTGGACACATGGAACCGCCCTCCTGAGGAGGTTGTGAGGTCTAAAACTGTGGGAGAATTCAAGAATGCATGCAACAGACATAAGGCAATTCGTGTAGGGGGAAGGAATTAATAGGCTGTTGGTTAACTAGGATCTGCAGCTAATCCAGTAGGTAGGGAAATGGGCAGACAAGGTGGGCCAAACAATCCTTATCTGCCATCAAAGTCTATGTTTCTATGTTTCAATCTTTACCCTGAACCTTCCAGTCCTGTGATCACTTGTATCTAGTCCATCACCCTCCACCTCTTCCACACTTTCCTCATTTGTGAGGACCATGTCCAGCAGGTTATCATCCCTAGTTGGCTCCCTAACCAGCTGTTGTATGAATCCACCCTGTAGCGCTTATAGGATCCCCCTGCTACTAGCTGATACTGCAACTGGGATCTTCCAGTCCACATCGGGGAGGTTTGGGTCCTCTACTAGCAGATGCTCCCCCTTGAGAGCCATCCTTGTAACTGCCTGTATCAGCTGTCTATCCCCTTCCTCCCCCTGCATAGGAGGTCTGTATACCACCCCCAGCGATAATGATTCACCAGTCCATTTGTCTAGTGTGACCCACATGAGCTCTGTCTCCCCCTTCCTCTTCCTGCCCTTCCATTGACCTAATGTCATCTTTGATGTACAATGCCACCCCTCTCCTCTTTCCAGTCCTGTCCCTCCTAAACAGTCTGTAGCCTGGGATAACTGTTTCCCAGGCAAGATGCTCTCTCCACCATGTCTCACTTATTGCTACTATGTCCAGACTCTCATCCACCATGATGGCCTCCAAATCCACCTTTTTGTTCCCCAAACTCCTGGCATTGGCTGATAATCCCTTCCACCATGTGCCCCCACTCACTGCCCTTCCCTTCTATCCTTCTCTTGGTCTTGCCTTTTTCCAACATTTTATCTCCATCCTGGAGGGAAGGCTCTCTCTAGTCTTTTACTTAACCGCCCCTGAAGTCTGTTTAAATTATACATTCTTTCAATAAATTCCCCTAACTTACTCTTTAGTACTGCTGATCCTTCCTTGTTCATGTGCAGTCTATCTGGGGCAATGAGGCTTTCATCCTCCTACGTTGGTCCCCAATCCCCTACCAATTCCAACCCTATCTGCTTGCACCAACCTGCCAGCCATTAATTGAATTCTTCAATCCTCTGCTTCCTTGATCTGCTTGCTCTTGGCATAGGAAGTACCTCTGAAAAAGCAATAGAATAGAACCCTGTACTACTACAGAACTTAGTGAACTCCCTGAACCTTGCCTGCACCTCCTTTAGACTATTCCCCTCCAGATCATTGGTGCCCAGGTGGATCACAAAGTGTGACCTCCCTTCTTGCTGTTTGCCCCATACGGGTACATTGTGCCTCACATCTAGTGCCATCATTCCCGGCATGCAGTCAACCTAAATTGCACTGCTGCTGTCCCTCTTTCTAGCCCATCTGATTCTCTTCAGTACTCAGCCCTCTATGAGCAAGACACTGCTACTCCTTTCCTTCTGCTTGTGCTTTTGGTTATCCAGCATGCACCCCTTTCCTAACATCCCATTTAACTCCCTGTTCTCATTTTCTCCCTTGTCCATCTCCTTCCCCCTAGTTCTGCTCTCCCCCTGGACTACATCCCCCCTCAGTGTCACCACCAGTCCCACTCATCCTTGCCTCACTTTTTGCGAGCTCTGTGCCCCCCTTTTGTGCTTGTCCTGCCTCTCTACTGCCTGATTCCCTCTATGAACTGGTACCCTCCTCCTGCCCCCCTCTGCTGATTTTCTCCCATCTTAAGCTTATTGCAGACTCCCTCCCTGTCTCTTCTGTGCAGAGTGCCCCCCTTAACTCATTCACACCACAGGAGCTCTTTGAGAGTTCTACCACTTGTGTCCTGTATACCCTTAACACTGCATCCTGGGCCTTTCTAAGCAAAATCATGCCATAATCATCATGCCACAAACAAATGCAAATGCCTCTTGAACTGTAAGTGCTACACACAAAGTATGAGGGGCAAAGTTGTTCAGCATACAATTACCTTTTCAATGGCGCTATGTAATTAATTGTAATCAATTTGTTTTTTATTTTATACTAGCTGAAATACCAAACAACTTATAGTTCTACTGCTGTTCTAACCGTGATTAAGAACAACTGGTTTTGATTCAGACAATACTAATTTCCTAATGCACTGAGCAGATCAGACAATTTTATATTCCCTAAGTAATATGGAGTTCAGACAATCCTAAATACCACGTGTACTATGCAGCTAAGACAATTCTACATTTCCTATGCACTGAACACATCAGACACTTCTATATTCCTTATGTAATGTGCATTTAAGACCGTCCTAAATTCCCTATGTACTCTGCAGTTAAGACAGTCCTAAATTCCCTATGTACTATGTCACGGGGTCATTATTTAGCAAGAAATAATGCCGCATGGCACTATCACGCTGTGTGATTAATGCCATGAGGCATCATGTCTTTGTTCTATGGGGGGGCTCTGCCCCTACAGCCCCCCATTATGGGGGACTGCAACCCCGGACCCACCCCACTAAAGATTCTCAACTCTGTGGGGGTCCAACTCGGGAAGCACACAGGTCCGGGTTTCTCCATAATGCCATACACTATTAAGTGTGCAACATTATCACCCGGTACGATGTACTATGCAGTTAAGACAATACTAATTTCCCAATGCACTGGGCAGACTAGGTGGACCAGGCAGTCCTTATCTGCTGTCAAAGTCTATGTTTGTATATTTCTAAGACAATCCTAAATTCCCTATGTACTATGCAGTTTAGACAATTCTACACTCCCTATGCACTGAGCAGATCAGACACTTCTATATTGCTTATGTACTGTGCATTTAAGACCATCCTAAATCCCCTATGTATTCTGCACTTCAGACAATCCTAAATTCTCTAAGTACTATGCAGTTAAGACAATCCTAAATTCCCTATGCACTATGCAGTTAAGACAATTCTACATTATCTCAGTTTGAAGTCTTTGTACAGAATTAAACAACCCTGCTTAGCATTTGTTAACTACTACCCAATGAACATAATGTGTTGTCGTCTGGTGCTGCACCTCCCCACCTTTTATTGTTTGTCCTCAAAAAGCAGTTCTCCTTGCAGATCTTAATTGTACTACAGAATATAAACTTTTATACTGAATGTACTTCCCCTTCCTCATCCTGTGTTTTCTGCCTCTTTAAAAGGCCGTTCTCCCTAAAGGCAGTTCTCCTTTGAAGTGTAATTGCCTGGTGCTCCACCCCCTTTCCTGGGCTGCCCAATCCTCTGGGATCCTAGAGCATTTAGGAAGATGCGGGGTGGGAATTATTTTCTAGTCCACCTCTGCTCTGCTGGAGCTGCAGCTGAAAAGTTCCTGCTGGTCTGCATCTGTTGCTGGAAGGGGAAGTGGGAGTCCCAGGTAGGGACAAAGTCGATCTCTTCCCTCCACTCCACTTCCAACCGAGCACCTCTTGCACTTTCTTTATATCTGCTTAGCTGTTTCAAATCTGGTGCAGCCTTCCCTGATTGTTCGGTTTCCAGACTCATCTCTTTCGGATGATTAGAACCGCAAACTCGTCTTTCTAGCAGCTGATTGGTGTGGCTGGGTGGTCTTCAAGAGCTGCTTTTGAGACCCCTCTGCTGCTTATTTGCTCTTGGACTGGAGTCACCACCAATTGCAGCTGAGCTTTGCAGTGGTGCGGCCTTCAGGAGCTTCTTTCTAGTACCCCTCTGCTCTGCTGTAGCCGCTGCCGAAAAATTCCCACTGGTCTGCTTCTGTTGCTGGAAGGGAATGAGGGAGTACCA
Source organism: Neoceratodus forsteri (assembly GCA_016271365.2). Classification (NCBI taxonomy): domain Eukaryota; kingdom Metazoa; phylum Chordata; order Ceratodontiformes; family Ceratodontidae; genus Neoceratodus; species Neoceratodus forsteri. Next base: position 764,024,769 of record CM057451.1, read on the forward strand.
AGTAGAGACAAAGTTGACCTCTCTCCTCTGCTCCTCTTCCAACCAAGTGCCTGTTGCACTTTCTTTATACCTGCTCAGCTGCTTCAAATCTGGCATGGCCTTTCCTGATCAACCGGTTTCCAGACTCAGCTTTTTCGGATGATTTGAGCCGCAAACTCTTCTCTCTTGCAGCCGATAGGTGCAGCTGGGCGGCCTTCAAGAGATGCTTTTGAGACCCCTCTGCTGCTGATTAACTCCTGGACTGGAGCCGCTGCAGATTGTGGCCAAGTTTTGCAGTGGTGCAGCCTTCACAAGCTGCTTTTTAGTCCCCCTCAGCTCTGCTGGAGCCGCTGCCAAAATATTCCCGCTGGTCTGCCTGTGTTGCTGGAAGGGGAAGAGGGAGTCCCAGGTAAGGACAAAGTTGAACTTTCTCCTCCACTTCTCTTCCATTACATTATGTCAACATATAAATCATAATTGCTCTCTTTCTTCCTTTCTCTTTTTTAGGAGCTTGACGCTCTTGGGAAGACCTTTGGATTTCATCCCACACTAGATGGAGAAATCAAAAATCGCAACCTGTGGTGCCGACTATTTCCTGCTGTGAATCTTACATTTTACATTTTGTACCTTCTATCTAGTAATAGAATTTAAAATGTAATACTTCTTAATAATTAATAATGTGCTGTATTCATATATTCATATATGTGTATTTTTATATGTATATTCTACATAGTATGTATTTAAGAGTAGAAAAAGTTTTTAACACACTGCCACTTTAAGTACTGCCTTTTAAATGGTACTCTGTAAGCTGACATGTCAGTCAGTCTTGATGACACTGTGACCAGCGGAACCAGTTGAGAGGACTGTGTATCACTTGTGCTGTATGGCATTTTGGATCACTGACTAAAGCCTTCTACACTTCGTTCATCTGGTGCCAGTATTGTTGTTTGGGGATTGCTGTTGTCCTGTGGGGCACATTTGGAGCATCTGGAGTGGGGATTGTGGCTACACTGATATTGCAATGCTACTCCGGTGCAAGCCCCCTTCCACCATGGCACACCGGTGTGGCCATTGCAAGCTTGCTTGGGGCAGACAGTCCCCACACTGGTGCAGGGGGTCTTACAAAATCAGGACTGGTGCAAGGTACAGCTCAGGGAGCTCTTTGCACCACTTCTCCTTGCCACAAGCCCCTTGCAGCAATCCAAAGCATTTGAAAATCAGGCCCATTAATGATACCTCCTCCTCCGCCTCCTCCACCACCTCCTTCTCCTCCTTAAAAACAAAGAAATATTAAACTTAAGAGCCTGAAATGTGGGGAAGGGGGCAGAAATGCAATGTTGAGTTTCAGAGCTGAGATACTCATTTTCCTAAGCACTATAATACCCTCCATGATAGGCAATATAGGCAATACCGGACCACCCAGGGCCTGTGACTTCAGGTCTCCTTATACCCCTGGGTGGTCCAGTATAGCCCAATACTGCCCACACTGTCAGGTATTGTTGCTTACTTAAAACCCTGCCCATGACTAACAGTGTTTTTTTTTTCATTAAAAAACAGGAAATCTGTGCTGTTGGATCTGCTGTCTGAATGTTACACTGTATATTCAACAGCAGCCAAGTAGTATTACAGCCCATGTGTTGGCAGGCAGCATGCATCCCTCTACACTCCTCCCACACCTAATGGTTATGTATTTTTTCAGCACCAACAGAAGCAGAACACAGACACAGTAAGAGCCAGGAGGAGGACAGGAGGGTTAGGGATGCCGCCATATATCAGCTCTTATCAGTGGTGGTGACACTGCACTGGCTGGGCTCTAGTCTGAGGAAAGGTAGAGGTTGAGAGGAGAGTTGGGTGGGCCAGAGACAGAAGAGAGTTAGGCCACAGCAGCCCAGAGTAGAAATAACCAGTGGTGTGGTCTGTAAAACCCAGCAGCACCATTAACTCTAAGGTGAGTGAGCTGAGCAAATTGAAGTTTTGTTCTTATTCTTTGTTCCCACTTCTGACTTCCCAGAGTTCCCCCACTGTACCTGGCTTGCTTCACCTGGTCTGGTAATAGGCCTAACTGGCAATCCAGATTTCCTTAGTTATTCAACATCAGTAACCGGAAATGATGCAGTATGTCTAGCAGGACAGATCAAAGCATTACTTCTAAACTGGGGTAGATCCAGGATTTTAAGAAGGGTCCTGTGGCAGTAATAAAAGAGTAGACCACAAGGTCTTTTTTTTTTTGGTACAATCTTTTTCGCTCCGGTCATCAGCAATTGGGCATCTCTCATGTGGGGCCCACTCAGCAGCACCTCTACCACCTCACCTGAACTCCTTCTCCCGACCAAGAAATTGGTTGTTGGGTCCCCCCCAGGATCCTATATGGGGAGGCGAGGACCATGAAGAGTCAAGTCAGGGGTTGGAGCCAGCACTGGTGCATGTGGGAGTGGCCCTGGAGTGTCTGCCATTGCCTCCTCACCAACCGGGGTTTTCAACCTTGTGTGTTGCCTCGAGATGCATGACATGCAATGACGTCCCTGCGTGAGATGTGCCCCCATTGACGTCCGCTGGTGCCTTCCCTTGAAACTGCATGCTCCTTGCGGTACCTCCCGGTCTCCATCAGGTGTCACCACAGAGTGAAGCATGCTGCAAGCACACCCTAGGAGAGGGGAACATTCCTCCAGATGCTCAATCTTCTCCGCCCCTTGCCAACCCCCAGCATCCAGAGTCCATTACCAAACCCCGATCACTGGCTTGGGGCAAGGTGTGGTATCCAGTGCCTCAACCCTCAGTGCCACCAGGCCGACTGGCCTCAAGGAAGTTAATTTTAGTTATTTTCTACATATTTAAAGCTTAGTGTAGCATCAAATGATTGATTCTTTTGTAATACATACCTTTTTTGTACTTAATGAAAATTAAGTTACAGTAACATTCACATGGACGCTTACACTTACTGACACTATAATTTTGTTTGTTTACACACTACGCCTTCATGCAACCATACATTTTATGTGGCTATTAATCACTCCAGGTTAAACATGCATAAACACAGACAAAACAGGAGTTCAGCCCAGATGATCTGGCAGAAACCTTTTTTTTCTCATGCCAGAGTATCCTAAATATAATTTAGCAGTCACTGGGATTATCTGCAGCCAAAATACCTTGGCACCATATCTTGTCTTCAGTACACACAGATACAGTATAGATGTGCACAATACCTGCATAAACACCAAAGCACATTAGCCAGTTTCTTTGCTTATGCACAATACATTCTTAAAACATTTTAATCGTGAAAAGATTTAAAGACATAACTATAATCAGATACATGTAAACTTTGCCACTACTTTTCACAATTATCTTTTTCTTATCTATCACTTCCTTGTACAACCACAACACAATCAACTAAAAATCACAAAATCAGTTTCATTGTGTGTGGCTGTAAGGCATAGTGAGGAATTGGTATATCAATAGTTTTCTCCGTTTCTTCCATGAATTCTCACTGAGTATAAAGCAAAGCAAGGTCTGTCAATCTGTTTTCTGTCATACTGTAGCTGATGAAAGGTAGCACTTCAGAAATCTCATGGTGAAAAAGAATCTTTCTCCCACCAGCAGTAGACACTGAGATTTTTGTGCAGATCTGCAGTAACCTCCAGATTGTATGGTAAAAGTTCTGGGGACAAGAAACAAAAGCAATTCAGAACTTGGTTTCCCCTCCATGAGTTTACCCATATGTCGTGCTCCCCCTGAATTTTATAAGTTGTTCTTTCCGATAGCATTTGATCATATAGTTTAGTTGCTGGTAATAAATCATTGAATGACGGAGACCCAAAATACTCTGGTACAGTATCAGGGCAGAAACTGAATTGACAATTTTCTGGTGTTTACTAAACCACTTTCAAAAATCTGCTAGAAGCGTATCCATGAAATGAATATACACAGTCAATCTAAAGTAGTCCTGTGCAGTTTCAGTCTGTATTTTTCCTCGATGTTGCTGCCTGGAGGTCATCCTTGGCATCATCAACTGCAGTTCCAAGTGGCTAGCAAGTATACCAGCTTCAGTCCATAAATTCTTAAATGTATTCTGTGCATCTGTCTGCCACTCCTCCAATTTGTTAATAGTTCTGTTTATTAGGTTCGCACAGCAGAGTAAATTGAGGTTGGACTTTTGACGCACTTCTGACAGAAGCTTTCTTATTTATTTATTTATCTATCTATTCATTCAAGCGTTTAACCAGGAAGGCATACTGAGCATGCTAACTGCTCGATTCCAGATGCGTCCTGTGTCCTTAGGCTCAATAATCTGCTGAGTACTACAAGAGCTACAATAAATTCATTGACAGTGGTTTTCTGCAAATTTTGGGCACAAGAGGATGATGCCCAAGCTGAAATCTCATCAAGGAATCTGTCAACAGAGGGAAGGAGCTCTTTAAAAGTCTGCACTGTATGCCGGCCCACCTGCACAGCAGTTGGATTTTCACTTGTGATGCCAGCGACCCAGGTTTGGGAATGGACCCGGGTCACTGGAGGATCAGTCTGGGGGACAAGGAAAGAGCATCCTATGGATTGCTCTCCTTCTCCGGGGGGAGGGTAGGGAAGTGCCTAGCATGACACAGACCCCTGGCGGAGGCTGGGGGTCTCGCAGCTTGTCTCTAATGGAGACAGGGTGGACATAGGACATCATTGCACATCCCCACCTCCCAAAGGAAAATCAAGAAAAATGGAGAGAGAGATCCTCCGTCTACATGAAGCCCTTTCCGTGCTTCAATTAGCCATTGCCACTGCACTCCCAACTAGATACTGGTTCCGTGGCACTGGAATTAGGGGAACCAGTGCCGTGGCCCCACCCTCCGGGGGCAAGCTGGGGGTGACCGGGAGTATGCAGGCATCGGGCAGTTGGTGGAAGCTCTGGGGACCATGACCAGGGCAGAGACTGATGGAGGACCTCCTGGGAAAAAGAAGATAAAATAAAAAAAATAAAACAAATCTGCACTGCATCATGGCGCTTAACCCTTCTCGTCTCACACAGAACTTTCTGTCTGCTGGTTTTATTTCATTCAGAAGAATTGCTTCTCAGAGATTCTTCCAAGCATTTGATTCTTGAAGCAGTCTCATTATTAAAGTTTGTTATATTGCCAATAGTAGACCAACAGTCACGAACAGGAGAAACCTTGCTTCTTTTGCTTATGGTCAAGTTTAGGCAGTGAGCTGCTCAGTGGATGTATATGGCCATTGGACCCTTCTCTTTGATTTCTGCTTGAGCACCCTGAAATTGTCCATTCATATTACTGGCACCATCATATTCCTGGACAACTAAGTTATTTACATCAAGGTTTAGATCCTTAAGTTCTGCTAATATTGTATTATCTAGCCCCTGTCCAGTCTTCTGTGAGTGTCCCACTACCTTCCAATGTACCGGAGACATAAACTTAGCTGTTGCTTCTTGGATATGTCTGTAGTTTCATCTGCAATAACTGCAAATGGTTCAGCAGCTCTTACTCTCACCACAGTTTTATTTTGTATATACTGATCACAAACTTCAATCAGTTCATTTTGCACACTCTTGTTCAGAAATGTTGCATTGTCAGGAGCATTCTGAATATGGTCTTTCAATTTCTGGTCACCCCTCACATCCTGTATCGGAGAAGTGCATGAAAGTTGCCATCATTTTCAGCTTTCTCACAGTCCTGAAGCCTGCCGTGGTTCCGATGTCCACGTAAAGAAATACCATGTCTGCCACATGTCAGAATGGTGTCAGTTATAGGGCATAGCCTTTCGGTTCTTTTCTGCTGCTTTTTTGATGACTTTCTTTCACCAAGTTCACCATCTCCTTCACTTGGTTGCTCATTCCGTGTATGAAATCAGTGGCCATCTAAACTGCTATTTTGTGATACTTTTGTTGTTTGTATAGAGACACATATCCATGTTGCCCCTTCAGCTGGTCATACTGTCAGAGAGGTTTTGTGACAAGGTATCCCACATTTGACCCCATTCCTTGGTGATATAAATTAGCAAACAGGACACAGGGGCAACAGAAAAGTCCTTGGAGATGGCATGAATTAGATAGAACCTTGTTGTCTTTTAAATGTTTCATTTTTAAATGTAATTTCTCCATATTTCCTTTTTTCCTTTGCGATAAATGTAGGGCCAGCAAAAATCATGTCCTGGAATCCAAGGATTTTTCAGAAGCTTAATCTTCACATCATCCTCAGTCCTCATCCTAACTTGAAGTACTATGTCAAGTTGAGAATGTGCTTTAGTGTTGGTGTTGCTTTCTGCTGCACAAGCTTGCGAGTTGGTGAAAGGACTGTCAGAATGCATGGCAGTTGATGGGTGTGCGTTGGCAAAACCTTCAAATGAATGTTTAAATTGTTACCAGATGCCTTGTTTGCCAGAACCACAGAAGAAAGGCACTATTATCCTGCTTCAGGGTGGTGAATCCTATGGCATCATGATTTTCTGACTGAATAGTTGCCAACAGATCAGCATCTCTTGAATAGACAACACAAATCTCAACTTCACTGGCAGATAACTGGATTCCATGTCTGTTGCTAAAGAAGTCAGTTATTTTCCATGATGTAAAGGGTTTCTTAGTTTTGCTTGGATTCTTTTTCTCACTCTGCATTTCCCCAGACTGTCTTGATGTAAAATATTCCACTTTGTGTTAAGTGAATAAAAATAAGAAATATTATTTGAATGTTTATTCATTTGTTATTTTTGTATGATGAAATTTCATGCTGTTCCACCCAACATACTAAAGATATCATGACTCGCATGTCATATGTGACACTGTAAATGCATTTCCTCTTGTTTTTCCTACAACTTCAGAAAACAATCACAAGATAGATATGAAAACACTCTGTATCTTGGTGGCCAGCAGCACAGATGAAGTTATTGTAGTTCTTCAGAAACTACTTCCATTTATACTCGCAATCACAAAATACATTTTCCAAAACAATTTATAAAGCCCTTGACATTGCCAGAAACTACAAATAAATCAACTATTGTACAGTATCTTGTCTTCGCTGTCATCCCTACTGATTAAAACTTTAATTATACCTAACACATGGTTTTGCTTGTGCACTAATACAGCAAAACAAAGGGTGCTCCATCTATCAAGAACATCAGTGCCATAGATTACACTCTCCACTGAACAGAAGTGTTAAACACAAAACAAAAACACATGAGCTTCCATTTTCAGGTCAGCTCATCTGCTGCATCCCTAAATAGGTTAGTGATTCACTAATTGGGATTAGTATGACTGGAAAGTGTAGGGTCCATATACAGGCTGTCTGATGTCTGAGTGACTGAGACAAGAAAGTGAGTACTGTTGAAACACGTGACAGAATGGATGATGAACCAAGTGGGAATTTCAGCAAAGAGGAGTTCAGTGTAATGATGGCATAACAATAGTATACACAATGCTAAACAAGGATATGGTGTGCACACAAACACACACACGTCAGCCAACAAAACACACACACACACACACACACATACACACACAGTCAGACAACAATCCATAAAAACACATGCGTACTACAGGTCAGCATGTCCCTTACAACAATTAAAGGCACTACACAGACCACTCTTCTCCACAACATTGAGTAAAATGCTCTATACAGCAAAACTGCCGTACAGCATATAAGTACCTAAATTATACAGCTAAGCTGCATCCCCTTTAACATCTCAGCTGATATCTGACATCAAAAAACCCGATTAGAAATCATGGAGTGAGAAAAAAAGGGAGTAAGAAAGCAAAAACTTTAAGAGAATTGCAGGCTGTTTTAAGCAGCTATGGGGGGGGTTAGTGCAATGGATTTTGTTGATTTTATTGTTGTTTTTTATTATAGGCACCCATCTGCCTGTGATACTCCCTACCTTTTCCCCTTCCCTGTCCCCCTGTAAACTAGGTAATGCCAGACTCCAGCATCACAGGCCACAGTGGCCAGCATTACCTCACTGGTGGACCTGAGAAGACACAGGATCAAGCAATTGCATCTGCTTAGTATTAACGGAGTGTGCCCTTTTGCTGGGCAATGCTTCTGGGTCCCAATTCACAAAACTTTGCCAAGGCACAACCCCAGTTTTCTGTGCACAAACCGGGTTTTGCACCAATTTGGTATTCACAAAAGCCTGGTTTGTACTCTCAAACCGGGTATGAGACAGGGTAAAGTGTGGAGGGGGCTGCAATTCAAATGAGGGGGAACACACATGCATATCAGCACTGTCCCATTCACAAAACATTTTCTCCATGCAAGGGATTTTTGTGGGTCCCCTTGCGAGGAGCAGATACTGCTGACTGAGATCTTGCTTTAATCCTGGCTCAGTAACAAAATTAAAAGTGTCACTCATGGTAGTGCCCCCCCCCCCCGACTGCTGATCACTGGCCCATCAATGAAATTAGAAGTTTCCCTGGAGGTAGTGGTTCCTCCCACCTGATAACCAGCCTGAGTAATAAAACACATTCTGCCTTGTGCTAGTGGTCCCCACCGTGATCATTGATCATAGGCAGATAATGTATTTCCCTGGTGATAGTGCCCCCCCCGATCATCATCCCAGTCACAGAAATGAAGGAAGGTGTCACTTCCCAGGTGGCTAGTGGTCCCTCTGACCACCCGATCACCCACCTAAAGTATTAAAAAGTTGTCTCTGGTGTCCAGTGATCCCTCCCCCTGCCTGAAGTATTAAAAGCATTAAAAGTATTAAAAAGTATTATAAGTTGTCCCTGGTTTCCAGTGGTTTCCCCCACCCTGCGATCACCAGCCTGATCTTTAATGAATATATTTCCCAGTGGTAGTGGTCTCCCCTCCCTGCCGATCACCAGCTTGGGTAAAAGAAAAACATATTTCCCTGGTGTCTAGTGGTCTCTTCCCTCATACAATCACAGTCCCCGCTGTGCCATGCCCCCCCATCCCGATCTCCTGTATAGTTGATTGAAATAGTTCCCTGCTGCTTTAGCAGACCCCTCTCCATCCCTAATCTCCTATATAGTGATAGAAAACTTGTCCCTGGTGATCTAGCAGACCCCGCCCCCCCTTGCAGATAGTGTTCCACCACCCCTTTCCCCCCATCCCAAACCCAAGCTGGCGACCAGCATAGCCTTCCTCTCTCGACCACAGCTGGCCACCAACTGAGTTGTCACTGAGCCATACTGAATACAGTATGGGCTTATTCATTGATAGCACACTCTGAGCTGTCAATCAGTGAGAAAGTACTGTATAGAGTACGTGCTGCATGACAGCTCAGTCAACAGCCAGCCATGGTGGAGAAACTACCCCCAGGTCCCTTTCCATTTTTGTTGTTGTTAGTATCTCACCCCCCATTGTGTACTCTTCCCCGGGGTTCTTGTTTCCCAGGTACATTACTTTGCACTTCTTAGCTTTGAATCTAAGTTGCCATACATTTGACCATTCCTCCAACCTTGCCAAGTCCCTTCTCATCCTTTCCACCCCACCTTGTGTATCAACTCTGATGCAGATCTTTGTGTCATCTACAAAGAGACATACTTTTCCTTCCAGTCCCTCTGCAATGTCACTTATAAAGACATTAAAGAGGACCGGTCCTAGTACTGAACCCTGCGGTACCCCACTAGTAACCCCCCTTTCTTCAGAGTGGACTCCGTTTACTATTACCCTCTGTGTCCTGTTCTCCAGTCAATTTTTTATCCAGGCTACCATCTTGCTTCTAAAAGTAATTGCTGTACAACTATAGGTTGTATTAGACACCATCCCTAAACCCAGTCATTTTCTGTTATACGTCATCAAGATAAAGACTGTCATTTTTTTGAGTGGGGGGATGCATTTTTTTGAGTGGGGAGATGAAGTTTTAAAAAATGTTTTGACTGTGGAGATGAAGTTTTAAAAAATGCCCTGGGGGTCTAGTAGGAAGCCACTTTATCACATGCCACCTCGTCTTGAATGAGGTAGATGTGGATTAACAATAGACAACATCAAGACAAGAGTAATTTTTCTAAACAAATAACTTTACGTATTAACATAACACATTCCCTTAATTAACGAAACAAAAGAATTACTATCAATGTAGGTACCAGACTCAGCAAAATAATTCACTTAAACACACAAACTGTGATACAGAAATAAAATAACAAATCACAGACCCCAAACAAAAATAATTAAGAAAGACTAAATAAAACAAATAAGACTAGTGCTCAAACTGCTCACATGCCCCCCTGCTTGCTAGCTAAAAAAGCCCCTCCCCACAGCACTATTTCAATACACAAAACAAAACCTTTACTTTAAATAAATCTGCAAAACTACAAGCAAGCAATGGAAATCTAACTGCACATGGCACTCTTGATATTTTCCGAGCGACTTGATTCTAAATACTGTTAGAAGTACTTTTAAAGTTTATTTTGAGTAAACAATCAGAGACAGACTTTTCTCCAGCTCTATCTTCATAACAAGACTATACCGAGCACAGCCTTTGCATGGCATGCAGCTCATTTCAGTATGGTATACCATCAAATGGGCAACTGCAAATGAGTGACTCAAATATAAGTGGCTCTATTTGTGTGCCCAATGGGATAGTGAGCGGGTGTATATAGCAATGGTAGGGATAGCGACTGTGGGAGGGTTGTAATGGCCATAGCGAATGACGCGGGAGCTGTACTGTTGTTGGTGAAATACAGCAATGAAGCCTGCTACCACTGAGCTGTATGCCTGGCATGGTGGATAGGGTCATGAACTGCTGTAGCGATGGTCCCGAGTTCGGTACTGCCAGTAGGTGAAACTTTTTTAAGAATGGTTTGGGATGTAAGAATTTTTTTCCTCAAAATGGTTTGGGCTGTTAGAATTGTTTTTTCGTCCTCACTGTGTTCCCTGGTCCAATGGTGCCGCAGGCATACAATTTTACATACTGTTGCCACCCCTCCCAAGTAGCCCCTTTTCCCCCAGTGTCTGCTCCCCCCTGGAGTTGATTATATTAATTTGGGGGGTGCAGGGGCATAGCCCCCCACCACATTAAATCTTAATTTGAATGTCCATTTGGTCACCATATTAGCAGTTGTTTATGTAGGTATGGGGTGATTTTTTTTTCAGCCAGATGTACTTGCTATTGTGTGAATTGCCGTAGAAAATCACTTTTATGACATGGAACCTTTCAGTACTGTGTGACTTCCAATCCTATGGCATATTGAAACTTCACCTGTGTGCCCCACTCCACTAGCAAAGTTGCCAAATCCACTATCTGTGAAGTTAGTCTGCACTATGGATTACAAATTTGCCATGTGGATTAAATTTGCAAATTTGCGCGAATTCACAAAATTATCTGTGAAGCAAAGTTTGGTCTCTGCACCCACTCCCACTGTAATTTTTCTCTGCTTCCATTTTGTCAATTTAATATAATTTTTAACCTTTGCCTTTTTGATCTTTCACCAATCTGCCTATTGCTAAATCTATAGTCTGGTTATACTATTAGAACTGCTTTGCTGCTCAGTAACAAGTGATTACAGTCCTTTGTGTTAATCATAGCCTGTTACCACAGCATTTTGTCTTTTCCATTCTGCCTTTTTTCTTCTCTCTCTCGCTTGCACTCTCCTATTCATCCCCCCTTCTAGCCTCTCTTGCTTTTAGCCCTCCCACAGCTTCTTCAATTGTGTGGCACACTAAGCTGAAAGGTGCGACCTAGGAGTACAGGAAAGTTAAGTGACTTGCTTAGGGTCACACAGTATGCAAGTGGGAGCTGTGGGATTCAAACCTAAGTCTCAAGATTTGCAGCTCAGAGCCTTAAACCACTGCACTATATTGCTTCACACCTTCCCTACTTTTGTCTCCAGAACCCCCAGTGGTATCTTGTCTCTGTGCCCCTCCCACCGATTACCTGTTTTTAATTTGTCTTCTCTCCTTCTTTCTCCCTCTTTCATCAGGAGGTGGCCACTGATCGGGCGTTCTTAATAGCCGTGGATTCTGCACCAAGGACACGGTGCCAACCTTGCCCGAGTCCCCTCACCTCCAGCCCGCAAGACCACATTTAAGGTATGGACACTGACTCAAGCTGCTCCGCTTCTTCCCAGGAGTCACCGCTTTCAGCTCTGATTGGCCAGCTGCTAATTTTCAGACCATCTGATTGATACACTCCTTGAACCACAGCTTGGACTCTTCACCTGCTCCCACTGTAATTTTTCTCTGCTTCAGTTTACTCCTGCCCACCCCGGCACTCTTTAAATACACTTTTCCTTTCTCTCCCCCCCCCCTTCCCTCTGATTGGTTCCCTTGCCCTCTCCCTTAAAGCTACTACAGCTCTTACCAAGTAGCTCATCTGTTTTGTCCTCTTTTAAGGGCAGTTTCTCCCCATTCACCTCCACTCACATCAGAATATCAGCTTTGACTCCCCAGTCTCCTTCTGCAGGACTGCTAACTCTGCTGCTCTACACATAAATAATTGTTTTAGATAATATGGTTGACACCTCTGTTTGTCCTCTTTCAAGGGCAGCTTGTCTCCATTCATGTTCATTTACATCAGAACATCAGTTTTGCCTCCTCAGCCTTCCTCAGCAGGACTACTACCTCTGCTGCTCAACTTAAAACAAATCCTACTAGATAAAATTGTTGACACAGAACAACTCTCCTAACCATCTTATTTACCTTCATTTGCTTATCCTCTGTTGCTGGTTTTCATCCTGCTGATCTCCCCATCAAAGCAAGAAAATCAGCTTTGCCACTTGTATAGTCTCTCTAAAAATAAGCTTAAGCATGTGCTCATTGGAAAAGTTAATGCATATCCGCTATGTCCCCCATATCATAATGCACTGCCTTATCCTATTAAATGCACTTCACCTTACATACACACCCTTTCCTGCCCCAGGATCCTCTTGCACCAATCTAGGTAGCGCAGCTGCCATATTGACCCCATCCTTGCACCCTCCATATGGCCTTGTCACAACCATTTGCGTAAAGTCGTCCCACCTATTTTGCACTAACTGCCTAGGACATATGGAATGGTCTCATGTTCCCAAACCTGTTCAGATAAGGACTGCTTGGCTCACCTAGTCTGCTCATTTCCCTACCTGATGGATAAGCTGCAGATCCTAGTTAACCAACAGCCTACTTCCTCCTACCCCCCACTAGAATTGTCTTATGTCTATCCCATGCATTCTTGAATTCTCTCACTGTTCCTGACTCCACGACCTCCTCAGGAAGGCTGTTCCATGCATCCACAACCCTCTATGTGAAAAAATACTTTCTAACACTACCTCTGAGCTGTCCCCCCATCTTCAAATTGTGCCCCCTTGTTCTTGCACATCTCTTCTTCTGATATATGCTACCCTCTTGTACTTTGTTAATTCCCTTGAGATACTTGAAAGTTTCTATCATGTTTCCCTCTCCCTTCTTTCCTCAAGGGTATACATATTAAGCTGCTTTAGAATCTCCTCATATGTCTTCTGGTGCAGACCCTGCACCATTTTGGTTGCCCTCCTCTGAACAGCTTCCACTCTGTCTATGTCTTTGCAGAGATGGATTCTCCAGAATTGCACGCAGTACTCCAGATGGGGTCTCACTAACTGCCTGTACAGAGGGATTACAACTTCCTGTTTTGTACTGTTGATGCCTCTCCCTATGCATCCCAATATGCCCTCAGCCCTCTTTACTGCCTTCTTACATTGCTTGACCACCTTTAGGTCATCTGATATTTAAAACTAATACCTTTTAGTGTCCCTACATGCATGACCATCTACATATCATCCCTAACACATCGTGCACCTACTTCAAGCGCATCTCCTAGCAGACATGCACTGTATCTAAAAAGTCATCAAGCTCTCCTTAAAGTGATCATTAATGGCCTCAGAAAGCTTCTCTTTATCCTGCTGCTTTATTCTAGGAATGTAGAACTCAACCCTGGCCCTCCATCACCTATTGCAGCCCCTCTTGACCTTGCCCAGCTCAAAGGTATCAGACTGTTACATATCAATGCCTGCAGCCTCCTCAAAAAATATGCCTTGTTACAAACTTGGGCCCTGTACTCCATGCCAGATGTGATAGTTATCTCTGAATCTTGACTCCACGCCTCCACCCTCGATCATGGTATTAATATACCTGATTACAACGTGGCCAGGGTGAAAAGGCAGTTGAGAGAGGGTGGGGTTGCCATTTATGGTTACAGTTGTTGATACTGCATCCACGCCCAAAGAGTATGAATGTCTACCTTTGAAGATCACTCTACCTTCTAATGAAGCCTTACATGTCATAGGATGTTACAATCCACCATCAGGGGGCATTGAGATAATATCCCATCTACGTAAATTTCTAAAAATCACCAACTCTGAAGTTATTATCATGAGTTATTTTAACATGAACTGGCTCTCCTCTAATTCTAAACCCTTAAAGGATTTATGTGATGCCTATGGATAATCTTAGCTCATATCTGAGGTCACCCACCTGAACACCAAAAAGCTGTCCAATAGTACTCTCCTAGACCTTGTCCTAGCTAATAAACCCTAAACAATCTCCCACACTGGGACTTTTCATAATGACATCAGTGATCATAGGGTGATTTCTTGCATAAGATACACCCCAAACCTCTCTATTCTTCTAGTTTTATATTCAGAAGGTGTTTCTGGAACTTCAGTCCCACTGATTATCTAACTGATCTAAGCAGGATCAGTTGGAAGGTCTTTTATCTCGCCCCAACTGTCTAAGAAGCCTTTGACCAGTTCCATACCAGTGAATCAAAGGTTATCAATGCTCATGCCCCTCTTGTGAAAATCAGAACCAGAAAAAGTGCCTGACCTTGGTTGACCAACTCCTTGAGATCTGCTGTATGGAACAAAGACTCTATCTGGAAAAGGGCACGTAAAACCAAATTGCCTTCTGATTGGGCTGCTTTTAGACCTGCTAGAGACAGTTGCACAAAACTAGTTTGGGAAGAAAAAGCAAAGTATTTTAAAACAGCACTTGAGTCTTCAAAAGCAACACAGCTAAAGTTTGGCAATTATTAAGGGATATCAAAGGTCACAGTTCCTCTTCAGCTCTTCCATGTAAGGTCACTGTAGAAGCAAACACTTATACTAGCAAGCATTGCATTCTAGAACAGTTGAAAGATCAGTTTGCTACAGCTGGACTTGCCTTTGATACTTCTCCCCTAAGTTAGCTCTCCTTTCAACCTAATATCTCTAGCCCACTTTTCTCCCCTATAAATCCCTCCTCCCATCCAAATATGTTCTCTTTCACCCCTATTACTGTCAAGTAGGTTGAAGATCTCCTACTGTCCCTCAATACTAAGAAAAGGGTAGAGCTGATCAGCTTGAACCATATTTTTTAAAGCTTGCCTTCTTCTACCTGGCACCTCCCACCTCCCATCTTTTTAATTTGTCGCTGTCCCATCTATATGGAAAACAGCCCACATTACTCCACTATTCATATCTATGGATACCTGTGATTTTAACAATTACAGACTCGTCGCGTTGCTACCAATATTATCAAAATTGCTTTTAAAAATTGTTAACTCCCAGTTGAGAGAATATCTAGATTCCACTAACTTGTTCAACCCATTGCAATCTGGCTTCAGGATCAAGCACAGTTCCATAACTGCTCTTGCCAAAGTCACAAATGGCTGGTTTACTGCCCTCAACTCCAAGAACTACATATGTATGCTGTTCCTCGATCTAAGCAAGGCCTTTGAAATTGCAAACCACACTCTTCTGTTGGGAATGATACAGAACATTGCTCTTGATGCGCAAGTGATGAGGTAGTTTTCTAGTTATCTCTTAGGTTGACAACAGCAGGAAAAAGCCCAGGGTGATCTGTCCCCATTGAAAACTGTGCTGAGAGGGGTATCTCAAGGTTCTATCTTAGGGCCCCTATTATCCGCTATCTATATTAAAAATATTAACCACAATGTTAGGTCACCAAGTGTTCATCTCTTTGTAGATGATACTATACTTTACATTGCTCAGCCCTCTCCTGAGGCTGTTTGTCTGGAACTGCAGCACAAATTTGATCTACTTCAATAGACATTGATGGACCTAAAGCTTTTGCTCACTGCTAAAAAGACAAAAATCATGCTTCCCTCTCCGTATACAAAATCAGTGTCTGCCCTCTCTCCTACTATCCAACTGCAGATTAAGACACTGTTGGGGGACTCCCTGGAATTTGTGGACAAACAAAATGCTTAATGATGTATTGGTCTTAGTACAAACAAATCCAGAACAAATGATTTGACACCTTTTATTGGACCAACAAGGATGTTACAAAAAGAACAAAGAGCTTAAGTTTTCAGACCAGCAAGTCCTTCTTCAGAAGCCTAAATAGGAATTTATGGATAAATTTGAATATTTAGGAGTTTGGATTGACTGCAAACTGTCCTTTTTGGTGCATATCGATGAATTTACAAAAAAACTAAGGCAGTGTCTAGGCCTATTTTTCCACATTAAACATTTGCTAACCCAGGGCACAAAAATTAGATTGGTGCAGATGACATTCCTCCCCCTGCTTGACTATGTGGACTTCCTTTATAGCCATAGTCCTAATCTGCCGTAACAAAGCTGGATACATTGCATCATAGAGCCCTTAGATTCATCTCCAATGCCCCTACAAAACTCACTATTGTACCCTTTACTCCCTCGTAGGCTGGACCTTGCTTGACATTTGGAGGTCATGGAATGTCCTGCTCTGGGCATATAGAGCTATTTCAAACAAGCTAAACTCCTGTATTTCTGCTATAGTCAAATGTACTTCTTGTGCCTACCCCCTTAGAGAATACACTTACATTATACTTGATGTTCCCAGGGTAAAAATCTCACTTTGGTGCCTCATCTTTGAGCCATGCCATACCATCTCTTTGGAACACAGCATTCTTTAAAGCTGTCTAACTGGCTTGGATTTTCCCATTTCAAGGCTCTCCTCAATTGCTATGTAAGGGATAATTGCCATTGCTCTGTATAACTTTTCTCACCTTCCCTTTTTTTCCTACACTCCCTCCTCCTACTTCTTGCACCCAACCTTCTTTTCCCTTATCACCTTCCCTTCTTCACCCTATTTTCAACCCTTTTCCTTCGTACCTCTCTCCTTTCCATCACCCTTGGTCCTTAGTCCTTCCAGACCGCATACCTGTTCTTCCTCCTTACTACCTTTTTATTTGTTGATTGCACTCCATTTCATTAGTAGAACTTATTTTATACATTGATTGTGTGCTCATAGTCATAGCATACCTACCATATGTATGTTGTGGATTTACTGATTAGTGTATTGGCTTTATCCTGTATCATTTAGGGAATTGTTTTTTTGTTATGTAATTGTTTTTGTTAATTTGACCCCTGTACCAGTCCACTCAGGACCACCTTATAAATGAGTTAGTTCTCTCAATGGTGCATTTTCCTGGTAAAATAAAAATTGAATTGAATTAAAAAAAAAAAGCTGGACAACTTTGCACACCACTAAGTAGGAAGAAAGGGATGCAAATCAGTATTATGAGATACAGTATATGCCACTTATAATGGACTACTCTGTGTGAGTCACATATAACTGTTGAAAGTGACTGTCCAAACTAAAGTAATACCTGAATTTATACAGTGTTATCTGCATGCAACCAACCCCTTATCTCCTATACTCACATGTACATTACTTAAATGATGTTTCAGAGGTTTGTTCCTCTTCCTTCCTACCTCTATTGCTGTTTGCTGATGACGCAGAGACAATCCATGTACTGCAGGTAAGTCTGCTAAGTTTAGGCTTAAAACAAAAACAAGACACACTGCAGACAGATGGTGAACTAATATAGCCTTCAGAGGTTCAGGGTTTCTCGTTGTAGTGGGATGTCTAAACATAGACTTCGGTAGGGTTGAGGCATGTAGCTTTCAGGAGTTCAGCTTCAAGGGTGCCGGAACATGGGTAAAAGTATGGTGGGGCTTCTGTAGTAATAACACAAGTGGCCATGATTGCTTCCCATCTGACCTTGCATGCATTAAAGGGGCACTTTGCTTTTGGGAAAAAGTGAGGGGAGCTGCCAGCACCCCTCACCCACAGGTTCCGGCACTTACGTTCAGCTTTTTGGGAGTTCAGGCATGCAGTAGGATTGTTAAATAAATAAAGTCTGCCTATTCTTTTGAACCATGCTGCTTCTGTGCAATGGGGGTTTGGGGTTAAAACATGAAAAAACTGGCCTATTCTTTTGAAACATGCTGCTTCTGTGCATTTGGGGGTTCAAGCATCAAACATAAAAAAGTCAGTATATTCTTTTGGCATGCGGCATCTGTGTGGAGAGGTGCCCAGGATGTAGAAAAGACATGCCACACTTCCTGGGGACCAGTGAAACTGCTATTATTATTGTTGAATGATCACAATTAGCAACAGATTTGCACTGCATTACAGAACAACACAGATGCTGTAGAGAATTAGTGATGGCTGTTATAGATGGTGGACACTGTATGATATAGCACTCAGTTTTACTATGAAGTGCTGTTGGAATGTGTTTTGGAAAAAGAAAAATGTCCACTGTAAGTGTCTGTCTGGTTTAAACGTAGGTGCTATAAGTGGCACATACTGAACTGTACTCCCCAATTTTTGCCCAAGTGCGAAGTGCCCCTTTAATGCATGCAGGGTCAGATGGGAAGCAATCTTGGCCACTAGTGTGATTATTACAGACCCCCCTCCCAGGCGATGCTAACTGAAGGGAAGGTGGATGTAATGGCAGTCACTGAAACTTGGAGTACTCCTTGGCATGACTGGGACCTGAACCTGATGGGGTACTCTGTGTTCAGGAAGGACAGGGCTGTGGGCAGGGGAGGTGGGGTAGCGCTCATTATTGGGAATAGCATCAATATATGCAGGGTGGAGGGGGCAGAGGGAAACACAAAGGCGTTATGGATTACCTTGCAGGTGCCTGGGGGTAAGAGGGTAAATCTGGAGGTGGTTTATAGGCTGCCCATGCAGGTGGAAGAACTTGAGGAAGGCCTGGTGGTGAATCTCAGGGACCACTGTGATCAGGGAGAGGGTAGAACTGTGGTGCTGGGTGACCTTAACATGCCAGGGACTGATTAGGGAACTATGGTACTTTTGTCAACTAAGGAACAGCACCTGCTGGACATCTTCCAGGATGCATTCCTTTCCCAACTGGTGGCTGATCCGATGAGGGATGGTTGTATCCTGAATGTGGTCCTGTCGGATGGTGATCTGGTTAGGAACCTAGTGGTAGGGGACCCACTGGTGGGGAGGGATCATGCCACGGTTTGATTTTCCCTAGACCTGGGGGGAGGGGAAAATTGCACTATAATGGTGATGATTGACTTTATGAGTGTGGACTTTAAGGGTATGGAGGGGATCCTCAAGGGGTATCTGGAGGGGATAAGACCAGACATGAACACAAAGAGCAGGTGGAAAATTATTAAAAGAGGTCTGGAAGCTATCAAGGCCTACTCGAAGGTCTGATGCAAGTTTGGTAGAGCCAGAAAGCCGAGCTGATGGACCAGGGAGGTCCAGGAGGTGGTAAGGGAGAAAAAAGCTGCTTATATATGATACAAGTGCCCACGTGGGGGTTGTGAACTGAGGGGAGTATGATACGATATCCAAAAAGGTAATCAAGGTGGTGAGATTGGCCAAGGCGAGGGTGGAGCAGAGGTTGGCACTGGGGATCAGAAGCAGGGTAAAAGGATCTTTAGGTACAGTATATCAGAAAAAGAATAAAAGTAATGGGACAGACTAGCAGACTGAGGTCAGGAAGTGGGTGGGCAGAGGAGGCCGGGGGAGCAGGCAGAGGTACTTAGTGAATACTTCGCCTCAGTCTTCACTAGAGATGATGGAGGGTCAACACCTTACGGGGGGGAGGCAAGCTAGGAATGAGGTGGGGAGGGAGGTCACTGATGCTGAAATTCCTGTTGATAGGGTGAGGGAAACCCTTAAGTCCCTGAAAACAAATAAGGCACCGGATCCAGATGGCCTTCATCCCAGGATGCTAAAGGAGATGGCAGTTGTCCTTTCTGCACTTCTGGTGGACCTTTTCAACTCCTCCCTTCAGACGGGGTGGGTGTCTCAGGACTGGAGGATGGCTCATATCCTGCCTATCCACAAAAGCGGCTCACAGGAGGAGCCGGGTAACTACAGGCCTGTCAGCCTGATGTCGGTGTTAGGAAAAATAATGGAGGCCATACTGAAAGAGAAGCTGGAGGTGTTTACGGAGACACAGGGCCATCTAGATGATCACCAGCATGGCTTTGTTCAGGTCAGACTAACCTTGTGGAGTTCTATGATTGGGTGACACAGGTGCTGGACCAGGGCAGGCCAGTGGATGTACTCTTTCTACACATGAACATACAAAATTTGCCAGCAGATAAAGGCCTAAAGGTCTATCAAGTCTGCTCGAATGTGCAGCTAGCACCCCTTATTCTGCAGCTGACCCTCCCTTCCACCCTTCCTCTTCATTAACCCTCCCCCTTGTCCTGTCCCATCCCCTTTTGAAGCAGTCCACTGTTCTACTGGATACCACTTCTGCAGGTAACGCATTCCACCCAGCCACCACCCTCTCTGTAAAAAAGTGTCTCCTCATCTCCCTCCTGAACCTTCCTCCTTCCAGTCTCATATCATGGCCCCTGGTGGCCCTCCCCTCCCTTACTTTGAACAACCCTCTGTACCCATCTTGTTTATTTCTTTCATGTATTTAAAGGTTTTAATCATGTCACCTCTGTCCCTCCTCTCCTCCAGTGAATACATGTTCAACTCCTTCAACCTCCTCTCATATGATAAATCCCCCAGCCCCTTGATCATCTTTGTTGCCCTGCGCTGCACCCCCTCCAGTAACTTAATGTCCCTCTTCAGATACGGGCACCAATACTGCATGCAGTACTCCAGGTGTGGTCTAACTAATGACCTATACAGTGGCAGAATCACCTCCTCCCTCCTCGAGGATATACCCCTTGCAATATAACCCAGCATTTTGTTGGCCTTTGCAGCTGCCTTCCTACATAGTTCCAAGTTGTTCCTTGACCCTGTAATGAGCACACCCAGATCCTTCTCCTCCTCTTTCTGGGCTAGCTCCACTCTCCCTAGCTGGTAACTCCTCCTTAGGTTCTTCATTCCAAAATGCAGCACCTTGCACTTTTTGGCATTAAACCCCAGTTGCCAGATGTCTGACCAGGTTTCAAGCTTTGCCAGATCATCCTGCAAATCCTGCCATCCCCCTAGGTCATTCACCACTGCACCTACCTTGGTATCATCAGCAAACAGACTGATCTTGCTCTTGATGTCCCATGATATGTCTGCAATGAATATCCCAAACAACACTGGTCCCAACACCGAGCCCTGTGGAACACCGCTCGTCACTGCCTTTGGGTGTGAGAGCTCCCCACCCACCACCACCCTCTGTTGCCTTCCCTGAAGCCAGTTTCCTACCCATCTCACCAGCTTTGCACCCGCTCCTGTGCCTACTAACTTCCTTCCCAGCCTCCCATGCGGCACTGAGTCGAAAGCCTTAATGAAGTCCAGATATAGGACATCCACTGCATGGCCCCTATCCAGTTGCCTAGTTACCCAGTTATAGAACTCGACCAGGTTGGTTTGGCAGGATCTGCCATGTATGAAGCCATGCTGTCTGCTGTCCTGTAGTCCTTTGGCCTCTAGGAGGGCCACCAGCCTATCCTTCAGGATAGTCTCCATTAGCTTACCTACGATGGATGTGAAGCTCACTGGTCTGTAGTTTCCCGGTTCATCCTTGGGGCCACTCTTGTGGAGGGGCACCACATGAGCCATCCTCCAGTCCTGAGGTACACACCCAGAATGTAGTGAGGCATTAAATAGGTCTGCCAAAGGTCCTGCAAGGACCTCTGCCAGCTCCTTCAGTACCCTGGGGTGGATGCCATCTGGACCTGGCACCTTGTCCACCCTCAGTGCCTTCAACCCCTCTCGAACTCTGCCCTCCATGATTTCCCCATCTGTCACCCCTTCCCCCCTGCTTCTGCCATTTCTCCCACCTTGGGTGTCACCCCCCTCTTCTCTTTAGTAAATACTGAGCAGAAGTACTCATTTAGTGCTTCTGCCTTATCGCACCCTGCTTCCACCCAACCTCCCTCCTTCCTAATCCTTACTATGTGGTCCTTACAGCTCCTTTTCTCCCTTATGTACTTAAAGAAGCCCTTCTCCACCTTCTTAATGCCTTGTGCCAGCCTGAGTTCCGTAGATGTTTTGGCTTCCCTTACTGCCCTTGTCACCTCCTTCGATTCTGTCAAGTACTCCTCCCTGTCCTCCCCCCTCCCTGTTTTCCTGTACTTCCTAAAGCCAGCTCTTTTCCTCCTTACCTTTCCATTACCTCCTTGCTCAACCAGCTTGGTTCCTCAGCCCTAGCCTTCTTGTTCTGGGCTTTGCAGCAGGTTTTGGTTGGCTCCACTATCCCCAGCTTTATGAGCTCCCACCTCTGGCTGGTGTCCATACTAGACTGAATTCTTGCCAGATACCCTTTTACCACTTCCCCCATCCTCCCAAAGCCGGCCCTCCTGAAGTCCAGCACTCTTTTGCCAGATTCCACTTCTTCCTTGCCCATATCCAATGTGAGCCATACTGAGTGGTGGTCACTCCCTGACAGCAGTTCCTCCACTGTAAGTTCTTTCACAAAGTCCCCATTTGCCAGCAAAAGGTCAAGGGTATTCCCTAACCTGGTTGGTTCACTGACCATTTGCAGCAGGAAGCTATCCTGGAAGGCATCCAGCAGTACCTGCTCCTTCTGTTCCTGGTTGTTGGGGTACTCAGTCCGCTCCTGGCATGTTGAAGTCCCACAATCACCACACTACCCTTCTCGCAGGTCCTCCTGATCTGTCCCACTAGTTCCCTGTCTAACTCCTCTGTCTGAGATGGTGGCCTGTACACCACTCCCATTCTAAGAATCCTATTCTTGGAATCCTGGATTTGCATCCAAAGTGACTCCGTACTACCCTTCTCCCCTTCCTCCCTTACACATTTCAGTCCTTCCTTCACATATAGTGCCACCCTCCTCCTTTCCCAATCACCCTGTCCCTACAAAATAACCTGTACCCTGGTACAGACAGGTCCCAGTCATTGTATTGGGTGGCCCATGTTTCTGTGATGGCTGCAATGTCCACCTCTCCCTCTGCCATGAGAACCTGTAACTGCAGTTTTCCTCCCAAGGCTCCTAGCATTAAGGGTAACCACCTTCCACCCTTCCCCCACTCCCATCCTGCCCTCCTTTTCTAGCATCACCAATAGTATTTGCCATTTGTCCTTTGTCACTGTTATGGGGTAAGCTCATATGGTTTCCCAAACTGTGGTCTCTGCATATCTTTTCCCCAATTGCCACCCCCCACTCCTAGTTTAAATTCCCAACTTCCTCTATGTACTCCTCCATCCTCTGTTTCAACACTTTCTTTCCCTCCTCACTCAAGTGTAGTCTGTCCTTGGCATAGAGACTACTGTCCTCCCAGGTCCCTCCCACCCCCAACAGCCCATACCCTTTAGGACAACACCAGGTTCCTAGCCATCCGTTAAATTCCTCTATTCTTAGCTTTCTTGTTGTGCTTGCCTTTGGCACCGGAGTATCTCTGAAAAAGTTACTGATCTTCCTGCCTCCTCACATAATTGTGCTAGTTCCTCAAACCTCCTCTGGACTATATCTACTGTCTTGTTAGCCAGGTCATTTGTCCCAAGATGTATAATTAAGTGAGGCTTGTCCCTACCCCTTCTAGCGTATTTCAGAACAGATTGTCCCACCCTTTCGCTGTCATTCCTGGCATGGCCTCCACCCAAATCGACTATGCCTCTCCCCTTGCTACCCCACTGACTCCTCTTAGTATTGGGTCCCCAGCACTAGATACCACCCTCTTACTCCCTGCTTGCTTCTATTCATCTCTCTCTCATTTCCAGCTCCTCTTCTTCCTCCTGCACATTATTTCCCCCTTTTACCCCTGTTGCAATTCTCCCAGCAGAACTTCCCCACGCTCCAGTTTGGTCCAGGCATCTATCAATTACTCCTCTAATTTCATCATTTCCCTCCTCCACCTAATTCCTCTCTTACAGTGCAAAACTATTTTCTGAAGACACTTCACAAATGCCCGCTCCCTCTCTCTTCATAGTAACCTGTTCTCTCCTTTCCACTCCATGACTTTTGCCACTTCTTCGCCTCCCCTCACAAGTCCCTATGTCCTCCTTCCATTTGTCTTTTGCCTCCTGACCTGGTTTCCCCAGCAATCATTCTTCCTGGCCTGGGCCCCTTTGTCTCTGCTTCCCTTCTTCTGACACTCTCCTCACTACTGTTGGCTTAAATCGCCCTCCCTCATCTCCCCTTCTTCCTCCCTCCAGTATTGGGCTAAACCCACCCCCTATCTGCCTTGCCTGTCTTAGTTCCTCCTGCAGAACCTCAATCTCCTTTCTAAGTTTTTCTATGTGGTTGCACACTAAACATCCTCCCACACTCCAGGCAATTTTTAGAAAGATTGGTGCACCGCAGTTGTTACAGCCTACCACCTTACCCATTGCTGTCGTTGCTCACCAGCGCCCCCCCACCCTTCCAGATGCAGGATACCAAACACTCCCCCAAGTCTCCCCCCTCTATCAGTGCAAAACATTCTTTTCTTTATTTTCCTTACTTCCTTTGTTATAGACTTCAGTAAGGCATTTGATTCAGTACCACACCCTGAGTAGCTGTTCAAGCTGGGGGGAATGGGGGTGGGGGAAAGGATGGTTAGATATATAGAAACATAGAAATTGTCAGCAGATAAGGACCACTACGCCCATCCAGTCTGCCCATAGG
Source organism: Neoceratodus forsteri (assembly GCA_016271365.2). NCBI lineage: Eukaryota > Metazoa > Chordata > Ceratodontiformes > Ceratodontidae > Neoceratodus > Neoceratodus forsteri. Next base: position 764,049,432 of record CM057451.1, read on the forward strand.
CCCTATACATTGCATGTGGCCACTGATTCTATGTGATCAATGGCTTGTCATCACTCCCTCCCCTCTCAAGCTTCCCTTGTGCCTGTCCCAGGCATGTTTAAACCCTTCCACTGTGCTTGCCTCCACTACCTCCTGTGGCAGACTATTCCAAGTACTGACTACCCTTTCTGTGCAACTTAAAAACATAGACTTTGATGGCAGATAAGGACAACTTGGCCCACCCAGTCTGCACATTTCCCTACCTACTGGATAAGCTGCAGATTCTAGTTAACCCACAGCATACTTCCTGCCACCCCCACTAAAATTGCCTTATGTCTGTCCCATGCATGTTTGAATTCCCCAACTGTTTTAGATCCAACAACCTCCCCAGGAAGGCGGTTCCATGCATACACCACTCTCTCTGTGAAAAAGTGTCCTCTCCATTACGCTGGGCAGTCCTCCTCTATCTTTTAATTGTGCCCCCTTGTTCTTAAAAATCTCTTTTTCTGGAAGATGCTACCCTCCTGGACTTTGTTGATTCCCCTGAGGTACTTGAATGTTTCTATCATCAAGGGTATACATATTAAGCTCTCTCAGTCTCTCTTCATATGGTTTCTGATGCAGACCCTGCACCATTCTAGTTGCCCTGCTCTGGACTGCTTCCATCATGTCTATGTCCTTGTGTAGATGAGGTCTCCAAAACTGCACATAGTACTCCAGATGGGGTCTCACCAACTGTCTGTACAGAGGGATAACCACTTCCCTTTTTCTACATGTGATGCCCCTTCCTATGCATCCCAGTATCATCCTGGCTCTCCTTACTGACTTCTCACATTGCTTACCAACCTTTAGATCATCTGATATGACTACCCCAGGTCCCTTTCCATTTCTGTTGTTGTTAGTACCTCCTCTGCTATTGTGTACTCTTCTCCTGGGTTTTTGTTTCCCAGGTGCATTACTTTGCACTGAATCTAAGTTGCCATATGTCTGACCATTCCTCCAACCCTGCCAAGTCCCTTCTCATCCTTTCTACACCCCCGTGTATCAACACTGTTACAAATCTTTGTGTCATCTGCAAAGAGGCATACCTTTCCCTCCAGACCCTCTGCAATGTCACCTATAAAGATGCTAAAGAGGACTGGACCAGTACTGAGCTCTGAGGTACTCAGCTAGTAACCCCTCTTTCTTCAGAATATGTTCCATTCACTATTACCTTCTGTGTCCTGTTGTGCAGCCAGTTTGCTAACCAGGTTACCACCCTGGGACCCACACCCAGGCTGTCTAGCTTGATTATTAATCTTTTGTGTGGGACTGTGTCAAATGCCTTGCTAAAGTCTAGGTAGGCCATATCCACAGCCCCTCCCTGGTCTATTATTTTGGTCACCCAGTCAAAGAAATCAATTAGATTCATCTGACATGACCTTCCTGCTGTACATCCATGCTGCTTTGAGTCCTGTGCCCCGCTGTCCTCTAGGTACTCAACAATTCTTTCTTTCAGAAGTGATTCCATCATTTTCCCTACCACTGAGGTCAAACTTACAGGTCTGTAGTTTCCTGCTTCTGCCTTGTTCCCACTTTTGTGAAGGGGAATCACATCTGCCCTCCTCCAGTCCTCGGGTACCACCCCATCCTCCCATGATTTGTTAAAAAGTGTGGTCAGTGGTGTCACTAGGTCCTCCCTTAGTTCTTTTAGGATTCTGGGATGAATCCTGTCAAGCCCCATTGCTTTGTCCACCTTGAGTTTTAGGAATTCTTTCAGGACTCTTTTTTTTTCTGTGAATGGACTGGTGTCAACCCCCCTACCCAGAGTGCTTCTATTGTCTGGTTTAGGTAACTCTTCCTCATCTTCTTTTGTGAATACTGAGCAAAAGTATTCATTCAGCATCTGTGCCTTTTCACTGTCTCCCTCTGCCCACCTCCCCTCTCCCTTATTAATCTTTACTATTCCTCCCTTAACCTTTCTATGCTCCCTAATATACCTATAAAAGGTTTTTTCCCCCTTCTTAACTGAATTGGCTATTTTTTCCTCGGTTTGGGCTTTTGCTATTCTGACTGCCTTCCCCATGTCTTTCTGCATCAATTGATACAGTTCCCTGTCGTGCTCCTTCTGTCATTCCTTATACTTTTTGAATGCAGCCTTTTTCTGCTTAATCTTCCCTGCCACCTCTTTTAAGAACCATAGTTGTTTTTTACTCCGCTTTGTTTTCTTTATTTGTTTCACACAAAGGCTTGTTGCCTCTATGATGGCAGTTTTGATTTTTCTCCATTGTTCTTCCACCCCTCCTTTTTGGCCATTTGCTAGTGTATTCCTCAGGTATTCACCTATTTTGCCAAAGTCAGCCCTTCTAAAGTCCAGTATCCTTGTTTTTGTATTGCTCGTCTCCATGGTTGTGCTTATTGTGAAGCACACTGTGCAGTGATCACTTGTTTCCAGATGTCTACTGACTTCTAAATTTGTGATTCTCTCTCCATTTTAGAGTACCAGGTCTAGTATTTCTCCCTCCTGAGTGGGTTCCAACACTAGCTGTCTAAGGCCTGCCCCCTGCAGGGCATCGAGAATGACCCTGCTCTTGGATGTGGCTGCAGTACATGTCATCCAGTTAACATCTGGAATATTCAGGTCCCCCATCAACAGTATCTCCCCTTTTTCAGCCATTTTGAGAATGTCCTCTATCATTTTCTTGTCCATTTCCTCCCCTTGAGGTGGGGGTCTGTAGATTGTCCCCTGTGCAGATTGTGATGCCATTCCCTGTCTCCAAGGTGACCCAGAGTGCCTCTTGTCCTCCCCATTTACTTTTTAGTTCTGTAGCTTTGATCCTTTCCCTATATATATATATATATATATATATATATATATAGAGAGAGCCACTCCACCTCCTCTTTTCCCCTCCCAGTCCCTTCTGTAGACTGTATACCCTGGTATGTTGACATCCCAGTCATGGTTCTCCATGTACCATGTTTCCGTGACTGCTACAATATCCAATTGTTCATCTTCCATCAAGGCTACTAGCTCAAGAAGCTTGTTTCCCAGACTATGGGCATTGGTGCTCATTGCCCTTCATGTAATGTTGGCTTTATCTTTCCCCCCATGCCTGCTCTTATTGCCCTTGTCTATTTTTCCATTTACACCTGTCCTGCCCTCTGTTGAGCACTTTACCTCAGTGTTTACCTTACTACCTGACATCCTTTGTGGGGGGAGGCTTGAAATTTCCTGCCTCTTATCAGCACCTCCACCATTGGCTAGTTTAAAAGCTTGCCAAGGAGCATTTAAACCTGTCACTTAGGAGCTTGGTTCTCTTCGTGGACAGATAATAAATAATAATAATAATAATAAACCGTTATTTATTTAGCGCCTTTCAAGTACCAAGGCGCTGTACAAATGAATCATAAAATCAGAATATACTTATAAAAACAACAGTTGATAACAGCATCAGTCCCCAAAAGCCCTGTTCCATAAAAAAGTCTTGAAATCATGCTTAAAGGCCTCCACGTTCGTGCATTCTCTAAGCCGGCAAGGCAGAGAGTTCCAGAGGGTTGGGGCCACGAACCCAAAGGCCCTAGCCCCAGAAGACTTCAATATAACCCTCGGAACCTCTAGCAACCCCTCGTCAGCTGAACGGAGCTGTCGCACGGGGTGGTAAGGAATCAGAAGCTCTTTCAAATAGTCTGGACCGAGTCCATGCAGGGCTTTGAAGGTCAAAAGACCTACTTTAAAGGTGATCCACCACTGTATAGGCAGCGAGTGCAGATCGCGCAGCACGGGGTAATATGTGTCCTTCTAGTTACCCCTGTCATTAACCTTGCTGCAGCATTCTGCACTAGCTGCAAGCAGCAGATATCAACCACAGGAAGCCCCAGGTAAAGGGAGTTGCAATAGTCAAGGTGAGATGTCACAAAGGCATGGACCAATACGGGTAAACCGCTGGACGGAACAAGGTGTTTCACCCTGGTGATATTCCTAAGATGGTAAAATGCGGACTTAACGACTGCTGACACCTGATGACAAACAGTCAGCCCATCATCAAGTAACACTCCAAGGTTACGCACCCGTTCGGAGGTAAGGATCGGATCTCCCCCCAGCAATATGCCAGAGGGCTGACCAGACCCCAACGCCCCTGACCCACGACCCGGGTCCATAACCAAAACCTCAGTCTTACCGGCATTCAACTTTAACCAGCTCAGATTCATCCAGTCCAGGATTTCAGCAAGGCAGCTATTAAATATCGAGAGAGTTACTAACCTGGTCGGGGCCAAAAGAAAGTTAGAGCTGGGTATCATCAGCATAGCAGTGAAACCTCAGCCCATACCTTCTTACAATGCCTCCGAGGGGCAGCATATACACTGCAAACAACATGAGGGAAAGCACCGAACCCTGGGGGACACCAAATTGCAGAGGGAAAGGATCGGAGGAAAAAATCCCCGACACAACTCTCTGCGTTCTCCCAGATAGAAAAGATGAAAACCATCTGAGCACTGTACAAGACAGTCCGCAGATGGACTCCAGACATTCGAGCAAAACCTCATCGTCCACAGTGTCAAAGGCTGAAAAGAGATCAAGGAGGACCAAGATAGAGTGGTTCCTCTGATCTCTTGCCATCAAGAGATCATTGAGCACCCGAACCAGAGCAGTCTCGGTACTATGCCTCTTACGAAAACCGGACTGGAGAGGTTCATAGATATTATGGATGGTCAAGTGGTCCTCCAGCTGGTTTGCCACTACCTTCTCAATAACCTTCCCAATGAAGGGAAGGTTAGAGATCGGTCTGTAGTTGGAAAAAACATCTAGGTCCAAAGAAGCCTTCTTCAAAAGGGGAGTCACCACAGCTTCCTTGAGGGAGCTCGGAAACTCACCCAATTCCAGGGAGCACCAGATTATTTTAGCCAGAACCGGGCCAACGATCTCAACACAACCCAAAATTAGGGAGGTGGGGCCCAGATCTAAACTACAGCATGTAGGGTGCATCCCCTGGATGATCCGCATAATATCACTGAATGTCGGCAGGTCAAAGGAACACCAGGGGACAGAGGATTCCGCGACCAAATGCCGACCAGAAGCTTCCCCCTTAGAGTGTGCTGGACAGATCTCGGATCTGATGTCGGCAACCTTATTCGCAAAGAATTGAGTGATCTCATCACACTCCTTTTGTGAAAAAGCTCGACGGAGCTGGAGACAGGCTGGGTTGCACAGCCTGTCCACAGTTCTGAAGAGCTGAGCCAGTCGATTCTGAGCGACAGAGATCTCCCTGGACAGGAATTCTGCCTTCTTATGGGAGATCTCTGATTGGTAGAGCTGATAATGCTCCTCCAAACTAAGGCAGTCAGCATCCAGAGCAGATTTCCTCCAACGGCGCTCTAACCATTGTCCCACACGTTGCAACTCCCTCAAGGACCCATCAAACCATGGGGCCCGAGGGCGAAGCGAGAGGGGACGAACATGGACAGGAGCTATTGAGTCCAGGGCCAAGGAAATGGCCTGGTTATAGGCCAAAACCATAGCTTCTGGACCCAAGCTGGCAGTCAGAAACTCTGAGAGGTTCAACACCGCCGTCAGGTCTTCAGGGCATACATCCCGTAAAGGGCGGTATCAAACCATCTCCACAGGGGCAGACCTATGAAGGGGATCACAAAAATTGAAGCTCAGATGCAGATCATCATGCCAATACAGACCATCTCTCCAGGTGTACCCCCAGTTCCCAATGAAGCCAAAGCCCTGTGCTCTGCACCAGTTTTGCAACCATTCATTAAACTGCATGGTGTGCAGTACCCTAGACTCACCCCTGCCATGGACTGGCAGCACCTTTGAGAAGGTAACCATGCTTGTTACCTGTCTGAGGCCCCTCCCCAACTCCAAAATGTCATCCTGCACTGCACTGATCCCATGCCTAGCTAGGTCATTTGTCCCAAGGTGGACAATGATATCTAATTCCCTCTCCTGTGATGCTGCTTCTGCAATCCTGAGGATTTGCTTCTTGTCCCTCCAAGCCATGGAACCAGGCAGGTACCTTACTTCCCTCTCCTCTCCCTTCCCCAGGTCTACCCCTCTAACAATTGAGTCCCCTATCAGAAACTGTTTCCTTCCCTGTGGTGTCCCTTGTCACCCTTTTGTGGGTCTCCCTTGTGGATGTCCTCAGCATCCTTCTTTGTCCCCACTGATGGTGCCATCATACAGGAACCTTGCTCTGTCAGACTCGGGTATGGTTTGTGTAGAGGAACAACTAGGGGGCTTCGCCTCTGATCCACCACCCGCACCCTGCCAGAACCCACAGTGGTCCAACTGCTCTTCATATTTGGCAGCCTCTGAGGCAGTGGTTGTGGCACTGGTGCTCTTTGGGTGGGTGAGGCCTCCTTAGTACTTGCCAGTTCAGCCTGGAGGTGGGCAACCTCCTCCCTTAGAGCTGACAGTTGTCTGCAAATAGGACAGCAATGCAGTTTTCAGAATGTCTCCTGGAAAACTGCTGCCCCACAGCCAGTGCATTGCACCACTCCCCACATGTCCCTCTCCCTTATAATATACAATATGTAATATATATAAATATTGTTTTTTTTCCTTTTTTTCTTTTTGTGGTGTGTACTTACCCTTTATGCACTGTGCTGGGTTATTAAGAATATGACAGTTCTGCCCCAAGACCTGTTGAGGAAGTAATGTCAGAACTTTGGCTATAAAGGAAATGTCACGCCTGCGGGGGTTGTGAGGAAGGGTGGGTGGGTAGTCAACAACCACTGGTGACTGTTAGAAACAATCAAATACACCACTGTTCCACCACCCTGGTGAGTATTGCCCTTTATAGTAATTCAGGTAACCTCCAGTAACTGATTTGTAAACTGTTTAAAAGTAATTTGATACAAACTGTCACAGAATACTAGTAGACAGTCCAGTTACCCACGAAGGAAAATTAAATATGCAGTTATTTCAACCCTTCTGAAGTTGCCCACAAGATAAGCAGTTTTGAAAACCCACTTCCTGATTTAAAAACTAAAATAATTAAACACAAAGCAATACCAATGTAAGACTGTAAAGTAAGGAAAACGTCCCTCAGATGTAAGCAAGAGAGAGATTTGTTGCAGATTTCTAGTCCAATATAATATTTCCAATGCAGCTCTCAGTTGTTTCAAAGCACACCCTGTTACACAACTTCAAGAAGATGGACAGACAAACTTCCTCACATTACCTCTTAATCTACCCCCTTCCAATTTCATATTGTGCTCCCATGTTCTAGTACTTTATCTGCTTTGGAAAAAGTCCCCAAACTGCACCTTGTTTATGCCCTTGAGGTTCTTGAAAGTTTCAATCATGTCCCCCCGCTGTCTCCTCTACTCCAGTGAGTACATATTGAGGTCCCTTGGTCTTCTCCTCATATGTTTTGTGATACAAGCCCTGCAACATCTTTGTTGCCCTTCTTTGTATAGTCTCCACCTTATCTATGTCCTTGCACAGGTGTGGCTTCCAGAACTGCACTCAGTACTCCAGGTGAAGCCTTACCAATGCTTTATACAATGGCACCACCACCTTCTACCTCCTGCTAGTGATATCCCTGATTATGCACCCCAGCATGCCACTTACCCTTCCTGCTGCCTTTGTGCACTGCTTTGATACCTTTAGGTCACCAGAGATGATGACCCCTAGGTCCCTTTCCTCTTTGCTGACAGTCAGATCCTCCCCCCAACCTGTAGCTCTCCCCAGGGTTTCCTCGACCCAGGTGCATTATTTTGCACTTCTTTGCATTGAACCTCAGTTGCCACATCTCCAACCATCTTTCAAGCTTCTCCAGGTCCCTCTTCATTTTCTGCACCCCTTCTAGAGTATCCACCCTGTTGCACATCTTGGTGTCATCTGCAAACAATCAGACCTTTCCTTCCAGCCCCTCTGCAATGTCACTAATGAAGACATTGAACAGGACTGGTCCTAGTACTGATGCCTGTGGTACCCCACTGGTCAACCCCCTCTCCCAGATTGTACCCCATTTACCACCACCCTCTGTCTCCTATCTGTTAACCAGTTCCTAACCCAGTTCACCATCTTGTCTCCCATGTCCAGACTACCCATCTTGTTTATCAGCCTTCTATGTGGGACGGTGTCAATGGCTTTTCGAAATCTAGGTAGGTGATGTCTGCTGCCCCTCTCTGATTTATTTCCCTAGTCACCCAATCAAAAAAATCTATTAAATTCATCTGACTTGACCTTCCTGCTGTGAATCTGTGTTTTCTGTGATCCTGAGCACCGCTGGATTCCATATGTGCCACCATCCGTTCTTTCAGCAGTGTCTCCATGATCTTTCCCACCACTGAGGTGAGGCTGACTGGCCTGTAGTTCTCCGCCTCCTCCCTACTGCCACTTTTGTGCAGTGGGACTACATGTTCCCTCCTCCAGTCCTCTGGAATGACACCTGTGTTGAGTGACTCTTTGAACAGGACCGCCAGAGGTGCTGCTAGTTCCCTTCGCAGATCCTTTAATATCCTCGGGTGGATGCCATCTGGCCCCATGGCCTTATCCACCTTCAGCTTTGTAAGTTCTTCTAGAACTCTCTCCACACTGAATGGACTGCTATCAACCTCCCCCATTGCCTCTGCATCCCAACTGTGGTCAATGACCCTCCCCCTCCTTAGTGAATACTGAGCAGAAGTATTTGTTCAGTATTTCTGCCGTGTCCAGTTCCCCCTCCTTACACTCTCCTTTCTCCCCTTTGAGCCTCCCAACCCCTCTGTTTTTCTTCTTTCACTTATGTACCTATAAAATGCCTTATCCCCTTTATTTACAGACCATGCTAAGCCCTCTTCTTTCTGCACCTTTGCCCTCCTAACAGCCTTTCCTGCTTTGCTTAGACATTCAAGGTACACCTCCCTGTCATCCTTCCTTTGGTTCCCCTTATATTTCCTGAAACTCAGCCTTAGGTGGATAGGAAACTGGCTAACTGGGAAGTTTCAGAAGGTAGTGGTCGGAGGGGTATCATCTCCTAGGAGGGTCATTAGCGGGGTCCCACAAGGGTTGGTGCTGGGTCCACTCCTGTTTAATGCTTACATCTCGGACATCAGGGATGGTATCAGGAGTGATATGAACCTCTTTGCTGATGACTCAAAGCTGGGGGTGGTGGTGGATGGGGAGGAAGGTAGAAAAGCCCTTCAGGGGGACCTGGAGACTCTGGACAGGTGGTTACACACCTGGAAACTGAGGTTTAATGCCAAGAAATGCAGTGTTCTCCACTTGAGGCATAGGAACCAAGCTCATGAGTACTTTTTGGGTGGAGAGAAACTGCAGGTTTCAGGAGGGGAAAAGGATCTTGAGGTGGTTATGGATGCCAAAATGAATAACTCTGAGCAGTGTAGGAGGGCTGCAGCTAAAGCAAATAAAATGCTTGAGTGCATCATCAGGGGATAACCTTGAGGAGATGGGAGGTGCTTCTCACTCTGTATAACTGCCTGGTTAGACCACACCTAGAGTACTGCTTGGAGTTTTGACAACTGTACTTGAACAAGCACATTGCACTTCTCAAGAGGGTCCAGAAGGGGGTGACCAGGATGATGCAGGGTCCGGGGGAAAGATCCTATAAGGAGAGACTTGAGGAGATCAACTTGTACTCCCTGGAGGAGAGGAGGGACAGAGGAGATATGATTCATTTCTTTAAACATCTAAAGGGAGTAATTAGGGTCAGCTTAAATAGGGTGTTTCTGCTAAGGGAGGAGGGGGACCACCAGGAGGCACTCCATGAGGCTGTACTGGTGAGATGCTCAGGAGGGAGACTAGGAGATGCTACTTCACTGAGAGGGTGGTGGACCTCTGGAACACACTGCCTGAGGAACTAGATCTGTTAATACAGTGGAGGGATTCAAGATGGGCTGGGACGGGGAAGGTAAAACTGAGTAATGCCAGACCTGGAGGTGTAACTGATGGGGGATGGGGTTAGGAGGATTTATGGGAGAGGCGGGGAGGGCAGCAATGATGTCCTGACTGGGTGCTGATTTTTGAGCAGACTCGATAGACCATTAGGCCTATTCTGCTGGCATCTTAGTACGTTAGTATGTAAAGAAGTGCAATGAAAAAGACACCAAAAGATAGGGAGAAAAGGGAGAGGATCTGGTACAGGGAACAGTGATTGGTATGAGGGGGAGAACTAGTAGCAAAGTAGCAAAAAGAGTGAAAGATAGAGCCCAGTCTAGTGAAGGTAGATTTGGAGGTACTACAGTATCATAGACCACGTTCACATAGTCAGACAGCTGAAGGATTATTTTAAGAATGATCTTGCAATGAACTGGCAGTTGCAGGCAGGTTTTGTTTCCAGAGAGGACACCAAGTTTGGGGAATAATTTTCTGATAACCAGCATCAGCGAATGGTGAGAAGTCAAGGCAGCCCTCAAGCCATACATCTAGAAGTCTGGAGCAGGGAACTGTTTCAAGGGTAGCGCCTTCAAGAGTTGTTTTTTTTATATAGGTTTTTCTCCCACTGGGGCTTCTGGGCAGGTAGACTGCAGTCCTCTCTCAGAGGATCTCAATCCACCCAGCGTTTGGCTTCAGGATTTCATTAAGCTTGCCATGGAGCCCCGTTTTCCATTTTCTCCCATGCTTCCAAGAGCAGTGGTGAATTCAGGTGAGTGCTTGTACATGGAGGAGCCAATGCACTCCCGGAAACTGCACTCTTTCCAGCCTCCAAACATAAGTCCCCCAGACCTCCCTTGATCTGATACCCAGCCTCCACTGGGTGTCAATCAAGAGTGAGGTGGCTAGTCTCCCCAATCCAGGAGAGGAAAGCAGCCCAGTGGCTGCTACAATCTTTTCCCAGCCCTCCCTCTGCCGACTCCCAGCATCCCGGTCTAGCCTTCAAACATGGGTTGCCTGTGTGGTGCGATTTGTGGCATCCAGTGCCTCAACCCTCAGCACCACCAGGCCAGCATTGTTTCTTTAAGAGTTTTAACAGGAGTGCTCTGGATAAGTCAAGTAAGCAGGCAGTATATACCAAACAGCATGGTGATTGTTTTTTTCCCCCCAGCAGAAGCTGGCTGGTGCAGAACCAGCATTGGACAATATAAAATCCTCACTGGAGGGATTGCTCCAACAGAGGGATGGAAGTTCTAGTATCATAGATTACTGTGTCATTAGGATGATATGGATATTCACTGAGACCTAGGCTGAGGAGAGGTCATTCAGAAAACTGAGAAGAGGACTGAGCCCAGAGTAAAGCCTTAAGGTGCATCAGAGTTAATGAGGAGGGGAGTAGAAAAGAATTCCCTGACCTGGAACGACTGGCTACAACCAGAAAGGTAGGAATGGACCAGTCCAGTGTGAAAACGGAGAACCCAAGGGATAGGCTACAGATTTAAGCACCTTAGCCAGGTCAATAAAGATAGTGACTGATACATTACCCTTATCCATCCCCTTCAGGGTGAATTCAGTGACATGTAGGGGGGAGGAGACTGTGAACTGGGCTTTAATGAAGCCAGAGAGGAAGGGGGAGAGAAAGGAGAAGTCAAGAAATTTGTGGCACTGGAAGAAAACTAGATTTTTCTGCATTTTAACCAGGAAGCAAGGAAGATGAGAAATAGGGTGATAGTTCCCAGGGGTGCAGGTATCACCACTTTTGTGGAGGGGGGATGGAGGACACTTTGTACAGGAAGAGCCAACTAAACTCTTCATACCTTTCTGCTGAAACAACCCCTCCAGACTATAGACATTGTCAAATCAGTCTGTCCACAGTCAACAAAGTTTAGCTGTCCTGTTCTCTCCTGAAGCAGTCAATGTTGACAGGAACTCTCTCTTTTTCTGAACTGTGGTCCTCTGATTGTCTTCATGGTGGACCCTTACAGCCATCCTGTCATCCAAAGAGCTGAACTTTCTCCAGGAATGCTCTAACCTCTGCCCAATTACCTAGACAAATTGCAGTAGCCTGTAGTTATGTACATGCTGCCTCTTCTGTACATCTGCATATTAATGTATTTATTTTATTTGTAATTTTTGAACAAGCAAGACATACTGAGCTTTTATATCTCAGTTCCACGTGTATCCTGGGGGTGGAGTATATGGACCTCTTTTACTGAGAGAATGTTGGCCAGTACACTGGGGAAATTCGCCATCCCTCATAAGTGTCATGGACAGACACCATAGATGGGCAGAAGGGATCTTGGCTTAGCTTCTCATCCAAAGACAAATTTATGCTTTACTTGTACCCATAATGTTAATTAACCTATAGCTTTGTGAGCACTTAGAGATACATTGTGTATGAAATTTACTGCATAAAATTTAAATTATTTTCCATTCTTTGTAAAAACAGAATATTTGATTATATGTGTCTAGTAGAATGCATCTGTTATTACTGCTTACCACAAATGGTCATAATCCACTGCTTGTGACATCATCATAGTTTCCATGGGCGCATATTGATGTCAAAAGCAGTTACATACACAGCATAATTAGTAGTGAGATCAAATGAATACCAAGGAGAGAAAAAAACTCCTATGTTTATAGGATGCAGAGTGGCCTAGAGCACTAGATTGGGAACTAGGACTTCATATGTTCAAACCATACCAGAGTCAAGTTACTCACTGTGTGACCTTGGGCAAGTCATTTAAACTCCCAATGCTTCAGTCTATCCAGCTGCAAAAATGGACAGAAGTAGAACCCTAAAGGAAATGACATGTTGTAGTTCAGCTAGGCTATCATTGGGTAAATACTTTAAACTGTAAAAAAATATATTATACTGGTGCAGTAGTGCCAGTATACTTAGGGTTGTACTGGCGCTCCTATGTTAAATCCAAAATTTTGCACCTTAATAACTTTGGCATACTTTGATAAACTAGCCAAACATTTGGCATGTGTGGTCATTCTGCCAGTCTCTCAAAGCATAAAAGGTTTTGTGGCAGCATCTTGTAAGGTTTATGAGATATGGAATAGTAAAATAACATTAAAAAACCTTTTTCCTATACTTAACATGCAATTTTTGGCCCTCATTCACAGTCCAGACTGTATGACATGTTTTCCTGAAATTTTCAGGGATAATGGGTTCTGTGCCAAGGGTGTGCCTTTGAATGGTTTGGTGAAAAGATCTCATAAAATGTTTGAATTATAATGATTTTTGTGATAGTTGCTAGACAGGCAGGTAAAAAAAAGTTCTAACTGTAAATAGTTAAGGGTTTACTGTTGGTTCTCAGAGAAATACTGTTTGTGATGACAGCCATCTTTTTTTTCATTTTAAAAATTGTTTTGTATAGAAATACTGCTTTGTAATGAATGAATAAGCCCTGTATTTAGATCTCAGTCACATGCTTAGTTCAATTTTCTCTTAGAATTTAAAAATTTACAGAGGAAATATGTCCTTTTGGGGCACCCTAATGCCCACCCCTTTCCATCACGAAAGAAGCTGAAATGTATAGAGTATATGACAATGGGGTGAGCATTAGGGCTGGGACAGTGTATCCAGAGTTTAAAGTGGTACCAGTGACAGAGAATAGCATTGAAAGAAGCCACTTGGTTTCTACAGCCTGGAGAGCCAGAAAGATTACTGCCAAAGAGTGTGGAGTCCTGCCTAGAGTCTGTATGTACTGTTTGCCAGAAAGTGATTCAAATCTGCCACGAAGCTGCAACTGCTGCCCACAGAAAATGAGAGACTGCTTGTACCCATGCCTGGGAAGAAGCTCTATGCCAGCCAGGATTGTCAGGAGAGTCAGCCCAGTATTGCCAATGCTTGGCAGTGCTGAACATTTGCCCCTGAAAATAAGCCTTAACGTGATGGGCTAGTATGTGGTCCTGGTCCCTGAGACTGACCTAATCCAGTTACTACAGAAGGATATCCCAAATGTGACTAGCTACAAGAGCCTGTAACCACCTGAATTGGACAAGTTCCCAGACACCGCAGTCAGTCACTACACCACTGCCATCCACTGATTTTGCTCAGACCCTGTGCTGTGACTTCCAAAAACCATGAGTAAGCACAGGGCCTGCTCTGAGCTGGTAACGCAATATAGTTTCTAAAACAGTATTTGTTTAAAGTTAGGTGCACCAATGCTGGCCAACCCACGGCAATGACGATCAGGTCTGCCTCAATCTGGGTACCCAGACAAACTCATAAGGGACACTTGTACCACTGAGGGAGGGAGGCTCTTATTAATGTTGTTGCTGTTGGCAGTGGGCACCATTGCTGTTGTTGTTTCTGGTAAATGAGTTCATCAAATAATCCACTTGTTAATGCTTTTCTTCCCAAATCCCCAGTACCCTGAAAATCAAATTTTTATTGTTATTAAAACTGTGAGCATATTATTAGCAATAGCTATTAATTGCATGCTACTTAGAGTGGTAAGCTGGTATATTGTATTCTGTGAGTGGGGTGACTGGAAGCGGAGGTGGGTAGGTATAGCACCCCAGTGGCTTGTAGCCTACAAGCAACTGGCCCACTTTAATTTACTCTGGGTGGAGGCACCTCACTATTATGTATATCTGTTTGGGAAAGACCCCCCCAAATCACCATCAGAACAGAACCCATGCCCCTCAACCTGGTTGGACCCCAACAGGCAGGAGTAGTAGCCTGCTGGTACATGGCAAGTAGGCCACATATACATTACAGCATCCTGTTTGTTTTCATGCACTGAGCAGTAGACTTGCGGCTGTTACTAATGATGACACCCAGGTCTGTCTCCTCCATAGTCTTCACAACTCTTACTTCCACATTCAGTAGACCATTTTAGGGTTCCTTCTACCAAGGTGCACAAGCCTAAGGAAGCAGTAGAGCATAGTGATTAAGGGCACTAAGCTGCAAACCAGGAGACCTAGGTTTGAATCAATCAGCCCCGCACATACCTGAGCAAGTCCGCCAACTTTCCTTGTGCTCCCAGGCTGCACTCTGGAAAAAGTCCAGCTTAGTGTGCCTTCCTGGTTAAACAATTTCCTTTCTCCAATTTTCCAGGTTTCTTTTTTATTTTAACCAGGAGAGACACACTAAGCTGAAGCTTGTTTACAGGTGTGACCTGGGAGAACAAGGAAGTTAAGTGACTTGCTCAGGGTCACACAGTATGCAAGCTGTGGGCTGTGGGATTCAAACCCAGGTCTCCAGGTTTGCAACTCAGAGCCCTAAACCACTGCGCTATACTGCCTCCTTGTATTTCCCTAACCGTCTCATGAGTGTTCACTTTGCTGCAGATCTAAGTGTTAGCAGAAGAGACACGCCTTATTCCAGAATGCCTCTTCTGTATCGCAAATGAAGATATTGAAGAACTCCAGTCACAGAAACAATCCCTGATGTATAGTGCCCCACTCATAACTCCCTTGGACTATAGCCACTCTCTGTGTCTTCCCCCCAGCCAGTTCTTCAGCCACCTGGACAGTTTGTCCACTGTCCTCAGTCACCCACCTTTTTTTATTAGCCTTCAGAGTGGAATGGAATAGTAGGCACTGAGTCGAGGTGAAACACATCCACTGCTTGTCCCATCACTGTCTTTGCAGCCCTATCAAAGAAGTCAATCAGGTAATTTTATTTTATATATTTATTTATTTGAAAACTGGTATTCTGGACAAGCACCATGAGACAGGGCTCATTTCCAAGTGTGACCTGGGGAAAAGGGAAAGGGGGATACATTAAATCAAAAACAGCAGTAGAGAAGCATTCCGAAGATAAAGTGCAAACAGTGAACAATTCAGAAAGATGCAAGTGCAGATAACAGTAAACGGTGAACAGAAGTTGGTTGTATGAGCAGCACCAATGCCCAATTAAAATGAAAATTGCAATTAAAATTAAGACTAGCAGTACAGACTAGAGGCTTGATTAATGAGCTGTGGATGAGCTTGGTACATCCAGCAGACCTGGGTACGATTCTCACAACGTCCACTTGCATACTGTATGCCTCTGAGCAAGTCACTTAACCTCCCCGGTGCTCCTGGGTGACTCCTGAAAACAGGCACTTGTGCATAGTGGGCCTCACCCAGTTACCAAAGAATAAAAAGAAAATGACAAAAGCAGGTTGATACAAATAAGTGCAGCAGTTGTAGTGTCATGAACTGACTCCAGGAGGACCATGGCAGGGGTGAAAAGGTCACATGGGGCAGGTAAGATAGGGAGCTAACAGGAGCAGGAGGGGGAAGGAAGGAGTTTTAACTGGTGCCTAAGGGAAATGGGGAGATTGAGAGATGGAGATAGGAGGGGAGCTGGTTCCAGAGGGAAGGCAATAGGAGAAGGCTGACTGCCCAGCAGAGGTGTGAGGGTGTGGGAGAAAGAAGGTGCAAGAAACCCTGAAGTGGAGGAATTATGAGTTAGAGAGAATGGGTGAGAGCAGTGTGGCTAGGTAAGATGGTAGAAACCAAAACCAGTATTTGAAGATGAAGGAGGTGCAGCGGGACTGGTTATGTGATGGTAATGGGATGACGGACAGAGAGGAGTAGAGAAAGCAGTGAAGAGTGCAAGAGGGGGAGTTGGTAGCAAAGAGACAGAAGGCATTACAGAGGGTATCTAATTCAGCAAGAGGATGAGGAGGTGGCACTACCATAGACCACACCTGCGTAGTCGAAGACTGGGAGCACTATTTTGGTAACCATCTCCCAGCAGACCTGGGAGGAGAGGCAGTATTTGTTACAGTACAAGGCTCCAAGGTTATGAGAGAACTTGGAGTGGATGACATTGACGCATGCAGAGGAGTCATGCCTACTATCAAGCCACACACCGACATACTTGAAGGAGAGAACCACATCAAGAGAGGTCTCATCCAGGGTGGAGAAGGCAGGGAGAGCAGTGAATCTGGCCAGCTTCTGTCTGGATCTAAAGGTCATGAACACTTTATTTAGTGTTGAGCAGGAGCTGGTTGGACTGGAACCAGTGCAGGACATTATGGAAATCTTGCAAGAATGAGATTTTCACTACCACAGTTGAGAGGCCTGAAGTGTGCAGAACTGTGTCATCTGCATACATGTGAATATGCAAGTTGGCACAGGCAAAGGGGAGGTCATTGAGGACAATGGATAATAGAATTGGACCCAGGATGGACCCTTGTGGAACCCCAACCTGGATTGACAGGAGAGGAGACAGAATGCCTCCTACCTGTACCAACTACTGATGGCTCAAGAGGTAGGATCAGAACAAGTTAACATAGGGGGCTGAGAGGCCAGCAGAGCTCAGCTTGTCCAGGAGAAGTGGCTGGGCCACCAAATCAAAGGCTTTGGCCAAATCAATGAAAATGGCTGCTGTGATGTGCCCCTGATCCATCCCAGTGAGGATGGAGTTAGTGTCACATAGTAGGGTGGAGACAGTAGAATGGTGCTTCTGAAAACCAGTATGGAAGGGAGAGAGAAAGTTGGAAGAGTAGAGGAATTCAGCAAGCCTGGAGTGGGCAAGTTTCTCTTGCAGCTTTAAAAGAAAGGGGAGGAAGGAGTTAGGTAGAAGTTGTCGGGGTGGAGGCATCACCTCTTTGTGGAGGGGGAGAACTTTGGTAATCTTCCACAACTGAGGGACAGCACAGTGAATGAAGGAAAGGTTAAGAAGGTGAGTGATAGGTGGTGGGTGGTTGGGGAGAGGCACTGGCCAGAGCTGAGAGATGAAGATGCTTATGGTCCAAGCCATCAGGGCTTGATTTGGACAGGTTGAGTGAGGAATGAGCAGGTAGGGTTTAATGAACAGTGATGGAGGAAATGAAATCCTTGGGAGGGGTGGAGTTGAGAGGACGGTGGAGTTGGAGGAGATGAGAGGAGCCAGGAGGAGGAACATGGAAGAGAACAAGTAAAGAAAAAAATCATTGAAGTGAGCAGCAACAGAGGGAGGGTCAGAGATAGGTGAACCTTTAACCATGAGGACTGGGGGAGCAGATGGGGCTCGGGGATCGAAATGGGAGGGAATCATATTCCAGAATTTAGCTGAAAAGTTAAGATTGTTCTGGAAGTTGTCCTTAATATAGAGTGATATGGCAGTGTAGATGCCTTTATATAAGTATTTCAGAGCACCCCGTAAGAGAGGAGGTCAGACAAGGAGCATGTGAATTTGCACCAGACCTAGGCTTTGTCACCAAACTTGCACACTCCAGTGAGGTCATAGGTGATCCATGGGTGGTGGGAAGATGTAACCCTGTATTTCCTGATGGTTACATGCTTGTCCCAGCTGTAAGAAAACTTTGAATGGAAATGGGAAAGGACAACACCTCTCTGGGCAGAGAGGATGGGGGACCAGTCAGTTGCAGCCAGGTCACTCAATAGAGCATTTTTGTTTAGTAATCATTTGGGGGAGAACAGAGGTCACTTGACTACCCTGACACAAAATGGTCTGCAGTATCGCTGAAGGCATCCAGCAGAATATCTCTTACAACCATGCAGTGGGGATGTGAGAACAGAACCCAGTCCAGAAGACTGTGGATAGAGGATTGTGGATTGAGATGGGTGGATTTCTTGATAATTTGGGAGAGATTTAAGGATTCAGTCATGGGATGACTGCTGAGCTGAGCTGCAGACACGCTGTGGAGTAGCTGAAGCAGATATAGAAATTTTACGCTCTATTCATATCGATCATCAGTATGCCATTGTTGCCTGAGAGCTCTTGAATCCATTTCTTACCTGTTTTGTGGTTACTGTGCTGCTGGTCTCCCTTGTGTGCTTCTTTGGCAGGTTGGAGTTCCCCAAGGGAAGAATTGTGCTTGGCAGTGACCAGTGGCTGAAGAGGAGACTGTCAGAGACAATATGGAGAGGAGAGGAGATGAAGAGGGGAGGAGGCAGTGTGAGAGAGTGTTGATGGGATGGAGTTGAGAGAAGCTGTGCAAAGGAAAGAGAAACAGACAGCTGAGAGAGCTGGCCCATTTTCAACTGATAGATATTCTAGCCGAGTATGAGCCTTGGACCCTTAGACTTCAGTTAAGTCACAATGTTTGTAAATGTGATTAATTGTTTGTAAATGTGATTAAGTGTTTGTCTATATGAATTGTATTGAAATGTTATGTGTCAGGTGTGGCTGAAAAAGGGCTGTGCCCAATCCATTTCCTGGAAAAAATCAAACAAACAAACATATTGGGATAGCATTGGGGTAACATCAGTGTGAGTGACATTTTAAATCCGGAGAAAGAATGGGAACTAAAGAAGCTAAGGGTAGAACTAGTAGAGCAATTAGCAGAACTGTTTAGTGAGTCTCTGAGCACAGGAGAGGTACCAGAAGACTGGAAAAGGGCTCATGTGATCCAGTTCCACAAGAGTGGCAGCAGGGAGGAGGCAGGGAATTACAGACCAGTCAGTCTACCTCAGTAGTGGGCAAGATTGTGGAGGCACTCCTTAAGGAAAGGATAGTGAAACACCTGGAATCCATAGGAGCACATGGTCCAAGACAGCATGGGTTTACAACAGGAACATCCTGTCAAACTAATATCATAGATTTATTTGACTGGGTAACCAGAGTGGTGGACCAAGGCAGTGCAGTTGATGTTGCCTACCTTGACTTCAGCAAAGTTTTCGATACTGTTCCACATAGAAGATTGATTAATAAGCTGGCTAGGCTTTGGTGGATCAGAGGTTGGTCATCTGGGTGGCAAACTGGTTGGTGGGCAGAAAACAGAGAGTGATAGTTAATGGTATACAGTCAGAAAAGATGCAAGTCATAAGCGGGGTACCTCAGGGATTAGTACTAGGGCCAGTTCTCTTCAATATCTTCATCAATGACATTGCAAATGGACTGGAGGGCAAGGTTTGCCTGTTTGCAGATGACACCAAGATCTGCAACAGAGTAGACGATCCAGATGGGGTGGGCAGAATGAGAAGAGATCTGGAAAAATTGGAAAAATGGTTGGAAGTATGGCAACTGGGGTTTAACACAAAGAAGTGCAAGATCATGCACATAGGGAAGAGAAACCCTGAAGCTACCTATAGGTTGGGAGTGGAGTTGTTGGCAATCACAAAAGAAGAAAAAGACTTGGGCATCATCATCACAGATGACCTGAAATCATCCAAGCAGACCACTAAAACAGTAGGTAAGGCTAGAGGAATGTTGGGTGTATTAGTATGGGTATCACAATTCGTAAGAGGGAGATAATAATCCCTCTTTACGAAACACTGGTTAGGCCCCATCTGGAGTACTGCATGCAGTACTGGAGGCCACATCTGCAAAAGGACATTAACAAAATGGTGGCAGTTCAGAGAAGGGCAACCAAAATGGTGCAGGGACTGCATCAGAAAACATATGAGGACAGATGAATGGAGCTCAATATGTATACCCTAGAACAAAGGAGGGAGAGAGGTGATATGATCAAAACATTAAAACATCTTAATGGCATTAACAATGTGAAAGAGTCTAACATGTTTCAAGATAAGAAAAATAGCAGGACAAGAGGACACAGCATGCGATTAGAGGGAGGCTGATTAAGGGGTAATGTGAGGAAGTTCTTTTTCATAGAAAGGGTGGTGGATACATGGAATGGCCTACCTCAGGAAGTGGTGGATATGAATACAGTGCAGGGCTTGAAACAGGCATGGGATAGGCATAAGGGAGCAATACAGATGAGTATGAATATATAGGCCATTGACAGAGTAAAGGCATATGGCACATTCATAAGGTAGAAAAAATGAGCAGACTGATTGGGCCTTGTGGTACTTATCTGCTGTCAGCATCTATGTTTCTATGTTTCTATACAAAAGGGTGAAAGGAACAAATAAGGTGCAGTATGAGAATTGGTGCAATAGAATATGTAAATAAGAAATAAAATAATTTGGAAAAATGGATAGACCAAAAAAGATCCAACTAGAATCAATTTTCTTAAATAGGCTCATAAAACAATATACGGCTCATGTAAATATTGACTAACTGTCCCATCAGAAAGAGCCATGGGAAAACATGATAACTATAATAGAGAAACAAGACAATAAGTAGTTTGGGAAACCCGTTGCAAGGGAACCAATCAATATAAGGACCCAATAGATTCCTACATTGCACCAGACAAATGGTATTTTGCAGCTCAAGAAAATGATAATATAGAAGAACCATTTGTATGGCTCACCCAACAAGAAGTTTAAGATGCAGTATCCAGTTTCAAGAATAATAACTCCCCAAGCCCAGATAAAATTCTCTCTGATTTTTATAAAATAGATGTAGAATGGTGATCAGATTTATTGAAGGATTTGTATAATAAGACCGTTCTGTGTGGCTTTACACCACCCACTTGGAGGGGCAGTTATATGGTTCCGAGCTACAAAAAAAGATGAAAGGGAAAATCCTGCAAATTATCGACCAGTAAGACTGCTAGACAATATAGCAAAATATACACAAATATTCTATTAAACAGACTTCTGAGATGGGTAGAAGAACAAAAAAATACCATCCTGCCTACAAACAGGCATTACAAAAGAGATAGGAACTACTTGTACTACACAAATGTTCTTACTAGCTCACCTGATAGAAAAATATTGTATTATCAAAAAAAAAAACAGAAGCTCTTTATAGCCTTCATAGATTTCTCTGTAGCATCTAATTCCATTATAAGAGGCCAACTAAGAGTAAAGCTAAGGGAGATAGGGAATGCCCAAAATCTGCTGGTTTTAATAAGGTGTCTTTACACCAACATATGGACGAAAATCAAATACACCAAGTATGGATACTTAACTGAAAACCAACATGGGAGTGAGACAAGGATATGTACTTGCCTGAGCTTCATTCAGTATTTATATAAGCAAAATTTTACTTGAACTAAACAAGTCTAAACATCATGGCCCAGATATTCAAACTGCACCCAAAAAGTGTGCAACAGCAGGAGCAAGCGCAAGTCCACTGCACCCATGCTCAAGAAGCTCGATATTCAAAAACTGCGCAGGTCAAGATGCGCCTGTGACACATGACTGAATATCATTCCACCTGCATCATAGCACAACCAAGGATGTGTAGTTGCGCATTTCAGATGTGCTATAGCACAACCAGGAATGCTCAGTGGAGCAGCCCAGATGTGCCATAGCGCAACCAGGGACGCCTCGTGGAGCAGGGCAGCAGTGCAACAGCACAACCAGGGATGAGCAGGGACAGGATGCAGTGGCCCACTGCCCATGCCACAGATGGGTAGAGGAGCACACAGCAGAACAGACATCGCCCCCCACCCCCCATGCACTGCACAACCGGTGGAGAGCTGGAATAACCACCGGCCCATGGATACCAGCAACCAACCCACAGCCGGGGCATGGTGCCCCAGCACACCCCATGGCAAGCTGTGACTGGCACACAAGGAGGGCCGACCACCCCATGCCACACCATCCCACCAATGCAGAGCACACCCAGCACCATGATCTCCATACACCCTGCCTAGGAGTAGTGCCCTACTGTACAGGGCACCCCATGCATGCCACCACCCCCACTGTGACAATGCAACTCTGTGCACCACTGAGCCATGCAAGGCAGCCCCACCATGTGCACCCTGCAGTGGGCGGCAGCAGACAGAGATGCAACAACTGCAAACACAGTGCCACCCTGCACGTCCCCCCCGAGTTATAGCTGAGAGACCAACCATGCGTCGGCACACGAGGTACCCCACATGCAACAGGGCATGCCCCTGATCCCACTACCAGTGGTACAGCACCCTGCACACCCTCCCAAGGACACATCCCATCCCAGCACTGGCCACAACAGCAAGCACAGACACACACACAGTGCTGCATGGAAGCATGTGCCACACAGGATGCAACACAGTGCTTGGACAAACAGCCACCCATACCCAAGGGTACACCAACACAGGGACACAGTAGTGGGTCAACCAAACCACTGCATGTGGCCACAGCAGCAATGTACACATGGTCAGCACCTGTACATGGCACAGGTGTGCCAGCCACCCTGCGCAGGCACAATGAAGCTGTATGCCACAAGCATGCAGCCGGAGCACAAGTGACAGACAGTGGAGCACATCCCCTGCAGCAGACACAAGAGACAGCATGGAAGTGGGGACAACAACAGTGGAAGCCACAGTGCCACTGGAGGCAGACATACACCATACTGGTGATGGAAGGCAACCTGGCATTGTGCTGGGTACAGTGGTTGTCCAGCATGGACAGCCACCACTGACATGCCAGCAGACTGTGCATATCACAAACATGCAAGGGTGCCATGCACACAATGCATGCACTGTGGACCACTCCACACAGGCATCCAATGCACAGAGAACAACACACAAACCACAGACAGTATCTGATCCCCCCGCCCACACCATAGGCAGTTTCCTTCCGGACACACACACACGCATGCCCATGCTTACACCATGCACACCACTGCAGCTGAGCACCTGTAGCCCACTGTAAATCAGAGACCACCACAGTAGTCATAACAAAATGTATGTATTAAAAAATATAAACACTAATACATATGTACAAATATATACAAGGGTGGGGGGAAGGGCCACAAACCAGGTGGGGGTGGGCATAGGGCAGTGGTGTACAAATGGTAGAGGGAAGAAGGGATGTGAGGGTGGGTCTAGGGGGGTTAGGTATGTCGGGAGTCATGGAGGGCCTATTCTCTTCCCCGCTCTCCACTCCTGTGAAGCCTCCAGGTGCTTTTCCTCCAGACCCCATGCTGCTCCATCCACTCCAGCAGTGCTAGGGATGCCCGCACCAGCTGCAGCAGCTCCTGTATGCCCCATTCCAGGACCATCCAGCATTGTCCACCTAGGACAAGGGAGCAGAGTCAATATGTGTAACTGTCCAGCCCCCTGCAGCCCACCATTGTGCATGGCATACAGCTGTGTGTCACACCCCTGTGATGGTGTGCAACCACCCACAGTGACCGCATCCACAAGACCTGCCTACACAGGCACCCACAGCCATATGGGCCGCTGCACACACCACCGCCCATGTCCCACACAGCACCACCGTGGCCACACAGTGACATGGCTATGTGGTGCGAAGGCAGTGGCACAGCCATGTACTCGGTGCACACATGGACTACCATTGATGCACTCCCAGACATGCAGTGCCACTGGACAGTGCTAACTGTAACAAGTTGCATGCATGGAAGTGGTGTCAATGGGTGGTGGCCATGCCCCGCTGCCTGCCCTGTTACGCAGCATGCAATAGTAATCATGGATGTAAGGCACTCACCATCATCAGGCTTGTCCTTGCGCCTCTGTGGTCCTGCATTCCTTCTGGCCTGCTGGTCCTCTTGGCAGCGCCTCCTCTCCCTCACCCACTGGTGCTCCTCTGGGCCTAAGGTGCAAACATGGAGAGAGGAACATTAGTACAATCTGGTAGCAAAGTCCCCCAACCCCTGTGTATGTGCAATTTCACACAGCCATACCCATCCACCCCCCACCCTGATACCACCACCACGGCCAACACTGGATGGCCCCCTCCCCATGTGCCGGACACATGCAACCGTGATACCTGTATGGACATTAACAGTGTATGGATGGGGCACCTACCTGGCCGTGGCACCATGCCCCTCCTGGCATGTGCCTGCAGGTGGGCAAACCTGTCCGGGTCCCTGCGCCTGAGGTCCCCGTATCAGTGGTGACACTGCTCGGCCATGCGCCCAGTTCCTGTGGCCTCCTACAGCACCACTGCCACCTCCTCCCATACTGCACTCCTGGCCCTGTCCAGGGGTGCATTACCATAAAGTGCCCCACCATGGGGCTCTACAATGGCCACCAAATTGGCCAGCTCCACCTGGCTTCACACTGCAGCCCTCCTCTGTGCCATCTGTACAGCTGGTTGGAGTCAAAATGGCACTCAGTCTGGCCTGGTGGCACTGAGGGTTGAGGCGCTGGATGCCATACCTTGCGCCATGCCACTGACCCGGGTTCAGGAATGAGCCCGGGGAGCTGGGGGTCAGTGGGAAGGGAGTAGGATCAAGCATCCATAGGACAGCTCTCCTGTCCCTGGGGGGGATCCAGGGGCATCCCGGCACAGGAGGGACCCCTGGTGGAGACCGGAGGTACCTCAACTGCTGGGATCATAAACGTAGCCGGAGGCAGATGCTGGGCCAAGAGCACGGGCAGAACCGTGCATGCTCGGGGCCATTGGTGTCAGTGCACTCCTGCTGACATATGGGGGGTGAAAAAGGTAGAAAAAGGAGGGCACTGGTTGCGGCGGCATGATGGCCGTCCCCATGCTGGACTCTCCCGGTACCTGGGCACGCGACAATGCTGGATCTGGACTGGGTGGGTTGAGCTCCGGAGGAGTGCTCCCCACCCCCGCCGCGGGGGTAAGCCGCGGGGTAGCTGGCGCATTAATTAGGGTGGCCGGGGAAGTTCCAGGGGTCGGCAGCCGGACAGACCTGTGGGTGATGCCAGGATGTGCAGGTAAGCAGACCAGTGGCCCGGGAGATAAAAAATAAGAACAAAAAATGGCACCGGTAGCGCCGGTTCGCCACTGCAGATGCTATGTACAGTTTCTGCTATTCCCTATATAGCGCTTGTTCGCGATAGCGCGATAGTGGTACACCCATGTGGATGCATGGTGCCTAGGGGGCAAAGGTCGGGCACAGGGTCAAGGGTCTCTCGTGCACGGACTGCCACAGTGCGATTGGTACTCAATGCGTGTAGTGCGATTGGGTGCCTGTGTGCCACCTCCTGTAGTGGCCTACTGTGCTGTGGCCCCAGTGCGCCTATGGCACCCCAGTGCCACAGCATCATATATGTGAACAGCGCAGTATCACCACTGGCACAATGGTGGCCGTGCCCTGCATTGCCTCCCATGCACAGCACGTCAGCAGCATTGCAGGCGTCTGTTTCATCACCCCGGGCATGCACAGTTTGGTATGTACTGCGCATGTCACAGAAATGCGCCCTTGCCTGAGCACGTTCAACACAATTTCGCAAAGCACAACAGCGCGATATTCAGCCGGCATATGCAAATCAGCTAATCAGCCATTTAATGGCACAGATACTGCATTTGCATCCACTTAAAATTGCGCCTCACCTCATTTGCATGCATTGCACTATAAAATTCCGACATTGGGCTGCACTGGCCATAGTCGGTTATTGCAGTCTATTGTGGTGAGTTGCATGCTGTTTTGGAGTGTGGACTGTGGTGTGTGGGACATGCAAGGGACTGCACAGTCACAGGTAACACCTGTCATTCTCACAGGATGAATAATGAGCAATTGTGAGGTGGAGGAAGAGGTACAGAGATGTGGGAGGAAGAGGAGGCCTAACTTCACAAAGGCAGAAATAGATGCCCTGTCTGAGGCCTACCTCGACAAGGAGCCACTGCTCAGCAGATGGCGGGGAACACCACAGGCCCGTGCTGCTGCGTGGGAAGAGGTGGTGCGTGCCATCAACCTGCATGGCAGCCACCAGTGGTCCGTGCAGTAGTGCAAAAAGAAGATGGGCACCAACAAGTGGAGGATTAAGGACAAGGTGGCTGCCATCAGGGCAGCATGGTCTGCGACTAGTGGGGGACAGCCGGACATGCAACACCTGACCCCACAAGAAGAGCAGGTTGCTGGCAGCATGCAGCATTGTGCCATTGAGGGTGTTCCAGGTGGTGGATTCCAGACGGGTGGTAGCCAGTCACTGCATGGTAAGTCCTGGTCTGTCAATGGGGGGACAGGGTAGGGCAGATACATTAATGTTACTGTGTTCCCTTACAGCTCCTGAGCATCTACATGGGTCAGCGGTGGTGGGCTTGTCCACTGAGGGTGGTACCATGGACATAGAGGAGGGCCTGTCCACCTCCACAGGCATATGAGGGTCAGGGCAATAGTGGGCCCTCCTGGATGTCCGGAATGATGTTGGTGGAGCAGGTGCGGAGGAGGCCCTGCCCGTGTCCCAGCGTGCCAGTGTCCATGGATGCCAGCATGCTGAGACTCGGGCTGGTGCCGGATCCATCACTGATGATGATGATGGAGCTCACTTTATGGTCAGTGATATGTGTGGGCCACAGGATGGCCACACAGCAGGTGACATCATGGGATGACCGTGGGTGGTGCCACCGTGGAGGCCTGCATGACATCACAGTCCCAGCCTGTGCCTGTCTGCACCAGTGGGGCAGCACTGGAGTGTGTTCAGGGAGAGTGGGGCTGTTTCGGCCACTGAGGCAGCACCGTTGAGCCCTGGAGAGTGGCAGCTGGGGGCCAGTACCAGCAGTCGGCCAATGGCCATGGGGGTACAGTGTCAGGGGTGGCATCAGTGCACCACCTGTGGACATGCCCAGGCCTGACCCTGGTGTGCAGTGCCCACCCTCAAGGGGTGCTGCCCATCAGGGCCACAAACACCGTGAGGGACAACATGCCGATCAGGCAGATGACCTCTTAGAAGAGCACACCCGCATACTCCAAGAATCAGTCAATCAGCAAGTGCAGCTTGTGACAGCAGTGGATGTACTCAATGCTGCTCTGCACCAGGCAGAGGAGTGGCATAGCAGAGACACCGCTCTGCTCCTGGCAGGGATGGATCAGATACGGGAGGATGTGACCACTGCCACTCACAGGCAGACACAGGCAATCACAGCTGTCATGGCCACAGTGGGCACCCATGCATCGCAGACACCGCACAGTGAAATGTCCACCCCCTGTTCCCTGCATTGTGCGACACCCTCCTTGTTGACACTGGATTCAGCTGTGGGCATCCCGAGCACACCTGGTGCAGGCATGTTCGGTCTGCTGCAGACCCCTGCCTGAGCACAGTCACGTTCATGCAGTGGAACCCCTGGGGGACCGTTGGTGCCACTCCATGAGGCCATTAGTCAGCCTGTCACTGCTGGCAAGTCTTGGAGGGCTGCCCACACATCCATGGTGGCTGTGGCACTGTGGCGCATGACTGACCTGTCTCCCACCATCATACCTCTCAACCTCCTGCCTGATAAATCAGAGACAAGGCTTAAAAAAATCAGGGACAAAGGACCAAAATCAGGGACACATCTTCTAAATTGGTGATATCCACCCACAAAGCTGCCAGTATAAGGGGCTTAGTGTGAAATGCATTTTGTAAGTACCAACAAGTCTGTAACTTTATTGTTTGACATTATTTTTTGCTTACAATTGCCACTGTTTAGTCATGGAAACACAATTTTTAGGAGGGACAGGGTAAAAGTTTGAGGCAAAATCAGGGACATCCCTGAAAATCAGGGACAGTTGAGAGGTATGCCCACCATGGCTACTGTCTGATGCTGCCCTGTGTGCACTGTGTTGTTCAACGTGCAATGCATGGGTGGGGTACCCAGCCCTGCACACACATTCCATCTGCACACCCTCCCAGCTGCTGTCCACTGTGGCATGTGCATGATGATGCCTGCATTGCACTGTCCACCACTGTGCAATGGAGCCCAGCGTCTGACACACGCACAATGACAGGCACTGGGCATGGTGGTCTGTGGACGTGTGTGTGGCTAGGGGTGGTGGTTGGGGTTGGCATGCCTCCTACCCTTTGTGCATGTCTTGTGAGGTGTGTGTGTATATGTGCGTGTGTGTGTGTGTGTGGGACCACGTGCCATGTTAGACCTTGCCCATCCCTGACAGCATGTGCGGTTCCATGCTCAGCTAATTCCCTTAACGACATGCACCCCTGGGGTTTGTCCATGCATGTTTGTGGGTTGTGCCTTTGCCACTGGTGGTTGCACATGGCCCCATGACTTACCTGGGTTGGTTGAAGTGCTCCTCTGTGATGGTGTCCCGGTGCAGCTGTGCCATCCGGATCAGTCGGGGTCCCTTTGACTAAGGGGGGGCTGCCCATCAACATTTTTACCAGCGTCCTCATCATCCCCATTGCTGTCCCCCTCTTTGACCTGTACAACTATCCCACAGTCATTGGCCATGTTGTGCAGGATGCAACAGGCCAGGAACAGCCAGCAGACCTTTGAGGGGCTGTACTGTAGGGCATCACCAGACATGTCCAGGCAACAGAAACGTGCCTTCGGCACCCCAAACACCAGCTCAATGATACTGCATGTGGTGGCATGTGCCTCATTATTGCATTGCTGCAATGGGGTTGCAGGCTGCCGGTATGGTGTGAGCAGCCAGGGACGGAGTGGGTATCCACTGTCACCTGGGGGAAGAGGGTGGACGTTAGTTTGGTGATCAGCGTCACCCTGCCTTGGACCATCTAGGCCAATACCCATGTCACCTCTGACTATGCCCCTCCCAAGCTCCATGTCTTTCTGCATGCTTTGCATACTCACCCACTAGGTGGCCAGTGGGGATGTCCCCACTCTCTAACCTGTGGCACAGTGTGGACTGGTGCCAGATGAAGGCATCATATGCTCCCCCAGGGTGCATGGCACAGACATTGATTATGCACCCCCTGGCATCGCACACCACCTGGCAGTTGATGCTTGCATACCCCTTCTGATTCATGTATGCGGCCCCTTCGGGGCCAGGTGGTGTGTGGATGGCCACATGGGTGCAGTGTATTGCCTCGAGCTTGCCAGGCATATGTGCTGCCCTGTGGAAATCCTGTATGTTTGCTGTGCGCTCCGCCGTTGTGCTGGGGAAAAGGATGTACTCCGCAGCATGTGGCAGCAGTGCACTGAGGAATTGAGTGAGGAGGCATGATGCGGCCAACTGGGTTATGCCTGTCATGTCCCCTGTTGATCTCTGGAAGGTACCCATGGTGAGCAGGCACATGCAAGCTGTCACTTTGGTCTCCACTGACAGAGCATGGCTGCATCGTGTGGGTGCCTGCATCACATCACTGCACAGCTCACAGAGCCACCTCAGGATCACCTGGTTCAGGTGGTACCGGCCCACAATCTCAGTATCAGTGTACAGCTCAAAGCTGGTGTGGGCTCGGTACTGTCTGTTGGGGGCAAACTGCCGATGGGCCCTTCCACGGCCATGCCCCCCTGCTGCCTGCCTTCTCACCCCCCTCATAACTGCCTCCATCTGGATGGTGGCACTGGCCATGTCCCTGGCTTGTGTTACCCCCCCAGCAGCTGTTTCTGTGTTCCTCCCGCTGTCCTTGCTGCTACTCCCCCACACCGAGAACACCTCCCTGTAGTGGCCTCAGTGCTGTGTGGCACTTCCCCCTTTTGACCTGCACTGTGGCAGAGGCTCCCCCACACCTTCCCTGTTCCTGGGGGTTCCAGGTGCTCTGTCTCTCTCCTGCCCTGTCCTGCTCCCAGTTTTTGTGTGTCTGTGTGGCTGCCTGCAGTTCAGCAACATGTGGCTTTCCTGTGGCATTCTTGTGCCTCTTTCTTGTTCCTTTTTATTTTGGATCATTTCCGCTATCACGCAACTTCCGTTTGCTCCCCTATTGCGCATGGCGCATGTTGTTGAATATTGCACTGAGCCATTTATGCATGGTTCCTCCCCCTTCAGTTGCACATGCATTCATTATCACTGCAATCTTGCGCATTGTGATTTGGGGGGGCACATCTGCCTCCCACTGAATATCGCAGAATGGCGCATTTTCGGACTTGCGCTGGTGCATCCCTGTTGCACATGGCGCAACCCTTTTGAATATCTGGGCACATATATCAAAAATATTACTACACTATGTATCTGCTCTTGCATATACAGATGATCTGGCAATTATTTTTATCACTGGACTAGGATTACAGAGACATTTATGTAAACTTGACATGCTGTGCTCTACATTTAATCTTATAACACTCTAAAAACTAAAGCTATGGTCTTATGTAGTGAAAAGAAATAAAAAAAATTACATTTAGCAAACAAGCCATTGGAATTTGTTCAGGAATTGCCATACTTGGGACTGACTTTTAGTCACGACATGAAAAGAAACAGACATGTAAATAAATTGGTAATAAAATACAGATCACAGCAGGAGCACTGAAGAGAATTAATAAAATGTTTGGTGGTATGTCAGTGACACCAATGTTAAAAGCTATCAGTGCAAAACTCATATATCAGGAATCTATGCTGTTGAAATATGGGGAAACACTAATCGCAGTTCATTGGATTCTATACTAAACTTATTCTATAAACAAATGTTAAAGTTTCCTAAAGGAATACCTAACTCCTTTATTAGGACTCAGCTAGGACAGATAAACATTAAATATATAGTACAAATCAGACTGACAGATTTTGGGATAAAAATGTTGCCACAACCCTCGGGGTCAATACTATCAGATTGTATTAAGGGACAAAAATGTTAATTCAAAGAAACTATACAGAACTATGGTTAACTAAGATCTAGAAGTTATTAAATGCACGTACTATTATTCATCTTAGAACTTCGGCAGATCAAGGTATAAAGGTAAATTACTCATTTACAAAATCTAATATCAAATTAATACAACAAAAAGCCAAAGAAGATGATCTGAACTCAATTAACAAATTAAGTCTCAAAATGGTTAATAAATAACACCAAGGAGCACTCATTAAAATATTATCTTAATTTAATGCAGAATTCAAAGTACAGAGACATACTGATTCTGTTCAGATCTGAGGAATAGCCCAGCAATTTCATTAACCTTAGGTATAGGAAGGAAGATGTAATAAAATCAAACTGTAACTGTGGCTTATTGGGAAGTGAGAACTCACTGCATGTCATCTGGAACTGCCCTTGGTACAATCAAACTCAAAATACATTTGGGGGTAAAATAGCAGGGACATTATATATAGCAGTCAGACTTGTATCGGATTTACTTTTTAATGCAGAAAATATGAACATCTTGGAGAAACTTGCAATCTTTCTCTTGGATGCTATAAAAATTAGAAGACAACAGGTTTAGGTATTTAATATTTTATAACCATACATACTATATTTTAACACAAAATGAGTGGACATTGTGACCAAATCTTTTTTTAAGGCTGATAAGGACTTCTTAGTCTCTTACTAGAGAACAGTGATTACAGGTAACAGTTGCATTACAATGGGTGTAATAGCCATATCCAAACCTTAAAATTACCTGTTTAAACTCAAAAAGATTAGTATGACCATTCTTGGATGAGTTACTATAGCTAAATCTTTTGGACACATTGCCCACTTGTTCTATGCACAATTCTGATGAGCCACTAGGTTTTGTCTACAAAATCAATTCTGGATTGTGATCTCATCCTCCCCTGCTGATGTGATCCTTTTAGTTTTGTAATAAGTTTTAGGGGTATGTGGAAGGACTCTTAAATTAACTTTTTGAAATATTGCAATTTTAATTATGCTATGTTTTATTGCAAATCTATGAAGCCATTTATATTAAACTCACACTCTGCTGAAGAAGTTTTAAATATGTTTTAAATGTAAAATCTTTTTTATAATGGCCTCTTTATATTGCTATTATATGTAATGGCTAAATGGCCAATCAATAAAGTTAGTTGAATTTGACTCAATCATTAGAGAGGTAGGCCAGGAGGAGGGGAAAGCCAATTCATATTGAATTCCTCCAAGGAGAATGAGTTCACCTGAGGAGGAGTGTGAAATAATGGCAGCTAATCAGTCAACCAGAGAGGAAAGGGAGATTTTTGGAGAGGCATAATAAACCCCAATGAAGATGGGTAGAGTGGAGTGAATAGGAAGCTTTGCTAGGAAAAAATCATGGGAGGATTGTACAGCCTTCTTAAGAGTGATGGTACAGGAAAGGCTCTGGTGGACATAAAGGGCAACAGTACCATCATGCTTGCCACAGTCTTGTCTGCAGACGTGATAGTCAGGAAGGGCCAAGCTACAATCAGGAATTCTGGAGGACAGCCAGCATTTGGGAGAGACACAGAGGAGATCAGGGAAGTGTTGAGAAACCCAGACATAGAGCTGATCCAGTTTAGGGAGGAGGATCCTAGCATTAAGGTAAAAAATGCTAAGGCCTCTGGGAGTGGAGGATGGGGGGGAGGTGAGGGGTCATGATGAGGTTTCACATCACCAGAAAGGAAGAGGAAGATAAGGAGATGAATGATGTAGTGGGACTTGCATCCCCTACATTGGGGAGGAAAGGGAGGAGGGAAGAGACAGGAAAGGGACAGGACAGAACTTTAGAGGAACTCCAAGAAGTATAAGGAAACACAGAAGGAGTAGGACAGAGAACTATACCAGTTAAAGCAGAAGGATGTGGGGAAGACAGTCAGAAAAGCAAAGGCCCAAACTGAGGAAAAGATAGCCAGCTCGGTTAACTCATTGTCTCCTAGCAGACACCTGTAGTCATCAGTAAAATACACAGGTGTGTCCTGAGGACGCCTGCAGAAGTCAGCTACTGACTCCCAGTGTGCCCTTGCAACATCTGGAAAAGTCACTTATATATTTTAATATATAGTGTAACAGAATTTAATATATATTTGACTGCATAGCACCGTTGGAAAGGTAATTTTATGCTGAATAACTTTGCCCCTGATATTTTGTGCATATCATGTATACTTTAGGAGTTATTCATGTTTGTTTATGGTATGGTGTGTATGGCTTATGTTGCCCATTTTAGTGAAAAAAATATTTTGTTTTGCTGTTTCAACCAGCACAGAAAAAAAAATAAATTACATTTTATTATTTGCATACCACCATTGGAAAGGTAATTTTATGCTGAATAACTTTGTCACTCATACTTTGTATCTAGCACTTACAGTTCTTGAGCTATTAGGATTTGTTTGTGGCATGCTGACTATAGCTTGATTTTGCTTAGAAAGGCCCAGGATTTACTGTTAACAGCATACAGGAGACAAGTGGTGCAACTTCAGAAATCTCCTGTGGAGACAATGAGTTAAGAAGGGGGATAAAACCTTTTATATGTACATTAGGGAGCAAAGAAGGACTAAGGCAGGGATACTGAGGCTGAATAAAGAGGAAGGTGGCCGGGCAGAGAGTGACAGTAAAAAAGCAGGGTTACTGAATGAATACTTCTGCTCAGTATTCACAATGGAAGAGCAGGGAGAGATACCTAATCCAGTCAACAGAAGCACTCTGGATAGGGGGGTGGATATTAGTCCTTTCACAGAAGAAAGGGTTCTGAAAGAACTCTTAAAACTGAAGGTGGATAAAGCAATGGGGCCTGGGGGGAGCCACCCCAGAATTCTAAAAGAACTAAAGGAGGAACTAGTAACACCACTGACTACCCTTTTTAATAAATCATGGGAGGTTGGTGTGATACCTGAGGATTGGAGAAGGGCGGATGTGATTCCCCTTCACAAAAGTGGGAGCAAGACAGTGGCAAAAATCTACAGACCTGTCAGTTTGACCTCAGTGGTAGGGAAAATGATGGAATCACTTCAGAAGGAAAGAATTGTTGAGTACCTAGAGGCCAGTGGGACACAGGACCCAAGGCAACATGGATTCACAGCAGGAAGGTCATGTCAGACAAATCTAATTGATTTCTTTAACTGGGTGACCAAAGCAGTAGACCAGAGAGGGGCTGTGGACATGGCCTACCTAGACAATCACAAGGCATTTGACACAGTCCTGCACAAAAGATTAATAAACAAATTAGCTAGCCTGGGAGTGGGTCCCAGGCTGGTAGCCTGGGTAAATCACTGGCTGGACAACAGGACTCAGCAGGTAATAGTAAATGAAGTCCACAGTGATGAAAGGGGGGTTACTAGTGGGGTACCACTGGGTTCAGTGTTGGGGCTAGTCCTTTTTAATGTCTTTATAAGTGACATTGCAGAGGGACTGGAAGGGAAGGCATGTCTCTTTGCAAATGACACAAAGATCTGCAACAGGTTTGATATGCAAGGCGGGGTGGAAAGGCTGAAAAGAGACTTGGCAAGGTTGGAGGAATGGTCAATTGTATGGCAGCTTAGATTCAACACAAACAAGTGCAAAGTAATGCACCTGGGAAACAAAAACTCAGGGGAAGAGTGCATAATGGGGGGTGAGATACTGACAACAACAACAATGGAAAGGGACCTGGGGGTAGTCATATCAGATGACCTAGAGGTGGGCCAGCAATGTGAGAAGGCAGTAAGGAGGGCTGGGCGGATACTGGGATGCACAGGGAGAGGTATCACCAGTAGAAAACAGGAAAATGTTGTCCCTCTGTACAGACAGTTGGTAAGACCCCATCTGAAGACCCCATCTCCACAAAGACATAGGATGGAGGCTGTCCAGAAGAGAGCAACCAAAATGCTGCAGGGTCTGTACCAGAAGACATATGAAGAAAGACTAAAGGAGCTTAAGATGTATAACCTCGAGGAAAGGAGGGAGAAAGGGGAAATTATAGAAACTTTCAAATACCTCAAGGGAATCAACAAAGTCCAAGAGGGTAGCATCTTTCAGAAAAAGAAATGTGCAAGAATAAGGGGGCACAATTTGAAGATAGAGGCGGGATGGTTCAGAGGTAATGTGAGGAAGTATTTCTTCACATAGAGGGTTGTAGACGCATGGAACAGCCTTCCTGAGGAGGTCGTTAGAGTCAAAAACTATGGAGGAATTCACGGGACAGATGTAAGGCAATTCTAGTGGGGGTTAGGAGGAAGTAGGCTGTTAGTTAACTAGGAACTGCAGCTTATCCATTAGGTAGGGAAATGGGCAAACTAGGTGGGCCAATTGGTCCTTATCTGCCATCAAATTCTATGTTTCTATGTTTCCAGGTTCAGGGAGGGAGAGGCAGGGGGACCAGAGTAAATAGAGAAGCAGAGGGGAAGAATGGGTGGGTGAGAGTCAATAGGATGGAGGGGGGGAGGAGGAGGTTCAGGAGGGGATATAGGAAAGGAGGGGAGGGGAGGGGTGACAGGAGTAGGACAGGGAGGAGGAGAAAGTAGAAGAGGAGGGTAGGTAGTATAACTTGTCAGTTACGACTTGAACAACTGAACTTGGCTAATGAAAATTTGTAAGAGAATGACTTAGCCACTATTGGTATTCATAGGTTACCCCTAAAATATTAACAACTAGTAAGGCAATTGGCATGCACTGGCGAAGGCAAATGAAAACTATACATTGCAGAAAATTATTCCGAGGAACTGGAAAGTAGGCTGTACCCAGACAGGATGTTAAGTAGATTACCTGAGTAATAGCACTTTGCAAGGCAACAGGCATGCGATAGTAAAGCTAATTAATAAAACAGTGCAAACAAAATGAATTGTAAGGGAACCAAGAGATACAGCTGTAACCAGGTATGGTAACAATAGGCTCACTGAATAATAACAACACGCCACAGCAAAACAGGCAAATAAATGGTGAAAGCAGCTGATTAAATGTTAAGTGCAAAAATCAATCAATCAATCAGTGTTTATAAAAAGTGCAATTCCAGTTTGATCAATGCGCTTGTACAGTAAAAAAAGCTAACACATAATAAATAGAATGATAAATAAGAACACCTGATAATTTATGATAAATAGTACTAATCATGCTAACCAAAGTCCAAGAAAGCTTGATTGAAAAGGTAAGTTTTAAGGGCAGATTTAAAACTCTCGACTGT
This sequence comes from Neoceratodus forsteri, assembly GCA_016271365.2. NCBI lineage: Eukaryota > Metazoa > Chordata > Ceratodontiformes > Ceratodontidae > Neoceratodus > Neoceratodus forsteri. The sequence continues at coordinate 764,085,535 of CM057451.1, forward strand.
CAGGCACTCTCTTAACCAATGAGGTTTGTGTTTTGAGAAACAACAGAAATAAAGCCATACCCAAATAGGGTGTTGCTAGGCTACTTGAGTTGGGCAAGTTTAGACAGTCACTTTTATAGACTGGTTTTGCAAGCTGTCCCTGCTACAGATCCATGTTGCCTTTTGTCCAGCAACCTGTTTGTCTGCAAGAATTCCTCTATCTGCTTCTTAATGATGTATTCCAGCAGCCTGCCTACAATTGGGATTAGATTGAACAATCTATAATTTTTGGGTGCACCCAGTCCCTGTTCTTGTGACGCAGCGCTACATTAGCCACCCACCAGTCTTCAGGAACCACCCCATTCTCCAAGGAACAATTAAATACGTTTGTCAATGGTGCTGTCTGTGTCTGCCCTATGTTGGGCAAGATCTCCCTGCAAGTAACCCATGTTGCTTCTATGGTGCAAACCATCTGCACCAGTTACTTTGTCCAAATTCATGGTTTTCAGGCTCCTGAGCACCCTTTCTTCTTGGACAGATCCTAGCACCTTATCCTCTCACGCCTTCTCTTTGACCTGCACCCCACGCTCCAGTAGTGGCTGCCCTCCTTCATGGTAAACACTGTACAAAAGTAATCATTAAGTGTATCAGCCTTTTACCCATACTCCTCCACCCATGTCCCTTCTTTCTTTAATCTGATAATACACTCTAATTTTGCTTTATTCCCTAATGTACCTAAACAAGGTTTTCTATCCTTCCTTCACACCTTCCACTATTCTCATGTCTGTCTCTGCGTTGTTTCTTTATCATTATTCTGACCACTTACAGCTTTTTTAGATGCTCCTTCTATCTATACAGTATCTCATTTTGCTCCCCTTTGTATTTTCAGAACGCTACCCTTTTTGCCCTTATTGCCTCTCCAGCAAGGCTGGAATAAGCTTTTTGTACCTTTTGTTTTCCCAACCTGTTTCATGCCTGATGCTGTCATCTCCATTACTGTACATCCCTCTTTATGACATCTCACTTGGCTTCTGCCCCTTCTGCTATGTCTACCTCTACCAGCTTATCTTTCAGCATTTCCCCCAAAGCCCGCCCTTATGAAGTCCATGACCAAATTCAAATTCAAAAATTATTACACTAATGTCCTTAACAGGTGTTACAGTGGGATGTTAAAATATTAGATTACTTATAACCATAAGGAATGCTGAAGTGTTGAACTACTGTCTATCCACTTGTATCTAAGCACTGCTATTGACTACGTCAATGGCCTTACTGTCTCTGCTCCCCTGGGGTAAAGACCTCCCCCATACCTTCTCTACCCTTACTGACTAGATGTGTGTTCGATGAATAACTGTGTTTCTGCTGACATATGTTTGTTTACTGACAAAGCTTCTCTGGCTACATTTGCATATGAACACACAAAACTGCCAGCAGCAGATAAAGGCCTTATGGTCTACCAAGTCTGCTCGATTGTGCAGCTAGCAGCCCTTATACCTGCAGCTGTCCCCTCTTCCAGTGACCTTCCCCTACCTTGTCCAACTCTTCTGAAGCAGCCTCAACTGTTCTACAGGATAACACTCTTCAGGAGTCATGATGCGTGTGCTGGTAGGACGCCTCTGCTTGATCTGGACCTAGCGCCGCTAATTATCATTAAAACCCTGCTTTACGGTGTTTTCCACCGCAGGATCGCTTCTGACTGTCATCTTCCGGTTCATGTGCCTCGATAAAGGGTGTCAATGGACAAAGAGATGGAAACAGCTTCCAAAAACACACCTCCCACTATGCCCGAGAAGGCCTCTAAGAAAACCAGGGCCTCCTCCCTGCAGTCCTCGCTGCCTGCTGCTACTGAGAGCCCTGATACTGATCCTCTTACCCTCTCAAGATTTCTAGAGGAGTTTCAGCCTTTCAAGGCTGAAATGCAGAATACGGCAGGAGAAATAAAAGGCATCTCCAGCACCCTTGAGGAGCTCTCCAAGAAGATTGCTGATAATGAAGCTTGAAAATGCTCCGTTGAAAGGAAACAGGATAAAGCAGAATTAGAGCTAGTGGCCCTGAGGCAAAGGCTAGTGAGGATGATGAACAAGGTGAAAGATTTTGAGGGGCGCAGTCGCCGCAACAATGCGGTAATTATTGGTTTGCCCAAAGGTGAAGAGGGCTCATAACCCATTAAGTTTATCAGAAAGTTCGTGGAGAAGGTGGCAGGCCCTTCCCCCTTTGATGCAAGCTACATACTAGAAAGAGCTCATCATGCACTACGTCCCCCTCCGCCGGTTGGAGCCCCTCCACAGGTCATTCATATTTCACTTTCTAAACTTACAGGTGCAACAGCATTTCCTATGTAAGGTTAAGGAAGTACAAGATTTGCAATGGGAAGGTAAAAAGCTGAGAATGGTGCAAGATTTACCTTTATCTGTACTCCAGAAACGAGCCACATTTCACAAGCTTGTCCTCAAGCTGATTGCTGCGAGAATCAAGTTTCGTATGGATTTTCCTGCAAGATTTCAAGTTTGCCTGAATGGTTCCTGGGAGACCTATGAGAAAGTGGAGTCGGCAACTGCAGGGCTCAAGAAAGCGCTTCCTGACCTTTTTAAGCCTGCATGAGAGTCGACCGTGGGTGCTGCTGAGTTTTTCAGTGGTGGTGTAATCCAGCAGAGTACAAATTATATTTCTCTACTTTGTCTCTGGGGCTACGTTGTCCACAAACTGTATATCTGGCTATTTAATTCCAAGCTGCATCTCTCAAGAAGGGTCTTTGTGCTGACAAATTAATGGACATCGTGTTTCCGATTTGGTTCTCTCCTTCAGGACTGTCTAATTTTGCTGACTCTCATGTTTTTGACTCTGGCCTAGTCTAGTCTCATTTTGTATTTATCTGGGATTACTATGCTCAAGTTAAATTCTACTCTGACAGATCTGACAACTCACTTCCTCAAGGGCGATGTCCTGATTCCATGGTTTGGGGGGGGGGGCAATGTTCAGTTTCTCTGTGCTTACAATGCGATTCTGTCAGTAGCTGCAGTCCCTTTCTGGTTCTGTTTTCATGGTCTGGTTTTTTTCTAGGTTTCCCTCTCTTCTTCATTCCCTGCTGCCGTTAGGTGATAAATATGACTAGCCTGTATACCAGGTGGAGATTCCACAGCTAAAGACAGATGGTGATATCAGGTTTATTGTACGCTTTTATTGGCGTTGATCTGCCCCTTCTGAACAACCCTCCTTGAGTACTGTTTTTGGAGGACTCCTTATCTCCTTTTTTTTCTCTTTTCAAATTTCCACTAATGAAGCCAGATGGTCACTGCTTCTGATCCTAGAAATATGGTCAGGACAGCAGCCCAGGAGCCCTTAATTTTCCCCTGTACCAAAGCAGGCAGTAATGGCCTGCTTATTCCCGTCATTTGAGGGTTACACCACAAGAGGGCATCTGAGATCACTATTTTCACATTTGATGCACGCGTTTTACACACTTCATCCTCTGTGGATCATGTAATAGCATGGTTCATGGGGACTCTGTAGGGAGGATTATTTTCTTTAAGGGTTTGTGCAGACAATTTCTCTACACTAGCTAGCGATGATGACAATTTATAAGAATTGTAGATGTACTACTCTCTATGGAGTGTTCTGGTTATAAAGGAGTAGTGTTCTCATTTTCTGGTTCACGAGGGTGAGAAGTTGAGGAGAGGATCTTTTCAGTTACCCGATCATCATGTACCATGCAAAAGGTGGGTGAGTGCAGGAGGAGGGGGGCCAAGGTTTATTGGGTGCCTGGGGGGGGCTTCAGAGGGGTGATTGGGGGGATGGATTTAGTGATGGCAGAGGTGGAAGGGAGGTAGAACAACCCAGAGCACACTTCGCTTGGAGAAGTATTGAGGTGAAACATAAATACATATGGTGTTTTCGGGGATTTCCGACTAGCATCTTGAGTGATGGCTAGAAATATTAAATTTATCAGTTGGAATGTTAAAGGGGCAAGGCATAGGACTAAGCAATATAACATCTTGAAACATATAAATCATCTGAAGGCAGAAATTATGTTTATGCAGAAGACGCATCTGCTTAAGAGAGAGGCTGACAAAATGAGATGGCAGCAAATTGGGCAGCTGTTCGCGGCAGAGGGCATGACCCACAGTAGAGGGGTCATGATCCTTTTGCATAGGTCGGTTCCATTCAAACCTCTCCAAGTTATACCTGATCCTTCCAGCAGATTTCTGTTTGTAAAAGGTAGATTGCATACCTTGGATATTGTCATGGGCGTCATCTATGGCCCTAATGCAGACTCCCCTAGCTTTTTTGTCCAGATAATAGAAGCCCTAACTCCATTTTTGGACATCCCCATGGTTATAGGGGGTGACTTTAATCTCGTTTTTGATCAGGCTCTTGACAGGTCAGGTCAATCCCATCAAGATCTTTCCCCAGCACAAAGAGCTTTTAGGGACCTGTTGAACTCTATAGATCTTTGTGATATATGGCACGTATTACATCCCAGTACAAGGGAATATACTTATGTTTCTCCAGTGCATGTAACTTCTCGAGGATTGATTATATCTCCCATCTTCCTCAATTTATTACCAGGGTTATAAGCTCTAGTATTGTTTCATGGCCCCTGTCGGATCACTCTGTGGTCACCTGCCAAATAACCCTAGCATCACTGCCCAATAAAGGGGGCAGGTGGAAGCTGAATAATCAAATTTTGAACGAGCCAAAGATGGTTCAATATATAATATCCCAAACAGAGCAGTTTACTGCCTCCAATTCTAATTCTGTGGGGAAGCTTGATCTGATATGGGGTGCCTGTAAAGCATACTTAAGGGGGATTATAATCGGCCTAACAATGAAAAGGAAGAGAGAGGGCATCTCAGATCTCTGACCTTACCTCTCAGATTAGGGGCATGGAGACTGTCCTCTCTCCATCTTCTTCTGAGACATTTAAACAAGATTTAATTAAATTGAGAGAAGCCTACCTAGCAATGTTATCGGAGCAAGCTGAATTTGCCATTTTGAAAACAAAAGCAGTATATACTGATCAAGGTGAGAAGGCCGGCAAAATGTTGGCACTGCATATTAAGCAACAGGAATCCGCTAGATTTATTCCTGCAATCCATTCCTCCAAAGACAATTCCCTTAAGGTCTTACCCTCGGAGACAGCAGAGGAGTTCACAAATTATTTCCAGGGCTTATATGGCCCTATGGTTAACTCCCCATCTAAGGATAAACTTTTTGAATATCTGAGAGATTTACAACTGCCAACTCTCTCACAATCCCAGCAGAACATTTTGGAGTCTCCTGTCTCTGAGGGTGAGATTAAAAGGGTAATTAAATCTCTCCCATCCGACAAATCTCTGGGCCCTGACGGGTTTACCTCCAATTTTACAAAGTTTTCTCTAAGCAATTGATCTCCATTTTGCTGTCACTCTTCCAGGCCATTCTGTCCGGTCAAGCATCCGATCCCTCCCTTTTTGAGGGGCTGATTGTTTCGTTGCCTAAGCCGGACAGACCGTCTGATCTGGTCTCAAGTTACAGGCCGATTTCCCTTCTTAACCATGATATTAAAATTTTGGCAAGACGATTAGCCGACTGTTTGGAGGCAGTACTTCCCTTTTTAATCAGGGCAGATCAGGTTGGTTTTATGAAAGAGAGATCATCGGTTGATCATCTGAGGGCCCTGCCTCACGTCTTCTTGGCATCCAAGGATGCTTCCCACCCAATGGTCTTGATCTTGTTGGATGCTGAGAAGGCATTCGACAGAGTCCACTGGAATTACTTGTTTGCTACGATGGAAGTTTTCGGTTTTCCCATGAAATTCCGGAATTGGGTTAGCTCTTTATATAAGTTCCCTTCTGCCAGAATCTCATGTAATGGGGTTATCTCCACCCCCTTTAAATTACATGTAGGGACCAAACAGGGGTGTCTCTTATCCCTCCTTCTCTTCAGTATTTACCTAGAGCCTCTTAATAGGAGATTGTCTGGCGCCCAGGGCATCTTGGGTATCCCCCTCAGGGAGCAGGTGGTTAAAGTAACAGCCTAGGCAAATGATCTTCTGCTGCAGGTAACCCATGCACTCACATCTATTCCCATTATCCTGAAGTTAATAGACGACTTCAGCAAGGTCTCAAATTATAAACTCAATGTAGGTAAGACTGTGGTTTTTCTTCTTAACCACAGGGTATATAAACAGGGCATTATTGCATTTGGGCTCACCTGGAAGTCTGATTATATTAAATATCTGGGGCTCCTTCTCACTCAGGATACGGCACGGCTCAGACAACTTAATATTGATATACTGGTACATAAAATAGATCTAGACCTCAGTCGGGAGACTTTACTTCCTCTTCCCCTTTCTCTTTGGGGCAGAATCAATCTAATCAAAATGAACATATTTCCTCATTTATTCTACCCCCTTAATATGCTAAACATATGGCTCCCCCTGTCCTGGGTTAAAAAAGTGCATAGCATGATCTCTACTTTTATATGGGGCGACAAGAAGGCTAGGATGGCATTCCACAAGTTAGCAGGCTCAAAGTCTAAAGGAGGATTAAGACTCTCATGTTGGGTTATATTACTGGGCCAGTCAGGCCAATAAGTATCTCAGATGGCTGACTGTATCAACAACTGCGGCTGCCAAGCATATACCCCGGGACTTGTTAGTCTCGAGTCTGCTGCCATTAGAAAACATGGCTCTCCCGGCTGCGCTGGTATACACCAAGGTCAGTTCCCTACCAGCATCTCTACGTAGTTCCCCTATAGCCATTTCAATTAGGGTTCACACTCAATTGTGCGCTTTTCTGAGGTATAAAAATCTCAAGGATTTATCTCAACCCGTAATAGGCAACCCTAATTTTTTGCTGGACAGCAAGCTTCTCTCACCTAGTTGGATCCCTCAGATAAGAAACTGTCATTTATATGAGTTTATGTTATCCGATAGTCAATGGTGCTCTTCTGCTGGCATTATGCACAAGTTTATGTTACCTCACACAGCAATCTTCAAGATTTTTCAATTTCGTAACCTGCTGGTTAAGGTAATGGGTCCGATCCCCACTCCAGCTCCCAATATCAGTTTTCAGGCTATCCTCACAGAGTTGGCGGGTTCACCTCATGCTGTATCTAAAATATATATTGCTCTGTTCACCTGGGCTTACCCTGATAATTATGCTCCTGTCTCCTTTTGGGCATTTCTCTTTCAGGGCAGAGATATGGACTGGTCTCTCCTGTGGCAAAGTTGCCATAAGTTCTTTAAGCAGGACAGACTTAGATTAATGCAATTCAAAATTTTGCATAACATTTATTATTCTCTACAGAGGCTTGCCAGACTGGGTCTAATGTCTTCTCCCCTTTGCACAAGATGCCTGTCTCAAGAAGGTGACCTCCTTCATATTTTCTGGAGCTGTTCAAAAGTTGCTCCACTTTGGACCATGATTAATCAGTGTGCTGATCCTCTTTTAGGGCTCTCAGAATTGTTCACCCCCCGAAATATATCTTCTTGGGGATTTCTCCTCCATTTCGGTGGTGAACAGGAGGTACCGCATAGCACTGATGTCGATGTCTGTTAAAAAGGTGGTGTTGAGGCACTGGAAGGATACGGAGGTACCATCTTATGTTGAATGGCTTCAGGAATTGCTGGCGAACCTCAGAACAGAGAGGACTATTGCCAGTCTATATAACAAACTGGAAAGGTTTGACAGGATCTGGGGCCCACTGCAGACTCTTTACGCATTACAGGCCTAAGTACTACCAGGTTATAGTCTTTGGTGTTGTGCTAAAGGAGTACTTATGCGCTGGGTTGTTCGGTGGTGTTGTTGTGGGTATGGGGGTAGGGGAGAGCACATCATCTTGTATTCTGTGCCTGTTCTTTGGGGTTCATGATTTACTCCACTGTGATTTGTTCTCTGTATTGGAAACTTTAATAAAATTTGAATTGAAAAAAAGGATAACACTTCCTCTGGCAATGCATTCCACCCAGACATCACCCTCTCCATAAAAAACTGTCTCCTCATTTCTCTTCTGAAACTTCCCCCTTCCAGTCTCAGATCATGCCCTTGAGTGTACCTCCCCTTCCTTAATTTGAAAAGCACCTCTGTTCCTGTCCTATTTATTCCCTTCATGTACTTGAAGGTTTCAATTATGTCTCCCCTATCCCTCCTCTCCTCCAGGGAGTACATGTTCAACTCCCTCAGCCTTCTCTCATAGGGTAAGTCCCCTAGCCCCTGGATCATTTCTGTTGCTCTGTGCTGCACCCCCTCCAGTAAACTAATGTCCTTATTCAGGTACGGTCACCAGAACTGTACACAGTACTTCAGGTGTGGTCTAACCAGTGACCTGTACAGTGGCAAGATCACTTCCCTCCTCCTCCTGAAGGATATGTCTCTGGCAATATAACCCAGCATCTTGTTGACCTTTGCAGCTGCCTTTCTACACTGTGCTGAGTTATTCATTGCTGCCATTATGATCACCCCTGGATCCTTCTCTTCCACATTGGCTAGTTGAATCACCCCAACTGGTAACTCCTCCTTGTTTTTTTTTGCACCAGAATGTAGCACCTGGCATTTCTTGGCATTGAACCTCAGCTACCAAGTGTCCAACCAGGCCTCCAACTTTGCCAGATCATCTTGCAACACCTGTCACCCTTCTAAGTCATCTACTACTGCTCCCATCTTGATGTTGTCTGCAAATAGACTGATCTTGCTCTTGATGCCTACTGAGATGTCTGGAATGATGATCCCAAACAACACCAGCCCCAGTACAGAGCCCTGCGGCACCCTGCTTGTCACCGCCCTGGCAGATGAGAGCTCCCCTTCCACCACCACCCTCTGCTCTCTCCATTGCAGCCAGTTCACTAATCATCCCACCATCTTCACCCCCACCACTGTGCCTTCCAGCTTACTTCCTGGCCTCTTATGTGGTACCAAATCGAATGCCTTACTGAAGTCCAGGTACAGGACATCCACTGCATGGCTCCAGTCTAATTGCCTGGTTACTCAGTCATAGTACTCCACCCAGTTGGTTTGACAGAATCTGCCTAAGACAAACCCATGCTGTCTGCTGTCCTGCAGCCCATTAGCCTCTAGGAGGGAAACTAGCCTCCCCTTCAGGATTGTCTCCATCAGCTTTCCCACAATGGATGTGAGGCTTACCAGTCTGTCATTTCTTGGCTTATCCTTGGAGTTGCTTTTGTGGAGGGGTACCATGTGAGCCATCCTCCAGTCCTGAGGTACACTCCCTGAGTCCAGAGAGTCACTGAACTGGTCTGCCAAAGGTTCTGACAGGATGTCTGCCAGCTCCTTTAGCATCTTGAGGTGTATACCATCTGGCCCAGGTGCCTTGTCCACCCTCAGTGCCCTCAAGCCCTCCAGTAACCTGCCCACTAGGATTTCCCCATCTGTCACCTCCTCCCCCACCGCCCACACTCCCAGCCCCTTTTGCAAGCCCCCTTTCTCATTAGTAAGTATTGAGCAGATGTACTCATTTAATGCTTCTGCCTATTCTGCCCGTTTCCATCCACACCCCATCCCTCCTAATCCTTACTATCTAGTCCTTACAACTCCTCTTCTCCCTGATGTACCTGAAGAAGTGCTTCTCCCCCACTTTGATGCCCTGTGCTAGCCTGAGTTCCCTGGATGCCTTGGATCCCCTGACTGGCCTTGCCACCTCCCTCGACTCCTTCTGGTATTCCTCCCTGTCCTCCTCTCTCCCTGTCTTTTTTTGTACCTTCTGTTTTCTTCCTTACTTTTTCCATGACCCTCCTGCTCACCCAGCTAGGCTTCTTGGTCCTAGCCCTCTTACTCTGGACCCTTGTACATGTTGCGGTTGCCTCCTCAATTCCCAGTTTAATGACCTCCCACTACCGGTTAGTGTCCATATTTAGATGGATTCTGGTGAGATACCCCAGTACTATTTCCCTCATCCTCTCCAAGTCAGCCCTCTTGAAGTCTAACACCCTTGTGCCATTCCTACTCCCCCTTTCCCCATGTTTATTGTGAACCACACTGAGTGGTGGCCACTTCTTGCCAGTGGTTCTTCCACCCCCAGCTTCCACTCAAGCTCACCGTTCACCAGCACAAGGTTTAGGGTGTTCCCTAACCTGGTTGGCTCATTGACCATCTGCAATAGGAAGCTGTCCTGGAAGGAATCCAGAAGTACTTGCTCCCTCCTATTCGTGGTGGCTGGGGTACCCCAATCCATTCTAGGCAGGTTGAAGTCCCTCACAATGACCATGCAGCCCCTCTTGCAGGACCTTCTGATCTGCCCTGCTAGTTCCTTGTCTAAGAGGATCCTATTTTTGGAGTCTTGGAGCTGCACCCATAATGACTCCATGCTGTCCTCCTCCCTGACACACTTTAGTCCTTCCCTCACATACAGTGCCACTCATCCTTTCCCTTTTACCCTGTCCCTCTGAAATATCCTATACCCTGGTACTGTCAAGTCCCAGTCATGGTAATGGGTGGCCCATGTTTCAGTGATGGCCACCATGTCCACTTCCCCATCTGCCATGACAGCCTGTAATTCTGCTGTTTTGTTCCCTAGACTCCTAGCATTCAGGGTTACCACCCTCCACCCCGCTTCCTTCCCCCATTTCCCTACTTGCGCTCCCTTTCTAGCATCCCATCCTGACTTCTCCCTAAGTCCCTTGCTGCTGGTATGGGGGATAAGCTTGTTCGGTGTCCCTTCCTGTGGATTCTGCCTGACTCCTGCCCACCTGCCACCCCTTCTTCTAGTTGAAATTCTCATTGTTTGCTAAGTATTCCCCCAGTTTCTGTTTCAATACCCACCTTCCCTCCTCATTCTAGTGTAGCCTGTCCCTAGCATAGAGATCCTTGCCCTCTAAGGTCCTTCCCCACCCTACCACATCCTTTGGATTGACACCATTCTCTTAGCCATGTGTTAAATTTCTCTATTCTCAGCTTCCTTGCTGTGCTTGCTTTGGTACTGAAAGCACCTCCAAGAAAGTTACTGATCGTCCTGCCTCCTCACAAATCAGCCCCAGCTCCTCAAACTTCCTCTGGACTACATTTACCATATTTCCTCAAGGTCATTTGTTCCCAAATGCAGAACTATGTGAGATTTCTCCCTACCTCTCCTAGCATGCTTCAGAACAGACTGACCCATTCTTTCTGCTGTCATGCCTGGCAAGGCCTCCACCCATATGGGACTATGCCTCTCTCCCTTGCTTCCCCATCTGATCCCTTTCAGAACTGAGTCTCCCAGAACTAGGATCCCACCCTCATTTTCATGCTCTGCTCACCTTGTCCTTCCTTTATCCTATCCTCTTCCTCTCCATTCCTCCTCCTCCAGCACAGTTGTTCCCCCTTCCACTTCTGTTGTAATGTCCCCTGTCTCTGCCCTGTTCTCCTTCTCCCCTTTTCCTCTGATTTTACCTCTCCTATCCACAGGGCTTCACCTGCCTCCCCCCCCAATGAATCCCTACCCTTTCCTCATACCTCCCTTCCTCCCCTTCCCCACCACCCCCTCACTGACCTATCCCCATACCATACCCCTCAACTCCTTGACCCCCATTCCATTCTTGCCTTGTCTGTCATCAGCTCCTCCACCCTTCACTCCTCCTATCACATCCCTCAATCCTGCCAGTACTTTGAACCAGTTTTTTGATGCCCCTTCACTATCATCTATTGTCTCCTTCCTTCTGCTCACCACCCCCACCTCTGTTAACTCTGTGACTGTTAGAGTCCTTCTTCCCTCCCATCCTCCATTTTTCCCCTTTCCTTCCTTTATTTGTCCTCTGAACTGGGACCCCCTGTCTCATTCCCCCATCTGCTATCGTATTCCCATTCCCCCCATTGATCTGTCCCCCCCCACAGTTACCCTCCTTCCCTCCCCAGCTGCTGAGTTGTCTTCCATCACAGCCCCCAGTCTCCTCCTGAGCTCTGTTTGTAAACAGCTGATCTCATTCCTAAACTGCCTTAATTGCCTCCACACCAAACACTCTCCCACTCTCCATGCAATTTTCAGAAAGATTGTTGCTCTGCAGTTGTTGCAGCCTACCACCCTTCCCATCCCACTGTTTGCCCACCAGCCTCCCCTCCTTATTTTCAGTAGAAGGATGCACACACCATCCCAGTGACCCCTCCCATCCACCTTTTCCAGTTGTGCACATGATTCCATCAGCTCCCCAATACCATACCCTCATGTAAAAGTTAGCCAACCAACAAAGCTTGCCCCCCAATAAATGCAGTCTGTCTCCTAAGTCCTAAAGCAAGAAGGACCTCCCTCAATCACATCTATAAAAGCTCTTTTCCCCTTAGGCTGTGTGCTGATGAAAAAAGAAGAAATCACAGTACCCTCCTCATTCTTCTGTCTGCTTATGCATCCTAATTGCTGTCTGCTATCTTCTATCCATTTCTTGGTTTTGTTTTGCTTGCAACATCCTGTGAGGTTGCAGGATGTCGTTAGGCACTATAGGACCCACCCTCCCACCCTATAAATGAAGACAGAGCCTTGGGGTGGGTGGGCTGGATTAAACCCCCAGGCTGTGTAATCAGCCAAGGACTTCCCAGGCAGGGGCTGGTCTAGCCTCTCCTACTTAAAAGCTGCTAGAAGCTTCCACAACTGCAGCAGAAATAAACAGAGGCCCAAACCTAGTCAGCCCAGCAGCCTGAAGCTACTGAAATCAAACACAAAGACTATGAAATTAACAGAAAATCCCCTGAAATACTTACAGTAACTGAAGATCCAGCCTCACCCACTTACAAGCTGCTAGAAGCTTCCACAACTGCAGCGGAAACAACCCCCTATACTATGTGGTTGTTATTTGATATGGAACCTTTGAAAAGGAGCTCTTAGCTCAAAGGTGTATTCTGTATACTTAATAAATAAATACATAAAAAATGTTAATAACCTAAGTCAATTGTTTCCTGTGTCATTTCTACTATGTATCTCACTTATTCTTTGCAAAAATGCTTACTGTATACAGTAAGTCTGTTTGAATGACTGTATAATCTGTCATCAATTCTGGGTCGCCCCAGAAAAAGGAAACACTGGTCCCAGTGGGTTTACCCGGCTACAAAAATGAAATAAATAAATAAATAAACAGGTATTGCCAAAGTTTATAAATCAAACTACTCACAAGACATAAACACACTACAATGCACTTATACACCTATGTTGTATTTCAAAGCTGGTGACAGGATGCTATATAGTTTGCAGCCATTTCTGCTCCATTGTTTCTTTCTCCCAACAGTACTCAGAGCTTAGCTTCATCATTGATGAATTGTAAATCTGATATCCTTTGTGATAGCTCTAGAAAACATGGTTCTCACATACAGCTGTATTTTGTACAGTGGAGAATGAAATGCATTTCTGTTTCAGTTTCACTGCTTTCACGTTGAGTAGAGTAGGGCTTCTTTAGGTTTCCAGGTTAATCTATGCTTGCTTGTTTCTATTTCTAGACTGTGGTCACAGATTCGGTATTTAGTTAGAACTGGTCTGTGCTTAGCATTTTTTAACTATATGCAGATAACAGCAATGGTGACATTTTTGTCGCGGGATCTGTAACATTATAGTTTTGCTCGAGTTTTGATTTGTGTTCCCAGTATAGAATATATTTGTTAGCAGTGATGTGCTCCTGTGGTTATGTTGAACCACATTATATTGTGGTTACTTTACCCCAGTGGTTTCTTCACCTCTTGTGCCCTGACAATTTCAGCATTTATCTTAACCAGATCAAGGGTGGCCCCCTCTCTAATTGGTTCCCTGACCCACTGTGTTAGGAAGCAGTCTTATATCACATCTGCTGGATCCTGGGATGTCTCAATCAACATTTGGTATATGTAGTTCACCAGTCAGTATCACCTCCCTTTTGACTGATGCCTTTCTGATTTCCTCCCCCAGTTCCCGGTCTTTTTCATCCTTCTGGCTTGGTGGTCTATACACTACTCTGACCTTGATCTTTGCAGCTCATTCAGTTGCTCCCAAACTGCTTCTATTCCATGCTTCCCATCTCAAGAAGTACACTCCGTGGCCTCTATGCCTTCCCTAACATACAGTGCCACCTCCTCTCCCTTTTTGCTTGTCCCTCCTGTAGAGCGAGTATACGGTCTCTTTAACTATTTCCAATATTTGAATGATCCCTTGTTTATTTTAAATAATGTACATTCTATATTTTGTTTGCAATTCTTTTTTCTATGTTTCCTGTACATTCTATGATATCAGTTTCCACTGTTCCTAAGTATTAATTATAAAACTGGAATCAGAAATTCCAGTTCCTGATTGGCTGGGACCTATGAAACTAGTATCACACAAGTGATGTGCATGTCCTGCAATTGTGTGAAACAAAGCATATGCACAGGAGGGGTCTGGTGGTGAGTGTCATTTTTTTAATAGATACAACACATTTAAAAACTCTAATACTTTCTATATTAGCATTAAGGATAATTTGGAGGTGCCATCGATCAGTAATTCCACCCCTCAACAAACAGCACAAGTCAAGATGTGTGCTAGTTGATGCACGGGGCAGAGGGGTAAGGGTGAGTGAATGTGAAAAATGGAAACTGTGGATCAGCTTTGATTGTGGCTACATGTCTTTTGTCTGGATTTGACACTTTGGCCAAAGAAAATTAAGGCACTTGGTATGGAGGTCTAGCATGCTAAACATAGGGTTAAGAGGCACCTCTCCACCACTCCTTACCCACTTTAGTCAGTCCTAAACTTTTTCACCCTCCTTGTTCTTCAACTCATTTTTTTAAGAAAAGCTATATCATCACATGGCACAGAGGCAGAAGCCAGGAATTGTTTTATAAAACAAATGTTTGGAGATGGGGGTGATGGGTGGAAAGTGATTGGGTGGGGAAATGAGTGGCCATAGGACTATCTCTGACCACCTGGGAAGGATTAGAATGCTGGTTTTATAATTATTTGGTTAAAGGTTGAAGTGGTTCAAAGTGGCCTAAAGGTTCACTGTGGCAGTGGCAGGTTCTTGCTCATACAAATTTACTGTGAATTAAATTATTTTCAGTAGCTACCAAACTCTAGTGCAGGAATAGCAGGGACTTGTTCAGCAAAGCAATTTGTTATGCCACCAAGGTGGAACAATAGTCTATCCACATAAGCAGAGAAATGACAAGAGGAGCTATTTTTGTTGCCTACACAGTGCTGAACTTTATTCAGGTGAACACATTGTTGTGATTTCAAAATACATAGCGTCTACACTGGCAACAAATTTTCTTGAAAGTCTATGCCTGCAGTTCAGTGGGTGAGCAACCAGCATGCCTCCTTTCTGAGTTATATAAGCAGTTCCTCACAGACTCCCTCTGAAGCACTTTTTCTTTGCCAGTTGGAGTCTGTGTCTATCTTCTCCCTTGGGGCCTACTGGGGCTTGGCCCCCCACCCATGTTTTCCTCTGCTCGGCTTTGGGCTCTGCTTGGTATGTGCTGTACTCCTATTTGGTGTTCTCTTGCTTTAGGTTTGTATTGTTTGCCTCTGGCTACTAGTGCTTCCTTGTGTGCTTGTTTCCTCCCTGCTCCTGTACTGTGTTTGCTTTGTTTTTTTCTTTTGGGCTCTTTAGTTTCTTGTGCCCTGTGTCTACATTATTTATTTGTGCTGCAGGTTATTTATTGCTTTCTTACCTTATGCAGCCCAGTGCCTGTGCTCCAGCTTCATTTGCTCTCCTGATTTTGCAAGCCCTCACTTCACTGCATTGTGTATGCTCAGCTCAGCCTGCTGCTTTCCTGTCTACCAATCCACTGTTTTCCTGCAATTGTTACTGTCTGCTTCAGATCCCATTGCTGTTTCTCTGCTGTCTCCTGTGCTACAGCTTAATTGTTTGCAGCTGCCTCTGCAAAGCTATCTGCCTCTCCTTGTTCTGTAGCTCTGCTGCAGTTTATTGTTGCTCTCCTGCCTCAGTGGCTTGCTATTGTTTGGCTGTGTCCTTAAGTAGGACCTTGCCAGTAAAAGCCTCTATTTGTGGGTTCCTACCCTATTAACATTACCGTGCTGTACTCACCATTTAATTGCTTACACCTGGTCCTGGCTCTGTTGCTCAGCTAGCAGCTAATCCCTGTTTTAAATTCCTGCTCCTGATTTACTCAGTGCTAGCTCCTTCAGGACTGATGCTCCATTGATGTGTTGACTCTTTCTGCTATTTCATGGCTGCCTGGTCTCACGGTGCCTTGCTCCCAGTTCCCTGTTATTCTTACCGTGGAGGACTGTGGCGTCTCAGCGGTGCATCATGACCCTGGTGTCAGAAGCATGCTTTAAGTAAGTTAACTGACTCTCCTTTTGCTGTGCTGCTCCTTGCCTTCCTGGCTTTTAGCTATCCATGACAAGCATTATTTGTATCTTGCATCCTTCATGGCTTTCTCAAATTGTATGTATTTTATTCCTGCTTTGTCTAAATTGCTGTGTTGGCTTCTGCTGGCTAATTTGATAATTCTGCTGTTCACTATAATTTGGCTTCCCTCCTGGACTTTATTTATTTATTTATTTATTTAGTTCAACATCAGTTTAGAAACCTTTGAGCCAGAGGCTCATTTACAAAGGTACCTCGTCACAAAGAGGACATCAGAACAGTAGTACAAGGGACACAGTACTTTACAAACAAAAAAGTTACAGTTCAATTACAATTTTGTTACAATAGAATACAATCTCCAATGAAGCAAAAGATAACAAAAGGTGCAAAACTTATGGTCGGGGGAGAGCTGGTGGGAGTAGAAGGGAGGGAGATAGGGGAGGAGGAATTAGTAGGGAAAGGAGGGGGGGGGAGCCGCTCAGTGAGCATTGTCAAACAGAGTATATATATATATATTTTTTTTTTTTTACACTAGGCTAGCGGCAGTTGACCCCGTCCCCCCTACTGCAGCACCCCGAGATCGGACTTGGTTGGCTTGCCTCCTGCAAATCATAGGTTTTGCTGCTATGCTCTGTTTCAAGGCCCAATGTGAAGGTCAATTCCATGATTACACTGCCCTTGAGGATTCAGTTTGCTTTGTGCCTACTATAATACATGTGTGTCTTATGTGAGGGTCTACAGTGTGCAAACTTCCTTTAAGTTTTCCTAGCCATTATTGCAATTCACTATTGCTGCCTGCAGAACCTTAACTCTGCCTTATGGCATTGCTGGTGTTCCTGCCATTACGGCCTTGCACATACTACTATTGTTGTTCTCTGCAGTTTATTGTGTTTTAGTGCTACTAGTCTGACTATCACAAATAATTTGGCTCCAATGGACCTGGTTTGCATGCATTCTATTCTACTACTGTGACATCTCATTATGAGAGATAAATTTGCATTATTCCAGTTTCTCAGGCTCCTATGCTGATCTGGTGGATTGCTGGATTGGCCTATAGGAGGCAGTCTCCTGTGCTTGCTGTGCACATCTGACACTATAAAGCTGTGACCTACAACTGCTGTGTGACCTCCATATAGGTCCAACTACCTGCTTTACATTGATTGCAGCCTAGTTTGCAGAGATTTCTCAGCATGCCTTGCAGTTGTCCTAGGATTGTTTTCACTGTTGCTCCTGGTCTCGGTTGTGTAGCAGCTCCTCGATTATTAGTGCTTTACTGACATCGTTGTGTCAGTTTACCTCACGGCTTGAAGGGATGACTTCCAGCTGCTGATCATTGATCCTACTGCTGCACCATCACCTGACCTGCTCCCTGCTGAGCTTGACCGGTACTGTCTTCTACTTCACGAGCATCTGCCACTCATGAGTTTGGGACTTCTTTATGTTATTGGCATCATTCAGAATTGCAGTGGCTCCTGGCCGTGGTCCACTGAGGAAGTAGCTCCTCCCCAACCCCTCCATAAACCAGTCTCAGCACTCCACTGCCAGCTTTTGCTGTTTTGGTTTTTTGTTTTATTTTGTTTGTTGTCTACTGCACCTGATGGCTGTGTGGCTCATGGGCTTCTCTTGCTATCCCTACCTTCTGTCTCTCCTCTCCCTGCTCCCCAGAGCTGCCACTATGCTCCTCTGCACTTCCAAGTTTTGGACACATTGCGTCATCCAGCTTTTTCACAAGCTGTTTTTGTGCTGTATCCCAGAGGAGCTGTTCTGTTGGTTGCTGTACAGGACTCCAGTATTCATCCTGGCTTCATTATTGTACTGCCGCTCTGGGTCATTTTGCTCTGGTCCTGGCCAGCATCCATTCATACTATACAGTTTACCCGGCTGACATTTCCACTGGCAGGAGTCTGTTGCCTGCCACATTGGTTTTTCTATGGCACACTGGGTTTGGGTTTTCACTATGCCAGTTCATAGCTCCATCTGCTTGCCTTCCACCTTCAGAGTTCCTGTGGTGGCCATTGTTCTGTGTTTCGGATTGCCAAGCTCAGCCAGGGGCAAGCTCCTTCTAGTACCTTCTCACTGCTCTTCATGGGACTGGAGCTCGGTGAACTCATTTTGCTGTTACTCAAATGATCTTGTTCTCTCCAGTGCCTGTCACTTTCCTCCAGCAGCTTTGCCATAACATGCAAGTTCATTCTGTCATTCATTCATTCATTCATTAATGCCTCTGCTTCTCTTCTGGTCCTGGATTGAATGCCTGGTTTGTGCCTCCCTGTGCCAAAGATGTAATTCCGGGGACCATCATTTGGATGCTATGTAGATGCCCATTTCTACCTTTGTTCTTCATATCATCATGTGCCTCATCGCTGCCCGACCATGCAGTTCCATTGTGGTGCCCCCCCTTTCTCTGCCCATTCCAACAGCCCTGGGGACAATGTCTATCTGACTTGTGCCTTCTGGAGATTGCATGTGCAGGTAGGCATCCTCTGTCCCATGGGATGGGGACCTCAGTTGTCTCAATTGTCTCTTTGTTTCCTCATCAGCTGAAGAAGGTCTTCAGGAATTTCCTCAGACTTCTTCTCACTGCTGTAGCATCTATCTGACTTGTTCATTTGGCACATTTAGAAACATACAAACATAGACTTTGATGGCAGATAAGGACTGCTAGGTCCACCCAGTCTGCCCATTTCACTACCTATTGGATAAGCTGCAGATTGCAGAAAACCAACAGCCTACTTCCTCCTTCCCCCAACTATAATTGTCTTATGTCTGTCCCATGCATTCTTGAATTCCTCCACTGTTTTTTCATTCCACAACCTCTTCAGGAAGGCGGTTCCATGTGTCCACCACTCTATCCATGAACAAATATTTCCTCACATTGCTACTGAGCTATCCCCCCACTATCTTTAAATTCTGCCCCCTTGTTCTTGCACATCTCTTTTTCTGAAAGCTGCTCCCCTCTTGGACTTTGTTGATTTCCTTGAGGTACTTGAAAGTTTCTATCATGTCCCCCCGTCAAGAGTATACATATTAAGCTCTCTTAGTCTTTCTTCATATGGCTTTTGTTGCAGACCCTGCACCATTTTAGTTACCCTCCTCTGGACCGCCTCTATCCTGTCTATGTCCTTGCAGAGATGGGGTCTCCAGAACTGCACACAGTACTCCAGATGGGGCATCACCAACTGTCTGTACAGAGGGATAACAACTTCCTGTTTTCTACTGGTGTTGCCTCTCCCTAAGAATCCCAATATCCCCAAGCTCGCCTTACTGCAAGGTTTTAAATAATTGATTAGCAGTTTTTTCCTTGGGACAATACTAACTGTACAGAAAGCATTTATATAGGTTTTATAGAAGTGTTATGTTTGTTAAACACAGTGAGGCAAGTGCTATGCATTTTCACGATGTTTTAGAACTTTTATGAGTAAAACGCTAATCAATTTTTAGAGTTAAATAAAACCCTGTTACTGCCTTCTCACATTGCTTGCCTACCTTAAGGTTATCTGATATGACTACCCCCAGGTCCCTTTCCATTTTTGTTGTTGTTAGTACCTCCCCCATTGTGTACTCTTCCCCTGGGTTTTTGTTTCCCAGGTGCATAACTTTGCATTTCTTTGCATTGAATCTAAGCTACCATACTTTTGACCATTCATCTAACCTTGCCAAGTCCCTTCTCATCCTTTCCACCCCCCCTTGTGTATTAGCTCTGTTGCAGATCTTTGTGTCATCTGCAGAGAGGCATATTTTTCCTTCCAGACCCTCTGCAATGTCTCCTATAAAGACATTAAAGAGGACTGGTCCCAGTACTGAACCTTGCAGTACCCCACTAGTAACCCCCCTTTATTTTGAGTGAATTCCATATACTATTACCCTCTGTGTCCTGTTGTGCAGCCAATTTGTTACCCATTCCCAGGCTGGTTAACTTGTTGTTTAGTCTTTTGTGTGGGACTGTGTCAAATGCCTTGTCAAAGTATATGTACGCCATATCCACAGCCCCCCCGGTCTACTACCTTGGTCACCCAGTCAAAGAAATCTATTAGATTTGTCTGACATGACCTTCCCACTGTGAAGCCATGCTGCCTTGGGTCCTGTGCCCTGCTGGCCTCTAGGTACTCAACAATTTTTTCTTTTGGAAGTGATTCCATAATTTTCCATACCACTGAGTTCAAACTAACAGGTCTGTAGTTTTCTGCCTCTGTCTTGCTCCCACTTTTGTGAAGGGGAATCACATCCACCCTCCTCCAGTCCTCAGGTACCATCCCATCCTCCTATGATTTGTTAAAAAGGGTAGTCAGTGGTGTCACTGGGTCTCCCCTTAGTTCTTTTAGAATTCTGGGGTGAATCCCGTCGGGCCCCATTGCTTTGTCGACCACGAGTTTTAGGAGTTCTTTCAGGACCCCTTTTTCTGTGAATGGACTGGTGTTGACCCGCCTGCCTAGAGTGCTTCAATTGTTTGGTTTAGGTACCTCCTCTTCTCCTTTTATCCTTATTTTGTGAATACTGAGCAAAAGTATTCATTCAGTATCTTTGCCTTTTCACTGTCACCCTCTGCCAACCTCCCCTCTCCTTTAATAAGCCTCACTATCCATCCCTTGGTCTTCCTTTGCTCCCTGATGTACCTATAAAAGGTTTTATCCCCCTTCTTAACTGAGTTGGCTATCTTTTCCCTTGGTTTGGGCCGTCACTATTCTCACTGCCTTCCCTGCTTCCTTCTGCTTTAACTAATACAGTTCTCTGTCCTGCTGCTCTGGTGATTCCTTATACTACCTGAATGCTATCTTTTTCTCATTAACTTTCCCCAACACCTCTTTTGAAAACCATAGTGGTTTTTTACTCTTTTGTTTTCTTTATTTGCTTCACACAAAGGCTTGTTGCCTCTATGATAGCAATTCTGATTTTTCTCCATTGTTCTTCCACCCCTCCTTTCTGTCCATTTGCTAGTGCATATATGAGTGTGGGTAGGTCCACAACTCTTCAGTTGTCTCAATTGTCTCTTTGTTTCCTCATCAATCAAAGAAGGTCTTCAGGAATTTCCTCAGACTTCTCACTCCTGTAGCAAATATCTCTTTCACTTGGCAGCTATCGGTGCGGGTAGGTATAATCCATTTGCCAGACTGGTTGTCTGCATTGTTTTTGCTTCATGCACCCTCCATCTGGACAGTCTCTGAGGGTCCCCAGACTTCTTCCTGTCTAACCTCAATTTCCTTTCTTACCATCATCATTCACACCATTTCTACGGATCCACTAGGACAGCTGCATTCTCCAGTTCACTGTCACTCTGCTTACAATCCTCAGATGTCCTCCTGTCTGTTCCACTCTTTGCTAACATTTTTGGTCATTTTTCTTTGGTCCTGGATGCTTGTTTTTCCTTGTTGGACTGTTGCAGCCGGATTTCTGCTTGGGCTTCATCTGCTGTGACCGGCCTGCAGGTCCTTACTCACCTGGCTCCATTTGGCATTGGATATTACCTGCTCTGCTTCCAGTTGTGGCACTTTTGGGGTCCCACAAAGCATTATGCAACTTAACCATGTCCATTTTCAATGTAGCAGTCCTCTCCATCTCAGTTTTATCAAACTTTGCTCCTCAGTGTCCATCTCCAACTCCAGTATAGCAATCCACATATCTAAGTGATTGGCATGTTCTGTATCTCAGGATCCCTACCTACCTGTCTTGCCTTTGATCAATTCCCACTTGATCTCTAAATCATCAGGTTCAGTATTCCCAGGACTACTCATACCAGAAACATGATAATCATATATTATCACAGTTTCTTGCACCATACCTCAGCTTTGGCTGCTCAGTCCTACTGCCTCCACATGCCTGCTCAAGTTTTTACTCTTCTGCCTTTCAGAGCACTCTCTAAGTTAGAACCACAATAACAGACTTCTGCTTTATCATGTCCTTCATCATCCATCCATTTGTCTTCTCAATCTGTATCCATGAAAATCTACTTGAGATGAAAAACCTGACACTGCAAATCATCCAGAACACAAGTAATCCCTGCTCTGGGCCACCACTATTCTCTTCCTGCTAGCCTTTGCTGCCTTGCAGCTCTCCAGGTGAAGAATCCAGCACTCAATGCTTGCTCATCTATGTGGACATCTCAGATTCATACCAGCTACAGTAAGCTCCATTATCTCTTTGTTCCAACTCATTTTTTTGCCCACATGGAGATCCTGCCTTCGCAAATACTTCATCTCAACTCCAGAAGTTTTCCCTTCCTCATGACCATGAAATTGCTGTCTTAGCTGCCTCTTCTGCTTCATTATCCCCTTTGTCAACAAAGAATCAGGTAGTTAATTGCTGCTGTCATTCCTGCACTTGACAAATTTGCTCATCATGTAGTATTTTCCTTACTTGACTCATGTTGTGAACTGATCTCCATGAGCCTTCAAACCAAAAAGACAAGTCATTTTGCTAGTTTTATCATGCATTCTAAAGGACTATGTTATGCAAGTAATTGTTTTATTTCCATTCCTGGAACCATGCTCATCCAATTGAACCACACTATTTGCTCACTTCTTCTATGATGCAGTATCCCTGTCTTCTTATCAACATCTACAGCCGCTGGCTTGCCCAGCCTCCTCAACAATATCTGCAACCACTGGCCACCCAGTGTCCTCATCATAAACTGTTTCCTAATCTACAATTGCTGGGTTGCCTGACCCCTTCCATCTAGCAGTTGAAGCTGATTCATGGTCACCTCCAAAAAAGCTCCCTTCATAAATTGGAGGCATGCCAACCATGATCATTACCATTCAACCAAAATGGAGTATTACTGTCCTTTGATTGGATGTCTAAG
Source organism: Neoceratodus forsteri (assembly GCA_016271365.2). Taxonomy (NCBI): domain Eukaryota; kingdom Metazoa; phylum Chordata; order Ceratodontiformes; family Ceratodontidae; genus Neoceratodus; species Neoceratodus forsteri. The sequence continues at coordinate 764,108,538 of CM057451.1, forward strand.
TTGCAGTAGCAGAGTGTTTAAGGACAGAGTGAGAGCCTTCCTCTAAACTGTAACATTGTCCACCCCCTAGAACTGGATTTCAATGGCAGCAGCCAAGCCATCACTAAATAAAATACCCCATGCCTGGAGGGAAGGTGACCTATGCCTTGGCTCCCCAGAGATTTCTTCCTCAAAGTTTTTTTTTTTCTCTCCTCCTTGCTGAAGGTCATAATACTTAGTTAGTAGTATTCCTTAGTTTACTCAGTAAGTTCCGCTGTTGGAAGAAGGTGATGGTGACCCCGCTTGCTGTTCCCTCTGTCCTTAGGAACCTCCCTACTGTCACCAATGCAAACCATTTTATCCATGCTTTCTGCTAACTTGTGCTTCTCTTCTAAGCTTTATCAAGCAGCCTGTTGCTTCAGTCTACATCTTTACATCATAAGTTAACGGTCATTAATAATGTTCTTTTGGGGGGTTCTTCCTAAGGTACCTTTAGCTAAGAGAACCTTCCAGCAGTACCTCTAGTGGCGGAACCCTCTTTGAGGGTTCTTTGTCATTGGTACCCCTACAGTGTGGTAATTCCTCAAGGAATAGAGAGCCCAAACAGCCACAACAGAGTAACACAGCTGCACAAGCATAACACTATACCAGTTGTGTAGGCCATTGAATTGAAAGGCTACATCTGTAGTTCAATGGGTGAGCAACTAACCATGCCCCGCTTTCTGAGCTATATAAGCAGTTCCTCCCAGCCTCCATCTGAAGCACTTTTTCTTTGCCCCACCATCCTCCCCTCCTCCTCCAGCAGCTTGACCCTCCTTAGGGGGGTTCTTCTTAAGGTACGTTTTGCCATGGGAACCTTCCCACTGCACCTCTAGGGGTGGAACCCTCTGGGTTCCTTGTCTTTGGTACATCTACAGGGTGGTAATTCCTCAGGTAACAGAGAGTATGAACAGCCACAACAGATTAACACAGTTGCACAAGCATAACACTATACTGGTTGTGTAAGACATTGAACTGAAGATAAAGTAATTTTTCAAGGCTCAGTTGCCTAATCTGTAATGAGTTGCATGTTTATTGTGCTAATGGCTGCATATGGTAAAACAAACTCATACATTTCTCATGTGCTCCCCGGGCTACGGGCAGTTTCTCAACACATTTCTTGGTGAAATAGTTCATTAGACGGTAAAGGTGCAGAATTTCTTCACATTAAACAAATTCAAATTCAGCATTGGCTCATCCTTGAGGGGGATGGGGGAATAACAGATAGTAGCCCACTCCCCATTGTGACTTGCTGCTTAACAAATCAATCAAACAATTTCATTGCAAATAGACTTTCACCAAGCGCACATTTACAACTAATTAACACAAATATTCATAATATAGGACATAAATAATACATATTGGTTATTACAGGTAGGAGGCCCATTTAAAAATCTGATTTAATTGTACATTGATTATCAGATTATCTAATGGCACATATATTTTCAGTGGTAGTGTCTTTTCAATAGCACAACATCTTACAATTTATTTATTTATTTATTTAGCTTTTGTTTACCGGGTAAGTACACTAGACAAGTATTATGCCTATTTTCAGGAACGACCAGGGAGAATACAACATAATGGTACAAAGACAACATATCAAATACAAGTTGACAGCATGGGCAATATAAGAGGGAAATACTGAGGACACAACAGCATAATAACAGCAAGGCAAGATGAGAGAATACAGTGGGCACATATTACAGAGAAGTAGAAAGCAATGGTACAGCTTATAGTCATTTGGTTACGAGTATGATGAGTCAATAACATATAATAAGGATACCAGGTTAAGACAAGGCCAGGGGTCTGCAGGCCAACAGTTTGATCCAGGTCAGGTAGTGGTAGTGGAGTGGGGCGGGCAGCAGTAGAATCTGGGCAGCCCTGTAGGAGGCTGAGAAGCCCTGGGGAGGCTGGGACAGTCACATGCTGAGGCTTGTTTCAAGAAGTCCCACATAGATTTTCGGAGGCACTGATGGGAGGGAGCCAAGCGAACAGGATCTGGGAGGGAATTCCAGAGTTTAGGTGTACACACAATGAAGTTCCTAACTCCCATGAGAGTTCTTGTGGCAGGGACTTTGAGCAACCCCTGGGCTTGAGACCTTAGCGAGTAAGGGGAAAAGTCAGCTGGTGGTAGAAGCTGGGCCAGTCCCAATGGGGTACCAGCTCTGATCACCTTGCCCGTAAGGCAACCTATCCCAAAGTCCAGGTATCTGGCTGGGGAGAGACACCAGAGTTTATTATAGAGCTCACAGCGATGGGTGAGGCGGAGAGCCGCTAGGGCAAAATGGCAGATATTGTTGTATGCCGTGTACCACCTGGTGAGATGAGTCTTTGTGGAGCAAGCAAAAATGTGCAGACCATAGTTGAGGAAGGGAGGGAGGACTCCTCTCGCTAGGGAAAGCCTGGCCACAGGTGTAAGGTTGTACTTGGCCTGTAGGCCAGTCCCAGCTTGCAGTTTACTGTTCTGCAGGCTTTAGCGATGTGACTTCCCATATCAAGTTGGGGGTCTAAAGTGACCCCTAAGTACTTGACTGAGTTCACCACAGGGAGGGAGGAGCCATCCAAATTTATTATGTTCGGGGGGATGTTGAGGCTTTGATTTTAGCAGTAGAGCCAAATAGCATGGCCTGGGATTTTTCAGGTTCAAGACCAGTTTATGATCTATCACCCAGGTCAGGACCTGATTAAAGTCCTCGGACAGGCTCTTGGTAAGAGTGGCCGTGTCACTGGAGTGGGCCAGTATCACCAGGTCATCTGCATATAGGATGGTACTGCAATTTGTTGTCACTGTAGGCAGTTGATTGATCTAGAGGGAGAAAAGAAGGGGACCTGATGTGACCAGCAGAGGTATGGACAGGACTTTATTGAAGCAGGTCCGTTGCATTCTGCCATGTAGATAGTCCGAAAACCATTTCATAGCAGTAGGGGAAAAGCCAAGTGACCCCAACTGTTGACAGAGCAGTGCATGATCAACAAGGTCAAAGGCTTTGGATAGGTCAATAAATATGGCTCCAGAGAGCTTGCCCTGGTCCATGGCAGCTCTAATGCCTGTTGTGACCATGATCAGGGCTGTGGAGGTGCTCTGCCCCCTACGAAAGCCATGCTGGGTTGGGGATAGCAGCTTATGATGCTGAACATACTCTGAGAGCTGCTCAGCCACTACTTTTTTGAGGAGCTTGCTAAGGGATGAAAGGATAGCAATTGGACGATAGTTGTACGGTATTTTGGGTTACCCTGCTTCAGTACAGGGACTATCCTTGCTTTCTTCCATATATCTGGGATGAACCCCAGTGACAGGGATAGGTTAAAGATATGGGCTACTGGGGAGGCAATGAGGGAGGCCCCAAGTTTTAGAAGCTTGGACTTCAAGTTATCTAGGCTAGGGCTTGAGTACTGGGAGAGTCCAGCTAGACGTCTCTGTGTGTCAGAGATTGTCACCACCCTGATGTGAAATAATTGACGAGGGGTGATCCTCGTCCTGGGTAGAGGGAGGGGGGGAGAGGTCATACCCACGCTAGGAGGGAAAAGTGCAGTGAAGGCCGAGAGGTCGGAGAAGTGTGTATTTAGGGAGTTGGCAATGGTGAGGGGATTGTTGCATGAGATGTCTTTTATAATCATGCCAGATACCCCTGGGTGGGAGGAGCCACTGACTAGGGTTTTTATATTTCTTCAAAACCTCCTGGGGTCGTTAGCAGAGCTAGTGAGAGCAGACTTGCAGAAGTCACTTTTTGCAATCCTGATAGCCTTTTTGCACTTATTTCTGAGGTGTCTGTATAGTTGTAACATGGCAGGGTCACGAGACAATCTGGAGTTAACCCAACACTTGTCTCTGGCCCGCATTTGGGCTAGGAGACTCGCGTGCAACCAGAGGGTGGCTGTCCCCCACACCTTACGGGTGATCATTGGGGCATGCTTATCTTGCAGGGCCCCAAAGGTGGTTAGGAAATGGGAGGCTGCCACCGAGGGGTCATTAGCTCTTAGCACATCAGACCAGTTGGTGAGCCTTAAGTCCTCAAGGAACTCTCCAGGATCAAACCTGGCAACGTTCCTGACATGCATGATCTTGTGTGGGATTTTAGGGAAGGGAACTTTCCACACACAGTAGACCGGAGACTGGTCAGAGATTGCATCAGATAGTGTTCCCACAGAGGCGATCCTGTCTGGATGGTTAGTCAGAATCTAGTCCAGAAGGGAGCTGGAGGAACCATTGGCCGAACGCCTGGTTGGCTCCTGTATGAGCTGAGTCAGGGCGAGATTAGCAAGAAGGGACTCAGCCTGCCTTCCATTCTCACCGGTCCAGTTTAGGTTGACGTCTCCCATGATTATGAGTTCATTGTCACCAATGCTAGGACCGACTGAGTCCAGAAGATGGGTCAATCCTGGGAGCCCACCTCTCGTGGGGTTGTACGTGCAGACCAGATGAAGTTTCTTGGCATCCCCTAGTAGGAGTAGCACATGTAGCATCTCACAGGGGGACACATTGGATTGCTGGAAGACTACTAGGGAGACCTCGAGGTGACACCTGTAGTAGATCAGGATGTCACCCCCCCTCCTTGTCCCTGCACAGTCCTGTCATATAAAGTCATAGCCTGGAAGAGCACAGGCTGAGTCAGGGATTTTAGGTTTAAGCCAGGTCTCTGTCACGCCAAGGATATCAGGTTTGTAGAGTGCCATCCATGAGACAAGCTCATCCTGGTTGGGTAGCCGACTCCTGATATTTAGGTGAGCCACTTTTAGTCCCTTGGCCATCTCCCAACCTGGGGGGATTGAGGGGGCTGGGGTATTTGGTCCAGGGTTTGTTTCAACATCCCCTGATAGTAGTGTTAACACAAGGAGGAGCCAGAACAGACACCATTTCATAAAAGATTGACCACTGGCCGGGGTATGAGCACGAAATTGTTTTACTCTGACAGTGTGCATTAGCCTCCTAAGGTTTAGGCAGTAGGTGGGACAGAGGGGGGTGTGGGGGGTCACAAGGATGTTAGACAAGGTGAAATCAGACACCCCAGGGAAGGGATATTTCTCCCGGTACCCCCCCGAGGTGGTCAGAGGAGTGGTGGCCACATAGAACAGGGTAAGCCCTAGTACCAGACCCACTAGGGCCAGTGTCCTATAGAAGGTGGGCAGAATGCCCTGGACCATCTCACGGGGGTTTCCCCACCCTCCCTGGGCGTGAAAAAAGGGAGCCTGATCACATCTGGGCAGGAGGCATTGTCCAGCTAGGTTGTTTTGCCCAGCAGCAGTGGAGGATAAGGAGCAGCTGACGGGAGGAGGGATAGAATAGCACCTGAAGACTAGTGAATATTGGGCTATCAGTAACAGGCCTATGGGATTACAAGAATAGCCTAATTAGTCTGTTGAGTGGTACACATATGATATATACAGTGATTGACCTGATTAATCCCCTCAGAGAACAATAAGCTACAGTAGGAGTCAGGTGGACAGTATAATGATAGCCTATGGTTAAGAATTAAATGTTAGCCTCACTTAGTTAGTACAGGTTGAACTTGGTAGACACTATAACTAGCAAGAGTAATAACGGTAATTAGTGATGACACCACATAATCAAACTCTCTACACACAAATGCAGCCTTGTACTAGAGCCAAACAGTGGGGACCAGAGTTTTAAAAGTACAGACTAAACATCGATAATTTTTCTGATACTTTACACAGTAGGTTAGCATATCCCCTGCAGTGTCAGACGCAGCCTAAGAGCTGAGACAGAGAAGAGATCACAGAGCCCAAGCTGCACTTTCAGACCTGCCCCCCCCCACCGCTGATAGGGTGAGATGGATCCTGGGGTGGAGCTAACGGGAATTTAATGGGAGGAGGGAACAGGGTGGGCCAAAAATCCTGCACCTGGGCAGGGGCCAGGAAACTTGAATTGCATTCCCACACAGTCACCGAGGAGGCCCGCCGGGGCTGCAGACGCAGCCGGCACCTCAGGACTCGGCCTTGTTTCCAGTCAAAGTGCTCGGGGGGGGGGACCTTCCTGGAGCAGGTCACCCTTTCCTCCCCTCTCACACACAGTCAGGCTTTGGTGATTGTTGGTGGGACTGGCTCTCCCTATGCAGGAGACACAGGGAGCGTCACCACCTGCAGGTAAACCAACCAGCAAGGGGGCTTTCAGTGCCAAGATTTAAATCAGTGCAAGGGGTCTCTATAGTTCCTCGGTAATGGCAAAGAAGAAAAAAATGTCCCTCAGCCACCCTTCTGTGGAGTAGCCCAGCAGTGCGATGTCTTCTTGGCGGTGAGTGTAAATCAGAAACAGAAGACCAGCAGTAGAGAGAAACTGTCCTGCACCTGGGCAGGGCCGGGGAAACTTGAATTGCATTCCTGCACCGCCCCTCTCCCACACAGTCAGGCTTTGTGCAACATGTGAACTAGATATTTCTATTAGGAGACATGGAGAGGCGTCAGCTGATATGACCACTGCCTAAGGGTGAACAAATATGGAAATTGGCAACTTTGGTTTGGCTTCAATTCAGACCCTCTGTCTTAGGTTCAGCTTTGATACTCTGGCCAGAGATACAGTATTTGGGTCCTTGGTACTGGGTTTAGCAGGCTACAGATATAAGTAAGTGGCATGCTTTAACCACCCTTCCCTAGCCCCAGTCATTCCCTGGTCCTCCAGTCAGATTTTTGGGAAAAAACTCAGTCAGCACCAAGAGCCAGAATTTTTTTATATAAACAAATGTCTAGGGAGGCAGAAGGAGGGTGGAAAATGACCAGGACAGTGGTGAAGGGGTGTCATGGAACTTGCCCTTGCCACCTGGGAAGGGTTAAAGTGTTTTTGTTTAACAAACTGGTTAAAGGTTGACATAATTCTGAAGTGGACCAAAAATTTGGTTAGGGCAAATTGAATGTAAAAATGATGAATTTGAGCTCATTCATGGAATAAAATTCAGCAACGGCTCATTCTTAACCCAACCTATAAGGGTGACATGGTTCTAATCATTAATGTTACAAGAAGAACCCCCCAGAAAAGCAGCTGAAATGGTCCTAAGACCCAGAAATTATTCTGGATATTTTTTGAATCAGTTTAGCTCTGATTCACTCATATGCTTTGAGCCTCTGTCAAAACAACAGCATTTGTGTGTAAGCATGAATTGACATCCACATTCATACTCACCAACTAACCAATACCTGGTGCTGGAATCTTGATGGGACTGTTAACTTTTCTTTTTAGGTTTTTAACATGGCAGTTCTCAGGTAGAGGTGGGCAAGCCAATATTTTTTTCACCTAGAGCCAAGCCAGAGTCGAGGCAGGGGTCTGGCTGAACTCTACAAGCCAAAACATGAGCTGAGCCCTGGCTACTGCAAGCTGTTTTCCATATAGTAGTTGAATATTTTAGACACTACACTAATTAACTGCTCAGGATGACAAAAATGCTTACTTTGACCATGACTGGATTGGCTTGACCTTGGCTCTTAATTGCTCTTAGAGGTTGAGGCAAGCTGAGCCAGGCACTAAGCTTGAGCCAGGCTCAAGCCTGCTCTGGCTTGCCCAGCTCTATTCTCAGATGTGCCTAGGTGTTTATAGTGTCCTCCAGCAAGGTGCCACATTTTGCTATCCTATATTGCTGAACTGCAAATCAAATAATTTTCGACCACTTAGGTAAACACCTGTGGCTTTTTTCATTTATGACCAGGTCTTGGATATGGCATTTCTATATGTGGGTTCCCTTCTATTAGTGGAATGGTCAGAACATGTTTAAATACTGAACTTTGAATGGAATATATGAAAGGTATTTTAAGATATTTCAAATAATTTCCATGATCTTCAACTGCCTCCAGTCATCAACTCATCATGCCTTTCCTGTGTTGTGGTTCCTTCATCTGTGAAAAAAAATGCATGTGTTGTATCTTTATTAAATACTGTACTGTAGCAGTTAAACAAAGGTTGCCTCTCCTAAAATGTTGCATTGTGTACTGCTATAAACTGAGGGGAATTTCAAGAAATTGCAGCAGCTTTAGCCAAATGCTAACTGCACATACTGTGCCACCTGATGGATTTAGTGTGCCACTACACAAGCTGTGCCATGTTGTCAGAAGCCAAAAAAATCAACAGGATTTGGAAAAGAGAGAATTAAACTGGCATGGATCAAGAGACACTGCTGTGCAAGATGTGTGTCCTGTGAAGTAAATACTGGTTTAAATTGAAAGCTTGCATATTTACAGTACATGGCTGTGTCTGGTACAGTAGACAAATGGAGGGATACAACTGTGCACAGCTAATATTTGTGCATGAAAGGAGGTTGTTGAAATGTCTAACACATTTGTGTTTGAGGCAGGAGAAGGTCTACAGTATTTATTTAAAATTCTATAGGCATTGCAGCTCTTGAATAAAAGCCATGTTTGAGGGACACATGTTTTGGGAATGCAGCCAATGAGATGAAGCCCATTGATCAGTCTGTCACAGAGTTTACAACTAAAGCCAGATCTTGAGGGTTTTAGGATCTGCACGAGAAACACAATAAGAGGCAGAACTGTGTTTACTGTGAAAAGCATCTATCTAAAAACTGACTGCTTAGGAATTCACCAGGCCTGATACTGGAAGTGATGTCTGTCATGCCAAACAAGAAGCCATTGAAAGATAGTTAAGACTGCTACAATGGCAGGAGATGACATGGTGCAAGTTGTTAAGACTATGCAAAACTCAGATGCTAATGGCTCTAGCTTGGTAACCAGAAAGAGTAAGGAGCATTTGTTTAGGTGGAAACTACGTTGTCATAGTCACCATCTAAAAGCATGGATGTCCTTTGGCAAACTAACTAAAGATATAGTTTTGCAGTTTAAAGGAATGCAAGAGAGCACATAATGTAGATAACAGGGAAAATCACAAAACAAAGTGACAAATTGCATATCCGAGGCCTCTGTGTTTAACAAACAGTAATAACATACAGCATGCACAGAAAAAGCCAGAAATAGGAAGTGGTAAATTGTTAATTGGAGACATCACTGTTGGTATACACAAGAGTAGTTTGCAAGAAACACTTGTGTGGTACACATACTGTACCTACATGTGAACAATTTCATTTAATTTTATACAGGCATGCTCAGTTGTAATGGCGTTTCATGTAAACTGTGGCAAACATATGCAAAAAATAAACATTTGACAAGACAACAACAGTAAATATGAAGAACAATCACACCAACTGCTCGAACATTACAGCATTATAGGGGGTTCAGCAACAAGGTTTGCTCTTAGGAGATAGAAAAAATTCCTTGATGAAAATCTATGACTGAAGCTTCTAATTCATCAAGTGAAATTTCATTGGCAGGGAGTTCTTTGCCTGAAAGCAAAGAAATTCTGCTTTGTAATGTATTGGATTTTGATAAGTTAAATTCAAGAGTATCTGCTGTCAACAGGCTCCCAAGAAGGACTCTTCTTCTTGGGAGCCTGTAATCTGAATCAGTTTTTAGTAACCTTTGTACAGGTGCTTTGGTTTTGAAAAGCACCTTTTATAAATAAAGTTGACTTTGATTTGACTTTGACTCCTATAGAGGTGAACTGACAAAAACTCTGGGACATGTCACTGCAGACATCTTATTGAGAATAGGAGTTTGTGCAGGGACATCCTATCACCAAGGGGCAGCCAATCCTGACTTTGACAATGCTCACAATGGAGGGTATCAAAAGAACATTTCAAAAACAATTTAGCCAACCTATCATACAGTGTCCCATTTGTCTAGTATGGCTTGAGAAGACTGCCCTAGACAAGATCTTTATGAAGGTCTGAATATTATTTTCTCATGTATTACCATGTATTGTCACATTATCTGTATTGATGTATGATTATGTGTGTCATTTATGACTTGTGAGATGCAGGTCCACTTTGCAAATAAGCTTGCTCAACGGTGTCCACCTGGATAAAGATTTTGTTTGATTGATTAATTGATTGATTTCTTGAACACCATGAATAGTAGGCTGCTTGATTTGGGACTGAATAATGAATAACTGGGAGGCAGTATAGCGCAGTGGTTTAAGGCTCTGAGCTGCAAATCTGGAGACCTGGATTTGAATCCCTCAGCCTCCACTTGCATACTGTGTGATCCTGAGCAAGTCACTTAACTTTCCTGTGCTCCCAGGTTGCACCTGTAAACAAGTTTTCGTCTTAGTGTGTCTCACCTGGTTAAACAATTGAAAAAACTTACTATTTGCATTGTGGACTGAATAATGAATAGCTCGTGATTCATATTCAAGAACTAATATTCGATGGGAAGTGATAAAAATAGTCTTAAGTTCTCCATAGGTGGTCAGGGTTTATCATCCTTCCCAGTCACCCATTGCTCCTGTAGCTGAAATTACTGAATCTTCCCCTTGCCCCATTTGCTGAGGACTTGCTAAGACAGTGCATTTTCCATTATTCTTCTAGTGGTACTGTCTCTACCCTATATCCTCTATATATGATCCTGGGGCACCCCCTTGTTGTATTTTAAACTTCCTTACGAGCAGGGATGTCTGTGACTGTAAAATGCATATTTGAATCCACTAACAATTTGGAAAATGAAATAGTTGGAGCAAGCTAAACTTTATCATACTATTTTTACTAAGGATCAAAATGATTCAGGTGACATTTGTCAATGACAGAATTATCTATTATTGCTAACATGTTTGGTAATTCATGTACTCAGAGCTATCATGAGACAAATCTGAGTTGTATAGCTATTTGATATGTTTTTGTAATTCAAACAGCACACCATTGTAATGGGGAATCAAGTTGCTTGAAATTTTGCTTAGAATACTTTGCAGAGAACTATTAAGTTTATCTTTTATAACACAAGTACTTTCCATTACACTACACCAACCACATACTCCCTTAGTACCTTAATGCTCACTGCCGTGACCTGGGACTCAGGGCAGCTTCATTCCTGTGTTCAGTGTACTGTGGTTGTTCAGCAACCACTTGTGCCCTCTGGGTATACTCACACACCTATGTATGACATCAGCAACATTGACCCACAGTGGTGAGCATAAGAGGAGGATAGACATGGTGCTCTGGCTGGTGGCAGAACTATGTGATGGCACTCTAGGAAGGCATGAATGATGATTCTGTAAGTGATAATACTTCACCTAATTTTCCTCAAAGCCTTGTTTTTAAAACCTTCATTCCCTATATGGGCATTTTCAAACAGTAAAAGTTGGTATTTCTATTTCATTATCTAAAACACAGATGCTATTGAAATTGGAATAATTTAAATTTAGTGCTTTGAGCACAATATACATTGCAGCCAGGTATGAACATAACTTGTATTATAATGTCTGTCACAGGGCTTTAGGAGCAGGTGCTCCAGTTTTAAGGTTTTAGCACAGAGGTGCACTGTGTGGTGTAGGCTGTGTGACAATGGGTTAAAATTACTCCTAAATTTGATGATGGTATAGGAAACTCAAAATAGTTTTTATTATTGTTCAAACCTGTGGGAATGATTTTTTAAAACTCAAAAAGCTTGGCACTGCAGATTAGTTACAGCCTTATTCAGTAAAAGGTGCACTATGTAATTTCAAAAAGAGCTTCTACATTCTGCATTCAGTGGGGGAGGATTGTGATGGACATGTGCTGAATTGGTTGCTGGACTTGAGGGAAAGGGAGAAGGGAGGTCAACTGTAACAGGAGGCTAACGGATGGACTATCAGTGGCCACAAGACCAGGAGAGGCCTATCGGAGGCCTGGCACATAGGTGTTTAAAGCCATGCCATCTTTGTAGTTCAGCAGAAGAGTTCTGGCACTGAATGGAGCAGGAACCAGGAAGGCAAACTGCAAGGAAGTGCTGTGGGAAACTGTATCTATTTTTGTGATTGTACTGTGTTCTGGGTGAGGGATTGTGATGGACTTGTGCTGAAATTGTTTGCTGGACAGAGGGAAAGGGAGGAGGGAGGATGACTGTACTGGGAGGCTGTGGGAGGGAGGGACTACTGGTGGACCACGGGACTAGGAGAGGCCTATCAGAAGCCTAGAACCCCTATACACTACACAGGGGGGCCTAGTGACTGCAAAGCCTGGGTGCCATGAAGCAAGAGTATGGTATCTGACTAGGTGACATCTGCAGATGTCTGTAGGGTGAACTGCAGGCCACAGGCAACACTGAGCAGAGCATCTGGGGGTAGGCATTAACAGGAGTCAGGTGGTAGATAGTAAATTCTGAGGGGAGGAGGCTACATACAAGTATGCATAGGAGGTGACCATATCATAAACAGGGGACAGAGGGAAACACTGCTGGAATCTGCACAGGTGTGGGCAAATATTAGAGGGAGGAATTAGAGCAGGACATTCTAAATTGGCATACCAGTTAGGACGGAAGGACCTAGGAACTAGAACAGTCATGGGGAGAGGTATGGAGGTAGAGGATGTTTGGTGGCAGCAGTACAAGAGGGGATACAGAGAGGGTGGTAAGCTGCAATGGTTATGGGCAGCCATATTCTTAGAGAACTGTGTAGAGAGCAGGGGCTGTATGGTGAGTAGGCAGCTTGGGCAACTAAGGGAGGATGTTGTATGGCTGAGAATGGAGCTGAATAGAGAGGGTGGGAGGGAGGGGATGAGGAGTGCAAAGAAGAAGAAGAAAGCCACTTTGGTTCTCAAATACAGTAGCAGAAAAGGTCAGAGCCAAAAGGCTGGCCTTCAGGAAATATAAGGGAACAAAGTGGAATGAAGATAGGGAGCCATACCAAACTGCCCTAAGGGAAGCAGGGAAGGAAGTAAGGCAGGCAAAGTCCCAAACTGAGAAAACACTAGCATGAACAGTAAAAGAAGGTGACAGACTTTCTATAGATACATTAGTTAAAGGAGAAAGTCCAGAGGGGGTATTGCTAAGCTCAAAGGAGAAAAGGGGGCATGTGAGGAGAAGAACCCTGTAAAAGCATTTATTCTAAATAGATACTTTTGCTCAGTATTTACTGAAGAGAAGGTAGGGCAGGGCCCACAGCTCAGCACCATGGACACAGGGGGGAGGGAGGTGAGCACTACTCCCTTCACAAACGAAAGGGCCCTACAAGAGCTTGCTAAGCTCAGGGTGGACAAGACAATGGGACCTGATGGCATACATCCCAGGGTACTTAAGAAGCTAAGGGTGGAACTAGCACAGCCATTAGCAGAACTGTTTAGTGAGTCTCTGAGCACAGGAGAAGTTCTAGAAGACTGGAGAAGGACTCATGTGATCCCGTTCCACAAGAGTGGTAGCAGGGAGGAGGCAGGGAACTACAGACCAGTCAGTCTTACCTCAGTTTTGGGCAAGATTATGGAGGCACTCCTTAAGGAAAGGATAGTGCAACACCTGGAATCCATAGGGGCACAGGATCCAAGACAGCATGGGTTTACAAAAGGAAGGTCCTGTCAAACTAATCTCATAGATTACTTCGACTGGGTAACCAGAGTGGTGGACCAAGGGGAGCAGTTGATATGACCCACCTTGACTTCAGCAAAGCTTTCAACACTGTTCCACATAGAAGACTGTTAAATAAGCTGGGTAGGCTCAGAGTGGGTCAGAAGTTGGTCAACTGGATGGCAAAATGGTTGACGGGCAGAAAACAGAGAGTGGTAGTAAATGGTATACAGTCAGAAGAGATGTAAGTTACAAGTAGGGTACCTCAGGGACCAGTTCTGGGGCCAGTCCTCTTTCATATCTTCATCAGTGACATTGCAGATGGACTGAAGGGTAAGGTTTGTCTGTTTGCAGATGACACCAAGATCTGCAACAGAGTAGATGATCCAGAAGGGGTGGGAAGAATGAGAAGAGATCTGGATAAACTAGCAAAATGGGCAGAAGAGTGGCAACTGGGATTTAATGCAAAGAAGTGCAAGATCATGCACATAGTGAAGAGAAACCCTGAAGCCACCTATAGGCTGGGAGGGGAGCTGCTGGCAGTCACAAAGGAAGAAAGAGACTTGGGCATCATCATCACCAATGACCTGAAATCATCCAAGCAGACCTCTAAAGCAGTAGGTAAGGCTAGGGGGATGTTAGTGTGTATTGGTAGGGGTATAACAAGTCATAAGAGGGTGGTAATAATCCCTCTTTACAAGACACCAGTTAGGTCCCATCTGGAGTACTGTGTGCAGTACTGGAGGCCACACCTTCACAAGGACATTAACCAAATTGAGGCAGTCCAGAGAAGGGCAACCAAAATAGTGCAGGGACTGCATCAGAAGACATATGAGGACAGATTAATGGAGCTCAATATGTATACCCTTGAACAAAGGAGGGAGAGAGGTGATATGATTGAAACATTCAAACACCTTAAGGGCACTAACAAGGAGAAAGAGTCTAACATGTTTAAATATAAGAAAAATAGCAGGACAAGAGGACACAGCATGAGACTAGAGGGAGGCCAATTAAGGGGGAATGTGAGGAAATTCTTTTTCACAGAAAGAGTGGTGGATGCATGGAATGGCCTACCTCAGGAAGTGGTGGCTATGAATACAGTGCAGGACTTCAAACTGGCATGGGATAGGCATAAGGGAGCAAAACAGATGAGTAAGAATAGATAGGCCACTGACAGAGTAAAGGCCGATAGCACATTTATAAGGTAGAAAAAGAAATGGACAGACTGGATGGGCCTTGTGGTCCTTATCTGCCATCAACCTCTATGTTTCTATGTTTCTATCTGGGGCCATAGGAGGGCTCTCCCAGATATCAAAACTGGTGGACTGAGGGTAAAACATGGAAGGGGGCTAAATGGGCTATAAACAGCAACTCCTCATGAGCTGATTGGAAAAGAGTCAGAAAAGAGGATGGTGGTTAAGAACAAGGGAGAATGGGAACATGACAGGGCATGAAAAGAAGTCACAGGGTGGGGCATCAGGGGAAGTGCACAACAAGGGGCGGGAGTCTAGGAACAGGTTCTCAGTGCTGGCTAGCCTGGAGGAATGGAGTGAAGTCACAGAAAAGGTGAGTGGAAAGGGTAGTAGCAGTGGCATGGTGGCTAGCGGGGAGGCAGGAAGTGAGGAAGGTGTTCTGGAGGATAGCACTGGCAAGGAGGGGTTATGGCAGAAGGAGGGATAGTAGATTCAAATGGGAGAAGAGGAGAAGGTGGGGAAGGGTGGGGAAGGATTTAGTCTGGGCAGGAGGAATGGGGTGGGGAGGGGCTAAAGGAGTGAGTAAAGTGGGGAACAGGTGAGGTAATGGAGAACCCAGGTATGGTAAAAGGATTAGGGGATCGGGACTGTGAACAGAAGAATGGAAAGTACCTAGGTGGAGAGCAGGAAAAAGGAGGAAGAGTCATCATTCTGGAGGACTCAGTACTGAAGAGTGTAAGATGGGGAGTCAAGGGCACCAGGAAAAGTTGCATATGGGAGGAATGTATGCCAGGCATGATGGCAGATAGGGTGTGGCAGTTTTTTCCTAAGTGTGTGGGAAGGGATGGGGAAAAACCTCACATTGTGGTGCACCTAGATACAAATGACCTGGAGGGAAGTACGGTCCAAGAGATGCAGGAGAGATTCAGAGAAGTGGGAAGTCTATGCAGTAAAGCAGCATGTACAGTTGCTTTCTCTGAGATTCTTCCCATACCTAGGGCAAGTACAACTAGAAAACAAAGAACTGTATACTTCAACACATGGTTAGGGGAATGGTGTGGGACCATGGAGTGCAGTTTTGTGGGGGGTGGGGTAGGACATGGGAGAACAAGGGTCTGTATGCACCAGATAGGCGGCATTTGAGCAGGGAAGGCTCAGGGGTCCTAAAGCATATGCTGAGGGTATAGCAACCAGAATTAATTTAAAACCAAATGGGGGGGTCGGCAACAAATAGTACCACCAGGTGAGGGAGTCTGATAGCCCCCCCAACTAGACAAGAGAGGAAGGAGGGGAATTATTTTTTTTATGAACTATACTTTATTGAGAAATTGCAACAAGAGCAAACAAGAAGTATGAACTCCAATATTTATGATGACGAATACAACATAAAAAAAAAACATTAAAGGCCCCCCACTTCCCAACCCTCCCTCAACCCAAAGTATCAAGTGTGTGAGTGTTTCAAAGATAAAGGATCCTCTGGTCCTGGTAGATGGCAGTAGTTATCTGCAACAGATAAACATGGCCAGTATAATTAACACTAGGGGTGTTGAATAGACCATACACAATCATGACAAAGTTTACAAAAATTAAGCCTATAATTTCCCCTTAAGAAGTTGAAACAACAGACAATAAAGTAGGAGTGGCTTCCATCAGGAAATGAGTCATTCTGGCTCTCCCTGGGCCTGAGCAATATGCTTTTTGACCTTGTGAGCCTTGAGGATTTCATAGTGCCATTCTTTCTAAGATGGAATATATTCATCTAGCCAATGTCCTAAAGTACTCAGTTTAGTGGTGATGGCTATTAAATCCATTAATGCTTTTCAAGGGCCAAAAAGTTCTTCTGGATATAGACCAACCAGGCAAATCTCAGGTGTAAAACAATCTTCCAACCCAAGAAGAGGATCAAGAGAATTCTTAATAGAATTCCAGAAGGGGACCACCTTAATGCACTCCCAAAGAATATGTTTAAGGTGGCCCTTCTCTTTCCCACATGGTATCTAGTGATATGAGTGAAGCATATTGAGTGACTCACATTTGAGCGACTCAGTTTGCTCGCCCAAAGAAGTAATGACCCTCAGAGGATAGCGACGGTTTGGGAATAGTGAGTCAGGAAGGACATAACAGCGAGAGTGAATGACAGGGGTGTGTCTAGTGGTATCAGATAAATGGAGCAGTGCAGCCTGCTGCCAAGCTGGCAGCCTGAAGTGGTGGATATGGTCCCCAGTTGGCATGACCATGGTCCTGGGTTCAGGACTGCCTGTAGATAATTCTTTTGAAGAGTGTTTTGGGTGTTGTGAACACACTTACTAGTAATTAACTTACCTCTGTTAGCTGTCTAGGGAAAGATTTGTAGTAGATTGTGCTCACTTTTTATTGTGGTCACACTGAGACACCAGGCATAATCTGGATATGAGGTCAATCAAAAGCTATTTATTTCAGTACCACAATTAACATTTAAACATATTTGACATTTAAACAACAGTACAAAACATTACTAGGAAATTTCATTTGACTTTTGTCTGTTCGTGCAATTTATCTTCTTGCACAATCTTTACTACGTACATATGGGGGCCCTTTAAATTCTATCTATGTGCCCTTAAGGCAGTGTTCTTTCAAGAACAACCTTAACTGATACAAGTACACAATTCCTTGGTACTAATAAACTTTGCTAACTTTAAACAATATTTTATTGCATCTTATCTTTATGCATTTAATATGGAACCAGGATTCTTAAAAGACACATGTTATGTAAACACCTTGAAAGTCTTTAAAGTATATTCAACCCAATATCTTAAATAGTTTCTCATCTCCCTTACTGTATGTCTGGAAATTTGAAGTGTCTTTGGAGAGGCTGGATGAAGAAGGTCTTTTCCTGGCTCTTAGAATTTTTTTCTCCTCGAGGACTGCAAATAAACTGACAAAGTTAGAAACATAGAATTTGACAGCAGAGAAGAACTGCTTGGCCCACCCAGTCTGCCCATTTCCCTACCTAATGGATAAGCTGCAGATCCTAGTTAACCAGCATCCTACTTCTTTCTACCCCCACCCCCTAGAATTGCCTTATGGCTGTCCCATGCATGCTTGAATTCAACCACTGTTTCTGACTCCACAACCTCCTCCAGAGGGCTGTTCCATGCATCCACAACCCTCTCTGTGAAAAAATGCTTCCTTACATTACCTCTGAGCCATCTCCCTTCTATCTTCAAATTGTGCCCCCTTGTTCTTGCACACCTCTTTTTTTGAAAGATGCTACCCTCTTGGACTTTGTTGATTGCCTTCAGGTACTTGAAAGTTTCTATCATGTCCCCCCTTCCCTCCTTTCCTCAAGGTTATACATATTAAGCTCATAGAAACATAGAAACATAGAAGTTGACGGCAGATAAGGACCGCAAGGCCCATCCAGTCTGCCCATTTCTTTTTCTACCTTATAAATGTGCCATCGGCCTTTGCTCTGTCAGTGACCTATCTATTCATAGTCATTTGTATTGCTCCCTTATGCCTATCCCATGCCTGTTTGAAGCCCTGCACTGTATTCATAGCCACCACTTCTTGTGGTAAGCCATTCCATGCATCCACCACCCTTTCTGTGAAAAAATTTCCTCACATTCCCTTAATTGGCCTCCTCTAATCTCATGCTGTGTCCTCTTGTCCTGCTATTTTCTTATATTTAAACATGTTAGACTCTTTCACCTTGTTTATGCCCTTAAGGTGTTTGAATGCCTCGATCATATCACCTCTCTCCCTCCTTTGTTCAAGGTATACATATTGAGCTCCGTTAATCTGTCCTCATATGTCTTCTGATGCAGTCCCTGCACCATTTGGTTGCCCTTCTCTGGACTGCCTCAATTTGGTTAATGTCCTTGTGAAGGTGTGGCCTCCAAACTGCATGCAGTACTCCAGATGAGGCCTAACCAGTGTCTTGTACAGAGGGATTATTACCTCCCTCTTACGACTTGTGATACCCTACTAATACACCCTAACACCCCTAGCCTTACCTACTGCTTTAGAGGTCTGCTTGGATGATTTTAGGTCATCAGTGATGATGATGCCCAAGTCTCTTTCTTCCTTTGTGACTGCTAGCAACTCCCCTCCCAGCCTATAGGTGGCTTCAGGGTTTCTCTTCCCTATGTGCATGATTTTGCACTTCTTTGTATTAAATCCCAGTTGCCACTCTTCTGACCATTCTGCTAGTTTATCCAGATCTCTTCTCATTCTGCCCACCCCATCTGGATCATCTACTCTGTTGCAGATCTTGGTGTCATCTGCAAACAGACAAGCCTTACTCTCTAGTCCATCTGCAAGGTCACTAATGAAGATGTTGAAGAGGACTGGCCCCAGGACTGATCCCTGAGGTACCCCACTTGTGACTTGCATCTCTTCTGACTGTATACCATTTACCACCACTCTCTGTTTTCTGCCTGTCAACCAGTTTGCCACCCAGCTGACCAACTTCTGACCCACCCGAGCCTACCCAGCTTATTTATCAATCTTCTATGTGGAACAGTGTCAAAAGCTTTGCTGAAGTCAAGGTAGGCAACATCAACTGCTCCCCTTGGTCCACCACTCTGGTTACCCAGTCAAAGAAATCTATGAGATTAGTTTGACAGGACCTTCCTTTGTAAACCCATGCTGTCTTGGATCCTATGCCCTATGGATTCCAGGTGTTGCACTA
Organism: Neoceratodus forsteri; assembly: GCA_016271365.2. Taxonomy (NCBI): domain Eukaryota; kingdom Metazoa; phylum Chordata; order Ceratodontiformes; family Ceratodontidae; genus Neoceratodus; species Neoceratodus forsteri. Next base: position 764,127,741 of record CM057451.1, read on the forward strand.
TCCTTTCCTTAAGGAGTGCCTCCATAATCTTGCCCACTACTGAGGTAAGACTGACCGGTCTGTAGTTCCCCGCCTCCTCCCTGCTACCACTCTTGTGGAGCCGGGATCACATGAACCCTTCTCCAGTCTTCTGGGACCTCTCCTGTGCTCAGAGACTCACTAAACAATTCTGCTAATGGCTCTGCTAGTTCCTCCTTTAGCTCCTTAAGTACCCTGGGATGTATGCCATCAAGTCCCATTGCCTTATCCACCCTGAGCTTAGCAAGCTGTTGTAGGACCCTTTCTTTTGTGAAGGGAGTAGTGCTCACCTCCCTCCCCGCTGTGTCCATGATGCTGAGCTGTGGGCCCTGTCCTACCTTCTCTTCAGTAAATACTGAGCAAAAGTATCTATTAGGATAGATGCCTTTACAGGTCCTCCTCCTCACATGCTCCCTTTTCTCCATTAAGCTTAGTAATACCCCTCTGGACTTTCTCCTTTCACTAATGTATCTATAGAAAGTCTTGTCACCTTCTTTTACTGTTAGTGCTAGTGTTTCCTCAGTTTGGGACTTTGCCTGCCTTACTGCCTTACCTGCTTCCCTTAGGGCAGTTTGGTATGCCTCCCTATCTTCATCCGCTGTATTCCTTTATATTTCCTGAAGGCCAGCCTTTTGGCTCTGACCTTTTCTGCTACTGTATTTGAGAACCAAAGTGGTTTCCTTCTTCTTTTGCACTTCCTTTTCTGTCTAACACAATGGGATGTTGCTTCAAGTATTGCATCCTTAATGTTTGCCCACTTTGCCTGTACCCCTCACCTGTGTTTCTTTTTTCCAGGGCTAGCTTAACTCTGTTGGCCATCTTATCAAAGTCAGCTCCTCTGAAGTCCCATATTTTTGCCTTGGAATGGGATGATTTAGATGTAGTAGCCAAACTGAACCATACCATGTGATGGTCACTGGCCCCAGGTGACCTTCTACCTGGAGATCTGTGATCCTTCTTTGTTAGTCAGTACTAGATCTAGGATAGCCCTGTCTCATGTGGGTTGCTGTACCAGTTGTTTGAGGCCCTCCCCCTGCAGGGAATCCACTAGGAGTCTAGTTCTGGCAGATGTTCCTGCTGGTATTGACCAATCTGTATCTGGCATGTTGAAGTCTCCCATTATCAGAACCTCCCCTTTAGCTGTCATGTTTTGTATATCTTCTAACAGTAATGTGTCTATGTCCTCCCTCTGGTCTGGGGGCCTGTAGACAACCCCAGTTCTTATGGCTGTCCCATTTCCTGTTTCCAGGGTGACCCACAGTTCACCCAGCTCCTTTAGTCTCTCTTCATATGTCTTCCGGTGCAGACCCTGCACCATTTTAGTTGCCCTCCTCGGAACAGCCTCCATCTTGTCTATGTCCTTGCAGAGATTGGGTCTCCAGAACTGCACACAGTACTCCAGATGGGGTCTCACCAGCTGTCTGTACAGAGGGATAACAACTTCCTGTTTTCTACTGGTGATGCCTCTCCCTATGCATCCCAGTATCCCCCAACCCTCCTTACTGCCCTCTCACATTGCTTGCCCACCTTTACGTCATCTGATATGACTACCCCAGGTCCCTTTCCATTTTTGTTGTTGTTAGTATCTCACCCCCCATTGTGTACTCTTCCCCTGGGTTTTTGTTTCCCAGGTGCATTACCTTGCACTTCTTAGCATTAAATCTAAGCTGCCATACATTTGACCATTCCTCTCACCTTGCCAAGTCCCTTCTCATCCTTTCCACCCCACCTTGTGCATCAACTCTGTTGCAGATCTTTGTGTCATCTGCAAAGAGACATACTTTTCCTTACAGTCCCTCTGCAATGTCACTTATAAAGACATTGAAAAGGACAGATCCTAATACTGAACCCTGCTGCACCCCACTAGTAACCCCCCTTTCTTCAGAGTGGACTCCATTTACTATTACCCTCTGTGTCCTATTCTCCAGCCAATTCTTTACCCAGGCTATCATCTTGGGACCCACTCCCAGGCTGGTTAACTTGTATATTAATCTTTTGTGTGGGACTGAGTCAAATGCTTTGCTAAAGTCTAAGTAGGCCATGTCCACAGCCCCTCCCTGATCTACTACTTTGGGCACCCAGTCAAAGAAATCTATTAGATTCATCTAGCATGACCTTCCCACTGTGAATCCATGCTGCCTTGGGTCCTATGCCCCTCTGCCCTCTAGGTACTCGACAATTCTTTCCTTCAGAAGTGATTCCATCATTTTCCCTATCACTGAGGTTAAACTAACAGGTTTGTAGTTTCCTGTTTCTGCCCTGCTCCCACTTTTGTGAAGGGGAATCACATCTGCCCTCCTCCAGTCCTCAGGTACCACCTCATCCTCCCATGATTTGTTAAAGAGAGTAGTCAGTGGTGTTACTAGTTCTACCCTTAGTTCTTTTAGAATTCTGGGATGAATCCCATCAGGCCCCATTGCTTTGTCCACCTTCAGTTTTAAGAGTTCTTTCAGAACCCTTTATTCTGTGAATGGACTGGTATCAACTTCTGTATCCAGAGTGTTTCTATTGTTTGTTTTAGGTACTTCCCACTCTTCATTTGTAAATACTGAGCACAAATATTTGTTTAGTATCTCTGTCTTTTCACAGTCACCCTCTGCCCAACCCTTCCCCTTTATTAAGCCTCACTATCCTTCCCTTAGTCTTCCTTCACTCTCTGATGTACCTAAAAAAAGGTTTTATCCCCCTTCTTAACTGAGTTGGCTATTTTTTCCTCAGTTCAGGCCTTTGCTGTTCTGACTGCCTTCCCAGCTTTCTTTTGCTTTAACTGATACAATTCTCTGCCCTGCTCCTTCTGTGATTCCTTGTACTTTCTGAATGCTTTCTTTTTCTCTTGAACCTTCACTGCCACCTCCTTTGAGAACTATAGTGGTTTCTTACATTGTTTTGTTTTGTTTATTTGCTTCACACAGAGGCTTGTTACCTCTGTGATGGCAGTTTTTATTATTCCCCATTGTTCTTCCACCCCTCCTTCCTGCCCATTTGCTAGTGCATTCCTTAGGCACTCACCCATTTTTGGCAAAGTCAACCTTCCTGAAGCCCAGTACTTTTGCCTTTGTATGTCTTGACTCTATTGCTGTGTTTATTGTGAACCGTACTGTTCGATGGTTGCTAGTTCCCAGATGGATGCCCAATTCTACATCTGTGATCCTCTCTCTATCTCCATTTGAGAGGACCAGGTCTAAGATTGCTCCCTCTCGAGTGGATTCCAATACTAGTTGACTAAGGCATGCCTCCTGTAGGGCATCTAGAAAAACCCCACTCTCAGAAGTGGCTGCTGCAACTGTACTCCAGTTAACATCTGGCTTATTCAGATCAACATCAGCAATATCTCCCCTTTATCTGCCATTCTAAGTAAGTTAGTACAATTTTAATGTTTCTTTCTTTTGGCAAAAGCCACAGTTTTTAGAGTTTAGTAGAATAATAATTTTTAAAGTCAGTGGAGTAGAGTAGAGTAGAGTAGACATGAGCACTCTTCCAGCGATGAAGTAACACAAATTCAAATGAAAGCCAGTTGGTAATACAATGTGTTGGTTCTTGGGAGTTCTATTTTAAGAAGATTACTTCCTTACAGATGACATGAGGTTCTCAAATGATATAGCCATGTTTGTGCATGAGCCTTGGCTTGGGCAAAAGTCTGGAGCTTACCTGCTGAATTATTTTCATCTTACTAGACCTTGGGTCAGCATTTTTGTCTATTGTCCTTTAGAACTGTCAACAAGGTGACAATTAATAAACTTATAACCACAAGACCTCGCACTGTGCATGTTTAAAAATGAGGTGTTGGAAGTTATGTCACTCTTAGTTAAGGGGCTAAGGTTGCTAGTGGCAGAAGGCTTCCTTTTTGAGGAACTTGTCCATTGGTTGATTGTCTGGATTTTTGGGTCAGTTGCAAGCTTTTGGTGGTCTGATCCAGTGACATAATAAATGATAAATTTTGATTTTAAAACACTTCTTGCCTTGTCAGCTCTTGCACAGTGTCTGAGTTTAAGAATATTTTCATTTGACATTTTAAATGTTCTTGAGGCTGGAGAGCTTGGAGAATATTGTCTGATATAGGTTGTTCAGTGATTTCTGTGCAGAGGTGGGTCCATGTACCTGGGTTGAGCACTTGCAGGACTGCTTAACTATAGGAGCCTGGAAAGAAATGCTCTGTGACAAGCTCTTTAATGCATATTTATGGCAGCTGAGATTAAGGTGTATATCTTACTTACACTTTGGCAGTATCTTGTGGCTTACTTCTGCATTGTGACTACATATTTCCCCCCTTTTGCAGGGCAGCACTGCCATAGTGTTGTGCATCACAAAAGGATGTGGCACTTAAGGATTTTCCAAAGTGTAGTAATGTGAACTTCTGAGAATCATGGTTGTATAATTTTTTTAACTTTAAAGCCATTATTTACTAAATCAACATCTAAGATGAAATCTAAAAGTATCTATCCTAAGCAACTATCTTAGATAAACTAAAGTATACATTTACTAGGAAAGTATCTAGAAATGCTGAGATATATTTTTATTAAACTATAGCTAATAAATGTAAACCTTTTTGTATATAGAAAGATTACTACTAGCTATATCAAAATTAGTAATGCAAGTAAATGTTACAACTCCTACACTATAACACGGCCTGTAGGGGTGCATGCAAGCGTTGCTCACCATGATTTACTTTAACCAAACATACTAAGATACAACCTTAATGTTTAAGCCTTGCTTTTGTAGTTTCTTAAGCTATGCCATAGCAATCTTTTTAATGGAGTATTTTATGTGTTTTCTGTTTTTTTTTAAGTGGATCATACAGATTATAGGGTTATGGGGATTCTCTAAGGGGTTCCATGTTGGCATATGTTTTTCTCATCCTCTTTATTTATTATGACTAATGGATGGAGAGTTGTATTGGTTGTTAATAGATCTAGGTGGAGGATGTAGTCTCGCTTCTAATTCCAAAGCATGGTTATATAAACCCTGAGTTCTCACGTGGTGGGTATGGATTTGCTTGCAGATGGAATACAACATCCACAAGAAAGCAAGAATCAAGGTGACATTTAAGATACAAAGGAATGCAATAATGAGAGGCCACTGTTCTGGTATACAAATGTTTTTCTTATCATGAGACTGAACTGTTTATAATAAATAACCAGTTCAATTTCAGAAATAGTGATCTAAATTTTATGAAGGTCCTTGGCATATAAAAGACACTCAAGGTTATCAGCTAAAGAAAATTTATGACCTTGAAATGCAGAAATGGGAGTGATTTCCATCTCCTGGGAAACTAGATTAAGGGGGGTACAAGGTGATATGTCCAAAGCAGATATGTGCACCTGCAGGAGCAGAGATGAGTACTACTTTGTTGAGTAAGGTAAGTGGAGTAGTAGTACCATGTCTGTTATAAGTAACAGTTACTTTGGTAAAACTGGTGCTAACTAGCCATTGCGATCCTGCAATTTTAGCATGAGTCATTTTGGCTTTACCTGCAAAGGTCAAAGTAACCCTTATGCATCCCAGTATTTCCCCAGCCCTCCTTGCTGCCCTCTCACATTGCTTGCCCACCTTTAGGTCATCTGATATGACTACCCCCAGGTCCCTTTCCATTTTTGTTGTTGTTAGTATCTCACCCCCCATTGTGTACTCTTCCCCTGGGTTTTTGTTTCCCAGGTGCATTACCTTGCACTTCTTAGCATTGAATCTAAGCTGCCATACATTTGACCATTCCTCTAACCTTGCCAAGTCCCTTCTCATCCTTTCCACCCCACCTTGTGCATCAACTCTGTTGCAGATCTTTGTGTCATCTGCAAAGAGACATACTTTTCCTTACAGTCCCTCTGCAATGTTGCTTATAAAGACATTGAAGAGGACCGGTCCTAATACTGAACCCTGCAGTACCCCACTACTAACCCCCCTTTTTTCAGAGTGGACTCCATTTACTATTACTCTCTGTGTCCTATTCTCCAGCCAATTCTTTACCCAGGCTGTCATCTTGGGACCCACTCCCAGGCTGGCTAACTTGTATATTAATCTTTGTGTGGGACTGTGTCAAATGCCTTGCTAAAGTCTAGGTAGGTCATGTCCACAGCCCCTCCTGATCAACTACTTTGGTCACCCAGTCAAAGAAATCTATCAGATTTGTCTGGCATGACCTTCCGCTGTGAATCCATGCTGTCTTGGGTCCTGTGCCCCTCTGGCCTCTAGATACTCAACAGTTCTTTCCTTCAGAAGTGATTCCATCATTTTCCCTACCACTGAGGTTAAACTAACAGGTCTGTAGTTTCCTGCTTCTGCCTTGCTCCCACTTTTGTGAAGGGGAATCACATCTGCCCTCCTCCAGTCCTCAGGTACCACCCCATCCTCCCATGATTTGTTAAAGAGGGTAGTCAGAATGGCAGATAAAGGGGAGATATTGCTGATGGGTGATCTGAATATGCCAGATGTTAACTGGAGTGCAGTTGCAGCAGCCACTTCTAAGAGTGGGGTTATTCTAGATGCCCTACAGGGGGCATGCCTTAGACAAGTAGTATTGGAGCCCACTCGAGAGGGAGCAATCTTAGATCTGGTTCTCTCAAATGGAGATGAAGAGAGGATCACAGATGTAGAAGCGGGTAGCCATCTGGGAACTAGCGACCATCTGGAGTAATCTGGAGACCCAATCTCCTCAAAGACATAGACAGGATGGAAGCTGTCCAGAGGAGGGCAACTAAAATGGTGCAGGGTCTGCACTGGAAGACATATGAAGAGAGACTTAAGGAGCTTAATATGTATAGCCTCGAGGAAAAGAGGGAGAGGGGGGACATGATAGAAACTTTCAAGTACTTTTTCTCTTGAACCTTCACTGCCACTTCATTTGAGAACCATAGTGGTTTCTGCTCCTGCAGGTGCACATATCTGCTTTGGACATATCACCTTGTACCCCCCTTAATCCAGTTTCCCAGGAGATGGAAATCACTTCCATTTCTGCATTTTGGGGGCATTGGTGTTGCTAAGGCCACAAAGAACCTCAGTGATATACTCTAGGAAAGGTTTATTAGGACACAGCCAATGTTTCTTTAGTAGTTTGACGCATCTGTAAGTTTGGGACTAAGTATAAACCTATAGGTGTTTTAATTTTAATATAGGTATCTCCTTGCCAGGTACCCACATTAAGAATAGTCTTTATCCTGTAGACATTTTGTTGTTCTACCAGGGGACTGTTAATATAAAGGCAATGGTCATCATCTCTAAATTGACATGAACAGGAATAGTGCTTCCAAGACTGAAAGTGATATTCACATGTAGTGGCTCTATTTTCTCTGAAGTGGCTACACTCAAAATTGTTGTCATCAATTCTGTGGGACCTAAGTAGCATGTAATTTTTCCTGCCATTAAATCTCCTATGCCACTATTTACTTCCCTCAGCAATTTTTGTGTGATTGATGAACAGTAATTTGCTGAATAATGGTGAGGTCTGTACCTACAGTTTGAGCTAGGTTATGGAGTTTTTGCATGGTATTATTGAGAAGGGTGGTATGGAGGTTAACCATAACTACTTTATTTCCTACAGTACTTTCTATGGCTGATAGAAGCTTTCACTGTGTAGTGAGTTGCACCTTAATATTACCCTTATCTTTGCAAAGTTCCTTAACTGTACTCTTGGTGTTCATGCATAATCCAAAATTGGTTCCTATTGCTCTTAAACCAGAAAAGAATAGGCGGCTCTCTCTTTTTCAGTAGGTATGTCAGGGGTTTTAGGAAGTACAATAACAGTTTTTAACTGAAGTAAAATATTTTTCATGTCTTTCTCTATGTAAAGCATGTACTCTTGAAACCATTTTAGGACCTTTTTAGATAACCAAAAATGTTTTTACATGCTTTAACATTTACCTTAATTACATTGTATTGACTGGCCTAAAGTTGTTCCCCTTCCTCGGTGCAAGGTTACAGAAGAGTAGGGATTTGGTGCTGGGTATTTGAGTGGAGCCTGTGGAGTAAATTTACAAGTTTTCTCTCTTAATTGTCTGATCTCCCTTCTTAGCTGGTCAATAACATAGCTGCTTGTATCTCTGGCTTGGCTAGGCCATTACTGATCATTTCAGGCATTCAGAGGCTGTTTGGAAGCCTCTACCCCCTTTTTGTTGGGTTAATGGGGCCTACTTGATTTAGGGTTTCAACTGTCCCTTCCCGGATTTGGAAATTTTTTTGCTACCCCAGGAAGGTTGGGGGTAATTTCTTGTCTATTTTGGGGCAATTCTTTTCCTTCCATTTGAAGGGAGGCCTGATCACTAGTAATAGCAAAAAGCTTATTTTAAGGTTCTGAGTTAGGTTTTTTAACTGTGTCTGGGTTGACGGTTCTAAACATTTTCTGAACCAGCTCTATAATATCATTCATGGGGCTATCTGGTTCTACCCATGGCTGAACTAATGTCTTAACAGAGTGGTGAAGGCCTTTTAAGAATGCATCCTTTAGGTGGGGAAAAAGATCTTGGTCTTTCTCTTCCCAACCTAAGTAAAACATTCTGCTCAGGGTTTTGTAAAAATACTTTGGGGATTGATTTTTTTGGCATGTCTCTTTAAAAGCTGCTATTGAACTTTGAAAAGTTGTGTACTCTTTGATCAGTGCTGGACACATTTTATCAAAATTGGTTTTGATCTCAGGTTTTTGTCTAGCCATTCAGGCTTGAACTTCTGATACAACAGAAAACATTAAAACCCACAATGGATCCTCCGGGTTATTGATCCCAAAGTACTCCAACTGCAATTTAAAATCAAAAATGTAATCATCCACCTCAGTGCTAGCCTTGGGATTAAAGCTAGTACCTATGGCCTTTATAACTCAGATTTATTGTTTTGGATCTGGTTTGTATGGGGTTGCGGAACTAGACGTAGTGGGGCCAGATGTGGTAGGACCAGGTAGTGATTGGCTTGTCCCTGCAGGGGTAATATTTTGGCTATTAGTGGCCTAAGGGGCATTTGAAGGCTGTGCCCCTCCCAATTTTAGATCTTGAATTTCTTTGACTAAATCCTGGACCTTGACTGCAAGGTCCTCTGCCACAGGCTTTAGGGGGGTATTTGAGACAGGAGGTGGCAAGGGGTCAGCTGGCTGTAGGGACCCTGGCTGTTGACCAATGGCAACAAGGGACTCAGTAAATGCTTCATTGAGCTGATCTACCTCCTGATGAGCTGTACCTACCTTTTCTTTGGCTCTCTGGGCTGCTTTTATTTGAATTACAGCCTTTGCTATTTTTTTCTGACTCTCAACTTTTTTTGCCTGAAGTCTAACTATTTCAACTTCAAAAGCTCTTATTTGCTGTTGCAGGTCCCTGATTTTACTAGGCACAGGGTTTATTTGCTGTTTTAAATCCTCAGCTTCTTCTGTTAACCTCTGATTAATTGCTTTTAAGCTGTTTCTGTCTGCTTCATTTACTTTAAGAATGCCCAAATATTTTGCTTTTTTTATTCTAATTCATGCTGCAAGGCCTGAATTTGTGTGGTCTGGTCATGCATGCATTGATCAAGTTGAAAGCTAAGCTCCCCTAATGTACGGTATGCAGCCTGCTTTCGGCTTCCTGATGACAAATTCTATGTTGCAAGTACAGGGTATATCCCATTAGGGTATGGTTAAGCTATTTTTTTTTCTTTAGTCTAGTTTTGACTTCAGCTAAAAGTGTATTTAAAGAGCTACTGACACATCAAAGAAAATTTTGAAAAACATAATAATTAGGTATAACCCAGCTTCCATTCCAAATATGTTGTATATATTCTTCTCTACATCTTTTATCATAGAAAACTTTTGCATGAGTACATGATATTTATCTGTTAGAGTTCATCTGCCTCTATAGTTTACTCCCCACTTCATGTTATAATCCTCTGTTGTTACATCCCAGTCTGTTGCCATGGGAATAATTGTAATGTCCCAAGCAGTGCATTATGACCTCAGGTGGGGAGAAAGCAATAGGAATAGATGAACTCTTCAGGAGCAGATATCCTGTTTTCATGCAAATAACCTCAGTAATAAATAATTGGGAGGAGAACTGCAGAACTAATGTGAAATATAAATTGAACTATGTCTAAATATTATGTTTTCTTTAAGTTATCCTGGAGATGTTATCTGATCTTTAAATAATCACTAAGGTCTGAAAATTGTAGTTCATTAGCTGGTATGGTCACTAGGGGAATTTTCTGGTTGAAAATTGCTTTCTGGAAAAAGGTGTTTATTTCCCTTTGAACCACAGAAAGAATCTCCCCTGAGTATCCAAAGGAGATATCTAGTGCAGAGGGGTTATTTTTAATCTCATCTTTCGGAGGACTGTTTATAGGTGTGAGTATTGGAGGAGCATCCTCTTGATCCACTGGGAAAACTCCTGATGAAAACATATTTCACTTTTTAACTGTTAATATAAAGCAGGGGACTACAAAAACACTGCTGTCCCTTTAAAATCTTTTTTGCTCGTGGTTATGAATGACTTCCACTTTTTCTCAGACTGGCTAAACCCTGTGTGAAAAAAGGGAAGTGATTCCTTTGCCTCAGCTGGCAGGGTTTTTAACCATAAAATATATATTTTTCTGACAATCTTTATGAAACATTTAAACTTTTGACACAATTTAAGAATATTTTAATTGCAGTTCATACCCAAATAGTCTGGCTTAGCTAGAATTAGAATAAACCTCAGGTCCACCCAGGGACGCCATTTTGTGAACACAATGACTAGTAATTAATGTATCTCTGTTTGCTGTCTAGAGAAAGGTATACAGTAGATTATGCTCCCTTGTTTTTATCATGGTCACACTGAGACACCAGGCTTAATCTGAATCTGAGGTGCAATCAAAAGCTGTTTATTTCAATACCACAGTTAACATTTAAACATATTTGACATTTAAACAACAGTACAAAACATTCCTAGGAAATTTTATTAGACTTCTGTCTGTTCATGCAATTTATCTTCTTATACAATCTTTACAATGTACATATGGGGGCATTTTAAATCCAATCTGTAGGCCCTTAAAGGGGAACTGTCATCTACAGGATTTCTTAGTATCTGAAAGCCCATAAAAAGCTAATTTGAGTGAGCCATTGTGTATATCTGTGCATCTTTGCAGTCCAGAGTTATTCATATGCAAATCAGCCTGTAATTAAGGGCTGGTGGCCACCATATGTTTTGGGCTTCTGAAAGGAAATGATGTCGCCAAGGGTCTTGGACCCCTTTGACTATATTTAATCCAGGAGGTTAAATAGGAATTCAAGTGTTTTTATTAAGTTTGTTTTAAGGCATTATAACAACACTTTCTACATCTATAATTGTTTTGTATGTACACTGAAACTAGTAAGTTATCATCTTTACATTTCAAACTGTTAGTAAAAATAATCCATCTTCAGGTTTGCTTTAACCTCTAGGCTATACTGTCAGCTGAATATGTCAATACAGATTTCTGGGGCTGCCCCAGTACCAACTTTTGTCTTTTTCCATTTCCTGTTTTACAGTCTTTTTTCTTACAGTTTTGGGTGTGAACTGAGGTTTACAAGATGCAATTGTGGTTATGTACCTACTGGCCTGGCATCATGGCCTCCCTGTGTTTCCACAATACACCCGGAAACAAGCTGTTGCTCACTGTGCCTTTCCTGGACAAAGATAGTAAAAACAATCTAAGCATGTGTTATGATTCTGAAAATATTATGCTCTTTCTATCCAGATTTGACTTGAAAAGAAAAAATAGGACTCAATTGCTTGTTTATTAATTGCAAAAAACTAATATGGACAACATTGTTACAACATGCATAATCTGAAATGCATTATTAAAAGAGTATATTACTTCTTTTGAGGAAGTTAAAAGTATTACCATTTCTTACTGAAATACTTTGGATGGAATGGGATTTTGTAATTACAGTAGTAGTGCTGAATTAATCAAGGGATTTTTAAGGATTTTTAGAAATCCCTATTGAGAATTGTGAAACCTTTGGTTAGGGATTTTGTTTTGTTTGTTAGTGTGTTCACTGCTACCCGGAGATTGTGCTTCCATCTGATAGTCTAGTTGAAAATCTACCAGGTGACACTTGAGTACTGTAATAGTAACTGGCCTCTTTCTGTAGGTATAACAAAACTAATTTTTGAGGATTTTTTTCCCTAAATTTTGTGAAGAATAAATAGGGAAGGTATATCTTCTGTTACTCCTTTATTTTTCTCTGTAGCAAAGTGTTTCTTACATGCTATATCTTCTCTGAAACTATTACAGGTGGTGCTTTATAGGTTTTACAGTTTTATCTAACATTAGGATAAGCTTTCAGGGTTACTACATTTGTTGTTGACTGATTTGTTTCTGCTCTTACCTCCTTGTTCTTTCATCCATGATTCTTCTTTTTCGGCAGTGGAAGGGCCCAGCCACCCACCCCCATCCCCACCACCCCACACTACACTCCTTTTATAGGGTACTACAGTTGTGACATTTCCTGTGGCAAAGCAGGAAGGGGCAGAGCAGTGGGGCATCCACAAGGTGAGCTCATTTACAGGGGCACTAGTAATTTAGCTTGTTATAACAAGTTATATGAAAACAAAACACAAAATCAAACCATTACTTGCATTTTTTTCCTTCTAATTACTTTGACCAGGTTATAAACCCAGCAACTTATCTGGAATAGATATCATAAACTGCAGGTACTGTGGAACACTTCAGAATGACAGTCTTACAGGATTTAGGACACTGTCCTACATGCTGGGCCATTGGAGATCTTAGAGCTCAGCTCCGGGCAGCTTGGGCAGAGATTGCGCACCTCAAATTTCATATTCAAGAGGAAATACATTATAAGAACCACCCGCCATCTCCCCAACATCCAACAGAAGAACCTCGACCGCAGAGGGTAGTTGGTCCAGGAGGTTGGCAGGTGGTTAGGAGAGGCAAATCGGGTGCCCAATCACTCTGTGCTCTCCAAATGTATTACCCCCAAAAACCATATAAACACTACAAACAGGCATCTGCCTCAATCTCTGAAATCAAACAAAGGGGCAGAGGACACTGCAGAGCAGGACACTGCAGCACAGGAGCTAGCACAACAAAACTTACCCAAATCAGGAACCAAAACAAAAAAAACAAAAAGGAAATCCAAAAAACTTCTGATCATAGGAGACTCTATGATTCGGGGAGTTGATACCCATCTCCAGCCAGGGGTAATGGTCAGATGTCTCGCAGGTACCTCAGCACAGAGAGACACTGACCGCATTGCTAAAATTGTTCACAAAGCAGGAGAAAACATTGATGTCCTGGTACACATAGGGACTAATGATCTCACCAGCCAGTCAGTTGTGGAGTTCAAGGAACACCTGACCAGGCTGGGTGACAAACTATCATCCATTTTGTCCAACATCTCCTTCTCTAAGATCCTGCCAGTCTGGGAGAGGGAAGCAGATGGATGGAAGGTCAGAAAAGGGGAGATAGGGGAGCTAATCATGTGGCTCAAGGTCTGGTGCCAGAAAAAAGGACACAGATGTGTAGAGAACTTGCAACAGTTCTGGGACAAAAGTTATTTCAATTTGATGGACTGCATCTGACTAAGGAGGGAGTCAGTGCATTGGGGCAGAAGTTTGATGTCTTTGCAGAATATTTAAACTAGCAAATGGGCAGAGGGGTGCAGCACCCCATAAATCGACTGGGAAGAACACCTCTCCCCCCTCAGCTAGTGGTCAAACAGGGATTCATCATGTTTGCAGATCAATTGCATCACCAGGTAAGAAAAAAGGTCCATCTTCCCATATGACGCACAGGAGAAATGCAAACCTCACCCAACAACTAACACACCGAAATCTGGCCAATGGAAAATCATGTACACAAATGCTCACAGCCTGGGAAATAAGATCCCAGGCCTGCAGGCAATATTATCAGAGGCTAAACTGGACATAGCAGCAATTAATGAGACATGATTTAGCAGTAACCACACTTGGGAGACTTCAGTACCTGGCTATGTACTGTTCAGAAGAGACCGAGGTGCAAAAAGGGAGGGGTTGGAGTGGCCCTGTATGTCAATGAAAATATCAAAGCTACAGAAATTCAGAATACACATAAGGAGCCAGAAGAAAAATGTACAGAGCAGGTGAGGAACATTACTATATGATGAAGAACTGTGGGTCACCCTGGAAACAGGAAATGGGACAGCCATATGAACTGGGGTTGTCCACAGGCCCCCAGACCAGGGGGAGGACATAGACACATTACTGTTAGAAGATATACAAAACATGACAGCTAAAGGAGAGGTTCTGATAATGGGAGACTTCAACATGCTGGATACAGATTGGTCAATACCAGCAGGAACATCTGCCAGAACTAAACACATGGTGGATTTCCTGCAGGGGGAGTGCCTCAAACAACTGGTACAATAACCCACAAGAGACAGGGCTATCCTAGATCTAGTACTGACAAACAGGGAATGGATCACAGATCTCCAGGTAGACAGTCACCTGGAGGCCAGTGATCATCACATGGTATGGTTAAATTTGGTCACTACATCTAAATCATCCCATTCCAAGGCAAAAATATGGGACTTCAGAGGAGCTGAATTTGATAAGATGGCCAATAGAGTTAAGCTAGCCCTGGCAAAAAGAAACACAGGGAAGGGGGTACAGGAAAAGTGGGCAAGCAAAAAGGATGCAATACTTGAAGCAACATCCCATTGTGTTAGACAGAAAAGGAAGTGCAAAAGAAGAAGGAAACCACTTTGGTTCTCAAATACAGTAGCAGAAAAGGTCAGAGCCAAAAGGCTGGCCTTCAGGAAATATAATGGAACATAGCAGGATGAAGATAGGGAGGCATATCAAACTGTCCTAAGGGAAGCAGGGAAGGCAGTAAAGCAGGCAAAGTCCCAAAGTAAGAAAACACTAGCACAAACAGTAAAAGAAGGTGACAAGACTTTCTATAGATACATTAGTGAAAGGAGAAAGTCCAGAGGGCGTATTGCTAAGCTTAAAGAGAAAAGGGGGCATGTGAGGAGGAGGATCCTGTAAAAGCATCTATCCTAAATAAATACTTTTGCTCAGTATTTACTGAAGAGAAGGTAGGACAGGGCCCACAGTTCAGCACCATGGACACAGGGGGGATGGAGGTGAGCACTACTCCCTTCACAAAAGAAAGGGTCCTACAAGAGCTCGCTAAGCTCAGGGTGGACAAGGCAATGGGACCTGATGGCATACATCCTAGGGTACTTAAGGAACTAAGGACGGAACTTGCAGAGCCATTAGTAGAACTGTTTAATGAGTCTCTGAGCACAGGAGAGGTCCCAGAAGACTGAAGAAGGGCTCATGTGATCCCGCTCCACAAGAATGGTAGCAGGGAGGAGGCAGGGAACTACAGACCAGTCAGTCTTACCTCAGTAGTGGGCAAGATTATGGAGGCACTCCTTAAGGAAAGGAGAGTGCAACACCTGGAATCCATATGGGCTCAGGATCCAAGACAGTATGGCTTTACAAAAGGAAGGTCCTGTCAAACTAATCTCATAGATTTATTTGACTGGGTAACCAGAGTGGTGGACCAAGAGGGAGCAGTTGATGTCACCTACCTTGACTTCAGCAAAGCTTTTGACACTGTTTCATATGGAAGATTGATAAATAAGCTGGGTAGGCTTGGGGTGGGTCAGAAGTTGGTCAACTGGATGGCAAACTGGCTGACGGACAGAAAACAGAGCATGGTGGTAAATGGTACACAGTCAGAAGAGATGCAAGTCACAAGTGGGGTACCACAGGGATCAGTCTTGGGGCCAGTCCTCTTCAATATCTTCATTAGTGACATTACAAATGGACTAGAGGGTAAGGCTTGTCTGTTGCAGATGACACCAAGATCTGCAACAGAGTAGATGATCCAGATGGGGTGGGCAGAATGAGAAGAGATCTGGATAAACGAGCAAAATGGGCAGAAGAGTGGCAACTGTGATTTAATGCAAAGAAGTGCAAGATCATGCATATAGGGAAGAGAAACCCTGAAGCCACCTATAGGCTGGGAGGGGAGTTGCTGGCAGTCACAAAGGAAGAAAGAGTCTTGGGCATCATCATCATCATCATCATCATCATCACTGATGAACTGAAATCATCCAAGCAGACCTCTAAAGCAGTAGGTAAGGCTAGGGGGATGTTAGGGTGTATTAGTAGGGGTATCACAAGTCGTAAGAGGGAGGTAATAATCCCTCTTTACAAGACACTGGTTAGGCCCCATCTGGAGTGCTGCATGCAGTACTGGAGGCCACACTTTCACAAGGACATTAACCAAATTGAGGCAGTCCAGAGAAGGGCAACCTAAATGGTGCAGGGACAGCATCAGAAAACATATGAGGATAGATTAACTGAGCTCAATATGTATACCCTTGAGCAAAGGAGGGAGAGAGGTGATATGGTCGAAACATTCAAACACCTTAAAGGCATTAACAAGGTGAAAAAGTTTAACATTTTTAAATATAAGAAAAATAGCAGGACAAGAGGACACAGCATGAGATTAGAAGGAGGCCGATTAAGGGGGAATGTGAGGAAATTCTTTTTCACAAAAAGGGTGGTGGATGCATGGAACAGCCTACCTCAGGAAGTGGTGGCTATGAATACAGTGCATGGCTTCAAACAGGCATGGGATAGACATAAGGGAGCAATACTGATGAGTATGAATAGATTGGCCACTGACAGAGCAAAGGCCGATGGCACATTAATAAGGTAGAAAAAGAAATGGGCAAACTGGATGGGCCTTGCAGTCTTTATCTGCCATCAACTTCTATGTTTCTATGTTCTATGTTTCTATATCCTGCATAGTCTTTTTTTTTTTCATTAATCTTATTTCTCTCCTGGCCCATGGCTGGCATTTCTTTTTTCCAGGCATCCTTGACTCCGGCCGCCATTCGTCCCTGCACCTCCACACATGGACCATCACCACTTACCCCCAAGGCTTGCCCCCATGGTGGAGAGGTGAGGAGTCCCTCATCTTCCTCACCAGGTCCAGATCCGGTGTTGTGGCAATGTTCTCAGAGGTGCACAGTCATTGACAAATTGCCATCAAGCTGCTCAACCAGTGCCTTTTTCCACTGTTTCTCCCCCTTGCAGAGAGGAGGCATGCAGGACACCAGCGGAGGAAGTGCACACACATCCACTCACACTCCTCCAGGTGTCTGCCCCCTCTCTGACCCTTAATCTGCAGCATCAGTGGCCCTGCCCCCCCCCCAGCCACTGCCAGGGGCCAGTAATGCACTGATTGCCGGGAACCACCCTTCCCCAGAGAAGGAGAGCAGTCCCATGGACGTTCAATGCTTTTTCTTCCCTCCTGACCCTTGGCAATCTATGCTCTTTCCCAAACAGTGGTCACCAGCACTGTGTGAGGTATTGTGTCCTGCATAGCCTTTTTGAATGCCACAGTCTGAGGTGGATCTGAAATTGCCCTCAACTTTCTCTGTATGTACTGTAATTCCTAATCTGCTGGTACATAAAGAAATTGGTAAGTCCTACCTCAAAACATTGTTGCAGTTGCTTAAAGCAGCACACTTTCCCTTGTAAAATCAATTGCTGTGAACAGCACAGGCCCCTCTCTTCCATTGTCTATATCATCTGTCTACCTTGGCCAGGAGGAACTTTCAGTTCTATGCAAGCCATTTGAACAACCACATAAATGGGTCTAATTTAAAATTATATCTCACTTGAACCCCCATTTTCAAAGTGATCTCCATGGCTGTGAGACAGGACTGTTGGGCAGCTTTCTTGAATTGCTGATTAAATGATCTTGCTCCCAGTGGAGGGCTCCACTCTTCCAGCAGTTCTGTCTCCTTCCATTTGTTTTTGTAAAATGGAGCAGACCACTGCAGCATAATCCACATATGGGCCACTATGAAGCATCCTTCAAAATCTGGCAGTGCCCTTCCACCCTCTTCATTCTGCTTCTTCAATAGCTTAATTGTGACTCTAGGTTTCTTTCAGAATTTTAGAATAATTGTCTGCAAATCCTTAAGCTTCTTCCAGGGAACTGACACTAGCATGCTTTGAAATAAGTTCAAGTATTTTGATAGTATATTCATTACAATTGAGTTAATCCTTGACTATAACAGTAGTTTTAGGAGTGACCATCTATTTAGATCTCCTCATGCTTTTGTGGTCATCGTAAAAAAAACAGCCTAAAGCTATTCTTTACCGACTGTGCCACCAAATATTTAATCTGCTGCTTGCCGCAATTAGAACCACAGAAAAAGAGTGTGCACTGAGAAAGTGGTGCTCAGAAACAACCATAACACTACCAAAATGAGTTTCGAGCACACACAACCTCTTAAAAAGGGATGCCACCACAATGGAGAGTTGAAAAATGTAATCCATAAGCAGACAAAACAACTGTGTCCTGCTTGATGCGTTTCAGACAATGCTATGTCCTTTATCAAACGCGGAGTTCACAGACAACAATTAATACTTTAAAAAAACATGTAATTTATGACATCATTAGTTCATCAGTGTTTCATTGGTTGAAAAAGCCATTTACATTTTTTATTATTACTATTGGCTAATAAAAACTGCCACCTCTTAATATAGAGTATATCATTATAATGTGCAAACACCTACATACAGCATTAGTTCCAAAACTGTATACTAAAATACAAAACACAACATCAAGTTGATTATTATACAATCTTTAAAAACTATACTTCAAATAATAAAAAGAAAACAAGGGAAAATTGTATAACAAAAGAGAGGGAGAGGGGACAGAAGGGAGGGGAAGAGGGGAGGGAGCAGGGGAAAAACAAGAATAACTAAGAATGAAATTTAAAACAGATGCACAGCTCATATTATTATATGAACCTAACTAGGTTCAATGTTACTAGTTTGTGCATATCACATATTGCTTTTTACTGAATTTATAAATACACTTTAATGCAAGCTTATAGTAAACTACTAAAATTGAGGAAAGTTGAACACAGAACATCTCCTATTGCTAGGTCAAAATTAGCATTATCAAAATATATATATATATATATATATATATATATATATACACACACACACACACACACACACACACACACACACACACACACACATATAGGTAAACAAAGGAGGAGGGTGGGGGTAGAGTCTAATTTTGTTCCCCTCACTCTCTTATTTTAAGGTAGGGCAGAGATCCAAATGACTATCAAGTCCTGTTTTTTTTTATGTGCTTGAATGCATCACAGTGGGGGGATTCCCTGTCCCACCAGAGGCAGTGGGTATCATTGGTGGGGGGGCACTCGCTCATTACAGCAGGGTCCTCGCTGCCATAGCTTGCACCTCCTCCATGACTAAAACTTCATACTTTAGTGAATGGTGTGGAGCAGTGGCATGCCCCCGCCACGCCCCTAGAGTGCCCATGGTGTGTAGTTGTGTGGGCAGCCAGGGACTGAGTGTGCACTGGGCTCATGCACCTGCTGTGAATGCTGCTGGGACCTGCTAGACCCCTGCTGCACAGCATTCAGACTTAGGGTTGCCTACACACCTCAGATACACAGCGTGTAGGTAATCTGCTCTATCATGTGTAGGACCCCTTAAGGCCATAACTCATATAATTCCATCAATCAATCAATCAATTAATTTTATTTGTATACTGGAGAATATGTGAGCAAAAATGCCCATTTTCAAAAATGTCCAGTGGAGGAATACAACAGATAAAGTATATAAACATAACAGAGTCAAACATTTACAACATATATGCAAGGGTATCAATACACTGCAAAACAAATGACAATCAGTTACAAAAATGTTTACAGGATAGGCAGAGTATTTTGAAGCAGAAATGTTGGCATTATAGACAAGGAGAGAAAATATCTGTAGAAAGGCAAGAAAAGAATGGGGCAGAACCCTAAAGTGCAACTTGTGGGGATAGTGCAAGTCTATCGGAATTGGTAACATTCAGGGAGTCTTCAGTCAATGCATGATCCAGGCTATGAGAAATAGGTGAGGAGAGTGCAAGGATGTGTGTGTTTGAGGGAAAGTAAGGTAAGACTGGGTTGGGCTATGGGGGGGGAGACAGAGGGGTCATGGGGGTGGAAACAGGGGAGGTGACAGCCGAGATTAGCATGGAGCAACCACAGTTGGCCGAATTGAGGATGTGAGCCTCGAGGGAGGAGTTGAGAGAGTTGATGGGCCTACAGGCCTGGATTACAGGGAGCAGTTTGTCGTACAACTTTGTGCCCTTGAAGAAGATTGAGTTCTGAGCCTGCCTGGAGTGTCAAAAACCATACTGGAGGCACCTCTGGTGGACCGCCCTCGGGCAGAAAGTGGGAAAAGGGAGTTAACGCTGAACGGCAGCAATTTGTGGTAAATCTTGTGGAGGAAGGACAGCATTATTAGACTGAACCTTCCTTCTAGGGTGGGCCAGCTGAGGGAGGAGTAGACGGTATAGTGGTGAGTTTTCCAGGGGAGACTGGTAACAAAACAAGCTATGCTGTTGTAAGTAGATCTTAGTTTGGAGAAGAGGTGTGATGAGGTAGGAGGAGAGAAGATGATAGATCCATAGTCTATAAGAGGCAGGAGAAGAGAGCTAGCTAGGGGAAGTCTGGAAGGGGAACCAGGAACTTTCTAAACCTGTAGAGAAGACCAAGCCTCATATGGATCTTCTTTATGAGGTTGTTGATATGGACATTGTAGGAGAGGTGGGGGTCCAAGAAGAGACCAAGGTATTTGAATTCTGACATCTGTTCAATGAGGTTTCCAGAGTTGTAGAGTAGTGTAAAGGGCTTTCTTAGGGCCCAAGAAGATCATGAACTTGGTCTTCTTGGAACTGAGGACCATGCCATTCCCAGAGAACCAAGAGTGCAGCTTCCTGAAATCAGACTGCAAACTGTGGAACATAGAGGCAGGGTTTTCATTGCTACAGAAGAGGGCTGTGTCATCAGCATATAGGACAAGTTGTGTGGTTTGGCAGATAGAGGGAAGGTTATTAATGAAAAGTGAGAAAAGAAGAGGGCCCAGGATAGAGCCCTGGGGGACCTGATATTTAATAAGACATTCAGCGGAGAGGTGACCTTCGATTGAAGTTTGATGGAATCTCCTGGAAAGGTAGCTTCTTACCCAATTAATTACATTATCTGAAAGGTGAAGACATCTAAGGGTGTCAAGGAGGAGGGCATGGTCCACAAGGTCAAACTCCTTGGTCAGGTCCACAAAAACAGACCCAGTATACTGGCCTGTGTCGTTGGCCTTAAGGATGTCATTAGTGAACCTGACTAGGACTGTTTCAGTGCTGTGTCCAGATCTGAATCTATGCTGGGCACTAGAGAGTAAGTTGTTGGATTTGAGGTTGGTTGTGAGTTCAGAGTGCAATACAATCAATATTTTTTGAAAGGGGGGACGAGGAGGAAAATAGGGCAGAAGTTTCCAACATCATTTCTGGACCCAGACTTGAATAACGGTTTTATGGTGGCAGTTTTCCAGGTATTTGGGGGAAAAAGCCAGAACAGAGGGAGTGGTTGAGTAGATTGGTGATGGGAATAGCTAGAGCATCGATGGACAGTTTAAGGATTTTATAGTTAACACCGTTGGCCACTTTGCTGGGTTTTGGGTTGTTCCTACGAATAAGCTTGATGGTGTCTGTAGGTTTAAGGGCCTTAAAGTAGAAACTGGGGAGGAGACTATCTGTAGTGTTGGGGCAGAGGGGATGAGAGGGGGAAAGGTGGGCAGGGGGGAGTTGGGGGTAGGTTTGTATTTTTCGAGGTTGCCAAAAAAAGAGTTAAAGATGTTTGTCACTTCAGTTGGATCGTTGATTTCTCTACTGCCATGGTACAAAGTGATGGGATTAGAATTTTTGGTTTTGCTAAGTAGCGACTTGTGGGTACCCCACAGCTGACGGGGGTGGGAGGATTCCCCAAGTTGTTTATCATGCAGGAAATCAATTTTTGCTTTTCTTACAGCCATTCTGTACTTGTTACAAAGAGACCTGTAAAGGGTGAGTTGGGCAGAGTCTTTGAGCTTCGAGTAACAGGCCCAGGCTTTGTCCCACATTCTCATCATCTTCATAATATCGGGAGTGACCCATTCATTAATTTTACCCCTTGTTCTAATTTTTTGAGTGAAGCATGTTTATCAGAGACACCGACAAGGGTGCTGGAGAATTTCTGTTTGGATAGAGTCGCAGTTGCCAGGCCCAATGGTGAATGACCAGTCAACTAGGCTGAGATCACGGGTTATTAATTTGATGTTAAGGTCAATCTCCTGGTAAAAATACATTTTTTGGAGGGGGGTGCTTGAGTAGTCAAGCAGACCAAAGGCAATAGATGGCACAATGATCACTAATAGAGTCTGGCAGAACTCTGAAGTTGGTGATGCAGGTGGGGTGCAAGACAATTATCCGGTCAATAAGTGAATGAGTTCCAGTTTTATAATTAGATCTAGTGAGTGAGGCGACAAGCTGGTGGAGCCCTATATTTTCAGTACAAGATTTGGTGGTGTTGGCTTGGCTGGAGACCCAGTTAATGTTAAAGTCCCCAAGGAGGATCCACTCTCTATTGAGTGGGAGGGAATGTTTGAGGGATAGCAGTGACCTGAGGTCAGAGAGCAGGGTTACTGAGGGGAGTTAGGTGGTCCATATAGTTCTAACCCCTCCCAGACTCATCTGACAGATTTTTCCAGGTTGGTTAGGTACAGCAGGACATTGTCTGCATACAGTGATATTTTCGGGGCTCACTCCCAATATTCATCCACTCTTTGTTATGGTCCTAGGAAATCCATTGTGCCAAACAGCTGAATGTATAGTGCAATAAGAGCGAGGAGAGGGGGCACCCCTGCCACGTAGCACTGGACAACCCAATTGCCTGAGAAATGCCTTAATTTGTTCATTTATATGCTGTTAGAAATTAGTATAACTTGGAAATGCTAAAGATGTGCTGTAGTTTTCTTGAAAGCCAAATTTAGCTAAGACATGGTACAGGAAGCTCCACACAACTTTGTCAGAAGTTTTTGCAGTGTCTAGTTTCATTATTACTGCCTTTATTTTATAATTTCAAATATAATCAGTTGTATGTGTAGAGCACAGAACATTGTTTGAGGCTTGGTGTGATTGTATGAAACCGGTTTGGTCTGAGGATATTAAGGATGGGAGCACCTTATTAAGTCGTGTTACCATAATGGCTGTGAATAGTTTATGGCCCATATTTAGGATGAAAATGAGTGTATGAGAGCTATGTGGGTCAGGTCCTTACCCTCTTTGGAGAATACCAAGATGGTGGCATATTGTCAAGTTGGAGATGAGGCTTTCACACCTCAAGCACCCCACTGAATACCTTCCTCAGCCAGAGGTACAACCTGGTCCTGAAATTGCTTATAAGAGTCAAACCTGTCTATACCCAGGTACTTACCTGGCTTTTTATTTGATTTTATTTTTTTATTGCCTTACTAGTTTCAAGGTCAGAAATGGGGAGAATTAAGAAATGTCCATGGTTTGCCATAATATGTGGGAGATTGGGTTCTACTAAATATGCCTTTCATTTTCCAGACTCGTTTCCTTGTGTGGTCTGTAAAGGGCACTGTAAAAATGTTCAAAGGCAGCACAAATGTGCTAATTTTTCATCATCAGTTCATCAGTGGGGGGATGATAAATCCAGGTGATACAATCATTTGTGCCCTGCTTCCACAACCTAAAGGCCAGGAGTTTTGTGTCTTTTGGAACCTCCCTCGCAGTACTTTTGTTTTAAGAATAACAGAGACTTTACAGTCTCTGCCTGCTGCAATGCCTGCAGTTATGCATTAACCTTTTTTTCTCTAAATCTCTCCCCCTTTCCCTCTTTACTTTCTTGTTACATACATTGACACTCAGACTTTTTTGGGGGCAGCTATGGAATAGTCAGTCACTCCTTTGAGTACACCCTTTAATGTCCCCCACAATATATTAGGGAACACCTTATTGCATATTGCTGCCATAATGACTGTGAATAGTTTATAGCCTCTATTTAAGATGTAAATGGGTGGGTCAGAGCTCTGCGGGTCAGGTTTTTACCCTTCTTAGGGAGTACCAGGATGGAAGCATATTCTCAAGTTGGAGGTGGGGGCTCCCCCCCCCAGAACCCCATTGAACACCTTCCTCAGCAGAGGTAAAACCTGGTCTCAAAAACGCATAAAAAATTCTGAGCTAAACCAGTTTGCACCTGGACACTTATTTGATGTTCAGTTTTTTATTGCTGTACTAATTGCGAGGTCAGAAATCGGGACCGTTAAGAAATGTCTATGCTTATCCATATTCTGTGAGAGATTGGGCTTTACTAATACATTTTGTTTTTCTACACTAATCTTCTTTGGGGGGGGGGGCTGTAAAGGGCTCTGTAAGAATGTTTGAAGGCAGCAGGAATTTGCAAATTATTTTTTTTTAACCGGAAGAGACGCACTAAGCTAAAAGCTTGTTTACAGGTGTGACCTGGGAGCACAAGGAAGTTATGTAACTCGCTCAGGGTCACACAGTATGCAAGTGGTGGCTGTGGGATTCAAACCCAGGTCTCCAGGTTTGCAGCTCAGAGCCTTAAACCACTGTGCTGTGCTGCCTTGTTCATTATCTGTTCATCAGTGGAGGGATGGCAAATCTGGGTGATACAGTCATTTGCAGCCTGCTTCTGTAATTTCAAGGCCAGAAGTTTCATGGCTCTGGAACCTCCCTCATAGTACTTTCTTTTTAAGAATAAAAGGTACTTTTCAGTAGAAGTGAGCCAAAGTTTAAATTCATGGGTGAATTTGCTGTGAAGCAGCTGACATTTATCTCTACAGAGCTCTGTGAAATTTCCCCAGCTTCAAAAAACTACAAAATGGTGAAGTGCAGAATTTCACCCATGAACGGTGGAATTTCACTCACAAATTGTGGAATTTCAGTGAATTTCCACCATTTGAGGGCACAATTCTGGAAGTCAAGGGCAAAATTCTGCACTTTACGGGTGGAATTTTGTACTTTGTGGCAGAATTTCATCATGTGGAATTTGCAAAATTTTGTGGAATTCACAGATTAATCCACAGAATGAAGTTTGCCAACTTCACCCACTGCTACTTTTCAGTCTCTGCCTATTACAATGCCTGCAGTTCTGGTGTAACTTTCTTTTTCTCTTAATATCTCCCCTCCTTTTCCCTTCTGCTTTTTATTCAGGTCCTCTTTTTTCTAGTTCCTGTTTCTTGCACTGATGCTTACATTGTTTTTGGGCAGCTATGGAGATAATCATTACCTTGAGTACCACCTTTAATGTATCCCACCGTGTATTAGGGGCTAACTTAGGGGACTCATTCTCCCAAACTAGTCTGCTATTTTCCTTTTTTTTTTCTTTACCTTTGGTTGCACAAGAGGGACATGTTCAAACACCAGAGGGTTTTTTCTTTGTGATACCCATGTCTAAAAACATTATCAGAGGTTTTTGCTCTGAAGGGGAAAAGGACCCCCACCCAAATTAAATCCAGTTTATTCAGTTTAGGAGTATTCATCATAAAATAGCCTAGTCTGGAATATATTTTGAAACTTTTAAGGTACTTCTGTCTCCAAACATCACAATGGCCCAGTTCTTTTGGCAACTTCCCAACTTTCTTGATGATAGTTGAGTTTGACTGTCAAGGTAGTGTCCTGCTGCCTATTAAGCATTATATTTAGGTCTGGTCTTCCCTTATTAACAACACCCATCTCAGTGTTGACACCAACATTTTCAGCAACTGTTAATAGAATTTAAATGGAGAGCACAGGGGGTGTATATGTTTGCTACCATGATCTTCACATCTTGTATGACCCCAATTACTACTAAAATACATATCAAATCAGGAATCCATCTTCATCAAGCCAACCCATATTACTCAGTATTACTCTGTTCTTAAAAGGCAGAAGAAGGCACTTGGCCCATCGGGACTGTATTCCCCACTCCATGTTGGGGGTATTTTTTAGTTGTCATGCCCAAGTAGGTACTTGTCCAGGTTATGTTTAAACATATTAAAATTATTAGAGTCAACTATATATTGTGGAAGTGAATTCCATAGAGTAAATACTCATACAGTAAAGAAATATTTTATTTTATTTGTTACTACCCTTGGGATACACAATTGTCTGTTGTGACATCTAAGGCTACTGGGTTTCTGCGCAAAACTGACATTACAATCAGCCATTAGTTGTTTGTCATTTAGTATATTAAAAGTAATAGCAGGTCTTCCTGGCCCCTTCTAACTTTAAGGTTTTAAAGATGTAAGGACTTTACTCTTTCTTGATGGGGTAGTTTACTGACCCTGGGTATACATTTTAGTAGCACTCCTCTTGACACTGTCTATTATTTTTACATCCTTTGTTAAGTAAGGGGCCCAAAAGGAGGCAGCATAATCAATAGGAGGCCTGACAAAGGATCTATACAGGGGCACTATTCATGTTTCATTTCTACAGATGAATGATCTCTTTACAGCAGTCAAAATTCTGTTGGCCACTTTTGCCACATGAGGAAAGTGTTCTTCTGGTGCAAGTAAACTATTGACTACTATACCTAGGTCTTTTCCGGATGTTACAGCTTTTACTGGTTCATTATTCAATGAATATTCTGTTTGAGGATTTTTTGCCCCAAAATACAGCACATTTGTTAACATTAAATGCCATTTTATTTAAAATAGCCCATTTTTCAATTTGTTGCAGATCTAGTACAACATTATCAATTTTATTTTCTGTGTCTACTTCAGCACTTAGTTTAGTATCCTCTGCAAATCTGCATGTATAACATCCAATTCCTTGTTGTAAGTCAGATATAAAAATTCCAAACAGTGTGGGTCCCAGCACAGACCCTGAGGCATAGACTTTGATGGCAGATAAGGACCACTTGGCCCACCCAGTCTGTCCATTTCCATACCTACTGGATAAGCTGCAGATTCTAGTTAACCAACAGCCTACTTCCTGCAACCCCCCACTATAATTGCCTTGTGTCTGTCCCATGCATGTTTGAATTCCCCCCCTGTTTTAGACCCAATGACCTCCTCAGGAAGGCTGTTCCATGTATCCACCACTCTCTCCGTGAAAAAAAATTTCCTCACATTACCCCTGAGCCGTCCTCCCTCCATCTTTAAATTGTGCCCCCTTGTTCTTACACGTCTCTTTTTCTGAAAGATGCTACCCTCCTGGACTTTGTCGATTCCCTTGAGGTACCTGAATGGTTCTATCATGTCCCCCCATCCCTCTTTTCATCAATAGTATACATATTAAGCTCTCTGTCTCTCTCTTCCTATGGCTTCTGCTGCAGACCCTGCACCATTTTAGTTGCCCTCCTCTGGACTGCTTCCATCCTGTCTATGTCCTTGCATAGATGAGGTCTCCAAAACTGCACACAGTACTCCAGATGGGGTCTCACCAACTGTCTGTACAGAGGGATAACCACTTCACTTTTTCTACTTGTGATGCCCCTTCCTATGCATCCCAGTATCCCCATGGCTCTCCTTACCAACTTCTCACATTGCTTACCCACCTTTAGATCATCTGATATGACTACCCCCAGGTCCCTTTCCATTTTTGCTGTTGTTAGTACCTCCCCTGCTATTGTGTACTCTTCTCCTGGGTTTTTGTTTCCCAGGTGCATTACTTTGCACTTCTTTGTATTGAATCTAAGTTGCCACATGTCTGACCGTTCCTCCAACCTTGCCAAGTCCCTTCTCATCTTTTCTACCCACCTTGTGTATCAACTCTGTTACAGATCTTTGTGTCATCTACAAAGAGGCATACCTTTCCCTCCAGACCCTCTGCAATGTCACCTTTAAAGATGTTAAAGAGGACTGGAGCCAGTACTGAGCCCTGAGGTACTCCACTAGTAACCCCCCTTTCTTCAGAATGTGTTCCATTCACTATTATCTTCTGTGTCCTGTTGTGCAGCCAGTTTGCTACCCAGGCTACCACCCTGTGACCCACTCCCAGGCTGGCTAACTTGATTATTAATCTTTTATGCGGGACTGTGTCAAATGCCTTGCTAAAGTCTAGGTAGACCATATCCACAGCCCCTCCCTGGTCTATTACGTTGGTCACCCAGTCGATGAAATCAATTAGGTTCCTCTGACATGACCTTCCTGCTGTAAATCCATGCTGCTTTGGGTCCTGTACCCCACTGGTCTCTAGGTACTCAACAATTCTTTCTTTCAGAAGTGATTCCATCATTTTCCCTACCACTGAGGTCAAACTTACAGGTCTGTAGTTTCCTGCTTCTGCCTTGCTCCCACTTTTGTGAAGGGGAATCACATTTGCCCTCCTCCAGTCCTCAGGTACCGCCCCATCCTGCCATGATCTGTTAAAAAGCATGATCAGTGGTGTCACTAGGTCATCCCTTAGTTCTTTTAGGATTCTGGGGTGAATCCCGTCGGGCCCCATTGCTTTGTCCACCTTGAGTTTTAGGAGCTTTTTCAGGACTCTTTCTTCTGTGAATGGACTGGTGTCACCCCCCTACCCAGAGTGCTTCTATTGTCTAGTTTAGGTAACTCCTCCTCATCTTCTTTTATGAATATTGAGCCAAAGTATTCATTCAGTATCTCTGCCTTTTCACTATCTTCCTCTGCCCACCTCCCCTCTCCTTTATTAATCTTCACTATCCCTCTCTTAACCTTTCTATGCTCCCTAATGTACCTATAAAAGGTTTCTTCTTAACTGAGTTGCTATTTTTTATTCGGTTTGGGCCTTTGCTAGTCTGACTGCCTTCCCCACTTCTTTCTGCTTTAATTGATACAGTTCCCTGTCATGCTCCTTGTGATTCTTTATACTTTTTGAATGCAGCCTTTTTCTCTTAAACCTTCCCTGCCACCTCATTTGAAAACCACAGTGGTTTTTTACTCTGCTTTGTTTTCTTTATTTGTTTCACACAAGGGATTGTTGCCTCTATGATGGCAGTTTTGATTTTTCTCCATTGTTCTTCCACCTCTCCATTTTGGTTACTTGCTAGTGCATTTTTCAGGTATTCACCCATTTTGCCAAAGTCAGACCTTCTAAAGTCCAGTATCCTTGTTTTTGTATGGCTTATCTCCATGGTTGTGCTCATTGTGAAGCACACTGTGCAGTGGTTGCTTGTTCCCAGATGTCTACTGACTTCTAAATTTGTGATCCTCTCTCCATTTGAGAGTACCAGGTCTAGTATTGCTCCCTCCCGAGTGGGTTCCAACACTAGCTGTCTAAGGTCTGCCCCCTGCAGGGCATCGAGAATGACCCTGCTCTTGGATGTGGCTGCAGTACCTGTTATCCAGTTAACATCTGGCATATTCAGGTCCCCCATCAACAGTGTCTCCCCTTTTTCAGCCATTTTGAGAATGTCCTCTATCATTTTGTCCATTTCCTCCCCTTGAGATGGGGGTCTGTATACAACCCCTGTGCAGACTGTGATGCCATTCCCTGTCTCCAAGGTGACCCAGAGTGCCTCTTGTCCTCCCCCTTTACTTTTTAGTTCTGTAGCTTTGATCCCTTCCCTTATGTATAGAGCTACTCCACCTCCTCTTTTTCCTTCCCTGTCCCTTCTGTAGATTGTGTACCCTGGTATGCTGACATCCCAGTCATGGTTCTCGGTGTACCATGTTTCCGTGACTGCCACAATATCCAATTGTTCATCTTCCATCAGGGCTACTAGCTCAGGAAGTTTGTTCCCCAGACTATGGGCATTGGTACTCATTACCTTCCATTTAATGTTGGCTTTATCCTTTTTTCCCCCATCCCTGCTCTTATTGTCCTTATCTCTTTTTCCATTTACCACTGTCCTGCCCTGTGTTGAGCTCTGTACCTCAGTGTTTACCTTACTACCAGCCATGTTTTGTTGGGGGAGGCTTGAAATTTCCTGCCTTTTATCAGCGCCTCCCCCCTTGGCTAGTTTAAAAGCTTGCCAAGGAAGCATTTAAACCTATCACCTAGGAGCTTGGTTCCCTTCATGGACAAATGCAGACCATCATGCCAGTATAGCCCTTTATCTCTCCAGGTGGCCCCCCAGTCCCCAATGAAGCCAAAGCCCTGTGCTCTGCACCAGTTTTGCAACCATTTATTAAACTGCATGGTGTGCAGTACCCTAGCCTCACTCCTGCCATGGACTGGTAGCACCTCTGAGAAGGTTACCGTGCTTGCTACCCATCTGAGGCCCCTCCCCAACTCCACAAATTCATTCTGCACTGCACTGATCCCATGCCTAGCTAGGTCATTTGTCCCAAGGTGGACTATGATATCTAGTTCCCTCTCCTGTGATGCTGCTTCTGCAATCCTGAGGATTTGATTCCTGTCCCTCCAAGCCATGGCACCAGGCAGGCACCTTACTTCCTTCTCCTCTCCCTTTCCCAGGTTTACCACCCTAACAATAGAGTCCCCTATCAGAAGCTGTTTCCTTCCCCTGTGGTGTCCCTTGCCACCCTTTTGTGGGTCTCCCTTGTGGATGTCCTCAGCATTCTTCTGGGTCTCCACTGAGGGTGCCATCATAGAGGAACCTTGCTCTGCCAGAATGGCATATGATTTTTGTAGAGGTACAACTAGGGGGCTTCACCTCTGGTCCACCACCCACACCCTCCCAGAACCCACTGTGGTCCAACTGCTCTTCATACTTGGCAACCTCTGAGGCAGTGGTTGTGGCAATGGTGCTCTTTGGAAGGGGGAGGCCTCCTTAGTCCTTGCTAGTTCAGCCTGGAGGTGGGCAACCTCCTCCCTCAGATCTGACAGTTGCCTGCAAATAGAACAGCAACACAGTTTCCAGACTGTCTCCCAGAAAACTGCTACCCCACAGCCAGTGCATTGCACCACTCCCCACATGTCCCTCTCCCTTATAATATACAATATATATATATATTTTTTTATTATTATTATTTGTGGTGTGTACCTAACCTTTTTGCACTGTGCTGGGTTATTAAGGATATGACAGTTCTGCCCCAAGACCTGTTGAGGAAGTGATATCAGAACTGTGGCTATAAAGGAAATGCCACACTTGGGGGTGGGTGTGGGTAGGGTGGGTGGGTAGTTCACAGCCACTGGTGACTGTTAGAAACAATCAAATACACAACTGCTCCACCACCCTGGTGAGTATTTCACTTTATAGTAATTCAACTAACACCACAATTTACTAGACCACGTCTCCTGCACAAATCAGTCTACTGAGTCCAGGGATAAAAATTAACTCACTCCTCAGCCAGCAGGACACTTTTAAAATGTTGCAAAAATATCCTTCCAAATCCTAGGTCTCAACCCCAACAATCAAGCAAATTCAGTTGTATCTCACTCCCTCTGGTTATAAAATTGCTACACTTTTAATGGAATCCTGCAATTCTCTGCTTAATGCCAATAAGGAAAAAAAATGAAACTTTTTGTAGAAAGCGTAGCTAACTTTCTTTACAAGTATTATGCCTTACCAGGTTTCCAGGTCCTAAATGGAGTTATAGTTTGTTCTTTGCAGTGTAGCAAGGTTCTCAGCTTCCACAGACAAATCAAAGTCAGACTGACTTGGTAACCTCTATTTCATCCAAAATTTAGTCTGATATTTTAACTTTCTGGCTTCAATTTTGTAGCCAAGATTCAATCCACCTAATTATTTTTGTATCTAACCCTAGATTGATCATTTTCTCTACTAGTATTTTATGTGAAACCAAATCAAATGCCTTTTTTTAAAGTCAAGGAATACTACATCCACTGGAACTCCTCCATCTATGCACAAATTTACTCTGTCATAAAAACATATCATGTTTGTCACACATGATCGTCTAGACATGAAGCCATGTTGTGATAGGTCCTTCATCCCTCTAGTTTCCATTTCCTTCTCAAATCTGATCTTTACAATTGTTTCCATTGCTTTGCATATTACTGATGTTAAACTGATAGGATGGAAATTTTCACTATTTGTTTTACTACCCTTTTTGTGAATAGGTATAACAATTGCTTTCTTCCATTCTTCGGGCACTATTCCCTCTGCATATGATTTATTAAAAATCAACTTCAGGGGGCATTTAATCTTCCCAATCATATTTTTAAGAAAACATGTGTTAATACCATCTGGCCTTGTTGATGATGATTTTTTTAAGGGAACTTAATGCCTTAGTGATTTCATCCTAAGTGGTTTTATTGAGGCTATCATCTGAACATATATCTGTTTTTGTTTTGTCTTTTGTAGTAAAGTATTTTATAAGTTTGTTTAGAATTTGGTGATTTATTTATTAAAATGCCCCTTTGCCCCTCGCAATCTAGTTTAAATTGGCCTCAGTTATTTTTGTGATGCATTTTCCTAATGCTGTACTCCCTGTTTTTCTTAGATGGGGGCCATCCCAACTATAAAAGCTTGTATCATTAGAAAATGTTTCCCAGTGTGTAATACATATCAAATGTGTCTGTAGGGTCCATTTTCATATCCATTCATTGACTTTTTTTTATTTTGTCCTGTTTTTCTCTACTCGCTCTTGGTACCAGTAATATCTCTGAGATACAAACTTCACAACCCATTTTTTCAAGATTTGATACAAGGTTAATAAAATCATTCCTGTTATCTTCAGTAGTGAATCTATCGATGTCATTTGTCCCTGTATGAATGACCACAAACAGATTTTGATGTTCATTCTTTAAAGAAGCAGGTCCCATCCTGTCTATATATTGAATCCATGCCCATCCAAAGCTTGAACATGTCCTGTTTTCTTTGTCCTTATTGCATATATTCAGTATGCATCTGTGTATTTTAGGATTGACTCTTCCAGTACATACACCTGCCTACTGTCTGCTCATCCCCACTTTCTTGATTTAGACTTGCAGGGTTTATTGAAGTTGTAGTGTCACTCTGCACTATATGCAAAGAGTCTTTCTGAGAGATGCTGTTAATATTGTCATTTGAATTTGTTATAGCCATATCTCCTGAGCTCTGGATTGTATTATTTGTATGGACCTATGCTGTGATCACCTGAACATTTTTCTTAAATTCAGAATTTGCTATTGATTTTCCCACCATTGTTATATCTTGATTATTATCCTTCTTTTGTGCTGTTTTGTATTTGCTAGTAATGCTATAATTAGCTGAGAACTTGTGGAGCTGCTTTCCTCACAAACTTGCTCAATTACCCTCGTATTAACAGTCATGTCCTGTTCCAAATTAGTGAGTGGGGAAAAGTTATTTTGGGCTGGGATTTCAAAGTCCATGGCCCTACACCCCTTCTTATTCTTTCTTTTATTAATTACAAGACTCAATTCTGTCTCATCACTACTGTATTCTACTCTAGTGCATTTCAAGGATTCCTCACAAGGATTGTTACTTTCCTGGTTTATACATATTGTATCTGAGGAATCCTTGGTGTTTTTCATATTGGCAATTATTCTTTCAGGTTCATGAATCTTTTTATGTAAGGTCTCTATTTCCTTATATTGCTCACATTTTAGGCCTTCAAACCCATGTGTGTTTCTAAACAAAATTTATTACAGATTATGCATACTATAGCTACTTCTCTTGTGCTCAGAGTCACAAAACCTTCACTAATTTCTATGTTTTAACCAGTTTTGCAATTACAGTTAAGAATAACACTTCACCTGGCCATTAGTTTACTCAACCAGTGTCCCAGTCGTCCACATCGGACATGGCAGACACAAGCACAAACACATTTGTTTCTGCAATCGTCTCTGTATGCAGCCCCATGCATGCTCACCCTACTCATTACAGGAGACCAAACATAGTGCCACTACCAGAAGTGCCCAACTTCCTACTTCTGGTGCAGTGGTATAGAATTGAGTTCTACACTTACTTAAAAATAATAAAAGCACCACCTCATGAGGTGGATTTGACACCAATGAGCAGCAGTAATCTGCTATAATGCTCCCTAGGGGTACCAAAACAGCACTGTGGTGTTATTTATCAGCTGGGGCAGGACACACCTCCAGTGTCCTACAATGTCCTATATCAGGTATCTGGGTGGATAGAAATGCAAGAGAGTTGAGGTCCCCTACCTTGGTCCTCCTCATGCAAGCTTCACAAAATAAAACAAAATACAAACACTGCCTGACTATCACTGGCTCAGCAGTACCTCTCTCCAGAGTTTGGCAACTCCAGCTTGATTCAGAATATCCAATGCTTCATCAAAGAAATCCAAGTAGTTTCTTTTTAAACATTGGTGGTCTATGAAGTAGTCACCTGTATAGTAGCTGGATACATTGTTGATTTGTCACATTGCCTCATGCTTTATCCATTATCACAATGTTTTCTCCTTTGTCAGAGTGCTTCACAATTATTTCAGTCATCTCCTTTATAAGAATGGGGGAGGAGTTTCACATTTAAAAGTGCAACCAAGGACAACTGAAACAAGCATTTGTATATCCCGAACGTTGCTTGCTTGTATTTTCTGTTTAGATGTTTGGCACTGATAAAAACAAAAACAGAAGATCTCCCTTTTATAAAGGGAATCCAGACAGACATGACATGAGAGGTCTTCAGCAGGTCCAAACCGGCAAAAGAAAAGTATTCTCTTCTTACTACAGTAGTACCCTGAAGGTCTGTTTCCTCACAGTGCCCTTTTCCAGCCTGCAATTGGCAAGGGACACCCAAGCCTTAGCAATGGTTCATTGTGACTTGACTGACACTTAGTAACCATGTGATGAACTTTTTAAGATGTTCTCTGAGTAGCCTAATGGTGTTTGTTATCATGAAGGGATTGGGAGAGCAATGAGGAGAAACCGAAGCTGAAATCTGGAGGCAAACATAATAAGCGGAGGTTTGCGACCATTTAAATCCCCCAAAGTGTACTTTATAAAGTAAGCAGAGGGTGGGGTATTTTTTCCATGGATCCTGGTGAAAGGTACTTGTTTGTTTATTTTTTATTTATTGAAATGGTTCACCTGGAAGGGCACACTGAACAACAAGTTGCTCATCTCTCAGTGCATCCTGGGGGGAGGGAACAGGGAAGTAAACATACAGTCAACATATACCATACATAAAAAGTGGTAATGCAACTTATACAATAAGGCATGAAAAGTGAAGTGGTGCTGGAGAACATGAGAGTGTAAACTCAATGAACATAGTAGTGCAATAAGGGAATGATATTCCTACAAATGAACAAACAGCAAAAACATTTCACTTGTCAAAACACATAAGTGCCAGTGTTGGAGTAGTCACTAGACAGAAGGTTAGCAGAACCAGCTTGCAAGAAGAGCAGGGACAACTTGGGTGCTGTGCTGACGTTGGAGAGGTGTGCAGTCATCCACTGGGGCAGTGTAGAAAGAGGGGAAGCGTGGGTGAGGCACAAGTGAGGTTTGGCTAGTTACAGTTACAATTTACCAAAAGGAAATTATGTAGGGCTAGAGAGAGATGGAGTAGGGTGATGATGAGTGGCAGATTTTGGGGGAGAGTTCTATAGTTTTGGAAACTGGTGTGAGAAGACCATCTCACCAGCTGTGGTCAACCAATGAGGGACTGCCATTTGACGAGTGTCAAAGGATCTAAGGGCATGAGCAGGAGAGCAGAGGGAGAGAAGAGAAGAAGCCAGGTAGGAGGGGAGAAAGAGCCAAACCAAAATG
Organism: Neoceratodus forsteri; assembly: GCA_016271365.2. Lineage (NCBI taxonomy): Eukaryota > Metazoa > Chordata > Ceratodontiformes > Ceratodontidae > Neoceratodus > Neoceratodus forsteri. The sequence goes on from CM057451.1 coordinate 764,163,135, forward strand.
TTGACACAAATTTTGCACAATTGATGTTGCGGTGATTTTCTAATGAAGGAAAGTCATGGGAGTGGTAAAGGTTACAGTGGTGAGTGAGAAGTGGAGCATACAAAGCAAAGCAGCAGAAGGAGTTAAAGAGGGTGTCCAGTCTGGATAGGGAAGATTTGGGAGCAGCACTGTAGACTACGTCACAGTAGTCAAAAATAGGTAGGATCTTCTTCTGGACAAGTTCACCTCTAGTCGGTAGCAGGAGGCTACTACAGTTCCTGTATAGAGTGCTGAGCTTGGGGCACAACTTTTTCAGAATTGTGTCTACATGACCAGAGAAGGTGAGGTGTTGGTCAAGCCACATCCCAAGGTACCTAAAGGAAGTGGTGTCCTCAAGGACAGTCTCATGATGGGTATGGAAGGATGGGAAGAAGGGGAGCCTCGAGAGTCTGTGACTAGTCCCAAATGTCATTGACAGTGTCTTCTTGTCATTAAGTGCTAGCAGATGGGAGCTAAACCAGAGCTGAACTTCATCAAAATCATGCTGGAGTCTGGTAGCTACATCAGTGAGGGGTCTGGCTGGCGGTGAAAAGAATGGTGTCATCAGCATACATGTGTGTAGAGGAGAATGAGCAGACAGAGGGAAGGTCATTTAGAAATATAGAGAATAAGATAGGACCTAGCATGGACCCCTGTGTGACACCAGTGCTGATGGTGAGCAGGGGGGATATAGAGTCAGCTATTCAGACTGCCACCAAATGGTTCCTTGCCTACCTGCAAGGCAGAACTCAGTCAGAGATAGAAACCTGCAGCAGAGTGGTTATTTAAGAGTAGGGAGTGGGAGACAGTGTCGAAAACCTTTACTAGGTCGACAAAAATGGTTGTGGTGATTTGGCCACATTCCATCCCTGAGAGAATGGAGTTGGTGAGCCTAATCAGGGAGGACATAGTGGAATGATTCTTTTCAAAATCCGGATTGCAGTAGGTGCTGTAGTCTCTAGGGAGCTTGGAAATGTTATGAGTTTTCCAGGCTTGATCACTTGCATTTTGACACGCCAAGAGTTCAGGGGTAATCCAAGGGAGGTGATTGCCTCTGACCCTAGTGCATCACAATGGGGCGTGTTTATCCCAGAACTCCAGAAATAATCTGTGAAAGTAGGTATAAACATTATTAGTGGAGTATGATGTGGTTATGGGTTCCCAGTTTGCATGGGCCAGGTCGGGAAGGAGGGAGGTGAGATTAAGGGATTTATACTAGCAGACCTGTATGATTTTGTGGGGGGCTTTAACCCTGTGAATTGTGCGTGTCATAAAGGTCATGTGGTGGTCACTCTAAGCATCAGGTAATTAGCCAGATTTAATGACCCTGTGGGGATACGATGTGAGGGCCCAATCAATTAGAGAGTGATTACTGGATTTACAGTTTAACCGTGCTCTCTCCAAAATGAGTTGTGATAAGTTGTGGGCAGAGATGTCATTTTAGGCTTTGTTGAGGGAGGGAGATAACCAGTAGTGGTTGAAATCATCCATTATGTAAAGTTCACCAGAAAGGGAATGAGAAACCGTGTTACTGATGAGTTCAGTGATAGTGGAGGAGGGGAGCACCGGGTGACAATAGGCACCAACAATATATATATATATATATATATATATATATATATATATATATATATATATATATATAATATACACGTAGGTACAGAGAAAGGGAGGGATCATTTAAGGATAAGGAGCTCATAAGTTTTAGGAACAGAGTTGGGTGGGATGGTGGTAAAATGGAGTGCTGAAGAGATATATATTGCAACACCGCCTCCCCTGCCTTTTCAGTCTTGCCTGGTTATGGTAAACAAATCCAAAGCAAGCAAGTGCTAACCTTTGTAATGCTCACAAAATAGAATTAACATTTCTACTAAGGGGTGCTACTGGTTTGTGGTATGTAATAAACACACAAACAATATCCAGTGCACCCCCCCACAGTGGCATTTATTAGAAATTAAACTTTCAACTGCCAAAATTGGCTATATTTACAGTACTTTAAACTCCATGAAAGGAGGGGTCCTCTTAGTTTTCAGATTGGAATTCCAATATGAGCAAGCCAAACCACCAAATCATCAAGATGGGACCCACGGTTTGGTCCCTACTCTAGCTTCCCAACTTTAAAATGCCTGCAGTGACTACTTCTTTAATGTGGAGTGCATTGCCTAATTGTCTCCTTTTAAATAGAGTTCTCCCACCCAGGAATTTACACAGGTGTTCAAAGGGAGCATGCTAGAAGGAGTACCACAGCTCCCAAAAACTAAACAGATCTAAAGCCAGCATGCTCTAACCTTTGTAATGCTCACTTTAAAAGGAGCCAATTAGGCAAAGCACTCCATATTCAAGAAGTAACTATTGCAGGCATTTTAAAGTTTGGAAGCAAGAGTAGGGACCAAACCGTGGGTCCCACCTTGACAATTTGGTGGTTTGGCTTGCTCACATTGGAATTCCAATCTGAAAACTAAGAGGATCCCTCCTTTCATGGAGTTTAAAGTAAGTATAGCCAATTTTGGCAGTTGAAAGTTTAATTCCTAATATATGCCATGGGAGGTGCACTGGATCTTGTTTGTTTGTTTCTTACTTGCCACAAACCAGTAGCACCCCTTAGTAGAAATGTGAATTCTATTTTGTGAGCATTACAAAGGTTAGAGCATGCTGGCTTTGGATCTGTTTAGTTTTGGGGAGTTGTGGTACTTCTTCTAGCATGCTCCCTTTGAACACCTGTATAAATTCCTGGGTGGGAGCACTCTATTTAAAATCAGCCAATTAGGCAATGCACTTCTTATTCAAGAAGTAGCCATTGCAGGCATTTTAAAGTTGGGAAGCTAGAGTAGGGACCAAATCGAGGGTCCCACCTTGATGACTTGGTGATTTGGCTTGCTCTCATTAGAATTCCAATCTGAAAACTAAGAGAACCCATCCTTTCATGGATTTTAAAGTATTGTAAATATAGACAATTTTGGCAGTTGAAAGTATAATTTCTAATATATGCCATGGTGAGGGGTGCACTGGATCTTGTTTGTTTGCTGGTTATGGTATAGCCAGGGATAACAAGAAAGGGGTCAGCTGTTTTACAATTTAACTAAGTTTCTGTCAGTGTTATAATGTCAGGAACATGTGGTATAACTAGCAGCTGAAGTAGGTCCAATTTAGGAAGTAGCCTCCTGATGTTTAGATACAGGTTTTTTAGACCACCGGGGAGGTGAGCAGGGTTGTTTGTGGATGGGCCAGCAGTCACTGAAGCAGAAGCTGGGGCAAACAGAGGGCATGGCCCAGGATTAGGGTTGATATCGCCTGATGATAGTAGTAAATGGGTAATAATCAGAAGGTGTATATTTACACTCTTGTACCATGGTGGAGAGCCTGTATGCCCTCGTACAAGGGGGGGAGGTGGAAGGGGGCTGAAACTTTAGTAAGTGCAGCAGAGTGTGATAGGTAGACATGGGGAGGAGAAAGAAGCACATGGCCAGACTGGGTAGTGTGTCCAAATAAGCAAGGTTGGTGTGGGAGTGACTGCAAGGGATATACCTGGGGGGCATGAATGGGTTTAATGGGTCAGGAGTGCAAAGAGAATAAGTTGATGTTTTGGCAAGAGGGGAGATAGAGTATGAGAAGGAAAATGAGGAGCAGCCTAAAAAGGGGTAGAGTCGTGATGGCAGAGTGAGCAATGTTGGTGAGGAGAATGGTGGGGAGAGCAGGAGAGGAAAGGAAGGAGAGTGGGAGTGATGGCTGAAAGGAAGAGAAGGGGGGTACAGAGGCTCAACTGCGCTGGTTACTGGTAGCAGGTACTGTGAAAAGTGCAGCACAGATTGCAGCTAAGAGCTGAAGAGGAGAGGAACCGGAGAGGGTATGTGTGAGGATAGAGTTATTACCGTTAAGGCACAGGAACTTGGCAATAGATTACAGAAGAATTCCAATGCAGGGAACAGGTAGCACAGAGGGATACAGATTCACCCCTTGAGGAATCACTGCTGAGAATTTATTGGCCAGGGAGTGCTGAAAGGTGGAGCCTCACAGGCAACTGGTGGATTTAAGAGTGGCAGGGCGGGGAGGTGGGTAGGCTGAAAATATGGGCACAGAAACCAGCCAGTAGACAGAGCAAAGCAAAAGTCTTGGGCTTCCTAGCCAGGCCAATCTGCAGTGAATGCTGCAGTATTCTGACCAATCAGCAGTCGGCTTTCAGCAAGCACCAAAATTCAAGAAGCGGACATCTGGGGACCGTATATGAAGGGGGTAAATTCTGGAGGTAGCTTGCAGGGAGGTGTGGGGAGCAGCAGAGAGAATTGCCACAGCCCCGAGGAGAAGCTCACCCAGTCAGGGGCTCTGAATTTGCAGGAGAGAAGAGAGAGGGAGAAGTCAAATTCAGCTATCATAGGTAGAGGCTGGGGGAGACAGGAGGGGCAGACTCAGAACCAGCAAGGGGCCGGAGACTTAGGAGCAGAAGGTTAAGGGCTTAATCAGTGGGCTGGGAGTAAAACCAAAATAAAGAAAGAAGGAAAACTGGGGGCAAAGTGGGTCAGAGCCAAACTCTGGGGGGGGTTGCAGGTGATGGGAAGAGGTGAGAGCTTGAAAGACAGCTAAGAAAGGTAATACAGAAAGAAACAGATTTTAAATGAGCTACAGCCAGGACTTATACATTGCATGCATTTTAAAAGCAGTTCTGGTAACAATAAATGCAGCTGAATTTAGTAATTAAACAAGTAGTAAATACTAAACAATTAATGCAGTAAATTCCTACATTGAAATTAGTGGCAAGGCAGAGGAGCAGTGGCTCTGAGGCAACATAAAATTGTTAAAAGGCATATAAAACAAAAATAGGTAATCAGCAAGCAGTTTGAAGTATGTAATTAATTTTTCAGCCAGGAGACAGGACCTGAGCACAAAAATACGGGCACAGAAACCAGCCGGTAGGCAGAACAAAGCAAAAGTCTAGGGTTTCCTAGCCAGGCCAATTCGCAGTGAATGTTGCAGTATTCAGACCAATCACCAGTCGGCTTTCAGCAAGTGCCAAAATTCAAGGAGCGGAGATCTGGGGACCATACCTGAAGTGATAAATTCTTGAGGTAGCTGGCAGGGAGGTGCAGGCAGTGTCAGAGAGAATTACTGCAGCCCTGAGGAGAAGCTCACCCGATCAGGGGCTCCTAATCTGAAGGGGTAAATAAATTCTGGAGGTAGCTGGCAGGGAAGTGCAGGCAGCAGCAGAGAGAATTGCTGCAGTCCCGAGGAGAATATCACCCAATCAGGGGCTCCAAATCTGAAGGGGTAAATTCTGGAGGTAGCTGGCAGGGAGGTGTGGGCAGCGGCAGAGAGAATTGCCACAGCCACAATTAGAAGCTCACCCAATCATGGGCTCCAAATCTGTGATTTCTGACTTGCTTCAGAATGTCAGCTGTGACGTCTCAGGGCGGTCGCCATGAACCAATCCTCTCCAACTTTGCTGAAGTTCTGATTTGGTGCAGCTGCATATGGTCCACAATCAGAGGTGTCTGCAGCAAAAAAAGCGCCAGCTGATGAATCTCAACATGCTAAGATCGTCGGCTCTGCAGTCCTTGCTTAAAATGGCAGATAATAATGAACATATTGGTGCTTCCAAGTTTATTAAAGGTAAGTCTGTTTCCCAAAGATTAAATGTGATCTCAAATGGGAGGTAGCATAGATGTGACAGCAGGCTCATTGACGACATGCTGAGAGCACACTGAGGGGTGTAAAGATGAGAAGGAGACTCCAACACACACTCATACTGTATTGCTATTGTGAGCTGTGAAGGAAGTACTTCCTCTGTGAATATATATCCATATCGTGGTCTCTGAGAGTCTGCACTTACTGCAATGCCATCTCTGAATGGAAAAGGTCAAGTGTGGTGTTTCCTTGCAGAAACTATTACTAGTAGTGCGTGTATTTTTTAACTCCATGAGCTCATTAGATCAAGAGGAGAAAAATTGGGAGAAATTGGGACCAGAGAGGCAGGGGAAGTTGAATAATTGATGTGCTTCAATGAGAGAGCACTTGGCCCTTTTGTTTCCATAAAGCCACAAATGAAAGGGCAAAGTGCTCTCTCATTGGGGCGATTCATTTGTTTCAACTACAGAAAGTTTACACCCTTAGTCTGTGAACCACTTTCTTACTTAGCTTGCATGATCATTGGTCTGTCAAGGATGAGCCCAACACAGTGTGACCTGCATAAGGCTAGTCAGTGACACACCTCTGAAATGCCGTTATCTGTAGCAAAGCATTTCTTGCACAAGTGCAAGCAACATAAAAATAGCATTTGTAACTTAGAAATAGCATGAATAAGTCCTCCTAAAAGAAGATAGACAGTCTAGTAATAGACACAGACTATTTACACATACCAAAAACCAATTTGGCTAATAACCACATTGTATCATTCAGATCTGAACATGAACTACAGCAAAACCATTTCAATAGTTCAGTTGAGCTGCACCACATCTAGCTTGGACCTATCTCCAACTTAGCTTCTCAAGGCGAGGTGGCAGAATGGGCTTCGGTGTTTGCAAGGATAGTCTGTGTGCCTCAGTGGGATGGTTGTTTTTCTGCCTTATAAAAGGGCATTGGTCAAACCACTGCTTAAGAAGTTGTTGATTGGTCCAAATGACCCAGTGAATTACAGACCAGTCTCCATCCTATACTTCCTTACTAATGTTATAGAGAAGGTGGCTGTAGAGCAGCTTGTGGAACATCTGAAGTCCAGCAGTGTCTTTGAGTCCTTTCAGTCTGATTTCCATCTGAGGCGCAATACAGAAATAACTATAGTCAGGGTCTCTACTTGGCTAGTAAGGGATTAATGGGGAGGTAACAATTCTTATTCTTTTCAACCTGTCTTCAGCTTTAGATATTGTCACTCAAAGGGGAGCAAGTTGGCAGACTGGGGAATATGGGTGTCTGTTGGCCACCATTCTCAAATGGTTCCAGTCATTTCTCTCAGAAAGGGTGCAAGAAATTATGCTCTGAGCATGCCATTTAAGTCTGGTTGACATGGCATGTGGTGTATTTCAAGGGCCTATTCTTTCTCCTGTGTTGTTCACAGCATATACTGTCTGCTTCTGTTGAGAGTTCTCATTATTCAATATTGCATGCAGATTTACTGCTATTCAGACAATACCAGTGATCACCAAGTCTGTCACCACTTCCACAGAGGATGTCTAGACCGAAGCAGAGCAGATAGACTATGGCAGGCTCTGGAAGGGTGGGGGTAGGGTGCACACTCCTTCAGCTATACCACTGCAAAACACTTTTGCACTACTGGCAGAATGGGGCAATAAGAAGAGGTACCCATCAGAGTGGGAAGGGAGGAGGTGGGGGTTCTCAGAAGTGGAGACGATAAGGAGGGAGGGAAAATCACCCACCAAAGAGGAAGCAGCTGCTGGTGAGGGATTCAGTTGTGAAGGTGATAGACTTGGGACCTGTGGGGGGGGGGACTGGGAGGTGAGGTGCTCGAGGGTGCCTTGACTGGGAGAGATGGAGAGTGGATCCAGCAGATCTGCAGGGCACCCGGAGCTGGATATCATTATCCATACTGGGATGAATGCTATAGCATGGGATAAGGTAGGAGTAGTAAAGGGAAAATTCAGGGAACTGGGGAGGGGCTTCAAGCAAGTAGCATGCACAGCAGCCTTTTCTGGGGTGCTACCTGTGCATGACTGGGGAAAGGCAAGGAAACTCCATACCAGGGAATTTCATACATGGTTGAAGGCATGGTGCATTGATGAAGGCTTTGGATACTTCTGGGACTGGGGACCAACCAGGGAGGATATAGGCCTCTATGGGAGAGATGGCCTGCATCATTCTAGTAAGGGGGTCATGGTCCTTGATGGCAGATTTATATGCCACATGGATTAGCATTTAAACTAGACAGGGGGAGGTGGTGAAACCAAAGGAGTCAGCAACTGCCTTCTCCTGTATGGTAAAGCAGATGATAAAGTGTTAGGAAGGAAAGATCATACTGTACAAAACTCTCCTGGAGCTGATGCATGAACATACAGGGACAGGGATGGCAAAGAAGAATATGGGAATATAACATAGGCAGGGGTGGGCACAGAAGTAAAGGAGACCAGATATGGTGAAAGTGAAAAGGGAAAGGGGTGAGTCAAGGAGTAGGTCAGAAAAAGTCAGGAAACAAAAAAGGCAGGAATGGAAGGGAGAAGGAGGGTAGTAGACAGGAGGAAAAAATATTTGGAAAGAGATGTGCACTAATGCAAGAAGTATTGATAACAAAGATTCCACACATGGAAGTTATCACGGCAGAGGCCAATCTAGATTCAGTGGCTACAACAGAGTTTTGGTGTACTTAGCACCAAAACTGGGTAAAGAACATAATGGCCTACACTCTGTTCATGAAAGACTGAGAAGGGAGGAAAGGAGGAGTTAAATTATATGTGAGGGAAGGTATCAAAGCTATGGAGGTACAGGGGCACAAAGAGGAAAACAAGGGGCTGGAATTACTATGGTTCAACCTGGAGGCCGGCTCTGGGTACACTATATGAACTGAATTAGCATAAAGATCTCCAGCACAGGGTGAGGAGATGGATAAGGCACTTGGGGAAACCATCATCAGAATGGCAAGGAAGGGGAGGTGCTGGTAGTTGGCAACTTAAGTCTTCTAGAAGTAGAGTGGAGCCTTCCAACTATGGCTTTGGCAAGGCACAGGGCTGTCCTTGACCCCCAGCATGGGGCTTTTCTCAGGCAGTTCATCACAGAACCCACTAGATATGAGGCAGTGCTAGACCTGGTGCTTACAAACAGCGACAGCACTAAAGGCATCACAGTGGGCAGTCCTCTTGGTACCAGTGATCACTGTACAGTGTGGTTCAACATAAGGGCAGGAGCACAGGTGAACCACATGAGGACAAGGAATCAGGACTTTATGAGGACAGATTCTAAAGAAATTGATGACTGCCTAAGAGAGGTGGAGAAGTTTTAGGAAGGGGTAGAGGCACGGGGGGAAATATGGGAGGGCATAATTACAGCATCCAACCAATGTATGAAGGACCTAACCAGAAAGAGAAGAAAAAGGAGACCTTTAGGGTTCTCCAAGGAAGTGGCAAGGGTGATAAAAGAAAAAAGGGATTCAGTCAAGAGGTATAAAGAAACAGAGAGGGAGGAGGACTGGGAGATATAACTAGAAAAGCAGAGGGAAGCAGGCAAGATGCTAAAGAGAACAAATGTGCAGACAGGAAAAGATTGCCAAAAAAATAGACTTTCTTCAGTTAATAAGTGAGAAGAGGAAAACAAGGGTAGATATATTAAGAATTAGAAGGGTGGTAGGGGGAGATTGTACAGAACAAGACCAAGAAAAAGCTGACATCTTAAACACGTACTTCTGCTCAGTCTTCACATTGCATGGTGGAGGGGACAGATAACAAGGGAGAAGCCGGGATAGGATGGGAAGGGGGGAGGATACAGGTCCATTTTCAGAGGTAAGAGTGCAAAAGAACTTAGAGCCCTGAAGGTAGACAATGCAATGGGACAAGATGGGATTCACTCCAGGGTACTAAAAGAAATTAGGGAGGTTCTGGTTGCATCACTGACAGCCTTGTTCAACAACTCACTAGAAACAGGAGTTCATAGGTTTGATTTGAGTCAGGAGGCGTTGGCCCTTGGAGACCCACCACATATCAGTGGTATTGTCTGCTTTGTATTCCATCCATATGGTTATCCAGTGCCCTTTTAAACAGTTCCATTGAGTCACTGAACACCACAGACTCTGGCAGAGTATTCCATACACTAACCACTTTTTGAGTGAACCATCTGCCTCTTCTACTTGTATTATATGATTCTCCTTTTAATTGCATCCTGAGGGTCCTAGTTGTCCTGCTGATTACATTTTTACATAACCCTGTGATTTCCCATACTTTTTCATTATAGAATGCATGATATACAAAACACAGGTCACCCCCTCCAAGCATTTGTACTCAATAGAGTACAAGTCCAGCTCGGATAATCTGTCCCCATATGATAATTGTCTTAAATTGTTCATTTTTTTGTTGTTTTCTGCTGTGCTTTCTCCATAAACTTCATGTTTCCAACAATCTTGGGGGCACAGAAAGGAAGCACCAAGTGAGGTCGACATTAAACCTGTCGATCTCCCGCACAGCGACGGCACAATACAGACACAGGTACTGTGCCGTCCAAGCCCTCAGTGTTTTCTGTAGGCTGTGATCCCCACACACCTCATAGCCCCCGAATTTTAGGATTCCAACTCCAGGTCGGAGTTTGTCCAGGGAGGGGGCTGAACACTGGGGGAATGCAAAACACAGAAATGGACCATTACAGTGACTGTCACTGTAGTGGTCATTTTCAGCGTTTCACCGTCGGGGTTTCAGGCAAAAGGGGGCCACCTGCACAGAAAGGAGAGTAGTATTCAAGGTGTGGCCTCACTACTGAAGAGTAAAGTGGGCTAATTACTCCTGGGTCCCTGCTCTTAATGTTCCTAAAAATACATCCAAGTATTTATTACATTTTTTGATGTTTCTTTAGCATGCGTATCAAAAGATAGGTTGTTCATTATTGTTATTACCTTGTCTATTTCATTAATGGTATTTTGGAGCACCTTGTTATTTAATTTATATTCAACCAGTAAATTGTTAGGATTGAAGTGCATAACTTTGCATTTCTCCTTGTTGAATTTCAACCTTTGTTTCCTGGCCCAGAGTTCTAAATTGTTTCTGTAATTTTGAAATTAACTGCTGCTTCAGTATTATTTATTATTGCTCCAACTTTGGTGTCATTGGCATATGTATACACCCAGGTGCTGTTAGATGTCTGCATTGTAGAAATAAATAAATTGAATAGTGTGGGGCCGAGGATGGATCCCTGTGGTACCCCTCTAGTGACCCCACCAAAGTCTGAGTAATAGCCTCTAACACCTGATCTCTGACACTTGTCATCCAGCCAAGATGTGACCCAGGATATACTTTTAGGTTGAATCTATAATTCTATGAGTGTTTTGATCAGTTCCCCATGTGGGACAGTGCCAAAGGCCCTCAAGTAATCAAGGTACACCTGCAATCCCTTATCGATGGCGCAGCTGACAGGCTCAAATAACTGCAGGATGCTGGTCAGACACAACCTCCCAGTATAAAACCCATGCTATATAATGTCTGATAATCCACTTAGAGTAGCATGGTGTTCAATACTTTCATGTATAAACTCTTCCACAATTTTACCCAGCACTGATGTGAGGCTGATGAGTCGATAATTCCTTACATCATTCTGTTTACCTTTCTTGAAGATCAGGGTAACATTGGCCACCCTTCATTCTTCTATGGTTTTACCCTCATTTATGGATGTTGAATAGCATGGTAATGGGGCTTGCCAGATCCTCATCTAATTTCTTAAGGAATCTGGGGTGTATCCCATCAGGACCGGCAGACTTAGCTGCCTTGATTTTCTTAAGTTTGTCAAGAACCTGTTGTTTGGTAATGCATATGCTGTCTGTATCATCAGAGTCTCTAACTACAATTTTATGTATTTCAGTATCTTTTTCTGGGATACACTAATAAAAAATTATTGAATTTAATGACCATCTCATGTTCATCTTCAATTAGAGTTCCTCTATCTAGCAGTGATTCAACTGATTTTTGCCCACTTCATATGCTGCCCACATAGTTAAAAAATTACTTTTTATTGTCCTTTAGTTCAGTTACTATATGGATCTCTGCATTAGATTTTGCTGTACTGATTGATGTTTTACATATGGGGCCGGATATTCAAACTGCGCCCAAAAAGTGCACAACAGCAGGAGCAAACGCAAGTCACTTGCACACAGGCTCAATCAGCGCGATATTCAAACATGGGGCAAGGTCAATTGCGCAAGCAGCCAACATCTGAATATCGCACAAACTGCACCATAGAGCAACCAGGAAGGGGAAGCTGAGCAGAAATGATGTGCCATAGCTCAACAAGGCTAGCCCAGCTGAGCAGTCCAGAGGTGCCATAGCGCAAGCAGAGCCCCCCCCCAGCAGAGCAATGGAACTGCACAACCAGGGAGGCAGGCTTGGGCCCACCACCAGCCATGCCACACATGGGCACAGGAGCACACTGCAGAACCAACAATACACCCGCACACCCCAAGCACAGCATCACTGGGGGGAGGGATGGATGATCCACTGGCCCATGGGGACAAGCCAACATAGCACAGCAGGGCCATGACGCCCCAGCACAACCACTGGCAGGCTGAGACTGCCACACACAGGGGGTCAAAAACCACAGTGCACATCAGCCTCACCTTCTGCACAGCACACCCTGCGCCGTGACCCCAAGACACCACCCATGTGCAGTGACTGTCACTGCAGTAAACACCATGCACCCCCCCAGCACACTGCAACCTCATGTAGCACAGAACCATACAAGCCAGACCCACCCTGGGCACCCAGCAGTGGACGGCAGCAGATGGCAAGACCGACTGAAAGTCACTCCCACACCAGAGACACCTCCCCATGCACACACACACACATACCCAGGACCATACCACCCCAGATGGCATGCACACCACTGCAACTGAGCAACCATAGCCAGCTGCAAATCAGAGACCACCGCAGTATTCATAACAAAATATATATATATTGGAAAAAGATATGTACAACACAAAGACCAATAACACAGCTATATACAGATATGTACAAGACAAGGGGAGGTAGGGTGGGTAAGGGTAGGGGTGAACAACTGGGAGAGGGAAGGCAGGGTGGGAGGGATGGGTGAAGTGGGAAGGGGAAGCACATTCAGTGCCTGGCAGGCTGGTCTCCTGCTGCCTGTTGCTGTTACCGTCTCCTCCAGCATCGCCTGACCCCATGGTGCTGCATGTCCCTGAGGAGGTCATGTGTCATGACTGACACCCTCGTCAGCCGCTGGAGGGCACGGTCCATCCAGCGTAGGATGCTGAGACCTAGGAAAAGGGAACACAGTCAATGGCTGTGACTGTCCACAACCCTGAACACCACCCATCCTGCAAGGCATATAGCCTAGTGCCCCGCACCTGTGATGGTATGCACCCACCCACAGTGACCATGCACATGTCATGCCAAACCAGGCAGCACCAGCTATGTGCACCACTGCACACACACACACTGCCCATGTCCATCACAGCACAAACAAGGCTGTCAAGTGACATGGCAATGTGGTGGGATGCCAGTTCCACAGCCATGTGCCCAGTGCATGCATGGACCACCAGTGACGCACACACAGACGTGCAGTGACACTGGACAGTGATGACTGTCACCTGTGTGCCGGCATGGTTGTGTTGTCCATGGCTGGTGGTCATGCCCACCCCCCCAGCATGCAATAGCATCCATGATGTAATGACACTCACACTCATCAAGCAGCTGTGGCTGCTGCTGCTGCTGCCGCTGTGGCCCACCCCTCAAGCCTCCTCTGGCCGCCACCTGGGCCCTGCCACGGCCCTCCTCAGCCTGGGCCTGCATCCTCTCTGCCAGGTCTGTGGGTGACAAATGTTGAGAAAAACATCAGTGTGACCCCAAAGCAGACTGCCCCCTGCCCCAGTGAGTGTGCTTGCCCACACAGCCAGACCCATGCATCTCACACCTGCACACACTGACACAGCCAACCATGGCAGAGCCATCCCCCATGCACCACCACCAAAACACAGTCACACCCCTACGGAGAATACAGGTGCATAGATGGTACACCCACCTGGCCTAGGCACAATGCCCCTCCTGGCACGTGACCTGAGGTGTTGCAGCTCTTCCAGCTCCCTCCTGTGGAGGTCACTATATCTGTGTCTGCACTGCTCCACAGACCGGCACCACCCTGTGACCCTCACCAGGTCAGTGGCCACTTGCAGCCACACATGGGTGCGGGCCATGGTGAGGGGCTGATCACCAAACAGTGCCCCAAAGTGGGGCTCAACCAGGGCCACCAGGTTGGCCACCTCCACCTGACTCCACTGGGGAGCTCTCCTGCGTGCCATAATTGCGGTGGTACAGCAGGAAATATGGTGCCCCACAGTGCGGCAACCCCACGTGGAAATGTTGCGCAATAGACCACCATAGGTCCCAATCGCGCTGTTCGTATAGCGCCATCAGTTCACATAGCGCTGTCACCAAACAGCGCAACAGAGCCGTACACATGGCAGCCGAACAGCGCCAGGGGGTAAAGGTCGGACACCAGGTCAGGGGTCTATGACACAAGGCCACACACAGCACCATCTGATGTCTACGCATCCTGTGTGACCGGTCACCTGCATGCCAGCACCACAGTGGACTATTGCGCAGTAGTGCCACAGGGCCATATGGTGCCCTGTGCTGTAGCGCCACTGGCACAATGGTGGCCATGGCCTGAATTGCCGATCATGCACAGCACGTCATCAGCACGGCAGACACCTGCGTAAGCTACCTGGGCATGCGCAATGCAGTGTACCACACAGTCACAGATCTGCGCCATTGGCTTAGCCGGCTCAACCGTATTGCACAAAGCGCAACGGCGCGATATTCAACTGACACATGCAGATCATCTGATCAGCCATTCAAAGGCGCAGTGGCACGATTTGCATCTCATTACAGTTGCTCCACTCCTAATTTGCATGCATTACGCTATAAATGTGCGACATTGGGCTGCGCTGGCCAGATTTGGTTACTGCAGGTGAGAGGTGGGTTGCATGATGTGTGATGTTCTGGACAATGGTCATGGGATAACGCTGTAGACTGCACAGTGACAGGTGTCCACTTCCACCCATACAGATCGACATGACCGAGCAGAGCCAAGGTGAGGGTGAGGATGGTGGGCGGAGGAGGAGGCCCAACTTCACCACAGCGGAGACAGAGGCCCTCTTCCAGGCCTACCTGGAGGAGGAGCCACTACTGAGTGGACGGCGGGCACCCCTCAGGCCCATGTGGCTGCATGGGAGGGAGTAGCTCGGGCAGTGAACCTGCATGGAAGCCACCAGCGCTCCGTGAAGGAATGCAAGAAGAAGATGGGGACAGACCGCAGGAGGGTGAAGGAGAAGGTGGCAGCCCTTAGGGCGGCATGTGCTGGCACAGGCGGGGGCTAGCCAGCAGTGGTGGAGCTGACCCTGGCTGAGGACCGACTGGCTGCATCAATGCAGCAGAGTGCTATTGAGGGCGTACCAGGAGGTGGATTCCAGACAGGTGGAAGCCCATCACTGCATGGTATGACATGGTGGTGGTGTTGGGGAAGGGGGAAGGTTGTTCACATGCACTCACATGCCCTGTCTTTGTGTTACAGATCCTGTTCGTCTTCAGGGGACAGTGGTGGTGGGTCCGGGCAGTGAGGAAGACCTGTTGGACATGGAGGAGGGTCCATCCACCTCTTTCACCAGCCAGCATGCACTGCACCGGCATGCACGCCGGGCTGCCAACTCTGGAGTTGGTGAGTCGGGTGCAGGGGGTGCACAACCTGTGTCTCAGCAGTCTGGCATGCAAGCATGCCAGCACACTGTGACTGTGGCTGTAGCATGTACCTGCACCATTGATGATGCAAGGACTGCAATGGGCAGTGACATGTGTATGTCCCATGACGGACACACAGCAGGCCAGTACATGCCCCTGGGCCTAGCTGGTTCCAACGTGTGAGCCAGCATGTCGGCACAGTCCCAGGCTGTGCCTGTCAGCACCGGTGGGGCAGCACCGGTGGCTGTGCAGGTGTCTGGCACTGTTGCAGCCACAGCTGTGGAATGAGTGGTCCCTGGGGCACAGCGGTTGGAGAGGCAGCAGCAGCAGTCACCCATGAGGTCTGGGGGTACTGTGTCCAGCAGTGGCACATGCCCACTGCCCTTTGATATGCCCATTCCTGGTCCTGGTGAACAGCACCCACCCTCAAGGGGTGTTGAGCATCAGGAACTTCCATACCCTGGGGGACAGGATGCCGTTGTGGCAGAGTACCCATTTGAAGAGCACACCCGCCTGCTGCGGGAATCAGTACAGCAGCAAAGGCGGGTTGCAACATCCGTGGAGGCACTGTGCGTGGCTGTGGAGCAGCACAGCAGGGACTGTGCTCTGGCCCGTGCAGAGATGGTCCATATGCAGATGGATGTGAACGCCACCATTGACAGGCAGACCCAGGCATTGGTCACTGTCATGGCTGCATTGGGCACACAAGCAGGTGCCCTGTACCACGCACCCCACACAGTACGCTCTCCACTCCCCGTTCCCGGCATCGTGCGACACCAAGCCTGTCAACGCCAGGTTCTGCTGTGGGCATCCCGAGCATCCCTGGTGCAGGTATGTTTGGCATACTACAGACCCCACTGCGGACAAGGTCGCGATCGCGCAGTGGGACCCCTGGTGGTCCATCGGTGCCACCCCATGTGGCCCCTGCTCAGCCTGCCAGTGCTGTTGGGTCAGCTGTTGGGTCAGAGCGGGGCCACCCACGCATCCGCGGTGGCCGTGGAATGGTGTAACATGACTGACCTGTCTCCCAGTGCGGGCCCTGTCTGGTGCAGCCCTGTGTGCACTGTGCGTCATGGTGGGCAGTGCACTTGTGGGTGCCCTGCACATCACGCCGACATACGGACCACCTGCACACCATCCCGACTGCTGTCCACAGATGCATGTGCATGATGATGCCTGCATTGTACTGTACACCAAGGTGCAAGGGTGCCCAGCATCTGACACACGTACTTGGACAGTACAGGTGGTGGGTGTGGTCCATGGATCTGTGTGTTTGCTATGTCTGTTCCTGCTCTGCTGTGCACCTGCCCACTTACGCTTTGTGCCGTGTGTGTGTGTGTGTGTGTGTGTCCATATGACTGTTCGCCCCTCCCTGATGGTGTGTTTGTGTGCCTGGTCCCTTCCACTCCCCTTGCCGTCATGCACCCCTGGTGTGTTACTCTGTGTGCCTGTGGGTTGCGCCAGGACAGTGTTGGTTTCACATGGCCCCTTGACTTACCTGTGTAGTGCATAATGCTCCTCCGTGATGGTGTCCCGGTGCAGCTGGGCCTGCTGGATCAGTCGGGGGTCCCGCCGTCCAAGGGGGGGCTGCTCATCACCATCATCACCGGCGCCGCTGGCATCCCCATCGCTGTCCACCTCCTCGACCTGAATGGCTATCCCACAGTCCTTGGCCATGTTGCACAGGATACAACAGGCCAGGAATATCCCACAGGCCTTTGAGGGGCTATACTGTAGGGCACCGCCAGAGGTGTCTAGGCATCGGAAGTGTGCCTTGAGCATCCCAAACACCCATTCGATGATGTTGCGTGTTGTGGCATGCACCTCATTATAGCGTTGCTGCGATGGGGTCATGGGGCGCCGGTATGGTGTGAGCAGCCAGGGATGGAGTGGGTATCAGCTGTCACCTGTGTGGAGATGGTGGAGATGAGTATCATGTTCAGGTCCATATTGCCAATATCCCTGTATGCCACTGCCATGGCACCTGTGGCATTCCCACCCTTGCCCCATGTTTGCAATTCCTACATGTGTACTCACCCACTAGAAGGCCTGTGGGGATGTCCCCACTCTCGAATCGATGGCACAGTGCGGACTCATACCATATAAAGGCATCATGTGCTCCACCAGGGTGTGTGGCACAGACATTGATTATGCGCCCAGTGGCATCACACACCACCTGGCAGTTGACACTGGAATAGCCCTTCCTGTTCCTATATGCAGCCCCATCAGGGCCAGGTGGCATGTGTATGGCCACATGGGTGCAGTCTATGGCCCCTAGCATGCCAGGCATATGTGCTACCCTGTTGAACTCCTGCATGTTTGCTGTACGCTCTGCCACGGTGCTGGGGAAATGGATGTGCTCCACAGCATGTGGCAGCAGTGCGCTGAGAAATTGGGTGAGGATGTGTGACGTGGCCGACTGTGTGATGCCTGTGATGTCCTCTGTCGGCCTCTGGAAGGTGCCCGTGGTGAGCAGGCACATGCAGGCTGTCACCTTGGTCTCCACCGACAGAGCATGACTCCGTCGCAAGGGTGCCTGCATCACATCACTGCACAGCTCACAGAGCCGTCTCAGTATTCCCCTGTTCAGGTGGTACTGGCCCACGATCTCTACATCTGTGTACAGCTCAAAGCTGATGCGGGCACGGTACTGCCTGTTGGGGGCGTACCGCCGATGGGCCCTTCCACGGCCACGTCCCCCTGCAGCATGCATTCTCACCCCCCTCATTACAGCTTCCATGTGGAAGCTGGCACTGTCCATCTCCCTGGCTTGTGACCCCCCCTGGCTGATGTTGCTCTGTTACCCCCGCTGTCCTGACTACTACCTCCACTGCACCTGGTACACCTACTGGCCTCTGCACTCTGTGGCCCCATACACCTTCCCTTGCCCCTC
The DNA here is from genome assembly GCA_016271365.2 of Neoceratodus forsteri. Lineage (NCBI taxonomy): Eukaryota > Metazoa > Chordata > Ceratodontiformes > Ceratodontidae > Neoceratodus > Neoceratodus forsteri. The sequence goes on from CM057451.1 coordinate 764,181,423, forward strand.
TTCTGTCCTGTGCACTCCCTGGCCTGCACTGCTTGTTGCTCTGGCCTTCTCTGTCTCTCTGCCTCATGTGTCTTCCCTGTCACGTTCTTGCACCTCTTCCTTGAGCCTTTTTATTTAGGCTCATTTCCACTGGGGCGCAACTTCTGGCTGTTCCGCTCTTGTACATTGCGCAAGTCTTTGAATATCGCATTGCGCTCTTTATGCATGGATCCACCCCCTTCGGTTGCGCATGCCTTCATTTGCATTGCGCTGTTGCTCAGCCTGTTTTCGGTGGTGCAACTGCCTCTTGCTGAATATTGCAGAATGGCGCACTTTCGGACTTGCGCATGCGCAACCCTATTGCGCATGGTGCAACCCTTTTGCATATCCGGCCCATGGTGACTAATTTTTTGTATTTAATCCAATTATCATCAGTAAGGTGTGTTTTTATATCTTCTTTTTTTCTAGTGGTTTTCTTTATATTTCTGTCAAACTATTGAGGTACTCTGCCAGTGTGGTTGTATTTTTTAACCTCAGCAACAAATGTCTGGATACAATAATTTATTTTTTATTTTAATACACTCTATATTTTTGTTAATGGCTGGACCTGCAGTTCCCTCTCCCAATTCCATGCATTGAAACATACCCTCATCCTGTCATTGTTGGCTGTATTGTAGCACTTTAAAGTAGTGGGCCCTTTTATATTTCCCAAGGTTGCATTTATTGCCATACTGACCATATTATGATAGCTGTCCCCAAGTGGTTTCTTAACCTGTATGCTTGTTACGTCTTCTGTAAATGGCAAAAAATGAGATTGAGAGTGTTACTTCCCCTAGTGTTCTCCTGCGCTAGTTGCTCCAGATTTTTGTTGAGCACTGCCTCTATAAATTTGTTTTCCAGTGAACTGGTACTATTATGAAAGTCCCATTTAATTTTTGGAAAGTTAAAATCCCCCATAAGGACGTAATTTCCCTCTATTTCCATTTTCTCAGTGGTTTCCAGGAATGTTTTGTTTTCTTCAGTGTTCAGACTAGGAGACCTATATCCTATCCTAGTGGTTAGTTTCATTGTTCTTAACTGTAATTGGACCCAAATAAGTTCTGTTTCTTCCATAGTTTGCAAGTGTTGTATTAGTTCACGCGTCCTAATATCATTAGATATATATAGCACTATCCCTTTATCATTTTTCCTTGTGCTCTTTATGAAATAAATTTAAACCTGGAATTTCCATGCCCCACTTAATACTTTTAAACCAGGTTTCAGTCACAGCACAGATTTCAATCTAATCTTTATATACTGTAAAATATGCTGCAGTTTCTCCATTTTATTTGGAAGGCTTCCTGCATTCAGAAGCAGTATTTTTATTTCACTTTTGTCACAATTTTGGACTATATCAATTGGGAAAGCTCAATTTCCCATTAGAACATTAGGGTAGAGTGGGTTTTTGGTTTGACAAATGGGTACCCTCCCCCCTTACAGTCTTGAGCAAGATTGATTCCAGAGCACTTAAAAAGAGCTGATGTCCCTCTACATAACAGCAACAGCAGTGAGGAGGTTATCAACTATAGGCTAGTCAGTCTCACTTCAGTGCTGGGGAAATTAATGGAAACACTACTGAAAGAAAGGATGACAGATTATCTTGAATCCAATGGACAGCAAGACCATAGACAACATGGATCCACAGGGGGGAGGAGGGCAGGGAGCAGATGTCAAATGAATTTTATAGATTTCTTTGACTGGCTGACCAGGGAAATTGATCAGGGGAGAGCAGTGGATGTGGCATGTTTAGACTTTAGCAAGGCCTTTGAAAACACAGTGCCCCATAGAAGGCTGATTAGGAAGTTGACCAACCTAGGATTGGGATCCACAGTGGTAAACTGGGTTAGAAACTGATTAAAGTATAGCAGGCAAAGAGTAGGTGTTAATGGCACTCATTTTAAAGGATGGGGTTCCACAGGGCTTGATACTGGGACCGCTCCTCTTCAATATCTTTATAGGGGTCATTGCAGAAGAGTTGGGGGAAAGGTATGCATTTTGCAGATGATGCCATAAAAATCTACAGTAGGGTGAACACTCAGGAAGATCTGGAAAACAAAATGTGCAAAATGCGCATGGATCTTGGAAAACTTGAGGAATGGTCAAAAACATGGCAATAGGATTTGATGCCAAAAAGTGCAAAATAATGTACCTTGGACATAGAAACCTTGGCACTGAGGATATAATGGGGTAGAGTATTAAGGTTCACCCATATCAGTGCAACCGTCATTTTGCTGATGCCAATATGGGCAAAGGCAATACATCACCTGGCATTAGGGTGCCAAGCACTGCGGCTCCTGGGACGTGTCACACCAAAGCACCATCCCTGGAAACAGCTTTGCCCCCCCCGCACTCCCCAAAAATGAGTAGAACAACCTTCAGGGTGGGCTTGCCCTGGGGGGGGATAGAAACAGTGTGGGCATAAAGGGCGACATGACTGATTCTAGGGAGTTTACCTTTAGGTCCATGAAGCATGGCTCGCAGTCCCGCATTCACTATTTACTTATTTCTCAGTGCCTCCTGCCTGGGGTGAAGACCTCCTCGATTCAACCTGGCCCAATCTCTGACCACTCACTAGTGGTATGCAATTTGGTACTGCTCAATTAATTTAACAGGGAAACTAGATGGAAGCTCAATGATCAACTTCTTAAAGACGTTAAATATTGCAAACTTATTAGGGAAAAATAGAATATTTTTCTTCACTAAACCCTTTAGATGGTGTAACACCTGATATCTGGTGGGGGGCCTTTAAAGCCTTCATGAGAGGGATACTGATTAGCATGGCGGTTGGAAGGAAAAGAGAGCGGGAGGAAGACCTTAAATCCCTGTTATCCCAAATCAGATTTCTGGAAACAAACCTTCTGACTAATCCCCTAGATGAGGATATTCAGAAACTCCTGAAATTAAAGGATAAATATCTGGAGTTACTTCAAGAGAGAGTAGAACTAGCTATTATTCATACCAGATCCAAATACACCTATCAGGGGGAAAAAGCGGGATGTTTACTGGCATTGCGTATTAAACAACAGGAGTCAATGAGATTTATCCCGCCTATCAGGTCATCAGCAGATGGAACTCTCAAAGTGTCTCCTAACAAAATAGCTCAAGAATTTGCTGCTTGTTATTCTAAACTGTATAGTGACATGGAGCACCCTCCCTGCCCAGAAGATATACAAGGTTATTTAAGAGGTTCCCACTTGCCCCTTCTTCCAGACAGGTGCGGTGAAACTCTGGTTGTCCCTATTTCTCAGGATGAGATTGCTAAGGTTATTAGCAAATTGCCTGCCAATAAGGTCCCTGGTCCAGATGGATTTTCTCCTTTATTTTACAAGGTCTTTCAAGACCTTCTTGTACCAATACTTGGCCATTTATTTCAACAAATCCTATCTGGGGAGGAGACAGATCCAAATCTCTATGAGGCCCTGATTGTTCTGCTTTCCAAACCTGATAAAGACCTCAATAAGGTTCAAAGTTATAGACCCATCTCTCTTTTAAACCAGAATGTTAAGATTCTCTCTAAAATACTGGCTAACAGGTTAGCTCTGGTTCTTCCTGGGTTGATAGGTACAAACCAGGTTGGATTCATGAAAGGGCGATTATCTTCTGATCATTTATGCACTTTGTTGCATGACTTCTTGGCTACCAGGGATGCAGAGTTCCCAGCGGGCTTGGTTTCCTTGGATGCCGAGAAGGCATTCGACTGTGTGAACTGGAATTTCTTGCTTCACACTTTGGAGGCTTTCCATATCCCTTCTCTGTTTATCTCCTGGGTTGCCGCCCTTTATACATAGAAACATAGAAACATAGAATTTGATGGCAGATAAGGACCGCTTGGCCCACCCAGTCTGCCCATTTCCCTACCTGATGGATAAGTTGCAGATCCTAGTTAACCAGCAGCCTACTTCTTCCTACCCCCACCCTCTAGAATTGCCTTATGACTGTCCCATGCATGCTTGAATTCCACCACTGTTTTTGACTCCACAACCTCCTCTGGAAGGCTGTTCCATACATCCACAACCCTCTCTGTGAAAAAATACTTCCTTAAATTACCTCTGAGCCACCCCCTTCTATCTTCAAATTGTGCCCCCTTGTTCTTGCACACCTCTTTTTTTGAAAGATGCTACCCTCTTGGACTTTGTTGATTCCCTTGAGGTACTTGAAAGTTTCTATCATGTCCCCCCTCTCCCTCCTTTCCTCGAGGCTATACATATTAAGCTCCTTAAGTCTCTTCATATGTCTTCCAGTGCAGACCCTGCACCATTTTAGTGCCCTCCTCTGGACAGCTTCCATCCTGTCTATGTCTTTGCGGAGATTGGGTCTCAGAACTCACGCAGTACTCCAGATGTGGTCTCACCAGCTGTCTGTACAAAGGGATAATAACTTCTTGTTTTCTACTGGTGATGCCTCTCCCTGTGCATCCCAGTATCTCCCCAGCCCTCCTTGCTGCCCTCTCACATTGCTTGCCCACCTTTAGGTCATCTGATATGACTACCCCCAGGTCCCTTTCCATTTTTGTTGCTGTTAGTATCTCACCCCCCATTGTGTACTCTTCCCCTGGGTTTTTGTTTCCCAGGTGCATTACCTTGCACTTCTTAGCATCGAATCTAAGCTGCCATACATTTGACCATTCCTCTAACTCACAAGTCCCTTCTCATCCTTTCCACCCCACCTTGTGCATCAACTCTGCTGCAGATCTTTGTGTCATCTGCAAAGAGACATACTTTTCCTTCCAGTCCCTCTGCAATGTCGCTTATAAAGACATTGAAGAGGACTGGTCCTAATACTGAACCCTGTGATACCCCACTGCTAACCCCCCTTTTTTCAGAGTGGACTCCATTTACTATTACTCTCTGTGTCCTATTCTCCAGCCAATTCTTTACCCAGGCTGTCATCTTGGGACCCACTCCCAGGCTGGCTAACTTGTATATTAATCTTTTGTGTGGGACTGTGTCAAATGCCTTGCTAAAGTCTAGGTAGGCCATGTCCACAGACCCTCCCTGATCAACTACTTTGGTCACCCAGTCAAAGAAATCTATCAGATTTGTCTGGCATGACCTTCCCACTGTGAATCCATGCTGCCTTGGGTCCTGTGCCCCTCTGACCTCTAGATACTCAACAATTCTTTCCTTCAGAAGTGATTCCATCATTTTCCCTACCGCTGAGGTTAAACTAACAGGTCTGTAGTTTCCTGCTTCTGCCTTGCTCCCACTTTTGTGAAGGGAATCACATCTGCCCTCCTCCAGTCCTCAGGTACCACCCCATCCTCCCATGATTTGTTAAAGAGGGTAGTCAGTGGTGTCACTAGTTCTATCCTTAGTTCTTTTAGAATTCTGGGATGAATCCCATCAGGCCCCATTGCTTTGTCCATCTTCAGTTTTAAGAGCTCTTTCAGAACTCTTTCTTCTGTAAATGGGCTGGTATCAACTTCTGTATCCAGAGTGTTTCTACTGTTTGTTTTAGGTACCTCCCCCTCTTCCTTTGTAAATACTGAGCAAAAATATTTGTTTAGTATCTCTGCCTTTTCACAGTCACCCTCTGCCCACCCTCCCTCCCTTTATTAAGCCTCACTATCCCTCCTTGGTCTTCCTTTGCTCCTGATGTACCTATAAAGGTTTATCCCCTTCTTAACTGAGTTGGCTATCTTTTCCTCGGTTTGGGCCTTTGCTGTTCTGACTGCCTTTCCAGCTTCCTTTTGCTTTAACTGATACAGTTCTCTGTCCTGTTCCTTCTGTGATTCCTTGTACTTCCTGAATGCTTTCTTTTCTCTTGAACCTTCACTGCCACTTCCTTTGAGAACCATAGTGGTTTCTTACCTCGTTTCATTTTGTTTATTTGCTTTACACAAAGGCTTGTTACCTCTGTGATGGCAATTTTTATTATTCCCCATTGTTCTTCCACCCCTCCTTCCTGCCCATTTGCTAGTGCATTCCTTAGGCACTCACCCATTTTGGTAAAGTCAGCCCTCCTAAAATCCAGTACCTTTGTCTTTGTATGGCTTGACTCTATTGCTGTGTTTGTTGTGAACCATACTGTTCGATGGTCGCTAGTTCCCAGATGGCTACCCACTTCTACATCTGTGATCCCTCTTCATCTCCATTTGAGAGAACCAGGTCTAAGATTGCTCCCTCTCGAGTGGGCTCCAATACTAGTTGTCTAAGGCATGCCCCCTGTAGGGCATCTAGAATAACCCCACTCTTAGAAGTGGCTGCTGCAACTGCACTCCAGTTAACATCTGGCATATTCAGATCACCCATCAGCAATATCTCCCCTTTATCTGCCATTCAAGTATACTTTCTATCATTTCCTTGTCCATTTCCTCCCCCTGAGAGGGGGGTCTGTATACAACCCCTGTGCGGATTGTGGTGCCATTGCCTGCCTCCAAATTGACCCACAGTGCTTCTTCTCCTCCCTGTTTACCTTTCTGTTCTGTTGCTTTGATTTCTTCTCTTATGTAGAGAGCTACTCCTCCTCCTCTTTTACCCTCCCTGTCCCTCCTGTAGATAGTGTCTCCTGGTATGTTTATGTCCCAGTCATGGTTCTGTGTGTACCATGTTTCTGTGACTGCCACAATATCCAGATCTTCCTCCTCCATCAAGGCCACTAATTCAGGAAGCTTGTTACCCAGACTACGGGCATTGGTACTCATTGCTCTCCATTTTTTGATGGCTTTACCTTCTGTAGTGGCAACCCCCACTGACCTTTCTACCTTGGTCTTTTTCTCATTTAGTACCCTGTTTTGTAGGGGGAGGCTGGGATTTTCCTTCTGCTTATCAGTGCCTCCCCCTTGACTAGTTTAAGGCTTGCCAATGAAGCATTTAAACCGATTGCCAAAAGACTTGTTCCTTCCTGGACAGATGCAGACCATCCTGCCAGTATAGGCTGGTGTCCCTCAAGTGGAACCCCAGTCCCCAATGAAGCCAAACCCTGTGCTCCACACCATTTTTTCAACCATTTGTTAAACTGCATGGTGCAAAGTACCCTCGCCTCACTCATGCCACTGACAGGCAGCACCTCTGAGAAGGATACTGTGTGTGCTACTTGTCTTAAGCCCCTCCCCAACTCTATGAAGTCCTTTTGCACTGCTCTAATCTCATGATGAGTCAAGTCATTTGTCCCTAGGTGGACAATGATGTCCAGCTCAACCTCCCATGCAACTGTTCTTGTGATCCTAATTATAAAAACCCCTCTGCAAGAATTTCCATGAATGGGGCCTTTTCCCACTCTTTTCCGCTTCACTCAGGTACTAGACAGGGGTGCTCCCTCTCTCCTTCATTATTTAACTTATATCTGGATCCTCTTATCCAAAACATTCTCAATAATGACTCCATACAAGGAATGAGAATTGGACGGCATGAAGTGAAAGTCCCTGCATATGCTGATGATCTGTTAATACATTTGTCCCATCTGGTGTCCTCTGTACCGGCCTTACTAAGTGAAGTGGCAAGGTTCAGTGCTTTGTCTAACTACAAACTGAATGCCAGTAAGCTCCTGTTTTTTCCATTAAATCACAAAGTTTTTAAGACTGATATTAGTCCCTTGGAGCTATGCTGGACTCCCAGGTCTTTCAAGTATCTGGGTATTAAACTTTCACGTAACCTCTTTGTATGGTTCAAGGAAAACCTAGATTCTTTACTGCAGGGAATTACACACAACCTAGAGAGGTGGTCCAAATGCCTTATCTCTCTGTGGGGCTGAATTAATATAATTAAAATGAAAGTATTTCCTAGGATTTTTTATCCATTGTCCCTTCTTAATGCTTTTGTTCCTTTACTGTGGTTCAGAAAGGTTCATGGTATTTCTACTAAATTCATCTGGGCCGATAGGTATCCCCACCTGGCTTACCATAAGCTGGCAGCTCCTATACTGGAAGGGGGGTTGTGAATCCCCCTTCTGACTATATATCATTGGGCTAGTCACCTTGTGAAATGTTCATGGTGGGTATCTCCCGGCCAAGAGGAAGCGCAACCCATTTGGCTCAAAATAGAATTGGATGCGATTAAGGCCAATAATCTGGACCCTCTCACGTTATTTTTCCTTAAGTTATCTCAAGTAAGTATGGCTGTAGATTGTCCCATAAGGACCTCTTTAAAGGTCTACTTACAGATACGTTCCTTTTTGCAGTATTCTCCTCAGCTGGACCTGGTCCAGTCTATATGGAACTCTCCATCATTTACTATTAACAAGAATCAAATCTCCCATCTTTGGTTGCCTCAACTCGAAGAGGGGAAGCTCTCGACCTTTACTGATGGTGAGTGGCATTGGTTATCAGTGGAGGAGAAGGTTAGAAAATTTTGCATCCCGACTTCTTCTTTCTTCAATGCCTTGCAATTGAGACATTTACTGGTAATCAACCTGGGGAGTACTCCTCCCTCTCAGAGCATCTCCTCTCTGATATCCAAGGTATCCCCACTTTCTGGGTCTTCTGGTGTAATCTCTAAATTATATCAGGTTTTGTTTCACAAAATGTTTTGGGGCCCATTTGGGCCATCAAGATTTTGAAGTAACTTTTTCCCCCATCTGCAGTTAGATTAGTATTCTCTCTGGAAGTCATGTCACAAATTTATCTCTCAGGATAGACTGCATCTCATGCAATATTATGTATTGCATAACCTATATTATTCCCCAGTTATGCTTCACAAGTGGGGCTACCTAGACTCCAATAAGTGCAATAAATGTTTGCAAGATGAGGGCACACTTTTTCATATGCTTTGGTCTTGCCCAAGTATTTCCGCCTTTTGGGTTTTAATCCAAACTTCCTCAGACCCCTTGTTGGGCCTTCAAGAATACTTTATCCCTGAGGTATGTGTGTTGGGGGACCTGTCTTCTATTAGAGTCAAAGTGTGTAAATTTCACATATCCATGGTCGCCTTGTTGGCTAAGAAAATAATTCTCCATTATTGAAAAGACAGGCCCTCCCCTTCTTTTTAGAAATTGGTAAGAGAAGTATTATCCAATTTGCACACAGAAAAAGCAATAGCCAGCCTACATAACAGACTGGCAGTTTATGCTAGAATTTGGGATCCCCTTCACTCATTAATCTCTCTGGTTCCAAACTAAACTTACAATAGGCTCAATGCTTTTATACGGCCTTTTGATCAGAAGCTCGTCATTTACGGGCACTGAGATGGGTTACTGCAGTAAGGGGAGGTGGGGGGGCAGAATCTTTTTACTATGCATCAATGAGTCTCTGTCAGCTTCTTTGTATGCTGCCTTTTATGGTGGAAAATGTGTAAATAAACTTTAAATTACAAAAAATAAAGGGAAGAAAAAACACTGTAATTCTCCACATAGCCTTTCCTCCTGCTGCTTATGCTTCTGACTGCCTTTCTCATTGAAGTTTTGATGACCACATAAACATATCACATTCTGCATTTTTAATGGGGTTCTTGATTCAGCCATGCTACTAAGTATATCATCACAATTTATGTCAGGCTGAACATTAAACATGGGCTCTTTCCGATAACATTTTTCTACTATCAATGCATTAAATTTTCCCCTATCATTACAGATAAACCAATTTAACTCAATAATCCATGTCTAATGTATTTCAAAGTGGTTCATACATAAGCTGGAAGCAGTTTGTTTGAGGCATGCCACTTGCCTGTACCCATGCAGGAAGGAAATTTCTGCCCCAGAGCTACATACACTGCTATCCTATTCCCTCAGTTTCCAATACTAATGGTATTATGTTGGAATAAAAAAAATAGTAAACAAGAACGCCAAAGGCTGCAACATATTTAGGTCACCTGCTTTCCAGGCCCCATAGGTGTGAGCTCTTTTGACTGGGTTGAGCCTCCTTCCTCACAGTAAGGGAAAAAAAAAAGCCCCATTATTTTCATATGCATGCAGTACGGTAATGGATACACACGAGACACATATAGTCTATAGGGGAGGGCCCCACCTCCAATATCTCTGTGCAGCTGTCAACTCTAGTATAGTATGGAGTCTGGTGTCCTGAATTTAAAAAAAATCTGCCCCGTGCTGACTTTAAACTGGCAAAAATATTATTTCTTTTCCTCTGAGTCTTGATACTATTAACATTTGCTGTCACAATCGTAATACCCCCATCCATGAGGAAAAAAAAATATAGGCACACAGAAATTAGATCCAAAACATGTCACTTTTGGTTTTTTTCCATTCTCTAGGCTTCAGTTCATCTCCTGACATAGGATCAATGATGTCTGGTTTTACCTAAGTGACTGAAGATACATCAGAGTCCCCTCCTACGTCATCGACCTCCAAATCCATTAAAACATCATATGAACTGGCAACCAGTATGCATCCTGACTCTATGTTCCCAGATGGAAGTTCCATATGTTTCTTAGCTGCTTTGGATCTCGTAACTGTCTGAAAAGCAGGATCACCCACTACTCCTGGGGTAATATTTTTTCCATAACTATCACCCCCCCCGACTGAGGGTTCTTCTCCCTCCAAGGCCAGAACTATGAGAAGGGGGTTCTGCCCATTTTCCTTATTTACCTTTAAGGTAATACTCTCTTGTACTGTACTTTCCAAATCAGTAGCTCTTTTACTAGCATTCTGTTCCTGTAGTATGGGAGGGGAAGGGTTCACAGATGTTTGTTCCCCTATGCCTTCGAACACAGGGAATGCCTCCCTAGATTGTGTCACTCTTCGGGGTTTAGGATCCCCTGCCATGTTCTGTAACAGTAATTCTTGCATTCTCATTCTTTCTTTTTGCAGAGTAGCCACATATCCATCATGTTCTGCTTGTAGTGTACTATCCAAGTTATTGTGAGCTGCCCATGAACAGTTCCAAAATGTGTGCCCTTGCTCTTCACATAGATAGCATCTAAGTGGTTGTTAATATTGCAAAGCTATATGACCTAGCATACTACAAAGCCCACATTTTTGCTTTTCACACACATTGCTCAGATGGCCCACTTCCCCACACTTATTGCAAGCTCGCAGTTGACCTGGATAAAAGATCACACCCCTGTCTCTCCCTAAGAAGAAACAATTCAGCAAGTGTTTAGTTATTCCAGATTCTTGTGAAAGGTGATCTTATACTTCCAACCCCCTGCCCATAAATGTTCCTCATCCAATATGGACTCAGGGTAGCCAGTAACTGTACAGTGATGTATTAACCAATATGTTATGTCTGACACTATGATGTCTTCATTTCAAAAAACAAGTTATTTTTTTGAACATGAGTTTGGTCAGAGGTATAGCCATGAAGGGTTTCCACAATATCATATGTTTAAGCTCTTGATACAGTATGGTTTCCAGAATCTGTCCAGGCCAGTGGGGTGTTTGAAACTGATGTCAAATATGGAATCTCCAGGCATGTGTATTAACATGTAAATTTCATACGCATAATACTTCATGCTATTTTTAAGTAATGAACGACTGACAAAGAGCCTATCAGGTATATCTGCCATGTCACCCCTGTATTTGAGGCATACTGCATTACATCTTACATCCAACTCAGATGCCAGATGCATTCCTCACATTATCTGGGAATAACAGTTCCCTAACATTTGTATTCTATACTGAGAGGGCAGGTTATGCAGGTTCCAGTACCTTGTCCAAAGGAACTACGGTGTCTTTATTTAATATGTTCAAGAGGGATTACATTCCTCTCAACACTCTGAGGAGGAGATGGGGTACATCTTCTACTGCTAATTCATGAGGCAATTCCCCTTCAAGTACAATAATTTCATCCAACACTGGGTTGTTGGCCAAAACTGAGTTAGACTCCTCTACAACCACCTGTTTCTGCCAGGAGTAATCTGAGACCTGGGAGTGGAAGCCTGTAATTTTTCTTATGGTCCCCCAACAATAGGTTCTGCATTAGTGGCAACAGTTTTACCCCCTCAAGATATCGGAAGGTTGGAATCCCATCCCGAACCATTTAACTTCTTAACCCAACCTGCTTCCTTTAAAACAGTAGCTACCCAACCCTCCTGAACTGGGGAAGGACCTGCTATTTGTTGCTGCAGCTCTTCAGTGAGGGGAAACAGTGAGCTGTTTGTGTGTTTCATGTGCCCTTTCAGCCTCTTTCCAGCCACCTCCTTAGCTGGCATTTTTTTCCCTGGCCTACCTTGTGACACCCAATATTAAAAGAGATACACTTTCCATTCAATAAGTTATGATCAGTAACTTGACCTGAGCCCTGTGCATCACTTTCCATTAGCAGTATCGAACCAATGAGGATGTCTGCTTCCCACACATTTATTTTAGTACAGCCAGATTTAAGTAAATTGTGGCTCCCATGCAAGTCAGCTGCCACCGTAAAAGTAATTGCCTATAGGCTCGGAGAGTTTTCCTGAGCGTGATGCGTGGTTATGATGGGCTTCTGAGCTGTAGCCTGCTGTGTCATTTGTACTGCCTGTAGTGGTGTATTCTAATTTTCCTGACTGCCGGCCACTTCTTGCAACTACATCCTTCTTCTTCTTGTCACTTCAAGGCCATCTCCAAATTGCTCCTTCTCTCCCAAAACTGGCACTCCTCATCCCGTAACAAATGGTGAATCCCCTCCGTCGACTGCTGGCATTCTTCAGCATCTTCATGAGGCCCAACTTGCATATCTTCAATCAAAATCACAGCATTTTGCTACTTGGTGACTTCTATTGCCAAAACAAAAGTTTCTGCTGTTCCTTGCTCCACATCCAATGTGGCCTCTTGCAATAAGGGGGTCGAGGAGGCCTGCTCCCAACCACCTGGACATCTTCCTCCATTCCAAGCTCCGGTCAACTGGTCATTGCAGCACCAGCCACAGCGTACTGTACTACAGAGTAGGGGAATTTTTATTATAAGGAATAAATACAATCATACACATATCAGAAAATTAAACAAATATACAAACAAGAAGAACAAAGTACAGTAAATGAAATCATTGCATATACAAATCCATGAAATCTATGTGCACAAAAGCTGATGTAATTTGAAGAACAGAGAAAAACATAAAATAAATAATTGAAAATAACTCATTCTAAGTATGTTACTCATCCTATACTCTATTTTAAAAGAGGCACTGCAATCCATCTTTGCCTCCAGACCAAAAAAGGATACGTTTTTTTTTTTTTCATATGTACACTGTGCATGTACCAAGGATTCTACATTTTGTATAACTTGTCCTGGAGATATATATAGCTGTTGAAATATCAGCTTACATCTTGTTTGCCAAAGTGTAAATTTTATAATAGAAAAAAGTAATCATATTGTACCAGTATGCAAAACTGTATTAGAAAAAAAGAACCCTCCTATTATTTCTTCATATTTTTAGCACGCCATAAGCATTTTTCTATCTGTAAGCCAATTCTGTTCAAAAATCTACCACAAAAGGGCATGAGAGAAAGAAATGTTCCATAGTTTCTTCTAAATTCCCACATGATGGTCTAGGACACATTCTTTCAGTTTGTGGTTTATGTTTAGCATTCCCTTTTAACTGTAACCATCCATGACAGCACAACCATATAACATTCAACATTCTTGGTGGGATCATATTATCATTTGGTAATATATACATTTTATTGATATGTTGATCTCCTATTTCCTTAAAACTAGGAGTTTGTAAAAAAAAAAAACATTGATTTGTATAGTGTCATATAAGAGTTTTCTGTTTACTGTTATGGTTTGAAAGGGTTCTAGTTTCCATTTCCGTATTTTGATAAGTATTGGTTTAAAAAATGCAGGTATGGTTTTATACCATGCTGGCAATATAGGATGTGCTTTCCAAAATGTATTAAAAGGGTATAACCGGTATTCAGTGAAAATAACCCATAATGCTGAAGAAGGAATTCTATTATCAATTATGTTATACTTAGTAAAAAAAGCAATAGGGTTAATAAGATTCAACCCCCCCCCCCCGTTTGATTGAAAAATACAGTACTTCCCGTTTTACAGGGTTTAGTCTACCACCCCACAAAATTTGAAATACTAGGCTCAAGAGAGTAGTTTCACAAGCTACTGGTATTGGATAAACTATACTAAGGTATAGAAAAACAGGTATAAAAAACATCTTAATAATAAGCACTTTCTTTTCTTTTTTTGTTTGTTGCCAGTGTTTCCATTGTGATATCTTTTGTTTACCTATTTCTAATTTCTCTTTCTAGTGTCGTACACTGTTATCACCCCTACCATATTTTATACCCAGTATTTTAATAGGTCCCTCAGAAACTGGTATATTTACAATATAATTTACACTGTTTGTAGAATTACTGAGGATGTATCCACTGCATTTATTTATATTTAAAGATGCTCCAGCAACCTCTGTGTATTGCTGAAAATGGGATATTGCCCTATTCCCTGTTTTAACATTAGATATAAATAAACACACATCATCTGCATATGCAGATTCTCTATTTGTGGAGACAGCCCAAGGATGTTACCATCCTCCTGAATTTTCCATAAAACTGGGTCTAAATTAAAAGTATACAGCAGGGAACTCATGGGACAACCCTGTCTAACCCCTCATTTTATTGGTATATATGATCCAAGGTAGCCATTAAATAAAGGGAGGATTATGATCATATAATAGATCTTCATTAACCAGTTACTGAATGTAAGTGGAATCCCATATGAAAGCAAAATCATATGTAAAAAGGAGTGTGATATTTTATCAAATGCTTTCTCCTGGTCCAGGGATAGAATGTACCCATACATGTTATCTTCTTTCCCTTGTGCTACCAATTCTCTAACCAGGAGTAGATTTTCAGCAATATTTCTACCTGGCACAGAATATGTTTGTGTTTAAAGAAATCACAAAGGGGTCTGCTTTAGCAAGGCGGAATGTCAACATTTTCATTAATATGTTTAAATCTGTATTTAAAATACTTAAGGGTCTCTAGTTATTAAGATCTGACTTGTCATTTTTCTTATGTATAAAAATTTGAATTGCAATACCAAAATGAAAATCAAATGGTGTCTGAAGATAGTAACCAATTAAATACCACATATAGAATTTCAACAAGTTCTGTACTGAACATTTTATACAATTCAGAAGGAAAACCATCAAGTCCTGGTACTGTGTTATTTTTCAGATTTTTGATAGCATTTCTCATCTCATCTTTGGAAATAGGGGACACCATTTCAGCAAGTATAGAGGGTGGTATGGGTCCTGTGTTTATGGGATAGTGTGAAATGTGTGAATGTTCAATAGGGGCACCCTGTATAAATTCCTAAGATGTGTGTGTACTACTTTTAATATTTCTGGGGTGGTGTGTACTACAGGTCCATCCAAAGTGTGTAAGGAAGATATAGTCCTATTCTGTATTCTTTTTTTTACAACCAGAGAGAACATCTCCACATACTGTACAAATTTTCCTGGTGTACATATCTTATGTTTCATTAAAGGTGATGTAGCTCTTTCATATTGGAACATTTCCATTTCTTTTTTTATTTTTGAAATTTGGGTTAGAAAACCTTTATGTCCAGAATTAATTAAAGAGTTAAGTTTTGTTAGTTCTTGCAAAGTAAGATTTTTTTTTTATATTTTGAAATAGCTGCTGTTTTTGCATATTGTATAATTAGTGTCTTTACCATATTTTTTGTTTCCAACCACCATACGGTTACATCTTCTGTTAAGAATACTACCATCATTCTAGCCCTAAAAAGATCCTGAATTTGTTCAGTTATTTCTTCATTTTCTAGTAGTGTCTTACGAACATATGAACATAAAAAAATTTCCAGCAGATAAAGGCATAGAGGGCTATCAAGTTTGCTTGAACGTGCAGCTAGTGCCCCTTATTCTGCAGCTGCCCCTCCCTTCCACCCTTTCCCTCCATTGCCTTCCCCTTGTCCTGCCCCATCCCCTTTTGAAGCAGTCCAGTGTTCTACTGGATACCACTTCTGCAGGTAATGCATTCCACCCGGCTACCACCCTCTCTGTAAAAAAGTGTCTCCTCATCTCCCTCCTGAACCTTCCTCCCTCCAATCTCATATCATGACCCCTGGTGTCCCTCCCCTCCCTTACTTTGAACAGCCCCTCTGTACCTGTCTTGTTTATTCCTTTCATGCACTTAAAGGCTTCGGTCATGTGCCCCCATCCCTCCTCTCCTCCAGCGAGTACATGTTCAACTCCCTCAGCCTTGTCTCATATGATAAGTCCCCCAGCCCCTTGATCATCTTTGTCACCTTGCGCTGCACCCCCTCCAGTAACTTAATGTCTCTCTTCAGATACGGGCACCAGTACTGCACTCAGTACTCCAGGTGCAGTCTAACTAATGACCTATACAGTGGCAGAATCACCTCCTCCGTTCTCGAGGATATACCCCTTGCAATGCAACCCAGCATTTTGTTGACCTTTGCAGCTGCCTTCCTACATTGTGCTGAGTTGTTCATTGACCCTGTAATGAGCACCTCCAGATCCTTCTCCTCCTCTGTCTGGGCTAGCTGCACTCCCCCCAGCTGGTAACTCCTCCTTGGATTCTTCATCCCAAAATGCAGCACCTTCCACTTTTTGGCATTAAACCCCAGTTGCCAGTTGTCTGACCAGGTTTCAAGCTTTGCCAGATCATCCTGCAACCCCTGCCATCCCCTTAGATTGTCCACCACTGCTCCTATCTTGGTATCATCAGCAAACAGACTGACCTTGCTCTTGATGTCCAATGATATGTCTGCAATGAATATCCCAAACAACACTGGTCCCAACACCAAGCCCTGTAGAACACCGCTCATCACTACCCTTGGGTGTGAGAGCTCCCCACCCACCACCACCCTCTGTTCCCTTCCCTGTGGCTAGTTCCCTACCCATCTCACCAGCTTTGCACCCACACCGGTGCCTTCTAACTTACTTCCCAGCCTCCCATGTGGCACTGAGTTGAATGCCTTATTGAAGTCCAGATACAGGACATCCACTGCATGGCCCCTGTCCAGTTGCCTAGTTATCCAATTATAGAACTCCACCAGGTTGGTTTGGCAGGATCTGCCACATATGAAGCCATGCTGTTTGCTGTCCTGTAGTCCTTTGGCCTCTAGGAGGGCCACCAGCCTCTCCTTCAGGATAGTCCCCATCAGCTTACCCATGATGGATGTGAGGCTCACTGGTCTGTAGTTCTCTGGGTCATCCTTGGGGCCACTCTTGTGGAGGGGCACCACATGAGCCATCCTCCAGTCCTGAGGTACACACCCTGAGTGTAGTGAGGCATTAAATAGGTCTGCCAAAGGTCCTGCAAGGGCCTCTGCCAGCTCCTTCAATACCTTGGTGTGAATGCCATCTGGGCCTGGCGCTTTGTCCACCCTCAGTGCCTTCAAACCTCCTGAACTTTGCACTCCATGATTTCCACATCTGTCACCCGTCACCCGTCACCCTGTTTCTGCCATTCTTCCCCCCTTGGGTATCACCCCTCTCTTCTACTTTGTAAATACCGAGCAGAAATAATCACTTACTGCTTCTACCTTATCGCACCCTGCTTCCACCCAACCTCCCTCCATCCTAATCCTTATTATGTGGTCCTTACAGCTTCTTTTCTCCCTGATGTACCTAAAGAAGTCATTCTCCCCCTTCTTAATGCTCCGTGCCAGCTCCGTAGATGCTTTGGCTTCCCTTACTGCCTGTGTCACCTCCTTCGATTCCATCAGGTACTCCTCCCTGTCCTCCCCCTCCCTGTTTTCTTGTCCCTCCTAAAGGCAGCTCTTTTCCTCCTTACCTTTTCCATGACCTCCTTGCTCAACCAGCTGAGTTTCTTTACCCTAGCCTTCTTGCTCTGGGCCTTTCAGCAGGTTTTGGTTGCCTCCATTATCCCCAGCTTTATGAGCTATCACCTCTGGTTAGTGTCCACACTAGGTGGAATTCTGACCAGGTACCCTTTTACCACTTCCCCCATCCTCCCAAAGTTGGCCCTCCTGAAGTCCAGCACTCTTGTGCCAGATTCCACTCCTTCCTTGCCCATACCCAATGTGAGCGATACTGAGTGGTGGTCATTCCCTGACAGTGGTTCTTCCATAGTAAGTTCTCTCACAAAGTCCCCATTTGCCAGCACGAGGTCAAGGGTATTCCCTAACTTGGTTGGTTCACTGACCATTTGCAGCAGGAAGCTATCCTGGAAGGCATCCTGCAGTACCTGCTTCTTTCTATTCCTGGTTGTTGGGGTACTCCAGTCCACTCCTGGCATGTTGAAGTCCCCCACAATCACCACACTACTTTTCTCGCAGGTCCTCCTGATCTGTCCCGCTAGTTCCCTGTCTAACTCCTCTTTCTAAGATGGTGGCCTGTACACCACTCCCATTCTGAGAATCCTATTCTTGGAATCCTGGATTTGCATCCAAAGTGACTCTGTACTACCCTCCTCCCCTTCCTCCCTTACACACTTCAGTCCTTCCTTCACATATACTGCCACCTCCCTCCTTTCCCTATCACCCTGTCCCTACAAAATAGCCTGTACCCTGGTACAGACAGGTCCCAGTCATTGTACTGGGTGGCCCATGTTTCTGTGATGGTTGCAGTGTCCACTTCTCCCTCTGCCATGAGCACCTGTAACTCTGCAGTTTTCCTCCCAAGGCTCCTAGCATTAAGGATAACCATCTTCCACCCCCCCATCCTGCCCACCTTTACTAGCATCACCAATAGTACTAGCAATTTATTCTTTGTCACTGTTATGGGGGTAAGCTCATATGGTTTCCCAATCTGTTGTCTCTGCTTGTCTCTTGCCCACCTGCCACCCCCGCTCCTGCTTTAAATTCCCACCTTCCTCTATGTATTACTCCATCCTCTGTTTCAACACTTTTTTTCCCTCCTCATTCAAGTGTAGTCTGTCTTTCACATAGATTACTGTCCTCCCAGGTCCCTCCCCACCCCCCAACAGCTCATACCCTTTAGCATAACACCAGGTTCTTAGCCATCTGTTAAATTCCTCTATTCTCAGCTTTCTTGTTGTGCTTGCCTTGGGCACTGGAAGTATCTCTGAAAAAGTTACTGATATTCCTGCCTCCTCACATAATTGTCCTAGTTCCTCAAACCTCCTCTGGCCTATATCTACTGTCTTGTCAGCCAGGTCATTCGTCCCAAGATGTATAATTAAATGAGACTTGTCCCTACCCTTCTAGCATATTTAAGAACAGATTGTCCCACCCTTTCTGCTGTCATTCCTGGCATGGCCTCCACCCAAATGTGACTATGTCTCTACCCCTTGCTACCCCACCTGACTCTTCTTAGTATTGAGTCCCCCAGCACTAAGATTCCACCCCTTTTACTCCCTGCTTACTTCCTTTCCTCTCCTTCTCTTATTCCTGGCTCCTCTTCTTCCTCCTGAACATTATTTACCCCTTTTGCCCCTTTTGCAATTCTCCCAGCAGAACTTCCCCCCCCCACTCCAGTTTGGTCCAGGCATTTATGAATTACTCCTCCAATTGTATCACCTCCCTCCTCCTTCTTCCCCTCAAGCAGTGCAAAACTATTTTCTGAAGACCTTTCACAAATGCCCACTCCCTCTCTCTTCATAGTAACCTGCTCCCTCCTTTCCACTCCATGACTGTTGCCACTTCTTCTCCTCCCCTCACAAGACCCTGTCTCCTCCTTCCATTTGTCTTTTGTCTCCTGACCTGGTTTCCCTGGCAATCAGTCTTCCTGACCTAGTGCCCTTTGTCTCTGTTTCCTTTCTACTGACCCTCTCCTCACCACTGTTGGCTAAAATTGCCATCCCTCATCTCCCCTCCTCCCTCCCTCCAGTATTGGGCTAAACCTTCCTCCAGTCTGCCTTGCCTGTCTTAGTTCCTCCTGCAGACTCTTGATCTCCTTTCTCAGTTTCTCTATGTGGTTGCACACTAAACATCCCCCCACCCTCCAGGCAATTTCAAGAAAGACTGGTGCACTGCAGTTGTTGCAGCCTACCACCCTACCCATTGCTCTCGTTGCCCACCAGCGACCCCCCCCACCTTTCCAGATGAAGGATATGAAACACTCCCCCAAGTCTCCCCTCTCCCCCCTCTATCAGTGCAAAACATTCTTCTTTTCTTAATTTTTCTTAGCCCCTTTGTTGTACTCATTTACACAGGTTGAGCAACTGCCTTTAACATTCCTATCCTTCCTGTCCACACCCAAAAAAAGACTTTAAGTAACTATTGCACAACCTTCTTCAAACTTCTACTTCTCCTTTCCACAATGCAAATAGCAATGCAAAGAAGTAACAATGAAAGCTCCTTGATCTGCAGTTACTGCCCTTCCACTGAGAAAGCAGTCACCTCTTCATTCACTGCTGTTCCTTTCCTGAATGCCTGCTTCTGCCTTGACAGGTGCATGTCCATTGTCAGTTTGAGGAAGTGATGTCAGAACCCCTGGTAAAAAGGAAATCATGGACCGGGGGGTGGGGTGAGGGGATGGGAGGGTGGGACCAGCAAGTGTCTTCCAGAAACAATCAAGGTAGCGGCGCCTGGTCAGACCATTAGCACCCTTCCCCCACTATGCACTAAACTTTGCAGCTAGTGAAGCCAGCAAAAGGAATCACAATTCTACTCAAAGCCCCCAAAATAGGTTTGCTACCAAAAGAAACAGGTCTCCAATTCAAACAGCCTCACCAACAACACATCAAAATAGGCTTGAAATTAGAAGATATAGGTCTCCAATTCAAAGAAACAGCCCCAATTAAATCACACCAAATAGGTTTTAAATCAGAAGAAATGGGCCTCCACAAATGCAGCCTGCTACACAGTGAAACATCAAACAAATGAGCCCACTTATAGCTACCAAAACAGGCTTCAAAATTCCAACAGCCCCGAAACAATACCCTGCTAGCCCCTTAGAAGTAGTAAGAAAGAAAATAAATAACCTTCTACCAAGTAAAATCCACAAGAAACAATGTAAAAACAGCAAGAAGAAGCTACTGTACTGGAACTGATCTGATCCCTTCCCCTTCTGGTTACTTCTGCTTCTTATTTGGTTTCCAATAGCTTTTGCTTATTGGGATTTTTTCTACTACATCAAAGATAAAAGTTAAAATTACATGATCCGATATTTCTAGGTGACATGTTTCTGCTTTCAAAACTGTAAGATATTGTGAGATTAAAATGAAGCCAACAGGGGGGACTTCCGGTGACGTCACATGCCGAATGGCAGCTTGATTCGCATCAGAGGCACCTCGGGCACAGCACTATATTGTAGAGGGTCATCATCGAGGCACAAACAAGTGCTAATTTTGATGAAAACTGAATCAGAATCTTTTATTTGAATGGGCAGGTCAAGAAAAATGCTCTCGGAGGGGGAAAGGGGGCGATCGGGAAGTCGACGCGGTTTGAGGCCTACAAGTCCCATGGAGTCACGCTCTTCACTGCTGACGGCTTCAGGGGATGAGTCGGAGGGTTCGGGGTCAGAAGCCATGGCTACATTCACAAAAGCGTACGACCATAGGATGCTTAAAATACTGCACCACATAGATGCTAGATTATTGGGCCTCCAGAACGATTTTAAAAAATTAGAATCTCGTACTACTGCAATAGAGAAAAGTGTGGAAACATTACAATCAGAGCACATGGCCTTTGGAAGATCCTTGGTGTATCTGCACAGGAGGGAAAAGGAGCTTACAGCGAGGGCTGAGGACGCAGAGGCAAGAGCTCGCCGCAACAATATCAGGATATTTGGGATCCCCGAGGGGGTAGATCCCCCATGCATGGAGGACTTTATTGATTCCTGGCTAAAGCAAGAACTGTACCTGGAAGAAGGTTTCAATACTGAAATAGAGAGGGCCCATAGGTCCATCGGGCCTAAACCCAAACCGGGGATGCAACCAAGATCAATAATTGTGAAGTTTCTGCGATATACAATGAAGGAGAAGATCCTAAAGAAGGCTTGGGCTAAAAAAGATCTTAAAATGGATGGCCAGAAGGTATATTTGGATCAAGATTTCCCTCCCTCAATGTTTGCCCAAAGGAAGAAGGTGCTTCAGGTGGTTAGGACTCTGAGAGAAAAGGGTTACAAGGCCTTTTTGAGATATCCTGCTAAGCTCTGGGTTCAAAAAGAGGATGGTATCAAGATTTTCTAGTCTTTATTGGCGGCAGCCCCCTTCCTCTCGATGGAAATTCAGATACGGACTTGAAAGAGGAACAGGCGGAGAAGAGATAGAGGAACTATTATGGTCAATTGCTCCGGGCACTAGAAAAAAAAGTGAAGAAGTGGGAAGCCCTGTTGCCGTTACTGCGGACATTTCGAGATGGGTTCAGATGAAAGAAACCTGAATGCTGCCCTTACCTGAAGGAGACTTTTAAAGGCACAGCTGTGTTTATTTTCTTTGCAGGTGTAGGAAAACTGGGACATGTGTAAAGACTTTCCCACTGTATGGAGTTTGGGTTTTCCTCCTTTTTTTTTTTTTTTTTCTTTTTAGCATTGGCCGGATGGCGTTGGCAGGGTGGAAATTTACACTGGGATACTTGCTTCAGTAGGTAACCTGGTGTTGGGCCCCATCTATAGTTAGGCTGATTATATAGCCCAAACTCAGCGGCTTCTCTGATATTTTTCTTTTTATTACTGCTTCATTATGGTTAGATTGGGGTCTATTAAATGAGGTTTGGCTGATATATATTACATTGGGGTTTTACGCTTAACTTTAAAGTTTGTGTGAGGCCTCGATGGCGACCCGGAGGGGGCGGGGGCTCGCTAAGCCGATATTTGAAGTCTGTTTTGAGGGGTGGAGCAGATGGCAGCTGGCCAGCCCTATGCCCCTAGTATTTCATGGCTACTGGGTCGGATTGGGAAATGAGGGTCCCCGGGGTAACGGGGGCCCCAGGCCCTTCTCTGGTTTTGTTTTTTGCCATGGATGGTAACAACTGCTGTGCCTTTGGTGCCTGGCTCCGATTGCTTGCCAGGCCGGAAGTGTAATTGGCAGGAGAAGGCTGGGCTCTTGGTGACTCGAGATCCCTACCTTAGGTGTTTTCCGGACACCTGCACTCCTACTTTCTAGGGCTAAAGTGCCTAGAGTCTGAGAGTTTACCACCTAACCTCCAGTTTCCTAGCTCTGTTTGAGCTTTTGGGTTCCTGGCAAGGGTACCCCGTTCAAGCTAGTTGATGTTTTATGACTGTACTCCCCTCCTACAAATGGACATGGGGGGGGGATAGTCTACTTATTGGTATTCTGGAATCGGTGTTGGTTAAGGTTAACCGATTTCATGTTCACTACTTTCTGATGTTACGGTTACTGTTAGTTTTCTTTTTTTTTTAAGCCTTTTTTCCCCTTGAAGCTCTGGAACATCATGCTATATTATTGATTGTCAAATGGTGGGAGAGTTTGGAAGATGTGTGGCTTATACTAGATCGGAAGCTTAAATAAGACCTCATTTAAAATTGTGACAAGTAATGTCAAAGGGATAAATGGGGTGGTGAAAAGAGCACGTATTTTAAGGGAACTAGGTAACTTGAAGTGTGACATAGCATGTCTCCAGGAAACAAAGTTATCAGACTTGGAACATTCTAAATTACATAGATCATGGGTAGAGAGGGTCTACGCGGACTCATGCCATGAGGCTCCCAGAGCAGGGGTAGCAATACTCATTCGAAAGGGGCTCCCACTCATAGTGTGGAATGTGCAAGTGGAGGGATCAGGCCACTATGTAATATTATCAGGAGTGTTTTGGACACTCTATTCATGTGGCGGCTGTATATGGGCTCACACCTTCCTCTGGGTGCTTCTTCTGACAATTTTTAGCAAAATAGATTCATTGTCCCGGGAAAATAGTACTGGTAGGGGATTGGAATTGTGTAGAAACAGTGATCTAGACAGGAGGCGGTGGGGGAAAGGGAGGCGGGTGGCTAATTCTAAGCTCCTAGAACCTTGCTGTCCAAGGGTGGTTGGATCGATCCTTGGAGACAGCAAAATCCTCAATCCAGAGACTACACTTTTTTTTCTATGGCATCTAAAACTTATTCTAGGCTGGATAGATTTTATATTCAGTCCAAATATTTCAATGACTTGAGAGATATTATAATCCATCCGGCAACCTTTTCAGATCATGCCATGGTTAGTGCAAATTTTTGGTGCTCAGAAACTAAATCTAGGGGAGGGTGGAGATTCGACCCAGGGATATTGAACGACACTGGATTTGTGAATCAACTTAAAGAGACCATTAGGTTTTATTTATTAGAGAATAGGGAAGAGGATACCCACGTCCGTTTATTTGGGATGGTTTAAAAGCTGTTTTGAGGGGCCAAATTATCAGCTATGCCTCGCACAGGCACCGCTCTATCCAATTAGAATTAGGTAATTTGCTGCATAAGATTGAGGTGTTGGAAAAGGAGCACAAACTCACAGGAGATACCACAGTCCTTGAAAACCTACGAAAGGCAAGGGAACAATATAACAAGGTAATGAATGTTAAAACAGAAAATGCCCTTAGATTCACTAAACAAAAATATTATGAAACAGGGGGTAGGGCGAGTAGGTTGTTGGCCCTTAGGCTCAGGAAACAAGAAACAGAGAGGTATATCCCACTACTTAAGATTCATGGGTCAATGGATGTATCTTCCAACCCGAGTCATATTGCGGACAGCTTTGGTAGGTTTTTTCAGGAGTTATACACCCAAGAAAGAACTCCTAATCATCTTAGTCGAATCCAGGAATTTTTACATAATATTGACCTTCCTAAGTTAGGTCAGCCACAGAGGGATAAGTTAGATGGGGCAATTACGGAATCAGAGGTGAAGATGGTTATTAAGAGCTTGAAAGGAGGGAAGGCCCCAGGACCGGATGGTTTCATTGGGGAGTTTTATAAGGCTTTTATAGACGATCTGGCTCCCTTGTTATGCAAGGTATGTAATGCAGCTCAGGTGCAGGGGAAATACCCTCCCTCTTGGGAAGAGGCGATGATTACTGTGTTGCCTAAACCAGGTAAAGACCCGATAGAGTGTGGGAGTTACCGACCTATTTCGTTGATCAATCAGGATGCTAAGATATTAGCTAAAATCTTGAGCTGTCGGGTGCAAGAATTTATCCCAAAATTAGTACACATGGATCAGACGGGTTTTATCCCAGGTCGCCATATCCGGGATAATATTAGATTATTGTTGAACATCTTGTCCGCTTCTTGGTCACTTCCGCCAAACATTTGTTGGGCAGTGCTGGCACTCGATGCGGAGAAGGCGTTTGACCGCCTGGATTGGATCTTTTTAGACCAGGTCTTGAGGAAGTTTGGGTTTGGCGAAGGATTTTGTAGTTGGATTGCTAACATATATAGAAATCCATGGGCAAGGGTGAAGGTGAATGGTGTGATTTCAGATAGATTCCAGATCAATAGGAGAACTAGGCAGGGGTGTCCCCTTTCACCTCTACTTTTTGCTTTGTGCATGGAGCCTTTTGCTGCCCTTGTGAGACAATCGGCTGACTACAAGGGTATTCAATTGCAAGGGATGGAAGTTAAAATCTCTCTATACGCAGATGATGCGTTATTGTACATCTCAGACGTGGAAAGTCAACTACCCCATATAAATTCGTTAATTCAATCGTTTGGTGAAGTTTCGGGATTTAAAATTAATGAAACTAAATCCGAAATCATGTTTTTGGGGACGCAGAGGGAAGGGAAACCCCTGGCGGTTGGTAGATATAAATGGGCAAAGGATGAAATTAAGTATTTGGGGATCAGATTTTCCAGAGATTGTGCAAAACTATCCGCCTTTAACTATGGTAAATTATTACAAGTAATTCAGGAAGACCTACGTAGATGGGCCGAGCTGCCCCTGTCTTTATTGGGCAGAGTGGATTGTGTGAAAATGAATGTGCTACCCCGTTTTCTTTTTTTGTTCCAGTCTCTACCGGTCTCACCTCCTGCCCAGTTCTGGAAGGACCTTAGGACTTCCTTGTCTAGGTTCATCTGGGCGGGTAGTACTCCTAGGGTAAAGTGGTCTGTTCTGCTTGGTGATAAGAGGAAAGGGGGTTTGGGTTTGCCAGATTGTAGGAAATATTTCTGGTTGGCGCAGTTACAGCCCCTGGTCCCGTTGATGAAGCTTGGAGTCTCCTCTCCCTGGGTGGCTATAGAGCGACTGGAATCTTCGCTTGGAAACATTGGGGATTTAATTTACATGGATTATAAAGGAGCCCAGTGTTTGATTGAAAGCAATCCTTGGTCCGGGTTAGTGGTTACCTCCTGGCTAGAAATTAATAGAAAATTAAATATCGTAGTAAGTCTCTGCGCGGATTCCCCAATTAGGGCCTGCCTGGATTTCAGGTCGCTGGGCTGGGATTTGGGGTTTAAGCGCTGGTACAGGAAGGGTATAATTAAAGTAGGCCAACTGTATTCTGAAGTGGGTTTTAAATCCTTTCAGCAACTATCAAGGGAGTTTGCCCTTCCAGCTCCTGATTTTTTTAGATTTCTACAGATTAGGCATTTCTTGTCGGATAAAAAATATATTAAAGATAGATCAGGGGATGGTGACACTAATCCCCTAGTTGAGATGCTGGGAGCGGAAGCCACTAGAATTGAGCCAAGGGGGTTTATATCCGGATGGTGAAATGTGTTTCGGTTTAGAACCAGATCCATGACCTCTATAAAAGCGAATTGGGCAGCAGAAATTGGAGAAAGGACTGAAACCTTGGACTGGGGGCTTATCTGGAGGCAATACATTCCACAACTGCCTCCAACAGTTGGCGTAATTTGCTGGAAGGTGGTCTCTAGATTCTTCGAACCCTGTGGTCACCCAGCACTTTGGTCAGAATCCTTCTAACCTTTGCTGGAGGGATGTGGACAGGTTGGCACACATCTACATGTGTTTTAGAGAATGTCATATCATTAATATTTTTTGGGGAAAAGTGAAAGAGCAAATTTGTGGGATGTTGAGGGCTCATATAACGGATGACCCCACGTACTGGATCCTTGCTGTACCCGGTGCAGGTTAAACTAAAATCACGGGCGATACTTATTCATTGTTCTGGTGGCTTCGGCTTAAAGCAATCACCAACGTTGGTTGTCTAGAGAGGTTCTGATTTTGAGCAGTGGTATAGCAACTGCTTATCAATTATGGATATGGAATTTTCACGGCGAGGGTGAGACTACAGAAAGACAAATTTAAAATGTATTGGATGCCTTTTTGAGTTTCAAGCTCGGAAAGAGCAGATAGATATCCTGGAGATTCTGGTTAAGTTTGGCTAACCGGTATGACTCTCCCACCTGACTATTTTAACTAAAGAGTTTGTTTTATAACTTTAAGTCAGAGGATTGTTACAATATTGCCTAGTGATGTTCCTTCCCTCTTCCCCCCCCCTTCTTTCCCCTTTATTTTTTATTATTTTTTTTTTCTTTCGCCCCGATGATCATCCTCCCTTCCCTTCCCTACCAATTAGGTTTAGGTGTGTGTAGTTAAGATGCAATAAGTAATAGACCTAAGGTTTTTGCAAGAAGGAGTTATAGTCATCTAGTATGGTAGTTCTGTTTTCGTTCATTGTCTGTTTTTCTCTCCTTCATATCCCCTAAATGTATGATTCCTGGTGTACTTGACTAATATCCTTAGGCCTTCAGTCTGTGAAGATTGGTTGTGTGATGTTATTTGCATCTGAAAAAATAATAAAAATTACTATTTCAAAAAAAAATGAAGCCAACACAGGTGGCATGAATTCCTCTAAAATATGTGTAACCTCCTTGTTTATGCAATGTCCTGTAAGAATCTTTCAGACCAGCAGTCCGAATAATCGGCTGTAAACATAAGGTATCACAAAATTCTTTAGGAGTTTAAGCTCCCCTATCTGTTTTTGACAAGATACAGTTGAAATCGCCCCCCCCACACACACACACACTATATGCTTTGTAGTATGAAAATAGGGCTTTATGCTTTCAAGTAAATCAACCCTACTTTTTTTGTTTGGGGTGCATATATATTGATAGCTCTCCAAGCTATTTTAAATCTGAAAAAGTCAATTAATAGTACATGCCCTGGTACAATGTCAACAAATTTGGATATCTGAAAATTCTGCCCTTTGAATAATACTTCAACTCCGTCGCAAGCCTCCATACCATACGAAAAATAGGAGGGTCCCCAGGCCTAAAGCTTTTTTGCTATTGTAACTAAAGTGGTCGTAATTAGCCAGGTGCCTTGCAAAAAACACACATCACAGTTTAAATCCTGTAAAACCAAAAAGTTATTTGTCTACGCCTGGCATTTTTAATGCTACTAACATTTATAGAGGCAACGGATAATGGAGAACTCCCAGATGACATGGTTATGTTAATTGACATGGAGCCTTTAGAAATTAGTCTCTGACTCAAAGGTTTGTAATTCAGATGCACCAAATAAATAACTAAATAAAGATAATTAAGTGGTACTCGGTCATGTACTGCACCTAGTTCTAGTACCCAGGTGCCCTCTCCTACCAGTTTCCACTATAGGGAGGGATGGGGTATCCTCCTCTGAATCAGAGGTATGGATATGTTAGGAAAATATGGTAAAGGAAGAATCAGTGTTCTCTCTCAGTTCCATACTCTATTTCTGGCAGCTAAGGCCTCAAATTTATTAGCAAGTGGAATACCTTGTGGAAAGGTGGTAGGTTTGGGCATCTTAGATTTTAAGGCTTGTTGCCTCATAGGCCTTTTTTTTTTGAAACCACCATCATTTCTGGAGGGGGCATAGCAATCTCAGGAGCAGCAGACACATCCTGGGGATGGGTTTCTAATGATACTCCAGTAGGGAGTGATTCTGTGACCGTAGGAACTGTAGATGCAGGTGGAGAGGTTGTACCACCCTCCAATATCCTGGATTGTGGTTCCTGGAAAAAAAGGCTACTCAGGTATAACACTCTGATCTATAGAAGGTTCTGAAGCAGGGGTTTCCATTACTTGATTCTGGGGGATGTCTGAGACTGCTTCACTAGCTCTCTCAGCTGTATGTCTTGCTGCTGCTAGGTCTTTTTTTGAACTTCTCTTAATATGGTGGCCTGGTCAGGTCTATCATTCCTATTGTCAGTAGCCCAGTGGCAAGCACGATAGGTATAACCAGACTCTTCACAGAGATCATACTTCACACCTGTAGGGCAATCTGCCCTTTGATGATCATATTCAAAACAAGCAGTACATTTTACACGGTCACAAACAGAGCTTAAATGAATACAGGAGCCACATTTAAAACATGTTTTTGGCTGGCCCAGATAAAAACAGTGTCCCTGGTCCCAGCCTAAAAACAAGCTACTAGGCAGATGTTGTGGTCCAGAGTTTGTACTATGCAGCCTGACTTTATTACACCACCCTCCAGTCCATATGTGTTCTGTGTCAAATATGGGCTGTGGGGTCCCTAAAACTTCACATCTTTGCTGCCGCTAGTGAGTGATGTCATAAGCTGCTACCCCTTCATTCCTAAATAAAATGGTAACATTTTTTATAGCAGGTTTTGTTAAAGGTACAGCTCTGAAAGGTAGCCATAGTGCAGAATATCACAATTTTCCATATTTAGACCAGAATCTATCAAGTTCTTGAGGTATCTTAAAGCTAATATCATATAATGTGTCCCCAGATGCATGAATAAGCACATAAATCTCTTTAAAAAAAAACACAGATTCTTTGAACCCATTGTTTCTTTCCAACACGGATTCTGTCCAGAGTGAGTTCTAGATCCCCTTGATATTGCAAGCACACTGCATTACAGTGTTGTGCTGGCAAAGGTTGCTGAAAAAAATGATCTTTCCTTCAAAATTAGCCCAAGCAGTTTTTGCATTTTCAATCCTGGGGGGGGGGGGGACCCATATCCATTCTGTCTCCCCATGTTGGAGGATTAGATTGTTCAGCTTCTGACTCTGATGTGGAAGATAAATGAGGCCTTTTAGGATGGTGCTGGGTGTCATGAATAACATCCTCTGCAAGGAAACATAGAAACATAGAATTTGATGGCAGATAAGGACCGCTTGGCCCACCTAGTCTGCCCATTTCCCTACCTAACAGATAAGCTGCAAATCCTAGTTAACCAACAGCCTACTTCCTCCTACCCCCCACTAGAATTGCCTTATGTCTGTCCCATGCATTCTTGAATTCCCCCACTGTT
The DNA here is from genome assembly GCA_016271365.2 of Neoceratodus forsteri. NCBI lineage: Eukaryota > Metazoa > Chordata > Ceratodontiformes > Ceratodontidae > Neoceratodus > Neoceratodus forsteri. Next base: position 764,211,331 of record CM057451.1, read on the forward strand.
TTTGACTGTACGACCTCCTCAGGAAAGCTGTACCATGTATCCACAACCCTCTCTGTGAAGAAATACTTCCTCACATTACCTCTGAGCCATCCCCCTATCTTCAAATTGTGCCCCCTTGTTTTTGCACATCTCTTTTTCTGAAAGATGCTACCCTCTTGGACTTTGTTGATTCCCTTGAGGTATTTGAAAGTTTCTATCATGTCCTCCCTCACCCTGCTTTCCTCAAGGCTATACATCTTTAGTTCCTTTAGTCTTTCTTCACATGTCTTCTGATGCAGACCCTGCATCATTTTGGTTGCACTCCTCTGGACAGCCTCCACCCTGTCTGTCTTTGTGGAGATGAGGTCTCAAGAACTGTACACAGTACTCCAGATGTGGTCTCACCAACTGTCTGTACAGAGGGCCAACAACTTCTTGTTTTATACTGGTGATGCCTTTCCCTATGCATCCCAGTGTCCCCCAGCCCTCCTTACTACCTTCTCACGTTGCTGGCCCACCTTTAGGTCATCTGATATGATTACCCCTAGGTCCCTTTCCATTTTTGTTGTTGTCAGTATCTCACCCCGCATTGTGTACTCTTCCCCTGAGTTTTTGTTTCCCAGGTGCATTACTTTGCACTTCTTTGCATTGAATCTGAGCTGCCATACATTTGACCATTCCTCCAACCTTGCCAAGTCACTTTTCATCCTTTCCACCCTATCTTGTGTATCAACCCTGCTGCAGATCTTTTTTGTCATCTGCAAAGAGACATAATTTCCCTTCCAGTCCCTCTGCAATGTCACTTATAAAGACATTAAAAAGGACTGGCCCCAGTACTGAACCCTGCAGCACCTCACTAGTAACCCTCCTTTCTTCACTGTGGACTCCATTTACTATTACCCGCCATGTCCTGTTGTCCAACCAATGTTTTACTCAGGCTACCACCCTGGGACCCACTCCCAGGCAGACTAAATTGTTTACTAATCTTTTATGCAGGACTGTGTCAAATGCCTTGCTAAAGTCTAGGTAGGCCATGTCCACAGCCTCTCCCCGGTCTACTGCTTTAGTCACCCAGTCAAAGAAATCAATTAGATTTGTCTGACATGACCTTCCCACTGTGAATCCATGCTGTCATGGGTCCTGTGAACCACTGGCCTCTACGTACTCAACAATTCTTTCCTTCAGAAGTGATCCATCATTTTCCCTACCACTAATGTCAAACTGACAGGTCTGTAGTTTCCTGCCTTTGTCTTGCTCCCACTTCTGTGAAAGGAATCACATCCACTCTCCTCCAGTCCTCAGGTACCACACCATCCTTCCATGATTTATTAAAAAGGTTAGTCAGTGGTATTACTAGTTCTTCCCTTAGTTCTTTTAGAATTCTGGGGTGAATCCCATCAGGTCCCATTGCTTTATCCACCTTCAGTTTTAAGAGTTCTTTCAGAACCCTTTCTTCTGTGAAAGGACTAATATCAACCCCCCTATCCAGAGTGCTTCTATTGACCGGATTAGGTATTTCCCCCTGCTTTTCTATTGTAAATACTGAGCAGAAGCATTCATTCAGTATCCCTGCTTTTTCACTGTTGCTCTCTGCCTAACCACCTTCTAATGATATTTAAGTTTGAATCAGTAACAAAAGGGGTATTTCTTTGTCTTAGTCCAGTATTTAGATTCTTGTCAGTAGCAAACACAGTTTCAGTACCCTTTGAGGTTCCCGGTATAGGGCTATGGTTGGGGTCAGCAACCCAAGTTCCAGATGTAGTCTGTGTCTACCCCGCACATTTTAAAGAAGTTTCAAGAGTTTTAGGGAGGGGGGGTTAAATGTTTGACAGGCCTTGCACATCATCCCCGATCCCCTTTCTAAGGCCTAAAATAGCAGTAGCTTATTTTACATTAGAATATTCAATATGTATCTCAGTACTCATGTTGGTTGTTTTTTGCAAGGTCAGAAATTACAATATAGCAACAGTATCTGTTGTAGTAGTTGGTTTGGGTAAAGAAGTTGTTTGCAGCGGTGTTTGTGGCACTGAGCTATTTGTTTGACATATAATTTGAGGCACAGAATTCTCAGGGTGTAGTGCTTCTGGTTTATTTGCAGCAGTATGCACCGAGCTTTCTGAAGAAAATCCTTGCTGCAGCTCTAGGCACACAAGAGCCTGTTGTTTTAAACTGCCAGCCTCATCATCCACAACTTCAGAAGCTTCAGTCAGCTGTAGCTCAGCTGTTCTCAGCCCTGCCACATCACCTCTCTGCATTCCAGATGAGTCATCTACACAGCCTGTCTGGGTTACAGCATGCAAAACTGACAGCTCTGCCTGTAGAGCATCTTTCTTTAGGCGAAAACATTTTTCAGCTTCAGTTATTTGAAACTGTCTACATTCCTTTTCCGTGATGAAATCAGAATCTTTTACAGGTACCTGTAATCTTTTTGTCATTTCAGTACCAGATTGTAACCATTCCATATCTGTTTCAGCATTTTCATCCAAGTCCTTTACAACAGCATTTTGTTGAAGCTCAGCATTTTCAGCCTCTGGAATAAAAATGACAGGGGAGGGAGGCCATCTCCCCTGCCACATCAGCACTTCCTCCTCCTCTTGTGTCCGGCTGTAAACTGGGTCCCTCTATCCTGTCCACAGGAAGTGACAGCACCCTTGCAGGCAGAGTAGGGGACATTTTATTGAATGTACATATACAGAAAAAACATGATCATAATCAAAAATCATAACAAAACGATAAACAAATAAACCTAGAAAAATGGCTGAGGAAAAAAATAAAAAAAAATAACATAAAACTCCATAAAGGCAAAGCAGAATGGAGACATATTCAAGGGAGATAAAAAAAAAAAAAAAAAAAAACAAGCAATACCTTCTCATTTGTACTTAATGAAATAACTAAAACCCTTCCACCAGTGTGTCACTTGTTGTGAAGAATACAAACTTTGGTCCCTTAAATAAATGTGACCCAACTCCGATGAGACCAAATTACTTAGACAGTCATATGAAATTATGCATTGTTGTAAGACCCATTGACATTTTGCCTGCCATAAACAAAATTTAATACAGCAGAAAAAAAGTACCAAAGTATCCGGATTGTACAATTTCAATTTTTTGTCGAATTTGCCAAGAACTAGAATGTTGTAGGTTAAGTTTTGGAGCCAAGTCATCTTCCATTTGACAGCTAGATATTTCCACATTGCTGTCACATAAATACATTCCAAAAGAAAATGTTCCATGGTTTCAGTTACAGCTATACAGTCCATATATGTACAGTTTCTTTCTTCCAAAATTTTATGCTTAGCATTTCCCCTAATGTTCAATTTACCTTGCCATAAGACATACATTTCCCCACATTCTATGGGTGATTCTGGGAATATTAAGTTGTTTCAGAAGTAATGAGTTGTCAACTGTAGGACAAATTTTTAAAACATGGTTCAGATGGATATATTCTGGACATAATGTCCTGATACAGTTGTTTATTTTTCATAGTTAAAATGGTCATTTGTGTCATGCTACATTTATATAATTTCTGTGCAGCTGGTCGGAAATAGGAAGGAATGTGAATTCAGGGATGTAATTTGGGTGACAGATTTGTCCACAGTTTAATGTATCTATCTAAAGATTGCCACAACCAAGAAATATGAGTAGATGAAGAGTCAGCAAAAGCCACCTATATTGTCTGTTTAAAAAATAAAGTATGTAAAAACACAATAGGGTTTATCATACCAAGGCCTCCTTGCTTTATCCCTAAGTATGTATAACACTTCTTAATGGGATTTAACTTACTACCCCATAGCATTTGAAAAAATATGTTATAAAGTTTTGTCTCATATTTGACACGTAAAGGGAAAATCATGGCTACATACTGTAAAAGTGGTAGAATAAATTTTTTTAATATCACAATTCTTTTCACTCTGGATAACGTCCACTGTTTCCATCTATTTATCTTAAACTCTGCTTTAAGACTTGACCTATCCCAATTTTCCTCAGGAAGGTTGTGGGACCCAAAAATAATGCCTAAAACCTCAATCGGATCATATGAAAAGGAACTATCAGCTATCACAACAGGAGCTGAAACTCTAGGTCCTATCAAAAGCCCTTTACTTTTTGTAACATTTAATTTTGCATTGGACACCAATTGGTAGTGTCCAAGTGCCTCAAAAAAAACAAACGGTTGTGTATTTAAAAAGAAACCACAAATATAATTTGCTTACGGCTGAATTCGTAAAGGCTGCAGGATACTGGGACCTGATTAACCTACCCATTGAGACTGTGCCATGATGTGTCAGAGTAAAGGAACTAGCGAAAAAACATATAAAAGAGGACTTAAAGAGCATCCCTGTCAGACCCCTAATTGTACTTCAAAACTCTTGCCAATCTGTCCCTTAAGAAAAGGTTGTACTAAAAATTTTGAATAAAGCAACTTCAGTTGTGTAATACATACTGGTGGAATTTTATATGCTTCCAGAACCAAGAGCAGGTAGGGATGATGAACTCTGTTGAAAGCCTTTTCTTGGTCTGCTGTCACCACACACCCAGATAAACCTAGTAGATTACAGTGTTCTATGACATCTCGAATAGTCATCAGCGCATGCTGAATTTTCCTCTCTGAAAGCCCACAATACTGTTGAGGGGAGATCACAAGTGAAGCATATCTCTGAAGATGGTTGTTTAAAATATGTGCCAACATTTTGTAATCAGTATTTAATAAAACAACTGGCCTCCAATTATTTATACTATTTTTATCTCCCTTTTTGTAAAGATATATTAACAAATCTTCCATAATGGAGGAAGGAATTGAGTTAGAATTGGAAAAATACTGATATACCATTTCTAGGCCGGATGCAATCTGTTGACAAAAGGACTTATAACATAAATGAGGAATACCATCTGATCCATGTGCTGTGTTATTAGGCAAGGAACTTATAGCTTGTAAAATGTCTGACTTAGTAATAGGGGCCTGTAGATTTATGAGTTCAGAGGGAAGATCAGGGATATGGACAGACTGTAAAAAAGATTTAATATCATTTTCCGATACTTAATTGTGTGTCTGTAGGCAGTCATAGTGCTGTTTTATCAAATCTTTGAGCCCTTCCAATGAACTGACCCTTTTCTCCTCTGAAGATAATAAAAAATACATGTTCATTTTATCCTGAATTGTTTTACATGCTAAAAAATGGTCCCCAGTTGGAGTCTTTTGAGTACCATTGTGTAGCAATGCCTGAAGTATTTTAGCTCTATCTTGTTGGTACACATTCATCTAATTTTTATTGCCATAATTTGTGGAGTGTAATCTTGCGTGGACATATTAGCTCAGGTATACAAATGTTGTAGCTGTTGCCTAAGAGATAAACATCTTAAGAAATTATAATTGCCTCGTGATTTGCCAAACTGTATAAACCAGTCCTTAATGTCCTTTTTCGTGTCGGCCCACCAGTCCCCCTTATCAGTATATAAAAATTCTACTGACGGTCTATCTGATATAAAGACAACCAGATTTTGAAAACCTTTTGGATCCAATAAAACCGAAGTATTGAGTTTCCACCTACCAGGCCTGGCTGGATGGATAATTTCATGAGTAAAGAATATTGTTAGCATAAGGTGATCTGAAAATTCAACCAGGATAATGGATAAACCCCCTTTCGGAAGATTTGGGGAGATAAAAATGTAATCAATAGTAGATGTATATTTATTTTTTATAAACGTAAATTTAGGACCACTTGTATGATACTCAAAAGAATTAATGAAGTCAGCTGTGCCAACCAAGTGTGCAACGGAGTTAGAATCGCAATATACTTTCTGTCCTTCTTCCTTTTTCTGTTTTTTGTTATGAAAAATACTACAATTGAAGTCCCCACAAAGGAAAACTTTATAAGTAGTAACTAAAAAAGGCTGAATTAGTTGCATATGGTGAACTTTTTCTGCTTTTTTTGCCGGTTGTAAACATCAATAAAACAAAAATCAATTCCTTTCCAGATACCATCCAAAATAAAAACCTTCCCTGGAACCAAATCTTTTAATTTGTGTAATGTAAAAGAAAAAGAATGTAACAAAATTCCCACCCCATCGGCAACTTTTAAACCAAAAGACCAATATGAAGGTCCCCAAACCCATTCTTTTTGAAAATTCCAAGCATGATCATTTGTGCTCATCCAAGTCTCTTGTAAGAGAGAAATATCTAATTTTACATCATGCAGATCCTGAAAAACCAACTGTCTTTTAACTGGATTCAATAAACTATGAACATTCACTGATCCTAAAACACCAATAGCCATTCATGTAAGTGTCAGAGTAGGCAAAATCAACTCTTTTTTTTTTCCTTTTTTCTTTTTCTTCTCTTTGTAAGCTCCTTGTTCTATTCCACAAGTCTCCTGTTCCACTAAGGATTTTTAGGAGTCAGAATCTCCTATCTCCATTTCATAATCTCCCCAAGATGTAAACAAGGCAGAGTATGAATTCTTAGTTTCCACCGGGGAAGGAGATAGCGGAGGAGGTAGGGATATTAGAGATGAGGTTTGTGGGGGGGTGGGATAGGGGAGCAGGAGGTAAAGACTTCTGAAACTGAGAAGACCTCCTAGGATGTAATGGTTCCTGGAAGGTTTGACCATCTTTTTCATTATCTCTCTTCACTGGATCAGAATACAGACGGGGCCAAAATTTCAGGGGTCAAAAGTGAAGTCGGGCCAACCTGGTGGCACAGACGGCTGAGGCACTGGATGCCTTACCTTGTGCCATGTCGGTGACCCAAGTTCTAGAATGGACATGGGATTCCAGGGGTTGGCAGGGAGGAGAAGGATTGAGTATCCACAGGACCACTCTCCTTCTCTGGAAAAGGGGGACTGCAGCACTTGGCAATTGCTGCCACCTAGAGGACTCTGGAGGGTGGCACGTCAGCACTGGAGCTTGGGGCGAGAGTTGAGGCAGGTGCTTGGCGGAACACATAAGGGACCGTGCATGCCACCGCCACTGGTGCCATTGCATGCCGCAACCTTGAGGGGAGAAAATGGAAAAAATAGGGGTCCTCTGCAGGATGACAATGGTCCCCCACTGCAGCAGTTTGGGAAGGCACCTCCCTAATGCATATCCGGTCTGGTGGATCAAGTCACTTTCCACCCCCTGCCACGAAGGGTAATTTGTAGGGTTCATGGGAGGGGGCTTCATACCTGGAGCAAGGTGGGGCGGGGGATGTCAGAGGGTGGCAGAGGACTCCTAGGAGGAGAAAAATAGAAACTAAAAAAAAAGTGAAGTTGAATTTAAAGGTGGCATGTCTGATAGTACAGACAGGTCCTCCGGGGGCAAGGTAAGATCTGCTAGGTTTATTCTCCAGATATTGCTAGTTAAGATTACTTGTGAGGTGTTATATTTTACTTTTGGGGTTCTTACAAGAACTTTAAGCAATATGTTTTTATTGGTATTGTAAGATACTGTAAGATTATTGTTACTGTAAGATTATACTAAGCTCCCTTTCTTATATTATGTTTTAGGGTGCTGATTTCCCCTTTTAAGTTCTTATTTGCTACAGTGGAGACATTGGTGGTGAAGTGGCCAGGGGAGTTTCCTGATAGACTTGGCGTACAGAGGCAAGAACCAGGGGTTTATGGAAAGACTCTGATAGACTCTGATAAATCCACCCCAAGGATATTTCCTCCTGCTTTTATTTCGAGTTTTTTGGGACTCGCAGGAGACTTCTTGGAAATAATATACATAGCATACCTAATGAGAGTTTTTTGCATATTTTTTGTTGAGATTCATCTAGAAGATTGAGATATATCTAACGGGCGGCTGGTTTTGCATTGAAGGAGTTTAAGTGAAATTTGATAATCAACCAAGTATTTCTGGCAAGATATACTCAGCTCACTTATTAAATATGGGATTCAACTAAATCTTCTTAAATCCAGTCATTGTTATTCTAATCCAACTGAGTCTGAATTTGAACTTGAACTCGAGACTGAGCCTTTTTTTATTTTGGAGGAATTGTTCATCATCTTAACTATTTTCATGTACACCCGTAGTGATAAGGCGGTGACTAAGACCACTAAGAGAAAGAATAAAGGGAAACAATCACAAAATGGTAATCCAAATGTTAATCAGAGGGCCAAGGGCAATTGTTGTGTTTATACTCATGAATTGGCTATTACGGCCTCGACCCCTAAAGAATCAATAGGAGCTACTCCATTCTCCTCTCTGCCCTACTTTATAAAGGAGGAATCTGCTTATGATTACAGATCAGTTACATCAGGAGATAATTCAGAGCTTAATTGTAGAAACCTAGACTCTGTAAAAGAGACTGTAAGGAATCGGGGTATGTTACTCTTTGGATAGCTTAGACTATACAAACCAAGATTTCATAATAAAAATGCAGGAGAATGATTTTGGTGAAAGTGAAGAGAGTATAAATGAAGTGCTTGAGGTAAAACAAAATGTTTCAATTATCCCTAATAACAAACCTGTAATCTCTGATATGAAGATAACTGAAAACTCACTTAGCTTTTCTAATATAGCAGCTTGTCAAGGAAAAATCACTGACTTTTTCCAAAAAAAAAAAATCCAGTCATAAAAATGAACAGCCCACTTCCTTCACAGTGTTCAGGTGATCAAACAAAGGCATCCCTAGGGGAGAAAGTAAACATAACAGATTACTCGGGGGTCTTCATTTAAGATGTCTGTGTAGGGGTAGGTGGGTTAGAATCCCTTCAATACAGTAACGACAGTCATGAGTTCAATCAAGGGGCCAATGTAATGAAGGATGATGGCATCTCATGTTTTCCATCTGGCATGAATTTATTTAACCCATTGGAGATATCGAAAGAGGCTGGAAGTTCTACAGCGGATCTTGAAGAACCATTGCATATGACCCTAAATGGATCTCCGTATGAGATATTTGAAATAATGGATACAGAGGTCTGGAATATTCAGCTAGATCAGGATTTTTTTGGCCCAATGTCCTGATACTGTATCAAAGTATACCATCAAGGCCCTTGCTCACCTGGTGATGTCTGAGATTGTTTTATTGGAGGCATATAATGGCATCAAAGCAACCTTGGAAAACCTCTCATGCCTTTGCATGTAGAGGTTTTCCTCACTTGAACAACAAATCCTACAGTTAGTTGAAAATAATGAGGCCCACAGATTGAAGCATAATTTATCATTCTGTACTTTAACTATTCCAGAGTCTCCAAAAGGCAGAAAAGGCAAAAAGAGAGATGGGCAATACAAGAAAAAAGAAGGAAAAAAGATGATTAACCTTGATAAAAAACCTAAGATCAACAAATCTAGGAAACAAAATAATAAAACTCAAAACAATGGAAATATTAAAGGGGGCTTTTCAAATATGGTAGAGACTAATGGTCATACTACCATAGAAGGGATACAAGTAGTTAAGGAAAACTCTCACCCACCGAATAAGGGGAACACTGAAGTAATAAATAAGTCCACAGCTGTGGAATCAGTCCCCATAAAAGAACAGGGAAAGGGGAGGTGTAACCGTATTCACGAACAATGGTAACTACCCCAGAGAACATAATTGAGAGAGATCGGCCTAATAAGGATGCTGGAATTAACCCATTGTCATCTATGGATGATACTACCTCTGATAGGAAAGAATATGGAGCATATAATTTAGTATGCACAGGCAAAGAAGTAGTGTTTAAATTAGATCAGATGTATTATAAAAACCACAAAACTAATGCATCGCTGACTAATTTGATAGCACATATGCTAAGAGCTGAATAGGGGCTACCTGCAACTGCTGATGCGCTCAATATGGTGACAAGAGATACATTCAAATTTCCCAACTCAGTTTACTTCATGCTACCTAACATGGATATGGCAAAACAAGTTTGGGCAAAACAAGGTTTGGTAAATTCATTGGGAATGTTATTATCAACACCAGAAACATGGGCTACTGTCTGGAAAAACACCTTAAATGGTATAAAATTAGGAAAAATGTTAACACATGATAAATTTAATTCTACCCTTGCACTGCTGATTTGGGAGTTTGGAGTATCCCCCTGAATGTTATATGTTTTCCATTTTCGGGATAGAAATATTGGAAGGAGAATCTGCTGTCAATTTATCAACCCTTCTGAGGATGATTCTCTCGGCCATTATTAAAACTCAAATACTTCCTGATGAATTAGTTCAGGTGGAAAGAGTTATGAAGGGTAAAGAGGACACTCAGATAAACTGCCTTATTAGCTCTGCACAATTATTGGTATTACTTGCAGAGAATAGACATATGTTGGATGAGGTGGGCATTTACTTAGTGGAATTAAATGAGTGGGCTACAGTAGTGCAACCTAGAATTACGCAACCTTGACTACAACCACCTGAAAGTCAAGATACTGATATTTCATCAGAAGAGGACTGGGGGTTAATAAGTAATTTTACTTACAATGTTCTCAATTGGAATATAGCAGGACTTTATGATAAATTTGCAGACCCCCAATGGGTTACTTTTATTTCTAGACATGAAGCCATCATTCTTCAAGAGACATGGGCCTTAATCCAGACCTATTTTAATGGCTATGAATCAAATTTTGCCCCTGCAATTAAAGGAAAAAGACATGGGAGAAATAAAGGAGGCTTGATAACCCTAATAAAAATAAGGGATGGTTTAAGAGTATTAAAAAGCCATTCTCCCACTCCCAAAATACTCATGGTAGTGGTCAATTGGAATTCTTGCATAGTTCTGATTGTAAATATATATATTCCACCTCGTCTTCACACCAACCCAATATATGACTTCTGGTCTAAAATGTCTATGGAAATAGATTAATTTACTCAATTAAATAAGGTAGATATTGTTTTATTAGCAGGTGATTTTAATGCTAGGAGAGCAAATTTTGATAATTTATCAGTGTTGCAAGAATCATTATATATGGCAGATTTGGAACAAAGAAAATGACAGATATGATGGTTAATGAGGCAGGGAGATGTTTTCAAACCTTTATCATGGATAATAATTGTTTGATCCTTAATGAGAGATTGGAAGGAGATTGTCATGGGGAAAGTACTTTTTTTCCCCACTAGGTAAGAGCGGGATTGATTTTATTTTATGCCCCCTCCCAGTTACCATTTCTTCAAGAGAATGGAGGTGGTTATGAGAACAGAAAGTGATCATACAGCAATTTTGCTGGATTTTAGGAACTCTGATATTAATATTTTTTCTTTAAATAAGCCTATGGCACAGTTTGAGATTCAAGGGAAGAAGAGGTTAAGGCTGAATAATAAGTCTATGAATGGTGCATCAAATATTATATATTCCCCTAGCTTTGCTCACTTACATTACAGAATACAGACGGATCTTAAAAGTGAGCAGGCTAATCAGCTACTGAATTTGGGATACCAACAAATTAATACAGAGATTTACTGCACTAACACCAGTAAGCCTAAGACAGTATCTTGGTTTGATGGCCATTGTATGAGAGAGAAAGGGAACCTAGTGAGGCTTATTAGGAAAACCAAAGTCCGACTAAGAGGGTGATCTCAAAGTTAAACAAAGCTCAAGGTGATTATAAAAAATTCTTATTTAAAAAAAAAAAAATGAGTTTAAACATAAAGAACGGGAAGTAATGTATCAAGCCATTAAGGAGAATGGCGCTAAGCTCTTTTGGACTTTAGTATCTAAGAGAACTAATAACCAGAACTCAGATCCCCCGATATACATTCCTAAGGAAACCTGGATGATATACTATAATTCTTTATTTAATAAACATTCTAACAGTGGGGAAGAAATGGTAGATAATTATAGTAGATGGGGGGAATATATACCACTAGTGTTTACCTTTGGGGAGGTAGAAGATGCAATTGTGAACCTCTCAAATAACAAAGCACCTGGGCTGACCTGATTCCTGGAGAAATTTATAAAACACATTTGAATAACTGGGTAGTTTTTTTCACAAATTTTTTAATACATGTTTAAGAGAGAGATTTATACCTCATTCTTGGACAAGAAACATAATAGTCCCTATCCTTTAAAAAAAAGACAGTTTCAATCTCCGTCTAACTATCGTCCAATTAGCCTTATTGATATTAGTGGAAAAATCTTTGCTAAAATATAATTACAAAAATTACAATACTGGTCATCAGTAAGCTCCCCATTATCTATGTTCCAAGCGGGTATTCGCAAGGATTTTTCAACAATAGATAATATTTATATTCTTGCACATTTGATAGAAAAATATAAGTCATTTCGCAGAATGAAGCTTTATGCTTTATTTGTCGATTTTTCGGTGGTATTTGCCTCCATAAATAGAGTCAAATTATGGGAGATATTAACAGAAAAACAATTACCTTTGAGTCTGCTGGCCCCAATTCAGATGTTACATTCACATACAACTTTAGCTGTTGGATATGACAGCAAGGGTAATATTACTGATTAATTCAGAACAACATCAGGAGTCAAACAGAGATGCCTTTGGCTCCCCTTCTCTTCTGTTTTTATATTGATTTGCTTATGACTTACAGGGATGTACCCAGTCTTGATTCCCCTAAAATTAAGAATTTGCCAGTTCAAAGCCTTGCTTATGTAGACAATTTAATTATTTTTGCCTTGTCCACCCAAGGGTTGCAAAATAAAATAAATCAACTAAACACTAAATGTAAACAATTAGATTTAATAATAAACATGAAGAAAACTAAGTTTATGGTCTTTGGCCCATGTCAGGGACAAAGAAAGAAACCATGGTTTTACTTAAATAATGAATCTATTGAGGGTGTAACTTCATACACATATTTGGGTGTAACGTTCACCTCAAATGGATCATGGACAGAGCATTGGAGGGATCAAGTGGGTAAGAGCAAAATTGATTGCCAAAGCTTTGCTATGCTTTAACATGAAATATGCTGGAGCATTAGTTGCAGGTGAAGCCAAAATCAATCCCATCCTTATTTAGGGAGCAGAGGTTTGGAGTATAAACTCCCCTCTATGGTTGGAAACTCCCCTCTCCTTTTTTTTTTATAAATCTTTATTACAGGTTCCATTATCCACATCCAATGTCATAGATAGGGCTGAATTGGGAAGAGTTCCCATCACTGCAATAGTCAATATACATACACTGGGTTACTGGTTAAAAATTCTCAATCATTAGTCTAATTGTTTGCCTTCATTGTGCTTGAAAGAAAAGATTTATTGGCAAAAACAACATTTTATATCATTTTGGGTTAAAAATATTCAGAGTATTCTGGAGAGAATAACCATGCACCATCTTTGGTTAGATTGAGAGTAATCAGATACAATATCTGCCACATTTAAGGAACTTGTCAAAAAGAAAATATTTAGGTCTGCCCAAGAAAAACAAATGGATCTCCTTAGAGCCCAAAGTCAGGCTACTTGGCTAGCTCAAAACAAGATTGATGTATCTTTGGAGAATTATATAACCATACCTCTGACTCCTTTAGAGAAAAAAATTATCATTTGGGCAAGGATGGGAATTATCTGTTCCAAATATGTATTTTTCAATAGAAAAACTTTTTCTAACTCGAGCCCTGAATTATGCAGTTATAACAGGGGCTTTAAAGAAAATCTTTATTATATTGTGGTGCAGTGTCCTTTATATAAAACTTTGCGGATCAATTTGTTAAATAACTTCCTTATTAAATATGTAAATGCAGAATATGACCCATTATTTGTGCTTTAACATCCTCACACACTAAAGGAGACAAAGATGGCCTCAAAGTTTTTTCTTCAAGTGATGAAGTATAAAGCAAAACATCTCCCTGCCTCTGAGAACTAATGTGGGGATGGAAAATTAAAAGGGTTAAAAACTGGCAGTTTCAAGTTGTTAGTAAGAATGAAGATAAAATCTTTTACTGATTAAGCACTTTAATACCTTCTACTGAGCTCCTTTTATATGGACTTGTATTTTATATTTTTTATATAAGTACCCAGATAGTCTAGAATGTAATATGGGCAAAAGATGGCTGGGATCTGAGCACGCTATGGACTATTTCTTACACATGAGATGATTTATGAGAAATTGTAATGTTTATAGTATATTGTAATGGTGTATTCACCAATCAATAAAACTGAACTGAACTGAACTGACTCCACAACCTCCTCCAGAAGGCTGTACCATGCATCCACAACCCTCTCTGTGAATAAATACTTCCTTACATTACCACTGAGCCACCCCTCTCTATCTTCAAATTGTGCCCCCTTGTTCTTGCACACCTCTTTTTCTGAAAGATGCTACCCTCTTGGACTTTTCTGATTCCCTTGAGGTACTTGAAAGTTTCTATCATGTCCCTCTTCTCCTTCCTATCCTCGAGGCTATACATATTAAGCTCCTTAAGTCTCCCTTCATATGTCTTCCAGTGCAGACCCTGCACCATTTTAGTTGCCCACTTCTGGACTGCCTCCATCCTGTTTATGTCTTTGGGGAGATTGGGTCTCAAGAACTGCACGCAGTACTCGAGATGGGGTCTCACCAGCTGTTTGTACAGAGGGATAACAACTTCCTGTTTTCTACTGGTGATGCCTCTCCCTATGCATCCCAGTATCCCCCTAGCCCTCCTTACTGCCATCTCACATTGCTTCCCCACCTTTAGGTCATCTGATATAACTACCCCCATTTTTGTTGTTGTTAGTATCTCACCCCCCATTGTGTAATCTTTCCCTGGGTTTTTGTTTGCCAGGTGCATTACCTTGCACTTCTTAGCAATGAATCTAAGATGCCATACATTTGACCATTCCTTCAACCTTGCCAAGTCCCTTCTCATCCTTTCCACCCCACCTTGTGTATCAACTCTGTTGAAGATCTTTGTGTCATCTGCAAAGAGGCATAATTTTCCTTCCAGTCCCTCTGCAATGTCGCTTATAAAGACATTGAAGAGGGCCGGTCCTAGTACTGAACCCTGCGGTACCCCACTAGTAACCCCCCTTTCTTCAGAGTGGACTCCATTTACTATTACCTTCTGTGTCCAGTTCTCCAGCCAATTCTTTACCCAGGCTACCATCTTGGGATCCAGTCCCAGGCTGGCTAACTTGTATATTAATCTTTTGTGTAGGACTGTGTCAAATGCCTTGCTAAAGTCTAGGTAGGCCATGTCCACAGCCACTCTCTGATCTACTACTTTGGTCACCCAGTCAAAGAAATTGATTAGATTCATCTGACATGACCTTCCCGCTGTGAATCTATGCTGCCTTGGATTCTGTTCCCCTCTGGCCTCTAGGTACTCGACAATTCTTTCCTTCAGAAGTGATTCCATCATTTTCCCTATTACTGAGGTTAAACTAACAGGTCTGTAGTTGCCTGCTTCTGTCCTGCTCCCACTTTTGTGAAGTGGAATCACATCTGCCCTCCTTCAGTCCTCAGGTACCACCCCATCCTCCCATGATTCATTAAAGAGGTTAGTCAGTGGTGTCACTAGTTCTACCCTTCCTTCGTTCTTTTAGAATTCTGGGATGAATCCCATCAGGCCCCATTACTTTGTCCACCTTCAGTTTTAAGAGATCTTTCAGAATTCTTTCTTTTGTAAATGGGCTGGTATCAACTTCTGTATCCAGAGTGTTTCTATTGTTTGGTTTAGGTACCTCCCCCTCTTCATTTGTGAATATGGAGCAAAAATATTTGTTTAGTATCTCTGCCATTTCACAGTTGCCTTCTGCCCACGTCCTCCCTTTTATTAAGCCTCACTATCCCTCCCTTGGTCTTTCTTCACTCCCTGATGTACCTATAAAAGGTTTTATCCCCCTTCTTAACTGTGTTGGCTATCTTTTCCTCAGTTTGGGCCTTTGTTGTTCTGACTGCCTTTCCAGCTTCCTTTTGCTTTAACTGATACAATTCTCTGTCCTGCTTCTTCTGTGATTCTTTGTACTTCCTGAATGCTTTCTTTTTCTCCCTAACCTTCCCTGCCACCTCCTTTGAGAACTATTGTGGTTTCTTACATCATTTTGTTTTGTTTATTTGCTTCACACAAAGGCTTGTTGCCTCTTTAATGGCAGTTTTGATTATTCCCCATTGTTCTTCCACCCTTCTTTCCTGCCCATTTGCTAGTGCATTCCTTAGGCACACACCCATTTTGGCAAAGTCAGCCCTCCTGAAGTCCAGTACCTTTGCCTTTGTATGGTTTGACTCTACTGCTGTGTTTTTTGTGAACCATACTGTTTGATGGTAACCAGTTCCAAGATGGCTACCCACTTCTAAATCTATGATCCTCTCACCATCTCCATTTAAGAGTACCAGGTCTAAGATTGCTCCCTCTTGAGTGGGTTCCAGTACTAGTTTTCTAAGGCATGCCCCCAGTAGGGCATCTAGAATGACCCCACTCTTAGAAGTGGCTGCTACAAATGTACTCTAATTAACATTTGGCATATTCAGATCCCCCATCAGCAATATCTCCCTTTTTTCTGCCATTCTAAGAATACTTCCTATCATTTCCTTGTCCATGTCCTCCCCCTGAGATGGGGGTCTGTAAACAACCCCAGTGTGGATTGTGGTGCCATTGCCTGTCTCCAAATAGACCCACAGTGCTTCCTCTCCTCCCTGTTTACCTTTTTGTTCTATAGCTTTGATTCCTTTCCTTATATAGAGAGCTACTCCTCCTTCTCTTTTACCCTCCCTGTCCCTCCTGTAGATAGTGTATCCTGGTATGTTTGCATCCCAGTCATAGTTCTGTGTGTACCATGTTTCTGTGACTGCCGCGATATCCAGATGTTCCTCCTCCATCAAGGCCACTAATTCAGGAAGCTTGTTACCCAGACTAAGGGCACTAGTACTCATTGATCTCCATTGTTTGATGAGTTTACCTCTTGTAGCACTATTCCTGTCCTCATTGACTTTGCTTTCTCCATTCACCACTGTCCTGCTCCCTACTGACCTTTGTACCTTGGTCTTTCCCTCATTTAGTACCCTGTTTTGTAGGGAGAGGCTGTGAATTCCCTGCTGCTTATCAGTGCCTCCCCCTTGACTAGTTTAAAAGCTTGCCAAGGAAGCATTTAAATCAAGGGATGTGGTATTACCATTACATCGTTAGATAGTGTATTCGACTCAGTTTTGGAGAATGCATCTCAGAGTGGACATAGAGTAGAGGTGATCCAGAGGAAGGCAATTAAAATGACGCATGGTTTGCATGAGAAGCCCTACAAAGAGACATTGCAGGATCTTACCCTGTACAGCATGGAAGAAAGGAAAGAGAGTAGGGCTATGATGAAGACCTACAAGTAGCTAAAAGGGTTGAATAGAGAACAGGTGGGGAGTCCCTTTCAAATGAGAACATGTCCCAGGACTAGAGAGCATGCAAAGAAGCTGGAGGGGGAAATTTAAGAGTGAAGTGAGGAAATAGTTATTCACTGAAAGAACTGCTAATGCCTGGAATAGAGTTGCAGTGGAAGAGGTGGAGGCTATAACAGTGGAAGGATTAAAACATAGATGGGACAGACATAGGGGTATATTAGATAGGATGCAGGGAGTTGGGAGGGTCAACAGAGACCAGATAGAGTCTGCAGAGACAGAATAGGTACATAACATCTAGGCTGACTATGTGGGCTAAGCAGTCCTTTTCTACTGTCAAATTATGTTCCTGTGTATCTATATCCAGCTATAACTGCCATTTCTATTCAGCAGAGGTCTTCTGTACAAAGAATAGAGCAATGACTTGAGGAGATCAGGGTCAGATTCTCATCCAACTGGCTGGCGTTTAACCCAGGAAAGACAGAATTACACCCAGTGGGATTGTATTGGCAGTTGTTGAAACTTTGGTGCAGTTTAAGCTACCTGTGCTTGATAGCATGCAGATTTAGGGGAAAGGGAAGCCTGTAATCTAGGAGTTATTCTTGACAGTCAACACTCACTTAAATTGCAGCTGTCTGTCACTATAAGGTGCTGCTTTTATCACTGAAAACATTACCAGGTTGCATGCCTTGCTTGACACTGTGAATCTGTACAGACTGATGCAGTCCAGCGTGTCGTCTAGGTTAGACTACTATAATGTGCTCTATAAGGGTTTACCTTGTGGTCAATGAAAGTTCATCTTTTGTTTAGCTAACCTAGGACATAGCAACAAAGTGTCTGGCTTCCAAGTGCAAATCTGATATTGTTTCACAGTTGCTTTGTTATCTGAGTTGGCTTCTGGTCAGGTGGTAGATTGACTATAAGTTGTTTCACTCGCCTGCTTTCAAATCCCTGAAAAATATTTACCTCAGTATCTCTGTGAACGTCTCATCCCTAGCATACCTAGCAGCCTTTGAATGCTGAATATGTTTGAACATATATAGATTCTGGATGTATATATACACCCACAATCTTCTAAGGGTTAACAAGGTCCACAGGACAGGGCCTCCAAGAGAGTCTTCCTCATGTCTTAGATCCACTAGTGAGCAAGCATTTGCTGTCACAGACCCTGTCCTATGGAATTCACTTACAGTTGACATTTGAATCCACTCATATCCATTCCTTCAAAACCCAACTGAGAAAGATTTTGCTGGGAGCAGGCTTTCCCTGACAGCTATATGTAGTTTTTGTTACAGTATATGTATTATGAGACAGTGCATTTTCTGACAGTTATGTTTTGTTAATGTAATGCTAGGTTTTTGATTTGGCCCTGTCTTTCCCTTATTGGATCTATATATATATACATATATATATATATGCACTTTGAGCTTTGAAAACACACACCAAAAATAACTCTACTATTATGACTACCATCACAGAACAAAAAATAGCAGTTTTTCCTTTATTAGTGTTAGCTTAATTCAAGTAACGTAGTAATAACTAACTTCTTGAGCTTTCCAGGGCCCAGAGAATAGTGTATTCCATTTAATGTAGAACACAGTGTGAACAGATTGCCCTGACTCCCTAAGGCCCCTGAAAACATTTTAATTAAATATTTATAGCAGATACTGCACAGCCAGCTCAAATAAAAGGACACAGCTAAATTAGGTATCACAAATTCCCAGATCAACAAATGCAATGTAGACAGTCTCTTGTAAGATTAGACAAAATGTAACTTCTTGGATTGAATCAGTATTAACATTACTAAACGCAATATCTAGAGATCAACACAATGCAATTTAAATTGACACAACATGATATAAAAATGGTTAGTTGAAGAAACAATAATCTAAAATAGCAATTTTATTGACTGATTCCAAAGATTTCATATGGGGAAAAGACACAGTTTAATAATTAATTGTTTATATGTCTAACAGAGTCCAAAACTAGTGGTTATGAGCCCAAAATGCAGAAATCATTTAAATGGAAGAAGAGACCAGTTAATAAATGATTGATTAATTGAATGGAGGGGCAGCTGCAGAATAAGGGGTGCTAGCTGCACATTCGAGCAGACTTGATAGACCTCTAGGCCTTTATCTGCTGGCAAATTTCGTATGTTCGTATGTTCGTAATGTTTTCAAATGCCAGTAGAAATGATACTACAGGCCAAATTGTTTCTCTAGATGCTTCAAGGAGGCTTGGTGCTTTAAAGAGCACTGCAACTTCTATTTAATGTCTAAAACAGTACTTAGCAGTAGCTAGAATTCTCCATGTCATAAAAATTACTCATAGAGGCTTGCGGGTAAATAAGATGGTAAATTGTTTAAAGGACTTGTCACTTTACTTTGAATAGGTTGCAAAAACATTGACACCATCTTTTATCCACCAACAATGAGAGAGCCAAAATGCAGTTTAGCAAGCAAACATACAGTAGTTTTGCCAGAAGCACTACTTATTTAACTTTTCTACAACCAAGAATACAGTTTGCAGCCTGAAGAATGTATCATTTTCAGAGAGAACCCAGAACAAGGATTAAGGACATCCAAGATCAAAAGGTGTCACCAAACACAAAGCTGCCATCATAGTGCATAAAGTTGCCACCATTGCAAAACAGGACTGACACATACAATATGGAAAAATTTTGCATCAAGGTAGAAATGATAAAAACAAACAAAAAAAACAATTTGCTCTTGGTGCCAATATATAAAACAAAGTGAATTGCACTACAGCTGGAAATAAAGGTGGGGGGGACAAGGAAACAATTCTAGATGTGATAATTTATTTATGATTGAAACACCTCACACAGTTTACAATGAAGTACAGCAGGACACAGATAAAAAATAAGTTTGATGCTACTCAATTAGACAATGAGTTAAAGTGTTTTTTAATTATTTATTTATTCTGGTCCCCATATCTGCCCAGCCTTGACCCACATTTTTTGTCAATAAGGTATCTATGTGAGCTGTGGAGCTGTGGAGGAGCAAAGCTACTGAATTGGAATGGGTTATAAATAAGATTTACGAACAGTATTCCGTAGTTGTCAGATTTTATGTGATATTTGCTGTTGTGTGGAATTTTTGGATATCTTGGTTTCACACAGAGTATCTCCTGATTTATGTTTATTTTTAGAAAGCAAGCATGTGTGAGGCGAAAGTAAAGCCAAGCCATGTTATGGTATGTTAAACTTAGCCAGACAGTTGCCAGGTTTGCACCTTAAAGAGGATCTGAGGAGTGACTAAAGGGAGGAGAATGGAGAATAAAGGATAGAGAACAGAGGACTGAGGACTGAAGACCAAACAGGACCACAAAGCAAGGATGTAAGCAGGCATACTCACTCTACCCAGTTGTGTACTTTTGTTGAATACCTGTCCCAAACCATTTGCCTTTTGGTTACCATTAACATTCTCATCTGGAGTATCTGAGTTAGTGTGAGCCACTGTATAGTGTCTTTGTTTAAACTTCTATTGATTAGGAGATACATATGTGTACACCCTTTTCAGAAATTGGATAAGTTTTCTGACAATAGTCTGATTTGTTTGTGATGGGGACAGCAGCTGGAGGGGATATGTACATTTTCTTCATGTAGGGGGCAGCAGTTGGACAGTGTATGGAACATTCTGATTATACCCATACCACAAAGAATTTGCAGAAAGAGAGGTAAGTGCAAGATATGCAGAAACAGAGACAAAGAAGCAGAGAAAATCAAAAAAAGTCAGAGTGGTGTTTGGAACTACAATATTGGAAATCCGGGAAGGGTTTGAGTCAAGAACATACTTATTCTGAATCACCCATCTGGCTATACTTTCCACTACTTTATTCACTCTCTTAATTAACATTTGTGCTTCCATTAAAGAGCAGCTTCCTACTATGGCCCTCCACAATCTTATAATAACCCTTACCTGGCCCCAAGTAGACTGCAGCATGCAGTAAATCGAAAGCATAGGGGGCTTCCTCTTAAAGTAGAACACAGTAAGGACAGTTTTTAACTGTTTTTTGTTATACTTTAGAGTTCTGATTATTTCAAATCAAGGCCATGGCTCAACTAATAATCCTCTGTGCTGTCCCTTTACTGACATCACAAAACGTGCAAGAGCAGGGGCATGTCTTAACAAGTGGGAAGTGGCAGTGTTTTGGCTGTCAGCTTCACTGAGCCAAATATGATCTCTTGCCTTATTAAATACAGGCAGCAATAAATTTAAAAACATGCTGCAGTCCATTTGGGGCCAGGTCAGGGTTAATAAATGCTTGGGGTGGGCCGTACTATGAAAGCAAGAAGCTGTTCTTCAAATTCTGGTGATGGAGAGGACAGAAGGTGTTGCATGGGCAGTACTGTAGTTCTATATGCTAAACTTTCATTGCACGCAAAAGATCACAATTAAAATTGCTTGTTTTATGACACTAAAGCAGCAGAGGTTATGTGATTGATGTTCTGTATTTTAAAATTTGAAAAAGGGAACTTATTAAGATATATCTATCAGAAGGCTCCTATAAGGTTATGTGGGTTCATTTGGATTATAATGAATGCCACTACTAAGAGTAGTTTATATGCTGAACAAGTATTGTGAGAGTAGGACACCTTTAGCAGTAATCCTGAAACTAGGCAAGCTGTACTGGGCCAATAAATAAATTTTGACTTGATACTTGGTTTTTAAAAGAGCGTCAGCCAGGACTTGGTAGACCTAAAGGAATCCACTTGTGGGGTATTTCGTGTGACCAATGCCCCCCCCCCCAAGTTTCAGAGATTTAATTTTTAAATATTAAGCCATGAAAGTGAGTTTTTTTAATGCATTTTAATTTCAGCACACATTAATCTTATTAGTTTAGACACAAGTATTTATTTTTTCTTTTTTTTTTTTACCAGTATGTAGAAGGGTTATATGTACAATAGCAAAGATTATTAAGTATTACTAAAATAATTCACTATTAAATTGCAAGATATAAAGGGAGTTTGTCTGCTGTGAATATACTATGCATTAAGCAAGACATCTTTATAATCACTTAGTGGCAAAGAGAAGATTGAGAGATTGCTTACTCCTGGCAGTAAGAAGCAGCAAAGCAAGAAGACAAGATCTAAAATGGAACAAAAATAGAATCAACAGAACCCATTTGGACCAAAGCAGTCAGTATTGGAACTTTAATGGGAAACATCTTCTGCAAGTTGGGTGAGGATAACCAAAGTATGAAGGAAAAAGATACTACAAAGACATGAACAGAAGATTCCCGGAAAATGTCTGTAGGCCATATTTCCTTCTGAAGAGACAGTCTTGTGTCAACCACAGGCTGCCTGCCCCAAACGGGGCTTGAGCGGCATGGGATCATAATGTAGTAAATAAAAACAGCACAGCAACATATCGCACTGATAATACAGCGAGAGCATTGCTAGTGCTGACCCCTTACACCGCAAATAAAGATATCTAACAACACAATACTACTGCGCCCCCCCAACCCCCCTTATAAAGATTATCAACTCCAGGGGGTACGTACCTCGGGGTGTGGAGAAACACAGGTGGGGAAAAAGAAGGTCCTCACACAAGTGTTTTGTTTTATTTCTTTGAAAAAAAACCCACAACTACATCAGTAGCCTGGGACTGGGATTCGAGTGCCAGTCCACAAATGTAGTGCTTTTCCTTAATGCCATCTGCTTATCGCTCTGAGCCATGGCAGCTGCTCACTAAACCACCTGCCCAGTAGAGGTCTTCTCCTCTGTATCACGGCTTCCCAGCCAATAGCATACATGGCACATCCCTCTGAGCCATGACAGCTGCTCATTGAACCACCTGCCCAGGAGAGGTCTTCCCCTCTTTATCATGGTTTCCCCAGCCAGTAGCATAAAGGATACAAACCTTGCATGCAGCATTTCAGTGCTGTGGTGTTTTGTACCTTGTAGCAATAGTGCCATCCATTGTATCTGTTGTGGGGTATTGACTGCGCTCAACAGATTACAGCATATTGACCCTGTACTGACTTGAGCTGCCCATGCGCCACAAAATGGGCTGTGGCATGGTGCTAGGGGGCATGAGGCAGACGTAAGTTGCCACATCCCCCAAAGTCGGATTCTCAAAACTCTTCCAGAGGGAGAAATTCTAAGTACTGTTAGACCAGCCAGGCTGGTCTAAGGGTACTTAGAAATATCCCTCCGATAGAGTTTATTTACTGCAGTCCCCCCACCCAAGCCCCAAGCCCCCATTGTTTAAATATATCCCTGGTGGTCTAGCAGACCATCCCAGCCCTGATCCCTCATTAATATATTTTAACTATTTCCCTGTGGTCTAGTGGACCCCCGATCCCTATATGCCCAATAAGTAATTTTATTTTGATTCCCTAGTGGTCTAGCAGACCGCCCTCCCAAACCCCATATCACTGATATATTCCTTGGTGGTCTAGTGGAGCCCCCCAGCAGGCAATGTCCCACCATCCTGCTCCCCCAACCCCAAAACAAATCTGGTGACTGGCACAGCCCTCCTCATGCCACCACATCTGGTTGTTGACTGAGCTGTCAATAAGGAGCAGATAGAAGAAGAATATGAAGAAGAAGAAGAATCAGCATTTATATAGTGCTTTTCATACACAGTATCCCAAAGCGCTTTACAAGCAATGTTAGACTGGTAGTGAAGTGACTGAATGTGTGGTGGCAGCCATATGCACATCATCACCCACAGCCTGAATAATTGCCGGTTTATGGGAAGGGAAATGTTGGAATGGACACCGGGAATGCTCCCTGCTCTTTGCAAAGAGTGCCCTGGGTTCTTTTACTTCCACCTGGACACCCACCAGGACAACACCAGGATGGGCAGAAGGGACCTTGGTTTAACATCTCATCCGAAGGATGGCACACCCCAGCAGTACAGCACCCCCCAATACTGTACTCAGATAACAGCGATTGTTAGGTGCAAGTCCAATCCCAGTGTTGGTCGAGAACCCATGACCTTCTGGTCCAGAGGCAGATGTGCTACCAACTGAGCCATGCTGACACTGGTACTGTATATAATACATGCTCCTTATTGACAGCTCAGTCAGTGGCTAAATGCAGTGGTGTGAGGAGGGCTGTGACAGTCACTGGCTCTGTTTCAGGTTTGGGGAATGGGGTGGTGGGACATTGCCTGCTGGGGTGGGGGGTAGGGGTCCACTAGAGTGCCAAGGAATATATTAATGTTACCGGGATCAGGGAGGGGTCGCTAGACCACCAGGGAATTAAAAAAAATAAGTATGTATTGGGCACATTGGGGCTTGGGAGAGGGCTGTGCTAAACCAGCAGGGAATAATTAAATATATTAATGGGGGATCAGGGCTGGGGTAGTCTGCTAGACCACCAGGGATATATTTAAACAACAGGGGATGAGGGCTGGGGGGGGCTGTCACAGATTGGTGCATGGCTTTTCCATAGCTTGTGACAACCCTACGGACATGCCACATGTTTGGTGCATGACCAGGGTTGCAGCAAGCTGATGGACTTTGCAGCTTGGACCCTGCCCAATAGAGAATCAGGCACAGGGTCCCTGGCACACAGGGCATTGATACAAACTGCCATTTGCCACAGCTTGCATCAACCTAAGACCCCTTAGAGAATCAGTCCCAGTAAGTTTAGATTGACAAAAGAGGGGAGTAACCATTTTCAGCTGGAATATAGCAGGAACTGTGGATAAAGGTAATGATCCCGACTGGCTGGGAATAATATTTCCCTGAGGCAGTTTGTCAGCAGCTGCTGGATGATCTGTGTGCAGGACTGAGCCAGTTGGGCTCTTGGATTTGAAAAGTCAGCTTTCTTTGGGACTTTTGCTGGCCTTGATTTGTGTGTGCTTCCTGTCCCGAGACTCCTAAAAGTGGGAAGGCTTGCTCTGGTGGGCATCATTGTGTTGGAGCAGCACAGCTTTTGAAATGCAGCTCACAACATTCTATTTCTCTGAGACAGTTTGTCAGCAGCTGCAGGGGTGATCCATGTGCAGGACTGAGCCAGTCAGGCTCTTGGATTTAAAGTCAGCTTTCTTTGGGACTTTTGCTGGATTTGATTTGTGTGTGCTGCCTGTTCTGAGCCTCCTAACAATGCAAGGGCTTGCTCTGGTGGGTGTCATAGTGTTGGAGCAGTGTGGCTTTTGAAATGCAGCCCACAGTATTCTATTTTTCTGAGGCAGTTTGTCAGCGGCTGCAGGGGTGATCCATGTGCAGGACAGAGCCAGTCGGGCTCTTGGATTTGAAAAGTCAGCTTTCTTTGGGACTTTTGCTGGACTTCATTTATGTGTGCTGCCAGCTCCGAACCTCCTAACAGTGGGAGGGCTTGCTCTGGTGAGCAGTGGTCTTCCTCCCTTTATTATTTCCCCCTCCTAGTGATCCTCCACTGTAGTCCTTGCTAAAGGGCCGAAGCTTTAGTGTCACACTGTGGGCATCTAGCGTGGGTCCGCAGGCGGCAGGAGTCTCTGCACCCATAGGAAGCTATTGTAATCTCATGAGTTACTGCTTTTTTTTTTGTAGACTTTATTTATGCTCCTACCTCACCAACCCAGGACTCCCTTCAGTGTGGTTACTCGATCTCCTGCTTTCTCATACTCTGTCTGAAGTCCTCTCCTCTGTCCTCTGGTGTGCCCAGCCCTTGCAGCCCGGAGCACCCGACCTCCTGGCTCTGAGTCCCCTGGGGTGGGATCATCAACTCCTTCCTAGTGCTCAATCTAGAATCTGATAGAGTGGCCAGATGGAAAAGCACCAGAGGATGTGAGAGACCCGATGGTGGGCTTGGGTGCAGGGTCCCTGAACCCACCTTTGCCTGCAAAGGATAGGGCCATTTTCCTTTGGTTCTTCCCCTATTGATGTAGATGTGCACTGGCATCAGTGTGTGAGGGGAATGCTCTAGCCCTCCCCCACAGACCCCCACCACAGCCAGTACCCCATTGGCTACCCCCACCAGTGGTGTAATGATCCTGGCCACGGCTTAGAGTCATCACCAGGCTGGGGAACCCCCGAGACCCACCCCAGGAGATGAGAGCAGTCCTCTAGATGCTCAATCCTTCACCTCCCTGCCGACCCCTGGCAGCCCAAGCTCATTCCCGAGCCCGGGTCGCCGGCATGGCGTGAGGTATGGCGTCCAGCACCTCAACCCCCAGCACCACAGGGTCAGCATGAAATACTACTTAACATTTATGTGCATATATTTTGTTTGAATTGAAGTCTATGCCACTGTCAACATTGTTGTTCTTTCTGCTAGTGTAAATGTTTATGTACACAATCACTTCAGTCATCCCAACACAGGCTCTTATTGATAAGCTTGGGTTATTTTAAGTCTTTACTGGTATTACTCATTGATATTGCCAGTGTAAGTGCAAGTGCAAGTGGTAGAGGCCCCCTCTTACCTCCCTTTGCTACCTCCTCTCCCATTCCTGTTTTTTTTTCCCCCTTAAACCACTAGTACCCCTACTCCCTCCGCTGTCTACACAAAGCTACCCTCCTCCTTCAATCTTCCTGTCATGCAGCCATCTGCTCTGTTACCTGTCATCCTTTCTATCCTACCATTTCTATTCTCCCCAACCTCTCTCACCCCTGCCTGATTTCCTGCTCCCCCACCCCTCCCTCCCTCTCCTCTATCCTCTTCCCCCACCCTCTGCCTCTTTCTCCCTCCTCCTGTCTCCTCCCTCCCCACACTACACCTGGCTTCCAGACTCCTCACTCCTTCACTCTGTGTCTTCCTGGCTTCACCAGGTGTCTATTAGAATTTCACCTCTCCTCCCGCCATTCCACCCCCCCATCCACCATCCTCTCCATCACATTGCAGGTGCTCCTCAGTTCCTATCAAGCTTATCCTGTTTCGGATCTATGACAGTTGGTGGACAATTTCGTTGTCAAGCAACATTACAGTGACTCCTTTATGTTGACTGCATTTGTAGTCAGTATAAAGGGAGTCACTTTAGATTTTTTCTTTAGGGGGCTTTGCCTCCTGAACCCCCATGTGGGGGGCTCTGACCCTGCGCCCCCTGCTACTTAAATAATGAACTCCAAGTTGGAGTTGATTCGGAGAGAGGGTGAAATATCCCCAGAAAGCAGTGCCGGGGTCCCGCACTGACACTACAGCAACCTGGCACTGTTGTTGCTGTAGTGTCGGTCGCAGTAAAATTGTCGCTGTCGTGACGGTATACCTCCTACTCCTACTGCTCCTCAAAGCAGGTGACATTGAGCTCAACCCTGGACCTCCTCATTCCCTCCCCACTGACCTCCCCAAAGGTCTATGTGTGGCTCACATTAATATTCAAAGTCTCCTGTCCAAAACTGACATGATCCAGCCCCTCATGGTCTCCCTCCTCCCTGATGTCCAATAGTCTAAGAATCTTGGCTTTCCGCTAAGATCCCCAACTCTGCTACCACCATTCCTGGCTACTCCCTCTCCCATCAAGGCCATGTTAAGAAGAGTGGTGGTATTGTCATCTACCTTTCCTCCTCCATTCAAGCTACCACAGTGCACTCAATCACCTCACTCACTGACTACGAGCTCCTCATACTTAAACTCTTCTTCCTTTTCTCCCTTCCTATCTTTGTGGCAGGTGTCTACTGCTGCCCAGGGATATCTTCTGCTTCTGCACCAAACTTCTAATCACTATCTCTTCTCATGCCTTCTCCAGTGAGCTACTCATTCTGGGGGATTTCAACATTAACTGGCTTTCCCACTCTCACTCAAATCTCTATCAAAACATTAAGTCCCTGCACCTAACACAATTCACCTCTGTCCCTACCCACCATAATTCATGATCCCAAAACCATTTGCTACTGTACTGGGTACTCATTACTCACCCGCACCACATCATTGATGATGGTACCCTTCCTGATGCACTCAGTTACCACCATGTGGTTTATTGTGTGCAAAAATGTCACCCCCCCAGAGCCCCCCAAACATTATCCAAATCACATCCTTCCGGTCAGTTTGACCTACTGTATCCTCATTACATGCTGATCTGCTTTCCATTGACTGGTCCCCTATCTCCATGGCCAGTAATAAAAACCAAGACCTTTCGATATTTCCTCACTAATTTCCTACTAATCTTGGATCAGCATGCCCCCGTCTGAAAAACAGGGTCATAGGTTTACACCTATCCTGGATCTCAGTTGAACTTCTGGCCTGCCTCCATGCATGTGACCTAGCTTGGAAGTCATTCAAGACCCCTGGCACTCTGGCAAATCTTAACAAGCATCGTTCTTTGATGAATACTTGTACTAGGGCCACCAGGCTAGCCAAGGCTGAGTTTTTTTCCTCCTCATTCCAGAACAATCTAAATCACCCCTCTATGTTCTGGAAAGTCAGCCATGTCCTCTTTTTTCCCTCTACCCAGTCCCCCTCTCCAGTCCTCAAGTTGGATCATTCCACAATTTCTGGTTCCCCTTCTGTCGCCTCTGCTTTCAACTCCTACTTCACCACCTGTGCTTCCTCACTTCTGCCTGCCTTCCCTGCCTCCACCCCACTCCCTGCATGCCCCATGATCCCCTCATTGCTTCTCTTCTCTTTCCTGCCAGTTGCCCCATCTTCCTCTCTAAATGCCCTCCTAGCTCTCAACCCTCAGAAAGGTGGGAGCTCTGATGGGCTTGACCACAGATTCCTGCACCTCTCTGCACCTTCCATTGCCATTCCTATCTTCTTCCTTTTCAACCTATCATCATCTCTAGCCTCAGTCCCGAACTCCTGGAAGCATGCAACAGTCATCCCTCTCCCTAAAGGTGGTGACTCCTTCTCCCTAGACAATTTTAGCTCAATCTCTCTCTCTCCTTCAAACCTTATCCAAACTACAAGAAGACATAGTTCTGTCTTAACTTTCCCCCTTCCTTGGCTTCTCTTCGGCCCCTTCCAGTCTGGCTATAGCAAACACCACTCCACCACCTCCTATCTCTTTAGGCTCACTGACTCGATCCACACTGGCATGGACAAAGGCCACATCACTGCTGCCATCTTTGTTGATCTAGTGAAAGCTTTCAACACTGTCTCCCACCCTCTTCTCCTTGGCAGACTCAGTTTAGTGGTTTTCACAGACTCAGCTACCACCTGGGTCAACTCTGACCTGGAAGGAAAAACTCAGTCATGAGAACTGGAGCTTCCCCCCCCCCCCATCCTCACTGGTGTACCCCAAGGCTCCGTCCTTTGCCCGTTGCTCTTCTCTACATTTCTCAATGACCTCCCCTCAGCTTGATCTTCTGCTACCATCCACGTGTATGCAGATGACATGATCCTGTTTGTATCTGGGTTTTCTCCTTCAGCATTAACATCCAGGCTTTAACTTGATTTTGACACTGTCCAGAAATGGTTCAGGTCAAATCAATTATCCCTAAATGCTAAGCGAACGGTCTCCATGTGGTTCAGTACTAGGCACAGGCTTTCTAGGCTTCCCCGACCCCACATTCCTCACTCCAGATGAGGGTACAATTGCTCCCCTTATACTTCAGCCCTTCGTGGTCCAAAACGCTTGGCTATGGCTGCTCATATCCTCCTCTGCAGTTTGGCCTCCCTACTACTATTAATGCTATACACCCAACCAGTGTGCCAACCTCCACCAACCCAACCCCCAGCCTCCATGCAGCTAAACCCCAGCCCCCTCCAGCAACTCCCCCACTCTAGCCACTCCCAGATCTTCATCCCCCTGATGGCCAGCACACAGTTCCACACCTCTAACCAACACAATCTCCACATGGCCAGCCATCCTCCATGCTAGCCCTGCTCTTCACTCACTTCCAATACCATGCTCCAAGCTCATGAATTTGGCTCACTCTTCCCCCCCCAGAACAGTATAGACAATGCCTCTCCTTGATCAGGATCATCTACATGCTGCTTATGCTATCCGGGAATGTCCACCCCAACCCAGGCCCCCACACCACTGGTCCGCCATGCTCACCCCCTGTCTCTGGGCTGCATATTGTCTCCGTAAATATATGCGGCATTTTAAAGAAATCTGCTGCCCTACAATGCTGGGTCACACAATACCAACCAGACATCATTGGACTTGTTGAGACCTGGCTCTCTAAATCTGCTCCCGACTCTTTTGTCTCCATCCCTGAATACTCCCTTTTTGGGGATGATAGGGTAGGAAGGTGGGGTGGTGGCTGTGCAATATTTTTACGGGACACCATACTCGGCCAGCCTTTACCCCCACATAAACTGGAACATGGTGCCCTAGTTCTGTCCATAAAAATCACCCCCGATTCCTCAAAGGCCCCCTCATCATTACGGCCTCTTATATTCCCCCATGGAAACAACACTCGGCACTCCTCTCCCTCACGGAGTACCTTACCAGCCTCCCCCACAAGTTTGAGTGCATCTTATTAGGCGATCGTAACATAAACTGGCTCACCAGCTCTGCTGCCTCACCTGAGAATACTCTTGCAGCCCTCGACCTATCCCAAATGATAACACTATCCACAGATGCAACCCCTCTACTGGCACACACACCCTTCTGGACATCATTCTGACCAACCAATCCCATAAAATCGCGGACATACAGGTCCTACCAAACTCCTTCAGTGACCACTGCACTGCGCTTTTCACATGGTCTGATAGACTACCTAAACCTGCATCCAAAGTCACAGTCAGGCAGCGCCTCCACCCAGGTAGAGTCACCAAATTCAAACAGCATCTTCCCCAATGGGACTGGTCCCCAGTATACCTTGCCTGCAGCATGGATGCTGCTTTCGACTACTTTACCAGCTCCTTCAACCTGGCCTGTGACACCTTTGCCCCACTCAAAAAGATCCACACCAAAGAGTACAATGCTCCCTGGATTACCCCATCCCTCCTCTCCCAACTAAGGAAAAGAGACAATCTCTGGCACAAAGCTACTAACTCAAAACAGCCAGCTGACTTTCAAACTTATCAAGCCAAACGAAATAATTGCACCTGGGCCATTCAAAAAGCAAAAGCTGAGGTCTATATATCCACCCTAAGGGCCTCCTGGGGTCATCCCATAAATTTTGGGACAACATCAAACTGCTCAATGGAAAATCCCAGGCCCCCCAGCTTGCCATAAATTACTCCATCACCACTGACCTGAAGTGTATTGCAGACTGCCTCAATGCAACCTTTACTGACCTAAGTGCAGTGCTTCCTAACAATTTCTTCAACGCAATAACCAGTTCCCTGCCGCCCACCCTCTCTCGCCCCCCCCTTCTACCTACAGACGATAACCCTGCAGCAAGCCTAGCCATACCTCACCAAAGCCCTAAATGGGTCCAGCCCCCTTAATGAAACCTTGGACATAAGGCTCCTCCACTTGGCCTTAGATGTGCTGCTTCTACCACTAGCTGGCCTGATGAACCGTTGCCTCTGTTTTGGGCAGTTCCCAAGTGGCTGGAAGACTGCAGTAATAACTTCCATCCACAAAAGTGGGGATATCCTATCCTCTCCGGGAATTACCAATCTCCATTTTCCCCTGTCCAAAGCCCTGGAAAAGGTAGTAGCAGACCAACTCGCTGAATACCTCTCCATCCACAACCTACTCTGTAAGGAGCAACACGGCTTCCGCCCAGGCCATAGCACCACCACGGCACTCCTCGAATTCTCTAATTTTCTCCTAGACACACTTGACAAAAGCCAGCTAGCAGGAGCAATGTTCATAGACCTCTCCAAGATTTTTGACACTGTCAGTCACCCCCTCCTCCTTGACTCTCTCCAGCAAGTGAGTTTCTCACAGGGCGTGCTAGACTGGTTCACAAGCTACCTGTCCACTAGAACACAATGTGTTAAGATTAAGAAGACACTCTCCAGTACCTGCCCTGTCCACTCAGGGGTCCCACAGGGGTCCATCCTGGGTTGTCTACTTTTCAGTCTGTTCCTCGATCCACTACCAAACTCATGTGATGGCAAGGTCCTACTATATGCAGATGATGCAGTCCTCTGTGCATCCCATGCCAGCCCCACCAGTCTGCAGACCTCCCTACAACACTCATTTAACCTAACTGAACACTGATTCATGGAGCACAAACTTATTCTGAACCTAAAGAAGACCAAGGCAATGATATTTGCACACCACCAAAATAAACTGAGAAACTCTCCACTACAGATTCTCTCCAACTCCCTCCAGCTCATTGAGCAGGTTTCCTCCTATAAGTATCTAGGCATAACTTTTGACCCAGCCCTCAACTTCCACTCTCACATTGGTGCTATAACATCAGTGGCCAACATATGCATTGGCCACCTCTACCATCCCAAAGAGTGCCTACCCATTGAAGCCCTTCAACTAGCCATCACCTCATCAGTTCTATCAGTAATAGATTATGGACTAGTGATCTAAGCAGCAGATGCCACTGCCCTCAACAAAATAAAAGTGATCATCAACAAAGTGTGCAGGCTTCTGTCCGGTGCAGACCAGCTAACCCACTCTTGCACCTTCTACTCCCTTACTCAGATATTCAGTTTTGAGGAAAGACTACTATACCAGTCCTGCCTTTTGGCCCAAAAGCCCCTCCTCGGGCTAACTCTGCCGGTAGTTGCATCCTCTCTCCACCATTCGGCTTCCACATCTCCACATGCAGTGCCAAGAAGCCCTCCCTAGCAGTCCCATGGGTAAGAACCTCCCTAGCACAAAGAGCCTTCACATACAGGTCCCCACACTGGTTTAACTCCCTTCCTGTGAGTGTCACCAGCCTCCCTAAAACTGGCACTTTCAAAATCACCTTCAGAAACCATATACTCACAACCCGCACCTACCAATGCCCCCAGCGGTGAGCTGCCTTTCTCTGGACCACCACCCACCCTAAACATTGACTGTTCCTAATCTGAAATTCTGACAAAGTCTTGTTTTAAGACCACCTTGAATGGTTTTTACCACATAGCAATGTGTTTCTCCTAAGCTACCAGCTTGGCGTTTCTCCTTCCCAACATGTAAATTCCTAAGAAAACCAGTGTATAGGCTAATATACAGGCTTAGCTAAACCAATGTATTGGCTACTGCATGGGCTTACTGCCCCCTGTATACACTGTACCTACCTCACCCTGCAATTCATGTATAAAACTGTAACAAATGTATACTCCTGAACTGTACCATTCCCACCCACAAAATCTGATGTAACAAACCGAATCTATGCTGTAATGTTATGTATTACCTTGCTGTATCCGAATATGTACTTATGATGTGGAGCCTTTGGAAATGAGTCTGACTCAAAGGGTTGTAATTCTGATCTCTAACAAATAAAATAAAATAAAAATGGATGACATACCCTTATTTCAATACCTTGGTGTCTGGCTTGAGCGGCACCTTGGCTTCTCAGCACGTACATGTGATTCACAAAAAACTCCACTCTCATTTCTGATGCCCTTTATAGGAATGAAAGCTGCATCCCTATACTTGCTTGCCGAGATATCATCTCTAAGATTATCCTCCCCACCTTTGATTATGGTGACATCGTCTACTGTGCTGCTCCTGAGTCCACCTTGGCCAGACTAGACCCCCTCTTCCACTCCTTCTGTTGTTTTGCCTTGGCTTGGCCTCCCCTACTCACCACTGTTCTCTATGCTCTGTCTCTCCCCCTTGGTAGATCCCCATCTAACCCACTGTGCCTCCTTCATTTCTAAATTTGTGCTGGCTTCACTCCCCCCTTATCTCAGCTCGCTTCTCTCTCAGAAGCTTCCCTCCTCTTACTGTGTCTGTAACTCAGACTATTGCTCCCTACTGCTTCCTACTCATAAATCCCTTGCTGTACAAAATGCTTTCTCTTTCCACTTTCCTAGTACAGTATCTGAAACCCTCTTCCCTTACAATTCACTCTGCCTACTCCAAACTGTCTTTCCTTGCTACTCCAAGTGCACACTGCCCCCTCCTGCAAATGCCCATAGCCCAATGTCCTGACTCCCCATTTCTCTTTCCCTACTCTCTAACTGTTCCCAAGCTCCTACACCTCTCTGCACTTCCCATTTCCCACAACTGATGTATTTTAATCTCTTCACTCATCCTCTCCCCATCTCAACCCCCATTCCTCTTCCCCTCCTACCCCTACCATCCCTCTCTCCTTTCAGCCCTCTCACTCTCTAGCTCCTTCCTCTCCCCCTCCTCACTCTCCTCTACTACTATCTCAACCCCATTTCCACTCTTCCTGCATCCACTTCCTTCTCCCTGCTACCTTCTCCTCTCTCCTTCCCTTATCCTATCCCCATTACTTTGTCCTCCCCTCCATACTTCTATACTTGCTATTCCCAACCCTATTCATCTCCCCCTTCTCTTCTATCCAACCACGTCTCCTCCCTGTTGCCACTCCTGTTTAATGACCTCTTCCTACCCTGTCCTGTTCCTGATATTATAGCCTATGTGTACCTGATACCTCACACTTCTGATGTCATTCAATTTGTCTTGTTATTAATTATACCAGTACATTACTGTGTATTACTTCACATTGCAGTGCCGTATTGCTTTATCATATTACTGCACTTTCTACTTGTTATTACGTACTTGTCCTCTCCCCCCCTTCCCCAGGACACATCTGTAAGTAAGCTTTTTAGCTCAGTATGTCTCTCCTGGTAAGTCTCTTTTAAATAAATAAATATAATGTGATT
The DNA here is from genome assembly GCA_016271365.2 of Neoceratodus forsteri. Lineage (NCBI taxonomy): Eukaryota > Metazoa > Chordata > Ceratodontiformes > Ceratodontidae > Neoceratodus > Neoceratodus forsteri. The sequence continues at coordinate 764,246,016 of CM057451.1, forward strand.
TTATTCCAGGAGATGTAGCTAGAAGGTAGAAATTTTGCTTTGTAAGGATATATCTCTTTTGAATGACCTGCCTTTAGAATTAATGATGAGCATAGAGCCAAAGGGGGATTAAGTTCCTTGTTCTTGACTTGAATTTGTAAGAATATAAGCATGAAAGACATCAAAGAAGCATACTTTTTATCTGCTTATTAATATTAATCTAGAATTAGTAATTGTGAACTCCTATATACCACCTAAAAGTAGTGTGGAAACCCCATAAGTCCTATAGAAATTTTGAAACATGTGGTTCATGAATTATCCAGAGGCTATGTTCATAATAGCAGGAGATGTTAACATCACGTACTAGGCAGAGTGAATTGTAAAGGGAAGAGAGTTCCAGATACTGAACTAGAAAAGTGGAAAGAGAAAGCATTCTGTACTGCAAGGTATTTATGAGAAGGAAGCAGTAGGGAATGATTGTCTGAGTTATGGAAAGAGAGTAAGAGGAGGGAGACTTATGAGAGAGAAGCGAGCTGAGATGGGGGGAGTGAAGCCAGCCCAAATTTAGAAATGAAGGAGGTGCAGTGGGTTAGATGGGGATCTACCAAGGGTGGGGGGGAGAGCAGAGTATAGAGAACAGTGGTGAGTATGGGGAGGCCAAGGCAAAACAGCAGAAGGAGTGGAAGAGGAGGTCTAGTCTGGCCAAGGTGGACTTAGGAGCAGCACAGTAGACAATGTTACCATAATTAAAGATGAGGAGGATCATCTTAGAGATGACACCTTGGCAAGCAGGTATAGGGATGCAGCTTTCATTCCTATAAAGGGCATTGAGAATGGGGTGGAGTTTTTTGTGAATCACATCTATGTGCTGAGAAGCCAAGGAATTACAACCCTTTGAGTCAGAGACTCATTTCCAAAGGCTCCACATCATAAATACATATTCGGATACAGCGAGGTAATACATAACATTACCGCATAGATTTGGTTTGTTACATCAGATTTTGTGGGTGGGAACGGTACAGTTCAGGAGTATACATTTGTTACAGTTTTATACATGAATTGCAGGGTGAGGTAGGTACAGTGTATACAGGAGGCAGTGAGCCCGTGCAGTAGCCTGTACATTGGTTTAGCTAAGCCTGTATATTAGCCTATACACTGGTTTTGCTAAGTATTTACATGTTGGAAAGGAGAAACGCCAAGCTGGTAGCTTAGGAGAAACACATTGCTAAAGGAAAGAATTGTTGAGATTGTTGAGTACCTAGAGGCCAGTGGGGCACAGGACCCAAAGCAGCATGGATTCTCAGCGGGAAGGTCTTGTCAGACAAATCTAATTGATTTCTTTGACTGAGTGACCAAAACAGTAGACCACGGAGGAGCTGTGGACATGGCCTACCTAGACTTTAGCAAAGTATTTGACATAGTCCTGCACAAAAGATTAATAAACAAATTAGCCAGCCTGGGAGTGGGTCCTAGGGTGGTAGCCTGGGTAAAACACTGGTTGGACAACAGAACACAGCGGGCAATAGTAAATGGAGTCCACAGTGAAGAAAGGAGGGTTACTAGTGGGGTACCGAAGGGTTCAGTACTGGGGCCAGTCCTTTTTAATGTCTTTATAAGTGACGTTGCAGAGGGACTGGAAGGGAAAGTATGTCTCTTTGCAGATGACACAAAGATCTGCAATAGGTTTGATGCACATGGTGGGGTGGAAAGGATAAAAAGGGACTTGGAAAGGTTGGAGGAAAGGTCAAAGCTATGGCAGCTTAGATTCAATGCAAAGAAGTGCAAAGTAATGCACCTGGGAAACAAAAACCCAGGGGAAGCGTACACAATGGGGGGGTGAGATACTAACAACAACAAACATGGAAAGGGACCTGGGGGTAGTCATATCAGATGACCTAAAGGTGGGCCAGCAATGTGAGAGGGCAGTAAGGAGGGCTGGAGGGATACTGGGATGCATAGGGAGAGGCATCACCAGTAGAAAACAAGAAGTTGTTGGCCCTCTGTCCAGACAGTTGGTAAGACCACATCTAGAGTACTGTGTACAGTTCTTGAGACCCCATCTACGCAAAGACATAGACAGGGTGGAGGCTGTCCAGAGGAGGGCAACCAAAATGATACAGGGTCTGCATCAGAAGACATATGAAGAAAGACTAAAGGAACTAAAGATGTATAGCCTTGAGGAAAGGAGGGAGGGGGGGCATGATAGAAACTTTCAAATACTTCAAGGGAATTAACAAAGTCCAAGAGGGTAGCATCTTTCAGAAAAAGAGATGTGCAAGAACAAGGGTGCACAATTTGAAGATAGAGGGGGGATGGCTCAGAGGTAATGTGAGGAAGTATTTCTTCACAAAGAGGGTTGTGGATACATGGAACAGCCTTCCTGAGGAGGTCGTAGAGTCAAAAACAGTGGTGGAATTCAAGAATGCATGGGACAGACATAAGGCAATTCTAGTGGGGGGTAGGAGGAGTAGGCTGTTGGTTAACTAGGATCTGCAGCTTATCCATTAGGTAGGGAAATGGGCAGACTAGGTGGGCCAAGCAGTCCTCATCTGCTGTCAAATTCTATGTTTCTATGTTTCATCAAAACAGGGGTAAGTCAAGAATGTTATGACAATAATTGTCAGTTAGATGATGTATATAATATTCCACTAAGTAACACAATGGATAAACAATTAAATAGCCAAGGGAGACTATTCATGACTATGTCAGCATTTTAAATATAGAAAAAAAATGACTGCATAAGCATAGAATGTTTTGAGACTTCTGAATGGTAGAACAAAAGGGGACCTAGAAGGTAAAATCACTTTTCCCACAAATGCAGGTGGTATACTTTTAGACTTGTGCGCAGTTAATATATTTGACTTTGCCAGGATCCCCAGTTAAGTGTTTTTTTTTTTTTCAACTATTTTTGGGGAGAGAACTCAACACTATTGAGAGACATTACTTACTTAGCATTGGAACAAGGAGGTCTTAATACAACTGACCCTGTTTTTTTTTTTCATACCCATTTAATTTCTCTACATTACTGGCAGTTTTTTTCTAGACAGAATAGCCCCATGGCATGAATGGTTTTGGAGTAGTTTCCATTTATTTATTTTTTTTCTAAATGGATATTTGATGCTCCAAGGCACTTAAAACACATGGAGCTACCATCTTATGCAATCCCATTTTAAAATAATGTAAAACTGAATGGAAGATGTGGTATAACTGAAGAGGTCACATTTGTGTTGGGGAAATATGTCTAAAACTCATCCAAACAAATGCCCGACTTTAAATCATGTCATCATTATAAAGTTCCTCTAGTGCTAAAACAGCTTTCGGACAATAGAGTGCCCCAGCAAATGTGGGATGTATTATGGCACAGCTGACATGGTTGTCTTGAAGTTAAGGGGAATGTGAAGAACAAGTGGTTAGTAGAAAGGTTTTACCCATGGCCGGAATGTGCCACACAAATAGAGACTCTAGAGCATTTCTTCTTAAACTATTATGCAAAGGATTTGTGTCCATTTTAGCAACAGATGCCCCCCCCCCCGCCTTGATTGGAGGGATGGACTCACAATAATTTAGTTCTGGGTGTTGTTGAAGGTACCATACAAACACACTAATAGTAACCATTGCCTGTTTAAAGGAGAACTGGGCTGAACCTGTAAGCTATTTTCCCCAGAAGAAGCTTATTTTTGAATACTGGTTCTAATTCTGTTACTGTTCCATCTCTACAGGCTTTTCAGTTATCCTAGTGGGTGTTTTCTGATTTATACACTGTAGGCAAGAACCATTTTAGAACTGTGTGATGCAGTTTATGTCACTTGGTCATATCTTTCATTGATGGTACAATGCACCCATGTTCTACCATAGGACTCTGTGGCTCAGAGGGGCATAAACTACATCATACAGTTCTGAAACAGCACTTAACACCAGCATGTAGGTCAGAGACACTCACTGGGATAACTAAAAAGCCTTTAGAGATGGAACAATCACAGACTTAGAACCATTATTTAAACAAGCATGTGTCAATGCTGAATGTTTACTACTGATATTGTTGTTGTATCGGATCTTGCTTGTACACGTTTATTATATATTTACCCAGGATAGAGCAGATGAGATCCAATATCTCATTTTCAGTGGTGTCATGCTATGACACATTGCTAGATTGTAATTACTCAGGATAGGGCAGCTAAGATGCAATATTCTTCTTTTAAGTGGGCCCCCACATTTTGACCCCAAATGTCCAACAGTCTTTTTATGAACTGACGTTATGATCAAAACAGGTGGAACCATTAAAATCCCATCTGAAAATTGATTTTGCTGTGTGACTGTAGAAACAAGTTTCAGAGGGGATTTGAAAAATGACAGCTGCCATGTTCAGGAGGTGGGTTTACTCAAGGGATATGTTGAACATTGGGGGTCAAAATCTGCAAAAAAACAACATTATGAATAAATGTTGGAACAGTTTGTTTCCTCTTAACTTGGTTGGTTTTTCACATTTTTACCCAAATTTTCAACATAATCTTTTTATGACCACTTCTTCTGAGCATGACAGGTGACTTTTATAAAACAATGGCTGAAACATCATTTTGCACCATAACTGTTAAAACACATTTTGGGTAGGATTTAAGAAATGACAACTGTCACATTCATGAGGTTGTATGAGAAAATGGCTATGTTGAAAAGTTGGGGTCAAAATATTGAAAATTACCACAAGTATGAGCGTCTGTTGAAAAATTGCAGCATAGACTCAAAACTTTGTTGTTTTCTCATATTTTTTCCCAAATTTTCAACATAGTCTTCTCATGACCCCACATAGCTTTGTTATGAGTCCACATCATGAACAAAGGTGGAGAACATTTTCAAATCCTACCCAAAAGGTGGTTTTGTGCCACAAGTCCAAAAACTCATTTTGTCAGGATTTGAAAAATTACAGCTGTCACATTCATGAGGTGTTGTGAAGAAATAGCTATGATGAAAATTTGGGGACACAATCTTGAAACTTACCAAAATTATGAGCCTGTGCTCATAAGTTTCAATGTAGACCCATAACTTTGTTGTTTTTTAATATTTTTACCCAAAATGTTCAGATCCTTTTTTATAACCCCACCTCATGAACAAGGGTAGAGAAAATGTTCAACTCCTGCCCGAAAGGTGATTTTGTGCAGCAACCACAAAATCACCTTTCGGGACAGATATGCCTAATTTCACAGCCATTATTCATGAGGTGGGGTCCCAAAAACGAATATTGAAAATCTCGGGCAAAAATACTAAAAAAATGATCACATTATGCCATTACATTCAAAACCCCATTGAAATACACTGAACTGCATACCTGATTTCCTCAGTTTGCTGTCTGGCATTGAAGAGTGAAGACGTGCCTGTGGTCCACAAAGGATTACAGTGTTGGACACCCGGTGGGTAAGTAAGGGCTTGGGTGGTGTGAGGTGGTGGGTGCTGAGTGGAAGGGTTGGGTGGAGGGACAGTAATGGTGCAACAGACATTGATAGATGATTTTCCTTTTTCTAGGCTTTATTTAACAAAAAAACTGCTAGGGATGATTTTCTTTATTTCAGGTTGTGACACTGGAGGACCGGGCAACCCCAGTGTCAGTGTTATATTTATGAGGAGGGTGTGGGGTGATGGGTGTTAAGTGGGAGGGTCAGGTAGGGGGACTAATAGCACCATCAGCAACAGATATCAATGGATATTTTTTCTTTTTTTACAGGGTACAGTTAAAAAGATACTTGGGATGGTTTTCTTTATTTCAGGTAGCAATATTGGAGGATTGGGCGTACACAGTTTTGGTGTTATCTTTCCCCTAGTGCTGCATATGTCCTCCCCATTATCTTTTTTTCTGGGGGTGGGATAGGACACAGAGGGAGGGAGTGGGAGTTTTTTTTCCATTTATACCGGGATGGGGGACGGAGGGTGGGGTGGGACAGTACACAGAGAGAGGAGGGAGAGAGCATGAGGGTTTTATCTACATACTGAGACAGAGAATGAAGGGTGGGGTGGGATAGCACACAGAGGGAGGAAGGTGGTAACACTGGGATTAAGCACCCCAGTGTTAATGTTATGTTTGTGGGGGTGCTGAGTTGGAGGGTTGGGTGGGGGACAGTAAGAGCGAGGCAGCAACAGTCATTGATGGATGTTTTTCTTTGTTAAAGGGAGTAATTCCTCAGCAGGTTGATCATGACAGATCAGCTATGCTTGCTGGGTGGCATAGATCAAAGGAAAGAGCACTATGGTCAGCTCTTTCCTTTGAAACACATGAAGTTTCTATCCAGCAAGCCAGAATACTGTCATGATCAGTCTGCCTGATTGATGTGACACTGACAAGGCCCTTGCAGACCACTCTGCATTCAACTGACAGTGTCACATCCCTCAATAGCTACTCCCCTAACAAAATGTTTGCTGCGTGTGCATGCACGGCAAACATAAAAACAGCTTCTAGTGGGCAGCATGACTTACAGGTTCTGTGTGGTTCTTCTTTAAAATTCTACCTATGTTAGGCAAGGTGCCAACATATGTTGTAATAACTACTGTACAGGCAACAGGTATTTCAACTGCATGGATGACAGAGTCAGCAGCACTGAGAGAACTGCAATGTAGAGAAAGATGTAATCTTACCATTGCATATTTTCTTTTCTTTATGGCATAATATTTCTTGGTTATAAGAGTATCTTTTTTGTGTTTCTGTGGGGATGGAGCAGGTCCTGAAATTATAACCTTATTATTATGATGTTTGAGTTCTTTTTGTGTTTTTCTTAGCCTTTTGGGTAAAGGTTGGGAATTTCAATTTTTTTTTTTTTTTTTACAGTGATTTGATCTGATGGATATAAAATTTGGTTCTTTTTGGTTGTATGTCTGTTTTTCACTTAATAAAATACCCCTCCTCTTTTTGAGAAGTACCATTGGACCGTTAATGTCCGTCTTAACAACCACCAGAATAGGGAGATGGGACCTTAATTCAACATCTCATTTGAAATATGGCACAATCCAACAGTCCAGCAACCCTTTAGTACTGCACTTGAGTGCCATCATGTATGGCATGTGCCCAGTCCTGGTGTGGGACTAGAACCCATGACTAGAGATGCAGCGAAGTTAAATTCCATCCACGAAGTAGGCACAAAATAGCCCACTTTGAGTTATTCTTAGGCTACACGACGTGCCCATTGAAAACCACTACTTTGCCTTGTAATAATGGTGATAATGACTTTGGTTGCTCACTCCACCTTACTTCGCTTTAAAGGCGGAGTGAGAATTTACAGGCAGCCCACAGACATCACATGGCTTACACAGTCTAGGTCACATGCTTCAGGCAGAAATTAATCATGCTTGAAAGAGAGTTTCACTTCACCTTGTAGGAGGAGAAAGAGCTAGCTGAACAGAGAGTTAGCGAGGAAAATCTAGAAACTAGTATAAAACTACCATAAACCTTTTAATTTGTTTGCTAATTAGCTGATTATTTTTGCCTATTTGTTGTCTGGATTTGTGTTTGTGCAGTATTTCAGTTTAGTATTTGTTAATTGTTTTGTGTGTGTGTGTATGTATGTGAGAGACCAGAAAGGAGGGGGAGAGGTGGTTTTCGCAGACGTAGCAGAGGAAATCTACCTCCTGTGGCACTTACCAGTGCCCCCACCTGCTATGGCCCCTGCACCAGCAGCTCAGTAGCAGGAAGTCAGGGAGGAGGCACCATAGTGGTTGCAGCAGCAGGTTTCTGCACCCTCAGCCCCAATTGTGCAGCAGCAGCCCCTGTCTCCAACAACACCTGGCCCCCCCCCGCCTGTGCCTGGTCCTCCCTGCACCTCATTAGCATGGGAGTTCTTTACTACACTGCCTGGGGACAGCAGTGTAGTGAAATGTAATCTGTGTGGTGTGGAGGTGTGCCATGGCCCCTAAGGAACTCACCTTGGCACAAGTAGTCAGCGCACCCAGCTGTACAATCACCACCATGTACAGTGGCAGGCCAAGGTTTCAGAACAGGGCAGTAATAAACCTGCTGGCCCTGCTGGGGAAAAGGGGGCAGCAAGGCATCCACTTGCATGTGGTGGTGTGAAGTAGGGAAGGGCCATGGATCAACCGGCTGCTCCACCACCACAACCTGTAGCAGATAACAGTGGCAATCCTGTCCAACTACCTGCCACACAGGCCGATTTGGGCCTGATGTGGAGTGAGTTGGAGGCTGCTAACCACCATCTTGACAACGCTGAGCAGCTGTTGGAGCGAAGTGAGGGACACCAGCTACAAATTATGGGGCTGCTTCAACTGCTGCTGTCCCATCACAGTGTTGATCATTAGTTTTAGTTTGTCCTTGCACCCATCATCCTCTGTGTGAAAAAATAGTTCCTGATGTTGCCCCAGTCCATCCCCCCTCTATCTTCAAATTTTGGGCCCTTCCTCATGCACATCTCTTTTTCTGGATGATGCTACCCTCTTGTATGTTGTTGATTCCCTTTTGGTACTTGATAGTTTCTGTCATGCCCCCCCTTTCCTTGCATTTATATGTAATATAATTTAGTGTCTCTTCATCTGGCTTCATTCTAGTGCACTCTTTAACATTTTAGTTCCCCTCCTTTGTACAGTCTCCATCCTGTGTATATCCTTGCAGAGATATGCTCTCATCACTTCACATTGTACCTAAGATGAGGTCTTACCAAATATATGCAGTATATACATAGAGATAAGAACTTCCATTTTTGAACTTTGTTTTAATGTTATGGCTCCCAGTGCATCCCAGTATACCCTGCCCCCCAGCCCTCCTTACTGCCTTCTCACATTTCTTGCATACCTTTAGGTCATCTGACACAGGTCACTGTCCATTTTTGTTCTTGCTAGACTCCCCCCCCATTGTGCACTGTTATGTGTATAAAATTAAGTGTGTGTTCTGTCTTTCTTTTGCATAACCTTGTTTACCTCCCAAAAATGATAAGAACCATGCCCAAAAACAGCTGAAATAAAATAAAGTACAAAAGTGATGTCCTTGCCCTCATTATACTCCTACTTAAAAAAACCAGAAAGTCAGCACTCCAGACAAATAAATGCCAAGAAAAAATGTTCACTGCTAGTGCAAGAATTTATTGTAGCAATTCCTACAAATAACCCCTAGCTTCGATGGTAGCCTTCATTAGGGGTCCCCTAATGAAAGGCTAACGAAGTGCAGGGTACTTGTGTGGCTTGATTTGCCATCAATAAATTTGCACTATCAGTGAACATTTTTTCTTGGCATTTATTCATCTGTAGTACTTGTGTTCTGGTTTTGTCTTGCACTTTTGGAGCTAGCTGCTCTCTACCAGTAACCGTCCTCAGTGTTAGCGCAGCGTGCTTCTGAGTCTGTTATATTCCTACTTAATAATGTCTGTTTGCCATGAAATATTTTTTGGGTCTCAGTAATGTTTTCTTAATGTCATGGTTTGTTTGTTGAAAAGCAGGAGTGAGCAGTGCAATAATCTGCTAAACAGCATGTGTGCACTGTCAGGTTACCAGTGACCACCAAGCCCCCTGAAAGCATATTATAGGACTTGGTCTGCTGTTGATGATGGTGCAAAGAAAATATATGTTATGTATTCTTTATACCATCAATAGTGGAACAAATCAGCTATCATATATGTTTTCAGGGGCTGGGCAGTGTGCACATGCTGTTTAGCAGATTATTGCACTGCTCACTCCTGCTTTTCCACACATGCACACATCAAGACAGAAAGAAAACATTACAGAGACCACTAAAATATGTTCTTTTTGGAAACAGAGATTATTAAATTGGAGTATAACAAGGAAGGGAAGGATACCATTTTTTTAGTTTCTTTTCTGTAGAATGTTTTTGGTCAGTGTTCGTACAAATCTTGGGATGCTGTCTTATGTCCCAAAATTTCCCAACTCCAGATGAATAGAAATGAGAGCATAAAATAGAATGAATGCCACACTCATTCATGTGTGCACCCAGTCCCCATAATTGTGCACCTCCAAGATGTTGCTGTCTTCCTATGTCCAGAAAATTCCAGACTACACATATTGAGAAATGATGAGAGCATTATGTGCTGAAAAGTCTGCGGTCTTTCTTGACGCATGAAATTATGCATGCACACAGTCCTCATACTGTAATTGTGGAACAAAGAAATGGTGCTGTATAAATGTGATGAAAATTCCAGACTCCACATATTGAAAAAAATGATGAGACCATTAAATGTGATGAAAAGTCTCCATGAATTCATGCCGCACTCATTCATGTGTGCACGCACTCCAACAAGAACTATGTCACCTGCTGCTGCTCTTGGAATTTCATGTAGTGCTTCTTGCCCTGACTGGGCTGCTGATGCATGGTATCTTGCCAAATGATGTGACAGCAAAAAATGGCCATTGAGTTACTCATGATGATGATGTGATGATGCTGTTGGTTACCCAAAGTCTGCTGCGCTGACCCAAACAGGAAGGATGCCATATGTGTGTGCACACTCATACTACCCTTGGTAAGTTAATGTATCTGGCACCATCAAGGTTTTCCACAGAACCTGACCTTAAATGTTGCTTTTTTTTGTATTACAGGTCATCATATAGTTGAACTTGGGGTGCACATTTTTTGGCTTGATGAGGAATTTTGGCACTGAAATACTGTCAAGGAAGTCAAGGTAAGTATTTTTTTTTGTGGGGGGGGGAGTTATTATCATTTGGAAGCAAGTTTCAGTAATGGTTTCTTTTTTTGCGAATTCTTCACAGGTTTTCTGAGTATCCTCCAGTCCAGTCCTGATGGTTGGGATTGATACCAGTTGCAGGTGTGATGTTAGAATTCTTATTTGGAGAAAGCACCAATGGCAGCACACAGCACCGAATGTTTCCTGCAAAAACAGATGAACAAGAAATTATTAGTACTTTATTGCAGTAACACATTCTGTTCAAAGTGTGGCTGTTACTGTCTGTTACATATCCAGCTTAACAGATACCAAGCTTTTAATAAGTCACACCAAAACCAAATCACAAATTTAGAGCATGTAAGCCATGCACTGTTCCAATGTCGTAAGTTATGTTTTAAAAGATGTCTTTTTATGACCTGGATAAAACTTTGTTCAACACCACCATGGCCTGTTGCAGCAATACAGTGTCTGATGTGCATGAAAAATATATTATGTGATGTACATGTCACCTACTTTCTATGATTTACACTGTCTTGAAAAAATGAACTACAAAAAAGACCTGATGAAATAAAATGTATATACTTACCTGAAACAGATATCCTATAGGTGGTTGTAGACAGTACTGCAGTACTACAGTCCTCCGGTCCGGGAGAGTGCTTGAAACTGTTAACCTGTAAAAAAAGAAAAAAATTGACTGTATGTGTTTCTCAAGTGCAACTCAGAAATGCAACAAGAAGCATAACACAGCTCAAGGAACTTCCACAGTATGAAAAATTAGTACACATACTCACGCTAAAGTATTGCTAGTAAGAAGCCTTGCAGCTGTGGCTGCTGGATACGGTCTCTGTCTGGCATGGCATGGGCAGGGCACAGGATGGAAAACAATCACATTCCCTCTCACTGAGATAATATCTGGTGTATTTGGCTGACTGCAGTTTACTGGTGGTGGTCATGGGCACATGATGACATTCCCTTTCACTATCTGGTGGATTTGGCTGACTGTGGTTTACTGCTGGTGTTCATGGGAACAGCTGCAACATATTCCCTCTCACTGTCAGACACACGTGAGTGAGTGGCTGGATATAATGTGTATTGTGTTACAGTATTTCACTCTTAGTCAGGATGCAAATATCTTTAATCAGCAGATTTTAAGTGGTTTACACATAGTACTACAAATGGACAGTTGAGTTTAAGAGGCTGACTGTGTTTGCTAATGACAGCAGCACACATTCTGTTAAGCCTAATCAGAAATAATACCAATGTGGGGAAGGTAAAACAGAAGGATTGTGAACTTACTTGTGCCAAATTGCCAATATGAAATTATGGAATAAGACTCATTCAGGGTGGGACACTAATTTTACATTATGAAAAACAAAACATGTACCAGTGAAAAAATGTGACAGCCTTTTAACTAGTTAACTTAAAACCCACCAACATCAACCTCATCATCATCATCATACAGGAAGCTGCCCTCGCAGTCATCAGTGTCTGAATTGTGCCCACTAGGGAATTCTTTCTCCATGATTTCATCATCTACCTCTATGGTAGGCCATTTCATGCTGCCACCAGGATGGTCTGCTTCCTCCACATCATCACAACCATGACCATGACGGGATATGAATACAGAGGTTGCAGTTCGAGCTGGTATGTGTCCCTGATTAATTTTTATGACTGTCAGCATGCTGACATGTGAAGGAGAGAGGTTTGTATGATGGTCCCGAGTTATTGCCCCCCACAGAACTGAATACCCTCTCGACACTTACACTGGAGGGTGGGCAGGTCAGGTACTTCAGTGCCACTGAGGTCAGCTCTGGCCATTCACTGACCTTTTCATATCAGTATAAAAGAGGATTGTCATTTACTGACAGAGGCCTGTTTTCAGCCAAATATGAGTCAACCATTCGCTGTGCTGCACGAAGCCCAGTGGTTGACTTATCATCCTGTTCTCCGGATTCATTGATGTCAGAAATCCCGACTTGGCACAAAGCACTCCAAAGTAGGTTAATGGCAACCGGCTTTGATGACAGACCACCTGGAACTGCAGCTGTCTTACAGAATGTGCTTGGTACTACTCCAAACTGACCTTTAGCCTTGTTATGCTGCTGAGGTTTGCTGACCTTGGCATGTGACTTCTGTGCCCATGAACCAAGCGCACCAGTTGCCCACTGACATTTTTTACCTGTTTAGGCTCCCCCTCCAGTAGTGATGCAATTCCATGTTTGTATCATGAGTCCAGTATTGTTGTTATTGTGAATTCATCACTTTGCTGAATGCTCAAGATGTGCCGATTGCGGTTGAATACTGTCAGCATGTGTTTCAGTAACACACTGCTGGCACAGTCTCTAGAACCATCAAGGCTATGCTGTAGATTCAGCAATGTCTGCCTCTGCACCTGCAGCAGTGGAATTGATTGACTGATGGAGGCAGACTCACCACTTGCTGCCTGTGTGGCATGTTCAAAAGACCTCAAAATTGTTGTAACAGAGTCCATGAGGTGCCACGGTTTGGTCATGAGAGACATGGAGGCCCTGGAAGTGTCACAGCTAGTGTGCATGATGAGATATTCGGAGATTGCTTTGCATTGTTCATACAACCTCTCTGCCATGTATAAAGTTGAGTTCCACCTCGTGACAACTTCCAGCTTGAGGCGGTGCTGTGGGAGGCTGTTTTGAATCTGCAGCTGCTGAAGATGGTCATGGGCCTTTGCAGATCGTGAAAAGTACTAACAGATACAGTGTGCAACTGTCAACATTTCCTTTATATCAGGGTGCTGCAAAAACTCCTGGACCACCAGACTCAAACAGTGGGCCATGCATGGAACCTGAACAAAGCCACCATTCATGATGCATTTAATTACATTTGAGCCATTGTTGCTTGCTATAAATCCAGCTCTCAGGGATGGGGGTTCAGCCACTCATCAATTTCAGTCAGTAGCAAGTCCAGCATGTTTTCACCAGTGTGGGAACAGGCCACAATGTGCATTGTAAGCATTGCACGCTGTCAAATTCCGGGAAGGTTGCTACCATGACAGTCTGCCTTACTACACTGATTATTCCCACTACCACCAGCAAAAACAACCCCCGGCACCTGTACCCAATGTGCAGTAATACACGAATATGAACTCGCGCCATTTTGCCATTTGTCCACATATCCATACTTAAATGGATGAATGGTGAGGAGGAATATCGAAGGGTATGTCTTACAAAGTCGGCCACAGTCCGGTAGAGCTTGGGGACAGCATGGGTGGAAAAGTATGTCCTGGATGGGACTTTCCATTTCTGACAGGCGCGTGCAGCAAACTGCCGGAATCCTAAATTCTCCATGAGGGAGAAGAGCAAAAGATCAAGTGCCAGCATTACAGCTACAGCAGCATTAAGTTCACATGACACTGTATGATTGGGAGGGTACTTCATGTTACAGGCAAAAACACTCTGCAACATGGGATGACTTGTTGTTATACATTTTGCATGGGGTGTGCCAAATGGCTCTGCTCTGCAAGTGGCTGGGGTTGGGGTGCGGACGTGTGATGGAGAGGGGTGCACAGGTGACAAGTCCACAAATGAAGTTATTTTCCCGGTTTTAAGCACAGGGGTTGATGTACCACTTGCACTAGACATACTGCATAGACCACCACCACTGCTGCTGCTCTGACTACCATTTGATAAGATTTCTAAATCATAACCCTCCTCCTTATCATGCCTGTAGTAATCCTCTGGTGTTATTTCAATGCTACTACAGACATTTCTACTTGGTCTTACACTCATGGAAGGGATAACACGCTCAATAAGGTTGGTGATGAGGGTGAACACCCCACTATGGCATTAGCTGCCCTCTGGTGCCAAGTCCACAGTGCCATGTGCCTGTTCTTAAGATGTGTATGCTGTCCCCACATGCCCAGATAGCTCCCCTTTTTACCACAACTCACACGTGCATGACAAACCTGGCAGATTGCAACTGACTCATCATTTGCATCTTGGACACAAAAATCCCAAACAAGGGATTCTGATCCCATACTTTTAACATGTCCCTGATGCTGCTTATTGGACTCTGTTTTTTTAACCACTGAAATGGGGGGGTGTACTACATGACTTTTCTTGCTGGACACACTTGGACTCCGACTGACCACCATGACTGCCTCTGATTATTACTGGGTCATCATCATCATCATCAACAGGAACCGCTAAATCACAACTTTTCTGAGGAAGGGGTTACGCCAACAGACAGACACAGCCACCTTTTTTTTTTTTTTTTTTTATGTACTTGGATTACAAATACCTTTGAACCAAGGGTTCTTTTACAAAGGTTCTGCATCAGCAATGGGTGCAAGCAAAACAGTGGTAAGATACAATACAGGTCATGAGGTTAACTTAGTAGCAAAAGACAGTACATGTGTATAGACTAGCACTGTAGCAAAGAGCCAGTGGCAAATAACAATACGCAATTAACAATACGGTGTATATATAGCAAGACATGACACTAGGACGAATATTCGCTGGCTAAAAAGTAGCGGTTACTACGTCGAGATCTACAGGTCACCTTGAGCATACATTGTCAGAATAAATGTTGCCAAAAATGTTGCTGCATTGTCAAATGGCAAAATTATTCTTTTACTGTTTACTGTCTTCAGTGTCATATTGCACAGGCTGCCACAGCACCTAAATCAAACTTTAATTTTTTTTTTTCGTTTTCCAGTAAGGATTTAAATTGAATTGATTTGAACTTACGTTGCCACAGCACCCAGTCAATCAATTATTGTAATTATATTTGCCTCACCTGTATCAGCTTTTAATTTAAGTTCTCATGGCACTACATTTGTATCTTTCGTAGACTTACAGTTCATTCCAAGTCAGAAAGGCAAGCTAAAGCTTGCACTAGATAATTTCCTCTACACAAAGGAAAAGGATGGTGCAGACAACAAAATATTTGGCGCTGCCAGTTGCAAAGTTGCCGCGCCCGGCTGCACACTATGGGAGATGCTATTTCAAAGGATCCGACAGAACACAACCATGCCTCTATACACAGAAAGGTTTCCATTGATGCGACCAGAGCAAGTATCAAGCACCGTGTGAGAGACACTGAGGAGCCAACTCACAACCATGTCACAATCAAATTACTATGCACCATCAATCAGCCACAGTTTCAAATAAACCTCTCCCATTTTCCCATTTAAGCAGCATGTCCTATGAGCATAAGCAGCATACAGATGTCCCATTAAGCAGTACGATTAAGAAGTTCACCAGTAAAGTAAAGGCTCATTCTGCACCAGCAATCAGCCACAGTTTCAAATAAAACCTTCCCATTTCACCATTTAAGCAGCATGTCCTGTGAGCATAAGCAGTAAGGGCTCATGTAAATGTAAAGCCATGGGCAACATTTAGTCTGTGACTACATATGATACATGACTTTGTAATCAGCATTATATTGTTCACTCAGCATTTTCACCACACTATTTTCTCCACGACATTTTGTCTGGGGGCAAATCATCCGCTTTCGCAAGACACAGATACAAAAGAAAACCATCCTAGAGGTGACATAAGTGGAGCAAAGGCCGGGGGATGAGAGGGGGAGGAGGAGGGGGTGGGGATGGGGCATAGGCAGTCAAGGATTTGACATTGTTGTAAGTGCTAGAACAGAAAGATCAGTGCTAGGTGGTCTGGGGTAGAGCAACAAGCGATAGGGTGATAGGAAGGGGGAGAGTCAGGAGGAGAGGAGCGGGAGAGGGGGTGAAATGGTAGGTGGGAAGTGAGAGGGGGAAGAATGGTAGGTGGGGAGTGGGAGAGAGAGAGCGAGAGAGAGAGAGAGAGATGGGGAGTAGAAGGGGATGGAGGGGCAGAGAGAGGTGAGGAGGGTAGCAAGGGAGAAGAGAAGGGGAGGGAGAGGTGAAACAAAGCTACAAGCCTAGGCAGAGCAGTCACAACTGCTAAGGTCAGTGAGGTGCTGGTAGAGTTAACGTTTGAATGGGCCAAGTTTGTTTTCAGCTGCAGTTTCAGGGGGAAGGTTGTTTAGCAGCAGGGGTGCCCTGGTGTGGAAAGCACTTTGAGCCTGGTTGGTATAGCAGAATGGAACGAGAAATGGTTTGAGGGAACTGTGCGTAAAATGTGCAGTGACTGCAGGCAGCATTAAGACATGAATTGCAGGGGGTGTGAGGTTAAGACAGATTTTCTTAGCTAGTAGGCAGGTCTGGTAGGCAAGTCTGCTATTTAGGTTGAGTCATTTGAACTGCTTGTAGAGATCATGGGTATGCGCATGCTTCCCTGCACCTGTGAGAAATCTACACCATTTGTTAAGGGCTGTCCTGACCAATTTTATGGTGGTATCAATGGCAGCCCCATAGAAGACAAGGCCATAATCAGTGATGGGTAGGACTGAGGCAGTTTTGGCTGCACGCATAGCTTTCGTTGGTAAGACAGCGATGGTGGCAGTAGAGGACCCCAATTCTTTTTTGAAACTTTATTTCTGACTTCCTACCCGAGGAAACCCTCTCCGTTGTCTGCCAGCTTCCAAGGTCTCTTCCTTCCACTGTGAGGCTCACACAACTCTGAACCCCGACCCGACATCACCCCCAGATCTAAACCCCCATGGGGAAGGGCCGCCTTGTCCACTCAAGGCGCTCTATCTGCAAGTGTTGAGTGCTGAGCTGGAGTGGGGAACTCAGAGTGGTGAACCACCAGCGTTGGGAGTGTGGACGCTGGATAGCAGCACCATCACCTATCCCCTTGGAGGTGGATTTTTCCACTTTTTCCACCCCTGGAGTTCAGACGTGCAATAGTGGCTAGGCATGATGTGCCACCACCTGCCGAGCTCCGCCCCTCTAGCATACGCTGCCACCATGAACTGGCGCTATCCCAGCTGCTGCCAGGTCTTGCTACAGCGCAGTGGGACCCTAGAAGCCTCCCCAGGGAAGAGAGAGCTGTCCTCCGGATGCTCGATCTCTTCCCTCCCCTGATGACCCCCAGCTCCCCAGGATCATTCCTGAACTGGGGTCACCAGCGTGGCATGAGGTGTGGCATCCAGCTCCTCAACCCTCGGCACCACCGGGCCAGGCGAGGACCCCAATTCTTGAGTTGACTGATTTTGAGACATGTTGAACATGCGAGCTAAAAGACATTGTGCAATCAAGGGTAATACCAAGATATTTAAACTTCTGCACTTGCTGAAGTGGCTGTTTAAGCTCATTATGTATGGTGAAGTTTATGGATCTGTATTTGCTGTGAGAGCTATGGAACAGCGTGGACTTTGTTTTTTTGTACTTCATCAACAGCTTATGTTGGAGAAGCCAGGTTTCAACTAGGCTGAAGTTCACCTGTAGGACCTTGGAGAGCGAGACTTTCTTTTTCTCCAGTTCCCAACAGGGGTCACTGACATCATCACCATATTCATCATCCATATCCACAATTTCAGCTTGGATGCTGTCCTGTGGAGAACATGTTCCAACCACAGCATCATTATCATCACCCGATATTTTGTGCCACACTTTGAATCATTGCATGGCAAAGGCATGGCTTCAACAGCACTGGAAATGTGACATTGTGAGTTATCATCGTCAGAATCAGAATCGTGTTCAACTATCATGGGGATGTTGGGGAGTATGAAGTCATCTACACTGTCAGACACAGCTTTAGACTCAACTATATTTTCTAAAATGGTTAACTGGTCAGAAGTGAAACTTGGGGCAGCAATAATCATGCCAGCAGCAACTGCACTAACACCACCAGCAGGGACAACATCATCTCCTCCAACTATCAGTGAAGCAACAGACTGCACTGTAAAAAAAACATGGATGGAGAAATCCCTTTACTGACATCAGCTATACACTTCTGTGTACTACCTCGCCCATAGCCAATCTTGCCACTGGCAGTAGTGCCATGGCCAGAAACATCTTTGCTTGCACTTATCTTTGCAGACATTTTTGGGGATCACCAAGAAAATTCTAAACAAATTTAGATTTATGAACTTTCAGTTTGGGGTGGATGGGAAGCCAAAAAAACAACTGTGGCATGCAGATGGAGATTGGGCAGCTGGCCCACCAGCACAGCAGTAGGGTTACCGCTTGTATCACCAGTGATCTGGGTTAAGGAACAGACTCAGGCGGCTGGAGGGTCGGTCAGGGGGGAGGAGGATCAAGCACCCAGAGACTACTCTCCTTCTCTGGGGTGGGTGGGTTGCTTGTCCCGCCACTATACCGCCACCTGGGAGACCAAGGGTGGAGGTGCAGTGGGACAAATGGAAGAAGGGGTGGAGGACATTGGCCGAGAGCCAGAGCATATGCACGTCCTGACGTGCCCCGCCCCTAGGCTCTCCCAGCGTGCTGACATCCTGGGTGGACAAGAAAACCAGGAAAACACCCTGCAGTGCTCCCAGTAGATGGAGCTCCCAGCCCCGATCTCCAGTGCCCCTACCAGCACCAACGACAGCATCCCTGATGAAATACAGCCACGTCGGGGTATAAGAGCCCCACCCTGTACCCGCCTGAGGGGGTATAACCAAGGCTCCATGGGGGGATGGACTGCACTGGTGGCTGGCTAGAGGAGCGAAGACATACAAGGCCACTGGAGTCTCCCAAAGAAGAGGAGTACTGCAGCGAGAAGGGGGCATGAAGAAACAAGCATTTGTCAATGCCGAATGTTTACTTGCTGGCATTGGCATTGGTAGTGTAGGAGTTACAGAGCTGCATACTAGGAATGTCAGTGAAGCATTGAACTGAAGCCAAGCCCATCACCACCCTGCAGATAGTGACAGGCATTGGGGTGTGACTTTGGGTCATCAGGCATAACAGCCACGCCATTTCACCACACCCTACCCTGCAGACAACAAGTGTCACAGTGTGCCTTGGGGTCTTTTGCCCTCATGCGCACAACATTCCATCAGGAAATATGGTGAGATGGGTGCGGTATAGGAGAATAGGGTGAACTTTGGGGCCGAAGAGTCCAAGGCACACCTTGGTGCCTCTCACTGACTACAGGGTGTGGGTGGGGGTGGAATGGTATGAGCATTGCAGGCAACAATCCCAAGTCACAGTCCTGATGCCTGTCATTCTGTACAGGGTGGGGCATTATGGTCGGAACCCTAACGCCTCAGGCATTCATTGGTATTTTCACTCCAAATTTTCAACATTTTTTTGTGTGACCCCCACCTCATGAACAGTGGCAATATCAGTTTGTTAGCGGAAAGCTGCTTTTGCACAGAGACTGCAACATTTGGCACCACAGGTGCAAAAACACATTTCGAACAGGATGTGAAAAATGACAGCGGTACTGTTCATGAGGAGGTGTAAAAAATGGCAATGTTGAAAATCTGCTGTGAAAATATTAAAAAAACTGGTGAAGTCACGAGCGTGCATAGAAACTGTGCAACGCACATCCGTAATGTAACTAGTTTGGGAATTTTTTACAGCACATTATTAGCACAGGCATTTTGGGACCTCTGATCATGAACAGTGTCACTGAGATTTTCTTTATTTGTTCCGAACAATGATTTCCCACAGCATCCACGCATTTCTGTGCTGAAAGTGTGAAAACACATTTCGGCCATGTTGTGAAAAATGACAGCTGTACTGTTCATAAGGAGGTGTGGAAAAATGCCACTGGTGAAAATCTGGACTGAAAACATTACAATTTCATGAACTTACGAGGGTGCATGGAAACTGCACAATGCTCACTCATAACCCAGTCATTTTATGGAGTTTTGTCATGAAATTTTTAACATAACCATTTTAAGACCTCTGCTCATGACCAGTGCCACTGTGATTTTCTTAATCTGTCCCAAACATTGTTTTCACACATTGACTGCACCATTGTGCGCTACATGTGCGGAAACACATTTTGGGCGAGATGTGAAAAATGGCAGCTGTACTGCTCATAAGGAAGTATGGTAAAATGGCAATGTTGAAAATCTGGTGTGCAAATATTACAAATTTGCAAACTTGCCAGCGTGCGTAGGAACTGCGCAACATGCACTACTAAAACAGTCATTTTTGGGAATTTTTTATACCAAATTTTCAACATAGCCATTTTAACACCTCTGCTCATGACCAGTGTCACTGTGATTTTCTTAGTCTGTCCCAAACATTGATTGCGCACACCGACTGCGCCATTGTGTGCTACATGCGCGGAAACACTTTTTGGGTGAGTTGTAAAATTTACAGCTGTACTGTTCATAAGGAGATGTGTTAAAATGGTAATGTTGAAAATCCGAAGTGCGAATATTACAAATTTGCAAACTTAACGAGCGTGCGTAGGAACTGCGCAACGCACGCTCATAAAACAGTAATTTTTAGAAACTGTTTCACCAAATTTTCAACATAGGCTTTTTGAGAGCCCACCTCATGAACACTGGCACTGTTGTTCTGTTAATTGCTCCTAAAAAGTGATTCCATGCAGTGACCACGAAATCACCCTTTGGGCCCAATTAACACCATGACAGTGACAGAATTCATAAGGAGGGGTCCCAAAAACTCCATCTTGAAAATTTGGTGCAAAAATTCCAAAAAATGTCTGAGATATGCAGCAAAGTTGAAAAAACCCTATCTACTACCTTATACAGCTTACCGGCATTTCCTCAGTTCACGGTCAGCTTTGAAGAGTGCAGACATGTTCCTGGTCCACCAAAGATCATCGTGCCAGAGTCTGGAGGTAAGTATGGGGTGGGGGTGTGGGAAGGCAGGGTGCGCGAGGTGGGCACGGGTGGAGGAGAGGGCCAAACAGACCGCGAGGGACCATTTTTTTATTTCAGGGACTTTTTTTTTTTTTAAAAGGAGGATGACGCAGGATGTTTGCCATGCTGGGGTGGGCTCCCAGCGTGGCATCGGGAAGGCTGCTTGGGGGGTCTGGAGCTGACAGGGGATTGGGCACCACCGTCGGCCACAACAGTTTCTGCCACGCTGAGGTGGGCTCCCAGTGTGGCACCTGGAAATGTTTTGGGGGGGCCTGGAGACGTGGAGCCGACAGAGGATTTGGCACCCCCATCGGCCATTACATTGTTTGCCACACTGGGGTGGGCTGCCAGCGTGGTACCAGGAAGCTTGTTTTTTGGGGGGGGCCTGGAGCCGACGGGGATTGGGCACCCCATCAGCCATATAGTGTGTGCGTCGGGGGTAGCGTGCATGAGCACGAGCATGCAAAATGCAGTGCTTGCGTGCCTGCGGTGGGGGGAGAGCTCTGCTCACTGAAGCAGAATTCTCCCTTTCAACTGTATGCCACTGCATCCGGTATCTCGAATGATGGCACTCTGTTTCTTGTGCATGCGTGCAAGCAAACATAAAAATAAAGAGTTTGGGCACTAAACAGATGCAAACACACAGACAGATTAAGATTGTTCTGTGCACTCAAGAGATGCAGACACAAAGGCACAACAACACCTTAACCAGTGCTCACAAATCCAAAACTGGAAAAGAATACCTTTTGCCAGTTGGGGGGGAGCAGTGTACTGCAGTAACAGTCCACTACCAAGATACCACAAAGCAGTACAAAATAATGCAGACGGATAAGCAGATTTTGGCCACTTAGACCACCTCTACCCATGACCTTCTGGCCCAGAGGAGGAAGTGCTGTCAGCTGCTTCATGCTGACACCTATCAAAACAGTTGTAGGAATTGGGATGTACCCTATGACTTTCCGCTTATCTGGTCTCCTTAACTTACCCATCTGGACGTAGAACTGGCTAGAAAACTCTTTATCACAGATGGCCAGTGATCCAGCAGTCACAGAAGCATACTGTAGAAGTTGTCCACAGAAAATGACTGCTTGGCCCACACAGTGCACCCTGCTTACCCCTGTGAGGTACTTGTTTGTCTCTATCATGTCAGCTGTCACTCTCCTCTCTTCTAAGGAGTACATTTTGACAGATTCCTCAATCTTTTCAAGTATAGTTTCTCATGCAACTCCTGTACCATTTTAATTGTCCTCCTCCTCCTCTGGACTGCCTCCACTCTGTACTGTATATGTCCTTTCTAAGATGTGAACTTCAAAACTGGGCACAGTACTCCAGGTGGGGTCTCACTAGCGAGCAATACAGTGGCAACACCATCTTCCTCCTCATGCTGGAGATACCTCCAGTATGCACACAAGCATACCACTATTCCTATACACTGCTGTGTCACACTGCCCTGCCACTTTGAGGTCATCAGATATATTAACCCCAAGATCCCTTTCCTGTATAGTGACTGTCAGTACCTCCTGTATTCTATACTGAGTGTCTTGTTTCTTATGTCCTAAGTGCATGCTTTCACACTTTTGGGCAATGAACCCCAACTGCTATGCTCTTGATCACTCCTCAAGTTTCCCAAGATCCCTTTGCATTCTCTCCACCCCCTCTGAGTGTCCACCCTACTGCAAATGTTAGTATCATCTCCAAAAAGGCCTACCTTCCCTTTCAGTTCCTCAGTAATGTAACTCATGAAGACATTGAAGTGGACCTGTCCCAGTACTGAGCCTTGTGGCACCTTGCCAGTCACTCTTCCATCATGCAAGTGAGTGCCATTTACATGCCCTCTATTACCTATCCATTAACCAGTTTCTAAACCAATTCACCACTTTGGATCCCACCCTCAGGCTGCTCAGTTTTGTTATCAGCCCCATGTATAGCACAGTACTGAAGGCCTTGCTAAAGTCACAGTAAGCCATATCCAGTGCACTCCCCTGATCTAGTTCCCTGGTTACCCAATCAAAGAAATCCACCAGATTCATTTGACATGACCTCCCCATATGAATCCATGCTGCCGGTGGCCTTGCTACTCATTGGACTGAAGATACTCCACTAGTCTTTCCTTTAGCAGGGTTTCTATTCATTTTCCACCACTGAAATGAGGCTGACTGGCCAACAGTTGCTAGCCTCCTCCCTGCTGCTGCTGTTATGTAGAGGGACCATGTCAGTTCTTCTCCAGTCCTCCAGAACCATGCCTGTTTCCAGAGAGCTGTTGAGCAAGGCTGTCAGTGGTGCAAATAGCACCTTCCTGAGTTATTTCAGAACCCTTAGGTGTATCTTGTATGATCTCATAGTTCTATCTACATTCAGAACTATAAGTCCCTTGCAGACTCATTCCTCTGAAAATGGACATTAGTCCTCCTACTCCCCCTGCCCAGTTGGGCTTTACAACTATGTGGAGAGGATGTGACAGCATCACCCACTGTAGTGCTGCCGTTATTTCTATCTTTTTTATCCCCCTATTTTACAAGCCGCACACCACCGTAGTGCATCCCAAGACAGAAGTCCTTTCCAACTAGTCAGAAGATGGCAGGAAACAATCCCAACCCATCACACTCAGACTGACACTCACTATCACAGGACTGAAAGTTTGATACCATATGTCAGTCTGTTGCCTCATGCCCATACATATAGGATTTTATCCCACGGTCTGGAGCCATATTACTGCCAACATGACTCAACCCATCTGGGCCATGAGGGAGCAGTCCTAATCATGTAATAGCAGGAGCCACCACCACCACCACCACCTCAAATTGACGTGGAATGTTTAGGAATTCCTCTGTTGCCAGAAGTGTGATGATCTGGGTTTAGGTCTTGAATTTAGATCATCAGCATGGTAAGCTGTACTGCTTACTGTTAAGGTATTGGGTGGTGCAGAATTGAGATGATTCTTAGGGCATTTGCATGGCTTTCAGGTGTTTGGTATTTGTTTAAGTCTATCATCTCTGCATGTGCTTGGCCATTCATTCCACAAATGTCCATAAAGTAGCCTGAACAATCACAAATGACACAGTGTTTGCGGCTCAGTTCAGTAACATGAAATCTAGCCCTGGACTGCTTCATCACAAGAGGAGAGGACCAAGCACTGATGCCAATCTACTCCCCCCAGTTTATAGACTACAAACTGGGGTGCCATAACATAAACAACCCTATTGTCTATGTTCTGGGAGCTGTTTTTTTTTTTAACAAGTTACACAGTACACTACACTAGTAAGAATACTACAAACAAAACTGCACAGTAGTGTGATGCTACAATTTTATTGTGTACAGGTCGCAGATCACATAATAAAGACAGCAACTGGAAAGATGGCCAAAATGTCTTCTAGAACAGACTACCTGATGTGTTTCATACCTACCGTATGCTGGCACTTTACCAAGGGGAGTCTGTTCTGTTTTGTTATGTGATCTGGGAGCTGCATGCAGTAAAAGAGTACCTTCACACTATTGAGCTGTTTTGATTGTTTGTAGCAATCTTACTAGCTTGGTGTACTGGGTGCAAGCCTGTTTGCATGTCCTGATTGTTTCCTCAGTTCTGCACCAGTCCTCCCCAGGTACTAATTATCTTCTAGCTTTGAGGTGTTTTTCAGCCCTACTTCTGCAAAACATCCTAGGGACATATGAGTGGAATTACTTATCGTAGGATGTATGGTTTAGTAGTCTGGTTATCTGTAGTCATGCTATTAAATGAGTAGATGCTTTTGTGATTTCAGCATGTGTATATTTCATTAAGATTCTCCTAAAGACCCTGTTTGTACTGTTAATGGTTGAAAAAAATGATGCATTTTTTTATCTGAGTGCAAGGATCTGAGACTGGGAAATTCAGATCTCATTTGATACAGTTGCACTAAGGAGGTACTGAACTTAAACATTTGATTCAATTTGTATCCATACTGTAGGGGCCAAAGACTGCTAAAAGAGAATTTGCTAATGTGGGTAATTGTAGTGCAGGGTTTCTCTTGTAATGGATGACAGATTTCCATAGGCAGCAAACATGTTTTTTCTGTGGGAAATGACCTCTTTCACCAGAATAACTGAAATCTCAAAACTTTGGAATTTTTACTTGCTGAAATTTCACAAAGGGTGCAGGTATTTGAACACAGAAATATAGAAACACAGACACCTCCAAACAGAAAATGCTCCATCCAGTCTGCTCTAATGGGTACCAACCTCATTCTGTGAGTTTATGTCCTGGCATCAGTGCTGACACCCATTATAAGCCAGCCCAATAGCACCCTCAGCAGTGAGCGGAGTTGCTGTGCAAGTTTATCCCCCACAACTCAACAATAAAGGTTAGAAGGGGTTACGCATGAATGAAGCTCCTTCAGAAATTGCATTTGCTTTTTCGTAATATGTATAGATACATATTTCACAAAACTAAAATGAATACAGATTGAAATGCAGTGAACCAAGCTTGCATTGTTAGGGTTTCCCCTTCAACCCTTTACATTTTCAAGAAATAACATAAAAGAGACTCTGTAATTTTTGAAATTCTATAAAAAAAGCTTCAACACTCTATACCTCTCTCTGCTATTTCTTATGAGATAAGTAAAGGACCAGCATGGGCTTGACTAAAAGAATTTCAGTCAGTGCCCTTGAAAAGTCTATGATTTTTATCTGCTGTGTGAGGCACTGGGGAAGAACCATGTATAACTGATCAATGCCATCTTCCTATCTGAGAATCAGCTAAAGCTCTGGGCCTGATTTTCAAAAAAGATCCCTTAGAGCAAAACAACTTGCGTCACTCTAAGGATTGAGGCAAAGCCCAGTTGTGGCAGGGACCTTGTGCCAGATTGTATATCAGTAGGGTGCCTGTGCCAAACTGAGCCAAACTCCCCAGATTTGCCGCCGAACAAGATGCACCAAATACAATACCTGGCTGCATCTGTGTGATGTGGTGCTGGTATCCAGCACCACCACCTCGCCTAGTACAACACTAGAGGAGCTGGGATGGTGGGCTGAGGGGAGAAACAGTAGGCCAGGAGGGTGCTGGGTGTGTACCGGGGGCAGGGAGATGGCAGTGTGTGCGTCGGGGAAAACTGTATAGTATATATAAGCAACCGTCGGGGAAGTTGCAGCTCCACCATGGTGCAAGCCCCTTTGCATCCTGGTGCACCTGGTTGTTTGTCACTACCTTGGTGCAAAGGGTCTTTGGCACAGCTGTGTCTGGATCACATGCAGGCTGCTTTGGAAAATTGAGTTTGACGCAAGTGGTGACGCAAAGTCACCACTTGCATCAAACTATTTTGACACAAGTCCCTTACATCATCCCAATTCATTTGAAAATTGGGCCCTCTGTGTCTACATGGCTACATACAAATCCCAGGTCTGATTGTAAATGTAGTCAAAACTCTGATAAGATCACACCACTGGGACAGGAGAAGCCTTTAATCTTGTCCAGAGTCAAAGATGACCATGCCATTAAGCTGCAGTATGTAGCATTGATAAGGAGAAACAGGAACTAACCAAAAAAAGCTCTCATGCCAACCAAAAGAGAATATGAAGAAGCCAGCAGAAGAAGGCCATTTGGTCTATCAAGTCTGCTCGTGTTGCAGGGTTCACAGCTTGAGCTACAGTCCCTGCCCCCTCTCCCCACTCCTCCCATCCTCCCTTCCCATGACCCTTACCCTCTCCCTATACCTGTCCCAGTCTCTCTTAAAGCTGCCCACTGTAGCAACTCTGACTTCATTAAGGTTTCTTTTTATCTCAGGGATGCAAAGGTAATGCAGAGCAGAACAATTTAAGTGACACATCATGTACAGCAGACATTTCTGATCTGTGGTGTATTTGGGGAATGAGGGACTGTAATAAAACAGTTGTGTTTGTAGTGATTCTGTAGTGACTAGAGATTAGCAGAACAAGTAATTCTGGTGATAAAAACTCCTTATCCAAGAATCAATTTTAATATAAATTTACTAGTCCAGGGAACACTGCAAACTGTCCAGGGCTAGAGCAATTACCCCCATACCTGTCCCTGCTGATCCTTACTCTGTACCTGACTATGTAGACAGAGGGATACAGTCTGCAGTGCTGTCAGTCCCTCACCTTTCACTACTGAATACATTACAGTGAGATGGTACCTGCACTACACTGGCCCACTCTTTACCTTGTCCGTGAGAAAATAAATTTTCAGATTACAGTGCCATCAATTCCTCACCTTCAACCAGCGCCAAAGCCTGTCATTTACCTGCCCACTCTGTACATGGAATTTTTCAGACTACAGTCCTCTCAGTCCCTCACATTTCACCAGCACCAATTTCATCATAGTGAAGAAAAGCCTTCAGCGTACCTGCCAATCAATACGTCCTTGCACCCCTGTAGGGTTCCAGGTTATGATAGCGATTGCAAAACATTGATTGTTATCATAGCGAATGTGTATCGCCGAAAAGCATTCTGGCGATATACAAACACAAGCCACCTGACTTCTGGCTATACTCAAGTGTTTTTGCAGGGGGCCTGTGCCCTTCCCCCCCCCCGCACCTCCCTGAATAAGGATTGTTGACTCCAGGGTGGTGCATGTAGAGGAGGGGCCAAAACACGGACTGAAAAAAAAAGCAGAGAGCTGCAAGCAGCAGCAAAACAATCACCCCTAACAGGTCCCAAATCCAGTTCCTGCTGCACCATAGCCAGCCACCCTCACCACTACACCACAGGGTTGGCTTGGCTGCAGCAGGATTCCCTACTGATACAAACCCTCCCTCCTAACCCTCCCTTCCACTTCCCTATCCTTCCCCTTCCGGTCGCTCTGCTCGCTACAGGATCACTACCCTAACAGGGTAGCTCATCATGATGGCATTATAAATGTGTCCCTGTTTTTACAATCGCTCATTTATTATCACTATCATTTCTGGCTACCCCCCTGCAATGTTTCCATCTGCCACTCAAGCCTAGCTATGTATCTCCTGACAGTGTTAACCACCCCACAGTGGCTGCAGATATACCCCCACCCATTATAAGTAGGATGATGCACAACATATTGCACAGCCCTGGCACTGCACAAGTTGGATTCCTCTTCTGGTGCACCCCTTCAGCTCGACACACTGACAGCGAAACACAAAAAATGACCATTACGGTGACAGTTGCTGTAATGGTCCATTTTTCATGTTTAGCTTTCCCACGGTGTTCCACCTCCTCCCAGTACAACTCCAACCTGGAGTCGATAATCTAAAATACCAGGGCGTGTGGGGGCACAGCCCCCCACAGAAAACACTTATGATTCTGACGGCACAATACAGGTGTCAGTATTGTGCCGTCGCTGTGTGGGAGGTCGGCATTTTCACTGTCGACATCCCTTGGTGCTTCTACTTCTCTTCTAGGGTTTTAGATGAAAGTCTGCCACCCTGATCCCCCCCCCCAGCTGCCATCTTGTACATAACTTGTGGATAAACAGAGAGCATCAGTCTCCATTGCTGCCAGTCCCACATGTTTCACAGAACTAAATCTATTACAGTACGTGGAAGCCTGTACTGTCCTTGTACCACACTACACCTGGTCCTGTAGTTAAACAGAGGGCTTCAATCTCTAGTACTGTCAGTCCCTCACCTTTTACCAGTGCCAAATGGACTTGTGTACAGTAAAGAGTACCCAAATGTGATATCCAACTTGTAGTTTTTGGACTACAAATAACTTAGTTTAAAAAAATTCAGTTTGCCAGTTAAAGTAACTTGTGCTAATTAGCAGTGGTCTGGATGTTATTTTGGATGGGAAATCTGCCTCCCTTTTGGATGTTGTTCATTGATCCAGTGGAGAATCAGAACTTCACTAAAAGGGTGGCAGGTGCCTGGAACAGCTGCCAGCAAATGTAGTGGAGGTGGGGGGGGAGGGGGGCTTCAAGCGTGCATGATAGGAGGGGAGTCTTCAGAGACCAGATTGATTTAATTGATTTCATTGATATTACAGATCATTTAAAGACCTAAGTCCATAAGCTCGCCTCTTTGAACTTAAAAATATCCTTTTATTCCTTTATTAGTACAATATTTATCAAACTTCATTTTAAATTCAGATATGGTTTTGCTTTCTACCACCTCACAGGGCAATGCATTCCATATTTGTGTTACCCTATTATTAATCCAGTGTCTCCTTTTATTTGTATTCGATCTTTCTTTAGCCAATTGTTGGCCATGTGCTCTTGTTTTATGCATGTGGTGCCTATGCACTAATCCCACGCTATCCCAAAGAAAAGTGTCTGTATGTGCCCTAAAAACCAGACACATATCCCCTCTCGTCCTTCTATACTCCAGTGAATACAACCCCAATGACTTCAACCTCTGCTCATAACACTGTCCTTCCAATCCTTTAACAGTTTTTGTGACCCTCCTCTGAACTCTCTCCAATGCCCCCACATCCTGCCTCTTGTAGGGTGCCCAGAACTGTATGCAATACTCCATATGGGGCCTCACCAGCGCAGTGTACAATGGGATTACAACTTGCCTTTCCTTACATTTAATATGTCTTTTAATACAATGTACAATACCACTAGTCTGTTTCATAATTTTATTACATTGCATACTAAAATCCGAGTTACTGCTGATATTAATACCCAGATCACTCTCTTCCTGTGAGACCTTTAATACTATGCCTCCCAAATTGTATTTATACTGTTTATTATTTTTTCCAAAATGCATAACAGAGCATTTATCAATGTTAAATATAGATTGTTTTTGGGAGGCTCAAATTTCCAGTTTTATTTAGGGCGGCTTGCAAAGTGTTATGTTCTGCTATACTGTTTACTACACCCCCTAACCTAGTGTCATTAGCAAATTTTGATAGCCAAACCCCTGCATCAACCTGCATTGTTGATATATATAGATTAAACAGGCAGGGTCCCAGCACAGATCCCTGAGGGACACCACTACTCACTCTAGCCTGGCCAGAGAATTCTCCACTCACACATATCCTCTGGCTTCTATCCGCCAGCCATGCCCTAATCCATAATGCAGTCCAATTTGGGAGTTCTAATTGTAAAAATGATAGGGTCTGCGGAGACAGATTAGTCAGGGAACATTTGGGCAGACTGCATGGGCCAAACAGTCTTTTTCTGTTGACAAATCCTGTGTTTCTAAACAGAGGGCATGTGTGTTTCTGATAGCACAGATTGTATGAGGCACACTTGACAAGATAACCAACAAATGAAATCACACAGCACCCTCTTATTTTGGGTCATAAAACCTCCACACATCCTCCTGTGATGCATTTTCTGTGAGAAAGGATCAACCTGTTTATCACAGTTTTAACTGGCCAACCCTAAAATCTCTGTAAAATGTCTCACTGAGTCAGGGGAACATGTTATCCCCCCAAAAAATTAAAATAATTATCTAGACCTTGCCTGGGGTGAATAGACAGTATACCAGTTTCAGACACTGGTGCCCACAGATTTTTAGTATGCATGATTGTCCTGCCATAGAAAATGACCAGTTCTGTAATTTAGAACCAAGGAAAATGTCCTATTAAAACATAATATACAGAGGTTTGAGGGATTCATGTCATAGTTGGTGATCAACATTTCAGCAGCAGGTAGCCTTCAACATAAAAGGCTTAAAACTAATAGTATTACAACAGTTAGTGGCCATGAAAACAGGACAGGCCTTTAGGGTAAGGCTGTAAAAACTTCAGCTTACAAGGAAGTCATAGTGTACCACTGATAGAGTAGGTAGGGAACTCCTTATACAGTAGTACATATTTGCACATGCACAGCATACTGCCATATATATATTCTTGTATAAGTTGAGTTTTCAGTGCCAGAAATAGGCACTGAAGAAAGGGAACTTGACTTACACATGACATTGACTTATCTGTGGAGCTTTTGCTACTGTTTGAGAGCTCATTACTATTACGTAGAAACATAGAAGATTGCCGGCAGATAAGGACCGCAGGGCCCATCCAGTCTGCCCATGTTCCCTACTTGCAACAGCTGATGCTGACCTTGTGTGGTCATCAGTCTAGCCCCCCTTCCTATATCTAGTGTTCCTTTATGCCTATCCCATGCATGTTTGAAACCCCCCACTGTGCTTGCCTCCACCACCCACTGTGGCAGGCTATTCCAGGCATCCATCACCCTTTCAGTGAAGAAAAACTTCCTCCCATTTCCCATCAGTCCCCCCCTCCAATCTCATGTCATGTCCTCTTGTTGTTGCCCCTCTCCTATACTGAAACATGTCCCCCACCTGTACCTTATTTATGCCTTTAAGATACTTGAAGGTCTCAATCATGTCACTGCATTCTCTCCTGTCTTCCAGCATATACATATTAAGGTCCTTCAGTCTCTCCTCATATGTTTTCTAGTGCAAGCCCTGTACCATCTTTGTTGTCCTTCTTTGGACTGCTTCCACCCTGTCTATGCCCTTAGGAAGTTGCAGCCTCCAGAACTGAACACTGTACTCCAGATGAAGCCCCACTAGCATTTTGTACAGTGGCATCACCACTTCTCTTCTTCTGCTTGTGATGCCCCTACCTATGCACCCCAACATGCTACTGGCTTTCCCTACAGCTTTTGTACATAGTCTGGCCACTTTAAGGTCTTCTGTGATGATAATCCCCAAGTCTTTTTCTTCCCTGGTGGCTGTTAGCAGTCCCCCCTCCCCCCATCCTGTAGCTCTCTGCAGGTTTTTTTCACCCCAGGTGCATGATTTTGCACTTTTTTGCATTGGACTTCGGTTGCCACACCTTGGACCACTCTTTCAGCTTTTCCAGGTCTCACCTTATATTATCCACCCCATCTGGTGTGTGTACATTATTGCAGATCTTGGTGTTATCTGAAAATAGACAAACTTTTCCTAGCAGCCCTTCTGCAATATCGCTAATGAAGACATTGAAAAGGTTTGGCCCTAGGACCAATCCCTGTAGTACCCCGCTGGTCACCTCCCTTTCCTTGGATTGGATTCCATTTACCATCACCCTCTGCTTCCTCTCCTCCAGCCAGTTCCTTACCCAGTTCGCTTTCTTTTGTCCCACCCCCAAGCTGGCCAACTTGTTCATCAGCCTTCTATGAGGTACTATGTCGAAGGCCTTGCTGAAATCAAGGTAGGCAACATCCACTGCACCCACCTGGTCCACGACCTTTGTTACCCAGTCAAAAAAATCTATCAGATTTGTTTGTCATGACCTTTCTGCTGTGAACCCATGCTGCCTAGGATCTTCAGCTCCATTGCTTTCAAATGGTTCACAATTCTGCCATTAAGCATTCCCTCCATAATCTTACCTACCACCGAGGTGAGGCTGACTAGCCTGTAGTTTCCTGCCTCCTCCTTGCTCCCACTCTTGTGCAGAGGCACTACATGTGCCCTCCTCCAGTCCTGTGGGACCACCCCAGTATTGAGGGACTCACTGAACAGGGCTGCCAGTGGTGCTGCTAGATCCATCCTTAGTTCCTTTAGTATCCTAGTATGAATGCCATCTGGTCCCATTGACTTGTCCTCCTTCAGTTTAATGAGCTCCCTCAGGACCCTCCCTTCTGTAAAAGGAAAGGTGTCTACATCTTCCTTCCCCCACACCAGTTTCTTAGCTGTGGTCCCTGACCCTCTCCTTCTACAGTGAACACTTAACAGAAGTATTCATTCAGTATTTCTGCCCTTTCCTATTCCCCTCTACAAACTCCACTTCACCCCTTTTGAGCCTTACAATCCCTCCCCTGGACTTCCTTCTTTCACTGATTTACCTAAAGAATGTTTTGGCCCCCTTTTTATGTTTACTTGTACACATGAGCAAGAAACATTATGCGGCAGCTTAGGAGAGAAGCGGGTTGTGGAGGTGCAGCAGTGTGGTGGCCAATGCCAGCACTGCATTTGTGGGCTTGGCGGTGTGCACCCAATGCAGGCCATGTCCTGATGACACTGGTTCTGCAGAAGTGCCACCAACCTGAAATGATTTGGCCACTGCAATGATGGGCCACCTCATCATTGCAGCATCAGCAATTCTGCTGCAATGAGGGAGCAACCCGTCATTGCAGTGCAGTACCTTGCCTGGTGTAACATTTCTGTGAACATGGCAGAGGTTATGCTGCCACCTCACAGTCCCATGTAAGCCGATGGGGGTGCCCAATCCCCCTGTTGGCATGCCAAAGTCAATTCATTTGCCAATGGGGGCCTCCGTTGGCATAATATGTCCCCCACCCCAATTGTTGTGTGCCGAGGGTGACCAATCCCCTCAGCATCATGCCCCCAAACAGTCTTTTATTTGCTGATGGGGCCCAATCCTTCGGCTTAAGTCCACCCTTTCCCCAAAATGCAGGTGGCACACTGGGAACCCACCCCAGTGTGCACAAATGAAGCCTGAAAAAAAACCCCTTCCCGTGATGTCCTTTTTATTATTTTTGTCCCTGAAATAAAGAAAATGATCCCTCACTGTCTGTCATGCCCCCTCCCACAACTCGTGCCCACCCGCTCTGCACCCCACCTCCCCACACCCCCACCTCTTACTTACCTCCAGAGCCAGGTGTGACAATCTTCACTGGACCGGGAACAGGTCTGCACTCTTCAAAGATGACTCCAAACAGAAGAAATGCTGGTCAGCTGTATAATGGCATAAATAGGGTTTTTTTCAACTTATGTGGCTATCTCAGCCATTTTTTGGACTTTTGCCACCACATTTTCAATATGGGGTTATCGGGATCCCTCCTCATGAATACAGTCACTCTCATGGCATTATTCAGTCCCGAATGGTGATTTCTTGGTAACAGTGGTGGAATTCAAGCATGCATGGGACAGTCACAAGGCAATTCTAGGGGGTGGGGTAGGAAGAAGTAGGCTGCTGGTTAACTAGGATCTGCAGCTTATCCATTAGGTAGGGAAATGGGCAGACTGGGTGGGCCAAGCGGTCCTTATCTGCCATCAAAATCTATGTTTCTACTGTGCGAAATCACCTTTCAGGACTGATTAACAAAACAACAGTGCCACTGTTCATGAGGTGGGCTATTAAAAAGCCTATGTTGCAAATTTGGTGAAAAAATCAAAAAAATTACTGTTTTACGAGCGTGTGTTGTGCAGTTTCCATGCTCCCTCATAACTTCGGGAATTTGTAATATTTTCACTCCAGATTTTCAACATTGGCATTTTTCAGACCTCCTTATGAACAGTACAGCAGTCATTTTTTCACATCCTGGCCAAAATACGTTTTTTGCAAGTCCAGCGCAGAATAGCACGGTCACTGTGGGAAATCAATGTTCAGGACACATTACAAAAATCACAGTGACTCTGTTCATGGGCAGAGGTCCTAAAATGCCTATGTTAAAAATTTGGTGACGAAAGTCCATAAAATGACTGTGTTATGAGCATGCGTTGCGCAGTTTCCACGCACCCTCGTAACTTCACAAATTTGTAATATTTTCACTCCAGATTTTCAACATTGGCATTTTTCCACACCTCTATGAACAGTAGAGCTGTCATTTTTCACATCCTGGCGGAAATGTGCTTTCGCACTTCCAGCATAAAATAGCAAGGTCGCTGTGGGAAATAAGTGTTTGGGACAGATTAAGAAAAATCACAGTGACTGTTCATGAGCAGAGGTCCTAAAATGCCTATGTTGAAAATCTGGTGACAAACGTCCATAAAATGACTGTATTATGAGCGTGTGTTGTGCAGTTTCCATGCACCCTTCCTAGCTTCACAAATTTGTAGTATTTTCACTCCAGATTTTCAACATTGGCATTTTTTCACACCTCCTTATGAACAGTATAGCTGTCATTTTTCACATCCTGGCTGAAATGTGTTTTCGCACTTCCGGCACACAATAGCACGGTCACTGTGGGAAGTCAGTGTTCGGGACAGATTAAGAAAATCCCAGTGACACTGTTCATGAGCAGAGGTGCTAAAATGCCTACGTTTAGTGACAAAAGTCCACGAAATGATTGTGTTACAAGTGTATGTTGTGCAGTTTCCATGCACCCTCGTAATTTTGCGCATTTATAATATTTTCACTCCAAATTTTCAACATTGGCATTTTTTCACACCTCCTTATGAACAGTATGGTTGTCATTTTTCATATCCTGCCCGAAATATATGTTTACATATCTGGCACAGAATAGTGCGGTCGCTGTGGAAAATTAATGTTTAGGACAGATTTAGAAAATCATAGTGACAGTGTTCATGAACAGCGGTCACAAAATGCCTATGTTAAAAATTTGGTGAAATAATTCTACTAAATGACTATGTTACATGCATGTGTTATGCAGCTTCCAGGTACGCTCAGAAGTTGGAGCATTTTTAATATGTTCACTACAGATTTTCAACATAGCCGACTCTTCACACCTCCCTATGAATGGTACAGCTGCCATTCTTCACATCCTGCCTGATCTGTGTTTTCGTACATCTGGTGCAGAATGTCACGGTCGCTGTGGGAACTCAAAGTTCAGGACACATTAACAAAATCACAGTGCCACTATTCATGAGAAGAGGTCCCAAATGCTTTCATGAGGTGTGAGTCACAAAAAGGCCATGTTGAAAATTTGTAGTGCAAATACCAACAAACGTCCAGGGCATTAGGGTTTCTAATCATAACATCCCACCCTGTACAGATTGACAGGCATCAGGGGTGTGCCTTTGGATTGCCGACTGTAATGCTCATGCCATTCCACCCCCACCCCCCACCCTGCAGCCAGTGACAGGCATCGAGTTGTACCTTGGACTCTTTGGCCCCAGAGTCCTACCCATTCTCCTATACTGCACACATTTCAGTGTATGTCCTTCTGGAATGGGGTGACTGTATTGTCGAACTTCTCAAGGCACACCTCAACACTTGTCGGTGTCTGCAGGATAAGGTGAAGTGAAATGGAATGAAAGTTATGGGTGATGACCCAAACGCATACCCCAATGCCTGTCCCTCTCTGGAGGGTAGAGGTGGGGTTGGCATGAAGTTCAATACTTCACTGCCTTTCCTATTCTGCATCTGTCTAACTCCTGCTTTCCCAATGTTAATACCAGCAAGCAAATATTCGGCATTGACAAATGCTTGTTTACTGTCTGTGCTAATCTTTCTTCTGTTTGAACCTTTGCTCTCCTTAGTGCTTTATTTATTTATTTATTTAGTACATCAGAAATACAACCTTTGAGTCATAGACTCTTTTGCAAAGGCTCTATGTCATCAAAATACATGGGGGGGGTGGAATTATAGTAGTGGGAAGGAAATAAGTAACAATACAATTAAACAATTATACAAGACAAACTGAAGCAGGCCTAGAGGGTACTAGTTATAAGCAATAAGACAAGACAACAAGCATAGCAAGGTAGAAAAAACCCAGGGTCAAACAACTGATGAAGCAAATACAACTGCTCCCATTCCCAACCTAACAGAGAAGCTGCAGATCTTAGTTAACCGACAGCCTACTTCCTCCTATTCCCCACTAGAATTGCCTTATGTCTTTCCCATACATTCTTGAATTCCCCCACTGTTTTTGACTCTACAACCTCCTTAGGAAGGCTGTTCCATGCATCTACTACCCTCTCTGTGAAAAAATACTTCCTCACATTACCTCTGAGCCGTCCCCCCTCTATCTTCAAATTGTGCCCCCTTGTTCTTGCACATCTCTTTTTCTGAAAGTTGCTACCCTCTTGGACTTTGTTGATTCCCTTGAGGTACTTGAAAGTTTCTAAGAGGAAGTAAGCTGTTGGTTAACTAGGATCTGCAGCTTATCTGTTAGGTAGGAAAATGGGCAGACTAGGTGGGCCAAGCGGTCCTTATCTGCCATCAAATTCTATGTTTCTATGTTTCTATCATGTCCCCCCTCTCCCTCCTTTCCTCGAGGCTATACATCTTATGCTCCTTTAGTCTTTCTTCATATGTCTTCTGGTGCAGACCCTGCACCATTTTGGTTGCCCTCCTTTGGACAGCCTCCACTCTGTCTATGTCTTTGCAGAGATGGCGTTTCCAGAACTGTACTCAGTACTCCAGATGTGGTCTTACCAACTGTCTGTACAGAGGAACAACAACTTCCTGTTTTCTACTGGTGATGCGTCTCCCTATGCATCCCAGTATCCCTCCAGCCCTACTTACTGCCTTCTCACATTGCTGGCCCACCTTTAGGTCATCTGATATGACTACCCCCAGGTCCCTTTCCATTTTTGTTGCTGTCATCAGTATCTCACCCCC
Organism: Neoceratodus forsteri; assembly: GCA_016271365.2. Lineage (NCBI taxonomy): Eukaryota > Metazoa > Chordata > Ceratodontiformes > Ceratodontidae > Neoceratodus > Neoceratodus forsteri. Next base: position 764,283,386 of record CM057451.1, read on the forward strand.
CATTGTGTACGCTTCCCCTGGGTTTTTGCTTCCCAGGTGCAGTACTTTGCACTTCTTTGTGTTGAATCTAAGCTGCCATACATTTGACCATTCCTCCAGCCTTGCCAAGTCCCTTTTCATCCTTTCCACCCCACCTTGCATATCAATCATGTTGCAGATCTTTGTTTCATCTGCAAAGAGACATACTTTTCCTTCCAGTCCTTCTGCAATGTCACTTATAAAGACATTAAAAAGGACCAGCCCCAGTACTGAACCCTGCGGTACCCCACTAGTAACCCCCCTTTATTCACTGTGCAAGTACAGCCAGGCAGCTAAGAATTAAAGATTTTAACCTCTGGCTAAGGAAGTGGTGCAGGAGGGAAGGATACACATGCATAGGGGGAATGGGGGACATGTGGGTAGATGAACATCTGTATGCAAGCGATAGGCTTCATATTAATGATGGGGGAGCTAGACTGCTAAGGGGAAAGCTGCTGGATTATATAGATGAAATCCTGAGGAATGATTTAAACTAAGGAGGGGTAGAATGAAGCTAGGGGAGGACTAGAAAGAGTAGCTAGTGGGACTTGCCTAACTCACACTCCTCCAAAAAAGGGGACAGGGGACACTAGAAGGAAGGAGAACAGAAGAGAAGGGGGAAGGGTCTGCTGGCAAATGCTAGGGGCCTGGGGAATAAGATGGGGGACCTGGAGCTGAGATCCTCTGGCTCACAATAACTAAGCGGACAGGGGAATCAGTATGGGTAGGGATGGTGTACAGACCACCAGTCAGTAGGAGGAGATGGATAGGGAGCTGGCTAGTGAAATTCAAAGGATGGCTGGCAGAGAACAAATACTGATGTTAGGGGATCTTAATCTCTCCAATGTGAACAGGGAGATTCCAACAGCAACTTCAAGGAGTAGGGAGCTGTTGGAGTCCATGCAGGAGTCACTGCTTCAACAGCTGGTCAGGGAACCAATTAAAGGAGAGGCCATGCTGGACCTGGTAATGACAAACGCGGACAGTATTGAGGATGTGGAGATTGGGGAAAGCCTGGGGGATAGCGACCACAGAATGGTCAGGTTTAGTCTTCGGACGGGGGTAGAAAAGAACAGGACCACCACTATAGTACTGGACATTAGGAAAGTGGATTTTAGGAAAATGAAATAAATTTTCAGAGAGGAACTAGAAAGGAAAGAGAACCTGGAGGATGTTGAAGAGAAGTGGGGACAATAAAGAGGGGAATTCTGCTGGCAACAGAACAATGTATCAGGAGGGTGAGCAAGCACAAACGAGGGAGGAAACCACTTTGGTTTACAAAAGAGGTGGGAAGAGCAGTCAAGAAAAAATGAAAGTGTCCAGAGCCTACAAATCTATACAGGGAATGGTGGAAAAGGAGGCTTATAGGGAGAAGCTAAAGGACATGGGACAAATAGTCAGGAGGGCTAAGGCGCATACGGAGGAGAAAATAGCGAGGGAGGCCAAAAGGGAAGGCACAAGAAATTTTTCCGGTATATAAGTGAGAGAAGGAAAAGCAGGCAGGGGATTGTGAGAATCAGAGGGAAGGGGAGAGCTCTGATAGAGGGAGATGAGGAAAAGGCTAATCTGCTGCACTATTACTCTACCTCAGTCTTCATGGTTAAGGAAGAAGGGAAGGGGGCCAGTGCTAACAAGCAGAGGAAGAGTGGGCAAAGAGATAGATACTAGCCCCTTTTCAGAGGGTAGGGTATTAGAGGAATTAGAAAAATTGTGGACAGACAAGGTAATGGACCCCAATGCAATCCACCCCAGGGTGCTCAAGGTGTTGAGAGAGGAACTTGGGACATCTCTCACAAAGTTATTTAATCTGTCCCTATACAAGGGGAAGGTCCCAGGAGATTGGAAAAGGGCTGATGTGATGCCTCTGTACAAAGGGTGAGGGAAGAAGGAGTCGGGCAACTATCGTCCGGTCAGCCTTACCTCTGTGGTGGGTAAGCTGATAGAGGCACTTATAAAGGAAAGGCTGGTAAATTATCTGGGGGGTCATAGATGATAACCAGCACAGGTTCACAGGTGGAAGGTCATGTCAGACTAACCTGACTGAATTCTTTGATGGAGTAATGGACATATGTGATCAGGGAGGTGTGGTGGATGTGGCCTATCTGGACTTCCAGAAGGCCTTCAACACTGTCCCTCAAAGGAGATTAATCAGCAAGTTAGGCAGCTTAGGGGTAGGGAGCTAACTAACAAAATGAGTGAAAAATTGGCTGGTAGATAGAACTCAGAGGGTGGTGATAAATGGAGTGCACTCCAAGGAAGGGGGGTGATGACTGGGGTTCCCTAGGGGTCCGTGTTGTGTCCCATATTGTTTAACATATACATTGGAGATTTTTCAGAAGGTCTGAATGGGAAGGTGTGTCTATTTGCAGAAGATACGAAGATCTGTAACAGGGTGGACACACCAGGGGTGGTGGAAAAAATGAGGGAGGATCTGTCCAGGCTGGAGGAGTGATCAAGAAAGTGGCAAATGCAATTCAACACAAAAAAATGCAAAATTATGCACATAGGATGTAAAATTCCAAGGGTAAAGTACTGCCTGAGGGGGGAGGAACTTGAGGAAACAGAGCAGGAAAGGGTCCTGGGGATCATCATTTCGAATAACCTGAAGGTTGAAAACTAATGCAACAAGGCAATGGAGAGAGCAAGCAGAATGTTGGGATGCATAGGGAGGGGCATTAGAAATAGGAGGAAGGGGGTGATCATGCCACTATACAAAATTATGGTCAGACCACATCTGGAATATGGGGTGCAGTTCTGGAGGCCACACTTACAGGGTGACAGGGACAGGGTGGAGAGGGTCCAGAGAAGGGTAAGCAAGATGGTTCAAGGACTACACAAGATGTCTTATGAAGAATGACTGGAGGAGCTAAACTTGTACAAGCTGGAGACGAGGAGGGAGAGGGGGGATATGGTAGAAACCTTCAAATACTGTATCTGAAGGGAATAAACAAGGTGAGGGAAGGAAGCATATTCAGGATGAGTGAAAACAAATCAACTAGAGAACATGCATTAAACCTGGGAGGGGCAGATTTAGAGGAAATATGAGGGGGCAGTACTTCACTGAGAGAGTGGTGGGTCCTTGGAATAGGCTATCAGAATGGGTGGTGGAGGTAGATTCGGTGAGCAAATTCAAGAAGGCTTGGGACAACTACATGGGGCTAAATAGAAGGAACAATGGTACAGAACAGAGAGAGTAAGATAAATCAGACAGGATAGAGGTAGTGGGCAGACTGGATGGCCAATGGGTCCTTTTCTGCCAGCAAATTTCTATGTTTCTATGTTCTAGAAAACATACATAGTTCATTTTACTAATTCATGATATGAAATGAGTTACCTAATTTATTGTTATATTTAACATTGTGCTAGTTTTTTATGAAAAAGTTGCACTCATCATGAGCTCCTTATTGTAACTTTGCTTACCAATTCCTAAACTTTAATGTTTTTATTCACTGCCTTTCATCTATATTTATTTGCAGGTTGTAACAAATAAAACATTCTATTAATCCCTGTGCATTAGTCTTTACACAGACTTTGCTATCTCTTCTAAAAAGCTGCATTTATGTGGTGTTTTCAAACTGGGCACTCTGCTCTTGGCATCCTTAAATTGCCATTGTTGTTTCAGAGGGACTTCTCTTCTTCAGTCTTTGAGGTGAACAGCACTCGGGCAGGTTGGGTGGAGCCAACAACCTTGTGATGTTGCTTCCTCCTGTGTCTCAAACAGACACCCTTTCCTTCCCAATCCAAAACACTAGAAACTCTCAAGTTCATACAAATTATGCTGCAGAGAGCCAGTGCTGATTTCTGCTTGCAAGCAGCGATTCTTATTCTGATGTTTGGGTATCTTCTCATTATGCTCTCTCTACGTTACCATCATTTTTTTTATAGCTTTCAAAGATCCCTATGCTTAGCACTTTTTATTATACAGGGAAAATCAATGTGAATACAAATTGGGGGTCTAGGGTTTGGGGTTGGGGTCAGACCTACATGTATCTATTATAAAAAATATTAATATTCTCTGGGTAGGCCAGCTCTAAGACTGGAATTTCCAGCAGAGGGGGGTGTAGAGAGCACTAGGGTACAAGGGTCAGTTTACGGCAGAACCTGAGGGGAGGAGGGAGGGGAGAAGGAAAGCAGGAATAGGAAGCCTGGGTGGAGAAGTCAATGGCACCAGACCAACCGGGAAAGAGTTAAGGGGGCGACTAGTGATATTCAGGGTGTGAGGGGTGTGAGGAGCAAGCTGGAAGAGGGAGACAGAAGAGGGAACCTAGAAGGGCACAATCAAACTAGTGATGCCCAGGCTGTGGGAGGGGCAAGGAGCAAGCAGGGGGCCATAGCCAGAAGAAAGAGTCTGGAAGGGCACATACAGACCTGTGACCCCCAAGTTGCATGGGGTGAGAGGAGAGAACTGGGGGACATAGGCAGAAGAAGAAGCCTGGAAGGGCACACACAAAATAGAGACACCTAGGCTGTGGGGGGTGTAAGGAGCAAGCCGGGGGACGAAGACAGAAGAAGGAGTATGGAAGGGCACAAATGGGCTAGTAACTTGGGAAGAGAGGTGAAGGGGCTCCTGCTGGGTGACTCCATGAATAGAGGTATCCAATGGAAGGGGGTTGGGGAGGGAAAAGGCAGCCCAGTCAATGTTAAATGTATCCCAGGCCTATCAGTACATAAGGCCAAATTCCAGCTATACTCAATGGCAAGGGAATGCGGAGGATTCCCAGACTTTCTAGTTCACCTGGGTACAAATGATTTAGAAGGGAACAGTGAACTGGAACTACAGGTAATATTCAGGGAATTGGCTAGGGTTTCCCACTCTATAGGATGCTCATTCTCCTTTTCTGAGATACTGCCAGTACCAAGGGCAAGTGGGGAAAACAAGCAAAAACTTAGGGGGGATGAACCAGTGGCTCAGGGAGTGATGCAAGTCAGAAGGGTATGGATTGATGGGGGACTGGGGTATTACATGGGAAGACAAGGGGCTATATGCCAGGGGTAGGCTGCATCTCAACCTGGAGGGGAGGAGGATCCTTAATCTAAAACTTTTTGGATTCACTGGTGATAGGTGGGGTTTAAACTTGTAAAGGCGGAGGGATAGAAAGACTGAAAGCCCCAGTGAGGAAGCTTGAAGGTTCAGGACTAGATCATGCAAAGCGGTCTGTAGGTGGCATTAAAAGACCAGGGGGAACTGAGGGGGGAAGATAGATGGGGGATTGCACTGGGCAGAGAAGACTGGAGAGGGGGAAGTGGGGAGGGTGGAGGATGGTCCTGATCAATGCCAGGAGCATGGGCAATAAAATGCCAGAGCTCCAGGCAATGCTAGTTGAGGGTGCAGCAGACTTGCCGGCAATTACTGAGACATGAGCCACCCAGAGGCATGACTGGGACCTAAATTTAGAGGGATACACAATGTTTAGGAAGGATAGGGGTGTGGGAAGAGGGGTGTGTGTGGCATTGATAGTCAAAAATGACACAGTAGTTGGTGGAATCGAAGAGGCAGAAGGAGATGTAGAGGCAATTTGGGTAACCCTACAAATGAGGGGGGTTAAAAGGTTAAAAATAAGGGTGGTGTACAGACCCCCTGCAATGGAAGCGGAACTGGAGGATAATATGCTGAGAACATCAGGGATCACTGCGGCCTCAGAAAGAGCAGAGTGATGATCATGGGTGACCCGAACATGCCGGGGACAGACTGGGGCACTATTACATCCTCAGTGGCCAGAGAGCAGAGGTTGATGGATGTCTTCCAGGATGCCTTCCTAGTCCAGCATGTGGTGGAGCCTACTAGGCAGGATTGGATCCTGAACATTGTCCTAGCAGATAGTGACCAGATAAGGGGCCTGGAGGTGAGCAACCCATTGGCAGGCAGTGACCATGCCACGGTCTGGTTTCTTATGTTCCTAGGGGGAGAGGAAATTTGCACTAACACAGAAGTAATAGATTTCAGGGGGGTAGACTTTGAGGGCATGGGAAGGATTCTTAAAGGGTGCTTGGGTGAGATAAGGCTAGACATGGATGCTGGTAGCTTGTGGGAGACCATTAAGAAAGGGGTGCAGGAGGCTTCAAGGGCCTGTGCAAAGGTAAGGCACAAGCAATGTAGGGCCAGTAAGCCATGTTGGTGGACCCAGGAAGTGCAGGAGGAGGTGAGGGAGAAAAAGGCTGCCTATGCATGCTTAAAGCACTCAAGGGGAGCTAGGGAGAGGGGAGAGTATGATTTCCTGGCTAAGAGGGTCACCAGGGTGGTAAGGGGGGCAAAGGCAAAGAAGGAGCTTAACCTGGCCAGGGATATCTGTGGGGGGAAAGGGTTCTATAGATACATAGGGGAGAAAAGAAAAGAGATGGCACAGATCAGCAGGATTAGAACTGAGGGGGATGGGCGCAGGATGCTGGGGGACAAGCAGAGGTGCTAAATGAGTACTTTGCCTCTGTCTTTACTGGGGGAGGTGGGGGATCTTTCCAACCCGATGGGAGGGTAGAGGAGCCCACTGAACCAGGAGGTCAGTTGGAGACTGAAGGACTGGATGAGACTAGGGCAGGAGATGGGTCGTATCTAGAAGGAGAGGAGAGGATGCATGAGGAGGGGTGATGGGAGGGTGAAATAACAGTGGATACGATGAGAGAGGCCCTCCAGTTGCTAAAGACTGAGAAGGTACCAGGGCCAGATGGGCTGCATCCAAGGGTGCTGAAGGAATAGGCGGATGAGCTGGCAGCTCCACTGACCTCACTCTTCAACATCTCCCTGATGACAGGGTGGGTGCCTCAAGATTGGAAGGTGGCTCATGTGAAGCCTACCCACAAGGGGGGGGTCCAGAGAGGAGATGGGGAATTATAGGCCCATTAGCCTAACGTCAGTGGTAGGCAAGGTTATGGAGGGCATTATCAAGGAGAGGCTGAGAGGGCAGCTGGAAAGGTTGGGGCACCTGGATGACAGGCTGTATGGTTTTGTTCCAGGGAGGTTGTGCCAGACTAACCTGGTAGAGTTTTATGACTGGGTGATGGGTGCCCTGGACCGACATAGGCCGGTGGACATCCTCTATCTGGATTCCAGTAAGGCATTCGATTCGGTATCCCACGATGGCCTACTAACAAAGCTGGGGGGGATGGGGTAGGGAGCAGTTGTTCAGGTGGGTGGAAAACTGGCTTTTGGGGTGAATACAGTGAGTGATGGTTGGAGGGATAGTCTCCTCCCCCTGGAGAGTCATCAGTGGGGTCCCCCAGGGTTCAATCCTGGGGCCACTCCTGTTCAATTCCTATGTCTCCGGACATAGGGTGGGGTGTGGGAGTAGGTTGAGTCTCTTTGCAGAGGACTCAAAATTGGGAGCACTGGCAGACAGGCAGGAGGGGGAGAGGGCCTGCAGAGGATCTGGATACACTGGGGGTGGGCAGGAAGTGGGGTTGAAGTTCAATGCAGAGAAATGTAGGGTGCTGCACCTGGGGGTCAGAAACCCGGGACATGCATACACCCTGGAGGGGACCACACTGCAAGTCACATCAGGTGAGATAGACTTGGGGATAGTGGTGGACAGCAAAATGAATAACACAGAGAATTGTCAAAGAACTGCAGCAAACGCAAACAAGATACTGGGCTGCATAACCAGGGGGATTACCTCCAGGAGGAGGGAGGTGATCCTCCCTCTGTATAATGCCCTGGTTAGGCTGCATCGAGTACTGTGTACAGTTCTGGAGACCCCATCTTAAGAGGGACATAGCGCTGCTGGAGAGGGTTCATAGGAGGGCGACCAGGATGATTCAGGGCATGGAAGGTAGGACCTATGAGGAGAGACTGGATGAACTCAGTGTGTATGTATTGGAGGAGAGGAGGGACTGAGGGGACATGATAGAGATTTTCAAGTATGTAAAGTGGATAAATAAGGGCGGAGCCAGGGAAGTGTTCAGGCTTAAGAAGGGGGAACTACCAGGGGGCATGAGTGGAAGCTGGAAGGGGGGAAGTACAGGGGGGAGCGCAGGAGATACTTCTTCACAGAGAGGGTGGTGGAACCATGGAACGCACTGCCCAGGAGTCTGGTGGAAGAGACCACAGTGGAAGGATTCAAAAAGGGTTGGGACAGGTACAGGGGAAAGCTGAGGCTAGGAAGGGCCACCTCTGGGGCTGGGGGGATAGAGGAGCGAGCTCCCAGTAGGGGGCTAGCTTCCAAGCAGACATGATAGACCACGGGGCCTATTCTGCTGGCTTTTACTATGATTCTATACTATGATAAGGATCCTTGGTCTTTATGAGTAAAATTACCTTATTTTATAAATGAATCTAAATGTTGTTCCCCTCTTACATCTTTTGCATGAAACCTGTCCATTTGATTTCTTCATTGAGACCATGTCTGGGATTGATACTGTTCAGTCTATCTATCCACCATCCTTCTCATTTCAAAAGAGCTCTTTCCCAATCTCCCCACCCCTTCTGGTTTATTTACCTTCTCACAATCCATAAATCTAAGTGTACTAATATTGTGCCTGTCTAAATTAAAGTGTCTGGCCACTGCTGATTTCTCATAACAATTTCTGGTAGAGCTTTTGTGTTCACTAATGCGGTTTTTCAAGGGGTGTGTGGTCATTCCTATGTAAATAAGACCACATGGGCATTTTAACTTGTAAACAACATGATCTGTATCACATGTTATTAGATCTCTGATGATGAATTTTTCATTTCTAGCCATGTTAAAGAATTCCTTTACCTTAATCGCACCTGAACATTGAACACACTTGCCACAACTAAAAAAGCCTTAGATTTCAGGGCCTTGTCTCACATTTATGGGTGGTGTTGGTTTCCAATGTTGCATTTTCATAACTTTCTGTTTAATGTTATGTGTTCTGTTTGCTGTTACCTATGGTTTTATAGCAAAACTATTTTACCTGCTTCAGTACTTTGCAAAACAAACCAATTTTTCAAAATAACATTTTTAATCTCATAAAATTGGTCACAGTAAATGGTGATCATAGATAGTCGACTAGATGTCCCGTCTTAATTTTTGACACTTTTTAAAAGGTCTTTCCTTTGTTTAGCATCTGCTGTCAATGATGCTTCCCCCAATGTCTTGTTATTGTAGCCTCTATCTTTACATTTGTGCAGTAATATTTTTTTGTTTTTCTCATATTTCCTGTCATCACCACTGTTTTTTTTGCTGCAAAGTAATTGATTATATGGTACACTTTCTATAAGCTTTTCCGGATGGTAACTTTTAGCATGTAATAATGCATTTCTGTCTATAGATCTGTTGTTATGATGTTACCCTCTTTAATTACCATCAGATCCAAATATGGAATATATGTCTCATTTTGTTCCATTGTGAATTTCAGATGTGGTTGATACTGATTTAAATATTCAAAGACATTGTTTAAATCAGTAATGTAACCATTCCATAGCATAAAAATGTTGTTGGTAAAGTGTTTCCACATAATTATGTCATCTTTGTAAAGGTTGTTAGCTCTTGCGTAGACAAACGTTTCTTCAAATTGTATCATATAAAGATTGACATTAGTGGGGGCCTTGCTGTGCCCCATCACTGTCCCTTTCTTTTGTAAAAAGGTTATATTTTCAAATTTGAAGTAGTTATTGTGCAGCATCAATTCTGCCAATTTTAAAAATAAAAATCATCCGGTGGTCTTAATGCTTCCCTATCAAATAATGTCTCTTTTAGGGCTTGCAGACCTTCTATGTGTGAAATGGATGTATAAAGGTTTTTTACATCAAAGGTAACCAAAAATAAGGTGCTGAGGTCAAATCCTTTTTTATCAAAGTCTTCCAAGATTTGCATTAGATGTCTGGAATCTTTCAAGTAAGAGTCCGATTTTTCAACTAGAGGTTTATGGTGGAAATCTATGAAAATAGATAATGGTTCAGAAATAGAGTCCTGTCCCGAAATTATAGGTCTTCCAGGTGGTTTTATTGAGTTTTTTTGAATTTTAGGAAGCGTATAAACCAAATAATTTTTGATGTTTATTAATTAAAGTTTCTCCTACCCATTCACCAATCCCCTTCCTATCAACAGATTCTTCAAGTGTATCCATCCTGGATAATCTACAAAAACCTGTCTCAACCACCACATTTGAAAAGCACTTCTTGGAGGCACTATTAACTAGAGCACACTGCAGATGCATAGCCTAACTCCTTTATTATGTCTAGACTGATGTGACTATCTAATCCTCTGTTAGTGACAAACCTTGTAGACATGTACCCACTTGATACAGTATGCCATTGTTCTGTTGTAACTGTGAACTTGTGTACTATGTGCCATCTAAATGGCCCAGGTTGTGCCTGAAAATGGCCCATGGGATCAGTGTACTTACCTGGTTATCAAATAAATAAATATTTAACCATTTCATTTTAATAATCAAACAGAATATGTGTCACTTTCTCATAATTAACGTCATCATCATCCAATTAGGAATAACCATCATCAAATTAGGAATAACATTCTGCCTGATGGTCCATTTTGTTCATTATGACTATGCTCCTACCTTTGTCAGCATTTTTAATAATTAGGCTGTCATTTTCTAGATGTTGCAAAGCTATATATTCAGACTTGGTTGGATTATAGTTCCTTCTCTGTTTTCACTGTCTTTAGTTATTTTTTCAATTCTTCCCCTTACTATGTCACTATAAGTCTGTATATTCACTGGTATAGGCCCGGGAGGCAAAAATGTAGACAATTTTCAAAGATTTCAGAAAATGTCTGTTTTGTTCTTTTTCTATCACTGAAGTTGTATCTGACAAAATGTCCTTGTTATCAAAAAAGTGTCTTATTCTAACTTTTCTAAGAAATCTTTCAACATCTAATTTAAGTTCAAATGTATTCAGTTTTTAATTCAAACAAATCCCCAAACTGTTATTCAAAACACTTTCCTCAGTCTTAGTTAAATTTCTGTCTGATAAATTAAACACTAAGGGCCAGATATTCAAAGGTTTGCCCCTGGGCTAAATTAGCACTGTCTGGTGTGCAAACTTAGCCTGAAGCACAAAGCAAGCTATATTCAAAAGGAATAGCCCAGGGCAAACAGCTTTTGAATATAGCATGGGAATGAGGCCATGCAAACTGGACTGGGAGTGCAGGGAAAATGTAGCCCTGGAATAAGACAGCACTGAATACAGCAACCAGGAAGTGCAAACCACAACAACAACACAGTGCACAGTGACGTGAGGGTAGGTAGAGAGGAACTAAGTGGCCAATGTGTGTTCTGGCAAATACATGGACCCAGTACAGCTGCAGGCAGCAGCACACATGAAAAACAGTGATCAAAACTGTATAATAATCCCTGAACTGTTAGCGCCACGCTAACACGTTAGCGCGGCTTTAGCGTGGAGCTAAGCGGTTTGCCTGGTGCAAGCACATTAGCCCCATGCTAAACTTTGCCATATTCAAAAGTGACATGCAAATGAGCCTACTTAGATAGTCTCTGGGCAAACAGCCACAATAGCATCTCATCATGCCCTGATTTTCATGCAGTTTGCACAGCGTTACTGCAGGGTCCCACAGCTCCACCTGTAGGTCAATCTGGAGGTACGGGGCTGGCCAGGTCCAACTGCAGCTCCACCTGTAGGTCAGTCAGACAGTGCATGATGATAACTGCAGGCTTCATGTAAATAGTACAGCATAGCATAGCATATCATACCCAAGGGGACAACACAGCATAGGCACAGGTGGTGGTAGTGCTGCATGCAACCATCACACTGTGGGTCATGATACAGTGCACAGCAGACACTACAGTAGCAAGAGGGCTGGTAGTGTGTGGGACGTGACACTGCCTATGGTATGTAGGGCAGTGATGACCACTGCACTGTACACAGTGACAGGCACAGCTTGCAGGTAATTACTGACAGTGGACAGTACTATCACGCTGTTGTGTGATCCACAGATGCTGCACCTGTGACATGGGATGCACACAGTGTCATGTACATGGCTGGCAGTGTGTGCTGTGACATCTGTACAGTTGTGTGGTAGGTGGCTCGTGGGGCATGTAGGATCCGACAGACACACAGGTGGTGGCGTAATCCCACTACTGGTCCATGTGCACTGAGTGATGTGTCCCAGCCTTGTGGCCACATGTTGGCTGTGGTGAGGTCTGGCCACCCATACACCCTCCCCTCACTGGCCACCATGCCCACAGTGCTGCACGTGTGTGCTGGCATCTGTTACACACCACAGACATATGGTCTGCAGGTGTGTGCTATATGGCCACACTACCATGCTGTCCCCTGTGGGTCAGATCACCCCTCACTGTCTGTGCTTGGCTTGGACTGGTGGCAGCTGATGGCATAATGGTAGTGCCATCAGTGAGCAGCATGTGTCCTCCATGTCTGGCAGTTTCTAAGTGTCATACTCATATGTTAGGGCCGCGCAAGCCATGCTAATGATGAGATAGCACTGCGCAAAGCGCACAAAGCTGTATGCCCAGGGTTAAGACCAGCTTTTCGTGGGCAGTAATTTAACTTAGCATGGTGCTAGTCGCTGAATATCTCATTGCACCTGTATTCATGTTCACTTTGCCCCTTGCATATAATTATTGTTTGCCTGGTGCTAATGCAGTTTGCCCACGCTTATTTCAGCTTTTGAATATACGCTAATCCCTCAGCTTAAACCCGTACAAATGTTTTTTGCCCGGCGCAAAGCTTTGACTATCTGGCCCTATGGGTTCTTTTTCACTTGTTGTTGTGTAATGTGTATCTTCAGTGGAATGTGGCCTGTTTCTCTTATGGTGCATTGATGTGAAGTAGAAAGCATGCCTTCTCCACTCTCTGAAGACATCACCTCTCCCCATCTCCTAACCCAACCCTCCCTCTGAAAATCCCCATAACTATCCCTGTGAAAATTGGGTCCTTGGAAATGATTATAATAAAATCTTCTAGAGGGTCTGAACTTATGTCTATTAGCCCAGTAAATGTGTGGTTGTGGCTAATACATTGATTCTCTCATCTCATAATTACTGTCTGAATCATTATAATTTAAATTAGGGTCAGAGTCTTGCAAATCAAATATCTGTCGATTTTTCACATCTTTTTTCCAGTTGTATTTTCTTGCCCTCTATATAGTCATTAATGTATCTGCGGAATTTGGACAATTTTACCTGTCTCCAATTTTCATCGTATTCAGCTAAACCCATTTCAGCGTTAGTGAGAATGTTTTTTAATTCATTAGTTTCCATAGTGCCCTTTAATTGGGTCTCTAGTTCATCAATTTCCTGCTGGACATTTTTCTGGTCATTTATTAAGGTTTCTATAAATAACATGACATCAAATAAGCATTTTGAGTATATGCCATCCCATTTATGTTGGAACCCTCCTACAGTAAAACCCATATTTGGTTCTACTAAAAATGTAATCCTCTGGGTATTCTGTTTTGTTTCACATAAGCTTTTAAAGTTACAGCATACCAATCCAAACGAATATCTCATTGTTTTAGAGATTCTAATCTGTAGCCTTCAGACTTGGTTACTTTAGGATTATCAAAATATTGCATACCTGTGACTAAATTAGTAATTCTGGTTGCATTGTTTTTATTAAAACTGATAGTATCAGATCTAACATCTGTTAATTTATCTAAATCTGCAGAATTAGCCATAATTCAATATAGACCAAAAAATGGGATGGTATAGGTCTCACTCAAACAGTGGAACCCTGGATGTGCAAATATACAGGTATATAACATTTTCAGCATTCAAAATATAGTTCTGTGTAAAATTCCAAATAATTTTCATATCTTATTTCTTCTAAATCAGACAGAATGAAACAATTCCTGGAACCAATCCTCTGGCGTGGGAAAGTGTCTACTGTAGTAAATCACAATTCCAGTGAATTCTGTGTCCTTTAGCTTCCAAATAATCCAGGTGAAAACTGACTCTTCCAAAGTGCTAATAACCAACAACTTTAGGATCAGTCAGTTCAAGTGGATTTTATGTGCATATTGTTTATTCCTCACATAGCCTTCATTCAAAAAGGTGTTGATAATCCATCCAACATTTCAAGATCTGAATCTCATCTCCTCTTCAGGGAAAAGGTTAAATAAAGATACCTAAAATGCAGTATTAATAATTTAAAATAGAAACATGTAGGTCTGAACCCCCAGCCCCCAAGACCTAGACCCCAATCTGCATTCATTGATTTTCCCTGTATAATAAAAAGTGCTAAGCACAGGGATCTTTGGAAGATATAAAAAATGTTTATGGTAATGTGGAGACCGCATAATAAACAGGTACCCAAGCATAAGAATAAGAATCACTGCTTGCAAGCAGAAATTGCCACTGACTCTCTGAAGCACAACTTGCGTGCACTTGAGAGTTTCCAATGTATGTTTTGGACTGGGCAGGAAAGGGTGTCTCTTTGAGACACAGGAAGTAGCAACATCACCAGGTTGCTGGCTGCACCCAACCTGCCCAGAGTGCCGTTTACCTCAAAGGTAGAAGAAAGGGGCCCAGATATTCAAAAGGGTTGCGCCATGCACAACAGGGTTGCGCATGCGCAAGTCCAAAAATGCTCCATACTGCGATATTCAGCAGGAGGCAGTTAGGCCACTGACAACAGGTTGTGCAACAGCGCAATGCAAATGAATGCATGATCAACAGGAGGGGGAGGAACCATGCATAAACTGCGCAACCCGATATTCAGTCGGGTTGTGCAGAGTTGTGCATGCACAACCCCCAACCTGCGCCTGCACAACCTTGAGCCAAAAAAAGGATCAAGCTGAGGGCCACCCACAGGTGAGCTGCTGTATTGCAGGGTGCAACACAGCAGCTGCCACCCCTGGCTGGCCCCCAACTCGGTCCCTGTGCCCCCCCACCAGCCCGATCGCGGGCAGAATGTAAAAACAACCCCCCGCCCACACATCTCCCAAAGCCCGATCGCGGGCATACAGTAACATGACCTCCCCACACATCTCCAAGCCCGATCAGGCATACAGTAACATGACCCGCCGCCTACACATCTCCCAAAGCCTGATCAGGCATACAGTAACATCCCCCCCACATCTCCCAAAGCCCGATCGTGGGCAGAACTTGTATCAACCCCCTAGTGCCCAATGCGGGCAGAATGTAAAAGCCCCCAACCTGAATATCTCCCTGGTGGTCCAGTGGACCGTGAATGCCCGATCGGGGCAGAATGTCAAGTTACAACCCCCCAAACATCTCCCTGGTGTCTAGTGTCCCCACCCACCCACAAAGCCCCTCCACCCCGCTCCCCCCTGCAGCCGGCGGGCGGCAGCATCCCACCCGCCTGCCGCCCGGCCGCCCACTCGACTGACTGTCCGGTAGGGCTGCAAGCCCATTGGTGCAGAGCTACAGCCAATGGGCATGCAGCCCATACCGTACATGACAGTCCAGATTTGTGAATGGACATCATTCACAAATCTTCCTGCGGGGATGGCTTGGACCCATCTGGGGTCACCTCCAGCCTGTCATATGATACAGGGTTGAGGTCCTGTGCTATATTATCTGCTATGCTGCCACAACTGAGGAAATCGCTCAGGTCCAGTCCCTCCTCCTCCTCCTCCTCCTCCTCCCACTGGTGCTCTTCCACTGCCTGTCACTCCCCCACCACTGGTGTCAGGTCTGGGTCTGGCTGCACCACATCGTCACCACCAGGGGTGTCCGACATGGTGGCCTGTTGGGTGGTTGGCTGTGTGCATTTCTGCCCCAGTACACTGCCTGTGTCACCACCGTCCTCAGCCCCTGTGTCCACTGCTACTGCACCTGTGGGGGAAAAACACTGCATTGATGCTACCACACCATGTCATGCCCTCCTTACATGCCTCCATACCCACCCCTGCATCGCTGTCCCATGCACTGGGGGCAATGCTGCCCATCAGCTTACCTGCCCCTGTGTCTGCTGCTGCTGTGCTTGTGGGAGAACAACATTGTATCAGTGCTACCACACCATGTCATGCTCTCTGTACATGCCTCCATACCCGCCCCTGCATCACTGTCCCACGCACTGGGGGCAACGCTGGCTATCAGCTTACCTACCCCTGTGGCCATCCGCATGGTATCCAGGTCCGTATCCCCATGGACACTGTGCTGGCTCAGGAATGCCAGTATCCTCTCCTCATCATCACTCAGGGGTCTCTCCTCCTGTGTCCCACCTCCTCTGGCCGCCGCCTGATGCCTGTTATAGGCCTCCTTGACCTTTGCATGGCACTTGAGGTCACTGACCTGCTTCTGAAGGTCATGCACAGTGCACTTTGTATTGGTCACCGCATTCACCTTCTTGGCCACCTCCTCTGATGCCTCCTTATGCTTGCGGCGCTGGTTCCATTCCCTACTCTTGACCATTAGGAGGCATGCATGGGCTTCAAGTTCCTTGTTGAGGACGTCTGTCTCCATGTGGGTATAATTCCTCTTTCTGCATTTTGCCACAACGGCCGCCTCTTCACTGCTACCTGCCATCTTTCTTGCATGTGTAGCTCCTACATCATGTCTGTGAATTGCGGACTTTTATATGGTCGTCGGGTTGCAACATGCGTAACTACTACACCCGCTATTGCCAGTTCCACCATGTGTTGCGGGAGTAACTAGCGACATACATATTTCATCATTCTATGTTGCAACTCACATTTCTCTTGGAATACGGTGCAGCTGGCATGTCACAGGGGTTTGGTAGTAACTTTATGCACTGGCATGGATTACACCTTGCTCTTCTCACTCTCTTGGAATCGGGCCCATAGTTACCTATTAAGAAATCATTGCATGCCTATTTGTTTAACAAATAACAGTCTAGGAATGGTGTCAGCTGTATGCGTATTATTTATTACAGGCTACACTGACTGATAAAAAGCTTTTACGGTTCATCAGTGATGGGTATGTATAATGCTGCAGCTGTTACCATTCTTAGTGTAATTCACCATGTCTATGAAATTTCCATGGATATGATATGCTATGAGCCAAGCCTCCTGAACTATACAAGGAACTCAAGTGGGGGATTAAACCATGCCACCTGTTAAAATGCACCTACAGTGGTTGCAAATAAATAAAAGTCCTTCTGGAACTGACTGAGCTACAGCTAGCAGATCCAGAAATGAGGGAGGTAAACTCACTGCCCCTCCAGTAAGAGCACACAAAAAGGAAAAATGTGTGTTTGTTAATAACCCATTTGTTGTTTACAAGTTTTGAAAACATAATGTACTCTAACATTATAAACCAGCTCAGCCTGTCTGCCTTCCCAGTGTGGTCTAGCACAACTGTACACAATCTTATTTGCAAGTGGCTTTATGTCAACGACCAGTGTCAGCCAGGTGCAAGGGCCTTGGCCCTCAACAAATAATCAGCTGAACTGGGGTTGGGGGAGAAACTGTGTACATTCCCATATTCTTTCACATTTCCTTTTTACAATATTATTTCAACAGTCACTCCTGGACTCTGATGACCAACTTCATCTTAAATGTGATAAATGTTTAAAATGTATTTATGCAAAGTGCTTACTATGACTATTGTGTCATTGTGACAATGTTTGTGTCTTACGCTATAATGTTTTCACATATTGTTGCAGCTTATCAAGTATAAGCTCAGTAAACTCCTCCACATCTGTGAATGTTTTGGGGTAGTAGGCCCATCTGGGCGATATCTGTCAGACCCACATGGGGAAGGGGGGGTACCAAGTACTAACTACTTACACAACAAATTAGCTGTTTACACAAGCTGAAATGTCCCAACAACATCCCAATGAATGGTCATTTCTTTCTTATAGGTTATGTGCCACCATTCTCACTCTCAGACAAAAGGGATCAGCATTGCTGTACCATCCAGGTTAATTAAAACATGATAACCATGCAGACCTAACACCATAGTGGGGGCCCCTAACCAATCTCACGTATAGACTAAATGACAGACTGCTAGCAATTGACAACAAATCCCTAAGGCCCACCTAGCTAATGGCACACTCCAAGGTAAGCCCTACACCAGAAGGACACCCACTGGCATCCTGTCTATATTCCAGGCCCAAGCACAACACACAGGTTTCTACACCTGTACTGTACTCATAAACCCAGACTGTGTGCTCTATTTCCATATAATACTACTGTATAGTATTGTACACCTCATTCCATTGCTAGCACTGCCATGTTTCCAACTGTTGTTACCCCAACAGAGAAAAAGCCTACCTATTGTTCCAGGCATAAACTCAGACCAACTGGTGGTCTGATTGCCCCTCACTCCCAGGTACCCTTATAAATAATATATAATGCACACATAATATGGCAGAATGTAAATTCTGCTTCAATATAAACACTTCTAAGTTCCATAGCGTCATGTTACCAGTCCCTTTGCAATAGAACTGATACACACTCAAGACCCAGTATCAGAGCACCACACTACTGACTCCTAGGAGTATTTCACACTAGACAACAGACCTAACAAAAGGGACATTTTCAAATGCCACAGGCACAACAGGTGCTGTTGTATACCCCTGTGTTACATGGTGTCAGTGGTATACTGCCACAAGATAAAGGCTCAAAGTGCATATAACAAGCATAATATTGCACTTTCGTTTCATGAGATAGGCCTAAACTAGGTAAAACAACAACACATAAGCAGGGAAATTATGTTTTTTTTTTTTACTACTGTCACAACCTCTTCTGAGACTTGAAAACAGGGTGTATTCACAGATGACTAAATTATACACTCTTAATACTGGACCTCGACCTACACCTTGGAGTGCATGGCCAACACCATCACTTGTCTATGTTTCACCACACCATAAGCAAAGTCATTGCTAATAGCCATACCATTTTCCTTGTCCCTTTCAAAACAACTATATGTGTGTTTTTTAACAAAGTTTTACAAGTTTTTAGGTTTCTGCAGAGTGGTACTGATAAGATCTTCAAGCAACACATGCAACTTTTCTTCAAGGCTGGCTTTCCATACTTGGCTGGCACCTCATATGACCTGGTTGTTCTCAAATAAACTGTGCTCTTGGTTGCTCTTACATGAATTGTGTTCTTTACTGTGTTGTTATAAACTGTCAACATTAGTGCAAAAAGTGCTCTTAATACAAAAAGCTATGCATGTGTGGGTGTGGCTATTCCATTGAAACATTCAATGGACAATCTCATGCAACCCTTGCCAAGGCCTTTGCTAATCCAGCCAACCAGCAGCCAGTTACATGAACATTACCTTCCTTACCATGCTGGTACACGTCTGCACAGCCCCTTGTGCCATGTGAGGTTACGAACGTTTGACAAATGACATTTCAAATGTAACTACACTACTTTCTGGTTACCAACTCAAACCTTATGGACTGGTTCCTCTTTAAGGGCATTGTTATTAGATTCTTCAATCAAAAATGTATGCCACCGTCCCGCACGCCGCCATTATCTGCCTTTTCCACTCTTGAAATGGACTGTTCTTTACAAATGAACAATGACGTTAACACTATTTTTACAAATAATGTTCTGTGATAATACACATCAACAATTTTTCATATACACATATCCACTGTGGTGTTGATGTACCTAGTTTCTGTTTTGTGTTTTATGATCTGACCATCTGTTATTACCCCTGTGTCAACTCCTAAATAGGACTACTTTCACAGTCACCTGACTATCTGTATGATATGGAAATGTAAT
Organism: Neoceratodus forsteri; assembly: GCA_016271365.2. Lineage (NCBI taxonomy): Eukaryota > Metazoa > Chordata > Ceratodontiformes > Ceratodontidae > Neoceratodus > Neoceratodus forsteri. The sequence goes on from CM057451.1 coordinate 764,302,960, forward strand.
TCATTTACATTATGGGGTTTTATGTGCTCTGAAATACAGTTATTCAAATCAATGTTTTAAAACTTGATAGTAATTTATACCTTGTTTTAACTCATCCACTACTAACCCTTTGCTGTCTGGGGTGTACTTTTAACCAGCATCTTGCACGGCTGCAGTTCTTTTACAAGGCTTATGCCTCAGTCTTGTTGAGGAAATAAGACATATCATTACTACACCTAACTATCTTCTTTTTGTTGCGTTGCCTTTTGAACAAGGCAACAAATAGGGGACTGTTATGCCTGGGTCCCACACCATCTACTGACCCATGTGTTCATACCATAAGTAACCTTGTTTATTTTCACTGTGATATATTGCTGTAATGCACTAACATACAGAAATAGCTACCCATCGTACAAGCATGGGTGCTAGGAATGTGCTTGCCACTGATATTTGCTGCTGCATATTATGTTTACATCATTTTATGGTTTTATACATGTTTTATGTTTATTACACTTGACATGCATATCTTTTATTACAACGTGTTTACCTGCATTGTGTGTACCTTTTATGTCTTTTATATTCTGATATAGTCATATAATCATGCGTAATTTGTGTCCTTTACCAAAGCATCATGCCATGTGCATTTCTGCTTATGCTGCATTCTCTTTGTCCGTAACATATAACTAACAATGCATTTTCTTTGTTCAGAGATTCTTTTTATGTTGATTGTGCACAAGTGCAAGAAACATGTTGTGGCAGCTTTTGCAAAAAGCAGGTTGTGGAGGTGCGGCACTGTTGTGGCCAATGCCTCCAGAGCCTTTAAAGGCTTAGCCACCTTTCCCCAATGTCATGGCACGCTGCTGCTGACACTAGTTCAGCCAGCGTGCCACAACTTTCTAATGTTTTAGCCACTGCAATCAGGGGCTGCCTCATCATTGTGGCATCATCTGCTGCAATGAGAAAGTGACACCTCATTGCAGGGCTGTTGCTGGTGGGTAGTCCAGTCCCCATCAGCATGTCTCTCCCCCTCAATTTCTTGAGTGCCAAGGGGGCTTCCCAATCCCCCATGGCTTAATTCCTCTCCCTGCTTCTGTGTTTGCTGATGGGGGTGCCCAGTACAATTTGGCATACCCCCTGCATTTCTTGTGTGTCAAATGGGGTGCCCAATCCCCATCTGCATGGTTGTGCCCCCCCTTCTGTTGTGTGCTGACGGAGGTGCTCAATCCCCCATTGGCTGCAGCTGCTCCACAAAAAGAGTCCATTGGCACACTGGGAGCCTATCCCAGGGTGCCACATTCCCTGAAAGGGAAAAACGGTCCTGTGATGTATTTTTTTTGTCCCTGTAAACAAAAAACTGACCCTCACCATCTCCCTGGCCCCCCTCCCAAAACCTGCATCCACCCACTGTGCACCCTGCCCTCCCACACCCCCTCACCCCATACTTACCTCCGGAGCTCAGTGCAATGATCTTTGGTGGACCGGGAACACGTCTGCACTCTTCACAGCCAACTGTGAACTGAGGAAATGCCGGTAAGCTGCATAACGGAATAAACAGGTTTTTTCAACTTTGATGCATATCTCGAGCATTTTTCAGAAGTTTGGCACCAAATGTTCAACTTGGGTTTTTGGGACCCCTCCTCATGAATTCTGTCACTGTCATGGCGTTAATCGGTCTCGAAAGGTGATTTTGATGTCACTGCATGGAATCACCTTTTGGGATTGATTAACCAAACAACTGTGCCAGTGTTCATGAGGTGGCCTCTCAAAAAGCCTATGTTGCTAATTTGGTGTAAAAACTCAAAAACATGACTGTTTTACGAACGTGCATTGCGCAGTTGCTACACACACTCGTAACTTCACAAATTTGCAATATTTTCATGCCAGATTTTCAACATTGGCATTTTTCCACACCTACTTGTGAACAGTAGAGCTGTGATTTTTCACATCATGGCCAAAATGTGCTTTTGCACATCTGGCTCAGAATCGTGTGGTCGCTGTGGGAAATTAGTGTTCAGGATAGATTATGAAAATGACAGTGATGTTGTTCATGAGCAGAGGTCCTAAAATGCCTATATTGAAAATTTGGTGCTGATACTCCATAAAATGACTGTGTTACGGAGCGTGTGTTGCGCAGTTTGCATGCAGGTTCGTAAGTTTGAGAATTTATAATATTTTCACTCCAGATTTTCAACATTGCCATTGTTCTGCACCTCCTTATGAACAGTACAGCTGTCATTTTTTACATCCTGGCCGAAATGTGTTTCACACTTCAGACGCACAATAGTACAGTCGCTGTGGGAAATCTGTGTTTGGGACACATTATGAAAATGACAGTGGCACAGTTGATTAGGAGAGGCCCTAAAATGGCTATGTTGAAAATTTGGTGATGAAAGTCTATAAAATGAGAGTGCTACGAGCGTGTGTTGCCCAGTTTCCACGCATGCTTGTACCTTGGCAACCATGCAATATTTTCACTCCAGATTTTCAACATTGCCATTTTTTACATGCCTTCTTATGAACAGTGCAGCTGTCATTTTTCACATCCTGGCCAAAATGTGTTTTCGCTTTTCCGGCGCATAATAGAGCGGTCGCTGTGGGAAATCAGTGTTCATGACACATTAAGAAAATCACACTGATACTGTTCATGAGCAGAGGTCCTATAATGGCAATATTGAAAATTTTGTGATGAAACTCCATTAAATGACTGTTACAAGCGTGCATTCTGCAGTTTCTATGCACCCTTATAACTTCACAAATTAGTAATATTTTCAAGCCACATTCTCAACAGTGGCATTTTACGACACCTCCTTATGAAAAGTACAGCTGTTATTTTTCACATCCTGGCCAAAATGTGTTTTTGCTCTTCCAACGCAGAATACCACATCCGCTGTCAGAAATCATTGTTTGGGACAATTTAGGATTCAGCGAATGGGGGGGGAGTGACCGAGCTTAACTGAGCTCTGTCGGGACTCCTGCAGATTTCTTTGTGGGAAGGAAAAGGCACCAACACAGGCAGGAGCCCAGTACAAAAGGGCAGCCTGCAGCACAGGGAGACACAGAATGAATGAGTGAGAGAGAGGGAGTCCGTGAGGTCAAGTGGAGTTCTGTTGGGACTGCTGTGGATTTCTTTGTGGGCAGAAAAAGGCAGCAAGGCACGCAGGGGCCCAGTACAAAAGGGCAGCCTGCAGCAGCAGGAGAAACAAAATGAGTGACTGAGAGAGAGGGGGAGCGAGCGAGCTCAACGGAGCTCTATCATAACTGCTGTGGATTTCTTTGTGGGCAGAAAAGGGCAGCAATGCAGGCAAGAGCCCAGTACAAAAGTGCAGGCTGCAGCGCTGGCAGCAATGGAATGAGCAAGTGAGAGAGGGGGAGTGAGTAAGGTCAATGGAGCTCTGTTGGGACTGCTGCAGATTTCTTTGTGGCCAGAAAAAGGTGCCAACAGAGGCAGGAATCCAGTACAAAAGGGCAGCCTGCAGCACCAGGACAAACAGAATGAGCGTGTAAGACAAGGGGAGTGAGCAACCTCAATGGAGCTCTGTTGGGACAGCTTTGGATTTCTTTGTGGGCAGAAAAAGGTGCCAATGCAGGCAGGAGCCCAGTACAAAAGGGCAGCCTGCAGTCCCAGGAGAAACACAATGAGTGAGTGAGACAGGGGGAGTGAGCAAGCTAAATGGAGCTCTATCGTGAGTGCTGCAGATTTCTTTGTGTGCCGAAGAAGGCGGCAACACAGGCAGGAGCCCAGTACAAAAGGGCATCCTGTAGCGGTGGCAGAAATGGGATGACCAACTGAAAGAGGGGGCGTGAAAAAGCTCAGAGGAGCTCTGTCGGGACTGCTGCAGATTTCTTTGTGGACAGAAAAAGGCACAAACAGAGGCAGGAGCCCAGTACAAAAGGGCAGCCTGCAGCACCAGGAGAAACAGAAAGCGCGAGTGAGATGGGGGGGGTGAATGACCTCAACAGAGCTCTATCTTGACTGCTGCAGATTTCTTTGTGGGCAGAAAAAGGCAGCAATGCAACCAGGAGCCCAGTACAAAAAGCCAGCCTGCAGCGCTGGCAGGAACAGAAAGAGCGAGTGAGAGAGGGGGAGTGAGCAAGCTCAGCGGAGGCCTATCATGACTGCTGCAGATTTCTTTGTGGGCAGGAAAAGGCAGCAATGCAGGCAGGAGCCCAGTACAAATGGCCAGCCTGCAGTGCCAGGAGAAACGAATGAGCGAGTGATGGGGGGAGTGAGCGACCTCAAGGGAGCTGTGTCAGGACTGCTGCAGATCTCTTTGTGGGTGGAAAAAGTCACCAATGCAGGCAGGAACCCAGTACAAAAGGGCAGCCTGCAGCAGCGGGAGACACAGAACGAGTGAGTGAGGGAGGGGGAGTAAGTGAGCAAGCTCAATGGATCTCTGTCGGGACTGCTGCAGATTTTTCTGTGGGCAGAAAAAGGTGCCATCAGAGGCAAGAGCCTAGTACAAAAGGGCAGTCTGCAGTGCCAGGAGAAACAGAATGAGTGCGTGAGACAGGGGGAGTGGGCGACTTCAACTGACCTCTGTCAAGACAGTTGCAGATTTCTTTGTGGGCAGAAAAAGGTGCCAACAGAGGCAGGAACCCAGTACAACAGGCCAACCTGCAGCGCCAAGAGAAACACAATGAGTGAGTGGGGAGGTGAGTGAGCTCAACGGAGCTGTGTATCGGGACTGCTGCAGATTTCTTTGTGGGCAGAAAAAGCCCCAAATGCAAGCCGGAGCCCAGTACAAAAGGGCAGGCTGCAGCAGCGGGAGACACAGAACGAGCAAGTGAGGAAGGGTAGTGAGTGAGCTCAACGGAGCTCTGTTGGGATTGCTGCAGATTTCTTTGTGAGTACAAAAAAGCAGCAGTGCATGCAGGGGCCCAGTACTAAAGGGCAGCCTGCAGCGGCAGGAGAAACAAAACGAGTGACTGAGAGAGAAGGGGAGCGAGCAAGCTCAATGGAGCTCTATTGATGATTTCTTTGTGGGCAGAAAAGGTCAGCAACACAGGCAGGAGCCCCGTACAAAAGGGCAGGCTGCAGCCCCAGCAGAAATGGGACGAGCGAGTGAGAAAGGAGGAGTGAGTGAACTCAGTGGAGGTCTATCGTGACTGCTGCAGATTTCTTTGTGGGCAGGAAAAGGCAGCAGTGCACGCAGGGGCCCAGTACAAAATGCCAGCCTGCAGCAGCAGGAGAAACAGAATGAGCAAGTGAGAGAGGGGGAGTGAGCAAGCTCAACAGAGCTGTATTATGACTGCTGCAGGTTTCTTTGTGGGCAGAAAAAGGTGGCAACACAGGCAGGAGCCCAGTACAAGAGGCCAGCCTGCAGCGCCAGTAGAAGGGGAATGAGCGAGTGAGAGAGGATGAGTGAGCAAGCTCAATGGAGCTGTATCAGGACTGTTGCACATTTCTTTGTGGGCAGAAAAGGAAGCAGTGCACACAGGGGCCCAGTACAAAAGGGCAGCCTGCAACAGCAGGAGAAACAGAATGACCGAGTGAGAAAACGGGAGGGAACGAGCTCAACGGAACTCTATCATGACTGCTGCAGATTTCTTTGTGTGCAGAAGATGGCAATGCAGGCAGGAGCCCAATACAAAAGGGCAGCCTGCAGCACTGGCAGAAATGGAACAAGCGAGTGAGAGAGAGAGGGAGTGGGCAAGCTAAACGCAGCTCTGTCGGGGCTACTGCAGATTTCTTTGTGGCCAGAAAAAGGTGCCAACAGAGGCAAGAGCCCAGTACAAAAAGGACAGCCTGCAATGCAAGGACAAACAGAATGAGTGAGTGAGTGACATGGGGGAGTGAGCAACCTCAATGGAGCTGTCGGGACAGCTGTGGATTTCTTTGTGGGTAGAAAAAGGGGCCAACACAGGCAGGAACCCAGTACAAAAGGCCAGCCTACAGTGCTGGGAGAAACACAATAAGTGAGTGAGAGAGGGGGAGTGAGTGAGCTTAATGGAGCTGTGTCGGGACTGCTGCAGATTTCTTTGTGGGCAGAAAAAGCCCCCAACGCAAGCAGAAGCCCAGTACAAAAGAGTAGGCTGCAGCAGCGGGAGATGACCCCAGTACAAAAGGGCAGGCTGCAGCAGCGGGAGACACAGAATGAGAGAGTGAGGGAGGGGGAGTGAGTGAGCTCAACGGAGATCTGTTCAGACTGCTGCAGATTTCTTAGTGGGTAGAAAAAAAGCAGCAATGCATGCAGGGGCCCAGTACAAAAAGACAGCCTGCAGTGGTGGGGGAAACAGAACGAGTGACTGAGAGAGAGTGGGAGTGAGTGAGCTCAACGGAGCTCTTTCGGGACTGCTACTGATTTTTTTGTGGGCAGAAAAGGGCAGCAACACAGGCAGGACCACCTTACAAAAGGGCAGAATGCAGCGCTGGCAGAAATGTGATGAGCGAGAGAGAGAGGGGGAGTGAGCGAGCTCAACAGAGCTGTGTCAGGGCTGCTGCCAATTTCTTTGTGGGCAGAAAAGGAAGCAATGCACACAGGGGCCCAGTACAAAAGGGCAGCCTGCAACAGTGGGAGAAACAGAATGATTGAGAGTGAGAGAGGGGGAGTGAGTGAGCTCAGCAGACCTCTATTGTAACTGCTGCAGATTTCTTTGTGTGCAGAAGAAGACAGCAATGCAGGCAGGAGCCTAGTACAAAAGGGCAGCCTGCAGCACCGGCAAAAACAGAATGAGCGAGTGGGGGGAGGAGTGAGCGAGCTCAATGGAGCTCTGTCAGGGCTGCTGCAGATTTATTTGTGGCCAGAAAAAGGTGTCAACAGAGGCAGGAGTCCAATACAAAATGACAGCCTGCAGCGCCATGACAAACAGAGTGAGCGAGTGACATGGGGGAGTGAGTGAATTGACAGAGCTCTGTCGGGACAGCTGTGGATTGATTTCTGGGCAGGAAAAGGTGCAAACGCAGGCAGGAGCCCAGTACAAAAGGGCAGCTTGAAGCACCGGCAGAAACGGAACGAGCGAGTGAGTGAGAGAAGGGGAGTGAGCAAGCTCAACGGAGCTCTGTGAGGACTGTTGCAGATTTCTTTGTGGACAGAAAAAGGCACCAACAGAGGCAGGAGCCCCATACAAAAGGGCAGCTTGCAGCACCAGGAGAAACAGAATGAGCAAGGCAGACAAGGGGAGAGCATGACCTCAATGGAGCTGTAGCATGACTGCTGCGGATCTTTTTGTGGGCAGAAAACAGTGGCAATGCAGGCAGGAGGCCAGTACAAAAGGCCAGCCAGCAGCACAAGCAGAAACATAACTAGCGACTGAGAAAAGGGGAGTGTGCGACCTCAACAGAGCTGTGTTGCCACTGCTGTAGATTTATTTGTGGACAGAAAAAGCCACCAATGCAGGCAGGAGCACAGTACAAAAGGGCAGCCTGCAGCAGCAGGAGACACAGAATGAGCCACTGAGGGAGAGGGAGTGAGTGAGCTCAACGGATTTCTATTGTGACTGCTGCAGTTTTCTTTGTGGGCAGAAAAAGGTGGCAATGCAGGCAGGAGCCTAATACAAAAGGCCAGCCTGCAGCGCCGGCAGAAATAGAACAAGTGACTGACAGAGGGGAACTGAGCAACCTCAACGGACCTGTGTCGGGACTACTGCAGATTTCTTTGTCGGTAGAAAAAGCCACCAACACAGGCAGGAGCCCAGTACAAAAGGCCAGCCTGCAGCACCAGAGGAAACAGAATGAGTGAGTGACACAGGGAATAAGCCACCTCAACGGACCTCTGTCAGGACAGCCACGGATTTCTTTGTGGACAGAAAAGGGTGCCAATGCAGGCAGGAGCCCAGTACAAAACAGCAGCCTGCAGCACCAGGAGAAACAGAACGAGCGAGTGACAGAGGAGCAGTGACCAAACTCAACGGACCAACGCAATCAACATTCGGCATTGACAAATGCTTGTTTACTTTGCAACTTCATTCTTATGTAATTGCCCAAGGGAGCCACCTTATTTACATGCCTTATCAAATGCTGTATGTTTATCATATCTGTAACTGCATTGTTATCAAGTCATACATAATTGTATGCACCGCAGCTCCTCAGGGAGAAAGAGACCATACTCGAGAAATGGTGAAAAATTGGCTCCCTTGTGATTGCTTTGTCACATGTTTAATGTGAGTATATGCTTTTTTTAAAATTTTATCTTTTTGCCCCACTTGTCCACCACCGATATCCGCCTGGTTACAGTGCCTTCCAACTTCCACCTTCCCACCGTGCTCTCCCCTGAAACCTCCGACTTACCTCCTCTCCCACCCAGGGACCACCAGGGTCACTGACATTGCCTCAGCAGTTGCCAGGAAAGGGGAGAGGTCGGACCATAGTGGGCTCAGGGAGGGTGAGGGTGGTGGAACAGAGGTGCATCCCTCCAGTTGTACATCTCCACAATTTCTATACCGTTCTGGAAAAGTGTGGTTGCTCTATGGAGGCACCCACAGTGGAGACCGAGGAGGATGCTGGGAATCTCCACAAAGGAGACCCACAGGAGGGTGGCATGGGACCCCACAGGGAAAGGAAACAACTCCTGGTGGGGGACTCCATTGTTAAGAAGGTAGAACTGGGGGAGGAAGGGGAGAGGAAGGTAAGGTGCCTGCCTGGCACCATGGCTTGGAGGGACAAGGAACGAATCCTCAGGATCACAGGAGCAGCTGCACAGGGGAGGGAGCTGGATGTCATTGTTCACCTAGGGACAAATGACCTGGCTAAGAAAGTGATCAGAGTAGTGCAAGAAGCATTTGTGGAGATGGGGAGGGATCTTAGACAAATAGCACACACGGTAACCTTCTTAGAGGTGCTGCCTGTCTATGGCACGGATGAGGCTAGGGTGCTCCACACCATGGGATTCAATCAGTGGTTGAGAAACTGGTGCAGAGCTCAGGGATTTGGGGTCCACCTGGATGGATGCAGGCCTATACTAGCGTGATGGTCTGCATCTGCCCTGGAGGGGAACCAGGATCCCAGGTGATAGGTTTAAATACTTTATTGGCATTTAAACTAGCCAAGGGGGGAGGCACTGGAAAGGAGCAGGGAAGTCCTAGCCCCCCAAAAAAATCAGGGTACTAAGTGAGGTAGACACCAACATAGAGATGTCAATAGGGAGAAGCACAGGGGTAAATGGAGAAAGTGACAAATGCAGTAAGGACAGAGATGGGGCAAAAAGGAGTAAGGCCATCAAGAAATGGAGGGTAATGAGTACCAATGCCCGTAGTCTGGGCAACAAGCTCCCTGAACTGGTGGCCTTGATGGAAGAGGGATGCCTGGATATCATAGCAGTCACTGAAACATGGTACACAGAGAACCATGACTGGGATGTTAACATACCAGGGTACACAATCTACAGGAGAGACAGGGAGGGCAGAAGGGGGGGAATAGCTCTCTATGTAAGGGAAGGGATAAAAGCAACTGAACAAAAGAGTAAACAGGGAGGAGAAGAGACACTGTGGGTCACCTTAGAGACTGGAAATGGTACCACAATCCGCACAGGGTTGTATACAGTTGTATATTGTAGTGTCAGTGACTTAGTAGGTAGCACACTCACCTCTGAGGCTGGGAGATCAGAGAGCTGTGGGTTCAGTTCCCACATCTGGCACTTGAGTTCATATCCCAGTACTGACACTGTAGTGCAGCATGAGAGGGTTGCTGCACTTCTGAGGTGCCATCTTTTGGATGAGGAGTTAAACCGAGGTCCCATTTGCCTGGATTCATGGTAGTTCAGGTGGATGTTAAAGATCCCATGGCACTTATCAAAAACAGTAGGGGAATTTTTATTAAAAACTCAAAAGGACAATTAAACACAATTCTATTACATTATACAAATCATAATAAATGAAAAGAAAAAACATACATGATCAGTACAACATACCAGAACCCCTCAACTGAAAGGAAAAACAAACCCCTCCCTCCCTACCAAAAGAGTAGGGAATCGTTATTATGACTGGAAATCAAATCGTACGAACATAAAGAAATACAAAAACCCATCAACAATGCATAGCTAAGAAGAAAACATAATCAAATAGATACAGAACACAAATGAATAAACAAGAACCAAAAGTAAAGAAATACAATGACCCCCAAATGCCACCTTTCCCTCTTAGATAAAAATATAACACTCCAGTAAAGAAACACAAAACCACCTTAATCTGCATTGAACATAAAAGCAATAGACATACAGGAAATAATCAGAGCCAATACTGACAGTATATATCAACACCGGAACATTTGTATGCACATAAAAATAGTGATGATGTATACCAGTGTACACAAAGGAGAGCTTGTCCTCCCTATAAGGGAAACCCTTTTACCCAAGATTAGGACCAAGGCATACACAAAGACTCTACCCTGTATCAAGCCAGGTCATTTTCCTCCACCACAGTCTAAACAGTTCAGGATGCACCTTTTCTTGTTCTGCAATCTCAACTAAAGACATGTTTCTGAATGTTGTGAACAATCTGAGATTCAGAGAGCAATGTCTGCCTAAGTGTGAGATTGCATCTAGCTTACATAACTGAAAACCAACATGACCTATTAATAGGCGCAGTGTAATCGGATCGTGAATAATCCAGAGCTCGTAGAACCCCTCCACCCAAATTGCTGTTGTAAGAACCCTAAAAGGATTTAAAGGCCATTCATCATGAAAATGTGACAAAATGATACAACAAAGGACACTCCACAAAAAAGTGTTACATCATTTCAACCACCCCAATACAGGTCTCTTCCCTAGGACAAAATCTTTCTGATATTTCCTTATGCCTCATATTACCTTTCACCCCTGATTTTTTATGAAGGCAAAAAATCCCACATATATTTAGGCACCCTCTTACTCATCAATAATCGTAACTTTGCATGCTGTTCAGAATGAGGCCTATCATGGAACCAGGGATCGACAAAAAATAAATCTTGCAATATGGCATAATAGAATTGTTGACGCGTCTGTAAAAGAACAGATTTTTTAACAACACGCCATGCTTTCAACTTTTGAAACATTGTACAAAAATAACCAGCTAAGACACCTATCTGAACCTGACGAGCCAGAAAGGTCTCCTGGACCCATTGCGTTAGAAGTGGATCAATACCATCTGCCACCCACGGGGACCAAATCTTATCCATCCCTTTCAGCAAGGTTACTAAATTATAAAAAAATAAAAATACTATGTAAAAACACTACCGGATTCACCATTCCCAAACCTTCACTAATAGGTAAATACGTAACACCCCTCTTTAATGGGTTTAATCTGCTGCCCCATAAACAAAGAAAAAATACACCATAAAGAGATGTCTCCAGAGAAATTGGAGGGGGGAAAACCGCAGCAATAAACAAAAAATACAGTAACAGAAAGGTTTTAATCAAATAAATACGTTTAGCTTTAGACATGCGTCCCTTATTCCAAAGCTGTACCCTGTTGCGAGCTTCCAATAATTGCTTTTCCCAATTATACCGTTGATCATCCAGACCTCCAAAGTAAACACCTAGTATCTTCCTATATTCAGATTCTATAGGCATATCCCAAATTAATGACACATCAGCTGCATCATATCCCAAAGGCAGTATCCCTCTCTTGAGCCAATTTATAAAGGACCCAGACATAACAGAAAATGCATTCAATAACGCCCTTGCTGCAATAGCAGAATCCTTATCTGACAACACTAAAATTAAATCATCCGTATATGCCAAAGTCACTATCTGAGGGTCCATGCACCCAACTGATAAACCAACAATGTCATCTGAACCATTTAAGGCATGTAAAGGGATCCAAGGAAGCACATGGGTAGGAACTTAATGGACACCCTTGCCGCACTCCCTATGTACCCAATCTCCCTACCCATCCAACCATTTATGCTGGGAATCAGAGTAATGCCCCTATAACATGTTTGCAACCATCCTATGAATTGTGAAGGGAAATCCATACTTCTTTAGACTCTCCCAAAGATAAACATATTCAACCTGATCAAATGCCTTGGACTGGTCTAGGCAAACTAGATGCCCAAACATTTCCCCAGACTTTCCCTTAGAGACCAATTCCCTAAGTAGAATCAGTGCATCCTGAACCCTTCTATCAGATACACCACTGAACTGTGTTGGATGTAACAGGGAGCTCTTAACCCCCCTCAACCGCATACATAAGATTTTCATCAGAATTTTGTAATCCGTGTTTAAAAGCGACAAAGGCCTCCTTAATCCCCATGATCTCCTTTGTCTTTATACAAGAGAAGCAACACACCCTGCAACATATTATAAGGGAGAACCCCAGACTGCAACCCATCATTCAAAACCTGGCATAGATCAGCACCTCAAATCTCCCATAGGACCTTATAAATCTCATGAGGAAGCCCATCAGATCCGGGAGTAATGCCTGATCTTAAAGACCAGACCACAGTCTTTAGTTCCTCCACTGTAATGGGTCATACCAAATCAATCCGGTCAGCCAAAGACAAGGCTGGGACTGACCTACTAGCAAACCAATCACAAATAGAATCAGCAGAGAGTGCTCTGCTCTGAAATGAGGCAGAAATATGTTCATGAATAGTGTCTAAAGTATCAACATTTGTAGTAACCCACCCTCCCCCTGGAGTGTTTAAATACATCATACCCCATGAATGTTTAATAAATTTCAAATACTCAAAGGGTAGAGTGTCTTTCTTCCTGCCACAAATCTTAAATTTATGCTTCACTTCAATATCATGCAGTACCTGAGACTGTGCCTTAGCCAATTCCAGTTTTAACCCTTTAATTTGTTCTAAACAGTCTGATCCAAGAAACTGTCTATGAGTGGACAAAAAATGAAGCCTGTCCCTAAGATGCCTCAACCCAGCATGTGATAACCACCCATTTAAATGACCCACAACCTTGAAATAGATCTGAACTTCACTTTTAGTGTCCTCCCACCAAAGATTTAAATCATCATATAAAAATGAGACTGACTGCCTTGCCAAAAAAAAGAGAGCGTAACCCACCTACCACACAGGGGATATCAAATAAGGCAGAGTTCAATTTCCAAATACCTGGCCCTCTCCAAGCTTTAGGAACATCGCTTAAGGCCAGTCTCAATAATCTGTGATCTGATTAAGCTACTTCCTGCAGGGATTGAGATTGCACAACAACCTCAGGTGTGAGAAAAATAATCAATTCTGGAAGCTCTGGGTCCACAGAAATAAGTGTCCCCAAACCCTCTAGTGGAGGCCCAAAGCATCCACTAAACCAGTATCTGTAAGAAGTTTCAATAAACTAGCCCCACCGCTATACACCTTTTCCCTTTCCCAGAAGTCACTTTGGAAGGCAAAGAACAATTAAAGTCCCAAGAATTATGTAATAAGCGGTGCATAAAAGGGATATAATGCGTTAAATAGGGACACCCTTTCAAACTTAGATTGAGGCATAACATTTATCAATATGAGAGTAGAACCCCATTTGATATCCAAAACCAAGGCCCTACCAGCTAGAATTTCTATCTGGTGTATCACAGTAATGTGAAAATGAAAAAACAAATCCCAACCCCACTACACAAGTCATTCCCTAAGGACCAAAAACAATCCCCCCATATCCAACCAGCAGTGGCATCCTCTATCTCTCAAGAGAATGCAATCGTACATCCTGCAGAAAAACACAATCCAGATTTTCATATAGAAAATGTGAATAAGTATTCCGACATTTTGCAGGAGTTTTAATACTATTTGCATTTAAGGTTGCCACCGGAAAGTAAAAGGGAACCATGAAGCAAAGAGGAATTAAATTCACTTTATCTTACTGGATGCCCTCGTAATCCTACCACATTTACCATCTGGTGGCCTAGGGCCTACCAGGTCTGCAGCAGGTGCAGTAGACTCTAACCCTGACAAGGGTGCAGGAGGCCCAGCCCCATCTGGGACTTCCACTGGACTCTCCACCAAAACTGAAAATATATTCAGGTCAGCAATGGAAGCAGCAGGAGCAGGTATGGCTGATTTCTTCCCCAACTTCCCCTTCCCTTTAGCAGATTTCCACTTTTTACTATTAACCACCACAAACCCATCTTCCACAGGTTCCAAATCATTTAATAAGGGAGCAAGGCCCATGACCTCCCCCTGTCCTATCCCAGATACCCCTTCTACCCCAACTCCAGGTGCAGCTGTGCTACCCAAAATCAAATCAGAGTCCTCAGACAAACTCGGTTTAGCCAAGGGGGTAGCATCCCCAACGGCACCGGTTCCCCTCTCTCCCCTAGTAGGATGACCAAGTCTAACCGCCTCACGTATATAATGATCCTGTACCCCATAATCAGCTTCAGCAGTGTTTTTAGCAGCTGAGGGGCAATTTTCAAATGTGTGACCCACCACATCACAGAGATTACATTTTGAGGTCTGAAAACAATGGGGACTTGGATGGCCAGTCTCCCCACAATAAGAGCATTTAAGCACATTACATGAGGTGCTTATGTGAGTTCGAGACCCACATTTAAAGAAAACTCTAGGCTGCCCAGGGTAAAAAAGAAACCCCTTATCCCTTCCCAGAAAGAAACAATTGGGCAGATGTAACAACTCAGAATCTGTGGAATGGAGTTTAACCCTAAATTTCCATCCCCCATTCCAAAACCCTTCCGCATCCAGGATAGGGACTGGATTCCCCTGAATGTCACATGATTTAGATAACCGTTTTATGATATCCACAATATTAACCCCTTCATTCCTAAACAATATTGTAATGACTCTATAGGCCTGCTTCAACAAAGGTAACACAATAAGGTCAGACCATAAGGGATTCATTTTTAAGTTTAAATAACGATTCCAAAACAGCTCCATCAGAGCAGGGGTACGAAAACTGATATCAAACGTAAACTCCCCCGGAACATGTATTAAGGCGTAGACTTCAGAAAAAAAGCCCATACTTTGTTTTAACAACGTCTTCCCAACAAAAAACCTGTCAGGGAGATTATCCCTAGGGACCCACATAATGCAAACGTACGGCATTTTGCCGTTTGGCCAACTCAAGAGGTTGCCTAAAATGACTAGCATAGGAAGGTTTGTCCACAGGCTCCAGAGTAGGATCTTGGATGACAGGGAGAGTAGCCACATCCCCTGCTCCCACCTCTACTTGAGACCCCAAAGACAAATCAAAGGGAGTAATAGACTGAGGTTATGGGAAAATAGAAGTTTCAGCCCCCAAGTCAACACCTGAAGAATTTGCAATATCCACAGTACTTATCTGAATAGCCTCCCTGGGAGCCTGTGTATCGCTCTCCGGTTTCCACGCATCGCCTGAAATCGGAATCCAGCCTGCCCCACGCAGCGCTTGATCTGGTGACCAAGATTCTTCAACCAAGTCCTCCCAATCCTGGGAAGTCACATTCACTTTCCCTTTAGGCCTGTCAGTGGCCGAATGAAGTTTACTGGGTCCTGCAGCCACTTGGTGAACCGGCCAATCTCTTCTGTTTCCTGTCTTCCTCAACTACTAGGTTCCGACATTCCTGTATCAGCAGATTGCTCACTCTCAATAGTTCCTCCTCCAGACAGTGCTGTTTCTCCTCAAGACTAAGGCAAGTTTCATCCGAAAAATCCAAAGGACCGCTCACACCGGCGGTATGCTGGCCACCCTGCAGGTGCATCCCAGCCGTTGATTCAGCGGTTTCAATGGCAATAGGCTTCTCAAACTCAGACATGCTCTGGGCCAATGCAGCCCCATGTGCAGCTCCTCCACTGTCCTCCTTCTCAGCCAGCTTGGTCCCACCAGAAAATGGGTCCCCCCTGCTCACAGCAAGCAGGAAGTAGGGGAATTTCCTCGGTGTCCTGGCCAAATTTCCCTCAGTCACTAAAAATACCACCAACAGCTTAATCTGGTTCAAAGTCAGTTGGCATTCATCTGTATCCTCCTCCCCCGGGTCATGCCTGAAAATAGGCAGGATTTGTCTAGTGCACTTACCCGGTCAACAAAAACTAAATAAATAAATAAATCCAGACCCCCATGTCAGGGGAGGAAATGGACAAGGATATGATAGAAGGCATACTTAGGATGGCAGAGAAAGGGGAGATACTGTTGATGGGGGACCTTAATATGCCACATGTTAACTGGAGCACCTTTGCTGCAGCCACATCCAAAATCAGGGCCATTCTTGATGCCCTTCAGGTGGCATGCCTCAGACAGCTAGTTTTAGAACCTACTCATGAGGGAGCAATCTTAGACCTCCTACTCTCAAAAATGGGGACAGTGAGAGGATCTCAGATCAAGAAGTGGGTAGCCATTTGGGAACAAGTGACTACCAAACAGTGTGGTTCACAATAAACTCAGCTACAGAGTGAAGCCATACAAAAGTGAGGGTTCTGGACTTCAGGAGGGCTGACTTTGGCAAAATGGGAGAATGCCTTAGAAAAGTACTAGCAAACAGACTAGAATGAGGAATGAAGCAACAATGGGGAAATATCAAAACTGCCATCACAGAGGCAACAAGCCTTTGTGTGAAGCAAATAAACAAATCAAAATGAAAGAAAAAGCCACTATGGTTCTCAAAAGAAGTGGTGGTGAAGGTGAGGGAGAAAAAGATAGCATTTAAGAAGTATAAGGAAACACAGAAGGAGCAGGACAGAGAACTGTACCAGTTTAGGCAGAAGGAAGCAGGGAGGGTAGTCAGAATAGCAAAGGCACAAACTGAGGAAAAGATAGCCAGCTTGGTTAAGAAAGGGGATAAAACCTTTTGTAGGTATATCAGGGAGTGTAGAAAGACAAAGGGAGGGATAGAGAGGCTGAATAGAATGGATGATGGCTGAGCAGAGAGTGACAGTGAAAAAGCAGGGATACTGAATGAATACTTCTGTTCAGTACTCACAAAAGAGGAAGTAGGGGCGGTGCCTAATCCAATTAACAGAAGCACTCTGGAGAGGGGGTCGATCCCAGTCCTTTCACAGAAGAAAGGGTTCTGAAAGAACTCCTAAAACTGAAGGACAAAGCAATGGGGCCTGATGGGATTCACCCAAGAATTCTAAAAGAATTAAGCAGAGAACTAGTGACACCACTGACTACTCTTTATAACAAATCATGGGAGGATGGTGTGGTACCTGAGGACTGGAGAAGGGTCGATGTGATTCCCCTTCACAAAAGTGGGAGCAAGACAGAGTCAGGAAACTACAGACCTGTCAGTTTGACCTCTGTGGTAGGGCAAGTGATGGAATCACTTCTGAAGGAAAGAACTGTTGAGTACCTAGAGGCCAGTGGGGCACAGGACCCAAGGCAGCATGGAGTCACAGTAGGAAGATCTCATCAGACCAATCTAATAGATTTCATTGAGTGGGTGACCAAAGTAGTAGACCATGGAGGGGCTTTGGATGTGGCCTACCTAGACTTTAGCAAGGCATTTGACACAGTCCAACATAAAAGATTAATAAACAAATTATCCAGCCTGGAAGCGGGTCCCAGGGTGGTAGCCTGGTTAAAAAATTGGCTGAACAACAGGACACAGAGGGTAATAGTAAACGGAATCCACTCCAAGGAAAGGGGGGTTACTAGTGGGGTACTGCAGGGTTCATTACTGTGACTGGTCCTTTCTAATGTCTTTATAGGTGACATTGCAGAGGGTCTGGAAGGAAAAGTATGCCTCTTTGCAGATGGCACAAAGATCTGCAACAGGGTTGCTACACAAGGAGGGTGGATAGGATGAAAAGGGACTTGGCAAGGTTGGAGGAATGGTCAAAAGTATGGCAGCTTGGATTCAATGCAAAGAAGTGCAAAGTAATGCATCTGGAAAACAAAAACCCAAGAAAAGAGTACACAATGGGGGGGGTACTAACAGCAACAAAAATGGAACGGGACCTGGGGATAGTCATATCAAATGACCTAAAAGTTGGCAAGCAATGTGAGAAGGCAGTAAGGAGGGCTGGGGGATACTTGGATGCATAGAAGAGGCATCACCAGTAGAAAACAGGACATTGTTATCCCTCTGTATAGACAGTTGGTGAGACACCATCTGGAGTACTGCATGCAGTTCTGGAGACCCCATCTCTGCAAGGACATAGACAGGATGGAGGCAGGGACATGATAGAAACATTCAAGTACCTCAAGGGAATCAACAAAGTCCAAGAGGTTAGTATCTTTCAGAAAAAGAAATATGCAAGAACAAAGGGGCACAATCTGAAGATAGAGGGGGGGATGGCTCAGGGACAACATGAGGAAGTATTTTTTCACAGAGAGGGTGGTGGATGCATGGAACAGCCTTCCAGAGGAGGTTTTTGGGTCAAAAACAATGGGGGAATTCTAGAATGTCTGGGACAGACATAAGGTAATTCTAGTGGGGGGGTAGGAGGAAGTAGGCTGTTGGTTAACTAGGATCTGCAGCTTATACATAAGGTAGGAAAATGGGCAGACTGGGTGAGTCAAGCAGTCCTGATCTGCCGTCAAAGTCTATGTTTCTATGTACAGTATTATTAGGTGTTCCCGTAGGAAGGTTTTTTTCTCCTGCACTGAAGAGGGCAGCGGTGAAAGCCCTTCTCACAAAACCATCACTGGACCCTGATGATCTCTCAAATTAATGGCCTGTCTCAACACCCCTTTTTTGGCAGGTAATCAAGAAGGTGTTTGTGGTGTAGTTCGGGCAAAACACCTGCAAAAATTCAACATGTATGAGCCTTTCCAGCCTGGTTTGTGGCCTCGCTACAGTACTGAGACTGCTCTGGTCAAGGTGCACTATGACCTCCTGGTGAGGGTCAGTGGGCTTTGTTTTATTCTGGTCCTGCCAGGCTTTTAATCGGTGTCTGTGTGGACTGTGGGGTGCTATTGGTGCAACTGAAGCACCATGTAGGACTCTCAGGAATGGTGCTTTGGTGGTTTCAGTCTCACCTATCTGGCTTGGTGCAGCAGGTGGAACTGGGCTCTTAAATCTAGAGCAGTGCTATACTCTGTTGTAGTGTGCCTCAGTGTTTGCTCCTGGCCCCTGTGCTGTTTGCCATGTAGGTGCTGTCATTACATGAGATCATTGGACACTACAGCATGGGTTTTCATTGCTACATGAATGATAGCCAGCTGCATGCATCTTGTGCATCTGATGAGGGTGCTGTAGTCTTGAGGCTGAGTGAGTGCCTTTAGAAAATTCAAGATTGGATGTCCACCAGTTGGCTTAAACTTAACCTTTCTAATACAGTGGTGCTGCTTGTGGAACCATGTCAGTATGGATCAGCAATGAACAGCAGGGATGCTGTCCAACCATCTTTAAATTGTGTCATGCTTTGAGCTGTGGCTAGGTTTAGGAATCTGGAGGTCACTGTGGATTCTAAGCAAGCAATAATACCCGACAGGGTGGGTGGTATTGGCAATACCAGGCTGCCCAGGGGCATAATGAGGCCAGATGCCACAGGTGGAGGGCCTTATAGCCCCTGGAAGGTCCGGTATTGCCCATACTGCCCACCCTGGATGGTATTGTGCTTAGAAAATGGGCACTGTATCACATTTATTTAAAAAAAATATATCTTTTTAAGTTTCAATGATAAAACTCTTATGTGATTCATTTATTTTGTAATAAAGTGGTCCCCCCACCTGCTTTTTTCTTCCCTACTGTCTTCTGAGCCTCTGTAATTTTGAGCAGGTTGTCATGGTTAACCCCACACACACACACACACACAGACACACACACGTGTGACATTATTGAGATGGTTTTGATTTACTTTTTTTTAATTCATTGAAGCCTTTTTCTTTTTTTGGTTATACATCCTGGAATCAAGGAGATGTGTTGGTGGGTGGTGGAGAGGTGGTAGCAGGCAGTGAGGTGAACGGAAGTTCAGGGAGCGAGCATGTGAAGAAGATAACCGGAGAGCAGACTCAGGGAAACTGCTGCTGTTGGGGTTGGGAGAAATGTTTCTTTCTTCTTTATATTTGGGATTCGTTCGGCAGAGGTCCATTTGAGCAATAGTTGGAGGGCATCAGGAGTGGTGCCAGTGATGAGTGTGGTGCTTTAAGATATGCACCACAACCAAGAGAAACACCTTTTTTAGGTTCCTTGTGCTAAATTATGGACTATTGTGACTCCACTGGGTAGCGGGGGTTTGTGCCACGGGAGTAGGGGTCCAAGACGCGGGAGTGTGAGAGCGAGGAAAGGAACTGTGTGGGAGAGTGAGAGCGAGGAAAAGAACATCAAGTAACAAATGGTTTTAAAAAGACTGTTAACCATACAGACTGGCAGGGTGGGGAAAAGGTGGCGAGCTGGTGTGAGTGTAAAAAAAAAAAATTTGCATCTAAAAAAAAAGTGAGTGTTGTAACAGATGGGGAGAGTAATCTCTCGCTAAGCAAGAAAAAAAATGGTAGTGATTTCACATGCAGATGAGGCGTTTTACCCATTTAGGAGGCAAGGTGGGCAGCAGGATACTTCAGTTGGTTAAGGGACACTATCAGCTGCATGTGCCCCCCCAATATCATTGCTCAAAACTAGTATAAAATACCCATAAATGTATTTCATTTTCCAGAAAATCACAAGGTCTAAAACAATATTGACTTTTTTGAAGTTATAAGTGGTGGGAGCGGGGATCTTTTGACGTCTCCATGCATCAAAGAGTGGATTTTCAGGCACCATCTTACTCTGTGTGCTCAAGGAGGACAGACTGAGGAGAAAACCGGTATGAGAAAAACGAAACAAAACTGCAACCAAGAAGGGTAAATGTTCACCTGTGGCAGGCCGCATTATTGAGTGAGATTGGCCATGGGTGTGTATGTGCCGTCGCTACTTCCCAGGAGAGGAGTACTAGCAGTACCAGCAGCAGTAGGAGGTTGGTGGGTCCAAATGTCTTCATTCGTCAGGCTGGGTTGGCTTGTAAAAGGGCTCTATTCTTGGAGGACATTATATGTGACAGGGGGATGGGGCAGAGTGGGTGAGATAACAAGCCTAATTCTTCCAAGCTGTGCCCAGTGTCCATCAACTACTTGATGAGCCAGCATCAGCCCACAGACAAGGATTTCTGTGTTTGGAAGGCTGAGGAGTGACGTTCACCTGGAATGTGTTCTCCTTCCCCCTTTTTTTTTGCAGGTACCTCTTCTCCAAATTGCCAATCCTCTCCTCCTCCCCTTCCGACTTTCAGGTTTTGTTTTTCCTTTTCTCAGATGATGGACGTGTGAGCAGAGTTTTGTTTCATTTCCTTTCTGAAGCATCATGGAAAGGAAAGGAAAGGAAATGAAACTCTGCTCACACGTCCATCACCTGAGAAAAGGAAAAAGTACACATCAGACATGCTAGTGTCTCTCCTTTGAATGGTTAGCTTTTGTTCCTTTTCCTGAAAACTCGGAACTAATTTGTAACAACAGGTAAAAGAACACCTGAATTTGATTTGGAGAATTCAGTTTTTAACCTGGAGTGTAAATAAGAAATGCTCATGGAACACAAAACTATGCTATTTTTGTAACTCCTGCCATGCTGGATTTTGACTTTTCTTTCTTGCATGTCTCCTATTAAAGATAATATATAATGAGCAACAGGGATCCAGGGTTCTTACTGACTGTAACAACTGCAACCCACATAATTATCTTCAGAAGCTTTTATAGGCATACGGGGGCGATACACCGTGGCTGTTGGGAGCCGATATACGGTGACTGTCGGGGATGATGGACTTTAGGGGCACACAGAGGCTCTCCATACTGCCATGCCATAAAAGTGCTTCACAAAGCCCCCACTTAGTGGCCAGGCAAGGAGTGTGTGTGTCTGTGTCTGAGGGGAAATGGTGAGAGTTGTCACTATCAGTGGCCAGCAGGGATACTTGGGTGGGGACGGGGTGTTGGAGGGGCTGCCTCTGAATGCCACAGATACTTAGGCATGGGTCAGCGTGTGTTGGGGTAGCACCATACACCTGGGATACTTGGACATGGTGTTGGGGTGTCACTGGGCTGTGCAGTCCCACTGGGAAAGTGGCAGGTGCCACAGTGCTGAGACCCAGAGCGACAGGAGTAATGGATGCCCCCCCCGAACAAAGCAACATACTTAGTGGAAGTGACCAATGCAGACCAGCCTCCAGCATCTGCAAAAAGACAGTGGTCTATGCCACGAGCTGAGCAGTTGTGGGGTCTGGGGAGCAAGAGAATCAGAGGAATACTAGTGATAAGAGTTTCTCCTGGGTTCAGTGTGGGGACACAGAGGACACGACTGTTGGACCACCCCAGACACCAACAGAGAGCTGTAAAATTTGGTTTTCGGAATGAAAAATCATGTACTCAGCTGGAGCAGCAGGAGTGAATCACATTCACCACAGCTTGATCTGCCGGGGATGCCCTGTGGTGCTGAGAGGCAGGCAGCGGAGCCGACCACCTGCCACCATGGACAAGCCAATCAAAGTGGGGCAGATGTTCATGCAGCAGCAGAAGTTCAGTAGGGTCTGGGTTGTCAGTCTGTGTTGTATTTTATTGTTATTCATCTGTTTCTGTTTGGAGGGTTTGCAAGAGGTGGTTGCTCATCTGGGTGTGGTGTTACCACAAATACCACCCCTGTCAATTGTCAGTGTTGGAGGGTTATTAGTAAAGGCATTAATTTGTTGTTATTAGGCTTGCTCTGGTTTGAGAGCCTGCAGGATGTGGTTGTGTGCTCTTGAATGGAGAGTAAACTGTGTGACTTGGAATGGGTTATCCCCCCCCACGGCAGTAGGAGTTTACAAGTAACATTCATTAGTATGATCCTTTATTATGCTGTTCTGACAATTTTACTTTTGTTAGCACTACTAAGTACATTGTATTGCAAGGGGGCTTGCTCTGTTTGCAGTACTTCATTTGGAAGGCCTGTTGGTAGGGAGGTGGTACTGATGTTTGTTTGTTTATTTATTTTTTATTTTAGTCTTTGGTAACCAGGTAAGGCCCACTAGGCACAAGTGCCTGTTTTCAGGGGTGACCTGGGAGCACTGGGCAGTTAATTGACTTGCTCAGAGTCACACAGTATGCAAGTGGAGGTTGTGAGAATCAAACTCAGGTCTGGTCTGCTGGATGTATCACGCTCATTCACACCTCGTTCCTCTAACCTCTAGGCTATACTGCCAGCCCAAATGTGATGGATTATTCTCATCTACATTTATTTCTGCCTTGCATTGCTCACCATGATCTCTGCCATGGCATTTCACAGTTTTTTCTGGGTTGTTTGCAGTTTCATAATAAAAATGTAACTTTTATTGAAACATACTTTGGCACTAAGCATAGGAAACCCACTATTTGTATATTGATTAAGAATGTGCTACACATTCAGACAGTTTGCTTGCAATTTAAAGACAAGTGCTGACATAAGATGAGAGGTATGATCCAGACTTCTGAGGTCAAACAGCACTTGTGCAGATAAATAATTTATCTGACAGCTTACCATTGTATATTTCCTTTATACAATAAGGGATGCTTTCTGACACTGCAGGGACATTTGCTTTTGATGTTTTTTAAATGATAGGTTGTGTGACTTTTTGTCAACTTTCCAACTAGCACAGTGGTTGCTGTTGAATGAAACACCACTCATTTTGTAGGTAGTTTTGTGTTGAACAGCTTGGGTGCTCAAAGTACCATGCTGTCATTTTTTTGTTTTAAAGTTATTTGCATTTGTTTCTTGCAAAAAGTGAACAAAATTGAATTTTCTGCTATTTTTTGCTAATTATAAAAAAAAACTAAAAGGTAACTATAAATGAAGCACCACTCATTTTGTAAATATCTTTCTGCTGAACACCTTTCGTTCTCACAGTATTATGCTATCATTCTTCGTTTTAAAGTTATTTTCATTTGAATACGGGAATGCGTGACATCACTACTATGCAGATAAATGGTAATGACATAAATAATGTGTGGATAAATGGTGATTAAAATCACTACTGCATAGATAAATTTGATTGATTCAATGGCTGTGCAGATAAATGGATTTATTAAATGGGTTTTGTGTCCATCTAGGGTATTAAATAATCCAAAAAAATTGATTAGCAGTTTCACATGAAAGTGCTATGACTCTAAAATGCATAGTATGGCATAGACTGGTTAGCAAAAATGAAAAATACTTTGTTTTTAATTTGTTTTGTATGTAAACTTGAATAACAAAACATAAAAATGTTTAGCAGTCTAGTGCTATACAGTTCAGAAAATGGATAGCACCACCCTCTGATACTGAACAGCATTATGCTATGCTATACTAGCTATTTAATACCCTGCCATGCCTATTGCATGAATAAGGGATATCTTGAAGCGACTGTGTGATAAAGCGGTTATCTTGTGAAGTTGCCATTGACCTCAAGTAACCTCACGAGTGGTGGAACGTGATGTAATAACTGTGTGTATAAATGAAATTTATACACACAGTTACTCAAATAAATGGATTCATCATACTCTGTTTATCGTCATCCCTATTGCATATATGCAAGTAATACATGGAAAAGATTACACAGTAAACAAAGTATCAGCAAGAACAGATGACCTGTGTCGTCATTTTTCATGCAAAACATTTATAGTAGATGACTGTAATAATCTGACTATACAAATGATGGATTTCTGGCTTTTAGCAGGTCATTAATTAGTTAGAAATGGACTGTAAATAGCTAGCTGATTCACTGTATGGTAAAAGCCACCAAAATGCACCATTTCAGTTCAGTTTTTACAAAATTGCTTTGAAAATACAAGAGGTCACGGTCACAGACTGAACAAAGAAAAAAAAGTATAATTGTGACAATATTTAGCATGTTAAGGAAAAGCTTCCTGGCCTTCTAAACATCACCCAAATGCACAATTTGACCTCAGTTTTTCAAAATGTTCCCGAGGCAGCATGCCCCCAGAACCCCCTAGAGAAATTTGATTTTGTGCCCCTCCAAAATTTCTGGTTGCATGATGCCCCTGCTCTCACTCAAGTTTATGTACCCCTGCCAGCCAATTACATTTCTAAAATTTTTAAGCCTATTTTCTAAGCTGAATCTAGAACATCAGGATTCAGTTGTTGACCGTAGTGGCTTTTCCCATCTTCAAAACATCCCCTGCTGGTCTGCTGACCTTGGTGCATAGAAACATAGAATATATTGCTAGTAACGGACCCTGTCACCATCCAGTCTACCCAGATGTTCCTTGTCTCATCTGTTCCGCAGACCCTAACTGGTCTCTGGTGACCATCCCATCTTCCTGCTTATTTTCTAATATTCCCTTATGTTTTTCCTGTGCATGCTTGAAGCTTTCTACTGTTTTGCCTCCACAACTTCTGCTGGCAGTCTATTCCAGGCATCTACCACACTTTTAGAGAAGAAGTATTTCCTCAGATCTCTCTTAAATCCCCCCTTCAAATTCATCACATACCATTGGTCCTAGTGCTCTTACTCATTTGAAAGAAACCCCATTCCTGCACCTTGTTCACACTATGTGTTTGCTCTGCATGCCCTGATCACATCTAAATTGGATTACTGAAATGTGCTTTACCTAAGGTTATCAACAAGATTGGTGCATTGCCTGCAACTGGTCCAGAACACAATAGCCGGGTTGGTTGCTGGGACCCCTTGGTTCAAGCATATCATGCCAGTTCTCCATGCACTGCAATGGTTGCCCAGTTTGGCAGCACATCAACTTTGATGATATGCTTGTTAGCTTGCAAGGCCCTCCATGGACAGGGCCCTGGCCACCTTAAAGACCACATTATCCCAATATGCCCTTGGCCATGCATTTCATTCAGCATAGGCAAGTCTTCTTTCAGTGCGTATCTCCCAAATGACGTAATTGGGCGATCGAACATTTGGTGTTGTGGTCAGTGCTGTGGGAATCTCTTCCCCTTTAACTGAGAGGAACCCCTTTTATTGTCACTTTTTAATGCTGTTTGAAAACTCATTTATTTAATATGAATTTTGGGTCTGGTTCTGACTTTTAATATTTTAAAATCTGTGCTGTATTATAAAATATTTTATTGTTTTGGTAATGACTGCAAGGCACCCAGTACCTCTACAATTGGGAGCCCTATAAATGAAACTGCCTTACTTTATCTTGCCTTCCTTGGAATCTTTTACAGTGAAAAATGTAGGGTCAACTTTTTGGAAAAATATTGTTGCCCTGCTGCTTCAAGACAAATAGTTATTCTAGCATTATATGAGTTGCAGAAGTGCTGTTGCTTGATGCAATGCAAGTCTTTGCAAAAATTTTACCTAGCAGTTACAAATCAGTTTTGCATTGGGACAGAGTTGCAGATATGTTTCTATCAAGTTGAGTATATTTTTTTAAATAAAAGCTGCTTTTGAGTTGGCTACATGCTGGCAAATAACCCAGTGGTAGTAGCCAATCCATTCACTGTCAACTTTAAAAATAATGAGAAGCAACTCAGTCACATGGGAGTTTAATGAAGACTGCACCATATACTACAATCTGCATGAAACTGTCACACCAATGAGTTAAGCTCTGCATTTTTTAATGTGTTGCATATCTGTTGCTGAATTCAACACAAAGCCTTTTACAGTAAAAACTGTTGCCTAAGAGTTGCAGCTCAGTTTGCATTGCACTGTAACAGAACTGTAGATTAATTCCAACTAAGCTGCAAAAGCATTTTATGAATCTCAAGCTACTTATGTGTTGAAAACAACACAGTGTAAGCTGACAATACATTGCAAGCACTAAACAACATTGGGTAAGTAACTCATTGACATGGGAATTTAATAAGGACTGCACTGCTGTACAGTATAGTACAGTACTGTGAACCCAGAAACAAAACATAGAGATTTTGATGGGGCTAAACAACAGGATAGAAACAGAAACATAGACTTTGATGACAGACAAGGACCACTTGGCCCACCCAGTCTGCCCATTTCCCTATCTACTGGATAAGCTGCAGATCCTAGTTAACCAACAGCCTACTTCCTCCTACCCTAACCAGAATTGCCTTATGTCTGTCCCATGCATTCTTGAATTCCCCCACTGTTTTGACCCACAACCCCATGACCTTCTATCCTTCTGGATATGGGACAAATGAGTTATAAATGCTAATTATTTAATCAACGGTGCAAGTAGCAAGATCCCACATACAAACAAGCAGAAAAGGAAACTGATAACCAGACGTCTCATAACTTCATGCTATACTAACTCTTCATTAGGGAGCCTTTAGAACAATAAAGTGAAAATGCTATATGTTCGATGTGCTTATGCAACTGGATGAGATAATATTAGATGATGCTTGTGTAACTTGATTTGCTTTGTGGCTTTCCACCTCTCTATCTGTGGGATATACCACCCTGGAGGGGTATGACACAAGGAACCCTAGAGGAGGGTTCCCCCCCAGAGGTGCCGGGAATTAATGCATTGGCCACAGGTAGGTTAGGAAGAAGCCCACGGGTAAGAGAGATGAGCTGCTGGAGGAGGAGGGGTGGATGGTGGGCAATGAAAAAGAATCCTGGTGAGGCCCAGGATGTTGTGACCTTTTAAGCTTGATGGGGGAGTGATGTTGTTGCTCTGCCCATCAAACCTCAGGCTTAAAGCCCTCCCATTCAATGTGCTTACACAACTGGATGAGATAAAATGAGATAATGCTCATGTAACTTGATTTGCTTTGTGGCTTTCCACCTCTCTCTCTGTGGGATATACCACCCTGTAGGGGTATGACTCAATGAACCTTAGAAGAGGGTCCCCACTACAGGTGCCCAGAATGAATGCATTGGTTAATGGCAGGTTAGGAAGAAGCCCAAAAAGAATACCCAAACATGTTGAACTTTGAAGAGGTGAAGATGATGAATGAATTCTGAGAAGAGAAGGGCTGACTTCCCAAGGAGAGAGGGGAAAGCCGGGGCCACCATCTGCCTCATCCAACAGCAGAACCTAACTAACTAACCAAAGAAAGCACCAACTTTAACTAATATTATGACCATTGGCACAGAGGAAAGGAAAACACACTTTGAGGAGGAAACCTCTGGGGATACAAGGCCTAGGTCACCTTCCTTCCTTTCAGGCTGACGACGTTTGATTTGAGGATGTATGTTGGTAAAAAAGAATGGTTCATTACTGAGGGATATGGGTAAGGAGGATGATGACAAGATAGGGAAAACTCCAAAGAAGCACAAATTAAAGAAGGAACATGAGGCAGCAGGGACCCGAGAAGGGTATGCTCGAGTAGTCGATGAGAAGGAGTAAATGCATATAGAATCAGAGGAGCAAGTGGTATCCAGATGTGCTCATCAGGAGATTCCAAATGTGCTGATGAGAAGACAGAGGATAATGCAGACTGGCTTGATTGAGCGATGCAAGTGAGCAGGCACTGAGGTTAAAGAGGCATGCTTGATTATGCAATGTGAATGATTAGACCCTGAATGATTAGACCCTGAGGTTGTAGTTGATGAGGTAACATAGGATTCAATGATAGGAATGTTTGAGTAAATGATGTAAATGGATAAACCTTGAGGTAATGCTGAGTGAATGATGACTGGAGTTATGAACTCAATACATACGGCATGATGGCCGCGGGTTGATAAGGTGGCATAGGAGTCATGATAGGTACGGCCAAAAAGAAATAGCTATAGCAGGCCATGAGTGGAGTGAATCCTGGATGGCTGGTGTGGAACTGGAAAAGGAGAAGACGGGAATGAGTCAATGATAATGATGACTGCCACAGGAGAGCAGCAGTTCAACATGAGCAGATTGGGGAAAAAGAGACTGTAAATGAACTTGAAATTGAACAAAGGAACAGGCAACGATAAATACTGACGGTGATGGCAAATTGGACAATGGACTATGAGGAGTGAAGCCATGAGTGGAGTGAATCCATGATGGCTGATGATGGACTGAAGTCATGATGGGAGACTCAATGAGAAAGGAATGGTGAATGATGACCAAAGTCAGGAAATTGATACATGTGGCAGGAGGGCCATGGAACAACGAGGTGGCATATGAGGAATGATAGGTATGCCTAAAAGAAATATTGATTGCATGCATGATGATGGAGTGAAATGGATGAATGAGAACTGCAGGGCCAGACTGAGGCACCTAGAGACAGCCAATGAAGTAGATGGCAGAGCAAGCAGGCAACGGCATCTGATATGGATAGGAAAGCTCACAGAAGTATTGAGTGCAGGCCAGATGGAGGCAGCCTGCCAGGAGAAGGCCAGCCAGAGTCAGATGAAGCATACTGAGTGACCTTGATAGGAGTGAATCCATGATGGCCGGTATGGGATGAGAACTGCAGTGATAGAGACAGCCAAGGGAGCAGATAGTGGAGCAAGTAGGCAAAGGCAGTTGATATGGAGCAAGAAAGGGAGGCAGGAGAGCATTGGAATGAAGCCTTGATGGCTGGCACAAGTTAGGCAAAATAGGAACTGATGAGGTAAGATGAGAGAGGAAAGTCTAGAAGGCCGGAACAGGTGAGGGATATGATACCAGACTGAAACTAGCCTGGAATTGCCAGAAGCTGATCATTGATGGTCAAACAGTGCCACTTTCTGGTCAGTAGGAGAACCTGCTTGTGATACAGTAAGACCCTTCATGCGTTAGGCTTGATTGCATTGTACTAGACTGGGAGAGAGAACATCCATGTGGGGGAAGCAACAGAGAATGATGAGTCCAGGGCTGTAATAGGCTAGAGATAGTCATGATGAACTGAAGCCGAGGAGGCTGGTACAGAAAAAGCAAGGTATGAAAGGACAAAGAATGATGATGGAAGGAAATCCTTGAGCAGAGGAATCGATGAGAGGCACACTGAGGGCAAGGAACGGGGATGGAACGGAGGCTAATGGAATGAAAGCACATGCCACAAAGGCAAAGCAAAGGGGTATGAATAGGGAAGGAAAGGGCTGGATAGGGGACAAACCCCAAATGAAATGCACAGGGCACAGCCCGTAGAGCAGAGAAACCCTGGTACTTGCAGAGTCCTTGGAAATGTGCATAGATAGGGATGAACAGCATACAATGAATGTACAACTTATGCAGCAAAAGAAACAATAGGAGCTAGTGCCAGCACAAAGCAGCTCATTGCCTAGCTGAAATAGGAAATGAGAAAAGCCCCTATGCAATTTATAAGATGCTGAGGTTGAACACGCTGCTGCTGAAAGCACCACACAGTATGAGTCTGCTCCCAGCTTATGAGAGGCGTTTCCAAGCAGGCAGCTGTGGTGTAAAAATCAAATGCAGAATGTCCGGTTCATAAGTAGCAAACAACAAAAAAATTGGGAATATTGAAAGCAGAGTGCACAAACACCGTAAGGCTGAAGTACTAGAACAGAACCAATGAATTGAATAGGGAGTCATGCAAGGTTCAAGGCGAACCAACGAGGGAGAGAATGCAGATGACAGCTCCAAAAAGACCCAGAAAACCAAAAACAAAGCAGACGAGGGCCGGAGTTCGGTTGCGTTTCAGAAACAGGCTACAGCATTGCGGTAATAGCGCTCACCAGGTGACACAGCCTCTGAATGCAGAAAGCAGATGAGGAATGAGAGCTTCGAGAAGCAGGAGAATGAAAGTGCAGCAGGAGGCAGGACCAGTCCACACTACCAAACGAGCTGGGCCAACCCAAAAAGAAACGGCAACCCAGACGGGATGAAGCAGGTAGGGAGAATGGCCCCAATGCCAAGATGTACCAGGGGCTGATGGAAGAGCTAGGGAGGAAGAAACGGGGCCACAAGAGTGGCAGGTGGGGGGGGACTCTAATTGAAAGAAGCAGCAGGAGCCGCGGGAGGAACAGAAGTGATGGAGCTGAATGAGGAGGGAGCCACAAGACAGGCGACAGGGAAGGGAATAAAGCGGGGGACTGGAGGCACTGCAGAATACAGGAATATGAGAGACAAGCAGACCAGCCGGATGAATGAGGAGCGGCACCCCCGGCCACAATGAAAAAGAATCTTGGCGAGGCCCAGAATGCTGTGACCTTTTAAGCTCGATGGGGGGAGTGATGTTGTTGCTCCACCCATTGAACCTCAGGCTTAAAGCCCTCCCATTAGCAATCCTGCATTCCTGACATACTATTTAAGATCAACTAAAATGGTGCAGGGTCTGCAAGAGAAGCCATATGAGGAGAGACTAAAGGAGCTTAATATGTATACCCTTGAGGAAAGGAGGGAGGGGGGGACAAGATAGAAACTTTTAAGTACCTCAGTGGAATCAACAAAGTCCAAGTGGGTAGCATCTTTCAGAAAAAGAGATGTGCCAGAACAAGGGGACACAATTTGAAGATGGGGGGATGGCTCAGGGTCAATGTGAGGAAGAATTTTTTCACAGAAAGGATGGTGGACGCATGAAACTGCCTTCCTCAGGAGGTTGTGGGGTCTAAAACTGTGGGAGAATTCAAGAATGCATGGGACAGACATAAGGTAATTCTTGTGGTGGGTAGGAATAAATAGGCTGCTGGTTAACTAGGATCTGTGGCTTATGCAGTAGGTAGGGAAATGGGCAGACTAGGTGGGCCAAGTGGTCCTTATCTGCCATCAAAGTCTATGTTTCTATATTAGGGTTTGAGATACCATCTGTATTCAGTCTATGTACAAAATCTGCTGCTTATGAACACTTTTCTGTCTCTCCCTGTTTGACAGTGACTCCTAAGATTTTTAAATTGAAATTCTTTCAGCCTCACATTAAAGTGCTCTTCCTTCTCTCACATAGTGATAGGTGCCCAGTGCTCTGCTTGAATGTGGCATTGTAAGTGTTCAACAGAACCTTTTCTTATCTGAGGTGCTTGATTTAATTCTTCCTTCAAACATTCATAGCCCAAATGCAATGGGGAAACATCAAAACTGCCATCACAGAGGCAACAAGCCTTTTTGTAAAGCAAATAAATCAAAACAAAAGAAAAAGCCACTATGGTTCTCAAAACAGGTGGAAGGGTAGGTTAGGGAGAAAAAGATAGCATTTAGGAAGTATAAGGAAACACAGAAGGAGCAGGACAGAGAACTGTACCAGTTAAGGCAGAAGGAAGCAAGGAGGGAAGTCAGAATAGCAAAGGCCCAAACTGAGGAAAAGATAGCCAACTTGGTTAAGAAGTGGGATAAAACCTTTTATAGGTACATCAGGGAGCATAAAAAGACAAATGGAGGGATAATGAGGCTGACTAGTATGGATGGTGGGTGGGCAGAGTGGGACAGTGAAAAAGCAGGGATACTGAATGAATACTTCTGCTCAGTATTCACAAAAGAGGAGGAGGGGGAGGTGCCTAATCCAATTAACAAAAGCACTCTGGATAGGGGGATCAATCCCAGTCCTTTCACAGAAGAAAGAGTTCTGAAAGAACTCCTAAAACTGAAGGTGGACAAAGCAATGGGGCCTGACGAAATCCATTCCAGAATTCTAAAAGAATTAAGGGTAGAACTAGTGACACCACTGACTACATTTTTAGCAGATCATGGAAGGATGGCGTGGTACCTGAGGACTGGAGGAAGGCGGACGTGATTCTTCTTCACAAAAGTGGGAGCAAGACAGAGTCAGAAAACTACAGACCTGTCAGTTTGACCTCTGTGGTAGAGAAAGTGATGGAATCACTTCTAAAGGAAAGACTTGTTGAGTACCTAGAGGTCAGTGAGGCACAGGACCCAAGGCAGCATGGGTTCACAGCGGGAAGGTCATGTCAGATGAATCTAATTGATTTCTTTGATTGGGTGACCAAAGTAGTAGACCAGGAAGGGGCTGTGCCATGGCCCACCTAGACTTTAGCAAGGCATTTGACACAGTCCCACACAAAGATTAATAATCAAATTAACCAGCCTGGGAGTGGGTCCGAGCGTGGTAGCCTGGGTAAAACATTGGCTGGACAACAGAACACAGAAGGTAATTGTTAATGAAGTCCACTCTGAAGAAAGAGGGATTACTAGTGGGGTACTGCAGGGTTCAGAACTGGGTCCAGTCCTTTTCAATGTCTTTATAAGTGTCGTTGCAGAGGGACTGGAAGTAAAAATATGCCTCTTTGCAGGTGACACATAGATCTGCAACAGGGTTGATACACAAGGAGGCATGGAAAGGATGAGAAGTGACTTGGCAAGGTTGGAGGAATGGTCAGAAGTATGGCAGCTTGGATTCAATGCAAACAAGTACAAAATAATGCATCTAGGAAACAAAAACCCAAGGGAAGATTACACAATGGGGGGGGTAGTAACAAATACAAAAATGGAAAGGGACCTGGGGGTAATTATATCAGATGACCTTAAGGTTGTCAAGCAATGTGAGACGGCAGTAGGCAGGGCTGGGGGGATACTGGAATGTATAGGGAGAGGCATTACCAGCAGAAAACAGGAAATTGTTATCCCTCTGCACAGACAGTTGGTGAGACCCCATCTGGAGTACTGCCCAGTTCTGGAGACCCCATCTCCACAAGGACATAGGATGGAGGCAGTCCAGAGGAGGCAACTAAAATGGTGCAGAGTCTGCAAAAGAAGCCATACAAGGAGAGACTAAAGGGGCTTAATATGTATGCCCTTGAGGAAAGGAGGGAGGGGACAAGATAGAAACTTTTAAGTACCTCAGTGGAATCAACAAAGTCCAAGAGGGTAGCATCTTTCAGAAAAAGAGATGTGCAAGAACAAGGGGACACGATTCGAAGATAGAGGGGGGACGGCTCAGAGGCAATGTGAGGAAGTATTTTTTCACAGATAGGGTGGTGGACGCATGAAACAGCCTTCCTGAGGAGGTTGTGGGATCTAAAATTGTGGGAGAATTCAAAGAATGCATGGGCAGACATAAGGCAATTCTTATGGGGGGTAGGAAGAAATAGGCTGTTGGCTATTTAGAATCTGTAGCTTATCATGTAGGTAGGAAAATAGGCAGACCAGGTGGGCCAAGTGGTCCTTATCTGCCGACAAAGTCTATGTTTCTATATTTCTATGTATGGGCAAATTAATAGCCTTAGCAATTATTTGCTCCCTTATAGGTGGTGATCTATTTGCTACTTCCTATCTCACTATCCAACACACATCCAGACAAAATGACACACTGCACCTGAATTTATTCATGTAGGTCTCAGTAAAAGTTTCCCACAATACTCTGCTCCTGTATGGTCTCTGTAGGAATGGCACCTGTTATCTGTTACTAGCAGGCATCAGAGGCTACTGTATGTCTCTCCAGCCTTCCACTCTAGGGTTATACCCTTGGCTTATAACCTCCAACACTCTCCTCCTATCTGAGGATGTTGAACAAAACCCTGTCCTTAAAGCTACCCATGCAAAAATATTCACCCCTATGACATAGGAGTGGTCCCAAACCAAAGGACTAAAAATTGTGCACATGAATATCCATAGCCTGCACCCTAAGCTAGCAGAACTAGAAGCCTTGTCACTCTACTATGTCCCAGACATAATAGGCATCTCCGAGATGTGGTTCAAACCTACAATGCTACAACAAGAGATTGAGCTGCAAGACTACACAGTTGTCAGGTGGGATATGATATCCAAAAGGGGTGGGGGTGTCCCCATATATGTTCGCTTACATTTAGCAGCCACTGAACTGGTTTCACCCTCCACAAAAGACTTCTCAGGGGAATCCATATTCATATCAGTCACCTTAGGAGCCATTCAGACCCTCTACATTGGCTGTATCTATTCCCCTCCCAACCATTCCTCCCAGGTGCTACCTTCCCTCACATCCTGACTCTCCGAGCTGCCCACCAAGAAATGCATCATGTGTGGAGACCTTAACCTAAACTGGCCCGGGCCCTAATCAAAAATCTTGCCAATTCTCACTGGATAATGTCCATCTCTCGCAGTTAATAGCTGAACCTACAAGACTTAACCTCAGATCAGGTAACCACACATTATTAGACTGGATACTGGCAAGCAGAATAGACAGAATCAGAGCCACTCTCTCCTCCCAGATATCTTTAGTGACCATTCTTCTGTCTTTTGCATATGGAAAAATAACTATCCCCACCCCCCACCCAAATATATCGATGCCAGAGACCTCTCTAACTTTGAAGAAGTAACCTTCTTCACAAGCCTCAATGAGATAGATTGGAGCCCAATAATCAACTTTCCCAGTGTCAAGCAGGCACTAAACTTCTTTGTACACAACTTCACGAATGTTGTTAACAGACATGCCCCCACAAGACAATGGAGGGCTAAGGGCCTCCATGCCCCATGGCTTAACAGTGAACTGCAAAAAGTTTTAAGACCCAGGGATAAAGCCTGGCCTCAATTATATTTATTTATTTATTTGATTTTGATAACCAGGACAGTGCACTAGACAGAACTACCTATTTTCAGGCATGACCTGGGAGAGTAAAAAATCAAGGAACAGGTAAAAACAAATACATATACAGTGTTGTACAATAGGAGTTCCAAACAGTTATACGGAGGTGCAAGTTACATAGTACATAGAGGACAACATATCACACATTATAATAGGAATAAAACAGGCAAAAAGGCACAATTTAGGGTAAATAATGTACAAAACATGACAGTGCTGTTGGTAAGTCAGCAAAAAGACAATTCCCAAGCAGAGACAGGGAACAAAGTGCGTAACTGTACCTGAGGAAGAGTGGGGAAAGGAGGAATCAATGGCCACAGGGAAATTTAAGTGCAGAACAATGGTAGATTTGCATGACTCATGAAGCTAGAGACATCTGAAAATGTCAAGGGAGGCGAGGTAATTGGAGAGGCCTTTCTTGAAAGTGAGGTGGGATTTGGAGTGCCTAAGATCAAGTGGGAGAGAGTTCCAAAATTTGGAGGCATAGAAGGAGAAGGCAAGTTCACTCATCCTGGTAGAGCATTTTGGGAGAGATAGCAGAGCTAAAGACATGGAATGGAGGGAACAAAGGCAGTCAACAGAGTTGAGCATAGCAGCAAGTGTGGAGGGGATAGAAAGAATGAATAATGTTGTCAGTCAGACAATCTAATGAATAATCCTGGCAGGAGGAAAAAGATAACCAGTGGAGGTCAGAGTAGAGAGTACAGTGGTGCTTGAGATGAGGATCAGATAGCACAAATCTACAGACATTGTTATAGGCAATGTCCCACATTTGCAAGATGTTTGCCTGTGCCATAGCAAAGACAGGCAGAGCATAGCAGAGTCCAGGGAGGAGCAGGCCTTGGGCGACAAAGATCCTGGTGGCAGGGGTTAGGTACTCACTGACTCAGTAGGTCGGTCCAGCTTTAGCACTGACTGATTTGCAGACAGCTTTGACATGCAGAGAGAAGTTAAGAGATGGATCTAACATGACCCCTTGGTATTTGAAGGACTGAGTTACTTCCACAAGGGAGCCATCAAGACAAGAAATCAGGAGAGATGGAGTTAGTGACAGATTTCCTTTGTGACAAGAAACATAGCCTGGGTCTTGGCAGCATTTAGCACCAGGCAATGGGACATAAGCCAAGTTTGGATATGTTGAAGATCAGAGGAGAGGTGGGAGTTAATTTCATGAATAGAGCTGGAGGAGACATAGAGAACCAAGTCATCAGCATAGAGTAAGGAGAGACTGTGGGAGGGCAGAGAAGGTAGATTATTGACGAATAAAGAAAAAAGCATGGGCCCAAGTATGGTACCTTGTGGGACACTTGAACGAAGCAGGGCAGGGACAGAGAGAACTTTATGACAGGAGACAGACTGGGAGTGGCTCCACAGATAGCTGGAGAACCAGACAAGTGTGGCTTGGGAGGTACCAATAGAGCCTAGTTGATGCAGGAGCAGGTTGTGGTTAACCGAGTCAAAACCTTTGACGTCAATAAAAACAGCCCCAATAAGCTGGCCTAGGTCCATAGCAGATTTGATGTCACTACTGAATTGCACTAGTGCCGTCATGTTGCCGTGGTTTGGCCTAAAGCCATGCTGAGCAGGAGATTGCAGGTTAAAGTTGGCAATGAAGTCAGATACCTGATGATGGATAAGCTTCTCCAGGAGTTTACTGAAGGTTTGCAGGAGTGCAATAGGACAGTAGTTTGTTAGGTTTTTTGAATCACCGTTTTTGAAGACTGGGATAACCCTGGCATTCTTTCAGGAGAGGGGCACAGTACCTGAGCTAATGGAGAGGTTCAACAATCGCATGATGGGGGTGGCAAGAAGAGATGCACTTAATTTGAGAATTCTGGGTTCCAGTTCATCAGGGCCAGCACTGCTGTGGGGAGACATCATGTTAAGAGCTCGTAGGACATCCAGCCAGGAGACCAGGTGGAGAATCAGGGTAGGATGGGTTGTGGGTAAGCCGAGGGGGGGTGGCGGGGGGACAGCCAGCATCAAAGCTAGGGAAGGTGGTAAAGAGTGAGTTGAAAGCATTAGCTATGGTATTAGGGTTGTTACAGATGTTATTTATTAGAAAGTCATGGGGGGTTTGGGATGTGGTGCATCCCATTATGTGGTTTATTTTTGCCTAGTACCTTTTCAGGTTACTAGAGGTGGTGTGAAGAAGGCCTCTATAGTAATTGCTTTTGGCAATCTGTAGCGCTTTCTTACAAGAGTTAAACAGTCAAACCTATCCTCTGACTGGCACTCCTATAGATCCCTCCAGAACTTGTGTAAAAGTAGATTAAACAATGCCAAACAGTCTTACCTCAAGTCTCTATTAACCCCAAATCTCTCTTCCCCCAAGTATTTCTGGTGCCAGATAAACCAGTTGCTCCATGATAAAACCTTGGTCTCTGGTCGTGAAATCCTTTCGGACAATCAGACCCTATCCAACCCATTAGATATTGCCTCAGGTTTTAATCACTTCTTCACTGATCTTGAAAGAGTTAAGGTTCCTCTTTGCTCCAATCCTAACAACCCACAACCCTCCATGCAGCAGCAGCAACCCTATGGCATTAATGGATCCCCCATTCCACAGTTTCCCTGCTTGAAATTCTCAAAACAGTTCCATCTTAGAATAGTAACCAGACTAGAGATTCTCAGACAGCTAAAGAGATTCAAAATCAAAGGATCTCCAGGGACCAACTCACTGGAACCACAGTTCTTAAAAATTGCCACACCAGCTAGTGCCACCCCTATCAGAAACCTAATAAATAAGTTCTTCCTAGTGGGGTCCATCCCTGAAAAATGGAAACTGGCCCTTGTAGTGCCCATACACAAAGGAGGGCCCAAGGACAAGATAGAAAATTACAGACCTATATCCTTCCTTAGTGCGGTTGACAAGGTGGAGGAGAGGCAATATGAACAACTATTAGACTTCTTTGAACAGAACCATACTTTCCCTCAATTCCAGCATGGTTCCTGCAAAAACCATGATACCGATGCAGCCTTAATACATGTCAATAGCGATATTATCAATGCCATGAATATGGGTATGGCATCGGGGGTCATTTCTGTGGATCTAACGAAAGCATTCAGTTTGGTGAATCATGATCTATTGCTCATGAAACTACGGGAAAGTGGCTTGTATGCTCTATCCTGGCACTGATTCCAGAACTACCTGTCTGGGTGGATGCAGTGTATGAAATGGGAAGGTACGACATCAACCCCCTTGTCAGTCACTGATGAGGCACCTCAAGGATCCATCCTTGGCCCCCTTTTATTCACACTATTCATCAATGACATACCTCAAAACTGTGGTGGTGCCTCTATACAGCTATATGCTGATGATGCCATACTGTACAGGTCCTCCCCAGATCCAACCTGGATCAGCACACAGCTCCAAAAAGACTTCAACTCCCTAGAAATTTGGTTTCTGGCCATCAAACTCATACTCAATGCCAAAAAAATAAAGGCAATGCTATTTGGTCACAAACACCTAGGCTTAGACAAACAGGATCTCCTCAAAATTTCCACCTGCAATGGAACCAACTTAGAGGTGGACCAGACCTTCAAATTCCTGAGGATGACCATAGATCAATCCATGACCTTTGAGCCCCATGTAGATGCACTGACTAAAATGCTCAACCTAAAGCTCAGGCTACTATATAGACTTTCCCCTTACCTGTCTCGAGAGGCACATCATACTATTAACTTCAGATCCCTCCTC
The DNA here is from genome assembly GCA_016271365.2 of Neoceratodus forsteri. Taxonomy (NCBI): domain Eukaryota; kingdom Metazoa; phylum Chordata; order Ceratodontiformes; family Ceratodontidae; genus Neoceratodus; species Neoceratodus forsteri. Next base: position 764,341,658 of record CM057451.1, read on the forward strand.
CCTCTCCTATTCTATGGCACTCCGATAATACAGGCTCAATGAGAACCCACCCTAAACAGGCTTAGAATACTCTACCATAGGATAGGGCAATTTGCAACTGCTGCTCACCCCAAAACCCACCACTGCACAACGTTAACTACCTTGGGATGGCCCTCCTTCGAAGCCAGATTGAGCTATTCCCTGTATTGCCTCACCTTCAAATTACTGTAACCCCTCACCCCGCCTATCCTCTCTGGCATAATTTAATGGAAGCAGTTTGCTCGCCGCCTCAGAGCCTCAGCCTTCCTTACACTGGAAGTTCCGAAAGTACGATACAAAATTGGTAGACGATCCTTTTCATCTCAGCATCGCATCTGTGGAACTCTCTGCCCTCAGCAGCCCTGAGCCTGCCCTACCTTGGTGCAGTTTAAGCAGATTCTTAAATCTCTCTGTTGGACAACTCTCCCCTGCAACTGTTTCCATTGAAAGCCCTTTCTAATATGATTGCTGCTCAAACCTTATCTAAAACTACTGTCTGTATTAATAATGATTGCATTCTCTGCCTTACTGATTACTGAATTTGTTTTACTACTGCTGTCTCTAACTAAATCCATGTTTGACAGAAAAACTGTATGTATATGTATGAAAAACCATGTAAATTCATTTGTTATTCTTGTTATTTAACGTATGTAACTAACCCTGGGTCGCCCCTGAAAAAAGGACTTTACATCTCAGTGGGTTTACCTGTCACCAAAATTCAAATAAATAAATGTGGACAAAGGAGATAAAATGTATGCGCACAAAGCTATTGACTCCAAACATTGCAACACTGAGGGCACTGGTGCTCATATGGGTTGCTGTTAACAGGGTATCAATGAGGTGAATAGTATCAGTTTCAAGTTGAGAAATCTCAGTTTATGACAATCTGGCTATATGTAGCACAATAGTTTGTGTATCACCCCAAGGATTTAGAATCATAGGGGACTGGAGGCCGAGTTCAAAAGTCAGGTGGTGGGACAGCTGATTCTCATATCACAAACATCCCCTGCTGGAGATGCCAAGGGAATTACAAGCTGGACACATTTTCTTCAGTGCTCAGGGTGGGAGTTTCTGTATACAGTCATCTATATTTGGGGATCTCATAAGGATGGGAGGTTGGACACAGTCTTCCAAGTTCCATGAAGAAGGAGTAACTGCTGTCCAGCACATGAGAACTCCTGCCAGTGATTCCCAATTGACAGGGAATTGGCCAATATTCTCAATTGCTGATTGGAGGATGTCTGTCACCCAGAACACAAGCAACCCCTGCCAAACATTCCTGACAGCAGAGGGTGTCTTTTTCCCAACACACAAGCAGTAGTCGTACTGTTGTATAAAATATTATTTTTAAACAGGAAATACATACTTGGACCAAAGTCTATTTTCAGATGTAGCACTAAAACATACATATTTTCCATCCACACATAAATCAGTGCCAAGAAAAAAACTAGAGTAATTAAAAACAGTAACAAACTGTACAAAAACAAGCATCCATTGCTGTGGAATTCAAAGGGATTGTAGCCTAAACACAGTGTTCACAGTCATGGATGCTATATACAATGACAGCACCTTGTCTTGCAGTATCAATTGGAGAATCAGCATGAGAAAATGGCCACAATGTGATGTGGGTGAAGAAAAACAAATTCCACTGCACAGTGTGGGAGACCACACTCTTCGCAGAGAGCAGACTGGGTTCTGTCTAGTAAAGGAAAGGTGGTTAAGAGCAATATGTTTAATGCAGTACTGCATCTTTAATGGGCTGATGTTCCCATTATGAATGGAAGGAGGCCTGCACTTCATAGTGTCCCTGGCTTGTGGTTTAATGATAAATTCTTCAGCAGCACTTTTAAGTGGTGGCCATTGCTTGTGTCTGTATGTGTTGTAATGCATAGACTATGGTGGAATTCTGAGGCAGAAAACTGATGGGGCAGAGAAGATGCCAGGTGCAGAAATGTTTATTTACCTCACAGTCTACTCTTGGAACTTTAAGAATAATTTAAGGAGATTTCTCTGAATCATGAAGCAATTATTGGTGGGGGCATGACATATGAATCAATAGGACATTTCTGCTGTGGACTATTTTGTAATAACTAAACATCTTTGATGGGAAAGAGTCATTCATCATTTCCCTCAAGACCTCTTTTAATGAATGTAAGGAAGAACAGTTTCTAGGGCTAGCATAGAGCTTTACCAATGCAGGACGTCACCAAAAGAAGACAGTATGGTCTAGTGGTTACACAGGCTTGGGAACCAAAAAAAACATACTCACATCCTACTTGGGCCATTTCCTCAGTATGACCTTGGGCAAGTCACTTAGCCTTCCTGAATTTCATAAAAACATCAAAAAATACAAGTTTATGGACAGAAAAAGACTCACAGTCCATCTAGTCTACCTACTTCCTACCTAGTTCCCCACAAGCCTAGCAACAGCAGATCTTATATGAAGATCCCATCTTGGAGCTCCTCTCAGTTTACCCCATTGCTCTCTTTTGTCCCTTCCCACTACCGTCTCCTTCACTAATTGCATGTGTCTATACCACCCTCCCTCTTTTGAAACTAGAAACCATTTTGACATTGACCAGCTCCTCTGGTAGGTGGTTTCTCTTCTCTACCACCTTTTCCATGAAGTATTTCCTCATGTTCCTTCTAAATTTATCCCCTACCACCTTATACAATGGCCCCATGTAACATCCACACTGTTTATTTCACTTGGCTATTTGAAGGCTTTAGTCATGAACCCCCTTGCCACCACCACCACCCGTTCTGCCTCCAGGAGTGAATGTTGTGGTCATTCAGTCTCTTGTCATATGTCCTCCCCTGTTACTTGTGAGTCATCTTGGTCATGCACCTTTGGACAGACTGCAGACTGTCCATGTCCTTTTTTAGGTAAGGGTTCCAGAACTGAAGAAGGCACTCCAGGTATGGTATTAGAATAAGAAAGTTAAGTGAGCTGCTCAAGGTCACATTGAGTAAGAGACTCAGGAGTGATCTGAGCATGGATCTCTTGGTTCTGAAGCACCTATAAAGAGACAGGTTCACTTCCTCCCTTCAACTTGAAAAAGCCCAACTTATGCACCCCAGCATGCTGCTAGTCTTTCCATATAGTTTATTACATTGGGCAGAGGTCCCAAGACTGCCTCTAATTTTGACTCCCAGTTCCTTAATCCTCCATCCTATATTCATTTCTCAGATTACTTGTCCCTAAATGCATAACCTTGCACTGCCTGGCATTACATTTCAGTTAACAGATCTTGGCCCTCCGTTCCAATTTCTCCAAGTTTCTTTACAATTCCCTTATGCCCTTCTTTGTCTTCACTTTTGTGTAGAAGGTTGACATCCATCACCCTCCAGTCCCTGGAGATGCCATCCATCTCAATCAAGCAAATTAAATAGTTCACCTAGGGACTATCAATGATTGCTCCACATCCATGAATACGCATGAGTACAAACCATCTGGTTCCAGGCACTTCCCCGCCTTTAACCCTCTCAGTCCATTGAGCACCCTTTCTGTGATGATGGACCCATAATCCATTTTAATTTCCCTCCCTGCATTATTGCTGCATTCCAGCAATGGCCCATCCCCCTCAACTATGAAGACTAAGCAGAAGAATTCATATAGATTATCAACATGTTGCCTGTTTTCTTCCATCTGTGCTTGCCCATTCTCAACCACTCAAGCCCCCTTTGTTCTTTTCCATGATATACTTCAAGAATGCCTCATCATTTTCCCTCACCTTCAGTTATTATAAGTTTTCCAACTCCTCACTCCCTGGTTGTTTCTGACTAGTCGGTCTTATACACCCAAAGGCCAATTGGTTGTCTTGTACTTCTTCCTGAACCTCATTGGAAAACTTTTAAGGCATCCTATGCCTCCTCCCATTCCTTAGCTAACCGAAGCATGCCTTTGATACCTCAAGGATTCCTTGCTTAATAGAGTCCAACTTACTTTTTGTCCCGACTATTGGACATACATTGGGCTTCCAGGACTATGTCAAAACATACTGTGCTGTGGTTGTTACACCCAAATGGCTCTTCCACGTTAACCCCCCAATGCTGTCCTGGTTTGACAGAATGAGGTTGAGTATGGTCATACACCTTGTCTGCTCCTTCACAAGCTGAGTCAGAAAACAGTCCTGGAAGATGCCCACCAGTGTCTGGCTCCTATAGCTCTCTGCCTTTGGAATACTCCAGTCTATGTCAGGCATGTTGAACTCCTTAGTAGAATATTTTCCCCTCAGCTGGTGCCTTCCAGACCTCCTCTGCAAGTACTCTGTCCACTTCCTCTGACTAACTAGGTAAGGCAGGGCACTGCATTTCTATGGTGCTCATTTCCAAGGGCTCTGAGAACCTTAAAAAGATAAAAACAGGATAAGTACAGCAGTACATCATACAAATTACTGAGTTCATCTCAGGCACAAGACACATAGCAAACAGTAAACAACTGAGTTTTAAATTTTATTTTAACTGTGTCCAATGAGGGGACACCTTGAACCTCTAGGGGAAGTGCATTCCACACCAATGGTGCAGTGAGCCCAAACACACGATCCCCAGAAGATTTTAGGCATCACCTCTGGATATGGCAGAGTCCTGCCTCAGATGACTAGCAAGAATAATTTGGAGCATAATGGACCAGGAGGTCTTTCAAGTAGCTAGTGCCCTGTCCGTCCAGGGTCTTCTAGGTCTACAAACATAACCTGAATCTGACTCACTACCAGACTGATAACCAGTGCAGTTCATGGAGCACTGACATGATATGCTCAGACTGGGATTCCCCAGCAATCAACCAGGTTGCTGCATTCTGCATGAGCTGTAGATGATACATCATGAAGGCATGTGAGTCAGTAGGCACAAGAAAGGGTCTTAATCTGGGCAATGTTTCAAAGATGGAAAAACTGATGTTCTAGTGTCAGCTTGGAATCCACAATGACCTCAGATTTCTTACCCTGTCCACAGCTCCTAGTGTGGTACCATTCAACAAAAGCAACATCACACCAACACCATTCATTGCTGACCCATACCAGCCTAGTTACACCAATAGCACCTTTGTATTTGTAGAGTTCAGACTAAGACAGCTGGTGGCCATCCATTCTTCAATTTCCTTAAGGCACTCGCTCAACCCTATAACTGCAATAACACCACCTGAAGAACAAGAAAAATGCAACTGAGTATCACCAGTGTAGCTGTGAAAACCCCGCCTATATTATATAATAATCTCCCCCAATGGTAATATATACACAGTGAACAACATGGGAGTCAGGATCAAGTCCTGAGGAACTTCATAGCAGAGAGCAGCGCTTTCCAAGATGCATGACCCCAACACCACCTACTCCTCTCTCCTGGATACATTGGACTCAAACCATCTTAATGCCATCCCTGAGAGTCCTACAAAGTGCCTCAGCCATACCAACAGCACTGCATTTTCCAGTGTGTCAAATGCCTACAAAATTTCAAGCAGGACCAGAATAGAACTCCCTCGCAAGAAAGAGATGATGGTGCACCTTGATGAGTGCAGTCTCATTACTGTAACAAGGTTGTAAACCAGACTTAACTCATAGATGTCATACTGTTCCAGATGATGCTCCAACTGTGCCACTACCACCTTTTTTATAACCTTCCTCAAAAAGGAAAAGTTCAAAACAGACCTGTTTGCAAGAATATCAGGGTCCAGCGAAGGTTTCTTCAGGAGGGATTTCACTACCACCTTTTTCAATACAGTGGAAAAGACACCTTCCTTCAGGGAACATGAGACAATCTCCATGAATACCAGTCCCAGATGGGGGACATGTAGATAGGGATGCAGCAAATTTAAAATCCTCCGTCGAAGTGAACACGAAGTGGCCACTTTGCGTGATCATGATGCTACGCGGAGTGGCCATTGGAAAGTGCTCACTTTGCCTTGTCATTATGACTTTGCATTGTAATTCCACCTTAATGCGAAGTAAGGCAGAATGACAACAATAGGGCAACCTCCCACACATCACATGGCATGCAGTACTGTAAGTCAAATGCTTTAGACAGGCAGGAAGGAAGTGAATCATACAATCAGATAGTTTCACTTTCTCCTTTGCAGAGGTAGAAAGAGGAAGCATTTTGTGTGGAGAGGAGAGTTTGGATTGCTATTCAGTTGTATCTCGAGCAAATAGAAAACCAAACAGCTTTTTTAAACACTAAATCTTTAGGGTTTTTTTGTGGTGTTTTTTCAGTTCTTTTTTTATGACTGATTTTTTAGTTTTCTAAGTTTTGTTTTGTATGTATATGTGTTATTTATTTTATTTATTTAGTTGTTTAACCAGGTATAGCACACTAAGCTGAAAGCTTTTTTACAGGAGTAACCTGGGAGCACAAGGAGGTTAAGTGACTTGCTCAGGGTCACACAGTATGCAAGTGGAAGCTGTGGGATTCAAACCCAGGTCTGGTCTGCTGGATGTCACCAGATGTGCAGCTCAGAGCCTTAGACCACTGCGCTATACTGCCTGTGTGTGTGTGTGTGTGTGTGTGTGTGTGTGTGTGTGTGCATTTGCATGAGACTGTGAGTGTGCGTGAAGAAGTCGCTCGTCGCGTGATGTGTTGGAGAGGGAAGGAGTGGGTTGTGCGATGGACCAGGGAGAGTCTGTGGCCTGTGGCTGTGGGCAGAGGGGAGTGCACATGCATGGGGGTCATAGGGTGTCATGGGACTGCTCCTGACTGGTCCTGCCTCTCCCCTTCTGGAAGCAGCATCACCACCAGTACCACCGGTACATCCACTAACTCTGCCACCACCACCACCACCACCATCAGTAGCAGCTGCAGAGGCTCCAGCTGCACCACCTCCACAGCAGCAGCTGGAGCCCCAGGTGTGTGACAGTGTTGCCGGACACTACATCTGCCCCTCCTGTGCCTGCCCCCCCCACAGCTCCCTAGTTTGGCAGTTTTTTTTAACTGTGTGGGGGGACAGCACCATTGTGGTGTGTCAGCTATGTGGTGTGCAGGTGTGCCATGGTCCCTGGGGACACATCTGGGGACTGGTGGCCAGCACACACACATATGCTGAACCACCACAAGGTGGCGTGGCAGGCTGCCATCGAATGGGCCAGGCCTCCACCTGCTGGCCCTTCTGTGGCAGTAGCAGAGGGTGCTGCTAGTGTTGTGCCTCACCGCCACAGCAGGAGGAGGGCCACAGCAGTAGCTGCTCCACCACTACCCCCACCACTGCCACCAGCACCACCCTGACCACCACCACTACTTGGTTTTTCTCCCCACACCAGTGGATCCTGCCATAGTACCTGCAATGCAGGCAGACATTGCACTGTTATAGGCTCCACTGGAGGAAAGCAATGAGAGAGTGGGTGCTGTACAGCGGTAGGTGAAGCAGACTGAGCAACACCAGCTTCAGATAGTGTTGATGCTACATCTGCTGCTGCAACATCATGAGATCCCCATTTAACTTATTTTTTCTGGACCCTTCCCCCCACTGCTGTGTGTTTTGTGTTTTTTTTTTATGTTTAATAACAGAAAGTCATACATGCTCCTTATTACCCTGTTGTTATAATCCAGTGACTCAGTAATGTTTACTTTCTGTGGTGGAGTGGTTGTGGAAAAGCTGGTGTGAGCAGTGCAAGTATGATGTGCTAAATTGCATGTTTGCAGTTAGTGTTGTTTCCTGTGTGTGTGTGTGTGTGTGTGTGTGTGTGTGTGTGTGTGTGTGAAATCAGACATTGTGCAGCTTCTTTCAAACATATATTGCTGACTTGTTGTAGTGTTTATGGTATAAAGAATAGTGAGCAGAATAACGTATATTTTATTGTCACAATCATCATCAGTGGACTAAGTGATACGATACTTTTTCAGAGGTGTCTGACCAGAGTGCACCTTAATCACATACTGCACACATGACTTTTAGGAGAGCATGTGTTTTTTATGCTGTGATCTCCGCTATGTCATGTGTGCACTGTGAGTGACTGAGGTGCACAGTGACCCGATACCGCTGAAAAAATATCATATCACTTACTCCACTGGTGCTGATGGTACAAATGAAATATACGTCATATATTCTTTCTTATTTTTATTCTTGAGATTCTGCAACAAGTCACACCATATATATGTTTGCACAAAGCTGGACAATGTATGCACACACAGGAAAGAACATTGACAGCACACATCCAGTTTAGCACAACATATTTGCACTGCTCAGTCATGCTTTTTTGCGAAAAACACTTCAAATCATGAGTCCCAACGCAAAGTAAACATTACTGAGGCTCCATATTATTTTGTTTTGGAAAAAGACATTAAAGAGATTCACCAAATTACAGCATTGCACCCAATATATAGTGCTTTACCTCAGGGGTTTTTTCCCACATGTCCTTATAGTACGTAGTATTTTCTGGCAAACATCATCATTTCATTAAATCGGTCATGGAGGGCTTCCTCAGAGAGCCACCAGTTCCGCCGCCCATGCACAGTAACGCTGGCGGCGTGATGCCAGGAGCGTAATACCCACGCATTGATGGCCAGCAGCTTACATGCTATACAGGTCGGTTGCTTAGTGAAACGGGCACATTTCAACCAACAAGAGCCTTGTTAGTGGAAACGTACCCATGCTTTCACAAACTGACCATTATAACATAAAGAAACATTTGGAAAGCTGCCGGCCATTCAGTATAATGGAGTGTGCCCCCGCGCTCTCCCTGGTATCATGTCATAATGTTGCTGAACGCGGGGGGAGAACTTGGGCAGCTCTTCAGAATGAGAAGTCCTCCGTGACCCAGTTTAATGAAATTATGAGCATTTTTGCCAGAAAAGCATTGCACTATGTAAGGACATGTGGAGCAAGAAAGATTTCCCCTGGAGGTAAGGCACCTATATATCGGGTGCAATGCCATAACTATGTAACTTGGTGAATCTCTTTAAAGCAGCAGTGCAACAATCTGTTGAAAATTTTGACTTATACTTTTTTATCCTATTTTAAATTGCCACTTTACTTACATCCTGACTTGTATGATACTATTGTTTCCAGTGTTTGAGTCTGCTTTACTACTTTCTTCATGTCTGAAATAATAAAAGGAACACTCCTTTTAATACGGTGTGGACCAGGTCTTCATCAGTATTTTCCGCTGCTTTTCTCCATCAGTTGTTATATATTTACTTCTGTTGTAAAATTAACAATTATGCAGCAGCCAGTGTTTTATGACCTCACAGAACAATATTTATTCAAAAACAGCTGCAAATAGTGATAAAAACCTGGTCAGAACAATATTGAAAGATGTGCTCCTTTTTTTTCAGACATAAGAAAAAGTAGAAAAGCAGACACAAATTTTGAAAAGAAGGGCCGCTTCTTTTCTCCCTTTACCTAAACTCCTTACTAAAGGCCTGCTCCACAAAAATCTTACTATATGCAGATGATACAGTGCTCTTCGCTTCACATCATAAACCTACGCCCCTTCAGGACTCCCTCCAACATGCTTTCTCCCAGGCTGAAACATGGTTTAAGGAGCGTAGACTGGTCACAAACCTAAAAAAGACTAAATCAATGATCTTCTCTCACCACCAAAACAAAGCAAAAAGTGCACCTCGCCGCATCCTCCCCAGTACCCCCTTGAACAGGTATCCAACTACAAATATCTTGGACTTACCCTCGACTCAGCCCTTACTTTCCATGACCACATAAACACCCTTGCTGCCACAACAAACACCTGGATTGGACTCCTTTACCAACACAGGGACTGCTCCCCACGCCCTTAGACTGGCCATCACCTCATCGATACTGTCTCTAGTGGACTATGGACTCCCTGTATACGGGGTAGCAGATAACTCCGCACTCCAGAAAATCCAGGTCTCCTTAAAAAAGGCCTGCAGGCTCCTAACTGGTGCACTAATGCTCACTCACATCTGCTCCCTCAATACCTCTGCCAATCTTCTCAACCTCAATGAAAGGCTCCACTACCAGACCTGCATACTCTCCAAGAAAATACTGCTTGGACTCTCTCCCCCAGGGTCTCTGCCTCTCTTCATCCTCCCACCCCCACTATCTCCACCTGCAACTCAGAGAAAGCACCACTGGTTGTGCCCAGAGTAAAAACCTCCCTTGTCCAGAGATCTTTCCACCCCAGGGCCCCCACATGGTTTAATGCACTCCCAAACACCATCACTAGTGCACCCAAGATCACCCACTTCAAAACCACTCTTTGCAACCACCTCTTCAATATCCACTCCTGTAACTGCAAATAACATTTCCCTCTCTTACTCTCTCTGATCCTAATTCTCTGACAAAGTCCATTATGGATTGCAACCTATGTCAATAATACCAAACCCATGACTAGGACTGACTACTCTGTTTAGATGCTTTCTCAAGCTAATAATGTCTCTCTGCTGTGTTTATGATGTAAATATCATCATCCAAATATTGTAAATAAAGTCTGAAAATATCTACATCCTGTACTTACTGTAAATACTGTAAATAATGTCAGTGACAAATGTCTGTAACACATGCTCTATGTAGCTGTTGTTATACTCTGTCTATATTAGCGTCTGTCTTACATGTGACGAGGTACCTTTGGAAATGAGCCTCTGGCTCAAAGGTTGTAAACTGATATAGCAAATAAATAAAATAAATAAATACAAGTCAGGAGGTAACTAGTGGCTGGCAATGTAAAATAGCATAAAAAAGTATGGGTAAAAATTGTCACTACATTGTTGCAATGCTGCTAATTTATAATTTAAGTATGACATTATGTGCTCACAATCACAACACACAAAATGCATCTGTCTTGTGTCCAGAAAATTGAAAAGTGCTAAGGAAGTGAAATGGGAGCGTTACATCACTTGCAAAGTCACCCAGAATTTATTGCACAGTCACTCATGCGTGCAGTGGTTATACAGAGTTCCCAGAATTTTTCTGCATCCCCAAAATGCATATGTCTTGTGTCCAGAAAATTGACAAGTGCTAAGGAAGTGAAATAGGAGCGTAACACCACATGCAAAGTACCATCATAAATGACGACAGTGAGAGACCTGTTGCTGGTCCAAAGTGTGCTGCAATTCCCACAAATGCAATGTGATCACCCCAACCAGATGGAAGGGTGCCCAATGCATCAGTTAGGGTTCTTCTACAGTGAAAAAAGTGAAAAAATTTGATTTTAGGGTTCCCACCCCTTGCACCTCACTCCCCAGCCCACCCCCACCAACAGGCATTGGGTGTGCATTGGGTCATCAGCCCTAACTCTCACCCCATTCCATATGTAAACAAGCTGAGGTGGTGCAGTGTAGGAGAATGGGGTGAGAATTAGGGCCGACAACCCCAAAGCACACCCCAATGCCTGTTGGTGGTGGCGGGCTGGGGGTGGGGTTTTATCTATTTATTAAGCATCAGTTTACAACCTTTGAGCCAGAGGCTCATTTACAAAGGTACCTCATCACAGAGAGGACAATACAGTGATAACAACTTGGTACAGAGAAACAGTGTACATTTTGTTTGAGAATACAGGAGGACAAATGAGATCAACGATTTACAACATACAGGATTGGTGAAGTTAACATTGTTCAGGGAAATAACATCAGAAAAACATAGGATATCAATACAGTGTGTTTTAGTGGAGTCAACATGGAAGTAGCAGGAAACAAGGGTAGAGAAGGTAAGGATTTGAGCAGCCAACAGGGGGCTTTGTCAGAGAGTGAGCAAGATAGCTTAGAAACAGCAACAGCTGCGAGTAGTGAGAAGGTGGTTCCAGAGGGTAGTTTTAAAGCAAGAGATTGTGGGGGTGTCTGAGATACTGGCAGGGAGGGAATTGTACCAATAAGGGGCACGGTAGAGGAAGGCCCGTTGTCCATGAGAGGTCCTTGCCCTAGGTACCTTCAACTTGGTTTTACAGGAGGACCGTGTTGAAGCTAGTGAGTTTACATGGTGGATAACGGCACTCAAACCAGCAGGAGAGAGCCCAAGGAGAGTTTTTTTTTGTAAGGATGCAGGTTTGATACCTAAGACGTTCGTCAAGATTAAGCAGATTTGCCTGGGAATAAAGATGGCAGGTATGTGTAGGTCTGGGAGCACCTAAGATTAGTCGACAGGCCTTATTTAAGGTGAGGCAGATTTTGTTTAGCGAGGTCTGGTTAGCAGCCCTGTAGACTGATAAGCCATAGTCAACAAGTGACAGAATGGAGGACATAGCTGCAAGTCGGAGGGCATTGGAGGGGGGAGACAGTGTTTGTGGTGGTAAAGGATTCCCAACCTAATATTGGTGGTGGAGGCTAAGGCAGAGATATGGGAATGGAACGTGAGGGCAGGGTCAAAGGTTATCCCAAGGTATTTGTAAGTGTAAACTTGTTCAAGTGGGAACATAGAGCTGGCGAAGACTTGAAGTTGGAAATTACTATCTTTATTTTGGGGGTGGGAGAAGATCATAGATTTGGTCTTTTTAAGATTGATAACCAGTCTATGTTCTTCAAACCAGGCTTCCATGTCTTTATAGGATAATTGCAGGGAATTTTGGAGGGTGGTGGGGTAACGGTCAGAAGCGAAGATAACAGCATCATCTGCATAAAGGAGGAGTTTACCAGTACAGGCTCCTGGCAGGGTGTTGAGATAAAGGGAAATGAGCAGGGGGCCCAAGAATAGAGCCCTGGGGAACCCCAGATCAGATAGGGCAGAGGTCAGAGAGGATTCCATTGATTTTTACATGCTGGGACTGGGCAGACAGATAGCTGGAGCACCATGAGACAGGTTCTGCAGCAAAGCCAGTGTGGCTGAATGCATCCAGCAGGAGAGGATGGGATACGATGTCAAAGGCTTTTGACAGATCAATGAACACTGCACCAGCAAGAGAGCCTGAGTCCAGGAACAAAGAAGGAAGTTAGAAAACTCGATGAGGGCGGTATTGGTGCTGTGCCCAGCACGGAAGCCATGTTGTTCAGGGCAGAGGATACTGTATTTGGTAAGAAACTCAGATATTTGGGAGGATACTACTTTCTCTAAGGCTTTTGAGAGTGGTGAGAGGATTGAGATGGGACGATAATTACCAGAAAGGGCCCTATCTCCACCTTATGTATGGGAGTGACAGTGGCAATTTTCCAGGCAGATGGAAATTGCCCTAGACAGAGTGATTTGTTGAAGAAGCTAGTGATTGGGGCGATGACCTAGTCCAGTGCCAGGCTGAGGAGTCTGGGGTCCAAGGAGTCACTGCCAGTGGTGTTGCTTCTTAGGGCCTTGGTCAGATACGGTCTGACTTCATTGACAGTAACCCGGTGGAAGTGGAAAAATGCGTGTAAGAGAGCAGGGTCAGGAGACTGGGGGGGTGGGTCAAAAAAGTTGCTAGGGAGTACAGAGCTAAGGTCAGTAAAGGATTTATTGAGATGGTTAGCAATGAGGGTAGCATCAGTAGAGATAATACCCTCAATATTGATTTGGGAAGGTGGAGGAGAGCATGTACCACTATTTAGTTGTTTGATGTTATCCCAGAAGGTTCTAGCATTCCCCCAGGATGAGGTGAGTGAGGCCTGATAATGATCAGCCTTTGCTTTGCGTATGGCCCAGGTACATTTATTTCAGGCAGCAGCATATGCCTGTCTGTTGGCAGGGTGGACAGTTTCTGTGGCTAGGTGCCACAGGTTATCCCTGTGCCTAAGGAGTTGGAGTAGGGAAGGAGTGACCCAGGGAGTATGCCGTACCTTGGAACGAAGTTTGGTTAGGGGCAAAGATATCACAAGCTTTGTTAAACATTAAGATGAAAAGCTAGGGCCGAATCAAAGTTAGGGGCAGTCTCAATGGGAGACCAGTCAACTTGAGCTAGTTGCTTCAGGGCCTCTCAGCCCACCTGGTCACAACCGCCACCGTAGGGTGGCCTGTGCAGTGGGTTTGGTTAGGGACATAATCCAATGGAAAAGAATAGGAGAGTGGTCACTGATTCCATCCGGGAGGACTTGTAGATTGCAAACCTGGTTAGGTCGGTTGGTGAAGACTACATCCAGAAGAGTGCTTGACCCCATTGTGGGGTTCACTCTTGTTGGTTGGGTAACAAGTTGCGTTAGGTCAATAGCAGTAAAGGAGTCGCAGGTGGAGGAGAATGTGAGACTAAGCCAGTTGATGTTTAGATCACCCATGAGAATATGCTCAGGGGAATGTGGTAGAGAGGTGAGATACTCTATTAGAGGGACCAGGGCCTGAGTTTGATTTTTTGGGGGAATATAGGCAGAGGTTAGAAAGAGGGGGCCTTTAGAAGGGTCGGGGGTAAGTTTTAGGGTAAGGACCTGTGCCCTGAGGTTAAGGACAGGGGCTGGGAGGGCTACTCCAGGAAGGGAGTCTTTGATATAAATAGCACAGCCTCCACCTCATCTCCCTACACGGTCTTCTTGAAAGAGGGAGTAGCCAGGGAGTGAGACAAGGGAGTCAGGGGTAGAGTCAGATAGCCAGATTTCGACTAGGGAGATGATGTCAGGTTTGTGGACAGTGACCCAACATTGGAGTGAGTCAAATTTCTTCAGGAGACTGCAGATATTCATAGAAGCAATAAGAAGCCCAGGGGATCTAGTCAAGGAGTTATTGTGGGTTGGGCCAGGGTGCGGATGAATGTTCCCTGACAAGAGTAGGAGAAGAAGTACAGCCCTGATCAGGGGGGTGTGGAAGGCATTTTTGCATCGAGCGAGATAGTAGGAGTGGGAGAGCTTAGAGATGCAAGGGGTGAGCAAAGAGGCACAGGATGGGCAGGCTAGTACAATAAGTTGCCCATAGGCACAAAGGGGGGAAGCTAGGTAGGGACTGGGGGAGGGTATGATAGGTTGGGGTGCAATGAGATAGTAGAGAAGGAGGGAGGTGACTCCGGGGCTCCAGAATAGGGGACCTGTGGCACCATGGGGACACCTGGGTTAGATGGAGGCCACGTGAGAAGGAGGAGGGAGAGGCATGACAAGAGAAGGTGGGCAGTCATCTTAGGATGGGTCTGCAGATAGCAGTAATGAGATGGGTAGAAGAGGGAGAAAGGTCTACCCATAAGTGTAGTTGCCACTTTGGTACAGTGATAGAGCCTCTGCCTCAGGTGCACAGAGTACCAGGTTCAAGGCTTGTCTAGGGTGATAGAAAAGGTCCCAGGATGGTGGCTGCAGCAGCAGGGTGCAAAGCCTGCAGTAGCACCCAGAAAAATTTTTTTAGCAGACTATGGGGGTTAGAGGCTTTTAGAGTCTTAAAACCTATCACAAATAATAGTCTGATGTGATAGCTGAGTGGTGGAGCTGCTAAGTGAAATAGCAACGGTGCAAGGTTCAATTCCTGCAGTAGCACCAAGAAAGAAATGGTGAAATGTTTTGACAGACTAGGGGGGTCAGAGACTATGAAAGTCTTAGAAAGTAGAGATAAGATAGCCAGATACAATGGTTAAGTGGTAGAGCTGCTGACTCTAATAGTAGGGGTACTGGGTTTGAGGACAGAGAATAGGTATTTTTGTTTAGAAGAAGGAAGAATTAAAACTTTGAAATTAGGAGTAGATACTGGCCTGGTTTGTTGGCTTAGCGGTTGGGCTGCAGACTTTGGAGTAAGGGGTACAAGGTTTGAGGCTTGCAAGGGGCTTAGTGGAAGGCTGAAGGAAAGGAGTGAGAAAAGAAGACAGCAGAAAGGATTAGGAGGGAATTGCAGAGACCTCTAGTGGACAGGGATTGCAATAGTTGCTAGGAAGGAGTGGAGAGCAGTTGGAGTGGTGCCAGAGTGGAAAGTGCAGCAACCCCTAGTGGTCAGAGTGTATAAGATGCAAATGGGAAAGTGGACACAGTAAAATAATGGGTAGGTCATGTGATGTGATGTGACACGTGACCTCCCAGCAGCAATAAATGGAGTGCCACTCCTGGGTGGGAGGGGCCACACAACAGGCAGGCTCTGCAGGAGGCTTTACCTCTTAAAGGCTCTCAGCAATCCCCAAGTTCAAGCTCCTCTGCTGGGCAGTGTTGTGAGGGGAGAGGGGTGTTTCAGGCCCTATGAAGGGAACAAAGGAACTACATTAGTATGCAGCGGGCTAGTTCAGGACCTACTGTGCATGTGCAAGATAGTGGACACACGCAACAGTTTCTACACAAAGCTGAAGAAGGTAAGCACTCTAAACACAGTATTTACAGACTTCTAAAACACAGGATAATAGTGCTGGATTATCGGTAGAGACATGCAGCAAACTAGCCCTTAAACTAACACAGTTAGACACCCCAAATCCCTGTGCAGAAAAGTCCAGAAATCCAATTGAAAAAACAATCAGTCACTCTGTGGGGACAGAAAAACAGACCCAAAGCGTTTAAAAGTTCTCCGCAGGTTGTAGTGCAGGAGGCTTTAACTCTTAAAGGCTCTCTGCAAGGGGTGTGGGAACCCTAAAATTGAATTTTTTCACTTTTTTCACAGTAGAAGAACCCTAACTGATGCATTAATGAAGTGTTTTGCATATAATGTCCTTACTTTTTAAGAAAGAATAGAAAAGTCAAATATTGTGCATAGTTGGTGGAGCACATGGCCCTTTGGGCCCCGCGCTCCCACCAACTTGTAAGTGTTGGTCCACATCACATACCCAATGACTAAAAAGTACATTGACAACAGCAAGGCCACCCACCAAACAAAGTAAATCTAGTAAAGCAATAGAAAATGCTGTCCACAAAACGTTAACTGCACCACACAATATCTCTGCAAAAAATATAGTGTCCAACACATAAACATTGCCATTGACATCTACAGGACATGTCGTAAACACCCTCCAAATTTCAAGTAAAAAGACCAAGCCATGTCCGAGGTATAACATGTCATAATTTGAGATTTTCATTTGTCAGATTGGCACAGTTCTGCACCTGTTGACATTTAAGACACACAACTGAAAATTACATCCATGACATTAAGGCTAGGCACCCTATCAATTTCAAGCCACCAGCAAAATCCAAAACACTGTCCGCAACACGGAAAGTGCATCATGCAATATCTCCACAAAAAAAAAAAAATTCTTTGACAAGTAAACACTATAATTCACATCTACAGGACATGCTGTAAACACCTTCCAAATTGCAAGTAAAAAGAGCAAACCATTTCCAAGATATTCAATCTTAAAGATTAGTAAAATGTCCCTGTCTATTACATTATAAAAAATCTGGTCATCTTGTCCCCCCCCTCGCGATCAAAGATGGCGATTAAAGAATCTCATGATCAAAGAATTTGCAGGCTCACAATCAAGGAATTTTCAGGCTCATGAACAAAGAATACAAACTGTTCTAATTTAACAAATTCAAACAATTGCAGTAAACCATCACCATGGTTGGTCAGAATGAGGCCCCCTGAGTAAAACCCACCCTCATTTGTCTTCCTAGGACACCCCTGGGCTGAGAAAATAGATTTTTTAAATCTGGCCATCTCGTCCCTCGCTTTCGATGCACGATCACAATCAAAGAATGTGCAGACTCGCAATCAAAGAATTTGCAGGGTCACAACCAAAGAATAAAAACTGTTCTAATTTAAAAAAATGAAAGAATTGTGGTAAACCACCACCATAGTTCTTCAGAACGAAGCCCCCTGAGTAAAACCCACCCTCAATTATCTTCCTAAGACACCCCTAGGCTGAAAAAATTGATTTTTTAATCTGACCATCTCGTCCCTCACTCGCAATGCACGATCGCAATCAAAGAATCTCAAGATTAAAGAATTTGCAGGCTTGTGATCAAAGAAATTGTTCACTCACGAACAAAGAATGAGGGATAAGATGGCCAGATCTTAAAATCTATTTTCAGCTTCAGGGTGTTTTCAGAAAGCAATGTGGAAGTTTTTGGCTGTCGCTCTGCCCTTATCTGAATATAAAAGTTCAATCTGGCTCAGCAGCCCCCATTTCATAATAAAGATCTCTGTATTCCTGCAGTCTGCTGCCCTCGATGTGTATTTTACATTTTTTTATCTCGGTGTTCCAGTGGCTCTATTTATATTTCTTCCTTAGTATTCATGTAGTTCAGGTTTCATCTGCATTTAATTATAATTACATCTTCGTCAGTCATGTTTCAACATACAAAATGTTGCTGTTATTTTTTCTGCAGTTCAGTGTTTTCACCTCATTTCCAGCTCAATTTTAACTTTCTGTTCCTTTCAGCCAGTTGATTGGCACAGCTTCCACTCACTCAATGCCACCCCGATCAGGTGTATTACTTGTTTCATTTCAAAGAGGCGCTTGAATTATTTCTGAGTGCTTGTTTGAATTAGCACTCACACAATACAGTCAGTGGTTGGTCAGGAAGTGAGAGGTGGGCTGTCAGTCACCAGCTGGGAAGGTTAGGGGGTGCTGGGTGGCTGCGGCTGGGTGGGGGCCACTAGACTCCATGGAAATGGCAAATGCTTATGTATTTTATTATATTGAGGGGTGCTGCTAGACTGCCAGGGATATGAAGAATTATAATAATTAAATACAGATGGGGGGCCACTAGACTACCACAGATATAAGGAAGAAATAAAAATGAAATGCACATGGGGGGTCCACTAGACCACCAGGGATAAAAAAACAATATTAATAAAATACATATTGGGGGGCCACTAGACTACCAGAGATACAGAGATCATTAGCTATGCTATTATGATGGGAGGGCCGCTAGACTACCAGGGATATTGAAAACTTATTTTTTTTTTATTGAGATGGGGCAGAACAAAGCCTCCTGAGCAAAACCCACCCTCATTTAACTGTCTAGGGCACCCCTGAGCTATAAAAATCAATTTTAAAATCTGGCCATCTCGTCCCGCACTCACGATGGATGATCACAATCAAAGAATCTTAAGATAAAAGAATTTGCAGGCTCACAATCAAAAATCATTAGCGAGCCGCAAATAAAGATTTTTAAACCTCAGAACTCTATTTTTAGACTGATTTGGATAAAACCGAAGGCATGGCTTGATGTGTCGGACTCCCCTGAGTAAAACCCATCCAAGTTTTAATTCAGAAGTGAACCCTGAGCGGAGATATCTGTTTTTCCAATCTGAAAATTCAAAACAAAATGGTGGACCTCATGATCAAAGAATTTTAAAAATCCTCAGGGACGAAGATTCTTGAACCGCGAGGCTGGGAATTCTTTGATCGCCAGGTGGGACCAGATGGCCAGAACCTCATTCTTTGTTCGCAAAACATACATATAACGTTTCCCATTGACTTATATTGGGAATTTAAAAGTGGCATAACTTTTGAATGCCTTAATATTTTTTCACCAAATGAAAAGTGGCATGCTCAGCCACCAAAGCTCTTTCAAATGATCCATATCACAGAGTAGTACAATATACAACAGCCATGCAGGGCTATGTCCAAAATCCCAAAAGCTACCTCCAAAAATGGATAATTTTGCATTTTTCAGCATTTTCGTACGCAAAGATTGTAAGTACGATCAAAGTGCAATTTGGTAAATCAAGAGATCTATCATACCCCACCACACATTCCAAATTCCAGGCAAAACCTTTGAATGGGTCCAAAGTTATTAATGCCCAAACTTTTGACTTTAGTATGTAAGTGACCGCTGAACCCTAACTATAGCGGTGCGACTGCGCCACTACAATATATAGTATATATATTTGTATTTTCTAGGCAGAGGGGTTGACATATATAGACATGTAGTCATTGTATTGTTTTGTATCACAGGTCACAGATAATGTTGGTATGCACATTCCAGTGCTTGATGAGAACTTTTTGCGTTGAAATCAGAAACGGAATACTCTCAAGCCAATGAAGGTATGTATTTTTTTTTTGGGAGGGGGAGAAGTGTGTTTGCAGGTAGGTCTCATTAATGGCTTCTTATTTGATTACTTCATCACAGATTTCATCTGCATCCTTCTCGAGTCTGGACAGTAATGATGGTCATGGTCATCGATTGAAACAACTTCTGCTTGCTGCATGTCTGCCCCAGCCCTGGGGGGGGGCTGATGCTGAAGAACTTCTTTGGGTAAGGCAACTATGCCACAACAAAGCATCTGGAAGTGTCCTAACAAAAGAAATGAAGGACTTAATACAACTTGATTGCTGCAGTAACACATTATATTTAAGCTGTGGCTGTTCCACGGGTATCTGGATTAACACAGACAGCAAGCTGTCACACTGCAATCAGCAGATCAATCACAACTTAATTTAGTACCAGGCTGTGTAACAAATACACTGTGCCAGTGTCCCTGGTTCTCAACTCAAGTTACATTTCAAAACCACATCCTGTCAAGTAACACAACCTGTGTCCAAGTTTTTCAACACTATCATGGCTGCCTAGCTGCAAGTTTGGAATACAGTGCATGATATGTTGCAGAAATAGTTTTTGTGACGTACACGTCACCTGGTTTATGAATCCTCAGTCGTATTTGTTGCACTCTTTTAAAAAAAAAATTAACAGATGAAATAAAATATATATACTTACCAGTATGGATTTGAAATGGATATTTCATAGGTTCCTGTGTACGGTACTGCTGCTGTACCATTGATACCGACTTTCAGCGAAGGAGAGTCATTTGTTGTTAACCTGTAAAAAAACAAAATAAGTTTACCGTATGTGTTTGACCATTGCGCTCAGAAAAGCAACAGAAAACAAAACACGCAGCTAAAGGAAGTTGAATAGCATAAAAAAACATTAGTACTCATACTCACTTTATAGTTTTAATATAAAGAAGCCTTGTGCCTGTGGCTGATGGATGTGATCTCCTGTTCGAATCCCTCTGCCTTGACATGATCAATGTAATGGGAAAACATTGTCAGAATGACACTGGTGGTGGGTGCTGGTGGTCATAGCTGCAGTACATGATGACATTCCCTCTGACATCTTCCTGCATCTGGTGGTGGTGGCAGTGGCTAACAGCGGTGCTATGGTGGTGGTCCAGGGGGCTCACAAAGTCTTTCCCTGTGGTGGCAGTGGTTAACAGCAGTCTTATGGTTGTGGTCCAGGGGGCACACAAAGTCATTCCCTGTGGTGGCAGTGGCTAACAGCTGTCTTATGGTGGTGGTGATCCAGAGGGCACAGAAAGTCATTCGCTGTGGCGGCAGTGGCTATTAGCGGTCTTATGGTCATGGTCCAGGGGGGCACACAAAGTCAATCCCTGTGATGGCACTGGCTATTAGTGGTCTCATGGTGGTGGTCCAGGGGGCACACAAAGTCATTCCCTGTGGTGGCAGTGGCTAACAGCAGTCTTATGGTGGTGGTCCAGGGGGGCACACAAAGTTATTCCCTGTGGTGGCAGTGACTAACAGTGGTCTTATGGTGGTGGTCAAGGAGGGCACAGAAAGTCATTCCCTGTGGTGGCAGTGGCTATCAGCAGTCTTATGGTGGTGGTCCGGGGGGGCACAAAGTCACTCCCTATGTTGGCAGTGGCTAACAGTGGTCTTATGGTGGTGGTCCAGAGGGCACAGAAAGTCATTCCCTGTGGTGGTAGTGGCTCTTAGCAGTCTTCTGGTGGTGGTCCGGGGGGGCACAAAGTCACTCCCTATGTTGGCAGTGGCTAACAGCGGTCTTATGGTGGTGGTCCAGAGGGCACAGAAAGTCGTTCCCTGTGGTGGCAGTGGCTAACAGCAGTCTTATGGTGGTGGTCCAGGGGGCACACAAAGTCATTCCCTGTGGTGGCAGTGGCTATCAACTGTCTTATGGTGGTGGTCCGGGGCCACACAAAGTCATTCCTTGTGGTGGCAGTGGCTAACAGTGGTCTTATGGTGGTGGTCTGGAGGGCACACAAACTCTTTCCTTGTGGTGGCAGTGGCTAACAGCGGTCTTATGGTGGTGGTACAGAGGCCAGGATATATTGTGCTCTCTGTTACAAGTGTGACATGACATATGGAATTTGAGTCACACTCTAAGTGGGACACTCATTGAACTGTATGAAAAACAAAACATGTATAATATAACAAATGTGACAGCCTTTTAACAACTTCAGTTAAAACCTGCCAACATTAACCTCATCATCATCCTCATAAAGAAAGCTGCCCTCACAGTCATCTATGTCTGAAGTCTGACCACTGGGAAATTCTTTCTCCATTGTGTCATCATCTATGTCAGTGGTGGACTGATTCAGGCAGCCTCTGCCAGTGCCACCAGGATGGTCCATTTCTACATCACTAAAACCATGACTAGGCCAGGGTATGAATACTGAGCTTACAGTCTGCGCTAGTATGTGCCTCTCATTCATTTTTATGAATGTTAGCAAACTAACATTTGCAGGAGAGAGGTTTGTCCAATGATACCTAACTATTGCACCTGCTGAGCTGAATACCCTCTCAACACTTACACTGGAGAGCAGGCATGTCAGGTACTTCAGTGCCACTGTAGTCAGCTCTGGCCATTCACTGACCTTTCTGCTCCAGTATAAAAGAGGATCACCAGTTATTGACAGATGCCTGTTTTCAGACAAATATGACTCAACCATTCTCTCTGCTGCAATAAGTCCAGTGGTTGATGCATCATCCTGTTCTCTGGAATCATTTATTTCACAAATCCCCACTTAGGACAAAGCCTCCCAAACTGGGTTGATGCCAACCACTTTGGATGACAGACCATCTGGAACTGCAGTCCCCTTCCCCTTACAGAATATGCTTGATACTCCTCCAGGTGCACCTTCAGCCTGATTATGCTGCTGAGGTTTGCTGACCTTGGCACATGACTTCTGTGCCCCATGAACCACCAGTTGCCCACTGACATTTTTTACCTGTTCAGGCCCTCCCTCCAGTACTGAGGCAATTCCACGTTTGTATCGTGAGTCCAGCATTGTTGCTACTGCAAAGTTGTCACTATGCTGAATGATCAAGACGTGACGATTCTGGTTGAATACTGTCAACATATGTTTCAGCAACATACTGCTAGCACTGTCTCTGGCAACATCAGTGCTATGCTGTACATTCACCAATGTCTGTATCAGCACCTGCAGCAGTGGAACTGATTGCCTAATGGAGGCAGACTCATCACTCACTGCCTGTGTGGCTTGTTCAAAAGGCCACAAAATTGTTATTACTGAGTCCATGAGGCACCACTGTTCAGTCATCATAGACATGGAGGCCCCGGAACTGTTACGGCTAGTGTGCATGACAATATATTCTGAGATGGCTTTGTATTGTTCATACAACCTCTCTGCCATTTATAAAGTGGAGTTCCACCAGATGATAACTTCCAGCTTTAAGCGGTGCTGAGGGAGGCTGTTTCCCATTTGCAACTGCCAAAGTTGGTCACACGCCTTTGCAGAGCGTGAAAAGTGAGAACAGATAAGGCATGCAACTGTCAGCATTTCCTTTACATCAGGGAGCAGCAGAAACTTTTGCACCACAAGATTTAAACAGTGGGCCATGCATGGAACATGAAAAAAGCCACCATTCATGATGCATTTCATCACATTTGACCCATTGTCACTTGCTATGAACCAAGCTCTCAGGGACAGGAGGTTCAGCCACTTGTCAGTTTCAGTCAGTACCATGTCCAACACGTTTTCACCAGTGCGTGAACAGGTCACATTGCGCATAGCAATCGTTGCATGCTGTCGAATTCCTGGAAGATTGCTACCATGACCCTCCACCTTACTGCACTGATTATTCACACTACCAACAGCACAAACAACCCCCGGCACCTGCGCCCAGTGTGCAGTTATACACAAATATGAACTGCCCGCTGTTTTGCTGCTTGTCCACATATCCATACTTATATGGATGAATGGAGAGGAGGAATGTTGAAGGGCATGTCTTATTGAGTCGGATGCAGTACAGTACAACTCAGGGTCATCACCGGTCGAAAAGTATGTCCTGGATGGGACTTTCCATTTTGGACAGGCACGTGCAGCAAACCACTGGAACCCAGAATTGTCCACAAAGAAGAAGAAGAAGAAGGGCAAAAGATCGATTGCCAGCATTTCAGCTACATCAGCATTAAGTTCACGTGACACTGTATGATTGGGTGGGTACTTCAGCTTATGCACAAAAACACTCTGTAACATGGGCTGACTTAAACGTTTTACATGGGGTGTGATGACAA
Organism: Neoceratodus forsteri; assembly: GCA_016271365.2. Lineage (NCBI taxonomy): Eukaryota > Metazoa > Chordata > Ceratodontiformes > Ceratodontidae > Neoceratodus > Neoceratodus forsteri. Next base: position 764,365,592 of record CM057451.1, read on the forward strand.
ATGGTTCTGCTCTGCAAATGGCAGGGGGTGGATTGTGGACGTTTGATGAAGATGGTTGCACAGGTGATGTTGACAAACCCAGAAATGCAGTTATTTTGCCAGATTTACTAACCAAGGTTGATGTACCACTTGCACTAGACATATTGCATTCACCACCATCACCACCAAAACTGTTACTCTCACCAGCACTGGACAACATTTCAGAATCATTATGCTCCTCCACTTCATTATGCCCGTAGTAATCCTCTGCTCTTATTTCATCACTACTGCACACATTTCATTTCCTACTGGATTTAACAGTCATGGAAGTGGATACCATGCTTGCTATGGTTGATGACGAGGGTGAACGCCCCACTGTGGTATTAGCTGCCATCTTGTGCTGGGTCCACAGTGCCATGTGCCTGTTCTTAAGATGTGTATGCTGTCTTCCCATGCCCAGATGGCTCCCCTTTTTTACCTCGACTCACACACACATGGCAAACCTGGCAGATTGCAACTGACTCATCATTTGCATCTTGCACAAAAAAATCCCAAACAAGGGATTGTGATGCTCTACTTTTAACATGTCCCTGATGCTGCTTATTGGACTCTGTTCTTTTAAGCCATGAAGTGGGGGGGGGGTGCTACGTGAGTTTTCAGGCAGAAAACACTTGTACTGCAACAGACCACCACGACTACCTATCATTATTACTGGGTCATCATCATCATCATCATCATCACCATCAACTGAAACTGGTAAATCACAAGTTTGTACAGTGGGGGGGGGGTTAATGCAAACAGACCCAGACACAGCCACCTGGAATTTCTTTTTCTCTCTGGTTCCCATCTGGGGTCAATTACATCATCAACATATTCAACATCACCCACATCCACATCTTCTGCTTGGATGCTGGCAGGTGGACTGCATGTTGCAAACACAGCAACATCATTATCATCAAATTCATCATCGTCATCAACACCACCATCACCTGATATTATTTCACCACACTGTGAATCACTGCATGGAAAATGCATGACCTGAACCACGTAGGAAGAAATGTCACATTGTATGCTATCACTGACATGATTATCAGAATCCTCATGTTCAGTTACTGGGATGTTACTGGGAAGTATGACATCATCTACACTGCCACTCACTTGCACTTCTTCACACTCCACTATATTTTTGGACACGGTACACTGGTCAGAAGTGGAACTTGAGGCAGCAATACTCATACCACCACCAGCAACTGCACTGACACCACTGGCTGGGACAAAATCATCTCCTCCAACTTTGAGTGAAGCTACTGATTGGGCTGTAAAAAACATTGCAGGAGAAATACTTTTCCTCACATCAGCAATGCACTTCTGCGTCTGCGTACTACCATGCCCACAGACAATCTTACCACTGGCAGCAGTGCCAGATGAAACAGCTTTGCTCGAGACATCTCTTTGCAGGCTTTTGTGGATCAACAACAATATTCTAAACAAATTTAGATTTTGGAACGCTCACTCTGGGTGGGGGTACATTGATGTGAAGCCAAAAACAACTGTGGCTTCAGCAGCAGATACAGTCGCAAATTCACAAGTTCAACAACACCTTAACTAACCCATGGTGCTGAAGTTACAAACAATCCAATCTGGAAAAGAATTCCTTTAGCTGGTTGGGGGGAGCACAGGCTGCAGATTTTTATGGCAGTGCAAGCAGCAAAACAAAGAAAAGATACCACAATGGCAGTACAAAATCACGCAGCTGCAGTAGATAGCAGGTTCACACTGCTGCGCCTGCAATTACACTGTGGCACAATAAAGGTGTATTATTTGATGTCACGCCCTGCACACACACTCACACACACAATTTGTCTACAAGTAATGCGTAGCAAATTGAAAACTTTAGTAATATACCACGTATTGTAAACAACTTGACATTATGAACTGCTTCACCAGATCCAAACAACACACAATTAGCAAAACAATTTCAACAATTACTGACAATATTACTATATGTACATTAACACAGTCAGTTATATAACAAAAATATAACCAAAAAACAAAGAACTCCCTATTTCTCCAACTTAAATCTACCTACACCACAAATATACCCTTCCCCCAAAGCACACTATCACTGTCTCTTACTACATTGACTCAATGTTGTACATTAACATTCAAAATCTACACACAAACAATAAACGCTTGATGATATGTGCACAGGAGGGTTTTCTACTATCGATGAACTAAAGTTTGAGCAAAATAAATTACTCAAAAAGGCTTTTTTAACAGCTTTTAGAAGGTTTGAATCACAGACAGCTCTAAGAGCACACTGTCTACCTTAGCTTCCTACACACACTACCCTGAACTGAGGCTGTGCAGAACAATATAGAGCCCACGTGAACTGAAATCTCATGAATCACTGCAAAATTCACCTTTGGAGCTTAAAAACAAGGTGAAGTGAGGCGAAGTAAATTGTTTTCAATGCACTTCGCCTTAAAAATTGGTGGAGTAGTGGTCTGGGAAGGTGGAGTAACGTGAAGTCATTGTTTTCAATGGACTTTGCGTTACCCATTATAACGTGAATTACTCTGCTTTGCATTGCAGAGTACTCTGCGAATTCGCCTTCACAACGTGAATCACTTCGAGGTGTGAATTGAGCCCACTTCAGCCACCACTACATGTAGATCACCCTCATACTGAAAATCCTTTCCCCACCATCAGCTAGCTTTATATGATAATTTAACCCCTCCCACTGCCTCTTTATTGTCCAACACCCTGATACCTTTTCTGGTGTACAGCACAACCCCACCCCCCTCCACTTACCTTTTCCTGGCCATCCTGAATAGTACATATCCTGGGACCATGACCATGAGGTTCCAGTCATTGTTTGGTATAGAAAGTAAAGTTAAAGCCACAAATGAAGCTGGGTGGTCTCAGTGCAAACAGACAGTTAAAAAAAAGACAAATGAGCTGTGCCCTCACCACCAAATCATGATGCTGAGGTTTATCAGAGTTGAAATGCAAAAGTTAACATCTTTATTCCTGTGACTCAAGTAGAAGAAAACATTTTAAATGGATCCAGAATGAAAGACACATCACCAGACATGTTTCGCATCAACAGATGCTTTATCAAAGGTGTTGGCCCACAGACCGCTTTCTATAATGATTTCATCTAATTCTGTCTATAGTGTAAACTTAGTAAAATAACTAAGATTGTTTTTTTAAATGTCTTTGTAAACAGTTGCTGCACTTTGCACTTCTGCACTAACTTTATGTGTTTTGGAGTTCAGCCTTATAGAGTAAGGGCATTGTTTCTTCAAGTGGAGCAGTTTAAAAGCACTATCATTGCTCCAGGTTGGAGACTTTCATAATGTGTCTATTGATGTGAAACATGTAAGGTGACATGCCATTCACTCTGGGTCAGTTTTAAACTTTTGTTTTAGTGTCACAAGAATAAAGATGTTAAAGGATACCTAAACAACATTTTGACAACAAATTATTAAAACATCTGACTTTACAGGGGACTAAATGAAAGGCTGCTGTATACATTAATGCTAAAACTACATTTATATAATTTACCTAAATGCAGTTCCAAAGCATTTGAAAAATGCAAAATCAGCCTTCCAATTTCAAAAAAACTGCCTTACCTGCTTCCTGAAATGGCCACCAAAAGTTTTAAGTGATGTCATCATTGGAGCCAGAGTCAGAGAGCTATATGGCTCTCTATAGTGCTAACTAGTTCTTTTCTCACCAAAATGGTCAAAACCATGTGCATTATTTTGGTCAATGCACATGTAAGGCTATGGTTCTGTTCATTTTGTGTACTTTAACGTGCTGAAATAGTGTTTTAATCCAACTGACTCTCTCTTTGGCAAACTATAGTGCAGCACAAATCTTGAATAACCTGGTGATCTAGTGGTTATGGTGGATCCAGGATGTAACAATGGGGGTTGCTGGAGTGATGTACGTGCTTAATATTCACTTTTTAACATTTTTATTAAACCTTTATATTGTCTGCTATTATTCTTTTTTAGCACATTTTTGACAGAACCTACAAATGTAATCCATAGTTTTGAATGTAAACATTTGTTCAATCAATAAATCAGACTTCTTCAACAAAGTGAAGTGCAACAGCAGCAAGCAAGTAAGTTACAATGGGGGGTGCAGCCACACCCTTCACCACCCCCAGATCTACTACTTGTTTATAACTAAGTTCTTTTGTAGTCCAATGCCAGAGTGCATACTTTCTCGGAAATCAAAAATATACTTGTCTTGTCTTCTTTTTCCATGGGAAATAATAATAATAAGAAAAATCAGCATTTATGTAGTGCTTTTCATACACACTGCATCCCAAAGTGCTTTACAAGCAATACTAGACTGGTAGTGAAGTGACTGAACGTGTAGTGGCAGCTATTTCACACATTAATATCCACACAGCCTTGGACAATTGCATGAACTGGTTTTATGGGAAGGGGAATGTTGGCCAGGACAGTGGGGTCAGGTAGTGATCATGGTGCTGGCAGCCCCACATCTTATATCTCACAGTGATCTACTCATATTTCTCCCCATCTGTCTTCCCCCTTCCCTGAATATAGCAGTACCTTGCAGGAGTGGCCTTCTCAGTCCCCCCTCTGGTATTCGTTCTTCACTCCTTCTCCCCACACCAAAAACTGGTGATCTCATCACCCTTCTGCATCATGAATGCAGGTAGTATAGTTCCCATTTTTTTTACATATCAAAAATAAACAAATCTTTCCAGTAAGTTAGGCTGATAGCAGTAGGGAACAAGGGGAAAGATGGGCTTTCCTATCCTTAAAAGATCTAGGCTACCTTTGATTAAGCACTATTAAATGACAGGTGTGTGCATCATTATGCACATCATTTAAAAGTGCCTAATCATAGGTGGCTTAGATCTTATATGAGTAGGAAAGCATATGTCTCCCCTTGTGCACTGTGCTATCAGCCTGGCTTACCAGAAGATCACATTTATTATTAATATGTAAAAATAACAAGGGAGACTGTACTACCCATATTCATGATATGGAAGTGTAGTGAGTTCACCACTGTTTAGTGTGGGGAGCAGGTGAGAAGAATGAATGCCAGAGAGGGACTGAAGAGGCCATTCCAGCAGGGTACAGTTATATTCAGGGTAGCGGAAGACAGGGAAGGGGGATGTTGAGCAGATCATTGTGAGATCTGAGATGTTGGGCTGCCAGCACCGTGATTACTACCTAACTGTGGATGACAGCAGCCAGTGATGACAAAAACTCAGAGTGGCAGGGCTGCACCTAAACTGTAACTTGAATTCAGTGTAGGGAGATTACCCTTGGGAGGTATGTTAACTTTTGTTAGGACAGTATCGAGGGAGCTGTGTATAGCTCATTCAAGATTCAGAAGGGTGGTAGCCAGCCAACTCACATTGTGGAGTAGGACACAGAAATATACTGGAGAAGAATTGCTGGGAACTGTCCTCCGGGGTTGTGCAGATCACAGGTAAGGGAGTAGACTGACACTAAAAGTTGGGTGGATTTATTCAAGGCATTAGCATGTCTCTCCCGCTAATAATATTGTTATCCATAGCAAGTGCAGCCCTTAGGAGGACCTGAATAGCAGTTTTTCTGGTGGGTCCTGATGTTTACTGCTTGGCCCTCCAGGAAGACCTAGTTGTTGGTTAATGAGGCAGGAAAAAGAACACAACAGAGGGACTGTACATACTGCCTTCACTGTGCAGAAGGGTGGTGATCCACTCAATGTTTACTGTGGGAGTAGAAGTCAAACATTGAGAAAGTGGACTGGAGAGTGATTTTGGGAGGCATTTTTTAACAGTGCCAGCTGATGAAGTGTATCAGTATAGGTGTGTACAACTCTCTGAGGTACAAGATTACAATCTGAGGTGTGAGAATTCTCTTTATGAGACTACAAACCCATATGTGGCTCTAGGCAGTAGTAAGGACACAGTATGGATGGTGGGGTGTTCAACAGAAGCCAGGCTAGGTGCAGGGGGTTCATGTGGAAAAAGACTACAAAAGAAACTTATTTGTGTATTACCAAGAAAGCATGAGCTTTGGAATTGGACCAGACCAGTACTCCGCTACAAATTTCAGGGCATCACATAACCACTAGATCATCAGGTATTTGAAGTGTTGTACTGTACTGTGGTTTGCCAAAGAGAAAGTCCACTGGATACAAAACATTTTCAGCAAGTTAAATTAAACAAAATGAACAAAACCAAAGGCTAACGTGTACTGATCAAAATAATCCACATGTTAACACATGGTGTTTATCTTTCTGGTGAAACAATTCAAAACAAGGGGGGAAGAAGAACTAGTTAGCACTATAAGGAGCCATGTGGGTCTCTGCCTCTGGCTTCAATGATGTCATCATGACTCATCACTTAACACACTTGGTAGGCATTTTAGGGGTCAAGCAGGGCTGTTTTTGGAAACTGAAAGGCTGATGTTTACATTTTCCAAAAGCTATGAAACTGCATTTATGTTACTTACATAAATGCAGTTTTAGCATGAATGTAAACAGCAGACTTTAGTTTACTTTGCTATGAAGTTAGATTTTGGAGTTTGCAGTTTTAAAAAACTGCTTGTTTATGTACCCTTTAACTTTTGCACTTCAACAGCAACATTATGATTTTGTGGTGAGTGCTGGTTTCTATCATTTTGTTGAACTGTTTGGCATTGGCCACTTTTCTGCTAAGGCCATTTATCAGAGTGGCCCTCTTTTGCCAGGGTGTCAATGCCAGAGATCATTAATTTTGTTCCCCATGCTTCTGGCATTTAAACAGACCACCCTCCAGCAACCCTGTCCTCTACACATACACTGCTTACTGACCAGGCCTGTTTGTACCCATTCCATGTGTTGTATTGCTTATCTTACTCCCCTCCCTATCTGATGTACAGTAGTTCTTACTGTCTGGTGCATGCCTCTTTCCTGTTTCCTATCCATATTATTCCATGCCTCCTGTATTCCCCTCTGATCAGGTGAGTTCTTGCTAGATTTTCCAACACTGAGATTACCATGGGGATGATCCTAGCTGCAGCCTCCACTAAATTTAATTTAAATGCCCTAAACTTTATGTCTTGAATCTTTGACCCAGTGCACCTTTATTCCCTCCCAAGCAGGATGAAGGCTATCAAGTTTAAGAAGGCCTCTATCCCACCAAAAGATGCCTAGGTCTCCCAGAAAGCAAAACCTCTTTTTGGCGTACTGTTCTTTCAACCAATTGTTGAACTGGAAAACTTTTAGCTTCCTTGCATCCCCCTTCTGTATACTGTAATGACCTCTGAGAAAGTCACAATACCAGTAAATCCCTTAAGCCTAGAGCGTAGTTCCCTGTAACTATCCTTTACTGCTCCCAGTGATTTTCCTGCCAGATTGTTGACCCCAAAGTGGATGTCACAATGCCTCTCAGAATGCCTTACTTGTTACTGTGCTCTGATTTTCTCACTCAGTCATTCAGCCATCAATCTGGTCACAACTCCCTCAGAGTTGCTTCCTTGGAGTCTTAACACAGGCTCTTGCTCACACATATCAAGATCAGGCTTTTTCTCACACAGTATAAGACCCCTTGGTTATACTGTATGATTCTTGAAGTCAATCCAGTGACACCTGACTCCTGCTGTGCTGTGGAACAACCCTAACTGATGCATTACATGGAGTTTTTTGCCATGAATTTCCCTTCTTTTTGAGAATGTGCAATATAAATAGTGAATGGAATGTGGTGGTGGGAGTGCCGGGCCCTTCGGGTCCCACACTCCCACCATGCTGCCCATGTCTGTGTAATAACCGTAACAATAATGCTAATGCTAACAGTAATGGTAATGGTGAGTGAAATGCTAATAGTAACTGTAACAGCAACAGAAATGTTAACGCAAATGCAAATGGTAACTGTTACGGTAATGCAAATGGAAATGCAAAGACAACTGGTAATGCAAACACAAACACAAATGGTAACAGTAACAGCAAGGTGATGTAAGGCAACAGCAGCGAAAAGTCTGTATCTCGCTTTGTTTCTGAGATAACAGCACAAAGGCAATGTGATCCAGCAGTAGCAAAAAGTCTGTATCTCGCTTCATTTCCAAGATAACAGCACAAAGGTGATCTGAGTCAACAGTAGCGTAAAGTCTGTATCTCGCATTGTTTCCGAGATAACTGCACAAACGCGATATGAGCCAACAGTAGCGAAAAGACTGTATCTCGCTTTGTTTCTAAGATAACGGCACAAAGGCTAATGTGAACCAAACCACTGAAAGGCACCTCCGTACCACTAGGGCTACCTAAGCTATAAATTTCAAGTCACTAGCACCATGCATAACGCTATGCGCAAAAAATTAACAGCGTCACGCAGTATCTCCGCAGCAAATTATTTTCCCAACAGCATAATTCACATCTCCAGAACAACCACTCATCACCCAACAAATTTCATGTTAAAAGAACAAACCATTCCAGAGATATTTAATTTTAAAATTTGTGCATCTTTAAGAAGCCATCCACCACAAAATGGCAGAACTTGCGCCCGTAAATGTGCTAAACTGGCGGACCTGGTGGACAAAAAATCTTTAACCATGAGGGGAGACAATTTCAGATGGCAATAACTCTGGAATGGAACAATATTTTGTCACCAAACAAAAACTGGCATCTTTCTTGAACAAAGGGCTTTCTAAGTGCCAAGCTTCACACCAATAAATCACACAGTGGCTGCGCTGTGTGTCATGCAAGATAGTGAAACAAAATAGCAAAAACTGATTTGTTTGGCACTGCACTGCTCAAAAACTGTATATACCAGTGGAGTAGAAGTTGGTTACTAAAGAGATGTATGATGTCACTCCATGTATACCAAATCTTATCCAAATCTCTTCAACGGTTGCAGAGCAGCACAAGCATAAAACTGTGCACATGTGGCAAAAAATACATTTTTGGAGCTTCATTGTGCAAAAAAAGTATGCAGATGTCAAACAGAAAATGATAAATCCACAGAAGTACCACAGTAGATCACATATTACAAATGTCACACATATCCGTTAAACAGTTGTAAAGTTATAATCACACAAAGAATGTTACGTTCAAGCACAAACGCAAACAGTAACGCCAACAGTGACACAAACAGAAACAGTAACGCAAAGAATAACAGAAACGCAAGCGCAAATGTAAACACAAACATTAATGTAAAAACAAATTTTAATGATAATGCAAACAGAAGCACAAACGCAAGCGGTAACGCAAGCAGAAATGCAAACAATAACAATAATGGTGACACAAGCGTAACCAGTAAGACAAGCATTAACGGTAATGTAAACGCAAGTGAAAAAGCAAACGGTAATGGTAATGTAAACACAAATGCTAATGGTAATGCTAACAGTGATGCAACTGGAAACACAAACACAAATGGTTACGTAAACACAAGCGCAAATGCAAACGGAAACGGTAAGGGTAACTTAAACAGAAACGCTAACGATAATGATAATGGTGATGCAAAAGTAAACGCAACCTCAAACGGAAACACAAACGTAAGTACAAATGCAAAAGGTAATGCTAATGGTAACGGTGACGCAAAAGGAAAAATTAGCACAAACGGTACCATAAATGCAAGCGCAAACCCTAGCGGTAACAATAATGGAAACGCAAAATGGTAACACAAATGCAAATGGTAACAGTTACACAAACGCAAGCGAGAACGCAAATGGTAATGGTAACGCAAATGCAAATGGTAATGCAAAGGGTGATGCAAAAGAAAACAGTAATGCAAACAGTAACACAAGTGCAAATGCAAAAGGTAACACACACATTGACACAAACGTAAACGGTAACGCAAATGGTAACGGAAATGCAAGCAGAAACATAAATGCAAATGCTAACAGTAACAGTAATGCAAATGCACATGTTTTTTGTCCCAATAAGGTGCATTCAGAAGCACAGTGAACAGAAAGAATGTGGCCATAATAATGGCCCTCGTACCAGAAAATGTGCACTTGGAATACTAAATTGCTGACATCTCAGGAACCATCTGATGTAGGAAAAAAATTAAAATCTCATATTATTTATAACTTTCCAGACTAGTTTTGCCTTAACCTCCTAGTGGGGGACTCAGCACTGTTCTGATGAAAAGTCTGTATGTCTAACAGTTTTCAAGATACGGGCCCCAAAAGGCGCTGCAGACTCCGTAATGTTATCCTATGGGAAAAATTGTCAACTTTGAAGTACCTTAACTTTGCAGCCCTATAATATTTTGTCACCAAACCACCGAAAGGCACATCTGTGGGATCTTGGCTCTCTTCTCTGCATATTTCAGCCCAAAAGACCAAACCGTTCTTTTGCAGCAGGGTGGCAAATGTACCCTATTGTTTTGGGCATAGTGTCACAAAGTACTTTCACAAATCATGACACTTTCACAAAAAAAATCATGAAAGTGTTGCATTTGTGAAAGTACTTTGTGACACTACTTTTTACAAAAATTTAAAAAACATATTTCCGGCCCTCATGAGACACATTTGTGTACAAAGACTCTATGTCCAGTGTTACCAAAAGACAGTGTTGTTCTGTTGGTATGGCCCCCAGGACACCCAACATATGTGTAGTAGCTCTTATTATGACGGAAGGGTCGCCTCAATATCCTTACTGTAAATATCAACAAATATGGTTAGGGGTTCTGTGAGTTACCCTATCTCAGATACAGTTGTACATCATGGTGGATTAATCAAACTTTTATGCACTTTTAGCAACACTTACAGTACAGTACTGCGGATTGTAGGTCTAACTGGACAATGAACTTTAAGGTAATCTAAGGTTTGCTGAGAAATAACACTGACAATATAGGCATTTTGTAGTAGAAAGGCATCAATATCTCTCTTAAATTACATTGTTAAATCAGACTTTAATGTTACATACAAGGTGGTATTTGCCAGTTGTTTGTAAATGTCTTCATTGTATTTCTCAATATCCATAAGGAAAGTTGAGCCACCTTTATCTGCCAGCTTTATTTATTTATGTTATTTATTTAATAGTTGGTGACTGGGAAAGGCACACTGAGCCGAGGTTCATTTCCAGGTGTGACCTGGGGGGGAGGGTAGGATAGAGTACTGGTAGAAGTAACACATGGCAAAAAAAATGATCATGACACAATAATATTTATACAGTAACATATACAAAATCAGAATACAATGGCCAGGGGAACAAGGCCACAGTGCAGCACAGCTGTTAAAGCAGTGCAGTTAGAGAGCATTGGGACAGGAGCAAAAAACAACAGATAAATGTTTAAGCAGGTGCTTGAAGGTTGAGAGAGAGAGAGGTAGCTTGGAGAAGAGCAGGAGATAGTTGATTCCCGATCGAAGGAATATGGTAGGAGAAGGTGGATTGACCAGAGGCTGAGTAGGGGTGTGGAAGGGAGAAGGAGCAGGAGTCCCTGGAGCAGACTGAATAGGAGGAGGGATGGGCCAGTGACAGGAGAGAGAGGAGAGAGAGGAGAGATAGGACAGAAGGGAACCATACCAATACTTAGCAATTAGTGCAAAGGAGTGGGTCTGGCGATGATGGGTAAGTGGAGGGATAGATAGAGAGAAACAGCAGGAGCAATGGTGTGTGCAGAAAAGGGAGCATGAGGTGAAGCAGCAAAAGGCATGTAAGAGGGTGTCTAGTTTGGCCAGGGAGTTAGAGAGGGCAATGCCGTAGACTGTGTCCGAATAGTCGAGGACAGTTTTGATTACCAGCTTTGGCAAATGGGAGGGGAGATACAATTTTGTTTCAGTACAGAACTCCCAGGTTTGGTCAGAGTCTGGAGTATAGAGAGTCTATGTAAACCAAAAAGTCAAAAGTGTCATTAAGCCAGACCCCAAGGTATTTGAATGCAGGGACTGCTTCCGAGAGGCGAGCCATGGGGTCACTAATATGAGAAAAGATGGGAGCTTGGCCAGTTTTTGCCTTGTGTCGAAAATCATTGTAACAGTTTTTTTAGTGTTGACTCTTAGTTTACTGTGAACCAACTAAGTATATTTATTTATTTATTAGCTTTTATTGACCAGATAAGTGCATTAGGCAATTAGACCTGCTGATTTTCAAGCACGACCCTGGAGCGTACAGAATACAAAGCTGCAAAATGCAGAGCATAAACAGTAGAAAATAGTACATGTGGCTAGCAGGACCCCACGCAGGAAGGTCAGAATACAACATCAACTATTTGTACAGAAGACTAAAGAAAAGAGACTAAAAGACTAAAAAGAGACTAAAAGAAAAAAAACAAGTAATCATAACCAGTGCAGGACCCCAACACAGGAAGGTCAGGCAAAATGGAATACATATAGACATAGGACACCCAGAATAAGAGAGAGATAACAATAGCAGGAAGCAGTTTAGTAGCGCTCAACACAGCGGTAATTGCAGACAAGACAGACAACAACAGATACACAGGGTTAAGAGCATTTGTAGACACCACAAGTCTGTAAGTGAGAGAAGAGTGCTTTCTTGAAAGAGTCATGAGATGTGGAGCTCCGAATCTATAGAGATAGGGAGTTCCAGAATTTGGGAGCAAAGTAGGAGAAAGCTTGTTCTCCCATTCTTGCAAAGAAAGTGGGGACAGAGAGCTGAGAAGAGGCAGAGGACCTAAGGGAGTGAGAATAGGTCTCAAGGATTAACATAACTCCAAGAAAGTCAGGTTGGGGAATTCTGGTTAGAGAGTTAATAAAGCATCCAAGGGTGCAGGAGCGCAAGTCATTGGGAGTCAGCTAGTTTAAGGAGGAGTAGAGTAAACAGTGGTGGGTGAGTCAAGGAGCAGACAAGGCTAATCTACAGATATTTTGTGTGTGACATCCCACTTATGGAGAGCACCTACATTGGCCTGGAAGAGGACAGATAGAGCATATTTGAGCCCCGGGAGGAGGATACCATGGACTATGGAAATCCTGGACAAGGGGGTCAGGGAATGGCGAACTTTGTAGTTGCTCCAAACTTTATGTTGATATGCTTACAGACTTCATTTATATGAGAGGAAAAATTAAGAGAAGGGTCAAGTGTCACTCCTAAGTATTTAAAGGAGTCAGTGAGTATGCTGTAGGGGGGTCTCCACCTCGGGGGTAGGAGGACCAGAGGTGTAGATGATAACATCATCAGCATACATGTGGAGTTCGGAGTTTGAGTAAACAGTGGGGAGGTCATTAATGAAGAGGGAGAACAGGACTGGGCCCACGATGGAGCCTTGGAGGACCCCAGCAAGGATGGAGAGCGGGGAATACAGGGTAAAGCCCACCTGGACTGATTGGCACTGGTTCATGAGGTAGGAGCTGAATCAGTTTACTGTTGGAGCCACCAGGCCAACTAAGTGCAGCTTTAGTAGGAGTGAATGAGACACCGAGTCAAAAGACTTTGCTAGGTCTATGAAGATGGTGGCAGTGACGTGCCCAAGGTCCATCCTTGAGAGGATAGAGTCTGTGACAAGCAATAAGGAGGAAGTGGTGGAGTGACCCCTCCTTATTCCAGCTTGAACAGGGGAAAGGGTGCCAGACACTGAGAGGAGTTCTGCAAGCCTAGTGCAGACTAAGGACTCTTGAATTTTGCCTAGGGATGGGAGGAGGGATATGGGATGGTAATTCTCAGTGGAGGCTGGGTCACTACCTTTGTGGAGTGGTAGGACCTTGGCATCTTTACAAGCCAGAGGGACTTTCCCAGAAAAGAGGGAAAGATTCAGGATGTGCATGAGTGGGAGGGTGATGGCTGGAGCCGAGATATGGAGAATCTTAGGGTCAATGCCAACAGGATTATTTTTGTTGGGGTTAAGGAACCTGAGTTCTTGAAGGTCTTCCTGCTGGAAGATTAAGGGGAAGTGGTATCCATTTGAAAAAGGAGGAGGGGAGAGGGCAGGGGTAGCCAGAAGGGGGTGGTCAGGAAAAAAGCAAGTGGTGAAGAACTTGTTGAATGTGTCAGCAACAGACTTAGGGTCTGAGAGCAATGAGCCATCCACTGAGAGGGTGGGGGGGCTGCTTGAGTGGGGGGGTCACAAAGGAAGTGGATTGTTTTCTAGAAGCTAGCAGGGAGGTGAGGTTGGAATGCAGGTGGTCCTTGAAATAGTTCACCTTCACAGCATGGATGTCCTTAGTACTTAAGTTTCTTTAGTTCCTGTATGCTTGGTGGTTGTCCAGGGTCTAGGAGGACAGTGTATAAAAGGAGCCAATTAGTCACCTTAGCCATTGAGGCATTGAAAAGTTAGAGACTAAATCAAGGGTTCCACCTTAATGATGGTGATTTAGCTTACTCATACTGGAATTCCAGTCTGAAACCAAGAGGACCCACTCCTCACATGGAACTCAAAGTAAATATAGCCATTTTTGGCCATGGAAAGTTTAAATATGCAATGTTGTGTGTGTGGGGGGGTGTGTGCACTGGTATCTTTGGGTTGATTGAGGATTTGAAGAGGGGCCCATGCCCGATCATGCAGTTTGTACTGGACGATAAAGTTAGCAGTAATCAATAGGTGATGGAAATGCTTAACCCTTACTTTTTTAAGGGGGACGTGCACATTCCAGGCTCTGGTGAGGGTGCTTATGAATATGCCTAGGACTGAGTCAATGTTGAGAGCGGAGAACATGGGGACCAGTCAGAGGTGTAGAGGTCATGTAGTAGGGCGTTGGTGTTGAGAGCAAAGATGTGCGAAGTTGGGAAACTTCGCTCCGTGAACTAATTCATGGATTTCCCTTATTTTGCAAAGTTAAATTTGTGGTGCGAAGTCCCAACTTTACCTCCTAAAAACTCCACAAAATATGGAGTTTGAACTCCACCAGCAGAGATTAGCAACTCTGTATTTTGAGGAGTTTTCAGTGGCCCCCGCTGTTTGCTGGCACCACAGTAACTTAAATTACCTAGTGTCCTCACCCCCATGGCCGATCATCAGCCCAATATATAATTAAATTCCCTGGTGTCTAGTGGTCCCCACTTTATCCAATCATCAGCCCGATATGCAATATCATTAAATTCCCTGGTGTCTAGTGGTCCTTCCCCCACCGATCATGGCCCAATGTACAATTATATTTATATTCGTTGGTGTCTTCTGGTCCCCCCTGCCCATCCCTGGCCCACTGTTCAATTACATTCCCTGGTATCTAGTGGTCCCCCACCCTGGCAGGTAGTGCCCCTCCATGCTGCTCCCCCAACTGACCCTGAGTGGGCAACTGGCACAGTCCTCCTCTCTCCAACACACTGGCCCACAACTGAGCTGTGAATGAATGAGCACGCACTTGTACAAGTACATACTCATTCATTGACAGCTCTGTCAGCTGACTGACATGGTGGAGAGAGGAGGGCTGTGCTGGTCTCCCATTCGCGGTTGGGCTGGAGGACAGCCAGGTGGAGGGGCACTTCCTGCATGGTGGGGGCAGTGGGAGGACCATTAGACACCAGGAAATTTAATTGAACAGGGGGCCAGCGATGGGCTGGGGTGACCACTAGACACCAGGGAATTTAATTTAATTGTACATTGGGCAGCAATCATCGGGGGACCCACTAGACACCAGGGAATTTAATGCTGTCCTGGGTAAATGATCAGCTATGGGGGAGCCACTAGACACCAGGGAATTCAATTATGCAATGGGTGGATGATTGGCTATGGGGTGGGACCACTAGACACCAGGGATTTTAATTATATATTGAGACAGTGATTGAATATTGGTGGGGGGCCACTAGAAACCAGGAAATTTAGTTATACATCAGGCCGATGATTGGCTATTGGTGGGGGGGCACTAGTCACCAGGTAATTTCATTGGGGAATTCACCATTTGTGTAACTTGGCCTTGCTTTTAGGTTTTTTAAGTGCAATTTGCACTTTAAAAAAAACAGAGTTACAAATGATGAATTTTTTATTAAACTGGACAAATTCAGGAAATGATACACAGAGACAGATCTGGCAACTTTGCCAGAAATTCACTGGCAAATTAAAACTTTGCTGCATTACTAGTCGAGAGCCCTGAGTGAGCGGTGATAGATGTATTTGGGGACTGAGCGTGTGGGATGCACCTTACTAACACAGTAGGACAGAAAGTAGTTCAGTAAAGATCTTGGGGAGGGTTCCTACTACTATAATGCAGTAGAGTAAAAGGAAAGTACCCAGTCTAACAGGGAGTGGTTATGGGAGCAAGAGTTTGGACAGATAGCGTCTATAATAAGCTGGGTGAGGTTTAGCAATTTATTGTCATTTACCATGGACATGAATGTAGGGAAAAGCCAGTTAACATTAAAATCCCCAAGAAGAATGAGCTCCCCAGAGGAGGCGTGGTTGCTGATTGTGGTGATACATGAGACAAGTGAGTTAGGAGAAAGTCTGGGGAGGCATATAAAGCCCCTATATATAACAGAAGGGTGGCAAGGATGATTAGTTTGGCAACTATTAGTTCGTGAGAAGAGGGGCGAGATTCTTGAAGAGAGATGGAGCAGGAGAGAGAGAGAGTGTGCCGGGTTTAGGTGGTCACTAATCCTCCATGTTTTCCTCTATCTTGGAAGAAGAGGTTGTAATCTGGAAGTGCTATTTTGGAGTCAGGGACCTTGGATGACAACCAGATTTTGGAGATGCAAATGACATCAGGGGAGTGCTGGGTGGTCCAGGCTTTTAGATCACCAAGTTTAGGAAGAAAGTTCCTAGCACTGAGAAGGATAATGCTGATGCCTTTAGGTAGGACAAAGGGGGAAGGTGGACAGGAGGACGGGGTTGAGTTCAACATCCCCAAGAGAAGCAAAAGGAAAAGCAATGGGGGGGGAAGAAAGGGAGAGTTCCAGCCTTTGAAGTGGCTGAGGGGAGGGAAATAGGGGAGAGACAGCTGAGGCAGCAGTTGCAGTGAAGGGATTCTAAGTTTGTTTGTTTGTTTATTCACTTAACGGGTAAGCACACTGGAAAACTAGTTCCTTTTACAGGTGCAACCCACACAAAATTATATACATTAACTACAAAACATACATAAACATACACATACAATACAAACATAGCAGACATAAAATGTCTTTGTTACAAAAATTGTTCATAGAAAACATTTACAATCAAATTGGGATTCAAAAAACATCCTCAGTTCAACAGCAAGCATTTTGGCAGAACATAACTGTCTAATATCATAAGGAATTTCATTCCAAATAAATGGAGCAATATAAGCAAAATATCTCTGTCCACTTTTAGTTTTCATAAATGGAATCTTAAAAAGCGTGCCATCTGACCTATGCCTAGAAAAATAGCCATCATTATACGGTCTCAGCAAATTACATAAATTATGTGGAACCCCAGAGTTAACAATTCTATGTGTAAATTTAGCTATATAATAATGAACATTTAATGAAACTGGTAACCAACCCATTTCTTTCAAAATCTCACAATGACAAGATAATTTAGGGTAGTTTAACGCAAATTTAGCAATCAGCTGAAGTAAAGTGGATTTCCTTGAGATCACTGTCAGAGAAGCAGTGTCAGTTATGATGGCAGCATAGTTTACAGTGGGAACTAAACAATGTTTAGAGATAGCCAGCCTAGACTCCGGAATAAGAAATGGACGAATTATATACAAAGGAGCCATTCTACAATGAATTATTGAGGTTACTCTCATAAAATGAGGTTCACAACTTAAATTTGAGTCTAATAGTACCCCAAGATACTGAAATGTATCTACCTGATCAAACATTAATCCATCAAGAGATTTGACTTCCAAACAATGTCCCTCAGATCTTAATCTAGCCGAGGTTCCAAAAACCATCACCTTTGTTTTTGATTTATTTAAAACCATTTTACAAGCCATAAGTGATTATTGAAAATTACACATTTCCTCTGTTAAGGAAACACCTAAGTCCCCAACAGAAGAACCCTGCATGTATATTACCGCATCATCTACATAAAGAGTTAGAAAAGCATTATTAATGACATTCATTTGTTAGTCAAAAAAATAAAACAAAAGCGGTCCTAGTATGGAGCCTTGTGGGACCCCACATTTTACCAATACAGAGTCAGATACAACACCTCCATACTTAACCCTTTGAAACTTATTGGTTAGGTAATCCCTCATCCAATCCAAGAAAGACTCTCCAGCTCCCAAAAACTCTAATCTAGAAACTAACAACAGATGATCTACTAAATCGAATTCCATGGTCAAGTCCACAAACACGGCACCGGTCAGACACCCTTTGTCCATACCATCCAGTACCGTGTTTGTGAACTCGACCAAGGCAGTCTCAGTACTTCTTCCTTTTCGGAAGCCATGTTGATTCTGAGACAGTAATCCCAAAGAATCCATATATTCAATCAACTGATTATAAACTATCCTTTCCTGGACTTTAGCCGGGGTAGACACAATTGAAATCGGTCTATAATTACCAAATTCCTGGTGCGAACCAGACTTAAGAATGGGAGTCACCAAAGAATGTTTCCATGTATCAGGTATAATACCTGTCAAAAAAGACAAATTAAAAATAACACTTATTGGATACGTTAAAACTGAAGCCGCATCTGCCAATAAACGGGGACATAAACCATCAGAGCCAGCTGAACTATCCCTTTTAATAAGCCGCAGTAACCTCTCAACCTCTTTTGGGGTAGTAGTCCTTAAATAAAATTTTCGACCCTCTAGAAGACCATCAGTATTTCCTAGATGATTCACATCAGACTGGTCACTACAAGAATTAAATGGTGCAGTAAATTTTAAATTGAACTCATTAGCTATTTTTATTGGACAAGTTAACAAATCACCATTCAGTTTCATCGAACCTAATAGACAAACATTAGGTTTTATCATGGTATTAATTGTTTTCCAAAATGTTGTAGTGTTAGACAAGCCTTCATATTGTTTTTGATGAATAAAATCTGTTTTAGCTTTCTTTATCTGGACCTTACATTGATTCCTTAATGTCCTATAAATATGATAACTAGAAGCAAAATTTTTAGCTTTATACATTTTCCATGCCCTATCTCGTTGTCTCATAAGCCTAATCAAAGAAGGTGTTGACCACCCATGAGTTTTTCCTCGAACCCTTCTTTTAACAAAGGGAGCAAACTGGTCCAGAACATGTGTAAACTCAGTAATAAAAAAAATCTAAAGCAAAATTATCACATCAGGAATAGAATGTAAATAAGATCAATCTATTTTACCCAACTGTGAACAAAATGTGTGCACATCAAATTTAGTAAAAGATCTTGAAATCCACCATGATTCCATATACAAAATACTGGGTGATGATCATTTAAGGCATCAGAGATCAAACCACATTTTATCACATTAATAGACTTGTTTGATAATATCCAATCCAACAATGTGTGGTAACCAGATTTGTTATTATGTCGAGTAGGCAAAGTAACCAATTGTTGCAGACCAGAATGAAACAAAACAGTATTTAATTTTGAAATACCAGGACCAATCCAATTTAAATTAAAATTCCCTAATACTATTAACTCTCTAAATGCCCTATTATTTAATTTATCTACAAATTACTGTAAACCCAATTTACTATCATTAGGTGGAAGATAAACACAACAAATTGTTAATTTCTTAACAAAACCTAATGTTAACTGAATGGTGATGTGTTCACAATAGTCCAAGTTACCATTAAAAATAGAGGACTCATTTACCACTAAATTATCCTTAACATAAAACAAAACCCCTCCCCCTCTACCAGTAATACAATCTTTTCTAAACAATTTATAAGCAGATATACATATTTCAGTATCTAAAGCAGTAGAATTTAACCAAGTTTCTCTCAATGCTAAAACATCTGGATCATATAAGCTAATCCACGACTCCACCTCATGAAATTTAGGCAGTAAACTCAGAACGTTAAAGTGCCTAATTTTAAGACCTTGAGAACAATGCAAAAAATAATCACTATCTGCCATATCATTCAATAAAGGACCAGGGTTAGTTTCGACATTACCAGATCGAATTAGTAAGAGTAAACAATAAGACCAAGTCCTTGTACAGACATACTAAACGCATGTTCTTATCTTATATTTCCGAACACAATACCCCAGATTATAACTCATATACTTACCTTTTATCCCAAAGAGGTAACTATAATTAAAAACAAAATCAAACTGCTGAATTTCAAATTCAATTTTCTGGTCATCTTCCTGAGTTCTAAAATCATTTTTTAATATATGACGACGAAAAAAAATCAGTGCAAATAACACAAAATATTTACACTGCACACAATACTATCTCCCTATTAATCATAATGACAGTACAATATAATGCCAAACCTTTATATAATAAATCAAAACACAAATCTACAGAGTTTAGTGGCCTGTCAGTCCCGGGTCTGGCTCCGGTCAGACTCTTCACTTCACTTTGCCATCCCACTTAGTCGCTGCCGCTGAATGAAAGTGCAGGCTTTTAAACAATTGAAGTTGCCCCCTCCTCCACTTCCCAAAACTGCCACCAATGGGAAAAATGTGGAGATTAGAGTTCAATATACCTTCAGGTGTTAAGAATAATGCAGCAAGTGGCTTTAGGAGTGTACTGTTGCCTAGTGACCAAGTTCGATCTCTGCACCACCGCACTCTGATCAAATTGGACTCGTAGCAGCAGTTGCTTCTAAGTGCAGGCTTTAACACAGTTTACTTTAAATATTGCAGCACACAAAATGATCCACAGAGCAACTCAAACTGACTTTAAAATGTGTAGTAATAACTCAGTCTCACAATTTGGGAGGGAGGGGGGATAGCACAGACAAGACTGAAATTTCTTTGTTCACACACTAGCAGCAGAAGTTTAGGAGGGGGAAGCAAAGCATTCCAGAGTGGATAGAAGTTTTAGGTAAGGGGGTGAGAGTGAGGAAGGTTGGAGAGGAGCAGAGAGAATGATGAGAGAGGGAGGAGGGGAAAGGAGTGTGGGGGAAGACAGGAAGGGGAGGGGACAAGAGATGTAGTGTTCTGAATGGGTAGGATGAACAGAGGACTAAGGAAGAGGAAGAACAGAATTAGCATGATGAGAGTCTGCAAAGGATTAACTCCAATTCTTTGACAGCTAAAGAGTCCGCCCTTGGGATGTTAATGTACCTAGATCGATCAGTCTCTTGACAGAGTTTCTCAAATTCCTTCTGACATGCCTTTTCAAAGACATTCACAGCCATTCAGTAAGGTGGCATAAAGGTTAAGTAGGATTTAGGGGGTTGACCAGTTGAGGCTAAACTGGACTCTGTGGATTAATCAATGAGCTGTCACTACTGTTAGCAAGCTCAGCACTCTTCCACGGTCACCGCAGTCAATGATTTGGTGGACATCATTGCCTATCTCCTGGAAAAAGGATTGGCACGGGGTGCAGTGCTCATGGATCTGTCAAAAGCATTTGACACTGTGGACCATTAGATTTTGGTGGAACAGCTGATGGACACAGAGATATAAAAACTTGTAGATGGTTTAACTAATTTAAAAGGCAGATCTCAGCAAGTTCAAGTCAGAAGTGACTTATCCAATACCGCTTTCATTCATTGGGATGTTCCCCAGGGATCTATTTTAGGCCCTACCTTGTTTTTGATTTATATAAACTGCCTTACTGAATTAGTTACAAATACAAAAATAAGGCTTTATGTGGATGATACCGTATTGCTGGCAAGTGGAGTAAATGATGATTCAATGGAATTAAGATTACAAAATGATTATTCAAAACTATGCACATGGCTCTCTGGGTCCAAGTTGGTATTAAAACAGCAAAAAGTCTGTAACTATGATATTCAGCATTGCTCAAAAGAAAAAGGAAATTAACAATTATGGTGCCCCAACCCCCCCCAACCAGCATCAGCATCTGCAGCAGCAGTGGCCCAGCTTGCCATAGCCGGCTGCACTCCTCAACCTGCCCATCCGGCTTCCAGCCTCCTCAATCAAGGTATGGAGCTTAATTCTGAACAGGGACTCCAAACTCTGCATTACAATTGGACGCCAACCCTCATTACTGGAGTGCTATTGGAGGTTCCTCTCCACTTCTCCAAGCTGATTGTCCACTTTCTCTGAGCACTCTTCTCTATACTTTTCAAACTTCAAACTGATATTTCCCTGCTAGGCTTCTGATGTTTTTTTGCTAGGTTTAATAAGTGGAAGTGTAAATGTTATCCCGTCCCCATCACCCCCCGTCACTCTTTAAATCCTCTCTCTATCCAGAGTTACCTGCACCCCCCAAGCCCACTGATAAGTTACTACTGGAACAAAGGGAACTCCCTCCCTTAAAGGAACTTTACCTTTTGCTACTGTCCTGTAGCCCACTATTACTCCTATTTCATTCTAAAAATCATTTTTGTGATCTTCTTGTGTCCTTTTGTCTTATGTTCCCCTAAAGCTAAACTCTCCATTCAAAATATGCTCACCATGAAGCCCCTAATGTACTTCCTATTAACATCTGGGGTACCTCAAGGATCCATTTTGGGTCCAATATTATTTAATTTATATATGAATAATTTTGTTTTGACTGATTCTGATGTACAGTGTCATTTGTATGCAGATGACACTATTATTTATGTGAAAGGGTTATTATTAACTCAGATAGAATTTACTCTTCAGAAAGCATTTGATGAGCTTCAGTTATTCTATAGGGAATCTAATCTTGCTCTTAACCCAAAAAAATCACAGGTAATATTGTTCTCTAGGGAAATTAAAGAGATTTATTCCAATCTGGGTTTGAGTATAGTGACACTGGATAGTATTGTTCTTGAACAAGTCCAATGTTATAAATATTTAGGGATGTATATGGATAGATCATTGAATTGGGTTTCCCATGTAGAATATACGATTAAAAAAGTTAATTGTCGTTTGGGTGCACTTTATAGAATTAGGAATTGTATGGATGTTAATGTGAAACAGGTACCACGGCTACTTGTGATTCCTTGTTAGATTTTAGGGATATTATTTATACAGGGGCTACCTCAACCCGTTGGCCAGATTAGATGTTTCTTTTAATAAGATAGCTAGGTTTATCTTGAATGTTCCTAAGAGAACTCATAGGGAGAGAGTTATATCAATCTTTAAATTGGATGAGTCCTAATGATAGAAGGATATTTCATGTTCTGATATATATGGTTAACTCAGTTAGGGGTAGGGTACCAGAATACATTACTGATGAATTTCAAATTAGGATAATTAGAGGAGGGTTACGTTCTGCTGAGGGTATGGAATTTGTTTTGCCCAGAAGAAGGACGGGCTTGGGTAGAGAACATTTTTTCTATTTGGGTCCTAACCTATGGAATTCACTCCCAACTTATTTGAGGCCAATTGGTTTCAGTCCCAATTTGGGTGAAATAAAAAAGTTGGTTTAAATCTGAAGCTGTTAAAAGGTTAAATGATGAATAATTATGTATGTTTTGTCTTATGTCTCGCCTTATAATAGGATACATAACTGCACTTTATATACGTGTATTTTGTTGTTTATGTTATATGGATGTAAGTGTTATTGTAAATAATTTTATGTTATTGTTGTTCTTTTTTGTGTTCTTTTAATTAAGTTATTATGTATGTATGTATTAAGGACCTCACTGGAAATGAGCTTGTCTCAGTTGAGCCTCCTATTCTTTTGCATGTCAATTGAATAAAAATTTTACTACTACTACTACTTGCCTTCTTGGTGCCCATCTCAACTTATTTATTTAGCTTTTGTTAACCAGGTAAGTACACTAGAAAACACACATACCTATTTTCAGGTACGACCCGGAAGAGTACAGGAATGAAACACAGAAACATAGAAATATAGACTTTGACGGCAGATAAGGACCTCTTGGCCCATCTAGTCTGCCCATTTTCCTACCTACAAGATAGGCCGCAGATCCTAGTTAACCAACAGCCTATTTCTTCCTACCCCCCACAAGAATTGCCTTATGTCTGTCCCTTGAATTTTTGAATTCTCCCACAGTTTTAGACCCCACAACCTCCTCAGGAAGGCTGTTCCATGCATCCACTACCTTCTCTGTGAAATAATACTTCCTCACATTGCCCCTGAACCACCCTCCATCTTTAAATTGTGTCCCTTGTTCTTGCACGCCTTTTTCTGAAAGATGCTACCTCTTGGACTTTGTTGATTCCACTGAGGTACTTAAAAGTTTCTATCATGTCCCCCCTCTCCCTTCTTTCCTCAAGGGTATACATATTAAGCTCCTTTAGTCTGTCCTCGTACGGCTTCTCTTGCAGACCCTGCACCATTTTAGTTGCCCTCCTCTGGACTGCCTCTATCCTGTCTATGTCCTTGCAGAGATGGGGTCTCCAGATCTGGACACAGTACTCCTGATGGGGTCTCACCAACTGTCTGTACAGAGGGATAACAACTTCCTGTTTTCTGCTGCTGATGCCTCTCCCTATGCATCCCAGTATACTCCCAGCCCTCCCTACTGCCTTCTCACATTGCTTGCTAACCTTAAGGTCATCTGATATGATTACCCCCCAGGTCCCTTTCCTTTTTTTGTTGTTGTTACTACCTCCCCACCCCATTGTGTATTCTTCCCCTGGGTTCTTGTTTCCCCAGGTGCATTATTTTGCACTTCATTGCATTGAATCCTAGCTGCCATACTTCTGACCATTCCTCCAACCTTGCCAAGTCCCTTCTCATCCTTTCCATGCCTCCTTGTGTATCAACCCTGTTGCAGATCTTTGTGTCATCTGCAAAGAGGCATACTTTTCCTTCCAGTCCCTCTGCAATGTCACTTATAAAGCCATTAAAAAGGACTGGACCCAGTACTGAACCCTGCAGTACCCCACTAGTAACCCCTCTTTCTTCAGAGTGGACTCCATTTACAATTACCTTCTGTGTCCTGATGTCCAGCCAATGTTTTACTCAGGCTACCATCCTGGGACCCACTTCCAGGCTGGTTAATTTGACTATTAATCTTTTATGTGGGACTATGTCAAATGCCTTGCTAAAGTCTAGGTAGGCCATGTCCACAGCCCCTCCCTGGTGTACTACTTTGGTCACCCAGTCAAAGAAATCTATTAGATTCATCTGACATGACCTCCCCGCTGTGAACCCATGCTGCCTTGGGTCCTGTGCCTCACTGGCCTCTAGGTACTCAACAATTCTTTCCTTCAGAAGTGACTCCATCATTTTCCTACCACAGAGGTCAAACTGACAGGTCTGTAGTTTCCTGCCTCTGTCTTGGTCCCACTTTGTGAAGGGGAATCACATCCATCTTCCCTCCAGTCCTCGGGTACCACACCATCCTCCCATGATTTATTAAAAGAGTAGCCAATGGTTTCACTAGTTCCCCTTAATTCTTTAGAATTCTGGGTGAATTCCATCAGGCCCCATTGCTTTGTCCACCTTCAGTTTTAGGAGTTCTTGCAGAACCCTTTCTTCTGTGAAAGGAAGGGGGATCGACCCCCCCTATCAAGAGTGATTCTGTTAATTGGATTAGGCACTTCCCCCTCCTTTTTTGGGAATACTGAGCAGAAATATTCATTCAGTATCCCTGCTTTTTCACTGTCCCCCTCTGCCGACCCACCGTTCATTCTATTCAGCCTCACTATACCTCTCTTTGTCTTTCTACGCTCGCTGATGTACCTATAAAAGGTTTTATCCCCCTTCTTAACAGAGTTGGCTATCTTTTCCTCAGTTTGGGCCTTTGCTATTCTGACTTCCCTCCCTGCTTCCTTCTGCCTTAACTGGTACAGCTCTCTATCCTGCTCCTTCTGTGTTTCCTTATACTTCCAGAATGCTATCTTTTTCTTCCTGACTTTCACAGCCACCTCTTTTGAGAACCATAGTGGCTTTTTCTTCCATTTTAATATGTTTATTTGCTTCACACAAAGGCTTGTTGCCTCTGTGATGACAGTTTTAATGATTCCCCATTGTTGCTCCACACCTCCTTCTAGCCTGTTTGCTAGTGCTTTTCTGAGGCAGTCTCCCATCTTGCCAAAGTCAGCCCTCCTAAAGTCCAGTACCTTCACTTTTGTATGGCTTGACTCTGTAGCTGAGTTTAATGTGAACCACACTGTTTGATGGCCACTTGTTCCCAGATGGCAACCCACTTCTAGATCTGAGATCCTCTCAGTCCCCCCATTTGAGAGTATGAGGTCTAAGATTGCTCCCTCACGAGTGGGTTCTGAAACTAGCTGTCTGAGGCCTGCCACCTGTAGGGCATCAAGAATGGCTCTGCTCTTGGATGTGGCTGCAGCAAATGTGTTCCAGTTAACATCTGGCATATTCAGGTCTCCCATCAACAGTATCTCCCCTTTCTCTGCCATCCTAAGAATGCCTTCTATCATATCCTTGTCCATTCCTCGCCCCTGACATGGTGGTCTGTACACAATCCCTGTGCAGATTGTGGTGCCCTTTTCCAGTCTCCAAGGTGACCCACAGTGCCTCCTCTCCTCCCTGTTTACTCTTTTGTTCAGTTGCTTTTATCCCTTCCTTTACATAGAGAGCTACTCCTCCCCCTCTTCTCCCCTCCCCCCTTCTCCCCTGCCTGTCTCTCCTGTAGGTTATGTACCCTGGTATGATAACATGAAAACAGCATACAGAGTACAACTTGAAGCAAGTAGGGCAGATACGCTGAGATCAGAAAAAAAAGCATAACATACATAGAAGACAACTCAGGTTACAACAGTGGAGCAGTCAAATATAACATCAATACATAGTCACTATGACAATGTTCAAAGCAGCATATACAGATATATACAACATTCTAACACTTAACACAGGGCCACACCCAGGTGGGCAGGCAACCACTGTAGGACCAGAGCCAAGGTACAGGATATAATATGCTCAAGTACAATGCAGGTGGCCAGGTAATCAAGGAAATTAGGGGGGTTTAAGACAGTCACATACTAAGGAGAACTTCAAGTGTGTCCATAGGGAGGTTCATAGGCATGCCTGTGAGGGTGAGGAATGGACCTGGACTGGAAGGGAGTTCCATAATCTGGGGACACACAACACAAAATTCCTGTCCCCCTTTTGGGTGCTCCTAGCAGGAACCTTGAGGATAGCAGGGTCAATGGACCTTAGGGAGTAAACAGAGAAGGCAGCAGGTGCAAGGAACTCCACTAATCTGGGGGGGGGTACCTGAGCCCAGCACCTTACCCATAAAGCATCCCACCACAAAGTTCATGTGGTTGGATGGGGAGAGTCAGTTAAACTTAGTGTACAGATTGCAATGGTGAGTGAGTGAGTCAAGGGGCTGCTAGCACAAAACAGCAAATGTTATTGTAGACAATGGTCCACCTAGTGAGGTGGACCTTGGAAGTACAGGCAAACAAAAGTAGCCCATAGCAGAGAGATGGTAGAAACACACCTTTGGCCAATGCTAGATAAGAAGCTGAAGTAAGATTATTCTTTGCCCTATACACCAAACCCAACTTCCAGTTAACAGTATGACACACATTGCGGATGTGGTGACCAAGATCAAGCTGAGGGTCAAGTGTCACCCCAAGGTATTTGATGGAGTCGGTGATGAGAACAGGAGCACCATCACTACCCAAGATGCATAGAGGAACAGAGGAGGCCTTTATCTTAGCCTGGGATCCAGACAGCATGGCTTGAGTCTTTTTAAGATTTAGGACCAGCTTATGAGACAATATCCAGGATTAGATACTCCTGAAATCCTCACTCAGTTGCTGGTTAGTGACCCCAAAATCCCAAGAATGAGTGAGAATAACAAGGTCGGTGGCATACAGTATGGACCTGCAGGAGGCAACAGAGGAGGGAAGATTGTTGATGAATATGGAGAAGAGCAGGTGTTACACCTCACATGATGAACTGAGTTTAAAATCATTACCAACTAGCACAGGCTGCCCCTACTCAACAACTGCACTGGCTCTCCCAGTATTTACACACTACTCCCACAATCTACCATTCCCACACGATAATACCAACCCCATTCCTCCCCCAACCATCACCCTGCTCCTAATCTCCAGTAATCACACTAAGTGATACACACTCCATGAGACCCCTCCCATGAGGTAAAAATCTTTAGATTACAGGCTGTCAGAGTGATATGTCTGTTACTGCTCATATCAGGAAACATCCACTCTAATCCTGGCCCCAGAGCGATGGCCCTACTCCACTCCAGAAGTGGAGTCATATCACTGTTGTCTCACTTAGCATGTATAGTTTGCTGTCCAAGTTTAATGTCCTGCAAGTATGGGTTGCTCAACATAAGCCAGATATTTTATCAGTGGTTGAGACTTGGCTCTCACCAAGAACTGTGGAAAATGAAATTCAACTTGATGGCTATACGTCCTTTAGGTTAAATAGGACTAGAAAGCGAGGGAGGGCTGCCTCATTTATATAAAAGCTCACCTGCAGGAACAGGCCCTGCCACCCATAAATTCAGGCAACAACATCCAAAAGCTCTCAGTTAAACTTATGCTACGGACACAAGAGAAGGAAATTATCAATATTTCTGTTTACATCCCATCTAAGGGACAGGCCGCAGGATTTAAGGTTCTTCATGAGTGCCTCTCCAACCTCCACAGTAACTCCAAGGTGCTAGTCATGGGTGATTTCAATATAGATTCCCCCATGCACACTAACTACTGCACAGGGTCCAGGACCTTACTGGACTGGCTACTAACTAACCAACCTGAGCAGATCATCAGCTCAGAAGTTCTCCCTGATGCCATAAGTGAGCACTCCCCCGTCATCTGTACCTGGACTAACAAGTCACCTAAACTCCCTCAAAAGTGGTCACATCCTGTATCCTAAAAAAAGGCTACTGGGTCCCTTAAAAAAGCATCTCAGGCTAACAAATTGGTTCAACATCTTCGCAGTAGATGATGTCTATGTAGCTTTGAACTCCTTCATTAAGTCATTCAATGTGGCCTGTGACATCTATGCCCCTGTCACTACTAGGAAGATAAAGGATTCCCATAAATCCTTGTTAACCCCCTATCTCCTTGCCCAAATACATGCCAGGGACAACTTGTGGCACAAGGTGAGAAACTCAGTGAACAAAGTAGCGCCTTGGGTTCCTCACTCCCACACACAGCCCCTCATTCTACCTTAAGAAAATCTCACAATTTGAGGCAAAGAAATACCTTCAGAAAGTACTCAACAAATCCAGGCATAGCAGTGTTAGCCTTGACCCAAAGCTAATTGCCCTCACCTTAGATGTCATTTTAGCTCCCCTAACAAGAATACTTAACCTTTCCCTAACCTCTGGACAATTCCCAAAACTTTGGAAAGCAGCAGTTGTCACCTCTGTTTTTAAAAATGGGGATAGAACACTCCACACTAGCTATCGACCAATCTCAATTGTACCCCTATTTCTAAGACATTAGAATGTATCATATATGAGCAGTTAATTAACCATCTAGACAAATACCAACTTCAATGCAAGGAGCAACACAGTTTTAGAAAACAGCACAGTACAACAGTGCTGATCGAATTTACCAATTTCATACATGATTCTCTGAACCGCGGGGGCACTTAGTGGGGGCAACCTTTATAGACCTCACTAAGGCCTTTGATACGGTGAATCATGAGCTTCTCCTAACCCAATTAGGTGAGTCCACTGTATCCTAGACCTCACTGGGCTGTTTTCAAAGTTACCCCTCTGGGCGTGTGCAAAAAGTCTAAATTAGGAACACTTTCTCGGACAGCCTAAGTGTCAGCACAAGAGTCCCCCAAGGGTCCATAGTAGGCCCTTTACTGTTTAGTCTCTCCTCGAACACCCTCTCCCAAGTATGTCATGATAGAATCCTCCTTTATGCAGATGATGTGGTCATCTACACTAGCTACCCTGAACTCAGCACCCTTCAACAGCAAATGCAGCTTAACTTCAAGATAGTGGAAGATTGGTTCAGTAATGCACGACTCTTGCTAAACTATAAAAAAAACTAAAACAATGCTTTTCACCTCTTCCCACACCAAGTACAAATTTTCCAACCTGGAGATCTGAAACAAATAAAACAAAACTCTTGAAATGGTTCACTGCTTCAAATACCTGAGGGTCACCCTCGACAGCTCTTTATTATATTCTCTACACACAGACCAGGTTTCCAGGAAAGCAAGCAGGGTGATCAAGCGACTATATAAACATAAGCATGGCCTAATGGAGAAGGTGCTCAGGCTTGCCATAAATAGCTCAGTCTTCTCCATCATAGATTACAGGCTTGCTGTCTACAGTGCCACCTCAGACACAACACTAAAAATAATAGCCCTGACCCTGAACAAAGCATGTAGACTTCTCCTCAGAGCTCCATGCCTCACCCACACATGTGACTTGTACTCACGCACTCATTGGCTGGATCTTGAACTCAGAACCTGTTATCAAGTCTGTCTCCCAGCTAAAAAGGCAACCCTGGGCCAGACCCCTGTCGGGGTTCAGTCCATGCTCTGCCCTACAGCTCTGACTAGATTGACCAGAGGCACACAACCGAACCACTTTAAGGTACCTTTCTGCTATACAATGCAAGGCCAGCAATTCTTTGGATTCTGTGTCCCACATCTGCTCAACTCCCTCCCTAAGAAACTACTCACTGAGACCAAATTAGGTCCATTTAAGGCTAATCTACGCTCCCACCTCACTGGTCTAAAGAAGTGTTCCTGCTCACTATAACACTCCCTAGTGACCAATATCTGCTCATATATCACATGCACTTACTCCCTATAGGGTTACCACTGCCCTCAGTACACTTACCCCTTTTCCTCTCTACTCCCCCTTGTCAACTATTCCTCCCCTCTTCACCCAGCACTTCTATTGGCCATCCCTTCCTTTTGATCCCTCATCTATCACCCCCCTCCTCCCTGCTACCCTCCTTTCTCTATTCACAGCCCCACCCTACTCCCCTCAATTTTCCTCCCCTCAGTTTCATTCTTTATCATATTCTCTGCCTCCTCTTCTCATCCCCACCCTATGGGCAATGGGTACCAACCCCTGCCTCTGAACTCTGTTCCTACTTATTACCTCTGATTGTTTGTACCTCATATGTATCATAATTCTGTCATACCAATGATATGTTTGCATTTGATGTGCATTGCCTGCTGTTTATTGTCTGTTATGTACAAATTGATGCGAGACCTTTGCAAAAGAGCTCCCAGTTCAATGATTGTAATTCCAAGACTCTAATAAATAAAAAAAAAATAAAAGTAAAATTAAAACAAATAAAAATTAAGTTCTGGCTTAGGTGAAAGAATACAAGTATTTGGGCATATGGATTGATGAAAATTTAAAATGTGATTATCGTATAGAAGAAATAACCACAAAAATTAAAAGTAGACTTTGAGCCTTCAGGCACCCTGGTTATTGTATCAATTAACAAATAAGACCTCTTTAATAAACCAGTTGTTGGTTCCCATTTTAGACTACAATAGCCATGTATATGGTTTTGCAAACAAAGTCCTGCTGACTAAGGTTGAGGTGGTTTATAATTGCCTGGCCAGATTAATTTTGAGATGCGATTTTAGGACACACCATTGCAATTTGTACAGAGAACTTGAATGGCTAGTTCTAGAGAACAGGAGGAAACTAATCTGGGCAAATCAAACTTACAGAACAATGAATTTTGCTAAGCCAGTGTATCTGTTTGAAAAATTAGAAGAACAGAACATAAATATTGCTTAAGAAATAGCAAAATGAGAGAATTCAAATTGCCAAAGTCTCTGAACAAATACAGAAATATAACCTTTCCCTTTATTGCTATGGCTCTGTGAAACTCATTAAATAACTCCTCCAAGAGTGTGGCCAGAAATCCTAAACTTTGTATTAATGAACTAAAACAAGAACTATCAGTTTGTTATATGTGTAATGGATAATATAACTATGACTGGCTTTGACGTACATTAATAGACACAGAATGTGTGTATATACACTGTTTAGGAACTGTATGACCATTAAGATATAGAAAACTCCTTTTAGGATTTCTTGTGTAAATATTTATGTTTTCAAGTATTGTCTTGAGAAATGTATGAAATTTAATATTTCTTTTCATTATCATTATTATCTTTATAACTTACACAGGACCATCTTGTAAATAGGGTCCCTAGGTCCTAACGGTGTGATTTACCATCACATGTATAAAAATAAAGATTTTATTACTACTACTACTAGGTCTCTCTGTTTGTGTGACCATAGTCACACTGTATTGATTTGTAGTAATCCCCATCCTGGAACTGGAAGAAAATGCCTTCGGGTTAAGTTTCCTTGTGACCTTTGTAAGGTCAATAGAGAGGTCAAAAGATTGTATATCTGCGGTGGACACAAAACTCAGTCCCTTGTTAAGAACACTAGTTTGTTGTTCTGTTAATGGGAAAAATATAAACTTATTACATTCACTTCTTTGATGTTTTATATGCTTTGCCCACTTTCCTGCACCCTCCGGGGGCTTCTGACATGATTCTGTGGTTGCTTGTTTCTGTAATAATTATTTCTGCCCCTTCTTCTTGTGTGAGTATATTTATTTGAAACTGCACAATGATCTTGCTGCATTGTGGTGTTTGTGAGGTTTGGGGGTCTGGCAGTTTTAAAAAATCTTCTGCTGAATCTGTTTCAGAATGGACCTTGGACCTGACTGACTTCTACTCCTCAGATCCCAATTGTTATTTCCCTTCTTCCAAGGGAAGACTTTATCTTGTAAATAATTATGTTTGTCCCACTCAAATTTTTGCAGTTTCTGTTTTTATTTTTTGATCTTTTGATATTTATATCTGTAGAAACAGCTTTCTGAAGTACTTGTGATTGTGCTGTGTGAATGTAAGATGGCAGCCAGCTGAAGAGGTGAGCGGAGTGCTGTGCTGTTTACCATCGTTTCTGGTCATGGGTGAGGGAGGTGTAGAGCAGGAGATCCTTGGAGGGTTGGTAGTTGGGGTGGATAGATGACACTTGGATAGGGTTGAGGTCCACTAGATTACCAGGAAAATATTTATGATTTGTATACATGGGGGGCTGGGGGGGCACTAGATTCCAGGGATAGCTATATTTCCTATAATACAGGGGGACTGGGGGAGTCCACTACACACCAGGGAGATACTGATCAGTTTTCAACATGGGTGTATGGGGGAAGGGGGACATCCAGATGCCAGGCATCACTTTTAGTGCACAACAGTGTTGTGGGGGGTGTGCAATCATAGTGCCCAGTTTAAGGGCAGGATTTTGCTAGCGGTAAATGGCGCTGCTGAAACGTATGCATATGCTGCTTTGCCCATTATGGATGAGATGTATTTTGTATGATCCCAGTGCAGGTTATCATGGCACTCCAGGGGCCTCTGGCCTTGCATAGAGCACTGGTGCTAATCCCGGTTAGTGCCACATGAACTTATTCAATATTGGGGTCTAAATCTTACCCTAAAATCTAATGAGTCTCTGCATACAGCAAACAGTTCATGAAGAAATGGGTTCTTTCTCCTCTATAGCACACAGCCAGTCCCAGTTCTGTGTCTCGGTGATGGCCATAGACCACTAGTAGATATATGATCCTCCCCTCCAACAGCAATAATGCCAGTTTTGGCAACCTACAATCACACCTCCACAACCAATAATGCTCACCTCCTGAACTCTTTTTACCACCGCCTGAACTCCCTTACCTTAGCATCAAAGCAAAGCAGTCACCGTTTTTAAAATAAAAATGAATAGTGTACTCAGCCCTCTCACAGCTGCTCCCAGCTTCTTATTTCTCCTGTCTGGGGGAGAAAAAAAAAAACTTGCTGGACTTTTTATCCTAGGGGCTGCCCTAGGCCTCTAGATTTAATGTGACCCTCACTTCAAATAGTGATGGCACTAACTAAAATCCAGTTCCTCAACCTACAATGCCCTCATCTTGCATCCCAACTTTCCTTACCCCAGCATCACAGCACACAGTCCCAGATTTAAAATAAAAATTGAACTGGGCACTCTGCCTCTCATCACCACTACCAGCTGCTTCAGTCCTCCCAGCTGTAATATTTGATAGAAAAAGTAGCCCACTGACAATGAGATTCTGCAGCTTATCTGGACTAAATTTATTCTAAAAAATTTATATAGTGCACTTTGGTGGTTACTTAGTGCTCCAGAAGGTTGGTCCCTATGATCCAGATCAGGTAAGAATTAGAGATGTTGCAATGTTTTTATTCACAGGCAATGTTAAGGCAAAGTCACAAAATTCACCTCCACAGAGAATTTCATGAAGTTTTCCCATTTAATGGGAATTTCGTGTATGGCAACTTCGCCTTTCAACTTCGCCTTTGTATTGGAAAGGCAAAGTTTAGGGAAAAAAGTTTGTGTCACATGGAGAGCTTCCACAGGTCACCTGCTACATTCCCAGGGCGAGAAGTCTGTGTCTTGGTTTCAGTTTCTCAGTTGCAGTGAGACAGTGTGTGAACTGCAGCTAGTGGAGAGATAGGCACAGCAACACACTTTGAATTATAATTTGGCTTCAAAGCAGTTCTTTTTCAATGTTTTTCTGTTTATTCTGGTGCTCTGCACATTTCTTAAGTCCTTAATTGCTATTCTGAATCTTTTTGGCTGTTTTTATCTGTCTCTATCTTTTCAGTGTCCCAGTTTTAATTTAATATGGAGCAGGCGCAGCATGGAATTCATGGACCTGGCCATCGAGGTGTCCGTACCCATGGTGCTACAGCATGTTGTGTTGCACAAAGACATGTCTTTACTCTGTGGCTTCTGGTGTGCTGTGTAAAGTGAGAGGGAGACAAAAGGAAAAGAAAAACACAGTTAAAGCACCAATATTTGTTTTTGACTACATGGTTTTCTTAAGCAATATTGTCTGTCTGGCACAAATATTAAGATACCTTATTTTTTGTCTGTTTTATTTCATTCCTGAGTCAAGATACAGCATTTTGAGGTTTTTAAAAGTTCCCACTCCCGTGCAATGCCCACCTTGAAAAAAATTAAATGGTGGCACAAGATTCCACCAACCTGCAGTGACTGATGCCAACTGCAAAGATCAGTAGTACTAGTCTGTGAACAACAGTGAAAATAACTTACCATTGAAGCATACAATCTTGGCCTTTGCTGTACTTCAGGTGTTGCTGCCATGATGGGCTTGCTGTTAGGCTGGAGGCTTGGCTTGAGGAGTGGTTTCAGCTTGCCAGCTAGTGGTGGGATAGCTGGTGGGATGGATCACACACTGGCTGTTGGTATTGCTTGTAGAATTGCTTCCAGGCTGTCTAATGGCATGGCTCACACACTGGTTGTTGGTATTGCTGACAGGAGGGCTTCCAGGATGGCTGGTGGGGTGGATCACATGCTGGTTATTGGTATTACTGACAGGAGGGCTTCCAGGATGGCTGGTGGGATGGATCACACACTGGCTGTTGGTATTGCTGACAGGATGGCTTCCAGGTTGTCTGATGGCATGGCTCACACACTGGTTGTTGGTATTGCTGACAGAAGGGCTTCCAGGATGGCTGGTGGGATGGCTCACATGCTGGCTGTTGGTATCTCTAAGGATGTGACTTTCATGCTGTAACCTAAATCTTATGCTGTACACTAAATTTGTTCTGTCTGTCCTCTATGTGATGAGGTACCTTTGGAATGAGCCTCTGGTTCAAAGGTTGTAAACTGATGTACAAATAAATAAAATAAATAAATTGCTGATAGGAGGGCTTCCAGGATGGCTGGTGGGATGGCTCACATGCTGGCTGTTGGCTTTGCTGGCAGGAGGGCTTCCAGGATGGCTGGCGGGATGGCTCACATGCTGGCTGTTGGCTTTGCTGGCAGGATGGTTTCCAGGCTGTCTGCTAGGATGGCTGATTTGATGGACAGTATGCTGGCTATTTGAATTGCAGGCAGGATGGCTTCCAGGCTGTCTGGTGGGATTCCTGGTGGGATGGCTGGAGTGCTAGCTAGCAAGATGTGTGTTATGCTGGCAGAGTGAGGCAGTCATCAAAAGTGTTATTCCATATTTCTGGGCAACGCATTACATACAAGAGGGCAGATAGTGATCACAATGTTAATCAAATGGATTTATATCAATTTACAGATGTGCAGCACAACTTGGGGAAAACATTAACAGGGAAAAAATGCAAACATAAAGTAAAGGATTAGCCTTATGACAAAAGGAGGGATCTAAAACTTTTTTCCTTTAAGTGCTGATACCATCATCATCATAATCAAAGAAGTAGCCCTCACAGTCTTCCAGACTGGAGTTGTCCACACTTGAGAATGCTTTCTCCTTAACTACCTCATCCACCTCACTGGAATGCAGTTTGCTACTTGCCGCTATGCTGTTCTGTTTTGTCTTCATCACCACCACCACGCTGTGGTACAAAAACAGATGTGTTTAACAACAACAAAAATGGAAAGGGACCTGAGGGTAGTCATATCAGATGAACTTAAGGTGCGCAAGCAATGTGAGAAGGCAGTAAGGAGGGTTGGTGGGATACTGGGATGCATAGGGAGAGGCATCAACAGAAGAAGACAGGAAGTTGTCATCCCTCTGTACAGACAGTTGGTGAGACCCCATCTGGAGTACTGCATGCAGTTCCGGAGACCCCATCTCTGCAAGCACATAGACAGGATGGAGGCTGTCCAGAGGAGGGCAACTAAAATGGTGCAGGGTCTACACCAGAAGACATATGAAGAGAGATTAAAGGAGATTAATATGTTTGCCCTTGGGGGGGACATAATAGAAACTTTCAAGTACCTTAAGGGAATCAACAAAGTCCAAGAAGGTAGTGTTACAAATGCACTTAGCAGGTCAGGCCCTCTGCTCCCACAGTGCCAACTTCCGAGCACAGTAATGTGAACAGGTAATAGACAGGGTAACCCTCCTGTCTGCTTTTGGGTCCAAATCATCTTTAGTCTCAAGTACTGGGGGGCGATTCAAACTATTATATCCACAAAGTCATGTGTGCACTGTGAGTGACTGAGATACACATACTTCTTGCATATCTCTTTTTCTGCAAGATGCTACCCGTGATGTTTGGCCAGCTGGTTATGATTATTGTATGCTATTTGTAATATAAAAAAAATAGTAGGTGATTATCTCACATAAGACAGTCTGTGCTTATGGGTACCTCCCCCCCCAGGTTTCAGTGAAACTACAGTGACAAGTGACCTGAAACCAGGAGGTAATTAAAAGACCAGAGAGACATAATTAAGGGTCTCCTGGTTTTTTGTCTTAATTAGAACTGACCCAGCTGCCAGGCTATAGGGCTTGTAAAGTTTTATGATTCCTATAGGAAGAACATTTGTATACCACCATGTTGCTAAAAGTTGTAAAACCCTTTGATATGCCTTGGGAATAGAAACTTCTCAAGATCAAAGAAAAAATTTTTAATTAAGGAGTCATATTTAGGAAGTGGAATTTTTGCTGTCATCACCTTATTTAATATACCTCCTGATAGGACATCATGTTTATATTTTTTTCTATTCTAAAAGGGAGGCGCTAGATGACTCACCCAGGGAGTGGGGAGATGGAGTTGAAATGCATCCTTGTAACTGGGGAATATGTCATATCTTTTTGGGCTCTTAAGAAACACAGTTCTCTAACTTTCAAAGCACTACAGAGGTAATACATTAGATAGGAGAAGTCTAATTGTATTGAGGTAGGAGTTTTTGCTTTGTAGTCTTCCGTTATTCTTTTATGTGATTGTATGCTCTTTGATATATGGTTCTGTGTTTACATTTTTTATATATTTATCATATTTTTAGTAAAACCTATTATTTGAAAGACTGCCTGGGTGTGTCTGTCAGTTCTTTTTTTGCATGTGATGTATATATGGTTAAGTCTGATGAAACTGTTCAAGAGCATGATAGGGTTACCAAACTGGGAAAAGGTAAGAATATACCTAAGGTCTTTTATTGAGTTTTAAGGATTCATTTTGGAAGCCTGGCTTGGTGCCCCGGTGAAAGATTCACAGGAATGAGGCTTTGTAGGTGAGATATGTGCAGCAGCCACATAGCCATCCATCCACACCTTCAACAGATAATATACTGGTTGGCTGTCATAGACTCTAACAGGCAGCCATCATCAGGAAGGTGTTAGCCACTATCATGAATGTTTAGACCCAATCCTATCCACTTCCTCTCCATATCTGGCATGTCTGTCAGTTCTTTTTTTGCATGTGATGTATATATGGTAAGTGTGTTTGTCTGAGTTGGCTGAAGTGAATTGTTACCTTTGCAGTTATCTAGGTGTTTGTTTGAGTTGGCGGAAGAGAATTGTTATTTGTGCAATTAACTAGGTGTAGAAAGAGTTGTAAATTAGGGGGAGTGGCTTAGCTAGAAGGAAGCCAGGTGTTTTAGGTTTAAAAACTGCCCTAGATAGCTTCTGGCAGAGAACAGGCAGATAACAGCAAGAAGAAGGAACTGCTGTTATAACTATACTTCTCTACTGGGACTATATTGCCCTCCTTCCCTGCCTTCCACTCCCCACCCTTAGCTAGTTCTACTTTTATAGGCACAGGATTTGACTGACAACAGGAACTTCCTGTTTGGGATCAGGAAGTGAGTGATCGCATAACCACAAAAGACTCACCGTCCTAGAAGGAAAAGAGTAGGTCTCCACCCCCGCCACCAGTTGCTGGAGGTCTGACTCTGAGCAAGTAAGGAGACTATTGAGAAATATAGGAACTTCTTGACTCACAACAGGAAGATCAGGAGCTTTAAGGGCACAGAGGCAGTAAGTAAGTAAGTAGGGAGAAAAAAATAACAATAAATAAACAGAGGAAAGAGTAAGTATCCAAAACAACAGTTAAGGGGCCAGAAATAAGACATGATGGGAGTGGTGCAGTGCAGTGGCTGTGGAGCAGCAGTCTTCCAGGACACGTTCTGGAGGAGGCGGTGTTGTCCTATCTGCAGGCACCTCTCTGGGCTGAGGGAGGGGTTGTTCATCTCCAGGCTGAGTTGGCCAGGATTTAGGAGACCTTCTTTCCTACCCAGGGACCACCAGGGCCACTGCCATTGCCTCAGAGGTTGCCAAGAAAGAGAAGCAGTTGAACCACAGTGGGCTCAGGGAGTGTGAGGGTGGTGGAACAAAGGTGCAGCACTCCAGTTGTACCTCTCCACAATTCATTTGCTGTTCTGGTAAAGTGTGGTTCCTCTATGGCGGTACCCACAGTGGAGACCAAGGAGGATGCTGGGAACCTCCACAAAGGACACCCACAGGAGGGTGGCATGGGACCCCACAGGGGAAGTAAACAACTCCTGGTGGGGGACTCCATTGTTAGGGGCTAGAACTGGGGAAGGAAGGGGAGAGGGAGGTAAAGTGCTTGTCTGGCATCATGGCTTGGCGTGACAGAGAGCGAATCCTCAGGATCATGGGAGTAGCTGCACCAGGGAGGGAGCTGGATGTAATTGTCCACCTAGGGACAAATTACCTGGCTGGGAAAGGTATCAGAGCAGTGCAGGAAGAGTTTGTGGAGTTGAAGAGGGGCCTTAGACAAGTAGCATGCACAGTAACCTTCTCGGAGGTGCTGCCTGTCTATGGTATGGGTAGGGGCTAGGGTGCTCCACACCATGGGATTCATTCAGTGGTTGAAAAACTGGTGCAGGAATCAGGGGGTTGGCTTCATTGGGGACTGGGGGTCCCCCTGGAGTGGTGCAGGCCTATACTGGCACAATGGTCTGTATCTGTCCAGGATGGGAACTATGATCCTAGGTGATAGGTTTAAATGCTTTATTGGAAAGCATTTGAAGTAGCCAAGGGGGAGGCACTGGAAAGGAGCAGGGAAATTCTAGCCCCCCCAAAAAAATCAGGGTAGTAAGTGAGGTAAACACCAAGATAGAGGCATTGATAGGGAGAAGGGCATGGGTAAATGGAGAAAATGACAAAGGCAATAAGGAGAGAGATGGGGAAAAAAGGGGTAAGGCCATCAAGAAATGGAGGGTAATGAGTACCAATGTCCATAGTCTGGGTAACAAGCTCCCTGAACTGGTGGCCTTGATGGAAGAGGGATGCCTGGATATCATGGCAGTCACAGAAACATGGTACACAGAGAACCATGACTGGGAAGTTAACATACCAGGGTACACAACCTACAAGAGAGACAGGGAGGGTAGAAGAGGGGGAGGAGTAGCTCTCTATGTAAGGGAAGGGATCAAAGCAATGGAACAAAAAAATAAACAGGGAGGAGAGGAGTCACTGTGGGTCACCTTAGAAACTAGAAAAGGCACCACAATCTGCACAGGGGTTGTATACAGATCCCCATCTCAGGGGGAGGGAATGAACAAGGATATGATAGAAGGCATCCTTAGGATGGCAGAGAAAGGGGAGATACTGTTGATAGGGGACCTGAATATGCCAGATGTTAACTGGAGCACCTTTGTTGGAGCCACATCCAAGAGCAGGGCCATTCTTAATGCCCTACAGGGGGCATGCCTCAGACCGCTAGTTTCGGAACCAACTCAGGAGGGAGCAATCTTAGACCTCTTACTCTCAAATGGGGACAGTGAGGGGATCTCAGATCTAGAAGTGGGTAGCCATCTGGGAACAAGTGACCACCAAACAGTGTGGTTCATGATAAACTCAGCTGCAGAGTCAAGCCATACAAAAGTGAGGGTGCTGGACTTCAGGAGGGCTGACTTTGGCAAGATGGGAGGGTGCCTTAGAAAAGTAATAGCAAACAGGCAAGAAGGAGGGGTGGAGCAACAATGGGGAAACATCAAAACTGCCATCACAGAGGCAACAAGCCTTTGTGTGATGCAAATAAACAAATCAAAATGAAAGAAAAACCCATTATGGTTCTCAAAAGAGGTGGCAGAGAAGGTTAGGGAAAAAAAGATAGCATTCAGGAAGTATAAGAAAACACAGAAGGAGCAGGACAGAGAACTGTACCAGTTAAGGCAGAAGAAAGCAGAGAAGGCATTCAGATTAGCAAAGGCCCAAACTGAGGAAAAGATAGCCAGCTCGGTTAAGAAGAGGGATAAAACCTTTTATAGGTACATTAGGGAGCATAGAAATACAAGGGAGGGATAGTGAGGCTGAATAGAATGGATGGTGGGTGGGCAGAGAGGGACAGTGAAAAAGCAGGGATACTGAATGAATACTTCTGCTCAGTACTCACAAAAGAGAAGGAGGGAGGTACCTAATCCATTTAACAAAAGCACTCTGGATAGGGGGGTTGATCCCAGTCCTTTCACAGAAGAAAAGGGTCTGAAAGAACTCCTAAAACTGAAGGTGAACAAAGTAATGGGGCCTGACGGGATTCACCCCAGAATTCTAAAAGAACTAGTGACACTACTGACTAACCTTTTTAACAAATCATGGGAGGATGGTGTGGTACCTGAAGATTGAAGGAGGGCGGATGTGATTCCTCTTCACAAAAGTGGGAGCAAGACAGAGGCAGGAAACTATAGACCTATTAATTTGACCTCTGTGGTAGGGAAAGTGATGGAATTACTTCTGAAGGAAAGAATTGTTGAGTACCTAGAGGGCAGTTGGGCACAGGACCCAAGGCAGCATGGGTTCACAGCAGGAAGGTCATGTCAGACAAATCTAATCGATTTCTTTGACTTGGTGACCAAAGTAGTAGACCAGGGAGGGGCTGTGTTCATGGCCTACCTAGACTTTAGCAAAGCATTTGACACAGTCCCACACAAAAGATTAATAAACAAATTAGCCAGCCTGGGAGAGGGTCCCATGGTGGTAGCCTGGGTAAAACACTGGTTGGATAACGGGACACAGAAGGTAATAGTAAACAGAGTCCACTCTGAAGAAAGAGGGTTACTAGTGGGGTACCACAGGGTTCGGTACTGGGTCCAGTCCTTTTTAATGTCTTTATAAGTGACATTGCAGAGGGACTGGAAGGAAAATTATGCCTCTGCAGATGACACAAAGATCTGCAACAGGGTTGATACACAAGAAAGCGTGGAAAGGATGAGAAGGGACTTGACAAGGCTGGAGGAATGGTCAGAAGTATGGCAGCTTGGATTCAATGCAAAGAAGTGCAAAATAATGCACCTGGGAAACAAAAACCTAGGAGAAGAGTACACAATGGGGGGAGGTAGTAACAACAACAACAAAAACAGAAAGGGACCTGGGGGTAATCATATCAGATGACCTTAAGTTTTGCAAGCAATGTGAGAATGCTGTAGGGAGGGCTGAGGGGATACTGGGATGTATAGGCAGAGGCATCACCAGCAGAAAACAGGAAGTTGTTATCCCTCTGTACAGACAGCTGGTGTGACCCCATCTGGAGCACTGCATCTAGTTCTGGAGACCCCATCTCCGCAAGATCATACACAGGATGGAAGTAGTCCAGAGGAGGGCAACTAAAATGGTGCAGGGTCTGCAAGAGAAGCCATATGAGGAGAGACTAAAGGAGCTTAATACGTATCTCCTTGAGGAAAGGAGGGAGAGGGGGGGACATAATAGAAACATTTAAATACCTCAGTGAAATCAACAAAGTCCAAGAGGGTAGAATTTTTCAGAAAAAGAAATGTGCAAGAACAAGGGGACACAACTGGAAGATAGAGGGGTGATGGCTCAGGGGTAATGTGAGGAAGTATTTTTTTCACAGAGAGGGTGGTGGACACATGGAACAGCCTTTCTGAGGAGGTTGTGGGGTCTAAAACTGTGGGAGAATTCAAGAATGCATGGGAAAGACATAAGGCAATTCTTGTGGGGGGGTAGGAAGAAATAGGCTGTTAGTTAATTAGGATCTGCAGCTTATCCAGTAGGTAGGGAAATGGGCAGACTAGGTGGGCCAAGAGGTCCTTATTTGCTGTCAAAGTCTATGTTTCTGTGTAATATGTGTTATAAATAGTTGTATTAGTCTCCTCACTGTATGTAAAAGCTGTATTAGTTACTGTACCTGTAAAACTCAAGTTTGTAACTCTCCCGGGTTGCACCTGAAAATAGGCACTTGGATGTCTAGTGTGACTTACCCGGTAAACAAAAGCAAATAAATAAATAAATAATACACCTTTGTATTAACTTTTTAAGTAGTTTACCTACAACAGAAGTTAGACTAATAGGTCTGTAATTCTGAACATCATTTTTTCTGCCTCTCTTATGTATAGGTGTGACTGTGGCGGCCTTCCTTTCTTTTAAGACCCTTCCCTCTCTTAATGATGCATTAAATAGACATGTCAAATGTCCCTTAAGTTCTTCTACAAGTTCTTTAAGTAGTTTTGGATGAATATCGTCTGGTCCAGGAGAACGTTTTTTGTTTAATATTTTTTATTGTTCATTACCTCTTCTGTAGTAAAAGGTATATTTGTTCATCTAGTTTTACCTCTTTACTTTTGGTTGTCTCTTTCGGTGTATAAATACTAATAAAATAGTTATTTAAATCATGAGCTATTTGACTTTCATCTTCAGTTATTCTACTGTGAATTTCAAGCAGGCTGATAGTTTTTTGTCCACCCCTAAGAGATCCTACATAATTACAAAATGTATTTTTATTGTCCTTAACAGATGTGGCAAGATATAATTCTGTTCTCTGTTTTGCTTTCTTAATACAGTTCTTAGTTTTATTTGCTGCTTTTTTATATTGTTGTAAGTTATGTTCATTAGTATTTCTTTTATATTTTAAATATTATTTTCCTTTTTCCTAATGTTTCTTTGTAATGTCTTATTTCATCATGGTGGAACCCTTTTAATTGTTGTTGTATTTATTAATTTTTGGTACCCAGCAATTAATACAGGTGACAGTTTTTTGTTTAAGTCTTTCCCAGATGCTATCCATGTCTAAATTGTTATGTTCTGCTTCCCAGCTCCAGTCTTTTAAATATTCTTTATTCTCTGATAGTCTGCTGTATGATAGTTTCTAACCATGGTTTTTCCTTTTATGGGCCTTTTGTCTATCTTCATTTTGAGTTGTACTGTTTGATGATCACTGTCTCCCAAAGGCATTAGTACTTGTATATCTTCTATACCTTCATCTATATTAGTAAAGATCAGGTCTAAAATATTGTTACCATTGGTACTTTGTTTGACTAATTGTTCTAAATTATGTTGCATTGCTATGTCTACAAATCTATTTTCCAAGT
Source organism: Neoceratodus forsteri (assembly GCA_016271365.2). Classification (NCBI taxonomy): domain Eukaryota; kingdom Metazoa; phylum Chordata; order Ceratodontiformes; family Ceratodontidae; genus Neoceratodus; species Neoceratodus forsteri. The sequence continues at coordinate 764,409,347 of CM057451.1, forward strand.
TACTAGCTCCATGTAGTGTGTCCCAGTTGATATTTTGGAAATTAAAAATCTCCTATAAGCAGGAGGTCTCCTGTAACAGTAATTTTCTCGATTTCAGATATAAATGTATTGTTTTCCTCCATATCTAGACTTGGTGATCGATATCCAACACTGACCTTTATAATTTTTTGTTGGTAACTGTACTTTTGCTCAAACCAGCTTGATGTCATTATCTACTTCTGTATGTATGTTCATTTATTTCATGTGCTTTGTATTTATTTCCTATATATAAGGCAACTCCTCCACCTCTTTTGTTCTTCCTGTTTTTATTAAATATGGTGCATCCTGGAACGTCAGTACTCCATTCCTCATCCTTAAACCATGTTTCTGTAACTGCACAAATTGAGATATGTTCTGTGTATAACCTATGTTTCAGATCATCTATCTTATTTTGCAAACTTCCAGTGTTAGTCAGTAAAACTTTAACATCTCTGTTATTGCTGTTATTAATATTTATTTGTCTTATACCCCCATTTTGCTTTGTCATTTGGTTAGTTGTTTGTTGTTGTATTTCCAAATTGTTTTCCAGTGGGATTATTTGATACATTGTTTAATCCAATGTCTGGTGAGTTTGTGCTTTTTAGTCCCTCACCCCTCTTATTTAGTTTAAATATGTATTAATGTATTCTAGGATTTGTTTTCCCAGGACAGTACTACCCTTTTAACTAAGATGTAATCCGTCCCAGCAAAATAGTTCAGTTTTCCCATTGAACTCTTCCCAATGTGTAATACATACAATGCCTTGCCTCATGCACCATTTTCTCATCCAATTTTTAATTTCCCTCACTTTTTGTAGATTGTATTTAGTTTCTCTTGGAATGGGTAGAATTTCTGATAACGCTATTTCACAGCTCAGGTCTAGCAATTTGTTGGTTAGAGAAACATATTGTTGCTTAATCTTTTGAGCTGATTCCTGTCTGATATTGTTTGCCCCAGTATGTATAACCACCAGGGGTCTCTCTCATGTGTTTTTAACAATATCAGTAACCATGTATATGATGTCTGTGATCTTAGCACCTCTAAAGCATGATAACATTTTACTGGATTTATTGGGATTTACATATTGTCCTGTCCAATGTTTTACATTTGAACAAAAAATATATACCAATCATTCTTGTTGGCAAATAATACATACAATTTTCTAAGATAATGCATACATATATACCAATACTCTTGTTGGAAAATTGAAGGAATACATGCAACTTTCTAACATAATGCATCAGCTGGCCAGCGTATACGTAAGTAAAATGTGTATCTCAGTCACATAAAGAAAAAAGTGGTTTCCTCGCCACATAATATCTTCCGGAACATTTAATGTAACTGCAGCAGTTGGCATGTGATGTTTAAGGCACAATGTACAGAAGGTTACTCCAAAAATATGGGTTTTCATTTCAACTAGAAATAATGTGATACAAAAAGGGTTGACAGTCACAATGTTCCCTTCATGCCAAATTTGGACCTGTTCCCAGTAATGTTAAATTTTTCTTGAAAAAAACAAATTGCTGACTTTAGGCCTTAGTACAAAGCAGTTTGCCACTGAAATGGTGAAAATGTTGTGGGTATAACTATATGGTCCATGAAAGTAGCTCGAGAGAGGAGAGAGATGACCAACCCATTTCAATTTCAACACAGTCTCTTAAGTTTCCTTTTTTGCCCAGAAAGACCAGTCCCTGCCCCATACAGTATTACTGTTTACCAACCACCACTATCTGAGTTGTCGTCATCACCACCATCAGCATCCAAAACATCAATCTTTTCAGGATCAGCTTGTGTACTCTTGTAAGGATATGAAAATGTTGCCTTATTGACTTTAACAAAAGTTAACAAGGGTACATTTTTTGGCAGCAACCTGTTTCTGATGTCTTTGACAATATTGCCAGTAGTACTAAACATGCACTTTAAAGAGACACTTGTTGCAGGACAGCAAAATATTTACAGGCTTCATCATACAGCTCAGGCCATAGTAACTTTTTTTAATCTCCAGTAATCAAAAGGGCATGCATCAATAGGAAGAAGTTCTTGCAGGTAACTGTCTACCATGATAGACAGAGAACACTCAGAGGAGGAATTAATGTAAAGCTGGTATGGTAAAAGCAATTTGTTAAAAGTTTTGCCACAGATGTAGCTTGCTACTACAAGCAGAAGATACTGTGGAACAACTACTACTCAAATTTGGTGACTTTTCAAGTTCTGCATCTCCTTGTGAAGAAGGACCTGCACATTATGGAGATGACAACATGAAGCTACTGTGTGTGTCTGTGACTGTGTTTGACTCCATCTTCCAAGAGTGATGCAACTCACCTAGCAACTGGAATTTGTAGTACTCTACATTGTTTTTGGAAGATGTATAGCCTTGAAACTGGGATCTAAGAGAGTTGCAAGTATGTAGTGTTTTGATTTTGTCATTGCAATTAATCTGTCATTGTTTTGGAAGAGCTTGTATGTTCTCTTTACAAGATTTCTGTGATACTGCCGACATGTTGTCTGAGCTTCAGATCTGTCTTTTTCTATCTGTAGAGTCACAACACTCAGATGATGTGAAATCAGCATTATGAGTGGGATTACTTGATTCAGCTACACACCTTCTGAAGACATGTCCAATGTAGCTATCTCAAAAGGAGGTAGGATGCAGCACACTGTCTCCATTAATTTCTACTGCAGCATAATGCCATATCCAATAATGTAATTGAAGCAATACTCATGTACAGCTTGCTTTTGTTCCAAGAGGTGCTGCAGCATAGTTCTACCGAGTGGAAACATTTTGAATCAGCTTTTGCTGGGGCAGCTTGTGTTCCTTTTGCAGATCGGACAATATCTGTATGGCCTTGGTGGAAATTGAAAAGTGAGTCACAATGTTTTTGCAAACAGTAATTATACCATCCACTTACTTGTGTTTCATTGCTCAGGAACCCAGTGACAATTAAATATAAGCAATGTGCAAAGCAAGAAGCATGCATAAACCCTCCATCCTGTACTGTTTTCAAGATGTTGGCTCCATTGTCACTTAACTATAAAGCCACATTTTAGACTGTGAGAATAAATTCATTCATGAAAGAGCTCATTTAGTTCCCTCAAGATGTTTGCAGCTGTATGAGTTTTCCCAAACTTCTTTATATGCAGCAGCACCATCTTTTGGTATATCTTTATTTTTGAAGAAGCACAAGAAAAAGTGACCCAGTGATCAATAAGGCACTTATATTATATATATTTTGACTGCTGGTCCACATATCTACTTTGACGTGAATAACCCCACCCTCTGCAGTTTTAAGCGCAAGCCTCACTGTTGCTTTTAATCCTGATAAATATTTGGTATTTCAACATAGGGAAAGTACCTTTGATGAGGAACATTGTAATGAGGCTCTGCAAGTTTCATGAGCGCACAAACATCCTCATGATCTACTAAAGAGTATGGGAGAAGGGCACCAGCTAACAATTCACCAATTTTGTGAGTAATATGAAGGCTCTTAGGATGATTCTTGGTAAAAAACATTCTTCTGTTCAAATGTCTGAGACAGTGTTAGCTGCTTACAGCATGTTCCTGCTGGTTTATTGGACACTGTGCTTCAATGGCCAGATGGACGTTGGGGTGGTGGACTTGGACCTATACATTCAGTGCCATGACTGGATGTGCAACTGATGCTAATGGTGTGGATGCTGGTGGTAATGGTGGTCCTAGGGCAGGCAGTGGTTCTGTTCACATCAAGTTCAGACAATTCAGTATGCATTTCAGATTTTTGATCCTCCTGACACTTCTCATGATCACGTGTGGTCTTGAAGATGGAGACCATGGATTTTGGATGATCAAGCAATACTGAATGTTTTTTTTAGATGGCATTTAACAGCTGTAGTGCCAAGGCATGATGCAACTTCACCACGGCTTACACTTAGTTTACATAGGGAACAAATTGCTCTGCAAGGATCACTTTTACTGACACAGAAATAATTCCACACTTCAGATGTGACAGACTTTGTTTGAGTGCTAGAAAGATAACTAAAACCTGTTTGTGTTTCTTCACCTGTCTGAGCAGAACCTGGGATATCATCCTTGGTGTTATAAGAGTGGGCATAGGCAGTGTCCCTTGAGGGGTTCACATTGTTAACCAGTGTAGAAGTGGTGGATTCATGGACTAAGTCCTTTCATTGCTAGTACTTGCGGATTTATTTGCAAGTGCACTACATGATTCTTTGTCAGCAGCAGACATGCTCATTTCAGTTCGTTAAGGAACTGATTAATCATCACCAGTCACAACAGTGTCAGACTGAGACAAAGAGCTACTGTCTGAGAAAGAGAGGGACTTTTTGTCACTTGCATTATTACTGCTAGTTACAGGGATTTTAACAGCATGAATGGCATACCTTATGGTGCCTCTCCATGTGACACAAGCAGCTGCACAAGTTTTCTTAAAAGGTCCCTCTTTACCACACTTTGTTGTTGCTCTGTTGCTGTTTGTTGAATTTTTATCACATGAAACATTTTGTTTATTTTGGTTTATACCAGGATTACTACTGCCACCGCCACCTGCTCCACCACCAGCACCAGATGCTTCATCTGTGTTGGTGTCTGCCATAATAGCAGCAGTATACTTCACACACAGTCACACACAATTTCTGTGTTAGAACATGACGTAGTCTATGATCGGTGATCACTGGCTGCAACTACAAAATTTGGTTTGGGCTGTATGTAACACAGTGATGTAGAGGATTCGTAATGTAGTTGAAGAATATGCAGGTTTGCAAGTTTGCAAATAAAGGAAGGCTCCCAGGTTCAAGGCTTACAGAATGCTAGGGCTGCTGGATAATTGGATATAGGCATATGCAAAACAAGTTGGGCAAGGTGAAAGGTCAGGAATTGTAATTCTGACTCTGAGTAAAGAAAATATATTTCATTATTATTATTACATGAAACTGTGCCACTGTACAACTGCCCACTGGGTTTCTTATGGTAACACACACAGGGTACAGTGTAGTCAAAGGGCACACAGCAGCAGGGTGATGGGAAGGCCACAGGAGACAGAATCATCACACAGTCACAGAACACAGTGAATAAGATTTCCATTCATGGGTCTATTTTCCCAGTATGGAAATATATCTCTGTCATGTATTCAAGGATATGAATACCACCACACACACACAGACACAACTGGCCGCTCATTGGGCCTCCTACAGTAACACACACTGGGTAGGGTACAGTGCGGTCAGAGGGCACACAGCAGCAGGCTGATGGGCTGGCCACAGGGGATGGAATCACTCACACCATCACGGAACGTAGTAAAAAAGATTGGTCCATTTATGTCTAAGATATGTCTATTTTCTCAACAAGGAAATATACTCTGGCATGTATTTCAGGAGAATACCACCACAGACACAACTGGACGCTCATGGGCCTCTCACAGGAACACACACTGGGTAGGGTACATAGCAGTCAAAGGGCACAGAGCAGGATTATCTCCTATGGTGGGTACAGTCAGAGCAGTCGAAGAAAGGGCACAGACAAGCAGGGTGATGCAGTCAAAGCAGGTCACAGGATATGGGGCAGTACCCCATGAGAAGGAGTCACACAACAGAACACACTGGCTACTGTCTGTGGTCCTCCTGTCCTACTCTCATTCTCCTGTCCTGTACACAGACCAGACTGGCTCCTCCACACCCCACTCCACCACACACACACACACACTCCCATTTCCCTCCCCACATACTGTCCTTCCTGCCTGCTACCCCTACCTTTTTCCACTGCCTAGCTTTCCTTCTGGTCCTTTTTCTGCCATAGATGTTTTTTGGGGAGGGTTCCCCTTCCTTCCCCAGTCCCCAGGCCACATCACACTCTAACGCCTGGCACTGCCTGTTGCCTGAGCCTGACAAAAAAAATAATTAGAATTGGACAGCTTGGCTGACTGCTATCTGCTCTGTTCAGTCTGCGCCAGCCCAGCCGTTGATTCTTCTGCTGTGCAATGCCTCCAGTGAGGTTTGGTAATGTCACACCTCTCACATGACTCTGACTCCATCCTCTGTCCTCCATCCCGAGTCCCTGAGTCTCTCCATCCCAGCTGTCACTCCCTACCTGTGCCCTCCATGCTTCTCACCACCAGTCACTCACCTGCCCATCTGCTCTGTGGTGCCAGCCCAGTGCCATGCCAAACTCCTCCCACTGTTAGTCCCTCCCTCCCAGCAGCCAGGAAGTCCCTCCTTAAGTCCCTCCCTGTGCCTGTGAGCTGTACGGTGTTGCAGAGTGTGGGTCGGCCAATGTTTAAAAAAAAAAGGCACAAAAAGGCACAGAATTCTAACCCTTTTGCAAACCCTCTAGTGTTCCAGTTCTAAATTAGAACTCGAACCCCAGGGTTCGAGGAGAGTTTGAATTTTTTTTGAACTAGTTCTGACAACCTTACTCCCAGGCCCTCCCTTGTGTGTGGAGCAGATACAGTCAGGACACATGCCTTATGAGGAATATTCAGCTCATGCATGCAAATAGCATTTTTAGAAGTAATTATTCAATTGTAATGTACAGCTTTTGAAACAAAGATATTTCAGAGTGGTATCCCTTCCGTGTGTAATCATTTTCATACAGCACCAGTAACAACTTCAGCTACTTTTCAGGCACTATACAATTGGCTTTGGAAGAATCCAACTGAGAGTCTCAGGATATGTTGGGGGTTCAGATAAGCTAGGATTTCAAAGATCTGAAGTCATATCCACATAATCAGCCTATAAGGTGAGCATAACCCATTTGGCAAGGACTTGAAGTGCTGTAAAGACATGTTTATACAATCACATTTACCACGTAAGTAAACTATCATGTAAGACTCTGTGTAAGGCCATCTATTATGACACTGATTCCTACAGAATTGTCTTTTGCTGCCTACTGCATTTTGTTCCATATCCAGCCATGGTATGCTATAGAAGTTGGTTATACATAGCTTCTTTGGTAAACACTGTATTATAATGCCTCTTATAAGCCATGAACACTTGCATCAGCCATTAGACAAACACAGGGATATTACAAGACTGAAGGACATTAAGAAAAATTGAGGAAGGTTCTTCAAAAATTTCTTTATAAGGTCCTCAGCTACTGATGTATCTCTGACATAATGTTAGTATGCTAGTGTAGCATCATAATGCTGTATCTTTTGGCTCCTGTGAACTACCATAGTTGCATGCTGTCAGTAAAGGATTGCTGGGTAATTTAGTTGTAAACGATTAATTAAAATGGCTACTCAGTAAAGATGCCTTAACACAGTTCCTGCCTTTGTGAGTTATTTTAAATTATTATAACTGTACATTGGTGCCATTGGTGTACATTGTTGTGTGAGTAGTGATGCAGTGAATTAAAATGTCACTGGCAAAGTGGGTGTAAAATCTGAAATCAGTGAAGTAACATTCAAACTTCACCAAAGTTCATGGAGTAATTAAAAAAAAGTGGTTTTAAAAGTAAATGCCCACCCACGTAACAAGATCCCCCACCTTCATCCCCACCATAATCAATCAGAATAAAATCCTCCATCCCACAACTCTCGTAACACTTATACCACTATCCTACCCTGAAGCCCCACAATATTCAAAAATACCTCCTTCCTCCCATCTAAGACCACAAGCAGCTTAGATTTAAGTGGCCATGCCAAACAAATCTAATGAATTTCTTTTACTGAGTAACCAGGGAAGTAGATTGGGGAAGGCAGTGGATATGGCCTCTCTGGACTTCAGCAAGGCCTTTGACACTGTTCCACACAGGAGGCTGATAAATAATCTGAGCAGCCGGGGATGCTAGCCAAAGTGGAGAATTGAGTTTGAAACTCATTACTGGATAGGAAACAGAGGATGGTGGTAAACCGTACTCACTCGAATGATGGAGGGGTGGCCAGCAAAGTGCCAAGAGCTCAGTACTGGGACTGGTCCTCTTCAGTGTCTTCATAAGTGACATTGCTGAGATACTGGAAAGGAAGGTATGCCTTTTTGCAGATGATTCCAAAATCTGCAGTAGAATGGACTCTAAGGAAAGGATGGAGAGAGAGAGAATGAGCAGGGAATTGAGGAAACTTGAGGAGTGATATAAAGCATGGTAGTTCAGGTTTAGTGCCAGAAGTACAAGGCCATGCACCTAGGGTGTAAGAATCCAGACACACTGAGTGTAGGCTAGGGAAGGTACAGAAAGTCACAACACAGGAAAGGGACCTTGAGGTTACCATATCTGATGATCACAAGATGACAGGGCAGTGTGACAAAGCAGTGGGCAGGGCAGTAAGATGCTATGGTGCATAGGGAGGGAATACCCAGCAGCATGAGGGTGGTAGTATTGCCACTTTATTGCTCGCTGATGAGACCCCACCTGAAGTACTATGTCCAGTTATCCACATATCAAAAAGAACAAACACAGGGTGAAGACAATCTGGAGGAGGGCAGCTAAAGTGCTGCTGGGGTTGCACATGAAGCCCTACAAGGACAGACAGAAAGATCTCAACATGTGCACCCTGAAAGAGAGGAGAGGAGAAATTTGAAAAACTTTCACTATTGCTTCTGTCATTTTCTAATCATGCAAGTATGAGGGGAAATATTATTGAGAGTCTAGTTTATCATATCTTAGGTCACAATTGCATGAATACTTGGCCTCAGCTACATTTATCTTGGAAGACTCAGTTTATTTTGGAAGATTCCATTTCTATATTTAGGATGGAATGGGATAATTCCACCGCAAGTCAAAACAGCATGGCCAAAAATGCTGCAGCTAAATAGCACCCAACAAAAACAGAGTCGGGCAAAACACTGACCTGTTTTGCACACCATGTCCATTCAAAGCAATGGTCAGTTAACACCCCGCACCCCCTGGAACTTAAATAACCAACTACGGTTGGGGGACCTCGGGGACAGGGAGGAACTTGAGAGAGGGGGAGTTTTTTTTTTTTTAATCACAGTAAAAAGTTGTAGCGGGGAGACCTGGGAGGAACCAAACCATGGTCCCAGGTCACCCGACTGTGCTGTTTGCTGGTGCCCTAGTCACTCCTCCACAGGAAAGGCTTAACCAGACACCCAGCACACAGCTACACATCCACTTTCTAGTTAAGTATGCAGCAACAGGGGTAGTGATATTCCCCTACTGCTGTTCCATCCCTGTCACTGTAAATCCAGGTGCTCACTGTACAGCATGGTTAATACTGTGCTGTCTTATATGCATGGTATTGACCCAGTACTGTTTAAGACTCACCTTCTCCATTGTACCCAGATGCAAGCTGAGATTGTATATTAACATGATTGAAAGCCTTTAGGCTAACTATTATTTGTTGCAAGTCATTGAGAGCATTTGGAATTGTTAAACTGATAGTCCGTTCAGATAGTTAGTATGATGGTACTGGGCTAGGGGAAAGGTACTCTCAGGAGAGACTGGGGGAGCTCAACCTATACTTGTTGGAGGAGAGAAGAGACAGGGAGGATATGATAGAGGTCTTCAGGTATCTCAAGGGGATCAATAGGGTAAGCCTTGAGGTGTCCTTAAGCTGAGGAAACTGGGGTCCACCGGGGACACCCCATGAAGCTGGATAGGGAGAGGCTAAGGGGGAAACAAGGAGGTGCTACTTCACTGAGAGAGTCTTGGAGCCCTGGAATGCACTGCCCATGGAACTGGTAGCTGCTACTACTGTGAAGGAGTTCAAGAAGGGCTGGGATAGGTGCAGGGGGAGGGTACATCCAGAAGCCCGCTGGGAAATAGGGGTCCTTGTTGGGAGGGAGGGAGGAGGGCTACAATTGGTGCCCTGCATAGGCACTGACCATCAAGCAGACTCGATAGACCATAGGTCCTATTCTCCTGGCTATATAGTATGTTAGTATATAGACATTTCAAATGTATCATCTAGAAGATTACTATTCTGTTGTTGAAGTGAAGTCTGCGGCAAACAACCTGTGTTACAATCCATTTTCTCCAAGCACTACCCCCCCTTACTACATCCTTCAAGTTCTTTTAAGCTTCCGCTCACTTCATCCATAAACATATTGATTCCTGCTTTAGATGTCCTGATATCCATAAGCTAACTGGGATTTTTTTCTAATAAATTAACACTGATATTCAACCAGCCTTGTAGTTTATGATGATGTAATTTCTCTGCTTGCTGTTCCATTTTACCTGTCATTTTAAATAAATCATAAATTATGGTATTATCATCTATTCTTCCTTCCCTGGTAAACTCTTCAATAAACTTAGGATGACTTACAATTCTATTTTACTTTTTTTTTTAATTCAAACTTTATTAATACAGTTTCCATAATAAAAGGCAGTTACAATGAGAATGAGATGTAAATACAGCCATTTATGAAGACATAACTGCCCAACCCTCCCATCCCTCCCTCCCTCCTTACAGCAGTAACTAATCCATGTATCCCCTAAGTACTGAGCTCTTTCCCTAAGTACTTGCAGGGCATTTTAGAGTGTGACATGATTATGACTGAGCCAATAAAATTAGAGTGTGAAGGGGATCCCATATTTTGGTATATGCTGCCAATCTGTTGTGAAGACTGGCAATCGCTTTTCCTGTGCGGAGATTGGCAAGAATTGCATTCACACATTCTTGAAAGGTTGCGGTGGACTTGTCTTTCCAGTGACATAAAATGAGCTTCTTGACAGATAAGGCAATCGTAGAAATATGACATTTTCTTACTTTAACTCTGATAGAAGACAGGTCCCCTAAAAGACATATTTCAGGAGTAAAATATTCCTGAAGGCCCAGTAAAGGATCCAGGGAAGTCTTGATTTACTCCCATAAAAGGGAAATTTTGGGACAGGACCAGAACATGTGAAGAAGTGTTCCTTTTTCCCACAAACACTTAATTCATATATTGGAGTTCAAGAGACCCCATTTCTTTAATTTTACCGGAATGCAATACATGTTATGTAATATATGATATTGCATGAGACGCAATCTGTCTTGAGAAACATATTTATGACAGGATCTCCACAGGGATTGCCAATCCAGATGATACTGAGGAAGAATAGAGTTCCAGAATCTTGTGGGTCCGAAAGAATCTCCATATCTTTTGTAAAACAAAACCTGATATAATTTATATATAACACCTGAAGATCCAATAAGTGAAGAAACCTCAGGTATCAGGGCTGAGACAATCTGGGAGGGGGTATTACCAAAAACTATTGTAAGCAAGTGCCATAACTGCATAACTTTAAAATGAGAGGAAACCGAAATAAAAAATTTCTTAATAATATCTCCTACAGACAACCATTGCCCCTCTTCATCCACCAAAGAGAGTAGTTTCCCATCTCCCAATTGGGACAACCATTTATGGATAATCTGCTTCTTGTTAATAGTGAAAGATGTGGAATTCCAAATAGACTGAGCCAAGCCCAACTGAGGGGTATAATGCAAAAATGAACATAATTGTGCATATACCCTTAATGAGTAACTACCGTAGGGCATTCCTCAACCATATGCACCTGGGAGATTTTAAGATAAAATAAGGTTGGAGGTCCAGATTCTTAGACCTAATTATATCCAATTCAATCCTAAGCCAAACCAGCTGTTCTTTTTCCAGGCCGGGAGATATCCATCTCAAACATTTTGCTAAATGACTGGCCCAGTAATATATAGCCAGATGGGGAATCCACAAACCCCCCTCAAGTTTTGCAGCTGCCAGTTTATAATAGGCCAATTGAGGATATTTATCGGCCCAAATAATTCTAGTAAATATGCCATGTAACTTTTTAAACCAGAGTAATTGGACAAAAGTATTGAGAAGCGATAAAGGGTAAAACATTTTAGGGAATATATTCATCTTAATTATGTTGATCCAGCCCCATAATGAAATGGGAAGTTTGGACCACCTATCAAGGTCATGGATTATCAGCTGTGAGAGAGATTCAAGATTTTCCTTAAACCATGTTAGGGGGTTACGGGATAGTTTAATGCCTAAGTATTTAAATGACCTGGGAGTCCAACAAAGACCTAAGGGACTAATGGCATTCTTGAATACCTTATGGTTTAATAGAAAGAATGAGGATTTACTGGTGTTCAGTTTGTAATTGGACAGGTCACTAAATCTTGCTATTTCACTTAACAAAGCCGGTACAGAAGATACCAGATGGGATAAATGTATCAACAAGTCATCTGCATATGCAGTGACTTTAATTTCATGATGCCCAACCCAGATGCCTTGTATAGAGGCATTATTGAGAATATTTTGGATGAGAGGTTCCAGATATAAATCAAATAACAGAGGAGATAAGGGGCAACCCAGTCTAGTCCCTGAATGGAGTGGAAAAGGTTTGAAGACGGCCCCGTTCAAGAAATCCTTGCTGTAGGGGTTTTATATAGTGTAGCAATCCAGGAAATAAATACAGATGGGAATTGAAAAGCTTCCAAAACTCTGAACAAAAAATACCAATCCACACGATCAAACACCTTCTCGGCATCCAGGGAAACCAGTCCTGCAGGGAACTCAGCATCCCTGGTAGCCGAGAAGACATGAGATAAGGAGCGCAAATGATCAGATGATGAGCACCCTTTCATAAATCCTACCTGGTTCATACCTATTAGCTCAGGAAGAACTACAGTTAACCTATTGGCTAGAATCTTCAAAATAATTTTTATATCTTGGTTTAGAAGGGATATAGGTCTGTAGCTTTGAACAAGATCAGGGTCCTTATCTGGTGTAGGGAGAAGAAAAATCAAGGCCTCAAAGAGATGAGGGTCTACCTCTGCCCCGGTTAAAATATATTGAAATAGGCAATAAAGTACTGGTAGTAAAAGATCCCAAAACACTTTATAAAATAGGGAGGAGAATCCATCAGGGCCTGGGACTTTATCTGTGGGTAACCCACTAATGACCTCAGCAATTTCCTCCTGTGATATAGGGGTGACCAAAAAACCCTTGTGTTGTTCTGAAAGGGAGGGGAAATGGGAATCCCTCAGATAATTCTCCATACTCCCAGGACTGGGAGGATACTCCATATCACTGTACAGTCTTTCATAGTATAGGGCAAATTCTTGTACTATCTCGGTAGGACATGTTTTCAGAGACCCATCAGCTACTGCCCTAATTGGAGGGATGAATCTCACAGATTCTTATTGCTTAATACGCAGTGCCAATAGGCGCCCGCCTTCTCTCCCTGATCAGTGTAACTAGCCCTTGTATGAATAATAGCTAATTCTGCTTTTTCCTGAAGTAACTCTAGATATCTGTCTCTCAGCACTAAGAGCTTCCTCTTGTCTTCATCTGGGGCACTAGCCGAAATATTAATTTCAAGTGACCGAATTTGGGACAATAATGATAATAGTTCCTTCTCCTGTGCCCTCTTCCTACTCACCACCATACTAATGAGGATCCCTCTCATGTAAGCCTTAGAGGCCCCCCACAAAATATCCGGCTTTGCACTGTCTAAAGGATTGGTTAAAAAAAAGAACTCAATTTGCTCCCTTTTGAGCTTGCAATACTTAGTATCTTTAAGAAGTTGTTCATTAAGTTTCCATCTAGTTTCCCTATTCGGTAAATTAAGAAATGCCAATTTGCATAACACCAGTGAATGATCAGAGACAGGGCCAGGTTCAATCAAGGAGGTCTTAACCCCTGGCAGGAGAGCCTGAGAAATAAGAATATAATCAATGTGGGACTGCAAGCCATGCACCACTGACCTGAAAGTAAACTCCCTAGAATCAGGATATAAGATGCGCCAGACATCACAGAACCCGCACTGATCCACTGAGTCCCTAAAAGCCCTCTGGCCAGGAGAGACCACTCCTGGTCCACTACCTGACCTGTCAAGATTAGAATCTATGACTTGATTAAAGTCGCCCCACAAAATAATCCTGATGGGAAGCATTGGCAGAATAATAGTTATGAGTCTCATAAAAAACCCTGGATCGTCCATATTAGGGCCATATATGCTACCAAGTAAAAGTGGAACTGACCAGAGAGTGCCTTTAACTAGGATAAACCTGCCCTCAGGGTCTTTAATGACCTGTGTGGAGACAAAGGGAATACCCCTATTAATAACAAGCATGACCCCACAACTATTAGTAGAACCTTGAGCGTCATAAACCAGCCCCACCTATTGCTTCCTTAACTGTAAAGCTTCAGCTTCTAATGAATGGGATTCCTGTAGGAAAGTTAATAAGCTTAAATGTCCCCTTAACATTCCAAGTAGAAAAAGTCACCTCTTTGGCCATCTAATAATAGTTATTGGACTTAATATGTTCAGCCCTGCACTCAGGATACATAATACATGCAGCCATACTCCAAGAGTTACTGCTGTAAAGCCCTCCCTCCTCCCACCCCCTCATATTTAGCCCATTCCCTTCCCCCCAACTACCCCATTCCCGTAACCAAACCCCAAACCCCGCCCCACCCAACCCCCACACTGTCACAGGCAACATTTAGCACAGTACTGGGCCTTTTCCTCCATTTCCCGCCTCCCGATAATGCACCTCTGCTAATGGCAGCACAACTTATATCCCGAGGTAAATATTTAAATTGTGAATGGTATTAACTACCCCCAAAAAACTAGAGACCGGTCCTGGGCTTCCAATGCATGCACACGCATATGTGTTAACCTGATAATAGAAAGGGAAGCCGAGTAAACTGCCAAACTCATAAATGTGCCAGGTAACCTCGAAAACCTAAGTGAAAATTAGGGGTTATCTTGCCCCAATAAAGATCTTTGCAAAAACCAGAACCAGATTGAGAAACAAATGAAGGGGAATAGCCCTATCCTCAAACTGAGAGCAGAGATCGAGAAAAACATTGAGATCGGGAACACAAGAGAAAGAAAACTGAAAAAACAACTCTTCCCTGAAACTACCAGCCCTTAATTCCGAGAATTCCCCTTGAGAAAATTGGAATGGTGAGAAGACTGAAGGAGATCCTTCTCAAATTAAGAACAACACGGCTGTACATTACTTATGCATGATATGCCCTCTTGTGACCACCACCCGATCCTGACGGGGTAAATATGAATTGCAGAGAAAGCCCAAGACCGCACTAATTTCCAGCAAACTGTAATGTGAACACTAGTCCTAGAATCAACTACCCAAACATTCCCTCTGTATGCAACCCACAAAGCTAAATACAGTGGGACCTAAAGCTATATCCCTAATTAGGCCAACCCCGAGACTCCAAGTGTCTTTGCCCTGAGCAGAAGTTAACACTATGAAGTTAGGGCTTGAGAGGATGTTAGCAGGTAAGCCATGCACTTATCAACCCAGTCCAGATGAGAAAACGATAACTTCCAAATACAACTGGCTGAAATTATCTCCTCAGAGAAGGAGAAAAGTAACAGTTCCAATAGGCGATTCCAAGCAGCTCCTTAACACACAAACAGGACCTCTCAGGGCTCTCAGAACAAGTCCGGTAGCATGGATTTAAGGCTTGACAGGGCAACTTCAGGATCATCATAATTAAACCAGGATCCGTTTACAGAGACTTGTAACCTGGCTGGGTATCCCATCCTGAATTTCAAACCCGCTGTAATGATCTTAGATACGATGGAGTGACACACTTTCCACTTTAGACGAACTGATCCAGGGAAATCTTGTGCAATTCTCAGTTTCGTACTCTCCCAACGAACCTCTTGTAAAGCTCTCACTTTCTGCTAGAAATGTTGCTTTTCCAGGAAATTCAAAAAGCGGCAGATAACAGGATGGGGGGAGCATCCGGAGAAGGCTTCGGTCGCAGAGACCTATGAGCTCACTCTATAATGTATACTGGGCCGAAGGGAGAGGGGCCAGCAACCTGTTCCATCAGCTTCTGTGTGAATGCTACAGCATGCTGGCCCTCTTCTCCCTCTGGTAGCCCTAGTATCACAACATTATTTCTGCAGCTACGGCCCTCCAAATCTTCGAGTTTAGCCTCGAGACGAGACAGCTTCTGTCACGTAGACACCAGTTCAGGATCCAGACTCTCCAGTTTCCTTTCCATCGAGACTATTCAAGCTGTATTATCAGAAACCATTAACGAGACTTCATCCAGTTTTCTAGAGAGAGTTTTCAGGTCGATCGCCATTTCTTTCATCTCTTCACGAAAAGGTTTAAATTCTTCTAAGAACCTATTAAGCATTAAAGGTTCTTGTTCTCCAACTTGACTCATAGGATCAGGCTTATCTGGCCCACTCGAGGCCCGGGATTTCTTTGGGGGCGTTTCAGGAGTAGCGGGGGGTGGGGTTTCTGCGGGGCTTTCTTCATATAAGCCTCCATCCACCAATCTAACACACAAAACAGGCTCACAAGATGTTTAGATAGTAGAAGATTTCAAAAGCAGAGGAAGAAGAGAAAAATAAATGTCTAAAAAAGACAATTTAATAATCAGGAGGCAGTAGCTTAATGGAGGAGCTTCTGTTCAGCACTCTGCATCACGTGATCCTCCGTCTGTTTTACTTTTTATGCTCGATGTTCCCTTTTGAACCCATCATTGTCTTCTGCTCAGATGTTCTAACAGTTTATCCCTCAAAAACAGAATTTTCCATAAATTGGGTACCTTGATGTTTAAGGTTAAGAATGACCTTATATCCTCTGCAGTATTATTACTGTTTACTGGGTTTTCTAATTCCAGTGGTACTAGGTCTCAGACTAAATTTATTTGTGAATTTCCATTGTTTTGAACTGCCTCTGGGCAGAGATTGATTTTATACAAAGCTCCTTTGTTTTTTAACTCACTCACTGTTGATATCATAGAAAGCACAACAGTATGGTCTTTTAAAACCAGATTAAAATATTGGATGCTGGATAATGATATATGCAAATGCGCATGTTACATAATTGGCTACTTATGTTTTGTGTGATTTTTTTACTTTTATACTATCCTTAAATGTTTTTTCATTTGTTTGTACTGCCATGTATGTTTAGGTATGTTTTGTAACTTGTCGCTGGTGAAAGCGGGCAGTTTGCTCATCCAGCTTACAAGTATAAAAAATAAAAATGAAAAAAAAAGTCTATTTTTCCCTTGCCACAAATAATCAGGGTAGAAGTTGTCTTAATAGAATTGCCATACTCCATCCTTCCTTCCTCAGAGATAGTGTTGGCAATAACCTTATGTAGTTTTATTGAAGTTACTGTATCTTGGGCCGATTATTGTCCAGGGTGGGGTTACAGAATCTTTTCCCCCTTTTTTAGGTCACTTCTTTTCTTCTCTAGTTAATGGCAGAATGTTTATGTTACCACTATGACACAACATAAACTCCCCTTGTTGTTTCTTTTTCACTATTTTTTTTTTAATGGGAGAATGAGACTGGTTACCCCCCTCTGTTTTCTTAACTTGTTTTTGTTTTCTCAGTAAAACCTTACTAGTAAACTCTATTGTAAGGAGAACAGCAACATAAACATTATAGCCAAAGACAAAAACATAGAAATAATACAGATAACAGTATAAGGCTAGGGGGATGTTGCGGTTTATTAGTAGGGGTATCACAAGTCACAAGAGGGAGGTAATCCCACTTTACAAGACAGTGGTTAGGCCCCATCTGGAGTACTGTGTGCAGTTCTGGAGGCCGCAGCTGCACAAGGACATTAACCAAATTGAGGCAGTCCAGAGAAGGGCAACTAAAATGGTGCAGGGACTGCATCAGAAAACATATGAGGACAGATTAGTGGAGCTCAATATGTATACCCTAGAGCAAAGGAGAGAGAGAGAGGTGATGTGATCAAAACATTCAAACACCTTAAGAGCATTAACTAGGTGAAAGAGTCTAACATGTTTCAATATAAGAAAAAAGCAGGACAAGAGGACACAGCATGCGATTAGAGGGAGGCCGATTAAGGGGTAATGTGAGGAAGTTCTTTTTCACAGAAAGAGGTGGTGAATGCATGGAACGGCCTAACTCAGGAAGTTGTGGATATGAATACAGTGCGGGGCTTCAGACAGGCATGGATAGGCATTAGGGAGCAATACAGATGAGTATGAATAAATAGGCCATTGACAGAGTAAAGGCCTATGGCACTTTCGTAAGGTAGAAAAAAAATGGGCAGACTGGATGGGCCTTGAGGTCCTTATCTGCTGGCAGCTTCTATGTTTCTATGTAACTTCTGGAACAGAAATACGTGAAAATGTCCTGTTTTCAGCAGTGCTTATAAAGCACTGGTTCTGCAGTCTTTATAATTTGGAATTTACCCTCATAATTAAAGTGTGGGGCTTAGTGTTTTCTTTAAAAAAGGAGCAGATGAATGTCTTACCATCAGATGATATATAAAACAATGTACCTGTAAATTCAATTCGGAGTTGGAAACTAGATTTCATCAAGACATATTAATGCAACTGTGAGGAAGGTCAGAAGATATTTAGGATCTCTGTATAGAATAAGGAATTGTATGTCAGCTGAAATTAGGAAGCATATTATAAATGTTTTTGGTAATACAGTACCTGTAATAGAATATGGAGACATTCGGTCAGATATTCAGAGGAGCTGCATATGCGCAACCACAGAAATACACCCCGGAGCCATATTCAACCAGCGTGAATGCACAGCGCAATATCCATTGTGACGATGCCCAACAGTAATGTATATAGCGCAAGTACATGGCGGCGTGCCTATGAATAAGCTGCGCAATGGCACATTTAGCAGAAAATCACTGAGCAAACGATAAGTCAGAGAATGTGCCACACAGAACTGAGCATATAAAAGGATGCTCAAACACACACACACACACACACAGCAGATGCGCAAGCTATAGCAGGACACAGTCATGGATGCAGGCCCATTCTTGATGGAACAGGTAATGAGGGATGTGAGGAGGAGGGGAGGAACACCAACGTGGCTGACAAAGGGCCCTTCAGTGGTATGCCCAACACAGACAGTACCATGCCTGCCTCATATTTGAGGACTATGGGGACACAGAGATTGTGGGCTGGTACCATTTGAACAGGGCAATTCTGAGTCAGCTGTGCCATGATGAGCTGCAGGCACCCACCAGAAGGATTCATGCCAGGATGGTGGAGACAAAGGTGACAGTAGCAATGTGCCTGCTCATCACAGGCACCTTCAAGACACCAGTGGGGGCATCCACTGGTATATCACAGTTGGCCATGTCCCACCTCCTCACATAGTTCCTCAATGCCCGGCTGCCACATGCTTCAAAGTACATAAGATTCTCAAGCACACAGGCAGAGCGTATAGCAAACATGCAGGAATTCTACAGGGTGGCATGCATGCCCAGTGTGATTGGGGCCACTGACTGCACCCATGTGGCCATACACACACCACCTGGCCCAGAAGGGGCTATCTACATTAACAGAAAGGGCTACCCCTCTGTCAACTGCCAGGTGGTGTGCAATGCTACTGGGTGTATCATCAATGTTTGTACCACACATCCTGGGAGTACACATGATGCATTTATCTAGCACTACTATATCTTGTGCCAGTGATTTGAGCATGGGGAGATCCCCACGGGTCACCTGATAGATGAGCATGATATGAGACAGGGTGACAGAGTGGCCGTGTAGGTGTGGGCAGGCCCAAGGCACATATGCAGGGGGATGTGTGGGCAGCCGTAAGCAGCATGGGGGAAGACATGGGAACATGCAATGCCATGCACTAACCAGTATGTGTGTTACCCCTACAGGTGAAAGTGCTTACTCCCTGCTACCCTGGCTGCTCACCCCCATCTGGCACCCAGCCAATGCTGCGGAGGAGTGATATAATGAGGCATACATTGCAACATGCAACATTATCGAGTGAGTCTTTGGCATGTTCAAGATGCAGTTCCATTGCCTAGATAAGTCTGGTGGTGCCCTACAGTACAGCCCTGTGAAAATCTATGACCTATTCCTGGTCTCCTGCATGCTGCACAACATGGCCATTGACCGTGGGATACTGTCCAGGTGGATGAGGGCAACAGCAGCAATGAGGATGAGTAGGACAAGCCAGATGGGGGTGTGCAGCTGCTCATGCAGAGGAGGGACCCCAGGCTGGTAGACCGTGCAAGGAGGCACCGTGACACTATCACAGAGGAGCACTATGATAACTGCAGGTGAGTACCAGACATGACAGCCATAAATGCATGGAACACACACACAGATAGATGCACAACCACACAGGGATGCATGCAGGGAGATGGGCAAACACATGGCATGCACAGGGAACACACAAACACACAGCCACATGCCCACAACTCAGTGGACAGGTACGGGTGCATGCACACACACATGGGCCCTGCACTAGACACAGAGGTGTTTGTACTCTGCCCTGCACATGCACCACCATCACCATCACGCATCGTACATCGGGGCAAAGTGGGACATGTGGGTGGCACAGTCAGCAGCGGTGGGCGAAGTGGCAACACACACACCAGTACAGCAGGACATGGCATGGATCAGAGTGTATGCACAGCATACAGGCAAGGCCGGCACAGTGCTGTTCTCATCATGACCACACTACAAGTTCCAGCAGCAATGCATGCACACATGGAGGACATGCCACACACCACATGTACAAGACGGTGCACACAAATGGGCATGCCCAGACAAGTGTGCACCAGCCAACAGCAGCGGGTAGCAGCATGAGGCAGCACACCCACTGTGCAGTGCAATGGTGGCCACAGCCATGTAGGCAGCCACACCTGGGCTGTGTGGTAGGCGCTGGCTGCTCAATAGCCACAGGAGGTGTTACCAACACTCTCATGGGTATAGAGGCCTGAGAACATGACTGGGTCCTCACGGGTGCAAAGAGATTACTGACGGGTGTGTCAGGGATGGGCATGTCAGAGCATGTCAGAGCTTGGCGTCAGCCGTGCAGAGGTTGCCAGTCACTGTGACCATGGTGTTGACATTGCACTATGGGGAGTCCCTTGAGCCCTGCCACACCCAGTGGACACCAGTGATGCAAATCCAGCAGTGATGGTACTGGCAATGTGGTCCAGTGATGTGGTCATGGCCTCCCATAGCTGCCAGAGCTCACCTATCATCTGGGCATATCCAATATCCTCTCGCTCAGCCAGTTGATGCACCTCCACCCACAGTGCATGTACCTCAGCCCCAAGTATCACCTGGTTGTCCACGGATGCCCGGAGTAGCCTGGTGTGCTCGTCCAGCCTGTCATTGCTTTGCACATCATGGGGCTGATGCTGACATGCTGTTGGTGTGGCAGCATGCTGTGCAACATCTCTCAACTGGGAATGCTGCACAGGCAACCATGCAGGTGGTGGAGATTGTGCAGGTGCTCCGACGGCAGCCCCTGTGGTGTGCTGCATGGTGGCCACTGCAGCCCACTGCTGTACACCATTAGCCTACTGGGCCAGCCCCATGGCACTGGCAACCATGCCAGCACCCCGTCCATTGCCAGTGACAGCAGCAGTGCCTCATGTCACTGCACAGCCATGATCAGGTGGTGCCTGCATGGGTGCCATACCACCTGTGCTGGTAACTACTGCCTGTGTACACTCCCATCCCCTGGGTGGCGTGTCCAGGCCTGTGCCACCCAGGATCAGTGTAAGGTCATCATCACTGTCCGATGCCCCCTCCTGTGTGGCAGGTGCAAGCACTGGTAGGGCATCCAGTAGCAGGAGGTCCGCCAGTGGATCATCATCATCACCCAGGCCCAGGAACTCAAGCAGACCCACACTGCTACATCACTAATGGTCAGTGTCTCGGATGCCTGTTGATGTAGGTGGCACAGCCTCCTCAGGACCTACGTCATTTTCCACGTCCTGCAATGCACCCCTGAGGCATGATGGTGCTGAAAGACAGAAAGAGCATCATCAGTGTTGAATGTGGCACTCTGCATGCAGTGCTGTGTCCAGTGCGATTGAGGCATGTGCTCCACCACCGTGCTGGCCCACCCCAGCGGATGCCTGTGCAGCACCGCATGGCAGGGCAGTCATGCCACAGGTGGTGCATATGACAGGCCAGCCATAGTGTGTAGCTGCTGCACACAGTGTCATCATATGACCGATATGCATGCATTTCCCCCCTGCCCAACCACAGGGGCCACGCCAGCAGTGGTGTGTGGTGCAGCTGCCTGTGACCACTGTGGCTCTGGCAGTGCAACTGGCATGCGCTGTGCAAGCAGTGCTGATGGGCATCCATGCAGCACAGCACACCCTTGACCCCAACCCACAGCCACAGTACAGTGCTCATGCTACAAACCCTCTGCACACAGGTGGCCAATGCCATGCATGGTGAGCCCATGCATGCCATATGCCACAGCATGCCACACCGGGCAAGAGTACATATCACAGATGCAGTCATGCTAGCACACTGGTGGCATGCACATATCCCACCCCCAAAGCCAATGCCTACATACTCACAGTGCTGTGAGGGGCTGCCAACCATCTGAAATCCACCACCTGGGACACCCTCAATGGCTGCAGACAGTACGGGTGCAGTGGCCAGTCCCCCACCCATCCTACTGCGTGATGCCCTGATGGATGCCACCTTCTCCTTAATGCTCCTCCAATCAGTTCCCATCTTCTTCTTGCACACCTGTGTACTGCAGTTGTGTCTGCCGTGGGCGTTCACATATGTCGCCACCTCCTCCCACCCAGTGGCATGGTCCTTTGGGGTACCAGTGGCCCCACTCAGCAATCTCTCCCTGTCAAGGTAGGCCTCGAACAGGGCCTGCTGTTCATCTTTTGCGAAGTTGGGCCTGCGCTTCTGTGCAGGCCCCTGCTCTTCAGCTCCCCCCATCTCCGACATGTTGCTACCTGTGGACAGTCAGATGCTGGCCCGATAAGCAGCATGGCAGCCCAACATGGAAAGTGCAGAATTGACAACATGCACAGCAATATCATTTCACAACACAGTGTGGTGATTCTTACCTCAATGGCTGCAATACCTGTCAGTGACCTGTGCTGTATTGTGGCACTTTTATGGCTCAACTCATGCAAATGAGCAACGGCGCAATTGTAATGATATGCTAATGTACGCGACTGCGCCTTGCATTGGCTCATGAGGCTATTTGCATATGCCAGCTGAATATTGTAGCACTGCGCCTTGCTCAATGCAAATGCGCTGGAGCAATTCACTGTTGCATCCCAACACATACATGATGTGCGTATGCGCATCTGCCATGCACGTCACAGGCAGCTCAACATCATGTGTGGCATATCTCATACCTGTATGCACTCTGTTCGCTTGCCGCGCATGAAACACTGATGTGCTGTTTGTCATCATTGTGCAAGCATGTTGGCTGCACCATGCCACTGACCGTGCATTGGCTGCTGATGCACGATTGGCATGCGCATGTTATGGCGCAGTGCACGCACATGAGTCACAGCCATGACCCCATACTCCCTCCTTAACTTCCAGTGTTGCACATATGCTGTATTGTGTGATAGGCCTCTGTTGTGCATGTCCATTGCACATTTCCATGCTGCACAGCCGTCTTCCATATTCCCCAGTTGTGCATCACTTTGCAGGCCTCAGTACACGTGGTTGGAGTGCTTTGCGCAGATACTATGGCGGGTTCAGTGGGTCGCATATGATGGGCATGTAATTGGAGTGATGTTGAGATGGCCAACCTGGTGGCCCTGGTGGAGCCATTGGCAGCCCAGCTGTTCAGCGTGGCTGACCTGCAGAAGCCACGGTCTCAGGTCTGGGACAGGGTTGCAGTGGGCCTGGAGAGGAGGACTGCGGTGATGCAGACTGGAGTGCAGTGCTGCCACAGAAATGGGGACCTCAAGAGGCAGGACCCTATGCAGCTATGAAGGCTGCAGGACTGGGCATGTTGGGGGTCAATGCCACTGCCAGGTAGGTGTCCACTTGCACTGTGCAGGCTTCCATTGTCCATTTCCTGTGCTGTTACGTGTGCTGCCTGTGCAGCCACATTGGGGAGGGACCAGCACTGGTGGGTGTTGCGTGTCCTGTGTTGCCACACCACGTACCTGTGCAGTACACGGTGACATTGGCCTAGATCCCATACCCCACACACGGGACAGTGTCCCTGCCCATGCTGTGGCAGCGCTGTCAGCTGTTTCCAGGCTGGAGAAGGTCTGAGCATGGAATGCCACTCATGCCCATTTCTCTCTGTGTTGCTGCACCTGCACCAGGATGAGCAGGTGAGTGTGTGCGGCATGGTTTACATGCCATTGATGGGCCTGGGATGGGTGGTTTGGTACAGTTCCAGGGCACTGCCACCATGCTGCGGCTGCTGCATATGGTGGGTTGCTGGCTCCTCTGCCTGTGTCGTGTTGCACTGTGTGTGGTGGTGCCATGCATGTGGCCTCTGTGTGGTGGCATCCCATCACTGTCACTGGTGGGGTGGGTGTTTGTGTGTGACTTGCTGCTGGATGGCTCATGTTCTGCCTGTGGGGCCATTGCAACTGCACTGTGGGGCACACTGCACAGGTGTGTGTGCATGTTGTTCCCTGGCATCCCAGCAGTATGGCTGTGGGGCACAGCTAGGGCTGTGGTTGCTGTCCACTGTGCACAAACCATTGGCAGTGCCATCCACTGGTGGGCACTGCAGCTGTCCTGGGCACACACATGAGGGGGACTTAGCCCCTTGTGGCCTGACACTTATTGGCTGTTCTGTGTTCCCCTTTCTTAGGTCGGGCTGGGCCTCTGGGCCGAAGATGGTGGCTTGGTGTCCTTGGGGGGGTGTTACAGCTGTAATGCCTGATCCACCGCCTGATTGCCAGGACAGCAGTGCAGATATGAATTGGCAGGGACCATCTTGCTGCCACAAGCTAGCTGGTGGAGGAGGTGCACAGGATGCGTGTTGCGCTTCACCATCAGCAGCAGTAGACCCTGTCCTCCCACTCACCACTCCTCTGTTCATTCCCTGCCCACCTCTGTTTTGGACTTAGGATCCTTTCCCTTCTCCTCCCCACTTTGTCCCCTGCCCATTCCCCTTGTCGCCCTCATTTGCCCCTTTCTGTGTTGCCCCCTTCCCTATTTTTGTTTTGTGCCCTGTTAGCACATCTGGTTGTACATAGTTTCGGTTGTGTTGTTTTATTAAAGTGTTCTGCCTTTTGCACATCTGTGTTTGTGTTTCCTTCATATGTATGCTGCTGCACTGTGCTGCCATGGTTCTGTGCTGCTACTGGGCATGTCCCTGTCCCTTCCTGCACTGTCACCTGGGGTTGGTTCTGTTGTGTGCATTGTGACCTGTGTGCCACATCCCTCTGTGTGATGGGCCCTTGGCCATTGGCTTGTATGCCTACCCTGTGCATGGTACTGTGCCATGTGTCCCATTTGCCTGTAATAGACTGTTTACCTCCAGCTGCGGTTCCCTTCCCAGTGTTGGTGTGCTGTGCAGCACTGTGTCCTGTTTCCCTGTGTGTCAGCATGGCATGTGCTTCTTGTTAACCAGTACATGTGTGGCAGTTTGACCACGGTGCTCCATACATCCCTGGTGCCCTCATACCATGGCTGCATCATTGTCCCGTATGGTGTTGCCTGCCAAGGTGGTGGTGGTGTGGTGCCATGGGCCTGCTGCAGTCTGTTGCATGTATGTGGGTGGCTTGGTGACATTGGGGACCGGGGTTTGTGTTGTGCACCTGGCTTTGTCTCTGGCCCTCTGGCCGTGTTCCTGTCCTGTGCCTCCTGGCCAATGTCCCCTTGTGGTTTGGGACTGCCACCCCTGCCTTGGCCCTGTGCACTTGGGCTGCCATGCCTGTGTTCCCTTTTGCATGTTGGACTTGCTCAGCCTGCTAGTTTCAGCATGTTCACTTGCTCCTGCACAGTCCAGGTTGCTCCGGCACATGTCTGGTTGTTCAGTGGAGCATATATGCTATAGTTAGTGTATTTTGCACTTGTGCATGTCTGTGGCGCATCTGCTGAATATGGCGTCAGTTTCCTATGGTGCACCTGGATTGCACTGTGCATCTCATTGCACACATTCTGGTGCAATTTTGAATATCCCAGCCATTGTATATACTGAAACCTCAGAAACACAACTAAATAAATTAGACATTATGTACAATAAGTTAGCTAGATTCATTTTAAGTATTCCCAGAAGAGCGCATAGGATGGATATGTGCAGGGATTAAAAATGGTCATCCTTGCATGACCGAAAAAATCTTCACAACAGAAAGGTTCCAGATTATGCAACGGAATGTATCCATCTCAGAGTTCCCAAAACATGCCTCAGATCAGCAGAAGGCTTAGAATGTTCACTACCTAAATGTAGAACAGGACTGGGAAGGAATCATTTCATAAATAATGCGCCAGCTACCTGGAAAAAATTATTAATTTGCTTGAGACACACCAATAGGAAAATCCAGGTAGGGAAAATAAAAGCCTGGTTTATATAACATACAAATGAAAATTTAACTAGATGAACCAATGATAGTAAATAGGGAAGGATGGATTGGAGGAGAGCTTAGTATTGTATCATTTGAGGGGAGTTATACGTATTAAGTATAGAGTCTTACTTAGTTGTTGTAACTAGTGATAGTGAAATTGTTTGTGTGTATGTGGCTCTCCTGTTTGGAATCTATGTATATTTTATTGAGTATTAGTATATGTTCAATATTTAATATTGTGTATTGACCTGGATGCATAATAACTAAAAGTAACTGGAATCTTGCTTCTTGGACCTCACTGGAAATGAGCCTTGGCTCAGTTCAGATACCCAGTTAATTTGTTTTATGGACGATGAATAAAAGTTTTACTACTACTTACTACTAGGTCCAATTCAAATTCTCCACTTTGGTTCAGAGGCTTGAAGGATTTGGGAATGAGGCCTGTATCATCCCTCAGGACCAGAACCCATAACCACTCTGAAGTTCATAATAGACTTTCTGTATAGTAAAAAATATCTCCCAACAAGATTAACATTTAACACACTTGACACTAAACTTAATAAATACTGTCTGAGATCAGATAAACTAGAGGACCAAAATACTAAAACGTTCTGGCCCAGATATTCAAACTGCGCCCAAAAAGTGCGCAATAGCAGGGGCAAGCACAAGTCTACTGCGCCCATGCACAAGAGACGTGATATTCAAAAAAGGAGCAGGCCAAATTGCGCCTACAGCCAATGACTGAATATCACACCACCTGCGCCATAGCGCAACTAGGAAGGGGAAGCTGAGCAGAACTGGTGCGCCATAGCGCAACAAGGGATGTTCAGCTGAGCAGTCCAGAGGCACCATAGTGCAAGCAGGGAGCCCCCCAGCTGCACAGCAATGTAACTGCACAGTCAGAGAGGTAGGGGCCCACCACCCATGCCACAGATGGGCACAGGAACACACAGCAGAACAGACATTGTCCCCCCACACCCCAAGCACATCACAACCAGGGAAGGGCTGGAATAACCACTGGTCCATGGAGACAAGCAACCAACCCACAGCCTGGCCATGGTGACCCATCACACCTACGGCAAGCTGTGACTGGCACACAAGGAGGGCAGACCACCCTGTGCCACACCATCCCCCAGTGCACAGCACACCTGCACTGACCCCAGACACCCCCCATGAGCAGTGACCACCACAGCAGGAAACCCCATGCATGCCACCACCCCCACAGTGTCAATGCAACCCTGTGCACCACAGAACCATGCAAGCCAGCCCCACCATGAGCACCCATCAGCAGGTTGTAGCACATGGCAATGCAACAATGGCAGACACAGTGCCACCACGAACAGTCCCTCGAGGTACTGCTGAGAGACCGACCATGTGTCGGCACAAGAGTTACCCCATATGGGACGGTCGTGTCCTTGACACCACCACCAGTGGTACAGCGCTCTGCACAGTATTCCAGTGACACACCCCGGCCCACCACTGGCTACAACAGCCAGCACAGACACCCACAGTGGTGCGTGGAAGCATGCACCACACGGATGCCACACAGGGTCTGGACAGACCGCACCCATACCCAAGGACACAACAACACAGGGATGCAGTGGTGGGGCAACCAAGCCCCCATTGTGGGCCCATGTAAGCCATGTACACACAACCCGCAGTCCACCATGGCACTGGAGGGCCAACCACTCTTCGCAGGCACCATGGACCCATACACCACCAGTAGTCACCCAGAGCACAAGCCACAGACAGTGGAGCACATCCCCTGCAACACACACACAAGCCACAGCATGGAGGTGGGACAATGACAGTGTCACTCACAGTGCAACCTGAGCCAGGCATGCACCACACCAGTGACATGGGCAACCCAGCAAAGTGATGGGTACAGTGTCCACCCTGCAGGGAATGCCACTACTGACATGCCAGCAGACCATGCAGGTCACAGACAGGCATGTGTGTCGGCTGCACAGGCCATGGATGGGCCGATGTGTGCACCATGGATACAGAGCACGCGCCATGGACCACTGCACACAGTCATCCAGTGCACAGGAAACAACACACACAACACATACACTGGCTGAAATCTACCCCCACACCATAGTCACCTCCACATGGACACACACATATACCCATGACTGCACCACCCCTGATGCCATGCACACCACTGCAGCTGAGTACCTATAGCCCGCTGCAAATCAAAGACCACCACGGTATTCATATAAAAGTCAAATGTATTGGAAAAATAGAAAACTCAACTATGTACAAGAATGAAAACTATTTACAGGTTTGTGGTGGGGGACACAAAAAAGGTGGAGGTGGGCAGGGGGAAGGGGTGGACAAATGGGATGGGATAGGAGGGTTGTGAGGGTGGGTCCAGGGGGGCACGGGAAGTCAGGGACCAAGGGACTATTAAAGGCTCTGCCATTCCTGGCTCTGGCTCCCTCTGGCTCTGTGTCACAAGAGAACCCCCGACTCATCCAGCCTCCTCAGTATTGCCACCGTCTCGTGGGCCAGATTCAGGAGCTCCCGCATGGTGTTCCTGATCTCCCTCAGATGTCTCGCACCTAGGACAAGGGAGCACAGTCAACAGGTGTGAATGCACAACCCCATACAGCCCACCCACTATGCATGGCATACGGCCATGGGACACACCACTGTGATGGTGTGTGACCACCTGCAGTGATCACGTCCACAGGATCTGCCCACCCAGGCGCATACAGCCACGTGGAGCACTGCACACACACACACCAGCCAAGTCACGCACAGCACCACCATGGCCATCTAGTGACATGGCTATGTGGTGCAAAGGCAGTGGCACAGCCATGCACCTGGTGCACGCATGGACCACCAGTGATGCACACCCAGACATGCATTGCCACTGAACAGTGTTGACTGTAACAAGTGGCGTGCATGACAGTGATGTCAATGAACAGTGGCCATGCCCCACTGCCCACCTTGTCACACAGCATGCAATACTAATCAAGGATGTCTGGCACTCACCCACATTGGGCCAGTCAGGTGGACGTTGCTGGTCCTCGGCCCGCCTGGCTGTGGTTTCCACTCCCCGCCGCTGCTCTGCCTGCACTCTGTGTAGTTCTTCCGGGCCTGTGGGGACAAAAAAGAGAGAAGAACATCAGTACATTCCCAAAGCAAAGTCCCCCTGCCCCAAGGAGTGTGCCCTTCCACCCAGCCAGACCCACCCACCCCACACCCAGTGAACACCACCACGGCCAACCCCATATGGTCCCTCCCCTATGTACTGGACACTTACAACACTGTGACTCATATGGACAATAAAAGTGTGTTGACTGAACCCCTACCTGGACATGGGACCATGCCCCTCCTGGCACATGACTGCAGTCAGGCCAGTAGCTCTGGCTCCCTCCTGTGCAGGTCACCATAGCAGTGCCTGCACTGCTCAGCTGAACAGACCCTGCCTGTTGCCTCATCCAGGGCAGTGGCCACATCCTGACACACCTGAGTCCTTGCCCTATCCAGGGGGGCCTCCCCAAAGAGATTTCGATTATGTGGCTTGACTATGGCCACCAGATTGGCCAGCTCAATGGCACTCCATTGAGCAGCTCTTCTACGCGCCATTCCAATAGCTATAGTAGGCAATATGGCACATTGCAGCGCAGTTCCCCACGTGCAGATGCTGCGCAGTACAGCGCTGCCATTCCCTATCGCACTGTTACCAAACAGCATGATAGAGGTGCACCAATGCCTGACGCATGGCGCCAAGGGGGCAAATGTCGGGCACAGGGTCAAGCATCTCTGGCGCAAGGCCACTCACAGTGCCATTGGATGACAATGCATGTAGCGCGATTGGCTGCCTGTGTGCCAGCGCCACAGCGGACTATCAGGCAGTTAGGCCATTGCGCCTATGAAGGCCCAGTGCCACAGCACCATGTCATGATCATCGCTATAGCGCCACTGGCACAATGGTGGCCGTGCCCTGCATTGCCTACCATGCACAGCATATCATCAGCGTGGCAGACACCTGTGTCAGCAAGCCGGGCATGCACAGTGAGGTGCACTATGCATGACACAGAACTGCGCCATTGGCTCAGCACGCTTAACACAATTGCGCAAAGCGCAACAGCATGATATTCAGCCGTCATATGCAAATCATCTGATCAGCCATTCAATGGCACAGCAATGCAATTTGCATCTAATCAAAGTTGCTCCTCGCCTCATTTGCATGGGTTGCACTATAAAGGTGCAACAATGTGCTGCAGTGGCCATAGTCAGTTACTGCAGTTTACTGGTGAGTTGCATGCTGTTTGGGAGTGTGGACTGTGGATTTTGGGACAGGCATGGGACTGCACAGTCACAGGTAACAACTGCCATTCTTATAGGCTACATAATGACCAAGCACGTTGTTGGAGAGGAGGACAACAGTGGTGGGAGGAGGAGGAGGAGGAGGCCAAATTTTACTAAGGCTGAAACCGAGGCCCTTTTCGAGGCCTACCTGGATCAGGAGCCACTGCTCGGTGGATGGTGGGGAACCCCTCAGGCCCATGCTGCTGCATGGGAGGAGGTGGCACGTGCCATGAACCTGCATGGCAGCCACCAGCACTCTGTGCAGGAGTGTAAGAAGAAGATGGGCACAGACAGGAGGAGGGTGAAGGAGAAGGTGGCTGCCATCAGTGCAGCATGTGCTGCAACAGGTGGGGGACAGCCGGAGATGGTACAGCTGACCCTAGCGGAGGACAGGCTTGCTGCAAGCATGCACCGAAGTGCCATTGAGGGTGTTCCGGGTGGTGGCTTCCAGACGGGTGGTGGCCCATCACTGCATGGAAAGTCATGGTCTGTCTAGGGGGGGCAGGGTAGGTTACACGCAGTAACGCAACTTTGCTTTCCCTTACAGATCCTGAGCGTCTGCATGGGTCAGCGCTGTTGGGCCTGTTCTCTGCGGACAGTTGGATGGAGTCGGAGGTGGGACCATCCACCTCCACAGGTATTTGTGGATCAGTACGATAGTGGGGCCGCCTGGCTGTCCACATTAATGCCGTTGAGACAGGTGTGGAGGAAGTCCTGCCTGTGTCCCAGCGTGCTGATGTCCACGGATTCCAGCACACTGTGGCTGTGGCCAGGGCAGAGTCCAGCACCAGTGATGATGACATGACTGTCTTGGGCAGTGACACGTGTGTGCTACAGGATGGACACACAGCAGGGCAATTCACGCCCATGGCTGTGGGTGGTGCCACCGTGGAGGCCTGCATGTCAGCACAGTCCCAGGCTGTGCCTGTCAGCACTAGTGGGGCAGCACTGGTTCTGTTCAGGACAGTGGGACTGTTGCGGCCACTGTGGTGGCACCACTGAGCCCTGAGGTGTGGTAGCTGGAGGGGCAGCATTAGCAGTGGCCCACTGGGCTTGGGGGTACAGGGTTCAGCGGCGGCATCTGTGCACCACCTGTGGACATGTCCAGACCTGGTCCTGGTGGACAGCACCCACCCTCAAGGGGTGCTGAACATCAGACCCTTGCGTACCCAGAGGGACAGGATGCCAAGAAGGCTGAAGACCTCTTGGACAAGCACACCCTCCTACTGCAAGCATCGGTCCAGCAGCAGATGCAGCTTGCAACATCCGTGGATGCACTGCGTGTGTCTCCTGAGTGTGCAGAGGAGCGTCACAGCAGGGACGCCAAAATGATCATGGCACGGATGGACTGTTTGCAGGAGGATGTGACCGCTGCCATTGACAGGCATGCACAGGCGTTCATTGCTGTCATGGCCACAATGGGCACACAGTCAGGTGCCCATGCATCGCGGACACCACGCAGTGCACTATCCACCCCCTGTTCCTGGTGTCATGCTACTCCCACCCTGTCGACACCGGGTTCAGCTGTGGGCATCCTGAGCATTCCTGGTGCAGGCATGTTCAGTGTGCTGCAGACCCCTGTACGGGCACGGTCGTATTCACACAGTGGAACCCCTGGGGGACCATCAGTGCCACCCCATGAGGCCAGTGGTCAGCCTGCCAGTGCTGGCGGGTCTCAGCGGGGCCACCCATGCATCCGTGGAAGCCGTGACACTGTGTTGCGGGACTGACCTGTCTCCCAGCGCGGCTACTGTCTGGTGCTGCCCTGTGGGCATTGTGTGCTTCAGTGGGCAGTGCATGGGTGGGTACCCGGCCCTGCACGCAGACACACAGTCCACCTGCACACACTCCCAGCTGCTGCCCGCAGTTACGTGTGCATGATGATGCCTGCATTGCACTGTACACCAATGTGCAATGGTGCTCAGCATCTGACACACCCACATGGACAGGCAGTGGGCATGGTGGCCTGTGGACATGTGTGTTGCTAGGGTGCATTCAGGGTTGGTGTGCCTTATGCCCTCTGTGCACATTTGTTGTGTTGTGTGTGTGCATGTGTGTGTGTGTGTCCTTCAGCGTGGCATGTTAATCCTCACCCATCCCTGGCTGTGCGTGTGCCTCTGTGCCCTGCCACTTCCCTCAATGGCATACACCCCCAGTGTGGGTTCCTGCATATTTGTGGGCTGTGCCTTGGCTATTGGTGGTTGCGCATGGCCTCATGACTTACCTGGGTTGGCTGAAGTGCTCCTCCGTGATGGTGTCTGGGTGCAGATGTGCCAGCCATAACAGTCGGGGGTCCCATCAGCCAAGGAGGGGCTGCCCATCACCATCATCACCGGCATCCCCATCGTCCCCGTAGCTGTTCCCTTCTTCAACCTGTACGGCTATCCCACATTCGTTGGCCATGTTGTGCAGGATGAAACAGGCCAGTAATATCCCACAGGCCTTTGAGGGGCTATACTGTAGGGTGCCACCAGGGGTGTCCAGGCAACTGAAACATGCCTTCAGCATCCCAAACACCTGCTTGATGACATTCCATGTGGTGGCATGTGCCTCATTGTAGCATTGCTGCAATGGGGTCATGGGCCGCCGGTAGGGTGTGAGCAGCCAGGGACGGAGTGGGTATCCACTGTCACCTGTGTGTAAAGGGTGGAGGTTAGTTTGGTGATCAGCATCGCCCTGCCCCAGGCCATGTAGGCCACTACATATGGCACCTCTGGCCATGCCCCCCCAGGCCCTATATTTGTCCATGTGGTTTGCATACTCACCCAATAGGTGGCCAGTGGGGATGTCCCCACTCTCGAATCTGTGGCACAGTGCCAACTGGTGCCAGATGTAAGACTCATGTGCTCCCCCAGGGTGCGTGGCACAGATATTGATGATGCACCCCCTGGCATTGCACACCACCTGGCAGTTGATGCTGGCATAGCCCTTTTGATTTATGTATGTGGCCCTGTGAGGGCCAGGTGGTGTGCGTATAGCCACATGGGTGCAGTCTATTGCCCCTAGCATGCCAGGCATACGTGCTACCATGTGGAACTCCTGTATGTTTGCTGTGCACTCCACTGCTGTGCTGGGGAAATGGATGTACTCCTCAGCATATGGCAGCAGTGTGCTGAGGAATTGGGTGAGGTGACGTGACGTGACCGACTGGGTTATGCCTGTGGTGTCCCCAGTTGGTCTCTGGAAGGTACCCGTGGTGAGCAAGCACATGCAGGCTGTTACCTTGGTCTCCACTGACAGGGCATGGCTCCGTCGTGTGGGTGCCTGCATCACATCACTGCACAGCTCACAGAGCCGCCTCAGAATTGCCCTGTTCAGGCAGTACCAGCCCACAATCTCAGTATCTGTGTACAGCTCAAAGCTGGTGTGGGCTCAGTACTGCCTTCTGGGGGCATACCGCTGACGGGCCCTCCCATGGCCATGCCCCCCTGCCACCCACCTTCTCACCCCCCCTCTTTATGGCCTCCATGTGAAAGGTGGCACTGGCCATATCTCTGGCTTGCATTCACCCCCCCGGCAGCTGTTACTGTATTCCCCCTGCTGTTCTGGCTGCTACCTCCCCTGCACCGGATACACCTGCCTGTGCTGACCTTTGTGCTGTGTGGCTCCCCACACCTTCCCTGTGCCTGGCTGTTCACTGTGGCCTTTTCCTGGCCTGCCCTGTTTGTGCCACTTGCCCTGTCTGTGTGCCTCTGCCTCTGCCTCAAGTGGCTTCCCTGTAGCGTTCTTGCACCTCTTCCTTGCTCCTTTTTATTTTGGCTCATTTCTGCTATGGTGCAACTTCCGCTTGCTCCACTGTTGCACATTGCGCAAGTCTTTGAATATCACACTGTGCCATTTATGCATGGTTCTTCGCCCTTCGGTTGCGCATGCCTTCATTATCATTGCGCTGTTGCTTAGCATGATCTCGGGGGCGCAACTGCCTCCTGCTGAATATCGCAGAATGGTGCAATTTTGGACTTGAGCAGGTGCAACCCTATTGCACATGGCTCAACTCTTTTGAATATCTGGGCCCCTGTGCATAAGTGCCTTTTAAAACACATACAAATTACTACAGCCTAAACCTGTTCCACAAGTGTAAAACTCCACTGTGCCTCAACTTTCCATGTACTAAGTGGCCTAAGCAATAATGTATCTACTGTAACTGCATTGCAATGGCAATGTAGTCACATACAACAAACATGTAATTACACAGTAATTAACCTGTTGCATGTAATTAATGATTAGTTACATTGAAACAAACACTTTAAAGTGTAACCATAAAAAAATATGTTATTTTATCAGCATGTTAGCTTTTCCCATAGCTTGTTGCAGAAGAGTGGCTCAAAATTTAGCAAGACAGACAATCTCCTAATATTTTTTCCAAATTCAGTGTATCATGTAATGTGGGTGAACGCAAAAGAGTGAGCCTACAGTACACCAAATGGAAAACAGCGAGTACTGGAATGGCAAAACCAATATTCCCTTACCCCGAGGTGCTACAACCATGTAGTTAGATATTAAATAAAGGGGGGTGTTGGGGCAAAGCCCCACACAAGGGTGGGTATGGGGGTAAGCCCCCCACAGAAATAACAAGGTTGCTGTTCCAGTCCTCATTGTTATCTGTTTGCCGATATGGGCTCACTCTTTTGGATTCGCCCATATCACATGGAACCAGATTCAGCACTGGTGAATATTAGACTGCCCCCCCATCCTCATTCAGCTCTGCTCTGTGTTTATCTACACTAATTGAATAGTTTAAAATAGAGCGAGGCATGGGTGAGTGGCTATAAATACTAAGGACTGGAGGTCAGGTGACTTCTAAGGCTATGAAATTCAAACTCAGGCAAACAATTAGTTAAATCCCCAGTACCTCATCAGAGATTAAATACTTACTTAATACTATATTAAATTTAAAATATATATAGAGAGTATCATAGACATTATTAAACAAGACAGCTTGGTATGACTGATGGATTTGTCTGACCCCATTTAAACAAACCATAATTTAGGTACTGCTTTTAATTATGTTTTGCAAGAAGTTCCCTCTCACAGAACCTCTTCTGGCTGATATGACCGCCATCTTTTAAAATTGAAACATACAGCATCAAAAGGAGTTAGCACCCAGTCCAGGACTTGTTTAAAATTAAACTTTTAATCAAAGTGTGAAGTGCTGTGTGTAAAAATTATCTGGCTCTTGAACCACAATGGTTACAGGCCAGCAAGTTACATTTTACATTTCACCTGGATACCTACCAGGCTTCATCAGAGATGATTGGCTAGTACAAAACACCAAATATATATATATATATAGAAAACCTCATGAAAATGCTTACAAAACATGCTCATCTAACAATTTCAATGACAGAGAAAATTAAAAACAATTAATTGCCTGTTATACTTCAAACAAAAACTTATTGCAAATCTGTTTGAGGCACACTTGATTCTAGAATTCTAGTATTTACTTAATTAACATTTCAAAGGCTTCATTTCAGATCAAAGGCAAATATTTACTGCCAAGCAAATAATAATAGGGCTTGAATTTTGTAGCAAGTCCTAATGCATTAGTCATTTTACTTGGGTCCCACACATTAAAACCCCCACTCTTAAATCTACAGTATGTGTTGATAATAGGGCTGAATTTAATGTGCTGTAGCTGTAGCCTACATCCTTGTACACATAAAGGGCTATTGAAGTTCAGTGTCCCTGTACTTTAATAGGAATTATATTTACAGCTAATTTAGCTACATTTATGAAGACATCCACTGTACTCATAAAAATGCTGCTAAATCAATGTAGTAATTTAAACCCATGTCCTCCCTCAATCTTAACATAAAAATCCAAAAGCTTTCCCTCTGATCAATTATCTGCTTCAGATTTCCACCTCTTGGTCCCACTGTAACATCTTCCAACCCAATAAACCTAATGTCATGTGTTATGCTATGATTTCTACAACTATTGACATGTTGAACTATAGCATAAGTCATGTCTTTGCTTTCAAACGTTCACTGATTCTGACATGAAATTCTCTGGTTGCCCTACCAACAAGAATCCAACAATAGAACAAGCATTTGTCAATGCAGATTGTTGGCTTGCTGGCATTGGCATTTTTAACTACAGGAGTTAGAGAGATGCATAATAGGAATGGCAGTACAGTATTGAACTGACGACAACCCCATCCCCATCCTGCAGAGACTGACAGGTATTGGGGGTGTGCCTTTGGGTCATCAGCCATAACGCTCATGCCATCTCACCTCATCCTATCCTGAAGACACTGACAGGTGTTGCTGTGTGCCTTGGGGTCTTTGGACCTTACGCTCACCCCATTCCATAAGGAAATACACTGAGATTGATTGATTGATTGATTAAAAGTTTATTTTTTCACAGGAAATTCGTTTGTTAGGACAAAGTCCCGTTTACAACAAAGTCCTGAGTGTAGATCTAATACAATTACCAATTAACAATTGACATTTAACATAACTGATGGGTGCAGTATCTGAGAATGGGGTGAACTTTGGGGCCAAAGACTCCAAGGCACCCCTCGATGCCTGTCACTGGCTGCAGGGTGGAGGTGGAATGGCGTGAGCATTACAGCCAACGATACAAAGTCACACCCCTGATGCCTGTCAGTCTCTACAGGATGGGGCATTACAGTTGGAAACCATAATGCCCCAGGTGTTTGTTGGTATTTTCACTCCAAATTTTCAACATCAGCTTTTTTGTGACCCCACCTCATTAACAGTGACACTATCAGTTCATTACCCAAACAGTTATTTTGCACAGTGACTGCCCCATGTGGTGCCACAGGTGTGAAAACACATTTTGGGCAGGATGTGAAAATTGATAGCTGTACTGTTCATGAGGTGGTGTGAAAATATGGCAATGTTGAAAATCTGGGGTGAAAATATGAAAAATTAGCGACGTTACAAGCGTGCGTAGAAACTGCAGAAGCACATCTATAACGCAATCATTTTTTTGAATTTTTTCACCAAATTTTCAACATGGTATTTTTGTACCTGTCCTCATGAACAGTGGCACTGGGATTTTGTTTATCTGTCCCAAAAGTTGATTTCCCACAGCTACCATGCCATTCTGTGCCACGGGTGTAAAAACATGTTTTGGGCAGGATGTGAAAAATGACAGCTGTACTGTTCATAAGGAGGTGTGAAAAAATGTCAGTGTTGAAAATCCAGAGTGAAAATAAAAAAACTGGTAAAGTTACAAGCATGCATAGAAACTACGCAACACATGCTCGTAATGCAGTTATTGTTTGGAATTTTTCCACCAGATTTGCAACATGGCCTTTTTGAGACCTCCCCTCATGAACAGTGGCACTGCTGTTTCATTAATCTGTCCTCAAAGGTGATTCCAAGCAGCAACCACAAAAATCACCTTTTGGGACTGAGTAATGAAATGACAGTGACATGTTCATGAGGCAGGATTTCAAGAATCCCATGTTGATAATTTGGGGCCCAGATTCCCAAAAATTGCTGAGATATGACCCTAAGTTGAAACTCTCCATTATAAAGCTTACTGTCATTTCTTCAGTTCGCGATTGGCCTTTGAAGAGTGCAGATGTGTCCCGCACCACAGAAGATTGCTGCTCCTGACTGCAGGAGGTAAGTATGGGGTGAAGGGGGTGCGGTGAGGTGGGTGCGCAGAGGGAGGGTGCGGGTTGGGGAAGGGGAAGGAGGAGACCACGAGGGACCGTTTTCATTTTGCTGGTTAAATAAAATGAAAAGACTATGGGGGACTGTTTTTCTATTTTACAGGGTGAAATAATTTCAAAAAAATGTTGGCACACTGAGGTGGGCTACCAGTGTGCCACAATGGGGGGGGGTGCATGCCATTCCCATCATGGGGACTGGGCACCTCATTGTCAGCAAAGAAGATAGTGAAGTTGGGGGGATGGCACATCCAACACCAAGAGTGGGCATCCCAGTGTTGGAAACAATTATTTTGGCACACTGAGGTGGGTCCCAATGTGCCACATTAATGGTAGGGATACATGCCAACATGAGGATTGGGCACCCCCCGATGTCAGCTTTGCAGGGTTTTGTGGCAGGCAGCAGGAGCTGCCATGTTTTGGCACACTGGGGTGGGCTTTCAGTGTGCCATATACTGAGAGGGGACATGCTGACATGGGGAATGAGCACCCCAATGTCAGCTTTCTGGGGAGTGTGTGTTGGGTGGCAGAAGTTGTCATTGTGGAAAGCCGCACCCCAGCTGTTTCACTTATGGAAATATTTCATCAGGAAGGGCACACTGAAACTGCTGGTAACTCATTCCATGTGCATTACTGTGCACTGTAATGAGTATGGCCGGAGTCTTGTCATCTGCCACTGCATGCAATGAGGAAGCTGCACTTCATTGGAGTGGCAGATTTCTTTCAACTCTGTGGCTCTCTTTGAAACTGTTGTCATTGACAGAACACTCACTGATTGGCAGCTGAGAGATGCACCCACTAAAGCATCCCCTGCATTGGTGACAACACTGACACACCTCTGAAAGTGCTACTACTGCAAGATGTTGCTTGCACACACGCAAGCCAACATAAAAGAACACAGGAACATTGAAGCATATATACTACTGCAGTGGTATGACATAAAATAAGGTCTCTGATCTTAAAGACTTGCTTGGTTACAGGGTTTTGGAAGGTGTTAGTTACTTGTATATAGGGGCAGAATTTACATTTATCACATTTTTTCAAGCCAAATGGTTGTGGTACTGACCATAGGGTGTTACTTTTTTTGCCCAAAGTTAGAAAAGACCTAAACACTTTATCTGCAATAGTTGGTTCACATTTATAGATCATTTTTGGCCCCTCACCTACTATTTTCCTCATTTTTTTCTTCCACCTGTATGATCCCAAATTCCTTGTTAAAATTTCTTTCAGTTCTTTACTTCTCGTACTATATCTTGTTACAACCCCACTCTCCTGATATTTTTGTGCTTACATTAGAAGTACTGGGTTTTTGCATCAGGGTAACAGATGACTGATGGTCTTGTCTCTGACCCCATTTAAACAAATCATAATTTAGGCACTGCTTTTAATTATATTTTGCAAGAAGTTCCACCCCACAGAACCTCTTCTGCCTGATATGATCTCCAACTTTTAAAACTGAAACATATATCATTTGCTTTAACTGTTAACCCCCAAAACCCACAAACTCCCCAGCAGAACCAGTAGATCACGAATCATGATCTTTGGTTGGCAGACACAAACAATTACTTCCACCCATTAATTATCATCAACTGATTATCATCCAAGTTGATGATTTTTGATTATTATCGTGGATGAAGATCTGATCATGGAAAATACTAAAATGTGCACATTTCCACTAGAGATTTATTATGATTAGGTCAATATCCAAGTGGTGTTTATTGATGATTATTTTAATGTTTATTTTGGTGATTTTTAATAGTCTCTTAAGTTAAAATGATGATTGTTGCTAGTCATGTACCAAAACATTTATAGTGATTTTTAGTTTTTAAACGACTGTACAAGTTTTGATTTTTTATGATTACAGTAAGCTACATTTGATGATCATTCGAAAGATAGTATTCATCACTTGCTCGTTATCACTCTTTTTTTATGTGTTGTTTACAGTATGTGCCAATAATCCTTATAAAGCATTTAAACAAAATCCTCCATTCTTATTGGCTAATATCACCTTTTACAAGATAAATTTTCCTTCAGCATGTAACCCCGCACATAACTTTGTGTTCACATGCTGGGCATATTGTGAGTCATCATGTCCAGAAGCTTTTATGTTTTTCTGTGAAAACGCCTGCTGTAATTCATCCTTTCCGCGGTTGAAACTCATCCTTCACCTAGCACTGTGTGTGTAGTGCACTGTGGCAACCCACACCTTGAGTGTGCATTAAATTCCTTTACCAAAGCAGACAGCTATATTAACAGTACATTAGCATGCAGATGAACTTCTGACTGCAAAAATTGAGTTCCTTTATAATATTTTAGCAGTCAATTAGTTTAGCAGACATTGTGAACTGTTTTTACTGTTAACTACTGCTAACCAAGTTTACTGTTATTAACAGTTAGTAGCATTCAGAAGCAGTATAAAGATTTCACAGAACATAGCAGTGCAATGCTGGACAGCAACCTAAAATAAGTGCAAATAGTTATTGAAGATTGTGACATGACTGGCACAAAATCTTCAACTGGACTATAAAACATACATTTTTCAAAGAACCTTGTTTTTATTAAGCAAACATTTTACTGATAGTCATGTTGAAAGAGTTTCACAGAGCTGGAAAATATCTCTCCATGAGCACCTGTGCAGAACACAACTGAGGTAAAAGTTGCTGAAATGCTTTTTTAAATTTTTTTTCAAATTACTTTTTTGCTCTGCTTCTCCTCTGTTTCTGTTTTTTTCTCCAGTTAACCTATTTTGTTTTATTTTACAGTTCTGACAGAACACAGAATCCTTCCCCATCAGATCAGTATACTTCTGTGCCTAACCTGTCCTTTAAACCATATTTACCCCTTAAGAGCTGTGTATCCTTTGAGACCTCACTTTATTTTTATGTTGTTCTATAGGTGCTGCAGACAACATCCCTTCAAGGCTCCTACATCTGGCTCCCTAGCACTCAGTTAAACACCCCTTCATAATTTATATTGGGTGGGTGGACTGCAACAGTGCGCCCATGCTCATTTCAATGTATGCGGTGGAGTCTAGCATGTGGGGCCCCTGGGAGGTCCAAGTTGGGGAAAAGGGAGGCCGTAGTGGGGAAAGCCCAGTCTGGGGGGTCTCTTTGATGATTCAGATGGGTAAAAAGGCTCTGGGGAGGTCCTATGGGTGATCTGTTGGGACTGAGCATGGAAGATATGGAATCCTTGTTCTGGGGTTCTAGGAATGGTGTGGTTGGGAGAAGAAGGTGCAGGTAGTAGTCCAAGTGGGAGCTGAAGGTACATATGAGTATCTGCACCCTGTTTGAGGGTCCTAAGAATGGTATGAGTTGGAGAAGTGTGTGTGCAGGTGGGTTTCAAACCGAAATTCCATGGTCCTAGGGGTGTCCAGGTGGGAGAAGAGGGTGGAGAGGAGTGAGCAATCCTTGTATGAGTCCTATTGTTTGTATGAATGGAAAACAAGGGAAGAGATGTGTGCTGGACACCCATCCATGGGTCCAATGTCTGGTCCAGCATGCAGCAGAGGATAAAGATTACTTCTGTACACCTGTCTAGGGTTCAAGGGCTTGATACTGTGGGAGATGAGTGTGGGGGTTGGTGTCAAACACTTGTCTAGGGCTTGCAGGGCTGGTCCTTATGGGCAGAATGAGGGACATACAGTAGGTGGGGAATGCCAGTCTTGGATTCCAGAGCTGATCTAGGCGAGGGTACAGGAGGGACTAAAATAGGAGAGGCCAACATAGTGGTCTCGGGACATAGGTGGAAAATGGTGGTCCTGAGGTTCCAGGGTGGGGATGGATGAGCAAGCAGGGGAGTAGTAGATGCAGAAGGCAAGTCTGGTGGTCCAAGGGATTATTTGGTGAAGGAACATGGTAACATAGGTGGGACCAGTATGGGTTCCCAGGAATAGTCTAGGTGAGCAAAAAGAGGAGATGTTGCCAGGAAAAGCTAGACCTTGGATCACAATGCTGATCCACAGAGGGACATAGAGGATGTTTATTTATTTTATTTATGTCTTTGGTAACCAGGTTACCTGGAGTACCATTGCTGAAGGCACATCCAAAAGCAGGGTCATTCTTGATGCCCTACAATGGGCATGGGACAAGCTAGTATTGGAACCCACTCAGGAGGG
Organism: Neoceratodus forsteri; assembly: GCA_016271365.2. Taxonomy (NCBI): domain Eukaryota; kingdom Metazoa; phylum Chordata; order Ceratodontiformes; family Ceratodontidae; genus Neoceratodus; species Neoceratodus forsteri. The sequence continues at coordinate 764,451,621 of CM057451.1, forward strand.
AGCAATCTTAGACCTGGTACTCTCAAATGGGGATGGAGAAAAAATCTCAGATTTAGAAGTGGGTAGCCATCTGGGAACAAGCGACCACCAAACAGTGTGGTTCATGATAAACACAGCCATACAATCAAGCCATACAAAAGCAAGAGTATTGGACTTTAGGATGGCTGACTTTGGGGAAAATGAGAGAGTGCCTCAGAAAAGCACTAGCTAACAGGCAAGAAGGAGGGGCAGAGAAACAATGGAGAGTAATCAAAACAGCCATCACAGAGGCAATAAGCCTTTGTGTAAAGCAAATCAACAAAGCACAATGAAGGAAAAAACACTATGGTTCTCAAAAGAGGTGGCAGGGAAGGTTAAGGAGAAGAAGATAGCATTCAATAAATATAAGGAAACACAGAAGGAGCAGGACAGAGAACTTTATCAGTTAAAGCAGAAAGAGGCTGGAAAGGCAGTCAGAATAGCTAAGGCCCAAACCGAGGAAAGGATAGCCAACTCTGTTAAGAAGGGGGATAAGACCTTTTATAGGTACATTAGAGAGTGAAGAAAGACCAAAGGAGGGATACTGAGGCTTAATAAAGGGGAGGGAATATGGGTAGAGGGTGACAGTGAAAAAGCAGGGATACTGAATGAATATTTCTGCTCAGTATTCACAAAGGAAGAAAAGGGGGAGGTACCTAAACAGAACAAGAGAAACACTCTGAAGATAGGGGTTGATACCAGTCCATTTACAGAAGAAAGTGTTCTGAAAGAACTAATAAAATTGAAGGTGGACAAAACAATGGGGCCTGATGGGATTCACCCAAGAATTCTAAAAGAACTAAGGGTAGAACTAGTGACACCGCTGACTACTCTCTTTAACAAATCATGGGAGGATGGGGTGGTACCTGAGGACTGGAGGAGGGCAGATGTGATTCCTCTTCACAAAAGTGGGAACAGGACTGAGGCAGCAAACTATAGACCAGTTAGTTTGACCTCAGTGGTAGGGAAAATGATGGAATCACTTCTGAAGGAAAGAACTGTTGAATACCTAGAGGCCAGCGGGGGCAGAGGACCCGAGGCAGCATGGATTCATGATGGGAAGGTTGTGTCAGATGAATCTAATAGATTTCTTTGACTGGCTGACCAAAGCAGTTGACCAGGGAGGGGCTGTGGACATGGCCTACCTAGATTTTAGCAAGGCATTTGATACAGTCCCTCACAAAAGATTAATACACAAGTTAGCCAGCCTTGGAGTGGGTCCCAAGGTGGTAGCCTGGATAAAAAATTTGCTAGACAACAGGACACAAAGGGTAGTAGTAAATGGAGTCCACAGTGAAGAAAGAAGAGTTACTAGCGGGGTACTGCAGGGTTCAGTACTGGGACCGGTCCTTTTTTAATGTCTTTATAAGTGACATTGCAGAGGAACTGGAAGGAAAAGTATGTATTTTTGCAGACGACACAAAGATCTGCAACAGGGTTGACACACAAGATGGAGAGGAAAGGATGAGAAATGACTTGACAAGGTTGGAGGAATGGTCAAATGTATGGCAACTCAGATTCAGTGCAAAGAGGTGCAAGATAATGCACCTGGGAAACAGAAACCCAGGGGAAGAGTACACAATGGGGGGTGAGATCCTGACAACAGTAAAAATGGAGAGGGACCTGGGGGTAATTATATCAGATGACCTAAAGGTGGGCAAGCAATGTGAGAAGGCAGTATGGAAGGCTGGGGCGATACTGGGATGCATAGGGAGAGGCATCAATAGTAGAAAACAGGAAGTTGTTATCACTCTGTACAGACAGTTGGTGAGACCCCATCTGGAGTACTGTGTGCAGTTCTAGAGACTCCATCTCCGCAAAGACATAGACAGAATGGAAGCTGTCCAGAGGAGGGCAACCAAAATGGTGCAGGGTCTGCACCAGAAGACATATGAAGAAAGACTAAAGGAGCTTAATGTGTATACCCTTGAGGAAAGAAGGGAAAGAGGGGACATGATAGAAACTTTCAAGTACCTCAAGGGAATCAACAAAGTCCAATAGAGTAGCATCTTTCAGAAAAAGAGATGTGCAAGAACAAGGGGGCACAATTTGAAGATAGAGGGAGAATGGTTCAAAGGTAATGTGAGGAAGTATTTTTTCACAGAGAGGGTTGTGGATGCATGGAACAGCCTCCCTGAGGAGGTCATGGAGTCAAGAACAGTGGGGGAATTCAAGAATGCATGGGACAGACATAAGGCAGTCCTAGTGGGGGGTAAGAGGAAGTAAGCTGTTGGTTAACTAGGATCTGCAGCTTATCTGTTAGGTAGGAAAATGGGCAGACTAGATGGGCCAAGCGGTCCTTATCTGCTGTCAAATTCTATGTCTCTATGTTTCTATGTTAGATGCACTGATCCAAAGACCGTTTTCAGTCATGACCTGGGTCACGAGGTGGCAACAACACACTACATAAGTTCATAGTATAAAGAAGCAGTACATACATGGCACAGTAAAAAACAAATAAATAAACAAATATGTGATGGAGACAGATCCAGTGCTCCCAAGGCTGATCCAAGTAGGTGTACAATGAAAACAATGACAGGGGATGCCATTCTAGCTATTCCAGGGCTGGTCCATATGGGGATACCATGGGGACATAGGTGAGGCAGGCCAACCCAGCAGTCCCAGGGCTGGTTCAGGGTGTGGGGAAAGGGAGAATGTAGGTGTAGAAGATCGGTCTGGGTTTGAATGGCTGGTCATGGTGGGCAGAGATGGGAGATGTAGGTAGGGGATGCTACATGCTAGTCAGGGGTCCAAGGGCTGGTCAAAGTGGAATAAAATGGGACCCTTAAGTGGGAAAACAAGGTATGTCCTCCCTCCCACTGGTATTGGTTCAAAGATCTTAACAGGCAGATTACTCTGTTGACTGAGGATAATTTGGCTAACCTGCAGTACATGCTAGGGATCCCAAGCTATATGTCCCTCTCTGGCTTGGGAACTATGGGTCAGTTATACAGGTAATAGCCCTTGGCTAGGGCTAGGGCAGCTATGCTGCTGGAGTGGCTAATTGGATGGTCTACTCCCTTTCACTTACTCCTGGCTGGAGTTGACACTGTAGTGCTCTTTTAAAATTCTAAGAATTTTACAATTTATACCCCACTAGGCTTAGCTTGGCTACTGTTGTCCACTTGGCTACTAGCCACCTTTACCACTTTGGGGCACTCTCCCTTTTACAGTTTGAGGGTTTGATTCTTCTATATAGCCCACTTGGTAATTTTTATGAATAAAACAAAAAAGATAGCTTTTGGGCTACTTAGCCCTTAGTCAGTGGCCCAATTAGCTAGCTTGGCTAATGTCTTTTAATAGGGCTTGCTTTATTTGCCCTGACTGGCTCTCATATTTCTTATTGTAAAATTTATAGTTTCATAGTCTACAATGAGCTCAGGAGGCAAAATTGCCCTAATATAGCTCCCCACCAAATAGGTAGATCAAATATTTATCCTAAATATGATATTTTCTTAATGCCCATGTGTTTGTCCAGATTAGTTTTGAACATGTCCATGGTATTACTCATGACTATCTCCCTAGGTAGTGAGTTCCATTGGGATACAACCCTCTGAGAGAACCAAAGTGCTCTTTATGTGTTTTATAATTGTCTCCTCTTAATTTCAAGTTATGCATCCTAGTAATAGTGCTAGATGTGTTTCTTTTTAAACCTAGTGTTGCAAACAGAAGAGGGTCTTGAAAAGCTTTATATGTTAAGCGCAAATCCCCTCTCAATTTTATGTATTCCATAGAACAGAGGTCCATAGCTTTTAATCTTTACTCCTATTTGAGATTGTTCATGGATTTTATTTGTTTAGTTGCCTTTCTCTGTATGCCTTCCATTAATTTCTTTCCATGATTTGTAGTAGGCAGACAGAATTGTGAACAGTAATCCAATTGTGATCTCACCTAAGGTTGTATATAGAGGAATAATCACCTTTGAATCTCTGCTTTTTATGTGTCTAAAAATACACCCAAGTAGTTTTTGACATTGTTTTACCTTTAGTAGGGTATGTGGATCAAAAGTTAACTTGGTATTTACTAGCACTCCCAGATCTTTTTCATTTGTTGTTTCAGTAAGTTGTACATTATTTAGCTTGTATTTAAAGTTCAAATTATTATATTCCATGTGCATAATTTTACATTTTTGTTCATTAAAGAACATTTTTGTTTCATTAGCCCAAGCACTAATCCTATTTAGTTCAGACTGAAAAACATTTGCAGCCTGTATATTATTGATTATACATCAATTTTGCAGTCATCAGCATACTTGGTCATCCAAGTATTGCTAGACAGCTGCATTGTTGATATCAGAATAATAAAGAGAGCAGGGTCCAAGACAGATCCCTCTGGTACCTCGCTACTGACAGCCTCCCAATGTGAATGATGGCCTCTAATGACCACACGTTGACGTCTGTTATGCAGCCAAGATATAACCCAATCTATGATGTTTGAGGGAAATTTAAACTCATACAATTGTTTTATTAAAGCTTGATGTGAGACCTTGTCAAATGCTTTGGAAAAATCAAGCACAACTTTATCCACAGGAAGCCCTTTATCGAGGGCTGCACTGACATTTTCAAAAAAGTTTAACAAATTAATTAAACAAGATCTTCCTTGGGAGAAACCATGCTGTGTTAGATCCTGCAGATTATTATTAGAAATATGGGGCCAGATATTCAAAACTTTGCCCTGGGGCTAAATTAGCATTTCCCGGTGGGCAAACATAGCCAGGAGCACAAAGCAAGCTATATTCAAAAGGAATAGCCCAGTGCTAATCCTGCTGAATATAGCAGTCTAAGGAAGCCGGGCAAACTGACCTGGGATTGCAGGGCAAAAATAGCCCGGGCATAAGACAGCACTGAATATAGCAACAGGGAAGTGTAAACTGCAACTTCAGCTCATTAGACTCTGTAGCAAGCCAGTGTTGCAGGTGGAGAACATTGTGTGTGATTGCACAGAGCTGTCTCACATCTACTGCAAACATACCTCTCAACATCCTGCCACATAAATCAGGACAAGACTTAAAAAAATCAGGGACAAAGGTTTAAAATCAGGGACACACCTTAACATTTGGTGATATCCACTCAGGAAGCTGGTAGAATAAGTGGTGTAGTGTAAAATGCATTTTCTAAGGAAGAGCACGTCTGTAACATTAATATCTGACATTATGTTATGCTTATAACCTCCACTATGTGGTCATGGAAACACAATTTGTAGGAGGGACAGAGTTAAGGTTTGAGGTAAAATCAGGGACAGTTGAGAGGTGTGACTGCAAACAACAGTGTAAGCCACACACTGCAGAACTGTGCTTAGTGTGCTATTCTAAAGTGAGGTTTCCCCAGGGCTAACTTGATTGCACAGTGCTAACACATTAGCCCAGTGCAAACTGGTTAGCCCGCGGCAAAAGGGAGCTATATTCAAAGCTCCCATGCAAATGAGCCTACTTAGGTAATCCGTGGGCAAACAGGCACATTTGCATCTCATTATGTGCTGTTTAGCATACAGTACCATGCAGTTTTCCCGGTGCTACTGCATGGTGCACACAGCTCCACCTTTTGGTTGGAATGGAAGTACAGGCTAGATGCTGCAGGCCAAAGCATGCCCACAGCATCCCCTGTTGGTCAGAATGGAAGTACAAGCTGTAAGCAGCAGGAACTGTGTGCTGGCAGGCACATCAATGCATACAACACACCCATGCAGCTGTGCAAGCAGGACCTGTATATACGTATGTGTGTATATATATATATATATATATATCTATATATATAGATATATATATATATTATATATATATCTATATATATATATATATATATATATATATAAGAGAGAGAGAGAGAGATATAGATATATATATATATATATATATATACATATATATATATATATATATATATATATATATATATACACAGATCGATAGCTAAACAGACACAGTGCCCATGGCCATACATGACCTGGAAGCTGCCTACCACAACAACATAGGTACCCCACTGCAGTAGTGGGTGAAACACAGTGGGGGGGATGCAATGCATGGGACAGTCATAAGGCAAACCTGGTGGGGGTGGGAGTCTATAGGCTGTAGGGTCACTAGGATATGCAGCATATTCAGTAGATAGGGAACAGAGCAGACTGGTTGGGCCAGGCAGTCCTTTTCTGCTGTCATTGTCCCTGTTCCAGTGTGTGCCTGTGACACCCTGGTAGGCTAGTGTCAGCCAGGCCAGCATGATCCTCGACCCCAGGTAGCCTCAAAACACACTGAAACCCCTCATGTTCCAGTGGTCCCCCAAGCACGGCTCCCAACCCTTGTTGAAAATGAAATCAATAACTTTTCCCTGGTAGTCTAGTGGTCCCCCACCCCACGCACATATCCAGACCCCCATTCACATCTAAATATTAAATATTTCCCTGGTAGTCTAGTGGTCCCCTTACCCCCACGCACGTATCCCGACCCCTGTTCACATATAAAAATGAACATTATTCCTGGTCGTCTAGTGGTACCCCTACGCATGTATCCTGACCCCTGTTCACATATAAAAATGAACATTTTCCCTGGTAGTCTAGTGGTTCCCCCCACCCCCATGAACGTATTCCGACCCCCGTTTACATATAAAAATGAACATTATCCCTGGTAGTCTAGTGGCCCCCCACCCCCACTAACGTATCCCGACCTCTTTGTACATCTCTATCAAACCCTTTCATTCCCTAGTAGTCTAGCGGCCCCCCCAACCTAGCAGTAACACCCCACTGATGCCAAAACAGTCTGAGAACAGAGCCGGCGACCGTCTCAGCCCTTCTCTCACCACTACGGCCATCCACCAACTGAGCTTCCTACCTCAGGGAAATATTTAATTTTAATATGTGAAAGGGGGTCGGGATAAATGCGTGGGGTTGGGGGGGACCACTAGACTCCCAGGGAAATTGTTAATCTTATATGTGGAATGGGGTCTGGATACATGAATGGGGTGTGGGGACCACTAGACTACCAGGAAATTGTTAATCTTTATATGTGAATGGGGTCTGATACGTGTGGGGGACCACTAGACTACCAGGGAAATATTAAATTTTTATATGTGAATGGGGGTCAGGATACATGCATGGGGTTGGGGGGACCACTAGACTACCAGGGAACATGTATATATATTTTTTAAAGGGGGTCAGGATATGTGCTTGGGGGGGCACTGTTACCACCTTACCACTGGCACATTACCACTGGCCTTTTCTTTGTGGTATTCAGCGCTGCACTACAGGTTGTGCTAATGCTTGTAGCATGGTGCTATACCTTTGACTATGCCGGTGCACCGGCATTCAGGGCCCCTCCCCTCTGTCCTTTACTTGCATACATTATAGTTTAGCATCAGCGCTAACACCTAGCGCTGGTGCTAAATGTCCTTTTAAATATGGCAGTCGGGGGCAAATTCAGTGCTAGTCCAGTGCAATGGATTTGCGCCCCGCCCTACGTTTTGAATATCTGGCCCATGATCTTCTATTCTTACCAAGAGTAATCTTTCAAATATTTTTCCAATTACAGATGTAAGACTAATCGGTCAATAATTAGTTACATCTTTTTTACTACCGGTTTTATGGATTGGAGCAACATATGCCTCATTCCATGTTTGTATGGTTGAGCCCTGATTTAAAGAGGCGTTAAACAAGTAAGCTAATGGTCCACTTATAACATTAACTGTTTCTTTAAGAAATCTTGGGTGAAAATTATCTGGACCTGGGGAAGAATTAATTTTTAGATTTCGTATTAACTTTTTTACCTCATTAGAACTAATTTGAGAGTGTTGATTATTTTGTAAGTAAGGTATTATGTTTACATTAGCTTCTAATGGCGTATATATACTAGAAAATAATTTATTAAATTCATTGGCCATTTCTAATTCATTACTTATTATCCCATCAGTTGTATCAAGTGGACCAACTACATTGGAAGTACTTCTTAAAGAGCCAATATAATTTCAGAAAGTTTTACGGTTGTCAGTAGTTCTATTAGCCAAATATAAATCAAATTCTTTTTTAGCTTTTCTTATTCTGTTTTTAACACTTTTGGTTTTTTTTCTTTATATAAATTCCAATGAATTGCTGTGGGATTCTTTTTATATTTTCTAAAGTATTTCTTTTTATTATTTCTACCCCTTTTTATATGTTTGTTCCACCATGTTGGTGTTCTAAGGTCTTTTTTATATTTCTGTCTAATTGGGACCCATGTATTCATACAGTATTCAGTCTTGTTCCATAGATGTTCCCTTATTTGGTTTAAATTCAGGCCTTGGAATTCTGTCTCCCAATCCCAGTTAGATAAAAATTTTATTATTTTTTTGTAGTCTGCATTAGCAAAATCTTTTATACTGGTTACTCCATTTATTAAATCATAATTTAGATCAATATTGGTTTTCGCCATCTTACGGTCACTGTCTCCAAGGGGGATGTCAGTAATGGGCACAGAAATATTTTCTTCCATATTAGTTAAGATCAAATCAAGTATAGAGTTTTCTCTTGTACACTTGTTAACAATTTGAGAGAGATTTTGATTGATAGTTAAGTCAATAAAAGCAGATTCAATATAACCATGGCCTATAAGTGTTGATCTTAAAATGAAAAAAAAATCAAGCTTTGGGACTTACTAGCCCTTGTAGCCCATCTAGCTAAGTTGCTTGAACCTGGGGTTTGCCCTTCCCTTTCTTCTGGCTGGAGTTTCCTGTTTTTTTTTTTATGTTATTCAGAACCTATTGCCTTATGCTTCCCTGGTGGGTTTTACTATACAGTTGTAATGAATTTAAATAACTTAGAATATGGCCACCCATGCTCTATGCTCTGGTGCTGGAACTCAATTTACATAAATGTTCATACCACCCTCGCCTTCTGATCCCTAGCTGGAGCTCAATAACTTCATTTAAATAAATTTGAATTCAATTGCATATCGGCGTTCCTGACTCCAATAATGGCTGCAGCTGTCCTCACTCAACCCAGAAAATAAACTTTTAAACTTAAAATATCAGTTCCGGATGACAGCGCCAGCCTGATGGTACTGCCACTAACTCACCGCCACAACCCAAGGAAAAGCAACTGGAGGGAGGAGACCAAAGTTTTGGTTGCTGGCAGGTGGACAAGCTGCAAGCATGACAGCAGTCTTCTTTTCAGGGCCTTGTTGTGGTGCTCCGGCGCTCCTATTGGAAACGTCCACTGTATGCAAATCATATGACACGGATCCCTTACGAGTATGGGAACTAGCTGTAACCATTGAGAAATGTGCAAGACACTCGGTGGAGACAACAGGTGCAATTTGGGCTTGGGCGTAATGCTGGAAAACCCTTTGTACTCTTGGGCGCCCACGGATATGTGGGGAGGGTATGAGCACCACAGGTTGGGGACTCTGGGGGAGTGGAAAGCATGAGTTCCAGGGATTGTCAGGTTGAAGGTAGATTCTGTGCCTGGTTGTGTGGTTAGGCATAGCAGGCAGAGAGTTGCTTTAACAGCGCCGGGGACCAGAAGGGCAGGGAAGGGATAGGCTGCAGAGCCTGTCATGGTATCATCGACCACCCTTCCCTAGAAACCATGCAGTAGCCACCAGGGATATTTAAATTACCACCCCCTCATGGTACAACTCCAGCATCCTGGACCACAAATGCTAAATTATTTTATTCATGCTGGGCAACTAGCCCACAAGAGTTCCCACTAGCCCACTTGGGTTATTTCTGTTACCACTGGCCATCTAAGCCATCTAGGGTTAATAAGATGTGATTTGTGCTGAGCCGCCGCCATCACCAACCAACCACCAACATTTGTATGCTCCCCCCCATTATATAGCAGTGGAGCTGCCTCCACCAATCAGAGTGCAGCATTACTGTACCTCTTACTGAGCGTACAGTTGCTGCCTCACATTACTCCACACAACTGATTCCTGCTGTGGTGACTCTTGCTAGTCAGACTGTTACTGTTGGAGTCACAACGGTGGAATCAGCTAACGGGGAGAATCTCACTGTGAAAAAATACACGTAGTGAAGCAGAAATTGATAAAATTAAAAAAAAAATGAAAACCTGTAATCAGCGCTTCCTTCCCGCTGATGCTGAAAAGCTTCCTCCCCCACCTCAAAGATCCCCAATGGCACCACAGAACTGATGCTCCCAATTTTCCCCATTTCAGACATTGAAAATTTTTAGTTTTATGGGGTAGAGGCAGTTCCACTGCTATATAATATGTTTATAGGGCTAGTGGTGGTTGTTTCTTATGAGATGAGAATGTTATCTCATACTGGTTTGGGTTGACAGAATGGATGAGCTTCACCTCACGGTCCTCTTTCCCAAATCAGCACGAGATAACATTCTTATCTCATAAGAAACAACCCCCACTAGCCCTATAAACATATAATATCAATCAATCAATCTAGCCTTATTTTACCAGGCATTATTCTGCTCTTTTGTCTATTGGCTTGGGCCTCCTTCTGCTTCCTCCAACACTCAGAATCACTGACCAAGGGAAGGCTGACCCCCCGCCCCGCAAGACAGATTGAGTTCTGCTTTTTTTTTTACTTTTTTTGACAGGAGCTGCACACTTTGAGCTGGAAGTCACCAGGGCACTGCAGGGAAGTAATGGGATGGACCACTGCTGTTGGCCCAGCAGAGCAGATGTGACCTGGAAAAAAGACAGACTCCTTGTGAGCTTCACACTCAAACCTGTTATCACCACATGATACAGTGAAAAGTACTTGCTGCTGCTGGCCCGCTCAAATAAAATAGGTGCCACTTTGTTCGGGGTCTGTCCTTATCCTGCTAAGACTGAGTACAGCTGCCAACAATTGGCATCAAGGTGTGGAAAAGACTGAAAAACATTGCTCAGGGGATACCAATAAGGGAAGGGTGTGTGTGCCCCAGTGGTGCCTCTGAGCCAGAGCAAGTACCTTTTTTTTTTTGCACCTCCCACTCCCCTTGGCCGGCCACTCCTTTCGGACACCCGGGCCCCATGGCCACCCTCCTCCACCAGGTGCCATACTGCTGCCCCATAACCACCAATTGACCCGCTGGGTGACCTGACATAACCCTTCAGATGGTGGGTCCCCCAGGGGGGAATGCCCAGAGGCACAACCTTATTAGCCCTGGGATCAGTGGTGGGGCAGTCAGCACAGGGCTATCCCAGGCTTTGTGGTGTGCTGGAGACCAGTGGACAGCATCTGGTCGGGCCAGGGGGCATTTTTCATTTTTCTTGGCCCACCCATTTAACCCTGACTGGGTCTGTGGGAGTGGCAACTTTGCGGTGAGGACTGGTGAAGGTGTGTGTCAAGGCTGCACATCCCCCAAGCCCATTTCCAATCTGCCTGGAGATGCCAAAGCCCTGCCTACCCCCTGGGAGAGAAGCATCCAATGGATACTCTGGATCCCCTCCCTGCTGGTCTCTGTTCCTGGTACCTCAGCTTGGGGAGCTACCCAGGTCACCAGCGTGCTGAGCAAACCCCTTCACCATGGAGCCGGCTTTACCTTCTTTTTTGGGTGTCTCTCTAACCCATATTTTTTTCTCTTTTTTTGTCTCTTGCTCTACATGTTTGTTTTAGTATAGCAATTATAAGACAAAATATTCCCTTCTCTATGCGCAAATGTTTGCTTTTTTCCTTTACCACTGTTGTCCTTTCCCCTAAATACTGTTCATGTCACTTGTGACTTACATGTACCTACTTTCCATAGAACTGTATTCCAGTGATGCTTCTTACATTATGTACCTATTACCTTATGTACTCCATTGTGTGTTGTCCTGCATCACCTTATGCTGTCCTACCCAGGACCTCCTGGGAAATTAGCTTGCTCAGTGGAGCCTTATTCTGATAAAATAATAAACTAAACTACATAAGGTATTAAAAAAGGTGATTTTTCTTTTGTTCCATACCTCCTCCCCAGAATAGGAGGGCAACAGTAAACAGACTTAATACTGTACAGCTGTTACTATGGGGGCTGGATGCTAGAAAAGTAAGAATAAAGGCATACAACTCACTTCTCAAGGTTAGCTTGAAATGTAATAAAACTGTCCAGCATCTAAATGGTTACCATCTGCAAGCAGTGCTATTTCCCTTGTGCAGACTCTTTGCTGAGCTGGGACACAGCACTGCAGAGCTGGGACAGGGTCAGCAGGTTATACTCCATAAAGCCTCCTTTAACAAAATAAAGAAATCATGCACAACAAAAATGTAAATGCCTTCCTTCTAAACAGAGTTGCAGTTTCAAATAGAAAGCATCTATACTGGTGTACATTTTTTTTAATTTATATTAAATATGAGTGAGGCCCCCCGCTCCACAATAGTCAGTCCCTGCACTGCCTCAGGAAGGAGTTCGCCTGCAGACAGGAAGAAGTTTACCTCTTGGGCTGGCTGTTAGGATTGGCTGCAAGAGGCCAGAACAATAGACCAGAATGGCTGTTTTGGAAAAGGCAAGTATGTTAATTCCTTTCTACATTACTATGATACCACCTGGAATGTAGGAAATACTTTGGTTACTGTAAGTTGTTATGGCAGACTAAATATATGGGGAAATAAACAAAGTTATGGAAGAAAGATCATGCCCCAGTATCGAATGTTTAGATGCAGAAGAAACAATGGAACATTTTGCATTATCATGTCACTTTCCAAAAAATCTTTGGATTTACATAGCTCAACAATAGAAGATGTTTTGGTTGCAGAACATGACATATGAAGTTTTTTCTTAGGTCAGTATACAGTTTTTTGGAAACTACTACAAAGGAACATTGTCTGTGTTTCCGACTATATTGAAATTTTACTTATAGCAAGCATGGGTCCAGTGGGTGCTCAGACAACAGTATATGCCATATTATGTTTTTCAGAAATTGTGTGAAAATGCACTAATGGAAGTATATGAACGAGATGTAGTATATCACCCATTACAAAAAGTTCAAATGTGATGGAGAGGATTTTCATTTATTTTGAACCATAAATACAGATTAATTTAAATAGTTAAAATTTGCACATGATGAAGTGACCTGATATTTGGTTGAAAGATTTATTATGATCCACAAGCTGGCAAATCTGGGGGTGGGGACAGAGGTGGTCAAGTGGGTTAGAAAATGGTTTTGAGTAGCAGAACAGAAAGAGTGGTGGTAAATGGGGTAAGCTCACAGCAGGGACAGGTAACAAGTGGCACACACCAGGGATCAGTACTGGGACCAGTACTCTTCAGTGTCTTCATAAGCAATATTGCAGAGGGTCTAGAAGGGAGTGTTAGCCTGTTCGTGGATGACACAAAGCTATGTAACAGGGTAGATACATAGGAAGGTATAGAAAATATGAGGAAGGGATCTGAAGAGGCTAGAAAACTGGTCCTAGGAATGGCAGTCGCGTTTCCTAGCCAAAAAGTGCAAGATTATGCACCTAGGGAGAGGGAATCCTAGGGCTGAGTATGCACTAGACGGGGCAACACTGGAGGCTACCACAGAGGAAAGGGATCTAGGGGTAGTCAAAAAAGACAACCTCAAAGTGGCTAAACAGTGTGACAAAGCAGTTGGAAAGGCTAACAGAATGCTAGGGTGCATAGTGAGTGGTATAACAAGTAGAAGGAGGGAAGAGGTGGCACCTTTGTACAGCTCCCTAGTAAGGCCTCATCTGGAGTACTGTATTCAGTTCTGGAGGCCCCATCTCCAAAAAGACATAGACAGGATAGAGACGATACAGAGGAGGAGGATGATAAAAATGGTGTCGGGGATGCAGCACAAGTCGTATGAGGAGAGACTTAGAGCTCTAAATATGTACTCCCTAGAGGAAAGGAGAGAGAGGGGGGACATGATAGAGACCTTCAAATATCTAAAGGGGATCAACACAGTACCAGAGGGGAGCATCCTTCACTTGAAGGGAAACAGCAGAACAAGGGGGCACAGCATGAGACTAAAAGGTGGAAAACTTAGAGGGAACTTGAGGAAATTCTACTTCATTTAAAGGTTGGTGGAGAGATGGAACAGTCTCCCCCAGAAAGTGGTGATGGTGGCCACAGTTCAGGGATTCAAGAATGAATGGGAATTATCAAACTAGGATGAAAGGGGGGGGCTTGTAGCATCTAGGGTACCTTAAGCATTAGAAGGAGGGATAGGACAGGCTGGATGGGCCACAATGCCCTTAACTGCCAACAACATCTATGTATCTGATTATGTATGTTATGTTTTTGATTTCCTTCAATAAAAAAAAATTCCCCTACTCTTTTCGATAAGTGCCATGGGATCTTTACGAGAACAGGCAGATGAAACCTCGGTTTACCGTGTAACCCCCAGGTGGCGCTATCCTAAGGGCTACTACCCCTGCCTGACTGACTACTGACAGGTTGAGGGGCCCAGGTCCAATGGCGGGTGCCTCCACCCAGAGGTCAGGGTAAATAATGTCTGGTATGACTTGGTCACAGCCCTCTGGGACACTGCAACCCCCCTTTCTTCCCACTAGTGGCCCACACAATATATCAGAAGTACCTTCACAGTATACACTTACCCCCAGGACTGGTTCGATCAGCTTGACTCTGGGGACCCCTGTAAAGCACGATGGTGTAATACAATAGCAGCTGTATGATATTTCAACACAAACACATATCTCAGGTAGTGTAACTTTGCTGAAACAACTAAGTCTGATTTATTTAGGGGATAGTAACAAGGACGGGGGATATCAGGTGAATTAATTCAATCACACTAATGTTCAGTGTACTGTGCACATTGTTAGAGTCCCTATAAGTCACTGTCACTGGGTACCCAGGATGGGGGGGGGTGCTAGCCAGGATCAGTGCAGCTGGTTGGGGCCCTGAGGATGGAAAATACTCGTACAATACTCAATTTGTAATCCGGAGCCGGTGGGCTCAGTTCATGTATCAAAAAAGAAAATCAGATAAAATACTTGCAATTCAACAGTACAGCTCACCGGGAGCTACCCTGATTTTTACTCATGACTTTTGGCTGGACACCTTTCACACCGCAGGGGAATGTGGGCCTGTGAACAGGACACACCCCACACATTTATATGTAAAAGGTTACTATACCAGGCAGCTGCTTTCATATCCCGTTCGCACTTACTGCACACCCGGAAATTCGCGATGCAGCTTCACTCCCCTGACAGACCGAGTGTGATGAAACAGTTTCTCCAGTCCTCTACAGGGTATGCCTGGTTCCTGGCCACACAGCCTCTCCTTTTCCTCCAAACACAGCGGATTCAGTCTGAATCACCACAGCAAACGCTCCGCCCGACTTTTGGCCTCCACACGTGCTTCCTGTGTGAAAACTCTGCAGCTCAGAAGCCCGGAGCTCCTTCCTCAGTCACGGCCACAACAGATCTCCCTTCTCAGCCTTTGGGCAAGGAATTACAATCGGGCGCCACCCAACTCAATTGGAGGGCTTCAAATGCCAGTCACTTACAACTTTCCCCCATTGGTGCGAAAAGGTGCCACAGTCCAAAACTTCACTTTCCCAGAATTACTGGCTATCTCCCCCATTGGCACCCGGCTCCTGAGAAAGTCTTAATCCTGGTTGGTTGCTCATTACGCCATTTTAAGTGCCCCCCTCCTGATTGGATTCAGTTTGTAGTTCCGATCCAAAATGGAGGGGCAAAGCACACAAAGTCCCAGCTGAAAGAAAAGCAGGTTAGACAAATTACATTTCTATTACCACTCTAGCAGATCGCTAGCAAACAGTTACATCCCTTGGGAGTGCTCACTTTGCCCACTTAGCGACGGCAGAAAAGGAGCACCTTGTCAGCAGCTTGAGCAGGACTCTAGCAGGAAACCACACAACCACCCCCCCCCCCAGTTCCAGACTTGCCTGTAAAGTAAGCATCTCTTAAAGAGACAGTACCAGAGGCTCCAGAAGCACTCACAAATAGGCGGCTTAACTGCCGAACACCATCCAGGCTGGGGCCTTTAGGCAAGCTACTAGGGGACTTGTGGGAACCCCCATTTGCATGGGGGTTACACCCTTCCTAACCTGAAAAGCTTGACATCCACGTCAAGTAAATACCCCAAGTCAGTTTTAGGTAGAACATTTAAACTGTCCTGCATTTTTATTTTCAAACAGCAATCAACATATTGATCTCTGGCAGATACATGTGCACTATATTATGCATTCCACTACCGATCATTTAACAATACATAAGGACACCATTTCCTGCATCTGAAAAATGGATAAAGGGGGCACGTCCCTATCATCCACCTTGGGCTGGAAATGGCAGGGGCACCGTACTCGGAGGACAGAACAAGTAATCTGGAGTTATCTCCCAGGCTTAGTTTGGGCAGTGAGCTCGGATTCACATACACTTCCTTGTGGACCACATTCAGGGGCAGATCCACAGGTCTGTCCAGGGACTCATAACTTGGCCTCACTTCTTGGCCAGTCCTTCTGGGGGGGAGCGGGCACAGTTTCTGAACAGTTAGTCTCATTTTCAGCACTGTCTGTACTGTCCAGGGGGGTCTTTATTGGGGTAGGGAGGCCAGAATCTGGGGCATTTTCAGCACCTTAGTCTACAATTTCTGAGTCCACAACACCTGGGTTGACTGGGGAGACTCCTGGTACTGGCAAGGGACTATCAGGGCACTCAGCACACTGTTCAGGTCCTGGTGTATCACCAGCTTGCTCCGATACATCAATCCCTCCTTCTGAAAAGTCAGGCAGTTCACCCATGCACGATGATTCCACATCCTCTGATTTGATGCTGTGTATTTCACTGTCCGGGAGCATTGGTTCCAGAGACAAAGCTGAGGGCTTAGACAGTCCAGAAAACTCAGCTTCGTCCCCTGGGTTAACTAGGGGATTGCCCCAGAACAGTTGACTTAATTCATAAGACTGGTAATATTCAGGATTACACTCACTGTCCTCTGACATAGACTGACAGTCCAGTTCAATTGAAATTGGTGGAGAGGAATACTTTAACTTGGCTTCTGTAGGGGCAGTCTGTCTTGATTTTTTTCTTAGCAGTGGCTCTAGTCACTGGTCCAGAGGGGGCATTGTCTGGGGTTTCAGACTCTATCAAGATCTGTCCAATTGGCAGCAAATGATTTCTATGCATATTTTTCACATCTTTCAAATTATTCTCTGGCCGTACCTTGTATACAGGTAGATCATCTAGTTTGCCCACTACAATGTGAGGGAGGTGATGCCATCTATCAGCAATCTTATGCTTGCCATGCATCCCTGGATTCCTCAGCAACACTCGATCTCCTTCCCTGAGTTCCAGTGCCTTCACTTTCTTGTTATACCTTTCTTTATTGGCTAGATTTCTTTTGGCAGCCATGGTTTGAGCCAGCTGGTACTCATGGTTTAATTGGGCCTTCAATTTCTGCACATACTGTAAATGAGTAGCTGCTTGAACCCCATCAGGAGAAACTCCAAAACAACCATCTAATGGCAATCTGGCTTCTCTTCCAAACATTAGTCTATAAGGGGAAAGCCCAATGGCATCACTTTTGGTGCAGTTGTATGCATGTACCAGTGTGCTAATCTGTTGACTCCATCTGGACTTGTCTTTTGGTTGAAGGGTGCCTAACATGTCAAGCACAGTGCGATTAAACTGTTCAGGTTGGGGATCTCCCTGGGGATGATAAGGGGTAGTTCTTGACTTTCGCACCCCCCACAAGGAAAACATCTCTTTAATCAGATGACTCTCAAAGTCCCACCCTTGATCAGAGTGGATTCTTTGAGGGGCCCCATAGTGAACAAAGAAATTTTCGATAAGTACTTTTGCCACAGTGGTTGCTTTCTGATCCTTGGTGGGGAATGCTTGAGCATATCGAGTGAAATGGTCAGTGACTTCCAATATATTACTGATATTTCTTTGATCCAGCTCTAGACTCAGGAAATCGATACAGACCAGCTCCATGAGAGCACTGGTGGTGATGTTAACAAGGGGGCAGCCCTCTGGGGCAGGGCTTTCTGCTGTAAGCAGCGACTACAAGTTTGAATGTGTTGTTCCACATCAGCCCCATCTTAGGCCAATAAAACCTGGATCTCACTAAATCAAGGGTTCTGTCTATGCCGAGGTGTCACATGTGATTATGTAGAGACCTCAGCACCAGCTCTCAAAAAGCAGTAGGCAAAACTAACTGTTGCTTTTCCAGTTGGCCCCCTTTGTCCATTGTCTCTCTATATAATAATCCATTCCTCATTCTCAATTTAGGGCCTTCTTTATATAGCAATGCAGTTCTCAAGTCAGTGGAGCGTAATTTGGTCACATCTTTCCTTGCTTGAACGGCTTCTAGAGCTGTTTTTATCATGGGATCTCGGGATTGAGCCTGCTGAATACTATCATTATTGAACTGAGGCAAAGCACCAGTGTCTGATGCAGAAAAATGGCAATAAGCAGCAGGTACACAGTTCTCGGATGGCCCCAAACAATCCACCATGCAGTCCACTGCGTCCGTGGTTCCTCCCTGTCAAACTTTTGGCAGAGTGCTCGAATATTCGATTCTGACAGTTGGACCCACTTATTTGAAGGGACTGGTCTCTGGGAGAGAGCATCAGCATCAACATGGTTCAGGCCTGCTCTGTATTCAATGGCATAGTCATAGGTGGACAAGGCAGAGAGCCACCTGTGGCTCGTGACATCCAACTTGGCTGAAGTCTGCACATAGGTCAAAGGATTATTGTCAGTTTTTACCAGTATCTTAGCCCCATACAAATACTTATGAAATTGATCAACAATGGCCCACTTCAAAGCTAGGAACTCTAATTTGTGCACTGGATAGTTCTTTTCTGATGGTGTCAGACTCCTGCTGGCAAAGGCCACTGGTCTCAACCCATTTGTGTGCTCCTGATACAACACAGCCCTCAACCCTTGCAAACTAGCATCAGTATGAAGGACATACGGTCTGGTAGGATCAGCATAAGCCAACACTTGGGCATGAGTAAGTTGATGTATGATTTCATGAAAAGCAGTCTCACAATCAGAAGTCCAGCAGGCCCCAAACACTTAATTCAGATGTAAATACTTTTTTTTCAGTCTCAATGGGCACTGTTTTCTTGTACTTTTTGTGGGTTGGGGGATACCCTTGAGTAAGGTTAAGTAAAGGGCGGCTCACTCGGGAATGGTCCTTGATAAAGCACCTAAAATAACCACATAAACCCAGGAATCTCTGCAGCGCCTTCAGATTTTTTGGCTGGGGCCAGATGGTCAATGCCTCAACTTTACTGGGGTCAGTCTCTATGCCCTCGGCGGACACTGTATGTCCCACATATTTTACTGATGTTTGAAAGAATTGACACTTATCAATGGACAATTGGAGGCCAAAATCTTCTAGTTGGTCCAACACTTTGAATAACCTGCTTTCATGTTCCTCCAGGGAGCTGCCAAACACAATGACATCATCCAGGTATACTAAGCACTCTAGCAAGTTCATATCCCCCACAGCACACTCCATTAGGCAGTGGAAAGTGGCTGGAGCACCTGAAATCCCTTGAGGCATCCTCATAAACTCATAGAAACCAAGTGGGCAAATAAAAGCAGTCTTTTCATGGTCTTCGGGGGTCATCGGGATCTGATAGTACCCACTGCGAAAATCCAGTACTGAGAACCACTTGCTACCATTCAGGCAGTCCAATGCATCCTGAATGCATGGCATGGTGTACTGATCTGGAATAGTCCGCCAGTTCAAAGTACGCTAATCCACACACATCCTGACTGTGCCATTCTTTTTCCTCATTACCACGATAGGTGAAGCATATGGGCTTCTGGATTCTTGTATTACCCCAGCTGCAAGCATCTTACAGATGTCATCTCACATCATCTATATCAGCAGGTGTCAGGCGTCGAGACCTCTCATGAAATGGCCTCTCATCATGTAGCTGGATGCGGTGTTCAGCTCCTTGCATACATCCTACATCCCATTCCTTCAAAGAAAACACCTGGTCTCTCTGGGTAAGCTTCTCACTGATCCTTTCCCTCCATTCTGCTGGCAATGGGGAGTCACTGAAATCAAACAAGTCAGGGGTCACTCTGTCACTCTTCTCCGAACTCTTGTTACTGGGCACGACGGCAGTATCCACGCCATGCACAGTGGCCAGGGTGCAGCCTCGATTTACTCGAATCTCCCTATCAGACACATTGTGAACTTGAACCATTACTCTTCTGGCAAAAGCATGAGCTCTAGCAGGCAGGATACTGGGTTTGACTAGCAGCGCCTGGCAGTTTCCCCTCCCCTGGTGCATCCAGCATTAATATTTTTTTCTTCACATCCTTCTTGATACGGACTTCTCCTTGTAGAACACATTGTGCATTTGGTGCTAGCAGCAAAGACTCTGGGTCCTTCTTCCAGACGACCCCCACCGTGTCCTCGGGATCCATTCTACCAGCCTTTCTCTGTGCTTCATATGCCTTTTTAATTAAAGCCAGAATTCTGAGGGCTCTGCCAGTCTTGGACTTTTGTTTTTCAGAACACAGCTGTGCCAATCGCCCAAACATATGAGCATTTGTTCCAATCAACAAAGGGACCCCATCATACAGTCCTGTGGGAGGACACACTAAGGCTAGGGCCAATACTTGTTCTGCCACTCCAGCCACAGAAGTAGGAAAAGACAACCAAATGCAGATATAGCCAGAGTAGGGGTAGGCCTTCTCACTCAGACCTCACACATGTAGCCCCTCTACGGGTTGCAGGTGCACATCAGACAAATGCTTCTGATACCAGTCCTGAAACATGATTGTCACTTGGGAGCCTCTGTCTAGTACAGCCCTGGTGGACACCCCATTTACTTTCACTGTAGTCTCCATGGAGGGAACCACTACTTCAGACCATTCAGGGGGCATTGCTTGAGAGGTTGCTCGGGCATTGGCCCTGGTGGCAAAATTCTTCCAGTTGGAGCCCCCAGGTGACCGGGCAGAGGTCTTGCGATGCCAGGCCACAAACCGGCTGGTGACTTTCCTCAAGTTCTCTGGTAACTGACACTCAGTTTGAAAGTGTCCATCTTCCCCACAACAGTAACAGAACTTAATTTCTCGGTTGTCTTTGGGGGGAGGGGGATCTCTTATCTGATGGGGCACTTCAGGGGCTCTATGTGGCTCTTCTTGAATGGGATGTTTACCCTGGGATATCTCTGATTCACCAACTCTATGTGGGGTGACAGTAGCCTGTTGCAGCTCCCTCACCATTTCCCATAAGTCTCTAATTTACGCTCTCAAATTACTCTCAACTCAGGGGTCAGAGGAAACAGCATGCACTCCCACTCCACTTTTGGGCTCAGGGGGAGCCTGATACAGATCTGGCTCCCGATAAGTCTCTGTCATCCCCTTGATCAACCCTCTCAGTTGCTGAACCTCATCTGGCTTACTTTGCTTAGAAGTCTGGCACAGATTTACGGCCCCCGCATAGGGCTCCCACCCCTCTTCATCGGTTTTGATTTCATGAATCTCTTTCTTTAACTGACAATATTCAGGAGAGTCAGCCCTCTGGTCTTGCAATTTGAGTTTCAGCAGTATCGCACTTGAAAATCTGGCCAACTTCAATATATCGTCTAATCGGACCTGGTTTAGAGTTTCAGCAGTCACTCCCCCTTTTCGGTGGGCCTTTTGCAGGTCCCTCTCCATTCTGGTAACAAATGCAGAACATTTCTCATTTCTCCACTGTTTAGCTGACTTGAATTTCCATAATAGATCCTCCCCTGTCTCAGTGCTGCCAAACACTTCCTCTAAAGCAGAAAGATATTCTGCTGCAGTTGCCTCGGGACTAGTGGCCCGTAAGAACCAAATGGCTTCAAGTGCAGGACCCCTCAAACTTTCCATCAGACGTTTCCTCTTCTCCCCCCTCAGAACACTGCCACTCTTGTACTAAAGGCGTATCATAGACCGTCCAAGTCTCCAAATCATCTTCCCCTGAAGACACGGGCACAGTATCTGAGAAGAGTCTCAATCTCCGATAGGAGTCTAATTGTATGGAGGGACGACCATAGGGGGTGGGGTTAGAATGGAGGTCTTGGATGACCTGGGAGATGTACCTGGGGACGGCAGGGGAGTGTGGTTGTCCGAGATGTCTAGCACCTGTATCAATTCTTGGGCAGTTCTTCCCTCTGTGGCCAACAGTTTAAGTAGTTTGTCTTTAAAACTATTGGTCTTAGGGGACCCACCCGGGGTGACTGAACCTCTACATGCATGGATAACCCTCCATCCCTTCTGAGCACCTTTGGGGAAAATCACTGGGGGCACCCTCTCAGGGTCTATCCATAATACTGCATGAAAGCAGCACCTGCAGTGTCTGTTCGAGCAAGTCAGCACATTGCCCTTTTACTTCCACCTTGCCCAGACATTTAACACGCTCGACAGTAGAGATAATGTCAGCGCTTTTAATCCCCAAGGGAACATCTAACAGTAACACAGTCTTTTGGGAGTCCAACTCCTCTGCTTCACCACATCCCATTAATTTATGCACCGTCATCTTAATGGGATTGAGTTTTAACTTGGGCGTAACATCCCCCTCCATTTTTTCCTTTAATTTGGACATAATGTGGTACTTCTTTTACTTGGCCACTAGAGGACGCTAATCCCAGCGGTGCCTCCAAGATGTAACCCCCAGGTGGCACCATCCTAAGGGCTACCACCCCTGCCTGACTGACTAGTGACAGGTTGAGGGGCCCAGGTCCAATGGCGGGTGCCTCCACCCAGAGGTCAGGGTTAATACAGTCTGGTATGACTTGGTCACAGCCCTCTGGGACACTGCAACCCCTCTTTCTTCCCACTAGTGGCCCACACAATATATCAGAAGTACCTTCACAGTATCCACTTATCCCCATGACTGGTTCAATCAGCTTGACTCTGGGGACCCCCTGCAAAGCAAGATGGTGTAATACAATAGCCACTGTACGATATTTCAACACAAACACATATCTCAGGTAGTGTAACTTTGCTGAAACAAATAAATCTGATTTATTTAGGGGATAGTAACAAGGACAGGGGAAAATCAGGTTAATTAATTCAATCACACTAATGTTCAGAGCACTGTGCACATTGTTAGAGTCCCTATAAGTCACTGTCACTGGGTACCCAGCATTGGGGGGGATAGCCAGGATCGGTGCAGCTGGTTGGGGCCCTGAGGATGGAAAATACTCGCACAATACCCAATTTGTAATCCGGAGCTGGTGGGTTCAGTTCATGTATCAAAAAAGAAAATCAGATGAAACACTTGCAATTCAACGGTACAGCTGGCAGGGAGCTACCCTGATTTTTACTCACGACTTTTGGCTGGACACTTTTCACACCACAGGGGAATGTGGGCCTGTGAACAGGACACACCTCACACATTTATATGTAAAAGGTTACCATACCAGGCAGCTGCTTTCATATCCCGTTCACACTTACTGCACACTCGGGAATTCGCGATGCAGTTTCACTCTCCTGACAGACCGAGCTCGATGAATCAGTTTCTCCAGTCCTCTACAGGGTAAGCCTGGTTCCTGGCCACACAGTCTTTCCTTTTTCTCCAAACACAGTGGATTCAGTCTGAATCACCATGGCAAACTCGCCACCTGACTTTTGGCCACCACACACGTTTTCTGCGCGAAAACTCTGCAGTGCAGAAGCCCGGAGCTCCTTCCTCAGTCATGGCAACAACAGATCTGCCTTCTCAGCCACTGGGCAGGGAATTACAATCAGGCACCACCTGACCCAATTGGAGGGCTTCAGATGCCAGTCACTTACAACTTCCCCCATTGGTGCGAAAAGGCACCACAGTCCAGAACTTCACTTCCCAGAATTATTGGCTATATCCCCCATTGGCAGCCTGCTCCCGAGAGAGTCTAATCCTGGTTGGTTGCTCAATACTCCATTTTAAGTGCCCTTCCCTCCTGATTGGATCCAGTTTGCAGTTCCGATCCAAAATGGAGGGGCAAAGCACACAAAGTTCCAGCTGCAAGAAAGGCAGGTTAGACAAATTACATTTTTGTTACCACTCTAACAGATCGCTAGCAAACAGTTACATCCCTTGGGAGTGCTCACTTTGCCTGCTTAGCGTTGGCAGAAACAGAGCACAATGTCAGCAGATTGAGCGGGACTCGAGCAGGAAACCACACAACCCCCCCAGTTCCAGACTTGCCTGTAAAGCAAGCAGCTCTTAAAGAGACAGTACCAGAGGCTCCAAAAGCACTCACAAACAGGAGGCTTAACTGCTGAACACCATCCAGGCTGGGGTCTTTAGGCAAGCTACTAGGTGACTTGTGGGAACCCCCATTTGCAGGGGGATTACAAACGTCTCATCCAATAGATGGCACCTCAGGAGTGCAGCATCCCCTCATACTGCAGTACAGTATCAGTACTGGGATATTAACCCAAGTGCCAGGTGTGGGAATTGAACCCACAGCCCTCTGACAACCCTCTGATCTCCCAGCCTCAGGGGTGAGTGTGCTATCTGCTGAGCCACTGACACTGTTTTATAGCAGTTGGCCTGAAAGTAGGTGACAGACATATGCATATGCCTGCTTTCAACATGGGGCCTTAGTGCAGGCCTGTTGCAGTGGTGGTAAAGCACATTCCGAGAGATAGGGTGGTCACTGTATCTCTTTACACCTGCCTCACCATTGCTGGTGATGGTGTGATAGGAAGGGTTGTAGTGTAGTACACAAGCTGCTGGAAGGTGCAGCATAGTATTAACGGGGTCTCTTCTATTTTCATGTGCTGTTCCTAGGGGTCTGGCTGCAGAACCAATCTCTGTATCAAGGACCACCATATCCTAGGGACCTTGGAGGGACCATGTCGGTGTTAGTACTGGTTTCATGTCTCTGACGTTGATGCTTCCTTGTTGGGAGATCACATGGCAGGGGAGAGAAGACAGCATTGACCGAGATTTCCATTTCCTACTGAGATTTGGCATTAAACCCCACCACCAAATTTCTCATTCAGGTTATGTGAGGTTGGGCTGTAGGGCTTCCTGATTATTTCTCAACAGGTGGGTAGTTGCTAGAATGTGGGTCATCTAATCAAGTGACTGTGTCTGTGGGAGACCTGCTGTTAACAGCGAGAGTCAGCTGTCTGGGTCCTGGGATTTGGTGACCATGTGGTGAGATGGGATTGCGCTGTGGATGGGATTGAAATGGAATGGGAGTGTGCAGCAGCCCGATTTGAGAGAGAGTGTGTGAGAGTGTGTGAGAGTGTGTGAGAGTGTGTGAGAGTGTGTGAGAGTGTGTGAGAGTGTGTGAGAGTGTGTGAGAGTGTGTGAGAGTGTGTGTGAGATGCACTAGGATCTGTCCTTCCTCTGTGGTAGCCTGCTGGCCTAGTTGCCTGTCCTCATTATATGCCCATGACCTGATTCCTGTTTGAAATGTGGAGACAATGGTGCAGGGGCTCAGGCAGAGGAGTGGAAAGAGGGCAGAGTGGTTACGTGGCCCTGGAACTCTCTAGCAGGTTATAGTCCATGGTGTCCTGTAG
The DNA here is from genome assembly GCA_016271365.2 of Neoceratodus forsteri. Taxonomy (NCBI): domain Eukaryota; kingdom Metazoa; phylum Chordata; order Ceratodontiformes; family Ceratodontidae; genus Neoceratodus; species Neoceratodus forsteri. Next base: position 764,476,985 of record CM057451.1, read on the forward strand.
CATCCCCACCACCTGACCTCTCGAACCATGCCCTCTATACATTCCCTGATGTCATGTTGTATCCGCACTCCTGAATGCCGATCACCAAATGTGCAGGTGTACATTAGTGGTCCAGTGGCCCCCTGCCTCAATCCAGCACACCTCCGGCACCAGCTCTCCCCTTAGTTAGGGTTTATGCTGGGCTGGATGTGTTTTGGGGTGGGTGAGTGGGGAGCTGCTGTACTGCTAATGTGCACTGGTGTTTTTGTCGACTGGCATTTGGGGTGGGGGCAGGGGTACCATGGAATGACTGGGATTGTATAGGGACATAGCCACGCTCATTAGTGGTCCAGTAGCCCCTCCACACTCCAGCACAGCACTATCTCAGCCCCCCCTTACCAGGCAGGATACAGGTAAGGAGGGGTGGAGGTAGCTGCTGCACTGCAAATGTTTATGGGTGCATTTGTCAACCAGCATTGAAAGGGTTGGGGTTGGGGTTGTTACATGATGACAGGGATTGAATAGTGGACAGGGGCCGGGAGATTGGGGGCAGGGATGCCACAGGACACCACAAACTATATTGCAATCAATGGGATGGGTGTTTGGGGGGGGTTTGTTGCTAGACACCAGGTTAAGTATAGGGGACAGGTCGGGGGGGGTACCACTAGACACTGAGGTAAATATTACCATCAAGGTGATGGGTGTGTGAGGGGGAGGATGCTGTAGACACCAGGTATGTCTTCATAGCTTTCCTGACTTCTCTCTACATCACTGACTTCTTCAAGATAAAAATGTAAACCACTGTTTGTAAATAAGGTTGATGTTTGTGTTTTGCCATTGTATACTCTGTGTTGCTGTACTCTGTTGCTGGAATAGTACTCTCTGTACAAAGTCTTGGTATCAATGATTGCACTATCAGTGTACTGCACTTCTTGGGTCGCCCCTGAAAAAGGGACTGTATTGTCTCAGTGGGCCTACCTGGTTACCAAAATTCAATAAATAAATTAAAATAAATATATTCATAGCAAAGGGACTGTTATTGTTTGGGGAAGGGGGGCAGTGGGTGTTGCTAGCCACCAGTGACAGATGTAATATATGGGACAGGTACTCTGAGGATGGGGGCTGCCACTAGACACAAGGGAAGAGTATATCTGATAGGATGAAAATCTGGTTGCCACACGCTACTCACCAATGATGGACCCCCTATTGCATTCAGCTGCCCACCACCAGCACCCTCCCTCTCAGGAACTTACTCGTATCTTTGATACCCCCCCCCGCACACATGCAAACACACCCATGATGGGGATAGGAAGAGAATAAACATCTGCCCCTTGACTGTCAGCCACTTTGGATGTCTGTCGACTTGGCAGTGTTGCAGGCGTGTGAAAGATGGTGGTTCCATCCTGCCCTGGTGTGAGATAGTGAGTGGAGCAGCTTGCACTCACCCAGAGAAGAGATGGCCCTGGGACACTGAATCCTGTCCATGTCCCCAATGCTGACATCCATGAGAGGCCAAAGCCTGTTCCCAAACCCATGTTGCTACTGGCATCTGTCCTCCTGACCAACCCACTCCCCCACCCAAAAAAAAATGCAATCCCTTTCTACCTGACACAGCTGATTGGTATTTGTATGAGTCATACTAACCTGTTTTCCACTTTTTACAGATCCAGTAGATGCCAGCCCTGACGTTGGAGGACACTGACCACATATACAGTATCAGATAAGTATTTTATGTTGGGTTGGGTGGTGTTCTAGCTGCAGGAAGAGTGATCATGGGGGGGGTGGCATGTCTGTGGGTGATCTGGAAGAGGTTCAGATGCAAAGAGGGTGGTTGGCTGGGGGAGAATACAAGTTTTGAGGGCTGTGGTGTGGTCCAGGGAGGGTTCAAAAAACTTATGGGAAGCTGGTTCAGTGGTCAGGAAGGGTGGCACAGCATGGGTTCAGCAACGCACATGGCACTGCACTCTGATGGCGGGAAAGGCAGTTCAGTGATGGAGTGTGGTTAGCTGGACAGACAGGCTGGTCTGGGGTGGTTGCCCAGAAGTTGGTTGGCTAGGAGATTGTTTGAGGTTGTCCAGCAGTAGGGAGGGTGGTTTAGATGTACAGGAAGGGGTCCTGCTGGTGGTGGTGGGGGGGAATCTTCAGGATACTTTAACTTGGAAACAGGACACTACTGGACTACCATTAGTTTTTATGAACTGGGTCTGGCAAATGGGATCCCAAGTTTCCTAAATTTAAATTTTACTCATGCAAGCGTTAATGATTGGCCACAGAACCCCAGTCTGTTGAAGGCCAAACTGTGGGGAGACATAATTTAGTGAAGCCTCAAAACACTGCTGAGCACTATTGTTAACAAATGCTAGCTTCCCCTCCCCCTTCCAAGACAGCAGCAAGCACTTACCCTGTCTCTGTGTAGTTCCTAATGTGAAGCAACCTCCACGCTGTGCCTCGTGCAGTGCTGACATGGTGCAGCTAATACCACAAAGTGCTGCGTGCACTTTTGCTGTCTCTGTGCAACACTACCTGCCACTTAAAAGTGAAATGAATAATCACAGACCCCCTGTCCCTTGGCAGCCAACCCATGCTCTTCTGATTCAGAGACCGCTCTCCTACCAACTGAATCACACTGGCAAGTATTTTCTGCTGCTGTTACAGCATTGTGTCCTGTGTACTATCAATGCACTGTGAAACAATTTCCCAAAAAGCTGCCCATTCCCCGCACAAGCCCAAGTGCCCGTTATTTGCCAAATCGCTTCTCTTCTTCTCCTCCCCCCTCCCCCCAAGTTACACTCGAGTCATCTCCAGTTTAGTTTGTGAGACCCTTCCACTTTTTGGTGCTGCTTTTTCAAGCACCACACTGCATGTTTTTCATTTAAAGTGCTGATAGGTTGCATTCTTCAGGATGAACTGTGCACTGTTCCATCTGCTGAAAAAATATGTCGGTGTGTGTATTTTTCCAGAGCCTATCAGTTTTGAGGATTTGCCATCAGTGTTTCCCCTGTTGCTTGTGGTTCTACCTCCCCCTCATCACCGTCCAAAAGAAATAACTAAAATTACCTTGGTGTCTAGTGGTCCCACCCTCTGCTGATTGCTGTCCAGAATTTAAATATGAATGTTTCCCTGGTGTCTAGTGTTGCCCCCCCAGTTGACCACCATCCCGAAGGTTAAATTAAAGATTGCCTGTTGCTAGTGGGGCTTACCCCCACCTCCACTCACTCTCCCACAAGTCAAACATTAGTGTTTCCATGGTGTCTGGTGGTTCCCCTCCCTGATCGATTGCTGTCCCAAAGTTAAATATGAATGTGTCTAGTGGTGCCTCCCCACCCCACTGGTCACCATCCCCAAGGTAAAACTGAAAGCTTACCCAGTATCCAGTGGTCTCACTCCCCTGCCAGTCACTGTCCTGAAGTATGAACATCTCCCTGGTGTCTAGTGTTGTCCCGTCCCCCATCCCCCCATTGGTTGCTGGCCCAAAGTTAGAAATGAAAGATCCTGTTGCTAGTGGTAGCACTCCCATCACAATCTCAGCTTTGAAACATCAATGTTTCTCTGATGTCTGGTTGCCCCTCCCAACAGTCACTGTCCCACAGTTTAATATGAATGCCTGGTGTTTATTGATGCTGCCCTCCTCCCAATCGCCACCCAATGTGTGTGTTTATAAAAAAAAAAAAAAAAGACATTCCTTGGTGTCTTGTGGTTTCACCCCGCACCCATGCCCAATGACTACATTAGTATCCCCTGGTGTCCAGTGGTCCCTCCCCTCACCCAGTTATCCACCTGACACAATCAACACCATTTCCCTGATGTCTAGTGTATCCCCACCCCACCCTGATCCACTGTATCAGAAAGAAAAAAAACATTATCAGGTGGTCCAGCGTACACCCTTCCCTATTCCTAATTTCCCCTTGCAATACAATGAATGCTTCCCTGTTGGTCTAGCAGACCCCTCTCTCTATCCCCCCCTTGCAATACAGTGAATGCTTCCCTGGTCGTCTGGTGGACACCCTCCTATCCCAAATCAGCTTAGTCGTAATCTATATCTTTCCCTGGTGTCTAGTGGACCCCCACACCAGCAGATAGTGCCTCCCCCAGCCTGCTTTCTCCCCAGTCCCATCCCTGAGCCAGTGACCAGGACAGCCCTCTGCTCTCCACCTCGGCCGTCCACTGACTGAGCTGTCAATGAGCATGTACTGTATACAGCATATGCTCCTTGATTGACAGCTCACTCACTGAGCTGTCAGTCAATGAGCATGTATTGTATACAGTACACATCCATTGACAGCTCAGTCAGTGGCCAGGCATGGTGGAGAGTGGAGGGCTAGGTCAGTTGCTGTCTCAGGGATGGGATGGAGGGGATTGGGGTGGTGGGGCACTATCTGCCAGGGTGGGGGGTCTAATAGCCACCATGGAAAGATAGAGATTGTATTCTACAGGCAAATCAGCGATGGGGGGCTAGACAACCAGGGAAGCATTCATTGTGTTGCAGTGGGAGATCAGGTTTGGTGGTGTCAGCTAGACCACCATAGAAACATAGAAACATGGAAGTTGACAGCAGATAAGGACCGCAAGGCCCATCCAGTCTGCCCATTTCTTTTTCTACCTTATAAATGTGCCATCGGCCTTTGCTCTGTCAGTGGCCTATCTATTCATACTCATTTGTATTGCTCTCTTATGCCTATCCCATGCCTGTTTGAAGCCCTGCACTGTATTCATAGCCACCACTTCTTGAGGTAGGCCATTCCATGCATCCACCACCCTTTCTGTGAAAAAGAATTTCCTCACATTCCCTCTTAATCGGCCCCCCTCTAATCTCATGCTGTGTCCAGGGAATGGTTTCTCTTTCTGATAAAGGGGATTGGGATGGGAGTGGTGATACACTGGACACCAGGGAAACTGTGTCTGTGTGTCGGGAGGTGTCGCAACCCCCCACTCAGCAGGTCAGACCCTCTGCTCCCATAGTGCCAACCTCCGAGCACAGTCTTGTGAATAGAAAACAGAAACAGGGTAACCCTTCTGTCTGTTTTGTGGGTTTGAATCAACCTTTGGTCTTGAGCTCTGGAGAGATTCAAACTGTGAACCTCTTGCTAGTGTATCCAGTGTACAGGGTCAGATAATTCTGCTCTTTGGGGGGGCCAGATATTTTTCGCCTACGGGCACCTAACCAGGTGTACAAAATGAACCCTTAAGAACTCTATGAAAGACCTCAGAATAAACTTTTACCTTTTTCCAGTTTGGTAAAACCCGTCAGCTTTGCACAGTGTCAGCTTTAACCATATATGCTTCACTTGTCAAAGAATTTCAAAGGCCCACCAAGTAGTCTCTTAAAATGAGATGTTTACTTAAAAATAGATAAAAATGTAGCATGTAAATACAGAACAATATATCACAAAATGTACACTCGTTTTAAAAGAACAAGGTTTAAAAGTGCAATTTCCTACCAACCATTCACTTAGACTTATCAAATGTATTCTTCTAATCTTACAGTGCCGAAAGATGTTGTAGCTTCAGAGTCCAAACATGTGTATGTCTAAAGGTCATTTACAGCATAATTAAAAAAAAAAAAATCCTTGACCCTGCCTTCTCCATGATGTCACCCAGCTCCTCCTCTGTTTATTAAAAATCTTACAAACAGGATGTCTTATCCCTCTGAAGGTAAATTAATTAAGGTGTTGTCAGCAAAAACTCTTTTCACCACATGACTTCCCAATCAAGTCTGTAATTTTCCAAGTTCTTTCTTTCATCCATGAGTGGCATCCTGCTCTTCACAGACATCAAAGGAGCATTTATGATTTCGCACTAAAGTAGCATAACCTGTATTCTTCTTCTAAACGACATAAAACATTATGATTTCCAGCCTAGCAGCTGGCAGCTACAATTAAGCTAGATAAACAGGAGATCCTTAATTTAAGTCTCTTCCAGCCTGTAATTATCTCCTGGCTTTTAGGATAACAGCCTGTAGTTGAACCCTGTGGGGGTTATCCCACAGCACAGCATGTCTAAAGAGAGACATTCAATAACACATTTTTATATTACGAAAAGCATAGATTAATCAGAACCAGCTGTCCAAGAATCACAATCCTCCCTACCTAGACTGAATTTGGGGGCTTTATCCCTTGCATGGGATAAGCTTCCCAAATCAGTTCACTCCTCATAGACATGAGACAACTCATCTGAGTTCTGATTTTTCACTCCAGCCCTATGTAGAATTGTCATGTCATACCCTTGCAAAGCAAGACTTCATCTTAGCAATCTACCATTGTTTTTTCCCATCTATGTCAGCCAAACCATGGGGGTGTGGTCAGTCTGTACCTCAAAATGTTACCCAAACAAGTATGGCTTCAACTTCTTTAGGGCCCACACTATGGCAAGACACTCCTTTTCCACAATGGAGTATGCCTGCTCCCTGGGAGGTAACTTTTTACTCAGACACACTACAAGGTGATCTTTCCCTTGACTGGATGTCTGACTCAGTACTGCTCCAATACCCACATCTGAGGCATCAGTCTGAACCATAAAGGATTTGCTATAGTCAGGACTTGTCAAAACAGGAGCACTGCACAGTGCCTCCTTCAATCTGGTAAAGGCTCCTTCACAGGCTGGTCCCCAGGTAATTTTCGTTGGCATCCTTTTCTTTATCAGGTCAGATGGGGAGCATCCAGGGTGCTGTAATTGGGTACACATTTTCTCTAGTACCCTACTGTTCCAAGAAAACTCCTAACCTGCTTCTGCATTTCTGGTCTGGGCCACGCCCAGATTACCTATATCTTTATTTGGTTAGGACAGAGCTGTCCTCAGCCTAACACATGCCTGAGGTATGCCACCTCTCCCATGGCCACCTGGCACTTCCCGGCTTTGACAGTGAGCCCAGCCCTCTGTATCCTACCCAGCACTTCCCTAAGGTGGGATAGGCATTCCTCCCAGCTGGTACTAAAGATGGCAATGTCATCCAGGTACACCACGGCATACTCCTCAGCACCATTTAACACCTGGTTAACCAACCTTTGGAAAGTGGCCAGGGTGTTCTTCATTCCGAAAGTCATTACTTTAAATGCAAATAAGTCTACTGGAGTGATGAAGGCCGACCTCTCCCTAGTTCTGTCCATCAACTCTACCTGCCAATACCCCTTGGTCAGGTCAGTGGTCATAAGGTAGGTCACCCCTCCCAACTTGTCCAGGAGTTTGTCTGTCTGGGGCATTGAGTGGGTGTCTGACTTCGTGACTGCATTCAGTCCATGATAGTCCACACAGAAATGAGTAGAGCCATCTGGCTTGGGCACAAGGACTACAGGTGAGGCCTAGGGGCTGTGGGATCTCTGGATTACCCCTAAATCCAGCATCTCCTCTACTTCCCTCCTAATGTCATTTTGGATAGCTTCTGACACACGATATGCTGTCTGCCATATGGGTGTCTGTGTCCCTGTCTCTACATTGCAAGTCACTAAGGGGGTTAGTCCAGGCTTGGCGCTAAAGAATGGGGCAAAGTCTGCTAAAACCTCCCTTACTTCCTGGATCTTGTCTGGGGTCTGCTGAGGAGACAGTTTAACTGCCTCCACAGAGGAATCCCACTTACTTTCTTCCAGCAAGTCCAGAAGGGTGTCTCCTTTGTCCGTCCCCTCCCCAGGACAACACACTGCAAACACCATGTCAGCCCTGTTTGCATATGGCTTCATCATGTTGACATGGTACATCCTTTCTGTCTGTCTTCGATCAAGTAACTCTATAATATACTTCATGTTATTTACCTTCCTAACTACTTTGTATGGTCCTGCCCACTCAGCCTGCAGCTTGTCTTTCTGGACTGGAATAAGGACCATGACTTCCTGACCCACCATGTATGAATGAGCTCTGGTTCTGTGGTTGTACCACACTTTTTGTTTCTGTTAGGCAGCTACCAGGTTGCTCTGGGCTGTCCCCATAAGCTCCTTCAGCCTTTCCCTAAACCTGAGGACATAATCTACTATGGGAGTTCCCTGGGTGGTGTGCTTGCCTTCCCAGTCCTCCTGGATCAAGTCTAGGGGCCCATGTACCCGGCATCCATATAAGAGTTCGAAGGGGGAAAATCCTGCCAACTCTTGGGGCACCTCCCTGTATGCAAACAACAAGTGGGGAGGGTATTTCTCCCAGTCCCTCCCATGCTGTTCAGCAAATGCCTGGAGCATTGATTTAAGGGTACCATTAACTCTTTCTACAAGTCCATTGGCTTGTGGGTGATATGGTGTCATGCATCTCTGCACCACCCCACATTTCTCCCATAAACATTTCATCAGGTCCAACATGAAGGAACCCCCTCGATAGGTGATAACCTCCTCGGAAACCCAACATGGGAGAAAATCCCAAGTAAGGCATCTGCCACTTTGTCTGTCCTCAGTGAGGATAGGGCGACTGCCTCTGGGTACCGGGTGACATAATCCACCACAGTCAGGATAAATCTCTTCCCTGAGGAGCTGGGGGTATTTAAAGGCCCCACAATATCCATTCCCACCCTCAGGAATGGCTCCTCCACTATGGGCAATGGACTTGGGGCGGCTTGGGTTTTCTTGCCCGCTTTCCCTATTTCATGGCATTGGTGACAAGACCTGCAATACTCCTTCACCTGCTGGGTGAAGTTAGGCCAATAGAAATTCTGGGCCAACCGCTGCATAGTACACACAGTGCCCAGATGACCAGACAAGGGAATATCATGTGCAATCTTGAGCAACTGCTCACGATACCCCTGGAGAATGACAAGCTGCTGGCCAGGCACTTCTCCCTCTGTCTGCACAGCCCAAGTATATATAAGTCCATTTTCCCAATAAACCTTATGTCTGCCATCACCTCCCTGTGCTCTGTCAGAATCCGCTCAAGCCCTCAGCTTCTCTAGACTAGGGTCACTTCTCTAAGCAGCTGCAAACTCCTCACACATTCCCAAGGCATGGGACAGGTCCCCTTCTGTCTATAAACTAGGGTCCCTAGCACTAGTGTCAGGGCACTCAGGATCACTGTCACCCCTAACCCTCTGACAATGGGTCACCCCTTCCTCTTTGCAGTAACCCTCCATTGCTGTGAGGTTACTTGCTACTGGGGAAATTTCTACCCCCTTTTCATTAGTCTCCATATCAGGAGACAGACTGGGGAACCAGCCTCCCAGTGGTTTCCTCAATGGCTTCTGTGGGGTCCAAAGAACTACAGTGTTCCCTTGCCACTCAGCTACAGGTAACTGCACACACCATCCCTTGTTTGAGATTGTTGCCCAGGATCACATCCACTGCTAAGGTTTTGGCTACAGCTACCTGTTGCACAGTTCCCCCTGTTTCAGCCCAGTCTAGGAGAGCACTAGCAAGGGGCAAAGTTTTCTCCTTACCAGTAAAGTCCTGTACAGTGACATATTTATTGGGTATAAGATGACCAGGCTCTACTAGATCCCCCTTTACTAAGGTCAGGGAGGCCCCTGTGTCCTTTAACCCTTGTGTCTGCACACCATTCACCATGACTGGGTGTATGTGCTCCCTCATGTTCACAGGCATGCTTCCAGGGACACACAAACAACCCACTTCTTTCCTAGCCCCCTGTTGTGTATTGCTCACCATTTTGGGACACTGTCTAGCAATATGCCCAGTTTCTTTAAACAACCAACATTCATTTCTTTTCTCAGAGAAATCTTTTCTCTGAAACTGGGGGCTAACTGGTTTTGGTGGAGACAGTGAGGGTTTTAGCTGCCCTGAAGGTGTGCTTTCCCCTTTCTGTGCTGCCACGCCCACCCCCATTCACTCTCAGAGTAGGTCTGCTCTTGGCATAGCAGTCCAAGAGTTCAGCAGCCTCTTGCACTGTTTTGGGATCTCGGTCCTCCAGCCAGGTTTTTAGCTCGACTGGGCATGTCCAGGAAAACTGTTATAACAAAATCTCATTTTCAATTTTATCAACAGAGTTTGCTTCAATTCCTTCCCGCCAACGTTTTAAAAACTGACATCGTTTCATGGTTAGCTCCTCATAGCTCATGTCAGGGCTTCTCCTGAGCTTACATAATTTAGCTCAGTATGATTCAGCAGTTAATTCAAATTTCTTTAACAGTGCAGCTTTAAGTTTGCTATAATCATCTCTTTCCTCATTGTCCATTTGACACAGTGCCTCCCGAGCTTTCCCAGTAAGTAGCGGGGATAGCTGGAAGCTGCAGGACTCTCTAGGAATTTTAGCCTGAATACAAACTTTTTCAAAAGAATTTAGAAAAGACCTCCATATCCTCCCCCTCTTTAAATGCGGCTATCAATTTGGAATTCAATTTGTAACCCAGCTCTGTAGTCCCAGTTAAACCCAAACCACTTACCTGCTCTGGTGCTGGTGGTTGGAGTCATAGCTTCTCCAGTTCATGTTGCCTCTGGCGCTCATGCTCCTCACGGTCAGCCTCCCGCTGTTCTCGCTCTGCCTCTCGGCATTCTTGTTCTGCCTCTCGGCATTCTTGCTCCCTCTTTTCTTCTGCAACTCACTGGCGCTCACACTCCTCATGGTCTGCCTCCCGCTGTTCATGGTCTGTCTCCCTCTGGAACTCCAGCTCTATTCTGCGCAACTCAATTTGCAGCCTGAGTACTTCTGTATCCAGGATACTGGTGACCCTCCCCTGCTGCTGTGGCTCTTTGGCACTGGACCTGTTGCCCTCCTCATCAGATCTGGACACTGCACTGGCTGCTAGCCCTTCCACACTCAAGGTTTGGTCCTTTGCAGTCACTGTCTATGATTCGATGCTCTGGGTATCTGCTATCATCAGGGCATCCATGAGGTTCTGCTTGGTGGCTTTCACCTCGAACGGGACTCCTCTGTCCCTGCACAACTGCTTTAAGTAGTCCATGGTGTACTCGCTGTAGTTGGAAGCCATCTTCTTCCCTAACTACTGACCCAGCTGATCAGTATTTTTGTGCTTAAAATGAACCCATTTTCCTTAATACTGGCCAATTTTCCTTTTTATGTCTGCAGGTCTGACATGACATAGATCAAGTGTAGGAGGACACTGACTATACGTATCAGATAAGTATTATTTTTTTTTTGTTTGTTTTGTTTGTCATAGTTAGTTCATAAAGAGCTACAGATCCCTTGTGACCCCATTGCTATTCTTGTTTTACAGGTATGACTGGCTGTTCCCCTGAGACCTCGATTATCCCAGGCTCCACAGGAACAAGGTGAGAGATCTATAATGTATGGTAAGCACCAATGTTACTGACATCAAACTGCTTACAACACTGTTTGATATTGATGTGATGTCAAGAGATTGTTAACCTTCCTGATTATGTCACATTGATACTATAACAATGGGAGCACATCTGCACATGAGTGGCTTTAAATCAGCAGCTTATAACGAATGGCTACAGTGGTGAGAGCTATGCCTAAGGGAGGCCAACGCTGTGGGGGATCAAGAAATAGTAAGGACTAACTTAGTTTGAACTGGCGCTCAGTTTAGTTTTTGCCCATACACTATAAAATATAATGTGTGGTTTTTTTTATCAGTAACCTTACTGAAAATGCTTCTCGAGGTTACTGTGACGACTGTAAACATCTTGAGCTTCGCTCTTGAGGTTTACAAAGTTGTCATGGTAACCTCTCAAAGTGATTACGTTATGGTTACCAATTAATCTACATACATTATCTTCTGTTATCTGTGTTAGGAGAATGTTAACCTGTAATAGTGCAATGCCAAGTATTATGGCACTAGGCTTTCACTTGTTAGGTGCTTGGTGATGCAGGGTTTGAAACATCTCCCTGAGGAAGACTCGCAAGGAGTTGAAGCGCTGGTGGCTGCATAGCGTGCTAGGTGTTACACCTTTGGATTACCTGTGTTCTTTTGTGACTGATTCAAATTTTCGAAAGGCTCCATAAGGCTCCACTAGTGCTTTGTTTTATATTCACTAGTAGAAATTGTTGGTATGAGTGCTACATTTCTGTTCTGTTGGAAATATCTCTACTATTCTGTTAAGATTCCATTACAGCAAAAAGAGGGAAATTTACTGTGAAATTACATTACTGCAGACAGAGTAGAAAATGTAAAGCACTCAAAGTACCCCCAAAAAAAAATCTAGAGTTTTGAGTCCTCGGAGTCTTGATGAATCGGTGGTGTGGGTGTTCCTTGGGGTTGTTAAACCTAATGCCCACCCCCTTCTATAAGCAAACATGATCTCTTGCATCATGCAGGTTCTTGTGGGAAGAGAGCTGTGACTGATTCTGTTAGCCATATGTGTTGAACCATAAATTTTTTCTTCAAAGAGTAATTGCCCTGGAGGCAGTGACTTGGAGCTGTACCTTATGCTTCAGACTGGAGGCACGGGCTGGGAGATGTGGTGACCATTAAGGTTGTCAACCCAAGGAACACCACACACTCGATCTGCCAAGATTTCTGAGGCTAAGAACCCTGTTTTTCATTTTCTTTATTTGTGCGCTTTGCATTCTTCAACCCATAATATCTGCATTAATGTTGTTTTTTTTTCTGCAATTAGTTTTTTTTTTTTTTTTGCAATTAGTATATACTGTGTATATATATGGAGGGGACATGTAGTGTTTTGGGGGCACTTGATTTCCATGAGCAAGCAAGGTGGCATTATGGCATAGTGGAAAAGGATGCTGAGCTACAAACCTGGGTTTGAATTCCATCAGCCTCCACTTACATACTTTGTGATCCTGAGTATCTGATTGTCAGGTTGGAGGGGGTTGTGGTTGGTATTCTGGGACTCTCTCTCTCTTTGTGCTGTTTGAAATTCCCCATGGACCAAATGGCAATAGCATTATTTTCCTTCACTCGCACCTGGAAACAAGCTCTGGCTTACTGTGCCTTATAGGCAAATTATTCTGCACCACTAACATTTTACTAACTCTATTTTTCTTTCTAGTTGATATTATCCATTGGACTTTACAAGCCATACACATTTGGAAGACAAGCTTCAAGTATTCACACTTCTAATCTCAGGTGAGAGAAACTGTATTACACTTTATTCTGGCTAGAGTCATATCTATATAGACAGTCCATAGTGAGTCAACCGATGTGCCATTAGTTTTCATATTTTAGGACAATAGTGACTCTAGAGTTGCTACTGTCCAGAATCATCATATGCCCAACATTCCAAATCTTTGGACTGTGCCATTTTCCTTAGTAGGGGAGCACAATAACAGATCTGTAATGATTAACCATTGACTATGAGGGAGGTAACAGAAAAGGAAATATAAGTAAGAGAGGGAAGGCATCATAACTGTGGATAAACTGCTGGCCAGCCAATCTCTTTACACTTCATGGCCTGCCTACTGTGCCCCAATGCTCCTATGTGGAATGTCTAACCAGGGAGAGTGCTGGGTGCACCCCCAATCAAGTTTGTTAGGCTACTTTTCAAAACAGTTTTATGGCTGTTTAAGTCACCTTTGATAAAAAATGAAAGCTACTGCTCAAATATGACTTTCATTTTTTATCAAAGATGACTTAAATGTCTGTAAAACTGTTTTGAAAATGCAATCTGTAGACTCGGGAATGCCCCCGGGCTCTACTTGGTTAGATGTCACATAATGTTGGGCCACATAGACGCAGGTGGACCAGTTAGTAGAAAGGACTGAACATCAGTTCGGCTGCAGTTACCATAGGAGCCAGGTTTGTAAAATATTTGGTGGGGGTCAGGGGTCAAGGCCACACACCCTGGCCCAGGGGTCAAGGCCACGCCCCCTGCAGTGACCAAAGTCTAAAACAGAGCAGGATACACCAGGTTTGAATATATGTGGGCTAGTAGAGGAGCCAATAGTCATTATAGAATCTTAACTCCCAAACCCTCCAGGTTCCCCACATGAAGTCACTCACACAATTTCTTAGCACAGTGCATACCCTTTCAGGCTTCCCTATGTGTTTAGCAGAGGATGGGAGAGACACAGTGTGGCATAAATGGAGTCAGTATTGCATTTCACTACAATCCCATATATGCCATTATCACCAGGTAGGTAGGTTACAAAGAGTTGGAGACTCTATGTGCCCATGGCCAGCCATGTCCAAATAAAGTTTATATATATATATATATATCTATCTATCTCAGTACTGTATATTTCCTGGACAGATACTTTTATATATGCTTTTTTGGACATGGCCATAAAGACATAGAAGACCAGGGGTCAAAATTAAGTTTTGCAGCCAGTAGCCAAAAGGGTTAGTGATTGGGAAAACACACTGGCCCAACAAACATTTCCAGTAGCACAGTTGTGTCCTAGCAATCCAAAAGCCATTATATACAGTAAACCTGTTTTTCAGTAGCCACAGACCCACATAACAGTGAAGTAAGAACCCTAGAAATAACTCAGATAGCTGGCAGCTATTGCTTTTTAATACTTCCTTGTGCAATTTGATGAGGAATGCAGCTGTTTTTTTCTTTATTTTTTTACTTTCTCATTATGCTGCAATGGCCACACTCTCCAAGTGGGTTTTCTAACCCCTCTCAAGTCACATCTGTGCCCCCATCTCATCGTCACACCATTTTCTTCTCCCACATTACTTAACTTGAGGGAGGCAGTATAGTGCAGTGGTTTAAAGCTCTGGGCTGCAAATCTGGAGACCTGGGTTTGATCCCATAGTCCCCACTTGCATACTGTGTGATCCTGAGCAAGTCACTTAACTTCCCTGTGCTCCCCGGTTGCACCTGTAAACAAGCTTTCAGCTTTGTGTGCTACTCCTGGTTAAACAATTGGACCCCTACAAAAAAATCTCTGTCAAATAATGTTGACAAATGCTTTAAGCAAAAAATGTTTACATCATACAGTTTTCAGCCCAACAGAAATATCACTGAACCGGGGTTTATTTCATCTCACTAGTACATATCCCACTGGGAACAAGTCTGTCATGTTCAATTATATCTTTATGTCTTCCCAAACTTTTCATCAATCACAATCTGAAACATGGGAAAGACTTTTTCATCAAGGCTTGCATACTTCACATGTAACATATAAGACCGCAACCTTTAATTAGAATTTCACTGTTTGTTTTCTGCCCCTTGAGGCCGACACCTTCAAAAACTAATCTTCATTCTTTATTGCTAATAAGCATTTTTCTTTTCCCCATGGTATTTTCAAGAAACTGATAAACAAATACATATTAATCATAGTAGTGGTGGCAATAATTTGTTAGCTGAATAGAGCACGTAGATTCAAAATAATGATATGATTAGGGCTGTGACTGCACTGGCAGGAAAGGTAAAGGATGCTCATATTTCAGAAATTAACTACTAGTACTACATGACTTTATTCTTGTATTTCCAGGACAGAATAAACATGCCCTGGCTGTGTTGCTCCTTACCCCATAACAAAGCCTTTTGGATGGAAACAGACCTAGTGTACTAGCTACCTTACTAGCTTGCTTGCTGAAGGCTTCAGCAAGACAGCAAGCAAGTTAGCAAGCTAGTCAGTAGGTTAGGTCTGTGTTCCCATCCTGAAGCTCCCCAGGCTGTCTCCCCCCCCCCCATGCATCATACATTGCAGAGCTGCCAGAGACAGAGTCCCCCCTCATACCCATCAGAGTAGTCACACACTGCTGCAGAG
Source organism: Neoceratodus forsteri (assembly GCA_016271365.2). NCBI lineage: Eukaryota > Metazoa > Chordata > Ceratodontiformes > Ceratodontidae > Neoceratodus > Neoceratodus forsteri. The sequence continues at coordinate 764,492,480 of CM057451.1, forward strand.
ATAGACCACCAGGCCCACTTCAGTCACTGGACTCAGCATCCCTCCCATCCATCCCCACAGACCCAACATCAGCATCCCTCCGGTCAATCCCCACAGATGCAACATCAGCATCACTCCCATCCATCTCTACAGAACCAACATCAACATCCCTCCCATCCATCCCCACAGAACTAACATCAGCATCACTCCCATCCATCTCCACAGAACCAACATCCCTCCCATCCATCCCCACAGAACTAACATCAGCATCCCTCCCATCCATCCCCACAGAACCAACATCAGCACCACTCCCCACAGAACCAACATCAGCATCCCTCCCATCCATCCTCACAGAACCAACATCAGCATCCCTCCCATCCATCCCAGCAGAACCAACATCAGCACCACTCCCCACAGAACCAACATCAGCATCCCTCCCATCCATCCTCACAGAACCAACATCAGCATCCTTCCCGCCAATCCCCACAGAGGCAACATCAGCAGACAATTCTGTTTTGTTATTGCCTAAATGAGGTTGTTGGATCTGAGTTTTTTTTTTCATATAATATGGTTTATCAAGCATCAACATCTACTTAGCAAGAGAAATATTATAAATTTAATGTATCTGAAATACAGCAATCTGATTGGTCGTTACAAACTTTTGTTTGATAAGCCCATTTTTAATATTAATTTTGGGAAGATTCTGAATTTTAGTATGTGGTATATTCCTCCACTAGTTAACAGGAATAATTTTGCCTCAAAAATACTAAATTTTGTATCGTGCAATTTGATTGGCTGATGCAACTGACTACACTTTTGAAATATTTGATATGTAAAAGGGTTGCTACCATTATCATGAACTAATGAGTAACATTTTTTCTTAATTACCAAATATTTTATTTGAATATTTGCTAGTTTTTTTTGGAAAGAAACAATCTGATTAATAACTGTTATGTCACAGATTTTGAAAGTAATTAGTATAAAAAGAGATTGAGTAATGCAAAGTTCATCTCCCGATGAAGCCTTAATTGTCGAAACGCAGGGGACCTTGCAAATACTGGGTGTGCCTTCTCATGTTTGTTCAATAAAACCAATATTTTTGTAAACAAACAGCAAACTGGACTTTGGCAATTTGTGACTACCTTCATTGGAGGACTGTCTGTTCTCCTGGCTCTGGAATGCATGGCGTTTTTTTGTTTCTATTAACATCAACATCCCCCCCCCATCAACCCCCACAGAGACAACATCAGCATCCCTCCCTGTCCATCCCCACAGATGCACCACCACCATCAGCATCCCTCCCATCAATTCCCACAGGGACAACATCAGCATCTCTCCCATCCATCTCAACAGAGGCAACATCAGCATCCCTCTCATCCATCCCCACAGAGGGAAAATCAGCATCCCTGCCATCCATTCTCACAGAGGCAGTATCTGCATCGCTCCTGTCCATCCCCACAGAGGCAACATTAGCATCCCTCCCTTCCATCACCACAGAAGCAACATTATGGCAGTGCGAACCTCTCCTGTTGAGAGAGAGTCAGCAGAATCAGCTTGATACAATGTAATATACATTTGCTGAGTATGGGGCTCTTAGTGCTGACTGTTCACCGTTAAGTGGACTAGGCCATCTGACTGAGTGTTACTACCTCAGTTCAAGTTAAGCATTTTGGTAGGAGGGTTGATTTCACAAAGCATTGCTCACCATTTCATTTACGTGCACCCACAATCAGCCAACCACATGCAACATTATCAGGCCTACACTGTTTCCAAGACTGGGTACTCAGTGAAGCAAGGGGAGCTCCTTGGGTAGAACTAAGAGCATTGCACTGGTGGTACCAGGAAAAATTGATTTTAGGGAACTTGCTCAGGTCAGTTGGTTTTGCAGATCACCCACTAAGCCTGCTGTGTTCACTGTCAAACATAATTCAATTACATTCAGCAGCAGCAAAAGTGTGACTAAAACTGCCAATTCCAAATGTTAAGCAGCACATTACCATCTGCCCAGTACAAAGCTTTCTGTACCACTGAGCATAACTGACTCAGCTTGCATAAATTTCTTGCAAGTTAAACTAAACAGCAGCAACCAGCCAGCCGCCCGACCTGACCTCCACAGCCAGACCCAGTATAGTCACCAACCCACTCCACAGCAGCCAGTGACACTCACCTCTTTCAGTCACTTCTTGTCTGCACTGCAGTCTAGATTGTTGTTGCTGCAGCTGGCTCTCTCTCTCGCTCACTGAGCCTCAGCCTGCTGCTCTCTTTCTCTTCACTCAGAGTCCAGGACCCAGTTCTGGAGTCATCGGACTTCTCCCGACTGGCGGCAACCGCGAAAAGGTATTGGTGCTGGAGCCTGTGTTGCCTTTGCTTTGCACCTCACCGCCGGTGCCCTGACTGATGACTCACTCCAGTCGCGCTCCATGGCCACTGAGTCCCTCTCTGCTCCTGAGACTCCCCAGATAAGTACCCGGTGCCTGCTATGTCCCCGACCGCAGGTCTGCTCCCGCGCCTTTCTCACTGATCTCGTCACCCAGTCCCGAACTACTACTCTGTCGGTAGGGAAAGGAACTCATCCTCGTCTCATCTTCTGCTGCTCTGTCTCTTCTGACTGCACACCGATTCGCTCCAGACCCTGCACATGCATGGCGTCTAATCCTGCAGTGAGTGGCCAATCACAGGGAGCAAGCACTGTCGAATTGAAAAATGTCACCCAACCAGAAAGGGAGAAAGCAGTCATACGATTGGGGGGGGGGGGCCCCCAAAGTAAACAAACCTAATTCTGGCACCAGTGGCGCAAATTTTAAATAATCCCAGCATGCCCAGACCACTGTGGCAGCACCAGCAATTAAACAGCAGGGGTGGGGGGGGCAGGCGAATCATGCTGGTGCTTGCACACTGTCACACAATGAATTTTAAAGGGCAAGGGCCCAAAGGCAAGAAAAGCAGCAGCATAGCAAAATATTGCTGGGGCTCAGCCCAGCTCAATAAATATTGATGGGGTCAGTGCCCCATGGGCCCATACAACCCGGCACCTATGGCAGTTACAATACATTCCCTCCCTTAAATGACACTAATAAAATTGATAATTTTGGCACAGATGTACTATTAAACTACCGGGTGGGCTATGAAGCCCAGTAGGGTATGTCACACCCTTACTTTAAAAGACAATGATTGATCATGATTAATCATGAATACATTTTGCAAATTAATTAAAGCAGAGCAGCCAGTGAGAGCCAGGTACATCAGTCATGATTAATCATGGCCAAATCTAAGAAGTATATGAACAAACATGATTAATCATGATCTGTGAAATCAGTTCCAATTGGCTGCCACTAACCTGCATCAGGTATTGCTCAACAATTATTAATAATGATTGATAATGAAAAAACACCATCTACAACAAAAGAAAAGTGATGGTTTATGGCTGCTTTAAGTGTTGATCGATCATGATAGATAATGATTTAGCACCACCAAAAATACTGATTAAAAATTATTATAACCCAACAAAACAATTGTGACCAGTGTTGCTCAGTCATGATTTATAGTGAGTAACAATAAAAAATCACCATGATGCAATTAACATAATGATTAATTATTTCAGGTACTGATTAATCAGGATTAATCATGTATATAGCAAATCTCATAAATTCACAATAGGTTTCATAGGTAAATACTAAGTGTAAACAGACTTTTGTCCATAATGCTTGCTAGAATCTGCCATTTGCCCCATCTGTATATCTTGTCATGATCAAATCGTAACCAATTATTTTATGATTTGTGATGGGCGGCCATTTAACGTTGGTGGCCTTTCATTATTATTAATAATATTTTTGGTGATTTTTTCATACATGCTTATGATCTTTTACAATGAAATGTAAGGATTTTTCATGATCAATCATAATAACCTCTCATTCATTTTGACTGGGTTCACACCAAGTCCTTGTTTCTATATTTCCTCTCCTTTCTCTCCTCTCTTTCTCTGTCCAGGAGGGATTAACAGCCAACAGTCACCTGTATGAGCTCAGATCTATCCAAAGCTCCACATACTGTAGCTTTCACCACACAGCTCCCTTCCACACTTCTGATGTTTACATTTGGAGCTCCAACTCCAGCTTTTTCAAGCACTTCTCTCCACTCACGCCAGTCCTTGCTCTCCTGCTTCTCCACTCTGCAGCACTTAATTTCTCCCAGGCTCCTTGGTACCTCTCAATCTCTGCCTGTCTGGCAGTTATTTGAGGGCTTCTTTTACAATGCTTAGGAATGGCAACAACACTGAACCTAAAATAAAGAATAAGAGAATCCTGGGAGCCACCTCAAAGTATTCATGCAATATAAAGTAAACTAAAAAAAATATTATAGGTAGGCAACAATGGCACACCTGTTTTTAAATACAATCCAGTGTATCAAATAGCCACAGGGGCTCATCCGCAGCATCTGCAGCCTCCATCTGCTAGCTTAGTTCTGACAATAAACCTCAGCATCTTTTTTGCCACAGAGGATGTTATCCTCCCTAACAGACCTGGGTGGCTATGAACCCTCCAGCCCTATCCCTGTGCTCAGCAGCTAGCCCTGTCCCTATGCTCAGTATCCATCCCTTACCTCTGTCCGGTCTGAGATCTTGTTCCACCATGGATTTCCACCTGCAGTGGGACAGAAGGGGTTGGCCACCCCAACCCCCCAGCAGACATATCCAGATGCACTTCAGGACCAGAGCAGTAGAGCAGACTACTGATACATTGGCAGGGCTTCACAAAGTCCAGACCTCTAGATTTTTCTATTTGTTTTCCCCCCAATCCCTGTGCTGCAGCACACATGTAGATGTGCCCATGTGTGGAGGCATGTGCGCTTGCTGCTAAAGTCCTGCAGCTCCCTCCCTTCCTGTGCTGCCTTGCTGGCCCACCAGACTGCCACCTGGTGGCAGTCTTTCTGCAGGAACAGCACACTTCCCTCTGGGGGTCCATCGGACGCTCATTCTCTCCCTCCTCAGCTGGCCCCCAGCAACCCAAGGTCACTCCCTGATCCTGGGTCACTGGTATGGTGGAGGGCAATGCTACTGCCGTGCCATTGGGCTGGCCAAGCCTCACCTTCTTATAGACGACTGCAGAGCAGCAGCCTATTAAAAAAGGGGAGGTCTTTTGAACAAGGAGGAAGTGCTACAAGGGGTTTAAAAGAGACTCCTCCTTAGGTGTCCCATTGTGTTTGCATTCCATCTGCATAAGAGACCTCTATAGTGCATCAGCAGTTCCACAGGGAACTCTGACCAGGGAAAGGGGGGGACCCAGGATGGGGCAGGTAGAAAGAAGGGCAGAGAGGAGTACCAGATAGGCATTACATCCACTCTGGGGTGGACCTGTACAGGGACAGAAGTTAGTACAATTAGTAGTAGTAAGTAAATTGTACGGGGGGTAAGTAGTAAAGAGGGGTAGATCTCCAGTAGGCAATGCACCCATCTGGAGTAGGCTTACATAGGGATAGGTGGAAAAGGAGGGATAATCCAGCAATATGCAACATACCCTATCTGAGGTAGGCCTACGTAGGAGCAGACCAAAAGGGGAGTAAGTCACTTATAGGAACTACACCCTATCTGAAGTAAGCCTACATAGGAGGAAAATGGGAATGGAAGGGTAAACCACCAATACACATTAAATCCTACCTAGGGTAGGTCTCTACAGATCATGTAGGGGGTGCAGCTAGTAGGAAGGATGCAAAATAACAAGGGAGGAGGGTTTAGCTAGCTGTAGGGCTTGTGGGGCAGTCATGCACTGGGCTATGGTTTGAAGGATTGTCCACTGTCCCATCTGCAGGAGGTTTTGAGGAGCTCCTTACACAGCTGCAGGCAGCATGAGGACAATACTTATTTTGTGCAGACTACTGAACTGGAGTCCTGCACAGCTACCAACTCACCCCTTCTGCAGAGGCCCACTGGTCCAGGGGGTGGAGGGGGTGGAAGGGAGGAAGAGGGGAAGCAGATTCTAGGTGGCAAACATGAGCCCTCCATTAGTGACTGCAAACCATTTTGCATCCCCGAATGAGGTACAGTTACCTGACTTTCTTGGGGGAGGCTGAGAATCTGTCACTGCTAATGACCATGCAGTGAGTGGGACTCCAATCAGGAATCAGGGTGTTAGGAAGGCACTGGGCAAGGTTACGGGAGTAACGGAAGGGGTGAGCAGTGTCTTGGTAGTTACAGTACACTAAAACATAGAATTTGCCTGCAAATAATGACCACTTGGCCTACCTAGTCTGCCCCTTAACCTTACTTGTTTCATATACTGCAGATCCTTAATTATCTGCAGAATACCCTATCTTTCCTATTGCTAGAGTCCCCTTATGTCTGTCCCATGTGTTTTTGAATTCCTCTACCATTTTTGCCCCTACAATCTCTGCCAGGAGGCTGTTCTATGGATCCACCACTCTCTCCTTGAAAAAATACTTTCTCACGTTACTCCTCAGTCTACCCCCCATAATGGCCCCTTGCTCTTGAACATCTTTTTTTTTTTTTTTTTTTTTTTAAAGATGCTACTCCCATGTACCTTATTTACCCCCTTGAGGTATTTTAAAGTCTTTATCATATACCCCCTCTCTCTCTCCTCTCCTCCAGGGAATACATGTTGAGATCATCCAGTTTCCCCTCTTATGACTTTTGGCACAGGCCCTGCACCATTTTTGTCACCCTTCTCTGACCCTGTTCTACTCTGTCTATGTCCTTCCGGAGATGTGGACTCCAGAACTGGACACAGTACTCTAGATTTGGTCTCGCCAATGTTCTATACAGTGGCATCACCACCTCCTTCCCTTTGCTAGAGATACCTCCAGTTGGGGATTGTGTGGTAAGGGGAGTAGAGAGGGTGGTATACAAGGATGGTCTAAAAAGGAGGAAGTCAGATGCTTTCTTGGTGCATAGGCCCCGAGGGATGAGGCCAGGATAGACAGGATGCTAGACTGGAAGTTGTCACATGTCCTAGTGCACTTGGACATGAACGACATGGCAAATCATGATCTGGAGGTTACTAAGTACAACCTTTGAAGGACAGGGAAGGAACTAAGGAGGAAGACACCCACACTGGCCTTCTAGGAGGTGTTGGCTGTATGAGATGGGAAGGGGGGTAGTGTGAGGCAGGAAAAAAACGACATTTGGGGGGAACTGAGGAGGATTCTGGGACAGAAGGCTTTTCAAGGGGACAGGCCTTCATCTTTTGAGGAAGGAGGCTAGTGTACTGGGGCAGAAATTAGGCATCTACATGGACAGTCTTTTAAACTCAAGGGGGATAGCTGATGTTGGGTAAAGGGTGAACCCAGCAGAGGTTCTCCTAGAAATGGAACTGGAGCCAGGGGAACCAAGCTATGGTGGGAGCAAGGGGCAAGTAAAGCTAGTGAGTGAGGAACTGGGTAACAAATGCACACACATTAGAGGGGGGGGATGCGATGGAGAGGGAATGAATGGCACACGGGGTGATCAAATAAGAGAGGAGGGAGTAAGATGGGTGCATGGAGGTTGGTTTTCTTAAATACAAGAAGTTTAAGCAAGCTCAGCAAACTGCAGGTGTTGGTGGCAAAGGGTAAGATAGACTTAGTGGCTGTCATGGAGATTTGGGCCAGAGATAACAATGACTGGGATCTAGCTATTCTGGGGTATACCTTACTTAGGAGAGATAGGGAGCAAGGGTAAAGAAGGGGGGTAGCCTTCCATATACATTGGGGAAGGTATTGAGGCAAGAGCAGATAGGACTGGGGAAGAAATAGGAGGAAGACAGAGAGTTGGGGGAGAAAAACTCATCACTGCTCCCTCTATTCCTCTCTCTCTGTTCCTCCACTTCCCCCACGTCGCCTAACACACTGTGCCTCCTTGATTTCTGAGTACTGGTTTGTCTTTTCCTCCTTACCTCTCCTTCATCCTCTCTCCTATAACCCCTATCTGTTATGCTCTTTACAGACTCACACACCTTCTCTGTTCCTCACTCCTACTCCACTGCTGGGCAATCTGCTTTCACCTGTTGCCTACCCTCCACCTAGAACAATCTCCCTTCAGCTCTACGCCTTTCTCCCTACCATTTCTTACTCAAATGCCAGCTTAAACTTCTCCCTCTCCTATCCTGCAGCTTCCATGCCCCCCACTTGAGTGTGACTGTCTCCCTGTCTCACCTCCTGTCATATGGTCTGACTGATCCTGCATTTTGGTTGCATTTATGCTATGCTCTCTTCATACAAACTGTAACGTGGTGTTTTTCTTTTGCTCGCACTTTATTATACATGGCCACTGCACTTTATCAGCTGTATTTTTGCACACTGTATTCACTTTATCATGTACCATTAGGTTGCTTAATGTATCATTTTGATGCTTATACTGCTGCCACTGTATTTTATCACCCATATTTTTGTGCACTATATGCATGTTACATTGTACTGTTCTGTTGTACCATTTTGATACTTGTACTTTGTCTCATCTATTCCTCCCTGGGTCACACCTGGAAATGAGCTCAGCTCAGTGTTTCTCCCAGTTACCAATTTTCAAATAAATAAAATCAGAAGAGGAGCCACATAAGGGGGTCTGGTGTTAGTGGAGGACCTGTTCCTGCCGGACATAGACTGGGGATTCCCAGCAGCAAGGAGCACCATGAGACAAGTACTGCTAGACATGCTTCAGGATAGTTTACTAGTGCAGCTGGTCAAGGATCCAACATGGCATAATGCCAGTCTCAACTTGGTACTCACCAGTTCAAAAACAGTGAGCGACCACAACACTGTGGAAGGAACCCACAAGGGGAAACATTGGACACCTTCAAGGACAGTGCTTCAGAACCTCCAACATGCAGATTTTAGGAACATGTGGAAACTAGTTTAGCAAAGACTGTCAGGTCTAGACCAGATTGAGGGGTGGAAGAACAATGGGGTAGGATTAAGGGGCACTCTTGTAGGCAACCAGATCTTGTGCAAGGAAGGTCGCCAAAAGAAACAGGCACAAAATACTGGTTCTCGAAGTGGGTGAGGGAGGCTGTGAGGCTAAAAAAAGGGCTTTAATTGTGTACAAGAGGAGGAAGGGGGAGGAAACTTGGCAGGATAATCAGGCTAAACTCAGAGGCTAGGTGGTCAGGAGGGCAACGGCAGACATGGAGCTGCATACTAGCAAAGGGTTAAAAGGTGAGAAAATACATACATATATATATATATAAAAAATGTTTTAGGTACATATGGAAAACAAGGAGGGAAAGTTAGCCTAGCTGAGGGGGAAGGGTTGTGGAAGATGAAAAGCAGAAGGCAAGCGTGCTAATTGCTTCTGCTCGGTATTCATAGGACAGGAGAACAGTCACCTGCTGAAAATTGTTATCAAGGCCATCACATGGAGAGTTCAGGAAGTGAGTCGAGTACAGCTCTTAGTTGACAGGGTAAAAAAATGGTCTAGAATCTCTCAGGGTAGATAAGGTACCAGGATTGGATGGCTTTCACTCAAACGCACTTAGGAAAAGTGATGCAGAATTGGCAGTACCCAGCCAGCCCAGTGGTGCTAAGGGTTGAGGTGCAGTACACTACACCTTGTGTCATGCCAGAGACCTCAGTTTGAAAGCAGACTCAGATTCCCAGGAGTTGGCCAGGGGAGATAGGATCGAGCATCCAAGGGACTGCTCTCCTCTCCAGTGGAGAGAGGATTTGCTTGCCCAGCCTCTGACTCCCACCAGGTGGAGGCCTGGTGGTAGTGCAAGCAAGGGCAGCATGGAACATTGGAACTGTGGCCTGGTGATGCGGGCATGCCTCCACATGCAGATGTCACATCAGTCAGGTGGGGAATGGGGAGAAAAGAGGAAAACAAGGAGCTGGGGCTTAGTGAAGCCCTGTCTGTCCATCCAGAGACCCGCTCTGTTGCCTGGGCCACCTCAGTCCAAACTGGATGTGTCTTTTTTGGGGGAGGCGGAGGCCAACCCTCTCTCCCCTGACCTTGCCATGGAGACAGAATCTGTGGAGGTGCCCAACTGGCAGGAAAGGTTCAGGGAGGTATGTTCTGGTCCATGGGGCTGGAACAGGGCTGACAAGCTGCCCCAGATGTTCTGCAGGAAAGAAAATCTACATGAAGACAAAAAAAAGAATTGGCAGTACCCTTAACCCATCTATTTAACAACTCACTGAAGTCCAGATTGGAGATCTGCCAGTGTAGTAACACTCCACAAGAGGTGAGACAAGGGGCATCCAGGCACCTACAGGCTTCCCGGCCTTACCTCCACTATAGGTAGACTGATGGAGACCATAGTCAAGGAAAGTTTGGTGGCTAACTTTGAGGACAACAGACCACAAGACAACAAGTAGCATGGGTCTGTATCAGAAAGGTCATACCAAACCAACCTTATACTATTTTGCCCTTTGGTCACCAAGGCAGTTGGCGGAAGACAGAGAGTAGATGATCTACATCAGCATCAGCAAGGCCTGTGATTCAGCAGCACACAGAAAACTGTTCAAGAAGTTGGAGGATTTACAAGTAGAGTGGGTTTGGTTCAGTGGGTAGTAAGTTGGAACCAGACCAGGAACTGGAATGAGCTTACTGGTGCAAGGTTCCAATGCACACCGAGGGGTATAGCTGGCCTCTCCACAAGACCAAGATAAAAACAGTAAAGGTGTGCACTTGAAGAAGGCAGAGCCAAATAAATCTCAAACACAATGTCCATAATGTTGCTGAAAGGTGGTTTATTCCAAAGCAACTAGGCAAGGTAAATAACAACCATAAATCTGCATGGTGCACAGAACATTCACCAACACCACTCCAGGTGCCCTGATGCTTTGACCAATGGAACCTTCATCAAGGGATAGTAAGTTGGCTTGGGGGAAGACAACAGAGGGTAGTGGTGAATGGGGCTAAATCAGGTGATAGGGATGTCACGAGTAGAGCACTGCAGGGAGTGGTCCATGAGACCTGTCCTATTTAATATGTTCATAAGTGACATGAGGAAAGGCACCCAGAGAGAGTTGCATCTCTTTGCTGACAACACAAAGCTAGCAACAGGGTATATCATGAGGAATGTGGTGCAGGAGCCCTGGAAGGGCCTACAAAAACTAGAAAGATGGTCTAAGGTCCATCAGTTGAGAGTCAACACCAAGAATTACAAGGTAATTCACTTAAGAGAGACATAATCCATTCACAGAATAATGGATGAGAGGGGTTAGACTAGCCACTTGAGCAGAGAAGAGGGATCTGGGGGTCATAATCAATGATTTCTTCAGGCAAACAAGAAAATTCAACAAGGCAAGGCAAAGTTTATTTCTCTGGTGCCCATTCCCCAACGCATACAGCAAGGCATCAAGGATGCTGGGATATATAGGGAGGGGTTTTAAAAGTAGGAAAAGTAAATGATTTTACCACAGTACAGATCTTTGGTGAGGCCTCCCCGTTCCCAGTTCTGGAGTCCTCACCTGTGGAAAGGCATTTGATTTACTGGATTTTGTTAACAGGATAGGCTTGCTGAGATGAAATGTCCCTTTTTTAAGGAATGACCCAGAATTAATTACAAACATTGTACATAACCATCAGAGAATATTTGAGTTTACAAAAGAAGAAACGTGGGAAGCCTAGTCCATTATACCAAAAACAATGACAATAACAACAGTAGTGTTATGAGATACAACATAGGGCTGCAGCAGGTCAATCCTAATATGAGTAAATCAGTAAACCAGTACAAGACAATATTCATAACCTCAGTGAAAGCAAATACATTAACTACTTGGAAGTAGCAGCCCCTTTAGGGAGGTTTTGAAAGACATAAATTAGGACATTCAAATACATTGGTGGGGAGATTATGCCACAGTCTAGGTGCAATGGCAGTAACACCAATAGGCATGATATTACTTCACTGTGAGGGCTTTGAAAGCATGGAATTTTTTGCCACAATATGTAATAGATATCAAGGAATTCAAGCGCTTTAAATATGAATTGGGCAAATACCTACTGATGTAAACTTTGGGACTGATACGCCCACTAGGAGTGGGAGACAATCTAGATGGACCTAGAGCCTTCTTCTGTTTTACACACCAAGCAAATCTGAGGAAATGATCTCAGACCAGCAACAAATGATGTCCTTCTGACTGTTATGAGCATCTGACAGGACAAGGAGAGGAGCTTTCTCTGTGGTTTGAACTCCAGGACAGAAGCAAGGGTTAGGGGAAGGAGAGGGTAGGATGTAATGTAATGTAGTAAAGTCTACCTTCCAGATGAGGCCAATTTTAATGTAGTGAGAACCATGATGCTCCCTCCTACTAGTTTCTGCAGCAAAGCAAGAAACCTGATGGTATAAGGACTTTAGCTTGGAAAGTTCAGTGTCTTTAAGCAAAGATAAAAGAGGAGCACTATCCGATAGGATGGGCAACAGGATGCTATTGGCTATGGACAACCACGCCTCATTAGTGAGGCAGAAGTTAAGCTGGTAGAAGAGACCCAATTTCTGATGGAGTGCCTTGGCCTCTTAATCAATATGGGGCCAAAGAGAAGGCTCCTGATCCAGCAATATGCCAAAGTATTTTACTGAATCCACAGTTCCAATAAAGTCACAACTAAGCATGCAGATTTTTAGTAATTGATTCCTGTCAGGGTCCAGACTTTGGGTACCAAAAAAGCACAAATTTACTTTTCTGGGAGTTTCAGTGAAACTTATCAGATTTAAACCAGGATTCGAATAAATGAAAGTCGGTCTGGAGATGAGACTTTATCGATGCCAAGTCTGAGTGACACCTGTACAACACCACGTCATCTGCATAAAGCAAAGAATTGGCACCACTACAATTTTTTGGCAGCTCATTAACGAACAGAGAGAACTGCATAGGGCCTAGACTTGAGCCCTTGGAAATACCATCTGTAATCTCACATGTAAATGACCAGCTACCCCCCATTTGACCAGTTGCTTGTGTCCAGAAAGATTGTTACAGAACCACGAACAAGACAGTTGGTCAAGATCCAACCTCCTTAGCTTAATTAACTCAAAGAGTATCATGATTCATGAGATAAAACACCTTGATCAAGTCTATAAAAACAGTAGCAGCCGCTTGAACAGGCCCCATAACGTTGAATAGATGTGTAGTTAGACAAACAATGGCAGTGTCAGTCCCATCATTCTTTCTGAAGCTATGCTAAACTTCAGTTAACAAAGTACATATCACAATGTACACATGAAACTGGTCATAGATCAGTCTTTCTAAGGTTTCAAACAAGGTGCAGAGAATGGTATAGGGCAGTGCAGTATAATGTGTGTGGAGCAGTAGTGCTTTTTTTTTTTTTTTTTGGGACACATTCTGTAGACTGAGGTTCTGCCCTATTTGCACTTACCTCTGTTGGTTGAGACAAAGGTTGCTGGACTCTGGGCTGAACAGCAAGGGTGCAGAGAACATTCTGCCCCACGCAGAGGCTACCAAGTCTGCTGATGCCCCCCTGAGAGGATGCCTATGCAGAGACATAGCTGCTAAACCTTGGTGGACTCTAGGATTGTAGGGCTTTTGGGAAGAGTATGCACTCCTCTGTCTATACCACAGCACAGTTCATTCACTGTGCTGGTGGCACTGGACAAATAGGATGAGGTACCTGCAGCAGTGGGAAGAGAGGATGTGGGAGTCCTCGGAAGGGGAGGTCCCAAGTAAGGAAGAAGAGGGGCCCCAGCTGGAGAGAAAGCAGCTCTGTAGGGGGGGAACTCTATCATTAAAGGATAGACTTGGAAGTATTGGAGTGAATGAGAGCGGGAGGTCCTTGGTGCTTCAGTTTAGAGGGGTGGAGAGTAGATTCATAGGGCCATTAGGGTGGCAATAGATGGGAGGGAGCTAAATGTTATTGTCCACTTGAGACAAATGATGTGATAAGGGATAGGATAGAGTTAGTGTAGGGTAAATTTAGGGGACTGGGGAGGAGCCACATACAGGTAACACGTACAGTGATGTTTGCTGAGGTGTTATCTGTGTACAGCTGGGCAGAGGAAAGAGCACTCTGGACTAGGGCTTTTAACATGAGGGGGACCACAGTCCTTAGTGGGAGGCTTAAATGCTACTTGGATGAGCATTTAAACTAGCAGGAGGGGGAGGCTGTAATACTAAGGGAGCCAAAAATTTCTCCCCTCAGATGATGAAGCAACAAGGAGGGAGGGTGTGAAGGGGAAGCTACTGCAGAGCAAGAGTGTGAGAAGACAGGGGTGAGAACAAGGCAGAGGACAAGGGGGTTTAAATCAGGAAAGCAAGAAGAGAGGAATAATGGAGAGGGTAACAAGGGAAGATGGGGTGAAGTGGAGCATCAGGGAACAACACAGGCCGGGGGGGGAGAAGGCATGGAGGCAGAAAGAGAGATAAGGTATGGAGAGCGATGTGCACCAATGCAAAGAGTCTGAGTAATAAAACTCTGGAGTTAGGGGCCATCATGGAGGAGGCTAGCCTGGATTTGGTGACCATTAGAGGTGCTCGGATAGTGCCACCATCAATCCTCCAGTGAGCCAGCAGATGGTGGCACTATTCAAGTGGGATCTGTCCCGGAATCTGGCCGATAATGCAGGTCAGATCCCAGGTCAGATCCCGAGTTATCCAGTGCCGAATCCAGGGATTCAACACCAGATCCCAGGATCCAACATCGGATCTCAGTGCTGGATCCAAGGATTCATCATTGGATCCCTGGATCCAGCACCAGATCTCTGGATCCAGCCATCGGATAACGTGGGATCTGACTCAGGATCCAACGGGCAGATAGTGGTGGTATCCAGCGGATCAACTATCCTGCCGCAAGGTCAGGTATCTGGTAGTTCCGGATTGGTCCGGACACCATCCAAGCAAGTCATTATGGACTGAGAGTCATGACTGCAATAAGGTTCTACCAGACTCTTTGTTCAGGAGAGACAGGGAAGGAAGGAAGGACGGGAGGAGGGGTTTTATTATATATGAGGGAGGAAATCTAGGCTAAGAAGTAAACGGGTGTCTAGAGGAAAAAGGATGGACTGGAGGTGCTGTTGGTCATCCTGGAGAGAGCAGCTGGGGCCACTATCCATACAGGGGTGGTATACAGGCCTGCAGCACAATTTGAGTAGTTGGAAAAGGCACTTCAGAAAGACATCATCAGGATAACAAATAAGGGGGAGGTTATGCAAGCTGGTGACTTCAGTCTACCAGATGTGGATTGGAACCTTCCAAATGCAGCATCAGCAAGAAGATGGCCATTCTTGACTCCCTACAAGGGGCTTTTCTCAGGCAGTTAGTCAACAAACCCAGTAGGGGTTGGGCTGAGCTGGACCTGTTTCATACAAATGGGGACAGCATTGCAGACAACACAGTGGGCAGTACCCTAGGTACCCATGATCACATTTAATATTAAGATAGCAACAAAGACAGACCACATGAGGGCAATGGTCTTGGACCTTAAGAGGTTGACATTTAATGAAATGGGAGATTGCCTCAGAACTGCCTAGTGGGGGGGGGATTGGCAGGGAGTGGTAGAGGAACAGTGGAAAAAACAGAGAAGGCATAATGAAGGCAACCAGCCTCTGCATGAAGGAAGTGAGTTGGGGGTGGAAATATAACCTAGAGGTTAGAATAACGAGCTGAGAATAACTTTGGTACATCCAGCAGACCTGTGTTTGATTCCCACAATCTCCACTGTTTACTGTGTAACCCTGAGTAAGTCACTTAACTTCCACAATGCTCCCGGATCATCCCTGAAAACAGACCTTGGACCTAGTAAGTCTTACCTGGTTACCAAAGAATTAAAGGAAAAAAATGGAAAAGGAGACAGTTATAATGCTCTAGGGAAGTGCCCATGGTGGTGAAGGAAAAAAGGGTGGCATTCAGGAGGTATAAGGAAATGCAGAGGTAGGAAGATGGGGAGGTGGACCAGGTAAGGCAATCAAGGGGGCAAAGGTACAGCCAGAGGAAAGGATAGCTAAAGAGGTAGCAAATGGGAAATGAGACTTCTTTAGGTACATACTGTAATTGAGAAGAGGAAAGCAAGGGGAGGGATAGTGAGGATAATTTGGGTGGCAGAGAGAGACCACGCACAAGGTGACCAAGAAAAAGCAGGCATCTTGAACAGGTACTTCTGTTTATTTATTTATTTTTATTTATTTATGTGAAATATTGGATTTACAACCTTTGAGCCAGACAGCTCATTTACAAACTTACCTCGTCACATGGAGGAACAAAATAAAACAGACAGGGTACAGTTACAAAGGAATAGCCGTCATGTATGGGTTAAAGACATTGTTTACAAACATTATATACATTTTTGGATACAGATATTTACATAAGCACAGCAGAAAAATGTTATTAACGTGAGACAGTATCCGTTACAGTATAATCCATCATATTCATGGGCCAGAGGTGGATTAGACATTGTTGTAAGATGTTGCCGTCCATAATGGACTTTGTCAGAGGTTTGGGTCATAGTGGGCATGAGGGCGCAGGCTATTTGCAGTTACAAGAGCAGACATTGAAGAGGTGGTTACGGAGATCAGCTTTGAAATGGGCAATCTTGGGTGTGCTAGTGATGGTGGCTGGGAGTACATTAAACTAAACAGGGCTTCACATTGCAAGAGGGGGAATGGACCACCATGAAGCAGCAGGAACAAAGGGGGAACAGACTCAAGTCCATTTTCAGAGGAAAGAGTCCAAAGGGTATTTGCAGCTCTCAAGTGGACAAGGTTTTAGGACAGAATGTTATACACCCAAGGGTGCTGAAAGAACTCTGGGAGGTGCTGGCTTCCCCTCTGATGGCCTTAATCTACAGTTCACTGGAATTAGACATGGTTCTGGAGTAGTGGAGGAGGTTAGACTAATATACTAAAATGCCAGCAGAATAGGCCTAACGGTCTTTTGTGTCTGCTCATTTGGTCAGCCCCCACCCTGGGAGCTGACCTTGCTGCCTCCCTCTCTGGCTTCTCCCTTCCCAGTCCCGGATATTCTCGCTGCACTGGTTTTGCTTCCAGAACCCTTCCCCTGTCCCTGTCCTACCCCTTCTTAAACCCCACCACCATCTCTGCCTCCATCATCCCCCTGGGCAGCACATTCCATGGCTCCACCACCCTCTCAGTGAAGTAGCACCTCCTCCTTTCTCCCCTGCATCTCCCCCCTCCAGCTTCCACCCATGCCTTCTAGTTGCCCCCCCTGCTTCCTTCGCAGCACCCTGACTGCTCCACCCTATTTAACCCCTTTATGTACCTGAAGACCTCTATCATGTCCCCCCAGTCCCTTATCTCTTCCAATGTGTACATATATAGCTCTTTGAGCCTCTCCCCATATGTCCTATCCCCCAAGCCCCAAATCATTTTGGTTGTCCTCCTCTGGACCCTCTCCAGGAGTTCAATGTCCCTCTTTAAATTTGGCCTCCAAAACTGCACACAGTACTCGAGGTGCGGCCTCACCAAGCAGTTATACAGTGGGAGTATCACTTCCCTCCTTCTGGAGGTGATCCCCAACTCTACAAAGTCCTTCTGCACTACTCTAATCTCATGATGAGCCAAGTCATTTGTCCCTAGGTGGACAATGACATTCGGCTCAGACTCCCGTGCAACTGTTCTCGTGATCCTAAGGATGTGCTTCCTATCCCTCCAAGCCATGGCACCAGACAGGCACCTTACTTCAGTTTTCCCTGCTCACCCCAGTTCTATCCCCCTAATAATTGAGTCCCCCACCAGGAGCTGTTTCCTTTCCCTGCGGTGTCCTCTGCCTCCTTCCTGAGGGCCTCCCTTGTGATAGTTGTTTGCAACCTCCTTTGTCTCCTCTGCTGGTGCATCCATAGAGGAACTATGCTCCCCCAGAATGGTGTATGGATTGTGGAGTGGAACAACTGACTGGGTGTGCCTCTGTTCCACCATCCTTACCCCCCTCCGAGCCCACTGTGGTCCAACTGCTGGGTTTTTTTCGGAACCTCTGAGGTAGTGGTGGTGGATCTGGTGCTCCCTGGATGGGGGAGAGACTCATCTCACTCCTGATACTCTTTCTTATGCTGGAGACATAGGCATTGAACTGGAGGGGGCCCAAGGACCGATCCCTAAGGGACTCCACTAATGACTCTACTTGGGGATGAGACTGTCCCGCCAACCATGACCCTCTGGGTCTGGTCCTGGAGCCAATTGCCTATCCATCTGCTCATCTGGTTCCCCACCCCCATTTCTCCCAGCTTATCCAACAGGCCCCCATGAGGAACAGAGTCAAACGCCTTGCTGAAGTCAAGAAAGAAGATATCCACTGGTCTACCCAGGTCCAAGGCACTCGTCAGCCAATCATAGAACTCCACAAGGTTTGTCTGTCGTGATTCCCCTGGGATGAATCCATGATGTCTATCATCCAGGCACCCCAACTTTTCCAGGGTCCCCCCCCCAGTCTCTCCTTGACAATGACTTCCCTCACCTTGCCAACCACCGATGTCCGGCTGATTGGCCTGTAGTTCCCTGCCACCTCCCCTGATCCCCCTGTGGACAGGCACTATATGCCACCTTCAAGTCCTGGGGTACCCACCCTGTCCTCAGAGAGATGCTGAAGAGCTCCACCAGGGGTTTCGCCCAGGACATCCGCCAGTTCCTTCAGCACTCTGGGATGTAATTTATCTGGCCCGGGTGCTTTCTCCATCTTAAGGAACCTGAGGGCTTCCCTCACTCTCTCTGCCATGATTTCCACCTCCACAACCTCATCCCCCTGCTTGCCTCCCCCACTCCTGCCAGTGATGCCCCTCCCCAGACCCACCAATGTAGCCCCCGTCAGTTTCACCATCTCCTCCCATGTATGATGCAGCCCCCCATTTTCCTTGGTGAAAACAGAGGTGAAGTACTCATTTAGTACCTCAGCCTGCTCCCCCAGGTCATGTGCCCATCCCTCTCGTTTTAATCCTGCTAATCTACCCCTTCAGCCATCGTTTTTCCCCAGTGTATCTAAAGATTCCCTTGTTCTCTCTCCTAATTTCCCTGGCCAGGTTCTGCTCCTTCCTTGCGCTGGCCGCCCTCACCATCCTAGTAGCCCTTCTGGCCATCAGCTCTTACTCCCCTCTGTCCCTTTCACTCCTTGGGCACTTGAATTGCCTATTGGCTGCCTTCTTTCCCCTCACCACCTCCTGAACCTCCCTGGTCCACCAGCAGGGTTTTCAAGCCCTACCGCATTTTTGTCTTACTCTTGCACAGGTACTGGTAGCATCCTGCACCCCCCTCCTGATGAATTCCCACCTACTGTCAGCAACCATGTCTGGCCCAATCCCATCCAAGTGCTCCTTAAGGATCCTTCCCATTTCCTTGAAATCTGTCCCCCTGAAGTCAGTTACCTCTGTCTTTGTGCAGCCTTCTACCCCTCCTAGGTTCAGGCAGAACCAGACAGTGGCATGGTTGCTCGCTGCCAACGGGTCCCCTACCTCCAGACCCATAATCTGGTCACTGTCTGCCAGGACCACATCCAGTATCCGCTCCTCCCTGGTCGGTTCCCCCTCCTGCTGGGTTAGGAAGGGAAAGACATCCAATAACCTCAGTTCCCTGGCCACTGAGGATGTCATAGTCTCCCAGTCTGTTCCTGGCATGTTTAAGTTCCCTAACACCACCGCCCTTCCCCTTCCCAATCTGCAGTGTCTCCCAACATCTGCCACCAGACTCTCCTCTAGCTCCTCCGCCAGCACAGGGGGTCTATACACCACTCCTATTTTTACTCTCTGGCCCCTCCCCCAGTTATCAAGGAGACCCAAATCGCCTCCACAGGTCCTTCTGCCTCCTCCACTCCTCCTATGGCAATGCAGTTTTTGACTATTATTGCTACCCCTCCTCCCTCCCTCCCTCCCCTGTCCTTCCTGAACATGGTGTAACCCTCCAGGTTCAGTTCCCAGTCCTGCCCTGCAGTGGCCCAGGTCTCAGTGACTGCTGCCACATCCACCTCTCCCTCAGTTAGCATTGACTGGAGCTCAGGCATTTGATTGCCCAAGCTCCTGGCATTTAGTAGGACTACCTTCCACCCTTTCCCTATACTTCCATTTCTCCGCTCGTGTTCCCATGGGTATTCTCTCTTCCCCTGGTCCGCACCTTACCAGTTGGCCTTTTCCTGCCTTCTTCCAGCTCCCAAGGGGGATGGAGACAGAATACCTCCTTTATTGGACCTCCTCGACAGCCTTTTCTCCCATCCCTCCCCCCTTCACAAGTTTAAACCCCACCTTTCACCAATGAAACCCTCTATTTTTAACTTAAGGATTTCCTTCCCCTCTGAATTAAGATGGATCCTATCTCTAGCATATAGCTCCTTATCCTCCCAGGTCTCCCCCCCCCAATCCCCCATCAGTACATACCCTCTGGCCCCACACCACTCCCTGAGCCACTGGTTTATCGCCCTAATCTTCTTCTTGTGTTCCCACTAGCCCTTGGCACCGGCAGGATTTCCGAGAAGGAAACTGAGCATCCTATATCATGACAGACCCTAGAAAGCTCCCTGAACCTTGCCTGTATCTCTAGCTCACTATTTCCCTCAATGTTATTGGTACCCAGGTGGACCAGTATGTCCAGAGAACCTCCACAGTCCTTTGTCAGCTGATATACCTCATGCTTGGCCCTGTACACCATTAGTCCAGGGAAGCATTTTGTTCTAACTGGGCAGACTTCTCTCTCCCTATCCCATTTGATCCCCCTGATCATAGAATCACCCAACAGGAGCACTCTGGCCACCCCTCTTCCTCCATTACCCCACCTTCCATGTCCCTCATCCTTTCTACTGGCCCCTCCCTCTAGCCAGCTCCTTGCTCCTCCCCCTATCTGGGTACCACCTGCCATCCCCTCCTTATTTATCCTGGACATCCCTTCCCCTCCGATCCTATGCCTCTCATCCTCCTGAGTATCCTTCTGTGCCTCGCTACCCCCACAGTTACTGCCCACGACTGGTGCTTCCCCCCATCTGCTAAACTAGCCTGGCTCGTCCTCCCTTCCTTCCTGTCTCGGTTCAGCCCCTCCTTGCCTGTCATGCTCCCCTGGCCTAAACCCTCAGCTCCCTTTACTGTATCCTCCTTGTACTTCTGGTCCTTCTCCTTGTGCTTTCCTCCCTCACTCTACCCCCTCCTCCTCCTGCTCTGATACCCTGGTCCCCCATTTTCACACATTCCAAGTTTCCCCTGTTCCTCTTGCTATCTGGCCCCACCTCTGGCCCCCTACTCCCTTTCCATCTCTAACCACCCCTGTCATGGCTGTATCACCCACCTCATCCTCAAGCACAGGAAGAGAATTGAAGCGGTTACTGAGCTTAAGGTCTGATCCACCTCCCCCCATTGCTTCCTTCTATCCAGTCCCAGCTATCTGCCTACTTCCCTGAGAATGTCCTCCCTTTGGCCCCCATCTGTGAGGGTCTCCAGTTACCTGCCTGCTTCCTTGGTAGTATCCTCCTTTTGGACCCCATCTGCCAGGGTCCCTATGTGATCCAAGAGTATTCTCCTTCACTTCTTTCCCTATGCCCCCACCCCTAGTGCTTGGTGCAACCCCGTGGGAGAGCCCCTGCCCTATTCCCCAACCATACCTCCCCCCCTTCCCTCAGCTGTCTCCTAATCCCCTCAACCTCCTCCTTAAGCTGTGCCAGCTGGTAGTACACTGGGCAACCACCAAACTTCCAAGCCCAGTCCAGTATCATGGCTGTCCCACACCCTGTGCACCCCACCATCCTCCCAAAGATGCTGGCCCAAATGACATGTGGTCCCATACCCCTCCAAGTAAATTTCCTTGGGTGAGTCACCAGGTTCCCTACTAGTCCAAGATACACCCCTATCCACTAAGCAGGTCACCCACTAATTCTAGATACAGTCCCACAGTAAACGGGTACCCCTGTTACTAGGTGCAGTACAACACAGTAAACTTATAAGGGAAGTGAACAACTCCCTAAGCTGCTCTCTGCCAGCCTTTAAACCCAATCCCCAGTGGCTAGAACTACACGAGCTGTACCTGAAGCCTTTTCCTCCAATTGCAGGGCAGGTGTTCCCCTATAAATGAGCCAAGCTCGGGGAGAGAGGGGTGGAGGAGGGCAGGATTAGGGCCTACACCTGACTCTCTCTTTCTGTCTCTCGAGTGCATCAGCCCTGTGTCTGCTCCTCCAAGCACTGCAATCAAAGAAACCATCCCAGACATAGTCCTTTACATAACAGTGGCAGCAGGAAAGAGGCTAGCAGCTATAGGCCAGGGAGCCTCACTCCAGTGGAGAGGAAATTAATGGAAACACTGATTAAGGAAACATTGGTAAAGTATCTTGAATGCAGTGGGCTGCAAGAACAAAGTCAGCATGCATTTGGGGGGGGGTCACGCCAGATGAATCTCATTGATGTCTTTGACTGGGTGACCAGGAAATAGATTGGGGGCAGTGGATGTGGCCTACCTGGACTATGGCAAGGCCTTCAACACTGTGCTGCACAAGAAACTGATTGCGAAATTGAGCAACATGGGGTGGGATCTAAAGTGGTGAACTGGATTAGAAACTGGTTAATGGATAGGTGACCGAGGGTAATGGTTAATGGCACTCACTCTAATTATGGAAGCTTGACCATCAGGGTGCTGCAGTGCTCAGTACTGAGACCAGTCCTCTTCAGTGTCTTCATAAGTGACATTTTGGATGAACTGAAAAGAAAAGTATGCCTCTTTGCAAATGATACCAAACTCTGTAATAGGGTGGATGATCAGAATGGGATGGAAAGAATGTGTTGGGACCTCAGGAAAATCAAGGCATGGTCAAGGACATGGCAGTTATGTTCAGTGCCAACAAGTACAAACTCATGAATGTTTGACATTGTGCCCCACAGAAGATTGGTAAATAAACTGGGGAGTTTGGGGTTGGGACAGAAAATAATAAGGTGGGTGGAGAACTGGCTGATGGGTAGAAGTCAAAGGGTGGTGGTAAATGGTGTGCATTCTGCGGAGGTAAGGAGGACAAGTGAGTTCCCCCAGGGGTCAGTGCTAGGGCCCATCCTGTTTAACATCTACATCAGTGACATAGTGATGGGGGTCCAGGGGAAAGTCTACCTTTTTGCAGATGATATAAAGATCTGCAACAGGAAGGACACCTCAGAGGGGGTGGAAACTATGAGGGAAGATCTAAAGTTGCTGGAGGGGTGGTCAGAAACATGGAAGCTAAAATTCAATGCCAAAAACTGCAAAGTGATGCACATGGAGTGGAATAATCCACAAGCAAGTTATACACTGGGGGGTAATGAATGCAGTTGAGCAGGAAAAGGATCTAGGAATCATAATCACAAACAATCTGAAGGTAGGGACCCCATGCAACAAGGTGGTGGGCAAAGCGAACAGAATGCTGGTGTGCATAAGAAGAGGGATAACTAATAGAAGGCAGGAGGTGCTGATGCCACTCTACAAATCCATGGTGAGGCCCCATCTGGAGTACGGGGTACAGTTCTGGAGACCTCACCTATGCACTGATATAGATGACATGGAAAGAGTACAGAGAAGGGCCACTAAAATGGAGCAGAGGCTAAGTAGAAAGCCATATGAAGAGAGACTGAAGGTGTTGGATTTGTACCTGCTGGAGACCAGGAAAGGGGGGGGCATGATAGATACATTGAAGTATGTGAAGGGGATTAATAAAGCGGGGGGGGGCTTATTCACAGAGAAGGTAGGTACTAGAACTAGAGGGCATGGACTGAGGGTGGAGGGGTAGGTTTAAGAGAAACGTGAGGGGAATTACTTCACTGAGAGGGTGGTGGCACCCTGGAACAGTCTGCCAAAGGAAGTGTTGGAATCCGGAACTGTGGAGGGATTCAAGAGGGCATGGGACAAACGCAGGGGGTTAGGGAGAGGAGGGTGGAATCTATGGAATATATGGGCAAGGGGGGCAAGTAAAGCAGGGAACTGGGCATACTCGATGGGCCAGAAAGGTCCTTTTCTGCTGACACACATCTATCTATTTTAGGGCATAGGAACCCAGGAACTGAGTATAGGATGGGAGGAAGGTACGTTCAGTTACTAAGCAAGAAAGGAACCTTGAGGTTATCATAACTGATTTCCTCAATATGGCAAGGGCAGTGTGACAAAGCAGTGGGCAGGGCCAGTGCAATGATGGAATGCATTGGGAGAGGTATCCCCAGCAGAAGGAGGGAAGTGGTGTTGCCACTATTTCACTCACTGATGAGAACCCACCAGGACTACTTTGTCCACTTCCGGAGGATGCACCTCAGAAATGACATAGACAGGGTGGAAACAGTCCAGAGGAGGGCAACTAAAATGATGAAGGAGTTGCACTAAAGCCCTACAAGGCTAGACTGAGGGATCTAAACATGTACACCCTGAAGGAGAGGAGATTGAGAGGGAATGTGATAATGATCTACAAGTAATTCATGAGGTGTGCAGGGGGGTGAGTCGCTTACAAATGAGGAAGAGCAACAGGACCAGAAGGCATGCAAGGAAGCTGGGGAGGTTAAGAGGGATGTGAGGAAGTACTACTACATTGAAAGAGAGGTAGATGCTTGGAATAGCCTGCCAACTGAAGTGCTGGAGCTGAAAACAGTAGAGGGTTTCAAGCATGCTGGGGCTAGACATTGGGGAATATTAGTAAACGGAGAGAGGGTTGCCGGAGACCAGTTAGGGTCTTTTGAAACAGATTAAACAGGGACCATTTAGGCAGACTGGGTTGGCCAAGTGGTCCTTTTTTTCTGACAAATTCTGTTTCTAGAATGGTACTATTCAACTGAGATGTGAAGAAGTTTAAATTCACCAGTGAAGTTAACTCAAAGTGGTGAAAATTCTCACTTCGTGGAGCTTGCAAAGTTTTCCCAGACCTGAGAAATTTTGACTTCATCCGAATCATGAAGTTTTTGGTGTGAAGTGTGGAATTTTGCCGTGAAGTGCAGAATTTTGCATGTGAAATTTTACACTTCATGGTGAAACTTCGCACTTCGCAGATCGGTCTGCTCTCTACGAATTGTGCAAAATTCATGAGTTAATTTGTGGAGCAAAGTTTGCCGACTTCGCCCATCTCTACTCTTCAACCAGTTCCTTAGCATGACCTTTGTACATGAGAACCACATGGGCAACTTTCTAAATTCTAGGTATACCTTGTTGACTAGAGTTGGTACTGTGAAGCATCAGCTTGATGACCCAAGGCCAGTAAGACAGACCCTATGAGGATCGGAGGCCCTATATATGTACTCACTAGAGGCCAGGCAGGAGCAAGGCAACAAAACTTACATTATTTAAGTTTCTCAGAGATGTATAAACAAGGTGAATAGTGAGGACCTGCTGTAGTTGTAAGAAATAGGGATGCAGTCACTAGGTTTCATGACTGAAGATTGTTAGGTTTAAACAAAGTTTGGACAGAGCATGGGGATATATAGCCCCCAAGGGGGTGGGGCAGCATGTGTTTGAGGGGTGAGGAGTGAGTGGGTGGAGGGTAACAGACCACCAGTAGAGCAAGTCTCTGGGGTGAGATATAGTAAGGACAGACTTGAGGAACCTTCAGTCTCCTGCCATCAAATTCTCTGTTTCTGAAAGTCTTAGTGAAACCAGGTTGTACACTAAAGAGACTTGGTGCAGTGAACCCAGACTACATACTAAAAAGAACTTCGCACAGTGAAACCAGATTACAACTAAAGTGAATTCTGCATACTGAATAGCAACTACTGAATGGTTAAATAAGTACCACTATTATGTATTTGGTCATGTTTTAAGAAGTAGACAGTGAATGACTCTTACATGTTGGCACTGCTCATGCAAATTGGTTAGCATTTAATGCTTTTGCATGGCTACTTGAATTTGCATAGAGAGCATATCTACTGTATTCCCAGCTGAACAGTTAAAGGACAAGTATGCTAAAGAGAGAATTTGGCATCTTGTACCTGACCAATACTGTTTCACAATAAACTGTTTTACATTGCATGTAACTGATACTGACTGTGACCAGGCTCCCATTCAGCATTAGTCACCATCATATTTATTGTTTCACATCTGAAGAAGGGTCCATGTTGGTCTAGCATAGGACTAAGATAGTCAGGACCAGACTCATTCCAGATAGCTCTCCCACAAACTCACCAGTGAGTCAGGCAGAGAATTACCCCAGTTCACAGCATAGGTTTTCAACAGTGGGGGTGGGGGTAAGGCATAGTCATTCCAGCATCACAGTTCCAGATAAGGCTCTCCAGCATCAGTGCACCAGAAAAAGATTTCCATGTTCCAAAAGAGGGCATCACATTCCAGAAGAGGACAATCAACATTCCTGATTAGGTTCTCCATTATCAGAGCTCCAGAAGAGAACCATCATGTTCCAGAAAAAGGGCCATCTCATTCTAGAAAATGATCTCCAGCATGAAATATCTGGAAGGGGGCCATCATATTCCAGCAGAGGACCACACAGTTCCAGTAGAGGATCTCCATCATCAACGTTCCAGAGAATTCACAGTTCTATTCGGTAAAGTTTCTTCAGTTTGCTTCTTTCTTCAAAATCTTGTCTGACCATCCAGGTGTGACCTTCAGGTCAACACTGCAGGATAAAGTTTCTCCAGTTTGCTTCTTAGCCCAGGCATGACTTCTACACCTGTGCCTGGGATCCTATCCATAGATTCCTCAGATAATCTCATTCACATTTTACTTAGAAGGGACTAGAACATTGCATGCAGTGGTATGAGTTCTAAATGCCCCTTGGATTTTGCTCAGTATGTCTTTGTGGTGAAACTCTTTAAATAAATAAGTAAATAAATTTGTGTACTGGATTTCATAGGGAATAGTGCATACGAATTGCTTACAGTATAAGAATTTTAAGAGTTTAAAAACTCCTTACAGTATAATAATTCTGTTGGAGCTTAAAAACTGCTTACAGTATAAGAAGTCTGCTGGAGTTTGAGTTGCTTACAGTATTAGAATTCTGACAGAACAGAAGAATGGCTTACAGTATAAGAATTCTGACAGAACCTGATACTTGCCTAAAATATAAGTGTTATGCTGGACTTTAGATTTCATGCTTAGAGCCTGTGTCCTCATAGATTTTAGGATACTGTGCACAGAGTACAACTTCTTCACATAGTGCAAGCCTTTCAGGGTTTAGGTTTGGTTGCTGTAATGCTGCCTTTGTATGAGAGTGAACATCCTTGCTTGCTTTCTTTGAAAATTGATAACTTTGATGGGCACACTGAGCCAAGTCTCATTTCTGGGTGCGATCCAGGGAAAATGGAAAGGGGATACAATAAATCAAAAACAGCAGTAGAGAAGCATTCCAAATATAAAGTGCAAACAGAGAACAGTTCAAAAAGATGCAAGTGCAGATAACAGTAAATGATGAACAGAAGTTGGTTCTATGAGCAGCAACAATTCCCAATTAAAATGACAAGGGCAGCTTGATACAAATAAGTACAGTAGTCATAGTGATATGAATGGATCCTAGGGGTTTATGCCATCTGGATGCATGCCTCCCTTTCATTGTAGCAGCTGGAGGTTGTTCCATTTGTTGGTATTGCTAGACTGGAAAAATCCTCCTAAGGGTGGTTGGCATAGTCACTACAAACACTATCTCAGATTCTCAGCATGAAAGGAACTGCACCTTGCCATCCCCCTACAAATACATAGCAGGCAGCAGAATACACACTCTGCAACCCTGAGCACTGTAAGCATTTGCATTCTGTTCTGGGGTTGGGCTTTGGGCTTTGGGCTGAGGTGAAGTTCCCAGCTCCCACTGAGGAAGAGTGTGAACCACCCAGCATTGTGCAAAGAGAATTGACGTTGTTTGTGAAAGCAGCTGCTTTTTGTTCATATCCCAGACAGAGGAAGGGTAACAGCACACCAGTCCCAATTTTATGGACTGGGTACATGGGTAAAAATATTAGGAAGGAAGCAGGTAAAACATAAAATGCAAAAAAAACTGTTACCATAGTCACCAATTACATTAACTCTGTTTATTGACAGAACTGTTTTGTATTGTAAAATCAATTATGCAACTTTGTGAAATACTGACTAGTAGCCTTCATTTCAGTATGCAGCTCAGTGGGATTAATACCTTCTGATATTGGAACAAAATGGCAACAACGGCTGTAATGATGATGGATGAGCATTCCTACTGTAACTAACTGTGCAATGAAAAATTAAATAAGAAGGAAAGGCAGAAGGGCAATAAACCCAACAACTGCTCTTTTGCAATATTCAAGTTTTAGAAAATGCTGTCATTTCATTTGAAAATCTATTTGTTATTTATTTTATTGAGTTCTTAATGCTAGTGAACCATAGCAAGAGCTCAAACAATTTGATTTGATGGCAAATACAAGCTATTTTTTAAACCTTAGTATTTTTATTTTTGAAGCAGTTGCCTGACCACTGTGAACATTAGCACCAAATTATGCCATTACTGTCCTTATAAATTCTCTCACTGTACACTGCAGTTACACTTTTAGTGTTTAAGATGTCTAATAAGTATGTGGAATGTTCATTTGTAGCTAATTGCATCTGTCACATTAACTTTCAAAGAAAGTACTTTGCCTAGCTCTGTGTCGATTAAAACTGTGGTTTATGGGGAGCTCCTTCTTAGTACAGTACTGTATGTCTTTGGCATGATCTGAAGAGCACTCGGTGAGTTTGTCTAAATGAGCAGCTGAGGTGCTATGGATAAAATGCACACACAAGGAGGGGGTGGCATGTGGCACCCAGATAGGGGGAGGAACAAGGAGCCGGCTGGGTGGAGGGGCCGGTAGAAAGGATGAGGGACATGGAAGGGGGGGAATGGAGGAAAAGGCGCGGTCAGTGTGCTCCTGTTGGGGGATTCTATGATCAGGGGTATCAAATGGGATAGGGAGGGAGAAGTCTGGCCAGTTAGAACAAGATGCTTCCCTGGACTAACGGAGCACAGGGCTAAGCACGAGGTATATCAGCTGGCAAAGGATTGTGGGGGTTCCCCGGACATACTGGTCCACCTGGGTACAAATGATATTGAGGGAAATAGTGAGCTAGAGATACAGGCAGGATTCAGGGAGCTTGCCAGGGTCTGTCATGACATAGGATGCACAGTTTCCTTCTCAGAAATCCTGCCGGTGCCAAGGGCTAGTGGGGAACACAAAAGGAAGATTAGGGAGATAAACCAGTGGCTCAGGGAGTGGTGTGAGGCCAGAGGGTATGGGTTGATGGGGGATTGGGGGAGACCTGGGAGGATAAGGAGCTGTATGCTGAGATAGACTCCATCTCAATTTGGAGGGAGGAGTCATAAGTTGAAAATAGAGGGGTTCATTGGTGAAAGTGGGGTTTAAACTTGTGAAGGGGAGGGATGGGAGAAAAAGGCTATCAAGGGGTGCCAATAAAGGAGGGACTCTGTCTCCACTTCTGGGAGCTGGAGGATTGCGGGAAAAGGCCAACTGGCAAAGAGCAGACCAGGGGAAAACAGAATCCCCATGGGAACACGAACAGGAGAAATGGAACTATAGGGAAAGGGTGGAAGGTAGTCCTGCTAAATGCCAGGAGCTTGGGCAATAAAATG
Source organism: Neoceratodus forsteri (assembly GCA_016271365.2). Lineage (NCBI taxonomy): Eukaryota > Metazoa > Chordata > Ceratodontiformes > Ceratodontidae > Neoceratodus > Neoceratodus forsteri. The sequence continues at coordinate 764,521,835 of CM057451.1, forward strand.
CCTGAGCTCCAGGCGATGCTAACTGAGGGAGCAGTGGATCTGGTGGCGGTCACTGAGACTTGGGCCACTGCAGGACACGACTGGGACCTGAACCTGGAGGGTTACACTATGTTCAGGAAAGACGGGGGGAGGGAAGGGGAGGAGGGGTAGCAATGATAGTCAAAAACTACATTGGCATAGGGGGAGTAGAGGAGGCGGAGGGAACCGTGGAAGCGATTGAATACCTTGATAACAAGGGGGCAAGAGAGTAAAATAGGAGTGGTGCATAGACCCCTGCCCTGGCAGAGGAGCTGAGGACAGTCTGGTGGCAGATGTTGGAAGACACTGCAGACTGGGCAGAGGAACGGTGGTGGTGTTGGGGGACTTAAACATGCCAGGAACAGACTGGGAGACTATGACATCCTCTGTGACCAGGGAACAGAGGTTGTTGGATGTCTTTCAAGATGCGTTCCTAACTCAGCAGGTGAGGGAACCGACCAGGGAGGCACGGGTACTGGATGTGGTCCTGGCAGACAGTGACCAGATTGGGGGCCTGAAGGTAAGGGACCCATTGGCGGGGAGTGACCATGCCACGATCTGGTTCTGCCTGGACCTAGGAGGGGTAGAAGGCTGCACAAAGACGGAAGTAACCGACTTCAGGGGCGGATTTTAAGGAAATGGGAAGGATCCTTAAGGAGCATTTGGATGGGATTGGGTCAGACATGGACGCTGATAGTAGGTGGGAAATCATCAGGAGAGGGGCAGGATGCTACCAGCACCTGTGCAAAAGTAAGACGACAATGCGGTGGGGCCCAAAACCTGCTGGTGGACCAGGGAGGTCCAGGAGGTGGTGCGGGGAAAGAAGGCAGCTTATAAGCAATTCAAGTGCTCAAGGAGTGAAAGGGATCGAGGGGAGTATGAGCTGATGGCTAGAAGGGCCACTTGGGTGGTGAGGGCAGCTAAGGCAAGGAAGGAGCAGAACCTGGCCAGGGAAATTAGGAGAGGGAACAAGGGGTTCTTTAGATACATTGGGGAAAAATGAAGGGTGAAGGGGCAGATTAGCAGGATTAAATCAGGAGAGATGAGCACAAAACCGGGGAGCAGGCTGAGGTACTAAATGAGTACTTCACCTCAGTTTCACCAAGGAAAATGGGGTGCTGCATCATACATGGGAGGAGACAGAGATACTGAGGGGGGACCCTTACCGATCGGCGGGTCTGGGGAGAGGAGGCATCACTTGCAGGAGGGGAGGGCTAAGCAGGAGAAGAGGTACGGAGGTGAAATCACAGCAGAGAGTGAGGGAAGCCCTCAGCTCCTTAAGATGGAGAAAGCACCTGGGCGGATAAATTACATCCCAGAGTGCTGAAGGAACTTTGGATGTCTGGCGAAACCCCTGGCGAGAGCTTTCACCATCTCTGTGAGGACAGGGTGGGTGCCCAGGACTGGAAGGTGGCACATATAGTGCCTATCCACAAGGGAATCAAAGGGAGGTGGCAGGGAACTACAGTCCTGTCAGCCTGACATCAGTGGTGGGCAAGGTGATGGAGGGCATTGTCAAGGAGGCTGGGGGACCTGGATAAGTCAGGGTGCCTGGACGATAGACAGCATGGATTCATCCATGGAAATTGTGTCAGACAAACCTGGTGGAGTTCTATGACTGGGTGACGAGTGCCTGGACCTGGGAGCCAGTGGGCGTCCTCTTTCTAGACTTCAGCAAGGCATTTGACTCTGTTCCTCACGTGGGCCTGTTGGATAGCTGGGAGAAATGGGGTGGGGAACCAGATGATCAGATGGATAGGCAATTGGTTCCAGGACCGGACCCAGAGGGTCGTAGTTGGTGGGATAGTCTCATCCCCAAGGAGGGTCATTAGTGGGGTCCCACAGGGATCAGTCCTTGGGCCCCTTCTGTTCAACGCCTACATCTCTGACATAAGGACAGGAATCAGGAGTGAGATGAGTCTCTTTGCGGATGTCTCGAAACTGGAGGAGGTGGTGGATGGGGAAGAGGGGAGGGTGGCCCTACAGGGGGACCTGGAGGTTCTGGAAAGATGGTCTATAAAGTGGAAGCTGAGGTTCAATGAAGGGAAATGCAAGGTACTCCACCTGGGGCCAGAAACCTAGGGTCAAGTGTACACCTGGGGGAATGCTACAAGTCTTGATGGCTGAGAGGGACCTGGGGTGGTGGTGGATGTCAAGATGAACAACTCTGAGACTTGTAGGAGGCAGCAGCCAAGGCCAACAGGATGCTGGGATGCATCGCTAGGGGATCACCTCCAGAAGGAGGAGTGATATTCCCTCTGTATAACTGCTTGGTGAGGCGCACCTTGAGTACTGCCGTGCAGTTTTGGAAGCCACACTTAAAGAGGACATTAACCTCCTGGAGAGGGTCCAGAGGAGGCAACCAAAATGATTTGGGGGCTTGGGGACCAGGACCTATGAGGAGAGGCTTGAAGAGCTAAATATGTACACATTGGAAGAGAGACGGTGGGACATGATAGAGGTCTTCAGGTACATGAAAAGGGTAATAGGGAGGAACAGTCAGGGTGCTTCAAAGGAAGGAGGAGGGGGCCACTAGAGGGCATGGGTGGAAGCTGGAGGGGGGAAGATTCAGGGGAGAAAGGAGGAGGTGCTACTTCACTGAGAGGGTGGTGGAGCCATGGAATATGCTGCTTAGGAGGCTGGTGGAGGCAGAGACAGTGGAGGGGTTCAAGAGGGGGTGGGAGAGGTACAGGGGAAGGGTTCTGGAAGCAAAATCCAATGCAGCAAGAATATCCAGAACTGGAAAGGGAGAAGCCAGAGAAGGCGAGGGGGGCAGCAAGGTCAGCAACCAGGGTGGGGGCTGACCAAACGAGCAGACATGAAAGACCGTTAGGCCTATTCTGCTGGCATTTTAGTATGTTAGTACATGTAAAAAATTGACAGAATATGGAAATGTTTCACCTCTGGCAAACATACAACTGGATAATTACCCATAATAATATTTGGTATGCATACACTTTTAAATCCATGTTCAAGTTTAAATCTTTATTAATCAGCATTGCTGCCATTTCAGTCAGCTAAAACAGTAATAATATTACAAGGCATGTATAAACACTGCATAACAATAAATAGGGACGGCTCAGGGGTAATGTGAGGAAATTCTTTTTCACAGAGAGTGGTGGACGCATGGAACCGCCTTTCTGGAGAGGTTGTGGGGTCTAAAACAGTGGAGGAATTCAAACATGCATGGGACAGACATAAGGCAATTATAGTGGGGGGGTTGCAGGAAGTAGGCTGTTGGTTAACTAGAATCTGCAGCTTATCCAATAGGTAGGGAAATGGGCAGACTGGGTGGGCCAAGTGATCCTTATCTGCCATCAAAGTTTATGTTTCTATGTTTCTATTACAAGCCTAAAATATCATCGAGAGGTTCTGGGAAAATGTGAACCTCGACACCGAAGCTCAAGAGGTTCCAACATGTCCCCAGAACACTGAGATGGTATTATAGCTCAGAAATACACACTGTTCTTTCTGATGTATTTTGTAATATATGGATGTGAGCTGGTGGTTCCAATTGTGTCCCACTGCTGCCTGCCCCCGGACCTGCATATAAAGCCCTGAGAGGCATTTAAGCAAACAGCTGTAGGAGCGAGTTTGCTGGCTGGCCTTGGCTACTCTCCCCCCCCTTTTTTCTGAGAAAGCCCCTGGGGGCATTTTACCAATGACCACAATGTGCTCTGCAGACTTCTGATTCCTGAAGAGCCTATCGGCTTTTACTGTATTCGACTGTTACAGTAAAAGCCAGCTCACACTCAGTTGAGTGCACTTGCAGAGGTATGAGTACTGGCTGTTCGATCTTGTAATACCATTGTTTTGATCCAACTATAGTATTACAATCTCTCATAATACTATCATTGGATTGAAATGATGGTATTACGAGAATTTGTTTGTGCACCTTTGGATAGTATTATTTTGAGTATCCATATATTACAACATGGTATCTTCTCCAAGGAGATCACCTCCATTGGGCCAAACCTATGGAACTGTAAGCCATCGGTGTCATGACCACTCAGAAACCTTTGCTAGCTGGGGGCCACCCATCATGATGTGGAATGTCAGTGCCTGCATAATCATGCACTACCCCACTGGTCCTCAGTTCTTTCTTCTGCTGTCAACCACTCTTTGTACCTGCAGAGAAACAATGTAATTGTTTCTTCTGCTTCATTTTTTTTTCCTGCTTTACTATAATTTATCCAAGTTGACCTTTTATGTCGCCATCAAAAGAACCTTTATTTAGATTTTATACCTGTGATTACAAAATCTACAAGGACAATGCTCACACGGTTTGTGTTTGCTGTTTGGGCCTGTCTCACAACATCAGGGTCTGTAAGAACTACCAGGAATTCCACTAGGTCACAAGGAGACTTGGACAGAAGACTCTAGAAACCTTTGTTGCTGTCAAGGCCATGGACACTGATGCCAAGGCTATGGGCTCCAAGCCACCTTCTCCCTCATGCTTGTCCACCTCTGGGAAGGAAAATCCCCAGCATTTGGTGATGCTGTCATCAGAGCAGTCATCGAGGGCTTTGAACAAAAACAGGAATAAGTCATCACTGAAGCCCTCCTCTTCTGGTCATCCCACAAGCATAAAGATAAAGCTCCTGCTTTGTCAGTGAGGTCAAGGTCTCCATTAATGGTGTATATGTCCTCATCATTGACCGCTTTGGTGGTGATGATTACAGCCTCCTCAACCATCATTGAGACTTCAAGGTTGGAGTCTGGCTCTGGCACAGCTCTACCTACTAAGGACATAAGCAGCCTCAATTGTCTGGTTCAATCCTTTTGATGCTGGTAGTCCCAGACCTTTTACTGGGTGCCGTTGACTTCCAAGTTGAGATAACATCATTCTCTGAACTGCTAGGACACCTGTTACCATCGCAGCCACCAACAATAATGGCTACCCCATCTACTGGGCTCCCAACTGCACTGTTGTCATTGATGGGATTCAAAAGCCCACCTTCCCTTCTTGCATCAGAGCTGCAGCCCCCATCACTGGCTCCATCATGTTGCCCCATCATCATTCCAGATGATGAGGTGGTAAATAATCCTGATCTTCATAATATGAGGGAGGAGATGGAGGATGAAGAAAGGGATGATGATCCCTATGGGGGGGGTTGCCTTCCAGCTCTACCCTGTTCTCCTGCACTTAGGACTCTATGGTATTGTAAGCCCCCTCTCCTATGAGAGGGGCTTATATTCATCTTAGGGACCCCTTCCCATTTTCTTCCCCTGGAGCTGTGCATTTAGTGCTGTAGGGGGTGCTATTTCTGCTGATCACCAGCTGGGGGCTGCAGGGACTAAGGGTGTACATAGGGAGAGCAGAGAGAGATTTGGTGGAGGAGTAGAGAGAGGAGAAGAGACTGGCAGGCACTACAAGGGCAGTGTGGAGGTGGAGGCCCCCCTCCATCCTAGGCAGATCAGTCAGTTTCAGTGGCAGAGTGCTGGGTTCCTGGGTCTGGGCCCCTGAGGGTGATGGTAGGTAACCACAGCTGCATCATTCTGGGTCTCAGGTCCCTGAGGGGCCATGCGGTGGAGAGTGGTTTAGGCATAGTAGAGTAGGCCTCTGGGTACAGTAATGGAAATCTTGTTTTGATGTGTAGTTTCCTGTGCTGGCAGGGCTGCAGTGGTAGTGGCAGTGCCACTGCAGAGGAAGGTGCCGGTGGTAGTGGCCCCCTCTTTTCCCAGTGGCAGGGCGGCCCAGGCATATGGTCTAGCTCAGCCTCAGGAGGGGATTTTTGACCGCGTATCCCCAGTATGGCTTTGGAATTACCCTCCCAGCCTCTCGGGAGGCCTCCTTGAATGTGATCACAGGAGAGTGCACAAGCTGCAACATTGGAGGGCATCTCACTCCAGGACCCAGTTCAGGAGGATCAGAGGCTGTTAGAGTCCTCACCCAATGTGCTGGTGGAGGAAACAGAGGAGGAACATGTGGCTAAGGAAGTAGAGCACAGGGCTGGTAAGAAGCACAGCCATCTGCCCCACTTCTCACCACCGGCAGTCAGCTATCCCTGTGGCAGAGGGAGGGGCAGGGGTTTTAGAAGTTCTAAGGGTTACCTCCCAGGGCCTGGGGACCCTTCTGTGGCCCCTGTCCAGTGGCAGCCCACTAGCCTGTCAGAGAAGTCGGAGGCCTCTGCTCCACCCAGGACCAGAGCAATAATCAAGTTTGGTGGACCACCTAGTGAGGTGCCAAGTGTATCAATAAAGAGAGAGAGGAAATCCCAGCAGATAAGGAGGACCTCAATGATGAGAGGTGGCTTGGCAAGAAATTTCAATTTGCAGATTATGAGATTTACAAAAGCATCCCTAAACCATACCACCATCCTGTGATCACGTTAGCTGACTGCACCCCACGATTGCCCTTCTGTGCCAAGGCCCTCTGGACCAGGATGGATGGATTGAACTTGAGTGACCCTCTGAATATCAAGTGCAGAAAGAGGGTCTGGCTAGAACCTAGTTTGGCTTGTAGGGCCAGCATGAGCGATTTGCCAGAGTGGAACCAGGCGAAAGATGGGTCCGAAGGGGAATACGCATTGAATACGCATCTCTGGATTATCCTTATGTATCTGAGTGAATATGGGACATCATTGAGGAGATGAGAGAAGAGTGAGTCTACAAGGAACAGCTGGAAAGACTTAAGCATCGCCCTGGATATGGAACAAACAAATAGTGTAGTTGCCGTATTGGTCCTAGTAAGAACAGATCCAGAAGCAAATGGTTTGATACCTTTTACTGGACCAACATAGATGTTACAACAAAAGAACAAAGTGCTCTAGCTTTCGGACCAACCAAGTCCTTCTTCATTTAAAGCTTCTGAAGAAGGACTTGGTTGGTCCAAAAGCTAGGGGCACTTTGTTATTTTGTTGTAACATCTATGTTGGTCCAATAAAAAGTATCTAACCATTTGTTTCTGGATATGGAAGTCATCCTTCCAAACAATTGTTCCAAAAGGCATGGGCAATGTGCCATTCTGCACCATGGTCCAGACTAACTTTATTCAAGAACTTTGCTTTGATACAGGACTTGGCTGGGAGTCAAACCAAGCATTATGTGGTGGCCAAGGACTCATTTCAGGACATCACCAACAAGCCGGATCCAGATTTTTATTTCCCACCTGGCGGGGGACCCACCACTTGAGCTCCTGTAAGAAACTCATAGACTGTGCCAGGATGACTGTTCCTAGGAATGGGTTTATGGTAATCGAATGGCAGATTGAATGAACAATGAAAATTCTATAATTGGCAAATTTTTTAATTCGAAAATATAATGATAGGTTTTAACATTTTGCATTTGAGTGTTGTGGCTAGTGTGAATGTAGAATGAATAGGTGTGTGTATGGTGTGTGGACTTTGAAGCCTTCTATTATTATAAATAGAGTAACATAGAGTAACATGTTTATGCAGGGGAGGTATAATAATAAAGGGTTTAAGGGAGTACTGTGTTATAGGTTTCTACCTAAAATTGTGTATATACATGCTTGATTAGGATGTTTGCCTAGACTTAAATAACTGCTTTCTTAAGAAAAGAAAATGAAAAATGCTTAACTGTTTTTCTCCTAGATGTCTTTAGAACGTCCTGGCACAGGTAAGATACAGTGACAATTTTTTTTTTATATATATGGGCTAAGTGGGTACTGTTAGGGATGGCCCCCCCAAGGCCAAAATATTGTGGTTACCTTTTCAGGCTGGTTGGGGAGATGTGCATACTTAGTTTGTCGGTTGGGGTCTACTGTGGGCCCCCTGCCATCATTCCCAGGAGGGAATGATTTCCTGGTTGGGGGGAGAGTATAAGCCCCTTCTCCTTTGAGAGGGGCTTATATTACCCTTAGGGACCCACTTCACGTTTTTTTCACCTGGAGCTGTAGGGTTAGTGCTTTGGGGGGGTACTATTTCTGGTGGTCGCCACCTGTGGGCAGTAGGGCTTTAAGGTATCAATAGTGAGAGGAAAGGAGGGATAGAAGGAGAAGAGACCAGGGGGCACTGCAGGGCTGTGTGGAGGGGGTGGCCCCCCTCCATCATAGGCAGGTTGGTCAGTTTCAGTGGCGGATTGTCAGATTCCTTGGTCTGGGCCTCCCAGGGTGGTGGTAGGTAGCCACAGTTGTGTCGTTCTGGTTCTCGGTTCCCTGGGGGCACTAGGGAAGACAGCAGTTTAGGCAGAGTAGAGTAGACCTCAGGACACTGTAATGGGACGTTTGTTTTGATGTGTAGTTTCATGGGCCATCAGGGCTGCAGTGGTAGTGGCATTGCCACTGCAGAGGAAGGGGGGAACAGTGGCATCAGTCCCCTCCTTTCCCAGTGGCAGGGTGGTCCAGGCATTCAGCAAAGGGGCTAGGGGAGTCTTTATCCTTATGGGGCCTGTTTGCAGGGACAGGGCTCAGGGCAGCCAGATGAAATTGCCCGGGTGGGTTGCAAAAGGCCCTTTAGGTTCCCTGTGCCAGTTTGACTGGCACCTTCACAATGTTTTTTCTTTTTTTTTTTTTTTTTTGCAGCATTGTCCACTGTAATTGTAATCTTATGAAGTGTACTGTATTGTATTAATGCCCAGGACCACCTTGAATATGAGCTTGCTCAATGGTGTTTATGCCTGGTTAAATAAAGTGATTGATTGACTGATTGGTTGATTGATTGAAAGCTCTTAGCGAGCACAGGGACAGCATGTGAGGGAGACTTGGGTGTGTGGCTGGAGGTGCTACCCATGTATATGGGAAGCTTTCTGTGGGAGACCAAAAAAGATCAAGAGGCTTCAGAAGGTCAGAGTGGGCATGGTTGAGTGATGCAGGCAGAACAAGAGACTGGGGCATTAGAGTGCTTGTGGGGTATGATGGCAGCTAAGGTATTATCAGGCTGCACAATCTGTGTCCTTTGGGCTGGGAAAGAAAGCCAGGGAATGGGTTTAGGGAGAAGCTGTATGCTTCCCCAGAGAAAACATCAGAGTGAGAGAGAGTGAGGGAGTGCCTCGCTAGGTAAAGTGAAGGGCCCCAGAGAAACAGAGTGAAGCCTTAAGATAGGTACTTACCAATGCCGGAGGAGTTAGTGGTGTTTGGAGCTTCACGTTCCAAGTTATCTGAAAGTCTTTGTGTCCTGGTGATGAGAACAGACGCTGATTTTAAGCTGTATTAGATCTCTCAATGCCTTTACCCGGTCGAAAGAGATTTCCTCTTCTTCAAAGGGGATTATGTATAAAATTTAGCCCCATGGAGCTGTGAGTATAATTTTTAAGTAAATGGACTCCTGTCTCCCCTCTAATTGTCTGGGGCTCAGGCGAATAAAGGTGATTGCTTGGGGAAGAAACTTGAGTCCCAGTTTCATTTTGTAAATAAGGATACTAATGAAATATTAATCCTTAGGTTTTAAAGGATTCCTGTGAGTTTGCTTGCAGGGTTTTCCATTGATCCTGCACCGTCGTGTCTCCAGCGCCGATGGGGGGATTCAAGAGGCTGAAGCATGAAGATAACTGGTAGGCTGTTGGTTAACTAGGATCTGTAGCTTATCTGTTAGGTAGGGAAATGGGCAGACTAGGTGGGCCAAGCAGTCCTTATCTACCATCAAATTCTATGTTTCTACATTTCTATGTAACTGGAGTAGCTGTTCCTTCTTCTGGGTTTTGGGGTATTTGAGTTGCTGCAGTCCAAAGAAGCCTTGGGTCCAGGTGAATTGAAGATGTCCCAAGGTAGGATGCATTTATTCCATAGAATGCTGTTCTAGAGTCTGGTGAGATTTCTGTGCCATGGGCCCCCCTTCCCCAAGAACAACAATGCCCCTAGACGTTATGGGGAGGTGAGAGCTACAGTGTATATTCCCAACTCTCCTCCTAAAGATCCCTCTCTTCAGGCTTTACTCTGGTAAATCCAAACTGTCATGGAATTTAAGACTGAAGAAGAGGACTCCAGTAACAGAAATTTAATGGAGTTTTTGGAGGTTCCTCCTGCACCCTGCATTAGAGAATGCTACCTTTGCTGCCTGGCATAGGCCTGATATCCTGAGTGCAGTGCCTAGAAAGGCTAATAAATACTACCCTACTCCATCTGTTAAGCCTTATTATGCTTACATGGAAACATAGAATTTGTTGGCAGAAAAGGGCTGCTTCGCCAACCCAGTCTGCCCAGCCAGAAACTTCCCGGCGGGAAACTGATTCAGTGGTTAACAATCTTGGCTGCTTATGATCACTCTAGGGCCTTTAGAAACATGAGCAGTCTGCCTTCTGACAAAGAATCCAGGAGTCTGGATGCTATAGGCAAAAGGACGTATGACTGCATCCTTGTGCTTAAAAATTGCTAACTACCAGGCACAGATAACTAAATATAAGAACAGCCTGTGGAATGCTTCAGTGTCTACCACTCAGGCTGTGCCTGATGGTCCTGCCAAAGCTGACTTGCTTAAAGCTGCCTCGTGTAATGTGGATACTGAATAGCATCTGTTATGCCTTGCATATTATGCTTCTGATGCTTCTGCTAGGGTTGCTGTCTCCGACATATGCCTTCAGAAATATTCCTGGCCTAGGGTAGCTGGATTTACTACTGATGTACAACAGGATGGGGTGAATTCCCCTTTTAATGGCTCCAAGAAGTTTGAGAGTGATGCTGAAAATGCTGTAAGTGAACTTCCATCCTTCAGGATGGCTTTGCTGTCATTCAAATATCTGATCCATCAGCCCACAAAGAGGCATAAAATGGGCTCATTTGGTAGGCCTGAAGCCTGTGGTGGCTGTGCCTCCTGTTAACAATCCCCATGGCCTTGGGGTGGTCTCATTCTGGGCTCCTCCCTACTGGTGCCCATACAACAGCACCCAAAGGTATCCGTCTAGGTAGCACCACTGCCACTGCCAGTATCTTATGACACCCTCACTTCCTCCCCTCCAATGTTGCCTTCCAGGGTGCAAGTGAAGGGTCAGATCTACAGGAGCAGCAAAAATCAGCACTACTTAGGAATACTCACAAAATTCAGCTTTTTTAATTTTTATTAGTTTGCATAATAACCACAGTACAGGATTATACATCTCATCCTGGAAACATTGAAAGATGTGTATCTTTAAGATAGTACATTCATTGGTTAAAATAAGCAGAATGTTATTATCTCCAGGAACATAACTAAATGAGAGGGCTATGCTGAACTTCTCACTTTAATCTCTAACATCTATCCAGCTGTGGAACTGTTGCCCATTAGCAAGTGGTCAGAGGAGTAGCCATGAATTTTAAACTTGTACTCAAGAGTTGACGAAGCTGTTGCCAACCCCCCCAAACACAGACCAAAAGATGTGCTGCCCCATCACACAAACACTGCCTCACCCACATTTCAGTCAACACTCTGTAGTAAGCCATTCTGTTTTATCTAAAACACACACACGCACACACACATATACACACTACTAATTAGGCAGAAGTAGGCTGGCTTGTAGTTGCAGTGTTTAGGATACATTGTGATAAGTCTATACCATATCAAGGTAGCCAGCCTTACAGAAGTCCATTTACTCCAGCACTCATGCATACATACTTAATTGGGTCATTCATACAGTCATGGCCTCTAAGTTTGTTAGGCACCCACACATCCTCCAAAGATCATTCACAAACTCTACTAAAGCATCCAAGAAGGGGGAAAAAACAGTTCTTCAGGTACATCAGGCTATGTTTGTTGCACTGCCCTGAGGTTCATTTTGCCCCTGGGTTTTTCAGACTTTACTGTACTCAGCAGAGTACACTGATTATGCCTGCCAACACCCATGTAAGTGGTAAATACCTTAAGTATAGATAGCCTGTATGTAGCTAAAAAACATAAAACCAAGCCCAAAATTGGGCATAAAGGTACTACATTTCTATCTAAAGAATTCCCCTTGTGAGGATCAACCTCAGCAATTTTAATCTGGCCTCAGAAAAGAATTCAATCTCATCATCGTTTGCTGTAAAATACCTTTGATGAGTGCCGGTTAACAGTTATTTCCCCCCTCCAGTATAGACCACTTAATTTATCTTACAGCTAATAAAGAAAACTGAAATATATCAGAGAAAATAGTAGGCAGAGAAGCAAACATTATCTTTTTCGGAAAAGGCTAATTAAATTCTTAAATGATACAGAGCTGTACCCCCTACTCTTTCTATCCTAACTAGCTCTCTATAGTAAACAGTATTTCAAACCAGCCGGCACTAGGCCCACAAACAGTAAAGTGTCTTCTTGGACGGTAAGTCCTCAGAACTGTTCAAGTGTCTGAATCTGGGTCATCTTGTGTGTTTTTTATTCCGCATGCAGGGGGCTTCCAGTTTTGCAGCCCATTTACCTGCATCAACCGGGTCAGTAAAGAAGAAGACCTTGTCCTCATGAATCAGGTGTAGCTTGGTGGGGAACAACATAGCATGCAGGATATTCAGCTCTCTGAGCTTCAGTCTTACCCCATCAAATGTTTTGTGCCTTTGATGAGTAGCAAATGACATGTCTGGGAAAACATAAATTGTATGTCCTTTAGCCATAAGTGGACCATTTCTTTTGACTGGTTTCACAATAATTGTGCGTCATCAGGAAATAGAGACAATTACAATAGCAGGATCTAAATACAAATTTCTTAAAGTGACAGTGTCAGTAAAATTCTCTGTCTTTCAAAGTGCATGGTGCTTCAGTGCAAAACAGAGCTTGCTGAAATCAAACATACAACAAATATGTAAAATCCCATCAAAACAACCCACAACTGGAAAACCAGATAGTTACTATAGACTAATGACATGTACATACATTTTCAATGCTTCTATAGTCAATTGAGAAATTTGCAAACCCATCAGTGTGATGAGCATGCCAGTTCTCAAGTTCCTTTTATAATCAGTGGTTGAGTTACCCAAGGTATTTTAAACCCTCCAACCCCTGAAAAGAAAATAGCAACACACTGGGGATAGTTGTAGGTGACAACAGTACTGGACCAATATCATCAAGTGGTCAGCATTATTTGTTTCTTCTCTTTATGCATGACATTAGCTCAGTCTGACCTGTTTGCCCATGGATTACCTAAGTAGGCTCATTTGCATGGGAGCTTTGAATATAGCGCCCGTTTGCCCCGGGCTAACCAGTTTGCACCGGGTTAGCCTCGGACAAACCTTACTTCAGCATAGCACAGTTCTACAGTGTGTGGCTCACATTGTTGTTTGCAGACTCAGTAGATGTGAGACATCTCTGTGAAATCACACACAATGTTCTCCACCTGCAACACTGGCTTGCTACAGAGTCTAATGAGCTGCAGTTGCAGTTTGCACTTCCCTGTTGCTATATTCAGTGCTGTCTTATTCCCAGGCTATTTTTGCCCTGCACTCCCAGTCCAGTTTGCCCGGCTTCCTTAGACTACTATATTCAGCAGGATTTGCACCTAGCTATTTCCTTTTCAATATAGCTTGCTTTGTGCTCCGGGCTAAGTTTGCCTGCTGGGCAGTGCTAATTTAGTCCCGGGGGAAAGTTTTGAATATCTGGCCCTAAGTTTATTATTTTAATATTATTACTTGTCATGCCTTTGCAAAGATATTATAATAAAATAATTATTACGTAAACATGCCAAAGAACTTGGGCTAACCATTTCTTCAAAATGGCTATTATATGGACTGAAGTTACAAGAGAAAGAACAGTTCAGAAACATGTACAAGTACACCTGTGTGAAAAAAACAGAAAGGAAATAGTTAAGATCTATAAACAAAATTCATAGAAAAGACTAGACCAGGTAGCTTGCATCTGTGGCATGAGGCGCCTCTCAGCTTATCAGATTTACAGCTTTAAGTATTTGTCAATGCCGAATGTTTGCTTGTATGTACAGTATGTGGTGTGCAGGTGTTTGGTACTGATGATGCAGAGGCAATAATTAAGAAATTAATAACACAAGTTATAATACTGAAATTGTCATGTGGTCTGTGTGAAGCAAGTCAGAATTTGTGTCCTATTTTATAGATGTGCACAGAAAGGAATCATTAAATGCGTAACACATTAGCATCATGTCAGACCAGTCTGGGTGGGGGCTCAGATGAAAAAGAGGCCTGGAGTCAGACATTTATTAAACAGTAGTAGCAGTTTGGAAAGGGGGATATGTTACAGAATTTTATTGATGGCCCCTGCACTTCTGTGCAGAGATGGATGTGGGGCTGTCTAGTGGGATGTGGAAGTGCAGGGCCCTGTGGTCCCTGCTCCTTCATGTGGCCACAGATACAGATGCACAGGACAAAGATGGCATCTGTCAGCCAATGCACAGGGCACTCTGCCACCCACGGGTGGAGAGGTGCAGGGCCCCATGCCAAGAGGACAGTTGTCTTCATTATATGGTAACTGGCTCCATGAGGACAACCCAGCACCTTTCATTCTCTGGCTGGGGAGGTGTCACATAACAGCATGATTCCCCCACCCTCACCTCATCCAGTTGGGTCACTGAGCTCACCCCTAAACTCAGCTCACTGGCACAGGATCACAAAGCATGACTACTGGGGTGAAGACTGGCACTACACATGAAGTTTGTTGACAATTATGTATATATTTTTTTTTTACCCTAAATTTTCCAGATACTCATTTTATGATTCCTGTTTTAAGCATGACATGTACCATTAATAGTATACTGCATGAAACATCATTTTGCACCAGAAGTGCAAATACGCATCTCATCCAGGATTTTAAAAATCACACGTGTCACATGTTTGTATGAGGTGGTGTGGAAAAATGGCTTTGATGAAAGTTTGGAATCAAAATATTGAAAATTATCGAAGTTCTGAGTGAATGCTGAAATACTGTAATGTTCAGTTATATTGTACCTTGGGCATTTTACTGTATTTGTACACCAAATTTTCAGTATAGCATTCTTATTACCCCACCTCATGAACCCAGTAGGTGAAAATATTAAAATCCCCACCAAAACATCATTCTGCACCACTGGTGCAAAAACACAGTTTGGCCAGGATTTGAAAAATGAAAACTGTCTCGTTCATGAGGTGATATGAAAAAAAAATTATTGTGTTGAACATTTTGGGTTAAAATATTAAAAATTACCAAAGTTATCAGCGAGTGTAGAAAAAT
The DNA here is from genome assembly GCA_016271365.2 of Neoceratodus forsteri. Classification (NCBI taxonomy): domain Eukaryota; kingdom Metazoa; phylum Chordata; order Ceratodontiformes; family Ceratodontidae; genus Neoceratodus; species Neoceratodus forsteri. The sequence goes on from CM057451.1 coordinate 764,536,867, forward strand.
TTCAATGTGTACATATAACTTTGCCATTTTTACATATTTTGATCCCAAATTTTCAACATAGCCTTTTTATGACTCCACCTCATGAACAAGGATGATGAAAATTGTCAAACCCTGCTCGAAGGGGACTTTGCAATTTGACCAGAAAATCACCTTTCAGGCCTGATTTGAATAACTCCACTACCCTTGTTCATGAGGTGGGGTCCTGAAAGGGCCATGTTGAAAATTTGGGGCCAGAAAATGGAAAAATGACAAAGTTATACATCAAAGTTCAAAACCCCTTTAAAATACATTGAACCACACTTACCTTACTTTATCACATTTTAGTCGCTGGTTCCAGCAGAAAGCTGTGTCTTTGATCGGAGAGTAGATCTTCACCCTGGGACATATTCAGTAGAGTGAGGGTGTGGGCTGGTGGGTGATAGGTGCTGAGTGGGAGGCAGGGGTGGTGGTGTTTGTGTGTGTGGGGGCAGATCAGTGAGGGACCATTTTCCGTTTAACAGATTTAAAAAAAAATTAGTGATGGTTTTCTTTATGTCAGGGATATTCCAACACTGGGGATTTGGAATCCATATGTTGGGATCGTGTTTGATGGCACTGGGGATGGGCACCACAATGCTGCTACTTACATAAGGGGAAAGGGGTGGGCAACCTGAAGGGAGGGGTCAAGAGACACAGTACTGGGGGACCTGAGCCAAATTATATACTGATTATTAAATAAATATATATAACAATTGAAAAGGGCAGGTGGGTGACCTGAAGGGGAGGGGGAGAAAGAAGCAGTACCAGCAGAGAGCATTCCAGTCTGCTGAATAGATAGAAAGATAGCTACATAGGCAGACAGACAGTCTGCTGAATAGATGGAAAGAAAGAAAGAAAGATAGACAGACAGACAGAGAAAGAGAGATACAGAGAGAACCAGAGAAGACAGAATTGAAAGGTAGGTTAAACTGGGAAGAAAAGCTACTAAGAGCTTTTTATTTCATCTGAAGTTACAGTATTCTTGGGAGTAATAGTCAGAAACAAAGAGATAGCATGCTCAGCATTTATTTGTTGTATTTCATTCAACTTAATTTCTATTGGAGTCATGTTAAAAATGTCTTCTGATTTTGTGGTCACATCCATGATTTTGGAGCTTAATATTCTCGTCAATGCCTGAGTTCAATTCATCATCAGAAACTGGGGCTTCTTGCCCACCCCAGGTGCTGCCACAGCGGGCCATCCTCGACTAAGTGACTGGCTGGAGGAAGCCACCTGATGCTTTTCAAGCTACTGCACCATGGAGAGCTTTCCCCACTAACTTCACCCCAGGTACTGCATTCTTCCTCGGATCCAATTCAAGGGAAGTGATTAGCTGCCAAAGGAAAAAAATGATTGGCAACAAAGCTCCATTTGACTGGCTGATCTGCTTCTAGTTAGGCTGATTTTTCACATTCCCCCCACCCCGAGCCCAGGCCTCCTTTAAATACACTCAGACCACTCCCACTGTCCAGGACAGCCATTTTGATTGGCTGCACCTCTTCTGAACTATGTGTAAGACAATTCTCTTGTTTGGGCAACAATCTTGTTGACTCTGTGGAAAATATTTATACGGCCATCTTTTGGTCTTCATTGCAAGATCATCTTAATCAGTTCTGCTCTAGATCTGATCTGAGATCCCTTTCTGCTGCCACCCACTTCCTACATGCTGGAAGCCTGCAAAACAGTAGTGAATTTTGAGTGCATCCAGCATAATGAGGGCTTTTTACTTCCTTACTTGCCTCTACCTCATACTGTTCTGCACCCTGGATTCCAGTGTTACTCTGCACTGGTCAGTTACAGACTGGCTTACCAGAAGATCGTCGCGGTGACTGACAGCCCTGTAAAAGTTTAAAAAACAGACTTTTCCGTCTAAATTCGGGCTCAACCCGTATCTCAATTGACTGGATTGTGAGTGTGGTGTTCGGAGGGACGATCGGCAGGACTACCAACCCGCTTCTGTTCAAAGGCCTCCAAGACTGGCTACAGGCCATTTTCCATCACAGCAAACAGCTACTGATAACAGTGAGTACCAACAGAAATAATTGTTCAAACAGCCTTGGTCTCTGTCTCTTCCAGCATCAGAGGAGCCATGGACCAGGGCAAACTTTCTGGAGCAATATTTATCGACCTGTCCAAAGCCTTCGACCTTGTCAAGCATGCATTACTCTGTACTCAGATGCGGTCCCTGGGCCTGTCCCCCCCCCCCGCTATGAACTGGCTAACCGGCTATCTACATGGTAGAATGCAGTGGACCAGATTCAACAAAGTCCTCTCTGATCCCTTACCGGTGACCTCAGACGTCACCCAGGGATCGGTCCTGGGACCCCTCCTCTTCTCCCTCTTTGTTAACCATCTCCCAGCTGCAGTAACTAACTGCAGTGCCACTCTTTATGCGGATGACCTGGTTATCTTGGCCCACTCCCGGGACATAGAGACCCTCAATCAGCACCTATCCGAGGACTTTAACAATATCCTGGCCTGGGTAACCAAACACAAACTGGTTCTTAACCTGAAAAAAAATGCAGGCTATGCTATTTGGTTCAGCAGACAAAATCAAAGCCTCGCCAGCACCACTGGGTATCACAAGCCCGGATGGAACGTGTCTCCCAACTGTGAACTCCATCAGATACCTTGGGGTAACGCTTGACCCCCAACTCGACATGGGGAGTCATATACTAAATGTCTGCAGAACAGTGAACTGCAAACTGGGCCTGGCCTATAGGGCCAAATACAACCTCACACCTGCAGCTCGTCTGGCTCTCACGAGAGGTGTACTACTTCCCTCCCTTAGTTACGGTCTGCACCAATTTGCTCGTACCGCCAAATCTCATCTTATTCGTGGCATACGATATACAACAACATCTGCTGTTTTGCTCTGGCCACCCCTGTCTCACCCACCACTGTAAGCTGTTATGAAAATCTCAGCTGGCTCTCTCCATCCAGTTACCTGGACTTTGGATTGGGATGCCTTGTGGGTAAAGTGATTAGAACTGGCACCCCACCGGGGCTGGCTCAGCTTCTATCACCTGCCAACCACTCCTCCTACTCACTCAGGTCCCAGGTCCCCGGGTTGCTAAGAGTTCCCCCTACCTGAACCCTCATGGGGGACAGGGACTTTGCTGCAAGTGCTCCTAGACTCTCGAACTCCTTTCCAGTGCAGGTTCGCTCAGCCCCCTCCCATCAGTGCTTTCGTAAATCCCAGTGGGGGGTTCCTGAAGTTGGCCTCTGCGTGTGACTGTCCCAAACCCCCCTAGTGCAATATCCTCATCCAACTCGACCTTTGTGCTTTATAAAAGTCCTGTCAGTGACACTTTGCTTGTCCCTATGACTCAATCTCTTATTATAGCACTTGACTGAGTTATAATTGTCTAATTAGCCAAATAACCGGTGATTTTATGTACTTTACCACCATTGGAAATGGGTGTTACTACATGCCTTACTATTGTGTCACTCTGGTTTATGTTATTTCTTTATGTTGACATTCTGCCATGTTGTTTCTGTATTATCCTGTACTATCCTGTATTCATTCTGTTGTACTCTCCTGGGTCGTTCCTGAAAATAGGCATAATACTTGTCTAGTGTACTTACCCGGTTAACAAAAGCTAAATAAATAAATAAAATAAATTTTTGCTAAAAGCCAACTGAATCTGTGTGCAGCAGTGTAATTGCTTTGCAATCAACGACTGTGTTAAGTTTTTACCAGCAAAAGCAAGCTTGTTAAGCCATCGACTGTGAGCATAGTTATGGGTTCAGCGTCAGAGTAAAGTTTCGAAGCCATGAGAGAGACTGTGAGTTGTATCAAGTTATGCAACAAGAGTTACAGGCAATCCTGTGCTTGAAATACTGAGGCTTTAAGGGACTGTGAGCTAGAGCAATGTCTTCAGCAAGTGAAAAGTCCATGGTAAATCATATAAATGTGCTAGAAAAAAGAACAGTGCAAGTTTGTGCAGTTTGAGCAAAGTTATCAGTAGAGTGTGTAAATCGGATGTGCAGCGGCTTGACCCAATTTCAGAATGTTGATGCACAAGATTGCTGCCGCCGCCATTACAGGGTGGGAGTAGCAATGTAAACACAGCAGCACAGGAGCCATTTTGAAAGTGAAAGAAAGTATTCAGTGATGTGGGAGTTTCAATAACAGTGAGCTTTTGTTTTTCTCTGCAGTCATGGCCTCAGGACCAGCCCACTACCCAGATCATGCCCGGGCTGTGGTAGCAGCAGAAGTAAACAAGTTAAGGGACATTGAGAGGTGTTTCTATGGAGGACAACTGCCTCTTCATGTGGCGATTCCTGGATACCCAGTGCAAGTGTGCTTAATATGCTTAAATGCTGGAAGGGACGTCTTCATGGTACCTCACTGTTCAGGGTGCTTAGAGAAATATGGCTTGGTTAAAGTGCCCAAGATTCATTTGGCTCCCACTTGGACAGAAGTTCAGGAATCTGCAGTTGGCAACACAGAGCACCAGGTGGAGCCTGTTGGAGAAGGCCCCTCGGGGGAGTGTGGCACAAAGCTAGAGGGTGCAGATTTACAGACAGAACAATGTGCTGATGTTTCAGATGCTGCATCGTAGAGAGACAATTCAGGCAGAGCATCAGTAGACCCTTGGAGAGAGGGGCCTAGCCCAAGTCTCATAGGAGAAGACGAGATGAATGAGGCCTTTGAATGGGAGGTTTCGACCTCCGCACCCAGCGAAGAGTGGATAGTCTCAGGAGTGAGGACGACTGCTCACTCCTGGGCACAGATTCTCAGTGAGGAAGAAGAAGAGGGGGAACCTATGTGGCCTTGTGAAAAAGGAACGGGTACACAGCCTCAAGCTCTTGCCTCAGAGGAATGCATGGAAGAGAGTGGTGACGCCACTACCCTGGCTGTACAAGAAGAAGTCAGGGATCCATTTTTTGTCTCGTTGAGAATGCATAGCTGGCAGTACCAGGACTGGCTGCCCCCAAGCCAGGACAGCGGTCTCAGGTAGACCAAAGCTAGTAAAGAGGAGAGACTGGTTTGTAGGAAGGCGAATGACATCTATGGGATGTCCTTTCCTACCTTTCCTCGGAGAGTCTGGGAGGAGATTGAGAACAGCAGGAAATCTTGGATTTGGGCCAAAGCAATGAAATGTGTGCACCCTGGTGCAAACAAGCATGTCAGGAACAGAATGTTTCATGAAAAATATAGCCAGTGGAAAAGAGGCAGGACACTGTTAATGGACACTGTTTGAATAGTGGATGGAGAGGGACGTGAAACCTTTCATAGTGTGAATTATGTGCGCCCAGACGGGGTAATAATTCAAGCTTCTGACCCGTTGTACTATTGGCCACAATGCAAAGACCTCCCTGCAAATGTGCCCATGCCTACCAAATGGAAAGCAGAGCAGTGGTAGTCAGTGCTGCCACTCTAGCTATTGCAGTGCTTTTGTTGTTCCGCCAGTATGGACGTCCAGGACTCAGGTGCCCCACATTCATCAGTTCTACAGTGTACTGACTTTCCAGAATTCATCGACTGGCCCACCAGATGACTTCAGATCCAGAGAGGACGCCATCCCTGCTGTATCCTGATTCATCGCCTGGTAACCAGATGACGTCAGACCAGCTGTTTTCCTTTTTGTTCCTGTTCTAAGGTTCCATCTCCAGAGATGATATCACCCCAGCAGTTTCCAGATGTTCCCTCCTGTCATTCCCAGAAGATGTCCGCCCAGCTGTATCAGAAGAATGCTGCCAGGGAGAGTCTTTGGCTGAGGACCAGGTCGGTGTTTTGTTCATTCTACAAGGGACTAGTAAGTCCACACTTTTCTATTCTTATGACATTGCAGTACACACCCTACACTAGCAGACTCCAGATGTGTGAACTGTCCTCAAAGACTCTCCCCTTTGGGACTTTGGCCTGCTAGAACTGTACTTCACTGGGATCCGGCTCAGGAGAGACTCTTTAATGGACTAGCCTTAGGGCACTGTGCTCACTAGATGGGACTTTTAGGGTACTCCATCCCCCAAATGTGTATTGTAAATAATGTCATTGTTTTTTACTGTTTTCTAATGTTTATACTGTTTTACTACTTTTCTAAAAATATATATATATATATATATATATATATATATATATATATATATATGGGATTCTCCAGTGTTTTGATGGTAGGGGTTTAGATAGACTGCGTATGTAGATTAGCAGTGTATGTTGTCTTTCTTTTTCTTGCAGGTGTTCCTGAAGAAGATAGAAGAGAAGACAAGAAGAGGAGAAGGGACTCATCAGAGTTCCTCACTTGTACTTTAGTGTGTAGTATTTAAAGTACTGTTGTTGTTACTGTACGTAACCCTTTTCTTCCACAGGTATGTTTGTGGGGGATGTGGGAGTAATGTAATGGTTGGTATTAGCTCCAGGTGTGTGGTTGCATGGTGCCCAAGCTCGGGGAGGTCCCCTGTTTGTTTTGTTTTGGGATTTGAGTTAGAGACAGACAGATTTTCCCTAGAGGGCTGGGGGGATAGATAGGCTGTGGTCCTGAACGGCCAAAAGGACTGCAGTGTTGATCTATTAGGGCTATGCTCTGGACAGTTCTACCAGAGCCACTAGGCACCCATAGTTAGTGGGTGGAGTAGAGGCTGATATGTCAGCCAAAGGCCTCTAGGCCCTTAGTGTTGCCTGCCTGTGCTAGCACATGGTAGGAGGTGGCTGATCACCCCCCCTCCGCAGGTAGCACATAGGGTGAGATGGCCTAAGCTGGGTAAATAATGACTGCAGACAGTCATTTTCCTGGCCCAGGGTGAGTGTAATCCCCCTGTTACCCGGGGTTGCTAGAATCCCAGTAAGACCTAGTGGTAGGCATGGAAGGCAGCTTGTGAAACTCCAGTTAAATGGATTTCACACTGCCTCACTCTGTTCTCAGTCTCAGCTGATGCTGAGGGATGACATCAACATACAACTCTCGCAGCTGCATGAGTCACACTGGAGTGCTGCAGTTGGAAGTTAGGATAGAATGTTGGGGATTTTGAACAGAGTCTATGTGCAGTCTTGGAGAGAGACAGCAGCACAGCAGTCTGTGTGCAGACTCTCAGAGCCTTAAGCTCTGTTTTAGAGCTACTGTAAGGGAAGTGTGTGTTTCCACCAAAAGAGGAACACAGTAAGCTGATTGCTGAAGTGGTGGAGACCGCTGTCACTGGTCCGAGTGCCCCCTCCCTGAGGGGACGGGAGGAAAAGGTTTGCCTGTCTTCCAAGTGCAACCCCCCTGGTTCTGGCTAAGGGAAGAAGCTGCCTATTTCAAGTTGTGCTGCAGCAACAGAAGCTCTGAGAGAGAAATTCCTGTGGAGGAATCGCCTGTGGGGACCTGCAACCAAATGGTGAGTTCGCTCTGACAGAGGGCCAATGTTTTTCACCTGAACTGTTGGAACATGGGGATTGGACTACTTAATCTGTAGGAGGTCTAGAGGGCTAGTGTAATAGACATTGCCGGTTAACTCAAGTAGGTTCAAGTCCAGCACAAAAAGCGAAGTAAAGTGGGGATTGGACTGCATAATCAGTGGGGGGGCTAGAGCAATGGGCTATGCCAAGTAAAAGTATGTTCAAGTCCAGCACAAAGGGAAAGCAAGACAAGTAGAGGAAATGTGACATGCATTTGGCCTTAATCTACAATGCCAAGCTTTACAGTATGAAGTGTTTACTGTCCAGAGAAATGGCCAGGTATGAATTGTGGAAGCGAGAGGTGGGAGACCCCCCCATCAGTAGTAACCAAATTCACCTCTATGGATTTGCTCTGTGGCACCTTTACTTTCTCTCAGGTACTTGGCCAGTGCCTGAGGAAAGTACCCAGATGTGGGATTAAAAGGAAGTTTCCCTGATAGAGCTGAGGTGCTCTTAGGTGGTTTAGGGAGCCACCAGAAAATGTTTCCATGACATATGGAAGGTGTCTGAGTGGCCGGCAAGGGAGCCGAGCCAGGGAAAACCCAGAACAGTGTACAAGTTCAGGCTATGTACCCAAAGCAGCGTGCAAGTCTGGGCTGTGTGTCTGGTGGGTTCAGAGCCTGAGGGCTAAAGTGTAGAAGAAGTGTTCTTGAGTCTTTTAATCTGCATTACCAGGAGTATAGCCCCGTGGGGGTCCATCTATGCTTTGTTGTTCTGCTTGGATGTGAATAAAGCCACACTTTAGAATCCCACTTCTGGTATTGGACATTACAGTTATTGCTTCCTGTGTTCAGAATTACTTGGGTGCCCCTGGGCAAAGTAGCCAAACCTAGCCTTTGTGCCGAGTGACCTATTCCTCCCTGAACCCAGTCCCCACCTAGTACTGCTGTCAGATTCAAACAGCATACCACCTGCTGTTTGCAAAATGATGGGGGTGGGGGTTACAACTATACTTTGGATTGTCTAGTTTCCTTCAACACTACAGATTCTCACATACTGGATTTTATGTTACCTAATTCAGATCCTCCTTTCCAACCTTTATGGCAAATTGGTACTTCTTCCATCAGGGTAACAGAATGTAGGATCCTGCTCACCTCTGCATTGATCGCCCAGCACGCCTTGCTTTTTACAGCCAGGGTTCTTCTTTTTACGTTGCTTGGCCTCCTACACATGCATCTCAGGGACCCCCCAAAGCTATGTAATAGCAACCCTAAGTGAGTTTCACCTAAAGCTCACAGACTTCTTCTTGAAGCTATCAAGAAAATATTGCTGCTCTTATCATTATGTTCTGGTAATGTCAAAATCACCCCTGGTCCTCCTGTAGTGATTTCTTCACCTGCTGACCTAGCCAGTATCAAAGGATTGAGCTGTATGCATATTAATGTGTGCAGCCTACTAAAAAAGTTTGCCTCTATTCAAGCATGACTTCCCATACAATGCCTGATATACTTGTGGCCACTGAGACTTGGCTCAGATCTGGTACCCCAGACAATGAGGTGAATATCCCATCTTATACACTGTTCAGAACAGACAGGCTCACCAAAGGAGGAGGAGGAGTTACCATCTATGTCAAGGAGAAATTGTCTGCCTCAGTTATAGATTCATCCTCACTCCCAAAGGAATTTGAGAGCCTGACTATCAATGTCAAGCTATCTTTGTCTGTCTCAATATGCATCCTAGGATGCTATAGACCTCCATCCATGGGGCTACAATTTCTGGACCATATAACTAATACAATGGGATCCCTTCAATCGGAGATTATTATACTAGGGGACCTCAATATGGACTGGTACTCCAATAGTTCCTTACCCCTAAAGAATATTTGTGACTCCTTTGGTCTTTCCCAACTCATTTCTGAAGCAACACATCCAAACAAAAAGTGCCCTAAAAACACACTTCTAGATCTCATTTTAGTAAACAAACCCCATCTGTTTTCTCATGCATGAGTGTTCTTTTCGGATTTCAGTGACCACTGTATTATAGCAGGTGTAAGATCTGCCTCAAAACTACCATCCCTTTCCAAATACTCACTCAAGAGGAAACGGCATAATTTTGATGTCTACGCATTCCTCTCCAACCTGCGAGATTCCTTGAGATGGCAGGATTTTTACTTTGCCAGCTCAGTGCCTGCAGCCTATGATATCTTCCAGGAAATTGTATTAGGGGCTCCTGGATAAACATGCACCATTAGTCCAGATTCATTCTAAAAATAAATCATGTCCTTGGTTTATGGCCCAGTTAAAGGCCTCCCTGTTGCACAGAGACTGATTTTGGAAAAGAGATCAGAAATAAAAACTTCCAGATGACTGGACATCATTCAGAAAGGCTAGAAACTACTGTACCAATCTGGTTAGGGAGGCTAAGACTAGCTATTTTCACAAAGAACTGGATGCTTCCACCAAGTGCTCAGCAACCTTCTGGAAAACCATCAAGGATATTCAAGGGCACATGGCTGTGAGCTACTTACCCACAAAAATCGCCATTGGTGCAACTTCAGTGTTGGATAAATCGACTATCCTCGATGCTTTTAATAACTATTTTGCTACTGCAGGTCTCGCTTTCGATGCCTCCCCTGCCAATAACCTCCGCCGTAGTCTTGGAGCACCAGACTTACCAGATCCAGTCACAAGCATGGTCTTCTCCCTCTAGCCTACCATCCTGAGAGAAATTGAGGATCTCCTCCTACAATTGGATACCAGAAAATGTGCAGGGGCAGACCAATCGGACCCATACTTCCTGAAGCTTAGTCTTCATGTTCTGGCTGTGTCCATAATGTGCCTTTTTAACCTCTCCCTTTCACCAGGCAATATTCCTTCCATATGGAACATGGCTCATGTAATCCCCCTTTGTAAATCTGGAGACCCCAGTGACCTGAATAACTATAGACCAATATCCCTACTTCCCACCCTTTCCAGACTGTTGGAGAAAATAGTAAGTATGCAGTTCAGGAACTATCTCGAAAGTGGGAACTTACTCAGTCCTTATCAGTCGGGATTTAGGCCTCATCACAGTACTATTTCAGCCCTTGCAAAGGTCACCAATGACTGGCAGTGTGCCTTGAATTTGAAGAACTTTATTTGTGCAGTATTTCTGGACTTTAAGCAAGGCATTCATCATGGTTGACCATGAGCTGCTCCTTGTCTCCCTCAGAAACATTGGCTGCGACCCCCCCCCCCCATCGCTGAAGTGGTTCTCAAACTATCTAACAGGGTGACAGCAGCAGGTCAAGGATGAAGGGGAATTCTCATCCCTGAAACCTCTACTGAGGGGCGTACTGCAAGGCTTTATACTGGGTCAATTGCTTTTAGCAATTTACATTAACATTATTGATGCTGACATCAAATCTGCTAACATCCACCTATTTGCCGATGACTTGGTACTTTATATTGGAAGACCCTCTCCAGAAGGTTCTGAAAATACCTTTGAGTCGGAGACTCCTTTACAAAGGTTCCACGTCACATAATTTACATACAGAGACATACAGTTCAATCAATCAAAATTTTATTTATAGAGCGCCTTTCAATATATCAAAGCACTAATACATCAAGAATAAACATCAACCATAATAAATAATGACATAAAACAGTAAAACAACCATAAGCTTATTCAAATGCTAATGCAAATAAGTGGCTTTTCAGGGACACCTTAAATGATTCCATGGACAGGCACTCTCTAATATGACGAGGTAGAGAATTCCACAGGGTTGGGGCCATAAAAGAAAAGGCCCTGGCCCCAGATGATTGAAGATGAACCCTGGAAATCTCTAGCAATTCCTCGTCAGTGGAGCGGAGTGGGTGGTAAGGATGAAGGAGATCTTACAGGTAGCACAGTCCCTGACCGTGTAGGGTCTTATAGGTCAGCAACACGACCTTGAAGGTGATTCTCCACCACACTGGCAGCCAGTGCAGTTCGCGCAGCACAGGCGTGATATGGCAAGTTCTTGGTAACCCAGTCAACAACCTGGCTGCAGCGTTCTGCACCAGCTGCAGGCGATGGAGATCCACCCCCGCAACCCTAGATATAGAGCATTACAGTAATCAAGACGTGAGGAAACAAAAGCGTGGACCAGCACAGGAAGGTCATCATGCGGAACAAGGTGTTTTATCTGGGCGATATTCCTCAGATGGTAAAAGGAAGACTTGACACTGGCCGATACCTGTGTCTTCAGCGTCAGCCCATTGTCAAAAAATACACCCAGATTTTGCACCTGTTCAGAAGGTCTCAACTGGTTACCCCCTAAAAAAAGACCAGAGGGAGACCCAGGAGTCAACTTCTCTACTGTACATGGTGACCCGGGTCCACAACCAACACTTCAGTTTTATCCGGATTTATTTTCAACCAGTTCGCACTCGTCCAGTCCTGAATCTCGGCGAGGCAGTTGTTAAAGACCGATAATGCATCATTCTGTTCGGGCACAAAGGACGTATAGAGCTGAGTATCATCTGCATAGCAGTGAAAACTCAGCCCATAACACCTTATAATGTCTCCTAACGGCAGCATATACTGTACACCATGAACAACATGGGGGAAAGCACAGAGCCTTGCGGCACCCCACAGGACAGAGCGAAGGGAGCAGAAGAAAAAATCCCTGAAACTACCCTTTGACTTCTGCCTATGAGGAAAGAGTGGAACCATCTGAGGACTGCCCCCGACAGTCTGCAGAGTAGCCACAGGCGATCCAGCAACATCCCATGGTCCACACTGTCAAACGCTGCAGAGAGATCAAGGAGAACTAAGATTGAACGGCTCTTCCGATCTCTCACTATTAGGAGATTATTAAGTACCCAGACTAATGCCATCTTGGTACTGTGCCTCTTCCTGAAACCGGACGGAAGGGGATCATAGACCTCATGGGTGGTAAGAAAGTCATCGAGCTGCAACGCAACTACTTTCTCAATAACCTTGCCCAAAAAGGACAGGTTAGACATCGGTCTGTAGTTAGCGAGACAGTCAGGGTCAAGAGAAGATTTCTTCAAAAGGGGTGTCACAAGATCCTCCTTTAAAGATTCCGGAAACACTCCTTGGTCCAGAGAGCCCCAGACTATCTTCACAAGGACTGGTCCTATTGCATCCATGCACCTCACACGGAGGCGCTTAGGACCAGGATCCAAACTACAGCAAGTTGGTCATAAGCCCTGGACAATCTTCATGATATCCATGATCGCTGGCTGGTCAAAATCTGTCCAGGTGGACCGAGGGCATGTAGCCCCACATCGGTCACTGCAATGCTCATTTGAACGTGTGCTGTGGATCTCCAACCTGATTGATGACACCTTATCCTCAAAGAACCGAGCAAACTCATCACACTGTATTTGTGAAAAAGCTCTCCGACCTCGCAGACAGGCTGGATTGCACAGTCTGTTGACAGTCCGGAAGAGCTGAGCAGGTCAGTTTCTTGATGCAGTTATCTCCCTGGACAGGAACTCTGCCTTCTTATGGGAGATTACTGATTGATAGTCCACATAATGGGTCATCAATCTAAGTCTGTCACCCTCCAGGCCAGATTTCCACCAACAACGTTCCAATCTTCGCCCCACTCTCCTTAACTCACTCAATGTCCCATCAAACCAAGGGGACCAAGGGCAAAGAGAAAGGGGGGGCGAACACCGACAGGTGCTATGGAGTCCATTGCCCTCAGCACCATGTTGTTATAGTGCACTACTAAGGCATCTGGTTTCATGCACTCCAAAGTCCAACTCAATAGGTCCAGCACTGTCATAAGACCCTCAGGGGTAACTTCCCATAAAGGGCAATACTGGACCATCTCCAAAGGGGTAGGTCTCATAAGGGGGGCCGCGAAATTGAACCTTATGGAGTGATGGTCAGACCACTCAACTGGTTCCACCACCAGTTCTGTGATCTCCATCCCCAGGGTGAACACCAGATCCAGAGAGTGACCTTGCATATGGGTAGCAGCGGTAACCACCTGTGTGAAGCCCAATGAAATCATCAATTGGAGGAAGTCTTGACCAAAATCTGAGAGTTCATCGTTGACCCAGCAGTGAAGTCCCCAGGACCAACCACCTGGAGGGCTCCAACACCAGGTCAACAATGAAGTCCGCAACTTCCTGCAGAAAAATTTCGTCACTGGGTGGACGGTAGACAAACGCAGATTCCCAGCCCACATCGGCTCCCATGATATTCTCAGAAGGATCTGGGGGCACCACTGGAACCTCCACAAGGCCCAATTCAATTTAAAACAGATAGCGACCCCCACGACCAACCTCGGGCGATGTATTGCAGTACCAAGCTGGAACAGCTGTTGTATAGCAGTACATCAGTTCACAGGTTGTTACAGGAGCAATTGTGAGGCTAACAGTGGAAAAAACTAGAGAAATTTAGTGCACACACACAATACATATAGCATCCAGATGTAGAGCTAGGCTAGAGGGACTCAGATTGGGGCAGGTAGGGTAGAAGAAGCTGGCCAATGGCCTTAGTCGGTCAGGTAGTGTGAGGTGTTTCAGTGGCAGCTGCAGTGGTTTGAGGACTGTAGGACGTCTCTAAGAGAGGTTTTGAAGGGTTCAAGTCTGATCACATTGGCAAGTGGGGTGGGTAGACTGTTCATCCAGGAAGGGGCTCTGTAGCTAAAGGACCTTTGGAATTGGGAGGTACGGTAGTGAGGAACAGAGAGGAGTTGTTTCCCAGAGGTGCGACTTTGCTTAAGTGTCAGGGCCGGGCGGATTAGTGGTGTGAGTCCTGTGAGGCAGAGGCCTAGGTCAATTTTTTTTTGCCATGAGGCAGGTGTGAAACCTAATCCTGTTGTCAAGGTTAAGTCAGCTGGTATCATTGTACAGAGAGCATGTGTGAGTTAGGCGATCACAGCCCAGGGTGAGGTGACAGGCTTTATTAAGGGAGATATGAAGTCTATGGAGGGCCGAGGTGTTCGCTGCCCCATATACGAGTAAGCCATAGTCTAGCAGGGAAAGGACAGAGGAGGAGACAGCAAGCCTCATTGCTTTTGGGGTAAAGCAGTGTTTGAAGCGATACAGGAGCCCAAGCCGCACATTGAGGGCGGTAGATAGGAGGTGGATATGTTGGTGGAAAGTAAGAGCAGGGTCTAGGGTAATGCCCAGGTATCTGAAGGAGTCCACTTGCTCCAGAGGGTCAGGTTGGCAGTTCTGTGAGGCAAAGTTCCTTTCTAGCATTAAGTGGGTAGAAAAAGAACATAACCTTGGTCTTTTATATAGTTCAGAATAAGGCGTTGTGAGGCAAACCATTTTTCAGCACCACTAAAGGAGGATTGAAGGGAGAGGTGGAGTTGCAAAGGGTCAGAGTTGGAGGTATATAGGACAGCATCATCCGCATAGAGGAGCAGGTTCCCTGGGCAAGACCTGGGGAGGGAGTTAAGGAAGAGGTTGAACAGTAGTGGTCCAAGGACAGACCCCTGCAGGACACCAGAGAGGACAGGTAGCCTATTAGATAGGGTGTTACCAATTTTGACCTGCTGGGAATGAATAGACAGGTAATCAGAGAACCAGCCAAGGGCATCCTGAGAGAATCCAATGTTGGTCAGTGTGGATAGCAGGAGCGGATGGTTAACAGTGTCGAACGCCTTTGTGAGATCAATGAAGACAGCCCCAGTGATTTGACCTCTATCTAATGTGGAGCGGATGTGAGTGGTGAGTTCCAGGAGGGCAGTAGTAGTACTATGTCCCTTCCAGAAGCCGCGTTGCTGCTTGCTGAGCAGGTTGTATTTGTTGAGGTGGTCCGTGAGCTGATCCGAGACGATCCTCTCAAGGGCCTTAGATAGGAGAGGGAGAATGGAGATAGGACGGTAGTTGTTAGTAAGGGCACAGTCCTCACTTTTAAATATCGGCGTAATGTAAGCAAATTTCCAATAGGAGGAGAATTTCCCCAGATGTAAGGAGCGGTTTAGTATATGGGTGAGGGGGTTAAACACCTCAGGGGGAGAGAGAGAGGCGGAGGAGTTTCAAGTCTAAGGAGTCACTACTATAGTGGGAGTGACTTAGAGCAGTTCTGAGATATGGCTCAGCGCACTTAGGTGCAATGCTGCACAGTCGAAAGGAGGGGCTACTGGGGAGGAGAGGGCTGGGTGGGTCAAAAGAAGTTTGGAGGAGAACCCTAGGGTTGAGAAGGCATCATTGAAGACTGTGGCCATTTGGGCGGATCAGAGGTTAGGCACCCATCAACCATAATCTGATTAGGGTAGTGTTGGGATCATTGCCACAGAGGTCTCTTAATATTGGCCCAGAACTTTCGCCCTGAGCCCCAGGTAGTGGTTAGAGAGGTCTTGTAGTACTCTGCTTTAGCTTTGCGCAAGGACCAAGTACATCTGTTCCGTGCCTCTTTGTAGCTCTGTCTGTTGGCTGGCAGGCCAATCTCATTGGAGAGGTGCCATAAGGAATCTCTGGTCCACATGAGGTCCAGGAGATGGTCAGTGATCCACAGTGCCGGATTGCCTTTGACCACCCTTTTTGTGATGGGGGCAATAAGTATAATGACTGCTCAGGTGAAGTATAAGATAAACACACATAGGGGCCTTTTTTGAAAGATACCCCAATCTGCTGTTTAACATGCCACTTATTCAAAATCATCAGAGAAGTGGAGGCATGATGGGATTAGATGGCATGTGTGGGCCCTAGCAATGGAGGTCTTACGGGGTTTAATTAAAATGTATGCTTATTTACATGTTGTGTTAAAAAACAACACTCTTGATGCCTTACGTCAACATCTGCAGTTTAATCTAGCATTTGATTACAACATCTTCTCAATAGTTTCTATAAAAGAATTCCAAAATTAAATGTAAAAATCCTCAGTTCTTGTTTACAGAGAATTCCAAAATTGAACATAAAAATCCTCAGTTCTTGTTTTGTGAGGCACATAGAAAAAAAATAGAAAGGCTCTGGGCTGTGCACAAAGGACACATCTTAATTACCAGATCTATAATAAGCATTGCATAGTCTACTGCTGGAATTTACAGGCTGCAGGTCTTTTATAGTATAAAAGCATCAACAGCCTTAATCAACCCTTGTCACATTTGCTTTATAAATTTGATCTAATTTAGTACTATTGACATGGTATCCAGTGAGGATAGCAAATGAATATAAGCAGCCGTCAAAACGGTGACTCATTATCACTGCTATCTTCATGGGCTACCTTGTAAGGGTAGTGACCATATGTGAAGGTGACCATGGGGGGGGTGACCAGAAGGGGAGAATAGCAAGGGTAAGGGGAGGGATAGGGAAGAGTGTTTGTTAGGGGGTAGTGTGCTTGCGGCAGCCAAACTAGCCATGTGGTGTGGTGGTGAGGGTGGTTAGCTCTGGCACAGTAGGTACTGGGTTCAGGGCTGGGGACTGGGGGGAAACATTTTGCTGCTGCATTTTTTTTTTTTCAGCAAGCTGGAGTGTCGCCCCCTCCGTGACATGCACCCCCCTGAAGTTGATAATCCTTTAGCAGGGGCTGTTGGAGCAAAGCCCCGACAAGGGGATGGGGGCACAGCCCCCTTGCATAAACACTTGGATTCCTTGCCAGGTGTCTGTTCACCAGCACGTGTATATCACTGATTTGCTTTTCGGTGATATACATTCACCATAATAGCGATCGCTGTTTTGCAATTGCTATTATGACATGGAACCTATTGACACACATTAACCACAAAATCTAAATGTGCTGGGGGTTTACCTCCTATGCACTGCATGTACTATAGCAACTCCTCTGCAGACAAAACAAAAGCTTAACGCAGGGTCAGAGAACACAGTAAAACTTGTGGCTTTGTATGGGAGGACATTCAATTCAAAATTACAGCTTTTTGAATATGACATACCAAAATGAATATGACATACTGAATGGATATGATATATGACAAAATTAATATTATACACTGAGTATAGCACCAGCTGAAATGACTATAACACGTCAAAATGGGTATGACACATCATGAAATGAGTGTGAGCTATACTGAAGTGAGTACAACTCGAAACAAAATATTATAACAAATGCTGATATGAGTATAACACATACCCAAATGAGCAGAACATATACCAAAACTGATTCAATACATTTAAATATATATAACTCATACTAAAGTAAATGTATTCTAAACCAAACTTTGTGACACACATACCAAAAGGAGAATAACAGCCTGCCCAGTGGCACAGAGGGTTGAGGCGCTGGACGCCACACCTTGCGCCACGCTGGCAACCCGGGTTTGGGAACAGACCCTGGTGGCCAGGGGTCATGGGGGGAAGAAATTGAGCATCCTGTGCACTGCTCTCTCTTCCCTGGGGAGGGTTGGGGTAATGACCACTCAATGAGTGACCTCTGATGGAGGTTGGGGGTAGCTGAAAGAGCATCGTGGCGTATGCCAGGGGGTGGAGCCATGGTGAGCATTGCCTTGGCAGCTGGGCTCCACAGGGGCAAAAAACACAAGGAACCCCCCCCATGCTGATAGGTGATGGCACCTCCGGCCGAAATCCACACTCCTGAAGTTGGTCTCAGCCCCCTCCGCTTCCTCCCCCCTCCAGGCCGGTGGCTCAATACTTACAGATAGAGCACCCTGGGCGGGGGCGACCCTTCCCCGGAGGGCAGACCCGGGGGATGCCCAGTGCTGGAGAGGAGTGGAGGGACCAACCATGGTCAAGCAAGGAAGTAGAGATGGCGGTTCGGAGGTCACCGGAGAGAGTTCGGCAGTAGGGGCGAAAAAATAGAATTAAAAAAAAAAAAAGGAGTATAACATGTAATAACACGAGTATGACATACTGACATGTCTAGTACACCCACCAACACATCTAGTAAGCTAAAATGTGTTCTGAAATAAGGCTAGCACATTCTTGAAACACTGAAATAACACATACCGAGAAGCATATGATGTCAAGGACCAATCACAATGCAGTTAGAAAACTGCATAAGTATTTGCCCTTATGTTAAGTGTACCATTCTGCTGTGTAGCAGGAAGAAAGCTTTTCAATTGTACTTAATGTTCAGCTGCAAGTATGCAATTACATTATTTTTGTAATAAAAAATATTAGATTGGACAGGACAATTACTTCTTCAGCATTTATGGAATAGCAAAGATAAATAATGCATAATCTATCCAGCAACCTATAGTGTTACATTGATCAGTGGAGCATCAAGAACAGCCACCCTTAGGTGGGATGCTATAACTGCAGCAGGTGAACAAGTATTTTATGGAAATTAGTTTCCCAATTCTCCTTTTGGTTACAGATTAAAAACATTAGTGTTATAAGGAGAATTTTGTTTTTATGCTAATATTAGCATTTTTTCATATCACCATCCCCTGTCACGGAGTCATTTTTAAAGTTATCAGAAAAATGAGTGAATACCCATGACTAAAGTGATAGAGTCTGCTATGAGGGCCAAGCTCAATTCTGTGAAATAATCTGGAAAGTTAATATATAATTTAAAAAAAGTTGTGTTAAAGCATGATACAACATAGCTAACCTGCCAGTAAAGCAGTATTGCTATTCCTTGTGGTGCTGGTGAACTAGGTTCAGGAATGGGTCCAGGACTTCAGAGGGCTAGCTGGGGTAGGCAGGATGAGCATCTGTAGCACTGCTCTCCTCCTCCAGGGGGGGGCTGTGAATCCTGCTGTATATGTGACTCCCAGCAGAGGCTGGGAGTACAATGCCAGCATGGGATCACGTTTTCTGGGAGGAGACATTGGTGGATGTCTGTAGAGTGCATGTGCCCCACACTGACATCATTGTATGTTCACATCTCCAGGTGCAACCTAAGCAGAAAGTCCCTGAAGCAGCTGCACAATGATACCAGGGCGCTCACAAGAGCTGCCTCTAGGGGGATGTGGGGGGTCATATTAGCATGTCTGTCTTTTCATCTAGGGGCTGGGGGAGCCCCTTTGTGGGGGTAAGCAATGGTCTCCCAGATTCCACAGTAGGTCCTTGGAGCAGGCATGAGCACAGAGGTGAAACTGAAAGACACCTTAATGGCAGAAATGGGGTACATCCCAAGCCTCTTTCAGGTGAATAAACAGAATTTAAAAAAAAAGCATGATACAACATATGGTGGGACCAACTCCTTAATTCCTCTCCAGTAGCATTGTTGAAAAATAGGAAAACTGTTCCTTTCTAGGCTGAACATTAGTTTCACAGATGCCAGTATCTTCTGCCTCATCGTGGTAAAAGGAAACTTTTGGAAGTGGAAGGCTACAACTGTATTTGATTATTAGATTGTTCTCATTTCCTCCATTTGGTTGTTCTCCCAGTCCCCCACCAGAATAATCAGGATCTGGACTGCTGAACCATTCTTCTGGCTGGATGGGTGAGTGAGTGAGATACTGTCTTTACAGTTGATGGCAATACTACTTGAGGTCATCAGCTGGGGCTGTGTAATTGCCATATAGCCTGTACACTCCCTGGAACCCGCACATTTTACCTTCACAATGCACCTGGCCACCACTCAGCCTTAGTGTGTGTTTCTGGGATATCACATATTAAACTGGGGCTGTTGTGCAATTAACCAGTAACACCTGTGCCTGAAGCATTCGAACAACTGCACAGAGAGGGGACTAGGCAGCTGGCCAATCGGTGTGCAGGGTTGCTCCTTAAGGTGGAGCTCACTACCCCTTTAAAACCAAGCACTTGCAGCACTGCGCTGGATAGCTATTTTCACCATCAGCAAGCACTTCATAACTAATGTTGTGCAAAATTGGAAAATTTGGGGGGTTAAATAGTTCACAGAATTTGCACATTTCATTAAATATTTTGCCGGGTGAAATGTGAAATTTCGCACTCTCACTACTCCTCCTCCATGTAGACCATGGGGGTAAGTGGAGGGTTGTGCCGATGGCCCGACTGGGGTACGGGGGAGCAGGGTGGGCTCTGACTTAAGACAGGGTGAGAGTCCACTAGACACCAGGGATAGGGAAGGGGATTTTTTTTTTTTACAAAGATTACGGGCCATGGTTCAGGGTGGCTGGGGAGGAGGAAGGGTTCTATCTTGATTTTAATTTCTGCCAGTGATCGGCCAGTGGGACACTAGACACCAGGGACATGGAAGGGGATTGTTTGGTTTTGTTTTTTTTTAACAAAGATTGGGGGCTGCAGTTCAGGGTGACTGGTGGGGGTTTCTTGATTTGAATTCGGCCAGTGATCAGCCGGGGGGGACCACTAGACACCATGGATTTGGAGAGGCACAGAATACTGACATACGCAGATGTGGGTGAAATTGTGGGTGAAATTTAGCAATTTTGCTGCAATTTCATGACATAGTTTGCACTGCAAAATTGCCGATTTCACAGCAGTTTCGCTGGCAAAATAAAATTTTGCAACATCGCTATTCACAACAGAACTGTCATCATTTTCAGTGCTTTCATGTCAGTGTTCCCCTACTGCTAACCATCAGCAATACTGTTTAACTGCCACTGACCTGATCACAGTTGTTTCTGCACTCAGCAGTGGAGGTGCAGTGACTTTCATCAGGCTGCTCCTTATGTACAAACATCACCTGAATGAGCCCAGTAGCTGTTTTATTGAACCTTTAACTGTTATTACTGAACTGTGCAATATTAAACTGGGCTGTTGTGCAGTTAACCAGTAACACCTGTGCCCGAAGCATTCGGACAACTGCACAGAGAGGGGTCTCGGCAGTGAGCCAATCAGTGTACAGGGTTGTTTCTTAAGGCTGAGCTCACTACACCTTTAAAACCAAGTGCTTTCAGTACAGCACGAGCATTGTGTGTGAGCGTGAGTACTCGGTCCCAAAACTCTAAATTGAAGAAATCAAATGTTAATGGAGGTAACATTTATGGATGTTTAGATAATAAGTATAAAAAGGTTGTACCTGGAAGTGGATTAAGCTTGAAGTAAGGATTGTTATAATTTTTAAAGTTTTACAGCATTTGCTTTCACTGGATTAATTTTAATTACAACCTGAACTTAGCAACTTAGTTTAGTCTGCTGGTAACTAATTTGAATCAGATGTAAACAGTACGGGGAGTCCACCTTTTTATTTCTGCATATCAATTGCAATCAATATTCTCATAGTTTAACTGAAAAAAAAAAAATAGAGCCAATAAGTTCTATGTTGCACCTGTTTGTAACATTAGTTGTTATCAGTGCTACCGTGTCACATCTAGCCCCAAATAATACATCTAAACTACCATACAGCACAAGACAATTAAAACGTAGAAGGAACTGGGCCAGAAAAATGCTGGTTCAAATTCCCTAAACCCAACTAAGAGAAGAAACTCTTTTTTCTTTACTTGCAAGCAGTTAAGCACTAACTTTAATATAAATCTTATAAGACCAGGTTTAAACGGTGGCACTGAATATAAAATATCATTGGCGCTAGCCTTGAGTGGGGATGTGGAATCAAATCCAGGTCCAGTTGAAATATAAAACTTAAACTCCTGCATGATAGTGCCAGGAGTCTTAAAAACAAAACTGATGCCCTGAAGGCCTGGGTCATGTAAGAAGATCCTGATTTAATTGCCTTTACTGAAACATGGTTGAATAAATCAATAAACGTAAATAAATTGATGGATATTATTCCTTTCAGTTGGACAGAAAGGGCAAGGGGTAGGGGGGATTTTGTTTTATTCTAAATGGGATCTAGGTCCAGCTAAAGTAGTATATTCATGCACTATTGACCTATTTGAATGTCAAACTATAACTCTTCAAGCCTTGTCCTTAACAAGTTGGGATTGTCTATGCCCCACCAAAAACAAAAACCTCAGCTTTTGATGAACTAGCCTAGATTTTGGATAAATTATCAGCAGGAAGCCAGTTGCTTGTGCTTCTTGACTTCAACACCACATGGGGCCATAAAAGAGGAAACATCCTGAATCAAAGTTATCTACCCTTAGGCTTACATCAGGTAGTTTCAAATATAACCAGGAACACCTCCTTGGGAAGCAAAGGTAAAATTTTGGACTTAGTATTTATCTGTCATGACATTACGGCAGAAAGTGTATTCGTTCAACAACCAATGCTGAGAGACCATAACTATCTTCTTTGTACCTTCCAGCTGGGTTATAAAATACAAAATGCTAAAACAAATCATAAGGAAAATAGGAAAAAGAGATGTTCATTTAAAAAATACAATAGGGACATTTTTCAGGTGAAAATTGCTGCAGAAAAATGGGTAGAATTTTTCTTATCCCTAGTTTAGACTGTGCCATTAAAGAATTTACTAAATGCTTTCTAAATATTTATAATGAGGTAGCCCCATTCACATTTTTGACCCAAAAGAAAAATCATCTGCCTTGGATAACTGAAAAGCTAAAGAAAGAAATTAGAGTTAAAAATAGATTCTGGAAGATCACAAACACAACCTTTAACCCACCAGATTGGACTGATTTTAAAAAAGTGCAAAACAAACTAAAAACAACCATTAGACAAGCCAAAAGAAACTATTACTTCAATAACATTGCAGCAACAACAGAGCCCTCCCAGTATTGGTCACTCATTAAATGACTGGAAACACCTGTAAAAAAACCCTTCCCCAGTTTAAACTGAAAAAAATGGAGTTCTGTGGGGAGGCAAGAGTTCTGCTAATATTTTGAATGATTATTTTGTTACGCTTTCAGATATTGATATCCCCATGGTGAAACAAAACCAAACTAGAACCATGAGGGGTAACAGTGTGTCTGAGCAAGTTACAAGATCAAAATTTAGGGTTAAAAGAATTTCAAATAAAGAAGTTTCTAGGGCAATCAAAAACCTCAAGATGGCCTAGAGGGCATAGAAATTAGATTTTTAAAGGCAGCTGAAACTGTTTTGGCTCCCATTTCAAACAAATTATTCAGCTGGAGTCTGAGGGAGGGATTATACCCTTCTATGGAAAATAGCTAAAATTATTCCCATCCACAAAGGGGATTTGGTAACAGAACCAGCAAACTATTGCCCGATAGCCTAACTATCGGTGGTATCCAAAACTGGTAAATAAACAACTACTGGAACACCTGGAGGGCTATGAGTTATTGTCCAAACTTCAAAAGAGCTTTCATAGGAGCTTTTCGACAGACACTGCGCTCACTGACGTGGTTGACATTATTGCCTCTGCTATGGAGGAGGGCCAGGTGGTGGGCACAGTGTTCATGGATCTCTCAAAAGCGTTTGATACAGTGGATCATAGTATTCTATATACTAGGCTATTGTGTATAGGCATATCTGATGAGGCTGTAAATTGGTTTGGATCATACCTTAGTGAGAGAAGGCAATTCGTTACAGTGGGCAGTGACCATTCTGGCATGAAACCAGTAGTGAGGGGAGTTCCACAAGGCTCAGATTTGGGCCCTACACTATTTTTAATATGCTGTATATTAACCAAGCATTAAGTGTTGTTACTGACACTAAAACTCAATTGTACGCAGATGACACAGTTATGGTTGCCATGGATCCAGTTAGAGCTCAAATGATCCAAAAATTACAAACTGATTTTCATAATTTATGGGGCTGGTTTGATAACTCAAGGTTAGTTCTAAATATTAAAAAAAAAAAAGGTTATGCTGTTTAATAAAGTAAATCACAAACAAAAAAACATGTATCCAAAACTGGTTCTCAAGAATCTAAGTGGTGACGAGCTGGAACAAGTTAATGATACAAATAATTGGGTGTTTGAGTAAGCCAACATTTAAGTTTTGAATCTCATATTTCTAAAATGATTATTTTTTTTTTATTATTTAACCAGGTATAGCACACTAAGCTGAAAGCTTTTTTACAGGAGTGACCTGGGAGCACAAGGAGGTTAAGTTACTTGCTCAGGGTCACACAGTATGCAAGTGGAAGCTGTGGGATTCAAACCCAGGTCTGGTCTGCTGGATGTCACCAAATTTGCAGCTCAGAGCCTTAGACCACTGCTCTATACTGCCTCTATATTATATTATATCTATATTATAAATATAAATAAAAGATTGTGTGCCTTTAGAAGGGCCAGTCACTCCACCAATTTAAACATGCAGAAAAGTATAGTAAACCAATTACTAATTCCCGTATTAGACTGTGTATAGTTTGACAAACAAGACCCAGCTAAAATAGTTAGATGTGTTCCACAACCAGATTGCTAATTTTATATTAAAATGTGATTACTGAACACACCACTGCATTATGTATGACTCCCTAAATTAGATACATAGACAGTGTCGGCAGATAAGGGCCTATGGCCCACCCATTCTGCCCATTTGAGCTTGTAAGTTTAGTTTATGTTTTCCTAGAAGTCTGTTGCCCCTTACCCGTGACCTCCAGAATTCCTTTATGTCCATCCCATGAATTCTTAAATCCCATGATTGTTTCATCCCCCACCACTTCCTCTGGCAGGGTGTTCTACTTGTCCACCACCCGTTCTGTGAAGAATTCTTCCTCACGTTTCATCTGAATCGTCCTCCCTCCAACTTCACCCATGCCCTCTAGTCCTGGAACATCTTTTTCGCTTAAAAATAGTGTATTCCTGCACCCTGTTCCTCCCTGTAAGATACTTGTATGTCTCTATCATATCCCATCTCTCCCTCCTCTCCTCCAGGGAGTACACGTTCAGTTCCTTCAACCTGTCCTCATAGGACTTGTGATGCAATCCATGTACCATCTTTGTTGCCCTCCTCTGAACCTTCTGTACCCTGTCTATGTCCTTACGTAGGTAAGGTCTCCAGAACCATACACTGTACTCCAGGTGGGGCCTCACTAGTGTCTTGTATAGTGGAATTATGAGCTCCCTTTTCCTGCTGGTGATGCCCCTGCCTATGCATCCCAGCATCCTATTTGCTTTACCTGCTGTCTTGCCACACTGTTTCCCTACCTTGAGGTCATCAGAGATGATAACCCCAAGATCCCTTTCCTGCTTGGCTCATGCTATATCCTCACCCCCCAACTGATATATTGTGCCAGGGTTTTTGTGCCCCATATGCATTATCTTGCACTTCTTTGCATTGAATTTCAACTGCCAAACCCCTGACCATTCCTCAAGTTTCTGCAGGTCCCTTCTCATTCTGTCTACACCCTCTGGTGTGTCTACTCTGTTACAGAGCTTTGTCTCATCAGCAAACAGTGAAAATTGGTTACCATTGGAATAAAAAAGACAATTAATTTGGGCAAATTTAATCTACAAAATTGACATGGATCAGAAACCACTATACCTAACTGAAAAAAATAATAAAAGTAGATCACAAGAATAATCTTAGAAATAACTGTCAAAGGAAAATCAGAATACCAAATACCAGTAATAAATACAGGGAAATGACTTTTTCATTAAAGTTAGCAACAATATGGGCTAAGATTAGTGAACAAACCAAGGCAGCTAATACTATAAAGAGCTTCTCTGCCCAAGTAAAAAAAAAAAATACTTTCTTGTAGATGTGCAGTATGTGTAATTTTTTTTATTTTATTTTATTTATTGAAATGTTTCACCAGGAAGGCACACTGAACAACAAAAGTTAAACTATGCTAAATTCTACCACATTTAAAGAATTTATGTATATTGTATTGTTGTTCTCAAGCTGTTAACTGAATTATCTGCTTTAGTTTTTCTACCGCTGAAAGCCTTCTGAACATAAATGATCATTTTGTATATACTCTTTGTATGTTTTTTAAAAGATTTTTACAGCTCAAACAGGACCACCTTGCAAATGGGACTTTGATCCTAATGGTGTGAATTTGTAACATCTTTTGTATTCCTGTATAAAAATAAAGATTTTATATAAATACATACACATGAACCAGAGTATGCCAGGTGACAATACTACTGTGCTGGTTGGTAAACATATTTAGGAACACTTTTCCTACATCATTTCCATTTTACAAGATGTGATTTACACAACTGGGAGTCTTCCAAATAGAATGGGAAATGCATCCTTTTCTTTCTGGGTGTTGGTCCCCTCAAGTGGGTCTCTCCCCCCTTTTGTAGTGAGGCTCCTGTCTCAGTTGGTAGACATTGAGACCCATGTGGGTCATTGATTGCAGTGGTACTGCTACAAAACATTACAACCATTTAAGCAGCTCATGAGTGTCTTAAAGAAGGGGTAGTTATGCAATAGGCAGGATTACAGAAACTAAATGAAGGAGATGCCTTTGCCTAGTAAAGACAGACTCCTGTAAGAAGAGGTGGCTGCAACCCCCTACCTAGCAAAAATTGGGGCAGCACTACTCTTGAGTGGTGTCCTGAATGGATCTCAGCCCTTCCTAATTGTGGGGGAAGAGATAGAGCATTAGTACATGGGGGGGGGGTTGAAACTCAAAACCAGGAAAAAAAGGGTTGCTGTCCCCAGTTCTAGTCAGGAAAATACATGAAAGAGAAGAAAAGATATAGAAACATAGAAATCTGTCGGCAGAGAAGGACCCATTGGCCCATCTAGTCTGCCCCTTTCCCCTCCCCATATGTATCACTGACACCCAATATAGAACAATTGTTATTGAACATGGCCATTTAACACAAAATATGACTTGTTTCTTTTTTGTTTGGAATTGGGTAGAGGAGAGGCCATTGTTGCTGCTGGTGTCTGTGAGTCTAATTTTAGAATGATGAATAGAGATATTTTGAAATATTGGAATAAAGCTGTTGAAAGGGAGATTTTAAGTACTATATAAAAAGGTAAGTAAAACTGAATGAAAAACATGTTCTATTAATAAGACACTATGTCACCAATGAAATTTCTATTTACATATAAACTGTTAGGGACTGCCTGATGTCCCAGCAATAGTGCACTATGCTACCACAGAGGCAGTCTGACTCCAGGAGCATGCCTGGCTCATTTCAATTTGGTGGGTTATGGTCCAGGGGTTCTATCAAATGTCATACATCCATGATCAGGGAGAGAAGCACTGCATTGCCTCAGCCACAGCATCCCTTGTGGCTGGACCATGGAGGGTCCACCAGTGATGTTGTTTCACCTTTTGTCAGAATTGTTTTGAACACTGTCACTTATTTGTGTTAGTAACAATGCATGCGATTAGATCTGTTCAGTGTACAACCCATCTTGTCATGTTCCTACCTAAGTAAGTGCCAGTGTAAAAAAAATTGCTACCAAATCCAGAAAAAAAGGGATGCATTTCCCATTCCAGTTTGGAGATTACCAGCTGTGCATATCAAATCTTGTAAAATGGAAATGATGTAGGAAAATTGTTCCTAAATATGTTTTACCCACCAGGGGGTGGGTACAGGCTATCTTGCACTTACTCCGCTTCAGCTGGTAACCTCAACCAACATTGACTATGAAAACAGCGGATCACCCACTCAACATCCCAGTGGGTTTAGCTGGTGTCTTACTTGTATCATAATATGCTATAGTCATTGTGACATACCATACCATATCATACCAGTGACCGCGCTAGCATGCACCAAAAGGACAAAATTCATTTGGTATGTGTCACATTCAGAAAGTTGTAATTTTGAATTGAATGGTTTCCCATAGCTCTGAGAAGTTTGCGGAAAGATGTGTCAGGACGTGCTTAATTATCTCTCACATATGTTAAGCAAGAGATAATTTAGCATGGATTGGTGGCGCTTGCTGGCATCTTGAAAGTGCTTTGGAACTGCTCCCTGTGAAACCATTGAGTGATTTTTGGATCATTGAACCAACTACTAATTGTATTTGTTGTACTGCACTCATTTTATGCATCTTAATAAACTTTGTACAAAGATTTGCCTTAGACAATGCAATGTATACTTATCCTGGGAATAAGCTTGAATATGAGTGTTACACTTTGCTTCTTATGGTATAGAACTATACATGAGATTAAATCCGTCTATGGGAACTTATTTCCAATGTATTGACTCTATTACTATGGGGTCCCTTACAGTGCTCTGAACTAAAAAGGAACATGGTGACAGACTGTTGGGATATGTTTGATAAACTGTACAATGAATAGACTGTTTTGCTGCTAAGAAATTCTTGTTGTGGGAGTACAAATAAAAATATTCCTTGAAGAGGGACGCCTGCTACAAGTGCTACATTGCAGAATTAGAATAAGCACATCACCAATAAATCTCATACCAAAAATTAAGTTTCAAAGTTACTTTGTTTAAAATTATGAACTATTTTGTAACCCTGATTTCACTACCTATTCAAAAAAGCCAATTTTCAGTGATGGGCCACTGATGATGATGTCACCTCCTGAACTCACACTCTAGTACTACCTGTCAGCAACCTTATAGGGCCTGCTTCTCCAAAGTTTAAGAAATTGTAGCTATAGTAATCCTTTAAAAAAATGACATAGGGTTGGCTGCAATACTTGCATCTCCAGAATGTTCAGATGCATAGCACTGTACTTTAGAACATGTCAGAAGGTGGTTTTGGAATGCAGCACTGAACCAAGGCATAGAATGTCAAGGTGCTGCACAATTTTACAAAGTTGGGGGGACACGCAATCTCAGAATGTGACAGGGATGTGCCATCTCAAAATATGGTGGGACTGTCAGTTTCAGAATGCGACAGGGACACACATCGAGGAATTTGGTGGGGACTGGCAAATAAAGTAAAAGTAAAATAAAGATACTATTATACTATTTCAAAAAGTAGGGAAATAAACTGCTAAGAAAGTAGGGAAATGAGACATTAGAGTTGAGCTTCTAACACCCCCCAACCTCACCAGCCCCCTCCACGACTATCCTCCACAGACCAACACACATTGGGGTGTGCCTTGAGGTCAGCAACCCTAACTCTCACTCAGTTCTCCTAAACTGTACTATGTCACTTTCTTACACATGGAATGGGGTGAGAGTTAGGCCCAATTACCCCAAGGCACACCAAATGCATGTTGGTCTGTGGAGGATGAGTGTGGGGTAAGCTGGTGGGCTTGTGTGGGGGTGTTAGGAGTTCAACCCTAACGTCTCATTTCCCTACTTTTGTCACTTCAACCCGAACTGATGCATTAGCAAAGTTTTTTTGCTATATATATATATACACACTATATATACACATACACACACACAGTATATTCATTGAAAAAAATGTTAATGCATCAGTTAGGGTTGAAGCAACAAAAGCAGGGAAATGAGGCATTAGGGTTTCCAACCCTAACACCTCCAACACCCCTACCACCCAACCCCACCCTCCAAACACCAACAGGTGTCAGGGTGTGTCTTCAGTCATCGGCCCTAACTCTCAGCCCATTCCATGTGTAAGAAAGCTAAGATAGGAGAATGTGGTGAGAGTTAGATCCGATGATCCAAAGACACACCCCAATGCCTGTTGGTGTGTGGAGGGTTGGGGTGGTGTGGTAGGTGGGTGGGGGAGGTGCTAGGGTTGAAAACCCTAACACTTAATTTCCCTACTTTTGTTGCTTCAACCCTAACAGATGCATTAACAGTTTTTTAACACTTCATTTCCCTACTTTTGTTGCTTCAACCCAAATTGATTTTAATTTTTTTTTTTGCTGAAAGTTTTTTTGTTTGTCTCAGAGGTGTTGCATCCTCCTTCTCACACTGAAGGAGCTAATTGCTTTCCTCCCACACCTCTTCCAGGGGATTTGGTGTGTATCTGGGGGGGTGGAGCTGACAAACTGTTAGTAACTTCCAACAGAAGGAGGTCAAAATGTCAGATTAGTGGATATCTTGGAGGTGGAAAACTAGGTTTGCTGGCCAAGGCACCTAGCTTCATCTGAGCTCTTTTCTTCTAGGTTGCTTAAAAGGACAGAGCAAAGAACCTTACCAGAGCAAGGAAAGGGATCAAGGCTTCTTTTAGCCAAGTAGATTTACTGTGTGTTGTTGTTTCTATTTTGTACTCACAGGGACTGTTACTGTTTGTTGCTAATCAACTAGTTTATTGCTTTATTTTTCTCTGATTCAAATTGTTGTTGCTGGGTATACCTTCTGCTTCATTATTACAGGGTGGTCCTACAGGTGTGTACTTACAGATTACTGCTGCAATCTTCTGATTCAAATTGTTTTTGCAAGGTATATCTTCTGTTACTGCTTTATTTTTCTCTGTAGCAAAGTGTTTCTTACAGGGTATATCTTCTGTGAAATTATTACAGGTGGTGCTTTACAGGTTTTACAGTTTTATCTGTCATTAAGATAAGCTTTCAGGGCTACTGCATTTGTTGCTGGCTGATAGTTTCTGATCTTACCTCCTTGTTTCTTTAATCCGTGGTTCTTCTTTTTTCAGCAGGGGAAGGGTCGAGCCACCCACAACCATCCCCCAACCACCCTACACTACACTCCTTTTATAGGGTAGAGCAGTCGTGACATTTCCTGTAGCAAACCAGGAAGGGGTGGATCAGAAGGGTATCCACACAGTGACCTAATTTACAGGGGCACTAGTATTTTAACTTGTTATAACAAGTTATACAAAAACAAACAAAACACAAAATCAAACTTGGCTTCCATTTTCTTCCTTCCAATTACTCTGACCAAGTATAAACCCAGCAACTTATCTGGAATCGATATCATTAACTGCAGGTACTGTGAAACACTTTTGAAAAGGGCAGTTTTACATGATATAGGACATTGTCCTACATGCTGGGCCATTGGAGATCTAAGGGCTCAGCTCCAGGCAGCATGTGCAGAGATTGCACGCCTCAAATTGCATATTCAAGAGGAAATATGTTATAAGAACCGCCTGCCATTTCCCCAATATCCAATAGAAGCACCTCAACCGGTAGAGGATAGTTGGTCCGAGAGGTTGGTAGGTGGTTAGGAGGGGCAGATTGGGTGCCCTATCACTTGGTCCTTCCAAAATATCACCTCCACAAACCATATAAAAACTACAAACAGGTATCTGCCTCTATCTCCAAAATCAAACAAAGGGGCAGAGGACAATGCAGAACAGGATACTGTAGCACAGGATCTAGCACAAAAAACTCACTCAAAACAAGAACCAAGTCATGGAGTGGAAAGGAGAGAACAGGTTACTATGAAGAGAGAGGGAGCGGGCATTTGTGAAGGGTCTTCAGAAAATAGTTTTGCACTGTAAGAGAGGAATTAGGTGGAGGAGGGAAATGATGAAATTAGAGGAGTATTTGATAAATGCCTGGACCAAACTGGAGCTGGGGTAAATTCTGCTGGGAGAATTGCAACAGGGGTAAAAGGGGGAAATAATGTGCAGGAGGAAGAAAAGGAGCTGGAAATGAGAGAGGGAGATGAATGGAAACAAGCAGGGAGTAAGAGGGGTGGAATCTTAGTGCTGGGGGACTCAATACTAAGAGGAGTCAGGTGGGGTAGCAAGGAGGAGAGGCATAGTCGCATTTGGGTGGAGGCCATGCCAGGAATGACAGCAAAAGGGTTGGACAATCTGTTCTGAAATATGCTAGAAGGGTCGGACAAGCCTCATTTAATTATACATCTTGGGACAAATGACCTGGCTGACAAGATGGTAGATATAGTCCAGAGGAGGTTTGAGGAACTAGCACAATTATGTGAGGGGCAGAAAGATCAGTAACTTTTTCAAAGATACTTCCAGTGCCAAAGGCAAGCACAACAAGAAAGCTGAGAATAGAGGAATTTAATGGATGGCTAAGAACCTGGTGTTGTGCTAAAGGGTATGGACTGTTGGGAGGTGGGGAGGGACCTGGGAGGACAGTAGTCTCTATGCCAAGGACAGACTACACTTGAGTGAGGAGGGAAAGAAAGTGTTGAAACAGAGGATGGAGGAGTACATAGAGGAAGTTGGGAATTTAAACTAGGAGTGGGGGGTGGCAATTGGGGAAGAGATATGCAGAGACCACAGGTTGGGAAACCATATGAGCTTACCCCCCTTAACAGTGACAAAGGACACATGGAAAGTACTATTGGTGGTGCTAGAAAAGGGAGGCAGGATGGGAGGGGGGAAAAGGGTGGAAGGTGGTTACCTTTAATGCTAGGAGCCTTGGGAGGAAAACTGCAGAGTTACAGGTTCTCATGGCAGAGGGAGAGGTGGACATTGCAGCCATCACAGAAACATGGGCCACCCAATACAATGACAGGGATCTGTCTGTACCAGGGTACAGGTTATTTCATAGGGACAAGGTGATTGGGAAAGGAGGGAGGGTGACACTATATGTGAAGGAAGGACTGAACTGTGTAAGGGAGGAAGGGGAGGAGGGTAGTACGGAGTCACTTTGGATGCAAATCCAGGATTCAAGAATAGGATTCTTAGAATGGGAGTGGTGTACAGGCCACCATCTCAGACGGAGGAGTTAGACAGGGAACTAGCAGGACAGATCAGGAGCACCTGCGAGAAGGGTAGTGTGGTGATTGTGGGGGACTTCAACATGCCAGGAGTGGACTGGAGTACCCCAACAACTAGGAACAGAAGGGAGCAGGTAGTGCTTGATGCCTTCCAGGACAGCTTCCTGCTGCAAATGGTCAGTGAACCAACCAGGTTAGGGAATACCCTTGACCTTGTGCTGGCAAATGGGGACTTTGTGAGAGAACTTACAGTGGAGGAACCACTGTCAGGGAGTGTCCACCACTCAGTATGGCTCACATTGGATATGGGCAAGGAAGGAGTGGAATCTGGCACGAGTGCTGGACTTCAGGAGGGCCAACTTTGGGAGGATGGGGGAAGTGATAAAAGGGTACCTGGCCAGAA
The DNA here is from genome assembly GCA_016271365.2 of Neoceratodus forsteri. NCBI lineage: Eukaryota > Metazoa > Chordata > Ceratodontiformes > Ceratodontidae > Neoceratodus > Neoceratodus forsteri. The sequence goes on from CM057451.1 coordinate 764,569,707, forward strand.
TTCAATCTAGTATGGACACTAATCAGAGGTGGGAGCTCATAAAGCTGGGGATAGTGGAGGCAACCAAAACCTGCTGCAAAGCCCAGAGCAAGAAGGCTAGGGCTAAGAAACCGAGCTGGTTGAGCAAGGAGGTCATGGAAAAGGTAAGGAAGAAAAGAGCTGCCTTTAGGAAGTACAAGAAAACAGGGAGGGGAGGACAGGGAGGAGTACTTGACAGAATCAAGGAGGTGACAAGGTAAGGGAGCCAAAAGCATCTATGGAACTCAGGCTGGCACAAGGCATTAAGAAGGGGGAGAAGGACTTCTTTAAGTACATCAGGGAGAAAAGGAGCTGTAAGGACCACATAGTAAGGATTAGGAAGGAGGGGGGTTGGGTGGAAGCAGGGTGCGATAAGGCAGAAGCACTAAATGAGTACTTCTGCTCAGTTTTTACTAAAGAGAAGAGGGGGTGACACCCAAGGTGGGAGAAATGGCAGAAGCAGGGGGAGAAGGGGTGACAGATGGGGAAATCATGGAGGGCAGAGTTCGAGAGGGTTTGAAGGCACTGAGGGTGGACAAGGTGCCAGGATCAGATGGCATCCATCCCAGGGTACTGAAGGAGCTAGCAGAGGTCCTTGCAGGACCTTTGGCAGACCTATTTAATGCCTCACTACATTCGGGGTGTGTACCTCAGGACTGGAGGATGGCTCATGTGTTGCCCCTCCACAAGAGTGGCCCCAAGGATGAACCGGGAAACTACAGACCAGTGAGCCTCACATTCATCGTGGGTAAGCTAATGGAGACTATCCTGAAGGAGAGGCTGGTGGCCCTCCTAGAGGCCAAAGGACTACAGGACAGCAGACAGCATGGCTTCATACGTGGCAGATCCTGCCAAACCAACCTGGTGGAGTTCTATGACTGGGTAACTAGGCAACTGGACAGGGCCATGCAGTGGATGTCCTGTATCTGGACTTCAGTAAGGCATTTGACTCTGTGCCGCATGGAAGGCTGGGAAGGAAGTTAGTAGGTACAGGGTCGGGTGCAAAGCTGGTGAGATGGGTAGGAAACTGGCTTCAGAGAAGGCAACAGAGGGTGGTGGTGGGTGGAGAGCTCTCACACCCAAGGGCAGTGATGAGCAGTGTTCCACAGGGCTTGGTGTTGGGACCAGTGTTGTTTGGGATATTCATTGCAGACATATCATGGGACATCAAGAGCAAGATCAGTCTGTTTGCTGATGATACCAAGGAAGGCGCGGTGGTGGATGACCTAGAGGGATGGCAGGTGTTGCAGGATGATCTGGCAAAGCTTGAAACCTGGTCAGACACCTGGCAACTGGGGTTTAATGCCAAAAAGTGCAAGGTGCTGCATTTTGGGATGAAGATCCCAAGGATGAGTTACCAGCTGGGGGGAGTGCAGCTAGCCCAGACAGAGGAGGATAAGAAGGATCTGGGTGTGCTCATTACAGGGTCAATGAACAACTCAGCATGATGTAGTAAGGCAGCTGCAAAGGCCAACAAAATGCTGGGTTGTATTGCAAGGGGTATATCCTCGAGGAGGGAGGAGGTGATTCTTCCACTGTATAGGTCATTAGTTAGACCACACCTGGAGTACTGTGTGCAGTACTGGCGCCCGTATCTGAAGAGGGACATTAAGTTACTGGAGGGGGTGCAGCGCAGGGTGACAAAGATGATCAAGGGGCTAGGGGACTTATCATATGAGAGGAGGTTGAAGGAGTTGAACATGTACTCACTGGATGAGAGGAGGGACAGGGGTGACATAATTGAAACCTTTAAATACATGAAAGGAATAAATAAACCAGGTACAGAGGGGCTGATCAAAGTAAGGGAGGGGAGGGCCATGATATGAGACTGGAGGGAGGAAGGTTCAGGAGGGAGATGAGGAGACACTTTTTTACAGAGAGGGTGGTGTCTGGGTGGAATGCGTTACCTGCAGAAGTGGTATCCAGTGAACAGTGGACTGCTCCAAAAGGGGATGGGACAGGACAAGGGGGAGGGTTAATGATGGGCAAGGGTGGAAGGAAGGGGCAGCTGCAGAATAAGGGGTGCTAGCTGCACATTCGAGCAGACTTGATAGACCTCTAGGCCTTTATCTGCTGGCAAATTTCATAAGTTTGTATGTTCATAAAGCAAAAAAAGCAAAAAGGAAATCCAAAAAACTTCTGACCATAGGAGACTTCATGAGTTGTGGAGTTGATACATATCTCCAGCCAGGCATAATGGTCTGATGTTTCCCAGGTACATTAGCATGGAGAGACAATGACTGCATTGCTAAAATTGTTCAGGAAGCAGGAAAAAACATTGACATCCTGGTACACATAGGGACTAACGATCTCGTCAGCCAATCAGTTGTGGAGACCAAGGAACACCTGACCAGGCTTTGTGACAAATTATCATCCATTTCATCTGGAACCTCCTTCTCTGAGATCCTGCCAGTCTGGGAGAGGGGGGAAGATGTACAGAAGGTCAGTGAAGGGAAGACAGGGGAGCTAAACATGTGGCTCAAGGGCTGGTGCCAGAAAAAAGGACACAAATTTGTATGGAATTAGCAACAGTTTTGGGAGTGAAAGTTCTTTAAATTTGAAGGGCTGCATCTGACTAAGGAGGAAGTCAGTGCATTGGGGCAGAAGTTTGACATCTTTGCAGAATATTTAAACTAGCAAATGGGAAGAAGGGTGCAGCACCCCATATGTCGAATGGGAAGAACATCCTTCCCCCCTCAGCTAGCGGTCAAACAGAAGTTCAGCATGTTTGTAGTTCATTTGCATCACCAGGTAAGCAAAAAGGTCCAGCTCCCCATACAACGCGCAGGGGAAACCCCAGACCTTGTCCACCAACTAACACACTGAAATCTGGCCAATGGAAAATCACGTACACAAATGCTTGCAGTCTGGGAAACAAGATCCCAGACCTGCAGGCAATAATGACAGAGGCTAAACTGGACATAGTAGCCATTAGTGAGACATGGTTTACCAGTAACCACACTTGGGAGACTTTAGAACCTGGCTATGTACTGTTCAGAAGAGACCGAGGTGCAAAAGGTGGGGGGTGGAGTGGCCGTTTATGTAAATGAAAATATCAAAGCTACAGAAATTCAGAATACACATAAGGAGCCAGAAGAACTGTGGGTCACCCTGGAAACAGGAAATAGGACAGCTATACAAACTGGGGTTGTGTACAGGCCTCCAGACCAGGGGGAGGACAGACACATTACTGTTAGAAGATATACAACACATGACAGCTAAAGGGGATGTTCTGATAATGGGAGACTTCAACATGCCAGATATAGATTGATCAATACCAGCAGGAACATCTGCCAGAACTAGACACATGGTGAATTCCCTGCAGGGGGAGGGCCTCAAACAACTGGTACAACAACCCACAAAAAAACAGGGCTATCCTAGATCTAGTACTGACTAACAGGGAACGGATCACAGATCTCCAGGTAGAAGATCACCTGGGGGCCAGTGACCATCACATGGTATGGTTCAATTTGGTCACTAGAATGAAATCATCCCATTCCAAGGCAAAAATATGGGACTTCAGAGGAGCTGAATTTGATAAGATGGCCAACAGAGTTAAGCTATCCCTGGCAAAAAGAAATATAGGTGTGGGGGTACAGGCAAAGTGGGCATGCATTAAGGATACAATACTTGAAGCAACATCCCATTGTGTTAGAGAGAAAAGGAAGTGTAAAAGAAGGAAACCACTTTGGTTCTCAAAAACTGTAGCAGAAAAGGTCAGTGCCAAAAGGCTGGCCTTCAGGAAATATAAGGGAACGCAGCAGGATGAAGATAGGGAAGCATACTAAACTTCCCTAAGGGAAGCAGGGAAGGTAGTGAGGCAGGCAAAGGCCCAAACCAAGGAAACACTAGAACAAACAGTAAAAGAAGATGACAAGACTTTCTATAGATACATAAGTGAAAGGAGAAAGTCCAGAGGGAGTATTGCTAAGATGAAAGGGGATAAGGGGGCATGTGAGGAGGAGGACCATGTAAAAGCATCTATCCTAAATAGATACTTCTGCTCAGTTTTTACTGAGGAGAAGGTACGGCAGGGCCCACAGCTCAGCACCATGGATACAGGGGGAAAGGAGGTGTGCACTAGTCCCTTCACTAAAGAAAGGGTCCTACAAGAGCTCGATAAGCTCAGGGTGGACAAGGCAATGGGACCTGATGGCATGCATCCCAGGGTATTAAATGAGCTAAGGGTGGAACTAGCAGAGCCATTATCAGAACTGTTTAGTGAGTCTCTGAGCACAGGAGAGGTCCCAGAAGACTGGAGAAGGGCTCGTGTGATCCCGCTCCACAAGAGTGATAGCAGGGAGGAGGAAGAGAACCACAGACCAGTCAGTCTTACCTCAGTAGTGGGCAAGATTATGGAGGCACTCCTTAAGGAAAGGATAGTGCAACACCTGGAATCCATAGGAGCACAGGATCCAAGACAGCATGGGTTTGCAAAAGGTAGGTCCTGTCAAACTAATCTCATAGATTTCTTTGACTGGATATCCAGAGTGGTGGACCAAGGGGGAGCAGTTGATGTCACCTACCTTGACATCAGCAACGCTTTCGATACTGTTCCACATAGAAGATTGATTAATAAGCTGGGTAGGCTCGACGTGGATCAGAAGTTGGTCAACTGGGTGGCAAACCGGTTGACGGGCAGAAAATAAAGAGTGGTGGTAAATGGTATACAGTCAGAAGAGATGCAAGTCACAAGTGGGGTACCTCAGGGATCAGTCCTGGGGTCAGTCCTCTTCAATATCTTCATCAGTGACATTGCAGATGGACTGGAGGATAAGGTTTTTCTGTTTGCAGATGACATCAAGATCTGCAACAGAGTAGATGATCCAGATGGGGTGGGAAGAAGGAGAAGAGATCTGGATAAACTAGCAAAATGGTCAAAAGAGTGGCAACTGGGGTTTAATGCAAAGAAGTGCAAGATCATGCACATAGGGAAGAGAAACCCAGAAGCCACCTTTAGGCTGGAAGGGGAGTTGCTGGCAGTCACAAGGGAAGAAAGAGACTTAGGCATCATCAACACCGATGACCTGAAATCATTCAATCAGACCACTAAAGCAGTAGGTAAGGCTAGGGGGATGTTGGGGTGTATTAGTAGGGGTATCACAAGTCAGAAGAGGGAGGTAATAATCCCCTCTTTAAAAGACACAGGTTAGGCCCCATCTGGAGTACTGTGTGCAGTACTGGAGGCCACACCTTCACAAGGACATTAACCAAATTGAGACAGTCCAGAGAAGGGCAAACAAAATGGTGCAGGGACTGCATCAGAAAACATATGAGGACAGATTAATGGAGCTCAATATGTTTACCTTAGAGCAAAGGAGGGAGAGAGGTGATACGATCAAAACATTCAAACACCTTAAGGGCATTAACAAGGTGAAAGAGTCTAAAATGATTCAGTATAAGAAAAATAGCAGGACAAGAGGACACATCATGAGATTAGAGGAAGGCCGATTAAGGAGTAATGTGAGGAAGTTCTTTTTCATAGAAAGGGTGGTGGATGCATGGAATGGACTACCTCAGGAAGTGGTGAATATGAATACAGTGCAGGGCTTCAAACAGGAATGGGATAAGCATAAGGGAGCAATACAGATGAGTATTAATAGATAGGCCAGTGGCAGAGCAAAGGCAGATGGCACATTCATAAGGTAGAAAAAGAAATGGGCATACTGGATGGGCCTTGTGGTCCTTATTTGATGTCAACTTCTATGTTTCTATTAATGAAGTTTTTTGCCATGAATTTCCTTACTTTTTGAGAAAGTGTAATCATACCCTTATATGTTTATGGGAACGCAGGTCCCACAGGGCCCTGCACTCCCATCAGTCTATAATGTGTTGTGGTTGTACAGGGCCCTCCGTCATGTGGGAGCACAAGGCCCTCAGGGCCCTGTGCTCCATGTAACCATAAATGTATACACATTGTAATCAATGATCACACTCCCATCACTCCATAATGGCATCCATTTGTGGTAGTGCATGGCCCCTCCCATCTATCCATAAGAGTTTAGACATTGTCATGAACTGTCATCTCCCTGTGGGATTTCATAATGGAGGGCCCTGCATGCCCAGAAGTGCATAATGGTATCCATATGTGGCAGCACAGGGCCCTTTGCTCCCATCTACCTATAATTGTAGAGATGCAGCACAGGCCTAGATACATTCCAAGTTGCCCCTTTGCTGCAAATGGCGCAATATCTCAATACCCATAGGAACATGGGGAAAAATTCCACTGCAGCTGTAATCATGGCTAGAGATGCAGCAAATTTAAAATGCACCAACGAAGTGAACACAAAGTGGCCACTTCGCGTTGGCACTTCGCTACATGGAGTGTCCCATAGGAAAGGCTCGCTTCACCTTGTTATTATTACTTCGCATTGTCATTCCACCTTAAATGTGAAGTAAGGCAGAGTGACAACAATACTGGCAGCACCCCACCCACACAATCACCGGAATGAATGTGCATCCCCAAAGTGCTCCTTCTTGTGTTCAGAAAACTCCCCAGTGCTGATGAAGTGAAATGAGAGCGTAACAAGAAATGCAAAGTCTCCGAAAATTAATGGCACACTTAGTCATGCAAGCAGTGGTCACACACACAGTCACCAGAATTAATGTACATCTCCAAAATGCTAATGTCTTATGTCCAGAAAATTCCCCAGTGCTGACGAAGTGAAATGAGAGCGTAACAAGAAATGGCAGTCTCCCAGAATTAATGGTGCACTGTAAACACACAGACAGAATAAGATTGTGCTGCACACTCAAGGGATGCATATGAAAAGGCACAACACCACCTAACCAGTGCTCACAAGTCCCAAATCCAAATCTGGAAAGGAATACATTTTGCCAGTCGGGGGATTAGTGCACGGCAGTAACAATCCACTACCAGTAAAGATACCACAAAGCAGTATAAAAAATTCATGCAGGTGTGGTGGATAGCAGGTTCACATTGCTGCAATTACTCTGTGGCACAATAAAAGGTGTCTGATTTAATGACACGCATTGCACACACACTCACGCACACATTACAAGTAATGTGTAGCAAATTGAAAACCATTAGTAACATAACCAAATGTTTTAAACATACAAATTATACACTGCTGCACCACAACAATCAACAAAAAAATTTCAAGAATTATTGAAAATATTACTGTGTCTACATTAACACAGTTATACAAGAAAAATATAACCAAAACAGAAAGACTGCCTTTTTCTCCTAGTTAATGTACCTACACCATGAATACACCCCCCCAAAGCACACTTCACAGTACACAGACTGTTCTAAATTAACATTCAAAATCCACACACAATAAACACTCGATGATATGAGCACAGAAGGGTTTCCTACAATCGATGTACTAAATTTTGAGCAAAACAAATGACTCAAAGAGGCATTTTAAATAGCTCTTAGATGTTCTGAATCGCAGAGCTCTGAGAGCAAACTGTCTCCAGCTACCACTACACACACTACCCAGGCCAGAACTGAGGCTGTGCAGAACAATCTAGAGCCCATGTGACCTGAAATCCCATGAATCAAAGCAGAATTTCATTTGGAGCTCAATTACAAGGTGATGTGAGGTTAATTACATTGATTTCAATATAGTTTGCCTTAAAATTGGTGGAGAAGTGGTTTGGGGAAGGCGGAATAACGCAAAGTCATTGGTTTCAATGGACTTTGCGTTCATCATTTTGAAGTGAAGTACTCCGCTTCACATTATGGAGTACTCCGCGGATTCTGGGTTACTCTGTGAATCACTTTGTGGAGCGAATTAGGGCCACTTCACCCACCACTACTTACAGTACTGTAATTCACATGCTGTACTGGAAGGAACGCGAATGCCTATGGCTGTACTTCCCTGATGAGCTGCAGCACAAAACTTCCCGACTTAAAAACGCTTATTAATGAGTACAATGGTGGAGTGGTGAAACCTGGAGAGATACTACGAAACAGGCTTACATTACATCCAAGTAACTAGTAAAAAAATTAATGTTGTGATTCATGATGTGATCGTGAATCATGATTTGTGTCTGCATTTGTCACCGTGATGATGAAGAATGTGATTCGGTGTCGACGGTGTGAGATTACCAATATGGAACTATATTGGGAATGCGAATGCCTACGGCTGTGCTTCCCCGATGAGCTGTAGCACAAAACTCCCCAACTTAAAAACGCTCATTAATGAGTACAATGGTGGGGTGGTGAAGCCTGGAGAGATACTACAAAACAGGCTTACAATACATCGATGTAACTAGTAAAAAAAATAATGTTGTGATTCGTGACATGATCATGAATCATGATTTGTGACCGTGATGATGAAGAACATGATTTGTATCACGAGTGACTCGTGATGATGGATAACACATATTAATGATACAATGTTCATGCAGAATTATGCACCACACCAGTCCAGTACTCTGAAGGCAAGCCAAAGAAACAACTGTGACTTAAGTTACAGATGGAGATTGGGCGCAAAAGAGATGGAAATGCTGAGACACATTAAGACTGTGCTGCATACTAAAGAGATGCACACGCACAGGCACAACACCTAACCAGTGCTCAACATCAAAAATTCAAATCTGGAAAAGAATACCTTTGCTGGTTGGGGCGGGCCCCGGGGGGGCAGTGTACTGCACTGCTGCAGTAACAGCCACTAGTACCAGTACCAGTAAAGATACCACAAAGAAGTATAAAAATTGTGCAGCTGCAGTGGATAGCAGGTTCACATTGCTGAAATTATTATGTGGCACAATAAAAGGTGGCTGATTTGATGACACACATCACACACATACTCACGCACACACTAAGTAATGCATAGCAAATTGAAAACTTCAGTAATATAACCACATATTTTAAACAAACTAAAATTATGCACTGCTGCACCACAACAATCAGCAAAGAAATCGCACAAATTATTGACAATATTACTGTGTGTAAAGGTGTACTAAGCTGCATTTAGTGAAAAACCTGTGTCGTTAACCTTTTCCGAGATACAGGCGCCGAAAGGTACTGCTTCCACCACAATGTTACCTTATGGGAAATTTCCAAACTTCAGAATGTTATAACTAGGGAGGCAATGTACATTTTATCACCAAACTACCAAAAGTCACATCTGTCGGGTAAGCCCTTTCTACCCTGCAAATTTCAGCCAGAAATTCCAAACCGTTTCTTTGCAGTGAAGTGCCAAAGAAACAGTAACCTTTAAAAATCCCTTTTCATGAGCTGTCAAAATCCCTTTTGCCAGTTTTACTGTGGGAATGAAGGGTCCTTTGGATGCTGCGCTCCCATCCCTCCACAGGTGCACATATGTATCTAGCTGTGGAAACACAGGGGTCTCCGGCCCCTGCACTTCCACACATTAAGTTACGAGCAGGCGTAATGAAATTGCAACAAATAGTCATAACTGTGCCATCTTAAATAATTTTCACCCCAAATGTTCAACATAAGCTTCTTATCACCTTACTGCATGTATGCCTCTTAGCCCCATTACTTTTTTGTATTTATATTGACTCTTTTTTATACTTCGATACTTCCCTACCACTGGACTGTCTGAAAATTAATAATATGCAAATTCATATACAGTACTTGCTTATGCAGACGACTTAGTACTTTTTTCACTTTCAGCACTAAGTTTACAGCACAAAATAAATCAGTTAAAATCCAAATGTGATCAACTTGAATTAAAGATTCATCTTAAAAAAAACTAAAGTTATGATAGTTGGAACTCAACCACATTAACTAAATTTCTTCTTAGATAAAAGCTGTATCGAAATTATACTCTCATATGTTTATCTGGGTATCAAGTTCTCTATAAATGGCTATTGGAATTTGCATTTTAGAGACTAAATAATAAAAGCAAAACATGCTGCCAAAGCCCTTCAAAGTTTTAACTTCAAGTTTGGAGGTTTTACGGTGGCACCTGCCATTATAGCTGGGGAAGCTAAAATTAACCCTCTCCTCCTTTATGGAGTGAAAGTTTGGGGTGTAAAGGACACCCCTAATTTGGAACTCCCACTATCTTACTATTATAAATCTATCTTACAAGTACCATTATGTGCGTCTTATCCCATAGTTTGGTTGGAACTGAGTAGAATACCCATGGCATATATAATAAATTTGTGTTTAGTTTCATACTGGCTTAAAATTGTAAATAGTTCATTTAGTATTATTCCTTTAGCTTGTTTAACCAAAAAGAGATTATGGCTTGTAAGTGGATTCCACTCACCTTGGCTAAAGACGCACATAGCAGTTTTACATAATATTAATTCTCTACATATTTGGAATGATTATCAGAAAGATATAGCAATATCTTTAGCTTAAAGAACTCTAATTAAGGCTAAAATATTTGCTCTAGCTCAGAAAAAACAGATGGATCAAGTTCAGTCCCCAAATCAGGCCCCTTGGTATAGCCAAAATAAAATTGATTCAGTTATAGAGGACTATCTGATACCACCAATAGCTCTCAAAGCCCAAAAGATGGTCAGGTGGGCTACATTTGGCATTATTACCTCCAGGCATACCTATTTTAATCAACAATCTGTACTATATATGAGTTTCCCCAAGAATATAGATGTTTGTGTAATAGAGGTTTTCAGGAGACTTTATTCCACGTTATAATCCAATGTCCCTTATATAATTATTACAGAGATAAATAATTAAAATAATTTTTGCTTAGATATGCAAATACTGATTACGATATATTATTTATTCTAAGGCATCCTATGCTTAAAGAGGATGTGGAAATAATAGCTACATTTTTGTCTTCAGTGATTAGCTGTAAGAGAAAAAGATTTCTTGTGCTAAAGAAAAGTTCCCAGTGTTAGTTTTTTTTACTAAGCACCTTCTATATGACTGAGTGTGTACTTATCTGTGTACAGTGTATATGCATTCTTTTTAATCCTTTCTTCCATTTATTGTATTTATAGTATCAGTATGATCTGTGGCTTATTTACATGTTATTGTACTTTTACTAAATTGCACTTTTGTAATGTCCAAAACTAATGTGTATTGAATGAACAATAAACTTGACTTGACTTGACCTCATCGCATGTACCCAGTACAGAACATTTTCAAATCCTCATTGAAATGCAATTCTGTGCAACTGTAATACCATTCTCCACCACAGGTGTGGAAAAACGTTCTTGGCAGGATTTGAAAAATGATAGCTGTACTGTTCATGAGGTGGTGTGAAAAAAATGGCAATGTTGAAAATTTGGAGTGAAAATATGATAAATTGCCAAAGTTACAGTATGTGTGTGTGTAGAAAAATTCCAATGACCATGCATAACTTGGGCAGTTCTAGGTATTTTTTGCACCAAATTTTCAACATGGCCATTTTGGAACCCCGCCTCATGAACACTGACACTGTCATTTCATTACTCGGCCCTGAAAGGTGATTTCATGCAGCAACTGAGCCATTCTGTGCCACTGCTGTGTAAACACATTTGAGCAGGATGTCAGAAATGACATCTGTACTGTTCATGAGGTGGTGGGAAAAACTGGCAATGTTGAATATTTGGAGTGAAAATATTAAAATTTGCCAAAGTCACAGGCGTGAGTAGTGAAAATTCAATGACCGTGCATGACTCGGGCGTTTTGGGGTATTTTTGCACCAAATTTTTTGAAATTTCTCATTTATCCTCCTCACAGCCTGCCTCCTCCGACCCTTCAGTGACGACCCCCAGACATCCCACTGCCCGGAACCCTGCCCACACAGACCACAGATCCCCATGGAGCTGCGGTTACCCCACGGGCGGGGACGAGGTGGGGGGTTCTAACCCCGTAACTTACGTTTCGTCGGTCTCGTGGTCTGTTGGGCAGGCACGGGCACATCATGGGCACATCCAAGGTCCTCCCATCTTCCCGGATGAGGCAGGCTCTTTTCCTCATTTCTCCCTCCCCGAGCAGCTGGCGACCTCCTGGCGTCGCGGCCGCGCGTCAACGTCCGTGCTGCTCAACAGCCAGCCATCCCCTAGTGGGGCTTGCAGTTCCCCGGGCCTCCTCTCGGGGTCATGCAAGTGCCAGGCATCAGCCGGATCCCACCCCAGAGCAGGCGAGCTGTTGTCGGATGCTCAAGCCTGTCTCCCCCCGGCCGACCCACCGACTACCCGAGTCCGCTCCAGAACCCGGGTCGCCGGCGTGGCGCGAGGTGTGGCGTCCAGCGCCTCAACCCTCAGCGCCACCGGGCCGGCCATTTTTGCACCAAATTTTGAACATGGTCTTTTTGGGACCACCACCTCATGAACAGTGGCACTGTGATTTCATTAATCAATACTGAAAGTTGATTTTGCACAGCAACCGTGCTATTCTGTGTCACAGGCACAAAAACACGTTTCGGACAGGATGTGAAAAATGACAGCTGTACTGTTCATGAAGAGGTGTGAAAAAAATGGCAATGTTGAAAATCTGGAGTGAAAGTATTAAAAATTGGTGAAGCTATGAGCACGCATAGAAACTTTGTAACATACGCTCATAACACAGTCATTTTGGGGTTTTTTTGCACCAAATTTTCAACATGAGTTTTTTGTAACCTCCCCTCATGAACACTGGCACTGTGATTCTGCAGAGTGACCATGAAATCACCTTTAGGGACTGAGTAATGAAATGACAGTGCCAGTGTTCATGACATGGGGTCCCAAGAATTTCATGTTGAAAATTTGGGGTCAAAATTCTTAAAAATAGCTGAGATATCAACATAAGTTGAAAACCCCATTAACAGCCATTATATGATGCTTAACTTGATTTCTCAGTTCACGGTTCAGCTATGCAGAGTGCAGGCGTGTCCCAGTCCAAAGAAGATCACAGCCGACCTCCGGTGAGGTAAGTATGGGGTAAGTGGGATAAGGGTAGGTAAAACAAAGGAGGGTGGGACAGGGGAGTGGGTACTGGGAAGACAATGAGGGACCATTTTATTTTTTAGAGAAATAAAAATACATCAGGGGACAGTTTTCTTTTTTTTTACAGCTTATAATTTGTTTTTTGGAACACTGGGAGTGGGCTCCCCAGTGTTCCAGAGTGATTGGGGGTGGGAGGTTTCATTATGCCAAGACAGAGGTTGGGCAACCCAATGTCAGTGAACATAGAATGGGTTTATAGAGGCATCCAATACCAGGAGTGGGCATCCCAGTGTCAGACATCCCAGTGTCGGAAACAATAATTTAACTCTTTCAGCACACTAGGGGTGGGCTCCCCAGTGTGTCACAGTAGTGGGGGGGGTGATAAATGCCAACATGGGGATTGGACATCCCAATGTCAGCAACAATAATAAAAATTAGAACTGGCTTGAGGGGGCAGTTCGATGCGGGATTCTGTATTGAATATTGCTTATTTTCTAACACCGGGGGTGGGCATCCTGATGTTGGAAAATATTTATAAATATGAACAGTGGCAGGGGAGGGTGTTCAGAGGGTGGGGACCTCTAGACACCAGGGGATGAATTAAAAAATGGAATCAGGGATCCCAGTAGACACCAGGAAAAATGACACAGGGTAGGGGACCTTTAAAATTCCCTAGTCACAATCCCTTTTGGCCAGCTGATCTGACGAAAGGGATCAGCTGGTGAAAAGGGATTGTGAAAAGGGATTTTAAAGTTCACAAGTGTCATTTTTGAACTTAAAAAAAAAGGCATTTATGGGTAGAGGACATCCCCTTCACCAAAACCCATGCCTTGGTTTTCACAAAACATGTCCCTGTCACAAGTTACAACATTTTGTTTTCTCTCCTTGCTAAGTGAGGAAACAAAATGGTAGCCAACAAACAGGGATTTTCTGGCAAAAAGGGAGTTTCTGAGATTTCTGAATCCCTTTTCACAGTCTCTGTTTGCAAGCCATTCATGACCATAAATCCTTTATCGAAACTATGCATCCATCCCAAAGACCAAACTGAGCATGCTCAGAACCCAAAATATCAACATTTAATAACCTTGGAAATGAATAATATTTATTTGCTCACCAAACCAACACTGGATTGTTCCTTGGGACAACCTCTTTCTACCTGGACAATTTCAGGCCAAAATTCCAAATGGTGTGGTCACAGCACGATGAAGAAAAAACAGGGAAAATTGGAACAAAATTAGTGAAGAATGCATTTTATGATGATTCGCTGCATGAAATCTGTGACGGCAGCTTGTGCAGTTTCTAAGATCCGCATGTGTCATTTTTTGTAAATGAGTTTTTTTTGCTGTCCCCCACAGCCTACATGGAATGGAAATTTTATCCAAAACTTACAGGGGACATGTGTCATGTCCTAAGGTACTGCCTTTGACAGGTATAGTGAAAAAATATTAAAGGGTTCCTGAGTTACAATACTTTAAAATTTAGTGGTTTCCATCCTGTGCATGCGCAGTAGGGTTTTTGAGATAATGTTCTGCGGCAAAAGTAAAAATTTGATGCCACAAATGCATGTTTTTGATTTAGCATCACTTGTTTTGAAGGGCACCAAACATTTTATGTGCCATACCAACCGCCATCTTGTTGATTTTCCATGAACCAACAAACGTGGAAAATACATAAAGATGCTGGAATTTTAATAAACAAACATCAGAACCTACCTAAACGGGACCTGTTTAGCTAGTTCTAATGCTTGTTTCTGAACATAATGCCCACAAATATGTTTTCTAGGCACCCAAAATCCCAGGTGCCCAGCTTAGCAAGAGAAGCACTTCCCCACATTCTCTGTATGAGAACAGTGGGAATTTCTTGACTTCTGCAGCCGCAGCTGAACTCATGCTGCCAGCTGCAGTTTGAACTGTAAGTCACCATTGCCATAGTGTTTGGTGACTCCCCCCACTCTATCACTGTCCCCTTAATAATGTAAACTTTCCCTGGTGTCTAGTGGCAACCCCCCACCCACCAATCACTGTCCCCTATTACATACAGTATCCCCCTGGTTTCTAGTGGCACCTCTCACCTGCTGATCGTCATCCCTGCAAAGATACAGTGTAAGTATATTTCCTGGTGCCTAGTGGCCCCCCACCCACCGATCACCTTTCCTGATTTCCCTGGTGTCTAGTGGCACACCCATCCACCCACTGATTGCCATTCCCATTATTCAAGAATATATTCCCTGGTGTCTAGTGGCAATCCCCACCCACCAATCACCATCCCTGTTATAAAGTTATATATTGCCTGGTGTCTAGTGGCACCCCCCACCCACTGATTCCCATCCCTATTATTAGAGTAATATCCCTTGTTGTCTAGTGGCACCCCCCCACCCACCAACCACCGTCTCTGTTATCAGAGTAATATTCCCTGGTGTCTAGAAGGCACTCCCCACCTGACAATCACTGTCCCCATTATCATGGTAATATTCCCTGGTGTCTAGTGCCACCCCACCCTCCCATTGCAGGCACAACCTAAAATAAAGAAAATGGTCCCTCATCGATCAGTCCCCCACCTCCCACTCAGCACCCACCTCCCCACACCCCCAGTACACCCCCAGAAATCCTCACTCACCTGAACATGTCTGAGGTTCAAGACCCACTCTCTGATTGAAGACACGTCTTGTTGCTGGATCCAGCAACTGCAAAATGAGAAACTGAGGTAAATGCGGTTCAATGTATTTCAATCGGGATTTCAACCTTTATGCATAACTTGGCCATTTATAGTCATTTGGACCCCAAATTTTTGACATGGCCTTTTGAGGCCCCCACCTCATGAACAATCTGACTGTTATCATGCAACTCCTGCTCGAAAGGTGAGTTCACCATTGCTTGGTGAATTCACCTTTTAGGTGGGATTTGAAAATTTGTCCTGCCCATTTCATGAGGTATGGTCACCAGAAGGCTATGTTGAAAATTGTGGGTCAAAATATGTAAAAATGGCAAAGTTATGACCATTCGTTTTATTTTCACTACACATGCCTGTAATTTTGGAAATTTTAAATATTTTGACTCCAGATTTTCAACATAGCCTTACTACTACCCCACCTCATGTATGTCACAGCTGTCATTTTTCAAACCCTGGCCAAAATGTGCTTTCACACCTGTGGCACAGAATGGCGTTGCTGTTGTGCAGAATTACATTTTGGCGGGGATTCGAAAATTTTCTGTACTGGGTACATGAGGTGGAGTAATAAGATGGCAATGTTGACAATTTGGTCACTGTTGACCTATAAATGGAAGCAAAGGGCCCCGAGGGCCCTGCACTTCCACAGCTACATACATAAACACATCCATGGAGGAATGGAAGCCCAGGACAAAGAGGGACATGCACTCTCACAGACAAATAAGGATACGATTATACTATCTCAAAAAGTAAGGAAATGAAAATGCAAAAAACTTTGTTATTGCTCTAGTTAGGGTTAAAGCAACAAAAGTAGGGAAATGTGGTGTAAGGGTTTCCAATCCTAACACCCCACCCTGCACATACCAACAGGCATTGGGGTGTGCCTTGGGGTCATCAGCCCTAACACTGTGAACTGTTAAACAGGGCCGTCAGTGGTGCTGACAGCACCTCCATGAGTTCTCTTATTACTCTGGGATGTATCCTGTCCAGCCCAATTGCCTTGTCCCCTTTCAGATTAGTGAGTTCCTTTAAGACTCTCTCCTCCTTAAATGGACTGATATCCACCTCCCTCCCAGTGTTGCTTGTGTGACCTAACTTTCTGTCTCAAACTAGGGGCAGCAGCACTCACCGCACCTGTCTGTGATCTTCTAAATAGATCCATCCTCTCTGGTGAAGTGCCAAGTCTTTGGAAAGTGGCTGTGGTGGTCCCCCTCCATAAGGGAGGGGAGACCCATGCTGTGGAAAATTATAGGCCTATTTCAATTCTCTGCCCACTGGCTAAGATTCTGGAGTGTATCCTGCACATTCAGCTGCAATCCTACCTAGACTTACATCATCTTCTCACAGATTGCCAGCATGGCTTCGGGAAGGGCCATAGTACTACCACAGCCCTTGTCAAAATCTCGACTGACATTCTTAATGCAAGTGATGCTGGTCTTCAAACTGGTGGAGTATTCGTCGACTTGACAAAGGCCTTCGAACAAGTCAACCACCACCTTCTCCTTTGTAAATTATATCAATTAGCTCTAGATCACTTAGCACTCACATGGTTCCATGACTACCTCACTAGAAGATTGCAAAGGGTAAAATGGTCTTGTTCACTCTCCTCTTCAAGGCCTATTCACGTGGAGTACCCCAAGGTTCTATTCTTGACCCGATACTATTCTCGCTTTTTATCAACGAGCTCCCCAACTTCTGTGGCGGTGCATCCGTGCAATTAAATGCTGATGATGCAATCTTATACCGCTCATCTAACAATATAGACTAGCTTAACCAAAGCCTTAACTCTGATTCCATTGTGCTCGAGACCTGGTTCTCTGACAATCACCTAATTCTAAACACGAAAAAAACAAAAGCTATGCTTTTCCATAACCCGTCCCTGAAACCTACCTAACAGCTCCAGATCAGTACACAGTCCGGAGGCCCCATTAAGGTGGTTAGTACTTTTAAATACCTTGGGATTCACTTAGATGCCTCCTTCTCAATGGTGCATCATGCAACTCAGCTTACCAAAATGGTAAACCAGAAGCTCGGGTTATTATACTGCCTCCGCCCCCTTTTATCCAACGCCACCTGTAAAAAGATTGTGTCAACATCCCTTCTCCCTATTTTGTTCTATGGTGCCCCTCTACTGCTCTCCACCTAATCCTCTTCCCCTGCACAGGTGCATCAACTCTATCATAGGATAGGATGTTTTGCCCTTAGAGAGGACTCCAGAAAACATCACTGTGAGGCCCTGTATTCTCTTCAATGGCCTACCTATTACTCAAGGTTACAGTTTCACACCTTATGCCTTGTATTCAAACTTACCAAGATCTTTAATCCCCCTTGCCTAAGGGGAATCATTTACAAAAAAGCACCCACATGCACGCTTAGCTCTACCTCCTTACCCTTATTAGCAATCCAGAAGATGCAATGCCTGTCAGGTAAGCACTCATTCGCCTTCTCAGCTCCCTCTGCTTGGAATTCCCTCCCCTCTAACTTACTCTCCTGCCCCACCCTATCCTCCTTCAAAAAAGAGCTTACCTCTTTCCTACTAACTCCCCTCCTCTGTAGTTGCTTTAAATAACCCTTATAGCATCGTTAATGCCTAGTCTGTGCTACTCTGATAGACATATCTTGTAATCCACTTGATCTCGCATTCCTGCTATGTATATATTGTATATTAGTTATCCTGTTTATTTATATATGCTTAATGCCTGATCTGTTTTAAGTTACTTACCTGGCTTTTCACTGTAATCACTTCTACAACATTGTTAAATATCTCTGTATCCTGCATATTATTATTGTATTTACTGTATCTATTGTACTGTGTTCACCATTGTCACCCAGGTCATCACTGAAAAAGGAACTGCATGGTCTCAGTGGTCTTACCCGGTTACCAAAATTCTAATAAATAAATAAATAAACTTTGGTTCTTCCCCTTCCCCTGTTAAGATAGAACCAATAGAATTTGAATTATAAAAAAATGGCTAGGGCTGCAGTGCTTGAGTGAGACAAACTGTCCCACCTTGGCCTTAGTGACTAGGAAAGTGGGTGCTGTATTTTTTGGCATATACTGTCAAAATGCTAAGAACAGCTCTTGCTGCTGTCACTTACTTGACTTCCAGGTCCTGTAATGTTGCTGAGCTGATTGCATCCATGCAGCCAGCCCCCCATCACTGAACTAGAAGCCAGCTGAGTCTGATTATGCCTGTGGTCAGACTGCTCTTGCTGACATGCTCATTAACATTGTATGTCACACACATTGGAGGGACAGAATGACTATAAGAGAGTACTGCACTGGCACCACACACAACACAACTTTTAGTGACCTGATCTGCTGGTATTGTATTTTTTCTTGGCCAGATGGTTCTGAAATATAAAAGTTGGTAGTGAGAAACCATCAGTGCATGTCAGAGAATGATTGTATGAGGAGCTAACACATTGCCTAGTCCGATTTGATGTCATTTGCAATTCTGCACACATGCAGATGTGCACACACACACAAACTCATTCACTCTGACTCAGAATAGGTTTTAGAGAGTCCTTCACTAGTTTGCAGCGCCCATTTACTTCAAAAAGAAAACAAGGCACATGGGGTGGAGCAGCCATCAGTATGGATGTGCCTACTGAGAGCTCCATAAGATCAGTCTTACTAATACACTATTTTATATTGCAGCAAACTTGTTTTCCAGTTCTTATGGTTCATATTGTTCTGCTGGCTTGTTTGTGACTCTGATAGGACCAAAACGGGAAAACAACAAACCCAACAAAGTATGGATACCTACTTTTCGGGAGTGGTTACATCAAGGCAATTGACTTGATCTGTTCAGCATGGCAAACCTGGAAGGGGCTTGCCAATGGCTCAAATAATGACCATGCCTGAAAAGATTCAAGCTACCAAAGAAGACACCAAGTGGTTGGTGGCCATGGAGTTAAAACCAGATGATTTAGACTATCAGATTGTGGTCAATAAGATGATGATTCTGGAGCTGCAGCAGGTGTTGGAGCAGCAGGCAGAGTTCAGTGAGATGCTGGTTAGAGATGCAGTGAAATGTAATTTTGCCGGCAAAATGCTGGAGAAATCACCAGTTTCACCCTGCAAAACATTCTGCGAAATTACGGCCTTGGGGTGGAATTTCGCCCGTATGGTTGTACAAAATTTCGCCCATATTATACTGTGAAATTCCACCTGTAAATTTAGTTTCCTCTGTTAAGTTTCGCCTTAGCATTTAACTAAGGTGAAATTAGGAAGAAAGGCATGTCACATTACTTGCTCTCTGAAGCAGACAGCAGGTCACATGTGTGCCTGTACTCAGACAGGAAGCTACTGAATTTACATCCTTTTCCTGCAATTTGTAGTAGGTTAGAGACAGACAGTAGGAGAGAGAGACGGTGTGAGAGAGAAAATATAATATATATAGTTTGGTGAATTGTGAGTGAGAGAGTGAGAGTTTGTGTTGTGCATGTACAGTGTGTGTGCGTGTGTTGACAACTTGATTTTGAACTTCTGTTTATACCCTATTTCATTATTTAGCAAAGGTTTATCTTTCTGTTGTGTTCTATTTTCTCTATTTATCTTGTGAGTTTGTGGATGTGTGTGTATGTGTTTCACTTCCCCCCTTTTTTCATTTTTCTTTAGTAGTTTAGTAAAACTTTTTTTTTATAATGATGGAAGGGACTGAGACTGGGAGTAGTGGAGGTACTAACAGTGGAAGGGGAAGAGGAAGCGTTTGCCTCAACAGGCACATATTTGGAATTGAGCCCCGCCAGAAGCAGGAGCAGTTGGCCCTGGCCTGTGCCCCCATGCAGCAGCAGGTCATTGTGGAGTTGGACACTGAGACAGCCACCCAGCAGCAGCAGCAGCATTCAGGCTATGATCCCATTGCCCCCTTCCCCTCAGGATGATGATGTGGCTTCTGTTGTGTCTGCCAGCCCCTGGCCACAGCAGGATATTGTTTTATAGGGAGAGGCCTTCCCCGGGACATTAGCTTGTGCCCCCCCGCAAACCAAAGATCACCAGTTTGGGCCTTTTTTAGAACAAAGGCAGATGATGCAAGCACTGTGGTCTGCACCCTGTGTGCGAAGAATGTTAAAAGGGGGAAAACAGGGTCCTACTTTGGGACTTCTGGCCAGAGGTGCCACCTGCAGCACCACCATGCTGCAGAGTGGCTCGCAAAACAGAGAGAGGCAGCAGCAGGAGGCAGCAGTGAGTCTCGGAGGTGCCATACCAGAGTGGGAGGAGGTCTACCAGCAGGACGCATCCTCCTGAGCAGCCAGATGCATCCCACCCATGACCATGATGCAGCACCACGGAGGAGGACCCATCAGAGAAGCCACCACCCTGATCATCCTGCAGCTCCCCCAAGTCAGGTGGTGGTCACCAGGGCAGACCTTGAGGCTGTGCGCACTGAGGTGCAAGGTGTGCATCATGACCTTGACCAGCTTCACCAGAAGGTCAGGGGGACCTCCAAAATATAATGGAGGACCAGAAGAAGGTCTTGGACCTCCTGGTGGAGCTTCATGGTGATGGTTGTGGTGGTGGCAGTGCACAGCCACAGTGAATGGCCCATGGCTGTGGTGGTGGGCCAGTGTAGCTTTTTGTTTTTCTTCTCATTGGTCTTTTTCACTGTTCTTGTTCTACAACCCCTCCCTTAAAAAAGGATCCCCCCAAAAAATCCAAAAAACCAACAAAAAAAAATTTCTGTCCTCTTTGTCTTCCATTATGTTACTTCTTTTGTCTTTATATGTTTCCTCCATGCTCCTTCTATCCTGTCCACGAATGTCAAGTATAAGCACTTTATTCTGAACAAACATATTTTCCAAAGCTATGTGACAGTGAATGTTGGCTCAGCTCATGTAAAACAGGTCCCTGATGAAATGCTTCCCAAAAAATGTGACATCAAATTGAGACTGAAATGCGCTGTCAGTCCTGATGTTTACTGGTGCCCCACCAGCAACCAGACATTAAAATGCTGTTTCGGACACCGTTTAAAAGTGTCTTTAGGCCCGATCTTGTTTCTGCCTCTGCAGCACAGGCAGTAAATGTCCAGAAATTTTGCAGAAAAAATGGTACATTAAATTGGAAGTGGAATCTGGTCTCAGCCATTATGTTTTAAGGTACCCACACCCCCACCACCCAGACATCAAGTAGCTGTTTTAGGGCCTGTTTACACAAGATTTCTGCCCGAAACTCACGCTGCTGGCTCAAAACATGTCCAGAATGTTTCCCAAAAAATTGCACAGTACATGGAGAGTGAAATCAAGTGTGTGAGACACGCCGTTACAGCCTCACACCCACCCTGCAAACCCAAATGTGCTGTTTTCTGCACATTTTAAATGCTTTTTGGGCCTAAGTGTGACATCAAATTGAGACTAAAATGTGCTGTCAGTCCTGATGTTTTATGGTGCCCCACCACCTCAGGGACCTGAAAAGGGGTGCTAACATGCAGAGAAAATGAATTCCTCCTGCAAAATGCTGCTGCTACTTTCCATTCTTTCCTGCTGCTGCTGCTGTGTTTCAGTTGATTGACATAGAAATGCAGAAGTATAATTTCCCCTATCTCTGTGATGCTCTGCTGATTCTCTAGTTGTGTTGACTGACTGTCTCTGTGGTAGTACCTTGCCTGGTAGTGGGGTAGAGAATGACATTTTGGGGCACTGTAGCTTGCTGCCTGCTGCTGTCTATGACTACTACTTTCCAAGGTGCCACAAGAAAAACTACTGTTCTGGATGGTTGATGCCTGGTGGATTATCCTCCCACAGTCCATACTGCTGCTGCTGAACACGTAAGTATCTGTCTTCATTGTTTTTTCCCGTGCAAGGATAGGGTGTTTGTGGGTTGGTATTATGGCATCTTGAGTTCTAATATGCTTGTACTGCTCTTATATTATTTTGTAGTGTGCTGTGGATGACATCATTGTGCCGGGCAGTGAGGGAGGGAGATGTCAAAGGTATGGATCTTCCCAATTTCCCAATGCAGACAGTAAGTATTGGAATTTTCATACAAGTGTGGTATGTCTGTTACTGTCGTATGGTTGTCTGAGCTTGACAGTAATTGTGTTATTACTACCTCTTGATGTAATCTATGTTCTGATGCTTTGTATGCACCCTGTTCTGCCTGATGCTCTTGTATATACAATTGTAATCCTTCCGGGTCGCACCTGAAAATAGGCACTTGGTTGTCTAGTGTGCTTACCTGGGTAACAAAAGCAAATAAATAAATCAATTCATTTTTTGCTTTTTTCAACATCAGGAATTCAGGTGAAGTTAATTATTTTCCATCCTGCAGCTGCTGCTGCTGGCTGCCGAACCAGGTCTGGAGGATTTATTTAATTGCTCCCTTGCACAATGGTTCCACTTTCATGGTCCTTGAGGTATGTCTTCATTTTTTATGGTTCTCTGAGGCAGGGAAGGGGGGTGGATGGTCAGACTCACGGGTGATGGTGAGGAATTTCCAACAATCACCAAAATGTGTTCTTAATTATTTTCTTATGTCATGGTACGCAGTGATGATAGGGGAAGGGGAATGCCTGTTAGTGCTACTGTGGTTCATCGGACCTTCTCTGGATTGGAATCATGTGCACCACACAGCATGTTCCTATAGGGAATGTCCTCAGTTGAATGACATCACATCATGGGGTATGGTAAGTATATATTTTTTTCTCTGCTTCTTCTTCCTACTAATTATGCAAAAGCAGGTATGCAGATTGATTAGTATCCAACATTTTTTCTTATCTTTACTCTTGCTTAGGTCATTTTCCTCTGTTGAGGTTTCAGTATGTTATATCTTGATGACACATGATCAATCCAGGCCATGCAGGAGCAGAAGCTGTGTTGTGTTGTTGGAAGACAGGGGTGTTGCTGGAACTGCGATGTTGGCCACTGGACTGGTATCCATACCATTACCATTAATGAGTAATCACCACTGCCACCCACATACAGGGAGGAACTATATGTTATAATGCGAACAGAGATGGTTGTATGATGTTTAGTAAATAATTAGGTGGAGGGGGGGTTAATGTCTTGTCTGCTCAATAGGGATTGCGTAGCTGCAGTAATCATGAACATTTTGAATCCATTCAAAAGTGAGACAGTGGGACACTTACCCTGCCCTGAGTTGCCCCCCCCCCCGGAACCATTGCGATTTTGGTGTACCTTAACCTGGTACTGCAGAAGTAACCTTTTTGGGGGGATTTGATATTGTAAGTTGTTAAGCCTCTTCATGATTACTTTTGTAATTAATGACTTGCATATTAAAGATGGCCACCATTCACCATTTTTCAAAATGTGTTCAACTTGGCGTTAACTGTTGAATTAGCATGTTACATTCATATGCTACTTGTACACCTGTCTAGGAGCCAGGGTTCTTGTACATGTCACCAATACTAAGTGGCAGAAACATTTTTTTTCAGTCACATGGAATGCATGGGTGTGTCAGGTCAGATCAGGTGACGTGAGGGGGCGGTGGGGCAGTGTGAAATTTGCCATCCTGGGCACTTTTAAGGACATCAAGACAACATAACTTGCTGTAAAATGCTGATGTGTTGATACAGTCAACATGAAAAGTAATATATTTTTTGAAGAAAAACATTAATCATGCAATTGCAAAATATTTACGGTTATGGTAATTACATTGCTGCTGCCTTATATAGGCTTGTGGCCTTGGGGGACTGGTGGAGGTGGTGAGGTGACCAATCAATGGGTTATGGCAAAGGGTGATGTCATGAAACTTATACACACTGCAGGCTGCAGCACATAACAACATATTTCCATAACCAATCCAGTGGTACATAACTAGAAATAAGATATAACATACACACCCCAGCAACCATACTGAGTTGAAAGTTGCTTTTTTTGCGGGGGGGGCTGGGAATAAACTCAGCCTTTTTCAACTTCCAATGCCACATCATCCAAGAAGCATCTCTCACAGTCTTCAAGACTGGAGTTCTCATCAGGTGGGAATTCTCTCAACATTGCTGCCTCATCCACCTCGCTGCCGGTGGCTGCCTTACTCAAGGGATTGTCATCATCCTCATCACTGAGACACAGTTCCTGTGGCAACACCACTGACATCACTGTGTGTGTGTGTGGAATGTGCCTTTCATTCATTTTGATGAATGTTAGCATGGACACATTCTTGGGTGACAAATTGGTCCTACGGTCACTAACAATTGCCCAAGCTGCACTAAATACTCATTCCACAATGACACTGGATGGTGGGCAGCTCAGGTATTTCACAGCAACCAATGTTAGTGCTGACCATTCAGTCATTTTACTGCTCCAGTACAGCAGTGGCTCATCATTAATTGCGAGGTGCTTTGGGTCCTCCATGTAGGCCTCCACCATTCGTTCTGCTGCCCAGAATCCAGCTGCCTCATCTGTCTCCTCCTTGTCCTCCATTTCTTCCACTCCCACCTGAAAGAGAACACCCCAAATGGGATTGCTTGTTGTTTTCTGCTCTACTTTGCCCATTTTCTCTGATTGAGTTCCCTGTGAGCCACTGGTGATGGTAGCAACACCTGTTTTTGATGCAGTGCATGCATTTTTCATTCGTGCAGCATGTACCAATCTAATGAGGTTCTCTGTCAACTGCTGTACATGCTGACGACCTCCTTCAATTATAGAGGGCAGGCTACATTTGTACTGTGGATTCAGCAAAGTGGCAATTGTGAACTCAGCTGATTGAAAAATGCTAGGTACATGGGCATTTGTGTCCAGCACATGGAGCATGTGAGCCACTAGATCACAAGTGCCATGATCCCCACTTGCCTCTGTCTGGTGTTGCACATTCACTAGTGTCTGCCTCAGCACATGTATGAGAGGTATGGACTGACTTATGCAAGCAGTGTCCCCACTCAGTGTCTGTGTATCATGCTCAAATGGATGAAGAATGCTTATTAGCCCATCAATTGGGTACCACTGCTGTGCTGTTAGGGCGATGGACACTCCAGCACTGTCATGGGTGGTGTGCAGCAGCAGGTATTCTGACAGTCTTATACTGTTCATACAGCCGGTCAAGCATGTACAGTGTGGAGTTCCACCTGATGACAACATCAAGCTTCAGCCAGTGCTGAGGTAGATTGTTATTGCACTGTAGCTCACGTAGATGGTCATGAGCCTTTGCAGAATGGGCAAAGTGGACACAGATGCGACGGGCAACAGTAACCGTTTCCTTAATGTCCGCATGGTTGAGAAACTGCTGAACAACAAGATTAAGGCAGTGTGCCAGGCAGGGCACTATGAAATAAACACCATTGCTAATGCACTTCACTACATTGGAGCCATTATCACTTGCGATGAATCCTGCTATGAGCGACTGTGTGTGTAACCACCCTTCAATCTTGTCCAGTAGAACATTAAGCATTTTTGCAGCCATATGCGAACCTGTGACACTTGTCATAGTCAGGATTGCATGCTGCCAAATACCAGGTGTGTTGCTACCACCACAATTTTGCTTAACACATGTTTTGCCAGGCCCAAAATCAAGTACCGCACCAGATAACTGTGCCCAGTGTGCTGTTATGCACAGATGAGCTTGCTGCTGTTTCTCCACTGGTCCACTTATCCATGCTAAGATGGATATAGTGTGATGTACTATGCTTCAATGCATGTCTAATGTAATCAGCAACTCTACTGTTCAGCTCTGGCATGGCACACTTACTAAAATAGGTTCGAGATGGAACTTGCCATTTGGGACAGGCACGGGCCATCAACCTGCAGAAACCAGCATTCTCTATGAATGAGAATGGCAATGATCGATGGCCAGCATTTCAGCAGTGGCAGCATCTAACTCTCGTGCAGCAGTATGATTGGGTGGGTACTTTGTCTGCTGCTCAAGGATGGTCTTCAGAATGGGCTGTATATTTGGGGCGTCTGACCAGAATGCTGTACTTGTGTCAGCAATGATTTTCTTTTAGGAGTAACAATTGACTCTTGGCCAGGTGGTGGAGACCACATGAAACCAGTTATTTTGGTTGATTGTGGTTGTGGGGGTGGTGTACTTTTAAGACTTGTGGGACTAGGACTGGGACTCGCACCGCCACTGCTATGCCCACTACTAGAGAGAGAGAAGGATTGCTCACTCTCCTTCTCCACTGCTGACCCACTCTACCCTGCTTCCTCATGTTCTTGCTCTACTACATGCACCTTGTTACCAACAGCTCCAGGGCCGTTGGCAGATATATGCTCAGTACGCCCAGGCGTACAGTAAAAAACTAAGGAGGGGCATCAAAAAGAGCATTGGTTCAATAGTAAAATACTTTTGCGTCTGACTTTTATTTTTTTTTCAGTAAGATGTTCGAGGCTGGCTGAGTGAGACCAGTCTGAGATGGGGGGGTACACAGTCAGAAATGTGAGTCAGAGACTACTCAGCAAGTTGGGACATATTGTAATTATCCCTCTTCCGCCGCTAATGCTGATTTACCCTTTTCATCAGCAAGCCGATCAGCGTAAGCCTCTAGTCTAAACTGCCATTTAGTTCCTGTGTGGCGGGATCATGATTCAGCGCATGAATGACAAGTGGTTGTCAAACTTGTCAGCAGTCAACAGTCTCTTAGTCAATACGTGTGTAGGTACAAGATCGTGATAGATAAAGTTTGAGTGACTGACTAGCAGAGACCTCCAACAGCCCACTGTCAAGCCAACTTTAACCATAGCAGTGTTCACGGATGGCTTCCGATCACTAAAACAGGCACAGTGCAACAGCAGAATGAAGTTAACTCTGCTAAGGTGAGAAAATGACTGTTAGCTTTAAGGGGGGAGGGTTGTGAAGTCGACTGCCAGCGAGGGCTGAAAAACAGCGATCTGAAACACGGCTTTGTTCTTGTTCCTGTCTTCTAATCACAAACTCTCTCATGGAAACCTGTGGGAAAAAAAGGAAGGGGTGAAGGGGAGAACAGAAGTAGGAAGGAAGAACAGCAAATATAGAAAACATTAGAGCGCGAAATTATATTGTGGCAGTATAGAAGAAGACCAGGGTAGAAATAAGTAGTTAGCTGTCATGAGCCAGGGCATTGCATGCTCGGATTACAGGGCTTCACTCAGTTCCCTAAAGCTCATCTAAGTGAAAGCTATATTGGGCATGGGAGACAAGGGGGAAAAGGAATACATTGCCTGTCCTCAGAATCATTGCTCACTGTGTATGCCTCCTTATGAGGATGAAAAGCAGCGGTGCCGAGACGAAAAGTCTGTATCAGGCTCGAACAGCTCATCTCATTCAAACCTTCTGGTTGCGTAATTATCAGTTTCAGAATTGCTTTCCCCGCTTACTGACACTGCAGTAAAACTGTGATCAACTCACTTAGGTTACATTTTAAATTATTTTTCAAAGTAATCCAGCAAGTTGGGGAGAACGCTGAAGAAATGCCTCCCAAGAAAATTACAGCAAAAAGGGGGCAAAAATCAGGACATACATTCGGATATGTGTAAAAAAAAAAAAGAACATATAAAGATAAAGACCCAGAAAAAGTAAATTCTGACTGAAGCACAGATAACACTGACCCTCATTCTCAGCAGTGCTTTTGTAACCAGAAAGAAAAATAAAGAAATGTGCCCAGCTGCAGTAAATCTGCCTCTCGACTCAGTTCAGCGCTTTTTATTGTAGCGCCCGTCCTCTGAGCACCGCTGATTTCAGCATCTTTCATTTTGCCGCAAAAGTCAATGACAGCTGTCTCAATACAGTGCCTGTCAGTTTCAGAGTAAATCGTTGACAGCTGTCCCAATTCTAGGCTTGCCACTGAGTTAGCCAGCAAAGATAAAAAGTTATAGGTCTAGGTTTAGCACAGAAATAAAATGGGAGATATCTTGAGAGTTTTAGAACTGTACAGTGCTATCGGAGGGATGCATAATGCATTACGCGTTAAAAGGTAAACACAGTTATTACTGAACTGTTGCTGTTTGAGTCTGAGAAATATTTTGTGCTAGGAAAATGAAAACCCTAGCTGAGAGTAAGTGCGCCTTGGTTAAAGAAACCACACATCAAATTAAATGTGCTTCTTTTATTCAGGTTAGGGATGTTTAGGTGGTGGGACTCTCTTGTAGTATTCAAAACAGAAAGATGACAGATGCAGTAACTGTTGCA
The DNA here is from genome assembly GCA_016271365.2 of Neoceratodus forsteri. Classification (NCBI taxonomy): domain Eukaryota; kingdom Metazoa; phylum Chordata; order Ceratodontiformes; family Ceratodontidae; genus Neoceratodus; species Neoceratodus forsteri. The sequence continues at coordinate 764,598,280 of CM057451.1, forward strand.
AACAGTTTTGTAGTTTGTGGTGGAACAAAGTCCTTGAGATCTACTGCAGCAGCTTCTGAAAACTATTTAGCGCTGTAATAAGAGGACGATCTATTGTGTGGCGCTAGAGTGACAGCGCTGTACTGATCAGTGCTTAACTGACAAGGGCTTTACTGGGCTACACCCCTCAGAATGTCTTGTGCTCATTACCACAAACAGAGCACTCAGTCCCCCTAAAATTCCTCTGGCTACATGCTCTAGTGGCTGTGGGTGAAAAACGGGAGATGGGATCTATTGCCTGCTCACAGAAATCCCTGTCCAATATGAATGCTCCCCGAACATCTGAGACCAGTGGTAAATCCACTCCATTCAACAGCGAGGAGGACCAATTAAAATGTGATGTCGTGGGTATGTGAGGAGCCGTGTTTAAAGAATAGCATACTGTTCTGCTATCCACAAACTCCTGACTTGCTTGCCCCTAGAGAGCAATGTTGTAGGTTTGAGTTCCTGCATAGAAAATGTATTTGTGATCTGAAATCATTTTTCTATTATGTTTTTTCTATTTTTTGTAATGTATTTAAAATAAGCAAGCAAGTGAGGAGTTTGTGGCAATGTTGCTTTTCCAGCAGCTGAAATAACACAGTGGAATTTTTTTTCTTTGTGTGTGGTTCTTTATCCCCTGTGCAATATAAGAGTCAAGAAATACACACCAGTAGGTAGGACAACATTCTTTATTAGACAGGATAACAGTTAACCCTGAAATTCACACCATGCAAACTCAAAAATAAATTTTCCTCGATTAATGCCCCCCCAAAAAAAACCAGGGAGCTGAAAGTAATCAATTTTTCAGACTGTTCAGCAATGTAAATATTTATACCACCAACAGTTTTGTTTTTTCCAAATGACAATAATATTTGGCAGTGATGTTAATCATAGGTATTCACTAAGACTTGAATATGTTTCTGTTTTGCCTGATGTCTGGTACAGGGAACCTTTCAATTGAAACAGTTATCTGGTGAAAGGCTTGTGATAAAAATAAATTTAGGCAGGTTACTAATAATTCATTTAAATGGCTGTTGCAGGATTGCAGACCCACAATGTTAACATTTTGCAAATGACATGAGTGTAATATATGGTAACCAATGTTACTAACATTAAATGTAAAGGTTAATGTGGACTGCATAACTTACACAGTGCAGATTTTGTAAATGATAAATGAGTGCAATATATGGATGTAGCCATTTATGGCTGCAGTTAGGGATTATGACACAGAGGAAGGTCAGACTCATAAAAAAACATATAGTTCCCCAAAAACTTGATTCATGGCTTTTATGCCGGAATATGTATAATGCGAGTATTTTTGCAAACATCACACTCAGCTGCTGTGTGGCGGTGATTTTGGTTCATTTAATGGTACATTTCACTTTGTCTCCTGATTAATACTGTTACATAAATTAATGTTTCCTTAAAACCACTAGGGCAACTTAAAAGGTCAGGACATTGTGTAGAGCTGTAAGTTTGAAATAATGGAAATAATGCAGACACTTTACAAATAATCTCCAGAAACAAGCATTCCCTTACTGTATTTCAATATTAAACTTATGCCTAAAGTTCCAATTTGTGTCTTTTTCCTCTTAATCGTTTCATATTTGTCCTCCATTAGGAGCCAACACACCTATAATTTATTGTATGTACAAAATATTTAAAATAATAACATTTTACATAATACCACTGGGCAGACAACATTCTATATATATATATATATATATATATATATATATGTATGTATATAAATTTATAACATGGGCTTCAGTAGTTGAGACAACTAACTGGCTGCTCTTAATCACAGTGTATGGTAGAACAGGGTGGTGTAGCGGACCTGGCATACTTAAATTTCAGTAAGGCTTTCAACACCATTCCACATAGGAGACTAGTAAGCAAGCCGGGTAGCTTAGGAGATGATCCAAATGTGGCAAACTGGAAAATACAGTGGTTAATGGAGAGGCAACAGAAGGTGGTAGCAAATGTGGTTAACTCCAAGGAAGGGAAGGTGACCGGTGGGTTGCCTCAGTGAGCAGAACTGAGCCAGTTCTCTTTAATGTATTCATAAGTGGCATTGCAGAGGAGCAGGAAGGTAAGATGTGCATCCTTGTGAATGACACCAAAATATGGAACAGAATGGACATCTGTCAGGGTATGGCATCTGGGTTTCAATGTGAAAAAGTGCAAAACTATGAACATAGGGCACAGAAATCCCAGGGCAGAGTATAAAATGGCTAGAGTGATATTGATGACCATCAAGCAGGACACAGACCTGGGGTAATCATATCAGATGACCTAAAGGTGGACAGGCGGTGTGAAAATATATTTGGTAGGGGGGCTAGTGGGTTGCTGGGGTGCATAGGAAGGGGTATCACCAGCAGAAAGAGGGAGGTGGTGGTGTTCTTGTATAGATCACTGGTAAGATTCCAGATTGAGCCCTGCATCCAGTTTTGGATAGCACATCTCTGGAAGGACATACTGTAGAGAGAGAGTGGGGGTGATCCAGAAGAGGGCAACTAAAATAGTCTAAGGTCTGTACCAAAAGCCCTACGACGAGAAGCTAAAGGACCTAAATATGTACACCCTGGAAGAGAGAAGGGAGGTGGGGTATGATACAGACTGTTGAATACCTACAGGAGAAAATAGAGGTTCAGGAGGGAATGCGTTTCAGAAAAATATTACTCAAGAACAAGGGGTATACTGCAAGCTGGAGGGGGTAGAGTCAGGAGAAATATGGAAAGTACTTCTTCACTAAAAGAGTGGTGGATTCCTGGAACAACAGTCCAGCAGAGATGGTAGGGGCAAAAACAGTGAGTTCCATTCAAGAATGCAGGGGACAAGCATAAGGGAATCTTAGTGGAAAGAAAGCGGGGGAGGAGGAAAAAGCTGGAGATCAATTAGTGGTTGTGGTGGCACTGTAGGTAGGCAAAAATGGGCAGACTGGGTGGGCCAAGTGGTTCTTATTTGCCATTAGATTCTATGTTTCTACTCGTGTGTTTCTATTTTGCTCAGTAAAATGGCAAATCCACTTCTCTTCTTGAACTGAATTGCAATATGGGGCCACCTGGTGGACAATGGTAGTAATGTCAGATTTGTTTACTTGAATTCATTTGTTTATTTAATATGGTAGGTCCACGGGCCTAAAACCGATTTTCATGGACGACCACACTTATTTTATTGAATTGCTGCTAGGAACAGCAGTGTTAGGGCACTAATTTTCATTTCATTTGAATTAAATTCTTCCACACTTCAAAGCAAGATGAGCTACATATAGCCCTTGTTTTCAGTAGTAACCTATTATTTATAAAGGTAATTGGAAATACTTCTTTTCAAAGAACGAAACACAGAACAAGTGTACATACTTATGCACAGCAGATTTATGAATTCCAAATTGGTTAGTGACCAATCTATATTCACAGCAACAGTGTTTCTTTGATTTTAGCAGCTTCCATGCTGTATATGGCTATTATGATTTCAGCATCACTGTGAAAGCTGCTTACTGAATCAGTATATAATAACTGGTCAGCAATTTCTCTCAGTGTACTGACCAGGTTGATATTTTCCATAACAACCAGCGGGTTGTTATGACATTCATGAGCCATGCCAGTCAAACTATGCTGCTGCCTCATTGGCCAACATTCTGTATGTGGGTGGGGCCAAACAGTCTCACAAACTGCTGGAGAAAAATTTCTGATCTGTTATTATAAAAAATAAAAGATGGGGAGGGTTTTTCATATGAGAATTTAATGCACACCCTCATTGTGGGATGCTTTGATAAACCCCTCGGGCTTCGCCCTCGGGGTTTATGTAGCATCCCACAACTCGGGTGTGCATTAAATTATCATATCAAACCCTTCCCCATCCATTATTCTCTATGTAATGTGACATACCTGGTTTAGCAACAGACTGTTATCTTGCTGCGTGGGGCCAGGATAACATTTTATGTTACTGTTTATCAGTATACCACTGTTGTATAAATGCTGATATTTTTGTTGGTGGCATTTAGTAAATAGCAGCTTTGCCACTAATTATAGTTCTGTCCCCCATGCCTGCTGACTAATTGCATCTTCTGTGTCAGGCTTTGATCCACAATTGTGCAATGTATCTCCATGAGTGAAGGGGGTTATGAAAGACTCACCCTTCATGAGTGGGCTGGATGGCATGTGTATTTTTTATACTTCATGTTACGTAATTTGCAGTGTATACAACTGATTAGACAACAAACTGCAAAACATACAGCTGGGTAATTAATTTGCAATTAGTAATAGTAACTTCAATAACCAAACCTATTTATAACTCTGTAAGACTTAGCATCTGTTAGCAATAGTAGTCCATCGGGGCAGTACATCTCATACTAATAAGAGCAGAGCCAGGCTGTAGAATTCAATGAAGTATTCACTATGACGTGTTGTGATTTTTTTTCTCACAGGGTACCACCCTTCCATCACTGTGGTGAACAGCAGCATTGCAGTGGGCTGAGTCTGGGGCTGCTGATGGGCATACAGGTATGCTGGTGCTGTTGGGTCACCAGTTCCTGAGGATGAGTCGGGAGCCACTGAAACAGCTATAGGTGCCATTTCATTGCCTATTTCCTGGTAAGTGAAACGAGTTATTCATTTTGAATTTTGAGATACTGACTTGCCGTGCTAAGTGGCGATGGTGATGGTTAGTTTGAAGTTTACTGGTGGCAGTGATATTTTTAGTGTGGCATGAGTACATGTTGGCTGGCACCTTTTCCATTGGGTATACTGGGTGATTTATAACTGTTACAGGGTGCCAGCCAACCAATCAGAATAAAGGGATTTTCTTGCTTTCTGAGTCCCATTGTATAGTCATTGTTTTCTAAGCTGCTAACACATGTATTTCTGTGCTCAGGTAAAAACATTTATTTTATCCAGTATGTCAGAACTAGAAACATAAAGCTGTTGGCAGAAAGAGACAGCTAGGTTCTTGTAGTCTGCCCATTTGTTTTGGCCCTATTTTAACACTCTGGTTATCCTTTGTAGCCAGGGCTCCTTGTGTCTGTCCAGCATTCTTGAATCCCCCACAGTGTTGACCCCCACAACCTCTGGGGCAGGCTGTTCGGGGGTCAGGGTGGGCATGGGGTTATGTGTTGGTGGGTGTGATGGGGGTTGCCACTGGATCACCATAGCATTATGAGATGGGTTGTCACCGCGATCACAGCAACAGGCGGTGGGGTTTCCACTTGAGCACCAGGGACCTCATACTGCCATTTTTTTGGGACTTGGATGGGAGAGGGGCCCACTAGACAACCAGGGATGGGCTTGTTTCAAACTCATCTGCTGGTTAATTACTGCTGATATAATGGTATCTGACTAGACACACCAGCCTGGTTTGCAGGCACTCTCTAGAAAAAGTTGCATTTACATATTAACTGGTGTGTGTTTCAGATGATAAGCTAAACCACATGGAAAATTTTTAACCCTGTGGTGGCACTCTCACTAATGAGTGGTACTCCTCATATTGCAGATCAAGGAATAGAGTGAGTTTAAAATTAGCAACAATATGGGATAAATAGGGGTAAAACTAGTACACTGCTCCATATAAGCAAAAAGTGACATACCTTGCCCCCAGCTGGCTTAACTCAGTACTGAATGCACTCCTCACAGAACTCAAACTAGGTCAGTTCAAGACCCAGCTAAGAGATCTAATCTCTCATGACTCAGTCTGTGACTGTACCTGACCTCTAGCCCTACACTCTCCCCATGAATAAACACTGGTCCAGCCACCCCTGGGCATGCCTATATTTCACAATGGACACCTCAGTCCTTCCCAGGCCTGCAAATAACCACTAGTGCATGGCTGGTGCCACCGCCCTTCAGTTAATGTTTTTTTAACCTGCTACCATCTGTACTAGGTACCAGTGTTTATTGCTGTATCACCAACTGCTTCATTGTGGTATCTGTAACTATTTTGTAACCATTTCTGTAACTATCATGTATAATCATTTATAATTGTCGCTATTGTCCTTGATGTCTCTGTTCTGATTGACGTGGAACCTTTATAAAGGAGTCTATGACTCAAAGGTATGTTTTCCAATATTTTCAGTAAATAAATAAAATAAATAAATGGACATGGTTATGTTTTGAGCCTATTTTTAAAGAATATTTATGAACTTGTATGTAGTTCTACCAAATAACATTATACATGTGCACAGCATTGTTACAAATCGTCAGAGTGTCGGCTCCAGAGTATATTGTGTGTGGGTGGGAGGGAGGGAGGGTGGCCACCAGTTATGTGCCCCTAACTGTTGTATTACATGGTTTGATGGGTACCATGGCAGGAGCAGTTGTATTCCTGCTGCCTCCTATTGTTGCTGCCCCTTTGGTTGTCATGAAGGATATCTGCAGGCAGTTGTGTCAGTGGTGGTGGTGGGGGTTCACCGTTCACTGTATCTGCAATGGATGGTCACTCTTTCTGTTGTGCGTGCCGATGTTGTGACACACTGCTGGTATCTGCATGAATACAGGTGCAATGATTGCTGATGATTTTTTCCATGGCACTGTCCAATGTTGGTACCAGAAGCATGTATGGTCATAAAGTTGCTCACTAGCCACAAAAGCAATACATGTATTACTGCAATAATTATTTTTGGATGTCCTGACTGATACTCCCCCTTTAAAAATGTGTGTTGACACAAACGATAATTACAAAATTCATGGCTTACACTTTAATACACAAAATTTGATACAGCACCCATTGTGGGTGCTTCATGCAATTTTCTACATACCCTTTAAGAATGGGCTCAAAAAAGATCAGATTCTCATTGCATTTCAATCTGTGACGGCAAGCCCAGGTTATTCTGTATATTCATCATGGATTGAAATTTTTTTGTGGCGCAGATAAAAAGTGACAGCGTGTGAAAGTGCAGATAGAAAGCCAGTGAATCTAAGTGCATGAAGGTGCAGATAGCAGTTCAGTGACAGCGCATGAAGTCGCAGATAGCAGGTCACACTGCATCAAGGTAAACATAGCAATTGACAGAACATTAAGGTGCATATACAGCAACAGCATCTTTTTTAGGAAAAGCCTACACTAATTAATATGAATGCAATGGAAAGCATTGTTGTGAAGCATAAACAGATGTCAGGTGCTCAGCTCAGAAAAATCAAGAGAGCTCAAGTGGAAGAGAATCAAAAGATGTCCAAAGCCATGCTGTGTTTCTTACGGTGAGTTTATTTATGTTTTTTATCAAGTAAGTGTTATTCATAGTAAACTGCATAATGTACGTGTTGTGGAGACATTGCTTAACTTTTACAATTTCCCATAGGAAAGATACTGTGGACAAAGTAGCAGAGACAGCAACACCAATTGAATCATCTAGGCATGTTCTGGAGACACATGAGCTGATGAGAAGGAAGGCGGTAACACAGTCAGTACATGTTGCTGGCACAGATATGGTTAGGCTGGATGCAGAGGCTATTCTTGATATAGATTTGGATATTGCATATGCTTTTGATACAGAAAGGAGAGAGGATTCAGCAGAAGAGAAAGAGAGCTCAGTTTCTGCAACTTCATTGCCGACGGTGAGTATTAAACTGGATGCAGCAACACAAGCCCAAACAAGCAAGGTAGATGTGGAGACGCAGATGAACCAGACGGAAGTGGCAGTGAAGGCAATCAGATGAGAACACGCGGCAGATACCAGACAGGAGAGACAAGAGTCACAGTTTCAGGATGACACAGACATTGGCCATTACAATCGACACTGCTTCACGGACAAGGAAAAGAAGGACATACTTTCCAAACAATGGATACCACCACATGGATTTGTATTCCTTAAAAGAAATATGCAGACTGGAGGAAGGATGGTGGCACGCCAGTTCAATCCAAAACTACTGATGGACTACAAGTTTACCAGATATTCTAGCAGTATGGATGGTGTGTTCTGTGGACCTTGCTTCATATTCAACATGACGAACAAGGCCTCAATATTGGTGTCTGCTCCGCTGACTGATTGGTCAAACTGCCATAAAATTCTTAAGAGACATGCTAATTCTAAGGAACACCTTGATGCTGTGACCAGAGGAGATGCTTTCATAGGGATTTGTGATGGCAAGATAAAGACAGCATATCAGGCACTATGTGACTCAGACAGAAAGGTACACAATCGAACGCGCCAAGCCATGAAACAAATTATTACTCTCATATTGATGTGCGGAAGACAGGACATTGCATTAAGAGGTCGGTCAAGCAAAAAAGCAAATTTTAATGTAATTCTGCAGCACTTTGTGGTGCTTGATCCTTTGCTGCTGGAACACTTGAATGAGTCACCAAGAAATGCTCAGTATACATCTGTACAAATTCAAAATGAACTGATCAATCTCATGGGACAGCAAATCCAGCGGAAAAGTCTACAATGAGTAAAGAATGCCAGATGGTTCAGTCTGATAGCTGATGGAACTACAGATATTTCCACAAAAGAACAGATATCATTGACTGTGCAGTATGTACATCGTGGAACAGATGGAGATGTAGAGATTCATGAAGATTTTATTGAGTTTGTAGAGGCTACAGATACAACTGGCAAAGGACTCACAGAAATGTTTTTTACAGCATTTAACTGCATGGGGACTTGACAAAGAATTGATGAGAGGACAAGGATATGATCAGGGAAGCAATATGAGTGGTCGTTTCAAGGGGGTGCAGGCACTCATTCAGGAAGTTGTCCCAGATGCCCTCTACAGTATATGCAAGGCTCACAGTCTGAACACTGCCATCGTTCATTCCTGTGCTCTAAGACCTGTTGCAAACATGTTTGACACATCTCGGAAGGTGATCAGTATCCTGAGGAGTTCAGCAAAACGGAAGAACATTTATCTGGCAGAGCTAAATGAGTTTAGAAACTTACCAAGTTACTATAATTATGAAGAGGATGATAACCTACATGACAGAACAACAACAATTCCTGTGCCTGGAACTACACGATGGATGAGTCAAGCAGATTCAATGACATGGCTGAAAGATAAATTTGTAGTTGCAGCAAGCACCTTATAGAAGATTGCAGAATTTGATAGTGAAGCACACCGGTGCCTGACAGCCCTCACCAGATTTGAATTCATTGTGACACTTGTAGCTATTGAACACATCCTGGCATTCACAAAGCCACTACACATGTACCTACAGACTGTCAATATTGATTTGATTCAGGCAGCAGATGAGGCCTGTCTAATAGTACGTGCATTGACATGAACAAGGGAGAACGTAGAGTCAGCCTTTCATGAACGGTATGTGGAGGCTAAATGTCTTGCAGATTCAGTTGGAGTCAAAGAGTCTGTCCCACGGACATGTGGAAACCAGACACAATGTGGCAACATTGAAGCTGCAAGTCCAGAAGAACACTTCAGGAAGAATATTTTTGTTCTTTTCATAGACCATGTTCTATCAGAGTTAAAAGGATGGCTTATTGACTGTCTGCCCCGTTTTGAAGCTCAGTACTTAATTCCACGTAATGTACCTATGTTAGTTGATGAAGAAGACAAGGTCAAGCAGATTTACTCAGCATACAAGACTGACATATTCAGTTTAGAAGACTTACAAAGAGAAACTGCACGATGGTGTGAAAAGTGGGTAGAGACGCAGGCTGAGACATGCCCAGATACAATAGTGGGTGCTCTACAGCATTTGAATCCATTGCTGTTTCCAAATATAAATGTGGCATTGTCAATCTTGGCCACCATGCCAGTTAGTGTTGCCACAGCAGAACGTTCATTTAGCGTATTAAGAAGACTGAAAACATGGTTATGGAACAGCATGGGAGAGAACAGACTTACTGCATTTGCACTACTCAACATTCATGATGACATTCCAGTAGACATTGAGCAGGTCATATCAGACTTTGATCCATGTGGAGATCGCAGACTGTCCTTTATGCAAAGATAGTCTACAAAGTTTAATGAGTTTGGGTTGCTTTTGACAATTTTTGGTGCAAGGGGTGATTAGTTGGTTATTCCATAACCTTAACAAAACCTGTGCACCATTAAGCACACTCAGTTCCTATTGATGCTCAGTATAATATACTTGAGAAGAACATGATATGAAAACCTACCACTTAACATACACATCCTTTTGTTTGCTTAGCACTGGACAAATTCACACACTAGTCTCAAGAAATTACACTCTTAACATGCCAAAACATATGAACCATTTATCCCACACCAAGCTGTTGATGTAGTTGGAGGGGGAGCTGAATTGTGTTTTTATGGGATGGGGTCGGGGGCACCTGCTCTGTGTGTGTGTGGTGTTAACGAAGTAATGCTTAACATGGTGGGTGTTATGCTGGGATAGCAACTTAGGAGAACATGATACCATGATACTACAAATGCAATGCAATGCAATCAGCAGGGATGGTATCCCAGGATAACATCCTTGCTGTGGTGGCCAACTGACCAATCTGATGCCAGGATTCTTTCTTACCATTGTATAAGGCTGTGTATGTGAGTGAGTGTGTTTTCAGAAGTCTGTGTGTGTGTGCGGGGGTGGGGAATGTGTGTGTGTGTGTGTGTGAGTGAAATTGCTGAGTGGTGGATAGCTAAGGGTGGGATAACTCAGTTTGTGAATTGGTGGACAGTTTGCCAAATAACTTTTTAAACTTTTGTAGGTAATGGAATTATTTATGGCCATACTTTTTAAGGTATTAAACAGCATTTTGTGAACAGATAGCCAGATGATGGTAACTTTTCAAGTTTTATAGCTGACCAACTTTTACAAGTAGCAATTGACCAACAAATGTATCCTACTCTGTATTTAGTGTGTGTGTGTGTGTGGGGGGGCACGGATGGGGGTGATGCCTGGATGTGTGAGTATAACTTTATGGTTAGTTGGTGGTTGTGTGCATCGGGGAGATGGAGGGGGAATGTGTGTGTATGTGTGTGTGAGTGTGTACGCCCGTGCATGGATTGGGGAGGTTATGCCTGGATGTGTGAGTATAAGTTTATGGTCAGTTGGTGGTTGTGTGCATCAGGGAATGGAGGGAGAATGTGTGTGTGTGTGTGTGTGTGTGATGGTGGAAGATGGGAAGTGTGTATATGTGTGTACGTTAGAGGCTGAAGTGACCAGGTCACTATGCATGCATGAATTCTGGTGTGAATGGACCTCTGTGAGGCTGGCTACCTTGGTGTGGTACAGAGGCTTATCACAATGTTTCCAAAACATTGTAACTAAAAGCCAGCCAACTTCTGTGTGAGATATGATAAAACAAAATGTAACTCTATAAAACAGTAATCCTTTACTATTTATTGCTAAAGCATAGTCAACTGAGAAGTGGGTTGGATAATTGTTTGTGTGGTGTGGCACTGCATTTCTTGATTAATGTTAACATAACAGAGGCAGCATAGACATGCGCAGGTTGAGGGGACCCTACTCCTAGTCCTCCCTGTTAAAAGTCACACAAGCAAAATTTAAGATGTATATTTTTTTTAATTAGGAAATATGCAGTTGGAATTGGCAAGAGCTATCCCTCCTAAATCAGTTAGTCTCACCTACTTGCCACCATTACCCATCCACCCAGCAGATAGTGACACACAACTTTGCTTCACTACCTCAGTCAGTCGATCAGTGTGCTTTGTCTTGGGTGGTCCAATTACAGGCAGATGTAGTTTGGCAACAAAATGTAGTCACATGCCAATTCACTGTGATGTTTAAAAACAATCTTCAGGTTCCTGCCCACTTATTGTCCTGACCAGGATTAACTACTGCTGCTGCTGCTGTGGGGGTGGGGGGCGGTTAAGAAATAGGTCATGTCTGGGAATAAATAAATCCCACTCACTATGGACACTGTGGCGTGGGTAAATACTGGCATCACCAACAACCTCTCATGGTATATTGCTTAAGAATTCTTTTCTGTTATTTTCCCTGTTCATCTACATGCTGCCACAGCTGCAAGGCAATCTAACCTTATCCACAATACATGTTACAAAGTATGGGACATAGTATTTTTATTATTAAGCTAAGAGTCTGTTAATTAGCTCTAAAATGCAGGAAAATGCACCTTTTACATTGAAGTTTTAAAAAATGTCCTGGGGGGGGCATGCCCCCAGACCCCCCCTAGCTTTTACAGGATTTTTACCCTCTTTATTCATTAACTGTGTCCACAGCTATGGGAGGGGGCAACATTACCCTCCGGGGAAGGGGGGGCAAGTTGCCTAAGTTTTGAGTACAACTTTTAAATTCCTGGCTACACCCCTGAACAGCTCTGGCATCCTTTTGGTGTTGATGACATCTCAGTGGGTGCTTGTATTTTAGGTGGGTGTCTTGGCCACCAGTGCCTATGTGGCTTCCCTTTTTCCCCTAACACAGGCTTGACAAAGTTGGCATATTGCTGTGGTCTCATCAGCAGGATCTAGCACATAAAAGTCCCAAACTAGGGACTTTTGACATCTGGACTTCAGATGCTTCTGGGACTGGGATGATTCAGAAACAGGTGTGGAAGCGTATTTTTTTTTGAACTGCTAACATGACTTCCATAATGCTACTTTTGGGAAGGGTGGTTACTTGACTGCTTGGAGGTGTGTTTATAGGCTTGGTGACAGACTGACCCACCACGGGATGTACATGTAAATGGCCTATATCACCCTTGACCTTTTTTAACTCAGGCTCCCATGTGGGATCATCCCAGTCATTATCATCATCACCACCAATAGTGAAGATGTCCTGGTCTTCCTCCTCCTCCTCCTCCTCCTCCCCCATCACTGTCTTCTTGGAGGAAGGCACCTTTTTCTTTCCCTACAACTATCTCAGTAGGATGACTATCCTTAGCTGCAGGACTATCAGACTCTTGTTGAACACTATCATCACCAGCTCCTGCAGGAACATGGACAGTCACATTGACAGACTTGTTATCACCCTCCTGTTCCTGTGCTGGTGTCAGTGACTTCTTTCTTCTCACTGTCAGCATTCCCTACTAGCATGGCTGCAACAGTTTGAGCTTTAAAAAAGTAAGACACAGGTATGCCAGACCCAGTTTGGCCACCAACTCCTTTGCTGTTTCCTGCCGCACCACCAGGGCCCACATCAGAACTTGAAGACAGTGATGCAGACATACCTGTGCTTTCACTGCTATGGGGAGCTGGAACGGAAATTGTACATTTTTCAGCAGACTTGTTAGCTCCCTCATCCCTCCCCCCACCACATTTCCCCCCTGTACTTGGTTGCTTCTTACCAGGCATTTTTGCTGACTGCTGCTTAAAAGCTTTGCCTTTCTCTGGGAGTATTTGAAGAAAGGATGTATTACTACTACTAAATGTGCGAATAATACCTCACACGTGAATGATGATATCACACCGCCACACAGCTACAGTACTGGCTTCCTTAAAAGTCCAAAAACAATCAGGACAGGTACCAGCACTTGCATTAGAACTAATATCATATATGGTAGGCAGCCTAGTGTAGTAAAACACAAAAAGGTAACTTTTTTCCCCCCAAACAGGAAGGTATTAAAGAAACACATACAGGGAAAAAGGGCACAAGTGGCACACTTTAAATACAGATCACCTGTGTCTCTCTGTCTCTGGACAAATAAACTACTTTAATGTGTTTTGTTACTAAGTACCACAATTTGTTTTTATTTGCGGGCAGAGACAACCACAAAACAGCAACAAAGGAAATTAGTACCACACAATATGTTAATGGTCTGGATGGGAGGGATCAACAAGAAATGTCTTGAAAATGACTGTTTTAATATATACTGTTTATAATGTGTGCGTCAAGTGAGACACAAACAATGCTATAACAGAGAAATGGTAAAGTATGTAAGTTAACTAAAACAGGAACACTGCACGGTTTGCAGAGTCAAGCTCCAACAATAACATACAGGGGAACAATTCAACAATGCAGTGCGACTGTAATAGACAAGTTCCAGTGATCGAGTAGAAGAACTTTATAACTGTTGATTTTCACAATTTTAGTAACACACAAGTAAACACGCCAGATAACAGAACTAACCACAAAAAAAAAAGGATCAGCTCTGTGTGTTTAAAACTTTAAAATTCAAAATCAATTCACAACTAAAAGCAGAAGAATGGTATATAACACAACTAACAGCAGCAGGAACTCTCTCAAACAGGACAGAGAAACTTTTCAAAGAAAATAAATTGCAAGATATGTATTTATTTATTTATTTTATTTATTTAACTTTTGTTAATCGGGTAAGAGCCATGAGCCAAGTCCCTTTTTCAGGCTCAACCCAGGACCAGAAGTCAAGATATCAAAGTACAAAATGTACAAAATCAAATATTGCGATACAAAAACCAAAAAACATAGGCATGCATCAACAATACTACATCACATAACATCATTACAATACATCAACATCACATTTCTTCAAAAACACTTACATTGCACTTTACCCATATAATATTGTTTCAATCTTTGTTTAAAATCAGTATGACTATTAGTATTAAATAAAGTTATTGGCAAACAATTCCAGTATTCAGCTACCATAGCAGAAAAGGCACGCTCGCCCATTTTAGTATTCATTTTTGGTACCACTAACTTTATAGCTGTAGATGATCTTAACAACCTTTTGGTTTCCCTAAACTGACATATATAACAAAATTAATAAGAAATAACAGTAAATAGATAACTCACAATTGTGAGTAAATATACCAATCTGCTTGGCTAGAAATAGCCTGCATTGCTTTACACTCCTACCCTATCCCACACAACTCTTTCAAAGACAGCTGAGAAAAGAAAACCTAATTCAAACTACGTATTATACAAAAATTCACAAAATTAGAAAATGTTCCCTAGTACCAGGCACTACCAGCACAGCAGCACTAGGAAAAAACTTTATATTTTGCATCAATTAACTCTCAAAAACAAGTTTTAGCTATGGTTTCAAAGGCTTTATTGGCTCTGATGCACCACAACACACTGCTTTCTGACTCAACATGCAGCAGAATGAGCTGGAAACAAGCTACATTTGACTTTTGACCTATTTACCCACAATGCACTGCAAATTTCACCTTTGTAGCAAAATTTCACCGGCGAAATCAAAAGTTTCGTGGGTTAAATTCCACCACAAGGTGAAATTTGGATCATCAATGCGCAAAATTGTCATGGTAAGTGAAATTTAGCCGTTATGAGAAATCAAGGAAACAGGCGAAATTTTGTTTCGCAGAGGCGAAAAAATTTGCGTAATTGCTGAATTAAGTGAAAAATTTTGCCAGGCAAAATATTTCAATTTCACACAACACTAATGTTGGTGAGAGACATTACTTTCCTGAAAGCAAAAGTAAAAACATTGGAAAATAATGGCCACCATGGTAATATCTGGATTAAGGGGTTCGCTCCTTGACTGGCATCCCAGTCAGATTTGTTGTCTAATTTTGAGCATGTTATTCTCACAGACCAATTTTTATTATTCCAAGACTCTGGAGTTTGAAGACAGTGACAGCCTTTGTTGTTCTAGTGTGGTCTATGCCATAGGAAGGGGTTGCAGTATGACCATTGACTGCTATTGCCACTTTGTCCAGCCTAGAGGCTAAAAAACATTTACTACAGACTGCCAGAGCTCATAAGGATATAATATGGGAGGGGAGTTGGTTGGAATTTTCCTAGACCTCTCTTAGACTCAGGATAGGAAGCAACAGCTCCAGGTAGTCAAGAAGTCCCCTATGGAAAAGGGAGTATTGGTGCAGTTTCTCTTTCCTACACGGGTGCAGGTCCACAAGAACACAACATATATTTGTATAGATCCTGAGGTGTCTGAAACCTTTTTGGGTAAGCTTAAATTAGAGGACGGCCCCAGGAGCTCAACTCAGAAGGGACTAATGACTGATTATAAGGACATGGTTTAATAAGCTTGCATTCTGAATTGAGTTCACTTTTTGGGGTTGTGGCATTTACCATGATGTATGGGTTTCTGCACTAGATGGTTTGCTCAAGATCATTTTTTTAGGTAATAATATAGACCTGTTTCACTCTGTAATGGGTTTTCTTTGCAATGTACTGTATGTTACATGTTACCTTATTTGAATCCAGTAGTAATGTAAAGAGTGTGGTTCATAATAGTTTCATTGTGTAAGAACACACTTCTCAGTTTGCGGACTTGAGAAAATTTGTGATAGTGCATCCTTCCTACTGCGTGGTGTCATGAATAGACATCTGTATGTAGAGAGTATGATACAGTATTAACTTGACTGAACCAAGAGTGTCTGAACTATGCTCTCCTTTCTCTTCACTGGTTTACCAGCCATTTATTTACTATTTAAGTGGGGGAAGCAGGAGCAGTGACTTAACAAACATTTTGTGGTGAGAGTACCATGTCATACAACTTCATTTCACTGGACTTTATCTTCTACTTATTTGACCTGGGACTTATAGGCAATTGCTGAGTTCTGTTTATTTGACTTTTATACTTTTATGTATCCTGAATAGTATTGGTCTGTAAGTTTTAAGTATCTACCAAGACACAGAGCAAGAAGAGTAGGGCCAAGAAACCAAGCTTGTTGAATCGGGAGGTCTTGGAAGGGATGATGGAAAAAAAAGCAGCATTTAGGAGGTTCAGGAAATCTGGAAGTGGGGAGGACAGGGAAGTGTATGTGAAAAAGTTCAAAGAGGTAACCAGACTAGTCTGGGTTGCCTAGGCTTCCGGAGAGCTGAGACTGGCAAAGGGCATCAAGGATGTGGAAAAGGACTTTTTCGGGTACATAACGGAGAGAAGGAGCTGCAAGGACCATACAGTGAGGATAAGAAAGGACAGGGGGTGGGTGGAGAAATGGGTAGAGCCGTCAGAAGCACTAAATGAGTACTTTTGTTCTGTATTCATGAAAGAGAAGGGCAGTCAGCTTCCTCAGGGGATGGGGAAGGTGGGCAAGGGGAGAGGGGTGACAAATTAGGTAATTACAAAGAGCAGGGTGCAGGAGGGTCTGAAGGCTCTGAGGGTGGATAAGGCACCAGGACCAGACAGCATTCACTCTAGGGTGCTGAAAGAACTGACAGAGGTCCTAGCAAGGCCACTGGCAGACCTGTTCAATATCTCCCTGGACACAGGATGTGTACCACAGAGCTGGAGGATGGCTCATGTGGTGCCCCTCCACAAAAGCGGCTCAAAGGATGAACCAGGCAATTACAGACCAGTAAGCCTCACATCCTTTGTAGGGAAACTAATGAAGACAATCCTGAAAGAGAGGCTGATAACCTTTTTGGAAGACAATGGACTCCAGGACAGTCAGCAACATGGGTTTGTCTTAGGGAGATCCTGTCAGACCAACCTAGTTGAGTACTACGACTGGGTGATGAAGGAACTGGACAAGAGCCATGCAGTAGATGTCCTGTATTTGGACTGTAGTGAGGCCTTTGATTCAGTGCCTCATGGGCAGTTGGGGGGAAGTTGGAGTATGTGGGGGGGACAAAGATGGTGAACTGGATTTTGAACTGGCTGAAGGGGAGGCAGCAAAGGGTGTTGGTGGGGGGGGACTTTATCCCCAAGGGGTGTGACGAGTGGGGTTCCACAGGGCTCAGTACTGGGCCCAGTGCTGTTTGGGATTTTCATATCGGATATCTCACATGGCATCAGGAGTAAGATTAGTCTGTTCACTGATGATACCAAGATGGGGTCAGTGGTGGACAACATAGTAGGGTGGCAAGGGCTACAGGATGACCTAACTAAACTGAAAGAGTGGTCTGAAATGTGGCGGTTGGGGTTCAATGCTAAGAAGTGCAAGGTACTGCACTTTGGAGCAAGGAACTCTTGGAGGAGCTACCAGTTGGGAGGGGTTAAGTTAGTTACCACTGAGGAAGAAAAGGATCTAGGGGTGGTTATAAAGGGGAATATGAACAACTCAGCTCAGTGCAGGAAGACAGCAGCTAAAGCCAACAGGATGCTCAGGTGCACTGTGATAGGAATCTCTTCCAGAAGGAGGGAGGTGACCCTGCCTCTGTACAGGAAACTGGTCAGACCGCACTGGGGCTGCCTCTTTTGGAAGAGGTAAAAGCCGGACACTAAACCACACCCTAAACTCCACCCCAGCCCCACTCCCTTTTCATGGCTGATCATGCATTTCTTCCTCTCAAAAGCCATTTGTTAGATCAGTGAAGACTTTAATGGAACAGTAAAAGACAACACTTAAAGCAGCAGTTCAACAAAAATGTTAACATGCTGTACCTGTTAAATTTGCTTTTCTTGGTTATTCCTAATTATTTATTCACTGAAATTATTCTACCATGTAAACATGTAGGGATAAAGGAAACCTCATTTACAGATATTGGGGGGGGCAGGGAAATATTGTAAATAGTATACAATTATATATGATAAACAAATTGCGTGTTTCCTATAACGTGTATTCTATGTTTTTCCTGGATCCAATTCCTTTTCATGTCTCCAGTACTATTCTGTAGGCAAAAGAACTGAACATACTTTTTACTGAAGGAAATTACTATTTTACAAAAAATAATTTAAAACATTTCAAAATATTTAAATACTGTTAGAGGTGAAAAAGTTTACCAGCAAATAAAAGTGGAAGACAACTGAATATTTTACTGTTACAAAAAGTAAGGGCAGTCTTTTTGCCCAGATTTGCTACTGTTCTGCTTTTGAGATGTAGAGTGGAAAAGATTCAATTAAGTATCTGCTAATGGTTTTAATGACCATACTTTACACCTCCCAGGTTGACTGCTTTTGCAAAGAAAGGGCTATTGTATATTGACAACAAAAAACGTGTTTGTAAACTGGAACTGCAGCTGAAACAATGAATGATATGATAAACTCTGTTTCTAAGGTATGTGAGCACTCAAAATTGCTCAAAAACCTGACTATCACTGAGCAAAATTGGATTACCTGATAGGGACCCTGAAAACCAAATCACCAGGTAAAAAACCTGACAAGTGTCAACCCTAGACCACACCTGGAGTACTGCGTACAATTCTGGTGCCCGTTTCTGAAGAGGGATGTCAGATTATTGGAGGGGATACAGCGTAGAGCAACAAAGATGATCCAGGAATTAGAGGACAGACCCTACGAGGACAGGCTGAGGGAGTTCAATATGTACTCACTGGAGAAGAGAAGGGATCAGGGGGATATGATTGAGACCTTTAAATACATGACAGGGAAAAACAAGACAGGTACAAAAGGGGTATTTATGTTGGGGGTGGGGACATGAGAGGGCATGGTCTCAGATTGGAGGGGGGAAGATATAGAAGAGAGATGAGGAGACATTTTTTCACAGAGAGGGTGGTGGCTAAGTGGAATGGTCTGCCCAAGGAGGTGGTATCCTGTAGTACAGTGGACAGTTTTAAAAGGGAATGGGACAAGGTGAGGGTGGTTAAATGCAAGGGATGGGGAAGGTGGGGCAGCTGCAATGTAGAGGGCTAACTGCACGTTCGAGCAAATTTGATCGACCATGAGGCCTGTTTCTGCTGGCAGATTTGTATGTTCATGTAACCCCCAGGTGGCACTATCCCAAGGGCTACTACCCCTGCCTGCTTGACTACTGACAGGTTGAGGGGCCTAGGTTCTATGGTGGGTGCCTCCACCCAGAGGTCAGGGTTTGTAATGGTTGGTCTAGTTTGGTCACAGCCCTCTGGGACACTGAGACCCCCTTCTAAGCCCTCTAATGGCCCACACGATGCACAGGAGTTACAGTACCAATACCCTACATGTACACACTGTTCATTCATAAGGTACCACTTACCCTCGAGACTGATTCGCTGGTTCGTCTCTGAGGACCCCCTGAAAAATAAGGTTAAGCAGCATACACAAACCAATACAGTGCTTGACATGAAGGAACTGACACTTCAGACAGTTTAAAATTTAACAACAACAAATCTGATTTATTTAGGGAACAAAAACAAGGGGGGGGGATCAGGTTAATTAGTGGCATTAAATCACAGTACTGCGCACACATACAGGGTCTGAATAGTCACACTCTGAGTATCCAGGTTGGGAGAAGGGGGCTAGCCAGGTCCATTGCCCGGGGTTGGCTGGCAGGTGCAGATGGATAGGGCCCTGTAGAAGAAAATATATGCACAACACCTAATTGTAATCCGGAGCCTGATGGCTCAGTCCATGAAGCAAAGAAACAACAAGAATTAGATGACACACTTGTGATTGAAAACAGGCTGCAGGGGAATACCCTGATTTGTACTCATAATACCCAAGCTGAGAACCGGATGGTGGATGTTCTTCTGGATTGTCAGAAACAGCAGAGTATGGAGACAAGGTCCTTCTGACTGGACCCCACTGCAGTTTATAGCAAACGGATTTAGTTCGAGACAAGCTGGGGTTTGCTTCCAGCTTCAACACACAGCACGCAGCACAGGGGATTGAAAATTACGATTCCCCATAAGCACTACGCACATTCATATGTAAAAGGAAAGTACTATACCAGGCAGGCTGCTCCTCGATCCTGATCGCAATTACTGCAAGATACCCGAGAGCAAACATAGCAGCTTCAGTTCCTGACAGACCCAGCATGATTCAGCAATTTCTCCAGTCTTCTACAGGGTGAGCCTGGTTTCTACACTTCTGGTGCTTCTTTCTCTTCACAACTCAGATTCAGTCCAAACTGGCACTCACAAAGTCTGCAGACCAAAACTCAGGGCCTCACAAGCACTTCCCACGCGAAACTACACACTGCAGAAGCACACAGCTCCTTCTCTCTTCACTGCCACAACTGATCTGATCTTTCTAGTCACAGAGCAGGGCATTTACTTTAGCTCCACACTATTCTGTTGGCTGATTCAGCTGTCACTCACAAGACTCTCTTTGTTGATAGAAAAAGGTGCCAAGGTTAAAACTACATTTTCCAGAGTCTCTGCCCATACAATCCCCTTGTGGCTGGCTCAAAATTGAGAGTCCAAGTTCCGATTCATCCACAGGCTCCATTTTAGAGTCTCCCTATCATCCTGATTGGTCCAAGTCAGCTATTCAGAACCAAAATGGAAGAGCTACACTGAAACAGTTCGTGCTGAAATGAAGACAGGTTAGACAAATTACATTTTCTCAGTCACTCTAAATGATTTCTGTCAAACAGTTTTATCTTTCAACAAGGCTCCCTCTGCACATGTAGCAACAGCAGAAACGGAGTGAACTGACAGCAGCCCAGGTGGGATTCGGGCATTAGAACACACAGTCCCCCCATACAAACTAATTAAGTCTGCAAGCAGACAGCTCTTAAAGAGACAGTACGTGGAGGCTCAAATAGCACTCACTTGGAACCACATTCAAACAGCTCAGATGCCGAACACCGCCCAGACTTGGAGCATTCAGGCAAGCTCCTGGAAGACATTTGGGAACCCTCATTTGCAGGGGGGTTGCACCCTTCCTGGCCTGGAAAAACTTGGCATCTGTGTCAAGTAAGTACCCCCATAAATTTCAACACAACCATGTACATTTACATCAATATCACATTAGGCATATACATGTAATCATCAGTCAACATATCACCTTACCAGAAACATATTTCTGAAACTTTTCAGTACATCACTTTGTACACAGTATTATACACACATTGTACCATAACTCAGGTTATTACCTCCTGTACATGAAACCTGAAGAGAGGGGGCCCTTCCCTATCAGCTACCTTGGGGCTGGATGGAGCAGGGGCACCATACCTAGAGGGCAACACAATTAACTTGGAGTTAGCACTGATGTTCAATTTGGGCAATGAGCTTGGGGACACATACACTCCTTTATGAACGACATCGAGAAGCAAGTCCACAGGACTCCCAAGGGAATCATAACTGAGGTGCACCACAGGTTTTACAGCTCGACCAGTCTTTCTATGGGGAACTGTTACAGTCTCTGCACTCTAAGCCTCATTTTCAGCATTGTCCTCACTTGTCAGGGGAGTCTCCATTGGAGTAGAGAGGCTAGAACTTGGGGCACTTTCAGCTCCAGGAGTTACAATCTCTGAGTCCACAACACTTGGCTCACATGGAGAGCATTCGGACACTGGCAGTGGACCATCAGGGCACTCAAAATACTCTTCTTGTTCTGGTATATCACTAGTCTGTTCCAGTCCATCATTCTCCTCCTCTGAAAGAGTTCAACCATACACAATGATTCCATATCATCTGACTTGATGCTTTGCACTTCACTTTCTGGGAGCATTGGATCCAGAGACAAAGCTGGGGGCTTAGACAGTCCAGAAGGCCCAGCTTCACCTCCAGGATTGACTAGGGGATTGCCCCGAAACAATTGTCTCAGTTCGTAAGAAGGGTAGTATTCAAAGCCACACTCACTTTCCTCTGACATGGACTGACAGTCATGTTCAGCTGGGACTTGTGGAGGGGAACACTTTAACTCAGCTTCTGTAGGTGCAGACTTTCTTGATTTTTTCTTAGCAGCAGCTCTAGTCACTGGTCCAGAGGGGCATTTTCTGGGGCTCACACTCAATCAAGATTTGTCCAGTGGGCAGTAAATGATTTCTATGCATTGTTTTAACATCTTTTGAATTATTCTCAGGCCTTACTTTGTACACAGGCAGATCATCTAGTTTGCCCACTACAATGTGAGGAGATGGTGCCATCTGTCAGCAATCTTATGTTTGCCATGCAGTCCCAGATTTCTTAGCAATCCTCTCCTCCTGGAGTTCCTGTGCTTTCACCTTTTATCATACCTTTCTTTGTTGGCCAGATTTCTTTTGGCAGCCATGGTTTGAGCCAGTTGGTATGCATGATTTAGCTGGGCCTTTAACTTTTGCACATACTGTAAATAATTGTCAGCTTGAACCCCATCAGGAGAGACTCCAAAACACACATCTACCAGCAGTCGAGCTTCACTTCCAAACATCAGGCAGTAGGGGGAGAACCCAGTGACATCACTTTTGGTGCAGTTGTAGACATGTACCAGGGTGCTAATTTGTTGGCTCCATCTAGGCTTGTCCTTTGGGTGGAGGGTGCCTAGCATATCTAGCAAAGTGTGGTTGAAATGTTCAGGCTGTGGGTCCCCTTGGGGGTGGTAAGGAGTGGTTCTGGACTTTTGCATTCCCCACAGAGAAAGCATCTCTTTGATCAGATGACACTCAAAGTCTCTCCCTTGATCAGAATGGATTCTTTGTGGAGCCCCATAGTGAACAAAAAAGTTTTCTACAAGCACTTTTGCCACAGTGGATGCCTTCTGTTCCTTGGTAGGGAAAGCTTGGGCATATCTTGTAAAATGGTCAGTGACCACCAGCACATTACTAATATTTCTTTGATCTAACTCCAGACTCAGAAAATCAATACAGACCAGCTCCATGGGTGCACTGGTGGTGATGTTAACAAGGGGGCAGCCCTCTGGAGCAAAGCTTTCCTCTGTAAGCAGTGACTACAAGTTTGAATGTGTTGCTCAACATCAGCCCCCATCTTAGGCCAATAGAATCTGGATCTCACCAAGTCAAGTGTTCTGTCTATACCAAGGTGCCCCATGTGGCTGTGTAAGGACCTCAGTACTGAGTCTTGAAAGGCAGTGGGCAGCACTAGTTGTTGTTTGTCTATTTGTCCCTCTCTGTCTACTGTTTCTCTGTATAAGTCTATTGATCAGTTTCAACTTAGGACCTTCCTTGCATAGCAATGCAGTTCTCAAATCAGTGGAGCATAATTTGGACACATCTTTCCCTGCATAGAGGGCTTCTAAAGCTGATTTGATCATGGGATCTCGGGATTGAGCCCGCTGAATACTGTCATTGTCCAGCTGAAGCAGTGCACCAATGTCTATTGCAGAAAAGTGGCAATAAGCAGCAGGTATGCAATTCTCAGAGGGTCCCAAACAATCCACCATACAGTCCACTGCGTCCGTGGACATCTGTTCCTCCCTGTCAAACTTCTGGCAGAGTGCTCGAATATCAGGTTCCGACAGTCTGACCCAGTCATTCCGGGGAACAGGCCTCCAGAAGAGAGCATCAGCATCTATGTGGTTCAGGCCTGCTCTGTATTCAACAGCATAGTCGTATGTAGATAATGCAGAAAGCCACCTATGGCCAGTGGCATCCAACTTAGCTGAAGTCTGCAGATAGGTCAAAGGATTATTGTCAGTTTTTTCTAGTATCTTAGCCCCATACAGGTACTCATGGAATGGGTCAACAATAGCCCACTTCAAAGCTAGGTACTCTAACTTATGTATAGGATAGTTCTTTTCGGATGGGGTCAGGCTTCAACTGGCAAAGGCCACTGGTCTCAGGCCATTCTCGTGTTCTTAATACAATACAGCCCCCAAGCCTTGCAGGCTAGCATCAGTGTGCAAGACATAGGGCTTCGCTGGATCTGCATAGGCAAGGACAGGAGTGTGGGTAAGTTGATATATAATCTCATGAAAAGCAGCTTCACACTCAGGTGTTCATCTGGCTCCAGATACTTCATTGGGATGGAAATACACTCTCTCAGGCTCAGAAGAAACTGACCTCTTGTATTTTTTGTGGGTAGGAGGGTAACCTTGAGTAAGATTAAGTAAAGGACGGATCACTATTGAATAGTCCTTGATGAAACAGCGATAGTAGCCACAGAATCCCAGGAATCTTTGCAGTTCTTTTAGATTGTGGAGCTGTGGCCAGGTGGTCAAGGCTTCAACTTTACTTGGGTCGGTGTCTATTCCCTCAGTGGAGACTATGTGTCCCACATACTTTACAGATGTTTGGAAGAATTGACATTTATCGATAGACAGTTTTTGGCCAAAGTCTTCTAGTCCAACACCTTGAGCAATCTGCTCTCATGTTCTTCCACTGAGCTGCCAAACATAATAACATCATCCAGGTACACCAGGCACTCTAATAAGTTCATGTCCCTCACTGCACACTCCATCAGTCGTTGAAAAGTGGCTGGGGCACCTGAAATCCCTTGAGACATCCTCATGAATTCATAGAAGCCAAGTGAACAGATAAAGGCTGTCTTCTCACGGTCTTCCGGGGCCATCGGGATCTGGTAGTACCCACTGTGAAGATCCAGCATGGAGAACCACTTGCTACCATTCAGGCAGTCTAAAGCATCCTGGATGCAGGGCATTGTATACTGATCAGGGATAGTCAGCCGGTTCAAGGTGCGATAATCCATGCACATTCTTACTGTCCCATTCTTTTTTCTCACTACCACAATAGGTGAAGCATGTGGGCCTCTGGATTCTTGTATTACACTAGCAGCAAGTGTCTCTTGCAGATGCCGTCTCACATCATCTATGTCAGTAGGTGCCAGGCATCGAGATCTCTCATGAAATGGCCTTTCATCATGCAGCCGGATGTGGTGCTCAGCTCCTTGCACACATCCTATGTCCCATTCTTTGAAAGAAAACACCTGGTCTCTCTGGGCAAGCTTTCTACTGATTTTTATCTTCCATTCTGCTGGCAATGGGGAGTCACCAAAATCAAACAAGTCGGGCGTCACTCTGTCATTCTCCCTGAACACTTGTTACTAGGCAACACTGCAGTATCCGCACAATGCACATTAGCCAGGGTGCAACCTCTATTTGCTCGAATCTCTCTATCAGACACATTATGAACTTGGACCATTACCCATCTGGTATAAGCATGGCCTCTGGCAGGCAAAATATTTGGCTTGACCAGCAGTCCTTCTGGCAATTTCCCATCGCCTGGAGCATCCAGCATGAGGATTTTATTCTTGACATCCTTTCTGATACGGACCTCTCCCTGTAAGGTACACTGGGCATTTGGCGCCAGGATCAGAGACTCAGGATCCTTTTTTTCAGACAATTCCAACCGGTTCATCTGGTTCCACTTTATCAGCATCTCTCTGGGCATGATAGGCCTTCTTGATCAATGCCGGAATTCTTAGAGCTCTACCAGTCTGTGACTCCCGTTTCTCATAATACAACTGTGCCAACCATCCAAACATATGCGCATTCGTCCCAATTAGTAGCGGAACCCCATCATACAGTCCAGTAGGGGGACACACTAAGGCCAGGGTCTCTACTTGCTCTGCCACTCCAGCCACGGAGGTGGGGAAAGACAGCCAAATTCGGATACACCCGGAGTAGGGGTAGGCCTTCTCACTTAACCCCTATAAATGCAGTCCTTCCAATGGTTGTAAGGGTATGTGTGACAAATGCTTCTGATACCAATCCTGGAACATAATTGTCACTTGGGAGCCACTGTCTAATACAGCTCTTGTAGACACTCCATTCACCTTTACAGTGGTCTCCATGGAGGGACCCACTATTCTGGACCTGTCTGGAGAGGCGGTAGCGGGGGTCCGGGCAACTGACCTTGCCACAAAGAGACGTGAGTTAGCATTTTTGAGACCCTCACTGGGATCATTTCATGCACCTCTTAACCACTGATTTGTTCTCTGAAGCTCTCCTTGTAGCCTATATACAACTTTGTGTGTGTTTTTTTGGGACTGGCATTCTTTCTTCATGTGCCCATCCTTCCCACAATTATACCAAAATATACTTTCTGGAGTTTGAGCTTGCCGAGGCATCACACTGGGACCCAGGAAGGAGTACTACTAACTGGACACCTTGGTGCCATTTCTGTCTGCGGTGTGATAAGCATTTGGAGGCATCTCATCAATTTCCCCACTTCCATGGTCAAGACATCGAGTTTTGAGCTATTGTCAGCAGGAGATGCCTGGGTGGGTACCCTCACCCCCATAGCAGAGGCAGTCGGATATTGGTCGGGGCCTGTACTTGCAGGCACAGCCTTCATAAAGAGACTGTTTTTGAATTCCCTGAACTCTCTCAGCAGTTCACCACATGGTGGCACACCCTCATTGGTCCCCACTTCACAAGGAACTTCCAATGTTGTGATCACTTGGGCTGCACTCACCCCAGAATTAGAATCCCCCTCCTCATCTTCAACTTCCCAAAGTTCTTTTATTAAGTCACAATAGTCAAGTGGGTTACTCCTTCTGTCTGGGAGCCTTAATTGAAGGAGCTGCAATTTAGAATGATTTGCATGCTGTAGTAGGTGCTCCAACCTTACACGGTTTAAGTCACTGGTGGCTACCCCACCTTTTCGGTAAGCCTTCTACAGAGCTCTTTCCAGACGAGTAACATATGCAGAAAAACTTTCCCCTGGCCACTGTTTTGTACCTTGAAATTTCCACATCAAGCTCTCCCCTGACTCAATGCTCCCAAAATTGCCTTCAAGTGCAGATAGGTACTTCTGGGCAGATGCATCAGGATTTGTGAACGTCAACAATTTAATGGCCTCTAGGGCAGGACCCATCAGACTTTCTACGATTCTTTTTTGTTTCTCAGCCTCCACACACTGCCATTCAGGTATCAGAGGGGCAACACAATCTATCCAGGTGTCCCAATCATCCTCCACCTGGGGGGTGGGGAGGGTGCCAGAGAAGATCCTCAACCTTCGGTAAGAGTCGTGACTAATGGCAGGTGCAGAAATAGGAGTCTGCATTGGTTCAGCCACCATAACGGGTACTGGAGCGGGAGATAGTGTTGGGTAAGGAACACCCCCAGGTGGCAAGAATAGTTTCTTTAAGTCCTCCACAGTTTTCCCTTCCTCCAGCAACAATTTAGTAACTTTCTCCTCAAAAGTTTCAGATAGTGGGGGGGCTCATTCCCCCCCTGTATCTATACTGTCCTTAATTATCACTCTCCAGGCAGTGAGGGCTCCCTCTGGGGTAATAGTCTGTGGCACTTTGGAGCTATCTATGGGGTCCTTAAACTCTACTAGGGCCATGAAAACGTAGGTGAGCAGATCAGCATGTCGATCCACCACGACAGGCTTTTGTAAACCTTCCACCTTGGAAAGTACTCTCTGTACAATGTCCATATTGATACCCAGAGGGATGTCCAGGATAAGCATAGCATTTTGGGGGCTGATCTCCTCCCCAGTACACCACTCAACAAACTGGTGCACAGCCACTTCTGTCGGGGTACCCATTTATTTTTTTAACAGTGGTTCATAAATGTGGCCACTAGAGGACACAAAATCCCAGTGGTGAGCCTCCAAGATGTAACCCCCAGGTCGCACTTTCCCAAGGGCTACTACCCCTGCCTGCTTGACTACTGACAGGTTGAGGGGCCTAGGTTCTATGGCGGGTGCCTCCACCCAGAGGTCAGGGATTGTAATGGTTGGTCTAGTTTGGTCACAGCCCTCTGGGACACTGAGACCCCTTCTAATCCCTCTAATGACACACATGATGCACAGGAGTTACAGTACCAATACCCTACATGTACACACTGTTCATTCATAAGGTACCACTTACCCTTGAGACTGATTCGCAGGTTCGTTTCTGAGGACCCCCTGAAAAATAAGGTTAAGCAGCATACACAAACCAATACAGTGCTTGGCATGAAGGTACTGACACTTCAGACAGTTTAAAGTTTAACAACAACAAATCTGATTTATTTAGGGAACAGAAACACGGAAGGGGGAAATCAGGTTAATTAGTGGCATTAAATCACAGTACTGTGCACACATACAGAGTCTGAAAAGTCACAGTCTGGGTACCCAGGTTGGGGGGGCTAGCCAGGTCCATTGCCCAGGGTTGGCCAGCAGGTGCAGATGGATAGGGCCCTGTAGAAGAAAATATATGCACAACACCTAATTCCATGAAGCAAAGAAACAACAAGAATTAGATGACACACTTGTGATTGAAAACAGGCTGCAGGGGAATACCCTGATTTGTACTCACAATACCCAAGCTGAGAACTGGATGGTGGATGTTCTTCTGGATTGTCAGAAACAGCAGGTCATGGAGACAAGCTCCTTGTGACTGGACCCCATTGCAGTTTATAGCAAACGGATTTAGTTCGAGACAAGCTGGGGTTTGCTTCCAGCTTCAACACACAGCACAGGGGATTGGAAATAGTGGTTCCCCACAAGCACTACGCACATTCATATGTAAAAGGAAAGTACTATACCAGGCAGGCTACTCCTCGATCCCGATTGCAATTACAGTAAGATACCCAGGAGCAGACACAGCAGCTTCGGTTCCTGACAGTCCAAGCATGATTCAGCAATTTACCCAGTCTTCTACAGGGTGAGCCTGGTTTCTACACTTCTGGTGCTTCTTTCTCTTCACAACTCGGATTCAGTCCAAACTGGCACTCACAAAGACTGCAGACCGAAACTCAGGGCCTCACATGTGCTTCCCATGCGAAACTACGCACCACAGAAGCACACAGCTCCTTCTCTCTTCACTGCCACAACTGATCTGATCTTTCCAGTCACAGAGCAGGGCATTTCCTATAGCTCCACACTATTCGGTTGACTGATTCAGCTGTCACTCACAATAAGACTCCCTCTGTTGGTAGAAAAAGGAGCCAAGGTTAAAACTACATTTCCCAGAGTCACTGCCCATACAATCCCCTTGTGGCTGGCTCAAAATTGAGAGTCCAAGTTCCGATTCATCCACAGGCTCCATTTTAGAGTATCCCTATCATCCTGATTGGTCCAAGTTAGCTATTCAGAACCAAAATGGAAGAGCTACACTGAAACAGTTCGTGCTGAAATGAAGACAGGTTAGACAAATTACATTTTCTCAGTCACTCTAAATGATTTCTGGCAAACAGTTTTATCTTTCAGTAAGGCTCCCTCCGCACATGTAGCAATGGCAGAAACAGAGCGAATTGACAGCAGCCCAGGTGGGATTCGGGCATTAGAACACACAGTTCCCCCATACAAACTAATTAAGTCTACAAGCAGACAGCTCTTAAAAAGACAGTATGTGGAGGCTCAAATAGCATTCACCTGGAACCACATTCAAACAGCTCAGATGCTGAACACCACCCAGACTTGGAGCATTCAGTCAAGCTCCTGTAAGACTTTTGGGAACCCCCATTTGCAGGGGGGTTACATTCGTATGTAAGTGCTAAAAACAGTAACGCACCAAGTAACTAGACAAAATATAAAATCCGGTTAAGAGATACTAAAAGGGCAATTAGTAAGGGCAAAGCGGGATTATGACTTAAATTTAGCAGCTAGGGTTTGAGATAACCATAAATCCTTCTACAAATATATTAACAATAAAAAGCAGAGAGCTGGAGAGGTGGGGCCTTTTTTGCAAATACAAATGGGGTGTTAGTCTCTAATACAAGATCAATGGCAGAATTACAAAATCAGTGCTGTATTTTGTGACAATATTTAATATAAAAATTCTACTGAATAAATCTCATAAGGACAATGCTAATGCTATACCGATAACCCTAAATTCTGATGATGTAAGGTTGAGGCTCAAGAAATTAAATACCAACAAGGCCCAGGGTCCGGATGGAGTGCATCTGAGATTGCTGAAGGAGTTGGCAAAGGAATTGTCAGGAACCTTGACCCAGATTTTCCAGAAATCCTTTGATGAAGGGGCTGTAGTGGACTCCTGGAGGAAAGCCCATGTGGTTCCGTTGTATAAAAAAGGAAGACTAGTGTAAATGACAGTGCGTGACATGGCTTTACAAAGGTTCATTCCTGTTAAACCAATTTGCTAGAATCTTATGGGAACGTTAGCAGAGCCATTGATGTCCTGGCACACATAGGGACTAATGATCTCACCAGCCAGTCAGTTGTGGAGGCCAAGGACCACCTGAACAGGCTTGGAGATGAATTGTTATCCATTTCATCCAGCATCTCCTTCTCTGAGATCCTGCCAGTCTGGAAGAGGGGGGCAGATGGACAGAAGGTCAGAGAAGGGGAGATAGGGGATCTAAACATGTGGCTCAAGGGCTGGTGCCAAGAAAAAAAGACACAAATTTGTGGGTAACTGGCAACAGTTTTGGGAGCGAAAGTTCCTTAAATTCGATGAACTGCATCTGACTAAGGAAGGAGTCAATGCATTGGGTCAGAAGTTTGAAGTCTTTGCAGAATATTTAAACTAGCAAATGGGGAGAGTGATGCAGCACCTGATACATCGAATGGGAAGAATACCCTTCCCCTCTCAGCTAGTGATCAAACAGGAGTTCAGCATGTTTGTAGTTCATTTCCATCACCAGGTAAAGAAAAGGTCGGCCCCCATCGGCCTTTGGGGAAGCGCAGTTCACCTAATAATTAACACACCAAAATGTAGCCAATGAAAATTATATATATTGTCGTTCTCAGGTCTGGAAAACAAGTTCCCAGACCTGTAGGCAACAATGACAGAGGCTAAACTGTACATAGTAGGCATTAGCGAGACATGGTTCACCAGTAACCACACTTGGGAGACTTCAGTACCTGGCTATGTACTGTTCAGAAGTGACCGAGGTGCAAAAAGAGAGGGGAGTGGCCCTTTATGTCAATGAAAATATCAAAGCTAAAGAATTTCAGAATACACATTAGAAGCCAGAAGAACTGTGGGTCACCCAAGAAACAGGAAATGGGACAGCCGTACGAACTGGGGTTGTCTACAGGTCTCCAGACCAGGGGCAGGACATAGACACATTACTGTTAGAAGATATACAAAACATGACAGCTAAAGGGGAGGTTCTGCTAATGGGAGACTTCAACATGCCAGATACAGATCGGTCAATACCAACAGGAACTTCCGCCAGAACTAGACACATAGTGATTCCTTGCAGGGGGAGGACCTCAAACAACTGGTAGGACAACCCACAAGAGACAGGGCTATCCTAGATCTAGTACTGACTAATGGGGAAAGGATCACAGATCTCCAGATAGGTCACCTGCAGGCCAGTGACCATCACATGGTATGGTTCAATTTGGCCACTAGAACTAAATCATCCCATTCCAAAGCAAAAATATGGGACTTCAGAGGTGCTGACTTTGGTAAGATGGCCAACAAAGTTAAGCTAGCCCCAGCAAGAAGAAATACAGGTGAAGGGGGTACAGGCAAAGTGGGCAAGCATTAAAGATGCAATACTTGAAGCAACATCCCATTGTGTTAGAGAGAAAAGCAAGAGCAAAAGAAGAAGGAAACCACTTTAGTTCTTAAAAACAGTAGCAGAACAGGCCATAGCCGGAAGGCTGGCATTCAGGAAATATAAGGGAATGCAGTTGGATGAAGATAGGGAGGCATACTAAACTTCCTTAGGGGCAGCAGAGAAGACAATAAGGCAGGCAAAGACCCAAACCAGGGAAACACTAGCATAAACAGTAAAAGAAGGGGACAAGACTTTCTATAGATACATCAGTGGAAGGAGAAAGTCCAGAGGGGGTATTGCTAAGATCAAAGGTGATAAGGGGGAG
Organism: Neoceratodus forsteri; assembly: GCA_016271365.2. Lineage (NCBI taxonomy): Eukaryota > Metazoa > Chordata > Ceratodontiformes > Ceratodontidae > Neoceratodus > Neoceratodus forsteri. Next base: position 764,630,331 of record CM057451.1, read on the forward strand.
TGTGTGGAGGAAGACCAAGGAAAAGCATCTATCCTAAATAGATATGAGGAGAAGGTAGGACAGGGCTCACAACTCAGCACCATGGACACAGGAGGAAGGGATGTGTACACTAGTCCCTTCACAAAAGAAAGGGTCCTACAAGAGCTCGCTACACTCAGGGTGGACAAGGCAATGGTCCTGATGGCATACATCACAGAGTGCTAAAGGAGCTAAGGGTGGAACTAGCAGAACCATTATCAGAACTGTTTAGTGAGACTCTGAGCACAGGAGAGGTCCCAGAAGACTGGAGAAGGGCTCATGTGATCCCACTCCACAAGAGTGGTAGATGTGAGGAGGCAGGTAACTACAGACCAGTCAGTCTTACCTCATTAGTGAGCAATATTATGGAGGCATTCCTTAAGGAAAGGATAGTGCAACACATGGAATCCATAGGAGCACTGGATCCAAGACAGCATGGGTTTAAAACAGGAAGGTCCTGTCAAACTAATCTCATAGATTTCTTTGACTGGAAACCTGAGTGGTGGACCAAGGGGGAGCAGTTGATGTCACCTACCTTGACTTCAGCAAAGCTTTCGATACTGTTCCACATAGAAGATTGATTGATAAGCTGGGTAGGCTTGGGGTGGGTCAGAAGTTGGTTAACTGGGTGGCAAACTAGTTGATGGGCAGAAAACAGAGAGTGGTGGTAAATGGTATACAGTCAGAAGAGATGCAAGTCACAAGTGCGGTACTTCAGGGATCAGTCCTGGGGACAGTCTTCTTCAGTATCTTCATCAGTGACATTGCAGATGGACTGGAGGGTATGGTTTGTCTGTTTACAGATGACACCAAGGTCTGCAACAGAGTAGATGATCCACATGGGATGGGCAGAATGAGAAGAGATCTGGATAAACTGGCAAAATGGTTGAAAGATTGGCAAATGGGGTTTAACGCAAAGAAGTGCAAGATCATGTACATAGGGAAGAGAAACCCTGAAGCCACCTATAGGTTGGGAGGGGAGTTGCTGGCAATCACAAGGGAAGAAAGAGGCTTGGGCATCATCATCACAGATGACCTGAAATCATCCAAGCAGACCACTAAAGCAGTAGGTAAGGCTAGAAGGATATTGGAGTGTATTAGTAGGGGTATCGCAAGTCGTAAGAGGGAGATAATAATCCCTCTTTACAAGACACTGGTTAGGCCCCATCTGGAGTACTGCATGCAATACTGGAGGCCGCACCTGCACAAGGACATTAACAAAATGGAAGCAGTCCAGAGAAAGGGCAACCAAAATAGTGCAGGGACTGCATCAGAAAACATATGAGGACAGATTAAAGGAGCTCAATATGTATACCCTAGAGCAAAGGAGGGAGAGAGGTGATATGATCAAAACATTCAAACATCTTAAGGGCATTAACAAGGTGAAAGTGTCTAACATGTTTCAATGTAAGAAAAAATAACAGGACAAGAGGACACAGCATGAGATTAGAGGGAGGCCAATTAAGTGGTAATGTGAGGACTTTTCTTTCACAGAAAGGGTGGTGAATGCATGGAACAGCCTACCTCAGGAAGTGGTGAGTATGAATAGAGTGCAGGGCTTCAAACAGGCATGGGATAGGCATAAGGGAGCAATACAGATGAGTATGAATAGAGAGGCCATTGACAGAGTACATGCCTATGGCACATTCATAAGGTAGAAATAATGGGTGGACTGGATGGGCCTTGCAGTCCTTATCTGCGGTCAACTTCTATGTTTCTATGTTTCTTGGACTGAGGTGAATCTGTGGATGTGGTATTTTTGGATTTTACCAAGGCTTTTGACGCGGTGCCCCATGGTGAATTCGTAGATACACTTATAGATAGCAATATCCACAGTAGGATAACAAGATGGATTTCTGCATTGCTGACCAATAGGTAGCAGAGAGTGGTAATAAGGGGGTTCAATTCCCAATGAGCTGAGGTGATCAGTGGGGTCCCTCAGGGGTCTGTGTTGGGGCCTTGCCTTTTCAAACTATTTATTTCTTCCATGGGGTGTAATGCAAGAATATGGATGTCTAAATTCGCTGACACATATGCATTGGGAACTAGGTGGATAGTGGAGAAGATAAAAGAGAGCTACAACAGGCTTTGCATAGTCTCAGTAATTGGGCAGATAAATACTGATTACATTTTAATTGAGAGAAATGTACCATAATGCACTTAGGGAGCAAAAACAATAAGTCTGACTGTATGTTACTGGGCAGAAAACTTAAGGTGGTAACCCATGAAAGAGATCTGGGCATCATGGTAACAAATGATTTGAAATTCAAAATGCAGTGTTATTATGTTATCCAAACATCCAATAGGATACTTACTAGTATTATGAGACATATAAAAAGCAGGCAGAGGGAGGAAGGAAGGAAAACAAAGCTGCTGTCCAACTCATTGGTGAGGCCTCACATTGACTATCGTGCCCAGTTTTGGGCACCAAGTATAACAGAGATTAAAAATCTGAGAGGGTTCAGAGGAGGGCAATGAGGATGGTTGGTGATTTAAAAAGCAAGCCATATGACGATAGGTTGAACTCCTTGGGCCTATTTTCCCTGGAATACCATAGATTAATGGGAGATATGTGTCTCCTATTCAGGGCAATGACAAACTCAGATTTCTGGAACTGTATAGGTCTTGAGTTGCAAAATCAGACTTATGGTACCAGATCCCACTCTTTACATTTAAAAGGAGAATCATGCCACACAAATAGGAGTTCAGGTTGGTACAACCAGAGGGTGGTGGGAGGGGAAGGGACCACTGGACTACCATGAATATATTTTTAAAACAACAGGCCAGAGATTGGAGAACAGGGAGGGGGAGGGACCACTGAAATACCACAGATATATCTTTAAAACAACAGGATGGCGGTTTTCAGTTTTCTTCTGAAATTTCCAGGGTACAGATGGCTTGTACCACTGATGTGTCTTGCTGGTTTTGTGAAAATAAAGATTGCTCCATTTACCAGCATAAAGTCACAGCTCTACTACAAACTTGTTGCTATATAGAGCATTTTGCAATATTTCATATTTGAACATAAATAGAAACTTCTATTCTAGAAATATAGCAGCTCTGACCACAAAGTCAACTAAACTAGGCAATATATTGTTTTATTCCACCAACCTGCTAATGAGAACATTAAAAAGGCTGCATATGCATTTTAAAGTAAGGGTTGAAAACTCAAGCAGTAAAACCAGCAGTAGCAAGGGGTCCCCCTCTACAGGCCCAGCAGTTGAATATGTGTGCATTCAGGAAGGAGCCGCACACATCTCAGTTTGAAAAATCTAACTGGTAGCCCCATCAATGGCACATGCATCAGGCCGGATACACAAACAAGATGTGAGCCTTTTCTTGCCCCCTTCGCCCTTTTAGCACAAGTTGTTTCCTGATGAGAATATAGCTTCTGAGCTGTCAATGGTGGAAGAAGTAACAGTCCAATTTAAAATAAATTAGACACAACTATCTGGCCCATTTTGAGAGCAGCTGTTTTTAAATGCCTTATCATCATTTGTACTGCAAAGGTGAAACTTAAATAACATCATTAGTGTGAGTGCACCCCCATGTTGAACGTCACAGTATTAATACCATGTGAAATTTTATATACAATGATGACACTGTTTTTTGTGATGTAACTTTTTTGTTAGTCCTGTTACCCCAATTTCCTCAAGATCTTACGGAGTCCTCCTGCAATCAGGATGATGTACTGAAGAACAAAATCAGTTGGAGGACATTGAGCTCCTTCCTGGCATCTCAGCCTTGCTCTCAGAAGAGACCAAAAGGGAAAGGATCCAGATTCATTTCAATGCAGTGCAGTAACTGCTCATATGCTGTTTTTGTTTTAAACCTAGATTTGTGGATTCTTTGTGGTACTGTCATTTCTTTTTTGTCTTTACTTAGAATTGTTTTTGGTCTGTTGAAAATTTAAAACCTAGTTTGGTGTACTTGTAGTGGTGCTGTTTTCCTTTGCTTTCTTTACATGCTGCACATTTTGTCTTGTCTATCTTGCCCTGTAGTTTGGGGAGGGATGCTAATTGTCTGACCTCTGGCCTCAGCTATGTGATAACTGGAGGTGGGGCTAAGTCAGATTTGTGGTAGCACCCTCCATCCCCGGCCCCCACTCTTAATTATATGCCCTGTTAAATCTGATTGACAGGAGCTAAGCACAGGGAATAGCAGGGGTTGTGGAGTAAGAGGAGCATAAGGGGGAGGAAGCCCGCCCTTGGCATAAGTGTTTTGACTCATTTATTTTGTTTTTTTGTTTTCCTTCTTTAAAAAAAGTATCTGAGGATCAGTGGCAGGATTTTCAGGACAGTAAATTAATAAAGAGGGAACTACAAAGAGAGCTTCAGTAACAGACAGGTATTGGAATAGCAGTATAAGTGCAGTGTTATGTGGGGGAGTGGTGTAATGCAGTGGATGCGAGGCAGCCATATTCAGTCAGACCTTCTGGATGTTGAGGTGCTGCCCTATCTGCAGGCATCTCTCTGGACTATGGGATCAGGTAGCCAGGCTCAGAGCAGAAGTAAACTGGGTCATTAGTACCTTTGCCCCTATCCAGAGACCACCCAGTCCAACATTGCTGCCTCAAAGGATGCCAAGGAGCACTTGGATGATGGTGGGCTCAGGGAGAGTTAGGGCAGTCAGGCACAGGCACATCCCAAATCCTATTCCACTCCAGAACTCATATGCTGCACTGGCAAATGGGGACGACCAAACAGAGGTACCCAGAGAAGTGGAAGGGAAGGATGTGGAGGTCAACCAAGGAGGTGACTTCAGTGGGGAGAGCAGTGGGGAATATGGGTGTGGGCAGGACAGTAGTGTGGTGGGTAGGTAATTGGCTGGGTGGCAGGACACACAGGGTGATGATAAATGGCTGTCACTCCACAGAAGGAAGAGTGACCAGTGGGGTACCACACGGATCAATGCTGGGACCGGTCCTATTCAATGTCTTCATCTGTGACATTGCGCAGGACCTAGAAGGCAGAATTTCCCTGTTCACTGATGACACAAAGTTCTGTAACAGAATGGACACACCAGAGGGTGGAGACAGAATGAGGAGGGACCTGCAGAAGCTTGAAGAATGGTCAAGGATTTGGCAGTTGAAATTCAATGCAAAGAAGTGCAAGATAATGCATATGGGGCACAAAAACCCTGGAACAACATATCAGTTGGGGGTTGAGGATATAGCATGCACCAAGCAGGAGAAGAACCTTGGGGTTATCATCTCTGATGACATCAAGGTAGGAAAACAATGCTACAAGGCAGCAGGTAAAGCAAATGAGATGCTGGGATGCATAGGCAGGGGTATCACCAGCAGGAAAAAGTAGGTCATAATCCCACTATACAAGACACTAGTGAGGCTCCACCTGGAGTACAGTGTACAGTTCTGGAGACCTTACCTACGTAAGGACATAGACAGGGTAGAGAAGGTTCAGAGGAGGGCAACAAAGATGGTACAGGAATTGCATCACAAGTCCTATGAGGACAGGCTGAAGGACTTGAATATGTGTTCCCTGGAGGAGAGGAGGGAGAGATGGGATATGTTAGAGACATACAAGTACCTTACAGGGAGGACCAGGGTGCAGGAATATACTATTTTCCAGTGAAAAAGATGTTACAGGACTAGAGGGCATGGGATGAAGTTGGACAGAGAGTGATTCTGAGGAAACGGGAGGAAGAAGTTCTTCACAGAACGGGTGGTGGACAAGTGGAACACCCTGTCAGAGGAAGAGGTGGAGGCTGAAACAATCATGGGATTTAAGAATCCATGAGATGAACATAAGGGAATTTTGGAGGTCAGGGGTAGGGGGCAACAGATTTCTAGAAAAACATAAAGTGAACTTACAAGCTCAAATGGGCAGACTGGGTGGGCCATAGGCACTTATATGCTGACAGTGCCTATGTATCTAAGGCTTACTGTGAGTTATTTGCTCTTTGTCACATTAAGTGCAAATAAAGTTCATGTCAGATAGTGACAAACTATTTGGGGACTGTGCTTTTCTTTTTGTTTGGCCATCCTCCTGCAATAAGCCAGATCACAACAGTCTGCCACCATGTTTCCAAAATAGTGAAATAAAGGATTACAGTCTCTCAAAAATTATGGATGGTTGGGAACTCAGGACCCAGAGGGTCCTGCGCTCCCACAAGCAAATAAGCCTTTGATTATACTGTACTTACTCAAAAAGTAAAGAAATTCTCTGCAAAAACATTTTTAATGCACCATTAGGGTTCCGGTGACAAAAGCTGTGAAATGGTCTTAGGGTTTCCAACCCTAAGACCCCACCCCTATCCTTGGCTTTCATCTCTATCACCCCACCTGCACCCTACATAAAGGAACAGGCATGGGGGGTGCCTTGGGGTTGTGAACCCTAATGCTCATTGTGGCAGCAGCACAGCCCAACTGCGTATTTATTTATTTATTTACTCATTACAAATCGGGTTTACAACCTTTGAGTCAGAGACTCATTTACAAAGGCACCTCGTCCGAGAGGGCAGACATCAAGACAGTTATTACAGTGCAGATTAAAACAGAGGATAACATTACAGGTGCAGTAAAAGGAACATTTAACATAGATACACTTAGGTTACATAATGTAGTAGTTTGTATGCGACTTAGATTACATAGTGTTACAAAATTGTGAGTTACACTCATGGATATAGTACATCCCTGTTTGGACCTAGTAGAGAAGGAGTGGGTCTGGGGGAAGGAGAGGCTGTCCAGTGGACATTGTCGAGCCAGGGGGCAAGGCGGGCGTGTACCACAGGTTACAACAGGGGGTTAGTTGCACCTACAACAGCGGGTATTAAAGATATGGTTCCAAAGGGTTATTTTGAAGGAGCCAATTTTTGGCAAATTGGAGATGCAGCTAGGAAGGGAGTTGAACTAGTTGGGGGCTCGGTAGAGGAAGGATCTCTGGGCAAGAGAGGTCTTGGTTCTGGGCACCTTCAAAGTGGCCTTAACAGAGGTACAGGTGGTGACGGACGATGATGACTGCTGTAGGGAGGTGGAGACCCCCGGGGGGGGAGAGTCATAGCAGTGATTTCTTTGCAAGAAGGCAGGACTGGTAGAGCAGTCACTCCTCAAAGTTGAGCAGATTGGTGGTAGTATAGAGAAGGCAGGTGGGAGTGCGGCTGTGGGCACTGGTCAGGAGCCTACAGGCCTTATTGATGGAGAGTTGGATTTTGGAGAGGGCAGTGTTGTCAGCTGCAGCATAGATGGGCAAGCCATAGTCCACCAGGGACAAGACAGAGGAGGTGATGGCCAGCCTAAGGGCAACCTGAGGTAGGCAGTCCCGATGCCGGTATAGCAGGCCAATCTAAGAGTTAATGGCGGCTGACAGGGCATCAGTGTGGGTGTGGAAGGAGAGGGCAGTATCGAACGTGATGCCTAGGTACTTGTATGTGGTCACTTGTTCTAGTGGATGCAGAGTGCTGGGGATAATCAAGAAGGGGTTATTTTTAGCTTTATTTTAGTGGTGGGAGAAGAGAACTGATTTAGTTTTCTTTAGGTTAATGACCAGTCTGCGGTTGCAGAACCACCTTTCAGCTTGGTTATAAGCTTGCTGGAGGAATAATTGGAGGGAGGTGGGATTGGGATGTGAGGCAACGAGGACTGCATCGTCGGAGTAGAGGAGCATTTTACCAGTACATGAGCTGAGGAGGGTGTTGAGGTAGAGACTAAAAAGTATTGGACCCAGGATGGAGCCCTGAGGGACCCCGGAACAAACAGGAAGAGTGCTGGAGAGGGAGCTGCTGATCTTGACACGCTGGGATCTAGCAGAGAAGTAGCTAGAGAACCAGGAAATGGGACCACCAGAGAAGCCAAGTTGGTGGAGAGAGTTGAGTAGAAGGGGATGACAGACAGTGTCAAAGGCCTTGGAGAGGTCAATGAACACTGATCCTGCAAGGCTGCTAGAGTTGAGAGCAGCATGCAGGTGTTGGGAGAATTCCAGGAGAGCCATGGTTGTACTGTGTCCTGGGTGGAAACCGTGCTGCTCTGGGCACATAATGTCATACTTGGTTAGGTATTCAGAGACCTGGATCAACACCACTTTTTCAAGGGCTCTAGAGAGTGGGGGGGAGGATGGAGATCGGCTGGTAATTGCTGGGGGTGGACCGGTCCCCACTCTTGTGTATGGGTGTGATTTCAGCAGTTTTCCAAGCACTTGGGAACTGACACAGGCATACAGACCAGTTTAGAAGGTCAGTCAGGGGGACTAGGACTTCGTCTAAGACCATACGGAGGATCCTGGAGTCGAGGGGGTCACTGCTGGGGTTATTGCTGCTTAAGGCTTTTAGCAGGTTTGGCCTGGCTTCTTGGGAGGATAGGGTGCGCAGGAAGAATGGTGGGCAATGCAGGACTGGAGGGAGAGAGGTGGGGATTGGGTCAAAGAAGCTGCTGGGGAGGATCGAGCTTTGGTCAGAGAAGGAGTGTTAAGGCAATCGGCTATAAGGAGTGGATCTGTGGTGGAAGTGCCATTGATGGAGAGCTGAGATGGTGAGGGGGAGCAGAACTTCTCATTTAACTCTTTCACATTATCCCAGAAGGTCCAGGCTGAACCCCAAGTGGAAGCGAGGGTGGTCTGGTAGTGCTCTGCCTTGGCCCAACTAATGGCCCGAGTGCACTTATTGCGTTCTGCGTTGTAGACCTGTCTATCAGATGCCTTTCCAGATTCACCAGCAATGTGCCAGAGATTATCTCTGTTTTTGAGTCTCTGGAGGAAGGGTGGGGTGATCCATGGGGCATTGCATTTTCTGGAGTGGATCCTGGTGAGGGGGGTGAAAAGGTCACAAGCCTTACAGAGGGCATTTGTGAAGTGGTCAAGAGCTGAGTCAATGTCAGGGGCGCACTGGATAGGGGACCAGTCTAGCTGGGCTAGGTATTGTTTTAATTTTCTGAGGCTGCCAAGACATAAACAGTGGCATAGAGTGGCCTAGGATAGTGACTTGAGAGTGGAGGATGACCAGAAACAGAGGACTGGGGAGTGATCACTAAGAGAGTCGGGGAGGACAGTGACATCCTGGATTTTGTAGGGGCGGTTAGATATAACAACATCTAGGACAGTGCTGGTGCCAGTAGAGTGGTTGAATATGGTGGACTGGGTGACTAACTGGGACATATCCAGGGCAGCAAAGGAGTCCCTTATATGGAAGGCAGTGAAGGCAAGCCAGTTAACATTGAGATCACCTAGGATGACTTGCTCCACTTTGAGAGGGAGAGATATGAGGTAGTCAATGAGGGACTGGACTGCTTGGTTTTGATTCCTCGAGTGTACGTAGGAGACCGTAAGGAAGAGAGGGCCTCGGGCGGGGTCAGGTGTGATTTTTAAGGTGAGGGCTTGGGCTCCATAATCAAGTTTAGGAGCTGGGAGTGCCTGACCTATAAGGGAGTCCCGTACGAGTAGTGCGCAACCACCACCGCGTTTGCCTACTTGCTCTTCCCCGTAGATGGTATATCCATGGAGAACGATAGCGGAGTCAGGGGTAGATTTGGATAGCCAAGTGTTTACCAGTGCAATTATGTCAGGTTGATGTTGAACGACCCTTACATAGGTGTCTGTTATGGTGGGACACAAATCCCAGCCAGGCACGTCTCTGGGGTTACGGTCGGACCACATGTGTCCATTCCTGTGCAGCATGCACCTGCTAGATGATGGCATGTCTGCACGCATGGCCAGCATCTCCTCCCATTTCCTGTCCTTGTGATCCCCAGCCACCACTGCCCTTGCATGTGCCTGCCACCTGCCACTCATAGGGCACATCTCATTGCAGCTGTTTTTTTGGTGCATTTATCATTACTTATTGATTCTTCTGTATTGTATAATTTAATGTTGGTTTTCTATAACCCTCGTGCAGCTGTTATTTGTATGTTGATGTGTCTACCCTGCCTGTTTTGAACTAGTGAGGTGCCCAGAGCCTCAGGGATTGGGCACCACATAACTGACCTTCACCTTACCTTACACAACATCACCACCTGTGTTCACCTTGCACACAGTGCATGCATCACACACTGCCCAGTCCCCTACTTCTCTGACTGAGGCATGGTTACACGTACCACCGCCAACACCTTGTGCAGACATGCAGCATGTGGGGAGTGTGCATCTCAGCAGCCACAGGGCACACAGTGTTGGCATCTCACAGGGGGGCACTAGATCCATGTCCCCACACAACGACACATGCTTAACACCCGTGTGCCATGGGCAATGCCAGAATACATTGTCTGCACAGTACACCATACATCATTGACCACAAGGCCCACACAGCATGTGCTGTCCCAACATGCCCTGTCATCAGATCCTGCAGTATGCAGGATGTAACCCATAGCATGTGGGTGGGCCAAATGTTGTGTGAGTAAAAGGAGAAGGAGGGTAGGGTGCTCTGAACCTTGGGGGATGGGTGAGCTGGGGGGTCGGATTGGGGTAGTTAAGTCCAGGAAACTCCCTGGGGCGAAATGGGTTCCAGATTGTGGTCCTTCTTATCTGGTTCCCATACCCAAGGGCTCCTGTATTTCAGGGCCAGTAGTCCGGCTAGCTCCAGAGTCTCATCCATCTCGAGTGGTGTTATGAAATGCCAGGTCTATAATGAACAAGACAGCTATTATTGCTGATCTTGTTGAAACAGCTGACCTGGCATTCATCACCGAGGCCTGGCTGGATGAAAATGCCGGCCCGATTTTGGAGGCGGCTATTCCTGCCAGGTTCTCGGTGATACACCACTCGAGACTGGACTGCAGGGGCGGGGGTGTAGCCATTTGTTTTAAAACAGAATTGGGCCTTGCAGAAGTTCCAGTTGAGGTTCCCAGATCATTTGAGTGTACTGCGGCTGTAGGTGTGGGGTGCAGGATCATTCACATCTACCGTCCACCTGGGGGTGAGAAATTGTTTCTGCACGAAGTCGCGGACTTCATTGCTGACATGGTGTTGGAGTCGCCCAGGTTGATGGTGCTGGGCGACTTCAATGCCTGGGTCGATGATGAACTCTCACAATTTGGTCAGGACTTCCTCCAACTCATGAATATGTTGGGCTTCACACAGGTAGTTGCCTTTGCAACCCATGATCAGTGTCACTCACTCGACCTGGTTTTCCTCCTGGGGATGGAAGCCTCTGACCTGGTGGTGGAACCGGCTGGATGGTCTGACCATCACACTGTAAGGTTCAATTTCCGGGCTCCCCCCTATAGGCCTGCCCCTGTGGAGATGGTCAGATACCGCCCTTTGAGGGATGTTACTCCCGTTGGTCTTTTGGTGGTATTAGACCTATTGGGATTTCCGGATGCTAGCGAGGGTCCAGAGAATCTAGTCCAAGCCTATAATAAGGCTGTGGAGGGCACTCTGGATTCCATCACTCCTGTCTGAGTTTGCTCCCTCACTCTTCGCCCTTGGTCCCCTTGATTTGATGGGACCTTGAGGAAGTTGAGGCGAGTGGGACGAAGGCTAGAGCGGTGCTGGCGGAGATCTGCCCTGGATGCTGACTGCCTTAGATTGATGGAACATTATCGAGTCTATCAATCAACAATCTCCCATAAGAAGGCAGAGTTCCTGTCCAGGGAGATTGCTGTGGCTCCGAATCGACCTGCTCAGCTCTTTCAAACTGTGGACAGGTTGTGCAAACCAACCTGTCTACAAGTTAGTAGAGCATTTTCACAGGATAAGTGTGATGAGTTCGCTCAATTCTTTGCTAATAAAGTGGACGACATTAGGTCAGAGATCCATTCAGACCACTCTGTGGGGGTTAACAGTGGTCAGTGTATGATTACTACACCTCAATTTTCTTGGGTACACTTTGACCGGTCAGCGATCTCTGATGTTGTGAGGATTGTCCAGAGTATGCAGCCTACATGCTGTAGTTTGGACCCTGGCCCTACACGCCTCATTTTGGGTTGTGGATACCATCGGCCCTGTCCTGGCAGAGATAGTTTGGTGCTCTTTAGAGTTAGGTGAGTTCCTGAACTACCTGAAGGAGGTGGTGGTAACATTTCTCCTTAAAAAATCTTCTCTGGACCCAAACTGCCCTGCTAACTACAGGCCAATCTCTAACCTTCCCTTTGTTGGGAAAATGATAGAGAAAGTAGTTTCCCTACAGCTGGAGAACCATTTGACCATCCATGACATCTATGATCCCTTCCAGTCCAGTTTTCGGAAGAGGCATAGTACTGAGATTGCTCTAGTTCTGGTGCTCAATGATCTCCTGATTGCAAGAGATCAGAAGTGCCATTCAGTCTAGGTCCTGATCGATCTCTTGTCAGCCTTCAACACTGTGGACCAAGGGGGGCTACTGGAGTGCCTGAGGGACATCTGCGGCCTGTCAGGTACGGTCCCCAGTTGGTTTAGATCTTCCCTCACTGGCAGAACTCAGAGAGTGGTGTCTGGGATTTATTCCTCGGCTTCATTCTCTCCGCCATGTGGGGTTCCTCAGGACTCTGTGCTGTCCCCTATGTTGTTCACGGTGTATTTGCTGCCATTGGGAGACATTGTGAGATGGTATGGGCTGAGATTTCACTGTTATGCAGATGACACCCAGCTCTACCTGTCTTTTGCATCTGACCAGGATAGTACAGTCTCTGTCTTTAATAGCTGCATCGTAGAAATCCAGGACTGGATGTGGGCCAGCTGGTTAAGGTTGAATCTTGATAAGACTGAGGTATTGGTGGTGGATCCAGGTCACAGGATAGAGACGATGGGGGCAGGATCTGTCCCTTGGCTTTGGCTTGGAGGTAGCCAGCTCATGCTCTCTGTTTGGGTGCAGAATCTGGGGGTGATTTTTGACGAGGGGCTGACACTGCGTATGCAGGTGACGGCAGTAGTCAAGTCCTCTTTTTACTATCTGAGGAACATTGCCCTGATTAAGCACCTTGTTCCATCTTGCAACCTTCCAACGTTAATCCACACCTTTGTGACCTCACGCCTTGACTACTGCAACTCCCTCTACCTAGGGCTCCCGGGGGTTGATAATCGCCACTTGCAGCTGGTGCAGAACGCAGCGGCCAGGTTACTGACAGGGGTTTCCCGGGCCAGTCATATCAACCCTGTGCTGTGTGAACTGCATTGGCTGTCTATACAGTGGCAGATCACCTTCAAGGTTGGTTTACTGACCTACAAGGCCCTACACGAACAAGGTCAGGGCTGCCTGCAAGAGCTCCTGGTTCCTTACTGCCTCCTCTGTCCCCTCTGCTCAGCCAATGAGGGATTGCTAGAGGTTCACAGGGTTATATTGAAAACTTCAGATGCTCAAGCATTTATGTATGCAGCTCTGACCCTCTGGAATTCTCTACCTCATCAGATTCGAGAGAGCCAGACCATGGGAAGCTTTAAGATCGCTTTAAAGTCTGATCTGTTTTACCATGCCTTTAGGGATTGTACATAAGAATATTGTCTACTGCAAATTCTATTAACTCATTCAGGCCTAGATATGTCTGTAGTTGGCATCTGAAAACATAGCCACTCAGAACAATAATGCCTGTAGACGTACTCAGCTGACTTTCACTCAGGCCTAGAAACACTTGAGGAAGTCAGCAGTTGTTACCTAAATATTAAACAAACCAAATTGCTTAGAATTGATTGCAGAGCACCGTTAGAAAGGTAATTTTGTGCTGAACAATTTTTCTGCTGATACTTTGTGTCTATCACATGTACTTTAGGAGTTATTCACATTTGTTTAAGGTATGGTGCATGGCTGACATTTGTCTCTCAAGCCTCACCTAAGCACCTTGAATAAATTAAAGAAAAAAAACAGTTGTTTGGTATTTCAGCTACTATAAAATAAAAATGAAATGGATTACAATTGATTGTATAGCACCATTAGAAAGGTAATTTTGTGCTGAACAATTTTGCTGATGATACTTTGTGTCTGCCATGTATATTTTAGGAGTTATTTGCATTTGTTTAAGGTATGGTGTGCATGGCTGACATTTGTCTCTCATGCCTCATCTAAGTACCTTGAAAAAATCAGAAAAAAATCAGTTGTTTGGTATTTCAGCTAGTATAAAATAAAAACTATATTGACTACAATTGATTGCATAGCACCATTGGAAAGGTGATGTTGTGCTGAACAACTTTGCCACTCGTACTTTGTGTGTAGCACTTACAGTTCAAGAGGTATTCACATTTGTTTGTGGCTTGATGATTATGGCTTGATTTTGTTTAGAAAGGCCCAGGATGCAGTGCTATGATGAGTATACAGGGCACAAGTGGTGGAAGTCTCAAAGACCTCTTGTGGCCTGAATGAGTTAATGTTTGTTTTATTATATTTTACTGTTTTATCTCTGCTTCTATTGTTTTATTGTACAGCACTTTGATAAGTCTGAATTGCGCTATATAAATAAATGTTATTATTATTATTATTACATGATGAGAGCATGCTGCCCGAGACAGGTCAGGCACGGGGGCATTCCTGGTCTGCATGCTTGCCACCAGTTGTACAGCGGCATGTAGTGACCATGACAGGACAGGACCTCTCCGCATAGTTGGGTACCCACAACACCCTGGCTGTACTGCCCCACCACATACCTCAGTCCAGATGGTGCACGTATGGCCACTGAGTCCAGCACCCTGATGCATGCCCGTGGCTGTGATAGCCTACATCACCATGACTGCCACAAGTGCCACTGGTAACAGCAGCATTGTTCATCAATGGACCATCCCATCCCATTTGCAGCCATCCAGGTGGTCACCGGACACTACCCAGGCAGTTCTGACCTGCCATGGTCCAATGCCATGTACATCACAGTGCCCTGCCAAGTTGTCCACCTCTGTGCCCAGTGTTCCCCATGCATTCACCCCTACTGGTGGCGTACCACTGCTGCTACATTGCCAGTCTACTCAATATGTCATTGTGTGTGCATGGGACATGCCTCCCAGCTGGTCTGATGCCCAATCTGATGTGCTGGCCAATGGGTGCCCATAACAACATACACAACATGCTCTCATGGCCGCAGTTCCACAGGTCTCTCACTCTGTACTGCCATGTGGGTCACATTGTTTATATCACCAGCTTGCTGATATGCTGGGCACTTACATGTGCAATGTGATTCTACTGGGTAAACAATGTGGCCCCATGTGCCTGTTACCAATGATGTCATTCTGCATTCTGGGGAAGGGGGCCCTGCATGGGACTCCTGGAGGTGGGTCCTAACATGTACTAGGTCGACATGTTCTCACACACAGTCCCCCACCCCATCATGTGCCTGTGTCCACCATGATGTCACTGTTGTGTACATTCACATGTACACCCCCCTCTGCACATACTGTACCACACAACACTTGTTCCCCATGTGTGACACAGTAGCTGTCTGATACCTTGCATGTCTGCACATGGCAGCCTGTGGGTGCCCTGCTACCTGACATGGGCTACCCATGGGTCACACAACTGTCCATGTCCACCAACGAACCTGTCATGCACACATGACCAACATCAGTGCACCAGACAGAGCCTAGCCTTTGCACCCTTGCAGGTGCACAACACCCACCAGGCATGGTCAGGACGTACCCTTTGTGGGGGATGTTGGCTGTAGCCACAGGGTGCTGGGGCTGTCCACCAGTATGAGGCGTCTTCATGCAGTGTGGTTGGCGGACAGCGGGGTACTAATACAGCTGCCTATGTGCATGCCTGGGTTGCTTAGTACACCAACAGGCTGTTTGCTGCATCAGTAGTGCCTCACCCCTGGCACCAGTGGTGTCTGTTGTCCACCTTGGCCAGGAGTGGGTGTGTGTGGAACATGTGTGACAATGCTGCAGCTCTGCATGGTACAGGCACTCGTGGTTTACAGATGTCTCTCAGACAGGATCCTTGTCGGCATTTATTTGTTTATTTATTTATTTAGTTGTTCATTTATTTGTTTTTGTTGGCCAGGTAGGTGCACTAGTCATAGAAATGCCTATTTTCAGGCTTGACCCAGGAGAGTACAGAGAAAAAACAGTACAAATACTTAGTCAGTAGAAACTCAGTTTCAAGTAACAGTAAAGAACAGTAATTCAGGAAAAGCAATCTACTGTACATTGCAGTAAGTGAGATACAAAATAACAAATAAGGAAAAATACTTAATATCCTTCAGTGGACAATTTATACAGGAACAAAACAGTGCAGTTAGGTAAACAGATTCTAAAATAAAATGATGGCCAAGAAGGCTAAAAGTGCATAAAACTAGGACAGTTGCCAGCTAGTATTAGACATGAGGGTATCATGTGGGATTGAAACAAGTACAAGGGTTAGCAGCAGCAAGATAATTGTGTACCGATCGTTTAAATCTCGTATGGGTGGGAGAGATGGATGGCTACTGGTAATGAGTTCCAGAAGAGAGGACCGAAGTGGGAGACAGTCTATGTGCTCATTTTGGTTTTGCATCTAGGGACAGATAGCAGGAATTGGTCACCAGAGCACAGGTCAAAGTGAAGATTTAGCAATGGTCAGCTACTGAGCAAGGGAGGAGGGAACGCCAGTGAGTATGATGCCATCAAGCAAGGAGCCAAGAGAATTTTGACACTTAGCTTGTGGGGGGAGTCAGTTTAGGCCACTGTTGAGTCAACAGTGATGGGTGAGGCAGTAAGAGGCCAGAGCAAAGCAACAAATGTTATTATACATGGTGTTCCATTTGAGAAGACTAGTACTAGTTGTACCAGCATAAGTGGAATATCTGTAGGTAAGAGCAGGAAGAAGAATGCCTTGGGTGATAGCAATTCTAGCAGAAGGTGTGAGAGCATAGTGAGTTTTGTAGGCTAGTCCAAGTTGATAGTTAACAGCCCTGCTGGTATAGGAAATGTGGAAGTCAAAGTCTAGGTTAGGGTCTGAGCTAATACCAAGATATTTCAATGAATTGACATAGTCAAGGAGGGAACCATCACAGCAGGGAATCGATAGCAGACTCACATTTATTTAGCCTAGGGGCTGAGCCAAAGAGCATGCAGTGGGTTTTGCAAGAATTAAGTACTAATTTGTTGTTTGTGAGCCAGCATTGGATGGAGCAGAAGCCAGCAGAAAGGGTTGTGTTGATATCAGTAATATTATTTGAGCTGCTGTAGAGGACAAGGTAATCTGCATAGAGTAGCGATGAGCAGGAGGGGGCATTGAGAGTAATGTTGTTTATAAAGATGGTGATGAGTAGAGGTCTAGGTATAGAACCTCGGGGCACCCTGACATTAATAGTTGCAAGGTCAGAGACTGCTGAGTTAAATTTGACAAACTGTTGCCTGTCCTGCATAGTCCTGGGGTGGGTATTGGGATCATAGTGCCTGATGCATGCCACTGAATGTTTCTGTTCTTTTTATATTGCAGAGTGAGGGGCCAGAGATGTGGGCTGCCAGAGGGCTAGGTTGAGGGACAGAAACACCACCAGACAGCAGCGGAAGGACCCAATGTCCCACGCCCAGGGCAGTGGCCAGTCACGTGAGTATGCCTACAGCTTATGCCTCACTTGCCATCACCTGCAGCGAATGTGCACAGCGTGATGTCAGCCATGTCCTGGTAGACTGTGATTCTGGGTGTACATACTATTATCACACTGGTAGGTGGTGTCCTCACCCTGATGCCCCACTTCTCCATTGCATCCCCATGGGCGTGCCTTGGGGCAACCAGCCCACCTGGCACAGTGCACACTCCAGTGTCCGATGTGGGAACATTTTGTGTGTGGTGTGGTCCTGTAGGATGCACCTGCAACATGCCTGGGGCCCCTGCACATGGCGGTTGCAATGACTCAGCCCTACTGTGCTGCTCCACAAGTGTGGTGTTCCCACATCATGTGCGCCCATGTCAGGCCCATGTGCTCCTTGGTTGTGCCTCTGCTTACAGGTTCCTTGGGTGTCCCTCTTCATGTGCTGACCTGTGTCCCTGTGGCTGTGGGTTTCCTATGTGTTCCATCCATTCATGCACACATCCTCTGCAGTGGTCCTACAATGCAGCGCAGTCATAATGCCGCATGCCATATTTCTGTACATGTCTGTCAGCTTGTTCCTAGGTGCGTGTCTGTGGCTGTTTGGGCTAGGGCTGTTAGGGTCCATGCAGTATTCCCTTTTGCTTTGGTGCCTGTGTCTCAGGCTGACCACATTCCTTTAGTTGGGCCAGGATACCATTTCTGTGGCACTGACCCCCTGCCCTTGCTCTTCCTGGGGTCTTCAATCATTGACCATTGGCACCCTTGGTGTGTGGTCCCTTTCCACATTTCCACATATCTCCCCACCAGTTGGCACTCTGTTGCCCCTGGGTGGTTGTGGTGCCTGCTTTCTGTACTGGTCTATGTTTTTTATTTATTTATTTATCTAAGTTTAGGAATTACAACCCTTTGAGTCAGGGGCTCATTTGCAAAGACTCCACATCATACATTGAACAGTGGAAAATACAGAGTTATAAACAGTACATAGATAAACAGAGATAAAGAAAAAATAGGGTAATACATAAGTAGAGAAGAAAAGAAACATACTACACCATAGGTGCATACATTATAAATCATGTACCAAGAAGCATGTGGTAGCTATGTGTTGGTGATTTGGGCTTTTCTGCTCCTGTTTGGGTGTTATTCATGGGCTTTGGGAAGAACATTGCTGGCCAGTTCCACCATGACGTTGGTGGTATGCTCAGTGTGGGGCATGCACATATGGCCTGCCAGTTGTGGCATCCCATAGCCTATGCACTACCACAGTTGCTTGTCCACAGGCTGTGCTCCCATGTGACTGCCGCAGTTCATGTTGGATACCTGCTAATGTCCGTCCATCTCTCTGTCCCCTGCTGACATGTTTGCATGTGGCCGTTTTGGCCCTCCACTTGCTGTGGCACCTGTGGTTAGAGGCATAGGCAGTGGAGCTAAGGGTTCGAGGGAGGCAGCAGACCCTCATGTTTGTTGCTGAGGGTCAGACTATGAATCCTGACCCCCAAGATTTCAATCAGTGGAGCAGCATTAACATGAGGCTAGTGGGACTTCTCCAGTGACAGCAGGGAGGCTACTTTTAAACCTTTTGGTATTCAGCATACATTGTACATCCAGGCAGCCAGCATTCTACTTTCTGGAATATCATTATGGTATATTTTATTTCACCATTGCATGGGTTGCACTGCAACTGTAGCTTATATTTGGCTTCCTTACTCCTCCAAGAAACTTCATATGCTACAATGCCTGTCCTTGTGCTGTTTTCACTGTCATGAGTGGCCCATGCATTTCAGTTACTAATGTCTGGATTATTCATTAAACTGTGTGTATCATCTAAGATTATGGAATGCTAGGTTTGATGATTGGAGTATATTATATTGATCCACTTGTTTTCCTAGTGCCCTGGACTAAGGTGTTCTCTGCAATTTTGACCCCTTCACTTTTTGGTACACTCCTCCGCCACTGGTAACAAGGCCAGGTAGCACATGCAGCCACATGCTCCCCGGGCCCCACCTCCCCAGGAGCTGCTTGGTGCTATGTTGGCAGACGCATGGGTGTTATCCAGATGCACCACCCTCCACAAGTGGCCATCTGGCCAAGTCCTGAGCATGCTTTCAGCACCTGTCGCCATGTGTGCCATGTTGTTCCATATTCCATATCTCCAGGTAACTCTGTTGTTTTCCCACAATGTTTCAGGGCTGTTCCCTTTGGATGGTTGGCCATGGGCAGCACCTGCAGTGGAACATAAATGTGGGTGTTTCACAGTTGGGGTGCTGTGCTCTGTATAGGCTGTGCCAGACATCCTCCCAGCACTGCGTGCCTGCTTTGCTGTTTACTATGCCCCTTGGGCCTATGCTGCACCTGTCAGTCTAGCCCACCTGCTATGGCTGCTGGTGCCACATGGGAGGCCACCTTCCACTTCCCCTCACCCTCATACTGTGGCAGTGTGTTCATACAGCCTATGGGTCCCAGTACCTAGCCTTCTTTGCACAACTTGCCATTGGCCCTTATCATCTTGCCATACACTGCATTTCTAGGCATGGGACCATCACATGCCTGTGAGCTGTAGCACTGCCTCTGGACAGCGCACAATCAGCATCCCAGACACATATCATGTGGGTTTTAGGGGGGGACCTTGCAAATCTCAGCACTGTTGCAGCATATGTACTGAGTGCAGCATTTTCCTCCTCCTAGGCACACCTCAGCAGCCTGGTGTGGGGTGTCACAGTCATCAGTGGATGGCCAGGATGGAGCTAGGCCCAGACACTATGGGACATGTGCAGCAGCCGGGGGGAGATACTGGAAGAATTCCAAGAAAAGTTCCAAATCCTGTCGCAGATGGAGCACTGAATTTTGCCACCACCCCCTACTCCTGCTCTTTAAACATTTCATCTTCAACTCCCCTTGCCCCCCATCTATATCCCATCACTTCCTCCCCCCACTTGACTTGTACATAGTTCCCACTGTATGTATGGTTACCCCTACTTCTCCTGTACATAGTTCATGCTTTGTTTATAGTTACCTTTACTTACCGACCCCCTCTTCGTCCCATTTTCCCCACCCATCCCTATGCTACATCCTTCCCTGTTTATAGTTGTTGGCTTTTATTTAGGTATTGTTGTTTCTACTATTTTTCATATTAATGTTGTTAACTATTTATTGTTCATTCTATTTTTCATATTAAAGTTGTATACCATTTGTTATCCTGTGCCCTGTGTCTCTTCTTTCTTCCTGCAGTGCTTCACTTATGGGTGTTCACTGTTTTGCTGTTCAGGTCCAGTGGTGGCGGTGGGGGGGCACACATCACCATACCACCTATATCCCTTGCCAAATGAACACCTGTGTGTTGGCAGCTGTCCCCCAAGACTGGTTGCCATTTCTGCCCATGTGCTGGCATCGTTCCCTGGACTGTCACTGGCATCTTCCTTACGGACTCTGTACTATACCATACAAGACACACTGTGCTTCACCCTTTTTGCCCTGTCCACATAGGTCACAAGCTGAGCCACCACATGATGCTGCCCACCTGGATGTGCTTTGCTGTTCTGTCACCTGCGCCTGTGTCTTTATAGACCTGCCACACCTTTCCCATCTAGCCACATGTCTGGCAGCATGTGGCATGCTCAGCAATGTGTGGAGGCCCATGCTGTGGTTCCATGTTGCCCTGCTGTGCTCTGCAGCCTTGTAGCACTGTTCTGTGCTTGGCCTGCTGCATTCTACACCTGCAACTGCATTGTGCTATTCTGCAACTCAGACATGCAGTTGCATTTTGCGATAGGCTCCCATTGCACCTCTAGTTTTGCACCCACTTCGTTATGTGTTTGATGCCAGCGCTATTTCATTGTGAATATCACTGCCCTGCCCTGGTGCTATTACAGTCTATCATGCAAAGCATTTTTTGCGTGAGTGCAATTCTTTGTGATTCCTGGCCCTGCTGTTTTACTTGCCATACAATGTCTCCTGTATGTACCTTCATTTAACTACACAA
The DNA here is from genome assembly GCA_016271365.2 of Neoceratodus forsteri. Lineage (NCBI taxonomy): Eukaryota > Metazoa > Chordata > Ceratodontiformes > Ceratodontidae > Neoceratodus > Neoceratodus forsteri. Next base: position 764,651,675 of record CM057451.1, read on the forward strand.
GTACTGACCTAGGGTTACATGGGTCACCACGCTACCAGATGCATCGAGTTACCAGCTATCACCACTGTACCAGATGATGAGGTTATATGAGGTTACAACATTACCAGATGTTGGTTCCATACAGGTGTCGCCATGCAGGAACTTCTGACTACATACATAAGCATGAGTAAAACTTGTTCCTTAAGGGAAAAATGTTCTTAAAAAATGTATGTAAACTTAAAACAAGTGCCTATTAAATGCCACTACTAGATATTAGCAATATGCATATAAGTGAATAGAAATATAAGAGTTGATAGCATAGGCTTAATTAAACATTTACTATATATCCAAACATTATTATTCCAGTCATGATGGACGATTGGTTGGATTCCACTTTAATGATTTTCTCCACTTTCTCCATGAAAAGCTTGTTGATGTTTGATATCAGCAGCATGTTCCTGATCAAGCTACAACAGCGTATAACCACCTCCACCCTCATCTCTCCTTTACCTGGTATCTCCTTCCCTAGTCTCTGCTTTACCTTCATCTCTCCCACCCATGTCTTCCTTCAGCCTCGTCTCTCCTTTCCCTTTCTCTCAGGCATGTGCAGAGAGCCAGGGCTATTTTCAAGCTGGTGATCAGCCAGCCATATCTGGACACGCTTGAGGTGGGACTGCTTTTTTTTTATGTAGTTTCTTCTGCCCCAGAGCCTGTTGGGCAGCTATGGCCCTACCTTGGAGGGACTCATCCTCTGGCCCATGCGTCCCCACTCAGCAAACACCTGGTAGTTTCTCCACAGCTTGTCCCTCCCCCATGATGGGGCCAGGAAGGAGAGTGCCGGCTTTTCTCCCCCCCCCCCGGACACAAGTCCAGAAACCAGGGGTGGCACAGGGATGTGGGGCCATCATGAAGCCTGAAAGCTCCCTTTTTTTCCTCTTTTTTCCCATCCCCTTCCCCTACCAACGTGAGAATGTCAGTACATGTCTCCCAGCCCTTACTGCCCTACAGCTACCACTAGAGAGCAGTTAACAAGCAGGATGACAAGCCTCCCTTCCCTGAGAGAGTAGATTCCAGACACTCAATCTTCTTTCACACCCACATACCCCTGGTGGCCTGGGCTCATTTCTGAACCAGTGTAGCTGGTGTGGTGCGAGGTGTAACGACCAGCGCCTCAACCTCCAATGCCACTGGGACCTGAGGTGGGACTTCTATGGTGGTTCCTCTCCATCCTGTTCCTCTGCATGGATGTCTAAAGGTGGCAAATATCTGGGAGGTAAACCCCCCCATTTTGTCTTACTCCTTGGGTGGGTGGGTGTGTGTGTGTGTGTGAGATCTACCACCCTGGTGCTATTCTACATGAGCACCATTGGAGTTCAGGACTGGAGAATTACTCATAGGGACCTTCTGAGGCCTGGAGGCTTGTGGAGGTCAAACAGGGGTGTGTGGCAATGATGTAGCACCTGTGTGTTGGAGGCAAAGTGAGGATCTACCCGGAGGTGTGACTGACACTGTGCTTGCTGTGCATTTCTTACTGGCTGTATAACAGTTGTACTTGCTGTGACTGTGGGTACATAATAGGTGCACCATTGTGCATGGATGGGCATGGCAGGTGGGTTTTACCCTGTTGCAAGCTGCAGCCATGTTGGTAGATGCTCTGGAAGGTGCATCTGGACCAGCAGATTGACCGGGGGAAGCACCAGAGGGTGAGGGAGCTGTATGAACAGCTGCTGCAGAGAACCAGACATTGAAGGTAGCACAGCTGTCAGAGAGGAGGACTGGTCGCAGATGACCCAGGGCTTGGCTGCACTTCACTGTCTGGTTACAGATCACGCCATCATCTTGAAGAATTTGAAAAATGTATACAGATTTTGGCAGGCATTGTTGACCTCACTGATGGCATAGCATATAAATTAAAATCTATCCGTTAATTTCTCTCTTAAGAAAAAAAATTCAGTTTTAAAACTTTGTGATATAAACAGTATCCATGTGTGGATATAAACTGAAATCAATGTAGGATCCAACCATCTTGGTCAAATTTTTTTTTGAAATTGTCAACAGCAAAGGTACATGCTCAAAGCACACAGACAGTGGATTCAGAACTCACTAACCCCAGGCCATCGTGGATGGTCTACTCCTTTTGCTGTGTGCAATAATTGTTAGGGGTTGCCACAGACTCTGCTAAAGATCTCCCCGCTAGGACAGTTTCTGACTTTATGTGCCAGTGCGGGTTGGGGGGGGGATGAATAAGTGCAAGCCAGATCCTCTGGTGCCTTATACCATAAAGCAGGATATTTCATTCTGATAAAGAGCATTACAAAATGGGTAGAACATTTTCTGCATTTTGATTGGCTAAGAGGTACCATTTGCTGTGTCCTTATCAGGACATATACTGGCAACTGGAACTACTTAAACCAAAGCAAAACACATCACATATCAGTACCTGAAATCACTGTCTCCCGGTGCAGCTCCACACGTACCATCTGATAGAACCACAGCAGCTACACCAGGACACTGTCACCAACAGAAAAAGACAATGCAATTAATTTTGTCCAAGCCCCCCCCATCACAAGTAACCTTTCGACCTTTACTATCTACTTGTTCTATCATTTTTTTCCCCACTGTCCATTTCTCCAGCACTATGTCCATAGCTCTCGCGCTCCTACTCTTTAAACCATGCCAATAACAGCGCTCTCGCTGTTGAAACTGTTCCAAAAAAAGTGAGCTATCTCCAATCTGCAGTACTTCTCTTGATTTCCCCCCTCCTACTAGCCCAAAAATGGCAATGCAAAACATGACAGGGCAGTATCGCAAATATTTGAAAAACCAGAAGGGAGAAAACAGCGAACTACGGTGGGCATTGAGGGACATGCTTGCTCGGAGTCAAGTGGGCTGCTTGCTGTAAACAAAATGTATTGCAAATTTAAAAAGCTGCATTAATAATACTAAGTTAAAAAAAATCACTTCATGTAAAAATGTTCTGAAGTTTTCAGGCAAAATAGAGAAGGAGCCGCTCTCCTAACTTGGGGCATGCGTTTGAAATCTGTACTTCTCAAGCAGATGTTTTGATCACTGACATCTATGACAGGTGGCTAAAAAACCTACAACAAAAATATAAACAAAATGTAAAAATGATCAATGAAGTGTGTGTCTCTGGAGGGAGAAACAGAGTGTGCGTGGAAACGGACAGACACAAACGACCACTATTAGCTGAATTTTATATATGATCTATATTACAAATGCAAGGACTATTTTTCTATGTTTATACCTTAACTAACCTGAATTTTAACAGCTATGTTTATCAGACTTCTTTTAATAATGAATTTCTTTTCCAGGGGAGGGTTTTTTCAGGGAGGACCCATTTTATAAGCAGAATAAGACACTCCGAGATGTGGTTCATGGGCTGATGAGAGCACTTCCCAGGTGCTAAAGGCACTCAGTGCAAGTGCCTCGTGCCTCTTTGTGCAACTGGGGTGTGCTCTTATCAGCCCATAAACCACACCTCATCATGTCTTATTCCTTACCTAACATGTAATTAGTACATACACTTCCTGCTCTTCAGATCTCCTGCATGAGGGTATTGTTTCATGAACCAGTGACTGAGCCACTCGCAGGGGCCTTCTTGTCTGGTTATTTCATTGATCTGCTAGCCCATGGCTACATTAAAGCTTGGCTGGACCCTGAAGGGTAACCCACGATATGGGCAACTCAAACTGAGCAACTCAATTTGACCAACTCATTTTAAGCGCCTGTGTAAATAGCGACTGTTAGGAAACAGTGAGAAGGAATGACAGCGACTGCAAAAGATGGCTGGAGACTGAATAGTGAGGGAGAGCCAGTGAGAGAAGGCTATAGGTGCTTGTTTGGGAGGGCTGATTCCAGCTGGCCACCTGGCATGGTGGTTAAAGCCACAGTCTATGATGATGGTGGCCCAGGGTTCGGAACTGGTCTGGGTTTGTTTTGATTTTGATTGTTCCATTGTTGAAATTATTTATTAATATTTTTATTTATCATCGAATTTGCTTTCCCCCCACCCACAGGTTGCCCCCCCCAGCGTTCTCCCCCTGCAAACTACTACTCCATGGACTAGCCCCCCTCCTGTGTTTACCTCTTTCTCCCAGTGCCTCCCGCCTGGAGTTGGTTATTTCTAAATGGGGGTGCAGGGGCATAGCCCCCGCATAAATAGCGAGTTTAGATCACCCTTCCTCATATTTCTAGTGTTGTACCATCGCTTTTTCTTTAGGTTGCTGTAGTGCTGATCACCGATTTTATGTTCATTGATTTGCAGTTGCTCTTTTGTGAGTCACGATTTAATCTTCGCAGTTATCACATGGAACCACCATGAAGCTATACCAGTAGGCAATTTTTCTGTTCAGCTTTCTGTCAGGTTTCCAAAGCGATGGTGTTTGGCTGTTTTCATCTGATCACTCCCCCCCCCCCACTCTCCATGCATTCTCCACCCTCTTTCAACACATCCCCTCACAGGTGTACTACATGCCTTCAGATGGGAACACAGCTCATACTGTTGTGTACCCATCCCAGCTGACTTTTGGGGAGAGGAGGGAAGGGGATAGAATGTAGGGAACAGAACTGACTGACCTGGAGAGCTTTCTCCTGCATGTCAAGCACAATTGCTTTTGTTCATGATCCTTATTAGAGGCTTATTTGACACATTTGATTAGATCTCTTGGTATTGGTATCACAGCTGATTGCTCTCTGTGGTTCAAACTATGATCATTTTCCCCCATTCACAACTGCCAAAAATCAGTAAAGAGTGGGTAGCAATGTGAAAATCTAAAATACCAAACTTAAAGAGCAAGTGTAAATGCAACTTCTTTGGGGGTTTTTTAGCTTCTTTTATGCCCATTATTAAAATAGGACTGTTGATCATAAAGCTACATGTCTACTGTCATGATTTTCAATTAAAATGCTGTTCTGTGTCACTCAGCTTGTGAGGTTAATTAGGGAGTGACAAATTATCGGTAAAGACTGGGCAGCGGTGTGAAAATCTAAAATACAGAACTTAAAGATCAGTTGTATAAGTAATGCTCTTATTATTATGTTTCTTTTATTTCCAATATTAAAATGGGACAGTTGATCATAAAGGCACACATCCACCATCATTTTCAATTAAAATGCTTCTGTTTTACTCAGCGTGTGAGGTTAATTAAAGAGTGTCAAGTTATCTGTAAAGATTGGGCAGCGGTGTGAAAATCTAAAATACAGATCTTAAAGATCAGCTGCATACAGTATGTAATGTTTTTATTTTTAATTTTTATGCTTCTTTTATGTCCATTATTAAAATAGGTGTGCTGATCATAAACCTACACCTCTGCAGTCATTATTTTCAATTAAATTGCTGCTCTGTTCCAGGCAACTTGAGAGATTAGAGAAGAAGAAACATGTTATGTCACTAACTTTGCTTTTTTTTTCTCTTTTAGATAGTTCCTGAAGAAGACCTAAGGTCGAAACATAAATTTTTAACTCTATTTTCTATTTTCAGTGTGCATTTAATATAACCATTTTGTTTTGCTTTTAGACCACATGCTGATGCAGCGCCTTGTTTTTGTTTTTTACAATGTTATGGTAAAGATCAGGTAGCAGTGAGAAAACCAAAAATATCCAATGAGTATATAATAATTATTGGTATAATGTTCATACTCCCAAAAGATAGCGTAATTGTACAGTACAGCAAATTCTAACCACTAAAATGTGTTTTATGTTTGTGTTTTTCTCATTGTATCCCACCTGGAAAGAAACTTAGGCTCAGCCTGCCATTCCCTTACCAACATTTGAAATGAATACATTAAAACAATTGCTATGCTTATACATCAAAATTCAAACAGCTATCATGTATGGCATGTTTAGCATTAATAAGTCCTACATCTGTGAGAACCCAACAACCTTTTTCATGGGCCCAGCCTGCCCTATCCACTGGCTTACTGTACACACTGCATTTCTCAGCATTGAACATGAAAAAGGTGGGTATAGTATGTTGCAAGACAAATTTGTATCTGTTTTGATTTGATCACATTTGGGACAAAGACATTACCATTTCTCTAAGCAATTAAGGTCTTGTTCTTGCATGACAAAAAGTATTTTAAAAAGGCAGCATATTATTTCACTGTTTATTTTCTTTTAATATAGTTAATTTAATTTTACCAACCCTTTTTTAAATAAAGGAATATTGCATCCCTGACATTCTGCCTCTGTATCTGATTTAATCAGTGATGTTGTAATAGGATATCGTATATGATATATGTTCAAACCAGTGCTGAATAAATGAATAAGGCATGACAGGGTGTGTGTCATGCTGGGATAATGTCACGCCTTGGGTGGTTGGATATGATGCTGAAGGCTGAGTGCATCCAATACCCGAGAAGTAACGTGGCCCCAGCACAACACACACCCTGTCATGCATTATTCCTATTATACAATGGCTCATTTGAAAAAAAATAAATAAATAAAAATAAATATTTTAAACAGTTTTTACTTGATTTTTGTGTGTGGAAGTATATTTATACACAAACAAGTTATTTTCTTCTGTTTATCATGTAGGAGGTGCTGTCTGGCCAGTTTGTGGATTTTTCTTCTGTTTTTCTGTCTGCTTGCTTGCCCCACATGCAGCAATGTTTCGTTTGCTCATTGTCCCCCCATGTCCTGGTTGCTGTTCTCCTGGTACACTTTGCTACTGTTTTTAAATGTTGTACTGGGAGAGAATCCTGTTTGTTACTTGAACAGCAAGTGACCGCTATTAGAGGAGCCCTGTTATGACTGTTCAAACACTTGGTTGCTCACTCCCCTTGCTCACTCTCTTTGTCCACTGCTCTGCTGTTCTGAGCATGGTTCATGATGGTTCACAGATGGCTGTGCTGTGTGTGATTTGTGCTGTTACTCTCTGTTCCCAATGAGGTGACTGGCAGTTGGAATGATCAGTGCAGTCATTTATTTGATTCTGCTGGTACAGTTGGTATTTGTACCAGGAGAAAGGCAGCTCTAAGCAAATGCCTCTCTTAAGGCACAGTCTGGCTGTCCCCGGAGATGGCTTCATCTGTGTCCTGTAGTCATAAATGTGAATTGTTTTCCATGGTGGAGTCGTTGTTTGTTTGACAGGAGGAAGAAAGATTTAAAAAGAACACACGCTGATGTATAATTAAAGTGTGGTGTGCTGTGGAAAGCATTCATGCTCATTGGTTAACAACTGGAGGAGTGTGATAAAGTCAGTCTGGTGGACGGTGTGTGAAGCTAATCACAATATGGCTTTTTTAAGTTTCAGTACCTTTACTTTTTTTAATCAGAAAGTAGGGCACTAAATCTGTTCTCTGTGATGTGGGGCACACTACTTTAATTTGCTGTACTTTTAGATTCAGTTTTCTGCAGTGGGAGGGAGGATTTATGTTTTGGAAAAAAAAAGAAATACTGGTGAACTGCAACGTGCAATGCCAAGTGTGGGCAATTTGTAGGTGGCATGTGCAATGATTTCTTTAATATTTAATGCTGTCACATGTGTGCTGGGACTAGATCCATGATATTATGCTGGGATAACATCATGGGTCCAGCCCCAGACTGACCAATCAGAGGCCAGCATTTTTTCTTGCCATTGTATAAGATGGCTGAATTATTCTCAGACACTGTATACAGTATGTACAGCAATTAATTTTCCTTTAAAATACTATGTTCACATAGATGTACTGAGAACATAAAACTAATACAAAGATGACTGATGCCAGAAGGGCAGCAGTATATTTCTGGTGTCGGGCACAGGGAGGAGTTTGTGAATTGGTGACTGAGCCATTACTTATCGCTTTTAGTGGGACAGGAGCATTTGCTACAAGTTGTTCAACAATGAGGAACGGGGTTACTAATCTGCTCGGCTTTATTGCAATGAGAATTGGGTTCAAACAGCTAGACTATTATACAAGATACACAAGGCCAGATTAAAGAATAGGCAACATAGGCCTGGGCCTAGGGCCCTTCCTACCAGGAGGCCCCCAGCAATCCCCAAAATATATTTACTACATATCCTTTTCTTTCTGCCTAAACTGCATTTTTTATATGCTGAGTAATCTGAGCAAGGCAGGGGCTGCCCTGTGATGCAACTCTCACCTTCCTGATTAGGTGTTAAATATGGTTGATATCTTCAGGGAGCCCTGGTCAGGCTGACATGCAAGGTGTAAAAAGGCTAATTTCTTTTGCTTCGTCTTTCACTTCCCTGGTATCCCATGCATGGAGAAATAACTATAAATATATCTGCCCTTTGACTGGTGTTCCTGATAGAAGAAGAGTGACTGGCATGAAGCCTAAATGCCCCCCTCCACTGTAGTTTGTCCACTACTTGCCTCATCTTGTGCATTTGAAGGAGCCTCCACCATTTGTATTGAAAATATTTTGGAAGAATCAGAGAGCCAGCAGAGCCTACCTTTTGGAGAGCCAATTCCAAGTTCCAGGTGCCTCTCATTAGCACAGGGATGCTATATGACCTGCCCTGGCTCTGAGTCACATAGTATGCAGGTAGAGATTGTGGCTCACAAATCACAATGTTCTGAGCCTACATGTTTTCCAGGTTCTCGGCTTGGGGCTTGAGCCACTGGGCAATACTGCCTAATGGCTCTACAATGCTAGTTTGACAAATATTGTGTCGACTGATGTTACAGAAATGGATTTATGTTGACCGCAATTGTGGTAGACATAAATCAGTCTGAGAACACTTTGTTTTCTAAGGGAGGCTTTGCCGCTTAAGCCCCCCATGTGGGGAACTCTGCCCCCTGCCCCCCATACTTAATATAATCAACTCTGAGTCAGAGTTGATTCAGGGAGGAGGTGCAAGACCCCGAGAAAGCAGTGCCGGGGTCCCGCAGTGACAGTACAGTGATCCGTCACTGTGTTACTGTACTATCGTTTGCAATAAAGGTGTTGATGTTTGATCAGCATACTCTGCGAAATGTATTACTTTTGGAGTCCTCACCTCAAAAAGGACATCGACCTGATAGAGATAGTTCAAAGAAGGGTGACAAAAATGATACAGGGGTTGCACTGGATGACATACGAAGAAAAATTGCGTGAACTGAACATATACTCCCTGGAACAGAGAAGGGAGAGGGGAGACATGATTGAAACATTCAAGTACATAAAGGGAGTAAGCAAGGTGCAGACACAGGGACTCTTTCACTTCAAGGAGTACAACAGAAGTAGGGGGCATGATCTGAGGCTAAACAAACATCAGAAAGTTCTTCTTCACAGAGAGGGTGGAGGACGCATGGAATGGTCTGCCCCCAGAGGTTGTGGGGGCCACTACAATTGGAGGACTCAAAAATGTGTGGGATAGTCATAAGGGAGTCATCACACTAAAGGGCAGCAAGGGAGGTAGGAGAATTAATTTCTAAAACGGGGCAGACTAGATGGACCTAGTGGTCTCCTTGTGCCGTCACCTTCTCTGTATCTATGTATCTATGTAAAGGAGAAGATTCCTGTTTATTTATGAATTGGATATTTCTGACATATTATTTGTACATTACATCAATTACTGCAAGTACATCAATAAAAGATCAGTCATTTTAGGGCTGTGGGTGGAGCCTACAGCCCTTCTGTCATCTGTAGCTCTAAAAATGGCTTTTCTTAGAACTTCCTTTTTAGAAATTTGTGTGTATTTCTTCACAGCTGCAAAGTAGTGCACTCCCCATTTGATGTTTTCCATTTGTTGCTCTGTGTTAAAGGTATCTGAAGGTGGGGATGCTACTATATTGTATCTCAGAACTTCTCAGGATATTAACAAAAAAACACTTTTTAAACTGCTGTTTCCATCATCTGTCCAGCTCAGTCTAACAGATTTGTTCTATTTCTTTCAGCAACTTGGAGTTAATTCATTTCCTGTAGGTTTTTGTGAAAAGGAAAGTTAAATTCAGTGTCAGATTACAGATAGTGGAATTGCAGTGCATTAGCTAACATTCCTTTCCACAAGACAAGTTGGAGGCAAACACTGGAAACAGAAGACTGTTGTTTTCTTATTTTATAATATGATGTACTGAGTGTTTATTTAGTTGTAGGGTCAGGGCATTGAAGAAAATAATAACATGTGTGTAACTCATTAAAGATTCCAACAGGTGGTCAGGAAAATGTCTGAGAGAATTTGTGTAAAAACTAACAAATGAACGATGAAAAAAATAGCATGCACACTGGCCTCTGAGACTGGAAGATCAAAAGGCTGTAGGTTCTATCCCCACACTAGGCAGTTGAGTTAAAGAGCTTGTGTACTGCCTAAAACTAATATTAGATTTTAAAAGCAGTCATTACCTTTTATATTTGAGGTACTTTATATTTTCCCTTTGTTTAATTAGAAGATTGTTTACCTGATGTTAATATGTGTGATGTGTGGAACAGCACTCTGTGTGGCAGCTGACATAGCTAGCTATACTGCCCCCACTACATCACCAGCATTGTCACCTCACTGACTGTGACATCACTGCTACTTAGGAACAGCAATTCAGTGGCTGCCAGGTCATTCACCTGTGATTTCACTGTCAGCTTGACATAATTTTAATACCTAATAGCAAATCAGAGCCCTTTTCCTGGTAAAAGGCTGCCAACATACTACATTTAAATAAACAACAAAGTCACAAATAAGGAACTAGTGGCTTATAGAAAAATCTACAGGGATTTATACAGGGATTTGATGCTGCCTCTACAGGGAAAATATAGGAAAAAATAGGACTTGTTACAGGAAAATGGTTATTTGGATCTGGGAGCACTGTGATGATTGTGACTAAATAGTACTATATGGTACCAACAAGAACATGACTTTGGTCATTTGGTAGCTCTTCACAGCCCTATCAGATCTGGCTACAGCTTGTTGTTTCTGTTGTAACACATTTCTAGAGTCTGAGGCTCTGCCACAAGCTTGTAAAGTTTCAAGCAAGTCTCCATGCATATGCAAATGAGGCACTTATAATACAATCCCTCCCATTCTTTGGTGTCACTGGAGCAGCAGCTCAAAAGAAAGCATAAGGTTTTCAATGTAGCCTATCTGTATTTTATTTTAAGTTTGCAGTGGCTTCAGACAGTCCTTTCACCCCCCCCCCCCCAGTGTGTAGTACTACTAGCCTTTATTTGTGCATGGCATAAAATACATCTAAAATTGTTTCATTCACAAGAAAAAAATCTATTTCTTTGTGCAGCTCATCTCTTACTGTAAGACAGTTGTAACATGTTGTGGGGAGGAGTAGATTGAATACTTCCTTTACATGGATGCACACATTCTCTTTTCAGCAGCTAGAAAAATTAGATTTCCTCATATGGTAAATGTGATTATAGGAGAACACTTTATAGTACTCCACAGTCAATACCAATGGGATATTCCCCATCCATCCTATAGACGGATGTACGATCCAATCAAATTTAAGCTGGTGGGAGGCCAACCTCCCAGCCCATACAAGTAGCTCCAGTGTGATATTTCCCTAGCAAAAAAGAAGAAGAAAGAACAGGTAAACACTGCAGAACACAGTTCAGTAGACTCTGTATTCCACCATCTTAAAGTAATCGATAATAAGTTGGTAATGACTCGAGGCATTTATTATTCATCTAAGCATCACATTGAGGCCAAAAAGTATGAAATAAAGAAACGGTTTATGTACTATGTGCAGATACTATATACATTCTCCATTTATCAGTGTCAAGCCTTAAAAATATTCATTCTTTGGGAGCTTTTCTGATATTACCCACTGTCGACATCGGGCTGCATTGGGTGAGGCTGCGGAGTACTATAAACGGTATTCTCATAATCACCTTCACCAGGTGAGTAAATCCCATTATATGTCATACCCTTTATAGTACTCAGCAGTCAATCCCAATGGGACCTTAGAAGCAGTGCCTTATATTCTGTCTGGGGAGGAAATGCTGCAGGTTATGTCACAGTGCATCAAAAGTCACCTGTAGAACTGCCCTGTGAAAGATGGCTCTGGCTGCAGATGTCATATCCAGGCAGCAGTGTTTTGTGAAGGTGTGAATGGAGGGCCAGGTGGCCACTGAGCAGCTGTTGGCAGAAGACACCTGCATTCTCTCTGCCCAGGAAGTGGCTACTGCTTGAGTGGAATGAGCCTTGATGCTGGCTGCTGAGCCCTCAGTCATCTGACAATAATATCCTTACATGCTGCTTGTCCCGCTTTTTTTCTGGTGGTCAGAATGAATGATCTGTCAGTCTTGTGGGGTGTATTGGTGACAGTGAAGTAGTACATCAGTTGCTGGCCAGTGTCTAGAGGATGAGGAGTTGGTGTTTATACTCCCCAATCTGAAATCAGAACTGGAAGATTAATTTCATGCTCCAAGTGAAAGTGGTTAGCAATTTTAGGCAAAAAGGAAAGTACCAGCCTCAGGGTTACCCTGTCATTGTGGAATATTAGTAATGGCTCTCTGCAAGACAAGACCTGCAGCTTGCCTATTTGTTTGGCTCAGCATACCTGTATGTCTACGAGGAAAATGTTTTTCAACGTACTCCAGTACAACGAATCCTGCAAAAAGGGAGGACCTTGGAAGCATTTAGAACAATGTTCACTTGCCATGGTGCACACACAGGTCTGACTGGGCATGATGGCCAATATGTGTACGGCCCTAACAAGCCAGACGACATCCGGATGAGATCTTTCTGACCGAACCCTGGTAAAGGGCCTGTGACAGCTGATATGGCAGAGGTCTGAACTCTGAGAGAAGCAGGGTTCAATCCTTTAATTGCCCCATCATTTAGAAAGTGTAGTATTTGAGGAAGTCCTGCAATTGAAGGTTATACTACTTTGTCAAGGCACCACTTTCTGAAAATTTGCTGATGTTTTGGTAGATGTTATTGGTAGATTCTCTCTATGACTACATGAGCCATTCCACCACTCTTAGGGTTGTATTTCAGATCTAACAGTCTCTTCCTCTCAGTAGCCATGGTGGCAGCCTAAGAAATTTTGGATTGTGATGCAGCACTGGCCCTTGGCTCAGAAGGTCTGACCAGTTTGATAGTGACAAGGGCCATTAAATCTTGATTGATTGCTTACACACTTTGTTGAAACTTTGGTCTTGTAGTCCATTGTCTGGAACTCTGGGTTTCTTGGCTTGAAAGCTTTAAATTTGGGCCAAAAGGAGTGGTTCGATGGGAGGTACAAGTTTGAATGGCAGTCTATGATTTTTCAATAACTGCAGTAATATGTTTACTAAAAGTTAGTTGTGGATCAAATACAACTCCCAGGTAACAATATCTGTCTACTAATTCTGAAGTTACTTTATTGTTAGCAAAAATCAGTATTTTTTTTGTGTTGTCGTTTTTTGATACAAAATGCATTAGTTTACTTTTTTTAGTATTCATAATCAGCTGTGACCTGGAGAACCACCCTCTACCCTTGTGAGATCAGACTGCATCTTAATTTGGAGATCCATAATATTATCCCCCATGGCCACTATGGCTGTATCATCTGCATACAGCTTAATAGGTGTATGTGTGATTTTGTATTTTCTTGAAACTTGGCTTCCCAGCCAAATGCCCTTTGGGGTAACCCTTGCCTCAGTGTTTATGCACAGAGGTTCTTTGTCTTTTAAATGTTTTTTTTTTATTTTAATGGGATCACCACAATATATCCCAGGCACACTGCCTTAGGGGTAGCTGGTCCATTCCACTGGGGTGTCAAACAGACGAGGCATACTGATGAGTCCTGGTAGGATGAAACACGTGTCTATGTCTTCTGTTAGCACCCTTTGCAAACTGTGTGAGAGGCCTTTCGGCACCATGCAATTCTGCTTAAAGTTGGACCAGCATAACATTCTGTGGGGATTTGCATATGCAGCCCATGGTGCTTTGCACTGTGGGGGCATGTGTGATTTTGTATTTTCTTGAAACTTGGCTTCCCAGCCAAATGCCCTTTGGGGTAACCCTTGCCTCAGTGTTTATGCACAGAGGTTCTTGGTCTTTTAAATGGTTTTTTATTTTAATGGGTTCACCACAATATATCTCAGGCACACTGCCTTAGGGGTAGCTGGTCCATTCCACTGGGGTGTCAAACAGACGAGGCATACTGATGAGTCCTGGTAGGACGAAACACGTGTCTATGTCTTCTGTTAGCACCCTTTGCAAACTGTGTGAAAGGCCTTTGCACCATGCAACTCTGCTTAAAGTTGGACCAGCATAACATTCTGTGGTGATTTGCATATGCAGCCCATGGTGCTTTGCATTGTGGGGACATGTGTGATTTTGTATTTTCTTGAAACTTGGCTTCCCAGCCAAATGCCCTTTGGTAACCCTTGCCTCAGTGTTTATGCACAGAGGTTCTTTGTCTTTAAATGTTTTTTTTATTTTAATGGGTTCACCACAATATATCCCAGGCACACTGCCTTAGGGGTAGCTGGTCCATTCCACTGGGGTGTCAAACAGACGAGGCATACTGATGAGTCCTGGTAGGACGAAACACGTGTCTATGTCTTCTGTTAGCACCCTTTGCAAACTGTGTGAGAGGCCTTTCGGCACCATGCAATTCTGCTTAAAGTTGGACCAGCATAACATTCTGTGGTGATTTGCATATGCAGCCCATGGTGCTTTGCATTGTGGGGGCATGTGTGATTTTGCATTTTCTTGAAACTTGGCTTCCCAGCCAAATGCCCTTTGGGGTAACCCTTACCTCAGTGTTTATGCATAGAGGTTCTTTGTCTTTTAATAGGTGTATGCTGTGCTTACAGTTGGTAATTCATTATTAAAAATCAAAAACAACAAGGGTCTCAGTATGGACCCCTGTGGAATCCCCCAGTTACTACTCGAGCCTAGAGATGCAGTGAATTTATATTCTGCCGGTGAAGTGGTGGCGAAGTGGCTGATTTTGCTGGGCAGAGTAATCTGCAAAATTTCCTTGCATTAGGTGGAATTTTGCCAAGGTGAAATTTTGCTTCCCATGGGCGAAATTCTACCTTCCATGGAGAAATTTCACCTTCTGCGGGTGAACTTTCACCTTCTGTGGTGAAATTTCACTATTTCACAGGTGCAATTTTGCCATTCTGTGGGCAAAATTTCCCCATTCCACTGGGCAAAATCTCACATTTCACTCTGTGAAACAGGAGAAATTTGTGGATTACTCTGCGTAGCGGAGTTTTCTCGCTTCATCCACCACTACTCGAGCCCTTGACAGACACCTCTGTATTTCTACCCTCTGAGTCCATCCAGTTAGGTAAGATGTCATCCAGTGCAGGGGTTCATCTGAGAAACCCAGGGTCTTTAATCTCTCAGATAGGAGGGGGTGGGCCATCAGGTCAAAGGGTTTTGATAAATCTATACAGACAACAGCAGTTTCCTGACCAGAGTCCAGTGACCTGCAAATCAGGTCATTGAACTCTAGAAGGGATGAGGTACAGTAGTGGAATAACCCTCTCAAAAACCTGATTGGTGAGGGGTCAACAGGTTGTATTTATCCAAATATTCGCAGTTACGGGCATTAACTAGCTTTTCAAAACACTTTGATAGATTAGACAGCAGGGCAATTGGTCTGTAGCTGTTTATCTCTGCTGTATCCCCACCCTTATAAATAGGTATGGCTTTACTCTCCCTCCAAGATTGTGAAAAATAGTCCAACTGAAGGCTCCAATTAAAAATATATGTGATAACAGGGGCTATGTGAAATGCTGCTAGTTTCAGAAATCTTCCCATCAGCTCATCAAGTCCTGTTGATTTGTATGGGTTTATTTTTTACTAATAGCCTATTAACCTCTGACATTGTAAGCTTTCAAAATCTTAAACGTGGTGGTTGCTCCCCGACTGTCTTTGTATTTCTCAGTTCTGTCCCCTCATCCAAGTCAATTGAGGCCTTATATCCTGGGAGATCTTAAAAAAATTATTTAATGTATCAGGAACTACTGCTGGTTCTTCAATTAGGTCATTTAACCCATGGTTACTTAAATAAATAAAGAAAAATGTATTTGTTTAGCAAACAAGTTTTTGATTTTTTTTTAAAGCGTATTGTTTTCAGAAAAAGAACTGCCAGTTACCTGATAATAATCCCTCCCTATTCATTGGGGAGGTTCTTGGTGGATGGAAGCAGTGTCACCACCTGCCATGCCACCCAAAGGAAACAAGAGAGTAAACCCACTCCTTCTGTCTGAATCCCACCCAGCTCATACTACAAAATAGTTTGAGCTGGTGTCCTGTAGTGGAGACTGATGAGACCCTGGAGCCACTGTGTTCTACATGGAAACGAGTGTCATCTCAGTTTGCCTTTCCAGGTTACCAATTTTTAAATAAATAAATAAAAGGGTGCCTTGTTTTGTTCCAGGGTTCCCCTGGCCTGCATTCCCTAGCAGAAGCAGCATTTAACAGCAAATAGGTGACTTTTTAAACTGCTAAAGTTTACATTCCAAATGGGACACTGCTGCTGCCACTCAGTGACTGTTGCACCATATGGGAGGGGTGATAAATACTGCATCCAATCCAAAACAGGAGCCAAGTAAGCCAATCCCACTCTAAACCCATCTCCCTGTATCTTAAGGACCAGATTAAGGCAACAAGGGTCTCTAGGCTCAAGAGAAATCTAGGACCCCCTCACCACAACCATGCCACTTCACTGTGAAGGGACCCTCTCACAGACTCTTAGTTACCTTGAGAATCCTTTTACATACAAGCTGTATCTCAAGTTAGGATACAGTTTGTATGTAAAGAGCTGCAGGCAACAGTATACAAATCAAAATTCTTCTGTTCCCCTCTCTGAAAATCATATTAGTGACAGTGTAACACCATTCTCTCCTCTCCCTTTTCTCCCACCAAGTATCACATGCTGTTTGATTTCAGTCTGATAATCTACAGCTCACCCTCGACCATCCATCCATTTTCCTACAAGCAAAACTAGGAGATAATCAAGGGTGAGGATAGTAGAGGGCAATAGAATAGCTAACATTTTGTACAAGCAACATTTGGTGGATAATCAAGGGATCACTGTTTGTGTAAGGCTACTTTCAGCATACATGATTTCTACCTTTCTTATGTTACTTAACTTACTGCAACTATAGTCTTACTTCCTGATACAGCTCCACCCAAAAAAGCATGTAGGGAAGGGGCTATGCTGCTATAGATAAGCTTATAAAGGTCAGGATTAGCGGTGGCCTTCAGATACTATTTGTTTACTTTTCAGGCACTTGTACATAACGGGGGTAATATTGTATATACAGTATATAGCCCCATAATATACTCAATAGCCTCCAAAGTAAACAAATATGATTTAAAGGCCATCATTTCCCCTGACGGCATTGTCAGCCTATCTATAGCACTGTAGCCTTTTCACTACTTTGTGTCACTGCAATGACATTTTGTGGGTGTGTTAGAGGTTGGGCTTCTCCATACTGTCTGTCAATTGCAATACAGTATTGTTGAGGCTCTTAGAAAATTCAGCTCCCTTTTTGCTTTATTTATAACTTCGATGATCATTTTCATGACAGTCATGACCCCGACCAAAACTCAGCTAGGAACCCCTTACTAATTTTCCCTGATAAGCCACTTCCAGTCAAGGAGTGACAAAATTAAAGGAGAAGTCTCATGTTTGCAGTGCTGTGTATTTGCTTACTTCACTCCTCCCATGTCATACTCATTTCCTCTCTTAGTATTTCCAGTCAGCAACTGTGGTTTAAGGAGCATTTAAAACTACACTTTTTAAACTAAATGATCTAGCTGTCCATTATATCTTGTATCCTTTATAGTACTCTGCAGTCAATACCAATGGGATATTCCCCGTCCATCCTATAGGCTGATTCACAAGCCAATCAAATTTGAGTTGGCTGGAGGCCACCCCCCCAACCCATCCTAGCAGCTTCAGTTTTTCTTTATGCATCCAGAGAGGTTGGTCTTGATCCCAGTCTGCTCCCAACATATCAGGTACAAATTCCTTATTACTTCCACTTTGCTTACTATTTAGCCCTAACTTCGTTAGGAGGCATGTGATCTCATCAGCACAAGTAGGAAACTTTCAGTTGCAGTCTAGGTTACATTCATATAGAACTATTCCTGTGTAAAGTTCTTGTGCTCTCTGATCTCTGCAGCCACAGAGATTCAAGGTTGTGGGGCAGAACCTAGCCCATGCAGCCCCCTTCAGTCCAGCATACAAGCAGAGCAGTGTGTGGACCCTCCTGTAGCATCCCTCTACTAAAATGAATACATTTCCACAGACCGGAAATAGTGCTGGGAAGTGATCCGCTTAGCATCCTTCCCCCAAGCTGTAGCACTAAGGCTGTGCGAGAACCCTCCTGTAGCATCTTCACACTAAGCAATAGTCGTGTATCTCTCTCTCAGGTGAGGACCCTCCTGTAGTGTCCTCACACTGAAATAGTGGAGCCCAGTACCAATGGAGTGGACCCTTCTGTAGCATCTACCCCAACTCTAGGCGTTAGTTCCTTTTCTGTCTTCCAACCAGATCATGCAGAACATGTATGGACCACCCATAAAATGCCTGACCTCCTGCTACTCCTCCCCCCATCTCCCTACCTTGCAAGTGGGAATGATAGCTGGCCTTCTGAGTCATGCCTCTTCCTCTGGCGTGAAAACTTTGGCCATGTTTTAAAAACACTGCCACACTCTACACATGGGCAGGGCCCCCCTCCTTCCACCTTCTTCTCAGCTGCTGATGGGATTTCACCTGAAATCTCACCAGAATTCCGGTGGCCATAATGAATAAATATACAAGAGCCCTATTGTCCTGCCTGGTCTCGCGAGATTGAGGTGGCCGTCTTACCTGGGTCCACTAAATGAACTCTGCAGACTCCAACTCACATGAAGTTTGCATAGCCATTATGTGGTTGGGTTTCCAACAGCCATCTTAGGATTCCCCCCCATTCTTATACATAGTCAGCAGGGAGAATGACCACCTGGAAGCCTAATTATGAAGCAGCACAGGGAGTGGCCATTTTGAGAATGGTTTATTTTTCCCTCGGACATACCTTAAAAAGACAGAGGGGTGAATAATTTTTTCAGTGGATAAAATTCCTGGTTCTTGAACCCCACAACTCTCTCGGGGGCCTCATCAGAGTTGCCTTACCAGAGCGCATGTGTGCTCCTGACAAGTGCCACGCATGCTTCAATCCTTTTTTGGACTGATGCTTAATACTACATGCTCAATGTTTAAGGCTTTCCAACACACCAGAAGCCCTTACCTGATCCAGTTTTCTCTGTCTATTTCTCACAGAACCACACAAGGATAATTAATTATGATCAAAAGTAAGGAGTGCGGAATATCTTTTCCAGAGTCCCACATGGGAGAAAAAGATTTGTATGGTGTGCACCATTACAGACGGCTAGGATCCTGAAGACACTGGAGCATGGCAACAAGAATTAGGGGCTTCTCCAATGTAGCTATTGCAGCACCAGACAGCCCCATTGGCCTTAGATGCCAGCTAGGCTCAACTCCTGTTCCAGTCATTGGAAAAAACAGAAAACAAATGCAACAACATCTCTGACGAAGAAAAAGGCCTCAGACGCACCATCAGATGAACCCACCCACAGGAGAAGTAGATCATCACCTGAAAGAATCTCTATTCTGCACTCCTCAGACTTTGAAGAAAAAGAATCAGACAAATCCAACAAATGGTGCCATGGTGAAAATATTGAAGCATTAATCAGGATGTTACAAGAAACATTTAAAATCTCAGAGGAGAGCCAGCCCAATGGTGTGGAGAGCTGAGGTGCTCAGGGCCTTACTTCCTGTTGCATTGGCAACCCAGGTTCAGAAACAGACTCAGATCATTTGGGGGTTGGTGGAGCAAAGGAGGATTGAGCATCTGTAGGACTCCTCTCTTCCCTCAGCAGAGGGGTATTACATGATGCATTGCTTGTCTACACCCGGAGGTATCCAGATGGTAGCACAGTCTGGGCATGCATGAAGACAGCCATGCATAGGAGCTTGAGGACATCTCTGTGGAGATGGAAGTTGTCTGTTACACCATTGCATGTGTGTGACTTAGGGGAGAAAACCACAGATGTAAACACCCTCTTGCTGCAGGATGACATCCGGGCTCTCACAGGCCCTTCACTGGTGACCAGGCATCCCACCATAGTCCTGCAAGCCGAGGATGTCAATGAGAAGGTACGTCCTGGGGAAGTAGGGTGATGGGGCTGGGGGGACTGGACAGAAGGGGGCAGACCACAGGTGACTGGGGGATAAATCATTGAAGGGGATAAAAAAAAAAAAGAATTTTGGAGGAGGCCCCGAAACCATCTACTGTACCTCAATGGACCTCCTAGACATAGCAGAAGATTCATCATACATGCCACATTTTCCATCCTGCCAAACAATTGACATCATTATTAACAAAGAATATGAAGCCTAAGAACCAAGCAGGCTGCCACAGAAGCACATGACTGAAAAATCGGTCACACTTTAAATGTCAGTTTCAATGTAACTAATCATTAATTACATGCAACAGGGTAAGTACACTGTAGTTTTCATGTTTGTTGTGCAAACACTGTAACTACACTGTCAATAACTGACACAAAGTGTAACTGAAAAATCATACCCAATGTCGGCATCAAGGAAAGAAGACTGGCTCAAGGCACCTAGAGTTGACCAGCTAGTATCTGTGCTCTCCAAGCACACAAGCACAGCTGCTTTGAAGAAGCACATGGATAAAAAAAATCGAGGAACAGCTAAGAAGATCCAGGAAGCATCTGGGATGTTTTTGTCAACAGACACAGCAACAAACACAGCAGTCTGGTTCACTTCCGAACACTACTCAGATGGATGGAATCCCTGGAAGAATCCATTCCAAAAGTGCCAACATTTGTGGATACAGCAGAATATACCTTACCAGTGGCAAGATACTAAATAGACACCTCATTTGACATTCTTAAATTTAGTTCCAGGATCACCATTCTAGTGAGCAGTCCTAGACAGGCCCTTCAGTTAAAACTTTGGCAGGAGGACAATGAATCATAGACTGAAAGAATCATTGAGCACATATATATAGTATGCGCTCCTATGGAACTCAGTTGGTGGCTGGCTATGGTGGTGAGAGGTGGGCTGTGCCGGTTACCAGCTGGGGAAGGGTCGGGGGGTGCTGAGTGGTCTAGAAATGCCAGGTGGGGGCCACTAGACTACCAGGGAGTACTAATTAGGGAGTAGAGCATTGTACAGTATTTACAGGGCACAACCTTGTGCCGGCACCTGGCATCGGGGCTTGGGTGGGGGCACGATCTGCCCTGCAGGGCTAGTGATACATCTGTACAGGGATTGGACAGGGGCCCGATAGCCCAGAGTGGCTTTACTATGTACACAGTGGGGGACTGGGGCAGGGGGGCGATTGCCAGAGGGGCTGTGCTTACCACAGTATTTGGGGACTCAAGGAGGGGGTCCTATAGCCCTAAGGGGCACCTGCAGTGGGTGTGGGGGGTCCTCTAGCTCTACAGGGCTATCTAATGGGGCAGGGATGGGGCTGGTGGGGTGGCACATATTGGTGGATCATCAGCAGACAACCCCGGTGGATGCAAGTTACACCAGCTATTTGCTGGTGTAACTTTTCATTGATGGATGTCCACTGGGGTGTCTTCTAGAATAGCCTCATTGGGGACTTTGTTGCTGCCCTTCCAGAATAGGACACAAGTGTTGCCATAAACCCCCTAGCACCATATCGCAGGGGGTTTAGGGTGTAACTGGTGGCATAAGTCCACTTTTGCGCAAGCAGTCTGTGACATGTCGCAGGCTGCTTTGCAAAATACCCAATGTTGCAACTGCTGGGGTAACTTGCTCCTTGCACCATTTTTTTGGGCACAAGTCGAGTTACGCCAGACGTAACCTTTCAAGAATTGGGCCCAAAACTTTTACCTACCTACCTTACTCCTTCCCACACAGCCATCAGTTGTGCCCAACTGTAGAATTGTATATCTGTCACTCATCCAATCAGGTACAGAAACTGAATAGTTGACTCTAGATTAGCTGCAAATACACAGCTGTGATTTGTTTTAGTGTTGTGTGAATCTGTGATGCAGTATTGCTATTCTATTCAAATTCAGCTGTGCAGGTACTACATCGAGAGAGAGTACTGGAAGAACAGCATTTTAGAGCAACTTTGTTTATTCTTTTTTTTTCTCTGCTGTGAAGTGTGCAATTGCTTCAGCTGTCTGAGAGTAGTGAAAAAAAGTAATTGAAAACCTTACCATGCATGCAATATACGACCAGCCTTTTTGTTTTGTCTTTTTTTATAATTTAAACTTTATCGATTTTAAACCAACCAGAAGATGCTGTCAACAGAGAAAAAAAATGTACCGAATACAGAATAAACATGCAGGCAAGCTAACAAAGAGTAAACTTCATAAAATAACAACAAACAAAGAAACCCCTCCTCCCCACCCAACCCCACAATCTCCTCCGAGCACACATACCAGCCAGGGAAACACACATGAGATAAAATAGACAGGACCCACTCAGGCCGATACGGTCCCAAGTCATCCAAACCCAAGCTACTCAGGCAGCCTCTGAATAGAAAGAAAAACATGAAACTACTCTCATTTGTGCTGCTAAAGGTTTGTCCACCAGAGGAACCTGGAGATCTGTTTTTCAATAGTAAGTGCCTGCATAATCTCTCCATACCATTCCTTGTAAGGTGGAACACAAGCATCATGTCAGTGTCAGAGAATAATAACTTTCTCTGCCATGGAAATCAATGCAATTTGAGTTTTGTGGTTCCCAAACAGGGCATGTGGAAAATCCCCAACCAGATAAATCTCAGGAGTAAAGGCGTCCTCGAGACACAATAGTGGATCCAGAAAAGTCTTAGTCTGGGCCCAAAAAGGAACCACTTTAGGACATTCCCACACCATGTGGTACAGATGACCTTCCGCTGACCCACAACGAGTACATAGCAAAGAATTGGACAGTCTCATCCTAAACAGAGTAAGATGGGTATTGTTGAGATTATTCAATATGTGAAACTGGGCCCACCAGTATCGGTCCCATTTAATAAACTAAAATTACACCAGATATTCCACCAGCAGTCAGATTCGATTTGCCAATGAAAAACCTACTGCCAGTAGAAGCAAACACCTGAGGGAGCATCGGGTGCAAGGGATTGTAAACAAGCATGTAATCTAGCCACAGAATGGGGCTGGGCAGCCAAGGGCAACAGCTGAGAAAAGGAACTCTCCGCAGGCAAGGCCCAAGGTCACGACCAAAGATGGAGGTCAGTGCAGTGACCAATTACCAATATTTAAAAACATAAAAGTGGGAATAGAGAAAATATTCTGCAGCCACTGATGGGAAAGAATCTTCCCATCTGCAACAAGAAAGGAGACCAAGGAGGTCCCTAGCTGGGGGGCGAAGACAAAATCCGGTGGCCACCAATCGTTATATTAGGGTTCGCCAGAACAGGTTGGGATAAGGATCAGGACCAATCTGTCTTGAGAAATTGCTCCAGTTGTAGTCTAGCCTTAACAGACCATGATCTCAGGAGGGTTTGAGGACAGCAGGAAGACTATAGAGCTTAACGTGCAAATGGCTGGCACAATTGACCCCTGCTTTCTGACATAATCTGAATTCAATGTGGAGCCAGATCGGAGAATAACCCCGACCCACAGGATCTACTGCGGCATGTCCCCAGCACAGGAATTTAGCAGCATGGAGAGCCAAATAATAAAGGTAGAAATGGGGAAGGCATAAACCACCCTGCTCCCTGGAAAAAATAAGTTTAGAGTAGGCTCGCCAGACCGCTCCCTCTCTACAGAGGAAGTGGTTCATTAGCCTTTACAGAGAGAGATAAACAAGACCTTAGGGAGATATTTTTATTTATTTATTTATTGAAAGAATTGGAATTATAACAATGCCCATGGGATAAAGTAACCATTTTTTTATTTTTTTGGAGGGGAAGGGGCATACATCAAGCATATGGAGGTAGACGACAACAATTAACTACCATATACTGGAACTCCTTGCCTATCAATATCTGCCTCACCTCTGCTCACTCCAGATTTAAGCACCAGCTAAGAATTCACCTGCTGTTGTCAGAGCGCTGCTCCTGCTTCCATCCCCCTTGAACTCTCCTGTCACCTCTCCGATTATATTGCTCCTGCACCAGGCCTTAGCCATAATCTTCGCACTTACTGCCCATTGCCTTACATCAGCTCTTACCTGACATATTGAAATACCTGGGTGTTTGGCTGGACTGTCACCTCAATTACTCCACTCATGTCGAGGCAATCTGCACTAAACTCCGACCAAAACTCGCAATCCCATACCGCCACAAATCCTGCTTACCGATCCCCATCCGCTGCATGCTCATACGCAAAACAATCTTGCTGGTTATAGACTGTGCAGACATAGTCTATGGTATGGCCCCAACATCCTCCCTCTCCAGACTTGATATCTTGCTAAACGTCTTCTGCCGATTCGCCACTGCCTCTCCCCCTCTCACTCTCCACTGCCAGCTCTACGCCCCCTACTCTCCATCGCCCCACTCTCCCACAGGTGTACCATCCACTGCGCCTCCCTCCTAGCAAAATTCTGGTTTGGTCTCCTCTCCCCATACCTCATGTCCCTGCTCAACCAGACCTCCCCCCAGCTACTCCCTTTGCCACACAGACCCTCGTATCTTCCACCTCCCCTGCCCCCGCACTCTTTCTGGCCAACTCGCCTTCTTGTACTGCCTCCCCCTTCTCTGGAACTCTTTGCCCTCCAACCTTCGCATGGCCCATTCTTGTTCAGCTTTTACCCAGCTCCTCAGGTTCCTACCCAACCCGCTTTATTCTACATGCTCAAATGCTCCAATTGTGCTGCAGAGGCACCACTCAACCCCTTCCAACTTATCAATGATGCCACCCCCAGTAGACCTCTCCTCACCTCTCTCACACTCCTAATTATTCTGATGTTACATCTTGTTATGAGTACTGTACTGTGTAAATTAACTGATTGTGATTACTTCCTGTACTTCTTGTTACTCCCTGTACATACTGTACCTGGGTCGCACCTGGAAACGAGCCTCGGCTCAGTGTGCTTTTCCCTGTCATCAAAATTTTAAATAATTAAATAAATATCCCCATAATTTTACCTATAACACAGTCAAGACCTGCTACTGCACACTAGACCATTGATGCAAATGTAAAGTCAAGTAGTTGAATCAAAAGTAATTTATTCACAATGAACAGACCTTAAAAAAGATGGTCACACAGTAAAATGCTATACCAGCTCACAGCGCTTCAACTCTGATTGAGCCTTCCTCAGGGTGTGGAGCTTAGTAAGAGGACTGTTAATTATATAGTGCTACTATACAGATGTAATTAATTAAATTCATTAATCACTGTGGAACATACAAAAGCGCACTTACATAAAAAATTTTAAATCCCTGATTTTAACACTTGGTGGAGCTGCTGCAAGATCATCAGCACTCCTTTGTAATCCTACAGTTTTAAGGTACAACTCAGTAGTAACTACATACATTATCAGTTCAGAACAATATTTCATGTCAAGCCAAAGATTAGTTAGAAAAATCAGGATTAGTGTCAAAACCCTCTAGTTTACTCCCTCCCTCCCTTAATTGCTAACTAATCTCCTCCTCCTACCTGGAGACATATTAGCCAACCATTAAGCGCTTGATCTTAATAAGTTCACCCCATTTGTCCTGCCATTTATGTTAGCTTTATATATTACTATCTTTGTTTCATGTACATTACTGTTGTTTAATCCTTATCTCTAAGACTTTTGTACTTTACTGATGTATTACATTAACTATGATGTTTTGTTTATTTCCTGTTGAACTGTTCATGGATTTTGTATTTAATGTGCTTCTACTCCTCTGTATTGACTGTAATTTCAATTGTTGTAATCCCATGGGTCATGCCTGAAAATAGGCATTTTCTATGTCTAGCGCACCTACCCAGTAATCAAAAACAAACAAATAAATATGCTGGGGTGTGAACACCCAGATCCCTAAAGTGCAATGCATTTTTTGTGGCTGTGTGACCTTAGGGGTCAATATCAGCAGTAACAGTGTTTTGCTAATGTTTTATAAGATTTGCACAAACTTTACTTTTAACCTGTTCCTGAAGAATTGCTCAAATGGGGTGAGACTTTTGGGAGGATGGGGAACTGAACAATTTATTGTTATTAGCAAAGAATTGCCTTGTTCAATGCTGCCTGATTCTGTTGGGGATAGAATGTGAGATTGTATTGTCTCAAGCCGCATACTAACAACTGAGTACTCACCTCCCATCTAATAACTACATATCTAAAACTTACTGCTCTTCTCAATGTAACTAAGTATTCTCTTCTCTTATACTCTTTGCATAAATAATCTTCCTGCAGAGAGCATAAAATGCAATGCCTTACTGTATGCTGATGACCTCGTCATCTACCACAATGCCAGATCCTTCAAAACCATATCCACCACACTCACCAATAGCTGTGGAGCAGCACAAAACTGGTTCCTGTCCAAAAAATTCCAGGTAAATAAGAAAAAAACAAAGGCCATGCTCTTTGGCTCAAAGCCATTCCTCACAAAGGTTGCCAATACAAATGACACACTTCTGATAGAAACCCCTGCTGGATCTTGTCTTGATATAGTATCCTCCTTCAAATATCTAGGCGTGACTCTCAATCCTTCCCTTACTTTTAATGCCCACATTGATAATATTGTAAAAAGGGTCCATCAGAAGTTGGGGACAGCCTACCGGGTCAACCATCTCCTGACTCTCGAAACTCGCCTTGCTATCGCCCAGGGAAATCTCCTGCCTTTCCTTGACTATTGCTCTCCAGTTTTCTCCACCACCTCTGCCTTACTTCTCTGCTGGCTAAGTACCACACATAACTTCATCTGTCACTTCGTCCTTCAGGTTCCTTACTCCACTCATCACTGCTCTCTTTGCCAGTCCCTTGGCTGGCTATCCCTTCATGGCTGCTATGAATATGCCTTGGGCAATCTAGTCAACACCTCTCTCAGAAACTCTCCAAAGTCACCTTTCTCACTGATTCTCTCTACCCATGTAGTTACTCGCTCTCTCTCAGAGACTCCTCCATTCCCCCCCTTGTAGTCCCCCAGGTATCTACTGTCATGGGAAGTAAGGCCCACTCTATCTTTGCCCCATCTTTCTAGAACAAACTTCCACCTGTCATCAGAAATACACCCTCTCATCAGTCCTTCAGATTGCAACTGAGAGAGTGGCTAAAGTTCCAGGCTACCTGTAAGTGCTCCCGAGGCAACGCTCTCACTAAACAGCCACCGTAGAAGCCATACTTTATCTCTTGACTTACCACCTGGATGCTGACCACTAGTTTATACCTCTTAGCACTGATTGCCCCTTCCTGGGTTCACATGGATCACTGTAAGGTATTTCCACCATGCACTGTTGCATATCCTGACTGATCTAGTAATGTGTGGATCTATTATGTGACCGTTCCACATGTGATCAACCATGTATCCAAGATCCAGGCATGCACTCTTGTGTTTGTTATGAAACTTGTGTGTTAGATTTGATGTGTAATGTTCATTGCTGTTGATTTCATGTTACTCAGTGAATATTGCTCCTTTATGTAATGTAACCTGTGCCTATTGCTTCAACCTTGTATTGTCTGCCACTGTATAGCCCAGGTCGCAACTGAAAATGGTCTTTTGGATCAGCTTGCCAACCCGGTCACCAAAAATATAAATAAATAAGTACGGTGCTTAATGGTCTGCAAAAAAAGTACATTAAAATTGGTAAGTACATGAGAAGAGATAGAATTCTGAAGTGCAGTGATTTTTTAGATATTTAGTAAATCTATATCTTTGGTCTTATGTCTTGGTACCCTGCTGCAAATGCTTGCATGTGAGTTCTGTTGAGTATATGGTTTATTCCCTGACATTTTTGGAGACTGATTCCTTCACAGAGAAAGAGATCCAGGAACACAGAGCTAAAAGACACTCTTTGGAATCAAACAGCTTTATGCCGCCTTACTTCTGGTCTTCCAAAATAATTAGAGACAAATAAACATTGTCACTCCCAAAGCACTGTATGTTACACCCACAAAAAATACATAAAATGTTAACAAAAGTGCTAAACAATTTATTGAATCAGAACCAAACCAAACCTCAAATGAGTAACAGCAGCTGTGTCACTGTTGTCCATGTGAAACTGGCAGCAGCTCCGGTTCCGGTATAGACGCTGCCTTGTCACACCCTAACATGATTTAAAATGGGTGCTAGCAAGTGTCTTGCAATTGTTTGCTGCTGCAGCAGTGAGCAAAGCAACATACTGTACATAACCTCTTTGTACATAACCGAATAATGAACTAGTAGATACAAACAGACCATTAATTGACGAACAGAGATTTTTTTTTCTATTACTGCTTCTCAGATCTGGTCCATAGATGCCATCTGCAATCCCACATCTTTGACAAATTCTCTCTCAACTGTTGTCAGGCTTAACTATGTAAGTATTGTGTGCCCAGTCCCACCACTGTATCCACCCTCACTCCCAGTTTAAAAAATGCTTGAATATTGATGGTCTTACTGCCAGTCAATACCTTCACTACAGTGATTCCTCTAATTTATTAGAAGAGAATGAAAGGCTGTGTTCACCGAAACTGCTACCTACAGGACTGAACAACTGGAGTCTGCAGCACAAAAGTGCTGATAGCTTGAGTTATTGTGTGGTGTCCATTTCCTAACTTATGTATCAGTCTACCCGGATAGATAGTATCATCATTCCTCCAAACCCATCAGGGTACTCTTCTCACAGGCAGAGCCTGTCCTGGTTGATACTGGTACCTGGGTCCTGCATACTCTTTCTCCCCCCCCCCATTGCTTCCAAGTCCAATTTCTCACTCATATCCCAGTCACCCACCCCCAATGCCTGGTCCAGGCTCTGTCCCCTTTGCTGGCTCTTGTTTCTTCCCTCTCTTGGTTCCTGTTTCTCTCTCAAATCCCCCTCTCAGCTGTTACCAATCTCCAACCCATCAGAGTATGCACCTCACACACTGTGCTTATCCTGGTTGATATTGGTTCATGACTTATCTGTGGGAGCTGAGGACTGCAAACTGTTTGACTGCTAGCTACCTTGCTCCTGTGATCTGCTACATATGGCTTTCAGATATCCCCATATATTCTGGCATATAGTTTGTGCACAGCTGCAATCAACTTTGAAACAGTGATATAAATGTACATATCTTGGCCATTGCACTATTGATGTTTTTGCAGGTGCCAAGCAAGAAGAAATAATTACAGCATAAGACATTAAACTTTATTGAAGCAGCACTTCCTGGACTGGACAGTGAAGGGTGACGCTATTCTTAAAATGACAACCTCCTTTCCCAAAAAGTTTTTACTTTCTGTATTGTGGATTGTCTTTATTAGACTGGTTTAGATGAAGTCTGAGAGCTGGTGTCAGCTAGAACACTTCTTATTACAAATTGTTATTAGAGCAGGATGTCTCATACACCATAAATATAGACTTTGGGGCTTATAAAGCTACACCATTTGTTACACATTTGATGTTCCCTCATATAAGTACTATGGGACACTAAGGGAAAAGAAACTAAGGGTCATACTGCCCTCTTGAAGTCATGGTAAGGGGAAACAAACATGAGAGTAAGGGCACTGCTTTGAGGCCCTGTGAGACCCCAGCCCAAATCCCTCAAAATGTTTGCACGTATGAGGCTTTGCTTGATCAAGCATAATTGAAGCCCTGGTGATACAAAATCACACTTTAACTCCTAAAATAGCCCAGCTGCCAAATCTTATTCTTACCTGCTCTATGCTGTCAGGCTCAAGGGGGTTAAACCTGGTGGCTGATAGTGGATTGTGGAAGAAAGTGGGTTCATTGGTCCCATCGCTCTCACATATCCCTCCCTCCCTGCCTGGTCCTGACTCCCTCCCCTTCCTGGCACTTTTTTCTTCCAACTCCCAGCTCCATTTCTGGTTTCCTTCTCTCAACCCCCATGCTCCTGCTGATTTTTCTATTGCAACTCAGTGCAAGCAGTGGAGAGGTACCTGGCTGCTTGGCTACTCCATATTCTTTGTCTCCCCCCCCCCACACGGTCACCATTCCCAAGTACCACTTCTCTCTCAAATCCCCATTCCACCAGCTGCCACCCAGTCCTAGCACCATATGTCTTTCTGACACATTTTTCTCTTCCCTCTCACAGTTGTTATTTCTCTTTCAAGTGCCAGCCATGTCCCAGTTCCTTCTGACCTCTAAGCCACAAGGGCACACATCTCATATACCAAGCTGATCCTGGTTGATATTGGTACCTAGCTCCTGCGTACTCATTCTCCCCCATTCTCCCTTGCTGTTTACAAGTTTTGTTTTTGCTTAAATCTCTGTCTTCCTTTCAATCTTGGCTATTCACTGCACAGCCTAATTGATGATTGCAGTCCAGAGCATTAAAATGAGATTCTGACCTATAGGAATCAAAAATATATAAAAAGAATGATAAAGTACTGCATGTTTTGTGTTTTGTTGACTTAGATAACTATTATAACTTTTGCAGTGTATAGCTACATTGAACAAGTAAACCTTCACTTATGTGCCCCTGTCAGTGTAGAAGAAATGCCTCACATTATAATTTCTACATTCATAATGCTTTTATGTTTTACACACATTATAACATATGAATGGCTAATGGTGTAACACTTATCTAAGATCTGAAGGACTCGACGGCTATTATGCCCATTGTCCCTGCTTCATAAGTAGAGATGAGAAAATCTGTTACTTCCCTCTCCCAGTTTTGTCTTATTCCTAGTTCCCTTCCCACCAGGCCACATCTGGAAATGAGTTAATTTTAGCTCAGCATGTCTTTCCTGGTGAAACGTTGAAATAAATAAATAAATAAATAATCTCTATAGCACTGTCATTATGGTTCTGAACATTTACATGAAAACTGGATCCCAGTTTATACAACTGTTGTTTGTACTCCTTTACTTTTCTCAGTTTAGAAGGGTTCAGGCAGAGAGTATCTTCTTTTATTTATGATTCTTTCCATTCACATGTAATGTGACTATCTCACTGGATCATTCCATGGAATTTATATTTTACACAGAAAGTTGTTCAGAATTTTTTTATTAGTTATACCATGCTTATTCAGATATGCATTTGCTATTTACTAGGGTGCCTGTTAGTCACATGAGTTTTTAGTGCAGGAATATTGTTGTCAGGCTTACAGAGCTCTCAGCTGTTGCCTGACCTTGTAGCAACAAACTTACAGAGGTAGGTAGGTAAATGCTTTATTTGTTCAATCATTTTTAAAGTCAGTCAATACAAGTACATATAAAATGAGTTTAAAAATAATATAAAATAATATAAAAAACAGGTATAAATAAGGATAACATTTTAAAATGTTTTGTTTACCAGACATATTACATGCATCATCAGGACTTGTATAGACAAACATCATTAAAACCACCAGGCTTGTACAGACCTAATGGTTTGCAATCATTCACTTTTTTTAACCTTCAATATGATTGCTAAATAGTTGGCTACATTGTTTATTACTGTGTCATCTTCGGCTGTGAATAAAATTTTTCATCCAAATTATGTATGGAGTTTACAATGGGAAGGATTCATTTCCTTCTGGCCTTGTTGTACCAGGAGCTGTGTAATGCAACATGTTATAGATCTCGTAGAAAACACAAAGTGGCTGCACAAGGGTAGATGGTGCTCCAATAAAGGCAATATCATTTGTAGACAGAATGGCACTCACCAACCACAAGTAGTACACACAGTCTCCTTAAGTTCCAAAGGCAAATTTATTCCATAAACACGCAATCTGCACACATGACGCATTTTGGACAATGGTCCTTTATCAAAAGCTTTTGATAAAAAACTATTGTCTGAAATACGTCAAGCGTGCAGA
This sequence comes from Neoceratodus forsteri, assembly GCA_016271365.2. Classification (NCBI taxonomy): domain Eukaryota; kingdom Metazoa; phylum Chordata; order Ceratodontiformes; family Ceratodontidae; genus Neoceratodus; species Neoceratodus forsteri. The sequence goes on from CM057451.1 coordinate 764,683,441, forward strand.
TTGTGTGTTTATGGAATAAATTTGCCTTTGGAATGTAAGGAGCCTGTGTGTCCTACTTGTGGTTGATGAGTGCCACTCTGTCTACAAATGATATTGTAGGTCTTCTATGTCTTTGTTTTAAAGTTGCATAGTATTGATGCCGAAGAGAGACTTTACTAAATCTAGTCTTGAGAACGTTTGATTCAAGCATCTCTCTCTGTTTTACACTTAGCTTGCAGAGGTTACAGACGTACTGTATCACTCATTACTCTGGCTCTTAATCTAGCTGATTTAAATGTATTTGTATTTGAGCATACAGTATCTCTGCATGAACCTTCGTATGTAAGTGCCATCTTATTTGTTTCACAAATGCAGGGGAGTTTCTGTCGTACTACTGTCTGGATCAGCAGTGCTGTGAGTCAAAGAAGGCATCCGAACAGCTGATCATAACTGCCACTTCTAAAGTCCGGAATGGCTGTGGGAGTCAGTAGCACTGTTCATTTTTGACCCCTGTTCTTATTTCTTTTAATTATGGTAGTTACACTTCTTTTACAAGTTACCTGTATTTGACAACTCTGTCAAAAGTTCAGCCTGTCTCAAACCAAGAAGTCAAATATGATTATAAAAAGGCTCTCAGAAATGCTGCAATCTGATTGGCTGTTAGGATTCCAACAGCCTTACATTAATCCATGTTATACTGTCATGTACAGCCTGATCACCATGGCACATGGATTATTCCTGTCAGCATTCCATCCTCTAGCACAGCTGAATGTGTGGAATGATGCATTCTGATTTTGAACCAGCATTCTTAAACTGCTGGTGGAAGAACTATTTTATTAAAAATCTCCCTCTAAATGAGGAAAACATTCATAAAGGATACTTTTAGCACTTTTCTTTTGGAAAACATTTCTATAATAGCAATAAGGCACTCCCAGGAGTTAGATTAACAGTCAGTTAATCACCCCCTAGGGGCAATATGGCACTCGGCTGCGCCTTGTGCCAAATTACACCCCTAGGGGGTGATTAACAGACTGTAAATCTAACCCCTGGTCATACCTTATTGCTTAACACTCTGTCATGCAGTAGGTACTGACAGTTCACAAAATAAGTCAGAGCATTCACGTTAGACATCATTCCTTGTTTGATGTCATGGACTGACTCAGAGCTGATTCTTGGAAAAAAGTAAAATCACTTTCTAGGATCAGGTTCATTTTTAAAATATTGAAATGAGTACATAATAAAAAAAAAACACAGGGGACATGTTATTCTGTGATCAGTGTCAACATTTTATTTCACAGACAGCTAAGAAATAAGAAATGTAGAGAAAAATATTTTAAAACATTTGCACTTGATCCTTAAGTTTGCAAAATGGAATTTAGGCATTGGCAATCAGTGTCAGAGTTATTGTATATTTGCTGGTATTTTGGATTTTTTTTTATGTTACAGCATAGTGAGAAAGGTGTAAAGTATGTAAACTGGTATGGTGGTGTGGGATGATGTGGAAGGATTTCTTAGGGGTTTGGGAAGTATAAGGTTTGGTTACTTTTAAAAATATTTCACTTTAATCTTTGGGTCTGGTGTGCAGGTGGAGGGAATGGTTTTACTATGATTATGAACAGCTACCTATTTAGTTAATAGAGAATAATGGCTATGTAACTGTGTGTTATGGATTTTCTTTACACACCTGAGGTGTGTGATGACCTATAACTTCAAGAGCAAAGCTTGAAAGGTATATGAGGTCATCATACACCAAGAGTGTGTAAAAAAATCTTTAACAACATAGTTGCATGGCCATTATTTTTTACAATTACTGATGCAAGGATTTTTTTCCTTGAACTCTTGAAATGACCCTCAAAGAGACTTGCAGAATTTCTGCTTGTGCAGGGAATTCTCTCTCACACACACACACACACACACACACACACACACACACACACACACACACACACACACTCACTCCCTGTCCAGTAATGACATTGTTTGTTGTTTTTACTGTTGAACTATGGTTAACTCATGGTTTGAAGTGAGGCAGAGCAGGGACAGTGTCAGTGGTGATCGTGCAGGGTCAGACTCGCGGCTTCCCGAGCCTGGTGCACAGCAGGATCAACCAGATACATTTCAGTAATTTAGAAGGCAGGATCAACCAGCTCCCTTATAAAAAAAAAAAAACCTTAGAGAGACTTACAATAGTGGAAACTGTGCGTCGCTGTGGCTGTTCACCACTTAACGGGAATGGAGCCGCTATGTTTGAGAAACTGTTTAGCCCTCTTGCTGATGGGATCCATACAGTTGCCTGGCATATAGTCGCCCGACATAATTAAACCCATCACTAGTTGCCCGTTTGAACAGTTAGCCCGTGATTCTAACCCCGGGTTAACAATTGCCCGACAGAATAAACACTTAGCATAATATATAGAATAAAGTATGGGTTGGGGTGTGTAACAAGAAGTTTGCACACACCCCAGGGGTTAGATGCTACATAAACCCCGAGCCAAGCGCGAGGGGTTTATCAAAAGTACTAACCCCTGAGGGTGTGTATACTTCTAGTTTATACACCTCGACCTATTTTTATTTTTTATATGCTGGGTTTGCCTTTTTCACCACAGCAATTATATAAAATGAAGGCTCCTGTGCGGCCCTATCGTAGTTACATTTCAGCATGCTTGGCCCGTGACTCACCGTTCGGTTTTCTTTTTTGTGAAAAAAAATAAAAATTCAGTCTGTAGTATGACTACTTAACATTTCCCTTGCAGATATTCTTTTTAAATTGCCACTTACTGCCGAGTCCAAATGGTGGTTCAGTCTTCTGGGGGAAAACATGCTGTCGGCGATCGGAAGGGACAAGGTGCAGCAGGGCATGCGCAGAGTGGGGGAAACCGTGCGCGTGTTTGCCATTATTAACGCTCCTTTATAACGGCAAATTACGCCATGGTTTCCCTATGGGAAAAAGGCAGAGCAATTATTATAACATAATATCAGACCTGGTGTTCTTTTCTGTAGAAGCACCATTTTTAAATGTCTAAATACTATTAGTCAAAGGCAAGCTGGAGCACAGCAGGCAGGACACCCTCAGCTTTTAACCTGGAAAAGCTTGCAAAAAATCAAGATTAGAACTTGGGACAGTACTGAAACCAGCAATATTTTGAGAAGCTAGAATAAAAGCATCTGATTAATATCAGCAATTAAGCCTTTAAGGTAAATATCTCTGAATTTTGGGCTTTCTCGGCTTTCTGTGTTTTGTATCTTAAAATTAAAACATAGTTTAAATTACACTCAAGACCATAATATTGTGTTTTCTTGATAGATGTTTAAACCTACAGAATATTTAACATGAAAGGACGTCCTGAGGGCAGTGTCTTCTGAAGATTTTTGTCTATTTGTTGCACTGCTTGGAAAGTACTCAAACCCCAAATAGAAATAGAACGTTCCTTATAGCAAGGTACATTAGAATTACCTACTACAAACCCAGCTACTCCAGATGGAGGTAGACAGAGGACACAGCTGCATTTACATTTTGATTAAATTTTTGTATATTTTAAAGGCACTAAATTAAACAACAAGCCGTATATTATAGCCTTAGAGTATTTGGGAATTTATATGATTGCATGATTGTACTATTATTTTACATTCCTTTGAGATTTTAAAGTTGTCCTTTTTATACAAGCAAGCAATTCAGTTCCAAAGGAGAACTTCTGAAGGTTGTCACAGGTAATTCCAGGTTAATTACAGGATTTACAATTACAAAGTACCTGTTCCCGTACCTGTAATTCATTACCTGTAATTACAGACTATGACTGTGAATGAAATAAAAGGCAGATCAGAGATGAAAGTAATGCATGCCTCATCTTACTTTTTACAGTCAAGCAAACTGTAAGCGGGAAAGAAAACGAGTCAGGCACTTGCATTTCAGCAAACTGTACACAGGGAAATATGCATCGGGAAAACTTATGCTGGGCAACCATGCTAGACCTGCTGACAGAATAGGAGCCAATGAAGTAGCGTGACAATGTTGACTGATGGCAGAGTCAAAGCATCCCTGTCCTCGAAGACACTGCTACTCAAAAGGATGGGCATTCCTGTGGCAGTGGCAGACAACAGGCACCCACCAAGACAGGAACACTGACCTTGGCATTGCTGCTGTCCAAGCCCAGTGACCAACTGTCATGGTGATGTGCCACAGTGCCAGCCATGGACCTCCCATCCAAGGTACAGCATCAACACATGCATCCCCCAATGATGCACAGCACCATCACATGCCCCCCACCTGGGTACTGTGCTAGCCCCTCCACAGGGTGGTAGGTGCCCCCCAAATGTCCTGCACAGTGCCTTGCAACACCATAACAGGCCTCCCTCATGGCAGTGTAGCACAGCAACTGGATGGTGCTCACACACCACCATGCACACTGCAGCCTGGCCCCATAACAGAGCCACCACCACTGACACTGATGGGCACCGTGCACACTGCCCCCCCCAGTGCATGAGGAAACCAACATGCATGCACGCCATGCAGGCTAATGCCTCATACACTGTGTTGCACACAGCTTATTGGTAGTGCATGGGCATACGGCCATGCAAAGGGGCCTGGGACCACATGGGGCAATCATAAGGAATGTACAGCTCTGCATACCAGGCTCACTGACATGGCCCGCACAAGGCATGATGGCTGACATCATGTGTTGCATGCATGCGGTGACCTGATGATGCCTCCCCACAATGGGTGAGCTCAACATGAGGACTTATCATCATGCATCTGCACCCCACCATGTACATTGCACACACATGGAGCCATGCCATGGTACCCATGGAAGGGCCCAACACTTATGCACATGCATGGAGATTGCACCCATTTCTGTCACACCACACTGATGCACACCTCACATGGCTGTTGCCCCCTTGATGGATGGGCTAGTGCAAGAATGTACCCTGGAAAATGCCACCTGTGCCTCGTGCCCGCCAGTCATCTCTGGTCCTTGACACGCCACCATGTCCCCATCCCCGGTGGTCCATCCAGCTGTGTTGCCCCTGGTATGGGCATATTGTGGCACAGGGCCATGTTATGCAGAATGGAACACACCATGAACACCCTGTATACCTTCCCTGGGGCCAGCGTGATCATTGCCCTGGTATGGTCCAGACAGTGGAAGCACATCTTCAGGAGGCTGATGGTTCTCTCCATGATGTTCCTGATCATCTGATGTGCATGGTTGTATGCCTCCTGAGCAGCTGTGGTGAGTGCCAGGATGTGTATCATCAGGTTCAGTTGCAGAGGGTATCCTTTGTCACCTGTGCAGGGGAGAGAAAGGGCCATGTCACACTTGTGTCAACATGCTATAGTACCGTGTCCACACACACACGGTGGTGTGGACATACTTACCCAACAGTCAGCCATTGATGCATTCTGCACGGAGAATGCCACCAAGGTGTGAGGTGTCCAGCATGAAAGGGTTATGGCATGAAATGAGGTATTTGGGCACACATTGGTGAACATATCATGCACTTTGCATACCACCTGGCAGTTCACACTGTGGATCCCCTTCCTGTTCCTGTATGTCTCCTCCTGTGTGGGCAGTGTAAGTACTGCAATATGGGTGCAGTCAATCACACCCAACACATTGGGCATGCCATGTAAGTCATAGAACTCCTGCTTCATTTGCCATACATCATCTGCGGCCATAAGGAAGGTGATATGTGTGCATGCATATGATCCAGCAGTGCATTCGCGACCTCTGTCATGGCCCGTGACACAGAGGACTGGCATACTCCCACTGTATCACCAGTCACCCTCTGGAATTAGCCCATGGCATAGTATGCCAGTGCACACAACATCTTCATCTCGACCATCATTGCCCTGGAATGTCGTGTCTGCGGGGTGATTTTGTTGGGGACCATGTCACAGAGTGTGACAATCATGGGCCATGGCAGATGGAAGCACTCAATATAGTGGGCCTCCTGCAGCATGGCAGCATCCAGCCATGGGTGGAATACCCTGGGCCATGGCCATGGCCATGGCTGCCTCTGCAGCAACAGCTCCTCGTGGAGCATATGCATGTTTAACAGCAGTCAGGGACACATCCTGCTGTGCCGTGCTGTTTCCAGTGCACTGTATGTCCACACAGCATGTTCACTTTATACTGCAGTGCACACCTGTGTGTACCTTTAAGGGAGCATGTCAGCTACATGTGCATGGTGACCCTTCATGAGTGGTGTACATGTGTGAGCATACGTGCCTGTGCCACCCTGTGTTGTGTGTCGCCCATTCCACACCACCAAGGGCATGGCAACAGAGGAGGTGTACAGGACCGAGCAGTATCCCTTGCACTTATGGCCCATGTCCAAAGCCAACTATTGTGACTCCAAGGGCTACTGAACCCTGTGACTGGTGCAGGGCCATGAATGGGTGAGTACCGTGCCTTCGGCCATGACTGGGTGCTGTGCAGGGTGTGTATGTTGTGCAGTGACCTGACCTATGTTTCTCATCTCTGTTCCCACACAGGACCAGTAAGGCAGACCCCAGCGTATAGCGCTCGCCATGGTGGAAAAGCCAGACAGTGCCTCCATTATGGTGCTGATGCCCACATGGAGGAGGTGGAGATAGAGGCTTCCCTTCCACCGGTACATGAGCAGGGAGGTGGTTGATGGATTTGTCCAGTACCAGGGCAACTACACTGATGTCTGGAGGGTCACCGCCCCTTCAATGGTGAATGCATGGGGTGGGCAGGAACATGCTGTGGGTGACTTAATGTGTGTTCATGGGCAGGGGTGCAGTCCCACCATGTCCATACACCATGGTGCAACCTGAACATGTCCAGGTGGGGGTTGGTGCAACATACCACGGGTGTGACACTGGACAGGCTGTGCATGCCCATCAGGCATGACCAGTTGCCACACCGCACATCCCCTGCCACATGTATCTGGGACAGGAGATGGTGTGGTCAGGGCCATCAGACCAATTTAAGGGACACATCATGCCAGTGAGTGATATCCACTCAGGACAGTGATACCATGGGGCCTGTTGTGTTCTTTATGGTCTGCAGGGGTACACATCTGCATTGCAGGTGTATGGGACTATTCTGAGCTTGCGTTATCCTTCTATCAGTCCAGGTAACACTTTCAGGTGGTGCATCGGTTGCCACAGATGCAGTGTTAAGGATGTCCATGACCATCTGGGCATCCTGTGTGGTGTGTCTGTTGCTGACATGCTTATCAGCCAAGGCCCTTCCACCATGTGTGCCATGACTGAGCGTGCGTCATGGTGATGCTCATGGTGGACTGTGTTGGGCATGTAACCCCTGTGTGGCCTTGCCACATGCCCTCTGTATGGCATGTTACAGTGGCTGTCCATTTCCCCGGTGCTCAACCACACCCACTGTGTGGCATGGTGGGGCACATGGGCATGGGGCTGGATATGCTCCTGTGGCCTTGCCCATGCGCCCACATTAATGCCTGGCCTGCCACTGGGGGGTCCGACTGTGTGACAACTGCCATGCATGGGTGATGACGGTGGCGGTGCTGGTGGTGAAGTGCAGGGACCGGGCAGTGTGACATTAATGTGTACATTCTCTCCACAGCACTACAGAGGGCCCATCCAGCAGATGATGCTGCAGTGCATAGGGAGGGTGCCTATTGCAGTGATGGATGTGAGCAGCAGCACTGAGGAGAAGTGGCCATGGGGGCCACCACAGACCAGATGTCACCACACTGATGAGGGTGCAACAGGACCAAGCAGCACCACCACCATTGAATCACACTGCCTGCCCCTGCCATCCATGTGAATAAGGGTTCATCAGCAGTACCGCACAGGCATTCTGTTATTGTGCTTCAATAAAGCTTTTGTACAGTGCATATTGGTGTGGTTACTGTGTCCAGGTGTGGTGGGGGGGCCAGGGTCTGCTTCGCTGGTGTTGGTGGGTGTGGGGGGTGGCATGGGGGGAGGGCAGGGTACTTGTGCACACCCACCTCCCATACATCGGATGTGTGGGCCACGGTTCCCCCATGTGGCCATGGCTGGGTGCGGTGTCTGTGTCTGAGGGGGAATTCTGCTCATTGCGATTTGCTGCGGCACTCTGGTATGGCTGCATGCTGGCAGGCCCCTGGGTTGGCTGCCCCATACAACACCCATGATGGGCACATGCTTTGGCTGGTGGCCGTGTGCCTACATCACACCGCAGGCCACGTTCCACCAGTGGGCTGGCGGGGTCACACTCCTGTGGCACACTTGCGGTGGCAATGCCCATTGCTGCATGGCATACACTACTGTTTGGCTTGTGCCATGTAGCCTGCCAGCACCACAATGGGCACTTATGGCAGCCGTTCCAGATGTGTATGCGGACGTGCCCTGCAACACGCTTCTGGCCATGGTACATGGTGTCATGCATGTGCTCTGTGGATGCCTGCACGTGTCCTTATGCGGCAACACCCCCACGTACACACTGCATAGTGGGTCTGCGTAGCTATGCATTGTCACCTTATGTGGTGGCCTACATCCACATCGTGCATGTCGCACAAGTGTGGTGTGTGCACCGGCCACACTTAGACCCCTCTGTGCTGTCCTTATGCACCCCATGCATGGAGCGCTGGTGTCATGCATAGGCCCCATTGTTTGTGAAATGTGCTCTACAACTTGGCATAACTAATGATGTATTAGTTTGATTTCTCTCTTTGTATCGCTCTTTGCATATGGTTCTGTATCCTGTTTTTACTTTATCCTGCTTCAGTTTGTACACATTGTCAGAGCCTGTACTCCTTGTTATTCACTCCACACAACATATGCTCTTACTGTATGGAATATTGTATGTGTAACTAATCCTGGGTCACCCTTGTAAATGGAACCTGTGGTCTCAGTGGGTTTACTCAGTCATCAAAATTCAAATAAATACATATTTAATGGGAAATTCTTCCCAGAGATGTCCTTTGCAAAGCTGACACCCCCTTCCTTATGATGTATTTTAAAACGGCTAAGAAACATCAAGCAATGTGATTAGTCAAATAAGATCATATCTTATTGCAGTATTGCAGCAAAATGAGCACATGTCAGAGATGCAGTAGTAGTAGTTGTAGTTATAGTAAAAATCTTTATTTTCTGACATGATAAAACTGTTAGGGCCACCAAGTTTGTATTTTCAAAGTTGTACTATTTTAAGGTACAGTGCATTAGTTGCAGTACTGACAGTTTCGGTATAAACAGGAAAAATGTGCTATGTTGGTTACAGCAGTTGCATTAACAGTATAAGCAGAACAATGTCAGAAAGGGAGGGTGGCAGACAACAGTGTGACTGGAATGTCCTCGAGTTGGCTTCATTTGGGTGGGTTAGTGTGAGTCAGTGGGGTTAGGTGTTCAGTGGTCATTCTATATTTATATTATTTAGGGTTAGATTAACCCCAGCCCCTGGACTGCCTTATTTCTTTTTTTTTTTTATTTACTGTAGATTTTCCCCTGGCGGCTAAGTTGCCCCATCAGTCCTGTTGCTAAACCCATCCCTGTCACCCACCATCTCTGGGACTTATCTCCACTCCACTCCATGGTCCTCCATGGATGAACCCCCCATGGGAAAGGCTGCCCAAGGGCCAGGTCCTTACTCCCAAAGAAAGAGTTGTAATGTTGGTCTTGGGGCAGAGGACCAGGTCAGTGGTGCGGTGCCTGCAGCGGGTGGTAAATGACATCCTGCACAGTCAGGAGATGTTTTTAATTTTCTGCCCCTGGATGTTGGAAAGATCATAGCTAATGCAGTGTGTCATGTTGCTGATATCCTCCCCACCCTGATCCATGGCTCCAGCTTGCACCGCCACCTGTGGTCACCCAGGTGCTGGAACTGCAACAGAGGTCAACTCCGTCCCACCCCTGAGGAGGCAAGCATCCATGGGACACTCAGCCATCCTCCACTGGTGGTCCTCTGATAGAGTGCCTTAATTCTGTTATAACACAAATACACATGTAGTCTGTTTAATGAAGGCAGTAGAATTTCATAATGCTGTAAATTGGGTTCTGCATAGAACTGTGGTGTCAGTAATCCAGATACCAGATTTATGAAATCCCACCATCTTGCTTACACAGAACATGCTGAGTTAGGGTCATTTGACCCTAACGTAGCATTTCTGGACTTTGTGAGGCTTGTCCATGACCCTAATATTATCTTAACGTAGTTTTTGAAAATAATTTTTCCTAAAATTTCACTATCCAGATCTCAGCATCTGCACACCCGACTGGGACAAATCTTGCCAAATCAAGAGACCTTGCCCCCCAGACAGCACATGCAAAATTTTGTATAATTTTGCTGAACAGGATGAAGCTATTATGGTGCAAAGTTAGGGGTTTAACATTAAACAGCCTACTCAACCCTAACTATAGCGCCACTATAATATATGCACAGTAATCATGATACTTACTATTATAATCATGATAAAAAGGACTGTTGCATGAGGAAAAGTGTTAATAAAAAGCAATATAGCAACTGTAAGACCCTTCCCCATTGGTACTAGATATATGAAAAAAAATGTTCACATGAAGAAAAATGTGGTAATGAAGCTCAACTTAAAACAAACACAAATTAGAAAAAAATAATTAGTTACAAACATTGTAGTAATATGGTAAGTTACGAATTGACAGACTGGTAATACCAGGATAAGATTAGTGAAATGATTACAGAGAGCTACATAAATGTTGCATTGTCGAAGACAGGGGGAATGGATAATGTGACTAGTAGTGGGTCCATGAGGTGCATGTTTGGTTCACACACAACTTCATCTGATGAGATAGCATTATTGATCCTCATTTGATTACCCTCCCTCTGAGAGTGTGTTTGTATCATGTAATGCCAGCAATACAGATTCTGTACATACACAGTCTCACTGCTCCATGCATAAGCATGCAGTTCACCTGCTGCATCATATGGTCACACATGTAGAGATTGAAGCAGGATGCCCAGCCTTCAATCCACAGAAAAGGCCAGTGTGTGATGAGATGTTCAGTCATCATCACCATCACCTCTGCCCATCTGACAAGCATGGCTCATTCTCGAAACAAGCTGTCTCTCACCCAGCCCTACCACCCACTGTCACTGGGATTTACCTCCAACTGAGTCCCCCTCCAGAAGTTGTTTCCTTCTCCTCCTCCTCCTCCTCCTCCTCCTCCTCCTCTAGGATCTTCTATTACATTCCTTGGGGTCTCCACTATGGAAGGCCCCCATATTCCCCTTGGTCACTACCATGGGTGCTTTCTCTTGGTAGTACCGCCCCTCTAGAGTGGTGTAGGAATTTTGTAGTGGTACCAGTTGAGGAATGTGCCTCTGTCCAACCACCCCCACCATTCCAGAGCCTTCCATAGTCCAGCTACTCTCCTCCCTGGCATCCTCTGAGGTAATGATGGCAGACTTGGTAGCCTCAGGGTGGAAGGAGAGGTCCCTCAAACCCTAGCCAACTTGGTTTAGAGTCCAGTGAGTTCCTACCTAAACACAGAGAATTGTGAGTAGATGAGGCAGCACCACAGTCTCCAGAAATCTTTCTGAAAACTGTTACTCCACATTCACTGCACTGCACCAGTCCCAGCATTCTCAACCTCTGTTTCCCCTGTGTTACCTGGAAATGCTTTTGCATCCTTACCCTTGGGGGAGGAGAAAGGCAGCATCATTCTGTTGTGAATGAGGGATTTTTCCTCACTTGTTCCCCTCCAACTTCAGTCATGCAAATGTCCCAGTCAGGAGGTGCAATGCCCACTCATTATGGTTCACTCTTTAATCACCCAGGTGTCAGTACTGCAGCGGAACTCATGGACCTCCATCTCCAAATGAAAGCATCCTCTGGAATGCTCAGTCCTCCTCCATGCAACCAGCCCCAAACAAGAGCTTCATGAATGCTAGTGCTAATGCTATGACAATGGGCCAGCCTACTATACTATTCCTACTGTGTATAATAAACACTCAAAGGCCACTCCCCAAAACAACCCCCATAACATATACCATGAAAAGAAATTATTTGATGACCTGGTAAAGACCTCCTTTATGTGGTTCACACTCCCTCCACTCCACAATCAGATGTACAAGGAGGTGGTTCTGGCAGTCTGGCCCAGGTGTATTCATAATGATACTGATGGGAAAAATCGGTCAAGTGAGATAAGAGTGATAACATGATGCATCATACTTGGTTATCATACCACTTGCATTATGACGTACATGTGCTGCTTACTTTGTTGAATGGAGGGGGTTAGGTGAAAGAGAAGGTCTGACACAGTGTTAAATATGGGAAACCAACCACCACCCTCCCAAACACACACTCATATATAAACCATGATTAAAAGAAATGGCACCACATGTTAAAAAATCACAAATAAACAAAATGCTACATGTGCATACTGTATATACCACACTGCTCAGTGGAGTACACCATTCAAATCAATTGCAGTATAGATGTAAATGCACATGAAAAGCACCATCATTGACACAATGTGTTTTATTTATGAAAAACATGAAGATTAACATTTGAATTGTACTTAGTCTTGAGGACACACACCTGAAAATAGTAAAGGAACTGTACAGCAATGAAACAGTGCTATTGAGTTGCGTTAGTATGATCCCAATATGATGTCACACTTGTGCAACATCGTAACTTTGCTTTGGGCAACTTTGCATGTAAATCGCGTGCACAAACATATTGTTTATTAACTTTCTTCCTGACAGTCTTTGAAAATGGGATTAACTGCAATTTGCCTACAAGGGACATTGTTGACACATGTGACAGTAGATAATAGGTAAGGCAATTGTGACAGCTGCTCTTTAAGAACTTGCCATAATGATCTTTGAACAAAATTGTTGCTTGCAAGCGCCTATTCCCCAACATTCAGTTAGGCTTATCCTCAATTTTTATTTTCACTTCAGATAAGGGTTCAACAATTTTCTCCCAATCAATTACTCTCTTTGAAGCCTGACTTAGTTGCTGTACAGCTACAGTAACCTTATGTGGGAATGACTTGCATCTGGTGATCTGGTGTGCTCCATTACCAGGTCCCACTGGAGTGTCTCTGCTCCTGTTTTCTTTTCATTAGCAGTTCATTCACCCTTCTCAGATCTTCAGGATTATGACACTCTCATCTCAAATGTCCTTCTGCACCAAATCTAGGCAAAAGATGTCTTCTCACCACCTTGGCATCCATGAACAATCTCTGGGCCGAAACTCTTTCTGTTGACTCGTTTCAGCTGGCTGCATGGCTCCTGCGGCATGGGCCACTCCAGTGCCAGCACTTACTCATGCAGTTTCTCAGAACTCCATCATTAGTTGTGTTAGCTTTTCAAAAAATTCTAGCAGTTCTTCATTACTTAGCCCTGTAGGGGTAGTCACAGGGTAGTCCCAGTTGCATGTTTGGGAGTCATGGCTCTCATCATTGGCAACATTCTCTCGTTGTTCTTGTACCTTTCCCATAAGCTCATCACAGTGTGGTGGCATGTCCATACAATCTCTCAGTTGAATAGTCAACAGGATTTGATCAAAATACACTGTTCTATCTAATACTTGAGTAGCAAGGATATGATCCATGATGTTGGGCATCAAGTGTCCTTTCCTGTAAGCTCTTTGTACAACTTTATCCAGTCTCACCAGAAAGTCAGATAACTGCTTTCATTCATGCTGCTTGGTCAGTGATAACAATGTAAGGAGCATTCCTGGTCTTTCCAAATGGCCAAACTCCCATTCTATAATGACTAAATAATTCTGAGTAGTCACATTTGAGTTGGCAGCTTTGAAAGCAATGATTGCATCTAAAGCAGGACCACAGAGTCACTCTCCCATATGCACTCTTTTCTCAGCATCAGAACATTGCAAATCTTGTACCATCAGGGTGGCTTGCTCTTTCCAGGTATTAATGTCATCCTCCTTGATGGGAGTCCGTTTTGTGCCAGGAAATGGTCAAAGTCTTCTGCATTCTTTGTACTCTCAGGCTGAATGTTGTACCTTTCCATCAATGTCCCCATTAAGCCAACAAATTAATTACGTACTGATTTTCCTGAACAGATACATTTAACAAATGTTTTAAATCCTGCTCTGATTTACCTTCTTGTTCTAGAAGTTTCTTTACTTTCTCCCACGCAGCACTCTGAGGAAGATGATCCTGGCAAAGTAGGTACTATTCTCCCCCTTGCTATAAAAGTGCCAAACCTCTTCTTCATTGGGTGCAAAGGATGCAGACAATTCCATAACAGTAAGATCTTTTCCAGTTTCCACAAACTGGCTTAGGAGTTTTTTTCTCAGGCACACACACCACATGCAGTACTTTCATCTTACAAAGGCCAGTCAATTCACGTTCTAACACAGACAGCAATTCAGAGGTGTCCCTTCCCTTGGGGATGTTACTGACCAACAACACATTCTTGGGGTCCATACCCTGTTGCAAACACCATTTTCAACTTCCTTAAATGCTATTTTGAATTTCTGAACTTTCCCAAAATGTTTTTAAAATTTTCTAAACTTTTTGATTTTTTTTTTTTCAAAATTTTCCACATTTTCACTTGGGTTGGGGGCCAGCTTCCAGTCATACCAGATGAGTCTGGCTGGTAAACAGGAGACCCCAGTGGTACCTCCAAAGATGTAATCAGGTAACCATGTGGATGTTACAGATGTTACTTCCTCAGTTATTATCCCTGCCTTACAACAGTGGGGGCCAAGAAAGTTTGAGTACCTGGGCTTGTTAAACTCTTTATGATGGGGGTTTGGCTAGGAAGTGGAACAAGGAGAACAGCATGGTGCCTCCACCCAGAGAAGAAAATAGCGGGCCTGCTAACAAGTAGAATACTGCCCCCTGGGATGCAGTATCAACCCACCTCCTTAACAGCTGTTGGACACCACACAAAAAACAATCTGCACCAGTACCCACACTTTAATTACAATTTCAGACACTTTTATACCAATTAGGGTAGATCGCTAATAAGATACTCACACTCCAAATTTTAGAAACTAACCACAGGACTTTGTTAGTCAGCAACACAGGTTCTGCAGAAGGAAAAAGGGTTATGTAACACAGTTTTAGCAATGGTTTTCAGGCAATATCAACAGTCTTGTACGTCACGTATTTTTAGTGTGTCACACAAAGATATACAATTGCAGATGTCCAGGCTCCTCTTCTGAGATGGTGTAGTATAGTGGGCTAGTCCTACACCCTTGTATACATGATTTCCAGCAAGGCTAACTATACTGTAAGGCCTCCTACTGCTTTTAGTAGTAGATCTCCAGTTTCAAGTAACTTTCAGAGCAATCACTTTTGTTTTTAACTGAAGTCCTATCTAACTACTGGATGCCCAGATAAATTATATACTGTTGCAGGCCTGATGTCATGGCGACTGGATCTTGTGTTGGTACACTTACAGATATAGTACATAAGCTTGATTTTTGCCCCACCTGACTGATGTTTGGCTATCACTTTTTCATAGCAGAACAAACTGTAATCCAACAAGGAATCCAAAATAAAACTGTAATGCACACAAGGGGCAATTCAGCCACAGAAGTTTCTGGCTGTCCTCTACCAATGGAAAGAAACTCCAACACCTGTGGATATGCAGTGTCACAGCAGCAGGCAGTGGATGTAGGCCCAGACAAGGCCCAATCCCTGCATCACAGATGTCTTGTCCTCTCACTCAGCACATGGTAGGGTGGCATTTTCAGAAGGACTGAGGCAATGGGCTACCCCACTTCACCCCAGTGGGTGCTCACTCGATCAAGGATAGCAGTACCCTGGGGCCACGCTCCTGACACCCTTCTCCCATGGCACACCAGACAGGGAAGAATAACTTGTTTTCACCTCTGAATACAGCAAGTCTGCTGGTGGCTTCTACAGATTCAGCCTTTCACAGCATTTAGGATTCACAGCACTTTCTCTCAGCTAGGGTGGAGCTTCCTCCTTACCTTATTTACACCCATGATGTATTTATAGGTCTCTATCATACCCCTCTTTTCCCTCCTCTCTTCCAGGATGTACATATTGAGAGCCTTTAGTCTTTCCTTGTAAGGCTTCTAATGCAGATCCTGCACCATTTTAATTGCCCTCCTCTTGACAGTCTCAACTCTGTCTATATTCTTCCTGAGATGTGGTCTCCAGAACTGGACACAGTACTCCAGATGGTGTCACACTTCAGTTTATACAGTGGCAACACCACCCCCTCCTTCTGCTGGTGATACTATTCCGATACCACCCAGCATCCTAGCAGCCCTACCAACCACATTGTTGAACTGCCTGACCACTTTTAATTCATCAAATATGATTAGCCCCAGGGCCTTTTCCTGTTTGGTGACAGTCACTATCTCTTCTACCATTTTTACTCAGCCTCTGGGTTTCTGTTAGGCCTGGGTAAAATTTTCGGATTTCACTTCCGTGGAATTTTCGTGAAATTCTGCAATTTTCGCAGAGTTTCAACTTATGTCCACCATCAGTGAATTTAACAATTTACACAGACTTCATCATCAAACTGCGGAAATAATAGTAGTACTGCAGAAAATATGTGGCGAATCACAGAAATCGCTGTTACTGAAAGAATCCACCATTCATGCTGCTGAAATCGAGAAATAATATATTCTGAGAGCTGTTTGATCATGTGCTTCAGTTAATTTAGGCTGGAAATGAATAATAAAAATATTCCTTTTTACTGTCACTGTCTGTCAGTTAAGTGCTGTAATTTTTGTGGTGTTAAATCAGACTTCCTATTAAATATTATAGTTCTTTCAAAACGTTCTGAATTTAAAATTTTGGGGGAAAATATTATGCAGTTTATCCTGAAATTCTGCCATTCATAAATGTATTCCATTGAACACCCTTTAAAAATTCCACAGTTAGTTGACTGGCTGATTTAGGTTTCATTAGATGGGGTTTTGGTGTCAAAGGTTCCTATTACTGCAGCAACCACCCTCCCCCTCTCAGTCAAGTGACTGCTGCTTCTTGCTTTCTGTGGAGTTCTTTAGAGTTTGGTGAAGTGGAAAGTTCTGCTGCTCTGTGTGTCTGCATTTTTTGCATTCTACTAGAGGAAAAAAATCCTTTGTATTTCAATCTTTGATTGAAATACTTTGAAATCCTTATGTTGTTGTAGGATCCTCCTTCAGCAATCTGATATACGATTTCTGGTATCTTGATTAACTGCTTCAATAGTTAATATAGGTATGTACAGGACACAGTGTCTGCAGTTTTACTTTAAAACTGCAGTTTATTCTTTTTTGACAGGAAATATTGTGAGATGCTGTTCTTATTTTTCCTGAACAGTATTATAATCTACTTAGATTGATATACTGATTTGGGTGTAATACACTTTTGGTATATACACTTATTGGAATATTCTGTTTGTCTGCTACTTAAAATCGGAGTTTAAAAAATGGTAGAAAAGTGGGTAGGTAGTGTGCATAGTGAACGTGGATGTGGATGTGGCAGTTCAGTGGTTCCTTTGATTTGTAACTCTCCTCCTGAAGCTCCTGCTGAATTTTCTCATGATATGGATATGGAATTTGATTCTGGTGCAGGTTCTTCCAGCACCAGCACTGTAAGTCTTCCAGTTGGCAGTACAGTGGGTGCAGACCGTAGCACATTAGGTGCAAAACTGTCTTTGATAGCTCACTCTTCTTCAGGTGGTACAGTAGGTAAGGGCGGAATCAGTATCAGTTACTTTTTTGGAGTGCAGGTAATAGTTCCAGTAGGGGGAGCAATAACATTGGCAATACTAATGAGGAAGCAGCAGTAGCCAAGTTAAGTGCAAAGGGGGGAAACTGAAATCTGCGTTGATGGTGCTGCATTAATGATTGAGTTGCAGGATGATTTCCAGCATGAATGTCAGGATTTGATGTTATCTGGGACGAATTCACAGTGTTTAAGTAGCACTTTTGAATGTGATACTCAGGACGATGCTCCCACAGACAAGGTGGTCAGTAAAACAATTGAGTGTAGTGATAGTAAACCTGTTGGTTCGACTGATAGTGATGTTTTGCTGATGGTTAGTGAGGAAAGGAGGATATGATTGAAGACATTACTGTCAGTGACAGTGATAGTGTGGGGATTTTGTTGGTGTTGAAGATGATCCTGTTATAGACCCTAATTACCAACCTCCTCATGTCCTTGTTAAGGATTCCTCTACCTGTCCCCATGATGTCAATGTGTCACAAGCACTGAATGAAAGATCAGTGCCTGTTAACATGCAATCACAAAAAAGTATTGGTGTCAGTAGTATGCAGCACAAGCGCCCACAGCAGCAGGTGAAACACGAGTCACAGCAGCAGGAGCAGCAGTAGTACCCAGTAAGCACTAGTCCAGAGTGTGGTCCCCCTTCTAAAAAGTAGTGTAGAGTGGGCAAATCTCCTGTGTGGGATTTGTTTTCATTGCAAGAAAATGATGACAGTACAGCTATTTACCAAATATGATGAGCTAAAGTGAGTCATGGCAAGGCAGGATCACACTTAGCTACAAGTGGAATGCAGTCACATTTACAAACCAAGAACACCATTCGCTGGCAGCAGCATAAATGCCAGGCCTCAGATGTAGAAAACAGTGATTCTGTTCCCCTACACAAGTACTTATTGGACCCAGTTCACACTGACAGTAGTGTTGCTCCACCACAACTCATCTCCACTCTCAAGCAGTCTGTAGTGCTAAGTCAATCATCATCCTCTACCTCATCCTCATCCTCATCCTCTGCATTTTCTGACATCCCTTGTCACAGTATCCTGCCACAAACTCCTTTCAGTTCCAAAGTCACTCATACTCAATTGACAATTTCCAAGGAGGTGGTCACTATGAGGCAACTTAACATTAAGGAGGCATTGTCAAAGAATACCACATACCTTCGCAATCATCCAGTTGCAAGGCACTTGAACACAGCAGTTGCCCAAATGCTTGCAACAGATCTTCTACCTGATTCATTTGTAGAAAAATCTGGTTTTCAGCAGCTCATGAATAAGGTGGTACCCAAATATGAACTGCCAAGCCGAACATACTTTTCTGTGAAAGGTGTTCCTGATCTGTACAACACACTTTGTTGTACAGTTTCTCATGCATTGTCACACTCTGTAGTCAGCACTGTGCATCTGACTACTGATATGTGGACCAGTGGTTTGGGATCCACAGTCAGCTTCATGTGCATGACAGCAGATTGGGCACACATCCCTGGTGTGTATGGTATTTCGCCTTGTCCTGCAAGTGACTGCCATTTGAAAACCACGTATGGCAGCAGTGGTAGTGAGTATCAGCATGTGACACTAAGCATGTAAAGTATGCATGGCTCGCCCACAGCCAAAAGAATTCTGGAACATCTAAATGAGACAATTTCTCATTGTCTGAAACCACATGGACTCACAGCGAGTTTCATTTCAAGTGACAATGGTGCCAATGTGGTTAAAGCCATAAGTGATGGTGGTTTTCAATGTATTGCATGCTTTGCCCATGTTTTAAATCTGATTGTACTTGAGTTCTTGAAACATGAGGCAGTGGACAGTATGGTGACCATTAGTCATCACATTAGTGGCCATTTCAGCCATTCTTTAAAAGCTCAGTCTGAGCTTAATGTGTTGCAGCGTTCATAAGGTGTTCCACAGCATCATCTCAAGCAAGATGTTCCCACAAGGTGGAACACCACTCTTTATATGTTGGAATGCCCATTTGAGCAGTGTAAACCTGTCAATGACTATGTCATGCAGCTTCGTGATCCCCTGACTCAAAAGGCAATGTCTCTTAGTTCATCGCTGTGGAGGGTGATGGACAGTGTCATACAGGTTCTGCACCCTTTTGAGCATGCAACTCAGGTTGTTAGTGGTGAATCTTCATATCTTAGTCAGGTCATTCCCTTGTAGTGGGTACTGAAGCAGGCATTGCTCAATTTGATTGAACAATTTGAAGGAGCAGCAGATGAGGTTGGCATTGACCTGCCAAACCACGATGGACATCTTAGAAAGGGATGATTGTATGTGTGACATGTGGCACAGTGATTCATACAGGATGGCCACTTTGCTGGATCCCCATTACAAACATGGCATTTTAGCACTTCTGCCAGAGAGTAGTGTACAGGTTGATCATTGTGCACTTGCTCTTTGTGAGAAAGTGCACAACGAAATGCTTCAATCAGATGTCATGAAAAATAATGAGCAAAGTACTCAGCAGCATGTGCGTACCAGTTCCAAACCCTCTGTGTCCTCCCAGTCATCATCTTCATCAGTCCCCAAACCCAGCCGAAATCCATTGTGGTCAATACTACAACAGGTCGGTGTTTCCCCAACACCAGAAGCAGACATACAGCAGCAAACTGCAGATGTCAGTGGCAAACATGGTGACTGCATACCTTGATGATCCAGAGCAGGTTTCTGTTAAGGATGACCCTTTGTTGGTATACTGGCAACACAAGGTTACAGTGTGGTCTGCATTGGCATCAGTTGCACTGGAATTTTTAAGTTGCTTTGTTCCATTGTAACATCTGAAACTGTGTTTAGTGCTGCAGGGAAATTGTGTCAGACCATCGCACATGCCTGTTTGGTTTAAATGTTGAGTGAGCGACTGACATACATAAAAATTAATGAACATTTTATTCCACCTCACTGGTCTGTGTCTGGCACTGTTATGCCTAGTGATGACAAGGAAGGCATGGATGATGCTAAAAATGATATGAATTAAGTAGAGGGAATGTGTTCGGATGGTGAGGATAAAGCAGAGGGACACATCTTTACATAATTTTGTAGTGGTTTTGATGACAGCAATGCTGACAGCACTTATTTATATTATTTTGAGTTACCAAATTTAATTAAAGTCCAAATAAGCAATGTTTTTTTTTGACAGACATTATTTAAAAATCCAACTCCCTAGTTAAGTACAGTAAAGGCTATTGTTTACATTAACGATAAAACTGCATTGTTGCATTTATGGTACAATCATATATGCATGTTTGTATCATTTGAATAATGTTAAACAAAGTCTTCTCCCTTTTAAAAAAAACTGCACTATCACCTCTATAACATGGATGGCAGACGTGCCACGGAATGATGTCATGTAAGCGAGAGCTAGACGGCTGTGTGTGCTGTTTAAATAATACATTTTCTAACTCCTCTTCCACCATATATCTCAGAGTAGACAAACCAAATGTAATGAAATCATGACTTTATTATTTTTTGCTAATATACATGTTAAGTTATGATATTGATCAGTTCTGTTTTTCATTATTGCGGAACTTTAGGAAATAATGTGAATCATAGCATGTGCTTCCTACGAAAAATACAGTACAGGGTGTGCGTTCAAAATAATTTTACCATGTGGCACAGCTGCTGTTTAATTATCTCTTCCCGCTGCATGCTATGTATTAAGACAATCCATTAAGTTAATCCAAAATCCATCATTGTTGCTTTTAAATGTAAGTGAGTTGAATTTTCGATATAGGCCTGCATGTGCACGCTCAATAGAGTGCCCTCCCATCAGCTGCTGTTGCTCACCCACAGCTTCAGACTCTCCTATTGTAATCTGTAACAAGATATATTTATCTCAGTAATATCCCTGAAAATCATAAGCATGCCATCGAAAATAAACCTAAGACTTACAGCTGCATGCAGGATGTATCCTTCTTCATAACTGGCACTGTTAAATAAAATGTTACCATATGTCATGTACTGTACCAGTGACACTCAAGAAGCAATGATGAAGATCATGCCTGCAACTTTGATGTTTTGCTTTATTTTCAGTGGTATGCTTCTCAGTTATATGTTACTGAAATAAATATATCTCATAACGGGTTAAATCGGATAGCCTTGCTATAGTGACAGAAATTGGTGGGCATGCGGTTGGTTAAGCCAGAATATGGTGGGGGGAAGGGGGCTGTAATCTTAAATTTGAAAACTTTTGAATGAACTTTGAGTGGAGATAGTCTCCCACGCCACAGTTTTGTATAGCCACGTACTGTTAAAAGTTCGACTTTAGCTACTTATTTTAATTTAACTTCTCCCAACCTGTGGCAACCGGAATATAGCTGAGTTGGCGCTTTAAATGGGCATTGTTTAAAGTTGGCGCCTTTTCCTCACAAGCAAGCAAACCAGCACCTATGTGGAGACTTGAGCTGCTTGACTGTAGACCAAGGCTTTCTTACAATCCCTTCCTTTAACCCCTGCTCAAAAGTGTAGAATCAAGTAAAAGCTGCACATTATTCTTTTCTTTTGCCTTGCACATTTTTTTTGTTCTTGCCTAACCTGTATTAGAGCAGTAAAGAAACCACAAATTGTACTTTGCTATTTCATTCCTATTAAGCTGCCGCTTTCTGAAATTGTTATCTGTGGCTTGAGCCTTCCCCTTTCTCTTACCCCTTCCCCCTGTGTGGCAAACAAAAGGCCCTTACTCACTTAAATTTGTCTCCTGTCTCCTCTTCCCATCAGATTGAATTCAGACCCCCCCCCCCAAAGCAATGGGCAGTCACATGGTCGTAAGGGCCAGGCTCCTGAAGCCCTCCCTCCAGCCTGGTGATCCGGAGCACAGTCAGGTATGGACAGCCACGAGCTACTGTAGGATGCCAGCAACGTTAGGGAGCAGAGGAGGCCCCTCCGGCGCTATGCGCCAGCTCCCCACCACCCCCACCACCACCCTTGGTCGGCTCTCCCTTATATAGGGCTGGCTGCGGGCATTTTAACCAGTCAGCTCACTTTCCCACCCACAGCTTATAGCCTTCTACCACTTGAAGCAGCACCACATTTTCCTCTATCTTTTCACCTACACCTGTACTCTCTTCACCTTCAATCCCCCTCACCCAATCTGTTCGCTCAGTAAAATAAAAACCTAATATTTTAACTCTAATCCCATTTCACTCAAAGCGCTGTCCTCTTCTGCGATCAAAACTAGTACAATTCTCAAGCTGCATTTTCTTCTCCTTATCCCGGTCTTGCTAACCTCAGCTAAAATTACGCATTTGAACACAAAACTTGCCCAGCAGCCCCTAAAAGACAAGGAACCTACTAATAATAAGTTAACATAAAGCCAGCAGCCTGTAGAGTAGTCTGAGCAGCTCCTCGAGCATTTTGGGCTCTGCCTTTTAGTTTACTCCTACTGAAATCCCCAGCAGGGCTACCTGCCTTGCTTTGCAAATAAGTTTTAAGTAGCAGCAGTAACTGATTTCACTTCCTTCGTAAGCAGCTGAGGAGAATGACGGAAACCTAGCTAATAAAGCTGCTCCCATATACATACAGATTTTCAACGCCTGAAACTCAGGTGGGAAATCGGACTTTCAACTGCAATAGCTGCTCTGATTTTGCTCTGTCCCAAATAGAGCTGTCTCTGTCAAGTGCCTCCCAGTAAAGAGAAAGTTGCATTAATTACCGATAACACAACCCTCCTCACCTTACCACTTAGCTAACCTTTTCTAGAGAGCGCCTAAAATTTAACTCCTTTCACGCCGGGTCCCAGATCTAACCCTGTTGGCTAGATAAGTCCTGCATTTTTCTCCTTTCAAAGATTTCTCTTACCATACATCCCACTCGCAAATGATTCACTCACATTATTTCAACATGGCTTTAAGTCCATTTGCCACATTATTACTAATCTCTATTCTTTTCAACCTTATATGGCTCCCTATTTTATATTACACACCAAGAATTACCCATCACTGCACCCACCCAGATGACTCCAAACTCTACACGTTGTGAATGCCATCACACTGGCCACGTGACACCTCCCCACTTCTCATCCCCCAAAAACTCATCTACCACCTATCCTACACCTTGCATAAATCCCCAGTGCCTAGCATCACCCTGCCCACCCCTTTCATCCATCATAAGCTATGGTACCTTGTACTCCTAGCCTTAATGCTAGCTGGGGATGTTGAGCTAAACCCAGGGCCTGTGGGTAACCTCCTTCAAAACAATACAACCTGGAATGACACCAAGGGCCTCCGCATTGCACACATGAACATTAGGAGCCTCCTTCATAACATTGCTGAACTAGAGGCATGGGCTGCTCAACACCACCCTGATATCCTGTGCCTATCTGAAACATGGCTAAAACCCTCCACCTCTGATGCCCTCTACTCCCTGCCCAACTACAATCTCATCAGGCAAGATAGACCCTCATCAAAACGTGGAGGCGGAGTTGCCATCTTCTATAAGCAGCACTTGTTGCTATCCTATAATGTACTGTCTACCCTGTCTCACTGTGAAGCGCTCCATGCCACACTACAACTAGGCTCAAAGAAATTACACATAATTTGCACCTATAACCCTCCTGCTAGTGGCAGTAAGGGTCTTGAAGAACTACTCTCCCTAATAGACAGCACCATTCGTTGTAATGAAGTCCTTATACTGGGAGACCTAAACCTAAACTGGATTAGTAGTGCAAACCAGTACTCTCACACCTTGGTACAAGGCCACAACCTTCACCAAATGATTACAGACCCAACAAGGGTCATGGCTCCCCCTCAGACCAGTACTCTGATTGACTGGATCCTTACAAACTGCCCTGACAGCATAATAGGTGCAGGCACCCTTGCGGATGCAACTAGTGATCACTCCCCTATCTACTACATCTGGCACTCTACTAGTAAACCATCTCCACACCCAAAACTCATTACCTTCCACAATCTGGCCAATTTTAACTTAGCGCAGTTTACTTATGATCTCTCACTGATTGATTGGTCTCCGATTTACACCTCAACAAATGCCCAGGCGGCTCTAGACTACTTCTTGGTCCACTTTAGTCTTCTCCAAGACACCCATGCTCCCTGTGTCACCCGCCAGATTCGTGGAACTCAGACAAAGTGGTTAACAAAAGCCCTACTTACCCAAATAAGAGCCAGGGATAAAGCATGGCGGCGTTTCAAGATCACTGGGATGCAGACTGACCATAATCACTATAGTTCTCTGAGAAACTCATGCAAGAAAAACATATGCTTAGCCAAAAGCTCTTTCTGCAAGGACCTGCTAATAAAAGCCTCAGATGATTCAAATAAATTTTGGTCAACCATAAAAACACTCCTTGGAGCAAATCACAGGGCCCACACCAGTGATATGCTGTTAAATGGCATTCACTGCAATAATCCGGCAACCATAGCAAACTCTTTTAATCACTGTTTTTCAGATCTAACAAATTACCTCACCTCCTTCCCTCCTGTCCACAACACTGCACCCCTTAGTGATACCAAACCACTACTCACGTACCCACCCTTTAGGTTCCGGGGCATAAAAAGAGGAGAAGTGCTAAAACTGCTACTCACCATTCCTGACAGCACCAGCACGGGGTCTGATGGACTTGAACCTAGGCTTCTGAAATCCGCTGCTCCACTTATAGCCTCTTCCCTAACCAAAATTTTCAACCTGTCTCTATGCTGTGGTATAGTTCCTAATATCTGGAAAATAGCCAAAGTCACCCCAATTCCTAAAAAGGGTGACCCTAAAGAAATAAAGAACTACTGTCCCATTGCAATTCTCTCTGTACTTAGCAAAATTTTGGAAAAACTAGTGTCCACCCAATCCATAGAATATCTCCAAAAATACAACCTTCTATCTAGCTCACAGCATGGCTTCCGCAAAGGACACAACACCTCCACCGCCCTCCTCAAACTCACCAATGACATATATGCCTCCATGGACTCGGGCCTCCTGACAGGTGCAGTTTTCATCAACCTAACTAAGGCATTTGACCTGGTCAACCATACCCTTCTTCTTACAAAACTACACTCCCTAGGCTTCGCCACTGATGCAGTGGCCTGGTTTGAAAGCTACCTGTCCGACAGAAAACAAGCTGTAGTGTTTAACTCAGCCATATCAGATCTTTCTTCTATTCACGTTGGAGTGCCCCAGGGCTCAATCCTTGGGCCCTTACTTTTCTCTATCTTCATTAATGACATCCCACTCCTTGCACCTACCTGTTCATCTCTGCTTTATGCTGATGATCTAGTTATTTAACACAGTGCTAGAACTGTTGCTGACTTAAACCACCCTCTTGCCTTGGACTTTGCAAGTATTCAATCCTGGCTCACTGAAAACAAACTTGTTCTCAACTCTAATAAGACTTACTCTATGCTCTTTGGCTCATCTGCAAGACTTAAAGTGAATCAAAATGCCCTAATAATCCTGTGTGTGGACGGCTCCCCACTGATTAGCACCAATTCCTTTAAATACTTGGGTGCTACTCTCGATGAATCTCTAGACTTTGGTCTGCACATTACAACCACCTGTAAGTCGGTAAATGCCAAAATAGGTAGTGCCTACCAAACTAGATATGCCCTTACCCCTTCGGCTAGACTAGCTGTGGCCCAAGGCTTTCTTCTCCCAGCCCTTGCATATGGCTCGGTCACCTACCTATCTGCCTCCAAATCATCCCTCCATAAGTGGGACACCACCTACAACAGCATCTGCCGCTATGCCTCCGCATCACCATGTCACAAACACCATTGCCAGCTCTATAGTGACTTAAAATAGCCGTGCCCCTTTGCCCACTGACTCCAGTCCTTTGGCTCATTAATTGACTGTGTTGTCAGATCAGGCTTCCCCCTATCCCTCACCTCTCTACTGGACACACAGCCTCTCTCCTATGGGCTACGATCGACTGACCAAGCCCTTTTTCACATTCCCAGATACAGAACTAATATGGGTGCACGTGCTTTCTCTCACGTGGCTCCAAAATACTGGAATTCCATACCCTAAGCTATTCGACAAGCATCCACCCATGCCACTTTTAAGAAACTTCACAAAGAGCACCTACGCGATACCAACCCCTGCACTTGCTTTAATCCACCTTAGTTCTACTCTTCTTCCCCTGCCCTGTTTAATCTACTTCTCTGACATCTTTTACCCACCTCTCTCAACACCCTCTTTCGGGTTCTCTCTCTCTCTCTCTCTCTCTCTCTCTCTCTCTCATTTCTGTCTCTGTCTCTCCCTCTCCCTCTTCCTCTTCTCTCTCTCTCTCTCTCTCTCTCTCTCTCTCTCTCTCTCCCCTCTTATCACCCTCCCTTCCTCTCCTCCCTGTTCTTTAACCACCACATTGTGACTTGATATATTGTTTCTATGTATGCCCTCTATTGCAATGCCTGTGTTCTTACATTGTGTTGATCTTGTGTTACTTGTCCTACTGTTTTGTAACTGCATCATACCATTTAAACCTACTCGTGTTTGTCGCAAAATTTGTCTCCCCATACCTGAAGTTTTGATTTGACTCTGAACTGTGCTGCTTTTCATGTGCTGCATCACATATACAATTATGTATGTCTAAATTGTGTTCTCCCAGATCGTGCCTGAAAATAGGCATCCTTATGCCTAGTGCACTTACCCAGTTACCAAAAGCAAATAAATAAATGCATTGAAGACCAATAATGACAGACTTTGGATTATTTTAAGTGATTGTCTTACCACAGAGCATGCAGACGAGGCATATAAAGCAACTGAATCACCAGGTTCATTCTTTTTACAGCACACCCTGCAGTGATGTACTGTTGTGCTCCTATAGGTCATGCCATGGTTCAAATTAGAAAACAATTAAAATAATAACCAAACAAGTTAAACACAGAACTGATAAAAATCATGGTAGACTTACCATAGAGGGGAATTGGGGTAATTCATAATGAGGGAATAAAATGGCTTATGTAAGTACATAGGAGATCCCAACATATAGGAACCTAGGAGAGGGAGAATGGATTATAATACCAAGGAGGGGTCTCCGACCACTAGTGGGGTGAACTCCATGCCTCCACCATCATTAGCTGGTATATCAATCTTCAGAGTGAAGTTCTTGCTGTTAGGGAGATTAGGCCCCCCCTTGGGGACTTCCCTCCCATACGCTATGGGAGTTCAATCCTCAGCTCCTCAGGATCTATATTTTTTGGACCCCAGGGGAGCTCCCGGAAGGGACCAAGTGACTCCCTTTCCAAAATGGAAGTCATACAAGACTCTAGTTTTAATGGTAACATTTGTTATCCTTGCTTCTCAAGTTGGGGAGGAGCTATTAGGGGTTTGGGGGGGTTTAATGTTTCTCATGTTCCCAGCTCCTCAGGTTGGGGAGAAGTTATTAGGGGCTTGGATAGGATTAATGTTAATCCTGTTAAGGGCAGTTGCCTATTTACCTAA
Organism: Neoceratodus forsteri; assembly: GCA_016271365.2. Taxonomy (NCBI): domain Eukaryota; kingdom Metazoa; phylum Chordata; order Ceratodontiformes; family Ceratodontidae; genus Neoceratodus; species Neoceratodus forsteri. The sequence goes on from CM057451.1 coordinate 764,711,437, forward strand.
ATTGGCCACAGCTGAGCCTAAGGTTTGGCTAATCTTTATATTAGGTTACTAAAAAAAAAATAACAAAAGAAAGAGACACACACACACCAAGGTTTCAAAAAGTGCTTTATTACTGCACAACCCAAGGAGGATCCCGGGGTGTCGCCAGGACCTCTTGAGATCTTCTACTGTCCTCCCCTCTTGGATCCTTCTCCTTCAGTCTCCCATACTCGAAGGATTGAACTGAGGACCGCTTGGACCTCAAGGGGACCTCTGGTCGCCCAAGTGGCTCTCTCGAATGATCTTTCTCCCTTCTCCTCTTCTTGTACATGATGGCGGTGAATCTTGTCAAGATTTTCTCTCTGAATGTTAGTGGTCTTCACAGCCCTATTAAGATAACCCATCTTATGCAATATCTGAAAAAGCAACCTCTATTTCCTACAGGAAACCCACCTATCTGAGATAGAACATCAGAAGCTAAAATGGGGACATTGATATGAGGTATATACATCTTCTCACCCCAGTGTCCGTAGAAGGGGGACAGCCATTTGGGTGCCCACCTCCACTCCTTTAGAGGTCCATGATATGATTATAGATACCCAGGGGAGATTTGTAATTTTAACAGGCATGTTTTATTTACAGGAGATGACCTTAGTGAATGCCTACCTGCCACCCCAATTGTCCCTCACAGTGATCTGCACTTTCCTTTATAAAATCCTGACTGCTTTGTAAGGTGACTTAATAATGGGGGGATTTCAATGTAGCCCTATCACCTCAGCAGGATACCTCTGCCCCATGGGCTTACAGATCCTTAAGCGTTCTCAAATATTTGAGGAGTACACTTTTTCACCTAGGCATAGAGGATGCCTGGAGGAGGCTGTTTCCCTCAGACCCTGGCTTCTCTTATTACTTGGCTTACTTCCAGACTTTCTCCTGCCTAAACTATTTCTTCACTTCCTGGGAACATTTCTTTTTAATTCAAGACTTAACTCTGAATCTTATCCAATCACCACACATTAACCTTAAAAATAAACTTGGGTAAACCCCAAAATTAAAACTATGGCAACTCAACTCCTCTTTGTTAAGAGATTAAGAATATATAGAATATATGAACTCTAGGATCCCACAGTTCCTTATAGATAATGATGAGGGGGAAACGTTTGACCCTATCAAGTGGGATACCCTAATAGAAGTTATTGAGGGGGAAGCGATAGCTTTCTCATCTTACAAAACACGGAAACTAGAGGCTTCATATAATTTCTGAGTCAAACAACCACAAATACAGGTAAGGAGATAAGGTATTGCAACGGAAAATTAGGGAAGTAAAAAAGAAATACAGAAAATAATGGATTTAAGAATACTTCAAACCTTAACATACCTAAAACAAGCCAACTATGATGGGCGAGTTGGGGGCACTTGCCTGTTGGCCAGCAAACTAAGAATTAGGAAATGCACAATGACCATCCTAAAAATCAAACATCCAGTTACAAAGAAAATCTCACACACAGATGAGTATATTCGTCTGTCCTTTCTTTCTTTTCTTTCTTTCTTTCTTTCTTTCTTTCTTTCTTTCTTTCTTTCTTTCTTTCTTTCTTTCTTTCTTTCTTTCTCTCTCTCTTTCTTTCTTTCTTTCTTTCTTTCTTTCTTTCTTTCTTTCTTTCTTTCTATCTATCAGTCCTTATAGATACCCCCTCCTGGCCCCCCAGAACCTAATGGAAGGGCAGAATTCTTAACACAGCTACTCCTCCCAAAATTATCAGACTCACAGCATCTAGCTTTAGAGTCCCCTATAAGTTCGGATGATGTCCTTAACCACATTCAGGCTCTTAAACTCTCCAAATGCCCTGGCCCTGATGGCTATACGGAGGAGTGGTATAAAACATTTGCTGAGCTTCTTCTCCCCACACTGTTGTCTATTTATAGGGCCATGGCAGAGGGAGAAATACCTCCTCCATCCTAGAACTATGCAGTCATTGCACCCCTCCCTAAACTGAAAAAAGACGTGACGAGATACGGCCTCATACCACCTCTTCTCTATATTGAGCGTTGACTACAAGATCTATATGGCAATCTGGGCCTCAAGACTTGAACCACTTCTCCCTACCCTTATCCACCCCGATCAATCTGGTTTCATTAAACACCATACCACTACGGACAATATTAGATGAACTATGTTACTCTTAGAACATACACATTCTAGACAGATCCCATCGGCCCTACTTAGCCTAAATGCTAAAAAGGCATTTGACAGGGTTTCATGGAATTTTCTTTGGGACACCCTCCAAACCTTTTCATTCCCTGACTCTTTTCTCCTATGGCTCAAAAACTTATACTCTCAATCCAAGGCCTACATCTACATTAATGGAGCATTGTCCTTTCCCATACTGCTACAACAGGGTACCCAGCAGGGCTGCCCTCTTTCCCCCTTTCTATTTGCCCTCTATATGGAACCCATGGCAGTAACCCTGAGATTAGATCCTCAGATAGAGGGTGTACCCCTGGGACAGAAAATATACAAGGTCTCCCTGTTTGCGGATGATATCCTCTTAACTGTCTTATTCCCGGAACTCTCAATACTGGCAACATGGGAGGTCCTTAGGAAATTTGAAAGAATAGCAAACTTTAAATTAAACATAACTAAAACAGAGGTATTAATATTATATCACCAACCATCCCAAACCTTGAAAGACACTATACCACTAAGATGGCGATGTACCAAATTCAAATATCTAAGAATCCACATCCCCTGAATTTAGAACATCTTGAATTAGTTAATTATGAACCCATATCTCTTCTCATTTAAGAGGATTTAACTAAATGGGGACATCTGAAACTTACCTTTTTTCAATGTATAGAAACTACGCATGAATATCCTCACCAGACTATTGCACTTATTCCAAAATGACCCGATCTTCCCAGCTAATTTTTATTTTAAATCCTGGAATAAACTAACTTCTTCTTTTATTTGGGAAGGCCAGAGACTGAGAGTTTGTTTCTCCTTACTATGTCTCCCTTTGGATTTGGGGGGGTCTACCTCCCCAACCTGAGATTTTACACAATGGCAGCCTTTCTAAAAATCTTCTTTCTCTGGCTGGCTCCAACTACCCTCCCCACTTGGAAAGAAATAGAATTTCTAATAAACAACCTACCCGACACTGAGAAAATTACCTTTTCCTCCCCGGAGCGAGCTCCCTCACTCCATGACTTTACCAAATTCACGGCCCAGATCCTGAAGATCTAGTACAACTTAAAACAAAAAAAGGCCTTGAAATAAATACTTTTCTTCTTTACATTAGTATAGGGATGAAGAATTCCATCCTGCCAAGCTTGATTCTTCATTTGCCTCCTGGCAGAGATTGGGACTCAGCTACTGTCACCAATTTATCACTAACTCTGTATCATACCATTTACTGACTTACAAAACAAATATGCCCTTCCTGGCCAAGATACATTCCACTTTGTCCAGGTGAGAAACTTCATTCTAAGGCAGAGGGAAATCACTGCTTGTCATCCCTTCCCCTTTACCTGCTCTATGAGTCCTGTACAGAGACACATTGGAGGGTGGTCCTTAGGGGAACCTAATAGGCCATCTTTATAGAATAATACAAGACTACCTGGAAGACACCTCTTACTCAACACTAGAGGCCTGAAATGAAGACCTAGCATTAGAGATCCCCTTTCCACTACGGAGGGATGCAACATTAAAAACAATTAAAATCTCCTCCTCTAATATATGAAGAGAATTTGCGTGGAAGTCCTGCTCCGGATACTTTTGCTCTCCAAGGATCCTGGAAAAGTATCTTCCAACTTCTTAAGGGCACTGTTGGAGAGGATGCAACTGCACATAAGCAGACTTAGTTCGTATTTTCTGTTTTTGTCCCAAATTAATGCTGTTTTGGTGTACCCTATAAGAGGAACTGAAGGAGTGCTTGGGGAGAGGCAATTGAACTGATGGCAGAAGTGGTCATCCCTAGCCATCTACCCACCCCATAGACTGTTATGGGTCCATACCCTACTTCCACTTTTCATATTAGCAGCTAAAAAAGCCATAACTTGTAAGTGGATGTCCGCTTTGATCTCTACAATCTCAGGCTGGCGTCAAATAGTCCTGGATATTAATAGGCTGGAACATCTCACAGCTAAATTACATAATAGACAGGAGCCTTTCAGGAAGAAATGGCAGAGATGGATACTTTACTTTTCCTTGGTGGATCCAGAATTTGTCCCTTAAACGGGAGGGGAGACTCCGAGTAATTGGTCTTGTTGGGATGGGACCTGTACTCCATCCTTTTGCTCAATCAGGGGTGGGGGACACTGAGGTGGTACAATGGGTAAGGCCCACATAAACCTTTAATAACATACTTGGAGATAATTGGAGGTTTGGCCGCCTGCTTCAGAATGATCTGAGGGGTTCCGGGAGGAACACCCGGGGATCTCTAAATTGATTGGTGTGTGATAAAATCAAGTGTAACATTATTTACCTGATAGTACACTATATTTAATAACCTGTTATATGTCATATGGTATGAACATTATTAGGCATAAATATCTGCTATGTATCATTATGTCTCTTTTAATAAAATGAAATAAAAAAAGAACTCATAAAAAACGTAGATTAACATATATTGGCAAAAAAATACTAAAGTCATGAATTTGAAAAATTGGTATCAATATACCATTGCAGAGGATTTAGAAAATTAATTATTATTTAACCCGTACAGACAGCTGTCTAGATCTTGCTTAGATAATGCCATTCCACACCACGTCTGCCAGCCATTTGTTAGAACAGACAGTTTAAACAACATAAAGTTAAAGTACTAGGTCCCACACTGGCGCTGCTGATGTGCACGCTGCCCTCACACCTGCATCATCATTGACCACTACTGCTGGAATGGCCACAACAACATACAACATAAAGATGAACTACTACACCCCAAGCTGGTGCTGCTGATGTGCATGTTGTCCTCATTCGGATCTATGACAGTCGGTCGACAATTTCGTTGTTGACCGAAGTTACAGTGACTCCTTTATGTCAACCGCATTTGTGGTTGGCATAAAGAGAGTCACATCAAACTTTATTTTCTTAGTGGGGCTTTTCCCCTGAACCCCCTTGTGGAGGGGTTGTGGGATAACAGATGGACCAGACACTGAATTTCAGGTTCAACACACAGGCTCTGTGTGATGTTTATTCAAAATACATAACCTTCAGAAATAGCATATTCCTTATTCAGTACATCAGTTTGCAGCAACAGACTATGCATGTCCTTGATCTGCACTTAACCAGCACCTACTGACTCACTGATCTCTGATATAACTTATATGTTGAGATTTAGCCTCCCCCATGCAGGCCTTGTTTGTTTGTTTGGGTGGTGGGGGCTCAAATGAAAAAACAAAACAAGCTAAAGACACAGAACCTCAGTGCAGAAGCACTGAAACAAGGGTTACCCCAAAGAGCATTGAAAATAAGCCAAGTTTCATAGAAACACAACATCACAACTACTTTTATAATGCAAAGCATCATTGGGTATATGCAAATCACCATGAAATTTCAGACTGGGTCAGTTTACAGCAATTTACATGCATTTTAAATAGCACAACTAACTTAATTTTTATCCTACAGTCCCCTAGTAACTTTTTACCTTTAACAAAAACATCTAGTGCCATGGTATTTTCAACATTTACAGGTTTCAGACACATAAGGCATATACATCAAGGTATTTTATGACATAATGCTATTGCATACTAAATCCAACAATGAGGAACACAGCCTGTTGTTTTACATCAGCTAGGAGGTCACAACAATAACCTCCCTGTATGAGGACCTGAGAGGGAATGGAAAATTTAAAGAGGACAGTATAGCATAGTCAAAAAACAGAAGGGAGTGCCCACAGATGGCTAACCTTATGGACTACAAATTGTAAAGAATAGATTAGGCTAAGAAAAGAAGAACTGTTGCAACAGATTTTAAAAAAGGTCAATCCTTAAGAGTGGCAGGAGCTCCCTGTGACATATCCCTCACCTTAAGAGGGAAGCAGTTATTGCAGACTGCTTACCACCTTCTTGTCCCAGAAAGGGATGGAGCTTCCACCCATCCATCTTTAGAAACCCAGTCTCAGGGTCTCTATTAACGATAAACATTCCATCATGAAAATAGTGGATATCATCATTCTTTACTCTGAGGCATTAACACATTTCTCAACAGAGACTAATGCTACTATCCCATCTTCTTTTAGGGAAAGTCTGTCAATATTTCATTCACTGAAAATCTGGATGGCTGTAAAGTCCAGTACCATAGAAAGAATTACTTTGGGGTGAGTAATTACCTGCTCCAACCCCACCAGACATGTCAGTTTTAAGGATGGGCCCAGTCCTAGGTCCAACCCCTGTACATAAGCCCACTATAAGTTTAAATGCTACATGGACAAGCATTTTAACTAGCCAAGGGGGGGTGACAGGCCAGCAAGGTGGGTACCTAATTGTCCATTCCCCACAGCTAGCAGTGGAACCAGTGAACTGGAAGAGTGGATCTCTCTACAAAGCAGTGTGCAAAAGATGGAGATAAGCACCCAAGAGGTGGATAGGCAGAAAAGGGGCAAAATTCAACAGAAGGACAGACAGAAGGGAGAACCAGGGATAAAGGACAACCAGGGAAGGGGCAGGACTGGAATAGCTAAACAGTCTAGGGAGGTCAAATCATGGAAAGCCATGTGTGCCAGTGCCAGGAGCCTTAGCAACAAGATGGAGGATCTGGAGGCTGTCATGGTGCAATCAGACCTGAACATTGTGGCCATCACAGAAACCTGATATAAAGATAACCATGACTGGGAGATGGCCGTACCTGGCTACAACATATTCAGAAACAACAGGGCAGGTAAGAAGGGAGGAGGAGTGGCACTTTATGTGAAAAATGACATAAGGGCCACAGAGATACAGGAGGAACAAAATGGGGGAGAGACACTGTGGGTTAAGCTGGAAAGGAAAATGGGGCCAGCCATCCATACAAGTGTGGTCTATAGACCACCAGCCCAGGAGGAAGAAACAGACAGGCAGCTGATGCTAACCATCCAAAGGAAGGCAGACAAGGGTGAGGTAGTACTGGTTGGAGACCTCAATATTCCAGACATGGACTGGAGCATCCCATCAGCTGCCTCAGCTAGGAGCAGATTTATCCTGGACTCCCTTCAAGGTGCCTTCCTCAAGCAACTGGTCATGGAACCAACTCAGCAGAAGGCAATACCGGACCTTGTGCTCACAAACCGGGACAATGTGATGGGGGGGGTAACAGTGGGGGAGCACCTGGGGAACAGTGACCATCAATCATTGTGATTTGAAATCACAGAAGGAACAGAACCAAACCACACAAAAACACCTATCCTGGATTTTAGGGGGGTAGACTTTGGGAAAATGGGGAGATGCTTGAAAGAGGCATTAAAGGGAATGGGGCAGGAATCAGGGGTTGAGGACCAGTGGGCTGTATTTAAAATGGGGATTACAAGAGCAACGGAATTATTATTATTTTTTTTTTTAGTTTTTGTTGACCGGGTAATTGCACTAGACAAATCCTGCCTATTTTCAGGCACGACCCGGGGGAGAGGGATACAGATGAATGTCAACTGACCTTGAACCAGATTAAGCTGTTGGTGGTATTTTCTTTTTAGTGAATGAGGGAAATTTGGCCAGGACATGGGGGAAATTCCCCTACTCTTTTCGATAAGTGCCATAGCATCTTTAACATCCACCTGAACTACCACCAATCCAGGCAGATGGGACCTCGGTTTAACGTATCATCTGAAAGACGGCACCTCAGAAGTGCAGCACCCCTCTCATGCTGCACTACAGTGTCAGTACTGGGATATTAACCCAAGTGCCAGATGTGGGAACTGAACCCACAGCCCTCTGATCTCCCGGCCTCAGAGGCGAGTGTGCTACCTACTGAGCCACTGACACTATATGCATGAAATATGCATTAAGCAGGTTAGCAGGGACAAAAGGAAGAGAAGGCCATTATGGTTTTCCAAGGAGGCAATGGAGAAAGTGAAAGCCAAAAAGATTGCATTCAGACTATACAAAAAGACACAGGCAGGAGGGGATAGGGAGAAGTACCAGGAGAAGCAAAGGGAGGCAGGGAGGTCAGTAAGGAAAGCCAAAGCTCAGACAGAAGAGTACATTGCAAAATCAGTGGGTAGAGGGGACAAAACCTTTTACAGGTACATAAGTGAAAAAAGAAAGGCAAAGTGATGGATAGTGAGACTGAAGGGGAAGGATGGGGGCCATTTGGAGGATGACAACAGTAAAGCTGACATATTGAACAAGCATTTCTGCTCAGTCTTTACTGAGGAAGAGGATGGTAATGGGTCTGAAGGGAGTACAAGGGGTGGGAATGGTGCAGAAATGGACACAAGTCCCTTTACATGAGAAAGGGTCCTGAAGGAAGTTGAAGTAATAAGAGTTGATGCCCAGGGTTCTTAAAGAACTAAGAGAGGTGGTGGCTGAACCTCTGGCAATCCTGTTTAGCTGATCACTGGAAACAGGGGAGGTACCCAAAGACTGGAGGACAGCAGATGTAGTCCCCTTATACAAAAGTGGGAACAAAGAGAAAGAGGGGAACTACAGACCAGTCATTCTCACCTCGGTAGTGGGGAAGATCATGGAAGCACTACTAAAGGAGAGATTGGTGGAACATCTGGTTGTCAATGGACTACAGGACCCAAAGCAGCATGGTTTCACCAGGGGGTGGTCATGTCAGAGCAACCCCATTGAATTTTTCTACTGGGTGATGAGGGAGGTGGATCAGTGGAGGGCAGTGGACATGGCCTATCTGGACTTCAGTAAGGCCTTTGACACTGTGCCACATAGAAGACTACTACACAAACTGGGAAATATGGGTGTGGGTAGGATAGTAGTGTGGTGGGAAGGTAATTGGCTGGGCAGCAGGACCCAGAGGGTGGTGGTAAATGGCTGTCACTCCACAGAGGGAAGAGTGACCAGTGGGGTGCCACAGTGATCAGTGCTGGGACTGGTCCTATTCAACATCTTCATCAGTGACATTGTGCAGGAACTAGAATGCAGAATTTCCATTTGCTGATGACACAAAGCTCTGTAACAGAGTAGACACACCAGAGGGTGTAGACAGAATGAGAAGGGACCTGCAGAAACTTGAAGAATGGTCAGGGGTTTAGCAGCTGAAATTCAATGCAAAGAAGTGCAAGATGATGCATATGAGGCACAAAATCCCTGGCACAATATATCAGTTGGGGGGTAAAGATATAACATGCACCAAGCAGGAAAGGGATCTTGGGATTATCATCTCTGATGACCTCAAGGTAGGGAAACAGTGTGACAAGGCAGCAGGTAAAGCAAATAGGATGCTGGGATGCATAGGCAGGGGCATCACCAGAAGGAAAAGGGAGGTCATAATTCCACTCTACAAGACACTAATGAGGCCCCACCTGGAGTACAGTGTATAGTTCTGGAGACCTTACCTATGTAAGGACATAGACAGGGTAGAGAAGGTTCAGGGGAGGGCAACAAAGATGGTACATGGATTGCATCACAAGTCCTATGAGGACAGGTTGAAGGACTTGAATATGTACTCCCTGGAGGAAAGGGAGAGGGGGATATGATAGAGGCATACAATTATCTTACAGGGAGGAATAGGGTGCATGGATACACTATTTTTAAGCGAAAAAGATGTTCCAGGACTAGAGGGCATGGGATGAAGTTGGAGGGAGGACGATTCAGAGGAAACATGAGGAAGAATTTCTTCACAGAACGGATGATGGACAAGTGAAACACCCTGCCAGAGGAAGTGTTGGGGGCTAAAACAATCACAGGATTTAAGAATGCATGGGAGAGACATAAAGGAATTCTGGAGGTCAGGGGTAAGGGGCAACAGACTTCTAGGAAAATATAAAGTGAACTTACAAGCTCAAATGGGCAGACTGGGTGGGCCATAGGCCCTAATCTGTAGACACTGTCTATGTATCTGTGTCTCTTGATTCATTCATTTCACTTGCTACTGATACAGACACCTGAGGGTAGACACTGTTTTGGTGTTACCCCAACACAGGTTCCAATCCATTTGCCACCCACCTCCTCTTTGGTAGGTTTTCCCTCAGAAAAGAATAAAACACACGTACCACCTCAGACTCCTTGTCTATCCTTGGGTACATCTTTTTTCACCATCAGACCCACCCCCTTTGCTAACATACTATACTTTGGCCTATAGAAAGGAGCCATTGGAGAACCACATCAAGCCTTATGCCTGCAACCAACTTGACCCCTCTGTCTTACACAAAGTGTCTGTGGGAATATGGGACAAGCAATAGTTGTTTCTACTCTCCTGTTTCAACCTTTTACAACCTATGACCCCAAATCCTTGGTCATCTCATCCCCAGGCAGGTCTCTACAGAAACCTACAGGAAGCCAAGGAACCTCCCATACTGAATATCCTGCAATGTTAAACAGCAGGTTCCTAAACCTTTTAACTCCGGAGTGTCTTAATAAACATCCTTTCAATCATTGTGCTGTTTTCAGCCATCTGGTGCCATCTACTACCTTGTGACCTGTGTGAGAGTTTTCCCTTTTTCTAAGGGTGCCATTTTTTTTTCTTTAATGACCTCTACCCTTTGGGACACTCTTTCCATACCCCGGGTACTAGTTCCTCTGCTGTCCCCAGCAGGTACCTCTATCTGGTTTCACATAAGCCAGGTCTTAAGATAGGCTGTCACCTGTCTGTACCTTACTAGCCAGTAATAATACGGGATTAATTGAGCTAATACCCCACCATGACTCAGATGCCCACAGGGACTGGCGTGAGCAGCCTCCATCACCTATTGTTTGTAGGCCTCGAGCAAAACTACTTGGGCATCCACATTTTTTGTATGGGGTTTGGGCCTCATGTGGTGCAGAATATCCTTCTTCAGTTCGTACCACCAACATTGTTTTGCCCACACACCACCATTAATCTGCATACTGTCCTTGACCTTAACATACTGTAACACTTTGGCAACATTAGCATTTTTAGCCAGCAGTATACCCCAGTCAATACTGTTAACAGATTTAGCTGCATCAATACATTCTTCTTGCTTGCTTGGAGTCTTCAAACCCAGCACAATATCATTAGGCACAGTCTTACCTTGGGTCTCACATTCAAGTTCCATACTTGCATCTCCAACCTCCAACAGGTAACATCCTGGGAACACAGGCAACAAAGGAATATCCTGCTCAGTCAGAGGGTCCTCCCCCAGCAGAGCCCATGACCAATTCTCCACCAAATCTTTATCCATACTCTCTGGCAAGGACTTCTCAAGCACCTGGCACCAGTGTTCTGCCTCTCTGCATAGTCGGCCTGCCTCTAGCCATTGCCCACTCATTCACAGTATTAGCCTTATCACATTTTCCACCTTCAGGGTGTCGTCTTTCATCTCTGATCTGCCCCAACCCCACTGTAGCCCCTCATCCCCATTGCATCTCTTTATCACCTTCAGGCTAGGCCATCCTCTGAGCTCCCAGGTCCAGTCCAGGCAGCAGCTTCTCTCTCAGTCTGTCAGCCATGGTTCTGGTCAGAACTCCATGGACATTCTTCTCCATGTTCTCCTCTGGCAACTCCTAGTGCATTGGTCCACCTGGGATATCTAGCAATATCCACTGGAAAAACATTCCTCTTTGGCCAATCCAGACATTTCCAGCAAGTTATCCCACTTCTGACACCAAGTCTGTGAAGGGGTTGTAAGATAACAGATGGACCAGAGACCGAACTTCAGGTTCAACACACAATCTCTGTGTGATGTTTATTCAAAATATAGCAGATAACCTTCAGAAATGGCATGTCCCTTTTTCAGTACATCAGTTTGCAGCAACAGACTATGCATGTCCTTCCACTGCAATTAGCCAGCACCTACTGACTCACTGATCTCTGATCTAACTTATCTGTTGAGATTTAGCCTCCCCTATGTGGTCCTTGTTTGCTTGGATGGTGGGGGCTCAAATAAAAAAAACAAAATAAGCTAAAGACACAGAACCTCAGTGCAGAAGTACTGAAACAAGGGTTACCCCAAAGGGCATTGAAAATAAGCCAAATTTCAAAGAACACATCACACATATGTTTATAATGCAAAGCATCATGGGGTGTATGCAAATTACTGTGAAGTTTCAGACTGGCTCAGTTCACAGCAATTTATATGCATTTTAAAAAGCACAACTAACTTAATTTTTATCTTACAGTAGTCCCCAGTAACTTTTTACCTTTATCAAAAACATCTAGTGCCATGGTATTTTCAACATTTACAGGTTTCAGACACTTAAGGCATTTACATCAAGATATTTTATGACATGGTGCTATGCCATACTAAATCCAACAATGAGGAACACAGCCTGTTGTTCTACATCAGCTCGGCGGTCCCAACAATAACCTCCCTGAATGGAAAATTTAAAGAGGACACTATAGTCAAGGCCCCTAGAATTCTGCGGCCGCAGAATTTTGCACAGAACTTGCAATCCACCTCAGAACTTCTGCGGTGCCGTAGAATTCTCTCTTCTTGGTGATTTTTTTTAAATATTTCTGTTTATCCATAGAATCTGGTTCCCTTCCCCTCTTTTTATATCCAAACCCCCCCCATATGCTCAGAATTTGATGTTATCATTTCTATAACATCATACATTAGCTAATGAAATGGCTGTCACTTATCTACCACAGCTCCCACTGCCAGAGACGGTGGCATGGCACATCAGGCATGGTGATATTTGCTCAACCTGCACTACAGCCTAATACAATTTTCAGTCTTACATTATTGCACTAGGGCCATCTTAAACAAAACCTTGTCAATAGTACAGACCTGTTAAGTCCATACCTCATGTTGTACAAACCTATTTGTGCCTTTAAGGTATAGAGATGCCATCCAAAATGAATAATTGGTAAAATGAATTTATCTGCCATTTTTAAGAAAAATAAAGTAATTATGCCCAGAAAAGTGGAATATAATAATGTGTAGACCTGTTAAATAAATAATTGCACTGTAAGCATTTTTGCCAGGGTTATTGATTACATATTGTCATTGGTTGATAGAATCACCTAAAAATTATGGAGAAATGTTGTGTGCAGGGACAGCTGTTGGGCCAGAGGGTAGCATGCGGTGTTTCCGTGCTGGCAACTCAGGTTCAGAGATTAGCTCTGGGAGCTAGCTGGGCAGCACAAGGATTGGTGGAACATATCACTGTTCAGATCCTGGGAAGGTATGGCGCAGTGTTCTGTCACACAGTGGACACATTGTGATGGGCTGGAGAGCTCTATCTCACAATCGGTTCACATGCATGTCATGGCCTGATGGTGTTACGCAGTGTCTCGGGGTAAGCAGGTTGACATGAAAAATGAGTTTTGCAATAACTCTTCTATTCCATTTCCAATGGGACCTGTATGAATGAGGATGCAAGTTCATGGAAATTAAAAAAAAAATATATATATATATATATATATATACACACACACACACACACACACACACACACACACACACACACATACAGTATCTCTGTCTCTCTCACCACACACACACATTTGTATGTATGTTACAGATTGCATATAAATATATAACTGATACACAGTGGGAACCTCATGAGTGGTGTAGAAAGCACATACAAATATATAAGTGATAGGCAGTGGAGACCTCATTAGTGGGATAGATAGCATGCATATAGAAATACTTTATCACATAAGATCCCCTTTGCATATGTCATTAATGCAACAGGCTACAATCTTAAGGGAGAGACATTTGTTCTGTTTATTTATGCATAAAATTATTTTTATAAGTCTGTTATTTTTTGAACTAGTGTTACTGTGCTTCCCGCCATCCTGATTGCTATAACCACTGCCATGAAAGTGAAGTCAGGATGACAAGCTGACACTGTGATGTGGTAGTTTGTTAGTGCCACAGAACTTCCGCAGAAATTGCAAACCACCGCCGCAGAAGTTCTGCGGCAAATAGTAGTCTTGCCGCAGAACTTGGTCCCACTGTGCCACAGAAAAGTAGGGGCCCTGACTATAGTATAGTCAGGAAAGGGAAGGGGGTGCCCATAGATAGCCAACCTTATGGACTAGAAATTGTAAAGAATAGATTAGGCTAAAAAATAGACCTGTTGCAACAGATTTAAGAAAAGGTCAGTCCTCAAGAGTGGCAGGAGCTCCCTGTCACACCCCCATGCAGGAGGCTCTGCTCCCTGCACCCCCACTACTTAAATAATCAACTCTGAGTTGGAGTTGCTTCAGGGAGTGGGTGCAATACTCCCAGAAAGCAGTACTGGTGTCCCAGGCCAACATTATAGCGACCTGGCGCTGTTGTCGCTGTATTGTCGGTCATGGTAAAAGTTGTTGAGGAAGCGTTGGTATACCTCCTCACACCTGCATTATCCACGACCACTACTGTTGGAATGCCCACAACAACAAACAACATAAAGATGAACTACTAGGCCCCAAGCTGGTGCAGCTGATGTGCATGCTGTCCTCACACCTGCATTATCCATGACTACTACTGCTGGAATGGCCACATCAACAAACAACATAAAGATGAACTACTACACCCCAAGCTGGTGCTGCTGATTTGCTCGCTGTCCTCACACCTGCTTCATCCATGACCACTACTGCTGGAATGGCCACAGCAACATACAACATAAAGATGAACTACTAGGCCACAAGCTGGTGCTGCTGATGTACACACTGTCCACACACCTGCATCCACTACTTCTTTGATGTCAGCAGTACTGAACTTTATGAAGAGCCAGTAATACACAGCTCTGTCACAGAATAAAAGGATGATGATGATGATGATGATGACTCAAGATTGATGACAATATTCTGGATGACAACAGGCTTTACATGACAATCTATCAGGTTAGGAAGGATTTATAATTTTTTTTTTTATTTCTTTTATTGTTTACTTCATTTATTGTATATTTGCCAAATAAAAAAAAGTATTGCCATTTTATAGCAATGAATTAAATAAATGTAATGACATTAGCTTTATACATTCTCCATATTATTGTCATTTAATATGTAGATGCTAGCATTGCTTTTGACATAAAATATTATTTAGGCTGCATTTTAGCCATTGCATCGTCGTTGCTGTTCATTTGGCTTTGCTAATATGTATTTTATTCAATTTATCTCCTCACACAGGTATATTATGTCTCATCTTATATCCTGTCCTGCGAAAATATCCATGCAACTGTTTAGAACAATGTCCTTACAGTATTACTGGTAAATATAATCTTTCAATGGTCACTATTTTGCCTAATTTTTTTATTATTATTATATCGTACATGTAGAAGTATAAATTGTATGCCATACCTCTATACCTACCTTGAGTTTGTCTGTGTGGAAGGCGGAGGGGTGGGGCCTAGATAAATATGAGATGTAGTCGCTGACCAGTGTGATATTTATTATGCAAAGTACTGATAGAGACTGGAAAGGATATTTTTTGTTTAAGCTGCTGAACCAATCAGCATTTTCTAAGTGAAATCAATGTTACTTGCCATGTTTTTTCTCTGTAACTCTGTTCCTGATTTTTTTTTTCAGGTATGCCGATTCAATTCCTCTGCCCATATGTCGCTGCTACTGCAGCTCCTGCTGTCCGTAATCAACTTTCTGCACCTTGACTCCAGTCACCTATAGTGTTTTTCACGTATTGGCAAGGTAAGTATTTTTTTGGGGGGGATCTTTAGATCTTTTCTCCTTCAACGTACTGCATAATAAGTAAGTCAGATAGCTCATTGTACATCATACGCACATCCTTCATGCATGGAGAGGTTAGCTGTGAGTAAAGTGTCAAGTGTTGGTGGGGGTAAGGTAGTGATGTTGCCACAGACCACTGCTGTGATTATTATGCACAGTCAGGTTAGACATTGCATAGGATTATTGTTTTTTTTTTTTTTTATCAATTATTTTACCAGGTGAGACACACTAAGCTGAAAGCTCGTTTGCAGGTGCAACCTGGGAGCATGAGGAAGTTAAGTGACTTGCTCAGGGTCACACAGTATGCAAGTGGGGGCTGTGGGATTCAAACCCAGGTCTCCAGATTTGTAGCTCAGAGCCTTAAACCACTGTGCCATACTGCCTCCTGTTGTTTAAGCTGCTGAACCAATCAGCATTTTCTAACTTAAATCAATGTTATTTGTCCTGTTGTTTCTCTGCAACTCTGTCACTCTTCTGTCTTTCAGGTCCACCGATAATATGCTCCAGCTCATACAGTATAGTGCTGCGGCTGCTGTGCCGCCAACAGTCATGTACTCTCAACCTGTGTTCATTAAGCCGGAACAAATGATATCCAAATTAGTAACTGATATATGCCTCATACTGATGCTACTGCTTCTGCTGCCGATCACAACTCCCGCTGTACCATCAGTGCCTGCACGTATTCACCAGTGACAATACTGAACTAAGGAACACCTCAATCAATCAATCAAAGTTTTTATTTAACCAGGCAATCACCGTTGAGCAAGCTCATTTTCGAGGTGGACCTGGGTTTGTTAACAAGGGACAAGGGGCAATATACATGGGATGCAACACACAAGAAAATAGTAATAATACAAATAAAGTGAGATACAATAATACAGTATATACACAGTATCAGCAGGTAGCATTGACAGTAGTATATGTTTGGAACAGATGATACAGCTAGTTTTGGGTAGGACACAATGTTTCATAAAAGTAAAGAAATATGCATATCAGGCTGTTTGTGTTTGTCTGTGTCTGTAGCTTAGCTTAGTTTTTTGGGATTTACAAGATTTTCTGCCTGGAGTAACTACACCATTCTTGCTCACTACATCTGTGAAGGTCTCCTGGACTGGATTTCTGCAAAACATCAGCACCAGGTATTTGCATTTTCAGTTTAAAATCAACTTTTTGGAAGCTATCCAAAGCAAAGCAGAAGTAAAGCAACTAAGTCTGACAAATTTCTGGGGTTCTTGGGTTCTGCTTGAATCCACATTTCCGTCTGACCTTCTCCTGAGGGATCTATAAGTGGGCTTTTAAACAACCTCTTTAAATAACAAAAGGAAGCATAAGGACAAAAGGATTTCACATCCTGCTCTTGTACTTGAGTAAGTGTGCCCCAGGCTATCAATGTAATGGGGCAGGGGAGTGCATGCCTACAAACTCTTGCATAGCCAAAGCCTCTTGTCAAGTCCTTGCCTAGCTGTGACCCTGGGTGACCTGTATCATGAATTGTACCAGTAGTCCAGGACATCTGAAAATTGTATCTCTGAATATCTGCAGCCTTCTCTCCAAACTGCCACAATTTCAGGCCTGGGTGGCTCAGATTGATCCTGACATCATTTCCCTAACTGAAATGTGGCTATCACCAAAGATCCAAGACACAGCAATTGCCCTTCCTGGATATAACCTGTTCCGGCAGGACCGTACCTCAAAAAGAGGGGGGGGGTGTTGTCTGGTTTACCTCAAGAGTGACATCAAAGGGCAAATACTAACAATTAGCTTCCACACCAAGGAAGCACAGGTTCTATCACTAAAACTTAATATTGGCCAACAAAACAAAGTGCTACTATTAACCACCGTATACCTGCCTCCTGGAACACTGCTCACTGGCTTCCCACAGCTCATAAGCCACCTTGAACAGAACAAACTAAACTGGAAACATATAATCCTAGGGGACTTCAACATTAATTGGCAAGCACAGGATGCAGCGACAGCTAGAGACCAAATAGCCAGACTGTACCTGACCCAACTGGTCACACAACCCACCAGACAAAACTACCATACAAGAACCAGCACCATCATTTACTGGCTACTCTCCTCCTGTCCTGAACATATCTCAGAGGTAACAGTCCTACCTGACACCATCAGTGACCACTCCCCTGTACTACTTACCTGGACAAACAAGTTCACCAAGAGTAAGCCTAAGACCACCAGGAACAGATCACTAAGGCCTGGTCAACTAGACTCCTTCAGGCACTACCTAAAAGGGATTGACTGGTCCCCACTGGATAGAGTCAAGGACGGAAACCAAGCACTGGATTACTTCTGCAGTATTTTTACTAAAGCCTGTGACATCTTTGCTCCTTACAAAACAAAGAAAGCCAGAGGAATCCCCAACCCCTGGCTGTCCAGCCCTCTAATTGAACTCATGCGACTCAGAGAGCACCTGTGGCATAGCACCAAAGCCACAGGGAATCTAGCTGACTCCCAAGCATATAAGGCAGCTAGAAATACCTGCACAAAACTCATACATCTGGCGAAAGCAGCTTACTACAATGACCTCCTAGGAAAGACCTGAGGTAGAGGGAGGGAGTTCTGGGACTCTGTAAAATCTCTCATGGGTACAGCCTCAAGGGCCTCACCGGACCTTATAGTTACCACCTCTGGTACATTGCAAGACCTAAAGGAAATCACTGATGCTTTTAATGTTGCATTCACGGACCTCAGCAATGTGCTGCCCCCTGAATACCTGAATCATACCCTTGCAGGCCAGCAGCACAACCTCAACACTCCATCACCACAGGATAATGTTACCCCACCATTCTACTTCAGGCAAATCTCCACAGGTGAGACCGTCAAATATGTCAAACGGGTCATTGGTAAGACTAGGATGGGAAGTGACATGATCGATATGAAGATGGTAGCACTCACATTAAACGAACTTGTGGCACCACTCACCAAGGTATTCAATGCCTCTCTAAGATCTGGCATCTTCCCTGACAGGTGGAAAGAGGCTCTAGTCACACCTGTTTTTAAATCAGGAGACAGAGCTAATTTAGCAAACTTCTGACCCATCTCGATTTTACCCCCCCAAAGCACTTGAAAGGGTGGTCTCAGAACAACTAACTGAGTACCTAGAAAAGCATAGCCTTCTCTGCTTGCAACAACATGGATTCCGTCGAAACCACTCCACTGTCACCGCGCTAGTAGAGTACACGACTCAGCTTTATGGGGCCCTGGATAAAGGGATGGTGGTGGGGTCTATCTTCATAGACCTCATCAAGGCCTTTGACACAGTCAATCACCAACTGCTACTGAAATGACTCCTCTCTACAGTATTGTCAATGGAATCTGTGGCCTGGTTCCATAGCTACCTAACCCATAGATTTCAACAGGTCAGGACTGGCAATATAATCTCTGAGCCCAGGGAAATAAACCTAGGGGTCCTGCAAGGTTCTAGCCTTGGTCCTCTCTTATTCAGCCTCTTCATAAATGACATGCCTTCTACCTGTCCTGTACTCTATGCAGACGATGCTGTTATTTCTGTCCCAGGGAAAGACCTGGGATCAATTAGCTCTGAACTTCAGCACAATTTTCATGCATTGGAATCCTGGTTCACCCAAAATAAACTGCTACTCAACTACAAAAAGACAAAGAGCATGCTCTTCAGCACCCCACAGATCAAGATTCGAGGGTCCTCACTGCATATACTTAGTAGCGAAGGAGAAGTACTAGACCAAGTCAATACATTCAAGTACTTAGAGATTCACCTTGATGATACCCTCACCTTCACTGCCCATGCTGAGCAACTGGTAAAGTTCACCAACATGAAGCTTGGCATCCTGTACAGACATTGCACCTCAATGACACCAGCTGCCCTGAAACTTGTTACGTGCAGTTCCATTCTCTCATTTGTGGATTATGGTCTTGTCATATACGGGGCAGGCACAGACACAGCACTTAAAAGGGTCAAAACCATCTTCAACAAGGCCTGCTGCCTGGTCCTGGGAGTACACAAAATAACTCACTCTTGTGATGTATATAAGGAAACTGGCTGGCTCCCACTCCACCACAGACTCCAACACCAGACCTGACTCCTTGCGAAAAAGTCCCTGATGGGGTCCATGCCTACGGCTACTTCAGCCCTCTTTGAACCTGCACAACCATCTAAATGCACAAGGGGTGCCTTCAGGACTGTTCTAACTGTTCCCTTCAAATGAACCACCCTTGGTCAAAGATCCCTCTCCTACTGTGGGCCTAAATGGCTCAATGATCTGCCTGCAGACCTTGCCAACTCACCCAGACTTGGCTACTTTAAAAATGGGCTTTGATCTCTTCTTGCCAGCAAATCTGACTGCCAGTGTTTCTGTTAACCCATGGCCTCTGAAGGAAGTTTTCACAACCGTCAAACGCTACCCTCTCTCACTCCCACCCTCCTGTTCCACAACTCCCCACTTCCCCTCCCACCTCCCACCACCTACTACCTCCCCTTGACAAAGCCTCACCTTGGCTGCTAAAACATGCATTTCTGCAGACTGGGAGCACCTTGTCTGAACTGTAACATGATTGTTAAACACTGTACTGCACTTAATTAGTGCTGCATTAATATGTTTCTCTGGAAGTGTGGTCCTGTTTCTCCTTACTTCTTGTACCCTGCTTAATGTTGTAACTGCACACTAATACCACTTGTTAGTTGATGTCTTTCTGTTCTGCAATGTTTCATCACCTGTAAATGTCTTGTATTCCTTGTTGACTTGGAGCCTTTGTAAATGAGCCCCCAGCTCAAAGGTATTAATCCGAATTTGAAATAAATAAATAAAATAAATATATAGTGATACGGTATGGAGAATTTAGAGCTGTAACCTGGGTCAAAGGAATGTGGAAGGGGTAGAAAAAGGGGAGAGGGAAGAGTCGATTATAGATGTGATCAGTCTTTTAACAGTAGTAATTAGAGTGTGCTTGGACTTATAGGAGTCACTATTTAGGGTAGACAGGCACATGACTCCTTATTATGATGTAGATATAGAGATTTAAAAGCTGCTAGGCTGATGGGGTGAGTTAATTTCAAAGTTTTTGGCCGCTTGTTCCACAGTTGAGGGAGTACAAAGCTGATGGCTGTTCTGCCAATGCGAGATTTTGCTTTGTAAACATAAAGGTAGATATATGAGGTGCTTCTCAGGGCATACTTCCCCAGAGTGCACAAAGGTAAACAGACAGAGATATACTGGGGCAGTTTATTTGAGATAGCTTTGTATGTCCAAACTGCAGCATTTTTTTGCCATCTGTAAGCAAGAGATAACCATCCTACTGCCGTGTACAATGCACAGTGGTGGGTTGAGTATGGAAGACCTGTGATAAATCTTATGGCTCTGTGATGAAGCGTATCGAGTTTGGCTAGGGTACCTGCAGGTCCCTGACTATATAGAAAGTCTGTGTAATCCAATAGGGAAAGAAAGGTA
The DNA here is from genome assembly GCA_016271365.2 of Neoceratodus forsteri. Lineage (NCBI taxonomy): Eukaryota > Metazoa > Chordata > Ceratodontiformes > Ceratodontidae > Neoceratodus > Neoceratodus forsteri. The sequence continues at coordinate 764,732,581 of CM057451.1, forward strand.
GTTTGAACTAGTTTCAGTTTAGCGTCTCTTGTGAGATTATTAATCCTAAAGAACAGACCAAGTCTTTGTCTAAGTTTCTTTGCCAGTTCTTCTAAGTGATCTGTGAAAGTAAGTCTATGGTCTAACCAGACCCCCCAGGTACTTGAACTTTGGTACGTAGTCCAACTGCTCACCTAGAATGGTTGTGATCTGCGGGAGTGTCCCAGAAATTGCAGGATTTATTGCATTTTGAAGGGGCGAGAGGAACATCGCTTTGTTTTTTTTTTTTTGCATTTACGAGCAGTTTCTGGTTTCTAAGCTGATGTTGCAGCAGATTAAATTAATTTTGAAGGGCTTTACAGGCTGCTTCAGGTGTGGGGCTACTAGCATAGAGTACTGAATCATCCGCGAATAGGTGAATTTGTGCTTCTTTGATGGGGGCATCTATGTTGTTAATAAAAATGGTGAAGAGCAAGGGACCAAGAATGGAATCTTGTGGTACAGCCCTCAATAGGGGTTTTGGTGGAGAAACTTCCCCTTCTGCCTTTACTTGTTGAAGTCATCCTGAGAGGTAGTTGGAGAACCATTTAAGGGATAGGGAATCCAAACCAATGTTCTGGAGGGACGGCAGAAGCAGTCTGTGATCAAAGGTATCGAACGCCTTGCCTAGGTCCAAGAAAACTACACAGACAAAGTTTTTTTTGTCTAATTCAAACTGCCAGTCGTTTGTCACCTTGGCTAGAGCAGAGATTGTACTGTGCTGTGCTTTAAAACTGGATTGTAATGGGTTGAGCAAATTTTCTGATTCCAGGTACTTCCGAAGCTGGGAGTTCACTATTTTCTCCAGCATCTTTGACAGGATTGGAAGTAGGGAGATTGGCCTGTAGTTATTAATGAGAAACTACTAGGCCTTGAACCACTACTGCTGCTGCTGATGTGATCACCACTCCTGCTGTGCCATCAAAACCTGCACACAGTCACCACTAACAATACTGAACTAATGAAAACTGTAAAGAGGGACTACTAGGTCCTGAACCTTTACTGCTGCTGCTGCAAATTCCATGACCACGACTGCTGAAATGGCTACAACAAGGAACAACATAAATATGAATTACTAGACCCTGCACTGTTGCTGCTGAACCCATGCAAGCTGTCCACACCTGCAAATTCCACAATCATGACTGCTGAAATGGCCACAACAAGGAACAACATAAAAATGAACTACTAGACCCTGCACTGCTGCTGCTGAATCCATGCATGCTGTCCACTTCTGCAAATTCCACGACCATGACTGCTGAAATGGCTACAAGAAGGAACAACATAAAAATGAACTACTAGATCGTGCACTGCTGCTGCTGAACCCATGCAAGCTGTCCACTCCTGCAAATTCCACGACCATGACTGCTGAAATGGCTACAAGAAGGAACAACATAAAAATGAACTACTAGACCCTGCACTGCTGCTGCTGAATCCATGCATGCTGTCCACACCTGCTGTGACATCAACAATCATGTATTCCTAATCTTTTGCCATTAACCTATACCAAATTATATCAGAAAAAGTAATTGATAAGCCTCAGGCTGACAGTACTGCTCCTGTCGCTGCTGATCAATAGTACTACTATACCGTGAATGCCTGCACGCAGTCACCGCTGACAAATAATGCTCAACTACCTAAGGAACACCCTGTAGAGGAACTACTAGGCCATGAATTATTACTGCTGGTGCTGCTGTGTTGCTGACATGAAAAACTCTGCATCCGCCATCCACTACTAATGCTGTATCATCATTACCTGCTCCCACCACCACTGCTGCTGCCTGTAATCAATAAAGAACACCCCAAAGAGGAAGTAATGTGCTGTATATGTCACCTGTTTAAAGACAGAAAGGAACATCCCTCATTCCTGCACAGGCCATCAGTTGTATTATGGTTATAGTGAAATGAAAGACATCAACACAGATAGTACATTTTTTTAGGAAATAATCTTTATCTGGGAAATTTGCAAACAAACAAAAATATGAAAGGTGACAACCAACAACTCCAAGAAAACAATCAGGAAAACAACAACAAACAAGCAAACTTTCAAGCTAAGCTATTAACTAACTATGAGAACAATACAATGAATAAGCAAAAAACTAACATAGCTGTCAATATGACAGCAAACCATAGTCACCTGTCAAGACTTCCAGTTTTCTGTGGCTGTGGGTTTGTCTTCATTCCAGACAGACATCTTCCCTTTCCCATGACTTGCTGCAGTGGCTACACCCTTTTGCAGCATCTTGTGCTTGTGAAATTTGTCTTGTTTTTTGACCAATGAAGTCAGTCTCTACAGCCTTGCTAAACTGGTGCATTTCCATCTCAATGCGGGCTTATCCTTCAGTCAGACAGTTAATTTTCTCCATTAACTTGCTGAAGTCCTCCTTCATAATATTACCACCACCACCACCACCTGTGGCTGCTGCTAATGAGGGCTTCAAAGCAGGTTTTGTAGGCCCTGTTTTTGTGGTGTACATTTTCCCATTGTTCTCCGACTTCCAGTGCCTCTACTGCTAGGCTGTGCCTCTCTCTCCTCACTCTGGTCTGGCTCCCTTTGCACCATTTCCAGTATGGCCTTCTGCAGTCCTGCCATTCAATTCTGTGCTCTCTTGCTTTTCATTTGGTCAGCACTGGCAGCTGTGGCAGTGGGCTGTGTTTCACTACTAGCTGTATAGGAGGGGTGGGGCAGCAAAATGGTTGCACTGCTGTTCCGCTTCTGGCAGCTCCTCACAGTCTAGCGTTTAATGGCTTTTTTTTCATAAGTTTCTACACAGAAAAGACCGTATCTGCTGAATGAAACCTGTTATTTTTACATAAAGCATTTTTTCATTTTATTTATTTTATTTATTTTTTTGGTTGTAATGCCACTGTGTACTGAGCATGGAAAAGGATGCCGGTCGACCTTATATATGCCTTTGTTGTAAACATGAACTGGCCATTGCTGAACCATTTGCTCTGCCCTGGGCCTGATCTTTGCTGTAGATAGTTAGTCTCTAAATATTAAAATTATTGCGACAAGAAAAGTAGCACTGAGAAGAAGTGAAATTTGGAAAAATGAAACGGCTGTAAACATTGGCCGACCATGTCTGTAACCATGGATGCACTATCTGTGCTAATAAGCTTATAAAGTCCTTTTTAAAGGTAGGCCATCATTGCCTAGGGGACGCCGTTGATATTTGTTCATTTATCATCCAATTTTACTGCACTTAATGGAGTGCTTTCTCTTCTATTTTTTACAGGTTGAAGTTGCCACCAGAACTGGAGGTGACCGGAGGAGAGAGGGAAAATTGCCTGAGAACTTTGGAGGGCAAAATCTGGTGAGTACTAAATACTCAGGCTTTTCAATGGATGCCATGAACTCCCAGCTCAAGGGAGTAGAGCGGAGATACGTTTGTTTATGCCTCCAGTGTTTGTATCTGGTTTTATGATAATGCTTTAGCTGGAAGCAAATAATGGGGCAGCTTTCCCCAAAGTTACTCATTTAACCTTTTCTTTATGGATGGCATTCTGCATAAAGGTTGTCTATAGATTCAAATATTTTTCGGCTCCCTGAAGTAGGTTTCTTAGAGATGCGCCATGGTGATCTGGATAACTGGATGGTTTTGATTGTATTTACTAGCGGTTCTGGGGCTCAATGGAATAGTAAGCAGAAAACTGTCTCTTTGTATGTCCTTGTACGGTTTGCATCTCTATTTGCAGACCTGACAGATTCTGGGGTGCTACTTGGCTTTATTTTCTGATGCTGCTTGGTTTAAAGTTTACCATTCAGAGGTACTTTTCTTAGAAAATATTTCCCCATAGTCAAATATTTAAGAATTTTCAAGGGAAATGACATCTTTACTCATTTGATTTATTATTGATGTATACAATGTCCTGCTGCAGCCCTGTATTTTACTCTTTTAATCTATTCAAAGGAAAAAAGTATTTGAGACGGGTTTGTTATAGAGCCATTGGAAATGGTTATTTTGATGAGCACCTCCACATCCAAATATGCAATTATTATAATGTTATGATGGCTTTCTGTTTAAGAATTTAGGAAAGAAAGCTGAGAAATATTTTTTGTTCTGTTTTTTGTGCCATTTTTAACCTCTAAATGGTCTCGGGTTAAAAGATCAAGACATTGATTACTGACTTAATTGTGGACTCCTGCAATGCGGGAGCCTTTAATGCTTGACTTAAAAATCTACGGACTCCTGAAAGTGTGGAGCCATAACTCTGTTATCCAGAATTCTAGACTCAATTTTTAATGCCAAATCGTTGTATGTATGCCCTAAAATATCTGTTTATGGGGTTTTCTTCAGTTACATGTGTATTTTATTTTCTTGAGTTACTTTTAAAGCAGTGTAAAATTGCTTAGTTAATACAATCTGTCTTAACCACAGAGTAATTGCTATTTGCATCCATTTACCTTATAATAATGGTCAAGAACCTAGAATGTAATCAAATCAACTTATTAGGACTGTAAAATGCTCCAGATAAGTGTCAGTAGTTACTACGAGGAAATTTTGGTGGATTTTAATATAGCAATTCATACCAGTAGCATTTTATAATAGTATCTCAGGTTTGGGTATTATTGACTTAAATTGGAGAAATTTGGATCAATTTGCGGAGATGATATTTTTTTCTGGTTTGACAGAATGTATTTATAATCAATTGTTGTTTAATTTATATTTAGGACCTATATCTTGCCTTTTAAAGTCAATTATAAACAGAATTGTGGAATTATGGATGGTTACAAAATCATTTAATTAAGCTGAGTTGTGTGTAGAGATGCAGCATATTTAAAATCCCCCGGCAAAGTGGGCACAAAGTGGCCACTTCACGTTAGCCTAGTGCTATGCAAAGTGGCCATTGGAAAGTGCTCACTTTGCCTTTACAATATAACTTTGTGTTGCCATTCCGTCTTAATGCGAAGCAAGGCGAAGTGACAACAATATAGGCAGCTTCCCACACATCACATGGCTTACAGTACTGTAAGTTACATGCTTTAGCCAGGCAGGAAGGAAGTGAGTCAAAAAAGCAGTTAGTTTCACTTTCTCCTTTGCAGTGGTAGAAGGAGGAATCATTTTGTGTGTAGAGGAGAGTTGGATGGTATTGTTTTTATATATCTTGCAAATTGCCCCCCCAAAAAACCCAGCTTTTTTAAAAGTTAAATCTTTAGTTTTTTTGTAGTGTGTTTTTTCAGTTCTTTTTTGCTACTGATTTATTTGTTTTATAAGTTTTGTTGTGTGCGTGTGTGTGAGACTGTGAGTGCATGTGAAGCAGTCTTTTGAGATGTCAGTTGGAGAGGGAATTAGTTGTGCATGATGAACCCGGGAAGAGAGTCTGTGGCCCGTGGGCATGGGCAGAGGGGAGTGCGCATGCGTGGGGATGGTCAGGTGTCATTGGACCGGTTCTGACTGTTTGGTCTTGCCTCTCTCCCTCTGGAAGCAGTAGCATCAATAGTGCCACTGGCGGTGGCACATTCACTAAGTCTTCCACCACCTCCAGTTGCAGCTGCAGGGACTCCAGCCTTGTTAGTGGAAACATTCCCACGTTTCTCCACAAACTGACCATTATAATATAAAGAAACATTCAGAAAGCTGCCAGCCATTCAGTATAATGGAGCGCACCCCTGCATTCTCCCTGGCATCATGTCATAATGTTGCTGAGAGTGGGAGCAGAATTTGGGAGGCTCTTCAGAATAGGAAGTCCTCCGTGACCCGGTTTAACAAAATTTGCCAGAAAAGCATTGCACTATGTAAGGACATGTGGAACAAGAAAGATTCCCCTGGAGGTAAGGCACCCATATATTGGGTGCAATACCACAACTATGTAACTTTGTGAATCTCTTTAAAGCAGCAGTGCAACAATCTGTTGAACATTTTGACCTATACTTTTTTATGCTGTTTTAAATTGCCATTTTACTTACATCCTGACTTGTATGATACTATTGTTTCCAGTATTTGAGTCTGCTTTACTGCTTTTTTCATGTCTGAAATAATAAAAGGAGCACTCCTTTTAATATGGTGTGGACCAGGTCTTCGTCAATATTTTCCACTGCTTTTCTCCATCAGTTGTTATATATTTACTTCTGTTGTAAAATTAACAATTATGCAGCAGGCAGTGTTTTATGGCATCACAGAACAATATTTATTCAAAAACAGCTGCAAATAGTGATAAAAACCTGGTCAGAACAATATTAAAAGATGTGCTCTTTTTTTTCAGACATGAGAACAAGTAGTAAAGCAGACACAAATTGTGAAAAGAAGGGTATCATACAAGTCAGGAGGTAACTAGTGGCTGGCAATGTAAAATAGCATAAAAAAGTACATTTCAAAATTGTCACCACATTGTTGCAATGCTGCTTTAATTTATAATTTAAGTATGACATTATGTGCTCGCAATCACAACACACAAAATGCATCTGTCTTGTGTCCAGAAAATTGACAAGTGCTAAGGAAGTGAAATGGGAGCATTACACCACTTGCAAAGTCCCCCAGAATTTATTACGCAGTCACTCATGTGTGCAGTGGTCACATAGAGTCCCCAGAATTTTTCTGCATCCCCAAAATGCATCTGTCTTGTGTCCAGAAAATCGACAAGTGCTAAGGAAGTGAAATGCACATTCAAAGTCCCGCCATAAATGATGACCGTGAGAGACCTGTTGCTGGTCCAAAGTGTGCTGCGATTCCTGCAAATGCGATGTGATCACCTCAACTGGATGGAAGGATGCCCTTCCCTTTATCTGCACACTAATAGTAGCCTTGGTGAGTTGATATACATATATTATATTTTCGTATTTTCTAGGTGGTGGGGTTGACATATATAGACATGTACTCATTGTATTGTTTTGTATCACAGGTCACAGATACTGTTGGTGTGCACATTCCAGTGCTTGATGAGAACTTTTTGCATTGAAATTGGAAACGGAATACTCTCAAGCCAATGAAGGTAAGTATTTTTTTTGGGGGGGAAGAAGCATATTTGCAGGTAGGTCTCATTAATGGTTTCTTATTTGGTTACTTCTTCACAGATTTCATCTGCATCCTTCTTGAGTCTGGTTGGTAATGATGGTCATGGTCATCGATTGAAATGACTTCTGACATTGGTGGTGGGTGCTGGTGGTGATAGCTGCGGCACATGATGACATTCCCGGTGACATCTTCCTGCATCTGGTCGTGGTGGCAGTGGCTAACATTGGTCCTGGTGGTGGTGGTCTGGGGGGCATACAAAGTTATTCTCTGTGGTGGCAGTGGCTAACATTGGTCCTGGTGGTGGTGGTCTGGGGGGGCATACAAAGTTATTCTCTGTGGTGGCAGTGGATAACATTGGTCCTGGTGGTGGTGGTCTGGGGGGCATACAAAGTTATTCTCTGTGGTGGCAATGGCTAACATTGGTCCTAGTGGTGGTGGTGTTCCGGGGGGCACACAAAGTCACGAAAAAGAAAACATGTATCATACAGCAAATGTCACCACTTTTTAACAACTTCAGTTAAAAAATGTCAACATTAACCACATCATCATCCTCATAAAGAAAGCTGCCCTCACAGTCATCTATATCTTAAGTCTGACCAGTGGGAAATTATTTCTCCATTGTGTCATCATCTATGTCAATGGTAGGCCGTTTCATGCTGCCACTGCCAGTGCCACCAGGATGGTCCATTTTTACATCACCAAAACCACCATGACTAGGCCAGGGTATGAATACCGAGGTTGCAGTCTGTACTGGTATGTGCCTCTCATTCATTTTTATGAATGTTAGCAAACTAACATTTTCAGGAGAGAGGTTTGTCTGACGATCCCAATTATTGCACCTGCTGAGCTGAATATCGGCCTCGACACTTACACTGGAGGGTAGGCATGTGAGGTACTTTAGTGCCACTGCAATCAGCTCTGGCCATTCACTGACCTTTCCACTCCGGTACAAAAGAGGATCATCAGTTATTGACAGATGCATGTTTTCAGACAAATATGAGTCAACCATTCTCTGTGCCACACTAAGTCCAGTGGTCGATGCATCATCCTGTTCTTTGGAATCATTTATTTCACAAATCCCCACTTGGGACAAAGCCTCCCAAAGTGGGGTGACGCCAACCACTTTGGATGATAGACCACCTGGAACTGCAGTCCCTTTCCTCGATATGCTTAATACTCCTCCAGGTGCACCTTCAGTCTGATTACGCTGCTGAGATTTGTTAACCTTGGCACGTGACTTCTGTGCCCCATGAACCAAGTGCACCAGTTGCCCATTGACATTTTTCACCCATTCAGGCCCTCCCTCCAGCACTGAGGCAATTCCACGTTTATATCATGAGTCCAGCAATGTTGCTATGGCAAAGTTGTCACTACGTTGAATGCTCAAAATGTGATGATTCTGGTCGAATACTGTCAGCATATGTTTCAGCAACATACTGCTAGCACTGTCTCCGGCAACATCAAGGCCATGCTGTACATTCACCAATGTCTGCCTCAGCACCCGCAGCAGTGGAATTGATTGGCTAATAGAGCAGACTTGCCACTCACTGCCTGTGTGGCATGTTCAAAAGGCTGCAAAATTGTTATTACAGAGTACATGAGGCACCGCTGTTCAGTCGCCATGGACATGGAGGCCCAGAACTTTCACGGCTAGTGTGCATCACAAGATATTCTGAGATGGCTTTGTATTGTTCATACAACCTCTCTGCCATGTATAAAGTGGATTTTCACCAGGTGACAACTTCCAGCTTCAAGCGGTGCTGAGGGAGTCTGTTTTGCATCTGTAACTGCCGAAGTTGGTCACGGGCCTTTGCAGATCGTGAAAAGTGAGAACAGATATGGCGCGCAACAGTCAGCATTTCCTTTACATCAGGGTGCTGCAGAAACTCCTGCACCATAAGATTTAAACAATGGCCATGCATGGAACACAAAGAAAGCCACCATTCATGATGCATTTCCCCACATTTGACCCATTGTCACTTTCTATGAACCTAGCTCTCAGGGACAGGGGGTTCAGCCACTTGTCAGTTTCAGTCAGAACCATATCCGACACATTTTCACCAGTGTGTGAACAGGTCACATTGTGCATAGCAATCGTCGCATGTTGTTGAATTCCTGGAAGATTGCTACCACGACACTCCACCTTACTGCACTGATTATTCACACTACCAACATCACAAACAACCCCCGGCATCTGCACCCAGTGTGCAGTTATACACAAATATGAACTTCCCGCTGTTTTGTCACTTGTCCACATATCCATACTTAAATGGATGAATGGAAAGGAGGAATGCTGAAGGGCATGTCTTACTGAGTCAGACACAGTACGGTACAACTCGGGGACAGCACGGGTTGAAAAGTATGTCCTGGATGGGACTCTCCATTTTGGACAGGCATGTGCAGCAAACCACCGGAACCCAGAATTCTCCACAAAGGAGAAGGGCAAAAGATCAATTGCCAGCATTTCAGCTACAGCAGCATTAAGTTCACTTGTCACTATATGATTGGTCGGGTACTTCAACCTATGTGCAAAAACACTCTGTAATGTGGGCTGACTTAAACGTTTTACATGGGGTGTGATGACAAATGGTTCTGCTCTGTGAATGGCAGGGGGTGGAGTGTGGATATCTGATGAAGACGGTTGCAAAGGTGATGATGACAAACCCACAAATGCAGTTATTTTGCCAGATTTACCAACCGGGGTTGATGTACTACTTGCACTAAACATACTGCATTCACCATCACAACCACCAAAACTGCTACTTTCACCAGCACTGGACAACATTTCAAAATCGTTATGCTCCTCCACCTCATCATGCTTGTAGTAATTCTCTGCTCTTATTTCCTCACTACTGCACACACATTTAATTTCCTACTGGATTTAACGGTCATGGAAGGGGATAACATGCTCGTTATGGTTGATGATGAGGGTGAATGCCCCACTGTGGTATTAGCTGCCATCTTGTGCTGGGTCATAGTGCCTGCAACTTGCAAATCTGTCAATGCAAAAATTGGAGGTGTACCACAGTAGCTATGCCCTCACCCCATCGGCTAGACTTGCCATGGCACAAGGCTTTCTGCTCCCATCTTTGGCCTATGGCTCGGTCACCTACCTAGGTGCAACTAAGATCTCCCTCCATACATGGGACACTACCTATAATAACATCTGCCATTATGCTTCTGCCTCTCCTTGGCACAAAAATCACTGTCGGCTCTATGCTGATCTCAACTGGCCTAGTCCTGCTGCTCATCGCCTCCTATCCCATGGCACTGTAATAGATGGCACTATAAGAGCAGGCCTCCCCCAATCTCTCACCTCGCTACTACACCCTCAAACCCCTTCCTATGGTCTCCGTTCAATTGATCAGACCCCTCTTTGCATCGCTAGGTGTAAGACCACAATGGGTGCAGGAGCCTTCTCCCATGCTGCACCTAAATATTGGAATACTATCCCTCAAACTATTCATCTTGCCCCTACACATACTGGCTTTAAGAAGCTCCACCATGAACACCTACTTGTAGTAAGTCCTTGTACCTGTTTCCATCCACCATAAACCCGTCCGCCGCTCTGCTCGCTCTTACTCTACTCCCACCCTACCTGTACACACTCTAACCTACCTCTTCTCCTCAACCCCCTCCCCTTCTCCTCCACCCTTTTTCTTATTCCTCTACTATGCTTATCTGACTTGCAAATTGGCACTTACTGCTCACTGTTCATAACAATGACAGGTACTAATATCTGAACCTATGTTGCAGTTGTCTCATTCTTCTGAATGATCCTGGTATCTTTGTCTTATTACTTACTTTGCCTGACCATCTATTATATAGTCTTACAAGTGTTTGTGATGTTTTTTTCTCCTGACTAACTTTGCATTGTATGACCTGTATGTGCTGCGTTACATTGCTGTCGGTTGTTTTGTATCTGACTTGTATCCTCCCGGGTCATGCCTGAAAATAGGCATTCCTATGCCTAGTGCACTCACCCAGTAAACAAAAGCAAATAAATAAATAAATGTGCCTATTCTTAAGATGTGTATGCTGTCCTCCTGTGCCCAGATGGCTCCCCTTTTCACCTTGACTAACACGCACATGTCAAACCTGGCAGATTGCAACTGACTCATCATTTGCATCTTGCACAAAAAATCCTAAAGAAGGTATTGTGATGCTCTACTTTTAACATGTCCATGATGCTGCTTATTGGACTCCATTCTTTTAAGCCATGAAGTGTCTCATGGGACTTTAATAGAGCAATTAGTTAAAATAAATCTAGATACAAGAATCATAAAATGGATAGGCTCATGGTTAACAAACAGAGAACAGAAAGTAGTCATCAGAGGCCATGAATCAAACTGGATGCATATCACAAGCGGGGTTCCACAGGGCTTGGTGTTGGACCCATTATTGTTCAATATACTTGTCTCAAGTATGCAAACTAACAGCGGTGTCTGGGTTTCTGGATTAGCAAATATGCAGATGATTGCAGAATTGGATGTATTGTCAACAATGCGGAATCAATTAATAATTTACAGGATATCTTTATTTATGTGACTCGGCTAAAATTAAAATGAACTTTAATGAACAAAAATGTAAGGTGATGTATATGGGGAAAAACAATACTATGGCACAATATGTAATGAACAATGCCCAACTCATAAAGACTACAGAAGAAAAAGATCTAGGTGTCATAATAACAAACAGTCTTAAATTTGATACTCATATAAATAAAACAGTTAAAAAATATTGTGGCATATTCGGATGTATACAGAAACATATTAAAAGTAGAACACCAGAGTGTCTTCCCTATACCAATACAGTTCAATACACTTGAACCTATGCCCCCTTTTGTTCCCCTGCTACTATCGGTGGCAAAAACATTGTAGAAAGAGTCCAATGCAGGGTTACAAAAAGAACAAATACAGTTAAGAACAAGGACTACAGTGACAGACTAAGATCCTTGAACTTATACTCCATGGACTACAGATCCCTAGGAGGTGATTTGATATATCTCTTTAAAGCCTTTCAAGATGAATCACTACTCATTACTATTTGCCTAGAGAAACAATCAATTCAGAATAACACTAGGTCACATAAACTGCAACTAAAACTACTACAAATAAGACAACTAGGCAGAATAATTTCTTTACGCAGAGAGCTCCAGCTGTATGGAACACATTACCTATAGTGTTGTTATGAGTGAAACATTTGAGCAGTTTAAATTAAACCCAGACCATTATATGGAAAACCATAAATTTCACTACCAACACTAAAACTGTGGTGGCGGGTTCGTTATAGAACTATGAGACTATAAGTGGGGGGTGTGCTATGTGATCTTTTGGGCAGAACACACTTGGACTACAGCTGACCACCAAGGCTACCTATCATTATTACTGGGTTATCATCATCATCATCATCATCATCACCATCAACTGAAACTGGTAAATCACAAGTTTGTACAGTGGGGGGGGGTAATGCAAACAGACCCAGACTCAGCCACCTTGAATTTCTTTTTCTCTGGTTCCCAACTGGGGTCAATTACATCATCATCATATTCAACATCACCCACATCCACATCTTCTGCTTGGATGCTGGCATGTGGACTGCATGTTGCAACCACATCAACATCATCATCATCATCAGATTCATCATCATCATCAGCACCACCATCAACTGATATTTTTTCACCACACTGTGAATCACTGCATGGAAAAAGTGTGACCTGAACCATGGTGGAAGAAATGTCACATTGTATTCTATCGTTGACATGATTATCAGAATGCTCATGTTCAGTTACTGGGATGTTACTGGGAAGCATGACATCATCTACACTTCCACTCACTCGCATTGCTTCACACTCTACTATATTTTTGGACATGGTGCACTGGTCAGAAGTGGAACTTGAGGCAGCAATACTCATACTACCACCACCAGCAACTACACTAACACCACTGGCTAGGACAACATCATCTGATCCAACTATGAGTGAAGCTACTGATTGAGCTATAAAAAACAATACAGAAGAAATACCTTTCCTCACAGCAGTAATGCACTTCTGCATCTGTGTACTATCACGCCCACAGACAATCTTACCACTGGCAGCAGTGCCATGGCAAGAACCAGCTTTGCTTGCACATCTCTTTGTGGGCATTTTGGGGGATCAACAACAATATTCTAAACAAATTTAAATTTTGGAACATTGTCTCTGGGTGGGGGGACACTGGATGTGAAGCCAAAAAAACAACTGTGGCTTCAGCAACAGATACAGATGCAAATTCACAAGTGAAAACAACACCTTAACTAAGCAGTGGTGCTGAAGTCACAAACAATCCAATCTGGAAAACAATTCCTTTTTCCAAGGGTTGGGGGAGAGCACTGACTGCAAATTTTTATGGCAGTGCAAGCAGCAAAACAAAGAAAAGATACCACAAAGGTAGTACAAAATCATGCAGCTGCAGTGGATAGCAGGTTCACACTGCTGTGCCTGCAATTACACAGCGGCACAATAAAAGGTGTATTATTTGATGTCACGCAGCACCGCACATACACACACACACACACACACACTTTGTCTGCAAGTAATGTGTAGCAAATTGAAAAGTTCAGTAATATGCCACGTATTTAATTTGTAAACAACCTGAAATTATGAACTGCTGCACCAGATTCACACAAAACTTTCAACAATTACTGACAATATTACTGTGTGTACCTTAACACAGTCAGTTATATAACAAAAAAATAACCAAAAAACAAAGAACTCCCTATTTCTCCAACTTAAATCTACCTACACCACAGATACGCCCCTCCTCCAAAGCATACTTTCACTGTCTCTTATTACACAGACTCAATGTTGTACATTAACATTCAAAGTCCACACACCAACAAAAACGCTCGATGATATGAGCACAGGAGGGTTTCCTACAATCAATGAACTAAAGTTTGACCAAAAAAAGTTACTCAAAAAGGCTTTTTTAACAGCTTTCAGAAGGTTTGATTCACAGACCGCTCTCAGTGCACACTGTCTCCTACAGCTTCCTACACACACTACCTGAACTGAGGCTGTGCAGGTCAATATAGAGCCCATGTAACCTGAAATCCCATGAGTCACTGCAAAATTCACCTTCGGAGCTTAAAAACAAGGCGAAGTGAGGTGAAGTGCATTGTTTTCAATGCACTTCGCCTTTAAAATTAGTGGAGTAGTGGTCTGGGAAGGTGGAGTAACGTGAAGTCATTGTTTTCAATGGACTTTGCATTATCCATCATAACGCGAATTACTCCGCTTCGCGTTGCAGAGTACTCCGCAAATTCATCTTGGCTCTGCGAATCTCTTCGCGGAGCAAATTGAGGCCACTTCGCCCACCACTAGTTGTGTGATGGAATATAATTTTAAAGTGACTGTTTTTTATGTATTTGTGTATATTTTATAACATTTTATTTTTCTTGTTTCGTAATGACTAAAAGTCGAACAAATAAACTACTGCTACTAGTGTCTGTATAGAAATAAAACATTTTACAATTTAATTTGTATACATATATATATATATATATATATATATATATATATATATATATATATATATTCATTGCAAAAAAAATCCATTAATGCATCAGTTATGGTTGATTGTTCAAGCAACAAATGTTTGGAAATTCGATGTAGGAGTTCCCACCCTACACCGGATCCCCCAGTGCTCCACACACCAACAGGCATCAGGTTGTGCCATGGGGTCATCAGGCCTAACTCTCATCCCATTCTCCTGTACTGTACCATGTCAGCTTAATTACACATGGAATGATGTGACAGTTAGGCCTGACAACCCCATGGCACACCTCTATGCCTGTTGGTGTGTGGAGTGTGTGGGGGGTGGTGGTAGGGACAGGAACCCTAAGATTGAATTTCCAGTTTTATCACTGAACAGTCATCCATAACTGATGCATTAACTGAGTTTTTTTGCAATGAATATACAGTATTTACTGTATATATATATATATATATATATATATATATACTCCATAATATGCTACAGTGGAATTGAATAACACATTAATCGGCACTAGTGACTCAATTAATCCACAAAAAGGCAAAAGTATTAGATTTCAGGAGGGCAGATTTCAGTGAAATGGGTAGATGTTTAAGACCAGCCCTGCAAAACGAAGAGATACTAGAGGGAGTGGAGGAACAGTGGGGGAAACTAAAAGGAGCCGTAGTGGAGTTAAGTAACCAATGCATTAGGATAATGACCAAAGGGAAAAGAAGAAGGAAACCACTATGGCTCTCTCAAGAGATGGCAAACAAAGTAAGGGCTAAAAGATACACCAGAAAGGGAGCAAAAAGTGAAGAGGGACCTGGAGAGTGCAAGATAATGCACCTAAGTCAGGGAGAACCCTGGAGAGATCTACAGAATGGGGGGTGCTGACTGTCTGTCACCGAAGTGGAAAGGGACCCGGGGTTATCATATCTGATGACCTTAACGTATGAAAGCAGTGTGCAAAGGCTGCATGGAGGCCAGTGGCATGCTGGGGTGCATATGCACTTATGTGTAATCTTAAAACACAATATTACAGAAAAATAAACATTTACAGCGTTGCCGTGAGACATCGGACTATTCGTCTCCTCTCCAATTTCTGCTTTGACTTGCAAGGTTGCATGCATAATTGCCCCACTCTCAACCGAAAAATAAAAACAGAAAAGTTTGCCATGAAAAGCAGTGAACAGTTTTGATTTAACTAAGACAGTTATCCCAGTAGCCTTGGGGGTGTTACACTTTGCAAGCTATATTTCTTCTTCTGGAGGTGATGTTGGGGGAGATAAGTAGAAGCAAAGGCTGTGTGTGTGTGTGGAGGGGGACAGCAGTTGAAACTTAAAAACAGCACAGATACACAGGGACTACTTCACCCCTAAAACATTTTTCCTACTATTTCTTTTGCATTTCATACTCATTTCCTCTGTAACTGTATTACTTAAAGGAAATGTAAACCAATGCCCATTTTTGAAGTGCAATAATACCTTCCTAGGTGAGTGGCATGGACAATACCGGACCTTCCAGGAGCTATAAGGCCCACCGCCTGCGGTGTAGGGCCTTATTACACCCCGGGGTACTTCAGTATGGCCCAATACCAGCCACCCTGTTGGGTATTATTTCTTGCATATTTCTATTATGATCAACAGTTAACCATATTTTATTAATCAAAATTATCATTATTTTAATATGCGTTCTCACCTCAAGTATAAGAACAGTATAATCCCCTCTGTATTTCTTAATTTTTTGGATACACATTTTATGTGTTTTTCAAATACTGTAGAAATAAACATGAGTAACCAATGCCATCTCACTCTTTTTATCTCCATCTCCAAAAAAAAACAAAAAACAGAGAGCAGTTACTACAGCAGTTACAACCCGAACACTGCACAGCAAGTAGTGAAAGGGTCCCACCTTCCACATCAAGAAGCGTCCACATCATGTTATTGTGGGGAAAACACAGTTATGTGCAGCAACAGTTGACTTTCAATGTGTCCTCCAAGGTCTTTGGGATGGGTGGTTGGGCAGACAGAGAGCATTGTGTGGACCTGAGGGCGCCTCTGTTGCTTAGTGGGAAGATTAATGGCTGCCTTATAAATTGTGTTTTCACAACAATAAAACGATCTGGCCACTTCGTGATCTGGGTGCTGGGATCCTTTCACTACTTGATGTGTGAGTACCAGTGATTAATGAGTGGACAAATGCTAGCCATCTGCTAATCACATCACAGACTGCTCCATGCCAATGTTATGAGGGGATTATACCCTTCTCATACTTCAGGTGAGAAACTTTATTAAATGAATGATTAGTTCACTTATCATTGAAACACGTAATTTGATGGCACATACAGTAAGCAGTGATTGGTCCATCCATTCTGCCCATTTCTCCATACCTACACAATTAATGAAGAACATGCCTGATCTACAGCTATTTTTCCCTCCACACCCTGCCCGCTATGGTTCTCTTGTGTTTTTCCTGTACATTCTTTTTTTTTTTTGTTAATATAGTTTTTATTAATAAAAATTTTCACAGGTTACAGGGTATCGGCAGTCACAAATTCATCTTGATACACATAGTTAGACATGTACAGAGCAGGAGATCAGCAAGTTAGAGCCATACAGAGTTCACAAGAAACAGTATTTCATCAGCTTAGGCCTGAGGTAAATCTAAATGAGACATTGTAGATTTATTCTTACTTTTAAAGTAACTCCCCTCCTCTTGGCTCTTCCCAACTGATTCGTTCCCCAGCTCCATTCACCGTAATGAAAAGGTTCCTATGGGGTTAGTAGGCTCAATAATTTAGGGTACGAAGCTGAGGTCCTTTGCCATAATATAAATGATCCATTTGGTCCACTTCAGTGAGCATAGTTTGGAGCAATCATTGAATTTATATGAAATTCTCTCCGTCCTGTAGATATGAGTCACTGTTTCTCTCCATTCAGGTATTGTAGGGGCCTGGTGTGAGAACCAGTGTCTAGTAAGGGCTTTCTTTGCTGCCATGAGGGCTATCCCTAAAAGATAGTGTGTATGAGAGTCCTTAAACTCTTGGGGAATGAATTGCAGTAAAAAGAGCTCTACTGAGTGGGTGATTGGATTTCCTTGTGTAAGCCCCTTACCCCTGCCTTTTTTCAAACGACAGGTGGTATGCTGTTGAAGCTGACAGCAGTACCAGGTGGGGGACTGGGGTCGGGGAGGACTTGGTTACTCGGCACAAGGGCTAGGTCTGGCTACTCTGCACAGGGCCACCCAAGTAAATCCGAACACAGGAAGCAATAACTGTAATGTCCAATACCAGGAATGGGATTCTAAAGTGTGGCTTTTATTCACATCCAAACTGAACAAACAAAGCATAGACGGACCCCCACAGGGCTACATTCCTGGTAATGCAGATAAGAGAAACAGAACATTTCCTCAACACTTCAGCTGTCAGGCTCTAGACCCACCAGGCACACAGCCCAGACTTGCACGCTGCTCTGGGTACACAGCCTGACTTGTACACTATTTGGGTTTTCCCTGGCTTGGCTCCCCTGCCAGCCACTCGGACCCTGTCCATGTGACATGGACACATTTTCCTGGTGGCTCCCTAAACCACCTTAGAGCCTTCGACTCCATAAGGGAAATTTCCTTTCAATCCCACATCTATGTATTTCCCTCAACACTGGCCAAGTGCCTGAGGCAAAGTAAAACGGCCACAGAGCAAATCCGTAGAGGTGAACCTGGTTACTAAAGATGGGGGGTCTCCCACCTCTAGCTTCCACAATTCATACCCGTCCATTTCTCTGGACATTAAACATCTTTTTCTGGAAAGCTTGGCAATGTAGATTAAAGGGAAAATGCATAGCACATTTCTTCTACATGTCTTGACTTTCCCCTTGTACTAGACTCGAACATACTTAAACATCTCTTTCTGAAAAGCTTGGCAGTGTAGATTAAAGGGTAAATGCATAGCACATTTCCTCTACATGTCTTGGCTCTCCCCTTGTGCTGGGCTTGAACATACTTTTACTTTGGCTTAGCCTATTCCTCTAGGCCTCCCACTGATTAAGCAGTCCAATCCCCACTTTACAATAGTTCAGGTGAAACATAGGCCCCATGTAAGAGCAGAACTCACCCTTTGGTTGCAGGTGCCCCACAGGTGATTCTTGATAGCTTCTGGTGCTGCAGCACAACTTAGAAAAATAAGGCAGCTTCTTCCCTAGCCAGAACCAGGAGGTTGCCCCTGGAATAACAGGCAAACCTTTTACCCCCATCCTCTCAGGAATGGGGCACAGAGACCAATAACAGTGGTCTCCACCACTTCACGAACAGCTTACTGTGTTCCTCTTTTGACGGAAACACACATCACTACCTTAAAGTAGCTCTATATCAGAGCTTTAGGCTCCAAGAGCCTGTGCACAGACTGCTGTACTCCTCTCTTCAAGACTGCTCACACACAACTGCTGCAGCTCACTGTTCAAAACTCACAACATTCTAACCTAACTCCCAACTGCAGATTCCAATGTGACTTATGCAGCTTCGAAAGTTCTATGGTGATGTCATCCTTCAGTCTCAGCTGAGACTGAGAACAGAGTGAGACAGTGTGAAATCCATTTAACTGGAGTTTCACAAGCTGCCTTCCCTGCCTACCACTAGGTCTTACTGGGATTCTAGTAACCCTGGGTAACAGGGGGGTTACACTAGCATGTCAGCTAGCTCTTGCTGCAGGGAGGACAAAAAGGGTTGTATGATGGGGCATGACAAGAACACATGGGTGTGATGTGTCAGTGTTACCCCACATTGATGCCAGCATTCACCTGATTTTGTTGTTGAATAATGGGCTGTTATTGCTGGGGTTCAGAAGTATCTGATCATTAATCGCCAGGAAAAAAGTCTCCAGGCATGGGAGTATGTAAGTTTAGATGATAAGAGACAACCCCTATCCCATTGCTGTGCGGTGATATCTAGTCCTAATTCCATGTTCCATTTCTCAAGCATCCCCTGCATGTTTGCCCCAATGGTTTCATTAAGGGCCTTATAAAGAGTAGAAATAACATGGGGAATCGCAGTGGCAGTGATGGTAGCCTGCAGTAAGGTGATTAGTGTTGGGGGGGGGGAGTCCCCAGGCTTTTGTAGCTCGGGTGGAAGAGAGTAGAAAAAATGTCTCAGTTGTAAGAATGTATAAAAATCCACCTGCCTCAGACTGTGGAACTGTCTCAGCTCTTGGAAGGATTTGAACTCATTCCCATTTAATAATTGCGGAAGGGAAGAGAGATGGAGTCAGTCCCATTGCCTGAATGTATGGTCTATCTGAGCTAGTAGGCAGTTCTCCAGTAAGGCAAGCGGACATAAGTAAATCAGGTAAGCGGATAGGGCAAGCTGTCTGCAGATCACATTCCAGGTTTTGATCTGATGTGCAATCCACGAACCCGGATTCAACTGGGGGGAAGCAGGCAGAGTTTGGTGTAAGGTTGCTCTGACCAGGTCCTTAAATGGGAGTAAACCTTCTTTGACCTCCTCCATATAGCAGGGCTACACCACATAAAGTGGGTAATAATGAAGGGGAGATGTGAAGCCCAATTGTATAATTTAAAGTTCAGCAAGGCCAGCTCCCTACCCATCTGGGGAGAGAGAGAGGACTGAGGACTGTATTCTTGGATGCTTGTCAGCCCATATAAGCCTCATTATTGCCTTATTCCAAGCCTGAAATGTTTTAGCTGGGATGTATATTGGTATGTTTTGAAAGAGATATAGGGCCCAGGGGAGAATCACCATCCTGACGACCTCCACTCTTTGGAGCAGGTTAAGCGGGAGAACTCTCCACCTAGCCAGGTCTGCCTGAAGCTGGGTATAAAAGCGGTCATAATTGTTTCACACCACCCTCGCAGCACTGTGTGAGAGGTAAATGCCCAGATATTCCAATTTTTCAAGATCCCAGTGGAAAGGATAGGTCTGCCTGAATGTTAGTGGTGGATCAAAATGGAATGTTAATGTGTTTGTTTTAGAGGTATTTAATTTGTACCCTGAACTTGACCTGAACTCTTCCAGAATTTTAAACACAGCTGGGACAGACTGCATGGGGTTGGTGAGAAAAGCAAGACATTGTCTCCTTCCCCTCCACCTGGAGCCCAGTGATTTGAGAGGAATGCCTGCTAGTGTGGGCCAGGGGCTTGATAAAGATGGCAAAGAGTCCCTGGGACAAAGGGCAGCCCTGACGGGTACCCCAGTACAGGGGAAAATAGTCAGAGTGATGTCCAGATACTTTGACACAGGCCTTAGAGGAGGAGTACAGAGACTGTGGCATTTGACCAGCTTGGGGGGGGATCACCTAGGCCCTGCAGCACTTCATTATAGACCTGTATCAGGAACAGGCCAACCAGGAACTCTACCTGCTTATAAAACTCTGTGCCGTAGCCATCAGGGCCAGGGGCTTTCATTGTTTTTAGATGGGAGATGACTGTTCAAAGTTCCATCTGGGTTATGGGGGAGGTCATACCCTTCAGTTGGTCACTTTTAAGTTTGGGGAGGTCCAGAAAGGTGAGGAAGGAATTGATAGCACTGAGATCTGATGGGTGGTCAGGGGTGTACAGTTTCTTGTAGTAGTCACACAATGCCTGTGCGATATTTCCCATCCTCATGTATAAGGCACCTGTCTCCAGGTCCTTAATGGTGGCTATGGTGGAAAGCAGTCTCTGTTTGTGGAGTTTGAAAGCTAATAAGCGGGAGGCCCTGGGACCTATTTCCCCATACCTCTGCCTAAGGAATGCTAGTGCTATTTCTGTGCGTTGCATGCACATCTTATCCAGTTCCTGTTTGGTCTGTTTAAGCTGGGCTGCAACCGATTAGCCCCTTATTGGTGGGCCTCTTAGAGAAAGTTAAGAATCTGTTCCAAATGTAATTGTCTTTCCCTATGCTGTTTAGCTAGAGTGGAGGTGTGTTGTATTAAAATGACCCCGGAGAACTGCCTTCAGCGTGTCCCACCAGATTGCCGGGGTAGTCTCCTGGTCAGTGTTATCTTCCAGGATTTCCTGTATCTTATCACCTGGGAACTCCCGGAAGGGTTCACTCTTAAGATGAGTCAGGTTGAGTCTCCACATGGTATTATGCCTCTCAAGACCCAGTTCCCAGTCTGTTATCACTGGAGTGTGGTCAAAGTGGGCGATACCCCCATGGTGGCCTCCCTAAGGACCCCCAGGCTCTCCTTTTGTGTATAACAGTGGTCTATTCTGGTATATGTACCGTGGATAGCTGAGTAGAATGAGTATTGTCTATCTCTAGGTTGGAGGGAGCACCATACGTCCAGCCAGCCCACCTCCTGGATAAACAGCTTAAAAAACTTGTTTGGGGCAGGTTGTCCACCCCTGGCAGTGCCGGTGGAATCCAGGCTCGGACTTGGGGCAATATTAAAGTCTCCTGCTGAAATCAGGATCCCCTAAATCATTTCCAACACCTTTCTTAGCAGATAGCGAATTGTCTTTGTCATTGTAGTCGACCCCAGGGGGAAATAGGCATTAACCAGGGTTACATCATTGTTCTGCAACAACCCTTGGACAATCACCAAGTGACCCTCTACATCTGCCCACTCCTGGGTTGCCTGAAAGGGCACGTGGCCTGATACCTGTATGGCGACCCCTCTCCTCCTACCTCTTGCAAAAGAAGATGAGAAAACCTGGGTGAATCCCCTATTGGCCAGTTTTTTGTGTTCATTAACAGTCATATGCACTTCCTGTACATAGACAATCCCAGCCTGACTTTTCTTAAACATAGTGATCATTCTTGAGCGTTTGACAGGATTGCCCAGCCATTCAAATTTAAAGAGAAAATCTGTAAGGCTTTGTTGGCCATTTAAGCTTCTATAAGCATGGCGAGATTTTGCCAGGCCCCATGACTGGATCCTGATCCTGTGACTCTGCTAGTACTGAGGCCTGCTATATGAGAAAGTGACTACCTGGGAGGGTGAGGGAGATAAACCACCCTCTAACTCCAAACTTTCATGATTTAATGAACAATAAGGACTTAAAACTACTGGGAGAAACTGGGACAACAAACTAGAGCAGAACCCTACCAACTGGGCAAGTGCTGCTAAACTACAAGAGGCTTCCATGAGTCTGGATGCTGAAAAGCACCCCGACCCCAGAGGTTGCCAAATTTGGCTTAGTCCACCTCTACTGGAGGACCCGACGTTGCATGTCTCTTCTGAGGGGAAGGGGGGGATAGTCATGCCTGACCCCCTCCAAGGCTATACAACAGTGCAGTTTATTCAAAAGATAAATTCAACTGTCAGTTTTGTTATAAACTAATTTACTAATGCTGTTCAAAAGTAAAATACTGAGCTACGGTGTCGCTTGAAACTAGCCCCACTTTGGTAGCAGGAAAAAACAAGGAGCACAGATGAGAGGGACCGGCCAGCCCCCCAGGGTCAGCATTGAGGGGGTGAGGGGGGCATGCCAAGCCCCGTCTCTTAAGAGAGCACATATATGGGGCATAACGCCCTCAACCCCCCAAGCATCCGCCCATCTCTGCTGATCGGAGTGGCCAGGGTTAGGGAAGGGGGAAACAGTCCCAAATGCTCTGTCCGTCTCATCAACTGGCTTACCTCTCAGAGTCCACCAGGTAAGCAGGGTAACAGCCAGCCCATGTCCAAAGGTAGATTACACTGCAGGGGGTGATAGGAGGTACACGCTGTGTGGGTACTACATGCATAAGGTGCCATAGACCCTGCTTAGTCCCTCGTTATTTCACAGCCATGAGGAGGCCAAAGGCAAGGCCCACCTGTCCTCCCCCATAACCCACCAGGCCTCTGCTCCTCAACCCTTTTTTGTCTCATCTCCAACCTGTCCCCCCCCCCAGCAAGGGCGTACACAAAATTATGGCTTTTCTGTGACCTGCTGGTGGGGCACGTCACCTATGCAGCATTAGGCCCACCCAGACTGGCCCGCTTGGTAGTGACAGAGATTCCCCAACCCCCCACCATGAAACAGGAGAAGCTGTGAATGCGGTTTTGTGGGAAGGGTGAAGGGCTTCCAGGGGAAAAGCATAAGGCCCATAAGTCATGGGGGAGACCAGAGTTTAAGGGGGAAAGCTTAGCCAGCCTACCTGTAAGAGAGTAACAGGAAAGTGGAGATCAGTTAGTCCATAGGTCCCTTCATTTCACAGCTTGCAGTGGTGATTCTTTTTCCATCACGGCCAAGGATTGTTTCCTAAGTCCAGCCACTATCTCTTGTAGTGCCAAGGCGCCCTCCCTTTGGCACTGTTCCCTGTACGGCATGAGGTTCCAGGTCCTCTGTTCCAGTTTGGCCACCAGCGACTTGTTGGGGAATCTTTGATCCATTGCCACTGTAACTCCAATCTTTTTTCCACTTTATCTTTTTATTGGTGTTTTGAATATATAAAGAGGAACAAAACATACAATACATTTGGAAGATATCATTCATTATAAAGAAACAGAACATCACACTATGCATGATAATAACTGGGTTATAGAAATACAGAGATCTCATTGCATGATTATTCATTGGATCTTAAACCTAAACAAATGTGTAGGTGGATAATGGCGGGATTAAAATCAAGTAGGGTAACTGTTAATTCAAAAAGATCCACATTATATAAAGTGAGTACTAGTAAATGTTTTAACCTGGATTTTAAGTAGAATGCATAAAGTGATATATAAGAGACTAAAATTGGTGCTCAGCATTAGGAAGATAAGAGTAGAAATGTAATGTATGAAAAAGAGATAGTAAAATGGGGACATGACAGTAAAGATTTAAAAATAAGAAAAAGGAGACAAGAGAGATATCTATGCGTAGGAACAGAGATGACCCTAATCTAAAGTCAGTATAAAAGGGAAGACTTGAATGCCCATAAATTAAGGTCTAGAGGAGCTGAAAGTTTCAACATGCCTGAAATAGTCCTGCCAGCATTTATCATATACAGTGAGTCGGTCATGGATGACATGAGATAGTCGATCTAAGGATGCATACTGGGAAAGGTTTTGAAGGACATCTGAAAGGGTTGGGATATAGGTTGATTTCCAATTCATTAGAATCAGGTGTTTAACATGGAGAAATAGTATGTTTAGCCATCTGAAATGTGCATGT
Source organism: Neoceratodus forsteri (assembly GCA_016271365.2). NCBI lineage: Eukaryota > Metazoa > Chordata > Ceratodontiformes > Ceratodontidae > Neoceratodus > Neoceratodus forsteri. Next base: position 764,757,136 of record CM057451.1, read on the forward strand.
GGGGGGAGGGTTACTTGAGATAAGGATACCTAATAGAAAAAGTTTATGATCTAAGGGAATATTTTGCCCAGTTACTCTAGTAGCCGATAAATAGACTTTGTGCAAAAGCTTATTAATGGGAGCACAAGACCGTAAAATGTGAAGTAAATTCTCATTAGGTAAATTACAGCGCCAACAATTGCTATTATTTAAAAGTCCTATGCGATGAAGTACAGCAGGAGTTCTGTACCATAAATGTAAGATTTTAATTTGTATTAAGAAACTACGGGCATCTTTGAATATATTGTGGGACAGACACCAGCAATTACACCACTGAGCATCTGTGATATTATAGTTAAACAGGGTACTCCATTTGTTTTTTGTTGGAATAGAATGATCAGGTAAATTGTCTATGATTTCTTTATAAATGGAACTATTCCATTTTACAGACAAGTTAACCCAGTGTGAAATATGTTGATCTTGGAGAGTATGTTTATACACATAACGGGAGAAAGAATTGTAAGCAGCCCTAATTTGTAAATACTTCCAGAAGTCTTGTTTAGAGATCTTCCAGATACTCTGTAAGTCTAAGAACATTTTGAGAGTGAGTGAATTCTGGTCCAGAATGTCACCTAAGAAAAATAGATCTTTGTTTCTCCAGGAACAGCAGAAGATTCGGTGATTATCTAAAGTGAGTGTTGGGTTGCCCCAGAGGGGGGCATAAAGCCAAGGAGTTGGGCTAGATTTCAAAAATTTGTGAATTTGTTTCCAATAAAGAACAGAGAATGATATAGTTGGATGAGATTTTAACTTAGAAGGGAGAGGGTTAAAGATGAAGGAAGTGGGAACTCCTCCAGGACACAGTGCCAATTCCATTACAACCCATAATGGGGAGTGAGATGAGGGTTTTTGAAACCACTTAATGGTTTGAGTGGTTCGGAAGGCCCACAGGTAACCTTTGAACCAGGGAAGTCCAAATCCTCCTTTTTTCTTTTGTGCCTAAAGTTTGCTATGGCTGAATCTTGGTGGTTTCCCAGCCCATAAAAAGTTACCAATTAATTTGTCAATTTTAGATAAAAAAGAAGATGGCAAGATCAAGGGAATGTTGGCAAAAAGGTAGAGAATCTTGGGAGAGATGGGCATCTTAATGGCAGTGATTTTCCCCATAAAAGAAAGGTTAAGAAGTTTCCGCCTCTCTAGAATCATCTTGATGTTATCAATTAAGGGGTTAAAATTAGTGTCCCAGATTTTTTCCAGGTTTCGGGTTATTTTGATACCTAGGTATGTGATGCCTTGTGGGGACCAATGGAATCCGAGGGATAGATTCATAGAAGGTTTACAATGGTCATTAAGGGGTAATGTTTCTGATTTTCCATAATTCAAAGTAAGGCCCGAAATGTTAGTGAACTTACTAAGTAAGTCAACCAGCGGTGGGCCAGCTTCATTTAGGTTTTTGAGTAAGAGTAGAAGGTCATCCGCGTAGGAAAGGGAAACATATCTTGAATTGCCAACAGAGATTCCCTTAATGTCAGTGGATTGATGAAGACTAGCAGTCAGGGGTTCCATGGCTAAAATGAACAGAGAGAGTGACAGAGGGCATCCTTGTCTGGTTCCTCTTGCCAATTGAAAGTGAGAAGAGAGGGTAGACTTAGTAAGAATTTTTGCCACAGGGGAGGTATATAATAATATGAGCCGAGAACTGAAGGTGTGAGAGAAACCAAAGTGAGACAGAACTTCATAAAGGTAGTCCCAGTTTAAGGAATTAAAAGCTTTTTTGAAATCAGTGGCAATAGCAGCCACCAGTGATTTAAGGAATTTAGCTTTGTGCATTAAATTAAATAGAGAACGTAAATGGTCAAAGCCAGATCTGTTCTTAATAAAACCAGCTTGCGAACAGTGAGTTAACTTGGGGATCAGGGATTCGAGTTGAATTGTTAGTAGTTTAGCAAATATCTTCCCATCTGTATTTAATAAAGATATTGGTCTACAGCTTGCAGGAAGAGTAAGGTCTTTATCTTTCCTAGGGATTAAGGTGATAATTGCTTCAGTACATGTTGGCGGAAGATTGCCGTTAGTGGTAGCTTCTTGAAAGACATTAAACAGAAGAGGACAGTGAGTATCAGAAAGCATTTTATAAAAGTCTATAGGAAATCCATCTCCCCCTGGTGATTTACCAGACTTCAAGGAGGATAAGGCTTTCTGAATTTCTTGAAGAGAAAAGGGTTTGTCTAGGTTATTCATTTCAGAGGCAGAGAGGTGAGGTAGATGTAGGCTTTTTAGGAACTGCTGTATTTGTATAGTAGAAGGAGGACATAAGTTTGAGTATAATTTTTGTTAAAAGGATTTCATAATATTGTTTATAGAGGGGTTATCAGAATGGCTTATACTCTGAGCATCTTTTAGACCTAAAATGTGTCACTCCATTTGCTGTGCTTAAGTTAGTAAGAGAGAAGCTTCCCTTTTTTATCACCTTGCTCCCAGTATTTGTATTTAAGTTTAAGCATAGCAAGCTCAGTTTTACGGGAGATTAATTTGTTTATTTTGATTCTGAGCTGAAGATTTTCAAGATGAAACTGGGAGTCGGGATTGTGTATTTTGGATTTAAAATATAAATTCTCTTTGGATTTAAGGGATTTTTCCATCTCAGCAAATTGGTGCTCTCTTACTTTTTTCCTGTGGGCAGCATAGTTGATAATTTTCCCACAAATTGTGGCCTTTAAAGCTTCCCATATGGTGCACGCAGATGTGTCAGAGGGTTTATTGTGGGAGAGAAATTCCAGAATCTGTGATTTAACCATAGGTAGAAAGTCAGGGTCTTTGAGGAGGAGAGAATCCAGACACCAATAAGAGGATTTAAGAGTCGGAGGGCCCCACAAGAGTTGTAACTTAACAGGGGAATGGTCCGAGATTATAATGGGTGAAATAGATGAATCAATATTTTTTTCTGTTATAGTGGGGGAGACTAACCAGTAGTCAATTCTACTATATGTCTTGTGCAGAGAAGAGTAGAAGGTGAAATCTCGATCACAGGGGTGAAGGAGATGCCAGACTTCAGCTAAACTGAGATCTTTCATTAGTAGGGAGAGAGCTTTAATACTTCTGGGGTGGGCATCCGTGGATAAGTTACTTCTAGCTAGCCTAGCTTCTAAAGCTAGGTTAAGATCACCCCCAAGAATTATGGGTGTGTTGTCAGTATTAAAAGATAGTATCTTTTGAGCTAAGTGATGGTAAAAATCTGGAGAGTTGGAGTTAGGTGCATAAACATTAACAAATAGGAGAGGACTGGAATGGGTATTTAATTTAACCATTACCCATTTGCCTTCTTTATCGGAGACGGAGTTAATGAAAGACCATTTAAGATTTTTGTGGATAAGAATAGCTACTCCTCTTTTTTTGGAGGAGAAGGATGATTCATAAATTTGACCGACCCCATCTTTTTTAAGTCTGTTAACATCCTCTGCTACTAATTTTGTTTCCTGTAGGAAAGCAATTTGTGTTTTATGTTTTTTGAGATATGAAAGGATTTGCTTTCGCTTGCAGGGAGAGTTAAGTCCCTTCACATTCCATGTATATAGATGTAAGTCATTCATGGCGACTTTGCTAAAGAAGGGAAATAGTTGTTGGAATGGTAAGGGACATATAAATTAATTGGAGGATGATCAGAGTGTGAGGGAGAGTATACTTGTATATGAGAGGAGAGGCAGGTTCTTTCAGGCAATTGAAGTAAGGTATATATAGTATAAGTAGCACAGATATCTTTCTATGTTTAGGATAATAAAAAGAGAAAGAAAGAGTCATTAAGTAGCAATAGAGAAAATCCTTATAAGTGTGGGAAGATATGAATTGGTACACAATGCCAAAGGACTCTCTCATCACACACTTGGGCCTAGATAGAGGAGATAGACCTAAGGAAGCAAGCAAGTAAAAAATGACTTGTTTGCTCCTAAGTACTAAACCTTATGAACACTGTTAAAGAACAAATTTGCAATAATTACTCAAGCAATTAACAGTTATCTATAAAGAAGTAGGGAACCAGTTATAAACCTCATTATGAAGAAACAACTCTTATATAGAAGTATGAGGAATAAAAAAAAGTCAAACTTGTAGGGATAATAAAAAAATACATGTCAACCTAATTAGAAGGTTAACTGTCTTGACTGTATTAGAGATATATATTGCCACAAAAAAGTCAGAGGAACCAGGTGTCTAACCAGACATATTATACTTAAAGTATAATTGTGCAGCAACTTGTATACCAAAATTATGCTGAACATATTAAAGAAATAATGCAGTAAAGTATTTGAAATGTGTATTTATATATTAATTTATTAATTTGTAATGTATGATTGGCATAGTGATAGATTCGTTGTGCCAATAGTTGATAATATAGAAGCAAATTATGAATGAGAGCCAGCTTCGGTATAATGAAGTTTTATGGAAAATTATGTTAAATAAATATGTATTCTGAACTCGAAAATTGTCTTAATGTAATAACAAGTGGGTTAACCAGATCTAAGAAAATAAACCCGGTAAACCCATAAGTCAAAAAGGAGGCCAGAAACAGAGGTTCCCTTATGAATCAGGCTTCGAGTAAAATATACTATATCATATAATTGTATTAAGGGATATATCGTCTCTGTGCACCGAAGAATTGCTGGTAACATATACACATATATGTATATGTATGGATATAGAGACCATATTTGTGTGAAAGAGAAAATATGCCAAATTTATTAGTGGAGTATACATTTAGAAAAGGGATCATATAGGCCAAATAAATCATGAATTTGAAAAATATGTCAGCGAAGAGGGCAATGATCTATAAGATTTTCATTACTAGGACATAATGGCAATTAACATTTTGATTGAGCACTGTAGTGAAAATATAGGATGTTGAAAAAGTAGTTATTAATTAAATTAAGTGCGTAGGTATTAGACAAGATATACATGCTATTGCACAGGGATCCTTTACCTTTGTGAAAAATAAAAGTTTTAGGTTCCAGAGGTTGTTATGTGTTATTGATTATCAGCCTCGAAGTACAGCCTTCTGGAATTGCAACCTGCTGGGTATAACAGTATTTCAGTAATGAAGGCTGTACAGCGAGCAGAGTGGCAATTTAAAAAAGGTCAGGTCTCATACAACACAAACTTATAGGACATATGTTGTCACCAGAGAGCAGCTGGATAATTTGAAAAAAAAATATCAAAATTAAGGTCACCATTGATCTGTAAGACTCCCTAGATGAGTAGAGGTTTTGTGCCTGGGTTTAGCTCTATGTTTCTTTTTTGGTGGTTCAAGTGCTTTAAGAGGGGAACTGGCAGTCATCTTAGTCTATGACGAATCGGCTGAAGCATTGTCTTGCAGGGTCATGGCTGAATCTGCAACATGATCGTCCACAGTTTGTGAGTTGATATCCTGCCGTGACGAATGCAGCTCATCCAATGGGGGGGCAAATTTATTGCAGAGAGGGATGGAAGGATCAATTTGCACTAAGGTATTCGGACCAGAAGGAGTGATCGAGGGATCATCCGTTGAGCAGTAAGAACGATACGCAATGCAGGACTTTAGGGAAACATTATCTTTGATTCTGGTTGATTGTCTTGGCAGAGAAACTTCAGGTAATGTTGGCTTAGGGACAACCACTTGGGTTGCATTTCTCATGCTGCTGTGTGCCTCGGTGTCATCAGATCAGACTTGGTCACCTCCTTCATGGCCAGCTGCAACAGAAACCTCAGAGATAAGAGGGTTTGTTGTGTTATTTAGGAAGGCTGCGAGTGTGTCTGGAGTACTAAAGTCTTTGAAACCAGTCCCCAAGAAAAGACGCATTGTAGAGGGGTAGCGAAGAGCAAACTTAATTTGTCTCTGGTGGAGTGAAACTTTCAGGTGGTTATATTCCTTTCTTTTCACAGTTAGCTCCTTTGAATAGTCCCGCTAGATAGAGATTTTAAAGTCCTGCCACAACAAAATCCCTATTTCTCTGGCACGCCTCAAGACAAGCACTGTATGTGCAAAATTCAAAAATCTGGCTATGATAGGTCTGGGTCTTTGATCTTGTGCAGGCCTGGGACTGAGAGCGTGGTGAGAACGCTCAGTTATCAGTTGTGTGTCTTGAGGCAATTTTAACATTGCAGGAAGGACATGTAATAATAGTGCTGTTGCATCCTCAAGTTCCGACCCCTCTGGAAAACCGAAGAAACGCAGGTTATTTCTGCGATTGCGATTTTCAATGTCATCCAGTTTGTACTGTAAAGATTTGATAGTGCGATCTTGATCTCTGATGGTATCTTGTAGGTTTTGAATAGCTTCATTATTTTGAACAGATTTTGTTTCGGCAGAGGTGATTCATATATCAAGGGATTCCAATGTAGTCACAGTTTGTTGAGACTTTATTTTTAGATCATTGATGTCTGAGACTATTTTTGAAAACACTGCTTCTACTTTAGCCAGTGAGCTGGATTGTGCATGAGAGTCTGCCATGCCAATGGTTGTGTAGGCCCAGCTCAGAGAGGTGACAAGATATTAAGTTTAAATGTGTAGAAGATCAGAATAACTTACAGTATATTAGCAGAGCATTGTTGGTCATTAGATCTTCAAGGCTGACATAAGAGGAACAGTCTGAAAGTGGATGGATGAGGTTTGATTCTACAGTTCCCCAGGAGGTATAAGATTAAGCTGCCATCTTCTGCTTGGGCAAGCCATGCCCCCATAATTCCAATCTTTGAAAGTTCCTGGGCTGCTTCCTCTGCATTCTAGTAGGATTCTCGGCCATCGGCAAGCTGCACCATGAGTTTCACTGAATAGGGGGTTCTGAATTTGATATTTTCTTCCTTTAATTTCTTTAGGATGGGGGCATATGCTCAGCATCTCGCAGCGATGGCAGTCAGGTAATTGTTATCTACATAAATGCGGTGTTCCTGGAACATTAACTCTCCCTGTTGCCAGGACTTATGTAGGACCATTTCCTTCTCTTGGTATCTCAGGAACTGGATTAGGATTGCTCGTGGGTGGTTGGCTGTCTGGGGGCCCAGCGTGCGATGGACATGGTCCATTTCAAGTAAGCAACTATCTGGTAGGTCTAGCTTAGATTTAAAAAATGTCTGCATAAATTGTGTGGGACTACTACCCTCGGATCCCTCCAGGAAGCCTGAAACTCACAAGTTGTTCCTTCAGCTGCAAGCTCCTGCATTGTCCGCTCTTTCCCACAGGCTCTACACCTCCTGGTGAAGCTGGAGGATGGCACGTTTAGCGCAGTCAACCTGGGAGTCTGTGGTTGTGGCCTGCTCCTCCAGGTCATTAAGCCATTTTTCCATTTTGCCCACGCCAGTGTGAAGGGCAGCAAATGTGGAATGGGTCTCCCTGATGAAATCCTTTAACTCCTGTAAAACCATGTCCATCTGCCTTGCAATATTCAGAGACCCTGCTAAGTCAGCTTTTGTAGGCTTACTTTGTGCCAAAATCTGTGAGCTATCGCTGTCGGTGTGCAATCCATCAGGATCGGCTAAGTCTGGAGGTGATTTTGCTGTGTCTGGTTTGGCCAAGGTATCTTTACTTCCCCCGGTGTCTGATTAGCCTGAAAGTAAGTTATTTTAGTTAAATTTGATGTTTTTTTTAGCCTTCATGGGGAGGGAGCTGAGAGCTCAAGTGGCTTCCAGGGGCATAACATCACCGGAAGTCCCTTCCTGTACATTCTTGAACTGCACCACTGTCTCCATCCCCACCTCCTCCAGGAATACACCTCTCTTGCTGTGAAGAGGTACTTCCTCATATCACTCCTGAATATACCTCCCTCAAGCTTCATATATATCCCCTTGTTCTTGAGCACCTTTTCTTTGTAAGAATAGTAGCATTATGTACTGTTTACCCTCAAGAAGTATTTAGAGATCTCTATCATACCCACCCTCTCTCCTTTGTTCCAGAGTGTACATATTGAGTTCATTTAGTCTCCCATCATGGGTATTTTGATGCAGTTCTTCAATTGTGAAGCTTAAAACCAATATTGTTAATTTTAAAACAGGCACAGTACAGACACAATATTTAATATGGTACCAGGAAATGAAAGTACCCAACAAGTGCTTGCCACCATGTTACCAGAACATTAAATCACAACAATGCATTGTTCTACTGTTGAATTAATCAATGGTTGTGGGTGTGGTTGGAGGCACTCCGCCTGCAGCCTCGGGCCTCAGTCACCCACACAACCATGGATTCATTTTAATTCAACTGTAGAACAATCAGTGCATTGCCATGGTTTAATGCATACATATTTGTCATGATTTGCTTATTGAAAAGAAGATGTACTTACCAGATACAGTTGCAACGCTGGCCTAACCAGTTGTGCTTTCGCTAGACTGTGAATGTTCTTCTTATACGTCCTCACTGGAGGCAACATCCACAGGTGTTCTTTTAGCACCTGCTAATCATTAATAACATTAAGATGATCAGACTGTATTTGTAATCTATAACTCTAAGTCACTATTATGAATAAGAATGATTGAAATTTGAATACTATTACTCACTGGTGCCACTACCCTCCTGTCTCTTCCTCCTCTTTGGACCTCCCTCATGAATGGTAACTGCTCCACCCAACATCTCCAACACATCCAGAGCTTGGCGCTGCAGGTCATCCCACTTATGTTTCAGCTGTTTACTCATACGTTGGTTGCTTTCCACCTCCCTGTCCATTACTTTTTTGATGTGCCCAGACAGTTCCTCCCTTTTCTTAAATGGCAGCCTTTTTGAATAAAACAGGTTGTTTGCATATGTGGTCACCTCCTTAACTAGGAGGATGACCTCCTTGATACTGAAAGGGGGTGAAAACTCACAGCGGGTGCTGCTGTCATGCTGTGCCTCATCCTCAACACCCTCAGCTCGCTGTTCTTCAGCCTGATGGTGCTCCTCCTGCTTAGTGCTGCTGCTCACTAACTTGGTGAAGAGCTTGCTGTGGCAGCTGCTGCTGATTGTCCGCAACTGAATGATCCCCCTTATGCTCCAAATGCAGTTCTCCAACTCCTGAAGATGATGACATTCTGATATCTTACTTGAATCCCAAATAATCCACAGTTAGTGATAGTCACTCTCTCTCAAACTTAAAAACAGTGAATTTCTGGTGAGTTCCATGTGTTTCTGAACAGCGAATGATATATTCCACTGTTCACTGAAAATCCGCAATTTCTAACAGTGTGATTGGCAAATGGCAGAATTGGAAACATGTGGAGTGAGAAACAACACAAAAAAATAAATAAAAAGTTACTATGTCACATCATGTGAATGGTGGAATGTGTTAACTGCAGAATTGTAGATGTCACCCCACTACAGCAGTCGTACTACAACAAGAATTCCGTGACTAATTATCCGGTCTAATGATGTTCAATCTGTGGATTTCTCTGTTCGGCGTACTTCAATTGCGGAATATATTTCTGCAGAACAGTTCCGTGGTTCCATGGGAATATATTACACAATTTAAGTACCCCGAACAGAGAAATCCGCAGAACACTAAAGGTGAAATTTCGCAAACAGTGCGAGAATTATTAATGGAATTTCACAGAAGTGGAATTCTGCAGTTCTCGTAAATTCTGCAGCCAGAATAAAAGTTTTACACAGGCCTAGTTTCTGTGCCCTAAATTTATGATTTTGCACTTTTTCACATTGAAACCAAGCTGACATGGACTTGACCAGTCCTCGAGTTTTCTTAGGTCTCTGTGCTTTCATTCCACTCTCCGAATGTCCACCCTATTGTAGATTTTGCTGTCATCCACAAAGAGGTAGACCTTCGCCTCCACTTGCAATGTCACTTATAAAGATATTAATGAGGACTAGTCCCACTACAGAGCCTTGAGGCTGGTCACTCTACCATCTCTGGAGTGAACTCCATTTACTGCCCCTCTTTGTTGCCTATCCCTTAACAAATTTCTTACCCAGTTTACCACCTTAAGATCCACCCCTAAGCTGCCCAGTTTCCTTATGAGTCTCCTATGTGGGACGGTGTTGAATGCCTTACTGAAATCTAAGTAGGCCATATCCACCACCCCACCCTGATCTATTTCCCTGGTCACGCAGACAAAGAAATCTATCAGATTTACTTGACATGACCTCTTCCTGTAACCCACGGGATTCAAGATACTACACAATCCCTGATTTCTTACTTTAGCAGTGTTTCCATTAACTTCCTCATTACCAGTGTCAGACTGACTGGCCTATAGTTGCCAGCCTTCTCCCTGCTACTGGTTTTGTGAAATGGGACTACATCTGCCCTCCTTCAGTCCTCTAGAACCACTCCTGTTTGCAGTAAGCTGTTAAATAGGGCTATCAGAAGTGCAGCCTGTACCTCCCTAAGCTCCCTCAATACCCTTAGATGTACCCCATCTGGCCCCAAAGCTTTGTCCACTTTCAGATTTGGAAGTTCCTTCAGAAATCTGAAGAAGTTCCTACCACCAGTGCTCCTGTTGCTTTAATGTGGCCCTTCCCCTTCCCCTTCCTCTGTGAACACCAAACAAAAAGCATTTGTTCAGGATATCTGCATTTTCCTGATCTTCCTCTGCACAGTCTCCCCCTTTCCTGCTTAAAGGGTACCTAAACAAGCAGTATTTTTTTAAACTGCAAACTCCAAAATTTGGCTTCATTGTAGAAGTAAAGGCTGTTGTTTATATTTATAAGGTGTCACATTTATGTAAATAAATATAAATGCAGTTTCATAGCTTTTGAAAATGTAAACATCAGCCTTTCACTTTCAAAAAACAGCCTTGGTTTCTCCCTAAGATGTCTACCAAGTGTGTTAAGTGATGAGTCATGATGACATCATCGGAGCCAGAGACAGAGACCCACATATATTCCCATATAGTGCTAACTAGTTCTTCTTTCCCTCTTTGTTTTGAATTGTTGTACCAGAATGATCAACACCATGTATTAACACTTAGATGATGTTGCTCAGTACATGTTAGGCTTTGATTTTGTTCATTTTGTTTACTTTAACTTGTGGAAAATGTTTTGCAATCCAGCAGACTTTTTCTGTGGCAAACTGCAGTACAGTACAACACCTCGAATACCTGATGATCTAGTGGTTATGTGGTGCACTGAATTTTGTTTTTTTGTTAACCAGGAGAGACACACTAAGCTGAAAGCTTGTTTACAGGTGTGGTCTGGAAGCACAAAGAAGTTTAATGACTTGTTCAGGGACACACAGCAAAGTGCCAGTCTGGTTCAGTTCCAAAGCTCATGCTGTTTTGTTAATCCACAGATAAGGCTTTCTTTTTCCATGTGAACCCCCTGTACCTAGCCTGCCTTCTGTTGAACACCCCACCATCTATACCCTGTCCTTAGTACTGCCTGGGACCACATACGTGCTTACTGTCGCCTGAAGAAAATTATCACACATCAGATTGTAATTTTGTATCTCAGAGAGTTGTGCACACCTATACCGATATGCATCATCAGCTGGCACTGTTAAAAAATGCCTCCCAAATCACTCTGAGTCCACATTCTCAATGTTTGACTTCTGCTCTCACAGTAAACATTGAGTGGATCACCACTCTTCCGCACAGTGAAAGTAGTATGTACAGTTCCCCTGTTGTGTTTTTTTCCCACCTCATTAACCAACAACTAGGTCTTCCTGGGGGGCCAAGCAATAAGCATCATGACCCACCATAAAAACTGCTGTTCATTCCCTCATAAGGGCTGCACTTACAATGGATAACAATGTTATTAGCAGGATGGGCATACTAATACCTTCAGCGAATCCACCCAACTTCCAGAGTCAATCTACTCCTTTATCTGTGATCTGCAGAATCCCACAGAACAGTTCCCAGCAATTTTTCTCCAGTGCTTTCTGTGCTCTTCTCCACAGTGTGTTAGCTGCCTACCACCCTTCCAAATCTTAACTTCCTCAATACTGTCCTAACAAACATCAACATCCCCCCCACCCCACCTGAGGGTAATCTCCCTACAATGAATTCAAGGACCAGTTTAGGTGCAGCCCTTCTACTCTGAGTATTTGTCATTGCTGGCTACTGTCATCCACAGCCAGGTAGTGATCACAATGCTGGCAGCCTCACATTTCAGATCTCACAGTGATCTGCTAAACGTCCTCCTTCATGTCTGCAACTAACCTGAAAATAGCTGTACCCTGCTAGAATGGCCTCTTCAGTCCCTCTCTGGCATTCATTCTTCTCACCTGCTCCCCACACCAAAAACTGATGAGTTTACTACCCTGCTGCATCACGAATGTGATTAGTACAGTCTCCAGTGTTATTTTTACATATTAATAATAAACATGACCTTCTGGTAGGCCAGGCTGATAGCAGCATGGCACAAGTGGAAAAATAGGCTTTCCTACCCATATGAAATCTAAGCCACCTATGATTAGTCACTATTAAATGACATGCATAATGATGTGTACACCCATCATTTAATAGTGCCTGATCAAAGGTAGCCTAGATCTTTTAAGGATAGGAAAGCCCATCATTCCCCTTGTTCCCTGCTGCTATCAGCCTGACTTGCTGGAAAGATATGTTTATATTTGATATGTCAAAATAAACCGGGGACTGTACTTCTTGCATTCATGATGTAGAAGGGTGATGAGCTCACCAGTTTAAAGTGTGAGGAGGAATAGTGAAGAATGAATATCAGAGGGGGACTGAGAAGACCACTCTTGCAAGGTACTGCTATATTCAGGAAAGGGGGAGGACAGAAGGAGAGAAATATGAGCAGATTACTGTGAGACATAAGATGTGGGACTGCCAGCACCTTGATCACTACCTGACCCCGTTGTTCTGGTCAACATTCCCCTTCCGATAAAACTAGTTCATGCAATTGCCAAGGTTGTGTGTGGATATTAATATATGAAATGGCTGTCACTACATGTTCAGTCATTTCACTACCAGTCTAGTATTGCTTGTAAAGCACTTTGGGATACAATGTGTATGAAAACCACTATATAAATGATGATTCTTCTTCTTATTATTATTATTATTATTATTTCCCATGGAAAAAAGAAGACAAGACAAGCATATATTTGATTTTCTAGACGGTATGATCTTTAACATTGGACTGCACAAGAACTTTGCTACAAAAAAGTGGTGGCTATAGGGGGTGGCGAAGGGTGTGGCTGCACACACACACACACACACACACACCCACATAGTAATGCACTTGCTTGCTGCTGCATTTCACTTTGTTGAAGAGATCTGATTTATTGATTGTACAAATGTTTACGGATTACATTTTTAGGTACTGTCAAAAATGTACTAGAAAAGAATAATAGCAGAAAATATAAAGGTTTAATAAAAAATATTAGAAAGTGCATATTAAGCATGCACACCACCCCAGCACCCCCATTGTAGCATCCTGGATTCATCATAACTACTAGACCACCAGGTTATTTAAGATTTGTACTGCACTGTGGTTTGCCACAGAGAAAGTCAGTTGGATTCAAACAATTTCAGCATGTTAAAGTAAACAAAATGAACAGAACCATAGCCTAACATATGTATTATACAAAATAATGCACATGGTTTTGACCATTTAGGTGAAACAATTCTATACAAAGGAAAAAAAGAACTAGTTAGCAATACAGAGAGCCAAATATCTCTCTGACTTTGGCTCTAATGATGTCATCACTTAACACATTTGGTGGCCATTTTAGGAAGCAGGTAAGACAGTTTTTTTTTTTAATTGGAAGACTGATTTTACAGTTTTCAAATGCTCTGGAACCACATTTAGGTAAATTATATAAATGTAGTTTTAGCATTATTGAATACAGTAACATTTCCTTTAGCTACCTACGGAGTCAGATTTTTGAATAGTTTGTTGTCAAAATATTGTTTAGGTATCCTTTAATCTTACAATCTTTCCCAGGTCTTCCTCTTTTCACTTATGTACCTGAAAAATGTCTTGTCCTCTTTTTAACCCCTGGGATATTCTTTCCACGGTTTGCACTTTCATGCTCCATACTGCTTTCCCCTGCCTTCCTCTGGTTCTCCTGACACAATTCCCTTTCCTCTTCCCTCTGTATATCTTTATATGGTTCTCCTGACACAATTCCCTTTCCTCTTCCCTCTGTATATCTTTATACCTTGAATGCTACCCTTTTAGCCTTTACCTTTTCAGCCTCTTCTTTTAAGAACCATAGGGGTCCCTTTTCCCAACTATTGTTGCTCGCTTCCTTTGTGCAGAGGTGTGTTGCCTTCACTATGCCCCCCTTAGCTTTGCCCACTGTTCCTCCACCCCACCCAAGTCATCCCCCCTCACTAGGTTGCCTCTGAAGCAGTCACCCATTTTTAAGTTCACCATGCGTACATGCACAATGAACTTCCTGCTATAGAGTGACTTTTGGAGGGTGTGACACTGTCTGCCCAATGCAGAGTGGTCTGCAAGGTGCGAGACAGTGGCACACTAATTGTCAGCCAGGCTGATTCTGATGCCGTTTTTGCCTTGATGGGCGGAAATGTCGTAAAATTGAAAAGAAAAAGCCAAACCAGTCATAGGGTGACTTTTTCCTTTCATCTGCCAGACACCACCCAGCAAGCAGCTGTTCAGTGTCCTGATCGGTCTAGCTGACCTCACCCCCGGCCCCCTTTGCCACCCCACCAGTCTCTTCCTATGTCCCGTCGGTCCCCGATTATACAACAGGACAGATAAGTACTTTCATTGCACTCCTTGTCTGTTTGAAGACTATATCAAAACAAACAAAAAAAAGTTTCAAAACCCCAAAGAGCAGTCTAAAATCAATACAAACAAAACCAATCTCAACATAAGGTAAATAATCCAATTCTCTGTCCTGTAAAATGGCATGGGAACAATGAAATGTCAGTGCTCTTATGGCAGCAAGCCTGGATAAGAGGGGGCGAGAATTTACACTGTCAGCACGCCTCCACTTCCTTACTGTTTGCTCGGTTACATAGTAGACTTTCTTTTTTTAAAGCAAGTCTGGACTATTGCTACATACTGCTAATAAGTATGATGTTAGCTGACAACACCGGCAAATAAAGTACAATCAGGACTGGACACCGACCAACTCACCACAGCCCTGAGTGTGATGGCAACACATGATGACCCTCCTCCTACTTCACTGCAGCCCTCGGTCGCACAGTAGATGTTTCAAACAACAACAACAAAAAAGGTCGGACTACTGTAACATATTGCTAGTAAACATGATGTTTCCTATTATCCCTGGAGCAATTGCTGATAAGACCGACAAATAAAGTGCAATCAGGAAAGTAAATTACAGCATTTTGTCTGAAAAATATGCCAAAACGTACTGTTTTATACATGTTTCCTAAAGATGTTAAAAACAAGCTGATGAGTGTACACTGGACACCGACCGGCTTGCCACAGCCCTGTGCAACCGTTGCTATGGTAACAGACAATGACACTTCCCCTACTTCACTGTAGTGCTACCGCACTCACTGTTCTATATGTGTACTCTGCATTTTGTATATAACTAACTCCAAAAACAAGGCTAAAAAACTGAGCTTTCCAAAACTGTTAAGTTTAGTTTATTGATCAGCTTAAAAGTTATTACATAAAAATGATGACATAAAAAGTTACAGTATATATATAAGCCATGTTCACATATACAGAGTACATAAATGCACAAATATGCAAGTTACACACACAGAAACAGCTTTTCTTGACTGTTACAAAGGATGTTTCACAGCACCTCTTAGTCATAAGAGACTATGGGGGGATTCACAAAACAATCTGAAGGTGCAAAACCTTCCCTAAGTCCCCAAAAGTTCTGTAGCTGCTGAAAAAAAGGGAAACTTGATCTGAGTGCTATAAATAAAACTTCCGCAGTTTCAGAAAAAATACACTATGGGCTGTGGAAAAAAAGTACAGGTTTGAAAGTTCCTGAGGAAAAAAAGCAATTGATAAGTATGGCACATCCTCTTAAAGGTTATTCTCAGCCAGTATTGTTCTGCAGTTGTGGAAAAAATGTTGCACACATGAGAGTGAGAAGTAACACTCCCTGAGCAAAATGCAGCACCCCAACAATTGAAACACAATTACAATGGAGGTCAGGCACAGGTAATAGCAAACCAGCGGGTGTACAGCAGTGGCAGTTGTTACAGCAACACTAGCACACACTGTCAATGAAAGACAACAAACAACCACCACCAGACCCAGTGTAGCCCATGAAGGAGCCCCACAGGCAGTAGAGGCTGAACAGCTTGCAGTGAGTGCTACTGCAGCAGGCAACATAAACACTCCAGGGAGAGACACAACCATCAGTTACAGACAGCCACTGTGGTGTATGGTTATGCTGGTCCCAGTGGTGCTACTGTGGTCCCAGTTGACGGAATGGTTGCTGGTCTCTCTGTGGGTACTTTCAGCTACATTTATGGCAAGACTGTCAAAGTCTGCTGCTCCACCTAATATGGATCACTTGTTGTAGTGCCTCTTAAGCCATTTCCACAGTTGCAGGTCCACACTTGCAGATTTTCAGCACGTGCGGAATTTCCGCAACTGCTGTTTTTCACGGATTTCCACATATGCGCAGTTTTTCTTTCAGAATATCCTGCACCAGCATTTCCACAGTGCTGCAGGCCTTTTTCCCACAGCTGCAGGAATTTTTGGCTGTCTTTGTGAATCCAGCCATATGTCTATAAACAGTGCAGACTTAGTATATGAGCTCAAATATCATTAAAGTTGGCTATATATCTGGTTCTCATCTTGGTTATTTCTATCAAATAAAGTGCAAGTTTATTTAGGATATTAATATTTTCTGAGTTGACAATCAGATCCAAAAGAAATCTGGATGGGATAAAAAGAGATCCAATGATCTCATTTTAATATTTAACTCTAGATTTATTATATCATGGACATCTTAGGATAGCATGTTCCAAGTCCTCTACTTCTTTCAAGGAACAAAAACATAATGTCGACTGCTGTCAAGCCTTATTATATACATAGATACATAGATACATAGACAGTGTCGGCAGATAAGGGCCTATGGCCCACCCAGTCTGCCCATTTGAGCTTGTAAGTTCAGTTTGTTTTCCTAGAAGTCTGTTGCCCCTTATCCCTGACCTCCAGAATTCCTTTATGTCTATCCCATGCATTCTTAAATCCCGTGTTTGTTTCAGCCCCCACCACTTCCTCTGGCAGGGTGTTCCACTTGTCCACCACCCGTTCTGTGAAGAAATTCTTCTTCATGTTTCCTCTGAATCGTCCTCCTCTAACTTCATCCCATGCCCTCTAGTCCTGGAACATCTTTTTCGCTTAAAATAGTGTTTTCCTGCACCCTGTTCCTCCCTGTAAGATACTTGTATGTCTCTATCATATCCTCTCTCCTCCTGTCCTCCAGGGAGTACATGTTCAGTTCCTTCAACCTGTCTTCATAGGACTTGTGATGCAATCCATGCACCATCTTTGTTGCCCTCCTCTGAACCTTCTCTACCCTGTCTATGTCCTTACGTAGGTATGGTCTCCAGAACTGTACACTGTACTCCAGGTGGGGCCTCACTAGTGTCTTGTATAGCGGAATTATGACCTCCCTTTCCTGCTGGTGATGCCCTGCCCATACATCCTAGCATCCCATTTGCTTTACCTGATGCCTTGTCACACTGTTTCCCTACCTTGAGGTCATCAGAGATGATAACCCCAAGATCCCTTTCCTGCTTGGTGCATGCTCTATCCTCACCCCCCAACTGATATATTGTGCCAGGGTTTTGTGCCCCATATGCATTATCTTGCACTTCTTTGTTAATTTCAACTGCCAAACCCCTGACCATTCTTCAAGTTTCTGCAGGTCGCTTCTCATTCTGTCTACACCTCTGGTGTGTCTACTCTGTTACAGAGCTTTGTGTCATCAGCGAACATTGAAATTCTGCCTTCTAGGTTCTGCGCAATGTCACTGATGAAGATGTTGAACAGGACCGGTCCCAGCACTGATCCCTGTGGTACCCTACTGGTCACTCTTCCCTCTGTAGAGTGACAGCCATTTACCACCACCCTCTGTGTCCTGCCACCCAGCCAGTTACCTACCCACCACACTACTGTTCTGCCCACAACCATATTCTCCAGTTTGTGTAATAGTCTTCCATGTGGCACAGTGTCAAAGACCTTGCTGAAGTCCAGATAGGCCATGTCCACTGCCCTCCCCGATCCAACTCCCTAGTCACCCAGTCAAAAAATTCAACGAGGTTGGTCTGACATGACCTCCCCCTGGTGAAACCATGCTGCCTTGGGTCCTGTAGTCCACTAACAACCAGATGTTCTACCAATCTCTCCTTCAGTAGTGCTTCCATGATCTTCCCCACTACCGAGGTGAGGCTGACTGTTCTGTAGTTCCCTGCTTCCTCTTTGTTCCCACTTTTGTATAAGGGGACTACATCTGCTGTCCTCCAGTCTTTGGGTACCTCCCCTGTTTCCAGTGATCGGCTAAACAGGATAGCCAGAGGTTCAGTCACCACCTCTCTTAGTTCTTTAAGGGCCCTGGGGTGCATCCCATCTGGCCCCATTGCTTTATCAACTCTTATTACTTTCAGTTCCTTCAGGACCCTTTCTCGTGGAAAGAGACTTGTGTCCCTTTCTGCACCATTCTCACCCTTTGTACTCCCTTCAGACCCATTACCCTCCTCTTCCTCAGTAAAGACTGAGCAGAAATGCCTGTTCAATATGTCAGCTTTACTGTTGTCATCCTCCACGTGGCCCCCATCCTCCCCTTCAGTCTCACTATATCCCTCCTTTGTCTTTCTTTTTTCACTTATGTACCTGTAAAAGGTTTTGTCCTCTACCCACTGATTTTGCAATGTGCTTTTCTGTCTGAGCTTTGGCTTCCTTACTGACCTCCCTGCCTCCCTTTGCTTCTCCTGGTACTTCTCCCTATCCCTTCTGCCTGTGTCTTTTGTATTGCCTGAATGCAATCTTTTGGCTTTCGCTTTCTGCTACCTTTGGAAACCATAATGGTCTCCTCTTCCTTTTCCTCTTGCTAACCTGCTTAATGCATAATTCTGTTGTTCTTGTAATCCCCATTTTAAATACTGCCCACTGTTCCTCAACCCCTGATTCCTGTCCCATTCCCTTAATGCCTGTTTCAAGTATCTCCCATTTTCCCAAAGTCTGCCCCCCTAAAATCCAGGATACATGTTTTTGTGTGGTTTGATTCTGCTCTTTCTGTGATTTCAAACCACAATGACTGGTAGTCATTGTTTCCCAGGTGCCCCCAACTGTTACCCCATCACACTGTCCCTGTTTGTGAGCACAAGGTCCAGTATTGCCTTCTGCCGAGTTGGTTCCATGACCAGTTGCTTGAGGAAGGCACCCTGAAGGAGTCCAGGATAAATCTGTTCTAGTTGATGCTGCTGCTGGGATGCTCCAGTCCACGTCTGGAATATTGAAGTCTCCAACCAGTACTACTCACCTTCTTGTCTGCCATCCTTTGGATGGCTAGCATCAGCTCCCTATCTGTTTCTTCCTCCTGTGCTGGTGGTCTATAGACCACACCTAGCGGATGGCTGTCCCCATTTTCCTTTCCAGCTTAACCCACAGTATCTCTCCCCATTTTGTTCCTCCTGGATCTCTGTGGCCCTTTATGTCATTTTTCACATACAGTGCCACCTCCTCCTACCTGCCTGCTCTGTCTCTTCTGAATATGTTGTAGCCAGGTATGGCCATCTCCCAGTCATGGTTATCATTACACCAGGTTTCAGTGATGGCCACAATGTCCAGGTCTGACTGCACCATGACAGCCTCCAGATCTTCCATCTTGTTGCTAAGGCTCCTGGCATTTGCACACATGGCTTTCCATGATTTGACCTCCTAGACTGTTTCACAGTTCTACTCCAGCCCTTCCTTGGTTGTCATTTATCCCTGGTTCTCCTTGCTGTCTGCCCTTCTGCTGAATTTTGCCCTTTTCTGCTTTTCCACCTCTTGGGCACTAATCTCCATCTTTTGCACACTGCTTTGCAGAGATAGCCACTCCTCTGGTTCATTGGTTCCACTGCTAGCTGTGGGGGGTGAGCAAGTAGGTACCCTCCTTGCTGGCCTGCACCCCTTTGCTAGTTTAAATGCTTCAATGTAGCATTTAAACTTATCATTGAGTGCTTGGATTCCTCCAGGATGGATGCAGGCCATCAGGCTTGAACAAACCTCCATCCCTCCAGGTGGGTCCCCAGTCACCAATGAATCCAAACCTTTCACAGCACCAGTTCTTCAACCATGAGTTAAAGTTCCTGGTGCATGCACTCCTATGCTCTCCCTTGCCTCTCACAGGTAGTACTTGAGAAAGTGACAGGAAGTAGCTACTTGCTTGAGACCCTCCTCAGTTTCCTAAACTCTTCCTGAACTTCCTTTGGCTCCCCATTTGCCAGGTCATTAGTACCTAGGTGGATAATGACATCCAGCTCACCCTCCCGCCTTGCCTTCCCAGTGATCCCCAGGATCTTCCTTCCATCCCTCCATGCCGTGGCACCTGGTAGGCACCTCACCTCCCTGTCCTCCCCTCCTGTGTCCCTAGCTGGATCCCTCTTATGATGGAGTCCCCACCAGGATTCACTCTCCTCCTCTGGGGTCCACTGCTTTCCCACTGAGGTCACCTCCTGGCTAACCTCCACATCCTTTCCTTCCACTTCTCTGGTACCTCTATTTGGTTGTCCTCATTCGCCAGTGTGGCATATGAGTTCTGAGTGGAATAGGATCTGGGATGTGCCTGCCTGACCGCTTTAACCTCTCCCTGAGCCCACTGTCATCCAAGTGCTCCTCATTCTCGGCATTCTTTGGAGGCAGTTGCATTGGACTGGGTGGTCCCTGGATAGGGTGATGGTACCCTGACCCAGTTTACTTCCACTCTGAGTCTGGCTACCTCCTCCGCAGTCCAAGAGAGATGCATGATAGGGCAGCACCTCAGTGTCCAGAAGGTCTGCCTGAATATGGCTGCCCCACAGCCACTGCATTGCACCACTCCCCACATTATACTGCAATTCCACTACTTGTCTGCTACTGAAGCTCTCCTAGTTCCCTTTTTATTAATTTACTGTCCTAAAAATCCTGCCACTGATCCTCAGATAATTTTGTTTTTTAAAAAAAAAGAAAACAATAAATAAATAAATGAATCAAAACACTTGTCGTGCTGAGGGTGGGCTTCTTCCCCCTTATGCCCCTCCTACTTCACACCCCTTACTATACCCTGTGTTTAGCTCCTGTCAATCAGATTTAACAGGGCATATAATTAAGAGTTGGGGGAAGGGGAGGGGGGTGAAAATTTGCAGCAATTAAAGACAGCACAGAATTACACCACCACTATGTTTTAAATTTTCAACAGCCCAAAAACAATTATAAGTAAAGACAACAAAGAAAGTATAGTGTCACTAAAAGCCCACAATCTAAGTTTAAAAGAAAAATAGCAATTACCAGTTACTGTAAAGCACTGAATTGAATATGTTTCTTTCCTTCCCCTTCTGGCTTCTTCTGAGAAAATGAACTCTACTTGCTACTTCAACTCTGACTAAGCCCCACCTCCAGTTATCACGTAGCTGAGGTCAGAGGCCAGACAATTAACACCCTTCACCCAACTACAGGGTAGTCAGACAAGCCAAGATAAAATATGCAGCAATTAAAGACAGCACAGAATTACACCACCACTATGTTTTAAATTTTCAACAGCCCAAAAACAATTATAAGTAAAGACAACAAAGAAAGTATAGTGTCACTAAAAGCCCTCAATCTAAGTTTAAAAGAAAAATAGTAATTACCAGTTACTCTAAAGCACTGAATTGAATATGTTTCCTTCCTTTCCCTTCTGGCTTCTTCTGATCTAACAGTAAGGACGTTACTCGGGAAAAGTTTTAATCTATATTGAGCAAGTATGTGTCTATACTGTGGTACTTGCACAGCCTCCAAGAAAAATTTCAATGAGTGTTCAACTGTATTTTTTACCAACCATCTAGACACTTTCAACTGTTTAATATTATTCAAGTCAGCTTTTTAACTCTATACTGGATACTTTTTTGACAAATTTAATATATGAGCTAGATAGAATAACCTTTTGATAGCTCAATAGCTTTAAGTAGTACAAATTGTAAGTTTTTAATAAGTTATACACAGTGTTGAGCCAGGAATCTTGCATATGTATAGTCTGAGTAGTTTTTTCATCGAGGCACCCAGCCAAAAGGGTATCTTTGTCTTTAGACTTTAGTTTAATCCAGTAAGAGAACATATGTTCCTGAGCTAGGTATCTGGAATTAATTTGACCAAGTTGAGATCTAACCAGCGCATTGGGTGTACTACAAGGAAGTCTTATTAACTGTTTGTAAGTTATATTAAGCACTAATAATTTACAACACCGACAACCAAGGCCCGCTTCCATTTAAAGTGAGCAGCGATGAGTCTATCAGTAGCACACCGTCATGACGTTATAAGCCGTTATCAGGGTGCGCTGGTCGCCTGTTCATGGTCAGTGAGTACACCGAAAAGCATTCAAAATTAGCCCACCGACTGTAGACAGACGACCAGCACTTTCACTTTTTGTGCTGGCTTGCAGCATGAGCGAGCAGTATTGCTACTGATAGATACATTGCTTGTATACTTTTAAAATGGGAGTAGGCTTGGTTGTTACTGTTGGAAAACCCTGCTTTTTCAGCCTTGTCTTTGGAGTTAGTTAAATATAAAATGCAGAGTATATATATAGAACAGTGAACACAGCAGCACTACAGTGAAGTAGGGGGAAGTGTCACTGTCTGTTGCCATAGCAACAGTCACTTGGGGCTGTGGCGAGCTGGTCGGTGTCCAGTGTACACTCATTAGCTTGTTTTTAACATCTTTAGGAAACATGTATGAAACAGTAAGTTTTGGCATATTTTTCAGACAAAATGCTGTAGTTTACTTTCCTGATTGCACTTTATTTGCTGGTCTTGTCAGCAGTTGCTCCATGGAGAATGGGAAATGTCATATTTATTAGCAATATGTCACAGTAGTCCAACCTTTTTTTTTTGTCATTTGAAATCTACTGTGTGACTGAAGGCTACAGTGAAATAGGGGAAGTGTCATCATGTGCTACCATAGCAACGCTCACTCAGGGCTGCAGCGAGTCGGTCGGTGTCCAGTCCTGATTGTACTCTATTTGCCAGTGTTGTCAGCTAACATCATACTTATTAGCAGTACGTAGCAGTAGTCCAGACTTGCTTTAAAAAAAAAAAGTCTACTGTGTGACCGAGCAAACAGTAAGGAAGTGGAGGCATGCTGACAGTGTAAATTCTCGCCTCCTCTTATCCAGGCTTGCTGCCATGAGAGCACTGAAACATCATTGTTCCCATGCCATTTTATAGGACAGCGTATTGGATTATTTGCCTTATACCACGGTTGGTTTTGTTTGGTGCTCAACGTCTTTGCCTACCTCGTTTAAATTTGTTCCCTACAGAGTGCGTTAATTTAAATCCCTGCCACCATAACATTGATAGATTATCATGCTACATAACAGCACCAAACCAAAAGTGAAAGTACTAGTTTTAAACAGTGCACAAATAGCAGAATCAGCCAGATAACTTTATTAAACAGTGCACAAATAGCAGAATCAACCAGATAACTTTATCAAATAAAGAAAAATCCTATACTTTGTCTTGGGGGATATCGAGACTTCTTTTGGGGAGGAGGAGGGGTGGGTGGCAACACATAAGTACTGGAGAGGTTAAGGGATATGGTCAAAGCCATGCAGTATGCCAGCGGTTGTTGTGGGAGGTACCCCGGTCTGCAGGACGTACCAAGCTCATTCACAGCTCCATACTCTAACTTCTAGGCTATGTTGGGAACTGTAGTCCTGCCCCACCTGGTACAAAAGCAACACCAATGGTGAACTTTCTGCATTGACAAATGCTTGTTTTTTTTTTTTTTAATCTGCCATCCTGAAGTCTAGGACCCTTGTCCTTGTGTGGTTCAAGTCTACTGCCAACCTTATGCTGAAACATGCCATACAGCGATCACTGGTCCCCAGGTGGCCTCCAGTATTGCTCCATCATGAGGGGACTCGCTGACTAGTTGCCTGAAAAATGCCTCCTGCATGGAATCCAGGATGTCCCTGCTTCTAGCTGAAGCTTCAACTGGAAGGTTCCAATCTACATCCAGAAGACTGAAGTCCCTTATCAGCAGCACCTATTTTTCTTTCTGCCATTTTGCCAATGGCTTCTACCAGTAAGTTATTTAAGTTCTTCTAAGTCCCCCCTCCCACCGATGTTGGAGATCTGTTGATCATGCCAGTGTGAATAGTGACTCCATTCCCTGTCTCCAAGGTGACCCATGGTACCTCTAACCCCTCCACTCCCCCCTGGAGACCTTGTACCTCCACTGCTTTAATACCCTCCCTTATGTACAGCACTACCCCTCCTCCCTTTCTCCCCACCCTGTCTTTCATAAAGAGATTATAGCCTGTTATGGACATGTTCCACTCATGGTATCCTGTGCACCATGACTTGGTTATGGCCACAATATCCAGGTCTACCTCTGCCACAATGGCCTCTAGATCTGGAATTTTTGTTTCCTAGACTTCTTGCATTTGCGCACATGACCATCCATATTTTGCTACCACTCTGCCTGT
The DNA here is from genome assembly GCA_016271365.2 of Neoceratodus forsteri. Lineage (NCBI taxonomy): Eukaryota > Metazoa > Chordata > Ceratodontiformes > Ceratodontidae > Neoceratodus > Neoceratodus forsteri. Next base: position 764,781,636 of record CM057451.1, read on the forward strand.
GACCTCCCCTTCTCTCTTTTGCCCTGTCTCCTTTTCCCCCTCTCTTCCTACTGCTCATGTTCCCATCCCCTTTCCTTTCAACCACTCTGCTTCTTTCTTTATTTCACAACCTGAGGGATTTAATTCCCCTCGAGTGTTCCCTTCCTTTTTGCTTTAGCCAGTGGGGGGCAGTTTATGCTTCCCTGATATCTTCCACCATCCCCCTTAGCTAGCTTAGATGTTCATCATAGTAACATTTAAACCTTTCACTGAGGACTGTGATTCTCTTCGTAGACAGATGTAGGCCATCACCCCTGTATAGGCCCTTATTCCTCCAGGATGGTTCCCTCTCCCCAGTGTAGCCAAGCCCCTCCTCTCTACATAATTTCTTCAACCATGAGTTGAAGCTCCTGGTGTGGAGATCCCTCTCCTTCCCCCATCATAGACAGGCAACACCTATGCAAAAGCCAATGAGTGTGCTACATGCTTAAGATCCCTTTCCAATTGCCTAAACTTTCCCTGCACAATCCCAGGCCCATCCCTAGCCAGGAAATTTGACTCCAGATGGACAATGATACGCAGATCCCCCTCCTGCCCCTAATGATCCTTTGGATCCCATCTCCATCCCTTCATGCCAAGGTGCCAAGTAGGCACCTCACCTCCCTCTTTTTCTCCCTTCCTGCTCCCAAAACTACCCTCAATGTTTAAGCCCTAATATCAGAAATTGCTTTCTCCTCTGCTGTGTTCCTCTACCTCCTACCTCGTGGCGTACCCTATGGAGGACCCCCACATCCTCCCTAGCCACTACCATGGGTGCCTTCTTCTGGCAGTTCCATCCTGCCAGAATGGTGAATGAGTTGCACAGTGGCACCAGTTGAGGAATGGGCTTCTGACCTGCCACCCCCATCTTTCCAGAGCTCACCACAGTCCAGTCGGCCCTCATTGCTGGAATCCTGTAGGGCAAAAGTGTTTGACTTGGTGACCCCTCAATGAGAGAAGAGACCTCCCAAATCCTAACCAACTCAGCCCCGAGTCTAGTGACCTCCTCCTTCAGCCCTGAGAGGTGCATGCAGATGCGGCAGCACTCCAGTCTCCAGAACACTACACTGCACCACTCCCAACATTCCCCTTCCTACACTCACTATTTTAACTGGAAATACATTTGTACCCTTACCCTAGCTAGGGTTTTCTACTTTTCCTTTTTTGTTTTGCTTAACCCCTTTGTATCTTGACCCTAGACAGGGTGTTTCTCACACCACAGGTGATTTTTGTTTTCCCTTCTTAACGTAACCTTTTACCCCTATGTACGACTACTCTAGAGAGGGTGATTCCTACACAACAGCTGTTACCCCCAACCTTGCTCTGTACACTCCAATTCATGTAGTAACAGGTATACAGGTACTTTACCTTACCTTAGTGGATCCGCATAGTTCTCTGCATGCATGACGTCACCTGCAGATGCCTGCCAATGCTTAAGACACCAATCCCTTTAACCGTTCTACTCCTGCTCTGTTCACTCATCCTCTAGGACACAAACATTAATGAGGCATGTTAGGGGTGAATGGATTTATCTTGCTACAGGGCTTCCCGATCTGCCCTGATTGGCTGTTGATGGTCATGTACTTCTTTTTGTGCCCCCCCCCACCTCCAAGAAGGCTCCTGCTTCCTCTCCCTGGCCCTTTCCCTTTTGGTTGACCCCTACAGCTGCAAGCAAGTAAATGTGAGTGAAATTATAACTTTTACATTTTTCAGGCTGCTTTCCACAGGCGCAGGGTGATACCAATTCCTTGGCACACTGAAACCACTATCTGCCTTCCTTTTCAACCAATCATGGCTTCCTGGTGGGCCCTGATTGGCCATTGGTGGTCACATGCTTCTCTTAGTGTCCTCAACCTCTGGTATGGCTCATGCTTCCTTTTCCTGCCTGTTTTCCTTTTTGTCTGACCACTACAGCTGCAAGAAGGAAAATGTGAGTGAAATTACAGCTTTTGTGTTTTTAGGCTGCTCTCCCCAGTCACAGCATGGTGCCAACTCTTCAGTTTAAAATGCATGTTGAAATTCTGACCTGCCTTTCTTTTTAACCAGTCAGGGTTTCCTGGAAAGTAGCTGTAGATACCCAGGATAAGGTAGGTACAGGTAGGAGGGTTATAGGTACAGGCAGGAGGGTTAGAAAAGGGAAAATAGGAGTCACCCTGTCTAGGGTAGTATAACAAATATGTTTCAGACAAGCAAAGGGGTAACAAATAAAGTTCAGGTAAGTGGGTAAAGAGTAATAGACACCAGGGCAAGTTAGGTACGTGTAGGTGAGTTAGAAAAGGGAAAATAAGAAACACCTTATGTTAGAAAGGGTAGTAAATAAGTTTCAGGCAAGCAAAAGAGAGAGAGGTAGGAATACAATAGAAGTAGAAAGGAGGTAGTAGGGTGTAGAAAGTTTTGAAAGATACTAAGTAAAGGAAGAAAAGGTCATGGAAGTGATGCAGTTCAATGTGTGTAGGGCCGCATTCTTTCGAGACACCATCTGAGGAGTGAGATACTGCCCCATTTGTAATCACACCTCTGAGTTGAGGGCAGAGGTTGTTGGACTCCAAGCAGAATTAGTAATGTTGTGGAGGACCTTATACCCCATTTAGGAGCCACCAAGTCTGCCACTGCTCCCACAGAGGATGACTAAGCAGAGGCAGAGAAGTTGGACACTGGTGTGGTCTGGGGGGTGGTAGGAAGGGTGCACACTCCTCAGCCTGGATCACTGCAGAATTCCTTGGCCATACTAGTGGAATGGGCAGCTGAGAGGAGGCCTCCATAGCAGTGGGAAGGAAGGAAGTGCATGTCCTCAGAAGGGGAGCTTCCAAGGAGGGAGGAACAGGTCCCCAGCTGAGGAGGAAGTAGCTGTTGATGGGGGACTCTATTGTTAGGGGGGATAGACTTGGGAGTGGGGGGAGAAGGGGAGAAAGAGGTGAAGTGCCTGAGAAGTGCTTCTGCTTGGAGGGATGGAGAGCATATTCAGAGGATTGCTAGGGTAGCATGGTGGCTTTTGCCAAGTTGTACAGCTGGGGAGAGAAAAGGTACTCCACACCAGGACATTTAACAATTGGTTAAAAGCATGGCACATGGAGGGGGGCTTTGGTTACATTGGGGACTGGATTCCAACCTGGGAGGATATGGGCCTCTATGGGGGGAGTTTAAGAGGGATGTAAGGAAGTACAGCTTCATTACATGGGTGGTAGATGCCTGGAACAGATGGCCTGCAGAAGTGGTGGAGGCAAAAACAGTGGTGGGCTTCAAGCATGCGTGGAATAGATGTAGAGGAATATTAGTAAATAGGCAGGGAAGGTGGGAGGGGTTCCAGAGGCCAGTTAGGGTCTGTGGAGGAAGGTTAGGCAGGGAATATCTGGGCAAACTGGGTAGGCCAAGAGGTCCTTTGTCTGCCAACAAATTATGTTTCTATATTTCTACAATTTGTGCACTTGTTAAATTAGTAAATATGATAGTTTAATTATTTTGTACTGCGTGCTGCATGTTGCATGTTGCCTCTTGTCTTAGGCCATGGTCACAAATAAGACTATTAGTCTCAATCCATTTCTTCCTGATATCAATAAAAAATAAAGTAAAAAATAATTATCTTTAGAAATGAATGCATAAATGAAAACACTGACACAATTTATGCATGTCACATGCTATGAACTCCACAAACAGCTGAAGTCCGGATTCCTACTGGAGTTACGTTTCATGAAGCATAAAGAACAGGAGTGTGTTAAAACCACTGAATTTTAAGCTAATTTGTACTAATTTACAACATGAACTGAACCTGCCAGGTCAAGCATTTTTCCCAGCTTGTCATATCTGAGGAATAAAGCATACTGTATATTGCTGCGAAGCCCACCCTACAGAATATAAAATACAAATCAACACACCCCTTCCTCCAGACTGCAAGGGCCTGTAGGCAGAAATAGTAATGGAGGTCCTCCATACACTCTCACTTTGTCCCACTTATGTCTGAATATCATACAATACTGGGATATATGATTTTCTACTGTGCAAAACTGCAGTGGAGCTTAGCGTCATTGGCATAGCATTATGCTTGTCACTTGCTCAAGGGAATATTGTGAAAGGCGGGAAGAATAATATAATTAAGAATGTAATGTCTTCTGTAGTTCAAGTATATATATAATATACAGTATAATAATGCAGCACATTAACTCTTTGAGCCAGACTAGTGCGACGGGATAAGTGGAACCATGTCTGAGTTGCCTGACTGGTTTCCACAAACATTTTGAAACTGCATGGCAAGATAACTTTCATTTAAATATTGTTTTGTTCAAAGTTTGCATCTAGATCTTTGTTCACTTGGGAACTCAAGCAGCAGGCTGATAGGACAGAGGTCTGGGGTTATATTCTGTTTTAACTGAAATATTTGAATAGTTCGTAAGTGAAATTAGCTCTATGCTTTAAAAATTATTACCTTAAATTAGAACTGTTACTTGGGCTGTGATATTGTAACTTTGGAGGCTTGGGGACTGTTGTTTGTCAGGGTTAATTAGAGGTAAATTTAAATGTGTTGTTTGTCTGGTGTTTGGTAAGAGTCCTCCCACCCACCCTGTTTTGTAGGCTTTGTTAAATACTGAAAAGCCACTGAGGGTGGGGATTGAAGGGTTGAGTATTTCTGTTTTGGGACTGAAATTCGAAGCAACAGGAGCTGGTGGGCCTGTGACATCATATGGTACCTGATGTCTGCTTACACACACTGTTAGTGGGACCGAACACACACTGGACTGTATGTGTTTGTGAGACTTGGGAACTTTATTGGTGGGGTTGAAATTGGGTTTGTAAATAACTACAGTCAGTATAGAGAGAAACTGTATTCAAGGGGAAAGGGACTGAGAAAAGGGGGTGTGCCATTATAAACAGAGGGGGATAAACAGAGTGGCCATATTCCACCATGGCAGGCATCTTCGGAAGGGTTGTAGGCTGCACAGGCTGTGGGATGGCAATAATTCTAAATTGGGCCTGGAGAGAGGGAGGCTGCCCACTCTGTAGACAGCTGTCTTGTATCAGGAGTGAGGTATATTGGTTAAGGAGTAAGCTGGGGGAGCTGGGGGGGTGTCCAAGGATAAGGGGTGTGGATATGGGCAGCAGAAGGGTGGGGCTGAGGGGAGGCTGGGGCAACGCTCTGAAATTACAGGACGTTATGTTACAGCAAGCAGGAGGGGGGTATTAGGGACAGAGGACCCTTAGATAGGGAAGTTGATGCTAAGGGAAAGCATACGGGTGAACATTCTGAATACAAAGAGAGTGAAGGGGAAGAGTCAGAGGGGCGTAAGCGGAAGCCTAAAACAGCAGACTGTGGGAAGGGAGCTCCTAACGTGAACAGAGCAAGAGGGGAAGAAGAGGGGCAGTTTAGAGGTGCAGTCAGGGGAAACTCAGGTTAATTGATGGAGGCTGACATAGAGTGTCACAATAAATTTGAACTACTAAGCAACCTGGAGGGGGAGGAAGGGGTTGGTGGAAATGAGGAAACTTATACAGAGGACGGGGGGAGGGAGTCGGATACCCATAGGGCATCACAGACCAGCTATGGAAAGAATAGAAATAGTCCCAGAGGGAGAAGGGGAAACATATATGTTAAGCAAATGGGGGAGATGCAACATATTCCAGACATGAGGGAGGAGAGCATGATTGGAGAGGAACAGGGAGACAAGGAGGTGGGAGAGGAGCCCCCCTTCAGCAGGGGGGTCAGTAGCAAGGATGGGGCCCTAGCTAAAGGGGACCCACAGAGAGCCTCTGGAGGCAGGGGTACTATTACAAGGAGGGAGGATGGTGGTGTGGGGGAAGGGGAAACCATCAGGGCCAGGATAAATGGTTCGGATAGAGAGGGTTAAAGGGGACATCGATTCAGAGGGGGTTTGAGTTAAGTGGGCAAAATAGCAAGGGAGGCAGAAAGGGGAGGGTGACAAGGGGGTCTCTAATAAGGCAGGAAGACTCCCACGAAATTGAGATCATGAATAAAGGGGGGGAAGGGAGGCTGAGAGGGCATAGTGGAGGTAACCATAAGGATGATGGCGGTGTTAAGGTTCTGTTATTGGGAGACTCGCTGCTTAGGGGTATCCAGTGGGAGGGACAGGGGGGTGGATGCCATAGCCAAGTGAAGGTAGTGAGTATCTCTGGGCTGACAGTGTACAGAGCAAAGTACATGGTGTATGAAATGGTTAGGGATTGTGGAGGGAAACCGGATTTCCTGGTGCATTTGGGAACTAATGATCTAGAGGGAAATAGCATTTTGGAAATCCAAGCAAGGTTCCAAGAACTTGCCAGAGTCTGTCAGGATAATGGATGCAACATTTCCTTTTCAGAGATATTGCCAGTACCAAAGGCCTCAGTGGAGAAAAAAATGAAGCTCACAGAGGTTAATGACTGGCTCAGGAAGTGGGTTAGAGTTAGGGAACTGGAATGGAGTTTGGGAGGATAAGGGACTATATGCCAAGGACAGGTTTCATCTTGCCCCATTAGGGAAGGAAGTCCTTAAACAGGGATGGCTGACTACATACAAGAAAGGTGGGGTTTAAACTTGTGGGGGAGGGATAAGGATGGCTGACCAGAAGCCCTCCTCCAGATGAGGGAGTAGCCTCAAGCCCAAGTGGGGAGGGGAAACAGATTGGGGTGGAGGTTTCAGGAGGAGCAGAGGGAGGATGGAAGTATAAGGAATCTGGGTGGGGTTCGACAAAGAGGATCTGGGATAAGGGGTGGGGGTTGGTGTTAGTAAATGCCAGAATCTTGGGAAACAAGTTGCCAGAGTTCCAGGCCATGCTGTTCGGGGTGGATGTGGGAAGGATCACGGAAATGTGGGCCAACAAAAACTATGACTGGGACCTAAAATGTGCGGGGTACACTATGCTTAGGAAGGATAGAAAGGAGGGCAGAGGGGGTGGAGTGGCTATGTTCATTAGAGATGACATAGAAATTGCTAGGGTAGAAGAGGCAGAGGGAAACTTGAGGCCTTATGGGTCACCCACGATCCCCAGAAGGAGATAAGGTCAAGCTGGGTGTAGCATATAGGCCCCGGGATGAGTGATGTTCTAGAGGATGGTTTGCTGGACAACATCATTGCCCAGTGTGGACCAAAAGGGAAGGAGTGGTGTTGATGGGGACCTTATTATGCCAGGTACAAAACTGGGGAACCATGTCCTAAGGTGGCCAAGGAGCAGAGGCTGCTGATGGCTTCCAGGACTGTTCTTAACACAGCATGTGATGGAGCCCACAAGGGAGGGCATGTCCTGGATGTGGTTCTGGCAGATGGGGATCTAGTAAGGGACATGGTTGACAAGACCCCTGACTGGGAGCGACCACAATATTGTCTGGTTTCAAATAAGCATGGGGGAGGGGGAGATCTAGGACACTGGCAGTGGACTTCAGGGGCAGACTTTATGGGCATGAGAAATATTTTCAAGGATCACTTGAAGGGGATTACCTCAATGACAAGTGTGGAAAGGGGATGGGAGGTCATAAAATGGGGACTTCATGAGGCAGTCAGGATCTGCACTAAGTTGAAATGTAAGGGAGCAAGGTCACATAAACCATGCTGGCGGTCCAGTGAGGTACAGGTAGCAGTCAGAGAAAAGAAGGCGGCCTACAAAAAATATAAAACAACAGGAGGGGATAGGGATAAGGAAATGTACCAGCTTGCATCTAGAGAAGTCACCCATATGGTTAGGGGAGCAAAGTCCAGTAAAGAGCAGCAGCTGGCACAGGGGATACATGGAGGGGAAAAGGGGTTCTTCCGGTACATTGGGGAGCGGAGAAAAACTAAAGGCCATCTCAGCAGATTTAGATCAGAAGGAGGGTGGGTGGAAGAGGCGTGGGACCAGGCAGAGGTATTTAACGAGTACTTTGCCTCTGTGCTCACTAGGAAGGGGGATGGGATATCTACAAAGCAAGGCATGAAGGGGATAGAAACATCAGTAAGTGGGATCAGGGGAGCAACAGAAATGGAGCAAGAGGGAGGGAGAGGTACCCCAGGGGTGTCACATCTGGGTAAGGATAAAAGGCCAGTAAGGTGGAGGGACATAGATGCTATCTCTGCCAAAGGTGTGGTTAGCCTCAAGGCCCTAAAGAAAGACAAATCTCCCACGGATGGCATTCATCCGAGAGTACTCATGGAAATTGGCGGACATACTGGCTGCACCCCTGGTGGAGCTTCAGCAGGTCAATGGAGACAGGGAGGGTACCTAGGATTGGCAAGAGGCACATGTGGTACCAATCCATAAAGGGGGTCGAGGGAAGTACCAGGTAACTATAGACCCATCAGTTTGACCTCGTGGTGGGAAAATTAATGGAGATTATACTAAAGGAACGATTGGGGTGGACTTGAGGAAGGGAGGTCTGGATAGTCGGCAACATGGGTTTGTGCCAGGTAGATCATGTCAAACCAACCTTGTGGAGTTCTATGAATGGGTAACATCAGAACTGGACAGGGTAAGCCTGTGGATGTATTATTTCTTGGACTTCAGCAAGGCGTTTGACTTCTGTCCCCACAATGGTCTGTGGAGAAACTGATGGGGTTAGGAGTAGGCCTTTGATGGTCAGATGGATTGAAAACTGGCTAGCTGGACGTACTAGAGAGTAGTGGTCTGTGGGGAGCTCGAACCCTAGAGAGGTTGGTAGTGGGTACCGTGGGGTTTTAGTCCCGAGTCCGATCCTGTTTAATGCATACATATCGGACATCAGGAGGGTATAGGTGTGAAATGAGTCTCTTCACGGATGACTCCAAGATGGGAGCAGAAGTTGAGGGAGAAGAGGGAGGTTGGCCTGCAAGGGACCTGGACACCCTGGAAAGCTGGGCTCACACATGGAAATTAATTAATATCACCAAGTGCAGTGTTGCATCTTGGTCGGGGAACCCTAAACACAGGTTCACTCCTAGGAGGGGAGGCACTGAGGCCCCAATAGGTGAAAAAGACCTAGGGGTCATGGTGGATGCATGTATGAATAACTCTGAGCAGTGCAGGAGAGCGGCTAGCAAGGCAAACAGGATGTTGGGATGCATCGTAAGGGGGATCACCTCTAGGAGCAAGGAAGTGATTCTGCTGCTGTACAATGGACTGGTTAGACCACACCTTGAGTATTGTGTACAGTACTGAAGACCACACTTGAAGAGGGACATACAGCTCCTGGAGAGGGTACAGAGGAGGGCAACAAAGATGTTACGAGGGCTAGGGGATTTGACGTATGAGGACAGACTTAAGGAGCTCTGCCTGTTTTCATTGGAGGAGAGGAGAGACGGGGGGACATGATTGAGGTCTCAAGTACCTCAAGGGAATAAATAGGTAAACATGGAGGGATCTTAGACTAAAGCAGGGAGGTATCACCAGAGAGTATGGTTTGAAGTTGGAAGGTGGAAGGGTGAGGGGGGAAAGAGGAGGAGGTTTTTCATTGAGAGGGTGGTGGACCCTTGGAATGTACTGCCTGGTGAGCTGGTTCAGAGATCCACAGTGGAGGGCTTCAAGAGAGGGTGGGACAGGCACAGAAAGTGGATGTATCAGATAATGGTCTGTCCCAGGGGGGTGGGGATGGATGATACAGGTTTCTGGAGCACAAGGGATGGGAGGGTCTTGGCACCCAACTAAGGATCTAAGGTTCGAGCAGACTCGATAGACCGTAAGGCCTAATCTGCTGGCAAATAGTATGTTAGTATGTTAGATGATATTGCCTCTGTATAGATCCCTGGTTAGACTGCACATAAAATACCTGCCCAGTTCTTGGTCCACATCTAAGGAAGGACATGGATAGATTGGAGACAGTTAAATGCAGGGCCACAAAGATGGTTCATGGCCAGCTGGACAAGACATACAATCAAAGACTGAAAGTCTCAACATGCATTCCCTGGAGGACAGAAAGAAGAGGGAGGACATGATAGAGACTTTCAAATTCATGCAAAGGTTCAACAGCATGGACACAAGTTTGTTTAGACTAATAAACAATACCTCCACCATGTGACATGCGTGTTAGCTGTGTGTGTGTGTGGGGGGGGTTCAAAAAGGATATTAGGAAGTAATACTTCACAGACAGGGACATTGATTGGTGAAACAAACTTCCTGACAAGGTTGTGGAGGCAAAGACAATAGTGGGTTTCAAAAGTAAGTGGGGTGCATATAAAGGAGTTACCAAAAGGAAGGATGAGAGAGGGGCCGCAGAGACTGGGAGAGAGGATGGAGATAAAAGTATCTTCATGTAGGGAATCTTGAGACAGATTAGATGGACTGTTCAGATTTTTTTGTCACCGTCCTATGTTTCTGTCCAAACAGGATAGTTCTATGAGATACAATCTAGGCATAGCAAGTTGCAGAACACGGGACCATATTTTCAAAGGCCTGAATATGCTGCAAGCCCAAGATGCATCAAATATGTGGTGTGCCATGCTTGAGGAATAAAAATGGGAATTTCTATCTTGTGCATCAAATTGATGCTCGCTAGACCAACTTTATTTGGTCTAGTATGCAACAATGCTGGGGACACCGACATGCAGCTTGTGGCTGAACTTTGCCACAAGCTGCCATAAAGATGGTCGTACTGTTGCAACTGTACCCGAGATTATAAAATCAGGTGTAGTTGTGGCATTCAGCCTTGGCAGAGTAAGACTTGGCAAAGATTTGATGTAGGGCTTGAGACAAGCCCTACGTAAACTTCTCAAGATCTGACCAATGAGTTAAATCAACTACAGACATACAGATAGTGACAGTATTTGTTACAGATTCCTCTCCTCAGAGGTACTGTACATAATATTTTCTGTATTACTGTTTTCCTTACAATGGGTTTCTATGTGTTATGAAGTTTCATTTAAAGGATTACAGTAAATTCAACTGACTTCTGCAACTGGCAGGCAGAGAGATGGTTATGAAAAGGCAACTATCAACTCCCCCTCAGCTGTGAGAGCTACTTTATTGGCTCACTTTGCACTGTGACCCTAAAAATACAAAGGGAAGGCAGCACAGAAACTCCAAGAAAGTTCAGAGTGAAGGGGGTTCTCACAAGAGAAGTTCTACTTTGCTGTATAGGGACTCTGTGTGGCCTTACTACCTGGCCTAACGTGTAGTTGGGAAGGACCCAGGAAGCTAAGATTGGCAAAGATGTGGAACTGTGGGAAAAGAAGCCTTTATTCTGGAGTGCACAACCAGCTTGAGTCATCTAGACCTGGGATCAGATCACTGCAACATAATTTCTTTTTTTTATTTAAATCAAAAGAGTTTTATTGATTTTGCATACATAATACAACTAATAAGATAAGAAAAACATATATCTGTGGTGAATAAGCCATTATACAAAAATCTGGATAAATTAAAAAAAAACAGTCTGCCCCCCTCCCATCCTCCCTCTCCCACACCACCTACCCTCGGCGAGGCATAAATATGATTGGAATGAATGGTGACAGCATGGGTACCCAGCTATGAGGCAGAATACAATCTGTGCCTCAAACCTTCATAAACTGTCAGGTAGCTCGTTGTGACCAACAGGAAGCAATCTGGTCATATACAACGTATATAGTTTCCACCATTTTTTGTTAAATGTAGGAATACGGTGTCTAACACTGGCAATTAACTGTTCTGCTCTGAAAGCAAATGATATTTCATGCAACCATTCTGAATAAGTAATGGCTGCCTGGTCCAGCCAATGTCAAAGGACAAGCTTCTTAACTGCCAAAGAGATGAGTGCCATATGATACCTTCTTTCTCTAATCTGTATCTGTGAGAAGTCACCGAGAGAGCAAATAGTTGGGGAAAATAATCCTTGAAGGCCAAAAGCAGGTCAAGCTGGTGTTCAGTTTGCATCCACAAGGGAGATACCTTCTCACAAGACCATAAAATATGTTTTAAGGAACCCTCTTCTTTATTACATCTAGAACATAATGATGAGGGAAGACGACCCATTTTAGCTAGTTTTACCAGGGCATAGTACATGTTGTTTAAGATCCAATACTGGGTCAATCTGAACCTGTCCTGTGAAATGTAAGTATAGAGAAATTTCCAGAGTCGGGGCCAATTAATTTCTATATCAGGTAAAAGAGTGTCCCATATCTTAGAGCCTACCAGGGAGGGGGTGGGACTGATAAGCAGAACTTTATATATTGTGGAGCTTCCATGAGACTGATAGGCTGGACCAGAGATTTGTTGCAAAATTCCTCAAACACAGAAGGTTGCAATCGTTGTCTGAACAGTTCGACTAATAGGTGCCTGAGTTGGTATACTTTGAAAGAAAAAGCTGACCTTAGACCAAATTTAGACAATTATCTCCTGAAAGGTGAGAATGGTAGAACTAGAATAGAAGCCTAAAACTTTAGAATCTTGAGGAATTCTTAGCCAATATGTAAGCAATAATACCCAACAGAGTGGGCGGTATTGTGCTGTACCGGACCACCCAGGGGCGTGATGAGGCCCGACGCCGCAGGCGGAGGGCCTTATAGCCCCTGGAAGGTCCGGTATAGCACAATACCGCCCACCCTGGAGGGTATTATTGCGCTTAGAAAATGGGCTTGTGTATGCATTTTAAATATGTAACAAAATAACAGAAGAAATCACTTTCAGAAGGAATATAAAGACAAAAAAAAATCTTCTTTTTGGTTAAATAATCCCTCCTGTTTGTATGCTGTTCCCTCTCCTGCAACCCCCATAGTCACAGAGCCATTCCCATCTGCTAACAACCCCAGTAGGTTCAGAAAAAGAGTTCTTGTAATCCCCAGCAGTCTCTTGCTATCAGTTCTACTTTTATGTTCCTCTTCAGGACTGTTTTTGTTCCTGTGAGGCGCGACTCTGCCATGCAAAAAAAGAAGCGGAGACCCACAAATAGGATCACAGACAGCAGCGCTCCAAATTACTTTATTTTTCAAAAATTCAGCAGCGCTCAGTTGTTTTTTTTTGTTGTGTGATAACTACGTGTGTGTGTGTCTTAAATGCTGTCCATTGGTGGGGAGAGTGAACACTGCAAGTCACAGGTGAGACCGGTGAAGTTATTCCGGTTTCAGAAAAAAAAAACGGAAGTAATTTCATCTTGTGCGGGGAAATTTGCTTTTTTTGTTTTTGCTCGGCTGATGGTTTGTGTGGACCAAGGAGGCACCGTAAGCACCGTACTAGTGGCATGAAGGAGAGGATGGAGGAGGAGCGGAGGCAGCACCGATCTGTTTGGCTGCCCAGATATGCGGCATCAGTCCCGGTAGGTGCCACTACTACATCAGCTGGTTTTTGAGGGCCTGGTAGCCACGAGGAAATGGGTCTGTCCGATCAGTTCCTCACACTGTTCTGCTTTTCAAAACTTTTGGAAGCGATGTTTATTATATGGTGGAATGTGATGTTTTTCTGCAGCAGGGACTTGTATTAATAAATGTTACCCGACGGGATAGAATGAGATTGATTGTGAAGGAGCATGCAGCCTTGAGTACGGCCAGTATGTGACAGGGCAGAAGCGATCTATTACCTCCTGAAATTAATTTCTGCTCCGGCGGCAACGCTTATTTAATTGACAATCATGTTGCTTTTTTTTTTTTTCCTGACTACAGACAGAGCGCTGGTGATCAGAGTGGTGGGGAAGTTCGATAGCTGATTTATTTAGAATTATTTTTAGATGTTGCGCTGAGTTAACGCTTTACTTTGTTTTTTGGTGGTGGTGGCAATGGTAGTGGGGCATAAATCGCTCGCTAAGTGTTAAAAAAAAAAAAATGGCGATAGTTTGAGAGTGTGCCCAGCTGCTCAGCCAATGAGAAAGCAGGGTGCTGGGCACAAGGATACTTTGCTGGCTATCAGGAAGGTTTGGGCTGGGGCTTTTTATTTGGTGGGCATCTATTGTCTGATAGATGCCCACCTAAATAAGTGTCTCAGCCAATAAGAGGTGAGAATTTTCTTTGCCCATTTTCTAAGGAGAGATAGAATGACCTCCTATCTTAATATTCAGATTAGAAAAAAGAGGCTGAGAGATGTCCTTGACAGGGAATAATTTGATATGACCACTGAGTTGGGATAAAACTCTAAGGGAAATACCAATTGGGGTAGGATATAAGACTTTTGGTAAGATTTTTGCTGGGGAGTAAACAATTCCAGTGGGATCCAATTTGTGAGTAGAAAATAGAGTGGATTCAATTAGGAGCCAAGTGGGTACATAATCTGTTTGTTGCAGGATTGGGGTTACATTTTTATTTTATTTAGGTGTTTAACCAGGTATAGCACACTAAGCTGAAAGCTTTTTTACAGGAGCAACCTGGGAGCACAAGGAGGTTAAGTGACTTTCTCAGAGTCACACAGTATGCAAGTGGAAGCTGTGGGATTCAAACCCAGGTCTGGTTTGCTGGATGTCTCCAGATTTGCAGTTTAGAGCCTTAGACCACTGCGCTATACTGCCTCCTTACACTCCTTATAGACAACCATTTCCCACATTTATAAAGATGACTCACCCAATAGTATAACATGAAGTTGGGGAGATGAAGCCCACCATATTCCATGGGCAAACTTAGGTTATGGCATGATCTTCTGGAGGTTTTGTTGAGCCAAACGAAAAAAGCAACATCAGCATGTATGCGTTTAAAGAAAGTTAAGGGCAATCAAACATTAAGCATATTTAGAGGGTAAAATAATCTCAGAAGAACATTCATTTTAATAATGTTGATCCTGCCCCATAATGAAAGCGGACTATTTCTCCAGCGCAGAAGATCCTATTAGACAACGTTCCAAAGATCTAATAAATTAAGTTTACGCATTACAGATGAATCTGAAGTAAGGTAAATACCCAGGTATTTAATGTAACGGGAAGATCATTTCATACCGAATTGAGCAAAGTGTTGTCTGTGTGTAATATGATTAAGAGGATACATTTCTGTTTTGCTCAGATTCAGCCTGTAATTCTAGTATTTTCCAAAGGTATCAATTATTTTCAGGACCTCCATTAGATAGGAAACCGGGTTTGACAGGTGTAACAGGATGTCATCAGCGTAAACCGATAGTTGTGGAGTCTGGTTCCCAATAGGGATTCCAACAATAGAAGGAGAAGATTTTAACTGCCTGATTAATGGCTCAATATATAAGTTGAAGAGGAAGGGGGGAAAGTGGGCAACCTTGACGTGTGCCAGTGTTTAGAGGGAAAGAAGAAGAACATGTCCCATTACAATGGATTTTAGCTGAGGGAGAAGAATATAAGGTTCAAATCCATTGGATAAACTGGAAAGGAAAGCCCATTCTTTGCAGGGTCATCCATAGAAAAGCCCAATCCACCCTGTCAAAGGTTTTCTCTGCATCTAGAGAAATTAATGCCATCGGGAGGGGTTGGGATTCTGCTTCCTGAAAAATATATGCAAGTTTATGCATATGGTCTGATGACGATCTACCAGACACAAAGTCCACTTGCTCCAGACTAAGAAGACAGGTCCAGACTTTGTCTATTCTACTGGCCAGGATTTTTGCTAAAATCTTTATGTCACAGTTTAGCAAGGATATAGGCCGGTAACTGGCAGGACATGAAAGGGGTTTACCCGGTTTAAGGAGGAGAATGATAGTGGCTTCTAATAAGGAAGAGTCCAAGACATCACCAGAGAGCATGTAACGATAGAGATGGAGAAGAATGGGGATTAAATCCTTGGCAAAAGTCTTGTAAAAGTTAGAAGGTAAGCCTCGGGCTCTGTCTAGAGACAAAGCGTTGATAGCTGATTCTATTTCATGTTGAGAGATTTCAGCGGACAAAAATTCCTGGTGCAAGGTTGATAAAGAGGGTAAGGCAACAGAAGTAATGTATGCTGCAAGTTCTTCTTTGGATGGGGGAGATATCCGTGGGCCATATAGAGAGGAATAAAACTGTTCAAACATGGTAACTATATCCCTTGGGTGGGTTTTTACTGTGCCATCAGGGGTCTTAATCACTGGTATGTTTCTGGAAGCTTCTAGTTTCCAAAGGAGTAAGGCTAACAGATGACCAGCCTTTTCGCTATGGTCTATGTATTTTGCCTGAGTTTTTAAGATAGCAAATTTGGCTTTTTCCTTGTAGGATAGAAGAGTATTCATTTCATAGGCATAATAGAATTTTTAATGTGGAGGGGGTAGAATTAGTGGAGAGGGATTGCTCCAATGTGTTGATCTGAGCAAGAAGGGAAAGAGCCTGCTCTTCCCTCCGTCACTTACGAGTGGACGCTAATCTTATAAATTCTTCCCAAAGGAAACATTTCAGGGCACACCATTTATGATCTACTCTCGGGACTGAGCTGTAGTTGTTCTTTATGAAAGACTGAATGAGAGAGGAGATTCTTGAAACCACATACTCATCTTTAAGTAGTTGAGTATTTAGTCTCCATGAAAATTCCCTATGAAAATTGGGATCTACATTTAGGGAAATCCATACAGCTGCATGGTCAGAGAGGACGATGGATTCTATTCCTGCCATATATAGACCATGAAAGAGAGAATGGCTGATGTCTATATAATCCAACCATGATGAAGAGTGATGGACTGTAAAGAAAAAGGAAAAAGTACAGGACAGTGGGTTCAATACTCTCCATGGATCACATAAGCCTAAGAGATCCAGAAAGTCATGTAAGGCTCATTGTGCAGCTGATAGTGGCCTTAATGGGCCATTGGAACAATCCAAATCCTGAGTGGGAGGGAGACTCCAATCTCCCCCTAAGATCATTGATAAGGACAAGAAGGGAAACAATTTGTCCATGAGATCCATAAAAAAAACTGGGTTCCCCCTCCCCGACTGGACAATAAACACTTCCTAGTATTAGTTTCATACATTTTAGTGTGCCTTTTACTAAAATGTATCTCCCCTGTGGATCCGCAGTGGTTTGGTCTGCTTAAAAGGGCGTGGATCTATTTATCAGTATGGCAGCTCCTCTACTAGCAGTCGAGTTTCCAGAGGCAAAAACGTGACCAGTGTTTTGCCTACAGAGAGCAGTGGCCTCAGATGGGAGCAGGCGGGTTTCTTGGATAAAAGAAATAGTGGATTGCAACAGTGCAAGATGTTTAAAAATGCTATACCTCTTGGTACACTCACGAGCACCCCTGACATTCCATGTCAACAGTTTTGTTATATTACTAGCCATAGTCATAGTATAAAGTATTAAACAACTGGTAAAGTTGATTTAGAATAATTGCCTCACTGCCCCCTACCCCCCCCACATGAAGTATTTTCTGTGCTTTCTATAATGGAATCGTTTAACAATGTCCATGTAGCCAGGCATTCTACAGATGAAAATAACTGAAAAGTATGTGTTTAGAAGGCACAAATTAGATATTTTGAAATAATTATATAAATTGCTAGTAATTATAATAACCCCACCCCCACCCCTTAAAGGACTTCTTAATAACAAACTTATCCCTTACTAAACAACTCCTCCTTCCCACTTTGATAATCTATAACCATATACACTGGTCACCCTTTGGTTCCAAATGAAAAGGCTGGATGTAATAATCACAAACATGGGAGACCACCCCTCTGCAGTCTCTGTAAACACTCTCCCCAGGTCTAAAAACACCTCATAGGGATAGTAGGCTAGACTTACATGAAAATAATAATTACAGACTTCACTATTCCGGTATATAGAAAGTAAATGGAGTGCTATGAGACTGAACCCCCAAAAAACTAGTACGCTGTGCAGCTCTACCTGAGCCTGCATTGTCTAGAGCATCCCGCTCCCTCCTCCCTCCCACTTGCTTTTAAAAGGTAATGATTCGCTTGTCTTGAATGTTGCAAAAATAAGTACTCCATAAGGGGGTAGATACCAAACTCTTAAAGATAGGGGAATAATAAGTAAAATAGCCTCGAGGACCTGAGGTACTACTCAATGTAGCAGCCCAAGCATTAACCCCACAAGACTGCAACATAATTTCTGCTTGAACCTGCAGCTAAATTTAGGTCTGGGATCTGATGAGTGTGTTATGATCTCTGCTTGATTACCTGTCTAACACTACTCCCACTTCAGGTCATTCCTACTAAACTGCCCCTGTGTGAGGAAGGGGTGGTCTATGACCCCAGGAATGACTCCAATGGCAAGAGGTATGGGATGGAATGACTTGCCAGCAGCCACCCTGTGTTCATTGTACAGACCTGGGCTTGGCACTGTCCCCACACCCCCTGATGGCATGGTCCACCAAGACACCTTCTATAAACTCCTGGTGCACCTCAGCGAGAACTGCTCTGGCCATGGCACTTGTGCCCATTTTGGGGAGACCACTTATGTCTGTTCTTGCTGAAAACTTTGTGCTGCATGGGCAAGGACCCCAGTTCCTTCCCACTGCATGCTGCATGCATGCTCAGTATGGCAGTGGTGTGCTCCAACCCATTCCTCTTAATCTCCATCCCTTTGGCTCTGGGGGTTAACAGAGGTTCCTTTGTTGGTCAAAAAATAGATGTTACTTTTCTTTTCACCCTGCACACTATTACTGTCTCCACATGGCAACTTGAGGAGGCCCAATTTATTAAAACTGTAAATCTCATATAACTGGATTCCCATTTTCATCAGCTGTTGCAATTTTAGTTATAAACTGTACCCTCTAGTAATCACTTGGACACAGCGTATGATGCATTAGACAGAGAGTTGCTTGCTAAAATTCCAAATATTTATTTACAAAAGTCAGTGTACTCAGCCTGAAGTAGTGAGACTACAACCACAGCTCCCATTGGGGCCCAGTTTCAAATCAGCAACACAGACACACCCTACTAACCCTACTATTCAACAGCAATTACGTATAGCATCACTTTTCTGTACCTGTTCTTTGACCAGTCATAGGTTTGAATCTAACAGCTTCATTATATTTCAACATATCTACTTCAGGCTGAGTGCACTGAACTCTGCCCAGCAGCGGAGACTGAACTCGGGGATTGCCAGAGCCTGTAAGAGGTAAAGTGTCCTGCACTACAGCCTGACTGTTGTGAGGCACTTCCCACCCACACCCTTCATTTATTGATGCTAGCAGGTCACGTGTCCTACCCTTCTTTTTACTAAGTGTCTACTTTCCCATTTGCAGCTTATAGACACCAACCACAAGGGGTTGCTGTACTCTCCACTATAGCTCCTCGTTTAACTCTCTACCCCTTCCTAGCAACTGTTTGCAAACCTACCCACTAGAGGTCCCTGCAGTTCCCTTTGAATCCTTTCTGCCACCTACTTTCCTCACTCCTCTCATCAGCCTACCACTAAGCACCTGGCAGCCTCAAACCTAGTACCTTTTTTCCAAAGTCTACTGACTAACCACTAAGCCAATGAACCAGGCCAACATCTTCCTCTACTTTCAAACTCTTAACCCTTCCTCCCTCCTTTTCTGAATTAAAAAACTTTCTACACACTGTCCCTAAGCTGTGTTCAAACCCAGCATCCTTGCAGTCAGAGTCAGCAGCTCTACCTCTTAACCACTTTGTCTACCTATTTTATTCCTACTTTCTATGCCTTTTAGTCTCTTACCCCCCCACCTGCCAAAATATAAGTTTACCATTTCTGTCTTGCTGCCTTTGAACCCTGCACCCTCACTGTCAAAGTCAGCAGTTCCACCACTCAGCTACCACACCCGTCTATTATTTCAGCAGGATTTCAAACTCTAAAAAACACTCTAACCCTCAGACACTACTAAAGTGTTATCTGATTGTTTCTGCAGACCTTGAACCCAACTCCCTGCTGCTACAGCCACTGGCTAGGCTCCTTTCTGCTACCCTGGGCAAGGCTTGAAACTAGTGCTCTGTGTACCTCAGGCACCAGATCTGTCACTGCACCAAAGCGGCAACTACACTTAGAGGTGACCACTCACTACTATCATCCTAGTTCCCCCATTCTTTCTTCACTTCAGCTCCCCCGCCCTTACCAACTATGCATGTGCACCCCCTGCTCACCGGCCTCTCTCTTCTCCTCCTCCTTCTTTTGCCTTCCACCAACCCTATTGTCCCTATTAACCCTCGGCCTCACTACTCCAGTGTTCCTACCTACCCTCCTGTCCTCCCTACCTCTTACCACTACCTCCCTCCCTCCTCCCTCCACACACCCCATATGCCCCTCCACCTCACCCCCATCCAGACATTACCTTCCTCCCCTGCCCTTACGATCTGATCATGCAAGCCTTCTCTGCCTGTGCTGCCCTACCCACCCCCAGCTACGAACCCCTTTCTCATCCTATAGCTCCCAGAACTCTCATCTGCCACCCTCTGACCAGAGCAGTTCTCTTCCTTCTACTCCTGACAGGAACATACATCCCAACCCAGGCTCTGCCCCTCCCACCCACCCACTCAGCCCACTGGTCTCCAAGTAGCCTCCATGAACATATGCAGCCTGCTGAAAAATTTGATGCCCTACAGTGCTGGGCCTTGGCTCATCAACCAGATATCATAGCCCTGGTTGAAACCTGGCTGTCCAAATCCACCCCTGACTGATTTGTCTCTCCCAGGCTATACCTTATACCGAGGACCGAGTAGGCAAATGAGGGGGAGGCTGTGCAATCTACACTAGGGACACAATACTTGGACATGCACTCCCACTCCTGCCCTGTAAATGGGGCCCAGGCTCTACCTCAAACTCACCCCAGACCCCTCTAGGATCCCTCTCTATCTCACCACGGCCTCACGCTCCCAAAGAACCAGCACCCGCCATGGTATCTTTAACTGACTACCTGGCCACCCTCCACCATAAGGCGGTACAAATCCTAGTTGGGGACCTTAATGTAAATTGGCTCAGCACCTCCTCTTCCGTGATCAGAGACTCATTTGCCGCCCAAGACCTGATGCAACTCGTCACCCAGCCCATGAGAATAAACCCTAAGAGAGGTATCAGCACCCTCCTGGATGTTATTATAACCAACCGACCCCAAAAAATCCAAAACATCCAGGTCCTACCAGACTCATTAAGTGACCACTCCCCTATCCTATTTCATTGGGCAGTCTCCAATCCCAAACCCAAAGCCCAGACCACCCTCCGCAGGCGCCTCTGCCCTGGTGGGCTGAAAAAACTTAAAGTATTCCTCACCCAGATAAACTGGTCCCCCATTCATCGTGCAACCGACATTGACACTGCCCTCGCCTTCTTCACACACACCTTCAACATGGCCTGTGATCTCTTTGCACCCTTCACCAAAATCCGTCCAAAAGCAGAATGCTCCCTGGGTTAGCCTGCCCTTCACGATTACTAAGAAATCGGATAACCTCTGGCACCTTGCCACTGAAACGGGTCGCCTGTCTGATAGGCAGGCTTACAATGCAGCCTGGAATAAGTGCTCTTGGGCCATCTGAAAGCCAAGGCCGACCATTACCAGGCCACCCTTACCTCCTCCTGGGGCTCGGCCCGGACTTTCTGGGATAATATTAAACTACTTAATGGAAAATCGTGCTCCCCTGCCCCATCCCAGCTCACTAGAAATGGCACTACCACCACCGAGCCTGCCACCATAGCTAACTGGCTCAACACCGCTTTCACTGACCTTAGCTCAGTCCTCCCTAGTAATTTCTTTGACCCTCCCCCCAACAAACCTCCCCCTGTCTTCCAGCACCCCAGCTTCCACCTGCGCAAGATTTCCACCCGGGAAGCCAGACCCATCCTAATCAAAGCATTGAATAGCAACGGTCCCGGCAGTGACTCACTGGACCCCAGTATCCTCAGGCTGGTGCTAGATGAAGTCCTTGCCACACTCACCAGCCTAATTAACCAATCACTCTGCCTGGGACAATTTCCCACGGCTTGGAAAACAGCCATAATCACACCAATTCATAAAGGGGGGACAGGTCGTCAGCCAACAACTACCGCCAATCTCCATCCTCCCCCATCTCTAAAGCCCTGGAGAAAGTGGTGTCTATTCAAATCACTGATTTTCTGGCTAAGCAAAAATCTTATGCCCAGAGCAACATGGCTTCCTGGTGCTGGTCACAGTACCAGCACTGCCCTAATTGAATTCTCCAACTTCCTACACTCCTCCTTGATACCAGCTCCCTAGCTGGTGCAGTGTTCATCAACCTCAAAGGCTTTCTACACCGCCTCCATCCACTTCTGCTGAATGCCTTCTGCCACACTGGTCTCTCGGCTGGCACCCTAGCATGGTGCACAAGCTATCTTGCCGCTCGATCACAGTGTGTAAAAATCAATGGGATACTGTCTGATACCCGTCCCATTCACTCTGGGTTCCCCCAAGGCTCCATCCTGGGCCCCCTTCTCTTCTCGCTCTATCTGAACACCCTACCCAGTGAATGCCCTGGCAAAATTCTCCTGTATGCAGATGACGCTGTTGTTTTTGCCACCCACCGAATCCGTCTCCCTTCAGGACACCTTACAGCAGTCTTTCAATAGTGCCGAAGCTTGGTTTAAGGAGCACAGACTCAATATCAATCTTAAAAGACCAAAGCTATGCTCTTTTTCCCACCCCCAAAACAAAGCTAGCAACCACCCACTCTGTATCCTTCCTTGTACCAATCAGCCACTGGAACAAGTCTGCTCCTACAAATACCTTGGGGTTACCTTCGACTCAGCCCTCACATTTCACACCAACATCGATGTCTCTAACATCCGCCACTACTATTAATGCCTTGGCATCCTCTTCCATCATAAAACCTGCCTTCCCCAAATGCACTCTGGCTCGCTGTTACGCCATCCGTTTTGTCCCTTGTAGACTATGGTCTACCAGTCTATGGTGCTGCCGACACCACTGCACTCAAAAAATCACTTAACCCTGAATAAAGCCTGCAGATTGATTACTGGTGCCCTAGGCTCACACACACCTGTCAGCTGTATGTCGAGGCTAAACTCCTTACCCTGGATGAATGGCTCGATATCAAACCTGTCTCCTCACGAAAAACCCTACTGGCCTCTCCTCTGGGGTAACGGCATCCATCCACCAGAGCCCTCCCACTATTGCAACATGGTCATCCAACAAGACCACTTAATGGTCCCCAGATCAAGAACCAGCCGTGGCCAGAGGTCCTTCTGCACAGAGCCCCATCCTGGTTTAACTCTCTCCCTGCCCCCATCACCAATGCCACCACCATCTCCAAGTTCAAAACCACCCTTTGAAACCAGCTCTTCAACACTCGTAGCTGCTCCTGTCTCTGAAAGTAGCCTCCACCTCAACTTCTCATGACAACGCCCACCGGGAGGCTCTCCACCTAGCCATCCCCACCACCGCTTCCCGGTACACCGTGTCTATGTCTAACCTGGCCAGTGCCAGCTGTTTCATTGTATACCTATTAGATTGCTCAATTTTTGATACCAACTTGTGTAACACCTGTTCTCAATTACATGTACCCTGTAACCTAAATGTATTTGTCTGACCTCAGTGTGATGTGGTGCCTCTGTTGAACGCCTATTGTTTTGCAAACCTATGCTATGTAACCAAAAACACTATGTATGTCCTTAATGTGACGAGGTACCTTTGGAAACGAGCCTCTGGCTCAAAGGTTGTAAACTGATTTTTACAAATAAATAAATAAATAAATTATTAAAACAAAAAGCTTATTAAACATTTCCAGAACAGTTCCCTCCAGCACACATCTGTATTTTCAGTTCTACCTTTCCCATTACTTCTAGATAATATAAGGGATTCCCTTTCCAGTTGGGGACCTCTAGTGGTTGCGAGCAAGTTGAGGACATTGAGATGAATCCAGCCCTAAAGGACACAGAAGGAATGACATGGTGCCTTTGGCAGAAGGCAGATGAAGGAGTGTATCTTTCTGACTACACAGATTAGCACCCTCTGAGGTATTGGCTAAAGTACCTCAGTTAGCCTTCCCCCAGTCCCCTGCCTCCATGGTTGTTGGAGTCAGTGTGTAAGGGTCCCAGTATACAGTGACTTACCCTCACCAGATACCAGTCCAACCTTTCCCATTAGGTTCAGATTCTTGGTGCCAACTCAGCAGATGTTCCCAAAAATACAAGTCCATTTGGCCACAGGCCTCTGCCAGTTAATGATTGTCATCTGCAACTTCTCTACTGTTTCTAGATACACACAACAGATAGTGCAAACATTTTCAGAAGACCCTTCTTCAGGGTGAGTCCCCAACAAGTCCCCACTGCCCCCAATTTTGGACCCTAGTCAGAGCCCAAGACCCTGGAGACCTGCACTGGAGGGAGCCAGTGGATCTGAACCCAGGAACTCTGCCAATATTCCTGGGCTTGCAGGCAAAATACAGCCAGTTGCAGGCAGAGAAGCATACTCGTACATGCTAAAGCTGGAATACTGCACATTTGCACCCCAGACTGGGATACCAAAACCCAGAACTGCTTTTGGTAAGCAAGAGCCCCTATTTATGTGTCCCCAATGACTAGTAAAACTCTGCCTGGGAACTCTCCCATCCAGTGGACAATTGAAGGTGCAGCTGGCACCTAGACACACCACGATAAAGCACATTGTGATAACAGGATGTACATCATTAAATATTTCAGAATACTGATCCCAGGGCTAGAACTAACCCTTTAAGTGCACGTTAATCACTGGTAAATTATTTTTCTTTTGTAGACTATATAGCATAGCCCCATTGTATCATTTGTCATCATTTCTTAGCTTTTATGTGGCTCCTGGTAACCCTGACTTACACCTGCAACATAGAGTGAGACCTGAGACTTCTTCCTACAACAAGTGTACCATTCTCAATTGCTGGTGATCTTTTTAGAACTGAATCCCATGGGGCAAAAATCTATGCCCAAAGAAAGACCTGTCCGGGTTGGAATCTAGACATGGTTCAATTTAATCTTTTTATCAGTTATTTATAACCTTTACTGCATTTTGATTTTACTTGTGTGTTCTATTGTTCCCCATTTGTTGTCTATACAACTTGAAAGTTCTGCAAATATTAACTATCTTATACTGTATTTAATTCATGCAGTGTTTTAAGATATACAGGTAATTTATTTTCCTGGCAGCTCTGGACTACCAGGGAAGATTTTGGATGCCTATTGATCGAGTCTGGGAAGGGGGGACCACTAGACTACCAGGGATGAGGAGATTGGGTATATTTAATATGACAACAGTGATCGGGGATGGGGAGAACACCAGACTACCAGGGAATGGTGATCAGAGCATATAATTTATGGAACAGCGATCGGGGGTATTTTCTGATACTACTGTGATTGGGAGTGTTCTTTAATCAGTCAGTGATCGGGAGTGTTATTTATTATGTCGGTGATCAGGGGTGTTATGTGATATGATGGCAGTCAGGGGTGTAATTTGGTAAAATGATGATTGGGGTATGTATTTTATAAAATGGTGCTCAGGGGGGCCACTAGACTACCAGGGATGAGGGAAATGGGGCATTTTATGCTTTGAACAGTGATCGGGGTTGGGGTGACCACTAGACTACCAGTGAACCCAGCCCTAAACAGTGCATAGACAGGTCTGTGCACAGTTTAGGCCTGGGTTTCAGAAGTGTAATTCTGCACCACTGTTGGTGGCCTATTTGTGCTTCTGAACAGTTTTAGTATTGTGCTGCATGGCATATGCATAGGGGACCCCTCATTTGCATAGGCATAGCACAATATTGCCTGCATCGGTGCTGTCGGTGGTGCGCCTTGTATCTGTGCTCTCTGAATATGGCAATGCCCTCGACAGCTGACACATCTCTAGGTTTGTGCAGTGCATCTTGGGATACACTGCACAAATCCTTTGAATATGGGGCCCTATGTTTCAATGTTACTATGGTGCTATCCACCAGGATCAAATATTCTGTGCTATATTTTAGTTTACTACATGACAAAATGGAGAAATTACCAAATGGATTACAATGAGGTCCTGCAGTATCCTGCAAAATATCCTAGCAAAAACTGACAAGAGTACTTGATCCTGGCAGACAGCACTGCACCATAGCACTGACCTGTGGTCTATGTTTTCAATGCTAAGGAACACCATCATCTCCCAGGGTGATGCCAAAGACCATCCCTGTCTAAGGGTGACACTCAATGGAAGGGGACCCTCTCAGCAAAAATGTATATTTGCTCCTGGATGCTGTCATTACTGTAACGGTACTGGTTTCAAACACAAAAGACTTGTAGTCAGTAATTACAGAAGACAGTACTGAAGCACACATAGTGATTATGGTTGATAAATTGTGGAAGTTCATTACTGTTTACAGTGAGGCCCAAAAACCTGAATTTATTAAGGCTTGAGGTAGTTTGGCATTATTACCTGGTTACTTCTGCATGTCCCCAGGCAATGTAGAGAGGCTATACCAACACTCACATCTCCTTACAGCACAGTGTCTAAAATGGCTCCATCAGCTCTCATATCTCGATCACATCACTTTTATGAGAAAGGTTCACCAGCAATCATATCTCATTTATGAGAATGACTGTTCTAGCGATCACATCTCATTCTGCAGCTTTAGGAGAATGGCTCCATCAGCACTCACATCTCAAGAGACGGCAGATATCAGCCTCAAGTCAGGCATTACCCTCTGTCTTGGAGTATATGAATAACCAATCCCACTCCTCCACACACTTCTGCTCAGTTTAATGCTGGGCTACCAATGTTACCAAACTGCCTCTCTAATTTGACTTATTGATTCTTTAGATCTGTGCCCCTTCGTCCTCCTCCCTTGGGCATAAGCCTATGAAAGCTGTACTGGCATAGATATATTTCAAATAAACAGGTAGATAAGTAAGGGCCTCAATGCTCTGCTAGCAATGCCCCGCCCCCACACACACACTTGCATCTTAAAGTCTCTCTTCTTTATAACTGTCTCATGGGTCATAATGATCCTTATCTCAGCATCTGGTTTATGTAGGACTCTGACTGTGAAGGCCTATGATAACAGAACATGGGATATCCAAGCACCCACCCCAGTGGCACTTCCTTTGAAACACCAGCATTAATCTACAGATGCAGCATTTCCTACCTTTCTGCAGTATTGCCGACTGGGTAGTAAAGGCGGTTCTTTCATTATTTATTAATTTGTAATTTTTGATCAGGAAATGCATACTAAGTTAAGAAAGCTTGTTTCCAGGTGCATCCAGATTGGGGGGAGGTTTGCATGGACTGGTTTTATTGACAGTGGGAATGTTGCCAATGACACCTGGAAACTCCCCAACTCTGATGGTAGGGGGAGTTGCTGTCCCTATGGCTGAGAAACCTGTGAGCAGTCATTCTACTGGTGAACATACAGGAGAACAGATCTTAGGTCCTACAGATCCAGCTCTGGAGATTCAAAAAATGCTGGATGAAGAATCTGACGATGTGAGTGCTGAAATGGATACTGAGCGTGAAGAGGTGTTTTCCAAAGTTACTTTAGTGAAAACGTTATAGCCAGAGCAAAGGAAAAGGCTGTTTCACCTTTTAAAAGCTTCAGAGGAAGAATTGGTACAGCACCCACAACAGCTGCCCAACAGCGAGGAAGACAGAGCCAGTGCCTGTGACGCAGTATCATCAAATGAGCCACACAGACAACAGCCAACACCCATGTCAGAACACTGTGAACACAATTCTGTAAGTACAGAAGTTGAGAGTGTAGTAAATAGTGGAGAGACTTCTCAAATTGCTGAAGGGAATGATATTACTGTGTCTGATTTCAGTAATAAGGAGGGCATTGTGACAGATATACAGTCAGATAACCTCACTGAACCATCAGCCCCTAAAACTATTTTGCAATATAAAACTAATGCAGATGAGGGTTGCTCTACACACAATTTTTTAGAAAAAGTCATAGATGCTGGCCCAGATCCTATCCCTTGGTCAGTGGACAATGCCCTTAAAGGTGCTGGATGGAAAAGAGATGAAAATGGGATTTGGCAAGCAGACCCAGCATATTGTAGTGCTCAGCCAACAGTTTCTGAAGCTACCAAACAATATTGCACTGAATCTGACTTAGATTTACATTCGCAGGACATGAGGCCTAACTCCCCAGCCCCCCCCCCATTGAGGATTCGAGCTCTGAAAATTGTGATCAGGACCATCAATCCCAAGACCAAACATGGGGAGAGAGGATGGAAAATGACACTACCACACCAAACATATGACAAGACCCTCTCACAGCCCCTCAACTTTGGGCACAGTTTCAGAGAAGGGTTCAAGTTTTTCAAAACGCTGCCCTAGCGCAGAGAAAAAATGTGGTTCAACTACAGTACCTAGGAGGCCAAGATAAAGCACCAGATAGATTGTATGTTGGACACACACTAATAAAAGACTCTTTAAGATTTTTCTCAAATGAGATTTACACTTTAATACATGCTCCTGGTGGTACTATATTAAATGTAAGTTTTAAAACCCCAGTTGGTCTGGACAGATTTTGGGCATCCTATGAACAACTGAAATTCATGGTCTTGTGGCTTCTATTCCTTGCTATCCCTCTCACAAAGCCTGCTATCAAACAAGTGACTATTTTGTTAAGAAATGAAGGTATAAATGTGAATGATATTAAACACTGGTTGCAGTAGAGGAGTGACTTACTGGGGGAACCTGCACCAATTTTTGACGATGAGCATATTTGGACTGGGGGTGGAAATTTAGGGTAAAACTCAGAATGGGGCCTCATGGTCCTAAACATCTTCCAAGCTGTTTTTTTGGGGGGTAGGGATAGAGGGCATTGCTTTTACCCTGGGCAACCAAAGACATGTTTTAAATATGGGTCTCTATCCCACCTCAGTAATGCGTGCATCAAGATAAAATGTAATCTGTGTTTGGAATTTGGACATAACAGCACCCAGTGTTTGAATGTTTTTAGATGTAATCTTTGCAATGAAACAGGACATGGCTATACAAATTGTGAATGGGCCACTCACAACAGAACTGATCACCCAGACCAAGATCATATTATTAATAAAGCCCAAAAAACAAGCATTGAAAAGCAACAAAAGGTTAATGAAGAAACATGAGCCAAGAGCAGAGAACAGAACCCCTGATCTTGAGGGGAGGGGGGAAGCAGGGCACTGATCAGCAACTTGATACACCACGGGTTAATCCTGCTGAGGATATGGAAACAGAAAACTTAGGAGAAGATCCCTCATTACCAGAACAAATGGCTGAGAATCACACTGACCCTGTACTACTGGAAACATCATAAAATCCAAAACCTGTTAATGAAAGAGACATTATGCCCCTTCCAGCCATACAAGAAGTTCAGAGAAAAAAAGGAGGATATGGAAAGCCAACCCAAAGGTTAAACAACCAAAAACCTCAGAGTCACCACAAACTATTCAGCTCACTAACCGTTATGAGATTCTATACCCACAGGACTCAGATGGAGAATCTGAAACTTCTTCCGATATTTCTTCCCAACAGGGAGCCTCTTCAGACACAGAGAATGATCTACTGGAAGAAAAAGTTGTAGTGGCCAGAACTAAGACTAAACAGCTTGGAGTGAGGCCCCAGAGAAGCAGTAGGCTAGACAAAGACAAAGTATAAACAAAATGTGAGTTTTTGTGCATTTTTCCTTTTCTATGTTATGCAGGCTGTTCAACCCCTGAAGATTGCTACATTTAATGCTAATTGCATTAAGAACCCTAGGTGTAGGGTTGTGACTTTTTCCCTAATTAAAAATTTGAAGCTGGACATCTGTTTTCTTCAAGATACATGGTTATCTTCCATGAGTGACATTACAGCTGCAGGGAAATTGTGGTGCTGGGGATCCTCTTTTTTTTCAATGGGTGACTCTACCTGTGATGGGGTGGGAATCCTATTTATAGGACATGACTTCCAGGTTACATGGTTTCCAGATTTGTCTCCAGGGAGAACATTTTTATTAGATGTATATTATCAGAACATTGCTTGGAGATTAATCAACATATATGCTCCACAAATGAAGAAAGAACGCATAGATGTATTTACTGTAATTAAGCCATATCTATTTATGTTGAGACAAGTAATATTGGCTGGGGATTTTAATTGTGTGCAGGAAATTAAAGATAGAGAGGCCAAAACTACAAAGCAGTTTTGTAATATCAGATCATTATATCAGATTATAGATCAGAGTAGAATGACAGATTGTTACAGAGTGATTTATCCAACAGATGGTTATATCTTTTATAAGAGTAAGTTAGCTACAAGAATTGATTTTCTTTTCTCCTCTCAGTCTCTTAAAGTACTGCAGGTCCACACTATTCCAGTTGAAAACTCTGACCACCTCATGGTACTTATACATGTTTCCCAAGACCTAGAGATTCCAAGAGGTAAAGGACACTGGAGGCTTAATTCTAACTTAATACAAGACCAAAGTTGCAGGATACAAATTCAAGATCTCTTACAAGCTAGGAAAACAATAGCTTGTCTGGAGGATGATATTGGGAGATGGTGGGTAGATACAAAAATGGCTCTTAAAAATGAATTTGTGAGTTTTACTAGAGATAAATATACGGATCAGTACAAATCTTATTTAACTTTGAGAGCTCCGCTGTATAAATTTTATACATTGACTAACAAAGGTTATGGGGAATTTTCGGGCCAGATTAAACAAATTAAAGCTAAAATGGAAGAGTTGCAGTATTCAAGGGCTGCCTCTTTATTGCAAGAACACTGTATAAGTACCCTGGGCAAATCCACTTCTGGTGATATCTTTGAAAGTTGCAAAACTAGACAGGGTAATAAAAATATGGGCAGTCTGATAACCCCGGAAGGTAACAGAGTAACTATGCAGGAAAAGATCATGACCACCATAGAATCTCATATGGCCTCTTTGTATGCTGATCCTGAGCTTGAAAATAGTTTCTTACAGGATATGCTTAAAAATGTAAAGGTACCAGAAATACCAGAATCCGTTTTGCAGCACTTAGTTTCCCCAATATTGCAAGAGGAAAAAATTAGAGGTATAGACACTTTAAAGAATAATACATCTCCTTGAATAGCTGGATTAACAACAGAATTCTATAAAACCTTTAAACTTGAAATAGTGGAAATTTTGGAAGTGGTATTTAATTCAATATTAACCACAGGGCAAATCCCTCCACAAATGGGGTTAGCCACACATATATTTATATTAAAACAAAATGATAGAGAATTGCTAAAAAATTGGAGACCATTAGCAATATTAAACACAGATACATTTAAATGAAAATCTTAAATTCTCAATTTAGTGAGGTGGGCCCATATGTTATAGAGCACAGTCAAACTTGTTCGATAAAAGGTAGAAGTCTTCATGATAATCTATTTTTTTAATTTAGTTGTTTAACCAGGTATAGCACACTAAGCTGAAAGCTTTTTTATAGGAGTGACCTGGGAGCACAAGGAGGTTAAGTGACTTGCTCAGGGTCACACAGTATGCAAGTGGAAGCTGTGGGATTCAAACCCAGCAACTCTTGTATTACTAATACAAGAACTGGTTACATTAGGCAAAGCAGATCAAATTAAAGGTTTTATGTCCCGACCGGAAAACAATATACAATACAAATAGCTGGGTATAATATAGACACTGTTTATAAAGGGGTACAGCTAAGCCTAAATTCAAAAATGGGAGAGTATTTAATTGATAAAAGGATTCCCCCCAAAATGTGGGACACAGTGTGGTTGTGTGCACATGGCAGACTTGGTTTTATTATTACTTTAGATCAAGAACATGCATTCGACAAAGTTTCCCATGTATATCTGCAAGAAGTCTTAAAACTTTATGGAATACCCCATCAATTTAGAAACTGGATAAGTTCTGTTTATAGTATAGTAGCTGTTAGTATACCTATGATAAATTAACATTTGGGGTGAATGGTGAAAACCAGTAGAGCGGTTAGACAGGGCTGACCATTAAGTCCACTGTTGTATGTTTTCTGCATTGATCCTCTTTTAAAATTAATTAATCAGGTGATAACTTTGAGTCCCATAACATTAAGTACAGGTGATCCAATTGTTAAAGCTATAACTTATGCAGATGATGTGAGCCTCCTTCTACCTGATATCTTGAATGCTAAAAGAGCTTTGGATATTATTCAAAGGTTTTCTATCATTTCAGGAGCTAGAATAAACCGCAATAAAAGTATGGGCTATTCATTAAGTGCTGCAACAGAAATTATGGAAAATACTGGAGAAATCAAAATATCTAATTCTTAAATAAATATATTAGGGATACATTTTAGTAAAGGAGACATGGCCACTTTAAACTGGACAGAAAAAATAGATATGATTCTGGAAAAGGTGATGAAATGGAAAAACTGGCAGCAGACAAAAAAGAAAAAAGTTATGTTCATTAAAACTTTCTTGATTTCAATTTTTACTTATGTATAGTTTTTCCACCCCCTAGTAACTTGGACTCTAAATTACTAAGCTTGGTGTTTTTATTAATATGGGGATCAAGACTAAATCCTCAAATGGGAAAGGCTGTATAAGGATTATAAACAGGGAGGTATTAACCTCATCAATCCTATAAGTTTTTTCTATAGTTTATTCTTTCAAAATAATGTTGCGAAATTTCAATCTCCTGCCAATGCAGAATGGAAAAGAGTTGCAGCAACATGGTTACTTCCATTGTTGAATATCTGGAATAAGTCTCCAAAGAACCTAAAAAATCAATAATTCTCACAGTACAATTATTTTGGCCTGTAATTGAAAAAATTAAGAAATGGGATTTGACAGTAACACAAGCTTCATGTCCCGACCGGAAAACAATATACAATACAAATAACTGGGTATAATATAGACACTGTTTATAAAGGGGTACAGCTAAGCCTAAATTCAAAAATGGGAGAGTATTTAATTGATAAAAGGATTCCCCCCAAAATGTGGGACACAGTGTGGTTGTGTGCACATGGCAGATTTGGAGTTAATGGGAACGCCAAACATAAGTGAGTAGAAGAAAGGTGGTGTCTAAGGACTACATGTTATCAGGTTGAGGAAACATTAGAGTGTTTTCTTATCCAGTGTCCTAACTCTAGGGAAGTGTGGTCTGCTATTAGTATTACATGGAATAATACCTTTTGGAAAACCTTGTTGTATGAAGAAGTAATAACTGGTTATGCTAGGAAATTGCATGGAATTGAAGAAAGTACGTTATGTGTAATTCTAACATGTTTTAAATTTATCTTATGGCAAGCTAGGTGTAAATATGTCATACAACAGGTACAGCTATTACCTAACATGGTGGTACAAATGATAAAGAAAGAAATTAGGCAAATTTGGTTACATGATGCTAAGATCTGTTCAAATGATATACTTTGGAAACGCTGGAGAGGATTGCCTCAAAATATTTATATAGACAGGTAATACTGTAACAAAAAATATGAAAGGAAGTTACAATATAATCTGATAGAGGCAATATATTGGAAAGATGAAGGCCCTTTCTTTGGTTCTTTAATCTGACACTTTTTTTTGTATATTAACTACCTGATCATTTCTTCTTTGTTTTGTAATGTGATTATATATTTTTTTGTTTTCATTTGAGTATGTATTCATTGTACAGCGGTGGTTTTATTTATTTTTCAATAAAGAATTTCCCTACTCCTTCTGCAGGGGAACCTCTGGTCATCTGATAGTTTGCCATGATGGTGGAGTCTAGTGGAAAGGAGAAGATGGAGGTAACAGAAGCAGAGGAGCAGGCATCCTTCCCTGCTTCAGAAATTCCAGGGGCCAATTCAAATTATGATATTTCCTTAATGAACATAGTAAGGGAGATGGAACTGGGCTTAATCAAAGAAAAGACAACAGCAGAAAAAGATTTGCTGAGTCAACAAATACAAGAAGAAGACAAAAGGCTTAAAAATGCATTGGAAGCAAAGAAACAACACCTGTTACAGTCAGTAGCAGAGGAAGAATTAAAATACCAGCAACAGAAAGAAAAGCTTTCAGCCATTCTGTTAAGCTCCAACACTTCAGACCCTGACAGCACTGTCAAACAGACACAGCTGCTACAACTCAGACATAGTGGTGCAGCTGCATCAAAGGCTTCCTGCCAGGCAGAATCTGACAGCAGCGGTACAGTCACAAACTGTGTACTGCATACTTGCGGCAAGATTACAGAAGTCAGAATGCCTGAGAAAAATATGGAGCACAGGACTGAAAACAACATGTGCTACACAAGCAGTTAGTGCATTGGAAAACTTCATGGGACACCAGCAAACAATAATATAAAGTACCATAAAACCAGCTGCTGCTAAAATGGATAACTTGCTACAAAGACAATCTGAGCTGATTCAGCCACTGAGTAAGACTGTGTTGGGACTGGCACGAACAGGCCGACAGCTTGGCCTAAGGCACAGTATCCCAGTCTCTGCTGTCACTGCTGCACAGATTTTTGAAGAGCAATTACAACATTTAAAAACACAGCAACTTGGTAGCAGAGTCAAAGTGGGAGAACAAGGAATACCAATAGTACCAGGAAGATCAAACTGGAGCATGTAGCAAGCTCTGCAAGTGGCTGGATGGGTGAAAGAAGGAAATAAATGGAAATCATTGAGTGTGCTCACTGATGAAGAAATTATGCTGGGATAGAAAGGGAGCAGGGGCTAATAAACAAACAACAGAAGTGAGTCTTAAAAGGGCAAACTGTAAGTACAAATGAGACTGGGGGAACCAGAAAACAATGATGCCACAGTCATTTAAAAAGAAAGCTGGCTTAAATAAGGCAGAGGTGGTTACACCACAAAATGATGGAATTGTTCAAAATAATGTTGAGCAAAGTCATACAAATGAAATAGAAACAAGTCCTGAAACAGACGAAGATGGAGACAGTTTCTTGGGCCGGGGGAATTCAGGAGAATGGAAAATCAAACTGAACAAACTATTGAGACTCAACAACAAAAACCTTTCAGAATGGCAGATTTGTTTTCAGGAACTGGAAAACAAGTTTAAAGGAGAAATGCAGTGCACTTGATGTATTAAGGGGGTTTAGAGACTATACCTAACAGACAGTATGTAATTAGACAATTTATTTATTTGTATTTTTGATGACCGGGTGGGCCAACTGAGACATTCAAGTCCCTTTTTCAGGGGCACCCCGGGGAATAGAGGTATTCCATACAATACATTGTGACATAGTATTTAACAGACGATTGTACAGGAACAGAAGTGAGACATCAATAGTAATGATCCGATGTGGGTACGGAAACAAAATCAAGATATCATCAGGTCCAGAGAAAGTGATATTCTGGTGCACATAAATGTCTTACAATGTACCACATGGCAATATACATATCCTACTTACATAGCTTTTACAATATTATATAATATAATACATAAGTATTGGCAGGGGAGTGGAGATAAGGTGAGGCCGGGGGGGGTGAGGATCAAGTATTAGGTAGGTGAGTCCAGACGGAGAAGTGGAGAGAAGGTGAAGATGGGGAAGGGTGGAGGAGTGAGGTAATAGGATTAGGTAGGGAAGGGCACAAAGAGAGGGAGAGGGGTGGAGACTTGAGGAGTTGCAGGTTGAACAAGTGAAGAATTAGGTGCAGTTACAAGTGGGAGGAGGAAAGAAGATTTCTTTGAAGTACCTTTTAAATTGGGGAATTGTTAAAATCCTTGATGGGTTTTGGGATGGCAGAATTATATGCTGTCATACATGTCGGAGGTGAATCTACTTACAATATCAGTAGTAAAACCATACAAGCACTAGAAAAATTTGGGCAAAAATATGACCAGATTAAAAATTCATCTTTGTGGTCCCCATTTATTGCCATCCTGCTAACTAAGTCAACAACAAAAACAATTACATTACTGTTCCAAAACGAATGTGTGAACATAAATGATGTGCTATATAGTCTGAAACAAAGGTGTGAAATACTGGATAGACAAATACCAAGTTTGTATGAGGATTGTATTTGGGCAGGAGGGTGGAAAGTAAAAGTAAAACTTAAGCAAATGAATACTGGCATCGGTCACCTGCCAGGTAGCTTCTATACTGGAAGAGATTGGTGGATATGTTTCTACCCAGGGCAGCCCAGAACATGCTACAAATGTGGTGCCAAAACCCATCTGAGTTCAGTTTGTGATAGACCAAAATATAATTTATGTTTTGACTATGGTCATGTTAGCTTATATTGTCCTAATCCTTTCAGATGTAATCTTTGTAATGAGATTGGGCACTCCTATAGACAGTGCCCATGGGCAGCCCACAGTCATATGGATTGAGTCTCACAAGTTCAAGAGACCATTATTACAGAGTCCCAAGCCAAGGCCCAAAGTTCAGCCAGTGATACTAGCATACCACCTCAAAAGAACAGTAATCTGTCTTCACCCACAGACAAGACAGTTGCTTCACAATCACAAGAGGCAAGGAATGAACAGCTCATACTGCTTGCCACCATACAAATACGGGAAAAAAATATAGATAATTGGGGAAGTAGAGAACCTAGTCCTTTAGGGAGACCAGAGATTCACAATTGGCAGAAACTGGGAAAGTAGATGAGGAAGAACAAGTACAAATGGCCCTTCCCCCACACCCAAATGAGTCCCTCATACCTGAGTCTGAAAAATGGGTATCAGAGAAACAGAAAGCTAAGAGTAGACTACAAAAGCAAAAATAAATTAAACCTGCTTCAATATCTTTAAAAGACAGATATAGTGTCCTTACCCAAAGAAAGCAATGGAGGACACTGAGGAGGAAGATGGGGATTCTGATGCTTCCTCAGTCACATCATCCCTTAAGAATGTCTCCTCAGACTCACAGTCAGGTACAGTATGCCTAAAGTAAAGAGAAGTTGAGAACATACTAG
Source organism: Neoceratodus forsteri (assembly GCA_016271365.2). Classification (NCBI taxonomy): domain Eukaryota; kingdom Metazoa; phylum Chordata; order Ceratodontiformes; family Ceratodontidae; genus Neoceratodus; species Neoceratodus forsteri. The sequence continues at coordinate 764,818,141 of CM057451.1, forward strand.
ATCTCAGTCCAGAATAACCTGAGACAGTTTCTCCACTCCTAAAAGTATGCAAGGGTACACTCTTAAATCCAGTCACACTTAATGTGAGTACTATTAAAGGATACAACAATGAATGACAACTCTAAATGTTTTACAAAATATGCCAAGGAGTATTTTATTTATCCAAAACACATGAATACAAATATGTGTGAGATATCACAAGCAAAGTGGTTATGGATCCAAGGGTGCTTCTTTGGGTCACAGGGGGAGGAGACATGTGATGGGATGGCTATTTTGTTTGAAATAATTGATTTATCTGTATCACGTTTGCTGGAAATACAGCTGGGGAGAGCATTAATGATAGATTCTACTTGCTGCAATGAGAAAAGTCATTTTATTAACAATTATGCTTCATGATCTATTGCAGATAGAGTAGCTTTATTGAAAATTCAACTTTTTTAACATACAAACGAAATACTGATTTTGGGGGGAAATTTCAAATGTGGCCCATCCTTAGAAGACAGAAGAAGGTGTACCACAAAAATATACAGTGATTCTGCATATCTGATAGACATTATCAAAACAGTAAAATTACAAGATGGATATACTGTACAGCAATTCATGAAAAAGGGTCTAAAACATATGTGAGGGGAGTTCTAGCTACAAGAATACATTTTTGTTCCTTTTGCAAAATGTAAATACCCAAAGGGCATGTACAATACCAGTAGAAGTTTCTGATTATATGGCAGTGTGTTGTAGTGGTGTACCTGGACCTGGAACTAAATATTGAATGAAAAACAGATGGAGACTAAACAATAATCTGTTACAAACTTATGACTTGTGTGAAAAATGACTACAACTGTATGGGGCTAGACTGTCAATACAACATGCCTATGAAACATGCATAGAGTTGTGTGGTGGCATCAAAACAGGACTTTAGAGACTTCTTTATTAAAAATGCAGCAAAAATATCTCAAGATAAATATTTACATTATTTGCAGTTCAGAGCACACCTGAACAAGTTAATTTCTAGAGCGCATGAAGGAAAATGCAATTTAACACAACAAATTTGAAAGATCAAAATGGAAATGTTTAAATTTTAGTATTCACGAGCTGAATCTTTAATGATGGAATAACAATATAGAACACAAGGGAAAATATAGAATTTGAATATATTTAAAGTGCTAGTATACTGCCTAAAAACTGTCTAGAATTAACTGTAACTTTCAGATGTGGTCATCTATCACTTCTTATATCTCAAGTATTTTTTTTTGGTTTTTGTTTGCTAATTAGAAGATTTTCCACCTGGCAGTACTGTGGTGATGTGTATAGCAGCATTCTATCTGGAGTCTAAAAAAATCAGTTCTGTTCCTCCCATTACATCACCACTGAGACCACACTGATGGTGACATCACTAGTAACCAGGGAGAACCATTTCTCAATGCCAGATTATTTTCTTTCACATGAAGCAGCAGGGACTGGCTCTTCTTGGTTACTAGTGATGTCACAATTTCCTGCATTTTGATTGGTAATTTGTGAAAGACACTGCCCAGACTGCAAGGATTGTGGTGCCTCAATGTGTTTGGTCACATTTCTGATGATGTAGTGAGAGGAACAGAACTGACATTTTTTAGCCTCCAAACAGAGTGCTGCTCCATACATCAGCCCAGTACTGCCAGGCTGAAAATCTTCTAATTAATAATCTGTCAGTGAGAAATGGTTCTCCCTGGTTACTGGTTAAAAATCCAGGAGAAGAGTACACAATAGCAGTGGAGGTACTAACGACAACAATAATGGAAAGGGATCTGGGTGTAGTCATATCAGATGACCTAAAGGTGGGCAAGCAATTTGAGAAGTCAGTAAGGAGAGCCAGGGGGATACTGGGATGCATAGGGAGGGGCATCACAAGTAGAAAAAGGGAAGTGGTTATCCCTCTATACAGACAGTTGGTGAGACCCCATCTGGAGTACTGTGAGCAGTTTTGGAGACCTCATCTATGCAAGGACATCAGACAGGATGGAAGCAGTCCAAAGGAGGCAATTAAATGGTGCAGGGTCTACATCAGAAACCATATGAAGAGAGACTGAGAGAGCTTAATATGTATACCCTTGATGAAAGGAGGGACAGGGGACATGACAGAAACTTTAAGTACCTCAAGGGAATCAACAAAGTCAGGAGGTAGCATCTTTCAGAAAAAGAGTATGTAAGAACAAGAGGCACAATTTAAAGTTAGAGGATGGCTCCAGGGGTAATGTGAAATTCTTTTCACAGAGAGAGTTGACGGATGGAACCGTCTTCCAGGAGAGGTTGTGGGGTCTAAAACAGTTGGGAATTCAAACATGCATGGGACACACATAAGGCAATTATAGTGGGGGTTGCAGGAAGCAGGCTGTTGGTTAACTAGAATCTGCAGCTTATCCAATAGGTAAGGAAATGGGCAGACTGGGTGGGCCAAGTGGTCCTTATCTGCCGTCAAAGTCTATGTTTCTATGTTTCTATTAGCAAACAGAAATTAAAAAAAATACATCAGCTATAGGAAGTGATAGCTGACTGCATCTGAACATTACTATTAATTCCAGGCAGTACATTAGCTATTTAAGAGATGTGCTGATTGCATAGATAAAAGCCTTGTACAAGGGCTTGCAGAATAGGATCAAGGGCTAGTGTACAGTGATATAGAGAAAATGATGGAAATAGTGCAACATTAGTTACAAACTACATCCGGTAGGCAAGATTTTGTTATTGTGATGATTCCTTTTTATAAGAGGTAGAAATCCCCTCATTACCCGAAGGGACTAAAACAGACATAACTAGGCCTTTTACTAATGAGGAGGTATTAATTGCTATCAAGACATTGCCTGGTAATTCATCGCCTGTAGAAGATGGACTCATAGCAGAATTTTATAAAAAATTTGGAGAGAGACATCCGGTGATGTCACAGAGCTTGCTGCAGCTTAAACCTACAGCTCCCATCTCCCTCGACTTAATAACTGCTCCTTACAAGTTACATTTGCTAAATAACTGAAAGTACATGATGGGTAAAGGAGCAAGAGACACTCGGTCTATGAGGGCTAACTCCAAACACCTGAAAATGTGGGCTAAAGCAATGGAAATGACAGAGCAAGATCTACCCCAAAGTTGGAGCCTGTCACCCACCAGCTCCAAATGCCTAGACAAAGACACTGACATGGAAACCTATCGCTTCACAGGGCACAGATTTGAGCAAATTCTTCAGCAGTTAAGGGCTTTACACTGCGAGAACAAAAATGAATTAAAAAAATTTAACACAAGGCTTACCGGAGTGGAATCACAAATTGAAGAGGCAGAACAGCGAGTCTCTAGCATGGAGGATGCAGCATTACAGATGTGAATGGTGGTTCAAGCCCTCATGTCATACGCAGACTCATTACAAGCAAAATGCACAGATATGGAAATTATGTCACGTCGTGACAATCTGAGGCTGTCTGGTCTCCCTAAGGGAATGGACACCAGACACATGTGCAACTTTCTAGCTGATCTCTCAAGGAATGTTTTGGATCTCCTACCATTTAAGGCCCTCTGAATAGAAAGAGCACACCAGACCCTCTTTCCCAAGCCCACAGATCCTTTGGCTCATCTCAGGCAAATTATAATGAAGTTCAGTAGTTACTGTGTCAAAGAGAAGGTACCTAGGAAAGCCTGGACCATGAAAGAAGTGAATGGGCAACATATATACCTGGATCATGATTACCAGGCGGAGGTCCAACAGCAGCGACTATGGTATGCAGCAATAATTAGAGCTCTCTGAGACAAGCAGATGAAATTTCAGACCCTGTATCCCACCAGAATTCAGATCATGTGGGAAGAAAGCATTAAATTGTATTATACACAGGAGGAAGCAAGGGCAGCCCTGTAGAAGAAAGGAATATCAATTCCCAGACAAGAAGAAGTGACTAGAGGCTCAGAGAACCTTAGACTGCAGTGCACTGAATGGTCCAAGGCCCGGTCAAGCCACAATCACCAGAGGGGTTGTGCAGCAGCAGGACTCACAATGAAAGAGATAAAAAAAGTTTTGAAATACATTTCCCCAGCAGGCAAGCATTTCCATTGACTCCAAGTCTGTAGTCTAAGTCTGGCTTACAAAGGTACAATCTTTCTAGCTGTTAATTTTCCCTGAGACAAACTTTAACAACCGGGGAATGGTATAGGCCCCTGAACCATGTGGTTAATTTTACACTGATGCCATTTTGGTTGGGTCTGCAGCTCGTAGATGGTGGAACTGCTAATTAAAGTCAAAGTAATTTTATTTATAAGGTGCCTAATGATCATACAGATCATTAAATTTTGTTTTGTATTGTGAGAATGTGTGTAATGTGATTAATTATGTTGTTTAAGTGGGTATTATCTATTGTACTTTTTATGTTCCATGTCAGGCATGGCTGGAAAAGGGCTGAGCCCAGTCCATCTCCTGGTTAAAAATAAAAAATGGAAAAAAAAAGAAAAATAAAGGGAACACTCAAGACATTAAAATCAATAGTTTTCACATACAGATAGGCAAACAGATTCCTCTAATAATATAAACGAATTACCTGCAGGAAACGCATCTGTTGACTAGAGAGGCCATTTGGTTACGCAGACTGGGGATTCCTCAAGTATTTACCACTGGGGTTTCCTCATCAAGTAAAGGGGTAGTCATTTTAATCAAAAATATGATCCCATTCCAGGCTGACTCCACAGTAACTGATCCCCATGGCAGATATATTCTCGTTAAAGGTACCCTCTTGGGCACCACAGTAGTTTTAGGCTCTGTATATGGGCCACCGGGTGGCGATCCATCATTTTTTATGGAACTTGCCAGCAAAATTACACCATTTCTTCCCATCTCCTTAATTCTATGAGGCGATTGGAATGTCTCTCCCACACAGGATATAGATAGGATCCATCGACCCTTAAGACCCCCTACTCCATCACAAAGAGCCCTACAGGACTTGATGGATACACTAGGACTGTGTGATCCATGGCGTTTACTTAACCCATCATATCAAATGTTCTCTTTTTACTCTAATGTGCACCAGTCCTGGCCCAGATTGGATTATATCTTAATCAGTATCCCTTTGTTAACCGGTTTACATCAAACAGGTATCAAGCCTACAGTAATCTCTGATCATTCACTGGTATGGGTGGCCCTATCTCCTTCCCCCGACTGTCCCAAAGATAGATCATGGAGGCTGAATACTCAACTTTTAAAAGACAAAACTATCATTTCTAAAATTCAAACCTTCATACTAATATAGGTACAATTCAAAGAGATGATTTATTATGATGTACTCTCAAATGCTATATTCTTGGGGAATTCATTAAATTAGCTACAAGAAGAAAGAAAATGAGAGAAAAAGAAACGTTATCCTTATTAACTCAAATAAGAGCGGGCAAGCTTTCTCTCTCATCCTCAACAAATCCGAACTCCACAACCGAGCTCTTAGATCTCAGGAATAAATATGCAGACCTCTTAAGAGAAAAAGCAGAGTATGCAATCTTAAAAACTAAATCCACTTACGTAGATCAGGAAGAAAAAGTGGGCAAACTCCTAGCTCTTAGACTCCACAAATTGGAAAGCTCAAGACTTATACCTTCCCTTCAGGCTCTGGATGGGACTTTTAAAACCAATCCCAGAGACATTACTCTAACATTTGAGAACTTTAATCATTCCCTCTATGGGGAAAGATCCACGCCCACTCCTACCCAAAAGATAGACTCTTATCTGGATTCCTTAACTCTCCCTTCCTTACCCGAACACCTCCAACTTTCCTTGATCTCTCTTATCACCCTTGAAGAAGTGATGAAAATAATTAAAGACTTAACCCTTGATAAAGCTCCAGGCCTAGATGGCTTACCCACTTATTTTTACAAATCCTTTGCAAAGGAGCTGTCTCCACATCTGCTCAAACTATACCAATATATGCTATCAGGTAAACCTTTGGATCCTACTTTATTAGAAGTGACCATATCTCTTCTATTAAAACCAAATAAGTCCCACCTGCTTCCCCAGAGTTATCATCTGATCTCCCTTTTAAATTTTAATATCAAGATCTTAACTAAAATCCTAGCTTTACGCATTCAAAAAGTATGGTCTCATCTTTTAAATCCAGAACAGGTGGGATTTGTTTCTGGTAGATCCTCCGTGGATCACCTTCGAAAGCTTTCCCATATTTTCAATGCAGCAAGATTATCTTAAACCCTGATGGCCCTAATCTCATTGGATGCTGAGAAGACCTTTGACAGAGTGGACTGGGACATCCTCTGGCTGACTTTAAGTAAGATGGGCTTCCTTCACCTCTTTATCCAGTGGATTCAGGCCATATATTCCTCCCCTTTGGCAAAGATCTGTTACATTGGGGTGTTCCCTTCTCGATTTCCCCTTTACTCAGGTACAAGGCAGGGTTGTGCCCCTCTCACTTTTCCTATTTAATCTTTATTTTGAACCCTTGATTTATCATATCAAACAGTCTTCCCAAATACAGGGAATTCCAATACTTAATCACAACCTCATCCTCTCTGCATATGCGGATTATATCCTCCTTCATTTAGAGAATCCTGCTAAATCCTTGAGACAAGTAGTAGAGGTAATATCCCAATTTAGCTCACTATCCAATTCTAAACTTAATCTGAACAAATCAAATCTTTCCCCTAAACCATTTCACTCACAAAGCTGACTTCAATGGTTTTGACCTAAAACGGACTCCTCATTCACTTAAGTATCTGGGCATTCCCCTAACCACGGATCCTCTTCGGACCAAGAAACTCAATCTCACTGACCTAGTGACAATCCTTCAATTTGATCTTCAAAGATGGGAATCTCTTCCATTATCTCTTTGGGGATGCATAAACATAATTAAAATAAATGTCCTGCCTAGACTTTATTATCCATTACATATGCTGAACATGTGGCTCCCACTATCCTTCTTCCAGAAGGTACACTCTCTTATCTCTGGCTTTATATGGCTACATAAACAACCCAGAAAATCCTTTATTAAACGGAGTCTCCCCAAAGCATCAGGGGGTCTCAGCCCGCCTAATTTTCTTCTTTATTATTGACCGAGCCACTTCTCTAGGATCAGAAAATGGCTTACAGATCCCATAGATGTAGCCTTTCCTATTTGGCTGCAAATAGAAACCCAGATCAACAACAACACCACTTGCTTTCCCTTGCCATTTACTATATTCCCCTGAAAAAGTTGCCGGACCCAATTGGCCACTCAGTAACTGGGACCTCCCTGAAAGTTCTTTCTCAATTTTGCTCCTCTTACAAATTTTCACCTAGTCAAGACTTCACACAACCTCTCATCTTCAACCCCAACATTAAGGTAGGTGGCACTCTTCTCACACACACACTTAGTTACCTCCTCTACAAAATGCTAAAGTAACAGATATCTAGTCCTCCTGATCTCTTCTCTCCTTTTCTGAAATCTGACATAAATTTGGCCTAAATGCTTCTCATAATTTTAAGATCTTCCAGTTGAGACACCTAATAGCACAAGTATTTGGTACTGCTTCCCTAGAATCTAAGCTTCAACCTATATTGGAAGGCTTCCATGATCTGTCTTCCAAGCCACACTGCTTCTCCCTCTTATACAACTATATCCTCTCCATTGGACACACTGATCCTGTACCAGGTTCCAAAATCTGGTGTTCTCTCCTTCCAGGAACAGTCATTGAATGGGCAAAAGTCTGGCAATATTTATATACATACATCTCCCAAGATAAACTGCAGCTAACCCAATACCATAGACTGCATAACCTATATTACACACCCGTAAAATTAGTCAAAATTGGCTACCTGCCCAACTCTAATTGCTCCAGATGTGGTAAAGGTGAAGGACATTTAGTGCATATATTCTGGAACTGTGCTAAAATTGCCCTCTTGTGGCTGTTGATTCAATCCAAATTGGACTCAATTCTTGGTCTAGGGGACCTCTTCACTGTGGAGATCTGTATCCTAGGGATTTACACCACTATCCAGATTAAAGAAAGGAAATATCACATGGCACTAATTTCCATGGTGGTAAAGAAACTAGTGCTTAAATACTGGTTGGATCAATTACCTATTTCCTATAATGAATGGCTAAATGACCTCTCAGCCTACTTATTTATTTATTTATTGAAATATTTGGAAAGACCTTTGAGTCAGGGACTCATTTACAAAGGTTCCACATCATACATAAAATGGTACAGTTATGAGACTTGAGATACAGATATCAACACATAGAACTTGAGATACAGATTTCAGCACATAACAGATGACAATTCACAATCAGTTACATAGGTAAGTTAGTAGATGGCTAACAGTTATCAGAAACATTGTCAAGGGCAGTCACATTGGTATGAGGTCCGAAGGTGTTCCCTTAACTTAGATTTATAAGGACCCAGCCTTGTTTCATCAGCTATATGACTAGGGAGGGAGTTTGTCCAGGTGGGGGCCCTGAAGCTGAAGGTACGTTGGTATTGGGAGGTCCGGTAATGAGGTATCCTTAGTAGGCATTTGCTTGAGCTACGGGTTGTTTTGCCTGGAGGTGCAGGGAGGATAAATTGGTCTAGGGAGGGGGGGTGAGTCCTAATAGTGCCTTTTTCGTCATAAGGCAGGTGTGGTATCTGATTCTGCTGTCCAGGTTTAGCAGGTTTGAGCTGCTGTAAAGGTAGCAGGAGTGGGTGAGATGATCGCAACCTAGGATGAGATGGCAGGCTTTATTTAGCACGAGCCTGAGTCTGTTAAGGGTCATGGGGGGGCTGTGCTGTATATTAGGATGCCATAGTCTAGCAGTGAAAGGATAGAGGAGTTTATGGTGAGTTGGAGTGCTTCAGGGGTGAGGCAGTGCTTGTACCTGTGGAGTACGCCTAGTCTGGAGCTAAGGGCAGTTGATAGGTTCTGGATATGTTGAGTAAAACTGAGGGTGGGGTCTAATGTGATCCCTAAATATTTGTAACAATTTACTTGTTCTAGGGGGGTCTGATTTGCAGTGAGAAGTTGGGGGCAGAGGTTCTTGTGAGAGTTCTGTGGGTGGGCAAATATCATGACTTTTGTCTTATTATAGTTGATAATAAGGCGCTGGGTGGTGAGCCAGTCTTCGATTTTGCAGAAAGAGTGCTGGAGAAATTGGTGGAGTTTGAGGGGGGCCGGGTCGGAGGCGAACAAGACTGCATCATCTGCATAAAGGAGCAGATTTTCAGGGCATGAGTGTGGGAGGGAGTTGAGGTACATGCTGAAAAGTAGAAAGTAGGGGGCCGAGTATGGAGCCCTGAGGGACACCGGAGCGGATTGGGAGGCGTGTTGATAGGACAGAGCCTACCTTGACTATCTGCGTTCTATCGGAAAGATAGCTGGTGAACCAGTTTAGTGTGTCATTTGAGAAGCCTGTGTAGGCCAAGGTGTTTAGTAAGCGGGCATGATTTACTGTGTCAAATGCTTTGGATAGGTCCACAAAGATGGCGCCAGTGAGGTGGCCCTGGTCTAGGGCTGAGTGGACATGGGAGGTGAATTCGAGGAGGGCAGTAGTGGTGCTATGGCCAAGACGAAAACCATGTTGCTGTCTGTTTAGTAGGTTATATTTGTTTAGGTGTTCAGTGAGTTGGTTGGCGACTATGCGTTCTAGAACCTTAGACAAAGGGGGTAGGATGGAGATAGGGCGGTAGTTGTTTGTGCATGTACGGTCACCGCTTTTATGGATAGGCATGATGCAGGCCAATTTCCAGTGGGAAGGGAATTTCCCTTGACGGAGTGAGTGATTTAGAATGTGGGTGAGCGGGGCTAGGACTTCCTGGAGGGTGAGGCGGAGGAGTTTAAGGTCCAGGGAGTCGTAACTGTAGCGGTTTTTACTTACAGCTTTTGTAATGTAGAGTTTGGCAGTCTCTGGAGTAAGGACTCGTAGGTAGAAAGGTGGAGCAAGGGGGGGGGGTGTTACGAGCCGGTGGTGGGTCAAATAAATTTGGGGGTAACACGTGGGAGAGATTAGTGAAAGCGGTGTTTAGGGCCAAGGCAATTTTGAGAGGGTCGGTGGTGATGCTACCATCTAAGAGTATTCGGTCAGGTGGCAGATTAGGGCCTTTACCACAGAGTTCCTTTATGTTCTCTCAGAATTTATGCCCATTTCCCCATGCGGAGGTTAAGGTGGCTTTATAGTAGTTTGCTTTGGCGATGCATATAGCCCAGGTGCATTTGTTTCGGGCCTCCCGATAACGTTGCCTGTCCTGAGGCAATCCTGTCTCATCGGCAAGGTACCATAGTGCATCCCGCTGACGTAGTAGGCCTTGGAGGTGATCCGAGAACCATGGGGCATGATTTCCCTTGATCGTAGATTTGGTGAGGGGGGCAAACTTGTCACAGGCTGAGTTGAAGATGTTTATAAAAAGTTCAAGTGTGTGGTCAGGGTCAAGGGTGCTGGTGAGGGGTGTCCAGTCCCATTCTCTGAGGTGGGCCCTGAGAAAGGCCAGTTTACCAGTCCCTAGTTTGCATTGTGAAGTGATTTTGGGGGTTGGTTTTGGTGGGGATACCAGACCAGTTGCAGAGTACTGGAGAATGGTTGCAGAGGGAGTCGGGGAGAACTTGGGTGCTCATTATTTTGTGAGGTCGGTTTGTGAAAACTAGGTCTAGTAAGGTGGTTGTGCCTGGGCGGGCATGGAACCGGGTAGGGGTTTTGATGACCTGAGTGAGATCGAGTGCCGTGACCTCATTTATGTAAGGGGCAGCTGTTTTGGCCAGCCAGTTTATGTTGAAATCCCCCAATAGTATTTTTTCTTGTTTAGGGGGTAGAGTGGTGAGGTAGGACATGATGGCTTGGAAGGCTAGCTTCTGATCTCTGGGTGGGACGTAGGCCATGGTGAGGAGGAGGGGTGATGTTGATCTACCTAGAGTTATTGTTAGAGTGAGGGCCTGGGCCCCAGATGTTAGCCTGGGTAGGGGAAGTTGGTGGGCAGTGAGGAAGTCCTTGAGGTAGACACCACAGCAACCCCCTTGCTTTCCTATACAGTCGGAGCGATAAAGGCAGTACCCAGGGAGGTTAACTGCAGAGTCGGGGATGGAGGGGGACAGCCAGGTTTCACTGAGGGCAATGATGTCAGGGTCGTGTCGGAGTACCCAGCTATGAAAGGAGTCCCATTTTTTGTAGGCTGCAGATGTTTAGTGAAGCGTCTGAGCCATTTCAGCGATGGGTGGGATCGCGAGGAAAATTAGGGGCGGGGTTTGGGTGGACATTACCTGTTAGAAGAAGAAGTAGAATGAGAGACCTGAGTCGGTTGGAGTTTGTTCGAGTAGAAGGTCTCTGACATTTCTCTGTGTGTGTGCACGATCGTGGGTATTGGAAGTTTCAGGGTGAGGGGCAGATTGGGGAGGAAAGGGGCGGGGTTGCTGTGTTGGTGGATGTGGAGGGAGGTTGGCAAGGGAAGGGTGGGCACCAGCGGTTTCTTTCCATGGGAGGTGACAACCTGGGTTGCAGGTGGAGGTGTCAGTGTATGTGCTGGGGGGGTCAGTAGTTTTTGTTGCAGGACAGGAGTGCCAGCCTGGATGTTGACAGGGGTTTTCAGTATTGTTCCTATTTTTCCGTGTTTTGTGAGGGGTGGGTGCCATGAAATGCAGGAGTAGAGTGATGAGGGTAAGTAGGAGCATGGCCTGGTGGATGTGAGTAGGTAAGTAAACAGGGCTGGAGAGAAAATGGAAAAAAGGAAAAAGGAGGGAGAGAAGGTGGAAGGGCCTCTAGTGGTGGAAGACGATAAGCTGCAGATGGGAAAGTGGCCTGATAGGTTATTTCATGATCATGTGATCAGAAATCAACCTATAAATTGGGATGCCGACCAAGGGTCGAGGATAGAGTGCTTGATTACTGGCTCCCGTAATAATCTGGTATCATTTGATAAAAAATGGAGCAAATTGTATTCCTTACATCTGCACTGAGGTTATTAACATCTATTTTTCCAGGTCTGTCTCAAGATGTTTCTATGTACCAAATATTTCTTTCAAGTATTGTACTATATGTATTGGCATACTCTGGGGGGGTTTCAGGAGGGAGGGAGGGAGAATGGGATGGGGGAGAGATTTCCTTTCTCTTTTTCATCGGCTTTCCATAATATACGCTAAGTGGATGGTTGCATCTATGTATCATACCTGTTATGAATACCACTATGTTTATAATTTAAAAACCAGTAAAGAAGTTGAATTAAAAAAAACAAAACATTAATGAATTAAAAGCTGTCAAATGCTAATCCAAATAAATAATGTTTCAGGCCATGTTTAATATGTCCACAGAGGGCCCTTCCCTTGACGTTTTAGGAAGGGAGTTCCATAAAACAGGTTCAGGCAGCTACCCTGAAGGCACGATCACCAGATGTCTTTAAGCACGACCTCGAGATCACCAGAAAGTCCTCTGTGGATGATCAAAAAGAGTGCACAGGGCAGGCAGGTGTCAAGAGGTCCATCGGGTAACCCAGGCCCAGTCCGTATAGGGCCTTATAGGTGAGTAGACCCACCTTGAAGGTAATCCTCCATCTGACTGGCAACCAGTGCAGTTCACACAAAACAGGAGTTATGTGGGTGGACCTAGACAGGCCTGTCAATACCCTAGCTGCCGCTTTTTACACCAGTTGCAACTGATGAAGGTTCCATCCACTGACCCCAAGGTAAAGAGCATTACAGTAATCAAGCCTGGATGTGATGAAAGCATGCACCAATGATAGGAGGTCCTCATGCAGGATAAGGGGTTTAATCTGGGTGACAGTTCACAAATGGTAAAAACCACTGCAGGTGACAGCTGACACCTGATGGTCTAGGATCAAACAGTTATCAAATATGACACCCAGATTTTGCACCTTTATGTACGCCTCTAGAGTGGTAGTATCTAGGAACAAATCAGTTCCTGCTCCAGTGGTGACCACATCCCACCTTCGGCCTGGTTCAGTCATTAGTACCTCAATCTTGTCTGGGTTGAGCCTCAGTCAGTTAGAGGACATCCAAGTCTGAATCTTGGATAAGCAATTATTTAACAACTCCACAGTGTCTAGTGTACAAGGTGCAAAGGATATATATAGCTGGGTATCATCTGCACAGCAGTGAAAACCCAAGCCATAATGCCTAATGATATCCCCCAGGGGTAGCATGTATACTGCAAACAGCATAAGTGACAAGATCGACCCTTGAGGCACTCCGCAGGTCAGGGGCTTTGGGCTAGAAGAGAAATTTCCCATCACTACCCGTTGCCCCCTGCCTGTCAGGAATGACTCAAACCAGCTGATGACCTTGCCGGTGAGTCTACAGCACTCTCTCAGATGATCCAGTAGCACCACATGGTCAACTGTATCAAATACTGAGGAGAGATCAAGGAGAACAAGAATTGGCCACTCTCCTCTATCTCTCACCCTGATGAGATCATTTTGCACCTAATCTAATGCTGTTTCAGTGCTATGCCTTCTCCTAAAGCCAGACTGGAGTGGCTCGTAAACGCCAAAGGCTGTCAGGTGCGCCTCGAGCTGCAAAGCCACTATTTTCTCCACTACCTTCCCCAAGAATGGAAGATTGGAAACAGGCCTGAAATTCATCAAGATGTCAGGGTCAAGTGATTGTTTCTTCAGCAGAGGCCTCACTAATGCTTCTTTCAAGGCATCGGGGGGGGAGCCCCTTCAAAAGTGAACACCGCACAATCACAGCGATAATTGGACCAACGTGCTCCACACATCCCACTAGAAGATGTTTTGGGCCCAGGTCCAGTTCACAAAAAGTGGGGCACAGCTTTGAGATCGCCTCAACAACCTCCGGCATCTCCACTAGCTGGAACTCATCCCAAACAGACTGAGTGCTATCGTTGCCACCAGTCTCAATACTGCGGGACAAATCTTGCTCCTCTGGTGAGATCCCGGCCCTAATGGAGGACAAACTGTCAGAAAAGAACATAGCAAACTCTTTACATTGTGTTACTGAAAATGCTCTGTTTGGCTGTAGACAGGCTGGATGAAGAAACCTATCCACAGTCCGAAAGAGTCAAGCTGCTCTGTTCCTTCCTGCAGCAGTCTCCCTGGACAGGAACTCTGCCTTCTTATGCTTGATTTCCCTTTGGAAGTCACCATAGTAATTACTCAAATTCAGTTTGTCCTCCACAGCACTGGTCCTCCTCCAGCAATTGCTCCAACCTCCGACCTCTGGTCTTTATCACCTTGAGAGCCCCATCAAACCAAGGGGATCTCAAGTGAGAGGACTTATGTCATATATGGACTGGTGCAACAGGGTTGAATGTCTTGGTGACAGCAGTATTATATGCTGCCACTGCCTCATTCAGCCCTGATGCACATGCAACACTAACACCAGATAGATCCATCACTGCCAATAGTCCCTTTGGGGTCAATGCCCTCAAAGGGCAGTAGTGGACCATCTCAATAGGGGAGGGACTAATGGGGGGCTCCAAACAAGAAATTCACTGTTCAGTGATCTGACCAAACAACTGGATCAGTCCTGAGATCATTGATCTCAAGCCCCTGTGAAACAACTAGGTGCAAGGCATGACCATGGTGATGGGTCACAGAGGCAACTGCCTGTGCAATGCCCAGAGCTTACATAATCTGGAGGAAGACACCGCCAAAACACAAGAGTTCATCATCGACTCAGGCATTAAAATCCCCCAGAATTAAGCATCTGGGGGACTCCAATACCCAGTTGGAGATGGAGTCTGCTACTTTCTGCAGGAGGAGTCAATTGAGTGGCTTGACAGTTAAATGGCTCCACATCACAGCTGCTCAAGGATTATCTATACTGCAGACTTGTAACCCTGTGATTGAAGAGTCATGACTGAAGCAAGAGTCACTTGTTCACTTAAATACAAACAGTACTTTTTTGCTGAAAAGGTATAAATGCCCAGAGTTGTTATGGGCATAGTGTTTTGGTGATGAAGCCAACCCATAGCAAATATGCTTATGCTGTATTAATTACCTCACCATAAGGGTGACATAATGCAGGCCAATCACATGCAAAGCTAATGAGACAGCCTGGAAAAGTTCAAGGCAGCCAAAATATTTAGCTCCACTCTTGGGGAGCTATACACAAGCATAAGCCCTAACAATTAATGTTGTACTCTCCTCTTTAGAGAAGTATGATTCACTTGCTAATAGCAAAGATGACTAAGGATACTCTGAGGCACTTATACTTCCAGGGGCCCCAGCATCAAGCTTAACAAATAAGGTGGTCGGACCAGTTACCTTTAAACTGATGCACCCCCCTCCTTTTTTTGTATGAGTATTTTCTCCACTTTGGCGAATAAAGGACTAAGGGTCTGACTTTGGAAGCCTCCAAGGGAAAACCTGGCCCTGGCCCCCTTCCCCTCTCTTTTCTCTTACTTTTTGAGGGATCAAATTGACACTTCTTGATGAGAAGTAGAAGTCAAATAAATTAAAGGTCCTGGGTACCTGAGAGAAGCCACACAACCCCAAGGACAATGATATAAATGCTGGTGCACTGACACAAGGGTCAGATAGAAGGCAAGAGAGAAATATAGAGGAGAAACTTGTCTGCATTCTTCTAACTTCCAGTTTAAAGAGGGAGTGTTCTGAAGTAACTTCATCTGTTTGTGTTCTGGAAGCAATCAGGATAAGCTAGGCGGCAGACCCCCTATAAATCTCAATGGTCCAGCTAGGTGAGGGGAACCATGGTTGCTCACAGAACATTAAGTAACACCGGGGCAACAATGAGATGACCTTGGAGAAGGACTGGCACTGTAAGAGATTGAAGCTCCTTTACAATGCCTTGAAACCTAGTGGGTAAACCTATCGAGGCACTTAATCCAAGAACTCAGTGAGACCATTTTAGGAGAAACTTGAGGGGATATGTGGACACTAGAGAATAGAGAGCAGCTACAAGGAAGGATGGAGTGGGAATTTGATACTTACGGAGACCCCGGAGTGGAGTTTGGAACAGAATGCGGGTGGGGGCTCTGGTTAACAATTCCTTGGGAGCCAGCCTAGTAAAGCATCACAGCTGACATCTCTGTGCCCAGAACATACACACAAAGGGCACTGGGCCCAAGTGGGCAGGGAATTTACCTAAACTGGTTTAATGAGAGAAACACCAAATTGGTGGACCACTGTTTCTTTGGGGGGGGGGATAATCTAGTGGGACCACAAGTGAAGACACCACAAATACGAAGGCATTTGGCACCCACATTCACTTACACCCTAAAGATGTTTGGGGGAGATGGGGTTAGCCTCGAATCTACCACTGGAATAAATGCAAAGTGAGTCACAATCTTTTTCTTTTTTGGGTTGTTTGTTATATAGATTCACCCAGATAGTGCTCTCCTATTATGGGAGAACAAATCACACTATCTACTTGACTGTAGATGCTTCAGTGAGTCTGGTAACATCATACAGCCAGTCTAGAAAGTGCCCACCCACACTTTCCCTACTTGGAAGTGTTCAACTGACAATATTTGTTCAAATGATTTTTTTCGATTTGCGCCCTGTTGGCCAAACGTACATGGTTTCAGGAAAGTTTATTTGAAGAAGTGGGTTTTATCGTATACCTTATAGCTGGCAACCACAAGGGGGCACCAGAGTATGGTTTTATATCCCAGCAAGTTAGCACCCTTCCTTATCAACCACTATGAATATTATTAAGGTTATAGTGATGACTTATAATGTAAATCACCTTACCATCCCATAAAACAGGGGAATATCCTAGCCTAAATAAAGAAGAATGTGGCAGATGTTGGTTTCTTGCAGGAAATGCATCCAATGGACCAAGATATATGATCAGGTGCACTACTCTTCTTAAAAAACAGGATGGAGAAGGCGGTGGCTATTTTTGATACCAAAAAGGGTTCTACTTGTGATTAAGGTTGTGTACCCAGACAAAGAAGGCCGATATGTAATACTGGTGTATGAGTATGAGGGTCAAACCCTCACATTGGCATCATTATATGCTCCTCCAGGCTGCGATTATGGATTCTATGGAAATGTCTTTGCCACTCTGCTGGAAAAGGCAGAGGGCCAGCTTATATGCAGGGGTGACTTATATTTGATGTCAGAAAGACCCAACCTCTGGCATACCTAGGTGGGAGCATAAAGTGGCAAAGAAGGTGAAGGCACTTCTTACTGAGCTTGGGTTAATAGATGCATGGTGGCACACACAGGATCAAACGAGAGGGTACACCTTATATACACCAGCTCACAAAATGCACTCCAGCCTAGATCTGTTGCTGGTTATCCGGGAAAGCAGACAAACTTTGAGACTGCTCCATTGGCACAATGGGAATCTCGGACCATGTGCCAGTCATAATTACATACGCACTCTGAAAGTTTGTTAAACAAAGTTTTTGGAGATTGAATGTCTCATTGATTCAAGATAAAAATGTAATTAAACAACTACAGGACCATATAAAGCAGGCCATTCAAGATAATTACATATTTAGACACATTGCAAGCCTCCTTGGTGAGGCCTATCTTGGAGTGTGGGTCACAAGTCTGGTCCCCATATAAAAAGGGTATGATAAATATAATAGAAAGGGTTCAGAAAAGGGCTACAAGAGGAATAAGGGGTATGCATGGAAAAAACTATGACTCAAGACTTAGGGAACTGGATCTTTACCCCATTGCATACAGAAGAAAAAGAGGAGACATGTGTATTGTTCACAAAGCTTGGTCTGATAATGACCTATGGGACAGCCTGGGGTTAGAAGCCAGAGAACAGGTATATAATACCCACGTTCATTCATTACAACTGAAAGATAGAAAACCTAAGTTGGTAAGAAGCCAAAAACGGTTCAGTCAGAGAGTAATGTATGACTGGAATAGACTCCTACTAGAAGTAGTGAGTAGTATGACCACCAATATGTTTAAGTTCAAACTGAACAATCACTATAGGGACTCCGGAAACCTATTTAATTACTAAATTTCAAGAAGCAAGCATAAGGGATGAAAGTCTAACCTAAGATCTGTAATATCCTATGATACCTATGATACCTATGATAATGACACAAAAAATGCCAAGATGGGTATCCTATGGGATACAGTAAAGGCCATGGTTCAGGGAAAATGAATGGCCATAGTGGCAGGGTGTAAGAAAGACAGACAAAAAAAGCAGCAGGAATTGGAGAGTACAGTTTGGTCCCTGGAAATACAACAGTCAGCAAATAGGAAAGAGGAATAGAGTTAAGTAAATTAAATACAGAATTGAACCAGCTATTGGAATATAAAGTTGAACAAAATCTCAAATATCTGCAGCAGAGGCATTACGAAGGGGGCCCCAGAGCAATGAGACACCTAGCCTGTAGGATAAGAGCCCAGTGGAGTAGAACAAATATAAGCAATTATTACACCCAGAAAGAGGACATAAGGTAGTCTAATCACAGCATATCACAGAGGCTTTCCAATATTATTATAGAAAGCTATATGCACCCCATATCGAAACCCACACAAGAGATAGACAATTTCCTACACTCTTTAAATCCTCTGCAAGTGACACAAGATCAAAATGAAGTCTTGTATTCCCCGATTACAGCTCAGGAAATTCTTAGAGGAATAAAGTGGAGTAAAACTGGTAAATGCCTGGGGACAGATGGCCTTCTGGCAGAATTTTATAAGAAATTCCTCAATTTGGTGATCCCTTTCCTACAAAAACCATACACAGACACTATGTCACATAAAGGGGCTATGGCCCCCCTCCAGGAACTATACAACAATATCAGTGATCCCTAAGACTGGAAAGGATACTGTATTTTGTCCCTCTTACCAACCAATATCCATACTTAGTGTGGATCACAAATACTACACCGCGGTACTTACCAGAAGGTTGGAAAATATAATCCTGGAAATAATAGATACAGGTCAGACAGGCTTTGCCACCGGCAAGCAAGTCCAAGACAATATCCGTAGAATGCTGCATATTTTAGATAATTTTAATGTACATAAAATTCTGGCTCTCCTGATGAGCATGGACACAGAGAAAGCATTTGACAAGGTAGATTGGGTGTATCTAAACTGGCTCCTTGCAAGCTTTGGTTTCTCAGACAATTTCAAACAATATATTCAAACTATATACTCATCTTTGATGGCATATGTCAAAGCCAATAGGTACCTGTCAGAGAGAGTTTCTTTGAGAAGAGAAACACGACAGGGGTACCCCCTATTGCCACTGCTATTTGCAATGTACATAGAGCCCTTAGCACAAATGATATGGAAAGACCCATAAATTACAGGGGTGCAATTGGCCTATACTGAGCATAAAACAAGACTCAACACAGATGATGTACTGGTATAGCTGACAGATCCCAGTGCCTCAATGTCAAGACTAATGGAACAGATATAACAATATTCGACCTTATCCGGTTACACCTTAGATACAGATGAAATAGAAACTTTAATGATCTTTTATAAACCCACTCTTGCCTTCCAAACAAAATTCCCAATAAGATGGGTACTCCCCAAAGTCAAATATCTTGGAATCTTCCTGTGAGTGAATAAATACCCACTTATATGAAAATAATTTCACCCCCCTGATTACAGTCATACAGATGGCCCTTAAGAGATGGTCACTTCTGTCTCTATCGTTACATGGCCGAATGCACTTAATTAGAATGAATATCTTGTTGAGATAACTATACCTATTTCAATGTGCCCCAGTTTATTTAAATAAAGCCTGGTTTAGGCAGACATAGAGACAGATCTATAAATTTGTGTGGACTGATGTTTGGCCCAGAGTAAGAAGTGGGGTCCTTCTGGCCAGAAAAGGACAAGTGGGGCTGGGCACTACCACATTTACAAGCCTATTAGGAGGCAGCTTGAGTCAAAAATGCCTTGTTGTGGATGAATCCCAGTTACCAGGCACATTGGAAATCCATTGAATTGAGCCTGGTGGAGGCAGCCCCTCTAGCAGCCTTACTATGTTTGATTCAAAATTATGTAGACCTAATACACATGACGATTATGAGGCATTCGGGTAACATGGAAAGCATGGGAGCAGTTTTGCAAAAGCCCACAGGTAAAAACAGAACAAAGGATGTTTTGATGGCTGGAGTGGGACACGAATTTTACTCTGGCAACACTAGATCCATGGTTTAGCAGACAATCTTTGCTGGGGCTCCAATACCCAAACCATAATAACCACTAATGAATGTAGGGCAAAATTCAGGTGAACAGTGTTGGATCAGTTCCACTACTTTCAAATCAGAAATTTTGTACAGACAACACTCAAGAAGGAGGGGGAAGATGTAGATCAGGGGACAACTGAAAGGGAAATATCTCTGAGCAAAGTATTTCCAAGCTTCCAACAAAGGGGAGCCATAACAATAGTATACCAGCTAATACTTTATTTCAGCAATCCCAGACTCAATATTTAATCAACAGATGGCATCTAGATGCATAAATACAACTGACATCCTTAGACTGGGATTAGATCTGGAGGAGAACAGCCAGTAAACCATCATCCCCTCAATGACATGAATAAACCTGGAAAATTAGAACTAGATACTTTATAACCTTTGTCCTACAATCTAAATGGGATTTGAATATACAGCCTAAAAGTTAGTGTAACTGCAGGGAACCAAAGGCCACTCACTATCATATTTTCTGGGGCTTCCCAAATTTACAATTATACTGGAAGGCAGTATCAGACCAAATAATATACCTTTTTGAGCTTACAGATCCATTGCAGTTTCCACATCTAGTGCTAGGACTCACCCCTAGAGATCTCAGGGATAAGGAACTCCTTTATCTATGGGATATCAGTGTGGTGGGAGCGCTGAAAGTTATCACCAGAAAATAGCTTCAGTCTTCCATAAAGGAGGATAGAGATGGTAAGCCAGATCTCAGAGAGTGAAATGTTTGATGTTCCACATCCAGGATAGAACCCAAGCATATCTACCAAGGTGAACTACTGTAGATGGGAAATGATGCAAGAAGAAGTGGTGAATTGAGAAACTGTGGAACCAAAGTAGCTACAATACCGCTATAAACATTATAGTGGTACACACTAGATGCTACATGCCATATGGTGCCCTCTTCCTTCCTCTCCTACATTAATTAATGTAAACTTAATGAATGCACTCAAATATACCCACGATAACAATAGCACTTCAGTTGAATGTATGTAATTAGTTAATTATTCTTTTTGTGTATTTTACATAGATTTTACAACAGAAAAGTTTGTATGAATGATAAAACAACTGTACTTTTCCACTTCCTGTATGTACTGATGCAAATATTTGAATAAAAGAAAGTTAAAAAAAAATCAGAAAATACTAAAGTCCAGTACTTGTAGAAGTGCTTAATAGTATGCTGCAGACAGGATCAGTACCTGAAGAGATGTCTGTGGCAACTATGATCTTTTTGCATAAGAAAGGAGATAAATCTAAATTATAAAATCAGTGACCAATTAGTTTATTAAATACAGACATCAAAATGTTAGCTAGGTTATTGGTACATAGATTAATGAAGGCAGTGGATAGAAACATAGAATTTGATGGTAGATAAGGACCCCTTGGCCAACCTAGACTGCCCATTTTCCTACTTTTCAGATAAGCTGATGTCTTGATCTCTACTTACCAAACATGTACCATGCCACAATGATCCATTTTTTGATAGTCTGAGCATATCTGAAAAACTACAGTATTTGCTAAAGGTAAAGTGACTAATGTTTAGGTTTTGTGTTGTCATTAGACCAAGAGACAACCTATGACAGAGTTAGTCATGTTTATCTGTTTAAAGTGTTAACATTTTATGGTATACCTGACAAATGTATAAGTTGGATACAAGCATTATATGAAAATGTAAGCATCATACAAAGTATATGGGCAGGTGAATGGGTGCAACAGGAATGTCCACAGAGCCCTTTTTTTATATATTTTTGTACTAGACCCTTTACTGAGATGTTTTCAGGATAGTACAAATATACATGGGAATAATATATCTTCACAGAGACCAGAGGTTAAAATTTTATCATATGCAGATGATGTACTGTATGTTTATGTGTGAAGGATGGTACATCTGTGAAACATTTTAAGCAATAATGCACAACAGGGTGTGGGTTGTGCTGGGATAACCTCACACCTGGGTGGTTGGGCATGAGGCCAAAGGCTGAGTGCATCCAATGTTCCAGAAGTGAGGTTATCCCAGCACAACCCACACCCTGGAGTGCATTATTGCTATTATACAATGGCTAGTTGTTATACAAAATAAAATAATAAAAATATGTTTTTAGTAGATTTTATGGCATCCAACTCATAATCCAAATGCTCATCATGCTGATCATCCATATACTCCTCATGCATATGCCCATCACCCGAGGCATCCAAAGCAATTCACTGAGGTTGTGCTAGGATAATCTCACTGTGCCAGGGACACACTGACCAATCAGAGACCAGGAAATTTTCTTGCCATTGTATAATAATGAATTAATAAATGCTTTTGGAAATATTTCAAGTGTCAAATTAAATCTAGGAAAAAGTAGGATAGCAATAAATGTAGGACATAAAGATAAAGTAACAATGCATATCGCTGATATAGCAATTGAATCAAGCCAGATACAAATATTGGGAGTTACATTTGGAACCACAAATTATGCTTTATATAATTGGGACAAAGTTCTCACTCAGGCTGCGAACAAAGTAGCAGTATGGAAAAGAAAAATACTGTCAAAAGGGGAAAATGGGGCATACAATGTATATAGAAAAAAAGGATATATTTCCTTAAAACACTTATTTTACCTGCATTTTTGCATCTAGCTCATGTTTTCCCACCACCATTAGAACTGGATATAAATTTATACAGTATCTTTTTTCAGGGGTTGTGGGGAAGTAGACTGAATCCTATTAAAAGGGAATTCTCCTATCCTGACTATAAGAAAGGAGGAATAAGACCGATAAATCCTATTGAATTCTTTTATAAAGTATTTATGGTTTGGAATTTTGGACCTCTAGTAATGAGTATACCTAAAGCACAAGTTATAAGTGCCATATATTGGTTATCTCCTTTCTCATACAAATAGAACAGAAGATGTATATAAATCCCACATTCTCGGTGGGGGGGGATACTAAAAGAAATTACACTTTCTTTGGTCAAACTAAGGCAATGGCAAATACTGCCATTACACATTAAAACACAAATGCGGAAATAAGTACAGGTATATGACCAAGTTATCAGACAGAAATTTTCACCAGCTCTTAAGCTTCCATCATATCCATTAGGGAGCAAAAATACTATTTCTCTACAATTAATGGATATGCCAGCACATATGTGGGACATTACATGGGTATCATGTCATGGAAAATTAGGTGTTTAAAATTTCCTGAAACATAAAGCAATAGAGGAATGGGTTTGCTCCAGACCAACCTGTAATACCCAGTTAGAAACACAAGAAAAAAATGTTCTGCAGTGTCCATCCTCAGTAGCCTTTTGGAAGGTCTGACAGAGTGTTTGGAAGGACAGGGCAATACAACCAGTAACATATGAGATAAATGTACTAGTACTATATCCACCCAGAAAGCAAAAATTTGATAAAAGTACCTTATGAGTTATTTTTGTCACATGTAGATATTTTCTATGGCAAGCAAGGTATGCATTCATTTTGCAACAGAAGAAATATGATACAAAAGACATATAGTGGTTAATGTAGAATTTACTGATTTCCAAACACTACCCAGAGCACAATTTAGATGCTTGTGGCTTTATTGTACATGGATTTCTGACTTTGGGTGACACAAAACTGGAAAAAGTGGTTGTGAAAAAATGTATGTTACTCTAGTTTATGTCAAGTTTTGAAATTATGGTTTGGATAATCTTTTCTTGATATTTATGTCATATGCTGAGGATTTTCTATGAGTTAATTTCTTTCAATAAAATTCCCCTAATCTTCTTTGACAAGTGCTATGGGATCTTTTACTTCCACCTGGACAGTGAACAGAGATTGGCAGAAGGGACCTTGGTTTAACATGCCAGGTCCATTAAAAACAAGACTGCAATTATTGCAGATCTTGTGGGATCGGTGGACCTGGCTTGTATCACTGAGACCTGGCTGGATGAGAACTCTGGCCCCATCTTGGAGGCTTTAATTCCAGCTGGGTACTCGGTGATTCACCACCCGAGATTGGATTGTGTGGGGGGGTTGCAGTCTGTTTCAAGACCGAACTGAACCTTGCAAGTGTACCAGTTGAGGAGGCTGAGTAGTTTGAGTGTACTGTTGTAGCAGGTGTAGGTTGTAGGATCGCTCTTGTTTACCGTCCAGCCAGTGACGAGAAGTGTTTCCTTCAGGAAGTGGCGGACTTTGTCATCGACATGGTGTTTGACTTGCCCAGATTGATGGTTCTGGGCAATTTTAATGCCTGGGTTGATGACAAACTCTTGCCATTTGGACAACACTTCCTCCAATTAATGTCATCTCTGGGCCTTACACAGATAGTTACTACTGCTACTCATAAGCATGGTCACTTTCTCAACTTAGTCTTCCTCCTGGGGATCGAGGCCTCAAACTTGGGGGTGGAACCAGTTGGATGGTCTGATCACTGACACCATGGGGTTTAGTTTTAGCACCCCCCCTTCATAGGTCTACCCCTGTGGAGATGGTCAGGTATCGCCCTTTACGAAGTATTAGCTCTGAAGGCCTGGCGGTGGTACTTGACCTATCATCTTTTCCAGTAGCAAACAGAGACCCAGAGGCCCTTGTTGTAGTCTATAATATTGCTATATAGGTGGTCCTGGATCTCGTTGCTCCTGTCCACGTTCGTCCTCTCACCCTTCGCCCTCAGTCCCCATGGTTTGATGGGACATGAGGGAGATCCGGCGGCTGGGATGAAGGTTAGATCGTTGCTGGCAGAAATCCTCTCTTGATGCCGACTGCCTTAAATTGATGGAGCATTATGAAGCCTATCAATTGGCAATCTCCCATCAGAAGGCAGAATTCCTGTCCAGGGAGATTACTATTGCTCAGAATTGACCAGCTCAGCTTTTTCGCACTGTAGACAGACTATGCAACCCAGCCAGCCTGCAAGTGCAAAAAGCTTTTTCACAGGTAGAGTGTGATGAGCTTGCTCGGTTCTTTATAAATAGGGTGGAAGACATCAAGGCGGCGCTTCATCCAGCACACTCTGGTGTTGTGGTAGACCAGCATGTGGCTGCTTCTCGTCGGTTTTCTTGGAGCACCTTCGACCAACCGGAGTTTATGGATGTCATGTGGATTGTGTAGGGTATGCGCCCTACATGCTGTAGTTTGGATCCCTGACCAACCTCCCTGATCTTGGATTGTGTTGATTCCATCGGCCCGGTCCTTACATGGATAGTCAGGTGCTCCTTGGAAAGAGGCGAGTTTCCTGGCTCCTTGAAGGAGGCGGTGGTTACACCACTTCTGAAGAAAGCTTCTTTGGACCCCGACTCCCATGTTAACTACAGGCTGATCTCTAATCTTCCCTTCATAGAGAAGATGATTGAGAAAGTAGTGGCCATTCAGCTGGAGAACCATTTGACCATCCATGACATCTATGAACCCCTCCAGTCCGGTTTTCAAAAGAGGCATAGTACCGAGACAGCACTAGTTTGGGTGCTCAATGATCTCTTAATGGCTAGAGATCAGAAGAGCCACTCTATTCTGGTTCTTCTAGATCTGTCATCAGCATTTGACACTGTGGACCATGGGGTATTGCTGAACCATCTGAGATGCATCTGTGGACTATCTGGTGTAGTCCTCAGGTGGTTTATACCTATCTCACTGGAAGAACACAGAGAGTGGTATCTGGGATTTATTCCTCAGATCCAGTTTCTCTGTCATGTGGGGTTCCTCAGGGCTCGGTACTGTCCCCCATGTTGTTCACAGTGTATACGCTGCCCCTCTGCGACATTGTAAGAAGGTATGGGCTGAGGTTTCACTGCTATGCTGATGATACCCAGCTCTACCTTTCTTTTGCACCCGACCAAGGTGGAGCTCTCTCGGTCTTTAATAACTGCCTCACTGAAATCCAGGAGTGGATGGATGTGAGTTGGTTAGAGTTGAACTCCGATAAGTCTGAGGTGTTGGTGGTGGATCCAGCGTGTCGGACAGGGGGGTTTCGGGTA
The DNA here is from genome assembly GCA_016271365.2 of Neoceratodus forsteri. NCBI lineage: Eukaryota > Metazoa > Chordata > Ceratodontiformes > Ceratodontidae > Neoceratodus > Neoceratodus forsteri. Next base: position 764,844,157 of record CM057451.1, read on the forward strand.
GGTTTGCCCTCTGGGTTATTCCTTTGGGGTTTATCTCTCCTGCCCTCTGAACAGATGCGGAACCTGGGGGTAATTTTTGATGATGTGCTTACCCTGCATTCGCAGGTGTCTGCCGTCATCAAGTCCTGCTTCTATCATCTGAGGAATATCTCCAGGATTAAGCACCTTGTTCCCCCCTGGTGATCTTCCTACGCTGGTCCACACCTTTGTGTCCACGTGCTTGGACTATTGCAATGCCCTATACCTAGGGCTATATCGGGTGGAAATCTGCCACTTGCAGCTGGTGCAGAATGTTTCAGCCCGGCTTTTGATGGGAACATCTCGATTTTGTCATATTTCACTGGTGTTGCATGGACTGCACTGGCTGCCTGTACAGTGTCAGATTACCTTTAAAGTCATCTTATTGACTTTTAAAGCCCTACACAGATTGCGGCAGGACTATCTGAAAGAGCTCCTGGTTCCCTACCACTCTGGGGGATTGCTACGCTCAGCTGACGAAGGGTTGCTAGAGATACCAAGGGTGTGCTTAAGATCTGCTGGGGCCCAGGCATTTATGTTTATGGCCCCTACCCTCTGAAATTCTCTACCCCATCAGTTATGAGAGTGCCCTACCGTGGAGGGATTTAAACAGGCCTTGAAAACTCATATATGGAGACAAGCATTTGGTGGTTAAAGTCTTTCTGATAGTATTAGTGGTTTTATGATTGTTTTCATATAGTTATATTTTAATGAGATTGTGTTGTATGGTGTGTTTGATCTGTTTGGCACATTGGCTTTTGAAAGGTGCCTTAAAAATAAAGTTTTATTATTATTATTATTAACATCTCATCCAAAGGATGGCACATCACATATGCAGCACCCCGCTTGTACTGCACTACAATGTTAGTTACGGGTATGACTTCCAAGTGCCTGGTATGGAACGAGAACCCACATCCATGCAGTCTTCTGGCCCCAGAGGTGAGTGGGCTACTTATTGAGCACTAACACTTCATGTGCCTGTTCCCTGGCTTGTGCACCTCAACAATCATGTCCCCTTACCAGGGTTTCCCTCTGAAGTTTTAGGGGAACTGCCCTCAGGCCAGCCAGCCATTAGGGTACTTCACATGATGAAGAAACATCACTAAGTCCCCATGATTTCTTACTGATTTCACTATATACTGGTGTGATATAAGGGCCACTGAAGAAAAAAAATAGAGCTAGGTCTCAATGGGTCCCTGCTGGCCTACTGACTCCCAGACTCCTACTCCTGCCTTATCTCACTCTGTTCTCTGTACACTAACAGCATAGTTTATAACATGAAAATACACCAACTCTAACTAGACTCCAACTTACATACTACACTAACTCATCTCATCCTTGTTAACCCATGAGACTGTGGCACGAAATGTTTTGTCACTGGCCGTACATATATGGTGAACAACCCCCCATCATTTACTGGTAGTATGGGATTGTTACATACACTAGGTCAGGAGTATACTAGGTATTTCAAGTGGATTTACATGAGATGTTGGTAAAAGGAAAGGTGCTAGGGATCAGTTTGAGGGTATGTCAAAGTTTATTCCTAATGTATGGACCTATAGTAGGTACTATTTGTGAAGGCTCACCCACTGCAGTTTCTTTTAAAGTTTGGGACAGCCTAGTGGGGCACATGGTTCCAAGTCAATACAGCGAATCAAGTACAGAGAGTACATTATCAGTGTGTTTATAACAGCGAAGCCCATTTTGTCAACTGGTAAATTCAGTGAGTGACTATTCAGCTCACATCTTGCAAGTAATCCTATAATGAGATATTAATGGGCTATGGACTGGTATTGCAGTATTACACCCCCTGCACCCCCCAGAATCCCCCCATTTCTGAAAATAACATCCTCCGAGGTGCACCTGGACCTTGGAGGTAGGCTATAACACTGAAGTCGCTGAAACCGTCTTTGCTGTAATGCAGTGATCGCTATTATTGCAGTCACTATAATAGCATCGCTGTAATTGACTCACTGATCCTTTTTTGCTGTATTGACTTGCTACCGGGCACATCGGCGTATGGCAGGAAATGGGGATTTGAGATTACTGCAAAGAGGGGAATTAAGTTAGGTCAGCATCTGGAGTCACAGTCAAGGATAAACTCAAAGAGTTTATTATGGATGACATCAAGCCTCTGTAGTGTGGATTGAGGCCATGCGGCAGACAATGCCTATATAATTTAGGATGGGTAAGGTCCTGCATCACTAACTGCTTTCTGGTATGTTACTTCTGGCTTCACTTCAGTTGGTGGTGGTGACCAATCCTGGGGCCAATACCCCAACAATATACAGTGCTGATGATGACAAAGTTCCCTCTTACTGCATAATGTAGCTTGTTTGCTTATCAACTGACAGTTGAGAGTCCATTAACACTCCTAGGTACTTGAAATGGTGTACCTTATCAGTGATGAGGTTTTTCTGGATAAAGATTTAAAAGGGAGTGGCAAACTTTTTAGTGGATAGAAGAGTTAGGTTATTTGCTTGTATGCACCTGGGCATCAGTGGCTTTGACATGGATTGAAGGCAATCCCTTATATGAGCTGTGTCTGGGCCACTGCAATATGTCTGCTGTGTCTTGAAAATGTGGCATCCTAACCCCTACAAACATATATATCAAGGCAAAACAATAAGGAAATAACAGGCATTTTGATCCTGATGTCTTTCTGTATGATCATAATTATATTCCCTGGGAGTGCATGGATGCTGTCCTAGAAGTAGACTCTGCCTGGGCATTAATGCTGTGTGGAAACTTAATTCTGAGTTTGTGAACATTTTGCTAAAGTTCACAAATTTCACTAAGTTTTGTAAATGTCACAACTTTTGTGAAATGTTTCCAAAATTCTGTCATTGGCAAAATTTGAATCCTCTGAATGTGTTCCTTGAATATTTGTCCCATTCTGTATTATTGTCTGACTGAATTATGCAATGACACACATGGACTGTAGAATGACATTTCTGCAGAATTCAAATCAGCAATTTAATACACTGATTCACAATTCAACCAATCATTCTGTAGCTCAAGAGATAATAGAGTGGTCAGTTCAGCAGATTTCCAATCCAAAATTTCATGCAATGATTTGCAGTACATATATTCATTCGACAGTTCAAAGTCAGAATTCCCCAAAAGATGCTACAGTTCATTCTGAAATGTTTTAGAAGCAAACCTCTCACTTCTGTGGTAATTCCACTGTAGAAATGATATTTTTGCACAACACTACTGGACATTCCGGGAAGAGTTTACCAGAATTTGCAACCTTCATGCCTGCTTCAGAACTACAAGGCTTCAGGCCAGCATCATAGGTGAAGATAGACTGTGCCCTTGACAACAACTCCTTTGTCAGTTTACCAAGTTAATTTGTCCTGAATCAGTTTACCAGCCAAATTCATCTAGGATCAGTTTATCTGCCAATCTTATCCAGTTATCAGTTAACCAGGCAAACTGATCTAGGACCAGTGTTCCAGCAAACTGATCCAGGATCTGCCTTCCACTGGAAAGCAGATCCAGAATCAGTTTAGCAACTCAACTGATGTGGGATCTGTGTTTAACAAAGATTTGTCTAACCACAATGTTGCAAAACAGTAGCAACATAGCATAGTGGTTAGAATTCATGACTGTGAGCAAGATCAATGGCTAAATCTTGCAAAGTCATAAGCTGTTTAAAACTTCCTTTTTCCCTCAAGTAGGAATCTATGAAGGTGTAGTATTAGCTTAGTAACTCTGACTAACTTTGCTATTTTCTCTTTGTAGACAATTCCAGGTGAAAATGTCAATTCTAACTCTATTTTCAGCATGCATTTATTGTTACCTTTTTGTTTTGTACACATACACTAAGGGGATGTTAGTTCCAGAAAAAGTCTATAAGTCTTGAAGTAAACTGATTCTGGATTAGTCTGACTGGTAAACTGGTCCCGGAAAATTTCAGCTTGTAAACTGATTCTGAAGAAGCAGATTGGGAATGCCCATAGTCTGGGTAACAAGCTTCCTGACCTAGTGGCCTTGATGGAAGAGGAACATCTGGATATCGTGGCAGTCTCAGAAACATGGTACACACAGAATCATGACTGGGATGTGAACATACCAGGATACACTATCTACAGAAGGGACAGGGAGGGTAAAAGAGGAGGAGAAGTAGCTCTCTACATAAGGGAAGGGATCAAAGCAACAGAACAAAAGGGTAAACAGGGAGGAGAGGAAGCCCTGTGGGTAAACTTGGAGACAGGCAATGGCACCACAATCTGCACAGGGGTTGTATACAGGCCCCCATCTCAGGGGGAGGAAATGGACAAGGAAATGATAGAAGGTATCCTTAGAATGTCAGAAAAAGAGGAGATATTATTGATGGGGTATTTGAATATGTCAGATGTTAACTGGAGTGCATTTGCTGCAGCCACATCCAAAAGCAGGGTCATTCTAGATTCACTGCAGGGGGCATGCCTTAGACAACTAGTATTGGAACCCACTCGGGAGGGAACAATCTTAGATCTGATACTCTCAAATGGGGATGGAGAGAGGCTCACAGATGTCGAAGTGGGTAGCCATCTGGGAACTAGCAACCATCGAACAGTATGGTTCATGATAAACACAGCAGTAGAGTCAAGACATACAAAGCCAAAGGTCCTGGACTTTAGGAGGGCTGACTTTGACAAAATGGGTGAGTGCCTAAGGAATGCAGTAGCAAATGGGCAGGAAGGTGGGGTGGAAGAACAATGGGGAATAACCAAAACTGCCATCACTAGGTCAACAAGCCTTTGTGTGAAGCAAATAAACAAAACAAAATTATGTAAAAAAAAAGCACTATGGTTCTCAAAGGAGGTGGCAGGGAAGGTTAGGGAGAAAAAGATGGCATTCAGGAAGTACAAGGAATCACAGAAAGAGCAGGACAGAGAACTGTATCAGTTAAAGCAGAAGGAAGAAGGCAAGGCAGTCAGAACAGCAAAGGCCCAAACCAAGGAAAAAATAGCCAACTCAGTTAACAAGGGGGGATAAAACCTTTTATAGGTACATCAGAGAGCGAAGGAAGACCAAGGGAGGGATAGTGAGGCTTAATAAAGGGGAAGGGAGTGGGCAGAGGGTGACTGTGAAAAGGCAGAGATACTAAACAAATATTTTGCTCAGTATTTCACAAATGAAGAAGGGGGGAGATACCTAAACCAAACAACAGAAACACTCTGGATAGGGGGGGGTTGATACCAGCCCATTCACAGAAGAAAGAGTTCTGAAAGAACTCTTAAAACTGAAGGTGGACAATGCAATGGGGCCTGATAGGATTCATCCCAAAATTCTAAAAGAACTAAGGGTAGAACTAGTGACACTACTAACTACCCTCTTTAAAAAATCATGGGAGGATGGGGTGGTATCTGAGGACTGGAGGAGGGCAGATGTTATTCCACTTCACAAAAGTGGGAGCAGGGCAGAGGCAGGAAACTACAGACCTGTTAGTTTGACCTCTTTGATAGGGAAAATGATGGAATTACTTCTGAAGGAAAGAATTGTTGAGCACCTAGAGGCCAGAGGGGCACAGAACCCAAGGCAGCATGGATTCACAGCAGGAAGGTCATGTCAGATGAATCTAATAGATTTCCTTGACCGGGTGACCAAAGTAGTAGATCAGGAAGGGGCTGACAGCCATTGAATACCTACACTTTAGCAAGGCATTTGACACAGTCCCACACAAAAGATTAATATACAAGTTAGCCAGCCTCAGAGTGGATCCCAAGATGGTAGCGTGGGTAAAAAATTGGCTGGAGAACAGGACACAGAGTGTAGTAGTAAATGGAGTCCACTCTGAAGAAAGGGGGGGTTACTAGTGGGGTACCGCAGGGTTCACTTCTAGGACCGGTCCTCTTCAATGTCTTTATAAGTGACATTGCAGAGGGACTGGAAGGAAAAGTATGTCTCTTTGCAGACAACACAAAGATCTGCAACAGGGCTGATATACAAGGTGGGGTGGAAAGGATGAGAAGGGACTTGGCAAGGTTGGAGGAATGGTCAAATGTATGGCAGCTTAGATTAAATGCTAAGAAGTGCAAAGTAATGCACTTGGGAAGCAAAAACCCAGGTGAAGAGTACACAATAGGGGGGTGAGATACTAACAACAACAAAAATGGAACGGGACCTGGGGGTAGTCATATCAGATGACCTAAAGGTGAGCAAGCAATATGAGAGGGCAGTAAGGAGGGCGGGGGGATACTGGGATGTATAGGGGGAGAGGCAACACCAGTAGAAAACAGGAAGTTGTTATCCTTCTGTACAGACAGCAGGTGAGACCCCATCTGGAGTACTGCATACAGTTCTGGAGACCCTATCTCCACAAGGACATAGACAGGATGGAGGAAGTTCAGAGGAGGGCAACTAAAATGGTGCAGGGTCTGCATCAGAAGACATATGAAGAGAGACTTAAGGAGCTTAATATGTATACCCTTGAAGAAAGGAGGGAGAGGGGGGACATGATAGAAATGTTCAAGTACCTCAAGGGAATCAACAAAGTCCAAGAGGGTAGCATCTTTCAGAAAAAGAGGTGTGCAAGGACAATGGGGCACAATTTGAAGATAGAAGGTGGACGGCTCAGAGGTAATGAGAGGAAGTATTTTTTCATGGAGAGGGTTGTGGATGCATGGTATGGCCTTCCTGAGGAGGTTGTGGAGTTAAAAATAGTGGGGGAAATCAAGAATACAGGGGACAGACATAAGGCAATTCCAGTGGGTGGGGGTAGGAGGAAGTAGGCTTTTGGTTAACTAGGATCTGCAGCTTATCCATTAGGTCAGGAAATGGGCAGACTGGATGGGCTAAGCAGTCCTTATCTACTGTCAAATTCTCTGTTTCTATAATAGTTTAACTGGAGCAGCAGCATCCTTTGATCTGCTCAGAACTTTGTAACATCTGTGACCATAGAGATGCAGACTGGCTGGACTCAATTCAGAAGATCTAGGGATGCCAACAATCGAAGCACTTATAATCTGTAATCCCTTTACATGTTTGTACAGTATACTTAATTATCCTTGCCTGTGAATCTGAGGGGTGGACTTGATGGACCTAGAGTCCCTTTTTACTATACATTACTCTGTTACTATGTTATATAACCATTGCATGTCTGCCATTAGACCTGTCAGCTCTCAATGTTACTGTATTTGGACTTCTGAAATAGCTATACATCCAACCTTAGGCACTTCGGAGATGGAATTAAAGAGCTCCTCAGAAACTCCAATAGTGATCCTGTGACAAGTATTCTATCACCCCAGGCCAACTCCTGAGTGACCCACTTCACTGCTACAGCATTCACTAAACTACTTTTGTACTAATCCACCTTAAACAAGCCAACCTCCCTCATATTACTGGCATGTGATGAGCACTACCCCAAATCCACTATGTCTTCCTTGAACATGCACCTTAACTACTAAATAGAAACATAGAAACATAGAATTTGATGACATATAAGGACTGCTGGTCCCACCTAGTCTGCCCATTTCCCTACCTAATGGATAAGCAGCAGATACTATGTTAACCAACAGCCTACTTTCGCCTACCCCCCCCACTAGAATTGCCTTATGTCTGTCCCATGCATTGTTGAATTCCTCCACTATTTTTGACTCCACTACCTCCGTTCCATGTATCCACAACCCTCTCCATGACAAAATACTTCCTCACATTACCTCTGAGCCATCCCCCCATTATCTTCAAATTGTGCCCTCTTGTTCTTGCACATCTCTTTTTCTAAAAGACGCTACCCTCCTAGACTTTACTGATTCCCTTGAGGTACTTGAAAGTTACTATCATGTCCCCCTCTCAATCTTCTCCTCAGAGGTATACATATTAAGCTCCTTTAATCTTGCTTCGTATGTCTTCTGGTGCAAACCCTGCACCATTTTAGTTGCCTCCTCTGAACAGCTTCCATCCTGTCTATGTCCTTGTGGAGGTGGGGTCTCCAGAGCTGCAAGCAATACTCCAGATGGGGTCTCAACAACTGTCTGTACAGAGGGATAACAACTTCCTGTTTTCTACTGGTGATGCCTCTCCCAATGCATCCCAGTATCCCACCAGCCCTTCTTACTGCCTTCTCACATTGCTTGCCCACCTTTAGGTCATCTGATATGACTACCCCCAGGTCATTTTCCATTTTTGTTGATGTTAGTATCTCACCCCCCTCCTCATTGTGTACTCTTCACCTGGGTTTTTGTTCCCCAGGTACATTACTTTGCACTTCTTTGTGTTGAATCTAAGCTGCCATACATTTGACCATTCCTCCAACCTTGCCAAGTCCCTTCTCATCCTTTCCACCCCAACTTCTATACTGACCCTGTTGCAGATCTTTGTGTCATCTGCAAAGAGACATACTTTTCCTTCTAGTCCTTCTGCATGTCACTTATGAAGACATTATAGAGGACCGGTCCCAGTACTGAACCCTGCAGTACCCCGCTAGTAACCCCCCTTTCTTAAGAGTGGACTCCGTTTACTATTACCCTCTGCGTCCTGTTGTCCAGCCAATTTCTTACCCATGCTATCATCTTGCGACCCACTCCAAAGCTGGCTAACTTGTATATTAATCTTTTGTGTGGGACTGTGTCAAATGCCTTGCTAAAGTCTAGGAAGGCCATGTCCACAGCCCCTCCCAGGTCTACTGCTTTGGTTGCCCAGTCAAAGAAATCTATTAGATTCATCAGACATGACCTTCCTGCTGTGAATCCCTGCTGCCTTGGGTCCTGTGCCCCACTGGCCTCTAGGGACCCAACAATTCTTTTCTTCAGAAGTGATTCCATCATTTTCCCTACCACTGAAGTCAAACTAAAAGGTTTGTAGTTTCCTGCATCTGTCTTACTCCCACTTTTGTGAAGGGGAATCACATCTGCTCTCCTCCAGTCCTATGGTATCACACCATCCTCCCATGATTTGTTAAAAATAGTAATCAGTGGTGTCACTAATTCTACCCTTAGTTCTTTCAGGAATTATTGGGTGAATCCCATCAGGCCCCACTGCTTTGTCCACCTCCAGTTTCAAGAGTTCTTTCAGAACCCTTTCTTCTGTGAATGGACTGGTATCGACTTCCCTTTCCAGAGTGCTTCTATGCTTTGATTTAGGTACCTCCCCCTCCTCTTCTTTTGTGAATACAGAGCAGAAGTATTCATTCAGTATCCCTAATTTTTCACTGTCACCTTCTGCCCACCTTCCCTTCCCTTTATTAAGCCACACTATCCCTCCCTTGGTCTTTCTTCGCTCCCTAATGTACCTATAAATGGTTTTATCCCCCCTTCTTAACTGAGTTGGCTATATTTTCCTCAGTTTGGGCCTTTGCAAGTCTGACTACCTTCCACACTTCCTTCTGCTTTAACTGGTACTGTTCTCTGTCCTGCTCCTTCTGTGTTTCCTTATACTTCCTGAATGCTACCTTTTTCTCCTTAACTTTCCCTGCCACCTCTTTTGAGAACCATAGTGTTTTTTTCCTTCATTTTGTCTTGTTGATTTGCTTCACACAAAGGCTTGTTGCCTCTATGATGGCTGTTTTAATTTTTCCCAATTGTTCCTCCACCCCTCCTTCTCGCCCATTTGCAAGTGCTTTTCTGAGGCACTCTCCCATTTTCTCAAAGTCAGCCCTCCTAAAGTCCAGTACACTTGCTTTTGTATAACTTGACTCTAGGCAGTGTTTATTGTGAACCACACTGTTTGGTGGTCGCTTGTTCCCAGATGGCTACCCACTTCTAAATCCGAGATCCTTTCTCTAACCCCGTTTGACAGTACCAGATCTAAGATTGCTCCCTCTCGAGTGGGTTCCACCACTAGCCGTCTGAGGCATGTCACCTGTAGGGCATCGAAAATAACCCTGCTCTTGGATGTGACTGCAGCAAAGGTGCTCCAGTGAACATCAAATCAAATCAAATCAGACTTTATTTGTAAAAAACGCCTTTCTAAAATCAAGGCGCTTGTACATAATTCATTAAAACAGATCAATAAATAAACAAATACAACTAATTAAAACCATAAATACAGCAGACTAAAACTCATAGTAAAAACAGCAGCGTTAAAATTCAGAGTGCTCTAGGCCAAAAAGATGTGCTTTCAACATTTGGCATATTCAGGTCCCCCATCAACAATATCTCTCCTTTTTCTGCCATTCTAAGGATATGTTCTATCATTTTTATTCTTTTTATTTTTTTATTTATTATTTGTAAACCGGGTTGGGACACTGGATGAAGTCCTTTTTCAGGTCCGACCCAGGACATACAACAAACAACATTAATAACAAATAATATATACCAATAATACTTTAACCATTACACTTAAATTGGTGCAGTAAAAATGACTTTAACTTAAATTTAAACTACTAAATTTCCCTGTTCATTGCGTCCCCTTGAGATATGGGTCTGTATACAACTCTCGTGTGGATTGTGGTGCCATTTCCTGTCTCCAGGGTGACCTACAGTGGCTTCTTGACTCCCTGTTTGTCCTTTAGTTCAGTTGCTTTGATCCCTTCCCTTACATAGAGAGCTACTCCTCCTCCTCTTTCACCCTTCCTGTCCCTCCTGTAGATTGTGTACCCTGGTATGTTGACATCCCAGTCATGGTTCTCTGTGTACCATGTTTCTGTGACTGCCATGATATCCAGGTGTCCCTCTTCCATCAAGGCCACTAGTTCAGGAAGCTTGTTACACAGACTATGGGCATTGATACTCATCACCCTCCATTTTCTGATGGCCTTACCCCTTTTAGCCCCATCCCTGTCCTTACTGCCTTTGCCTTTTTTTGCATTTACCTCTATCCTGCTCCTTATTGACATTTCTACATTGGTATTTACCTCACTAACTACTGTGTTTTGTGGGAGGAGGATGGGATGTCCCTGCTCCTTTTCAGTGCCTCCCTCTTTGGCTAGTTTAAATGCTTGCCAATGACGCAATTAAACCTATCACCTATGATCCTGGTTCCCCTCCTGGATGGATGCAGACCATCACAGCAGTATAGGCCTGTGTCCCTCCAGGTGGTCCCCCAGTCCCCAGTGAAGCCAAAACCCCTGAGCTCTTTACCAGTTTTTCAACCATTCATTGAATCCCATGGTGTGGAGTACCCTAGCATCACCCTTGCCATAGACAGGCAACACCTCCAAGAAGATTACCATACATGCTACTTGTCTAAGACCCCTCCCCAACTCTACAAACTCATCTTGCACTGCTCTGATCCCATTCCCAGCCAGGCCATTTTGCCCTAGGTGGACAATGACATCCAGCCCCCTCCCTCATGCAGCTGCTCCCATGATTCTGAGGATTCACTCCCTGTACCTCCAAGCCATAGCACCAGGCAGGCACCTTACCTCCCTGTCCCCTTCCTCCCCCAGTTCTTTCCCCCAACAGCTGAGTTCCCCACCAGGAGTTGTTTCCTTCCCCTGTGGGGTCCTGTGCCACCCTCCTGTGGGTCTCCTTTATGAAGGTTTCCAGCATCCTCCTTGGTCTCCACTGCAGGCACCTCCATAGAGGAACCACTCTCTGCCAGAACAGTGTATGAACTGTGGAGTGGTACAACTGGAGGGATGCACCTCTGTTCCACCACCATCTCCCTCAGAACTGTCCAATGGCTCAATTAATTTTTATCTCCACAGGAGTGCAAGCCAGATACCACTGAACGAAATCTACTTAAGCTAACTGCTCTGGCCCATTACCATTCTCTTCAGAAAGAAGCAGCATAGCTGGCACAAATGTGTAGAGAGGAGTAGCAGTCAAAAACACCAACTCAAAGCAAAGACAAAGAAGACTGTGCTATTCAGACAAATCAAGCATTACATCAGTGCAATGCAGTGACTTTGTTTAGAACAGACTACAAGAAAAACTTGACACTTTGAATCATGCAGATTCTTCCTCAGGGATAGGGGTTATAGAGCAATATGATCTGCTTAAGTAGCAGAAGGTGTTAAAGGTATATATAGTCAAATAATATAATTACACATAATAAAGCTGTTAAATAGCAGACCCTATATGAGATCATTATATAAAACCCCACAAACACCTTCTAGTGCAATAAATGTACAAAATACTAATTTCCTAAATGATACAAAATCATTCTCTTCAGTTCTGCTCTCTCCATAGACTACCTTCCAGCAGTCTAGTAGAGTGCCAAGATTCCCTGTCCATAAAGGTGGTGACAAGCATGTCAGCAACAATCAACCTACAGTATCTCAAGACTGTTTGACAACCACCAAACAAGAAAGAGACCTGGAGGTAATCATATCTGATGATGTAAAGGTGGCCAAACTGTGTGACAAGGCTGTGGGGAGAGCCACTGGGGTACTAGGGTGCAGAGGGAGAGGTATGACCAGCAGAAAGAGGGAGGTAGTGATACCACTGTATAAATAATTGGTGAAACCTCACCTGGAGCACTGTGTCCAGTTCTAGAGACCATGTCTCTGGAAGGACATAGACAGAGTAGAGGTGGTCCAGAGGAGAGCAACAAAAATGGTGCAGTGTCTGCACCAGAGACCATATGAGGAGACACTAAAAGACCTCAATATGTACACCCTGGAGGAAAGAAGGGAAAAGGGGATATGACACAGACTTTCAAATATCACATGGGTATAAATATGGTACAAGAGGGAAGCATTTTTCAGAAAAAAAGATGCTCAAGAATAAAGGGACATGCTATGAAACTGGAGGTGGGTAGACTCAAGGGAAACGTAAGAAAGTACTTCTTCACAGAGAGAGTAGTGGATGCCTGGAGCAGCCTTCCAGGAGAAGTGGTGGGGGCAAAAGCTGTGGCAGGATTCAAGAACGCATGGAAAAGGCATAAGGGAACCTTGGTCAAAGGGAAGGGGGGCTAAGCTGGAGAACAAGTAGGATCTACTGTACGGTATTACAGAAGATAGCAAAAATGGGCAGACTGGATGGGCAAAGTGGTCCTTATCTGTCATCAAATTCTGTTTCTGTTTCTATGTATTGTCCAGACTTCTGGAGGATTTTATACCCCAATCTCAGAACACTTTTTCTGCAATGAATTCTAAACTCCTGCCCAGAAAAGCTTCCGTCCTAAGCACTCCATTGCTATGGCATTCATTATCATAATAGTAATGTTCATTAAGCTACAGTGAGAGTTCATTTTACTGGAGCAATCAATATTGATCTGACCAGAGGGTTTGACTTGGTTGCCGACCAGCTCCTCTTCCTTAAGTAGCTAAGAAGAAGAAGCCAGAAGGTGAAGGAAGGAAACATATTCAATTCAGTGCTTTAGAGTAACTGGTAATTGGTATTTTTCTTTTAAACTTAGATTGTAGGCTTGTAGTGACACTATACTTTCTTTCTGTGTTGTCTTTACTTATAATTGTTTTTGGGCTGTTGAAAATTTAAAACATAGTGGTGGTGTAATTCTGTGCTGTCTTTAATTGCTGCAAATTTTATCTTGGCTTGTCTGACTGTCCTGTAGCTGGGTGAAGGGTGTTAATTGTCTGGCCTCTGACCTCAGCTACGTGATAACTGGAGGTGGGGCTTAGTCACAGTTAAAGCAGCAAACAGAGGTTCATCTTCTCAGAAGAAGCCAGAAGGTGAAGGAAGGAAACATATTCAATTCAGTGCTTTAGAGTAACTGGTAATTGGTATTTTTCTTTTAAACTTAGATTGTAGGCTTGTAGTGACACTATACTTTCTTTCTGTGTTGTCTTTACTTATAATTGTTTTTGGGTTGTTGAAAATTTAAAACATAGTGGTGGTGTAATTCTGTGCTGTCTTTAATTGCTGCAAATTTTCACCCCCCCACCCTTCCCCAACTCTTAATTATATGCCCTGATAAATCTGATTGACAGGAGCTAAACACAGGGTATAGTAAGAGGTGTGAAGTAGGAAGGGCATAAGGGGGAAGAAGACCACCCTCAGCACAAGTGTTTTGACTCATTTATTTATTTATTGGTTTCTTTTTCCTTAAAAAATATATATCTGACGATCAGTTACAGGATTTTTAGTACTGTAAATAAATAAAAAGAGAACTAAGAAGCTTCAGTAGCGGAGAAGTAGTGGAATTGCAGTATAATGTGGGGGAGTGGTGCAATGCAGTGGCTATTCTGGGGCAGCCATATTCAGGCAGACCTTTGGACACTGAGGTGCTGCCCTATCTGCATGCATCTCTCTGACTGCGGGATGAGGTAGCCAGACTCAGAGGAGAAGTAAACGGGTCAGAGTACCATCACCCCTATCCAGGGACCACCCAGTCCAATGCAGCTGCCTCAAAGGATGCTGAGAACGAGGAGCACTTGGATGACAGTGGGCTCAGGGAGGGTTAGAGCAGTCAGGCAGAGGCACATCCCAGATCCTATTCCTCTCAAGAACTCATATGCCACACTGGCAAATGAGGACAACCAAATAGAGGTACCCAGGAAGTGGAAGGAAAGGATGTGGAGGTTAGGCAGGAGGTGACCTCAGTGGGAAAGCAGTGGACCCCAGAGGAGGAGGAAGTGAATCCTGGTGGGGGACTCCATCATAGAGGGATCCAGCTAGGAACACAGAGGGAGGACAGGGAGGTGAGGTGCCTACCAGGTGCCACGGCATGGAAGGATGGAAGGAAGATACTGGGGATCACTGGGAAGGCAAGACAGGAGGGTGAGCTGGATGTCATTATCCACCTAGGTACTAATGACTTGGCAAATGGGGAGCCAAAGGAAGTTCAGGAAGAGTTTAGGAAACTGGGAGGGGTCTCAAGCAAGTAGCTACTTCTGTCACTTTCTCAAAGTACTACCTGTGAGAGGCAAGGGAGAGCATAGGAGTGCATGCACCAGGAACTTTAACTCATGGTTGAAGAACTGGTGCTGTGAGGAAAGGTTTGGATTCATTGGTGACTGGGGACCCACCTGGAGGGATGGAGGTTTGTTCAGCCTGACGGCCTGCATCCATCCTGGAGGGAATCCAAGCACTCAATGATAAGTTTAAATGCTACATTGACAAGCATTTAAACTAGCAAGGGGTGGCAGGCCAGCAAGGACGGTACTTTACTTGCTCACCCCAGCTAGTAGTGGAACCAATGAACCAGAGGAGGGCTATCTCTGCAAAGCAGTGTCAAAAGATGGAGATTAGTGTCCAAAAGGTGGATAAGCAGAAAAGGGGCAAAATTCAGCAGAGGGCAAACAGCAAGGAGAACCAGGGATAAATGACAACCAAGGAAGGGCTGGAGTAGAACAGTGAAGCAGTCTAGGGAGGTCAAATCATGGAAAGACATGTGTGCAAATGCCAGGAGCCTTAGCAACAAGATGGAAGATCTGGAGGCTGTCATGGTACAGTCAGACCTGGACATTGTGGCCATCACTGAAACCTGGTGTAATGATAACCATGACTGAGATGGCCATACCTGGCTACAACATATTCAGAAGAGACAGAGCAGGCAGGAAGGGAGGAGGGTGGTACTGTATGTGAAAAATGACATAAGGGCCACACAGATCCAGGAGGAACAAAATGGGGAGAGATACTGTGGGTTAAGCTGGAAAGGAAAATGGGGCCAGCCATCCGCACAGGTGTGGTCTATAGACCACCAGCCCAGGAGGAAGAAACAGATAGGAAGCTGATGCTAGCCATCCAAAGGATGGCAGACAAAGAGGTGAGGTACTACTGGTTGGAGACTTCAATATACCAGACGTGGACTGGAGCATCCCAGCAGCAGCATCAACTAGGAGCAGATTTATCCTGGACTCCCTTCAGGGTGCCTTCCTCAAGCAACTGGTCATGGAACCAACTCGGCAGAAGGCAATACTGGACCTTGTGCTCACAAACAGAGACAGTGTGATGGGGGTAACAGTGGGGGAGCACCTGGGTAACAGTGACCACCAGTCATTGTGGTTTGAAATCACAGAAAGAGCAGAACCAAACCACACAAAAACACGTATCCTGGATTTTAGGGGGGCAGACTTTGGGAAAATGGGAAGATACTTGAAAGAGGCATTAAGGGGAATGGGACAGGAATCAGGGGTTGAGGAACAGTGGGCAGTATTTAAAATGGGGATTATAAGAACAACAGAATTATGCATTAAGCAGGTTAGCAAGAGGAAAAGGAAGAGGAGACCATTATGGTTTTCCAAAGAGGTAGCAAAGAAAGTGAAAGCCAAAAAGATTGCATTCAGGCAATACAAAAAGACACAGGCAGAAGGGGATAGGGAGAAGTTCCAGGAGAAACAAAGGGAGGCAGGGAAGTCAGTAAGGGAAGCCAAAGCTCAGACAGAAGAACACATTGCAAAATCAGTGGGTAAAGGGGACAAAACCTTTTACAGGTACATAAGTGAAAAAAGAAAGACAAAGGGAGGGATAGTGAGACTGAAGGGGGAGGATGGGAGCCGCGTGGAGGATGACAACAATAAAGCTGACATATTGAACAGGTATTTCTGCTCCAGTCTTTACTAAGGAAGAGGGGGGTAATGGGTCTGAAGGGAGTACAAGGGGTGAGAATGGTGCAGAAATGGACACAAGTCCCTTTACACGAGAAAGGGTCCTGAAGGAACTGGAAGTAATAAGAGCTGATAAAGCAATGGGGCCAGATGGGGTGCACCCCAGGGTCCTTAAAGAACTAAGAGAGGTGGTGGCTGAACCTCTGGCTATCCTGTTCAGCCAATCACTGGAAACAGGGGAGGTACCCAAAGACTGGAGGACAGCAGATGTAGTCCCCTATACAAAAGTGGGAACAAAGAGGAAGCAGGGAACTACAGACCAGTCAGCCTCACCTCGGTAGTGGGAAAGATCATGGAAGCACTACTGAAGGAGAGATTGGTGGAACATCTGGTTGTCAATGGACTACAGGACCCCCAAGGCAGCATGGTTCTCTCACCAGGGGAGGTCATGTCAGACCAACCTCATTGAATTTTTGACTGGGTGACTAGGAGGTGGATCAGGGGAGGGCAGTGGACATGGCCTATCTGGACTTCAGCAAGGCCTTTGACACTGTGCCACATAGAAGACTATTACACAAACTGGAGAATATGGGTGTGGGCAGGACAGTAGTGTGGTGGGTAGGTAACTGGCTGGGTGGCAGGACACAGAGGGTGGTGGTAAATGGCTGTCACTCCACAGAGGGAAGAGTAACCAGTGGGGTACCACAGGGATCAGTGCTGGGACCGGTCCTATTCAACATCTTCATCAGTGACATTGCACAGGATCTAGAAGGCAGAATTTCACTGTTCGCTGATGACACAAAGCTCTGTAACAGAGTAGACACACCAGAGGGTGTAGACAGAATGAGAAGGGACCTGCAGAAACTTGAAGAATGGTCAAGGGTTTGGCAGTTGAAATTCAATGCAAAGAAGTGCAAGATAATGCATATGGGGCACAAAACCCTGGCACAATATATCAGTTGGGGGTGAGGATATAGCATGCACCAAGCAGGAAAGGGATCTTGGGGTTGTCATCTCTGATTACCTCAAGGTAGGAAACAGTGTGACAAGGCATCAGGTAAAGCAAATAGGATGCTGGGATGTATAGGCAGGGGCATCACCAGCAGGAAAAGGGAGGTCATAATCCTGCTATACAAGACACTAGTGAGGCCCCACCTGGAGTACAGTGTACAGTTCTGGAGACCATACCTCGTGAAGGACATAGACAGGGTAGAGAAGGTTCAGAGGAGGGCAACAAAGATGGTGCATGGGTTGCATCACAAGTCCTATGAAGACAGGTTGAAGGAACTGAACATGTACTCCTGGAGGAGAGGAGGGAGAGGGATATGATAGAGACATACAAGTATCTTACAGGGAGGAACAGGGTGCAGGAAAACACTATTTTAAGCGAAAAGATGTTTCAGGACTAGAGGCATGGGATGAAGTTGGAGGGAGGACGATTCAGAGGAAACATGAAAGAATTTCTTCACAGAACGGGTGGTGGACAAGTGGAACACCCTGCCAGAGGAAGTGGTGGGGGCTGAAACAATCACAGGATTTAAGAATGCATGGGATAGACATAAAGGAATTCTAGAGGGCAGGGGTAAGGGGAAACAGACTTCTAGGAAAACAAACTGAACTTACAAGCTCAAATGGGCAGACTAGGTGGGCCATAGGCCCCTATCTGCCGACACTGTCTATGTATCTATGTATCTAAGAAGGTTGGCATTATTAGATCAACTAATGATGCATGGATTAAGAATTACTTGGAGGGAGCCGGCCCAGTGGTGCTGAGGGTTGAGGTGCTGGGCACCACACCTCACACCATGATGGCGACCTGGGCTTGGGAGCAAGCTTGGGACACTGGGGTTCAACAGGGAAGGAGAGGATTGAGGGTCTGGAGGACAGCTCTCCTCTCCTGGGGAGGGTGGGTGAGTGACTCCCTGGTACTAGCGACTCCCAGAAGAGGTTGGGGTGCAACAGCCAGGGGTCATGTCAATGATGGGTTGGGAGCAGTATCAGACATCAGCAGGAAGGGCAAATGAGCATGCTCAGCCCGCACTGGATGTCATGGCACATCTGTGCTCCCAGGGACACCTCACGTTAATGAAACAGGAAACAACCCACTGCCTGGGAGGAAGATGTCACCTGCCCCAACCTCCAGCACTGGACCCTGCCCACTGGATCTTGACACCCTCCACCTCTGCCTGACAGGGGGCATTGGATAATGAGATAAGCACTGGGGAGATGAAGGTGGCCCCCTCCTTGGGTGAAAAGACTGGGGGATCCCCCACAGGGTGTGTCATGGGTGGATCAGGGACTGAAGATCATGGATCGGGAGGGTCTCAGAAGAGGGGAACAAGGCAGGATGACTGATGGGGCTCCAGCCAGCAGTGATGAGAGGGAAAAAGAATGGGAAAAAAAAATTACTTGGAGGGATACATGCCAGATATTGGTCTTGCACAGTACAGTATATACTTTCTCCAGACTTGTCTTGAACCCAAAAAGCAGGATGTTCCTCAGTGATCTATATAACTACCCTCCCTGCTTTTCTCAAAATGTGTTGACCTACAGTACCAGAACACTATGTTATTAGTGTGATACACATGTACACTGATGACATGATGGGATATGTGGAATAGTATGGTTGTGAATTAAAACTTTGTGGGCAAAGTTGTAGTACAGCGAGACACTTCAGAAAACATTGTGTTCTTTGCTGTTCCTTTGCTGGAAAAGTTCTATTTTTTTAATAAAATTTTAAAAAGTTGAGACACCTTCCCTTACCATTGTAGCAGCCTTTCCCACCATCCTCTCCTCAGTCCAAACCATTAACAATACAACCACCTTTCCCCAAACTCCATAGCACCCAATCCCAGCCCCTCCTCCCCAGCCCTGGTGAAGTGAGGTCAGGGTCTTTAAAATCATTATACCCTTCCACCATCTTCATAACACCCAAACCTACCTTCCTCCCCTACCTTGCCAAAGTGAGACCTGTGATCTCTTTTCACTACCTCTGTTAGTCACTGTCTAATAAGTGAGAGCATGAGATGAAGTGGTATAATAAGCAGATTACACTATTCAGGCTCACACTTTCATTTATTAGACAGTGAATGGCTGAAACTTTGAGAGTAGGGTCTGTCTGTGCCAGTAACTAACCACCACCAGGGTGGCACTGGGAGAGGTGGGGAAGGTTGGGTGCTGGGGAAAGTGCTACATGTGGTGGGCACTTCACCAACAAAGTGTCACTTTACATTGTCTTTTCCAGACAAAGTGGGCCCATCACCTCACAAAGATCATCACAAAGGTGTATGCAAAGTATGGGTCCCGTCGCAGAGTTCTCAGTAAAGTGAGTTTCCCAACTTCACACATCACTAGTGTGGAGAATTAACTCCAGACTGAGGTTAAGGTAGTAGAAGTCTGGATTAATGAGAAGAATCTTTTTCACAGTGCTAAATGGATCAAAACTATGGTCATCCATAAACCCCAAAACATGTACCACTAACTCCTTCCATACCAAGGGCAACCTTACTTTTGAACAGGTTCAACCCTTCAGAAACTTGGATGGACTCCTAATTTACCTACAAGAAACATGCAGACCACAATAGCAGACCAGCTTAGACCCCAGCATTTCGACTCTCATGAGTCTTCATAAGGGGTCTGCTGAAGCAGCAGTTATGTGCTGTTAGTCAATGAAATGCTGTGATTTAAATTATTATTTTTTTTTTTTGCATTTTGCAAATAAAAGTATCATTGCTATACACTAAGCTCAGTTTATTTGATTCAAGAATGCCACTACTACTTGACTGGTTTCATTGGTGTTTGTTTGGGGCAGACCACCCCTTACAGTTGTGTGCACCGCCCTAAACTGCAGGATTGTTGCTGAAGCCTGAACGATTCTTGTTACATTTATTCTCAACTGCCCCCTGTCCCTCACCCACCACTGTTCCATGTATAACCAACTGTAATGGACCTCCTGAAAACATAGGTGAATTTGTCTTACTTCCATGCTTGGGCACAAATTTGGTTTGGTGCCCTTCCCCCTATTGTAGCAGCCTGGTTTCTCCAGCTAACAACCACAACATTCACCTACCACCTTCTTGATCACCCAGCTGAGATTTAACATATGATTTCCAGTGGGGTCCTGCTTCTGCCCATTTCCGTAGCTGGATGTTCTGAAGCACTGAGAGGTTAGGCAACTTGCCCATGGTCACTCAGTGAGTATCTTAGTTCTAGCAGGCTTCTAAACCTGTGATCTCCCAGTTTTCAAGGCAGTGCTCTGACCACTAGACCACCCTGCCTCTAATAACCTGCCTTTTCCTCTTACTAGCTCTTATAATCGCCAAAGGACTGCACCCCAACTGAAAGTGAACCTTTGTCCTCCCTGATCCCTCTGTTGATACTTTTTTGTTTACTAAGCATGCATCTTTTCTGTCATTTTAAATGTGTTGTTTCTATTGTCCTGCATGGCCACTTGCCTAATTTCTTGTTCTGCAAAGGTATGAACTGTGTTCCTTTATTGCACTATTGTGCTTATTTTGTATTATTAGAATTGTTCACCTGGCATGTTATTCACTGTAGTGTAGCTGTTTCCTACACCTGCTCTATTTGGAACCTTCTCTTCCCTTCCAGCAGATTGCAACTGGATACATATTTTGTAATGGGCCTGTTTGCCGGCTTGGTTAACATAAATTACAATAAATCAATACATTCTCAAAATAAACTAATTTGTAAAAACATGGGTATGCTGTCTATTTAAAATGAAGCATTACTTGTGAGACATAGTTGCAAGCTGTAAACATAGAGTAGCACCTGTCTACATTCAGACTTGTGATGTTTTTGGTCATGTGTATATCCCAGAATTCAAGAAGCAACTCTTTGACTACTACAAGAAAGTCAGAATAAAATGTTGTCAATTATAATGTAACAGAAATACAGATCAGGAACAACCGAGAAAAAAAATCCATTTAATTTCCTTCCCTTAACCTGTGTGCCACTGCAATCTGTGAAAAGCCAACACCAAACTTTACATTATGCAGTGCTAATGGGGCTTGCAGGAGGGTTAGTGTATATAAATCTCTTGATTTTATTATTAAAGATTTAAGGTCATATCTCAGGTTTTGGAAAAAAAATATTCTTGTGGCATTCTAACTCGTGAGTTTAGAAAAATAAAACTAAATGAAGCCTCAATAACTATATGACCTTTTATAAATCCTATGTTTAATTCTGAAATAGCTTGTGAGTGACAAAACAAAGAGCTTAAAGAGCCATGGCAACATTAAATAGGATATCATGTACACTATTAGTGCAATAATACTGGGGAGGGGGGTAACAGGAAATGTTATAAAACAGTGCTTCCCACAGAGGGTGAAGAACATGCACAGTACCCTTCCCAGTGAGGATGTAGAAGCTAGCACTTTTAGACTTTAAAAGAAGGGTTAGATATTATATATTGCTGTGGAAGAATGACATTAAGCATTGCACATCATTGGTAGCAGCAGCATATATGCTTATGAACTTGGATGTGTATGCCTCTTCAAATTAAGCATAGTCACTACAGTGAAGCAAGAGGTGCAAAAAAGGATGGACCCTAGTTCCCTTCCAGTACAAAAATGCTACAGTATGTTACTGTGACAAAATATTGCTTTTATTAAAAAGATGGTTTTCTGTCTTATCTTAGGGTTTTAGCAATATGCTTCTTTCATAGGTTTCCACTTTGCTGATAACTCTGTCTGGCTTATAACATTCTGATAGTCATTGAAGTCAGCAGTGTCTAATTGTTTCTACTCCCAAACCTTTCCGGAAATGTTAAGAATAAAGTAGAAAAATATATGTTTCTGTGACAAAATTAAGCATTATTTACTTCAACAGTTCAAATCAACACTTCTCAGCAGGGAATAAAATGTTGTTGTCGATCAAATTACATCATATTGCTTCAAACAGAATGTTGCTATGATGAGACCTGGGGTAGCAGGAGGGGAGATTTGTTATGTTAGCACATCTTTAATCTGGCCTAAAAAATGAAAACAAAATACCTTTTATAATGCAAATGATCTTCAATGTCTTTTAATAGCAAAGTTGATTCCAATTCAGGACTGAAAGGGTTAGCCAGAAACGCTCTTCCTTCCCACAGCCCAATACATCAATTTAATAGGCCATTCTTCAGAAGAAATCCACAGTCTAATGAGATTTGGAATAACACAGAGATGGAATGAGGCAAAAGGAAAAAAAAAATAATAAAACCGGGTCAATTAGATTCAGCAGAATGACAGAAAGGAGTGAATGAGTTATAATATTATTGAAAATTCCTTTCATAATTTCTAAAAGCTTTGGGTTGAATTAAAAAAGTAGATAGCCTTTACAATAAAGAATGAACATGTCAGGAGAACAAACCAGCCTGCTTTTGTCTCACACATATAATGAAGGATGTATTTATATATTGACAAACACTTAATCAGGACTGACAGCCAAGTCAGATATCTGGTTTAGTATGGCTCTTGTGCCACAGCAATAGTAGTTGGTAAATGGTATGCAATATTAACAACACACAGTATATATTACAGTTTATTAACACTTTCTGTATTTTGTTCACATATTCTTACACTGATTATTATACAATATATATGGATACATACACTGGAGATACTATATATATATATATATATATATAAATATATACAGTATATATATATATATATATATAGAGAGAGAGAGAGAGAGAGAGAGAGAGAGAGAGACTGTATATACAACAGATGTGAACTAGATTTGAGAAGATAAACATTTTATTTTAGGCAACATGAGAAAAACAAATGAAAGCTGGTCACTGAGCGTGCTCAGAAATTTATTTAATTGATTTTGACCATGTTGAGCATGCTCAGATATTCATTCTCACGTGTGACATGCCATTTATTTTATTTTTTTATTTCCAGTAGTTATTGGACTGAATTGCTGTTCTTATTCTGAGCCCTTGAACAGAGGAGCACAGTAGATATTTTTTACTTCTTTTTTATCTAGCTTTTTACCATTTCTATCGCAAAATCACCTGTATACCTTTTATACACTATAAATCAAATACAGCATGACATGGGCTGATATGTTCATTTTTATCTTCATATCTCACTCCTGGTTTTGACACTCACAAGGTATCAGCAGACCAACACCCTCTCATGAAGATAAAAATGATTTTGTTAGCCAGCCCATGTTATATTATGTATTTCTACAACATGCGTGTGCTGATAAATAGCAGGGCAAACAATAATATCTCAACCCAACATTGCAAGACAATGTTGTTATCTTGCAAAGTTGGTTATGTCACAACGCTGACCAAACATAGCAAGATTATGACAGAGAGAGAGAGAGATTGAGACAGAGAGAGAAAGAGAGAGACTGTATATACAGTACAGCAGATGTGAAATAAATCTTGCAGCATTGGGTATGTCACAATGCATACTGAACCAATCAGAGAGCAGCTTTCACAATGCTGATGACATCACATTAGCCATGTGCAATGATAAAGCCAGCAGCTGAAATCAAAGAGGAACCATTAAATCTTTAAACAAAAGCAGATCTAAAAGCTATAGTTAGCGAACTGATGTTGCAGACATTAAGTATGCATTGGTCTAACTCAAAATATGCAGTTTTTATGTTTGCCATGTGTGTGCATGCAGTTAACATCTTGCTATGATTGTGACTTTTGAGGGGTGTGACACTGTTGGTTCAATGCAGAGCAGTCTATAAGGGGTGCATCAGTGCCACACCAATCATCAGCCAAGCAATCATGGCACAGTTTTGGCTTGCTGGACAGAAACTTTGTATATTTCAAAAGAAAGAGATGACCCAATCATAGCGAGGCTCTTTCCTTTGATCTGCATGACACTGCCCATCAAATAGCTGATCGGTATCCTGATCAGCCTGCCTCTCATCTCCCACTTTCAGCTTGCTTGATTTCCTGTTTCCCGCTTTGTTCTTGAATTTGTACTAGACTGGGCACTTGTAATTAGTTTCTTCACAATGCTCAAGGTCTAGTGTCTGACTTCCCAGTTTGCTTATCTTCTATATTTCTAGATTTGTCTAAATCACTAAGCATGTTAAGACAGTATCTGTGCAGTTTACTGTATAACCAATGTCTGTCTGCTATTTTTATTTTGTTTAACATTTCTCTAAAATGGCATCTGTTCATCTTGAACATGGAATGCGTTTGTAAGTATAATTTCTCCTTCACAGCATAACATAGCAGAAAGTCAAGATATGCCAAAAACCCACCTATGGAAACTTGCTTGATACTGGAGTGGTATAAAGTCTTGTTTTGTTCTATTCACTTGTGTGTGATCACTTTTCAGCAATACAACATAGCAATTATAGTCCCAAGACAGTCAGTGATCCACCTGTATGTGAGAAGTGGAGATATGCACTGACCTCTAGTTTGCTGGTGGTGGTGGGGATGGTATTGTCCTTGAGAGAAATACAGGAAAATGATACTAGTTGCTGCAATACATGCTGTAAAAAAGAACACTGTCCATTAATATCGATTGATGCCCTGCTGTAACTGCCCCCCCCCAAGCACAACCCATATTAGTCCTCCAGCACGGGAGTGCTCAATCCACTGTGCCGGCTTCTACCCCTCAGTGCCCAATATAACACTGACACTGGGGGTGCCCAGTCCCTTAATGTCAAGACATGAAATAAAAAAAACCTTCCCTCATAGTTTAAAAAAATAAAAAATAAACCCTGTAAAAAAGAAACCCGTCCATCGATGTCTGTTGTGGCTGTGACTGTTCCCTCACCCGACCCTCCCACTAAGCACCTACCTCCCAACCCCTCACTTACCCACCAGGGGTCCAATGCCATAATTCTCACAGGACCACAGACACCAAGACACATCTTCACTCTTGAACGCTGGACCATGAACTGAGCAAATTAGGTACTGTATGTGGTTCAATGTATTTCAATGGGGTTTTGAACTTAGTGGCATACAAACAAGCAAGACCCAGTACAACAGAAATACCAGTAGTGAACATTCAGCACTGACAAATGCTTGTTAGCAGTTGTTATTAGTTGTGATGGAGCTGGACTTTCATAACTCACTCATGGCTTTGCCACATGAGTTATGATACTGCTCACTCACATGTGAAGATAAATTGCATATTTTGATTTTTACCAGGAGAGACACTAATATGAAAGCTTGTTTACAGATATGACCTGGGAGCACAAGGAAATTAAGAGACTTGCTCAGGGTCACACAGTATGCAAGTAGGGGCTGTGGGATTCAAACCTAGGTCTCCAGGTTTGCAGCTCAGAGCCTTAAACCACTGTGCTATACTGCACTCCAATTGTTTTTTGTAGACTTTATTTCTCTCCAGGACCAAGGAACTCTCTCTCCAGCTACCTAGCCAGCCTGGTTCTACCTCCCACTCTGAAGCTCAGTATTCCAGACCGACCCCACTTGGTGGATCCCCAGGCTCTAAGCCCCCTGAGGTGGGACCACCCACCCTGGCACTCTATCTACAATCCAATATGCCTGGCAGGTGTCGGTGGACACCCCTGGAAACCAAGCCCGACAGTGGGAGTATGGCCGAGACTGGAGGCGCATTTGCCTATCCTCTGCCTGGGTTTTTTCCTACTGTAGGTTGCCCCCTGGAGCCAGACATGCAATGACACCTGCACCAAGAAGCCGTGAGTGTCCACCGTGCTCCTCCCCTTACATTCCAGGCATATGTAGTACACCCGGTCTCCACTGGGTGTCACTACTGCACGAGGAGTCCAAGAACCCACCCCAGGAAGAGGAGAGGAGAGGAGAGCTGTCCTCCAGATGCTCTATCCTCTCCCTCTCCCTCTCCTGCCAACCCCCGGCAGTCCGGGCTCATTCCCAAACCCAGGTCGCCAGTGTGGCACGAGGTGTGGCATCCAGAGCCTTAACCCTCAACACCACTGGGCCAGACCTGCACTCCTATTTTGAGTCAGCCTATTGCATATCCCCTACATATATATATTTTCATATAGTATACAAGTGATAACACATGATTGGGTATGCATTCATGCTCTGACATATGCACATCTTGAGTGTGTTGTGAGGCACAAGGCAAAGTCAAGTGCCTTTAACCATCAAAAGAAGTGCCTGAATGCACACTCTGAACTGTGTCATTTCAGTTATAAAATAGGCACAAAATTAATATAGAGGGGGAAAAACATGAAAAGGTGTATGTGTGTGGTCTTTGGAGAATAATGCATTGTCATGTGATGTGTCTGTACCAATAACAAAGTGGGATTTTCCAACCCATTTTAAAAATATACTTAAACAGGTACTTTTTTTCGTATCCTGATTGGCTAAAAGTCCTCTGGAATGATACATCTGTTAGAGTATACGCATACAGATGGAACTTCTCACAACACTACTCTTGAAGTGTATGTTTATATTGTATAAACATCCAGTATAAACATACAGTTCAAGACTAGTTTTACTTTCAGTTCCCCCAGCTTCTAATTACTGCATCTGACTATAGACACCACACACCATTCTGAAACATCAGTGCAAACCAAAATCATGAAAACCCTATTGCTGGAAGACACATCACTAGTGCTGAACCTTCTGTACTGTAATCAGTCATCCAAAGGATCTAAAAAATAAGTCATCTTGCCTTTGTTGGAAAAAAAACAAACTCTGGACTGTTGTCTGACTTTTGTCCTTCCTATTAAATTAAACAGGGGTGATCTGCTTAAGATACTTAATATTTCCTGCTGGATTTTTAATCATTTAGGGACAGCAGAACCTGTAAATTTCAAAAACTTTATTTTCTTACATGATCTTTTAAATGCAGTCATTGCTGTGTGATTCCCTACAAGAAAGCCCCTTTTAATTTTAAAGCTCTGCTGTTTTCTGTCTGCTCCTCAAAAGATATGTTGCACACAAGACTCAGGCAATATTTTATTAAGGCCAAATTATTTAAAGTGTTGTATACTTCCATGTTCCCTATAACCCTTTTAATTTTTAAATTCCATAATTGACTGCAGCTCTTTTCTGTATGCTTCTCAACAAATATACTACACACAACTTCACACAGGCAATATAACTGAATTATAAATTAAAGTAAGTGTAACTGTCTGTACATTAGTTCATTAATAGAGGTCAGTACCATAATATAAGCAAAATCAACCCAGACCCCATCTGATGTCACCAACAAAGATCTGAGCCCAATACCCCCATCTTTACCAATAAAACTGGCATGTGATGCCATCTACTTAATACCTTCTCTTGGATTAATTGTAATTTGGGATCGGGGGATGCCTTGTGCACCATGTACCGACATCTGCGCCAATCCTTAGGGTCGAATGTCACTTGCATATCCTCTCCCCACCTTAACCTGTAAGGTTTCCAATCCGGTAAATATACTTTCAAAAGTTCTTTATACAACACACTTATATGTTCCTTAGGGAGCTTAAACTATTTTGAAGGGTATTTATAAGATTAGTCTCAAGGGGCCTTATGCACTAACAAAAATGTTGCCTACGTGTTGCATAAACAAGGCACGTAGACAACCTCATGGGTGAATACCATGCAGCAGGGGTCCC
Source organism: Neoceratodus forsteri (assembly GCA_016271365.2). Lineage (NCBI taxonomy): Eukaryota > Metazoa > Chordata > Ceratodontiformes > Ceratodontidae > Neoceratodus > Neoceratodus forsteri. Next base: position 764,872,040 of record CM057451.1, read on the forward strand.
ACAGACCCCTGGTGGCATTCGCCAAGGGCACATAAGTGCAGTGCAATGTGCTTATGTGCCTTTCGCCTAAGCCTCTTGGGGACATCCACATTTGGGACATGTCGGGGGAATGCCTGCACTATGCAGCATTCAATAAGCCACGTAGTGCCAGGTGGAGGGGCACCAGGTATGCCTGCCTGGATGTGGTGTAACCCAATGCATGCTCCCATGAATGATGGCTGCTAGGCACAGCGGTGCTGGGAACCTGATCACTGTGTTGCCCCAGCCCACTATGCAGCAGGGGATGGCTAGGACAGCTGCTTGGGTGACTGCCTGAATGTGTGTCTCCAGTGCCGCTATACACGGCTGTTCCCTCACTTCCTGTGCTCTCCTCCAGGGCACAAGGGATCCACTAAGGGACCTGGTATGGGCATCTGATTGGATGCCCACTCGGGTCTGTGGCTCTGTCCCTAACTGCCCATGCAACCATGTACGTCCTGGGAGCATGGCCACAGACAGATGCCCCATGGATGCTAGCAGTAGTGCATACCACTTACCCTGCACCTGTCTGGAGCCACATAGGTATGCGGGGGATATGCACCTCAGGCATGTATTACCCACCATATCATGCATTGGGCCCAATAAGCTTGAAGGACTTAAAAAATGTATTCAGCCCAGCATGCCACTTATGAAAGTACTGCCATCTATCCATTACTGGAATGTTATATATATCTCTTAGGTCCTGAAAGGAAACCATTGATCCCGTCTCTTTTTCTACCAAATCCCCCACTGTCCTAAGGCAGGCTGCTTCCCAGCTTCTCCAATATATAGGGCTATGCCCCACCCTTAGATCCAGGTTATATCACAACGGTTTATAAATCCCCAGAAGCCTCATATCCCATCCCAACAGCTTGAAATACCTCCTCCACATCTGCCTGGAAAATGCCATAGGCAGAGTCTCTGACCTAGAAAGCCCTGTCGGGACTTTCAGTAGGGACACCAGAGGGATCTTACCTGCCAAGGTCTGCTCAATTTCTACCTAGAGGGGCAACCTTGAGGAAGATGCATAAACCCAATTCAGGATCTGTTTTACCCCTAAACACATATGGTGGGCCCATAGCCAAGGCATATTCCAGCCCCCTGAAACCCTGGGTACATGGAGGGTCTGTCTACTAAAATATGGGGGGAGCACCTTCCCACAAAAAATCCGATAACACCCTGTTAATTTTGGCCCAAAAGCTATTCGGGATAATTAGGGGTAAATTACGTAGTTTATAAAACAGATCAGGGAAAGACCATCAGCTTAATAGTAGCAATTTTGCCCAGGAGGGATAAATTTAACTTTTTCCATCTATGAAAATCATTTTCAACTTTCTCTAGAACTCAAATGAATTTCTAGCACACATATCCTGGATTTGGGATGAAATAAACATTCCCAAATATGTTATGCCATCTGGAGCCCACTTTAAGGGATGAGAATCCATGCAGACCCAGACACAATCAGCATTACTCAGGGGCAATATCTCAGTCTTTCCGCAATTGATCCACAACCCTGAAATGGCACTGAAGGCATGTATAACCTCCCACACCTTTGGGAGAAATGTCTCCACCTTCAACAGCATTAACAATAAATCATCAGCATATAATAGTGTGGAGAAAGATGTCCCCCACTACTATACCCGAAATCCCCGGGTTCTGAGACAAGGCTACATGTAAGGGCTTAATGGCCAATTAAAATAATAAAGGGCTTAATGGACAACCTTACCTCGTACCATGGGACAAGTGAAAGAACTCCAATGACACCCCATTGGCTATTACTCGTGCCCTAGGGTCTGAGAACAGACACTCAATCCATCAACGGAACATAGAGCCAAAACCAAATTTAGCCAACCATGAACTACAGGTAGCCCCATTCAATGGAGTCAAATGCTTTTTCATCATCCAACCCCACTAGCTCCACAGAGTCCTGGCCCCCTACCTCCACTTGAATTAGGTCAATTACCACTTGCAAATTATCACTGCCCTGCCTCCCTTTCATAAAGCCCGATTGAGACTTGCTCATCAACAAGAGCAGCACTCTTTCTAACCGCATGGCCAAAACATTTGCAAAAACCTCACAATCCACATTCAAAAGTGAAACAGGCATGTAGTTAGCACATACCATAGGGTCTTTACTGGGTTTAAGCAGGACAGTGATAAAAGCCTCCTTCATAGTGGCCGGCAAGCAGCCTCACTCGCCAATGGCACTAAATACCTTCAACAGTCACCCGGTAACCTGCAGGTCAAACGCCTCATAAAAATTAACACTAAGCCCATCTGGTTCCAGCACTTTCCCAAGGGCTAAGGCTTTAATAGTTTGTTGTACCTCCAGCAGAGTGATGTCCACCTCTAAAGGATCTGCCATCTCCTTCACTAAATGAGGTAGTTCTAACTGAGCAAAAAAGGCCTCATACTCTTCTATTGAAGGGTTCACCGAGGAGGAATATGGATTTGAATAAACCTCCTGAAATTGCTCACTGATCTGTCCTGCCTCCAAGATCAGGCTACCATCTGCTGCTTTCAGGTATGAAATCTGAGTCTCCATAGATTTCTTTTTCAACAGAAAAGCTAAGAGTTTCCCCACCTTATCCCCAGATTCCCAATAAGACTGATTAATAAAAAAAGGGCTCACTGGGCCTTCTGCTGCAAAATGGTATTGAAGTGCTCCATGGAAGCCAGGAGTTCCTGAGCCTTCTCCTCCCTACCTAAAGGAGATGAATAAATCTCCCCTTCTGACTGCCGGATATGAGCCTCCAATGCTGCCACCTCTGCTTTGCGGCATTTATTGACATGGGATGCATACGAAATGATGCAACCTCCAATAAACTATTTAAATACATCCCATAAAACAAAAGGGTGAATCTCAGGGGATAAATTCACATCAAAGTAAAAATCAACTTCCCCCTGTAGCCACTGTTTAAACTCCATGATGCACTACAATAAGGGATTAAACCTCCACCTTGGAGTCCTCGGCACATATGGCCTAGATTCCCATATCAGACTCACCGGGGCATGGTCTGATAACACTACTGGCCTATGAGAGACTCCCACCACATCTGACAAAATAAACACACTACACAAAAAATAATCCAATTGACTACATGAATGTAACCTTGGGGACCAGAAAGTAAAATCTCTGGTTGTAGGATTAAAAACACTCCACCAGTCAATCAAGTTGAATTCTACACATAACTGCCCCAACTCCACCCCCCAGATCTCAAATGTGGGGGACCCCTTTTCTTGGTGGACCTGTCAGAAAGGATCTAAAGATTCAAAACTTCCCCCACCAACAATACCGTAGAGCTAGAATGCCAATCCTGAAATATGCTGAGCAGTTGGCAGAGACAGTCAGGTGAATCATCAATGGAGCATATACATTTACCAACAAAATCGAAACTGTATTCATTATTGTACCTAGAATCATAACCCACAGTTCCTTCTTATCTGATTCCCATTTCTCTACAGTAAGGGAACACACCTTCTTCACTAGGATGGACACTCCCCTCTTCTTTGACAAAAAGAGCTGGAATACACTTTTCCTACCCACCCTTATAACAGGGTCCCCACGCCCTTCTTCCACAGGTGAGTTTCCTGTAAAAATGCAATGTCATTGTTACAGGACCTCAAATACAAAAGCACTTTTTTACGCTTGATGGGGATATTCAAACCTTGGAAATTCCATGTCATAATAGAAAGACGAACCATAAGTAACACTTCAAAGCATATTGAATATATAAAACCCAGCACAATTTAACCAAAGCACTAAACAGTTGAACAGGCTCAAAACTGAAGGTACTGTAGATGACTCAACACCTGATCTAGCTCCCATATACATCAGCATTACCCCATAGAGCAAAAACTATACAGCCATCTGCCCACATAAGTAGTCCCCTTGTAAAAAAAACCCAACCCTTCCAACCTATCCATTTGGTAGCCCATGTAAACCAAACTCAGTACTGTCATAAAGGCAATCTCTTGCTACCATTTTCCTCCATAAAACCTGAAAAACTCACAAAAATAACTCCCCATGACTCCCCACACATACAAAACCTCACAAAAAAGTATATCTTCCACACATAAGTTCCCCATACCCCCTACCCTAGTAGCCAAGGGATGAGCTCGGGAGAAAGAACACCAGGCATTGTGAGCACCCCAATGCCTGCTCCTCCCCAGCAGGTGCAGAGATGGACCTTATCCTTAGATTCCCACTTCCTTGACTTACCATCCAGTAACCATATCCCACTGCTCAGTAACCCTTCACCAGATCCTCCCCCTTGCCTATGCATTAACCCATCCAAAAAGGAGACTTACCTTCAGAACAAGAGGCTGAAACTAATGAAGAAGAGCCTAATCACACTAATCAACCTAAGCCCCCCCCGTCCTCCATTAGTCCAGCACCTAGAATATTACTGGTCATCAAATAGAAATAATTCACCCCAAAGTCAAAAGACTGCTTTCCAGTTAATCTCTGAACCCCACAATATGCCTTCAAAGCCTGTCGCTAAAACTATATTTATACTCAGCCATGGATCCCACAAACCAGGACCTTCCTCCCGTGTACAGAGTGACAGCACTGAAGTTGACATAACGTACCACAAATGATCAACTGTTACTGGAGAAGAGATAAAACCCTTCTCATGCAGCCAAGTTTCTTCAGGAACCCAATGTACCTCCAAAAAGAAAAGGACAAGGTTAGGGCAAAACTTTAAAAGTAAAAACAGCTCTCCGGTGTAACAATTATTTTAGTCACAAAGTGGCTAGTCCTGAAGGAAGCCCCACTCCATTCACCCCCTTCTTCAATGTAGCTGCTAATTTAAGGTCGGACTGCTTCTCTCAATCCTGGTTCAAAACAGGGTCATCCTCCACTGTAGGCTGTGAAGCATTAAGGAGCTCCTCCTCCCTGAAGTCCACCCATTCCATTCCTGGTCAGTCCGACAATGACTCTGGCAGGCCCAGAGAAAGTCAGGGATGTTTAGAATCTGTAGCAGAAGAGTGATCTACAGCACCAGATGGAGAGTGGGGACATGACAGAGAATATCAACCTGACACTACCGAGGACTCTTGTAGAGCAGCCAACAATGCTCTTGGGGACCCAGAACCCCTACGATGATCTCTATGTCTCCTCAGATACTGCCATGCTGATCCCATACTCCTCCAAGGATTTTCAGCCCCCACCTGCCCATTAAGGGCCACTGGCCTATTTGAGCTCTTAGATTGGAGTCCCTCACAAAACTTCAGTGATCTCCACTCCCACTCCTGTACATCCTTGATCAAAGAAAGACCTGAACTGCATGAACCGGGAGTGCCTCTGAGAGAGCACAGGAAGGATTGAGCAGCTACTGGGGAGCTGAACTTGTGCCAGTGTTCCTCCCACTACACATGTAGCACTGCAGGATATTTGAGCAGAAACTTGATGCCTCTGGCCACCAAATCATTTCTCACTGGTACAAAAGCCTTCTTCCAGTCTGCAACACTTTTGGAAAAGTCTTGAAAAATATAAATGGAGTGGCCATTCTACTTGAGTGGCCTCCTGTCTCATGCCAGCCATATAATCTGATCTTTTATTGTGTATCATAGGTAATAAACTAGAATAAGGTGCGGAGGAGCCACCCTTGCTGGATGGGGGCCCAGGGAGCGATGGGCCCACTCAATCTCAAGCAGAGAGTTCCATGTAAAGTTGAGTAGCAGAGGGAAAAATATCTGGAGGAATTGGTCGACATTGTCCCCTTCAGTCCCTGTGGGAGACCTTAAAATTCACAGATTATTCCTGCGGCCTCAATTCTAGAGGTCCTCCACCTTCAAAGACAAGGTCTGGGTTTGTTGCTGCAGCACGGCAACCTAATCTCCCTGCCGGGCCACTGAGGATTCAACCTGCATACGAAACTGCTCAGTCCTAGTTATCCAATGCTCCACCGCCTCAACACACTCTTCCAGCTGGGCCACCAAGGCTTTAATATCCTGGATATCTTTCACTAGGGACTGTAACATTGCCCTAATGTTGGGTATGTCCTCTTTTCTGATGACCACTGAATTCTCTGGTGCCTCCATAACAGGATTCGTATGGGCCACAAAAGCAGGTAATGCACAACAGAACAGTTCAAATAGGGACAGGGTATCCAGCACTCAAAAAGCAACACAATGCAGATTGTTAGGCTTCACACACCACTCCCTCTATAAACCTCTGCAAAATCAGGCAAATAGCAGCAATTATTTAGAACGTTTCTGTAGCAGCTAAATGGAGCTGAGCTCCTAAGCTACCATCTTCTTCCCCTCCACATCAGAAGTCTGTTCTGTTGTATTTTCTGAAGGCTAACCTTTTCTCCCTTGCCCTCTCCTGCACCTCCCTGATCTACCAACTGAATTTTCTGGCCCTTGCTTTCTTACTGCAGGTCTTTGTGATAGGTTTTGAGGCCTCTATCAGGCCCAACTTCAAGATGGTCCATTTGCTTTCTGTATCCGTGTCCAGGTTGATTGTTGCCATGTCCCCCTCAAGTATGGCTGCTATCCTTCTGAAATACAAAAGTACTTTTTTACGCTTGATGGGGATATTCAAACCTTGGAAATTCCATGTCATAACAGAAAGATGAACTATAAGTAACACTTCAAAGCATATTGAATATATAAAACCAAGTACAATTTAACCAAAACACTAAACAGTTGAACAGGTTCAAAACTGAAGGTACTGTAGATGACTCAACACCTGATCTAGCTCCCCATAGCCATCAGCATTACCCCATGAGCAAAAACTAGCCAAAAGCCATCCCACCCATAAGTAGTCACCCGTGCAAAAAAAAAAAAACTTCCACCCAATCGGTTTGGTGTCCCATGTAAACCAAACTCAGAACTGTAATAAAGGCAACCCCTTGCTACAATTCTCCTCCATAAAACCTGAAAAACTCACAAAACTTATTCCCCCATCAGAAAAAAACCTCACCAAAATGTATATCTTCCACACATAAGTTCCCCCATACGCCCCTACCCCTAGTATCAAAAGGATGAGTTCAGGCAGAAAGAAACACCAGGCCAGCAAAGCCCCCCCATCAATGCCTGATCGCTCCCCAGCAGGTGCAGAGATGGGCCTTATCCTCAGATTCCCACTTCCTCAACTTACCATCCAGTAACCAGATCCTGCCACTCAGTGATCCTTCACCAGATCCACCCCCTTGCCCATGCATTAACCCATCCAAAAAGGAGGCTCACCTTCAGAACAAGAGGCTGAAACCAATGAAGGGAAAGGGAAAGGGAACATTGTTTAACCAGGAGTAGCACACTAAGACAAAGCTTGTTTACAGATGAGCCCTGGGAGCACAAGGAAGTTAAATGACTTGCTCAGGATCACACAGTATGCACCTAGGCGGATGAAGAAGAGCCTAACCACACTAATCAACCTAAGCCTGCCTCCCCCACCTCTCCATTAGTCCAGCACCTAGAATATTGCCAGTCATCAAATAGAAAAAATTCACCCCAAAAGTCAAAAGACTGCTTTCCAGTTAATCTTTGAACCCCACAATATGCCTTCAAAGTCTGTCGCTAAGACTATATTTGTACTCAGCCATGGATCCCACAAACCAGAACTCTCTTCCCAAGTACAGAGCAACCACTCTGAAGTTGACATAAAGTGCCCCAAATGATCGACCGCTACCGGAGAAAAGATTAAACCCCTCTCATGCAGCCAAGTTTCTTCCGTAACCCAATGTACCTCCAAAGGAAAAAGACAAGGTTAGGGCAGAACTTTAAAAGTAAAAACGTCTCTGTGTAACAATTATTTTAGTCACAAAGTGGCTTGTCCTGAAGGAGGCTCCACTCCATTTACCCCCCCTCCTTCAATGTAGCTGCTAATTTAAGGTCAGACTGCTTCTCACAATCCTGGTTCAAAGCAAGGTCATCCTCCAGTGCAGGCTGCGAAGCGTTAAGGAGCTCCTCCTCCCCGTAGTCCACCCACTCCATTCCTGGTAAGTCTAACAATGACTCTGGCAGGCCCAGAGAAAGTCAGGGATATTTAGGATCTGGAGCAGATGAGTGATCTACAGCACCAGCCGGAGAGTGGGGCCATGACAGAGAATATCAACCCGGCACTACCGAGGACTCTTGTAGAGCAGCCGACAATGCTCTTGGGGATGCAGAACCCCTATGATGATCTCTATGTCTCCTCAGATACTGCCATGCTGATCCCTTACTCCTCCAAGGATCTTTGGCCCCCACCTGCCCATTAAGGGCCACTGGCCTATTAGAGTTCTTAGATTGGAGTCCCTCACAAAACTTCAGTGATCTCCGCTCCCACTCCTGTACATCCTTGATCGAACAAGATCTGAACTGCACAAACCGGGAGTGCCCCTGAGAGAGTGCAGGAAGGCTTGAGCAGCTACTGGGGAGCTGAACTTGTGCCAGTGTTCCTCCCACTACACATGTAGCACTGCAGGATATTTAAGCATAAACTTAATGCCTCTGGCTGCCAGATCCTTTTTCACTGGTACAAAAGCCTTCTTCCAGTCTACTACACTTTTGGAAAAGTCTTGAAAAATATAAATGGAGTGGCCATTCTACTTGAGTGGCCTTCTGTCTCATGCCAGCCATAGAATCTGTTCTTTTATTGTGTATCATAGGAAATAAACTAGAATAAGGTGCGGAGGGAAAATCCTTGCTGGATAGGAGCCCAGGGAGAGATGGACCAACTCAATCTCAAGTAGAGAGTTCCATGTAAAGTTGAGTAGCTGAGGGAAGAATATCTGGAGAAATTCGTCAACATTGTCCCCTTCAGTCCCCCGTGAGAGACCTAAAATCTACAGATTATTCCTGCAACCTCGATTTTTGAGGTCCTCCACCTTCAAAGACAAGGTCTGGATCTGATTCTGCAGTGCGGTGATCTAATCTCCCTGCCGGGCCACTGAGGATTCAACCTGCATACAAAACAGCTCAGTCCCAGTTATTCAATGTTCCACTGCCACCGCCTCAACACGCTCTTCCAGCTGGGCCACCAAGGCTTTAATATTCTGGATATCTTGCGCTAGGGACTGTAACATTGCCCTAATGTCAGATATGTCCTCTTTGCTGATGACCACCGAATTCTTTAGTGCCTTCATAATAGGATTTGTGTGGGCCACAAAAGCAGGTAATGCACAACAGAGCAGTTCAAATAGGGACATGGTATCCAGCACTCAAAAAGCACCACAATACAGATTGTTAGGCTTCGCACACCAGTCCCTCTATAAAATCTCTGCAAAATTAGGCAAGTAGCAGCAATTATTTAGAAAGTTTCTGTAGCAGCTGAACGGAGCTGATATCCTAAGTTACCATCTTCTTCCCCTCCACACTGGAAGTCCGTTCTGTTATATTTTCTGAAGGCAAACCTTTTCTCCCTTGCCTTCTCCTGCACCTCCCTGATCTACCTATTTTTCTGGTACTTGCTTTCTTACTGCAGGTCTTTATGATGGGTTTTGAGGCCTCTATTAGGCCCAACTTCAAGATGGTCCATTTGCTTTCTGTATCCGTGTCCAGGCAGATTGTTGCCAAGTCCCCCTCAAGTATGGCTGCCATCCTTCTGAAGTCCGCACCCCTAAAGTCAACTACCCTCATTTTGTTAAGATTTCCCTCCCTCCCCTGATCAAGGGAGAACCGCACCATACAGTGGTCGCTCCCCACCAGCGGGTCCTCCACCACCACAATACTTACTTGGTCGCCATCTGCCAATACCAGGTCCAAAATGTTTCTCCCTCTGGTCAGCTCTACCACCTGGTGTGTCAGGAATACATCCTGTAATGTGTCCAGTATCCATTGTTCCCTGGCACTAGCAGAAGTCATTGTTTTCCAGTCAACCCCTGGCAGGTTAAAGTCACCTACCACCACCGTCCTGCCCCTCCCACAGTGATTCATTAGGTTAACCACCAGTTCCCTGTCAAGTTCCTTAGGCTGAGATGGTGGTCTATAAACCACAACCAGACTAACCCTCCTGCCCTTTGCATCCTGTTTGGTAACTCATAACGTCTCCACATTTCCCTCCTCTTCTTACTCCTACAATCTATACCCTCCCTAACGAATAAAGCCACCCCATCTCTCTTTCCAATTTTTCTATCCCTCCTATACAATCTCTACCCTGGGATTATTTAAGTCTCAGTCATGATACTGGGTGGCTCATGTCTCTGTGATGGCAGCTACGTCCACCCTCATTCTGCCATCAATACCTGAAGCTCGGGTAAGTTGTCACCTAGGCTTCTCACATTTGTACAGACCACCATCCAACTGGTCCCCCAATCACTCCTATCCATCGCTTGCCCAACCCCCCTTTTATCCCTCTGTGATTTCCTTACTTCCTCCAAATTTTCAGTTGGGGGAGAGGCACAAGGCCTCCCAAACTTTGCATCCCTGCTTGCGCTACAAGTTTAAGCCCCCCTCCTAGTTTAAATCATACATGTTAGCAATAAACTCTCCTAGTGTCCTCCTTAAGACTCCTGAACCCTCCCTGCTCAGATGAAGTCTATACTTGGCATACAGATCTTTGTTTTCCCATGTTGCTCCAATCCTCCCACCAGTACAAATCCCATAGTTCCATCCATTCATTAAAATCCCGTATTCTCTGTTTTCTTTCTGTGCTTGCCCTCAGCACCAGCAGAACTTCTATTTTACATATCCTGACTAGTTCCCTAAATCTAGCCTGTACCTCCTGCACACTATTTCTTTCCAAATCATTCATGCCGTGGTGCAGCATTATGTGAGGTTCTCCCCCTGACCCCTCACTGTTGGGTGAACTATGTGTTTTTCTCTGTGTGCTGTCATGCTTGGTGTGCATTCTACCCGGATGGAGCTCCTTCTTCCTTCCCTTCCCCCCAACTGATACCTTTAAGTATGGAATCCCCCAATCACATAACTCTGCTACCATCCCCATGCTGGCCCTCTTTGAGTCCTCCCCCATCTGCTCCTTGTCACGCTAACTCAACTCCATCCCCACGTCTTTGTCCCTCTCCTCATCTGTTTCCTCATGCCTTGCTCTCCCCACTGGAGCTTCATCTGTCCTCTTTGCAAATATATTTTGCATCACCCCCTGACTGCCATTTCCAATGTTTCCCTTAATTGATCCCATTCCCTCCTCCGCCTGGTACCCCCTGCTCTTCCATTTTACTGCCACCCCATCCCTCTCCTTCCCCAACTTCTTCCCCCCTCCCTCTGGCAGCCATCTCTAATATCCCTTCTAATATCCCTTCCAGTGGACCCCTTTTCCACATGTCTAGTACCTACTTTATTGCCTCTTGCTTCCTTCTTCCCCCTCAGACCCCACTGTTCATCCCTATTACTGCCATCTATCTCCCTCTCCTACCCCCCCCACAGTACTTGCACACCATGGCCCCTGCTTCCTCTTGAGTTCCTGTGTCCTTCATAGTTTCTAATGTGTATACCTATTTGATGTACTCACCCCACCTCCAGTGAAAACCTTGTTTCCCAAGCATGCCATGTCAATTCTGTTTCTCTTTGTTCCTTGTGCAGTTTCTCCATGCTCCCCCCCTTCTACTCATCACCTGCCACCCTCTGCTCCCCCCAGCAGCCCAGTCTGTCTGCCACCTTTTACTCCCCCTGCATTTCTCACACTCTCCCTGACATCACTGCACCAGCTACTCAAATCTCTGGTTCCGTGACCCCACCCCAACTCCCACCACGCCCTGCCTCACCACCTTCCTGCTCAGTCTATTTACTGCTGTTTCCAAGTGCACCATTCTTAAGCATACTGGGCAACCCCCAATTATCCGCAGCGTGTCCATGAATACCACTGCTCTGCATCCAACACACCCCACCATTCTCCATGGTCCTCTCCTCTCCCCAAGAGCACTCTGACCCAGCCCTACCCCCCACCCTCCCCTACTGCCATGATAACCCATCCCTCAATGTATGACCTGCTTCTTTTTAGCTTTATGATTAGTTAATTTTAATCATTATGAATATACTTATACTATATTGATCACTCTCAGTACTAAACCCTTTATAACCTGTGGCAGTACTACGCTAATGCAGGTTGATATTGTTAAAAAATAAAACAATTAAAGTATTATAAAAACTAGCTAAATCCAAAGCCAAAGAGACCCACTTGATTCTGCACTCTGACTTCCCACTCTGTAAATTCCAATCTGTCACCATAGAGTTTCTCAGAGGCTGCTTTAGAATCTTTGAACTTCCAGGTTGCTAGAACTACTATTTAAAATTAAGGTTAACTCATTGGAACTGAAAATTAGCCCTCATTACAGGAACTATCACTTTGCACAAACTGAAGTCAGTTCCTTGTTATCACAGGAGCAATCTCTTGCCACAGGCAAATTTCACAGTTAAAATCAGAGCAGTGCAGTTCAGTTCCTAGATAAACTCCACTCAGTAGCCCAGCTCAAATCCCCCAAACTCTACGATCCACAGCCAAGTAGAAACAATCCTCTGCCACAGTAAAATGAAGTGTCCACAGGCAAATGCTTTTAGCAACAGTAGCGATCCCCTGCTAAATCCAGTCACAGAGACCCACTTGGTTCTGCACTCTGAATTCTCACTCTGACTGTAAAATCCAATCTTTAAATTATTTATCCTTAATACATTATGACTTCCAAGAATGTGCCTGGAAGAACAAATTAATTATTCATGTCATGGGTTCCAATGTCCTACTGTTAAGTTTATTAAGGAACAACATTTTCTATATGAAATTCACATTTGTCCCAAACATAGAAACATAGAATTTGACGGCAGATAAGGACCGCTTGGCCCACCTAGTCTGCCCATTTCCCCTACCTAACGGATAAGTTGCAGATCCTAGTTAACCAACAGCATACTTCCTCCCATTCCTCACTAGAATTGCCTTATGTCTGTCCCATGCATTCTTGAATTCCCCCACTGTTTTTGACTCTATGACCTCCTCAGGAAGGCTGTTCCATGTATCCACAACCCTGTCTGTGAATAAATACTTCCTCTCATTACCTCTGAACCGTCCCCCTTCTATCTTCAAATTGTGCCCCCTTGTTTTTGCACATCTCTTTTTCTGAAAGATGCTATCCTCTTGGACTTTGTTGATTCCCTCGAGGTATTTGAAAGTTTCTATCATGCCCCCCCTCCTCTCCCTCCTTTCCTCGAGGCTATACATCTTTAGTTTCTTTAGTCTTTCTTCATATGTCTTCTGTTGCAGACCCTGCATCATTTTGTTTGCCCTCCTCTGGACAGCCTCCACCCTGTCTATGTCTTTGTGGAGATGGGATCTCCAGAACTGCATACAGTACTCAGATGTGGTATACCAACTGTCTGTACAGAGGGCCAACATCTTCCTGTTTTCTACTGGTGATGCCTCTCTATGCATCCCAGTATCCCCCAACCCTTCTTACTGCCTTTTCACATTGCTGGCCACCTTTGGGTCATCTGATATGACTACCCCAGGTCCCTTCCATTTTGTTGTTGTTAGTATCACCCCCATTGTGTACTCTTCCCTAAGTTTTTGTTTCCCAGGTGCATTACTTTTGCACTTCATTGCATTGAATCTAGCTGCCATACATTTGACCATTCCTCCAACCTTGCCAAGTCCCTTTTCATCCTTTCCACCCCAACTTGTGTATCAACCCTGTTGCAGATCTTCATGTCATCTGCAAAGAGACATACTTTCCCTTCCAGTCCCTCTGCAATGTCCCTTATAAAGACATTAAAAAGGACCAGCCCCAGTACTGAACCCTGCGGTACCCCACTAGTAACCCTCCTTTCTTCACTGTGGACTCCATTTACTATTATCCACTGTGTCCTGTTGTCCAGCCAGTGTTTTACTCAGGCTACCACCCTAGGACCCACTCCCAGGCTGGCTAATTTGTTTATTAATCTTTTGTGCGGTACTGTGTCAAATGTCTTGCAAAAGTCTAGGTAGGTCATGTCCACAGCCCCTCCCTGGTCTACTGCTTTGGTCACCCAGTCAAATAAATCAATTAGATTTGTCTGACATGACCTTCCCACTGTGAATCCAAGCTGCCTTGTGTCCTGTGCCCCACTGGCCTCTAGGTACTCAACAATTCTTTCCTTCAGAAGTGATTCCATCAATTTTCCTACCACTGAGGTCAAACTGACAGGTCTGTAGTTTCCTGACTCTGTCTTGCTCCCACTTTTGTGAAGGGGAATCACATCTGCCATCCTCCAGTCCTCAGGTACCACCCCATCCTCCCATGATTTATTAAAAAGGGTAGTCAGTGGTGTTACTAGTTCTTCCCTTAGTTCTTTTAAAATTCTGGGGTGAATCCCATCAGGCCCCATTGCTTTATCCACCTTCAGTTTTAAGAGTTCTTTCAGAACCCTTTCTTCTGTGAAAGGACTAATATCACCCCCCTATCCAGAGTGATTCTATTAACTGGATTAGGTATTTCCACCTGCTTTTCCATTGTGAATACTGAGCAGAAGTATTCATTCAGTATCCCTGCTTTTTCACTGTCGCTCTCTGCCCAACCACCTTCCTCTTTCTTCAGCCTCAGTATCCCTGCCTTAGTCTTTCTTTGCTCCCTAATGTACCTATAAAAGGTTTTATCCCCCTTCTTAACTGAGTTGGCTATCATTTCCTTGGTTTGGGCCTTTGCTATTCTGATTGCCTTACCCACTTCCTTCTGCCTTAACTGGTACAGTTCTCTGTCCTGCTTCTTCTGTGTTTCCTTATACTTCCTGAATGCTATCTTTTTTCCCTTACCTTCCCCACCACTACTTTTGAGAACCATAGTGTTTTTTTCTTTCATTTTGATTTGTTTATTTGCTTCACACAAAGACTTGTTGCTTCTGTGATGGTGGTTTTCATGTTTTCCCATTGTTGCTCCACCCCACCTTCTTGCCTGTTTGCTAGTGCTTTTCTGAGGCACTCTCCCATTTTAACAAAATCAGCCCCCCTGAAGTCCAGTACCTTCACTTTTGTGTGGCTTGACTCTACAGCTAAGTTTATCATGAACCACACTGTTTGGTGGTCACTTGTTCCCAGATGGCTACCCACTTCAAGATCAGAGATCCTCTCTCCATCCCCATTTGAGAGTACCAGGTCTAAGACTGCTCTCTCCCGAGTGGGTTCCAAAACTAGCTGTCTGAGGCCTGCCTCCTGTAGGGCATCGGGAATGGCCCTGCTCTTGGATGTGGCTGCAGCAAAGGTGCTTCAGTCAACATCTGGCATATTCAGGTCCCCCATCAGCAATATCTCCCCTTTCTCTGCCATTCCAAGGATGCCTTCTATCATTTCCTTGTCCATTTCCTCCCCCTGAGATGGGGGTCTGTATACAACCCCTGTGTGGATTGTGGAGCCATTTCCAGTCTCCAGGGTGACCCACAATGCCTCCTCTCCTCCCTGTTTACCCTTTAGTTCTGCTGCTTTCATCCCTTCCCTTACATAGAGAGCTACTCCTCCTCCTCCTCCTCCTCTTCCCTCCCTGTCCCTCCTGTAGATTGTGTACCCTGGTATGTTGACATCCCAGTCATGGTTCTCTGTGTACCATGTTTCTGTGACTGCCACAATATCCAGGCATCCCTCTTCCATCAATGCCACAATTTCAGGGAGTTTTTACCTAGACTATGGGCATTGGTACTCATTACCCTCCATTTTTTTATGGTTTTATTTTTTTTTTGTCCCAAAGAAGAAATAGCTATTACACTTAAAACTAGAATATGAGATGTGGCAATAACCCAGAAATTTGCCAAAATATCAACATTACAGTGCTTCTCCTGGTATAAGAAAATTAAAACCTATCATGGTCTTGAACCCTATTTAAAACTACTTGCTGAGCCTAGTGACCCACAGAATACTTACCTTATACAGAATGGAACTATATGAGGCAAACTGTATCTTCTTCAAACAACGAAGACCAGGATACAATTCTCCTTTTTACAAATGTGGGTATGACCATGAGGATGACCTGAAGCATGTGACCCTTTTATGTCCTCGTTTTACGCAATTGCGAACAGGGAGTCAAGTACTGATGACATAATTTATATGTTATTTAATTCACACAATCCAACAATCTTACATAGTCTTTCCCATTTTTTGAGGAAGATAAAAGCAAAGTCTTCCCCCATCCCAGTCCAAACAACTTAAAATTTGATGGCAGTTAAGGTCTCATTACGTACTACTCTTGAATATCTAGTTGTTTTGAATGTTCTACAGTCATGGAAACCTTGTCTATTTATTTAAGATCATGCTACCAATGGATCTGACAAATAGTTTTTTCCTTTGTACAACAATATGCTGTAAGATGTCATGATATAAGCTGATTCTGGAAGAATCCATGGTTCAACCATTTTATTGCTCTTTTGGACTTTATTTCCTGGATAGGATGTGAGATTACAGGACAAATATTTCCCATGAGGGTGTAGGTAATTAGATCCGAACCCATGGAAGTCCTGTTTACATTTGTGTTTTGTTGAATCAGTTAAAGTGCTCACCCAAGGACTCTTCCATAATAGATACTTTGTAATTATAAGATTTGTACACTGGGTCTTGCCTAAGGCTGTAATGCTTATTTTAAGGACATTTTTGTATCTCTTTTTGATGTTTAAATGTTCTTATGTATGTAATGACTTTGTAAGTCAAACTAATAAACAAACTTGAAACATAGAAACATAGAATTTGATGGCAGATAAGGACCGCTTGGCCCACCCAGTCTGCCCATTTCCTTACCTAATGGATAAGCTGAAGATCCTAGTTAACCAGCAGCCTACTTCTTCTTATCCCCACCCCCTAGAATTGCCTTATGACTGTCCCATGCATTCTTGAATGCCACCACTGTTTTTGACTCCACAACCTCCTCCAGAAGGCCATTCCATGCATCCACAACCCTCTCTGTGAAAAAATACTTCCTTACATTACCTCTGAGCCAGCCCCCCACCTTTGTCTTCAAATTGTGCTCCCTTGTTCTTACACACCTCTTTTTCTGAAAGATGCTACCCTCTTGGACTTTGTTGATTCCCTTGAGGTACTTGAAAGTTTCTATCATGTCCCCCTTCTCCCTCCTTTCCTCGAGGCTATACATATTAAGCTCCCTAAGTCTCTCTTCATATGTCTTAATGTGCATACCCTGCACCATTTTAGTTGCCCTACTCTGGACTGCCTCCATCCTGTCTATGTCTTTGCAGAGATTGGGTCTCCAGAACTGCCTACAGTACTCCAGATGGGGTCTCACCACCTGTCTGTACAGAGAAAAACTAACTTCTTGTTTTCTACTGGTGATACCTCTCCCTATGCATCCCAGTATCCCCCCAGCCCTCCTTACTGCCCTCTCATATTGCTTGCCCACCTTTAGGTCATCTGTTATGAGTACCCGCTGGTCTCTTTCCATTTTTGTTGTTGTTAGTATCTCACCCCTCTTGTGTACTCTTCCCCTGGGTTTTTGTTTCCCAGGTGCATTACCTTGCACTTCTTAGCATTGAATCTAAGCTGCCATACATTTGAACATTCCTCCAATCTTGTCAAGTCTCTTCTCATCCTTTCCACCCCACCTTGTGTATCAACTCTGTTGCATATCTTTGAGTTGTCTGCAAAGAGACATACTTTTCCTTCCAGTCCCTCTGCAATGTTGCTTATAAAAAACATTGAAGGGGACTGGTCTAATACTGAACCTACGGTAGCCCACTAGTGCTTTCTGTGAGTTGACTCTGTTTACTATTACCCTCTGTGTCCTGTTCTCCAGCCAATTCTTTATCCGGGCTACCATCTTGGGACCCACTCCCAGGCTGGCTAACTTGTATATTAATCTTTTGTGTGGGAGTGAACTTGAACATCCTTAATAAAATATTGCCTGAGTGTTGTGTGCAGCATACATTCTGAGGAGCAGATAGACAAGAACAGAGCTTTAAAATGTAAAGGGGCTTTCTTATAGGGAATCATACATCAGTGACCAAGTTTAAAAGATCATGCATGAGATAAACTGTTTAAAGGCATAGGGAAACATTTTTATACCTCCTTGTCTGACATAACTATTTATTTATTTATTGAATTTTGTTGACCCGGTAAGCCCACTGGACCTAGAAGTCCCTTTTTCAGGGGTGACTAGGGGAAGGGGGATACAGATGGTAAGCAACAGAAATTGAACCAGATTAAGCTGTTGATGGTATTTTTTTAGTGATTGGAGGAATTTTGGCCAAGACACCGGGGAAATTCCCCTACTCTTTCAGAGGGGAATACTCTGTCCAAGGTGGCAGACGCTCTGGTGACCATGGCAGAGCTAGCTGGTGAGGCAGGGGACTTGGTCTCTGCTCCTGTCTCCGATTTACTAGAGACCATTTCAGACAGAATTTTGTATGAACATGTACTTACTGTGCCTGAAGCTGCTCCCATGGATTGTACTGTTCTTCCTCCTGCTCGATGCAGTAGCCCTGACAGAGATCGTAGAGATGCCTCTGAAGTTGTGTCCAGCAAATTGGAGGTGCTGCAGCCCGCTGTGCACAGTGGGCTGGTGGAGGTAGTGAATGCTAGGCGCTTGGTGGACGACGGAGAAAACTTGTCTGTGCGGATATCGCAACAAGATGCAATGCCTTTTGTGAAGGCAGCCACGGAGGGGGATCGTCCCCTGGCAGTTCCTGGATCTCATCCTATTTTTGGACATTCTGTTGACCCGCTGTTGCCCCGAACTGAGTCAACGTCTTTTTTTGTTCACTGCTGCGGCACGGCCACCCACGCAGCAGAGGGTGCACAGCTCTGGGATTGCATCACAGGATTCCTCACCTACTATGTTGGAAACTGACAGCCTGATGTCCTTTTCTGAGATATTGCCCCAACCTAAGCCTGTGTGGTCCGTGGAGCAGGCTTTGCAAGGGGCAGGCTGGATACAGGACCCCAGGAAGAGACAGTGGATCTCTGGTTCGTCCCTATTCAGTCCCTAAACCTGAAGACTTCCTGGAGGAACAACTGAAGGACTGGAATTGAATGACTCTCCTGACCCCTTGAGTTTGCTAGGAATTGTCACTCACCCAAAACCCTGTATTATCTCTCCTACAGGATACGACCTCTAAGGCATCTCCTATGATGGAATCCATGGATTTTACAGCTGTGGACCCTGATCTACCTCTCCTGATCAGGGAAAGACTCCACGCCTTTCTTCCTCTTCTAGGCAGCGTTGTAGTTGCTAAGGACATAATGCTGTCCATCTTATTTATAGAGGTGGACTATCTGACCTCCGGATCGTGTCTTTGTGGCTAGATCCTGATAAAAGACTCTTAAAATTTTTTGCTCACGTAGATATATGCCTTGATACATGTGTCTGGAGAATCTTCCTTTGACGTCAGTTTTCAGACATCTCATGGACTTGAATGATTTTGGTCTAGATACCATGCTTTGAAGAATACCTCTTATGGACCCCCTTCAGGCCATCCTCCCTGTCGAAGCCTGCCTTTAAATTTATAACGGTTATGTTCCGTAATGAAGGTGTTGATGTCTCTGATGTGATGTACTGGCTGAAACAGCGCTGCACGGCAAGGGTCAGCCTGAAGCCATTCTAGACACTGAAAATATTTGGACTGGGAGTTGGAGGTTTTGGGTGATGTTGCACTACAATGACTCAGGTCCTGTGCACCTGCCAATTCCTTTTTTTAGGGCGAGACAGGGGAGTTTTGTTTTATCCTGGCAACCCAAGGCCTGTTATAGATGTGGGATCCTTCACATCTCAGTAGTGTCTGTGATAAGATTAAATGTAATAATTGTGGTGAAATGGGTCATGTGGGGTTCACTGTCAGAATGTAGTAAATGTAACTTGTGTGAATTAGGGCTTCTTCAGACTTGTCACTGGGCTGCACATGCTCAGGAAGACCATGATGGTGGGACTGATCAACGCTTTGTGATCACACAAGCACAAAAAGCACAGTTACATGCATCTGTGGCTAATCACCCCTCTGATACGGGAGATTCAGCGGTGCAGCCCCTACTGCCAGCATCCCCCAGAACTCTGTTCCTCAACCTGACAGGAGGATACCACCCTTATCAGTACCTGAACCCCCCCGAATGGAGAAAATCAGGCCTGTTGCTTCTGACGTGGACTCTGTCCCAGGCCCTAGTAAAATGCTACCTCCCCGTGAACCTACTGCAGGTACTTGCCATAGGTCTCTGAGAACTGCTTCTCGACCTTTACCGCTTCCTATGGCATCCTTGTTGCCTGCTCCCATACCCCTGTCGAATCCTGTTGAATTACTACAGCCAACTTCGGACGATGCAGGTGGTGAGTCTGACTCATCCTCGGTGGCGTCCTCCCTCCCTGATGGTCCTGCTGACACTGGACCTCCAGTGGGCATTGGACTTTCACAGAAACGTAAGACTAAAGTTAGGCTGAAAGGGAAGAATATAGTTGGGAAGAGGAAACTGTGATATGTTATACTTTCCTGTCATCTACATGGCGCAGTTTACTTGTCACACTATTAATGTTAATAGTATGAAACGTGTTCCTAAGAGACGGTTAGTTTTTTCTTTTTTAAGACATTTACCATTGGGTATTTTCTTATTGCAGGATACCAGACTCCATACGACTCAAGAGATCAGACAGCAAGAATGATTGGCTCTTAGGCCCTCTATTCTGGTCCATAGGCCACGACCCTGTTCAGGCCTTGGCATTTTGATAAATATGCCTGACTTTCGTCTTTTGAAACTATTTGATTTGGTGCCGGTAGGGACTCTGGTTTTGGACTTCACCATAGGTAATTGCCCTTATCGAGTTATCAATATTTATCGCTACAACTTAAATCAGCACGCATAGCTCTTTTTGCTGAGATCCGCCCTTACTTGCACACTTCATTCCAAGTTTTATTTTCTGGTGACTTCAACTGTGGCTTGAGTCTTTGGGATAAAAGTTCCTTTGCCACTACTAAAAAACTGTACTGTGACTCACAAGAACTGAGCAAGCTAATACATACTGCCCACTTAGTTGATGCTTATTTTTCTTTTCGGCAACAACATACCCCTACGTTTCATAAAGGTAAATTGGCTACCCGCATTGATTTTGTTTTCTTGTCCCATACTTTACCAATTGTTTCAGCTATGGTGCAGGCAGTGGCCTTTTCAGATCATAGCTTGCTTTCTGTTGGTGTGGGTACTACAATCCTTATTCAAAGGGCCGGGTTGTGGAAATTTAACACCTCCCTATTGCAGGATAAGATGTTTTTGTCAACCCTTCGGTCCTTCCTTTTTGCACGCAAATCTGTGTTTCTCTGTTATGAAGACCCGATACAGTGGTGGTTTGATACAAAACATGCGTTGATATCATTCCTGAAACGGTATAGTCGTGCGAAAAGTAGGAGTCAATATTTGGACTATTTACAAAGAAGAGCGCATCTTCAATCACTTCTTTCTTTATCATATACCACGGGTCATGACCTTTCCTCTCAAATTCAATTGACGCGGGCAGCTATGTTGCACTTCCAATCTCGACAATCACGGCAATTGTACCACCAACATAAATTTCAGGTTACTGGACCTCGGGAGATCATTTGTCCCTTTGAGTCTAACTCTCGTCAGACTGCTCAAAGGATGATATGATGTCTTATAGATTCCACGGGGACTATATGCTCTACTCAAACAGAGATTCAGCAGATAGTTGCTAACTACACGACTGCTTTGTTTTCCCCCTTTCCTGCTGATCTACTTGACCCTGCTGCCCTGTACGAGAATTTAGAGATCCCACTCCCTTCTACAACAGCAGTGGAGATGGCGTGCCAGTCCATTACGACCTTGGAGTTGTTAATGACTATATCCTCTCTGCCGTTACATAAAACTCCTGGCCCAGATGGTCTTCCGGCAGCTCTCTATAAAGTTCTGGGTGACCACTTACTTATTGAACTTACCTCTGTCTTTAATTCTTTGTTGAACAGCGAGTCTGTCCCTTTAGAATTTACGACTGGTGTTTTGCTTTATATATATAAACAGAAGGGGGAAGCCCACTCTATTAAGAATTGGCGCCCTCTTTGTATGCTAAACACCGACTTTAAGATATTGATGAAGATAATAGCAAAACTTTAACTGGTATTGCAGAAACTGTTCTGCATCCTGCTCAATCTTGTTCTGTCCCCAACAGGAACATCTTGGATCATTTGATTCTGATCCGTGAATTGTTCTCTCACGGGTACTCAGCTTCGTCTTCTGGATTTGTAGTATCTGTGGATCAACGGGCAGCATTTGATTCAGTGAATCATGATTTTTATGGCAAGCACTCAGTTTTTTGCATATACCGCTATCATTATCCAATGGTTATGTAATTTTTATAGGACAGCTACGGTCATGCCAGTAGTGAATGGTTGGTGGTCCTCTGATACCTGTTCGAAGGAGTCCGACAGGGATGTCCCGAGTCCATTACTATGTACTGTTTTGGGCGTTTGCTCCGCATGAATATGCTTCCACAGATACATGCTTTATCATGTCCTGTAACAACAGCACCTTACAAAGCCATTGCATATGCAGATGATATCTGCTTTTTGGTGGCGGACAAGGATTCGGTGATAGCCTCCTTGCAGGAATGTTCCTTATTTGGGACATATTCGGGAGCTACTCTGAATTTTGAGAAAAGTGTTGGTATACAGCTGGGATCTGCTATTGCACTGATTAGGAACATCGGACCATTGCAGATTGTAGATGGTCCTGTTCGTATTTTAGGGATTTATTTTGGTACTCGAGCCGATGACTTTTATAATTGGACCTCCAAACTACAACAAGGTCGCATAAAGGTAGCCTCATGGAACAGGAGTCAGATTGGGAAAAGGAAAAGAGTCTATTTAATTAAGATATATTTACTTTCCCTCTTTCTCTATGTTAGCTATATCTTTCCTGTTCCAAAACAATTGGAAACGGCGATTCTTAGCTTTTTTCAGGCATTATGGGGGAGCAGGTTGAACCCAATAAAACGGGATGTCACCTATCTCCCTCTCATGGATGGTGGTGTTGGCATGACTAACCCCTTTTGTTTTTCACCAGTATTTTTATGGCTAACATTAGACCGCTTTTGATTAACTTCGCAGAAAGGATGGGAAGCGTGGTTCTATGATTCTTGTAAAATATGGTTTCACCAATGGGAACATGACTCCTGCGTAGTCTGCATGCCTCGGAAACACGCCACCTTATGTGAGGTATATCGTTTTCTCGCCTGAAGCAATGGCGGGTTACCCCACAAATGCTTCTCACTAATGCGCATAAATCCCTGTATAGATTGCTTTTTCCTCTGTGTGTGCAGTTCAGTCCCCTTTTTAAATGTCCTGCCCAATATTGTCCCTCTCTGCTTATTTTGTTGCGTTGTGTGCGAATCCCAATACATATGTGGGACTTTCATTGGTTATCCTGCCATGAGAGAATTAATGTTAAATCGAACCATAAACATAAACAGCTTCAAGACAGGCTGTGTTCTAGGCCCTCCTGTATTGATGAATTGGAAACTATTTCTCATTTATTTTTTGATTGCCCCTTTATACAACATTGGTGGGCCTTTCTAGCCCAAAAATGGGGTATGCCATTGCTTCAATTTGTCTCTTACCCGATGATTATGTATGGAGCATACCCTCCTCAATGGTTTCTGTGGAACACTGATACTTTAAATCTTATTTTTGTTGTAATTAAATGGCATATTTGGATGGCAAGATGCCAGTTCACCCTGCAGCAGAAAATTTGTACACATATAGAAATTGAGCAAAAGATTGTTCGGGATTTGAAAACTGTTTATGCAAGTGAACTTGTATCTCATTTCAGGCCTGGTCTGTTCACCCTTTGGAAAGCCCTACCTTGGATTACAGACTCGGATGCACCGGTGACTTGAAGGACTTTTGTTCTTTCAGTATCATTTCCTTAGTTTTCTTTCTTTGTTTTCTCCCATACCTTTTGATATGAACACTGTTGTATACTGTCTTGATTTTACCTGGTTTGTTCTTCTTGTGTTTTCTTTATTGTATATTGAGTGATTTCTTGTTTCAATAAAACTTTCCCCTACTCTGAAGGGCGCTGCTGGTGAGCAAATCCTTAGTGTGCTTGCTGACGCCGGTGTGGCAGGACGTGCGGAAAGCTGAGAAGCTGATCACTTCCTCAGCTTTCACCTGGACTAACGTGGTCAAAATGGAACCTACTTCGGAGCGAAGTGCTGTGATGTCAGCGGTTTCTTTACCTGTTTCGGGTGCCAGTAACATTTCTACAGAGATGATGGCAGTGCGAGAGGTGGAGGAGCTCAACAGACAGCTTCAGGACACAGAACAGCAATATTTGGTTAAATGGAACGCTTTGTTATGTGAATTGCAGCAGCATTGTGTGCTTAATCCTGACGGACAGAGACAGGAACAGGAAACTACACAGTCCGAACCTACGACAGTTCCTACAGTTGTTTTGCAACCTACGAGAGCTTCTGGAGATGAATTTTCCTTTTCGGCACCCTCCTGCTCTGATTCTGAAAGCCCTCAGGATCTGGGTGAGTCTTTTTCTTTTGCTGTCACTAAAACTCTGCTGACTTCTATGGATTTGAAGTCCGCTGCAGTGGCTACTGCAGTAGACTCAGAACTGCTTTCTGGCCCTCATATCAGGCGTTTTCACATTGGCTTGGGCCCTCATGAATATGAGGGTCATGCTGGAGGCCCTATGGACATATTCTGTGTTTCATTAGCACAGAATCCTCCCATGCCTGTCCCTGACCCCCCCACCACCACTTTAGATCCTATTTCCACTGCATCTTCAGATATTCTGGCTCCTGCTGCATGGGTAACTTCAGCCCTAGAGGCTGTGGGGTGAGTAAGATCACCAGATGGGAAAACCTGGGATGCAAATGTGCAGTCCACAGAGGCTTCCTCACATTCTCCTACAACTATGGATTTGAGTTTTCCTCTTGGTCAAGCCTCTTTGGATACATTAGCCCCTATTCCTATTATTTCCAGTCCAGATATTATGGAAAATATTAGGAATTTGGAGGATGGTGATTTGATACGACCTCCTGACCCCTCCCTTCCTGAGGCCTCCTCTGAAAGTATTGTATCTCAACAACCAGCTTCAGCATCTGAGCCTGCACAAGAGAAAGGTCCTTCTGTGTGGCATGATAAAATTGCTGAATGCCTTTTTCCTGCTACCTTTGGTCTTGTGAATGAGCCTGTTGCTCAAAGTAATGCAGTACATTTGAAATTTCAGGGGTCGCAGGATGATGTCCCTAATAGACTTTTCATTGGATGTGATTTGTTGAAAATCAGTATGAGGTTTTATACATATGAGATTTATGCCTTGATTCATATGCCTGGGGACTTATTTATGACATCAGCTTCAAGCATCCAGCAGGTTTGGATAGATTCTGGAAGCAATACCAAGCTTTAAAGAACACACCTCTATGGAAACCTTTCTTGGCTATCTCTTTGACCAAACCAGTTTCCAAGAAGATTACCATTTTATTTCGAAATGAAGGGGATAATGTTGCTGACATAACCTACTGGTTGCAGCAGCATTGTTCTGTTAAAGGCCCCTCGAACCTATTCTTGATGATGAACACCTCTGGACAGGGGGTTGGAGATACTTAATTGATTTACGTTTAGAGAATGGCCTAACTAAACATCTGCCTAATTGTTTTTTTCTAGGATGGGATAGGGGGGTTCTTTTTTATCCAGGGCAGCCAAGAGCCTGTTATAAATGTGGGGACTTAGGTCATTTGAGCAACGTATGTGACCAACAGAAATGTGGTCTATGTGGGGAATTGGGGCATATAGGCGCACATTGTAGAAATCCTATGAAATGTAATTTGTGTGATGAAAGGGGACACACTTTCCGCTCATGCTCTTGAGCTTCATACAATCAAGCTGATGCTGCTCTTAGGGCAGAACAGGATGTCTATGTGGCAAATGCACAAAAAGAACGTCAAAGGATGCAGGATCTACTAGAGCATTCTGAGGCCCCAGTCACTGTCCCTCACCCTTCTTCTAGACATACTGAGGGAGAGGTTTCTCAGGTCCCAGACCTAGATGATATGGATACAGGTGCTCCGGCCCCCATATCTCCTTTCACTTCAGGTATGGTTGCTGACCCTGTTCCAGCCCCTTTGTCCTCTGTACAGGTTGTTGCTCAGAATATACTGTCAGTATCAGTTCCCAACACTATTCCAGCTGATGTGCCTTTAGGTGTGCAGGATGCCTCTTGTATGCCTCCACCAGAGGTACTGACTGTTGCCCCCTTTCAACGAGTTACCAGATCAAAGGCCACCAAAACTGGTTCTGGGGTCCCTCCTATTTGTCGTGAGCCTGATTTTGCCTCGATAGCCAATCCTTTTGCCCTTTTACAGGATCATGAGGGTGATGATGATGATGAGATAGAGTCTGATTTCTCTTCAGTTGCCTCCTCTCTTCCTGATCTTGTCCTGGATACTGAGGTTAAGGAAAAGCCCAAAATGAAAAAATGGGAAAAAAGGAAGTGAATGGTCCTTTTTTGATGATCGAGGGTTTTTTCCTTATTTTTTCTGGCAAATGTTCTCTCTTTTATTACTGTTAACGTTAACAGTATTAAATCTCCATTAAGGAGGCGCCTTACTTTTGCCAGTCTCAGTACACACCCTGGTTCTGTTATTTTTTTACAAGATTCCAGGCTGAGTTCACTGGCATGTATCAAAGAAGCAGGACAGGACTGGAGCTGCAGTGCTTCTTTCTGGTCACCTGGGGAGGATGTGTGTGATGGCCTGGGGATATTATTTTTTTCTAGCCTCCCTATCAAGGTGTTACAACTTTTGGATATAGTACCTGGTAGAGTTCTGCTTATGGATGTTGTTGTCTCTCACTGCACTTATCGTCTCTTAAATATCTATGCTTCACAGTCTAAAGCTGATAGAGCAGCTTTATTTTACTGCATTTCCCCATATTTGCATACCTCCAAGTTGGTTGTTTGGGGTGGTGACTTTAACTGCAGCTTAGCTGCCAGGGATTGGGGGCGTAAGACTCAAAAGTTGTTCTGTGACACTAATGCTTTGTTGCATGTTTTAAGAACTAATCTTTTGGTGGACTCATATGATTCACTGAACCAACAGCCAGAGCATATTTTTCATAAAGGTTCTATCTCTACAAGGATAGATTTTTGGTTTTTATCACAGAGACTTTCCTGTTTTTCTATTTCTACTTTGCCTTTAGAGACGTCTGACCATTTAATTGTGAAACTAACTATTGGGAATTACCAAAAACTTTCATTAGGCCATGGTTTTTGGAAATTGAATATGTCCCTTTACAGGACACAACTCTTTCACACAGCCTAAATTTCTTTTTATGCAACTCACGGTCAGATATAGGGTTTTATATGATAGTCCTTTAGACTGGCGGAAGACACGAAACAGGACCTTACGTTTCTTTTTTTACAAATTTCACGCACTAAAGCTCGAAATTTGTATCTCATATATCTGGTCTATAGAGCAATGTATATGGCTCTGTTGTCACAGGCAGTTTCCACAACGGGTAATCGGCAACAGGAGTTTTTGGCCCTTAAAGAAAAAATGATAGTTTTTCTCCACACATGAGAAAAACGATATAGGTTTCAACAGAATATTTGGTTTCTGGCACTCGAGAGCAGGTGAACCCTTTTGATCTTTCTGACCAGGATTTGCCACCTTTGTGTATGACCACTTTACAATCTTCAGATGGTTCTTTAGTAAATGATACACGGAGTATCCGAAACATAGTGCAAGATTATGTTACGAAGACTTTTTCTAAACCTGTTTCTGAATCTTGTCCTTCCTTTTTTCAGTCTATAGACATTCCATCACTTTCTGAACTTGAAGTTAAAACATTAATATCCCCGTTTTCTCTGGATGAAGTTAAACAAGCTATTGGTCATTTATTGGCACATACAAAGCCTGGGATGGATGGCCAACCTAATGAGTTCTATAAAAAGTATGTAGATATTCTTTCACCATGGCTGTTGGTTGTTTTTCAAGCAATTTGGTCGGAACAAAGAGTAACCCCTAACATGGGAAATGGGGTACTGTTTTTTGTTTATAAGAAAGGAGACCCTACTGTTCTGCAGAATTGGAGAACTTTGAGTCTATTGACCACTGACTAAAAAATTTTGGCTAACATTCTAAATAATCGACTCTCAGCAATTTCACATAAATTGTTAATTTCTACACAAACATGTGCAGTTCCTGATAGAAATATCTCCCAAAATTTAATTTTATTAGGGAATTGATAGAACAAGGTCTGCAACATAAGTTGACTGATTATCTATTAGCCTTAGACCAGGAAAAAGCTTTTGACACTTTACGTCATGATTATCTTTGGACTATTTTGGTATACTATGGAATACCATTTCCTTTTTTGGATTTAATTCAAACCCTTTACAGATCAGCAACAGTAACTCCCCTAGTTAATGGACATTTGGGTATCTCAGTCCCTTATCAGGTAGGAGTTAGGCAAGGCTGTCCGCTGAGTCCGCTTTTGTTTGTTTTTGGTTTGGACCCCTTACTGCGGTATATTGACAGGGATACAAATTTTCATGCTATAATCTCCTCTGAGGGTTTTTGTTTTTCTAAAATAATAGCTTATGCGGATGATTGTATTTGCTCCATAGCGGATATTGATTCTGGGAAACATATTCTGGATTTTTTACGTTCAGTACAACTTGGCACTGGTATTAAAATCAATACATCTAAATGCTCTTTGATGCCTTTAGGTCACATTTCCAGTGTTCAATTTTTTGATATTCCGGTGATTAGTAAAAAATTTAAACTTCTTGGTGTATATTTTGGCTCTCAAGACTCAGTACATAGCAATTGGGACGAAATTTATGATAAAGCACTTTCCAAAGTAAAGAAATGGCAGTCTTGGAAAATGACATGAAAAAAATGTGTGTTCATGTTAAAATCTTACATTGCCCCACTTTTTTTATTTCTTTCCCATATTTTTCCTTTACCATTTGATATGCATTCCAAAATTTTGAGTCTTTTTTTTCAGCTGCTGTGGGGTAGCCACTTGAATCCAGTGAAGAGAGCACACAACTACAGACCACGGAAAGATGGTGGCTTAGGTATGATACATCCTATTGTTCAATTTTTTGGGAATTTTTTCTACACTTCTATTCAGCCTTTGCTGTTTGAGCAAACTGTCACGGGTAGTATGTGCATGTCCCTGTGGGGGCCCCTTTTTTTAAAAGCATGGGGTCGAGGGAAATGGCACCCTGTAGATAAACAGCTTCCTTTGTATGTTCAATATACGTTAAAATATATTAGATTATGGAAAATAGAACTTAGTTGGCTTGTGACACATGAGCAGAAGTCCTTTTATAATAATATTGCTGCTACCTGTTACTTTGAGGATCCCCTTTTTTCTGTTCCTGCTTGTATAGATATGTCTTCTTTGCTAGCGAGTGTGATTGAACCTAGAATACAGGAAAAGATGCGGGATGTGGTCTGGTTGTGTGCTCATCAGAAACTAAATGTGAGAGCAAATCACAAGCATAAGCAATTATGTGATAGGATTTGTCCAGAACCTTCTTGTCAGGGACAGCTTGAGACAATACAGCACTTATATTTTGAATGCTTACATACTAAATCCTATTGGTCTGCTCTGGCGCATTGGTGGGGTGAACCTCATTTTGGGTCTCTTACTTATAACATTTTGGTATTAAGACAAATTCCAAGGGTATGGCGCAAATGGAACAAAAGTACTGTGTACGTAATATTAGCCTGTCTTAAATGGTATATTTGGCAAACACATTGCTTACGAGTGTTACAGAATAAGTATTTATCATTGCAAGAAGTTTTTTTCCACATACAGGATGAATTGGATGCACTTTATGCATATGAATTCAGCACTCTGGGGATCACAGTAGGTACTTTGCTTTGGAAACATGTGGACTGGGTAGGTTGAATGATTCCTACTCTTTTGATTTTTTCCCTTTTTCTTTAAAAATCTATTTTGTTACTTTGCTTATGAAATTTATGCCGTATGTGTTATATTTTTTTTTTGTTTGATCAGTTCTGTTTTTCCTTCTTCATTGTATCTTTGTTTTTGTGTACTTAATAAAAATTTCCCCTATTCTTTTTCGATAAGTGCCATGGGATCTTTAGCATCCACCTGAACTACCACCAATCCAGGCAGATGGGACTTCAGTTTAACATCTCATCTGAAAGATGGCACCTCAGATGTGCAGCACCCCCCTCATGCTGCACTACAGTGTCAGTATTGGGATATTAACCTAAGTGCCAGATGTGGAAACTGAACCCACAGCTCTCTGATCTCCTGGCCTGAGAAGTGAGTGTGTTACCTACTGAGCCACTGACACTGACTAATACATGCAGTATGGTGGACACAAATGTGGCATAGTGTTTTAATAACTTTTTTCCACACAAAGCATGATAATTTTGTATAACCAGAAGCAGGTATAGCTCATTGCTTCACTTTGACATATTTTCACAGCAATCAGTATGCAGCATGAGCCAAGTATTCTCAACAGTGATGACATTAACTCCCTGCCACATCTCTAAATACTGTGAATTTGAAACAGAGCTAAATGGGTCAAAATCATCATTAACAAAAATAAACAATTTATTATGGAAATGCTGGTGTAATGAAGGCTAAAGCCATGCTGTTCTCAAGGCACCAGGCTAAGAGGAAAGCAAGTCAGCTAGATATACTCAATGAGAAGGGCAAACACTTGAACAGGTAAAAATGTTTCAATACCTCAGTGTCACACTCGATGACATCCTTACTTTCACCCCCCATGTTGATCATATCATCAAAACTGTGAATGCAAAACTAGGAATACTATACAGACATCACAATTCTATCACACCAGAGGCCATGAGCTTTGTTGCCACCTGCTTTATACTCTCAGTTATTGACTACGGATTGGCAGTCTACAGCGTAGCCTCTGACACCTTGCTAAACAGAATTAAAATGGCCCAGAACAAAGGCCAGAGATAAATCCTCAGCACTGGCAAACTCACCCACACCTGCGATCTATATGTCCAAACTGGCTGGCTCCCCCTCAGAGAAAGAATCAAGTACCAGGTCTGCATCATGGGTAAGAAAGCACAACTCAGGCTAACCCCTCCTGGACTCCAGACACTAGTACAATAAGTGAATACCCCTCACCACACTAGAAGCGTGACCAACAATGCCCTCTGTACACCCCATAGAAGGTCAAGCCTAGCATAGCGATACTTCACCTTTAGGGCCCCAAAATGGCTCAATAGTCTCCCTCCCACAATAGGGAAAGCACAACAGTTTGGCCTTTTCAAAAGAGAACTCAAAACATACCTCTCACAGACAATAACTTGTGAATGCTTTGAATGACCCCATGCAGTTACAGCACTCACTAGCAGCACCTCACCCTAACTTCCACTGCACCCTATCCCAACCCCGCAACCCTCATTGTACCATGTCCCTACCCCCTAACCGCCATACTCCTTTTCCACTCATTCACCACAAATAAACTACCTCTCTATCACTGATACCACCTGCCTCCCTCCCTACCTGTGGCTCTCTCTAATTACTCTGCCTACTAGAGAATCCCATAACTCTGACTCTCTATTTCCACTACCCACATGGGAATCCCCCTGTCCTGCATATTACACCTTACACATCAATATACAAGCTTTATAGCCTACTATTTACTGAAAACAAGGCTATAGGTGTATAGCTAACTGTTATTGTGACAAGGATAATGGATGCTTACTGCATATTAACCTGCTTTGAACTTTATGTTAACTATTTATCTTAAGTTGTACTGAATGGTAGACACCAATGTACCCAAATGTGACTATGTGTACCATGCATTTTTGATGTGGAACCTTTGTAAAAGAGCTATTAGCTCAAATGTAATGTAATCCAAAGCTTTAAATAAGTAAATAAATAGTTGGTATAATGTATATTTCATACTCTGTTTACCCTACACTGTTGTGCACATACCAGTTTTCATGCACAATGACAGTGTAACAATAGCAGACTTAAACTGAAGCTCGCAGTGTGATTTGTTTGTCCATGCAGGGAAGAGTAAGTACAGTACCATACTTAGCATAGTGAGCAACTACAGTAATTATAACTGACAGACTACAGCGAGGATCTGCAGTGAGCAGTTGGCACTGGCATCATTTCCCCGGCATGAGCCGCCACCAGCTTCCGGTCAGCTTGCTTGCTTTGTTTTTGAGTGACTCACACATGCTAGGAGACCAGGTTAAACAGTAAGCACAGACTTTTAGTAGGGCAGTGAAAACCCATGAGGCCTGTATTAGCCCAGATAGTGCTAGTGCTGTGGCAGAAACAAAACAAATCTGCATGTCTGCTGCCTACCCTAGGTATGCATGGGTGCCCAGGCTCAAAGAGGGTACCAACATAATCACACAACTAGGCATCCCCCTCTTAGCTAATAGAATTAAATATGCACTGTTGATGTAACAGATCGGGGGGGGGGTGAAGGTCCCCTGCACCCTAGCATGCTAACAGTGCATAACAGAGTAAATGCTCAAATTATGAATGAACCACAGTACATGTTTGGTGAGAAATAACAAGCAAAGCACAGTTCTCCATGGGTCATATGTTGCATTAAAATGTGCACAGGGGCAGAAGTCCAACCCTAAAAAATGAAATGGAGCAGGCAGAAGGTACCAAAATCTTTGCCCAACCAGACAGCATCCCTCAGTGATGATGTACAATAGTTTCAAAAGCAAAGCCTGCTTTCAAAAAAACAAAGGTTCACATAGTTTTGACAGACCAGGGGTAACAAGCGAAGGAAAATGGATAGCCAAAATAAATGGCTCCTTATTAAATCTTGCACATTCGGCAAGCGCTGTTCTGTGGATTCAAGTCCAACATTGTCAGGGGGCTAAAACCCTCTAAGATCCCCTCACAGAGGTGTGAGGAGAAGAAATGAGTATTCATTACCTGTAACGCACAATTAGCCGACTGGGCATTGGTGTGAGACAGGCTGGCCAGGACCTGCTGGGTCAGGTGCTGGTACTGTGAAAGGAAGTACACACAACCCAAAGAAGAGGGACTCCACTCACTCACTCATGGTGAGTAATTTAAATCTGGTGCAAAACAGAATCAGAGACCATTGTAATGTAAACAATGCTTCAGGGAGAACCGAGAAGCTAGGCCTGCTGCACTTGATCCAACAGTTAGTGCACTTAGTTAATCAAAGAAAACGCTGCTTACTGAGTCAAACATTTATTAAAGTGCTTCACATAACTTCATCCCATAGCTAATAGAGTACAAAAATGTCATTACATTAAAATAAGAAACCCGAAGACACCAGCATGGTGTTTTAACAGGAGCATCTTGCAAATAGGACTTCGTCGTAATGATGTATTTATGCCAACAACTTTCCTGTATAAAAATAAAGGTTTTTACTACAACTTAACTGTAGCAATACATTGACCAGGCCAGCCAAGCAGACAGCCCTCGTGTGTGATGATGCACAGCAAACAGCGGACGTTTCAGCTTACACCTTCCTCAGAACTGGTTGGTCAGAGGCTCACCTTTCCTTTAAATCACACAGATTATACATATTCATTAGGTAGGCATATTCAGGCCTCTCATCCCTGCTGCTGATCAGATATCTTATTGCACATCGCTATAACAGAAAATATACATACGCACACATATGCACATACTCTCTCTCTCTTTATATACTGTATATATATGTGTATATATATATATATATATAAAAACATTATTAACATCTATAAATAACATTGTAAAGGCAATTCATCATTTAATCCTTTTAATCCTCTTGGTTTTAGAGTTCCAAGCTTAAAGCAGCAGTGCAACAATCTGGTCAAAATTTTGACCTATACATTTTTACGCAATTTTAGTTTGCCACTTACCTCCTGACCTGTATGGTACCCTTCTTTCCACAATTTCAGTCCACTTTAGTACTTTTTTTCATGTCCAAAATAATAAAAGGAGCACTCCTTTTAATACGGCTCGGACCAGGTCTTCATCAGTATTCTCAGCTGTTTTTGTTCATCAATTGTTTAAATATCACTTCTGTTGTGACTAAAATGAACTATTATGCAGCAGACAATGCTCTCTGACCTTACAGAACAATAGGTGTTCAAAAACAGCTGCAAATACTGATGGAAACCTAGTCCGAGCCATATTAAAAGGAGTGCTCCTTTTATTATTTCAAACATGAAAAAAAGTACTAAAGCAGAGTCAGATTGTGGAAAGAAGGGTATCATACAAGTCGGGAGGCAAGTGGCAATCTAAAATCACATAAAAAAGGTAGGTCAAAATTTTCACCAGATTCTTGCACTGCTGCTTTAAAAATCCCAAACCATTCTCTCTGATCAAGTCTGTTTGCTAGACTCCCACCATGTGACATAACTTGAACTTTTTCGATTCCTACAAATTTCAAATTGGCTGGTGAACCGTGGCCCACAGCAGTAAAATGATGTGCCATGGTATTTGTTTGTACATTATTTCGAATGGCTGATTTATGTTCACGGATACGCTCCCTAAATTGACGTTTTGTCTGTACCTCATAGTTTAAGCCACAAGGACAAGTTAGCATATATATGACTCCGGTTGTATGAAAATTAATAAAATCATTAATCTCAAACTCCCGATTTGTGTATGGATGTTTGAACTTTTTGCTATCATTTGTGTTGTGGCACTGGGCACAGTTACCATATCTATAATTGCCTTTTGGCAATGTTGGAATCCAAGTCACCTTTGGTTTTTCTGGTGGATAAAAACTGTGAACCAAAAGATCCTTAATATTTTTTCCCATCTGTATGTAACTCTCGGTCTCTTATATTGATCATTCCTAAATACTGGTTCCCCGTGAAGTACCTGCCAATGTTTTTGTACTATCTTTGCAATCTCAGTTGCCTGATTACAAAGTGAAGTGTATTGGTTAAGGAGTAAGCTGAGGGAGTTCTTGGGTGTGTCCAAGGATAAGGGGTGTGGATATTGGTGGTAGAATGGTGGGGCTGAGGGGAGGCTGGGCAACGCTCAGAAATTACAGGACGTTATGTTACAACAAGCAGGAGGGGGGATATTAGGGGGATATTAGGGACAGAGGACCCTTAGATAGGGATGCTGATGCTAAGGGGAAAACTTACAGGGTAAACATTCCGAATATAAAGAGAGTGGAGGGGGAAGACTCAGGAGGGGCTGTTGTGGGGAAGCCTAGAAGAGCAGACAGTGAGAAGGGAGGGGTTGTTGTGGGGAAGCCTAAAAGAGCAGACTCTGGGAAGGGAGCTCCTAAGGAGAACAGGGCAAGAGGGGAGGAAGAGGGGCAGTTTAGAGGGGCAGTTGGGGGAAACTCAGGTTACCTGATGGAGGCTGGCATAGAGTGTTACAACAAATTTGAGCTACTAACAACTGGGGAGAGAAGGCGTTGGTGGAAATGAGGAAACTGTTACAAAGGATGGGGAGAGGGAGTTGGATACCCATAAGGCATCACAGATCGGCAATGGAAAGGATAGAAATAGTCCCAAAGGGAGAAGGGGAAACATAAATGTTAAGCAGATGGGGGAGATGCAACATATTACAGACATGAGGGAGGAGAGCACGACTGGAGAGAAACTGGGAGATAAGGAGGGGGGAAGGGGGCCCCCCTTCAGGAGGGTCCTGTACCAAGGATGGGGCCCTAGGTAAAGGGGACCCACAGAGGGCCTCTGAGGTAGGGGGGTACTACTATAAGGGGGAGGATGATGGTGTTGGGGAAGGGAAACCATCAGGGCCAGGATAAATGGTCTCAGATAGGAGAGGGTTAAAGGGACACCTATTCAGGAGTCAGAGTTAAGTGGGCAAAATAGCAAGAGAGGAAGAAAGGGGAGAGTGACAAGGGGGTCTCTAATAAGGCAGAAACACTCCCATGGAATTGAGATCATGAATAAAGGGGGGGATGGGGGGTTGAGAGCACATAATGGAGGTAACTATAAGGATGATGGTGGTGTTAAGGTTCTGTTATTGGGAGACTCGATGATTAGGGTATCCATTGGGAGAGACAGGAGGGTGGATGCCATAGCCAGGTGAAGGTAGTAAGTATCTCTGGGCTGACGGTGCACAGAGCAAAATTCATGGTGTACGAACTGGTTAGGGATTGTGGAGGGAAACCGGATTTCCTGGTGCATTTGGGAACTAATGATCTAGAGGGAAATAACATTTTAGTAATCCAAGCAAGGTTCCGAGAACTTGCCAGAGTCTGTTAGGATAATGGATGCAACATTTCCTTTTCGGAGATATTGCCAGTACCAAAGGCCTTGGTGGAGAACAAAATGAAGATCACAGAGGTTAATGACTGGCTCAGGAAGTTGGGTGAAGAAAGTGGGTCAGGGATGTTAGGGAACTGGAAAGGAGTTTGGGAGGATAAGGGACTGTATGCCAAGGACAGGCTTCATCTTGCCCCATTAGGGAAGGAAGTCCTTAAACGGGGTGGCTGACTACATTCAAGAAAGGTGGGGTTTAAACTTGTGAGGGGAGGGATAAGGGAGGGACTGACCAGAAGCCCTCTCCTCCAGATGAGAGGAGAAGCCTTCAAACCCAAGTGGGCGAGGGGGGAAACAGACTGGGGGAGGAGATTTCATGAG
This sequence comes from Neoceratodus forsteri, assembly GCA_016271365.2. NCBI lineage: Eukaryota > Metazoa > Chordata > Ceratodontiformes > Ceratodontidae > Neoceratodus > Neoceratodus forsteri. The sequence goes on from CM057451.1 coordinate 764,908,507, forward strand.
GAGCAGATGGGAGGATGGATGTATTAGGAACCTGGGTGGGGTTCGACAAAGGGGATCAGGGATAAGGGGTTGGGGGGTGTTAGTAAATGCCAGGAGCTTGGGAAACAAGTTGCCACAGTTCCAGGCCATGCTGTTTGAGGGGGGTGGATGTGGTGGCAGTAATGGAAACATGTGCCAACAAAAGCCATGATTGGGACCTAAATGTGCGGGGGTACACTATGCTTAGGAAGGATAGAAAGGAGGGCAGAGGAGGTGGAGTGGCTATGTTCGTTAAAGGTGACATAGAAATTGCTAGGGTAGAAGAGGCAGAGGGAAATATGGAGGCCTTATGGGTCACCTTACGAACCCCGGCAGAAGGTAAGGTCAAGCTGGGTGTAGTATATAGGCCCCCTCGGGATGGGTGATGTTCTGGAGGATGGTTTGCTGGGCAACATCATTGCCCAGTGTGGACCAAAAGGGGAGGGAGTGGTGTTGATGGGGGACCTTAATATGCCAGGTACAAACTGGGGAACAATGTCCTCTAAGGTGGTCAAAGAGCAGAGACTTCTGGATGGCTTCCAGGATGTGTTCTTAACACAGCACGTGATGGAGCCCACAAGGGAGGGGCATGTCCTGACATGGTTCTGGCAGATGGGAATCTGGTAAGGGACCTGGCTGTAGAGGATCCCCTAATGGGGAGCGACCACAATACTGTCTGATTTCAAATAAGCATGGTGGGAGGGGGGAGAGATCTAGGATACTGGCAGTGGATTTCAGGGGGGCAGACTTTGTGGGCATGGGAAATATTCTCAAGGATCACTTGAAGGGGATTACAACAATGACAAATGTGGAAAAGAGATGGGAGGTCGTAAAACGGGGACTTCATGAGGCAGTCAGGACCTGCGCTAAGGTGAAGCGTAAAGGGGCAAGGTCACATAAACTATGCTGGTGGTTCAGTGAGGTTCAGGTAGCAGTCAGATAAAAGAAGGCAGCTTACAAAAAATATAAAACAATGAGAAGGGATAGGGAAAAGGAAATGTACCACCTTGCATCTCAAAAAGTGACCCAGATGGTGCGGGGGGCAAAGTCCAGTAAAGAGCAGTGGCTGGCACAGGGGAGACAGGGAGGGGAAAAGGGCTTCTTCCGGTACATTGGGGAGTGGAGAAAAACTAAGGGCCATCTCGGCAGATTGAGATCAGAAGGAGGGTGGGTGGAAGAGGTGAGGGACCAGGCAGAGGTATTAAATGAGTACTTCACCTCAGTATTTACTAGGGAGGTGGATCGGATATCTTCAAAGCAAGGCATGATGAGGATAGAAACGGTAGTGAGTGGGATCAGGGGAGCAACAGAAATGGAACAAGAAGGAGGGAGAGGTGCCACAGGGGTGTCACATCAGGATAAGGATAAAAAGGCCAGTAAGGTGGAGGGGACGGATGATGCTACCTCCACCGAAAGGGTGTGGTTAGCCCTTAAGGCCCTAAAAAAAAATAACTCTCCTGGGCCGGATGACATTCATCTGAGAGTACTATGGGAATTGGCAGACATACTGGCTGCACCCCTGGCGGAGCTCTTCAACAGGTCACTTGAGACAGAGAGGGTACCTAGGGATTGGCGAGAGGTGCATGTGGTGCCAATTCATAAAGGGGTGTTGAGGGAAGTACCAGGTAACTATAGACCCATCAATTTGACCTCGGTGGTGGGAAAATTAATGGAGAGTACACTAAAGGAACGATTGAGGGTGTACTTGAAGGAGGTGGGAGGTCTGGATAGTCAGCATCATAGGTTTGTGCCAGGTAGATCAGGTTAAGCCAATCTTGTGGAGTTCTATGAATGGGTAACATCAGAACTGGACAGAGGAAAGCCTGTGGCTGTAATATTCTTGGACTTCAGCAAGGCATTTGACTCTGTCCCCCACAATGGTCTATTGGAGAAACTGACGGGGTTGGGAGTAGGCCCTTTGATGGTCAGATGGATTGAAAACTGGCTAGCTGGACACACTCAGAGATTAGTGGTCGGTGGGGAGCTCTCGAACCCTAGAGAGGTCAGTAGTGGGGTACCGCAGGGCTTGGTCCTGGGTCCGATCCTGTTTAATGCATACATATCAGACATCAGGGAGGCTATAGGGTGTGAAATGAGTCTCTTCGCTGATGACTCCAAAATGGGAGCAGTAGTTGAGGGGGAAGAATGGAGGCTGGCCCTGCAAGTGGACCTGGAAACCCTGGAAAGGTGGGATCACACCTGAAAATTTAATTTCAATATCACCAAGTGCAAAGTGTTACATCTTGGGTGGAGAACCCCTAAACACAGGTACACCCTGGGAGGGGAGGCGCTGGAGGCCTCAACAAAGTCCAAGAGGGTAGCATCTTTCAGAAAAAGAGATGTGCAAGAACAAGGAGACACAATTTGAAGATAGAGGGGGTACGGCTCAGGGGCAATGTGGAGGAAGTATTTTTTACAGAGAGGGTGGTGGATGGCGGAACAACCTTCTTGAGGAGGTTGTGGGGTCTAAACTGTGGGAGAATTCAAGAATGCATGGGACAGACATAAGGCAATTTTTGTGGGGGGTAGGAAGAAATAGGCTGTTGGTTAAATAGAATCTGCAGCTTATCCTCTAGGTAGGGAAATGGGCAGACTAGGTGGGCCAGGCAGTCCTTATCTGCTGTCAAAGTCTATGTTTCTATGTAACAGGGGAAAAATACCTAGGGTTCCTGGTGGATGCATGTATGAATAACTCTGAGCAGTGCAGGAGAATGGCTAGCAAAGCAAACAGGATGCATTGTAAAGGGGGGCACCTCTAGGAGCAGGGAAGTGATTCTGCTGCTATACAATGGACTGACTAGACCACACCTTGAGTACTGTGTACAGTGCTAGAGACCACACTTGAAGAGGGACATACAGCTCCTGGAGAGGGTACAGAGGAGGGCAACTAAGATGATACGAGGACTAGGGGATTTGACGTATGAGGACAGACTTGAGGAGCTCTGTCAGTTTTCATTGGAGGAGAGGAGAGACAGGGGGCAAGGATTGAGGTTTTCAAGCACTCAAGGGAATAAATAGGTAAACACGAGGGGATCTTTAGACTAAAGCAGGGAGGTATCACCAGAGGGCATGGTTTGAAGTTGGAAGGTGGAAGGGTGAGGGGGGGAAGAGGAGGAGGTTTTTCACTGAGAGGGTGGTGGATCCTTGGAACGTGCTGCCTGGTGAGCTGGTTTCAGAGACCCATAGTGGAGGGCTTCAAGAGGGGTGGGACAGACACAGAAAGTGGATGTATCAGATGATGGCCTGGCCCAGGGGGTGAGGATGGACAATAGGGGTTTCTGGAACACAAGGGGGCGGAGGGCCTTGGTACCCAACTAGGGATCTGAGGTTCGAGCAAACTCGATAGACCGTAAGGCCTAATCTGCTGGCAATTAGTATGTTGGTATGTTAGTAACTGTGCCCAGTGCCACTACACAAATGACAGCGAAAAATTCAAACATCCATACACAAATCAGGAGTTTGAGATTAATGATTTTATTAATTGTCGTACTGCCGGAGTCAAATATTTGCTAACCTGTCCTTGTGGCTTAAACTATGTGGGACAGACAAAACGTCAACTTAGGAACTGTATCAGTGAACATAAATCAGCCATTCAAAATAATGTACAAACAAATGCCATGGCATGTCATTTTACTGCTGTGGGCCATGGTTCACCAGCCAATTTGAAATTTGTAGGAATCGAAAAAGTTCAAGTTGGGCCACGTGGTGGGAGTCTAGCAAACGGACTCAATCAGAGAGAATGTTTTTGGATTTTTAAGCTTGGAACTCTAAAACCAAGAGGATTAAATGATGAATTACCTTTACAATGTTATTTATATATTTTAATAATATTTTATATATATAGAGTATGTGCATATGTGTGCACGTGTATATTTTCTGTTATAGCGATGTGCAATAAGATATCTGATCAGCAGCAGGGATGAGAGGCCTGAATATGCCTACCTAATGAATATGTATAATCTGTGTGATTTAAAGGAAAGGAGAGCCTCTGACCAGTCAGCTCTGAGGAAGGCGTAAGCTGAAACATCCGCTGTTTCCTGTGCATCATCATGCACGAGGGTTGTCTGCTTGGCCGGCCTGGTCAAAGTATTGCTACGGTTAAAACACCATGTTGGTGTCTTCGGGTTTCTTATTTTAATGTAACCATAAGTTCTGCCGTTATTGCACTCTATTAGCCATGGGATGAAGTTATGTGATGCACTTTAATACATTTTTGACACGGTAAGCAGTGTTTTCTTTGATTAACTAAGTGCACAAACTGTTGGGTCAAGTGCAGCAGGCCTAGCTTCTCAGTTCTCCCTGAAGCATTGTTTACACTGTGAAAGGAAGGCCTGCCAGTTCTGTGCCTGCTGCCAGCATGGAGATGAGTGGCTGAGTGGCTGCTACTACTGCTGCCTATGACTTGGTGTGCCCCTCTCCAACTGTCAGAGTGCCACCGGTGGGTAGGGGGGAGGCAGTAGTTTCCCACTGGATGAGATCTCATTGTGGCAGCTCTTCTGGTTGGGGGAGGCAAGATCAGAGAGGTGCAAATCTATTCAGAGTATGGTAGGGTTAATGTCCTCCCACTGATCCCTCAGAATCATCCTCCTAATCCCGACTGTTGCCACGAGAGCTCTGCAATGGGACTGGGACATTCTTTTGCCGCCTCAGGTGGGCTTGCTGTCATCGTCAAGTAACTGCCCCATTTGTAAAATGAGTTGCCTCCAGTCCAGGTGGTAAACAAACTACATGAGCCACCTTATGAATATTCATTAGCTGGTGTCCTGATGTCAGTTGTGGCTGAAAAGAAAAAATAGCGACAGATTCAACTAAAATCTCTTGCTATTTTTTCTTTTCAGCTGCAACTTATATCAGGGTACTAGCTAATGAATATTCACAAGGATATCGCCTGTCATTTGTTTACCATCTGGACCGAAGGCAAGTCATTTCAGAAATGGGAGCAGTTGCTTTAAACAGTTTACCTCATGCACTGGAACTGTCTGGATCAGCAAGGAGAGGCAGCACTAGAAGACAACTGCCTGCTTTTAATTCCCTGCTGCAACCCACTGCTCACAGACGGACTCAGAGACAGGAGATAACCCATTGTAATTAAAAAAAAAGGGTAGATGGTGACCCTATCAATTTGTCCATGTATGCCAGTGGTAACAAAGCACAAACAACTTTACAAAGGTTAGAGCTTTTGTATCACTGGTATACAAGGACACAGTCATCGACATTTTTGTTCTGCCAAACCTGAAAGTGAATGGGATGTTTGGGACCAAGAAAATAGTACGGTGGTGAAGGAGATGGGAGTGACAAAGAAACAGAACTGTGGTCAATGGAGAGGACCACATGTGCTGAAATTCCACAAGTGGAAGGAGACAGTCTAGGTATCTGGTCACGTGCTTCCACAGCCCCTTTTTCTGTTATGTCATAGCAATACATAAGCATGGCTCCACCCATGCATCCATAATAAGGTTTAAATAAAATTGTGCTTCAATTGCAAACAGTTTCTGTTTCTACAACTGTCTTGTGTTATACTTCTGAACTGTTTTTCTTCCACCAATATAATAATTTAGGGATAAAAAGGACTCTAGGTCCATCTTGTCCACCTTAACTTCATAAGCAAGGATTAAATAAGTATAATGTGTGTTTCAATAGCAACATTTTTCTAACCCTTTTTTAGGGTCTGTTTTATAAGTATAGTAACATATGGTTTGGGCAGTACACTCATACTGTACATACAGACACCTCAGATGCATTTTAGGAACCACTCAGCAATGCATCATGCCAACACACCCTTGGTTCCAAATATCACAAAACAAACATACACCAAACTGTTTATTACCTACTATTCCTCCTATTGTCTTCATTCCAGGGACCCTCACACCTTCCCTCCCCCCCCCACACTCCCCTACAGGGCAGTCTGCCATCTACTATTGCTTCCCTTCTCTCTGGAACCTGCTCCCTTCCTCTCTCCATCTCCCCCCTCCCACTCCCCTACCTTAGACACCAGCTAAAACTTCTCCCTACACCTTCCTGCTCTTGCCAGCCCCCTACCTGACCCCATGTATTGACCCCCGACCACCTCATACCTTATGATTTTGGCTCTTCCATACAGTATGTATAATTGTTGCCTGTTTTCTTTTTCTTCTTCACATCACAGATACCATGATCTTTTCCTTTAGGCACCATGTAGTTTATTTTGCTCTTCACTAAATTTCCAGCTGCTTCATAAGCTAATTTATGCCTTTTCCGGTTTGTTATGATTTTGATCACCTGATTGTTCTGTACTGTATTACTGCACTGTTGAACATTGTCATTGTAACTGTATTCTATGACTTGCCGTAATTTCAAAATGTTGTTCTCCCCTTCCGCTCTTCCCTGGGTTGCACCTGGAAATGAGCCTCAGCTCAATGTGCCTTTCCCAGGTACCAGTTTTCTAATAAATAAATGCCTGCATATTATATCCCTATAAAGAGAGAGAGGGCCAGTACTCACTGCAGTGAAATAAGGTAAGGCTGAACACAAATGCATTATATACAAATGCTGCTGAAAGGTCAAGCCATGAAGAAAACAACAGGATAAAGTGTAAATGGGTTGTGCTGACAGAGTTGGGCATTACTCCCTATTTCAGCTAATTACTGTTAATTTGCTTGACCATGAGTGCAGCAGGATTACTCCCAGAGGATGTTTACTGTGCCATTTCATTACTTTAAAGACTTGGGTAGACATTTTCTTGCAATTTAGTTTTGCTGGCTTTACAAACTCAACACCACTTCCATTGTTATTGACTGTGTCTTGCTGAAACTAAAGTCAGCCCACACACTAATGCATCATCCATTCCCACAGTGGCAGACAGCTTTTTCATCCAGTCCCTTGTATTTCAGCATCCCCCTGTCAAATTCATAATGTTTTACCCAGTACCTAGTGGTTGTCTAAACATTTAAAATCCACAACAAAAAACACAGGTTGACATGCTTGTTTTTAAGTTACAAGGTGAAACGTAACCCATCTTTATGGAAACAAATCCATAAGGGGTCAGATTGTTTTGTGTAGTTAAAAAAAATCAGTGTTCAAGGTGGGAACATGAGTGTGAAGGAAAAAGTGAAACAAGGACACATCACTTGTCATAATGTTTGCTTCTTTATTCCACAAATGAAAAAATAAAGAGGACCAGTACTATGACACCCTCTTGAACCTGCATTTCCAACAATGGGTAAATATTTGTATGCTTTTATGCATAAAACCATTTCAATTCCATGTAATTTTTATAAAATGTTTTTGAAAGATTTTTAATATAGTTATGACTATAGCCAAAAGGAAGAAATATACGGGTCGCCATTCTTCTTTTGCTTATATTTGCTTTCAAAGGTGGTCAACTCAGGACAAAAATAACTTAAAAATCCCAATAAAACAATAAAACTTGCTAGAAAGCCATTCAGATAATTCAAATTGAATACAGGATGACAAGAACATTAACACAGTATAATAGAAACAGAATAAGGAAAGACAGACAGACATATATGTGAAGTATCTGGAATGATACCAATGGCTGCCAACTGTAAGAGCTAATTTCCTCGCTGGCACCTTGTGTATATTCTTAGCCAGACATAGTATAATAGGATAACTCATTATTTTAATAATACTTCCATAAATGTAAGAATGAAATCATGCCATTAAATGGCCTTGAAAACATTTGCAAGTGCATTAGAAAAATGGGAATTTGAAACACCAGGGAACCTCTTTAACTTCAGACAAACTGACCAGTGTAACAGAGACTGGCATGTTGTTTTTGTCACTTATAACATAGGGTCCAGCTAAATTTTACACCTGAGTAGGTGAGATGTATTCGCATGAGGCGCGCTAACCGAGCATAACCCCTGTTTCAGTCAGTATGTTACAGAAAAATAGCCCTTCAAGGTCAAAAGATGATTATGCAACTCAAAAACATCCACAGGATAAATCCCTATATAAGCACTGCCATCTAAAAATGAATAGCTCTCAGCCACATGGTCATCTTCCTCCTACAATTTTGGTGTTCAGGATTATGATAGCAGTCACTTGTCTAGACCCTCCACAAGAGATAAATATTGTAAACGTTTGACTAGAAGTCAGGCTAAGACAATCACACTACTGTATTATTCCAGTTCAATTTATTTAAAACCCACATTACAACCCAAAGGCCCAAGTTAATATTTTAAAGGCATACTGAGGGAAAAAGGAGAGAAAAATGAAAGCAAACATAACCCCAACCACAGAGCCATACAACACAAATTCACACATGAACATACTAACAACAAATAGGGAAAATAGATCATAAATACCAAATTATCAATAAAAGCATACAGTACAAAGTACCAGGACAAGAGGTAATGCATATGAGCACCAAATTATCTTACAACATTTTTTAATTTTTTATTTATTTAAATTGTTTTACCAGGAAAAGCACACTGAGCAAGAAGTGCTAGTCTCACGGTGCGACCTGGGGGGGGGGGTACAGTGTGGGGAAGAGGGCAAGGGTAGTCCAGGTCCTGACATATATACATATAATTACAATACAGTTGAAAACATTTGACAGAAATAGTTGGGCGTAGATGACAATTTACCCTTACTTATAGTATAGTAGCAATTACATAGGGAAGTCATGCTTTATACCTTGAAAAGATTTTTGACAGCCCTTGGTATGAAACTGTTTGTGTATCAGTTTGTTTTGGTTGTCTTATTGTACTAAGTACTTCGACACCTGAGATACAACTTCAGCTGCAATTGTTCTGAGGGATAAGTAAATGATGGAATCTATGGTTTTGCTTTTTAATTCCTTCAGAAACACTTGTGACATGATTCACTTCTCTGTTCACCAAAGAAACAATCTCAACTGAGGCCATGATGGAATTCACATTAAATATCATACCTGAAGATCCTCGAGTGATATATTTATTTAGCTTTGTTGATCAGGAAAGGAGGACTAGGCAATTCTGTCTGTATTCAGCCTTGTCCCAGGGAAAGGGTATACAGATGGAAACTATCTGACATTGAACCAAACTAAGCAGTTGGTGGTATTTTTTGTGAATGGGGGATATTTGGCCAGAACACTGAGGAAAGTCCCCTACTGGACTGTAGGTGGAACCTCTGGCCATGAGAGGATGGCCAGTCTAGGAGATCCTCCAGAGGGAATGGATGTGCTTGTAGCAGGGGAGCGGGTCTCATCCCCTGCTATGCCACAGAATGAGAACGAAGACATTTTTGAAGCATCCACATGTCTAGACAATACTCAGAAGGAGAAAATGGATATTGACATAGAGAACCCAAACAACAATGCAGCAGAGGATACAGGAGAAGAGAAAGGTAAAGGTAGATACAGGAGAAGGACCTACCAGTCCAGAGTTTACAAAGAAAGTGCAGTCCTTACAGGCTCCACTTCGGGAGAAAGAAGAAAAATGTCTACAGAAGAAAGAAACTGTTGCCGCTTTAGCGGGTGCTGAAATCACCACTAATGCACATCTCAACCCGGCCTTGTATGGCAATGAGGCCGTAGCAAAGAGTACAGAGCTCAGGAGAGCTAAGGACAATTCCAGCATAATCTTCCAACCTGTGCAAAATGATCAATGGAATGCTGCAATATTTTCCTTCACTGCGAGGAAAAAGCAGCGTACAAATGTATTTATTTAGTTAGTTTTTGTTGACCAGGAAGGAGGACTAGACAATGTTTTGCCTATTTTCAGCCTCGTCCCAAGGGAGGGGGGTACAGATAGATGCCAACTGAAATTGAACCAGATTTTTAGCTGTTGGTGGTATTTTTGGTGACTGGGGGAAATTTGGCCAGGACATCAGGGAAATTTCCTTACTCACCTGTAAGGGGAGCTGCTGCCCAGTCCTAGGATGGCCAGACCAGGCGATCCTTCTGAGTGGATGGATGTCCAGGAGGCTGGGGAGCAGGTCTCCTCCCCAGTCTCTGTGTTGCTAGAGACTGAAGAGTATTTTGATGCTGTCGCTGTTTCTGAATTTGTATCTACACCTGCAGATCCAAAGGAAAATGTTGTTATTGTCTTGCGGGATGTTTCTAATGGAAAATATATACTTGTTTCAACTGATGCTGATGCTGTCTTACCAATATCCCAAGCAGACCTCAAATTTGGATATAGAATGTATGGAAGCAAGACAGAAAGACGTTTTTGATGCCTTGGCTAAACTTCGTTCTGGTAAACAGATGTTACTGAGTCTTATGGCCCTGCTGGGCTGAAAGCCTGTGTGTGCAGAACTGATTGTAAGCAATCCTCTGGCAACCAGATATCCAGGATGTCAACTCCAGCTGTGAAGCCGAACATTTCCCCTGTGAATTATCAGACTGTTACTTCTGAACAAGCTTCGGCTACTGTCTTTTCTTTTACTGCAAGACTTCCCCCTGTAAAATTGATCTCCTAGGCTGCTGGAAAATCTAAACACTCCTCCTTGATTTTTGAAAAATGGAATGCTTCTAACCTGTTACAGAATCCTGAGGATAACACTACGGCAGTCGTGGAAGACAAAGGTACAGCCACCTCTACACCTCTGGCAGCACCTCCCCAAACCAACATGACCAAGGATTCTCCAGCATTAAATCCAGCTGTGAGCACTCCCGCTCCAACTACACCCGCAGCATTGCCAGCAGATGCTTCTTCAAGCTTTTGGTTTCCTGAGAAAGCTCTCAGCGAAGTGGGATGGAAACAAATGCCTAGTGGTTCTTGGATCCCTGACTCTTCATGGGATTCTCCCTTTCCTCAGCATGCACCTGAATGGAAACCAGTTTCTCACCCAGAGGTACTGTTTCCTCCTGTGGAGGGTATGGCTGCAGCCATTTTATAAGGGAAAAGAAATGTTCACTGTGAACATGAGGGTGGACAATGTGATGTAAGTGCTATGGCACTAGTATTGTTGAATAATCCTTCTGTACAAAACACCGACACTTCTCCTTCTAGCCCTATTACACTGGTTCTTTTGGGAGATACAAAAAAATGAAGCTAACACCCCCTCCCCCAAAGCAGTATGGTAACTTGCCAATTGGGCTTGAACAGCCCCCTGAGTTGAATAATGCAAAACCTGATGATTCTTTTAGACCTTTGTGATCTGAATTATTTAGCAAAAATAAAAGAGAGGCTGCCTCACGTAGGAATGCTGTCTGCATCTGCTGCAAAGGGGGCATAGAACAGTGCCCTGATAGGAGATATGGGGGGAAGACTTTATTGAAGGATTCCCTACATTTCTCACCTGTGGAAGTTTTTGCGTTTATAAACATGTCTGGAGATGATAACTACAACATTAGTTTTAGAACCTCCTATGCCCTTGAGCTCTTTTGGCAATGATATAATAGAGTTAAATTCTCCCCCTTGTGGACCTCATTTCTGGAAATACCTCTTACAAAACCTCTCATTAAATTTGTGACCATCATATTTAGGAATGAGGGAGTCCATATTGATGATATTCTCTATTGGCTCAACCAGAAATGTGATGTGTTGAGACCCCCCACCGAAGCTATACTGGATGAGGAAATGTTCTGGACAGGGGCTGGAAATGCAAAGTTAAACTTCATCAAAATGAGGAGGGTATATGTAATATTCCAAATGTCTTCATGCTTGGAAGGGATAGAGGGGTATATTTTTATGTGGGCCAGCCCCAGGCCTGCTATAAATGTGGGGCCCATACTCATCTATCTAATGTTTGTGACCACCCAAGATGTGAAAATTGTTGTGAAATTGGGCATATATCACTCCAATGTGCAAACCATACTCGTTGTGACTTATGTGAAGAATACAGCCATAATTTTTCAGAGTGCCCATGGGCTGCCAGAAATAAACCACTTAAAATTAACCCTGACTCTCTCATACAACAGGCCCAGGATGCAGTATTATAACCAGAACCTCCTGTGCCTGATGCCCCTCCAGATGAGACTGCATTCCCTCATGAGGGAACAGCTTCTGAAACCCTGAGAGAGGAGAAGGGAGCTCCCCATTCTCCCTTGCCTGCAGTCTCAGATGAAGTACCTGACTTTCTCCAACCAGTCTGCTATGTGTACAAACCTCCTGAACAAAATATCATTCTTACTCAGGGAAACACATTACCTCCTCCTTCTAATCAATGATCTACTGTATCTGGCCAAAGATGGTCATCCAGGAATACAAAGGCTGAGCCTGCACCTTAACAAATGGATCAGGAAAATCCATTCTCCATATTGGCCAATACCAACTGGGTTAAAACAGAGCTGAACATTGGGAATGTTGACCCTCCTGGGATGTCTTTAGCCCCTACATCTGACATGGCAGACTATGAAGGCAAAAAGAAGAAAAGAAAAACCAAGAATTTCCTGATTATGTTTCCACTTTTCTCTAAAATACTTTAAATGGCTAACTTGGGCATAATTTCCTTAAATGTATGCAGTCTTTCAATTTTTACTAAATGTCATGCTGTGTTTCAATATTTCCACCATTTGCATCATCCAGTAATTCTTTTTCAAGAAATATGGATGTGCTCCTTGGACCAAGTAAGATTATTTAAGTTAGAATGGGTCTGAGGTCCCTCTTATTGGTCAGTTGGCCTAGATAAAGCAGATGGGGTTGGTATTCTTTTTCAGGACCATTCATTTCAGCTATCAAAACTGATGGATTTAATTCCTGGGAGACTTTTGATCCTTGATGGTTTATGGCTCAACACCCCTACAAGGTTTATTGTAGTTTATGGACCACAATTCAAAGCTGATAGAGTTGACCTTTTGACTTCCTTCCAACCTTACCTGGTTTCCTCCTGGCAAATTTTTTTGGGTGGGAATTTCAATGTGAGGTTTCACAGTGCAAACATGACTAACCAAGGGGGGAAAAAAAACTATTGCAATTCCCAAGCCCTTGAGAACTGCATCCAGAAAGGAGGTTTAGTTAATGGGGTTACATTTCAGAAATTGGGCCCTTCACTTACTTACAAAAGAGATGATCCAGAAACAAATGATCTGATACCTTTTGGTACAGGTAACATGGATGCTACAGAAAAGAACAAAGTGCTCTAGCTTTCAAACCTACCCAGTCCTTCTTCAGAAGCTTTATTTTTTTCTTACAAAAGAGGGAAACATGTTTCATCTATTGACCATATTTTTACCTCTCCCAATATATGTATTATTTCTTTCTCTACATCATTTTCTGAATTTTCAGACCTCTTAATTTTAACCCTACAAATCCAAGACCCCCCAAACCCTAGTATAAAACAAAACAGTTGAAAGCTTCACACCTCCATTTTGACTGACCCTTTTAGTAAAAAAGAGATTGAAAATCTTTTATGGGCCAGAGCTTCAGTTTATGACTTGTATGATGATGTTGGGACCTGGTGGTCTGAAACAAAAAGAGACATCAGGATGTGGTTTCAGAAATTTGCGACATAGTCTACAGTGCTGCACCAAAGTCTTCCTTAACCAGATTGGACACCCTTTTCAATGCTTTTTGTCGTTTCACTGTGGATGCTCCTTCCTTTACCCACCACTACGATCTATATCACTCTCTAGCTTTTCCTTCCTTGGAAAACCGCCGTCTACCCCACTGCATAAAATTTGTCTCTAAATTCTGGTTTGATATGCTTCCCCTTTACCTTGCCTTCTCATTGTCCTCCCAGCCCACTGCCCCTCTCTCCCTCAGATCCAGTGACTCCCACATGCTAGCTATACCATGATGCACCACCTCTATAGGCCAGTCATTGTTCTTTTACAGGTTCCCTAAGCTCTGGAACTCAATGCCTCATCAAATTAGGCACTCTTCCTCCCCATGGTTCATCTCAACCTCCCTCCTCAACTTACTCTCTCCATCCTGCAGCTGCTCCTACTTTCTCCTCTGGCTTCCCCCTCTCCTTTCAAGCCTAGTACTTAATGTGAGGAGAAACCAATGTGCTTTATTGCACCTCCTTGTCCGCATTGTATGTATAAGTCTGCAGTGCTGTTAATTTGCTCCTCTCACATTAAATCCCAATGTTTATCTAACGCTATTGATGTATTGTTTTTTCACTCTGTTGCTTCTTTGTTTTCTATTACCTTTGGAAATGTGTTGTTGAGTATTGTATATATACTTTTCTATAATACTGCATGGAAATGTGCTTTTGATTACTGTACTCCCATGTACCCCTTCCCCCAGGATGTTCTGTGAGATGAACAATTTTATATCGATCAGTGTGTCTTTCCTGGTGAAACTTTTCAATAAATAAATACATTTGGAAAATGTAAGGAGAAAAATGAATTTTTTCAATACTTAAAATTACGCACTTCCTTACAATATTTATTTTCTTTAGCCTCTTCTTCTAGGTTTGACTATTCTGACTAGATCAATACCATTAAAAATCAAATGAGAATTTTTCAGCATGACAGGGCCCAAACCATAAATGCCAAAGTTAATTATGGTACTAAGAAATCCCCAGTGGAAGATCCATATGAGGCCTGTATGCCTAAAAAGTTTGCCACTTCTTTTACTTGCTGAAATGGCAAATTGGTTTCCTCCCCCACAGCAACTAAGCCCTATAATAACCAAACACCTCAAATCATAGAAACATAGAAACCCAGAAACATAGACTTTGACGGCAGATTAAGACCACTTGGCCCACCCAGTCTGCCCATTTCCCTACCTACTGAATAAGCTGCAGATTCTAGTTAAACAACAGCCTACTTCCTGCAACCCCCCACTATAATTGCCTTATGTCTGTCCCATCCTTTGAGGTCACCAAATCCCCAGTACAAAATGATATAGTTTCATACAGTACTTGTCCCATATTAAGACTTTTTTACCCTTAAGCAACTGTGAAGAGCTTGTGGACCCTGTCTCTGCTGCTGAAATCACAGAAGTAATAAAAAACCAAAAAATAGGCACCTCTCCTGGGATTGATGGTTTGCCTTATGAATTTTATAAAGCATTCACTGAAATGTTATCGGTTTTCTTGGATGGAGTTTTTTTCTCTATTCTTAAACAGAACTCTCCCTCTCAAGATTTTTTATAGGATTGATATCCTTTCTTTATAAATCAGGTGATAGACATCAAGTCTCAAACTGGTGACCTATTGGTATATTAAATACTGGCTATAAAATCTTGACACATTTATTAAATTCTCGCCTCCGACAGGTGGCAAATATCCTCATTCACCCACATCAATACTGTGGCCTTTCTGATGCAAAATACAATTTCCACTCATCATGGTTTGAGAAATAGTGGAATATTGTAATTCAAAAAACAAGTCAGGTATACTATTATCATTAGACAAAAGTAAGGCCTTTGATCGAGTCAGTCATTCCTTCTTATTACACACACTCCATGCCTATGGAATACCACCTATTTTTATTGAATGGGCCCACACCCTGTATTCATCAGCAATTGCACAGCCTATTATACTTGGCCAACTATCCCAGAAAAGTAATTTAACTGTCGGAGTTCAGGAAGAGTGCCCCATTAGTCCCCTGCTTTACATTTTCTCACTTGATCCCTTAATTAGAACACTGGTGAACAATCAGACCTGGTGGAGTATCAATGGTAATAACGTTGATGATGAGATAAAAATCCTGGCGTTTGCAGATGACCTCTGCTTGCTCATTGAAAATCCAGTTTGTATACCTACTGTACTCCAAGATATACATCAATATTCAAGTCTGGCAAATGCTAAACTAAACCTTGGTAAAAGTAAAGGGTTATACCTAGGCCCAGCCCCTAAGCTAAATGCTGTTATCTACAGTATTCCCTTCTCATCTGAGCCTATTAAAATCTTAGGGCTACAATTTGGATTTCAAAACCTTCCCCTTTTGAATTGGGAACAAACCCTGAGAACATGTGAGTTAAAAGCTAGCAGGTGGAAAAGCTGGAAGATGTCAAAACTTGAAAGGATCCAGGATATTAAACAATCCCTTACACCTTGTTTTTACATATGTAGCTATGATTTTTCCTCCCTTTGTTACCCTTGAAACCCGCATTTTTAGTTGTTTTTTCCAAATGTTATGGGGCTGCAGACTGAGCTCCATCAAGCGGCCTTTCACCTATTTACCTAAATCCAAGGGTGGACTTGAGATGACAGACCTCGTCTTATTTTTCCACTCCCTGTTCATGACACAAACTGTAAAGATGGGCCTTTTATTTTTCCAAAACCTGCTTTGTTGGTGGATTCATAATAATTTTAAACATTATCTGACCTCTTGGCAAACTAGTGCTCCTTAGCCTATTCCGAGTGCCAAGCTACCCACTTATTTTAAACCTGCAGCCCAACAAATGTTCAAATGGGAGTTACCTACATCTCATATCTACCAATCTTCAACTCCTAAACTGTATGACCTAGTTATGGACAGAACCCATGCCACTGAAGCTGATTTCAAAAACTGACCCCACCCCCACCTGCACAAAAGAATGCTAGCTCAGCTAAATAACCCAAGAATCCCCCTGCATATGTGGGAAATTTTGTGGCACTCCTCCTATGGATGGCTTAATATAAAGGGAAATAGTAAACATAAAGCCCTGAAAGAGCGATACTGTCCACATCCTACTTGTTTTGCTATTGAGTAATCAATGGAGCATTTTTTACTCCAGTATTCACATGTTAAAAAATTATGGGACTTTTTAGTCAGAAAATAGAACTTGCTTTCTCTCATTACGTTAACATATAACATTATTGTTTTAGGTGATGAATCTTTCCTTCCCCCAAAATATCATAAAGGAACTTTAGAGATTTTCTTTTGAGGTTTAAAGTTTTTCTTATGGCAAGCTCAATGCCAGTGGGTTCTTAACCAGAAAATGATTGTTCATGAGTCCCTTTGTATCCAATGCCACAATGCTATGTTTAATGTTTATCAGACAGCTGTATCTCTGCTCCCCCAGGTGACAGTTTCCAAATGGTGGAAGGGGTTTACCTTCTTTATCAAGTATAAATGAATTTTTGTTTTTGAAAATCAGTGCACTGATTTGGTTATAAATAGGTTTCTGGGTTTTATTACTTTATAAAGTGTTCCCTCTCCCCACCCCTCAATTCTCTGTCTGTCTGGTTTTGTTTTCAAATTATTGCACTTATGTATTATGTTCATTTCCTGTGTGTATAAGTTTATTTTTCTGACATTGGCTTGTTACTTTGCATTTTGATTCGATGTTTTTTCAATAAAATATTCCCCTACTCTTTTTTTGAGAAGTGCCACGAGATCTTTAACATCCACCTGAACTACCACTAGAACAGGCAGATGGGACCTCGGTTTAACGTGTCATCCAAAAGATGGCACCTCAGGAGTGCAGCAACCCCCCCCCCATGCTACACTACAGTGTCAGTATTGGGATTTAACTCAAGTGCCAGGTGTGGAGAAAGATCCCATAGCCTTCTGATTTTCCAGCCTCAGAGGTGAGTGTGCTACCTGGTGAGCCACTGACACAAATTAAAAAGCAATGAAAACATCTGAAAGGGCATCCTGGGCAGACCAACTGGAGCAGCAGGACAATGCCCCTAGGAGCGTGGAACATTCATTGAAAGCTGCAGGCTGGGCACAAATACAGACAACAGGCAAGTGGATTTCAGGATTCACATCAATTAAAATCCTGGGGTAAGCATTCTTAACTCTCTTACTAAAGATCAAAATATTGAACAAATGAAAATGGATGGGAATGTGAGCAGTTGGGGTTGGGGGGGTGTCAGGCTGTGAAAATGTGACTGACACAGAGTTAATAAATTCGGTCACTGGGGAAAATGATACTATGGCACAAAACCCTCCTCTTGGACTACCCGAACAGTTAAATTTGATGCAGAACCCAATCCTGAATATTGCAAATGAACAGGAATGAAACAACCCCCCCCACCAAGAAAGGGAGGAGAAGTCAATGGCACCATTAAGTGAGGCTTCTAGTCTAAATAGCTCTGTGGAGAGTTTGTCTGAACCAAGGCACCAGGAGGTTCCACCAGGTCTGAGAATACTGAACATCCCCGACAGAACTTCAAATCTTATTCCTCATATTTTCAAACACCTCTATATGCAGCAAAATGACAGTGCTATAAGGCTAATATATCAAGTAGGCGTGGACATTTTCCAGATCATAAATGTGTGGCCAAGACCTTACTAATGGGGATATGAAGTTTTTATGCCTCTGAAATCTATGCATTAATACATGTATCAGGGGAATCGTCTTTTGACATCAGTTTTAAACTAAATAGTGGGCTTGAAATATTTTGGGCAAAATATAAGGAAGTAAAGAATACTTCTCTGTGGCCTCCATTCGAGGTTATCCCATTGACTAAACCTGCACATAAAATTGCCACTGTACTCTTCAGAAATGAAGGTGTTAGTGTCATGGATTTAACCATTTGGTTAAAACAATGGTGTACTATAATGGGACATACTGAAGCAATCTTTGATAAGCAAGATATGTGGATGGGAGGATGAAGGATCATAGTTAAACTGTGTTCTGATGATCTAAGCTCACAACACCTGACAAATTGTTTTACTCTGGGTAGAGATAGGTGTGTATTATTCTATGCAGGTCAGCCCAAAACTTGCTAAAAATGTGGGTCTCCTGGTCACATAAGTAGTGTATGTGACAGGCTAAGGTGCACTCAAGCAACAGATTAGGGCATTCTAGTGGGCAATGCAGAGGAACAGCTATCTGCAACTTGTGCTGGGAGAAGGGACACTCTTACACTACCTCTCCCAAAGCAGCACACAGACAAGCGGGAGCTCAAGATACAGAAGAGCAAAGATTACTAGGTCAACATAGCACAACGAGCCCACACCACCCAAAGGAGGAACTCACTAGTAGAGAAGAGAGGGACAGGAGGGAACCAGCAGTCAGAGGTTCAAGGAATGGAAGACAACATAAGGTAGACCCCCCGCCCACCACTACAGAACACAACATCCCTGAGATAAACGCTATGCTCACAGTGGAAGATCACAACACTACAGAACACAACACCCCTGAGATAAATGCAATGCTCACAGTAGACGATCACAACACTACAGAACACAACAACCCTGAGATAAATGCAATGCTCACAGTGGAAGATCACAACACTACAGAACACAACATCCCTGAGATAAATGCAATGCTCACAGTGGAAGATCACAACACTACAGAAGTTGTGGAAATGCCCACCACTGCCACCACAAGATCAACAGAGTAAGCAAATGGTAACCAGACGTAGACAAGCTTGGACCCAGCCAGTGTCTAAAATGCCCAAGATTACTCCTACTCCTACAGCTAACAGATACCAAGCACTTCAGTGTAGCCAAGAACCCTCAGACAATGATTCCAAGGAATTACAGATTAGTCAGTAAAGAATGGAAGGTGTCTCTGACACAGACATGAGTGATGGAGGAGATATTTTGCTTTCACATAAAGAAGGTAAACCAGACGAAGGAAAAAAGAATAAGAGTCAAAAGAAAAGAACGTCCAAAAGAAAGCCTCCATGAAAGTTGTGGTTGTGAACACTAACTCTAATTTAACATGCTGAAGCCTTTAACATTATGTGCAATTAATGTAAACAGTATCAAGAATCCTAACAAAAGAGAGGCTGTATTTTCACAAATAAAACAAAATAAAGCAAATATAATACTCTTACAAGATTTCATACTATTACTGAAATTACACAGGCATCAAACATATGGCATACTTAGGTTTCATACTATTCTATGGGCCCAGAGGCTTGCTCTGGGGTGGCTATTTTGTTTAATATCATTTCAGTATGCCTCATTAATCTAATATATTTAATTCCAGGAAAAGTTTTAATTTTAGATATAGCAATACAGCAAGATCATTATAGACTAATAAACATATACGCACCACAGACCAAAACGGATAGGATTTCTACCTTTAAAAGTGTCCAACCTTATTTATATTCTTCTCAGAAATGTTGTTTGGGGAAGGGGAGGTGATTTTAATTGCGGTCTGTCAGTCAGGGATAGAAGTAAAATACAATTAAAAAGAAAATATTTTGTGATATGTCTTGCCTAAAGGACATAATACAAACAGCAGGTTTATCAGATTCTTATTACTCAAAGTCATCTAGAACAGACCCAACTTTTCATAAAGGTGTCCTGGCTACATGTATAGACTTTTTTTCATAAATAAATTAGTACCAATTCATTCTGTACAAATTACCCCAGTGGCATATTCAGATTACTGTGAGGTATATGTGATGTTAGGCCAACGCCAATCATTTAAAATTGGTGCACACCTATGGAAGTTGAATTCCTCTTTATTGACACATGAGGAAGTAGTCCAAAATCTAAAATATTTTATCACACTTCGAAAATCAACCTATGATATGTATGATGTCCCAATAACATGGTGGATAGATACTAAAAGGGAATTAAAAACCTTTTTTTTTCTGTCTATTTTTCCTCCTTGGCCACTGACCTGCTCCCCTTCTTGGGGACATCCATCTGCCAACTGCCTCTACTGTGGGTACCCAGACTTCTGAGGCTCCCCCCCCCCACAGCAGGACCACAGAAAGCCACCAACTCCCCACAGAACACGGATCCAGACGGTTGCCATGGCGAAACTGCAGACATCCATCAGGCGCCATTTTCCTTGGTTTTCGGTGTCCCCATTAGTGCATGCTCAGGTAGTGCCCCCAGTCTCCACTGGGGGCCACTGCCAAGTGATGCATCCCCTGATCCCACCCCCGGAGAGGAGAGCCATCCTCCGGACACTCAATCCTCTCCTCCCCTGCCGACCCCCGGCACCCTGAGTCTGTTCCCGAACCTGGGTCACCAGTGTGGGTCGAGGTAAGGCACCAGCACCTCAACCCTCTATGCCACCAGACCAGCCTGTTAAAAACCTTTTTTAGTAAGCAGCAATAAAATACATAGAAATCAAAATTACTTTCAGTATCTACAACTCAGAAAACAACTACAACATTTAATGTCACTTGCACAGACTGCTAAATATAATTTTTCAGACCAGATTAAAACAATCAAAAAAGAAATGCAACAATTTCATAATAAAGAGTCACTAAAAATGCAACAAACCTATGGGACCCAAGGAAAATCAGCTACCATTTGCCCCTTTTTAGGCTGCCAAGAGAGGATGGGAAAAAAAGAATGGAAGCAATATTAGACTAATGTACTGCAAACAGACCAAAACCAAATTTTACAAGAAGTAACAACATTTTCTTTTCAACTACTTACAAAAGAAAAGGTAACAAAACCCCCGATACATCAGTTTCTGGAAAACATTACACTTGAGGAATGTCCTAATAGCTTGATACAAAATCTAACAGGGCCTATAACAGCTACTGAAATTGAGAATGCCATTTCATCCCTGGCACCAGGGAAAGCACCTGGGAAGGATGGCTTTACTCCAGAATTATATAAACTAATTAGTAAAGATATTGCACTGGAACTGGCACAAGTTTTTAACCATATATTAAATACAGCAGATATGCCACTTGAAATGGCAGACGGTATTCTAATTTTTTGCACAAAAAAGGGGACAAGCAAAATTTAGAAAACTGGGGACCTACTGGTTTATTAAACGTAAATTTTAAATTATTGGCTAAAATTCTAAATAAAAGACTGTTAACTATAGCATCATATCTGATCAGACCAGCATAATCAAGTGACCAGTTAATATTACTCAGAGAAATTTTTTGAACAAGATAACATTATAGGGTTAGAGGGATATCTTTTGTCCCTTGACCAACAAAAACCATTCAACTCCAAAAATCATATTTACTTCTGGCACACATTACAGTATTTTGGGATACCAGAAACATTCATAGTATGGTTAAAGACACTATAAAAGTGCAACTGTTACACCACAAGTTAATGAAGTGTGTGAACCACTGGTCCCCATCCAAAAAGGTGTATGCCAGGGGTGCCCAATTAGCCACCTTATGTATCTATTTAGTGTAGACACCTTGCTAAGAGTATTAAATCAGAGAATCCCAGTAATAAAGAAAAAGGACATAACAGTACCATATTCTGCAATGGCGTACACAGATGATCTTGTTATAGTGGTTCCATCCAAAGCAGTGGCTAAAGAGGCCATAACTATTTGTGAAGAATATGGGGCAGTGTCAGGGGCCAAACTAAATTACACAAAATGCATAGGTAAATGTTTTGGGGATAAAAAGTCACCCATTGTACAGGTTGCAGGAATCACTCTTATTAGAGACCCTATTAAAATCCTAAGAATAGAATTTAGCTCTGAGGCCATGGACCTCCTGAATTGGGACAAGAAAATAGAAGCAGGGAAGCAAATGGTACAGAAATGAAATGAATGGACAATGAGCAAACAGAAAGGAATGTATTTAAGTAAAACATACCTGATCCCTGTAAATATTTTCATAAGTAACATCTTTCCATCCTCAAAGTCTAGAGAAGCTACCATTTTAAGCATTTTTTTCAAGCAGTGTGGGCAGCCACTTAAATCCCATCAAGGGAAACATAGAAACATAGAAACATAGCCTTTGACGGCAGATAAGGACCACGTGGCCCACCCAGTCTGCCCATTTCCCTACCTCTTGGATAAGCTGCAGATTCTAGTTAACCAACAGCCTACTTCCTCCAACCCCCCACTATAATTGCCTTATGTCTGTCCCATGCATGTTTGAATTCCCCCACAGTTTTAGACCCCACAACCTCTCCAGGAAGGTGGTTCCATGCATCCACCACTCTCTCCATGAAAAGAAATTTCCTCACATTACCCCTGAGCTGCCCCCTTCTATCTTTAAATTGTGCCCCCTTGTTCTTACACATCTCTTTTTCTAAAATATGCTACCCTCCTGGACTTTGTTGATTCCCTTGAGGTACTTAAAAGTTTCTATCATGTTCCCCCGTCCCTCCTTTCATTAAGGGTATACATATTAACCCTCTCAGTCTCTCTTCATATGGTTTCTGATGTAGACCCTGCACCATTTTAGTTGCCCTCCTCTGGACTGCTTCCATCCTGTCTATGTCCTTGTGTAGATGGGGTCTCCAAAACTGCACACAGTACTCCAGATGGGGTCTCACCAACTGTCTGTACAGAGGGATAACCGCTTCCTTTTCCTACTTATGATGCCCTTCCTATGCATCCCAGTATCCCCTGGCTCTCCTTATTGACTTCTCACATTGCTTACCCACCTTTAGGTCATCTGATATGACCAGCCCCAGGTCCCTTTCCATTATTGTTGTTTTTAGTACCTCCCCTGCTATTGTGTACTCTTCTCCTGGATTTCTATTTCCCAGGTGCATTACTTTGCAGTTCTTTGCATTGAATCTAAGTTGCCATATGCCTGACTATTCCTCCAACCTTGCCAAGTCCCTTCTCATCCTTTCTACCCTCCCTTGTGTATCAGCTCTGTTACAGATATTTGTATCATCTGCAAAGAGGCATACCTTTCCTTCCAGACCCTCTGCAGTGTCACCTATAAAGACATTAAAGAGGACTGTACCCAGTACTGAGCCCTGAGGTACTCCACTAGTAACCCCCCTTTCTTCAGAATGTGTTCCATTCACAATTACCTTCTGTGTCCTGTTGTGCAGACAGTTTGCTACTCAGGCTACCACCCTGGGACCCACTCCCAGGCTGGCTAACTTGATTATTAATCTTTTGTGTGGGACTGTGTCAAATGCCTTGCTAAAGTCTAGGTAGGCCATACCCCACAGCCCCTCCCTGGTCTATTACTTTGGTCACCCAGTCAAAGAAATCTATTAGATTCGTCTGACATGATCTTCCTGCTGCGAATCCATGCTGCTTTGGGTCCTGCGCCCCGTTGGCCTCTCGGTGCTCAACAATTCTTTCTTTCAGAAGTGATTCCATCATTTTCCCCACCACTGAGGTCAAACTAACAGGTCTGTAGTTTCCTGCTTCTGCCTTGCTCCCACTTTTGTGAAGGGGAATCACATCTGCCCTCCTCCAGTCCTCAGGCACCACCCCATCCTCCCATGATTTGTTAAAAAGTGTGGTCAGTGGTGTCACTAGGTCCTCCTTTAGTTCTTTTAGGATTCTAGGGTGAATCCCATCAGGCCCCATTGCTTTGTCCACCTTGAGTTTTAGGAGTTCTTTCAGGACGTTTTCCTCTGTAAATGGACTGGCATCAACCCCACTACCCACAGTGCTTCTATTGTTTGGTTTAGGTAACTCCTCCTCTTCTTCTTTTGTGAATACTGAGCAAAAGTATTCATTCAGTATCTCTGCCTTTTCACTGTCTAAAGGAGGCCACAACATGATTAATCCTATATCGTTCTTCTATTGTCAGTTTCTGTTTACAAACATCAAGCCACTTTTACTTCACCAACAAAAGCAATGGCCAGATATTTTGAGGGATACAATATCATTGTGGTTATAGAAATGGGAAATTGGAACATTAAAAGTAATACAAAGAAATATGGCAGTTGTAACATACCGCAGAGAAATATTTGATAGAATAAAATCATGGTGTATTACAAGCAACATATATTTTTATTCACAAAGAACCAGTTATATGAGAACATCTTGGTAACTCACTTTACTGTGACTTTTACAAAATGTCCTTTAAACAAATTAAATTCTTTACAGAACCTAATTGTAGAACCAAGGATTCCCCTAAATGTAAACATATGCATTGGTTCTGTTGCCATGAAAAACTGAACATCAAAGACAATCAAAAACAGAAACAACTTGAAGAAAGATTTTGTTCTAGACCTGGCTGTATTCAACACTTAGAGGGTCAGATATTTAAAACTTTGTACTGTGCGCAAATCATTTGTGTAGGGTTAACGCCAGGTTTGTGTGGGTCCACTATATTCAAAAGGTCAAATAGCGCAGGCAAACTGCATTAGTACCGGGCAAAAGTACAATGTATGCAAGGGGCAAACTGAGGGGGTGTTTACATGAATACAGGTGCAATGCTATATTCAGCGAATAGCACCGCACAAAGTGTTTCTGCGTGACGTAGCACAACACTTTGTGTGGTGCAAATTACCACCCAGGAAAAGGTAGCTTAACTCTGGGCAAGCCAGCTTTGCGTGGCTGTGTGCGACTCTTGCGTGGCTTCGCACAACCCTAACCAGTAAGTTTTAAACATAGAAATAAACCTGACAGAGAAGAAACATGCTGCTCATGAATGGCATCCCTATGACGCCATAATCTGCCACTGGTCCCAACCATGCCAGACAGTAAGTGGGGACCTGGCTCTCGATGGACACCATTGCAGTGTGGCCATAGAGCACACACCTGCAGATCACCCTTCGGTGGACACCAACAGAAGCCAGCACACACATGCAGCACTGTGTGCAATGGAGGGTGTCGAGGAGAGGGTTTAGAGGTGGCCAGGCTGCACCACAGACTGAGTGCGGTCACAAGGCTGGGACAAGCCACGCAGTGCAAATGGTCCAGTGTAGAGAATACCCCAATACCAGTGTGCCTGTCTGATGGTGTGTGCCCCCCAGCCACATACCGCACATCTGTACAGACACCACAGCACACACATAGCCAGACGTGTATATGTCACTGTGAGTATCCCATGCCAGTGGTGCAGTGTCTGTGGGTTGCACAACAGCATAACAGTAATGTCCACTGTCAGTACACACCTGCAAGTTGAGCCTGTCACTGTGTACAGTGCAGTGGTAATTGATGCCCTACACACCATAGGCATTGCTGTGTCCCTCACACTACTGACCCCATTGCTACTGTAGTGTCTGCTGTGCACTGTAGAAAGAACTACAGTTTGACAACTGCATCCAGTACCACCACCTGTGCCTGTGCTTTGTTGTCCCCTAAGCACATTATTCTATGAGGTTCTGTACAAATGTAGCCTGCAGCTACCACCATGCTCTGTCAGACTGACCTACAGGTGGAGCTGTCGGCAGACCCAGCCAGGCCCTGTACTTCTAGACTAACCTAGAGGTGGAGCTGTGGGACCCTGCAATAGTGCTGGGCAAACTGCATGCAAATCAGGATATAATGATATGATAATCTGGATGTTTGCCCACAGATTGCCTAAGTAGGCTCATTTACATGTCACTTTTGAATATAGGAAAAGTTTGCCCTGGGCAAACATGATAGCACCGGGCAAACGGCTTAGCTCCGTGCAAAACCTGCGCAAATGTGTTTGAGCCACGCAAACATTTCACAAACATTGTACATTTCAGCATAATTTAATTTCATATGCACTGGTGCTTGCAGCTTTAATGAATCCACTCCTTTGCTAGCACACACATTGGCCACATAGTTCTCCTCTACCTTTCTTCACGTCACTGTGAACAGGGATGCTGTTGTGGTTTGCACTTCCTGGTTGCTATATTCAGAGCTGTCTTAATTCTCAGGCTATTTTTGCACTGCACTCCCAGCCCAGTTTGCCCGGCTTCCTTAGCATGCTGTATTCGGCAGGTTTAGCACCGGGTATATCACTTTTGAATATAGTGGGGCTATTGGTTCCAGGCTAATTTAACATGCCATGCAGTGCTAATTTAGCCCAGGGGCAAAATGTTGAATATCTGGCCCAGAGACAATAAATCACCTCTTTTTCACATGCTCATTTATACAAACCTTTTGGAGATATGTGGCTCAGTACTGGAATGAAAAAATATTCCAGATAGTATCTTACGATGTTTTGATATATGGAATTTATACAAAAGATTGGGGCAAATGGTACAAAAGCACATTGAATATTATATTTGCTGTATTTAAATGGGTTTTAAGGAATAGTCATTGCCTTTTTTACTCCACAACAAAAAGAAATGAACTATATTGAATTATTGTCAAAAATAAATGTTGTAATATAAGAAATATATTATACTGAAACAAAAGCTAATATACAGGGGAATATACAACAGAAGTGGAGAAACCTACCATGGATTACTGACACAGATGTACCAGTTACTTAAAATATTTCTGGTTTACTTAGTAGAATCATATCCCAGTGTTAGGTATGGCGAAATATCCACTGGCATAATTTTGTTTATTCTTGTTTATTTTTTCACAATGATTATGTACGTGTATGTTTATCGCCTGTAAATTTGCTTTGCATCATGGTTTTGTTTTTATGGCTTTCAATAAAAAACAAATTCCCCTACTCTTTTTGAGAAGTGCCATAGTGAGGGCAAGCAGGATTGGTTCTCCAGCCCTCCCCCAAGCCCCGTGGATCGCCGAAAAATTTCAGCTGCAGAGGTCGTGAAGTCAAGCAGGATCGGTTGCCCAGCCCTCCCCCGAACCCCACGGATCGCCGAAAAATTTCAGCTGCACAGGTCATGAGGGCAAGCAGGATCGATTCCCCAGCCCTCCCCCGAGCCTCACCGGTCACCGAAAAATTTCAGGTAGTGTTCCCACACCCAAGACAGAACTCCAGCTGTTGTGTGAGAGGACTTTGAAATTGGCGCCTTTTCAGAACAAAGACGCTTGCAGCTTGCAGTCGGTATAGTATTGCAGATAGGTTTTCCCTGCCTGTTCCACTGCTCCACCTTGCTACATTTTGACCCCAATCAAAAGGGAACTTTAAGGAAGCCTGTTACTACTACACTCTTTTTGTGTAGTCTGAAGGGGGCTTAATGGAAAGGGACTACTGTGCATGGGTTGTTAGCTACATTCTGCCAAGTCATCTGCTATATTTAAAGTATAAGGATCTAAATGGTAATCAGATTCAACTTTAACTTTAATTTGTTAAACACAGGCAGCGTATATCAATCTCCTACTGCAAGAACGTCTTTGTGCCTGTAACTTCATCTGCTTATATTTAAAATCAGCTTTATTTCAAATTTGCAAAAAGCCAGGTAGTGTATAGCAAGTGTACATCATATGTAAATTCAGCGTGTGTAATTTCAGCTCCTCCCCCTACCTGATTTATTTAAAACCTGTTTTCTTCTCTCCTGTAGCTGCAGAGGTCGTGAGGGCAAGCAGGATCGGTTCCCCAGCCCTTCCCCAAGCCCCACGGATCACCGAAAAATTTCAGGTAGTGTTCCCACACCCAAGGCAGAGCTCCAGCTGTTGTGTGAGAGGTATCCCCGCCACCCCCACCACCACCCTTGGTGAGCTCTTACCTATATAGGCTGTACTGTATGACTGTCTGAACCAATCATCCCTCTTTTCCATTTGCTCCTTATAGTTTCCTAACACTAGTGAATGCTCCTGAGCAGTGGTCCAAACACACATTAAAATGTTTCCTCTCTCTCTAGCTATGGTTGCTCTGCTCATAACTATATCGGCCCTCCCCCCCTCCTCCTACCCTATTCAACAATTCTCTCTGCCCCTCACCTCTGAGACTGTGAAGCAACCTCCCCACTCTTCTTCTTCTTCCCTAGTGCACCTCCCTCTGCACTGCTGGCAAAACTGGGTATTGGGAGCTACCATCCTTCCTCCCTCCTTTCATGCTGGGTTGACTGCTCTAAATGTCTTCTACACTTTCATCCCTCTGTCTACCTTGTCTACACCACACCACCTCCCTATTCATTGTAAATCACAAAGGGACATGCGCCTATTAAAACAACTCCTGTCGCTCCTGCTCCTTTTAGCCAGTGATGTAGAATGAAACCCTGGTCCTCCTTCCCCAAAAAACAGATGTCTCTTCGCCCCGGCAAATCACCTTCCAAGAGGGTTCAAACTAGTACACCTAAACATAGGCAGCATTCTGAACAAAATAACGGCCCTCCAAACAAGTGTCTTAGCACTGTGCCCTGATATCTTAATCATTACAGAAACCTGGCTGAAGCCCCACAACCTCGATGCCGAGTTCTCAATATCTGGCTACTCCCTCATTCGGCAGGACCATCAGGGCAAGAAGAAGGGTGCGGGCACTGCCATGTACATCTCCTCCAAACTCCAGTTCACCACAATCATACTAAGGTTTATTCTAAGGTTAGAAGAAAGAGCTAGTAGGCCAATGCCCATAATGCTCCTATGCTAGGCCATAGAGTAGAATGTTAAGTCATACCCAGACATAATTAGCGTGTCGAGATGATGTTTAAAAATCTCTTTAGTATTACTTGTTACTGCATCAGATGGAAGTCTATTCCAAGGCCCAATAGTTCTTACAGAAAAGAAAAACTTACGATTATTATGTTTAAAAGATTTACCAGTTAACTGGAGAACATGACCTCTAGTATTATGTATTGATGGCTTAAAAGAAAATCCTAACTCAGTCATGATATAGGGGTCATGAATAATGTCATATAGGAGGAGAAGGTCACCTCTAATGTGTCTGATAGTAAGAGGCATTAGTTCCAATGTATTCAACCTAAACTCATAAGATGAGGATTCGAGACCAGATATTTTTTTAGTGTATGTTCGCTGAACCCTTTCAAGAGAGTAACTATCTGATTTTTTAAAAGGACACCACCATTGTGAAGCATATTCAAGATGGGGACAGACATAGGACCTGAATAGGGGTAACAACACCTCCTGATCTTGAGATCTAATATTACGCTACATAGACTAAATAATTTTATTAGATGTTCTAATAACCGAATGCATATGCTTGGAATATGTTAAATCATCTGAAATAGTTATACCCAAATCCTTCTCATCATTAGTGGCACACAATGGTAAATCGTCCAGAATATACTGGAAATTTAAATTATTAGAACCTAAATGCATTACTTTGCATTTTGTAGAGTTTAACTTCGTGCCCCATTTATTAACCCAGGTACTAATAATATCAAGATCATGCTGAATGCAAGATATTTGGTCTAAATTAGAACATGGTCCTCCAATCTTCACATCATCTGCATATTTAATTGTAAAAGAAAGGCAGGAATTAGTTAAATCAGATATGAGGGCCTGAAAAAGACAGGGGCCGAGAACCGAGCCCTGTGGAACACCACTTAAAGCTTTACCAGAGTTAGAAAATGCCCCATTAATCATCACCTTTTGAGTTCTATTTGAAAGCCAATTATGAATCCATGTAATTATATGACTATTAACACCAAGACCTGTGAGTTTTTGAGTTAGAGCCCAGTGTGGCATGGTGTCGAAAGCTTTACTGAAATCAATAAAGACAATGTCACAAGCTAACCGGTTATCCAAACAAGAACTAAAATGTTCATAAAAGCAGAGCAAATTTGTCAGACAGCTTCTACCCTTCTTAAAGCCATGTTGTTCCAAATCAGATGCATCAATAATAGGTAATAATATCCTTTAGTAGACTTTCTAACACCTTACATATGGATGAAGTCAAACTAATCGGGCCGATAATTTTCCCATAGATGTTTTGATCCTTCTTATGTATTGGTACCACAAACTCCTCTTTCCATTCACAAGGGATAAAATTATATTGTAAAAAAGGTCAAATAAAAGTTTGAGTGGAAAGGCAATATGTTCAGTTAACAGGTAAAGTAAATGCCCTGCTATATTGTCTGGGCCTGAACAAAATTTACCTGTTAGTAAGTGTAGTTTTATAAGAATTGACTCAACTGAGAATGTGATAAAAGGATCTGATGGTGAAATCATAGGTTCAGGTGATTGAACTTCTGATGCAGAGAAAACTTTACAAAATTCATTATTGAATACATCAGCCATGGCTTTTGGCTCATGGATAAGTATGTTTTCTGTTGTAAGAGGCCCCACCACACTTGGACTTTTCCTGAGGGAGTTTATATAAGAGTAAAATTGTTTGGAATTAGACTTACTAACTGTTGTTGTCAATTTAATTTCCCATCTAGATTTGGCCCTATGGATGACTAATTTACACTTCCTACTTGATTTCAAATAGGATTCCCAATTAGAAGTTGTCCTATTTTTTAGGTCGTTACGATGTTTTTTATCTTTTATATTTATTAAATGTTTGATGTTTTTATTCATCCATCTAGGAGTCTGTTTCCCATTAGAATTCTTATTTTTTGATGGAATATCAGTATCTCAAAGAGTCGAAATAAGTGATTTGAAAAGTACCCAACTTTGATATAAGGACTGGTTATCAAAAAAGATAACCAATTTATTTTTTTCAAGGTATAGATTGATACTGTGAAGATCAGCTTTTTCATACAGGTATATAATTGAAGAATTAGTATTAAAGACAACATGTCTCTGCAAGTTAAATAAAATAGAATTATGATCACTGCTGCCAATTGGTGATGAAATATGCACATCCCTAATATCTAAGGTGGTACTACTCAGAACAAGATCTAATATATTATTACCTCAGGTTGCAGAAGTTATCCATTGCTGTAAGTCCAATTCTGAACAAGTGGATACAAATTTATTACTAATACTGCTAGATGTTGTGAATGACTGCCAATTTACATCTGGGAGATTGAAATCACCTGTAATAATAACATAGCCCATTTGAGTAGCTATTTCAAATTCGGAAAGAATGGCATCCATAATTAAACTAGATGAATTTGGGGGAACATAACATGTCCCAAGGATAATAAAATCCTGTTTGGATAAGAAAATTTTAAGCAAAAGACTCTCAGTTGGGAGATTATGAATTTTTATAGAACTAGAAATATTGACTGAGTTGATTTTATTGTTAATAAATGAGGCAACACCTTCACCCTTTCTTTCTTTTACTTCGATTCAGGTAATAAGAGATATATCCAGGGAGTTGCTTGATCCAGTGGGAGTTATAATCACCCATGTTTCATAAACCATAATAATATCAAAATCCTTATTCAAATCACAGTTTGTAACTCATCAATTTCTGAGTCAAACTTCTAGCATTAAAACTAAGAAACTGTAATTGTTTACTGGAGACTTTATAAGAGTGAGATGAAGAGGTGTACATTGCATTCCCCCATTATTTAGTTTAAATTTATGTTAATTGTAGATAGGAATTGTTGACTCAGCAATGCATTCCCTAGTTTGTTAAGATGCAAGCCGTCAGGACAGTAAAGCTCAGGACTAACAGAGAACTCTTCCCAATGGGTCATGTACTGAATATTCTGTTGTAAACACCATTGCTTAAGCCAGTTGTTAATAATTTTAATTTTATGACTAAGAAACCAGGAGTACCGTGGTATGGGTAGAATCTCCGAAAAAATAATATTACACCCGAGATCAATCATTTTATTAGTCATAGAAACATAGGCTAATTTGATATTCTGAACAGAGTCCCGATAGATGTTGTTGGCTCCAACATGGATAATACACACTGGATTTATGTCTTGAGAGCTAATAATATTTTTGACCATATATGTTAGATCTGAGATCTTAGCACCACTGAAACTAGAACAAGTTCTATTATGTTTGTCAGGCTCACATAAAACCCTATCCAGATATTTAACTAAGGAATCACCCAGAACAAATATTTGTCTGGTATGTGAATCATCAGTATTAGGAACACACATAGAGGGTGCCTCTTCACCAGTTTGAACAGTAGCAAAATCAATCAAAGGAATATCAGTCGTGGAATTAGGTGGTGGAGTTGAAGAATTTGGCATATCAACCATGACTTAGGAAATGTTTTTAGAATTTAATCCTTCGTTAGGGGACTCAATAGGAATACAATTAGAATTGACAGGGGCAGTGGACAATGGGTCAAAGCTATTATGTAGTGGAATGTTAAAATACTCAGCCTTTCTCCTTTTTTTAGTAGCTTTTGACCCTTGCACATTATACCAAGTTGTGTCTTCTATGCTGTTTACCAAACTGTGCTCATCTTCTCTAGCTCTTTTTTTTGAGACATCAGATGGATAAATCACTGAACTGCTCATAGTAGCGTGATTATTCTCACTAGATATTATTTTGTCAGAAGGGATGCTGTAAGTAGAGGAAGAGGAAGTTTCATTTAAAGGGATATTTGTTACATGTAAAGCATCTTGAACTGTTATAGGTTCAGAATCATTTCTTGATTCGAGTGCCAATATCCATTTATAGTATAAGCTGTTCTCACATTGTAATACAATGTTGTCAATACATTTTGCACATTGAAAGGGGAGATTATCAGCAATAACAGCTGATAAGCTAAACATATAGCAAGATGTGCATTGTATACCTGTTTCCCCTTTAGTAGTGGTTACAAACACATTAATATTGCTGGGTAGATTTAAGGAGGATGCCATTACCACGCATTGGAGGTGAAAAAACAGAACCACGTAATGTAATAGTACTCACAAGTGTAAGTGAAGGTGACAACATGGCTGTAATTATTCCACCTAACACCGCCTAACATGCTTAACATGCGCAAAACACGCGTGTCTTAGCGCACGTCTTCGTGCATGGAGTCGTACACGCCTCTGCCCCTTGCTCACCCTGCTCACTCAGGGAAGTGCAATAAAGGAGAGAAGTGACCTGGAAGTACTCAAACAAGGTCACAGAGCCCCTCGAGATTTAATGTTTTTAATGCCCTTTTAAAACTCCATGAAAACCACTCATGCGTGGAGCTGGTGGAGTATAAGTGTATGCTAGTCCCCAAATTAAAAATGAAAAGTCCCTTTTTGAACTGTAGTTCTCGAGTCTGGTCAAAAGAACAACAGTCCCTCATCCTGCTTCCTGATAAAAACATCAATCGGGACTACCTCACCCACGTTGTCAATAGACTCCCTACTAATCAAAATCTTTCTCCCTCACTCAATCCTTGTATATGTAACAGGGTCATACTGCCCTCTGGACACACCACTGCCTATCATCTTAGACCACCTAGGCACCCTGAGGTCCCTCGTGGCTGGAGGTGAGCTTCATATCCTTGGGAATTTCAACCTGAACTGGCTAGCCAGTACAGCCTCTAAAGTACATTGTCAAGTGAAAGAGCTAAACCTGTCCCAACAAATAACTGAACCCTCTTGCCTAAACCACAAATCCAAAAAGCATACTCTACTGGATTGGGCCCTAACCACCCACCCCCTTCATATAATTGATGCTGACCTACTACCGGACTCTCTCAGTGATCACCACAAGATTTATTTGGTGTGGAAAATATTCAGACCTAAGTCCCCCCCCACACACTGTACAATAGATCTTACAAATCCCTGGCCCTGACCACACTCTTAAATGACCTCACCATCGATTGGTCCTTCTTCCCTAGGGCTCCCTCCACGGATGAGGCCCTCGAGTTCTTCATGACCAGATTCCTTGCTATCTGGGACTCCCATGCACCGCTGAGAAGATTCAGAGTAAGGGGATTCCACCTACCCTGGGTAACTGCCAACCTCTAGGAGCAACTACTAGTCAGGGACTGAGCCTGGAAATCCTATAAGGCAACAGGTACTCAAACGGCTCTGCAATACTACCGCTTGTTAAGAAATGCCTGCACAAGACTCATCCAGCAGGCCAAATCTAATTATTTCAAGAATGCTTTCCACAATAACTTTAATCATCCAGTGCAATTCTGGAAGTCAATTAAATCCCTCCTCACCCCGCCAGTCCAAACTCCTACTCCAACCCTCAATATAGGAGGAAGTACTATCACTGCAACGAGCACCGTAGCTACTGAACTTAACTCCTGTTTCACAAACTGTACATCCTCTCTACTCTCTTCTCACCCCTGGCTCCCTCCCCCTGATCCCCCAGTTTGCTCCTCACCTGCCAACTCCTCTTTTTGCCTTGCTATACCCACTGAGGTACTAAAAATACTTTGGTCACTAAATCCCACCAAAGGAAAATGCCCATCGGGTCTTGACTCCAAAATGCTCCATCTTTCTGCCCCAGCCATAGCCAACCCTTTAGCCGCTCTTTATAACCAGTCATTCAGACTTGGTACCATCCCTACAAAATGGAAACATGCCACAGTCATACACCTCACCAAAGGAGGCGACCCTTCCTCCCCGAGCAACTACTGACCTATCTCACTGCTCCCCATCCTAGCCAAAATCCAGGAGCACCTTGTACTAGCCCAGCTCTCCCACTTCCTCAACTCCATCTCCTTCTTCACTCCTTACCAGGCAGGGTTTAGGAAAAATCACTCCACCATCACCTCTCTCCTCTGTCTCACTGACATCATCCTCATGGGCATGGATAAAGGAGAGATAACCGCAGCTATCTTCATCGACCTGGCTAAGGCTTTCGACATGGTTTCTCATGCTCTGCTACTGTCCAAACTCACCCAAGCTGGACTGACTGAGACTGCCACCATTTGGTTCCAGTCGTACTTGGCAGGCAGGTCCCAGTCGGTCCATATTGGCTCGGCCATCTCCACCTCACTCCCTGTTACCACCAGGGTCTCCCAAGGCTCTGTCCTAGGCTGCTTGTTGTTTTCTATCTTTCTCAATGATCTGCCCACAGCCTGCCCTCATACGTCTATCCACATGTATATAGATGACACAGTGCTGTATGCCTCTGGGTCATGCCCCTCCACCATGGCAGCCTGCCTACAACAGGATTTTGACTCTGTCCAATGTTGGTTCTGTTCAAATCAACTATTTCTAAAGCCTAAAAAAAACTGTTTCCCTAACATTTGGCACTTGGGCCAAACTTTCCCGTCTCCCCACCTCATCAACTTTCCACACATTAGATGGCTCCCCCCTGGAGGTTAACTTCCTTTAGACACCTCGGGGTCTGGTTAGACCAGCATCTTGGCTTCACTGTGCACATTGATGCTATGCATAAAAAGCTACATCCCATGTTAGGTGCGTTATACCGTAATAAAAGTTGCATTCCCTGCCACGCGCCTGGCAATCATTCAAAAGATGATCCTCCCAATAATGGACTATGGGGATGTAGTCTACTGTGTTGCCCCTAAATTCTCCCTGACCAGACTAGACCCTCTCTTCCACTCATTCTATTGCTGTTTCTCTCTGGACTGCCCTCCCAGTACACATCATTGCGACCTCTTCCATTCCCTAGCTCTCCCTTCTCTCCCCAATCGGATATTAGTACACTGTGCTAGAACCGCTGCAAAATTCTGGTCTCAGTCCCTCCCCCCTTACCTTGCGGCCACCCTTAATGTTCTTCCCCCACCAGCCTACTCGCACAGGAACTTTGATTCTCGGCTACTTCACATCCCCCATAGGTCCACCGGGTCTGGAAAGGCTGCTTTCAGCTTCTGAATGCCTAAGTTATGGAACCACCTGTCAGCTGATATTAGACATGACACCAGCACTCCTCACCACAATGCCCTACTAAAGACACATTCCTCCACTACTTGCTCATGCACTCTGCACCGCTGAAGCCCATGCAGTCTGGTTGGCAGCTGTTTAGTTGCTTTGTGCATTTTACTCCTGCTGTTGCCCACCCTGCTTATTGTTATGATATTGAATGCTGTATATGCTACCCTGTCTGTATATTTCTACATATATATATAAGGATTTGCCTACAATGTTATGACTGTATTGAAGTATGTACATTTCTAATCTATTTACACTGTATTCTACCTAACCCCCAACCCCCAGGGTGCATCTGGAATTGAGTGGTACCCTGCTGAGTATGCCATCCTGGTAAAACTCAGAAAGAAAGAGAAAGAAAGAAAGAAAGAAAGAAAGAAAGAAAGAAAGAAAGAAAGAAAGAAAGAAAGAAAGAAAGGTAACATCCACCTGAACAATCAGCAGAACAGGCAGAGGGGTCATTGATTTAATGTTACATCTGAAAGATGGCACCTCAGGAGTGCAGCACCCCCCCCCATGCACTACAGTGTCAGTACTGGGATTTAACCCAAGTTCCTGGTGTGGGGATGGAACCCACAACCTTTCATTCTTCTGGCCTCAGAGGCGAGTGTGCAACTTGGGGTGGAGAGGATTGCAGGTAAGGGGAAGGGGGTGGTCAGATGCCTGCCT
Organism: Neoceratodus forsteri; assembly: GCA_016271365.2. Taxonomy (NCBI): domain Eukaryota; kingdom Metazoa; phylum Chordata; order Ceratodontiformes; family Ceratodontidae; genus Neoceratodus; species Neoceratodus forsteri. Next base: position 764,945,051 of record CM057451.1, read on the forward strand.
GGAGCATCAGCCATTTGAAACTGGGAGAGGATGAGGAGGATAGCAGAGAAGGAGGGAGCATGGAGTCCCGGTACATTTTGGTATTAACGATCTGGCAATCTGGCCTGTGGAAACAGTGATGAGGGACTTCCAGAGGCTGGAGACAGATTGAAGAAGCACTCAGCTTCCTTAGCCTTTCTTCAGGTCTTCTGTGTCAGGGGTGGGAGAATGGGAAGGATAGAGTAAGGGAGATAGAGATCAAGGAGTTCAATTGGTGGTTGAAGTACTGGTGCCAGGATCAGATAGGGGATCTGGGAGCAGCTAAGGATGAAGTTAGGTGGAAAGGGAATTAGTTGAAGGGAAGGCTGCATAGAGTTGTGGTAAATGAGGTCAGATCAAAGGAAAGAAAAGTCACCAGTGAAGCACCACAGGGATATGTCTGGGCCCAGTCATCTTCAATATGTTTATCAGCAACACTGGTAAGGGAATCTTGGGCACGTTATGTCTATTTGCAGTTGGCACTAAACTCTGTGGGAGGGTTGGCAAAGTAGAGGGGATAAGGGAGTTACAGAGAGACCTGCAAAGGCTGAAAAACTGGTCCAAAGCCTGGCAACTGAAAATCAGTGCCAAAGAGTGCAAAGTTATGCACTTACAGAACACAAACTCCAGAACAGAATGTTGGATGAGAAAGGAGGTGTGCTAGTAGTGCTCCCCTTCCCCCAGGTCACATCTGTAAACAAGATTGGTTTTATATCTTTGTATGTGTACCTGGAGAGACATTTTCAATCAATTAATCAATCAATAAATCAATCAATCAATAATCAGAGTCAACAGCCCAATGTATTATCTGACCAAGAAGGGAAACATCAGACTTGATAGCATAGCAGAAGTCAGAGTAAAAGTGGAGCTGAGGGGGGTGGCCTTCAATAGTTTGGCAAACATAAACTCAGAAAAAATATCCATGGCCCTGACTGCATGGGGAAATTCAGCTTTCTTCGTTTTTCAGGGGAGATCTTCAGCCTCTCATCTCCACCCCCCCCCCACTACCATAGATGAGGCCTATGCTCAGGGCTCATCACTGCATACCAAGTGACCAACCAAACTGCCTAAACCTCATCACAAGGAGAAACTCCACAGGTGCTATCTTCTGTACAACTGCATTTATTAACCTCATTCTAGACTTCCGGCTATAAACTGCTGTTGTCTACAGAATGTTCAAGGTACCCAGCATTAAGACTGAAAAGTACAGGATGACATTTCTCTACCATGCTACGAATGACTGAAGCGACCTAACCCCATCTCCTAATACTGCTGAAATGCTGATTTCTTTTCAAAAACAATTTGCACAGCACCTCTGAACTGAATTGCCCTATTTATTTTGAAGCACTTTAGACTGAAAGCCCATCAATCATCCACTTCACCATTCAGACATCATCCTGGACCTTAAATATAAGACATGCCTTGATCTTCTCTATTTATAATGTACCATGCCACTGTTTTCATATAAATGTGACCATATAATTTTATTTTGTTTGTAATTGCAATGATAATTTTGTTGTATATTAGTATGCTGCCCACCTTACCCTTTTGTAAATGAAAGGCTTTATCTTAACAAGTAAGCACCCTTAAAAATAAATTGATGAAATAAGCCAGGATTGAGTAGATTGCACTTTGAATTTGTTTATGATTAGGGAGAGAAGTGGCTCTTTCCTAGTGATTTGCTCCCAGGCACACCTAGAATATCTCCTAAAAATGCACTCATAATGTGAGATAATGAAGCTGGAGGGAGGTTTTTGCACACAGATAGAATGCAACAGCAGGACCTTACCTCAGATTAGCAAGGTAAAACTGAAAATGGGTGTAGTGTAGGACCTAACCAACTGAGATCACTGTGGGAGAGGTGGTGTCACAACCTGTCCATACTCAGGATGCAGTCTGCAACAAGTTTCCAATTTTCTCAGCCCTCCACACTTAAAAGGGAACCTCAGTAGCTGCCATCACTCAGAAGTGATTTTCTTATTTGGGAACATTCTCGGTCTGAATCCCACCAGAGCTACTGCTCACATAATACAGTGCTCCTTTCATCTCCGCTACCAACTGGTTCCATTCCTATCTTGAAGGTAGGACTCAATCAGTTAGAATCAGAGATTCCTTATCCCCTCCACCCCCATCATCACTGGTGTCTCCCAAGGTTTTGTCGTTGGCCCAATATTCTTTTCAACTTTCCTGAATGACCTCCCTGCTGCCTGTACCTCTGCATACATCCATATGTATGCAGATGATACAATTCTTTTTTGCCTCTGGTTCCACCCCTTCTGATCTGATGGCCAAGCTCCAGCTGGACTTTGACAACTTCCAACACTGGCTCTGTTCAAATCAATTGCCCCTTAATGCCAAAAACAACCTGTCTCCTTGATCTTTGGTTCGAGGCAGAACTTCTCCAGGCTTGCTGCCTTCCCATCCTTCCACACTCTTGAGGGGTTCACGATCAACAATATTCCATCTTCTAAGTACCTTGGTCTGGCTCGACTGACACCTCGGATTTTCTGGTCATGTGGATGCCATTAATAAAGAAACACACCCAAACTAGGGGCCCTGTACAGGAACCATGGTTGCATCCCCCTGCCAGCTTGCAGAGCCATTACCCAGAAAAATGATTCTCCCTATTTTTGACTATGGAGACGTTAGGCTCAGTTCTCAATGGACTTTGCATGCCGCAAGTTTCGGGTGTACTGACTGCATGCTGCAAGGGGCTTGCAGCATTCCCCTGCAGGCACTCAGGATTCATACTCCCCTAGCCCCCCGTGTGTCACATGCCAAAAGCTAGACCAGCTTTTGCTGGTCTAACTTTGCAGACCATTTTACTGGATTTGCACCAAATATGTGGTACAAGTCACTGTAAAAAGAGTAACGTGTCACAAATGAATGCAGCCTTGTAGAATCAAGTGCAAGGTGCACCAAAGTGGTCGGAGCAGTACAGGGTTTGATGCAGGGGAGAATCAAGCCCATTGTCTACAGTGCTGCTCTTAAATTAACCCTGACCAGACTGGATTCGCTCTTCCACTCTTTCTGACACTTTGCTCTGGAATGCCCTCCCTGTGCCCAGCATTGCTCCCTTCATACCTCCATCTCCCTTCACTCCCTTGAAGCTAGGTACCTCGATCATTGTACCTCCTTTGTAGTGAAATACTGGTTTGGCTCTCTCCCCTCCTATCTCACCTCTCTCCTCTCCCCTTTTTCTAACTACTCCCTTCTGAACTCTGGCTTTTGTTCCCTGGCATTCCTGTCTAGGACATCTGCAGCTGGCCAGGCTGCATTCCCCTATCACTTCCCCAAACTTTGGAATTTTCTTCTCCTTTCTATCTGCTCTGCCTCCTCCATATGCTCTCTGTCTTCAATTCTCCTCAAATTCTCTCCTCACTCCTGCAATTGCACCTGATCCCCACCTTTGTACCTCTCTTCCCATCCTTCCACTCCTCCTCGCCTTGTCTCCCCCAAACTCCTGCCCCAAACCCAGCTGCAATCCCCCATTTTCCCCCCTCTCCATTTGCAGTCTTCCTTGATTTCCTCTGGATACCTTCGCTACCACTTGCCTACATTTATTGCACTCTGCACTTTAATTAGCACCCTCTTGCTACCTTCCTGGATGCACATCTGCTATGTCACATTCCATTGTACATAATGCTTAATTTACCCACTCTATTGTAGCTTGTCTGTATTGCTTATCCATTTGTATATATTTTTCTAACTGTCTATCTATTGTAGCTTGTTTTGAAGCTTAGTTCTGTTTCTTCCTGCTATGTAAATTCTGTTTCTACATTTTCTCATGACCCATCTGGAAACAAGCTGCTATTTACTTCAGTATGTCTTTCCTGGTGAACCTTTTATAATAAATAAATTAATTACCTTTGCGATGAGAGGATGGTCAGCTGGATATGAACTGATCATCCCTATCAGCTGCCTCCCTCTTGGAGCTCAGCACTCGATCCAACAATCACATTCTCAGTTAGTCAGATACAGTTTACAGGAACTGTTCCAGAAGAAGTAAGTCTTTTATTTCTTCTGCAGAGCCAGCTTTTGCACCCTCTACCCAGCATTCTAAGAAATTACTTAACTGCACACACATTTCAGCATAGCTAACTTCTGGTGCCTTTCTTAACCCTCAACATTTTTGTCTATAGTCCTTGGCAGTTAACTCAAAATGCTTCAGCAAGGCATTTTTCACTTTATCATAGTCCATGCAGTCCTCATTGTCTGTTCTGGCAAAAACATCTAGTTCTTTGCCTGTAAGCAGTGGCTATAGGTGAGTCACCCAAGAAGCTCAGCCCAATTCAAACTGCCCACAGATTCTCTCGAAAGATCTTAAAAATGAATCAAGATCATCTCCCTCCTGATATCTGGGAAACATTTTACAATTAATTTTGGCTTCCTGGATTAAACCCCTCATGTCATTTTTCATAGTTTGTGATGTAGTCCAGTGGCTCAGAATCTCCATCTCTCTCTCTCTCTCTCTCTCTCATGCTCACATTCTTTCATCTGGCTCTCATGCTGGCACTCTTTTGCTCACTCCTCTGCTGCCAGCTGTTTTCACTGCAGCTCTGCATCAGCCTTTCACTTCTCTTTCTCTTGCTACCTTGCTTACAGCTTCATCTTTTGTAGCTCAGCCTCAGCCTTTGCCTGAACGAGGGCAAGCTCCAGGTTCAACCTCCACACCTGCAAAGTTGCCTCAGTTTCTAGCTCTGGCTCACTTTCATGCTCTCCAACCTGTGCCATGCAATTTGGGCTAGCAGTGAGCACTTTTACGGAGCATCCTTGGCCACTTTACTTGAGGATGTTTATGATTTATGCTCTTGATTGGCTTTCCTCATAATTCAGCCTTCTCCTTTTGCACAACCCTTGCACGTTTAGCAAAGTGCACTTTCCTATGATCCAGATATAACATCTTCTCTCTAACTACTCTTGCTAAAAACAAAAATAACAGTAGTAGTGTACACTCCATTCCTTTATGTAGTATCCTGTTCTGTGACTGGATAGTTCACTAGGTTATTGACAATCCTTTTCAAATGCACACCACTGGCACTAGTTTGTCACAACCTGTTCACACTCAGGACGCAATCTGCAATAAGTTGGCAATTTTCTCAGTCCTCCACACCTGAAAGGGCAGTTCAGAAGCTGCCACCAGTCAGAAGTGATTCTATTACCTGGGGACTTTCTCGGTCCAAATCCCATCAGAGCTACTACTCACACAGTACAGTGTTCCTTTGGCTATGGGAAAATGGCCTTCCTTTGTCACTCATTCTTAAAACAACACTTAATTTCCTAGAATATGGTAACTTTATCCTTCTTCTCCCTTCAGAGATGGATCATGGATTTGTCAATACCAACAGTTAACTATTTCCCAAAAAGATTTAGCCAGATGCATGAAGTATATAGAAATAATATTTACTGCTTCACAATATTTACAGTCTACAGGATATCACAATGCACAAACATTATGAGAATTACAGGACTACTACAGAAATTAACAAGAAATGGTTTGCACACAGCAGAAGAAACACAGAAAAATCTTACCATAACTTCTTAACTTTTAGAAAAGTAGAAATATTTCTTACCACACAGGATAACTTATTGAATAAGGGCAGTCTTGAACCTCAGACAGTAACTACTCAGAGTCCCAACCTAACTGACTTGCTAGGGTCTGGCATCCACCTTAAAAGCCTTCAGCTGCCAGCCCCACCCCATGCCATATCATCAAATATGTCACTCTGCCATCATGGATTTGACAAGTTCTTTGTCTACTGTAGTACCACTTCTTTGGAAAGCTGGCCTAAACCATATGTAACACACCATCCATGTGGGGGGTTACCTGAACTGTTGGCTTAGCTCTTCGGCTCCACTCTCCCTCTTGTGTTGTCTATCTCTGGTCCTAGGACTATGGTAGATGGGGGAGTCCTGCATTATCAAAGACTGAGGGCTGTTTAAGTGATCTGTGCCTTAAAAAAAAAGTTCAACTGCAGTTTCAATCCTGTCTGTGTGGAAGCAGAAGAGTGAGGATTTACATTTGAGATTCCAGTAGAGTCCCTCCTGATCAGATCACATCCCTCTTAGCATGGGATAACATGGCAAGGGAGTATCTACCAACCTATAAAACTGTCTGTTACTAACAGTTGTGTGCTTCTGGTAAAGAGATGTTAAAGTAAACACTGAATAGCTCAGAGACTCTGCTACCATCTTGGATCGACCCCTGACCCTGCTAGCAGTAATCAGCCTCCAGGGATAGCATCATCTGACTGCTGCAAGAGTTATGGGAAAAAACTGTATTGTGTCTCGGCGCCATTTCATTTGATCTATCAGGTGTCGAGTTCCTGTACTGACAGATTTATAGCAGGTGTTGTGTACCTGTACTGACAGATGTATAGACCAGTGGGACACTGTCTTAACCTGACTAAAGACAAAATGGGCAGAATTAAGAGTCAGTTTGCTCAGAAGCTTTGTAGAGAGTGGTTAGAAGTTTTTGCTCTCTCCCTCTCTTTAAGAGAGGGAGGGAGAGGATAGCATTAAATCTAACCAAATAAAAAGTGATGCCAGTGGTTTCAACACCCCAGGAAGAGAAAGCAGAGGAGTGGGTTTATCAGCCTGCTTCTGAATTGATTTATGAGTTGCTGGTTGACATCAGAGTGTAAATCCTGTGAATGGTACCAACTGTTCCCGTTGAAAAGACAAGAGGAAATCTGAGGATTGAACTTGATCAAAAGTAAATCCAACAGCCTCAAAATCACTGTCAAGGTTGCCAGGGTAGGGCGATTGTTTGGCATCCAAACAAAAAAACCCATCAGGCAATGAGGGAGCCTGAGAAATATAACATTTTTAATAAACAGTTTGTTTTGAACAGTGAAATGCTGCACTGATTCCCTGAAACCCAAAGGGCAAAGACTGATCAGTTTAGTCCAGTGGGAGCCCCTCTGGGGGGGGCTCCAGCTCCTTGCTCCCTGATGTCTTCAGAGTACAAAGAAGACCTACCTGGGGGCTGATACAGCCACCAGCCCGTGTGCCCTGCATTTGCCTTCTGGTGTTCAGATGGACTTGCTTCAAAATTAAAGTGTAGATTTGGTGTTCAGAAGTGGACATGGTTAGAGAGGTTCCCAAAGAAGAGGAAGCCTTTCTCTGATCTTCAAGGGAAGGAGACCAACCAGTGGAGCTTGCACAACCACTAGTTTGGGAGGGGGTGCTCTACGATGCCCAATGCTGCCTTCCAAGGGATGGAAGGAGTGTGTTTACAGAATAAAAGTATTGTTTGCTGATCAGTGTTAAGGTCATCGGCTGGGAGTTTCCCAAGGAAAGGGAAACTGGCCCGGAATACCTGAAGAAAGTAAGGAGGCCTGCTTGGAGGTTTCTTGGAGCCATGTGTAGCCAAGAGGAGCTGCCTGGTATAGTCCCGTGGATGAAAAGCAGAGTGAGAAGATTCATTCTTCTGTTTAAGTCTGCATCTGTAAAATGAGAACAATTGCTCTTCTGTTCATGTCTGCACCTGTAAGATTTGCTTTGTTTAAGTCTGCATCTGTAAAATGAGAAGATTCACTCTTCTGTTCAAGTCTGCACCTGTGAAGTGAGATTTGTTCTTCTGTTCAAGTCTGCACCTATGAGGCAAGATGTGTTCTTCTGATTAACTCTGCATCTGTAAAATAAGATTTGCTCTTCTGTTCAAGTCTACACCTGTGAGGTGAAAAGATTTGTTTTTTTTTCAAGCTGTGTCAGCAAAGCTAAAAAGATGTTTCCCATCCCCTGCATCATGTCTCAATTTAAAATGCCTGAGTCTGAGAGACTGTGTTTCTGCTAACATCCAGTGTGAAACCCAAAGACGTTGTCCTGTATCACTGGAGTGACTTTAAATACCTGGAAAAAGAGAGATGAGCATTCAAGATCAGGCTGGGGGATCGAGCTGCAAAAGATGCAGGGAGGAGGTCCCAAGCTGCAGTGTGCCTGCTGCTCATCTCAGCTTGTCAAGTGTACAAGTTGCTACCGATTTTGACTACCCCAGAACTACAGTCTGAGGATCATCAGCTGTGTAAGCAAAGGACTGCTCTGCAAAACCATGAGAAATGCAGGGCTTGCCCTGCATCTACAGAAACTGTAAATGACTGCTACTAAGGGTTTGAATGTTTGGTCATCTGGCCCAAAGTGTCCAAGTCTGCTAAATAGTTGTTCGCCATCATTCTAGAAGATTTGCATTTAATTAAAATTGTTTAAAACAAGCACACTGACACCAGCCAACCAGCTGCAATGTACAGGCCTGCAACTAGACCCCAGGTACCCAGATAGGACTCTTAGGGGTTAAACTGGTACCAGTTAGGGCAGTAGTAATGTAAGAACAAGTGGGCTAATACTTGTATGAAGTAAATGCTGGTGGAAGGCAGGCATTAAAATGTTTAGGGCTTACAAATGAAGGGATTCATTAGTGTTGCAACAAAATGCCAATGATGAAACGTACTTAACCTCTACCTCTTTTTTCCTTTTTCCTAGTCCTCCCTCTTAATGTTGTTGCTTATTGCCAGGGGGAATTGCTGTGCTGGCTCTCCTTCCTGCCCACCACCTGTCTGCCTCTGGAATGCAGATGTGGCTCTGCCCAGGCTTTGTTTTTTGTTCTTTTGGGCCTTTTTTACCTGCAGCCAGTCTACACCCCCATGGATTCAGCTCACTTTCACCTCTGGCTTTGTACTGCTTCTTGTCACTATAGTTCTCCATTACTGCTTTCCTCCCAGCATTCCACTGGGCATGTGCCTAATGCACTTTAATACCCACTAGGCTACCCAGGTAGCTGTCCAATCCTCTCCTTGGGGCTCAATTTTACCCTTCCAATTTTATCACACCTGCCATTCTTACTTCACCTACTACTATCAAGCAAATTCCTTAACCATCAATAACAATGTTCACTCCCCCCAACCTTGTACAGGCATATTGAAACATAGAGACACAGGCTTTGATGGCGGATAGGGACCGCTTGGCCCACCTAGTCTGCCCATTTCCCTACCTACAGGATAAGCTGCAGATCCTAGTTAACCAACAGCCTATTTCTTCCTACCTCCCACAAAAATTGCCTTATGTCTCTCCCATGTATTCTTGAACTCTCTCTCAATTTTAGACCCCACAACCTCCTCAGGAAGACTGTTCCATCTGTCCACCAGCCTCTCTGTGAAAAAAATACTTCTTCAGATTGCCCCTGAGCTGTCCTCCCTCTATCTTCAAATTGTGTCCCCTTGTTCTTGTACATCTCTTTTTCTAAAAGATGCCAGCCTCTTGGACTTTGTTGATTTCACTTAGGTACTTAAAAGTTTCTATCATGTCCCCCCCCTCCCTCCTTTCCTCAAGGGTATGCATATTAAGCTCCTTTAGTCTCTCCTCATATGGCTTCTCTTGCAGAGCATGCACCATTTTAGTTGCCTTCCTCTGAACTGCCTCCATCCTGAGGAGGTTGTGGGGTCGAAAACTGTGGGAGAATTCAAAAATGCATGAGACAGACATAAGGCAAATTTTTGTGGGGGGTAGGAAGAAATAGGCTGTTCATTAAATAGGATCTGCAGCTTATCCTCTAGGTAAGGAAATGGGCAGACTAGGTGGGCCAAGCAGCCCTTCAATAACTGGGCATATTCTTACTCTCTGCTTCTCAATTTCGCATAATGTTTTTGCCCTCTATGGTTTCGTGCTGCAATGAACAGTACACTTTTGCTCTCTATGGCCCTGTACTACAATTATCCAATCCTTCCAAGGGGTTGACTTCTTGTATCCATGAGCCTTCATAGAGGAGAGTTTTAAACTGCAAGCCTGAAGCAGCTGCTTCCAGTCTTCTCCTTTTCCTTGAGGTATTGCAAACCCCAATGTTCTGTAGTCTAGCAGCCACTATGCTCTCAGAGGATGACTTCCACTCCTCTGCAGGTAGAAGTCCTTAGGTCAGAAGGAGACGTTAACATATTGTTTAGTCTGCTGCAGCACAACTCAGGTCTTACACCACATTTGAGTAATAACATTACATTGCCTAGAGGAATGGTCACTTGAAGTCTTGGAAACCCAGCGGTTTCATCCGCAAGGATTTTTTTCCTCTCTCCCATGCTGACAGTCATAAAATTAGTTTGATTATTTAATGTTAGTCTCATTCCACCTGATGGATTGGGACTCTGATGGTGGCTCTTTCTCACCTTTGACTGGTTACCCAGCATTGTGGCCTTCCCTCTCTCCTTAGTGGACATCTATGTTTTGACTGTTCTATCCATGCCTTTAGCTTCAACCTTTTTAGTTCATTCCCTATGGTACCTTTAGTCAATGGGCAGTGGATGTGGCCTACCTGGACTTCAGCATAGCCTTCGATACAGTGCCACATAGAAGGCTATTAAACAAGCTGGGGGAAATGGGAGTGGGAAAGACAGTGGTGCAGTGGGTGGGAAACTGGCTGGATGGCAGGACCCAGAGGGTGGTAGTTAATGGCTGTCATTCTGCAGAGGGGATGGTCACCAGTGGGGTGCTACAGGGGTCAGTACTGGGTCCAGTCCTCTTCAACACCTTTATCAGTGACATTGCAGATGATCTGGAGGGGGACATTTGCTTGTTTGCTGATGGCACAAAGCTATGTAGGAGGGTGGACTTGCAGGAGGGGATAGAGAGAATGGGGAGAGATCTGCTAAAACTTGAGGACTGTTTAAGTGAGTGGCAGCTGAGATTTAACTCTAAGAAGTGAAAGATAATGCACATGGGGCACAAAAACCTGGGAACAACATATCAACTGGGGGGGACATACAATGATCCAAACAGGAAAGAGACCCGGGGGTTATCATCTCTGACAACCTCAAGGTAGGGAGTCAGTGTGACAAGGCAGCAGGTAAAGCAAACAGGATGCTGGGATGTATAGGCAGAGGTATCGCCAGCAGGAAGAGGAAGATCATAATGCCACTGTACAGAACATTAGTGATGGCACACCTGGAATACAGTGTCCAGTTCTGGAGGTCTTACCAAAGTAAAGACATAGACAGGGTCGAGGCCGTTCAGAGGATAGCAACAAAGATGGTGAAAGCATTACATCACAAAACATATGAGGATAGGCTGTAAGAATTAAACATGTACTCACTGGAGGAGAGGAGGGAGAAGAGGGACATGACAGAAACATATAAATACCTAACGGGGAGGAACAAGATGCATGAAAACACAATTTTGCATCACAAAAGGGGATCCAGAACTAGGGGACATGGGATGAAACTGGAGGGAGGGAGATTCAGGGAGAACATGAGGAAGAATTTCTTCATGAAGAGGGTGATGGACAAATGGAATGCCCTCCTGGAGGAGATTATGGAGGCTGAATTGATTACAGGATTTAAACATGCATGGGGTAGGCAGTGGGGGATCCTGGTAGTTGGAGGAAGAGGATAACATGGTTCTGAAGAGGACTGAAGAAGCACAGTCATGTGTGCATTTGGGCAGCCCAGGCGGGCAGTTGACCCTTATCTGCCTTCAACATCTATGTATCTATGTATCTTATAAGCTCTTTTCCCAAAGTACAGTACTGTTAGCCAGCAGACATGTCTTCCTCAAGTGATGGAACCCTCTTCAAGAGGTTTCTATGCCTCTGCTACCCCCCAAAAAAGAGACTGTGATGGGCCAAAGAAACATCAATACAATCTCATTGCTAATGGTACCAAGCTACCCACAGCTCCCAGGAACCTTATTCAGTCAGTTGCACAAGCACCATAATATGTTGCACAAGCACCATAGTATGTTGCACAAGCACCATAGTATGTTGCACAAGCATGCATGACAACATCCAAGCAATTAGCTGCCCTAGTAACTCCTTACTTAGTTGTCCTCTGAATCAATGAATAATACTAGAGAACTTTATCACTTGTAGCGCAGATGGATTCTTTGAGGGACATGTTGCCAATCTGGCTGGCAGAATCATGACCAGATGATGGATAACATGGCAAAGGGCCAAAGACTTAGCAAATAAAAACAATTTATTACCAGACAGCACAACGCATAAACAGGTATTACTTGTGGGGACCAAACAAACCATGGTACTTCTTCTAAAGCTACTGTAGACTCAGCACACAGGATCCCCACAGGGCATATATGTACCATCCTACATGTACACATCGTCACACACACCGTACATGTTAGATAAATAAGGTAAAAAACAAAATTACTAACTTTCTATTGGTGGCAGTTAGATCAGCGTTTCTCATACACACACTGTGATAAGAACCACAGTAAAGCTAGTTCAAATTAACTAGAACTATGCTAAGATGAGTGCTTTGTCCTCTAAAGAACCCCTAGCACAAGCAGATTTGGCCTTCCCTAGTGATTGATAATGTAACTTTTATGTTTTAATGTTATTTATATTGGTTGTTTTGTTTTTATGTTAAGCACCTGGGTTTTGAAAGGCGCTATAAAAATAAAGTTGAATTGAATTGAATTGAATATTACAAGCATTATATAGCCAATAAAGATAGCACATACACAAAGAATAAGTTTCCCTTTGTATTTTGTAATAGGACTGATGCATACAGCTTACCATATACTGCTGTAAGGTAGAAAAATAAAGTGGTGGTCTCTACAAACTGAAATGCAGAAGTTGACTCCGGGACAGAATAATTTATTGTGAAGTGGTTCTTTGGCACAATGGAAGTACCTAGTGCTGCCACCTTGGACAGAAGGTCACCGGTGTTCCCATATGAGTCCCTGAATCCCTTGCTGTGGATAGCAGAGGCCAGGTGCTTTGTGATGGGGATGTGCTTGGCTACTGGGTGGAGAGGGAGGGAAGGTGTGGGTTAGGAGTGAGGGTGGCTGGGAAGGAGCAAGGGAATAGGTTAGAGAGAGATCAAGGGAGGAAGGGAGAGAATGAGAGAGAGAGAGAGAGAGGGAGGAATAGGGAATGTGGGAGTGAAGGAAGGAGCAAGGGATTGAGGGAGGGAGGGTTGAGGGTAAGAAGTGAAGGAGTGAGGGAATAAGTGAGGGAGTTAGCAAGGGAGAAAAGAGGGAGGGATGGAGCAAGGGGGAAGAAAGGAGGAAGGAAATAGCATGGGAGGGAACGAACAAGGGATGGAGGAATGGAGGGGGTAAGAGAATAAGTAAGGGAGTTAGCAAGGGAGGAAGGAGGGAAGGAGAAAGCGAGGAGGGAGGAAGGTGGGGTAGGAGTGAGGAAATGAGGGAATAAGTAAGGGAGGGCTCAAGGGAGGGAGGAAGGAGAGAGGGAGGGAATGAGTGAGTGGTGAGTGAGTGATGGAGGGAGGGTGAGAGCGAGGAGAATGAAGGAGGAATGGTGGGAGGGAAGGATGGAGTGATGGAAGTAAGGGAGCAAGGAAGGAGGGAGTAAGGGAGGATGGAGTCAGGAAGGGTGATGGAGGAAAGAAGGGAGGGAGGGAGGGAGCAGGGAGGGAGGAATTGAGGGAGGGAGAGGGGATGGAACAAGGGAAGGGTGAGGGAGGGTGTAGACCACCTGGTCTTTGAGCACCCTTTGGCAGCTGACGAAGAAGCAGATTGGCATCAGGTGGGAAGTCAAGTGCTAATCTGTCGTGGATTGAGGAAGGATGCATGTGTTGCAATAAAAATCAATGGAGGTGGGGACAGTATGGAATACAAAGGGAAAAACAGGAATAGAAAAAAAATTAAAAAAGAGAAAAGAATCATTTGGATGTCCACAATACCTGGATACTAGTTTCCTGACATACGTAGATGTATTTCTGGGCAGGACCAGTAGTGTAGTGCTAAATTTAGAAGTGTGGGGTCTCCATGAACCATGATCCCCCCAACCCCCCACAGGGCAGGGATCTGGAGGTCGCCTAATCCCCCAGAAACTATAAGGTTTTAGATGCATTCTGGTGCATTTTGTGGGTCATTCTGACACCATTTGGCTGCTTTTAAAGGCATCTTTGACTTGTTACAAACAACAAATATCACTATCAAAATTACTAGCTTTTTATTTTTTTTTAAAATGCTCCCCTGTCCTCTTTCCTTCCTTGCACTCTTGTGGTGTCCCTGGCTGAATTCAGGTAGTAAGCATACCCATGGAACTCATTGTCTTCTTTATCTTACTGGGGTCGGGGAATGTTCACCTTTGGAACTACCATCTGCATATTGTGTTGATGCACTGACTTGTTAACTGTGCCAATCATACTGTGAAGGAAATGGCATGATTTAGATCAAGTGCTCAGGATGGCTGTTCATGAGAAACACTTGAGCCATTGTATACTGTTTTAAAATGTTGTATGTATTTTCACGTCTATGTGCATTGTACAGTACTTATGTTGTTGTAAAATTGCTTCAGTGGTGGTGACCTTAAATATTTACCTGAATTAATACAGTCTGTGGGTATGATTTAAAACTGTACCATATAATGAGTCCACTAAGGGTCACTCACATTGACAAAGCACCAGAGAGCAGAGCCATAAAATGCTAGGGCTCTAGTGGACTCACGTTGCACTTGTTTTCTGTGCCAGTGTGTGTGTGTTTGTGTGTGTGTGTGTGTGTGTGTGTGTGTGTTTTAGCAATCCTGAAATAAAAATCAAGATCAACTTATTCAGTCAGAGAACTTAAGCTTTATTTAGTGACTGTAGTGCTGGATCCTTTAGGAGCTGTGATATGCTGCCACCTCAGCTGAGCGACCTCTACCACAAACTGAAGCCTCTAGCCTGACCTAAACTAAAGCCAGTAGCTGCCATCTCAAAACTTCCACCTGACCACCTCATGTGCTAGAAAGACGGACTGGGTAGCAAAGGGCCCACCTGAATATTGAGTGGTGGGGGCTCCAGTACCGACATGCTGACAGAGGTATGCTCTAGTATACATCACCCCCAATAGCCTGTCTTGGGGGCAAGTCAGAGAGGACCATGCAGTAGTAAATTCCAGCGAAGGCAGGTGATAATACATTTTACTTCAGTATTGTTCTGTAGTGACATTCAGTCTTCCTCAACTTTCTTTCATTAATTTTGTTTACTTGACTGTGTTCTTGCTTTGTTCTGTTTTCTATTATTCATAGCCCCCCACCAGACACCAGAGCTGCCCCTATCCAGTCGACCCTATCCCAGCCCTGTTCGTAGCCATCTCTAGTACTTACTCTCACCCAGTTTATAATCCACCAAATAACTCTCCAATATATGATAAGCATTTATTTAACAAACTTATAGTGGAGATAGAACTTTTGAATAAACCATATAATGATCCTGAGTTAATACTCTTTGGTGATCTCAATATTAGATATGGTAACCTGGAGAGTCACAATACAATGCAGATGCAACTATTGATGGAGATCTATGGCACAGAAACTAGAAATTCCATAGATAAGAAAAACACTGCTAAGTATGAACAAATGAAATATCTCCTTGAAACATTAAATTTAATAGTTCTAAATGGCAAATTACCATCTGACAGAGAAGGAACTTGCACCTGTATTACACACAATTGATCTTCTACGGTAGATTATATATTAGTCTCTTCTTATAACTATCATAGATATGGTGATCTTTTAGTATTAACAAGAACTGAAAGTAATCATCTACTGGTTATGCTAAATTTTTATGTATTTATTTATTTATTTAAATATATTGGAATTACAATCCTTTGAGTCATAGGCTCCTTTGCAAAGGCTCCACATCAGTAAGAACATACACTAAGTAACACAAACTTAAACATTTGGTACAACTGTTGCACATTTGGCACAGTACAAACTTAAACATTTGGCACAGTTCTAAACTTAAAACATTGACAAAGGATTTAAACATTTGGTACCACGTATAATGTAGAGTTACGTCATCTGGGATCTTAAAAAAGAGGTCCGGGTCAACACTTTTGATTCATATGACAGTTTTTCAGTTTCAGAGGGTCTTACAAAAAAGGTCCTGCATCAAAACAAGATAAATTGAGATTGAGGATCCTAGCCTAGGGAAAGGGAGACAGCCCCTAGGCTGGGGGGACCCCATATTTGTAGCTATGCAACCTGGTTGTAAAGTTATATACAGTCACAGGTTGCTGAGCTGAGGAGTGTCTTAAGACCAGCTTTAAACTGACCCAAACTGGATGTAAGGGAGATTGTGGATGATAGGTTGTTTAGCCACAGAGGGGCACGATAACAGAAAGACCTTTGCCAAGGGAGGTTCTACAGTGTGGTACTAGTATGGGGGTGTTTGCTGAGTGTCTTTGTGCCTTCCTGAGCGAGGCCATTTGAAT
Organism: Neoceratodus forsteri; assembly: GCA_016271365.2. Taxonomy (NCBI): domain Eukaryota; kingdom Metazoa; phylum Chordata; order Ceratodontiformes; family Ceratodontidae; genus Neoceratodus; species Neoceratodus forsteri. The sequence goes on from CM057451.1 coordinate 764,961,230, forward strand.
AAGAGGGTGGAGGCCTATAGGAGCTTGTTTGTGTAGTATCTTTCTTGCTAGAAGACAGGTGTGATACTTCACCCTGTCTTGGAAGTTTAACCAGCTAGTAAGTTTTTAAAGCTCACTAGTATGGGTTAGCCTGTTACAATTAGAGACCAGGTGGCAGGCTTTATTGAGGGTGAGGTTGATGCTGCACAGAGCAGTATGATCAGCATACCCACAAATTACTATGCCATAGTCAACCGGGATAGTATTGAGAAGGACACTGCTAGATGCATTGCTTGCGGGGGGATTGCAGTGGCTATGTCTGTATAGGATCCCTAACCTGGCACTGACAGAGGAGGATACTTATTGGATGTGAGCATGATAGGCAAGTTAGGAGTCCAACATGACGCCCAGGTATTTGAAACTGTAGACCTGTTCCAAAGAGATGCCATGGGAGTTTGTGATGATTATTAGCATATTACAGAGTGGGTTTTGGTGGTGAGTGAAGATCATAGCTTTTGTCTTCTTATAGTTAAGTATTAGGCGGTGTTCAGAGAACCATGTTTCAGGCTCTCCAAAGAAGGTCTGCAGGGCGGCTTGTAGTGTGTAGAGATGATGATATCTCCAAAAGAATACAGCATTATCAGCATAAAGCAGAAGCTTCCCACTACAGGATTTGGGGAGGGAGTTCAGAAAGAGGGTGAAAAGCAATGGGCCTAAAATGGACCCTTGTGGGAACCCTGTGTGAACTGTCTTACTGGATGATTTGGTTTCATTAGTTTTTCCCTGCTGTGACCTGCCATTGAGATAGTCTTTGAGCCAGGAGGTGACCTCTGGGGAGATATTTAGTGATGGTAGGGTGTGGAGAAGAAGCTCATGACTGACTGTATCAAAGGCTTTGGTCAGATCGATATAGAGAGCCCCCGCTACTGAGCCATGATCCAGGGCCTCATGTATATAAGAAGTAAATTCGACAAGGGCATTGGAGGTGCTGTGACCCCTCTGAAACCTGTGTTGTTCATGACATAGGAAATAGGAAAATACTTGGAAAAATTCAAAGAGGGTTGCAGGAGCCAGTAGAAATAATCAACACCAAAAACATAATAAGATGGGACATGGTCTCTAAGGGCAATTTAGATATTAAAATAAATAAATATCAGCAAGTCATAAATCAAACTATAAATAGTGAGAGAGACCCAATTAAGATATACACAAGCATTATAGAACGTTGTATTAGCACATCATTCATAAACTTATAAAGTGACAACCAAACTACAAAAACTGGTTTAATAAAAATTGTAGAAATAAAAAAAGGCATCTTGCTAAATGAGTAAGATATGCAATATAATACCCAACCAGAGAGAATCTGAAAAAATTGAATACATTTAGGAAGCAGTACAGGGGTTATGTACATATGCAAAAAAAAGGCACTCTGGTAAAAATGTTAGACGGCATACAAAAGATAGATGATAAGAGCCTCTGGACACTAGTAGCTATTGGCACAAATAATTACAAAAATCAGTATGAAGCATCCTTATCTGCAATAATTTGGGAAACCTATTACTCACAAATCTTTATAAGGAACACGAATCGATAGTTAAATCTGAAACATTAATTGACTCTGAGTTTAAATGGATTACACCTCAGGAAACTTTTACAGCTAATAATAGCTTTTAAATCTAACAAATCACCAGGCCCTAATCAGATTCCAAGTGATTTGTAGAAAACTGATCAGTATTGGTGGGCAGGGATTCTAATGGATTTATTTAATAAATTCATAAAGTATGACCACACTCCAGAGTCATGAAAGGGGAACCACATACTCCCTATACATAAAAAAGGGGACAAAAACAACCCAAAAAATTATCAAGCAAATTAGTTTGATTGATAATATGCCTAAAATATATGCAGAAAAATACTACACTACAGCTTACAAGAATGGGTAATTACCAATAAAACAATTTCAATTTCATCACTACAAGCTGGTCTTCGAAAAGGAACTGGTACAACAATGCAGATTTTCATTTTGACACATGTAATAACAAAATACTATAAAATTAAAAAACAAAATTGGTTTATTGCTTTTGCTGATTTTACAGCTGCTTTTGATTCTATCTGCAGGGAAGCTATGTGGACCAAATTAGAAAGAATGGGAAAGAAATCAAATTTAATGACCTTAATTAGGAGACTTTATTAAAATACATGTATTAAAATTAAATAGAATAAAAATGGGGATCTTACTAGCAAAATACAGACTAATACTGGCATATGCCAGGGCTGTGTCTTGGTACTGCCTTTATTCAATTTATATATAAATGAAATATTGGAAAAATTAGACAACTCCACTTATCATACCCCTAAAATATTGAAACAAAGTATTCCAATTTTAGCATATGCAGATGATTTAGCAATTATTTCTACATCAAGGTTAGAGTTCCAGAGAAGTTTGAATAGAGCTGAATACTTATGTACCACATTGCAGTTCACCCAAAATGTTCAAAAAACAAAGACCATGGTTACTGGTTCACAAAGAAAATATAAAAAAACACTTTACTTAGCCTCTCACCCTCTTGAATATGTAAAACAATTTATGTATTTGGGAGTAATTTTTTCAAGTAGTATGTCTTGGACAAACCACATAAAAACAGTAGCTTCCAAAATGAGAACCACAGCAGGCAGTCTTAGTAGGTTCAATAAACTATATGGTGATATGACTATTACACCAGTGTTAAAGGCCATCCACACTTAAGTTGATCAATCAAGGTTTATATGCAATAGAAATCTGGGGAAATATTAATGCCACTTGAAGAAATAATAAATACATTATACAAAAAATGTTAGAGGTTCCCAGATCTACCTCGAATGTACTGATAAGAGCCCAGTTGTTTGAAACAGCATTCCAAGTTAGAGCCCAAATTCAGACAATTAATTTTCAAATTAAGTATGTGTCTCTACTCCAGGGTTCATTGGCTACGTGTTGCATGATGGAAAAAAAAAGAACTACCTCAACACAAAAACAGAAAATTGGCTCATGAATATTTAAAAGCTCTTGAAGCATTATGGGTTCACTTCATTAAAAAACTAGGTAGATCAATCTATAAGAATTCACAGAAAATATGCAAAAACCATAACTATCACTCTGCAACAGAAAGCAAAAGAAAGGGACTTAGTCAAAATTAAAACAACTCAAAGTATTCAACTGGCTGGTTAAAAACACCCAGGAACATTCTTTGAAATCCTGGGTGCAATTCAGAATCTAGCCTATAAAGAACTATTAACTATTAATAGGTTTGAAGTGTTCTCCAGCAATGTTCTAGCATTTAGGTACAGTATAAGAATGAACAAAACTTGACAGAGCTTTGTAATTGTTATTTAAAGGAAAAAGAAGACCTACAGTATATCATGTAGTAATGAGATGTCCCTGATATGAAACATTAAGACAGAAGTTCCTTGCTAAGCACCTCTGTTTTTATATCCACTAGATATATCTTGATTTACTCTTCAATGTTGAAAACTTACAAATACTTTATGAACTAGCCATATTTCTTGTACTTGTTAAAAAAAATAAAAAGAATTAATGCAGAGTCTACTCTGACCCCCAACCTTAATAGATCCACAATATAGTATCACTGGTCTTAACTTACAACAGAGGAGGCTACAGAAGGAGAGAAAGAAAGGAGTATGTAAGTAACCAGACCCAAACCCATTTATGTCTCTTTACACTTTACTGTATTTTCTACAGTAGAATTTTTTAAGGTCTGAAATTCAGAGTGAACCCTCTATGTACTATTAATTAGAATACAGTGATAAAAGCATGAAATGAATGTTTACATGAAAAGCTTACTATTTTGCACTAGAATGTTTCTCTTTTTCTGTGGAATTTAAAATTGTACTATGAACAACCAGAGAATGGCCATCTCGGCTCAAATGGAAATCTATTGACATGCCTGGGACAGACTGGAGCTCCATGGCATCATCGTCAGCAGAGGAGCAAAGAGTGCTCAATGAACTCCAGGACAAATCCCTGACTCTGCCTGTTGAAGAGCCGACTAGGAAGGGAAATGTCCTGGACTTGATACTAGATGATAGAGAGCAGATCAGGGATCTGGTGGCAGAAGCCCCATTGGCTGGTAGTGACCACTCCATGGTGTGTTTCACCTTAGACTTGGAGAAGTAGAGGTACTGGACTTCAGCAGGGCAAACTTTGGGGAGATGGCAGATACACTCAGGGGTTCTATAAGTAAAATCAGGATAGGGATGGACACGGAGGGGCAATAGGAAATCCTGAAGCAGGGTATCCTGGAGGCCATGAAAACCTGCACCAGGTCACAAAACAAGATGGCCAGAACCAGGAAACCCTGCTGGTGGACAAGGGAGGTACAGGAGGAAGTGAGGAATAAGATGCTGGCCTTTAGACGGTGCAAATGCTCCTGTAGTGAGGCTAACCTTGAGAAATGTCATAGAATTTCCATGAAGGTTAACAGAAAGGTTAGAAAGACCAAGGCTGATAAAGAGCTTAGATTAGCAAGAGGGATCAGGGAAGGGTAGAAGGAATTCTTTAGATATGGTAGGGAGCAGAGGAAGGGTGGGGGCAGATAAGAAAGCTGAGGAAGGGGGGATGGGTAGAGGGGTACAGAGCAGTCTGAGGTGTTAAACTATTTTTTCAGCTCCATCTTCACTAGGGAAAGGGATTGGCCATTGCTTCAGGGAGGGGGCAGGAAGGGGGTCATGGGGGAGGCTCTCATGAACAGTGACATCCAGGTAGTGAGGGTGAGGGAGGCTCTCAAGTCCTTGAGGATGGATAAAGCTCCAAGGCCAGATGGCATCCATCCGAGGGTTCTGAAGGAACTGAATATGTCCTGGCAGCTCCAATGATAGAGCTATTCAGTTCCTCCCTCCAATCTTGATGGGTCCCTCTAGACTGAAAGTTGGACAATGTAGTGCCCCTCCACAAGAGTGGACCTCGGGATGGTCCGGGGAACTGCAGACCAGTCAGCCTGATATCCATAGTAGGGAAAATTTTGGAAGACATCTTGAAAGAACAGACGGTGGAGTTCCTGGAGGTAAATGGTTTTCAGGATGAAAACCAACATGGGTTTGTCTGGGGAAAATTGTGTTAAACAAACCTGGTCAAATTCTTTGACTTAGTGACTAGGTCCCTGGATGGAGGAAAGCCGGGTGATGTCCTATACCGGGACTTCAGCAAGGCTTTTGATTCAATCCTGCACAAAAGGCTAACTTGGAAATTGATGAAACTTGGGATGGGAGATAAGTTGGTGAGGTGGGTAGCAAATTGGCTGAGGAATAGACAGCAGAGGGTGGTGGAAAGGGGTGAAGTCTCAACACCCAGAGAGGTCATCAGTGCGGTCCCACAAGGCTCAGTTTTGGGCCCTATCCTTTTTAATGTGTTCATTTCAGACATCAGGGAGGGGGATTTGTAGTAAAATTAGTTTATTTGCTGAAGATACTAAATTGGGGGTGGTGGTAGATAGCGAGGAGGGAAGGAAGGCACTATAGGATGACCTGCAGAAACTGGAAAACTGGTCCCACATGTGGCAGTTGGGGTTTAACATGCACAAATGCAGTGTTCTGCATCTTGGTATTAGGAACCTTGAGTGTATCTACCACTTGGAGGGGTACAGCTGACTGCAGTGACGATGGCAAAGGATCTGGAGGTTATGATTGATGCAAAAAGGAACCACTAAGAGCAATGTAGGAGAGCAGTGGCTAAGACAAGCAAAATGCTTGTGTGTGTTGCCAGGAGGATAATGTCCAGGAGAAAGGAGGTTGTACTTCCGCTGTACACCTCACTAGTGAGGCCACATCTGAAGTACTGTGGGCAGTTCTGGTGACCACACCTAAAAAGGATATCACACTGCTGGAGGGGGCCCAGAGAAGGGCAACGAGGATGATCAATGTGGTCTAGTGGGGTTGTCATATGAGGATAGACTCAGCGAGCTGAACATGTACTCCCTGGAAGACAGGAGGGATGGGGGGATATGATAGAGACCTTCAAATACCTGAATGGGTTCAACAGAGTGAACAAGGAGTGTTTGCTCAAGTTGAGGGGGGGGGACTATGAGAGGCCATAATCTAAAGTTAGCAGGGGGCAAGTACAGGGGACAGGCGATGGGGCACTATTTCACACAGAGAGTGGTGGCACCCTGGAATACACTGCCAGATGATCTGGTAACAATGGGAACTGGGGGAGGTTTCAAGAAGGGTTGGGACAGGCATAGGGGCTTGGTACTGAGTGGGAGTGATCACCAGAGATGTACAGGGTGGGGAAGTGGGTGGAAGGGGGGATGAAATGAGAGGAGGTAGAGCAGCTGCAGTGAACTACCAGTGAGCTACATCAGGCAGACAAGATAGACCATTAGGCCTAATCTGCTGGCAACTATGTACGTACAGTATGTATATATTATCTCTTTTATGTATTACATATTGTACTCTCATGTTTTTAATGTTTGTAATGACAGGTCCTGTCGAACAATAAAATCTAATTGAATACTCCCACCCATCCATATATGCCAGAGTCCTCTTTGCAACCACAAAGGTCCCTTTTGGATGTGTGCCTCCCCTGGCCAAGAATCACTGTAATCCACACCCCTTCCCCCATGAAATGAAGGCCAGACAGTGGATGAACCTGCGATCTCCTCTGAATGTGCTACCACCAGGCACCATCAGGTCAGCCTGGCAAGCCTTTTCTGTATACAGTTTTCCTCCTACTCCTGTGGTGGCCAGGGCTGGACCTTCTGCTGTTCTAACCTTTTTTACATTCCACATTATGAGGGATATCCCCAATTTTATTCCTTAGAAAATCTCCATCCTATATGGAAAAAGTTCTGCCTACACAAAGAGTGTGCCTTTAACATATACTTTAAAAAATACTTAACAGAATACAGCAGAAAAGCTCACTCATCCCACAGCAGGTGGATGGACTGTTGACAACTATGCTTTCCAGGTAAGTGTCCTCCTGATTGGTACAGGGCCTGCATCAAAAGCCATATGAGGATAGACTCAAGAAACTGAATATGTACTCTGGAGGAGGGAAAGGGGGATATGATAGAAACATTCAAATACCTAACAGGTATTAATAAGGTACAGAAAGGTAGCATTTTCCATAGAAAAGGAAGCTTAAGGATAAGAGGTCATGATATGAAGTTGGGGGGGGGATGGCTCAGAGGAAATGTGAGGAAATACTTCTTCATGGAGAGGGCAATGGATGCCCGGAACAGCCTTCCAGTAGAGGTGGTGGGTGCTAAAATGGTGATAGGATTCAAGCATGCATGTAACAGATACAAGGGACCTTAGTAGTAAGGCGAGAGGAGGAGATGACCGGAGACTGAGTAGGGTCTACGGTGGCACAGTAGGCAGGGAAAACTGGGCAGACTAGGTGGGCCAGGAGGTCCTTATCTGCCGACAACTTCTATGCTTCAATGTTTCTATGACTGGCTCATTTGCATCCCTCCCACCTCTCAGAATTTTCCTAAGCTACCTGCAGTGCCCTTCTATAGGTGGGTGGCTAAGGCTTCCCACCATAGGATGCACTGTGACGGCAGAGCAGGCATCACCCTCTCTCTGGGTCAAAGCATGACATCTTTGCATCCTTCTCCAGATCACACTAGGTCAGGGCGGAGAAGTTGGGAACAAGACTTGATCCTTGCTCTCTCATGTGGCAGTGCAGCACCAGCTGGCTCCACCAGGCAAGAGTAAATACTGGTTAAAGCAAACTTCTGGAGTTCATCTGTGGAAATTGTCACAGTAACCCAAAAGTGCAGAGCTGAGCTCCATTAGGTGCATATTAATTGGCAGGTTGAAGGGGTCTGAAGGCAATTAAAGGTGTGTGATGTTATTTGTTTACAGTGCATGCACATTTAGTCACAAGCTATACTCAGCGACTTTCTGAAAAGAAAGCCTGCTGTTTTTTATGCCATGTGCAGGACATCTGCATCTTACTGGTTTCATTGTTTAGACAACAAAAGCTGCTGTAGGCACACACTTGATGTAATGCATCATACAGCATTTTTGCATAATTTAAAACTGAGCCTGAATTGGTCCTTGCATGTTTGAAAACTGGACACTGTCTGAATTAAATGTAATGCTTTCTTGAGGGATGGAGAACATGGTTTTAGTTATTGTATTTTGATAACAAGGTAGAGAGAGACAAAGAGAGAGAAAGGCTCACTGAGACAGAAATGTCCATTTGTACATTGATTGTATGCATGCGCAAGCCAATGTATTGTGGCAATAGGGGATTTTGGGGTGATTGTCACTACAGAGTCCATTGTAATACACAAAACTAAGGGCTTGGAATGGGCTCGGAAATCTACACCATTGACCACTTGGTGTGGTCCTGTCAGAACAAAGGCTTATAATATCACTTTTTATTATAATGCACTTGGATTCACCTTGAGCCTTACCCAAAAATAATTTAATAAATTACCAAAAAAAAACAATAAATATCCACATGTGATATTATCCTATGTGCTCCAGATTCAAAAATGATGGTGGAAAACACTGCTGCCACACTTTGGATTATATAAGAGATAAATATATATTTTATTCACATATGTACAAGTCCTAAATATTCATAATTAGCATAACTATCAAGCATAATAAAAATAATGTAAACATAAACTGTAATGTAAATAAAACAGGTTTTGGAAAATCAGGTAAATCAAATAAAACAAATGAACTTTAGCAATTACGCAGTGCAAAATAATAAGCAATATTCTGCATAATAAATGACAGTTTGTACTATTTCTTTAGCATACTTATAAATAGCATGACCTTTTCTTTTTACTATGAGACTTGCAACTCATTACACTAGTGTTCCAGATTATCTTGTTCTGATACTTGTTTAAACTTTATAGTATGTAAAAGGTATTTTCTTTAGATTTTAATTCTAGCTTAACCATATACCCAAGGTTTGGAGCTAAAATGTACTAAGTTACCACCCCAGATGGCCAAATAAGAACTAAAAGTAGGACAAAGGAATACTTACGTTTTAGTTATCTGTAAATGCCATCTTCTACTTTTTAACTTTCAAAGTCTTGGTGAGAACTTTTGGTTTTGGATGACAAATGTCCTTGGTGAGTTTGGCTTTAGTCTGCTGTCTTTTTCCCTTGAACCTGGAACTGTAGAGTCTTCTGACATCAATGAAGCAATGCAGGTTGGATCCTTCTTGCTTGACATCACAAATCATCAAAAGTCACTTCAGGATTTAGTGGGAAAAATCAGACAACAAGATTTTAGCAGTTCAGCACAGTCTGTAGAAAGATCTCTCCCTGTGGACAGCAATGTTGTTTTGGGTAACTGGACTCTGTGACTCTTTTCTGTTTCAGTTTCATTTCTGCTTTTGAACCTGCAGCTCTGGACTCACTGCTATTTAACAGCACTGCAGGCTTGCTAGCTGGTAAATTTCAAAGTCAGTCTGTTGTTCAGGCTTTTAACAGAAATTCCAAAACATTACTTTTAGTCCAGATCCTCAGTATGCAAAACATAGGCTTTGCTTAATCCAATACTGGAAGAAAGACTTTTATGTAACAGTCAGTTTCAGCAGCTGGTTTAGCACCTCCTTGTGGTGGCAATGTCAAAGCCCAAACAATGTTCCAAGCAGGTGTGGCTTCAGGCTTTTGGCCTAGTACAAGTCTAAGCTCATCCAAAATTGTCAGGACATCCAACACAGGTCTTCACACACCAAAGAATTAAGCAGTTCTGGGATGGCTTTGCCAGCAACCCATTTATGTCCCACTTACTGGGCAACATCACCATCAAGTTTTGACTGGCCTGAGTACTCTTTGAGGGTGTTACTGATAGCCCCATCTAAGCCATTTTTTATGTTTGCTTTTGCGCATGTGCAAGACAACATTATGCGTCAGCTTAGGAGAAAAGCGGGTTGTGGAGGCGCGGCACTGTAGCAGCCAACGGAGGCACTACCTTTGGGGGCTTGGCACTGGTGGACCAATGGAGGCACAGTGTCCTGATGACACTGGTCTCCAAAAGTGCCACCAAGTAGAAACATTTTTGCCACAGCAATCAGGGGCTGCCTCATCATTGCAGTGTCAGCCATTCCGCTGCAATGAGGGAGTGACCCATCATTGCTAGGCGGAACGTTGCCGATTTCAATATTGTTTGTGTACATGGCAGCGGCTTGCTGCCATGTTCACAAACAATATTCATCAGCCCCCACTGCTGAGGGGGTGCCCAATCCCCCTCGGCATCATGTGCCCCCAAGAAATTAGTTTTGCCAATGAAGGGGCCCAATCCCCGTCGGCTTCATTCACATCCTTTCTGTGTAAGTTGCTGATGGGGGAGCCCACTCCCTGTTGGTATGATGGTTTCCCCCACCAAAAAGTTCAGTTTATGCCAAGGGGGTGCCCAATCTCCCTTGGCTCTTGTCCCCCCCAGCACTCCATATGTGCCGACTGGGGTGCCCAATCCCCCATCGGCTACAGCCCCACAAACAGTCAGTTGGCATGCTGGGAGCCCACTCCAGCATGCCCAATGCCCCAGTAAAGAAAAAAAATCCCACAATTTTTTTTTTAAACCTGTAAAAAAGAAAATGGTCTCTTACATTCTCCCTGCCTCCTCCCACAACCCGCACCCACCCACTGTGCACCCTGCCTCCCCACACCCTCTCATCCCATACTTACCTCCAGAGTCTGGCACGATGATTTTCGGTGGACCGGGAACACATCTGCACTCTTCAAAGCCGACCGTGAACTGAGGAAATGCTGGTAAGCTGTATAATGGCATTCATTTTTTGGAATTTTGGCACCAAATTTTCAACATGGGGTTATTGGGCCCCATCCTCATGACTTCAGCCACTGTCATGGTGTTAATCGGTCATGAAAGGTGATTTTCCGGTCACTGCACGGAATCACCTTTTGGGACCAATTAATGAAATGACAGTGCCAGTGTTCATGAGGCGGGCTCTCAAAAAGTCTATGTTGCAAATTTGGTGGGAAAAATCCCCAAAATGACTGTTTTATGAGCATGCCTTGCGCAGTTGCTACGCACGATTGTAACTTCACCAATTTGCAATATTTTCACTCCAGATTTTCAACACTGCCATTTTTACACAACTCCTTATAAACAGTGCAGTTGTAATTTTTCACATACTGGCCGAAATGTGTTTTCACAGTTCTGGTGCAGAATAGCGCCATCACTGTGGGAAATCAGTGTTCGGGACACATTTAGAAAATCACAGTGACACTCTTCATGAGCAGAGGTCCTAAAATGCCTATGTTTAACAGTTGGTGATGAAAATCCATAAAATGACTGTGTTATATGCATGTGTTGCGCAGTTTCCATGTATGCTCGGAAGTGCAAGTATTTTTACTATTCCCACTATAGAGTTTCAAATTGCCATCTCTTCACACCTCCCTGTGGATGGTACAGCAGTCATTCTTCATATTCTGCCCGGTCTGAGTTTTCGTACATGTGGCACAGAATGGCATGGTTGCTGTTGGAAGTCAAAGTTCAAGACACATTGACAAAATCACACTGCCACTCTTCATGAGAAGAGGTCCCACATGCTTTCATGAGGTGGGGTCACAAAAAGGCCATGTTGACAATTTGTAGTGCAAATACTAACAAATGCCTGGGGCATTAGAGTTTCTAACCATAACGTCCCACCCTGTGCAGACTGACAGGCATCGGGGTGTGCCTTTGGATTGCCGAGTGTACTGCTCATGCCATCCCCACCCCCATCCAGTGATAGGCATCGGTGTACCTTGGACTCTTCGGCCCCACAGTTCACCCCATTTTCCTATGCTGTACCCATTTCAGCGTATGTCCTTATGGAATGGGGTGACTGTAAAGCCAAACACCCCAAGACACACCTCAACACGTGTCGGTGTCTGCAGAATAGGGTGAGGTGACATAGCATGAACGTCATGGGCGATGACCCAAACACTTACCCCAATGCCTATCCATCTCTGCAGGATGGAGGTGGGGTTGGCTTGAAGTTCAGTACTTCACTGCCATCCTATTCTGCATCTGTCTACCTCCTGCATTTCCAATGCTAATACCAGCAAGCAAACATTTGGCATTGAGAAATGTTTGTTATCAATATGACCTCATCCTGAAAAACTATTTTTGATATAAAACAACTTTTCTTTCTTGCATCTATATGCACCTTTGTGTAAGACTCACATTTTTAGATGCAACTAAAGGAGAGGATTCATTTGAGACCAAACATGATGGTGTCAATTCTAATATAGAATCTATAATTTATAAAAGTATTATAAAACTTTTTCCTTTATAGATCCCTAGAAAGTATTTACAGATTTCAGAAGTACATTTTTCCTGTTTAAAATTATGTTAGTTTGGCATACCTGCTATCATTAGAACTGTGTAAATTTAATAAAACTTCTTTAAGACAGGGATCTTCTTTGTTTAAGCTAAATGAACCATGACTTCATATTGCTATCCAGAGGCTTATAATCCACCCGACTAGTTGCTTCTATTAGATAACCACTTCACTCTCATTTCATTGAAAAGGTGGCAAGGTCAGCTTACTATAGACACCAAACTTGTCAATGTATTTTAAACAGTTTTGGGGCCAGAGTTTTTTGTAAACAGCTCACAATACTCTTTGTTGATGGGTTTAAAACTTACTCACTGGACAGGTAAATGCACTTACAATAACCTGTATAATTTTGAAATGTATCAGAGTTGTGGTATATTTTCTATAAATAAAGGTCTTACTTTCTTAAAGCCAGTCTGAATGTATGTTAACCTCTCAAAGATTTGCTCTGGCTGGTACTGAAAAACAAGATCGTAAATTATGTCAAGTTTCAAGTTCTTTGGCTACTAATTGGAAGAGGCCATTCAATTTAAACAGACTATCCCTGAAACAACTTTTTTTTTCCTTGGGGTTGACCATGTATGCTGTATTCCCTTTTCATGGCATCATTCCTCCATTTCAGTATTCAAGCCTTAAGCAGCATTGCTGTTGTTTTAAAGTTCATTTAGACATTAATTTGATCAGCAACATTTATAGGACTTAATAATTAAGCCAATATAAGGATACAGAATAGCAATTAAGAATATAATAATATTATAATAAAATATTTTAATAAAATCAGTTCTGTTCCTACAGTCCTGTTGCAACTCTCTACTGGGTGGGCTGAACGGTCATGCACTGCAAAGGACCGAAGCCACTCCAATCAGACAGGGCTTCGGTTCTTTGATTTGCATACAGTGGAGGGCTGCCAGACAGATGGGGAAAACAAGCACCCAGCAGAGCACCCACTGGCACTGTTGCTCCATGACCAAGAGTAAGTACAAGGAAGCAAATCGGCAGTCTGCTTCACCGGTTTGGCTCACCTGGCACTCTGTGGCCCTTCCTTCATTCATCCATGGCCAGGCACCAGTAAGTGTAGACAGCCATGTCACCTCACAGTCCACGGCCTGCACTGAGGCCCTTCCCCCAAAGTTCATTAGTTGAGAGCCGCTGCAGCACTGCCCACCCCAATCCACCTATCAGTGACATGCTACCCATGGCCTAGGCCACCAAGCAGGCTGAGAATCAAGGAAGGAGAAGGAGATGGGACATGGTGCTACAATAATAACCAGGCCAGCAGCAGAGGAAGATGGATGCCCTGTCCAGGTAGCAATGAGGCAGGCCCAGCCCAGTCCAGGAGTGCCAGTCACCTGGAGAGAGAGGAGAAGGACTTTACTGCCTGCTTGGAGTTGAGGAGTGGTTGTTGGTCCAGTTGTGTTCCTTGCCCAGTAAAACAGCCAAGCCTGAACCAGCCAGTGCCCCACTGTTGCCAGCCTAGGCTGCCTGCAGCTTGATAGCCCAGTGAGTGACCTACCAGAGGAGAAGAACCAGCCGAGGCCCAGCAGGGCCAGACCCAGTCGAGGTAGGTCTACTCTCATTCACTCACTCACTCACTCACTCACTGTAGCAGTGTCTTTAACCCAGCCACCCTATCCTCAGGCTCTCCTCCTGAGTCCCAAAAATTACTCTTTATTCTTGGCTCCCCTCTCTAGAAAAATATCAAATTGTTTAACAAGCAACCAAGTTTGGCATTAACAAATGCTTGTTTTTTCCCATAACGCTGCCTACTGTCTGAATGATGCTGACAAACCCTGTAGGTAGCAAATATGCTGTGTGTGAAGTGAGGAGGAATAGTTACAGACAGCTAAAATATACAAATGAAAAAAACAAACTGTAACTGTAGGTACACCCAAACAGTAATCAAAACAGCTAATAAAGTGGGGTTGTAGCATACAGTAAACATCATGAGCATTGCTATGCAATGTATTTATGGTTCAGAATGGGGAATACTGAAACAAAACAAATACTGCGAGTTCTAAGGTGTTATGCCTTCTTTGATGGGTTCAGCAAACCTGTCCTACCCTTCTCCCATTCCAGTAATGATGTCTGGCTATCTGATATATCTCCTCTAAAATGGCTGCCTATCTGATCTGCCTGTCTTGTAACATGATCTTCCAATCCTATCCTGTCTCTGTCTCTCTCTCTCAATCTCTCCCATGTAGTAGGGTCTTCAGCCTACCATGTTTTTTTCACTCTTACGCGCCTCTGTAGAGGGTCTGTCTGATCTCTCCCACTCTTCTGAAGTGGATCTGCAACCCCACTTCTCTTTCTAACCTGTAGTGGGTCAGCCTATCTGATATATCTGATATATATTTTTCCTGCACTGGGCCTGCTTGTCTAGTCTTTATCCACCACCTGTGGCCCTTTCTGTCTAATGTATTGTTCTGTTTCCTGTAGTGGGAACTGCCTGGTCTTTCTCCCTCTCCTTCCTTCTGTCCTGTAGTTGACCTCATTTCTCTCAGTCTTTCTTTCCTATAATGACCCTGAAGATCCAGACTCTCTCTCTCTCTCTCTCTCTCTCTCTCTCTCTCTCCTGTAGTGGGGCCTATCTGTCTAGTCTTACTTGCTCTCATGCAGCAAACCTGCCTGTTCACTCGCTCTCTCATAGACAGTGTCTGGTATATCTCTACTGTTGCAGGCCAGTCTATCCAGTCTCTGTCACTCTATCCCCTCCCCCACCAACTGGCCTGCCTGCCTGTTCAGTCTTTCTCTCTGTCTCTCTCTCTCTTTCTTAGCAAGCCTGCATGTTGGGACTCTCTCTCCTGTTGTGGGTTGGTCTGTCTGGTGCCTGTCGCTCTCTGTCTAACCCCCTCCCCGGTCAGTCTCTCTATCTCTCTTCTGTAGTGGGGCCTAGCATTATTACACCCCTGGGTTCTGGGTCCACTAAGCTCACAGTGCCCTCCCCTAAGTGCATCCCATGACAAGGGGATCAGGAAATACCCTCTTCATGTCCATTTAGAGTGCTTGCTGATTTCACAACTGAACACTTGCCATGAGGGCCCAGGTCTTCCTCTCTTTCTTGGTAAGTCTAAAATATAGTCTTGGGTCTGTAGCCAGGTGAGAATCCTCTTTGGTTGCTCTGTTGGGGGAAGAACCCAGGTTTTACAAGCTCTTTGGGGCTGTCCTCATAACCCTGATTGTGTCTTGTCCCACAAATGGTGCAGGAACCTGATTCAAACCCCATAGACCCCTCTGGAGACCTTGTGTACTTTCCATACTATAATAATAATAATAATAGTATTTAATTGAGCACCTTTCACAGTATCAAGGCCCCCAGATTCCCTTCCAGAATCCTAGGTTCAGTAGCATGTGACACCTCAGTGCTAAACATGTGTGTCACAGATTGAATAAATCTTCCCCAAACCTTCACACACAACAAACCACTCCCATGCAGTAATAGGTTAAAAAAAGCAAGTGCTTTTACTGATTAATGAAATCTTTTCCATATGAATATACAAATTATTTAGATATTTGGTTGCGAGATAATTACAAAAAAAGTTGGAAAATAGAATACAAAATGAACTAGTGCATTAACTGGATAATTTCTACATTTTCTGTATGGAAAACAGAGTCCAGAAAACAAGCGAGTTTTGCAGAGTCTCTCTTTCTCTCTGCTGTGTCTCAGAGTCATAGTTTTCTTGCAGTGGTCTTCAGTGTGTCTGGTTGTTTCTCTGTGTCAGGAAATGTTGGCTTCTGCCCAGAATCTTTGTTGAAGAGGGGTCATATAGCCTTTTTCTACAGCTTGCAAAGCTGGCCCATGATTAGCTGGTGGCCTTAATATTCCTGGTCCAACTGTACATCTCTAGGCCAGCAGGAGACTCTTTTGCTCTTTCACAAAATTTTAAGTGAACAAAAATTAATAGTATTTTCAAAATTAACAGTATTTTGCTTTTCTCACAGCCCCAATTTCCTAGCTGACTTTCATCTACCCTATCCTTCCTGACATTATTAAAATGGAAATTGACTGTGGCCGTTGGTAGAGAATTTGAATAATCTTGATGCAGGACCTTTGTAAAAGAACAGCTAGTTCAAAGGTATTGTAACTCTAGATCTCAATAAATAAAGTAAATAAATAGGTTCCTAGACTGAGTATCTGCAGGATCCTGCTGTAAAACTATTTCCCTTGGAGATTCAAAGTTTTAACAAAGAGGAGATGGCTGCCCCATCTCCTGTCATTTTATGAAATCTTCCCCTTTGATCAGCTACCAGGAAATTCCAATCCCTTCTTGAAATTTAACTCCTGTTTACCTCTAAACAAGACTTTGTCCTAGATAAGAGGAGATGTCATACACTGCAATACACATCAGCTCTTCCCATGCACCCTTGCAGAAAAGGGGCTATCTTTTCTGACACACCTATGTCCTGGCCTTTTGGGGAACTAAACATAAAAAAATACAGAGAAAATATAACAGCAATGGCCAAATCACCACATCCTTCCCTCCTAAGATTGAATCTGTGGAACACACCCTTATTGTATGGCAGGGTTTCCATAATTCATTCACTGTTCTAACTGATGAGATAGGTCATCTGCGTTCACGTTTGCAGACCCTGCCCTGTGCATAATGGTCATGTCATAGGCCTGTAGGGCAATATTCCATCCAAGGAGCTGTCCATTTGTTTGCCCATCTGATTTAACCACACCAGTGGGTTGTGGTCAGTCTGTACCTTGAAGCACCTCACATAGAGGTATGGCTCTAATTTCTTCAGGGCCCATACCAGCGCAAGGCATTCCTTTTCTACCATGAAGAATGCCTGCTCCTGGGGAAGTAGCTTCTTGCTCAGGTGCACTATTGGGTGGTCTCCTCCCTAAGTGGATGTCTGGTTGAGGACTGCTCCAATCCCCACATCTGAGGCATCCATCTTTACCACAAACTGCCTAGTGTAATCTTGACTGGCCAGCACAGGGGCAATGTACAGTGCTGCTTTCAGCCATGCGAAGGCCCCTTCACAGGCTGGCTCCCAGTTTACCTTTTTGGATGTCTTTTTTTTAGCAAGCTAGATAGGGGAGCCACCAGGGTGCTGTGATTGGACACAAACCTTCAGTAGTACCCCACCATCTCTAGGAATCTCCTAACTTGCTTTTGGGTTTCAGGTGTGGGCCATGCCTCTCTTGTCTCAATCTTTGCTTGTTGGGATGGAGCTGCCCCCACACCACTATATGGCCGAGGTATGCAACCTCCACCATAGCCACCTGGCACTTTTCATCCTTTACAGTGAGCCCTGCCACCTGCATCCTGCCCATCACTTCCTTCAGATGGGACAGGTGTTCTTTCAAGCTGGTACCGAAGATGGCAATATCATCCAGATAAGCCACTGCTTGCTCTTTAGTTCCTCATAACACCTGGTTGACCAACCTTTGGAATGTGGCAGGGGCATTCTTCATTCCAAAAGGCATTACCTGGAATTTGAATAATCCTACTAGAGTGAAGAAGGCTGACCATTCTCTAGCTCTGGTAGTTAACTCCACCTACCAATACCCTTTTGTTAAGTCAGCTTTGATAAGGTATATTGCCCCTCCCAGCTAGTCTAATAGCTCATCCATCCATGGCATTGGGTGGGCTTCAGGCTTTGTGACTTCTTTGAGTCCATGATAGTCCACACAGAAGTGAGTAGACCCATCCAGCTTGGGGACAAGGACTACGGGCAAGGCCCAGAGACTATGGGTTTTATGGATTACCCCTTAAGTCCAGCATTTCATCCACCTCCCTCCTAATGTCCTTCAGGATGGCCTCAGACACCTGGTAAGCTGTCCATTGTATGGGTGCTTGTGTCCCCTTGTCTAAGTCATGGGTCGCTAAGGGGGTTTGCCCCGACTTGGCAGTAAATAAAGGGTCAAAGTCCTCAAAAACCTCCCTAACATCCTGAGTCTGTTCCAGGGTCAACTGGGGTGACAGCTTGATTGTCTCCATGGAGGACTCCTGCTTGCTTTCCTCTAGTAAGTCTAGGAGGGGGTCTTTCTTGTCCATCCCCACCCCAGGACTACACATTGCAAATGCCATGTTGGCCCTATTTACATATGGCTTTATCATATTGATACAGTACATCCTATGGGTATGTCTTCTGTCAGGCAGCTCCACAATATAGTTCACGTCATTGACCTGTTGGACTACCTTGTATTGTCCTGCCTACTCAGCCTGCAGCTTGTCCTTCCAGACTGGGATTAGGACCATTATTTTCTGGCCTGTGCTGTACGAATGAGCTCTGGCTCTGCAATTATAACAGATGTTTTGCTTCTGCTGGGCAGCTGACAGGTTGCTTTGGCCACCCCCATAAACTCCTTCAGCATCTCCCTAGACTTAAGGGGATACTCCACTATGGGAGTTCCCTGGGTGGTGTGATGGCAATCCCAGTCTTTCTGGAACAAGTCTAGGGGCCCACACACCCTATGTCTATATAAGAGTTCAAAGGGGAAGAACCCTGTTGACTCTTGGGGTCCCTCCCTGTATGCAAACAACAGGTGGGGAAGGTATTTCTCCCAGTCCCTCCTGTGCTGTTCAGCAAATGCTTGGAGCATTGTTTTTAGGGTACCATTAAATCTTTCCACAAGCCCATTGGCTTGTAGGTGATAAGGTGTCATGCATCTCTGCACCACCTCACACTTCTCCCACAAACACTTCATCAGAACCAACATGAAGTTACCCCCCTAATCAGAGATAACCTCCTGCAGAAACCTGACATGGAAGAAAATCCCTAGCAAGGCATCTGCCACTTTGTCTGCCTTAATTGAGAAGAGGGTGACCACCTGTGAGTATTGAGTGGTGAAATCAACCACCGTCAGGATAAACTTTTTCCTAGAGGAGCTTGGGGTATTCAGGGGTCCCACAATATCCATTCCTACCTTCTGGAATGGTTCCTCCACAATGGGCAAAGGAATTAGGGCATCTTTTGTTCTGCTACCTGCCTTTCCTATCTGTTGGCACTGGTGACAAGACCTGCAATATTCCTTCACCTACTGGCTGAAGTTGGGCCAATAGAAATTTTAGGCTAATCACTGTGTGGTGTGAGTGATGCCCAGATGTCCGGACATGGGGATATCATGAGTAATCTTGAGCAACAGCTCACAATACCCCTGGGGAATGACAAGCTGCCTGCCATCACCCCTCCCTCTGTCCTCACATCCTGAGTATACATCGGTCCATTGTCCCAAAATACCCCATGCCTCTTGTCACATCCGTGTCCCATCAGATTCTGCACAAGCCCAGAGCCTTTCCAAACTAGGGTCAGTCCTCTGAGTGATGGCAAAATCTTCACATTTTCCCAAAGTATGGGACGTAGCCCCCTCAGTTCCTAAACTGGGGTCCTTAGCTCTAACATCAGAGCATTCAGTGTCACTGCCATTCCTAACTTTCTGATCATTTATTACCCCTCCTTCCTCAGAGTAACCTTCTGTAGCTGTTTGGTGAATGGCTACTTTGAGAAGTCCTACCTCCCTTTTACTACTGTCCCTTTCAGGAGACACAGGTTGGGGAACCAGCCTCCTATTCTTTTCCACAGGGGCTTCTGTGGGGTTCTTCGAATTACAAGTGGCCTTCGCTGTCTGACTGTGGGTAACTGCACACACCATCCCCTACTGGACTTGTTCCCTATAATCACATCCAGGGTGAGGTTGTCAGCCACTGCCACTATTTGCACCCTTTTTCCTGTCTCACCCCAATCCAAGAGAACAGTAACTAGTGGCAGGGTTTTCTCCTCCCCAGTGAATCCCCTCACAATTACAAGCTGATAAGGTATAAGTTATTCAGGCCCAACCAAATCCCCTTTTACCAGGGTAAGAGATAACCCAGTGTTCCTTAACCTGTGGGTCTGCACCGATTTATGGTAACTGGGTGTATATGCTCCCTCATGTTCACAGGCATACTCTCAGGGATACACAGTACACCCACCTCCTTTCGAGGGACAATTTGTCCACTCTGTGCCTTTTTAGGACCTTGTCTAGCAAGATGCCCAGGCTCCTTACAAAACCAACATTCATCACTTTTTTTAATCCAAAAAATCCCTTTTTAGTAACTTGGGGCTTCCCCCTTTCTGCAGAGGCAGTGAGGGTTTTAGCTGCCCTGAAGGTGCACTTTTCCCATTTGCTCCTGCAGTATCTGCCCCCCCACTTCCTTTCAGAGCAGGCCTGCTCCTGCATAGTGATCTGAGAGCTCAGCAGCTTGCTGTGCTGTTTTAGGATACTAGTCCTCCAGCCAGATTTTCAGCTCTGCTGGGCAAGCCCAAAAGAACTGTTCTAGTAGCACAACCGCCTCAATTTTTAGGAGGGCAGATTTTGAAAGAATGTGGAAATGCTTGGAAGAAACACTGGTTGGAATGGGGAAGAAATTGGGGAACAGTGGGCAGTGTTTAAAACAGGGATAGCAAGGGCAACACAATTATGCATTAAGCAGGTTAGTAAGGGGAAAAGGAAACCCTTATGAAACTCCAAGGAGGTAGCAGAGAAAGTGAAAGCCAAAAGGATTGCATTCAAGCAATACAAAAAGACACAGGCAGAAGAGGATAGGGAGAGGTACCAGGAAAAGCAAAGGGAAGCAGGGAGACCAGTAAGGGAAGCCAAAGCTCAGGCAGAGGAGTGCATTGCAAAACAGTGGTTAGAGGGGACACAACCTTTTACAGGTACATAAGGGAAAAACGAAGGCAAAGGGATGGATAGTGAGGCTAAAGGGTGAGAGGGAGAGTAATGTTGAGGATGACACCAGTAAAACAGACATACTGAACAGATATTTCTGCTCAGTCTTTACCATAGAAGGGGTGGGTAGCAGGCCAGAAGGGAGTACAAAGGGGGGAAGGACACATAAATGGATACAAGTCCCTTTCCATGGGAAAGGGTCCTAAAGGAACTGGAAGGAATATGGGCCCGATGGGGGTGCACTCCAGGGTGCTGAAGGAGCACAGAGAAGTGGTGGCCGAACCTTTGGCGACCCTGTTTAGCCGATCACTGGAAATAGGTGAGGTGTGCAAAGACTGGAGAACAGATGATGTAATCCCCTTATACAAGAGCAGGAACAGAGAGAAAGGAGGAGACTACAGACCGGTCAGCCTCACCTCAGTAGTAGGGAAGATTATGGAAGCACTACTGAAGAAGAGATTAGTGGAACACCTTGTGGCCAACCATCTACAAGACCCAAGACAGCATGGTTTTACTGGGGGGAATTCGTGCCAGACTAACCTCATTGAAATTTTCAAGTGGGTGACAAGGGAGGTGGATCGGGCAGCAGTGGACATGGCCTATCTGGACTTCAGTAAAGCCTTTGACACTGTGCCCCATAGGAGGCTATTAAACAAGCTGGGCAATATGGGTGTGGGTAGGACAGTAGTATGGTGGGTGGGGAATTGGCTAGATGGCAGAACACAGAGGGTGGCGGTAAATGGCTGTCACTCTACAGAGAGAGGAGTGACCACTGGAGTGCCGCAAGGATCAGTGCTGGGCCCAGTCCTCTTCAGCATCTTTATCAGTGACATTATGGATAACATAGAAGGGAAAATTTCCCTGTTTGTGGACGACACAAAACTCTGTAACAGAGTGGGCATGCCAGAGGGAGTAGATAGAATGAAGAGAGACCTTCAGAAGCTTGAGGAATGATCAAGGGTGTGACAGTTGAAATTTAACACAAGAAAATGCAGAATAATGCACATGGGGCATAAAACCCTGAAACAACATATCAGCTGGGGGGGGGATATATAGCATGCTCCAAGTAGGAAAGAAACCTAGGGGTTATCATCTCTGATGACCTGAAGGCTTGGAGTCAGGGTGACAAGGTGACAACTAAAGCAAATTGGATGCTGAGATGCATAGACAGGGACATCACCAGGAGGAAAAGGGAGGTAATAATTCCCCTGTACAAGACATTAGTGAGGCCACACCTGGACTTTAGTGCCTAGTTCTGGAAGCCTTACCTACATAAGGATATAGACAGGATGGAAACAGTTCACAGGAGGGCAACCAAGATGGTACAGGGTTTGCATCACAAGTCCTACAAGGACAGGCTGAAGAACTTGAAAATGTACTCCCTAGAGGATAGGAGGGAGATGGGGGATATGATAGAGACATACAAGTACCTCACAGGGAGGAACAAGGTGCAGGAAAATACTATTTTTCAGAGGAAGAGATGTTCTAGGACAAGGGGTCATGGGATGAAATTGGAGGAAGGGAGGGAGGTTCAGAGGTAACGTGAGGAAGTATTTCTTCATGGAAAGGGTGGTGGACAAGTGGAACACCCTGCCAGAGGAGGTGGTGGGGGATGAAACAATAACGGGATTTAAGAATGCATGGGATAGGCATCGGGAGATCCTAGCAGTTGGGGGAAGGGACAACCCAATTCAAGATAAGCTTGAAGAGGCAAAATTACATGCACAACGGGGCAGACTAGGTGGGCCTAAGGCCCTTATCTGCCATCAGTATCTATATATCTATTTTCCACACAGAGTTTGCTTCCATCCCCTCCCACCAACATTCCAAAACTGATGTTACTTTGTGGTGAGTTCCTCAAAGCACATCTCAGGGCTCTTTCGGAGCTTCCTGAATTTAACTCTGTAGGCCTCAGGAGCTAGGTCATACTTTTTCAGTAAAGCAGGTTTAAGTTTTTCATAGTCTTTACTGTCCTCATTGTCCATTTGGCCTAGTGCCTCATGGCCCTTGCCAGTAAGTAGCGGGGATAGCTGAATGCTCCAGACCTCCTTGGGTATCTTGGCCTGGATACAGACTTTTTCAAATTTAAAAATGCATCCATATCCTCCCCCTCTTTAAATTCTATTAATTTGGAATGTAATTTATACTAGACAGGGGTGCAGCTCGAGACTTCCGACCGCCCAGTCACCCACCTAATGCCCGAACTAAGGATCTAGAAAGCTGGGTAAGTCCTCAGACTATCCGGGGCTGCCGTGAGCTACCGCTATTGGCTAGGCGCTTGCCGAGGTGCACCGGGATTGGACCCCTGTACTCCTCCACCTTCCTGAATGGTCAGCCACGCCTGCTGAATTTCTCCTCTGCTCAGGACTGCAGCGCCCATTGAGTATGAGTGGAAGCGATCAAAATTTTATGCTTTTCACCCCTCTCCCACCTCCTGCTTTAATTAAATAGACCCTTCCCATGCTCCCTTTTGAAACCCCACCTCCTCAGCCACTCTTATTGGTTTTTAAAACAACTAACTCCCTCCCACTCCCCCTCTAACCTTCCCTCTAGCTCTATTCTTAACTCCTGCTCTCACTGCACAGTCCTTGCACAGCTATCACTCTAAGCCACAGGTTCCTCTCCACATATCCTTGACCTCTTTGCAACCCACCCACTTTCTCTCACTTTGACTACCCCCACCATCCTGCTACCCCGGCCCCCTTACAACTATAAGTCTCCGCTGTACACTGTTCCCCTTTCTCCTCCTCCTCTTATTCCTCTACTCCACCCCCCAGAGCCTGCTTCCCCTCCCATCCCCCCAGCTTCTTACTTGACCACTCATATCACCACCCAGGGACTCTTCCTTTTGATCCCATCTTTGAACTCTGGTCCCCGCCAACCACTAGTGACCTGTTCCTCCAACCCTGCTGGCACAGGGCTCACCTCCTGGCCCCCCCCAACTCCTCTGTCTCTGGACCTCCACTCTCCCCCTAAGTCACACTCACACCCGGCCAGAAAAAGGAGATGCAGAACCAGCAACTTACGACTACACTTGCTCAAGCTTGTCCTCCTTCTCCTCCTGATGCTTTCCGTAAATATCCTCCCAAATCCTGGCCAAGACCCCACTAGGGCTGCCAGCCAGGACAAACCCACAGGCACCATCTCCATTATTATGCTCAATATATGCAGCCTCCTCCACAAAATTGATGCCCTTCAAATCTTTACCAGCCAACATAGGCCTGACAACCTAGCAGTAGTTGAAACCTGGCTCTCCCCATCAGTCCCTGATCAGGCTATCGCCCTCTCTGGTTACAACATTTTCAGGCTCGACCGGACCTCAAAAAGGGGTGGTGGCTGTGCCATTTACCTCAAAGACTCCATCCTCAGGCACCACATCAACACTGCCCCACTATTGACTACAGCGCAGATTTTCCCCATCAGAGTCCTCCTTGGTACCCACAGCAAAGCCCTCACTGTCATCACAGTGTACATACCTCTGAAAGAACAATGTAATGGTCTCTCAGCGGTCCTGGATTTCATCCACTCACTCCCACCTGATGCTGAATCGATACTGCTAGGAGACTTTAAATAAACTGGCTTGCTACAGAAGCATGAGCCTTTAGGGACTCCATTGCGGCCACAAACCTCTCCCAGATGGTACAGTCACTGACCAGGAAAAACTATGAAACAGGTTCCAGCACCCTCCTGGGTTGGATCCTAACCAGCCACCCTACCTGGATCTCAAAAACCTCTGTCCTCCCGGACACACTCAGTGACCAGTCCCCAGTCTGGTGCCTCTGGTCAAATAAATTCATCAAACCACCTCCTAATACTGTCACTAGTAGGGTTCTACCTCGTGGCAAATTAATTTATCTCAAAGCTCACCTCTGCCAACTAGACTGGACTCCGGTCCTCTCAGCTAATAATGTGAACATGGCTCTGGACCACTTTATCAATATCTTTAATGAAGCATGCAACATATTTGCTCCTATCAAAAGGAGGAAGGTTAAAGCACTCTGCAACCCCTGGATCACTGGAGACCTTCTTAGGCAACTACAGGAAAGAGACCACCGCTGGGTGCTCGCCAGAGTCTCTGGGAACTTCTCTGACATCACCAACTACAAACGTGCAAGATCTGTCTGCACCAAAGCAATCCGGAATAAGAAATCAGCCTATTTCAAGAACGCCCTCACCAACTCCAGGGGAAAGGGAAGAGATTTCTGGAAAAACATAAAAGAAGTCACTGGGCAGCAGATAAGATACAACCCCTCGGTTCTCAGCATTAACAGAGATATAACCCTTGACCCCAGACTAATAGCTGACAGCTTCAATGACACCTTCACTGACCTTAGCTCAGTACTCCCTCCTGACTTTTACAATGAAACAGCCAGTCCGTTCCCCACTGCTTCCACTACCCAGACTAGTCACCCCCCCTTTCTACTTTAAAGCAGTTAAGATGTACCAGGTGTGTGACTATGTAACTAAAGCAATCAGCAAGTCCAGAACAAGCAGTGATTCCCTGGACCTCAAACTTCTATCCCTCACTCTTAATGAATTGCTTCAACCACTGACGAAGATCTTCAATCTCTCCCTCAGCCTTAGCCAATTCCCCAAAAAATGAAAACTAGCCACCGTAACCCCCATCCATAAAAGTGATGCCAAAATTGCACCTGAGAACTTCTGACCCATCTCCATCCTCCCTCCTCTCTCTAAGGCCCTGTAGCATATTGTCACTGACCAGCTGACCGACTACCTTGACAAACACAACCTGCTGAGTAGCCAGCAACACAGCTTCAGAAAGAATCATAGCACCTCCACTGCACTGCTCGAATTTACCAGCACCATCCACCAGTCCTTGGACAAAGTGCATCTAACCGGCGCAACTTTCATTGACCTAACAAAGGCCTTCGACACTGTCCACCACAACCTCCTGCTTGCCCAGCTCCAGAATTTGGGTCTCTCTCCTAACTCGGTAACCTGGCTCAAAAGCTACCTAGAAAACCAGTCCCAAAGAGTAAGAATCTCCAACACCCTCTCAAATCCCAGACCACTCCGCTCAGGTGTCCCACAGGGATCCATCTTAGGCTCCCTCCTTTTCAGCCTGTTCCTAAACTCGCTTCCCTAGTCCTGTCCTTAGCAAATCATTCTCTATGCGGATGATGCAGTCGTTCTTGCCTCCCACCAGGATCCTCAACAACTGCAAAACAACCTTCAGCTTGGCTTCACCTCAGTCGAAAGCTGGTTCCTTAAACACAAACTTATCCTAAACCAGAAAAAAACGAGATCCATGATTTTCAGCGTCTCTCATCACAAATTCAAACAGTTCCACCTCACTATCAAAGCTAAGCAAGGAACCATACTCGAATGAGTGCAATCCTTTAAATATCTTGACATCACCCTTGACTCCCACCTATCTTACACTGCCCATATAAATGCAGTGGCTAAAGAAGCTAACATCAGGATAGGCCTGCTTTTCCACCATAGGAAACACCTATGAAGCTTTAACAGTTGCCATCCAGAGCTCCATCATTAGCATAATCAACTAAGGATTAATTATCTATGGCTCGCCATAGCCTCCTCCCTCATACAGATTTCTATGACCCTCAATAAGGCCTGCCGTCTCACCACCGGATCTCACTGGCTCACCCATACCTGTGACCTCTACTCTCTATCAGGGTGGTTACCGCTCAATAATCACCTTAAATATCAAACCAGCATCATAGCGAAAAGAATAATGATGGGCGATGCCTCTCCTGGAGTCTGCTCTCTCATCCATCTCAAGACCAACAACTGTAACACCAGGAAATCCAAACCACACCTACTGCAAATCCCTCACTGTCACGCGTCCCAAGGCCAAAGGTCCTTTGCCTATAAGGCACCTAGCTTGGTAAATAATCTCAATAGTGACATCACTACCCTTGCAACTATGGGTGCCTTCAAGAACAGACACCGTCAAACTCTTCTGGCCTCTAACCCCTGTGACTGCTATTGACCTATCCCTCCTCAAGCTGACTCCCCACTTACCCCACCTCCCAGCACTTATGCCTCATCTGCCCAACTTATGCTCTTATCCTATTCCCCTCTTGAGAACGCTGCTTCTGGCTGCTGCATACCTGTCCTCTCTCACCTCCCCCCCCTCATTCCCTCTCTTTGTCCCTCCAGCTTTCAATGTTTCCGTCCCCACACATCTCCTGACGTCTATGTGCCCTCTTTTTCTTTTGTTCACTTGTAAGAAACCTTGTATTAATCATGTCAAAACCTCCTTTGTTAATGATTGCTTTATACTGATATTGTAACTCTAAGAATGTACACTCTGACGTGGAACCTTTGTAAAAGAGCCTCTGCTCAAAGGTACTTTGTATTCCTAGATCCTGAATAAATAAAGAATAAATATTCCAGCCCTGGAGTTTCAGGTTCACCCCTACCACATATCTGCCCTGGCCCTGGCAGTTGAAGCTTCAGCCTCTCCAGTCCTAACTGTCTTTGATGCTGCTTGTCCTCCATCTCAGCCTCTCATTGGTGCCATTTGTCCTCCATCTCAATTTTAAGTCTTTTCTGCTCGAGTTCCCTCTGCTGCTGGACTTTTCTCCACTGCTGTGCTTGTAGGGCAAGCTGTCTGTCCTGTATGGCAAGCTGTACTCACTGCAGTTGCAACTAAAGCTTCAGCTTCTCTCCATCTGTGGTGGACATTACCTGGGGCTGTGGCTCTGGTTCCCTCTGATCTCACTGTCCTCCTTCCTGGGACTGGACACTGCAATGTCCCTTGGCACCCCATGACCAAACTCTGGTCCTTTCCAGTCACTGGCCTTGACTGGATTTCCGGGGCAGCCACCTGCTCATTAGCTGCCACGAGAGCACCCATGAAGTTCTTTTTGCTTCACCCCTCATAATGGACTCCTCTTTCCTGACACAACTACCTTAGCTGGTTTATAGAGTAGTCATTTTACTTGGAAGTCATCTTCTTCCCTAACTACTGCTACACTAGCTTACACCATAAAAAAAATCAAAAACAGGGTAGCAAACTTTATACTGTAACTAAATGTTCTCTTATTTTATTATTATTTTTTTTTTTTACAAATTTCTGCCCTGTTTGTGTGTGGTTTGTTTACAGTTTACCAGTCTGATACACTGGCCTCGAATCTGACCACTATGCCACCAATATCTGTCATGAACCCATTCCTAGGGGCCACATTCACTGAGCTCACAGTGCCTTCCCCTAAGTACAACCCATGACAGAGAGATCAGGAAAAGCCCCCCCTCATATCCTTTTAGAGTGCTCACTAATTTCACAACTGAACACTCACCACGAGGACCCAGGACTAACTCTCTTTCTGGGTAAGGGTAAAATACAGTATCAAGTCTGTAGCCAGGTGAGAACCAATGTTGGTTGCTTCGCTGGGGAGAGGACCCAGGTGTTATGAGCTCCTTGGGGCTGTCCTTATAACCCTGATTGTGTCTTGTCCCACAGGTGGTGTAAGAACCTGATTCAAATCCCACAGACTCGTCTGGAGACCTTGTGTACTTTCCCTACTTTAGGTCCCCAAATTTCCTTCCAGAATCCTAGTTTCAGTAGTGAGTGTCACCTTAGTGCTAAACAGGCATGTCACAGATTGAATAAACCTTCCCAAAACCTTCACACACAACAAACCACTCCCAGGCAATAATTCTTTGAAAATAAAAACAAGTGCTTTTACTGATTACTTAAATAATTTCTATATAAACATACAGACAAATGATTTAGATATTTGGTTACAGGACAACTGCATACAAAGTTGGAAAATACAATACAAAACAAACTAGTGAATTAACTGGATAATTTCTACCTTTTTTGGTAGAGAAATTAGAGTCCAGAAAATAAGTGAGTTTTGCAAAGTCTCTTTCTCTCTGCTATGTCTCAGAGTCCCAGTTTTCTTGTAATGGTCTTCAGTGTGTCTGGCAGTTTTTCTGTGTCAGGAAATGTTGGTTTCTGCTCAGAATCTCTGTTGAAGAGGGGTCATATAGCCCTTTTCTACAGTTTGCAAAGCTGGCCCATGATTAGCTGGTGGCCTTAATATTCCAGGTCCAACTGTATATCTTTAGGCCCGCAGGGGTCTCTCATGCTCTTTCACAAAATTTTAAGTGAACCAAAATTAACAGTACTTTCAAAATTAACAGTATATTGCTTTTCTCACAGCCCCGACTTCCTAGCTGGCTTTCTTCTACCCTATTCTTCCTGACACTATTAAAATGGAACTCGACTGTGGCAGTTGGTAGAGAATAGGTTCCTAGTCTGGGTGTCTGCAGGACCCTGATGTAAAGCTATTTCCTGTTGAGGTTCAAAGCTTTAACAAAGAGGAGATGGCTCTCCCATCTCCTGTTATTTTATGAAATCTTCTCCTTTGATCAGCTACCAGGAAATTCCAATCCCTTATTGAAATTTAACTCCTGTTTACCTCTAAACAATACTTCGTTCTAGGCAAGGGGAGATGTCAGACACTACAGTACACATCAGCTCCTCCCATTTACCCTTGTAGAAAAGGGGGCATCTTTTCTGACAAATCTATGTCCTGGCCTTTTGGGGAATTAAACATAAAAATATTACAGGTAAAATATGACTGCAGTGGCCAAATCACCACAGGGCCTACCTGTCCAGTCTCTCACTCTGCACAGTAGCTGGTCCCACCTCTCTGGTTTCTCTTGCTTTTCTGTAGTGGGCCTACTTGTTCAGTCTCTGTCTTTCTCTGTCTCCTGTGGGGGGTGCCAGCCTGCTCTCCCTGGCCTGCCTGACTGCCTGGTTTCTGTCTCTGTCTCTCTTGTAGTAATATTGCCTCTTTAGTAGGTCTCACTCTTATATTGAGACCTGCCTTTCCAGTCTCTGTGGAACCTGTTCATTTTTTTCTCTGTGCCCTGTAGCAAGTAATTCAATCATTCACTCTCCCTCTCTCTCCCCTGTAGCAGAGCCTGCTGCTTAGCTAGTGTCATTCCCCCTCTGCTTCCCTCCCTGGTGTTAGGCTCTGGCAGTCCTGCCCTCTCTTTCTCTGTCTGTCTGTCTGTCTGTCTGTCTGTTTCTCTTTCTTTCATGCACCACGTAATGGCTGTCCAGTCTTAGGGCCTGCTTATCTGGTCTCTCCCTCCTCCCCAGTATCAGGCTCTGCCTGTCTTGCCTGCCTGTCCCTATCTCACTTTTTCATGTGTAGTAGGGCCTGGCTGTCCAGTCTGTGTGTGCATGTCTCTCTCTCCTCCTTTTGCAGTCCCTGGCTATAAGGGCTGCAAGTTTGGTTTGACCCTAATACAAAAAATGTTGAACCCAGTTGTTCGCAGGGTGGAGAAGACTCATAAACTTTTTGATGTTTTTTTGATCTTTGGTTCGCTAGTCCCCCCCAACACCACCAATAGCCAGTCACCAGCCTGTGTATAATTGAATTCCTGGTGTCTAGTGGTCTCTACCCTCTCTCTAGCAGGTAGTACCTGCACTCCACTCCCCCCGACCCCGAGCACGCAAGCAGAACAGCTCTCCCTTTCCACCATGCTGGCCATCTGACTGAGCTGTCAATGAATGAATGAGTGCATACTTGTACAAGTACACGCTCAGTCATTGTCAGCTCGCTCCTATTCGTTGAGCTATTTGAGCTCTGTTGTGGGCACAGACAAGATCGGAGGGTTGCTCCAGCTGCCAGCAGGGGGGTGAGATTGGGGGCATTATGGCACCCTTCCCCCCCACCGGTGACTGGAACAACCCTCCACCCCTGTCTGTGCCCCTGACAGAGCTCAAACAGCAAAATGAATGGGCACGAGCTGGTGGCCTGTCAAGGAATGAGCGCTTACTTGTACAAGTATGTGCTCATTCATTCATTCACTGACAGCTCAGTTGGGCAGCCAGCATGGTGGAGAGGGAGGGTTGTGCCAGTCACCCGCTCAGGATCAGGGCGGGGGGTGCAGGATAGGGGGCACTATCTGCCATGGTGGGGGTAGATCACTACACACCAGGGAATTAAGTAATTGCACATCAGGGTTGCAATCAGTGGGGGAGCCACTAGACACCAGTTAATATAGGCACCAGGGAATTAATTATACAGTGGGCCGGTGACTGGCTATCAGGGGGACCACTAGACACCAGGGAATTTAATAATTATACATTGAGCTGGTGATTGGTTAGTGATGGGGGGCCACTGAACACCAGGGAATTTAATTGTACATCAGCTGGTGATTGGCTATCAGCAGGAGAGGGCATGTGTGTGCCCTGAAAAAGGTAGAACCTGGTTCTACCTGCTAGAACCAAGCAGAACTTGGTAGAACTTTTTGGGGTTTGAATCATAAAGTTCACAAGGTAGAACTTTTAGAGGGTCGCACAGCCCCACTGGCTATCTAGTCTCTCTTGTAGTGAAGCCTGCCTCACTGGTTTCTCTACCTTTCCTCTCTCTTTTAGTGAAGACTGCCAATTTGATCACCCTCACTTCTGTAACAAGGCCTGTCCAATATCTCCTCAGTTCTGGACAGTGTCTTTATTTAGCAAGGCTTTTCTACTCTGTACCATATGGGAGAATACTAAAGAAATTGAAAGTCCTTGGGGTGTGGGACAAGCCCTCAGGATGGGTCAGGAACTGACTGGGTGGGCGACCACAAAAAGTAGTCTTAAATGGGAAATTACTGGAGGTAAAGGAAGTCACAACTGACTATTTTATTTATTGTAATTAGATTTGTTAGTAATTACTTTCTACTTTTGTAGCAAAATATTTAATTTGCTTTTCACCCTGCTAGTAAAAAGAATTTAAAGAGCTAGTGTACTGCCTAAAACTAATATTAGATTTTAAAAGCAGCCAAACATCACTTGAAAGGCTTAAGCCTGTGGTTCATTGGCTAAAGCAACAGCCACCCTCTCCTTGACTGACCTAACTCTTCCTTACTGCTTCATCCAGAAGCCATCAGAGGCTCTGTTGGATTCCACTCTCCTCTTGCATTTTTGGAATTTCTGCTTAGTTGGTTCTACTGGTTTGTGTTTCTCATAACTTACTCAGTCTGTGTTTTGCTTTTGCCTTCGGCTGCTGCTTGCTTCTCTCTGTTGTCTGTCTGCTCCACTGTTCTGCTGTGCTTGTGTTTCTTCAGTATTCTTTCTTTTTTGGGGGGAGGGTCTAGTTTTTATGGCATCCTGCGGCTTCCCTTTGTTTGCATTGTGAGACCATTCTAGTTGTCATAGGCCCTGTCCACACTACGCCTCTGTAACATTACAGAGTGCCCAAACCATTACCGCAACAGTTTGCGTTTACACTTGTAACGTTACAGAAGGCGTTTTCGTAACAGTTGTTGAAACCACATATGAGGTGGTTTCAACAATGGTTATGAAACTGGTTATGCCATGGTAATGTTACCGGGCGAAGTGTGGATGTGTGGTAACAGTCCCCTGTAGGGCCCGTAGCGCAGTATGAGCTGCATCCTGGGAACGGGTGCCGCCGTAACATAGAAACATAGAAACATAGAAACATAGAAACATAGAAGTTGATGGCAGATAAGGACCGCAAGGCCCATCCAGTCTGCCCATTTTCTTTTCCTACCTTATAAATGTGCCATCGGCCTTTGCTCTGTCAGTGGCCTATCTATTCATAGTCATTTGTATTGCTCCCTTATGCCTATCCCATGTCTGTTTGAAGCCCTGCACTGTATTCATAGCCACCACTTCTTGTGGTAAGCCATTCCCATGCATCCACCACCCTTTCTGTGAAAAAGAATTTCATCACATTCCCCCTTAATCGGCCCCCCTCTAATCTCATGCTGTGTCCTCTTGTC
This sequence comes from Neoceratodus forsteri, assembly GCA_016271365.2. Classification (NCBI taxonomy): domain Eukaryota; kingdom Metazoa; phylum Chordata; order Ceratodontiformes; family Ceratodontidae; genus Neoceratodus; species Neoceratodus forsteri. Next base: position 764,993,926 of record CM057451.1, read on the forward strand.
CTGCTATTTTTCTTATATTTAAACATGTTAGACTCTTTCACCTTGTTAATGCCCTTAAGGTGTTTGAATGCCTCGATCATATCACCTCTCTCCCTCCTTTGCTCAAGGGTATACATATTGAGTTCTGTTAATCTGTCCTCATATGTCTTCTGATGCCACTGATGTAACAGTCGCCCGGCACGCCTAGTGTGGACCGGCAGTACCGGTCCCATAAAGGACACCGCCACAATGTGGACACACTGCACCGCTCCCCAGCCGTAATGGATTGCATCCGTTACCGGGCTGGAGCGGTGTAGTGTGGACAGGACCTTAGTATTTTGCTGTCCTTTTGTTTACCTGGTGCTGTTCAGGCTCCCCGTTTGTTTTATCATACACTACCTTTACCAAATTTCTCTGTTCAACTGCAATTGTTATCTGTGTGCTATTCAGCTCTCATGTTCTTCCTGCCTCTAACAGTGTGCACATCTACTTTAATTGTTTGCACCTGGACTGGCTTCACTCGGTGCTGGCTCCATCAAGGCAGCTGCAACTCCCAGCTCTATCATTCTTCTGTGCTGCTTTTACTCCTTTGGGATGTTTCTGCTACAGCTTATCAGACCAAGCTCCTTTACTTCATATTTATTTATTTATTTAGTTTTTGTTGACCAGGTAAGTGTACCAGACAAATCCTGCCTATTTTCAGGCACGACACGTGGAAGGGGGATACAGATGAATGCTAACTGACTTTGAATAAATAAAGCTGTTGTATTCAATCCAAGGTATGTCAGCCTGGCTTACAGAAACAGCTCTACATGGAAACATAGGAACAGAATTTGATGGGCGATGAGGACCGCTTGGCCCATCCAGTCTGTCCAGTTCCCTACCTAATGGATAAACTGCAGATCCTAGTTAACCAACAGCCTACTTCCTCCTACCCACACCCCCTAGAATTGCCTTATGACTGTCCCATGCATTCTTTAATTCCACCACTGTTTTTGACTCCACAACTTCCAAAAGAAGGCCGTTCCATGCATCCACAACCCTCTCCATAAAAAAATACTTCCTCACATTACTTCAGAGCCGTCCCCCCTGTATCATCAAATTGTGCCCCCTTGTTCTTGCACACCTCTTTTTCTGAAAGATGCTACCCTCTTGGACTTTGTTTGTTCCCTCAAGGTACTTGAAAGTTTTTATCATGTCCCCCCCTCTCCTTCCTTTCCTCGAGGCTATACATATTAAGCTCCTTAAGCCTCTCTTCATATGTCTTCTGGTGCAGGCCCTGCACCATTTTAGTTGCCCTCCTCTGGATTGCTTCCATCCTGTCTATGTCTTTGTGGAGATTGGGTCTCCAGAACTGCATGCAGTGCTCCAGATGGGGTCTTGCCAGCTGTCTGTACAGAGGGATAACAACTTCCTGTTTTCTTCTGGTGAGGCCTCTCCCTATGCATCCCAGTATCCCCCCAGCCCTCCTTACTGCCCTCTCATATTGCTTGCCCACCTTTGGGTCATCTGATATGACTACCCCCAAGTCCCTTTCCATTTTAGTTGTTGTTTGTACCTCACTGCACTATGAATTAAGGCAGTCAAGCTGGATTGGAAACACGGAACAATTCTACAGTGTTTGGAGTTTCCTGCCCTACTATCTGAATTACACACTATCATAAATTTACTGGTGTCCTAGTCCTACGTGCAGGACTCATATGCATTTATAATCATAACTCAAACTCTCATTACTTTTGCCTATGTATTCAATCCAAGGTATGTCAGCCTGGCTTACAGCTGCTGGCATTTAAACAATGCATTTCTGATTGTTATCTATACCGAAACCTTCAGTCATTAAATTTGCTGTTTGGTCTCATGATGCTCAGCTTATGGTTTCCCTGTTATTCCCATGGCGGGGGAACTGTGATGTCACAATGGGGCATTGTGGTTCCAAGTAGCAAGAGCATGCTCTATGTAAGTTAAATGACTTTTGCCCTGCTTCTTTGCCATATTCCTGCATACTCCTCATCAATTTAAATACCAGCTCTCCTACTACTGCTCCTGTGCAGCCTACAATAAATGGCATTTAAAGTAATCTTACATAAACCATTTTAATTCAATTACCTAAACCTCATTGATTCAATTTCTGGCATTCACAGCTAACCAATGGCTGCTGGCATTGCCCAACCTCCTACTACCTACTCACATCAGTATTACCTACCACCATCAAGTATTTCAATATTATTAATATTAGGCTTCCATAATGAAATTGGTTGGGCTGCTTTCCACTGGCTGTGCTCATATCAGTCAATCTCATCAGTCAGTCATCTCAATCAGTCACATTGCCAATACTTAACCAATGGCTGTTGGCTTTGCCCAGCCTCCTCATATCTAACGCTTTATAGCTAACATTGACTGTATGCTCTCAATCATAAATGGAGGCATGCCAACCATGACCATTACTCTCTATGGCTCAGGTCCTGCCCTGCAGCCGATGGTCTTGCTCTGTATCTAAGCAGTCTGCATATTGAGCCTGTGAAACTTGGGGTGGGGTCCTTCTCATCAGACCCATAGTAGGAATGCCCTCACTCCAAGCAGAGCTTTAGCCATGCAGTCATATCGACAGCACCTCGTGATGTAGAATTTAAGACTACAGCTATGAAGGATGGGGCCTTCATGCCCAAGATCGCTCCTTCAGCTAGCTGATTCAGATTCAGTAGTGCCTTCTATGCTATTCTCCCCATGACCACCTCTGGTTCACCTTGTCTGTTTTTAGTCCATAGGTCACTTGAGTGCCTCAGCAGTTGTTGCTCTCCTCCTCCTCCCACCTTGGGGGTCCCGCTCTCGCTTCTGAGTATCCAGTGTTGCAGAGTGCACTCACAATTTTTCATGGCATTCCCATTAGAGGGATTGTGAGAGCTTTCCACCAGACTGGAATATTTTCCTCCCCTTGGATTGGGTTTCAAAATTGCAGCAGCCGAGCCATTACTAAATAAAATTTACCTAGCCTGGAGGGAAGATGACCTAGGCCTTGGATCCCCAGAGGTTTCCTCCTGAAAGGGTTTTTTCCTCTTCTCAGTGCCAAAGGTCATAATATCTAGTTACTTCAGTTGTAATTCCCTAGGTTACTAAGGTAGGTTTCCACAGTTATTTAGGTAGGTTTCTGATGTTGGATGGAGATGGATAGTGGCCCTTCTTTGTCATTCCCTCTCTCTTTGGGAAGTCACGCCCTCTAGTTATAATTCATGCTACCTATTTTAAAGTCATTACTCATTTCAGTTATCTGCTGACCATTACCCCTATCTCTGCTGACCTATGTGAAGGTTCAAATCTCAATTCCAACACATTGTCTCTGCAATGCTTTCTCATCTACTCTCTTTTTGGGCTTTTCCTAAGTTACCTTTAGCTTAAGGGAATACTTCCTGTGACACCTCTAGGGGTGGAACCTTCCTCCAGGGTTCCTTGCCTTCAACATCCCTACAGGGTGGTAGTCCCAAGGCACAGAGAGTAGAACAGCCACAACAAAGTTTATTCATCAGGTTGCATTGGCACAACACCACACCAAGTTACATAAACACATTGAATTAAAAGGCTTAAGCCTTTGGTTCTATGGCTGAAACAACAGCCTCACCTCCCCTTGCCAGATCTATTTGAACTCTTCCTTCCTGTTTCATTCAGAAGCATTTTTTCTTATCCCACCATCCTTCCCTCCTCCTCCTCCTCCTCCTCCAGTGGCTAGCCTCTCTCCCTAGGGGCTTTTCCTAACCTATCTTTAGCCTAAGGGAATCCTTCCCATGGCCAGGGACCCTGGTTTTTCATTTTTACCGGTAACACCGGTAACAATCATGGAATCCTGCTTGGTTTGCAGATTTTGAATTCTTGTACCGGTGCCTCACGGAAATTGCATGTCACTGCACAGAATCTCTTTCTATGTCCCCTTCTCACAGCATCAGTCTCCACTCTTCAGAGATCCCTAGGCTGGGTATCCCCTAGCTTCACCCCCAGGTAATGCTCAGGAGCTCCTGTGGGCCTGCCCCTATCCTACCTGGATTGTACCCCCCCAGGTGGGAAGGGAGGGGACCCCAGGTCACCCCTCCACACTTCCTTGGTGTGTGTTGGGCAGCTCAGTGGGTCCCTCATGCAGCCTGGTTATGAAGTCTGGGGTACCTGGGTCCCTTCTGCCAGTGGCCAATGTGGGGTGATTGTTTCTGGTTTTCTGTTCTCTGTCCCTGAGGGCACTGACACTAGAAGAGATCCAAGGAGGCAGGTCACATAGAGACATGCCACTGCTCCAGATCCTGGCTAGTGTCCTCCCCTCTAGATCACTCTGCAGCACCATTGCACCACCACCCATGGTCACACAAGTGGTGGCAAAGCAGCAGGACCTGCCGCCCACCCTCCTCAGAGGAGGAGAGCAGCCCTCCAGGTGCTCGATATTACTCCCCTGGCCAGACCTCCAGCAACCCAAGCTCACTTCTGACCCTGGGTCGCTGGCATTGCAAGCAATAGTGCCACCACAGCACCAGTGGGCTGACCCAGATTTCAGCATCTTAAAATGAATGCTACTGTGCTTTACATTCTTTCTGCTTTGTTGCATATAGAGTCAGTAAGGAAATCACTCACACTGTTTTGTTGTAATCAGCCATTCAGTTTAACCATCCATGCCTAGTGGTTAGAGTAACAAACGGTGATTGAACTGGGTACATCCAACAGACTTGGGTTTGATTCTCACAACCTCCACTTTCACACTGTGTGACTCCAAGCAAGCCACTTAACCTCCCCAGTGCTTCTAGGTCACTCCTGAAAACAGACAGACAGTTCTGCCTAGTGGGCCTTATCTGCTTTACAAAGAATATAAAAAAATACCACTATATGTTTACTACATCATAGAATAGTAGTCAGGGTACCATGTAATTTACCTGTGTTTTACTTGGGCTGCAATGATTTTGTATAGGTGAAGATAAATGTTCAGATACATTTTATGTGTTTTATAAACTTGATTTTAGTCACATTTTTATTGTATTCTTTGCATATAAGCATCTAGGTTGTAGATTGCTAAACACAGGATCACTGTTACCAACTAGCTTTTTCAAGTTTATAGTCAGTAGGGCCATCCAAAATCCTCAGTTGTTTGAATGAAAACTAGTCTGAATGAAAGTATGCTCACAAAGAAGAAACTGCCTTACTACTAATGAAAAGACTTCACAGTTAGCACCCCATTTAGGTGAATTCGATCATTTGCACCTTTTCTCCCACCTGCTGTTTCAGTCTCTGTGACAACAAAAAGTTTTCTGATAAACTGCTTCAACAAAAAGCAAATGTTAAGTATTTAAGTGTACTTATGTTTGGGCAGTGGATTTTGAAAGCACAGTCAATGACATACAGACGGTAAGACCCCAGGGGCTGTATGATGCTGGTGGGCAGAGTGGTGCTCAATTCACATCTGAACAAAGACATGAAAACTGGGAGACACCCTTTTCATGCACACCAAGCAAAAAAAAACTATCCACATGTCTGAGAGATGCATGAATCCATTTGAAGGTCCTCCACTAATCACTTGTGAATTTTTTAGGCGAAAACACTTTATTTCAAAGAAGCAAATTCAAGCCATTTTTATTTCTCCTCCTATCCCCTGGCCATTCATTCCTTCAGGCCTGACAAGGCCTCCTAGCACCACTGCTGAGTCCCCGACCACCATCCACTGCCCCTTACTGCTGTGCTACCAGGTAACCCAAAGTAACCCTTCATTGAGTGGGCCCCTACCCCTGTGGGAGGCTACCAGGGAAGGAGAGTTGCCCCAGAGAGCTTCCTGTGTATCCTGGGCATGGCAGGGGTCAGAACGGACACATGTCTGGGGCTTCCACCTTATGGAGGGACCAACAGCCATCCTTCGGTTGGTCAACTGGTGTTTTCCAATTTTCTTGGGAGTGTGACAGGCCACACGGTGTCAAGACACATGCTGATGTCCGTCACGCTCCCTCCTGCAGTGAGGGCTGATATGTTTTGCCTCTGACCTCCATCAGGGGCCAGCAAATGCTGAGCTGTGAACCCACCTCCCTCCCAGGAGAAGGTAAGTGGTCATTGGACACTCAAGCCTTCACCCACCAGCTGGCCTTCCAACACCCAAGTCTGTTCCCTATCCCTGGCCAGTGGCATCATAGGCAGAACTCCAATTCAGGCACTTAAATTATAGATAGGAAAAAACAAAGGTAGTCCACCTTAGCGTTGATGGTTCAGATTAATTCACATCTGAGTTCTAACAAGCAAAGAGACCAAGTCATTTGTAACTTGTGCATGTGGGGTGTGGGTGTTGAAGAAAGGGGATCATAGTGCTGTCACTACTGCCATCACCCTAGAGGGATGTGGACTGCATTGTTGCTACTGCCATCACACCAAAGGGGTGGGGGCTGTAGTGCTTCTGCCATCACCACTGGTGGGTGGGGAATGTAGTACTGCTGCCATCTCACCTGAAGAATGGGGGCCAAAGTGCTGATACTGCCATCACACCTGAGGAATGGTGAACGTAATACTGCTGCCATCACACCTAAGAGATGGGGGCCACAGTGCTGCTGCTTCTGTGAGGGAGGGAGGTTGTAGTGCTGTTGCTGCTGCCATCACACCAGAGGGATGAGGGCCATAGTGTTGTTGGTGCTGCCATCGCACCTGAGGGATGGGGCCATAGTGCTGCTTCCATCACACCTTAGGAATGGGTGCTGTAGTGTTGCTGCTGCCATCACATCTTGTACCTAAAATAAATTTAAATTGGTACAAGGATGGAAGGATGTGTAATAGTGAAGGCCAAAATTGCTAAAATGCATGTTAGCAGAGTTAAAAATTGTTAAACAAAGTACACAAAACCAAACACCAGTAAAACCGGATTTTGGCTTAGCAGACACCGGTGACAATACCGTTTTTCACAATGTGCAAAATGGAATATGACCTTTCTCAATACCGGTAAACCAGTGTCCCTGCCCATGGCACCTCTAGGGGTGAAACCCTCCTCCAGGGTTCCTTGCCTTCGACATCCATACAGGGTGGTAGTCCTGAGACACAGAGAGGTGAACAGCCACAACAACGTTTATTCATCAAGTTGCATAAGCACAACACCGCACTAAGTTGTGTAAGCACATTGAACATTTGTATTTGAGGTACTGTACCTTTTGTTTTCCCTTTGTTTACTTAGAAGACTGTTTACCTAATGTTAGTAGTTGTGGTGTGTGGAACAGCACTCTGTCTGGCAGCTGACATATTTAGTTATGTTGCCCCCCACTACATCATCAGCATTGTGACCTCACTGACTGTGACATCACTGCTGCTTAAGAACAGCCACTCAGTGGCTGCCAAGTTAGTTACCTGTGATGTCATTGGCAGTGAGAGCACAATGTTTATGATGTAGTGGGCGGGCGATAGATATGTCAACTGCCAGGCTTAGGGCTATTCCACATGTCCAACACAATATTATCACATAGAAGATTTTCCATTGAGCAAAAGGAAAAAGAAAAATACTTCAGAAATAAAAAAATTACAACTGACTACTTCTTAAAATTTGTATTATTTTCCTCTCTGACTATTTTGGCTCCACTAGCTCTTTAATAGAACTCCAGTACTGTGATGTCAGAAACTGCCAACTACGTATGAGAAACTAAATACATGTTTCTATCCTTTTTTTTATTTTATCATGAACAATTTTTATTATTTTGTTTTTTTCAGTATATAACAGTATCAAAGCAGGGGTCATCTACAAAATAGCAACAGTCAGTCTCCCAAACTCCATAAGTCTGAGTTTAGGAGACTGACTGTTGGAAGACTGGCAGGGTCTTAGTGTAATGCAGAGGGCAAGCACCCGGCTCCACCCCCCCCGTACCCACCATAACTAAAATAACCAACTCCGAGGGTGAGCGGACCTTGGAGTAGGTTACAAATTTTATGGGGGCAACAACAGGAAGAACAAAAGAACAGAACCCGGGTCAAGATCACCATGCTGGCCGAGATTTAATGGCTTAGCCCTCCACACCAAGGGAGCAGCTCGGCCAGCTTCTGCATTTTCTCCTGACTTGTAGTGTCCGACTATGGGTAGGTAGTGCTTCATCATATCCGCTACCTTACCCTCATCGGCACCAACTTCTTTCTGTCAGGCGGGTGTGTCTCGGGCTGCTGAACTTGAGATCCTGAATGTCGGGATTCCGAGTGTCGGCATTTAGTAGTGATACATCAAAGCAGTATTTATATACCATCCCAACGGATGAAAAACAGAACACTGTGCAGGACTAATACAGTGACATTGTATTCACCAGTGTAGCTCTTAGAGCTAAAAGAGTATTTGCAGGATTATAGTGGCGATATAGTAACAAGCTACTTCCATTATGCAGACTGTTCAACAACTCCTTTTCACATTGTATTACTTTATAGCTCACCCTCTCCCTTTCTGTGTGCCTTGCTGGTCTTGTGCCAGCCATGTCACATTGCAAAAAATGTAGGTGCAACTGTGGGACACAAATAGAGTTTGCTTACAGAGGAGGGTTGCCAGGTGTAGGTATTAGTACTGTACATAGGTGAGAATTAAGTGGGTCCCATTGCTTATGAAATCTTTAGTTTGTTTTTGTAGAAAAAGGATAGCCTTTCAAAAGCTGCTAGTCTGGCCACTGGCATGTTTCATGTCAGCAGTGGGGGGAGGGGGCTGTTTGTCGCTACTTCATTAGGATCACTCTCTTGACTTCAAGCTGTGCTGTCAGCAACCATCTTTTTGCTCGCCTCTGGTTGGGCTGCAGGATTGAGGTGTCTCCCAGAATTATGAGAGACGCTGCTTCAGGGATGGCTATATTCAGCACCTTGGAGCAGTCTTCTATCACCCCTTCCCAGAAAGCAGTTAACCTGGAGCACTCCCACAGGATATGCATCAGGTTAGCATTTGCCAGCCCACGTCTCCAGCAGTTTGAGTGGGTCAGCACCCCATGTGGTGCAGTGCTGCAGGTGTGCGGTACCATCACAACATTTTTAACTGAATTACCTGACTTCTTGTGTCAGAGTACATTAGCTGGGTATCCTTTACACCCTGATCCCCCACTTTCTGTGTGATATCTATTTGTAGGTCTTGTTCCCACTGTGATCTACATTTGTCTGTGGGATTGGGATGGCTATCCCTGAGCACTCTGTATATCTTACCTGCCACCCTCTTCTGTGCCCCTGTTTTATGCAGTTACACCAGCCACTCCCATCCTTTTCCTGGGGCCTTGTTGCACTTGCAGGTTCTGATCACCTCCATGACCTGTAAGTATATTTCCAAAAATCGGTCTTGAGGAGTTGATACCTTACTTGTAGCTGTTAGAAGGATATCAGCATATCTGAGTCCTCTTCCCAGAGGTCAGCAATGGTGTTTATCCCTTTGCCCATCCATTCCCCCCCAGTAAATGCTGTAACCATCTAGTTGTTTGACCAGGTTGTCCCATAGGTATACATATTTCAGTGGTAGGCCACGGCCCTCCTCAGGGGTCTTAACTATTGCCATCCCCTTCTGCCAGACCCTATAGGTTTCTTTTATCACCAGGGATGTCGTGCCTACTAGATTTCTTTTCTCTTCCAGTAGGGTCCTTAGCCACTGGTTGCTTACTAGATCCTTCTCCAGTTGGAGCTATACAGGTGATCAGTCCTGGTCTGGCAAGAACAATCTTGTGGCTTGTGCCATTCTGTATGCTGTTAGGTAGTTATAGAACTAGTGGATACCCAGTCCTCCCTTTGTCCAGTAGGCCTTCCGATTTGTTTTGCTGAGCCTAGGGGATTTGCCTTTCCCCAACAGCATGGCTACCAGCTTGTCCAGGGTAAGGAATATCCTGGGGGACAGGTAGAGTGCAGAAGTAGAATGTCATTTTGGGCAGTGAAAACATCCTGAGTGCTTCTATTTTACCTTTAAGGAAGAGCTGCCACCTCCTCCAGTCTGTTTTGATGGTGCTCAGGACTAGTCCATAATTTTCTTCTACAAGTTGATGCCAGCAGGCTGGTATTCTTACCCCTAAGTATGTAAAGCCCCCAGGGACCTATGCTACTTATATATCCTTGGTGTCTATTCTTATGCAAGGGAGGTTGAGGGGTGACAGGGTGGTCTTCTTTTGTTTCCTGCAACCTTGAGATTTCTGCAAACCTTTGCAGTATCTGGAGTATATGGGGTAGAGTTGCTGTCAGTTCTTCCACTGTCCGCGGAATATCATCTGCGTATGAGTTGATCAGGTATTGCTTCCCGCTCACCTCAATGCCCTTCACCTCCTATATTAGGTGAGCAGCATCCTGGCCAGTGGATCGATAGCTATCAAGAAGAGCAGAGGGGACAGCGAGCAACCCTGTCTCATCCCTTTTTGCAGTGGAAATTGCTGGGAGAGATTTTGATTGGTTAACACTGAAGCTGTTGGTGTATTGTATAAATTCATGATCCAGCTGTTGAAGTATTTGCCGAAGTTGTAGGCCCACACTGCGGTGCGAAGATAACACCGCTCTATTGAATCAAATGCTTTGCAGAAATCCACTGCAAGCGCTGCCATGGGTGTAGTGGAGTTCAGTGCCCATCATTTGAGGTTCAAGACAGTGCAGATATTGTCTGCCCCCATCTTGCCCTTGGTGAAGTCTGCCTGTGAGGGGCATATTATGGAGGAAAGGACCTTCTCCAGCCTGTTGTCAAGTACTTTGGCTGGCATCTTTGTGTCTAACTGATATTAGGGAGATGGGGTGAAAGTTTACTCATTCCAAAGGATCTGCCGATTTCTTGGCCAGCAACGTTATAATGGCCTTCCTCATGGTGGGGGGTAGTTTTTGTTCATCCCCTGCCCCTTTCAGGGCGTTCCCACAGAGCTGGTGTAATTTCAGCAGCTATTAGTTGGTAGAGGTCTGCTGACATACTGTCAGGGCCTGGAGTTTTTCCCCTTGCCAGTTTGCCCAGGGCTGAGCATACCTTCTGTTCAGAGATAGGCTGCCCTCGGTCCCTAACGCTTTTCTGTGATAGTTGCGGGAGTCGAAGGAAGTCTTGGAAGGCCACTGTCCCTGCATCAAGTTCCCCAGTCATTGGGGCCTTCACAGAGGAGTAGAGGGTCTGATAGTATTTTTGCATCACTTCATTTATGTCTTTTGGGTTGGTAACCATCTCCCCATTCTAGGCCCTTAGTGCGTGTATTTGGGAGGTGGCTTTTTGTTTGCGTAATTGATAGACTATCAACTTGCCCCCTTTGTCTCTAGCCTCCTAGTATCTATGCTTGGATCTAAGGAGTTGCCACTCCTTCTTCCGTTGCAAGATAATGTTGGTTCTGTATTTCAACCTGGTGATCTGGGCCATCAGTTCCCTGGGAGGCGAGGAGGTTGCTCTGAAACAGGCCTCCAACTCTGCCAGTTGTTTTTGTAGGTGTTCCATTTCCTGCCTACGCTTCCTGTTCTGGGTGGCAGTATATGAAATTATGCAACCCCTCAGATATGCCTTAAGACCTCCCACACCATGCCAACTCCCACTTCTCCATTAGTATTAATTTCAAAGTATGTTTTGGTTTGTACTTTGACCCATTTGCCAAACTCTGGGTCTTTCAATAGATGGGGGTTGCATCGCCATCTTGTAGAGGCCAGTTGTGCCCAGGGAGGGATAAAAGGCAGGCTGATTGGGGCATGGTCCGAGATGACCATTTGGTCTATAGACACTTCTTGCATTCCCTGTGATTCCTCCTTATTGGCCAGCCAATAGTCAATCATGCTGTGTGTCCCATGTGCTGTGGAGTAGTAGGTGTAGTCCCTCCCAGTGGGATTATCTCCCCACCATAGGTCTCTCATGCCCCACTCCTCCTGTAAGAGAGTCAGGGCTTCTCTGCATCTCGTGTGTGAGTCGGAGGAGGGGTATGATTTATCTAAGAATACGTCCTGGAGCAAATTATAGTCTCCCTCCATCATGATCAGCATATCCTGCTCCTCTCCCTTGGCTTCCGTTATAGCCTGGCTAACCTGCAAGAAGAAATCTGGTTTGTCTTGGTTTGGGGTGTATACATTGGCCAAAAGCAGTTTCCTCCCGGGGAATGCAAAATGAACCACAATCCACAGCCCCTGCTTGTCCATCTTGCTCCATTCTGCTGTCCATGGGCATGTTTTATGCACTAGTACTGCCATCTCCTTTGCTTTGGTTGTGGTGGAGCTGTGCAGCACTTTTCTTACCCATGACTTCTGCAGCCGCAGGACTGTCCTGGCTGTGAGATGTGTCTCCTGCAATAATGCCACACCAGCTTTCAAGAGCTTGAGATGCTGGAGGACTTTAGCTCACTTTACTGGGTAGTTCAACCTCTTGATGTTCCATGAGACACACCTTAGCACCATCTCCCTGTCCATGGATGTCATGGCTGTGCTCTATAGCCACTGTGCCACTTACCTCTGTACTTGTTCTTCCCTGGCCTCTGGTCCTGGGGTAGTCCTGCTTCCTTCTTCCTTGAAGAGAAGTACTCTCCAAACCAGGAGGTCCGAACTGTGATTCATCAGTTTCTGTACAGTATGCAACCAAAAAAGATAGAAAGACACAGCCCAACAGCAGTAGCCCACACAAGATGTACTGGTAAGCTTTAAAGAAACCTTACACCAGCAGTGTATCCTTAAGTGTCCTACTTGTTATTTTTGACAATGCTATAGCATACAGTCCCTCTCCCTCTCTTTTTTATCTTTACCCCTATTCGTGACTGTCAAAACATTTATGAGGTTACCATGAATTGGTGATGGTAGAATACCACCTGTTCACCCTGCTTTGATGTTACTATCTCTGTGTAGTCACTGAAGTGCTGTAAGTGTATACAAAAGAAGCAAATATGAATCTTATGCCCCAGCTTCATCACCCCGGTACCAATGAGCAATCTGGATCCTATGGAGACTTAACCACCCCTGCTCGGTGTGCCAGTTGTCAGACAGGAGATTATAGCTTTTGATAAGATTTCTCTGTTCTTTTCTTCTGCCTTGGGGGTTCTGGGGGTAATTCAAGGTCTCTCTCTCTCTGACCTATCATCACAATCCTCCCAGTCTAAGTTTGCCTATTACTCTCTGGGTGGTATGGTGGGGGGGACGTAGTGGAGTTCCAGTATGGAACTGGTGTCCTAAATGAGGTGAGGTGGAACCTATCTGGCACTGTCATTCTTTTAAACCGGGCCTGTGAACCTCAGCCCAGTCTTCCTAATCCCTACACTATTGTTTTCTTCCCTCTATTGTCTTTGTCACCCTCAATTTGGGCTCCCCAATCCTCTGCCGATTTCCCCTCATATCTTCCATGGTCTCTCATGTTCCGTCTGATTCTCGGTCCTTGCTGCTCAGCACTTGGCTAGGTGCGCTACCCCCCCACCTATTTCACTGGACCCTAGTCTGTGTGCGTGTATGGTGTGGAGAGGGTCTTTTCTGCCCCTGTATTGAGCAGTGATGGTGTTTTTTTTTAACCTAGCATCCTTTGACCCTCCGCATTGGGTGTTGTAGCCCTGTTGTCTTCTATGGGGTCACGCACCTGTCTCTTCCCCATAACAAAACACCATCTTTTTAGAGCATCTAGGGTATGTCTATATAGTGTGGGGGAAGGTTATTCCAATCCTATATATGCCTTATTCCATGGTCTTCTGAGCAAGCATTCCCCTCAATACCCCGCCATCCTGTAACACATCCCCTCCTCTGAGCCACACAACTTTATCTCTATTTCCCTCCTCCATTGCTTCTTTCCCCAACTTGTAGCTTTCCCCTTATAGAGAGATAAAAAAAACTAGCAAATGTAGCAACAGCACATTATATCTTTACAGCATATAATACTTATTAACATATGAACACCTTTATTTATTAAACCAGGCCCTGGCAGTGAATTTCCCACCCATCGACCTAAACTGAAGCTATTTTTGCTTAAGGCACATACCGTAATGCCATCACATTTCCATAGCAGTAAGAAGTTTGCTGTCACCTATGTGGTTTCCTCTTGGTGAGTGACAAGTTCAAACAGTCCTCTCATTCTTCAGCCATGTCCTGATGCTGCCACCTCTGTGAATGTTGGGGACCCCGGCCTGATTATCTCCTGCAGAATTTCCACACTGTCCATATATTCCACTGGGATCTCATCTGCTGCATTTGCCCAGTTGATCATAGACACTCCCTGCTGTTGTTCTTTGGGTCCCCTGTTCCGCTCATCTCTGGTTTCGTCTTCACTGCTGGAGTCTTCACACCAGATGTCCTTGGCTGGTGGTGATGCTTTGGGCCTCGATGATCCTCTTTCTTTCTCCATTCTGCCCCAAGATCTAGTCCTGGATCTTAGAGGTTGGGGTCTGGGAGTGTTATTAAGATCTTCTTGTACTTTGTGAGAGAGGCAAGCTGGATTTGGGGGCTGTGCTCTTGTGATCTGTGGGCCATTGTCCACCATTTTAGCTGCTGCCCTGGGCATCACCATTTCCCTGCCAGTGTCCTGGTGTTTACTGTTCCCTGCTGCCTGGCTGCCAGCTCTTTGGTTCCACTGTGTGTCCCTCTGGTCACCTGGGTACCAGAGCTTTCTGGGACTTGTGGTCCCAAGATGGGTATTTGGCCACATTTCTGTAATCCATTGAATAATGCCCTGTGGGTTGTTCCCCACCATTCCCTTGCCTTCCTTGGATACCCATAGTCCATTCATTTGAAGTCAGCTGCCCTTGGATCTTTTTTTCAATTGGCTGAAGGCCTTGTGTTGCATGGCAAACTTGTGGAAGAAAGCCTGGAACAGTGAGATTCTGTTGCCCCCGAAATTTAAGTCTCCCAATTCCCTGGCTGCCCTGAGAACATGCTCCTTAGTCGAGTATCTGAGCAAGTATGCCATGATGGGCCTAGGGGTATTACCTGGGGCAGCCCTTTGTTCCCATGTCCTGTGAGCCCTTTCAGTTTCAATCTGGGCCCCCCATCTGTCACCCAACAGCCTGGACAGAAAGTCATTCAGAAATTCCTTCATATTTCTTCCTTCCAAGCCCTAGGGGACACCCAGGATACTCATGCTGTTGTGGCATCCCCAATTCTCCTGGTCCCCCGCCCACTCCCATCATTTTTGCAGTCTGTTCTTATGGTCCTCCAACTTAGCCAGAATCTTGTGCTGGTATGTGTCCAGCATGTCAGATCTCTGCTCCACTACATTGACTTTATCCTGCAACACTCTGATCTCCTCTGGGGTATGCGCAACGTCCATTTTGCCTTCAGCCATGTCCACCACCAGCACTTCTAGCATGTGCGTAATGTATCCCAGTTGTTCATTCAACCGCTTCTCTGGTACCGGAGCTGTAATGCCTTGCCACTGCCATGTGAGAGAATGTACAGGCAAGGTAAATACTTTTTCAGTTATTTTATTTACTTCCCTGTGTGATTTTTCTGGTGTTTAGCCTGTATCTGATGTTTGTTTACTGTAAGTATGTATTGCCATGCTGCCACTGCCAACAGATCTCTCTCTCCGCTATACTCTGTTGTTTTTTAACTTTTTGGCTGTTCGTGAAGTAGACAAACGCCCAACTTGTATAATGCCCCTCTTGTGTAAAGGCTCTTAATTAGTTAGACTGCAATGCTGCTCTCAGTTGACCTGCAAGAGAGCTTTCTATCAGCGCATCTCATCGAGTGACTATCCCAGAACACACCATTAACATTTGTGGACACAACTGTTACTTTTAACTATCACATCTATTACTTTTTTTTTAGACTTAAGAGTGGAGTCTGCAGTTAAGAAGCCATATTTGTGCACATCCAAGCCACACACCCATTTTTCTATCCTTTTAAAAAGAAATAGATACTTTTTTCAGAAAAAACTTTGTCTTTTATATGTTTGCACTACTGTCATCATCATCATCAACTTTATTTCTTTAAAAATGCGGAAATGAGATTATCTAAGCACTTGTACAAAAGTAAGACACAGCTGGATAACACATAGCACAAGTTAAAACATTTAAAACCATAACATTTATTAAAAATAGTATCATGATTCCAGGAAAGTGAGTCTGTTGAAATTCAACATCTTTATTTATTTTGTCAGACTGTTAACAAACATACAGGCACCTTGTATGAGATAAACTATCCTCAGACAAACTATGCAAAAGACTTAATACAACCCCCCTCCCTCCCCAACCCACTACTCTTCCCTTAACCCCCCCCCGGAGTGTGCCAACTAAACCCACTCTACAGATAATAGTCAGCGAGCAGTAAACAAGCTATAATCAATATACACAAACATAATTAGAGACATAAAAAAAGAACCATTAATAATTAGAGTAGATATAGGGCATATAATTTGCCCCATTTCTTGGTGAATCCTTCCTTGTTGTTACAGGAACTGGTCATCACACTTTCAATGTTGAAAAACGATGACATATCCATCAGCCATTCAGAATATAAAATGTCTAGCTGATCCATCCAGTGTTTAAGTACCAATTTCTTAACTACAATTGAAATTAGAGCCATGCAGAACTTGCGTTCTTTAACTTAAATACTGGAGAGCATTCCCAAGACACATATCTCTTTAGTGAACAGATCCCCTAACCCAAGCATTGGATCTAGCCTGGCTCGAATTGTTTTCCATAAAGGGGCAATTTTTTCACAGTGCCAAAATATATGAATCAGATTCCCTTCCTCCTTGCCACATCTAGTACACCTAGAGGTTAGAAGTCTGCCCATTTTAGCTAACCTTACTGGCGTGTAATACATATTATTTAAAATATGATATTGGGTGAGCCTAAGTCTGTCTTGTGTGAGGTATTTATGGAGATCCCTCCAAATATGACCCCAATTAGGGGTACTATCCGGCATAAGAGTCCTCCAGACTTTAGAATCTGGAAGGGCCTCAGGGAACTTGCGATCCAACAGGTAGGAGTATATTCTTGAGACCCCATGAGGCTTGTTAACGTATTCCTGGAACTGAGTTAGAATATGCCTAGCCTGGGAGTCTTTGGGTGAAGTACTAAAGAGTGAGCCAATTAAATGTCTCAATTGGAAGACTTTGAAGATGTCCTTCTGGGGAATCTTAAACCTATCCAAGATATCAGGAGAAGAGAGAAGAGAGCCCTGAAAGAAGAGATTTTCTATAAGGGCTCCTTGTAGCTGAGGAAGCCAGTCTATGGAAAGCGGTGACCCACCTATTTTAATATTAGGGTTGTAAATAAGTGGCTGGCCAAGATTGAATTTAGAAGAAATCTTAAAATAGGACCAACATTGAGACAGGACTTTAAGCGAGGTAGCAATAACCAAGTATCGTAACAGGATAGGTAACATTGAGTAGGGGAGATAGAATATAGCAGACGACATGAGGTTATGCGAATCCAGCCACAGTCTCTCGAGTTGGAGCCAGACAGGAGTATACTCATTCTCCTCGACCGAAGCCATCGTCCCATTTTGAATAAATGATTAGCCCAATAATATAGAAGGAAGTTAGGGAGGCGGAGACCCCCCCCAAACTCTTTAGGGAGGCTGAGCTTAAGAAAAGAACGTCTGGAAAGTTTGCCCTGCCAAATGAATTGGGAGATGATTGTGTGAATACACTGAAAAAAGATAATGGGAGCCACAAGTTCATTAAATTCAATGGGTAGAAGAGGCAGGGTAAAACATTCATTTTAATAATATTGATCCGGTCCCATAAAGAGAGAGGGAGCTTTGTCCACTTCTGAAGGTCCTGTTGAATAGTTGCCAGTAGATCATCAAGGTTAAGTTTCCTGAAAGTCACTGGATCCTTAGTAAGATATATATCTAAATATTTAATTGATTTTGGGGACCATTTCATCCCAAGGTGGGCAAAATCCGCTCTATAACTAAACTCGTTTAAGGGGAAGATTTTCATTTTTGCTAAATTCAACTTATAATTGGATAGAGATCCATATTGCGCTATAATTTCTAGTGCCTGCATTAGAGATGTATCTGGGTAGTAGTAGTAGTAGTAATGATTTTATTCATTATAATGAACAAGGTAAAACAATCCATTGAGTACACAAATACACTCATTTTCAAGGGACACCTTCTACAAGATACATGACCTGGTTACAATATAGGGAAAAAAGTACACAAACATACAAAAATACAAGATACAAATATACATATACACAATAAATACAATAAATAAATACATGTCATACATATAAATTACATCAATAACAAAAATGCCTAAACATTCACCCATTTTCCAATGTCACACAACATTCATGCAGCTTCTCACTTTGCCTATGATACCAGGATCTAATATTCATCCAGCTTACTTTAACTCCATAACTTCTCAAGTCAGGAGGCAGGTTATTCAAAATTTTTGGACCCACATAAAACAACGTTGCACACCCATTCCTTGTCCTAAACTTTGGTAATTCAAACTCTATATATTGGGCTGATCTCAATCCCCTACTTGGATATTTAATTCTCAAATCTTTAGCAATATATTCAGGTAATTTATTATCAAGAAACCTACACATAATTTTAATTATGTGCTGATTTCTTCTAATATGCAAGTGATCCCATCCTATATTTCTATATAGCTCACAATGATGTGCGAGTCTATGTAACCCTGTAATATACCTAGCCATCTTATTATATAAAACATCTAATTTTTTCCAATCAACTTTATTTGCACCCCCATAAATTGTATCTGCATAATCAATTACTGGCACTAACATTGTATTAATCACATGAAGCCTTGTGTTCCTGGAAAAATTACTTCTAATTCTATATAACATCCCCAATTGTTGTCCTAATCTCCTGACTAAATTATTTATATGAACAGACCACTTGCAATGTACATCCAACCATAACCCTAGATATTTATACTCATCAACTGTCTGTAAGATGAAACCATCTCTCACTATTATTTCCAATGATTTTATCTGAAGATTTTTACTTTTTTGTCGAAACAACATTACCTTAGTTTTAGTAGTATTCAGCACTAATTTATTCATGACATAATATTCCTGTATACCATCAAAGGCTGATTGTAATGGGTGTTCGAGATGGAGAAGGATGTCATCAACATAGACTGAGAAAGACACGGTTCGTTGCAGTATTGAAATGCCCTGTATTTGGGAGGACCGTTTGAGGTGAAGAAGGAGAGGTTCTAAGTAAAGATTAAACAAGAAAGGAGATAAGGGACAGCCCTGCCTGGTGCCTGAGTACAGAGAGAAATGGAAGAAAAAGACCCCATTACAGTAAATTTTTGCTGAGGAGATTTATAAACCGCCTGTATCCATTGGATAAAGAGAGAATCCCATTTTTCTTAAGAGTTAACCACATAAAATCCCAGCTAACTCTGTCAAAAGCCTTCTAGCATCCATGACGAAATCAAGGCCATGGGAATCTGGGAGGACTGGGCTGTATGGAAAATATGTGAAAGGGTTCTAAGATGGTCGGCTGACAAATGGCTCTGTACAAAGCCTACTTGTTTGAGGCTTAGTAAGTGGGACCAAATCCTTTTTATCCAAAGGGGTAAAATTTTTGTTAATATTTTAATGTCACAATTTAAAAGAGAGATTGGTCTATAACTGGCAGGATCAGTGTGTGGCTTGTCCAGTTTGAGAAGTAAAACTACTGTTGCTTCCAAAAAAGTAGGGTCAAGCTTATCAGCCCTAAACATGTACTCATATAGATTAAAAAAGCAAGGGAGATAAGTCTTTACAAAAGGTCCTATAAAAATTGGAGGGGGAAACCATCAGGCCCTGGTGCCTTATCTAGTGTAAGACCCATGATTGCCTCCTCAACTTCCTGTAATGTAATGGGGGAAGATAAGGAAGACTTGTGGACAGCATGTAAACAGGTCAAATCGAGAGCCTCCAAGTATCCTTCAATACTAGATGAGGAGGCAGGGGAAGTATTGTTACTATAGAGCAAGCTATAAAAGCTCTCAAAGACCTGGGCTATGTCCCAGGGGGAGGTTTTGATGGTGCCGTCCGGAGCTAGTAAGGAAGGTAGTAGCCTTGAACTCTCTAATTTCCGTAATCAAAGTGCCATCAGACTGCCTGCTTTCTCCCCTTGGTCCGAGTATTTCGATTTTGTTTTTAAGATGGCGTACTCTGCTTTCTCCCATAATAGTTCAGCATATTCATTCCTTAAACCTAATAGAGTTTCCAGGGAGGTTGGGGAAGAGATTGCCAATAGAGCATTTTCAATGTCTCTTATTTGTACTAGCAGGGAAATCGCCTTCGCCTCTCTTTGCTTTTTCCTTCTGGAAGCTAATTTGATGAATTCCCCCCGAAGATAACACTTAAAAGTACACCAAAGAATGTCCTCCCTCGATGTGGATCCCTTATTAATCTCCATGAACAAGGTTTAAAGTCTTAATATGGGAAACTATATGTTCCTCTTTGAAGAGCTGGGTATTTAACCGCCAAGTGGTGTCTCTTTGGAAATCTGAAGCTGGAGAAATCAGTAACCATTCCACCGAATGATCTGATATAATGATAGGCTCAATTCCTGCCTGACACAGGCCGGGTCAAAGGGAAGTGCTAATTAGAATATAGTCTAGGTGTGACCATGACTGATGAACATGGGAGTGGAAGGAGAAAAGGCAGTGGGAGGGGTTGAGAAGATGCCAAGGATCACATAATCCCAGAAGACCCATAACATCGCTAAGGCCCTTTGTGATGAAGATAAGGGTTTTAAAGGCAGATATAACCTGTCTAGATCCTGGGATGGTGGGATATTCCAATTCCCTCCCAAAATTAATGATGAGGGCAACATATTTGCCATCCTATTTGCCAAATCCATTAAAAATTTGGGATCCCCACCCACTGGGCCATAGATGGAACCTAACACTACACTGGCACTGTTAAGAACACCCTTGACTAATACAATCTACTGTTTGGATCTATTAGTGTCTCTTCTGCCTGAAACATAATATGTCTTTTAATCAGAATGGCTGCTCCCCGACTTGAAGAGGACCCACTAGCAGCAAAGATTTGGGAGTACCCTTGTCTACGTGACCAGACAGCTTCATTGGCAAGAAGATGGGTTTCTTGGAAAAAAATGATATCCAATTTTTAAACACTTGATATCTCTTTGTTATGTCTCTAACACCTCTAACATTCCATGTGGCAATTTTAAGCAGGTTATTAGCCATTGTGTATACCCAAAGAGTGGGAACAAATGCAGTTAACTAATTGCAGCAACCACTTACAAAGGCACACTCCATGCCCACCCCCCCTCTCCTCCCCACATCTGAATTAGAAAAATGATATTAAGGCTGTAACTCCCCCTGCTGCTCCAACCCAATAAGAGTTGTGACAGTAATATAGTAATCTGTAACAAACTGTCCCCCACAACTATAAACAATACCCACAGAAGAAGTCTCAGTCTCATGATACCCACCTCCCAAACTCCCCCCAAGAAACTAACACAACTATATACAAAAAGACCCCATGTATAGATAAACAATAGCCCAAAAAGCCATTCAAAATTTGGGATCCAAACCCTCCTGGCGAAATTTCTATTAACCTTTCTCTGGAAACTACACATCCTATCATGGGAGGGGAATCCACATTTCAATTTGGAAGGGTGTTCAGACAAACACCCGATGTACATGCGCAGTACCAGATTCCCCTGAAATACACCATACCCCCCAATTACTAGCACGCTGCGCAGTTTTCCCAGAGCTTGCTCCAATCAGGAGTCTCCCCCCCAACCTTCACTACCCCCAGTCTGATTGCCATCCATGAGAACTACCGAAAATAGGCATAGCGTCCAGCTAAATACACCCTGGATAGTAATACACTAAATCCAACCAGGAGTCGAAAAAGAAAAAGATAACCCCCCCCCTTATTGAATCATATGTTGCAAAGTATTCTCCAGACTTATACCTCTTAGCCCTATCCTATCCCTTGAGAAGGATTAATCCCCCAATTGGACTTGAGCACTCTGCTCCAAATATTTTACCCCAGTAAGTTATAGATGACTTACCCCCAAAAAACTTGCTGATTTGAATCGGGGCTATTCAACGCCTGTATCAAGGACAAACCAGGGAGAAGTCCTTGCTTATAAGGCAGAAACTTCCCCAAGGAAGAAGAAAAAAAAACTCCCCCCACCAAATAGCAACCACATAATGTATCTCCAACAAACCAAGTGATCCGGGCCCTGAAATAACGTGGAAATAATAGGGGGACACTAATTGGGGTGGGACCAAAACATGTCCGTACCAGAGGTTGCTGCCTGGAAACAAAAATCAACCATAAGGTTCCTACCCTCCCCCCCCGGCTTGAGGACAAGTGTGCATCCCTATGAGGAGAATGATGGGCCTACCATGCGTCAACAAGGCCTACATTGCCCCATCCTCCCAGCGAGGAAAGACCCAGCAGGTAAATAACAACAATTATAATGAATCAACTTTAGGAAAAATTCCCTTTTAACACTACTGAGTCTCCATTTAGACTTTGTGAAGTCAGCCTGCCTTGAAGAGATTAGGAAGTCTGGAAGAAATATCTTTAACAGCCTGTTCAGGAGAGTTGTAGGATTGCCAGGTGCCTTCAATTGCCACTTGTAGTCTAGCAGGATATATCATCTTGAAGTGGATGCCAACGGCTATCAACTTGCTTACAGCTGGGTGAAATGCTGAACGCTTCTGTCTAGTGTTGAAGGGGAGGTCTTGTGTTATTCTTATTTTTGAGGAACCCCAGGTTATGGATTGTAGATCCTTAGCTTTTGTTATTACGTGCTGCTTCTCCAAGAAACTAAGAAATTTTATAATGATAAGTTGGGGAGGAGATCCAGATTGAAGCTTAGGTCTAAGGGAGCGATGAGTTCTTTCTATGTGGTAGTGGGGGTTCAATGGAGAGGGCTCCACGATCTTATGTAGAAACTTCTGCATGAAGACAATGATGTCGGCTCCCTCTTCCGCTTCTGATAGCTGATAATCAGGACATTATTTCTCCTGCTTCTCCCCTCCAAATCTTCCATTTTAGGCTGAAGTTTATGAACCTGTTGCCAGAGCTGAACGATCTCGGGGTCGATCTTGTCTTTCCACTTCTCCAGGGACGAGGCTCTGGCCTCCGAGTCACCCATCCTTGTCTTAAGGCTGGAAAGATCCCCTTTGATTGATTTTATCTCTGTAGCAATGTTCTTCAAGTTTTCCCAGAAAGGTAACAGCTCCTGAAGAAATCGCTCTTCGGTCAGAGGATTTTGATTATTTGTTTTAGTCGAACTCCCTGCTCCTTGACTTCTTGATTTTTTGGAAGTCTTTTCTGGCATGGATGGCTGAGTATGTCTGATTGCGGCCTGCCTCATTTTGGCATCCATCACCACCAAAAAGCTTTGCGATGTAGAACTCCAATGAAATGAGTACTGGAGGCAGGAAAGCAGTAGCATTGAATAGCACCTGAAATCAGTTATTAGCCTTTCCAGAAATTAGTATAAGGAGCTTTGCAAAGGGTGGTAGGTCGGAGCTACAGACAAGTGCTTCTTCTAGGTGGACTGCATCACGTGATAAATCAGGAAAGTGAGTCTGAATAAATAAGTCTTCAATGCTGACTCAAAGCTCTCTATGGTTGGGCAGTCCCTCATTGACCGAGGTAAAGACTTCCACAGGGTTGGGGCAGCAAACAAAGAAGCCCTAGCCCCAGATGACTTCAAACATACCCAGAAAATCTTCAGCAATCCCTTGTTGGCTGATTGAAGTGGGCTGAGGGAGCGATAAGGACACAGGAGTTCTTGCAAACAGCTCAGACCCTGGTCCATCTGTATGATTTTACAATTTTTAAAACAGTAATTGGCCTCTCTTTCCTTCTTTCCAAGTAAAATTTGTTTAAGAAGAAAATGTCACTTGCTAAATTATAACACAATATCACAGGTTTTCAAAAAAACACATATTTCTATTAAATATATAATGTTTTGGTTGTAGAAAGTGTTCTTTCTCTATAAAACACAGAAAACAGGTTTACATTTTCCCACTGAAATATTCTTCCAACCTTGCCAGTAAAACTTTTCTGACATCATAATAAAAGAATTCCAGTGGATTCTTTTTTTACTGGTTGTTGGCAAAATACAAATAAAATTATGAAAAGATAATTACAATAACAAATAAAGCAAACAAAATGAACTCAGAGGCATCTAAGGTCCCAGACCTTCATTCATTAAGATATAAAGTACCATCCATACTTAGCACCTGCTCTTTAAGGGATCCAAGAGAAGATGTGCCTATTTGTAGATGACACAAAAATCTGTGGTACACTAGAGGGGGTCAGGACATTGAGGAAAGAACTGAAAAGATTATTTTATTTTATTTAATTTTTGTTGACTGGATAAGTGCACTAGACAAATCCTGCCTATTTTCAAGCATGGCCCGGGGGAGGGGGATACAGATGAATGCCAACTGACCTTGAACCAGATTAAGCTGTTGGTGGTATTTTTAGTGAATGAGGGAAATTTGGCCAGGACACTGGGGAAATTCCCCTACTCTGCTTCCTGTGAGCAGGGGGGGTCCCATTTTCATGTGGGACCAAGATGGCTGCCTCTGGACATGCTGTGGAGGACATGGAGGTGTTCGAGGCATGGGAGCTGGTCTCCTCCCCTGTCTCTGGATTGCCAGAGACCTCATCGATTCTTCCTCAAGCTACTTCTAATGGATCTAAGTTGCATGCATCTCCCAGTTCATTTCCTTCCTCAGAAACCTCAATGGATCAAAGTAAGCAAACAATTGTTTCTTCCCAGTCTGTTCCTATACTGCAACAGCTAGCATCTGCTAAAGAGTATCTACATAATACTGAATGTTTACGACCTACAGATGTGGACGCTTTGCTATTACTTGAGGAAACACGCTATCTTACAAAGAAACAGGAGCTTTCAGCACTTAAGAACTCAGCTTTGCAGCTGCCTACTGATTCTGACTCACTGTTGCAGACTGCTGCGTCAGACGCCCGAAAGACAGCCTTGACATTTCCGCATTCCAATGTGGTCTGTTCGATGATTTCTTCTGCTTCTGCTGCTGAAACTTCTCCTGAAAACCTTGCTGATTCCCCCGATCTTCTTCCATGAACCACTGCGTCTGACTTGCGCCCTGCAGAGGTTGTTCCTCAGGGAGACTGGTCAGTTGACTCTGCTCTTGTTGCGGCAGGGTGTGAGCGGGATCCAGTTGTCGGTACCTGGTGCTCTGGTCCTTCCCCCATTTGGATCACCCCTGTAGATGCCCCAGCTGTTTCTTCTGTGCAAGACCAGTTGGACTTTATGCTTACGCCTGCTTTGCGCTTACAGAATCAATTCTCAATTTACGGTTTCCCTTCTTCTGCAGCTCCGTTTTCAGACTCCGACCCTCTTCAAGGAAGTTTACCACCCAGGGCCCTGGTCTACCACCTCAACATACTGAATGACTGACTTCTCTTGCTTCTACATCTACTAAAACATAGTTCCCACACAACTGGCTAAGAGACACAATGCTGTCAGATTACAGTATTTGGGGGGTTTACCTGACATGCCTGATAGGGTTTTTGTTGGGCGCACTTTGCTTAAAGACTCCATGAAATTTGCTGCTTATGATATCCACGCATTGATACATGTTTCTAATGAGTCCCATTTTGATATAAGTTTTAAAACCTTAAAAGGTTTAGAGAAATTTTGGTCCCAATTTCTTCTGTTGAAAAATACCCCTTTATGGTCACCTTTCTGTGCAATTCCTTTAACAAAACCTGCACAAAAGATTGTCACTATTCTGTTTAGAAATGAAGGTGTTAGTTTGAACAATATTACAGTTTGGCTGAAACAAAGATGTACAGTGTTCTCTGACCCTGAAGCTATTTTTGATTAGGAAAATTTGTGGACGGGAGGGTGGAAGGTTAGGGTTATGCTCCGGACTACTGATACTGGTAATCAACACCTAGCCAATAGTTTTGTGTTAGGCAGGGATGGGGAGTTTTGTTCTATTCTGGACAACCTAAGGCCTGTTATAAGTGTGGTTCCACCTCTCATCTCAGTAGCATTTGTGACACTATTAAATGTACTGTTTGTGGTGGTCTTGGTCATGCAGGCTCACAGTGTACTGAAGAACCTCTCTGTGTTTTATGTGAAGACCTGGGACATACTTTTCAGCAATGTTCCTGGGCTGCCCATAATTCTCCTACTTTAGCTGATGGAGAGGAGCAACGGCTTATTATTACAGTGGCCCAGTGCTCTAACATTAAGGGTCCTTCTTCTTTTACTTCTACAGTTGTCCCCCTCCCACTACTTTAGCTGAATCACATAGTGTTGTTTCCACTGCCACTGTAGTAACTGCTGGGGAGGATTTGATGGAGCCTGTCCCACAACCTGTTACATTTTCTCTACCTCCCCACCTTCCTTCTTCCCCAGTTCTTCCTAGCTGTTCTACTTCAGGTGGCTCTTCTATGGGACCCCCCCCCGGCACCATTAGAAACAATGGAACCTTCCCCTTCTGACACTTTTACTACACCTTCTAGAATTACAAGGGGGTTCAAGAAAGTTTGGTTCACCTTCCTCTTAGGCTCAGAGGGTAGAGACTCTCCCTTTGATGAATAAATATGAATTGCTGTGACATACTTCTGAAAACACTGACTCTGACTCTTCTTCTGTCCAGTCCTCTCACCCTGAACTTACTACAGATACTGAAGTCCCTATCGACAATGTGGGGTCCCAAAAAAGGAAAACCAAGGCCAAGACAAAACATAAAGAATGCACCCCGAGGAAGGGTAGACAGAGGTGATTGCTATGCATATGTCTACTTCTTTTGCAATACATACTGTTAATGTTAACAGTATAAAAAAACAACATAAGAGGGATTCAGTTTTTTCATTTTTGTCTTGTCTTATTGCTGGTCTCATACACAGTTGTTAGATTCCATTATTTGCCTGAAATTTCTAGGGCCCAAAAATCCTGGCATTTAGGCCCTTCCTATTGGTCATTTGGACAGGAGACATGTTCTGGGG
Organism: Neoceratodus forsteri; assembly: GCA_016271365.2. Classification (NCBI taxonomy): domain Eukaryota; kingdom Metazoa; phylum Chordata; order Ceratodontiformes; family Ceratodontidae; genus Neoceratodus; species Neoceratodus forsteri. Next base: position 765,020,733 of record CM057451.1, read on the forward strand.
TGGGTATTTTGTTTCATCTTCCTAATGTCTCTGTTATTAAGATTCTAGATTTATGCCCTGGCAGAATATTATTGATAGACTTTAGGTTCCTTTCTACCCCTTTTTGGATTATCAATATTTATGCCCCACAAACCAAGTTGCTTAGGATTGAACTCTTGAAAGTGGTTCAACCCTATCTTTACACCTCTATGCATGTCATTTTTGGTGGTGGTTTCAATTGTGGGTTGTCCACTAAGGACAGGTCCTCATTCTCAAAAACCACAAAATTATTTTGTGATACCACTTTTCTCAAAAGTCTTTTATTTTCTGCAAAACTGTAGGATGCTTATCTTTCCCTCACCCAGACACATACCCCTACCTTTCATAAAGGCTTTTTAGCTACCCGGATAGATTATTTTTTGTGTCCTCCTTTTTACAAACTTCCGCTGCTGAAGTACAGGTGGCTGAATTTTCAGATCATGATTTGCTTACCATTTTTCTTGGTCCTAAGGATGTTGCAACTTTTGGTCCTGGCACTTGGAAATTTAATGTTTCCTTATTGGAGAATTCTCTGTTGTTAACAGTTCTTAAATCTTTTTTTCAAAACAGAAAATCTGTGTTTTTCCTTTACGATGATCCTTCGTGGTGGTGGTTAGATACGAAGAAGGATTTGATGAATTTACTAAAATCCTTTAGCAAAACCCATCATGAAGATTGTTATTTCACATACCATAGGATACGACATCAGCTGCAAAAACTCCTTACCCTTTCGTATACCACTGGCCAGGATTTTTCATCACAAATTAGTACCCTGAAAAAATCTTTAATGGAATATCACTCCAAAAAATATGCTTCAATGCAACAATGTCAACGTTTTAGTGTAAAAGGTACCTATTGTGTGATCTGCCCATTTGCAAATTTTTCTAAACAGATTATGGGGAGAACCATTGATACTATTGTAACTGAAGCTGGTCATACTATTACTGATTCTAGGCTTATCCAAAATTATGTGGCTGAGTATACTCAAGACTTATTCAGCCCATTCACTATATGTCTACATGATATATTGACCTTCCTTAGTTCCATTTCTGTTCCTGATGTGCAACAATCAGTTTCTGATATGCTTGCTTGTGATATTCAGGCACGAGAAGTAGTTGAGGTCATCACAACTCTGCGATCTGGAGTATCTCCAGGCTTGGGTGGCCTTCCGAATGAGCTTCATAAATTGCTTAATATTGAGTTGAGAGTGGAATTGGCAGCAGTTTATAACTTCCTTTTAAAAGCTGATACTTTACCATTAGAATTTAATATGGGTAGTACCTTCTATGTCCATAAGAAAGGAGACAGAAAATTATTGACTAATTGGAGGCCTCTTAGCTTATTGAATACAGACTTTAAAATTTTACCTAAAATTATTGCTCTCTGTCTAGCAAAGCTGGCCCCTCTTGTTATTTCAGAAGCTCAATCTAGTAATGTTCCAGGCAGAAGTATACATAATCATGTCCTTTTATTATGAGAATTGGTGTAACATGGCAATTCAAATAGGTTAACAGGCATCCTGTATTCATTGGATCAAAGACAGGCATTTGATTTGGTGAGTCATGACTTTTTATGGCAGGTTTTGAGACATTATAGGGTTCCTGTGACTACTCTGTCCTGGTTACGCTTATTATATTCTACAGCCACTTCTATCCCTCTTGTTAATGGCTGGAAGGGTCCTTTGATACCTTTATAGAGAGGTGTTAGACAAGGGTGTCCACTCAGTCCTCTTTTGTATATCTTTTTTTTTGGATCCCTTACCTCACACCATTAATACAGAACACAATGTTAGGCCTATTTGTTCCTTACCACTTTCTGTTTTAGCCTATGCTGATGATATGAGTTTAATAGTAACGGATGTTCCTTCGGCAGACGCATCTCTCCATCTCTGTAAGTCCTTTGGTCTTGTTTCAGGAGCATCCCTGAACTAGGAGAAATGTGTCAGTCGACGGCTTGGCTCTCAGCAGTCGAATGATGTAATAGTTTCCAGTATTGCACTTTGTGACATCCCTATTAAGATTTTGGGCATTCTATTTGGCTCAGGTCCTTTAGACATTCTTAAATGGACTCCAAAACTGGACATAGCGCAGGCCAAAGTTTCTCTTTGGAACACCTGGAAACTCAGTAAAAAAAAGAGGGTTTACTTGATAAAGTGTCACTTGCTCCCGATTTTTTTGTTTTTGGCTTATGCTTTTCCCCCTCTCCGTGTTTTGGAAACCAAACTTCTGAGTATATTTTTTCAGGCCTGATGGGGCAGCCACCTGAATCCCATTAAGCGTTCCATTACCTGCTTACCTTTCAAGGAAGGTGGTCTTAATATGATACACCCATTATATTTTTTATAATAGTTTATTTTTTGTGACTAATCTTAAACCACTTTTAGTTAATTATGCTATGGGATGGGAATCTTATTTTTTTCAATCTTGTCAACCCTGGTTTCATCTTTGGGACCTTAACACTTTGAAACAGGTTAAACATGTATCGTCTACCCTTTCTTATCTTCGCGATACCTTTTGTCATTTAAAACAATGGAAGATTACTAGCCATATGATTATGACTCAAAATAGGAAAGCCATTTATAATTTTTTGATAGATACCACTTGTGCAGACCTTGTAATTTTTCCCAAATGTCCCCCTACTTCCTTACATGCTTTATACACACTGTTAAGGAATCCTCGCATCCCCCAGAAGATGTGGGATCTACATTGGCTTAGTTGTCATGAACGGATCAATATTAAGGCAAATCATAAACATAAACAGCTGAATGAAAGATTCTGTTCCAGACCTTTATGTGTAAATCAGGATGAAACAATACAACACCTGTTTTTTCTTAGTTCCTATATTACTGGTTTTTGGTTATTTTTTACGAACAGATGGAAGGAACCTTTATTTACTTCTGTTACTTATGAGATGTTATTGTATGGTAGGTTTCCAGCGACCTGGAAAAAGTGGAATATGGACACTCTAAACTGATTGTTTACCATCATTAAATGGCATTTACGGACTGCACGCTGTCTTTTCACCTTGCAGCAAAAAGATATGTCCCACCTACTGGTGGTCCAAAGTTTTGAACAGGATTTAAAAGATGTTTATTTTTCTGAACTATGAAGTTTGTCATCTGGGTCATTGTTTGCTTTATGGAAATGCTTACCATTGGTGACTGACTCTGATTTTCCTGTTACATGAGTCTTTTGTATTTATTTTTGTCAATGTGATTTTGGTTTGTAGTTTCTTTGTCAATAAAAATGTCCCCTACTCTATTCGATAAGTGCCATGGGATCTTTAACATCCGCCTGAACTACCACCAATCCAGGCAGATGGGCCCTCGGTTTAGCGTCTCATTCGAAAGACGGCACCTCAGAAGTGTAGCACCCCTCTCATGCTGCACTATAGTGTCAGTATTGGGATATTAACCCAAGTGCCAGATGTGGAAACTGAACCCACAGCCCTCTGATCTCCTAGCCTCAGAAGCGAGTGTGCTACCTACTGAGCTAGGATTGGAGAAATGGTCAAGAGTCTAGCAACTAAAACTCAGTGCAAACAAGTTAAAAGTTATGTACTCAGGGGTCAAGATCCCAAAAATGAAATACTGGATGGAGATGAAGCATTAGAAAAACACTACAGAGGAGATGGATCCGGGGGTCTTTAATAAAGACAACTTAAAGCAATCAGTGCAGTGCAATAGAGCAGTGGGGAAGGCAAATAGGATGCTGGGGGTGCAAAGGCAGAGGCATAGCAACAAAAGGAAGGTGGTAATCCTTCCCTGGACAGATCCTGGAGGCCCCATTTAGAATCCTGCCTGCAGTTCTGGCATCCACACTCAAAAAAGGACAGGGATAGGGTTAAGATGGTGCAAAGGAAGTTAACAAAAATAAGTGTGGGGCAGCAATGGAGAGGATAGAGGACCTCAGCATGTCTACAATGGAAAACAGGAGGGAGAGAGTGGACATGATTGAAATGTTCAAGACTCTTTATGGGATAAAAGGGTGAACTGTTCAAGAGGAAGCACAGGGGAGAAGTGAAATAAATGGGTGGGAAGGAGATTTAGAAAGGATGTTAAAAAAGTATTTCTTTACAAAGAGTGTGGTGGACCAATGGAACATACTGCTGTAATGGCTGTGTTCTGCCTCAAATCAAGGGAAGGATTCAGGCAAGGGGGGCACAGAGATATAGAAACATAGAAACATAGAATTTGACGACAGATAAGGACTGCTTGGCCAACCCAGGCTGCCCATTTCCCTACCTAATGGAAAAACTGCAGATCCTAGTTAACCAGCAGCCTACTTCTTTCTACCCTCACCCCCTAGAATTGCCTTATGACTGTCCCATGCATGTTTGAATTCAACCACTGTTTTTGACTCCATTCCATGCATCCACAACCCTCTCTGTGAAAAATACTTCCATACATTACCTCTGAGCCGCCCCCCCATCTTCAAATTGTGCCCCCTTGTTCTTGCACACCCCTTTTTTTGAAAGATGCTACCCTCTTGGACTTTGTTGATTCCTTGAGGCACTTGAAAGTTTCTATCATGTCCCCCTCTCCTCCTTTCCTCAAGGCTGTACATATTAAGCTCCTTTTAGTCTCTCTTCATATGTCTTCTGGTGCAGACCCTGCACCATTTTAGTTGCCCTCCTCTGGACAGCTTCCATCTTGTCTATGTCCTTGTGGAGACTGGGTCTCCAGAACTGCACACAGTACTCCAGAAGGGTCTCACCAGCAGTCTGTACAGAGGATAACAACTTCTTGTTTCTACTGGTGAAGCCTCCCTATGCATCCCAGTATCCCCCCCAGCCCTCCTTACTGCCCCTCTCTCACATTGCTTGCCCACATTTAAGTCATCTGATATGACTACCCCCAGGTCCCTTTCTATTTTTGTTGTTGTTAGTATCTCACCCCCATTGTGTATTCTTCCCCTGGGTTTTTGTTTCCCAGGTGCATTACCTTGCACTTCTTAGCATTGAATCTAAGCTGCCATACATATGACCATTCCTCTAACCTTGCCAAGTCCCTTCTCATCCTTTCCACCCCCACCTTGTGGCATCATCTGCAAAGAGACATACTTTTCCTTCCAGTCCCTCTGCAATGTCACTTATAAAGACATTGAAGAGGATCGATCGGTACTAATACTGAACCCTGCGATACCCCACTAGTAACCCCACTTTCTTCAGAATGGACTCCATTTACTATTACCCTCTGTGTCCTATTCTCCAGCCAATTCTTTACCCAGGCTATCATCTTAGGACCCAGTCCCAGGCTGGCTAACTTGTATATTAATCTTTTGTGTGGGACTGAGTCAAATGCCTTGCTAAAGTCTAGGTAGGCCATGTCCACAGCCCCTTCCTGATCTACTACTTTGGTCACCCAGTCAAAGAAATCTGTTAGATTCATCTGGCATGACCTTCCCACTGTGAATTCATAGTGCCTTGGGTCCTATGCCCAACTGGCCTCTAGGTACTCGACATTTCTTTCCTTCAGAAGTGATTCCATCATTTTCCCTATGACTGAGGTTAAACTAACAGGTCTGTAGTTTCCTGCTTCTGCCTCACTCCCACTTTTGTGAAGTGGAATCAAATCTGCACTCCTCCAGTCCTCAGGTACCACCCCATCCTCCCATGATTTGTTAAAGAGGGTAGTCAGTGGTGTCACTAGTTCTACCCTTAGTTCTTTTAGAATTCTGGGATGAATCCCATCAGGCCCCATTGCTTTGTCCACCTTCATTTTTAAGAGTTCTTCTAGTAAGGATAGTAGGAGAGGAAAACATAGAGGAAGCGGGAGTGAATGACCACTGGGGCATTTGCATCATACTATAGGTAGGGAGAGGTGGTGGATTCTATGTTTCGGTGAAGCTAAAATTTAGTCACGCTATCAGTCTTGTGGCTTTACATCCTAATTGTGCTATTAATCCTTCCCACATTCCAATCCAGTCATTGAGGGGGACTACGAATAGCATTACCCATATCAAACTATGCTACACATCCAGACTGTAATGGTGCCCAGTCTTCAAAGGTACTCTAGTTACAAGTAACTTGAACATATAAGGGGTGTGCTGCCCTGCAGCTGCAGGTGATGTTACACCTGATGGCATCCACAACCCCTTACCCCTGCAGGCCACTGATGCAGAGCCATGCACTGGGCTGCGGATGGTAGCACTCGCAGGAGCTGCTCCAGATAAGGGGTATCCTATCAGATACCAATGCCAGTCTGCAAGTGAATCCCTGCCTGTACAGAGTGCAGGACACGGTGTGATACAGCAGTCCACCTTCTGTTTCCCTATAGGCACAAACATTAAGTTTCATAAATGTTTTTGGCCAGTGCCAGTGACAACCTCACCCACCAAGGATATTGCAAGGGCTGGAGGAAAGAGAGCAGATTGGGCTCGCAATCTTGATGTATGCTTAGGCAGAGGTGGATGGGTAGCCGGAGCTGCTGTCCCTAGGCAGGCATAGTGGCAGCCCTGTCTGCCCTCACTGCCCAACCTACACACTGCAGAGTTAGCTATGTGGATGGCCGGACAGAGGGGAATGCATAGTCACTAATGCTGTCCTTAGACAGGCATAATAGCTACCCCCTCTGTCCACCTGACACACTGTGGAGTTTATTTTTTGGATCGAGCTGCTACCAGACCATACCTCCTGGACCAGACCTCTCCAGCCTACATATGTAGCAAGGTGCATTGGCTAGACTGGGTGTATGCATTTCCCTATTGTGGGTGCCACAGGGTGCTCTGACAGTACTCATCCTGTGCATATGGAGCACTCTGTCTTTTCTCAGCCCTCCACTTGTGTGGAGGTGCTGGGAACCTTTTAAGGATCGGGCCCTTAGTCCTCTACCTACAACCACTGCAGCAAACTAGATTAGGCAAAAATCCACCCAGTTTCATTCACACCACTGTGGTCCCTGCTCCCCATGACATCTGGTTTATTTCAACACTGAACCAGCTGCCTGCACTGTTCAAACTGTGGAAAATATATTTTACATAACATCTGAAATCTTTGGTATAATTTTGAATGTTGATGGTGTGGATCAGGAAGAAACTGTACAGGCACAAATCCTAGCAAAGTTGTAAACCTGACAGAAGCCATGAGACTGAATGCAGGTTGTTTTGCGTAAGACAACCTTCCTCAACTTTAATATGGAAAAGCTAACTAAATCTGCACCATTGTTAGCTCAGCCAGTCCATATATTGCAGTCCTGCGCAAGCGCTTGCCGCCACCATCTCTATACAGAACTCAAGTGGAGTGAGACACCAGCAGTCATTGTTAGGGAAATTTCACTTCATGGAAGGAGGAACCAGTACCTTGGGTCATTTTCTAAGATTTAAGTGAGACAGTGCAGTCAATGGTGGCTCTGAAAAGCAGGACAAAGACTCCAGATGGCAGGATGTAGCCAGGACAGCAGCAGTCAAAGTTGGCTGTAAAGTGGGATGTCTCAGGACAGTTGAGTGGTATGCAGGCTCATCATCACACTGCTCAGCTGGCTGATGCATGGTGACTTGTAGATGAAAGGATACAGCTGTACTCTGATAGATGCGGCTGCCTCCTTTCAACTACACAAAGTTTCTGCCTATCAGCCAGGCTAAACACTGTCTTGATTAGTCTGCTACTCATTGGGGTGTCAGTGGTAAGCCTCCTGCAGCCTGAGCTGCACTGAATGCTACACTGACACACCTCTGTAGCCTCTACTCTCCTGAGTAGCCACAAGATGTTTGCTTTGCACATGCACGTGCCAAGCAAACATAGCAAAGGATGGTTTGTGTATGCACCAAGGCTGTGCTCATTCAACAACTGACAGTAAGTCTTCTTCCATCTGTCATCCTCTGCCAGAAATCTACTTAGGGACATCAATGAAATGATCCTAGCCACTGACCTGACAAAGCCTCCTGTGCACCTCTTCCTTTCATTCTTCACCCTAATGTCTTCCAAACAAGCATGTTAAGTTAAAGGCATCTCATTCTGTTCTTGTTTGCAGGGCCTCACTGATGGGTTTATGTTGAATAATTTAGCACTCTGACATATTTCATCCATCTCTGAGTGCCTCTTAAAACAGTGAAGGTCAGGGCATGTACTAAAGCATGAAATACATAAACACATTGAATTCAAAGGCTTAAGCCTGTGGTTCTATGGCTGAAACAATAGCCACACCTCCCCTTGCCTGATCTATTTAAACTCTTCCTTCCTGTTTCATTCAGAAGCATTTTTTCTTTGCCCCACCATCCTTCCCTCCTCCTCCTCCTCCTCCTCCTCCTCCTCCAGTGGCTAGCCTCTGTCCTCAGGGGCTTTTCCTAACCTATCTTTAGCCTAAGGGAATCCTTCCTATGGCACTTCTAGGGGTGAAGCATTCCTCCAGGGTTCCTTGCCTTTGACATCCCTATAGGGTGGTAGTCCTGAGGCACAGAGAGGTGAACAGCCACAACAAAGTTTATTCATCAAACTGCATAAGCACAACACTACACGAAGTTGTGTAAGCACATTGAACATTTGTATTTGAGGCACTGTACCTTTTGTTTTCCCTTTGTTTACTTAGAAGACTGTTTACGTAATGTTAGTAGTTGTGGTGTGTGGAACAGCACTCTGTCTGGCAGCTGACATATCTGGTTATGTTGCCCCCCACTACATCATCAGCATTGCAACCTCACTGACTGTGACATCACTGCTGCTTAAGAACAGCCACCCAGTGGCTTCCAGGTCAGTTACCTGTGATGTCACTGGCAGCGAGAGCACAATGTTGATGATGTAGTGGGGGGGGTGATAGATATTTCAGCTGCCAGGCTTAGAGCTATTCCACACGTCCAGCACAATATTATCACATAGAAGACTTTCCATTGAGCAAAAGGAAAAAGAAAAATACTTCAGAAATAAAAACATTACAACTGACTACTTCTTAAAATTTGTATTATTTTCCTCTCTGCCTATTTTGGCTCCTCTAGCCCTTTAATAGAACTCCAGTACTGTGATGTCAGAAACTTTTAGCTTCGTAGGGGCCCAATGTATTCAATGAGAAACTAAATACATGTTTCTATCCTTTTTCTTATTTTATCATGAACAATTTTTTTTCTTCAGTTTATAGCAGGGGTCATCTACAAAATACCAACAGTCAGTCTACTGAACTCCATAAATCTGAGTTTAGGAGACCGACTGTTGGAAGACTGACAGGGTCTTAATGCAATGCGGAGAGCAATCACCCTGCTCGGCCACCCCTGTACCTCCCATAACTAAAATAACCAACTCTGAGGGTGAGCGGACCTTGGAGTAGGTTACAAATTTTAAAGGGGCAACAATGGGAAAAACAAAAGAACAGAACATGGGTCAAGAGCACTATCCTGGCCGAGTTTCTAATGGCTTAGCCGTCCACACCAAGGGAGCAGCTCAGCCAGCTTCCACATTTTCTCCTGACTTGTAGTCTCCAACTACGGGTAGGTAGCGGTTCATCATATCCGCCACCCTACCCTCATCGGCACCAACTTCTTTCTGTCAGGTGTGAGTGTGTCGGGCTGCTGAACTTGTGATCCTGAATGTCGGGATTCCGAGTGTCAGCATTTAGTAGTAATACATCAAAGCAGTATTTATATACCATCTCAACGGATGAAAAACAGAACACTGTGCATGACTAATACAGTGTCATTCTATTCACCAGTGTAGCTCTTAGAGCTAAAAGAGTAATTGCAGGAGTATAGTGGTGATATAGTAACAAGCTACTTCCCTTATGCAGACTGTTCAACAACACCTTTTCACATTGTATTACTTTATAGCTCACCCTCACCCTTTCTGTGTGCCTTGCTGGTCTTGTGCTAGCCATGTCACATTGCAAGAAATGTAGGTGAAACTGAGGGACACAGATACAGTTTGCTTACAGAGGAGGGTTGCCAGGCATAGGTATTGGTACTGTACATAGGTGTGAATTTAAGTGGGTCCCATTGCTTATGAAATCTTTCCAGTTTATTTTTGTAGGAAAATGATAGCCTTTTCGAAAGCTGCTAGTCTGGCCACTGCCATGTTTCATGTCAGCAGTGGGGGAGGGGGGCGCTGTTTGCCGCCACTTCATTAGGATCGCTCTCTTGACTTCTAGCTGTGCTGTCAGCAACCATCTTTTTGCTCGCCTCTGGTTGGGCTGCAGGATTGAGGTGTCTCCCAGAATTATGAGAGACGCTGCTTCAGGGATGGCTATATTCAGCACCTTGGAGCAGTCTTCTATCACCCCTTCCCAGAAAGCATTTAACCTGGAGCACTCCCACAGGATATGCATCAGGTTAGCATTTGCCAGCCCACGTCTCCAGCAGTTTGAGTGGGTCAGCACCCCATGCGGTGCAGTGCTGCAGGTGTGCGGTACCATCACAACAACATTTTTAACTGAGTTACCTGACTTCTTGCATCAGAGTACATTAGATGGGCATCCTTTTCACCCTGATCCCACACTTTCTGTGTGATATTTATTTGTAGCTCCTGTTCCCACTGTGATCTACATTTGTCTGTGGGATAGGGATGGCTATCCCTGAGCACTGTGTATATTTTACCTGCCACCCTCTTCTCTGCCCCTGTTTTGTGCAGTTACACCAGCCACTCCCATCCTTTTCCTGGGGCCTTGTTGCACTTGCAGGTTCTAATCACCTCCCTGACCTGCAACTATACTTACAAAAATCGGTCATGAGGAGTTGATACCTTACTTGTAGCTGTTGGAAGGATATCAGCATATCTGAGTCCTCTTCCCAGAGGTCAGCAATCTAATGGAGCAGTCAGCAATGAGGTTATGCCCCAGCTTCATCACCCCGGTACCAATGAGCAATCTGGATCCTATGGAGACTTAACTGCCCCTGCTCGGTGTGCTGGTTGTCAGACAAGAGTTTATAGCTTTTGATAAGATTTCACTGTTCTTTTCTTCTGCCTCGGGGGTTCTGGGGGTAATTCAAGGTCTCTCTCTCTCTGACCTATCATCATAATCCTCCCAGTCTAAGTTTGTCTATTACTCTCTGGGTGGTATGGTGGGGAGGGGGACTGGATTTCCAGTATGGAACTGGTGTCCTAAATGAGGTGAGGTGGAACCTATCTAGCACTGTCATTTTTTAAACTGGGTCTGTGAAACTCTGAGCCCAGTCTTCCTAATCTCTACACTATTGTTTTCTTCCCTCTATTGTCTTTGTCACCCTCAATTTGGGCTCCCCACTCCTCTGCCGGTTTCCCCTCATATCTTCCATGGCCTCTCATGTTCTTTCTGATTCTTCGGTCCTTGCTGCTCAGCACTTGGCTAGGTGTGCTACCCCCTCACCTATTTCACTGGACCCTAGTCTGTGTGTGTGTGTGGTGTGAGGAGGGTCTTTTCTGCCCTTGTATTGAGCAGTGAAGGTGTTTTTTTGAACCTAGCATCCTTTGACCCTCCACATTGGGTGTTGTAGCCCTGTTGTCTTTTATGGGGTCATGCACCTGTCTCCTCCCCATAACAAAACACCTCCTTTCTATAGCATCTAGGGTATGTCTGGATAGTGTGGAGGGGAAGGTTATTCCAATCCTATATATGCCTTATTCCACGGTCTTCTGTGCAAGCATTCCCCTCAATACCCTGTCATCCTGTAACACATCCCCTCCTCTGAGCCACACAACCTTATCTCTATTTCCCTCCTCCATTGCTTCTTTCCCCAACTTGTAGCTTTCCCCTTAAAGAGAGATAAAAAAAACTAGCAAATGTAGCAACAGCACATTATATCTTTACAGCATATAATACTTATTAACATACAAACCCTCTTATTTATTAAACCAGGCCCTAGCAGTGAATTTCCCACCCATCAGCCTAAACTGAAACTATTTTTGCTTAAGGCACATACCGTAATGCCATCACATTTCCACAGCAATGAGCAGTTCACTGTCACCTCTGTGGTTTCCTCCTGGCAAGGGACAAGTTCAAACAGTCCTCTCATTCTTCTGCCGTGTCCTGATGCTGCCATCTCTGTGAATGTTGGGGACCCCGGCCTGATCATCTCCTGCAGTATTTCCACACTGTCCACATATTCCACTGCGATCTCATCTGCTGCATTTGCCCCGTCAATCATAGACACTCCCTGCTGTTGTTCTTTGGGTCCCCTGTTCCGCTCATCTCTGGTTCCGTCTTTACTGCTGGAGTCTTCACACCAGATGTACTTGGTTGGTGGTGATGCTTTGGGCCTCGATGATCCTCTTTCTTTCTTTCTTTCTCCATTCTGCCCCAAGATCTAGTCCTGGATCTTAGAGGTTGGAGTCTAGGAGTGTTATTAAGATCTTGTACTTTGTAAGGGAGGCAAGCTGGATTTGGGGGCTGTGCTCCTGTGATCTGCTGGCCATTGTCCACCATTTTAGCTGCTGCCCTGGGCATCACCATTTCCTTGCCAGTGTCCTGGTGTTTATTGTTCCCTGCTCCCTGGCTGCCAGCTCTTTGGTTCCCCTGTGTGTCCCTCAGGTCACCTGGGTACCAGAGCTTTCTGGGACTTGAGGTCCCAAGATGGGTATTTGGCCACATTTCTGTAATCCATTGAATAATGTCCGGTGGGTTGTTCCCCACCATTTCCTTGCCTTCCTTGGATACTCATAGTTCATTCATTTGAAGTCAGCTGCTCTCAGATCTTTTTTTTTCAATTGGCTGAAGGCCTTGTGTTGCATGGCAAACTCATGGAAGAAAGCCTGGAACAGCGAGATTCTGTTGCCCCTGAAATTTAAGTCTCCCAATCCCTGGCAGCCCTGAGAACATGCTCCTTAGTCAAGTATCTGAGCAAGTATGCGATGATGGGCCTAGGGGTATTACCTGGGGCAGCCCTTTGTCCCCGTGTCCTATGAGCCCTTTCAGTTTCAATCTGGGCCCTCCACATGTCACCCAACAGCCTGGGCAGAAAGTCATTCAGAAATTCCTCCATATTTCTTCCTTCCAAGCCCTCGGGGACATCCAGGATACTCATGTTGTTGCGGCATCCCCGATTCTCCCAGTCCCCCGCCCGCTCCCATAAGTTTTGCAATCTGTTCTTATGGTCCTCCAACTTAGCCAGAATCTTGTGCTGCTATAACTCCAGCAAGTCGGATCCCTGCTCCACCACGTTGACTTTATACTGCAACACTCTGTTCTCCTCTGGGGTATGAGCACGAGGCATTTTGACTTCAGCCATGTCCCCCACCCGCTAGCATGTGCATAATGTATCCCAGTTGTTCATTCAACTGCTCCTCTGGTACCGGAGCCATCATACCTTGCCACTGCCTGTGGGATCCACCCGTGTGGGAGAATGTACAGGCAAGATAAATATTTTTTCAGTTATTTTATTTACTTCCCTGTGTGGTTTTTCTGGTGTTTAGCCTGTATCTGAGGTTTGTTTACTGTGAGTATATAAGGCCATGCTGCTGCTGCCAACAGATCTCTCTCTCAGCTATACTTCGTTGTTTTTTAATTTTTTGGCTGTTCTTTAAGTAGACAAATGACCAACTTGTATAATGCCCCTCTTGTGTAAAGGTCCTTAATTAGTTTGACTTGCAAGAGAGTTCTCTATCAGCGCATCTCATCGAGTGACTATCCCGGAACACACCATTAGCATTTGTGGACACAACTGTTACTTTTAACTATCACATCTATTAAATTTTTCCGACTTAAGAGTGGAGTCTGCGATTAAGAAGCCATCTTTTTGCACATCCAAGCCACACACCCATGTTTCTATCCTTTTAAAAGGAAATAGATACTTTTTTCAGAATTAAACTTTGTATTTTATATGTTTGCACTACTGTCATCATCATCATCATGAACTTTATTTCTTTAAAAATACGCAAATCAAATTATCTCAGCACTTGTACAAAAGTAAGACACAGCGGGATAACACATAGCACAAGTTAAAACATTTAAAACCATAAAATTTATTGAAAATATTATCTTGATTCCAGGAAAGTGAGTCTGAATAAATAAGTCTTCAATGCCGACTCATAGCTCTCCATGGTCGGGCACTCCCTCACTGACAGAGGTAGAGAGTTCTACAGGGTTGGGGGAGCAAACAAAAAATCCCTAGCCCCAGATGACTTCAAACAGACCCTGGAAATCTCCAGCAATCCCTTGTTGGCTGATTGAAGTGGGCTCAGGGAGCGATAAGGACACAGGAGTTCTTGCAAATAGCGCAGACCCTGGTCAATCTGTATGATTTTACAATTTTGAAAACAGTAATTGGCCTCTCTTTCCTTCTTTCCAAGTAAAATTTGCTTAAGAAGAAAATTTCACTTGCTAAATTATAACACAATATCACAGGTTTTCAAAAATCACATATTTCTATTAAATATATAATGTTTTGGTTGTAGAAAGTGTTATTTCTCTATAAAACGCAGAAAATAGGTTAACATTTTCCCACTGAAATATTCTTCCAACCTTGCCAGTAAAAGTTTTCTGACATCATAATAAAAGAATTCCAGTGGATTCTTTTTTTACTGGTTGTTGGCAAAATACAAATAAAATTATGAAAAGATAATTACAATAACAAATAAAAGCAAACAAAATGAACTCAGAGGCATCTAAGGTCCCAGACCTTCATTCATTAAGATATAAAGTACCATCCATACTTAGCACCTGCTCTTTAAGGGATCCAAGGGAAGATGTGCCTATTTGTGGATGACACAAAAATCTGTGGTACAGTAAAGGGGGTCAGGACATTGTGGAAAGAACTGAAAAGATTGGAGAAATGGTCAAGAGTCTAGCAACTAAAACTCAGCGCAAACAAGTTAAAAGTTATGTACACAGGGGCCAAGAACCCTAAAATGAAATACTGGATGGAGATGAAGCATTAGAAGAACACTACAGAGGAGATGGATCTGGGGGTCTTTAATAAAGACAACTTAAAGTAATCAGTGCAGTGTAATGGAGCAGTGGGGAAGGCAAATAGGATGCTGGGGGTGCAAAGGCAGAGGCATAGCAACAAAAAGGAAGGTGGTAATCCTTCCCCTGGACAGATCCCTGGAGAGGCCCCATTTAGAATCCTGCCTGCAGTTCTGGCATCCGCACTCAAAAAAGGACAGGGATAGGGTTAAGATGGTGCAAAGGAAGTTAACTAAAATAAGTGTGGGGCAGCAATGGAGAGGATAGAGGACCTCAGCATGTCTACAATGGAAAACAGGAGGGAGAGAGGGGACATGATTGAAATGTTCAAGACTCCTTATGGGATAAAAAGGGTGAGCTGTTCAAGAGGAAGCACAGGGGAGAAGTGAAAGAAATGGGTGGGAAGGAGATTTAGAAAGGATGTTAAAAAAATATTTCTTTACAAAGAGTGTGGTGGGCCAATGGAACATACTGCTGTAATGGCTGTGCTCTGCCCCAAATCAGGGGAAGGATTCAGGCAAGGGGGGCACAGAGATATGCTGTTAGTAAGGATAGTAGGAGAGGAAAACATAGAGGAAGGGGGAGTGAATGACCACTGGGGCATTTACATCATACTATAGGTAGGGAGAGGTGGATGATTCTATGTTTCGGTGTACAAATAGCATTACCCATGTCAAACTACGCTACACATCCAGACTGTAATGGTGCCCAGTCCTCAAAGGAACGCTAGTTACAAGTAACTTGAACATATATGGGGTGTGTTACCCTGCAGCTGCAGGTGATGTTACACCTGCCGGCATCCACAGCCCCTTCCCCCTGCAGGCCACTGAAGCAGAGCCATGCACTGGGGTGGGGGTGGTAGCTCTTGCAGGAGCTGCTAACGATAAAAGGCATCCTATCAGATACCAGTGCCAGTCTGCAAGTGAATCCCTGCCTGTACAGAGTTCAGGGCACGGTGTGATACAGCAGTCCACCAGGACTGCTGTTTCCCTACAGGCACAAACATTAAGTTTCATAACTGTTTTGACCAGTGCCAGAGATAACCTCTCCTACCAAGGATATTGCAAGGGCTGGAGGAAAGAGAGCTGATTGGGCTCGGAATCTTGATGTATGCTTAGGCAGAGGCGGATGGGTAGCCGCAGCTGCTGTCCCTAGGCAAGCATAGTGGCAGCCCTCTCTGCTCTATCTGCCCAACCTACACACTGCAGAGTTTGCTATGTGGATGGCCAGACAGAGGGAGATGCATAGTCACTAATGCTGTCTTTAGACAGGCATAATAGCTACCCCCTATGTCCACCTGACACACCGTGGAGTTTATTTTTTGGATCGAGCTGCTACCCGACCATGCCTCCTGGACCAGACCTTTCCAGCCTGCATATGTAGCAAGGTGCATTGGCTAGACTGGGTGTATGCATTTCCCTATTGTGGGTGCCACAGGGTGCTCTGACAGTACTCATCCTGTGCATATGGAGCACTCTGTCTTTTCTCAGCCCTCCACTTGTGTGGAGGTGCTGGGAACCTTTTCAGGATCGGGCCCTTAGTCCTCTACCTACACCCACTGCAGCAAACTAGATTAGGCAAAAATCCACCCAGTTTCCTTCACACCACTGTGGTCCCCGCTCCCCATGACATCTAATTTGTTTCAACACTGAACCAGCTGCCTGCACTGTTCAAACTGTGGAATAAATATTTTTCATAACATCTGAAATCTTTGGTATAATTTTGAATGTTGATGGTGTGGATCAGGAAGAAACTGTAAAGACCCAAATCCTAGCAAAGTTGTAAGCCTGAGAGAAGCCATGAGACTGAATGCAGGTTATTTTGCATAAGACAACCTTTCTCAACTTTAATATGGAAAAGCTAACTAAATCTGCACCATTGTTAGCTCAGCCAGTCCATATATTGCAGTCCTGCACAAGCGTTTGCCGCCACCGTCTCTGTACAGAACACAAGAGGAGTGAGACACCAGCAGTCATTGCTAGGGAAATTTCACTTCATGGAAGGAGGAACCAGTATCTTGGGGCATTTTCTAAGATTTAAGTGAGACAGTGCAGTCAATGGTGGCTCTGAAATGCAGGACAAAGACTCCAGATGGCAGGATGTGGCCAAGACAGCAGCAGTCAAAATTGGCTGTAAAGTGGGATGTTTCAGGACAGTTGAGTGGTATGCAGGCTCATCATCACACTGCTCCGCTGGCTGGTGCATGGTGTCTTGTAGATGAATGGATACAGCTGTACTCTGATAGACGCGGCTGCATCCTTTCAACTACACAAAGTTTCTGCCTATCAGCCAGGCTAAACACTGTCATGACTGGTCTGTTACTCATTGGGGTGTCAGTGGTAAGCCTCCTGCAGCCTGAGCTGCACTGAATGCTACACTGACACACCTCTGTAGCCTCTACTCTCCTGAGTAGCCACAAGATGTTTGCTTTGCGCATGCACGTGCCAAGCAAACATTGCTAAGGATAGTTTGTGTATGTAGCAAGGCTGTGCGCATTCAACAATTGACAGTAAGTCTTCTTCCATCTGTCATCCTCTGCCAGAAATCTACTCAGGGACATCAACGAAAAGATCTTAGCCACTGACCTGACAAAGCCTTCTGTGCACCTCTTCCTCTCATTCCTCACCCTAATGACTTCCAAACATGCATGTTAACAAGTTAATGGCATCTCGTTCTGTTCTTGCTTGCAGGGCCTCCCTGATAGGTTTACGTTGAATAATTTAGCACCCTGACATATTTCATCCATCTCAGCGTGCCTCTTAAAACAGTGAAGGTCAGGGCATGTACTAAAGGGTGAGATACTTAAACACATTGAATTGAAAGGCTTAAGCCTGTGGTTCTAAGGCTGAAACAACAGCCATACCTCCCCTTGCCAGATCTATTTAAACTTTTCTTTCCTGTTTCATTCAGAAGCATTTTTCCTTTGCCCCACCATCCTTCTCTCCTCCTCCTCCTCCAGTGGCTAGCCTCTCACCTCAGGGGCTTTTCCTAACCTATCTTTAGCCTAAGGAAATCCTTCCCATAGCTCCTCTAGGGGTGAAACCCTCCTCCAGGGTTCTTTGCCTTCAACATCCCTACAGGGTGGTAGTCCTGAGGCACAGAGAGGTGAACAGCCACAACAAAGTTTATTCATCAAGTTGCCTAAGCACAACACCACACTAAGTTGTGTAAGCACATTGAACATTTGTATTTGAGGTACTGTACCTTTTTGTTTTCCTTTTGCTTACTTAGAAGATTGTTTACCTAATGTTGGTAGTTGTGGTGTGTGGAACAGCACTCTGTCTGACAGCTGACATATCTAGTTATGTTGCCCACCACTACATCATCAGCATTGTGACCTCACTGACTGTGACATCATTGCTGCTTATGAACAGCCACTCAAAGGCTGCCAGGTCAGTTACCTGTGATGTCACTGCCAGTGAGAGCACAATGTTGATGATGTAGTGGGGGGAGCGATAGATATGTCAGCTGCCAGGCTTAGGGCTATTCCACACGTCCAGCACAATATTATCACATGAAAGACTTTCCATTGAGCAAAAAGAAAAAGAAAAATACTTCCGAAATAAAAAAGTTACAACTGACTACTTCTTAAAATTTGTATTGTTTTCCTCTCTGCCTATTTTGGCTCCACTAGCTCTTTAATAGAACTCTGGTATTGTGATGTCAGAAACTGCCAGCTACTTAGGGGCCCAATGTATTCAATGAGAAACTAAATGCATGTTTCTATCCTTTTTTCAATTTTATCATGAACGATTTTTATTGTTGTTTTTTTCAGTTTGTAACAGTATCAAAGCAGGGGCCATCAGCAAAATACCAACAGTCAGTCTCCTGAATTCCATAAGTCTGAATTTAGGAGACCGACTGTTGGAAGACTGACAGGGTCTTAGTGCAATGCGGAGAGCAATCACCCCTCTCTGCCTCCCCATACCCATCATAACTAAAATAACCAACTCCGATGGTGAGTGGACCTTGGAGTAGGTTACACATTTTATGGGGGCAACAACAGGAAGAACAAAAGAACAGAACCCGGGTCGAGAGCACCCTGCTGGCCGAGTTTCTAATGACTTAGCCCTCCACACCAAGGAAGCAGCTTGGCCAGCTTCTGAGTTTTCTCCTGACTTGTAGTCTCCGACTATGGGTAGGTAGCGGTTCATCATATCCGCTACCTTACCCTCATCGGCACCAACTTCTTTCTGTTAGGCCGGTGTGTGTCGGGCTGCTGAACTTGGGATCCTGAATGTCGGGATTCCGAGTGTCGGCATTTAGTAGTGATACATCAAAGCAGTATTTATATACCATCCCAATGGATGAAAAACAGAACATTGAGCATGACTAATACAGTGACATTCTATTCACCAGTGCAGCTCTTAGAGCTAAAAGAGTAATTGCAGGATTATAGAGGTGATACAGTAACAAGCTACTTCCATTATGCAGACTGTTCAACAACTCCTTTACACATTGTAGTACTTTATAGCTGACCCTCACCCTTTCTGTGTGCCTTGCTGGTCTTGTGCTAACCATGTCACATTGCAAAAAATGTAGGTGAAACTGTGGGACACAGATATAGTTTGCTTACAGAGGAGGGTTGCCAGGTGTAGGTATTGGTACTGTACATAGGTGTGAATTTAAGTGGGTCCCATTGCTTATGAAATCTTTCCAGTTTGCTTTTGTAGGAAAAGGATAGCCTTTCGAAAGCTGCTAGTCTCGCCACTGCCATGTTTCATGTCAGCAGTGGGGGGGGGGTGTTGTCCCCACTTCATTAGGATTGCTCTCTTGACTTCTAGCTGTGCTGTCAGCAACCATCTTTTGCTCGCTCTGGTTGGGCTGCAGGATTGAGGTGTCTCCCAGAATTATGAGAGACGCTGCTTCAGGGATGGCTATATTCAGCACCTTGGAGCAGTCTTCTATCACCCCTTCCCAGAAAGCATTTAACCTGGAGCACTCCACAGGATATGCATCAGGTTAGCATTTGCCAGCCCACGCCTCCAGCAGTTTGAGTGGGTCAGCACCCCATGGGTGCAGTGCTGCAGGTGCGGTGTACCATCACAACAAATATTTTAACTGAGTTACCTGACTTCTTGCGTCAGAGTACATTAGATGGGCATCCTTTACACCCTGATCCCACACTTTCTGTGTGATATTTATTTGTAGCTCCTGTTCCCACTGTGATCTTCATTTGTCTGTGGGACTGGGATGGTTATCCCTGAGCACTCTGTATATCTTACCTGCCACCCTCTTCTGTGCCCCTGTTTTATGCAGTTACACCAGCCACTCCCATCCTTTTCCTGGGGCCTTGTTGCACTTGCAGGTTCTAATCACCTCCCTGACCTGCAACTATACTTCCAAAAATCGGTCTTGAGGAGTTGTTACCTTACTTGTAGCTGTTGGAAGGATATCAGCATATCTGAGTCCTCTTCCCAGAGGTCAGCAATCTAACAGAGCAATCAGCAATGAGGTTATGCCCCAGCTTCGTCACCCCAGTACCAATGAGCAATCTGGATCCTAAGGAGACTTAACCGCCCCTGCTCAGTGTGCCAGTTGTCAGACAAGAGTTTATAGCTCTTGATAAAATTTCTCTGTTCTTTTCTTCTGCCTCAGGGGTTCCGAGGGTAATTCGAGGTCTCTCTCTCTCTGACCTATCATCACAATCCT
Source organism: Neoceratodus forsteri (assembly GCA_016271365.2). NCBI lineage: Eukaryota > Metazoa > Chordata > Ceratodontiformes > Ceratodontidae > Neoceratodus > Neoceratodus forsteri. The sequence goes on from CM057451.1 coordinate 765,041,197, forward strand.
CCCCGTCTAAGTTTGCCTATTACTCTCTGGGTGGTACGGTGGGGAAGGGGTGGTACTGGAGTTCCAGTATGGAACTAGTGTCCTAAATGAGGTGAGGTGGAACCTATCTGGCACTGTCATTCTTTTAAACCGGGCCTGTGAACCTCTGAGCCCGGTCTTCCTAATACCTACACTATTGTTTTCTTCCCTCTATTGTCCTTGTCACCCTCAATTTGGGCTCTCCACTCCCCTGCTGGTTCCCCTCATATCTTCCATGGCCTCTCATGTTCCATCTGATTCTTGGTCCCTGCTGCTCAGCACTTGGCTAGGTGTGCTACACCCTCACCTCTTTCAATGGACCCTAGTCTGTGTGTGTGTGTGTGTGTGTGTGTGTGTGTGTGTTGTGGGGAGGGTCTTTTCTGCCCCTGTATTGAGTGGTGAGGGTGTTTTTTTGAACCTAGCATCCTTTAACCCTCCACACTGGGTGTCGTAGCCCTGTTATCTTCTATGGGGTCACGCACCTGTCTCTTCCCCATAACAAAACACCACCTTATTAGAGCATCTAGGGTATGTCTTGATAGTGTGTGGGAAGGTTATTCCAATCCTACATATGCCTTATTCCACGGTCTTCTGTGCAAGCATTCCCCTGCAATTCCCCACCATCCTGTAACACATCCCCTCCTCTGTGCCACACAACCTAATCTCTATTTTCCTCCTCCGTTGCTTCTTTCCCCAACTTGTAGCTTTCCTCTTATAGAGAGATAAAAAAAAACTAGCAAATGTAGCAACAGCACATTATATCTTTATATCACAAAATACTTATTAACATATGAACCCTTTTATTTATTAAACCAGGCCCTAGCAGTGAATTTCCCACCAATCAGCCTAAACTGAAACTATTTTTGCTTAAGGCGCATACCGTAGTGCCATCACATTTCCACACCAGTCAGCAGTCCGCTGTCACCTCTGTGGTTTCCTCTTGGCAAGTGACAAGTTCAAACAGTTCTCTCATTCTTCTGCCGTGTCCTGATGCTGCCACCTCTGTGAATGTTGGGGACCCCAGCCTGATTAGCTCCTGCAGAATTTCCACACTGTCCATATATTCCACCGGGATCTCATCTGCTGCATTTGCCTGTCGATCATAGACACTCCCTACTGTTGTTCTTTGGGTCCCCTGTTGCACTCATCTCTGGTTCCGTCTTCACTGCTGGAGTCTTCACACCAGATGTACTTGGCTGGTGCTGATGCTTTGGACCTCAATGATCCTCTTTCTCTCCCAATTCTGCTCCAAGATCTAGTCCTGGATCTTAGAGGTTGGGGTCTGGGAGTGTTATTAAGATCTTCTTGTACTTTGTGAGGGAGGCAAGCTGGATTTGGGGGCTGTGCTCCGGTGATCTGCGGGCCATTGTCTACCATTTCAGCTGCTGCCCTGGTCATCACCATTTCCTTGCCAGTGTCCTAGTGTTTATTGTTGCGTGCTCTCTGGCAGCCAGCTCTTTGGTTCCACTTTGTGCCCCTCTGGTCACCTGGGTACCAGAGCTTTCTGGGACTTATTGTCCCAAGACAGATATTTTGCCACATTTCTGTAATCCATTGAATAATGTCCTGTGGGTTGTTCCCCACCATTTCCTTGCCTTTCTTGGATACCCATAGTCCATTCATTTGAAGTCAGCTGTCTTCAGATCTTTTTTCAATTGGCTGAAGTCCTTGTGTTGCATGGCAAACTCATGGAAGAAAGCCTGGAATGGTGAGATTCTGTTGTCTCTGAAATTTAAGTCTCGCAATTCTCTGGCAGCCCTGAGAACATGCTCCTTAGTCGAGTATCTGAGCAAGTATGCGAAGATGGGCCTAAGGGTATTACCTTGGGCAGCCCTTTGTCCCTGTGTCCTATGAGCCCTTTCAGCTTCAATCTGGGCCCTCCATCTGTCTCCCAACAGCCTGGGCAGGAAGACATTCAGAAATTCCTCCAGATTTCTTCCTTCCAAGCCCTCGAGGACACCCAGGACACTTACGTTGTTGCGGCATCCCTGGTTCTCCTGGTCTTCCACCCACTCTCATAATTTTTGTAGTCAGTTCTTATGGTCCTCCAACTTATCCAGAATCTTGTGCTGGTATGTCTCCAGCATGTCAGATCTCTGCTCCACCACGTTAACTTTATCCTGCAACACTCTGATCTCCTCTGTGGTATGTGCAAGGGCCATTTTGACTACAGCCACGTCCACCACCAGCACTTCTAGCATGTGCATAATGTATCCCAGTTGTTCATTCAACCGCTTCTCTGGTACCGGAGCCGTAATGCCTTGCCACTGCCTGTGGGATCCATCCATGTGGGAGAACGTACAGGCAAGGTAAATACTTTTTCAGTTATTTTATTTACTTCCCTGTGTGATTTTTCGGGTGTTTAGAATGTATCTGAGGTTTGTTTACTGTCAGTATGTATGGCCATGCTGCCGCTGCCAACAGATCTCTCTCTCCGCTATTCTCTGTTGTTTTTTAACTTTTCGGCTGTTCGTTAAGTAGACAAACGCCCAACTTGTATAGTGCCCCTCTTGTGTAAAGGCCCTTAATTAGTTAGACTGCAATGCTGCTCTCAGTTGACTTGCAAGAGAGTTTTCTATCAGTGCATCTCATCAAGTGACTAACCCGGAACACACCATTAACATTTGCGGACACAACTGTTACTTTTAACTATCACATCTATTACTTTCTTTCCAAGTTAAGAGTGGAGTCTGCGATTAAGAAGCCATCTTTCTGCACATCCAAGCCACACACCCATTTTTCTATCCTTTTAAAAAGAAATAGATACCTTTTTCAGAAATAAACTTTATCATTTATATGTTAGCACTACTGTCATCATCATCATCATCATCATCATCAACTTTATTTCTTTAAAAATGTGCAAATCAAATTATCTAACCACTTGTACTAAAGTAAGACACAGCTGATTAACACATAGCACAAGTTAAAACATTTAAAACCATAAAATTTATTAAAATATTATCATGATTCCAGGAAACTGAGTCTGAATAAATAAGTCTTCAATGCCGACTCAAAGCTCTCCATGGTCGGGCACTCCCTCACTAACCGAGGAAGAGAGTTCCACAGGGTTGGGGCAGCAAACAAAAAAGCCCTAGCCACAGATGACTTCAAACAGTCCCTGGGAATCTCCAGCAATTCCTTGTTGGTTGATTGAAGTGGGCTGAGGGAACAATAAGGACGCAGGAGTACTTGCAAATAGTGCAGACCCTGTTCCATCTGTATGATTTTACAATTTTTAAAATAGTAATTGGCCTCCAATTCCTTCTTTCCAAGTAAAATTTGTTTAAGAAGAAAATGTCACTTGCTAAATTATAACACAATATCACAGGATTTCAAAAAATTACATATTTCTATTAAATATATGATGTTTTGGTGGTAGAAAGTGTTCTTTCTCTACAAAACGCAGAAAACAGGTTTGCATTTTCCCACTGAAATATTCTTCTAACATTGCCAGTAAAACTTTTCTGACATCATAATAAAAGAATTCCAGTGGATTCTTTTTTTACTAGTAGCTGGCAAAATACAAATAAAATTATGAAAAGATAATTACAATAACAAATAAAAGCAAACAAAATGAACTCAGAGGCCTCTAAGGTCCCAAACTTTCATTCATTAAGATAAAGAGTGCATCCATATTTAGCACCTGCTCTTTAAGGGATCCAAGGGAAGGTGTGCCTATTTGTAGATGACACACAAATATGTGATACAGCAGAGGGGGTCAGGACATTGAGGAAAGAACTGAAAAGATTGGAGAAATGGTCAAGAGTCTAGCAACTAAAACTCAGTGCAAACAAGATAAAAGTTATGTACACAGGGGTCAAGAACCCAAAAATGAAATACTGGATGGAGATGAAGCATTAGAAAAACACTACAGAGGAGATGGATCCGGGGGTCTTTAATAAAGACAACTTAAAGCAATCAGTGCAGTGCAATAGAGCAGTGGGGAAGGCAAATAGGATGCTGGGGGTGCAAAGGCAGAGGCATAGCAACAAAAAGGAAGGTGGTAATCCTTCCCCTGGACAGATCCCTGGAGAGGCCCCATTTGGAATCCTGCCTGCAGTTCTGGCATCCACACTCAAAAAAGGACAGGGATAGGGTTAAGATGGTGCAAAGGAAGTTAACAAAAATAAGTGTGGGGCAGCAATGGAGAGGACGAGGACCTCAACATGTCTACAATGGAAATCAGGAGGGAGAGAGGGGACATGATTGAAATGTTCAAGACTCTTTATGGGATAAAAAGGGTGAGCTGTTCAAGAGGAAGCACAGGGGAGAAGTGAAATAAATGGGTGGGAAGGAGATTTAGAAAGGATGTTAAAAAAGTATTTCTTTACAAAGAGTGTGGTGGAAAAATGGAACATACTGCTGTAATGGCTGTGCTCTGCCCCAAATCAGGGGAAGGATTCAGGCAAGGTGGCACAGAGATATGGTGCTAGTAAGGATAGTAGGAGAGGAAAACATAGAGGAAGGGGGAGTGAATGACCACTGGGGCATTTGCATCGTACTATAGGTAGGGAGAGCTGGATGATTCTATGTTTCAGTGTACTAATAGCATTACCCATATCAAACTATGCTACGCATCCAGACTGTAATGGCGCCCAGTTCTCAAAGGAACTCTAGTTATAAGTAACTTGAACATATATGGGGTGTGTTACCCTGCAGCTGCAGGTGATGTTACACCTGCCGGCATCCACAACCCCTTCCCCCTGCAGGCCACTAATGCAGAGCCATGCACTGGGGTGGGGGTGATAGCACTCACAGGAGCTGCTCCAGATAAGGGGTATCCTATCAGATACCAGTGCCAGTCTGCAAGTGAATCCCTGCCTGTACAGAGTGCAGGGCACGGTGTGATACAGCAGTCCACCAGGACTGCTGTTTCCCTACAGGCACAAACATTAAGTTTCATAAATGCTTTGGCCAGTGCCACTGATAACCCCACCCACCAAGGATATTGCAAGGGCTGGAGGAAAGAGAACTGATTGGGCTCAGAATCTTGATGTATGCTGAGGCAGAGGCGGATGGGTAGCCAGAGCTGCTGTCCCTAGGCAGGCATAGTGGCAGCCCTCTCTGCCCAACCTACACACTGCAGAGTTTGCTATGTGGATGGCCAGACAGAGGGGGATGGCAGTCACTAATGCTGTCCCTAGACAGGCATAATGGCCACCCCATCTGTCCACCTGACACACTGTGGAGTTTAGTTTTTGGATCGAGCTGCTACCAGACCATACCTCCTGGACCAGACCTGTCCAGCCTGCATATGTAGCAAGGTGCATTAGCTAGATTGGGTGCATGCATTTCCCTATTGCGGATGCCACAGGGTGCTCTGACAGTGCTCATCCTGTGCATATGAAGCACTCTGTGTTTTTTTCTCAGCCCTCCACTTGTGTGGAGGTGCTGGGAACCTTTTAAAGGATTGGGCCCTTAGTCCTCTACCTACTCCCACTATAGCAAACTAGATTTGGCAAAAATCCACCCAGTTTCATTCACACCACTGTGGTCCCCACTCCCTATGACATCTAATTTGTTTCAACACTGAACCAGCTGCCTGCACTGCTCAAACTGTGGAAAAAATATTTTATATAACATCTGAAATCTTTGGTATAATTTTGAATGTTGATGGTGTGGATCAGGAAGAAACTGTAGAGACACAAATCCTAGCATAGTTGTAAACCTGAGAGAAGCCATGAGACTGAATGCAGGTTGTTTTGCATAAGACAACCTTGCTCAACTTTAATATGGAAAAGCTAACTAAATCTGCGCCATTATTAGCTCAGCCAGTCCATATATTGCAGTCCTGCACAAGCGTTTGCTGCCACTGTCTCTATACAGAACTCAAGTGGAGTGAAACACCAGCAGTCACTGCTAGGGAAATTTCATTTAATGGAAGGAGGAACCAGTACTTTGGGGCATTTTCTTAGATTTCAGTGAGACAATGTACATAAGCAGGAAGCTGATAAGGACAGAGGTCTGGGTTTATATTCTGTTTTAACTGAAATATTTGAATAGTTTTGTATGTGAAATTAGTTCTCTGTGTTAAAAATTACTACTTTGAGTTAGAACTGATACTTGGGCTGTGATATTGTCACTTTTGGGGCTTGGGAACACTTGTTTGGCACTGGCAGTGATAAATTAGAGTGAAATTTAAATGTGATGTTTGCCCGGTGTTAGGGGGAGGGGAAAATTAACAAGAATCACCTTGTCTTTCATTGTTCACTTGAGAACATAAGCAGCAGGCAGGTAAGGACAGAGATCTGGGTTTATATTCTGTTTTAACTGAAATATTTTAATAATTTTATACGTAAAATTAGTTCTGTGTGTTAAACATTACTACTTTGAGTTAGATCTGTTACTTGGGCTGTGATGTTGTAACTTTTGGGGCTTGGGAACACTTTTTTGGCAGTGATAATTAGAGTGAAATTTAAATGTGATGTTTGCCTGGTTCTTAAATACTGAAAAGCCACTGGGGGTTGGGATTTAAGGGCTGTGTATTTCTGTTTGGGACTGAATTTTGAAGCAACAGGAACTGGTGGGCCTGTGACATCATACGGTACCTGATGTCTGCATACACACACTGTTAGTGGGACTGGACATACACTGGACTGTATGTGTTTGTGAGACTTGGGAACTTTATTGCTGGGATTGAAATTGGGCTTGTAAATAACTGCAGTTAGTATAGAGAAAAACTGTATTCCAGGGGGAAGGGACTGAGAAAAGGGGTGCGTGCCATTATAAACAGAAGGGGCCATACAGGGTGGCCATATTCCACCATGGCAGGCATCTTCGGAAGGGTTGTAGGCTGCACAGGCTGTGGGATGGCAATAATTCTCAATTTGGCCTGGAGAGAGGGAGGCTACCCACTCTGTAGACAGCTATCTTGTATCAGGAGTGAAGTATATTGGTTAAGGAGTAAGCTGGGGGAGTTGGGGCGGTGTCCAAGGATAAGGGGTGTGGATATGGGCAGCAAAAGGGTGGGACTGAGTGGAGGCTGGGACAATGCTCTGAAATTACAGGACGTTATGTTACAGCAAGCAGGAGGGGGGATATTAGGGACAGAGGACCCTTAGATAGGGATGTTGATGCTAAGGGGAAAGCGTACGGGGTGAACATTCTTAATACAAAGAAAGTGCAGGGGGAAGAGTCAGGAGGGGCTGTTGTGGGGAAGCCTAAAACAGCAGACTGTGGGAAGGAACTCCTAAGGAGAACAGAGCAAGAGGGAGGAAGAGGGGCAGTTTAGAGGTGCAGTCAGGGGAAACTCGGGTTACTTGATGGAGGCTGACATAGAGTGTCACAATAAATTTGAGCTACTAAGCAACCTAGAGGGGGAGGAAGGGGTTGGGGGAAATGAAGAAACTGATACAGTGGCCAGGGGAAGGGAGTCGGATACCCATAAGGCATCACAGACCGGCAATGGAAAGGATAAAAATAGTCCAGAGGGAGAAGGGGAAACATAAATGTTAAGCAGATGGGGGAGATGCAACATATTGCAAACATGAGGGAGGAGAGCATGACTGGAGAGAAACTGGGAGACAAGGAGGTTGGGGAGGAGCCCCCCTTCAGCAGGGGGATCAATACCAAGGATGGGGCCCTAGCTAAAGGGGACCCACAGAGAGCCTCTGGAGGTAGGGGTACTATTACAAGGGGGAGGATGGCAGTGTGGGGGAAGGGGAAACCATCAGGGCCAGGATAAATGGTTCGGATAAGAGAGGGTTAAAGGTGACACCTATTCAAAGGGAGTCTGAGTTAAGTGGGCAACTAACGAGGGAGGCAGAAAGAGGAGGGTGACAAGGGGGTCTCTAATAAGGCAGAAAGACTCCCATGGAATTGAGATCATGAATAAAGGGGGGGATGGGGGGCTGAGAGTGCATAGCGGAGGTAATCATAAGGATGATGGCGGTGTTAAGGTTCTGTTATTGGGAGACTCAATGATTAGGGGTATCCAGTGGGAGAGACAGGGGGGTGGATGCCATAGCCAGGTGAAGGTAGTGAGTATCTCTGGGCTGACAGTGCACAGAGCAAAGTTCATGGTGTACGAACTGGTTAGGGATTGTGGAGGGAAACCGGATTTCCTGGTGCATTTGGGAACTAACAATCTAGACGGAAATAGCATTTTGGAAATCCAAGCAAGGTTCCAAGAACTTGCCAGAGTCTGTCAGGATAATGGATGCAACATTTCCATTTCGGAGATATTGCCAGTACCAAAGGCCTCAGTGGAGAAAAAAATGAAGATCACAGATGTTAATGACTGTCTCAGGAAGGGGGGTGAAGAAGGTGGGTTGGTGGTGTTAGGGAACTGGAAAGGAGTTTGGGAGGATAACAGACTGTATGCCAAGGACAGGCTTCATCTTGCCCCATTAGGGAAGGAAGTCCTTAAACGGGATGGCTGACTACATTCAAGAAAGGTGGGGTTTAAACTTGTGAGGGGGAGAAGGGATAAGGGAGGGGCTGACCAGAAGCCCTCTCCTCCAGATGAGGGATAGCCTTCAAACCCAAGGGGAGGGGGAAACAGACTGGGGTGGAGGTTTCAGGAGGAGCAGAGGGAGGATGGAAGTATAAGGAACCTGGGTGGGGTTCAACAAAGGGGATCAGGGATAATGGGTGGGGGTTGGTGTTAGTAAATGCCAGGAGCTTGGGAAACAAGTTGCCAGAGTTCCAGGCCATGCTGTTCGAGGGGGGAGGGTGGATGTGGTGGTGGTCACGGAGACGTGGGCCAACAAAAACCATGACTGGGACCTAAACGTGTGGGGGTAAATTATGCTTAGGAAGGATAGAAAGGACGGCAGAGGGGGTGGAGTGGCTATGTTCATTAGAGATGACATAGAAATTGCTAGGGTAGAAGAGGCAGAGGGAAACGTGGAGGCCTTATGGGTCACCTTAAGATCCCCAGCAGGAGATAAGGTCAAGCTGGGTGTAGTATATAGACCACCAGGGATGGGTGATGTTCTGGAGGATGGTTTGCTGGACAACATCCTTGCCCAGTGTGGACCAAAAGGGGAAGGAGTGATGTTGATGGGGGACCTTAATATGCCAGGTACAAACTGGGGAACCATGTCCTCTAAGGTGGCCAAGGAGCAGAGGCTGCTGGACGGCTTCCAGGATGTGTTCTTAACACAGCATGTGATGGAGCCCACAAGGGAGGGGCATGTCCTGGACGTGGTTCTGGCAGATAGGGATCTGGTAAGGGACCTGGTTGTAGAGGATCCCATGACTGGGAGCGACCACAATACTGTCTGGTTTCAAATAAACATGGGGGAGGGGGGTGAGATCTAGGACACTGGCAGTGGACTTCAGGGGGGCAGACTTTGTGGGCATGGGAAATATTCTCAAGGATCACTTGAAGGGGATTACATCAATGACAAATGTGGAAAAGAGATGGGAGGTCATAAACCGGGGACTTCATGAGGCAGTCAGGACCTGCGCTAAGGTGAAACGTAAGGGAGCAAGGTCACATAAACCATGCTGGTGGTCCAGTGAGGTTCAGGTAGCAGTCAGAGAAAAGAAGACGACCTACAAAAAATATAAAACAACAAGAGGGGATAGGGATAAGGAAATGTACCATCTTGCATCTAGAAAAGTCACCCAGATGGTGAGGGGGGCAAAGTCCGGTAAAGAGCAATGGCTGGCACAGGGGATACATGGAGGGGAAAAGGGGTTATTCTGGTACATTGGGAGTGGAGAAATCTAAGGGCCATCTCAACAGATTGAGATCAGAAGGAGGGTGGGTGGAAGAGGCAAGGACCAGGCAGAGGTATTTAACGAGTACTTTGCCTCTGTGTTCACTAGGGAGGTGGATGGGATATCTACAAAGCAAGGCACGATGGGGATAGAAGCGGCAGTGAGTGGGATCAGGGGAGCAACAGAAATGGAGCAAGAGGGAGGGAGAGGTACCCCAGGGGTGTCACATCAGGATAAGGATAAAAAGGCCAGTAAGGTGGAGGGGACAGATGATGCTATCTCTGCCAAAAGGGTGTGGTTAGCCCTCAATGCCCTAAAGAAAGACAAATCTCCTGGGCCAGATGGCATTCATCTGAGAGTACTATGGGAATTGGTGGACATACTGGCTGCACCCCTGGCAGAGCTCTTCAACAGGTCACTTGAAACAGGGAGGATACCTAGGGATTGGCGAGAGGCACATGGGTGCCAATCCATGAAGGGGGGTCAAGGGAAGTACCAGATAACTATAGACCCATCAGTTTGACCTTGGTGGTGAGAAAACTAATGGAGAGTATACTAAAGGAACGATTGGGTGTGTACTTGGAGGAGGTGGGAGGTCTGGATAGTCGGCAACATGGGTTTGTGCCAGGTAGATCATGTCAAACCAATCTTGTGGAGTTCTACGAATGGGTAACATCAGAACTGGACAGGGGAAAGCCTGTGGATGTATTATTCTTGGACTTCAGCAAGGCGTTTGACTCTGTCCCCCACAATGGTCTGGTGGAGAAACTGATGGGGTTGGGAGTAGGCCCTTAGATGGTCAGATGGATTGAAAACTGGCTAGCTGGATGCACCCAGAGAGTAGTGGTCTTTGGGGAGCTCTTGAACCCTAGAGAGGTTGGTAGTGGGGTACCTCAGGGCTCGGTCCTGGGTCCGATCCTGTTTAATGCATACATATCGGACATCAGGGAGGGTATAGGGTGTGAAATGAGTCTCTTCGCTGATGACTCCAAGATGGGAGCAGTAGTTGAGGGAGAAGAGTGGAGGTTGGCCCTGCAAGGGGACCTGGACACCCTGGAAAGCTGGGCTCACACATGGAAATTAAATTGCAATATCACCAAGTGCAAGGTGTTACATCTTGGGCGGGGAAAGCCTAAACACAGGTACACCCTGGGAGGGGAGGCGCTGGAGGCCTCAATAGGGGGAAAAGACCTAGGGGTCATGGTGGATGCATGTATGAATAACTCTGAGCAGTGCAGAAAAGCGGCTAGCAAGGCAAACAGGATGTTGGGATGCATCATAAGGGGGATCACCTCTAGGAGCAAGGAAGTGATTCTGACGCTGTACAATACACTGGTTAGACCACATCTTGAGTACTGTGTACAGTACTGGAGACCACACTTGAAGAGGGACATACAGCTCCTGGAGAGGGTACAGAGGAGGGCAACTAAGATGATACGAGGGCTAGGGGATTTGACTTATGAGGACAGACTTGAGGAGCTCTGCCTGTTTTCATTGGAGAGAGAGGAGACAGGGGACATGATTGAGGTCTTCAAGTACCTCAAGGGAATAAATAGGGTAAACATGGAGGGATCTTTGGACTAAAGCAGGAGGTATCACCAGAGGGCATGGTTTGAAGTTGGAAGGTGGAAGGGTGAGGGGAAAAGGAGGAGTTTTCACTGAGAGGGGTGGACCTTGAATGCACTGCCTGGCGAGCTGGTTCCAGATCCACAGTGGAGGGCTTCAAGAGAGGGTGGGACAGACACAGAAAGTGGATGTATCAGATGATGGCCTGTCCCAGGGGGGTGGGGATGGATGATAGGGGTTTCTGGAACACAAGAGGGGGGAGGGCCTCGGCACCCAACTAGGGATCTGAGGTTTGAGCAGACTCAATGGACCGTAAGGCCTAATCTGCTGGCAAATAGTATGTTAGTATGTTACAATGCGGCCAATGGTGGTTCTGAAAAGCAGGACAAAGACTCCAGATGGCAGCATGTGGCCAGGACAGCAGCAGTCAAAATTGGCTGTAAAGTGGGATGTTTCAGGACAGTTGAGTGGTATGCAGGCTCATCATCACACTGCTCAGCTGGCTGGTGCATGGTATCTTATAGATGAAAGGATACAGCTGTACTCTGATAGACGCGGCTGCCTCCTTTCAACTACACAAAGTTTCTGCCCATCAGCCAGGCTAAACACTGTCATGATTGGTCTGCTACTTATTGGGGTGTCAGTGGTAAGCCTCCAGCAGCCTGAGCTGCATTGAATGCTACACTGATACACCTCTGTAGCCTCTGCTCTCCTGAGTAGCCACAAGATGTTTGCTTTTCACATGCACGTGCCAAGCAAACATAGCAAAGGATGGTTTGTGTATGCACCAAGGCTGTGCTCATTCAATAACTGACAGTAAGTCTTCTTCCATCTGTCATCCTCTGCCACAAATCTACTCAGGAACATCAATGAAAAGATCCTAGCCACTGACCTGGCAAAGTCTCCTGTGCACCTCTTCCTCTCATTCTTCACCCTAATGACTTCCAAACAAGCATGTTAACAAGTTAAAGCCTTCTCATTCTGTTCTTGTTTGCAGGGCCTCCCTGATGGGTTCATGTTGAATAATTTAGCACCCTGACATATGTCATCCATCTCTGAGTGCCTCTTAAAACAGTGAAGGTCAGGGCATGTACTAAAGGGTGAGATACACCTCTCTGATTATGTTTAGTCAACCGTAGTTTACACAAATTAAACCAGCTTTCCATAAAGGTACAAAATTCACCATTACAATGAAAAACAACCTTTGAGCTTGCATTTAACTGGAATCGCATTCACAAACCTGGGAAAGTCTCCCTAAGAGTCATTAGGCTTTCAGAAAATAGCTGGCGAAAGTGATGACCCCATTCAACAGAAGCAGGAGGCTTGTCAGAGGATAAAAAGCTATTATTCTCTTTAGGAGCATATAACTTGTAATCACAGAACAATTTCAGAATACAATTTCAGAACTGCTTCCAATTTGCAGTTTTCTTAACGGTGGTATTTACAAATAATAGGGCCTGAAATTCTACAACAAAATGTAATTTTAATAGAAAAAAGGCAAAGCAGGCCTTCTGACACAGAGGATTATAATAATGGTGCATCAGCATGAAGGGCCCATTATGCTAGATCTCGTAATGAAGCTACCAGAAAAAGAGTCTTGTAAGGACTACAGTTTATTATGTAGCTTGTAACGTATAATCCCATGCTAGGATTAGAACCCAGGTTGCTGACTTTGATGGTGTGACTTAACCCCTAAACTTAAAGATGCGATCCACTTTAATGTGTCTTTGCTGTGTAACGGTTGCATTTTGGTTTAACAAGCAAGGGACTTAGGGGTGATATTCAAAAGTTTTGTGCCTGGCACTAATTATTAGCACTTGTGCTGCACCCATTTAGTCCCCGTTTCTCAAATTCAGAGAATTGCACTGTGCTTGTCATTAGTGCTGGTGGTTGAGTGCTAAGTTAATAAATACAGCACCCAAACAGGGGAGTGATGACATACATATCATATGCAGTGCGGTATTTAGAGATTTAGCACTGCACTAGTGGAATAGTGCAGCACAAATACTGACTATGAAATGCAAGTCTAAGTCTGGGGCCAACTGCAGAGGCTGGGGAGAGGCGTAGCAGAACACACACACACACACACACACACACACAGAGCTGACAATGAAATGGCTCACATTTTGTACCTGATGTATCTGGTCATGCAGGATGAGGAGAGGCCCAATTTCCCATTGAGCCCTGGCACAGGCCCTATAGGCACTATGCTTCAAACAGATAGTGCCATCCACGAGTCACATTCAAAGTCCTCAGTAACAAGCAAATCATGGGCCAGCACAGGCTCAACAGGCACATGATCATGCAATTGGGTGAGCTGTTGCATGACCAGCTCTGGACAGACACACAGCACAGCCATGCAATGTCTATGGAGCTCAAAATGAGAGTAGCACTGTGCACTGGAATATTCCAGGCACCAATGGGGGACACCACCAGTATCTCACAGTCTGCCATCTTGTGCCTGTTGGGCCAGTTCCTAGATGCCCTGCTGGCCCATGCTGGGGAGTTCATCATATTTCCCACCACACCAGCAGAGTGAACAGTGACCATGTAGTAATGTTTTTTTTTGTTTGTATTTTGGCAACCTGGCAGAGTTACTGTACTCTCGGTCCACCCCACCACTTCATCCCCCAGACTTCCCTGCTGCCCCTGGAGTGCACCCTGGCTTGCCATCCAGGGTGGGGCTGTCGGAGAGGGGCATCTACTCTCTAGTCAGAGACTAGATAGTGATCCAGAGACAAAGTGCCTTGGTCAGCTTTATGGGGTTCGGTGGAGTGGACATTCTCTTGCTCAGCCTGGTAATTTTCTGGGTATTTTCCCTAGCCGGAGGCATGGGGTGCAATGACTTAAGGTGCACGAGTGCTGACATCTGGCACATCTCCCCAGCTATGCATGATTTGTTTGCTGCCCTTTCTCTGTCAGGGGGTAGTCAAACACCAGCCTCTACCTCTCCCCGGAGAAGACAGCAGTCCATGGGATGCTCAATTATCTCCCCGCTGGCCCTCTGACTCATGTATTTGCTTCTGAATCAGGGTCGACGGTGTCATAAGAGGAAGCACAATTGCTGCACTAGCAGGCCAACCAACCATGCAGAACTTCTATCAAGTTGTACATCTACCAACCATGCATGGTGCCATTGACTGCACCCCATTACCAACTGGGCACCCACCAGCGATGGATGGAAGGCCTATGTGAATAGGAAGTGGAACCATTCCATTATCTGTCAGGGAGTGTGCATTGCAACAGGGCACATCATCAGTGTCCTGGCACAGTTTCCTGGCAGTGCCCATTATGCCTTGATCTGGAATAACTCCATCCTGTGCCAGAGGTTTGAAGGTGGGGACATCCATAAGTGGGCACCTTGTTGGTGAGAATATCCCAAAGGTCCTCCCCCATGTTGCAGATGATGTCACTAACCCATACCCTTTACCTGTTCAGGAGACAGTGCATATTCCCTGCATCACTGGCTCCTCTCATCTGTGCTATGATCCACATCTATTTCAAAGGGCAGATACAATGCGGCACACATCACTACACGCAACATTATGGAGCAGGTCTTTGGTATGCTGAAGATGCGATTCAGTTGCCTTGACTGCCCTGCAGCAGGATGCATCATTAATGTCCTGGCACAGTTCCCTGGAAGTGCCCACGATGCCTTCATTTGGCACAATTCCATCCTGTGCCAGAGGTTTGAAGGTGGAGACATCCACAGTGGGCACCTTGTCAGTGAGTATACCCCAAATGCACTTGCAGTGCAGCAGATGCCGAGCCATTGAACTAGTTAGGAAGCCCACTTATGAAGGGTGCAACACTTGACCTGATACTGACAAATGGGGATAGTGCTGCTGATGTCATGGTGGGTGACTAACTGGAGTCCTATGATCATCGTACAGTGTGGTTCAATATAACAACTGGGTCAGAACCAAGCTGCACTAAGACAAGGGTCCTGAACTTCAGGAGGGCCAATTTCAGGAAAATGGGAGAATGCCTCAGGGACATCCTGGTAGAGAAAAAGGATCTGGGGGAATCAAGGAACTATGGGAAAAAATAAAGGGGGACATTGAAAAAGCAACAAATCTCTGTGTCAGGCAGGTGAACAAGGGCAAGAAAAAAAAGAGACCGCTATGATTCTCTAAAGACATAGCAGAAAACGTAAGAGCAAAAAACTAGTGTTTAATAAGTACAAAAAGACACAGAAGGAGGATGATAGAGAAAACAACCAAGAAAAAACAAAGGTGGGCAGGTAAGGCAGTTAGATGTGCAAAGGCACAAACAGAGGAGAATATTGCCCAATCAGTAAAAGAAAGGGCTAAAACTTTCTTTAGATATATAAGTGAGAAGAGAAAGACCAAAGGAGGAATAGTAAGGATAAAAGGGGAAGAAGGGTTTGTGAGGTTTATGAGGAGGAGGACCAAAAGAAGGCAGACATATTGAACAAATACTTTTGTTCAGTATTTACAGAAGAAGGGGTAGGTGACAGGCCAAATATAAGGGACACGGGCATAAATGGTAGGGAGGTGGACACCAGTTCTTTTACAGAGGAGAAAGTCTTCAAGGTACTAGCACAATTAAAAATAGACTAGGCAATGGGACCTGATGGTGTGTACCCTGGATACTGAGGGAGCTTGAAGAGGTGCTGGCTGCACCTCTGACAACTCTGTTAACTTATCATTAGAAACAGGGAAGGTTCCGAGGGACTGAAGAAGGGCAGATGTGGTCCCATTTCACAAAAGTGGAATCAGGGAGGAGGTAGGAAATTACAGACCTGTCAGGCTAACTTCAGTAGTGGGCAAAGTAATAGAAACACTACTGAAGGAAAGGATAATGGAATACCTTGTAACCAGTGGATTACAGGATCCAAGGCAACATGGTTTCACATGGAGATGGTCGTGCCAGACAAACCTAATCAAGTTATTCAACTGGCTGACCAGGGGAGTGTATCAGGGAGGAACAGTAGATGTGGCCTATCTAGTTTTCAGTAAGGCCTTCTACACCATTCTACATAAAAGACTGGTGAACAAGCTGACCTGTCTGGGAGTGGGACAAAAAGTTATAAACTGGGTAAGAAGTTGGTTAAGCAGCAGGAGTCGGAGGGTGGTGGTAAATGGTGTCCACTCTGGAGAAGGAAAGGTGACCAACGGAGTGCCTCAGGGCTCAGTACTAGGCCCAGTCCTCTTCAATGTACTTATTAGTGATATTGAAGAAGGACTAGAAGGTAAAGTATGCCTGTTCACAGATGACACAGAAATCTGCAACAGAGTAGACACACCGGGGGGTGGAAAAAATGAGGGATGATTTAAAAAAGTTGAAGAATGGTCAAGGGTTTGGCAGCTGGGTTTCAATGCAAAAAAGTGCAAAAATCATTCATTTGGGGCACAGAAACTCAGGGGCTACATAGCAATTGAGAGGGGAAGTACTAGCAACAACCAAACAGAGAAGGGACCTAGGGGTAATCATTTTTGATTACCTGAAGGTAGCCAAGCCATGTGATAAGGCAGTGGGGAAGGCTAGCAGGATGCTCGGAGCATAGGGAGGGATATCACCAGTAGGAAGAATCAGGTAATGTTATCCCTGTACAGATCACTGGTAAGACCCCACCTCAAATACTGTGTCCAGTTCTGGAGGCCCCACCTCTGGAAGGACATTGATAAGGTGAAGGCGGTACAGAAAAGGGCTACCAAAATGGTGCAGGGCCTGCATCAAAAGCCCCATGAGGAGAGACTCAAGGAACTAAATATGTACTCTTTAGAGGAAATGAGTTAAAGGAGGGTTATGATAGAAACATTCAAATACCTAACAGGTACAGGAAGGTAGCATTTTCCATAGAAAAAGAAGTTCAAGGACAAGGGCTCACACTATGAAGTTGGGGGGCTCAGAGGAAATGTGAGGAAATACGTCTTCATGGAGAGGGTGGTGGACACCTGGAACAGCCTTCCAGTGGAGGTGGTAGAAGCCAAAATGGTAACAGGATTCAAGCAAGCATGGAACAGATACAAGGGGACCTTGGTAGTAAGGCAAGGGGAGGAGAAGACTGGAGATCAAGTAGGGTCTGCGATGGCACAGTAGTCAGGGAAAACTGGGCAGACAAGGTGGGCCAAGAGGTCCTTATCTGCAGACAACTTCTTTGTTTCTAGGTTTCTATGACTGTTCTGGTGGTATCCTCTAATACACCCCTCAGAAGGCCTGTGCCTTATTCCTTACCTGTCGCATAATATGCAACATGGCACTCAACTGTGGTATTTGCTTGTCGGTTCCAGAGGGAAACAGTGCATCATATGCCAAGCCAGTGGACCTGGAAATATAGGAGCAACTCAACAAGCATGACCCCAGGATGGCCAGGAAGTCACAGGAGTATACAGCCCACCTCATCACAGACCTCTTCAGACCCAGAGACCAGACAGGAGAGTGTAAAGTGTGCATAAAATGTATTATGGAAGTAATAATCATGATGTTCATGAGTAAAATAACAAGCCATATAGGCGGGGGGGGGTTGTTAAGGGGGCTGAAAACAAATAATATGCTAATATGCCATCCCGGCAAGGGTAGGGAAATGGGGCTGAACAAAAATATTAGGTCATCCAGGAAGGCGGTGGGGAAACATGGGTAATGTGAGGGGGGCATGAGGTGGCACATGTGGGATATGACCTGTTGGGGGCAATGTGCACCCTAGGTGTGTCTTTTATTACCTCCTCAGAGATGGACAGTGCACATGTGCTGTATCCAGGAGGGTAGAGAGGAGGGTCATGATCTACACAAAGGGGGAAGAACATGGAGATGGTGGAGACAATGTTAGCTGCCCTTGGCCATGGCCTCTCAGGGTAATGACTCTAACAAGGAGCAAGCAATGCCCAATGCTGCACAGTGTCCCAGGCTTCCTGGGTGTGCTGGGCATCTGCATGTCTACACTGTGTATGTTGGTAGTATGGTGAGGCATCTGCTGTAGGGTGACAGTCCACCTGCTGGAATTAACAGTGCTTTTGTTGTCCCCCATGGTGCCTGAGACCATGGTTGCAGCCTCCAGCACAGTGGCAGCCATTCTATGGAAGCCAGCATCCATGTTGGAAGACAGAGACTGCTGCGGTTCAGCCAAGGCCACCATGTGCTTCACATGGCTGACATCTGCATGACACTCATTGTCCTGCAGCATGCCGGTTCAGCCTGCATGCCCTCATGTGCCCCCATGGCTGTCTGTTGGGCTCTTTCTGCTGTCTCCATTGACTGTCCTAGTGTTCAGAGTTAGCCTGTGCCCTAAGCCATTGTGTGGCCTGGATTTGCACTATGAGCAGTGCTACATGCTGTTTTTGCAGCCAGGGTAACACAGCAGTGTCTCGGTAGGTGAGATTGGCCTGGGAGGCAGGGCAGTGGCTGTGCAGTTGGTAGGATTCAAGGTTGGCACAACTTTGGCTAGGCCAGTGGGATTGGCCTGGGGACAAAGTGTAGTCTGTGCTGATGGTGGGGTCATGGGGTGGTACAGTGGTGGCTGTGCCAAGGGCAGTGTGAGAAGGTGGCACAGCAATGGCCCTGCCAGGAAGGGAACTGACTGGCCCCATTGGTAGGGGAGGCCAGCAACCCCTCCTGGTCTGAGCTGGATCCCTCATTCCTCCACAAAGGTGTCATCTTCAACTTCATCATCATTGTCATCCTCCTCCTCCTCCTTGCTGTAATCTGAGTGGGCCCCAACATGGATGGACAGCAGGGGCAGTTACCATCTTGATGGTCCAGGCCCAGGATCAAGGGCAGTGTCCAGTACGACAGAGTGTACTGTTGAGAGAAGAGAAGAGAAGAGAAGAAGAGCTATTGCACAGTAATGTGCACACCTGTCTGCTGACCATGGCAGTATGCAGGCCCATTGCAATGTGTATCAACACCCATGTTGCATTTGCAGTGCAATGCCCATGCAACCAAAGTGCCATACATATCACAGTGTTTGAATATGTCTGTTTTGCCCCAAGTGTTATGTATTTATGCTAATGCTAGCACTGATATTGCCCTAGAGCTATGTCCATATGTGGTACAGACATGGCATCACATGTCATGGACGATGTCCTCATACAGCACCAGAATGCACACCATAATGTTGAGCAATAGCATGTCTGCACATGCACACTATGCGCATGTGCCACCCCATGCCTGTTGAGTGCAGAAGGGTCCACCACCCTGAAATCACACATAGCACTGTGCTAATCAGTGTTAGTGTACTATTAATGCCAAACCATGTTGTGCAAACAGAAAGGCCACACCCATGGAGACAGAAACCTGTCACTGCCTTGGTGTGAGGGCTGGTACTAGGCAGAATAACAAAAAGTCTGGAAGAAGGAACAGGGCTCTACTGCAGTAGGACACAAGGTGGTCTGCAGCAGAGATGGCTAACCTGGTGGACCTTGTGGGGGCCAGGGAGAACCAGTTACTGGGAGTGGGAACCTGAGGTTGGACAGCCCAGGTGCAAAGTGTGGGCATCTGTGAAGAGGCACCTCACACTAGGAACAGGAGTCACAAGAATCAGCAACCAGTGTCACCACAGGTTATAATGACCTGCAATGGACCAAGACACACCACCTGCAACAACTGAGTCTGACAGTGGAGAGTAGCACTGTGCCAAGGCCAGGTGCATAAAGATGGCTCTATATATGGTTTGCATGTTGTCCTGTGTGCAGCACTGTTTCCATGATAATAAACATCCTGGGTACTGTCCCTGAGGGAATGTGTACTGTACCTGTGTGTCCTTGTTGTAGCACCTTTGTTCTGTGGGACCAGTTCCACTGGATAAACTTATCTCACCAATGCAGTTGTGTGGGACCACTGTCCCAATAGATGTCCTCGATGCCATGTACATTACAGGACCTGCTGTGGATCTGTAAGGCATGCATCTCCCATTGCTGAAAGGCTGTATGCTAATGCAGTGACACAGTTGTGGTGTCAGGGTGGATAACAGTGTAATGTGACATATGATCCCATGTTGTTATGGTGGCAGGTGTGCCCAATGGCACTTTATAGAAGCCACCATCTGGTCCATGTACACCGTCCATGCTATGCAGCAGACGACCACTGCTCTCACATACTTTATTGCCAAAGTCTCAAACGGACTGGAAATGGTGGAGTCTGTGGGAGCGGTGTTTGTCGACCTCTCTAAAGCCTTTGATCTGGTGGATTATAGTGTATTGATGGAAAGGCTTATGCTTGTAGGTATGTCCAAACCAGTTAAACCATGGATGTTGTCTTACCTGACAGACAGCACCCAGCAGGTCTGTGTGGGTGACACATTATCTGAGAAGGAAGGGACCTATAGGGGTGTTCCCCAGGGTTCGATCCTGGGTCCCCTCTTGTTTTTAAGTTTATATAAATCCATTGCCACAATTGACTGACAGGTGTAAAATTCTTCTATATGCCGATGATATGGCCCCAATTGTTAAGAGCAAAAGCAACAATAGAATTACAAAACATCTTACAGTCTGACTCCCATGCTCTGCAGTGCTGGCTGTATGCCTCTAAAATGATTCTGAGTAAGAATAAAATCCTCGTTATGTTATTTCAAACAAAAAGTGTAGTTAAGATATCTAACCAAGGATTACATATTACTACCTTGGATAGCTCAAAGTTGGATGAAGTGACACAATATAAATACCTGGGGGTATTATTGGATGATAGACTAACTTTGTGGGAGCATGTAGCCAGCACTGCAAAGAAACTGAGTTTCAGACAGAGGGTCATACTAAGAAAGGCTTCCTTTTTGTCAAGAGAGGATCGAAATAAAGTAGCACAGCAATCATTGCTGCCAATATTAGACTATGGAAGTTTGACCTATCAACATGCGAACAAAACCACGTTGGACAAGTTAAATAAAGTATACCTGAAGATAGCTAGATTTGTTTTAAAATGCCATTTTAATACCCACCGTTGCAGTTTATTACAAAAGTTAAATTGGGACTCATTTGAAACATGGGCCAAAAAGCATATGTGGAATTTGGAGAATGAAACAAAAATGGAACACCTTATGCATCCAACATAACAAATAAATATACTTTGAGGGTTATACAAAATAGAGGATTAAAGATTCCCACAGTCAAGAATAGGTACAGTAAAATGCAAAGGTGGTATTATCTTCCAAAAATATGGAATTAACTAAATCTAGAAACCAGAAATGCAAGCAGTCTGGGACAGTTTAGAAAATGTTTACATCTAATGTGGAAAGTAAATTGTCAGTGTTTAGGGCCCTAGAATAAACAGTTATGAAAGTTTTTAGCTTAAAACTGTGGATTGTATGGAGTACTGATACTGCTAATATATTGTTTGTTGGAATTATTTTAACTCATGTGTGACCTCTTTTCTCTTTTCTATTTTCTATTGTATAATTATCTTGCAGCAGATACATAATCATAGTCACTGTATTGAGATAGCCAAAAGTGTCACCTTATGGCCATTTTATATGTGATTGTTAAATGTATTTGTCAATGCACCTTTATGTTAGTCTATGTATGTATGTATGAAATTTTGTTAAGATGTGTACTTTGTTATTATGTAACCATTAGCTTACGCAGGATAACTTTGTAAAACAGTGCTTTGCAGTCCTAAAAGTTATCTCCTCTTAAACAAGCATTTGTCAATGCTGAATGTTATCTCTCTGGCATTGGCATTGGTAGTGCTGGAGTTAGAGAGGCGTAATAGGAATAGCAGTGAAGTATTAAAATGACGCTAACCCCACCCCCACCCTGTAGAGACCAACAGGCATTGGGGTGTGCCTTTGGGTCATCAGCTATAACGCTCATGCCATTTCTCCTCACCCTACCCTGTAGACACTGACAAGTGTAGTGGTGTGCTTTGGGGTCTTTGGGCATTATACTTATCCCATTCCATAAGGAAATATGCTGAGGTGGGTGCAGTATAGAAGAATGGGATGAACTTTGTGGCCAAACAGTGCAAGGCACACCACAATTCATGTCACTGGCTGCAGGGTGAGAGTGGGGGTGGAATGGCATGAGCATTACAGCCGATGATCCCAAGTCACACCCCTGATGCCTGTCAGTCTCTACAGGGTGGGGTGCTACAGTTGGAAACCCTAACACAGTAAGAGTGTGTTGGTATTTTCACTCCAAATTTTCAACTTGGGCTTTTTGTGAGCCCACCTCATGAAAAGAGGCACTACCAGTTTGTTAGCTGAAAGGTGGTTTTGCACAGTGGCTATGCCATTTGGTGACACAGGGATGAAAACACATGTTGGGCAGTATGTGGAAAATGACAACTGTATTGCTCATGAGGAGATGTAAAAAAATGGCAACATTGAAAATCTGGAGTGAAAATATGAAAAATCGGTGAAGTATAGCGCAGTGGTTTAAGGTTATGAGCTGCAAATCTGGTGACATCCAGCAGACCAGACCTGGGTTTGAATTCCACAGCTTCCACTTACATACTGTGTGACCCTGAGCAAGTCGCTTAATTTAGCTGTGCTCCCAGGTCGCACCTAGCTTTCAGCCTAGTGTGCTACTCCTGGTTAAACAACTAAAAAAAAAAAAAAAAAAATGCAACACACGTCCTTAACCCAATTATTTTGGGGATTTTTTTAACCACAGCTTTAACATAGGCATTTTGGGACTTCCCCTCATGAACAGTGGCAGTGTGATTCTGTTAATGTGTCTGAAATGTTGATTTCGCACAGTGACCACGCTATTGTGTGCCACAGGTGTGAAAACACATTTAGGGCAGGATGTGAAAAATGGCAGCTGTACTGTTCATAAGGAGGTGTAAAAAAATGCCAGTGTTGAAAATCTGGCATGAAAATATTGCAGATTTGCGAAGTTACAAGGGTGCATGGAAACTGCACAATGCACGCTTGTAGCATAGTCATTTTATGGAATTTTGTCACCAAATTTTAGGACTTGTGACTCGTGTAGGAGGTGTCAATAGGGAGAAGGGCAGGGGTAAATGGAGAAAGTGAGAAAGGCAGGAAGGACAGGAATGGGGCAAAAGGGGGTAAGGCCATCAGGAAATGGAGGGTAATGAGTACCAATGCCCGTAGTCTGGGCAACAAGATCCCTGAGCTGGTGGCCTTAATGGAAGAGGGATGCCTGGATATCGTAGCAGTCACAGAAACATGGTACACAGAGAACCATGACTGGGATGTTAACATACCAGGGTACATAACTTACAGGAGAGACAGGCAGGGGAGAAGAGGGGGAGGAGTAGCTCTCTATGTAAAGGAAGGGATAAAAGCAACTGAACAAAAGAGTAAACAGGGAGGAGAGGAGGCACTGTGGGTCACCTTGGAGACTGGAAAGGGCACCACAATCCGCACAGGGGTTGTGTACAGACCCCCATGTCAGGGAGAAGGAATGGGCAAGGATATGATGGAAGGCATTCTTAGAATGGCAGAGAAAGGGGAGATACTGTTGATGGGAGACCTGAATATGCCAGATGTTAACTGGAGCACATTTGCTGCAGCCACATTCAAGAGCAGAGCCATTCTTGATGCCCTACAGGTGGCAGGCATTAGACAGCTAGTTTCGGAACCCACTTGTGAGGGAGTAATCTTAGACCTCATACTCTCAAACGGGGGCAGTGAGAGGATCTCAGATCTAGAAGTGGGTTGCCATCTGGGGACAAGTGACCATTAAACAGTGTGGTTCACGTTAAACTCAGCTACAGAGTCAAGCCATACAAAAGTGAGGGTACTGGACTTTAGGAGGGATGACTTTGGCAAGATGGGAGAGTGCCTCAGAAAAGCACTAGCAAACAGGCTAGAAGGAGGTGTGGAGCAACAATGGGGAATTATCAAAACTGCCATCACAGAGGCAACAAGCCTTTGTGTGAAGCAAATGAACAAATCAAAATGAAAGAAAAAGCCACTATGGTTCTCGAAAGAGGTGGCTGTGAAAGTCAGGAAGAAAATATAGCATTCCGGAAGTATAAGGAAACATAGAAGGAGCAGGACAGAGAGCTGTACCAGTTAAGGCAGAAGGAAGCAGAGAAGGAGGTCAGAATAGCAAAGGCCCAAACTGAGGAAAGATAGCCAACTCAGTTAAGAAGGGGATAAAACCTTTATAGGTACATCAGCAAGCGTAGAAAGACAAAGGAGGATAGTGAGGCTGAATAGAATGAACAGTGGGTGGGTAGAGGGGACAGTGATAAAGCAGGAATACTGAATGAATATTTTGCTCAGTATTCACAAAAGAGGAGGAAGTGCCTAATCCAATTAACAGAAGCACTCTTGATAGGAAGTCGATCCAGTCCTTTCACAGAAGAAAGGGTTCTGCAAGAACTCCTAAAACTGAAGGTGGACAAAGCAATGGGTCCTGATGGAATTCACCCCAGAATTCTAAAAGAATTAAGGGAGGAACTAGTGAAACCACTGGCTACTCTTTTTAATAAATCATGGGAGGATGGTGTGGTACCCGAGGACTGGAGGAAGGTGGATGTGATTCCCCTTCACAAAAGTGGGAGCAAGACAGAGGCAGGAAACTACAGACCTGTCAGTCTGACCTCTGTGGTAGGGAAAGTGATGGAGTCACTTCTGAAGGAAAGAATAGTTGAGTACCTAGAGGTCAGTGGAGCACAGGATCCAAGGCAGCATGGGTTCACAGCGGGAAGGTCATGCCAGACGAAGCTAATAGATTTCTTTGACTGGGTGACCAAAGTAGTAGACCAGGGAGGGGCTGTGACATGGCCTACCTAGACTTTAGCAAGGCATTTGACACAGTCCCACACAAAGATTATTAGTCAAATTAACCAGCCTTGGAGTGGGTCCCAGGGTGGTAGCCTGGGTAAAACATTGGCTGGACAACAGGACACAGAAGGTAATTGTAAATGGAGTCCACTCTGAAGAAAGGGCGTTACCAGTGGGGTACCACAGGGTTCAGTATTGGGTCCAGTCCTTTTAATGTCTTCATCAGTGACATTACAGAGGACTGGAAGAAAAATATGCCTTTTGCAGATGACACAAAGATCTGCAACAGGGTTGATACACAAGGAGGCGTGGAAAGGATGAAAAGGGACTTGGCAAGGT
The DNA here is from genome assembly GCA_016271365.2 of Neoceratodus forsteri. NCBI lineage: Eukaryota > Metazoa > Chordata > Ceratodontiformes > Ceratodontidae > Neoceratodus > Neoceratodus forsteri. Next base: position 765,066,443 of record CM057451.1, read on the forward strand.
TGGAGGAATGGTCAGATGTATGGCAGCTAGGATTCAATGCAAAAAGTGGAAATAATGCACCTGGGAAACAAGAACCCAGGGAAGAATACACAATGGGTGGGAGGTAGTAACAACAACAAAACAGGAAAGGGACCTGGGGTAATCATATCAGATGACCTTAAGGTTAGCAAGCAATGTGAGAAGGCAGTAGGGAGGCAGGGGTATACTGGGATGTATAGGGAGAGGCATCAGCAGCAGAAAACAGGAAGTTGTTATCCCTCTGTACAGACAGTTGGTGAGACCCCATCTGGAATACTGTGTCCAGTTCTGGAGACCCCATCTCCAAGGACATAGACAGGATAAAGGTAGTCCAGAGGAGGGCAACTAAAATGGTGCAGGGTCTGCAAGAGAAGCCGTATGAGGAGAGACTAAAGGAGCTTAATATGTATACCCTTGAGGAAAGAAGGGAGAGGGGGGACATGATAGAAACTTTCAAGTACCTCAAGGAATCAACAAAGTCCAAGAGGGTAGCATCTTTCAGAAAAGAGACTTGCAAGAACAAGGGGACACAATTTAAAGATAGAAGGAGGCGGTTCAGGGGCAATGTGAGAAGTATTATTTCACAGAGAGGGTAGTGGATGCATGGAACAGCCTTCCTGAGAAGTAGTGGGGTCTAAAACTGTGGGAGAATTCAAGAATGCATGGGACAGACATAAGGCAATTCTTGTGGGGGGCAGGAAGATATAGGCTGTTGGTTAACTAGGATCTGCGGCCTATCCTGTAGGTAGGGAAATGGGCAGACTAGATGGGCCTAGCGGTCCTTATCTGCCATCAAAGTCTATGTTTCTATGTTTCTATGACTTCTGCTCATGAACAGTGTCGCTGTCATTTAGTGAAACTGTCCTGAAAACTGATTTCACGCAGCAACCGTGCTATTCTGCGCTGAACATGTGAAAACACATTTCGGCCAAGATATGTAAAATGGTACTGTTCATAAGAAGGTGTGGAAAAATGCCAATTTAAAAAATCTGGAGTGAAATATTACAAATTCTAAGCAAGTTGACGTGCATGGTAACTTCATAGCATAGCTCTGAAAACATGCCAACAATTTTGGGATTTTTCCACCAAATTTGCAACATATGCTTTGAGAGCCCCTCATGAACAGTGGCACTGTTGTTTCATTAATCAGTCCTGAAAGGTGATTCTGTGCAGTGAGTGCCAAAATCACCTTTCAGGCCCGAATAGTGCAATGACAGTGACAGAATTCATGAGAAGGGGTCCCAATAACCCCATGTTGAAAATTTGGTGGCAAAATTCATAAAAATGCCTGAGATATGCACCAAAGTTGAAAAAAAACCTATTTCAACCATTATACAACTTACTGGCATTTCTTCAGTTTGCAGTTGGCTTTGAAGAGTGCAGACGTGTTCCCGGCCCACCGAAGATAGTCACGCCGGACTCCAGAGGAAAGTATGGGGTGAGGGGGGGTGTGGAGAGGCAGGGTACACAGAGGATGGGCGCAGGTTTTGGGAGGGGGCAGGGAGACTGCAAAGAACCATTTTCTTTGTTACAGGTTTAAACAGAAAAAATAAAAAAAATGCGGGATGGTTTTTTGTTTTACAGGGTATTTGGCACGCTGAGGTGGGCTCCCAGCACGCCACCTAACTGTTTTTTTTTGGGGGGGGGATGCTGTAGTCAATTGGAGTGGGCACCCCTGTCGGCACATTCTGAAGGGGGGACATGAGCTTGGTGGATTTGGCACCCCCTCGACACCTAACAAAGCGGGCGACATTGTACCAGTTGGGCCCCTTCGCAAAGAAAACTGTTGGGGCGATGATGTTGAGGGAGTTGGGCACCCCTCAGCATACATTATAAATGGGAGGAGGGTTGTTATGCCGATGAGGAGTGGGTTCCTCTGTCAGCATTCTGACAAGAGGCGGTGGCAGTGTTGCGTGCATGTCGGGGGCGTGTTGTGGTCGCGCTGCATGAGAGTTCAGCTCTCATTGCAGCAGACCTTTTGTTAGATCTGGTGGCCACATTCCAAATTGCTGATGTGGTGCCTGAATGCTGCCTGGTTAGGGAATGAGGGACGCACCTACTGCTGCGTGCCCTGCATTCGCCCAACAGTGACCGAGCCTCCAAATCTGCTAATACCGCAAAATGTTGGCTGCACATGTGTGAGCCAACACAAAAATAAACATTTTTATCTACTATCTGTCTGTCAGCATGGGTGCCAGTACACATATGCCATGTAATACATGGTGTACTATTATATTATGCAGGGTGTGCCACTCTTGGTCCTGCCACTATGTTGGGCTACATCTATGGTACAATGTCCTACCCTGCTGTTGCATGGGTATGCTTCCTGTACCCCTGGTGTATGAGACCTGGGGCTACATGCATCTTACTGCATACTATGAGGTGTATATGGCCTGTAGCTGACATGTATGGATATGTTGGACAGGCATGGTATAGGCACTACACAGGCTGACGTACACAGTGCTGGTCTGGTTTTACCTGCGACATGGCACACCTGTGTGTGGGGTGCCATGGCTTTGCACAGTGGTAAGATGTGGCATGGTCCTCTCTATCCTCACCATGCCCATGTGGCTGCTGGTGCACAGTACTGCTATACTGGTGTATATGCTGTTTAGGATCTATGGTACTGTGGCATGTGTTACTCTGCATGCCATTGATCACAGCTCCTTTGTCCTTCTCCACAGACACCAAGACCCAGCATTGCTAAGCCAGGGCCAGGGATCAGCAGTGGCACTGCCAGTACCAAAGACAGCAGGAGGAGACACCAGGTCATAACATGGCCCAGCATGACCAGGCTGCAGAGGGACAGTCCACAGACATGGGTTCACATAAATACCTTGTATCATGTGTTTCACATTCTGGGTTGCATGTACAAATGATTTTTTTTGCATATTTCTGTGGATGGAGACAGAGGTCCACGTGTGCCTTGCCATTCTGCAAGCATGCCTGTGGGGGCAGCACCTATACAGTTGCAGGTGGGGACACTCACCCAGCCCTTGGGGTATCGTCCCATCACTGACACTGTGGTGTGGCAGGGTCTGTGCTGTCTACTGTTGTGCATGTGCTTTCAGCAGGCATGCTTCCCTCTGTGTGTGTACTGTGCCTTGGCATGTATTACTTCATTCAGTGGCGTGTCCCCCTGTGCCGCTGTCCTGGTGCACCAGAGAGTTGGCAGTAATGCTTACAGCTCTGGTTGGTACACCCATGATTGACTGTTGGGTCTGTTTTGCCATGTGGTCAGGACTATGTATGCAGAGGAATTCATGGGCCAGTGTTATACCAGTACACCACTGTGTCATACTGTGTGCATTCTACAGCACCCATGGCAGGCTGGCTGTGGCAGTACTATCTCCAGTGCCATATTCACTAGGTCTCATGCCACTTCATCTCAACAGAGCTGGGCCTACGTGGCATGAGGTCAGTGGCAGGGAGGCATTGGTGGACTGTGCATGTACCTTACCATATGCGACTGACATTGTAAGACATAGTTGGTAGTGTCTAACCAACACAGTGATAAACAGAGTATGATTATTCCACTTTACCTGGGCAGGGCCATGCATACATTCGGACACAACTGGGTCTTCATAGGGCCACTATCCTGCACTGGCTCTGTATGAGTGGGAGCCCTGTACCTAGGGTGGGGCTAGCGTCTGCTTGGATAGGAAGAGCCTCCAGGTGGCTCTGCGTCTCACACCAGTCTTGTGCTGATGAGGTAGAGCTTGTAACATGGACACACATGTACAATACCACTGCACTCATGTGTTACCCTGGCTGCTGCAAACAGTGCTGTATGATGGTGCTGTCTGTATACAAATGTGTTGTGGGTTATACGTGTATGCCTGGGCCTGCTCCTATGGCCAACCAGGGTGGCTGATGGATGTCTGTTGTCCTGTACACCTGTGTTATCCTGTGTGCTGAATGGCAGGTGTGCAGGGTGCTGGGTGTATGAGTGTAGTTCCAAGCCACTTGGGCCATTACAGGGCCTATCATGCAAGGCTGCATCTGCTGCTTGTGCTGTGTTTCAACATCTGGCATGCCTTCCAGTGTCATGTGTCCCTTACAGGGCTTAGTAATGCTTAGTTGCGGCATGACACATGCACTGTATTGTGCAGTCCTCTACTGTTTGGGTCCACAGTGCTGTCTCTGTTATGCCACACAAATTCCTTTGTGGCTGTTTGCCCTCCTCCACCTACATGTGGCATGGTGCCCATGTGTCACCTGGCCGGGCATCTGTTATGAACAGCATGCCACTCCTGTGTCTTTCATCCTGTGAGCACAGCTGGCTGAGCTTTGTGCATTTCCTTCCATAGATGCACACAAGGATAAAGGAGCCTGCAGGGGTCAGAAACACAGTCCTGCCCAAGGACTGGGATGACATCCTCAAAAGACAGGTACACCTACTGAGGTTGATACTGTAGCAAGTGGAGGACTGTACCTGTGTGGTGAATAAGAACATCCATGCCATGGACCGGCTGCCAGCAGCACTGATGCAGGAACAGTGTCAGCAGCCACCACCAACACCACCACGTGAGGTACAGGAGAACTATTGACTGTTACTCATGGATGTGTGCCCTTTTATTGTTTCTCATGGGTGGATTGTCCTTTTTTGGTTTTAATGGGTGGGTTGGCTTTGGTTTTATTTTCATGGCTGGGATGCTCTTTTTTTGTTTCCTTTGATGAGTGGGCTTTTGTTTTGTTTTCATGGGTGTATGGGCTTTTAATTTGTTCTCAGGGGCGGGTGCCCATTCTCCCCCCCTTTAATACAGACAGTTTCCCTGTTTCTTTTGCTCCCCCCATACAGGCGGTTGTTCAATTTCTTTTGTTTTCTCTTCCTTCCCCCTTTAATAAAGGAGGTTGCCCTGCTTCCTTTGCTTTATCTTCCCACCCGCCTTTATATGGGTAGGTGCCCATTCTCTTTTGTTTTCTCTCCCTCCCCATATTAAGGGAGGTTGCCCATTCTCTTTTGTTTTCTCCCCCCTTTATACGGGCAGTTGTCCATTCTGTCTTGTCCCCCTACCCTCCTTTATATAGGTAGTTGACCTTGTTTTTTTGTACTATTATTGTTGCTTTTATCATTATTATTATGTTGTTGTTTTTGATATGGCCTGTTGCTCTTGTTATGAAGAAAAGTTTATTCTGATACCTATGTTGCTGTATTGTATGTCCTTCAGTGGTGCCCTCTTCACACCCACAGCTGCACCTGTTGTTCAGTGCTATACTCATTGCTATGCTCAGTGCTGCACAAGTACATTGCACTGCACTTGCTCTACTCATGCTGTGCCAGTGCAATGCATTTACGCTGCGCGTGTACACTGCACTAAAGCCCAGTATTCAAATGTGTCAACTCTGGGATAATTCAACTGAATATCACAGTGGCAGTGCACTGCCTCTAGCGCTAGTGTTGGACAAGAACTAATACAGCATAGATGCTGCTGGCTAAATATTGGACCCCTGTGATTCAAATCCTGTTAGGGAGATGTGGCAGGGCTGGGTAAGATGAAGAGGCAGTGAGCCCTAGAAGCATTGGAGTACTTTTCTATTGTAGACTACATAAAGCTATATCATTGTGGGGATCTTTTATTACAGGAAAGAAACTGACAAAGTCTTAATGCATCTTGTGGAACACAGGAGGCATAATTTATAACAGCAGGATGCAGAATTGAAATTTTCAGGAAAAGACATCCTACAAAAAGAGAGCACTGTTTTTGTTTGGTGATAGAGGGAGATTGAGATTTTAAAGAGAGTCTCTCAGATATAGGACTTTATTTGAACTGCCGGTTCAAACAGCTATCCTGTACAGCTCTTATTTTTGTATGTTTTTGTTATCAATAATAAAATGCTACTTGTGAATGTTCTAACTTTTCCTGGGTGTGCCCATGCTTCCTGACTTATGCCTCCACCACAGTTGGTGTCATACAAAGTGGGATTTACATTATGCATACTCTACGGGTACCAGGGAAGCATAGAAGAAAGGTATGGATCCCACAACAGCAAGCCCAAAAGTGATTGCCAAAAGAATGTCAGCCAAACTAGAAGATAAAACAAAAGTCCAAACTGAAAATTGTACAACTGACACCAGTGACGAAAGAAGAACAGGCAGGGACAGAGCCTGAAAGCATGTTTGCCTTTTTCAAATGGTAAGTTATACAACAAAGAGATACTGAGAAACAGCGAAAAAGAGATTCAACGTCTAGTGGCACAGAGAAAAGAAGAGATACAGCAACAGGAGCAGGGATGACTGGATACCTTGCAACCTATCAAAGCTGGATGATCTGGTACAGGTCCAGCAGATCAATAGAACACAAACAGTCTAAAAGACATTAAACTTACAAAGCTGTGTCCTTCAGATGATATTGAGACATACAAGGCAACTTTTGAAAGGGTTGCTGGAGCCTGCCAATTGCCAGAACATCAATGGGCAATCAGGCTGGTACCTTATCTGATAGGTAAAGCCCAACCTGCCTACAGCAATATTGACACTGCACAGTCAGAAAAATATGACCCTACTGAAAAGAGAAATCTTTAAAAGATGTGACATTTCAGGAGAGACCTACAGGCAGATATTCTGGTCCCTAAGGTACCACTCAGTGGACAATCCTTGAGAAGCCTTCACATGACTCAAAGAACTCCTTGTTACATGGCTCCAACCAGAGGATAAAACAGTCCTACAGATCATCAACATATCTGCAACTGAGCAATTCATCAACAACCTTCCTACAGACATGCAGCTCTGGGTAAAAGAACACAGACCAGAAAGTGGGGAAATGTCCTTCTTCACAAAAATGGTGGCGGGGAGGAGGCAGGGAACTATAGGCCAGTCAGCCTCACCTCAGTAGTGGGTAAGATCATGGAGGCACTGCTTAAAGAAAGAATAGTGGGACACTTGGAATCCAATGGTGCCTAAGATCTGAGACAGCATGGATTCACAGCAGGAAGGTTATGTCAAACAAATCTCATAGATTTGTTTGACTGGGTAATGAAGGGGGTAAATCAGGGGGAGCAGTAGATGTCACCTACCTCGATTTCAGCAAGGCCTTCAGCACAGTCCCACATAAAAGGCTGGTCAACAAGATGGGTAGTCTTGGCATAGACCACAAGGTGGTAAACTACATTAGAAACTGGGTAATGGACAGGAGGCAGAGGGTGGCAGTAAATGGGATCCAATCCGGGAAGGGGGGATGGACAGTGGGATACTTCAGGGATCAGTTCTTGTGCCAGTCCTGTTTAATGTCTTCATTAGTGGCAGAGCAGAAGGGCTAGAGGGAAAGGTCTGCCTGTTTGCAGATGGCACCAAGATCTGCAACAGAGTGGATACTACAGATGGGGTGAAGAAAATGTGGAGGGACCTAAGGAAGCTTGAAAAGTGGTCAGATGTGTGGCAACTGAGGTTCTTTATTTTAATTTTTTTATTTTAGATTTTGTTAACTGGGTAAGTGCACTAGACAAATTCTGCCTATTTTCAGGCAGGATCCAGGGAAGGGGGATACAGATGAATGCCAACTGACCTTGAACCAGATTAAGCTGTTGGTGGTATTTTTAGTGAATGGGGGAAAATTTGGCCAGGGCACTGGGGAAATTCCCCTACTGTTTGCCAGTAGGGGGACCCTTTGAGCCGTCGAAGGATGGTTGCCTCATTTGGGGTGCTGCCGCTGGCAGGGAAGGATGTGTTGCTGACTGCGGAGCCTGTCTTCTCTGCTGTTTCTTGCCAGTCTCCGATGGAAGTTTTGACTGTGCAAATGGAGCTTGTGCAGCCCAAGGATTCTACTCCTATGTCCAACTCGTCAGACCTACCTCGCTTGAAAGCTGTTGATTTACCTATGGTTGATTCTCCCTGCCCGACTACCGTTTCTTGCAATAAGGAGTTGCAACACCTTTTACAACTTGAGGAACAATGCTACATGAAACCGAAGAAGGATATTTACCAGCGTTTTTACTCCCGTGATGAATCTTCCACTGCTTCAGTTTCGGAGCACTTTGTTGATCCTACAACACCGGTGGCCATGGAAACGACCGGAGTGAGACGCCGGGTACAGCAAACGTTGTTTTTCATCATGCTGGTCAGGACCAAGTGGCCGCTACGGTGTTTTCCTTTTCGGTAGGACATAAATCTTCTTGTCAGGACCGAGTTGTGAAGCAAGGGAGCCCACATAAATTGCACTGGGCAGAGACTCCAGTGTGTGAGGGTAACACTTGGACGGTGGAGGATTCTTTACAAGCAGCTGGCTGGGTGTGCTTCCCGGACACAGGTGCCTGGATTTCCAGCTTTACGCCTATAAAGATACCGGGAGTTCACCTTGCTTCTTTATCTACCCCTATTACAGAGCCTGTAAGTGCAGTTTAAGAGCCTCAGATCACTGTTTTGCCTGATGTGCCCCCTAATCCAGGTTCCCCTACACCTAATCCTGGTTCCCCTAAACCTAATCTTGGCTCCTCTATTCTCACTTCAGCTCGCAATTCTTCACTGCTTTGTTCTGACCTCCAGCATTCTCCACTCCACCTGGCCTTGGGCTTTACTATTTCAACGACCCCGGACTTTCAACCACAGGGAGTTATAGGACCTTGTACTCAGCCGTGTGAGGTAGAGACTACAGTCCACCATGATGATTCTGTATTTTCGGATATTCCAAGATCTATCCCTGCTGAACTCAGACATTCTGCTGAAGGTTCTCCTAAGGTGGTCTTCCAGCCCCCTCCGGTTGCCTCTTCCAAACCTTATGCTTCCCTTTTTTCTAATTCTGTTTCTTCTGCCAAACGTCATGATGCAGTTTGTATCATTTATAAAGGGGGGTTGGATGTATTTCCTGATCGAATTTATGTGGGTCGTCAATTGTTGAGGTTCAGTTTGCATTTTCATGTTTCAGAATTGTATGCACTTATTCATGAATCAGGGGAGTCCATATTTGATGTTAGTTTCAAACTTGGTAGCGGTCTTGAAAAATTTTGGGCTCGTAATCAACTTGAAAAAGCTACTCCCTTGTGGGCCCCTTTTGGGGTTCTTCCTCTTACTAGGTCTGCACATAAAACCATTACGGTTCTCTTTTGTAACAAAGGGGTCAGTGTCACTGATCTACTGTATTGGTTAAAACAGCGTTGTACTGTGTCTGGCCATCCAGAGGCTATATTTGATTCCGAGGGGATTTGGACGGGAGGTTGGAAGATTCGAGTCCTATTGCATACTGAAGGTGGGAATCCCCGTCATCTTCCAAATAGTTTTTTTCTGGGTAGAGACCGAGGGGTTTTATTCTACCCGGGACAACCGAGGACTTGTTATAAATGTGGCCTTTCAGGACACCTTAGTAGTACATGTGACCAACTGAAATGCTCCCTATGCCACAAAACTGGCCATCTTAGTAAACAATGTTCTAACTCTGTTAGTTGTAACCTTTGTGGGGTAGAAGGCCATGTTTATATGACTTGTCCTAAAGCAGCTCATAAGACATCCCTCTCTGCAGATAGAGAGGAACAATGTCTTTTGATTTCACTAGCCCAACGGAAACTTATTAATGCAGCAAGTTCAAAACTAGAAATGGAGGTACCTACTACTATGTTGCCTGTTACCTCGCTTCCTGATCCCCCAGAGGTTAGTGTGGTAGACCCTGTGGCTGCTGTTCAAGACCCTTCTTCCTCTCCTTTGACAGTCCTCCCTGCTAATCCCCCTGATTTTTCTTCTGACTTAGCGTCTGTTAGGGACTCTGAACTTCTTCCTGACTCTATGCACCCCCCCAAGCTTGAGGACCCTCCTGCCCGGAGACTCTCAACTCAGAAAAGGTCCGCTGGTCCTTTGCCTACCCCTAAAATGTCCAAAACTTCACTTCATGATGTTTCTAATAGATTTTCAGTACTTTTGAATGTGGATCATTCAGACACGGATTCAGTTTGTTCTTCAGCGGATTCTGTTCTGCCTAAGGACACTGCTGATTCCATCCTGACTGATGATGGTGGTACTTTTTCCCAACCCTCACGTCGTAAGGGTAAATCTCAGAAAAAAAATGTTGATTTCCTTTCTTTTAATTTTTCTTTTCATGCCTTTTTCCCCTCCATTCCTCATCTTGACAACCAATGTCAATAGTATTAAAAATAACATTAGACGGAGTGTTGTGTTTTCTTTTTTAAGATCTTTTTCTTCTGGTATCTTTCTTTTACAAGATACTAGGCTTCACTCAACTTTTGAACTTTCTCATGCCACTAAAGAGTGGGTTTCTGGGATCCCATACTGGTCCATCGGCCCTGACCGTTGTTCAGGTATTGGTATCCTTTTCCATCATATTACACCTACAGTAGTTCGGGTATTGGACCTTGTCCCAGGAAGGGTATTGCTCTTAGATTTCATTTTAAACACTGTTTTCTTTAGACTCATTAACACATATGCTCCACAGACTAAAGCTGATCGCACACTTCTTTTTCAACAAATCAGTCCCTTTCTGCATATAGCTCATTATGTAATTTGGGGTGGGGATTTTAATTGTGGTTTAAGTAAAGGGGATAGAGGTTCAGACACCAAAACGGAAAAAATATTTGGTGATATGACCGCTCTAAAAAAAGTGGTGAGTGATGCCCATCTCAAAGATGCTGTTTTGTCCCATACAGGTGTGCGGAAACGTACATTTTTTAGAAGTTCTTTATCTACCCAGATTGATTTTTTCTTTCTCTCCATTCCTTTTTCGCTTCAAGCTGACTCTGTTGAACCAACTTACCTTCCTTACTCGTACCATCGTCTGGTGTTGATTACTCTGGCAGCCGCTGTTTCACCAAAGGGCCCAGGATATTGGAAATGAAATTCTATATTTTTGCAAAGAACAGATCTTCTTCAACTTATCTCTACTTTTTTGGCTTGTAGGAAATCGTTATATCCTCTATATGATGACCCTGTCATCTGATGATTGGAAACTAAATCGGATCTCCGTTCCCTTCTAATTTCCTGCAGTAGATGTTTTCGGAAAGGTTCATATTTTTCATACTTACAAGACAGAAAACAGCTCAAACACTTGTATTCCCTTACACAATTCACCAGGCATGATTTTTTGGCCCAGATCGCTCATTTTCAAGAGAAAATGAAACAATATCATTTGACTCAGTCTAACGACATAGAGTCCTGACAGCAGCACGAAATATGAGGTCCTTTTTTCATACTTGTCCCCTACTATGTCGTCGGGCACAGGTACAAGCTAAATCAATTCCTGCCCTTTATGACCAACAGGGTGTGGTTCATGAGGATCAGGGTAGTATTCTACGTATAGCATCTGAATATGCTGCTACTTTATTTTCTGTGACCCATGTAGGCCATACAGATTTTTTTTTTTTAATACTGTTAAGGTTTTGTGCGCTCCACCAGCCCAACTTTCCGGTCTGATAGCTCCTTTTACCACACAGGAAGTTGCTACTGCTATTCAATCCTTGTCCAAAGGTAAAGCCCCTGGTCTAGATGGCCTTACTACTGATATTTATCATTTATTAAAAGGGGAACTGCTAGATGAATTAACTTCAGTTTATAATACTATTTTACAGATACAATCTGTACCTTTTGATATGTCTACAGGTGTTCTAATTTTTCTTTTTAAGGACAAAGGTGATAAATTAGATTTATCAAACTGGCGGCCTATTAGCCTTCTGAATACTGATTTTAAAATCCTTTCCAAATTATTGAATGCACGATTGTTAACAGTAACAAAATTCTTGATTTGTCCCACTTAGTCTTGTACTGTGCCAGCGACTTCAATCACTGACCAACTGCTTTTATTAAGGGACATATTTTCTCATGATGCAGTTTCCCCATTGACTGGATATGTACTTTCTCTAGATCAGAGGCAAGCTTTTGATAAGGTGACACATGTGTTTTTATGGCATGTATTGCACCACTATGGCATCCCCTCTACTTTTGTAACTTGGCTCCAAGACCTTTATCATACTGCAACTGTCGGTCCTTGTATGAATGGTTTTTTGAGCCCTCATGTCCCTATAAAAACTGGGCTTAGGCAAGGATGTCCAATTAGTCCTCTTTTGTATATCTTTAGTATAGATCCGTTATTACGGCTTCTCAATTCCTCTTCTGGTATTGACCCAATCAAATTGTCAACCTTTATAGTTCCTTATAAGGCTTTGGCTTACGCAGATGATATAGTTCTTTTAGTAGGGAATGATCCCTCTGCTGCAATGGCGTTATCTCTTTGTGCCACTTATGGTGCAATCTCAGGTACCAGCATGAACTTATTGAAATGTATGGGGAACCCTCTGGGGGGTCAGTTAGCCCTCAGGATCACATAGCTGGTCTCCCTTGCACATTTGGCCCTTTGAAAACATTAGGTATTGAGTTCGGGTCACCCCAAATGGATGTTGATAATTGGGATAAAAAATTACTCCTTGGATCCTGTATGGTTCAGAACTGGAACAGGACAAAAATGAGTTACGGTAAAAGAGTTTACTTGATACGCACTTATTTGGTGCCTCTATTTTTATTTCTTAGTTCTGTTTTCCTCTTCCCAAGATACGGAAAGTTAAAATTTATAGTTTATTTTTTCAGTCTTTCTGGGGCAGTCGCTTAAATCCCATCAAGAGAAATGTTTTGTATTTATCACGTACCAAGGGTGGGCAACAAATGATAAACCCAGTCCTGTTTTTTTTTTCTGTCAATTTTTATATGCTAATTTAAGACCATTATTTCTTTCACCAGATAAATATTGGTGTGATTTTTTAGTTAACTCCATATCACCTTGGTTTGCAGCATGGGACTTAGGTATTGTGCATCGAGTTAACAAGGGTGCTCAGTCTCCTCAGTATTTAAGGGACGTTTTTGTTAAATTAAAAGCCTGGGGGATCACGAGTAGGCAAGTGATCTCCCTCTCGAAAAAGCAGTTATATGCTATTGTTTTGGAGACTCATTTTGGTACATTTGAGGTTTTTCCCAAATGTCCTGTACTGCATCGTGAAGCCTTATTTCTTTTCTTAAATGAGTTCCGTATCCCACAAAAATATAAAGATCATCATTGGCTTAATTGTCATGAGAAAATAAATGTTAAAGCAAATCAAAAGCATAAAAGGGTGGAAGAACGTATTTGTTCCAGACCAGGATGCATTAACCCACCTGAGACTTTGCTGCATTTATATTTTACTTGTTCTTATGTTTTTGATTTTTGGAAATTCCTTTATGACAGGTCTAATTTACCTTTTTTTTTACATCTTACATATCCAGCCCTTTTATATGGTAGTTATCCCAGTAATTGGGATATCTGGGATAAAAGTACGCTGTCAGTTATTTTTTCTATTATCAAATGGTTTATTTGGCATTCTATGTGTCTGTTTACTCTACAACAGCATGAACTTTCATACCATGAACTGTATGGTAATATTTTTTAATCCATACAAACTGTCTATTTCTCTGAAACAAAGACTCTCACTAAGATCCATTTGATGGCACTCTGGAAGAATTTGCCCTGGATTACTGATAATGACTTTCCAATTACGTAATGATACTATCAGCTTTTGTTTAACTTATTCTTTTTATTGTTATTTACTTTTGATCTGCTTTTTCAGTGCTCTGATTGTATTTTTTGATGCTGTTGATTATTTCGATTTGTTCTGTATGATTTTCTAAATAAAGTCTTCCCCTACTGTTTTTTAGAAGTGCCATGAATCTTTAACATCCACCTGAACAAGCAGATGAGACCTTGGTTTAACATCTCATCCAAAAGACGGCACCTCAGGAGTGCACCACTCCCTCATGCTGCGCTACAGTGTTAGTATTGGGATTTAACCCAAGTGCCTGGTGTGGGGATAGAACCCACAGCCTTCTGATCTCCCAGCCTCAGAGGTGAGTGTGCTACCTGCTGAGCCACTGACATTGAATGTTCAGTTCTAAAAAGTGCAAAATAATGCCCCTGGAACACGGGAACCCAGAAAAGAGCTACAGAATGGGGAGAAGGAGTTGCTGACAGTCACTAAGGAAGAAAGGGATCTGGGAGTTATCATTTCTGACAACCTAAGGTGTCTAAGCAGAGTACAAAGGCTGCAGGGAGGGCCAGTGGCCTGCTGGGGTGCATAAGCAGAGGTATCACTAGCAGAAGGAGGGAAGTGGTGATGCCACTGTATAAAATACTAGTGAGGCCTCACCTGGAGTACTGTGTACAGTTTTGGAGGCCACATCTTCATGAGGATGTTGACAGGGTGGAGGCAGTCCAGAGAAGGGTGACAAAGATGGTACAGGGCTTGTACCAGAAAACATATGAGGAGAGATTAAAATACTTCAACGTACTTGCTGGAGGAAAGGAGGTGGTGGGGACACATGATAGAAACCTTCAAGTACCTTAAAGGCATAAACAAGGTGAAGGGGGCAACATCTTTCAATATAGGAGGAATACAAGAATAAGGGGGCATGATATGAAATTGGAAGGTTGCAGGATAAGGGGAAATGGGAGGAAGTTTTTCTTCACAGAAAGGGTTGTGGATGCATGGAATAGTCTGCCACAGGAGAAGGTGGGAGCAATCACAGTGGGGGGATTTAAAGATGCATTGAACAGGCATAAGGGAACCCTAGAATTGGGAAGAAGAGGAGAAAGTTGTTGACTACATAGGGTCAGAGGCTGCAAACAAGAGTAAGACTTACAGGCAGACTGGATAAGCCTAGTGGTCCTTATCTGCCAACAATGTCTATGTTTCTATGTTTCTAAGTCTGCTTCTTTGGCTGAGGACAATCAGATGGCCACACAGACACCGCAGCAGTGAAGTAACAGCAAAGGAACAGTAAGACCATCTTTTTCCCACTTTAACTCCAGATCACATAAGAACTCTAATGGGGGTAACAAATCTGCAGTGAAAGACTTTTTTTGCTTTAACTGTAATAAGCCAGGCTATATTGCAAGAAACGGCCATAAAAATAAGGACAGCAGCACCAGGGCAAATTTGGCCTTAGCAAATCGGGGCAAGTATTTAACAGAAGTCAAACTGAGAGGTAAGACTGTAAAGGGACTTATAAATTTGTGAAGTAGACAGACCCCAGTGCATGCTGAAGTTCTGGAAAAAGACTGCACAAAAGGATTAGGTACTGGGGTCATCAGCATCCATAGGGACACTCGAAACTACCCCACCACCCAAGTGACTCTGAACATTAATGGGGTGTCACACCACATGAAAGTGGGGATAGTACCAAAGTTACCTGTGCCTGTGATTATAGGAAATGACTTTCCAGGATTTGCTAAGTTGATCACAGAGGGATTAAACCCTCATGTTTCATCAGTTGTAATAACAACAGCATAGTAAAAAAAAAAAGAAATCTCAGATGTTGGGACCCTTTTCCTTTTGGTGACTTTGATTCAGGCTTGTTTGAGCCCAGCTCCAAGATCCAGATGTCTAGGAAAGAAAGAGGACTCCTGACAAAACAGTGGCATCAAAAGACTGGTGGACATACGGGGGTGATACTGTATATGATATTAAACTAAACTTATAGTTGATTGTGATTTTGTTTCTGAGAGAACTAACACTATTTCATTCCGAGGTTATTTTAACCAGCTGATGGTAAAACAAAAACAGGGAGAACCAATGTTTAAAAAATGTAATGGGCTACCGTATGGAGTTTGGTTTAATCCTCAGATGCAGGAACAGATGGAACAGTTAATCATACCGAAAAAGTATAGAACTGAGTTGTTATCTGCAACACATGATAGTCTTATGTCTGGTCACTCAGGGAGAGATCACACCCTTACCAGATTATTATATAGATTTTACTGACCTGGGATTCATAGGGATGTTGCTACCTATTGCAGTTCTTGTGCTGAATGTCATAAAGTAGCCCCAGAGACTAACACACTCTGGCAAAGCCACTATGGCTGTAAATGCATTAACTAGATAAGGGTGTTTCATGGGCTTAAACATAAACATGAATTGCCGTTGCATACACTAACTGAATCAAAGCACAGCACATTGAGAAAGGGCACTATGGCTGGAAATGCATTAACTAGATAATGGTGTTTCATGGGCTTAAACATAAACATGAACTGCTGTTGCGTACGCTAACTGAATCAAAGTACAGTACATTGAGAAAGGGCAGATATAAAAATAATGCCACCGTCTATATTACAGTTACCTATATGTTTCACATTTTATTCTATGCACTGCTATAGCAATAAACTCAATAGAACTGGGCCACCATATACTGTGCATGAAGGTACTGTACCTTAACTGCAAACACCGTACAGTATGTTGCAACAAGGTGGAAGATAAACACAGTGTTGAGACATGTTTAGGAAGACATTTGATGTGTTTAATTGATTTTTTACAGATTGCTATACAGCAACCTGGCTTGCATTACCGAGACCTGGTTGGGTGATAATTCTGGCCCCATTTTGGAGGCTATGACTCCAGCCAGGTACTCGGTGTTACACAGCCCAAGAGTGGATCGTAGGGGGGAGGGGTTGTGGTCTGTTTCAAGACTGAACTCGGCCTCACGGAGGTACTGGCAGGAAGGGTTGAGTCCTTTGAGTGTATAGTTCTAGCAGGTGTAGGCTTTCGAATCATCCTCATTTATCGTCCACCCGGTGATGAGAAGCAATTCCTTCAGGAAGTGACAGAGTTCATCGTCGATATGGCATTCAAGTCACTTAGATTGATGGTTCTGGGTGATGTCAATGCCTGGGTCGATGACGAACTCTAACAATTTGGTCATCACTTCCTCCAGTTAATGACAATGCAGGGCTTTACACAGGTGGTTTCCTCTGCTACACATAAATGTGGACACTCTTTGGACCTAATCTTCCTCCTAGGGGTCGAGGCATCCAATGTGGGGATGGAACCTGTCATGTGGTCAGATCATTACACCGTTGGGTTTAGTTTTTGCTCCCCTTCTAGAAGGCTTGCCCCTATGGAGTTGATTTGGTATCGCCCTTTGTGGGATATAGATCCCCAAGGCCCTGCGGCAATGCTTGACCTCTCTTCCACTGCATTGGCAAGCAGTGATACAGGCAACCCTCGTGTCAGCCTATAACACAGCCATTACTGGGGCTCTGGATTCCATTGCTCCAGTTCGTGCTCGGCCCCTCTCCCTTCACCCCAAGTCCCCTTGGTTTGATGGGTCATTGAGGGAGATACGGAGACAGGTGTGAAGGTTAGAGCATTGCTGGCAGCAGTCCGCTCTTGATGCCAACCACCTTAGATTGATGGATCATTATTTGGTCTATCAATCCGCAATCGCCAGTAAGAAGGCAGAGTTCCTATCCAAGGAGATTGCGGTTGCTCGGAATTGACCAGCTCAGCTGTTTCGAACTGTGGACAGACTGTGCAACCCAGCCTGTCTGCAAGTTCAGATAGTCTTTTCGCGATTGGAGTGTGATGAGATTGCTCAGTTCTTCGTAAATAAGGTGGCTGACATTAGGGCCGAGCTGCTGCCATCACACTCTGTGGGGGTTGCCGTGAACTGGGGTGAGATCATGGTGCCTCGGTTTTCCTGGAGTTCCTTCGGTCAGCTGGAGTTCATTGATGTCATGAGAATTGTCTAGCACATGCACCCTATGTGCTGTAGTTTGGACCCTGGACCAACCTCCCTAATTTTGGGTTGTATTGACATCATTGGTCCAGTCCTTATACAGATAGTCAGGTGCTCCCTGGAATCTGGTGAGTTTCCCAGCTCCCTGAAAAAGGCGGTGGTGGCACCCCTCTTGAAGAAAGCTACCGCGGACCCTGACTATCTTGAAAACTACAGACCTATCTCTAACCTTCCCTTTGTTGGGAAGGTGATTGAGAAAGCAGTGGCTGCACAACTGGAAGACCATTTGACCATCCATGACGTCTATGAACCCCTCCAGTCCAGTTTTCGTAAAAGACATAGTACCGAGACAGTGCTGGTTCGGGTGCTCAATGATCTCTTGATGGCTAGAGATCAAATGAGTCATTCCATTTTGGTTCTCCTCAACCTTTCTTCAGCTTTTGACACCGTAGACCACATGGTGTTGATAGAACACCTGAGGCTGTTTTGTTGAATATCTGGAACCTTCTTAAGGTGGTTGATTTCATTCCTCAATGGAAGATCACAAAGAGTTGTGTCCGGGGTCTTTTCCTTGGATTCAATGGCTTTGTCATGTGGGGTGCCTCAGGGCTCAGTACTATCACCCATGTTATTTGCAGTGTATATGCTACCCATCGGAGACATTGTAAGGAGGTATGGGCTGAGGTTTCACTGTTATGCAGATGATACCCAGCTCTACCTTTATTTTGCCCCTGACCAGGAGGGAGCTCTCTCGGTCTTTAAAAGCTGTCTAAAAGAAATCCAGGAGTGGATGAATTCTAGCTGGCTGAGGTTGAACTCTGATAAGACTGAGGTACTGGTTGTGGACCCAGGTCAACAGATAGGGGGGTCGGGTGCTGGTGCGTCTTCTGAATTTTTCTTGGAGGCATTTCTCTATCGACCTCTGAATGGGTGCAGAACTTGGGGGTAGTTCTTGACGATGGGCTGACACTGCATTCACAGGTGTCAGCAGCCATCAAGACTTCCTTTTAGCATCTTAGGAACATCGTCAGGATTCAGCATCTTGTTCCGTCTGCCGACCTGCCAACGTTAGTCCATGTCTTCGTGTCCTCGCGCTTGGATTATTGCAACTTCCTTTACCTAGGGCTTTCTGGGGTTGAAATCTGCCACCTGCAGCTAGTGCAGAACTCTGCAGCCCAGCTTTTGACAGGTTCTAGTAGATTCTGCCAGATTACTCTGGTGCTGCGCGAACTGCACTGGCTGTCAATTCAGTTGGGGATCACCTTTAAAGTCGGATTGCTGACTTTCAAAGCTCTACATGATCTGGGCCCAGTCTATCTGAAAGAACTTCTGGTCCCTTATCACCCTAATCGATCACTCTGCTCGGCCGACGAGGGGTTGCTAGAGGTTTCAAGGGTGAATTTGAAATCTTCGGGCACTCGGGATTTTGCGTATGTGGCCCCCACCCTTTGGAACTCTCTACCCTGTCAGTTGCAGGAGTGCACTTCTGAGAAGAGTTTCAAGAGAGGTTTAAAGACTTTTTTATGGGAAACTGCATTTTTAGAATATTGATTGAAATGACTGTTTGATCCAGCTATATTTTTTAATGATTTTATTGTTTTGATCTGTTATTTATGTACGGCGCCTTGGCAATTGAAAGGCGCCTTATAAATAAAATTATTATTATTATTATTACACACACATAATTAGTATAATATAAAAATGCATATACCCAAATGTCAATTTAAATCTTACACATTTCATTATAAGTTGTTCTGTTGAAGGAAGATCTTACTGTACAAGGCCTAAAAATGGGTGTTAGACAAATGTAAACTGGGGTAGGTGTGTTATTGAGGGTATTGCATGGTTTATCTTTTATTGCTGCTCCACCCCAGGCACACACAATATAAAAATATACAACCCCTTAATATGAAGCAATAGGAATTAGTTAGTACAAGGACAGAAACAAGTAGGAGACTGGATGAGCAAACATTGGGTAGTTTTGCATTGGATGGGGAGATGAAGAGGTCTATCTCCAGCCGACCCCACAGGTCGAATAAGCTTTTGAACACCTCTTGATTAAGCTCCCACTCATGAGCCCTGACAGTGGTGTGGCTGAGATTGTCTGCCAGGATGTTGCTGATGCCTGGCACATTGACAAAAGTCAGGCAGAGGTCGTGTTGGACTGTCCGGTACCACACTCTCATCACCTCCTGGCATAGAGGGTATGAGTCAGTGCCTCCTTGTTTGTTCAGGTACCAGACCACAGACATATTGTCAGTCTGAACCAGGAGTGTTCCCAGACAGAGAAGAGGCTTGAAGACCTGGAGAGCATACAGCACTGCCCTCATTTTTAACACATTGTTGTGTAGAGATGCTTTCAGCTAAGACCATGTTCCCTGGATCTGATGGCCTCCTAGGTGAGCTCCCCAACCTTGACATGAAGCATCCATTGTAAGAGTCATAGTAGGAGCAGGAGGTTGAAAAGGAGCCCCCATGGATAGACTGGACAACTCCTGCCAGCAAAGAAGATCCTTCTTCATATACCAAGACACTAGGTCCCAGTGGTCCAGGTTGTCCAGCCGCTGATCCCATTGGACATGAAGAGTTCATTGGGTCACCCTCATATGCCATCTGGCTAGAGGAACTGTAGGGATCACAGCTGCCATCAGCCTGAGAAGATGGAGGATTGACCAGGCTGTAGTCTAGCGTGAGTTGGCCACTAATCTGGCCTGTTCCTGCAGGGTCTCCACTCTGTCTGATGGGAGGAAGGCCCTGCCCTGGACCATGTTGAGCACTGCCCCAAATCAATTGTAGGTGCTGGGAGGGGAGAGGTGGGACTTGGGATATTTGACTGTTATTCCAAGTCTGGAAAAGAGGTCCAGGGTGAAGGAGAGAGACTCCCTCAGACTGCTCTGTGATGGGGCTGACAGAAGCCATTTATCCAGAAACATGCACAGTTAGATCCCTCTGCAGGACAGGGCCACAGCCACCACTGCTAGGCAGTTGATAAAAACCTAAGGTGCCAAGGATAGGCCAAAAGGGAGAGCCTTGAACTGGTAATGTTCCACCTGGATGGCAAACTGAAGAAAGTGACAGTGGGCCTAGAAGACAGGGATGTGCAGGTAAGCATCCTGCACCTCCAGTGCACAAAGCCAATGGCCTTTGTGGAGCAGGGTAGAAGTCCCTGGATGGTGAACATGCAGAACCTGTTGTACTTGATGTACAGGTTGAGCATGCAGAGGTCCAAGATGGGTCTTAAGTCACCCATCTTTTTGGTCACTAGGAAGAAATGGAAGTAGTACTCTTCCTATCTGTGCTGGAGCCATTGGCAGTATGACTAACTTTTGCAGAAGAGTCTGGCTCTCATCTCCTATCAGTGAAAGGTGTCTTGGAGGATAATAGGAGAGGCCTGGGGGTTGTCCAGAGGCCTGTCTAGGAACTCAGTGTTGTGATCTCTTGCTATTAACTGAAGGACCCAAGAGTCTGTGGTTATGTCCTGCAACCCCAGAAGGTAGAGGGAAAATCTTCCCCCCATTAGTTCCCCCAGAGGATCTGGAGGAGGCAGAGGGGTCCCCATGAGTCAGGAGGCTGAGGGGAGGAAGCCAGCAGCTCCTCCGGGGGGCTTCTGGGACTTGGCAGGGGGAGTAGGAGTTCCTGATGCTGGGTACTGGCATTTGGCTGGGCGTTTGGCAGGGGCCTCATTGGTGTGGCATCTCTGTTACCAGTAAAATAGCTGTTTGCCTTTGTAACCCTCTCAGTACATGAAGTGGACATCATGTATGGATTTACCATAGTCCTGCAATTCAGTAATAATATCCTTGGTGTCACCTCCGAATAACACAGATCCCCTGAAAGGGGCATCCAGGATGGCGGTTTGGATGTTTTGTGCCAGGCCAGCAATCCTCAATCACAAATGCACAAAATTCTGCTTAAAGTTGGACCAGCATAACATTCTGTGGTGATTTGCATATGTAGCCCATGATGCTTTGCATTGTGGGGGCATGTGTGATTTTGTATTTTCTCAATCACAAATGCCACCTAATGCAGACAGCAGTGGCTATGGTGTGAGCAACTGAGTCTACTGTGTCATAAGTGGCCAGGAGGGCATGATGACAGAAGATTTTAGTCATTTTCACTGTCTTGGAAATCTCGGCCTTAAGCGACTGGTCCTGCATAGCTTCCAGCTTGGACTCTAGTGAGGCCAGAGAAGATTTCTGGTAGAAAACCATATGAGCCACATAATTAAGGGACCTGAGGGTGCAAGTGGAGGAGGAATGGATCTTGCGACTGAAATTGTCCAACTGCTCAGACTCCTTATCAGGAGGAGAAATGCTTAAATGTTTAGGTTTAGAGGACCGGTCATGGGCAGCCATGATAACAACCGAGTCTGCATTAGGATGGCCAGTAAGGTGTGTGACCCCATCTGGGAGGTGGTACATCCTGTCTGCCTTTTTTGAAACAGCTAGAATGGAGGAAGGCTATTGCCAGACAATGGTAGTCAGGTCATCACGGGGCCCAGTCCAAGCAATATGGGCATAGGAGCTGTGGCAGTCATGTGTAGATGCTCTGCAAGCCTTTTCCACTTTGGATCCTGTTCCCGGAAAGCCAGCCGCAGGCATTTTGTATAGTTATGAGGAGTTCTGCAAAGGAACGGTCTTCTGGAGGGGACTTCAGGGACTCCTTAGGCTGAGGCTGTATGGGTGCATGCGTGCCAGAGCTGGAGGACAAGTCAAAGTCAGAGTCCAAAGAGTGCCTGTTGGGGGTCTGAACCCTTTTTAGAGGAGTGTCCTGGGTTTTATCCCTGATCTGGTATCTAGAGGAGCCTTCTCTGAAAAGATGGGAACCCACAGGAGAGGCTGATCTAGGGGTTAGAAAGGAGGCAGGAGTAGAGGTTGCCACTGGTTTCTAATGGTCAATCTCCAAGGCTAGTTGAGTTCTGGCCTCCTTAATCAGGGTCTGAAACACTGCCTGGATATCAGCCTGAGGCTGCTATGGAGGCAGAGGCTGAGGCTGAGGAGGAGGAGGATGTGTTATTCTTTTCTTTATTTGATTTCCATACAGTACATTCAGCTCGATTGTGTCCATACATAGGTAAAAGGTAGAGTTCAAAACAGACTGAGATACACAGAGTGGTACTATTAAGCTTAAAGCAGTTAATAAGCTGGTACAATATTAAAAATAATTCCAGAGCTTGCAAACGTTTTATTCCAGATAGGACCTTGGAGTCCAGAGCCCTTAAGTAAGAAATGAATTAGCTTGTGGAGTACACTAGAAATGGCCCTAAACGGCAGTAGAAAAACTAGTAGTTATGAACCCCATTAATGTAAATTAGCTTGCTGCCGTATAAACATCCATAGGTACTCAAACCTCAATTGTGATATGGATGGGGGGGGAAGGGGTATCCCAAGAAATACATCAGTCTAACCCTAGCTGTAAAATTGTGGAGAGAGGAAGGGGGGGAGGGGAAGGTAGGAAGGGGGGGTAAAGGGAAGGAGGACTGGCTATCTACTCATGGGACAAACGTTGGATCTTTAAGTATATAATATAGAAGCCATTTGTTCCACCTTGAATTAAATTTATCTTCTCGATCATTCAGTCTATAGGTTAATTTTTCCATAGAGTAGATTTGCTTAGTTATAGTCCACCAGTCCCTAAGGGTTGGGTGATCAGGGGTCAACCACAATTTGGTAATGCCTTTTTTCCCTGCCGAGAGGAGAATGGCTAAAAGATAGCAGATGCCCTGATTCTTGAGGTTTTCAGGGAAAATTAAAAGAATAAATGTTTGCGGAGTAAGCTGGAACGGTATTCTAAAGATTTTTTGGAGTTCAAGCTGTAAGGCTTGAATAAACATGGTTAACTTAGGGCAATTATACATTACATGTGTTAGGTGTACTTTGCTTTCACCGCATAGTCACCAGCAGGCAGCTGAGCTCCCCAGGTGAAATGGCTAGTGACCTCTGGCGTGCAAAAGTATCTAACTAGGAATTTCCAGGAGTACTCTCGCCACTGGTGTGAGCTAGATGTGCGCACCACCTACCTGCAAGCCTGCTCCCACTGTTTTCTCTCTATAGGTTCACCCAATTCGTGTTGCCATTTTCCGCGGGTGTCAACCAAATTAACCGCATGGGAGGACATCAAGGCTCGATACGGAATCAATATTAGGTGCCTCTGATTTAGGGAGGAGAACAAAGATTGAATGCAGGTAATTAAGGGGGACCAGCACTTGAAAGCGCACACAGAGTTCAGCAAGGACCTATGATAGTGCCTTAATTGTAAATATCTATAGTGATGTGAATTGGGCAGACCAAATTTTGTCTGTATTTCCTGAAACGACCATAGTCTCCCCTCCAGTTGTAATTTGGAACAGGTATCTAAGGCCATACCTTGACCATTGCTTAAAAGCGTTGTCCAGTCTCCCAGGTTGAAAGTTTGGCAGGGCCACTATTGGACAAATTAGCGGGATAAAGGGGAAAATTGAAAGCTGTCTCCTAACCTGATACCAACCGGACACTCTGTACTGAGTATCCACGGGCAGATTATGATAATCAACTGAGTGTATTGTCCCTCAGTATAATATGTCAAAATATTCCAAATCTGGTATAATTGCCTGCTCAAGCTCTGCCCAATGCATCTTACTGTCCACTAACTGTCTAGCAAATGTATGAAGAAGATGTGCAGCTTGGTAGTAACGGTAAAGATCAGGGAGAGACAGTCCTCCGAGGGTTCTTGGTGTAGTTAATAGTTTTAACCTAACTCTAGGCCTGCGGTCTGCCCATATAAAGTGAATGATAGCTCTTTCCCATTCTAGGAATACAGAATGGGGGAGTGTAATGGGGATGTTATTAAAAAGGTACAGCGCTCTAGGGAGAGTAACCATTCGGATGAGGTCTATCTTCCTAGACAGGCTCAATGGGAGTGTACTCCAGTTAGCCAGGTCCTCCTTAAGGCATGTGGTGAAAGGGATGTAATTCTGTCTATAGGAGTCCCTTAAGTCTCTGGTCCAGTTTATCCCTAAATATTTTATCCTCCCTATGTCCTACTTGCAGGGGAATTGTTCCCGGATCCCTTGATTGGGTGTGTACTGAAAGGTCAGGATTTCGGTTTTCGTGATGTTCACTTTATAACCCGAGAGATGTCTAAATAAGCTTAGCAGTTCATTAACTTTCGGGAGCGAAGTAGCTGGGTTTCATAAGTAGAGGAGAACATCATCCGCATAAAGAGCAATGCGGTGTTCCTCCCCCTCCACCTCAATCCCAGAGATGTCCTTTGATTGCCTAATTAGTTGTGCTAATGGCTACATAAACAGAGCGAATAGGAGAGGTGACAGGGGGCAACCCTGCCTAGTGCCTCTGTAAAGGGGAAAGGAGCTCAAGTGATGTCCAGCGACCCGCACCCAAGCTCTAGGTGAAGTATAGATGTTTGTAATGACTTGAATTAATGACATGGGGAAGCCCATGACTTCCATTACTGAGTGCAAGAAAGGCCAATACACTCTGACAAAGGCCTTTTCAGTGTCAAGGCTTACTAAGGCAGCAGAGAAATCCGAGTTATTCATCTCACGAATAATATGATAAGTTCTTTTAATACTATCCGTAGTGGTACGCCCTCCTACGAAGCCCGTTTGATCTTTATGGACTATTTGTGGAAGAATAACTTCTAGCCTACGAGCAATAATTCCCATAAATAATTTATAGTCTGTGTTTAACACCGAGATTGGCCGATATGATTCACATAGCTGAGGTTTTTCCAGGCTTGGGAATAACTGAAATAGTGGCGTATGCCCAGGTGGGAGGGGGTGGGTCACCCTGCAGGACGGAATTACAAGTTCTCAGCAGTGGAGGCAGTAGAAGCTGTTTTGCTGTTTTGTAAAATTCGGCCCCATAGCCATCGGGTCCTGGAGCTTTCATGGTTTTGGCACGCATCACGGCACTGGCAAGTTCCTGCATTGTGATGGGACTTAACAGCTGTTCGCCCTGTTCTTGCAAAATTCTGGGAAGGGCAAGGTCCTGTAGGAACTTCTTTATAGGTTCCAGGGAAGTGGGACATTCTGGGGTATACAAGGCAAAATAATATGCGGTAAATGCCTCCACAATGTCATTAAGTTTATTCAGGGGCCTGCCCCCTATTGGGTGGCGAATAGTGGTGATGTTAGCCATCTTTCTCTGTTTTCTAATTTGATAAGCCAATAATCTTGTAGCTCTAGGTCCAACTTCTTAGTACCTCTGGCAAAGGAAGGTCAGGGCAATTTCTGTCTGCTGTAGTGCCAACCTATCTAGTTGTTGTTTAACCTGCTTAATTTGTGGAAGTACGGAGCTGTCACCTTGTTTGTGTAATATTTGTAGGAAATGCAATATTTCCTCGAGTTGACCCTAACTGTTGTCACGGTCCTTAGTAAGCTGCACATATATTTTATAAGATGACCCCGAGGACTGTTTTATGGTATCCCAAAGGATGCCTGAGAAGTGTCGGGATTCATGTTGTCATTTAGTATCTCAGATATTTTTATGCTAATAAAAGCCTTAAACTGATTAGACTTTAAATGCAGGGGTTTAGACACCAAAAGGCATTTCTTTTCTGTAGACCCACTTTCCAAGTACTTACAGTAGGTGCGTGGTCTGATAAGGTTATATCTCCTATTTGGGTGTCAACTAAATAGTCTAGATGCTCTACTTGAGTGAAGCTTAAATCAATTCTTGAATAGGTTTGATGGACGGCAGAGTAATGTGTGTAATTCCTGGTGTGGGGATGCATAAACCGCCAGGTGTCAACCCATCCAACCTCAGATAAGAATCTACAAAGGAGCCTCTGCTGTGGGGTTCTCCTTGGGATATTAGGATTAGAGTCTTTCTCTGGGTTAGGGAGAATATCAAAGTCTCCTGCAAGCAGGAGTATGCCTTTAGTGAATTGGGTAATTCTATCTAACAGGCCATTGAGTTCACCAACAGGAGAGTCTGGCAGAAAGTAAGCATTTGCTAGGGTAACCTTCACCCCACCAATTCGACCCTGGAGAAGGACCAACCTGCCATTCGGGTCAATCCACTTAGCATCTAGTTGCCAGGGTATACGAAGAAGTATTATTATTGCGACTCCTCTCCTCCTGCCACACCTAAAGGAAGAACTAAATACCTGACCCCTTGAGATCCGCCCCAGCTTTGCGTGCTCTGTGTTGCTTAAATGGGTCTCCTGTAAGTATATAATATCTGCCTTGGCTTTTTTGACTTGTGAGAGGAACCTGGCACGCTTAACCAGGGTGGAGAGCCCATTAACATTCCAGGAGATTAATTTCAGAAGGGTTTTCTGCATAGTGGGACTTTAGTTAGGTGCAGGCTAATAAGCAGGATACTACAAAGATGCAAGGGAACCCCTACCCCCGCCCTCTGCACATCTATGGTTTTGCAGTTAGCTGGACACAATCGCAAGTTCTTAACAGTCTGAATGATGAAACAATTTTCCAAAAGTTTAACCATAGTAACATCAGCTAAAAATTGGTTGCCTTTAAACTGGCAACCTACTCGAATAAACAGTCCAGTGTGAACTGTATTCTTTTCAGTCAGAAGATGCATTGGTAGAGTAGTTAGTGTAAGATTAGCTAATGCCAACAGGGCTGAAGCTACCAATGCCAACATTTATCAAACACTAAAATAACTGATAAACGAGTACTTCCAGGTACCGAGAGCTTCCAAGGCGCTTGGGGAGTGAGGTAATCCTCACCAAGAAGGGGGAATCTTAGGAGAAGATACCCAAGGGCACTTCTAGTGCCCAATTGGGAAAGGGTTAGGGGGTATTGGCTAGTCACACTCCTGCTAGCCGTACTTTAAAGGGAAGGGTAATTCCTGAAGGGAGTAACATAAAAGGTAAGGAAAAAATAATGCTAAATGGGGGGGAGGAAAGAAAAAAAAAAGGAGGGGGGGAGAGCACATTACATAAGGGTCCTATTGGCCCACCTTTAGTATAAGAAACATATATGACTCTTTATAGTTTCAAATTCTGGAGTGGTCCCTCTTATGTGGTTGTTTGGTAAGAAATAGATGTGGCTTTGTGCACTAAAGGGACCGACCTTCCCCAGCAGTTAATAAATCTGTAAGGGCAAGCAGGTCCTCCCCAGAGACAACTGGAACACTGATCCCAGACAGAAAGGTTTACAGCAAGCATGGCAGCTTGTTGAGGATATTAACTCAATGTCAACTGTAAGGATATATAGGAAGAGAGTCTGAGAGAAGGCACAAATGTTAGGCGACTATCATTCTCAGGTGCAAACCTGTAGTTACCTCGCAGTGGTAAATATCTATCACTAATGCATAGAAATGTGAGCGAAAGGAGGGGGAGGTTAGCACAAGGGAGCGAGGGTAGAATTGTAAGCATTGTGTGTTAGGTAGACTAGAGTGGTTATGCGATGCGAGAGAATGGTAGTTTGATTTTAGCACTATAGAGCAGTTTCTAAGAGGATAACAGCCCAAATGCCCAGAGGAACAATTCAAGGACAGAGTGGGCAAGTTGAAAGTTATGACAGTAGTAAGCGGTTAGTTTCCCAGTATCAACACACATCACAGACCCAGGAAGTACAAGAAAAGGGAGGGAGGGAAAGAATAAGACCAGATTTATAAGAGCCGTAAGTTAGTGCTGGCATAGAGGCAAAGAGAGGTTAATTACAAATATAGTCAATTAAGGCATTAACTATGGGGGTAATTATCAGGGAGCCCCAATGGGGCGGTCCAGTAACCAGCAGAAAAGTTGCCAGAAATGTTCTGCGAAGGAACACCACAGCAGTCTCTCTGTCCATGCGCTAAGCAGAAGACACTGATAGCAGTTCCCATTCGAGGAGGTGCAACAATCTACAAGCCATCAAAACAGCCCATTTCTCCAGCGCGAAGATCAAGTATCTCTTTTTGTCTGATCACGAAGACTGTCAGCAATCTTACAGATTGCCTCAATCCCCTGACGTTTTCTGACCTCCCGTTGTCCAGTCTGCCAAGACTGCTGGGCAAGCTTTGCCGCCAATGTTCCTTTATTGGGTCTTCCAGAGGGAATTTGTAAATCTACATGATGCTTTTTAAGACCTTCAAATGCCTCCTCAGCCAAGGTAAAGTTAAGCTGACCATCTGGATGGAAGACTATCAACTTGGCAGGGTAGGGGGTTCGAAAATGAATACCGGCCTTTTTCAGCTCCTTTAATATCGGGATATAAGCCCTGCATCTAGCCATGGTCTCGGGTGCATAATCATTTTCAAAATATAATCGCTGACCCTTGTAGTTAACCTGACCCATTTTCCAGGCTGTATGTAGTACCTGCTCTTTTTCTTGAAAACGGAGAAATCGGACTAACACAGCTCAGGGCCTCAAATCTGGAGAGGGCTTAGGGCCTAGCATGCGATGAACTCGCTCGAACTCTAAGGTGGTATCATTAGGAACCTCCAATGTCTGCTTCAATAGGAGATGAATAAATTTGTGAGGGTCAGTACCTTCCTCCCCCTCAGGGATCCCCGAGATTCGGATGTTATTACGTCTGTTTTGGCTTTCGGCATCTTCCGCACGCTCCTGCAGGGTCTGCACATATTGATCAAGCTGGATTATTGCCCTCTCTGTTCTATTGATCCTGGTGTCTGCTTCTGTATAGTGCAGCTCCAACTGCTCTTGTTGTTTCTTGAGTTTCCCAATATCGGTTCTCAGGGCTGTGGTAGTTGAACGAAATTCATTCCGGAAATCCCTGAGTTCAGTCAGAACCATAGACATTTGACGTTGTAGGGTGCCGAGAGGAGGCTGCTCGGTGGTGCCATTACTCTGCCGCAAGGCCTCTGAGGCCTGAGAAGCTTCACTGCCTGAGTCTGAGATTCCGCCGTCTTCGTGGTTCAAAGGTTTTTTTTTAGGTTTTTCTCCCCTTTTTAGACATTGTAACACCTCCAAAGGGGTTTCTGAACCGTGTTTATCAGAATAACGCAGTAGAATTAGAGGGTTATTTAGGCTATGTAGAGAGCCTGTAAGTTCAGGCTTTCATCAGGATGGTGATGTCACCAATAGTCCGGAGGAGGATGTGGTGGAGTAGGAGGCTAGTATAATGGATAGCCCGGCATCTGATATTGAGGGTATCCATGAGCCTGATAGGAGTAGGGAAAGCCAGAAGGAGCATACTCTTGATTAGACATAGTCCAGCATCTGGTATCCCAGTACATAATGGGGTCGATAACCAGGCATTGGATACCCCCGGGAAGGGTACATTAGGTATTGTGGGAGTGGATAGCCCAGAATATTGCCCATATGTCCAGCCAGAGGTGGAGCTAAAGGCCTGGCAGGAGGTGGGGCTGAAGGCCTGGCAGGAGGTTCAGAAGGATCAGGTGTCAGCCCTGTGGGGACATTCTAAGGGGCTGGCACTGGATCAGGCACAGAAATGTCTGGCCCTGGAAGATTTGACACCTGAGGCCTTATGGAAGGATGTCCAGCATTTAAAGAATGGCCGGAGGGCCAGACATACACTGACCTGGCAAAGGGTTACCTGGCGATGGGTCACTTGGTGTTGGGGTGTGAGTAGAAGCTGACGAAGACCCGCCATTGTCTGGGGAGCTGAAGTTTAAGATGGCAGAACCTGGTTGTCCAAGGGGGCTGGGTTGAGGCAGTCCTGAAGGAATGTCCCCAGAGGGATTAACAATAGGCTCAGTGGGTGAACCAGGAAGAGACTGACCTGGTGAAAGAAGGGGAATTTCCAGATTAGTGCCCACCTTCAACTCTTGATTTTCAGGCAAGCTTGGAGGGTTCAGTTGGGTCAGTGGGAGTGAGGAACCCTCTAAAGACTGGTGCATGTCTGGCAGCTGACTCAACTCAACATCAGGGGTATCCTGCAACTCCAATGGGAGAGCCTTAGCTGTATGGTCTCCAGAGGAACTGGGGAGTGACTTATCAGCCGCGGTCATGCAGACGTCAGAAGAGCTAACTTCCAACTTATCAGCATGGGCAATGCAGACAACAGTGGAGCTGGAGTCCATCTTACTAGCTGTGACCATACACTCCGTGGTGGGGCTGGTGAGTGACTTATTGACCTGGCTGCTGGTGATAGACCCTGAAGAAGATATAGACCTAAGGAGCACAATAGGCATTCCGTCATCCAAGAAAAGTCCCAACTGCACTGTAAGTAAAGCAGGCAGGGAGGTTGTGATCTGATCCACTGGAGTAGTAGGAGACCTGGCAGTATGCATACTTACTGAAGTGGAGGCCCCTCCAGTGTCAGTGGTGCCTGATGGTCACCACCAAGTGGATGGAGACCTATCCCAGGTTTGATGCCTCTCCTTATCCTTTTCCTTCTTTTTCGGTTCTGGTGTTGGAGAAGAAGACTCTTACTGCAGATTCTGCAGCTCCTTTTCCAGCAAAGCTAGGTGCTCCTCCAGCAAGTGGGCTTTGATCTTTTTCTAGTGCCTAATCTATGTGGCCTGTTGAAGGATTGGCAGGTCACACAATCCTTGACCCAGTGTTTGGGACCTAGGCAGATCACGCAGCAGGAATGCTTGTCCGCATCAAGGAATTAGATGCAGCAGGACTTGCACTTCTTCTTTTTGATGCATCAGCCAACTTTTCATGAGTAGACCAGTGGGTGAACCAGGAAGAGAATGACCCAATGAGAAAAGGGGTACCTCCAGATTAGTGCCCACCTCTGGCTCTTGATCTTCAGGCAAGCCTGGAGGGTCTGGTTGGGTCAGTAGGAGAGAATAACCCTCTAAAGACTGTTGCGTGTCCAGCAACTGGCTCAACTCAACATCAGGGGTATCCTGCAACCCCGATGGGAGAGCCTCAGCTGTGTGGTCCCCAGAGGAACCAGGGAGCAACTTATCAGCCATGGTTGTGCAGACGTCAGAAGAGCTGACATCCTACTTATCGGCCTGGGCCATTCAGAGATCAGCAGAGCTGGGGTCCAGCTTACCAGCAAAGACCGTGCACTCCTCAGTGGGGCCAGGGAGTAACTTATCGACCTGGCTACTGCCAATAGACCCTGAAGAAGATATGGGCCTAAGGAGCACAATAGGGGTTCCAGTGTCCAAGAAGAGCCCCGACTGCAGGGTAACTGTGGTCTGATCCATTGGAGTGGTAGAAGACCTGGCAGTAGGGGTACTTATTGAAGTGGGGGCTCCTCCAGTGTCAGTGGTGCCTGATGGTTGCTGCCAAGTAGATGGAGACCTATCCCAGTCTCGGTGCCTCTCCTTGTCCTTTTTCTTCTTTTTGGGTTCTGGCATTGGGGAAGAAGATTTTTACCACAAATTCTGCAGCTCCTTTTCCATCAAAGCTAGGTGCTCCTCCAACAAGTGGGCTTCAAGCTTTTTCTGGTGCCTAATCCATGTGGCCTGGTTGAAGAATTGGCAGGACGCACAGTCCTTGACCCAATGTTTGGGGCCTAAGCAGATCACGCAGCAGGAATGCTCATCATCATACAGGATCTGGGTACTGCAGGACTTGTACTTCTTCTTTTCAATGCATCACCCAACTGTTCATGTTCCTGAATTGTACCTTCAACTAGATCCAATGCTGTAAATTTGTCACTGTAATTTATTTGCTTCCTTTTCTTCTGTATATCCCTCAAGATCTCTGTATTAGACCTGTTTATGTTAGGCCTGTTTATATTGCATTTTACTATGTAATTGTTTGATCTGATGTTCTGTTCTCTTTTTATACTTAACTGTAAGTTTGTGTAAAAGGGCATTTTGCTCACATACCTTTCAGTATAAAATAAAGCTTGATTGATTGATTAAAAACTGGACTGACAGACCTGGACCATACTTGGTGCAACTTGCACAAATACTGCTGGTCCGGTCACTCTGGCTGCACTGTTCAGGCCGACTTTTATGTATCTGGTCCACTCCTGGATGTCTATTTTTCAACCCTCCCTTGGCATGGTAGAAAACAGAACCATCGGGACAGACCAGAAAGGTGAAAGCCAGACCAGATCATTTGGAGTGAGTGGATGAGACACCGATGGGACAGCATCAGCTGTGTGTTCCCCAGAGGAACTGGGGACTGACTTATCAGCAGCAGCCATGCTGACATCAGAAGAGCTAATGTCTGACTTATTGGCCTGGGCCATGAGGACAACAGCTGAGCTGAAGCCCAGCTTACTAGCTGTGACCATGCACTCCTCGGTGGGATCAGGGAGTGATGTATCGACCTGGTTGCTTCATTAACAGTTTTTTTCTATAGTGGGTAACAGTAACACAACCTTTTTATCTGGCTCAAAAGCTTTTCTTTTCCCCATGGTCATAACACACCTTCTGCTGTTTTGGAGCTTCTTCATGATTACAATGAGCAATTTCAATATATTTTGCCAGCTTCTTTCTCACAGCAAACATATAAGATGTAATAGATTCTTTCTGATTGGTGTTATTTTCCCTTGTTTCTTTTATTACATCTAGGGCCTTCTAGGTTGTCTACTATACAACAATTCAGGGGGTGAAAAACCTGTTGATGCTTGTGGCACTTCTCTGTAAGCAAAAAGCAGGTAATGTAAGTATTGGTCCCAATCATTCCCTTCACCTTTCACAAACTTGTTTAACATGCATTTTAGGGTTTCATTAAAATGTTCAACAAGACCATCTGTCTAAGGATGATAAGGAGAGGTTCTTATGGCAGTGATACCTGGTTGTCGGTACAGCTGCTTCACCAATGCAGCACCTAAATTATTACCCCAATCAGTGATAATCTCTTTAGGTATGCCCACCCTACTGCAACTGTTGCCAAGCTCTGCTCTCACCTTTAGAGCTGTGATAGTACACATTGGAATTGCCTCTGGATATCAAGTAGCATAGTCACATGCTACCAAAATGAATTGGTTACCCTTTTCACTTTTGTCTTAGGATCCAATCACATAAATTACAATTCTCTCAATAGGCATATTAATCAAGGATGGGGCTTCAGGGCAAATTGTCTTTTTTTACAGCTGTGGACATAGCCCAGCAGATGTTTTGCATTCAGAAAAGGGCTGATGCCATTTTTGCTACCAAACAACATGATAGAGTGTTAAAAATAGATTCATCCCCTGAAACCTCATTACTATGCTGCCTGTGTGTGTATAGGAAGCTATAGAACACTATTTTTCCTCTGGCTTGAGGAGTTAATTGAGCCCACAGAAAGTTAGCGCATCATCTTCTGTCAGTCATTCTGTGTCAGATTACCAATGGATAGTACAGACATCATAGAAAGTTATTGGAAGTAGAATGGGTTGAACACTTCCTGGAACTTTCTGCATAACAAATAAGCTGTGCTGTGCCCTCAGCCCATAGGAATACCTCATTAAGCCGTTTCACACCACCATCCTAAAAGCAGTTATTCTGTTACTTTGCAGGATATTCCATAGCAAACAGTCCCAGTTATGCCTGTTTCCAAATAATACACCAACTTCATTTTCTCAGGCAGGCAGTTCTGGGCTACTGTTTATATTCTACTGAATGTTCTTAACCAGCAATTTGTGACTATACAGGTAGGTGTTTACAACTGAATGATAGTAACCACATTTGCTTTACTTGTACATGTCTAATTTTTGTTTGACTTAAGTTACACATAGAATCTGATTAGTTCATAACATGTTGTATTGTAATTAAATTAACTGATAAATGGGGCTTTGGTTTCTTTTAAGAATTCATTTTTCATGACCATAGATGTACTAAAA
Source organism: Neoceratodus forsteri (assembly GCA_016271365.2). Classification (NCBI taxonomy): domain Eukaryota; kingdom Metazoa; phylum Chordata; order Ceratodontiformes; family Ceratodontidae; genus Neoceratodus; species Neoceratodus forsteri. The sequence continues at coordinate 765,100,546 of CM057451.1, forward strand.
CAAAAATTTCTCAACAAAATGTTTAAAAATAAGGAGTTTAGCAATAATTTAGTTGATGGGGTGTAAAGAGCTGCTCCCTGGAAAATTACTTGCTTGGAGGGGCTGCCACAAGCAGAATGGGACTTCATGGATGGGGGAACTCATGGCAGCAGAAGAGACATGATGGCATTAAAAGCTTAATGGTGTGGATGTTTTGGCACCAATATTTGAGCAGGACTTTGGTAGAGGACTAAGTGTGACTTGGAGTGGGGAATCATCAAGAATTAAATGAGTCTTGGTATTTTTAGCATAATGATTTTCTGAAACTTCAATCTTCAATTGGTTAGACTCTGCATCCATCTGTATAGTACATCATTAAGCCACATGCAGTGGGGTATGGGTAAAAACCAGATCACCAGACCCAGTCCAGAGCTGTAAAATCTAGGCTAGGGACAGCTTTTGGAAATATTGCTGATTCACTCACTCCAGATGATCTAGTCTGGCTTTTGCCCATCTAGTCTGGTCCTGATGGTTCTGTTTTCAACTATGCAAGGAAGAGTTGAAAAACTGACATCCAGCAGTGGACATGATATGTAAAGTTGGACTGAACAGTGCAGCCAGAATGACCGGACCAACAGTATTTGTGTAAGTTGCACCCAGTATGGCCAGTTTGGATTTTTACAGAACTGCTGTGGTTCAGGTCTGTCAGTCCAGTTTTCAAGTCAATCAGTCAATCTTTATTTTATACTGAAAGGTATGTGAGCAAAAATGCCCATTTATACAAACATACAGTTAAGCATAAAAAGAGAACAGAACATCAGGTCAAACAATTACATAGTAAAATACAGTATAAACAGGTCTAACATAAACATGTCTAATACAGAGATCTTGAGGGATATACAGAAGAAAGGGGAAGTAAATAAATAACAGTAACAAATTTACAGCACTGGCTATAGTTGGAGGTGCAATTCAGAAACATGAACAGTTGGGTGATGCATCAAAAAGAAGGAGTGCAAGTCCTGTGGCACCCAGATCCTGCATGCAGAGGAGCATTCCTGCTGTGTAATCTGCTTAGGCCCCAAACACTGGGTCAAGGACTGAGCAGCCTGCTAATTCTTCAACCAGGCCACATGGATTAGACACTAGAAAAATCTCGAAGCCCACTTGCTGGAGGAGCATCTATCTTTGATTGAAAAGGAGCTGCAGAATCTGCAGAACAAATCTTCTTCTCCAATATCAGAACCCAAAAAGAAGAAAAAGGACAAACAGAGGCACCAGGATAGATCTCCATCCCCTTGCGATGACCATCGGGCATCACTGACACTGGAGTGACCTCCACTGCAGTAAATACCCTTACTGCTAGGTCTCCTACCTCTCCAGTGGATCAGACCTCATCCTCCCTGCCTGCTTTACTGAGGGTGCAGTAGGGGCTCTTCATAGATGATGGAACCCCTATTGTGCTCCTTAGTCCCATATCTTCTTCTGGGTCTATCACCAGCATCTGCTTGTACTGTTCCAGCTGATGATTGCTGTTTAGATGACAATTTTTTCTGATTTTGACACTCATTCTATTCCTTTACAGGGCTATCAGGCAGTGGATATTACTAAAGGCAAATGAAATAGAAAGAAAAAGGCTTCTAAACCTTTTAAAGCTTCCAAAAAAAAGTTCAGGGAAGCAAGTTAACTAATCAACATTCCTCTAATAGTAACAATAGCAGTTCAAAAAAAAGGACACTGTTAAAGGGGCATACCCACTCTGAGGCAAATAACCACCTTTTGGACAATCAGACAGTTTCAAGACAGACAAATATTTTGGACCATTTTGAGCCCTTAGACACTCAGCTTCTTGGTGTCAGGGATCCCAATACCTCAGTGTTGGGTGCAAATCAATCTGCACCTATATCTCTGATAGTGACTGAGTCTAATCATGGCATTATTGTCATCGAGGACAATGACGTAATTGATGTCGTTGATACTCCAGTGCCATCTGACTATTCTGGTATATTGTAACACAATTTGTGTCCTACTTCTGATGCTGAGGTGGAGAACCCCATTTATGACAACTCACTATCCCCTAATGCCTCCTACTCCCCTGTTTAAGAGCACAGTAAAAGTATTTCAAGAGCCTTGGAATTCTCACCAAAATATTTTCCGGAATCTAATACTAAGTCAACATGGAACAATGATTTGAGAGGTATTCTAACTGATTTACAAGAAACTATAAATGGGATGAAACAAATTTATACACCGAGTACAGTAGGTGGGGACTTACAGGTGGGGGTGGACTTACAGAGGTCTGATGTACAGAGGGGGTCAAGGGTTGATTATATCAATCCCGTTGTTTTGAATATTAACCCTCCTATTAGTTTGAGTGAGGATCTAAAAAAAAACTGCCCAGGATCCAAATGTTGCTGATCTCATGATTATAAAGTATTTGGTTAATTTGCACCATGAAATAGATACTCTTAAAGGGAACATGGCTATTAATGGCAGCAGATTAGATGATATCTTACTTAAACTAAAAAAATGAGTACAAGATCCTGATTCCTCCTCAATAGTGGTGGAGTCTGCTCTACCAGTACATCCTGATTTTTCTACAGTTATAATTCCAGACTCCCCAGTTAATAGCAGACCCCAAAAAGGTAAAGGAAAAAAAAAAGTAAAATCACAGTGGACAAAAAAAATGAAAAGGTTACTAATTCCAATATTTCTCCTATAATTGCTCTCCAACCAGTCAATGTTAATAAGATGATTGACTCCTTGTCAGAATCACAAGCTGATAAAATCCCTGTAGATAGTGGTAAGGTAATCCATTCTGCCCCTTCAGTGACTATTCCTGTCCATTTTCTAGATAACTTATCCTCTCAAATGAATAACTTTGAATCTGAACTCCAATCTATTAGAAAGGAATGGAGGGATCATTTTCTCTTATGTATTAATGAGGACAATTCTTTTTACTATTCCTGTCCCTACATTGTCTGTGGCTGTGGCCAAAACTCCTCATATGGATGCTACAAATGAGACTTTTGACATTACTGATTGTGCTATTCTCTGTCTGTATGGTGTAAGATTCCCACAGGAAATGTGCTACAGTTCTATTAAGGAACATATTGAGCATTTGCTTAGGGTAGCAACTAGTGCAGATATTGCTCTAGTGGATGTTATATAAATCTGGAGAGATAAAGGCCATTTAGGTAAAGACTGTTATTATATTTTTTTGCTCTGCTCTTCGTATAGCAAATCAGATATGGTTAAATAATGAAGGGCTGATAATTATGGGTTACTCTATTGATTTTGTTGATAGGGAATCTTTAAGTTCTATTAGCCACAAGGAATTGTCTGACCCAATTCAACTGAGTATATTTGGGCTGAAGCCAAGTCCAAATGAGACTCCATTTAAGCTGGCACAGACATTACACACCGTATTGACCCATGTTTTAAAGATATCAACTATTGGTCTCAGTGTTGAGAAGGTTTTCAGACATGAATCTCTGGGTAAATGTGGCAGAGTGGACTTTTTGATTAACAGTCATGCCCTAGCAAATGATATATTGTCTAAGGTTTCTATTTTAGACAGCGTAGGTATTCATATTCTAGAAAGAGAAATTCTAACCAAACAGAACCTGGTGAAGTCCAACAGGGCTGTTGCTGATAAGACTCCAGCAACCTTATGTTTGTATGGCCTTGGTTGCACTAAAAAGGAGAATTCCAAACCATTACAATGTACTGTTTTGGATCTAATTGAGCAGCTTTTAAATATCTCTGTTGATGATCCCACAGCTCTTATGGCATCTAAGCAGGGATTGGACCCTGACTGTTTGTTTGGAAATTGCTTATAAGAGCCTTTTTAATAAGATAGTAGAGAATGCTTCCCTATTGGATTTGATGGGTTTGCATGTTGTCCCCTCTAATAATGTGTGTTTGGCTCTGTTTCATGTATGGACACTCCCTTGGACAAGGTCCCTTGCTCTGGAAATTCACATGTCAATTTAGTGTATAACATTCCAGTGAAAAACAGATTTGAAATCTTTACCAACAATATTGGGTGACTAGCCACTTTGGAGGTGGCCAACTCATCCACTGTTAAGTTAATTTTTTGAATATAGCAGGACTTAACTCAAAATGGGCAGATTCTGAATGGTTAGAATTAATTAGAAGCCATAATTTGATTTGTTTACAAGAGACCTGGTATAATTCAAATCAGGATCTTTCCTTGAATGGTTATGCAACTCATTATGTACCTGGTCTGCTAATTTTGGCAGAATCATTGATGGCTTAGTCACATGGATTAGAATTAGTACATCAATTAAGGCTGATATTATTCTCTCTAATTTTTATTTTCAAGTTGTTGTTATTCATTTAAAAAAAAAGTTTAATTAATGTGTATATTCCACCTGTTAGATCCAGAAATCATACAACATAAATTTGGAAAATATGAGAGGAAGCAATTCATCTGGCATGGGCTAGTACAGATTGTGAAGAAATACTATTGTGTGGGGACTTTAATACCAGGATTGGTAATTATGATGGGTATGGGGATTGTAGTTTTAATCTTTCTCACCAGCAATCTTATAACTTGGTCAGGCAAGCAAAGGACTTGAAGGTTAATAGCTCCAGTATTAGGTTAATTGAGCTATTATCATCACACTTCTTAGCCCCAATTAACGGTTGTAGTAAGGGTGACTGTGGGGGTGACTTTACACACTATTCTGCAAGGGGCCCATCTACCATGGATTATCTATTGTAGAACAGTGATATGCTGTTCTGGGAATCATGCCAGGTGATTATAAGAGCAGAATGTGATAATTTTCCCCCTGTTCTTTCATCTATTAAGTTATCTGAGGTTTCTGAGTTATATATTCTATTGCCTCCTATTGAAATAAGAAACCAAGCAAGAGTTAAATGGCAGATGTCCGAAAGTCCTCAGATTAAATGTATTCTTCAAAAGACAATTATTAGACCAGATATTTCTGAGCTAGATTATCTTACCATTAAGGGCATTCTGGAGTCAACGTTTGAACAAATAAGAAAACTTGTTTCTTAAGGGAAAAAGGTTAAATTCCACAGATTCAAATTATAATTGGTTTGATAAGGACTGTAGGGATGTGAAGTCTCAGTTAAATCAATTAATTAGAAGTTGTAGAGCTGATCATCTCCATACAAATTATAAGAAATTAAATAGTGCTAGGGATAGTTATAAAAGTTTATTGAAAGCAAAAGGAAAACAATTTCAACAAAATCAGTGGACTAGGATGCTGGATGTTATCAACTGTAATGATACTTAGTCTTACTGGTTGATGGTGGCCAATGGCACTAATAATCTTAATTTTGAAATTGACTCACATGTCAGCCTTGACACTTGGGTAAATTACTACAGTAATAAATTCTTTCTCCCCAATCTTGAGCAGAATAAACTGCTGGATATAATTATGTCTGGTTTTAAGTTATTTATGAGATCTGAGGTCTATTTAACGATAACTTCATTAAAATGTAATAAGGCCTCAGAGCCTGATCTCATTCCCAATTATGTTTTTTCTTGCCAGTTACAGATTGGTCAACTGTTCTAATGCATTTCTTTAATCAATATTGCTCCCAGTTATGCTTCCCTAAATCTTGGAAGGGAGCTATTATTATATCCATTTATAAAAAGATGATAAATTGGATCCATTAATGTATCACCGTATTTCCTTACTGGATAATTTAGGGAAAATCTTTGCTAAATTACTTTTGAACTGATTGATGGACCATCTTCAACTTATTGGTGGACTATCTGAATTACAATCAGGTTTTAGACAAGGGTTTAGAAACATAGAAACATAGAATCTGATGGCAGATAAGGACTGCTTGGCCCACCCAGTCTGCCCATTTCCCTACCTGATGGATAAGCTGCAGATTCTAGTTAATCAACAGCTTACTTCCTCCTGCCCCCCACTAGAATTGCCGTATGCCTGCCCCATGCATTCTTGAATTCTCCCACTGTTCCTGACTCCACAACCTTCTCAGGAAGGCTGTTCCATGCATCCACAACTCTCTCTGTGAAAAAATACTTTCTAACATTATCTCTGAGCTGTCCACCATCTATCTTCAAATTGTGCCCCCTTTGTTCTTGTACATCTCCTTTTGAAAGATATTACCCTCTTGTACCTCATTAATTCCCTTGAGATACATGAAAGTTTCTATCATGCCCCCCCCCTTTCCTCAAGGGTATACATATTAAGCTGCTTTAGTCTCTTCTCGTATGTCTTCTGGTGCAGACCTTGCACCATTTTGGTTGCTCTCCTCTGAACAGCCTCCACTCTGTCTATGTCTTTGCACAGTACAGTGGACAACTGCTTTGTAATAATGCATCTTTTTGAGAAATATATTCATAGCAGAAAACAAAACTTTATGCAGCTTTTATAGATTTTAGCTCAGCCTTCAACACACTAGACAGAGCTCTTTCATGGTTGTGTTTGAAAGAAAAAGGTTTCTCACATGAACTAATTGCAATAATTAGGGAGCTCTATACTCAGACGTGGGCCCAAGTGAGGCTGGGCAGAACTGGTCAACTTTCTGCAGATTTTGAAACAAATACTGGGGTTAGACAAGGCTGTGTTCTTACTCCAACATTGTTTTGTCTTTATATAGATAAATTACTCAATCAGCTACAGTCTTCAAATACTGACTCACCGGAAACTCAAAACCAGCATGTTGCAGCACTCACGTATGCTGATGATTTAGTTTTGTTTTCTCTCTCAAAATCTAGACTACTTTGTAAACTTAATATCTTGGCTGAGTATGTGGACAGATATAAACTCAAGATTAATGAAGGTCAAAGTCAGGTTTTGGTGTTTGGCTCCACTTGCATACATAAAATGTAGAAAGTTGGTTCACAAGCTCTCAATACTGTTCCTCATTATACTTGTTTGGGCCTAGTTCTTTCCTGGAATGGTAAATGGACTAAACATATTAATAACTTAAAGACCATACTAAAACAAACTGCCAGTTCACTTGGCTGTTTTAATAGAAAATGGGGGTAACTCTATTAGGCCATTAATATCAGCTATTAAAGCAAAATATGATGCCCAAGCATCTTTTAGTAGTGAAAGCTGGTCCGTAACTGATGGTAACCTGCTGGAAGTTCCTTTAAATATCTTACTGAGATCCAGTATGGGCCTCAGTAATTCGGTTCCTTCTTCTACTTTAAGAGCCAAACTGGATCTAACAAGTTTATGTGCAGTTTATGCAGCCAGAAAAATAAATTACTGGATTAAACTGTTCCAATAAAAACCTAATTGAATACCTTAATCTGCACTTTGAAAATTGTTCATGGTCCAATTTAGGGCACTTACAATCAAAATGGCTTTCAAGTATTTTCCAGATTCTTGGTGAGAATGACTTTGATTATTTGAAATCTTATCAAGTTAGGAGTATAAAAATTAGTTTAAAGTATCAAAAATATGTTTTGAATTAAATGGCTGCTAATTTTAATGTTCAGGATCTGAAGATTAATTCATCTCTTCATGTTTCCCCTTGGTTAAGACAAAATGATAGAGCCCATTATTTCTATCCATATCTCAATATAATTACAGATAATAAATCTAGGACACTGTATACTGTATATAGGTTAGAAGTGTTTCCATGTTCTGTACTTTTAGCTAGACATCAAAAGAGTATTAATGTACACTACAGATTTTGTCACTGCACCTTACAACATATAAGGAATTTGCCTTATGTTATTTTCAATTGTATTTGATATTCTGAGTATAGGAACAGGTGGTTGAGACAAATTTTTGACTCAGTATTGACTGAAGATACTTTTTACTATTTGTGACGAAATTACTGTACTTGTAGTATTAAAATATATTTATGCAAAGTACAGGTGAAGAACAAGGCTATATAAGTCAGCAGGTGGATCTTGAGATATTTATTTAACTTGCGCAATTTTTTACTGTGTTAACAACTTTGATAAAAGTGCTTTAGACGTTAGTAAGCATGGGAATCTAACATTAAGTAAATGTTTTACTTAACAACTTGCTTATTTATAAGCTAATATGTGCAATCATGGTCCATGCTGGACATCATTGATGTATAATACTCATGTGCTGCTTGAATATTCTATCTAGGATTAACTTATTGTCTCTTGTATTTTTAATGGTTTGTATTTTATTTATGTAAATATGTGTATACTGTATATATATAAAAGTGTAATGGTCTAATGACTGATCAATAAGTACTACTACTACTACTACTACTGCCACATGGAAGACTAGCATGTAAGCTAAGGGGCACAGAGGCGGGGGCAAAATTGGTGAGATGGGTGGAGAACTGGCTGCAACAATGACAGTAGAAGGTGGTGGTGGGAGGGGAATTATCATTCCCAAGGGTAGTGATGAGCAGGGTTCCACAGGGGTCAGTGCTGGGGCTGGTGTTATTTTGGGGTATTTATTGCAGACATCTCGATAGGCATAAATAGCAAAATAAGTCTATTTGTGGAGGACACCAAGCTGGGAGCAGTTGTGGATGACCAATGGGGGTGGTAGGGATTGCAGGAAGATTTAACAAGGCTGGAGACATGATTTGACACCTGGCAACTTGGTTTCAATGCAAAATTGCAAGATGCTGCATTTCAGGGCAAATAATCCAAAAAGGAGCTACCATCTGGGGGGGGGTGCAGATAGCTGTGACTGAGGAGGAGAAAGATCTGGGGGTGCTCATTATGGGAGCCATTAACAACTTGACACAGTGTAGGAAAGCAGCAACAGTGGCCAACAAGATGCTGGGTTGTATTGCAAGGGGTATAACCTCTCGGAGGAGGGAGGTGATTCTCCCATTATACAGATCACTGGTCAGACCCCACCTGGAGTACTGCATTCAATTTTGCTGCACTTACCTAAAGAGGGACATTAGACTCCTGGAAGGGGTGCAATGCAGAGCAACAAAGATGATCCAGGGTCTGGGGGAGCTACCATATGAGGTTAGACTTAGGGAGCTGAACATGAACTCTCTGGAGAAGAGGAGGGACAGGGGGGATATGACTGAGACCTCTAAGTACATGAGAGGAATAAACAGGACAGGCACCAAGGGACTGGTCAAGGGGAGGGTGGGGAGAGACACTCAGGGTCATGACATGAAATTGGAGGGTGGAAGGTTTAGGAGGGAAATGAAGAGGCATTTCTTTACAGAAAGGGTGGTAGCAGAGTGAAATGCACTACCAGCAGAGGTGATGGCATGTAAAACAGTGGAATGCTTCAAGAGAGGCTGGGATAGGGCAAAAGGGAGAGTCATGGGAGGAAGTAGAGTGGGAGGGGCAGCTGCAGAATAGGGGTACTAGCTGCAAAATTGAGCAGACTCAATAGACCAAATGGCCTTTTTCTGCTGGCAGTTTTGTATGTTCATATGTTCGTATTAAGCATGAAGGTAACTAAACAGTGGAGTACTCAGAAACTGCCATTTTATACACATTCCATCCAACTGCTGCCCTTACTTTTTTAAATGTACACACTGGCCCAGATATTCAAACTGCACCCAAAAAGTGCTCAATAGCAGGAGCAAGTGCAAGTCCATTGCACCCATGTGCAAGAGGCACGATATTCAAAAAGTGAGCCAGCCAAACTGCACCTACAGCCAAAGACTGAATATTGCACCACCTGCGCCATAGTGCAAATAGGAAGGGGAAGCTGAACAGATCTGATGTGCCATAGTGCAACAAGGGATGTGCAGCTGAGCAGTCCAGAGGTGCCATAGTGCAACCAGGGATACCCTCCAGCAGCAGGGCAATGCAACTGCACAACCAGGGAGGCAGAGGACCACCACCCATGCCACAGATGGGCACAGGAACACACAGCAGAACAGACATTGTTCCCCACACCTCATGCACTGCACAACTGGGGAAGGGCTGGAATAACCACTGGCCCATGGAGACAAGCAAACAACCCACAGCTGGGCCATGGTGCCCCATCACACCCCCCAGCAAGCTGTGACTGGCACACAAGGAAGGCTGACCACCCCATGCCACACCATCCCCCTAATGCAGAGCACACCCTGCACCATGAACCCTAGACACCCTGCCCAGGAGCAGTGACCACCACTGCAGGAAACCCCATGCATGCCACCACCCCCACTGTGACACTGCAACCCTGTGCACCACAGAACCATGCAAGGCAGCCCCACCACGAGCACTCATCAGCGGGGGCAGCACACAGCGATGCAACAATGGCATACACAGTGCCACCACGCACAGTCCCCCCGAGGTACTGCTGAGAGGCCAACCATGTGTCGGCACATGAGGTACCCCACGCAGGACAGGGCTTGCCCTGTACACCACCACCAGTGGTACAGCACCCTGCACAGTATCACAATGACACACCCCGACCCAGCACTGGCCACAACAGCCAGCACAGACACCCACAGTGGTGCGTGGAAGCATGCACCACACCAGATGCCACACAGTGCATGGACAGACACCCACCCATACCCAAGGGCACAACAACACAGGGACGCAGTGGTGGGGCAACCAAGCCCCCAGCTTGGGCCCATGTAAACTGTGTACACACAACCTGCAGTCCTCCATGGCACTGGAGTGCCAGCCACCCTGCGCAGGCACTGTGGACCTGTACACCACCAGCATTTTCCCAGAACACAAGTCACAGACAGTGGTGCACATCTCCTGCAAAACACACAAGGCACAGCATGGAGGTGGGACAACAACTGTGAAGGCCACAGTGTCACCCGAGGCAGACATGCACCACACCTGTGACAGGAGGCAACCCAGCAGTGTGACGGGTACAGTGGCTGCCCTGCATGGACTGCCATCACTGACATGCCAGCAGACTGTGCAGGTCACAGACATGCATGGGTGTCAGCTGCACAGGCCATGGACGGGCTGATAGGGGTGCCGTGGACACAGAGCATGCACCATGGACCACTGCACATAGTCATCCAGTGCACAGGGCACAACACACACACCACTGACACTGACTGATAGCTACCCCCACACCATAGTCACCTCCACACGGACACACACAGATACCCATGACCGCACCACCCCTGACGCCATGCACACCACTGCAGCTGAGCACCTATAGCCCACTGCAAATCAGAGACCATCATATCAAAATAACTGTATTGAAACAACATATAAAAGTTAACTATTTACAAAATATATACAAGGGGGGTGGGCCACAAACAAGGTGGGGGTGGGTAAGGGGCAGGGGTGGACAAATGAGACAGGAAAGGAGGGGTGTGAGGGTGGATCCAGGGGGTAGGAGATATCAGGGGGCAGAGGGACTTCTAATGGGAGCGCAGCTCCCTGCTGTGGCTCTGTCACTGTCTGTGCCTCCACAGGACCCCGGTCTCATCAATCCTGTGGAGGATGTTGAGTGATGCCCTCACCACCTGCAGGATCTCCCGAAGTGCCTCCCTTATGTCTCGGAGCTGGTGTGTACCTAGGACAAGGGAGCACAATCAATAAGTGTGAATGCACAGCCCCATACAGCCCACCCACTGTGCATGGCATATGGCCATTGGACATACCTCTGTGATGGTGTGTGACCACCCACAGTGATCACGTCCACATGACCTATCCACCCAGGTGCATACAGCCATGTGGAATGCTGCACACACCCACCGGCCAAGTCATGCACAGCACTACCATGGCAGTTTAGTGTCATGGCTATGTGGTTCAAAGGCAGTGGCACAGCCATGTACCCAGTGCATGCATGGACCACCATCAACACACTCCCAGACATGCATTGCCACTGGACAGTATTGACTATAACAAGTTGCGTGCATGGCAGTGGTGTCGATGGATGGTGGCTATGCCCCACTGCCCACCCTGCTACACAGCATGCAATAGTAATCATGGAGGTATGGCACTCACCATCATCAGGCCAGTCCCTTGGGTACTGTGGACCCTCACCCTGCCTGGCTTCCCTCTCTTCTTCATTTTGCCACAGCTCACAGGCCAGGCGTCATTCCTCCGGGCCTGTAGTGCAAACATGGAGAGAGGAACATCAGTACAATCCCATAGCAAAGCCCCCCTGCCTCCAGGTGTGTGCCCTCCCACCCAGTCAGACCCAGCCACCCCACACCACAGCCAACCCTGGATGGTCCCTCCCCCATGTGCTGGACACATACAACTGTGATACCCATATGGAAGATAAAAGTGTGTTGACGTAACACCTACCTGGCAGTGGCACCGTGCCCTTCTGGGCATGTACCCGCAGGTGGGCTAGCAGCTCTGGCTCCCTCCGCCGCAGGTCCCCATACCTGTGGTGGCACTGCTGTGTGCTTCTCCCCTGTCCAGTGGCCTCCTCGGGTGCAGTAGCCACCTCCTCCCACACCTGGCTCCTGGACCTGTCCAGGGGTGCCTCCCCAAACAGTGGCCCATGGTGTGGCTCCACTATGGCCACTAGGTTGGCCAGCTCTATCTGAGACCACTGGGCAGCCTTCCTGCACACCATGCTCTCTGCTCAGTCTGCAGATATGGCACTCTGCAGTGCAGCTCCACACTTGCAGATACTGCGCAGTACAGCGCTGCCATTCCCTATCGGGCTGTCACCGAATAGTGTGACAGTGGTGCACCCATGCCTGATGCATGGCACCTATGGGGCAAAGGTCGAGCACAGGGTCAAGGGTCTCTGGCACACGGACACACACAGCGCCATTGGAACCCAATGCGTGTAGTGTGATTGGCTGCCTGTGCTACTGCCAGTAGCAGCCTACTGCTCTGTTGCCCCAGTACGCCTATGATGGCCCAGTGCTACAGCGCCATGTAGGTGACCATCGCTATAGCACCACTGGCACAATGGTGGCTGAGCCCTGCATTGCTTCCCACGTACAGCACATCAGCAGCATGGCAGACGCCTGCGTCAGCAACCTGGGCATGCACAGTGAGGCATGTACTACGCACATCACAGAACTGCGCCATTGGCTCAGCATGTTCAACACAATTACGCAAAGTGCAACAGGGCGTTATTCAGCCGTCATATGCAAATCATCTAATCAGCCATTCAATGGTGCAGCAAAGCAATTTGAATCCACTTAAAATTGCGCCTCACCTCATTTGCATGGGTTGCACTATAAAAGTGCGACATTGGGCTGCACTGCCCATAGTCGGTTACTGCAGTCTGTTGGTGAGTTGCATGCTGTTTGGGAGTGTGGACTGTGGATTTAGGGACATGCTTGGGACTGCACAGTCACAGATAACAACTGCCATTCTTACAGACTAAATAATGACACAGCAAGTTGTGGGAGATGAGGAACACAGTGGTGGGAAGAGGAGGAGGAGGAGGCCTAATTTTACCAAGGCCGAGACCGAAGCCCTGTTTGACGCCTACCTGGATCAGGAGCCACTTCTCAACAGACAGCAGGGAACATCTCAAGCCCGTGCTGCTGCATGGGAGGAGGTGGCACATACTGTGAACCTGCATGGCAGCTACCAGCGCTGCGTGCAGGAGTGCAAGAAAGAGATGGGCACGGACAGGAAGATGATAAAGGAGAAGGTGGCTGCCTTTAGGGCAGGATGAGCTTCAACAGGTGGGGGACAGCTGGAGGTCGTATACCTGACCCCACTGGAGGAGAGGATTGCTGGAAGCATGCAGTGTATTGCCATTGAGGGTGTTCCGGGTGGTGGCTTCCAGACAGGTGGTGGCCCATCACTGCATGGTAAGTCATGGTCTATCTATGGGGGGGCAGGGTAGGTCACATGCAGTAACGTGACTTTGCTTTCCCTTACAGATCCTGAGCATCTGCATGGGTCAGTGGTGGTGGGCATGTCCACTGAGGACAGTCAGCTGGATATGGAGGAGGGCCCATCCACCTCCACAGGTATATGTGGCTCAGTGCGACAGTGGGGCTGACTGGCTGTCCACACTGATGTTGTTGTAACAGGTGCAGAGGAAGCCACGCCTGTGTCCCAGCATGCCGGGATCCATGGATGCCAGCATGCTGTGACTGGGGCCGCGGCCGTCACCGATGATGATGTCGCTAATGGCATGGGCAGTGACACATGTGTGCCATGGGATGGCCACACAGCAGGACACATTGCAGCCATGGCTGTGGGTGGTGCTGCCGTGGAGGTCTGCATGTCAGCACAGTCCCAGCCTGTGCTTATCAGCACCAGTGGGGCAGTACTGGTGTTTGTTCAGGACAGTGGGACTGTTGCAGCCACTGCGGTGGCACCACTGAGCCCTGGGGAGTGGCAGCCAGAGGGGCAGCATCAGCAGTTGGCCAATGGGCTTGGGGGTACAAGGTCCAGTGCGGCGTCTGTGCACCACCTGTGGACATGCCCAGACCTGGTCCTGGTGCGCAGCGCCCACCCTCAAGGGGTGCTGAGCATCAGGGCTGTGCACACCCTGAGGGACAGGATGCCGAGGAGGCAGATGACCTCTTGGACGAGCACACCCGCCTACTGCAAGCATCAGTCCAGCCGCAGATGCGGCTTGCAATGTCAGTGGATGCACTGCGTGTGGCTCTGGAGCAGGCAAAGAAGCGTCGCAGCAGAGACACCTCTCTGATCCTGGCTGGGATGGCCCGGTTCCGGGAGGATGTGACCACTGCCATTGACAGGCATGCACAGGCATTCACTGCTGTCATGGCCACAATGGGCACACAGTCAGGTGCCCATGCATTGCAGACACCATGCAGTGCACTGTCCACCCCCCATTCCCAGTGTCATGTGACACCCTCCCTGTCAACACCGGGTTCAGCTGTGGGCATCCCAAGCATGCCTGATGCAGGCATGTTCAGTGTGCTGCAGACCCCTGTGCAAGCACGGTCGCATTCATGCAGTGGAACCCCTGGGGGACCATCAGTGCCACCCCATGAGGCCAATGGTCAGCCTGTCAGTGCTGGCGGGTCTTGGTGGGGCCACTCACACATCTGTGTACCTGTCCCTGCACGCAGACATACAGTCCATCTGCACATCCTCCTGGCTGCTGTCCACAGTTGCATGTGCATGATGATGCCTGCATTGTGCTGTACACCAATGTTCAGTGGTGCTCAGCATCTGACACATGCACAAGGACAGGCAGTGGGTGTGGTGGTCTGTGGACATGTGTGTGGCTAGGGGTAGCATTCTGGGTTGGTGTGCCTCCTGCCCTTTGTGCAAATTTGGTGCATTGTGTGTGTGTGCATGTGTGTGTGTCCATCTGCGTGGCATGTTAGTTCTCACCCATCTCTGGTTGTGTGTGTGGTTCCATGCCCTGCCACTTCTCTTTATGGCATGCACTCCTGGTGTGTGTTTGTGGGTTGTGCCTTAGCCACTGTTGGCTGCACATGGCCCCATGACTTACCTGAGTTGGCTGAAGTGCTCCTCCGTGATGGTGTCCCGGTGCAGCTGTGCCAGCCGGAGCAGTCGGGAGTCCTGTCGGCCAAGGGGGGGGCTGCCCATCACCATCATCACCGGCACCCTCATCGTCCCCATCGCTCTCCCCCTTTTCGATCTGTACGGCTATCCCACATTCATTGGCCATGTTGCACAGGATGCAACAGGCCAGGAATAGCCCTCGTGCCTTTGAGGGGCTGTACTGTAGGGCACTGCCAGAGGTGTTCAGGCAACAGAAACATGCCTTCAGCATCCCGAACACCCGCTCGATGACATTACGTGTGGTGGCATGTGCCTCATTGTAGCATTGCTATGATGGGGTTGCGGGCCACCGGTAAGGTGTGAGCAGCCAGGAACGGAGTGGGTATCCACTGTCACCTGTGTGTAGAGGGTGGAGATTAGTTTTTTGATCAGCATCGCCCTGTCCCGGCCATGTAGGCCACTACCCATGTCACCTCTGACCACGCCCCCCCCAGGCCCTATGATTGTCCATGTGGTTTGTATACTCACCCACTAGGTGTCCGGTGGGGACCTCCCCACTCTTGAATCTGTGGCACAGTGCTGACTGGTGCCAGACGAAGGCATCGTGTGCTCCCCCAGGGTGAGTGGTACAGACATTGATTATGCACCCCCTGGCATCGCACACCACCTGGCAGTTGATGCTGGCATAGCCCTTGCAATTGATGTATGTGGCCCCCTCAGGGCAGGTGGTGTGCGTATGGCCACATGGGGGCAGTCTATTGCCCTAGCATGCCAGGCATATGTGCTACCCTGTGGAACTCCTGTATGTTTGCAGTGCGCACTGCCAGTGTGCTGTTGAAATGGATGTACACCACAGCATGTGGCAGCAGTGCGTTGAGGAATTGGGTGAGGCAGCATGATGTGGCTGACTGGGTTATGCCTGTGGTGTCCCCAGTTGGTCTTTGAAAGGTACCCATGGTGAGCAAGCACATGCAAGCTGTCACTTTTGTCTCCACTGACAGGGCATGGCTCCGTCATTTGGGTGCCTGCATCACATCACTGCACAGCTCACAGAGCCACCTCAGAATTGCCTGATTCAGGTGGTACCAGCCCACAATCTTGGTATCATTGTACAGCTCGAAGCTGGTGGGGACTCGGTACTGCCTGTTTGGGGGATACCGCAAACAGGCCCTTCCAAGGCCATGCCCCCTTGCTGCCCACCTTCTCACCCCCCTCATAATGGCCTCCATCTGGAAGGTGGTACTGGTCATGTTCCTGGCTTGTGTTCACCCCCCAGCAGCTGTTACTGTATTCTCCCCACTGTCCTCACTACTACTTCCCCTGCACTGGGAACACCTGCCTATTTTGGCCTCTGTGCTGTGTGGCACTTCCCCCTTCTGCACTGACTGTGGCTCCCCACACCTTCCCTGTGCCTCTGTGTTCAGGGTACCCTTTCCTTGGCCTGCACTGTGTGTCCCTCCTGCCCTGTCTGTGTGGCTAGAGTTAAGCCTCATGTGCCTTCCCTGTAGCGTTCTTGCACCTCTCCCTTGTTCCTTTTTATTTTGGCTCATTTCCGCTATGGTGCAACTTCCTCTTGCTCCCCTATTACGCATGGTGCAATTTGTTGAATGTTGCACTGCGCCATTTATGCATGGTTCCTCCCCTTCAGATGCACATGCCTTCATTATCATTGCGCTGTTGCTCAGTGTGATTTAGGGGGTGCAACTGCCTCCTGCTGAATATCACAGAATGGTGCAATTTCAGACTTGCGCAGGTGCAACCCTATTGTGCATGGCTCAACTCTTTTGAATATCTGGGCCACTGTGTCTAACTGCTGCCCCCAATACAAAACAAACCAAACTGTTTTCATATATCTCATTTAATCTCTAAACATGTTGTACACATATCTATTTCCTAAGCAGTAGATGTTTAAATATACAGAAACTACTCAGTGGTCTACTTAACTCAAATACTCCGGAGACGAATGAACAACAGTAATAAAAGGCATATGGTCTGGGGCAGGTACTAAAAAAAAAATCTGTACACAAATATGTACATTGAGTATGCCTGTCTACACCATTGAAACCAGATATTTGAGTTATAATTTCGGAAAAGAAGAAGTAAAGCCAGAGATTTCCAAGATGGAAGCTGTAGCTAACAGTTCCGTCCCAAGAACAAATATACATGTCAGGTCATTTTTAGGTCTGGCTTGTTACTACTGGAAATTTGTTCCCAGCTTTGCCTAGTTAGTCACTCCTCTCACTGAACTCACAAAAAAATGGTACCTGAATAATGGGAAATGGTTCCCAGAGTGTGAAAAGGCTTTTTGGGCACTCAAGGCTGCATTATGTTCACCCTCTGTTTTAAGAAGTCCAGACTTTGAGAAAAAAATTCTGTTACAGACAGATGCATCGGAAGTAGGCCTAGGTGTAGTCCTGAGTCAGAATACAGATGGGAAGGAACATCCCATTCTGTATATTAATGGGAAATTGCATGCTAGAGAAAGAAAAACTACCCCTCTATTGAGAAAGAATGCCTTGCTGCAAAGTGCAAAGAAGTCCCTTATATTTTACCTGCTAGGAGCTGACTTTCATAATTCTCTCTATTGATTTAATCAAATGAAAGATAAAAATCTCAGAATCATAAAGTGTTACCTGGCATTACAGCCATTTAAATTTAAAGTGATGCACAAATCTAGAAAACAGAATGTCAGCGCTGTTTTTTTGTTACGATATGGTGCAGGCAGTGAAAATTGAGAAGGTTGAAAAAATGTGTGTGTTTAACTGAAATGCTTCCTGTAAAGGGTGGTATGGAAAAGGGATACTGCATATGCAAAGAACTGTAAATGTTGTAAGGAAATGTCTAGAGAGAAATAAAAGAAGGTTTTGGAAACCTGTTTTTAAAGTGGAAGAACAGGTTCTCTCTGAAAGAGAGGTGTATGTGACAGGGCTGGGTAAGACTCTGTCCCATTTGTTATGCAAAGAAATAAAAGCAAGGATCTATTTTATTGTCTCATTTTCTGCCACTTGTCTATCTATTGCCTATCTGATTGTGCAATCTAATGTTCTTGTGCCACCTAGGAACTGGCCTCTCCAATGGTCCCACAATTTCCCCTGTTATCTCCCTCCCATCACTAGCTGTTTCTATTCTTTCTTTCTGCCCTTGCTTCTCTGTGGTTATCTTTATGTGAAACTGGGATCTCTTCTTTTGCAAATGTGTTTAATTATATTGTTGAAATGAAACTTTTGGCTAGGAAGATGTGCTGTGTGTGACTGTTTTCTTTTGTGCTCACAGGTTTTGTTACTGTTTTTTGCTTACATTTAGTGCTTTATTGTTCTCTGATTCAAATTGCTGTTGAAGGGTATACTTTCTGATGCATTATTACAGGGTGTGCCTACATGTTTGTTGCTGTTTTGTGCTTACAGATTATTGCTGTAATCTTCTTTGATTCAACTTGTTTTTTGCAAGGTATATCTTTTGTTAAAGTGTTCTGCAGGTTGTGCTTACAGGTGTTGTTATTTTTTAATGCTTTATTTTTTTCTCCATAGCAAAGTGTTTTTTGCAAGGTGTATCTTCTGTGAAATTGTTACAGGAGGTGCTTACAGGTTTTGTGATTTTTATCTATCATTAGGCTAAGCTTTCAGGGCTAATTACTGGAGCACATATGAGATACAGACTGAGGGATAACGACTGCATTTGTTGTTGGTTGATTGTTTCTGCTCTTACCTCCTTATTTCTTTCATCTGTGGTTCTCCTTTTTTGGCAGGGGAAGAGCCCAACCATCCATCCCCATATCCAACCACCCCATGCTACACTCCTTTTATAGAGTAGCACAGTCATGACATTTCCTGTAGCAAAGCAGGAAGGAGAGGATCAGAGGTGTATCCACACAGTGACCTTACTTACAGGGGCACAATTAATTTAACTTGTTATAAAAAGTTATACAAAAACAAACAAATAAAACAAACAAACAAAAAAATATTTTGCTTTCATTTTCCTTCCATTTACTCAGACCTGATTATAAACTCAGCAACTCAACTGAAAAGGATATTATTAACTGCAGGTACTGTGGGACACTTTTCAAAAGGGCAGTTATACAGGAATTAGAATGTTGTCCTACATCCTGGACCATCGGAGAGCTATGGGCTCAGCTCCGGGCAGCACGGGCAGAGATTGCATGCCTCAAATCACATATTCAGGAGGAAATATATTACAAGATCCACCCACCATTTCCCCAACATCCAACTGAAGCACCTCGACTGCAGAAGGTAGTCGGTCCAGGAGGTTGGCAGGTGGTCAGGAGGGGGAAATTTGGTGCCCCATCACTCAGTGCTCACCAATGTATTACCTCCACAAATCATATAAAAACTACAAACAGGAATCTGCCTCTATTTCCAAAATCAAACTAAGGGGCAGAGGACACTGCAGAGCAGGACACTGCTGCACAGGAGCTAGCACTACAAAACTCACCCAAAACAAAAAAAGCAAAAAGGAAATCCAAAACACTTCTGATCATAGGAGACTCTATGATTCAGGGAGTTGATACCTACCTCCATCTGGGGGGTAATGATCAAATGTCTCCCAGGTACTTCAGCATGGAGAGACACTGATCGCTTTGCTAATATCATGCATGAAGCAGGAGAAACTATCAATGTCCTATTACACATAAGAACTAGTGATCTGGTCAGCCAGTCAGTTGTGGAGACCAAGGAACACCTGACCAGGCTGGGAGACAAACTGCCATCCATTTCATTCAGCATATCCTTCTCTGAGATCCTGCTGGTCTGGCGAGGGGGAAGGTCAGAAAAGGGGAGATAGTTGAGCTAAACATGTGGCTCAAGGGTTGGTGCCAGGAAAAAGGATACAAATTTGTAGATAATTGGCAACAGTTTTAGGAGCGAAAGTTCTTTAAATTTGATGGACTGCATCTGACGAAGGGAGTCAGTGCATTGGGGCAGACGTTTGATGTCTTTGCAGAATATTTAAACTAGCAAATGGGGAGCAGGTGCCACACCATATACATTGAATGGGAAGAACACCCTCCCCCCTCAGCTAGTGATCAAACAGGAGTTCAGCATGTTTGTATTTCATTTGCATCACCAGGTAAGGAAAAAGGTCTGGCTCCCCATACGAAGTGCAGGGGAAAAGCCAGACCTCACCCAACAACTAACACTTCAAAATCTGGCCAATGGAAAATCATGTACATGAATGCCTGCAGCCTGGGAAGCAAGATCCCAGATCTGAAGGCAGCAATGGCAGAGGCTAAACTGGTCATAGTAGCCATTAGTGAGACATGGTTCACCAGTAACCACACTTGGTAGACTTCGGTAGCTGGCTATGTACGGTTCACAACAGACCGAGGTGAAAAAAGGGGAGGGGGTGGAGTGGCACTTTATGTCAATGAAAATATCAGAGCTACAGAAATTCAGAATACACATAAGGACCAGAAGAACTGTGGGTCACCCTGGAAACAGGAAATGGGACACCCATATGAACTGGGTTGTCTACAGGCCTCAAGATCATGGGGAGGACATAGACACATAACTGTTAGAAGATATACAAAACATGACAGCTAAAGGGGAGGTTCTGCTAATGGGAGACTTCAGCATGCCAGATACAGATTGATCAATACCAGCAGGAACATCCACCAGAACTAGACACACAGTAGATTCCCTGCAGGAGGAGGGCCTCAAACAATTGGAGCAACAACCCACGAGTGACAGGGCTACCCTGGATTTAGTACTGACTAACAGGGAAAGGATCACAGCTCTCCAGGTAGAAAGTCACCTGGGGGCCAGTGACCATCACATGGTATGGTTCAATTTGGCCACAACAACTAAATCATCCCATTCCAAGGCAAACATATGGGACTTCAGAGGAGCTGACTTTGATAAGATGGAGAACCGAGTTAAGCTAGCACTGGCAAGACGAAATACAGGTGAGGGAGTACAGGCAACGTGGGCAAGCATTAAGGATACAATACTTGAAGCAACATCCCATTGTGTTAGGGAGAAAAGCAAGAGCAAAAGAAGGAGGAAACCACTTTGGTTCTCAAAAACAGTAGCCAAAAAGATCAGAGCCAAAAGGTTGGCTTTCAGAAAATATAAGGGAACACAGCGGGATGAATATAAGGAGGCATACAAAACTTCCCTAAGGGAAGCAGAGAAGGCAGTAAGGCAGGCAAAGACCCAAACCAAGAAACACTAGCACGGACAGTAAAAGAAGGGGACAAGACTTTCTATAGATACATTAGTGAAAGGAGAAAGTCCAGAGGGGATATTGCTAAGATCAAAGGGGATAAGGGGGAGTGTGTGGAGAAGGGCCAGGGAAAAGCATCTATCCTAAATAGATACTGTACGTCTGCTCAGTATTTACTGAGGAGAGGATTGGGCAGGGCCCACAGCTCAGCACCATGGAAATGGGGGGTGCACAAGTCCCTTAACAAAAGAAAGGGTCCTACAAGAGCTCACTAAACTCAGGGTGGACAAGACAATGGGACTTGATGTCATAAATCCCAGGGTACTAAAGGAGCTAAGGGTGGAACTAGCAGTGGAACTAGCAGAGCCATTAGCAGAACTGTTTAGTGAGTCTCTGAGCATAGGAGAGGTCCCAGAAGACTGGAGGAGGGTTTGTATGATCCCACTCCGCAAGAGTGGTAGCAAAGAGGAGGCAGGGAACTACAGACCAGTCAGTCTTACCTCAGTAATGGGCATGATTATGGAGGCACTCCTTAAGCAAAGGATAGTGCAACACCTGGAATCCATAGGAGCACAGTATCCAAGACAGCATGGGTTTAAACAGGAAGGTCCTGTCAGACTAATCTCATAGATTTCTTTGACTGGATAACCAGAGTGGTGGACCAAGGGGGTGCAGTTGATGTCACCTACCTTGACTTCAGTAAAGCTTTCTATACTGTTCCACATAGAAGATTGATTAGTAAGCTGGGTAGGCTCAGGGTGGGTCAGAGGTTGGTCAATTGGGTGGCAAACTGGTTGGTGGGTAGAAAACAGAGAGTGGTGGCAAATGATATACAGTCAAAAGAGATGCAAGTCACAAGTGGGGTACCTCCAGGATCTGTCCTGGGGCCAGTTCACTTCTTTTTTTTTTTTTAAATGTAATCAACTTTATTGATTTTTAAATAAGCAACAAAAACATACACAAGCAACAACCATATAGTCAAACAAGCTGAAATCCAGATAAACAAATATAATAAAATCAAACCAACCCCCCTCACCCCAGAAGTGTGCCTAGAAACTTAACATTAGATGAATTTTAATATATGCAGTTAACCAGTAGTGGAGGTGATGGACTCTGGGTAAGGAGATCCGGGAGCTCAAGAGAAATCAGGATAAATAAAGGGTATGGAGTTTACCCCATTTCTTAGAGAACATGGGGAGATGATGTCGAAGTCTGGCAATCATGCATTCAGTTCAAAGAAAGAAGGAAAGCTCTTGTAACCATTCAGCATAGGAAATGTATGTTTGGCCAACCAGTGTCTGAGGATCATCTTCTTGACTGTCAGGGAGATGAGGGCCATATGGCACCTTCTCTCCTGAACAGGGATCTGTGAGAAGTTGCCAAGAACACAAATTCCAGGGGAGAAGAGGCCATCTAGACCAAGAAGCAGAACACTTTGGTTTTCAATTTGTTCCCACACGGAAGACACCTTCTCACAGGTCCAAAAGATGTGCAAGAGAGTGCCATCCGCTTTACCACATCTTGTGGAGATGGGAGAGGGTAGGCGACCCATTTTAGCTAGTTTAACTGGTGTGTAGTACATGTTGTTTAGAATATGATACTGAGAGAGTCAAGGTCAGTCCTGAGAGAGGTAGGTGTGGAGATCTTTCCATAGGCTTAACCAATTAATGTCGGTCCGGGGAAGCAAGGTTTCCCATACCTTGGAACCTTCCAATGAAGAGGAAGGATGAGCAGTGAGTAACCACAGATATAGTTTGGAAGTGCCATGAGGTTTAAAGGCTCAATCTAGAATCTGCATACAAAGATCACTGAAACCAGAGGGTAGCGGAATGGCAACAAATTGTTGTAATAGTAAGTGACAAAACTGGTAAATTTTAAAGATATAAGCTGAGCCCAGTTGTCATTTTTGCAGTAGTTCCAGGGATGTTAAGAGGGAAGATTGAGAGTAGCAAGCAGCCACGGTGACATCCTGCAGTAGGGGGAGCCAGTCCAAGGATAAGAAGTGTTCACCAATCCTAATGTTTGGGTTAGAGAAGATGGGCTGCTCATGGTCTTTAGCTATGGGGAATTTTCAGATAGGTGCAAATCTGTGAGAAAAGTTTGATAGAGACAACAATTGGAGAAGAGGAGATCCAAACCAGAAGAGCTTTTCAAGGAGTATAGAGGATAGTAGAGGGCGAAAGATTATTTAAAGTGAGAAGACGAGATTCTACCTGTAGCCAGATTGGAACATATTGAGAGTCAGGGACAAGATGAGAATCAGTTAACCATTTCCCACATTTATAGAGATGGCTGGCCCAGTATTATAACAGAAAATTGGGAAGACGAAGACCACCAAGATCTTTGGGAAGCCACAATTTAACATGAGAGCATCTAGGTGCTTTATCCCACCAGATAAGAGAAGTAATCAGTGAGTGGATTTATTTGAAGAAAGAGAGGGGGAAGCATGACATTAAGCATACTTAAGGGGTAGAAAAGTTAGGGAAGAATATTCATTTTAACAATGTTGATCCTGCCCCATAAGGAGTAAGGAAGGTCCTTCAATCTTGCTAAATCTTACTGAGCCACTACCAGAAGATCTTCAAGGTTCATCTTCACTAACTGGGATGGGTCAGAGGTTAGGAAAATACCCAGGTAGTTGAGAGAGTGGGGAGACCTTCTGATCCCAAAGGGGGGAAAGTTTAAACTATTGGTAAAGTGATTGAGAGGATACATTTCAATCTTACTGAGAGAGAGCTTGTAGTTAGAGTACTGGCTAAACTGCTGTATCATGCTTAAGGCCTCAGTGAGGGAGCGAACTGGATCAGACAAATGGAGAAGAATATCATTGGTGTAGATTGAAATAGAGGGAGTCAGATCCTCGTGGGGAATGTCCTTAATGTTGGGAGAGTATTTGAGCCATCTAATGAGTGGCTAAAGCTGTTGTTAGCTATAGTCATTGTAAACAAACAGTGTAGAATTGTAAATAGACAGGTGAGGGCACACTCCCGGCCACCCCCCCTCCCTAGTCCCCACCCTCAAGCATATCAAAACACCAGAGAACTGGAATAAAAATCCAATACAGGAAAAATGTAGAACACATACTATATTAGGATTATGAGTACCAAGGATATTCCACCCCCCCAACCTTCTCACCCTTCGTATAAACAAGGAAACTAACTGAAATAGTAACCCAATATAGAAACATGGAATCAACTGGAAACAAGTATACCGAAGAAGATAATGAGCCCGAAGCCCAAAACCCCTCTCTCCTGAACTATATACAAAGACACCCCCAATTGTCCAAAACCTGAAGACTTCAGTTGCAAAACGAGATGGAAGTCATCGTAACCCCAATGCCTTGAGTCTGCCTTCTCCACACCAAGAGAGCCAAAAGGAAGAAGCATCCACCACTAATAGATGGGAAGCAAGAAGAAGTAGTGTAAGAGCTAGAAAGAGGTCAAAGGAGCCTTTCCACCAGATTAAACCAGACAGTGTGTATAGGAAGGGAGAAGATAAGAAAGGAAAACAGTATGCTTGGAGAAGGATCAGAGCAGACCCCCCCAATTAATTGGAGCCTGATGAACTTCAGCACTTAGTAAGCAAGTTCAGCACAACCAACCCCCCATCCCACCCACAAGACTTTTATTAACAACCAAACTCAAAACACTCAGCAATGAACAGTCATAACATTCAAATATTGTAAAACATACCAAATGGAGTTTGGTCCAAAAGGAGCATCTTAGATCGGAAGGTCAGTCACTTCCCACAAGCGAGATAAGTCAGATGGCCTCACAGTAGTTCATAAGTAGTGGCTTAACACTGGGTAAAAAAGTGAAATAAATGAAAAGGGAAAAGGCCACATTGAATAGAAACTTACAGACCAAGTGGGGTAGCCCAATTAGGGATAGGGAAGCAACAACTGTCTAAGAAGCTGTGTAAACCAAGAAGTGACAGTTGACTTCCTTCCCTGGAGAACAACCGAAACACCACAATCCGAGCATTGTGATTGAAAGAATTAGGTTCCTGCCAATAGGCAAGGAGGAGATGCAGGAGATATGATGACTTAAGTTCATTGTACCCTCCTCAAGGAGTTGCGTGGACTAGTCCGAGATAGGTCGGGTGGGAACCAAAATAAGCCTGGATCAGTCCGACTGGAAATTCCTCACTCAAAAAAAGGGGCAGAATAGGTCAAAGGTTCCCAGTGTCACGAATTAGTTCCAGGAGGGTTACTAGTGGATCATCCTGCAAATGTGAGTCAAATGCATAAATGGTGACCCATAGGTCAATAGCTAGGACAATGTCTTCCTCAGCCATCAAAAAATAAGGCAGGGCCCAACTATGCCCTGTTAAACAACCGGGTACCAAGCCAGACGAATCAGATTTTGAGACAGAAACAAGCCAAAAGGAGACAACACACAATCCGACCATACACAGTCCAACCACAGAAGGGAAAAAGGTAAGGTCAGCCCTTGAATCTTCAGGTGGTTTTGAAAAGATCTGAAAGGCGAGAGGATAGCTCCTTCTGGGCTTGATCTGGGGAGTCGAATGAGAGCCAAGAGCCAGCCACTAAAACTTGCAAATGGGCTAGATAAATCATCTTAAATGTAATGCCAGTCACTACCAACTTGTTGACAGTTTGGTGGAAAGCAGCTCTTTTTGATGAATTTCAAGTGGTAAATCCTGGGTAATGTGGAGGTGTTTCCCTTCCCACCAGATCGCTTGTAGTTCCCTGGACTTTGTTAAGATGTGTTGCTTCTCTAAGTAACTGAGAAACCTGAGGATAAGAGGTCGAGGAGGAGCATTATCTGGGGGTTGAGGTCTAAGGGAATGGTGGGCACGTTCAATCAGATAGGCAGGGCTGAAGAGTGATGGGCCCACAATCTTGACTACTAGCTTCCAGAGAAACTCAATGGCTGAAGGGGTTATTCCTTCGACATAGAGCCTCTAAATCTTCTGTCTTTAGTTGTAACCTGGTAATTTGCTGACAAAGTCTAATAATCTCTGGGTCTGTTTTGTCTCTCCAACTCTCCAGAGAAGTGGTGTGGGCCTCCGTGTCTCCTATCCTGCGAGTTAGGTTCCCCACGTCTGACTAGGAGATTTCAGCTCACTAGATGTTTCAGCCAGGGTTTCTCTAAAGCTGGTCAGGTCTTGTAGGAAGTGATCTTCAGTTAATGGTGCCCCAGATGGGAGAGATTCAGGCTGTTTAGAGACCGGTTGTTTTTGCCCCTTTGACTTCTTGGCTGACTTCTCTGGCATGGTCAAAGGAGTATGGCGAATCGGGGCCTGTCTCATCTCTGCCTCCATCTCAACGAGCTGAGTGCCAATAAAGATGCAAAAGGTAAAATACAATGACAACAGGTGTTAGGCAGAGGATATCATGCAATATTAAAGTTAACATTCTTGGTTCTAAGTAGATTAATTGGTAAAAGAGCAAGTGAGATGGCAGGAGCTCTTAAGCAAGGCTGCAAATGCACCACAGACATCACATGATCTCTGAGCCAGTCATCTTCAATATCTTAATCAGTGACATGGCAGATGAACTGGAGGGTAAGGTTTACTTGTTTGCAGATGACACCAAGATCTGCAACAGAGTAGCTGATCCAGATTGGGTGGGCAGAATGAGAAGAGATCTGGAAAAACTGGCAAAATGGTCGGAAGAGTGACAACTGGGGTTTAACGCAAAGAAGTGCCAGGTCATGCACATAAGGAAGAGAAACCCTGAAGCTACCTATAGGTTGGGAGGGGAGTTGCTGGCAATCACAAGGGAAGAATGAGACTTGGGCATCATCATCACAGATGACCTG
This sequence comes from Neoceratodus forsteri, assembly GCA_016271365.2. Lineage (NCBI taxonomy): Eukaryota > Metazoa > Chordata > Ceratodontiformes > Ceratodontidae > Neoceratodus > Neoceratodus forsteri. The sequence continues at coordinate 765,127,777 of CM057451.1, forward strand.
AAAACATCCAAGCAGACCAATAAAGCAGTAGGTAAGGCTAGAGAGATGTTGGGGTGTATTAGTAGGGGTATCACAAGTCGTAAGAGGGAGGTAATAATCCCTCTCTACAAGACACTGCTTAGGCCCCATCTGGAGTACTGTGTGCAGTACTGGAGGCCATACCTGCACAAGGACATTAACAAAATGGAAGCAGTCCAGAGAAGGGCAACCAAAATGGTGCAGGAACTGCATCAGAAAACATATGAGGACAGATTAACAGAGCTCAATATGTATGCCCTAGAGCAAAGGAGGGAGAGAGATAATATGATTTAAACATTCAAAGATCTTAAAGGCATTAACAAGGTGAAGTCTAATATGTTTCAGAGAAAAATAGCAGGACAAGAGGACACAGCATGAGATTAGAGGGAGATCAATTAAGGGGTAATGTAAGGAAGTTCTTTTTCACAGAAAGGGTGATGTATGCATGGAACGGCCTACCTCAGGAAGTGGCAGATATGAATACAGTTCAGGGCTTTAAGCAGGCATAGGATAGGCATAAGGGAGCAATACAGATGAGTATGAATAGATAGGCCATTGACAGAGTAAAGGCCTATGGCACATTTCATAAGGTAGAAAAAAATGGGCAGACTGGATGGGCCTTGTGGTACTTATCTGTTGTTAACTTTTATGTTTCTATGTTTCTATGATTGCAGAAAGGAGTTCGGGTTTCTAAAAAAGGTGACAATCTGTAGTACAGAGGGTTGACCCTGAAATGTATTTTGATCTCTAAAAGCTTATTAATAAAACTGTCAACAGGAAACTATCTCTGGGACTGAGTGTTCTATTTTGTTTATTTTATTTATCTTTATTTAAAAGCTGATAACTGGGAAAAGCACCATTGAGCCAAGGCTCGTTTTAAGATGTGACTGGGGGGAAGGTTACATAGCAGAAGAAAACAACAGACAAAAAGTAGTAATTTAACAGTGAGCAAAATCAGTGTCATGGTTACCAGACCCAAATAATCAGTGCAATAAAAAAGACAAGATGGTATCAGACATATACAGCAGTAGAAAATTACATATTGCCAAAGGAAAAAAAAACATAAAAAATAGGGCTAGGAATAACAGGCCACAAAAATCAATGACATAAGCTAGCCATCCTGGTGCAGGCGGGACAAAAGAGTATCACAACATAAAGATTGAGAGGGTTGAGGACACTGACAGCAGGGTTGGTGGGGAGTCTTTTGAATGAGAAGAGGGAGGAAGATTGATGGAGATCAGGAAGTAGTTTATTCCAGAGAGAAAAGAAACAGAAGGATAAAGTAGATTGCCCAGAAACAGAGTGTGGGTGAGGGACAGAGAAGGTTTAAGGGACTCTGTGATGGAGGGAGTAGATTGGGGTGACAGCTTGAGAAAGGCAGAAGGAGAGATAGGAGGGAAGGGGAGGGTACCAAACCAGAATTTAGCTATGAAAGAAGCGCAGTGAACCAGTCTCCTGTGGGGCAAGGGAGCAATTGATAAGGCAGAAAAGAGAAGGCAGTGGTGAGTAAGAGGGAGAGAGGCTGTAGCAAAATGGCAGAAAGAGTTTAACAGGATGTCGAGTCTTCCTAGGGCAGCCTGAGAAGCTGTACCATACACCACATCGGCACTCTCTAATGTAGGTAGAATTCTTTTGGTGACAAGCTAGCGAAGGTGGTGAGGGGGAGGCAGATCTTGTGCCTGTAGAGGGCACCTAATTTTGGGATGAAGCTTAGCACAGATGGCATAGATATGGGTGGAGAAGCCCAGGTGGGACTCCAGCCATAACCCCTGATACTTGAAAGCCGAGATGTTCTCAAGGCATGATCTGTCCAATGTAGAAAATGTTGGAGTGTACTGGAGGATGGCCAGTTTTTGCCTGGTACCAAACATAGTAACTGTTTTCTTGATGTTAAGTTTGAGATTGTTTTCTTTAAACCAGGTTTGGACCATATTAAAGTCATCTTGGAGGGGGGCCTGTATGCTGTCAACGGAGGGGCCAGAGAGGCAAATGATAGTATTGTCAGCATACATATGTATTTCAGCAATTCTACAGAATGAAGGGAGGCTATTTATAAATAGGGAGAAAAGAATGGGGCCAAAGATGGAGCCCTGTGGGACACTGGAGAGGATAGGGATAGGGGAGCATAGAGCATCACCTATTTGAACTTATTGTACCCTATCATGAGGATAGGATCAGAACCAGTTGACAGCAGGATCAGCAATGCCAACAGAGCTAAGGGTTTGTAGCAAGAGATGGTGGGAGATGGAGTTGAAGGCTTTTACCAGGTCGATGAAGATGGCTCCTGTAATTTGATTTTTGTCCATCATGGAGAGTAATTAATCTGTGACTTGCAACAGAGAAGATATGGTCGAGTGGTGCTTCCTGAAACCAGACTGCATAGGAGACAGAGTGTTAGAGCAAGCAAGGAAGGCAGACAACCTAGAGTGGATGAAGGATTCTTGTAGTTGGGCCAGGGAGGGGAGGAGGAAGATATGCCTATAATTTCCAGGGACTGAGGGATCCCCTCCCTTATAAAGGAGAATGACTTTGGCAGATTTCCAGGCCTTGGGGAAGGAGGAAGAGGAGAGAGCGAGGTTTTGTTGCACCTGTTGAGAATGGGGGCATGATTTTCAAAGGGTGACGCAGGACTTGCATCAAACCCTGTATCAACTCTATTGTTTACGCAGCTGTGCCAAACTCTTTTGATGCAACTGCACCCTATTTTAGTACATCCAGTGCAGTTGTGACATGTTCCACACTTTACAGCAGCTTGTACCAAAGATTTGGCACAAGCCCTATAAAAAGGGTCCACCAAATGGCATGAGTTAAACCAGGGAAAAGCTGGTCTAACTTGCAGCATTTGGCGCTTGAGATTGAAAATCCCAGTCGCCAGCTGGAAGAGTGCCAGAAGCACCTGGGAACCAAATGATCACCACACCAGAGGATGGTAGCATTCTCAGAGCTCTGAAAACTGAGCCTTGGATGTCCTCTTCAGGCTGGTCACAGGCAAGAAACTGACAAAGTCTTAATACATCTTGTGGTACATAGGAGGTGTAATTTACAAAAGCAGGATGCAAAATTTAAACTGTCAGGATAAGACATAAAAAAGAGAGCAATGTTTTTGTTTAGTGATAGAGGGAGACCGATATTTTACTTAGATGTAAGACTTTGAACTGCCTGTATGAAGAACTATCCTGTACAATTTTTCATTTTTTTATTTTATTATTTTTAATAATAATAAATGTTCCTTCCAAATTTTATAACTTTTCCTGGTTTGCCTATGCTTCTCGACCTATGCTTCCACCACAGGACATAATCTATCTGTATTTTAGCAAAAGATCATGGGGTAAATCCTAACAGGGACTTAATAGAGAACTGCTCAGGCCCTGGAAGTTGCAGTGGAGGGTAGAAGCCTGGGAAACAAAATGGCTGAATTGCAGTGGCAGACAGAGGGAGAGGCAATATAGCAGACATTACAGAGATATGGGCAACATCAAACCATGACTGGGACCTCGCACTCCCCAGGTATAAAATGTATAGGAAGGATATGGTGACAGGAACAGGGAGAGTGGCTCTGACATGAAGGAGGGGATAACATGCACCAGAGAGGAGGAGGCAGAAGGAAGGACCGAATCTTTGTGGGTGCAGATTCAACCCCCTAAAGGGAGAAAACTAAGGAGTGGGTGGTTTACAGACCTCCTTCCTAAGTTGAAGAGTTTGACAGGTATTGGGGTCCCAAATCATAGTAATGGCCAGCAAGGGGGAGGTAATTATAATGGGGGATTTCAATCTACCTGGGGAGGACTGGAAAAAGCCAAGCTACCTCCTGCACAAGGGAGCAAATACTGCTAATGATTTCCAGAGTGAGTTCCTGAAACCATGAGTCATGGAACCCACTATTGAGAGGACTGTACTTGACCTGGTCCTGGCTAAGTGTGCACATGATCAGGAAGATGGAAGCGCCCCTTGCAGGAAGTGACCACCATGTGGTATGATTCTTCCAGGATAGGGGCAGAGAGATTGTCAGGACCAAGACAATGGTGCTGGACTTCATGAGGGCTGGCTATAGTAGGATGGGAGAAAATCTAGCAGGACACCTTGCTGGGACCAGAAAGGCAAGGGTTATGGAACAGAAATGGTCCATAATAAAGAAGGGTCTGATGAAGGCCATAAGGGAGTGTTTCAGAATCAAGAGTGAGAAATCTCTTACCATCACTTGCTGTATGTCTTGCCCATCTCTTGCTACTCCAGAGAATGGCCTCTTGCTGGCCCAGGTACTGTAAATAACTTTAGACAGACACAAGAAAGTAAACTAAAAATGGGTTTATTGGTAACAGGAGTTTCTGCACACAATGTGACTATGCCTGTAACTGAGGAGTTTCCCAGAGCCCCTGATATAAAAAGACTCTGTCAGGCAGTGCAACAATTGTACTGTAGTAACAACTTGAGTGATGAGTGCTTTACAAGGAGTGGCAGCAATGTCTGAGCCCCATGCTTAAGTGTACTTCACACATGCCACCATGGAGTTGAAATAGTAATTTTTTTTCCAGGAAACAAACATGGTTAAGAACAACAATTTGTACAGTTAGGATATTTTCTTGTCAGAACAGGAAGCTCGTGACAGAAGGAATTTGTTGTACCATCATTACGAGAGCATGTTGCTATAGGCTTTTACTGTGAGTCAGAGCTTGGACAGCTGTGTTGAAATTTCAGATCCTAGATGAGAACCAGTAAAGTCTCACTGAGCTCCAGAATCTTAGTTCTCCCCTTACCCAAAACATGAGAGATGGTTACAAACCTGCAAAGTACAAACAGCAAGTTTCTTGGATGAGTAGGAAAGACGAGCAATAGGGCAATCTTGACTGGCCTAGTCACCATTATGCCATCCCATTCTTTCACAATACCTTATCCTTATACAGCTTGTAGGTGTTTGTAGCATTTTAGGAGAGAGAGATATTTGTGCACTGATGCCTAGTGGAAAATTCATGTTCAAGTTTATTGAAACAGGATAGCCTATGTCTCCATTTTCATAGGTGTCCTCGGTCAGATTACAACAAAACATACAATAATAACAGTAGAAAATGTACAATGTTAATTGCACTGGACAAAGAAACATTTGTTTTTAGGACAGTGAAATATTATTTAAGACATAAGCAAGAATTGCTGTCCTGTAGGTAACTTTTTAAAACTTCCCAAAATATACTGATGGTTGAACAATTTGTTACAGTTCAATACTCTGTGTCCGCCTATGCCAGTTTTCCACCCAGGTTGATATCCTTTTCCTCTACCCCTAGATGCCTATTTCCTGACTAGTCTCTTCTTGGGGGGGGGGGTCAAAGACCTTACTGAAGTCCAGGTGCAGTATGTCTGCTGCCTGTTCTTTATTTTTCACTTTAATACCCAGCCGAGAGCTTGACCAAGTTCATCTGGTATGACTTCCCTCACATGAACCCATGTTGCCTACTGTCCCTGTAGACTGTTTACCTTGATACAGTCTACCAATCTTTCTCTTAGTAGAATCTCCAGTAGTTTCCCCACTATAGATGTCAGGCTAACTGGTCTGTGGTTTCCTGGATCATCGTTACTGCCATTTTGTGCAAGGGCACAGTATTGACTGTCCTCCAATCCCTGGTGAACACGCCAGTATTCAGTGAGCAATTGAAAATGTCCACTAGTGGCTCTGCAAGCACCTGCACCATTTCCCTCAGTATTCTTGACTGCATCCTGTCCAGACCCATTGATTCATCCACACATAGTGCTCTTAGCCCCTCTAACATCCTTTCCTCTGTGATGTGAGTGTTAGTGGTCCCCCATCCCCCACCCACATTCTGATCTAACTGCATAATCCACCAGGGAACCTTCCTAATCAGTGAATACTGGAGAACAATATTGATTCAATATTTCAGTCTTACTTCCCCTTCCTCCCATCCTTCCCCTTCCTCAGTCTCACTACTGCATCCTTAATTTCGTGCTTTTTCTGTATACTATATATTGGAAGAATCTCTCATCCCCATCCCTTCTACAATTCTCCATTCCAACTTGTCCTTTGACTTTTTGCTATCTTGCTGGTTTCCTTAGTTACCCTAATGTATGCTTCTCTGTCCATATGTGTTTGACTTACCTTGTTTTTCATAAATGACTTTCTTCTATCTTTCACCATGTCCCTTACATCTTTTGTGAACCACAGTGTTTCTTTACTTTCCTGAATTTACTTGCCTGCCCAGTGCAGCATCCTGCTGTTTCTGCCACCCCTGACTTACATACCTTCAATTTCTCATCCACTCCCCTGGTCCATGCTATCTCCCCCCCCAATACTGTTCACCAATAATTCTCACAACCTTCCAAAGTCCGCTCTCCAAAAGTCCCATACCTTTGTTTGGCTACTCTTCCTGCAGTCTTCCTATTGGGCCTTCATCCACACTTTTTCCGTGATCTCTTAGCCTAAGCAGCTCCCTGACTGTGATATTCTGGACATTTTCTTTGTTGGTAACATCGACATCACATCATTCCTGTTTTGATCCATTTATCATTACTCATGTTTACCTGCACCAAAAAGAATTCCAGTCCCTTGATTTCCCCCAGGTTATTCACATCCTTGGCCTCTATAATCACCTTTTATATACAGTACCACTCCACCACCCTCTCCCTTTTCCCTATCCCTCCTGAATAATGCTTAGCCTGGAATGGTCCATGTCCCAGTCATAGTTCAATGCAGCACATATATCTGTGATAGTCAATGTGTCCAAATGCACTTCCATCACTAGGCAACTCTTGGAGCTTGTTCCCTATACTGCTGGTGTTTGTGCACACTACCCAACACACACACGCATTTTGTTCCCTTTTTTGCCAGTTCCTTTTCTAGTCCATTTACAATAACAGTTTTAGCATTTGGTGGAGGGAGGCCAGTAGGGCCCCATTGAGTTATGTTACTGTACCTGCACCTAACTGAACTGCCCCATAACTGGTTTAAACTGTCCCTGGTGTGTGTGGGAATCTTTTCCCCATCACCCACTTATCCTTCTCAGTAAGATGCAGAACATCTCCTCTGAACAGCCTCGATCACATCCAAGTTGGGCCCCAGTCTCTGAGAAAACTAAATCCCTCCTCCTTTCACCACCCTTTTTGCGACACATTGAAATGGAACAAATGAAATTGCTCCCTCTCATTTAGATGCAGCCATGGTAGTACCTCTGAGAAGGAGAAATTCTGTCATGGTTACCATAATTTCCTTTCTCTTTTAGCTCTAACATTTTCAATGGGAATAGCCAACACACATGGGCAATGTGCACCCCCAACAGTGGACAAGTGACACAGTCCAAATCCCAGTACTACCCCAGCAGCACTGGGACTCCGGGGACATGACAATCCTAATCAAGCTAGCCAGTCCACATTTTTGCCATGCAGCACCAAAAAAGAAAACCTTCAATGTTCACAACTAAGGGTGATCACTCTTCCAAATATGTAATGTAATAACACACTTAATGAAATAAATACTATGAGACTTTACCTTAACCAACTGGTAGCATCTCTGGATCATACTTTTGTACATTGTTTCCCCTCTAGAGGACCTACTCAGGATTTCTTTGAAAGAGTAGCATGTGAAACAAGTTACATAACTTAATCACTACCACTTGACCCTAACAACAGATGGGGCTAATCATAACTGGGGAGCAATAAGTAAGGATATGTTCTGTTATATGCTTGGAGGCCAAATCTACAGGATGTGTTCATTAATATTGTAATTCTGGACAGGTTATCTCCTGCACCAGAGTAGTCTGCTTGTCCATAATCTGTTACAGAAAAACAAAATTTATTACCACTAATGGTCAGGCTTCTACAGTTAAATGTGTTCTATTTATGTAAAGCATTACCAGTCGTTGATTTACTACTCATGAGTCCTAAAACAGAATCAATATTTTCAACTATCATCATTTGTTAAGGTCCTGTCTAGGACTAGGCCAAGATAACAGAAGAAGACTTGACTTGCTCAGTCAAATCACCTTTTAGGGCTGAAGCAGAGAGTACAGAGGTAGTAATAAATGTCTTTTTAGAGCCAAAAGGCATTGATTTTGTTTTCTTGTTATTTAGCACTAATTTATTACTAATGAACCATCTTTGTGTGCAACTAAAATTACGTTCTAGTTCTAAGTGATCTGTTAGAGCAGACAGGTCCTTATTCTCTGTAAAGACTCCAGCATATTCCACATATGGGATAGCTATATAGAGTCCTTACACACTTCAGTCAAATTGTTCACAAATACATTTATTTATTTAATTTTTGTTTACTGGGTTAAGTGCACTAGCCAAGAAATTATTATTTTCAGGCTCGACCCATGAGAGTACAACAGTCATGAACAAATACATAGCATAAATCTCAGGAATACAAAAATCACACATACCCCATAATGCAAAGCAACATAGGCTGTATATGCAAAGCACCACAGAATATTATGCTGGTTCAACTTTAAGCAAAATATGCACCTTGCATTTTTGCTTAAAGTTGAAACAGCATAACATTGTATGCTGATTTGCATATACAGACTATGTTGCTTTGCATTATGGGGGTATGTGTGATTATGTATTTCTTTGAAATGTGGCTTCCCAGACATTGCCCTTTGGGGTAACCCTTGCCTCAGTGCTTGCACACTGAGGTTCTTTGTCTTATAAATTACTGGAAATTACACATAGGGCAGGTCAAACAGTCAGGAAAACTGAATACATACATCCGAAAAACATAACATGATATCTAGAAATTCACATAGAATCAGGGTAGCTATCTTGCACAGAAGAGATAAATAACACAGCAAGGTAATTTGGACACTGGTAATATTAGTCACAGAAATAAGCATTCCTGAGGCAGCACAGCACAACCAAGGCAAAACATAACATGATATCCAAAGATTATCATTGAATCAGGGTAGTTAACTTGCACAGTAAGAGAAAAATAACACAACAAGGTAATTTGGAGAATTGGCAATATTGGTCACAGAAATGAACATTCCTGAGACAGCACAGCAAGGCCAGGACAAATCCTGACTGGGCAAGATGTACCAACTTGGTTTAAAGGGCGAGACACAGTATTTAGAGGGAAGGCTAGAGTAGCCTGCTGAGGAGTATGGAAAGTTGAGAGTGGCTAGAGGAGTATGGTAGTATGGCAGGAAGCAGCTGAAGGTTGAGGGGAATTAAGGATTAAGAAGGATCAAAGCAAGTGCAGGTGTCAGTAAGAGATAGATGATGGTGCAGCCCCTTTTAAAGCTGTCATCAGAGCCTACCTGTTGAAGTGCTAGGTGAGGGGTGATCCAGAGCTTTGAGGCCAAGTGATAGAAGGTTCCAGAGCCTTTGGCTGTTTTGCATCTAGGAACATTCAGTAGGGACTTGTCTACCAATTGCAGTCCATAGGAGGAGGTTTGAGGTACAAGCATCATGGCGAGCACTGAAGGAGTTTGATTTCTGATTACTGAGTCAATCAGGGAAACAAGAGAGTATTGTCAGCAGACAGAGGGGGAGAGCCAACCAAGATCTCTGTAAAGTTGGTAGTGGTGCTTAAGACGAGGTGATGAGGAGGCATATCAACAGATATCATTATAAGTGACGTCCCATTTAAGAAAGGTGGTTTATGAGCGGCAGCACAGGTGGGAACACCGTAAATGAGGGCAGAAAGTAGGATGCCTCTGGCAATGACCAGCTTAGCCATTAACTGCTTTGCAAGTTGTCTGTATATGGAGACTGAAGTCAAGCCTTTGGTCCAAAAGAACACCCAGGTACTTAAATGATGTTACACACTGTTACACACTCTATTTATGCACCACCTGAGTCTTGTACCAGCAGGGAGGTTAGACATGATGTGAGTTTAGGGGCAGAGTCATATAGCATGGCTTGTATTTTCTTAGTGTTGTGTACAAGCTTATGGGCAGACAGCCAGCTTTATATATTCATGAAATTGGGGGAAAGGGATGCATTTATGCTGGCGACATTGTCGGAGCTTGAGTTAAGTACAAGATGATCTGCATAGAGAATGGATGAACATGAGTGAATAGCCTCGGCTATGTTATTGATAAAAAGTGAGAAAAGAAGGGGTCCCAGGATACAGACCTGGGGGACTTCAATGTTGATAACAGCACTGTCAGATAAGGAGGAGATATATTTCACAATTTGAGTCATGTTAGATAGACAGCTTCTGTACCAGTCTACTACTGAGGGTGAAAAGCCCAAGTTCTGAAGAGTGGAAAGAAACAGGGGGTGATCAATGGATCAAAAGCCTTAGTAAGGTCCATAAATACTGCCCCTGTCAGTAGACCAGCATCCATATTGGTAAGCGTATCAGTGGTGAATTTTATGAGAGCTGTAGAGGTTCAGTGACCTTTCTGGAAACCATGCTGAGTTTCAAACAGGAGGCTACACTTTAAGTATTCAATGGTTTGATTTGCAATTAGTTTTTGTAGAATTTTACTTAAGACCGAGAGGATGGTTATAGGCCTGTAGTTTGTGATCTCCTTAGGTTTCCCTTTTTTAAAAACAGGTGTTACACGGGCAATTTTCCAGAGGTCTGGAAAATGGCTGTGGGAGAGAGACAATGTGAAGATTTTAGCCAGAGGGGAGGCAATAAAAGGTGCCGCTATTTTCAGGAGCCATGGCTCAAGGGTATTGGACCCAGAGCTGGTGTCGTCAGAGATAGTCTGCAACAGTCTTTAAGACCTCAAGCCTTGAAATTGCCTTGAAAAGGAATGGGGGATTATTAGGCCATTGTCTGGCAAGAGGGCTAAGGGAGGCAGAGTGAGGTGCAGGAGAGGAAGGATGTCTGAGGTAATGGGGAGGAGGAGGTATACTGAGACAGATCCGAGAACAATCAATTGAATGAGTTAGCTATGGTGTTGGAGTCATTACAGTGAACACTATTTAATATCATATTACTAGGGGTAGGTGACTGAGAAGCCCCAAGAAAGGACTTGACGTGGGCCGAGAATTTCTTGGGCTTCCAAAAAGAGATTAGCAGTAAGTCCTTACAATAGGCACTCTAAGCTGTTCTGACCTATTTTTTTGGCAGAAGCTCCTTAGAGCTCTATAGGTAGTAAAGTCAGTTTGAATCCTTGACATTTTGCACTTCTTCCAGCATTTGTCCCTTGTACATAGATTTGCCAGAAGATCTTTGTGCAGCCATCTGGTTTGTTTACCCCTAACTCTCTGGATTACCTTGGGGGCATGCTTGCATTGGACAGTCAGGAATTCATTAAGGAAGAGCCTTAGTGCAGACTCAACATCACAGAAATGATAGATTCACGACCAATTAATTTTGGAGACATCATACCGGAAAGCCTCAACATCCAGGTTGATGAAGTTTGTAAAAGTGATGTAGCGTGGTGTTGGGGAGGGAGCAGCCTCCAGGCTCCAAATGCAGAAAATCAGAGTATGTTTAGTAAGCGCATCAACCAGAGTGCCTTCTATGGATACATGATCGAGCAGGTTTACCAGTACCCAATCAATGAGGGTAGAGGGTTTTAGTGTCGGCATAACTCTGGTGGGCACAGATAACTGCTGGTGAAAGTTTTACTTTTGTGTCAGTGAGCAGTGAACTTTGAGCCAACCCCCAGCCAACCTGGGTTTAGGTCACCCAATAATATGATCTCATTCTGTCAAGCACAGCAGCAGTGCTTTCATCAAGGCTGCTAAAATTCCATTTTCTACTAAACTCATCAACTCCTCAATTTTATGCCCCAACAAACTTACCAAATGGATTGTACCTAAAGTTCAAGTTACCTACAATTCTAAAGGTTTATACTGTGTGGTTACTAACCATAAGTCTTATGTTGATAACAATGTGATTTGTAATGTGACAACACCCAATTTCTACTTTACACCTCATAAATGTACTATTATAGGCCATATAGTCTTTTTCCCGGTGCCCCTCCATGACCAAAATGTTATACATACTAAGCCCACCCATTTAAAACATAAAAGCCAATACTTACCAGTTTTTAATGTTCATATAAATCAATTACACTTTGATGTTAAAAGGTTAAAAAAAATACACGCATTATTCAAATCAAAAATGGTGTTCAAAAGACAAAAAAATTCATTACAAACTATGTTTCATAATGATAGAGATACACACACTGCACTTACCTACACATGGTTGGAGTTCACATTTAAATGATTTGTTATTCATCAAGTTTTGCTCATACTTATTTCTACTTTTTTTTACCTCTGTAAAACTCTCAACATTTATAAATCTCAACTCGGGACTTGGGCCACTGCAAGACATGACTGGGACCTGAACCTGGAGGGTTACACTGTGTTCAGGAAGGACAGGGGGGAGGGAAGGGGAGGAGGGGTAGCAATGATAGTAAAAAACTGCATTGGCATAGGGGGAGTTGAGGAGGTGGAGGGAACCGTGGAGGCGATTTGGGTCACCTTGATAACAAGGGGGGGCAAGAGAGTAAAAATAGGAGTGGTGTATAGACCCCTGCCCTGGCGGAGGCTGGAGGACAGTCTGGTGGCAGATGTTAGGAGACACTGCAGACTGGGCAGAGGAAAGGTGGGTGGTGTTGGGGACTTAAACATGCCAGGAACAGACTGGGAGACTATGACATCCTCTCTGACCAGAGAACAGAGGTTGTTGGATGTCTTTCAAGGCAGCGTTCCTAACTCAGCAGGTGAGGGAACCGACCAGGAAACACGGGTACTGGATGTGGTCCTGGCAGACGGTGACCAGATTGGGAGCCTGGAGGTAGGGACCCATTGGCGGGAGTGACCATGCCACGGTCTGGTTCTGCCTGGACCTAGGAGGGGTAGAAGGCTGCACAAAGGCGGAGTAACCGACTTCAGGGGTGGATTTTAAGGAAATGGGAAGGATCCTTAAGGAGCATTTGGATGGGATTGGGTCAGACATGGACGCTGATAGTAGGTGGGAAATAATCAGGAGAGGGGTGCAGGATGCTACCAGCACCTGTGCAAGATAAGACGAAAATCCGGTGGGCCCAAAAACCCTGTTGGTGGACCAGGAGGTCCAGGAGGTGGTCTGAGGGAAAGAAAGCAGCCTATAAGAAATTCAAGTGCTCAAGGGTGAAAGGGATCGAGGGGAGTATGAGCTGTTGGCTAGAAGGGCCACTAGAGTGGTGAGGCGGCTAAGGCAAGGAAGGAGCAGAACCTGGCCAGGGAAATTAGGAGAGGGAAAAAGGGGTTCTTTAGTTACATTGGGGAAAGACGAAGGGTGAAGGGGCAGATTAGCAGGATTAAATCAGGGGAGAGATGGGCACAAGACCCAGAGGAGCAGGCTGAGGTACTAAATGAGTACTTCACCTCAGTTTTCACCAGGGAAATGGGGATGCTGCATCATACATGGGAGGAGACAGAGATAATGAGGAGGGGCCCTTACCAATCGGCAGGTCTGGGGAGGGGGCATCACTGGCAGGTGGGGAGGGCTAAGCAGGGAGAAGGTACTGGAAATGGAAATCGCAGCAGAGAGAGGGAAGGCCCTCAGCTCCCTTAAGACGGAGAAAGCACCAGGGCCAGATAAATTACATCCTAGAGTGCTGAAGGAACTTGCAGATGTCCTGGCGAAACCCTGGCAGAGCTTTCACCATCTCTGAGGACAGGGTGGGTGCCCCAAGACTGGAAGGTGGCGCATGTAGTGCCTATCCACAAGGGGGATCAAGGGAGCTGGCAGGAACTACAGGCCTGTCAGCCTGACATCAGTGGTGGGCAAGGTGATGGAGGGCATTGTCAAGGAGAGGCTAGGGGGGGCCCTGGATAAGTCAGGGTGCCTGGACGATAGACAGCATGGATTCATCCCGGGGAAATCGTGTCAGACAAACCTGGTGGAGTTCTATGACTGGATGACAAGTGCCTTGGACCTGGGTAGACCAGTGGATGTCCTCTTTCTGGACTTCAGCAAGGCATTTGACTCTGTTCCTCACGTGGGCCTGTTGGATGAACTAGGAGAAATGGAGGTGGGAAACCAGATGATCCGATGGATAGGCAATTGGCTCCAGGACCGGACCCAGAGGGTCGTAGTTGGTGGGATAATCTCTTCCCCAAGGAGGGTCATTAGTGGGGTCCCACAGGAATCAGTCCTTGGGCCCCTTCTGTTCAACGCCTATGTATCTGACATAAGGACAGGGATCAGGAGTGAGATGAGTCTCTTTGCAGATGACTCAAAACTGGGGGCAGTGGTGGATGGGGAGGAGGGGAGGGTGGCCCTGCAGGGGGACCTGGAGGCTCTGGAAAGATGGTCTAGAAAGTGGAAGCTGAGGTTTAATGCAGGGAAATGCAAGGTACTCCACCTGGGGGCCAGAAACCCAGGCCAAGTGTACACCCTGGAGGAATACTACAAGTCTCAATGGCTGAGAGGGACCTGGGGTGGTGGTGGATGTTAAGATGAACAACTCTGAAACTTGTGGAGGAGCAGCCAAGGCCAACAGGATGCTGGGATGCATCGCTAGGGGATCACCTCCAGAAGGAGGAAGTGATACTCCCTCTGTATAACTGCTTGGTGAGGCCGCACCTGGAGTACTGCGTGCAGTTTTGGAGCCACATAAGAGGACATTAACCTCCTGGAGAGGGTCAGAGAGGGCAACCAAAATGATTTGGGGCTTGGGGACAGGACCTATGAGGAGAGGGCTCGAAGAGCTAAATATGTACACTTTGGAAGAGAGAAGGACCGGGGGACATGATAGAGGTCTTCAGGTACATGAAGAGGGTAAATAGGGAGGAACAGTGAGGGTGCTTGAAGGAAGGAGGAAGGGGCACTAGAGGGCATGGGTGGAAGCTGGAGGGGAAGATTCAGGGGAGAAAGGAGGAGGTGCTACTTCACTGAGAGGGTGGTAGAGCCATGGAATGCACTACCTAGGGGCTGGTGGAGGCAGAGACAGTGGAGGGGTTCAAGAGGGGGTGGGACAGGTACAGGGGAAGGGTTCAGGAAGCAAAATCCAATGCAGCAAGAATATCTGGAACTGGGAAGGGAGAAGCCAGAGAAGGCGAGGGGGACAGCAAGGTCAGCACCCAGGGTGGGGGCTGACCAAACGAGCAGACACGAAAGACCATTAGGCCTATTCTGCTGGCATTTTAGTATGTTAGTATGTTAGTATGTAACTCAAGTTTCTTTATGTTACCCAATCTATCCACTTTCCTGTTCACTAATTCTTTCTTTCTTCTTTCTGTGATACCTGTATGCTTGCGGGTAACAAGGGGGGGGGGATTGCAAGACTATGCTCACCCACAAGCACATGACCTACACAAGGTACGTCATGACTAGGGCCACTGGAAAATTGAACATGCAAGTTTTTTGTGGAATCCACAATTTTCACCATTCTCTGCAAAAACTGACATGTTCTGCAATTTCTTGCAATTCTTTTTAGTTTTTGCATTGAACTGTGTAAAAAGTATTAACATTTTTAATAAAATACTCTCAAATATATTGACAATTTTGCATGCAGACTTGGGTTTGGCCAAAACAATGAAGTACAAGGTAGGGGAAGGGTTTTATGTGACACTGTTTTCTTTTGAATCCTTGTCTTGTTTGGTTTCAAAATTCACTGGCCAAATCAATACACTTGGTTTGTGTTGAAGCACTCTATCAGAAAACCTTCTGTTGCCACAGAGACTGAAACAGAAGATGGGAGAAAAGGTGCACATCATCCCATTCCCCTAAATGGATGCTAACTAGGAAGCCTTTTTTTAAGTGGTGGTGTAGGTTTTTCCTTGTGAGCATACTTTCATTCAGACTACTTTAGATTCAAACAGCTGAGGATTTAGCATGGCCCTGCTGATTACAAACTTGAATAAGCTAGTTGGTAACAGTGATCCCGTCCGAAGCAATCTACAACTAGGTGCTCACATGCAAAGATTACAATAAAAACCTGACTAAAGTCTGAAAACTTGCTTATAAAACACATAAAATGTATATATCTGAACATTTATCTTTAACTAAACAAAATCATTGCAGCCAGAGTAAACAAAGGTAAATTACAGTGTACCCTGACTACTGTATGATGCATTCGCATAAGTGCCTGTTTTCAGGGGCAACCCATGAGCACTGAGGAGGTTAAGTGACTTGCTTAGAGTCACACAGTATAGAAACATAGACTTTGATGGCAGATAAGGACCACTTGGCCCACCCAGTCTGCCCATTTCCCTACCTATTGGATAAGCTGCAGATTCTAGTTAACCAACAGCCTACTTCCTGCAACCCCGACTATAATTGCCTTATGTCTGTCCCATACATGTTTGAATTCCCCACTGTTTTAGACCCCACAACCTCCCCAGGAAGGCGGTTCCATGCATCCACCACTCTCTCCGTGAAAAAAATTTCCTCACATTACCCTGAGCCTTCCCCTCTAACTTAAATTGTCCCCTTGTTCTTACACATCTCTTTTCTGAAAGATGCTACCCTCCTGGACTTTGTTGAGTCCCTTGAGGTACTTAAAAGTTTCTATCATGTCCCCACTGTCCCTCCTTTCATCAAGGGTATACATATTAAGCTCTGTCAGTCTCTCTTCATATGGTTTCTTATGTAGACCCTGCACCATTTTAGTTACCCTCCTCTGGACTGTTTCCATCCTGTCTACATCCTTGCATAGATGAGGTCTCCAAAACTGCACACAGTACTCCAGATGAGGTCTCACCAACTGTCTGTACAGAGGGATAACCACTTTTCTTTTTCTACTTGTGATGCCCTTCCCTATGCATCCCAATATCCCCCTGACTCTCCTTACTGACTTCTCACATAGCTTACCCACCTTTAGGTCATCTGATATGGCTACACCCAGATCCTTTCCATTATTGTTGTTGTTAGTACCTCCCTGATATTGTGTACTCTTCTCCTGGATTTTATTTCCCAGGTGCATTACTTTGCACTTCTTTGCATTGAATCTAAGTTGCCATATGTCTGACCATTCCTCCAACCTTGACAAGTCCCTTCTCATCCTTTCTACCCCCTTGTGTATCAACTCTACAGATCTTTGTGTCATCTGAAAAGACCCATACCCTCAGAAGATTCCATTCAGAATACCTTCTGTGTCCTGTTGTGCCGTTTGCTACCCAGGCTACCACCCTGGGACCCACTCCCAGGCTGGCTAACTTGATTATTAATCTTTTGTGCGGGACTGTGTCAAATACCTTGTTAAAGTCTAGGTAGGCCATATCCACAGCCCCTCCCTAGTCTATTACTTTGGTCACCCAGTCAAAGAAATCAATTAGATTTGTCTGACATGACCTTCCTGCTGTGAATCCATGCTGCTTTGGGTCCTGTGCCACGCTGGCCTCTAGGTACTGAACAATTCTTTCTTTCAGAAGTGATTCCATAATTTTCCCCACCACTGAGGTCAAACTAACAGGTCTGTAGTTTCCTGCTTCTGCCTTGCTCCTACTTTTGTGAAGGGGAATCACATCTGCTCATCTCCAGTCCTCAGATACCACCCCGTCTTCCCATGATTTGTTAAAAAGTGTGGTTAGTGGTGTCACTAGATCCTCCTTTAGCTCTTTTAGGATTCTAGGGTGAATCCCATCAGGCCCCATTGCTTAGCCCACCTTGAGTTTTAAGAGTTCTTTCAGGACTCTTTCTTCTGTAAATGGACTGGTGTCAACCCACTACCCAGAGTGCTTCTATTGCTTGGTTTAGGTAACTCCTCCTCTTCTTCTTTTGTGAATACTGAGCAAAAGTATTCATTCAGTATCTCTGCCTTTTCACAGTCTCCCTCTGCCCACCTCCCCTCTCTTTTATTAATCTTCACTATCCCTCCCTTAACCTTTCTATGTTCCCTAATGTACCTATAAAAGGTTTTATTCCTCCTTCTTAACTGAGTTGGCTATCTTTTCCTCAGTTTGGGCCTTTGCTTTTCTGACTGCCTTCCCCACTTCTTTCTGCTTTAATTGATACAGTTCCCTGTAGTGCTCCTTCTGTGATTCCTTATACTTTTTGAATGCAGCCTTTTTAGCCTTAACCTTCCCTGACACCTCTTTTGAGAACCATAGTGGTTTTTTATTCTGCTTTTTTTTCTTTATTTGTTTCACACAAAGGTTTGTTGCCTCCATGATGGCAGTTTTGATTTTTCTCCATTGTTCTTCTACCCCTCCTTTCTGGCCATTTGCTAATGCATTCCTCAGGTATTCAGAATACCCATTATTCCAAAGTCAACCCTTCTCAAGTCCAGTATCCTTGTCTTTGTATGGCTTGTCTCCACGGTTACAAGTATGCAAGTGGAGGTTTTGGAAATTAAACCAAGGTCTTCTAGATGTCCCTAGCTCATTCACAGTTTGTTACTCTATCCTCTAGGCTATACTGCCAGCCCCAATAACCCCCAGATTTAATGTTTAAATATATGATTTCAAAAATAGTGTACAGTACCTACAGTGCAAACTATGAACATTAAACACATTAACAACATTTTACTAAAACTCAATTATTCGACTCTCTGTCTCTTTATTTTTCTTGTACCAAAGTGGGTGAACAGCTGACAGAGCACTGAAAACAGCTGTTCATCAGGCTTCATTATTCTACATCCAGAAACAGAAAAATGTGTTTATTCTGGATTTATTAAATATTGATTTGCTGTGGCTCACTTTATAGAATCTATTTAGCACTGTATGAGGCAGATGATTTTACATTTTGGAAGGTAGGCAGGCTTATGATAGCTTATCAGATTAGTATTCATTTTAGAAACATAAACTTTTCTTTATGTTTAAAACATATTCAAGTGGCAGTGTATTCAATTAGCAGTTATACTGTCTAATACATGCTGCAGAAAACAGTAAAATATTTATTGTGAAGCACTCAGGGTCTATAGTAGAACTCCTGCAATTTCCCAGAAATTGTGGGTAACCTTTTCCACAATTTTCCAGTGGCCCTGGTCATGACTACAAGCTTACACACACACACACACACACACACACAGGGGGACACATTACATATAGAGCTTGGGGCTCACACACATAGCTAGGGAACATCTACATAAGTTTAGTATAGGTTTACATACACATAAGGCTAAGTGATTCTTTATTCTTGCAAAGAAGCTAGATACAAGCTATGAAACTGCACTATTTCTAAAGCACAACCTTTACCCTACATATGATCCTGTAGGGAATAGATAAAACACCACAAATGATTTGCTAGGCTAAAACTTTACTGCTATTTTGCTGCGATAATGTCATAAATATAATGATTTATTTACCCGTGAGCGCCCTCTACAGCTAAGGTGTCATGTGCTGACACAGCTATATTGTATGAATAAACCTTTCAGAAAACATGATGATACATTACAAAATGTTTCATCTATAAGAATACGTCATTGACATAAGCGTATTCTTATGTTCTTATGACTAGAATGCTATACTTTATAGCATTCTTTAAACTGCAATTGAGATAATACTCTGCTGCCCCCCAAATTGACCAATAGAAGTAATAGTAAGTGTGATCATCACACATAAATGAACTGGCTAACTATCACCAGACTAAAATTTTATCAGGGTATAAAAACCCTTTTCCCATGCCCCCCTCTCCGAGCCCCCCTCTCTGAGGAAATGGCAGGCAGACCCTGCATGACACTGCAGTGTTAGAAAAAAACAGACCCTCGGGTACAAATGCTACATAAAACTAGCATGTAATATATAATGACCATCCTATAAGCTAAGTGGGATTTTAATAAAAGAACCTTATGTTGCTTTTATGATTGTTTCTAATTCTCATTATTAGCCTTTCTCAGACCTAGAACCTGTAAGAGAGGAGTTGTATGTTTTGTTATGGTGTAGTAATCTCCTAACGTTCACCAAAGGGCTACTTTTCCCTGCAAGTAACTAAGTGTTTGTTAGATCATAATAACAAAGTCAGAGGGTGTCCAACAGAGCCCAGCAAAATACTTACCAGTTATGTGGAGGGATTCACAGGCAGAAGAGGTGCAGGCAGGGACAACCATGATATCAAGATGATCTTTGCAGAACAAGGCAACCCCTCCACCATGCTTTCAGGAGAACATATCCCTGCGGATCAGGAAGTAGCCAGCCAGGAAGCATACAGAGTCTGGGATTCCCACTTAAGTCACATTTCAGATAAACTGAGTAGGTCAGGCTTGTAGATATTGACCCACGCCTCAATATCAGTGAAGTTACGGGAGAGACTTCTAATGTTTATATGGACAATAAAGAGCCCTTTGTTAGAAATTGCTGCAATGTCAGCTGGGGAGAAATGGACAGAGGGACCCAGATTCATTTAGACATCCCCAGCAAGAAAGATGGCTAGGATAACAATGAACCACAGATTACAAAAATAAAATGGCAAGGGAAGCAAATGACTCCGTAGACATTTTCTAAGTATGTCAAGCATATAAAAGGTGCACCATTTTGGGAAAAGGAGATGATTGAAAGCAAGCATAGGCTGAGATGGTACAATTAGATTGAAGAAACTGACATCAGCAGGCAGGGAAGTAGAGGAATTTGGGAGAGTAGAGCAAGGGAAGGTTACTGCAACCCAGTTGAGGCATGGTAAGAGTTGGAGTGTAGACAGCAGCACTAGCAGGTTACTGAGAACCATGCCTATTTGAGGGAGTGTATGGAGGACCTCTGGGCACAAGTTCCCTTTTTCAAAGGGGTCCAATTGAGATAGGTTATATAACAACATAGATACATAGACTCAGCAGGAAAGGACCAGTGCGTCCATCTAGTTTGCCCCTTTCCCCTGCCTATTCCAATGCCTCTGACCTTATTTGGTAACTAGACCCAGGCAAACTGGTAAATCATCAATTTTGATTTTCAAAGGTCAGTCATGACTAATTATTGTTAATCATCAAATGTTACCAAAAGATCATCAAAGGAGATCATGATCTAAAATCATCATTTAGGTCATGATTTAATCATCAAACATGAATTTTCAAATCACCAACTGATGATTATTGATTATTTTTGTAAGCTTAAATCACTACGATGGTTGTTGATGATCTGTGGATGATCAAGATTATATTAGTTCAGTATTATAGGATTGCAAGTCACAGAAGTAATACTCAAAGTTTTATTCATTAATTATGGAAATATGAATGTCACATATCAGCAAAGACAAATTAATTATGGATTATTAAATCATGTGAAGTCAAGTTTTAATCCCATTAGGGAGAGTGCATGCAATGTCTGGTATAGGATACATATTTGCTTACCTAATTTGCATATTTCAGCAGCACAGTTTATGGAACAAAACAATGGCAATTTCTATATTTAAATTAATTTTGCATTGACAGTATTAGTCTGCAGACTATTAGAAAAGGTTTGAGCACAAACCAAATGCTTTTAGGAACTCACTTTCCCAATATCTGGTTTTGCCTGGCTATTCCCTATCAAAACCCTGAAATACTTGTTTTTTTGCATTGCCACTGATCACTTAGCTGGATTTAGGTTCAAGCCTGCTTTTGTGATGCCCTGTAATACAGCAGTGAGGTGTTTTATATGCTGTGTCCATCTAGGGTGGAAGACCACCATGTCATCTAGGTAGGCGGTGCAACAGGCCATGTGGTGTTTCAGGGTTCGATCCATAAAGCGTTGAAAGGTGTTGTGGCCCTGTACAAACCAAAAGGCATTGTTATGAACTGAAAGAGCACTTCTGGAGTGCTAAAAGCAGTCTTATCTCTAGATGTACTGTCTAAAGGGATCTGCCAGTACCCCTTTGAGAGATCCAAAGTGGTGATTAATAGTGCATTTCCAAGTCTGTCCACAATATCATTTATGTGGGGCACTGGATAACTATCAAACTTGGAAATGGCATTTAATCATCTGAAATCAAAGCAGAGTCTTAAGCCCCCTTCTTTCTTCTCTACCACCACTATGGGAAAGGCCCAATCACTGTTGGAGAGTTCTATTACTCCAAGCTGTTGCATCTTCTTGACCTCCTTAACAACCTCCCCCTGGACTTTTTTGGGCAATCTATTTGGTTTTTGCCTGATGGGGTTGCTCTGGGTGACCTCAATGTGAGGTTCAATTCCACAAGCCTTACCTAGTGTACTAGTAAATGTTTGTTGGAATTGCTGTAACACCCTGTCCAAATCTCTTCACTGTTGGGGTTCCAAAGTAGGGGGTAATAGTTAAATCTTTCAACTCTCCCTGTTTCTCTAGCCTTTGATAGGCAACCTCCAATTCACACTTTTGTTGGTCTGGGTACACATACAGGGCAGGGATAGGTCTTTCATACCATTGCTTCAGGAGGTTGGCATGTTACATTCTCCTTTTATGTCTCCTGTCAAGTAATTCAGTTTCATAATTTACAGACTCTTGCTGCGTATTAATGGTGTAGGGGCCCTGCCATTTTATCATTAGTTTGTTTTCAGAGGAAGGCAGCAAAAACAGTACCTTATCCCCAGGTTTGAAAACTTAGTTGCCCACTCCCTGATCATAGTGTATCTTTTGTGCTACCTGTTTCTCGGCATTTTGCTGGTGTGCTTTCATAATGTAGTTCATTAGTCTCTGCCTCAGTTTTGCCATGTATTCTAGGGTACTTGTAGGGCCTATGTCTCTCCCCTCCTCCCAATGCTCCTTATTGACATCTAGGGGGCCTCGAGGGTTCCTGCCACACAGTAATTCAAAAGGTGAGAATCCCGTAGAGGTCTCTGTCACCTCCCAGTAGGCAAACATTAGGAAGGGCAGATATAGGTCCCAAGCCTTACCCTCATCCTGCACAAACTTACGAAGCATCTTCTTCATGGTCTGGTTGAACCGCTCAACCAGGCTGTCTGTTTGTGGGTGATATGGGGAAGTGTTGATGGCCCCTATCCCTAGTGTCTGGTACTGTATAACTCTTTTAGCAGTTTAGAGAAGAAGTTACTTCCCCGATCTATCAGTATGTCCCTTGAGATGTCTACCCTACTAAACAATTTAGCTAGCTTGTCAGCAATTTTCTTAGCTGTGATGGTCCTTTGGGGAATGGCCTCTAGGTATTTGGTAGTGTAGTCACAGGTGACCAGAACAAACCTATTCCCCTCAAGCTTTTCTGTAGGGGTCCCACAATGTCCATGGCAATGCGGTCAAATAAAGTAGTGATCATGGAGAGGGGCTGGAGAAGTACCTTCTCCTTCTTACTAACAGTAGCAACCCTCTAGCACTCCTCACAACTAAGCAGTATTCTGCCACATGATCATGAATACCTGTCCAGTAAAATCAATTAAGAAGCCTGCTCAGAGTGTGGTCCTTACCCAATTGAGCAGCAAGGGGAAGGTCGTGAGCTAAGTGCAATGACTTAGTTCTATATTTTTCAGAAACTAACAGTTGTTCTGCCACCTACCCAGTTACAGGACTTATTCACTCCCTAACAAATTCCCTTTCATGATACACTTTGGCCTTTTGTGATCATGCTTCTGACTCACCACCTGTAAAAAGAGGGGTTTTAGGGTTATATAATTCTGCTGCTCAGTATCAAAATCACATGTTTTTACAATTTCAAGTATTTCTGAACCAAAGTCTATATATTTTTTTGTCCAGTACAACTTTTCCAGTCTCTTATTCCTTTTTGAGTTCTGCGTTTTCCCCAGGAGCTCATACATCCCATCTTCAAAGGGGAAAAAGGTGAGATAATTGTCCCTTTTTTTAACCTGGGCTCAGCTGGTCACTGCACTCAGCTTGGCAGTATTAGCCAAAAATGTCTCGCAATCTGGGTGGTCATGTCCAAGTATAACTGAGACGGGTAGGTGGGGGACAAGCCCAACCTTCATCTGGTGAGTAGTCTCTTAGATCTGGAGATCCATTGTAATGATGGGGTAATAATGTGTGTCCCCATGGATACAAACAACACCAGTCTTTGGACCTTTCATATCACCACTCTTTACCAGATTAGCCCTCACTAGGGTTTGTCTGCTACCCGTATCTATGAGCCCAGTCACTTCCTTGTCCTCTATCTTACAGATATGATATACTGTCTCCAATTATCCAAGGCTAGATGTGTAGTCTCAAGTTTTTTCTTCGGGCAAAACCTAGTAATATGCCCCTTAGCCTGGCACTCCCAACCGATGATGTCATGGTTATATGTCCTCCCAGACTTAGAGTTCTTATTTCCCCCTGTAGCTTGGAACATGGGGCCATAACCAAGTGTACAATAATAATGCAGCAACAAATGTCACAAACAAAAGGAAGTGCACTATAATAAGGTCAGGAACTACACTGATCTACAGAAAGAGTGCACGCCATTGAAATAAATGGGCTACTCTTTTTTTTGCAAGAGCAATGCCCCCCACACCCCCAGACATTGGGGACTTTGCCCCCACATCCCAGGAATTAAAATACCAAACTCTGGGGTGGGTGGACTCAGAAGATGGGGGAAAAAGTCAGGAGGCAGGAACTTTGGTTTTTTTTTTTTCAAAAAAAAAAATGACAGCAAAAGTAGCAGCATGGGAGGACCTGCAGGGAATTGAACTACAGCCCCAGGTCTCCTAAGTATGCCACGTGCTGGTGCCTTAACCTCTCTACCATGGGAGTGGCTGGACCAGGTACCCAGCACATGGTAACTTGATGCCTTCCTAGTAATCCATGCACCATTGGGGTAGCGGTAATTCTCTATCATTGTTGTACCTGTCACCATAATTCATAGTGTGCTCTTCACAGAGTGGTTAATACTGCGCTATATTCCATGTGTGATACTGACCCAGTAGGGTAGCTTGTGTAGTAGAAGGAGTTCTTACCATGAGTTGGGTAGTACCAGTTCCAGAATGTCCCTTCTGCCTGCTGGGGAGTGCAGTGAGGTAGTCTTCCTCTAAAGTGATGGCCTTCTCTGCTGATTCAGGGAAATGCTCCCTTACCCATACCTGCACGTCCTGAGGGAGCACTCTGATGAATTGCTCCAGAATGATGGTCTCTAGAACCTGCTCCATGGTCTTAAAGCAGGGTTGTAGCCACTTGTATCCAAGCTCCTTCAGTCTCACAAAGGCTTCCCGAGGGGCTTCTGTTGCACAACATTTGAAAGTCCGAAACCTCTGTTGGTACGTCTCCAGGCCAATGTTGTACCTCCAAAGAATTTCCTTCCAGACAGAGTCATAGTTCTCAGTCGGGCCACTGTCCATATGGCTGTAGGCCAGCTGGGCTTTCCCAGTTAGATAGGGCACTAACCTGATCATCCATTGCTCCATAGGCCAACTGCATGCTCTTGCCACCCTTTCAAAAGTCATCAAGTAAGCCTCAATGTCATCTGACTCACTCAACTTCATAATCTTAATGTCCTTTGGGGTGTCTTTGGATTGAGGATCATGAGGGGCACCCATGGCCTGGATAGCCCTGACAGTATCCAACCACCTCTCCTCACTCTTCCACTGGTCCCTCTCTCTCTCTCCTTGTCCAGGGCTAATTGCTTTACACAAAGCCATCTCAATAGTTCCTGTAAGTCCTCAGGAGGGTCCCTCTCTGGAGGCTCCTCAGTTTCAATATATTCACCTTCCTTGTCATCCAGCTCCTCTTTGTTCTTGACCTTCTTCTTCTCCTCCAAGCCTGGAAGTAGTGGCTCCCCAAGCATCTGCTCCATGGTTCTGGTCAGGACACTCTTGGGTCTTGTTGAGTCCGCTGACTGCACTGGCTGCATACAGTGTCCACCTAGATATCAGCCGATATCCTTGTTGATGTATCACTGCCTTAGATACTCCAAGCATCCCACTTCGAACACCAAGTGTGAGGTTGGTGGGAAAAGATGGACATACACACTGATGTCAGATTTGCAAAAATATCTAGGCCAGGCATAATTTTATTATTTACAGAAAATAAAACAGTGAACTGGTTACGACAAAGAAAAGCCAAAGCAAAGCAAAACCAACAGTTAACAACACTGTTTCAAGCAAAGATCTCTGTTATGAAGGCTAGAATTCTGCAGGCTGGGTGCTTATCCCACCTGAAGTATAAGGTTTGAAGATAAAAGCAAACCTTATTCAAACCAAGGTCAGTACCTCTTTGACCACACAGTGGATCTGATCTGTGAACTAGGTTTGACTCCCTTTATACCTGGAGTCAACCAGGTGACCATGTCAGACTCCTCCCATTCAATCAATTGACTATCTGAGTCTTGAGTTGAGTAAAACATTCTGCTATATACAGAAATAATATCCATTCCAGACTCAGGTTCCTCCCACTGAGCTGTCCAGTGTACAAGAAGAGTGAAGACAGGGCCGGACGGCTCTTACAGCAACACTGGAGGGCACTTGTGAAGAACCTGCAACCGTGGAATGGAACAGCAGCTAAGAAAACCATACAGCTTCTAAGCGGAACATATTTTATGGTGAGAAAAGCAAATGTTAGTTTATTTTTGTCTTTTCTTTGCTTAGTTTGGTTATAAAGTTTATTTGGGGCTAGTGCTTGTGCTAGCAGCACCAGAGCACAATTCCCAGCTCTGGAAACCACTTTTAATTAAGTGCAGCCCTTATGTAAAGGTACAGCAAATACTTACAATGTATATATACAGAGTATGTACATTTGTAAACCAGTATTGTTTTATTTCGTATAGTATTTATTTGAAACAATTCCCCATATTTCAACACTTCTTGTGAGTGGGTTCAGGATAAACTATGGGGCACAGTGAATGAGGTAAGGAGTGGCGGAGCAGTGGACTCTGGCACACTTCCAGAAGCCGACTTCTTATCCTCACCAAGCAGACAGCCAAACTTTTTCTCTCTGGCTAACTAATGTGTCCACCAGCTTCCAGTCCAGGTAGGTGCACCAATGAATATTCTTTCTTTTGTGTGCAAACCCTGGACCTGGAGGGGCTCCTGTTTGGGAGCACATTTCCAAACAGACCTAGCTTTGGCTGTCTTTGCAGCTTTTGTTTCTGCACCAAACTGAAGATGTTCTGGTCCAGTTAAACACAGGGCAAAAATACAGATATATACAAAATATTCTAATGAGATAGCTTGGACTTGGAAAAAGGTAGGTTTTATGTATACATGTCTTACATGTCCCACTTTGTTATAAAGAATACACTACCAACCAGTGGCAGGATGCAAACTGACTCCAAATGGCACCCTCTTATGTCGGTTGCTACAATACTGTATCAAAATCAGTAAAGGAGGGAGTTCTTATCATTTCTCCTACACTTTGAGATTTACCTCTATTTATGCTTAGTGCTACAGTGCCCACAGATGCATGCCATCACCTCTATTGCTGTTGGGGTGAGGGGGTAAGTGGAATCTGTTTATACCTCAGCAAACCTGTGAAAAAAATAGAGATAGAGGAAGAGATGTCTACAGGTGGCCTACCCGCAAAGGAAAAGGATAGTTAAGGTAGTAAACAGCAGAAGTGCTGTTGTGCAACCGATTTCACAAGGGTTGGTCTCTTAAGATAAAAACAGCCCACTGTGACACTCACCCTGCTTTCTGATTGGGTGAAACCACCTAATTTGAACATGAAATCGCCGCCATTTGTTTGTCCCTCTTAACAAGACATAGTGGCTCCCTGTGCTTTCTAGTACATATATAGCCTAGTCACAATAGTCACACACAACCAGACCTCAGCTAATGTTTATATTTTTTATTTTTGTTTTTTTTGGGTACTTCTACTGTTCTGCTCTCCCTCATTCCCCCTCCAGTCTGCCGCTTGCTCACCCCAAAAACAAAAGTGCTCATGACATCCCAAGCATGGTAGCCTCCCCGAGCAAGAGAACTGCTCCCCAAAATCTCCATTATTTTATTAATAATTTAAAATTCATAGTAGGCAGTGGGCACACAGAAGAACATAACACAAAAGAAAAGCCATGTGACCGATCGGCTTTACAAAAGTGCATCTCATCACTGCTCTTTTGAAATCTGCAGCACTCACATCTCCCTAGCTAGTAAAATGGACTGCCAACACAATACTGCGATATACAACTTACTGCGATCGGTGATCGGCCATTCCATCCATAGGACCAGCAGACCTTCACAACCTTCTTCTCTGTCTCCTGCTTTCACATATAAAACATAAAAAATCACTTTCATCAATGGGTCAACAGAGCAGAAAAGAAAGGCACAGACTACTGAGGACGGGAGGGGGGCTGGAACAACACACTACCAGAGGTACAGGGACTACTTTACCTGAAAAGAAGAAAAATGTAACTGTTGTCATTTTTATAGAATCACTTCATATTTTCCTTTTTAATCCTACAAAACTGACAGTTAGCCCATTTTCTAAGTGCAATAATACCCTCTAGGGTGGGTGGTATGAGCAATATCGGACCTTCTAGGGTCTATATAAGGCTCTCCACCTGTGGCGTAGAGACTCATTATGACTCTGGGTGGTCCAGTATTGCCCATTACCTCCCACCCTGTTGGGTATTATTGCTTGCTTACTGGACCGGCAGAGTCCCCTATGTGCCTGCTGTCACCTGCAGGTGCTTACTGGTGCATAAGATGCTAATCTCTTCGGTGTTCCACCCCTGTTCTGCTCCACTCGCATTCTGCATCTTAAACATAAATAAGACACATTAAGAGTGGCTGAATTTATAGTACAGGTAGGACCTCCCCCAGGTGGGACTTCCTGCTGAGCCCCTACTGGTCCATGAGTGTCACATGACCCGCTTGTGCTCTGAACCTGAGATCTTGCTTCTGCTGACACAGCAAAAAGAATGGTCTTCCCACAGGTTAGTATCTTTACTTTGTTACAGCCGTCTTTTACAGGTTTACAATGTCCCTTTCGATTTTGTTAATAAGGTAAGAGAACTGTTCTAATGTCAGAACAAAATAGTATCAGAAGGCTGAAACAATACTGCTTTCATGGATTAAATATTATTCCCCTTCAGCTGGTCTTCTGATGCAAACTTGGTGGGTGAGGGGAAGAGGGAGAGTTACAAACAAATACATGGCAGATAACAAGCGTCACTGTTAACAAGTAGTAGTAGTAGAACATTTTATTGTTGCACTATTAGACCCATTACAAAAGGTTAAACACGTAGTATAGCTGCAATTTTTGCACAGTTTGCAAGTAACAAGGTCAAAGTTAGGGACAATAAACATGCCACACAACAGCAACATCTGCAGAGAACAACTGCATGAGTCAGGCTACAGAGGCAGGGAGGCAGCTTGGTTTAAAGTGTAAGGACAAGTTGAAAGAACAATTGCATGATTGTGATGAGGTTGTAGACACCACTCTACAAACATTTACAGTGAAGTTTCTGGAGAACGTGGGTAGAGGCTTGGGCCTTGAAAGCTGGATGGGAAGGTGGAGAGGGAGTCACTGTAAACAGTGAGTTCCAGATTTTGTCTGCCTGTAAAAATGAGGACAAAATAAGTTGGCAATAACCCACAATAGGGTGTGTGGTTACTGGGGATTAATCAACACCCCAGCTGTGCTGTGAGGCATGAGGCGAAGCCACCTGCTCTCAGTGTCCATAACTGGCCTGATCCCGTTTAGGTAGCCCCTAAGGATCTGCTCCATACCCTTAAAGTCTGCACCCCTAAAGTCAACTACCATCTTTTTCATGTGACCTGCTCCTCCCCCCCCCAGGTCCAGGTCCTGATGTGCTAACAGTCTGACAGGACGACATCCAGGATGCAACCCTAACAGAAACATGGCAGTATTTTGCTTACTGGACTGCTCAGCAGAACTGTCATACTGCGCATAACATAAAATGCTATGCTACTGTCTTCACATAAGAGAAGGCACATGGCTGTCTGCTGTACATAAAAAAAATAAAATATGGTGAAATGTGCATCATTTCAATTAATACAGTATATACCTCTGTATACCATTCTTCTGCAGAACAGTGACATAATAAATGATACATATAAAAAAAAAATAACTGGTACACTGTAAAAGAGAACAGAAAAATGTCACTAACAGATGAGGCTACCTCAAACAGTGCTTCCTTATGATTTTTTGTCCTGTAGAGGGGTATACTCTGCATGACTGTTGGAACAGCTAGGATGTGCGTAGTAATTGAAATATACAGTTCCATGGTTTTGAAAATTGGCTAACTTGAATCCAAATGACTGCTCTTCCCCAGGAAGTGATGATGTTGATTCTGGGCATTGCGAAATAGAACTCTTTGTGATTCCAATGGGAGCTTGGTCAGCTTGAGGGATATTGCTAGTAGATGGAGGAGCATCATAACTTTTTGAATGTTCAATGGGTGGAGAAGGAATGGTTGAGGAGGCAACACTGGCAACATTTGATTTATGTTGCCCTAATTTTTCTTTTTCTTTTCTTCTGGTGCTTGTGGAACTAAGTAGTGCACTCTACTTCTGGCGGTCAGTTGTTAAAGCATTCCTATAATTTCTGAGGCTTGTTTCACACCTGTACCCTGTTACACTCATTATTTCAATTACTGGTGCCCTTGTTTTGTCCCACTTCTTAAAGAAACAGTAGAATTAACTGTAATACAATATCACACAACACCAAGTAAACACAAGACATACTAATAGTAAAAATGCCTACCCCACTCACAGAACAGTCCCAGATATCTCATAACAGCACATCGTAGCATTGATGTCTATTTGGGGAACATTTCAATTGTGCTGGTATGTAATAAATAATTTTTAATCAGTATTCTTATTTGTATTTTGGCCCTTAGTTTGTTAGCCTAGCTTTCTGTGTTTTTTTTTATTTTGTTTTCCTTGGTTGTGTTCCACTACAGTTCAGCACAGTGTCTGTCTGTGCTACCTCATGCTTTTTGGTGGTTTTCCCCCCAGACAGTGAAACCAACACAGCGACCTACCAACCCGTCAACAAAATCAACAGGTTGCGGACAGATGGCTGTGTTGGTGCTCCCCACACAGGGGCACACTGTCTCCTGGTCCTGCACCCCCTCCTGAAATTAACTCCATCTTGAATTGATAATCCTAAGTATGGGAGTGTATGGGGGCAGAGCCCCCCACATGGGGGTGGGGGGACAAAACTCCCCATTGAAAAAAATAGGACCGGGAGACAAACAAGATGTATGTCAACTGCAACTTGCGGTCAACATAAATCCTGTCAATGAGATGCCGGTCGACAAAAGTTGCTGAACAGGCATTGTAGAACTGTTTTTGGATGCTCTGTACTCAAAACAGCACCAGCAAAGTGATGATTTCCTGAGTGGCAGAATCGATTTGTACTCCTCATGGATTGAGTCCCACACCTGTCGTTAATCAGTGATATATGGGTGTGTAATCTAGAAGGAATTTGTCAGAGTAGGGCCCATGGAGGGCTGCACTGAGACTAGAACAGTGATGCAAGGGGGGCCAGGTGGTGGAGATATTGAGGTTACAGTGGTGGGTATCATGTTTTAGGTTGAGAACAAATCTGCTGGCAGGATTAAAGGCAACAGAAATCATAGAGATGATGAGGCTGGATACTAAAAGTTTTTTTTTACCACAGTGGTAAAAGTTATGCCAGTTTCTGTACAGCTGTCTAAGTCATTGGTGGATATTCTTGATTAGGGAATTAATGTGAGGGAAAAGACAGGGAAGGACCAAGGTGGACACCCAGGTATTTAAAGACCTGGACATGTATGATAGGGTCTTCAGGTGGGTTGGTGATGTGCAACTTGGAGCATCCCTTCAGAGTGTGGATGATCCCAAACAGAAGAGACTTGTTTTTTTTTAAGATTGTGTCCATCTTATTTGTGGTGAATCATACGCAGGCCCTGTTGAAGTCAAAATGTAAGTTTTTTCGAGGGTTTCCAGATCACTAGGGAGGTGAGAATTACTGTGTCATCAGCATATAAAAATATTTTGGAGTGGATACAGGATTCCAGGACTTTATTGATAAACAGGTTGAACAGTAGAGGCCCAAGAATTGAGCCATGGGGGACACCTGTGGTCAGAGGATAGAGTCCAGAGTACATCACCACACTTTGCTTTTCTATATTTAGCCTGAGAACCAGGTAGATACCTAGCTCAGTGAGTTTTATGATTAATAGGTTATGGTTTACCAACTTGAAGGGCTTGGAGAGGTTGAAGAAGGCAGCACAGATATAATCCCCTGTAGGCACAACTTCAGGACTACAAGCAAAGCATTCTGACAAAACTTTAGTTTATACACATTGGCCTAACAAGCCAATGAACCTGTTCTGAGAGCCTGATATCAGAGGAATTATTTCAGAATCATTTTTCAGCAACTACAACTGACTACAGGATGAACCCAGAGATTTCAGCAACCAACAGACATTAGTTCACCACTAATTGCCAAATGACTTATGACTGACCACAATTTCATGTTACAAAACCACCAATGTCACCTAGGATGCCGAAACCAAACCACCAGTTACCAATTTTCCAGTCACCTGTTCTAACATCCTTACAGTATTTCATGTTGCAAAGCACCGAAGACAGTCCTGCAGACATGACTTTGCTAACCGCTGTCATGTGGTTAGGAACAAAATAAGGAACGTAACAGACTATCCAATCGGAAAATGACATTTGCCTGGATATTGATCTGGGCCAATGAGAAAGTGACAAATACAATTGCCGGACCAATGGAGGATGCTACATTGTGCTCTATGTGCCTTTTGCCCATAAGAACAGAGAGTCAAAACCCAGCAAATCATATACCACCCTTTACTCTTTGCTATGCTATCTTACCTCTACTCTCTAAATGCAGCAGCTATAATTTACTTTCTGATTTCAGACCTGTTACTTGTCTAACACTGCAAAAGACTTTATCTCAGGGGCCACTTCTCTAGCCTTTGCCAAGAAAGAAAAGCCATCCCAAAAGCTCTGACACTCTACTAACTTTGTTTGATTGACTTTGTACAAAGACCAGAATGGAAAGAAGAGAAGAAGACACTGCGCATTTAGGATTCCCCATGGATCTTCCAATCCCAGGAAGAAAGAGAGAATGGACAGAGACTTGGCAGACTTCGTTTTCAGTCCAACAGTGATTGATTGACTGAGCAAATTTACAGAGACTCTCATACACTAAGAATGGGAAATGACCATGCTGATTCAACAATATCCATGATTACCGACATTCTACAGTGTACCAAAAATACATAAAGACTTGAATGACCCACCGGAACATCCAATTTTCTCAGGTATTGGGTCAATATAATATCTAAATACATTATTTCTATTTGCAACCTTTGGTTGAAAATACAGAAACGTATGCCACAGATTCCACTGACGTTATGATCAAACTGGAAACACTATCTCAGAATATAGATTTACAAAATGTGTATCTGATTACCTTTGATGTTTCAGACTTATATACATCTATCCCGTATAAGGAATGGGTGCAAAACATGGGTAAAATGCTTAATTTGAGACTTGAAGGGAGTACACCCAGGACACTAATGTTACAGGAATTGGCACAGTTCATTCTGGCCAATAATTATTTTGAATTTAACGGACAGTTTTATCAATAGGACAGAGGGACAGCAATGGGTAGTACTGTGGCTCCCACATATGCAAATTCCTATTTGTACAATTTTGAGAAAAGCTATGTGCTTAATGAAACAATTAACACACAAAAAAAAAAACAATTTACTGGCATGGTATCATTTTATTGATGATATTCTTTGCATATGGGGGCACATATGAACAGCTGTTACAGTTTAACTTAAAATTAAACAGTTGGGATCCAAATTTAAAATTTGTCATAAATTACCATAAGGAAGGCATTCCCTACTTAAATTTGACAATCAGGTTAAGGGAAGGTAGATTCAGTACTACGTTGTTCAGAAAAGAGACTGACAGGAACACTTTACTACACAGTACCAGCTACCATGAACCTAGACTTAAGAACATCATCCCCTAGTCACAATTAGTGCGTGTTAAAAGAAATTGTAAAGAGGAAACAGATTATCAAATAAATAAGCAAGAAATGATAGGCAGATTTAAACAAAGGGGGTTTAACTATAAGGTGTTAACTAAAGCGAGTTACAGAATAGAAAGTAAAACAAGGCAAGAATTTTTAGCACCTAGGGAATGACAACAGGGTACAGAGAAATTCATTTTGGCAGTTAAATGTAACCATAGAATGTCAGAATTATGCAGAGTTGTTAACAAACACTGGTATTTAGTCAGCAGTGCAACCCCCCAAATCCCTGCTCTTCAAAAAAAAAAAACAATTATAGTAGCTAAAAAAATAAACAATTTGAAAAACAATTGGGTACATTCACAGTTCAAGAGAACTGTAGAACCACAAGAGCAACTGTTATTAGGACCATTAATGCCGGGTATGACAAAATGTGGCAGATGTTCAGTCTGCAGCCATACGAGCAAAAAACAAATCTTTAAACACCCACATTTCCAACAAGAATTTGAGATAAAACAACATACGGTATAGATTGCAACAGTGAGGGGGTCATCTATGTTATCCAATGCCCTTGTGACCATTTATATGTAGGACAAACCAAAAGAGCCCTAAAAAAATTAATACTGGAACAATATCAGAAATAAAGATGACCAATCCCCAGTAGCTATACATTTTAATAGTGAATGACATACAGGAGAATCACTTCAGTTTTGGGGTTTGGAACTGATAACACCATCTGCCAGAGGTAGTAATTTTAAGCAACAATTGGATCAAGCTGAAATGAAATGGATATTCTATTTAAAAACATTAAATCCAGATATTGGCATGAATATCGAGTGCAATTGACAAGCTTGTGTATAATCATTTCAAGTCTAACAAGTATCAACAATAAAAATACCACATTGTCTTTACTCACCTACCACAGCCTCTAGTACTGCTTCCCCTCCCACCTTCTTCCCCCTTTTCTCCCCATTCCTTTCTTTTCCCATCTATTTTTCTTCTGTTTTCCTTTTCTTTCTTCCCCTACTTTCCCCCATAACTGTACTTTGTGAATGTAAATGTATGGACTTTCCCCAATTTTTGTATGTAGTTTGTAGAAAGGACTAATAGTTGTAGTAGAATTGATTTAGAACATATATTCTTTATATATAAATTAAATAGGAACAAAAGATGCACATTTGTATATTTGGAGACAGAGGAGAACTTAAAGTGAGGAAGATCTTTGTAGCATCGTGTGGTTTAGGAGCAGCTATTTTATTTACATGTAAGTACCAATCGGCAGGCAGCGTGGAAATAGCACTGAAACATTGACTCTCCTGGATAAATGTTTCTGCCCATTTGATAGAATGCACCCTCACTAGATCACGTGAGAGGAGCAGGTGATATGTCATCCTCCACGCTACAGAGAGCCAAAGAAGATATTAATTCTCAGCACACGGCGGTAACAATGGTTGGTGTTCAGGTGCCATTATGAGAAGTTAGCATAACTGGCTAAAAAACAGAAAAACAGATTAAGAAAATACAAGGTATGAGCATTTGAGAGATTAAACTAATCAAATTTAAAACAAGACATATCAAGCTGTAGTACAGCATGCTTAAAGTAATTTTGTAATCAGTTTTGCACAGGTAGAAGCCAAACAATGTTGAATAGTCTGAAACCAGCAAATTGTGCTACTATGTGATTTAGCTGGTGACTCAGGTATGTGAGAAGATGAAATCGTGGTGCAGGTTTAAAACAGAAGTTACACATTCGGTGCTATACTCCATGCGGTGTCTGGTGACTGGGAATAAGATTGTTTGTAGCTATTAGACAACCCAAGGAATTTGTTTGTATGTCCACAGGTAGCTGATATCTAGTTGGTTATAAAGTAAACAGAAATAAGGAACACAGTTCAGCAGTAATATGTTTATTAATGGCACTTAACAAAGTGAAAAACATTTTTTGTGAACACCTGATGAAGGGTGATGATTAATAAGATGTAAATTTGCCTTTTTTTAAATAGAAGAATATCCCCGTGAGCAAGCTCTTACAGAACGAAATGTAGGGGAAACAATAAATGAAATACTGAACTGCAAATCGAGAGGTGGCTATATACTTGACGATTTCAGTCTCCCTACTATCAGCATATAGATACAAGGAAGCAAGCAACCTCAGGAGACATCTAAAACTAAGGACCATTACCCAGAAATGTTTTTTGTGTGTTTTTTCTTGGGGGGGGGGGTTGTGTGTTTTTTTTTTTGTGACTGTCTCAGTTTCAGTCTGGCTTTAGAGGGGGTAGATCTACTGCCACCACACTCACGGACTTTTTAGATTTGGTCACTACCCCATTAGGGGATACAACGTTCGTGGAGCAGTGTATGTGGACCTGTCGAAAGCCTTTGATCTTGTAAATCATAGAATTTTATCTGACATCTAAAAAAATATGGGGGTGGCAAATGAACCATGTCAGTGGTTTTGTTCCTATCTGGCTGACAGAACTCAGGTAGTTAGTGTCAATAGAGTTAGTTCAGAACCATTGTATATTACACAAGGGGTACCCCAGGGATCAATACTGGGTCCCCTATTATTGATTACATACATAAATAGTCTGCCTACTCATACAACACACTCTTACATTCTATTATATGCAGATGAAACAGTTCTGATTGCAGAGGGAAGTTACCAAGAGGGAGTGGAGGATAGACTTCAGAATGATTTTCAAGCTATGCAATAATATTTTTCTTCTCTAGGTTTGGTAATAAATAATCAAAAAAAACTCAATTTTTTTTCTCCAAAGCAAACTGAAAATAAATTGAATCCTAAACTTGAAGTAAAAACCAGTGAATGGAAAATGTTAACTCAAACTGAGACTTATAAATACCTGGGGGTCTACTTATTTATTTTTATTTATTTATTTGAAATCTAGGATTATAATATACCTTTGAGCCAATGCTCTTTTAGAAAGGTTCCACGTCAGTAGGTCAGACAATTAGCATCAAGTTGGTTACATGATTACAGATAAATTACATGGTACAGGATATCAGATAGCAACTTAGGTTGACATAAGAAATTCTGGTGATGCATTACACAAAAAACACTAGGAGGAAGAAGGCAAGAGGGGAAAGGGCTGAAGAAGGGGATGGCATATGTGTTGGGGGCAGAGTGAGGCAGCTGAGGGGCTTTATCAGGACAGACATGGGGTAAGTGCACTTGAAGTGGCCATGGACAGGTAAGTGCAAGTAGAGAGGACAGAAGAGACACCGGGGAGGTCAGAGGCAGAGTAGGGAACAATGTTTGTTATGTGGTGCAATTACAGGTGTTGGTGCCTGTAAGGGAGAGGCGGAGCTTGGTTCTGAACACACCAAGTGTTGCTTCGGTGGAGATGTCACTAGAGAGACTGTTCAGCCAACTCGGAGCCCTATATGTAAATGACCTTTGGCCCTGAGATGTGTGGCAGTGGGGGATTTGCAGGATTCAGGGCTTAGTGCTCCTGGTGTTGACGGTGTTAATTTGGGGTTTAAGGAGGGTACTGACTCCAGGTGGTGCCTTGCCCAATAGGATTTTCTTAGCTGTGATGCAGGTTCAGTATTTAATTCGGTTGTTCAGTTGCAGCCATTCTGTTTTGGAGTAGAGGTAACAGGTGTGGGTGAGACAGTGGGAACCAGTAACGAGTCAGCAGGCTTGATTGAGGAAAGTTGAAACTCGTTTGAGAGAAGAAGTTATGGCAGATCCATAGATAATAAGGCCGTAGTCAATGATGCTGATGATAGAGCGTTGGATGGCGACAAACAAAGCTTCAGGGGTTAGATGTTTCCTATGTCGGAACAGTAGGCCCAGCCTAGTGTTGGCTACTATTGCCACATTATTGATGTGTGGAACATAGGAGAGATTTGAGTCAAGGGTGAGGCCAAGGTATTTAAAGGTATGGACTTGATCAAGGGTGATTCCTTGCTTGGTTTTAATGGAGAGTTGACATTGTTTGTATTTGTTGTGGGAGCTGCAGCAAATCTTGGTCTTTGTTTTTTTCTGGTTAAGGATCAGTTTGTGTTTTGAGAACCAGTTTTTGATTGCAAAGAAGACCCCCTGGAGGTTTCCTTGAAGATGTACTGGATCATGGTGGGAGGCCAGGATGACATCATCATCCATGTAGAGTAGGATTTGTTCAGGACAGGACTCTGGCAGTGAGCTCAAGAAAAGGCTGAAAAGGAGGGGGCCCAGGATTGACTCCTGCGGGACACCGGACTGGGCTGGTCTTGAGTCTGAGAGTGTGTCAGCAATTTTCACCCTTTGGGGCCCGTTGTCTAAGTAGCTTTTGAACTAATCCACCAAATTGGGTGAGAGCTCTGCTAGCCGAAGCTGGCCAAGTAGAAGATGATGGTTGACGGTATCAAAGGCTTTAGTTAAGTCAATGAAGGTGGACCCAGTTAGTTGACTGTTATCTAGTGAGTGATGGATTGCACCAGTGAATTTGAGTAGAGCTGTGGAGGTGCTATGACCTTTTCTAAAGCCATGTTGCTCCTTGCACAGGATGCTGTGCTTGTCTAAGAACTCAGTGAGCTGGTCTGACACAATCTGTTCCAGGGCCTTGGAGAGTGGAAATAGGATGGAAATTGGATGGTAGTTCTCATGTGCTGTTTTGTCACCACTTTTGTGAATTGGGTTTACAGTGGCAGATTTCCATATGTCCGGGAACTGGCTGAGGTTGAGGGAGAGGTTAAAGATCCTGGTCAGTAGCCAGAGAACTCCTTCAAGGGTGAGCAATATTAGTTTGAGGTTGAGGGAGTCACTGCAGGCTCTGGAGTTGCAAATGGCTTTTGTAACATAGCTGCGGACTTGCTGCATTTTTACTGCTTTAAAGTAGAAGGGAGGGTGGCTGGTGAGGGTTGGGGAGGCAGGGGGATCCTCCTCATCCAAAAAACCCTGGGGGAGTACAGAACTGAGGTCTGTGAAAGCAACATTGAATGTATCAGCAATGAGTTTCTAGTGGTGTGTAGTTACACCATTTATGCAGCATACTGATGGGGGTGATTTAGACTGCTTCCCGGTGACTTCTTTTATGTTATTCCAGAAGTCCCTTCCATTGCACCGTGTGTTAGTGAGGGCATTATTGAAATAGGTGGTCTTTGTTTCCCGGATATATTTGGTGCAGTCTTTTCATGCATGTTTATAGTTAGCAACATCAATTTGTCTCCCAGTGTTTCTGGCAACCTCCCAGAGGTGGCCCCGAGCTTTTAGTAGCCTAAGTAGGTCACCGGTGAGCCAGGGATTACATAGCACTTTGGATTTGCACTTTTTGAGGAGTGCATATAGGTTGCAGGCTTGATTAAAGCTTCTGATGAAGTGATCAAGTACAGTGTTCACATTAGTTGCTGTGAGGATTGGGGGACCAATCCTGTTGAGGAAGGAAGGTATTGAGACTTTGACCAACATTTAAGTTTTGAACACCAAATTAAAGAATTAGTAAAAACAATCAATGTTCGATTAGGGGTAGTAAGGTGGATATCCCACTGTACAACTAAGGAAGTATGTTTAACCATAGTGAACCAATTAATATTGCCAGTTACGGACTACAGAAGTCATATATATTGTCATGCAAATAAACAACAGCTGATGAAGTTAGATAGTCTTTAATAGACTGGCAAGATACATATTGAAATGTAAGTTTGGTACTCACCATTGTACTATGTATAGTTCTCTTGGTTGGGAGCCCATTAGATATAAGAAGGAAATGCATTTGGGCAAATCATATATGGGGGATTCTTAAAAATAACATACTGAATGGTTTAATAGGGATGTTGCAAAAACCCAAAAATGGTCTTAACTTGAGGAAAAAAGAGGCCAGAGAATTAGTATTACAAAAAATAATTAATAAATTTACTACTTTGACATTTCAATACAAAGCAGTTCTTTGTTGGAATCAATTTCCTCAATATCTTAAAGATTTAGACATGTTACCAAATACAGTTAAAATAGCAATACAGAAGGAATTGAAATACTGTTGTGCATGTAATGGATACGTTTTGGATACTGACCATCAATTTATACTATCAAAAGTATGTTTGTTATATGTACTTATAACGTTTCTTTGTGAAGTGATTGTTTGTGATGTATGTTATACTTGTGTAGATTTATTTTGTAACCAACAAATAGATGCACTTTGTGAAATGGGCATGCATAGCCCTAATGGGGTTACCACTGTATAAATAACATGTTACTGCTACATGTGGAGTTCTGCTGTTCACTTAATTAGGGCAGTTGTCATGCTGTGTAGTTTCCTGAAGCCATGCTGCTCAGCAGTTAGGAGGTTGTGTGTTGTGATGTAATCCACAAGTTGGTTGCTTACTACTTTCTCTAGGGTCTAAGACAACAGAGGGATCATTGAGATGGACCTGTAATTTGTGTCTTCCGTGTTGTCCCCAGATTTGAACACTGGAACCACGTTGGCTTGCTTTCTGACATCAGTTAGAGATCCAAATTGAAGGGAGTAGTTGAAAAGGGTTTGGATGGGATGAGCCAGCTCATCAATGGACATTTTTAGTAGCCTCATGCCTACCGCATCAGGGCCAACTCTTGTTTTGGAGGTGGATTTTAGTAGCTGTTTTTTTTGTTTATTACTGTGTGCACATCTACACTTTTAAAAGTTGAGTTATGGCCCTGTATTGCCTCTAACTGCCCTACCAAGTTCTGGTCCACAATAAAAGTAACTTTCTGGTAATACCACAGGAAACACTCTCCCCTCAAAAATTATTTCTAACAATGTAACTATCAACAACAATAATGAGATACTACAAGCCTTTAACAATCACTTTGCTACTGCAGAGCTAGCTTTTGATAACTCACCTGCACACAACCTACGCTCCCAGCTTACCACGCAACCTTCAGAATCTAGTCCCTCAGATGCAGTCTTTTCATTCTCTCCTGCCTCACTAAAAGAGGTCAAGATCTCCTCCTCAGTTGGACACCAGAAAAAGTGCTGGCGCTGACACCTTCGATCCATACTACCTAAAGATTGTCTATCATGTCTTGGCCGTACGAATTACGCATCTACTTAACTTGTGCCTTTCTTAAGGGACACTCCCCAAACTGTGGAAGACCACACATGTTATTCCGTTGTTTAAATACGGAGACCCCTGTGATATAAACAACTACAGGCCCATCTCCCGGTACTATCAAAACTTCTGGAAAAAATTGTGAATGCCCAGCTGAAATCTTTCATAGATGATACAAACCTGCTAAACCCAATGCAATATGGTTTCAGAACTGAACATAGTACAATCACGGCCCTGGCCAAGGTGACAAATGGCTGGCAGCACGAGCTAGAGAACAAAACATTTGTCTGCGCCATTTTTCTAGACCTAAGTAAGGCCTTCAACACTGTCGACCACAGCCTCCTTCTTTCTTCATTAAAAGCTATTGGCCTAGATTCTACCTCCTTGCGTTAGTTCCACAACCACCTTTCTGATAGCCACCAACAAGTCAAGGCCGAAGGTGAACTCTCCCCCTCAAATCTGTTAAAAAGAGGCATCCCGCAGGGATCCATCCTGGGGTCACTCCTATTTGCCATCTACATCAACAATATAGACTCAGAAATCAATGAGGTAAAAAATTCATCTGTTCACAGATGATACAGTGATCTACAGTACCGAAGCTGTACAACTCCTGAAACTGCCTGTAGCGACCTGCAAGCTGACTTCAACATACTTCAATACCAGCTCCTTAGTAAAAAATTGCTACTTAATGCCAAAAAGACAAAGGTGATGCTATTTTCACCTATTAACCATGCAGCCTTCCCTGCTCTACCCCACCATCACCACCCTCCTAGGAGAAACCCAGGAATTTGTGCCGAAATTCAAATACCTGGGGGTCTGGCTAGACTTCAAATTCTCCTTTGCAGACCACTTGGAGGATTTGTTAAAAAAACTGAGGCAGAGACTAGGTTTCTTCTTCAGGTTAAACCACCTACTAACTACAGAGGCCAAGAGACAGCTAGTTCAGTCTACGTTCCTTTCCCTAACTGATTACGCCGACTTTATATACAGCCAATGTGCTACTTCATACCTCAGTAAATTGGACATACTTTACCACAGAGCCCTGTGCGTCATCACTGGTCTCCCCTTCTGTACCCATCACTGCTCTTTATATGTGGCCGTAGGTTAGACCTCCCTACACTAGAGACGAAATAAAAATGCAGCTCTCTGGACATACAGAGCTATCACTGGCAAACTTCCACAGTACATTGTTGATTGTCTGACTCTCAATATGCCTGGAACCTATGCCCTAAGAAGCTGTTAACTGATTTCTCTGAAAGTGCCCAAAGCCCTAACACATTTGGGGACAGCTGCCATAGGATTTGTTCTACTGTCACTCTGAAATGTGCTACAGAAATTGCTGAAACTGAGGACTCCTGTTAGTATTACTGTGTTTAAGTCCTTATACTCAAAATACATTACAGAAGCCTGCAACTGCTTCCAACGATCCTAGCTCTGGAATGTGCTACAGAAATCATTGAAACTGAGGACTCCTGTTAGTCTCACTGTGTTTAAGACCTTATACTCAAAATACATTACAGAAGCCTGCAACTGCTTCCAAAGATCCTAGCTTACTTATACCCCCTTCCACATCCTCCCTGCTTTTCCCATCCTCCTTCCTTCTTGTATTAGTGCATAACTTGTCCCTGAGCCACCTAATTATCTACTGCCCTAAATCTCACCCTCCCTCACCTACCTATTCCTTGTATACTCACAGCATCTCATTCCTTCGCTCCTAGTATTATCCCAGTTCCAGACCCCCCCACTGGCTGCCCACTTCTCCCGACACATGTCTCCCCCTTGATACGCCTGGATCTTTTTAAACTGACTATGTATGTCTCTTCACTTGTTGCATTCACTTCAACTAATCTCTTTACTGGACTATAATGCCTTTACCTTACAGGAATACTAAACCATGTATGTTGTTGTACTGTTGTACTCTTGCATCTACTGTATATTTGTCTGTATATCAATGTATTGTTACTTGACTTGTGTAATGCAGGTCCACCTTGTAAATGAGCTTGCTCAATGGTGTTCGCCTGGATAAATAAAAAATTTGATTGATTGATTGATTGATTGTGAGAAAGAATTATTAGTCTTCACTTTCTGTGCTTTGTTAGTTAAATAATGTTTTACCCATACCAGTACAAGCTTGAAAAAACAACAGCATTTCAATTGCCTAAAAGTAAGTTGCAGTTCATTGTTTATTTTATTCTATTTTAATTTATTTATTTTAAAAGTTTTACCAGGAAAGCCACACTGTACTGGTATCAGTTCATTTCCAGATGTGTCCAGGGTTGGGGGAGAAGAGAAAAGAACAGAACAGATCCAAGGTATAATGCATACAACTAATACAGCAATATGGAAATAAGTAAGATGATATATACAGATTACAAGAAAACACTTCAGAATAAAACTTGCCATGCAGTAAATTACTGTACAGTAAATTATGAAACAGGCAAAAGAACATTAAACTATGAGCAACAAAACAAATATGAGGAGTAGGGAGCAGTGACTGATTAACTGGGGGAGAGGGGATAAGCTAGTGTCAGTGTAGGTAGGAAGGCTGTTGCCAGATGTCCATCCCAGTATCATAAAATAAAATCACTAAATCAAAGGAGTTGATGTAAATCAACACAGACCACCCCTGTGTGAAACTAGTTGAGTGGGTAAGCATAAGTGGGAATACATTTTGGCAAAATAAGTCTTAAAGATATGGCAAAGAATACATTTTGGGAAAATAAATGTTACACATATGACAGAGAACTCACTTTGTGCATTTCCTACAATGATATGAACTGTCAGCACTGTCAGCAGAGCTTAGAAATCATTTTAGCTTCAACATCAATTTGTAATCCATTATTTACAAGCTGTCATCAAACTTGAGATGAATACATGCTCATGTCAAAAGAAAAATTATGATCCAATCTAACACATGACCTTAACCAGTACAGCTGCAACACTTGCACTGCATCAAAATCCTGACTGAATAACACTGCCAGTGATACCACCACTTCCTCAACAGGCATGCCAGACAATCCACTGGTATGTGTAGCTACCGGGACATGATCTTTAGACCTCAAGTCACAGGGCTGGGGTTTGTATGGCTTGAGTTTTCACAATTAACACAATAGTGGTGCTTCCACTCAGAGTCAACTAAAGTAATAGGACAGCAGTCAATATGATAACCTGCCAGGAAAATACTACTCTCATTCCCAATAGACCCTCACTACAGTACCCACAATACATCATTAACAGCTAGGGTGTGTGGTGCATCTCCACATATTAATTCCTGAACACCAGTAATCATAGAGTTTAGAGTATTCTGGATTGAATACAAAGTCATTTTCCTATGAGGCAGTATTCAGAAAAAAATGTTCTGCAAGATTTGAAACTTTAACAGAACTTCTTGGGTTCATCAAAGGCCATTTGTGGAGGTCTCAAAAGTCAGATCATGTGCCTTCCTTTGTTTAGGTAGAGAAGCAGAGACAGACATGTCTGAGATGAGCTCTGTAGTCTGATACCCTTAAGCTTACTAAAAAGAGATATGTTGCTACACTGGCTTTTTTGGACAGATTTTTGTCTGATTGCTGTCAAAAAGTCGGGCTTGGCTGGATGGGCTGCAAGGTCTATATCTGCTGACAGTATCTATGTTTTATCTTATTGGTGTGTGTTGTTTTTTTTTTGGGTGGGGGGGTCATCTGTTCCCAGGCTTGAGTTGTCAAGAAACAAGAAGAACAGTCTGTTGACTCCCATCCTCCTCTGCTCTCAAAGCTTAGTGTGTGTTTCCAAGTTCGGTTCCATATGCAACCAAGGAAGGTATCACCTGACTGATATCACCTGCAGCTCACCTTGCTCAAGCTGCCTCCAGGTGCATGTTTTTTTTTTTTTTAGTGAGGCTCCCTGCACGTTCATAACTGTGTATATCCATTTTGTTTGAAACTGCTGCAGCTGTCAGTGGGTCAGGCTTGACTCATTGACTTGTATGTTATTTATCATCCAGTTCTGGCTCCGTTCCAAGTAGAGTATGACCAAGGACAGTTGCTGGCTGACTCCCCCTTTTGTATCTCACTGTGCACCTCTTGTCTGTGTTTGCATTTTTTGTAAGGCTGCAGGTATGCAGAACCTCTCAGGCAAAAACTGCATCTCCTTGAACTTGGGCAGCTCAGGTTCAATGAAACCTGAGATGAACCTGAATGGTTCCATTCAATTATCTATGTCTTTGTAAGTGATATAGCAGAGGAACTGGAAGGAAAGGTCTGCTTATTTGTGGATGACACCAAGTTCTGCAACAGAGTGGACACTTGGGGGGTGGAAAGGATGGGTAGGGATC
The DNA here is from genome assembly GCA_016271365.2 of Neoceratodus forsteri. Taxonomy (NCBI): domain Eukaryota; kingdom Metazoa; phylum Chordata; order Ceratodontiformes; family Ceratodontidae; genus Neoceratodus; species Neoceratodus forsteri. Next base: position 765,172,754 of record CM057451.1, read on the forward strand.
TGAAAAGACTGGAAGAGTGGTCAAGGATATGGCAGCTGGGTTTTAATGCAAAAAAGTGGAAAATAATACACTTGGGCCATAGAAACCCAGAAGCGGAGTACAAAATTGGTGGCGTGATACTGACAAAGACCAAGCAGGAGAGAGACTTGGGGGTTATCATATCGGATGACCTAAAGGTGGCCAGGCAGTCTGACAAGGCTGTCGGTAGGGCTAGTGGGATGCTGGGGTGCATAGAAAGGGGTATCTGCAACAGGAAAAGGGAGGTGGTGCTGTCCCTATATAGATCATTGGTAAGACCTTGCCTTGAGTATAGCGTCCAATCAAGTCAAGTCAAGTCTTGCTTTATTTATAAAAAGGCACTTGTCAAATACCAAAGCCCTTGTACAACATACGATCATAAAAACAATTTCATGCAATTAAAATCCCAGACCATAAAATGTAATTCAAACAGATTAAATAGCATCAGGGGACACCAACTCAAATAAATAGGTCTTCAACGCAGACTTAAATGTCTCAGTGGACAGGCACACTCTCACTTGACGAGGTAGAGAATTCCACAGGGTTGGGCCACAAAAGCAAAAGCCCTGGCCCCTAAGGTCTTCAAACAGACCCTGGGAACCTCCAGCAATCCCTTGTCAGTGGAACGAAGTGGGCAGCGGAGGGCAGTAGAGACAAAGGAGGTTCTGCAAAGTGCTGGAGATCACATCTCAGTAATGACATAGACAGAGTGGAGGTAATCCAGAGGAGAGCTACCAAAATGGTACAGGGTCTGTATCAAAAACCCAATGAGGAGAGGCTCAAGGAGCTAAATATGTACACCCTCTAAGAGGAAAGTGAGGGGATATGATAGTGACAATTAAATACCTCTTGGGGGTTAATAAGGTACAGGAGGGGGGTGTTTTTAGAGAAAATGGTGCTCCATAACAACAGGACATGCTATGAAACTGGAAGATGGTAACTTCAGGAGGTATGTGAGGAAGTACTTCATCACAAAAAGGATGGTGGATGCCTGGAACAACCTTTCAGCAGAGATAGTTGGGATAAAAACAGTGATAGGGTTCAAAAATGCCTGTGACAGGCACACGGGAAAGAGAATTAGTGGGGTAGGGGAAATGAGGGGAAGAAATGGTGCTGTGGATCAGCAGTAGATCTGCAGCAAAAAAAATGAAGGTTGAAAAATTGCCAGACTGGTTGTGCTCCACGGCCCTTATCTATCATCACATGCTATTAAGCACATTTGTGTTTTTTTACATATCAGTCCTCCTCCTCCCAGGGGCATTACTCTCCTGAAGACACACATTAACATATTAAAGCATCAAATACCGTACCAGTACGAAAAACTTTTTTTATGTCAAGAAGGGAGTACTGATTGCAAATGCACAGAAACAGACTGACTGGGGCTCAGTTGCTGGTTGCTGGCAGCTGCTACAGTGGATAGGAAACTAGTGGAGTTAGGGCAGTGACAAGAAGTGCATGAACACATGCGATCACACTGGTAGGCAGGGTAGATCAGTGTTACATCAGTGAGCTCAGCCAGAACCTGGGAGAGAGATGGCACAGCCATAGCAGCTGGCACCATCTGATTAGAATATAGGTCAAAAAGCAGCACCATCCGCATTGTAAACTATCCTTGCTGCTGCAGGTAGAGGGGAGCTGTCACTCCCAGCAGTTTATCTGTTTTATCTGCAAGTCAGTCAGGTTTCAGATTCTCTGACTGTGCTTGTTAAGACTATGAAACAGGACACAGGATGTGGCTGGTGGTTGATTAATGTGAAGTGAGTGCCATGGATAATAAGTGGCTAAACAAGGAGAAAAAAACAATAGAAAAGGGGAAGACAAAAATCAATTAAAGCATCAGTGTGTTACATTGGAAATTTTAAACCTATATCTTTTGTCCCATCTTTGATTTCTCTTTTCCTCCTGTTTTGTATGATGCAATTTTGCACTTATTCTGAGACTGCTTTAACATTTGTTTGTATCAATAAAAGAACCTCTGATGGACTGGTTGTGCTCACTCTGAATATGCCAACCTGTTTTTGGTAGTTGTGTCTTCAGTGAATATCAATGCCTGGAGTATGGAATGCAGTCCACACACACAAGATTTAATAGCAAAATAGTATCACTTTATTGTGTTTGGAGATTGGGTCCAGCATGAGATTTTCAAAAGAAGTGCTCTGTACTGACACAGTGTTACCAGCATAGGGTCCTGTGTCCTAGCTGGCAGTTTCTTTAAGTGCTCCCATTCTCTCTCGTGCTCTCTCTCTCTCTCTCTCTCTCTCTCTCTCTCTCTCCTTCTCTCTCTCTCTCTCTCTATCTCTGTCTGTCTCTCTCTCTCTGTCTCTCTCTTCTTCTGCCTTTATGGTCCCTCTGTGCCAGCAGAGGTATCAACCTAAGTCTTAAATGGAAGCTATTTTAAATACCCTCTCCCCAGAAGTTTATTTTTGACTCCTTCCTGCTGATGCAGCCTTCTTTCTCATCCACTTGGTTTCGCTAATCACATTTCTAATCTGGAAACAAAAAAAAACTAAAACAAATGGCTTCACATTTCTGAAGACCCATCTGTTTACTTTCTAAGAGGAAAAAACAATAAATGCATACACACTGCTTATTTAAATTATATGGGCAAAGAGTTTGTGTGTCTACCTCAGTGCATGTGACAGTTTGTCTTGTATCTCCCCTGTAAAATAAAAGGCTTGGGCTTTATAACCTATATACCTTTTTATTCTGTTCATGTGTGTCTGAAGGGTCTATCCTGTTATCTATTTATCTCAGTGTTTTATACATGCTGTATATGTAAGTTATTTACTGTGTTGTATATTTTATTGTCTTGTGTTTGGATTCTGTGAAGCACCTACAGTCCTAACGATAGGATGCTATATAAATAGAAAACACCTTGTCTTTGAGGACAATGTATCTGCATTTCTTTTACTTTACTGGGTAGCTGACAATCATGCTTGCACTGCCAAACTCTACCTTAATAGTCAGCCATTCCAACCACTCATTTGATTGAACTACTTCAGAGGGTTGTGCTCAGTGAAGACTTGAAAGTGATGTCTGTGCAGGTAGGGTTGCATTCTAAAATTGCTACAGAATGCCAAGGCACGCCTGCTCTGCTGTGACATATCCCATTCTTATGTCTTCATCTTCTAGCTAAAATACACCATTGGTTGCTCCTTCCTGTCACTTGCAACACAAGCTGGCCGATTACAACTCCCAAGCTTCTGTCTGATGTGACAGTATGGAATATATATTGCTTCTCGAGTCTGGACAAGCAAGAACAGTGACTTGGCATAAGGCCCTTTTGAACAGCTCAAATGTGTTTTCACAGTTCCCAGTCCAAAGCACTTTGTCAGGAGATCATTTGGCTGTGAGGTAAGTTAGTGGTGTAGCCATATCACTGGTACTTGGCACAAACTTCTGCTAACCCTTGGAAAGCCTTCACCTTCCTCTTGGATGTAGGTCTACCCCAGTTCTTATTGGCCTCCAGATTTGCTGGTTCAGACTTGATGCACTCACCCCCAGCATGGTGTACAGATGTGTAACTTTGCTATATCTATATTGCACCTTTCTTCCTTGACTGTCAGACCTGTTTTTTGCAGCCTGGTCAGTATAACTCCTTGACATGCTCCACATCCATGTTCCATCCAGGTCTGACTGTAGACAGCAGTATTATCCATGTATGTAACTGTGAATTCCCCTGCTTCATTCAATGTTTTCTCCACTAACTTGTGGAACATGGTTGGAGCATTTTTCATCCCTAAGGTCAGAACTACAATTTTATACAGTCCAGAGGCTGTGCCTAATATGAACTCTTCCTGACTCCTTTTGCCAGTAGCACCTGCCAGTATTCTTTAGCCAGATTGATGGTGGTGAGATGATACTTTGCACCCCCTGGCTGTGCCAGGAATTTCTCAGTTCTAGGAATAGGTCATGTATCGGTCACTTAGATGGCAATCTATTTGCTGTAATCCTCAGAAAACCAGGTTGTCCCATCCTTTTTTGGTATCAGGAATACTGGGGAAACCCAAGGGCTTTTAGATTCATGCATCACCCCCCATTTTCTCATATCAGCTATCTCTTTGCATATTTAGTCATTGACACTAGTAGGAACCCTGTAAGTATTTTGTCTAACAAGCTTGTTTAATACTATCTGGATCTCATTCATTTATTTATTTTGGTATTGGGTAGGCACACTGGAATTTGCATTCCTTTTACAGCTACAACCTGAGGTCCTAAAAGACAGCAATAGAAAACAAAAGAATGCAAAAACAGATGCATTAAATATCTAAGATAATACATCTCATGTCAAAACACTATATAAGATGACTATGTATCATACATCTAATTATAGCATATGCAAATACTCACTGCTTTAAAGTACTCTAATGCAGCAGCTGAAAATGACTTTGCAGAAGGTACTGTATTATTCTGATATGATTTGGAAGTTTGTTCCAGACATTCGCAGCACAATAGGCTAACATATGCTGACCAGCTACAGTACACATTGACGAAACTTTCAACATGCGCAAAGTTGAGGAACATGAAGCAAAATTTGATTTGTAATCAATTAACTGATCAAACAGAGCAGCAGGCTTTCCTGATTTATGAATTCTACAAACAAACTGAGAAAGTACCAGTGGTGCGGCTCCTCACTCTGCCACCATCCGCTTCACTGAAAGGACCGAGCAGAAGATCCCACCCCTGAATTGGCGCACACACCCCAGCGGTGTAGCTCCTCACTTTGCCACCACCCGCTTCACCAAAAGGACTGAGCAAAAGATCCTGACCTGACCAGGTGCACACCCCCAGTGGTAAGGCTCCTCATTCTGCTGTCATCTATTTCACCGAAAGGACCAAGCAAAAGGTATGGATTTCTGCTGTAACTTGGATTTCAATTTCTGGTGCCCACGCTCAGCGCTCTACTGATTGGCCACTTCCATGGCCGAGAAACCGCAATTGGCTTCCCTACTCTTTCAGCTGCCACAAGACCAGACGCAGTTTCTTGGCTATGTATTTGATAATCCTTGTTCTCCCCAGGCTTAACTTGGTGGCAGAATTGTTTTGTTTTTTTTTATGAAAAGGGCTCACTTAGTTCTCAGCCCTCTGTTGAATAATTTTGCTAAATCTGTTTAGAGTCTACCTAACAGTTCTGTTGCATTTGTTCTCAGAATTTATCTATGTTTCTCAGTTGTCTAGCATTAGAACATGGCTCTGTGTCAATTTAATTCAATGGAACTGTTTCTTGGTAGGGCTCCAAGGAATTAATTGAATGGTTTCTTGTACAGTACTTGCTTCAACTCTTTACTGTTAAGCCTCTTTCTGCTCTGTTCTTTCCTTCAGCCTCCTCGATTCTGACCCACCCTACTCCCCTGCTACCTCCCTGCTGATCTGCCCCCCAACCTCGATTAAGTAATTTTTCTTTCTCTCCCCTACAGCTTCAGGTCCCCTGCTGTTCTCCAGACTGTATTAACCTAACCCCGCCTCACAATTTAGTCTAGTCTATCTAGCACTGTCCCTGCCGCCTCTGGCAAACCTGCCGTGGCTTCAATACTTAATAAATTTAATTTCCCTCTCTTTCCTTCCCACAGATCCTGGTCCAGACCGGGTGCACCCCCCAGCAGTGTGGCTCCTCACTCTGCCTCCGCCCCCTTCATCAAAAGGACCAAGCAAAAGGTATAACTTTCTGCTGTAACTTGGGTTTCAATTTCTGGGGCCCACACTCAGCGCTCTAATGATTGTCTGCTTCCATGGCTGAGAAGCCGCAATTGGCTCCCCTACTCTTTCAGCCTGCTGCAAGACCAGCCTCAGTTTCTCGGCTGTATATCTGATAATCCTTTTTCTCCTGAGGCTTAACTTGGTGGCAGAATTTTCTCCCACTGCCCCCTCCTCTATTAAATACACCTGCTTCAAATAGCGCCCAACCCCCTCTCCAATCAGGCTTAATCATTGTTTTAAAAGGGAAAACTCCCCCGAACCTTAGCAACCTCTTAGTACTCCCACTAAACTTGCTTAGTTTAGCACTCACCCTGAAATTGATAGCTCTCTCATAAGCTTGCTCAACTTATTTGCCTCCCATGGCAAGAGCAACTTAATTTTCCCCTTGAGCAATTTACTATGGGACCACTTCAATACCCAGCAGTGCTTACTCTTTTTTTATCCCAAGTACCCCTTAACTGCCCTAGCGCCACTTGCCCCCATCATATATCCTGCTTGTGGGAAGCAGAGAAACAACTTAGAGCACTGGCATCACTTACACAACTGAAAGATACCTTCATTCCCTCGGTACAGTCCACCTGTGTTAGCATATATTCTCTAACATTATGCTACCCATTCCTTCATCTCCTTACCTCCCCTCTTTCAACAGACCCCTGACTCCAGGCAACATAACACACACTGGAAACTCCAGCATTATTTACTCAGACTTCTCCTACTCCTCCTCCTGTCAGGTGACATACATCACAACTCTGGCCCACCTGAGCCAGCCCCATGTACCATTAAGAACAATTGCTTCCTTTTTTTTTTTTTGCTATAAATAAACTTTATTCAGGTTTTAAACGTGAACACAGAAAAAAACAAAAATAAACACATCAAGAATACAGGCCCATTACAACACAAAATATCCCCTCTCACTTCTCCCCACCTGAAATCTCAAAAACCAGATGACAAATATCTCTAGATCAGGTGTTGGAACATAACCACAGTCCATGCTCCCACCCTCCACCCCCCCCATCAATCATGCCATCCACCCATCCACCCAAAACCCAACAGAATCATGCATCTCTGAATGTATGCAGGAGATACTATATTATTACAGAGGGACTGATATCAAACTAAATAATTGAAAAAAAATATAGATTCCAGTATTGAGTATATATGGGGAAAGAGGGGGTAAACAAGATCAAATTCCTACTTGCCTCACTCACCTCCCAGCTAAAAATTGCATGATTGGATCTCAGAGATCACAGAACTGTGGAAGCCTATTATATTGTACTGCAATAGATCATTCTGCATTCAGAGCTATATAAATTTCCTGAGTCCATTCACAAGACATGGGAACAGAATCACCAATTTAATATCTTAATAAGAGTAATTTGGCTACTGTAGATATTAAAGCCATGTAGAATTTGTGTTTAAGAAAACCGATAACCGAATAATTGCCTATAATGCAAATTTCCAATGAAAACTATTTTACTCTGCCAAAGAAGGGGGTAAGATAGTCCTCAATAGAATTCCAGAAAGAGAACTCCCTGGGACATGCCCATATCATATGAATCAATGAACCTTCCGCCAGTTTACGTTTAGGACATGTGGCATCCTCCCTTCTGCCCATACGATAATGCCTGAGAGGAGTATAATAAAAATTGTGGAGAACCTTGAACTGTATTAAACATAATCATTCTTGCTTGATGGTTCTATATAAATCTTTCCATATTGTCCTCCATTCAGCAGAATCATAAGCCAAATTTTCAGCTGAAGCCCAATAAAAGGCTGTCAGCCAGACAGACTTCCAAACTAAAACTCCCAGTTCCTTGTGTAATTTGGAGACCTGCCTATTGTGAGACACTGCAGTAGCCAAAACTCAAAACTGTAAAGTAGCAGTAGAAGACCAAAGGGGATTCCCAAGTACAGATTGTAAGCAATATTTAATCGGAATATACTTAAATAGAGAGAAAGCCAGGAGGCAAATCTTGTCTCTGAATTCTGCAAGGGTTAGGAATTTGTTGTGTTTCACAAAATCAGATATAGAAAAGGCTGCCAACCCCTATCAAGCAGAGGGGAGCAAAACCTTTCCTGCTGTCAAAATATTTGGGTTTTGCAGAAGTGGCTGTCCTAAATCCTGTTTGCAATTTCATCTTAAGTATTGACATAACTGTTGATGTGCTTTAATCGACCACCCTATAGGTGAGTCTCTTAACTGAGTAGGAAGTTTGCTGTACGGTATATAAAGAAGTGAGGATAAGGAAATATGGAATGATTGTCCAAGAAAATTTTCAGTTTGCAACCAGTCTAAAAACACAAGAGGTTTCTTGCAATTTGTTGGTCCACTATAAAAAGAACAACTGCTTCCTAAAATTTACCTCAATAAATATCACAAGCCTCTTAACAAAAATGGAGGACCTTCAGATCCAGGTTACACAGCACAACCCTGATGTGCTTACCATTAATGAAACCTGGTTATCCCTAAAAGTCCCAGACACCTCCGTCTTGCTAGCAGGTTACACTCTATTTAGGCATGACAGTTCAGGAAAAGGGGGGGTGGGTTGTGCACTCTACATCAAAGAATAACTCAAAGGCAAACTCTACCCCAACTGGCTACTGATAGCAAATCCCAGTTACTACCTGTAAAAATCATACTCAGCCAGAATGACAAATCAATAACTATACTTTCTGTCTACATCCCACCTTAAGAAGAATCAGTGGGTCTTCAACTGGTCCTTGACTACATAGCCGACTGACCCACTAGCAGTGAAGTAGTGACACTTGGGGATTTCGACATAAACTGGTTGGCCTCCGAGGCTGACCCATTCAAGGATGCCATTGTGGCTGTCAACTTTACACAACTTGTAATGGAATGCTAACCCAACAGCAACACCAACACAGTGACATACCTCGCTGTTGGCAAAATTGACACTTTGCCGACAGCTCGCTGTGTTGGTGTGCCTGAGACAGGGGCACACTGTCTCCTGGTCCTGCACTCCCTCCATGAATCAACTCCAACTGGAGCTGATAATTTAAAGTATGGAGGTGGGGTGCAGAGCCTCCTGCATGGGGGGTTTGGGGGCTGAAGCCTCCAGATAGAAGCACAGGACAAGGAGACATATGGGATTTATGTCTACCACAACTTGCGGTCGACAGAAATCCTGTCACTGTGATGCCGGTCTACAAAAATGTTGTCAAGCTGGCATCATAGGTCCACTTGTAACTACCCCACTAGGATCAATTACAGAACTGTTAATAGCTCACTCCTTGACCTTGCCCTTACCACCCACCCAGAAAGGATAACCCTCACGAAGGTATTACCAGACGCACTAAGTGATTACTCCACAGTCATCTGCCACTGGTCAAACAAAGCCCCCAAAGTTCCTGTTAAGGCCCAGTCCCAGCACTTGCTCAAGAATGGGCAACTCAAGCATCTACAGCATCTCCTTGTGCACACTGACTGGTCCTGTATGTACAACACCCACTGTGTAGATACTGCCCATGACTACTTCATCCGCCAGTTCAACAAAGCCTGCAACATCTATGTCCCCTTCCACAAAAGGAAGATAAAGGAGGTAACTAACCCCTGGATCACCACTGACCTACTAAAAAAGATGCATGATAGGGATAATCTGTGGCACCTTGCAATTGCTTCTGGGAGGCAAGTGGACATGCAATGGTACAAGACCGCAAAAAAACTTCGGTATCCTCAAAATATGACGCGCCAGAAAAGAGCATTTCAAACAAGAGCTCTCAAACTCATGGGGCAATTGAAGGAGATTCTGGTAGAACATTAAAAATCACTAGAAAGTCCTCCAAAGCACCCTCAAACATTTCCAATGGTATCCTCACACAAGACTCCACTATTATAGCAGACACGCTAAATAAGGCCTTCACAGACCTCACTGGCATAATCCCCCCATCTACTACCTAAGGAAGAACTCTAGTCCTCCAAGTACCTGTGAATCCCCTCCTTCTGATGATAACCCCCATTCTATTTTAAAAGAGTCCCCATGATGGAAGTGAAGAAATACCTCCAAAGAGTACTGGGTAAAGTCAGATACAGCAGCAACTCCTCGGACCTTAAACTCCTCAACCTCATCATTGATTCTGTCCTCAAGCCCCTTACCACACTTATCAACCTCTCCCTCACATGTCAACAGTTCCCTCAGTGCTGGAAATCTGCCTCTGTCGTGCCCGTCTTTAAAAGTGGTGGAAGGATGCAACCCTCCAATTACCGCCCTATCTCTATCCCCCCCCCTTTCCAAAGCACTAGAGCATATTGTCGCAGACCAGCTCACGGAACACCTGACCAAATACAACCTCCAGTGTGCTGAGCAGCATGACTTTAGGAAAGCAGATAGCATTACTACAGCCTTGCTGGAGTATACTGACTTCCTACACAGTGCATTCAACTGTGGCCAGCTGGTGGGGTCAATCTACATTGACCTCACCAAGGCCTTTGATACTGTGAACCATTCCCTCCTACTCCGCTTGCTCCAGTCCACCAGTCTCTCCAATAAGGTCTCCAATTGGTTCACCATCTATCTTGGTGGCAGGACACAGCAGGTTAGAATTAATGACACACTTTCCAGCTGCCACTCAGTAAGCTCCGGAGTTCCACAAGGCTCCAACTTTGGAGCCTTACTGTTCAGGCTCTTTCTCAACTCACTCTCAAAAGCATGTCCTAACAACATCATTCTGTACGTAGATGATGCTGTCCTCTTCTCTGCTCATACTGACCCCACCCTACTCACCAGTGACCTTAAAACTGGTTTTGAGAAGGTAGAACACTGGTTCAGAGATCATAAGCAGCTGATGAACTACAAAAAAATCAAAGGTGATGCTTTTCACTCCCCTGCATAGCCATCACAGAGCAACCTGCCTTACCATACTAAACATTCAAAGTCTCCCCCTCGAGCAAGTCAAAGATTTCAAATACCTAGGTATAACATTAAATAGCACCCTGTCCTACTCTGCCCACATCAACCTAATATCTATAGCTATAAATTCTCATATTGGTGTCCTTTATAGGCACCGTCATTGCCTTACCCCCGAGGCTCTTAAGCTAGCTGTATCCAGCTCAGTCATCGCCATAGTTGATTATGGTCTTATATTCTACAAAGCAGCCTCGGATACTGCCCTGAAAAGAATCACCCTTACTGCTGGACTGTCCAGGGTCAGTTATCTTTTTGCTATAAAGCCCCCTCCTGGCTAAATAACCTCCCCCCAGAGATCCTTGACATCCCCTGCATTGGTCCCTTTAAATTTGCTCTGCACCAGCACCTCACCCAACTAAGCAGTTGTGACTGCCCCCCCACAAGACTCAGACCCAGTTCAGCTTTAGGAATTAGCCCACTCCTGCCCCTACCTGGCTAGCTACCCCCTTCACCCCACCTATCCCTCATTCCCCTCCTCCTCCTTCTCCACCCATCCTTCCCCTCTAACTCCCAGCTACCTCAATCTGACTTGACAAGGACACTTGCTGCATGCTTCACCCCCCCTTTTTTCTTTTTTGTTCTCCCTCTTCTTTGATTCTCTTATCCTCTTCTTTTTCTTCCCCTTCTGTGCTTATCCTCTCTCTCTGAGCCCTGGCTGACAAAATCATAATTCACTGACTGCACCCCGCCCCCCCACTCTCTCATCTCCTTTTCCAGTAGCTCATGCAATTGTCTTTTACTTTGTACTTTGTACACCAACTAGCGTGATATTCTATATATTATATACTGAGAGTTTATGCAACCACTGTCAATTGTTAATTGTTTACCTTCCAGCCTTGTAATGTAAAATCCAAATTTTTTATGTACATCTGTATTTGTATCTGACGTGGAACCTTTGTAAATGAACCTCTGGTTCAAAGGTATTTTAATCTGAGCAATAAATAAATAAATACAAATTCAGTTTTACAGGAAGCCAACTAAGAGAATTTAATATTTCTCAATGGTGCATCTGATTTGAAGCCAAAAGGGTAAATTTACAAATTTTTATAGCAAAACTGATTTTCTTGATGAAGTACAAAAAAGAGATACATCTGTATCTATATGCTCCTGTAATTCGAAACTGGGAGCACATTTTAAGTAGCTATGGCCAAATGAGATTCACTAGTCAAATAATTCTGAATTCTGAAAACACTACCAATTGTTGACTGGATCTTAGATGTACCCTACAGTAAACTAAATGAGGGCCATAGCTTAATGTGGGTTCAAGTACTACTCCCAGGTATTTAAAAACCAGAACACAAGCAAGCTTAGAACCAGCTAGAACAAACACATTTAAGCTCTTTGTACAAGATTTTAGTTTTGGAACTTTTCCAAAAAGCATTGATTTTGTCTTAATTTTAAGACAAGACTTTTTGAACTTAGCCATTCTTGTGGCTTAAAAAAATCAGACATTAGAGTGCAGCGTATGCTATACATAGAGAAGCAATGGCAAGAAAATGCTCTTCCAGACTAGTGTGCTCCAGTATGGAAGTGAGCAGAGACTCAACATTTTGTAGATCTCCAGTAATGTCTGTTCCCTGATCTGGATTCAACTGTGTGGAATGCTTGACTGCTTTCACTGAAGTTTCACCGGCGAGCAGATAAGTCATAGGATCCTCCATGTTCTCTGCTGGAGAACATATTGTTGGCAGAACTAGCTCCTTCCAGCATGGCATGGATTGAACATATTGAGGTTAAGTACTCGTGGGTTTGGCCTGACAGTTCTAAAACTTAATTCACATTATTCAGTTTCTCAATCTCAACAAAAGGACACTACAGCAACCTATAATGTGTTGTGTCTCAATGAAATAAATGTCATTACTCTCTGCCCAACCTGATATGCTTGAGCTATTGCACCCCAATTGTACCATGTTTTCTGTTTGTTCTGGGCTCACATGTGAGTCTCCTGAGCAAAGACTATGTGCTCCAAGACAGTTTGCAGATGGTTCTCTTTGAACTAGATTTTTTAGTGCCTGCAGTACCAGCTGTTAGTGCATGCTCACCCCTATGTTGCCTGTACTACAGCATTTTTTCGTGGAAGTTCAGTACATACTTCTAAATGTTCTTTTTACTTGTGAGGGACTTCCTAGCCAGTTCCCTCTGCCCAAATCTGGTCACCACCTCACCCTGCATGTACAGAGTAGCTCAAAGGGTGAGACTTCTGTGGATTACTATGGCACTTTGATGCTTGTAAACAGTAATTGGGGCAAATATGTATTCCAATCTCTAGGGTGTTGATCTGCAAAGGTGCAAAGCATCTAATTTAGTTTGGAGTTACAATGCTCACATGAGCCATTGCTCTGTGGATTATAGGCAATGGGTGGGATATTCAAAGATGGAAGTTGTGCTGTGCAAATCCCAATGTGCCAGGGCACACCAGTAACGTATGCGGTGAAAGTTCAGAGGGTGTGCCCATGCATAATCAGCACATCCCGATATTCACCCGGGATGTGCGGTGCATATGCAGGCACACACCCACCTTGCACCACACAGGGGGACGCAAAGATCCTCCCATAAAAAGTAGGAGCAAGCTGGGGTACACCCACAGGTGGGCTGCTGTATTGCTATGCGCAACACGGCATCCACCTGCCGTGGGTGGCCACCTGACCTCCTGGAAAACAGTCTGGGCATCATGCTCCCCCCTCACCTGAGTGCGGGCAGATAGTAGTTCATCCCTGGTGGTCCAGTGGACCTGCTCCCCTGCCCGATCATGGGCTTTATAAATAAATATATTCCCTGGTGGTACAGTGGACCCACTCCCATGCCCGATCGTGGGCTTTGTAAATAAAATTAATCCCTGGTGGTCCAGTGGACCTGCTCCCATGCCCGATCGCAGGCTTTAGAAATGAAAATATTCGCTGATGGTCCAGTGGACCCAAATCCTAGCCTGATTGTTGGCTTTAGTAGTGCATAAATGCCCCGGTGGGCCAGCAGTACCCCCCTCCCCACCTACCACTCAGACCCACCACCCCACTCCCCCCCAGTCAGTGGCAAATGGCAGCTCCCCTCCTGCAAGCCGCCCACTGACTGACAGCATACAGTATGGCTGTATGCCCATTGAGTCCCCTGCGTGGGCTAATGGGCGTGAGATTGAACTGTACTACAGTCCAGAAATGTGAATAGTTCATTCACATTTCAGGACTGTGTAATGTCAATATGGTCAGCGCCCATTGGTCACTCAGGGAGACCAATGAGTGTACAGCCGTACTATACGCTGTCAGTCAGAAGGTAGCTTGCGGAAGGCTTACTTAGTAATGAGGAAGGTAGGTCTGAAATAACAGTTAAGCGGTACCACTGGCCCACTGGGGCATTTATGTACTATTAAAGTCCACGATCGGGCCATGGTTCAGGTCCACTGGACCAAAAGGGAATATTTTCATTTCTAAAGCCTGCAATCGGGCATGGGAGCAGGTCCACTGGACCACCAGGGATTAATATTATTTACAAAGCCCATGATCGGGCAAGGGAGCAGGTCCACTGGACCACCAGGGATTAATTTTATTTACAAAGCCCACAATCGGGCAGGGCAGCAGGTCTACTGGACCACCAGGGATGATCTTTATTTACAAAGCCCACAATCAGGCAGGTGATCGGGTCCACTGGACCACCAGGGATTATTTTAATTTACTTAAACCCATGATCAGGCATTAGAGCACGTTGCCTGCCAAGGGGCAGGGGGTGTCAGTCCCCAACGGCTGCAGCCTGGCAGGGTGCCAGGCACAAGTCGCCAAGGATCAGCGCACCTGCATGCAAATGGGACCACAGTGACATGCAAATGGCCCCATTTGCACCATGCATTCATAATGGCCTCATTTGCATGCTCACATCTGAATATTACTCTCGCTGCACCTAGCGCAGCTGCACTTGTGCTGGTGCAGCCCCCTGCTTCTCACCTGCCACTTGCACTGGTGCACTGCCACTGCACCGTGTGCAGTGCAGGTGCCACTAGTGCCATATTCAACAGTGCTGAGCCATGGAGCAGCACCATTCAATATCTCCTGGTCCATTCCCTGGCATAGCCCAGTTGTGCTACGCCATGGCTTGCGCCCCTGCCTGGTGCATTCTGAATATCCCACCCAATGTCTTTAGCCGTATCACTTTGCACTTCTCCCATGAGGTAGTTAGTGTAAACATGAAGTCCATGTCCTTGCCTGATATAATTTCCTTGGGGAACCTGCTGTAACTTTAGGTTTGAACCTGCAGTCAAAATGTTTCAGTTCTGATTGATAATGAATTCTAAGACAATTATCTAAATTGTTTTAATATTATGGCTCTTTCATATTCACTCATATTCTAAAACATAGTAAAAGGGTTTGATTATGAATAATGTTTTGCACTTGTTGCCAAGAAGTGATACAAAGATAAATTCTAGAATGTGAAATTATTGTGGAAACTACTCATTACAGGGAATCAAAAATTGCATGATAAATTGGAATACATATCAATATAGGTTTAAAACATTGGCAGCAAAGAATTATCATAAAAACTGTAAAACAGCCAAACATTTCTCTTGCTTACTAACCCTGATTACTTTATCTTTCAGACGTATATGTAATCTTTTAAGCACTGCTGAGTGTATACCCATTGAAATGTCAAGACAATTTATTTAGTTTTTGGTAACCAGGAAAGTACACTAGGCAACAAGTACCTATTTTCAGGAACAACCAGGGATGAACAGATCACACAACAGGACACAATAAATAAGTACAAGTTTGATACAAAGCAATATGACTGGACAACACATTATGGTTATGATACCAGTTACACATACACAACCAGAGTAGATCACCAACAAGTACAGGTAAATGAATCATGGTAGTGCATTAGGAAGATCAGTTCAAAGGAGCCATGGGAATCATAAATCCTCATTGTGGGAGGAAGGCAATTCCAGAACCTGGGAGCAGATATACTGAAGGCCACAAGTCCCATATTAGTTAGACTGCCTCCCCTAGATTATTCTCAGCAAAGCAAATGCCTTTAAACAAAAAGGAATACTTAAATTTTAAAGTTGCTGGTGATTTCTGTGGTAGAAGAAGGTACTGAATAACATCTGAATTTGCAGAGTTCATAATATGAAGTTTGACTCTGTAGTTTTTCAAGAGCATCTCCCACAGTGGAGCATTACCATTGAAACTGTAAGCCACTGGTGTCAGAACCACCCAGAAACTTTTGCTAACTGGGGATATCCATGTTGACATTCATCTTCACCACCAATATAATATGGGCAGCTCTATCGTGCTTCAGTTCTTTTTCCCATTGTCAACCACTTATTGGATCACTGCAAGAGGAACAATGACAAAACTCATCGTCATATACTGGGGTATTTTGTTGTTATTTTATTCTGAAACAAACTTTCATTTATACTACAGATGAAAGAGAAGGAACACATTTTGCCGTGTGCTTGTGGTGAAATATATACTGTATAAGGATGACGTTCACTCCTTGTGTATTCGTTAATTGTGCTTGGTGCACAATCTTAAGGCCTGCAACATATGCCAGGGCTTTAACCAGGCCACCGGGGGACATTGTCAGAAGGCTTTAAAAACCTTTCTTAAAGTGAAAGCTACAGTATGTAAGACAAGCAGTGTGCATTGCAGGAAGCAGTGGTGGCCTCACCTGCTTCTTCTGCTGACCCCAGGTTACCAACGTCATGCATGCTGCCCGAGGACTCTGGTGGTGGTGTCAGATCCTGCCTCAACTTGACCAAAAGAAGAATCAAAGGACAAGACCTCCAAGTCATTGACGAATAGACACTGTCGTTTAGGAAAATATAAAGACTCCTGATCAGAAACTTCTCCCCGTTCCTAGTCAACTCTTAAAGAAAAGGACTAAGGAAGGTTCAAAGACAGAGACCATGGTCCAGATATTCAAACTGCGCCCAAAATGTGCGCAATAGCTGGAGCAAGTGCAAGTCTATTGTGCCCATGCGCAAGACACGCGATATTCAAAAACGGAGAAGGCCAAATTGCACCTATAGCCGACGACTGAATATAACACCACCTGTGCCATAGCGCAACTAGGGAGGGGAAGCTGAGCAGATCTGATGCTCCATAGTGCAACAAGAGATGTTCAGCTGAGAAGTCCAGAGGTGCCATAGCGCAACCAGGGTGCTCCCCAGCTGCAGAGCAATGTAACAGCACAATCAGGGAGGTAGGGGCCCATCACCCATGCCACAGATGGAGCACAGGAACACACAGCAGAACAGACATCGTACCCCCACACCCCAAGCACAGCACAACTGGGGGAGGGCTGGAATAACCACTGGCCCATGGAGACCAGCAACCAACCCACAGCCGGGCCATGGTGCCCCATCACACCTACCAGCAAGCTATGACTGGCACACAAGGGAGGGCAGACCACCCTGCCACACCATCCCCCAGTGCAGAAAGCACACCCTGCACCGTGACCCCAGATACCCCGCATGAGCAGTGACCACCACTGCAGGAAACCCCATGCATGCCACCACCCCCACTGTGACAATGCAACCCTGTGCACCACAGAACCATGCAAGCCAGCCCCACCATGACCACCCATCAGTGGGTTGCAGCACACGGCAATGCAACAATGGCAGACACATTGCCACCAAGCACAGTCCCCCTGAGGTACTGCTGAGAGACCGACCATGCATCGGCACAAGAGGTACCCCACACAGGACAGGGCATGCCCTTGACACCACCACTAGTAGTACTGCACCCTGCACAGTATTCCAGTGACACACCCTGACCCACCACTGGCCACAACAGCCAGCACAGACACTCACAGTGGTGCATGGAAGCATGCACCACACCGGATGCCACACAGTGTATGGACAGACACCCACCCATACCCAAGGGCACACCAACACAGGGACGCAGTGGTAGGGCAACCAAGCCCCCATTGTGGGCCCATGTAAGCTGTGTACACACAACCTGCAGTCCTCCATGGCACTGGAGTGCCAGCCACCCTGCGCAGGCACTGTGGACCCATACACCATCAGTAGTAGCCTGGAGCACAAGTCACAGACAGTGGAGCACATCCCCTGCAACACACACAAGGCACAGCATTGAAGTGGGACAACAACTGTGGTGCTCACAGTGCCACCCGAGCCAGGCATGCACCACACCAGTGACAGGGACAACCCAGCAAAGTGACGGGTACAGTGGCCACCCTGCAGGGACTGCCACCACTGACATGCCAGCAGACCATGCAGGTCACAGATATGCATGTGTGTCAGCTGCACAGGCCATGGACGGGCCGATGGGTGCACCATGGACACAGAGCACACGTCATGGACCACTGCCCACAGTCATCCAGTGCACAGGGCACAACACACACACCACAGACACTGACTGATAGCTACCCCCAGACCATAGTCACCTCCACACGGACACACACACATAACCATGACTGCACCACCCCTGACGCCATGCACACCACTGCAGCTGAGCACCTATAGCCCACTGCAAGTCAGAGACCACCACAGTATTCATATCAAAACCAAATGCATTGAAAAAATATAACAGTCAACTATGTACAAGAATACAAAAACTATATACAAGGTTGGGGGCCACAAACAAGGTGGGGATGGGTAGGGGAGGGATGGACAAATGGGGTGGGATAGGAGGGGTGTGAGGGTGGGTTCAGGGGGGGTAAGGGAATTCAAGGAACAGAGGGATCTCTAGCGGGAGCACCGTTCTGCACTTTGTGACCTCCGGCCTCTGTGCCTCCTCAGTACCCCGGTTGTATCCCATCTCCGGAGTATATCCAGGGATTCCCGGGCCAGCTGTAGAATCTCCCACACAGCGTCTCATATGTCCCTCAGGTGGTGGGTACCTAGGACAAGGGAGCACAGTCAATAGGTGTGAATGCACAACCCCATACAGCCCGCCCACTGTGCATGGCATACGGCCATGGGACATACCACTGTGATGGTGTGTGACCACCTGCAGTGATCACGTCCACAGGACCTGCCCACCCAGGCACATACAGCCATGCAGAATGCTGCACACACCCACCAGCCAAGTCACGCACAGCACCACCGTGGCCGTTTAGTGACATGGCTATGTGGTGCAAAGGCAGTGGCACAGCCATGCACCTGGTGCATGCATGGACCACCATTGACGCACTCCCAGACATGCATTGCCACTGGACAGTCTTGACTATAACAAGTTGCGTGCATGGCAGTGATGTCAATTAATGGTGGCCATGCTTCACTGCCCACCCTGTCACACAGCATGCAATAGTAATCATGGATATATAGCACTCACCCTCATCGGGCCGGTCAGGTGGGCGGTGATGGCCCCCCCAGCCTGGCTGCACTGTTCTCCTCCCTCCGCCGCTTTTCCCGCAACCTGCGGCATTCGTCCTGGCCTGCGGGGAAAATAAGGAGAAAAGAACATCAGTACAATCCCAAAGCAAAGTCCCCCTGCCCCAAGGTGTGTGCCCTCCCACCCAGCAAGATCCACCCCCCCCACCCACACCTGTGAACATCGCCACAGCCCACCCCAGATGGTCCCTCCCCTATGTGCTGGACACATACAACACTGTGATCCATATGGACGATAAAAGTGTGTTGACGGAACCCCTACCTGGATGTGGCACTGTGCCCCTCCTGGCATGTGCCTGCAGTTGTGCCAGTAGCTCCGGCTCCCTCCTCCGCAGGTCCCCATAGTGATGTCTGCACTGTTCCATGCTCCTCCCCTGTCCGGTGGCCTCTTCCAGGGCAGTGGCCACCTCCTGCCACAACTGGGTCCTGTTCCTGTCCAGGGGAGCCTCCCCGTAGAAAGGCCCATGGAGTGGCTCAACAATTGCCACCAGATTGGCAAGCTCAATGGCTGTCCACTGCGCTGCCCATCTGCGTGCCATCCTTGCAGCTATAGTAGGCAATATGGCACTCTGCAGTGCTGCTCTCCATATGCAGATGCTGTGCAGTACAGCGCTGCCATTCCCTATTGCGCTGTTACTGAACAGCGCGATAGAGGTGCACCCATGCCTGATGCAAGGTGCCTAGAGGGCAAAGGTTGGGCACAGGGTCAAGGGTCTCTGGCACATGGCCACGCACAGTGCCATTGGAAGACAATGCATGTAGCGTGATTGGCTGCATGTGTGCCAGTGCCATAGCGGACTACCGAGCAGTTGGACCATTGTGCCTATTATGGCCCAGTGCCACAGCGCCATGTAGTGACCATCGCTATAGCGCCACTGGCACAATGGTGGCCATGCCCTGCATTGCCTACCATGCACAGCATGTCATCAGCGTGGCAGATGCCTGCATCAGCAACCTGGGCATGCGCAGTGAGGTGTACTACGCATGTCACAGAACTGCACCATTGGCTCAGCACATTCAACACAATTGCGCAAAGTGCAACAGCGCGATATTCAGCCGTCATGTGCAAATCATCTAATCAGCCATTCAATGGCACAGCACTGCAATTTGCATCTACTTAAAGTTGCTCCTCGCCTCATTTGCATGGATTGCGCTATAAAAGTGTGACAATGTGCTGCAGTGGCCATAGTCGGTTACTGCAGTTTATTGGTGAGTTGCATGCTGTTTGGGAGTGTGGACTGTGGATTCGGGGACATGCATGGGACTGCACAGTCACAGGTAACAACTGCCATTCTTACAGGCTACATAATGACCGAGCAGGTTGTTGGAGAGGAGGAAAACAGTGGTGGAAGGAGGAGGAGGCCGAACTTTACAAAGGCTGAAACAGAGGCCCTGTTCGAGGCCTACCTGGATCAGGAGCCACTTCTCAGTGGATGGCATGGAACACCTCCAGCCTGTGCTGCTGCATAGGAGGAGGTGGCACGTGCTGTGAACTTGCATGGCAGCCACCAGCACTCCGTTCAGGAGTGTAAGAAAAAGATGGGCACGGACAGGAAGAGGGTAAAGGAGAAAGTGGCTGCTATGACGGCAGCACGTGCTGCAACAGGTGGGGGACAGCCAGAGGTGGTACAGCTGACCCCAGAGGAGGAGAGGCTTGCTGAAAGCATGCAGCGCAGTGCCATTGAGGGTGTTCCGGGTGGTGGCTTCCCGACGGGTGGTGGCCCATCACTGCATGGTAAGTCATGGTCTGTCTATGGGGGGGCAGGGTAGGTCACACACAGTAACGCGACTTTGCTTTCCCTTACAGATTCTGAGCATCTGCATGGGTCAGCAGTGGTGGGCCTGTCCACTGCAGACAGTCAGCTGGAGTCGGAGGAGGGACCATCCACCTCCACAGGTATATGTGGATCATTGCGACAGTGGGGCCGCCTGGCTGTCCACACTGATGTCATTGTAACAGGTGTGGAGGAAGCCCTGCCTGTGTCCCAGCATGCTGGCATCCACGGATGCCAGCACGCTGTGGCTGTGGCCGGTGCAGAGTCCGTTACCAGTGATGATAACACGACCGTCATGGGTAGTGACACATGTGTGCCATGGGATGGCCACACAGCAGGGCAATTCATGCCCATGGCTATGGGTGATTCCGCCGTGGAGGCCTGAGTGTCAGCACAGTCCCAGGCTGTGCCTGTCAGTACCAGTGGGGCAGTACTGGTGTCTGTTCAGGACAGTGGGACTGTTGCGGCCACTGTGGCGGCATCACTGAGCCCTGGGGAGTGGCAGCCGGAGGGGCAGCATCAGCAGTCGCCCAATGGGTTTGGGGGTACAGGGTGCAGTGGCGGCATCTGTGCACCACCTGTGGACATGCCCAGACCTGGTCCTGGTGCGCAGCACCCACCCTCAAGGGGTGCTGATCATTGGGGCTGTGCACACCCTGAGGCACAGGATGCCGAGGAGGTTGATGACCTCTTGGACAAGCACACCTGTCTACTGCAAGCATTGGTCCAGCAGCAGATGCGGCTTGCGATGTCCGTGGATGCACTGCATGTGGCTCTGGAGTGGGCAGAGGAGCATCGCAGCAGGGACACTGCTCAGATCCTGGCAGGGATGGACCATTTGTGGGAGGATGTGACCGCTGCCATTGACAGGCATGCACAGGCATTCATTGCTGTCATGGCCACAATGGACACACAGTCAGGTGCCCATGCATCGTGGACACCATGCAGTGCACTATCCACCCCCCGTTCCCGACGTCATGCAACTTCCACCCTGTCGACACCAGGTTCAGCTGTGGGCATCCCAAGCACTCCTGGTGTAGGCATGTTCAGTGTGCTGCAGACCCCTGCGCAAGCACGGTCATGTTCATGCAGTGGAACCCTTGGGGGACCATCAGTGCCACCCCATGAGGTCAGTGGTCAGCCTGTCAGTGCTGGCGGGCCTCTGTGGCGCCACCCATGCATCTGTGGTGGCCGTGGCACTGTGTCGCATGACTGACCTGTCTCCCAGTGTGGCTACTGTCTGGTGCTGCCCTGTGTGCATTGTGTGTTTCAGTGGGCAGTGCATGGGTGGGTATCTGGCCCTGCACGTGGACACACAGTCCACCTGCACAACCTCCCGGCTGCTGTCCGCAGTTGCGTGTGCATGATGATGCCTGCATTGCACTGTACACCAATGTGCAATGGTGCTCAGCATCTGACACATGCATATGGACAGGCAGTGGGCGTGGTGACCTGTGGACATGTGTGTTGCTACGGTGTGCGTTCTGGGTCGTGCGCCTCCTGCCCTCTGTGCCTGTTTGTTGTGCTGTGTGCAAGCATGTGTGTGTGTCCTTTGGCATGGCATGTTAATCCTTACCCATCCCTGGTTTTGCGTGTGTGCTACTGTGCCCTGCCACTTCCCTTGACGGCATGCACCCCTGGTGTGTGTCCATGCATGTTTGTGGGTTGTGCCTTAGCCACTGGTGGTTGCGCATGGCCCCATGACTTACCTGGGTTGGCTGAAGTGCTCCTCTGTGATGGTGTCCCAGTGCAGCTGTGCCAGCCGGAGCAGTCGGGGGTCCCGTCGGCCAAGGGGGAGGATGCCCATCACCATCATCACCGACGTCCCCATCGCTCCCATCGCTGTCCCCCTCTTCGACCTGTATGGCTATCCCACATTCGTTGGCCATGTTGTGCAGGATGCAACAGGCCAGGAATATCCCGCAGGCCTTTGAAGGGCTGTACTGTAGGGCATCGCCAGAGGTGTCCAGGCTACGGAAACGTGCCTTCAGCATCCCGAACACCCGCTCGATGACATTACGTGTAGTGGCGTGTGCCTCATTGTAGCATTGCTGCAATGGGGTCACGGGCCACCGGTAGGGTGTGAACAGCCAGGGATGGAGTGGGTATCCACTGTCACCTGTGTGTAGAAGGCAGAAGTTAGTTTTGTGATCAGCATCGCCCTGCCCCAGGCCATGTAGGCCACTACCCATGCCACCTCTGGCCATGCCCCCCCAGGTCCTATGATTCTCCATGTGGTTTGCATACTCACCCACTAGGTGGCCAGTGGGGATGTCCCCACTCTCAAATCTGTGGCACAGTGCCGACTGGTGCCAGATGAAAGAATTGTGTGCTCCCCCAGGGTGCATGGCACAGACATTGATGATGCGCCCCCTGGCATCGCACACCACCTGGCAGTTGATGCTGGCATAGCCTTTGTGATTTATGTATGCGGCCCCCTCGGGGCCAGGTGGTGTGCGTATGGCCACATGGGTGCAGTCTATTGCCCCTAGCACGCCAGGCATATGTGCTACCCTGTGGAACTCCTGTATGTTTGCTGTGCACTCTGCCGCTGTGCTGGGGAAATGGATGTACTCTGCAGCATGTGGCAGCAGTGCACTGAGGAATTGGGAGAGGTGGCATGATGTGGCCAACTGGGTTATGCCTGTGGTGTCCCCAGTTGATCTCTGGAAGGTACCCATGGCAAGCAAGCACATGCAGGCTGTTACCTTAGTCTCCACTGACAGGGCATGGCTCCGTCGTATGGGTGCCTGCATCACATCACTGCACAGCTCACAGAGCCACCTCAGAATTGCCCTGTTCAGGCAGTGCCAGCCCACAGTCTCAGTATCAGTGTACAGCTCAAAGCTGGTGCGGGCTCGGTACTGCCTGTTGGGGGCATACCGCCGACAGGCCCTTCCACGGCCATGCCCCCCTGCCGCCTGCCTTCTCACTCCCCTCATTACGGCCTCCATGTGGAAGGTGGCACTGGCCATATCCCTGGCTTGTGTTCACCCCCGCAGCTGTTGCTGTATTCCCCCACTGTCCTGGCTGCTACCTCCCCTGCACCGAGTACACCTGCCTGTGCTGGCCTCTGTGCTGTGTGGCTCCCCACACCTTCCCTGTGCCTGGCTGTTCAGACTGCCCTTTCCCTGGCCTGCCCTGTTTGTGCCTCCTGCCCTGTCTGTCTGACTCTGCTTCTGACACATGTGGCTTCCCTGTAGCGTTCTTGTGCCTCTCCCTTGTTCCTTTTTATTTTGGCTCATTTCCACTATGGCGCAACTTCTGGTTGCTCCCCTATTGCACATGGCGCAAGTCGTTGAATATCGCACTGCGCCATTTATGCATGGTTCCTCCCCCTTCGGTTGCACATGCCTTCATCACGCGCTGTTGCTCAGCATGATTTGGGGGCACAACTGCCTCCTGCTGAATATTCGAGAGAATGGCGCAATTTCAGACTTGCGCAGGTGCAACCCTATTGCACATGGCTCAACTCTTTTGAACATCTGGGCCCATGTCTTTAAAATCTCTGGTTCTGATGCCACCTTGACAGTTTCTGAGACAGCAAGACCAAGGTTTGACACCCGTTCAGTTCCCTCTTTGGGGTACTCTCAGCCCATATTGTCGTCACGCACTGTCCCATCAAGGATTCCACCACTGGCACCAACTAATGGAGTTGTCAAACCTCAGCTGCTTTTACAGGGCATGATGTCTCTGTTTTCACAGCTGTTGCCACAGGTTCCACCATCAGTGCATTACATATCATTGTAGCCTGTCAGCACATCAACATCATTGTTGACTCTAGCTTTTAGACCTGCTTTGTTGACAGAGATGGTGAACCACTCACCCTCCTCCAGCTACGCTTTTGCCACCAGTTATGGTTCTGCTATAGAGAACAGTTTTCTCCTGTCCTGATGCCTGTAAATAATGTGGAGGAGGAAGAGATGGAGTAACATCCTGAACTCTTGGAAGAGGATTATAATGAGCATGAGGATGACTTGCCTTCATATGATGTGGTGGGTTCCAGTTCCACCCTTTCTTCAAGTAGACAGGACAGTGTTAAATACAATCTTCACTCTCCTCCAGAGGATGCCTCCATTCAGTTGGTTAGCAACAGGGTAGCATCTTTCAAAAAAAGAGGTGTGCAAGAACAAGGGGGCACAATTTGAAGATGGGGGGTGGCTCAGAGGTAATTTAAGGAAGCATTTTTTCACAGAGAGGTTGTGGGTGCATGGAACGGCCTTCCAGAGGAGGTTATGGAGCCAAAAACAGTGGTTGAATTCAAGCATGCATCGGACAGTCATAAGGCAATTCTAGGGGTTGGGGGGTAGAAAGAAGTAGGCTGCTAGTTAACTAGGATCTGCAGCTTATCCATTAGGTAGGGAAATGGGCAGACTGGGTGGGCCAAGCGGTCCGTATCTGCTGTCAAATTCTATGTTTCTATGTAACAGGAGGGGCAATTGTCAGGCTAATGGAGGGGGGATGGTAACAGAGAAGGATAGGCAGAAAGCAACTGTGCTGACTACTTCTGCTCATTACTCACTAGGGAGAATAGTGGACCTTTGCTGGAGAGCAGCACAAAGGCAGATGACAGAGGGGCCCCAAAATTGAAACTTCAGAAATTTACTGGTGAAATAGTTGAAAAGGGTCTAGCAGCCCTGAAAGTAAACAAGGCCCTGGGGCTGGATGGGATGCATCTCAGGGTGCTAATGGAACTGGTATCAGTGTTAACCAAACACCTAATGGGGCTGTTCAACAGCTCTATGCAGCAATTGGTGGTTCCCAGGGACTGGTGGATGGTGGACATGTTTCTGATACACAAAGGAGAGGATAAGGAGCAGCCAGGAAACTACAGACCCATCAGCCTTACCTCTGTGGTAGGGAAACTGACGGAAACACTAGACAAAGAAGCTCTAGTGGAATACAGTGCCTGATGAAAAACAGACTTGAGGATAAGAAGCAGCATGGATTCATGACAGGGAGGTCTTGTCAGCCCAACCAGATAGTATTTTTGACTGGATAGCAAAGATAGTTGATAAGGTAGATGCTGAAGATTTACTCTACTTCGACATCAGCAAGACATGAATCTTGGTGTCATCGAAAACTGCTGAAAAAGATGGGGGATCTGGGAACAACTAAGGAAGCTATAAGGTGGGTAGGAAGTTGAGTGGAAGGGAGGCAGAAGAGAGCTGTAGTGAATGGGGTCAGATTAGATGAAAGAAAGGCGACTAGATGAGTGCCACAGGGATCTGTTGTGGGCCCTGTCCTCTTCAACATATTCGTCAATGACATTTGAGAGGGAATCTAGGGTAGGCTGTGTCAATTTGCAGATGATACTAAACTCTGTGGTAGGACTGACAATGTGGAGAGGATAAGGGAGGTGCAAGAAGACCTGAAAAGACTGGGAAATTGGTCCAAAGTTTGGCAGATGAAATTCAATGCCAAAAAATACAAAGTTATACTCTCAAAGAGCAAAAACCTCAAAAGAGGGTATCGGATGAAGGGTTAAGCTGGACACAGCATCAAAGGAAAGGGACCTAAAAGTCATCATTAGTGAATCGCTTAAGCAAACCAGTCAATGTAACACAGACTCCAGCAAGACTAACAGGATGCTGGGGTGCACTGGGAGAGTGTTCAACAGTAGAAGGCAGGAGGTACTGTTACCACTGGAGAGGTCACTGGTGAGGTGTGCCCAGTTCTGGAGTCCCTACCTAAAAAAAGAACAAGGACAGGCTACAGAAGGTACAATATACAGTAGGATAACCAAGATGATTCAGGGCCAGGAGGGCAGATCCTATGAAGATCAGCTAGAGACATTAAACATGTATTCACTCAAAACCAGAAGAGAAAGGGGGATATAACAGAGATCTTCAAGTTTCTGAAAGGAACTCACAAGGTGGACTGTGAAGAGTTATTTTCCAGGAACAGTGATGATAGGACAAGGGGTTATGAATGGAGTTAACAGGAGGAGGTTTAAAAAGGATGCGAGGAAGTATTATTTTACAAAAACAGTGGGTATGCCATGGACTGGTCTGCTGGCAGAGATGATGGGTGCCAAAATCATATATGGCTTCAAACACTACTAACACAGAGTCAAGGGGATTTTAGCTACTCAGCAGGAAGTGGGGGTGGGAACACAGATAAATAAAGTGAAATGGTATATGCAAAGATCTCACGGAGACAATAGATCCTGGGGTATGATAGGTAATATGGGATCGAATAATCACAGTGGGTAGGGAGGGGACCACTAGAAACTCATACAAATCTTTCTTAAAAGAGTTCTCTTCCTCTGCAATAAAGCCCTGCTGATCTTGCAGCTTCCTGAGGAAAGCCTGAATGGAGGCAGATGGTTTTTGTTTTTTCTTATAGAGCTAAAGAACTTTTTCCCCTCCCTTGACCCCCTCTACAATACACAGTTCTGTGTCTGCCTTTTTGATCCTGACTGCCCTCTTGGCCTCTCTAGCTTTCTCCTGGTACTCATCCTATTCTTCATCCCCCAACTTTTCCTTGTACCTTATAAATGCTTTTTTTAGCACTCACTGCCTCTGTGATCCTTTCAGAGCACCAAGTTAGTCTCGCATACTTGTTTCTCTTGATAACTATTCTCGTGCATAATTTTGTTCCCTCGAGAATGGCTCCTTTTATAACCCAATCCCAAGAATTCCTACTGGGAACACTCCTCTGGTATCAATCTGATAATGTTTTTGGTAGGGGCTTATCCTGGCAAAATCCAAGCATGTTTAAACACAATAGATAACCACACCAAACAAAATTCAACTTATTTCTTTTGCTTTAATTTTAGAAAATATCAAGTCCACCACACAAAGGCATGGCCCAACATTGTGCCTGTCAGGGCCTGATCACTGAAAGGTGGTACTTGGTACGTTACCATATTCAGTTTCAGTAACTTATTATACTAATCTAGAAATCATTCAGGTACAAAGCAGTACATTCAGGTTTTCTCGAATCAACGCAGTTAAGGGGCACTTTTCTATGCTCATGGCCTCTTGTAACCACTCTTTTTTAAATTGCTGGCCCACTCCTGCTTTCAGTAGCTTTCTCCTCTCTAGGAAGACAGTAATACTGGCGGACGTGCCCATTGGAGTGCACCCGTGATTAGGGTGCCAGGATTTGAATTCACTGCCTGGTGTTTAAGTGGGGGGTTGCACCCCCAACTAAATATTTTAACTCCGGGGGGGCAGACCTCAGGGATGGGGTAGTGGATTTGGAATTTTGGCTCCCTGTTGATGGGCACACTTGGACTGGAACACGGATGGCCAGAATGGGTTAATCTAGCTAGAAAACAGAAAAAACTGCAAAGGCTAGAGCATAGAATAGTGACCCTTAACCAGAAGGGCAAAACATTGGCCATGTGTATGATAGGTTTAATATTTCTGAAAATAAAACAAGACACAGAAGTTGAATTATGTTTGGTGTGGCTATCTAGTCTGTTTTGACACACTTTCATAACCCCCAATCCTCCCTCTACTCCCCTGATGCTGTCTACCCTAGCTAACCTGTCCAGCATAATTTTCCTCATATAGTTGAAATCAGCCCTCCTGAAGTCTAGCATGTCAGCCTTAGAAGAAGGCTTACAGGTGTGCAAGGACACCACTAACTATATAGCACTGTGGTCACTGGACCCCCAGTAGTTCCCTGACCCATACCTTGCCAGCTCTTTCTAAGTTGGCATGTATCACATCTAGAATGGCTGACTGTCTAGTGGGATCCCTACCCTGTTGTCTGGCACTCCTGGTCCCTGGGATGTCACAGTTGATGTTTGGCAGGTTGAACTCTCCCACTGTTACAACTTCCCTCTTAGCCATCTCCTCCCTACTTCAGCACCCTGTTCCTTATCTCTCACTTCTCTCAGCCCTGGTGGCATGTTAAGCACCCCATGTGAGCCTTCCTGCCAGATGACTCAGTGAGCTGAATCCACAGTGATTATAACTAACCTTTCCCCTAATGGTAGCACCCCCTACTGTCTTGATCCCTTCTATGATGTAGGTTGACTCCCTCCACTTCTACCCATCCCCCTATTAAGCCTATTTAAAGTGTAGCATGGGATCACTATTTCCCAATCTTTGTTTACACTGGCCTAAGTTTCTGTAATGGCCACTGATCCAGCCTAGAGTCTGCCACCAAAACCTGGAGCTCATTAGTCTTATAACCCAAAGTCCTAGCATTGAGGCATACCAAATTCCAACATGTACCTGCACCTCTATTGGTTCTCACTTGCCCTTCCCATCACCCTTCTCTAATAACCTTGGTGACTTGCGTTTCATCTTCATTCCATGTCTATTGTGTCTACCCTGCCCTGTCCTCTGGACTCATTTCACCCATCTATTATTCCCTGAACACCTTACCCCCATCCCCAGAGCAGTCCTGTCTAGGTTCCCCATTGTTCATCCCTTCACAATGGAATTTCTAGCCCCAGCCCCAGCTTCCCCCCCACAGCTAGTTTAACCATCTGCCTATATAGATGTCAAATGTCTGCCCTAATGCACTAGTACACTCTCTTGTCAGGTGAAAGCCATCACATTTGAAGAGCTTTCTGTCTCAGAATACCCCAATCCCCTTAAAAGTGGTTCCCCTGTTCCTGACACTACTCCTTTAACCACCCATTAAACTCAATGGTGGCTCCAGCTTCTGTTGGTTAACAGGGCACTGGGTGGGCACCATAGTTGGCAGCCAGGGCACCTACAGAAACTGGAATTGAAAGTATGTGTGCATATTCCTGCATGCTTGCCTTTTGAAATATTTGAACAAATAATTATTATGTCTGAAATAGCAGCTCAGGGAAGGATGACCTTGCTTCTCCTGGCTCAGAGAGAGGATGACCCTGCTTCTCCAGGCTTGGGGGAGGATGACCCTGCTTTTTCAGGATCAGGGAGAGGATGACCCTGCTTCTTCTGGCTTGAGGGAGGATGACCCTGCTTCTCCAGGCTCGGGGGACAGGATGGCCCTGCTTCTCCTGGCTCAGGGGAGGATGACCCTGCTTCTCCAGGCTCAGGGAGAGGATGACCCTGCCTTTCCTGGCTCAGGGGAGGATGGCTCTGCTTCATCTGGCCTAGGAAAGGATGGCTCTACTTTGTCTGGCTCAGGAAGGGATGGACCCTGCTTCTCCTGTCTCAGGCAGGGGAAGGAATGGCCCTGTTTCTCCTGGCTCATGGAGGTATGTGTCTGCTTCTTTTGGCTCAGCCATCCTTCCCAAGCCAGGAGAAGCAGCACCCCCCCCAAGCCAGAAGAAGCAGGACCACCCCACAGGCTAGAAAAAGTAGGGCCAACCCCATCCCAGACCCAGAGCTAGAAAAAGCAGGTCCATACCCCACCCCAAGCCAGAAGAAGCAGAACCATAGTCCCCCGACCCCGAGCCAGATAACGCAGGACCATTCCTCCCAAGCCAGGTGAACCAGAGCCATTCCCCACACCTGAGCTAGGCAAAGCAGGGACATCTACCTCCCACCCACAAGAAGATGCAGGGTCATCCATCCTCCCCCTTTCCAGCAGGTATCCAACACCACACCACCACCTTCCAAACTGATCCTCCATTGATTGCTCACCCATAGTGGCAGGGCCAGGATGCAGTGTGTTCTCTCCCTTGAGTCCCCTCTCTGCCCCACAGTATACTGAAATATTTTCAATAAACCCACTTACCTCAAGGCACAAGCATACTCAGTTGACTCAGGACCCTGTCTCTCTGGTTCACTTTCTGCAGGCAGGCAGCTCCTCTCTTGATCCTCGTTGTGTTGCTGCTGGCTGGACTCAGACTCTAGAGGCTGTTGGGCTGTGCTCTGTGCTGCAGATTGTAAAAGAGTTCAGAAGACTAGTGTAGCTACTGGCTGGGCTGGTGTGGTGGGTAGGGTGGCTGGCTAGCAGTAGTGACTAGTAGGTAACAGGGCTGGGCTGGCTAAGCTGTTGCTGCTACTCTACTTCTGTTACAGCATCAAATCTCCCTTTTTCTCAACTATTGATGCCCACAAAGTCCAACCCCCCTATGTCACCCATCTTGGAAAAAGTTATTGATCAACCTAGTAGTTTATTACTACAAAATACATCCAAGAAGGGTTCTAACATTTCCCAAGAATATTCATCATCCTATAGTTCTGTGAATAATTGTAATTCATTTATATCCAGTAACGTGTCTCGTCAAATTTTTGTGCTAGGCAATTCCATAATCAAACATTTGGATAGGGCAATTTGTAATCCAGATAAAGCCAATCACACATGCTCCAGCTTTCATGGAGGTCAGATATCTCAAATTACAAAAATGGTCCCTGAAATTATCTCTACTGCAGGATCTAACCACTTGGTAATTATACATGTGGGAATTAATGATTTATATAGCACACACCCTCTCCAGTTAAAAAAAGATTATGTTGCCATATACAATTTATTAATTGAAAAGGGATGTACAATCTGTTTCTCTGAAATTCTCCCAGTGCCTAGAGCAACTGACACCATAACTGCTAACATCAAATCAATGAATGAATGGTTTAGAAAGTGGTGCCTTAAACAAAACAGCCAGTGTATTCCACACTGGGAGAATTTCTATGGAAGAGACTCATTGTTCTGCTAGGATGGTCTTCATCTCAGCAGGTGTGGAAGCTTATTATTAGGCAAAACTATAAGCTCCATCATTAACAATCATTTAAACTAATATGCAGGGGGGAGAATGGTTATTCTACCAATTCTCTTATTGGGACTAATAAATATTTAAGTAATAGGAACTGCAATTTCTTCTATTTTAATGCAAGATCCCTAAACCAGTCAAAGAAATCTGAATTAGATCTAAAATGTACCCAACAGGATCTTCATATTATAGCAATTACTGAGACATGGTGGGACTCCAATTCAGGATGGACAAGGGAAATACCAAACTTCAAACTCTATCATAAAGATAGAGTAAATCGACTGGAGGGGGGGGGAATTCTGTCTATATGTTAGAGAGAATATTGCATCATACGAAATTCCTGTTTCTACCTCTACTGAATCTATATGGGTCACTATTTTACCTAAAGGTCACCTAAAGCTTATTTTGGGTGCTTGCTATAGACCTCCACCTGTGGATATAACATACACTTCTGACTTGATAAATGCAATATCTGATATAGTTGATAAAGGAGACACTTTGATCATGGTTGATTTTAGTTTTCCCGGTATCAACTGGGCTACTTTATCTGGTAATACTGAACAAGAAAAAATATTTGTTTCTGCATGTGTAAACTATGGACTTGTACAACTGGTGGATTCCCCCACCAGGGGGTTTAATTTACTAGATTTAGTTCTTACTAATACTGAAAATAAGGTCTATGATATAGGAATATCAGCACCAATAGGAAATAGTGATCACAACACAATCAACTTTAATATAAATATTATTAATCCTAAAACCTGCAATATTAGTACATATAAGGACTACAGCAATGCTAATTTTGATTTACTTAATACTAAAATCACTGAAATTGATTGGGAGGTAAAATTTAGAGACTTAACAGTAAATAGTGCATGGATAGAATTAAAATATTTTATATACTACTTGGAAAAGGATATTTGTAACTACCAAAAAGAAATACAATAATAAAGGCAAAATTCCTGTTTGGTTCAATAGAACTATTAAGAAATTAATTATAAGAAAGGAATTCCTGTTTAACACACACAAAAAAAAATCCAAATTCCCACAATAAATTACAATATAAAACTGTGGTTTCTTCACTTAAATCAGCAATTAAACATGAAAAGTTAAAATTTGAATTTAAATTAGCTCATTCAAAGACTAGTCATAAATCACTTTTTAGTTATATTAATAGTAAGAAGGGAAATAATAAAACTTTAGGCACTATACTGAATAATAGGACTCCTATTAACACAGATGCTGAGACAGCAAATCACTTTAACACTTATTTGTGTTCAGTTTTTAATCCACCTGAGGCATGTTCTGTAATAAATAATGATACGTCCCATATTCCATCCTTTAATTATGATGACATTTTTCAGGCATTATTACAAATAAATAAAAATTTGAGTTCAGGACCTGACAATATAAACCCAAGGTTTATAACTAGAACAGCTAAATTTTTGGCTTTTCCACTAATGTTGTTGTTTAACAAGTCCTTACTTGAGGAAAACATCCCTGATTATTGGCGTTCTGCCATTGTAGTTCCCATTTATAAGAAAGGTAATAAATGAAATATACAAAACTATAGACCTATTAGTCTTACTTCTATAATAGCGAAAGTATTAGAACAATTAGTAAAAGCGCTGTTCGAGAAAGAAATGACCTTTTAGGTATCCATGATGGGACTCAGCATGGTTTTGCAAAGGGCCATTCTTGCTCTATGAATCTTATTTCCTTTTATAATCATATAAGTAAATATTTGGATGCTAAAATACCATCGGATGTCATATTGCTTGACTTTAGCAGAGCTTTTGATAAGTTGCCACATTCCACTCTAATTAATAAACTATATAAATGTGTTTCTTCATCTTATCTAGTTAAGTGGACTGCTAGCTGGTTGCAACATAGGTCTCAGACCGTAAAAATAAATGGTTATTTTTCATCTTGTGATATGCCTGTCTCCCCATATAGTCATCTGTCTAAATTTGCTGACGACACAAAACTGGGTGGTAGGGTTGATACTGTATTTGTTATTAAGTCTCTTGAAAATGATTTCCTTTCTATTGAATCTTGGGCACAGAAAAACTCAATGCTTTTTAAGATTGAAAAGTGTTCAGTCCTTCATTTTGGTATTAAAAATCCAAAGATAAATTACTATCTTAATAACATTATGTTAAAATCAACCACTAATGAAAGAGATTTGGGCATCATAATTGACCACAAGTTATCCTTAAATAATCATTACAACAAGGTGATTAGAACTGCTAATGCTGTAATGAAACAAATTCAAAGAACATTTGTCAGCAAATCAGAGCACTGTCTAGTACCTCTTTGTAGGGCTTATATTAGACCTCAACTGGATTATGCCTCACCCTTCTGGAGTCCCTACCTCAAGGGAGACATAAACCGACTGGAGTTAATTCAGTGAAGATTCACTAAAATGGTACCACGCCTACATTCCCTTAGTTATGAATCTCATCTAAGAGAAACAGGTCTCCTTCCGCTAGATGTATGTAGATATCGGGGATTTTCTTTTTGTGTATACATTATTTAAACATCCCATATTAAGAGAACAATGTGGACTTATTTTAGCAGAAAAACGTATAGTGGGCAGACGTCATAACAAACAATTATTTGTAGATTGCGCCAATACAAAAAAAGTGATAACTTCTTCTCAATTCAAGTTGCTAAATCTTGGAATTCTTTATCTAAAAATCTGATTGATATAGTTAACTTTGAGTCATTTAAATCCCAGTTAGATATATGGCTTAACACTCAATACTACCTAAATCAATTATCCACTTTTGTTGTAGAGGACAATCTCAATAGGCCCTGTGCCTGTTTTGTCCCAACATATCCAGTATACTCTCTCGCTCCTGTTACCAATACTAGGCTATAGCAGGAGGACAGTCACTCCAGACAGTTAAGTCTTCTTTGAAAATAAATGGAATGGTGCATAGGCAGCTGCAGCCAAGAGTCAGTCAGTTAGTCAAAACAACAGCTCCATTGGCTTGGCTTTTTGCTCACTATCTGTAGAACTGTACTGTTGCCATGAATCAGAACAATCAACGATCGATCCCGTGGCAGCAGCATGGACTGAATAATGATGCTAGCTGACTACTCTTGGCTCGGACTTTTAGACACAGCTTGCTTTTTTCTTCTTGCTGAAGTATAAGTTACTTAGGTTGCTCACGTCATGAGTTGTTGCTGTTGGCACTGTCTGGCAGCAGAGCAGAGCAAAAGCAGTCAACTATGGGACAGTTTATGTGTCCACTGGAGGGGGTGGGAGCCTGGGTGTGTTCAGTTTGCCGGTTTGAAAAGGAAAGCTGGCTACTAAGGGTGCAGGTGGGCAGACTCAGAGGTGGCAAAAAAAGTGCTTCCCTGAGTGGCAGCACAGCTGTTTGGCTCAGTTGGTCACATCAGCAGTGTCTGCATGTCACAGCTGCAGAAGTTCGACCCAACTCCAAAACTAACAGAAAACAGGGTGATCAGGCTCAGGTCAGACTTCTACATTGCAGGCAGCAGCACAGGACACTCAGCCCATGGGGAGGACAGGGCTGACTTCAGTTCACTTGACTGGGTAGTCGGGGGGGACTTGGAATCTTAGCCTTGGAATCTTGTTCTCAGGAGCACTCAGATAGGACTCGTACTGGGACACTAGGGCATCTCAACAGACTTGGACTGGGACACTATGGAAGCACAACAGGATGGAGGCCAGCAAAAAAGTTTTATGGTTGGTCCACAGCCTGCACAGAGCACTAAAGATGGAGACTTAGAGCACTGTGGCATGAACTGGGGCACAGCATTTTTTGACCAGGGCACATGACCTGGTGTGCCTCAGTGTAGTGCCGCCACTGGTTGAACTCCTCAGTCTCCACCTCCTTTACTGTACCCTTCCCATTCTCTCCACTCCAGACAGGAAAGATCTCAAAAGAGGACTTCAGGTAATGTCCCCAGCATCATTGCAGCTTAAGTCCTGAGACTCCTTTGTCAGCCACAATAAATTTCTCTACAAACCAGTGAAATCATGATTAAAAAAACAACAAAACCAAGTATTGCACAGAGGAAATGCTAACAGAAAGAAGGCTGACCTGAAAATTGCAGGTTCCAAAACAGATGGAGGCAGGTGGGATGAAAATGAGTCAGCATGTGAGGTTACAATAGCTACCTGGAACCCATGAAGAACCTGTGCCAAGACACCCTCCAAAGCAGCCCATGTTAAGAAGAAAAAGAAGATGTCCTGATCGATGAACTGAGAGATTTTAGTGAGGAACATAAAACCTCTCTATACGAACTTCTACAAGACCTGGGAGCAGTAGTTTGCCACTTTACAGAAAACAAAAATGTGCTGCTCCAGCTAGATGCAATGGCAAATAGAGTGGCCCAAATTGTCATTTATATTATCCAAGTGATACAGCATCTTGAGAAAAGATGCACTGACAATGAGGGGTGCAACAGAGGACAAAAACTTAAGAATACATGGACTAAATGAGGCCATGGAGGGTCTAACAATCATATTCTTTCTAGAATCCTTCTTTTATAATTTATTGGGCTTGTTTTAGGACTATGCTTTTTATGTTTGCTTGCACACATGTGCAAGAAACATAGTGCGGTGATCCAAAATGCAGTGTCGTACAGCTGAAAGAGAGAGCACTGCTTCAGTGAGCAGCACTCCCCCTCCCAACATACATGCAGGGATGCATATTGCGTGCTCATGCGGTCCTCCCCCCCCATGCACACACTGTATAGCTGACAGGGGTGCCCAATCCCCAGTCGACTACATACCCCCCAAAAAAAGCTGTGCAGGTGCCACGCTGGGATCCCACCACAGCGTGGCAAAGATTCTTATAGCCAATGGGGGTGCCCAATCCCCTGTCGACTCCACACTCCCCCTCCCCAAAAAGCTTTCAGGGTGCCATGCTGGGAGCGCACCCCAGCATGGCAAAGCTTGTAGTGGCCGATGGGGGTGCCCAATCCCCCACTGGCTCCAGCCCCCCCAAACAGCCTTTCCAGCTGCTACACTGGGAGCCCACCCCAGCGTGGCAAATGTCCCGCATCATCTTAATAATAAAAAAGAACCCTGTAAATAAAAAAAGGTCCCTCGCAGTCTCCCTGCCCCCACCTGCACCCACCCACTGTGCACTCTGCCTCCCCACACCCTCCTCACCCCATACTTACCTCTGGAGCCCGGTGCGACAATCTTTGGTGGACCGGGAACACGTCTGCACTCTTCAAAGCCGACAGTGAACTGAAGAAATGCTGTTAAGCTGTATAATGTAATAAATAAGTTTTTTTCATCTTTGCTGCATATCTCAGGCATTTTTTGGAATTTTGGAACCAAATTTTCAACATTGGGTTTTTGGGACCCCTCCTCATGGATTCTGTCACTGTCATGGTGTTAATCGGGCCTGAAGGGTGATTTCCCGGTCACTGCGCCAAAATCACCTTTCAGGACCAGTCTTTCAAAATGACAGTGCCAGTGTTCATAAGGTGGGCTCTCAAAAGCCTATGTTGCAAATTTTAGTAAAAATTCTAAAATGACTTTTATTAGCTGCATTAGAGAGTTCCTAAGCACGCTCATAAGTTCACAAATTTTTAATATTTGCACTCCGTATTTTCAACATTGTCATTTTACCACACCTCCTTATGATCAGTACAGCTGTCATTTTTCACATCTCACCCAAAATGTGTTTCCGCACATGTAG
The DNA here is from genome assembly GCA_016271365.2 of Neoceratodus forsteri. NCBI lineage: Eukaryota > Metazoa > Chordata > Ceratodontiformes > Ceratodontidae > Neoceratodus > Neoceratodus forsteri. The sequence goes on from CM057451.1 coordinate 765,209,815, forward strand.
CACACAATGGTGCAGTCAGTGTGTGAAAGCAATGTTTGGGACAGATTAAGAAAATCACAGTGATACCGGTCATGAGCAGAGGTCTTAAAATGGCTATGCTGAAAATTTGGTGACAAAAGTCCAGAAAATGACTGTGTTACGAGTGAGCATTGTGCAGTTTCCATGCACCCTTGTAAGTTTATGAATTTGTAACATTTTCAGTCCAGATTTTCACCAGTGGCATTTTCCCACACTTCCTTATGAACAGTACAGCTGCCATTTTTCACAACATGGCCAAAATGTGTTTTCACACTTTCAGCACAGAAATGCATGGTCGCTGGGACAGATAAAGAAAATCACAGTGACACTGTTCATGATCGGAGGTTCCAAAATGCCTGTGCCTGTGTTGACAATCTGCTGTAAAAAATCCCCAACTAATTACATTACGGTTGTGCGTTGCACAATTTCTATGCACGCTTGCGACTTCACCAGTTTTTTTAATATTTTCACTGCAGATTTTCAACATTGCTTTTTTTTACACCTCCCCATGAACAGTACAGCTGTCATTTTTCACATCTTGTTCAGAATGTGTTTTTGCACCTGTGGTGACAAATGCCGTAGTCGCTGTGCAAAAGCAGCTTTCGGCTAACAAACTGATATTGTCACTGTTCATGAGGTGGGGGTCACAAAAAAATCATGTTGAAAATTTGGAGTGAAAATACCAAAGAATGCCTGAGGTGTTAGGGTTTCCAACCATAACGCCCCACTCTGTAGAGAATGACAGGCATCAGGGCTGTGACTTGGGATTGTCGCCTGCAATGCTCATACCATTCCACCCCCACCCACACCCTGCAGCCACTGAGAGACATTGAGGTGTGCCTTGGACTCTTCGGTCCTAAAGTTCACCCCATTCTCCTATACCACACCCATTTCACCGTATTTCCTGATGGAATGGGGTGCGCATAAGGGCCAAAGATCCCAAGGCACACTGTGACACTTGTCGGTGGTGAAATGGCATAGCCGTTATGCCTGATGACCCAAAGGCACACCCCAGTGCCTGTCAGTCTCTGCAGGGTGCTGGTGGGGTTGGCTTCAGTTCAATACTTCACTGCCATTCCTATTATGCAGCTCTGTAATTCCTACACTACCAATGCCAATGCCAGCAAGCAAACATTCAGCATTGACAAATGCTTGTTTAAATAGAATGAGCTCATAGGGCTGTCTGCCCTAGGTCCACATCTCAGAAAGTGTAACCATGCCCTATAGTCCTGCAATTCCTCTCATTCACCAAAAAGCTAAATACAGTGGAATCTGCTTTAATGCACACCTGCTTTGCAGCAAGAAAATGTGCATTTAAGTAGAATGTGCATTTATCCGCACTCCTGTATTTACAATGCAACATAAAAAAGTAACTGAGACCTGACACTTTAATGGTATTCCACAATTATTTGCCATAGCAATATTCTAATAATGTTAAAAATGTTACAATGTTCTACTGTGCAGCATTGACAAATAACTTAATGAAACACAATGCTATAAAAAAAATATCAAAACTGATCATCTGTCCCCATTACCTGTATTGCTTGTGGACCGGAAAAAGGAAATGATCTTAGTCTGTTTGCAACTTTTCAGTGCCAGCTGAGTGATATAAGGTGTTAAATGCTGCTTCACAACTACTTAGAATCACCTGTGCACTTAAGAGGTGCTAACTACCTAGGGAGATATATGTTGGTGAACTGTGAAATTGTGCATTTAGACAAAATCTGCATTTATCCAGTGTGCACTTAGATTTTTTTTGTACTATGTGAATAGTAAAAAAATTGGGAAACAGGAAAAGTGTGCACTTATTAGGAATGTGCACTTATCCAATGTGCACTTAACCGGAATCCACTGTACTATGGAACTAGTTTGGGGGAAAAGAGCTGTATTAGAAGGATTATAAACTCTATATGGATAATGTCTATGTACCTGGAGTGCTGGCTAGTGCATGGGAATACACCCTACCATTTAAACTTCTACAAGACCAGGATTTAAAATTCCAGACCCCATTCCTGGCAAAATTAAGAGTATTCTTCCCAGAAAGAACAGAACTGCACATGACAGCAGAAGAAACCCAGGTAATGCTCGAAGCAAAAGACATGCAGCTACTGAAACCAGACTCATTTCAGTCACTACATTGCAACCAACCCTGAGACCTATGGGGTATCTGTTTCTTCCTTACAAGACAAAAGCAATCAGCTGCTGCCAATAAAAACATAAAGTGGCTGCTGCAAGAGATGATGGGCTCCTCAACACTAGAAAAAGGACACACATTGGCATTTGGTATCAGGTATAGGGAATTGGGGTGAACAAGGGAAATGGGAGAGGTGAGGGAGGTCTGCTAAATGCAGGCAAAGAATGAAAAGATATCCATGTGGTTGCAGTCACCCCAACTATAGCAGAACTCCAGCAGAAAAAATGTTAAAATGGGCTAAAGGTGTTGTCTAACATAGATCAGCCCAAAACATACATTAAGTATTGCACTAAGATAACCCACATCATAGAAACATAGAAGTTGACGGCAGATAAGGGCCGTAAGGCCCATCCAGTCTGCCCATTTTTTCTACCTTTGAATGTGCCATAAGCCTTTACTCTGTTAATGGCCTATCTATTCATACTCATCTGTATTGCTCCCTTAGGCCTATCCCAAGCCTGTTTGAAGCCCTGTACTGTATTTATATCCACCACTTCCTGATGTAGGCTGTTCCATGCATCCACCACCCTTTCTGTGAAAAAGAACTTCCTCACATTACCCCTTAATCGGCCTCCCTCTAATCTCACGCTGTGTCCACTTGTCCTGCTATTTTTCTTATATTGAAACATATTGACTCTTTCACCTTGTTAATGCCCTTAAGGTGTTTGAATGTTTTGATCATATCACCTCTCTCCTCCTTTGCTCTAGGGTATGCATATTGAGCTCCGTCAATCTGTCCTCATATGTTTTCTGATGCAGTCCCTGCACCATTTTGGTTGCCCTTCTCTGGACTGCCTCCATTTTGTTAATGTCCTTGTGGAGGTGCGGCCTCCAGTACTGCACACAGTACTCCAGATGGGGCCTAAGCAGTGTCTTGAAAGAGGTATTATTACCTCCCTCTTACGACTTGTGATACCCCTACTAATACACCCCAACATCCCACTAGCCTTACCTACTGCTTTAGTGGTCTGATTGGATGATTTCAGGTCATCGGTGATGATGATGCCCAAGTCTCTTTCTTCCCTTGTGATTGTCAGCAACTCCCCTCCCAACCTATAGGTGGCTTCAGGGTTTCTCTTCCCTATATGCATGATCTTGCACTTCTTTGTGTTAAACCCCAGGTACCACTCTTCTGACCATATTGCCAGTTTATCCAGATCTGCCCACCCCATCTGGATCATCTACTCTGTTGTAGATCTTGGAGTCATCTGCAAACAGACAAACCTTACCCTCCAGTCCATCTGCAATGTCATTGATGAAGATATTGAAGAGGACTGGCCCCAAGGCTGATCCCTGAGGTACCCCACTTATGACTTGCATCTCTTCTGACTGTATACCATTTTCCACCACTCTCTGTTTTCTGCCACCAACCAGTTTGCCACCCAGTTGACCAACTTCTGACCCACGCTGAGCCTACCCAGCTTACTAATCAATCTTCTATGTGGAACAGTATTGAAAGCTTTGCTGAAGTCAAGGTAGGCGACATCAACTGCTCCCCCTTGGTCCACCACACTGATTACCCAGTCAAAGAAATCTATGAGCTTAGTTTGACAGGACCTTCCTTTTGTAAACCCATGCTGTCTTGGATCCTGTGCTCCTATGGATTCCAGGTGTTGCACTATCCTTTTCTTAAGGAGTGCCTCCTTAATCTTGCCCACTACTCAGGTAAGACTGACTGGTCTGTAGTTCCCTGCCTCCTTCCTGCTACCACTCTTGTGGAGCGGGATCACATGAACCCTTCTCCAGTCATCTGGGACCTCTCCTGTGCTCAGAGACTCACTAAACAGTTCTGATAATGGTTCTGCTAATTCCACACTTAGCTTCTTTAGTACACTGGGATGTATGTCATCAGGTCCCATTGTCTTGTCTACCCTGAGCTTATTGAGCTCTTGTAGGGCTCTTTCTTTTATGAAGGGACTAGTGCTCACTTCCTTCCCCCCTGTGTCCATGGTGCTGAGCTGTGGGCCCTGCCCTACCTTCTCTTCAGTAAATACTGAGCAGAAGTATCTATTTAGGATTGATGCTTTTACATGGTCCTCCTCCTCACATGCCCCCTTAACTCCTTTGATCTTATCAATACCCGCTCTGGACTTTCTCCTTTCACTAATGTAGCTAAAGAAAGTCTTGTCACCTTCTTTTACTGTTCATGCTAGTGTTTCCTTGGTTTGGGCCTTTGCTTGCCTTACTGCCTTCCCTGCTTCCCTTAGGCACCATGGCAGAAACACCCACAGCTTAACCTGCCTTGAGCAAGACAGACTGTGATCCAGATCCTCATCTCAGATGGCATGCTGATTCAGAAAGAGACAAGACCAGTAACTGGAGATGGAGTGCTGATGCAATTAAATTAAATCAGCCACAAGAACTTGGTTCCCTCTGCTGAGGGAGGGAGGGAATAGCAGCAGGATACAATTAAAACTCGATCTGCTAGAAGAGCGAGTGAGATTTGAGCCTACTCACCCCACCCTCCTAGACATGTTCACTATAGCTCTCCACCTCATTCTCTTCCAAGCAGCATAACAGTAGGTAAGCAAACTCTGGATGACAAGATTAACATAAGAAAACACATGTGTGTGGTGCTAAACAGTGGTGAGTGGCCCTGATCCCACTCTGCAAGCTTTGTAATTGAAAGAGCAGTTCCACCAGACACCATAAATGCAACTATATCCATGATACAGTTTATTTTTCACAGTTGATGTTTCCATTGTCATTAATGTTTAGTTTATCATCTGTCAAAAAAAGGAGGGAGATTCCACTAAAGTATGGGCATTGTTTAGCCTCCCACCCATGTTAATTAAATACAAAGTGCTAGGCAGTAGAAGAAGCATGGAGCATAACATGATTACTAAGGATGGAAGGAGCACAGCATGATTACCAAAGGGCACACAATCTGCACACTGGATTATTAAGTGAAGAAACCTGCACCCCAATTCCCCTATGGCTATTCTTCTAACATTCACACAGTGGTTTAAGGCTCTGAGCTGCAAACCTGAAGACCTGAGTTTGGATCCCATAGCCCCCCACTTGCATACTGTGTGACCCTGAGCAAGTCACTTAACTTTCTTGTGAGCCCTGGTTGCACCTGTAAAAAAGCTTCAGCTTAGTGTGTCTCTCCTGGTTAAAAAAAATGGAAAACATGGACAAAATGTTCACACAAAGATTTATACAAAAGTCCTTAGGAGAGAAAACGCCCAGGCACATCATTGCTCCCTAGTAGTAGGATAGATAAACTCCATCCGTGATATACTTAGTTGATTTTAGTTTAAATTCTCTCTTTCTGCTGCTGATTACTACTTTGGTGGGAAGGGAATTCCATGGGTTAACCACTCTCTGTGTGAAATAAAATTTCCTTTTTAGGTCATTAAATCTTTGTCCAGTTATTTGTAGTGGGTGGCCCCTTGTGTTGTTGTGAATTTGTTAAAAGTCAAAATCCATTTCACTGAACAAGGCTGGGTTGTGAACTATATCAAAAATCTGCAAAAAGATCCTCCCTGAGTCTCCTTGTTTCAAATGACATTAGTGCACCTTTGTTCAATCTGGATTCATATGGGTAATTTCTTATGTCAGATATTAATTAAGTAACCTTTTTCTGCACCCTTTCCAATTGGTGTATGTCACCTCTCGTACAGTATATGGACACCAGACATGGGTAGCATAGTCAAGTTGTGGCCTAACATGTTCTGTAAGGGGAAAAATGATGCTTACATCCCTGGATATTATGTCATTTTTGATGGCCCATAATATCTTGTTAGCCTTAGAGATAGCTTTGTTACATTGTTTAGTGTATTCATGGACTCTATTTATACTGATACCTAGATCCCTTTCTTGGGTAGTAGTAGGTAATATTGTGTTACTCAGTGAGTAAGTATGAGAGGCATTATATTTGACAAGGTGCATAACCTTAGATTTGTCTAAATTAAATTACATTTCCAATTTTTCATCCCCGGATGTTATTAAGTTCAAATTGTTTTGGATGCTACTTCTCTGCTTCAGGATTGCTGAGGTTCCACCTATTTTAGTGTCATCAGCATATTTTATTGTCCAGTTTGACAAGTTTGCTGTAAGGTCTGAAATGAAGATCTGGAAAATCACCAGCCCAAGCACCGACCCCTAAGGTAAGCCACTAGTCACCACTCCATACCCTGAGTGAACACCATTAATTGTCACTCTTTGGGACCTATTGTCCAGTCACTTGGCTATCCATTGTAGAATTTTAAGGTTGAGACCCTTCATTTCAAGCTTCTATATAATGGATCAGTGTGGCACTGTGCCAAATGCCTTACTCAGGTCAAGAAAAATTATATCCCATGGACATTTGGAGTCTAGAGTTTTACTAACTTTCTCATAGAAGCTTAACAATATTGTAATGCATGACCTGCCCTTTGTGAAACCATAATCATCTGTTCCATGTTACATAATTGTTTAAGTATTTTGTCCCTGATGATATTTTCCCAAATTTTACCTACATTGGAGGTAAGGCTAATGGGCCTATAATTACATGTGCTGAACTTATGCTCCATTTTACAGCTGCAGTGGGTGGAGCCCTGCAGATGTTTTGCTATTTCAGTAGAAACAGACTAGATAATATTGGAGGTTCTATGTTATCAGTATGCTAATTAATTGTAGCAGTCTGCTGAGGAGAGTTTCAAAGCACTATTTTGTGTGCTAAGCTTCAATATGGGTAGAATTATCATTGAAGATAGTTCCATAGCTCATAAACATGTCAAGTCACTCAAGTTTTCCCAGGCATAAAGTGTAATTGAGAGTGATGAAGATGGTTTCAGATCTCAGATGCTATGTTGAAAAGCCTCAGATGGGTCAGACAAAAACTGAAGCATAAATAAGAAATCAAACCAGAGACTTACTTTCACATGAAGTGCATAGTTTTATTTTTCATTGGCCAATATTCTTAATTCCAAACTATGCACATTTCAAGATCATAAAGACATACTCATCAGGGAACTGGCTGAAATTCATATAATAATCATAAAATTAGTATGCAATGTTGCACTGCTAACATACCTCACAAAATAATTCATATAATCATTTTTTTTTATTCTTTTGGTAACTGGTTAAGGCCCACCAGGCACAAGTGCCTGTTTTCAAGGGCAATCTGGGAGCACTGGGGTGGTCAAGTGACTTGCTCATAGTCACACAGTATGCAAGTGTAGGTTGTGGGAATCAAATCCAGGTCTGCTGGATGTACCAAGCTCATTCACAGCTCATTAACCTATAGACTATACTGCCTGCCTCAATTGTAATATTGAGTGGAACAGCCTCCACATTATCTTAATATTTCCACAATGTATGCACTTCCTTATCTGCTTTCTTTAAACATTTTTTTCAAAATATCTCTGTGCATAAACATATATTAAATGATGCTCCTAAATGTTAATATGGACACTGCAAAATCACTAAAACATGTTATTAAAACTTGTTAATGGCCACACAATTGTCTACAAAATGAGTTCATTTTTATATGCTATTTCAAAACCTTCACCAGATGCAAATACAAATAATTACCTGACCCCAGTTTGTAGGAAGTCACTATGTTACTATACTATATGCTGTCACAAAAGAAAAACATGTAGTTCATCATACCACTCTTTAAATATGAAAAAAAACATTTTCAATACAGACAGTTATCCTAATTCACATCACTCCTTCTTAAATTATGTGACCATTTTAGCCCCTACCACCCCCTCTGGTAGGCTATTTCAGGCATCCACCACCCTCTTCATGAAAACATATTTTCTCATGTTTCCCCGGAGCTCCCCCCAACTTCATTTTGTTTCCCTTGACCTGGAGCATTTCTTACTTTGGAAGATGCTTCCTTCCTGTACTCTGTTTATACCTGTGATATATTTGTATGTCTCAGTCATGACCCCACTTCCTCCAGGGAATACATATTTAACTCATAGATACATAGATACATAGACAGTGTCAGCAGACAAGGGCCCACGGCCCACCCAGTCCGCCCATCCGAGCCTGCAAATTCAGTTTATGCTTTCCTAGAAGTCCGTTGCCCCCCACCCCTGACCTCCAGAATTCCTTTATGTCTATCTCATGCATTCCCAAATCCGCCACTGTTTCAGCCCCACCACCCCCGGCAGGGTGCCCCACCGCCCACCACCCGCTCCACAGAAACTCTTCCCCACGCTTCCCTGAATCGTCCTCCCCAACCCCATCCCATGCCCTCCAGTCCCGGAACATCTCTTTCGCTTAAAATAGTGTATTCCTGCACCCTGTGGGTAGGTCCGGTAGTCTGCAGTCCTAAGGTCCACCAATGCAGAGGCACAAGCACCCTTGCCCAGCACATCCTGCATCCTAGATCCCTTATTAGGAGGTAAAGAACTCATAAGGCTAGGAGCTCAAAACCTATCACAAGCAGCCATGATAACCACACAGTCAGTTTCAGGCTGGTTGCAGGATACTGCTTATCAGCTTTTCCGGGGGCTGCAGGCAGTGAGTTTGGTCTGTAAGATGCAGCAGACGCCACATCCTCCAATGCAGAATATACAGGTGGAATGATAACACAGGGAGACTGGAATCTTCCTCTTCCATAGCAAAGCCCGTGGCAGACTGTATTTGTTGCATCATGGGGTGGAAAGATGGACCACAAGAGGAGACCTCAGCGTTTAAACCACCGAGTCCTCACTACAGGACGAGAGGGCAGAACCAGAATGAGAGGGACCCTCACAAACTGTTCTCCCACATACTCCTCCTCTAAATCTGCCTCTATGTCCATGAGGTCAGGATTATATTCCATTTCATCACTGTTAGCACCAGTGATGATGGCAGGCGCAAATGGACCAGCAAAGCCGGTGGTGGCTGAGAGGCAGGAATCTGTGACATGCTGCTAGTAGAATCTGTCGATGGAGGCTGAGCATTACAAGGCCCCATCTGCGGAATAACTATCTGCAATGGCAACCCTGGCAGAATGCAATGAATCATTTCAGAGAGTGATTCTTATTTATTTAAGACATTAACCAGGCAAGCATACTGAGCGGGTGCCGCTCGTTTCCAGATGCGACCTGGGGGTTACAAAGAGAATACACAAGATTCTAGCAAAGCTTGGGAGTTGAAGGCGCCCTAAAAAGGGGCCAGGACTACCTGTGTCAACTGCCCTGCGCCTGATGATGTCACCATACTGCCCACAGTAGATACAGCAGCACCTAAGCCACGCTCCAACCCTGGTATCTCAATGATGGTTTGGGGGGCTGTAGCTGACGTAGGAATTCATGATCGGAAGAGGCTCTAGGGCCATCATGTGCATCTCTCCTCTGCCTAAAATACAAGCTGGGATGAAAATGTATGTTGTGCAATCATGTATCAATTTACTTACAGTAGCCTTTTCTCATAGGTCTTATCTTGCAGGCCTTGCACTATTTTAGTTGCTCTCCCCTGCACCACCTTCAACCTGTCTATGTTCTTTCTTAGATGGGGCCTCCAGAACTGGATGCAGTATTCCAGGTGCAGTCTCTCATGAGTGTCTCATACAGGGGCAAGATGATCTCCCTCTTTATACTCCTGATACCCCTCCCTATGCATCCAAGCATCTGGCTAGCCTTTCCAGCCACCTTATCGCACTACCTAGTTTCTCTTAGGTCCACTGAGATGATAACTACCAGGCCCCTTTCCTGCTTTGTAACTGTCAATACCTCCCCACCTAGTTTGTACTTTGCCCCTGGGTTCTTGTGCCCTATGTTTAAGCCGTTGTCAAGATTTCCTTTTATCATCTTAGGAATATTGCCAGGGTTAGACATCTTGTTCCGTCCGACTCCCTGCCTACTTTGGTTCACGCTTTTGTATCCTCATGCTTGGACTACTGCAACGCCCTGTACTTTGGGCTTTCTGGGGTTGAAATCCGTCGCCTACAGCTGGTGCAGAACGCTGCAGCCCGGGTATTTTTGACTGGGACAAGTCGGTCCTGTCAATCACTCCTGTGCTCGTGAACTGCACTGGCTTCCTGTGCGGTGGCGGATTACCTTTAAAGTCATTTTACTGACTTTTAAAGCCCTTCATGACCAGGGTCCAGCCTATCTGAAAGACCTCCTGGTTCCTTACTGCCCTGACCGATTACTCCGCTCGGCCGACATGGGGTTGCTAGAGATCCCAAGAGTGAGTTTAAAATCTTCTGGCAGCAGAGCGTTTTCGCATGCTGCACCCACTCTTTGGAACTCTCTACCATGTCGGTTATGGCAGTGCACCTCCGTGGAACTTTTCAAGAGGGATTTGAAAACTTATTTGTGGAATATGGCTTTTTTAGATAATTAAGTTATTTATAAATGCTTGGATTTTATTATTAATACTCTATTTCGTTGTATGTTGATTTTATGTACATGTTCTGTTTTTATGTAGTGTTTTGAACTGTTTTTAAAATTGTTCAGCACCTTGATACACTGAAAGGTGCTATATAAATAAAATTATTATTATTATTATTATGTACATGATCCTGCAAATCTTTGCATTGAATCCCAGCTGCCATTCTTCAGACCATTTCTCCAGTTTTTAAGGTTTTCCCCCATTTATTCAACACCCCCTGGCATGTCCACCCTATTGTATACCTTTTTATCATCTGCAAAGAGGCATACCTTCCCCTCCAGTCCCTCTGCAATGTCCCCAAAAAAGAAATTGAAGAGGACTGGCCCCAACACTGACCCCTGTGGCACCCTGCTTGTCACCTCTCCCTCTCCGGAGAACTCCCTGTTTACCACAACCCTCTGACTCCTGCCACTCAGCCAGTTCTCCACCCACAGAACTATTTTAGGATTCACCCCTAGGCTATGCAGTTTGTTAAGTAACCTTCTATGGGGGATGGTGTCGAGGGATCTTTCTGAACCCCAAAAAGAGCACATCCACTGCACCTCCCTGGTCCACTACCTTAGTTACCCAGTCATACCACAGATTAATACAATGAGTTACTGCAAAACACAGTGCTTATCCTAAATACAGTAACAGTTAGGGTTAGATGTATAAGTAAATAAATGCCATATGAGGTTGTGTGTGTGGCAATGATCTCTGTGTGTGTAGACAGTGCACTACTATGTTATACTGCAATATATATGCATATATGAGTATATGTCTTAGTCAGTATGTGTGTATCACAACAATTAGAAAGTGCGGTTAAGTGGCTCAGTGGTTAGTGCAAAACTTGCTAGTCTACATTCCTTCACAATCTAGATCAGTTTCAGCCTTATGCATGTAATTTCTGATTTAAATGAGATGTCTAGTGGTAGCCCCCCACCCTCCAATGTCCCTCGGAGCCTGAAAAGAAGAAAACGGTCCCTCAGTGTCTTTTTTTATCTATTAAAATGTGTGGATACACTGCACTGCTATGTTATACTGCAATATATATATGCATTTATGTCCATATGTATTAGTCAGTGTGTGTCTGTATATCACATCAATTAGAAAGTACTGTTAGGTGGCTCAGTGGTTATTGCAAAAATTGCTACTTTACATTCCCTGCTATCTAGATCAGTTTTGACCTTATTCATGTCATTGCTGATTTAAATAAGGTGTCTAACGGCATCCCCCACCCTACGATGTCCCTTGAAGCCTGAAAAGTAAAAAACGGTCCCTCAGAGTCTTTTTTTTAATCTGTAAAAATGTGTGTAGACAGTGCACTGCTATGTTACACTGGCATATTTATATATATGTATATATGAGTATATGTCTTAGTCAGTGTGAGTGTATCACAACAATTAGAAGGTACAGTTAGGTGTCTCAGTGGTTAGTGCAAAAATTACTAGTTTACTCATTTTTCACTGCCCACAATACCATTATTTTACAGCCATATTGGGTCTTGCTAGAGTTTGTTAAAGATGGGATGACATCTGCAATATGCCTGTCACTAGGAACTACCCCAGTATTTAGAAACTTTTCAAAATAATTTTTAAAGGACCTAACGGTTGTTTCATAAGCATTTTAAGTATGTGCCCAGATATATTATCTAGTAGTAATAGTAGTAAAAAATGTTATTCATAAGACGCTATGAACAGGGATAAATGCTCTATTGAGTGATGCTCATTTGCAAAGAGGTCCCTTTTAGACTGTCTAATAGTTACACAAACAATACATATAAATTATACAGATGCATACATGTAATTAAACAATAGCGGGTTAAGACTAATAATTAATATAATAACATAACAGGTTGTCACATCAGGTTATACCCTCTAAACGACATTGTATAGGTACTGCAGCCTTGTTTGAGAACTATTTTTATAGGGGGCCCAGACGAGTAATAGAATTTACCCCACTGAAATGAGAGGGCAGTGCGTTTCATAAAACAGGTCCTCTGTGTGATACTAAGGTTCTCCCAATTCCCAGATTACATTTTGGGACTACAAATTCCAGACCCTGTGCAGATCTCAGACTCCCTGAATACATCTGGGTAATTCTTCCTTCTTTTTTTTTAATCATGAAAGCCAAGAGGTGCCAATTTCTCCTATCCTGGAGCCTCCACCAATTACAGGCTCTGTACAGGTCATTGTGTCTTATCTGAGTCAGTGGATGTGTCTGGTTTTAGTTTCTCAATTTTATTCCTAATTTCTTCATCTGAGATAGTAATTTTCCTAATGTGGTGGATTTTATTCTTTTTAGCAAACACTGAACAGAAGTATTATTAGAGATATCAGCCTGTTTACTGGCCCAGTGGCATGAAGGGGTGAGGCATCCGTGCCTTACCTCCTGCCATGCCAGCGACCTGTGTTCACGGTTCAAGTAGATGTTGGGGGTCAGTCGGGGAGGGGGAAGATCGAACATCTAGAGGACTGCTTTCCTCTCCTGGGGTGGGTGGTGCGCTGGTACTGCCATATAATTTCCACCAGATGGAGGGCTGGTGGCAGTGCGGGTCAGGGAGTGACCAGGAATGGAGGGTGCTGCAGGGCTGCAGCATGCATGTGCCTCCACAAGCACACACTGACATGTGCATCAGCAAGAGGGTGAGGGAGCAAATGAGGAAATGGAGCTAGTGGGCTCCATGAAAACCCTGCTGCACAGCCCCGACTCAGCAATCCCGGGCAACTCTAGATTGTACTCTGTGGGGGAACAGCCCTCCCCTCTCTGGCCACACAACGAGGGGAAATCTGTGGGGAAATTAGCCTAGGAGGAGTCTGAGTCAGGGGGCAAGACAGGAATGAAAGAGTCCTCTGAGAGTGGTACCAAAGCCACCCGCTAGTTCCCCGGTGAAGAAAAAAACAATAGCCTGTTCTGATGGTTTACTTATAATTTTATCCTTATTTTGTATTGGTCCAATCTTCCTTCTTTTTTTCAGAGAATTTATACAGTCATAAAACGGTTTATAATTTTTCTTATTTGCTATTCTCACCAGGTAAGATTCCATAGTATTTTTTGCTTTGATGATGATTTTCTTACATTTCTTTCGACTGGTTTTGTATGTTTACCAGTTATTTTCATTCCTGTTAACTAGATATACTTTATATAGTCCTTGTTATTGTCATTGTTGTTGTTGATTGTGCAGAAACCCCCTGAAATTTATCAAAGGACTTTTAGAATACTCTCTGCATGTGGGTTCTAATAAGACTGAATGGTAACCTCCCCTACTAATGTCTGAAAATCTGTATTCTGCTATGCATTACAATTTACTGAGCTTAAATGAAACGATATCTCAATTAGGGTGGCTCAGAATCTGTCTAATGTAATCACATTTTTCAGGCTCTGGGCAATTTTTCAGTATTCAGAATTTCAGTATATGAAGCTAAAATTCTGAATCTGAAAAAATATGTGAAATCAGATGCAGAATTAGAATCCAGTACCAGTTCTGTTTCCACATCTGATTTTGACAGCATACAAAACATGATTAAACTCCCCCACCCAATTCACAATGAGGAGAAGGAGAAGGAAAAGACAGACAGTTACAAGACCAGCTCTGCCCTTTCCACTGCCCTCTCTTGTCTTACCTTCTACTGGCTGCTGCTGCTGATAAGGCAATCCCGATGGGTGCCTCTGGGATGGTTATATGGGCCCCAGTCTTGGAGAGGTCCTGTTTCCACCACCTTCTCCATAGTCCTCCTGCTGCTGTCAGTAATCGGCTTGGTACTGTAAATATATTCAGTCCTGAACACTGTGGGACTATTTGACCCACTCTTCAGTCCCACTGCCACCTGTCAAACCCTGATCCCCTACAAGTAGCTCATCCACTTTTTCCTCCAAAAAACATAAAGGACAGCTTCCGCTGAAGTCTTTCCCTCTCCTCCCCTCCCATGTCCATTCCTGACCCAGCTGGCACTGACCAAACCCAAAGCTCTCTGGGGCAGCTACCTTTATGCTCCATTCTATCCTGTATCCTCATGGGTGCCAAGACCCCATAACCCTCCCTGAGTTGCCTATTGTAGCAAAACCTTGGGGAAAAGGAGCCATGTACTCCTTCACAGTGAGTGGAGTGGCTAAACCCTTCCCAGGGTTTGCTGATGATAGGCCACTTCCCAGCAATGTCACCAGGGACATCACAGTGTCAGCACAGAATGATGATGTGTGTTGTGCAGTGTGGTATCTCATCTTGATGGCAGATAGCATGGTAAGCAATGTGGTGGTGGCGGGCAGAGTGGCAAGGTGGCCGCAGCATGCAGCAGCACTGACTGGATGTGAGGGGTGTGTGGGATGCAGCAGGACAAATGGGAGGTGGTGGCAGAAGGAGGAGGATGATATGTTTGTCAGCTGCAGTCACTGGGCTAAGCAAGTTTGGCAGTGGGCAGGTGCTACAGCTCACTAAGGTAAACATTATCCACTGATCAGGAAAGACAAGGAGGGAGTCTAACATGGGGGGTGTGAGTGCGACTCAGGCAGGGCTTTTTACTGTGCCCACTGGGTGGGAGAGTGTGGGTGACAGTACTGTCTGGTTTTCAGAGGCAAATTCAGAATTCCAGTTCCAACTCTGATTCTGACATTCTAACAGAAGCAGAATGGAATCATAACTGGAATCAGAATTATGGAAAAATCAACAGGGAGTGAACGGAACGGATTCTAGAGAAGCCAAGCACCCTTAGTCTCAATGTTTCGACCTTTATCTACATATGGACTATACCAAAGTCAGCTAACAGGAACCCAGGATGGTGTGCTACCTAGTTACATGTCAATGCCATATGGACAAAAACAGTTGTACTCCTAATCGGAAACAAAGTCTGTACACCAGCGGTGATCCAAATATCTTCTTTATTTGAAATTGGCCCAAAATAAAAAGGTGTACAAGCAAACAAGTACCTTGTCGCACTATGTGGAAGGCCCCAGCACTTCACAACAATGAACTTCCTCAGGGGTTGGAGACTAGTGTGACTGGCAGCATCCATATAGTTACAAATCGATAACATCGTACATTTGCATATTTTGACATCACATCTCATTGTATAAATAGATAAGTGAAGAGATACTGCCCAGTGACTAAATATAGTGAAATACATATACAAATACTGTACAGAATTCAGTTCCAGTAAAAAAGGGGCATATGACCCAATTGACCGCCGGTGTACAGACTCTGTTTTTGATTATGAGTGCAGCCATTTTTGTCTGTCTTGTGTTCTCGAGGTACTAACCATACCTCTCAGCAGCACACTTGGGACATTTATTTGAGTGCGGCTGTTTCTGTTGCATAGTCATATTTATTATTTATCAATTTAATTTTAGTAACTGGGTAGGCCCACTGAGACCAGATGGTCCCTTTTTCAGGGGCGACCCAGGGTTAATTACAAAGGAACATAGAGCAATAACACATACATAATACAATTAGGGAGCAACAAAAATCCATCATACAAGACTAACACATTCATAATACCATTAAAATCTATCATACAGGGGTGTACTGCATTATTAGACCACATATTACCTAAAGGGAAACAAGACAAACTGCAGAGTAATCACTCTTCCACCTGTGACAGACTCTGCTCTGCATGTAGCAGAACCTCCCCCTCCCCTTTTAGGCCCTTGGCCTTGCAATCTGGCCCCCTGTCACATAGCAATGTGATCGAGGCCTACTTCCCCCAGTGGTAGAAGTTATCCTCCATCTCCAAGCATGCTGACTTCCATCAACGCAAGCTTACAGACATCTAGGCAGATGCAGAATATTTTTCTCCCCTATTTTGAAAGCATTTTGTAATTAGCTAGTTGTTTGTTTATACTTTTGTTTGAATCTTTCAATAGTTTTATTATTTGGATTGCCCTGACACTTCACAGGTTCGCTAGGCAATTGAGAGCCATAATCAGAGCAGTTCCAGGAGAAGCCCGGCATGGAGATAGAGAGGGGCTTACAGCAGGAAGGGTAACCAGTTCTGAACTATACCTCTATTATCACTCAAGTGGCACATAGACCGCTTAAGACTTATTCACAAAATGTAAATGGATTAAATAACCCAGTTAAGGGATTGAAGGTCCTAGCAACAGATAAAATAGCAAGACCAGATATAGTTCTGTTACATGAAACCCACTTGTCTGATACACAACATACCAAACTGGAGAAATTTGGATACTCATGTGTAGTGGCATCTAGCTATAGACACGGCAAGAGATGAAGGGTGCCAGTCCTAATACCAAAACATACCCCCTTCCTAGTTAACAGTTCTATTATGGACAAACAAGGGTGATGCACCCTTGTGGCAGGAACTCTGGTCAACACAGATGTCACAACAGTGAGTAAATACATTCCCCCATGAACAGATGCCTGAGAAATGCAATTGATATTGAATGCCATAATGGTCACCACTCAAGGCATGTGAATAATAGGAGGGAATTTAAATCTGGTTCTACACTCCCTGCTAGACATCACTAATCCCACCCTAGTCAGACAAAGTTCAACACAAAAAGTATTTAAAAGACATATTAAACAAATGGGATGGGTGGATGCCTGGTGAAACTTATATCCACAAACCAGAGACTACACCTACTACTCAAACTCTCAGAGGTCATACTCTAGACTAGACAACTTTCTCATACCCACAGAGCATTTATTCCAAATCTCAAACTGTAATATACTACAATAGTGCTCTCTGACCATGCATCAATTATATTAGAACTGAACTTTGATCAAGCCCGTAAAAACACCACATGGAGATTAAATGCAGGCTGGTTCAATAACCCTGGGCCCAGTTCTAGAAGGGCTGGTGCAAGTCACTCCAAAGGCAACTTGCACCAAATGCCCTTGTGCTGAAGGACCCTGTGCCCGATTCTCTATTGGGCAGGGTCCCCACGTCTAAATCCCACGACTTGTGGCATCCTGAACGGTATGAATGGAGGTTGTCACAAGCCTGCAGCAATGTCAGCACAAGTACTCCCCAAGTCCTGATCCTGAGTACATGTAAAAAGCCCCACAGGGCTAGGACCCTCCATACCCCACTCCTCATAGTACATACAAAAAAATGCCCCTTAGTGTTGACATCCCCATGCCCTGATCCCCGATGTAGATGTCAAAATGACCTGCAGGGCCAGGACCCCCCTCAGTGCCCTGATCCCTCAATATATGTGAAATGACCCACAGGGCAGTGGACCCCCATGCCCCAATCCCCAAACCTCAAGTCTGAGCAGTAATAGAAACTGACCCCCAAAACCAGATAACTGTAATCCCTGGTAGTCTACTGGCCTCCACCCCCCCCGGCTTCCAGCCAGACCACCTCACACCCCTGACCTGTACCAGCCAGCGACTGGCACAACCCACCTCTCACCACCATGGCCAGCCGCTGACTAAGCTTCATATGAGTGCGTACTACTGTTCATAGTATGCACTCAATGACTGACAGCTTATTCATTTAGCATATACTATCTACAGTAGTATACACTCGTATGGAGCTCAGTTGGTGGCTGGCCATTGTGGTGAGAGGTGGGCTGTGCCAATTGCCAGCTGGGTATGGGTCGGGGAGTGCGGGGTGGTCTGGCACTGCCAGGTGGGGGGGCCACTAGACTACCATGGATTATGGGGATCTTTTTTTTTAGCAGTTTCTATTACCACTCAGACTTGGGGTATGGGGATCAGGGCATGGGGGGGTCTGCTAGCCCAGTGGGGCATTTTAACATATATCAGGAGATCAGGGCATGGGGAGGCCACTAATCCTGTGAGACAATTTTTACATATATCGGGGAATCGGAGCATGGGGGGTTGCTAGCCCTGTGGAGCTTTAATCACATATGTTTTAGGGACTGGGGGCATGGAGGGTTCCTTAGCCCTGTGGGGCTTATTCTACTGACTAGGGAATCAGGGCTGGTGGCACATTGGCACAACCCTCGGTGGAAGTAAAGTACACTTACACCAACTATTAACTGGTGTAAATGTACTTTGATGAATGTCTTCCAGGGGTTGTTTTAGAATTACAAATTTGGGGATCTGGCAGCTGCCCTTCCTGAATAGGGCATGACTGCTGTGTAAACCCCCTTGTGCCATGTCACAGGGAGGTTATAGTATAAATGGTGGCCTAAGTCCACTTTGGCGCAAGTTATGTCACAGGCTGCTTTGCAGAATACCAAATGTTGCAACTCATGGTGCAAAATGCTACTTGCACCATTTTTGTTGGTGCAGGTCACTTTGCACCATGCGTAACCTTTTGAGAATCCAGCCCCCTGACTTTAAACAATCACAGACAAAACAAAACAAATCCTACAACACAATGACAAAGACAACATAACTGCTCCAGTTTTCTGGTTCATGATTAAAACAGTCCTTAGAGAAGAAAAAAATTATTAAACATTACATTAAACAAATCAAAGAGAAGCCGGAAGAAAAACACTAGAACAACAGGTGGAGACTCTGCAGGCAGAACACAAACAACAAGATAAAGTGATGCTCCCAGAACTGAAGGCAAAACAATAGGAACTCCAGGACTTGTTAAATATTAAAACAGAAGTCCATTTGATATATTTACATCAGAAATACTATAGGGGTGGCCCCAGGTGAACCCAGCTGCTAGTGCACAGATTATGTAGTAGAAAGAACAAGCAATAGTAATTAAAATGTAACACTCGAATACCAGCTCAGTAGTAAACAAATCTAACGATATTATACAGGCCTTCAGGGATTACTACCAAATGATGTATACCCCACCACACCCTATCAGACAGACTGAGACTGACAACAAACTAAACACAATACATCTTCTGCAAGCCCCTGAACCTGACATTCATTGATTAATCTCTCTGATAACTTCTACCAAGATAACACACACAGTCAAGATACTCAAGAATAATAAATGTCCAGGACCAGATAGATATATTGCAGAATACTACAAGACTCAAGTTGAATTCCTCTCAATGATCCTTCTCAGGGTATTCAGAGCAATACAGAAGGGAGAGCCAGTACCCCCTTCATGATGTTATGCCACAATATCAGCCATCTTAAAACCAGTCAAGCCAGGGGAGGTCTGCACCTCATACAGATCCATATCTATATTAAATTGTGATTATTGAGTATTTGGCTCTGTATTGGCCAAATAGTTAGAGAAGCTACTCCCTCAACTGATAGATAAGGATAAAACAGGTTTTGTGTTGCAATGACAAATGCAAGATAATGTAAAAAGTAGAGGTGGGCAAGCCAGAGCAGGCTCAAGCTTATTGCCTGGCTCAGCTCAGCTTAACCTCTGTAAGCAGTTGAGAGCCAAGGTCAAGCCAAGCCAATTATGCTCAAAGTAAGCATTTTTGTCAGCCTGAGCAGTTACTATAGTGTCTGAAACATTCAACTCCTATGTAGAAAACAGCTAGTGTTTTGGCTTGTAAAGTCAAGCCAAACCCTTGGCTTGGATCTAGTTTGGCTCTAGGTGAAAATTCCTGGCTTGCCCACCTCTAGTAAAAAGAACTCTGCACCTTATCAGACAGGTACAAAACCAAAAGACCCTAACTCTACTGCTCAGCCTCAATGCTGAGAAAGCCTTTGATAGTGTCTCCTGGCACTGCCTTTTTCAAGTATTGACCTCCTTTGACTTGCCTGAGACGTTAGTCTCACCCATACAGCACATCTGCACCTCACCTAAAGTCATGGTATGAGTCAATGGAACCATATCACTTCCCTTTCTCCTAGGGAGTGGAACAAGACAGTGGTACCCTTTATCCTTGCTTTTATTCACTCTTATATTGAATCCTAGGCCCACCTGGGTAGGCAACACCTGAGAATTCAAGGGAAAAAAACAGACCATCTGCATAAATTGGCACTTTATATGGACAATCTCCTACTACAGTATTTACCACAGACCCAGAAATTTCTCTCCCTGTACAACATAAGATCTTAAACATATTCTCAGACATTTCAGGATACAAACTAAATGTAACAAAAATGGAGGTACTATAATTTAATTATACCCCCTTATTTACCATTAGAGATGCTTGCCACTAACACCCCCAACAATGCTATTTGATAAATGGAACAGGATAATATCTCACTTTCTCTGGGAAGGGAAGAAACCCAGCATAATGTACAAGTCATATGTTCCTATGTTCGTAAGTCTTAATAGTTAACTAAGGGGTGGTTGTTTAACCAGGAGAGGCACACTAAGCTGAAACTTGTTTCCAGGTATGACCTGGGAGCACAAGAAAGTTAATTGGCTTGCTCAGGGTCACACAGTATGCAAGTGGGGGGCTTTGGGATTCAAATCTGCAAGTCTGGAGACCTGGGTTTGAATGCGACAGCCCCTACCTGCATACTGTGTGACTCTGAGCAAGTCACTTAACTTCCCTGTGCTCTGAGATCACACCTGTAAACAAGCCTTCAGCTTAGTGTGTTTCTCCTGGTTAAACAATTGGAAGAAAAGGGGAAAAAAAATAAAAATAACCAGGTCTCCAGGTTTGAGCTCAGAGCCTTAAACCACTGTACTATACTGTTTCCCTAAAGATAGAAGGGGTCTGGCATTGCCAAGCGTGATTAGATATTTTCAAGCAGCCCAGATTCACACAGTGCTATATCAGCTAGCCACTGTTTATGCAGCCCACTAGAAGGAGTTACAACTTGTCCAACAAGATCTCTACCCATTTAGAAAATCTGTTCTATCAATGTAGCAGTGTCAGTGGCTCAGCAGGTAGCACACTCGCCTCTGAGGCCAGGAGAACAGGAGGCTGCTGGTTCTATCCCCACACCAGGCACTTGGGTTAATATCCCAATACTGACACTGCAGTGCAGCATGAGTGGGGTGCTGCACTCCTGAGGTGCCATCTTTCAAATGAGAAGTTAAACTGAGGTTCCATCTGCCTGTTCAGGTGGTAGTTCAGGTGGATGTTAAAGATCCCATGACACTTCTCAAAAAGAGTAGGGGAATTTCCCCTGGGCAAATTTCCCCCCATTCACCAAAAATACCACCAACAGCTTAATCTGGTTCAATGTGAGTTGACATTCATCTGTATCCCCCTCCCCCGGGTCGTGCCTGAAAATAGGCAGAATTTGTCTAGTGCACTTACCAGGTCAACAAAACATAAATAAAAATAAAAAAGCTCCCACTTAGTAAAACAGAATAGACCCAGAACCCTCTAATGATGACCCCTCTCACATGTTAGGTAAAAACCCTAAAACTGCCACAGATAGGAACACACGCACACTTGATCACATCTCTAGCATACAATAGAGACTTTGCACCAGTATGGATAGATATAATTTTTTAGCAATAGGCTAGGCTGTTTACCTGTTTTTGCCAGAAGAAGGGGTTGGCCCCACCTTCAATCCCTGCCTACCACTTACAACCTACCACAACAGGATTTCTTTTGGTATCTAGATAGGGAGGAGACCAACGTGTGGCTGGCTGTCAGTGTTTGTCTCTGTCAGTAGTTTAGTTATCTTGGATTTTCATGTGTTTCTGCTTGGAGGAACTGGACCATTCTTGGATATGATATCTATAAACGTTTCCTGGACTAAGAAACTGTAAAACATCACCACCAGATATTAGCATTCTCATTATAAATCAACTTTTTTGGAAGCCATCAAAAGGAAAAATAAGGTCAGTAAATCTGTTATACAAGCTCTGAATTGTGAAATGCTGCATTGAATCCACATTTCCATCTGACTCGTTCCTTTACAGATCTGTGCTTGTCTTTGAGGTCTATTCACAACCACTCACAACCATTTTGGAGAACAAAGGGAAGACACTAACAAAGGATTTTTATATCCTGCTTATGCCCCAGACCAGTGTTCATCATCATCAGGAATTTAACACATTCTGGGTCTTTGATCTACAGTAACAACAGTTTACTGGTCCCCAGTAGTTCACCATTTCCTGTGGATTTGATTATTTTTCATCATTTGACTCCTGGTACCTTGGACAAGATTACTGTATTACATATGCACCTATCTGATCCCAGTAGCTGCACTGATAAACATCTGACCACGTTTTTTACACTGCTCATCAAGCGTCCCCCTCGAGGAAAAGGTGCAGCTGCTGCTGTGCGACCATCTTGTACCATCTACTTCACTCTCTTGTCCTACTTTTGCTGCTTCTTTCAGGGAATGTGCACCCCAACCCAGGACCCACCCCCACTAGACTGCCTAAACACAAAGGGCAACTAACTATTGTCTCCTTAAACATCAACAGTTTCCTACCCAAGTTCTCCCAGTTCCAGGCTTTGGTACAGGTGAGTAACTCAGACATTATTGCACTCATGGAAACCTGGCTTTCCCCAAAAATCCTGGATGCATCAATCTCCCTAGATTTCTACTTTTCTTCACTCCTCTCTGGACTCTGGCTCTCTAGCAGGCGCAGTGTTTGTTGACTTATCAAAAGCCTTCAATACTGTTTCCCATCCCCTCCTGCTGGATGCCCTCAACCACACAGGCTTTGCCACTGGGCCAGTCTCCTGGTGCTCCAGCTACCTGTCTGCCTGCTCCCAGTGTGTTAAAATTAATGGGACACTCTCCAACGCCTGTCCTATCCACTCTGGTGTTCCCCAGGGCTCCATTCTAGAGCTCTTGCTCTTTTCCCTATATCTCAATTCCCTGCCAGGTGCATGTGCTGGTAAACTCTTACTTTATGCAGACGATGCCGTTATCTTTGCCTCTGACCCTAACCCTATCACCCTTCAGAACTCCTGCAATTATCTTATAATGACACTGAAGCCTGGTTCAAAGAGCATAGACTTGTAATAAATCTTAAAAAAACAAAAACCATGCTCTTTGCCCACCCCCAAAACAAAGCTTGTAAATTTTCCATTTCAGGTCCTCGCCAGTTCCAAGTTCCCACTCGAGCAAGTGTACTTGTACAAGTACCTTGGGATATCTTTCGACCCTGCTCTCACATTCCATGCCCACATTTCTGCCCGAGCCTCAGCCTCCAATATTCGGCTGGGTATCCTTTACCGCCACAAAAACTGTCTACCCCGACCCCCTCCGACTCGCGGTCATGTCCTCTATACTGTCCCTAGTAGATTATGGTTTGCCAGTTTATGGGGCTGCTGACCAGACCTCCCTAAAAAAAATCTGCCTCACTTTAAATAAGGCATGTAGGCTAATGACTGGGGTTCGCAGACTAACACATACCTGCCATTTATATGCCCAGGCTAATCTGCTTGACCTAGATGAACATCTTAGATATCAAATCTGCCTCCTAACAAAAAAAACTCTCCTTGGTCTATCCCCACCTGGGTTGACTGCCTCTATCCACCAAGCAAACTCACTAGTGCAAACTCGAACCTCCTGCAAAACCACACTGTTAGTACCGAGGGCAAGGACCTCACAAGGACAAAGGGCCTACTGCTACAGAGCCCCATCCTGGTATAACACCCTCCCCACCAGTATTGCTGATGCTTCCACGATCTCTCGTTTCAAAACCTCCCTTCGTAATCACCTACTTACTATGCTCAGCTGTGGCTAAGTTTACTCTTGCTCAATTGCTCTGACAAAGCTCCCCGAGTGGCTGCACCCAACCTATTACCTACCACTATCTATAGTCCTATTTTCTTCTCCGCATGTCTCTACAATGCTTATTTCTGTATAGTCCCACCGCTGTTTGCCTGATGTACAAATTATTCTGAACCTACTTGTGCTCTGCCAATCCTGTAACCTTAAAATTGTAACCATTTTATGTCTTCGTGTTCATCCAAATTTTGTACTCTTTTATATTGTAAAAAGCGTGTTTGTACTGTTTTTGTCCTCTCTGTGACGAGGTACCTTTGTAAATGAGCCCCTGGGCAAAGGTTGTAAACTGATGTTTAATAAATAAAACTCCTTCAGGCAAGGTGCCTAGTCTATACCAAATCTGGAATAAAGCTGCAGGCCCTTGACTCCAGCCTACACACAAAAAAGGTCCAAATCCTGAATCTTAAGCTAAGCATAGGTCAACAGAACAAAACACTGCTGCTCTCTACAGTATATATACCACCTGGGCACCAAACTACCAGACTAAAACTAGTTGCAGACAACCTGCAGCAGTCAGGTAATAATTTGGAGAAGATTGTTATAGGTGACTTTAACATAAACTGGCACTCCCCAAAGGAGACAAAAGCCAGGGATCTAATATCCAGCCTATTCCTAACCCAGATGGTAACCGATAACACTTGGATCAACTACAAAACAGGGAGCAGCTTCCTTATAGACTGGCTCCTTTCCACACATCCAGAGCATACATCAGATGTCACCATCCTGCCTGACAGCCTCAGTGATCACTCCCCAGTGAAGTGCACCTGGACAAACAATTTCACAAAAGGCCCACCTAAGGTGTCCAAAAATCACTGCCTGAGGCCAGGGCTACTTGATCATTTCAAGCAGTACCTATCACAACTGGACTGGTCTCCTTTGGCAGGAGATATTGATGGTAA
Organism: Neoceratodus forsteri; assembly: GCA_016271365.2. Lineage (NCBI taxonomy): Eukaryota > Metazoa > Chordata > Ceratodontiformes > Ceratodontidae > Neoceratodus > Neoceratodus forsteri. Next base: position 765,234,746 of record CM057451.1, read on the forward strand.
TGAGGCCTTGAATTATTTCATAATGAACTTCAACGGTGCTTGTGATATGTTTGCTCCATACAAAACAAAGAAAGTCAGGGTACCTCCAACCCATGGCTCACTAACTCCCTGATCAGTTTAATGAAGAACAGAGACAATCTCTGACACACTGCAAAATCACCTGAAACTTCTGCATCACTCATTGCCTACAGGGCAGCTAAAAACACCTGCACCAAACTCACTTGGCAGGCAAAAGCTTCCTACTAGGCACAAGTGCCTGTTTTCAGAGGTGACCTGGGAGCGCTGGACGGTTAAGTGACTTGCTCAGAGTCACACAGTATGCAAGCGGAGGTTTGTGAGAATCAAACTCAGGTCTGGTCTGCTGGATGTATCAAACTCATTCACACCTCATTCCTCTAACCTAGCAATGGGGCCTGATGGGATTCATCCCAGAATTCTAAAAGTACTAAGGGTAGAACTAGTGACACCACTGACTACCCTCTTTTACAAATCATAGGAGGATGGGGTGGTACCTGAGGACTGGAGGAGGGCACATGTGATTCCCCTTCACAAAAGTGAGAGCAGGGCAGAAGCAGGAAACTACAGACCTGTTAGTTTAACCTCAGTGATAGATAAAATGATGGAATCACTTCTGAAGGAAAGTACTGTTGAGTACCTAGAGACCAGAGGGGCACAGGACCCAAGGCAGCATGGATTCACAGTGGGAAGTTCATGCCAGATGAATCTAATAGATTTCTTGGACTGGGTGACCAAAGTAGTAGATCAGGGAGGGGCTGTGGACATGGCCTACCTAGACTTTAGCAAGGCATTTGACACAGTCCCACACAAAAGATTAATATACAAGTTAGCCAGCCTGGGAGTGGGTCCCAAGATGATAGCCTGGGTAAAGAATTGGCTGAAGAATAGGACACAGAGGGTAATAGTAAATGGATTCCACTCTGAAGAAAGGGGGGTTACTAGTGGGGTACAGCAGGGTTCAGTATTAGGACCGGTCCTCTTCAATGTCTTTATAAGTGACATTGCAGAGGGACTAGAAGGAAGAGTATGTCTCTTTGCAGATGACACAAAGATCTGCAACAGAGTTGATGCACAAGGTGGGGTGGAAAGGATGAGAAGGGACTTGGCAAGGTTAGAGGAATGGTCAAATGTATGGTAGCTTAGATTCAAAGCAAAGAAGTGCAAGGTAATGCACCTGGGAAACAAAAACCCAGGGGAAGAGTACACAATGGAGGGTGAGATACTAATGAGAACAAAAATGGAAAGGGACCTGGGATAGTCATATCAGATGACTTAAAGGTAGGCAAGCAATGTGAGAGGGCAGTAAGGAGGGCTGGGGGGATGCTGGGATGAATAGGGAGATGCATCACCAGTAGAAAACAGGAAGTTGTTATCCCTCTGTACAGACAGCTGGTGAGGCCCCCTCTGGAGTACTGCATGCAGTTCTGGAGACCCAATCTCCACAAGGACATAGACAGGGTGGAAGCTGTCCAGAGGAGGGCAACTAAAATGGTGCAGGGTCTGCACCAGAAGACATATGAAGAGAGGCTAAAGGAGCTTACAATGTTTAGCCTCGAGGAAAGGAGGGAGAGAGGGGACATGATAGAAACTTTCAAGTACCTCAAGGGAATCAACAAAGTCCAACAGAGTAGCATCTTTAAAAAAAAGGGGTGTGCAAGAACAAGGGGGCACAATTTGAAGATAAGGGGGGGCGGCTCAGAGGTAATGTAAGGAAGTATTTTTTCACAGTGACGGTTGTGGATGCATGGAATGGCCTTCTGGAGGAGGTTGTGGAGTCAGGAACAGTGGTTGAATTCAAGCATGCACGGGACAGTCATAAGGCAATTCTAGGGGTTGGGGGTAGAAAGAAGTAGGCTGCTGGTTAACTAGGATCTGCAGCTTATCCATTAGTTAGGGAAATGGGCAGACTGGGTGGGCCAAGTGGTCCTTATCTGCCGTCAGATTCTATGTTTCTATGATTCTATGTTTCTCTAGGCTATACTGCCAGCCCTAAGACTTCTTAAGCAAGAGCTGGGGCTCCGGTAGGGAATTCTGGAACTCCATAAAATCCCTAACAGGAAAGACCCCTAAGGCCACACCGAATCTACTAGTAACAAGAAAGGATCCCCTCCCTGCTGACTACTTTAAAGATCATTTTGTAAAACAGCACCCCACTACCCCTCTTGACCCCCCAAAGATGTAATACCACCATTCTACTTTAAGCAGGTCACCAAGTCTGAAACCACCAAGCACATTAAGAAGGTTCTTGGCAAGACCAAGATGGGGGCTGATCTAGTTGATATGAAACTCATGGGTCTTCTCCCAAATGAATTGGCTGGTCCCCTCTTGATGGTGTTTAATGCATCTCTAAGAACAGGGGTGTTTCCAAAACTATGGAAGTTAGCCAATGTCATGCCTGTCTTTAAAGCCGGGGACAAAACTCTAACATCCAACTACAGACCAATATCCATTCTACCACCCCTCTCGAAAGCACTTGAAAGAATGGTCTCGGAGCAGCTTACAGAGTATCTTGATACAGTAAATATAACCTACTTTGCCTACAGCAGCATAGGTTCCAAAAAAAGCACTCCACACTTACCGCCCTTGTTGATTACTCTTCCCAGTTTTATGATGACTTAGATAATGGGGAGGCAGTTGGCTCAGTTTTCATCGACCTTACAAAGGCCTTTGACTCTGTTAACCACAAACTACTCCTAAACTGCCTCCATTCAACAGGTCTATCCCCAGACACCGTACTGTAGTTCAGAAGCTACTTCACAAACAGGTCAGGAGTGAAAATTGGAGACACTTTTTATCATCTGCTAGGGAAGTGTTCATCAGGGTCCCACTGGGCTCTATTCTTGGCCCACTGTTTTTCAGCCTCTTCATCAACTCTGCACCATCTGTATGTACAGCACAAACTATTCTCTATGCTGATGATGCAGTGATATCAGTCGCTGGGAAAGATCACAACTACATCACAACCGAACTCCAAGACAGCTTCCTCAAGCTTGAATCCTGGTTCACACAAAACATACTACTACTAAACCATAAAAAAATGAAAAGTTTGCTCTTCTCTACCTCCCAAAGCAAAAAGAAATACCAGCCTTTGCTCATTCAGAACCATAATGGTGAAACACTGGAACAAGTAACAAAGTTCAAATACTTGGGCATCACTTTTGATGATACACTAACCTTTTTCGGCCACATAGACTCAGTCGTCAAGCCAGCAAACACAAAACTTGGGGTCCTCTATTGCCATAGGCACTGTATGACACCAGATGCTCTGAAACTTGCCATCAGTAGTTCAGTGATGTCCTCCATAGATTATGGTCTGCCTATCTATGGGACAGGCACTAAAACTGCCCTAAACAGGGTCAGCACATTACTAAATAAGGCCTGTCAACTAGCCATAGGGGCTGCCCAGGACACCCACACCTGCATGCTCTACACCAAAACTGGATGGCTCACACTCCATCTTAAAGCACAATACCAAACCTGCCTACTTCTGAAAAAAAGTAATTTTGGGGCTTTCTCCCCCTGCACTGGGCTGCCTCTTTATGCTGGCAGTTCCCACCAAATTAACAAGAAGCACGGCTACAGACAGGTTGGTGAGTCCCTTCAAAAGGACAGAACTCACCCAGAACTCCACCCCGTACCAAGGACCAAAATGGTACAATGAGTTACTTGCTAACCTTACAGAATCACCCAAGATTAGTTCCTTCAAATCTGGGCTCAGATCCCTTCTTGACATAAAAAGAATGGTGCTTGTCTGCACTAATATGGCAGAATTTCAGCCACCCAACCCTCTCCCTTTCACCCCACCCTTACCTAACACCCTCTCCACCCCCTAACCATACAGTTTCCTATCACTAGAATCCACCTTGCTAACTTCTGCCCCCCGCTCCTGGGTGTCACCATGTCTCCCTTCCTGTCAGCACCAACTCACCCATGTTTACCCCTGTTTGAGTTATACACCTGTGCCTCTTCCAGGGGCACATAGCAGTTTACCTTTGGTACCTCATGGGAAGAGATGACTGTTGTGTGACTGCCCCTGCTACCCAGTCTCCTCCCCCTTCCCATCACCACCCCTAGGCCAGTAGGTCTCTAATGAAGTGGGGTGTGGTGGGGAAGGCACAAGCTTAGTTGGAGTCAAAACTGGAATATTTCCTCCCTAACTGCTGTCAACTGAGCAGGGAGCTCCCTGAAGGTCCTGCAGAAAGGGCAGTGTCCCCTTCTCCAAAGCATAATCTTGGAGATGAGTGCCCCACAATCACTACAGCTAATTACCTCTCCACTCACCCAGTTAAATGCCTTTACTACAGGCCTAAGATTAAGTTACTTAGAAGTATGTGGTACTAGGCTAAGAGGTCTTCAGTGTGCTATAGCCACTTACATAGCTTCCTATGACAAAGTAACACGAAATAATTCATAATGCTTCCACAAATGCAATCTCCAAAAAATATAAGGAACATTTAAAACTTAGTTTCTCAGAAGAGTCAAGTAAAAGGATTTGTCCAGTACAGCCAAATTCCTCAGAAAAATATATGATACAGAAATATGTTACTACTGGTAACTTAAGGAGAGGCCAAAAAACACAAGTATAAGCTGCCGCTAACTAACAAAAGGTAATACTGGATAATATAGCCCACTCACCCCAATATGAAGCATAATACATTAAAAATATTTTTTTTTCATATGTATCTTTTTAAACTAGAATATCCAGCTTTCCTGATGAAGGGTTTATGCCGAAACGTCGATACTGATTTATTGATGCTTGAAGATATTAGTATTACCTTTTGTTTCTCAGAAGATTCCAAATTCTGTCAGACTTTCTTGTTTTATTGTGAACAACTGATTGCTATGGACTGATGGAATATGTCATAAGATTCCAAACATGATGCCTAGGATGTTTCTTTGCAACACAGAAAAAAATGTTTTTATTTTGAAAATTTGAACATATGCAAAACAGGAATCAAACAAAAATGTATTTCCAAAATGCTAGATTCTCCCATTAGATGACAGCAGTAGAGCCACTTCCATGGCTTGTTTTCAGAATGTGTCTTCTGCTGACATCTGTGCTGCTGCCAGATGGAGTACTGTTCATACATTCACTAAACATTCCAGTCTGGACATTGTCTTTCTTAGATGTGCCCACTTTGGCCTTCCTGTTCTGAAGGCTTCCTGTCTTAGGGTCTTTCAGTCTTTGTTACCTCCTGTGGTGCTTTGATACTGCATGGAAATCATTCTAATAGTGTAGCTCAATGGAGGGAGATGTCATCAAAGAAAGTAAAGTAGTTACTTGTCATAACAGTAGATCTTCAAAATAATCTCCTCCATTGAGCCACAGCTCACAGTCCCTCCTTCCCCCTCTTTTATTCTAATTTTTTTACTGGAAATCCTGCCTGCCTTTGCACACTGATTATTCTTCCTTAACCCAATTAGGGCACAATTAATCTCAGTTTCCATATCGTCTACCATGTGCCTGGTTATGGTCCTGAATTGCTTGGTCCCTGTCAGTCTGATAATCCCCTGAGTTTGTCTCTGGAAGGGAACTGAAGCATGCTGGGGCTATCCACATTATACAGGTGGCAATAACACATGTCGACGTGGATGACCACAGCTAGCAAAAGTTTCTGGATGTTGTTTTTTTTGTAGACTTTGTTTCTCACTGGGACAAAGGAACTCTCTCCAGATACCTTGCCAGCCAGGCTCTACCTCCTGGTCTGAAGCTTGATATTCCAGGCCAACCCCACCCAGTGGATCTCCTGGCTCTGAGCCCCCTGAGGTGGGACCACCCTCCATGGTGCTCTATCTACAATCAAATGCGCTGGGCAGGAGTCGGCAGAACCCCTGGAAATTGAGCCCATCAATGGCAGTGTGGCCGAGACTGGAGGCTCCTTCGCTTATCCTTGGCCTGGGGTTTTCTTTCTTTAGGTTGCCCCTTGGAGCCAGATGTGCAGTGATGCCTACACAGAGAAGCCGTGAGCATCCGTCATGCTCCTCCCCTTCTGTTCCAGGCACATGTAGTACTCCCCAGTCTCCACTGGATGTCACTACTGCGCCGTGGATCCCCAGAACCCACCCCAAGAAGTGGAAAGCTGTCCTCTAGATGCTCAATCCTCTCCCTTCCCTGCCAACCCCCAACAGCCGGGGCTCGTTCCTGAACCTGGGTCACTTGCGAGATGTGGCATCCAGTGCCTCAACCCTCAGCACCACCAGGCCAGTTTCTGGGTGTTCTTGATGCTGATGACTTACAGTTCCAATGGCAGGCTCATGGAGGAGATTTTCACAAAGATCTGCTGTTACTGTAATTTTTTATTGATTTATTTATTTGGAAATTTCTGACCAGGAGAGGCACTCTGATCTGAAGCTAATTTCCAGGTGTGACCCTGCTTAAGAAAATAGGGTATACAAAATACATAACACAGACACAGTTCCCAGTTACAATAAAGTGCAATCAGAGAGCACAATTAATACAGGAGTAAGTGCCATATGAGCAAACAAGGCAAAAAACAACAATTAGCTATTTCAGCCACACCTACATTGGGGTAGGAGGAAATTGCATGGGACACAATCAGGGAGAGGGAAAACCGGAGCAGGGGAAGGAAGGAGTTTCAGCTGATATCTGGCAAAGGAGTGGGGATGAGAAATGGTGAAGGTACAAAGATCATTGAAGCAGAGGGAGCAGGAGGCAGAGGGGATTAGGGAGAGGAGTGATGAAAGGTAAGAGGAAAGGGACCCAAACCAGTATTTAGTTATGAAGGAGACACAGTGGGTCTGGTGACATGAGGGTAGAGGGAGAATGGATAAGGTGGAGTAAAGTGAGCAATGAGAGGTACAAGAAGGGGAGCTAGTAGCAGAGCAGCAGAAGGAGTTGCAGAGTGTGTCAACTCTGGTCAGGGAGGTGGAGGGGTGGTGCCATATACTATGTCTATATAGTCAAAGAGTGGAGGCACCATTGTGGTGACTAGCTCTCAGTGGACCTGTGGAAACAAACAATCTTCATTGCAAAACAAAGCACCAAATTTAGGGCAGAGCTTGGTGTGGATGGTGTCAATGCTGGCAGAGAAGTCAAGCCGTCTGTCTAGCCACACCAAGGTACCTGAAGGACTGAACCACTTCTAAAGGGGTGCCATCCAAGGTGGGGAAGAAGGGCAGAGTTTGGAGTTTGGCCAGTTTCTTGCTGGTGCCAAAGGTCATGGACACAGTTTTTTTGTGTTGACCCAGAGATGGTTTGAGTGGAACCAGCATAGGACATTGTGGAAGTCTTAGTGGAGCAGACATTCCATGGCTGTTGTGGAGGGACCAGATGTGTATATGACTATGCCATCTGCATACATATGAATGTGCAAGTTGGCACAGGCCAAGGGGAGGTTGTTAAGGAAAATGGAGAAGAGAATAGGACCCATGATGGAGCCCTGTGGGAAGCCAGCCTGGATAGGAAGTGGTGGTGATAGGGCATTACCAGTCTGTACTGGCTGTAGATGGCCCATGAGGTAAGAACAGAACTAGTCAAAAGCAGGAGCTTAGAGGCCAGCAGAACTCAGTTTATCCATTATGAGTGGGTGGCACACCAAGTTGAAAGCCTTGGCTACATCGATGAAGATGGTAGCTGCGATGTGCCCCCAGTCCATCCCTGAGAAGACAGAATCAGTTACACACAACAGGGAGGAGATGGTGGAGTGATGCTTCTGGAAACCAGACTAGGACAGGGAGATGAAATCAGTGGAGGAAAGGAAATCAGAGAGTCTGGTGAGAACAAGCTTCTTTTGCAGTTCAGCAAGGGAGGGGAGGAGGGAGACTGGCTGGAAGAGGAGAGGAAATCAGAGAGTCTGGTGTGAACAAGCTTCTCTTGCAGCTCAGCAGGTGAGGGGAGGAGAGGGGGGAGAGAGTGACTGGAACTTCCCTGGAGAAGAAGGATCCCCTCTTTATATAGTGGAAGAACTTAAGACAACTTTCAGGACTGAGGGACAGCACTAAGGGAGAAGAAGAGGTTGAGTAGGTGAGTCAGAGGAAATGCTATGGCAGGATGAGAGATATGGAGGAGTTTAGGATCTAGCCCATGAGGGTCGGACTTCTGCAGGTTGAAGGAGTAAAGGGCAGTCAAAGTGTCCTAGGTAGTAACGTGGGGAAAAGAAACCCTGGGAGGGGAGAAGAGGGAGAGGGAACATTAGGTGGAGCTATGAAGGCTGAAGGTAGAGTGGAAGTGAGAGCACAAGTAGTGAAGACCTCACTGAAGTGAGCAGCAACACAGGAGGGACCAGATTCAAGTTAACCATTCCCCAGGAAGAAAAGGGAGTTGATTGGGTGGGAGGGACAAAGAATGAGTGTATTACATTCCAGAACTTTGAGGAGGCATTAAGGTTGTTCTGAAGGTTGGTCTTGAAATATTGTGATTTTGCAGCCCAGACAACCTTTGTTCAGGAGCTTCTGATGGTCCTATTGTATGTAAGAAGAGGTCATGAAGGGAGTGAGATCATTTGTAGTGTGCCCAGGTGTGACCACTGGACTTGCACTGATCAATGATTTCAGGGGTAAATCAGGAGTGATGGTGAGTTTTGACCCTGGATTTTCTGAGCGGTGTGTGCCTGTCCAAAACTGTGGAGAAGTTGGAGTGAAACTTGGAGAAAGCAATGCCGGTATTAGTGGTGATGGGTATGGCTGTTCAATCTGCAACAGCAAAGTCACTCAGGACAGCAGTAGTGTTAAGTGACTGGAGAGATCTGGTCCAGATGTATTTAGAGGAGGACGGTGGAAGCCAGATCTTTTTGATGCAGAACATCTTGCAGTAGTCACTGAGGCATCCAGCAAGATACCTGCTGCAACAATACAGTGCGGGTGGGAGGAGAGAACCCAGTCCAGGGGAGAATGGTTGTGAAAGCTGTGGTTGAGCCAAGTGATTCTGGTGATAACCTGCATGGGATTATGGGACTCAACCTTGTGTTTGGCTGGCCTGGATGCCTGAGAGAGCCAACTGACATTAAAATCCCCTAGAAAGATGAGCTCACCAGCAGAGGAATGAAAGGCGATGGTAGAGAGGAAATCAACCAGGAGGGAGGAGGATATTCTTAGTGAGGCATAGAAAACCCCAATGAAGATGGGCAGAGAGGAGGGAAATTATAGCATGACAAGGAGAAATTTGTGAGAGAAAGTAAGTTACTGCTCTTTCTTCTGAGCAATCAAGATTTCTTTGGTGGGCACCAGTTGTCAGTAGTCAGGCAGCTCCATGAGATCTGTATTGCAGCATTTCAAATATATAGTACTTAGAAATAGTTCAGTGAAGTATCATCTCTCTCAGTTCTTTTGTTCTAGGAAAGCATCTTTAGTTAGGTCTCACTTTCCAGGCTTTGTTTCCTTACACATGGGTGCCCCATGGATTGGCTTCACAGATCTCTGGTGTTAGAACTTTATGCAGGCATCAGGGGAGGGAGAGAGAGAGAGAGAGAGAGGAAGAGAGGAAGAGAGAAAATTCTCTTTGTTCAAGTTCTAAAATGAAGTCCCGCCAGATTTTTATTATTCATGAGATTGCTTCATGCCTGTCAAGTCCTGAATGAACACTTCTGAAGAAAAACCATTTCATGTGTATCTCAGTTCCTGGAGGTGCTCCAGACTTCTTCCATTTGTCCTTTGGAATCTAAAAATGTATTTTACAAGAATATACTATACGATAGGTGATTATAACACGTGACATTCTTTCATAAAATACAACTGGACTGGATTCATTCTGTGTTAGCTATGGTTTTAAAGATGGTTCATTTTGCAACACTGGTCACATACACCATTGTGAAAACATACTCATGCCAAATGGCCTTGTGATTTAAGGTCTCTTATTTGATGAAGCTAGTGGTACAAAAACACAGAAAAACAATATTGTATCTGTTCCGTGGTCTAGCTTTCATTTCTGTCTCATTTTGTGACTTTCCCTGGGAAATTAACACTTTTCTTCCATCTTGCATAGACATAATCCATGTATATGGTCTTAAACTGTGTTCTTCTCATGTGGACTGTCTATGCAATAGCCAATTTTGCATATGAATTACAACTTAAAATCTTTTTATGTTTTATATGTTACTTCTGATAAGGAATAATACTAATTAAAATAAATAAAATGATAAACTCAAAGTATTATCTCTGATTAAATAATAATAAATAGGTTGTACCCTAACCTAATTATTCCAACATCTACTCTCCTTTTTGAAGTTAAAGTAGATCTTATAACATGATTCCTATTCAAAACTCAGTTAAATATATTACAAATGGGTATACACACTGATGTTCCATTTATCATAATGACAATAATAAGATATTCTTTAACATTTCATTTTTAGCATCTTAAGAATATGCACTTTTTTGTACATGCATACACATAATTTCATACAGTATGTAGGATGGTGATATGTAATCTACATGGGAGTAAACGTTGCATACACATGGCCTTTTTGTATTAACTGTCTATCTTTTGTGAGAACATGCTAGCAGTCTTTCATTTTCATACATTTTCACAGACAAAAGTTCATAAAGTCTGTCAGGACATGACTAATTATCTCAAGTATAACTCTTCAGATCCTTGCTGTGAGGTTGAGATGGATATCTCAGGTGCTCTCTCCTTCTGCATCTTCATCTGTAATAACAAACAATTGAGGTTTGTGTGTATCATGTGGTTTCAACTGATTCATATGTCCCCATTTAAGTACAGTTCAACCAGTGTTCTTTTTAATCTTAATTTGTCAGGTTGTACTGTAGGTTATAGTTGTTTTTAATGACAAAGTCCATTTCAAGTCTTTAGAAATTTATTTTGTGGGGCCTTATTGCTGCTATAATTGAAATAGAATACATCAGACTTGATTTTCAAAGGTCAGAGAATGATACAAGGTGCTTGGGCCAGAAAAGAATGACACAAGGAGCAAGCTGCATCAAAACTTACATCCATTCTGATTTTCAATGCTGTTTGCATCATAAGTGGAACTGCTTGTGCCAAAATCACTTGCATCAGGCTTGCATCATAAAAATGGGTGTGCTATGTCACGATGGAGCTTGTGTCAAACAAATGATGCACCATCCCCTTTTTTTGGATTTTCAGAGGTGGAAGCTGTTGGCACTGCACTGAAAATGCATGTCACTATTAGACTAGCCAGAGCTGGTCTAACTGACACTGGATCATATAAAGGAGAGGGTAGATTATGTAGCAGGTTGGTTATAGAGCCAATATTCCCCAGTGAGACTAGTTTAGAGCAATTTGGGGACTTAACATGCCATTGTCTTGACCATTTCATCCGTTGTATCTTTTTACTGAGCTTGAGTCATTCTCACCCCATGCATCGTCTTTTTGATGCAACTTGAGTCATTCTCACCCCATGCATCGTCTTTTTGATGCAACCTAAGTCATTCTCACCCCATGCATCGTCTTTTTGATGCACCTTGAGTCATTCTCTCTCCATGCATCATCTTTTTGATGCAGCTTGAGTCATTCTCACCCCATGCATCATCTTTTTGGTGCAACTTGAGTCATTCTCACCCCATGCATCATCTTTTTGAAGCAGCTTGAGTTATTCTTGCCCCATGTGTCATCTTTTTGATGCAGCTTGTGTCATTCTCGCTTCATGCATTACTCATATTTTTGACTCAGCTTGAATCATTGTCACCCCCTGCATCAACTTTTTGAATCAGCTTGAGTCATTCTCACCCCCTGAATCATATTTTTGACTCAGCTTGAGTCATTCTCACCACATACATTTTTGACTCCACTTGCATAACTCTCTTCACATGCAACATATTTCTGACACAGCGGATCTCTTGCATCATTTTGGGGGAATTTGCCACAGAGAATGCATGTCTTGCAAAATACAGTGCACAGTATTTTACGCATAAGGATTTGATGCTAGGTGGTTGTTTGACATACTTTGCATCAGTCTAAGGGCCCTTTGAAAATCCAGCCTCTTGTCTTCAATCTGGAATTTCTTGGAAGTTGCTTTCTATCATAACAGGCCTTGAAACTTTCCACACTTTTCTTGATAGTTCTTTGTGCAAATGCAAATTCTTCTTGAAGGTGTTGTCTTAGATGGGTTAAATATTTGTGTACTGCAGCAGCAGCAGCTGATGTTGTTGTATATAAGAGATGAAGAGCAAGCACCATCTCTATACCAGTCATCATTTCAAAAGGTGAAATTCCTGCAGATTTGCTAGGGGGTGCACATATTACCATTAGAACAAGTGGAAGTTTTACATCCCAATCCTTTCCAGAACTGCTGACATACTTATTTAGGATGCTCACAATAGTTTGATTCATGCATTCCACTTGGTCACAGGATTCTTGGTGAACACATACAGTTTCCTTTTTATAAAATGTCCAGATTAATTGAAGAGTAATTAATCCACTGGATGAGGACATGATGTATTCCTGCTCCTTACCCCAACACACACATGTTTTCTGGCAGCTTCCCAACAGGAATAGCACATTTTAAAATGATTAACCAATTATAGTTTCTAACCTTTGGTGGGCTTCTATAGTAACAACTTTTAGTATACTGTAGGACTCTGGGCTTGCAAATGGCATTGAGGTAAAGGGACCAGAGAGAAAAGCCTGCTAAGCAATTAGATACATGGAGTTTGATGGTAGAAAAAGACCAAATGGCTTATCTAGACTGCCACTTTTCTGCAGATTTATTCTATCAGATACCTTATGTTAATATATATATATATATATATATATATATATATAATATAGCCCATTTAAGGTTTGAATCACTCTACCCATCCCCACCCCTTCCCCATTATATGACAGTGAAGATTTTTCTTTTGACTTTTTTATTTTGATATTGTGGCAAATGGATTCTGTATTACAGCTCTTATATAAAAGTGTTATTAATGATAGATTTATTTGAATTTTGATGACCGGCTAGGCCCACTGAGACAAAAACAGTTGCTTTTTCAACGGAGACCCGGAATTAAACATCATAAACAAAAACACATATCAGGTAAAATATACACAGGTACAAGGTAATTAGCTGCAAACATTGGGTTGAGAAATTTTACAAACATTAGGCAAAGAGTTCATTCAATATATATAGCAGGCAGTGCAACAAAATTCAGCAAACAGAGTGACAAATAAGGTAGACAAAGGTAAACAATTTATAATACAAATATAAAGTACACTAACAGAAAGGTTAGGCGGCATAAGAAGTGCCTAGCAGCAAAAGAGATGTGCCCACAAGACAAAAAAGGGGTCAGTGAGTGACAAGTACAGGGGGCTGCAGCCCATGCGAAGGATTCCAGCCTCTTTTTTAAACTGTGCTAGAGTGGGGAAGGTGATGACCTCAAATGGCAGATAATTCCATAGAGAAGGGGCTGCAAATGAGAAGGATCTCCTTCTGACTTTATACAATGCCTTAGGGGTGTCCAGTAATGGGCAGGTTACAGATCTTACGACTCAAGCATAATGCTGTGTTGGATTATACCAGTGAGACAGGGTGGAGAATAGGGTTTTAATAACTTAAAGGTAAGGCAGTGTAGGGGATAATGCAGAGTATTCTTAAAAGAGGGCCACCCTAGGGTTCCAAGTACTGAACAGTGGTGAGTTCTGGAGTGGGCACCAGCTGTGAAATGCCCAATCCTGTGATATAGAGTCTTAAGCCTAAATAGGATAGATTCATGAGCCAACTGTAGCACTGGGGCACCATAGAAGAGAACTGCTAGGAGGGCACTGCTGGCAATAGCTAGACAAGCAGTTTTTGACAGGTAGGGAATAAGTCGGTAAAAGAAGACCAATCTTCAGATCTAAAGCTTTAGCTTGGGCATCTACTGTACATGGTGTTCAAAGGTCAAGGCTTGGTCCAGCACAACACCCTGGTATTTAAAGGACTGTTACCACCTCCAGGTTGACACCATTGATGGCAGAGGGTTTAAGGAGATGTTGTGTGTCTGGGCATAGGTTCTTTTGGCCAAGGAGCATAAATTTGGTTTTATTGGCATTAAGCATGTGTTTGTTTTCCAGGAACCAACTTTCTTTTTGAATTTGGTGTTGATCAGGTTTAAGTCAGCAGAGAACCTATATAATATGGCATTGTCTGCATACAACTGAACTGAGGCACCACCACAGTTTAGGGGTATATTTATTTGCTTAGTTAAAGTTGGTAACTGGGAAAGGCACACTGAGCCGAGGCTCATTTCCAGGTGCAACCTGGGGCTGGGGAGAGGGACAAGTATACAAAATAGTTTAAGTATTTAAAATAGTATTATGGGTGAGGAGATTGCAACAATTACAGTGTACAGGCTTTTACAAAAAATGGAAGTTATACAGTATACAATATACAGGCTTTTACAAAAATAGAAGTTAATTAAGCAGTAAGGCATTGCCACAGGTTATGTTAATGGTCTGTTAATCACCCTCTGGGGGTGTAATGTGGCATGAGGCATAGCCTTATTGCTATTATAATAAAAGTGTTTTTTAAATAGTGTTAAACCTTGTTCAGTACATAATTAAGGTCCACATGTACTTTAATAAAAGATTAACATAAGGCTGTTAGAATGTTTACAGCAAATCAGAAAGCTCCATTTTTTAGACCCTTTTTATAATGCATGATATAAATATTATTACAATATACAGAATATAAAGCATAGATGAAAGTGAGACACTTCAGGGAGTAATATTGTATGATAAGGAGAGTGGGAATGCACAAGAGGCCAGGGGAGTTAGGGTGGGGGGGGATCAGAGACAAGGAGGTAGAGGGAGAAGTCTGAAATACCTCTTTAGGGATATTACTGTTGGCAAACTGTGGACAGCAGGGGGAAGGTTGTTGCATAGGGCAGGGAGCTGGTAGGTGAAGGTAAGTTTTCCTGAGAGTGAGTGAGGTTGGGGTATAGCAAAGGAGCAGTGATCATGGGAACACAGAGAGTAACCTGGATTGGGGCAGGGAGATTAGGGAGGAGAGGTAGGAAGGAAGGGTACTGTGCAAATATTTGGCTATGAAGAAGGCACAATGTGCAAGGCATCGGTTGGCAAGCGAAAGAGTGAGGAGAAGTGAGATGGGCCTGTAGTTGCCTGGAATGGAGGGGGTCACTGCCTTTATGTAGGGGGATTACCTTTGCTAGTTTCCAGGCCTTGGTGATTGATCTATTATGAGAGAGAAATTGAAACGGTAAGTAATAGGCTGGACTATGACAGGGCAGAGATTTTCAGGAGGTTTGGGTTGAGGTCATCAGGATTCTGTTTGGAGGGGTTTTGTGACTTAAGAGCATGCAATACTTTTGCTGATGTGATGGGGGGAATGTGTAAGAGGTCCTGGATGGGGGAATGGAGCATTGGTTGGACCAGGGGAGAGACATGGAGAGAGGATCAGATCAAGTTGAGGAAGTCAGTGGACTTGGGGGGAAGGGGGAACAGATCCAAAGTAGGACAGGAAGTGCCAGGTGGATCTGGGGAGGGGAAAGGAGGGAATATCTGGGAGGGAGAGCACAGGTTGTGAAGAAGTGGTTTATAGCAGAGGTGGCAGATCCTGGATCATCCCAAGTGATACTTAAGGCAGGTGTAGGGGAGGAAAGAGAGAGAGGAGGACCCTAGTGGGGGGGAAGTCTTCTAGAACATTGCTTGGGAGGGGCAACTGTCCTCTAGTTGTGATTTAAAGAAATTAGCTTTGGCAGTACACACAACCTTGGTGCAGTCATTCCATAGTGCCCTATAGTTTTGGAGGTTGGAGTTCTTTAAGAAGGCTTTGTAGACTCTCCAGGCGCAGCCTCTAGATTTAAAGAGTTTTAGTAGGTAAATCATTAAATGAACAGGGAGAAGAGAAGGGTGCCAAGTATGGAGCCTTGGGGTACCCCATCAGTTATCAGCCTAAGAGTAAAGATGCTGCCTTGCCTTTTAACATACTGCTTCTGCCCAATCAGGTAGTTTTGAAACCATGGACAAGAAAGGTCATCCAGGCCTATGCCAGATAGTTTGGAAAGTAGCAAGTCATGGTTGACCAGAGCAAACACCTTTGTCGGGTCAACAAAAATTGTTTCTGTGGCCAAACTAAGATCTGTGGCATTAAGAATATAAGACATAATGTGAACCAGCGCAGTGTCAGTACCATGGTTCTTACACAAGAACATGGTCATTCGTTGACAGCTCAGTGGGAGGGCCAGCCATGGTAGAGAGAGGAGAGCTGTGCCAGTCCACCCGCAGGGGCTCAGAATGGGGGTAGGAGTGGGGTGGTGGGACAACTGCTGGGGTGGGGGGCACTAGACCACCAGAAAAATCATTTTAATTCAGGGACTGGACTGGGGTAGGATCGGGGATGGGGAGGAGGGTTGTCTCCCTTGATTATGAGCCAACTTAAACCAAGCAAATTTTTTACAGGCAGAGATAGGGATGGGAGGGGTAACTACTACTAAATGGACACTTTGGGTGAGGTGGAGGGAGGGACCACTTGCCATCAGGACATTGTGGGGGCAGGGATGGGGTGGGGGAAGGGATTGCATTTGCAACCACCGGGGTGTGGTATTTATTTATTTTTTAGATCTGGCAGTGGGTAAGCCAGTGGGAGGAGGGACTGCTAGCCACCAGGGACAGTTGATGTACTTGTGTGGCAGGTAGAGGAAGGGACCACTAGCCAGCAGGGCTTTTCTGTGGCAACTGGGTGGGCAGTGATCGAGGGTGGAATTTCCTCGGAAGTTCAGAAATGGATTTCTGAACTTCTGCAGACTTTCACTTTAATTCTGCCCACAACCTTTTTTTTTCACAGATGGCTACTTGATTCATATCAGGGAGGTTAATTATGGGTCTCCAGTCTACCTCATTGAGGCTTCCAAGAAAAGCTTCCTCCTCAATGCGGGATAAGTCCCTAGCTTTAATAAATTTAGGAGGGGAGTGAGAAAGTTATTTTTCCATATACAATACACAGATGAACGACTGCTGAGGGAATTGGGGAGAATCCCTGTAGCTCTGATTCTGTCTGCCCGACTCACCAGGACCCAGTCCAGAAGTGTGTGGTTTTCTGTTTTGCAGCTGCGTCTGTTGGATGCTTCAATTAACTGAGCAAGGTGAGCATCATCCAGACCTGACTGAAAGACTCTGATATTTGGGTCAAGCCAGTTTAGGTTAAAGTCACCACACACTATCACTTCACTATGGGACATCTCAGAGGGTCTTGAGGTGAGAGAGGTTAGTGCCTGAGAAGTACTGTTAGGGGGATTGTAGATGCAGCCAATGCAAAGAGTCTTGGCCATAATAATTGATAAAATTGGTATAAGGGGATGTTTTGGTAAAGCAATGTTTTGTATATGCACTGTTGCTTTAAGCAATTGATTTAAAAATGGTGGTGGTTGTATGGTTAAGACACACCCCCTGATGAAGGCCAAAGCATTTGGCCAACATGCTAGGGAATCTGTTCTACCTGTTACCTCCAATGCTTAGGGAAGTGCCTGTCTTCATGTTTGCACAGGCAATAACCATTGACTTTGGCTGCAGTTGTTGTTTGAAAATTTCTTCACTGACTACATGTCCGAAGAGGTGTTGGATTGTTCTGTTTCTCTAAACTTATGTTTGAGGTTGGTTACCCTGTCTTCCACCACACCCTCAGGTACCTGTGATGTACTGAAAATCTCTATGTTTGAATTAGACTGCCACTAAGCCTGCTTGAACCAGTTGTCACTGATCACATGCTAACTACAGTAAACAAATTATCTGTAAATTGCTGATCTACTTGCATAGGTAGTGTCTGTTCATTGTTTATACTTTAACTGGATTGTTTTTCTCTCTTCAGTAACATTCCCCTATGTTGCATCTTTAAATTGTGTATAGTATCTGTATATGTTTACTATGTGAAATAATTCCAAATAAATTGTCTAGAAACAGCCATGGAGTAGGCCCACACATTTTATAGACTTTGATGGTAGATAAGGACTGCTTGGCCCACCCAGCCTGCCCATTTCACTACCTTTTGGATAAGCTGCAGACCCTAGTTAACCAACAGCTTACTTCCTTCTACCCCCCACTAGAGTTGCCTTATGTCTGTCCCATGCATTTTTGAATTACCCCACTGCCTCCTCTGGAAGGCTGTTCCATGCATCTCTCCGAGTGTTTATCCTCCTGCAATAAGCCTTATTCTTTTCAGCCCACAGCTACTGTCCAATTCTTTATTCCTGTACTGCAAGCCTGCCACTAGGTGTTAAAGCAGTCTACAAATGAGCATTCTCCTGAAACAAACCATATTCTAAGTACCCACACAGAAAGTGGGGTACACTTAGTGCAGTGGCCTGGTGAACTCAAAGGGGGCCAGCTCCAAAGGCATAGAAAAACAACAGCCTGAATGCACTCAAGGGTTGAATACCACAAATATTAGCCTCTTCAAATCAGCTTTACTGCAAGATGCAATACATCCGGCAACAGAGATTTCAGGATAGGGCCCATATTTCACAGCAGTAAAAACACCACTGATAAAAACTCTCTTGTATTGAGCTATACCAGCTCTTCATCAAGGGAAATGATTGGTGGGAACTTACTTGCTTATATTGCAACTGCTTATATACTGTACTGAGTCCTATAATGGGGACAGAGAGAGGATCTCAGATCTAGAAGTGGATAGCCATCTGGGAACAAGTGACCACAAAACAGAGTGGTTCACGAAAAGCTCAGCTCTAGAGTCAAGCCATACAAAAGGTAAGGTACTGGACTTCAGGAGGGCTGATTTTGTCAAAATGAGAGTGCCTCAGAAAAGCACTAGCAAACAGGCAAGAAGGAGGGGTGGCGCAACAATGGGGAAACATCAAAACTGCCATCACAGAGGCAACAAGCCTTTGTGTGAAGCAAATAAACAAATCAAAATGAAACAAAAAGCCACTATGGTTCTCAAAAGAGGTGGTGGGGAAGGTTAGGGAGAAACAGATAGCATTCAGGAAGTATAAGGAAACACAGAAGGAGCAGGACAGAGAACTGTACAAGTTAGAGCAGAAGGAAGTGGGGAAGGCAGTCAGAATAGTAAAGGCCCAAACTGAGTAAAAGATAGCCAACTCAGTTAAAAAGGGGGATAAAACCTTTTATAGGTACATTAGGGAGTGAAGAAAAACAAAAGGAGGGATACTGAGGCTGAATAAAGAGGAGGGTGGTTGGGCAGAAAGGGACAGTGAAAAAGCAGGGATACTGAATGAATACTTCTGCTCAGTATTTACAAAGGAAGAGGAGGGGAGGTACCTAAATCAATCAATAGAAACACTCTGGATAGGGGGGTCGATATCAGTCCTTTCACAGAAGAAAGGGTTCTGAAATAACTCCTAAAACTGAAGGTGGGCAAAGCAATTGGGCCTGATGGGATTCATCCCAGAATTCTAAAAGAACTAAGGGGAGAACTAGTAACACCACTGACTTCCCTTTTTAACAAATCATGGGAGGATGGTGTGGTACCTGAGGACTGGAGGAGGGTGGATGTAATTCCTCTTCACAAAAGTGGGAGCAAGACAGAGGCAGGAAACTACAGACCTGTCTGTTTGACCTCAGTGGTAGGAAAAATGATGGAATCACTTCTGAAGGAAAGAATTGTTGAGTACTTAGAGGTCAGTGGGGCACAGGACCAAAGGCAACATGGATTCACAAGGGGAAGGTCATCTCAGATGGATTTAATCGATTTCTTGGACTGGGTGACCAAAGTAGTAGACTAGGGAGGGGCTGTGGACATGGCCTACCTAGACTTTAGAAAGGTGTTTGACACAGTCCCACACAAAAGATTATTAAATAAACTAGCCAGTCTAGGAGTGGGTCCCAGGGTGGTATCCTGGGTAAAACATTAGCTGGACAACAGGATGCAGAGGATAATAGTAAACGGAGTCCACAGTGCAGAAAGGGGGGTTACTAGTGGGGTACCGCAGGGTTCAGTACTGGGACTGGTCCTTTTTAATGTCTTTATAAGTGACATTGCAGAGAAACTGGAAGGAAAAGTATGTCTCTTTGCAGATGACACAAAGTTCTGCAACAGGATTGATACACAAGATGAAGTGGAAAGGATGAGAAGAGACTTGGCAAGGTTGGAGGAATGGTCAGATGTATGGCAGCTTAGATTCAATGCAAAGAAGTGCAAGGTAATGCACCTGGGAAACAAAAACCCAGGGGAAGAGAACACATTGGGGGTGAGATAGTGACAACAGTAAAATTGGAACTTGACCTGGGGGTAATTATATCAGATGACCTAAAGATGGGCAAGCAATGTGAGAAGGCAGTAAAGAAGGCTGACAGGATACTGGGATGCATAGGTAGAGGCAACAATAGTAGAAAACAGGAAGTTGTTATCCCTCTGTACAGACAGTTGGTGAGACCCCACCTGGAGTACTGCATGCAGTTCTGGAGACCCCATCTCTGCAAAGACATAGACAGGGTGGAGGCTGTCCAGAGGAGGGCAACCAAAATGGTGCAGGGTCTGCACCAGAAGACATACAAAGAGAGACTAAAGGAGCTTAATATGTATACCCTCCAGGAAAGGAGGGAGAGTGGGGACATGATAGAAACTTTTAAGTACCTCAAGGGACTCAACAAAGTCCAGGAGGGTAGCATCTTTCAGAAAAAGAGATGTGTAAGAACAAGGGGGCATAATTTGAAGATAAAGGGAGGATGGCTCACAGGTAATACGAAGAAGTCTTTTTTCACAGAGAGGGTTGTGGAGGCATGGAACAACCTTCCTGAGGAGGTAATGGAGTCAAAAACAATGGGGGAATTCAAGAATGCATGGGACAGACATAAGGCAATTCTAGTGTGGGGTAGGAGGAAGTAATCTGTTGGTTAACTAAGATCTGAAGCTTATCCATTAGGTAGGGAAATGGGCAAACTAGGTGGGCCAAGTGGTCCTTGTCTGCCATCAAATTCTATGTTTCCATGTTATGTTTCTATAATTCAAATATTCAAATCAGTTTATCCCAAAGCCATTTAACGTTATTCATCAGCATTTACATACACCATTTACACACAGTGCTACCCCAATTGAAAGGCAGTATCACAGTTTTAGCCAGTGATATATTGTAGGGCTCTGCAGGAACCTTTGTAATTCAGTGGCAGTTACTCCAATTTCTTACACAGGAAACTGACATATTATCGCAGAGTGATTTTTCCTGTTGTGTGGCACTGTATATTACTCTTTAAATACTGCAACACACATTGTCAGTTAATAAATGGCACTCTCTTTTAAATCCTTGAACATTTTCAAGTGCATATTTTATATCAAACTAACATTCAAATACAAAATTGCTAAGCATACATCACAGAAAATTCCTGAAACACCCAAACTATAGAAATGTGAAAGAAAAGGAAAAATAAATTGTATCAAGTCATAATTTACTCCAGGTACTGCCTTCTAGAATAAAAAAAAGATATTTTTCAAATATTGTACCAGGCATATGCACATAGTCTACTTAGACAGAGATGGGCTGAAAAGAGACTAGGCTGATACACAAGGCAGGTTATGCTTCAATTATAAAAATAAAAGATGGCATTTACCCCTAAGGAACAGTTGAACAAGGTTTACTGAAGAAAAAAATAGAGATATAGCAGAAAAAATAGTACTGTAGCATGGTATACAAACATCATTTTTTATTCAGTTTCCTTAGGCTATACATATATTTTTTTTACAGAAATTGTACAAGGTCTAGTTCATCATTAAAACATGCAGTTCCCAATGAGAAAATCCATCTGCATTCTTATTGAAGTAGACTGCATTCTATCCCTGCCTCTCAATGGGGTATCACATTATCAAGACCATAGATTTCAAAGGAATTATTTCTTTTGATGAAAAAACAAGATAGCTGTTGGAAGTGCTACACACAAAAAAAAATGTTGGACTGAAATACATACAGAAACGTAAAGAATCTTTGTAAGACAAAAATTAGACAAAACAAATAATATAACTTCTTAAATATGCAAAATGAAAATCTGGGTAAGCCAAAAAGAGTTTGAGCCTCTGTTCGGGAGCTGACCCATGCAGATGAAAAGAAACACATTCATGCATTGAATCATAATGACTGAAATCTCTCTGACCCAGTCAGCATTTGTGTGATCTTGGTTGGCAAATTCTCAGATATGACTAAGTACAAGGTTATTTTTGATTAAACTAATGCAGCTTCTCCAGGAAATTCAGATAACTCCTCATCTAACGTAATTTTCCCTTTTTATTTTTGCTTAATTAAGCCTAAGAAGTTTTTTTTTAAATGCTCAGACTTCTTCCTTCTCATAAAAGTACAGGCACTGATGGATTGAGCCTTGTTTTTTGCAATTGCTAGCTAATTACATTTTTCATCCTTTGACAGCTGTTTGTAATCTATCAGTAATTACAGGAGAGTTCCCTCATTTGTGGAACATACTATGCTTATTCCCATATTGAAATCAGGCTCACCAGAGTGTGTTGATAATTAATGAAATATTTCTACTTTATCTCCTCTTAGAAAGGCACTAGAAAAGTTGGTAAACAGATTGTTACTTATCTCCAACTGTACAATCTTCAATCTGCAGAATAACATGGTTTTAGAAAACACCATAGTACAAGAATGGCCTTGGTCAGGTTAATTGACCACATCAATTGAGCAATGGATAGGGGAGAACTCACTGGTGCAGGGCCTTCAACCTTGTTGACCATACTCTGTTACTAATTGTCTAAGAAAGATGGGCTTGTCAGATCTCTCACGTAGATGACTCCAGAGTTATTTGAGTACCCTACTCTCTTAATAAGGCAACATGGATCTACATCTAGTGAGTGTATAATATCCGACAGAGTACTACAGGGGTCCATTCTTGGACTCCTGTTTTTCCTCTTTATCTGTAAGTTCTTTTTCATCTACTTTGTAGCTTACTAGCTCGATTCTATATGCAAATGATATTATTATGTATAACAGACCCTCATCTCTTTTAGATATTAACATTGCTTTAAACTTGGACTTTGCAAATCTTTATTCCTGGCTTTTTTAGCATTGTCAATTACTGAATAGTAAGAAAGCAAGTGTATGCTCTTTGGATCTAGACCTATGCTGTCTAAAACACTTTGGGACTCAAGATTATTTACTCAAATGACGTACAGTACACGTGGAGCAAGCAGAGTTTTTAAAATACTTGGGTGTTCCTCTTGACTCTAATTAGACATTTTCACATCACATAAACAATATTTATAAACTGGTTAATAAAAATTGGGTGTTTTATATAAACTTAAAAACTGTCTCTTGTCTGGTACTAGGAAACAAATTGGAAGTGGTGTTTTGCTGCCTACTTTAACATATAATTCATTTATTTTTTCAAACTTCTCACAGTCTGACCTACAACATTTAAATTGTACATACAACAACATGTTTCATTTTGTGCTTAATGTTTCTCATAGAATGCATAGAAACATAGAAGTTGATGGCAGATAAAGACCGGAAGGCCCATCCAGTCTGCCCAGTTCTTTTTCTACCTCATAAATGTGCCATTGGCCTTTGCTCTGTCAGTGGCCTATCTATTCATACTCATCTGTATTGCTCCCTTATGCCTATCCCATGCCTGTTTGAAGCCCTGCACTATATTCATAGCCACCACTTCCTGAGGTAGGCCGCTCCATGCATCCACCACTCTTTCTGTGAAAAAGAATTTCCTCACATTCCCCTTTAATCGGCCTCCCTCTAATCTTATGCTGTGTCCTCTTGTCCTGCCATTTTTCTTATATTTAAGCATGTTAGACTCTTTCACCTTGTTAATGCCCTTAAGGTGTTTGAATGTTTCGATCATATCATCTCTCTCCCTCCTTTGCTCAAGGGTATGCATATTGAGTTCTGCTAATCTGTCCTCATATGTCTTCTGATGCAGTCCCTGCACCATTTTGGTTGCCCTTCTCTGGAGTTCCTCAATTTGGTTAATGTCCTTGTGAAGGTATGGCCTCCAGTACTGCACGCAGTACTCCAGATGGAACCTAACCAGTGTCTTCCATCTACTTTGTAGCTTACTAGCTCAATTCTATATGCAAATTATATTATTATGTATAACAGATTTGCAGGCCACACTGGACAGCAGTAAGAGAACCTTCCCCCAGGCCAGACTGGATGGTAGGAAGGGATCCCCCCCATCCAGGGAGCACCAGAGCCACCACCACTACCTCAGAGATTGCAAAGCAAGCACAGCAGTTGGACCACAGTGGGCTCAGGGAAGGTGAGGAGGGTGGAACAGAGGTACACCCAGTCAGTTGTTCCACTCCACAATCCATACACCATTCTGGGGGAGCACAGCTCCCCTATGGATGCACCCACGGAGGAGATTAAGGAGGCTGAGGACACCTGTCACAAGGGAGGCCCACAGGAAGGAGGCAGAGGATGCCACAAGGAAAGGAAGCAGCTCCTGGTGGGGGACTCAATTATTAGGGGGATAGAACTGGGGGGAGCAGGGAAAACTGAAGTAAAGTGCCTGCCTGGTGCCATGGCTTGTAGGGACAGAAAGCGCATCCTCAGGATCATGAGAACAGCTGCACGGGAGTCTGAGCTGGATGTCATTGTCCACCTAGGGACAAATGACTTGGCTCAACATGAGATTAGAGCAGTGCAGAAGGACTTTGTAGAACTGGGGAGGGGCCTAAGACAAGTAGCACACACAGTATCCTTCTCAGAGGTGCTGCCTGTAAATGGCATGAGTGAGGCAAGGGTACTTTGCACCATGCAGTTTAATGAGTGGTTGAAAAAATGGTGGAGCACAGGGTTTGGCTTCATTGGGGACTGGGGTTCCACCTGGAGGACACCAGCCTACTGGCAGGATGGTCTGCATCTGTCCAGGAAGGAACAAGTCTTTGAGCAATTAGTTTAAATGCTTCATTGGCAAGCTTTTAAACTAGTCAAGGGGAGGCACTGATACAGCAGGAAAATCCCAGCCTCTCCTACAAAACAGGGTACTAAATGGGAAAAGACAGAGGTAGAAAGGTCAGTGGGGATGCTGCAACAGAAAGTAAAGCCATCAAAAATGGAAAGCAATGAGTACCAATGCATGTAGTCTGAGTAACAAGCTTCCTGAATTAGTGGCCTTGATGGAGGAGGAACATCTGGATATCATGGCAGTCACAGAAACATGGTTAGCACAGAACCATGACTGGGATGTAAACATACCAGGATACACTATCTACAGGAGAGACAGAGAGGGTAAAAAGAGGAGAGGGTAGCTCTTTACATAAGGGAAGGAATCAAGTAACAGAACAAAGAGAAAACAGGGAGGAGAAGAAGCACGTGGGTAAATTTGAGACCGCAATGGCACCACAATCCGCACAGGGTTAGAGACAGACCTTCTCTTCAGGGGAGGAAATGGACAAGGAAATGAAAGTATACTTAGTATGGCAAAAAGGGAGCTATTGCTGATGGGTGATCTGAATATGCCAGATGTTAACTGGAGTGCAGTTGCTGCAGCCACTTCAAGAGTGGGTTATTCTAGATGCCCTCACAGGGCATAGCCTTAGACAACTAGTATTGGAGCCCACCTGAGAGGGAGCAATCTTAGACCTGGGTCTCTCAAATGGAGATGAAGAGAGGATCACAGATGTAGAAGTGGGTAGCCATCTGGGAACCAAGCGCACCATCGAACAGTATGGTTCTACAATAAACACAGCAATAGAGTCAAGCTTACAAAGGCAAAGGTACTGACTTTAGGAGGGCTGACTTGCTAAATGGGTAAGTGCCAAGGAATGCACTAGCAAATGGGCTGGAAGGAGGGTGGAAGAACAACGGGAATAATAAAACTGCCATCACAGAGGCAACAAGCCTTTTGTGAAGCAAATAAACAAAACTAAACGATGTAAGAAACCACTATGGTTCTAAAAGGAAGTGGCAGTGAAGGTTCAAGAGAAAAAGAAAGCTTTCAGGAAGTACAAGGAATCACAGAAGGAGCAGGACAGAGAACTGTATCAATTAAAGCAAAGGAAGCTGGGAAGGCAGTCAGAACAGCAAAGGCCCAAACCGAGGAAAGATAGCCAACCAGTTAAGAAGGGGGATAAAACCTTTATAGGTACATCAGGAGCGAAGAAGACCAAGGGAGGCTAGTGAGGCTTAATAAAGAGGCGGAGGGTGGGCAGAGGGAGACTGTGAAAAGGCAGAGATACTAAACAAATATTTTTGATCAGTATTTACAAAGGAAGGTGACAAGAACAAACAGTAGAAACACACTGGATACAGAAGTTGATACCAGCCCATTTACAGAAGAAAGGGTTCTGAAAGAACTCTTAAAACTGAAGGTGGACAAAGCAATGGAGCCTGATGGATTCATCCCAGAATTCCAAAAAGAATTAAGGGCAGAATTAGTGACACCACTGACTATCCTGTTTAACAAATCATGGGAGGATGGGTGGCACCCGAGGACTGGAGGAGAGAGATGTTCCCTTCACAAAAGTGGGAGCAAGGCAGAAGAGGAAACTACAGACCTGTTAGTTTAACCTCAGTGGTAGGGAAAATGATGGAATCACTTCTGAAGGAAAAATATCTAGAGGCCAGAAGGGCACAGGACCCAAGGCAGCATGGATTCACAGCAGGAAGGTCATGCCAGACGAATCTGATAGATTTCTTTGACTGGGTGACCAAAGTAGTAGATAAGGGAGGGCTGTGAACATGGCCTACCTAGACTTTAGCAAGGCATTTGACACAGTCCCACACATAAGATTAATATACAGGTTAGCTAGCCTGGGTGGGTCCCAAGATGACAGCCTGTAAAAATTGGCTGGAAAATAGGAACAGAGAGTAATAGTAAATGGAGTCCACTCTGATGAAAGGGGGTTACTAGTGGGGTACCACAGGGTTCAGAGTTAGATCAGTCCTCTTCAATGTCTTTATAGCTTACATTGCAGAGGGACTGAAGAAAAGTAGGGCGCTCTTTGCAGATGACACAAAGATCTGCAACAGAGTTGATGCACAAGGTGGGGTGGAAAGGATGAAAGGGACTGGCAAGGTTAGAGGAATGGTCAAATGTATGGCAGCTTAGATTCAATGCTAGGAAGTAAGTAATGCACCTGGGAAACAAAAACCCAGGGAAGAGTACACAATGGGGAGATACTAACCAACAACAAAATGGAAAGGGACCTGGGTGAATATATCAGATGACCTAAAGGTGGGCAAGCAATGAGAGGGCAGCAATGAGGGTTGGGAGGATACTTGATGGCATAGGAGAGGCATCACCAGTAGAAAACAGGAAGTTATTATCCCTCTGTACAGACAGCTGATCAGACCCCATCTGAGTACTGCGTGCTTCTGGAGACCCAGTCTCGAGAGACATAGACAGGATGAAGCTGTCCAGAGGAGGGCACTAAAATGGTGCAGGGTCTGCACGGAAGACATATGAAGAGAGACTAAAGGAAGCTTAATATGTATAGCCTCGAGGAAAGGAGGGAGAGGGGGGACATGATAGAAACTTTCAAGTACCTCAAGGGAATCAACAAAGTCCAAGAGGGTAGCATCTTTCAAAAAAAGAGGTGTGCGGGGAGTCACGTGATGCGGATCGCGTAGCGGTCGCTTTCCCAAGAGCTCCATGAACCCGTTCTGAATTTTTTATTTTCTTGCCCGCATTCCGAGAATTTAAGTAGGCATCTCACCACTGCAAGTACGGGAGACAACCAGAGAGTGCAGCTCATGGAGGAAGATATGCGGAAACCGCCGCAAAAACATACACCTCCGGAGACCCCGGAAAAGGCCGCCAAGAAAGCAGAAGCCTCAGCCTCACAGTCTGCCTGCAAAACCCCAGAGGGATCGCCTTCTGGAAGATGAGCTGCTTACTCTAGCCCATTTCTTAGGAGGAATTCAGGCCTTTCAGAGCAATGTGGAAGGAATGGCTAACGAAATCAAATAATTACTTCAGCCCTGGAAGATTTAAATCGGAGGGCAGCTGACAACGTAAGTAATGACAAACTTTGAGGGAGTAGGGACCGCATGGACTCTGCCTTGTGCTAACCAACCAGAAAATCACAAGGATGGAAGCAAAATTGAGGATTTGGAAGGCAGAAGTCATTGAATAATGTGGTAGTCATTGGGCTACCAGAAAAGGCAGAAGGCTCCGACCTGTTAAATTTGCTCAGAAGCTGGTGGAGAAGGTAGTGGGCCCTCACCATTTGGGCCTACATATTATCGAAAGGGCACACCAGGCATTGCGTCCTTTACCCTCCGCCTGGGCCTCCAAGGATATTTATTTCAAGTTTTGAATTATCAGGAACGCCAGCTGTCATTACAAAGGCTAAGGATAACAAAGAGATATATTGGGAAGGTGTAAAGTTGAGAGTAGCCCAGGACCCGCCATTCTCGGTAAGGCAAAAGAAGGGCCTTTCATCCACTAGGTCAAGAAATTGATAGCAGCAGAAATTAAATATCGTATGTTATATCCTGCTAAGCTGCAGGTGTCCATCAAGGAAGAATGGAAATCGTTTGAATCACTGGAAGCTGCAGAGAGCACTGCAAATAGCTTTTCCGGAGTTATTCAAAGTTCCCTGAAGGGCTGGTGGAAAGGGCAGGGCTAAGGAATTCTGTGAAAGAGATGATCTGCAATTTGGGACTATAGCTAGTTGGAATTTCCTCTGGTTGCAGACCTGACTGAATGTTTTGATGCTGGGCAGTTATCCGGGCTGCATTATTATATATGTTAGAGAACAGCCACAGGATAGTGTCTGTTACCTATTAGGTTTATTTTATATTGCAGCTATTGGTTTGCCTCTCAGTTAAAAGTCCAGCATAAGGGTGGGAAACGATTAGCTGAAATGGAAGCTCGGGAGACCTGATGAGCTATAATCTAGGGGTTGGTGTTCTTCTGAGGTTATTAGGAATATCCCTCAGGCTACGGACCTAACAGACTGATATTATACTGGACAGTTATTCTGGTTGTTTCATTATATGTTACTGTATAATCACTAAGAGGTGATTCTACCTATGGGGCATTATTTTATTTTATTTTGTAGTGTATCTTGCAGCTTTTTTGCCTTGGCCCCATTCCAAAGTCCAGTGTATGTAAACTTAAGGGGCCCTTTTCCTCACAAGCAGCAACAGTTGATGGAGCTATTCAGCTTTTGGGGCCTCAGATACCTTGAAGTAGGGTGGAGACCCACTAGTTACATTTAATGCTGTTCTCCTGTAATTTTGTATATAGTTTTAGATATCTTTTACTCTCTCCTGTAGATGGCTTGTTGCTGTTAATATGTTAGAACATTTGGTTGTTGGGGCGGGCAACTGGTTTCAAGTTAATGTGGGACGGGAAGGTAGCTCTGATCGGGCGGAGTGTCCTGTTGTCATGGACCAAGTCGTTGAAAGGGGAGGGGGGAAGGGAAGGACTGGTGGTTTGGGGTATTGGTTTCAGATATGAGAATAGGGTTGTTGGATAAGGGAATTATTTTTTGGAGGCACCATTTGTAGTGGTATATACTGGATGATAGTTCAGGTAAATCATGTTTTTCTGGAATAATGGCTGATATATAACATTCCGAAACAGTTCATTTTGAATGGGACAGATATATTACTTAAATTTCTCAAGTGGAATGTCAAAGGGGCACGCCTTAAGCTTAAACAATACAAAATACTGAAGCATATTGAAGCGGTTAGAGCTAAGGTTGTGTTTTTACAGGAGACACATTTACTCTAGTCAGAGGCTAATGCCATGAGGAGGTTACAAATTGGAGAAATATTTTCCTCACAGGGTACCACACAGAGTAGAGGTGTTATGTTGTTGATGCATAGATCAATGCAGTTTACTCCCTTACAAAAAATACAGGATAGTGAGGGCAGATACATTTTGGTTAGAGGATTGTTGCACCATACAGAAATTTTGATGGGATCGGTTTATGGCCCTAATTCAGACACTCAGGAGTTTATAGTGGGCCTTTTCAAGGCTCTTCTACCATTTTGCAATCTCCCCATGATTTTGGGTGGAGATTTTAATCTAACATTAGACCCCTTGCTGGACAGGTCTGGTAGAGTACGAACATACCAAACTCCCACATCTCGAGCCATGGGAGATATGTTAGATCAGCTAGGACTGGCGGATGTATGGAGGGTCCTACATCCAGATATCAGGAATACACCTTTAATTCCCCAGTTCATGGAAATTCCTCCCGTATAGACTATATCTTTATCTCACGGTCTCTTCTCAGGGGAGTCTTTGACTCCAACATTGTACCAGGTCCAATTTCTGATCATGCAGCTGTATTTACAACCATCACCTTCCCATCTTTCATGAAAAGAGGGAACAGGTGGAAAATCAATAACCAGATGTTAAGGGTACCTGAATTGGCTGAATACATATTGGGCCAAGTGGATGAATTCACGTTAAATAATCTAGATAATAATGGCCGGACGGATATTTTCTGGGGAGCTCTTAAGGCTTATTTAAGGGGAGTACTAATCGGGATAGCAGTTAAAAGGAAAAAAGAAAAGGAAATTAAAATTAAAGAGCTTTTACGTGGTATCAGAGTTTTAGAGATTAATGTCTCCAGGCATCCGACTGAGAAGGAAAAGGAAGAACTTGTGAGAGCTAGAGATGCCTATCTTAAAATCTTGGGAGAACAGGCTGAACTAGCTTTAATTAAAACAAAATCCAATTATGTTGACCAGGGGGAGAAATCTGGGAAGCTTCTGGCTAGCGATTGATGCTAGAGTCCTCCCGTTGATTGAAGGAATACAATCAAGTGTAGATGGGGTATTAAAACTTCTCCAGATGAGATGGCTAATGTTTTCTGGGCAATATTTTGAGGATTTATATGGCAAGATGGAAAATCCACCAAGTGAATATCAGATTTCTTCCTTTCTGGAAGGATTAGATTTGCCTAGGCTAGACGAATCGGATAGGTTAGGTTTGGTGGCTGATATAACTCAGGAGGAAATTGAGTTGACTATTAGAAATCTTCCTAACGATAAGACGCCTGGCCCGGATGGATTCTCATCCAACTTCTATAAAAGATTTTCTTCAAACCTGGCGCCCTTGCTCCTTAATCTATTTCGTCACATTCTCTCAGGACAGATGTTGGACAAGTCACTTCTACAAGCACTTATAGTTTTAATTCCCAAACCCAACAGACCCTCAGTGGATCCGCCAGTTACAGGCCTATTTCCTGCTGAATTATGATTTAAAAGAAATTTTGGGCTAAATTGTTAGCAGATCGTATCAGTAAAGTTTTGCCTAAGTTAATAGGAATGAACAGGTGGGGTTTATGAAAGAGTAGGTCTCGGTGGATCATTCAGGACATTAGCTTATGTCTTCTCTGTGTCCGAGGAGAGTAGGTATCAATGGCGTTGCTCTCCTTGGGCCTGACAGAAAAAACGCTTGATAGGGTTTATTGGGAGTATTTATTTACCACTATGCAAAAGTTTAATTTCCCGAGACTGCTAGAACTTGGCTCAGGAATATGCATTCATGCCTGGTCTATGGGTTGTCTGTAATGGAGCTATCTCCAGCCCATTCCAGCTCTTTGTAGGTACTAGACAAGGATGTCCCTTGTCCCCTGTTATTTAATTTATATTTGGAACCCCTTATAAGGAGCATAGTTCATGCTAAGGAAATAGAGGGTATTAAAGATGGGGTTGCAAATTAAAGTAACTGCATATGCAAATGACCTTTAGTGTATGTCTCGAAACCCACTAGATCTATTCCAAGACTGTTGGATCTAATAAATAATTTTAGTCGGTGGCTAATTACAAATTAAATCAAGATAAATCAGTAGTTTATCCCTTAACAATATGTTATTCAAACAGGAGATAACAGGATTGGGCCTGAGGTGGAATTCTGAGTCGCTCAAATATTTAGGCCTTTACTTAACTAGAAGGAAGGCCCGTGTCGTCAACTGAATTTAGATTCCTAATTCATAACATCGGACTGGATCTTAGAGATGGGCTCAGCTCACGTTATCATTGTGGGGAGAATAAACATAGTTAAAATGAATATTTTCCAAGAATCTTTATCCTTTGAGAGACTGGATATTTACCTTCCTGTAGCTTGGTTTAGGAAGCTACATGCCAGCCTATGCTGATTTCGTTTGGGGAATAAAAATCTAGGATGTTCTGAAAATTAGCTGCACGCAAGTCAGTGGGTGGGTTGCGACTACCTCATTTGGTCTTTATTTCCTGGCGGCACAGTTGAGCAAATACAGTAAATGGGTTTCATACAGTGACCCTTCCTCAAAGTTGGGTTATGTGCCCTTATGGGTAAATGTGAAGAGTAAACTTGATTAAGAAGTGTGCGTAAATCCTTCAGCTCTGTTTTATTCTAATTTTAAGAACCTCCCTGCTTTACTGAAAAAATCCCCTGTAGGGGTTGCAGTGAAAATCCATACGCAGTTGTGTGGGTTTATCAAATATGATCATGTTAAAGATTGTGCGCAACCGATATGGGGAAATCCACGGTTCTTAGTTGGTGTTAAGACTATTAGAGCGGATTGGCTGCCGCTACCGGATAAGTGTGTTCTTAAAGACTTTCTTACGGATGAGGGAGATATAATGTCGGCCTCAGATATAATTAATAAGTTCAACTTAACAAGCAAAAACATTTTAAAGTATATCAACTCAGACATGTCTTAATGCAGAAGCATACATTGGGGAGTGTTTATTCCCTAATTTCTCCTTTTCAGGATGATATACGTCCAGCTAATTGGTAGTCCCCAGGCAATTTCAAAGATTTACCTAATTTTTATTCCATTGGGCCTACCCGACAAATTTGGCCCCTTGCTCTTATTGGGAGGCAGTCTTTCCAAATGTCACATTTAACTGGTCAGGATTTGGAAAGCATGTCACAAGTTTGTTAGGCATGACCAACTGAGACTATACAATTTAAACTGCTGCATAATATTTTACTATTCACCTAAAAGCTGAAGGACTCTGAAATTACTGAAGGATTCCAAGTGTTTTAGATGTGGGAAGCTATAGGGGACCTTCTCCATATCTTTTGGGAATGTCCTAAAGTTACGCCTTTATGGACTGAAATTAAAATAAGTTGGACCCCTTATTGGGATTAGAAGAAATGTTTAGACCGGAGGTCTGTTTACTGGAAATGAAGTTTTCCAATTAAGGCTCGGAATACCACATGACCTTGATATCAATTATAGTGAAAAAATTAGTTCTTCGTCATTGGAA
Organism: Neoceratodus forsteri; assembly: GCA_016271365.2. NCBI lineage: Eukaryota > Metazoa > Chordata > Ceratodontiformes > Ceratodontidae > Neoceratodus > Neoceratodus forsteri. Next base: position 765,267,776 of record CM057451.1, read on the forward strand.
GACAAAGCGAGATCTCTTATTCGGAATGGCTTGCAGAACTCCTTATGCTTTAAGGGTAGAAAGAATGATTGCCATATTGCACAATCAATTGCCCCTTTATGACAAGATTTGGGCCCTGTTTTTTACTTGTTTTCTATTGATTCCTGATCGCATCCAGTATTGGGATAAATGGTTAGGTGCCTCTGAGGGGGGGGGTGAGGAGGATTATAAGGGTTGGTAGGGATGTGGGGGTGGGTGGATTGGGGAGTATAGCTGGGGGTATGCTGGGGGATAGGCAGAGGATTTGTCTACATGTGAATGTATTATCCAACTGCAATTATTGTTCTCAATTTTGGTAATGTCTGGTTTGTTTAAATTGTATTTCTGCCGAAAATAAATAAATTGTTAATGGAAAAAAAAAAAGGTGTGCAAGAACAAGGGGCACAATTTGAAGATAGAGGGGTGGCTCAGAGGTAATTTAAGGAAGTATTTTTTCACAGAGAGGTTGTGGATGCATGGAGCTGCCTTCCGGAGGAGTGACTGGAGTCAAAAACAGTGGTGGAATTCAAGCATGCATGGGACAGTCATAAGGCAATTCTAGGGGATGGGGGTAGGAAGAAGTAGGCTGCTGGTTAACTAGGATCTGCAGCTTATCCAGTAGGCAGGGAAATGGGCAGACTGGGTGGGCCAAGTGGTCCTTATCTGCCGTCAAATTCTATGTTTCTATGTTTCTATGTTTCTTGTAAAGAGGGATTATTACCTCCCTCTTACGACTTGTGATACCCCTACTAATACACCCTAACATCCCCCTAGCCTTACCTACTTCTTTACAGGTCTGCTTGGATGATTTCAGGTCATCGGTGATGATGATGCCCAAGTCTCTTTCTTCCTTTGTGACTGTCAGCAACTCCCCTCCCAGCCTATAGGTGGCTTCAGGGCTTCTCTTCCCAATGTACATGATCTTGCACTTCTTTGCATTAAATCCCAGTTGCCACTTTTCTGACCATTTTGCTAGTTTATCCAGATCTCTTCTCATTCTGCCCACCCCATCTGGATCATCTACTCTGTTGCAGATCTTGGTGTCATCTGCAAACAGACAAGCCTTTCCCTCTAGTCCATCTGTAATGTCACTAATGAAGATATTGAAGAGGACTGGCCCCAGGACTGATCCCTGAGGTACCCCACTTGTGACTTGCATCTCATCTGACTGTATACCATTTACCACCACTCTCTGTTTTCTGCTCGTCAACCAGTTTGCCACCCAGTTGACCAACTTCTGACCCACCCCGAGCCTACCCAGCTTATTTATCAATCTTCTATGTGGAACAGTGTCAAAAGCTTTGCTGAAGTCAAGGTAGGTGACATCAATTGCTCCCCCTTGGTCCACCACTCTGGTTACCCAGTCAAAGAAATCTATGAGATTAGTTTGACAGGACCTTCCTTTTGTAAACCCATGCTGTCTTGGATCCTGTGCTCCTATGGATTCCTGATGTTGCACTATCCTTTCCTTAAGGAGTGCCTCCATAATCTTGCCCACTACTGAGGTAAGACTGACTGGTCTATAGTTCCCTGCCTCCTCCCTGCTACCACTCTTGTGGAGTGGGATCACATGAGCCCTTCTCCAGTCTTCTGGGACCTCTCCTGTGCTCAGAGACTCACAAACAGTTCTGCTAATGGCTCTTCTAGTTCCACCCTTAGCTCCTTAAGTACCCTGGGATGAATGCCATCAGGTCCCATTACCTTGTCTACCCTGAGCTTAGCAAGCTCTTGTAGGCCCTTTTCTTTTGTGAAGGGAGTATTGCTCACCTCCCTCCCCCTGTGTCCATGGTGATGGGATGTGGACCCTGCCCAACCTTCTCTTCAGTAAATACTGAGCAAAAGTATCTATTTAGGATAGATGCTTTTACACGGTTCTCCTCCTCCTCACATGCCCTCTTTTCTCCTTTTAGCTTAGCAATACCCCCTCTGGACTTTCTCCTTTCACTAATGTATCTATAGAAAGTCTTGTCACCTTCTTTCCCTGTTCGTGCTAGTGTTTCCTCAGTTTGGGACTTTGCCTGCCTTACTGCCTTCCCTGCTTCCCTTAGGGTAGTTTGGTATGCCTCCCTATCTTCATCCCACCGTGTTCCCTTATATTTCCTGAAGGTCAACCTTTTGGCTCTGACCTTTTCTGCTACTGTATTTGAGAACCAAAGTGGTTTATTTCTTCTTTTGCACTTTCTTTTCTGTCTAACACGATGGGATGTTGCTTCAAGTATTGCATCCTTAATGCTTGCCCACTTTGCCTGTACCCTCACCTGTGTTTCTTTTACCAGGGCTAGCTTAACTCTGTTGGCCATCTTATCAAAGTCAGCTCCTCTGAAGTCCCATATTTTGCCTTGGAATGGGATGATTTAGATGTAGTGGCCAAATTGAACCATACCATGTGATGGTCACTGGCCCCCAGGTGACCTTCTACCTGGAGATCTGTGATCCCTTCCCTGTTAGTCAGTACTAGATCTAGGATAGCTCGGTCTCTTGCGGGTTGTTGTACCAGTTGTTTGAGGCCCTTCCCCTGCAGGGAATCCACCATGTGTCTAGTTCTGGCAGATGTTCCTGCTGGTATTGATCAATCTGTATCTGGCATGTTGAAGTCTCCCATTATCAGAACCCACCTTTAGCTGTCATGTTTTGTATATCTTCTAACAGTAATGTGTCTACATCCTCCCCCTGGTCTGGGGACCTGTAGACAACCCCAGTTCTTATGGCTGTCCCATTTCCTGTTTCCAGGGTGACCCACAGTTCTTCTGGCTCCTTATGTGTATGCTGAATTTCTGTGGCTTTGATATTTTCATTGACATACAGGGCCACTCCACCTCCACCTTTTTGTACCTCCGTCTCTTCTGAACAGTACATTGCCAGGTACTGAAGTCTCCTAAGTGTGGTTACTGGTAAACCACGTCTCACTAATTGCTACTATGTCCAGTTTAGCCTCTGACATTATTGCCTGCAGGTCTGGGATCTTATTTCCCAGGCTGCGAGCATTTGTGTACATGAGTGTCCATTGGCCAGATTTCAGTGTGTTAGTTTTTGGGTGAGGTTTGGCATTTCCCCTGTGCATCGTACGGGGAGATGAACCTTTTTTCTTACCTGGTGATGCAAATGAACTGCAAACATGCTGAATCCCTGTTTGACCACTAGCTGAGCATCATTGTAAATTATTTTGTTTTTGAAATTCAAATTTTATTAAGATAAACACTTATCAATGATACAGTACATAGTAACATGAACATTTTGTACTTTCATGACAATTGACCTAAGTTGAATCAAATTCCCAAGTTCCTCCCCCCAACCCCAATTCCACAAAAAAAAAAGGAACCTCTTTCCTCCCCCAATCCATCCAACCTTACTTACTACCACCCCCAGGAAGATCCGCTCACCCATTCATTTCTAATATTACAAAACTAATTCCGATTACCCTGGGAAGGTATAGCTCGAAACGACTCCAAATCTTTTCATATATATGAAGTCGATTATCTCTTCCGCACCTATTTTTCCATATTTAAATTAAACAACATCTCCTGTAACCATTCCATACGTGATTGGAGAATCTGTCAGCCAATGTCGCAAGACTATTTTTTAAGCGAGCCAGAAATCAGAGCCATGTAGAATCTACGCCTCTGAATGTGATTCCAGAATAATCTCCTATCAAACATATATCAGAGTAAAATATTGATCAATACCCAGCAATGGGTCTACCTTTGTTTAATCTCGCCCACAACCGCTTTATCAGTGGGCACTCCCAAAAATGTGATACAAATCTCCAACTGCCTGGCGGCACCTGAAGCAATTTTGGTCAGGTCTGCTACCAACTTTATATAGCTTGGAAGGGGTCCAAAATAAATTGTTCAAAAAATAAAACTGCATCACCCTTAATCTATCCTGCCTAACATATTTATACATGTGACTCCAAACAGTCTTCCAATCCCACTCTTGTTCCCCCAAACAACCAGTCCAATATTTGGGCTTGAAATCCAAGTCTACAAAGATTTTGTCAAGGAGTACCTTATACACCCTAGAGATCAGATGTGGTTCCCAAACAATTTGAGCTAGTGACTCAAACCAACCCCCATCCACACGCCCTGTACGAAGATTAGTCACCACCCGCGCTAATAAGTGGGTGACCTGGTATAATTTAAAAATCTGCTTCGAATCTATATTATATTTTGCCAGGATGTCCCTTATTGGGAGAATCACGACCTCCCATTAAGTCCTCAACCCATACCTTTTCTAGTTGGAAACCATCCTCTCGAAATCGTTTTCCCCCCAATCTTCAAATTAACATTTTGACATATCGGCTGACGCTTGTCCCTATCCGGAACATAACCTAACCTACCACAAATCTGTCTGTGAATACGCAGAGAATTTACTATTGGGTTAGCAGCCAATTTAGGGTACTTTCTTGGGAGTGGAATAAAGCAATGCAATTGGATTTGTCCCGGCCTCCTTAATCGCTTCCATTTCCAATCCAACCCAAGAGGGAACATAGGGCAAAGATTCATAATTACCTGCAGGAGCCAGCCATCTTAGATATTTACAGAGGTTGCTTGCCCAGTAATATAAGCCAAAGTGTGGAAGTTTCAGTCCCGCTCTCTCCCTAGGGGCTGCCAACTTACTATAAGTCCTACGGGGCCTCTTCTCTTTCCAGATAAAATCCGAGATCAACAAGTGTAATTCTTTAAACCATTTTAACGGGATTAATACATTAAGCATGTTGAGTGGATAGAAAACCCTAGGTAGGATGTTCATTTTAACTATGTTAATCCTACCCCAGAGAGAAAGCGGCAGACCAATCCATCTTTGCAGATCTTGCTTAATATTACTCTTAATGGCGTCTAAATTAAGTTTTACCAATTTTTGGTCAGTTCTGGCCAAGTAGATACCCAAATACTTCAAAACATGCGGAGCCCATTGCATGCCCATTTCCAAGACTTCAGACTTATGCACTCTCATGTTTAACGGGAAAATTTGGGTTTTCTCCACGTTAATCCTGTAATTGGATAATCTACTATATTCTCCAATAATAGACATTACTGCCCTGATTGAGCCACTTGGTTGAGCAACATGCAATAAAATGTCATCCGCATATGCTGAAACTTTGAGCTCTTGTGACCCGATTCTGATACCCACAACCCTAGGATCTAACCTCAGTTTAGTGAGGAGAGGCTCCAGGTATAAATTAAATAGAAGAGGTGAAAGGGGACAGCCCTGTCTAGTGCTGGAATTAAGAGGAAAACTTGCAGAGAATACTCCATTACAATATACTTTAGCTTTGGGATTCCTGTATAAGGCAAATACATAATTAATAAACTGGGCAGGAAAACCAAATTTCTCCAAAGCAATAGCTAAAAACTTCCAGTCCACTCTGTCAAATGCCTTCTCTGCATCCACTGACATCAAAACACATGGAAATTTACAGTCCCTGGAGACAGAGAAGACATGAGACAGTTTACGCAGATGGTCCGACGCCAACCTGCCCTTCATAAACCCAACCTGATCAGGATGAACTAGCCTAGACATGACCTTGGACAACCGAGAAGCAAGGATCTTCGCCAGAATCTTAATGTTGTAATTAATCAGTGAGATAGGCCTGTAACTTGTGACTTTATCTAATTCTTTCCCTTCTTTCGGAATAAGCACTATCAAGGCCTCAAATAAATAGCCATCTACTGTGTCCAAGGTCAATATACTCTGAAATAATCTTCTCAAACCAGGACATAACAGGGTCGCAAAACATTTATAAAAATAAGGTGTGAACCCATCTGGACTGGGAGCCTTATCATTAGAAAGCATTTGTATTGCCTCCAAGATCTCTGTTTCAGAAATGGGGAGTGAAAGTTCTCTCTTCTGAATTTCTGAAACTTGGGGAAGGTTACAATTAGTTAAGTAATCATTCACTTCTGTCGTATTAGGCCTAGGGGTCATTGGGCTATATAATGCCTTGTAGTAATCCTCAAACTCCCTAACAATTTCCATGGGTAATGTTTTAACCGATCCATCAGCACGGGACGTGATACTCTGTACTATTCTGGATGCCTCCGCCGCCCTTAACCGCATAGCCAAGAACCTGCCAGATTTCTCTCCTTGGTTCAGGTAAAGGGCCTTAGTTTTCTTAATCGCATACTCTGCCCTTTCACCCAGAATCCCTTCATATTCGTGACGCAGTTTAATCAATAGTTCCCTGGTCTCCTCTGGGGTATTCTGTGACAGAGCCTTCTCTATATCCCTAATTTGAGCCAATAAAAACCTAATCCTTTCCTCCCCTTCTTTTTCCTTGCAACCGCCAGCTGGATAAACTCTCCTCTTAACACGCACTTTAGGGCACACCACGACAAATCACCCCTGGTAGTTGAATGACTATTCTCCCTTTCATATTGTTCAATCCGACATCCAATATACTCCCTTATTTCCATGGAATGAAGTATTTGATTATTCAACTTCCAAATGGTTTGTCTGGGAGTATTAGGGCCCAGATTGAGGGAGCAACGAACTATAGAGTGATCAGAAAGAATCCCAGGAATAATATTACTATTCAGTAGCCCTGACAATAACCCTCTACTCACTAAGAAATAATCTATCCTGGATCTAGACTTATGGACCTCTGATAAGAATGTGTACTCCCTGCCTGAAGGGTGCAAAGTCCTCCACGGGTCACATAATCCCAGGTTATCAACTAGATCCCTAATAGCTCTCTGAGCCAGAGATAGGCCTTTATTTCGCTTACCATCTTTGTCCAAGTCCGGAGTAAATGGTAAGTTCCAATCACCCCCCAGCAGCATCGGAAGATGATGAAATGAACTTAGTATTTTTAGTAAGTCCATAAAAAACCCGGGGGTATCTGCATTGGGTCCATATATACTTCCCATCACTAATCTTGTTTGGTTAAGAAGCCCTACCACAATTACATAACGGCCTGCTGGGTCTACTATTTCCCTCTCACACACAAAAGCCACACTCCTATGAAATAAGAGTGCAACCCCTCTGCCAGATGTACTAAAACCAGCCCCAAAAACCTGACCAATGAACTGACATCTGAGCGAGGTCAGCTCCCTGTTAAGCAAATGTGTTTCTTGTAGACATACTATCTGCCCCTTTAATAATTGCACATGTTTTAGAATTTTATATCTCTTTATTTTTTGCCTGATTCCCTTAACATTCCACGTGAAAAACTCAATCGGGCTACCCATTCTCCCAGTAATATTCGTAAAACCCTCTCTGTACAATCTCAACCACCTTGATCACTCTTTCATCCTGTACTTTAGGGTGAGCGGATCTTCCCCTACCTATCCCTTCTAACCCCTTGCTAATACCCTCTCCCCCTTCCCCCCTCCTGATCTTACCAATAATCCCCATACTCAACCTAATACATACATCTATATCTAATAGAATTGTAATCCCCCACTCCAACACTCTCCCCCAACCCCCCGCCCTCCCCTCCCAAAACACATTGGTCCATGATAACCATAGCTCCGTTAACCCTAACCCTTTCCTCCAGCCCCCCCGACAAAATCTTTAGATACCTTACCCATTCTAACCTAAACCTCATATAAACCCTCCATTTCCATTCCGCTGTCCACAAAAAGTGTGAACCATAGACTTATACAAGAAAGCCCATTTCTTCATTAATTAATTAAACCCCTCATATTTCAACCCCCACCCCCAAAACACAAATTATTTCTGGCACACAGCAGCCCAACTAAATTATGAAATGGGTAACATCCCCAATTCTTCTATGAACTTTGCATTGTCCAATACTGTAAAAAAAAAAAAAAAAAACTTCCGTGGGGGCGAGTTATAAACATTCTTATCTATAAGGGTTCCAAAACATAGCTCTATCGAGCATGCAGTTCCAACATGAGGTACTGAAAACTTGTAGATTCTGACAGCCAAAGCCCCATGAGTTCCCCAGCAAACCAGACCCTGGCTAGCACTCTTTTCCTTCAGTCTAGAGGTCCACAGTCAAGGGAAATAAGGTAGTCCAGACACCAAACGATGGATAACAACTTCTCCCCTTCATTAGCATGCCATCTCTAAATAACAGCCAGCCAGGGACACTAAGGAAAATCGATCTCCCCCTGAGTCCAAAAAAGACCAGATTGTTACCGCAGCAATTTAATGACCGTCCACGATGACGTTGTTGAGCATCCCATAACATGAACAAATCCAAATCAGGCTCGCTATCTACTGTTATGCAGAGGCTACTGGCGGTACTTGAAATTACCCTCTCCCTTTTCTCCTATGATCTTCCATGCGCGAGGGTAATTTGCACTCTCCGGGATCGAAAACCAAAGTCCTCCGGGGAACAGCAGAAAAAGGAAAAACCAAAACTTTGTCGGTAATCTACACTTACCGGAACACCCCAGCTCCTTAACTTTAGACCTCAAGCAATTTAACCAGATTGATAGCCGGCAGCAGATAGCCGTTCACCTTTTTAATATCCCGGGGGCTATTTAAAGAGATCCGGTAGGGCAGCGGCCAGACTCTTCCTCGCAGTAGTTGCATCCTCGTATGTAGACCATTGACCAGCGATCAACACCTGCAATTTAGCTGGGTAGAGCATTTTAAATTTAATACCCGCAGGGATTAACTTGGATACAGTCGGGTGGTACTCTGCTCTTCTTTGCGTACAGCGCGGTAGGTCTTGCGTGATTCTGATAGAGTCCCCCTTCACTTCAGGTCTTTGATCTCTCTTGTTTTCAAGATCACCACTTGGCGCTCTTGATAATTTAAAGCGGACTATGAATATCTGGCGGGGGCACCGGTGGTGGAGCAACCGCGCAGAGCCGATGAGCCCTTTCGATTACAAATTTGTCTCCAAAGGCGTCGAGACTACTCACCTCCTTAAGAAGGCCTGAGCAAGCAATCGGTCGGGATCCTCTTCACGCTCCGGAAGCCGATGACAATCAAGTTATTCCTCCGACTCCGACCCTCTAAATCTTCAATTTTCGCTTCCATCCTTGTAATCTTTTGTCTCAGGCTAACGATCTCTGGCTCCTGTTTCAGGAATTTCTTCTCTAGCGAGGAGACTTTCACCTCTGTGTCCCCTGTACGACGAGACAAATCTTCCAGAGCTACGGTGACCACCTTCAGTTCCTCAGTGACCACACATAACTCTGCACGAAAGGGTTTAAACTCAGACAGAAATTGTGCCAGAGTGAGAGGCTCATTCTCTTGAGCAGGACTTTCGTTTTCAGGGCCTTCACGTCGCCACCCTCGCTTTCTTACGGCGGGCTTTACCGTCGGGGTGACAGGTGGTGTCGGGAGTATTTCTTCTCATTTCCACCTCCATATACTTCAGAATCTCCACACAATCGAAGCGGACAGCTTTAGACAACCTGTTAGAGCCGACTGGGTACCCAAACTCTTCTAAAATTAAGCAGAAATAAGTTTCAATTCGGCAGGAGGCTGGAGCCAAGGGATCAGGCTGCACTTACAGAGCTTGCATCACGTGACTCCATCATTGTAAATTATATAATCTACTTGGCTGGATGAGTCCTAAGCAGCATAGACAATATCAATATTGTTGTCTCATAGATAACAGTCTTAAGATTGCATTCTGATTCACCATTATTTATCTTACTGAATTTTAAACCAAATATTAGAAACTTGTGAGCTGATGAAAATGCTTTGCCCACTACACCCAAGGCAAACACATTAATGGATCAGCGTTCATTATTGTCTGCTGCTCCTGAACATTGGAATGATCTTCCCCTAACTAAGTACAGTGACAGAGGACTGTATTTGGCCCAGAGAGGGTAGCAAGATTGGCAAACATCTGATCTGAGATTATAAAATTCGAACTTGCATTGCAGGCTATTGAATCTCCCACTGCTGCAGCCCTGCTCTGGTGTCAGCTGCAGGGGATTCTGGAATTTCTGGTTAGAGAAAATGTCATCTTGGAATTCAACAAAATCAGTCTGATACAATCTGCTATACTGCAGTAAACAGTAAGTAAAAAAGTACATATCAAATTGGAAACATCCCAACACTTGGGTGTAAAGCTGTTGGTGCTGACTGTACCCCTTTAAAAAAGATTAATTGCTTGATATTTCAAGTCAGCATCAGAGGAGTAATTCCTTCTCATGTTCAAGAACTGGTTTTAAGGTATGCAGTTTACTACACTTTAAGGGTGGGCATTTTCAGCCCTTAGCAGTGTGTGTTGGCACAGTAACTTTGCAAAAGCCATGAGTAGTGACTTGTCCAGTAGGATGACCAATTAATGTAATGGCCAGGAAATTAAATTGGATCCTACAGTATATATGGTGTGGGTGAATTTAAGGTTAAAACAGTGTTGTCTATAATTTTCAAATTCCAATGGTCTGTAATTCTGTAGAATTCTGAAAATATCTGCCTAGTTCCATGGCAGCAGAATTTTTGAAATTTAAAAAATGAAATGCTTTTTGTGGATTAGTAGTCTGTAGTTTACATAATCCATGGATTCCTTTTCCACAATGTGGGGAAAAATGGTACTCCGCAGTTTTTGTAATCCAAAGGAAAGTTATTCCATGGTTTACATAGAAATGCTTTTCAGAATTCAGCAGACTTCAAAAAGAAATTCCTAATGGCATTTGGGAACCAGAATTGCCATTTCACCACAATTCTGCTGGCAGAATTATGCATTATACACAGTTCTAGGTTCAAACGAGTTAAATGAATCCACTCCATGAATCTGCTAATATTTTATTCAGGTTTCTTCCATAGACATACCAAGTCAACAATAAACCTCACCCAGCAAACATTATTGTAAAAACATATATTCTTACATTTATTAGGGATATGCTTAACTTTCCAGAACCCCATAAAAGGTTAGCATATGAGTAGGCCAGAGAGGCCCCAATTGCTGTGTCCCAAACCTAGAAAAAGTGATCCCCCTCAAACATAAAGGAATTGTGTATAAAAACAAATTGAACAAACCTCTCAAATCTCTTCCTCAGTACTCGGTGACAAAATCAGGGACAAATGACAAAGTCAGGGACGTTGTGATGGTAGCCCTCACTTCCTGAACAAACACACTGAATCAGGTCATGGAGGAAATGGCTACAGCCATATGTTTATTTTACAAATATTATTGGAGTAGCATGCACAGCAGGGAGGATATGCGGGCACCTCTGGACACACACTCTTGCCATCACTGGAAGTGACAAAGTGCTTGTGTGCCAAGGAAAGATGTACCTCCTGGGTTGTAGCCAAACCCCAAGAGTGGGGAGGTCACATGGCCAAGTGGCTTGCAGCCACTCCTTGTCTGGTGCCGCTGCCAAGGTTAACCTGATGATATTGGACTGCAACCCACCCAGGTCTGGGTCCAAGTCATGTGGTCTCCTGGCTTCATGCTGACCAAAGACAATGAGCCCTTTGGAAGAATTTGACTTGTTCCCCCCTTTCCCCTATACCTTCAGTCTGCTATACGTCCAAGCTGTCACAGGATGGACAAAGTCCACCCTCCCCACGAGCTGCTTATTCCAATTGTGCTCCCACCACCTCCTGAAATGAGTTCAACATGAACTCCCATCCTTCCTTTCACAAACACATGCCACCCCAAGCATAAATTCCCTGGCAGGAGGCATTTATTTCCTTATGCCTTACCACAGCTCCCCCTATGGCTTCTGTACAGTATATGTTCGCTTCACCCTACTGACGCAAATGTGTGCTGCATTTAATGCATCTGAGTCCCTTGCATGTCACCAGTGCCTACATCGAATGAGGTGTGACTAAAAGATAACAGTCCTAGGCCACCACTAGAGTATGGAATGTAGGTTGTCCTTCATCAACTGTAGTAGGTCGATCACCTTCAGAGACTTCAGGTCCTCATCCCCAAGGTGAATTAACAGGATGATCTGCTTTGGGCCTCCACCATGAACCTGGGGTTGCAGTTCCTCGCAATGCATGCCATTCATGCCAAACCACTCAATCTGCACTTTCCCCCTTGGGGATTGGCAGGTTCTGCTTCCCAGGCCAGTGAGCTGCTCTCTCTGCTGCCTGGATGATGAAGGAATAACTGATGATCCATACACTCTTGGAGCCCTCTGAAGAACCTGAAATAAACAAAGAAAATCATTACAGCATATGTGGACAAATGTAGCGCAAGAACACCTGGAACATCCAGTGCCCCAGAGTCTGAATTTCAACATTGATAAGCCCTAGCTCCATGCTGTTGTTGCTAATCTGATTCTAAAGGAATCAATGTTGAACTCTTGGGCATTCAGTCCCACTTGGTGGACTGCAAGTCCCAGAACATCTTGAAATTGATAGGCCATCACTGGCTTACCATCAGCATGCTGAAAGAAAGCTTTGCCTTTGCTTGGGTGCACAACCACATAAGCCCCCACCTGAGCCATGACATCCCACAAGGAACCGACCGGGGCCTTCAACAGGCACCATTACCCTGTACCCTTCTGGTCAGTCTTGCTCTCTGCAGATGAAAAAAAAAACCCTTCCTGGGTCATGGCAATGTTGTCCTGCAGCAGTCTGATTATCTATACCAGAAAAGAACATTGAACAGTATACACCTCACCACAAAAATCCACATCAAATCTCCCAGGGGCCCTTTGGCCCCAATTGTCTGTTGATGGTGTATACCACCCCCATGTTATCAGTGCAGAAAATGACCCTCCTGTCTCTCAACTGGGATCCCCAAATGCATAAGGCTACCACTATAGGAAAGAATTCTAGTAGCATAATCTGTCTGTGGAGCTCATCCACCACCCACTCCGGTGGTCACCCTGCTGCGCTCCACCCCACTTGAAAGTACACACCAAAGCCCAACTCTCTGACTGTGTCTGTGTATAACTCCAATGCCTCATAGTCTTCTTTCTCCTAGCACATCAGAACCCTGTTGAAAAGGGATGCAAACACCTGCCAGATCACAAAATCTTCATGGAACCCTTCTGTTACTCTAATTCTGTAATGTGGCTTCTCAGCTCCTGTCTCTAGCTTGTCCTGTGGAAAGCAACACTCCTGTTTCACTGTGTCAATTTTGATCCCCAGGTCATCACTGACTGAGGTTATTCTTCCTTCTCTGGCAACAAAGGCAACCCAAAATGTTCACACAGCTCCACTAATGTGCTCAGTGTCTGCCCGCAGATGAGGAACCCGGAAGTTGTTGAGGTTACTGTGTATATGTTGACCGTAACCCATATTGATGTTGTTTACATTTTATTAAGTGTTACTGTATGTTGTTTTTTTTATTTTATGTATGTGATTGTATGGCTCATGGAGCCTCTGGGATTGTGTGCCAGAAAAATAAAATTTTCCTTGCCGTGTCTTGCCTAATGGAATATCTTTGTGTTCCCTGCCCCCTGCTCTATGACCCAGTATAAAAATATGCCTTTAAACAGTGTACCAGCCACAGGCATTCAGTTGTCTGCATAATAATTCCCCTCAGACTTTAGATCTATGTGATAATGGCGATCGCTGATGGGCAATTTCTGTTATTGCGATGGCACATCACCAAAAAAATATTTCAGCAATGTACTCATACCACCCTACTTAAGGATTCTCAACTCCAGCGGGGTGCATGTTGGGGTTACAAACACGGAAAAAGTAAAAATGTGGGCAAGGCACAACAAAAAAGTACCTGTGCCCAGACCCAAACCCAGCACCATTCCCATCACAGCCCTGAACCCACCTACAACGCCACGGAAGCAGCTCAGCAGCTCACCGTGGCACCACCCTTGCAACCCTCCGTCCCCTCCCACCTCACACCTATGTGCCCGCCCACGCCCATACAGCATAACAACAGGATGTCGCTATTTCACCCCCCCATCTAGTTACCCACCTTCCACAGTCTCCCCGATGACAGGCACCCCGATTGAGATGCCCTTTCGGTAGGCACCCAATCATGGTCGCAAAAGTCACAGAATACTTCAGACTTCATCCCTAGCAAGTCTCTGCCTGTCAGATGGACTGGAAGCAAGCAGGAGGCAGACTCGATATCTGCCTTTGCCATCCTGGACCATGGTCCAGCCACCTGCACTACCTCCATGGCCCTGTCAAATGATTCATATTACACTGATGTGAAACTCAGATCAGTATGATCATTCATTCAATCCCCTTCCGTATTTGACATTATCATCATCTACAATTCACCCGGTGCCTTCTTTGGTACTAGTCCTATCCGGGACACCCTAAGATTGGGGAAGGGCAGGGCATTATGTGAGCCACTCACCCTTCCCAGTCACCTCTCCTTATCCAGTTTTTCCCAGACCACCTGTAGTCAGTCTCTGGCTGACTTCAAATTCTTGCCTCTTGTCCCCTCGGAGGGCCAGTATATAGGTTTCTAAAGCCAGCTGAAAAACCCTCCTCCAACAGGTGTCAGCTTCCCGGTTTGGGTACTAGTCCAACCAAGGCTTAAGCTAGTCCACCCATACTGGGGTGGGCAGGCTTACTTCCATGTGGCTTGTAATACTTCATATGCGTGTTTCTGTAGCCTCCTTTTGGTGGCTTGGGTGACATGCACTGCACAAGAGAGTGGTATTGCCCGCACACAACACATTTGTTTCGATATCTACAGTTCATTTTCATACAGTTCCCCTGACTGTACGTGAAACACACCTGGGGGGGCATCACTGCCTCGGGCCATTGCAGCTGAGGTGCCCTTAGGGGTAACCTACTATTAGTGTGGACCACTCCACCACTGTGCATCATGTCCACAAGCAGGGGTATATTCAAAATGCCCCAACCCTGTGTGGCATCGTCTTGCCTCTGGCACCAGAACTCCTCATCATATTCAAGCTATGCCATGTCCCCTTTACGCCTATGCATTAACATAATCCTACTGCCATAATTCACTAAACTGAACCCCTATTCCAGTGCTGTTTGCAATAAGGTGCTGGCTTACACAAACAAACCCGCCAAGCAATTGTCAGAAGTGTGAGGCACTTTCCTTTTTTTCTTATTGGATTCCTCTGACTTGTCTTTCTTCCTTTCTTCTGTCTCCCTGGCTGATTAAGTAATGAGAACATGTCAGCATATTGTCTATTATGAATCTGCTGCTGGACCTTGTCTATCAAGTGGGTCTTGGCAGGCTTAGCCAAGCTGACATAGCGGCTTGACCACTCTGGTGTTGCTGCCTGACTGGCTGTTATACCTGCCCATGTGGAACCTGTATTCTTCTGGGTGGTTCCCCTTTCTGTTGCTGGCCCAGGATGGCCATGGCCACCTGGGCTACTAAGTCTATGAGCTTATCCAATTTCTCTTCTGTTGTGGAACCCTTCTTCCCTCCTTCCTGCTCTATGGAGGTCGGGTTTGATGGAGGTGGGGCTAGCATCTCTGAATCCTCAGGGGCTGATGTGAAGTCCACCACCCCACTAGTGCTTGGCTCAGCATTCAGTAAGGCTGCCCCCCCCATGCTGTACTGCCTGATCTGCCCTGGGAGAACCCCTCCCAGAGCCATAATCACCATGGTCCTGATTTGCTCTTCTGAAAACAGATGAGACTCAGAACCCTCTTTACCTCGATGAGGTGTTCTTAGTACTTTCGGCGAGGGAGCTGTCGTGTCCTTGGCTGGTCACTTTTTCTTCACAACCACTGATGTGGTAGTTGGGGGAATCAGGTCACTGATTCGTTTCAAGCAGGTCTCCATCCTCTCCTGTCCCTTCTTCTTATATATGTCCCTCAACTGTGCTTCAAGTGCCGCTGCCACTGTCTTGGTGGTGGTGTTCTTCTTTTTGCTTGGCATTGTTGATCTGAAATGAAAACTAATACCTCCACACCACAAAGATACATTAAACATAGAAACATAGAAACATAGAATTTGTCGGCAGATAGGACCGCTTGGCCCACCCAGTCTGCCCATTTCCCTGCCTTCTGGATAAGCTGCAGATCCTAGTTAACCAGCAGCCTACTTCTTTCTACCCCAACCCCCTAGAATTGCCTTATGACTGTCCCATGCATGCTTGAATTCCACCACTGTTTTTGACTCCACGACCTCCTCTGGAAGGCCGTTCCATGCATCCACAACCCTCTCTGTGAAAAAATACTTCCTTAAATTACCTCTGAGCGCCCCTCTATCTTCAAATTGTGCCCCTTGTTCTTGCACACCTCTTTTTTGAAAGATGCTACCCTCTTGGACTTTGTTGATTCCCTTGAGGTACTTGAAAGTTTCTATCATATCCCCCTATCCTCCTTTCCTCGAGGCTATACATATTAAGCTCCATAAGTCTCTCTTCATATGTCTTCGGTGCAGACCCTGCACATTTATTGCCCTCCTCTGGACAGCTTCCATCCTGTCTATGTCTTTGCGAAGACTGGGTCTCCAGAACTGCACACAGTACTCCAGATGGGGTCTGACCAGCTGTCTGTACAGAGGGATAATAACTTCCTGTTTTCTACTGGTGATGCCTCTCCTATGCATCCCAGTATCCCCCAGCCCTCCTTGCTGCCCTCTCACATTGCTTGCCCACCTTTAGGTCATCTGATATGACTACCCCAGGTCCCTTCCATTTTGTTGTTGTTAATATCTCACCCCCATTGTGTACTCTTCCCTGGGTTTTGCTTCCCAGGTGCATTACCTTGCACTTCTTAGCATTGAATTTAAGCTGCCATACATTTGACCATTCCTCTAACCTTGCCAAGTCCTTTTCATCCTTTCCACCTCACCTTGTGCATCAACTCTGTTGCAGATCTTTGTGTCATCTGCAAAGAGACATACTTTTCCTTCCAGTCCCTCTGCAATGTCGCTTATAAAGACATTGAAGAGGACCGTTCCTAATACTGAACCCTGTGGTACCCCACTAGTAACCCCTCTTTCTTCAGAGTGGACTCCATTTACTATTACTCTCTGTGTCCTATTCTCCAGCCAATTAGTTAGTCTCAGTTTGTCACACCTGGGCATTCCGAGGCAAGGGCCCTGTCATGGCTGCTCAGTTTCTACCAATGCTATCCCCAGGGCTTCAGATAATTTTTTTTTGGTGGAAATCAAATACTTCCATGGGTCGAAATTTGGAAGTCATTTCAGTTGTATTGGAGTCAAAATACTTCCAGCTGTCAATTTTTGAAAGTCAAAATAATTCCAGTCCACAAATTGTGGAAGTCAAAATTCTCTAAGTCCTATAGTTTTTGAAGTCATAGGTAGGTTACTTTGCCACTACAGTTTAAAGGGGTAGAGTGGAAATAATAGTGCCAATCTGCTGTACTGAAGTGAAGGTATTGTACAGGAAGTACAAAGAAGCAGAGAGGCACATGGACTGTCAGTCTGAAAAAGGCTGAGAGACAGACTGCTGTGATGTGATTGAAGACATACAGAGACACATCAGCCAAGAGGAGAGAAAGGTGGGTCACCTGGGGTAAGCTGTCAACCTGGTCTGCACATCAGGGGCAAGCTGGGCAAGTGCAACAAATCTCCAAGTCCAACACCAGGGTGGCAGCCTGGGAGCATAAGATTTAATTGCTCTCCATAGAGGAATGGCACTCTGTCTTACCCATGCCATTCCAATCATAATTTACCAGAAGGAAAAAGCGCCGAATTACCGGATTCACATTGTAAGCTATGCCCAAGACTTTGAAACATAAAAACATAATGAAATGGGGTATGGGAACATTACAGAAAAAGCAATCACACACATAATTTCATCACAGGTACCGAGTATTTGGCTCTAATGGGGTTTGAATCTGTGAATCCCAGATTCTCAAGCCGGTGCATTAACCATTAGGTTACAATGTATTTATACTAGCCAGGCTACACAAAACTGGGGACTAATCACACTGACCCAAGGCAATATACAGTATCCTTGTTAATGTTACTTACTATGTATGCATGGCCACAGGATCATGTTACAATAATGGATTGTTTTATTCACTGTAACAGCCTTGTTGCTGTGTCTGTGGAGAGGCATCAGACAGCCACCTAATCTAGCCACACAACTGCACATTTACATTGCACCAATCCAATGTATGTAAACTGGCATTTTAGCAGTCGAAGAAACGGGTGAAGCACTCACTTCAAACCTAGGATAAACCAAAGAGGAGTGTATCCTGTGTGTGTAATGTCCAAATTCAAGATACATTCCGTTTGTATGTATCACAGCAAAGGCATTTAAAAGGTGTTTTAAATCCAGCAAATTTTATTAATTTAATTCTTTGGTAACCAGGTAAGGCCCACTAGGCACATATGCCTCTTTTCAGGGATGACCCGGGAGCACTGGGAAGGTTAAGTGATTTGTTTAAAGTCACACAGTATGCAAGTGGTGGTTGTGGGAATCAAACCCAGGTCTGTCATCTGCTGGGTGTACCAAACTTTCAGAGCTCATTACTTTAACCTCTAGGCTATACTTTGTCAGGACTAATAACAATACTAGTAGCACAATAGTAAACAAATGGTAGCCTTTAAGCACATGAAAGTTCAGAACTTGGTGTCCATTCTGCAGCATGAGCACAAAACAGTCATGCCATATCATAAGCAGCAATAGATGAGCTGGCAATGCCATTGGAGAGGAAGGGGAAAACAGTGAGTGTTGCCCTGTGGGAAGTGCCACACTGAAGACTGGATATACCCATCTCCCTGCAGCCAAACTTATAAAGCGGCAGTGGCAGTGGCTCAGCAGGTAGCACACTCACCTCTGAGGCTGGGAGATCAGAAGGCTGTGGGTTTTATCCCCACACCAGGCACTTGGGTTAAATCCCAGTGTAACCCCCGGTCAGTGCTAAACTGAGAGGGCTACTACTCCTGCCTGTATGGCTAGTGAACAGGTTGAGGGACCTGGGTCCTATAATGCAGTGCCTCCATTTTTATGAGCTGAAACTTTGGGGAGAAAGGTGTCACTCAGCATGGTGATTAGGTTTGACTACTCTGCAAAGGGGCACCCAAAGTAATCCAGAGACTAGAAGTTTAAAATTACTGTAAGCATAGCCCTCCCAACACTAAAAGAGTAGGGGAATTGTTGTTTATAACTTAAAGAAAATACAAACACTTCAATATTCCTACATACTAAATCATAACCCATAAACCCAAAAGAGTATTACATCATACTTTCAGACTCAAAGCATAACTTAAAATACTGTAAGCATACCCCTTCCCCCTCCCTACTAAAAGAGTAGGGGCATTTGTATTATGACTTTCAACTACAAATAATAACAGTCAGAGTAGATTCAACCCATAACTAAAATGCCTGTAAGTGTGCCCCCCCACTACAAAAGAAGGGGAGGTGCCCCATAATTTAGGGAACATACGACCAAAACAGCATTACCCCATATTAAAGCATAGTGAAACTTAAACATAAATGAATATTGTGTCATACTTTAAACCTGAAACGATCCTGTAAGCATACCCCCCACTAAAGGAGAGGGGGAAATTTGAATTCATATCTTGAAACTATACAAATAAGTCAATGTTACTTCATACCAAATTGTGAAAGTGAAATAAAGCATAAACGCCTAAATAATTTTTTACCTCATATTAAAAATTCCAAACTAAACTTAGGTATCCTTCAACCTACCCCTCCCTTCTCCCTACTTATGTAGTAGGGGGATTTATTTTTCCAGTAGAATTATCTCATACAGTCTTATATTAGAAAAATCCAAACCCAAAGGTAAGCATGTCATTTTACCATATCCCCTGGCCTACCTACACTCATCCACTAAAAGAATAGGAGAAAACGATCCTCATGTTTTTTCCCCCATAACCTAAGGAATATGTAGTCTGAACCTAATATACTGCATACTAGACCTTATGTTGATTATATCCAGTCTATTGACCCCCATCTAGATAGCATTAAAGGAGCAGAGGCCGCATAACCCTCTTGCTGTTTCAACCTTTTAATCAAAGCTTCTACCATTAAAAACAATTCCTCTGAAGTAGATCTTAATTGTTGTATTGTCAGCCGACACCATACAAACCATATATGGAATTTAAAACATACCAAAAATAACCACATTGTGGTTCTGCCATGTTTTGTCCATATGTGGGGTAAAATGCCCAAACACAAAATCTCTAAGTTCATAGGATAAAAAGGTGAAGTAGGCTACTTTCGTTTTATGGTCTTCCAGAAGCTCTAAACAAAGGGACAATCTAAGAACAAATGTGCCATTGTTTCTACCGCGGCACAACAAGAGTCCCAAGGACAATATCTTTCTGAGAGCTGTCTATGCTTCAAGATTCCCCTTTCATTGAGTTTGCCATATAGGGAATGCTATAACACATCCCGCGGGGAGATTCTAACATATTCCCCAAGGCTACCTTATCCTGGAGAGGCAGAGTGTCTAAATGAGCTGTGTCCTGAAAAAAGTTTTGAAGGATAAAGCTGTGTAATTCCTTCCTAGAGCACTTTATGATATAATAATAATAATAATAATAACTTCATTTTTGAATGCCTTTCAAATACCAAGGCACTTTGCAGTGTTAAAACATGATTCCGTAAAAAACTATTGTAATTAGTGAATAAAACAACAACAAATAACAGTTCACTGAAAAGCCTGACTCCACAAAAAAGTTTTAAGTGCCTGTTTAAAACCCCCCACGGTCACGCATTCCCGGAGCTGACAGGGCAGAGAATTCAAGAGGATAGGGGCTGCAAACATAAATGCAAGGGCCCCAGAAGATTTCAAAGTAAAAACTATTCAAATTTGGCCTCCTCCCGTCGTCTATTTGAACGAGATGTAAGAAGGAAGAGGGGTCTCTGCTTCACATCTTCTGGAGCTGCTCCAAAGTTGCCCCACTTTGGAAACACTATTCAGCACAACATTGAACCTTTATTAGGCTTGCAGGAATTATTTACCCCAGAAATTTGCCTATTAGGTGATTATTCAGCTATTCCAGTTTTGGTTAGAAGGTATCATATGACCCTTATCTTAATGTCCGTCAAGAAATTATTTTTACATCATTGGAAGGACAATGACAATATTTCATATACGGAGTGGCTTAAAGAACTCCTTGCAAACCTCAGAACCGAGAAGACAATAGCCAGTCTCAACAACAGGCCCAAGAAATATGCAAAAATATGGGAACCCTTGCACACCTTATATTTTCTTTGCTATCCCTACCTCTGCATATAACATGCCATCACTTAAATAGAATCCAGAGAGTTTTCTGTGTTGCATAATATGTGGGAGGGTGGTTTTAATGGGAGGGTTTGTGGGGGAGGGGGTGGAGGCTGGGTGGAGGACAGATCCTTGTTATTGTGAATATGACAATTACAGTGAAAGATGTTCCTGGACCTGTTCTCATTATTGTAAAATTCAATAAACTTTAATTTGAAAAAAGATTTCAAAGTAACCCTCAGAATCTCCAGCAACCCCTCATCAGCCAAGCGGAGCTGTCGCACAGTGGTGTAGGGAATCAGAAGCTCTTTCAAGTAGTTGGGACCAAGTCCGTGTAGGGCTTTGTAGATCAATAAACCTACCTTAAAGGTGATCCACCACTGAATCGGCAGCCAGTGCAGATCGCGCAGTACAGGGGTGATATGCAGCCTCCGAGACACCCCTGTTAACAGTCAAGCAGCAGCATTCTGCACTAGTTGCAAGCAGTGGATATCAAACCCAGGAAGCCCCAAGTAAAGGGAGTTGCAGTAGTCAAGGCACGAGGTCAATAAGGCATGGGCCAACACAGCCAGATTGCTGGACGGAACAAGGAGTTTGACCCTGGCAATGTTCCTAAGATGATAAAAGGCAGACTTAACGACTGCTGACACCTGATAACGAAGGGTCAACCCATCATCAAGCACAACTCCCAGGTTGCGCATCCATTCAGAGGTAAGGATCTGAGCTCCCCCCAGAAATAATCCAGAGGGCTGATCAGTCCTCAACCCCTCTATCCTGTGACCTGGGTCCACGACCATAACCTCGATCTTTCCTGTGTTCAACTTTAACCAGCTCAAATTCATCCAGTCTTGGATTTCAGTGAGGCAGTTATTAAATACTGACAGAGCACTAACCTGGTCAGGAGCAAAAGACAGGTAGAACTGGGTATCATCAGCGTAGCAGCGAAACCTCAGCCCATACCATCTTACAATGTCCCCAAGGGGTAGCATATACACTGCAAACAACATGGGGGACAACACTGAGCCCTGAGGTACCCCACAGCACAGAAGGAACGAGTTAGAAGAAAAAATACCCTACACAACTCTCTGTGTTCTACCAGTTAGGAAAGATGTAAATCACCTGAGGACTGTACTTGTCAGGTCACAGATGGACCTCAGGTGCTCGAGTAGCACCCCATGGTCTATAGTGTCAAAGGCTGAAGAGAGATTTAGGAGTACCAGAATGGAACAGTTTCTCTGATCTCTCACCATCAGGAGATCACTGAGCACCCAAACCAGAGCAGTCTCAGTGCTATGCCTCTTACAGAAACCAGACTGGAGAGGTTCGTAGGCATTATGGATGGTCAAATGGTTCTCCAGCTGAGTTGCCACTACTTTCTCAATAACCCTTCCTATGAAGGGAGGGTTTGAGATAGGTCTGTAGTTAGCTAGAGTGTCCGGATCCAACAAAGCTTTCTTCAGAAGGTGTGTCACCACTGCCTCCTTCAGGGAGCTTGTAAACTCACCCAATTCCAAGGAGCACTGGACAATCTGAGCCAGAACCAGGCAAATGATCTCATAATGACCCAAAATCAGGGAAGTTAGGCCAGGATCTAAACCACAGCGGTAGGGTGCATCCCCTGGACAATCCACATAATATCCACGAACTCCGGCAGGTCAAAGGTATTCCAGGAAGTATAAGGTATAGTGACAGAGCACTGACCAATAGTGTCCCCCATAGAGCGAGTCAACAGGATCTCTGACCTGATGTCAGCTACCTTATTCACAAAGAATCAAGCAAGTTCATCACACTCCTTTTGTGAAAAAACTTGACGGAGTTACAGACAGGCTGGGTTGCACAACCTGTCCACAGTTCAGAAGAGTTGAGCTGGTCAGTTCCTTTGCTAACACCCAAAGCTTGATTTTCCTAAAACATACCATAAAGGAATCAGGAAGCTGATGTAAAGATTGTTGTCTAGGTATGTTCATGTGGGCTGGCCAAATGGTAAGAATCCATCCTAAGGAGTCAGTTACCTAAGGTATCAAAACCTTATTACTAGGGCATACTAAAGGGTGTACATTAGAATAAACAAAAATTGTAAAGAAGAACACTATGGGATGAATCATCTTCAATCCACCATGTTTCTTATCTCTAAATAAGAGACATCTTGTGATAGGATTGAGCCTACTCCCCCAAATGCAGGAGAAAAAACACCCACACATTTTTGTTTCTAATAGTGGGGAAAGACAAAAAAAATACTAAAATACAAAAAGGTAGGGAGCAAAAGGTTTTTTACCATATATACCCTCTTTGGTTTGGATAGGCACCACGTATTACATGTATTTACATTATTCTGAGCTATCTGTAATTTAGCAGTCCAATATAGTGAGGCCAAATCTCCAGCCCAAATTGTAGGCCCAATACTGTACAAGTATCTTTAACTACAGGAATCCCAATTATCTGTATAGCTGCCACATCTTCCTGTCGTATGGTGACACAAATGCATTTCTTATAGTTTATTTGTGCCCCTGTGTGCCTCAGAAATCCACTTAGCACACTTTCTAATTCCTGAGCAGAGGCCATATCACTAACTATAAAACAAAGATTGTCAGCAAAGGCAGCACATTTGATCTCTGGGTCTATGCTAGAGAAGGAAACCTCTCGTATGTTCGAGGTGGCATAAACTCAGGGGATTAATGGATCTAATATAAATAAATATAGGATAGGGCTTAAAGGACAACCCTGTCGCACCCCCTGTTTATCTCTACATTTTTGTCCCAACCAACCATTGCAATATGACTGCGCAGAGGCAGTGGCATAACAGGTATTTACCCACTGAACAAAGGACCTTGGCAGCCCATAACTATCTAAACAATCCCATAAATAATCGTGATGCACATTGTTGAACGCTTTAGCCTGATCCAGGCTAAAAAGCAAGCCCGTGAGCTGCCCCGTAACCCCCCTTTGGATTATTTCCCTTAATAGGATAAGGCCATCTGATATCCTCTTATCTGGTATGGAACATGTCTGTGCTGATTGAATGAGAAAATCCAAGTGAAGCAAAAGGCGGTTGTTCAGTAGTTTAGTTAGAAGTTTAAAGTCTGAGTTCAACAATGTTATGGGCCGCCAGTTTGTCAGAAGTGCTCTATCTCCTTTTTTGAACATAAAAAGGACTAGACCCTCTGCCATACTATTTGGCAAGACCCCTGAGTCCAGAATTTCTTGTAGTACTGCCGTAAATTTGTGTAATAGTACCTTAAATATGAACCTACATAGGTCGTAAGGAATCCCATCTTTCCCTGGAGCTGTTCCATCTTGAGTTTGTGAAAGGCCTGCAGAAACCTCCAGGGGAGTAAGTGGGGCTATCAGCAACTGTGTTTGTGAAATGGGGAGTTGTGGCAATGGCGTCTCTGTTAGCCATATTTTATGAGTGCCTGGTGCTACTTCTAATGGTTTAAACAACTGGAAAATTTGCCTATCTACTTCTTGTAAGATCTGGACTTTGGATGTGCACAGTTTCCCATGTGGGTGTCTCAGATGGGCCATATGTTTCTGCTGTCTTTGTTGTGCACAAAAGTGGAATGGGTTCATGAAGGATTTGCCCCCCCACGACCCAAACCTCTGTTCTTGATCTAGAGATTTCAAATGATCGTATTGTACTGTGCTTAAGTGTTTTCTAACAGTGTCTAATTCTGGAAGAACCATGTGATTGCCTTGAGCTGCAAGAGAAAATAATTCTTGGAATTTCACTCTGTACATCTGGTAAGAATCCTATCTCTGTTTCCTATTAATCCTTCCTATAGTCTGGAAGTATTTTTTTATATCTGTTTTGGAATCTTCCCACCAGTCACCATGGGAATCATATAGCCCAAAGACCAATTTCTGTGCTTCTAAAAGGGAGATCAATCCAGTCACTACTGTTGAGAAGGATTGGAGAGCCATATTAAGCCTCCAATATCCTGGGCCATGGTGCATAATTTCATGGCTGGAAACTGTTACTTCTATAATAGCATGATCAGATGGTGTTACTGGCATTGTTTTTGTCTTTACTACCCCCAGGGAATCCGACAAAAAACAAAAGTCTAACCTGGTAGCTTGTGTACCATGGAAAAAAGTTTTCTGTGGGGTCCCTGATAATGCTAGTGCATCTACAAGACCAGTCTGAACCAGAAGATTATTTAAACAGCTGGCATCACAAAATATCTTCCTCATTTTACTCCCTCTATTACTTAAATATGTACTGCAATTAATGTGCCCCCCCCAAAAAAAAAACATGCTTTGCAGTGAACAGCTATGGCTGAATAGCCCTAAACGTGTCTACCCTAGAAGATTTTAATTGAGGTGCATAAACTTTATTAAACGGCACTGGAGACCACATAAAACCTTATATAGTAATAACACTCTTCCTGGTATTATCTCTGTCAATTGGATTACATGAACTGAGGGATGATTTACTCCTATTCCAACCCCACAACACGTCCTTCTCTATTGACCAGTACGTCACTCCCCATTTCCAATCTCTGGACGCTTGGTCTATCTCCATCTTGGTGTGTAAGTGCGTATCTTGTGAAAAGAAAATATCTTGTTCCCCTTTGTCAAATAAGGAATAAATGAACAATCTCTTCCTTTCAGATTGTATACTGTTGGTATTAAGGGAATCAGCAGTGATTGTATAAATCCCGGTCATAAGCAAAGGGAAAACCACAAACCAAAGGTTAAATCTCAAATTTCTAATATGTGAAATCATAACCTATAACCTATCATTATTTATTTTCTGTCCAGTTCTGTGAGCCCAAACAGGTTTCCTTTTTTTTAGAGTTTCTGAATCTCCCATTTGTTCCACATCGGAGGGCCCCTCTGGCTGGGACAACTGCACGGATGTGGAATCTGATTTGATGTCTCCATCTTCCTGAAGCACCATACAGGTGTTGTATAAGGGAAGCCCCTGCTCCACTGGGGTTTTAACCGAGGACCTGGATCGCAGACTTTGCTGTCTGCTTGACACCATTTGAAAAGCCTCCTCCGGTGGTAAAGGGGGAGGCAAAGATGTGGATGGCAGGGCTGCCCTCTCAGTTGATGTTGATGTTTCAGTCCCATCTAGGGCCTGTTCAGTATCCTTGGCCACATATATATCCATCTCCATTCCCCTTACAGAGGGATCTGACTGTGTTAGTGGACCTTGAGACTGTGACCTCCGGGGGGGGGGGCGAAGGTCTCTGGCGTTGGGCCGCATGGACTGCCAAATTAATAAAGAAGTCTTGTATGCAAAAATCCCAGCTGGTTTTATTCTGAGCAGCCCACGGGCATTCTGTATAGGATGCATTTCCTCACACAAGTAGCATTTTATGGGGTGGTGACAATCTGACATTATGTGCCCCGATTCTCCACATTGAACACATTTCACTGTGTCACAGGTTCAGGTGCCTACCCGAGTCACACTTGTAAAAGTGGCGGGGTTGACCCAGGCAAAATATAAATCCCTTGTCCCGGCCAAGATAAAAACAGTTGGGAAGATGCTGTAACCCCTCTTCAGTCTGTGCCAAGTTGATTTTGTATCCCCAACCCCCAATCCAAAATCCCTCTGAATCAAGAATGGGTACTGGGTTGCCTTGCAGTTTGCATCTACGCTCCAGCCAGTATGAAATGTCCTCCACATTTACCCCCTCGTTACGAAAGAGGGCCGTGATTACCTTAAAGGATTGTTTAGTCAGAGGTATGTCCTGGAAATGGGACCAAGCTGGATTCGTTTTTAATAAGGTATATTTCATCCAGAACTGATTAAGTAAATCAGAGGTTCGAAAACTAATACCAAAAGTGTTGTCTCCAGGAGTATGTATTAATGCATACACTTTGCTGAGTGAAAAGCCCAGCATTTGTTTAATTAGGACTTTGCTGACATAGAACCTGTCTGGCATATTGTCACTGGGCCCCAGAAACTGCAGCCTTAATGCGTTCCTTCTTTTAGTTAAGGCCACTGTTTTTTTAAAAAGGCTTGCATATGTTGGTGCAGGTTCATGTAGGGCAGGGACATCCTTCCCTATATCTAAGCTCAGAACCTGAGCTAGGTTTATTACTGGAGTCATGGCGTCAATTGTCTTAGGGTCATCAGGAAGGACCACTTGAGAACAGCCTTCACAGGGTGAGAAGGAAATATCCTTGTCACGTAGTTGTTCATGCTCTATTCTGGGGTTCTGCATCCCATCCTGTTGTGAGTTCACTGTGCCACCTAATGGAGCCCCTGGGTTTGTGGGGACTGTTCCTTTTTGTGGGGAAGCAGGAGTCTGTAGGCCCTTGTCCAATGGTATATTCAATTTTCCTGCCCCCTGCCTACCCACCTCAGATACCCCAGGCATAGGTATGACTGGATCAGCAATCCATTGCCCTGTCTCTACTTGGATCCAGCCCACTCTTTCTAGGGCTAGCTTGGGGGACCATTGTGACTGAGCATCATCATTGCAAGGAGAAGGGGTCTGAGGTGGGGATCTGCCTTTCCCAAATGCTGGTGACACAGTACTGATAAAAATGTTGATGCCACTACCTGGAGTTGCTGAGGGGGAATCCACCTCAGGGCATTTCCGTTTCATTAGCTCTTCTTCGGTGAGTAATTGAGCTAATCTGAAGTCTGCTACTGCCGCTTCCAGAATGCGGCATTTCTCCCCCAAAAGAGAACTCGATCCATCTTCCTCCTGCTGCTGTGAGGCACTCAAACCCTCATCTCGAGGAGTGCCTGCTTCCCATCTGTTACTAACTCCTACATCCTGGTCAGGCTCGTAAGTCCTTCTGTTGGCGTACATCTGTCAGTGTAAATAACACTGTCTGATGCCAGCTCCCAATGCGAGGGTATAGGTATGATCTGCTGGCCACCTCCTGGGTGCATCCCAGCCATACCTTCCCCTTCACAAGAGCTTCATTGCAGTGGTCGGCCGCTCGACCGTCCTCCTCCACTCTTTCCCTCCATCTGGGACTCACGTCTTCCGGCTCCATAGTGCCACCTGCCAAAAGAGCAGGGGAATTTTTACTAGTACAAACTTCAGAACAAAAAGAAATACAAAACAGTGTCAAATCACACAGAAATAATATACAAAGTAATATACAAAACATAAGAAAAAAATCAAATAAGTATTGCAATCATACACACTCTAAAGTACTTTCAAAGAAATCCCCAACCAAGAACACTTCCTGATATTGAGAAGGGCCCCTCCCAGAAGAAGTGGGTGAATACAAGATATTAAAGGTCATACAGTACCTGCATAAACCACTCACAAATAAATGAAGAATAAATAAAAGGAAACAAGATATAGCATAACCATAGGCTTATGTAATTTGATCTCAAAAAGCAAGATAATACTCTAAGTAATAGGTGCATCATTATCTGTAACCCACGGTAGGTTCCTCCACTTTAACAATAAAAGTTTCTTATCACACAGCCTAGACAGTTCTATAAATGTGACGGAGTTCCACAGTAATCTTTTGCAGAAGTTCTGCATGCGAAAATTTTTTTTGTTGTAATGTAAAAAGGCACCGACTGTGCCATATAAACCATTTAAAGACAGCAAGAAGCAGATTTAATGTACCACTATCCCATCTTTTCCAAACTGAGGGATATGAGCCATATATCAAAGATTCATAAGAAATAGATAAAAAAACTTTCTCATTCCAAACACGGGCAACATACAGCCAAAATGATGAGATATATGGACAAAAAAGTATATAAGTGTTGCATAGATTTGAGTATCTGGGAACACCCAGGCCATGAACAGTTCTGTTCATCCAACTGCATGTGTTTTTGATTTCCCTTAACGTTGAGTTTCTCATGGCAAAAAAAACTAGTAATGTCACGTAATTTAGGGGGGATTCTTTTTTTCAATTAGAATTCCATGCAGAGCCTGGAGGTGCAGGGCAGGACATTTTGGGAAGGGAATGGGTTACGTTAAGTGAGAATCAAGTACAGCTTGATAAACACATTTTTTATGTGTTGAAAGAATCCAAGAACTGGGGATATGCCACAATCTCAATTTAACAAAAACGTCACGGAGGTATGGAGCCACTAATGGGTCCGATTTTATACACCCATTTGTGCCATCCTTCCACTCATGGAACCATTGCCCCACCGACTGACTAAAAAGACCTGTCCATAATTTGGGAATATGTTTTAATAATGACGGATAATTAGTGAAAAAAAATGACAATAAAGGAACAATAAGGAATTCACCATATTAAGTCCACCTTGTGAGACCAGTAAATATAAGATGTTTCGTTTGATCAGGTTGAGGCAGTTACCCCAAACTGCCTAGAAAAAAACACTAAAAAGGAGGGCTTCACACTGCTTGGGGGGAGAAAGATTACCCAAAAACAGAAACACAGGTAATAAATTAGGGAGGCAGTATAGCGCAGTGGTTTAAGGCTCTGAGCTGCAAATCTGGTGACATCCAGCAGACCAGACCTGGGTTTGAATCCCACAGTTTCCACTTGCATACTGTGTGACCCTTATCAAGTCTCTTAACTTCCCTGTGCTCCCAGGTCGCACTTGTAAACAAGCTTTCAGCTTAGTGTGCTAATCCTGGTTAAACAACTAAAAAATTAAAAAGATGGGCCTTAATCATGTATATGTGTTTGGATTTAATCAGTTGCCATTTATTCCAATTCTGGACCATAAGTCTCCCCTTTTCAATTTGTAAATCCCAATTATGTAAGTCAGGGGCCGAAGTGCCAAAGACGATACCTAAAATCTGAATAGGACCCACAGAGACCAATACCAGAAACAGAGTGTGGGTGGAGTTGGCACCATCCTCCCAACACACTCTAAGTTTGTTTAGGGAAGTACCAGAAAGCATCCCATAAGACTCGCACATAGAAATTGCACGCTTAATGGAAGGAACATTTGAGGTGCATATGCAAATATCATCTGCATATGCCAGGGTGGAATAAGGGACTGTAATACCATGTATGTCAATAGGCGGTATGGCTATATTTAATGAATGCAATAAGGGTTCAATACTAAATATGTATAACAAAGGGCTAATTGGACATCCTAGTTTCACCCATAGCTTGACTGGAAGGAGCAGTCCAAGATGCCTGTTAACCAGAGGGGATACTGTGGCATGTTTGTACATTTTTTTCAACCAAGTAATAAATAAATAGGGTACGCCATAATGTTGAAGGGTGAACCATAAAACAATCATGATTTACTGAGTCAAAAGCACCCCTCTGGTCCAGAGACAAAACAAACTTGGAGTGACCCCCATCGTATTTCCTATCAAAAATTTCCCTTAAAAATAACAACAGGTCAGTGATGGCTCATCCTGCAATTGCACAGGATTGTGCAGGTGTTATAAGAAACTGTGCCATGGTTAAAAGGCGTGTATTTAAAATTTCCATCAAGACTTTTAAATCAACATTCAGGAGACTTATAGGCCTCAAGTTAGAAAGCTTCTGCTTATCACCCATCTTGTGTAGGAAAATAAGAATACCTCCCACCATATCTAAGGGGAAATCAGAAGAAAATAATAAGTCATTATAAACATCAGCCAATTCCTGGGAAAATTCAGAGCTCAATTTCTTATAGAGTTCAGATGTCAGTCCATCCTTACCAGGTGCCTTACTTGACTGTAAAGACGTAATCGCACTGGTTACCTCCATGGGACAAATAGGTTCCATCAACTGCTGAAGAGTTAAGGGGGGCAATGTGGAATAACAACTTTCTGCAGATAAGCAAGGATATCAGCAGGGTTAACTGGCTGTTCCTGAAATAGCATCCTTGTGTAGTTTGTCACTTCAAACATCATCTTGCTTTGGGACACTTTTAGCTGATTATCTTGCCCTTTGACACCATCAAAACCTTTTTTCTTCACTCTATCCCTGCAACTGAGGAAGGGGCAAATCATGGCAAATTTCCCCTGTGTTCCATACATTTGCTGCAGCTTTAAAGTGTTCAACTGGTTCATATGGTATTGCACCATGCTGTCCTTTAAAGATCTGATTTGGGAAGAAAAATTATGTTTGGTGGTTTGGGCTAGTGACATAACCCGCTGTAATTGCTGTCTATACTGTAAATAAGAAAAATAGCTTTTGTCTTGATAAGACTTCCCTATAGATTTCAAAAGATTTGTGAGGTCCCTTTTAGTGTCAATCCACCACTGTAGGGGGTCCTCATACATATCATATAAGGATTTCTGAGTGTAAAAAAATATTGTACGTGTTGCAGAACTTCCTGGTGGTCCAGAAGTGAAGAGTTCAGTTTCCATATACCTCCTCTGGGGGTCAAGGAAGTACGAGAGCTGACCGAAATACTAAAGCACAATGATCAGAAAATTCCACTGGGGTCACAGAAGCCAAACTTAGGAGCAACATTTCACTGATGAAAAAAAGTCAATTCGATTGGATAATGTACCTTTATGGAAAGTAGGGACTGTGATTCCATGTAACTGAGCGTATGCATCACTTAGATTCACGATATGTACAACATTAGCTAAGCAAGACTTGTCATAAAATATTTTCCTAGTTGTGGTACCCGTACTCCTATCTTTAATAGATAATCCACAATTAAAATCGCCACCTTAAACAAATCGGTGTGAGGTGTGTAAATAAGGCTGTATCATGTGAAACAATTCTACTCTCACTGCCTTCATTTGGGGGGCATAAACATTAAGCAACCTAAAACAAATATCCTGAAATAAAACATCCAATATCAAAACATCGCCTGGAACCAGGTAGAATAACTTCAAAACCCTGGTATCAGTGTTATGAAATAAAATGGCCACACCAGAACAAGCCTCCAGGCCCAAAGACCAGAATGAGACTATGGTGTGCCACCACTTCGCAACATAGGACAGTTCAGCTACAGTATGTAACCTAGTGTCCTGCAGGAAAAAAACGTTATTGCTAGTGGACTGTAAATAAGAAAAAATAGTGGTCTGCCGCATCTTATTCTTGATGCTGTTCACATTAAGTGAACAAACGTTTAGTGACATTGACATTCAGTCCATACCAAAGGCCTCCTCAAGGGGGTTTACGTTTGCTCTTTTTCCCTTTCTTTGTAACAGGGATGTTGGGTTTGGCATGAGGGAGCTTCCCCCCTTCAGAGTCTGCATCAGAGATCCCACCAGGTACCTCCATACCTGTTTGGGAGGATTTTGATTCTGCATCAGAAGTGTCTTGTGCAAGCTGTAAGGCATGAAAATTATTAGAAGTGAGGGTCATGGACAATTTAGGAACCTTAGAAGTAGGCTGATTGCTATATATCTTCCATCGCTTCACCTTGGACTGAGAGATTGGCTCTTGTGGAAGCTGAGGAGGAGGCATGGATAAAGCGTCTGAAAGAAACGGAGGGGCATAGTTTTGGAATCACTCTGGATTCCTCCTGGACACTATCCATACTGATCTCGGTCCTGGGGGGTCAATAATCAATGACTCCACATGTGCTGAATCGGTAGGGGGCTGTAGGAAAAGAAGGGGGCTGAAGGTCAGTAGGGAGGGGTGGATCAGGACATGCAGCATGAGATCTCTGTGCTAGGGCAACCATCAATCTTTGCTCCTCAGAATCATGAGGGGCAGACTGCCTATGAGCAGCTTCTGGACAAGCGGAGTAAGAGTGGCCAACAGCCCCACACAAATTGCACACTGCTGTATTTCTGCATTGCTCACTGGTGTGCCTAAAGGAGTTACATAGCGTGCAGTGCAGACGGTCACAAACATTGCTAATATGACCAGGTTTCTCACATCTGTAACATGTCTTCGGTTGGCCAGCATAGAAGAGAACACCCCTATCCCTACCTAGAAACACACAATTAGGTAGATGCTGCAACCCTTCATCTGTGGAGTGCAGGATCACCCGTATCCTCCAACCCCCCATCCAGATATCTTCAGTATCAAAGATTGCCTCTGGAGGACCTAACACAGTACATTTCTGTTTCAACCAAAAAACAAGATCGGTGATGCTCAAGCCTTCATTTCTGTAGAGAACAGTGACTGTTTTGTGAGCTGGTTTGGTTAAGGGCAAAATCTTGAAAGGGGACCATAATGATGATTGTTTAACCTTATGGTATCCATCCCCAAATTTGTCTAAACCTCTACTCTGTTTAAAACTGATGTCAAAATTATTTTCCCCTGAAACATGTATCAAGGCATACATTTCTGCAGATGAAAAATGCAAGCTATCTTTTAACAAAGACCAAGCAACAAATTTTCAGTCGGAGAATGTCTCCATACCATCTTTATATATTAGACGAACAGAGTTATGTCTCTTAGCTGAAAAGGAAGGAGTTTGAAAAAAGGATGCATAAGAATGAGGATTTTGGTGAGGTCTTTCATCATTAGAACCAGGTAAAGGGCTCTCTTGGTCATCCCCAGTTGCTTGAACCTCCAGATGTTCTGTGAATGAAGATGGCGACATCAGAGGAGAATTCAAACAACAGCTGGTTGAGAAAGTGCAGTATCATTAGTTTCCAGCCGTAATACTGGATTTTGTGTCAAGTGTAGTTCTGGAGGGAGTGCAAAAGGTGACTCCTGTAGTATGTTAGTCGATGGTGAGGCCTTGTCAGGCTGGGCTCTATTGGATGGTTCCTGAGATGGAACTGTTGTAGACATTGCCACATTAGGGTGGGGGATATTAGCAGTCGTGTCCTGTTTGCCATTCAGACCCCGGTGTCAATATGGTGAAAACCCAGAAATGCAGCAACTGGAATCATTGAGCTGTGCCCATCCAGCCAACTTTAAGGAGTGTTCTACAGACCATGAAGCATCCACCTCATCCACTTATTCAGCTCAAGAAGTGGTCTGTTTCTCAGAAGGTGTAAGGGCAAGTTTTGTAGAGTGCTGCTCTTTTCGTGCAGCAAAAGAGAAAACAGTAGCCTGGTGATGATCCAAAAAACTAGTAGAAAAACAGCACCTGTAGGTGCAATGTCTGGGCCTTGGATCTTCTGGGCAGGTTCTTGGAAAGGACCATCCTGAGAAGGTAAATGACTGGATGCAGAGGAGGCAGCCTCACTATCATGCCTCAAAATCTCAGCCTCCAAAGCCGCTGAGAGCTCCTCTTTTATCCTGCTAAATTTCTCCTCTTCCACAGCAAGGAGAACCTACAAATCTTCTGGATTTGAGTAAGTGACATCTTTAATGAGATCCTGGGAGATGGGTACAAGAATTGCACCTCCTGGACTAGGTACCTCCATTCCTGGTGAAATAATCTGGTCAGCAACCAAATTTCCTGATACCATCTGTTCAGATTCTAGCAAAGCGCCCATCTCAGCAGGTGCTTCAAAGAAAATATCTGTCTCCATGAGCTCTGTGATCAGGGAAGGAATCAGCTCTCCAACCTGCAGCACAACTTGCTGCATCACAGTCTGCTCACCAACTGAGCTAGCCATCCTTATGATCAGAGGTTCCCCTTACTGGTGAGTAGGGGAATTTCCCTGGTTCCCTTGCTAAATTTCTCCCCATTCACTAAAAATACCACCAACAGCTTAATCTGGTTCAAGGTCAGTTGGCATTCATCTGTTTCCCCCCTTCCCTGGGTCGTGTCTGAAAATAGACAGAATTTGTCTAGTGCACTTACCGTTCAACAAAAAGATAAATAAAGTATGCATTCATTAACTCACATTGTTAAATGTTGCTAGAGGCAACTCTGGATCTAAATGTTCATTCAGATCCTTTTGACTGTATGAGCAGATTGCTCACAAACACTAGACAAACTATTCCCCTTTAACAGAATTCATTGAACTACCCCCTTTAACAGAATTCATTGAACTACAGAGAGATATAGATAGAACACAACCCAGGTTAGAATCCCACTTTCCCAAAAATAATATCATAATATACAGGAAGGGCGCATTTGGTTTTAAGGGGGCTCTTCAGAGGATTCTACAAGAATCATTGTTGTTCCAAGCAGATATGAGCTGAAAGAGCAGACAACATGGACTCACACCTCTCAGAAGTAGACGTGCTCCTTGCTCGTGGAAGGAGAATGTAATTTACCTAAAGATCACATTCACAGATCATGGAACGACAAGAACAGAGCCCATAGAAAAGGTATTAGGATTTACGGGCTCCCGGGAGTTGGGAGTTGGAGGTGAGACAGAGTTCCATTGGTGCACTGTGATTGTACGCGGAGCTTAGGCAGCCATCATGCTGTTTTACTTTCTCCCATCATCTCCAGGAGTCCTGAATTCTGCCAATGAATTCTGTTATGTTTTTTTCATTTGGGACAGCTCAGCACGAACCATAACACGCAAAGACAAGAGCAACACAGGGACTGGTACACTGTCTTGTTTTTGACTCTACTTTCCTGTCATTACAAAAAGGGGCAGTAGCTTTGTGTTCTGATTGTCTGAAATGGGTCTTTTAGTATAATTAAGCAATAGAGAATGGGGTATTTACCCAATACCTTCTGTGGTGTGTCATAGGGTGCACCAGGATGACTTTATTCGTTAGGAAGTCTTACCGGGAAAGAACTACTGAGCTTGTAGCAGCTCATTACCAGATGCCAGGTGGGGGTACATTGCAACTAATCGTAGGTAAATAAGTATGTGCAATTTCACTGGCGGTGCTTCTGTGCAGAAAATGCACAGTACAGTAAAGTGCAGAAGAACAATATGCAGTGTGCAACAATGCAATACTAAGGGAAGGGGAGAATGGCTGAAAACTGGATGGGCGGGTGTACTAGTCTAGGGTGGAGGACAGCAGACAGAAGTCCAGAACCAAGTGTCTGGCACCCGCAGGAGTGACTAGTGAAATCATGGAGGTGAGATTACAAAGCATGAAGGGAAGCAGGAGCAAAGTGGTCAGAGTGGGGAGACACCCCAGAGTTTTGGGAAACAGAAGTAGATGGCAGCTTGACCAGCAAGAGATTTCACTGGCGGGAGAGCTAGAGCCAGAGAGTGAAGGGGTTAAGAGGCATTTGGGGGTTGGGGGTTGAGGGAGGCAAGACAGCATTTGGAGATAAAGGAGGCATGGTGAAGCAAGGTATCTGGCATCAAGGGGGATGATGAGGGTAATCTTGATTGTTCGGGGTCCTTCCTACCTTGATTGCCCTGGGGCTGAGGTGAGGTGCTACAGCAGTAAGGTGGTCACTGCAGCTGTCCTGATAGCCACGCAGGGTGCATCTCTCCTTCCTTTGACTCTGAGGGGGCTGACCTGGGTTCTTTCATGAGTAGGACAAAGCAGGGTAATAAAATGACAGTTTCATGCCTCCATCTGGGAGGCAGTGCAACAGGGTACCAGTTTGAACCCACCCCCCCAAAAAATTGGTTTATTTATTTATTTTATTTATTTTAAGCCTTTGATAACTGGGTAAGTGCACTGATCCAATGGATCGTTTTTAGGCACTACCCGTGCCAACAAAATGGCACAATAAAATTTACATACAAGTGCAATCAACATACAGGCATACAGCATAGTTTAGAAATGTGTTAGGGGAAAATCAGCCTGATACATTTCAACTACAACAGAGTTGCGAGAAGAAGGAATACATTACAAACTTAAACTGGGTAATCAAGGTAGGGGAAAATGTGAGACCACAGGGGGAATAAACAGTGCAAATACAAATGACCAGCTGATATTGGAGGGCGGAAGATTCAGGATAGAAGTCAGGAGACATTATTTCACAGAGAGTGTGATGGATAAGTGAAATACTCTGCCTGAGGAGGTAGTAGCCTGTAGCATGGTTGACAGTTTTAAGAAGGGATGGGATGTGGGGTAATTATGAAAAGGGATGGTGGGTGGGGCAGCTGCCAACTGAGGGGCTAACTGCACAATTGAGCAGACTCGATAGACCATGAGGCCTGTTTCTGCTGATGTGTTTGTATGTGGTAGAAAAGCAAAAGCATCCATTCTATCTCTATCCATTTGAAACTGCAGTGATTCCTCAATATTTGTGACTATGAAAAAAATCATATTTTTGAAAGAAAGCTACAGACTTTATTATTGCTATTGTATGTGTGCTGTATAATACTTTGCAGTTTCAACAAAGCATAAAACCAGGCAACAGAAAGCTAAACCTTCCTATCTATGCCCTTTTGCATTTAAATCGGTGAAACATGCAAAAACCTGCAGATGGGGAAAGGTAAAGAATTAATATTTTTACATGTTACTTTTAGAAACATATACATACTTTTCTGATGGCGCTTTTTCCTTTGTGTTATTGTTTTTGTTAAGAAGTATATGTGAGGAGACAATAAAATGTTAATCTCTCTGATTACTAGGGTTCAGCTCTGTTGCTGTAACATTTCTGCTACCTTACTTCTGTCAAAGATGCAACAACCACTTTCACAAACATGTCAGATTGATGCATAGAATGATGGAATGGATTTGATTTATAACGTCACTTGATAAAGAAAATGACAAAGACTTATACAATCCCACTATGGCCCCCTTTGCTCAGGTGTAACGGCAGTAGCACCATTTTGGCCCTCGTCCCTCAGGTGTGACAGAAGCAGCAGCAGCAGCACTACAGCCCCCATCCCTCAGGTGTGACAGTGGCAGAAGCAGCAGCACTACAGCCCCCATCCTGCAGGTGAGATGGCAGCAGCAGCACTATGGACCCCGTCCCACTGCAGGTATGATGGCAGCAGCAGCACTATGGGCCCCATCCCACAGCAGATGTGATGGCAGCAGCAGCACTATGGACCCCGTCCCACTGCAGGTGTGATGGCAGCAGCAGCACTAAGGACCCCATCCCACAGCAGGTGTGATGGCGGCAGCAGCACTATGGACCACATTCCACTGCTGGTGTGATGGCGGCAGCAGCACTATGGACCCCGTCCCACTGCAGGTGTGATGGCAGCAGTAGCATTGTGGACCCCGTCCCACTGCAGGTGTGATGGCAGCAGCAGCACTATGGACCCCATCCCACTGCAGGTGTGATGGTGGCAACAGCACTATGGACCCCATCCCACTGCAGGTGTGATGGCGGCAGCAGCACTATGGACCCCATCCCACTGCAGGTGTGATGGCAGCAGCAGCACTATGGACCCCATCTCTCAGGTGTGATGGCAGCAGCAGCACTATGGACCCTGTCCCACTGCAGGTGTGATGGCGGTAGCAGCACTATGGACCCCGTCCCACTGCAGGTGTGATGGCGGCAGCAGCACTATGGACTCCATCTCTCAGGTGTGATGGCAGCAGCAGCACTATGGACCCTGTCCCACTGCAGGTGTGATGGCGGCAGCAGCACTATGGACCCCATCCCACTGCAGGTGTGATGGCAGCAGCAGCACTATGGACCCCATCTCTCAGGTGTGATGGCGGCAGCAGCAGCACTATGGATCCCATCCCACTGCAGGTGTGATGGCAACAGCAGCACTATGGACCCCGTCCCACTGCAGGTGTGATGGCGGTAGCAGCATTATGGACCCCATCCATCAGAGGGTGATGGGAGCAGCAGTACTATGGCCATCATCCCTCTGGGGTGATGACAGCAACATTACTACAGTTCTCATCCCTCAGAGTGATCACAGCAGTGTTTGTCATCCATCAGCTGTGACTGTATCATTTTAATCCCCATCCCTTACCACCAATTGCCCACATTAATTCTCAAAGCTTTGTCATGAATTGAGCAGAATCACCAGACACAAGGAGCAGTCCCTTGGTGCAGTGCTATCTAACATTTGAGTGCATGACTTAACTTCTTTGGAAAAAAAAGTGACTCCCCCTAAATAATCACAAATAAATAGTGGGAAGCCTGCTAATGGAGAGCCACACATCACATAGAGTAAGCTGAAACCCATTGTCACTCACAGAGTTCTGATTAGAGACATGTGAAGTGGCCAAAATGCACTCTGAAAACAAATCTGTAGATTTTCACACTACTATCCAGTCAGAACTACCACCTCACCAATATGGCATGCACCACACTAGTGTGGCCCCCAATAAACACAGTCTGCTCCCTCATTTCTCATAGCCAACTCACCTTAACAGTGAGGTCATGTGCAACACACACACACACACACACTATATATATATATATATATATATATATATATATTTTGCAATGTGTAAGTCCCCATGTCTGGCACCCTCACCCCACAATGCCATGGCCAGCTCCTGCGACATGGCTACCCCACCATCATGGCCAGCTCCACATACATATGCCAGTCCCTTCCACTGCCAAAATTGCCAGTTCGACATAAATACACCTTACTTCTTTTACAGTAGCCACCATATCCCACTAAGACACATATAGCCTGCTCCCCAAACCCACACACAGTCTGCTCCACCCTCATTCCTCCAAGTCAATTCACCTAAACAGTCAGGTCCGTACCACACACGGACACACACACGCACACACACACGCACACACACGTGCCCCCATACCTTGTGCAATATAGCATAATATGTGGAGTCACCTAAGATCAAGGCCCCTGGACACACCAGCCATCTTGCTGCCTTAGCCTTTTTGTGTGCTGCAAGCACACACACTCACACACACAGACACAGAAAAAAATGTATATAAACTTATTTCCCAAAGTGCAGCCAAGTATGGCATGCTTTGGTAACATTTTGTAAGACAAAAATAACCTTTCACCACCAATTTAAGGCACCAACATGGTCAGCTCCCCACACATATGACTAGTCCCTTGCACTACCAACATGACCAGTTCACCACACATACACCTGACTTCTCCTACAATAGACACCATCCCCCACCAGGACACATACAGCCTGCTCCCCAAACCCACACACAGACTGCTCCACCCTCCCCACATAAATACACACACTCTCTCTCTTTTTGAAAGAATATGGCTAATGAGTTCCCATTCTACAGTGAGTACCCCTCCATCCAGGCATCCCGCTCCCCCAAAATAACTACAGCCAGCCCCAAAAGCCATTGCAGTAACATAAACAGTCTCTGAACCATAACATGGCCAGTCTACCCCCCCTCCACAGCCACCCCACACCCAAGTGAACACACCCCTGGCAACACTGCCAGCCCCACCCCAAACAGTAAATACAGCCAAACCTGGAACAAACACTACCAGCACCCTCACCAAATCCAAGCGAACACACTGATGGAGCCAGCACCTACATGGCCAGTCACCCCCCTCACCCAAGCAAACAGTCCACCTCATACCAACACTGCCGGCCCCCTTGCACTACCCAAGTGGATGCTCATGGGATTGGTACCAGCACAGCCAGTCCCCCCCCCCCAAGAAAACACAGCCAGCCTTGGCACCAGCACTGTGAGCCCCTACCCTACCCGAGCAAACTCTGCCAGCTCCCCTACCCACAGCCCCAACACAGACTGCCCCTGAACTGGAAGGTAGCACATAATTATTTTTTTTTTTTATTCTTTGGTAACAAGATAAGGCCTGCTAGACACAAGTGCCTGTTTTCTGGAGTGACCTGGGAGCACTGGGGAGATTAAGTGACTTGCTCAGAGTCACACAGTATGCAAGTGGAGGTCGTGGAAATGAAATCCAGGTCTGCTGGATGTACCAAGTTCATTTACAGCTTGTTACTCTAACCTAGGCTCCGGCTATACAGTGCCAACTTACTATGCAACTTCTCCTCCCCTGTCTTATCCATACCACATATAGGCAGCTCTAATCTTTCCTGGTTCTCTAATAAAAAAAAGAAAGAAAACTTACTTTTGTTCCCTCCAGATAGTGATGAGTTTAAGTCTAGTAATGGAGACCAGACAGGTATATGTAGCCTTAGTAGTAGTAGTGCAGAAATTCGATGATGTTAAATTTGTCAGCTGTCAAACAACAGACGCACTCATACAACAGGCTTCTTGTATCTCTTCTTTTTAGAAATAGACAGACACTGACCAGCACTAGAGCCATTTCAAGGCTCATTATAAATCTTTCAGCTATTTGAGTCAAGAGACCCTGACAGAACATAAACATACTTCTCCTTGCTGAAACTAAATAGTAGGGTTACAAATAATGTTAGTCCAGTTTAACCCCTTCACATCACACCTGAATTATATAGACATCAATGCAAATTAAATTCACAAATGACTCTTTGTTAGATGTGCAGTGTTAAATAAAACAAATTAAAAAAAAAGTTCACAACAGAAAAAAGATGTCAGCCCTTAACAGAGTTCTTAAATGTGAACGTAAATTACTCCAGAGAGTCTAATTTTGAATGTTTTGCACACTTTTCTGGATGTCAGATACATCCAAAATGGGCTTACCTGAAGCTCTGGCTACTCCCTTTCCCTAAAAGAAGTAGCTGGTGACACTATCTCCCACTGGAAAATGCTAAGAACCACTTACAGTATATGGGCTATGCTCTGTGATGGATCCAGGCTAGCTGGGCAAGTGGCTGTGTCTAAGTGACTCATGGTTCCACCACCCACCCTAGTATGTACCACCTCATGCCTTATTCCCCTCCTTTCTTTATATGTTATTTTTTTATATGTCATATAACTTTGGCCTACTGGCTGTTCCCTCTCACACTGCACGTAACAGCCACACTGGAAGGGAACTCCTGTCCTGTGGCTACCAGACTTGAGGCTGGCCTTCAACCCTCCTCCCCTGGGGCTCCCACACCAAGTGCCCCCTTGCTAAAGACTAGTGATGCCCTGTGATCTGGCCAAGAGTGCTCTTCCACTGCTCCTGGGTGGGGCTACTGCCCTCACCTGCAGCTCCTGAGTTATACCCAAGCACTTTTTTTTATTTTAATTTTTTTATCTGCAGGCATACTCGAATTATTCCACAATGGGGAGAAATCCCTGGCCCCCTCTAGATATTGCCCAGCTCTGTGGCAGAATCCATCCCCAGAAGGAGTACCCATAGCTCCGTGCCAATAATGGAGGGGTTGGGGAGGGGGGACACTATATTGCACCACTGGCCACTCCCCAGACCTCCCTCACCACTCTGTACCTCTGCAAGTGGAGCTGTCTGGCCTACCCACATATCACTTTTTTTATGGATGCAGTAGACAGAGCCTGCAGATGTATTGATTTGAAAAAAGGACTCCCTGCATAATTACATTCCAAACAACATGGTAGAGTGCTAAAATTGTGTACTACACTGTCTGTGTGTGTATATGGGATTTAGAGAGCACTATTTTTCCTCTGGCTCATGTTCCCTCCCTGCAAGACATCAAAGGAGGCAGGACTTTGTCTAGGGGCATGACCAGGACACCTAGATGCACAGGCTTGGGGGAGGATGGCAAGGAGGTGCCACCTGCTAAGGGCAAGCATGTGTTCCCAGGGCAGAGGGAACTTGCATCCAGGAATATAGAGGAGATACCTCATTATTTCTACCTTTCCTAGGTTGCAAGAACAGCCTCAGAATGAATATCGACATTTTTGAAAACGATACAGAAAGTAGATCTTGCATCTGCCTGCATCATAATGTGATATAAAACTAAGTCTGGTGTTCACTGTAATCAGCTTAATATTCCCCTTTCAATAATGATGTACTAAATTATCACCTTACTTTGTCATTTATGAATATCTGTATTGTCTGAACTTCTTATCCTAAAACAGTGTCTTTACAATTCAGAAAAATGCTGTATTCAAAGTATAAAAAGAGAACGCACCAAATTGCTCTGCATTTTAAATGCAGTTGGCCAAAATTGTAACTATAAAAAGAAATAAAAAATATTTTTTTTCACTTCAGTTAGGCATCCAGTGTCAATACGAATATTTTTAGCATCTTGCCATATATTGTAGTGTGGTGAACTACTGAAAACAATGTGTAGTACAGGACAGTCTGTGTGTAAAATTAGCATTGAGCTTCATGCCACATGAATGGCAGGGGGACAAAAATGCTGAAATTAATGAAAAAAATCTATCACGGGTGATAGTTTTCTCAAATAACAGTAAAAGCGCAGTTACTGATATAGGCAGTATCATTAATTTGCAGGGGCCATTTGCAAATGCCAGCATGAAAATCAAAATGAAAAAAGTATACCTGTATCACTTCAGTTAGGAAATATAAGGAGACTCAACAGTTTTGGGGTAAGTTAGTCCATCTTGACTTATTTGCTGCATATGCATCTCAGTTGCTAAGGGGTCCTGGCCATGTTCACCCTTCCTCAAGCCAAGCTAGCTACAGTATGTCTAGCATTAACACTGATGGGAAGATTATGCGATTAGCAAGAAGCTCTTTAAATAGTCTTTTTTGGCAAATTGAAATCTCCTCCACAGTGTTTTATCTGGCTTGCCTCTGAGTTGAGAGAAGTTAAAGGAAAACTCCATCCAATGTCCAAGTCTGGTGTGACTATGATTTCTCTGAATTTGCTAAAAAAAAAAAAACTATCCTGCACATTCTGAGGCCCTCCATAGGAGACATCAACAGAGTAACCAAATACTACACACACACAAACACACACACACACACACACACACACACACACACAGAGCAGAACATGAGAGATACCTCATCATTTCTACCTTTCCTAGGCTGCAAGAACAGCCTCAGAGTGAATATCGACATTTTTGACAAAGAAGATACAGAAAGTAGATCTTGCATCTTTCTGAATCATAATGTGATATAAAACTAAGTCTGCTGTTCACTAAACCAGCTTAATGTTCCCCCTTTCAATAATGATGCACTAAATTATCACCTTACTTTGTCACTTATGAATATCCGTATTGTCTGAACTTCTTATCCTAAAACAGAGTCTTTACAATATAGAAAAATGCTGTATTCAAAGTATAAAAAGGGAAAGCACCATATTGCTCTGCATTTTAAATGCAGTTGGCCAAAATTTTAACTATAAAAAGAAATAAAAAATATTTTTTTCACTTCAGTTAGGCATCCAATGTCAAAATGAATATTTTTAGCATCTTGCCATATATTGCAGTGTGGTCAACTACTGAAAACAGTTTATACAACATATGTGTGCCCCTTTTCAGGAAGATAAAAAAGATATCTCACTGACCACAGTTGAGATATCACTTTTTATCTTCACAGTTGTGTATGTCACAATGGATATCTTGGCCAGCTGGGTATGTCACAAAAAGATCTATAAATTGACAAGAAAAAGTCTAGAAATCTCATTGGCCAAGACAGATCAGCTGACCATACATTAATTCTCTGAATACGCACAGTCATCCTGGTCCTAAACCACATTACACAATGAGCAGATCAGTCCTCCTACAACCAGAACTATCTTCCATCAGTCTCCCTACAACCAGAACTGATCTTCCACCACGAACATGGCTGCTACCATTACACTGCAGAAACATTCAACTGGGCCCTAACATTAAAATTATCTTAAATATAAAATAAAACAAATTAATTAAATGTTGTTTACCAGATTGTCACACTATCCTTACACACATAAACACATTAGAAACATTAAGTAAGGGCCGGCCAGTTGGCACAGCGGTGGGATTTCTGCTCGCGACACCAGCGACCCGGGTTTGGGAACGGACCCGGATCGTCGGAGGGCCGGCTGGGGGAGAAGGATAGAGCGTCCCAAGGACTGCTCTCCTTCTCTGGGGAGGAGAGGGCGATCAGGCGCACTGAGGGGCTCTAGCGGAGGCTGGGGCCCTCAGGCGACCAACGGAGGCAGTTCTAGGAGGCGGGGCAGACGCTTGCATCATTGCATGTCCCCGCCTCCATAAGGGGGAAAAAAGCCAAGTCCAGGGCAATGTACATGATGCCCTCCCCGGAGGACCTCGAGACACCACCGTCACTGCAGATCCCCGGCCAGCCATAAGTCCCATGGGTTGCCGGTGAAGGTAGCCATGGCCCCGCCCTCCAGGGGTTAAGCTGGGGGCAACTGAGGGATCTTGGCAGCCATAGGTGGTGGTGATGGAGGTCTCTGGGGTGCCGTGACCAGGGCTGAGTTAAGGCGGGGTCCTGCCCAGAAAAAATAGAGAATTAAAAAAAAAAAGAAACATTTAGTATGGTTTATAGTTTTCATTACAACTGTTTGTTTGCTAACAGTGAAGAGTCCCCTTTCTATCCTTACCTGCTCATCAGGGAAATCTCTTCTGCTTCCCCTGAAAAGTGAGATAATTGAGTACCTGGCTCTAAACCAAGCCTTTGTTGTCTGTGTGTACAGAATGTTAGTAGAGAGACATTCTGCCAGTAGAACT
The DNA here is from genome assembly GCA_016271365.2 of Neoceratodus forsteri. Lineage (NCBI taxonomy): Eukaryota > Metazoa > Chordata > Ceratodontiformes > Ceratodontidae > Neoceratodus > Neoceratodus forsteri. Next base: position 765,312,738 of record CM057451.1, read on the forward strand.
GAGCAGAATTTTGAATCCCTGTATTCCATGGTAAACATTCCATTTCTTGAATGTGGGGAAACGCAGAGGGGAAAAAAATGGAATGAAGAAAGTAAGCAATAATACTAAATAAACAAAGAGAAAAGGTGGCAATTATCTTTTAGAACAGAACGAGCAGTTCATGACGCTGTCAGTGAGTGTGGCAGTTCTGTACCACGCTCATGCTTGCAGCACTGGGGAACTGAGAAGCCTCTGTTATGGCTTCCTTTTAATTTTGTCTACAGAGTGAGGAGAATGAAATAAAACAAGGGGGCTACGTGTCATACTTAGAATGAGAAAAACAGCATTTGTGAATTGTTGTGGCTGGCAGGGGAATATGAAGCTTACGTGGGCAGGGAGGCACACACTGTATAACACTACTTTAATCTAACACCAATAGGCAGAAGGACTATTTTATGGTAAAAGCACAGATTCACTTACATTTTTACTTATTTAAAAATGTGTTTAAAATTAAAAAAAACTGCTTCTAAAAACAAAGGGACATTTTATAAGCGCAATAAGACACTCCGGGATTGTGCATAACGGTGTGATAACCACACTCCTAGGGATGACCAGCACTCGGCCTTCGGCCTCGTGCCTAACTATGCGCCTAGGAGTGTGGTTATCACACCATAATGCACACCCCATCATGTCTTATTGCTTACTTAGAACTCATTTAGAATGTTCAGCCTCAGTAACAGTACTAACTGTATTCAAATGGAAATAACTTCAAAATGAAAAATGATAGTATTGTACTGTGAGCATGAAAGTTGTTCAGCACAAAAAGATCTACAAAATCAATGGTGTTTCATTTATAGCTACTTTTTTTTATATAATTAACAAACAGCAGAAAATGTATTTTCTTTTCACTTGTTCAACAAACATATGCAAATAACTTTAAACGAAAAATGATAGCATGGTGCTGTTAGCACAAAATTTCTTCAGCACAAAAAGATCTACAAAATGAGTGGTGTTTCATTTACAGATACCTTTTAGTTTTTTTTTTATGATTGGCAAAAAACTGCAAAAAATCAAATTTAACTTTTTGCAGCAAACAAATGCAAATAACTTTAAAACTGAAAAAAAGAGAGACCCACAATTGTTGCATAAATCAAATATGACATGGGTGGCAGTGAGATAGCAGAACTATCTCCACTCAAAGCCACTGAACTCTAGATATCCCACTCGTGACTTCACCACTCGTGGGATATCAAGAGTTCACTGGCAGTCTGTGGAGATATTTCTGCTATCTCACCCATGTCATTTCCCATATGTGTAGTACAGAGCAGTGGGGGTGGGATATTCAGACTGTGCCAAAAAGATGCACAATAGCAGGAGCAGGTGCAAGTGCAGTGCGCCCCTGCACAACACGCTGGAGCATTCAAACAAAGCGCAGGCTAAGGTGCGCTTGCGCAACACAGCTGAATATCATGCCAACTGTGCCATGGCACAACCAGGGCTGCGCAGTGGAGCAGGGCCGATGTGCAGTAGCACAACCAGGGATGCACAGTGGAGCAGGGCTGATGCACAGTAGCACAACCAGGGATGCGCAGTGGAGCAGGGCCAATGCGCAATAGCACAACCAGTGATGCGCAGATACAGGGACAGGGTGCAGGGTGGTGCACCACCCATGGAAGCCATGGGCGGAGGAGCACGCAACAGGCCAGACAGACCCACCCCCTCCCAGGCACCTCATGAACTGCACAACCAGAGGTGAGCTGGATGGACCACCAGCCTATGAACACCAGCACCGAATCAACAGGTGGGGCACGGTGCCCCAGCACACCCCCCAGGCAAGCAGTGACTGCAACACAAGGAGGGCCGGCCCCCCAGTGCCACCCCACCCCACCAATGCAGAGCACACCCTGTACAGTGATCCCCAGACACCCAGCCCAGAAGCAGCGCCCAACAGTGCACAGCACCAAATGCATGCCACCTCCAACACTGTCACAATGCAACCCTGTGCACCATGGAGCCATGCATGGCAGCCCCACTGTGAGCACCCCGCAGCAAGTGACACCAGTCACTGATGCAACAACTGCATACACAATGCCCCCCTGCATGGCCCCCTTGTGGCACAGCAGAGAGGTCAACCCTGCGTGAGTACCTGAGGGACCCCGCATGCAACAAGGCCTTCCCTGGACACCATCACCAGCAGGACAGCACCCACATACCCACCCATGCACACACCTGGTCCCAGCACTGGCCCCAACAGACAGCACAGCCAACCACTGTGGTGCATGGAGTCATGCGCCACACAGAATGTGACACAGGGCATGGACAACCCCCCACCCTGTCCCAAGGGTATCCCGACACAGGGCCACAAAAGCAGGCCAACAGATGCCACTGGTATGTGTCCACTGATGCTGTGTACCCATGGCCTGCATCCCACCATGGCACAGGTGAACTAGCCATCTGGCACATGCACCATGAAGCCATCCGCCACCAGCATGTGGCCGGAGCACAAGTGATAGACAGTAGAACACAGACACCACAATAGACACCAGCAACAGCATGGAGGGGGGACAACAACAGCATAGCCCACAGTGTCACTCAAGGCAGATGTGCAACATACTGGTGACAGGATGCAAGCCGCCATGGTGCCGTGCCCAGAGGGTGGCTGGCATGGACAGCCACCAATGACATGCCAGCAGACCGTGCATGCCACAGACATGCAAGAGGCCCAGCTGCACGGGCCAGAGACAGACTGACAGGGGCATAAGGGACACAGCACATGCACCAGGGACCACTGCACACAGGCATCCAGTGCACAGGGAACAACACACATACCACAGACAGGGACCGAGTCCCCCACCCACACCATTAGTGGGGCTCTGCCAGACACACACACACCCAGGCCTGCACCACCCCAGATGCCATGCACACCACTGCAGCAAAGCACTATGTGCCCGCTGCAAATCAGAGACCACCACAGTTGTCATATCAAACAAGAATATATTGCAAAGGTAAACTGTACAAACAACAAAACAAACAAAACTATGTACAAAGTGGGGGGGTAAGGGCAGCGAACCAGGTGGAGGTGGGCATGGGGCAAGGGGGTACATCAGGGAGTGGGACAAAGGGGTGTGAGAGACAGTCTAGGGGGGAATGCACATCACATGCATCACAGGCCCTACTGGTGGCCCCTCTCTTCACTCCAGTCCCTGTGGCACCGCCTATGCCTCCTACATCCTCCACGCTCCATTCCCTGGAGCAGCTACAGAGTAGCCTGAGTCATCTGTAGTAGCTCCTGTATGTGCTGCTCCAGGGTAGTCCAGCATTGTCCACCTAGGACAAGGGAGCAGAGTCAGTACGCATGACTGGCCAGACCCCTGCAGCCCACCCAATTGCATACAGCCATGGGCCACGCCCCTGTGATGGCATGCGACCACCCACAGTATTCACGACCACAAGACCTGCCTACCCAGGCACCCATAGCCATGTGGAACGCTGCACACACTCACCGCCCATGTCCTGCACAGCACCAACATGGCCATACAGTGACATGGCTATGCAGTGTGAAGGCAGTGGCACAGCCATGGACCCAGTGCACGCACAGCCCACCTGTGACACCCACCCACACATGCAGTGCTACAGGACAGTGCTGAGTGCACCATGTGGCATGCATGGCAGAGGGGCCAAGTACGGGTGGCCACACCTTGACACTACCCCTGCAACCCACCAAGCACAGATGTAAGGGGAGACATGGCACTCACCTGCATCCTGGTCAGCAGGGCTTTGCTGACCCATGGCACCACCAACATGGCCTCGCTGCAAGGCCACGCCACTCACTCTGGCCTGCTGTCCCTGTCCTTGGGCCAAACAGGTCCTACAGTGATCCTCTGGGCCTAGGGTGCAAACATGGAGAGGGAAACATCAGTACAGGTCAGTAACATAGCCCCCCCTCACTGTGTGTGTGCCCGCACAGCCCAGCCATGATGCACCACCACCATCACCACTCCCACAGGACAGCCTACACTCCCCTGCAGTGTGGTCTGATGCACACCATGATACCTGGACAGACAGACACTACCAGTGATTGGACAGAACACCTACCTGGCCGTGGCACGGCACCCCAACAAGCGTGTGCCTGCAGTCACCCCAGACGGTCAGGGTCCTGCTGCTGGAGGTCACCATAGTGGTGGCAACACTACTCCACTGACCTGCTGCTCCCTGTCACCTCCTGCAGGCCCTCTGTGACCTCCTGCCACGCCACAGTCTGTGGCCTCTGGAAGGGTTCCTGCCCAAAGAGGGCACCAGCATGTGGCTCCACCAAGGCCACCAGGTTTGCCAATTCGATGGCACTCCAGACCAGTGGTCCGGTCCTAGGCATGGTGCTGTCTCAAATGGCACCAAAATAGCACTCTGTAGTGCACGTGCCCCATATGTGGAGGCAGTGCGGTACTGCGCTGCCAGTCCCTATCGCGCTGTCACCAGAATGTGCAATAGGGGTGAAGCCATGCGGATGCATGGCTCCTAGGGGGCAAAGATCGACCACAAGGTCAAGGATCTGTCCATGCATGGAGCGCCACAGTGCTATTGTGATGCCCTGCATGTAGCGTGGTAGGGTGCATATGTGTGACTCCTTGCAGTGGCCTACTGTACTGTGGCACCATGGCACCCACAGCGCACCATAGCACGAGTGCCCCATGGGCATACAGCACACTAGCACTACAGCACAGTGGTGGCCATGCTCTGCACTGCCTCCCATGCACAGCACGTCAGCAGCGCTGCATGCGTCAGCGTCAGCACCCAGAGCATGTTCCATGCGGTGCCGATTGTGCACATCACAGTGGTGAGCCATAGCCTGAGCACGCTCACCAACATTGCACAAGGTGCAACAGCATGATATTCAGCCAGGTTATGCAAATCAGCTCATTAGCCATTCCACGGCACATCCACTGCATTAGCATCCACTTACAGTTGCGCCTGCCCTCATTTGCATGTGTTTTGCTATATATATATGCAATCTGGGGCTGCAGAGGCCATGGATCGGTATTGCAGTCCTTTGTGGTAGGTTGTATGCTGTTGGGATGTGGGGACAGTGGTTTGGGAGGGCTGTATGGGACTGCACAGTCCAAGGTAACACCTGTCATTCCCACAGGTGCAAGCATGACCGAGCATGAGGAAGAGGAGGAACAGGGAAGGGGGAGAAGGAGGAGGCCCAACTTCACCAGGGCTGAATCTGATGCCCTGTTCAAGGCATATATGGACAGGGAACCGCAGCTTAGTGAACAGCGGGGAACGCCACAGGCCCGTGCTGCGGCATGGGGTGAGGTGGCGCATGCCATGAACCAGCAGAGCAGCCACCAGAGGTCCATGCAGGAGTGCAAAAACAAGATAGGCATGGACAGGAGGTGGATCAAGGACAAGGTGGCTGCCATCAGGGTGGCACGTGCTGCCACCGGTGGGGGCCATCCGGATGTACCCCACCTGACACCACAGGAGGAGCGGGTAGTCAGCAGCATGTGGCGTAGTGCCATCGAGGGTGTTCCTTGTGGTGGCTTCCAGATGGGTGGCAGCCCATCACTGCATGGTAGGGCCTGTGCTGTCAGTGTGTGGGTGGTGGAGGGCATGCCACAGGGCACAGTGTAGCCACTAACACTACTGTGTTCCTTTACAGCTCCTGAGTGTCTACATGGGGCAGCGGTGGTGGGTGTGTCCACCAAGGGGGAGGCCCTGGACACAGAGGATCACCCATCCACCTCCACAGGTGTCTGGGGGACCGGCCAAGTGCATACCTGCATGTCTGTCCAGACTGATGTGGGTGGTGTGGGTACAGACAAGGCCCTGCCTGTGTCGTAGCATGACATCTCCCCCAGTCTCCAGTGTACTGGGCCACAGATTGTGGTCTGATCCAGCACCGATGATGATGATGGGCCGCATGTCCCAGACAGTAATACTTGTGGGACACAGGATGGTCCCACAGCAGGCAACTGCATGGGTGATACCGCAGGTGATGCTGCCGTGGCTGCCTGCGTAACAACCCAGTCCCAGCCTGTGTCTGTATGCCCCAGTGGGGCAGCACTGGTGTGCATCCAGGGCAGTGGAGCTGTTGCAGCTGCTGTGGCAGCACCAGTAGACCCTGGCGATTGGCAGCCGGAGGGGCAGTGCCAGAAGTCAGCCGGTGGCAACGGGGGGACAGTGGCAGGGGACAGTGGCAGTGCACTGCATGTGGACATGCCCCAGCATGGTTCTGGTGTGCAGTGCCCAAAGTTACAGGCTGCTGGCCAGCAGGGCCAGGAACACCATGAGGGACAGCATGCTGGACCAGCAGAAGACCCCTTGGACGACCACAGCTGTCTTCTCCAGGCCTCAGTTGATCAGCAAATGTGGCTTGTGATGATGGTGGATGCACTCAGTGCAGTTCTGCACCAGGCAGATGAGCGGTGCAGCAGGGACCACGGCTTGCTCATGGCAGAGTTGGCCTGGCAGCAGGTGGATGTGACCGCTGCCATTGACAGGCAGAACACAGCAATGACAACTGTCTTGGCTACACTGGCCACCCAGTCTGGTGCCCAGCCACCACAGACACCACACAGTATCATGTCAACCCCCCATTCCCGACATCGTGCAACACCTGCTATGTCGACACCGGTTACGGCTGTGGGCATACCGAGCACGCCTGGGGTGGGCATGTTCAGTGGGCTGCAGACCCCTGCATGAACACAGTCGTGTTAATGCAGCATCACCCCTGGGGGCCCGTTGGTGCCACCCATTGAGGCCACTGATCAGCGCGGCATGGCTGGCAGGTCTCGGCGAGGCAGCCCACGCATCCATGGTGGCCGTGGTACTGTGCCGCATTACTGACCTGTCTCCCACTGTGGCCACTGTCTGCCACTGCCCTGTGTGCACTATGGAGTACATTGTGCGATGCATGGGTAAGGTACCCAGCCCTGCACACACATGATCCCTGTACACACCCTCCCGTCTGCTGGCCACTGTGACTAGTGCATGATGATGCCTGCGAAGCGCTGTCTGCCACTGTGCAATGGTGTCCAGTGTCTGAGGCATGCACAGTGACCGCCACTAGGCATGGTCGTGTGTGGTCCTGTGAGGGTGTGGGGGTGAATGCTGGGGTGTGCTTGCCATTTGCCCTTTGGGCATGCGTTGTGGTGTGTGTGCATGTGTGTGCATGTGTCGTGTTCAGTCTTGCCCATCCCTGCTGCCGTGTGCGGTCCCCCACTCAGACCCATTCCTTTACTGCCATCCACCCCTGGTATTCAGTCCTGCCTGTCTGTGGGCTGTGCCCTTGCCCTTGGTGGTTGCACATGGCCCTGTGACCTACCTGTGTTGTCCAAAGTGCTCCTCTGCTACAGTGTCCAGGTGCTGCTGTGCCATCCAGAACAGTCAGGGGTCCCGTCACCCAGGGGGTGGCTGCCCTACACCAGCTGGACCAGTGTCCTCATTGTCCCCACCGCTGTCCCCCTCTTCAACCTCTGTGGTTATCCCACAGTCGGTGGCCATGTTGTGCAGGATACAGCAGGCCAGGAATAGCCTGCAGGCCTTCAAGGGGCTATACTGTAGGGCACCGCCTGATTTGTTCAGGCACGGGAACCATGCCTTCATCAGCTGAAATGCACGCTCAATGACATTCCATTTTGTGGCATGTGCCTCATTGTACCGTAGCTGCGATGGGGTCATGGGGGGCCAGTATGGTGTGAGCAGCCAGGGTCGTAGTGGGTAACCACTGTCACCTGTGTGTAGAGAGGAGATATTAGCATGGTGGTCTGTGTCGCTATGCCATGGGCCATCATGGCCGGTACCCACGACACCTCTGACAATGCACCACCATACATCTGCTCACGTCATCCTTCATGATATGCATACTCACCTACTAGATGGCCGGTTGGGATGTCCCCACTCTCAAACCAATGGCACAGTGCAGACTGGTGCCAGGTGAAGACATCATGTGCTCCCCAAGGGTGCGTGGCATAGACATTGGTTATGCGCCCACTGACATTGCACACCACCTTACAGTTTATGCTTGGGTAGCCCTTGCGGTTAATGTATGCCACACCCTCTGGGCCAGGTGGAATGTGGATGCCTACATGGGTGCAGTCAATGGCCCTGAACACACCAGGCAACCGTGCTACCCTGTGGAACTCCTGTATGTGTGCTGTGTGCTCCGCCTGTGTGCTGACAAAATGGATGTACTCCACAGCATGTGGCAGCAGTGCACTGAGGAATTGTGTGAGTAGGCGTAATGCGGCCAACTGGGTTATGCCTGTTGTGTCCCCTGTTGGTTTCTGGAAGGTGCCCGTAGCAAGCAGGCACATGACGGCTCTGACCTTTGTCTCCACTGACAGGCATGGCTCTGTCTTGTGGGTGCCTGCATCTCTTCACTGCACAGCTCACAGAGCTGCCTCAGAATTGCCAGTTCAGGTGGTACCAGCCCACAATCTCAGTGTCAGAGTACTGTTCGAAGCTGGTGCTGGCTAGGTACTGCCTGTTCTGGGCGTACTGCTGACGGGACCATCCATGGCCATGCCTCCCTGCTGCCTGCCTTCTCACACCCCTCATTACTGCCTCCATCTGGAAGGTGGCACTGGCCATGTCCCTGGCTGGTGTTCCCCCCCGGGTGGCTGTTCTCCTGTTCCCCCCACTGTCTGTTGCTGGTGATTCCCCTGCACCGGGTTCACCTCTGGCTGGTTGCCTGTGGCTGTTCTGTCTCTTGCCACTGCCTTTAGTCCACTGTGGCACTCTCAGGCCCTTTTGTGCACACTGGCACATGCACGCCCACTCCTACCCTCACTCTGGCACACTTCTGGTGGGTCCTGTCCTACTCCTGGCCACTCCTGTGCCCTGCTTCCTGTCTTGCCTCACTGGCACTCTGTCTCCACGCTCTCACCTGTGGCTTCCCTGTGGTGCATTCTTCCTCCCCCCTCCCACTCCCTTTTATTTTGGCTCATTTCTGCTGTCGCCCAACTTCCACTTGCTCCACTATTGTGCACGTCGCATGCTGTGGAATATCGCACTGCACATGTTATTCATGGTTCCGCCCCTGCGGTTGTGCATGCATTCATTACTGTTATGTTCTGCACAGCCGGCTACCACTGAATATCACAAATGGTGCATTCGCACTTACGCTTAAAGCAAGGTCCTCTGTTACATGGCGATCCCTCTGAATATCCTGCTCTCTGTGTACAAAATTGGCACTGTGTTTCATGCCACATGAATGGTGGGGGGACAAAAATGCTGAAATAAATTAAAAAATCTATCAAGGGTGATGATTTTCTCAAATAACAGTAAAAGCACAGTTACTGACATAAGCAGTATCATTAATTTGCAGGGGCCATTGCAAATGCCAGCATGAAAATTCAAAGGAAAAAAGTATACCTGTATCACTTCAGTTAGGAAATATAGGGAGACTCAACAGTTTTAGGGTAAGTTAGTCCATCTTGACTTACTGTATTTGCTGCATATGCATCTCAATTGCTAAGAGGTCCTGACCATGTTCACCCTTCCTCAAGCCAAGCTAGCTACAGTATGTCTAGCACTAACACTGATGAGGAAAATAATGCCATTAGCAGGAATCTCTTTAAATAGCCTTTTTTGGCAACTTAAAATCTCCGCCATAGTTTTATATTTGGCTTGCCTCTGGCTTGAGAAAAGTTAAAGGAAAACTCCACCCAATGTCCAAGTCTGGTGTGTCTGTGATTTCTCTGAATTTGCTAAAAAAAATATCCTGCACATTCTGAGTCCCTCCATACGAGACATCAATAAAGTAACCAAATACTACACACACACACACACACACACCAGAACATGAGAGATACCTCATCATTTCTATCTTCCCTAAAAGGAAAAAAAATTACCAAAGTTGGTACAGAAATGGAAATGTTAGTCGTGTAAAGGATATCATGGAAATAATCTGATTTGTGAAGAAGTTGGTAGGAAATACACATAAGAGTCACTTATTTTGAGTTGATCCATGTAACAAGGAAATATTTTGGTTATGATATATCAGTAGCAGTAATGCAGTGAGCTAGTTAACTATTAGCCAGTCACATTCAGTCCATATATCCAGACTATAGGGGTCTGGTTTCTTAGCAATACTTTAAGATTGCTTATCTCCAGCAACCTCAGAAGCAAATGTTGGATGTGATACATCCAACCCGGTAACACTGTATAGGCACTGAACCCAATACTGTATAGGCTGTACTACTTTGAAAAATGTAACCAAAGTGTTCTTGTCATCTTACGTGTCATGTTTGATCCTGTATAATGTTAAGCTTGATTTCCTTACCACACTGCCTGTAATTGTCCTCCAGCTGTAACCCTCCACCCAGGTTGCACCATGAGACAAGCATCTTGTTGCTTAGTGTGCCTTTCCTGGTGAAACATTTCAATAAATAAATAAAGCTAAAAACAAAGGCCTTGCTTAAGCTGATATCCTTTGCATGGAAAGTGGATTTGACACTGGCATGCAAGAATCACCCAATGTGAATTACTGGGAAAAGAATTTAAAGTCATTTGCACCTAGACAGAAAGTCTGGCAATTTTCCTATAGATTCTGGCACCTGACATTAACCATTATTGTGTGAAGTGACTGAAGGCTTGGGGATGTTAGCATATGAATGGGTTTTGTGCTTTGAAGTTTAATATATAGAGGGTGATGATGTCATGGGCAGAGGAAAAGGATGGAGTTTATAGGAAAAGAAGCTTTATACAAAATAATGTATTACTCAGTTGTGTGAGTGAGACACATGTGAACCCTGAAGGTCACAGAAATTAAATCTATAAACACAGTATGAACATTATTAAACTTCAGTGTGAGTGAAGTATATCCGAACACTAATGAGTAAACAGACCTGCACTCAGTGGACGAGGGGGGAGGTACCCTGTAACAAAAAAACAGTACCCAGAGGTCTAAAGTAATCCACACTAATGTTTACCAGATATTTTCTTCATGTAATGGTCACAGCAAACATTGCAGGACATGCTGTCCACAATTATCTTTCCCTGGACAAGTGGGGCATGTAGCATTTGTTTTGACCATTAAATGGAGAAAACATTAAACATTATTGTGGATCTTTATTTATTAAGTAACCTGAGCTAGGGTTGATTTGTGACTTTAAGCCTCCACATATCTGAACACTGGTTATGTCACAGAAAGGAAATTTAAAATGCAATTGGCAGTATGACCCAAATTAAATGTCAATCAATCAAAAAACTTTATTTAAATAGGCAAGAAACATGCTCGAGCAAGCTCATTTGCAAGATGGTCCTGGACAAAGTAACATACAATGAAGTACAGAGACTAATACATACGATACAGAGCCATTAACATAAATGTACAGCACTATTACAAATGGGAGGAGAACATTAATGAACAGTTGTAAAGGAAAAATTATGCATTAAGTACAAGGAAATAGGAAAAGAGTTGGGGAAGGGGAAGGGGTAGACAGGATAAGTGATTAGCTTAAAGGGGATGCTATAGTGGCAAAGAAGCTCTGTTGTGTGAGTGGAGCATATGAGAACACTGTGTAGGTCACAGAAATTAAATCTACAAACAAGCTACAAACATTATTAAACTTCAGTGTGAGTGAAGCATATCTGAACACTAATGAGTAAACAGACCTGCACTCATTCGGGGTAGCCTGTGAGAAAAAGAATGCAGTACCTGGAGGTTTAAAGTCAAGGTACAACCTAAGGTATATAACCTTTTGCACAGATCAGTGACCTCTGTGTGTCAATGACCACAATTACTGCTAAACATTGAAAACAGACAACAGACAAATGTTTCTATAGAGGGGGGATGGCTCAGAGGTAACATGAGGAAGTATTTCTTCACAGAGAGGGTTGTGGATACATGGAACAGCCTTCCTGTGGAGGTCGTGGAGTCAAAAACAGTGGGGGAATTCAAGAATGCATGGGACAGACATAAGGCAATTCTAGTGGGGGTAGGAGGAAGTAGGCTGCTGGTTAATTAGGATCTGCAGCTTATCCGTTAGGTAGGGAATTGGGCAGACTAGGTGGACCAAGTGGTCCTTATCTGCCATCAAATTCTATCTTTCTATCTTTCTGACAATATAAGCATAAAACATGGACATGGAGAAACTACTATAATTTTCAGGATAGAGTATTGGGTTGCTTACTGTACTGCTGTTTCTTTTTATGTGTGCCTGTGTGCATGCACAAAAAACATTATTTGACAGCTTAGGAGAGAAGCGGGGTTTTGAAGGTGTGGCACTGAGGTGGCCAATGCCCCCACTGCATTTAGAGGCTTGGCCCTCTTTCCCCAATGCAGTGGCACACTGCTGCTAACACTAGTTCAGCAAGCATGCCACCAACTTGAAATGATTTAGCTGTTGCAATGAGGGTAGCTCCTCCTCATTGCAGTAGTAGTAGTAAAACCTTTATTTTTATACAGGATAGTAGATGGACAGTTTTCACATCATTAGGACTAGTCCTATTTTCAAGATGGTCCTGTTATTTAAAACATTATTACTTATACATAAAAATGTCAAAAAATTGTTAGACAATTAACACAATGTACAATACAAAAATCATCTTGACAAAACATATAACATTACTCCAACAATAAACAAACAACAAATATTTAATTATATAATTAAATTAAATCCCTCAGTCCAGGAATATAAAAAATACCCTAGACAAATGAAGTTAATCCAAAACACTCACATATTATATTTAATTCAGCCTTTAAAGTGGATGTAAACACTTTAATGGTTTCATACTGTTTTCCTGTAATTGATTTTAAAGAACTTCATAATCTATTCATGATTATGAGAAATCGCATATAACTATACTTATTCTTAAGTTTGGGGGACTCAAAGTTTCTAATGGTCGAACTTCTCAAGTTATAAATATAGAATTTTTTTCCAATTTTTCATAAAGATACAATGGCTGATTTGTATTTACAACTTTATATATCTGTTGTGCCCAAATAAGTTTCCTTTTACTTTCCTGAGTCATCCAACCTAATTCCTCATATAATTTACAGTGATGTTCATGATAATCCTTTTATAATACAAATCGAGCCAAACAATTGTACATTACATCAATTTTTGACAGCAAGCCTTTTGAAGCTAGGCCGTACACATGGCTACCGTACTCTAGCACAGGGAGAATAAGATGATTTATTATAATCTCCCTCATTACTCTATTCATACAAAAACTGGATCGCCTAAATGCCCCCAGCTTTTTATTTATCTTTAATAATGTATTGGTTATATGGAAATCAAATTTAAACTGATTATCAAACCATACCCCAAGATGTTTATATTCCATAACTTGAGCCAAAATTTCATTTTGTAATGTTTTAATTTGAATTTGTTTATTTCTTTTATTCACATCTTTTCCCTCCTTCTGAAATATCATCAGTTTTGTTTTTTTACTATTAACTATTAACCTCGAATCAGATAGCCATGTGCAAAGCCTAGCAAAATCTTCCTGCAAATACATTTCCATGAGCTCTGGGGTCTTACCACCAGAGATCAATATAGTGTCATCTGCATATAAACAAATACTAGAATTTTTAACATTGTCAACTAACTGATTTATATATATAAGAAAAAGGGTTGGCCCTAAAATCGAACCCTGGGGCACTCCTCATTTTACCATAACTCTATCTGAGAGGATGCCGTCAATATACACTTGTTGGGTTCTTTTTCCCAGATAAGACTTAAACCAATTTAAAGATTTACCTCCCATTCCTATTTCTTCTAGACATTCCCCCAGCAAATCATGGGCCACAGTATCGAAGGTCTTGGATAAATCCATGAACACCGCACCCACGGACATGGCATCCTCTAGTTTAGAGGCAACAATACCTACCATGTCCGTGAGCGTGGTGCCCGTGGAAAAACCTCTACGAAATCCTGATTGATATTTTGTAAGTAAAGAGTGTTGCTCCAAATAATCCGTAAGTTGTTTCTGAACCAGCTTCTCCATAACCTTGGAGAGACCAGATAATAAAGCAATAGGCCTATACTTTGTAGGCACAAAACTATCACCCTCTCCCTTATAGATAGGGATTATCTTTGCATTCTTCCAGATATGAGGAAAAATTCCCTCCTCTAGACTCCAATTAAAAAGTTTGGTTATCACTGGTGCAGTAACCTGAAGGGAATCTCTGAGAAATCGATTTTCTATATAATCCAAACCAAATGCTTTTTTTATTTTAAGTTTTCTAATTTCCTCCTTAATCTGTTTACATGTGAAATATTTAAATCTAAATTTGGGTTCATTGCCTGGTGTGTCCTTCCAATAAACATGGAGGCTGCTGTCACTGTCAGCCTCTTACAGTCCCCAGAAAAGCTGACATCAGGGGTGCTCAATCCCCCTGTCAGCATGCCCCCTCCCCAGTTCATTTGCTGATGGGGTTGCCCAATCCCCATTGGCATGATACGCCCCTCATTTGTTGTGTACCAATGCACCTTCCCCCCAGTTACACTGTATGGCCAATGGGGATGCCCAATCCCCATCGGCTCCAGCCATCCCAACAAGCACCCAGGTAGCATGCTGAGAGCACACCCCAGAGTGCTCATGCGCCCCCCCACACACACAATGTGTTGCTGACAGGGGTGCCCAATCCCTGTTGAGTCCCTGACCCCCAACAAACTTCCAAGAGGCATGTTGGGAGCCCACCCTAGCATGCCAAAAGTCCCACATTGTCTTTTTTTTTTAGACCTGTAAAAAAGGAAAATGGTCCCTCATTGAGTCTTTTGCCCCCTCCCCAACATACAACCACCCTCTACAGACCTCACTTCTCCATATCCCCCCTCAACCCATACTTACCTCCAGAGCCTGGCGTGACAATCTTCAGTGGACAGGGAACACATCTGCACTCTTCAAAGTCGACCACGAACTGAGGAAATGCCAGTAAGTTGTATAATGGCATAAATGTGTATTTTTCAACTTTGGTGCATATCTTGGCCATTTTTGCAAATTTTGGCACCACGTTTTCAACATGTGGTTCTTGGGACCCCACCTCATGAATTCAGTCACTATCATCTTGTTATTCGGTCCTGAAAGGTGATTTCGTGGTTGCTGCACAGAATCACCTTCCGGGACTGATTAATGAAACAACAGTGTCACTGTTCATGAGGTGGGCTCCTAAAAAGCCAATGCTGCAAAATTTGGTGAAAAAATTCCAAAAAAATGACTGTGTTACAAGCGTGCATCACACAGCTTCCACGTACGCTCGTAACTTTGATAATTTTTTATATTTTTACTCCAGATTTTCAACATTGCCATTTTTTCACACCACCTTATGAGCAGTAGAAACATAGAAACATACAAGTTGATGGCAGATAAGGACTGCAAGGCCCATCCAGTCTGCCCATTTCTTTTTCTACCTTATAAATGTGCCATCGGCCTTTGCTCTGTCAGTGGCCTATCTATTCATACTCATCTGTATTGCTCCCTTATGCTAACCCATGCCTGTTTGAAGCCCTGCACTGTACTCATAGCCACCACTTCCTGAGGTAGGCCCGTTCCATGCATCCACCACTCTTTCTGTGAAAAAGAATTTCCTCACATTCCCCCTTAATCAGCCTCCCCTCTAATCTCATGCTGTGTCCTCTTGTCCTGTTATTTTTCTTATATTTAAACATGTTAGACTCTTTCACCTTGTTAATGCCCTTAAGGTGTTTGAATGTCTCGGTCATATCACCTCTCTCCCTCCTTTGCTCAAGGGTATACATATTGAGATCCATTAATCTGTCCTCATATGTCATCTGATGCAGTCCCTGCACCATTTTGGTTGCCCTTCTCTGGACTGCCTCAATTTGGTTAATGTCCTTATGAAGGTGTGGCCTCCAGTACTGCACACAGTACTCCAGATGGGGCCTAACCAGTGTCTTGTAAAGAGGGATTATTACCTCCCTCTTACAACTTGTGATACCCCCTACTAATACACTCTAACATCCCTCTAGCCTTACCTACTGCTTGGATGATTTCAGGTCATCAGTGATGATGATGCCCTAGTCTTTTTCTTCCTTTGTGACTGCCAGCAACTCCCCTCCCAGCCTATAGGTGGCTTCAGGGTTTTCTCTTCCCTATGTGCATGATCTTGCACTTCTTTGCATTAAATCACAGTTGCCACTCTGCTGACCATTTTGCTAGTTTATCCAGATCTCTTCTCATTCTGCCCACCCCATCTGGATCATCTACTCTGTTGCAGATCTTGATGTCATCTGCAAACAGATAAGCCTTACCCTCTAGTCCATCTGCAAGGTCACTAATGAAGATATTGAAGAGGACTGGCCCCAGGACTGATCCCTGAGGTACCCCACTTGTGACGTGCATCTCTTCTGACTGTATACCATTTACCACCACACTCTGTTTTCTGCCCGTCAAGCAGTTTGCCACCCAGTTGACCAACTTCTGACCCACCCCGAGCCTACCCAGCTTATTTATCAATCTTCTATGTGGAACAGTGTCAAAAGCTTTGCTGAAGTCAAGGTAGGTGACATCAACTGCTTCCTCTTGGTCCACCACTCTGGTTATCCAGTCAAAGAAATCTATGAGATTAGTTTGATAGGACCTTCCTTTTGTAAACCCATGCTGTCTTGGATCCTGTGCCCCTATGGATTCCAGGTGTTGTACTCTCCTTTCCTTAAGGAGTGCCTCCATAATCTTGCCCACTACTGAGGTAAGACTGACTGGTCTGTAGTTCCCTGCCTCCTCCCTGCTACCACTCTTGTGGAGCAGGATCACATGAGCCCTTCTCCAGTCTTCTGGGACCTCTCCTGTGCTCAGAGACTCACTAAACAGTTCAGCTAATGGCTCTGCAAGTTCCACCCTTAGCTCCTTAAGTACCCTGGGATATATGCCATCAGGTCCCATTGCCTTATCCACATCCTGCCCAAAATGCATTTTCACACATCCACTGCATAATCACGTGGCCGCTGTGGGAAGTCAATATTTGGGACAGATTAAGAAAATCACAGTGGCACTGTTCATGAGTGGATGTCCCAAAATGCCTATGTTGAAAATTTGGTGACAGAATTCCCCCAAATAACTATGTTATGAACATGCGTTGTGCAGTTTTCATGCACACTTATAGCTTCGAGAATTTTTAATATTTTCACTCCAGATTTTTAACATTGCCATTTGTGCACGCCTCCTTATGAACGGTACAGATATAATTTTTCTCATCCTGCCCAAAATGTGGTTTCGCACATCCGGCGCAAAATGGCACGCTCACTGTGGGAAATCAATGTTCAGGACAGAGTAAGAAAATCATAGTGACACTATTCATGAGCAGAGGTCCCAGAATGCCTATGTTGAAAATTTGTTGAAAGAATTAAAAAAATGACTGTGTTGTGCAGTTTACATGCACGCTCATAACTTTTGAGAATTTTTAATATTTTCACTCACTTTCCAACATTGCCATCTGTTCACAACTCCTTATGAATGATGCAGCTGTCATTTTTCACATCCTGCCTGAATGTGGTTTTGCACATGTGGTGCAGAATGGCGTGGTCGCTGTTCGAAAGCAATGTTCGGGACAGATTAACAAAATCACAGTGCTACTGTTCATGAGCAGAGGTCCCCAATGCTTTCATCAGGTGGGGGTCACAAAAAGGCCATGTTGAAAATTTGTAGTGCGATTACCAACAAGTGCCAGGAGTGTTAGGAGTTTCTAACCATAATGTCCCACCTGTACAGACTGACAGGCACCAGGGGTGTGTCTTTGGATTGCCAACTGTAATGCTCATGCCATTCCACCCCCACCCTGTAGCCAGTGACAGGCATAAAGGTGTGCCTTGAACTCTTCAGCCCCAGAGTTCACCCCATTCTCCTATACTGCACCCATTTCAGCAAATGTCTTTATGGAATGCGGTGACTGTAAAGCCGAACACCCCAAGGCACACCTCAACACTTGTCGGTGTCTGCAGGATAGGGTGAGGTGAAATGGTGTGAATGTTATGAGCGATGACCCAATCGCATGCACCAATGCCTGTCTGTCTCTGCAGAGTGGAGGTGGGGTTAGCATGAAGTTCAATTCTTCACTGCCATTCCTATTCTGCATCTGTATAACTGCTACATTTCCAATGCTAATACCAACAAATAAACATTCGGCATTGACAAATGCTTGTTTCCCCTTCTGTTTTCTGTTGTACTAGCATATACTGCGACAGTGAAATTAACCATCACAGTCAAAAATTTGTGCACTGCAAAGACTCAGCTTACTGCAGTCTTTTCTACACACACACACACACACACACACACACACAGAGGTTCCTGCAGTGTTATTCATTTTACACACTTGGCAGCAGACCCCATAAAAAGTTTGTAGTAGAGCTGCCAGCCTCTGGCAGTTACAGGACTGTAGAGACTGATCATGCCATGTTGTATTTTAGGCATGCTTTTTATGTTTGCTTATGCACATGTGCAAGAATGATGTGACAGCTTGCAGGAGTAGCAGTTTGTGGATGTGCTGTTGTGTTGTGGCCAATGCCCCCACTGCTCTGTGGGACTTGTCTCTGTGGAAACAATAAATGAGCATACTTACTATGACAGTAGTATAAAAGTGTGCCACCAACTTGAAAGAATTTCGCCACTGCAATGAGGGAGCACCCCCTTATTGCAGGGCATGCCTTGCCTGGAGTAACATTTCAACAAACACGGTGTCTGTCACTGTTGACATCTGCCTCTAGTCCCCAGAAAGCTGATGAAGGGTGTGCCCTATCTCCTCTGTAGACATGCCCCTTCCCCAGTTCATTTGCTGATGGGGGAACCCAATCCCCCTCAGCATAATTGTCTCCCATCCAATAATTCGTCTGCTGAGGGAGAGCCCACTCCCCCTCGGCATCATGCCCCCCCAAAGACCCTTTCTTCTTTGCCAATGGGGTGCCCAGTCCCTGTTGACTCCAGTCACCCCCCCCACAAAACACCTACTGTAGGTGGCATGCTGGGAGCCCACCCCCAGCATGCCAGATGTACCTGTAACAAAGAAAACCTTTCTGCAACATTTTTTTATTTTGTTTAACCTGTGAACAATAAAATGGTCCCTCATTGTCTACAGTGCCCTCCCCAACCTGCACCCACCCTCTGTGTACCCCACCTCCCCACCCACCCTCACCCCATACTTACCTCCAGAATCTGGCGCAATGATCTTTAGTGGAGCAAGAATGTGTCTACACTATTCAAAGCCGACCGTGAACTGAAGAAAAACCAGTAAGCTATATAATGGCATACAGTAAATGTTTTTTTTTTCAACTTAGGTGGATATCTCAGCCAGTTTTGTGACTTTCAGCATCAAATTTTCAACATGGGGTTTTTGGAACTCCACCTCATGAATTCGGTCACTGTTATGTCATTATTCAGTCCCAAAAGGTGATTTTGCGTTTACTGCATGGAATCACCTTTTGGGACTGATTAACAAAACAACAGAGTCACTGTTCATGAAGAGGGCTCCCAAAAAGCCAATGTTGAAAATTTGGCGAAAAATCCATAAAAATGACTGTGTTATGAGTGTGCATTGCACACGTTTCACCCTCGCTCATAACTTCAAGAATTTGAATATTTTCACTCCATATTTTCAACATTACCATTTTTTCACTCATCCTTATGAACGGTACAGCTGTCATTTTTCACATCCTGCACGAAATGTGTTTTTACACATCTGGCACACAATGGTGTGGTTGTTGTGGTAAATCAAAGTTTGTGACAGAGTAAGAAAATTATAGTGACACTGTTCATGAGCGAAGGACCCAAAATGCATATGTTGAAAATTTGGACACAAAATTAAAAAAAATGACTATATTATGAGCACGTGTTGTGCAGTTTCTATGCACACTTATAACTTCAAGAATTTTTTATATTTTAGTCCAGATTTTCAACATTGCCATTTTTGCACATCTCCTTATGAACAGTACAGCTGTCATTTTTCACATCCTGCCCAAAATGTGGTTTTGCACATCTGGAGCACAATGGGCACAGTCGCTGTGTGAAATCAATGTTTCAGTCAGATTAAGAAAATCACAGTGCAACTGTTCATTAGCGAAGGTCCCAAAATGTGTATGTTGAAAATCTGGTGTAACAAAAACCAAAAATATAAAGGATAATACCTGATGTAAAGGTGATAACCATGGTGTAATGACTTTGAGTGGTTGCTAGGGCATCAGTAAACCTCGAGAGCACAGCCTGAGAGGTTTACCATTGCCCTAGCAACCACGAGAGGTGATTACACCATAATTATCACCTGTACATCAGGCATTATCATTTATAGCGTATGGGACTCCACATGAGAAGTTACACCCCCCGCCCCGAACACAAGTAATTTAGCCTTACCTTATTAATGAATATGCACTACGGCCACATGATTGTGTAGGAAAACAATTTATTAGGATACACGGACTGAACAACAATGAGCCAGAGTAGCACCAGAGTTAAAACCTCTATCAGACATAGCGATCACTAGACTCAGTAACAGTAAACTGAGACAATTGGAATGTTATTTGAATACTGTAATGGGACTAACAATTGGATGCTGGGTGTGTAGAATTAAGCAATAATGCACGACAGGGTGTGTGTTGTGCTGGGATAACGTCACGCCTGGGGTGATTAGGGAGCGCCCGGCCGATGCCACTGTCACCCAAGAGTGACGTTATCCCAGCACAACACACACCCTGGAGTGCTTATTGCTATTATACATGGCTCATTGTGTTTTTAAGAATATGAAATGTGAAAAATATGTTTAAAATACTTTTTTCTTAGTTTTTGGCTAGTAGGTATACCTATTGGCAAAAAAATCCTTAGTATGTGTGTTGTCCAGCAGGTGGCACTGCAGTTATATAGTTGTGTGTATTCCCTTTTCACTGTGACTGTTTCTTTGAGGAACTGGGCGGTCAGCGCTCTGAGCAACGTGCGGCTGTTTCAAAGTGCTCGCACGACCTTCAAATCTAATGAAAATGCCGTAGTAGAGGTAATTAGAAAAGTAAATCTGGCATGTATCGTAATATTTTTATCTGAAAATGAAACTGGAGCAATGAAGGGGTTTCACTCGTGTCTCCTGTGTTGACAGACTGATCGTCCTGTCAGCGAGGAGGGTAGTGGGGCAGGGAATCGCGTCGTGGAGTGATTGTTTTTTTTTTAACATTTGATGCGGTCTTTTCTGTACTGGGACTTGACTTTGAATTGTTTTAATTTTCCCCAGCAGTGTGACTGTTTCTTTGAGGAACTGGGCGGTCTGTGCTCTGAGTGACGAGCGGCTGTTTCAAAGTGCTCACGCGACCTCCGAATCCAATGAAAATGCCGTAGTAGAGGTAATTAGAAAAGTAAATCTGGCATGTATCGTAATATTTTTATCTCAAAATGAAACTGGAACAATGAAGGGGTTTCACTCATGTCTCCTGTGTTGATAGACTGATCGTCCTGTCAGCGAGGAGGGTAGTGGGGCAGGGAATCGCGTCGTGGAGTGATTGTTTTTTTTTTAACATTTGATGCGGTCTTTTCTGTACTGGGACTAGATCCGTGATGTTGTACTGGGATAACATCATGGGTCCAGTCCCAGACTGACGAATCAGAGCCCCAAGATTTTTTTTGCCATTGTAAAATACTAAATAACACTGGCATTCCATTTTGTAAATCCACTGCTATGACATAGATGAGAGAGATTTATAAGGTTCTGACGTCACAACAGAGGGATTACAAGGTTGTAAACAGTTAATTTTCAGTGGGTAATAAGGGCTATCCATATATAATAATTGCATTACAGGTGTGTGTTGCGCAGTTTCTATGCAAGCTCATGACTTCATCAGTTATTTTAAATTTTTCACTCCAGATTTTCAACATTACCATTTTTTTACACCTCCTCAGTTTCTCCATGCCTCCTTAACAATTCCACACAACTTCACTAACTTCATTATGCAGCCGTGGTGGATCTGACCAGAATTTGTTTTATTTAACCATTCTCTACCAGTACCAGGTGCAGTGATGAGTGAGGGAGGTTTGCGTATAACAAGAAAAGAAACAAGCCCTATGACCCTGCCAGCCTGTGGTCATCCAACATCTCTCTCACTCTTCCCCCTGAAAAGGGCATCACTCCTCTGTGGCAGTGCCTAATAAACTTCTTCTGCGAGCACTAAGACAGTGTAGCTTGTGTAAGAGAACTGAAGCTGTAGCCCTCATATTTGTGTCCCAAAGGAAGCAAACCAACTCTGGAACATTTACCTTTGGACAGTAGAGTCAGCAGCAGACTACCAAAACCCACTCAAAAAGTAGACCCCTTAATTGGAGTAGCAAGGCGGCAAGGGGATCTCCTACTACATGTAAGGTACCGTGAATATATAAGAAAAGGTGAGGATCTAACCTCAGAATGGGACACTGCTGGCATTGGGAGTAGAGAGGGAGGGTGCAAGTGCCTGCCTGCTTTGTTCCATGGACAACCTGACCACATGGTCTCCCAGGAGCCGACCAGCACCCTCCACTCCTCGGACTGGACTCAACACTGCACAGCAATAGAAACATAGAAACATAGAATTTGATGGAAGATAAGGACCGCTTGGCCCACCCAGTCTGCCCATTTCCCTACCTAATGGATAAGATGCAGATCCTAGTTAACCAGCAGCCTACTTCTTTCTACCACCACCCCCTAGAATTGCCTTATGACTGTCCCATGCATGCTTGAATTCCACCACTGTTTTTGACTCCACAACTTCCTCCGGAAGGCCGTTCCATGCATCCACAACCCTCTCTGTGAAAAAATACTTCCTTAAATTACCTCTGAGCCCCCTCCATCTTCAAATTGTGCCCCCTTGTTCTTGCACACCTCTTTTTTTGAAAGATGCTACCCTCTTGGACTTTGTTGATTCCCTTGAGGTAGTTGAAAGTTTCTATCATGTCCCCCCTCTCCCTCCTTTCCTCAAGGCTATACATATTAAGCTCCTTAGTTCTCTCTTCATATGTCTTCCGGTGCAGACCCTGCACCATTTTAGTTGCCCTCCTCTGGACAGCTTCCATCCTGTCTATGTCTTTGCAGAGATTGGGTCTCCAGAACTGCACGCAGTAATCCAGATGGGGTCTCACCAGCTGTCTGTACAGAGGGATAATAACTTCCTGTTTTCTACTGGTGATGCCTCTCCCTATACATCCCAGTATCCCCCCAGCCCTCCTTGCTGCCTTCTCACATTGCTTATGTAACCCCTTGTTACCCGGGGTTACTAGAATTCCATTAAGACCTAGTGGTAGGCAGGTAAGGCAGCTTGTGAAACTCCAGTTAAATGGGTTTCACACTGTCTCACTCTGTTCTCAGTCACAGCTGATACTGAGAGATGACATCAACAATAGAACTGTTGCAGCTGCATAAGCCACATTGGAATCTGCAGCAGAGGGAGTGAGATAGAACATTGGGAGTTTTCAAAGTGAGTCTCCTGCTTGCCCTCAAGCAGGAAGGGAGTCTCCTGTTTGTTTTGAAGCAAGAAGGTCAGTGTCCAGTGTTCAAGTGGTGGAGACCGCTGTCCGGGTCTCAGTGCCCCCCTCCCTCTGGGGGGGGAAAGTAAAGTATTCCCATGTAGATTCCAGGGGAAATCCCCTAATTTCTGCAGAAGAGAGAAATCTGCCTATTACAGTTTCAGTTTGCGGTTGAAAAGTGGAAAGAGTTGTACTTCGCCTGTGGGGCACCTGCAACAAAAGGGTGAGTGTTTGCTCTAAAATGAGAGGGCAAAAATGTGTTTCTTCAGCCTGGGAAATGTGAAGAAATCTGGGATTTGAACTACTATTTGGGAGGCCTATAGTACTAGGACAAACAAATGGAGTAGTGTCAAAAGCTAAAGTGCTGTGTGAATTCAAGTAATATTGTAGAGGGAGTGCAACAGTTTATCCACCGGTTAATCTACATTTCGAAGTTTCAGTTTGTCCAGAGAAATGGCCGGGTATGGGCTGTGGGAGCTGGAGGTGGGAACACCCCCCATCTTTAGTAACCAGGTCCACCTCTACGGATTTCTGCTGTGATTGCTACTTGCCTCATGCGCTTGGCCAGTGATGAGGGAAGTACCCAGACATGGGTCGCAAATGGGAAAATCTCTCTGGGGCTCGCAGACTCTAAGTGGTGTGGGGAGCCACAACAAGTGTGAAGAAAATTCTCTTTTTGAGACGGGAGTCAGAAGAAGCAAATGGGAAATCTCTCTAGGAGTTGCAGACTCTAAGTGGTGTGGGGAGCCACAACAAGAAAGTGGGTTCATTCTTCCAATGGACCGCCATTCAAGTGGCCGGCAGGGCAGGCCAGTTGGGTGTGTACCCAAAGCTCGTGCAAGTCCGGGCTGTGTGCCTGGTGGGTCCAGAGCCTGAAAACAGTAGAAATGGTTCATTCTTCCAGTGGACCGAGTAGTAGTCTCTAATCTGCGTTATCAGTAAACGTAGCCCCATGGGGTCCATCTATGCTTTGTTGTGTTCAGCTAGTTGTGAATAAAAGCCACACTGTAAAATCCCATTCCTGGTTCTGGACATTACAGTTATTGCTTCCTGTGTTTGGATTTACTTGGGTGCCCCTGTGCAGAGTAGCCAAACCTAGGTCCCTTGTGCCAGGTAACCTCATCCTCCCCGAACCCAGGTCCCCACCAGGTATTTCTGCCAGTGCCAACAGCATGCCACCTGTCATTTTGGCAAAAAGGCAGGGGTGGGGGTTACAAAAATGAAGGCACCGCTTTGGATTTGTTCGGGAAGGAAGGTGCTTGGGCAAGGGGGCTAGCGTTTTGGCTATCTGGCAGTGGGTAGCCCAAAAAGCTGAAGCAATTTCCCTAGTGTGTTGCTGTGTGCTGTGAATCTTGTGCTGCTGTTTAAAAAATGCCAACTGTTTACCAAGGAGCTGTAAAGCCAAAGAGTGTGCCCTTCTCCTGCATCATCAAAATTGTTTACAGCGTTTTGTCAGCTTTAAAAATGAACTGTGGTAAATAAAAGTGTGGAAGACTAGGGGTAGCAACAGAGAAATTATGCCCTGGACATTTGAAATGCTTTTAAAGTGAATTCTTGTGAAGAAAAGTGTGGAAAACTAGGGGTAGCAACAGAGAAATTATGCCCTGGACATTTGAAATGCTTTTAAAATGAATTCTGTTTAACGGAAAGTGTGGAAGACTAGGGGTAGCAACAGAGAAATTATGCCCTGGATGTTGGAAATGCTTTCTGTGTAAATGGAGAGACTGCAGAGTTAATGGCAATGTTATATGGTTGAAATGGGCTCCCGCCGTGGAGTCAGTTTGAAAAAAAAAAGTGCATTCTACAGTTTAAATTTGCCTTCTCGACGATTGCCGTGAGGAGCAGAGCCCTCTTGAGGAAGAAGAGGCTCATTTGCATGGTGTCGTGTGGTTGGTCAGGTTGCAATTAGTCCCGCCCCTCTGCCAGCTGTTCTGAGACTGCCTCAGCATTCGAGAGGGAGACAGAGTGTAGTGCATGTACTGGCAGTGGAGGAGCGTCGCAGAGTATTCAAAGCGCTGTAAACATCCTAAAAATAGACTTTTAAGTTTAAAATCGGGCTCAACCCGCAAATCGATCGTGAAAATAGCAAGTTTTGGTGGTTAAAACGACAATCGCTGAGACTGACCACCCATTTGTGTTCAGAGGCCTTCAAAAACTGGCTGCAGGCCGTTTTACCCCATCGCAGCAAGTTACTACTGATCACAGTAAGTAAATAACCCAAAAACTGCTCAATCAGTGATTTTCAGTTATGCCATATAAAATGTGTGTGCAGCAGTGTAGTCGCTTTGCAGGTAACGACTGTGTGAAGTCCTGCCAGCAAGTGCAAGTCTGTAAAGCCATTGAATGTGTGCATGGAAGTGAAAATAGCCTCAGTTTAAAGTTCGCAGCCAGAGAGAGACTGTGGGTTGTAGCAAAATGCAACACTAGTAGAAGCAGGCAATCCTGTGCTGAAACCTGAAGCTTTTAAGGGACTGTGAATAAATGAATGTTACCAGCATGTGAAAAGTCCAAGGAAAATCCTGTAAATGTGTGTAAAGCCAAAACAGAGCACGTTGTGCAGTTTGAGTAAAAGTTATCAGTAGCTGGTGTAAATCGGGTGCGCAGTGGCTTGACCCAGATTCTAAATGTTGATGCACAGAAGTGCTGCCGCCACCATTACAGGGTGGGGTAGTAAAGTAAACACAGCAGCAGAGGAGCCATTTTAAAACTACAGAGTGTGTTCATTAAAGTGGGACTTTCAGTTACAGTGAACTTTTATTTTTCTGCAGTTATGGCCTCAGGACCAGCTCGTTACCTGGATCATGCCCGGGTTGCAGTAACAGCAGCAGTAAATAGACTGAGAGGTACTGAAAAGTGGTGCTATGGAGGGCAACTGCCTCCTGATGTGGCAACTCCTAATTATCCAGTGCGTGTATGCCAAATATGCTTGAGTGCTGGAAGGGACGTCTTCATGATTCCTCACTGTGCTGGATGCCTTCAAAAATATGGCTTGTATAAAGCGCCTCCAATTTGTTTGGCCCCCACATGGACAAAAATTTAGGAATCTGCAGTTGGCAGCACACAGCATCAGGCAGAGCCTGTGGAGGAAGGTCCCTCGGGGGAGTGTGGCACAAAGCTAGAGGGTGCAGAATTAGAGACTGAACCTGAAGTTGAAGTTTTGGATGCTGGATCTCAGAAAGAAAGTTCGGATAAAGCATCAATAGACCCCTGGGTGGGGGGCCTAGTCCAAGTCTGTTAGATGAAGATGAGTTGCGGAAGGCCTTTGAATGGGAGGTGTCGACCTCTGCTCCTAGTGATGAATGGATAGTCTCGGGGGTGAGAACAACTGCTCACTCCTGGGCTCAGATCCTCAGTGAAGAGGAAGATGAGGGGGAACCTATGTGGCTTTGTGAGAAAAGAACGGGTACACAGCCTCAAGATCTTGCCTCGGAGGAATGTATTGAAGAAGGTGGTGATGCCACTGCCCTGGCTTTACAGGAGGAAGAAGTTAGGGATCTGTTTCTAATTTCCTTAAGAATGCGAAGATGGCAGAACCAGGACTGGCCACCCCCAAGCCAGGCCAGCGGTCTCAGATTGACCAAAGCAAGTAAAGAGGAGAGACTGGTTTGTAGAAAGGCAAATGAGATCTATGGTATGACCTTTCCTACCTTTCCTCAGAAAGTCTGTGAGAAGATTGAGGACTGCAGGAAATCCTGGATCTGGGATGAAGCAATGAAAAATGTGCATCCTGGGGCCAACAAGCATGTAAAGAATAGACTGTTCCACGAAAAGTATACCCAGTGGAAGAGAGGCAGGACACTGTTTATGGACAGAGTGAGAATAGTGGACGGAGAGAGACGTGAAATCTCCCACTGTGTGAATTATGTGCGCCCAGACGGGGTAATAATTCAAGCCCCTGACCCCCGGTACTATTGTCCTCAGTGCAAGAACCTCCCAGCAATTAAGCCCATGCCTACAAAATGGAGAGCCGAGCAGTGGTAGTCAATACTGCCACATCAGACTGTGAAGTGCCCTTATTGATCCGCCAATATGAATAACTGGGACTCAGGTGCTCCACATTCATCAGTCTACAGTGTACTGTCCTGTTCAGCAACCATCCACTGGCCCACCAGATGACTTCAGATCCAGAGAGGACACCAGCCCAGCTGTTTCCTGTTAATCGCCTGGTAATCGGATGATGTCAAACCAGCTGTTTTTCTTTTTGTTCCTGTTCTAAGGTTCCATCTCCAGAGATGACATCAGCCCAGCTGTTTTCAGATGTGCCCTCCTGTGGTTCCCGGAAGATGTCAGCCCAGCTGTATCAGAAGAAATGCTGCCAGGGAGAGTCTTCGGCAGGGTGCAGGTTCGTGCAGAGTCTTGTACTACAAATGGCTGGTAAGTCCGAAACTTTCCTATCTTTATGACATTGCAGTACACACCCTACACTACAGACTTCAAAAATGTGTGAACTGTCCTCAAAGACTCTCCCCTTCGGGACTTTGGCCTGTTAGAACTGTGCTTCACCGGGCTCCGGCCCAGGAGAGTCTCTTTATTGGACTAGCCTTCGGGCCTTGTGGTCACTAGTTGGGACTTTTAGGGCACTCCATCCCCCCAAATGTGTATTGTAAATAATGTCATTATTGTACTCTAATGTAAATACTGTTTTTCTACCTTTTTCTAAAAAATCTTTTGGGGATTTTTCAGTGTTTTGTATAGTAGGGTTTTAGGTAGACTGTGTATGCAGATTAGGAGCATGTGTTTTGTCTTTCTTTTTCTTACACGTGTTCCTGGGAAGACAGAAGAGAAGACAAGAAGAGGAGGAGGGGCTCATCGGAGTTCCTCGTCAGTGCTTTATTGTGTAGAAATTTAAAGTACTGTGGTGTTATTGTTATGGTGGTCACTGTATTAACCCTTTCCTTCCACAGGTGTGGTTGTGGAGGTAGGGAGGAGGCATTAATGTGGTATTTTAATGGTGTGGTTGCAGGTTGCCCAAGGTCGGGGAGGTCCCCGGGTTTTTTTTTGTTTTGGGAATATTATGTTAGAGGCAGATAGGTTTTCCCTAGAGGGTTAGGGGGGATGGACAGGCTGTGGCCCTGACCTGCAGTAGGGACCGCAGTGCTGATCTATCAGGGCTATGCTCTGGATGGTTCTACCAGAGCCACTGGGTGTCCCTAGTAAGTGGATAGTGTAGAGGCTGATATGTCAGCTGCAGGCCTCTAGGCCCTTAGTGTTGCCTGCCTGTGCTTGCACATGGTAGGAGGGGGCCTGAGCACCCCCCCTCTGCAGGTAGCACATAGGGTGGGATAGCCTGGGCCAGGTGCATAATGACTGGGGACAGTCATTTTTCTGGTCGAGGCAGTGTAGCCGGTTACCAGTGTTACTAGAATCCCAGTAAGACCTAGTGGTAGGCAGTGAAGGCAGCTTGTGAAACTCCAGTTAAATGGGTTTCACACTGTCTCACTCTGTTCTCAGTCTCAGCTGAGACTGAGAGATGACATCACCAACAGAACTGTTGCAGCTGCATAAGCCACATTGGAATCTGCAGCAGAGGGAGTGAGATAGAACGTTGGGAGTTTTCAAAGTGAGTCTCCTGCTTGCCCTCAAGCAGGAAGGGAGTCTCCTGTTTGTTTTGAAGCAAGAAGGTCAGTGTTCAAGTGGTGGAGACCGTTGTCCGGGTCTCAGTGCCCCCCTCCCTCTGTGGGGGGGAAGTAAAGTATCCCCATGTAGATTCCAGGGGCAATCCCCTAATTTCTGCAGAAGAGAGAAAGCTGCCTATTACAGTTTCAGTTTGTGGTTGAAAAGTGGAAAGAGTTGTACTTCGCCTGTGGGGCACCTGCAACAAAAGGGTGAGTGTTTGCTCTAAAATGAGAGGGCAAAAATGTGTTTCTTCAGCCTGGGAAATGTGAAGAAATCTGGGATTTGAACTACTTTTTGGGAGGCCTATAGTACTAGGACAAACAAATGGAGTAGTGTGAAAAGCTAAAGTGCTGTGTGAATTCAAGTAATATCGTAGAGGGGGTGCGACAGTTCATCCACCGGTTAATCTACATTCGAAGTTTCAGTTTGTCCAGAGAAATGGCCGGTATGGGCTGTGGGAGCTGGAGGTGAGAACACCCCCCATCTTTAGTAACCAGGTCCACCTCTACGGATTTCTGCTGTGATTGCTACTTGCCTCATGCGCTTGGCCAGTGATGAGGGAAGTACCCAGACATGGGTCGCAAATGGGAAAATCTCTCTAGGGCTCGCAGACTCTAAGTGGTGTGGGGAGCCACAACAAGTGTGAAGAAAATTCTCTTTTTGAAATGGGAGTC
The DNA here is from genome assembly GCA_016271365.2 of Neoceratodus forsteri. Taxonomy (NCBI): domain Eukaryota; kingdom Metazoa; phylum Chordata; order Ceratodontiformes; family Ceratodontidae; genus Neoceratodus; species Neoceratodus forsteri. The sequence goes on from CM057451.1 coordinate 765,342,437, forward strand.
AGAAGAAGCAAATGGGAAATCTCTCTAGGAGTCGCAGACTCTAAGTGGTGTGGGGAGCCACAACAAGAAAGTGGGTTCATTCTTCCAATGGACCGCCATTCAAGTGGCCGGCAGGGGAGCCGGGCCAGTTGGGCTCTGTACCCAAAGCTCATGCAAGTCCGGGCTGTGTGCCTGGTGGGTCCAGAGCCTGAAAACAGTAGAAATGGTTCATTCTTCCAGTGGACCGAGTAGTAGTCTCTAATCTGCATTATCAGTAAACGTAGCCCCATGGGGGTCCATCTATGCTTTGTTGTGTTCAGCTAGTTGTGAATAAAAGCCACACTGTAAAATCCCATTCCTGGTTCTGGACATTACAGTTATTGCTTCCTGTGTTTGGATTTACTTGGGTGCCCCTGTGCAGAGTAGCCAAACCCAGGTCCCCTTGTGCCAGGTAACCTCATCCTCCCCGAACCCAGGTCCCCACCAGGTATTGCTGCCAGCGCCAACAGCATGCCACCAATCGTTTTGGTAAAAAGGCAGGGGTGAGGGGTTACACTTGCCCACCTTTAGGTCATCTGATATGACCACCCCCAGGTCCCTCTACATTAAACCTCTCCTATTATATCATAATTTGAGTCTATTTATTTAAATATTTCCTTTTTACTTTTTTTAATAGGTGGCTTACAATTCAGCTTTGTAGAGCTGTGTCCGGAAAGGCAGTGGGGGGGCTTCCCACCACATGGACCATCCCTTGCCTAAGGCCACCAGCCCTCTGTGATCCCTGAACTTGAAATTTGGCTCTCCATTGAGTAAAAGCTCCATGCCTACAATTGGCTGCAAATCACAGCAGTTGACCTGTGCCACCCTAAATAAAGTATTTCTTTACCGCTAGCTGCTACAAACAAGGTTGGGAGGGGGGGTTGGCTACAGATTAAAGCCCTTTCCCTATCTTATTATTTGTTTGTTTTTTTTGCCAGACTTCAAAAAGGCTGGTTAAGGACTGCAACTGACCAGAGCCCCTCAGGTCAAGCACCTGGGGGCCAGCTGCAATTAGCCCATCCAAGGCTACCCTCTCTTCTAACCATTGGCTGTTCCCCTAGCTGAATGAAAACCCGCTGTCTCTTTGTCTAGGCTTGTGGCTTACCTCACAGTTCCTGAGAGCTTGCTGGGTGGCCACTCCCAATCTGGAGAGAGAAGAACAAAGCAGGGAGCTGCTGGTCTCGGCCCTTTTTAATCACTCCTTTTCTGCCCGCTCCAGCTAGCCACTGCCCTGCATGTGTCCCTTCTGTTTCCTCATCCCAGGGCAGTGCCAGGACCTGCTCTCCACCTTGGGGGAGGAGCCTCTACTTACCTCCAGGTCTGGGGGGTGGCCCCAGACAGATGGCCAGCTGCTGCTTATAGTTTGGTAGCTTCTCTACATCTTAAGCATTTGTCCATGCCGGATGTTCACCACTGGTATAGAAGCCTTTGGGTACTAGATGTGCTGTGGTGCACTGTGTGGTTTATGTGTAACACCTAAGTGGTGCTATACCAAGGGCTACTACCCCTGCCTGCTTGGCTAGTTGCAGATGAAGGGATCTGGGTACTGAAATGGGTGCCTCCACCTGGAGGAGAGGGTTGTAAGTAACAAGGCTAACCTGGGTACAGCCCTCCTGGACAATGTAACCCTCCCCTTTCCCCTCTAGTGGCCTAGACAATATGTAATAGATACTTTCACAGTAGCCCCTATTCAGCAAACAAATCCCCACACTGTTTGCACTTACCACCAGGGCTGGTTCCACCAGTTCGACCCTGGAGACCCCCTGTAAAACAAGGTTAGGCATAGCAAATAACAACAGTACAGTGCTTTTGGTACAAACTGGAACCACAGTCAGATTACATGCAGAAAGAGTTAGATCTGATTTATTCAGGGGAACTGAACAAGGGAGGGGCGTAATCAGGTTGATTCTAAAACTGATCTAGTCAGTCAATTATGCATGCTGTTTTAATCCCTGCATAGTCACACGCTCTGGGTACCCAGTTGGAAGTAAGGTGGACTAGCCTGGAACATTGCCTGCGGTAGGCTGGTGTTGCACCTGGTTGGGGCCCTGTGATGAAAAGAAAAGGCATGCACAATCACACACAATTTGTAATCCGGAGCCAGGAGGCTCAGTTCGTGATGATTAGACAAAACAATTAAATCAGATGACACACTTTGATTGAACTGTTGTTGCAGGGAGCTACCCTGGTGTTTACTCATGCTACCCAGTACAGGACACAGGATGGACGAAATGGAGGCTGCGGGATGACTTGCTTTGGCATTTAGGCACAACCAAGGAAGACTTTCAGGAACCCCCATTTGTAGGGGGTTACACCCTTCTCTGCCTGGAAAAACTTGGCGTCTGGGTAAAGTCTACACCATCACAATATTGAAGAAGCAATATATACAAGACATACGTGACATTAGCATATTTTGGGAATAATATCTAATGCATCAGATAACGTAAACTTATCACATTATTATACATTTCACTATACCATATCTTCATTGACAATAGTTATGCATGTGTCATACACTCTATACTGATTCTATTATGATTAACATACTATGAACAGTTACAGTGCCTATTACTTCACATTATAACTTCTTGTACAGTAAACAATGTAGAAGAGGGGCCTTCCCTATCAGCTAACTTGGGGCTAGATGGGACAGGGACACCATGTTCTGAGGGAAGGACAATTAATCAGGAGGTGGCAGTCAAGCTCAAGTTTGGGCAGTGAGCGCTTGGAAATGTAAACACCTTTATGGACCACATTGAGAAGCAAGTCAACAGGCTTCCAAGGGGAATCATTACTAAAATGTAGCACTGGCTTATCAGGTCACCCAGTCCTCCTGGGAGGTACAGACACTGGCTCTGGCATGTCATCACAGGCATTGGACACTTCCTTTTTTTCTTTCAGGAGGGGTGCCTCTGCACTGGATGAGAAGTTCAGGTTGGGAGCACTGGCAGCTCCGGGCTCAGTAGCTTCTGTTTCTAAAGTACTTTATAAGGTTTTCTACAGAATGCCCTGACTGGCCATCCTTAGGACACCTGGACACACTGGAGCTTTGTGGCATGGAAAGAGCACTGTCCTTTCTTTCTCTTGGCTCTGTTAGTTCTGGTGTGTCACCAGGAAGACTCAGAACATCAGCCCCTTCTTTGGGCAAGTCAAACAGTTCTGCAAGACACAGAGTCTGCAACAGCAGACATGATACTTGGCACCTCACTTTCAGAAGGCATTTGGTCCAGGGAAGAAGCTGAGGGGTTAGACAGTTCAGAAGGCCCAGCTTCATCCCCACAATTCTGCAGAGGATTGCCTCGAAACAACTGACTTAGTTCATATGAGGGATAATAGGCATTATCACAGTCACTCTCATCAGAGACAGACGTACAGTCATCATTGTCACTCTGGGCCTGCTGAGAGGAAGGCCTTAGTTCTGGAACAACATGGACAGGTTGGCTTTGTTTCCTCTTTGCAGCAGCATGAGTCACTGGCCCAGGAGAAGTGTTAGGTGTTGGTTTAGCATTAATAATAGTTTGGCCAATGGGCAGTAAGTGATTACAGTGCATGGTCTTAACAGCTTTGGAATTATTTTCTGGACGCTTCTTATACACTGGCAGATTATCCAATTTACCAACTACTACATGAAGAAGATGGTGACATCTATTAGCAATTTTGTGTTTTCCATGCAGTCCCAAATTTTGTAGTAGTACCCTATCTCCAGGCAACAACTCCTGGGCTTTTACTCGTCGATCATGTCTTTCTTTGTTGGCAAGATTTCACTTAGCAGCCATAGTTTGAGCTAGTTGATAGGCATGATTCAACTAATCTTTCAAATTTCTGTACATACTGCAAGTAGTTTTTGTCTCAGACCCCTTCTGGAGAGACCCCAAAGCAGACATCAACTGGCAGTCGGGCCTTCCTCCCAAACCTGAGACGGTAGGGGGAGAACCCAGTAGAATCACTTTTGGTGCAGTTGTACACGTGTACCAAGGTGCTAATCTGCTGGCTCCACTTATGCTTGTCTTTTGGATGGAGGGAGCCCAGCATGTCCAGAAGGGTGTGGTTAAAGCATTCTGGTTGAGGGTGACCTGCAGGTGATAGGGGTAGTTCTTGACTTCCGCACCCCCCCCCCCCACAGAGACAGCATTTCTTTGATTAACCTACTTTCAAAGTCTCTGCCTTTGTCAGAATGAATCTGCTGGGGGGCACCATAGTGGACAAAGAATTTTTCTACTAGCACCTTAGCCACAGTAGAGGTCTTTTGATCTTTAGTTGGGAAAGCTTGTGCATACTATGTAAAATGATCAGTAACTACCAACACATTGCCAATGTTCTTTTGGTCATGTTCTAAGCACAAGAAGTCTATGCAGGCTGGTTCCATGGGGGCACTGGTAGTGATATTGACAAGGAGGGCAGCCTTCTGAGGCAGGGCTTGCCTTTGGAGGCAATGACTGCAGGTCTTCACATGGTGCTCAACATCTGCCCCCATCTTTGGCCAGTAGAATCGTGATCATACCAAGTCAAGAGTTCTGTCAATACCGAGGTGCCCCATGTGATTGTGGAGGGACCTCAGTAGCAGCTGTTTAAAGCCATGGGTAGGACCGACTGTTCCTTGTCTGTTTGACCACAATGATCCACTGTCTCTCTGTATAACAACTGATCATGCAACTTTAACCTGGGGGGCACGGGGTCAATATATCGCATGGCAGAATGCTGTGTGGTACAATCACATTGTGCGATTACTTGGCTTCATTTGTTCTGTGGGGGGGCTCTGCCCCCCCCACACCCCTTACAGGGGCTGTGACCTCAAACTCCCCCACTAAAGATTCTAACTCCAGTGGGGTCCAACTCGGAGTGCGCACAGTTCCGGGTTTTACTATAATGCCATACGCTATTAAGCGTACAACATTATGACCCGGTGCAAACCTGGGGACTTCCTTGAACAATAGAGCAGTTTGCAAGTCAGAGTAATGCAACTTGGACATATCTTTCCCAGCACGCAGGGCAACAAGTGCTTGTTGAATCATGGGATCTTGGGATTGAGCCCATTGAATACTGTCATTATCCAACTGAGGTAGTTCACTAAAATCTGATGCAAAGAAATGGCAATAGGCAGTAGGTATGCAGATACCAGGAGGGCCCAAACAATCTACTAGTCAGTCCACTGTGTCCGCAGACATTTGTTCATCTTTATCAAACTTTTGGCATAATGTTTTAGTGTCAGGTTCAGACAATCTGACCCAATTGTTCTTAGAAGCTGGCCTTAATGACAGGGCGTCAGCATCAATGTGGTTTATTCCTGGTCTGTACTCAGTGGCATAATCATAAGTCGATAAGGCAGAAAGTCATCATTGCCCAGTGGCGTCCAATTTAGCCGAAGTCTGCACATAGGTCAGTGGGTTATGGTCAGTCTTCACTAATGTCTTTGCCCCATAGAGGTACTCATGAAACTGGTTAACTATGGCCCATTTTAGGGCAAGGAATTCCAACTTGTGGACCGGATAGTTCTGCTCTGAAAGGATCTAGCTCCTACTGGTGAAAGCTACAGGTCTCAGGCCATCTTCATAGTCTTGATATAGCACAGCCCCAAGGCCCTGCAAACTAATGTCCAGATGCAGAACATAGGGCTCAGTAGGATCAGCATAGGCAAGGACTGGGGCTCGGGTGAACTGGTGTATGACTTCAAAGAATGCTGCTTCACATTCAGGTGTCCGACGAGTCCCAAAAGGCTCACCTGTTTGAAAATACTCTTCTTCTTGGTCTTTGATAGCCCCATTTTTGTATTTGCGGTTGATAGGGGGTAACCTTCAGTAAGGTTAAGGAGCAGTCGAATCACCTTTGAATAGTCTTTGATGAACCTGCAGTAGTAGCCGCAGAACCCCAGGAAATGCTGTAGCTCTTTTAGGATTTTGGGCTGGGGCCAAGTGGTCAAAAGTTCAGCTTTACTGGTATCTGTCTGTACCCCTTCCACAGACACTATGTGTCCCAGATATTTCACAGACATTTGAAAAAACTGGCATTTGTCTATGGATAACCTAAGGCAGAATTCTCCCAAATGATCGTGGACTTTGAATAGTCTGGTCTCATGTTTCTCTAGCGTGTGTCCGGAAACAGTGACATCATCCAAGTACACTAAACATTCCAGCAAGTTCATGTCTCCAACCGCACATTCCATCAATCTCTGGAAGGTGGCAGGGGCACCCAGAATCCCCTGTGGCATCCTCAGGAATTTGTAGAACCCCAAAGTACAGATGAAGGCTGTTTTCTCACAGTCCTCCGGGGCCATCAAACTCTGATAATATCCACTGCGGAGATCCAGTACTGAGAATCACTGACACCCGTTCAGGCAATCCAGGGCATCCTATATGCATGGCATGGTGTATTGATCTGGGATAGTCCATCGGTTTAGGGACCGATAGTCCACATACATCCTCATGGATCCATTTTTTTTATGCAACACTACGATGGGAGATACATATTGGCTTCTTGATTCTTGAATAATGCCAGCAGCGAGAATTTCCTGTAGGTGTTTCCTAACATCATCTATGTCCACTGGGGCAAGGTGTCAGCACCACTCTCGAGATGGTTGGTCATCATGCAGGCATATGTTATGCTCGGCACCATGGACACACCCCACGTCCCACACTTCTAGTGAAAACACTTGGTATTTCTGAGCAAGTTTCCTGCTAATTTGGGTCTTCCATTCAACGGACAAGGGGGAATCACAGAAGTCAAATAAGTCTGGGGTCACTTTCTCCCTTTTGCCAGAGTACTTGTTACTAGGTAATACTGCAGTGTCTGTGCGGTGTACTGTAACCAGCATATATCTCCGGTTCACACAAACTTCCCTGTCCGACATATTTCTCATTTGCACCATCACTCGGCAAGCATAGGCATGGGCACGTGCAGGTAGTGTACTGGGCTTAACCATCAACCCCTCTGGCAGCTTCCCTTCACCAGGGGCATCTATCGTCAATATTTTGTTCTTTACATCTCTACTTAGGCGGACTTCTCCATGAATCGTACGCTGAGCGTTGGGGGCCAACACCAAAGAATTAGGATCTTTTTTCTACACTATCCCCACTGGCTCATCTTGGTCCACTTCATCGGGTTTTTGTTGCAAGTCATAAGCCCTTTTGATTAATGCTGGAATTCTTAGGGCCCGACCAGTCCGTTGCCCTTGTTTCTCATGGCAGAGTTGTGCTAGTCTCCCAATCATGTGGGTATTTGTTCCAATTAACAGGCGAACTCCATCATACAGTCTGGTGGGGAGACACACTTGGGCAGGTGTCTCAACTTGTTCATCTACCCCTGCCATGGTGGTAGGGAATGACAGCCAGATCCGGATATACCCAGAGTATGGATAGGACTTCTCACTCAATCCCCACACGTGCAGACCTTTCAAGGGTTGTAGAGGCACATCAGGCAGATGCTTCTGGTACCAATCTTGAAATACTATGGTAACTTGAGACCCACTGTCAAACACAGCCTGGCAGACACACTGTTCACCGTCACTGTAGTTTCCATTGAAGGGCCTTCCATCTCGGACCACTCAGATGACATGGACTTGGGCGTTGACTTTACAGCTGCCCTGGATGAATAGCTTTTTTGGGAAGCCCCACCCTGCCGCCGTATGTTGCTCCATCGAATCAATGCCAGCAGCCTAGTAGTAACTTTTCTCAGATTCCCAGGTGAATAGCAGGTGAACTGGGTGTGCCCATCCTCTCCTCAATGGTAACAGAAAACAGGTTCTTTAGAGTCTCTAGAGGAAGAGGAGCTGTTCCCATGCTTGAACATACAGTAGTGGGGGAGTCTCGTCGTCTCTCTCTGGTTGGGGTTTTGTTCTCCTGGCTCTCAGAACCCCTCCAAGGGTCAGCATCTCGGATAGCTGGGAGTTTTAGTAGGTCTTCCACCACAGCTCTCAGTTCTTGCACCTCTTTCTGCAGGCTGTTTACAGGCCTGGGCTCAGAGGAAACGATGTGAACCCCCACTCCTCTTGGCAGGGCCTTGCTTTTAGCCTCGGGGGTGGCTGGACAGGAATTAGCATCTGTAGCAGCCTTGGCTGCTTGCTGGCTGACCCTCAACTCAGTCAGCTGCTTGATCAGGTCTCTCAACTGTTGCAATTTGGCCTCCTCATCCCTCTTGGAGGCCTGGCAGGCTAGGGCAGCCCCAGCATAGGGCTCCCATCCCTCTTCGTCATTCTCAGTCTCACGGATCTCTTTCATTAGGTCACAGTATTGGGGGGATTGACCCTTCTGTTTTGCAGTTTAAGCTTCAAGAACATCATGCTAGAGTACCTTGCTGACTTTAAGATGAGATCTAGCCTGACCCTGTTCAATTCCCTAGTGGGCACCCCTCCTTTCGGTGAGCCCGCTGCAAAGCTCACTCAATTCAGGTGGCAAGCATTGATAACTTTTAATTTTTCCACTGTTTTGCAGATTTAAACTTCTACATCAGATTATCCACCAACTCGGTGCTACCAAATACTCCCTCCAATGCAGAGAGATATTCAGCGGCTGTGGCCTTTGGGCTGGTGGATTGCAGGAAGCAAATGGCCTCCAGTGCAAGGCCCCTCAAGCTTTCCATGAGCCTTATCCTCTTTTCTCCTTCAGCACACTGCCACTTCTGGACCAATGGGGTGGCACAGTCCATCCACATTTCCAGATCGTTCTCTCCGCCGGCACCGGGACCTTGCCCAAAAAGAGCCTAAGTCTGCGGTAGAAGTCCAAATGCACAGTAGGTATCACTATTGGGGATGTAACTGTAGGGGTGGCGGGAGAGGCTATGGGGGTCAGTACGGGAGTGACATCCTCAGAAAGCTCTAACATTTTCATTAGCTCTGTAGCAGAGTGCCCCTCAGAGGCTAACAATTTAAACAGCTTGTCTTTGAACCTCTCTATGCGGAGGGACCCTACAGGAGCACTATGTAAGTGAATAACCCTCCACCCCTTTTGGGACCCTTCGGGCAAAATGACAGAGGGTACCTTCTCTGGCTCAATGGGCAGGCTGCAGGAGAGTGGGGCCACCATAGTTTGATCAAACAGGTCGGAATCACTTCCCCTTACTTCAACCTTTCCCAAACACTTAATTCATTTGACCACTTCTGGAATAGTAGCATTATTGGTCCCCAAAGGGACGTCCATTAATAGCAGAGCTTGATGGGGGTCCACCCCCTCTGCCTCGCTCCACCCCATCAAACGGTGTACTAGCAGCTTGTGGGGAGCAAGTTTGAACTTGGGTGTAGTGATCGCCTCCATTTTACCACAATTTTTAAGCGTGGGATTGTAGTACCCACTTCTGACCATTAGAAGGTGCAAATCCCAGTGTTGGTGCCTTCAAGATGTAACCCCTAGCTGTGCTATCCCAAGGACTACTACCCCTGCCTGCTTGGTTAGTTGCAGGTTAAGGGACCTGGGTACTGAAATGGGTGCCTCCACCCAGAGGACAGGATTGTTAATAACAAGGCTAACCTGGTTCAAGTCCTCCAGGACACTGTAACCCCCTTCTTTCCCCTCTAGTGGCCTAGACAATATGCAGCAAACACGTTCACAGTAGCCCCTATTCAGCATACAATCCCCACACTGTTTACACTTACCACCAGGGCTGGTTCCACCAGTTTGACCCTAGAGACCCCCAGTAAAACAAGGTTAGGCACAGCAAGTAACAACAGTACAGTGCTTTTGGTACAAACTGGAACCACAGTCAGATTAAATGCAGAAAGAGTTAGATCTGATTTATTCAGGGTAATTGAACAAGGGAGGGGCATAATCAGGTTGATTGATTCTAAAACTGATCTAGTCAGGCAATTATGCATGCACTTTTAGTCCCTGCATAGTCACACGCTCTGGGTACCCAGTTGGAAGTAAGGTGGGCTAGCCTGGAACGTTGCCTGGTTGTAGGCCAGTGTTGCAGCTGGTTGGGGCCCTGTGATGAAAAGAAAAGGCATGCATAACTTCACACAATTTGTAATCAGGAGCCAGGAGACTCAGTTCGCGATGATTAGAAAAAACAATTAAATCAGATGACACACTTTGATTGAGCTGTTGTTGCAGGGAACTTTGTTTACTCATGCTACCTAGTACAGGACACATGATGGATGAAATGGAGACTGCAGGATGACTTGCTGGTTTGCCAGGAGAAGTAGGGCTCACATGATTCACCATGGTGTCATTCCTGTTCGTGATGTTGAGCAGATGGCTGATCCCCAGGCAGGTCTCTCATCGATGGTGTTCTCTGCACCTGAAGTAGCTTGCTGGGCCAGTGTGGCATTGCCCAGGCCAGTTAAGACAGTTCAGATATCAGTCCAGGAAGGCTGGATGCAGCTTCCAGCAAGCGTGGCACAATTAAACAGTGGGGAACCAAATCACGACCCATTAATATCAAACAGCACATTTATGGTAAAGCAATCACCATACCACAATGCAGATAGCAGTCCAGCAGCAATATCTGTGTCTCTGAGCAAAACCGGGAATTCTGTGGCAACTGAATGTCCTGACAGGCTGATCGCTTACAGCAAATCTTCAGTCTTCTTCAGGTTTAAATCTGGTCACTCTTCAGTGGCTTTGTCACACTCCAGTTTGGATACAGTCCGATTGCTAAGCCTTTCAAAAGATTTCCTCTCGGGGGAAAGCAGGCAGACAGGCCAAACTCAGCCTTTCCACCAATCTCCAGTGCGAAACATTCAGAAGCAGCTACTCGGATCTCTTGAGCTGTTCACTCTCCAAACTCTACCTCCAGACTGACTCACTGCAGCAGGCAGCTTGGGAATTTCCCTTCAGTCCAAAAGGTTCAATTCATTGATTCATCTGTCTGCCAAAAGCAAGGGCTCCCCCTCCATGTGCATTAGGCACCAAAGTCTCAAAACTACAATTCCTACAGAAACTCAATCCCACTAGACCCCTGGGGACAGACTCCATTTTAGGGTCCCCAAAGGTACTGATTGGCCCATTCTGGCAGTCCAGGACCAAGATGGTGGTGATAAACAGAACTGTCCACGCTGCAAAGAAGGCAGGTTAGACAAACTACAATATCAATACTATTCTAATAGATAATCAGCAAATAAGTACAGCTTCTAATAGAGCCCCCTCTGCGCAAATAGCGTTGGCAGAACGGAACGATTATCTGGCAGCCAGGGTGAGACTTGAGCATAGAAACACTCAGACCCTCCCAGATTGAATAAGCACCATGTTACAGGCAGCTCTTAGAGATACAGAGCAGAGAGACATTAAGGAACTCTCATACAACACTTTTAAAATGCTAAGACACAGGATACCAGCCTGGCAGTGGGCATTTAGGCACACCCCAAGGAAGACCTTTAGGAACCCTCATTTGTAGGGGGGGTTACATATGTATTAGCAAAGTTAGGACCCTGCATTTGCAAATCTCAATGCAGATTCATAACTTTGTTATGTTTTAATATTTTTGCCTCAAACTGTCAAAATAGCCTTCTCATGACCCCACCTCATGAACAATTGCAGAGAAGGTTTTCAATTCCTGTCTGAAAGGTGATTTCAAGCAGGTACTGCAAAATCACCTTTTGGGTGCAAAAACACATTTTGGCCAGGATTTGAAGAATGACAGCTGTCATAGTCATGAGGTGCTATAAAGAAATGGCTATGCTAAAAATTTGGGGTAAAAATATTGAAAATGACCAATGTTACGAGCCTGCATTTCCAAAATTCAACGAAGGCTCATAATGTTGTTTTTAATATTTTTATATCAAATTTTCAACATAACCTTCTTATAACCCCACCTCATGAACAAGGGCACAGAAAATGTTGAACTCCTGCCCAAAAGGTGATTTTGCACAGAGACTGTACAGTTGTGTGGTCTGCTGTGCTACGGTGCTATATGATGCTGCATTCTGCTGATTTATCACTGATTCCTCTTTTATTGTGTTGCTTTAGGGCTGGATCTGTACATACTGTATGGTTACTAGTCACTGTACATTGTAGCACAATATGAGGACATGCTGGCATTTACGATCAGTATAACTCTGTACATGCACCCCGCTAAGTGCCACTTCACGAAGAGTCAGTCCCAGCTCTTCCCCATGACTCCCCCTCTCTACCACCAGCCCATTGCTTATGCCTCTGGTACCCTCTATGGCATGCTGTTTCTTTCCCCCCACCATCTCAGCCCCTCTAGTGTTGCACCGGGTGGGGGGGGCAGATCCCTGTGGCAATGTCCGCAGATGCACTAACTGTTTTGCGCAGCTAAAGACTTGCATCTAACAGAGGAAGTCTGGTGCCGAGACCCTGATTTTTGTAAAATCAGGTGCAGGGTCCCTGGTGCACCCGGAGTTTGCCATAACCCATAGAGGGATGCAACTTGTATCTCTTTAAGGGCTCTTTTAAAATCAGGCCCACAGATGTTTGTTGTTTACTGGACCAGATCTCTCATGTATTTTATTTTTTGAGATTCAGAAAGGCCTCTCTGCTTTATCTGAGTGTATCACTGTGAGATTTAGCCATTCTTCATGTGCTGTACCATGAGGCATAGACGAGTGCCTTAAACTACATGAGAAGTGGGTAAATCCCACTGAGAAAACACAACGTGCATGAAGTGGGCTGGGTAACAGCCAGAGAGGCAGGACTAAGGCAAGGGTATATAAAAAACTGAAAAAAGCTAAACAATTATTATGTACTGATCAGAGGAAGAAGAACTGAGGGAAGCTTAAGTGATTGCAGAGCAATTTATTCTAATGAAGTGGGCAGTTGGCAAAGACTACGAAACAAAACATTGATGTCTTATGATCTGTCATAAACATGTAGGAATAAATGTATTAAAATACTATATGGTGAGCTGGTCATTTTCTCTGCTGTGTTGGTGCCATCTGACTTGAGGCTTTGTTGAGTGGATCCCTTTCGTTTCTATTTTTTATTTTAGGTGATAAAGGGCAACACTGGCACTGGTGTTTTAAATCCCTCAATGACCCATGCCCTGAAGTATTTATTGCAGTTATAGAACTGACCCATCAATGAAACACAGTGAAACACACAATAAATTAAATGTTTAACTAAAACATTTGTTTAACTGCAGTAAATTATAATGTAATAAATCTGCCAATTAATAAAACAGGCTCACTTGTAATAGTCATGTGCACCTTTAATTAGGGTATTTGTTGCAGAAGGGAATTTCTTCTGATTAAGTTCACTCAACACTGGTTTGTTTTCTTTTAGTAACACCTATTTTGGTCCAATAAAAGGTATCAAACCATTTGCTTCTGGATCTGTTCTTACAAGGACCAATATGGCAACTAATCTATTTCTGTATCTCAACACTGGTTCCAACATATATGCTTTTATGAACTGTTAGAGTGTGTGTTTTTTTAAAGCACTTAGGGTATGCCTCCCTTTCCCACACCGTGTTGTCTTTATATGTCTTTCCCACCATTCAATAGATGAAATTGTTATATTATGGAATTACAGATTTCAAAATTCTACATAATTCTGCTGGCAGAGAGTTCAGCTCATCTAGACACACACACACACACACGTACACACACAGAGAAAGGGTTACTACTAAAAACACAGCAATTTCAAAGGCCATCAGTCTCTACTGTCATGCAGCAACCTGAGACATGTATCCTGGTGGGCTCCATAGCATATATATATATATGTGTGTGTGTGTGTGTGTGTGTGTGTGTGTGCATGCATATTTCATATATATATATATTATACTGACAAGGTAGCACCAGTATTGTTAGGGATGGCCAGGCAGTTTAATGTTAAACCTCAGATTTTGCACTTTAATATCCTTGCAACTACTAAACAGATTTGTATGGAATTTGGCGTGCTTTGCAGCTAGATATAGATCTCTTAATGTTCCAAATTTCATGTTAATCCCTGTTTTGAGTTTTGAGATACAGAGTGGAGAAAAATGCAAAATTCACATGGTTTTCTGATTTTCTTTTTACAGCCATTTCTCAGAGACGGTTTATGAGTGTGGTCTGAAATGTTCAGGGTTGAAATTATTTGCCTCACAGATGTGCCTTTTGAAGGTTTGGTGAAAAAAATATTAATCCGTTCAAAAGTTATTGAATTTTTAATTTCCAATTATTTCCTAGGGAAAAAAATGTGCCATGCGAAAACAAGCTTTTTTTCCCAGGGAGGTAGCTTGTTTTCCCAGGGAGGTAACTAGTTTTTGCAGGCAGGGTTCATAGTGTCACAGGGAGTCTGGTTGTTGAGTGGCATCCCCTACCCACCCATTATTTTCCTGTATCCCTGGTATCTAGTGGTACCACCCCATTATGTTGCCCCATGTCTACTGGCACCCCTTCACGCTCTCATTACTATACTTAAGTTTTATTTCTTAACTTGCTGACAGCGGGGTGTCCAATCCCCTTGTCAGCAACGTAAGCCCCCCCAGCAGTGTGGGACACTGGGGACCCCACTCCCAGTGTCCTAAAACATTTTGTTTCTATATTTGCTGACAAGGGGGTGCCCAATCCCCCTGTCGGCACTGTAAGCCCCTCCCCACCAGTGTGTGACATTGGGGAGACCACTCCCAGTGTCTCTACACATATAGTGCTGCCCCCCAGCAGTGTTGGACACTGGGGAGCCCACCCCCAATGTCCTATAAGAGTGTACTTTATCCATGCAAAAAAGAAAACAGTCCCCCAAGTCTTGTTTTTTCTTTCCCCTGGAAAAAAAATGGTCCCTCGTCATCTCCCCCAACCCCCTCCCCCCCAATCCTCCCACTGTGCACCCACCACCCCCCCTTGCCCTATACTTACCAATGGAGGTCATCGGATGTCATCTTCTGTGCACAAGGATATGTCTATACTCTTCAAAGCTGAACTGCAAACTGAAGAATCAAGGTAAGTGCCTTATAATGGCTGTCAATGGCATTTTGAACTTATGTTGATATCATGGCCATTTTAAAGTATTTTTTCACCAAGTTTTCAACATGGACTTCTGGGGACCCCATCTCATGAACACTGTCACTGTCATTTTGTTAATCGGACCCGTAAGGTAACTTCACAGATGCTGCACAAAATCTCCTTTTGGAATAGAGTAACAAAATGACAGTGCCAGTGCTCATGAGGTGGGGTCCCAAAAAGCCCATGTTGAGGATTTGGAGCAAAAATACCAAAAAACGGGTGAGTTACATGTGGTTGTTAAAATTTTCCTACGCACGCACGCACGTACCTTTGCCAGTTTTTGATATTTTCACTCCAAATTTTCAACATAGCCATTTTTTCACACCGCCTCATGAACAGTACAGCTGTCATTTCTCACATCCTGCCCAAAATGGTTTTCACACCTGTGGCATGGAATGGTGTTTTGGCACTGATTAATACATTTTCACCTATGGGGTTTATGAGGTGGGGTGACAAGAAGACTATGTTGAAAATTTGGGGTCAAATGAGAAAAAATTACAACGTTTTCATCACTACTTACATACAGTAATGATATAATTATACTATCTGAAACAGTAAGGAAATTAATTGAAAAAAATGCTGTTAATGCACCAATTAGGGTTGTTACTAAAGCAACAAAAGCAGGGAAGTGGGGTGTTAGGGTTTCCAACCCTAATACCACACCCCCACCCTGCAAACAATGACATTACTTGACAGAGAGAGTGGTGGTGGGTTGGAACACACTGCCAGAGGAGTTAATCGCTCAAAGGAGAGTGGATAGCTGTAAGTGGGGTTGGGATCGTGTCAAGGGCAGGGTTAGCACAGACAAGAACACAAATGGGGGGAAGGACCGGGAAAGAGGAGGAAGGGGGGGTTTGGGTGGGGTGGGGCAGCTATAGTTATATGAAACTAAGAGTGGCATAATCGGGCAGACTTGATAGACCTGTGGACCTTTTTCTGCTGGCAATTTCATATGTTCGTATGTTCATAGGCATCAGGGTGTGCCTTGGAGTCGTCAGCCCTAATGCTCACCCCATTTCACCCCCACCCTACAGACACTGACAGGTGTTGGGGTGGTGCCTTGACGCTCACCCCATTCCATGAGTAAATAACCTGTGATGGGTACAGTATAGGAGAATGGGGTAAGCGTTAGGACTGACATCCTCAAGGCACACCCCCAATGTCTGTTAGTGTCTGCAGGGTGCTACTGGAATGGGGTGAGCATTAAGGCCAATGACACCAAGGGACACCCCTGACACCTGTCAGTGTCTGCAGGTTGGGGGTGGGGTGTTAGGGTTGGAAACCATAACACTCCATTTCCCTGCTTTTTTCGCTTCAGTAACAACCCTAACTGATGCATTAACAAAGTTTTTTGCAATGGATATCTCTCTATATATATATAAATATATGTATATGTCTACATACACACGCACTCACACAGACATGTATATCTATGTTAATGTCAGTAAAGTCTAGTGTGATATAGACACATTTATCTGCCAGCAAAATAAAAAAAAATGTTTTCAGCATGCATACTCTTGACTTTCTCTTCCTCGCTCTGTTATTTCAAGGAAGGAGTATATTGCTGTTGGATGTCAGACAGGACACATGGCAACAACCCTTAAACTGGTAGATGGTAGTTTTTGGGTCTGGAGGACTTGCAAGATTCCCATACAGCAGCAACCAGGGAAGGGATGGTCTCCTGAGGGTCAGAGAGGTTGCATGCTCTAAGGTAAAATAAGTCAATTGGTTGCTGGGTTGGCAGCAGACCAGGATGCTGCATGGCACTTTTTGCTTAGGTAAGGGAGATGGGGCACATAGCAGCCTCTATTGGGATAGACTATAGTGTTTCCCCAGATTACCCAGTAAGGGACATGGGGGTTCTCCATTGTTCCTGAATGAGGTGCACATTGGACGGACAGTCTTAGTGCTGGTGTCTCGAGGTGTGTGGGTGTGGGAGGAGCACAGAAATGAAAATAAATTAATTTATTTCATTAGTTAATTATTAGAAATTAATATTAGGCTGGTAGTCTAGGCTAGAGAGTAGAGTAACAAGGTGCAAATGAGCTTGGTACATCCGGCAGACCTGGGTTTGATTCCCACAACCTCCACTTACATACTGTGCGACTCTGAGCAAGTCATATAAGCTACCAAATTCTCCCAGGTCACCCCTGAAAATAGGCACTTGTGCCTAGTGGGCCTTTCCTGGTTACCAAAGAATAACGAAAAAAAAAAGTAGCCTCAGGCAGCCACAGACATAAGACATCTGTGTCCTTTCATGAGTCATTCTGGTGTCCGTATGGTGCAGTCCAGGGCTGGAGTCAAACTGGTAACATTCAGGTGCCATGAATCAGGAATAAATATATTGCTGCAGGTTATCCTTCCCACTGGGTACTGTAGTACTACCCCACACACAGGGAATGATCACTAGTGTTGTGCCAGAGCAGACGCCAGAGGTAGGCTACACACACATCTTGCCTTTTATAGGCTGCATACTCCCCTCGCTCCCACCTTGGTACTCCTTTTACTTATGCATTTTGCTGAATTTTTGCTTTGTTTTTTTTCCTCGAATTTGTTACTTGCACCTTTCATTTTATTTTTTCTGTACATGAATCAGAAAGATGTCTCATACTAAACATAAATGTATGGCATTACTGGGAAGATGCCTCCTACAAAACATAAATTATTGGCATTACTGCTAGCTGATTCTGCATGGTGAAGCAGTACATGAAGTCCCAGTTCACAGCTTTGCATAGATCGAAAATGATATGAGTAGTTGTTGGGGGTTAGGCATGGAGGAATGTGCTCACTACAAAAGGTTCAATGGGAAGGGGGGATAAATCTCATTGTACACTGTATTTTCTCTATTTTTCACCGAAATCGTTTTTTGTATGAATACCAAATATGCAATAACAAGTCATTAAATACCAAGAGACCCAAATGCCAATACTCACCAGGTATTCAAAAATCAGGTATTCACACACCCGTATTAGCAGTAACACAATAGAGCTTGCAGTGCCGGAACACAAATTCTTTTGAAACAGGGAATCATTTTCCTTTTTTCATTAATCAGTATTCTATGCTCCAGTACCCCAGGCCTGCCAAATGGCACCCCCCAGCCATATCACCAATGTTCTCGCAAATGTACTGGTTATCCACCATTTACCCAGGACCATCAATATCGGTCTGTGAGAGCCTGTGGGGTACAGGCGTATAGCAGGCATGCCAAGTTTCTCTATTTTTTCTCCCCAAGCTTGGAGTACAAGGACACGGGCACCAGCACATCATACCCCAGCTCTTCCCCTCTGTGTGCAGTTCCACTGAACTACCACCTGGCCTCCACCAGATGGCAGTCTCTTCAGCAGGAACTGAGGTCCCTAATTCCTGAGAGAGGAGAGCTGTCGTCTGGTGCTTGACTCTCCCTCACATTGCCAGCCTACCAAAAGACCTTGTCGATTCCAGAAACTGAGTTGTCTGCATGGGGGAAGGAGTGCAATTTCTCCTCCACTGGACTGTTCGGATAAGTTTTGTAAGGTAAAAGCTGGAACAGAGGAAGGAATGGAAGAGTTAAATCAAATGTTATGGGTAAGGCAGTAAAAAATTATATTGTCTAAGAAGTAAGACGTCCGCTGATGCCACTATGCATCCCCCCAGTACAGTCTCGCCCTCAACATAATGTCGCTGAGATAGCTATGCATCAATTGTTTGTATACCCTATTAAATAGGGGGCTCCCTTAAGAGAGTTAGTCAATTGTACCATGAAGCTTCAGTTGCCACTTGGTGCAGGCCCGGTGGCAGATTATGTAATAGGCACTTACCAATGGCGGAGAATGGCAGCACATTAAATTACATAACACAAACTGTAATAGAAACATAGAAACATACAAGTTGATGGCAGATAAGGACCACAAGGCCCATTCAGTCTGCCCATTTTTTCTACCTTATGAATGCGCCATAGGCCTGTACTCTGTTAATGGCCTATCTATTCATACCATGCTCATCTGTATTGCTCCCTTATGCCTATCCCATGCCTGTTTGAAGTCCTGCACTGTATTTACAGCCACCACTTCCTGAGATAGGCCATTCCATGCATCCATCACCCGTTCTGTGAAAAAGAACTTCCTCATATTACCCCCTAATAGGCCTCCCTCTTATCTCATGCTGTGTTCTCTTGGTCTGCTATTTTTCTTATACGAAAACATGTTAGACTCTTTCACCTTGTTAATGCCCTTAAGATGTTTGAATGTTTCGATCATATCACCCCTCTCCCTCCTTTACTCTTGGGTATGCATATTGACCTCCGTTAATTTGTCCTCATATGTTTTCTGATGCAGTCCCTGCACCATTTTGGTTGGCCTTTTCCGGATTGCCTCCATTTTGTTAATGTCCTTATGCAGGTGCAGCCTCCAGTACTGCACCCAATACTCCAGATGGGGCCTAACCAGTGTATTGTAAAGAGGGATTATTACCTCCCTCTTAAGATCTGTGATACCCCTACTAATACACCCAAACATCCCTCTAGCCTTACCTACTGCTTTAGGTTTGCTTGGATGATTTCAGGTCATCTGTGATGATGATGATGCCCAAGTTAAACATTCAGGTCTTCTACCTGTCTGACACAGTCCTTGCACAGATCTGGGCTTCCAATTAACAAATCTAGTTCAGTTTCTGTTGGTTTGTGTCTGTACACCATCATCACCACCACCCCACCACCCCCATGGGACGAGGCTGAAAACAGGTAGTAGTATTATTTAGCCCTCCTTTCCTGGTCAAAAAAACTAACTGAATTAAATTATGGGCCCTAACCTATCCTGTATAATAAAATAAATACAAAGTGCTACAGGACCTATTTTCCCCAACAGTTCAGGAGATTCAACCACCACAGCATGGGAGAAGCCAGGGATACTCTCTCTCCTCCTCTCTCTCTCTATCTCTCTCTCTCCCACTCCTTCTCTCCCTCCCCCTCCCTACCTCCCTCCCTCCCTCTCTCTCGCTGCAATCTTTGGATACAGGCAGCCAAGCTCAAGTCAGGAGAAACTGTATACCTGACTGTCTGTGAACACAGCAGTTGATAAACATGGTGGGCTCTGTGTAGGGGTAAGCTTTGCCACATATCATATGTATTTGCATTCATTCACAGTTAGGGTCACTGGCTGAGTAAATGAGCTGCCTGATACCTTACTCAAGCCAACTCAAGTTTGACTAGTTTAAGAGAGCACTATCTGCAGCCCTAACAGTTCAATGCAACTGTGACTGCTAATTACCCTAACTAAAGTCCCTCCCGCTATACTCTTCGAACTGTGTCAGACTCTGGCTCTGAGGCAGTGTACCATTACTATGCTTGTTCTACAATGATTCTGCCTACCTACCTTATTGTAAAATTATATGCAATTGATTCCAGCCTATTTATTTGTACTCCATGGCTAGCACAGCACAGCAAGCAGCCAACACAGAAGGTACTGTAGGTTGTACGTTCCCACAACCTCCTTCGGCCGGTGGAGCACAGAAAGCAGCCAACACAGAATGTACAGAGAGAGCGCAACTGTTGAACTGTGTTAGCCCATGCCCCACCCTGGGAGGGCTCTCCCCTTTATAGGCAGACTTGGTCATGTGACCAGTCACATGACTCATTCACCCCAGAGACCATCTTCCTAGTTTCCCTATTGCTGGCTATACTGCATGTTCATTAGGAGTCACTGCTGAGCCCTAATTAACTCTTTCCTTTCAAGTTCAGAGCCCTAACCTATGCAAACCCTACCCTATCAACCACGTCCCAAGCAAATTACATCCACCTCTCCCCTAGAGTCCCCTCACCCTGGGATTTGAACCCCCAACCCTTCACATCATAGTCAGTGACTCTAACCATAAAGCCATTCCGGTAGCTACATTTTGTCTAGTAACTGCCCCTTCTACCGCACTTTAGCCCGCACCTTATCTTGTCCTTCCTCTGTGACACCCCTCCCCCTGCATTGGATCCATTGCTACTTCCAGAGCCCCCTTGCAAATGAGCAAGCCCTTATTTGCCCTCTACAGGCACAACACTGAACTGCACTCCTTACACTCCTCTACCTAACATATTCTTTTACTAGCCCCCTTTCTCGGTTAACCCCCCCCCGCCTTCTTGCGACTTGGTTTACCATGAGGGTCCTTAAAGGCATAGCCCCATTTTGAATTGTATGTATATCTGTCTACCGTGAACTCTGCACAACCTGTTTTGTAATTTGTTTTCCTTATTTTCTTGTAACCTCCTAGGCTGCACCTGAAAATAGGCATCGGTGTTTGTCTAGTGTGCTTACCTGGTTAACAAAAGCTAAATAAATAACATTCCTAGGCATGCTAATAGTAGCTTCAATTCCAGCAAACCCAGTTAAGCCCCAACCAAATAGGAGCCTTCCCCCCTCCCTTAAGCATACATCTCCCCCCAACTGTGCCACTATGGGGTACACAATAACCAACAACCCCAGACCAACCTACCAAACTGGTCTCTAAACCAGTTCACTGTACTCTCCCACTCTCTCTCTCTCTCTGCTAACCCTCCTCACCCCGCCAATATATTACAAGATGAACAAGTGGAATAGCAGGCACAAACTTCCAAACAGTCTTAAAATATTTAAACACTCTCTCCTGAGGATTGTCATGCTGCTCCTTCTCTTATCAGGAAACATTCTCCCAAACCCCAGACCTCTGCAGCAGATGCACTGTCATGGTGCTAACCCTGGAATGTTAAAGTTAGCATCTATCAACATCTGCAGCTTGCTGTACAAATATGACAATTTCCAGGTCTGGGTAGCCCAACACAGACCAGACGTGCTATCTGTGGTGGAGACCT
Organism: Neoceratodus forsteri; assembly: GCA_016271365.2. NCBI lineage: Eukaryota > Metazoa > Chordata > Ceratodontiformes > Ceratodontidae > Neoceratodus > Neoceratodus forsteri. The sequence goes on from CM057451.1 coordinate 765,364,132, forward strand.
GGCTTACCCCTAAGACCCCTTATACTGCTATCACTCTGCCTGGACACACCCTCTTTAGGAAAGACAGGATAGGCAAAAGGGGTGGGATGTGTGCTATCTACCTAAATAATACCATACAAGGGCATGCCCTACCTAGTCTGGACACCGAGAAAAACATACAGATGCTGGCCATCAGACTAATCTTAGGATCCAATCGTAAGGCACTTACAGTAATCGCTGTCTATGTCCCACATCGGAACTAGGCCTGTGGGATCAATGTGGTCACAGAATACCTCACCAAACTGCAACATAACACTGAAGTGGTGCTTCTAGGGGACTTTAATGTAAATTGGCTGGCCCCTGAAGCTGACCTCTACAAGGACACTATCTCTTCCATAAACGCGGCCCAAATGGTAGATTCCCCCACTAGGATAAACTACTGAACCAGCTCTAGTACATTGATTGATTGGATAATTATGAACCGCCCAGATAGAATATCCAGCACCACAGTCCTTCCTGACTCAGTGAGTGACCACTCCCCCGTTTTCTGCCTCTGGTCGAACAAAGCACCTAACTGCCTGCCAAAACGCTTATACATCGAGTACTAAAGAGAGGGCAGCTCAAACCCCTCAAGCCTCCCTTCTGCAAACTGACTGGACTCCTATTGATGTGGCACAGAACCAAGACCAAGCTCTGGAATACTTCACTATTAAATTCAATGATGTCTGTGATACCTATGCCCCCACCAAAAAATGTAAGATAAAAAGTGCAAACAATCCATAGATTACCCCTTCCCTCTTAAATCTCATGGCCACTAGAGATAATCTTTGGCACCATGCCAGGGCCACCAGCAAGCAGGCTGACCTCCAGTACTACAGAGCTGCTAAGAGTGCCTGCACATGTGAGATCCACCTTCTTGAACTCCTTCACTTCAAGAAGGAGCTCTCAAACTCCCAGGAAGATGGCAGACGATTATGGAATAACACCAAAGATTGCATGGGCAGAACCAGTAAGGTATCTCCCTTTATGTTGGAGGTCAATTAAATAATCACCCAGGACCCCAAATGCATCACTGACATCTTCAGCTTGGCATTGTCTGATGTTAGTGGTATACTTCCACCTGACTATTTTAATGTACCAACCAACACTGACAAACCCAGTAGTAATGATAACCCTCAGGGTCACCCCTCCACCTTAAAACAGTCACTCTGCAGGATACAAAAAGTACCTGTAAAGAGTGTTCAGTAAATCTAGGCTCAGTGGTGACTCACTAGACCTTAAGCTCATTAGCCTAGCTCTCAATGAGGTCCTATCACCTCCAACAAAACAGTTAAATTTGTCACTATGCCTCGGCCAGTTCCCCAAATGGTGGAAAGCTGCAGTGGTTACTCCAGTACACAAAAGTGAGGACCATACCTCTCAACTGTCCCTGATTTTCAGGGACGTCCCTGATTTTGCCTCAAAATTTTGCTCTGTCCCTCCAAAAAATTGTGTTTCCACGACTAAACAGTGGGGGTTGTAAGCACAAAATAATGTCAAACATTAAAGTTAGTGACTTATTCTTCCTTAAAATATGCGTGTTATACTAAGCCCTTTATTCTACCAGCTTTCTGAGTGGATATCATCAATTCTGAAGATGCATCCCTGATTTTGGTCCTTTGTCCCTGATTTTTTTAAGCCTTGTCCCTGATTTATGAGGCAGGAGGTTGAGAGGTATGGTGAGGACCGAGCCCTGCATACAAACTACCAGCCGATCTCAATCCTCCCCCCCTCTCTCAAAGGCAGTGGAATGCATTGTGGCTGATCAACTTACCGAGTACCTCGAGAAGTACCAAATTCAATGCACACAACAGCATGGTTTCCACAAGGCACATAACACCACTACTGTCTTGTTGGAATACACTACCTACATACACAATGCACTTGACCATGGTCAGATAGTTGGGGTGATTTATATCAACCTAACTAAAGCATTTGACACAGTTAACCACACCGTCCTGCTAAACTCCCTCCAAGAGACTGACCTATCATATAATGTGGTGGGCTGGTTTAGAAGCTACCTCGGCTACAGGTCACAGCAAGTTAAAATAGGCAGTATAGCGCAGTGTTTTAAGGCTCTGAGCTGCAAATCTGGTGACATCCAGCAGACCAGACCTGGGTTTGAATCCCACAGCTTCCACTTACATACTGTGTGACCCTGAGCAAGTCACTTGACTTCCTGTGCTCCCAGGTTGCGCCTGTAAAAAAGCTTTCAGCTTAGTGTGCTAATCCTGATTAAGCAACTAAAAAATTAAAAAATAAATAAGTGGCATCCTATCTGACAGTCTGCAAGTGCTAACCAGTGTCCCACAAGGGTAAATCCTGGGCCTTTTACTCTTTAGCCTCTTCCTCAACACCTTCCCCGTGGCATGCTCCAACAATATACCACTATATGCAGATGATGCCGTCCTTTTTTCTAGACATTCTAACTCCATCAGCCTTGAATCACAACTCCAAGATAGGTTCTCAGCTATTGAGGCCTGGTTCACCAAACATAAGTTACTGATGATGGTTTTCTTGAGCCCTCACAACAAACACAAATCCATATTGAACAATGTAGTCCCCCCCCTTAAACAAGTCCAAAACTTCAAGTATCCCAGGATCACATTGGATAGTTCGCTATCCTATGTTACCTATGCAGATCTTGTTGCAAGGTCAGTAAATACCAGGCTAGGGTTGCTATACAGACACAGGCACTGTATGACCCCAGAAGCCCTCCAGCTCACTGTAACCTGTTCAGTTCTGTCCATTAGTGACTACGGCCTAGTTGTATATGGAACAGCAATGGACACCATGCTCAAAAGGATATGTACAGCACTAAGCAGGGCATGCAGCTTGATTGCTGGGGCGCACAGACTAACATATACATGTGACCTGTATGCACAGATAAGCTGGTTAAACCTGAAGGGCAGAATAAACTACCAGGCCTGCCTACTAGCAAAAAAGATTAGTCCAGGTCATTCTCCCCCCGTCACCCAGAAATGCCTAATCCCCACATCTAACTTTCACCAAACCCAGGGTGTGTTGAAACAGACATACCAAGTTATTTTATGCAGAACCTTGCAGGCACAGAGATCCTTCTCATATAGGGCACCCAGATGGCTAAATGACCTCCCCTTGGTTATTTGGGATAAGTCTAGGATAGGCCTTTTTAAGAGAAAACTTAGACAGCATCTCTGTGCACTTAGCAACTGTGACTATTGCCTTTAGGCTGCTCCACCGCATTGATATGCATCCTCCCCCCATTCCTCCCTCCCAACCTAGATACCAGATACAACCTATTCAGCTCTCACTGGTAACCCTTTCCCCCACCTCCTTACCCCCTTTCCCTCCTCTCTCCCCCTCTGTTGTCCCCTCTAACCTTTAGCTCACACCTCCTCCTTCCCATCCCACCATCATGCTTCTCTCCTCCCATACCTAAGCCCTCCTCCCTCCCACCCACTGCTTCCTCTTCTCTCTCTCTTCTCTTCTCTTCTCTTCTCTTCTTCTCTTCTCTTCTTCTGTTCAGGAATATTGGCTCCCCCACCTTCCCACTTCCTGGTACTGTCCTCTAACTGACCCCAACCCTACAAACCTTACCTCTTGTTGCTTCTGTCCTCCAACTGTTCTAGTCCCTCTCCCACTCCCCCCCAGCAAAACCTACTGTACCTCCGATTGTTCTGTCCTCTAACTGTCCTGCCTCGCCAACAAAGCCTATATCTGACTGCTTCTGTCCTCCAAATGTCTTGTTTATACCCCCTGACCACTATATGGTGGCTGACTTGTATACTCTACTGTTATTTTTTGATTCAAAATGTACTGATATGACTGTTTTTGTACCACCTTAATTGTATCTATTGTTGATCTTGAATGTTTGTCAGATTTGTTATTTGCCTTTGTATAGATCCATTTTGACATGGAACCTTTGTAAAAGAGCCTCTGGTTCAAAGGTATTATAATCCAATATTTAAATTAATAAATAAAAAATAATAAAATAAAATTGTTCAACTATATTTTAACTTGTTTGACCTCATTCCAGTGGCCCTATCGTATTGTATTTGTTATGTTGTTTTGTAATCTCTGTTATTGACATGGATCCTTTGTAAAAGAGCACTTGTGCTCAAAGGTATTCTCTGACATTTTCAATAAATAAATACATTTTCTCTGCCACAAAGTGATGCAAATTCTTTCCCTACTGTGTAGGGGTCTAAGGTCTTCTTCACCATTTCATAATGGACTTGTCTTCTTCCTAATCTTCTGCCATTACGCCATGTTGACAGGCCTCAGCTGGTGAGAAGGTCACAAGGTGCAGCAAGGAAAGAATATCTACCCTCTGAAATCACTTTCTTCAAGCTCTGTCAGGAATTCACTCAGTCTCACAAGCAGCTGTCTGTCTCTATTGTAGTTTCTGGTTCAGCATGACTTCAAACAATCAATCAATCAAATCTTTATTTATTCCGGCGATCATCATTGAGCAAGGCTCATTTACAAGATGGACCTTATAAGGTCAAGGTTCGAGTTGGTGCACAGCAATTACATCACATACTTATGAGACAGTTATACATACAGAAACAAGAAAATGTTATTTATAACACAATAATATACAGAGAATTCACATGTTAAAGCTTGGCAAGAGAAAGTTAAACTAACATCTACAATATGTACAATACATATATATCACAATGAGGGCCATGACAGTCACTCACATAATAATGAGTACAAGGATGGTGAAGAATATTAGGTGCCATATACTGGCGGTGTCTGGCTGGAAGGAATATGCCATATGTGATTGGAATAAGGTTTTGTGGGATATCTCTAGAGGTAGCAACTGCATTTCTCTGTGAAGAAGGCTGTACAGTGCTGCTTGAAGGATGTAAATGGAATGATAATGGACAGTTTTAGGGATTTTTGTAGGGTGTTCCATGCTATGGCTAGAGAGTAGCTGATTGCTGCCCTCCCTATTTTGGTGTTGACTTTGGGCAATTTGAGCAGGATGATATTGTTGCTTCTTAGGGCATAGGGCTGGGAGTGGTCAGGTTGAAGCAGTCAGGATATAGCTTGGGAGTTTTTTGATAAAGCTCTGTAGATCCATAGAGCTGCATTTCTGCTCCTGACATGAAGGAAACCCATCCAACTGAATCATAGAGAGAACAATGGCGAGTATTATATGGCAGGTCTGTAATGAACCTTATTGCTCTATGGTATAAGGTATCCAACTTTTGAAGGTAGGATGGAGCAGTGCCTATAGAGGAAGTCTGCGTGTCAATGACTGATAGAAGATGGCCTGGACTAATCTCATCTTTGAATCTCTATTAAGGAAGGGTTTTAATCTGTAGAGGAGGCCAAGCCTTAGGTAAGCTTTTTCAGCAGTTGTTCTAGATGCTGAGTAAAGTCAAGTCTGTTGTCAATCCACACACCTAGGTATTTGAAATTTTCAACATACTCCAGATTTTCCAAGTATAGTGCATATCTGGGGGAGATTGATTGAAGAGGATGTGTTGGTGGAGTTTTGGGTTGTGAACATCATTGCTTTGGTTTTCTTTGCATTTAGCAGAAGCTTTTTCTCGAGAAGCTGATGTTGTAACAGGGAGAATTCTGCTTGTAGGATTTCATGAGCAACTTTAGGTGAAGGGTTGCTGACATACAGTACAGTGTCATCAGCAAAGAGATGTACTGAGGACTTGGTAAGGTTGAATCAATTTTATTTATATAAATGGCAAAAGGATAGGACCCAGAATAGAGCCTTGGGGGACTCCTCTTGACAGTGGTCTTAACGGGGAGAGGTCACCTTCAGCTTTTACCTGCTGTGATCTACCAGAGAGGTAGCATCTGAACCACTTAAGGGAGGATGGATCTAGGCCAATGGAGTGTAGGGATGAGAGAAGCAGTTCATGGTCCACAGTGTCGAATGCTTTGCTCAGGTCCAGGAATACTGCACAGACATTGTTCTTTTTATCCAGTTCGGTTTGCCAATCATTGGTGACCTTGGCTAATGCAGTGATAGTGCTATGTTTGGCCCTGAATCCAGATTGAGCTGGATTTAATAGATTAGCATTGTCCAGATATTCCCTTAACTGAATACTCACTAATTTCTCCAGCATCTTGGATAACACAGGTAGGATGGAAATGGGCCTGTAGATATTAAGATCCATAGGGTCCCCTGATTTTAGAAGGGGGACCACTTGGGCTGTCTTCCACAGCGTGGGAATAGAGCCAGAGTTTAGGGAAAGGTTAAGGACTTCTCAAATACCAGGCATCTAGCACAGGGACAGACCAAAACTTAGGCTTGGTAACATACACACGGCATAAGAGTTGTTACTCCTTTTTGCTGCAAGGTAAAATTCAATTTCTCTAATGTTGGGGCTGGCCAGAAACTCCCAGATGCAAACTCAGCTCCCCATTGGTTCGGTCGCAAAGGGGGGTATAGCTATAATGCAATGTCTCAATCATGATTGATTTTGGTTATCATGCCATTGCCAATGTCAGTACGTCCCATAATTATCCAAACTGGGTCAGTACTGGCACTCTTAATGCCTTTTCAGCCTATTGACTGTTCACCATGCTCCATGACCATCTTCTGTGCTTTATAGATCAAACATGTTGTGCCCAAAGGCACTGTTTGCATTTGCACATTGTATCCCTCAAAATCAACTGTGCTTTCCTTTGACAATGTCAACGTACCTGCGGTACTGTATGTCCTGAAGTCTACAAGCACACACTCCGATCCCTTATAGCAAACAGGTCATTGGCCTGGGCTGGTAGAATTTAAAAAGACTCCATCCATTCATTGTACTGTAATCCAACAGTGGCATACAGCTGAAAGTTGCAAGCCCTCAACAAGAAATAATCCCATGAAAGAGAGGAAAGTGAAGAGGATTACACTAGCAATGACTCATTTATCATCTCTTCTGTGATGGTATATTGATCTGGTTAGATTTTCACACTCATTGCATTGTACCCATGAGGAGAATTTTGACTTTTGCAAAACTGGGATTCTAAATTACTAGAGTAACTAATGAGTTTGCTTGGCATTGTTTTCTACATTGGCAATGCACTGACTACTCACATTGCAAACTCCTGTAGTTCTGTCATAGTGTAATGCAGACCTGAGTTGCAACTTTTAGGCAACAGTTTTTGTAAGTTTTTTTACTGGCTCTAACAATGCTTATGCAGCTCATTGAGAAATTCAATACCAACTCATTGCTGTAACAGTGCAACGTGAATTGTACTGTAGGAAGAAATTACATGTGTTTGGGGGCTCCATTGAGGTTAGTTCTTAGGGGCCCCCCATGCAAAATGTTACAGCCAACTTAAGAACTCTTTGGAAGCCTGGGTATTTCTAAGACCTGTGCAAGGTTTTAATGCTTAGAAAAGTTTAAACAGTTTCAGTGCATATAAATTCTTGAACTACCAGTTTTTCTCAGCTTTTCCGAATCCTGAATGTCAAAAAACAAACACTGTTCTGGGAAACTCTTGGACTTTTAGTATGAGACAAGTGGAGGTTGGATTAGCAGAGAAAACTTTGGATAATCTTACACTTTAGCAGTCTGTGAGAAATTTAGTGCACTGTGCTAAAAGAAATGACTACAGGAATGACAAAAGATGTATAAAGTTCATAGGCAATGCAAGGTAAAGTGTAGAGTGTAGAGTTTGACTAGTTACAAAAATAGTTTCTCTAACATTAAATTAGTCATTACACATTTCTGATTGCATCTGATTGGTCTCAAATGTACTTTAATATCAAGAACCTGAACCTTAGTAAATGTTTGTTGATATCATGAGCTGAAGGGTTAGAGCTGCTGCTTCTGGGTATCCAGTGATGATAGCGACAGAAAATGAGTGACTACAAAAATAGCGACTCATTTTCAGTGCTATCATTCTGGGCTACCCTGCAAGGGTAGTGACACTACAGGAAAGTGACAGTAGGAAAGGATGTCTGGAAAGGGGGAGTAGTGAGGGGAAGGGGAGGGACAGGGAAGGGGTTTTAGGGGACAAGTGTGCCTGCTGCCACCAAGCTAGCCAGGTGGTGTGGTGGTGTGGGTGGCTAGCTCTGGCACAGCAGTTACTGGGTTCAAAGCTGGGTACTGGGAGCGTGGAAATTTTGTCACTGCCTGTGGCTGCGGGACTTAATTTTTTTTTCAAAGGTTGGATTGTGCCCCCTACTCGACATGCACCCCCCTGGAGTTGAGAATCTAATTTCAGGAGGATGCGGGGGCCAAAGCCTTCCACAAGGGGGGCCATCGGGGGCCTCCCCATGCAAAAACACTTTTTAATGTTCCAGATGTTAGATCACCTGGAAATGTATATTGCCGATTTGCTTTTTGGCAATATACAGTCACCTTAATAGTGATCACTGTTGGGCAATCACTATAATGCCATGGAACCCTGCTTCTGAGATCACCAACCTATTCTAAGAAAATCCAGGTATCATCCTGGCTGTGGGCTTCTCTCTTGGAGACCAAGGGAAACATAGAAATTCTAAGATTTTCCATGTCAAACTTTTCCTTGATGTTCTGGAGATTTCTAACGTACATTTAAATGGGAAATTCTTTACCTTTAATTAGATATGCTATACCTTGATGAATTACTTCATGATATCACAATATAACACTGGAAGACCTTGCCCACCCCCTTGATTCTCTTCATGTACTGTGTTAACAATGAATCAGTAAATTAAGTACTGTAAATAAATGGGAAAAAAAATAGCTTTTATATATTGCCCTAGTTCTGGCCTGGGCCATAATGAACAGAGGAACTGCAGCCATTATTAGGATTGCTGGGGCCATTGCTACAGTATGTGATATAAATTATAGTACTGTAGATGATAAGGGAAGTGAATGCATGTCTGCCATCAGTAACTGGGATCACACAGTGTTGGAATGTGGTAGGGATGCACAATTTTGAAATGTGGTGGTCTACAGTACTGGAATGTAGTAGGTATCACCAATTTCAGAATACAGTTGCCTCTTCAGCCACATTTCAACAGTATTCCTCCCAACTCTATTGCAAAATTGGCTGCCCTGCTAAATTTCTGATGAGAATCTCTTACATAACACATTCTGAGATTGCATGTCTCTGCCAAATTATGAAATTGTGCATTTCTGCTTTATTTCGAAATTGCATATCCCTACCACATTTTGAGACTGCATGTCCGTCATTCCAAAATTATGTGTTTTCCCCTTCTGTGATTGCATGTCCCCAGCACATTCTGAAATTGCATTTCCATAACACATTTCGAGATTGTATGACCCCCGATCCCTTCACATTCTGAGATTGCGTGTCCTTGCTACAATCCACAATTGCATGTCCCTCTTTCCAAAATTGTGTCCACCCACATTCTGAGATTGTTCCTACCGCACTCCAAAACTGTATGTCTCCACTGCATTAATTCTGAAATGGAGTCCCATTTGTACTGCAAAATTTTGACATGCTAAAATCTCATCTCTCCAGTATTCTGAAACTGCACAACCTTGACATTCCAAAGCCACCTCTCTGCCACATTCTAAAGAACAGTACCGTGCTGCTGAGCATTCTGAATGCACACACTGCACCAAGTGAACCCAGTGTCTGTATTTTCTTTCACATGATTGCTACTGTATAACTGCACTATAGTGTATGGTAGAACGCTGCTAACCTTAGGAAGTCATCACTTCCTAAGGTTGTTAACCATCACCTGTCCATTCCAATGTTGTTGACCTATCGATGCTACATCACATCGATAGGTTAACAACAGGGATCTCTTTTCGCATGTGCACTACACGACTGAGCCTTCCAGAAACAGCCGTGGTGGTGAAAGCGTGACCCAGAATGGTTACGGCGGTGCCTAAATTTAAACAGTAAGGATCCTGTTTAATTTTTAAAATTGAAATGTATGGCCATACACTATAAAATATAATGTATGGTCATACATCAGCAACCAGTTTGAATAACTGGCTCGAGGTTGCCATGGTGACATAAACCTCTCGAGCTTCACTCTTGAGGTTTACATGGTCATTATGGCAACCTCTCGCCAGTTAACAAACTGGTTACCGATGCATGCTCATACATTATCCTCTATGTAATAACTAGGGGACATTATTTCTCATAGGATAAGCGGGTTATAATTCACTGTTATAACCTGTGAGTTATAATGGTGAACATTTATTTATTTATTTAGTTAGTACTAGGCTTACAAAATGCCTTTGAACCAACGGATCTTTTACAAAGGTTCTGTGTCAAGTACAAACAGTAAGTACAATTAGTGAACAGAAACAAGTGGTAAGGATACAATCAAACATAAGTAATGTACAATGGGAAGCAAACATTGGCTACTATGAGGGAGACAAAAAAAATGAACAAGTAAATAGTTGCTTAGAAGGAAAAGGTCAAGGAGCATAGAAGTTAACCAAGGCAGGAGTGACACTGGATAGAGACGGGTGGAGAATAAACTCAGGAAGTAGTCGGTGAAGCAAGATTGTCATATAAGAGTGATGGGCAAAATAAGTTCAAGAGTGGTAACGATGATCAGGAGAGGAGGGAAAGGAGGTAGGGGGAAGGGGAGATAGGGCAAAGGAAAGGGTGGGACAGAGGAATATTAAGCTATGTGGGGAGATGGGGAGTGTAAGAGAGCAGGGTGGGATGGAAGCAACAAAAGAGGAGGTGTGAAATAGTGGGGAAGAAGTAAGCCCATGGAGAGGAGGGGTGAAACTGGGAGAGGCAGAGGGGTAGTGGGGTAGATATAGGTATATGGTGGAAGACAGGGGGATGCCATGCGCCAGCTTCTCCTGAGTCCCGCTCACACCGACTCATTCATGGCACTCTCATATTGCCGTTAAACAGAAGTAACAGAATCAGTTCCACAAAACACCCTAGTGACTAAAAATTCACCAAAGAAGTAAAAAAAGAACAAAATAAAAATACTTAATCTACTAGCCCACTATCCGGCAGATTAGGAGCTCACATTACAGAGACCCTGCTTTTGCTCTGCCCTGCTCGTATTTAGCCACTCCGATCTCACAAAATCAGCAGTCAATTGTTGGTATTTCCTGGACTCCCAGACAACAAATCATAAAAAAAGAAACACCAAAAACACAGCGCCAAAGTTTGTTTATTTACCTTAGTCAAAATTTGTTTTCAGATTCGGTTCCTACTTCCTCATTGACACGAAGATATGCAAATGAGCTGAAGAGTCTCAACTACGAACTCTAAATCTCATTTGTATATTGCTGTGGCAATGAATAGCCAGACCTAAGGCAAATCTTTAAAATATGAAGTCAAAACACCTGACAGCAGGGTTTTAACATTACTTTTCACAACGTTTTCAACAGCTAAGTATTCTCTGCACTAGTGAAAAATGTTCTAATACAAAAAAGTAGACACAAGACTTTTCTGAAAACAGCATTTATTTCAATAAATCTAGATGCAGAAAAAACGTCAACCAGCAATTACATAAAACAATTCATGGGGGGTGCACAACTCATATGTTATGCACACTCTGGATATGGGATGCTTTTATATAGCATCCCACACCTCGGGTGTGCATTAAATTCTCATGATGTACTCCCCCCAATGTATTATTCTATATTCCTTAAACTATGGAGAACTAAGTTTTTTTTTCCAATTGTTTTACCAGGAGTAGCACACTAAGCTGAAATCTTGTTTACAGGTGTGACCTGGGAGCACAGGGAAGCTAAGTGACTTGCTCAAGGTCGCACAGTATGCAAGTGGGGGCTGTGGGATTCAAACCCAGGTCTCCAGATTTGCAGCTCAGAGCCTTAAACCACTGCAATATACTGCCTCCAGCACCATAAGTCCTATATGGTTGCTGGCAGGGAGGACTAGCCTGTGAGTTCTAGTTATGACACCAGCAGAAGCCCTTCAGTGAAACCAGTTTTTTTGAACAGGCAGTGAAATCAGAGTTACAAAATGGTTTGCAATGCTTAACGTAGCTTAGAGATCCCATTTTTGGTTTGACACATATGAGAATATGCTGATTCTTAATTCTGCAGTTTAGTTTTGTTTCTTGTTTTATTTGTTTTGCCAGGGAAAGCTCCACTGAGCAATGCCCATTAGCAAGGATGTCCTGGTAGGGACAGGTAACAGTATCAAAATCAACAGCATTACATAGTAAAACATTATGAAGTTTGACAAGGAATTTACATGCAGCAGATACACTGGAATGTTTTGGGATGATGTACAGCAGAAACAAGTACTAGAAGTACAATACATTTAATTCAAATAGCAAGAATATGGCTGGCCTACTGGTGCAAGTGGTAGCATTACTGCTTACAGCACCAATGATCTGGGTTCAGAAACAAACTCAGAGCATTGGAGGACTGGTTGGGAGGGAGGATCAAGTGCCCAGAGGACTGCTGTTCTCCTCCGGGGTGGGGGCTTGCAGAGCCCGGTTACTACCTAACACCTAGCACAAGGTAGGGGAAAGGCATGCGAGAATTCCTATAAGGCCTGGGGCCAAGGCAGACACTGAAGTACAGTGCACAGGAGTGTGCAATGCATGTCACGCCATCATTGCATGCCACATCTCTCAGGGGAACCAGAAAAAGGAGGAAAAAGGCCACCAGTGGTAGAATGGTGCCAGGACTCCCACAGGCCCTGCACTCAACCAGCTGGGCTCACCAGACAAGGAACTGGATCTGGTTCCTGACGGGGATTGGGGGTTCCCATCAAATCCACCAGGGTGGCAAGCCCTAGGGGAAGACTGGCTAGCAAGTAAGTCCCAGTGGTTATCGAGTTGATGGGGCTAGGGTGTCCAGGCAGATAGGGAGCTGTCAGTTTAAGGGGCAGAAACAGAGTAAAAAAAACAAGAATAACAGTCAAGGCAAGGGATACACCCATTGAGGTACAATAAAGACAAAAGATCTAATGACAGGTGCATTTATCTCTGCATTCAGACTCTAATACCTGTTTGAATGATTGGAGTACTTACGAACAGACTCCACCTTTAAAGTCACCTGCCATTATGACTACCCTGGATGTGTGTAGATACAGCTGAATAGCTGAATTTGTTTAAATAACGAGACCTGTGTAACATAAACCTCACATGAAGCGGGACTGGACTTCTAGGAAGTTGGCGTCTAATATAAAGCCTCTCCCTGAATGGATGTCTGCTACAGTACCTTTTCAATAGAGAAAGCCGAACCCTTCAAAAGTATGCCCACCCCATCACACATACTGTCCACTGTGGACCGGAATTACAATCCTACTACCCCATGGTGTTTTGCCTGGGAAATCTCAAATGTTTTACAGCAGGTATCTTGCATGAAGTGCACATAACCAAGGAGGAATTCCAAAAGAGATAACATAGTAACTCTTCTTATAATTTTTTTTAGGAATAATGAATTCCACAATACTCATTAGGAATGTGTAAAGCAACACACACACACTATCTCATATGAACTTGTTTTGGGAGCAGATTATGCCACTTTTCTTTTTAGCAACTAAGATTTCTGATAAAGTGTCATCTGCTATATATTATAGGAGAAATCTTTCATGGAAGAGATGGCTGAGGAGGTTTCAGAATCCTCCTTCTTTCCTTCAGTATACCTCCATTGCTTAGATTTGTTTAATGCCACCAATCTGTTTTCTGTAGGAATACCTGTAACTGCAGCACTTTTCATTTTCAGTTTTCTGGTCTGGCCTCTCTTCTTTCTGGTGATTAAGCACATTTCAGCCTTTTCTGGAGGGATAGGTGGGCACACTGATGACTGTGCCCCCCCCATGATATCACTTCATCTACCCCTGGAGTATTTTGACTATGTACTCCAGGTATGACTGCTGCCATTTTCTCTGCTGTCTGAAGCACTATCTGGGAAGGGGAAGGAAGAAACCATTCTCCATCTTGTCTGTCTGATACATTTGTGGACTGCACATCAGGTTCTACTTCCACCTCCAGTTCTGAATTATGGAGCTGGGGTAGATGGGCTGGGGTAACTGGTGCAGGTTTTGGGGCAGTAGCTGTATCAACCCTGAGTATTCTGGAGCTTTTAGCTACTCTCTGCTGCTGGCCTCTGATGATCAAGCATTCTTGAGCCATCCCATCATCTCTTTTTTGGGGTGGCCATGGACACTACCTATAGGAGTGGCCATGCTCCTCATACAGATTAAATCTGAAGAGGTTAGGGCAAGGTACACTCACATGACTATACTCTTGGTATAGATCACAACGGAGCCTGTCACAAGCATTACACATTTGTGGCACAATTTCTGCTGTCGTGGGTAAAAACAAAGACCACAGTCCCTTCCTAAGAAAAAAAACTCCCCAGAAGATGGCGGAATCCAATGTTAGTGAAATTCAGCTTTACATGGAACTTCCACTCCGTGCAATAAAAGAGGTAGGTGGTGCCAATATTCTGTGCCTTTATCTGAGGCAGTAGGAAATATCTGTTACACTTACCCTCTTGTTTCAAAACAATATAGTAGTTTTAACCATAAGCTAAGTGATGGTTATAGCTATGAAGGGGACCATACAGAGGACTCTTTCAAGGCATTATTTTTTGCCCAACACCTGTACAGTAAAGTTATTATCTTAACACTTACATTGAATATAGTGTCACCTGACACATGGCTGATGGCATATATACAAGAAGCAAAGAACACCACTGAATTTTTAAGTAATGTTCTACCAATGAAGACTCTGTCTGGGGGTAGGTCCAAGTCCCCTTGTATCTGAAGTGCATTGCAGTATACCTTTGAGCTGGTTCTTCCAGGCAGGAAAGCAGATCTGACATTTTAAACCTCTGTCCATCTGCATTCGATTGTGAAGAACTCATTGAATCTAAGTCACTGCTGTTATCAGCACTAGGACCTACCTTCAGGTGAGAGAGGCTTGCTTTATCCCGAGGGCCCAGCTGTTTATCCTAGGGTAGGTCTTCTAATCTTACTAGCTCTAATATCTGTGTCTAAGACACTGGGCAACATTTTGAAAGCCCCATAAAGGTTTGCAGCTGCAAGAAAAAACTAGAGTAAGTGGGTCTTCGCTTGCAGAGCCACAGTTTTTCCCACAACTGTGGTATACTCAAAAGTGGAACCAGTTTATAACTGGCTCCATGATTTACAGCTGCTTCAGGATGATTTTTCAGCATAGCTGCAGGTAAAAGCTACACCTGGGGTGACCTGGTGTAACATCTCCCACAGCTGTGCCAGCTGAAAATACAAAACTCCACAGGTGAAGTCAAGTGATGTGCACAACCGGAGAGCTGCTCTCCTCAGTTGCTCCCGCTCTCCATGCCCAAAATCTTTATTTTATTTGCTTATTTTCATGGAAAACATGATTGAAACTTAGTTCTGGTTGTGTCTCTTACCTGTGGTTACCGGTTCTGTGTTCTGCTTGTCTGAAAATGGATACTGAAATGAAGATGGCCCCTCCAAAACACATGCCACCAGCTATGCCCAACAAATCCTCCAAATGCCCCATGGCCCAAGCAACTTCAGTGGGCCACTCCAACACTTCTTCAGTGGTACTCTCTGAAGAGAGGTTCCTACAGGAATTTGTACCATTTAAAGATGCCTTACAAGAGTTTACTGCTGAATTTAGGGCTCAATGGATGTCAATGAAGGAGCTTAATCGAAGAGTCGGGGATAATGAAGTGATAACAAGTTCCCTGGAGGACTGGCACATGAGGATTGAACCTGATTTAGTTGCACTCAGACTAAAATGGCCTGCCTCAAAGTACAGCTAGAGGATCTTGAGGGCAGGAGCCACAGGAACAATGTCCTTGTTATTGGGTTCCCTGAAAAAGTTGAAGGATCCAATCCTGTACTCTTTGCCCAGAAACTCTGTACCAAGTTGATGAGTCCATCTCCCAACAGCTCGTCGTACATTATTGAAAGAGCTCATCGCTTCTTAAGGGCAATGCCTGCTGTTGGTTATCTGCCCCGGACCTTTATTTTCAGATTCCTTAATTATCTTGACAGACAACATCTACTAAAGCAAATTAAGGAGATTCAAGATGTTTCCTGGGAAGGGGCTCGCTTATGAACAGTCCAGGACCTGCCAAGTACAGTTAGGCAGAGGAAAGCTGCATACCATCCAATGGTAACACAGCTGATTGGGTCTGGCATCTGTTTTAGAATGCTTTATCCTGCAATGCCACAGATTCAACATGATGGATTCTGGCATTCCTTTGACTCAGCAGATAAAGCCACAGCAGAGGTCAAGGTTTTGTTCCCAGAGCTGTACAAGGATCACTGAAACATCATGCCTCAATCTTCTGTGGCTCTTTACTGCTAGTTATATTTGTGCCTCCTAAGTTTATTTTCAGACGTCCCACCGCTGACTTTATATGAAATCCTGTTTGGTCCTAATATATGTTAGTTGGATGTACACTCTAGTTCCTGCCTGTGAGTGCCTAATACCAATGTCAGTTTCATTTCTTCTAGATGGTGCTTTGGAGTTACTGTAGTTGTGAAAGTACTTTCAGTTATGGGCGTCTCATTCATGTAGTACATTTCTCAGTACATTTCACCTATGTGCAGGTGTTCTGTTCATTTACACTCCTCTGTTGTTTTATTGATGCAAGAGCATGACCATCCGAATAATTTTTCTACATATTCATTTCCTTCCAGCTTTAGTGTATGATGTTCTCCACTGCATATTTGCCTCATTGGATTTCTGACTTCTGGACTTTATAGCACATGTCAGGGAAGGACTGCCTATATTAGCTGTCGGCAGCAAACTTGAAATCTCTTATGGGAGACCTGTCATGATGAAAGACTATATTTCCTGGTTCTCTCCAGGTACCCACAAGTTGGGAATTATTTTCACTGTATATCCTGGGATTTATACTGACTATTAACTGTCTCAGTCTGGATAAGTTTAGTTTATGGTCTGAACTGCAGACTTTGATATCCCCCTACAGTTCAGTTCTATTTGTTAAGATTTATATATTTAACTGGACTGGTAGAAGTAGCTGGTTTATCCTAAAATGTTTTGTTTTTATCTATTTTAATGGGGGTGCTCATTCTTACTTCTTGGAATTGCTGACCAAATACTTTTGCAGCTGCCCTGAACTGGGCATATCTATTATTTTGTATTTGAACATTTAAAATTGTACATCATTTTGTCAATAGCAATACTGTATCAGTAATGACTGCTGTTAAATGGTAATGGACCTATTCCTCAATGTGATTATGTTTTAATTGGTACCATGTTATAGGTTGGGTGCTGTAGGTTCTCCTTCTATGTGAGCATTTTCCCTTTAGAGGTTACCTGTTTTTCTTGGGGGGGGGTAATATGGAGTATAACCTGTGGAATGGTGTTTCATCATGCACCAGAGACATCCTGTAGGACGGTCAATTGGACTGGGGGAGTTATTGGATTTTCGTTGTACTTTTTTAGCTGGTTCTTTAGTTGGGCGGTGTGGGGTGGGTTGGGAGGAGAGGTCCCTTTGTTCTTGTCTTCAGTTTGTGCAGTACTACTTTTCTCCTAGGATACTCTTTGGGAAGAGAGTACTGTTAATAGCTGTTGCGATATTTAATTTTCTTGTGGGAGTTATATTGGGTTATATTTTTTGGAGGGAAGGGGGTTTGGGAGTTGGGGTGGTGGGGAGAGGCAGAGTATATATTTTCCTGTTTGCCTGTATGCCTTAGATTTAGAAGGACATCAGAACTTATTATATTTTTTGAGAATTTTCTATGTCTAATATTGTCTGGTATGTTTCTTGGAACATGAAAGCGGCTCACTCCAGAGTTAAAAGGCACCAAATCATTAAATATGTGAACCAGTTACAGTGTAATATTATTTTATTTTGCAAAAAATGCATTTATTAGCCTCTGAGGGTAACATTTTTCAAAGACAATTGGCTGGCCAAGTTTTTGCAGCTGGTAACAGCACTAAAAATAAGGGGGTAGCCATTTTACTCCTTAAAGGTGTTAACTTCACTCCATTCACTAAAAATACCTCCAACAGCTTAATCTGGTTCAAGGTCAGTTGGCATTCATCTGTATCCCCCTCCCACGGGGCGTGCCTGAAAATAGGCAGAATTTGTCTAGTGCACTTACCTGGTCAACAAAAAAAAGAAATCAAAATAAATAAACTTTCAGTGTATGCAGAGTCTCGAGGATCCTCAGGGCAGATCTGTGTTTGTCAGAGGTGTTTTAGATTGTACAGAAGTTTTGTTGGTAGTGTTTATGGGTCTAATGTACATACTCCTTTTTTTATGGATTTGGCCACCCTTCTGGCACCATTCCTTACAATCTCTATTATTATAGGGGGAGATTAGAATATTTCTTTTACTCAGGATTTAGATAGGACAGATAAAATGCAAGCTGGTTTATCTCCTGCCCTGTGTGCCATCTGTGACATGGTTGACTCCTTGGGATTGTGTGATCCATGGTGGATTTTATATCTGAAGGTTAAACAATACACATTTTTTTTCCTCAGCGCGTGGTTCTTACCCTTGTATTGACTACATTCTGATTAGTCAGAGTATCATAGGTGGCATGCTGGGCTTTGAGATAGCTGTGTGAGTCTTTTCCAATCCCTCCCTGATGTGGCTATGGCATAGTCTGGTCTCTAATATTTGTGGAGGGGTTGCAGGATAACAGATGGACCAGACACAGAACTTCAGGTTCAACACACAATCTCTGTGTGATGTTTATTTAAAACAGAAGGGATAACCTTAAGCAATGGCATACCCCTTCTTCAATACATCAGTTTGCAGCAATAGACTATGCATGTGTTTTTTCTGCACTTAGTCAGCATCTACTGATCTATCTCTTTAGTGAACATCAACTATTCCCTATGTTGATCTTGTGTGTTTGGGTGATGGGGAGGGGGCTCAAAAAAGAAAACCCCAAAAACAATCGAACGACAAAGAACCTCAGTGCTGAAGCACTGAAGCAAGAGTTACCCCAAAGGGAATTGGCAGTAAAGTCAAGTTTCAAGAAATACAACATCACATATACTTCCAAAATGCAAAGCATCATGGGATATACATGCAAATCACCATTACATTTTAGGCTGGTTCAGCTAAAGCAGAAATGCATGGTGACAAAGTGCCTCTCAAACAATCTGCAATTTACATGCATTTTAAATAACGCAACGAGGGGTTTCTGACACCTCTACCCTGGTGACTTAATTTTTATAATGCAGTCCCTAGTAACTTGTTACGTTTATAAAAAACACCTAGTGTCATGGTATTTTCAATATTTACAGGTTTCATACACATAAGACATTTACATCAAGGTATTTTATGACACAGTGCTATTGTATACTAAATCCAACAACAAGGAACACAGCTTGTTGTTTTACATCAGCTCGTCGGTCACCACAATAACCTCCCTGTATGGGGACCTGAGAGGGAAAAGGAAAATTAAATAGGACTCTATAGCATAGTCAAGGAATGGGAGGGGGTGCCCAAAGGTGGCCAACCTTATGGACTAGAAATTGAAAAAGATAGATTAGGCCAAGATATAGTAGAACTGTTATGAACATATGAAAATGCCAGTAGAAACAGGCCTCACAGTCTATCGGGCCTGCTTGAGTGTGCAGCTAGCACCTTATAAGGCTGCTGCCCCTCCCTTCCCCCCATCCTATTAACCCTTCCCCTTCCCCTTCCTCTGTCCCAACCCCTCTTGAAGCTGTCTACCATCTTGCAGGCCACTGCCTCACCCGGCAAGGAGTTCCACTTGTCCACCACCCTTTCTGTGAAAAAAATTCTCCTCATCTCTCTCCTGAATCTACCCCCCTCCAATCTCAATTGGTGTCTTCTCATGTCCCCTTCCCCTTTCTCCTCTGAAAAATCCTCTCTGTATTAGTCTTATTTATTTCCTTCAGGTACTTAAAGTCTCAATCATATCTCCGCTGTCCCTCCTCTGTTCCAGAGAGTACATATTCAACTCCCCAGCCTCTCCTCATATGGCTTGCCCTTCAATCCCTGTATCATCTTTGTAGCTCTATGCTGTACCCCTTCCAACAAATTGATGTCCTTCTTCAGGAATGGGCTCCAGTATTGCATGCAGTACTCCGGGTGGGGTCTGACCAGCGACCTATACAAGAGGCAGGATAACCTCCCTACTTCTGGAGGAGATCCCTCTAACTATACACCCCAGCATTTTGTTGGCTTTTGCCACTGCCCTTTTGCATTGAACAGAGTTGTTCATGCTCCCTGTTATGATCACCCCTAGGTCCTTCTCTTCTGTGGAGCAACCCAACTGAATCCCATTTAAATAATAACCCCTCCCTTGGTTATGGGCTCTAAAGTGCAGAACCTTGCACTTCTTGGCATTGAACCACAGTTGCCATTTATCTGCCCACTCCTGTAGCTTATTCAGGTCCTCCTGCAATCTCTCTTCCCCCTCTGTGTCATCTACTACGGCTCCAATCTTGGTATCATCTGCAAACAGACTGATTTTGGTCCAGATCCCATTCGAGATATCTGCAATGATAATCCTGAGCAGTACTAGTCCCAGCACAGATCCCTGTGATACCCCACTTGTCACCGCTCTCAGATGAAAGTTCCCCCACCACCACCCTTTGCTGTCTCCCCATCAGCCAGTTCCTGATCCAGGTCACCATTTTTGGTTGAAACAGATTTAAGAAAAGGTCAGTCCTCAAGAATGGCAAAATCTCCCTGTCACAATATTCAGTAGGATACATTATGGAAGTTAAACAATCAGCTCTTAAAAGAGGACTATCTTATTACTAAACTTGGAGAGTAGATGGATCTCCCATAATACAGGTTCCACTGAAAAAAGGGATGTAGAATGGAGTGCCTTTAAGTGTTTTATCAGGGGTGAGTTCATTCATCTGGCGACTAAATAGAAGAAACGTAGAAAGTCAGAAGCTTCCACCCTTTGATCCGTATTAGGGAGACACAGAAGCACCTGAGCCCTAAGTCCCTGGAGGAGCACCACACTGATTTATTATCTCAGCCTGACAAATATGTGGAATATTTTTGAGAGAAGGCCTAATATTCTATTTTCAAAATTCACTCTACATATGAGGATCGGGGGGAAAAAGTAGGCTGCGCCCGGCTTTACACCTCTGAAAACGAGGCATCGAGCGTTATTACATCTATTAAGTCCAAGAGTGATAACTCTATTAAAATATCACCCAGAGATATTGCTTATGTGTTTGAGGTTTATTATAAAGCTATTTATGAACCCCACCAAATCCTTCACCAATTTCTGACCTTCAAGCTTATTTAGCCAAGATTTCCCTTCCCACATTAACTGAATTCCAGCAGTCTTGTTTGACACAACCCTCAACTCATCAAGAAATGTTAAATGCCATTAAATCTTTACCACTTGATAAGGTACCTGGGCCTGATGGCCTCTCCCCAAATTTTTATACAGCTTTCGCTATCAAACTAGTCCCTTTATTGTACCAATTTTTCCTTTCTTTATTTAATTCTGGCATTTCAGATGGTACTCTCCTTCAAGCTATGATTGTTTGATTGCTTAAATCTGGTAAGTCCCGGATATTGTGGCCAGTTATCATCCTATATCACTTATGAATTATGACATTAAGATTTTGGCTAAAGTACTGGTTTCTAGGATCAATGCAGTTTGGGCAGGGCTCATAAGCCATTAGCAAGTTGGCTTCATGCAATCCCGTTCCTCGGCTAACCATCTCCATAAATGATCCCACATTTTCTCTATGTTCAGGGACTCCAGTGTCCCTGCGGCCCTGGTCTTCCTGGACACAGAGAAAGCTTTCAATAGGGTCAGCTGGTTCTTCTTATTTGTTATCTTGGAGGCATTTGCCTTCCTCCCCCTACATTTCTTCGATGGCTTAAGATTTTGTACTCATGCCTGTCTGCCAGAATTTATTGCAATGGAGTGTTCTCTTCCACTTTCCCTTTGTTTCTGGGGACCTGGCAAGGATGCCCCTTGTCTCCTTATTGTTTAACTTGTATTTGGAGCCTTTGATACAGAAACTCAAGTGCAATCCCAATCTGATTGGTATTCCAGTAGAAGCACGGAATTTGCAGTTATTTGTGTACAGTATGCAGATCATATTTTACTCCATGTGACTAATCCAAAGGTGTCTATTCCAGCTGCTTTATCCACTAACACAGAATTTAGTTTGTTATCTAATTATAAACTTAATCTTGGAAAAAGAGAGATTATACCCTTAAATTCTGTTGTTTTCAAATCAGATATCTCAGAGTTGGGTTTATCTTGGGCTGCAAAACAACCTAAATATCTTGGAATTTTCTTCACGAGAAATGTAGTGCAGCTCAAAAAACTTAATCTCGATAACCTGTTGATTGTTATACAACAGGATCTAAAGAGATGGAAATCCTTGCCATTGAAGTTATGGGGTAGAATAAATATTATTAAAATGAATGCTTTTCCTTGTTTATTTTACCCACTAAACAGGCTTAATGTGTTGATCTCCTTGTCTTAGTTTAAAATGATTCACAGGATGATTTCTGACTTAATTTGGCTGGGTAAAAACACCTAGAAGAGCATATAATCGTTTATTGGCACCTAAGACAGCTGGTGGTCTTTGGCTCCCGCACTTCATTGTATATTATTTGGCTAGCCATGCCAGTAAGTACCTCAAGTGGCTGGTTCAGAATTCAGTAGATAGTGAATTCCCTTATATCCCTCTTTTGCACCCAGCCAGCCACCAACTGAGAACAGGATGCCTGCCTGCAGCTCCTTGGAAGCTGCCTGCCCTTGAATGGGGCTGCTTCAGCTCCCCCATGGTCGTCCAGCACCCAGCCAGCCACCAACTGAGAACAGGACACCTGCCTGCAGCTCCTTGGAAGCTGCCTGCCCTTGAATGGGGCTGCTTCAGCTCCCCCATGGTCGTCCAGCACCCAGCCAGCCACTGACCGAGACCAGGATGCCTGCCTGCAGCTCCTTGGAAGCTGCCTGCACTTGAACAGGGCTGCTTCAGCTCCCCCATGGTCGGCTGGCACCCAGCCAGTCACCGACCGAGACCAGGACGCCTGCCTGCAGCCCCTTGGAAGCTGCCTGCCCTTGAATGGGGCTGCTTCAGCTCCCCACACAGTTGGCCAGCACCCAGCCAGCCACCAACCAAGACCAGGACACCCACCTGCAGCTCCTTGGAAGCTGCCTGCCCTTGAACAGGGCTGCTTCAGCTCCCCCACAGTCGGCCAGCACCCAGCCAGCCACCGACCGAGACCAGGATGCCCGACTGCAGCTCCTTGGAAGGTACAGGACAGTACAGCCAATCGGAACACAGGCGCTTCCAGCAAACCCGTTCTGATTTGCCAGGACTTTTCCCCTGCTTCTGCCACCTGGCACTCTTTACAAATAAATTTTAGATAGAACTAAGGACATTTCAAGTGTGTAATAGAATTTTTTTTTTTTTTAAGTGGCTAGTTTTTCATTAGCAGGTTATACAGACCTGCCACTAGAGGAATTCTTGGTCTTTCATTAGAAAAAAAAAATATAAAGTATACCCTCTGAAAGACACAGTCCCTGGCTGCCTGGCCTTCCTGGCTGTATCATCACTTCACACTGTTCCATCTACCGCTCTTTGGCCCCCTTCTCCTAGCCCTGCCAGCCTGTCTTAACCCCTCCCTCCACCTACCTCGAATCCTACCTTAATCACGCGCATCCACCGTTCTCTACCCAGATTCTATTTCTTCTTGCCTGTCTTCCTCCCCTACTGCACACCCCAAAAGCCTGCTTTCCCTCCTTCCCCCACAGCTTCCACATTCCTACATCCTTCCTCCACTTAGGCATGCTGCACACTGCCCCTTGCCCAGGGTCCATTCTACCGCCATGAAACTGTCCTACACCCACACTGGTCCTAGCCCTCCACTCTGGTCCCCCCGTCTACGCTAACCCTCACCCACTATTTTCGATGCTCAGCAATATCCCGAGATGCTAGCAGGCAAAAGCATTCCCTTGAAGAAATATGCGGCAGCTCCTTGAGGCTAGTCCTCCTCCTCCTAATGCTGTCAGGCAACGTGTACCCAAACCCTGGTCCATTCTGCTCTAAAGCCATTAATCTGAGCAAGCTCTCGGGTGCCTTGTTATTCATATCAATCAACATGTGCGGCCTCCTTCCTAAAATGGATACCCTACAGGCCTTCACCAGCCAGCACAGCCCTGACATCCTGGCAGTTGTCGAAACCTAGCTCACGCCATTAGTACTGGACCATGCAATCAGCCTTCCTGGCTACAATGTCTTTAGGCTAGATCGCCTCTCTAAAAGAGGTGGGGGCTGCACTCTCTACCTAAAAGACTACATACAGGGGCACCGCATCATTACCTCACTCCAACCCACAACTGCTCAGATACTGCCAGTGAGAATCCTCCTTGGAGCCCAAAACAAAACCCTCACTGTTGCCACCATCTACATCCCTCCCAAAGAACAGGGAACTGGTCTAACAGCTGTTCTTGACTTTGTAAGTCACTCCACTGGACACCGAATCCATCCTCCTAGGTGACTTCAACATCAACTGGCCTGCGGCTGATGCTGGTGCACACAGGGATACCATTGCTGCAGCGAACCTCACACAAATGGTTGACTCACCAACCAGGAAAAATTACAGGACCGGCACCAGCACACTCTTGGACTGGATCCTTACCAGTCACCCATTGTGGATATCTAACACTAATGTCCTCCCTGACTTTCTCAGCGACCACTCCCGTTAGCTGCACCTGGTCAAATAAATTCATCAAACAACCACCAAAAACTATCACCAGCAGGGTTCTACCCAGTGGTCACCTTCCTCGACTCAAATCCCACCTCCTCCATCAAGACTAGTCCTCTATCTTCAGTGCAACCAACGTAAACACTGCCCTTGACCACTTCATAAACATCTTCACTGTGGCCTCTGACACGTATGCTCCTATTAAGAAACGCAATGTCAAATCACTCAGTAACCCTTGGCTCACAGGTGACCTCCTCAAGATGCTAAAAACAAGAGACCACCTATGGGAGCTGGCCAGAAACTCTGGAAGGCAAAACAACATCCAAAACTACAAACGTGCCCACAATGACTCACCAAAACCATCCGGCAAATGAAATCCGCCTACTATAAGCATGTCCTAACAAACTCCTGTGGCAATGGTCAGGAATTCTGGAGGAACATAAAGGAACTCACCAGGAATCCACCCAAAACCCCCCCATCAATACTCAACATCAACGGAACCACAACCCTCAACCCAAAAACCATTGCAGATACCTATAACAAAGCCTTTATTGACCTCAGCGCTGTCCTACCCCAGGACTACTTCAAAGATGGTGAAGCCCCTTTGTCCACAATGAACACTACTCCCACCAGCTCCCCCCGCTTCTACTTCAAAGCAGTCAAGGCTCACCAAGTACACAAATATGTTACCAAAGCCCTTGGTAAATCAAGATTCAGTAATGACTCTCTCGATCTCAAAATCCTGTCTCTCACACTTGATGCAGTGCTTAGTCCTCTGACCAGAATTTTCAACCTCTCCCCTCAGCCTTAGCCAGTTCCCAGACAGATGGAAATCTACCACTGTCACCCCAATCCATAAAAGTGGTGACAAAACTGCCCACGATAACTACAGACCTATCTCCCTACTACCCCCACTCTCCAAGGCACTAGAACACATCGTCTCGGACCAGCTCACAGAATACCTGGATACGTACAACATCCTGTCCAAGCAACAACACGGGTTCCACAAAGGTCACAGCACCTCCACAGCCCTACTTGAATTCACTGGCGCAATGCACAATGCACTTGACTCCGGTGAACTACTAGGCTCAATCTACATTGACTTAACTAAAGCCTTCAATACCGTCAATCACTGCCTCCTGCTTGTCCAGCTTCAGAACACTGGGCTGTCAAGTGACTCCATTGGCTGGTTTAAGAGCTACCTTGAAGAACGTTCCCAAACAGTAAGAATCGCTGATACACTCTCAGACCCTAGACCGGTCTGCTCGGAAGTCCCCCAAGGCTCCATTCTGGGATCCCTCCTCTTCAGCCTATTCTTAAACTCACTACCGGACAGCTGCCCAGAACAAATAATTCTCTAAGCCCACAATGCTGTGATCCTCACCTCAGATTCTGATCCAATCAAATTACAAAATAAACTTCAGCAGGCCTTCTCCTCCATCAAATCCTGGTTTCTGAATCATAGGCTGCTTCTCAATCAGAAAAAAAAACAAATCTATGGTCTTCTGCAGCCCCCACAACAAAAACAAACAACTCCACCTCTCCATTGCAACCAAACAAGGAGCTATCCTAGAGCAAACACAATTGTTCAAGTACCTCGGCATCACCCTTGATCCCCACCTCTCATACGCTGTCCATATCAGCAATGTTGCAAAGTCTGCCAATGCGAGGTTAGTATATTATCTCGCACAGGAAACACTAACCCCAGAAGCACTGGCAGTGGTCATTCAAAAGCTCCATTGTCAGCATCATAGACTATGGTCTTATCATATGGGTCTGCAACTACCTCTGCTCTCAAACGATCGCAACATCCCTGAATAAGGCCTGTCATCTCATCACTGGCTCACATCGCCGTACCCACACTTGTGAACTTTATTCCCAATCTGGATGGCTTCAACTGGACAAACGCATAAAATACCAAACCTGCATCACGGCCAAGAAAATTATAATGGGTCTGGCCCCACCTGGTGTCTGTGCCCTCCTTAAGCCTGGACATAGGAATGTCACTACAAGGAGATCCAGTTCCCATCTACTACATATCCCACGATGTTGCATGACCCAAGGACAAAGATCATTCACCTATTGGGCATTCAACTGGCTCAACTCTCTTGGCAGCGACATAGCGACCGCTCCAACACTCGGCCTCCTCAAGTCCAAGCTGTGCCTCTCACTGCTTGTATCCTGCAATTGCCCATCTTAACATTTCCACCATATTAGCTGCAAATGCCCTAGCACCCAGCACTTATAATCAGTCTTTGCACCCCTAGCACCTTACCTGTCATATTCCCTTGACAAGGCCCCCTGGCTGCACTGTCTCCCACCCTCACCCACCTCCCCCCTTATCTCCACTCCTGCCCCCGCCCCAACCACCTCCTGACTCCCTCTACCCCTGCACCTCCTCCCTCGGTCTCCTACCCTCATTTCCCACCACCCACCCCTCCTTACCTTGTCTTGCTCATAGCTCATGTCTTTGTACTGGTTATTACATGTCTGTAAGTCAATGATTATATGTTTGTAACTAAAAATGATGACTGTTGCACATGCTGATGTGGAACCTTTGTAAAAGAGCCTCGGCTCAAAGATATTGTAATCCTAGATTGAAATAAATAAAATAAAATAAAATCCTAAGTCTCTTCCTGCAATTCTTCGGGACTCAACCATAAGCACTCCCTGTGGCTCTGGTCTCCCTGGATGCAGAGAAAGCTATCGATAGGGTCATCTGGACCTTCTTATTTGTTACCTTGGAGGCATTTGGTTTCCCCCTACATTTCTTCAATGGCTTAAGGCTTTGTACTCATGCCTTTCTGCCAGAATGTACTGTATTGTAACGGCGTGTTCTATTCCACTTTCCCTTTGTTTTTGAGAACCCAACAAGGATGTCCCTTGTCCCCCTTATTGTTTAACTTGTATTTGGAGCTTATGATACAGACACTCAAGTGTAATCCCAATCTGATTAGTATTCCAGTAGGAGCATGGAACTTATAGTTATCTGCATATGCAGATCATATTTTACCCCATGTGACCAATCCAAAGGTGTCTGTTTTAGCTGCTTTATCCACTATCACACAATTTAGTTTGTTATCTAATTATAAGCTTAATCTCAGAAAAATGGAGATTATACCCTTAACTTCTGCTGTTTTCAAATTGGATATCTCAGAGTTGGGTTTATCTTGGGCTGCAAAACAACCTAAATATCTTGGAATTTTCTTCACAAGAAATGTGACGCAGCTCAAAAAGCTTAATCTCCAATGATCTGTTGATTGTTATACAACAGGATCCAAACAGATGGAAATCCTTGCCGTTGACATTATGGGGTAAAATAAATATTGTTAAAATGAATGTTCTTCCTTCTTTATTTTACCTACTCAACAGGCTTAATGTTTTGATCCCCTTATCTTGGTTTAAAAGGGTTCATAGGATGATTTCTGACTTTATTTGGCTGGGTAAAACACCTAGAAGAGCACATAAATGTTTATCAGCACCTAAGGGGCTGGTGGTCTTCGGTTCCCACTTTTCTTTGTATATTATCTGGCTAGCCATGCCAGTAAGTACCTCAGGTTGCCGGTTCAGAATTCGGTAGATAGTGAATCCCCCTATATCCCTCTTTGGCTTGTGCTAGAAAGAGACTAAATTAAGGAGGCTTGTTTGTCTCCTTCAGCCATGTTTTTTATTCATCCTAAATCTCTTCCTGCAATTCTTTGAACCCCAACTATAGACACTTCAGTACGGGCTCATGTACTGTACAGTTATGTACATTTATGCATTATAATTTTTTTAAAACATCTCTCAATCCATTTTTTATAACTCCAGTTTTAAAACTGGAGGTCATGTGCTGAAAACAAACTGGTTACCCCAACTTGCTGATGTCAGGGTCTGTGATTTGCTCCACAAAGGTTAATTAAAATCATGTCAGGATATTCTTTCTTCATATAATTTGGGTACTAAGTGTGCATTCAAAAAATTTAAACTTTGGCATGTTCTTCTTCAATGGTTTGGTTCCACACCATGGGATGTTAATTTTAGTGAGTTCCTGCAAGAAGCTAATGATATTGTGTCATAAACCCATGCAGTATCACACCTGTATTCCTTCCCCCCCCCCCAGCTTATTTCCTGGTATTTCCAGAGAATCTTCCTGTTGGAATGTTGTTTTCCCACAGCACATTTTCAGATGGAATACAATTTGGGAGGACCTCCACTTTTATATTTTCCATGCTATGCTCCATCTCATTCTATTCCACATCTTGCATAATATTTATTTTATGCCTCCAAAATTAGTCAAGATAGGTAAACTAATTTCTCCCCTTTGTACAAGATGTGGACAAGCAGAAAGTACATATTTTCTGAGAATGCTCTAAAGTGGTGCTCTTCTGGGATCTGATCAAATCTAGAGCTCACCCTCTCCTTGGTCTTGAATGGGCTTTTCTCCCAGAAATATGTATAGTTGGGGATTATAATGGGACTGCTGTGAGGGAAAGGAGATATTTTGCTCTGATTTCCCTTTCTGTTAAGAGAATAGTTCTTTGCCATTGGCTTGACCAAACCTCGATGTCTTATCAGGAATGATAACAGGAATGCTTATTTAACCTTCGGTTAGAAAAAATGATTGTGAGCATGCATAATAGTCTTCCATTATATAATAGGATGTGGAGTAAACTGCATACCTCATACATGACTTAGTCTGCTCTGGAGCAGCCTCAATCTGACAAGTGTGCGATTTACACTTTCCTTTTCAGTAGGTAGTTTTCTTTAATGAATGTATATTTGTTTTCTTAATTATGTAGTGTGTCCTTCGATTATTTTACTTTCAGGTGGTATTTGGCTGGGTTTTATTGTTATGCACAATACAACCTTGGGTGGGTTGGTGGAGGAGAGGGGCTGTTTGTTTGTTTGTTGATTGTATGTTGTATTGTTATGTTATTTGTTTATAAACAATAACGTATATTGAATTTAAAAAAAAAATCTCCACAGGTGCAGAGGTTTCATCCTGCGGCTGGGTCTGCAGCTCAGGACTTAGTCCCCAAACCATTTGAAAATATGGCCCTGTGATTTTCATGCTGTCTTGGGGGACGGGGTAAACCTTTCAGTAACTGCTTGTTCAATACTTTTTATTAAATCTATATCTTCCCAATGTGGAGGTACAAGTGCACAGTCTTTATTCTTTCCTGGCTGTCCTGAAAGTTTACTTGCAGCAATTTTATTTTCAGGCACTGTATTCACTGGATCAGCCATTCTCATTGGAGAGTTCTTAACCTTTAATGGCTCCTCCTGCCATCAGTTGATTATACGTTTCTGCATCATGGGAAGAATCTCAGCATACATGTTTCTGGGGCTTGTGTGTAAACACTAGAGTCTATAATCCTCTTCTTCCTTCAGCCATGATGAACCGTCACTAGATTCAATCCAGCCCACTGCTAACAAGGTATTTTCAGGAGACCAGTCAGCCTTTTGTTCTCCAGCTGATCTTGAGCTACTTGGTTGAGTCAGGTTACTTTGTCCATATTGGTAGCCCAGTCTTTTACTAGCAGATGTCATTCCTGATTCTCCATCAGTTTCCTGTGAGATGCACCCTGAGGAAGACTCAGCAAGAGTCAAAACCCTGAGGCTTTAGATATCAACTGGCACAGTGATTTTTTTAGCTGCAGATGTTACTATATTGTGCACTAACATTCTGTATCTATGTTGGACATTTACTGTTATATACTGTAACTGTGCATTGTGCTTTCAGATTCTATTAGCACAGCCAGTGCTTATTACCTGCAGAGCAGTTGTTGGTATCCACTACATTTTGTTCCTCCTTTGAGTGCTTGGTACCTTTTGACTTCTGCTCCTGTGAGATGGCAATGTCAACGTTTCTAATGACAGCCACTCAGCTGATGCAGTGTGATTCTTTTTGGGTAATGCTGCCTGCAATCTGCTCCACTCATGCATGAACTTCTCCTTCTCTTCTGCTAGTTGTTCTAGAAAGTAAAACTTTCTCTGTCATTGCTGATGGCAGGCATCTCTCCACTTCAGCAGTCTCTGTATCAGAGATACCTGGTTCATTACTCTGTGCTTCTAGTCCATCATTTGCTTCTTGCTCTCTCCCAGCTCCATGGTGAACTCCAAAACCGCTCTAATCTCCTGGACACAGATAGCAGTGAGGGAGGTCATTTCTGCTGCCATCATTGCTTCTCCTTCTCCACCACCTCCACCACCAGGACTGGCCATTTTGCTGAAGGTCAGCAGTGCCCCCCACCCAGAGAATAGGGGAGTTTCCCTGGTGCAGTAGCCAGCTATCCACCCTCCAACCCAGGACACACCTGGAAAGAAGCCTTCACAGCTTAGTGTGCCTTTACTGGTCCAAGACTACAAATAAATAAAGAAAACAAATGCATGCTTGCTCCTGCAACAGGCTCTCCCCCATGCTACTAGCTCAAATGTTCCCCTTTGGTTTTGCATTCCCTATTCCCTCAACCTCCACCAATGACCCATTGCTATCCTAGAACTGGTCAGAGAGAAAAAAAAGAAGAAGATATACCACTGTTGTGAAAACACAGTTACACAATAATTTTCATAAATAGGGAGATTGTCTAATTCTTTGCATTCACCCATAAAGAGAATGTCCATAACTTGTATCTGTTTCAAAAAGCTTTTATTTCACATCAATTATAAGTGACACCCAAAACACAGAAAAATTGTGGAAACAGTCCACCAACCAGCAGCTCTGACCAGTTCCAATCCCAAACTGTATCTTCCTCAGTGAAACAAAAGTTTTGGTATCAGGCTTATATCCCCTTCTCCTTCTCTTGCTGTGCAGTTGATACTTGTGGCCATTTTTTTTGGCTAAAACACACAGATATGAGGTCACAACTTTGACCCACTTTGAAATAAGTATTAGTTTTGCATATATTAAAGGTACTCCTGCAACAACCTTTGCTTTGCTCCCAGGACTGCTTTTTGTGTGAATGTTTCCCCTTTAGGCTTGTCCTTGGGTTTCTTCCGCTTCATTGCATTTTATACCAGTTATATGTTTACTGTATGTAATTCCTTGCTTTATTTGCATTAGACAGATATTAATACCATGCATGCATTATGTTTCCCTTTCTATGTGATGAATGTATCACTGCCATTCTTTATTTTGGTTCTTTGACTAATACATCCATCTCCTTTGTTATCCTCCCCTCAGGTTGCAGTAAAAATGAACTTCTGCTCAGTGTGCCTTTCCCAGTCAGTAATTTATAAATAAATGAATATATCCTTTTTTCTGGGAGTCTCTTGGGGTATGGGGCATTATGTCGTATGACATAACAGCGCAGCAATGTACCATGCTGTAAATACAGCAGATACAAACTGATGTAACACATTTCGGCTAAAGAAGCTAGTGGCTTCTTGGTTTTCTGCGCTCCTGAAAAAAAAGAAACTGCACAATGTGGTTTTGCAAAAGTCTGGGACTGGGATTTGAGCTCTGGTCCACAGACGCATAGCGCCCCTGCACTGCCGTGGCTTACTAAGCCACAGTGGCAGCTCGGTGGACCACCTCCCTGACAGAGATCTAGATCTCTGTATCATTCCTCCTCCCCACCCATGCACGACAGGGTACAAAATCGTGTGCAACATACGTGCCTTGTGGGGTTTTGTACCATGTCATGTTAGTACACTGTGCTATATGTTCCACGCAGTATTCCATGTGTGGTTCTGTCCATGACATATTGACCCGGTAGAGTCCAGGCGTACATATTGGGTGCTGGATGCTGAGACTGGTCCTCTTCAATGTCTTCATAAGTGATATTACAGAGGAGCTTGAGGACACAGTGAGTCTCTTTGCTGATGATACAAAAATCTGCAATAGGGTTGACACTCAGGAAGGGATAGCGAGAATGCAAAGGGATCTGAGGAAACTAGAGGAATGATCTAGGGATGGCAACTGAGTATCTATGTCAAAAAGTGCAAGATTATGCACTTAGGGCTACAACGTCCAGGGTCTGTGTGTAAGATGGGAGAGTGGAGCTTACAGTCACCAAGCAAGAAAGAAACCCAGGGGCCATCATATCTGATGACCTCAAGGTAGCTGGGCATTGTGACAAAGTAGTGGGAAAGGCTAGCAGGATACTGGGGTGCACTGAGAGAGGGATTTCTAGCACGAGGAGGCTGGTGGTGCTGTCGTTGTATCGCTCACTGGTGAGGCCCCACCTGGAGTACAGTGTCCAGTTCTGAAGGCCGCACCTCCCCAAAGACATTGAAAGGGTGGAGGCGGTACATAGGAAGGCAACCAAAATGGTGAGAGGGTTGCATGAGAAGCCATATGAGGAAAGGCTGTAGGAAGTCAACATGTACTCCCTGGAAGAGAGGACAGTAAGAGGGGATAAGATGGGAACCTACAAGTAACTCACTGGAGTGAAAAAGGTGCAAGTGGAGGATCTATTTCAGAGAAAGGAGGGAATTTGAAGAAGGAGGCATGCAATGAAGCTAAGAGGGGTAAGCTTAGGAGAGATGTATGCAAATACTTCTTCACTGAAAGGGTGGTGGATGACTGACTCAGCCTGCCGGAGGAGATAGTGGGGTGCAAAGACTGTTGGGACCTTCAAGCATGCATGGGAGAGTCATGGGGCATATTAGGTGAAGGAACAGGGAGAGGGAGTGACACCTATGGCCAACCAGGGTCAGTGGTGATGGAATAGGCAGGGACAAGAGGCAGACTGGATTGGCCTAAAGGTCATTTTCTGCTGACAAATCTATGTTATTATGTTTGTAGAACAGTAACAAAAGCAATTAAGGCCCAACCTCAATAGCCCGGCACTGCCTTCCACACTTGCGAGCTGGGGGGGGGGGTTATGAGATTAAGTTGTGTGTGGGAGGTCCCACTCAACATATGCAGGGACCACCATGCATTCACAGCCTGATTAACTGGTCCCTTTTACACCCAGTCCTGAGCCATATATATGTGTGTGGCTACATGAGCAACCAGGATTGGGGCAGGCCAGGGACTGGGTACAAACATGCAGGCATCTTAAACCACTTCTCAATAGTGATGAGTGCCTGCCGAGGGGGCAGCTACTACATCTGCCTAGGGGCAGCATTAGTGACTATGTGTCTTCTTTTGCACAGTCACAGCTGATGACTCTAGGCCTGATGGGCCCTCCCTCCTCCATCCTCCATCCTCCATCCCTAGGAGCCTCCACAGTGGATTGGGGGCATCACCTGCACTGGTCAGTGTGATTCCTGTAAATACCCTTATTCTGGTCATTATACAGCAGTCCCAGAGGTCTGCCATGTACCGACATTCCTTGTACACTGTGAAAGCACTTGGACACAGCACGAGCTTCTGATTGAATGCTCATGGTCCAAAGCAACTCCACCCACCCCTGCTGCCCCTTCCCCAATACACAGCTCCACAATAGCAAAGCATAGCGGGCAGAAGTTGAGGATGTTATCTGGTGCAGGTTGGCATCAGGACTGTAGAGCCATGACCAGTATATGCTTAATTCAAGCTATGTAGATCAGGCCTTAAATTTATAGTGCAGTACAATAGGAATTAGTTACAAAAAAAACAATAAAAAACAATGATTGTGGGTTTTGCTGGCTCTGTAGACTGGCAGTAGGTTAGGAACCCTTCACTTCTAAATTACTGGTTCAAACCTATCTAGCTCAGTGATAGTCAAACGTCATTATTAGTTGGATATACAATGGTCTGTGCAAAATGAGCAAAGAAGGTCTCAGCCTAAATCAGAATTGACAGGTGTCCATAGCACAAAGCCACCGTCACAACTGACACTAACTGGACCCTTGTTAGTCCCACATAAGAGGCCAAAGGCTGAATGGACACAGAGCCTAAAATACCATCTCGCTCTCCTACTAGAGATTCTGCCTACATCACAAGACTAAGACACATTGGTAGAGTGGAATGGGGAAACATGAGTTTAAACTGCCATGTTGATGGACAGTAGGTTTTGGAACCCAGTGCTGTCAATCTTGCACTTTACAAAGCACTGACATTCACTACAAAAAATATTTAATAACATTAATTCCACATTTTTGTTGATGTGACTAAAATGGAAACTGCCAGCTATACTTTGGGGAATAAATTATTTTATGCTAATTATGAGCTATTTAACATAAGTGCAAAATTCTAATTTTAGTGATCAGTTAAGTCTTAGTCAACATTATTCTAGAAACAACATTTTAGTTGTATCAGTTTGGCCCAATTACAGCTCTCTCACCTCTGAATAGAAGGTCTCAGTGTGGCTTTCCCAGCCAAAAATTGACATAAATGTAACCCCCTAGGTGGCACTACTCCAAGGGCTACTACCCCAGCCTACATCAAACCGGATTTTTCCATGCTGTTACATTTGCACAGTGCCTTCACCTAGAGTTTACATTTTAGGTGGGCTAGCTGTTACCTGGTACAACCCCCTGGGAAATCATATCACCCACTGTTACCATTCACCACCCCAACACCTGACCCAATAGCATTTCCCCACATTTCAGACATTTCTGTAATTAAATACGTTCTCTGATAATATGCTCATGACAACATAAGCGCAAAACAGTAACAACAATAATAATTCGGGGAACATAGGGTGTTAGGAATGGGGAAAAAAGAAGTAGAGGTTATGCAGTGATTATTTATATGTACATATTTACATTTGATTAGTCTGATTCATTTGGAATTGGTTCTGGTGAAAACCCTCCAGCTGGGTATGTACCAGTTAAACTTGAATAAGCAATCACTTTGTACCAACACTGATACCCGGAGCCCTGGCTATCTAAACTGCATATAATCAGAAGGAACACATTTCATTTTTCACCCACCGCCGGTACCAGTTCCCCAGACTCAGTATGAAACCCCGCAATCTCATACATTCTAACCTGAGTACCCAGTTATCAAAGTCCCTTGTTGGTTGCAGGCATGGTGGACAGTGAAGCTGTGCATTGACTAGCTTGATTTAAAGAGGAAACATAGTGCTCAGCTTGACACAATTAAATAAAGAAGCAATTTTAGATCCTTTGAGATATGCAGGGATTGCCCTGCACTTTGTAGCCTGAACAAAGTCAGAAGATAACCATCCGGTTACGTTGGTTGGGAACTAAATTATTATTTCTGAACATCTAACACATTTATATGTGTTAGCACATTCAGTACATTCATATTTCAGACACATGTGGTACATTCAGTGAAGGGATAGCACCTTTAATCAGTGGCCAGGGTGGTCACCTTGGTAATGTTTGCATAGAACAGTCTTTTCCAGGTTACATTAGTCAAAATCAGTAGACTTGGGGCTCAGTCCTGTTCATGGTGCATGGCTGTGGCTTGCAGCTCCACAGAACATCTTAACCCTAGCAGACAACTACATATCAGAACATTTATACAGTACTTTGGGCTCACTTGGGTCCCCCAAACAATTAGGTGATGCTTTGGGCTCACTTGGATCCCCCATACAGTTATGTTTAGCAAAAGTTCCAACATAAGGTCCCACCATCACTGGACTAAGGTTATGCACTGTAGTTGCAGGGTGCAGTCCCTATAATGATCCTACATAGAACAATCACTTGGGCAAGGATGCCCCAGTTCAGCAAGAATTCTTTCTTTCTTGCACCGGGGGTACAAGAGTACTCACTCAGGCTCCTCATGGTAGATCTCCATTATGAAGGTTCCTGAATTCTTCAGTCTTTTCACAACTGAGGTTTGATCAGCTCTCTCACAGCTGGCTTGATGTCATCAGGTTACAGGTCCACATCTTTCCCCAATGTGGAAGGGAGGGCTAGAACCTGGAGAACATTCTGGCAACCCCCAGGCTAGCAGGTGTGATGCTCTGCCACCTTCTTATTGTCATATTGTATAATATCTGTATTATAAATAAATGGTATGTGATAGTCTGCCTAAGACACACCAGTCAGCAAGTAAGCTTGACTTTTGACCCCAGAGGTGACAGTGTTGTAGCAGCTGGCTGTTATAAAAGCTGACTAAGGGGAAACTGATCAAAGGTTTCCTGTTCTCTTAACAGAGGGTTCTGGCCATCTGCCAGGAGATAGGACCTCATAAAATGTAATGATTCTTGCAGGAAGAGAC
The DNA here is from genome assembly GCA_016271365.2 of Neoceratodus forsteri. Classification (NCBI taxonomy): domain Eukaryota; kingdom Metazoa; phylum Chordata; order Ceratodontiformes; family Ceratodontidae; genus Neoceratodus; species Neoceratodus forsteri. The sequence goes on from CM057451.1 coordinate 765,400,756, forward strand.
CATTTGGTCACTGCACCTTGTTATCAGTCATAAATCTGAGATCACTCTAGCAAAACAGGTAATCAGCAGGGAAACATCAAAGGGGATGTTTTGATGAAAGACTCATATTTTAAAAATTGCTGACTGTTCATTTCCACAGTAGAAATTAAATCTATGGGAGGATCTAACTGTGACCTCACCAAGAGGGGTGGGAAGAGGATTTTGAAAAGGTCAGACATCTGAGGGAAACAGCTTTTTATTCTGGACTCAAGAGAGACTTAGTTCTCTAGACTTAAAAGGCACTTTATGGTAACATCTAGCTAGGCAAGAACTTTTAAGTATTTGTGGTAGGAGTATTTGTGTTCTGTAACTTCTCATTTATTTCATGTGACTGTATGCTATTGATATAATTGTTCTGTGTTTGATTTTACCTGTTTTACAATTTTTAGTAAACAATATTTTCATTAACATACTGCCTGTGCTTTTTCTTAGTTCTTCTGCATGTGAATGCTGAACCTGTGTTTAAGTCTGACAGCTGTTAAGGGCTTGAATGTGTTACTAATCTTGTTAAAGGTAAGAATATACCTAGGTCTCCTATTGAGACGTAAGGGTACATTTTTGGAAACCTGGCTGGGTGCCACTGGGTGAAGGATTGTACTGTAATCCCAAAGAGGGAACATATCTGAGCTGGTTAACTGGGTGTGCTAGCATAAGATTCACATTTGAACCCCAGGACTCAAGGCTAGTAGGTGATTCGGACCCAAAACAGACAGGGGGGTTACCCTGTTTGTCTCCTGTTCACACTATTGTACTTCAAGGTTGGCACTGTAGGAGCAGAGAGCCTGACTTGCAGAGCACGATTGTGACAGCAGGTACAGCATAAAACTAAATAACTTGAACCTTTACTGCTAAGAAGGCAAACACCCCCTCCTGGAAGGAGAGGGTTAGCCGGATGTCCTGGCTTGGATGAATGACTGGGGGCTAGAGCTCCCAATCCCGTTGGGGGTTCCTGCTCAAATCAGGAAAATTGCTGAAAAACAGTCTTTAATAGAGATCTCCTGAGACTCCTGATTGGCTGAAGCTTTTGGGTGCATGGCCTCTGATTGGTTGGAGGGCCGATCAATCAAGAAAATGAATTACGCATGAAACTCACTCAATGCACAGTTGGTTTGCTATTTCGGTACCTGAAATTAGGTCCCTGCAGTTCCCCATAAGCTTTGGCTAATGTCCCACAAGTCCAGACTTTGATATTCTAGCTTTCTGATTGGCTGTGGCTACTTGTAATGGCTGGTTAAACACATGGTCCCTGAAGCAGAAATAGCAAGGTCCTAAACAATGTCCTGGCACAATGAGAATAAAGTGAATAATTGCCCAAATGCCCCACAGTCCATAAGCCCTGGGTGTGTACTTGCTGTCACTGACCAGAATTACTAAATTGCTCAGTCCATTTGCCCATCACTGCTGCCAATATTTAAAGCCCTACATTTGCAGCAGGCAGGCTGTGCCATCAGAGTCCCAATCACAAGTCGGTGCAGCCAGAAGTAAGCATTCATATATTTTTAAACACTTCCTCACCTTACAACATCTTACAACATCGGTCCCCAAACATACAGGCAGTTACAGTTGTTTGTTTAAACATTTTCTTTTTCCCTCAGCCACAGCTGAAACATAGCTTCCCCAAGGGCAGAAACACCCTCATGAATATTTATGATGATCGAGGCTCCAGATGATTAATATTCATGAGCCCCAATCAAAAACACTTTGTAGATCTTTTTACTTTCTCTGAAAAACAGACTCTCTTAGCCCTATCCATGGTCACCAGGTCCCACTTAGCTGATGGGGATCCCGGGACTGCCGAACTCCCCCTCGAATGACCACAAGGTGAGCGGTCACTAGATCAAAGGTATTGCTGGTGCCTACATGATCCCCACCACGCTGGGGTGCTTTGGCAGTGCAGGTAATCACAGTCTGGATTCTTGGAGCCCCTTAAGGCTGGATCAACACTGGGGCTTACACTGGGGCACCAGGGGCAGAGAAAGGGCTCAGAGGACAGAAAAAAATGCAGGCACTCCTGGAGGCACTAAGGAGAGCAGCTGGAAACGGGAGCTACAGTGGTGAAGGTAAGTCCCCAAATTGGTAGGGGGGTTACATAAGTACATACTGTAACTATAGACTTGGGCTCACACACAGTGATAAGATTTTGTGCTATTTTCCTTCTGGTACCTTCCTTCTGATTATGATTGTCATTGCCACTAGGCTGTATATGGCACATGCTAACAATTTCTACAATCCTCAGAAATGCTGAAGCTGCAGTATTTGGAGCATCAGTATTACTGAAGCTACACTATTTAGAGGTGATCCTTGAAAAAGCATTGCTTAAGGACGCAAACCTTTAGATATGTTTGTGTCTCATTTTTGCACCTTTTTTTCCTATCCATTGTTTCTCCACCTGACGCCCTCAGTGACCCCTTTTTCAGAACAGCCCCCCTAGCCCTGTCACCCGGCTCCTCCAAGACTTGCCTGTGCCTCTGACATCCTCTGCCACAGGACTTGAAGTGGATGCCCATCCACCAGTGTGGAACCTGCATGGGGCAGTCTTCATTCGTTGCCAAGCGTTATTTTCAATCTAATTTTCTCCCATTACATTGCAAGGGTGTGCATGGAGGCATGCATAATGCCTTGGCTTGAATGACCCTGATCCCTCCACTTGGTTCTGCCATCAAACCTCCAAATGGTGGCAGTCAAAGGTTGGGAAGGCTAACCTCCCCAGTCCGGGACAGCAGAGCTGCCAGGTGTCCACTCACTCCTCACCCAGCCCTCCCTACCCGGCGAGCCACTAGCAACCTTTGCTCATCACCAAACATGGATCACTGATGTGGCAGGAGGTAAGGAGCCAGCACCTCAGCCCTCCACGCCACCAGGATGGCTATTTTCAAACCTTTAACAATAATAAAATGAAGCAATTCCTTCAGTAAGCAAGAATAGTAGAGGAACAGTGGGCAAAGAAAAGAGACCATAGTAAAGGCAAAACCTTTGTGTCAAACAAGTGAACAAAGGCAAGAGGAAAAAGAGACCACTATGGTTCTTGAAAGAGGAGGTGGAAAAGGTAAAGGCAAAATGAACAGCATTCAGAAGGTATAAGGAGACATAGAGGGAGGAGGATAGGGATGTGTCACGGGGGAAACAGAGAGAAGCAGAGAAAGCAGGAAGGAGTGCAAAGGCACAAACTGAAGAGAGAATAGCCTAAGAGGGAATGAAAGGGGTCAATAAATTTTTTTGTGTAATCACCCAGTCCCCTGGGGTTACTAGAATCCTATCATTATTAGTGTTAGGAAGGTAGCAGGCAGCTTGTAGGGAGCTCATTAAGGGCTCCTTACATAATGACATCATTGTTTATTCAGCTAGCCTGAGGGAAGAATGATTAGGCCATTCGGAACTCTTGCAGCACCATAAGCCACACTGTGTGGACAGCTGCTCTGGGGAGCTTAGAATGCTCAGTTGGTAGTTGGTAGTTGGTAGTCTGTAGTTGTCAGTTGTTCAGTGAGGAGGTGAGAGTGGCAGAATGACTGCCAGGCGGGCTCCGAGGTGAGGGCCCAGCATTTCTCACCCCAGTGAAGTGTCATTTCCAGCTTCCAGTGAAGTGGTGGAGACCAGTGCTACAGCAGGATTTCCTCATTTCTGCACCCAGTGAAGTGGAAGGAACTGATTGTTCTCAGTGGACTCAAGAGGCAATCTCCTGAAGGTTCTGTGTGTGTGTTTCAGCTGCCTTGTAAAGGACTTTGAGAGACTGTTTGATCTTCTACCCAGGAGAATATTTTTTATTTTGTTGTTCCATGCCCACTGGACAGGACAACCAGTTTGTGAGTACTGTTCTAGCAGACTAGATCTCCACATACTTTAGGGAAATGTAGTCTGGGGGTGTGTGTGCCCATAGATAAGGCTGGATTGCACCTGTCAGTGCCCCTAGTTCACCAAAGTGAGTGAATATTCTGTCAAACTGTTCACCCAAGAGAGTACAGTTTTGGTCACCCCAGTGTGTGACAAAGTTAAAGTGTGGGACCTCTAGCATTTCAGTGGGAAATGGGGGTTTCAATGGTGTAACCCTGAAGAATGGCACAGACTGTCAGTTGGGGCAAAGGGTGAGAGGAACGTCATCTAAGTGTTTATAAGGCAGGGCCTCTTGGTTCGTAAAGGGCAGCAGCTATACCTGAACAAGGGCTAAGCTGCAGGTTAAGGTGTGTGGCTGAGTTTCATTTAATTGCACCTATGTTTGAAAAAGAGTTCTGAGTGTGTGGCTTAGCGTCACTAAATGACACTCGTGGGAGGAAAATGTTTGGATGCATGGCCAGGTATCCACTAGATGAACCATTTGGGAAATTGGGAAGAAGATGTTCTGTTGTGTGTTCATGAACTGTACTGCATACAAGGAGAGTTTGTGAAATGTACCTGTCCTGCCTAGACCGACTCTTGGGGGGTCCACTTCTGCTTTAAATTTCCATCTGTTGAATAAATCCATACTGCACAATCCCAGTTACTGTTTTGGACATTTCGATTATTGCTTCTGGTTGTGTGGACTTACTGGTGCCCCCTCAGCAGGTTAGATCTAGAGTATGCCTAGCAGACTCCACCCAGGACCTGGATTGCAATGTTTACACAAGGTTCATGTTATTTTGTTTCTGTACCCCCACCCCTCTCTTCCTCTAGAAAATGAGCCAGGTATACATCCTAATGACAAGGGTGGTACCAAACCTTTTGTAAAGTAAAGGGGTATGCCAGTATGTGGGTACCAGTGTTCCAGATTTTAATGGGGGGTGTGCTAACTAGTTAAAAAGTGGCCTGGGGGTTACATTAGGTATGTACAGTAAGTGAAAAGTGGAAGACCAGGGGTGGGATTGAAAGGTTAAAAAGTGAAGGGGGGAGACTGTGCAGAGGGGAACCGGGAAAAGGCAGACATTCTGAATAGTTACTTTTGTTTAGTGTTTGCAGAGGAAGAAGTAAAGGAGGGGCCACAAAGTAACAGAAGCTTTGGAGGGAGGGAGGTAGACACTAGTCCTTCTTTAGAGTTGAGAGTCCTGAAGGGACTTGCTAATTTGAAGGTGGACAAAGTAATGGGACCAGATGAGGTGCATCCAAGGGTATTGAGGGAGTTCAGAGAAATACTGGCTGCACTTCTGGCAGTTTTATTTAGCAGCTTACTGGAAACAGGTGGGGTTCTGGAGGACTGGAGGAGGGCAGATGTAGTTTCACTACACAAACGTAGTAGGGAGGAGGCTGGCAATTACAAGCCAGTCAGCCTGACACTGGTGGTGGGAAAATTAATGGAATCACTGCTGAAGGAAAGGATTGTGGATTATCTTGAATCTAGTGGGTTACAAGACCTGCGGAAGCATGGTTTCGCAGAGGAGAGGTCATGTCAAACAAATCTGATAGATTTGTTTGACTGGTAACCAAGGAACTAGATCAGGGTGGAGCAGTGGACATGGCCTACCTATATCTCACTAAGGTGTTCGACACCATTCCACATAGGAGATTAATAAGCAAGCTGGGTAGCTTAGGAGTGGGTCCAAAGGTGGTAAACTGGATAAGAAATTGATTAGGATATAGGCGGCAGAGGGTGGTGGTAGAGGGAGTTCACTCTGAGGAAGGGAGGTGACCAGTGGGGTGCCTCAGGGATCAGTACTGGGACCAGGCCTCTTTAATGTCTTTATAAGTGTCACAGGAGCTGTAATAGAAGGTCTGCTTCTTTGTGGATAACACCGAAATCTGCAATAGGGTGGACACTCTGGGGGGTGAAAAGGATGAACAGAGACCTGAGAAAACTAGTTGAGTGGTCAGTGTGGGACTGTGGGATAATAATGGACACAGAAGCAGTTGTGGCAAGCAAAATAAATTTCAGATTTTATTGTTACAGCGAAACAAAATAAAACTGACTTATTCAGCAAACAGAATAAAGAGAGTAAAATCAGCAGATGAATCAAGAAATTCCATAAATGGTTCACTTTTTCTCAGTGAAAACAAAATTATACCACCAGTAGACAGCTAGGGTACTCACAGGGTCAGTCAACTACAGAACCCTGCATCCAACTGACATCTTATCCTAAGGGCTTTAATATATAGCATGGCTGGAACATGTGATGAAAGAAGCCCCACCCACTCATATAAAAATTCGACAAAAAACCTTCTATACTCTAATAATAATATCTAAGGAGTAGTATCATGTACCATGATTCCTACATCCACATAATGCAGTCAAAAGTAAATAATACCCTTTGAAGCAGGGGTTCATGCTAAAATCCTGGTGCAAACCACTTCCATAGGTCCTCTGTACCATAAATAAACGAAAGAAATGGCTGGCCAGCACTTAAGAGGAATGGTACAGAAGGCTTGCGGAGGATCCCAACAGGAAAGAGCGCAAAATACCCTAAAACCTAGTAAGAGAAACTTTGCTAATTTTCCAATGCTAAATGAAAAACCTACTGTCATGTATGCTATAGACATTCTTCTGTAGGTTGCACTGGGAAATAGGAGCATTCTCCATTTGTGCTCTGACACGAGTGTTCTCCTGAATCTCTCTGCGGCTGTCTGCCTAGGTCCTGACAGCCTGCAGAGAAGCGGACACCCACCCAGAGTTTAACAGCTCATAAAAACTGCCCTTCCTACTGCTGTGCTGACTGCTGCTAACAGCAGACGAATACAAGTACTGTCGGCAGTGATGGCTCATACTCGGTTGCAAAGCAGGGCAAATTTTAACCTCCCAAGCACTGACAACCCCTTTACTTTATCCCAAATATTATACCAAGTGGTACAAATATCTTGACCACATGGAGGGTTGTTGGAGTCAATGCAAGGTTAGCTCGGGGAATAGAGATCATTCCCAACCCTGTCATATCATTGCTGTGCACGTCTCAAAAAAAGGGAAAATCATAACAACAATGGAGATGTGCACATACGGGTAAACTGTTACAGAGCAACATGTGGGTATCGCAGTATCGAATGCCCCTAGTATGTTATCTTTTAGAAGTTCATTACTAACCATAATGGGGAGCACAGTGATCGACATGAGGAGACCAGAGGGCAGGGAGGTTAAGAGGAACAGCGAGATATAATTGCAGGTGGCCTGCCCGCAGAAAGAAGGGAGGGGGAAAGAGAAACAGATAGTCAGGAAAAGTAAATGCTGCTGCAACAGACTTTAAGGGAGAAGTAAGTAGAAGAAAGAAAACTCAATGGTCCCCCTGTACACTGCCCTTTGACAGCCAAGGGTAGAAAAAATGCAAAGTAATGTGCTAAGGGCACAAAAACCCAGGTGTGGAGTACAAAATGGGTGGAGTGGTACTGATGACCACAAAGCAGGAAAAAGACCTCGGGGCAATAATATTGGATGACCTAAACTGGGGAGGGTTAGTGGGATGCTGGGATGCATAGGAAAGGCTATCACAAGCAGAAAGAGGGAGGAGATGTTGCCTCTGTATAGATTGCTTTTAAGACCTTACCAAGAGTATTGTGTACACTTCTGGAGAGCAAATCTCCAGAAGGACATAGACAGAGAGGAGATGGTCCAGAGGAGGGCAACTGAAATGGTACAGGGTCTGTATCACCAGCAGAAAGGGGGAGGTGGTGTTGCCTCTGTATAGATTGTTTTTAAGACCTCACCAATAACATTCTTTATTAAAAACAAGCACCATATTCCATGACTACTATTTTGTAGTCCTGGGCCACTTCTTCCGGTCTCATGATGGTCTTAGACAGTATCACTTAATACTCAGGGAACATCTCCAATCAAACTAGGGGCTATACCCTTTTTTACCTTAGAAGTACTTGACACATTATCAGGTCTTATTTTCTTATATGTAACTGAGGGCTTCCAACACTGTCTCGTGGAGTGTGTAAGCAGTCTGAGGCTACCTTGTCCACTAGTAGCTAGAAACACTGGTGGTAATGGAATATGGTGACTAGCTATTAATAAAGATTATTATTACACATGTAGGATGTTGTTTGGGAATGAGTCTGTCCTTGCATCCTTTCACAGATATTTTCAGATTAGCGCCTTTGAGAGCAATTCCCCACTTACAGTTTGACTATAGGCCTTACTACAGGCATGGGCACCCAGAGCCACAACCCCTTGCAGTTTGGCTGGGTGAGATTTTTCTGGCCTGGAGCCTCAGTTAGGTGGTAATTGGAGGAGGGACAGCAGGAAGACCCTGTTTTTCTCTGGGTCCTCTCCAGCTGAGTTGAGATCCAAGCTCCAACCTGATTTCGATTCAGTCCAGAAGTGGTTTAGGTCAAATCAGCTGTCACTAAATGCCAGAAAGACGGTTTCCATGTGCTTTGGCACTAGACCGAGGCTTTCTAAATTCAAGTCCCTCCCTTCTTTCCAGACCCCAGATGGTGTCCCACTCGATGGTGTGTCTTCATTCAAGCACCTCGGTGTCTGGCTTGACCGGCACCTCCATTTCTCCCAGCGCATGGATGCCATTCACAAAAAGCTGCACCCTAAATGTGGTGCCCTCTATAGGCACAAAAGTTGTATCCCTTTGCCAGCCTGCCGTGACATCCTAATCGAGATGATTCTCCCAATTTTTGATTGTGGTGACATAGTCTATGGTGCTTCCCCTAGGTCCACCCTGGCCAGACTGGATCCCCTCTTCCACTCCTTCTGCTGCTTCATTCTTAATTGCCCTCTCTGCACCCACCACTGTACTCTCTACTCTGCTCTCTCACTCCTCTCTCTGGATGATCACCATCTAACCCACTGCGCCTCCTTCACTTCCAACTTCTGGTTCTCCTCCCTACTCCCTCCTCTCACCCTTCTCCCCTTCCCCCTACTCCTTTTGAAACTCTGGGTTCTGCTCCCTCCAGACTCCTTCTCACAAATTTCTTGCTGGTTAAGCTGCCTTCTCTTTCCACTTTCCAAAGCTTGGAATTCTCTCTCGCTGCCCATTCACTCTGCCTCCTCCAAATCCTCTCTAATCTCTCTACTTCACTCCCATACCTCACCCCCCTGTCACTGCCCTTAATGTGGCTGGCCCCCTTTCTGTTACTCTAATTCTCGCTCCCTTTTCCTTGTTGTTCAGCTTATCCCCTCTTCTGCCGAATCTAGTGTCCTCTATAAGCACACACGTTGAATCCTCTTATCTGCCAACCAAGTCTTCCTAATTGTAATATTGTATAAACCTATTCTACTTACCTGATCTCCATGCTCTCATTTGTTGTACATATGTTTTATATATTATATGTAGCACTGTTTTTATTGATACTGTGTATCTAAACTGAACTGATATGCTAATGTATATATTTCGTATACTGTTCTCTTAGCTGTTCCCTTCCCCCTTCCCCAAGACGCATCTGGAAACGAGCTATTTTGGCTCAGTATGCCCTTCCTGGTGAAATTCTTTAATAAATAAATACATAAAAAATAAATAAATAAGGTTGGAGTTCTTATATGCAAAGATACTCAAGCAGTATTTTTTCAGAAGAAAAGATTCTCAAGAATAAGAGGACATGAGATGAAGGTGGAAAAGGGGGTAGATTCAGGAGAAATGTTAGGAAGAAATTCTTCACAGAAAGAGTGGTGGATTCCTGGAACAATGTTTCAGTGGAAGTGGTGGGGGTGAAGATAGTGGTGGGGTTCAAGAATGCATGGGATAGGCACAAGGGAATGATAGTAGAAAGGAAGGGATGGAGAGAGAAAAAGCAGTAGATTGAGTACAGTTTGCAGTAACAATGTAGGTAGGGAAAAATGGCAGACTGGATGGGCCAAAGGGTCTTGGTCTGCCATCAAATTCTATGTTTCTATGTGTAACCCCCCTACAAATGGGGGTTCCCAAAAAGTCTTCCTTGAGCTTGCCTAAATGCTCACTGCCACGCTGGTGTCCTGGGTTTTAGCAGTTTAAATGTGATTGCCAGAGAGTGCCTGTATAGCCCCTGTGTACTGTCTCTTTAAGAGCTGCCTGGATTGCAGTCATAATTAATCTGAGAGGGAACTCTGTTAGAAGATGTACAGTACTTGTTTGCTGATCATTTGTTAGAGTAGTAATAATAATACAGTTTGTTCTAACCTGCCTTCTTTGCAGCATGGACAGTTCTGTTTGTTTCCATCATCTTGGTCCTGGACTACAGAAGGGCCAATCAGTACATTTGGGACTCTAAAATGGAGCCTGCCTTTAGGGGCTTGGTGGGGCCAAAACTTGCAGGAATTGTAGTTTTGGGCTTTTGGCACCTAAAATAACTTGGAGGGGGGAGCCCTTGTTGTGACTGACAGACAGATCAGCCAACCGAATCTTTTGGATCTTGGGGAAAGTCCCACACTGCTTGCAGTTTCAGTTAGATCTGAGTTGGGAAGTGAAGAAGTAACAGCTCGAGATAGTTTGAGCAGCAATTAATAGTGGATTCGTGCGGGAGCACTGTTTAAAGGCCTGAGTTTGGCCTGCATGCATGTCTGCTGTTCCTGAGATGGAACTTATGCTTTTTTTGGGGGGGGACTGAATCCGAATTTGGAGAGCGAATTAAGCCACTGAATTGTGACCAGGCTTTAACCTGAAAAAGACTGAAGATTTGCTGAATGCAATTGGCCTGTCAGGACTTCCAGCTACCTTTGAACCCCCAGATTGTGCAGAGACTCTGTAATTGCTACCGGAGAGCCATTTGCCTGGTACAATGGAATTTCCTTACGTGTGAATGTGCTGTGTGCTTATAGTGGGTCGTGATTTGGTTCCCCACTGTTACTCTGAACTGTGTTTTGCTTGCTGGAGGCTGTATCCAGCTCCACAGACTGAATCCGTATCCATTTCCTTTTGCTTGGGCCCTGCTACACTGGCACAGCCAGAATACCTGCTACACAGATAAAGTCATCGACGAGAGACCGGCCTGGGGATCAGCCTCCTGCTCAACGCCTTGAACAGGAATGACGCCTTGGTGATTCGTGTGGGTCCTGCATCTCCAGGCACTCCAGCTCAACAGCCTGCAGTCTTGATTTCATCCTGCCTGTGTCCAGTATTGGGTATTGTGAGTAAACACCAGGGTAGCACCCTGCAACAACAGCTAAATCTAAAAGTGTTGCATCTGATTGTCTTGTTGCCTTTTCTTTCACGAACTGAGCCCTCCGGCTCCAGATTACAAATAGTGTGTGTTATGCATGTTGCCTTCTTCCATCACAGGGCGCCAACCAGCTGCAACATTCCTGGCTAGCCCACCATTTTCCTACCTGGGTGCCCAGAGTGTGTGATTGTGTAGGGACTCTGAACTGCATGCATAACTGTCTGATAAATTTAGCTTTTAAGCAAATCAACCTGATTATGCCCCTCCCTTGTTCAAGTCCCCTGAATAAATCAGATTTAACTTTTTTTGCATTTAACCTGACTGTGGTTCCAGTTTGTGCCAAGAGTATTGTACTGTTGTTATTTGCTGTGCTTAACCTTGTTTTACTGGGGGTCCCCATGGTCAAGCTAGAGGAACCAGCCCTGGTGGTAAGTGCAAACAGTGTGGGTAATTGCCTGGTGAATAAGGGTCATTGTTAATGTGATTATTGTATAATGTTCAGGCCACTAGATGGAGAAAAAGGGGCTTACAGTGTCCCAGAGGGCTGTGCCCAGGTCAGCTTGACCACTACCAACCCTGACCTCCGGGTGGAGGCTCCCGTATCAGAACCTAGGCCCCTTAACCTGCAACTAGCCAAGCAGGCAGCAGTAGTAGCCCTTGGGATAGTGCCACCTAGGGTTGCATATGTAATTATCCTATTGTGTTTGCATCCCATTGTGTGCATGCCCCAGAGTAGGAGTTTAGCATCTGCCCAAGGAGCATCTGCAGAGTAACTATAGAGAGTAAGCAGCACCACATGAGACATTGGAAGTCAGAAGAGGTATCTTATAGCAACTGAGCAAATTGTACAAGGGCAGGTGCCAAGTAATTCCATGACTGGCACAGCCCAACATAGCAAATTGTGAGGGTATAACCATGAAACTGTATTAAGGGTAACTCTGTAATTAGACAAACACCCTAGCTAGAGTAGGATGTTTTACGGGGTAGCTAAAGAGGTTTCAGGCAGACAAAGGACAGTTAGTACCAGGATGTGTTTCAGTTTACTTAGGAGTCAAAGTACTGTACTGTAGGTACTGTGTGAAGGGAACAAAATCAGATAGCATGGAACACAGGTACAACAGAGATATAATTAGCAGTATGGACTGTGGGGCACTCATCTCTGGGGGCTACAACCTGGAAGAACAGATATTGCCCCATTTGTAGGGCATTTGTACAGCTCCATGCACAACTGGTAGCAGCAAGGAAGGAGATATCCCGGCTGCATCACCAACTGAGCTAGCCCCCACAGACGCACCCAGCACCCCTCTCCCCCAGAGGCCCACTGGCCCAGGGGGCTGCAGGGTAGGAGGGTAAGGAAGGGTTGGCAGTGGCAGTCACTAGGGAGTCATCTAGGCTCATCATATCTCAATAGCAAGTCACTTTTAACCACTGGAGGAGGATTGGGTACCTGACTCTAGAGAAGGCTCAGAGCCAGTCAGGAAGGGTGAAAATGATGACTTTGTCACCCAGTGGTAAGATGAGGATGAAGGCAGCAATGAATATCCTAATAGTATGGGACTCTATAAGTAGAGAGGTGGAGAAGGTGATGGGAGGTGGGGGAAGGGGAGGGGTGGTCAGATAGCTTCCATGTGCACCAGCCATCCAGGACATGGACAGGATTGGGAGGATGGTAAAGGAGGAGGAAGGGAAGTTTGGAGTGCTGGTGCACTTGGGTACCAATGATCTGACAAAACAGCCAATTTAAACAGTGAAGCATGACCTTTGAAGGTTGGGGGACATACTGCAGCACAATCAGCTTCCCTGGCCTTTTCCGAGGTCCTCCTTGTGTGGTGTTGGTGGAAGGAGAAAGGCAGAGTCAGGAAGGAGGAGGCTGAGGAGTTTAATGGGTGGCTGAAGGGATAATGTCTATCACTGCTGTATATGTGACACTCAAAACGTAGTAAAATGTGAGAAACAGTCCACCCACCAGCAGCCCTGATGAGTACCAGTCTCAAACTGGATCTTCCTCAGTGAAACAACAGTTTTGGCAATGGGGTATATCCCCATCTTCTTCTCTTGCTGTCCATTTTATAATTCTGGCCCATTTTGTTGCCATACTGCACTGATATGAGGTCACAGCTATTACTCATTTTAAAATAAGTATTAGTTTTGTATTTGTTAAAAGCATCCTTGCAACAACCTGTACTTCATTCCTAGGGCTGCTACTTGTGTGGGTTTTTTCCTTCAGGTCCATCCGCGGGGTCTTTCCACTCTATTGCATTTTATACCAGTTGTTTGTATACTGCATCTAATTCCTTGTTTTTATTTGCATTAGACAGATACTATTACCATGTATGTATTATGTTTATTTTCTCTGTCATGGTCTGTGCAGTATGTGCCACTGCCATTCTTTATTTCCATTCTTTTTGCAATACTCCTACTGTATCTCCTCTGTTATCCTCCCCAAATTTGCACCCAGAAATTAACTTTTGCTCAGTGTGCCTTTCCTAGTCAGCAAAAAAGAAAGAAAGAAAGAAAGAAAGAAAGAAAGAAAGAAAGAAAGATATAAGTAAATAAATAAATATCTCATTTTGTGGGAGTTCCTTGGTACATCGAGTACAAAAAGCTCTTAGGGTCCAATCCTCGACACCTGGCACCCCCTTCCACACCTGTGGATTGGGGGTTTATGAGAATCAGTCCTGTGCAGAGGTCCCACTCTACATATGCAGGAACATCTATGCATTTACAGCCTGATCAGTTGGCCCCTTCTACACCCAATCCTGGGCCATGCATATGGCTACGTGGGCAGCCATGATTGGGGTAGGCCAGGGCTTGGGTATGAACATGCAAGCATCCCAAACCACTTCTCTATGGAGTGGAGTGCCAGCAGAGGGGAAAGCTACTATAACTGCCTAGAGACAGCATTAATGCCTTCATGCTCCCCTCTGCCCAACCCCATCTGATGACTTTGGGTCCGACTGTCCTACCCTCCTCCAGCCTCCAGCCCTAGCAGCCTCAACAGTGGGCCGGGGGCATCATCCTCACTGGCTTGTGTGATTTCTGTAATTACCCTGATTCTGGTGGGTATGTAGCAGTCCCAGGGGAACTGCCAAATCCCAACATTCCTTGTATTCTGTGAAGGCAGGTCCACTTGGGAACCACATGGGCATCTAATTGGATACCCAAGGTCCAGAACGGCTCCCTCCACTGCTGCTTCCCCCTGCTTAATGCACAGTTCCACACCAGTGAATCATGGTGGGTGGGAGTTGCTGATGGTATCTGGTGCAGATAAGCATGGGGGGGGGGCAGAGCCGAGGCCAGGATACAGTTCATTCAATCTACTTAGATAAGGCACTAAATTTATTGTGTAGTACAATAGAAAGTATTTACAAAAAAGTAATGATTATCGGGCTTGCTGACTCAGTAGATTGGCAATGGGTTAGGAAGCCCTTAACTTAAAAATTAGTGGCTCACACCACTTTAGGATGATAGTGGCCAAATGCCCTTAGAAGTTGGGTATTCACTGTACTGTGTGAAATAAGTGAAGGTGGTCCTAATTTAAATCCTAATGGACACATGTTCTCAGCACAACGCCACCATCACAAGTGACATTAAATGGCACCATTATTAGTTTCACATAAGAGGCCAAAGACTGAATTGACATGGAGCCTGGAATACTCTCCTACTAGAAATGCTGCACACATCACAAAACTGAGGCACATTGGTAGAGCAGCATGGGAAAACATTAGTTTAAACTGTCATGTGGCTAGATAATAGGTTTTGGGACCCAGGGCTGTCAGTCTTGCACTTTTCAAGGGCACAGAAATACATTACAAAAATATTTGAAAATCAATGATTCCACATTTTTGTTATTGTGATTAAAATGGAACACGTCAGCTGTACTTGGGGGGGATACATTATTTTACGCTAACTGTGAGCTATTTAACATAAATGCAGAATTCATATTTTAGTGAGTGACTGATAAATCTTAGTCAACATTATTCTGGAAAGAACATTTTAGTTGTGTTAGTTTGGC
This sequence comes from Neoceratodus forsteri, assembly GCA_016271365.2. Lineage (NCBI taxonomy): Eukaryota > Metazoa > Chordata > Ceratodontiformes > Ceratodontidae > Neoceratodus > Neoceratodus forsteri. The sequence continues at coordinate 765,415,784 of CM057451.1, forward strand.
TAAAAAGCTGCTCTCTCTCACCTCTGAATAGAAGATCTCAGAGTGCTTTTCTTAACCAAAAATTCATATAAATGCATACTGTAACTATAGACTTGAACTCATACCCAGTGATAATATTGGGTACTACCTTGTTCATAGCGCTTTCCTTCAAATTACGATTGTCACTGCCACTCGGTTGTTACTGCACATGCTGAAACAACTTCTAATAACTTTGATGGAATCCTAAGTAATAAGCTGCAGCATTTGGAGTGCAAGTATTACTGAAGCTGCAGTATCTAGGGTGTCAGTATTACAGAAGCTGCAGTATTTGGAGTGTCAGTATTACTTAAGCTGCAGTATCTGAGGTGTCAGTATTACTAAAGCTGCAGTATCTGGGGCACCAGTATTACAGAAACTGCAGTATTTGGGGCATCAGTATTACAGAAGCTGCAGTATTTGGGGTGTCAGTGTTACTGAAACTGCAGAATCTGGGACACCAGTATTACAGAAGCTGCAGCATTCAGGGTGTCAGTATTACTGAAGCTGCAGTATCTGGGACACCAGTATTACGGAAGCTGCAGTATTTGGGGCATCAGTATTATGGAAGCTGCAGTATCTGGGGTGTCAGTATCACTGAAGCTGCAGTATTTGGGGCATCAGTATTACTGAAGCTGCAGTATTTGGAGTGTCAGTATTACTGAAGCTGCAGTATATGAGGTGTCAGTATTACTGAAGCTGCAATATCTGGGGCACCAGTATTACGAAAGCTGCAGTATTTGAGGTGTTAGTATTACTGAAGTTGCCATATCTGGGGCACCAGTATTACAGAAGCTGCAGTATTTGGGGCATCAGTATTACTGAAGCTACAGTATATGGGGTGTCAGTATTACTGAAACTGTAGTATTTGGGGTGTCAGTATTACTGAAGCTGCAGTATCTGGGGCACCAGTATTATGGAAGCTGCAGTATTTGGGGGTGTAAGTATTACTGAAACTGCAGTATTTGGAGCATCAGTATTACTGAAGCTGCAATATTTGGGGTGTCAGTATTACTGAAATTGCAGTATTTGGAGGTGATCCTTGAAAAGGCGTTGCTTAAGGGTGCAAATTTTCAGATATCTTTGTCCCTCATTTTTGTTCCTTTGGCACTACTACAGTGATGCACTTTATTCAGTAAGCAGAGTCTGCCTGTTTTGGTCACAGACAGGAACTGAAGAGGTTTTTTTCACTTGAGATAACATACATGGGGTGAGTGGTGTCTTAATTACAGTATTGTCTATAAATTGAGACCAACCACAGTAGACCACATTAAAAGACCATATTAAGGAGTTGTGTTTTAACCTGTTGTATTGGGGCTTGGTGAGAATTGTCCAGCCTAGGACCTCAGCTATGTGATGATTGGAGAAGGCATGGCAGGAAGTAAGGGCTAAGCCCTTATATTCAAACCTACCCAGGCATCCCATGAGTTTGCTCCCGTCATGAAAGTGCCTCTGTCCGAGAGTAGGAGTGTGGTATCTGCCTAAGAAGCATCTGAAGAGCATCCATAGGGAAGTATGTAGGACCACAGGGGACTCTGGGGGTATTCATATCTAGAAACAGAAACATGGAAGGTGTCAGCAGAAAAGGGCCTCATGGCCCACCTAGTTTGCCCTTTATTTCTCTTTTATCCTAATGGGATACTGTAGACCCCACTCTGTCTCCAGTTCCTCTCCCCCCTTTTCTTTTTACTTCTAAGATCCCCTTGTGCATATGTCATTCTTTCTTGAATCCTGTTACTGTTTCTAATCCCATCAGCTTTGGCGGTAGGCTGTTTCACTCATCTACCACTCTTTCAGTGACGTGTTTCCTCACATTTCCTCTGAACCTCCCTCTTCTAATTTCATAGCGTGACCCCTCATCCTTGTGCATCTTTTCCTTTGAAAAATGCTGCCTTCCTGTACCTTGTTTTCCCCATGAGGCATTTATAAATATAGAAACAAAATTTGACAGCAGATAAGGACCGCTTGGCCCACGCAGTCTGCTCATTTCCCTATCTAATGGATAAGCTGCAGATCCTAGTTAACCAACAGCCTACTTCTTCCTACCTCCACCGCTAGAATTGTCTTATGACTGTCCCATGCATTCTTGAATTCCACCACTGTTTTTGACTCCACAACCTCTTCAGGAAGACTATTCCATGAATCCACAACCCTCTCCGTGAAAAGAAACGTCCTCACATTACCTCTGAGCCGTCCCCCCTCTAGCTTCAAATTGTGCCCCTTGTTCTTGCGCACCTCTTTTTCTGAAAGATGCTACCCTCTTGGACTTTCTTGATTCCCTTGAGGTACTTGAAAGTTTCTATCATATCCCCCCTCTCCCTCCTCTCCTTGAGACTATACATATTAAGCTCCTTAAGTCTCTCTTGATATGTGTTCTGGTGCAGAACCTGCACCATTTTAGTTGTTCTCCTCTGGACTGCCTCCATCCTGTCTATGTCTTTGCAGAGATTGGGTCTCCAGAACTGCACGCAGTACTCCAGATGGGGTCTCACCAGCTGTCTGTACAGAGGGATAACAACTTCTTGTTTTCTAATGGTGATGCCTCTCCCTATGCATCCCAGTATCCCGCCAGTCCTCCTTACTGCCCTCTCAAATTGCTTGTTCACCTTTAGGCCATCTGATATGATCACCCCCAGGTCCCTTTCCATTTTTGTTGTTGTTAGTATCTCACCCCCCATTGTGTACTCTTCCCCAGGGTTTTTGTTTCCTAGGTGCATTACTTTGCACTTCTTAGCATTGAATCTAAGCTGCCATACATTTGACCATTCCTCCAACCTTGCCAAGTCCCTTCTCATCCTTTCCACCCCACCTCGTGTATCAACTCTGTTGCAGATCTTTGTGTCATCTGCAAAGAGACATACTTTTCCTTCCAGTCCCTCTGCAAAGTCACTTATAAAGACATTAAAGAGGACCAGTCCTAGTACTGAAACCTGCGGTACCCCACTAGTAACCCCTCTATCTTCAGAGTGGACTTTGTTTACTATTACCCTATGTGTCCTGTTCTCCAGCCAATTCTTTACCCAGGCTACCATCTTGGGACCCACCCCCAGGCTGGCCAACTTGTATATTAATCTTTTGTGTGGGACTGTATCAAATGCCTTGCTAAAGTTTAGGTAGGCCATGTCTACAGCACCTCCCTGATCTACTACTGTGGTCACCCAGTCAAATAAATTTATTAGATTCATCTGACATGACCTTCCCACTGTGAATCCATGCTGCCTCTTGTCCTGTTCTCCTCTGGCCTCTAGGTACTCGGCAGTTCTTTCCTTCAGAAGTGATTCCATCATTTTCCCAATCACTGAGGTTAAACTAACAGGTCTGTAGTTTCCTGCTTCTGCCCTGCTCCCACTTTTGTGAAGTGGAATAACATCTGCCATCCTCCAGTCCTCAGGTACCACCCCATCCTCCCATGATTTATTAAAGAGGGTAGTCAGTGGTGTCACTGGTTCTACCCTTAGTTCTTTTAGAATTCTGGGATTAATCCCATCAGGCTCCATTGCTTTGTCCACCTTCAGTTTTAAGAGTTCCTTCAGAACTCTTTCTTCTGTGAAGGGGCTGTTATCAACCCCTGTATCCAGCGCGTTTCTATTGTTTGATTTAGGTACCTTTTCCTCTTCATTTGTGAATACTGAGCAAAAATATTGTTTAGTATCTCTGCCTTTTCACAGTCACCCTCTGCCCACCCTCCCCTTTATTAAGCCTCACTAGCCCTCCTTGGTCTTCCTTCGCTCCCTGATGTACCTATAAAGGTTTTATCCCCTTCTTAACTGAGTGGGCTATCTTTTCCTCGTTTTGGGCCTTTGCTGTTCTGACTGCCTTTCCTGCCTCCTTTTGCTTTAACTGATACAATTCTCTGTCCTGCTCCTTCTGTGATTCCTTGTACTTCTTGAATGCTCTCTTTTTCTCCCTAACCATCCCTGCCACCTCCTTTGAGAACCATAGTGGTTTCTTACATCATTTTGTTTTGTTTATTTGCTTCACACAAAGGCTTGTTGCCTCTGTGATGGCAGTTTTGATTATTCCCCATTGTTCTTCCACCCCTCCTTCCTGCCCATTTGCTAGTGCATTCCTTAGGCACTCACCCATTTTGGCAAAGTCAGCCCTCCTGAAGTCCAGTACCTTTGCCTTTGTATGACTTGACTATACTGCTGTGTTTATCGTGAACCATACTGTTCGATGGTCACTAGTTCCCAGATGGCTGCCCACTTCTAAATCTGTGGTCCTCTCGCCATCTCCATTTCAGAGTACCAGGTCTAAGATTGCTTCCTCTCGAGTGGGTTCTGATGCTAGTTGTCTAAGACATGCACCCTGTAGGGCATCTAAAATGACCCCACTCTTAGAAGTGGCTGCTGCAAATGCACTCCAGTTAACATCTGGCATATTCAGATCCCCCATTAGCAATAGCTTTCCTTTTTCTGCCATTCTAAGGATACTTTCTATCATTTCATTGTCCATTTCCTCCCCCTGAGATGGTGGTCTGTATACAACCCCTGTGCAGATTGTGGTGCCATTGCCTGTCTCCAAATTGACCCACAGTGCTTCCTCTCCTCCCTGTTTACCCTTTTATTCTGTTGCTTTGATTCTTTCCCTTATGTAGAGAACTACTCCTCCTCCTCCTCTTTTACTCTCCCTGTCCCTCTTTTAGATAGTGTATCCTGGTATGTTTATGTCCCAGTCATGGTTCTGTGTGTACCATGTTTCTGTGACTGCCACAATATCCAGATGTTCCTCCTCCATCATGGCCACTAATTCAGGAAGCTTGTTACCCAGACTACAGGCATTGGTACTCATTGTTCTCTATTTTTTGATGGCTTTACCTCTTGTAGCACCATCTCTATCCTCATTTACTTTGCTTTCTCCACTTATCTCTGTCCTGCTCCCTACTGACCTTTCTGCCTTGGCCTTTGCCTCATTCAGTACCCTGTTTTGCAGGGGGAGGCTGGGAATTCCCTGCTGCTTATCAGTTCCTGCCCCCTTGACTAGTTTAAAAGCTTGCCGATGAAGCATTTAAACCGATCGCCCAGAAGACTTGTTCCCTTCCTGGACAGATGCAGATCATCCTGCCAGTACAGGCTGGTATCCCTCCCGGTGGAACCCTACTCCCCAATAAAGCCAAACCCCTGTGCTCTGCACCATTTTTTCAACCATTCATTGAATCGCATGGTGCAAAGTACCCTCGCCTCACCCTGCCATAGACAGCAGCACCTCTGAGAAGGATACCGTGCGTGCTACTTGCCTTAGGCCCAACTCCACAAACTCCGCCTGCACTGCTCTAATCTCATGTTGAACCAAGTCATTCATTCCTAGGTGGACAATAATGTCAAGCTCAGTCTCCTGTGCAGCTGTTCTCGTGATCCTGAGGATGCACTTCATGTCCCTCCAAGCCAATGTGCCAGGCAGGCACCTTACTTCAGTTTTCCCTGATCCCCCTAGTTCAATCCCCCCTAATAATTGAGTCCCCCACCAGGAGCTGCTTCCTTTTCCTGTGGTGTCCTCTGCCTCCTTCCTGTGGGGCTCCCTTGTGACAGTTGCCCACAACCTCCTTAGTCTCCTCTGCAGGTGCATCCATAGAGGAACCATGCTCCATCAGAATGCTGTATGGACTGTACATTTCTATTATATCCCCCCTCATCCTCCTCCTATCCTCCAGGGAGTATATGTTTACTTTCCTAAGCCTTTCCTCATAGGTCTTCCATTGCATTCCCTGTACCATTTTGGTTACCCTTCTCTGAACTGCCTCCACCCTATGTCCTTCTGAAGTTAGGGCCTCCAGAACTGGACACAGTATTCGAGGTGTGGTCTCACCAATGATTTGCACAGGGGCATTATTACCTCCCTCCTTCTGCTGGTGATGCCTCTGCCCATGCATCCTAGCATCTGGTTAGCCTTCCCCACTGCCTTGTCACACTGTTTTGCAACCTTTAGGTCATCTGTGATGATCACTCCCAGGTTCCTTTCCTGATCTCTGTCTCAGTGCCTCACCCCACTGTTTGTATGTTTCCCTCAGGTTTTTGTGCCCCTTATGCATTATTTTGCACTTTTTTGTGTTGAAATTCAGCTGCCAATTTCTTGACCATTCCTCCAGCTTTTTTAGATCACCCCTCATTCTATCCATCCTCCCCCCAACCCCGGTGTGTCTACCCTGTTACAGAGTGTTGTGTCATCTGTGAAAAGGCCTACATTTCCTTTAAGTCCTTCAGTAATGTCACTACAAAAGACATTTAAAAGGACCGGGTCTAGTACTGATCCTTGTGGCACCCCACTGGTCACTTTGCCTATTCCAAAGTGTGTTCCCATTTACCACCACCCTCTGAGTCCTATTGCTCAGCCAATTCTCTACCTATTTAATGACCTTAGTACCCACTCCTAGTCTCCCCAGCTTGTTTTTTAATCGTCTATGTGAATGGTGTCAAAGGCCTTGCTGAAATCTATTTAGGCCATGTCTGCTGTCCCTCCCTGATCCCCTTCCCTGGTTATCCAGTCAAACAACTCCATCAGGTTAGTTTGGCATGACCTCCCCGCCGTGAAGCCATATTGCCTCGGATCCCACTGGTGACATGGTGATCACTTAAGCAGTAAGGCATGACCAGGGGTTAGATTAATAGTCAGTTAATCACTCACTAGGGGTGTAATGTAGCATGAGGTACAGCCGACTGCTATTTTGCCCCCAGTTGTGATTGACTGTTAATCAAAGTCCTGGGATTGCCTTATTGCTATTATAAAAACATTATTCCAAAAGAAAAGTGTTAAAAGTGCACTTTTTGAATATTTTCCTCATTAAGAGTGTGGTTTTTAATAAAACTGTTCTTCCACCAGGAGAACTTTCACAAAACATAATATTTAGGTATTGTCCAGCTTGTATTTCCCATTGGTTCTATAGTCACCCTGCCCATTATTTAATAGTGAGATAATCTGCATGAAAACAGGATCTTTGCTCCTGAAGAGTTCATCTGTTCCTGCTGTCTTCTCCCTACCTGAAGTCATAGAGCACTGCTTGTGACATCACAGTTACTCCCATGGCAACAGATTGTAATGTCACAACAGAGTATTATGACTTGAAGTAGAGAGTAAGCTAAAAAGACAGATGAACTCAAAATGAACTCTAAGGGATAATCATATATTCATACACATTTCCTTAGTAATAAATTATGGGGAGGAGAAATATATAAAATATATATGGAATGCAAGTCGAATTCTGCCTTACTATTATGTTTTTTAACGTTTTCTTTGAGGCGTCAATAGCTCTTTAAGAATGCTGGTTCAGAATCCAAGTGCATTATTCCAATTATTCAGCAGTGCTAGAGGTTGGAACACTAGCAGGAAGAACTCATGTGCCATGGTGATCAGGATGTACATGACAGTGTAACAGGGATTAATGTAAGGCCGTCAGAATCCTTACAGTCAATCCGATGGCAGCATTTCTGAGACCCTTTTTTATAATAATCCTTTCCTTTAACAGTGATTACGTTACCTTACCCACTACTGATGTCAATCTGACAGGCCTGTAGTTTTCTGCCTCCTCCCTATATGGTAGTAATTGGGCAGATTGTGTAAGGGGAGCCCAGTAGTTCCCTAACTGGGGTAGCCCTACATAGTAAATGGTGAGGGTCTAACCATTAAACAGTATGAAGTGTAATTCTGTAATTGAACAAGCACCGTATCTACACTAGGATGTTGTAGGTGGTAGCTAAAGAAGTTTCAGCCAGACAGAGGAGATCTGGATTAGTACCAGGGAGTATTTCAAAGGCGATGGAGAAAGTCAGGGTTGGAGGGGAGGTGGGGCCCAATGTAATCTCTGAATTAGGGGCTCTGCAATCAAGCAGACTCAATAGACCATAAGGTCTTCTACTGGCTATTGTGTACAGTATGTTTGTATGTTGGCAATTCAGCTTATGCGGGAGTCAAAGTAGGTACTGTGTGAAGGGAAAATTAGAGAGCAGGGAGCACAGGTACAGCAGAGATATAGTTACCTGTAGGGACTGGGGGCACTCATCTCTTGGGCTACACTCTAGAGGAGCAGACACCGCCCCACAGGTAGGGCATTTGTGGAGCTCCACACACAGCTGATAGCAAAAAGAAAGGAAATATTCCAGCTGCAGCATGAGCTGAATTGATCCCCACAGATGCTTCCAGCACTCCCACTCCCCCAGAGGCACACTGGTCCAGAGGGCTGGAGGGTAACTGTGTATGGAAGGGATGGAAGGGCCTGTCACAAGGGTGTCATCCAGGTTCACCATATCCCAACCAAAAATAACTGCACCACTGGGGGAGGAGCAGGTATCAGACTCCTTCTGAGGGGGCTCAAGCCAGTTGGGAAAAATGAACATGATGACTTGGTGGTACCCCATGGTAAAATGAGGAGGAAGGCAGCAATGAGTATCCTAAAAGTAGATGCCTCTATACATAGAGGAGTGGAGATGGTGGTGGGAGATGGGGGAAGGGGAAAGGTGTAGTCAGATGACTTCCAGGTGCACCAGTTATTCAGAATATGGATAAGATGAGTAGGATTGCAGAGGAGGGAGCGTGGGATCTTGGAGTGCTGGTGCTCTTGGGTGCCAATGATCTGGTGAACCAGCCTATTAAAACAGTGAAGCATGACTTTAAAAGGCTTGGTACAGACTGAAGGCACACTAGGCTTCCCTGGCATTTTATGAGATCCTCCTTGTGTGGGGCAGGGTAAGGAGAAGGTCATTGTGAGGAAGGAAGAGATTGAGAAGTTAAATGGGTGGCTGAAGTGATGGTGTCAAGAAGAGGAATACCATTCTGTTGGAGACTGGGGAGCCTCTGAGATAGGAGGCACTTCAAGGGTGATGGCTTTCACCTAACAAGAGAGGGGCTAGTGCACTGGGGTAGAAGTTTGATGTCTACATTGGTGGACAGTTAAATTGACTGTGGGGGAGGCTGAGTCTGGGTGAAAAACAGAGGAAGGAGAGCATGAGGGGACCTAACTTGGACCCTCAGCACCAGAAATGAAGTCTAAAATCAGTGGGGAATGGATGCATCCTGACAGGGGTCTATAATAAGGAAAGAAAATGAATCAGGCAGCCCAGACATACAAAACTGGCAAGAGGCAAAGAATTCAGAAGAGAAAAGGAGGACAAAAGATGAGGGGTGTAGGTTCATCCTGGAAAGCAGTCTGCCTTAATGCCAGGCACCCAGGAACAAAACCAGTGAGTTCCTGACAAGGGTGCAGATATGGGATTAGATCCTGTAGCCATCACAGAAACATGGATCAATGGAGAAAGGACTGTGACTTAGCAGTACCAGGGTACACCATGTATAATTGAGTTGGGGTTAGGGAAAAGAAGGTGGGGTAACCCTTTATGTCAACGAAGGCACAGGGGTAGTAGAGGCACTAGAGGAGGGATCCACCAGGAAAGGGAGAGACAGAATTATTGTGGGTGCAGTTCATGACCGTATTGGTTAAGGAGCTGTGAATGAGGGTGATCTACAGACCCTCAGGACAATGGGTCAAGGGTGCAAGAGGCCACAAAGGGGAGGGAATGGTGGGGGGATCTCAATCTAACAGATACAGACTGGAATATTCCAGCATCTAAGAGCACCAGATGTCAGGCCCTGCTAGATACGTTGTAGGACTGCCTGCTTGTACAGTTGGTCAGAGCACCCACGAGGCAGGCTACCATTCTTGACATAGTGTTTACTAACTCAGAAATGGTAGGCAGAGTGTGGGTTGGGAAGTCACTAAGGTCCAGTGACCAAAATTGCATATGATGCAAACTGGCCCTGAGTACAAATACACACTTGTTAATGGCTGTTGTTCTGAATTTCAGAAGAGCAGACTTTGACCAGATGAGGACTTAATCAAGGATAAGTTGGGGGGAGTGGAGGGAATCAGGGGGGTGGGAGATAGTTGGGGAGTAATTAAAGGGGCCATTCTCAAGGCAACTAAGTCATGCCTGAGAACGGTTACCAAGGGTAACAGGCCCACCAGATCAATCTGGTTCTTGGTGAAGGTCAGGGAGGCAGTAAGGGAACATAAGGGCATTATTAGATACAAAGAGAACCAAGAAGGAAATGATGCAAATACCAATAAAAAGATGAGGGAGGCCAAAAATGTAGTCAGGGATGCAAAAGCAGACACAGAACTGCACATTGTAGAGGAAGTCAGGGGGGGAAATGTTCTTTAAATACATGAAGGGAAAAAAGGAAGACAGGAGGGGAATTAATAAATTGACTGAGGGGGCAGAGTAATAGAGGAAGATGAGCAGAAGGCAACTGTTCTTAACACCTACTTCTGCTCGGTTTTCACAGTAGAGGATAGTGGCATAAAAGCTGCTGCAAGGGGACCCCAGAAGTGAAGCAGGTGGTAATTATTGGAAAAAGGGTCAGAAAATGGCTTGTAGCCCTGAACATAGATAAGGCTCCAGGGCCAGATGGGATACATCAGAGGGTGCTCATGGAACTGGTATCAGAACTAGCTGAACCCCTGACAGGGCTATTCAATAGCTCACTACAGTCAGGGGTGATTCTGAAAGATTGGAGGGTAGCAGATGTAGACCTGCTCAACAAGGGAGGAGATAAAGAAGAACTAGGAAACTACAGGCCCATCAGTCTTACCTCCATTGTGCATAAACTAATGGAGACACTAGTCAAAGTGACCTAGTGGACTACCTGGAGAGAAATGGGTTCCAGGATAGTAAGCAGCCTTGGATCACAATAGGGAAGTCTTGTCAGACCAACCTGATAGTATTCTTTGACTAGGTAACTAGGGCAGTGGATAAGGGACAAACAGTGGATTTATTCTATTTTGACTTCAACAAGGCATGTGACCCAGTACCACACAGAAGGTTGCTAAAAGGTTAAAGGATATGGGAGCAGTGAAGGACCTAGTTTGATGGGTGGGTAGCTGGTTGGGAGGAGACAGCAGAGGGTGGTGGTCAACAGGGTCAAGTCAGGGGAGAGGGAGGTCATCAATGGGGTGAGATAGGATTCAGTCCTGGGTTCATTCCTTTTCAATATGTTCATCAGCGACACAGGAGAAGGAATATAGGGCAAGATGTGTCTTTTCATCGATGACACTAAGCTCGTTGGTAGGGTAGACAGTGAAGAAGGGGTAAGGTAGTTGTAGTGGGGTGTGCAAAGGTTAGAGAGAGAGGGTTCAAGGTTAAGCAGTTGAAATTCATTGCCAAATACCAAGTGATGCACATAGGGAACAAAAACCATAGGACTGACTATTAGATAGGAAGGGTTAAATTAAACACTACGTCTGAGGAAAGGGACCTCGGAATCATGATATATAACCCCCTAAAACAATTTAGCCAATACAACAATGCCTACAGAAAGGCAACCAAAATGTTAGGAAAGGGAACATTGTTTAACCAGGAGTAGTACACTAAGCAGAAGTTTGTTTCCAGATGTGACCTGGGAGCACAAGGAAGTTAAGTGACTTGCTCAGGATCACACAGTATGCACCTAGGCAGCTATGGGATTCAAACCCAGGTCTCCAGATCTGTAGCTCTGAACCTTAATCCACTCTGCTATACTGCCTCCTGGGAGGTGGATTAACATTAGAAGGAAAGAGGTAATACTACTATGCCCAGTTCTGAAATTCCCACTGAAGGAAAAACAAAGACAGGTTGGAGTCAGAGCAGCGTAGGTTAACCAAAATGATTCAGGGACAACAGGACAGATCCAATGAGAAGCGACTTAAGGCTCTGAACATGTACTCACCCAAAACCAAAAGGGAGAGAGCTGCTATGATAGACACCATCAAGTTCCTGAAAGGAATGGACAAAAAAGTTTCAAGTTTATTTGATGGACTTGTGGTCATAACAAAATAAAAGTAAAAACATGTTTAAGAGCAAATACAAAACAAGTAAGTATTTCAAAATCCTTGAAAACTGCAATTCAGGCTTTCACTTATACATCTGTTAGAGCTCAGACCAATTATTACAATAAGTAAATATAAAAATAATTGATAATGGAAAACTCAGTAATAATAATAATATTCACATTAATGTAGTGTGATAAATTGGGAAGAAGCTTAGATGATGCTTTCGCTTACTTGAGGTAATCCTACAGTAAGTGTAAACAGAACCCTGCAAGATTCATGTCTGGTCACTTACATTTCACTGTAGTGTATTGCAGTCCGTATTCCCAAATCCAAAATATAATTTGGAAACCAGTCCTTAGGACTTAAAAAGTACACTAAAGATTCACCCTGATACCATTATTAAATGCAATAAGTATCACATATGAGAACTTTAAGGTTTTGTCTGATAGTAAGTTATCAGTTCCATACATGACTGGAATAATGACTTCAGTTTCCAACTTTCCCTCCTAGAAAGTGATGTATCATAGTCAAGCAGACCCAGAAGTACGTGGTTCACATAAAAATTTAATCAGAAGTGAACAACGTATCAAGACGACAACTGTTAAAATAAGTTTATGGCTTTAATAAAGCCTGCAATTTTTTTTCCAGAGCTCAGAATTTGAGGATGAAAATAAGAAAATTACTCTCTCTTTAGGTAATTGATGTAATTTGGCAAGACTACCACCCAGATATGGTTTCCTTTGTTGATTGAAAAAGGCAGCACAGCGAAATATGCTCAAGATTATTGACCTCTCCATTTGCACAATTACAGTAAGGAGAAGGGACTTCATTTCTGTGCCACTTATAATATAAAAAACTTACTAAAATAAAGTTCCAGTCTATATCTTGTATATAAACTCATTTTGTTTCTGTTCTGAATATGGTCTAAATAAGATTCTGTATTAAATTAGTGTTTAAGAAATTTATATGAAATATGGATTTTGGAATTTTGACTATGGCAAGATCTTTTTTGGGCTGCAGTATCTCTACAGTAAATCTCTGTTTAACTTGTTCAGTTAGATAGATTTTTGGGATTATAGAAATTTAAATATTATTTGCTAGTCATGCAGTACACATTTCTTTCTTCTTAAAGTTTAAATATGGGAATTAAAAGACATTTTTGAATGTTCCTTCTGTTCCTCAAAACATTTTTAAGACATCTAGATTCACTGAGAGTTTAAAGATCCATAACAAAGATTGGCATCTTAGAATACTGGCTCAATTTCGCCCTTAATATATGTTCTGGGACACAGAGAGGGAGATTTAATAAATGCCTATATAATTTATTCAATATTTTCTCTAAGGGGAATTACATTAACCATACACCAGATTTCAGAGGCATATGTTATAGACACCATAACTTTGATATTTACCAACCCACCACGGAAAACCCATCATCATTTTTAATTGACATTAAAACTCCACTTATAGAAGACTGCAATTTTTGTTTAGACAAATTATGTGGCAACTTCATTTGAGGTCCCTACTATAATGGACACCTAAATATTCATATGTGTCGACTGTTTGCAGTTTAATATGATCTATAAAAAGACTATAGGAATCCTGTCTGGTGCTGCCAAAAACTACTGCAATAATTGTGTTTTGGTTTAGTTTATCGTAAGTATTGTTGAAGACATTGTATGTTAAACTTATCCAACATTCTCTGTAATACCACATCATCTGCATATGATAACTATCAGACTATTTTACCTATAACTCTGGGAAAATTACAATATTGTTCATATAATTGACAAATTATTGTATTTATATAAAGGTTTAATGATAAAGGGGCCAGAATGCAGCCCTGACAAACTCCTAGGTTTGTGTTTATTATTTTGTAAGACGTCCAGAGTTATTATATTGAATTTGAAACCACATACTCTGACGTAGTCTAATCAATATATCAAATAATTATGCATCAATCCCAGGGTTATATGAAGTACTCCACAGTCTTCCTGCTTCTGCTATCAAATGCCATTTTCAAGTCAACAAAACAACAGAAATGTTTTCCTTTCTTTATTGTGACATGCTTATTTATGATGTGAGAAAGAACCATACAGTGCTGTGTGGTTGATCAGTTTTTCCTAAAGTCATTTTGTGCTTCTTCTAAAATACTATTTGATTCTACCAATTATTCAAGCCTAGACAGAACAATGCAACAGAATTTTTTTTGCGTTGCGTCAATTAACCAAACTGATCTGTACATTTGAGGATCATTTAAAGGGCCTTTTTTGTGTATAGGACATATTATATTACTGGCCCAAGAGTTGGGAAATATACAAGTCTGTAACACATGGTTATAAAATTATATAAATGTAAGTATCCACCAATCTAAGGAAAGTTATCCTATCTGGTCCATGCTTTATTGTTCTTAGTCTGCAGAACTGCCTCCATAACTTCAGACCTTGAGAAACAAATTGGAATAGGCCATAAATGACTGGAAATATTTTGTAGTACTAAATATAATATACTATGACATTCGTCTTCTTCTGGATCATAATACACCTTTTGAAAATGTGTTTCCCACAGAGTTAGCTGAATATAAGTATCCAAAGGAGAAGAATAAGTATTGCAACTTGGCTACTAGAGTCAAACAGTGTTTAATGTTTTTTCTAACACTGCATGATGCAGTCTCTTCCAGCATCTTTCTGATGTATTTGCTTTTCCACAATTAAGAATGTATTATATTACTTTCTTTTCTTGTTCAAGAGATTTATGTTGGACTTTGATTTATTAAAACAAGTTTCTTTAATTTAATCAGTTCACTTTTAGCCAAGGAACATTTGCTGCTGAACCATGAATCTGACTTTTTCTTGTTATCCAAATATTCATATGATAAAGGAGCTATATGTAATAAAAGCTCATCCCAATAGCTGATCCTATTACCCTGATTCTGAGAATCAAAAATGTCTTGGTTTTAAATTCATGCTTTATTTATTTATTTATTCAATTTTGTTGACCGGGTAAGCCCACTGGGACCTGAGGATCTCTTTTTATTTATTTAGTTTTTGTTGACTAGGTAAGTGCACTAGACAAATCCTGCCTATTTTCAGGCATGACCCGGGGAAGGGGGATACAGATGAATGCCAACTGACCTTGAACCAGATTAAGCTGTTCGGAGCGACCCGGAGTTAGTTACATATAATCATAAAACAGTGCATACAGAAGCAGAGATCATGTAAAAAATACATTCATAGGTAGTCAGCTTGGGTCAAACAGGACATGGTGCATAAGGACTAGATGCTATAAGGGAGCAAATTAGTACAGGGCATTTATAACAAGCTTTGTAGGATACACATTTTGAAGCACTTGAGTGGGGCAGAACCCCACATAAGTATTCAGAGCAGTTAGAGGTAACTATTGTCATTGCATCATTCTTGTTCCACCCAGCCCCAATCTCAGTTGCAGGTACACTTGTTACTATTTAATAGGTGACCTCAGAGCCCAGTGCGGAAAGAGCTCAGTGTGTAGGCTGATTGCAGGACAGTAGGGAGCTTATTCCAGAGCAAGGGTGCAGAGTGGGCAAAGGATCTGCTACCAACAGTTGTTTTTGACCTGGGTACCACCAGTAGATATCTGCTGGAGGTCCATTCTCTTTGCTATTTCAAGATCTATGACTTTGTCAGGTGCATTTGTGTTAGAAAAAAATAGATCAATCTTGGAAGCTCTATTAGCAGAATGGTAGGTAAAATTACTATCCTTATCACTGGTGCTTCTACCATTAATAAGAATAAAGTCAATCTCATGTAGAATGTTTAATAGAAAATTCCCTGTTTCATTAGTTTTCTGGGGGCCGATTCCAAGATGAATGGCGTAAGTTGCACACAGTTGCAGAGTTCACCCCGTGCCAGGGACCCTACTCTGAATTCCAGGAGCAGCAGAGTCCCAGCACTTGTGACATGCAGGATACACCAGGTGTAGGCTACTGCTACATGCCTGGTTTATACAACCCACATGTCTCAACTTGCAGCTAGTGACAGGTGGCTCCCCAAGCCCCCCCCCCCGGCTCAGACCACCTCAGCAAACACCATTAGGCATGGAGGGAGCCAGGACAGATGGCACAGACATCTGGGGGGTGCACCAGATATGGGTCCCAGGGGCCCCAGATGATCAGGGGGTTGGAGACCAGGGGTGTGCTTGAGGGGGCTTGGGGACAGTATGATGCCATTGCTGCAGTGCTGCATGGTGACATCCGATTGTGCCAGCCATCAGATGCCACTTAGGACAGCTCTGAGCTGCCATAAGTTTGGTATGCCACTTCACCTCTTGGAATGGCAACTACAGGTTATGACAGCTGCCCTCCTGGAATTGGGCAATCTGGCTGTCGTAAACTACACTTGCACTAGGCGTTGTGGGCTGTGGCATAGTGGGTGGCATAACCCACGAATGTCATCACCTGCAACTGCCATGGTGCATGTCACAACTTTGAATAGGGGCTGGTGTATTCACTGGCATAAGTAGCAAGATATGCCATGGGGTTTGGCGTATCTCGCCTTACACCTGCGTATCCCCTCCTGGAATCGGGCCTCTTGTCTTTACAGCTGGTAATAGGATTTAAGTTTTAATTTAGAATTTTTATTCTTTCCTGATGCTTTTCAATCATGTAGTCATTATTTAAATTATATTGACGAGGGATATCCTCAATTTTAATTCACCAGCTAAATAGATGTCATAACCAGTATACTTGTCTATTATTTAATTCAAAGTAATACTTATGTTAGTTCAGGTTTCTGAAAAGTTGGATGAAGAAATTTTTGGAGGGACATATGCACAAAATGACATTTTTTTGTACTTTTCCTATAACCTGAACCACTAACAAGTTATTAAGTTTGGTTGGATAAACAACAGAGCTAAGATCTCTCTGATGTTTTACAGCTGTAACCAAACCCATGTTATTCCTATCTTGTTTATATGATCACATCCCTTTAATCAAAAATATGTCAAATCTTGGTAGTTTAGGAAACTATCCTGCCCATCAGGTCTCTCCTAAAGCATAATTAATATCATGTGATAAAACAAAAGACATACAGTCTTTATCAGCAAGCTTAGATGATAAGCTGTCTATATCCTATATAGTCTATATAATAACCAGTGCCAGCTGTGACTGCTTCCACTAGCCTGGCTCTATCAGATGCCCAGCACTTAACTAACCCACTCCACCCTTCCACAACCTACCTGACCTGTAGCACTTCTCCTCCCCCTACTTTCCCCACTCCCCACCCTCCTTCTTACTCTTACCCATCCCTCACCCTACCTCTACCAGCTATACAGACCACTTCTCACTCCCACCTCTGCTCATTCTCACAGCTGCCTCCTCCTCCCTCCCTTTCTACCCCACCTAGTTAACCTCCTTCTGTCTCTTCTTGGGTCTGTTTTCTCACCCATCACATCCCTACTTCCCACCAAACCCCACTCACCCCCCTTCCTCCCATTTCTACCCACCAAGTCAACTCCCCTCCATTCCTAGCAGGACTGTTCCCCACTCACTCAGCATCCTCAATTTGTCCTCCTCCCTCTCTCACTCTGTGCCTCCTCCCCCTTAACAATTATGTTGTCAAGGCCTCCTTGGCTGATTCCTTCCCCTCTGTAGTAAGCTACTCACCCAGTCCTCCCCCCTCCCCATTATATGCTTATGCCTTCTCTCCTTTGTTTCTGACAATGGGCTGATTTGTCCATGAATTGCTTAATTGTTTCCTGCATGCACCCAATCCTTAATGTATTCGAATTGCTTGAGTGTCTGCTGTATTGCCACATACCTTGTTGTAGTGTATTGCTCACCTATGCAACTTTACTCCTTGTAACTGTTGTCAGCCTACTGTTTGCCACATAATCTCTTCCTTCCTATAACCCGACTGACGTGGAACCCATGAATGAGCTTCTGCTCAAAGGTTGTATTCCAAGAATTCAATAAAATAAATAAAATAAAATCCTAAGACAGTATTATTAATTTATTCCAAAAATGTGTGTTCCATGTAAGAGAAGACTTTGTCATAGGTGGTCAAAGAAAATAAACTGTGAGGAAAAATATTCAGCAGGAACTGTGAATCAAAAACATGGGGATATGAGTGAAAGCTGGGGGTATAGATTCAGAAGGTGCAAGAGAAAGTTTTATTTTACAGAGAAAGTGGTTGAGCCATGGAACAGTCTGTTGCAGAAGTGGTGGATGCAAGAACCACTAAAGGTTTCAGACACGGCTGGGGCTGAGTAAAGGCTTAATAGTTACTCAGGGGGGATAGCGGTAGGGCAGGAAGCATGCCCAAGTAGATAATAGGTCCCGTGGCAGGACAGGGTATAACAGGGCAGACTGAATGGACCAATGGTGTCTTTTTCTCCCAACATTTTTTTATTTTTCTGTGTTAAATCATTGTGCATCTTGCATTGCTGGTTGGTCAGTGCTGACAGTTTTAACATTAACATTTGGAGATGGCAGTATGCAGAGAACGTCAAGTCTAAATCTGAGTTTTAAAAAAGAAACATTAAGAAAGACACATAACCAAATGCAAGAATTATACTTAATATGAAACAAGCCAGGTGTGGCTCATGATAGCTCAGCAATTGCACTTGATGAACTCGCTAGGTTCAAGTTCTACTTTAAAAGGCTTACCTGGGTGGATGAGCATGGCTACCTAACCAGGACTAAAATTAAAACCAGACTTGGCCCAGACAACATCCACATGAACTTGTTAAAATTAGGCATTAGATAAATCACCTATCCACTGCATCTGATCTTCAGTCTGTCCCTTACTGCATGGCATGTCCCTGAACTGAGAAAAGACTCATGTAACCACATTATATAAAAGGGGAGATGCAAACCTGCAAACCTGCAATCCAGCTCCTACCCCATCTACATTCTATCCCCCTTATCCAAAACCTTATTGGGAGTTGTGAAGGACCAGCTCATAGACTACCTGAGTCAGCACAAGCTTGTGGCTAATGAGCAATATACATTCAGAAGGAATATTGGCCCAATGACGGCACCCCCTGGAACTCACAAATTCAGTCCACTGCGCTCAGGACAGTGGGGAAATGGCTGGTCCATATAAATAAATATATATAGCTAGATAGATATATATATATATCCCTTACCAAGGCTTTTAATCTTGTTAATCATGCCCTCCTCTGTCAGAAACTACTTAGCCTGGGCTTTTCTGAAGTCTCAGTCTGCTGGTTTAAATGCTACTTTGCAGGCAGATCACAAACTGTGAAATGTTGCAATACACTATCTGATGAAAGGTCCGTCAGTGTAGGTATACCCCAAGGGTCAATCTCAAGATCCCTCTTCTTCAGCCTATTTATCAAAGTCTTTGACTGCAGTTCAATGGGTGGGAGCAACTAGCAACTCCCCCCCCTGCCTGAGCAATTTAAGTCAGTTCCTGCAGTCTCATTCAGATCCATTCTTTCTTTGCTGTGGATGGAGGCTCTGCTGGAGCTCTGTGCTCCCTTCCTCCTCCAGTGTTTATCTCTTCCTTCATTTTGTGCTTGTTGGGATTTATGCTGCCTTGTGCCTCTGCTTTTCTAGGTCTGTGTTTTGCTTTTTTTGCCTACTGGCTGCAATGTTGCTTTTGTCCCTGATTCCTACTGTACTTTCCTTCTCTGTCTACTGTTTGTCTCTGCTTTGTTTCTTTTTAGGAGATTCCTAGTTCTCAGCATCCTGCCTTTGTCATTTATTTTGCTTTGTGCTTATTCAGTCTCTATGGTTATCGTGTTTCTGTACCATTCACAATCTCCCTGCTTACCTACACTGTTTTTGTACCATTGCAGTCTCCTGTTTGTTTAAACTCCTTAATTGCCTACACCTGGCAACCACTCCCTTTTGGGTTCAGTGGTTTCACTACTCACTCCAGCAGCACACTGCTTCCTCGTTTGATTCCTCAATGCTATTGCATTCCATGCCATTGCATTTCCAAATAACATTTGTTCATTCTCTACAGCTTCAACATGTGCTCCTCCAACCTCTAGTGCTTGCTGTCTTTTCATGTCAAATGCAGTCTCCCTGCATACCTACACTATTGTTTCTACTATTTGCAGTCTCCTGTTCATCTCAGCTTCTTAATTGCTTACACCTAGATGGATCGTACCCTAGCAACCACTCCCTTTGGGTTTAGTGGTTTCATTACTCACTCCAGCAGTACTCTGCTTCCTAATTTCCTAGATCCTTGTGGAGCTGGTTACCTTATGAATCTAAATTGAGGTATTCCTCCCTGAGCTTCATGTCTAAGCTTGTCCACAAATTCACATCTCCTTGCCTCAGTGAGACTATATGTCTAAGACAAGCTCCACGTGCCCTCAGATTTGCCTCCTTCCCCTTCTCATAAAGCCAAAACTGTATCTAGCCATTGCCTGCAGGTCATTTTCCTTTGTGGCAGTATCTGACTGGAACTCCGTTCCTCCATCCGTTCTGTCCTGCTTGTCTCTCCCCATGTTCCAATCTAGTCTGCATGCCTCTCTCTCTCTCAGCCTCTGTATTATGCTCCTGTTTCTGTTGATGCCTTATCTATTCTCACTCTACCCTGTTCCTTTCTCCTCCCTCCTCCTACCTAACCCTTGAACCTTGCCCCTTTCCCCACCCTCTGTCCTTATCTTCATGTACTGCCTGCTCATTGCCCAACCCCCCTACCCTACATTTATCTTTCAGCTTTTAGGTCTGTAGCCTGTAGTCTCAATTGTCTAAACCTTGTAATTATGACTTTATTGAAGTGTATATCTTTATCATGCTTTGTCATATTTTATGTATTATATTTTTATACCCTTTTCATGCTGTATGTCAATTTTTGTTAACTTGATTTGCTTTTCTGTTTTATTGCACTGTTCTGTATTGCTTGTTGCAACCCCAGGTTGATCCTGAAAAAGAGACTGTAATTGTCTCAGTGGACTTACCAGGTTACCAAAACTCAACTAAATAAATAAATAATTGGATTCCCCATGTTACTGCATTTCATACTAGTACTAATTATTGCTTACTATTTTGTCATACTCAGTGTTACCAATGCCAGTGTTAACAGTTGCTCCCCACCACATGCTATCTCACTGTCCTCAGTGCTAACAGATGCACTTCACCTCATGCAGTCTCATACTCAGTGCCAACAGTTGCACTCACTCATACAGTCGCTTAACTTACTCTGTGCTAACAGCTGCACTACCAGTCATGCTGTCTATTGATGTTCTCAATTTTTCCAGTTGCATTCCTAATCCTGTCCTCTCAGTTGCATCCCTGTCTCTCTCTACCTAGCATGGCTCTGCCCCCTTGAAATCTGCATCTTGAGGGTGGGTCCCTCACCGGGGTGGGGTCCTTCTCATAACCATTAGGGTGAGAAGGTCCTCTGCTCTGGGGGAAGCCTTTGGCCATTCTGACGGCACCTCTTGATGTAGCATTTAAGGCTTTGGCTGCCAGAAAGAGGGGCTTTCAAGTCCCAGGGGGCTCTTTTAGCTGCTGACAGCATCGGCAACACCTTCAAAAGTTATTCTCCCTACAGCCACCTACAGTGCAGCTGGTCTCCATTCTATACCCTCCCTTGTCATTCCTACCCCTCAAGTGTGAAGACTGTTCTATCCTCCTATTCTCACCCTTCCAGGGCACGGGCTTACCCCTCCTGGGTTTGTCTTCTTCCCCAGACTTTGCTTGGAGGCCTGGTGAGTGCCTTTCAGTGGCCGTTGCTCTCCTCCTCAGTTGGAGTGGTGGGCCCCAGCAGGGTTCCCCTTTAGGGGTAGAGGTCTCTACATGCTGCACCCCATGGCTTTCCAGTTAGGACAGAGTGAGAGCCCTTCCTCTAAAAATCTCCCCTGTATTGGGTCTCTAAATTGCAGTAGTAAGTCATCATTTAATTCATCAAAAGCCTGGAGGGAAGATGATCAAGGCATTGGATCCCCAAAGGTTTCCCCCTCATAGGGGGGGTTTCCTCTCCCCCATGCTGAAGGTCATAAAAGTTTAAGTGAACCATCAAGTTGTATATCTATAGTAGTACATTTGACCCAGGTACGTTTCCACTGTTCAGTTGGGGTTGGATGGTGGCCTTCTTTCTACATTGTTGTTCCTTCTCACCTTATGGAAGTCATGCCCCTTCTGCTATCAATACCAAAATCATCAGTCATAGTACAATCCTCCTATGTCTGTTACACGTTGTCACTACTCTCTTAATCCTTGCTTATCCAGTTTCTGCATTAAGCACTTGCTGCTTGACTTTTTTGGGGTTCCTTCCTAAGGTACCGTTAGCCTAAAGGAACTATTTTCCTGAGGCACCTCTAGGGGCAGAACCCTCCTCAAGAGGGTTCCTATTGATTTATTTATTTAGTTTTTGCTGACCGGGAAAGAAGGACTAGACAATTCTGCCTATTTTCAGTCTTGTCCCAGGAGAGGGGGATACAGATGGATGCCAACTGACATTGAACCAGATTGAGCTGTTGGTGCTATTTTAGTGAATGCCTTCACAGTACTCTGACAGGGTAGTAGTTCCCCATGGGCCAGAGAGTGTGAACAGCCAAAATATCTATTTATCACAGTCAACAACATAAGCATTCAAATTCCATCTATCAATAAAACTGCACAAGCATATACAGTACTCATCACTAAGTTGTGTACACACATTGAAATCAAAGTCTATGACTGCTGTTCATTGGTTGGGAGCAACTGACCACTCCCCCTACCTGAGCTATTTAAGTCAGCTTCCTGCAAACTCATTCAGATCCATTCTTTCTTTACGTCACCATCCTCTCCTCCTCCTCCTCCTCCTCCAGTAGCACTCCTCTCCCCTTGGGGGCTCTCTCCTAAGGTACCTTTAGTCTAAAGGAATTAGCTTTCCATGGCATCTCTAGGGGTGGAACCCTCCTCACGAGGGTTCCTCTGCCTTCATGGTACCCCAGCAGGGTGATAGTTCCCCGTGGTACAAAGAGTGTGAACGGCCAAAGTATCTATTACAGTCAACAACATAAACATTCAAATACTATCAATGACATTGCAGAAGCATACTGTATACTCATCACTAAGTTGCGTACAGACATTGAAATAAACAGCTGCCATCTGCAGATTGACCAGTGTAATGCTTAATGCGGATAACGCTGTCATCTTCTCCTTTGACAAAAGCCTAGAGAAGCTAAGGCAGAGGCTTCAGATACATTTTACTGCCATTCAGACACGGTTCACATCCAACTTGCTTGTTATGAATGAAAAAAAGACCAAGTGTATGCTGTTTGACACACCCGTAACATGGCTCACACCTCCCTTGCCCTAACTATTACCTCATGAAAGGGGGACAGGACCAGGCAGAAAAGGAGGGGACAGAATAGGGGGATGGGGAGGAGAAGTGGAGTGTGGCAGGTGACTGGAGGGGAGAAGAGGGATGAGGAATAGGGAGACTAGAGAAAACAGGGGTAAACTAGGAATGGAAAAAGGGGAGCCCATCAGTAGGGGGAATAGGGGGTTGTGGGGGAGAAGGACAGCTGTAAAGTGTCCAAATAGCACAGTAGCTTGTGGATGGTAGTGGAGTGTCAAAATGGTGCGATAGGTTGTGGTAGTGGGTTGGAGAAGGGGTAGAATAGAAGGTAGCATGGGGGAGTAATCAGATGAAGGGTTCAGTTAGGAGACAGAAGGTAAGTCAGGGATAGAGGAGTAGAGGCTAGTGTGCAAGGTATTGGGAGGGTTGTGAAAGGTGGCTAACAACAAGTTCAGTTAGGGGAACAGAAATTGTGAAGGGCTAAGAAAATTGAAGATGGGGAAGAGGAAAGTCTGATAGGTGGTGGCAGTGAGTTCCAAAGCTTTGGGAAGCGGTAGGAGAAAGCTTCCTGTCCTATGGAGGTAAAGTGATAAGAAATAGCTAGAGTACATGCGTCAGTAGAACTGAGAGGGTGGGAGGAGGGAGACAGAGAAGAGAATAAGGAAGAGAGGTAAGAGGGGAGAGTCCCAAACTAGAATTTAGAAGTGCACTTGGCACAATGTGAAAAACGTCTACACTCAATGGAGGGGAAAGCTAGACAATGATACAAGGTACAGTGATGTGTGTGGGAAGGTCGTCAAGAGCAAAGCAACAGAAAGCACCGAAGAGAGTATCCAACCTGGTAATAGAAGACTTAGGAGCAGCACTGTAGGCTATGTCACAATAGTTAAAGATAGGGAGTATCGTTTTATGAACAAGATCATGCCTAACCAGTAGAGGTAAGGAACTACGGATCCTATAAAGGGTGGCGAGTTTGGGGCACAGTTTTTTCAGGATGGTGTCAATATGTACAGAAAAGTTATGGTGTTGATCAAGCTAAACACCCAGGTATTTGAAAGAGGTGGTGTCCTCTAGTATTGTCCTATCAAGAGTGTGGAAGGAGGGAAGGAAGGGCAGTCTAGAGAGTTTCTGCCTAGTAACAAAGGTCATGGAGACTGTTTTCTTGGTGTTTAGGAAGAGTTGATGTGAGCTTAGCCAGCATTGAACATTATTGAAGTCAAGCTGTAGTCTGAAAGTCACATCGGAGGGAGACTGGCCAGAGGTGACCAAGACCATGTCATTAGCATACATATGGATGGAGGATGAGAAGCATACTGATGGTAGGTCATTCAGAAAAGTTGAGAATATGACAGGGCCAAGTATGGAGCCTTGAGGCACACCAGTAGAGATGGGTAGTGAAGGGGAAGTAGAGTCAGCTATTTTAACAGACTGAGCTCTACCTACCAGGTAAGCTCTGAACCAGTTGCAGGCAGACAGAGACAAGCCAGCTGATGAGACAGTTTCATGGATGAGGGACCAGGAGACTGTGTTGAAAGCCTTGGAAAGGTCAACAAAGATAGCAAAAGTGATGTGACCTCTATCCATGGCTGAATGGATAGTCAGTGAGTCTAAGTAGGGAAGTGGTTGTGGAGTGATTCTTCTGAAAACCAGATTGAAAGGGAGTGAAGAAGGAAGAGTCATCGAGGAATGAGGAGAGTTGGGAAAGAACAAGGTGTTCCTGAAGTTTAGCCAGGGTGGATAGAAGCAAGATGGGGCAGTAATTCCCATGAGATGAGATAAATGTATTGCTTGCTGAGTAATGTATTAAACTGCTGAAGAAAATTCCTCAGATCTGATCGATGTAAGAGGTCAGTTCTGTGAAAGTTCCTTCGGCAGTTTAAACCATGAATCTTCAATTCATATATTCATTCCAAGTTCAGTGAGTCATTGAACTGCAGAATGAATGTATGAATTGTGTATCACCTTCACTGGCCCCATATTAATGTAATGCTTCACTCCCTGGTGTCTAGTGGCACTCCCAACCCCCTGATCACCATTCCCCTATCATTAAATGTTTTCCTTTCATCTAGTGGCCCTCCACACTGCCTACACTGGGCTGGTTACAGCAGCCTGCCACCCCCCTTGCCATAGTCTTTGGGCCCATTGCCGCACTGCTGCGGGGAGCCCATAGGGCAACCGGCAGACCCCTCCTCTCACCATCTCAGCCGGCCACCATATGCAATGAGAGGGAGCCTATATTTGCATTATTATACAAAAAGTGCTTTTATTTGCTAATTAGCATATCTATCATGCCTCTGATAATTAGCATATCTATCGTGCCTCAGTAGTCTTGATAATGGTATTCTAGATATACCCTGTGATTGTGGGAATCCCCACTGGCTTTAATAAAGAATATCAGTTTATCTGTAAATAATAGCTAGCAATTTCTGTCTGATTTTGAGAAAGTGAAGTCAGAAGTGACAGTTTTTCCAACTCTGAATTTGACATCACATCTGCAAAATTGTCGAGAAATAATCATACAGTTCCGACACTGTGTGATATCACACAATAAAAATGCTGACATTTACATGGCTAAGCAAGAGTTTTTGTGAGTTCTGGCAGTTCCTATGGTTCCTGCTGCACTTAATCTGTGATTCTCTTTATCAGTGTAAATGATATAGAGACTAGGTAGTCTGTAATTGCATCTGAGGGTTATGATAACTTTCGTTTGATAAATACAGTAAACCACATGAACTTTTTCTCACAGCTTCAGACATTGTCATAGCCCCAGGCCCTTCACTGAATGTTTTTCTGTTGGATGGCAATTTTCATCCAATAAAATGTTATGTGGCAGCCCCCCACCACACACACACACACTGAATGTACAGTGTTTATCTTTCCATAGCGTGGTAGGTATAACATTAAGAATTCTCCAACACTTAAAAACAAGATGAGATATTGCACTAGACTGTCATAGGTTCATAGGAGCTTACAAATTTGAGGGAAGAACCCTTAGTGAACTCGCCACCACAAACCTAGTGGCAGAGTAGAAACTTTCTATTTCCCATGTGTTGATCAAGATTCCTCTTAAACTGCTCAATAGAAGCACTACATACTACAAATTGGGGTAAAGAATTCCAGATTGAAGAAACTCTTCACGTGAAATAATTATTCTTTTTTGTAGTATGATTTATGTTTGCTTCTAATTTTAATTTATCAGATATTGTATTTTTGTTTGTTAGTTTTCTTTGAAGGCACGTTTCAAATAGGGCAGGGTCATTAAGATCCCTGTAACTTAAGCAAAGATCTCTCCTCAAGGATGTATAGTCAAGGGAAAAAGAGCCCTAAGGTAGTTAATCTAGCCTCATATGAGAGATATTTTATGTTGTTAATATTTTTGGTCATTCTTCTCCGGACTCGCTCTATTGAGGTTTTTGTGCCAGTAGAAGTTGGGGCATGAAAGGAGGCACAAACGTCAATCTCGGTTCTTATTATACTAGAAAATAAGGGGATTATGACATCAGGTGTGCGACTTTTAATATGTTTCAGTATACAGGTTGTTATTCCATGACACAATTTTTTATTGATTTATTTATGTGAGTGTTAAATTTCATATCATTAGTAATAGTGATTCCCAAGTCGATTTCTGTTTCAACTACCTGTAATTGGATGGCCCATTATGTGGACTATCAATCGGAAATCTCCCGTAAGAAGGCAGAGTTCCTGTCCCGTGAGATAGCTGCTTCAAGAAATTGACCAGCTCAGCTCTTCCAGACCGTGGACAGACTGTGCAATCCAGCCTGTCTGCGGGGTCGGAGAGCCTTTTCACAAATAAAGTGCGATGAGTTTGCTCGGTTCTTTGAGGATAAGGTGTCATCGATCAGGTTAGAGATCCACGGTATGGGTTCTAATGAGTGTGGCAGTGATTGATGTGGTGTGGCAGGGCCTTGGTCTGCCTGGACAGATTCTGAACAGCCAGTGATCATGGATATCATGAAGATTGTCAAGGGCTTGCAACCGACTTGCTGTAGTTTGGATCCTGGTCCTCCGTGCCTCCTTGTGGGGTGCATGGATGTGATTGGACCAGTCCTTGCCGAGATAGTCTGGTGCTCTTTGGACCAAGGGGTGTTTCCAGAGTCTTTGAAAGAGCCTATCATGACACCCCTGTTAAAGAAGCCTTCCCTTGACCCGGACTGTCTCGCTAACTACAGACCAATCTCTAACCTGCCCTTTTTGGGCAAGGTTATTGAGAAAGTAGTCGCGTTGCAGCTCGATGATTTTCTTACCACCCATGAGGTCTATGATCCTCTCCAGTCCAGTTTCAGGAAGAGGCATAGTACCAAGACAGCATTGGTTTGGGTACTTAATGATCTCCTAAGAGCGAGAGATTGGAGAAGCCGTTTGATGTTGGTCCTCCTTGATCTCTCTCTCTGCAGTGTTTGACACCGTGGACCATGGGATGTTGCTGGATCGCCTGCGGCTCTGCTGCAAACTGTCGGGGACAGTACTTAGATGGTTCTACTCTTTCCTCACAGGCAGAAGTCAGAGGGTAGTCTCAGGAATTTTTTCCTCTGCTCCCTTTGCTCTGTCCTGTGGGGTGCCACAGGGCTCTGTGCTTTCCCCCATGTTGTTCACGGTGTATATGCTGCCTTTGGGAGACATTATAAGGCGTTATGGGCTGAGTTTTCACTGCTATGCAGATGACACTCAGCTCTATATGTCCTTTGTACCTGAACAGAATGATGTCTTATCAGTCTTTAATAACTGCCTCACTGAGATTCAGGACTGGATGAATGCAAACTGGTTGAAATTAAACCCAGATAAGATTGAGGTGTTGGTTGTGCACCCGGGCCATCGTGTAGAGAAGTTGACGCCTGGGTCCCCCTCTGGCCTTGTGTTAGGAGGTAACCAGTTGAGACCTTCCGAACAGGTGCGGAATCTGGGTGTAATTCTTGACAGTGAGTTAACGTTGAAGGCACAGGTATCTACCGCTGTCAAGTCTTCCTTTTACCATCTGAGGAATATCGCCTGGATAAAACACCTTGTTCCACATGATGACCTTCCTGTGTTGGTCCACGCCTTTGTTTCCTCACGTCTTGATTACTGTAATGCTCTATATCTAGGGTTGCCAGGGATGTATCTCCGTTGCCTGCATCTGGTGCAGAACACTGCAGCCAGGTTGTTGACTGGCTACCGAGAACTTGCCATATCACTCCTGTGCTGCGTGAACTGCACTGGCTGCCGGTGTGATGGAGAATCACCTTCAAGGTCACAGTGCTGACCTATAAGACCCTACACGGTCATAGACAGGGCTACTTGGAAGATGTCCTTCGACCTTACTGCCCTTTCCACCCACTCCACGCCACTGATGAGGGATTGCTATAGATTCCCAGGGTTTGCCTTCAGTCATCTGGGGCCAGAGCTTTTTCTTTCATGGCCCTAACCCTGTGGAATTCTCTACCTCGTCAGATTAGAGAGTGCCCATCCACGGAATCATTTAAGGTGTCTCCGAAGAGTTATTCATTCGTATTAGCTTTTGGATAGGTTTATTGCTGCTTTTTATTGTTTTTATGTCATTATTTATTATGTAAGATGTTGTTTTGTACTTGCACTTTGATATGCTGAAATGCACATTATAAATAAAATTTGATTGATTGATTGAAGGTATATTGTGCTAAACTGTTATTTTTTCCAAAATGCATGACCTTACATTTGGCAATATTAAAATACATTTTATTATGAGTTGCCCATGATGCTAATCAATTTAAATTGTTTTGTAAAGCGTGGATTGATTGTGTATCATTTGTGATACAACCAATTTTACTGTCACCGGCATCTTTGTTTATCCAGACCCCAAGTGTGCTTTGCATAGATGATATCATAATATTGAATAATACTGGCCCCAGGACCAATCCCTGGGACACTCCACTGGTAACTTTAATTGAGTTAGATACTTGGCCTTTGATTTTAAAATACTGTTCTCTGTCCTTTAACCCTGAGTTGATCCATATAATTTTCAGGTTCAATTTAATCCTAATAAGGTGTTCAAGCAGTATTCTGTGAGAGACGGTGTAGAAGGCCTTTTCATAGTCCAGAAATATTACATCGACTGGGAAACCATTGTCCAGTGCATGACTGACTGTCTCAAAAAAGTTTATTAAGTTACTTTGGCATGATCTGCCATGAATAAAACTGTATTGTGTAAGGTCAATAAAATCCGAAACTTGGACGTGTGTAACAATTTTTTGCAATAGTATCCTTTCCATTAATTTCCCTATTCATGATGTGAGACTGATGGGTCTATAATTAGAAGGGTTTTGCTTAGTACACTTTTTATGTATAGGAGTTGCCTTAGCTTTCATCCAATCATTTGGTACAACACCTTCATTGACTGATGTATTAAATAACAGTACAAGTATGCCAGATAATTCATTTACCAGTTCTTTTAAGAATGTGGGCAGCATATTGCATGGTTCAGCAGAAGAATTAGTCTTGACAGAGTTTATAGATGCCATGATTTCAGATTTTGTAAATACTGGATTGCCCATGTCATGTGTAACTATTTTATATGGAACAATTAACACTGGTTTCAATATTTCTGCCATTTTGTTTGTTTTAATAAGGTGAGTCCTCCTCTGTCCACATTCAGTTTCTTAGATAATTGTATTTTAGACAATTTAGCACAAACTGTTAAAGTGTGTGTGTGTGTTGGTGGAGTGTGCACTACATGACAGAAGCATCCACTTTGCCACTAGCATCCTGCTAACTTGTATCTTGTTGCAGTCCCCCCCGACCTCAGTTACTGAGGTCTATTTGTCCGAAACCGTAGCACTATGTCAGGATCACGCGCCCAAAAACAACACGGTCAATAACCATGCCTCACTGTCAGTACAAAATCACATGGTCTACAATCATGCTAGATTAAATATACTATCTCTGAAACTGCATGGCACTGTTTGACTGCATGGTTTTTGACCTCGCATATTTGCTGTTGCAGTTTTGACCAGACACCTGAAACTGTTACTCAAGCAGGCAACAACGTCAATTTCAGCACATTATTTACAGTAGCATACAAAGTTGAATGCACTCAGTAATCATCTCTCTCAGCTGGTACAATTGACATTACGCTGTTGATGTTGTACTGACTGTATATAAAACTTGTGGTTGCCCCCCACAAAAAATGTCTGAGGTCCTGAAAATGGCATCATTTGACACACTGCCCTGCTGCCCCCTCAACACCACCAACACACACAATCCATTTAGGCAGCACTGGTGGAGGGCTGACCAGTACTACCCACCTAGCACTGCACTATACATAAGGGTAGCTGTCACGTGGCCAAAATGTAGCAACTACTGCTGCTAGATCAATGACTGGAGCTACTGAGTGGCAGCCTCCTGGCAAATGCTAACGGCCACCACTGCTGGGCCACTTATATGCAATAAAGAAGGGCTCGGTCCTGAGATCTCTCATCCTGTTGTAATTAATCCTAGTTACCGTTCATCTCCCTGAAACAGATCCTCAGCTCCAGGAAGAGAAGAGTGCAGTAGAAGTAAGTAAAGTAAAGGAGGTAAACTAAACTTTTATTTGTATTTGGTGGTCAATCCTAGAGGATCTGAGTGCCATTACAGGTAAAACAGGATCATAAGCAGCATAGAACCTACAATACCATTATAATAAATAACTCAATAACTTATTTAAAATAGTTAAAAACTATCTAAAAATGCTTTATTAAAGAAGTAGGTCTTCAGGCCCCATTTAAAAACCTCTGCCAATTGAGCCTCTCTCAAAGATTTTGGCAATGATTTCCAGAGAACTGGGCTGGCCACCTCAAAGGAGCGATCTCCCAATGTTTTCAGCTTGGCCCTCAGAACCACCAGGAGACCCTCAGTGGAGGGGTGGAGGGAATGTACCAGGATTGATGGAGTTAGCAGGTTGGACAGGTAACCAGGGTCCTGCCATATAGGGCCTCATAGGTGAGCAAGCCCACCTTGAAGATGATCCTCTACCTGACAGGCAACCAGCGCAGATCCTGCAGGACTGAGGTCACATGCCAGGACCTAAGCAGGCCCATCAGCAGCCTGGACATCCCATTCTGCACTAGCTGCAGTCGGTGAAGTATCCCTCCATTGACACCAAAGTACAGAGCATTACAGTAGTCCAGCCTGGAAGTCACAAAGGCATGTACCAGTGATGGCAAGTCTTCTGGCAGAATGAAGGATTTAATTCAGGTGATATTCATTAGGTGGCAAAAACCACTTCTGACAACAGACAACACCTGAGCTTCAAGTTTCAGCCTGTCGTCAAGGATAAAACCCATATTTTTAACCTTGCGGGGAAGCCATCAATGGGATAGAACCCGAGACCAAACCTGTCACCACTCCAGAGGCATCCTCATCATGCCAGCGACCAGGCTCAGTCACCAGCACCTCCGTCTTGTCAGGGTTCAGCCTCAGTCATCTAAAGAACATCTAGTCCTGAATCTCAGCCAGGCATTTATTTAGCACCACGATGGCACCCTCAGTTCTAGGGGAAAATGATATGTACAACTGTGTATCATCTGCACAGGAGTGGAAACCCAGACTGTACTATCTAATGAGCTATCCCAGGGGCAGTATGTACACCATGAACAGCATCAGACAAAGGATCAAACTTTGAGGAACTCCACATGACATGGTTTCAAGGAGGAGGAGAAATTCCCCATCACCACTCATTGCCTCCTGTCAGAGACATAGGACTCAAATGATTGGATGACTGTTCCAGTGAGGCCACCATACACTCTAAGGTGATCCAAAAGCACAATGTGGTTCATGGTGTCAAGGGCTGATGAGAGATTGAGGAGGATGAGAATTGACTATTCTCCTCTATCCCTTGCCCTGAGGAGGTCATTTTTGCACCCAAACTAGTGCTGTCTCTGTGCTATGTCTAGCTCTGAAGCTGGACCAGAATGGTTTATAGATGTCAAAAGTCGAGAGGTGCTCCTCGAGCTGCAGAGCCACCACTTTCTCAACAACCTTTTCCAAAAAATGGAAGATTGGAGATAGGTCTATAATGGTATTCTGTGAGGTGGGTGCATGAGGAAGGGCGCCGTCCATAATGGTGACTCCTTCCCAGCGCAATCCCTCATAGCGATGGGAGGGTAGAGCAACTGGAGGAGGGGGGGTAGGTGAACTGAGCAACAGCATGTCGCTATGTGTACACGTGGGGGGAGTGAGCATGATAAGCATAGGCTGGGAGGTGGAGGGGCTGGAGGAGGTGGTCCTATGCTGGATGGCCAAGCCGCCATGGCATCGGGGCTGGCTAGTGGTTGGGGTGGGTGAGGCACCGGTTAGGGTTCAGGTGCTGGTGCAATTTTATTGTGCCCGGCCAAACCTTTTTTTTTAATGCTTTCACCCCAACATGCACCCTCCTGGAGTTAGGAAATCCTTGTAAGTAGGGGGTGGGGGCAAAGCCCCGTGAAGGAGGTGTGGAGGCACAGCCCCTTTCAGAAAGCATTAAAAAACTGTCCTGGTGCCATTTTGTCCCAGGCGCCGGGGTTGTCAGAGTGCCGAAAATGTGTCGGCACTCTGACTGTGCGAAAATGGTAATTGCCTTTAGGCGTTTGCCATCATCACATAGACCTGTCTATAATTCATCAGGACATCTGGGTCAAGCGATGATTTCTTCAGAAGGGGCTTCACCAACGCCTCCTTCAAGGCATCGGGAAAGCCCCCCGCTGAGAGCAAACACTGGACCGATGGCCTCAGCCCCTCCCACTAGCAGAAGAGTCAGACCAGGGTCCAGTTCACAGCAGGTGGACCACAGCCTTTGAAATCACCTCATAGGCCTCAGCCACCTCCACCACTTGAAACTCCCTCCAAACAATAGGAGTGCCTCTGCTCCAACCAGACTGACTACTGCAGGATAAATCACAACCCACTAGGGAGATTCCTAACTGAATGGAGGATACCTTGCCTGAGAAAAACAGTGCAAACTCCTTGCATAATGTAACTGAAAATGCTCTTATCAGCTGTAGACAGACTGGACATAACAGTCTGTCTATAGTCCAAACTAGCTGAGCTGGTCTGTTCTTCTCAGAAGCAGTCTCCCTGGATAGGAACTCTGCCTTCTTATGGTTGATTGCCCCTTGATAATCATTATAATGATTTCTCAAGGCCAGTCTGTCCTCCATGGGCTGGGTCCTCTACCAACAATTAGGATTATCACCTATCCTGATTTTCACAGTACAGTCCTGATTTGGGCAGCTGCATCTTGCAAAAAAAAAATGAAAAGTACTACTCGTCCTGACATTATAGTAGAAAAAAATATTTTCTGACTTTCCTCTAAATGTTGCAAAAAATAGTAATACATTTACTAAAATACCTTAAAATGATAAGAAACAATAGAAAAAACTAAAAAACTACAACATTTAATCTTAATTGTGATATTTAGTGAAACAAGTCTCTTGCATTGGGCAAGGTTACATATTGTCTTGCAAACAATCACAATTCAGTAAGAAATGTCCAACTTTGGGCTTCTTAAAAGGCAGTAACCTTACCAACAATGCTGCAAATTCCAACCCCTGGTCTTCATCTCCTTGAGAGCCCCATCAAACCATGGGTATCTCAAGCAAGAAGACCTGGGTCATATACGGACTGGTACATTGACATCAAAAGCCTTGGCAATGGCCCCATTATATGCTGACACTGCCTCACCCATGCCAATTTCACATGCAGTACCCATGCCAGAAAAGTCTATTACCGCCAAAAGTCCCAGTGGGGACAATCCCCTTAAAGGGCGGTAGCAGACCATCTCAACAGGGGGGGACTATCGGGGGAGCCCCCAAATGAGAACTCCACTGTGCAGTGATCAGACCAAATATCCCGATAAATCTTGATGTCAGTGACATCAAGCGTCAGTGAAAATACCAAGTCCAAGGTGTGCCTGTGTTGGTGGGTCATAGAGGTAAATACCTGTGTCAGGCCCAGAGATGTAATTGTCTGGAGGATGTCATAACTAAAAAGTGAAGATTTGTCATCGATTTGCCCCAGAATTAACCATCTAGGGGATTTCAACACCCCATCAGTGACAAAGTCCACTACCTCCTGTAGAAATCCCCCCCCGTCCCATAGGACAGTACATGAGGAGAATCCTACAGCCTGCACCCAGACCCCCACGCACTGCCACACATTCAAATGATGAGGTAGAACCCACTGGGTGCACAGAGAGGTTCAGGTTGGATCTAAAACAGATGGCCACTCCCCTGCCCCTGCATTCCCTCCTTAGGCAGTGCACCACAGAATACCTGGCAGGGACCAATGCCCCCATACTGGCCCAGCATTGTCCTTCAGCCGAGTCTCAGTCATCCAAGCCAGATGGGCCGAGGAGATCAAGTCCACCATATTAGCGGTCTTGTTCCTCATCAACTTGGCATTGCACAGCACTGCCCAAAGGGGACTAGCAGAGACTGCACACCCTCTAGCTACCTGCCCATGCTATCCAGTAGGAACCCTGGGGACAGAAATGAAACATGCTAGGCCTCTCTCAAGGCTCCATCTCACCCCAGGGTGCCTTCTATTCCTGACCACCCTGATACTGTTCACCTCCCCTATACTAGAGGTGCCCGGCCATATGCCCTTCTATCCCCTATTTATACCCACCTCCTGGCACCATCTCACAGCCACAGCTGGGAGGAGGAGATCTACAAAGGGGCAGAGGTCATGCAGCAGCACATATAAGTTGTAAGAGGGGGCCTGAGACATAAACACATTTTCTGTTTCCATCAAGCGATCTATACAGTACTTAACAAATT
Organism: Neoceratodus forsteri; assembly: GCA_016271365.2. Classification (NCBI taxonomy): domain Eukaryota; kingdom Metazoa; phylum Chordata; order Ceratodontiformes; family Ceratodontidae; genus Neoceratodus; species Neoceratodus forsteri. The sequence goes on from CM057451.1 coordinate 765,450,607, forward strand.
AAATACTAACACAATATTTAAAATTAAGAAAAAAAATGACGCTAATTACAAGTCACTGTGGCTGTAGACTCCTTTCCTCCCATCCCAACTATAACAGGTAACACTGACACACACTATCAATAATCTCTCTCAGTTCATTTGGGGGCAGTCTACTTACCAACAGCAGAGACTAGCAAGGAACTCAGGAGTAGTTAACAGACTATAATGTTAAATATATTATTTGTGCAGCTCCCGCATGTCAATGGCATGGGCTGCTGTGGTAGTCTTGGTGTTGCTTTCTCATTTTCTGCCACTGTCCAGTTAATATAATAAACTACTATAATAATTCTCAAAAGGAGCTGCTAGTTGGGTGAAAGACAAGTGCAGGTCAGTATTTTACGGAGTCCCTCAATTGTCTGGTGAGAAGGCAGAGGTGGCTGTAAGTAGTTACTTGTCCTGAAATGAACCAGGACTGGTAATATCTGTTTTAAAGACACACACACACACACACACACTGCCTCTGGCAGCAGCCCCACCCACTCCTTGGCATTTCTACAGGACAGGGGGGACATCGATCAGAGGGTGGCGGGTGCCACTAGACACAAGGGAAACATGTAATGATAGGGGTACAGTGATTGGAGAATGGGGTGTTACTAGATACCAGGGACATATTTATTTGGTAGGAGATCAGCTATCAGAGGGTAAAGTGTGCCACTAGACACCAGGGAAAGGTTTTTTCAATGTACCGGGGACAGTGCAGAACTGATCACTCACTGAACTGAGGAATAATTACATGAATTGTGGATTAATGTATTAGTTCCGCAGTTCATGGGTGTAATTCTGCAGTTCAGTGAGAAAGTGCCAAGAAACATGGCGAAAATTCACCAAACACGTTTGGAAGATCATCAATTTCACCAAAAGTGGAAGTTCGGAAAATTCTGCGAAAGTTATGAACTTTCACGGAAGCTCCACTAAAGCGGAATTCACAACTTTCGCCCAGCTCTACTCGTACAGCTGTGATTTTCTGTGTCTGTCACTATGGGATCAGTTTTCAAAGGGTGGCACAGGACCTGCATCAAGCCCATTTTTTGGTGCAGCCGCGGCAAAATCCTTTGACACAACTGCACCCAATTTTAGCACATTCAGCATAGTTGCAACAGTTTCCTCAATTTATGTCAGCTTGTGCCAAAGATTTGGAGCAAGCCCCATAAAAGGGGTCCTCCAAATGGCACAAGTAAGACCTGGGAAAAGCCAGTCTAACTTGTGTCATTTGGAGCTCGGGAATGATAATCCCTATTGTCAGCTGTGAGATTGCTGTAAGCCTTGTGTGCCAAACAACTGGCACACTAGAGGCTTGTGGCATTCTTGGGGCTCTGAATATCAAGCCCTATATGATGTTGTTGTTATCAGAGTATATCTATAGTTACAATGTATGATAGATAGATAGATAGATAGATAGATAGATAGATAGATAGATAGATAGATAGATAGAGGTAGATATTTTATTTACATAGCTCCCATTTACAAAGGACTCAGAGCACTTAACAAAATTAAAAACACAATATAATAAAGAAAAACACAGAAATCTACAATCCAGATGTAACGACAGCTCTATAAAAAATTATCCATCTGTAATTCAGTAGTTAAAATTCATTAAATGCCTGGTTAAACAAAAATGTTTTTAATCCCTTTTTGAATGAAGTTGTATTACGTTACTCTGTTGTACCTGACTTGCGTAACTTGTGTTGTACCTGACTTTAAATCTTTTGAAAATAAGCAGTTCCTAAAGGATTATATGTGAAATTAAAACAAAACTAATTAAGGCAAGGCAAGGGCAAGGGCAAGGACATTTAATTTCTGTAGTGCCTTATCCCAAAGGCTCAGAGTGCATTACAGAGAGAGTAGCACATACATAGAAGGTAAATAATAAAAAGTGTACACTAATATAATACATGTAGTATATATTTAAAGGTACTGTAGTCCAGCAATGATCATAGTTGTCACTAGTTCAGCTGTTGTATTTTATGATATCCCTGATGACGGAGTAGGTGGCAATTGCTGCAATGAAGGTTAATACACCTGAGAATGAGCAGGTAGACTTTAATGTGGAAAAGCACAAGGCTGTGCTGTATTGTAGGTGCAAGAAGCAAATGGCTGAATTATACATTAAAAGCTGAGCTGGGTAGGCCTGTAGATTTCTTCTTCCATGGATATATCTTATGGGTCATTTTTAAGAATTCACAAATGTTTATCTGCATGTGAAATTTCCACAGTTCAAAAGGCTTTCAGTAAAATTTATTACCTAAGAATTATTACAGCTTTGAGAGATGTTTGGTAAAAAATAGGAAACATAGCACCTCCTTACATCATTATCAACCTATAAGTTACAGTAGGTACTTGGCTCATTGAAAGGTACTTCGGTATTGGTTGCCAAGCTTAACAATGCAGTATTTCTGTCAGAAACATGGAAACAAAAGACTTCTGCATAATGGTTGCATGAAAATGTATTTTGGAGTCATGTTGTTGTACACAGATGTAGATCAGATGCTTGTACATATCAAGTCCAGGATTGCTGTTTCTTATCCAGTTTATGCAACTCTGGCCTGGGCATGCATTCTGGCATTTTATTTTATTTTGTCAACTTTATTGATTGGAAAAAGCACACTGAGTCAGTGCTTGTTTCCAGGTGCAACCCGGGGAGGGGGAAACAAGAGGGACATCAAAGCAAACACAAAGTACCCAAAGTGTAAATAGTATCACAAATTATACAACACTGCAATTATATACATAATAGTGGTGAAGGCATTGTACAAGCACATTAAGAAGATCAACTAAGATGGTACAGAGGGTTGCAAGTAACGCCCTATGAGGAGAGGCTGAGGGATCTCAATGTGTGTACACTCTGGATGACAGGAGAATGAAGATGGACATGATTGAGGCCTTCAAGTATCTTATGGGGTGAACAGAGTGCAAGGATGGAGCCTCTTCCATAACAGGACAAGCTCCAGGAACAGGGGGAATGCAATGAATTGGAAGGAGGGAAATTTCAGGAAAGATGTGAGGAAATAACTTCTTCACAGAAAGGGTGGAGAAGCATGTAACAAATTTCCCCCCAAATTGTGGAGCTAGAATGATGGAAGGCTTTAGACATGCTTAGAAACAGGGAAGGGGAGGCCCAAGAGACCAGTAAGGGTTTGCCGAGGTGCAATAGACAGAGAACCTTGGGCAGACTGGGTGGGCAAAGTTGCCCTTTTCTGCCAACAAATTCTATATTACTGTGTTTCTTCTAGGCAGACCAAATAGACCTTTGGTCTTTTTCTGCAGTTATTGTCTATGTTTCTAGGTTTACAAAATAGTCCATGAAAATCATCCCCACTTTCAGTTCCTCCACCATTGCCATGGAAGGTCTGCCCCAGCAAGTTTTCCACAGTGTCCTGTGCTGGTTCCAATCAAACCACTCCCTACTCTACCCATCTTTTTGCACCTTGAACGACACCCTATTAGAAGTGGTTCAGTCCTTCAAGTACCTCAGTGTGTGGCTAGACAGCAAGCTTGACTCTGTGCCCACAATGACACCATCCATGCCATCCTAAACGTGGTGTCTTGTACCACAATAAAAATTGTTTGTCTCTGCAGGTCTGTTAAGAGCTTGTCACCAAAATGATGGCCCTGGTCTTTGACTATGCATACGTGGCCTATGGCACCACCCCCTCTGTCTCCCTCACCAGATTGGACACCCTCTACAACTTCTTCTGCTGTTCTGCTACCAGCTCCCCTTCTTGTACCCATCATCGCTCACTTTACTTCTCCTTATCCATTTTCCCTCTACCCTCATGTCACCAGGTCCACTGTGCCTCCTTCATATCTAAATACTGGTTTGGGTCTCTTCCCTCTTACCTTTCATCACTCCTGTCCCTCATCCTCTCTGCCTCCTGCTCCCTCCATTCCAGGGATCATCTCATCTTTGCAAACTGTGCCTGTGCTATGTATTTTGAATCCCCTGCCCTCTTCTCCGAGGCTTCACCTGGAAAAGAGCCTCAGCTCAGTGTGCCTTTCCTGGTCACCAGTTTTCTGATAAATAAATAAATAAATAACTCACTCCTCTAACCTCTTTGGTCAAAACACACCACATGATCTAACTGTTGCATTTAGCAGACGCCTGTAGTCATCAGTAAAATACTCTAGTGTGTTCTGAGGATGCCTACAGAAGTCAGCTACTGACTTCCTGTCTGCCCTTGCAACATCTGGAGAGGTCACTTACATATTTTAATATGTAATATAACAGAATATAATATATATTTGACTGCATAGGACCACTGGACATGTAATTTTGTGCTGAACAACTTTGCCACTGATATTTTGTGTATATCATCTATACTTTAGAAGTTATTCACATTTGTTTATGGTACGGTGTGTATTGCTTATGTTGCCTAGTTTAGTGAAAAAAAATTGCTGTTGCTGTTTCAACCAGCATAGAAAAAAAAACAAAATTGCATATTATTATTTGCATAGCACAATTGGAAAGGTAATTTTGTGCAGAATAACATTGCCCTCATACTTTGTGTCTAGCACTTACAGATCCTGAGCTATTAGGATTTGTTTGTGGTATGCTGACTTTAGCTTGATGTTTCTTAGAAAGGCCCAGGATTCACTTTTAATAGTATACAGGAGACAAGTGGTACAACTTCAGAGATCTCCTGTGGAGGCAATGAGTTAATTGTTCATTCTGCATTTATTCCTGTATTATTTGTGTTCTCTGATTGTACTTTTTTGTATCTGTATAGTGTGTCTGTGCTTTCTATTGTGTATCCCCGGCCCCATGTCCCAGGTTACACCTGGAAAAGAGCCTTGGTTCAGTGTGTCTTTCCTAGTCACCAGTTTTCAAATAAATACATCAATAAATAAATGCATACATACATATATTCATACATACATATGTAAATAATTCCTGTAACCTCTTTGGTCAAAGCACGCCACTCGACTATTGATTATTTTATGACAACTGCACACCTCATCAGAACTGCATATTCTTTAAATAAATCTATCCCAGTTCATAAATGGGATAACACACTCCAGGGTGTGCGGTTATAAGGGAATACTGCACTTCTCAGGTGGTTGTGGCCTTCAGATACATTCCATGCCTAGCAACCCTTCATTCCCTGATAACCACACTCTCTGTCACATGTTATCCCATAGATATATTATTATTTATTTATTGATTGACTTTTAAAGATTTACCAGGAAAGATATACTGAGCTGAAATAGCTTCTTTCCAGATGCATCCTGGGGAGGGAGACATGAGGAAAGTACAGTATGCACCAGATAGATGAGACATACTTAAGCAGGATGCCTGCTTAAGTAGGAGGACCAGTCAGGAACAAGTTTACCCCATGTTAGGCAATGAGTGTGCTTTGTGTTTTAGTAAGAAGTGCAAACTGTGCATGCCACTTTTATAACAGAACCAGTCGACAGTGTGATGATAATAAGGGGGGAGTGACACAAGCCAGAATCTGAGCCAGTGAGTTCAAACCATAGCTTAGCACTACATTATGTTCCTGCAGTTAAAAACCCAGTTCCTGCCTCGCTGTCTCACACTTTCCCACTGTTAATAACTAAAGGTGGCACTTCCTAGGAATGAGCTGTCACTCACTGACAGGGTAAAAGTGCTGGAATCACTTGATAATCCTACCTGCTCTTTGTCTGCTCTCACTGCATAGTTTCATATCTCAAAGAGTCAGGCTGGTTGCATCAGTAAGAACAGAGATGCTATTTTGTCTGCGTGGTGCTCCAATACAAACCCCCACCACAAATGAAAGTGGGAAAGTAATGATTGTGCCCTGGATTATATGTGCCCTTCTCCTCATATTCGGTTCTTGCCTCTCCCCCTCTCTTCTCCACCTGCCCTTCTGGGTCACCCATGTGCACAACCTACCCTGTCCTTTTTACTCCAACAGCACTTGCGTACTACCTCGAGCCTGCTCCTGGTACACTCATGCATTATAATGGTTCTGTTGCATTATTACTGTTTTGTACAGTTATATGTTCTTTTGTATGATTTTGGACATGTATTGTAATTTACCCAATGTTCCATTACTCTTTATTGTACAATACCTTGTGTTCTAACTGTTGCATAGTCTTACAATGTTGTATTGTTTGTACTACCCACATACTATTGTAACTGACCATCCTTCACAACCCTATGTAACCCCTTCCCCACAGGTTGCACCATGAGATGAGCAACTTGTTGTTCAGTGTGCCCTCTTGGTGAAACATTTCAATAAATAAATAAATGAATAAATAAAAAATAATGCTCTAATGGTGTGGTTCCAAAACACACTGGCAAAGGGTGCACACTTCTCTAGGCCAATGATAAAACAAAAGGGTAGTGATTTGGCTGTTCAGATGGGACACTAATTTTGAACCAACAGACAGATGGTTATCCTGGTGGAAGATACACCACCAAATTTTGTTTAAACAGGAGCATAGTGAGAAGCAGGATGCTGACATGTCAGCTACAGAATCCTGGCTCACCGATGTGCTCCCCAAGTTTCTGTCAGAGTTCAGGAGTAAGTCTTCAATGAGGACAAAATGGGCCTCTTTTACAGAGGTTACTAGAGCCATACTTAAAAATCCATATATAGCTGAATGAACTCTGTTTAACAGGAGATACTGCAGATGCTTAAAGGGGACATTCCTCAATCCACTGGACCATCCTGGTTAAACAGCTTGTACTGTACAACAATAAGTTACAACAGTCAGATATACACATTAAAAATCAAAAATATGTTAAGCAATTAAGTAGCAACAAAATGAACAAGGTGAGCTAGGCAGAGTATCTGAAGAGCAAAAAGTAATATTACTGCAAATTAGAATACAATTGGAGTGTGAATAAGGCACTGCTGGGTATGGTATTAAAGTGCAGATAGTAGCAATTTGAAGGGTGAATAAAGCAATGTTGGTATTTCATTCAGCAAGTAAGGAGAGAGGAAACTTGGAGTCAGGAGGAAATTAATTAGGGCAGGAGCAGTGGAGGTGGAAGGAGGGAATAATAGGATGGCAAAATACAGCACAGGATCACAGACAACTGCAGGAGTTAGTAGTGAATTAATAGACGAGAGATTTGAGTGAGTGGGAGGAAGGAGCAGTATGAATGGTAAGGGGAAGATTGCCCCATAGTTTGGGGAAGTGGAAGTAGAAGACAGCTTGGCCAGCAGATAATTTCATGGAGAAGAGTTCAGGGGAAAGACCTGTGAAGGGAGAAGGAGGCAGAATGGGGGAGTTGAGGAGGGAAGAAAAGTAAGGAGGGAGGGACGCAAGCCAGAATTTGGAGATGAAAGTAGCTCAATGAGCAAGGAACCTGGAATCAAGGGAGGTAATGGAGAGGGAGGAGTAAAGGGAGCAGTGCTGGGTCCTGAGGGCAATCAAGGATTTAGTGACGGAAGGAGTAAAATAGTGGGTCAGGTCTGGCTAGGGTGGATTTGGGAGCAGAAGTGTAAACAATGTCACTGTAGTCAAAGATAGGGAGAATCATTTTTGAGGCAATCTTTCTGTGGGCAGGAAGTGGGATTTTGGCTTTATTCCTATAAAGTGCATCCAATTTAGAGTGAAGCTTCTGGCTAATGGAATCCACATGAAGAGAGAAATCGAAGTGATGATCCAGCCATACTCCAAGGAATTTAAAGGAGAAAACATCCTCAATCACAACACCATCAAGAGTATAGAAGGAGGGGAGGGAGACTAGCCTAGCCAGCCTCTGCCTTGTGCCAAAAGTCATGAAGTCCATTTTCTTGGCATTGAGGGATCATTGATTAGCCCATAACTAGTGCTGGATGTTGGTGAAGTCTAGTTGGAGTCAGGCCATAAGGTCAGAGTGATAGATAGATAGATAGATAGATAGATAGATAGATAGATAGACAGACAGACAGACAGACAGACAGACAGACATATTTTTTTACAAGGTTACATTGGGGGTAGCAGTGGTGCATCAGAATTAATTAATTAATTAATTTAGTTATTTATTTTAAAAATTGATTACCAACAGAGCACACTGAGCCATGGCTTGTTTCCAGCGTGCGACCTTGGGGGAATAGGAGAACACAATTAAGAAGATTACAGCAAGTCAGATGATGTGGTTACGATGACAATGATAATAAAGTGCAATAGCTGAGTGCAGAACAAACAAGATAGCAAAATAATTGCATCTAGCACAGTACAAATAAATTAGCATCCAAATCAGCTGTGCAATTGGAAATGATCAAAAAGGGCTTAGTGCCTGAAAGACCAGAGGTTGATCTGGTCTTTAGGGAACTAGTCAAGCAGGCTGTTTGACAACCCATGCAATACCTCAAACCATGCTGTTAAGGGGGAGAGAAAAGTAAGAGGAGGGTAGAATCACAGCGGAAGGGTTAGGAAGGGTTCAAATAGAGGGTTGACAGGAGCAGGGGATAGGGGAGAAGTTTTAATGGATGACTAATGGAGGGAAGGGAGGGGTAGAGACAGATGGAGGAGGGCAGTTGGTTCCAGAGGGAGGGGGCAACAGTAGAATGCAGAGAAGTGTGGTTGGGGGGTGGGAGAAGGTGCGAGGGTTCCTAGAGTGCAGGGAGTAGAATGAGGAGGACATGGGGGAGAGTAGTGAGGATAGGTATGAAGGGAGGGACCCAAACCAGTATTTAGAGATGAAGGAAGCACAGTGGGACTGGCAATGTGAGGTGAGAGGGAGGATAGATAGGGAGAATTATAAGAAACAGTGAAGGGTACAAGAGGGTGAATTGGTAACAAAGCAGCAGAAGGCATTGCAGAGGGTTTCCAGTCTAAATGGAAGGGGTAGTGCCATAGGCCAGATCTGCATAGTTGAAAACTGGGAGAACCATTTGGATGAGCAGCTCCCAGTGAATCAGGTTAGAAAGCAGTCATTATTGTGGTACAGGGCACCAAGTCTGGGGTGGAGTTTGGCATGGATGGCATCAACGTAGGCAGAGAAGTCAAGCCTGCTATCTAATCACACACCAAGGTACTTGAAAGTCGGGACTACTTCAAGCAAGTTGCCATCAAGCGGTAAGAAAACAGGGAAAGGGGAGAGCCTGGCCAGCTTCTGACTGGTTCCATAGGTCATTGACACTTTGTTGTGTTGATTCAAAGTTCGATGGCCTAGAACCAGTGCAGAACATTGTGAAAGTCTTGCTGGAGCAAGACTTTCACAGATGCAGTCAAGGGACTGAAAGAGTAGAGAACTGTGTCATCTGCATACATATTAATATATGAATGGGCACAGGTTGAGGGGAGGTCATTTAGGAAAATGGAAAATAGGATTGTACCCAGAACAGAACCCTGTGGGACCACATCCTAGATAGGGAGGAGCCGGAACTGGGTGTCTCCTGCCTGTACCAGCTGTTGATGGCCCAAGAGATAGGAAGAGAACCAATTGACATTGGAGACTGAGAGGCTGGCAGAAGCTCAGCTTGCTCAGAAAAAGTGAATGGGACTCAGCCAGATAGATGAAAATGACTGCTGTGATGTGCCCCTGATCAGTGACCAATAGTTGGGAGGAGGTGGTGGTGCAGTGGTGCTTCCTAACACCAATCTGGAAGGGGGAGAGGAAGGTGGAGGAGTGGAGGAAGTCAGCAAGCCATGAGTAGACTAGTCTCTCAGTCAGTTTTGCAAGAGAGGGGAGAAGGGAGATAGGGCAGAAGTTTCCTGGGGTGGCTGAGTCACTCCCTTTGGGGAGGAGGAGAAGTTTGGCCATCTTCCAAGACTGAGGGACAGCACAAAGGGTGAACGAGGTTTATGAGGTGAGTAAAGGCGGAGGTGATGGTGGATGCTGATGTACCATGAATTAGAGGAGAGCAGGTGAGGACGGCAAGTCACAAGAGCAGGATTTAAAGAAGTGAGACAGCAGGAGTGATGTAAGCAGTGGGGGAATGGTAACAGTCTAGTGGAGAGAGGGGTAGTATTCCAAAGATAGGAGAGTCAGCTAGAAAAGGCAAACTTGCCCACAGAGGATTTGCTGTGAGGGATCAAAAAAGAGCAAGCATCACAGACGTAAAGAGAATAGCAAGAAGGGAAGGAAGGGGAAAGTAGGGAGGAGAGGTAAGGAGAAAGGAGGCAAGCCAGTAGTTAACCAGGAATAAGGAGCAGTGAGAGAGGCAATAGGCATTCAGGGAAGGAAGAGGAAGGTCAGAACTGAGAAAGAAGTGACAGGTAGGAAGAGCATTTTACGGAAAGTGGCAGAAAGACTGAAAGAGGGACCCAGTCTAGTCAGGGTGATTTGGTATGGTGCACTGTAAGCCACATTCGCATAGTAAAACAGCAGCAGGATTATTTTGAGAATGAGCTTGTGGCAGGCCAGAAATGGGAGGCAGGATTTGCTTCCTCAGTGTACCAAGCTTGATGTGGACTTGTCTCTTGACATTCACTCCTTGTCCTTTTAGTCTCAATATACCTATCCATTTCACAGCCATTGCACTACAGAGCTGATGCAGTTGCTTTTCTCTGCTTCATGATTAAAGCTATGAAAGCTGTTTTTTTTCTTTGTGTCATTCTGCTTCACAGAATGCACAGTAATTAGAGTTCCAGTCAGTAAGAGAGGCATTCTGCTTCATCAGCTATAACGATGAGGCCATTTCAAAAGCCACTGGTAAGATCAGATTCATCTGCTCATTCAGTTGTTCCAAAGACTCCTGATGACAGACTCCACATACCAATTGTGCTCTAAGTGTATCCTCTAAAATGGGCCTGAACTTTCAGGAACAGACTGTAAAGAAATATTTAGAAACTAACTCTTGTTTAAATTGCTATAAAATGTTAACAGTACCTCTCTGCTATATAGTTTATTTGGGGCATGGACTGTAGCAGTTTTTAAGGAATTCCAAGAGTTCCAGAAAAGACTTCTATATTTCTCAGGAGACAACATGTTTGCAAAGACTGTCTGAGTCTGTCTTCAAACAATAGCCAAAAAACAAATGTTACGCTGTCAGCTTCCCTAATGTTATGCGAAGGCAAATTTCAAACTGGCTTCCAAACCTTTTGGAATGAGCTGCATGATTAAGCACAGCCATTTATTAATTGTACCTCTTTCAGAATCCTTTGCCTTTAAAACTGAAGCTGCCTGTTTTCTTTAGTGCTGTAATTGTTCTCATAAACATAAAGATCCCTCCTCATGGCTCACATTTTTAATGATTTCTTTTATTGAAAAGAAAGAAAGTTCAGTTCAGAACCTCTAAGAAACAACTTGCTTTAATCAGACAGTATAGCCTAGAGGTTAGAGTAACAAGCTGAAAATGAAATTGGTACAGTACATCCAGCAGACCTGGGTTTGACTCCCACAGCTTCCACTTGCATACTATGTGACTCTGAGTAAGTCCCTTAAACTCCCCAGTGTTCTTGGGTCACCCCTGAAGACAGTCACGTGTGTGCCTAGTGGGCCTTACCTGGTTGCCAAACCAATAAATAAATAAAAAATAAGTGGCTAAACAGAAATGAGGGACCTAGCTTGATCTCATATTTTTTGTATTTATTGTTTACCCTCCCCACCAGTCACTTGCCTCCAGCACTTTTTTGCATTCACCCACTACACTACTGCCCCACTGCTGCCCATCAGAACCTTGACCCTTACCAACCCATTGTTTATCCAGGCCACTATCCTTATGGAGGAAACACTGTGGAAGATCTTCCCTGTGGCAGGACCCAGGTCAGCTCCTATTATTGACCTATTACTAACCTGGGAGGACACACAAGTTGCCACCAGAGGGCAGGAGATTCAAGGTACAGTGCTAGTTTCTTGTGATGTGTGAGCAAAGAACCAGTCTTCATTAATGTATTTGGGGCATTTTACCCTCTGTAAGTCCCAACCCTCCTCCCTTGACATATATCTTGCCTTCCCACTAGCCTTGGCCTTTGAGTGGGAGAGCTGTCATTGTGTAGTTACTCATGACATCATGGCATCCCCAATGTCTAAGAGATGCTGAAGTAGCAGGCAGTCATATTCCACCATCCTGGAGTCTGAACACATTGCCTTGGTAGGTCCCCTATGCTCCAATATCTCAGAATGTTCCTCAGTCCTGGAAATTTACCAAGGATCCCCCCACCTTTCCTCAAAGGTAGTGACCCACCTCTCCTGGCAACTTTCAACCTATCTTTCTTCTTTCTGCTCTTGCCAAGCTGCAAGAGAAGCTTGTCTATGCTCAACTTTCAGACTTCTTTTACTCCACCATTCATCTCTAACCCTCTCTTCCCTTTACTGCACCAAATTCCTCTCCCCATTCCAGTTTTTTTTTGTAAAAAAAAATCCACTGTTTCTTCACTCCTATGTATCATTGATCCTATCCTTATGGGAATGAACCAGAGCACATCAATGTTGCCATTGTAATTGACCTTCCAAAGGCCTTTGACATCCCTTACAGAAATAATTATATGAAATGTTTTCATGCTGCACACATAAAACTACCAATGTGATATGCCTACTGCAGGCATGATTTAGATATTAAATTGGAACCAACTGCAAGCATGTGGCATACATGCAGCAAGCAAGTCTTGGAAGCAGGCTTTTTATGTTAAATTGGAACAGACTGCATGCATGTGGCATACGTGCAAAAAGCAAGTGGTCACTGATAACTGCACACATAAAAGTTAAGTGAGTTCCTCAGGATCACACCATTTACAAGTGGGGGTTAATGAGACTCAAACTCAGGTCTGCAGGTCTCCAAGTCTCCTGCTTTGCAGTTCAGTGTCTTTAACTACTAAGCTATACCGCCTAAACACATATGGCTCACTTGTACTTCAATACAAATCGGCATACCTCTGCATGCATGCAGCATGCTTGTAGCCACTGTTGTACTTATTCAGTTTTCTTGTCCCCTCTCATCTCAGCTGCACAGCTGAACTGTAGCACACATACAAATTGAAACACATGTGGTTCTTCCCACCCCCAATATACACAGTTACCCACAAAACTACTTAATTACTTCTGTCTTGCCTGTACTCCTACTATTTTCTCTCCATAATTTTGAATACTTCCATGGAAACATACTTTAAGGGGCAAGCACAAAAGTAGCAGTAACTCGATACCCACCCACACGGCCAGCCCTCCCCCCATGAACACACACTGCAGCAGGTGCAGCCATGGTGCTACAGACAATCCACCAAGTATAGATATACAGTAAGTCAAGAGTCTCTTACCTGTTCACTAGGGAGCCAGAGGCAGGCGTCTTTAAGAGATGATGTCCATGGGTCTGAGTGCTTAGGGTGTACCCCCTAGAAATGAATGGAGTTATTTTGTTATTACTATTTTATACTTTATAATGGTGAGTTGGAGAATAATAAAGGCCAGTCTTCTACTAACAAGGCCCTTGTTAGTCGAGCAGTGGCCTTCATTATCTCCAACTCTCCATCAATAATGTATAAAATATTAATACAAAATACCCCCATTCATTTCAATGGTGCACACCCCTGCAGTCTCCCTTGCCCTATGTCATAATGTGCTTGAGAGTGGGGATGTGGAGGTCAGCTTTCACATGGGGGACCATAAGCCTGACTATAGTGGGGCTCCACTAGTCTGTGCATACCATACCACTCAACTGTCCCTGAATGCAAGGGACAGTCCTCATTTTACCCTTGAAAACTGCTCTGCTCCTCATCCATCCTTCATAGGAAAAGTGTTGCTCAGACTAAGGATGTTCTGTAAATTTAGACTTTGTGGTGGGGCACATTTCACATTTCAGCAGGGTGGAGCCAACAACCAGTGGAGGCCAGGTGCTAGTTAGCACCTTGGTGGCAAGCTCTAGAATGTTTGGAATGTCTCTAAAAGGTAAAATATATTTGTTGTGACTGAAAAGTGATATGCTAATCAGGAAAAATTCAAATGTGTAAGACTCATCTGTCTATATCCCAGAGCAGTGCATCAGATTTGGGCTTACCCCACCCAGTTACTAATCAATGTTTTCCCTGGCTGAAGTTCTAACCCCCTCAAAAAAAAAGTCTCAGTTTGTCTCCTCTACACATCAGTATTTCAGTCCTTCCTCCTATCCCCAATCTTCCTTTAAAAAAATTGTTTACTTTTACTTACCCGGCCATCTCACCAGAACCCGCAGCCTGGCCCAATGTGTCACCATCCCAGTTTTCAGTTCGTTCCTCCTCCATCCTTCTGCCAGAAGCTGGATGCTAGACCCAACTATCCCAGGTCCCCAACATGGTCCGTGACCAAGTCACCTCACCAACCAAACCCACCCAACCTGTGTTGCTTGCTTCTTGCTTGGCTACTGCCATGGCTGATGCTGCACTGCATTAATCAAGGCATATGAAGGCCATCCACACTGCTGTCACCACTACTGCTAGGCCTAGCTTTCTGCCACAGAGGACTGTGCTGTTTTTTGTGTGAAGTGAGCCAAGCTGAGTAGGGAGGTAGCCTATTCTTGAGTTAGCTGCTAGCTCACCCTCTGCCCCTTCAGCCACCAAGGGAGACAAAGACTCACTAAGAGTAGACCAAAAAAATATGTTGCCACAACACTGCTATTTAGAGTTCAGTGTTCACCGACTCTTCCAAGCTGTAGTGTGCAGCCTGTCTACTCTGCAGCGGGATGACAATGTCACACTCACGTGACTCATGTTCTCTTGTTTGGCAGGAGCTCCTCCATGGCATGTGTGCTGGCACCACTGCTAATAGGTGGAGAGAGTGGACAACACAGTACAGACACAGTCGAGTCAGGAGTGCATCTGTAGCATGAGCACACACAGGCCATGGGGGTCACTTATTGTGCAAAAGATTAATTCCAAATGTAGCGCTGTTATTGCCACACCACAAGAGCAACATAGGTACAAATGTGGGGGGGGGTGGCACCTCTCCTTTATGGTAGAAATTCATTCTCAGGGGCTAATATTGGTACTGTACAAGTAAATACAATGGTTTCCGCTGTGTTCTAAGGTACAGTATCTCCATATTTCAGGATGTGTCCTGATCATTGTGAGGGTTAGTGTCCTCATTGTCCCTCATTTTGAATGTCCATGTCCCTCATTTCAGTGACAAAATGTGAAGTATGCTGCATGCTTCCAAGACCCTACTCAGCACAAAGAATGCTGAGCATGGCCCTAATGTAGATGCTACATACAAGATGAAGGGAAAGTAAGTGGAACAAATCAGTCATGGAGAAACACATTTGTAGTACTAAATATGCATAAAGGGATTTGTATGGCATAAAACTAAAAGGTCAGGCTTCACAACACAGAGGCCCCTCTTCGCACATCTGGAATGGTGGATGTTGGCTGACTGTATCCTAGGCATTTAATGCATTAAGCAAACAATACTTTACAAATGAATGGAAATTTAATGACAAAAATCAAAAGCCATTAAAAACTTGCAAAAGGATCAGAATTAATGAGTTTACCTAATTTGAATGGAAAATCAATGAAACATGTATTTTAATGGCTCAAATTGCTAGCAGTAGTATGAGAAATAGAAACTGATGTGTTTTTTTAGATGAGATTTGCACCAGCTTAGTTGCTGCACACATGGCAAGCATGCAACGTGTAAACCTGATGTGATGTTTAAATGAGGTTCACACCAGCTTAACTGCTGCACTCATGCCAAGCGTGCAACATGTGAACCTGATGTGATTTTTAGAAGATGTTCCCACCTGCTTACCTGCAGCACACAGTCAAGCTTGTAGCATGTGAACCTGATTTGCTTTTTAGACATTGGTTCACTTTGTGTATGCGAACCACATGCAAACATTGCACAATTAAGCATGTGGCATGCATTCTGCACATACACAGCACACTTATATTTCTGTAAAGGATGGTAGCCCACTGCCTCCTTCTGTATAAACTGAGAGAAATCCAAAATAGCATGCTCAAACCTTTTATGTTACTTCACACTGGAATTCATATTTCTTCTAAGGGGTGCTGCTAGGTTGTGCAAACAACATACAATCCAAAGATACTAGCGCACCCCCCCCACACACACACACATAGCATAACAGATTTAAACTTTCATCTGCCTAAATTGGCTATATTTACTTCAAGATCCATGTGAGGAGTGGGTCCTCTTAGTTTCAGACTGGAATTCCAATTTGAGTAAGTTAAATCACCCACATCAAGGTAGGACCCTTCGATTTAGTCCCTAACTTTCCAGTAAATATAGCCAATTTTGGCAGATGAAAGTTTAAATATGTTATGCTATGTGTGTGTGGGGGCGGGGCTGCGCTAGTATCTTTGGATTGTACAGTGCCTTCAGAAAGTATTTGCCCCCTTGGATTTTGTCACATTTTGTGATGTTGCAAACTCAAATTAAAATACATTTATATGGGATTTTTTTGTCACGTATCTACACAAATTACTCTATAATGTCAAAGTGGAATGAAACTTCTGGAATGTTTTGTACATGTAATTTAAAATAAAAACCTGAAATGTCTTGATTTGATAAGTATTCACCCCCTTTGCTATGACACTCCAAATTGAGCTCAGGTGCATCCAATTTCCCTGCGAGATCACTCTAAAACTTGAATGGAGTCCACCTGTGGTCAGTTCAAATGGTTGACATGATTTCAGAGGAAATATGCCTGTCTATATAAGGTCCCACTGTTGACAGTGCATGTCAGAGCAGAAACTCTACCATGAAGACCAAGGAGCTGTCCGTAGAACTCCGTGATAGAATTGTGAGGAGGCATAGATCTGGGGAGGGGTATAAAAACATTTCTAGGGTGCTGAAAGTTCCCAGGAGCACAGTCAATCCATCATTAGGAAATGGAAAGATTACGGAACCAGCCAGATTCTTCCCAGAGCAGGCCGTCCTCCCAAACTGAGCAACCAGGCAAGAAGGACCTTGGTCAGGGAAGTGACCAAGAACCCAATGACCACCCTGACAGAACTACAGAGTTCCATGGCTGAGATGGGAGAACTTGTCCAGAGGACAACAATCTCTGCAGCACCTCACAGATGTAGCCTCTATGGGAGAGTGGCTAGACGGAAGCCACTCCTGAGAAAGGCCACATAATAGCATGCCTGGAGTTTGCAAGAAGGCACATGGCAGACTCTGAGACCATGTGGCAAAAGATTCTCTGATCTGATGAAACAAAAATTGAACTCTTTGGCCTGAATGCAAAGTGCTATGCCTGGCGCAAACCGAACACAGCTCATCACCCATGTAACACCATCCCTACCATGAAGCATGGTGGTGGCAGCATCATGTTATCGGGATGCTTTTCAGTGGCAGGGACTGGGGCACTTGTCAGGATAGAGGGAACAACGAATGGAGCCAAATACAGGCACATCCTTGAGGAGAACCTGCATCAGTCTGCAAGAGACCTTGGACTGGGGCAAAGATTTATGTTCCAACAGGACAACGACCCCAAGCATACAGCCAAAGCAACACTGGAGTGGCTTCAGAACAAGAAGGTGAATGTCCTTGAGTGGCCCAGCCAAAGCCCAGACTTGAATCCCATTGAAAATCTGAGGAAAAACTTAAAGATTGCGGTTCACTGACACTCCCCATCCAACTTGACAGAGCTTGAGCAAATCTGCAAGGAAGAATGGGTGAAAATCCCCAAATCCAGATGTGCAAAGCTGATACAGACATACCCAAGAAGACTCAAAGCTGTAATTGCTGCCAAAGGTGCTTCTACAAAGTATTGACTCAGTGGGGTGAATACTTAAGTAAACAAGATATTTCAGTGTTTACTGTTTCATAAATGTTTGTTACACAATATAAATATTTTTGCCACTTTAAATTGTTGAGTATGCTGTGTGAATCAAGGGGGAAAAAATAATGTCAATGCATTACAAGTTCTGGTAGTAACACAACAAAATGTGACAAAATCCAAGGGGGGTGAATACTTTCTGAAGGCACTGTATGTTGTTTGCCACAACCTAGCATCACCCCTTAGAAGAAATGTGAATTCCAGTGTGAAGTAACATAAAAGGTTTGAGCATGCTATTTTTGGATTTGTTTAAGTTTAGAGAGTCTGTGGTGCTCCTTCCTAGCATGCTCCCTTTGAAACACCTGTGTAAAATACTTGATGGGAGCTCAGTATAAACGTAGTCAATTAGTAGCCACTGAGGCACTGCAAAGTTCGGGATTAAATCGAAGGGTCTTACCTTGACGTTGGTGATTTAGCTTTCTCAAATTGGAATTCCAGTCTGAAACTAAGAGAACCCACTCCTCACATGGAGCTTGAAGTAAAAATAGGCAATTTTGGCAGAGAAAAGTTTAAATATGTTATGCTATGTGGGGGGGGTGCGCTAGTATCTTTGGATTGTATAAACTGAGAGGTGCACATCTCTGTGCTCAAGCAATCAAATGATTCAGATTCTATAGTACCTCTTTGGCCACCTCCAGTTAGTCCAGGTTGGAGTTGCTTATCCCCCACCCCCAATACAGTCTGGGGTTTCCCAAGGCTCCATACTATGTCCCATCATCTTGTTCTAAGTGTTTCTTAATGATCTCCCCTCGGTTTGAGTCAGCTTGTATATTCATATTATGCAGGTGATACTATACTCTATGCCTCAAGTGCCTTGCTCTCTGCCCTAGAAACATTGCTTCAGTGTGACTTCTGTAATGTCAAGCACTAGTTCCAATCCCACCAACTTTAAGTTAGTATCAAGAAAACAGTATCCATGACGTTTGACTCAAGCCTGTAAGTCTCCCTTCCCCTGTAGTCTTTTCTACAGTGAATGGCACTCCTTGAAGTCATTCCTCACTCCTCACTAGGTGTGTGGCTGAATGGAAGACTCAGCTTTTCCACTCCATATCAATGCTAGCCACAGAAAGCTTCACCCAAAAGTTGGTGCACTCTGTTGCAACAAGAATTGCCTACCAGTCCCAGTCTGCCTGAAATTAGCACCAACATGGTGCTTCCGGTGTTTGATTATGCATATGTTGTCTATGGTGCCACCCATATCTCCTGTCTCTCACCAGACTGGACACTTTCTGCAATGCCTTCTGCCACTTCACATCTAATGCTCCATCATGTACCCATCATTGCTCCCTTTTCACTAACCTCTTGATTCTACCTCCTCACTCCCACTGCCTCATTTACTGTGTATCTTTTTATATACTGGTTCTAATCTCTTCCTCCTTAATTCTCCTCTGTCCTATTTCCTGTCTGTCTCATCTCTTTCACACTTCGCTCTAGGAACTGTTGCACTTTCTCCATTCCCTACTCAAAATCTGCCATTGCCAATCCATGTCTCCTGTTGTCTTCCATCCATCTGGAACAACCTCTCCCCCCACTTCATCTACCCTCTTCCTATTATTCGCTCAAGCATCAGATCAAACTCCTGTTCACTCTCGCTTGCTCTTGCCCTGTCCCTAGCTAGTCTGTTCTCTGCCCTTACTCTTCTCTTGGGTTATTTGTGGCTTCTCTACTTTTTACTTAATCTATACTTGTGGCCTTCAAGCCTGTTCTAATATGAGTGTTTCCTAAATATGCTCCACAGTTGTATATTTTGTTGTACTTATTGCCAGCAGAACTTCACTGCACACATTGGGCCCTATGCACTAATGGGCAGGAGTGGCTATACATGCATATCTGGGGCATGCAACCACTCTGCACCCTACACACCCAAGGCATGGGATGCACTAAGCGAGGCAAGCAGCATTTGTGGATCTGATCCCCCAGCCACGTGAAGAGCAATGTGCCAGGGGTGGGTGAGGGGTGTGCCAGCACTATGTGCCATGCACCACCGCATAGTGCTGGCCATGGGTGTGTGCAGGGGGCACAGGAGTATGCCAGGAAGAACCCTGCCATAAGCCCTCTATGCACCCCATGCAACCATTTAGACACCACTGGGACATGGCGGGTTGCCTACTCACTCAGACCACTGTCACCTGCCCCGTGTTACTTATTGGTGGGGGCCCCTACCAGGAGCCCCCGCACCCCACACACAACCACACTGGGGTACTGGACTATGGATGCTGCCTCCCTCACCCCAAGGGTACTGCTGGGCCACCCCCATCACTGGCCCCCATTGCCTTGAGTGGCAGGCGGATGTGGGGTACGGCCCCTCCGCACCACCTACGGCCCCCTCCCATCCCAGTGCATCACTCCAGTGCCACATCGGAGGGCTGGTGGCGTTGCCCTCCTCTCACCACAATAGCTGCTGGCTGTTGCATATCCATGGGCTGCGCTGCCAATGTGCTCCCCGCCATAGAATGGATCCACTGCCGCCCAATCAGGGCATCCGATTGGATGCCCGGCCAGACCCGTAACCCCACCCCCGGCCTCACTGCAGAGTCATGAATGCCAGGGGGAGGAGCCATGGACAGGTGACTGATGGTCATGACTGCTGCTGGTGCACACCTGTCTGCAGGTGCAGAGCTCTGCGGCCAGGTAACGCCCCTCTGTTGCTTATTACCCGCCCATTGGTGCATAGCACCCGATATTTGAAAATTCCCACTGCATATATTGCCATGGATTGTACATATTGCCTGCTCTTATTTTTACTGCACATTTTATCTGTACCTTTCTACTGTTTATTTTACCTTTTTATCATTTATGTTAACAATACTCTGCTTTATTTATACTAACAGAAACATAGAAACATAGACGTTGATGGCAGATAAGGACCTCAAGGCCCATCCAGTCTGCCCATTTCTTTTTCTAAATTATACCAAGCCCATCCAGTCTGCCCATTTCTTTTTATACCTTATACCAAGCCAAGTAGCAATAATAGTCAAAAACTGCATTGGCATAGGAGGAGTGGAGGAGGCGGAAGGAACTGTGGAGGCGATTTGGGTCACCTTGATAACAAGGGGCGCAAAAGAGTAAAAATAGGATCTGTGTATAGACAGCCCATGCTGACAGAGGAGCTGGAGGAGAGTCTGGTGGCAGATGTGGGGAGACACTGCAGTTTGGGCAGGGGAAGGGTGGTGGTGTTGGGGGACTTAAACATGCCAGGAACCGACTGGGAGACTATGACATCCTCAGTGGCCAGGGAACAGAAGTTGTTGGATGTCTTTCAGGACACGTTCCTAACTCAACAGGTGGGGGAACTGACCAGGGAGGCGTGGATACTGAATGTGGTCCTGGCAGACAGTGACCAGATTGAGGGCCTGGAAGTAAGGGACCTGTTGGCAGGGAGCGACCATGCCACAGTCTGGTTCTGCCTGGACCTAGGAGGGGTAGAAGGCTGCACACAGATAGAGGTAATTGACTTCGGGGGGGGCGGATTTCAAGGAAATGTGAAGGATCTTTAAGAAGCATTTGGATGGGACTGGGCCAAACATGGATGCTGACAGTAGGTGGGAAATCATCAGGCGGGGTGTGCAGGATGATACCAGTACCTGTACAAGAGCAAGACAAAAATGCGGTAGGGCCTGTAAACCCTGCTGGTGGACCAGGGAGGTTCAGGAGGTGGTGAGGGGAAAGAAGGTGGCTTAAAGATATTTCAAGTGCTCAAGGAGTGAAAGGGATTGAGGGGAGTATGAGCAGATGGCCAGAAGGGCCACTAGGGTGGTGAGGGTGGCTAAGGCAAGGAAGGAGCAGAACCTGGCCAGTGAAATTAAGAGTGGTAACAAGGGATTCTTTAGATACACTGGGGAAAAACAAAGGGTGAAGGGGCAGATTATCAGGATTAAAACGGGAGGGATGGCACAAGACCTGGGGGAGCAGGCTGAGGTTCTAAATGAGCACTTCGTCTAAGTTTTCACCATGGAAAATGGGGGCTGCATCATGACTGGAGGAGATGGTGAAACTGAGGAGGGAAACAATTACCAATCGGCAGGTCTGGGAAGAGGGGGGCCATCACTGGCAGGAGGGGGGAAGACAAAGCAGGGGGACAAGGTAGCGGAGGTGGAAATCATGGCAGAGATAGTAAGGGAAGCCCTCAGGTCCCTTAAGACAGAGAAAGCACTGGGGCCAGATAAATTACCTCCAGAGTGCTAAACAAACTGGTGGATGTCCTGGCAAAACCCCTGGCAGAGCTTTTCAGCATCTCTCTGAGGACAGGGTGGGTGCCCTAGGACTGGAAGGTGGCACATATAGTGCCTATCCAGAAGGGGGGATCAAGGGAGGTGGCTGGGAACTACAGGCCCGTCAGCCTGACATCAGTGGTGGGCAAGGTGATGGAGGGCATTGTCAAGGAGAGGCTGGGGGGACCTGGAAAAGTCAGGGTGCCTGAATGATACGCAGCATGGATTCTTCCTCTGGAAATTGTGCCAGACAAACCTTGTGACTGGGTGACAAGTGCCTTGGACCTGGGTAGACCGGTGGATGTCCTCTTTCTTGACTTCAGCAAGGTGTTTGACTCTGTTCCCCACAGGGGCCTGTTGGATAAGCTGGGAGAAATGGGGTTGGGGAACCAGATGATCAGATGGATAGGAAATTGGCTCCAGGACTGAACCCAGAGGGTCATGTTTGGTGGGATAGTCTCATCCCAAGGAGTGTCATTAGTGGGGTCCCTCAGGGATCAGTCCTTGGGCCCCTCCTGTTCTACACCTACGTCTCTGACATAAGGAAGGGTATCAGGAATGAGATGAGTCTCTTTGTGGATGACTCAAAACTGGGGGCGGTGGTGGATGTGGAGGAGGGGAGGGTGGCCCTACAGGGGGACCTGGAGGCTCTGGAAAGGTGGTCTAGAAAGTGGAAGCTGAGGTTCAATGCAGGGAAAGGCAAGGTACTGCACCTGGGAGCCAGAAACTCGGGCCAAGTGTACACCATGGGGGGGGGAATTCTACAAATCTCAATGGTTGAGAGGGACCTAGGGGTGGTGGTGGATGTCAAGATGAACAACTCTTGAGAATTGTAGGATGGCAGCAGCCAAGGCCAACAGGATGCTGGGATGCATCACTAGGGGGATCAAGTCCAGAAGGAGGGAAGTGATACTCCCTCTGTATAACTGCTTGGTGAGGCCGCACCTCGAGTACTGTATGCAGTTTGGAGTCCACATTTAAAAAGGGACATCGAACTCCTGGAGCGGGTCCAGAGGAGGGCAACCAACATTATCTGGGGCGTAGGGGACAGGACCTATGGGGAGAGGCTCAAAGAGCTAAATATGTACACATTGGAAGAGAGAAGGGACCGGGGGGACATGATGAGGTCTTCAGGTACATGAAGTGGGTAAATTGGGGAGGAGCAGTCAGGGTGCTATAAAGGAGGGGGCAACTAGGGCATGGGTGAAAGCTGGGGGATTCAGGGAGAAGGAGGTTGCTACTTCATTGAGAGTGGTGGAGCCATGCGTCGCTGCCAGGGGGCAGGTGGAGGCAGAGGCGGTGGGCAGCGAGGTCAGCACCCAGGGTGGGGGCTGACCAAACGAGCAGACACGAAAGACCGTTAGGCCTATTCTGCTGGCATTTTAGTATGTTAGTATGTCAAGTGCCTGGTAAGTGGTTATTTTCACACAAGTACAAAAAAAACAAAACATAAAAGCTTTGCACTCCAAAACATGCAATTTACAATGCATACAATACAATTTACAGTAGATCCTGCTGTGCTCTTTCACCTAAGAACTGATATCCCCATCTCTCTCTCTCTCTCTCTCCCTCTCTCTCTCTCTCTCTCTGTCATAGAACTATAGAATTCGATGGCAGATAAGGACTGCTTGGCCCACGTAGTCTGCCCATTTCCATACCTAATGGATAAGCTGCAGATCCTAGTTAACCAACAGCCTACTTCCTCCTGCCCCCCACTAGAATTGCCTTATGTCTGTCCCATGCATTCTTGAATTCCCCCACTGTTTTTGACTCTACGACCTACTCAGGAAGGCTGTTCCATGCATCCACAACCCTCTCCTTGAAAAAATACTTCCTCATATTACCTCTGAGTCATCCCCCCTCCATATTCAAGTTGTACCCCCTTGTTCGTGCACATCTCTTTTTCTGAAAGATACTACCCTCTTGGACTTTGTTGATTCCCTTGAGGTACTTGAAAGTTTCTATCATGTACCCCCTCTCCCTCCTTTCCTCAACGGTGTACATATCAAGCCCCTTTAGTCTCTCTCTCTTCGTATTTCTTCTGGTGCAGACCCTGCACCATTTTGGTTGTGCTCCTCTGGACAGCCTACACCCTGTCTAGGTCTTTGTGGAGATGGGATCTCCAGAACTGCACGCAGTACTCCAGACAGGGTCTCACCAACTGTCTGTACAGAGGGATATCAACTTCATGTTTTCTATTGGTGATGCCTCTCCCTATGCATCCCAGTATCCTTCCAGCCCTCCTTACTGCCGTCTCACATTGCTTGCCCACCTTTAGGTCATCTGCTATAACTACCCCCAGGTCCTTTTCCATTTTTGTTGTTGTCAGTATCTCACCCCCACTGTGTACTCTTCCCCTAGGTTTTTGTTTCCCAAGTGCATTACCTTACACTTCTTTGCACTGAATCTAAGCTGCCATACATTTGACCATTCCTCCAACCTTGCCAAGTCCCTTCTCATCCTTTCCACCCCAATTTGTGTATCAACCCTGTTGCAGATCTTTGTGTTGTCTGCAAAGAGACATACTTTTCCTTCCAGCCCTCTGCAATGTCACTTATAAAGACATTAAAAAGGACCGGACCCAGTACTGAACCCTGCGGTATCCCACTAGTAAACCTCCTTTCTTCACTATTGACTCTGTTTACTATTACCCTCTGCGTCTTGTTGTCCAGCCAATGTTTTACCCAGGCTACCACCCTGTGACCCATTCCCAGGCTGGCTAATCTGTTTATTAATCTTTTGTGTGGGACTGTGTCAGATGCCTTGCTGAAGTCTGGGTTAGGCCATGTCCACAGCCCCTCCCTGGTCAACTACTTTGGTCACCCAGTCAAAGAAATCGATTAGATTAGTCTGACATGAACTTCCCGCTGTGAATCCATGTTGCCTTGGGTCCTGTCCACTGGCCTCTAGGTACTCAGCAGTTCTTTCCTTCAGAAGTGATTCTATCATTTTCCCTACCACTGAGGTCAAACTGACAGGTCTGTAGTTTCCTGCCTCTGTCTTGCTCCCACTTTTGTGAAGGGGAATCACATCTGCCTTCCTACAATCCTCGAGTACCATACGATCCTCCCAGGATTTGTTAAAAAGGTAGTCAGTGGTGTTACTAGTTCGCTTCTTAGTTCTTTTAGAATTCTGGGGTGAATCCCATCAGGCCCCATTGCTTTTTCCACTTTCAGTTTTAGGAGTTCTTTCAGAACCCTTTCTTCTGTGAAAGGACTGATATTGACCCCCCTTATCCAGAGTGCTTCTATTGACTGGATTAGGTACTCCCCCGCTCTTCCTTTGTGAATATTGAGCAGAAGTATTCATTCAATATCCCTGATTTTTCACTGTCCCTCTCTGCCCACCCACCCTCCTCTTTATTCAGCCTCAGTATCCATCCCTTTGTCTTTCTTCGCTCCCTAATGTACCTATAAACGTTTTTATCCCCCTTCTTAACTGAACTGGCTATCTTTTCCTCCATTTGGACCGTTGCTATTCTATCTGCCTTCCCAGCTTCCTTCTGCTTTAACTGTTACAGTTCTCTGTCCTGCTCCTTCTGTGTTTCCTTATACTTCCGGAATGCTATCTTTTTCTCCCTAACCTTCCCTACCACCTCTTTTGAGAATCATAGTGTTTTTTTTCTTTCATTTTGACTTATTTGCTTCTCACAAAGGCTTGTTGCCTCTGTGATGGCAGTTTTGATATTTCCCTATTGTTGCTCCACCCCTCCTCCTTTTTTTTCAATTGTTTAACCAGGAGTGGCACACTAAGCTGAAAGCTTGTTTACAGGTGTTACCTGGGAGCACAAGGAAGTTAAGTGACTTGCTCAGGGTCACACAGAATGCAAGTGGGGGCTGTGGGATTCAAATCCAGGTCTCTGGATTTGCAGCTCAGAGCCTTAAACCACTGCACTGTACTGCCTGTTTGCTAGTGCTTTTCTGAGGCACTCTCCCATTTTGACAAAATCAGCCCTCCTGAAGTCCAGTACCTTCACTTTCGTATGGCTTGACTCTACAGCTGAGTTTACAGTGAACCACACTGTTTGGTGGTCACTGGTTCCCAGATGGCTACCCACTTCCAGATCTGAGATCCTCTCTTTGTCCCCATTTGAGAGTACCAGGTCTAAGATTGCTCCCTCCTGAGTGGGTTCCAACACTAGCAGTCTGAGGCATGCTGCCTGTAGGGCATTGAGAATGGCCCTGCTCTTGGATGTGGCTGCAGCAAAGGTGCTCCAGTTAACATCTGGCATATTCTGGTCCCCCATCAGCAATATCTCCCCTTTCTCTGCCATCCTAAGGATGCCTTCTATCACTTTCTTGTCCATTTCCAATCCCTGAGGTGGGGGTCTGTATACAACCCCTATGCAGATTGTGGTGCTATTTCCGGTCTCCAGGGTGACCCACAGTGCCTCCTCTTCTCCCTGTTTACCCATTAGTTCCACTGTTTTGATCCCTTCCCTTACATAGAGAGCTACTCCTCCTCCTCCTCCTCCTCTTCTACCATCCCTGTCCCTCCTGTAGATTGCGTACCCTGGTATGTTGACATCGCAGTCATGGTTCTCTGTGTACCATGATTCATTGACTGCCACGATATCCAGGCATCCCTCTTCCATCAAGGCCACCAGTTCAGGGAGCTTGTAACATAGACTATGGACATTGGTACTCTCTACACTCCATTTTTTGATAGCCTTACCCCTTTTTATCCCGTCACTGCCCTTACTGCCTTTGTCTTTTTCTCCATTTACCCCTGCCATTCTCCCTATCGACTTCTCAATCTTGGTGTTTACCTCACTAACTACCCTGATTTTTTAGGGAGGCTAGGATTTCCCCTTCTCCTTTTCAGTGCTTCCTCCCTTGGCTAGTTTAAATGCTTGCCAATGAAGCATTTAAACCTATCACCTAGGATCCTGGTTCCCTTTCTGGACAGATGCAGACCATCACACCTGTATATGCCTGCATCCCTCCAGGTGAGACCCAAGGCCCCAATGAAGCCAAAACCCTGAGCACTGCACCAGTTTTTCAACCACTGATTGAATCCCATGGTGCAGAGCACCCTAGCCTCACCCATACCATAGACAGGCTGCACCTCTGAGAAGGGTACCATGCATGCTACTTGTCTAAGGACCCTCCCCAACTCCACAAACTCCTTCTGCACTGCTCTGATCCCTTTCCCAGCCAGGTCATTTGTCCCTAGGTGGACAGTGACATCCAGTTCCCTCTACCATGCAGCTGCTCCCATGATCCTGAAGATTCGCTCCCTGTTGCCCCAAGCCATGGCACCAGGCAGGCATGTTACCTCACTCTCCCCTCCCTCCCCCAGTCCTACCCTCCTAATAATGGAGTCCCCCACCAGGTGTTGTTTCCTTCCCCTGTGAGGTCCCATGCCACCCTTCTGTGGGTCTCCTTTGTGGAGGTTCCTAGCATCCTCCTTGGTCTCCACTGCAGATGCCTCCATAGAGGAACCACACTCCGCTAGAAAGGCATATGAATTGTGGAGGGGTTCAACTGGAGGGATGCACCTCTGTTCCACCACCCTCACCCTCCTTGAGACCACTGTGATTCAACCACTCCTTTTTCATGGCAGCCACTGAGGCAGTGGCAGTGGCCCTGGTGGTCCCTGGGAGGGAAAGGAGGCCCCCTAAATCCTGCCCAACTCAACCTGGAGATGAACAACCTCCTCCCTCAGCCCAGAGAGGTGCCTACAGATGGGACAACACCACATCCTCCAGAATGTCTCACAGAAGACTGCTGCTCCACAGCAACTGCACTGCATCACTCCCATCATATCTTACTTGTGGTCCCTTAACTGTTGTTTTGTATACAAACACTTTCCTCCCTCTGTTTATTATTTTTTTTATATATAATTTTTTTTTCTCTCTACTTTCTTATTGCCTCCATGCCCTTAAAGCTCCTGATCTTCCTGTTCTAGGACACTAAGTTCTTATAATCCTCAGCAGTCTCATTCTTACTTGCTCAGAGGTAAACCTCCAGCAGCTGGGGGAGGGGGATGAAGAGCTACTTTTTTCCTTCTAGGATGGTGAGTCTGTTGTGCCTCTCTAATCACTCCCTTCCTGCTTTCAAACAGGAAATTCCTGTTGTCAGTCAAATCCTGTGTAACTGGCTAAGCGTGGGGGAAGGGTGAAGGGGAAGGATGCAGCGCAATATAGTCCAAGTAAAGTTATATCAACAGCTCCTTCTTCTTGCTGTTCTCTGCCAAAAGTTATCAAGGTCAGTTTTGAAATGCAAACACCTGGCTTCCTTCTCTTTAATCCACTCCCCCTAATTCACTGTTTCTTTCTTCCCCTAGCAAACTGCACAGATAACAATTCCTTCACCCAAGTCAGACAAACACACTCTCATTTTTTTTATTTTTACCCTAAACTGAAGCTCCCCGTAGAAGAGTTCTAGCTCTTTAGTCCAGCAGAGTAGTAAAGCTCTAACAGCAGCTCCTTTGTCGTGCTGTTCTCTGCCACAAGCTATCTAGGTCAGTTTTCAAATGCAATCACTTGGCTCCCTTCTCTCCAAGCCACTTCCCCTAATTCATAGTTTCTTTCTTCACCTAGCTAACTGTACAGATAACAATTCCTTCATCCAACTAAGACAAACACACACTTTTTTTTTGTTTTCACCATAAATTGAAGTTCCCAGTAGTAGAGTTCTAGTTCTTTAGTCCACTAGAGTGGTAAAATTCTAACAACAGAACCGTCCATTTGCTCTTCTCTGCCACAAGCTATCTAGGTCAGTTTTTTAGATACAAATGCCTGGCTTCCTTCTCTCTAAGCCACTCCCCCTAATTCACAGTTTATTTTTTCAACCTGCTAACTGCACATATAACAATTCCTTCACCAAGCTAAGACAAAGAGGCTCTTTGTAATGTTTTTTTACCCAAAATTAAAGCTCTCAGTAATAGAGTTCTAGTTCATTAGTCCAGTAGAATAGTAAAGTTCTAACAGCAGCTCCTTCCTCTTGCTGTTCTCTGCCACAAGCTATCAAGGTCAGTTTTTAAAAGCAAACACCTGGCTACAATCTTCTTAGGCCACTCCCCTTAATTCACAGTTTATTTCTTCACCTAGCTAACTGTACAGATAACAATTCCTTCACCCAACTCAGACAAACACACTTGTTTTTTGTTTTCACCCTAAATTGAAGTTCCCAGTAGTAGAGTTCTAGTTTTTCACTCCTGTAGAGTAGTAAAATTCTAACAGCAGATCCTTCCTCTTGCTCATCTCTGCCATAAACTATCTAGGTCTGTTTTTAAATACAAACACCTGGCTTCTTTCTCTCTAAGCCACTCCCCCTAATTCACAGTTTCTTTCTTCACCTAGCTAACAGCACACATAATCATTCCTTCAGACAAACAAACTTTTTTTGTTTGTTTTTTTGTTTTACCCTAAATTGAAGTTCCCAGTAGTAGAGTTCTAGTTCACTAGTCCAGTAGAGTAATAAAGTTCTAACAGCAGCTCCTTGCTTTTGCTGTTCTCTGCCACAAGCTATTTAGGTCACTTTTTAAATGAAAACACCTGGCTTCAATCTCCCTAAACCACCCCCCTTAATTCACAGTTTCTTTCTTCACCTAGCTAACTGCACAGATAACAGGTCCTTCACCCAATTCAGACAAAAACACTCTTAGTAATGTTTTTTACACTAAATTGAAGTTCCCAGCAAAATAGTTCTAGTTCTTTCATGCAGTAGAGAAGTACATTCCAAACAGCAGCTCCTTCCTCTTGCTGTCCTCTGCCACATGCTATCTAGGTCAGTTTTAAATTGAAATACCTGGCTTCCTTCTCTCTAAGTCACTCCCCCTAATTTACAGTTTCTTTCTTCACCTAGCTAACTGCACAGATAACAATTCCTTCACCCAAGTCAAACACACTTTTTTTTCCTAACTTGAAGTTCCCAGTAGTAGAGTTCTAGTTCTTTCTTCCAGTAGAGTAGTAAAGTTCTAACATCAGTTCCTTCCTGTTGCTGTTATCTGCCACTAGCTATCTAGGACAGTTTTTAAGTGCAAACACCTGGCTTCCTTCTCTCTAAGCCACTTCCCGTAATTCACAGTTTCTTTCTTCACCTAGCTAACTGCATAGATAACAATTCCTTAACCCAGTTCAGACAAACGCACACTTTTTTTGTTTGTTTCTAACATAAATTGAAGTTCCCAGTAGTAGAGTTCTAGTTATTTGGTCCAATAGAGAAGTAAAGTTCTAATAACAGCTCCTTACTCTTGCTGTTCTCTGCCATAAGCTATTTAGTTCAGTTTTTAAATGCAAACATCTGACTTCCTTCTCTCTCTAAGCAACTCCCCTAGTTCACAGTATCTTTCTTCACCTAGCTAACTGCACAGATAACAATTCCTTCACCCAACTCAAACACACCCTTTTTTTTGGTTTGTTTGTTTATTACTCTAAATTAAAGTTTCCAGTAGTAGAGTTCTAGTTCTTTAGTCCAGTAGAGTAGTAAAGTTCTAACAACAGCTCCTTCCTCTTGTTGCTCTCTGCCACACGCTATCTTGGTCAGCTTTTAAATGCAAACACCTGGCTTCCTTCTCCCCAAGCCTCTCCACCTAATTCACAGTTTCTTTCTTCTCCTAGCTAACTGCACAGATTATAATTCCTTCACCCAAATCAAAAAATCCTTTTTTTTGTTTTTACCCTAAATTAAAGTTCACAGTAGTAGAGTTCTAGTTCTTTAGTCCAATAGAGGAGTAAAGTTCTACCAGCATCTCCTTCATCTTGCTGCTCTCTGCCACAAGCTAGCTAGGTCAGTTTTTCAATGCTAATGCCTGGCTTCCTTCTCTATAAACCACTTCCGCTAATTCACACTTTCTTTCTTCCCCTAACTAACTGCACAGAAAACAATTCTTTCACCCAACTCTGACAAACACACACTTTTTTTTTACCAAAATTGAAGTTCCCAGTACTAGAGTTCTAGTTCTTTCTTCCAGTACAGTAGTAAAGTTCAAACAGCAGCTCCCTCCTCTTGCTGTTCTCTGCCACAAGCTAGCTAGGTTAGTTTTTAAATGCAAACGCATGGCCTCCTTCTATCTAAGCCACCCCTTCTAATTCACAGTTTCTTACTTCACCTAGCTAACTACACAGGTATCAATTCCTTTACCAAACTCAGACAAACACACTTTTTTTTGTTTTGTTTTTGTTTAAACACTAAATAGAAGTTCCCAGTACTAGAGTTCTAGTTCTTTAGTCCAGTAGAGTAGCATGGTTCTAAGAGCAGCTCCTTCCTCTTGCTGTTCTCTGCCACAAGCTATCTAGGTCAGGTTTTAAATGCAAACACCTGGCTTCATTCTCTCAAAGCCTCTCCCCCTAGTTCACAGTTTCATTCTTCTGCTAACTGCACAGATAATAATTCCTTCACTCAACTCAGACAAACACACTTTTTTACCCTAAATTGAAGTTCCCAGTAGTAGAATTCTAGTTCTTTAGTCCAGTAGAATAGTAAAGTTCTAACAGCAGCTCCTTCCTCTTGTTGTTCTCTGACACAAGCTATCTAGGTCAGGTTTTACAAGGCAAATACCTGGTTCCTTCTCTCTAAGCCACTCCCCATATTCACAGTTTATTTTTTTGCCCAACTAACTGCACATATAACAATTCCTTCACCCACTGCCGACAACACACTCTTTTTTTTTTTGGTGTTTTTATCCTAAATTGAGGTTCCCAGTAGTAGAATTCTAGTTCTTTAGTCCAGTAGAGTAGTACATTTCTAATAGCATCTCCTTCCTCTTGCTGTTCTCTGCCACAAGCTATCTAGGTCAGTTTTTAAATGAAAACGCCTAGCTTCCTTCTCTCTATCCCTCTCTCCCAATTCACAGTTTGTTTCTTCTCCTAGCTAACTGCATAGATAATTCCTTCACCAACTGAGACAAACACACTTTTTTTTACCCTAAATGAAAGTTCCCAGTAGTAGATTTCTAGTTCTGTAGTCCAGTAGAGTAGTAAAATTCTAACAGCAGCTGCTTCCTCTTGCAGTTCTCTGCCACAAGCAATTTAGGTCAGTTTGTAAATGCAAACATCTGGCTTGAATCTCTCTAAGCCACTCCCCTTAATTCACAGTTTCTTTCTTCACCTAGCTGACTGCACATATAACAGTTCCTTCACCCAACTCAGACAAAAAAACTCTTTGTAATGCTTTTTTTTATACCCTAAAATGAAGTCCCCAGTAATAGACTTCTAGTTCTTTCATGCAGTAGAGTAGTACAGTTCTAACAGCAGCTCCTTCCTCTTGCTGTTCTCTGCCACAAGCTATCTAGGTCAGTTTTTAAATACAGACATCTGGCTTCCTTATCTTTCAGCCACTCTCCCTAATTTACAGTTTCTTTCTTCACCTAGCTAACTGTGCATATAACAATTCCTTCACCCAACTCAGACAAACACACTTTTTTACCCTAAATTGAAGTTCTCAGTAGTAGAATTCTAGTTCTTTAGTCCAGTAGAGAAGTAAAGTTCTAACAGCAGCTCCTTCCTATTGCTGTTCTCTGCCACTAGTTATCTAGGACAGTTTTTAAATGCAAACACCTGGCTTCCTTCTCTCTAAGCCACTTCACCTATTACACAGTTTCTCTCTTCACCTAGCTAACTGTATAGATAACAATTCCTTAACCCAGTTCAGACAAACACACACTTTTTTTGTTTGTTTCTAACATAAATTGAAGTTCCCAGTAGTAGAGTTCTAGTTCTTTAGTCCAGTATAGAAGTAAAGTTCTGACAGCAGCTCCTTCCTCTTGCTGTTCCCTGCTATAAGCTGTCTAGGTCATTTTTTAAATGCAAACATCTGGCTTCCTTCTCTCTAAGCAACTCCCCTAATTTATAGTCTCTTTCTTCACCTAGCTAACTGCACAGATAACAATCCCTTCACCCAACTCAAACCCACTCTTTTTTTGGTTGTTTATTTATAACACTAAATTGAAGTTTCCAGTGGTAGAGTTCTAGTTTATTAGTCCAGTAAAGTATTAAAGTTCTAACAGCAGCTCCTTCCTCTTGTTGCTCTCTGCCACAAGCTATCATGGTCAGTTTTTAAATACAAACACCTGGCTTCCTTCTCTCTAAGCCATTCCCCCTAATTCACAGTTTCTTTCTTCTCCTAGCTAACTGCAAAGATAATTCCTTCACCCAACTTAAACACACACTTTTGTGTTACCCTAAATTAAAGTTCCCAGATCCTTCATCTTGCTATTCTCTGCCACAAGCTATCTAGGTCAGTTTTTAATTGCAAGCACCTGGCTTCCTTCTCTCTAAGCCACTCCCGCTAATGCACAGTTTCTTTCTTCCCCTAACTAACTGCACATATAACAATTCCTTCACCCAACTCAGGCAAACACAATCTTTTTTTGCCTTTTTGTTTTGTTTTTACCCTAAATTGAAGATCCCAGTAGTAGAGTTCTAGTTTTTTAGTCCAGTAGAGTAGCAAAGTTCTAAGCCACTCTTACTAATTCACAGTTTCTTTTTTTATCTAGCTAACTGCACAGATAACATTTCCTTCACCAAACTCAGATGAACACACTTTTTTATTTTGTTTTGTTTTTGTTAATAACATTAAATTGAAGTTCCCAGCAGTTGAGTTTTACTTCTTTAGTCCAGTAGAGTAGTGAAGATCTAACAGCAGATCCTTCCTATTGCTGTTCTTTGCCACAAACAATCTAGGACAGGTTTTAAATGCAACACCTGGCTTCATTCCCTCAAAGCCACTCCCCCTAGTTCACAGTTTCTTTCTTCTGCTAGCTAACTGCACAGGTAATAATTCCTTTACCCAACTCAGACAAACACACATTTTTTTACCCTAAGTTGAAGTTCCCAGTAGTAGAATTCTAGTTTTTTTTGTCCAGTAGAGTAGTAAAGTTCTAACAGCAGTTCCATCCTCTTGCTGTTCTCTGCCAGACTTCCTTCTCTCTAAGCTACTCCCCCAATTCTCAGTTTCTATTTTCACCTAACTGCACATATAACAGTACCTTCTCGCAACTCCGACAAACACACTCTTTTTTCCTGTCTTTTTTTTGTTTTTACCCTAAACTGAAGTTCCCAATAGTAGAGTTCTACTTGTTTAGTCTATAGAGTAGTACATTTCTAAAAGCAGCTCCTTCATCTTGCTGTTCTCTGCCACAAGCTATCTAGGTCAGTTTTAAATGCAAACAACTGGCTTCCTTCTCTTTAATCCACTCCCCCAATTCTCAGTTTATTTCTTCTCCTAGCAAACTGCACAAATAATGATTCCTTCACCCAACCCAAACCACTCTTTTTTGTTTCTAACATAAATTGAAGTTCCCAGTAGTAGAGTTCTAGTCCTTAAGTCCAGTAGAGCATTAAAGTTCTACCAGCAGCTCCGTCATCTTGCTATTCTCTGTCACAAGCTATCTTGATCAGTTTTTAAATGCAAACACCTGGCTTCCTTCTATCTAAGCCACAGTCCCTAATTCACAGTTTCTTTCTTCTCCTAGCTAACTGCACAGATAATTCCTTCACCAAACTCAAAAAACTCCTTTACTTTGTTTTTACCCTAAATTAAGTTCACAGTAGCAGAATTCTAGTTTTTTAGTCCAGTAGAGTAGTAAAGTTCTACCAGCAGCTCCTTCATCTTGCTGTTCTCTACCACACGCTGTCTAGGTCAGGTTTGCAATGCAAATGCCTGGCTTCCTTCTCTATAACCCACTCCCCCCAATTCACACTTTCTTTCTTCCGCTAACTAACTGCACAGAAAACAATTCTTTCAGCCAACTCTGACAAACACACTCTTTTTTTTACCTAAATAGAAGTTCCCAGTAGTAGAGTTCTAGTTCTTTCCTCCAGTAGAGTAGTAAAGTTCAAACAGCAGCTGCTTCCTCTTGTTGTTCTCTTCCACAAGTTATCAAGGTCAGTTTGTAAATGCAAATGCCTGGCTTCCTTCTCTCTCTAAGCCACCCCCTCTAATTCATAATTTCTTACTTCACCTAGCTAACTGCACATATAACAATTCCTTCACCAAACTCAGACAAACACACTCTTTTTTCGTTTTGTTTTTGTTTATAACACTAAATAGAAGTTCCCAGTAGTAGAGTTCTTGTTCCAAAGTCCAGTAGAGTAGTAAAGTTCTACCAGCAGTTCCTTCATCTTATTGTTCCCTACCACAAGCTATCTAGGTCAGGTGTTAAGTGCAAATACCTGGCTTCATTCTCTCAAAGCCTCTTCCCCTAGTTTACAGTTTCTTTCTTCTACTAGCAAACTGCACAGATAATAATTCCTTCACCCAGCTCAGACAAACACCCTTTTTTACCCTAAATTGAAGTTTCCAGTAGTAGAATTCTAGTTCCTTAGTCCAGTAGAGTAGTAAAGTTCTAACAGCAGCTCCTTCCTCTTGTTCTCTGCCACAAGCTTTCTAGGTCAGGTTTTACAAGGCAAATACCTGGCTCCTTCTCTCTAAGCCACTCCCCCAATTCACAGTCTCTTTCTTTGCCTAACTGCACATATAACAATTCCTTCACCCACTGCTGACAAACACACTCTTTTTTCTTTTTTTTTTGTTTTTTTTTACCCTAAATTGAAGTCCCCAGTAGTAGAGTTCTATTTCTTTAGTCCAGTAGAGTAGTAAATTTCTAACAGAAGATCCTTCGTCTTGCTGTTCTCTGCCACAAGCTACCTAGGTCAGTTTTAAATTGAAACACCTGACTCCCTTCTCTTTAAGCCACTCCCCCAATTCACAGTTTCTTTCTTCACCTAGTTAACTGCACAGATTATAATTCCTTCACCCAACTCAGAAAAACACGCTCTGTGTTTTTTTGGTGTTGTTGTTACCCTAAATTAAAGTTTCCAGTAGTAGAGTTATAGTTCTTTAGTTCAATATAGTAGTAAACTTCTAACAGTAGCTGCTTCCTCTTGCTGTTCTCTGCCACAAGCTCTCTGTCAGTTTTTAAATGCAAACACCTGTTTTCCTTCTCTAGAAGCCACTTCCCCTACTTCACAGTTTCTTTCCTCACCTAGCAAACTGCACAGCTATCATTTCCTTCACCAAACTCAGACAAACACAGTCTTTTTTTGTTTTGTTTTTGTTTATAACACTAAATTGAAGTTCCCAGCAGTAGAGTTCTAGTTCTTTAGTCAAGTAGAGTAGTAATGTTCTAACAGCAGCTCCTTCCTCTTGTTGTTCTCTGCCACAAGCTATCTAGGTCAGGTTTTAAATGCAAACACCTGGCTTCATCCTCTCAAAGCCACTCCCCCTAGTTCACAGTTTCTTTCTTCTCCTAGCTAACTGCATAGATAATTCCTTCACCAACTCAAACAAACACACTTTTTTAACCCTAAATGAAAGTTCCCAGTAGTAGATTTCTAGTTCTTTAGTTCAGTAGTGTAGTAAAATTCTAACAGCACCTCCTTCCTCTTGCTCACCTCTGCCACAAGCTATCTATCTCAGTTTTAAAATGTAAATGCCTAGCTTCATTCTGTCTATGCCACTCCCCCTATATCACAGTTTGTTTTTCCACCTAGCTAACTGCACATATAACAGTTCCTTTACCCAACTCAGACAAATACTCTTTTTGGTTTTTGTTTTTTTGTTTTTACCCTAAATTGAAGTTCCCAGTAGTAGAATTCTAGTTCATTAGTCTGGTACAGTAGTAAAGTTCAAACAGCAGCTCCTTCCTCTTGCAGTTCTCTGCCACAAGATATTTAGGTCAGTTTGAAAATGCAAACACCTGGCTTCAATCTCCCTAAGCCACTCCCGATAATTTACAGTTTCTTTCTTCACCTAGCTAACTGCATATACAACAATTCCTTCACCCAATTCAGAAAAAAAACACTCTTTTTTTGTTTCTAACATACATTGAAGTTCCCAGTAGTAGAGTTCTAGTTCATTAGTCCAGTAGAGTAGTAATGATCTAACTGCAGCTCCTTCCTCTTGCTGCTCTCTGCTACAAGCTATCTTGGTCAGTTTTTAACTGCAAAAACCTGGCTTCCTTCTCTCTAAGCCACTCCCCCTAGTTCACTGTTTCTTTCTTCTCCTAGCTAACAGCACAGATAATAATTCCTTCACCTAACTCAGACGAACACTTTTTTACATTAAACTGAAGTTCCCAGTAGTAGAATTCTGGTTCTTAAGTCCAGTAGAGTAGTAAAGGTCTAACAGCAGGTCCTTCCTCTTGCTATTCTCTGCCATAAGCTATCTAGGTCAGGTGTTAAAAGCAAACACCTGGCTGCTTGTCTCTTAGCCACTCCCCCAATTCACAGTTTCTTTACCTAACTGCACATATAACAATTCCTTCACCCACCTCCGACAAACACATTCTTTTTTTCTTGTCTTTTTTGTTTTTACCATAAATTGAAGTTTCTAGTTATATAGTTCTAGTTCTCTGCAACAAGCTGTCTAGGTCAGTTTTAAATGCAAACACCTGGCTTCAATCTCCCTAAGCCACTCCTCTTTAGTTAAAGTTTCTTTCTTCACCTAACTAACTGCACAGATAACAATTTCTTCACCCAACTCAAACACACTCTTTTTTTTTACCCTAAAATTGAAGTTCCCAGTAGCAGAGTTCTGGTTCTTTAGTCAGTAGAGTAGTAACGTTCTAACAGCTACTCCTTCCTCTTGTTCTCTGCCACAAGTGTTCTCGGTCAGTTTTCAAATGCAAACACCCGGCCTCCTTCTCACTAAGCCACTACCCCTAATTCACAGTTTCTTTCTTCACATTGCTAACTGCACAGATAACAATTCCTTCACCAACTCAATCAAACACACTCTATTTTTAACCCTAAATTGAACTTACCAGTTGTAGAGTTCAAGTTCTTTGGCCCAGTAGAGTAATAAAGTTCTAACAGCAGCTCTTTCCTCTTGCTGTTCTCTGGCACAAGCTATCTAGGTCAGTTTTTAAATGTAGACACCTGTCTTGCTTTTCTCTAAGCCTGCCCCCAGTTCACAGTTTCATTCTTCACCTAGCTTAATGCACATATAACAATTCATTCACCCAACTGAGACACTCCTTTTTTTATTCATTTGTTTTTATTTACCCTAAATTGAAGTTCCCAGTAGTAGAGTTCTAGTTCTTTGGTCCAGTAGAGTAGTACAGTTCTAACAGCAGCTCCTTCCTCTTGCTGTTCTCTGCCACAAGCTATCTAGGTCAGTTTTTCAATGCAAACACTTGGTGTCATTCTCTCTAAGCCACTCCCCCAATTCACAGTTTCTTTCTTCACCTAGCTTACTGCACATATAACAATTCATTCGCCCAACTCAGACAAACACTCTATTTTTTATTTGTTTGTTTTTATTTACCCTAAATTGAAGTTCCCAGTAGTAGAGTTCTAGTTCTTTGGTCCAGTAGAGTGGTAAAGTTCTAACAGCTGCTCCTTCCTGTTGCTGTTCTCTGCCACAAGCTATCTAGGTCAGTTTTTAAAGGCAGACACCTGGCTTTCTTCTCTCTAAGTCACTCCCCCAATTTACAGTTCCTTTCTTCACTTAGCTAACTGAACATATAACTATTCATTCATCCACTCAGACAAAACACTCTTTTTTTATTTGTCTTTATTGTTGTTTTGACCTTAAATTAAAGTTCCCAGTAGTAGAGTTCTAGTTCTTTAGTCCAGTAGAGTAGTAAAGCTCTAAGAGAAGCTCCTTAATCTTGCTATTTTCTGCCTCAAGCTATCTAGGTCAGTTTTTAAATGCAAACACCTGTCTTCCTACTCTCTCAGCTACTCACCCTAATTCGCAGTTTCTTTCTTCACCTAGCTAACTGCACAGATAATTCCTTCACCCAACTCAGACAAACACACACTTTTGTTACCCTAAATTGCAGTTCCCAGTAGTAGAATTCTAGTTTTTTCTCCAGCAGAGTTGTAAAGTTCTAACAGCAGCTCCTTTCTTTTGATTGTCACTGCCACAAGCTATCTAGGTCAGTTTATAAATGAAAACACCTGGCTTCCATCTCTCTAAGCCACTCCCCATAATTCACAGTTTCTTTCTTCACCTAGCTAATTGCATAGATAACAATTCGTTTCACCCAGCTCAGACAAACACACTCTTTTTTTTTGTTCTTTTAACCCTAAATTGAAGTTCCCTGTACCAGAGTTCTGAGGCCCGATACCAAGAGAGGCTGCATCGGCGAAAGGTGAGATACACCAAACCCATAGCATATCTCATGACTTATACCGTACGTTATGCCACCTGTTGCAAGTTGCGACTTGCACCATGGCAGCTACGGGCCATGACAATCGTGAGTTATGCCACCCACTACACTGCAGCCCACAGTTCCTGATGCAAGGGCGGGTTCTGGCAGCAACTTCACCAATTACAGTTGGGCAGCTGTCATGACCCCCAAGTGCAATTCCAGAAGTGGCACTGGCAGGGATAACTTAGAACAGTCCGTAGTTGCTCAAAGAGGCAGCCGACAGTGCTATCTATTGGTTGTCCACCACGTGGCACCACAACACTGGTACAGCTGTGTACCTCATCCTCCACTGGCATACCCAAGACTCCCATCCCCAAATGTCATGGTACCCCGGGTTCTGTTACTGTTGCACCACCCAAGATGCTTGTGCCTTCTGACCTGCCCCCTATGTCCCCTGGTGTGTGCTGAGGTGATCCAGGACTTTAGGGATTCAGAGGGGCCACCTGTCACTGACTGCACACTGCGACAAGTGGTTGGGATACATTGTCTGAGGTGGGAGCCTATGCCTGGCAGATCCCAACTGTCGCAAGTGGCAGGACCCTGCCGCACTTGCAATGCTTCATAGGGTCTCTGGCATAGCGGTGAATGGTGTAACTTGCAGCCACCTGCAAGTTATGCCATTCCTCTTAGAATAGGCTTCTTTGTTCTTTAGTCCAGTAGAGTAGTAAAGTTCTAACAGCAGCTCCTTAATCTTGCTGTTCTCTACCACAAGTAATCTTGGTCAGTTTTTAAATGCAAACACCTGGCTTCCTTCTCTCGAATCCAAACCCCAAATTACAGTTTCTTTTTTCACCTAGCTACAGTAGTAAGTCACAGACATTGCCGGCTATTTCCAGATATTTTATGAAATTTCTAAAGAGTTTCTCTCTGCTGCCCCTACTGTGAAAATGGAGAAAGCAAAAGATAATTCTGGAAATATTACATAAGTTTCAGAAAATAGCTGGCACTGT
Organism: Neoceratodus forsteri; assembly: GCA_016271365.2. Classification (NCBI taxonomy): domain Eukaryota; kingdom Metazoa; phylum Chordata; order Ceratodontiformes; family Ceratodontidae; genus Neoceratodus; species Neoceratodus forsteri. The sequence continues at coordinate 765,490,537 of CM057451.1, forward strand.
CTGTTGCTGCTACTGTAACTGCACAGATATCATTTCCTTCACCAAACTCAGACAAACACACTCCTTTTTTGTTTTGTTTTGGTTTATAACACTAAATTGAAGTTCCCAGTAATAGAGTTCTAGTACTCTAGTCCAGTGGAGTAGTAAAGTTCTAACAGAAGCTACTTCCTCTTGCTGTTCTCTGCCACAAGCTACCTATCTCAAGTTTTTAAATACAAATGCCTAGCTTCCTTCTCTTGATGCCACTCCCCCAATTCACAGTTTGTTTCTCCACCTAGCTAACTACATATATAACAGTTCCTTCACCCAACTCAGACAAACACTCTTTTATTTGTTTTGTTTTGTTTTTGGTTTTTACCCTAAATTAAAGTTCCCAGTAGTAGAGTTCTAGTTCATTAGTCCAGTACAGTAGTAAAGTTCTAACAGCAGCTTCTTCCTCTTCCAGTTCTCTGCCATCAGCTGTCTAGGTCAGTTTTTAAATGCAAACACCTGGCTTCAATCTCCCTAAGCCACTCCCCTAAATTCACAATTTCTTTCTTCACCTAGCTAGCTGCACATATAACAGTTCCTTCACCCAACTCAGACAAAAACATTTTTTGTAATGTTTTTCCTACCCTAGATTAAAGATCCCAGTAATAGACTTCTAGTTATTTCATGCAGTAGAGTAGTACAGTTAAAACAGGAGCTTCCTCCTCTAGCTGTTCTCTGCCACAAGCTCTCTAGCTCAGTTTTTAAATGCAGACATCTGGCTTCCTTATCTCTAAGCCACTCCCTTTAAGTAACAGTTTCTTTCTTCACATAGCTAACTGTACAGATAACAGTTCCTTCACCCAACTCAAAGACACTCTTTTTTTTTCCTGAATCGAAGTTCCCAGTAGTAGAGTCCTAGTTCTTTCGTCCAGTAGAGTAGTAAAGTTCTAACAGCTGCTCCTTCCTCTTGTTGTTCTCTGCCACTGGCTATCTAAGACAGTTTTTAAATGCAAACACCTGGCTTCCTTCTCTCTAAGCCACTTCACCTATTTCACAGTTTCTTTCTTCATCTTGCCAACTGCATAGATAACAATTCCTTCACCCAATTCAGACAAACACACTCTTTTTTTTTTGTTTGTTTCTAACATAAATTGAAGTTCAAAGTAGCGGAGTTCTAGTTCTTTAGTCCAGTAGAGTAGTAACATTCTAAAAGCAGCTCCTTCCTCTTGCTTTTCTCTGCCATAAGCTATCTAGGTCAGTTTTTAAATGCAAACATCTGGCTTCCTTCTCTCTAAGCAACTCCCCCTAATTCACAGTTTCTTTCTTCACCTAGCTAACTGCACAGATAATAATTCCTTCACCCAACTCAGTCAAACACACTTTTTTTACCCTAAATTAAAGTTCCCAGTAGTAGAGTTCTAGTTCTTTGGTCCAGTAGAGTAGTAAAGTTCTAATAGTGGCTCCTTCCTATTGTTGTTCTCTACCACAAGCTATCTAGGATAGTTTTAAATGCAAACACCTGGCTTCCTTCTCTCTTAGCTACTTCACCTATTTCACAGTTTCTTTCTTCACCTAGCTAACTGCATTTACAACAATTCCTTCACCCAATTCAGAAAAAAACACTCTCTTTTTTGTTTCTAACATAAATTGAAGTTTCCAGTAGCGGAGTTCTAGTTCTTTAGTCCAGTAGAGTAGTAAAGTTCTAACAGCAGCTCCTTCCTCTTGCTGTTCTCTGCCATAAGCTATCTAGGTCAGTTTTTAAATGCAAACATCTGGCTTTCCTCTCTCTAAGCAACTTCCCATAATTCACAATTTCTTTCTTCACCTAGCTAACTGCACAGATAATAATTCCTTCACCCAACTCAGTCAAACACACTTTTTTTACCCTAAATTAAAGTTCCAAGTAATAGAGTTCTAGTTCTTTAGTCCAGTAGAGTAGTAAAGTTTTGACAGCGCTCCTTCCTCTTGTTACTCTCTGCTATAAGCTATCTTGGTCAGTTTTTAACTGCAAACACCTGGCTTCCTTCTCTCTAAGCCACTCCCCCAGTTTACTGTTTCTTTCTTCTCCTAGCTAACTATAAAGATAATAATTCCTTCACCCAACTCAGACAAACACACCTGTGTACCCTAAATTGAAGTTCCCAGTAGTATAATTCTAGTTCTTAAGTCCATTAGAGTAGTAAAGTTCTAACAGCAGCTCATTTCTCTTGCCATTCTCTGACACAAGCTATCTAGCTCAGGTTTTAAAGGCAAACACCTGGCTCCTTGTCTCTTAGCCACACCCCAATTCACAGTTTCATTCTTCGCCTAACTGCACATATAACAATTCCTTCACCCACCTCCAACAAACACACTCTTTTTTTCTTGTCTTTTTGGTTTTTACCCTAAATTGAAGTTTCCAGTTATACAGTTCCAGTTATTTAATCCAGTAGAGTAGTACATTTCTAACAGTAGCTCCTTTGTCTTGCTATTCTCTGCCATAAACTATGTCAGTTTTAAACGCAAACACCTGGCTTCAAGCTCCCTAAGCCACTCCCCTTTATTTACAGTTTATTTCTTCACCTAAATGCACAGACAACAATTCCTTCACCCAAATCAGACAAACACACACTTTTTTGTCCTTTTTTTTGTTTTTACCCTAAATTGAAGTTCCCAGTAGTTGAGTTCTAGTTCTTTAGGCAGTAGAGTAGTAAAGTTCTAACAGCTGCTCCTTCCTCTTGTTGTTCTCTGCCAAGAGCATTCTAGGTCAGTTTTTAAAAGCAAAAACCCAGCCTTCTTCTCTCTAAGCCACTACACCTAATTCATAGTTTCTTTCTTCACCTAGCTAACTGCAGAGATAACAATTCCTTCACCAACTCAGTCAAACACACTTTTTTTACCCTAAATTGAAGTTCCCAGTTGTAGAGTTCGAGTTCTTTGGTCCAGTAGAGTAGTAAAGTTCTAACAGCAGCTCTTTCCTCTTGCTGTTCTATGCCACAAGTTATCTAGGTCAGGTTTTAAATGCAAACACCTGGCTTCAATCTCCCTAAGCCACTCCCTAAATTCACAATTTCTTTCTTCACCTACCTAGCTGCACATATAACAGTTCCTTCACCCAACTCAGACAAAAACATTTTTTGTAACGTTTTTCCACCCTAGATTGAAGATCCCAGTAATAGACTTCTAGTTATTTCATGCAGTAGAGTAGTACAGTTAAAACAGCAGCTTCCTGCTCTAGCTGTTCTCTGCCACAAGCTGTCTAGGTCAGTTTTTAAATTCAGACATCTGGCTTCCTTATCTCTAAGCCACTCCCTTTAAGTAACAGTTTCTTTCTTCACATAGCTAACTGTACAGATAACAGTTCCTTCACCCAACTCAAAGACACTCTTTTTTTGCCTGAATCAAAGTTCCCAGTAGTAGAGTCCTAGTTCTTTCGTCCAGTAGAGTAGTAAAGTTCTAATAGCTGCTCCTTCCTCTTGTTGTTCTCTGCCACTGGCTATCTAAGACAGTTTTTAAATGCAAACACCTGGCTTCCTTCTCTCTAAGCCACTTCACCTATTTCACAGTTTCTTTCTTCATCTTGCCAACTGCATAGATAACAATTCCTTCACCCAATTCAGAAAAAAAAACACTCTTTTTTTTGTTTCTAACATAAATTGAAGTTCCCAGTAATGGAGTTCTAGTTCTTTAGTCCAGTAGGAAGTAGTTCTAACAGCAGCTCCTTCCTCTTGCTGTTATTTGCCATAAGCTATCTAGGTCAGTTTTTAAATGCAAACATCTGGCTTCCTTCTCTCTAAGCAACTCCCCCTAATTCACAGTTTCTTTCTTCACCTAGCTAACTGCACAGATAATAATTCCTTCACCCAACTCAGTCAAACACACTTTTTTTACCCTAAATTAAAGTTCCCAGTAGTAGAGTTCTAGTTCTTTGGTCCAGTAGAGTAGTAAAGTTCTAATAGTGGCTCCTTCCTATTGTTGTTCTCTACCACAAGCTATCTAGGATAGTTTTTAAATGCAAACACCTGGCTTCCTTCTCTCTTAGCTACTTCACCTATTTCACAGTTTCTTTCTTCACCTAGCTAACTGCATTTACAACAATTCCTTCACCCAATTCAGAAAAAAACACTCTCTTTTTTGTTTCTAACATAAATTGAAGTTCCCAGTAGTGGAGTTCTAGTTCTTTAGTCCAGTAGAGTAGTAAAGTTCTAACAGCAGCTCCTTCCTCTTGCTGTTCTCTGCCATAAGCTATCTAGGTCAGGTTTTAAATGCAAACATCTGGCTTATCTCTCTAAGCAACTTCCCTAATTCACAATTTCTTTCTTCACCTAGCTAACTGCACAGATAATAATTCCTTCACCCAACTCAGTCAAACACACTTTTTTTACCCTAAATGAAAGTTCCAAGTAATAGGGTTATAGTTCTTTAGTCCAGTAGAGTAGTAAAGTTTGAACAGGGCTCCTTCCTCTTGTTAATCTCTGCTATAAGCTATCTTGGTCAGTTTTTAACTGCAAACACCTGGCTTCCTTCTCTCTAAGCCACTCCCCCAGTTTACTGTTTCTTTCTTCTCCTAGCTAACTATAAAGATAATAATTCCTTCACCCAACTCAGACAAACACACTAGTGTACCCTAAATTGAAGTTCCCAGTAGTATAATTCTAGTTAAGTCCATTAGGTAGTAAAGTTCTAACAGCAGCTCATTTCTCTTGCCATTCCTACACAAGCTATCTAGCTCAGGTTTTAAAGGCAAACACCTGGCTCCTTGTCTCTTAGCCACACCCAATTCACAGTTTCATTCTTTGCCTAACTGCACATATAACAATTCCTTCACCCACCTCCGACAAACACACTCTTTTTTCTTGTCTTTTTTGTTTTTACCCTAAATTGAAGTTTCCAGTGATATAGTTCCAGTTCTTTAATCCAGTAGAGTAGTAAATTTCTAACAGCAGCTCCTTTGTCTTGCTATTCTCTGCCATAAACTATCTATGTCAGTTTTAAATGCAAACACCTGGCTTCAATCTCCCTAAGCCACTCCCCTTTATTTACAGTTTATTTCTTCACCTAAATGCACAGACAACAATTCCTTCACCCAAATCAGACAAACACACACTTTTTTGTCCTTTTTTTTGTTTTTACCCTAAATTGAAGTTCCCAGTAGTTGAGTTCTAGTTCTTTAGGCAGTAGAGTAGTAAAGTTCTAACAGCTGCTCCTTCCTCTTGTTGTTCTCTGCCAAGAGCATTCTAGGTCAGTTTTTAAAAGCAAAAACCCAGCCTTCTTCTCTCTAAGCCACTACACCTAATTCATAGTTTCTTTCTTCACCTAGCTAACTGCAGAGATAACAATTCCTTCACCAACTCAGTCAAACACACTTTTTTTACCCTAAATTGAAGTTCCCAGTTGTAGAGTTCGAGTTCTTTGGTCCAGTAGAGTAGTAAAGTTCTAACAGCAGCTCTTTCCTCTTGCTGTTCTATGCCACAAGTTATCTAGGTCAGGTTTTAAATGCAAACACCTGGCTTCAATCTCCCTAAGCCACTCCCCTAAATTCACAATTTCTTTCTTCACCTACCTAGCTGCACATATAACAGTTCCTTCACCCAACTCAGACAAAAACATTTTTTGTAACGTTTTTCCACCCTAGATTGAAGATCCCAGTAATAGACTTCTAGTTATTTCATGCAGTAGAGTAGTACAGTTAAAACAGCAGCTTCCTGCTCTAGCTGTTCTCTGCCACAAGCTGTCTAGGTCAGTTTTTAAATTCAGACATCTGGCTTCCTTATCTCTAAGCCACTCCCTTTAAGTAACAGTTTCTTTCTTCACATAGCTAACTGTACAGATAACAGTTCCTTCACCCAACTCAAAGACACTCTTTTTTTGCCTGAATCAAAGTTCCCAGTAGTAGAGTCCTAGTTCTTTCGTCCAGTAGAGTAGTAAAGTTCTAATAGCTGCTCCTTCCTCTTGTTGTTCTCTGCCACTGGCTATCTAAGACAGTTTTTAAATGCAAACACCTGGCTTCCTTCTCTCTAAGCCACTTCACCTATTTCACAGTTTCTTTCTTCATCTTGCCAACTGCATAGATAACAATTCCTTCACCCAATTCAGAAAAAAAAACACTCTTTTTTTTGTTTCTAACATAAATTGAAGTTCCCAGTAATGGAGTTCTAGTTCTTTAGTCCAGTAGAGAAGTAAGTTCTAACAGCAGCTCCTTCCTCTTGCTGTTATTTGCCATAAGCTATCTAGGTCAGTTTTTAAATGCAAACATCTGGCTTCCTTCTCTCTAAGCAACTCCCCCTAATTCACAGTTTCTTTCTTCACCTAGCTAACTTCACAGATAATAATTCCTTCACCCAACTCAGTCAAACACACTTTTTTTACCCTAAATTAAAGTTCCCAGTAGTAGAGTTCTAGTTCTTTGGTCCAGTAGAGTAGTAAAGTTCTAATAGCGGCTCCTTCCTATTGTTGTTCTCTACCACAAGCTATCTAGGATAGTTTTTAAATGCAAACACCTGGCTTCCTTCTCTCTTAGCTACTTCACCTATTTCACAGTTTCTTTCTTCACCTAGCTAACTGCATTTACAACACTTCCTTCACCCAATTCAGAAAAAAAACACTCTCTTTTTTGTTTCTAACATAAATTGAAGTTCCCAGTAGTGGAGTTCTAGTTCTTTAGTCCAGTAGAGTAGTAAAGTTCTAACAGCAGCTCCTTCCTCTTGCTGTTCTCTGCCATAAGCTATCTAGGTCAGTTTTTAAATGCAAACATCTGGCTTATCTCTCTCTCTAAGCAACTTCCCCTAATTCACAATTTCTTTCTTCACCTAGCTAACTGCACAGATAATAATTCCTTCACCCAACTCAGTCAAACACACTTTTTTTACCCTAAATGAAAGTTCCAAGTAATAGGGTTATAGTTCTTTAGTCCAGTAGAGTAGTAAAGTTTGAACAGGGCTCCTTCCTCTTGTTAATCTCTGCTATAAGCTATCTTGGTCAGTTTTTAACTGCAAACACCTGGCTTCCTTCTCTCTAAGCCACTCCCCCAGTTTACTGTTTCTTTCTTCTCCTAGCTAACTATAAAGATAATAATTCCTTCACCCCAACTCAGACAAACACACTAGTGTACCCTAAATTGAAGTTCCCAGTAGTATAATTCTAGTTAAGTCCATTAGAGTAGTAAAGTTCTAACAGCAGCTCATTTCTCTTGCCATTCCCTGACACAAGCTATCTAGCTCAGGTTTTAAAGGCAAACACCTGGCTCCTTGTCTCTTAGCCACACCCCAATTCACAGTTTCATTCTTTGCCTAACTGCACATATAACAATTCCTTCACCCACCTCCGACAAACACACTCTTTTTTCTTGTCTTTTTTGTTTTTACCCTAAATTGAAGTTTCCAGTGATATAGTTCCAGTTCTTTAATCCAGTAGAGTAGTAAATTTCTAACAGCAGCTCCTTTGTCTTGCTATTCTCTGCCATAAACTATCTATGTCAGTTTTAAATGCAAACACCTGGCTTCAATCTCCCTAAGCCACTCCCCTTTATTTACAGTTTATTTCTTCACCTAAATGCACAGACAACAATTCCTTCACCCAAATCAGACAAACACACACTTTTTTTTTGTCTTTTTTTTTGTTTTTACCCTAAATTGAAGTTCCCAGTAGTAGAGTTCTGGTTCTTTAGGCAGCAGAGTAGTAAAGTTCTAACAGCTGCTCCTTCCTCTTGTTGTTCTCTGCCAAGAGCATTCTAGGTCAGTTTTTAAAAGCAAAAACCCAGCCTACTTCTCTCTAACCACTACACCTAATTCATAGTTTCTTTCTTCACCTAGCTAACTGCAGAGATAACAATTCATTCACCAACTCAATCAAACACACTTTTTTTTACCCTCAATTGAAGTTCCCAGTTGTAGAGTTTGAGTTCTTTGGTCCAGTAGAGTAGTAAAGTTCTAACAGCAGCTCTTTCCTCTTGCTGTTCTCTGCCACAAGTTATCTAGGTCAGGTTTTAAAAGCAAACACCTGGCTCTTTGTCTCTTAGCCCCACCCCAGTTCACAGTTTCTTTCTTTGCCTAACTAACTGCACATATAACAATTCCTTAACCCAACTCAGACAAACACACTTTTGTACCCTAAATTGAAGTTCCCAGTAGTAGAGAATTCTGGTTCTTAAGTCCATTAGAGTAGTAAGGTTCTAACAGCAGCTCATTCCTCTTGCCATTCTCTGGCACAAGCTATCTAGCTCAGGTTTTAAAGGCAAACACCTGGCTCCTTGTCTCTTAGCCACACCCCAATTCACAGTTTCTTTCTTCACCTAACTGCACCTATAACAATTCCTTCACCCACCTCCGACAAACACACTCTTTTTTCTTGTCTTTTTTGTTTTTACCCTAAATTGAAGTTTCCAGTTATACAGTTGTAGTTCTTTAGTCCAGTAGAGTAGTACATTTCTAACAGCAACTCCTTTGTCTTGCTGTTCTCTGCCGTAAGCTATCTATGTCAGTTTCAAATGCAAACACCTGGCTTCAATCTCCCTAAGCCACTCCCCTTTATTTACAGTTTCTTTCTTCACTTAAATGCACAGATAGCAATTCCTTCACCCGAATCAGACAAACACACTCTTTTTTTTTTGTTTTTACGCTAAATTGAAGTTCCCAGTAGTAGAGTTCTGGTTCTTTAGGCAGTAGAGTAGTAAAATTCTAACAGCTGCTCCTTCCTCTTGTTGTTCTCTGCCAAGAGCATTCTAGGTCAGTTTTTAAAAGCAAACACCCAGCCTCCTTTTCTCTAAGCCACTACCCCTAATTCATAGTTTCTTTCTTCACCTAGCTAAATGCAGAGATAACAATTCCTTCACCAACTCAAACACACTTTTTTTACCCTAAATTGAAGTTCCCAGTTGTAGAGTTCAAGTTCTTTATTTTATTTTTTATTTATTTAGTTTTTGTTGACCGGGTAAGTGCACTAGACAAATCCTGCCTATTTTCAGGCACGACCCGGGGGAGGAGAATACAGATGAATGCCAACTGACCTTGAACCAGATTAAGCTGTTGGTGGTATTTTTAGTGACTGATGGAAATTGGCCAGGACACAGGAAATTCCCTACTCTTTTCGATAAATGCCATGGGATCTTTAACATCCACCTGAACTACCACCATCCAGGCAGATGGGACCTCAGTTTAACGTCTCATCCGAAAGACGCCACCTCAGAAGTGCAGCACCCCTCTCATGCTGCACTACAGTGTCAGAACTGGGATATTAACCCAAGTGCCAGATGTGGGAACTGAACTCACAGCCTTCTGATCTCCCAGCCTCAGAGGCGAGTGTGCTACCTACTGAGCCACTGACACTGCTAACTTTGATCTAGTAGATTAGTAAAGTTCTAACAGCAGCTCTTTCCTCTTGCTGTTCTCTGCCACAAGCTATATAGGTCAGTTTTAAAATGCAAACAACTGTCTTTCTTTTCCCTAAGCCACTCCTCCAATTCACAGTTACATTCTTCACCTAGCTAACTGCACAGATTGTTTATTGATAAATATTGGATAACACCTTTGAGTCAAAGACTCTTTTACAAAGGTTTCACTTCTTACATAAGACAGAGACAACCGTGACAAAAGTGACAACTAACATAGTAATTAAAGACAATGGTTACAGAATGGCTGCAAATGAATACAGAAAGTACAAAACAGCAGCAGGGAATACATGGTAACAGAGAGCTGATAACAAGGTACAAAGTGCAAAAGGTTACAGGTGCAAGCATAACACCAGGCTTCCTTCTCTCTAAGTCACTCCCCCTAATTCACAGTTTCTTTCTTCACCTAGCTAACTGCATATATTCCAATTCTTTCACCCAATTCAGAAAAAAATCACTCTTTTTTTTGTTTCTAACATAAATTGAAGTTCCCAGTAGCCAAGTTCTAGTTCTTTAGTCCAGTAGTGTAGTAAAATTCTAACAGTAGCTCCTTCCTCTCGCTGTTCTCTGCCATAAGCTATCTAGGTCAGTTTTTAAATGCAAATATTTGGCTTCCCTCTCTCTAAGCAACTCCCCCTAATTCACAGTTTCTTTCTTCACCTAGCTAACTGCACAGATAATAATTCCTTCACCCAACTCAGACAAACACACTTTTTTTACCCTAAATTAAAGTTCCCAGTAGTAGAGTTCTAGTTCTTTAGTCCAGTAGAGTAGTTAAGTTTTAATAGCAGCTCCTTCCTCTTGCTGCTCTTTGCTATAAGCTATCTTGGTCAGTTTTTAACTGCAAACACCTGACTTCCTTCTCTCTAAGCCACTCCTCCTAATTCACAGTTCCTTTCTTCACTTAGCTAACTGAACATATAACTATTCATTCACCCAACTCAGATAAAACACTCTTTTTTATTTGTATTTATTGTTGTTTTGACCCTAAATTTAAGTTCCCAGTAGTAGAGTTCTAGTTCTTTAGTCCAGTAGAGCAGTAAAGTTCTATCGGCAGCTCCTTAATCTTGCTATTCTCTGCCACAAGCTATCTAGGACAGTTTTTAAATGCAAACACCTGGCTTCCAACTCTCTAAGCTACTCACCCTAATCCACAGTTCCTTTCTTCACCTAGCTAATTGCACAGATAACTCCTTCACCCAACTCAGACAAACACACACTTTTTTTGTTGTTCTTTTAGCCCAAAATTGAAATTGCCTGTAGTAGAGTTCTGAGGTCCTATGCCAAAAGGGGCTCCGTCGGCGAAAGCCAAGATACACCAAACCCCATGGCCTATCTTGTAGCTTATGCCATGCATTACGCCAGCCCTTGTTCCAAGTTGTGGCTTGCACCATGGTGGCTGCAGGCCATGACAATCATAGGTTACACCACCCACTACACCGCAGCCAACAGTTCCTTGTGCAAGGGAGGGTTCTGACAGCAACTTCATCAATTCCATTTGGGTGGCTGTCATAACCCCCAAGTGCAATTCCAGAAGTGGCACTGGTGGGGTTAACATAGCACAGTCCAGAGCTGTTCTAAGAGGCAGCTCACAGTGCTATCTATCGGTTTCCCACTATATGGCACCACAACACTGGTGCAGCTGTGTTCCCCATCCTCCACTGGCATACCCCAATCCCCATCCCCAAATGTTGGGGTCCCCCAGGTTCTGTTACTGTTGCACCCCCAGGACGCTTGTGCCTTCTGACCTGCCCCCTATGTCCTCTGGTGTGTGCTGAGGTGGTCCAGGGCTTTGGGGCTTTGTAGGGGCCACCTGTCACTGGCTGCAAGTTGCAACAACCAGTTGCGATACATTGTCTGGGGCGGGAGCTTATGTCTAGTGTATGCCATCTGTCGCAAGTGCCAGGTACCTGCAGCACTTGCAATGCTGTATAGGGTCCCTAGCATAGTGGTGAATGGTGTAACTCGCAGCCACCTGCAAGTTACGCCATTCCTCTTAGAATAGGCCTCCTTGTTCTTTAGTCTTGTAGAGTAGTAAAGTTCTAACAGCAGCTCCTTAATCTTGCTGTTCTCTGTGGCAAGCAATCTTGGTCAGTTTTTAAATGCAAACATCTGGCTTCCTTCTCTGTAAGCCACACACCAATTCACAGTTTCTTTTTTCACCTAGCTAACTGCACAGATAACAACTCCTTCACCCAACTCAGACAACTGCATTCTTTTATTTTCCCTAAATTGAAGTTTCCAGTAGTAGAATTCTAGTTCTTTAGTCCAGAAGAGTAGTAAAGTTCTAAAAGCAGCTCCTTCCTATTGCTATTCTCTGCCACAAGCTATCTAGGTCAGTTTTTAAAGGCAAACACCTGGCTTCCTTCTCTCTAAACCTCAATTCACAGTTTCTTTTTTCACCTAACTAACTGCATACATAACAATTCGTTCACCCAACTCTGGCAAACACACTCTTTTTTTGTTTTTGTTTTTACCCTAAATTGAAGTTTCCAGTTATAGCATTCTATTCTTTCATGCAATAGAGTAGTAAAGTTCTAACAGCAGCTCCTTCTTCTTGCTGTTCTCTGCCACAAGCTATCAAGGTCAGTTTTTAAAGGCAAACACCTGGCTTGCTTTTCTCTAAGCCACTCCCCCTAATTCACAGTTTCTTTCTTCACCTAGCTAACTGCACATATAACAATTTCTTCACCCAACTCAGTCAAACACATTCTTTTTTTTTTATTGTGTTTACCCAAAATTGAAGTTCCTAGTTGTACAGTTCAAGTTCTTTGGTCCAGTAGGGTAGTGAAGTTCTAACAACAGTTCCTTTCTCTTGATGTCCTCTGTCATAAGCTATCTAGGTCAGTTTTTCAATGCAAACACCTGGCTGGCTTTTCTCTAAGCCACTCCCCCGTAATTCACAGTTTCTTTCTTCACCTAGCTAACTGCTCAAATAACAATTCCTTCTCTCAACTCAGACAAACACACCTTTTGTTACCCTACATAGAAGTTCCCAGGAGTACAGTTCTAGTTCTTTAGTCCAGTAGAGTAGTAAAGTTCTAACACCAGCTCCTTCCTCTTGCTATTCTCTGCCACAAGCTATATAGGTCAGTTTTTAAATGCAAACACCTGACTTCCTTCTCTCTAAGCCCTTTCCCCAATTCACAGTTTCTTTCTTCACCTACCTAACCACATAGATAACAATTCCTTCACCCAATTCAGACAAACACACTCTTTTTTCAGTTTTTATTGTTTGTTTCTACATTAAATTGAAGTTCCCAGTAGTAGAGTTCTGGTTATTTGGTACAGTGGAGTAGTAAAGTTATAATAGCAGCCCTTTCTTCTTGCTGTTCTCTGCCACAAGCTATTTAGGTCAGTTTTTAAATGTAAACACCTGGCTTCCTTCTCTCTAAGCCACTCCCCCTAATTCACAGTTTCTTTCTTCACCTTACTAACTGAACATATAACAATTCATTCACCCAACTCAGACAAACACACAGTTTTTTTGTTGTTGTTTTTACTCTAAGTTAAAGTTCCCAGTAGTAGACTTCTAGTTCTTTTGTCCAGAAGAGTACTAAAGTTTTAAATGCAACTCCTGCCTCTTGCTGTTCATAGCCACAAGCTTTCTAGGTCAGTTTTTAAGTGCAAGCATCTGGCTTCCTTCTGTCTAAGCCATTCCTCTAATTCACAGTTTCTTTCTTCACCTAGCTAATTGCACAGAAAACAATTCCTTCACCCAACTCAGAAAAACACACTCTTTTTATGTTGTTTTTACTCTAAATTGAAGTTCCCAGTAGTAGAGTTTTAGTTCTTTAGTCCAGTAGAGTAGTAAAGTTCTAACAGCAGCTTCTTCCTCTTGCTGTTCTCTCAAACTCTCTCTCTCTTGCACTCTCCAGAGCTCTCTTTTTGCTGTTTACTTACCCATGGTGGTCTGAGACTCAACAGCTTAATTACAGCAAGGTTGTACATCTCCCCACTTTCATAGTTAAGAGGATTACATATGAACATACAAATTTGCCAGCAGATAAAGGCCTTATAGTCTATCAAGTCTGCTCAAGTGTGCAGGTAGCAATCCTTATACTGCAGGTGCCCCTCCCTTCCCTCCCCTGACACTCCCTCTTTCCCAATCCCATCCCCTTTTGAAGCAGTCCACTGTTTTACAGGATACCACTTCTGCAGGCAATGTGTTCCACCCAGACACCACTCTCTCTCTGTAAAAAAGTGTCTTCTCATTTCCCTCCTGAATCTCCCCCAATCTGATATCCTGACCTTAAGTGTCCCTATTCCTTTAAATTTAATAGTCCCTCAGTGCCTGTCTTGTGTATTCCCTTTTTGTTCTTTAAGGTTTCAATCATATGCCCCATCTCTCCTCTCCTCCAGTGAGTACATGTTCAACTCCCTCAGCCTGCTCTCATATGGTATATCCCCTAGTCCCTGGATCATCTTTATTGCCCTGTGCTGCACCCCTTCCAGTAACTTAATGTCCCTATTCAGGTATGGGGCCAGTGCTGCACTCGGTACTCTAGGTGTGGCTTAACCAGTGACCTATACACTGGATTGATATATGTCTGGTGATTTTCTCAATGTCAAACTATACAATTGTGTCTCCAGAAGATGGAACTGTGGATAACCTTGTCCTCCATTCTGAGCTCTGACAATGGGACTACACTGTCTCAGAAGGATAAAAATCATGCAGCAGAAATCATTCAGCTGAAAGGGTGAAGTTACTGTAATTAATAAGAGATTGACATCCATATACTTAAGAATCAGCTTGGAGCAGAAATATTTAACTGCTGCTTGCTCGCTCTCCTCCCAGCTGCTGGTGGTCTGACACTGAACAAGGAAGAAGGAGGCGACTGAAGAATATAGGAAGTTGCTGTCTCTGAACTGGAAGGGTGAGAGTTGTAAGGAGAGGAGAGAGTAAGCATACAGAGAAACAGAAGTGGGGACACAAAATAAGACATGATAGGAGTGGCATAGTGCTATGGCTGTGGGGTGGCAGTGTTCTGGGGACATTCTAGAGGCTGTGATGCTGCCCTATTTGCAGGGACCTCTCTGGTCAGATGGAGGAGGTTGCCCATCTCTAGGCTGACCTGGCTAGGATTAGTGAAACCTCCTCCCCCATGCAGGGACCACCAGGGCCAATGCCACTACCTCAGAGATTGCCAAGAAAGAGGAGAGGCTGGACCAGGGTGGGCTCAGGAAAGGAGGGAGAAGGTGATGGAACAGATTTGAATCCCTCCAGCTGTACCACTACACAATTCATACACTCTTCTGGTGGACAGTGGTTCCTTTATGGAGGCACCTGCAGTGGAGGCCAAGGAGGATGCTGGGAACCATCACAAAGGAGACCCACAGGAGGGTGGCATGGGACCCCACAGGGGAAGGAAACAACTCCTGGTGGGGGTCTCAATCCTTGGGGGGTAGAAGTGGGGGAGGAAGGGGAGAAGGAGGTAAGGTGCCTGCCTGGCACCAAGACTTGGAGGGACAGGAAGTGAATCCTCAGAATCATGGGAGCAGCTGCACAAGGGATGGAGCTGGATGTCATTGTCCACCTAGGGACAAATGACCTGGCTAGGAATTGGATCACAGCAGTGCAAGAGGAGTTTGTAGAGTTGGGGAGGAGCCTTAGACAAGTAGCGCATATGGTAACCTTCTCGGAGGAGCTGCCTGTCTATGGCAAGGGTGATGCTAGGGTACTCCTCATCAGGGGATTCAATGAATGGTTGAAAAACTGGTGTGGAGCTCAGGGTTTTGGCTTCATTGGGGACTAGGGAGCCACCTGGAGGGATGCAGACCTATACTGGAGTGATAGTCTGCATCTGTCTGGGGGGGAACCAGGATCTTAGGTAAGAGGTTTAAATGCTTCATTGGCAAGCATTTAAACTAGCCAAGGGGGAGACACTGAAAAGGAGCAGGGAAATCTCCATATCCCCCAACAAAACATGGTAATTATTGAGGTAAACACCAAGGTAGAGCAGTCATTAGGGAGCAGGACAGAGGTAAATTAAAAAAAGGCAAAGGCAGTAAGGACAGGGATGGGGCTAAAAGGGGTAAGGCCATCAAAAAGCAAGATGAGTACCAAAGCCTGTAGTCTGCATAACAAGCTCCCTGAACTAGTGGCCTTGATGGAAGAGGGTTGTCTGGATATTGTGGCAGTCACAGGAACATGGTACACAGAGAACGATGACTGGAATGTCAACATACCAGGATACACAATCTACAGGAGGGACAGGGAGGGTAAAAGAGGAGGAGGAGTAGCTCTTTATGTAAAGGAAGGGATCAAAGCAACAGAACTAAAGAGTAAACAGGGAGCAGAAGAGGCACTCTGGGTCACCCTGGAGACAGGAAATGGCACCACAATCCCCATGAGGGTTGTTTACAGACCCCCATCTCAGAGGGAAGGAATGGACAAGGAAATGATAGAAGGCATCCTTAGAATGGCATAAAAAAGGGAGATATTGTTGATGGGGGACCTGAATATGCCAGATGTTAACTGGATCACCTTTGCTGCAGGCACATCCAAGAGCAGGGTCATTCTTGATGTCCTGCAAGGGGCATGCCTCAGACAGCTAGTATTGGAACCCACTCAGGAGGGAGCAATCTTAGACCTGGTACTATCAAATGGGGATGGAGAAAGAATCTCAGATTTAGAAGTAGGTAACCATCTGGGAACAAGCAACCACCAAACAGGGTGGTTCATGATAAACACAGTCATACAATCAAGCCATATAAAAGCAATAGTATTGGACTTTAGGAGGACTGACTTTGGGAAAATGAGAGAGTGCCTCAGAAAAGCACTAGCAAACAGGCAAGAAGGAGGGGTGGAGAAACAATGGGGAGTAATCAAAACAGTCATCAAAGAGTAAACAAGCCTTTGTGTAAAGCAAATCAACAAAACACAACGAAGAAAAAAACACTATGGTTCTCAAAAGAGGTGGCAGGGAAGGTTAAGGAGAAAAGGATAGCATTCAGGAAATATGAGGAAACACAGAAGGAGCAGGACAGAGAACTTTATCAGTTAAAGCAGAAAGAGGCAGGCAGGGAAGGCAGTCAGAATAGCAAAGGCCCAAACTGAGGAAAGGATAGCCAACTCTGTTAAGAAGGGGATAAGGCCTTTTATAGGTACATTAGGGAGTGAAGAAAGACCAAAGAAGGGATACTGAGGCTTAATAAAGGGGCTGGAATGTGGGCAGAGGGTGACAGTGAAAAAGCAGGGATACTGAATGAATATTTCTGCTCAGTATTCACAAAGGAAGAGGAGGAGGAGGTACCTAAACCAAACAAGAGAAACACTCTGAAGATGGGGGTCAATACCAGTCCATTTACAGAAGAAAGGGTTCTGAAAGAACTAATAAAATTGAAGGTGGACAAAGCAATGAGGCCTGATGGGATTCACCCAAGAATTCTAAAAGAACTAAGGGTATAACTAGTGATACCACTGACTACTCTCTTTAGCAAATCTTGGAAGGATGGAGTGGTACCTGAGGACTGGAGGAGGGCAGATGTGGTTCCTTTTCACAAAAGTGGGAGCAGGACAGAGGCCGGAAACTACAGACCAGTTAGTTTGACCTCAGTGGTAGGGAAAATGATGAAATCACTTCTGAAGGAAAGAGCTGTTGAGTACCTAGAGGCCAGTGGGGCACAGGACCCAAGACAGCATGGATTCATGATGGGAAGGTCATGTCAGATGAATCTAATAGATTTCTTTGACTAGGTGACCAAAGTAGTAGACCAGGGAGGGGCTGTGGTTATGGCCTACCTAGATTTTAGCAAGGCATTTGATACAGTCCCACACAAAAGATTAATACATAAGTTAGCCAGCCTTGGAGTGGGTCCCAAGGTGGTAGCCTGGATAAAAAATTGGCTAGCCAACAGGATACAAAAGGTAGCAGTAAATGGAGTCCACAGTGAAGAAAGGAGGGTTACTAACGGGGTACCGCAGGGTTCGGTACTGGGACCGGTCCTTTTTAATGTCTTTATAAGTGACATTGCAGAGGAAATGGAAGGAAAAGTATTTCTCTTTGTAGATGACACAAAGATCTGCAACAGGGCTGATACACTAGATGAAGTGGAAAGGATGAGAAGGGACTTGGCAAGGTTGGAGGAATGGTCAAATGTATGACAGCTTAGATTCAATGCAAAGAAGTGCAAGGTAATGCACCTGGAAAACAAAAACCCAGGGGAAGAGAACACTTTGGGCAGTGAGATACTGACAACAGTAAAATTGGAACGGGACCTGGGGGTAATTATATCAGATGAACTAAAGGTGGGCAAGCAATGTGAGAAGGCAGTAAGGAAGGCTGAGGGGATTCTGGGATGCATAGGGAGAGGCATCAATAGTAGAAAACAGGAAGTTATTATCCCTCTGTACAGACAGTTGGTGAGACCCCATCTGGAGTACTGTGTGGAGTTCTGGAGACCCCATCTTCGCAAAGACATAGACAGAGTGGAGGCTGTCCAGAGGAGGGCAACCAAAATGGTGCAGGGTCTGCACCAGAAGACATATGAAGAAAGACTAAAGGAGTTTAATATGTATACCCTGGGGAAAGAAGGGAGAGAGGGGACATGATAGAAACTTTCAAGTACCTCAAGGGAATCAACAATGTCCAAGAGGGTAGCATCTTTCAGAAAAAGAGATATGCAAGAACAAGGGGGCACAATTTGAAGATAGAGAGGAGGACGGCTCAGAGCTAATGTGAGGAAGTATTTTTCACAGAGAGGGTTGTAGATGCATGGAACAGCCTGCCTGAGGAGGTTGTGGAGTCAAGTACAGTGGGGGAATTCAAGAATGCATGGGACAGACACAAGGCAGTCCTAGTGGGGGGTAGGAGGAAATAAGCTGTTGGTTAACTAGGATCTGCAGCTTATCTGTTAGGTAGGAAAATGGGCAGACTTGGTGGGCCAAGCGGTCCTTATCTGCCATCAAATTCTATGTTTCTATGTTTTCTATGTTTCTACTCATACAAAACTCTACAGGTATTAATAAATATATCAAGAAGATTGACAGGCTTTTCATAAATATTAGGCAAAATGTCAAAACTGTGGTCCTGATTTTCTCTGCCCTGAATGGACTCTCCCCTGTTTACCTTAAAGACTTCCCACATTGGTATGTCCCATCACACTTTGCGTGTTACAATGAGACAAGCTTCTTTTTTTGCAAAATGGATATCTAGGATATCAGCAAAAAATTAAGATTTGGGGTTTTCCGATAAAACTGCCAAAAATCTGAAATCCTAAATATTAGGCTACCAAATCAGATACGGATATCAAAATCCAATCTAATTTGGCATCTGATATGAGCAACAGTAAAAAAAAATCCCCACCCTGTACAAGCCTCCTGACCCCAATATTATTAATTACCCCTCCCAAGCCACCCTTTTACCCCAAACCTCCCTCTTCCTCCTTAACTCCCTGAGAGCACATTCTTCATTGTACTATAATAAAACTTTGTAAGTTCCCTACAATAAAACCTGTCCCCCCATCTGCAGCAAATCATGAGTATCTTTCCACCTCCCCACTCCAACTCACATAAACCCCAAAGTTCAATAAACTTCCCACCACCCGACATACCCACTAGCCCACCCCATCCCTCACACCACACATATAGCCCCCAAATTGAAGGATATTCCAGGTTGGGAGGTCCAGTGAAGACAAAATGTTGGTCTCATTCTGGAGCAGCTTGCATTCATCTTCAGTCCAGGTACTAGTGAAATTATGACATCCTCCTATAATAACACCTGATTGACCAATTATCTATCAATACCACTATTACATTTGCCTCTATATTGACTTTCTCCCTCGCTGCTACTTAAGTTTACCTGTATCCTTTTTCAGCATCAGTTGCAAATTTTGTTTTGGGGGGGCTGGGAGAACTCAATTTCAGGGGTGAAATTAGAAGTCTGACTCAGTTCCACTGTCAGGTCTGCTCAATTCTATATCAATGAAGGTGGGTTCCCCATTTCCAAGCTGCTCATTTTTGTTTATGAATAGTTCAGTGCAGTAACTAAACAGTACAGTACAGTAATGTTAACTACAGTATGACTGTTGCATGAGGACCAGCCTCCCCTCCCTATGCATTATGTTACTAGCCATGGTCTGCAGGAGTATTTATGGAGCTTCCTACAATATGTTGCAGTTTTTTTTACCTATGTTTGCCATCTCTCTGATATCATTATTACATTGTTTATGTACAAACTACTGCGTTGTCTATTGTTGTGTACAGTAAATGTTGAACTGTTTAATATTCCCCTGTAACCTTGCCCTCTTTATTGTATCCCCCCTCCCTCCA
The DNA here is from genome assembly GCA_016271365.2 of Neoceratodus forsteri. Lineage (NCBI taxonomy): Eukaryota > Metazoa > Chordata > Ceratodontiformes > Ceratodontidae > Neoceratodus > Neoceratodus forsteri. Next base: position 765,510,144 of record CM057451.1, read on the forward strand.
ACCCTTTATGATGCACCTGGAAATGAGCTTATCAGCTCAGTTTTTCCATCCTGATGAAAGGTTATCAATCAATAAAGTTTTTGGAACATGTTTCAATTAATATTCATAACATTTTATAATCACCTTACAGACAGCCTGTTACTGAACACTAGATTGAGGCATTAATTTTATTATAATCAAATTAATTTGACATGATTGTGTGCCCATGCATACACAGCCTTACAATAATAAATATTGAGGGTGAAGGACACTGATACAGCAGGCAGTAATTTTAAAGTTTCTGCATATGCTTGACATTTTTTTGCACCTGGAAAACCCCAGTGCATCTCTGAATAGGCCCATAACACTGATATCACAGTTTGGGAAACTCACCAGCTATAAACATAGCATCACCAAAACATGCTTAATGCCTTTAAATAATATGGCATATCGCCAGGACCTGGCTGGTCTTCCAATAAAATGGTCAATGTTCAGTCACATACCTGGACATAGAAGTCTCAAAGAGCATATTAGTAATGAAACAGAAACACCTTAAGGCATTATGGGCTACTATACTCCAGAACTTGGAGAGATGGTTTATCCCTTCCTTATCTTTATGGGGGTATTTAAATACAATCAAAATGAATATACTCTCAATACTTCTTTACCCCCAGGGGATGCTCATAGTGCATGTGCTAAAGAGGTGGTTCATTACCACACACACTCCACTGGTCCTGCCTTCATCTGGGCAAAATAAAATATAAAAAAATAAAACCAGATCAGATGTTCATACTGTCATTTGATGGCTATAAAGAAACTACAGTGTCTGGCATTGCCAGACTTTTACAGATATAGCACAGTGGTTTAAGGCTCTGAACTGCAAATCTGGAGACCTGGGTTTGAATCCCACAGCCCCTATTTGCATGCTGTGTGACCCTGAGCAAGTCACTTAACTATCCCTGTACTCCCAGGTTGCCCCTGTAAACAAGCTTTCAGCTTAGTGTGCTATTCCTGGTTAAACAATTGCAATAATAAGATACTATCTGGCTTACAGAGTACTAAGTTACTTGAGTGGTGGGTAGCCCTATCCAAGAGAACAGAGGAGTATATACCCTTTAATAGTTATCAATTGAGAGGAATTGATGCAGAGAAAGTAAACTTTATTGATCAGTCTTTAGACCATTACATATTAAAAGCTATAATAAGAAAAACATTAAAACAAGCAAAGTGTTCATTATAGACACTCAGCATTAACTGAACCCACTCACCTAAACCACAAATCCGAAAAGCATACTCTACTGGATTGGGCCCTAACCACCCACCCCCATCGTATAGTTGATGCTGGCCTGCTACCGGACTCTCTCAGCGATCACCGCATGATTTATTTGGTGCGGAAAATATTCAGACCTAAGGCCCCTCCCCCCTGCACCCCGTACAATAGATCTTACAAATCCCTGGACCTGACCACGCTCTTAAATTACCTCACCAACATCGATTGGTCCTTCATCCCTACGCTCCCTCCATGGATGACGCCCTTGAGTTCTTCACGACCAGATTCCTTGCTATCTGGGACTCCCATGCACCTCTCAGAAGATCCAGAGTAAGGGGATCCCACCTTCCCTGGGTAACCGCCAACCTCTTGGAGCAACTACTAGTCAGGGACCGAGCCTGGAAATCCTATAAGGCAACAGGTACTCAAACGGCCCTACAACACTACTGCTCGCTAAGAAATGCCTGCACAAAACTCATTCGGCAGGCCAAATCTAATTATTTCAAGAATGCTTTCCACAATAAATTTAATCATCCAGCACAATTCTGGAAGTCAATTAAATCCCTCCTCGCCGTGCCGGCCCAGCCTCCTACTCCAGTCCTCAATATAGCAGGAAGTACTATCACTGCACCGAGCACTGTAGCCACTGAGCTTAACTTTTATTTTACAAACTGTACATCCTCTCTACTCTCCTCTCACCCCTGGCTCCCTCCCACTGATCCCCCAGTTTGCTCCTTACCTGCCAACTTCTCTTTTCACCTTGTTATGCCCACCGAGGTACTAAAAATACTTTGGTCACTAAATCCCACCAAAGGAAAATGCTCCTTGGGCCTTGACTCCAAAATACTCCATCTTTCTGCCCCAGCCATAGCCAACTGTTATCCGCTCTTTATAATCAGTCATTCAGACTTGGTACCATCTCTACAAAATGGAAACATGCCGCTGTCATACCCCTCACCAAAGGAGGCGACCCTTCCTGTCCGAACAACCACTGACCTATCTCACTGCTCCCCATCCTAGCCAAAATCCAGGAGCACCTTGTACTAGCCCAGCTCTCCCACTTCCTTGACTCCATTTCCTTCTTCACTCCTTACTAGGCAGGGTTTAGGAAAAATCACTCCACCATCACCTCGTTTCTCTGTCTCACTGACACCATCCTCACGGGCATGGATAAAGGGGAGATAACCGCGGCTATCTTCATCGACATGGCTAAGGCTTTCGACACGGTCTCTCATGCTCTGCTACTGTCCAAACTTGCCCAAGCTGGACTGACTGTGACTACCACCATTTGGTTCCTGTCGTACTTGACAGGCAGGTCCCAGTCGGTCCGTATTGGCTTGGCCATCTCCACCTCACTCCCTGTTACCATCGGGGTACCCAGGGCTCTGTCCTAGGCCCCTTGTTGTTTTCTATCTTCCTCAATGATCTGCCCGCAGCCTGCCCTCATACGTCTATCTACATGTATGCAGACGACATGGTGCTGTATGCCTCTGGGTCATCCCCGTCAGCCATGGCATCCTGCCTACAACAGGATTTTGATTCTGTCCAATGGTGGTTCTGTTCAAATCAACTATTTCTAAACCCTAAAAAAACTGTCTCCCTAACATTCGGCACTTGGGCCAAACTTTCCTGTCTCCCCACCTCCCCAACTTTCCAGACATTAGATAGCTCCCCCCGGAGGTCTGCACTTCCTTCAGATACCTTGGGGTCTGGTTAGACCAGCATTTTGACTTCACTGCGCATATTGATGCTATACATAAGAAGCTACATCCCATGTTAGGTGTGTTATACTGTATTAAAAGTTTCAATCCCCTGCCCACGTACCTGGCAATCATTCAAAAGATGATCCTCCCAATAATGGACTACGGGGATGTAGTCTACAGTATTGCCCCTAAATCCTCCCTGACCAGACTAGACCCTCTCTTCCACTCATTCTGCCATTTCTCCCTGGACTGCCCTCCCAGTACACATCATTGCAACCTCTACCATTCCCTATCTCTCCCATCTCGCCACAATTGGAGATTGGTACACTGTGCTAGAACCGCTGCGAAATTCTGGTCGCAGTCCCTCCCCTCCTACCTTGCAACCACCCTTAATGTTCTTCCCCCGACAGCCTACTCACTCAGGAACTTTGATTCTTGGCTACTTCACATCACTCACATGTCCACTGGGTCTGGACAAGCTGCTTTCAGCTTCTGAATGCCTAAGTTATGGAACTCCCTGTCGGCTGATATTAGACATGCCACCAGCACTCCTCACCGCAATGCTCTACTAAAGACACATTTCTCCACCACTTGCTCATGCACTCTGCACTACTGAAGCCCATGCAGTCTGGTTGGCAGCTGTTTAGTTTCTTTGTGTATTTTCTCCTGCTGTTGCCCACCCTGCTTATTGTTATGATGTTGGATGCCATGTATTTACCCTGTCTGTATATTCCTAGATATGTATATATAAGGATTTGCCTGCTATCTTATGACTGAATTGAAGTATGTACATGTATGATCTAATTTCTGTTTACACTGTATTCTTCCTAACCCCCAAACCCCCAGGGCACATCTGGAATCGAGTGGTACCCTGCTCAGTATGCCTTCCCGGTAAAACTCTTAAATAAATAAATAAGCATTACAGCAAGGCATATCCAGCTTCATAAAAAAAAATGTGTTTGCAATGATCAAGTTAATACAAACAGACAACAAATTTTATACATATGTGATACTTCCCAAGTTTGTTGCCTTACAGATTGATAGTGTTATTTATTATTTACAGTACCACAGAGTGATCAACAGGTACTGGGCTTTCGCATACATCATGCCAATGGTAGCAAAAAATAATTCAAGATCCAATTTAATTCTCTTCCTGAGTTTAAAAAGGACAATGCAAAGTTCGGGTCTGAGTACCTACACCCCTTGTACTGTTTTGTCACCTGTATTTGTAAAAAAAAAAGATTTATTCATATGGCCCATTTAACATTAGTGCATTTTAAACTAACACATCAGTCATCTGAAGAGTTTTACTCCTAACCTTTACAGCTTCAAGAAGGAATATAACAAGTTTCTCAAGTATGTTCATATTTTCTCCATTAAAAGTAAATCTAGTATGAATCTTGATGGTACATACAGTGTTCCTATTATCTTACCTAAAAATGTATTTCTAATTTGAGTATACCAAGGGTAGCATAATATGACATGCAATACATCCTTGGTTTCACATAAACTGCAACTGCAGTTTGCAGTTAAAATCTGTTCTTTCCTATACCTATAGTTTAAAACATTACTGGAAAATGTCTTGAATCTAAATAAAGTGAGAATATATTGATATTTTGGATTCTGAACTGTATTTATTTTATTTTATTTAAAATTTGATAACCAGGAAAGGCACGCTGACCGAAAGCTCATTTCCAGGTGTGCCCTGGGAACAGAGAGTACAGATACAACAGAGGGGTACAGGACACAAATACAGAGTAAAACAATGTACTGTACACAGAGGCTATTTACATTTGGTATATATATATATATATATATATATATACACACACACATATATATATATATATATATATATATATATATATACACACAGTATATATGTGTACACACACACACACACACACACACACATACACAATTGATAATGGCTAAACAGAGTAAATCAGGGAACAAGAAAGAGAAAAAAGAGACATTAGGAAGTTGGCCATGTACAAGAAGTAGTAAGAGTAGGTCTGAGTAAGTGCTTAAGGGTGGGAGAGGAGGGGGTGAGATGGGTAAGGAGAGGGATGTTGTTCCAGAGGAAGGGAAGTCTATAACAGAAGGATAGTTTACCAGCTGAGGTGCAGACTTGTGGGAGAGCAAAGGAGCAGATGCCGTTTGTTTGCAATTTGTAGGGGGAGGGAGTGGCAAGAGTTAGGAGAGAAGTGAGGTAGGATGGAAACGCAACAAACCAGTATTTAGAGATGAAGGTAGCACAGTGGGATGAGCGTCTCTGTAAGAGGGGTCGGAGGGCTAGGGTGGAGTAGAGGTCGCAGTGGTGAGTCAGGTAAGAGGACTTTGAGGCAAAATGACAGAGGCATGGAGAAGTACATCTAGTTTGGCAAGGGAGGTAGCTGGAGCTGTGCTGAAAACTACATCTGCAAAATCAAAGGTAGGAGGATTCATTTGACCACTATGTCACATCTGACTGGGAGGGAAAGACTAGCCTTGTGGAGGTAGAGTAATCCTAATTTGGGATGCAGTTTGCAGTTAAGGGCTCTAAAGTGGGAAAAGCAGTCTAGGGAGGGATTCAGCCACACTCCGAGGTACTTGTAAGCAGGGACATTGTCAAGGGGAGTATTAGCATCATAGGAGAAGAAGGGTAGGGTGGGAGTCCTGGTGAGTTTCTGTTTGGAGCCAAAGGTGATGATGACAGGTTTATTTGAGTTCAGTTTGAGACAGTTGATGTTGAAACATATTGTGACTACTGAGAAATCTTGTTGAAAGAGAATTTGGATGGCAGGGGCAGATGGACCAGACAGAAAGAGGACAGTATTGTCCACATACACGTGGATGTTGGCATGGGTGCAAACAGAAGGGAGGTCAATGATAAACAGGGAAAAGAGAACAGGTCCGAGGATCAAGCCATGGGGTATGCCAGCAAGGATGGGGAGGGAGGGAGGGAGGGAGGAAGAAAGAACTGGCCAGTTAAGTAAGAGCTGAACCAGGAAACACAGGCTGGGGAAAGACCAGAGTCACCTAACTTATTTAGGAGGAGGGGGTGAGAGACTTTGCAAGGTCAATAAAAATGGCAGAGGTGATCTGTCCACGATCCGTAGCAGAGTGAATATAATCAATAAAGCGAAGAAGGGAGGATGTGGTAGAGTGGAATTTTCAAAATCTTGATTGGACAGGGGAGAGAATTTTGGAGGCAAGGAGAAAATCATTTAACCTAGAGAGGACTAGGGATTCTTGGATCTTGGTGAGTGGGGGGAGAAGTGATAATGGGTGGTAGTTGCAGGAACAGTGGGATCACCACCTTTGAGAAGGGGGAGGACCCTAGCAGACTTCCAGGCTATGGAACAGTAGTGGAGGAAAGCAAAATATTGAGGAGGTAGGTTAGGAGGCTAGAGATAGAGGGTGCAGAAATTTTAAAGAGTCTAGAGTGCAAACCATCGGGGATGGATTTTGAGAGTTGAAGGAGACAAGAGCTCTAGGGACTTCTGCAGGGGATATTGGTGGGAGCTGGAAGCCAGAGGGCTATGTGAGGGAGGGGGGTACAGGGAAGGGAGGGGGTCTTGGGGAGGGCACAGGTTGTGAAGAACTTGTTCAGGGCTTCAGCAGCTAAGATAGGGTCCGATATTGGTGAATCATCCACACAGAGGGTGGGTAGGGGAATTCGTAGGAAGGGTGTAGAAGTGATCGGAGGTCCCTCCAGAAAGAGGACAGAGTGTTATTGGGGGGATTGCAAATCAGATTTGAAAAATTCCCATTTAGCCTGCTGAATTCGTTTTGTACAGCCATTGCGGAGGGCATGGTAGGTCTGCAGGTCGGCTGGGCCACCTGATGTTTTAAAGTGCCACCAGGAGAGGTCATGGGTTTTGAACAAGGCCAAGATTGATGTGAAGTGGGAGAGGGAGGCGTCAACTGAGGTGGTGGAAAGGACCGGTGGCCAACTTTCCATGGCTAGATCACAAAGCAATTTACTTGAATCAAGACTTTTGAGGAGACAAAACTGGATGTATTTGGGAGGGTTAGTTGGAGGACGTAACTTCCTAATGCAAAAGGTGGGCCAGTTGTCTCTGAGCACGTCGGGTAGTACACCAGCAGAGCAGATGGGGTGATAGTGGGATGAAAGCACTCAGATGAGCAAGGAGTGAGACTGGGAATGAGGGTTAGGGCAGGTTGGCTCTTTTATCATCTGGGTCAGATTTAGTGCTTCTATCTGGAGGCATGAGTTGTTGGATGAAGGTGAGAGCAAGTCGAGATTAAAGTCTCCCAGGAGGTTCAGTTCACCTTTAGTAGTGAGGGAAGTAGCTGTGGTGATGCAGGAGATAAGGGATAAGGGGTGGAGTTTAGGGAAGGCATACAGAATGTTGACAAAAAGTGGTACTGAAGATGGAAAGGAAAGGTTGACTAAGAGGAGTTTGTGGGGACGTGGGATCACTTCACAATGAGAGATAGTGCATGTTATGGAGTTACGGGAGTAGATAGCGACCCCACCACCTCTTTTACCACAGTCTTGCCAGTGGAAATTATAGCCAGGCAGGGCCAGCTGAGTGGCTGCAATACATGAGGATAGCCACGTTTCCATGATACATAATATGTCAGGGGAGTGCTGAGTGACCCACACCACACTTTTAGTTCATCCAGTTTGGGAAGCAGGTCACGAGCATTCATATGGAAGAATTGCATACCTTTTGGGAGGTCCACTGGGGGAGGGCTGGAGGGACCAGGGTTTAGTTTAAAATCCAAGGCAAGAGAAGGACTAAGAGGTGGTGGTGGGGAGCATGGCATCTGTGCTTTTGTCAGAAGCCGTGAAGAGGCAGACGTGAGGGGGGTACCTGAGGGCAGAGATGATGAATAGCTTAAGTTTTTATGAGAGAGGTGTTAATTAGCCCAGGGTGAATTAACAATGTCTGGTAGTGGGAATTGGAGGGAGGGGGGAGATGCAGGCAGACTAAGGCGGAGGTGGAAAGGTTGCAGAGGTGATAAAATGCAAAGGGGGGAGCTGGAATAGAATGAGGCATGGATGGGGGAGATGGGGAGAAAGCAAAGTAGTGTTAGGAGAGGGTAGAGGAGAAAACAGAGGGAGGCCATGGGGTCACTGAGGGAAGTAATGGGGAAAAGAGTGATAGAGATCTGTTGTGTCAGGATGTGCTACCCTGTTTACAGCCACAATGTGATTAATCGACAGTTTCAGAGTGGGTTGATTGATGTGCAGTGCTATTGTGGCCCTCTAGTGGTTAAGTTGTATGATGGGCCAATGGCAAAATGAGTAGATGACACCAATCACAGATCAGCACTGTAGGTATAAAAGGAAGTATCCAGACAGGATGAGGAGATGCTACCTAGTGGCATCGGGAACCTGTAGGCACTGCAGTTACAGTCTGCCTACCTATCTCTCTCTCTCTCTCATGCTCTCTTGTAATTTTAAAATAAAATTAAATCACTTGTAAATAATCACAGAAGTAGGATCTGCAGGCTTAGGATTAATTGAGAGTGCTGCACTGAACCAAGTTTAAATGCTGGCTACTTCTCTGGGAATATAAATTCCTCACAAGCTAAAAAAGGCACCAAGTTTGAATGGAGATTCACTGGCAGCCAACAGAGTCCCTGCGCATATCTGTAGTTGCGGTTGGCGGTCGGGGGAGCAGCTCCATGGGTGGTAGGGAAGCCCAAGGGAGGGATCTGAGAAAGAAGCAGAAGGGATTTTTAATTAAATAATGGCTAAGAAGGGAGGGATAACAGGCAGTAGAGAGCAAGAAAAGAGTTCAGATTACAGGCAGGTGGGACAGAGAGCAGTACACAAAATCTGACCACTTTAGCAGCTACGTCTGGGTTAAGGTTACAAATTTCAGCTGACTTCACATTAAACTGTAGTTATCATGCTGTGCATCTGCTGTCTGTTACACTGGTCAGAAAAGCTGTTAACTTAACAGAGCTTAAAAGTACAAGGTCTGAAAGTGGCTATAACCATGACAAAAAGCATGTTAAGGCAGTTAAAAGCTTTAAAGCAAGCAAAAAAGTCAGCAAAGGAATGTAGCTGTCCTGTAGGCACTGCAGTTACAGTCTGTCTACCTCACTGTCTCTCACGCTCTCTTGTAATTTTAAAATAAAATTAAATCACTTGTAAATAATCACAGAAGTAGGCTGTGCAGGCTTAGGATTAATTGAGAATGCTGCGCTGTGCCAAGTTTAAATGCTGGCTATTGTTCCGGGAACATGAATTCATGACGAGCTAAAAACGACTTCAAGTTTGAATGGAGATTTACTGGTGGCCCGCAGAGTCTGTGCACATATCTGGAGTTGCAGTTAGTGGTTGGAAGAGCAGCTCTGGGGCATCAGGGAAGCCCGAGGGAGGGAGAGAGCTGTAGTTGCAGTTGGCGGTCAGAGGAGCAGCTTCGTGGGTAGCAAGGAAGCCCAAGGGAGGGAAAGATCTGTAGTTGCGGTCAGTGGTTGGGGGAGAAGCTCTGTGGGTGGCAGGAAATCCGAGGGAGGGATCTGTAGTTGTGGTCGGTGGTTGGGGGAGCAGCTCCACGGGCATCAGGGAAGCCCAAGGGAGGAAGGGATCTGCAGTTGCTGTCAGCGGTCGAAGGAGCAGCTCTGCGGGTGGAAGGGAAGCCTGAGGGAGGGATCTGTAGTTGCAGTTGGCGGTTGGGGGAGCAGCTCCATGGGTGGAAGGGAAGCCTGAGGGAGGGAGAGATCTGTAGTTGCAGTTGGGGGAGCAGCTCCGTGGGCAGCAAGGGAGCCCAAGGGAGGGAGGGATCTGTAGTTGCAGTTGTCAGTTGGGGGAGCAGCTCCGTGGGTGATAGAGATTGACGAAGTGGCTGAAATTAGCTCGACGGGTGATTCAGGAGTAATCGCGAGGATCACAGAGTGCTCCCGCCTTGTGACGGAGTGCTTCATGTCATATTGGAGAACGCGAAGTCCATTGAAACCAATGACTTCACATTATTCTGCCTTCCCCAAACCACTTCTCCACCAATTTTAAGGTGAAGTACATTGAAATCAATGTACTTCACATCACTTTGCCTTGTTATTGAGCTCCAAGGTGAATTTGCAGTGCTTCATGGGATTGCAGGTCACATGGGCTCTAGATTATTCTGCACAGCCTCAGTTCTGTGTAGTGGAAGATGGAGACAGCTTCCTTTCAGAGCGCTGTGATTCAAATCCTCTAAAAGCTGTTAAAAAAGTATTTTTGAGCCTTTTTTTTTTTTGCTCAAAATTTAGTGCATCAATTGTAGGAAACCCTCCTGTTCTCATATCATTGAGTGTTTATTGTTTATGTGTGGGATTTTGAATGTTAATTTAGAACAGTCAGTCTGTGTACTGTGAAGTGTGCTTTGGGGGAGGAGCGTATCTGTGGTGTAGTTAGATTAACTGGGAGAAAAAAGTAGTCTTTCTGTTTTGGTTATATTTTTCTTGCATAACTGTGTTAATGTACACACAGTAATATTTTCAGTAATTCTTGACATATTTTTGCTGATTGTAGTGATGCAGCAGTGTATAATTTCAGGTTGTTTAAAACATTTGGTTATATTGCTAAGGGTTTTCAATTTGCTGCGCAATACTTGTAGTGAGTGTGCTAGTGTGTGTGCAATGCATACCATTAAATCAGACAACTTTTATTGTGCCCGAGTAATTCCAACAGTGTGAACCTGCTATCCACTTCACCTGCATTAATTTTTTATACTGCTTTGTGGCATCTTTACTGGTAGTGGACTGTTACTGCCATGCACTACCCCCCTAACCGGCAAAAGATATTCTTTTCCAGATTTGGATTTGTGACTTGTGAGCACTGGTTAGGTGTTGTGCCTTTGCATCTGACTCTGCATCTCTTGAGTGTACAGCGCAATCTTAATCTGTCTGTGCATTTGCAGTACACCATTAATTCTGGGAGACTTTGCATTTCTTGTTATGCTCTCATTTCACTTCGTCAGCACTGGGGAATTTTCTGGACATAAGACAGTAGCATTTTGGTGATGCACATTAATTCTGGTGACTGTGTGTGGCCACTGCTCACATGACAGAGTGCACCATTAATTCTGGGAGACTTTGTATTTCTTATTATGATCTCATTTCACTTCGTCAGCACTGGGGAATTTTCTGGACTGAAGACAGTAGCATTTTGCGAATGCACATTAATTATGGTGACTGTGTGTGGCTACTGCTCATATGACGGAGTGCACCATTAATTCTGGGAGACTGCATTTTTTGTTACCCTCTCATTTCACTTCACCATCGCTAGGAAATTTTATGAACACAAGACAGTAGCATTGTTGGGATGCACATTAATTCTGGTGACCATGTGGCTACTGCTCGCATGATGGAGTGCACCATTAATTCTGGGAGACTTTGCATTTTTTGTTACCTTTTAATTCACTTTGCCAGCACTGTGGAATTTTCTGGACACAAGACAGTAGCATTTTGGGTATGCAGATTAATTCTGGTGACTGTGTGACCACTGCATGCATAACTGAGTGTACCATTAATTCTAGGAGACTTTGCATTTTTTGTTACCTTCTCATTTCACTTCACCAGCACTGGGGAATATCCTGGACACAAGACAGTAGCATTTTGGGGATGCAAATTAATTCTGGTTACTGTGTGTGACCACTGCGCACATGACAGAGTGCACCATTAATTCTGGGAGACTTTGCATTTTTGTTACTCTCTCATTTCACTTCTCAAGCACTAGGGAATTCTGGACACAAGACAGTAGCATTTTGGGTATGCACATTAATTCTAGTGTCTGTGTGTGATGTGACCACATCCACTGCGTGCATGACTGAGTGTGCCATTAATTCTGGGAGACTTTGCATTTCTTGTTGTGCTCTCATTTCACTTCATCAGCACTGGGGAGTTTTCTGGACACAAGACAGTAGCATTTTGGGGATGCACATTAATTCTGGTGACTTTGTGTGTGGGGGGCACTGGGGGCTGTCAATATTGTTGCCACTCCATTTTACTTCACGTTAAGGTGGAATGACAATGCGAAGTAATAATTACAAAGCAAAGTGAGCCTTTCCTATTGGCCACTTCGCATAGCGGAGTGACAACGCGAAGTGGCCACTTCGCATTCATGTCACCGGTGGAATTTAATTTCACTGCATCTCTAGTGGGTGGCAGGGAAGCCCAAGGGAGGGAGGGAGGGAGGGACGGAGGGATCTGTAGTTGCAGTCGGTGGTATTTAGATAGAATTTCAATGTTCTTGGTATTACTTACTAGCCATTTGGAAATTTTGAGTTTTGTAACTTGTGCCAGATCCTCCTCTTTCTCACACTGTTGGATTAGTTTGTTAATATATTTTGTATAAGAGTGACTTAGCCTTATTCCTTGATCTGTTATAGTTTTAAGATGAACAATATTGTACAAATTCATCAACTTTTAAATGTTAGTTAACCAGATTTCTGTTATGTTTCTTTCAATAAATGTTTTTTTCTCTTTAATACAACCTGATAATATGGTTGTAAACAATATGGTTGTGACAGCATTTTCATCCAAACAGTATGACAGTATTTTCATCCAAACATTAATCAGTCTTATGTGTAACGTATACTTTATACTTACCTGGCCTAACTGTGCCCTAATCAAGGAATTAGGTGTTCCCTTAGATAATTTTATCATTTGTTTATATAGAGAATGCAGTATAAAATCCAATATGTTCAAGTCTGAAGTCTGTCATACATATGCATCATAAAGACAATGATTTGCAAGTTTGGCATTTATAGCTTTTATCATCAACATCACTGCCTCCAAAGCCTCCAAAGCCTCTGTTAGACCTCTTTAATGCCCATGCTGTAATCCACATTTTGATACTAGAATATTTAATATACTTACTCCATTTCATATTGCAACTAAATGTTACACACAAATATGGAAATTTGTGAACATATTTCAGAGGTTTTCTGCAAGATGTAATCTTTTATATATTATTCATACTACAAAAAATCATCAGTTTTGTTCTATTAATATTGGGAATAAGATTTAGTTTACAGCAGAGTGTATCAAATGTTCTTTTAGACTTCTTTGTAGTCTTAATCCACTGGTAGAGATGATTACTAAATTGTCAGCATGTACCAAAATGGATATATAATGTTGCAGGATCTTTTCGGGGGTGATATTCTGATTTATTCAGTTTAAGTAAGATTTAATTTATACAGATATTAAAGAGAATTGGAGCCAGGACACATCCCTGTTGCACTCCCATATAGGTTTCAATCTTTTCAGTTACATTCCCATGCTTAGTATATTTGATTTTGATCCATGTATTGGTATAAATCCATCATATCAGGACCGATAGATTTTTATCAGTTCCAAGTTCCCTTAGTTTAATCCATAGGTAAGATCTTATGATAGAGTGGAATGGCACAGAGAAATCTACAAAAGCTATAAAACGTTTCTGTTTTTTTATTATACAGTACTTTTCTATTAAATGTGACAATAGAATGATTTGTGTTGTGGTTCCTAATTCTTTTGTGAATCCTGTTTGCAGTGGGGGAAGTATTTTCAGTTTTTCTGTCCAACTGAGAAGTCTGTTTAATAAACTTTTTGTATGTATCTTAGTTATATTATCTCATAGGCTGATCAGCCTATAATTTTCAGGGTTCCCCCATCTCCTTTTTTGAAAATAGAAACTATATAACTACCTCTCCAAGTACAGTATCTGGTGTAAATCCGTACAATATAATGGGTTTGTTGTAGAAATCCCTTAAAAGATGTGGACACCACTCTACATCCAACTTGTAGAATTCAACAGGTATTTCCTCAGGACCTGGTGACTTGTTGCTCTTAAAGCTAGATATTGCTTCCTTGATTTCCTGGTCAGTAATCCATACAAACTGTTCTTCAATTTCCCCATCTTCCTGACCTGCTAAATATAGTGTATTATAAAAAAATGCCACTGTAATAATCTGACCATTTATCTGGGGGAATGTAAGAATCTACTTGATTTTTATACTGACTAGTTCCCATGGCAACCAGTCTCTAGAACTGTTTACTGTCTTTATAGTGTATGGTCGAGTGTGGTTGTGTATGGAAAACCACACACTGTAAAAAGTGGTTCTGCTTCAGTAGTGACGTAACTACTAACACAGAATGACTTTTTGTTCTACGTTAGTAGCTACATCATAATGCAAATGGCCTCATCAACACTGGTCATAGGACAGGGCCAGTTGAAATGTTGTGTGCACGAGCTGGACGGTGATTCTAATGGTGGTAAAATGTGAGTCGTGAACAACAAAGGCTGGCTCCCAAAAAGTAAGCAAATGTGTTTTTGGGATCATACACTGTAAAGAATAGTGTATGGCACCCCAAACACAACTCAACTATGCTTCTCCCTTGTTATCAATGATAGCAGAGTGACCTTTTGAGCTTTGCTCTCGAGGTCATCAGCCGTCATCGAAAACACTCAGGGGAAGAATAGCCTTGGGGTGTATGGGACACCATATACTATCCTATATGTTTTCTATTACAGCAATCATATTTCCCAAAGTTCTTTCTGATAAGCATACTTCTGAAATGTTACACAAGCCTTATACTGTTTTCTGAACCTATTTAGTTTGAAAGTGTTTTCTATAGCTGTTTTAGTGTGTGTGTGTGTGTGTGTGTGTGTGTGTGTGTGTGTGTGTGTGTGTGCATGCGTGTGTGTGAAGTGTACACACTTTGCCAAGTTCTTTTTCTCCATTTTACATGTTTTATTGAACCAGCACTCATAGTGCATCATACTTACTCCTTTCCCTTTATTGTAAGATTATTTAACTGGCTTGTAGCAGTTCAGCATGCATGTATAAAGTGCTTCTAGTTCAGTTTTTTTTTTTAAACTTTATGTTTATTAATTTTCTGTTTATCAGACAATCAATCTACATTTACTTGTACAAGGTATAGGTAAAGGATTATATCACATGTTTGAAAATCACATAAAAGGACCCCCTTGTAGTCTGGTACAAAAGGAGAGGGGGGTAACTTCCGGACAATAAGTCCCTTTATTAGATCCATGAGTTTATCGAAACTTGCCAGCCTCTTCAATGGTAAAGGTTTATCCTCTAGGTAGAATCAAAAAGGAAGAACTAAACAGAATCTAAAAGATTGCTATTTCAACCTGGTATGGTTAAGTAGAACTTATATAATAATAACTTGATTCCCCTCAATTCCCTCCACCCCTGCAGAAACATCAATATAACCCAGCATTCAGTATAGATACATTTAGAATTTACCTGTTTTAAACAGTAGGCAGTAACAATTTTAATAGCACAAAACCAGAACATTTTATAACTTCAGTTTTTTTTTTTTTTTAAGTCTGATGGTATTAACTCAGCCTCGACCCTTTCTCCACCTCAACTGGTGGAGAAAACTTCTAGGGACCATAAAAATGGCAGGGAATCCCACATGCATCGATTAGCTAATGAATCAAACAAGAAAGGCCTCTCTGTAATGCCCCTGTTAAAACAGCCCCCCACAAAAGACCCACTGAAGTCCATAGTGCCCTATAGAGGCCAATGGTACTCAAAAGGTTCCCAGCGTGAGAGATACAATTAAGGAAAGTCCCAACCTACTGCAGATATAAGCCCCAATATGTCCCTTCAATCATCCTCTGCTACAGAGCTCTGCGAATCGGTAGGTTCCTTCCTCGCTGCAAATTCAGTTTCCACCTTCTCCATCCATCTGCCAGCATCCTGGGAGGCGATAAAGTGCTATGTCTTCCCTCCATTGATCACCCACAATCATGCTGGGAGTAAAAATGAGTGGATAATTCCAAGTGCACACAACTTAAGGCTCACAGCATCGAAGGCCTTCCTCCTAGCATGGGTCAGGAAGGAGAGGTTGGGATGCACTTTAACTTCCATTCCACCAACCTCCAAGGGATACGCTGCTTTCACTGCAAGTAGGACCCAATCCTGGATCTCTGAGCCTGTTGACCTCAGCAAGATGGTATGTAGTTGACTGGGGGATGAAGGACAAATCCTTGGGTTCATTCTATATGCCTTAGTAAGTGCTGCCCAGGAAAATTCTTCCTGTAGATTGAGATTTCCCTTCAGCCAGTCCAATAGATATGGTAGCAGGTTTGGCCCCTCCACAACTTCGGGAAGCCCCACAATACAAATATTGTCAGCTTTGATTTCATTTTCCAGTGACCCAAGGCAGCCCCGAAGCTGTCTGTTTTCCTTTGTAATGGTAGCCACCATAGCTAAGGTCAAATCTGGTGACATCCAACAGACCAGACCTGGATTTGAATCCCACAGCTTCCACATGCATACTGTGTGACCCTGAGCAAGTCATTTAACTTCATTGTGCTCCCAGGTCACTCCTGTAAAAAAGCTTTCAGCTTAGTGTGCTACTCCTGGTTAAACAACTAAATAAAAAATAAAAAAAAACTACCCTCTTATCTGTGTCTGCTAAGGAGCCAGTAAGTTGTACAATTACAGCATCACGTTTTCCTAGTTTTGTTAATGTTTTTCGATTTTAGTTAGTCCATGGTCCGCTTGGACTCCAATAGAGTGTGCCATGGAGGATCCGATGCACGATCCTCTATACCAGTAGTACTTCCACCTGAGGCTTCCCCAGCCTTGCTGTTGGTCACTGGAGGATCTTTAAGGAGACCCTGTTGCTGTGTTTCAGTTCTGCCCATCTTAAGTGAGGTATCGTTTAATTCAGGATAGTTTGCTTTGTAAAGGTAAGCTGCTGGATTCTCAAAAAAGTAACTTGAAATCATAGTTTTAACTCGTTTTTCTGCCACGTGGAGGAGAGAGTGACTCCGCCTACTTGGGCTGTGTGGCTGGGTGTTTGTGTTTGTCTCTGTCAATAGTTTAGTTTTGTGGATTTTCATGTGTTTTGGCTTGGAGGAACTAGACCATTCTTGGATATACGATCTATGAAAGTTTCCTGGACTAAGAAACTGGAAAACATCACCAGCAGATATAGGGATTCTCATTATAAATCAACTTTTTTGGAAGTCATCACAATCAAAGAAAGTACAGCTAAGAAATTCTACAAGCTCTGACCTGGGAAGTGCAAACTGAATCCACATTTCCGTCTACCTTGTTGCTAAAGGGAACTGCATGTCTTTGAAAACCATTCACAACTATTTAAACAAAGGGAAGACACTGACAAAGGGTTTTAACTTCCTGCATATGCCCCAGGCCAGTGTTCCAGGAATTTAACACATCCTTTGTCTTGTTACCATAGATCAAACAGTTTACTGGTCATTTTCCTGTGGATTTGATTATTTTACATCATTTGGCAATGGGGCAAATCCTCCCCCTGGAGGCACACCACCAAAATTAATCTGTCCCTGCTCATGTGTGAGCCTTGGGTTTACCCATGTAAACCTCCTCCTGTCTTTTCTATCTCTCTCCATTTGTTATCCACTGTGTCAATTTCCTCTCTCCTCCCACCCCACGCAACCTCCCACTGTAAGCATCTTGACATCCTACCTTCATTATGGAACCATAGCAAGTACCCTTTATTTCTATCTGAGGCACCCCATTACTAAGGACTGGGTGCAAACGACTGCCCTGGCTGGAAAAATCATATTTGAGCACCTGTCATTAGCAACCCTCCTTTGTTGGGACCCTAGGCGACTGCACTGTATCCAAACCTGCAGCATGCAGAGGATAGACGTTACATGGTAGGAGCTACGGGAGATATCCCTCAAACTGCTGCTCCTCCTACTTCTTATGTCTGGTGGGATCCACCCAAACCCTGGCCCTGGCTCAAACATTAAGATAAAGACTGCAAAAACTGAAAACGGGCTATCCATTGTTACCCTAAATATCTGCAGCCTCCTTCCTAAGCTGGCATCTCTTCAAGCCTTTATTGGACAACATAATCCTGACATACTTGTAAATTGTTGAGACCTGGCTAACACCTAGCACTCCAGATCATGCAATCTTGCTCCAAGGCTACAACCTCTTCAGACTTGACCAGGTAAAAAGAAAGGGGGGCAGATGTGTTATCTATATAAAGGACTACCTCTCATGCCATCTTGCCAGTTTCTCCCCAGAAAACACCCTAGATCAACTTCTCCCTGTCAATCTTCTCCTTGGTTCCCATAACAAAGTGCTTACTGTGGCTGCAGTCTATATCCCTCCTAAAGACCCATGCGCCAGGCTCCAGTCTATCCTTGAATTTGCAAGATTACAACCTCCTGACTCTGAGCTCCTCCTTCTCAGTGATTTCAATATAAATTGGCTTGCCTCAGATATCGTACCCAGCAGAGATACTATCCTAGCAACCAACCTAACACAGATGGTGAACTCCCCCACTAGAAAAAACTACAAGACTGGAACCAGCACTCTCATTGACTGGATTCTTACTAATCGCCTGGACCGGATAAAAAACACCACCGTTCTCTCCGACTCCCTCAGTGACCACTCCCTGTGATCTGTATCTGGACAAATAAATTCCACAACCACCTCCTAAAACCATCCTAAGTCGAATGCTACCATGCGAAACCTTGCTAAGCTAAAGACCTGCCTCCTACAGCAAGACTGGTCCCCTATCTATTACGCTGGATGTGGATGCTGCCTAGACTTCTTCATTAAAACTTTCAACACTGCCTGTGACACCTACGCACCTTTCAAAAAACGTAAAATCAAAGCCCTCTCTAATCCCTGGCTAACAGCCAAACTACTGGCTCAGCTTAAAGCACGTGACCATCTTTGGGCTATAGCCAGGGCCACAGGCTCCATAACAGACTCACTTAACTATAAACAGGCGCGCAACCTATGCACTTCACAAATCAGGCAAATGAAGAGCTCCAATTTCAAGAATGCTCTAGAAACCACCTGGGGTGACAGGAGATCCTTCTGGAACAATATACGTAATATTACTGGCAAACAGTCTAAATCTTCTCCCACGACAATGAACATTGATGGCTCCACTACCCGTGACCTAACACTATGGCCGATGCCCTAAATAAAACCTTCACTGACCTCAGTGGTGTCCTCTCACCAGACTTCTTCCAGGACTTGTCAGTTCCAAAACTCATATCCCAAAACACCTCGCCAGACAAACCGCTATTTCACTTTAAAATAGTTAAGACATATGAAGCCTACAGATACATAAAAAAAGGTCTGCTCTAAATCTAGAATTAGCAGTGACACCATTGATCTAAAACTTCTGTCCCTCACCTTGGAAGAAGTGATCCACCCCCTCACCAAAATTCTCAACCTCTCCCTGTGCCAAAGTCAATTCCCCAAGACATGGAAGGCCGCTATAGTAACACCAGAGCATAAAGGGGGCGACAAATCCACACCAGGGAACTATCGGCCCATATCTATACTTCCACCACTCTCCAAAGCTCTTGAACGGATCGTGTCGAATCAACTATCAGACTACCTGCAAAAGTACAATCTACTCTGCATTCAGCAACATGGATTTAGGAAAGAACACAGTACGTCGATGGCCCTACTTGGTTTCTCTAGTGAAACTCACAAAGCCTTGGATAAGGGTTATTTAACGGAGCTGTTTTCATAGACCTCACAAAGGCCTTTGACACTGTTCACCATAGCCTTCTAATCTCTCTTCTGCTCAACATTGGGCTAGCCGAGGGACCTGGAGCCTCGGTAAAAAGTTACCTGGCACAACGTTCTCAAACAGTAAAAATCTCTGAGGTTCTCTCTGACTCCAAACCAGTCCTCTCTGGTGTCTGACAGGGCTCAGTTTTAGGTCCTCTCCTCTTCAGCCTATTTCTAAACTTGCTTCCCAAATCCTGCCCTGAAAAATTAATACTCTATGCTGATGACACTGTAATTTTCTCCTCCCATAAGGATCCAAATCCACTACGACAGAGCTTGCAGCTTGCTTTCTCATATGTTGAAAAGTGGTTCCTTGAGCATAAACTGGTCCTAAATAAAAAAAAAAAAAAAAAAGTCACGCTTTTCGCCAGTCATCAAAACAGAAATAGGCATACTCCACTCGTCATAAAAACTTCTCTTGGAAATACACTTGAACAAGTGAACACCTTCAAATACCTTAGTATCACTTTTTGACCGAATGTCTTGCTTACTGCGGCCAATATCGATAACACTGCAAAACAGTACTCCAACGCATTGGAATTTTGTACCAGAACCGCCAATTTTTCAACCAAGCTGCCTTGAGGATTGCTGTTCAAAGCTCCATCATCTCAATCATAGACTATGGTCTAATTGTCTATGGCTCAGCTACTACCACTGCACTAAAGTGCATCTCAACAACACTAAACAAAACCTGTCGACTCCTCACTGGAGCACAGAGACGGACCCACACTTGTGACCTCTACATGGAAACCGGTTAGTTGCATCTTTCAATCGCCTGATGTATTCCTCACCATGTGATGACAAAAAACTCAATCTTTGGGACTCACTCCTCCATGTATCCGGGACCTGCTCTGCCTGAACAATGGCACTCAGTACCACCAGAAGATCTGACCACCAGCCTTTCCTTGTCCCTAGATGCCGGACTGCTCAGGGACAAAGATCTTTACATACCGTGCCCCTCACCTGGTACAATGCTCTTAACCTGCCTCCCTATCCTCCATGACATTGGGGGCTTTCAAATCCATACTTTACGCTCACCTCACAGCCTCCAGCTCCTGTGACTGCTTTGACTAAAGTCTCATCCCACTGAGTGCACTTACATTTGTTTCACTCAACCACCATGGTCTCCTCTTTGACAAAGACAACCTGAGTACCACTAACCTGGTTCTGTCTGCTCCTAAACTTCTTATTTCTCTCTTTCTTCCTTCTCAAGCTCTCCAATCCTTATTCCTTGCCCTTGACACTGCCTCTGAGTTCCTTTTTCTTTTCTGTACATAAATGTTACTGTTTAAGTTGTGGCCTTGTTAAACGGCTTACTGATTGTTTGTAACACTGTCTACTATGTTTTTGTCCTTAATGACGTGGAACCTTTGTAAAAGAGCCTTGGCTCAAAGGTATTAATTCCTAGAACAATAAACTTCAAACTTCAAGAGAATGCTTCCAACCTGGAAGATGGCTCTCTGGCGCCCCCTTTAGTTCAGTTTAGTTTGTCCAAAACTGATTTACTTTGTGTCCATATTCACTTATCATTTTTTACATTTTTCACCAGGAATTCTAACCCAGTACATTATTTGTATTATTTACTATGTCTAATTGTTCTTGCATGCTGACTTGCCATCTTCCTATATAAAAAGAGTGCAAAGTGATCACTCTCTGTTCATGTAATGATTTTTAAATCCTCATATTTGTGGTAGTCATAAGGGGATCCAATTACATAATCCACGAATGAAGCCCCTTTATAGTTTATGCAAGTAAATCTTCTCTCTGAATCAGATAAGAACCTTCTATTATATATTATCGAATCTAAAGATTCCAAAAAAGAACTTTATTTGGCCATTGTTATCAGTATTTTTCTTGTCAAGTGTCTCCCTGCACCCTATACCCAGTATGTCATGCCTTAGTTGGGTTTCTGTTTCATCTAGTGGATCAGTATTACCAAGTCCAATGTTAAAATCACCCACCAACAGAACGTCTGCACTGTTATATTGTTTTTGTATAAGCAAGATATCTTGAGTTATTATGCTAAGAGTATCCTTGCTATATATTGATGAATTTCTTGGTGGGTTGTATATGTTGATCAAAATTAAAGTACACTGCAAGATATTAATTCATATAATCATATGACGTTGTTTATAACTGATTACTTCCTTAACTTTCAAATATTCAGTTATTTTGACATATATAATTAAACCTCCACTACATCTACCCATTTTAGTCAGTTTTTGTCCCAGTATTTGAAAAAGCTGATAGCCATTTACGTTTATTGAGTTTATTTGTTTGTTACTATGCCAAGTTTCTTGCAGATTTATTATATCTGCTGACATTAAGAATTTTGAATATTCTGGGGGATGTATTCAGAGCCGTCCTGCTGCATGCGCATAACAATGTGTCACACAAATAAGGTGAGCTAGCCAGCTCTGTTGAGATATTCAAACAGAATGCGTGATCAGAAGAGATTGTGCACACTGTCTGAATATCAGACCCTGGAAGCATGGTGCAGAACAAAGGGCTGCCATGTATGGTGTGGCACATCCAGGGAGCGGGGCTAAAGACCGCCCATGAGGGACTGCATAGCACATACCTTGATGTGCCATGTCCCCCATGAGCAATATTCAGCCCACACATACAAATGAGCTCATTACCTAAATACATGTTCTGTGATGCAAGCCATGTACCATCTTTGTCACCCTTCTCTGGATAGCCTCCACCTTGTCTATGTCCTTACGTATATGTGGTCTCCAGTACTGCATGCAATACTCCAGGTGAGGCCTTACCAGTGTTTTATACAATGGTATCACCACATCCCATCTTCTGCTAGTAATGCCTCTTCCTATGCACCCCAGCATGTCACTGGCCCTCCCTGCAGCCTTTGCACACTGCTTTGATACCGTAAGGTCATCAGATATGATAACCTCTAGGTTCCTTTCCTCTTTGTTGACAGTCAGCACCCACCCCCCACTCTGTAGCTCTCCACAGGGTTCCTCCTACCAAGGTGCATTATCTTGCACTTTTTTGCATTGAACCTCAGTTGCCACACCTCTGACCATCTTTCAAGCTTCTCCAGGTTCCTTTTCATTTTCTACACCCATTCTGGAGTATCCATCCTGTTGCAAATCTTGGTGTCATCTGCAAATAGGCAGACCTTTCCTTCCAGCCACTAATGAAGACATTGAGCAGGACTTGTCCCAGTACTGATCCCTGTGGTACTCCGCTGGTCACCTCTCTTTCCCCAGATTGAATCCCATTTACCACCACCCTCTGCCTTCTGTCCATCAGCCAGTTTCTAAACCTATGTATCACCTAACCTTATGCCCCACGCCCAGACTACTCATCTCATTAACAAGCCTTCTGTGTGGGATGGTATCGAAGGCTTTGCTGAAATCTAGGTAGGTGATGTCTACTGGCCATCTCTCTGATTCACTTCCCTAGTCACCCAATCAAAAAAATCTACAAGATTTGTTTCGCAAGACCTTCCTGCTGTGAATCCATGTTACCTCAGATCCTGGGCACCGTTGTATTCCAGGTGTGCCACTGTCCTTTATTTTAGCAGTGTCTCCATGATCTTCCCACCATGGAGGTGAGGCTGACTGGCCTGTAGTTCTCTACTTCCTCCCTACTGCCACTTTTGTGCAGTAGGACTACATATGCCCTCCTCCAGTCCTCTGGAACCATGCCTGTGTTGAGTGACTCTGTGAACAGGGTGGCCTGAGGCACTGATAGTTCCCTTTCCAGCTCCCTTAATATTCTCGGGTGTATGTTGTCTGGCCCCATGGCTTTATCCACCTTCAGCTTTGTGAGTTTCTCCAGAACTCTCTCCATTGTGAATGGACTGGTGTCCACTTCTCTCCCCCCCCATTGCCTCTGATATCCCACTCTGGTCCTTGACCCTCTCCCTTCTTAGTGAATACTGAACAGAAATATTTGTTCATTATTTCTGCTTTGTCTATATCTCCCTCACTACACTCTCCCTCCTCCCCTTTGAGCCTCACTATCCCCCCGGGTTTTTCTTCTATTGCTGGGCATGCATGGTGCAAGGGGGGCCTCATGCATGCCCATTATAGACTCTTTAGCATGGCTGTGCTAGTGGAATGCACCAGCCAAGCACCTCACCAGCCCTGATGCCGTACAGGACACAGTGTCAAAATGCCCCATTTCCATAGTGTAATGTCCCCCCCTTCTCAGCTCCGATCCCATGAAAAAGCAAACACACCTCATCCCCTACATGCCCTGATCACATATAAAATAGAAATCCCCATCCCTGTTAGCAGATACAAACCCTTGGAGATACATCAGAGCCTAGTTAGCAGCCCCGATCCATGATAAAGTAACATAGCCCCATTGGCAACCTTAATCTGGCTGACAGTATCATAGGCCCATTATCAGCACCCATTCTGTAAGATTGTCACATAGCCCCTTAGCAGTCCCCATCCCCTGAACTTTGAACTCCCCCATCCAGGGATGCACCTCGACCCATGCAAGGTAAAGTCCCCCATCCCCATCCTCATTTCCATAGAGGATCCCCCAACCCAATCTCATGACACCCGTTAAAGCCCCCTGATCCATGGTGACCAGTGGTCTCCCAACCCCCCCAGTTGGCAGTGACACACCACCCTGCACACCCCAATTCTTCCATTGTCAGTGACTGGCACTGCCCTCCTCACCCTTCCATGGCCAGCCACTGACTGATCAGTACCAGAGCAATGACTTTACAGAGGAAGCAGTCATTGGCCTGTACAGCAACCAATGACCACTCCGTCTTTCATGTCATTCCTCTGGTACTGATCAGTCACCAGCTGGCTGCGAAGAGAAGAGCAGTGCCAGTCAGTGATCATGGGATTGATTGGGGTTGCAGTAGGTGGTGTGTCATTGCCAGCTGGGTGCAGGGCTGGGAGGGGTAGCTGGCCACCAGGACAGTGGCATCGGGGGAATTTGGGGATTGTATGTGTTATTACATTATGGTAACCGGGTTCAGAGCTGGGGTGTGGGGACACTGCACAATGGAAACAGGGACTGTGAGAAGGGTGTACTGTGTCCAGTGGGACTGACTGAGCACAAGGGTGGTGGTGTGGGGGTACACTAGCCCACCTGAGTGGTGGTCCACTGGGGCAATGTACAGTGGATCGTGGATGGGTGTTTCATGAGCACTACAGGGGGTGGAGGTATTTCTAATGTTAGTGCCATGCGATGTGTGCTGGGGAGGAATGGCCTACCATGGCTGCAGGTGGTTGCACCCATTTACAGGCATTCAGCGCTCATAGATTGGGGTGTGGGGGTGGTACTAACTAAAGGAGTGTGGGAAGCCTGTTGACAGGGGGGTGGTGTATGATTTATGGTTTAGGTCACGGGGTGGGTGCTCCCATTATTGCACAGGGGTATTGTGTTCAGTGTGGGTATTTCCAGTAATGTACAGGGGTTAGAGTGTGCTGTTGCCACTGGACAGCCAGGGATGATATGCTTGGGTGCACGTCTTGCACTCAGGGCATGGTGGGGGCTGGCCGGTGCATAGTTAAAGTAGGGTATTATGACCCTATCTTTGCACCCGTTCATCTGGCTGTGTCTTCCCCGGGGGCATTTCAATATTGGGATGTGTGGCCTATGCATGGGGGGCCCCTCATTTGCATAGGCGCATCCCAATATTGTGTGCTGCCACATACTCGGACTTGTGCGGCGCATCGGGAGCTTCTGAATATTGCCACGCCCCCATGGCCCACACATATATGAAGATGCTTGGATCATCTAGTGATGCCCCATGCATCTCATTTGAAAATGTGCCCCTGGGTCTATTAACTTTGGGGCATGTCCAGCGGTATTCCAGGATAATATGCCAAGGTTTTGTTTGTTCTTATTCAGAAAGGTACTAATACTATTTCCCATTGATCTTGTTTGATTTAAATTTATTTATTTATTTAAAAGAGTTTCACCAGGAAAGACAACAATGAGCCTAAGGCTCATTTCCAGATGCGTCCTGGGGGGAAAGGGGTAGGGGAGAACAATAAGTAATAACAGCACAACATTATATACAAAATCTATATAATGAGAGCCATATTCTCCTCTGATTAATCCAGTAGCAACATCAATGATAACAAGGGAAGCAATGTGCTACACAGTGCAGACTATGAAACCAATACCAATTAGGGGATGGAGAGGAGGAGAAGAAGCAGCTTTGGAGAAAGATTAACCAGAATGAACAGCAAGAGTGATACTGGAGGAGGGTGGAGACATAGTACAAAACTGAAGTTAGTGATAGAAATAAAAGGAGATGATGGGGGGAAGGAGGTAGAGAGGGGAGAAGGGCCAGGAAGGTTAGAGGGAGAATTGTGGGGGAAGTGGGTAGTGAAGATAACTGAATGGAATCAACCATCTCATCACTTTAATCCACTCTACTTGTTTCATTTAAGTCCAATAGTCAGTTATCTATACCAGACAATATCTGAAATTTATTACTGACCAATACATTGCACTCCAATTCACGTTGCCCCACCTTGTTCATTTTCATTTCATTGTATGTAGCCCTTTTTCTTTTTGTTGATGCAATTTTTCATAGTTAACAATCAGAATTCCCAAGCTTCCTAGCTTATGTGAGGATCCATGATGCCGCACGACAACCCCAATTGCGACGTCCACTACATGCCGGGAAACCGTCAGCACCCCTGACCACAATGTGACACCTAACTGACTGGCAACATCATGACACACAATGCGGGGGGGAGCTTTGTCCCCACACACACACACACACACACACCCATGCTGGAGCTGTGCATCCTGCACCACCCTTACTATTTTTATCTAACTCCATGTTGCACAGACAGTGGAGTTAGATATTTACCTCCCGTCACCCTAAAGTGTCTCAAAGCAATACCCCCATCAATGCTGATTTAGGCATGGTGGGGGTTTCGCTGTGGGGGATTCACTGTGCAGGTGTCTCTGTAGTGGTGGCATATCCTTATGTGTGACCCTTAGTATCTTATTTGCCAGCACTTTGTTTTAAAAAGTGAGGTCAATTTGATCACCCTGCATCCAGCTTTTCAAAATTCTATGGACATCAACTGTATCTTCCATTTAAAATTCTATAACCAGAGAATTTCTAAATAGATGTCAGATCATATATTTTAGCTTTGTTCTGTTTTCAAAGCCAATATGTGCAAAGCCGAAAATTGACAGAACTATGTCAGGACGCAAAAATCCAAAGGTAAGCTACAGGCTGGGAAGAGAGGAAATTAAAACAACAAGGCAGGAAAGAGATCTGGGGATCATCATTTCAGATAACTTAAAGGTGGCAAATCTGTGCAACAAGGCAGTGGGGAAAGCAAATGGAATGCTGTCATGCATAGGGAGGGGTATCACGAGAGCAGGAGGAGGGAGGTGATCATGCCACTGTACAAGTCCATGGTAAAGCCACACCTGGAGCATGGGGTGCAGTTCTGGAGACCACACCTACAAGGAGACAAGGATAGAGTGGAGTGGGTCCAGAGAAGTGCTACCAAAATGGTGTCGGGCCTACACAAGAGGTCATATGAGGAACACCTGGAGGAGCTTGACCTGTACACACTGTAGACAAGAAGGAAGAGGGGGGGACATGATAGAAACTTTGAAATATTTGAAGAGAATAAACAGAGTGTGGGAAGGGGGCATTTTCAAAATGAGTGATGATACGGCAACAAGGGGGCACAGCTTAAAACTGGAGGGAGGCTGTTTCAGAGAAAATGTGAGGGGACAATACTTCACTGAGAGGGTGGTGGGTGCCTGGAATATGCTACCAGAGTGGGCGATGGGGCAAAATTGGTGGGGCAATTCAAGAGGGCATGGGATACCAATATGGGACTGAGCATGAGAGGCAAGTGTATGAAAGAAGGGCGCAAATAAAGTTAAGATGGCAAGGGTGCTATGGGGAGGAAAAGGGGCAGACTGGATGGGCCAAGAGGTCCTTTTCTGCTGACAGATTTCTCTGTTTCTATCTTTCTATGTCAGTTACAGTGTATTTGTTTAAATCATGAAAAAGACTTCCTAAATTAGAATATTTTTCTAATTCTATAACCAATTTAGATTTGGTCAGAACTTCCAGATTTTTCAATTCTGATTTTACTTTCAGTTGTATAGGGTAGTCCATTCTTAAGTTATATTTCTATAACTTCATTGCATTGCACCAGACATAATGTGGTACTCTTGTATTTTTGATCAGAATCAACAGATTATTCTTTGTTACAGGATTGTCATACAATATCTTATGATATCACATATATCTTCAACGGCAATATCAAGGCCTAAAAGATCCATGCAGATCACGTGGCAAAGTATTTTAAGTATTTCTGGGTTTCCGTATTCAGTTTATGGAACGCCTCTTAGTGTAATTATTGCCTCCATTTCTACCAAGCTATCAAGTTTTGAATTTTCAATATTTCACAGTTTCTGTGCAGGATAAGAGTAGAGATTCAGCGAAGTTTAATTTTGCTGACAAATTTCCAGTGAAGTTGCAAATTTTGCATCCACGGATCAATTTGCAAAATTGCGTCTGTCACTGAAAATTTGTAATTTGTTACTTAGCCTTCCTTTTTGTTTGTTTTTTTAAGTGCAAATTACACTTAAAAATCTCCAAAGCAAAGAAGAAGTTAGGTATCCCAAATCTCTGGTGTCTAGTGCCCCCCTCGCTGATCGCCAGCTATTCCCACATCGCTGGCCAGTTGGCTACAATTAAGCCCCTGGTGGTTCCCCCCCTCACTGATCCGATCATGGGCCACATTTGAAATAAAGAAATTTGCCCCAGGCCCACACACACACACACACAGACACATACCAGCCAGTCGCTGGCCAGTCTGCTGCAATGTAAAAATATAAAATACATTTTTAAAATTCAATCCCTGGATTCTAGTGGACCCCCACTCCATCAGGGAGTGCACCACCACACCACCCTGCTCCCCCCATCCAGACCCCACTCTAATTAAGCCACCAGCAGAGCCCTCCACTCACCTCCATGGCTGGCAGCCTGACTGAGCTCTAAATGAATGAGTGCATGCCTCATAGACAACTCGAGGTCATTTTAAGGAGTTTTTCAGGGGGCTAGAGAATGGGAGGTGGCTGCTCCAGTCATAGGTGGGGGGGTGTTTTGGGGGAGAACATCCCACCCCCCTGCTGTTGACCGGAACAGTCCCCTGAAAAACTCCTTAAAATGACTGCAAGCTGTCAATGAATGAGTGAGTGCTTGTACAAGCACACACTCATATATTAAAAACTCAGTCAGGCTGCTGGCCATGCAGATGAGTCAAAGGCTGTGCCAGTGCCCCAGTTGGAGTGGGATCAGGATGGTGGGAGTGGGGTGGTGTGGTTGCAGGGCACTCCCTGATGGGGTGGTGGGTAGAGGCTCCACTAGACACCAGGGACTGAATTTACAATAATGTATTTGATATTTTTACATTGTGGCCGACTGGCCAGTGATTATCTTGTGTGTGGGAGCCTGGGGTGGGTTTCTTTCTTTCAACTGTGGCCTGCAATTGGTGGGGTGGGGGGGACCACCAGGGATTTAATAAAAAAAAATACTTTTTTTTACATTGTAGCCACTGGCCAGCGATGGGAGGGGGTGACTGGCGATCAATGGAGGGGGGGACCACTAGACACCAGGGATTATATTTGTTGGGCAAGTTCGTGTGTGAAATATGGCATTTCACCTACAAAGTTCCAGACTTCACGTTTGATCCAGTGCTCTGCAATCTGTGAATTTCATGGGTTGTGCTTCGCATACTGAGCGCAATCCGTGAAATTTTTCGTGGAGCTAAATTTGTGGACTTCGCACATCTCCTGATAAGAGACAGCTCCCACCTCCTGTACAACTATTCATTTCTCATTTTTTCTTATTTTATCACTTTGCCTGGACCTTACACTTTCATTTTCTTGTGTTTTGTCTAAGGATTCCATTACTAAGTTATGTTGCAAAGTACTTGTGTTTTTTACTTTTTCCTTTTTTTTTTTCTTCCTTCTTGTTCATTTTCTTTTTCTCCTCTTCTGGAGTTACTTCTTCTAATATATCTGTAGTTGTAAAGTCCAGCCTCCGTGCTTCATTTGTATTACTATCTTTATTTGTTTCATCATATATTATGGACATTGAAGATTCTTTTTGCCATTTTATGTTTCTTTTCTGGAAATCTAATAGCTCCTCCTGCCGTGCACCATTAATTGCCACATCCTCTCTTAAGGATGCTGCTTCATTTTTTAATATTGCTAACTGCTCTAGGATGACTACACTTGCCACGTGTGGATTTTTTTAGAACCTTTACCAAGTTTTCATCTAGAAAGGGGGAGTAGGTAATCTGTCTTCCCCTTTTAGCCTTACTTTCACAGGTTTTTGATTTATTGGCAATTTCTGTTAATCACATAATTGTTTCTGAAGTTCCTGTATTATTTCTGGGATATCAGTTTTAGTTTGATGGAGATGTGTCCCGTTAGGATCTAGCCTGAATTTTACTTCTTTCTGATGTTGAAGTGGGTAAAATCTGAAAACTGTCCTGTGGGAATTCTTGCTCAGTTTCTGTTTTGAACCCTCCCATTGTACTGATCCTGTACTGTTTATTCCTTAATGACTTTCAAACCTTATTAATGGGGATCTTTCTAATGAACTGTTATTGAGGCTTTGATCCAGATTACGTTGAAATATTGTTGCATTCATGGCTTCAGGTATTGAGTTGAATTTCTTGTCTTTCGTATCTTATTATCAATTATAGGGGTCGATTTTAGGATAGTGTCTTCTTGGACTACCTCTATATTCCTCTTTTTTGTTCCATTTGAAGTGGTCCACAATTAGCAGTCAACAGGCTCAGTTCCTTTAGAGTTGTTGCTTTTACTTTTTAATTTTTTTTCCCTGTAGTGTTATGTTTTTTAGAGGCATTACTTTCGTGATTTTTACCTGACTGATTTTTTTTTCCCTGTTGCCTATTTCTCTCTTCTTTCTCTATTTCATTTTTACTTAATTTAGAGTTTTGTTTGGAATCCTCACTATCCATTTTCTTGCTTCCCAATCTAACTTTTTCTTTTCAATTATTTTTCTTGCCCAGGCTACAGACAGGAGATGTACCCCCTCATTAGAGTCTAGACCGACCATCCGGCATCCCACCCAGGCCACCCAGACTGGGAGGCCTACAGCTTGACCCCTGCAGCAGGGCTCCCTGAGGGGAGAGACTAAGATAAACCAGAGGCCCCAGCTGAGGCTTATGTCTGGGGCATTATTCGGATGGCAGTCCAGGGGACTTCATGGTGCTGCCATGCTCAGGGTTTCCCCCTTAGGTTCCCCCGCCCCTAGGAAATATGGACAAGCAATGACATTGGTGCAGATTGAATGTGCTGCCATACCCAATCCACAGACATCCACTGATGCTTCCACCCACTACCTAGTGGTCCCGGCTGTTGCACACCCAGTCTTCACTGTGTGTTGCTGGCATGCTGGGAAGCCACAACCCTCCACCCCGGAGGACAGCTGTCCATGGGATGCTCATCTTATCTCCCCAGGCTGACCCTCTGATGCTCTGCACATTCCCGAACATGGGTTATTAGCGCCACAAGAGGTAGCACTACCACTTTGCCGGTGGACCAGATTTCTTGGACTCATCTTAAGCAATAGACATTTTGTTGGTAAAAGACTTCGAGATTGATTGATCAGTTGATTTAACTAATTATCAGTAAATACAAGGAAATTAATTGCAATAAAACCTCATTAATGCCCTAGTTAGGGTTAAACCGACAAAAGTAGTGAAATGTGTTAGGGTCCCCACCCCACCCTGGCAGGCAGCAATAGGAAAAACCATTACACCTTGCCCTCTGCTATGTCTTCACAAATAAGGCATGACACGTGTATTCAGGTTGCCAACCCTAACACTCACTCAATTCTCATATACCGTATACATCTCAGCTTATTTGCTGATGGAATGGGATGAATGTTAGGGCTGACAATCACAAAGCACACACCATGCCTGATTTGCAAAGATGCAGAAGAGGGCAAAGTGTAATGGTTTTTCCTGTTTCTGCCCTGCAGGGTGCGGGGAGGTGTGTTAGGGTTGGCAACCCTAACACCGCATTTCCCTACTGTTATCGGTTTAACCCTAACTAGTGCATTAATGACATTTTTGCAATGAATTTACTTACTTTTTGAGACAGTATAATTGTATCCTAATTTGCACAGGGCCCATCCCTCCATAGATACATACATGTATGTTGCTGTGGAAGCACAGGCCCTCTGGGTCCTGTGCTTCCATTTCTCCCAAAACAGCAGTTTCTTTCCTTTGTTGTATGGCTTGTTAAAGTTCTAGTGTTATCCTATGGGAATTTACATTTTTCATTTTTTAATGATTTTATAATATTGCACCTAAATGTTATTACTTTAAGGTTTGCAATCATAGTGAAACCAATAACCTACAGCAACTCGTTTAAGGTCAGTTATCTCATTGCAGTAGTAAAAACAGAAAATTCAGTGCACACACATGCGCGCACGCGCACAATCACACATACACACTCACACATTTACATATACACACACACACCCATGGCAAATCTCACAAATATAATTTTCTTTTTGCATTTCAGATTTTCCTTTAAAAAAGGTGTTGCTTCTATTTTAACTAAAAGATGGAATGGCAACGCACCATTTGTATATTCTTGCAGCAATGGCCTATGTTCTATTAATCGCATTGTACTAATATTGCTGTTACAGAAATGATGTCACTTGTTATGAATTACTATTCAGATACTTTACTGTATAAAAACTAATTTCAAGAAAATAAACAGGGGACTTGTATCAGGAAAGGAATTTGTATAAAACTGTGTTTTTTTTTTCTCCTTATAATATTTGAAATCAGCTGTGGATTTTGACAGAAGTATTTAATTTATTTGTGTATGAATTTTTTATGTTTGTTTCCAAGAGGATGAGGTTACCAAACTCCCTTTTGCCCTCGTCTTCCAACTCTAGGTGACCAAATTCTCTTTTGCCAGCCCTGCCGCAGTCATTGGTGTCACAGTGACAAAAATATAAATGTACAGCTGGACATCAGAGCAAGTGCATCCCCCAACACCCTCCCTGAGGAGGTCGTGGAGTCAAGAACAGTGGGGAACTTCAAGAATGCATTGGACAGGCATAAGGCAGTCCTAGTGGGGGGTAGGAGGAAGTAAGCTGTTGGTTAACTAGGATCTGCAGCTTATCTGTTAGGTAGGAAAATGGGCAGACTAGGTAGGCCAAGCGGTCCTTATCTGCCGTCAAATTCTATGTTTCTATGTTTCTAACACGTGTCTGTTTGAAAAATGCATATACTGTGTTACAGTCTCAGGCCCAGATATTCAAAAGAGTTGAGCCATGCGCATTAGGGTTGCTCCTGCACAAGTCCAAAATTACGCCATTCTGCGATATTCAGCAGGAGGCAGTTGCTCCCCCGAAATCATGCTGAGCAACAGCGCAATAATAATGAAGGCATGCGCAACTGAAGAAGGAGGAACCATGCATAAATGGCGCAGTGCGATATTCAACGACTTGCTCCATGTGCAATAGGAGAGCAAGTGGAAGTTGCGCCATAGCGGAAATGAGCCAAAATAAAAAGGAGCAAGGGAGAGACTCAAGAACGCTACAGGGAAGCCACATGAGGCAGAACTCTAGCCAGACAGACAGGGCAGGAGGCACAAACAGGGCAGGCCAGGGAAAGGGCAGTCTGAACAGCCAGGCACAGGGAAGGTGCGGGGAGCCGCACAGCACAGAGGCCAGCACAGGCAGGTGTACCCAGTGCAGGGGAAGTAGCAGCCAGGACAGCGCGGAAATACAGCAACAGCTGCCGGAGGGTGAACACAAACCAGGGACATGGCCAGTGCCACCTTCCAAATGGAGGCTGTTATGAGGGGGGTGAGAAGGCGGGCAGCGGGGGGGTGTGGCCGTGGAAGGGCCTGTCGGCGGTACGCCCCCAACAGGCAGTACCAAGCCCGCTCCAGCTTTGAGCTGTACACTGATACAGAGATTATGGGCAGGTACCACCTGAATAGGGCAATTCTGAGGCAGCTCTGTGAGCTGTGCAGTGATGTGATGCAGGCACCCACACGACAGAGCCATGCCCTGTCAGTGGAGACTAAGGTAACAGCCTGCATGTGCTTGCTCGCCACAGGTACCTTCCAGAGACCAACTGGGGACATCACAGGCCCATGTCACGTCAAGTCACCTCACTCAATTCCTCAGTGCACTGCTGCTACATGCTGTGGAGTACATCCATTTCCCCAGTACAGCAGCGGAGTGCACAGCAAACATACAGGAGTTCCACAGGGTAGCATGTCTGCCTGGCATGCTAGGGGCAATAGACTGCACCCATGTGGTCATACGCACACCACCTGGCCTCGAGGGGGCTGCATACATAAATCGCAAGGGCTATGCCAGCATCAACTGCCAGGTGGTGTGCGATGCAAGGGGGTGCATAATCAGTGTCTGTGCCACGCACCCTGGGGGAGCACATGATTTGTTCATCTGGCACCAGTCAGCACAGTGCCACAGATTCAAGAGTGGGGACATCCCCACTGGACACCTACTGAGTGAGTATGCAAACCACATGGACAATCATAGGGCCTGGGGGGGCATGGCCAGAGGTGGAAAGGGTAGTGGCCTACATGGCCTGGGGCAGGGCGATGCTGATCACAAAACTAACCTCCACCCTCTACACACAGGTGACAGTGGATACCCACTCTGTCCCTGGCTGCTCACACCCTACAGGCGGCCCGCGATCCCATCACAGAAATGCTACAATGAGGCACATGCCACCTCACATAATGTCATTGAGCGGGTGTTTGGGATGCTGAAGGCACATTTCCATTGCCTGGACACCTCTGGCGGTGCTCTACAGTACAGCCCCTCAAAGGCCTGTGGGCTGTTCCTGGCCTGTTGCATCCTGCACAACATGGCCAATGAATGTGGGATAGCTGTACAGGTTGAAGAGGGGGACAGCGATGGGGATGCCGGTGACGATGGTGATGGGCAGTCCCCCTTTGGCCGGGACCAGCGACTGCTCCGGCTGGCACAGCTGCACCGGGACACCATCACGGAGGACCACTTCAGCCAACCCAGGTAAGTCATGGGGCCATGCGCAACCACCAGTGACTAAGGCACAACCCACAAACACGCATGGACACATACCAGAGGTGCATGCCATCAAGGGAAGTGGCAGGGCACAGAAGCACACACACAACCAGGGATGGGTGAGGATTAACATGCCATGCGGATGGACACACACACATGCTCACATGCAATGCAACAAACATGCACAGAGGGCAGGAGGCACACCAACCCAGAACGCACACCCTAGCAACACACATGTCCACAGGCCACCATACCCACTGCCTGTCCATGTGCGTGTGTCAGATGTTGAGCACCATTGCACATTGGTGTACAGTGCAATGCAGGCATTATCATGCACATGCAACTGCAGACAGCAGCCAGGAGGGTGTGCAGGTGGAATGTGTGTCTGCGTGCAGGGCCGGGTACCCACCCGTGCACTGCCCACTGAAATACACAATGCACACAGGGCAGCACCAGACAGTAGCCACACTGGGAGACAGGTCAGTCATGCGACACAGTGCCATGGCCTCCACGGATGCATGGGTGGCTCCGCCGAGACCCGCCAGCACTGACAGGCTGACCACTGGCCTCATGGGGTGGCACCGATGGTCCCCAAGGGGTTCCACTGAGTGAACGTGACCGTGCTCGCGCAGGGGTCTGCAGCACACCAAACATGCCTGCACCAGGAGTGCTTGGGATGCCCACAGCTGAACCCGGTGTTGACAGGGTGGGAGTCGCACGACGCCGGGAACGGGCGGTGGATAGTGCACTGTGTGGTGTCCACGATGCATGGGCACCTGACTGTGTGCCCACTGTGGCCATGACAGCAATGAATGCCTGTGCATGCCTGTCAATGGCAGCGGTCACATCCTCCCGCAAATGGTCCATCCCTACCAGGATTAGTGCGGTGTCCCTGCTGCAACGCTCCTCTGCCTACTCCAGAGCCACACACAGGGCATACACAACCCTCGCAAGCCACATCTGCTGCTGGACTGATGCTTGCAGTAGGCGGGTGTGCTCATCCAAGAGGTCATCAGCCTCCTCGGCATCCTGTCTCTCAGGGTGTGCATGGCCCCGATGATCAGCACCCCTTGAGGGTGGGTGCTGCACACCAGGACCAAGTCTGGGCACATCCACAGGTGGTGCACAGATGCTGCTGCTGAACCCTGTACCCCCAAGCCCATTGGGCGACTGCTGATGCTGCCTCTCCAGCCGTCGCTCCCCAGGGCTCAGTGGTGCCACTGCAATGGCCGCCACAGTCCAACTGTCCTGAACAGACACCAGTGCTGCCCCACTGGTGCTGACAGGCACAGCCAGGGACTGTGCTGACACACAGGCCTCCACGGTGGCACCACCCACAGCCATGGGTGCGGATTGCCCTGCTGTGTGGCCATCCCATGGCACACACATGTCACTGCCCATGATGGTCGTGTCATCATCACTGGTGATGGACTCTGCACCGGCCACAGTCACAGTGTGCTGGCATCTGTGGATGCCAGCATGCTGGGACACAGGCAGGACTTCCTCCACACCTGCTACTACGACATCAGTGTGGACAGCGAGGCGGCCTCACTGTCGCAGTGATCCACGTATACCTGTGGAGGTGGATGGTCCCTCCTCCAACTCCAGCTGACTGTCTGCAGTGGACAGGCCCACCACTGCTGACCCATGCAGATGCTCAGGATCTGTAAGGGAAAGAAAAGTCGTGTTAGTGCATTTGACCTACCCTGCCCCCCCCATAGACAGACCATGACTTACCATGCAGTGATGGGCCACCACCCGCCTGGAAGCCACCACCCAGAACACCCTCAATGGCACTGCGCTGCATGCTTCCAGCAAGCCTCTCCTCCTGTGGGGTCAGCTGTACCACCTCTGGCTGTCCCCCACCTGTTGCAGCACGTGCTGCCCTAATGGCAGCCACATTCTCCTTTATCCTCCTCCTGTCTGTGCCCATCTTTTTCTTACACTCCTGCACGGAGCACTGGTGACTGCCATGCAGGTTCACAGCACATGCCACCTCCTCCCATGCAGCAGCACGGGCTTGATGTGTTCCCCGCCGTCCACTGAGAAGTGGCTCCTGATCCAGGTAGGCCTCGAACAGGGCCTCGGTTTCGGCTTTTGTAAAGTTAGGACTCCTCCTCCTCCTCCCACCATTGTGTTCCTCCTCTCCAACAACCTGCTCGGTCATTATGTAGCCTGTAAGAATGGCAGTTGTTACCTGTGACTGTGCAGTCCCATGCATGTCCCTGAATCCACAGTCCACACTCCCAAACAGCATGCAACTCACCAATAGACTGCAGTAACCGACTATGGCCACTGCAGCACATTGTCACACTTTTATAGTGCAATCCATGCAAATGAGATGAGGAGCAACTTTAAGTAGATGCAAATTGCAGTGCTGCGCCATTGAATGGCTGATTAGATGATTTGCATATGACGGCTGAATATCGCGCTGTTGCACTTTGCGCAATTGTGTTGAACCTGCTAAGCCAATGCGTAGTACACCTCACTGTGCATGCCCGGGTTGCTTACGCAGGTGTCTGCCAAGCTGATGGTGTGCTGTGCATGGTAGGCAATGCAGGGCACGGCCACCATTGTGCCAGTGATGCTATAGCGATGGTCACTACATGGCGCTGTGGCACTGGGCCATCATAGGCGCAATGGCCCAACTGCTTGGTAGTCCACTATGGCGCTGGCACACAGGCAGCCAATCACTCTACATGCATTGTCTTCCAATGGCGCTGTGCATGGCCATGCGCCAGAGACCCTTGACCCTGTGCCCGACCTTTGCCCCCTAGGAACCATGCGTCAGGCATGGGTGCACCTCTAGCATGCTGTTCGGTAACAGCACGATAGGGAATGGCAGCGCTGTACCACGCAGCATCTGCAAGTGGGGAGCCACGCTGCAGAGCCCCATATTGCCTACTATAACTGTAAGGATGGCACGCAGATGAGCAGCGCAGTGGTCAGCCACTGCGTTGGCGAATCTGGTGGCAATTGTTGAGCCACACCATGGGCCTCTCTTCAGAGAGGTGCCCCTGGAAAGGGCAAAGGACCCAGGTGTGGCAGGAGGTGGTCACTGCCCTGGAGGAGGCCACCGGATGGGGGAGGAGCACGGAGCAGTGCAGGCACCACTATGGGGACCTGTGGAGGAGGATGCCGGAGCTACTGGCATGACTGCAGGCACATGCCAGGAGGGGCACGGTGCCACATCCAGGTAGGGGTTCCATCAACACACTTTTATCATCCATATGGGTAACAGTGTTGTATGTGTCCAGCACATAGGGGAGGGACCGTCTGGGGTTGGCTGTGGCGGTGTTCACAGGGTGTGGGGTGGGTGGGTCTGGCTGGGTGGAAGGGTACACACCTTGGGGTAGGGGGACTTTGCTTCAGGATTGTACTGATGTTCTTCTCTCCTTGTTTTTCCCACAGGCCTGGACCAATGCCACAGGTTGAGAGAGGCGCGGCGGAGGGAGGAGGACGGTGCAGCCAGGTGGAGCGAGGGCCATCACCACCCACTTGACTGGCCCTATGAGGGTGAGTGCCATATACATCCATGATTACTATTACATGCTGTGTGACAGGGTGGGCAGCGGGGCATGGCCACCATTCATCGACACCACTGCCATGCACGCAACTTGTTACAGTCAACACTGTTCAGTGACAATGATTGTCTGGGAGTGCATCAATGGTGGTCCATGCATGCACCAGGTGCATGGTTGTGCCACTGCCTTTGCACCACATAGCCATGTCACTAAATGGCCACAGTAGTGCTGTGCGTGACTTGGCCGGTGGATGTGTGCAGCATTCCGCATGGCTGTATGCACCTGGGTGGGCAGGTCCTGTGGACGTGATCACTGCGGGTGGTCACACACCATCACAGTGGTATGTCCCATGGCCGTATGCCATGCACAGTGGGTGGGCTGTATGGGGTTGTGCATTCACACCTATTTACTGTGCTCCCTTGTCCTAGGTACCCGCCATTTATGGGACATCAGGGAGGCTGTGAGGGAACTTCTACTACTGGCCCGGGAATCACTGGAAATCCTCCGGTGATTGTCTAGCACCGGGGGTACTGAGGAGGCACAAAGGCCAGAGGACACACAGCACAGAACGGTGCTCCCGCTAGGGATCTTTCAGTCCCTGAATTCTCCTACCCTCCTGGACCCACCCTCACACCCCTCCTATTTCATCCCATTTGTCCACTCCTGCCCCTACCCACCCCCACCTTGTTTGTGGCCCCCCCCAACCTTGTATATAGTTTTTGTATTCTTGTAAATAGTTGAATATTATATTTGTGCAACACATTTGATTTTGATATGAATACTGTGGTGGTCTCTGATTTGCAGCGGGCTATAAGTGCTCAGCTGCAGTGGTGTGCATGGCGTCAGGGGTGGTGCAGTCATGGGTATGTGTGTGTGTCCATGTGGAGGTGACTATGGTGTGGGGATAGCTATCAGTCAGTGTCTGTGGTGTGTGTGTTGTGCCCTGTGCACTGGATGACTGTGTGCAGTGGTCCATGGTGCATGCTCTGTGTCCATGGTGCACCCATCGGCCCATCCATGGCCTGTGCAGCTGACACACATGCATGTCTGTGACCTGCACACGGTCCGCTGGCATGTCAGTGGTGGCAGTCCCTGCAGAGTGGCCACTGTACCCGTCACTTTGCTGGGTTGCCCCTGTCACTGGTGTGGTGCATGCCTGGCTCGGGTGGCACCGTGGGCACCACAGTCGTTGTCCACCTCCATGCTGTGCCTTGTGTGTGTGTTGCAGGGGATGTGCCCCACTGTCTGTGACTTGTGCTCCATGCGACTGCTGGTGGTATACGGGTCCACAGTGCCTGCGCAGGGTGGCTGGCACTCCAGTGCCATGGAGGACTGCGGGTTGTGTGTACACAGCTTACATGAGCCCACAATGGGGGCTTGGTTGCCCCACTACTGCGTCCCTGTGTTGGTGTGCCCTTGGGTATGGGTGGGTGTCTGTAAATATACTGTGTGTGGCATCCAGTGTGGTGCATGCTTCCACTCACCACTGTGGGTGTCTGTGCTGGCTGTTGTGGCCAGTGGTGGGTGGGGTTGTGTCACTGGAATACTGTGCAGGGTGCAGTACCACTGGTGGTGGTGTCAAGGGCATGCCCTATGCCATGTGGGGTAGCTCTTGTGCCGACGCATGGTCGGTCTCTCAGCAGTACCTCGGGGGGACTGTGCATGGTGGCAACTTGTCTGCCGCTGTTGCATTGCCATGTGCTGCCACCCACTAATGAGTGCTCGTGGTGGGGCTGGCTTGCATGGTTCTGTGGTGCACAGGGCTGCAGTGTCACAGTGGGGGTGGTGGCATGCATGGGGTTTCCTGCAGTGGTGGTCACTGCTCATGGGAGGTGTCTGGGGGTCACGGTGCAGGGTGTGCTCTGCACTGGGGGGGATGGTGTGGCACAGGGTGGTCTGCCCTCCTTGTGTGCCAGTCACAGCTTGCTGGTAGGTGTGATGGGGCACCATGGCCCGGCTGTGGGTTGTTTGCTTTTCTCCATGGGCCAGTGGTTATTCCAGACCTCCCCCAGTTGTGCTGTGCTTGGGGTGTGGGGGGACGATGTCTGTTCTGCTGTGTGTTCCTGTGCCCATCTGTGGCATGGGTGGTGGGCCTCTACCTCCCTGGTTGTGCAGTTACACTGCTCTGCTGCTGGGGGGCTCCCTGGTTACGCTATGGCACCTCTGGACTGCTCAGCTGAAGATCCCTTGTTGCACTATGGTGCATCAGATCTGCTCAGCTTCCCCTCCCTAGTTGTGCTATGGCGCAGGTGATGCGATATTCAAGTCGTCGGCTGTAGGCGCAATTTGGTCTGCTCCGTTTTTGAATATCGCGTCTCTTGTGCATGGGCACAATAGACTTGCGCTTGCTCCTGCTACTGTGCACTTTTTTGGTGCAGTTTGAATATCTGGGCCCCAGTCTCTATGCCCAACCTAGCAATCCACCCCTAGAACATGCACATTCTTAATTTGAGACAGGCTGGACAGAGGTTAAAAAACAAAAGAAAATGGCAATAATTTATTTAACTACAGTGTGTGCCAGTGTAAAATAAAAATATAGTATTACTTTCCCCAAACCTAATATGGTGCCCCCCTGCTGCAGATTCAGGACAACAGAAAGTTATTTTGGTGTAATAGTTGGGGGGGGGGGAAACAACCATAAGTGGATGTGACAATAATCCACCAGTTCATCTCGTTGGTGCTTTGTATTATGTTGTAAAGTAAAATTTGAGACAAAACCAGTTAGATTTTGGAGACCATATTTACACCAACTCAAAAAAAATAGATAAAAACCACAAAACCATGCCACCTAGCCATAATTTGCTTAACTGGTCTATAGTCCTCCACAATCGCCACTTAGGCCAGCTTTTATCAGTATTTTTGGTTTCTGAACACTCATTATTCACATAACTTTTCTTGTGCTTATAATCAACTACAGTGCAGTAGCCAGTGCTCCCTGACCTTATGGGGCAATGGATCTATAAAAAGTTTCAAAACAGCATAGACTAGTAATTTAAACCCTTGTCCATCCAAACCATATTGAAACAGCTATGAAACAATAACAGAATTGTTTTTAACTTTTTTAACAAAAAACACCAACTTTTATGAGGTTCACACATTCCATGTGATCAAAATCCACCCACCATGGTGTATTTTTTAGATTTATAATATTTATTCAGTCTTTTATGTCAAAACAACAACAACAAAACAAAGTACTGGTCTTGCAACAGTGGAGGACCACCACTGACCAGTGTAACTAGCATAACCAGTACACTATGCTAGTTACACTACTTAAGGTTAGCTGGTATGGTTGTGTAGGTTATGTTTTCATCTATTTCTTTGAGTTTTCTTACCCCCCCTCCCCAAAAACAAAATACCCCAATAAACCTTAAGCAGCCAGTGTCAATAGCATAGTGTACCTCTATGTGGTGCTACACTGGTCTATAGTCCTGTCATCTACCAAAGTCCTAGACTCTCCACCACCCCAAGTTCTATAACTGTTGCTTGCCTAGACCCTATGACCAGACAAGATGACCCGAACTGTTGACAGCATTTTTTTTCACAAAAATGGTTTTATAACCAAGCCAGAGGCCCCCAACAGTAGTTAACCTGCACTGCATATATGTACCTACACTAGCAGAGTAAAATTTTAAAAAATTTGAAACAGCTGGGCACTAAGGATCCAAACTAGGAGAATGAAAAGTAGAAAACTTTAACTACTCACCTTTTTGAAAGAAGAAACACAGCTGACTCAAACTTTTGGGGAAAATATTTTTAATTCTTATAGAATATGCAGCTGGGGGGCTGGCAAGGCAAGTTGAAGAAGCAGTAGTCAACAGTATACATGCCACTTGGCCAAGAAGACAGGCAGGCAGTAGTGTTCACTTGATGATCTCTGGATGGGACCATGGATGTACTCTCTCTCTCTCTCTCTCTCTCCCCCTCCCCTTTCCACCCTCAAAAGCCAAAAATAGGAAGAAGTTGGCCACTGATTGCAGGGTCTTTCATCCTGCTCAGAGAAAGATCTGCTGGAAAAACCCACTTACCTACTTGAAAAGGCCAATGTGACTAATGACCAGAAATGAGTCATCCCAATTGGCTATTATCTTTAAGCTCTGCACCCAAGCCCAAAATTTTGTATTCCAACCCAAATAAATTCTGCACATGAACCTAAGGTGCAAAATCTGATCATGGACATTACACACACACACACACACACACACACACACACACACACACACACTTTAATCATCACCAACTTCAGCCAAAGCAAAGACATTAACAGTAAATCACAGCTGGACTGGTAGTATAGTAATACAGCACTGATGCCCCTCACCCCTCCACCTGTGTGGTCATTGGCAGTGTCTGTGGCTGATAGAGGAAGCCCAGCATACACCTGCCCCCTTCTCATCCTCAGACACCTAGTGCCCGATTTTCAAATGGGTTAGAATGATACAAGGGACTTGTGTCAAAAGAGCTTGATGCAAGTGATGACTTTCATCACAACTTGCATCAAATGTAATTTTCTAAAGCTGTCTGCATCTGATACAGACACTGCTGTGCCAAAGCTCCCTTGCTCTAGGGTTACATCAAACAACTCAATGTGCCAGGTTGCAAAGGGGCTTGCGCCATGGCGGAGCTGCAACATCCCCTTTTTTGGGGACTTTGCTAGCCCCACCATGGACGCAGCAAGGTGCACCAGTTAGACCAGCCAGGATATGATCTAAGTGGGTTGCGCCAGTAGGTTGCAATAGTACAGAGGGCAGTAGGGATGTACTAGGGGCACAGGAGGTGGCAGTTGGGGCATCGGGGCAAAGCTGGGCATAAGTCATAAGTGATGTGGCATCCAGCATGGTGCCAGTGCAGTGCATTAATATCATTTATTAACTCGATCTGCCCATACTGTACAATCTTTCCTGGTAGTCTAGTGCCCCCCACCCACCATGATCCTTGCTGGTTACATATAATCCCGAGTGGTGTAGTGGACCCCCCAATTGATCCCCAATCTCCCTTGAGTATACAGAAATAAGTGCTCTGGTTCTATAGCACCCACCCACCCCGATCAACAATCTCACCCGATAAAACATGCCATAATAGTCTCTGGTGGTCTAGTGGACCCCTCAACCTCCCCACCCCATCAGACATTGCCCAACCACCTTGCTCCCCCCCGGCATTATCCTGTGACTGGCAAAGACCTCTGCACACCACCAAGGCCAGCCACAGAATGCGTTCTTAATGACCACATGCTGTTTATAGTATATAGCATGCAGTCATTGCGAATGCATTCTGTGGCTGGCTATGGTGGTGTGTGGAGCTGTGCTGTCATGGATCATGCCAGGATGGGGAGCAGAATGGTGGACAATGCCTGATGGAGAGAGGGATGAGATCACCTAGACCACCAGGCTCTGTATGGCATGTTATAGGGTGAGATCAGGGATTGGGATGGGCAGTATAGGACCAGAGTCCTTGTTTCTGTTTACTCGGGGGAGATCGGGGATCAGTTGGGGAGGTCCACTACACCACCCTGGATTATATGTAACCAGCCTTTTTAACTGGTTGGGCAATGCCTGACATGGTGGGTGGAGGGCACTAGACTACCAGGGAAGATTTACAGAATGGGTGCATCGATTTAATAAATGCTAATAATACACTGCACTGGCACCCCGGTGGAGTCACGTGATGCTGTTTTCGTGCTAGCTGCACTCTCTGCAGGCTCCGCTTACCCCTGCCTAATAAGTCTGTATACTGCTCAGCTTTTTACAAATTTGCTGCCGTACGAACCCGTTAAGGTTGTGGACGTCTAGAGGTAGTGGCTGGTTTCTTCAATGAAGGAGGAGATGCCAAAGGCTTTGCCTAAACGTACGCCACCCACCACCCTGGAGAAGGCCGCAAAGAAATCGCGGGCCTTGCCTACGCAACCCTCCCAGTCCTGCAGCTCCAGTAGCGGAGAGGAAGTACCGCTAACGCTGACGTGCTTTCTGGAAGAGTTCCGTCCTTTTAGGGCGGAGATGGAGGATATGGCCTCAGAAATTAAGAACATCACTTGCACCCTGAATGATCTGTCCAAAAGAATGACAGATAATGAAGCCCGGGTATTTTCGCTCGAGAACAGGGCGGAGAAGTTGGAAGGGGCACTCACTTTAGTTAAGCAGCGTGTGGCTAAATTGGATATGAAGGCCGAGGACTTGGAGGGAGAAGCCGGCGTAACAATGTTGTCCTGATAGGCCTACCAGAGAGAGGAGGTGGCGATCCTGTTAAGTTTTCCAGCGGTTTGTCGAGAAGATTGTTGGTCCTTCTCCTTTGGGCCATGTTATAGTATTGAGAGGCGCACCCGCTATTCGACCTATCCCCAGGTGCACCCCAGGCACTTTCTTGGCTAAGTTTCTGAACTTTCAGGAGCAACAGTTGTTTCTGAAAAAGGTCAAGGAGGTCAAGTCACTGCAGTGGGAGGGGTGAATCTCAGGTGACACAAGATCTGCCACTGTCCATGCGGCACGGAGGGCCACCCTCCACCAGCTGGTCTCCAAACTAATTGCGGCCGGGCATTAAGTTCAAGATGGCGTGCCCTCTGACGAAATTACCAAGTCCTGGTAGGCGACACCTGGAAGGCATTCGAGGATGTAGATTCAGCCTTGGAGGTGCTACAGAGGGTCCTGCCTAACTTGTTCAAGCCAAAATGAGTGCGCTACTGAATCCCCACCAGGGG
Organism: Neoceratodus forsteri; assembly: GCA_016271365.2. NCBI lineage: Eukaryota > Metazoa > Chordata > Ceratodontiformes > Ceratodontidae > Neoceratodus > Neoceratodus forsteri. The sequence goes on from CM057451.1 coordinate 765,554,883, forward strand.
ATCGGATTCAGCTGGAGGTGTCATGGGGGAGTGCTGGCGTGAACTATGATTTGAAGGGGCGTAATGCCTTTTATTTTGCCTGCTGGGGCTGGGGAAGCCTCATTCAAGGGAACTCTGAAACGCCTGGCAGTTGTTGGTCTTGTTCTGCTGCAACCCGGGTACTTAGATGTTTAAAGGCATGCCAGGGGTCTGAATGACCGGAAGAAGGAACCATCTTATTTTAGATGTTGAATGGCAGTGCAACTCCATTTGGGGGGTGTGGGGAATTTAAGTGGCTTTTAAGGAGACCCTCATGACGAACGTTGGACATGTTGGGGACAGGAATGATATAATGGGTCTCCTCATCATGTGTTTTTAATTTTTCTTTTGGGGAGTAGTTCAGTTGGGCTATTGTGATGGAGACTGTTGCACCTAGGGGCTGAAATAAAGCTCGGTTCCCCCTCCCCACTCCGGTATAAACTTAATTATGCCCTGATGAAGGAGGGCTGTTACGAGGGAGGCAGCCTGATCATGTTGATTTTCTGCCGGGCGTTCTTATAGCGGGGTGTTATGCTACATTGGAATAGTAGTTTCAGGAAAATTCTCTGGAATGGGGGATGATCTTTATAGTGTGGAAGTTAGGTTAATGGCCTATTCGTGGGTATGTCTTTTGTAAGGGTTCGAGCAGGCTTATTTTTTATTGGGTTCCGTATTGGAGGGGGTGAGCGGTCCCCGGTATGGTTGAGCCAGAAATCGGGGGTGGGGTAAGCGGGGGGGGATGAGGTGGCAGAGCGAGCTGTCATCATGGACCGCGATGATGTGGGTGGGTTCGTTAGGGGTGTCTTTGTGGGGTATGCAGGGTTTAGTTTTTTGGTTTGGGGGGTTTGGAGGGGGGTGCAGGGGGGATGGGTAACACAAGGCTCTGAGGTAATGGGTAAGGGTAACTGGAAGAAGGGCATTTACATGGATTCCTGGTTTTTCGCTTGGATCAATGGCAGCTTATAGAGTGTTTAAATTTCTAAGTTGGAATGTTAAGTGGGCAAGGCAGAAGTCCAAACAGTACAAATTTTAAAACACATAGGGGCTTTAGGAGCAGACATTGTCTTTTTGCAAGAGACACATTTGCTAGAAGCGGAGAGCAACAATATGAGGCGCCTTCAGGTTGGGCAAGTTTTTGCTTCACAAGGGAGCTCACAAAGCAGAGGGTCATGATCTTAGTTCACAGGGCTGTCCCTTACTCCCTTCAGATAATACAAGACAAGGTGGGTAGATATATTTTTGGTTTTGGGAAGTTACAGACTTTAGAGATTTTAATTGGGTCAATCTACGGTCCCAATTCGGAGACCCAGGATTTTTTTTGTGCAGCTAGTGGAGGTTCTAGCACCCTTTGCCAATGTCCCTATTATTACTGGGGGAGAGTTTAATTTGGTAATGGACCCCTTGCTGGATAGGTCAAGGTCTACTGGTTTTGGTCTTTCACCGGCTCAAAGAGCAGTGATGGACTGGGCAGATCAATTTGGTCTGTCGGATGTGTGGAGGGTTCTCCACCCTGGAGATCGGGAGTATACTTTCATATCTTCCGCTCATGGCACAGCCTCTCGTATCGATTACATTATGATCTCTCATAATCTCCTTCCCAGGGTACTGGGTTCGGACATACAATCAGGGCCTCCCTCTGACCATGCAGTGGTATCGGTGTCGATGACCTTTGATGCCCTACCCAAGCATAATAACAGATGGAAGTTAAATAATCAAATTCTGAGGAATCAAAATGTAGTCAAATATATCTCCTCTCAAATAGATGAGTTTGTTCTTAACAATGTGAGGGAAGATGCCCATCCGGACATGGTTTGGGGTGCGTTTAAAGCATTTATAAGGGGAGTTTTGATAGGGCAGTCAGTTAAAAGGAAGAGAGAAAAGGAGAGCCTTATGTTGCAGTTACTGGTTCAAATAAGGCTCAAGGAGATCAATCTCTCTCACGATTCCTCGGAGAAAGATAAGCAGGATTTAATTAGATTGAAGAATCTTTATCTTACTTTACTAGGGGAACAAGCTGAATTGGCCTTAATTAAAACTAAAGCTAGTTATGTGGACCAGGGAGAAAAGGCGGGCAAGTTGCTGGCAAGGCGAATCAAGCAACTTGAGGCCTCCCATATAATTCAGGCGGTCCAGTCCGAAAAGGATGGTAGGATAATGACTTCCCCAAAGGAGATTGCGGAGGAGTTTAGGTGTTATTTTGAATCTCTGTATAGTCCAATGGCTAAGCCTCCCTCAGTTGAGGATATACTGTCCTCTCTCGAGGAGCTAAATCTTCCCTCCCTGTCAGAACAACAGCAGGCGATGCTTACCGTGGAAATTTCTCAGGATGAAGTTGTGAAGGTTATTATGGGGCTTCCTCTGGACAAAATGCCAGGACCGGATGGTTTCTCACCTAATTTTTATAAGGTTTTTTCTAAACAGTTAGCGCCTCTCCTGGTGTCCTTGTTTCAGTATATTCTTAGAGGTCAGGCTGTGGACCAATCCTTATCCGAGGCACTTATTGTTTTAATTCCGAAACCTGATAAACCCCCTGAGCAGCTTGCTAGTTATAGGCCCATCTCTCTGCTTAATTACGATATTAAAATACTGGCGAAGGTCCTGGCCGACCATTTAAACAAGGTCTTGCCTGATTTGATTGGATCAGAGCAGGTTGGTTTTATGCAAGGAAGGTCTATAAGTGATCATTTGAGAACTGTGGCGCACGTCTTCTCCGTGTCTGTGGAGAACGGTGATGCAATGGCTCTGGTCTGGTTAGACGCGGAGAAGGCGTTCGATAGGGTTCATTGGATGTACTTGATAACAACTATGGGGAGGTTTGGTTTCCCTGAGCTATTCTTGCAATGGATTGGATCCCTCTATCTTAATCCCACTGCTAGGATCTCCTGCAATGGGGTGACGTCGGACCCCTTTAATTTATACGTTGGCACTCGTCAAGGGTGTCCGTTGTCCCCTCTTCTCTTTAATTTATATCTTGAACCCTTATTAAAACATATACGTAATCAGGATATAAAAGGTATCAAGATTCAGGATAGTATTGTCAAGGTAACAGCCTATGCGGACGATCTCCTGGTATATATCTCCCATCAGTGACGATCCCTGCCCTATTAAATACGATTGGAGAGTTCAGCTCTTTGGCCAATTATAAGTTGAATTTGGGCAAATCTGTGATGTACCCTCTTAATAGGAGGGTTTTCAAGCAAGAGATTACGGAGTTGGGCCTGATGTGGAATTCGGATGCCACCAAGTATCTGGGTCTCTCCTTATCTAGAGACATGAGACGAGTAAGACATCATAATCTGGATGCCTTGGTTCATACAATTGACTTAGATTTCAAAAGATGGGCAAAACTCCCAATCTCGCTGTGGGGAAGGGTAAATTTGGTTAAAATGAATGTGTTTCCCAGGCTGTTTTACCCTCTTAGTGTTTTGAATATTCCACTATCGCTTGCGTGGTTTAGGAAGATTCATGGGCTTATTGCCAACTTTGTATGGGGATACAAGAAGGCAAGAATGACTTATCATAAGTTGGCTGCTCCTAAATTATTGGGGGGGCTCAGGCTACCGCACCTAGGACTCTATTATTGGGCAGGCCAGGCTAACAAGTATTTGAGGTGGGTCAAGGGTGTGGACCATGTTTCCCTTTATGGTTACAGATTGAATTAGCCCTAATTAAGGAGCAGGTCTTATTCCTGAAGCCTTATTGTATGTCACTCTAATCTCCTACTAAAATCTCTCAGGAATTCCCTGATTGGGTTTTCTGTGAGGCGCCATTCGCAGCTCTCGGCTTCCTGAAATACTCTCATGTCAGGATCCAGCCCAACCTATAAGGGGCAATCCGGTTTCATATTGAGGGTAGACTTATGAGGGCTAACTGGTTAGCAGGAGGGAGAAGTGCCGTATTAGAGATTTAATTACAGTAGAGGAAGCGTGCTCTCTGCTCCAGAGATTTTGAGTAAGTTCAAGCTGCCAGTTTCAGCAATTTTCCAGGTCTATCGGCTCCATCACCTATTAATTAGTAAGCTGGGTAATTTGTTAATACAGAGCCCGAATATAGAATTTTCGGAGAAATTAAGGCCCATGGCGGGTTTACCTCATGCTGTTTCAGGTATTTATGCTATGTTATTTAACTGGGCCTACTCCCAGAATTTAGCCCCATCATCTTATTGGGTCTCTGTCTTTCCTAGTAGGGAACTGGACTGGACAGCGTTGTGGCATTGTTGTCATAAATTGCTTTCTCAGGATCGTCTGAGACTGATCCAGTTCAAGATACTCCACAATATCTATTATTCCCCTCAAAAGCTGGCTAGGTTGAAGATAACCGCCACTGATACTTGTGTGAGGTGTCAGCAGGGAGTGGGAGATTTATTGCATATTTTTTGGAGCTGTCAGAAAGTAGCGCCGCTTTGGTCTAGTATTAAGAATGGGGTAGACCCGTTGTTAGGATTGGGTGATCTGTTCACTCCGGAGATATGTCTGTTGGGAGATGTAGCTTCTATTCCATTTAAAATAAGGAGGTTTCATATCTCCTTAATTTCGGTATCCCTCAAGAGTGTTGTTCTCAGACACTGGAAGGACTCTGTTGTGATCAGCTACTCAGAATGGTTAGAAGAGCTTCTAGCCAATCTCAGAACTGAGTGAATGAGTGCCATTCTTCAAAATAAACTGTCTAGGTTTAATAAAATCTGGGGCCCCCTTTATACCTGTTACTCATTATAGAATTGGGTTGTTACGGTTTTTAGTGTTCGGCAGGGACCCTCAGAGCCTTGTGTAGGTTGGGTGGGGGTGGGGTTAGGGTGGGGGGCAGAGGATGTTCCGTAATCCTGTGTTCTTGTGTATGTATGTTTATTAATATTTGTAGGTTTTATGTTTTACGGATACGTTCTCTGTATTAAAAACTGTTAATAAAATTTTAATGGAAAAACACTGCACTGGCACCCCACCGGGTGCTACATCACTTATGGCTGATGCCCAGCTTTTGTCCAACTGCCACATCCCATGCCCCTTATGACCTGGCGCCCTTCTGGCATGATGTTCCTCCCACCCCAACACACACACACTATCCTGACCCCTTAGGTGTTGTGCCAGGTGGAGGGGGGACATATCCCTGCGGCAAAGTCCACAGATGTGCCACGTGTTTGGTGTAGTTGGTCGCTTGTGGTAAACCCAAGGGGTTTGGTGCAGGGACCCTGCTTTTTGTAAAATTGGGTGCAGGGTCCCTGGCACACCTGGAGTTTGCCACAACCCTTAGAGTGACACAACATGTGTCACTTTAAGGGTTCTTTTAAAATTGGGCCTCTAGTATTAATCACATACATGTCTGTAAACAACTTTTGATGCACCTGATCTGAGTCTTCTTCCAATGCGAACACAAGGAGCTCCCTCTCCCTCCTTCCTTGGTTACAGCAAGCTTTCCACAGAGAATCACAGAGAGCAGGACAGAGAATGACATGTGAAACACAGATGTTTATTAGCCAGGATAACTTTTAGCCTAGCTAGATCCCCTGCAGTGTGCTAACTTTCAAGCTCCTGTCCCAGACATAACACTACAACTTCTCAACCTGTCATGTCAGCACTAAAATGAGTAGCCCTGGGCTCTTTATGTGGAGCAAATTGCCAGAATGTGGTTTCTTAATTTAAAGAATAACAAATCATGAGAAAGGGGCTATCATTCATTTAGTGTTGCAAAATGTGCCTATGAAGTTAGTGTAATTTCTTTCATAGTTTGTATGTCCAAATATTTATGTAGCACTTGAGTGGTACAGTTTGTCGCTTTATGAGCACATAGTAAGCAGTGGTAGCTGGGGGGTGGCTCAGGGCAAGTGTGTGTGTGTGGTTTGTGTCTGTGTGTCTATGTGTCCTTCTCTGCCGGTGGCACTGGCCTCTGAACACAATGGTGACTTTGCATCCAGGCAGAGTAATGCTATTCATCTACATCTGAATTATTGCAGTTACTGGTCTGCATATTGCACACAGACCATTTACATGACAATCACGGTGACTATTTACTGACTTCAGTAATGCACATCGGTGACAACCTTGTACCAAAAGAACACATTACTTTAAAACAAATCTCATTACATATAGAAACTAGATTCTGATAATAGTTTATTTGCATATTATTATCACTGATTATTGCAGTTTACTCCTGGTGACAAAGATAGTGCCTTAGTCCTCCTGCTGTGCTGAACAAGCCAGATCCAGTTCATACAGTAGCATTCTAATTATGCCTGAGTGTCTGATAAAAAAGGTGCTGTTTGCCTTGTCCATTCTAATTAGTCAGGTGCGATTCACGCTAGTCCTATACCTAGGTGATAAACTTTGTTTCACATTGTTACAGATCTAAACTGTAATCTTGTGATTTCAAATCGATATAGATCCTGCTGTGTTTCATTACAATAAGGTGGAAAAATATGCTATGAAACATCACCTGTGAATGTTTTTATTTTTTTGTTGATCAAATGTGTATCTCGTTGATGCTGAATTAGGTTCAGTACATGTGAAAAATCACAAGGCATGAAAGATGATCTGAAACTGCAATCAGTCTTGTTTCCCTTAGTATTTTTATTTAGTTGTTTAACCAGGAGTAGCACACTAAGCTGATAGCTTTTTTGCGGAGCGACCTGGGAGCATAGGGAAGTGAAGTGACGTGCTCAGGGTCACACGGTATGCAAGTAGAAGCTGTGGGATTCAAACTCAGGTTTGGTCTGTTGGATGTCACCAGATTTGCAGCTCAGAGCCTTAAACCACTGTGCTATACTGCCTTAGTTTGACTATATATTCATTTTTCCATTTGCAGACAGCACATGACATTAGTGATAGTGATCCCATATGTCTAATGAAATGGTTATCGGTAAAGAGCAAAGAATATTAGTGTGCCACTTTTTTCAGTTTTCCCTTTACTGAGTTAACTGCTTGTACATGAGTGCAGTCTTTGGTTAATGCATTTTCTCTTGACCAGAAATAAAAAAAAAACAAAAATATGATTTTTGCAATTCATTTTGTATAATTTAAGATGAATGTTATTACATTAGTTAGCTGACTGTTGTAGTTTATGAATGCAGTTAATTTGATCCAGAATGTTGGACTTCACATCACGGACAGTTAAGTGCTAGCATTTTATCTTATTGGTTGATTGATTGATTGATTGCTTCAGTGTATCAGTAGTGTTCTGTGGTCAATCATGGATTTATTATGTCAATAAGTCCCAAACTGTTTGTGCTGTGTGCATTACAAATATATCTATTAGCCTGCTCCACTCTTCTGTTCCCTGTGTAGTGAAATGGGATCTGAGGCAGCAAATGGGGTTTCGCTCAGTGTTTGATCACATCTGGAGTTCGAATACCTAAGATATTAAAATGTGCTCTCTGAAAAGTCAGGACAGTAGTGTTTTAGCTCCCTATTATTTTGTTGCTTTATAGATGCAACAGGAAAGGGCGCAAGTTATTATGAAATGTAAATTTCCAGTCAATATCTAATTGTACATGCAGGGTGGGATATTCAAAGCGGTTGCGCATGGCACAAGTGAGATGCGCCAGCGTAATAGCGGACATGCGTCAAAGAGCGATATTCAGCGGGTGACAATGCGCAGTGCAAATCGCAGGGCGCGAATGCACAACCCTAATGAATGCATGCTCAAGTGCAGGGGGCGTAGCCATGAATAAGCTACGCAGTGCGATATTCAACAGCAAGCCAATGGCGCAAGTGTGGAACAACAGGGACATGCACAGAGCAAAATTGTGCCTATAAAAGGAAGGAGCAAGCAGGGGACGGAGGCTTGCATCCAGAGGAGCAGAGGTGAGAGTCAGAGAGAGAGAGAGAGACAGAGAAAGGGAGAGACAGAGATAGGGCCAGTGGCCAGGCAGGACAGCAGCAGGGGTGCAGGACAGGCACAGAGGCAGGAGGTTCAATGGGCAGTGGGACAGGGAGTGTGACCCCAACTGTGCCTGTGAGCGTGAGCTGCCCAGAGTGTGTGTGTGTGGGACCCCAACACAGGAGTACACCCAGTGCAGGGAGTCAGGCAGCACACATAGCCGGGGTAGCCCAGGGAGTCAACTGCAGGGGGGGGCAGGCCATGGCCAGTGCAATATTTGAGATGGCGGCGGTAATGAGGGGTGTGAGGAGGCAGGAGGCAGAGCAGCACGGCCGTGGAAGGGCCCAGCGGCGGTATGCCCAGAACAGGTGGTACTGTGCCTGCACCACCTTTGAACAGTACAGTGACACCGAGATTGTGGTCCGATACTGCCTGAACCGGGTGATTCTGAGGCAGCTCTGTGAGCTGTGCAGTGATGAGATGCAGGTACCCATGAGACGAAGCCACGCCCTGTCAGTGGAGACAAAGGTCACGGCTGTGATGAGTCTGCTCACCACGGGTACCTTCCAGAGACCAATGGGGACACCACAAGCATAACCCAGTCAGCCGCATCACAGCTCCTCACACAATTCCTCAATGCACTGCTGCCACATGCTGCAGAATACATCCACTTCCCTAGCACACAGGCAGAGTGTACAGCAAACATGCAGGAGTTCCACAGGGTTGCACGTATGCCTGGCATGCTAGGGGCCATTGACTGCACCTACATAGGCATCGCACACCACCGGGGCTGGAGGGGGTGGCCTACATCAACAGGAAGGGCTACCCCAGTGTCAACTGCCAGGTGGTGTGCGATGCTAAGGGGAACATAATCAATGTATGTGCCACACACCCTGGTGGAGCACATGATGCCTTCATCTGGCACCAGTCTGCACTGTGCCACAGGTTCGAGAGTGGGGACATCCCCATCGGCCACCTAGTAGCTGAGTATGCAGCTGGAATGGGCAGGGTGTGGGGGGGAGATGCCAAGCTGGGGGCGTAGGAGGGTCTGACTGTGTAGGCGAGGGGGGTAAGCCACACAGACCAAAATGGTAACCCATCATGTCCCCACACAGGTGACAGTGGATAACCACTCAGGCCCTGGCTGCTCACTCTGTACCGGCACCCGTTGACCCCAGAGCAGGAAAGAGTCAACGAGGCACACGCCAGCACATGGAACATCATTGAGCATGTGTTTGGACTGCTGAAGGCATGCTTCCATTACCTGCACAGGTCAGGCGGTGCCCTACAGTACAGCCCCTCGAAGGCCTATGGCCTATTCCTGGCCTGCTGTGTGCTACACAACATGGCCACTGACCATGGGATAGCTGTCGAGGTCAAAGAGGGGAACAGCATTTGGGATGACGCGGATGGTGGGCCATGCAGTGCTGGGCACCCACCCAGGCAATGGGAACCCCGGCTGCACAGAATGGCCCAGCAGCACTGGGACACCATTGCAGAGGAGCACTATGGTACATGCAGGTAGATGTACATGACCACACACACATGTCCCAGGGACCAGGGCACAGTATACAGGCATGCCTGGCCGAGCCCCACAACAGACATGACTGGAGGGCAGCGTTGATGGACATGGGACAGGACTCCGTGGAAGCACCCTTCACAGCACTGTGGACCCCACCCACATACCCCCACACACTTCCACACATACAAGCATGGGCACACGGACACCCACACACGCACACCCCAAAACCATCAATGGGCATGTGTCAGATACTGAACACCAGTGCACAATGGCAGTCGGTGCTGTGAAGGCATCATCATGCACATGCCACAGTAGCCAGTGGCTGGGTGGGTGTGCACAAGGCGGGTGTGTTGCATAGTCCATGGTCGTCATGGCCCTGGTATGCACACACCACACCACTGTGCATACAGGGCACTGGCAGGCAGCGGAGAGGGAGGGTGGCGGATCATGACCGCTGTGCAGTTTCACGGCCGCCATGGACAAGGGGACGGCCCCACCGAGACCGCCCAGCAGACGCAGGTTGTGCAGTGGCCACAGGGGGTGTCACAGACATTCCCCCAAGTGTGTCACTGCAGAAACGTGACCAGTCCCTCACAGGCATCTGCAGGCTCCTGAACAGGCCTGCTCCAGGTGTGCCTGGAATGCCCACAGTGGATCCCGGTGACAACAATGCTAGGGTCGCACGACACTGGGACCGAGGGGTGGAGAATGCACTCCGCAGTGACTGCTGTGGATGGCCCTGCACCAGGGTGGTCAGTGGTGCTAGGCCAGCCATGACCGCAGAAGTGAGCCGATCCAGGCCTGCAGTTGTGTCCTCCTGCATGCGTGTGGCCTCGGCCAGGAGCTGCTCATAGTCCCGGTCATGCCTCCCTGCGGACTGGCGCAGCTTAGTGTGGAGTGCACACACCCCTGCTATGACCTGCATCTGCTGCTCCACGGATGCCCAGAGCAGCTGGATGTGCTTGGTCAGAGGATCAGCGCCCTGGTGGGCTTGGGCATTGCACCGACCTTGCGGGAGTTGTTCGGTCCCCCACGCAAGTGGGGACTGCACAGCAGGGCCCTCTTGGGCCTGTACTGTCTGTGGTGCACTGGCAGCAGGCAATGCACCCAGACCCCCTTCGGCACCATCCTGCTGCCGCTGCTGCCCCTCCACACACCGTGCATGTGATGGCACTGGGGCAGCTGCGCCACCACCGCCACACAATATGGACTGCGCCGCAACCATGTCATCCACCACCTCACCGGCGATGTGGCTGGAGGGTCGACAACCGCCATCTGGGCACCATCTGAGCTGCCGTGTCCAGTGCGTGGTATGGGTGCCTCCCCCTGTTCAGCATCACCACTGTCCAGGATAACAGTCATGTCATCATAGGTCCTAGGCCCCACCCAGATCAGTGTCCCAGCATATTGGACACCATGGCTGGCATCCCGCTGAAACACTGCCTGGGCCTCATTTGTGCCCACACCACAGGCATCCAATCAGACAGTAGGGATGGGCTGGCAGCGGTCAAGACCCCAGACACCAGTGGAGGTGGATGGGTGCTCCTCCAGGTCCACGATAACCCCCAAGGTGGGCACCACCACCCCTGCAGTTGCAGGCAGGTGCGCAGGATCTGTAAGGGAACACATACACGTTAGTGATGCCACCATGCACCCCTGCCCCTTGCACCCCTCCCCCATCCCCATGCATTGCTGTACCTACCATGCAGCGATGGGCTGCCCCCCATCTGGAATCCACTGCCGGGAACACCCTCAATGGTGCTGCGCTGCATGGTTGCCACCACCAGCTCCTTCTGCGGTGTCAGCTGTGGTGCCTCAGACTGCCCGCCACCCATGGCAGCACGTGCGGCCCGGATGGAAGCCAACTTCTCCTTTATCTGCTTCCGGTCCGTGCCCAACTTTTTCTTGCACTCCTGTGCTGACCTCTGATGGCTGCCCTGCTGGTTCACAGCCCTGGCCACTCCCTCCCTCCCATGATGCCACCCTGGCCTGCGGGGTATCTGTGCAGCCACTCAGAAGGGACTCCTGGTCCAGGTATGCATCATATAGGGCATCACACTCTGCCCTTGTGAAGTTGGGCCTGCATCTCTGTGTAGGCCCCTGCTCCTCAACCTCCTCGTGCTCTGACATGCTCATTCCTGTGGGTGAGGACATGTGGTTAGTGCTGGCTGCCACACATGATGCGTCCCCCCAATCCTCTGTTCCGACATGCCCACTGCCTGGCATCTTACATGTGATGGATGCAATACCTGTCTGGTGCCTGTGCAGTCCCATGGTGCCTTTATAGCGCATCACATGCAAATGAGGGAATGTACAACTGTAATGAGATGCAAATGCCTCTGATGCGCCGCAGATATGCTGATCAGCTCATCTGCATATACCTGCTGAATATCGTGGAATTGCGCATGGTGCATTAGAGATGCACATGCTCAAGCTATGGCAAAACTGTATGACGTGCACAGTACGCCTGGCACAGCACATGTGTGCACTGACATCACGTACATCGGTGGTGCTTCCTACGCACAGTGCACCATAAGAGGAATGGCGCTCTACCACTATTGTACATGTGGTGCTCAAATGCTGTACACCCTATGGTGCCCCTGTGCCATTGGCACATGGACCATGGGGCACACTAGACCCTATAGCACACTATGCCTTCCGTGCCCTATCGCGTTGTCGTGCACGGTGCACATGCCGACCTTTGACCCGACGTGTGTCCCTTGACCCCCAGGTGCCGGCGCTACCCCAGATGTATCATGCAGCAATGAGGCATGGTGATTGGGAATGGCAGCACATCACCAGGCATGTTGCACACTCATCGCACGTGCGGCTTGTGCGCTACCGGCCTCCATTTTTGATAAGCAGTGCAGATTGCAGCATGCCACATAGGAGCTCTGCAAGGGCACCTAATTGGAGCCAGGTTGAGCTGGTTAACCTGGTGGCACTAATAGAGCCTCATGGTAGCACCCTATATGGGCAGGCACCCCTGGACCGGCCATGCACTGAGGTGATGCAGGGGGTGGCCGAGGGGTTAGAGGAGGCCACTGGGGCCCAGCATAGTGGGGAGCAGTGCCGCCACAGGTGTGGGGACCTGTGGTGGAGGGATCCAGACCAGCTGAGGACACTGCAGGCACACGTCCGAAGGGGCGCCATGCCATGGCCAGGTGAGTGCACATTTCCACATCTGTGCCTTGTCAGTGTTCTGTGGGGTGCCAGTGGGGTGTCATGCCATGCTACTGGGGGGAGCTGTGGCTGGGCATGCTGCCAGCCATGGCAGCACACCATAGGTGTGCTGTGCCATGGCAATGCCACTGTGCAGGGACATGGTATTTACTGTGCTAGAGGGGGTGGGGCACGTGGGTTGCTGCCCGGTGCTGATGTCTGCCACTCTCTGTCTCCCTACTAGGCCCTGAGGATCAGCACAGAGCCAGAATGGTGGGAGCCACTGCCAGATGGCAGCAGGTCAACAGAGGTGCACGGGCAAGGGATGCTGGCCATGTGGGAGGTGCTGGCAGACAGGCGTCAGTCGTGCCGCAGCATGCAGCTAGGCACTCTGTCAGTGTATGTTGTTGTGTGGGGTTGGGGTAGGCCACAGCCCCTCATGCACATGGCCGTTGCAGCCATGCATCACCAGTGTGGTCCACTGCACCATGCCACACTTTTTGCATGTGTGTGTGGCTGCTGCGGGTGGGCTGTGGGTGCATCCGGGTCCCAGCCATGCCACTGCCATCCCCCCGCATAGCCCTCTTGCCTGGAAGCCATGGATGTGGTGTGCTACACATGGCTGGTGTTGGTGTGCAGTGTAGTGCGTGGCTGTGGATGGTTGGGATGGCAGCTTGTGTGGGCAGGCACACTGTGGATGGCTGTGTGCCTACTACAGGGTGCATGTCACCGCTGTCCACTTTGCACGGTGGATGGGCTACAGTCGAATGGGCATGCACTCATCCATGTTCCCTCCTTTGTCCTCAGTGTCCATCCAGTGGATGACAACAGCAGGCTCCTGGAGAGGATTCTGAGGGTCACCACAGCCACCCTTCCGGTGACATGCATCATCAGGCAGGCTCTGTGCAGGCCGCAGAGGTGACGACGGACAAGGTGCCAGTAGGGCGTGAACAATGCATACGGCCCATTGGCCTGTATCACCCTCCTTCCCGATCCCCCTCCCCTTCCTCCCTTGTACCCTACCTATCCATGTCCCCTGTCCCCCTGCCTTCCTTCCCCAGCCTACCTTCTTGATTGTGGCCTCCCCATTCCCTGCTCCTTATCCCTGTTCCCCTGTATATAGTTGCTGTTGTTTGTTCATTTTAATACACATCTATTTTGTTAGTCATCCGTGTCTGTGTCTGCTTTGCAGCTGGCATATGGAGCCATGCTGCATTGGTGTGCATGGTGGCCGTGTGGTACGTCTGGGGTCGACTGGGGTTTGTGTCTGGTGGTCTGTGCCCAGTGGCCAGTGTGTGCCCTGGGGCATACATGCACCCTACTAGGGCTGTGTGGCCTGTGTGTTGTGTGCTTTTGGCATGTCTGTTGTCAGCTATGGTCCTGGTGGCATGTCCTGTGCCATCCTGTGGGTGTTACCCATGGCTGCTTGCCAGTGGTCACTGGTGCCACGCCACCTCCATGCACTGCTGTGGTGCGTGTGGTCAGGGCCTGCAGGCATGTGCCTGCCTTGCCTCCCTCCTGTCATCCTCTGCACCCTGGTGGCAGTGTGTCCTGCTCTTGTGGCATGCTCCACACTGTGCCAGTTGCCCTATGCCATGGCCCATGCACCTCTGTCCCTTGCCCAGCCCGTGTTGTGCTCTTGTGCTGCCTGACTTGCTCCATTGCACAGTCCAGGTTGCGCGATGGTGCCTGCTGACTTGCTCCCTGGTGCAGCCCTTGTTGTACCATGGCGCATCCCTGCAATATTCAGCCATCTTGTGTTGTCACCTGTCATTGTACTCAGCCTTTGAATATCGCGATGGGTGCACACTGGCACAGTGTACTTGTGCTGCGTGCCTGTTGCGCCTGCCTCTGGCACATTTCTGAATTTTTCACCCGCAGATGGCAAGGCTGATCAGAACCATTTCTTTTGGATGATCGTACATGCAGCATGAACTCCACCCACCGTGGATTACAACAGTCTCTTCATCTACCACCCGGTACCTCTCTGTTTCCCTGCCCCTCCCATTCCACCTCTCCATATGCACGGTTTTGAATATCCAGATGTGCTCAGTTAGCAAATGGAATGTATTTTCATAAATTGTATGCTTTACTCAAGATTGGTTATATTCACTGCTGTACTTACATTGAAATTATAGTAGTTCAGGCTGCATTTACTGCTGTCAGGTCAAGATGTGCAGGAAGAATATATGACACAACCCCCTCCCTTCTACAATATGCCCTCTACATCCAGTCAGGTAATGCTACATGTGATTCATCACATTTAATTTCCAATATACTACCAGGATATATGTGTTTTTTTTTTGGGGGGGGGATCTCTCAAGGGGATGCAGTCAAAAGTGATAGCTTCAAAAAATGAAAAGAGGGGTGGTGGAGAGTAAGGTAGCCAGCCTGTTACTCAAACCACATGAAGGTAGCCATGCACTAGTCGAGTATGGTTTCTACCTAAACCCTCAACAAGATCAGTTTTCACTGCAATTAAAAATACTTCACTTATCTGCACAAGTAACACATGTCTGCATGGAAAATTTAAAATAAAGCTAGTACTACGAGAGATCAACAGTCAAGAGCTACTTTGAACCCCCCCCCCCACACACACACACACACACACACATTCAAACAAATGAAACTTCGGTAGCACCTAGCCAAAAGGCAGACAGCATTAACATGAAATAACAGAACTGCATTCATAGTGGCAGAACAGCATGCATGTAATCAAAGTACAGGGCAAGAAGTCTGACATTCACAGATCTGACACCATGGCTACACTGATTAAGCCATGTACTTTATAAAGTAACATGACAGTGGGTTCTCTCACAGCCATGGAAATTTTAAACTGAGATGGAAAAATTCTCTTTATCACCCCTGCCCCCTCATCCCCTCAGCATTTCTATTTTGTCTTTAACAAAAAAAAAACTTGACGCTCAGAATGGTGGGGGGGGGGTGTTGGTTTGATGTCTCTCTGTAATTGTTTACGTCTGTGACTGCAGCAACACTTGCCCTTGTTTGGGGGGGGGGCTTCAATCATAGAAACATAGAATTTGATGGCAGGGCAGGACCACTTGGCCCACCCAATCTGCCCATTTTCCTCCCTAATGGATAATCTGCAGATCCTAGCTAACCAACAGCCTACTTCTCCCAACCTCCACCCCCTAGAATTGTCTTATGTCTGTCCCATACATTCTTGAATTCCACCACTGTTTTTGACTCCACAGCCTCCTCAGAAAGGCTGTTCCATGCATCCACAACCCTCTCCATGAAAAAATGCATCCTCACATTACCTCTAAGCCATTCCCCTCTAGCTTCAAATTGTGCCCCCTTGTTCTTGCACATCACTTTTTCTGAAAGATGCTACTGTTTGGACTTTATTGATTCCCTTGAGGTATTTGAAAGTTTCTATCATGTCCCCCTTCTCCCTCCTCTCCTCATAGAACATAGAAACATAGAATTTGACGGCAGATAAGGACCGCTTGGCCCACCCAGTCTGCCCATTTCCCTGCCTACTGGATAAGCTGCAGACCGGGTAAGTGCACTAGACAAATCCTGCCTATTACGACCCGGGGGAGGGGGATACAGATGAATGCCAACTGACCTTGAACCAGATTAAGCTGTTGGTGGTATTTTTAGTGAATGAGGCAAATTTTGCCAGGACACTGGGGAAATTCCCCTACTCTGAGTAGGTGGAGCCTTTGCTGCTGGCCGCATGATGACCAGTATGCATGATCCCTCGGAGGAGATGGACGTCGGGAGCTCAGGGGAGTGGGCCTCCTCCCCTGTGCTTTCTACACTAGAGACTACAGAAGAGCAACTTGATGTGGCTACTGTTTGCGCTGATACTATAATTGAAGCAGACACTGCAAATGATATAGTTAGCATGGAGAAGAAAGAAATTACTAACTTCATGACTGCTGATTACTCCCGTTCTGAATTAGCGGAGCAGCGCTCAGCATTGTTTTTTCAGTTACAGCAGCTTGACTCCAAGATTGCGGCATTAGAACAGACGCCTATAGCGAGTAACTCTACACGAGACGCTTCGACTGTAAAGCCCTCCACTGATGTAATAAGAGTGACGGATTCTACAGTTACTTCCGCATCGGTGGCTGCAATGGATAAGGCTGGCAGTTTTTCGAGGTCCGCCTCGTCGTGCCTACAGCCGGAGCTGAATCCCCAGAACATCAAGCACTTGGACTAGAACTCCATAGAATGGACTAGAAATCCATTGGGGTCTCCCCGCGCAGGTTCGTATCCTGCCGACTACGAACAGTGGTTTGACATACAAGTATCTTACAGGGAGGAACAGGGTGCAGGAAAACACTATTTTTAAGCGAAAAAGATGTTTCAGGACTAGAGGGCATGGGATGAAGTTGGAGGGAGGACGATTCAGAGGAAACATGAGAAAGAATTTCTTCACAGAACGGGTGGTGGACAAGTGGAACACCCTGCCAGAGGAAGTGGTGGGGGCTGAAACAATCACGGGATTTAAGAATGCATGGGATAGACATAAAGGAATTCTAGAGGTCAGGGGTAAGGGGCAACAGACTTCTAGGAAAACATAAACTGAACTTACAAGCTCAAATGGGCAGACTAGGTGGGCCATAGGCCCTTATCTGCCGACACTGTCTATGTATCTATGTATCTATGTATCACTTGGAGAATGTATCGACAGACTGCTGCTCGAAAACCGTAAGTGGTGCATCCCTTCAAAACCGAACTAAGTCCGTTACACAGCAGAATCCTGAGTCGGAGGTTTTTTTCTTTTCTGCTGACAAAGCCCCTGGTTGGACTAAATGCAGTGGATCCTCTTTCACTAAGACTAAACATTTTTCTATGAATTTACACTCAGTTAGCGACCCCAAGAATATGTGGTCACCTGACAAATCACTAAAAAGTGCCGGTTGGGAAAAAGGGGAAGGGGGTGTCTGGACTCCAGACTCGCAAGACCCAGTATATCTAAATATGTTACAAAAAGCAACTTCACCCAAGTCTACTACTATAACTATGAGCTCCAACGAACCCCGGGGTACTGGTTCACCATATGATTTTTCTGAACTTGATACTACTACTATTAATAATGTCACTAAAGATAGGGATTTTTCTTTACATTCATTGTTGCCTAATGGTAAAAATGTTGACAATTTGCCTAATGATACCCCTACTGTGCCTTCAGGAATTTCGATTCCATTAGACTCTAAACCTACTCCTGCTTTGCAAACCTCAGTGGATAAGAGTTTAGGTCATCCAGCTAGTTTTAAACTGGCTGATTTGTTCAATCCTAAAGGAGAACCTGCACCCAGGAGAAATGCTGTTAGGTTACTCTATAAAGGGGGGGGTTGGAAGAACCTCCAGATCGGTTGTACATTGCTAAAACCTTACTTAAAGGGTCTATGAAATTTTTTTCTTCTGAGATTTTTGCCCTGATTAATCTAGGGAACTCTAATTTTGATGTCAGTTTCAAACAAATTTCTGGTTTAGATAGATTCTGGGCTCAGTATGATACACTTCAGACCTCTCCTACCTGGTCCCCTTTTCAAGCCATTCCATTAACTAAACCAGCAGTACGGAACATTACTATTGTTTTTAAAAACGAAGGGGTAAATATTGAAGACATTCTTTTTTTGGTTAAATAAAAGATGTGAGGTTTTGAATAGGCCTACACCTACGTTGGACAGCGAACAAATATGGGATGGGAGCTGGAAGGTCCGAGTTAAACTATATCCTACCAATACTGGACCTAAACATTTACCTAGTTTTTTTTTCATTTAGGTAAAGATAAAGGGTTTATATTTTACGCCGGACAACCCAAGTCTTGTTTTAAATGTGGTTCCCGTACCCATCTTAGCTCTGCCTGTGACACATTGAGATGTAGTCACTGCTTTGAGTATGGACATACTTCTACTGCTTGTTTAAACCCTTTTAAATGTAACTTGTGTGAAGGCGTTGGCCATGCTTATGGTCGTTGCCCTTGGGCATCCCACAATAGGGACGATTGTCCTTCTCATGATGGTTTAATTACCATTGCTCAACAATTACAAGCACAAAAGGCTGCTACCCGAGATTTGGAAAATGGTCTTCCCCCCTCCTTCTACAGTAACAGTTCCTAAAGAGTCCTCCGTGGTTACTGTTCAAGATCCTCATACATTTTTAGAAGGAGTCTCTCCTTCTGATTCTAATGTATCTTCAAAGGTTGCTAGTACAAATGTATCTGATGTCATAATGCCCCTTCCCCCCCCCACAATCTGCTTCTGATGCAGATACCTCTGGTTTTACTGCTGTTACCCATAAGAGAACTAGAAAAGGCCTTGCAGTGGTTAGTCGAAGTAAGGAAAGTAAAGCACGTACTTGGCAGTCTAATAATAAATTTGCTGTCTTAACCACCGATTTATCAGATTGAGATTCTGGTGGGGATGATACGGATACTTCTTCGGTTCGATCTTGTCCGGATATGGAAGGAGGTACAGACGTAGACCCTATAGCTAAGCGTACCCGTCAAAGTCAAAGGGGTAAATCACCAAGTGACTCCTAAGTGGCTTCTTTATCGATCTGTTCATTAAATGTAAATAGTATTAAAGGCCAAAAGAAACTGGGGGGGTGTTTTCCTGACACTTAAAGATCTCAAGAGTAATATTGATTGTTTAGTGGATACGAGGTTAAAAACCCATGGAGAGCTACATCAGGCTTCGAGGGCATGGACTAGTGGCCCCTCCTTTTGGTCAACAGGGTTAGATACATGTGATTGTATTGGTATTTTGTTTTCCAATACAGAATTTCATGTATCTAGATTGGTTGATATTTTTCAGGCAGAGCCTTGTTGTTAGATCTTTACTTATAAATCGAAAGATTCCGATTAATTGGGGTTTATGCCCCACAGACAAAAGCTCAATGAGTCTCTCTTTTCATTCAGTTAGGCCTTTTTGCACACCTCAAGATTGCTTCTTTGGTTGGGGATTTCAACTGTGGCTTACATCAAACTGATAGAGGTTTAAAACTCCTAAACTTTTTTGTGATTCGGTTGGTCTAAAAGAAATTGTATCCATGGCCCAGCTAGTGGACGCTTATAGGTATTGCCATGAAACTGGTGGCTTTACCTTTTTTAAGGACATCTACGAACTAGAATTGATTTTATATTTTTGTCTAAAGTTTTACTACTTCTTTCATGTCGAACTGTGGGGGTAGAATTCTCTGATCATGTTGCCCTTTGTGCATCATTTTCTTGGAATACTGCCCCTCGCTGCAAAAAGAATGGTTGGCGCCTTAATGATTCCCTATTAGAAGATCTCTCATTTTTGAAATTATGGCGGGAATTTGCTGCACGATTATCTGTTGTGGATTTTTATGACACTGGAATAGATTGGTGGGAAGATTCAAAATTAAGATGGAAACAAGTCTTTCAAAAAAAGGCTGCAGACACACAGAATAATAAATACTTGAAATATTTAACTTTGAGACAACAGTTACAACATTTGATTTCACTAACTGATACTGATTGTAATGATTATAGTAAACAAATAGAAATAATTTGTACTCAGATAAGACGACTTCAATATGACCGAGCTAGTTCCTTAGGTCAAGAAGCTCGTTTTGGCAAACGAACAAATAAAGGAAGTTTAGATCCCTTTTCGGGCTTGTAAAAACAGAGTAGATTCTAAATTGATTTGGTCTTTAAGATCTTCGGCTGGGGATTTAGTTACGTCACCTGAGGCACTGGTTAAAATTGTTGAACAGCATGTTTTCAGAATGTTAGGTAGTGAGTCGGAATGTGAGACTGCTGAGGATTTTTTGAATTCTCTTTACATCTGCCCCAACTTTCTAAATTGGAGCAGGATATGTTAACGGCTGATATTAGGGAGCAAGAAGTAAGACAGGCTATTGATACTCTGTGTTTGCACTCTGCCCCTGGGTCAGATGGCCTTACTGCAAAGTTTTATAAAACTTTTTCCTCAGATTTGGTTCCAGTTTTGACCTTATTATATAACGTAATGTTGGTCTCAGATACTTTGACTAAAACAATGAAGGAAGCCATTTTAATTTTGATTTTTAAAAAAGGTGACGCTACTGACTTAAACAACTGGAGACCAATTAGTTTATTAAATGTTGACTATAAAATTCTTGCTAAAATCTTGTTGTCTAGATCACTGAAAGTAGCTGTTCATATAAGTCCTGTTCAAACGTGTGGTATTCCAGGAAGATATCAACACGACAATCTAGTTTTATTACACGAATTATTTGCTTTACTAACATACTAACATACTAAAATGCCAGCAGAATAGGCCTAACGGTCTTTCGTGTCTGCTCGTTTGGTCAGTCCCCAACCTGGGTGCTGACCTTGCTGTCCCCCTCGCCTTCTCTGGCTTCTCCTTCCCAGTTCCGGATATTCTTGCTGCATTGGATTTTGCTTCCAGAACCCTTCCCCTGTACCTGTCCCACCCCCTCTTGAACCCCTCCACTGTCTCTGCCTCCACCAGCCCCCTAGGCAGTGCATTCCATGGCTCCACCACCCTCTCAGTGAAGTAGCACCTCCTCCTTTCTCCCCTGAATCTTCCCCCCTACAGCTTCCAGCCATGCCCTCTAGTGGCCCCTTCCTCCTTCCTTCGAAGCACCCCAACTGTTCCTCACCTTTAGGTGAAAGAAAAGTTATTTCTGGCTGGGTATTAGGTTTAGATCAGGAGAAGGCATTCGATAGGATTTCTCATGATTACTTGTTCAAGGTTTTGAAGGCTTTTGGTTTTCCTGTAGTGTTTCTTTTATGGATTCAAACTTTATATAAAGGTGCATTAATTATACCTAACGTAAATGGCTGGTTAGGGAATTCTGTTCCCCTCGTTTGTGGGGTTAGGCAAGGGTGTCCTCTAAGCCCGTTACTTTATGATTTCTATATTGATACTTTGGTAAGAGCAATATTACTTTGTCCTCAAATTATAGGCTTGAAAGGCATTCCCTCTTCACCACCAATTAAATTGTTGGCCTATGCTGATGATTTGGTTTTAGTGGTAGATTTAAGGACTAAACAGGAGGCTCTGGTTCATGTATTACATGCCTTCTCATCAGTATCTGGATCTAGAATTAATTTTAATAAAAGTACTGGTGTTCCAATAGGTCATTCCTCCCTCCCAATAAATGGCAACTATGCTGGGATTCCTATTAAAATTGATGTATTTAAATATTTAGGAATTTATTTTGGACCAGGAGATATGTCATCCTATAATTGGATTATTGCCCTAAATAAGGCTGAAGGCTTAATTGCAGGTTGGAAGCAGGCCTTGATTGGAGAAAAAAAAAAAAGAGGTTTTTTTTGCTTAAATCATTGGTTATTCCTATTTTCTTGTACCTTAGCTATGTATTTCCGCCTCCTTCAGTTTTTTTCACCAAGTTATATGGGATATTTTTTAAGGGGTTTTGGGGGTCCAGACTGAACCCTATAAAGTGAAATTTTACTTATAGACCCATAAGGGAGGGTGGGTTAAACATGATTCACCCTGTTGGTTTCTTTTACAGTTTATTTTTTAACTATAATTTTGGTAAGGTTCTCAAGCCTGGGAATATAATTTGGAAACCTTATTTTATGTTATGGTTTTCATCGTGTTTAGATAAATGGGATTTAAGTCAAAAAAATATTATTTCTCGGTCATCGGATATACCATTATACGGAAAAGAAAGCTTCAAAATGGCTTTATCTTGGAGCCTTTCCCCTCAGGATTTTTGTGTTTTGTCAAGGCATATGATATACAATAAGATATGGAGAAGGGAGGCCCAGGAAGATGTAGTTTTTCCTCTCTGCCCTTCAAATCGTCTCCCCTGGATTCTTCAACAGCTTTGTAATCCCCGTTTACCTCCATATGTTTGGGACATGGTATGGTTGAGCAATTATGATAGGTTGGGGGTTAAAAGTAACCATAAGCATAAAGCTTTGGATTCGCGTTTTTGCCCCAGAGATCACTGTCAAGAGATTTTAGAAACTCAGCAACATCTGTTTCTTGACTGTCCGTTTTCTCTAGATATTTGGTCTAGCCTGACTACAGTATGGTCAGAACCCTTATTTCTTAACTTAACCTATGAACAAATCATGTTTTGCACAAATGTTAAATTAAATGTCAAATATCATGTTGATACTTTATATGTGGTTTTTGCTCTTGTTAGATATTACATATGGCAAGCAAGATGTATGTTAGTTTTACATCAGAAATTGATTCCTAAGCAAGAAATTATTTGTAATATCTGTAAAGCTCTATGTTCAGTTAAAAAGCATGATTCTCATGTTTACAGCAGACATCAAATCTACCTTATGTGGCGTAATTGTGATTCCTTGACGAAGGACTGTTAATATTTGTCTGTTTATTATTTCTTGTTATTTCTGTTTTTGTTCTTAGTTTTTGATGTATAGGATGCTGACAACTTATTGTAATGAAGCCCACTCTTCTAATAAAATACCCCTACTCTTTTCTATAAGTGTCATGGGATCTTTAACATCCACCTGAACTACCACCAATCCAGGTAGATGAGACATCGGTTTAACGTCTCATCCGAAAGACATATTAAGATCCTTAAGTCTCTCTTGATATGTCTTCTGGTGCAGAACCTGCACCATTTTAGTTGCCCTCCTCCAGACTGCCTCCATCCTGTCTATGTCTTTGTGGAGATTGGGTCTCTAGAACTGCACGCAGTACTCCAGATGGGGTCTCACCAGCTGTCTGTACAAAGGGATAACAACTTCCTGTTTTCTACTGATGTTGCCTCTCCCTATGCATCCCAGTATCCCACCAGCCCTACTTACTGCCCTCTCACGTTGCTTGCTCACCTTTAGGTCATCTGATATGACTACCCCCAGGTCCCTTTCCATTTTTGTTGTTGTTAGTATCTCACCCCCCATTGTGTACTCTTCCCCTGGGTTTTTGTTTCCCAGGTGCATTACTTTGCACTTCTTAGCATTACTGAAAACTACCAAATAAGAAAACTTTTCTTTCCGGGGTCGGTTGAGATATGTTATTATCATTAACACTTTAAATAGACCAGAACATTGGCAATTAATAAAAGAGATGAAGATTTGTACGCTGACTGTTGTATATACATGTAACGCTTTTTTCTTTATTGAAACAGCAGCATTTTATACTTAGGAAAAAAGTATATGAAACATTCACACTGATGCCTCTATTCAAAGTACTGCTAATCTCCAGTACACAGCTGATCCACATTTGTTTATTATACATATAAGCCAGATATGCTAACAATCCCCTTTAAGCAAAATAGTCTGCCAGACCACCAGTGCCTGCATAATCATCTAAAAAGGCATTGCTATATACTGGCAATAAATGATTATGCACTTTCTTTTTCATTTCAACCTCCCTCCCAGTATTAAACCTTCTATAGCACAGTGGTTTAAGGCTCTGAGCTGCAAACCTGGAGACCGGGGTTTGAATCCCACAGCCCTCACTTGCATACTGTGTGATCCTGAGCAAGTCACTTAACTTCCTTGTGCTCCCAGGTCACACCTGGAAACAAGCTTTGGCTTAGTGTGCCTTTCCTGGTTAAACAATTTCCCCTTTCCCTTTCCCTTTCTAGCCCCGACTCGAATCAGACTCCTGTCCCGAAGCTCCCAAATCTACACAGGGCAAGATGGGGTAGTGGTGGCACTCACATGAGGGGTGTGGTCCAGTGCACTAACTTTCAACATTCAGTTCTAGGCATAACACTACAGCTTCTCAACCTGTCATGTCAGCACTAAAGGTTACAGAGAACATAGGAAGGAATTATTTTTCACATGGACAAATTATTTTTTCATATGGTCATACAAAAAATGGAAGTGAGTTACGAAAAAAGATTGTAAAATAAAAAAAACTAATTTGGGCATCATTTTTCCAACACTTAAGTGCAGAATCCACCTAACAGGGTACCGCTGAGCAAGATACAGTTAATGTGTTGGTGTATGTTCAGGATGTCATTGCTGTGGCTTTTGAAAATTTTATTTTGGAAAAAAAAAAAACAGAAACAAGATGGTGACCATATGAAAAGGGGATTTTCCTCATGAAAAAGGATGACCCAGATATGAAATCTTTTTTCGTATGAACCAAATTATATTTTGTTCTACTGTAAGCAGCTATCCAAAAGACTGTACTGAGCATCCTCAGAACTGAAATTTTTAAACGTAATAATTTTGGAAATAATTAATATTTTTTCATCAAACCAGCAAAATGCACATCTGTGGACCAAGACCTTTCTACCCTGAACATTTCAGACTACAATTCCAAACCATCTGGGTGCTAGGTGATGACAAATAAACAGCAAATAAAACAGCTATTTTTGTATATTTTTCACTATCTGCATCTCGGAATCTGTACATTCAACTAGAACAAAACTTGTCACATCAAGAGATTTATCCCTTGAGACTATGCATGCAAACCTGTGTGCAAATCCATTGAATGTTTGTGAAGATATTAAAGTACAAAGTTTGAGGTTTAACATAGAAACTCCTGCTCAGCCCTAACTATAGTGTGCTACCGCACCCCTATAATATAAATAATAATGTAAAAATTAAAAAAAACTTTGATAGATAGCAGATATAAATAGTTGTATCGCAGAAATAAACCACCAGATGAGGTCTATGAAGTTTAAGTATATAGATGATATACTATGATATCCCTAAACTTGAAAGCCTGAATATCAGTATCCCAAGTTTAGTGGCCTGAAATTCACACTCCTGAATCAATCAGATGCCTGACAATACAATGTCAGGCATCTGATTGAAAATTACAAAAGCTACTTTGGGAGGTTCGCCCCTGAACCCTCCACACACCCCGTAACTAAAATGGCTAACTCCAAGGGGGAGCGGACCTCGAGGTTAGAAAAATATTAGTTACAGGGGTGGAAACACAAATGGATGCAGCACAGACCAGAACCCGTACCTCCCAGGACACGCTGGCTGAGCTGCCAGTGGTTTAGCCCTCAGCACCACCGGGGCAGCTTGGCCAGCCTCCGGATCCATCCAGGATTTCAATACCTTCAACAGGGGTAATAGTAACCCATCACATCTGCTACCTTACCCCTGTAAACATCCATTGGGTTTACACTGCTGGGATTCTCACTATCTAGATACTGAATCTGTTGGGCAATACTGCATGGGCAGGTCAGTTTCGGGATAGTGAGTCTTGGCAAAACATAAGGATACTATCTATATGCAATTAATAAATGGTAATTATCTATATTGAAAATAAGAATACCCCAACAATACCCTACAAAAACTGCTTATATAGCTTTACCCTCAAAGAGTATTCCTAAAACCCCAGCAAAACAAACTCCTATAATAAAATTCACCAGATTCACCAGTTTCACCTTGTTGATGAGTCTCACATCATCTCCAACTGTAGACACTTCTATTGGTCAATTACAGTTGTGATATCCACTTTGTCACAAAAAAGGGCCAAGAATAAAAACAATGTATTGGTACCACCTAGCTTTACAGAGCAGAAAGTTCCTTAGGTGGGGTAACCCTAATACAGAGAATCGAGAAGGAGTGTATACCCTTTAATGGTTATCAATTGAGAGGAATTAATGCAGACAAAGTAGTATTAAATTCCTTCCCCAAGAACTAGGCTCAGCAGAAATGGACAAAAACTTCCAAGTTTGGAATAAAGTTAAAACATTTATTTAAATGAAAGCACAGCAAACAACATTCTGCCTGCCATATACCAATGCACGTTTCACTCACAACACTGGTTTTTTAAGGCATTCACACAGTCACTTGCTCTGGGTTTAAATAGCATTTTAAAACCAAAATAGTTATATATCATTGGTCCTTCAAAAAGTGACGTATTACACACAGTACTCATTCATACAATTGACTCTGACATGAAGGAAATGGAGGGAGGGAATTGAGAAAACAAAAAGGAAATCAGGAGAATCAAACGTAAATGATTAAAGTTACAGTCATAGAATAAACAATTAATTCTGCATGTCATTAAAACTTCAATAAATGTTACAAAATACAGTCAGCATTTATATATATCATAAAACAATGAAGTGCCACAGCCCACATAATTCATGGCACTATTTATTTTCTCAAAAAAAGTTTAAGAGAGAAACATTCATTGATACCAGTTCCCTTCCATGCTCTTAATTTAAGTTGCCAGAAGACTTACCTTTCAAGGAATACATTTTACAAACTCCACCTCTATATCCCACAGATACTTTCTCTATTCCTTTAAAACTAAATTTGTGACTATGTCCACATTTCTGCATATGTAAGGCCAACACATTTTTTGATCTCCATTTCCAAAACTGCACAAATGTTCTCCAATCCTCAGTTTAAAAAACTTGTTTTCGCCACATAGAGCTTATTGCACACACACGTGGCCAAATAAATTATTGCCATGCTGTTACAATCTGTGAAATCTCTGATTTTAAATACATTATCAACATTTTCTACTGTAAACTAATCCAAAACTGTAACAACATTACGTGTATGTGTTTGATTCCCCCGATTTCCTTTTTGTTTGTTTTCTTAATTTCCCCCCATTCCCTTCATGTCAGAGTCAATTGTATGAATAAGTACCGTGTGTAACACATCACGTTTTGAAGGACCAATGAAATTTAACTATTCTGGTTCGAAAATGCTATTTAAACCCAGAACACATGACTGTGTTAATGCCTTGAAAAAGCAGTGTTGTGTGTGAAATGTGCGTTGGTATATGGCAGGCAGAATGTTGTTTGCTGTGCTTCATTTAAATAAATGTTTTAACTTTATTCCAAACTTGGAAGTTTTTGTCCATTTCTGTTGAGCCCAGCTCTTGGGGAAGAAAATTATGTTTTGGTACACTTGTGGCTCCAGTTTTGATCCAGAGCTCCCTCAGAGAAGAATAAAAGTAATATAGTCTCTGATATTATTTATTTATTTATTTGAGTTTTGGTAACCGGGTAAGTCCATGTCACAGTGGAACACCCCAACCGAGACTCATCTATTTCTTTCAAGACTACTGCAGTAGCATCTATACCTGTCTTACACATTTTCTGCTTTCTTCTACACTTTTATTTTGTTGCATTTCACCTTTCTATAGGAAGGCCACCTGTAGAAAGTCCTCATCTATCCTCTCCTCTTTTATATTTTGTTTCTGAATCTGGTGGAGGTTTTATGTCTACCATACTTTCCCCACTGACTTCCTGGTAATGATAAAAATTGTAACCCCCCCTTAGTTTGTACACAAGCATAACTAAAGAGAGATAGGCCCAACTAAAGTATGGTACACACTGCAAGGAGACAGAGAAGTCTTGCGAGTTGCAACTTGCAGTTTGTGTTTTAAACTGCAACTTCTATCCTTTCTGTCCCTCACTGCCTTGTTTGAATCATGCTGAAACACTCACTCCTCTGAATACATTTGCTCCTGTATGAAAAACAAGCAGGCTGAATATTAAGTTACAAGCAGTTAATTTGAACTAAAACACCTTGCTGAAAACAAAAGCTGCTTGGATTGAATCCCCCTCTTAGTATTACTGTTGTTTAGGCATGCCGTGAAATAAAGATAATGTTCTGCAGGTTCTTAAAACAACAGCTAGTAAAATGCAAACACACTGCTAAAATGTATAGGCCTCAAAACACAGCTAGACTAAATACAGGAATGTTTGCAAATGTTTTCTTTTCCTTTTTTTTTCACAAAACACAGGATACAGTAAGAATGAATGAATAAAAATATGTTATGCTGTTTTACTACTGTTTCTTTTATAATTATGCAATTCACTTACCAAAGGCTTAGAGTGGTGTCTCAGAGTCCTACCCCAGTGCTGCTCAGTTTGTTTCTAAGGAGCCGGCCGGCCATTTTTTCCCTATCTTTATGCACTGACAGGCTGAGGTAGGAGCTTGTGAGCTACAGCACAATGTGCTGTTGCCATGCAGGAAACCAAGTATTTGGGGTTTATAATTGGCAACGGACAGGTTAAACCTGAAATAGGCAAAGTGGATGCAGTAGCTAAAGGTCCATGTCCCACAACTAAAAAACATGTTAGGTCATTCCTTGGGTTAGCAGGATATTATCATAGATTTGTCCCTAATTTTGCTACCATAGCTTCACCATTAACGGAACTCACTAAGAAAACTGGAAGTTTACTCACCTGGTAAAGGTGATTATAGGAGCACCTTCTTACAGCACTCCCAGTCTCCGCTCATGGGTAATCTCTGGCACTCCTCTCAGGCTGATGCACAAAATAATTTCAGGATCAAAATCCGATCCCTCTCCTCCCCTGCTTCTGTCTCCTCCCCTGTAGCTCCCAGACTTCTCAGTACGAGATCTTCCTGAGCTTTTGGAACCTTCTGAAAATATGAATGAACAGTAAAGAGGCCTGATGGTCTCCCTGAGGAGTACCACCTTTAGAAAAAAACATACCACACATTGTGAAGTTAAGTAAACAGTTTATCCTTTATTCTATATTTTTGGTGGCACACTATGTACATAAATGAAGTAGTTACTGCCTACACTTCTTTGCATAGTGTACAACCTTGCAATCACAACATTGTTTAAAATCAGCATAATTGAACTTATCATTGCATTCTTCAGAATCTTTATTCATGGTTTGTTACTGTGTGTTCCTCCTCATTGGATGGGCTACGGAGTGCTGTAAGATGGTGCTCCTATAATCACATTTACAAGGTGAGTAAACTTCCATTATCAATCGCACCTTCTTACAGCACTCCCAGTCTCCACTCATGGGTGATTATACAGCAGTATTGGAATTGACATGGGAGGGAGGAGGAACCTGTCTCAAGGCTGTTTGAATTACTTTTCAGCCAAATTCGGAATTGCCTGTCAGCCCTGTATCCAATCGGTAGTACCTGGTAAATGTGTGGGGGGATGACCAAGTAGCCACCTGGCAGATCTCCCTTACTGACACTAAGTTTCTTTCCTCCCTGGAGGTGGCTATTGCCTTAGTGGAGAGGGCCTTGATGACGGGTGGTGGTTTGGTCTCCCTGGCCTTATAAGCCTGGGAGATGGTATCTCGCAACCATCTGGCGACTGTAGCCCTGGAGGCTGGTAGGCCCCTCTTTTGTCCTTGGTGGAGGACGAAGAGTCTATCTGACTGTCGGAAAGATTCTGTCTTGTCCAGGTAGATGTGAAGGGCTCTAGCTGGGTCTAGCCGGGTGAGGGTGACCCTGTTAGGGTCCTGTTCAGTAGGACAAATGGTTTGGACTGTAATTTCTTGACCCGTGTGAAAAGCCATTGCCGCCTTAGGGATGAAGGATGGTATGGTTCTTAGGACCACTCTATCTGGGAAAAACATGAGAAAAGGTTCTCTGTGTGATAGGGCCTGTATCTCACTGGTTCTCCTAGCTGAAGATATTGCTACCAGAAAGATTGTTTTCATGGTTAGAAAGGGTAGAGGGGCTGAATCCAGAGGTTTGAAAGGTTCCTCAGTTAAGGCATCCAGTACTAAGTTAAGCTGCCAGGGGGCAGTAACTGGCCTAGGGGAATGAGTGATGTTGGTGGCTGCTTTTAGGAAGGACTGCACTAATGGGTGTGCCCCAGGTAGCTGTCCATCTGCATCCCACGTATTGCTCCTATGGTGGCTGTTTGTACCCTTAAAGATGCCGCTGTCAACCCCTTGTCTAGCCCATCCTGCAGAAACTCTAACACATGTACAATATTGCAATTAGAAGCCTTAAGTTGTTTAGAGTTGCACCAATAAACAAATGCCCCCCAGTGTCTGCTATATGTCTTGTTAGTCGAGTGTCTTCTGGCCTGTAGCAGAGTATCTGCTACCTTAGCCGACACCCCTAGGTTTGACAGTCTGACCCTCTGAGTGGCAATGCCATCAGCATCAGTGATCGAGGGTTCTTGTGCCAAATTGGTCCCTGTTTGAGTAATGTCTGGTATAGGGTGAGTTTCATAGGCCTGTCCATCAACATCTTTTTGATGAGCACATACCAGGTTCATCTTGGCCAGTCCAGAGCAATTAGAATCACTGTGGTGCCCATGTCCCTGATTTTCTGTAGAATCGCTGGTATCATGGGTATTGGGGGGAATGCATAAGCTATCTGGAATTTCTGTGGGGTTGAAAGAACATCTACTCCTGCCACGTTCTTGTCCTTGTTTCTGGATATATATATTGGTAGCTGAGCATTCATTGCCGATGCCATGAGGTCTACTTGAAATGGACCCCATCTCCTTTGCAGTTTGTTGAATATGGCTGGGTTGAGTTGCCACTCTCCCTGTTGTAGGGCTTGCTTGCTCAGCCAGTCCACCCTGGTGTTTTGCACGCCTGCTAGGTGTACCGCTGTGATGCTGAGAAAGTGTCTCTCTGCCCACAGCATTAGGATTCTGTCTCCCAAGCCATGGCTCTGCTTTTTGTTCCTTCTTGCTTGTTTATGTAGGACATTGCTACCCTGCTGTCTGTTCGCAACTTTACGTGGTGCCTCGTTACTTGTGGTTTGAAGCACTGTGGCACCAGTCAGATTGCTCTGGTCTCCAGGATGTTGATTGGCAATTTCATTTCTGGTTCTGTCTACTTTTCTTGGACTGATCACCTGTCCATTACAGCACCCAGCCTTGCAGGCTTGCATCAATTTCAAGGATTCTGGTTGCTCCTTTTCCAATTTCGCTCCCTGTTTTAGATTGTGTGGGTTTGTCCACCATCTCAGTGACCTTTGTACTTGTGCAGGTATGGACACCCTTTGTTTGTAATTTTGTAAGTTGTAATTCCATTTGTCGAGGAGTAGACATTGTAATTGCCTCATGTGTGCTCTGGCCCAGTCGTGTAGGTCTATGCAAGCCGCCATTAGACCTAACAACCGCATGAGGTACCACAGTGTCGTCGTTTTGCAGTGTAGTATGTGCCTGCATTGGTTCACTAACACATTGATGCATGTTTCTGAAGGTTTGACTGTCCCAGTGGCTGTGTTGAACACTGCCCCTAAGTGTTCTATAGTTGTGATCAGTGTCAGGTGGCTCTTGGAGGTGTTGACTATCCATCCATGTCGGGTGAGTAACTGTAGCACTTTCCAGGTTGCTGCTTGGGACTCCTCTTGCAATCTTGCCTGAATTAGCCAGCCGTCCAGGTAAGGGATTACATGGACTCCCTCCCTGCGGAGTGTGGCTGCTAGTGGTGCCATGACCTTGGTGAAAACTTGGGGCGCTGACGCTAAACCAAAGGGTAGGCATTGATACTGGAAGTGATACCCCAGGACGCTGAACCTCAAAAATCTCTGGTGGGATAGTCTGATTGGGATGTGGAGGTATGCGTCCCTCAGGTCTATGGATGTTAGTAGGTCCCCCTTGTGTACTGCCGCAATGATAGATCATAGGGTTGGTTTGTAGCCTTGCTTGGGGTTGAAGTGGCTACCGTGGTCCTGGTTTGAATGATATTGTTTTTTTTGGCTGAAGAATTTGGTTAGAACCCAAAGGCATGCCTGTCTAGGCCTTGGTACCCAGGACCCTTCTTACCTCTGTTTGAATAGGGCTGAAATCTATTGTTCTGAAAGGAAGGCAAAGTGCTTTTCCCCCTTTGGTTGTCCTTGTCTTCTCCCTTCTTGACGGTAAATTCTTCTATGCTTAGGCCGAACACCTTGTCCCCCGAGAAGTAAAGCTTCATGACCCTGGACTTTGATTCTTGGTCAGCATTCCAGAGTTTAAGCCAAATTAATCTTCTGGCCCTGTTTACTGATGCTGCTGATCTTGACACCATGTTAAATGCGTCTATAGTGGCATCTGCCACATGCTTTATTGCTTGACTAGCATAATCCATAGTTGCCCCATGGGCGCTGGTTTCTGGTATGTCTAGTTGAGCTGCTTCCAGCCATCTGAGAACAGCTCTGGAGTATATGGCTGCCATGGAAGCTCTCATGTTCATGGTTAGCATGTCGTGAACCTTCCGGACTATATCGTCCGCTTTCCTGTCCATGGGGTCTCTTAATGCAGATGCTGACTCAGAAGGTAAGACCATCTTATTGCTCAGGGTCAAGACCTCAGAATTGACTTTTGGGGCTGTAGACCAAGCCTTCTCTTTCTCCTGTGCTAGAGGGTATCTCTTCTCGAAGGTACCCTTCTCCCTGGTCTTTATTGGGTCTGAAGTGGATGTGCTTAATATCTGTCTGGCTGAGATAAATGACTGGATGGCCTCCAGCTGGTTGTGGCTGAACCCCGATAAGACGGAGGTATTAGTAGTGGAGTCGAACAGAGTTCATGATAGGATGGCCTCTGACGCAGAAACTGGGCTTGTCCTAGGATCTGTGCCATTGAAGGCCTCCTCTTGGGTGTGAAATCTTGGCGTGATTCTGGATAAAGATCTAACCATGGAGGCTCAAATATCCTCCGTGGTTCGTACTTGTTTTTACCATCTCAGAAACATTGCCAGGATTAAGTCCCTTGTTCCGCCTCCGGATCTCCCTACTTTGATACATGCCTTAGTCACATCTAGGCTTGATTACTGTAACACGCTCTATCTCAGGGTCACAGGAGGATCTCTCCGCAGATTGCAGCTGGTGCAAAATGCAGCTGCCCGATTGTTGACCGGGCAGCAAAAGTTTTGCCATATTACACCGGTTTTGCGTGAGTTGCACTGGCTTCCAGTCAGGTCGAGAGTCCTCTTTAAGGTGGGTCTTCTCACCTATAAGGCCTTACATGGGCAGGGCCCTGGTTACCTGTTAAACCTTCTGTCACCTGCCTTTTCCTCATGCCCTCTTCATTCCTCTAGTGAATGCTTCCTGACCATTCCCAGAACTAGGCTGAAATCCACTGGCGATAGAGCATTTAGCGCCGCGGCCCCTGTTCTGTGGAACTCCTTACCAACTATGGTCAGAGAAGCTTCGTCAGTTGATGTTTTTAAGGCCCAGCTTAAAGCTTTTCTCTTCTCTAAAGCTTTTAATGTCTAGATGTATATTTATAGTTATGGCTTGGTTTTTGTAAGATTTGTATTTATTATGTGTAATGTCTATATTTATTCTATTTAAATGCTTGTCCTAAATTTTGTACGGCACCCAGAGCCTCTGGGATTGGGCGTCTTTTAAATAAACTTTGCCTTGCCTTGCCTTGAAGCCTCCCACTCCCTTGCCAGGATGTTATCCAAGGCTGGGCAAAAGTGGAAGTAGGTGGTGGAACATTTTCTATCACGCACTAAAGGGTCCAGTCTGTTCTCTGGTTCTTGTGTGGGCTCATTAATTCTGAGTGTTTCGTACACTACCCTGATGATCTCAGGGATGGAGTTAAAGGGGCATAGCCTGGCAGCCATGTCTTCCTCTGCCTCCTCCTCCTCCTCTGGGTCTTCATCTCCCAAGTATGGAGAATCTGACCCCTCATCTGGGATAGGAATCGGGACACCCCTCTGATGTTTTGAGGGATGGGGTTTCTTTGGGGAGCAGGGCCATTTGTCTGCCCCCAATGCGTCCATTTTGTCCAACAGTTTTTGGAAAAGCTGAACTACCACGCTCTGAGAAGAGGTGGAAGCTCTATCTTGTAGTATGTCCTCCTCTGGGGACCCTGAATTTGAACTGAAAATATTTGGGTCTGCATCAACCATGCAAAGGGAACATAGGTCTCCCAAGTCAGAGGTTAAAAGAATATGGGGACATTTTCTGCAAATCCGTCTGAAAGTCATTTTGTCTCCTCTGAAAAACATAATAGAATAGAGGAGGAGATATAACTATTGTTATGCACCTTAATAAAACTATTAAAAAACTATTTAAAAACTGTGCAGCTACTAGACAGAAGCGTGGAACCTAGACCTGGTTCAGCTTCTGAAGTAAGGGCCAAGCAATATGACTGTACCTAGAAGAACTGCTGCCCATGCATTAAAGAGCAATGAAATATTTTTGATGAGGCTTAAAGCAGTTTCTCTGCTTCCCCTGCTGTGCCTCCGTATGCCTCCTTATATTCCCTTATCAGTAGATTAAAATCGCCAAAAAAGTAAGCATTTCCCTTTTAAAATGGAAACGCCATGGCCCCTTTAAGAGTTTCCTGCCTTGTGCCACCATTTTAGGAAAGGGGAAAGGTCCTCAGGGCACCGCCATCTTAGGTGGGTGAGTATAGAAGCCATGATAGGTGGACTGGGGTCTCACAAGACTAGGGGATCTCGAGTCAGAAGGAGGAAGGGAGAAGGCATGGCTTGTCTCGCAGCATGGAGAATGCAGAGTGAGAGAAGCTGCCAAAAGGTGCTTGGACTGTCGGAGAGAGAAATTGCACCAAAGCGGTAGGTAGGCAGACTATGGGGAGTAATCAGACAATCAGGAAATGCAATGTCGCCCACGCGGTTGAACAAGGTGAACCACGAGGCGCACAACCAGCATTCTGTTTTATGAGATGCCAAAAGGAAAAAAACTTATAATATTAGCTTCTGCTCGTCAGCTGAACAAGGAACAAGGTAAGCCGGAGGGAAGCCAGGCACATAGGCGATCCTTTCCTCAACAGAACAAGGTGTACTGAGGAAGGAGTGAGACAGACTGTCAAATAATTCTGGCTACAATTTTTATTTTAATACAGTAGTCCCTGACGCTCGTCGATTTGCTAACTAATTGTGTAGCAACATTAAAACATGCTGGCTGACTTTTGGAAATATAATCTAGTTTTGTTAAAAAATCTTACCTTTCTTGGCACAGAGCCAACAATCTGTGACCAGCCTGGAGAGATGCACAAAAGAAACTGAGGACTCTGGGAACTACAGGGGAGGAGATGGAAGCAGGGGAGGAGAGGGATCGGATTTCGATCCTGAAATTCTTTTGTGCATCAGCCTGAGAGAAGTGCCAGAGATTACCCATGAGTGGAGACTGGGAGTGCTGTAAAAAGATGTGATTGATAATAATCCAACTAAAATCAAATGGACACCAGTATGCAAGAACGCCTTTTGCATTATTAATGCTTGTTTATGTTCATCACCTATATTATGGAGCCCAGACTTTAAGTTACCTTTTTTAGTGCAAAGACACACCTCGGATACAGGTATTGGGGACATTTTATCACAGATTGTTGAGGGAGAAGAACATCCTGTCATTTACACTAGCAGAAAACTACATGTACGTGAGACGCGATACTCAACAATAGAAAAGGAGTGCCTGGCAATTAAATGGGCCATCGAAGCACTTAAATTCTATCTGTGGGGTACAACATTTGAGGTATTTACAGACCACAACCCCTCATGTTGGTTAGATGTCATGAAGGACAAGAATCTTCAAATTATGTGTTGGTATTTGGCTTTACAGCCATACAAATGTACTGTTGTACATAGATCTGGTGTCAGCAATAAAAATGCTGATTTTATGTCTCGGTTTGGGGCAGATCCAATTTTGGATACAGTCATACTTCGGGGTGAAGATGATGAATGCGGAGAAACACTTATAGGTGATTCTCTTTTTGAGAAAAATGTATTAAGAGATCCCAAGGTTGAGCTTTGGGAGAGGGCGGGCTAAAGCTCCATCTCTCTCTCTGTTGTAAAAGAGGGAGAGATTTGACATAGTACTAATAGTAACTCATGATAAGGGATGAAAGTTAAGACAGCTTGGAAAACCATTGAATCATTGGTTTTCTCTTGGGCATGGAGGACTCTGTCATAGTGGAGCTCCCCCCCCCCCGAGACTCATCTATTTCTTTCAAGACTACTGCAGTAGCATCTATACCTGTCTTGTACTTTTTCTACTTTCTTCCACACTTTTATTTTGCTGTATTTCACCTTTCTATAGGAAGGCCACCTGTAGAAAGTCCTCATCTATCCTCTCCTCTTTTATATTCTGTTTCTGAATCTGAGGAGGTTTTATGTCCAATATACTTTCCTCACTGTCTTACTGGTAATGATAAAATTGTACCACCCCTTTATTTGCACAAGCTGCAACTAAAGAGACAGGCCCAAGTAAAGTTTGGTACACACTCAGTAGGGAGACAGAGAAGTCTTGCAAGTTGCAACTTGCAGTTTGTGCTTTAAACTGCAACTTCTCTCCTTTCTGTCCCTCACTGCCTTGTTTGAATCATGCTGAAACACTCACTCCTCTGAATACATTTGCTCCTGTATGAAAAACAAGCAGGCTGAATATTAAGTTACAAGCAGTTCATTTGAACTAAAACACCTTGCTGAAAACAAAAGCTGCTTACATTGAATCCCCCTCTTAGTATTACTGTTGGTTAGGCATGCTGTGAAATAAAGATAATGTACTGCAGGTTCTTAAAGCAACAGCTAGTAAAATGCAAACCCACTACTAAAATGTATAGGCCTCAAAACACAGCTAGACTAAATACAGGAATGTTTGCAAATGTTTTCTTTTCCTTTTTTTCACAAAACACAGGATACAGTACGAATGAATAAATAAAAATATGTTATACTGTTTTACTACTGTTTCTTTTATAATTATGCAATTCACTTACCAAAGGCTTAGAGTGGTGTCTCAGGCAGGGTCCTACCCCAGTACTGCTCAGTTTGTTTCTAAGGAGCCGGCTGGCCATTTTTTCCCTATCTTTATGCACTGACAGCCTGAGGGAGAAGTCTGTGTGAGCTACAGTCTGGAAATGTTTGCACAGAAATGTTGTTTTTATGTTATGAACCTCTCTATAACACTCATATCACAAGCATATGCCACAGTAGTGTTTCAATGATAATAATGTTGTGTTTAAGGAATGTTTTAAGTTAAATTAGGAAGAGGGTGGAGTTTAGGGTAGTCATCTGACAAACACCAGATATATAAGGGATGTTTTCAGAAGTTCTAGTTAGATGAGTTGGAGGTTCAGAGTAACACTGAGCCTAGCAGGTCTGCAGCACCATTCACACCTTGAGGAGACAGGTGGGATTACTATCCAGTCTGTATTATTATAGCTTATTTCAGAAGCTGAACAGTGATTAGAAATGTGATGTTGCGTTGAGCTATATCTGGAATGACACGGTTTAATTTGACTGTTTTTGTTTTGTTTATTTTGCCACGTATAAGTCCACTTATTAAGTATTAATAAAAATAATTTGACCCACTATTTTGGGTCCTGTAGAACCATACACTTGTGTCTGTGTCCTTCCTTTCCCACACCTCTTACAGTCCACTGAGACAATTACAGTCCCTTTTTCACGGTCGATCCGAGGTCAAGAATCAACCACGAAAGTATAAGTGCAACAAGCAATGCAGTTCTCATGTTACAAGGATGGCATTAAGCAGAGTACATGTCAAGACAAAATGTTGCAAGTACACAAACAATTGACTACAGATTTGACAATCAATGCATGAAGTGAATGCCTGATGCAAGCCTAGATGGGCTATATACAGAGCAGTTATAGTACACAATTTCATAGTAAACATACTAGTAATATACATGGGAGTGGCTAGGACCAGAAAATTCTACATGCATTAGTCTCATATTATGCTAGGTGTAGCAGTAGTGGAGTGGGAGAAGAATAAAGCAGGAGGAGGCAGCCGTAGGTAAGGTAAGGGAGTTTTTGAGTAGGCACCCTTCAGCAAAAACAGGAGCAGGTAGTAGAGGTAGACAGAAAGGCAGATAGATGGGACTGAAATTGTGAGAGGGAGAGAGGAGAGAATGGAGGGAGGGAGGGAGGGAGGAGTTCCAGCATGTTAGAGCAGCATATGAAAAAGAGCATCTGATATAGCAAGACGATTTTGGGGACAATGAGAAGGGGCCGAGAGGCAGAGCAAAGTGTGTGTGTGCTAGTTTGAGGCGAGTGTTCGCTTGAGGAGGGAGGAGAGGTGAATTTGTGGATGAAGCTTGAACATGAGGCTCAAGGTGGAGTACCTCAGTTTTGCCTCATAGGAGGACCACCCCAGAGAGGTGAGAACATCACAATGGTGAGAGCAGGTAGGTGCCTCCACGGCAAAATGACCAACCCTGTGGTATGCCTGAGAGGGGAGGGACATGGAGGAGGAATTAATGAAGAGGAGGAGGGGTGCAGCATAGGATAGTAGGGGAAGGAGGGATGCAGAAGCAATTTTTTGGCAAGTGTGAGGAGCAGGCTCACGCGATATAGGAGTCCAAGTTTCTGATTGAGATTTTTGATAGTGCTAGAGACATGGGAGTTGAACGAGAGGGCAGCGTCCAAGGTAACACCCAGATATTTGAAGGAGTGAACTACCACTAATTTGTCACCCTTGTTAGCAGAAGTACTAAGGGAAGGTAGATTAGGCTTTTTTGCAGGCCGATGGTTGAAGACCATACATTTTGTTTTCTTTGACTTGAGAACAAGAATATTACATTGGAACCAGGCTTCCAGGGAGGCAAAGTCTGAGGCATGGTTCTGATTGATTTGGTCTATAACTGGAGACGAGTGGTAGATAATGGCATCGTCTGCATATAGGTGAACTGTGGCACCCCCAAAGAAGTTGGGGAGGTTATTGATAAAGAGCGAAAATAACATGGGGCCCAGAATTGAGTCTTGCGGGACACCATGAGAAACTGTTTTTTGTTCAGACTGGGAGCCATCCCACTTAACTTTCTAGGATCGATCAGACAAATAGTTCTTCATCCAGTGCAGTGCATTGTGGTCCAGGCCAAGTAGATGTAGCTGGTGAATCAGTAGCCCATGATTCATGAGGTCAAATGCTTTTGTGAGATCCACTAATGTGGCTCCAGTGGCCTGGCCCTTATCCATTGTGTAGACAATGTCAGATGTTACTTTTATGAGTGAAGTGAGGGCACTGTGATTCTTTCTAAAGCCATGCTGACAGGGTGATAACAGCTTGTGGGAGTCGAGGTAGTCTTGGAGATGATCATAAATGATACACTCCTGGATTTTTGCCAGGTGAGAAGGCAGAGATATAGGGCGAAAGTTTTCTATGATGGAGTTGGTCCTTCTTTGTGGAACGGGACTACTACTGCCACCTTCCACTTATCTGGAACAATGTTAGAGAGGAAGGACCAGTTGAACAAGTTGCTGATGGGGCAGGCTAGGGCAGAGGCACCCAGCTTAAGAAATGTTGGTTCCAGTGAGTCGTATCCAGGAGAGCCCTCCAGTTTTAGGTTAGGTGGAAGTTGCTGCACCTCTTTGAGTGTAGCCAGCTTCAAATGGAATTCAGGACAACCCCCTAGGTTGGGCAGGAGGGTCAAGGGAAGAGAGGGAGCATTGTGGAAGATTGAGGTGTATTTTGGAGGTCAGTGAAGAATTTGTTGAATCCAGTGGCTATGGAGAGTGGGTCATCGAGGGTGCTGCCATTGACAGAAATCGATCTTGGGTTTTCTACAGTCTTTCCTTTTACTAAAGCGTTAACTTGCCTCCAGAATTCCTTTGGGTTATTTAGATGCTCTGTTTGAAGAGATTTGAGATGGTATCTCTTAGCTTTTTGTACAGAATTTTTACACTTATTCCTGAGCTGTCTATAAATAAGACAGTCTGAAGGGAGTCCACTTTTTTATACAATTGCCATGCTTTGTCCTGGAGGGCCTTAACAGATCTGATATCCCCAGAGAGCCACGGGGCTTTAACACCCTTGAATCTACATTTCTTCTGAGGGGCATGCTCGTTAATTATTTTGGTGAAAGTGGAAATTAGGAAGTCCAGGGTTAGGTTTCTGTCAGGAAGTGTATTAATGGGGCCCCAGTCTGTAGAGTTCATGGATGACAGGAACCTGTTGGCGTCAAACTTAGTCATATCCCAGACCAGGGAAATCTTGGGAGGAGGATTGGTATAGCTGTTTCTCCACACACAGAAGGTGGGAGAGTGATCACTTATCAGAGCGCATGCCAACAGTTCTGATTTTAAGTGGGCAGTTGGTGACCATCCAGTGTAGCAGGGTATGATTGTCAGATTTTGGATTGACTCGTGTATGATCATGGATTAACTGGGTAAGGTTGCCATCAGCAAATGTAGCACGGGCATTACCAATATTGGGATGCAGCCAGTCAATGTTGAAGTCTCCACATAGGATGAAGTCATGCTTTGGGAGGCTGCCTAAAAATTTAAGGAGAGGAGGCAGGCCAGTGGTGGCATGGTTGGAGGGCATATAAATACACCCTATGATGAGTTTTTTAACATTTCTAAGCATAAGAGTGACAAAAAGGGACTCAACGAGAGGAAGTGAGGAGACAGGAGTGGGGAGGACAGTGACGTCGAGGTCTATAATATAGTAGATCATTACCCCTCTGCCCCTTTTGCCTATCCTATCATGTCTAAAGATGCCATAGCCTTCATATCAATTCAGTACAAATTTCTACCTATGACTTTAAAGCCAACCCCTAAAGGGATCTTGCTAAAACTCTTTGAGCAGTTGTGCCAGCTCATAAAATACAGCCCAAACCATGACCACAGACAACCCCTATGGGAAAATCCCAAGTTTAAACTTGAAAACATAATAATGGAATGATTTGGAACCTGACATCTGAAAACAAATTGGTATCACAATAGTAGGCCACCTACAGCCTTTAGGGGCCTTCAGAGAGCCCATGACCTCTCAACGGGAAGTATTTCATGTACTTGCAAATCTTCTACTGAGCTAGTAAGGTTATAGGTAAACCATCATGACAGGAAAGTAAGACCACCTCAATTTAAAACCTGATTGATGTGGTGAGGGAAAGACTTGCCATATCTGGGGTATACAAAGCCTTACGTTCAACACTGCAAAACAAATGGGATAAACCCACAAGTTACTAGGACAACATGAATGAGTTAAAAGAACTAAACTGGTAACAACTGTGGCAAATAATATCAATTCATAAAATGTGATCACTATAGACTAACTGAATATAAAATACTTACAAACATTCAATACACCCCTTAGAAACTAGCAGCTTGAGGTTAACTTATGACTTCAGTTTGTACTAGATACCAACAGGAGGAGGGATCCCTGCAACATATGGTATGGTCTTGCAGCAAAGCCCAATGCCTTTGGGAAACCATCAAGGCAAAATTAGATCCTATGTTAGAATTGCAGGATTGTTTTACACTACAGATCAACATATTGGGCAGTGGCATAGAAAAACTGGTGGGTCACATGCACTACCATATGTTATTAACAGCCATCACCACAACAAAATTAATTAATTTATTAATTGAACATATTGTAATTACAAACCTTTGAGTCTGAGACTCCTTTGCAAAGGCTCTACATCAAAATACAAGTTAACTGTACAATATAAATTAAAAGAACAAGTAGATACATGAAGTACAGAGCCGAGTATAAGACATACAGAGGGTAGACAACTATACCCTGAGTCACGACAAGCAGATAAGCAACAAACCATGTAGTACATTAGGATAGTACAATAAGTAACATAAAGCAGTAATATATTTGACAACACTCAGGAGCAGGTACAAGTCTATCATTTTAGAGATGAGAGGGACCACAATACCCCATAATCATAATCATAAGGCATTGGCTAGACCAGTCTATCCCCAGTTTTACAGAATGGCACCAAGAAATACTACAAACCCGTAAAATGAAAAGAATGACAGCCTCACTAAAATGTACCTATAAAAGATATCAGCTCACTGGGTGCCCACCTGACAGTACCTGATTAACTTTATGTACGGACATAACATTATAATATACTACACATTTTCATTTATTAG
This sequence comes from Neoceratodus forsteri, assembly GCA_016271365.2. Taxonomy (NCBI): domain Eukaryota; kingdom Metazoa; phylum Chordata; order Ceratodontiformes; family Ceratodontidae; genus Neoceratodus; species Neoceratodus forsteri. The sequence continues at coordinate 765,596,836 of CM057451.1, forward strand.
AATTGTATTCTATATCTACACACTAGATAGAACCTAATGATTTTGGGGTGGGGAGGGCAGAAGGGTCAATGTACTTTTTGTATTGGTAGGGCCAGTGAGATATTGGGGTGCATAGAGAAGAGTATGACCAGCAGGAGGGAGGTGGTGTTGTCACTGTACAGAGTGCAGGTCAGACCCAACCTGGAGTACTGTGTCCAGTTGTGGAAACCATGTCTTAGGAAAGAGATAGACAGAGTGGAGGCAGTCCAGAGAAGGTAAAATGGTTCAGGGTCTGTATCAGAAGCCCTATGAGGAGAGATTGTTGAAGGGCCTCTATATGTATACCCTGGAAGAGAGAAGAGTGAGGGGAGGTATGGAAAATACCTTTAAATACTTCACAGTGGTAAACAAGATGCAGTAAGAGGTATTTTTCAGAGGAAAAGATGCAGAACAAGAGGACATGTAATGAAGCTGGACAGCGGTAAATTCAAGAGAGATGTAAGGAAGCACTTCTTCATTGAAAGAGTGATGTATGCCTGGAATAGTTTTCCAGCGGAGGTGGTGGGGATGAAAACAGTGGTGGGCTTCAAGGATATATGGGATAGGCACAATGGAATCTTAGTGGGAAGTTGGGTGGGAGCCAAAGATCAAGTAGGGCCTGTGATGACATTATAGACAAGGAGAAAAATGGGCAGACTGGGTGGGCCAAGCAGTCCTTATCTGCCATTAAATTCTATTTCTATGTTTCTTTGCAGTTATGTATTGTTAGTGATTTTGTGCTGTGTTTGATTTGTTGTATGTACTTTATGAAACATTATTTAATAAAGTTTATTATAGCTACAAAAACACAAAGGCAAACAATATTCCAACACTACCCAGTCATATCCCACTACTCTCAGTTTTACTGGTGCACTAGTTATCCACAGTCCCTTGGGAGCCCCCACAGTTCATTCCATGTACACAGCTGGGCTGTTGCAGGTCTCATAGTTGGACTTCAGTGCAGTACCATTTGATGGCTGGAATTTGGATCCCAAAACAAAGTAAATTATTCACAAATAGGTGATGTTTTCTGTAAGTTGCTCCTGGCAATACAGGTACTCTTTGAGCAATCTAAATCATGCAGGATTGCCGATGGTTTATCTAATTTGAAAAATCAAATATATACAGTACAAATGGTGGAGTACTGACCTAGTATTCACAGCCTCTGACAGTTTCTGCAGTTGTCTGGCTTCTTTAGAACATCTCCCTCTGGACTGGGCAGATGCAGGCTAAGCTAAAGATATGGCAGAACCAATGCACTTCTGGGTGGTTAAGAGTGTGGTCCATGAAGGCTCTTTTTCCCACTGGCAGATTTTGCTTCACCTACTCTGAAAGGCAAGTAGTCATTCAGGACACAATGCAGGCTAGGCCCCATGCCAGAACACAGTCAGACAGCAGTCTGGAAGAGTAGTGACTTCTAGGCCTGGTGCACAAGCAAGGCAACTCACTTATTCTAGAGGCACTGCAGCTCAAGCAAGGCAACCTCTACTCCAATGCACCAATGCCTTATGAAAGCATTTTAGTGTGGTTCAGTTTCTCAACTGAAACCCATATGTAGGAACTTCAAGAAAGCTTTTTCAACCAGGTGGCTTAATACCGAGTGAAACAGCACATGTCTGTCTCCTTTCTACAAGGCTGATCTGATCTCAACTTACATGTTTCTCCATCTGTACTGATCTGGGGATGAATTCTGGTTGACTGACACCATACATATTTGATTAAGCTAAACCCTGTTCTCTCAGTGGCTGCCAGTTTCATGGGTAAAGCCTGCACAGAAAGTCCACCGAAACCTGGTTCAGATTGCAGCTAGCTGTCTTGCAAAGCTGCACTCAGGATTGGCTGTTTTTTCCAAGCTGACTGTGTTGTCCCCTGCCCCTTACCCATCAGTCCTGGAGCCAGAGGGACAACAAACATGTGGTTCTCTAAGCAGTACTCATTTATTTTATATTTATAAAAGTTTTTCATCCCTCAGTGCAGCCTTTGGCCATCTAGATAGGTACCTCTAGGTCTTTGCTGCTGTCAGGTAAGATGTGGGGGGGGGGTTGTTGGGGGCAAAGGAGTATGGGCAAGTGTTCCTGAAGGTGGTTCTCCATGTAGAGAGCAGTTCTGGCTGTGCAGCAGTGTGGCAGCTTTGAGAGCTGCTGAAAAGGGTACTGGCTCCTCTATGTGCTCCCCAACCCCTATTGCCAACCTGGGGTTTAAAGATTCAACTAGTCTACCTGTATGTGGCTTTGGCCATGGGTGTCCATGACACAGCAGCAATGAAGAAGAAAGGCTGTGGTTTGGTGTTTGCCTCCTGGACCCCACTGCCAAAGTCCATGATGGCCAGGAGAGTGAAGAAACTGTGGGTGGCAATAGCCATATTAGAGCTGATGTGTGCAGCCTGCACTGAAGAAAAGGATTGTGATCCATTCCTGTACTGCCCCTGGCCCCCCAGCTGCTGTAGGACTGTGACAATGGGTAAAGAAAAGGATTGTGCTCCATTCCTGTACTGCCCCTGGTCCCCAGCTGCTGTTGGACTGTGACCAGGGGTGATGAAAAGGAGCTGCTCAGGGGAAGGCAGCAGCTCCAGGAGGGAGCTGTTATCAGTGTCAGAGGCTCAGCAGGTTGTACACTCACCTCTGAGGATGGACGATCAGAAGGATGTGAGATCATTACACCAGGCTTTTGGGTTAAATCCCAATACTGGCACTGTAGTACAGCATGAGGGGGGCACTGCACTCCTGAGGTGCCATCTTTCAGATAAGATGTTAAACTAAGGTCCCATCTGCCTGATCTGGTGGTTGTTCAAACAGATGTTAACGATCCTAGGACACTTCTCGAAAACTGTCCAGGACAAATTTCCCCCATTTACTAAAAATGCCACCAACAGCCTATTCTAGTTCAGTGTCAGTTGGTTTCCATCTATGTCTCCCTTCCCCTGGGATAAGGCTAAAAATAAGCAGAATTGCCTAGTCCTCCTTTCCCAGTCAACAAAAACTAAATAAAGATACAGAAATCCCCCATTAGGAGGAGGGGTTACATAGTAAAATGCTTACAGTATACAGTAAAAGGTATAAATCATAAGCTGAACTACTGTACATACTTCATAAAGAGATGTGTACACTATAGGTGATGCACATACACTGTATAATGATTTATATATATCATAGACTGAAATACATATGGTACATCATATAGGAAAACTCATAGTTTACATAGTGAAATACATTCACTATGTATACAATAAAATACACATATATAAGTAGGGATGGCAGAGTCCATCTGCAATGCTTTACATAGTCCTCAAGGTGAAGGTGGAGTTGGACATGGCTGCTCTGTTTGCATATTACAAGTTTCTTGCTCCTCCTCCTTCTCTACATCCTCCATTGTATCTTGAATTTCTAAAGGAGTTTTAGTTTGGTCTGACTCCATAAAAATACTTTTGCTTTCCATTGTTTTCCCTAATATTGCTATTTCCTCCATTTTGGGATTTCTTGTGTCTTGTCATTTAAAAACAACTGGTGCCGTAGTTTTCACTGTAGCCACCCTTGAAGTGCTTGGTGCCCTTTCAATTGGAGAATTTCCTTTGCTTGAATGTCTCCGTTTCTCTTTTGTGGTGAGTGTTGTCTTCTTTCCTCTACTCCTTCTTGTGTATTTCTTGAGCCCATGTTGGTCCTCAGTCTGGTTTGTATTTCCAATTGTTTCACCGATTTAGTAAACACTTTGCTGGGATTACAAGACTTACTATAATATGATTTTTTTCCTGGTATCATTCTACTTTTTTTCCTTTCCTTCTCCCTTCCCTCACCTCTCCCCCTCTCCTTCCCTTACTTCTTTGACAGTTGGGAATCTTGCAAAATGCCGACTCAGAAGATTTTCCTCTTATATATCAAAAGCAGTAAGTTGTAAAATCTTTGCTCTGTCTCCAGTTACAGTTCAGTTCAGGTTCATAGGTATGGCATGACATGCAACTGCATGTTTGGATGGAGTTGGAGTTGTGATCACTAACTGTGTTATCACCATCTTGCTTCTTTCCGGAAGTCTCTACATGTACCATTTTCTGTGAGAGGTAACAGATTACTCAGCTCAGCCTCATTCAATAATAGCTGCAAATTAGATAGCCACCCAGTATGTAGACCCCTATTTTTAAGGTCATGCATCTCCCTGTAAGCTATCTCAGGGAGCCTATTCTCATCCATCATTTGTTACTTCAACCAGTACGCAAACATTCTTGTTCTAGCATGGATCTTCACTGTAGGCTGCCCTAATTCAGCCCTAACAGTGCTTCTAGGTATCCCCTTAGGCACACCCAAAAACGTTTTCAAAACAATTGCCATTTTTTATGAAATAATTCCAGGTCTGCAAGGCCCCAAATCTCTGCTTCATACAGCATTTTTGGCAGGAGTTTAGTATTTGCTGTGTGAATAGTAGCATTTGTTGCATTACCACCATACAGTTTATTAAATTTATGTAAACCCACCAGGACATTTTCCAGATGTTTACCTGTAAACACAAAATGATCTATCTTAAGTTATATGTGAATTTAAGATCAAGATAGGTGTCATTTTTTTACATTTTCAATAATTTTATTATATTCCCACACATATGAAGATTTTTTAGTGCCACCAAACTGCATTACCTCAGTGTGCATGAGATTTACTGTACCTTTAAACATGATACATCATGAAATTCTTGGAACAAATCTGACTGTAGCCCCTTGTTGATAAGTAATAACAGTACAACATTATCTGTGTATGACAGATTGGGTACATTGATGTTACCTATTTTTGGTGCATCACTTTGATAGCATGACAGAGATGCTAAGAAGTAATTTAAATAAACATTAGATTGTAACATGGCAAGCATACATTCCAGCCTAACCCATTTATTTGTATAGACAGCCTCAGTCAATTTCCCAGCCTGTGAAAAGTTTACTTGTGGCCAGTGTCTGTATACAACAGTTTGATTACCCTTAATAAGCCAGAATAAACATTTAATGCCTCCAATATATTCCACAGAATGTTTTTTGATAATGAGTCAAAAGTCAACATTAAATCTATGAACACTGCAAAGATCTATTGCTTACAGATCTTCACTATTTGGGTAGAATATGATTTAGAACAATACAATGATCACAGGTGGAATAAAATGCCCTAACACTGTCTTAAAACCTTGACATGATCCCCTTTTTATGCAACTCATTCTGGGCCAGATATTCAAAACTTTGCCCTGGGGCTAAATTAGCACTGCCCAGCATGCTAAATTAGCCCAGACACAATAGCCCACTATATTCAAAAGGGATAGCCCTAGTGCTAAACCTGCAGAATATAGCATGCTAAGGAAGATGGGCAAGCTGGGCTGGGAGTGCAGTGCAAAACTAGCCCTGGAATATGACAGCTCTGAATAAAGCAACCAGGAAGTGCACACCACAACAGCATTCCTGTTCACAGCGATGTGAAGGAAGGGAAAGGTGAACTATGTGGCCAGTGTGTGCGCGCTAGCAAAGAAGTGGCATCAGTAAAACTACAAGCAGCAGCAGCGCATGTGAAATTACATTGTGAAAAAATGTACAATATTTCCAAAATGTTTGCACAGCACAAACACATTTGCACAGGTTTAGCATGGTGCTAAGCCATTTGCCTGGTGCAATCACGTTTGCCCGGGGGCAAACTTTGCTATATTCAAAAGAGACATGCAAATGAGCCTACCTATGTAGTCTATGGCCAAACATCCAGATTAGCATCTCATTATGATCTGATTTGCATGCAGTTTGTCCAGCTCTCCCTCAAGGTCCCACAGCTCCACCTGTGGGTCAGTCTGGAAGTACGGGGCTGGCTGGGTCTGACCACAGCCCCACCTGTAGGTCAATCTGGCCGTGCATGGTGGTAGCTGCAGGCTACATTTGTACAGTACAACACAGAATTTTGTGCCCCAGGGGACTACGCAGCACAGGCACAGGTGGTGGTGCTACATAAAAGAGTCAAACTGTAGTACATGCTACAGTGCACAGCAGACACTACAGAAGCAAGGGGGCCAGTAATGTGAGGGACACAGCAATGCCTATGGTGTGTATGGCAGTGATGACCACTGCACTGTACACAGTGGCAGGCCCAACTTGCAGGTGTTTACTGACAGTGGACATTACTGTTATGCTGTTGTGTGACCCACAGATGCTGCACCATTGGCATGGGATTCTCACAGTGACATATACATGGCTGGTTGTGTGTACTGTGGTGTCTGTACAGATGTGCGGTATGTGGCTGGGGGGGCACATACCATCAGACAGGCACACTGGTGTTGGGGTATTCCCAACACTGGCCCATGTGCACTGCATGGCTTGTCCCAGCCTTGTGGCTGCACCCAGTCTGTGGTGCAGCCTGGCCACTTGTACACCCTCCCCCAACACCCTCCATGCCGACAGTGCTGCATGTGTGTGCTGGCTTCTGTTGGTGGCCACCGAAGGGTGGTCTGTAGGTGTGTGCTGTATGGCTGCACTGCCATGGTATCCACTGGGAGCTGAGTCACCACTTACTGCCAGGCATGGCTGGGACTGGTGGCAGATGATGGTATCATAGGGATGCCATCAGTGAGCAGCATGTTTCCTCTATGTCTGGCTTATTTCTGTGTGTCATACTTACTGGTTAGGGTCATACAAAGCTGCACAAAAATTGTTCAAAGCCACAAAGTTATGCAAAACTGGTTTGCCCAGAGTTAAGACTAGCTTTTCCTGGGCAGTAATTTGCGGCCACGCAAAGTGTTGCGCTAAGTTGTGCAAAAACACTTTGTATGGCACTATTCACTGAATATAGCATTGCACCTGTATTCATGTACACACACCCTCAGTTTTCCCCTTGCATACATTATAATTTTGCCTGGCGCTAATGCAGTTTGCTTGTGCTATTTGACCTTTTGAATATAGTGGACCCGCGCTAACCTGGTGTTAACCCTGTGCAAACTGTTTGAGCCCAGTGCAAAGTTTTGAATATCTGTCCCCCTGAGTCTTGTAAGAATGATTTTGGAAAAAAAATTTGCCATTATGTCTATTTATCTAATCAGGTGGTAAGATTAAGGTTCAGTCCTATTTCCTTTTTTGTAGCGTGGCATACTTATGAAGTCAAAAACAGAGTGAACGCACTACGTCAGGGGTGCTCAGGATAAAAAATAGACATAAAATTGTAAACAATCCCGCACTTACCACCATGCATAATAAAGGACACTGCTCTCTGAAAATGTGATTAATGCCCAAATTCATTAAAGTGCCACAGTGCCACAATGCCTTGATGAGGAATTGAACAAGGACCCCACAGATGAATTTAAGTAGAGAATAGATGAATTTTGACAAGATTCACTGTTAAATAGTTCCATTGATGTGAATACGAGGGAATTTTTGACAGTGCAGTTTCCGTGAAAACAACATTATATACTTTACCCAAGGTTCACAAATTTATGAATAACCCACCAGGATGACCTATAATTGGTAGGATGGGTTCATTGATGGAACTGTTAAGTCAGTATGTGGATTATTACTTGAGACCCTTTGCGTGTGACCTAAGGTCACATATCCAGGACACGACAGATATTTTGAGAGTTTTAAATGACTTAGAAGGAAATAATGAACATTATTTGGTGACACTTGACACTGAGGCCCAGATATTCAAAAGAGTTGAGCCATGTGCAATAGGGTTGCGCCTGCTCAAGTCCGAAATTGTGCCATTCTGCGATATTCAGCAGGAGGCAGTTGCGCCCCCGAAATCATGCTGAGCAACAGCGCAATGATAATGAAGGCATGCACAACTGAAGGGGGAGGAACCATGCATAAATGGCGCAGTGTGATATTCAAAGACTTGCGCCATGCACAATAGTGGAGCAAGCAGAAGTTGCGCCATAGTGGAAATGAGCCAAAATAAAAAGGAGCAAGGAAGAGATGCAAGAACGCTACAGGGAAGCCACATGTGTCAGAGGCAGAGGCAGACAGACAGGGCAGGAGGCACAAAGAGGGCAGGCCAGGGAAAGGTCACACTGAACAGCCAGGCACAGGGAAGGTGTGGGGAGCCACACAGCACAGAGGCCTGCACAGGCAGGTGTACCCGGTGCAGGGGAGGTAGCAGCCAGGACAGCGGGTGGAATACAGTAACAGCTGCCGGGGGGGTGAACACAAGCCATGGACATGGCCAGTGCCACCTTCCACATGGAGGCTGTAATGAGGGGGGTGAGAAGGCGGGTGGCAGGGGGGCGTGGCCGTGGAAGGACCCATCGGCTGTATGCCCCCAACAGGCAGTACCAAGCCCGCACCAGCTTTGAGCTGTACACTGATACTGAGATTGTGGGCTGGTACCGCCTGAACAGGGCAATTCTGAGGAAGCTCTGTGAGCTGTGCAGGGATGTGATGCAGGCATCCACACGACGGAGCCATGCCCTGTCAGTGGAGACCAAGGTAACAGCCTGCATGTGCTTGCTCACCACGGGTACCTTCCAGAGACCAACTGAGGATACCACAGGCATAACCCAGTCAGCCACGTCACACCCCCTCACCCAATTCCTCAACGCACTGCTGCCACATGCGGAGGAGTACATCCATTTCCCCAGCACAGCGGCGAGTGCACAGCAAACATACAGGAGTTCCACAGGGTAGCATGTATGCCTGGCATGCTAGGGCCAATAGACTGCACCCATGTGGCCATCGCACACCACCTGGCCCTGAGGGGGCTGCATACATAAATCACAAGGGCTATGCCAGCATCAACTGCCAGGTGGTGTGCGATGCCAGGGGGTACATCATCAATGTCTGTGCCATGGACCCTGGGGGAGAACATGATTCTTTCATCTGGCACCAGTCAGCACTGTGCCACAGATTCAAGAGTGGGGACATCCCCACTGGCCACCTAGTGGGTGAGTATGCAAACCACATGGACAATCATAGGGCCTGGGGGGGCATGGCCAGAGGTGGCATGGGTAGTGGCCTACATGGCCTGGGGCAGGGCGATGCTGATCACCAAACTAACCTCCACCCTCTACACACAGGTGACAGTGGATACCCACTCTGTCCCTGGCTGCTCACACCCTACCGGTGGCCCATGACCCCATCGCAGCAACGCTACAATGAGGCACACGCCACCACATGTAATGTCATCGAATGGGTGTTCGGGAGGCTGAAGGCACATTTCCATTGCCTGGACACCTCTGGCAGTGCCCTACAGTACAGCCCCTCAAAGGCCTGTGGGATATTCCTGGCTTGTTGCATCCTGCACAACATGGCCAACGAATGTCTGATAGTTGTACAGGTCGAAGAGGGGGACAGCGATGGGGACGATGGGGATGCTGGTGACTATGGTGATGGGCAGCCCCCCCTTGGCCGACGGGACCCCCAACTGCTCCGGCTGGCACAGTGCCACCATCACGGAGGAGCACTTCAGCCAACCCAGGTAAGTCATGGGGCCATGCGCAACCACCAGTGGCCAAGGCACAACCCACAAACATGCAGGGACACACACCAGGGGTGCATGCCATCAAGGGAAGTGGCAGGGCACAGAGGCACACACACAGCCAGGGATGGGTGAGGATTAACATGCCACGCCGAAGGACACACACACATGCACACACACAATGCAACAAATGTGCACAAAGGGCAGAAGGCACACCAACCCAGAATGCACACCCTAGCAACACACATGTCCACAGGCCACCACTCCCACTGCCTGTCCATGTGCATGTGTCAGATGCTGAGCACCATTGCACATTGGTGTACAGCACAATGCAGGCATCATCATGCACACGCAACTGTGGACAGCAGCCGGGAAGGTGTACAGGTGGACTGTGTGTCCACGTGCAGGGCCAGGTACCCACCTGTGCACTGCCCACCGACACACACAATGCACACAGGGTAGCACCAGACAGTAGCCGCTCTGGGAGACAGGTCAGTCCTGCGACACAGTGCAATGGCTGCCACAGATGCGTGAGTGTCCCCGCCGAGACCCGCCAGCACTGGCAGGCTGACCACTGGCCTCATGGGGTGGCACCGATGATCCCTCAGGGGTTCCACTGCATGAACATGACCATGCCCGCACAGGGGTCTGCAGCACACCAAACATGCCTGCACCAGAAGTGCTTGGGATGCCCACAGCTGAACCCAGCATCGACAGAGTGGGAGTCGCACGATGCTGGGAACGGGGGGTGGATAGTGCACTGCATGGTGTCTGTGATGCATGGGCACCTGACTGTGTGCCCATTGTGGCCATGACAGCAATGAACGCCTGTGCATGCCTGTCAATGGCAGGGTCACATCCTCCCGCAAACAGTCCATCCGTGCCAGGATCTGTTCGGTGTCCCTGCTGTGAGGCTCCTCTGTCCACTCCAGAGCCACATGCAGTGCATCCACGGACATCGCAAGCCGCATCTGCTGCTGGACCGATGCTCACAGTAGGCGGGTGTGTTCGTCCAAGAGGTCATCAGCCTCCTCGGCTTCCTGTCCCTCAGGGTGTGCAAGGCCCTGATGTTCAGCACCCCTTGAGGGTGGGTGCTGTGCACCAGGACCAGGTCTGGGCATGTCCACAGGCGGTGCACAGATGCCGCCGCTGAACCCTGTACCCCCAAGCCCAGTGGGCAACTGCTGATGCTGCCCCTCCAGCTGCCGCACCCCAGAGCTCAGTGGTGTCACTGCAGTGGCCACAACAGTCCCACTGTCCTGAACAGACACCAGTGTTCCCCTTCTGGTGCTGACAGGCACAGCCTGGGACTGTGCTGACACACAGGCCTCCACAGCGGCACCACCCACAGCCATGGATGCGAATTGCCCTGCTGTGTGTCCATCCTGTGGCACACACGTGTCACAGCCCATGACAGTCATGTCATCATCACTGGTGCCAGACTCTGCCCCGGCCACAGCCATAGTGTGCTGGCATCCGTGGATGCCAGCATGCTGGGACACAGGCAGGGCTTCCTCCACACCTGTCACAATGACATCAGTGTGGACAGCCAGGCGGCCCCACTGTTGCAATGATCCACATATACCTGTGGACGTGGATGGTCCCACCTCCGACTCCATCCAACTGTCTGCAGTGGACAGGCCCACCACCACTGACCCAGGCATACGCTCAGGATCTGTAAGGGAAAGCAAATTCGCGTTACTGTGTGTGACCTACCCTGCCCTCCCTCATAGACAGACCATGACTTACCATGCAGTGATGGGCCACCACCCGTCTGGAAGCTACAACCCAGAACACCCTCAATGGCACTTCACTGCATGCTTCCAGCAAGCCTCTCCTCTGCTGGGGTGAGCTGTACCACCTCTGGCTGTCCCCCACCTGTTGCAGCACATGCTGCCCTGATGGCAGCCACCTTCTCCTTTACCCTCCTCCTGTCCATGCCCATCTTTTTTTTACACTCCTGCACGGAGTGCTGGTGGCTGCCATGCAAGTTCACAGCACGTGCCACCTCCTCCCATGCAGCAGCACGGGCCTGAGGGGTGCCCCGCCATCCACTGAGCAGTGGCTCCTGATCCAGGTAACATAGAAACATAGAAACATAGAATTTGACGGCAGATAAGGACCGCTTGGCCCACCCAGTCTGCCCATTTCCCTACCTGATGGATAAGTTGCAGATCCTAGTTAACCAGCAGCCTACTTCTTCCTACCCCACCCCTAGAATTGCCTTATGACTGTCCCATGCATGCTTGAATTCCACCACTGTTTTTGACTCACAACCTCCTCCAGAAGGCCGTTCCATACATCCACAACCTCTTGTGAAAAATACTTCCTAAATTACCTCTGAGCCACCCCCATCTTCAAATTGTGACCCCTTGTTCTTGCACACTTCTTTTTTGAAAGATGCTACCCTCTTGGACTTTGTTGATTCCCTTGAGGTACTTGAAAGTTTCTATCATGTCCCCCCTTCCCTCCTTTCCTCGAGGCTATACATATTAAGCTCCTTAAGTCTCTCTTCATATGTCTTCCAGTGCAGATCCTGCACCATTTTAGTTGCCCTCCTCTGGACAGCTTCCATCCTGTCTATGTATTTGCAGAGGTTGGGTCTCCAGAACTGCACCCAGTACTCCAGATGGGGTCTCACCAGCTGTCTGTACAGAGGGATAATAACTTTCTGTTTTTGACTGGTGATGCCTCTCCCTATGCATCCCAGTATCCCCCCAGCCCTCCTTGCTGCCCTCTCACATTGCTTGCCCACCTTTAGGTCATCTGATATGACTACCCCCAGGTCCCTTTCCATTTTTATTGTTGTTAGTATCTCACCCCCCATTGTGTACTCTTCCCCTGGGTTTTTGTTTCCCAGGTGCATTACCTTGCACTTCTTAGCATTGAATCTAAGCTGCCATACATTTGACCATTCCTCTAACCTTGCCAAGTCCCTTCCCATCCTTTCCACCCACCTTGTGCATCAACTCTGTTGCAGATCTTTGTGTCATCTGCAAAGAGACATACTTTTCCTTCCAGTCTCTCTGCAATGTCGCTATAAAGACATTGAAGAGGACCGGTCCTAATACTGAACCCTGCGGTACCCCACTAGTAGCCCCCCCTATTTTCAGAGTGGACTCTATTTACTATTACTCTCTGTGTCCTATTCTCCAGCCAGTTCTTTACCCAGGCTGTCATCTTGGGACCCACTCCCAGGCTGGCTAACTTGTATATTAATCTTTTGTGTGGGACTGTGTCAAATGCCTTGATAAAGTCTAGGTAGGCCATGTCCACAGCCCCTTGGTCATCCAGTCAAAGAAATCTATCAGATTTGTCTGGCATGACCTTCCCGCTGTGAATCCATGCTGCCTTGGGTCCTGTGCCCCTCTGGCCTCTAGATACTTGACAATTCTTTCATTTAGAAGCGATTCCATCATTTTCCCTACCACTGAGGTTAAACTAACAGGTCTGTAGTTTCCTTCTTCTGCCTTGCTCCCACTTTTGTGAAGAGGAATCACATCTGCCCTCCTCCAGTCCTCGGTACCACCCCATCCTCCCAGGATTTGTTAAAGAGGGTAGTCAGTGGTGTCACTAGTTCTACCCTTTAGTTCTTTTAGAATTCTGGGATAAACCCATCAGGCCCCATTGCTTTGTCCACCTTCAGTTTTAAGAGTTCTTTCAGACCCTTTCTTCTGTAAATAGGCTGGTATCAACTTCTGTATCAGAGTGTTTCTACTGTTTGTTTTAGGTACCTCCTCCTTCTTTGTAAATACTGAGCAAAATATTTGTTTAGTATCTCTGCTTTTCACAGTCACCTCTGCCCACCCTCCCTCCCCTTTATTAAGCCTCACAATCCCTCCTTGGTCTTTCTTCACTCCCTGATGTACCTATAAAAGGTTTTATCCCCCATCTTAACTAAGTTGGCTATCTTTTCCTCAGTTTGGGCCTTTGCTGTTCTGACTGCCTTCCCAGCTTCCTTTTGCTTTGACTGATACAGTTCTCTGTCCTGCTCCTTCTGTGATTCCTTGTACTTCCTGAATGCTTTCTTTTTCTCTTGAACCTTCACTGCCTCTTCCTTTGAGAAACATAGTGGTTTCTTACCTCGTTTCATTTTGTTTATTTGCTTCACACAAAGGCTTGTTACCTCTGTGATGGCAGTTTTTATTATTCCCCATTGTTCTTCCACCCCTCCTTCCTGCCCATTTGCTAGTGCATTCCTTAGGCAATCACCCATTTTTGGCAAAGTCAGCCTCCTAAAGTCCAGTACTTTTGCCTTTGTATGGCTTAACTCTACTGCTGTGGTTTATTGTGAACCATACTGTTCGATGGTCGCTAGTCTCAGATGGCTACCAACTACATCTGTGTTCTCTCTTCATCTCCATTTGAGAGAACCAGGTCTAAGATTGCTCCTCTCAAGTGGGCTCCAATACTAGTTGTCTAAGGCATGCCCTGTAGGGCATCTAGAATAACCCCACTCTTCAAGTGGCTGCTGCAACTGTACTCCAGTTAACATCTGGCATATTCAGATCACCCATCAGCAATATCTCCCCTTTTCTGCCATTCTAAGTATACTTTCTATCATTTTCTTGTCCATTTCCTCCCCTGAGAAGGGTCTTCGTCTACAACCCTGTGCAATTCAGGTGCCATTGCCGGTCTCCAAATTTACCCACAGTGCTTCTTCTCCTCCCTGTTTACCCTTTTGTTCTGTTGCTTTGATTCTTTCCCTTATGTAAAGAGCTACTCCTCCTCCTCTTTACCCTCCTGTCCCTCCTGTAGATAGTGTATCCTGGTATGTTTACGTCCTAGTCATGGTTTGTGTGTACCATGTTTCTGTGACTGCCACGATATCCAGATGTTCCTCCTCCATCAAGGCCACTAATTCAGGAAGCTTGTTACTCAGACTACGGGCATTGGTACTCATTGCTTTCCATTTTTTGATGGCTTTACCTTCTGTTGCAGCATCCCCCACTGACCTTTCTACCTCAGTCTTTTTCTCATTTAGTACCCTGTTTTGTAGGGAGAGACTGGGATTTTTCTGCTGCTTATCGGTGCCTCTCCCCTTGACTAGTTTAAAAGCTTGCCAATGAAGCATTTAAACTGATTGCTCAAAAGACTTGTTCCCTTCCTGGACAGATGCAGACCATCCTGCCAGTACAGGCTGGTGTCCCTCCAGGTGGAACCCCAGTCCCCAATGAAGCCAAACCCCTGTGCTCCACATCATTTCTTCAACCATTCATTAAACTGCATGGTGCAAAGTACCCTCACCTCACTGATGCCATTGACAGGCAGCACCTCTGAGAAGGATACTGTGTGTGCTACTTGTAGGTAGGCCTCAAACAGGGCCTCGGTTTTTGGCCTTTGTAAAATTCGGCCTCCTCCTTCTCCTCCCACCATTGTGTTCCTTCGCTCCAACAACGTGCTCAGTCATTATGTAGCCTGTAAGAATGGCAGTTATTACCTGTAACTGTGCAGTCCCATGCATGTCCCTGAATCCACAGTCCACACTCCCAAACAGCATGCAACTCACCAATAAACTGCAGTAACCAACTATGGCCACTGCAGCACATTGCCGCACCTTTATAGCGCAATCCATGCAAATGAGGCGAGGAACAACTTTAAGTAGATGCAAATTACAGTGCTGCACCATTGAATGGCTTATTAGATGATTTGCATATGACAGCTGAATATCGCGCTGTTGCGCTTTGCGCAATTGTGTTAAACGTGCTGAGCCAATGGTGCAGTTCTGTGGCATGCATAGTACACCTCACTGCGCATGCCCGGGTTGCTGACGCACACGTCTGCCACGCTGATGATGTGCTGTGCCTGGTAGGCAATGCAGGGCACGGCCACCATTGTGCCAGTGGCGCTATAGCAATGGTCACTACATGGCGCTGTGGCACTGGGCCTTCATAGGTGCAATGACTCAACTGCCTGGTAGTCCACTATGGTGCTGGCACACAGGCAGCCAATCACACTACACACATTGTCATCTGATGGCACTGTGCGTGGCCTTGCGCCAGAGACCCTTGACCCTGTGCCCAACCTTGGCCCCCTTGGCGCAATGTGTCAGGCATAGGTGCACTTCTATTGAGCTGTTACCGAACAGCACGATAGGGAATGGCAGCGCTGTACCGCGCAGTATCTGCACATGGGGAGCCATGCTGCAGAGCGCCATATTGCCTACTATAACTGCTAGAATGGCGCACAGATGGGCAGCACAATGGATGTCTATTGAGCTAGCCAATCTGGTGGCCATAGTTGAGCCACACCATGGGTCTCTCTTCGGGGAGGCCCCCCTGGACAGGGCCAGGACCCAGGTGTGGAGGAGGTGGCTGCTGCCTTGGAAGAGGCCACAGGATGGGGGCATACAGCTGAGCAGTGCAGACACCACTATGGTGACCTGTGCAGGAGGGAGCCAGAGCTACTGGCCCGACTGCGGGCACGTGCCAGGAGGGACATGGTGCCACATCCAGGTAGGGGTTCCTTCAACACACTTTTATCATCCATATGAGTCACAGTGTTGTATGTGTCCAGCACATAGGGGAGGGACCGTATGGGGTTGGCCGTGGCGGTGTTCACAGGGTGTGGGGTGGGTGAGTCTGGCTGGGTGGGAGGGCACACACCTTGGGGCAGGGGGACTTTGCTTTGGGAATGTACTGAAGTTCTTCTCCCCTTTTTTTCCCCACAGGCCTGGACGAAATCCACAGAGTGCAGGCAGAGCGGTGGAGGGGGGAGGACAACGCAGCCAGACGGGACGAGGGCCATCAACGCCCACCTGACCGGCCCGATGAGGGTGAGTGCCATACATCCATGATTAGTATTGCATGCTGTGTGGCAGGGTGGGCAGCGGGGCATGGCCACCATTCATCGACATCACTGCCATGCACGCCACTTGTTACAGTCAACACCGTCCAGTGGCAATACATGTCTGGGTGTGCATCACTGGTGATCCATGCGTGCACCAGGTGCATGGCTGTGCCACTGCCTTTGCACCACATAGCCATGTCACTAACCGGCCACGGTGGTGCTGTGCATGACATGGCCGGTGGGTGTGTGCAGCGATCCGCATGGCTGTATGCACCTGGGTGGGCAAGTCCTGTGGACGTGATCACTGCGGGTGGTCACACACCATCACAGTGGTATGTCCCATGGCCATATGCCATGCACAGTGGGCGGGCTATATGGGGTTGTGCATTCACACCTATTGACTGTGCTCCCTTGTCCTAGGTATGCACCATCTCCATGAAATTAGGGACACCTTAAGGGAGCTCCTTCATCTGGCCCGCGAGTCCGTGGACATATTGAGGAGACTCAACTCTATGGGGGTGCTAAGGAGACACAGAGGCAGGAGGTCCCAGAGCCAGGAACGGCGGTCGAGATGACAGTCCTTTGGTCCCTGACTTCCCCTACCCCCCTGGATCCACCCTCATACCCCTCCTATCCCATCCCATCCCATTTGTCCACCCCTTCCCCCTGCCTACCTCCACCTTGTTTGTGTCCCCAACCCCAAGCTTGTATATAGTTTTTATTATTGTACATAGTTCACTTTTATATTTACAATACATTTGAATTTGATATGAATACTGTGGTGGTCTCTGATTTGCAGTGGGCTATAGGTGCTCAGCTGCAGTGGTGTGCATGGTATCAGGGTGTGCAGTCATGAGTATGTGTGTCTGTCCGTGTGGAGGTGACTATGGTGTGGGGGTAGATATCAGTCAGTGTCTGTGTTGTGTGTGTTGTTCCCTGTGCACTGGATGACTGTGTGCAGTGGCCCATGGCATGTGCTCTGTGTCCACGGCACACCCATCAGCCCATCCATGGCCTGTGCAGCCAACACACATGCCTGTCTGTGACCTGCACGGTCCACCGGCATGTCAGTGGTGGCATTTTCTGCAGGGAGTACACTGTACCCATCACTTTGCTGGGTTGCCCATGTCATTGGTGTGGTGCATACCTGGCTCAGGTGGCACTGTGGGCAACACAGTCATCATCCCACCTCCATGCTGTGGCTTGTGTGTGTTGCAGGGGATGTGCCCCACTGTCTGTGGCTTGTGCTCCGGGTGACTCCTGGTGGTGTACAGGTCCACTGTGCCTGCGCAGGGTGGCTGGCACTCCAGCGCCATGGTGGACTGCAGGTTGTGTGTACATGGCTTACATGGGCCCACAATGGGGGCTTGGTTGCCCCACCACTGCGTCCCTGTTTTGGTGTGCCCTTGGGTATGGGTGGGTGTCTGTCCATACCCTGTGTGGCATCTGGTGTGGTGCATGCTTCCACGCACCACTGTGGGTGTCTGTGCTGGCTGTTGTGGCCAGTGGTGGGTCGGGGTGTGTCACTGGAATACTGTGCAGGGTGCTGTACCACTGGTGGTGGTGTCAAGGACATGACCGTCCCATGTGGGGTACCTCTTGTGCCAATGCATGGTCTGTCTCTCAGCAGTTCCTCAGGGGGACTGTGCATTGTGGCACTGTGTCTGCCGTAGTTGCATTGCCGTGTGCTGCAACCCACTGATGGGTGCTCATGGTGGGGCTGGCTTGCATGGTTTTGTGGTGCACAGGGTTGCACTGACACAGTGGGGGGTGGTGGCATGCATGGGATTTCCTGCAGTGGTGGTCACTGCTCTGGGGGGGTGTCTGGGGGTCACAGTGCAGGGTGTGCTGTGCACTGGGGGGAATGTTGTGGCACAGGGTGGTCTGCCCTCCATGTGTGCCAGTCACAGCTTGCCGGTAGGTGTGATGGGGCACCATGGCCAGGCTGTGGGTTGGTTGCTTGTCTCCATGGGCCAGTGGTTATTCCAGCCCATCCCCCAGTTGTGCTGTGCTTGGGGTGTGGGGGGATGATGTCTGTTCTGCTGTGTGTTCCTGTACCCATCTGTGGCATGGGTGGTGGGCCCCTACCTCTCTGATTGTGCAGTTACATTGCTCTACAGCTGGGGGACTCCCTGGTTGCGCTATGGTGCCTCTGGACTGCTCAGCTGAACATCCCTTGTTGCGCTATGGCGCATCAGATCTGCTCAGCTTCCCTTCCCTAGTTGTGCTTTGGCGCAGGTGGTGCGATATTCAGTCATCAGCTGTAGGCGCAATTTGGCCTGCTCCATTTTTGAATATCGCGTCTCTTGCACATGGGTGCAATAGACTTGTGCTTGCTCCTGCTATTGCACACTTTTTGGGTGCAGTTTGAATATCTGGGCCTGAATCTTTATATACAAATGTACCACAATAAGGAGCCTTGGATTTGATTGCACATTTCTTAAATTTAAGGGATAGTTTTGTGAAACCAAGTACTGAAATGTTATTGAAGCTTTCTGAATTTGTTCTGAAGTTTAATGCGTTCTGTTTTTTAGACAAAACTTATCTCCAAATGAATGGGGAAGCAGCGGGGTCCATGTTTGTGCCAAGTGTTGCTAATTTGTATGTGGGCTTATGCAGTATGTTACAGATTCTGATGTTAATCCTTTTTATTATAAAATTGAATTTATGGTGTTGTTTTATTAATGAAGTCATAATGATTTGGAAAGGAGAGGTTATTGAACTGAATGAGTTTTGTACAGCTAGTAAGACATCAGTGACTTTTTTAAATATCAAAATCAACAAAGATTTGGAAGGTGATATAAGTACAGATATATACAGGAAAGAGAATGCAAAAACTACAATTCTGCAGGCATCTAGTTGTCATCTGAGACATACTGTTCGAAATATACCTAAAGGCCAGTTTTTAAGAATTCGTAGAAACTGTAGCACTGAGAATGGTTTTCAAGAGGCAGCTGCAGATATGAAACACATATTTTTGGTGAGGGGTTATAACTGTGAAGATGTACTGTAGAAAGTGCTTTTAGAAATGCTAGCCAATTTAACAGAGAAGATTTACTGCAGAAATATAATAATCATGTGGAGAGGGAAGAAGTAGAAAGATTTACAATTTTTGCTTCTTTTTCAGCCCATGCCTTGCATGTTGAGAAGATTTTTAAAGACAAATAGCATATACTTAAAGGAGATCCAGGTTTGACTCAGATATCAAGTAATGTACCATGGATAACTTTTAGAAGAACAAGAACATTAAAAGACACTTTGGTACATAGTTTTCAGAAGCCCAATTTGATGGGAACTACATGGTTAACCAACAGAACTACAGGATGTTTTACATGTAAGAAATGCTCATATTGTAAACATGTGTCAGCGGGTAAAAATGTTGTGAATCTCCACAATAATAGAAAATATGATATTCATCAATTCATTACATGTGAAAATGTAGGAGTTATCAATGCAGCAATCTGCACTTGTGATATCTTTTATATTGCAAAACAAAAAGAAAATTTAAAGACAGAGTTGCCGAACATTGTAGAGCAATTATAAATGTAGATTTGAAATGTGCAACTGCCTTTCATATACATAATTCTGTGGCTACTTTAACACATAGTTTCACCTACAGGGCAATCGAGAAAGTATGTACTAACCCAAGAGGTGGAAACTTTGATAATTTAATTGAAAAAAGTGAAGGGTATTGGATTTATACATTACAAGCATGCAAGAATCCTGGTTTGAATGGTACATTTAATGTAATGCCTTATTTGAAATGAAAGAAAAAGAAATCAGTTGTAGAACAACTATTTATACAGTATGTATATAAGATTTAAATGTATCGTGTTTGTTAGAGCTAGTAATGAATATATGTGAATTTGCTCATGGAAAATTACCCATAGTAGCAGCTTTGTATTAAATTATCAAATCTTTTAAAATGACTGTAAAATCTGGACAAATAAGAAAACGAAGGTAATTCTACCTGTATTATGAGACTCACGATGTAAATGGCTTTCTAAATGTATGTGCTTTGTCTTTACAGCTTTCATCTTTGTACCATATTTTGCCATATCAAGATTACTACAGGAGCGAAGTGATGAAATGAAATATATTAAGAAATATTTTTTGTTGTTGTGAATTTAAAGTCTGAATGTCTATTTTGTATTGTGATGTATTTTATATAAGGAGTTTATTAGAATAATAGAATTTGTATGCTGTAATTTTATATTGTTTAAATTGATGCATTGTTATTACGTCACTCTGTTGATGGGTATATTAAGCTACCAGTTTATGAGATCATTAGCCTTTTGATAAAGGATTTGTTGTATCCGAAACACATCAAGGCATTGTGGCACTGTGGCACTTTAACAAATTTGGGCATTAGTCACATTTTCAGAGAGCAGTGTCCTTTATTATGCATGGTGGTGAGTGCTGGATTTGTTTACAATTTTATGGCACACCTATGTTTCCCAGATATTTGGCACAAGCTGCTGGAAAACATGGAAACTATCTCAACTGTGCCTGAGATTTCAAAATCAGGTGCAGCTGTGGCAAAGGAGTTTGGCGCACCACCAGAACCTAAGTGTTGTGTTGCAGAGCTTGATGGAAGCCCTGCACCATGCTTTGAAAATTGAGCCCATTATCTCTTCTTTTTCTTGATTTTTGTTTCTATTCCCCTATAATTCATAATAATCAAAAAAATGAATGCCTATATTATCTAATTTTTCAACCTCCCTAAGGACAGAAACTGCTAGCCATCTGTCTCTCAGCAGAATATCAACTTGCCCCTCATTTGAATAGTTACTTTCAATTCTTTTACAAACTAAGTCCCCCTTTCTCTCTTTGTATTTTTCATAAATTCTTTAAAGGGAAGGTCCCCATGGCCTTTTACTCTGTTTGCCTGTGTAGTTTATAGGCATGAACAATAATTGTGTCTACCGTACCCTCCTAATTTCATCAGGATTTAAATGTAAATGAAGGTACTAAAGGCTGATGTGAAAACCTGCTTGACTCCATTGCAAAGGTCATGACCCAACTCATGTAAGGTATCCTGAAATTTTATGATGTTTTTGTGCTAAAGGCTGCAGTAGTTATACTGCATTTGTCAGTGCTCTTGCTGTCCTCTGCAGCCAGTTTGTTCTTGTCTTATACTGCCCATGAAACTTTTCAAGGCCTAGTATGTGTCCTGCTGTTTTCTATATTTTAAAGTGTTTCTGAGTTAGAAAAAAATGCCTTTAAAGAATACAGGGACTTCACAAGATATGTAACAGAACTGACTGAGAGTATAACTTCTACTGTCTAGCACATGTATACATCATCAATGCCCATGATGCCTTGCATGAGTGGGATCATAACCGTTGCAATGAAGAAAAACAGATTTTCACACCAGGGCAAAACAGAGTGATGCAACCTCATTTATATTTAAATTAGGATGCATTTAGGGGGATACAACAGAAGGACTCTTTGATCACATCTACAAACTACACAGGTATACAAAAAATAAGTTGAGGGGACTTTCCCTTTAAAATTGAGACTCTCTGCCTCAACAATGACTGCTCAGTCTCAGTTCTTGTTTTAAAAATGCAAAACATAGACATTACAGCATTTTCCTATGTTACCTCTTTCATCCTGTTATCAAAACCCCTCCCAATACATCCCCATTCTTGTTGTCTTGCTGTAGGCCTTGTTAAATTGAATAGATTGTTTTAGTGAGTCACTCTTGATGATTCCCAGGTCCCATTCCTCAGACACAATGATCATCTTGACCCCTTCCATCCATCCAGCAGTCTGTCCTGGGGTTCGTGTTCTTTATGAGTATTACCTTGCACTTTTTGGCACTGAATTTCAACTGCCAAACCTTGGACCACATCTGTAACATTTGCAGGTCCCTCTTCAGTTCCCTGACCATGTCCTCACTGTCTACCACAGAGCTTAGTGTCATCTGTGAAGAGACACATATTTCACTGTATTCCCTCTCCTATGCTGCTGATGAACATTTTTTTTTTTTTTTTATTTAGTTGTTTAACCAGGTATAGCACACTAAGCTGAAAGCTTTTTTACAGGAGTGACCTGGGAGCACAATGAGGTTAAGTGAGTTGCTCAGGGTCACACAGAATGCAAGTGGAAGCTGTGGGATTCAAACCCAGGTCTGGTCTGTTGGATATTACCAGATTTGCAGCTCAGAGCCTTAGACCACTGCGCTATACTGCCTCCTCAGTTCTCTCTAATTCTAATTCTCTCATCTGATTGTCTGCTTATCTGAACTCCAGAACCTCAGCCTTTGACAAGGGTATATTAGCTCCCAGGGCCACATATTGAAGAAGACTGGTCCCAGGACTGTTCCTTGTGGCACCCCACTTGTGGCCTGACACTAATCCGATTTAACTTTCTTTACCACCACTCTCTGCTGTCTCCTCCACAACCAATTGCTCACCCATCTAACTAGGTCCTTTGCCGCACCCAGATCCTCTAACATTTTCAGCAACCTTTCTGAGTACTAATGAATTAAATGCCTTGTTGAAAAAAAAGTAGAATAAATCCAGTGATTGATCTTATCCACTGCCTTAGGTACTCAGTCAAAGAATACTGTCAGGTTGATCTGGCAAGATTGCTCTACATCAAACCCATGCTGCTTACTATCCTGGAGATAATTTCTCACACTAGGTCCTCCTTGACTAGTGTATCCATCAGCTAACCCATTATGGAGTTAAGACTGATGTGCCTCTAGTTACCTAATTCCTCCGAATCTCCTTCATTGTGGAACAGAACTAGTTCCACTGTCCATCAATTTTTAAAAAACATCTCTGACTGTAGTGAACTATTAAATAGCCCTGTCAATGATTCTGCCAGTTCCCTGAGCACTCTCAGGTGCATTCCATCCAACCCTAGACCCTTATTTATTTTCAGGGTTGAAGACCTTTCCTGACCCTGTCTCCTGTAATTGCCACATTCTCCATTTCTGGCATCCTCCTTGTATCCGCCTTTATGCCACTTTTCATGAAAGATCCATTATATCCCATTGTGAATACTAAGCAGAAGTAGTCATCATGTATAGCTGCCTTCTGCTCTTCCATCTCAATTACCCTGCCATTCCATCAGCCTTACAATGCCCCTCTTGTCTTCCTTTTTTCCCCAATGTATCTGAAAAACTGCTTTCCCCCCATTGATCTCCTCCACAGTATGCTGCTCAGCATTTACGTTTGCATCCTTGACTTTCTTATGGCCTCTCATACCTTTTCTTGGCATACTCTCCATTCATGTCCCTCTGTTTCTCTTTGTATCGGACAAAGGCCATTTTATGTCCTTACTGCCTCCCTGGACATCTTAGAAAATAAAATTTGTCTCTTGTTCCTATTGCTCTTGGTAAGCATTCTCATGCATTACTTAGTTGCCTTGAAAATTACCCCTTTAAATACTCCCCACCCGTCTTCCACCCCTGATCTTGCCCACACCAACCAACTTATCCTGGACTAATTCTCTCATCTGATTGTCTGCTTATCTGAACTCCAGAACCTCAGCCTTTGACAAGGGTATATTAGTTCCCAGGACCAGATTGAACCATTGGTGTTATGGTCACTGGACCCCGGCAGTACCCAGTCCACACTTCACTTACCAGTTCCACATTTCCAAGTTGTGAGCACCACATTAACTCACTGCCTCCACATGAGCTCTCTGAAGTTGCACCACTTGTCTTCTGTATACTGTTAACAGTAAATCCTGGGCCTCTCTAAGCAAAATCAAGCTATATTCAGCATGCCACAAACAAATCCTAATAGCTCAAGAACCACAAGTGCTAGACACAAAGTATGAGTGACAAAGTTATTCATCACAAAATTACCTTTCAAATGGTGGTATGCAAATAATAATATGTAATTTTTTTTTCTATGCTGGTTGAAACAGCAAAGAAAATATATTTTTCACTAAAACAGGCAACATAAGCCATACACACCATACCATAAACAAATGCGAATAACTCCTAAAGTATACATGATACACACCAAAATATCAGTGGCAAAGTCGTTCAGCACAAAATTACCTTTCCAACGGTGATATGTAGTCAAATATATATTATATTCTGTTACATTATATATTAAAGTATATAAGTGACTTCTCCAGACATTGCAAGGGCACACTGGAAGTCAGTAGCCGACTTCTGCAGGCGTCCTCATTACACACCAATGTATTTTACTGATGACTAAAGGCTTCTGCTAGGAGACAATGAGTTAAGCATGGCAGCCTGCATTGTGGGTTCCCTGACCAGGTACACTAGTTGGCAGTCCTGCAACATATCTAGAATGGCCTGATTTCCAGTTGGCTGCCAGAATGTCTCAATCTATGTCTGGCAGGTTGACATCCCTACCACTACTCCCCCCCCCACAGAGTTTTTCTCTGTTTCTGCCCCCAGCTCCAGATCTCCTTCATTCTTCTGTCCTGGCAGTCTATAGACCACCCTGTGTGCAACCCTTGGTCAGCATTGCAATTTATAGGATCCTATGGGTCTGGTGACTGATGATGCTGTAAAACCTATCAGTCCACTTTCTAATTTGCAGCTTATAAGGTCTCACCACTAGTGGCCACTAGCATGTGTATCTTCTCTCTTTTTCTTTCTTGAGCCTTGCATCAAATAAAAAGTTATGCTCCTGTTTACCTTTGCCCTGATATCGATGGCCATCCCCCTTGCTTCACTCCCACCAACCTCGCTCCCCCAAATGACCCGGCCTTTATTATTTCTGAGCTCTGTCTCAACCCCCAACCCCTATACACCCCCTAGAGCACTTCTGCAAAATCCACCCTGGCTGGGCCATTTGCTCATCCATCTCCCTGCCATCTTTGCCCTCGCCTAGATACCCTAAGCAGACTTACCATGTCTACCTCTCCCGCATCCCCGGGTCAGCTCATCCCACAATCCAAAGCAAAATACAGCTGGACCGACCACCCTAAGATACCTGACCTTGATACTCCTGTTGGCAGGTGATGTAGAAACCAACCCGGGACCTCAGACCCATCCTGCCAATCTAAAACTGCCCAAGGGGCTCAGAATGATGCATCTTAATATCCGCAGCCGCCTGAATAATTGCCAGAGCTGCAAGTTACCACTCTTGCACTCAAACCCGACATCTGCATTGTGTCAGAAACCTGGCTAAAACCCCAGCATAATGACTCGGAAGTCGCTATGCCTAGCTACACAGTCCTCCGGTATGACAGAATTGGCAAAAAGAAGGGTGGGGGAATTGCCATGTTCACATCCCGACTTGGTTCAATTCACCCCTATCCAGCTCCCATGCCCCCCCACCTATCAACGCCACGATGATCAAGCTCATCCTGCCGCACACCACCCCTGTGTTTGTGGCAGGGTTATACTGCACCCCCGCAACCCCAGCAAGTCACATCTCTGACCTCCTGGCCACACTCAAAAACCTGGCCACAGCTGGTGAGCTGTACATCCTTGGGGACTTTAACTACAATTGGTTAGACAAAAGCTGCTCAAAGCTTTCCTGCAGGGTCATGGCCCTTAACCTCTCTCAGCTGATCAAGGAACCCACACGCCTCAACACCAAATCCCAGCACCACTTCCTCCTGGACTGGGCCCTCACAACCCACCCGCACAGAGTCTCTAAAGCAGGCCAACTCCCTGACTCAATGAGTGACCACCACCTGATATATTTAATTAGAAAAGTGCATCGACCCACTAACAACTTGCCACCCAGGTCAGTCAGCTCCCAGCCTTACAAGTCCCTATGCCACTCCTCACTGCTAACTGATCTCACCTCAGCCGACTGGTCTTTCATCAAAATGGCGCCCACCATTAATCAAGCGTTTGACTTGTTCAGGCTGCAATTTCTCACTATATGGGATCTCCACGCTCCCTTGAGAACCGAAAGAGTAAGGGTTTCCCACCTCCCCTGGATCTCGGCAGACATATTCTCCAGCTGCCATGCCAGGGACCTAGCCTGGAAAAACCATAGGAAAACTGGCTCCACTGCCTCTTGCCAGCAATACCGGACCCTCCGCAATAAATGTACCAAAGCCATAAATCAGGCTAAAAAGCATTTCTTCCAGGCGGCCCTCACTTCCAATCTAAACCACCCTTCCAACTTCTGGAAAACTATTAAAACACTGCTCAATCCTCCTATACAGCCCCCAACCCCTTCCCTCAATATACAAGGCAAAAATATATCCGAGCCAAGCTCAGTTGCCTCTGCTTTCAACCATTTCTTTACCAGCTGCACTAAATCCCTACTCCCTGACATGTCTACACTGCCACCTATTCCAGAACCCCACACACCCCTGCCCCTCCATTCCTTATTCTCCTTAAACTGGTCTCCCCATCTGAAGTTTTATCCATCCTCACTTCCCTTGGACCCCAACAAAGGGAAATGCCCACTTGGCCTGGACGCTAAACTCTTACATCTTCGCACCCCGGCCATTTCCATCCCCCTGCTCGCCCATAAACTGCTCCTTCTCGACTGGGCAATCCCGCAGCCTGAAGGAAGCTCTAGTCGTACCACTGCCCAAAGGAGGGAACCCAGCTGATCCAGGGAACTACCGCCCGATCTCCCTCCTCCCCACTCTGGCCAAACTTCAAGAAAAGTTAGCCCTCACTCAAATCATGCAATTCCTTGAAGCAACCTCCTTCTTCACCCCTTTCTAGTCTGGATTTAGGAAATCGCACTCCACCATAACCGCGCTCCTTAGACTATCAAATGACATTACCTCAGGCATGGACAAAGGGTACATCACCTCAGCCATATTCATAGACCTGGCAAAAGCCTTTGATACCGTGTCCCACCCCAAGCTCATCACCAAACTGCATGATGCTGGCCTCTCTGGTCAAGCCATCAGGCAGTTACAGGTGTACCTCTCTGGCAGGTCTCAATCAGTCAAAATTGGCAACCAAATATCCCCCCACTCCCAGTCACTATGGGGGTCCCCCAGGGCTCCGTCCTAGGCCCAGTTCTTTTCTCAATCTTCCTAAACGACCTTCCACTATCCTGCCCTAACTCAGCTATCCAAATGTATGCAGACGATACCATCCTGTATGCCTCACGCCCCTCAGCAGAGGCCCTTAAATCTACTCTCCAACAAGATTTCAATGCAGTCCAAACTTGGCTTAGCTCAAATCAACTCATCCTAAACTCCAAAAAGACCGTATCCCTAACATTCGGCACACCACATAGACTCTCCAGGATAGGTGAGCCCACCTTCCAAACACTGGACGGCTCCACTTTGGAAGCCTGCACCTCCTTAGTACCTGGGTGTATGGCTGATCACCACTCTGACTTCGCTATCCACATAGACTCCCTGCAGAAAAATTGCACCCAAACTAGGTGCCCTTTAACGACTAACAAAGGGTGCCTAACCACCCAGGTCAGGAAAGAGCTTGTACTCAAAATTATTCTCCCCAACTTGACTATGGAGACGTGGGTCATGGAGCGGCCTCCCATCCACCCCAGCACCCTTTTGACCCCCTCTTTCACTCCTTCTGCCGCCTGATCCTAGACTGCCCCCCAACCTCCCACCACTGTCACCTATATACCGCGCTACGCCTCCCCTCGCTGCATACCAGATGACAGCTCCACTGTGCTAATCTCATTGCAAAACACTGGTCTAATTCCCTCCCCTCCTACCTCAGCTCCACTCTAACATCACAACCTTTGCCGGCTTACCCTCTGCGCTGCTCTGACCCTTATCTACTCCACATCCCTTTCATACGCACCTCGAAAGGCCAGTCATCTTTCACTTACAGAATGCCCTCCCTCTGGAATAAACTCCCTAGTGCCATCAGGCAGGCCTCCCCCTCCCCTCGGACTTTGTCCACTCTCCTCCAGGCACACTTCTCTGACACCTGCACCTGTAACATTCTGGTTAAAGAGGCCAAACCCAAATATCCACTTGGCACCTAGGGGTCTTATACCAACTATCATGCTGCATTGTACTAAGTAAACATATGTATAATATCTTTCAATGTTAATGTCATGACTTAAATCTCCCTAGTCCCTTTATGTTTTCTCACCACTGCTGAATCATACTGTATCAAGCTAAGTAATGAAGTATCTATCCTATTGTAACAATGCCTACTGTACCAATGTTTTCTCTAAGCACTACTATGTATTTTATGTTATATGCACCCAGGTCGCATCTGGAAACGAGCGGTTTATTTCCCACTCAGTATGCCTATCTGGTTAATCTCATTAATAAATAAATAAAAAAATAAACTTCTCACCTGATGCTGTCGTTAACTGTACCCACAGTGATTCTATCTCCCCATTCCCTCCCCTGATGGACACATGCTCTACTGCCTCTATGCCTTATACTGTAGAGAACTACTCTTCATCTTTTAACCTTGCCTCTATCTCATCTATACATGGTGTACTCAGATACTTCCAGGCCACAGTCATTATTCCAGGTGGCCCTTATTTCTGTAATGGCTACAAGGTCTAACTTTGCATCTGCCGCCATCACTTGGAGTTCATAAATTTTGTTATGTACTGTAGGTTCTTGGCATTAATGCAGACTGCCTTTCAGCTTGTGCCTATACCCTTCCCCTTTTCATCAGCTTCTCTTCCTTCAGCCTCTCCTTCCTTTCCTAATGTCCTGATTTTTCTGCTCCTTGCTAGCTTTGAGAGTTGCCCTCTTAGACACCTTTTTGTAACTGATTATGACCCCCTGCCTTGCTGCTTTCTTTTTTACTGCTCCTAGCTGCCATCTTGGGTAGTCTTGGCTAGGTTTCCTTTTTGCTTTCCATCTTCTATGATTCCTCCAGGCTCAGCCTCCCCACACTCAGTTTACCACCAATGTAGACATCAAATTTTTGCCCAAGCCCACTAACCCCCTCTCTTGGTGGATGAATGCTGTCACTCATTAAGAACCTCCTGTTCCAGAAGACCCCAAGCCTCCCATAAAATGGTGCCTGTCCTCCTGACATTATCCCTTCAATCACTAGTCAAGCTCTTTAATCTCCT
The DNA here is from genome assembly GCA_016271365.2 of Neoceratodus forsteri. NCBI lineage: Eukaryota > Metazoa > Chordata > Ceratodontiformes > Ceratodontidae > Neoceratodus > Neoceratodus forsteri. The sequence continues at coordinate 765,625,997 of CM057451.1, forward strand.
CCGTACTCACTCTATCCTTTGAACACTTGTGATGTCCATTAAAGCTTTCCAATGTTTCTCTGTTCACTACAGCTTTTTTTGAGGGACACCTTAAAAAAACTGTACTGTACAGCAAAATGTTGGGGAGTCTGCCTCCCTATTAGGGAGCTTTATGGGTGACTTCTTGATATAATAAATATCAATTAATACTGCCAATTCTGGTCTTTACCTTTATTGAACATCATGTGTGCCTTTAAAGTTTCTGTGCTGTTTGTATTGAAGTGTTTGCCTTTGGAGCATGAGCTGCCATTTGCCAACCTGTCATGCTGCTTCTCACTCTATCCTTCCCCTTCTCCACACAGGGATGACCTTAAAAAAGGCCAAGGAAGCCAAGTGTGCCTTAAATCTGTCCCTCCACCTTCAGAAGTTGTGCTTCACTGACTCAGTAGGCTGGTTCACCAGACCATTGATACCCAAGTGTACAAGCACTCCAAGCTTCTCCTCCCCTCCTTCTACCATCCTTCCTATCCTAGCCATGTCCCAGATAGCTGATGCACCTGGAAGGCATCTAACAACCCCCCCCCCTTTTCCACCATCCCACCACCTTCCCCCCATCATAGAGACTATTACTGTTAGGATACTTCTTTCTGTCTTCCTCCTGTTCTCACCACTGGGTAACACCAGGTCATCCTGTTCACTTCCTCTGTTCGGATCTGGTCCCTCCTCATGAAGGAGTTGGGTACCTGCACATCCTCCAGGGGTACACAAAGATTTGCTATTGGGATTTTGTGAGCTTGGATATTCTCCTAGTGACTGCTCCTGCCATTCCCTTCCCATCACCTACCAGCTGCTCCAACCAGTAGGTCTCTGGGGGAGTGGGGGGGGAGTGCATGAGGGTATCAGCTCAGCTGGTGTTGAAGCATGGATGCAGTATCTCCTCACTTGCAGCAACCATCTGTGCATGGAGCTCCACAAATATCCTGCATGTGGATCAGTGTCTCTTCCTCCAAAGCGTAACTCGGGAGATGAACACCTCACAGTTCCTGCAGATGATTATCTCCCCACTGTACCTGTGCTCCTTACTGTCTGCTGTTTTACTTTCCACCATGACATGAACCATCTGAAGAAATGGCTCATTGTACCAGCTTCATTGGTAAAGTCTGGTTCAGAACACTCTCCTCCTACCTCTCATCCTCCCTCTCACCCCCTACTTACTCCTCCCTTTCCCTCAGGAGTAGGGATGCTGGCACCCTTGCCATTCCATTTAGGACTTCATCAGCTGGTTAGGCATCTTTCTCCCACTGCTTCCTCAAGATCTGGAATTCACTTCCCTCCTCCATAAGTAATGCCCCTTCCCGCCGCACCCTCCCCTCTCTCCTTCAAACCTTCACCTCCCCTACCTGTAACTGTTTCTAAAACCCTTCACCATCCTATATTACTACACTGCTACTCACTAACTCCTTTGTACTAATCCTACATGGGTTCATTTCCTGAAAAGCCTTATACTGGGAGTCTAGCTGGTACCTGTTATTGTAAGCACTTATTTTCTACAATTGCATTATTACCAGTTGACATGTATTCTTATTATCATTGTATTCTATGCATTGTACATTGCCCTTGTTCACTCCCCACCCCAGGACGCAACTGGAAATTAGTTATTCTGCTCAGTATGTCTTCATGGTGAAACTTTTAAGTAAATAAAATAAATAAATGGCAAATACATCTGTTCCCTACTTCCTGGATTTCATCAGTTCTGATGTGCTGAATAACATGACCACTCCATCAGTACCCTTTGATTCAGCAGACTCTGCCTATTTTGGATTATAACCTTTTACAAATTAGAAAGGTTTCCTTCAGAAAACCATTTAACATTTGCCCCAACTCAGCTGGCTCATCTTCAGTTGAGGTTTTCCAAAAAAGCAAAGCCAAGGGACATAGTCAACATTCTGTAAAAGATCACAAGACATGCCACAAATTGTCAGAAGCAATGAGAAATGCTCTTGAAGAAGTGTATAACAACAAAGTCATCATCATCAAACTTACAGACAAGGGAGGCAACACAAAAGTGCTAAACACTGATGACTTAATGAATGAGACTGTGGTAAAATATCCGTTTCTGATTAATGAAAATGCAATCCTTCTTTGTGTGATAAAATCCTTGTTTCAGGAGCACAGAACATGACCAGCCATCTCAAGGCTTGTGGACAATGAAGAGCTGTTAAAATGCAAATAATGTACGTACTGTGTGGAAAAGAGTCCGAGCAATGTCATCATGCCACCATAATCACAGGGGTTGCAAAGCCTCATTTCAGCAGAATTATAGTGGCCACAAATGTAATCAAATCAATCAATTAAATCAAATCAAAACTTTATTTATAAAAAGCACCTTTCCAAAACCAAGGCGCTTGTACATAATTCATTAAAATAAATCAAATACAATTAATTAAGACCATAAATAAACAGGTTAAAACTCATATCTGCGGCATTAAAAATCAGTATATGCCAGACTAAAAAGAAATGTCTTGAGTTCTACTTTAAAACTTTGGACAGTTGGGCAATCTCGCACCTGACGTGGTAGAGAATTCCACAGGGTTGGGACCATAAAACTTAAAGACCTGGCCCTCGATGTCTTTAAACAAACCCTGGGAATCTCTAGCAATTCCTCATCAGTGGATCGGAGAGGACGGGAGGACAGTAGGGATGAAGGAGCTATTGCAAATAACCAGGTCCCTGGTCGTGTAGGGCCTTATAGGTCAGCAAACTGACCTTAAAGGTGATCTGCCACCGTACTGGCAGCCAGTGCAGTACGTGAAGCACAGGCATTATATGACTGGTCCTAGATGAACCAGTCAATAGCCTGGCTGCCATATTCTGCACAAGCTGCAGGTGGCAGATATCAACCCCCAATAACCCAAGGTAAAGGAAGTTGCAGTAGTCAAGGTGGGAGGTAATGAAGGCATGGACCAAAGTTGGAAGATCATTGTAAGAGAGGCAAGGGGTCATGACTCCCCACCAAGCTCCTGGTATTGACTGTGGGAGGCCCAGCCATGGCCTTTTGTGGAATTCCCCAGGGATCTACAGCTGTTTGGCTTGCTCTGGGCCTACAGAGACTAACCCTGTCCCCTGTTATAACAGCATGGGGTTGAGTTTAAAAGGTGTTTACACCCTCACTGTTTCCTCTCTTCCACCTCAGCTCATGCTGAAGAAGGGCATTGGATCAGCTGGTGGGTAAGGAGCATCAGAATACAAGTTAGCAGTGGCATGTGGTGGCTTTGTGTAAGCCATGGTCAGCACGTGGTGGCTCTTTCTGAAGCACTACTAGAAGTGGCAGAGAGCAGGGATGGGCAAATCCACAAAAGTGCAACCCAGGATAAAAGTACAGGACAGAGGTGCAGCAAAGCCTGCAATGGTCTTCATCTCGGACGGAGACCAGGTAAGGTATGCCACAAAAGTGAAGGGGTTTTCTCCTCTAGTCAGAGAATGGACTACCAACAATTGTCAGACTTAGCAAGGCACCCCCAAGCTAGTTAAGCCCTGCTGCAGGGGTGTAGGAGAGGAAGACTCCCATACACTAGTGGCTCCAAGCTGAGTGCCTTTCCTCAGGGGCTGTCCTTTCTTTGCCTAGTGCTGACTTTGGTGTGAACTACCAGTGTACCCCTACGTCAGGGCCATTCTGTCTCACCCTTCCATTCCCCACTTCTTCTCTAAACTCAGGGCTGGTCAAGTACAGAGTATTGTAGGGCCTAGTGGTAGGGTAAGGTGGACGTGTGTGTTACTGTAAACACAAAAGTCAGTGATGTAGAAAGAGGCCACCCCATTATAGTCGGAGTCGGTGATGTCCATAACACTTTGTGAGTGAATCCACTGCAGGGAAAGATTGGACAGCTGTGAGACACAGAACAACTAGACACATGAGAACTGGTGACTAACTAAATGACTAGGAGCTGTGAACCAGCTAGAGAATAGCAAGTGGTGAAGCCCTGGAGAAACTAGTGGAATTGCTGGTGGGAAATGGACTACAGGACCCCAGACAACATGGATTCACTAGGGGAAGGTAATGTCAGAATAATCTTATCGACTTCTTTGACTGGATGACCAAGGTAACGGATAAGGGACAGACAGTCAACATAGTTTACTTGGATTTTAGCAAAGTCGCTGACTCAGTCCCCCACAGGAGGCTGGTCAAGAAGTTAAGGAACTTAGGGATGGAGGAAAAAGTTGGAAAATTGGGTGTAGAACTACAGTAGCTTATAGGTAGAACACAAAGGGTGGTGGTTAATGGTGAGTATTCAAAGGTAAGGGAAGTAACAAACGAAGTAACTCAGGGGTCAGTACTGAGCCTGGTCCTTTTCTATGTGTTTATTTACAGCATACAGTGGTGCCGGCCATAATGCAATGCAATACATTGTATTGAATGCCATGTCACAAAATACTGCATGGAAAAAGGGTTTCGTTGCCATTGAATTACACTGTTCCTTGCAGCATGCTGCAAAATTTTGCAGCAATACTGCAAGGTATTGTGTTGAATCATGGCTGGTGCCACTGTAAGGGAAGATCTAGGCATCACTCTTGACTGCAGGCTGACATTTGAAAAACAGGTGTCAGCAGTAGTCAGGAATGTTTTTTTCCATCTTCACACTATTGCCCGAATTATACCATATTTGGTGCCAGCTGACGTCGAGATGGTTGTCCATGCCTTGGTCACCTCCAGATTGGATTACTACAATGCTCAGTACCTACAGTAGGTCTATCTGGAAATTTGATGCACTGACTGCAGTTAGTTCAGAATGCCTTGGCCCAGTTGGTGGTGAGAACTCCTTGTAGTGGCCACATCATGCCGATGCTGCGGACTCTGCATTGGCTTCCTGTTCAATGGCATATCATCTTCAAGATTTGCTTGATAACATTCAAGGACCTATACAGACTAAGTCCAAGCTACCTGAAAGATCTTCTGGAGTGCTACACTCCTTCTCACCCCCTCTGGTCCACAGATGCAGGTTTACTTCTGGTCCCCCATTCCCATTTAAAACAGTCCAAGAGTAGAACCTTTGGAGTTGTGGCCCTTTACTGTGGAACTCTCCCAGAATCATTACGCTCTGCCCCAACTGTGGATACCTTTAAGCACAGATTAAAAACATACTTATTTATACAAGCCTTTCCAGATTACTAAATAACTCTAGATGCTTCTATCTTATTTACTGCTTTTATTTATATTTTAATGTATTTATTTTGCTATTATTTGAATTTGTAACTCTACACTTTTTTTTTTTTGCTGTTGTGAGGTGCTCTGAGCTGTTGGAAAGGGTGCCATATAAATAAAAATGCCGTGTCTAAGAAGTGAAGGGCAGTAGGTTAAAGAGTTATTAGAGTTACTGAAATTCCCTTCTTCAGTATCCTTAGATATGTTGTATGCCTTTATTTACAGTTGGAAAATCATCTACAGATGCTGCTTGGATCTGCTTGTCAGAGCACAATTCAAGTGAGATAAACTTTTTTTTTCAATTGTTTAATCAGGAGTAGCACACTAAGCTAAAAGCTTGTTTACAGGTGACTTGCTTTGGGTCACACAGTATACAAGTGAGGGCAGTGGGATTCAAACCCAGGTCTCCATATTTGCAGCTCAGAGCCTTAAACCACTGCGCTATACTGCTTTCAGAGGGAAAACTTATCTTGATTATGTTCGTCTAACTCCTTAAGACCTTAAATGGTGTTATGCAGGTCTACCAATACTTCCTTTATTGTAATTTTTTGCAGAGATCAGCCTCGTCTACATTTGCTAAGAGTCTGTCTTATGAATTTTTACATACAGAATTTGCACTGGGAATGAAACATAACTCTGCAAAAGAGCTTTCTCATTAACTTCTGGTAAGATAATTGAGTCATCTACTGACCCGCCTTCCAGCATCCTGATGGAATTTTCTGCTGTTGGTTTGTCTGCATTAAAGTATGCTTTGCATACTGTACAATATTGTTCATATTAGCTGCACTCTTATCTTTATTAAAATGATCATGAGTACTCTTAAGTCTGGCTTTTCCATGTAGTAATGGCCACATAACCTGTAAAGTAGGGGTGCATGTAACCATTTGAGTATCTGACACTACTTCCCTCAGTGTGCTCATTCTGTTTATGCCTCTGACAGCACTTGCAGCATAGGGCTGATGCTTGAGCATAATAGTAATTTTGTGACCCTTATCAGAACCAGGTGTTTTGTTATTACTGCTTTTTCTTTTGCTACTTTTTTTGCTACTATGTTTGTTTGTTTTGGTATAGGTAGACTCTCTCCTACTCCCTCCATCATTATTTAAAATGGTTCATTTCATTGTTTTCCTGGCTCCTCGTAGTAACCGTAATTACTAATAATTATAGTGGTGAACACTTACTGTTTCCGAGTTCTCTACTAAAGAGATCAGAAGAAAGGGTTCTGAAAGAACTCCTTAAACTGAAAGTGGACAAAGCAATGGGGCCTGATGGAATTCACCCCAGAATTCTAAAAGAATTAAGGGGAGAACTAGTGACACCACTGACTACCCTTTTTGACAAATCATGGGAGGATGGTGTGGTACCTGAGGACTGGAGGAAGGCAGATGTGATTCCCCTTCACAAATGTGGGAGCAAGACAGAGGCAGGAAACTACAGACCTGTCAGTTTGACCTTTGTGGTAGGGAAAGTGATGGAATCACATCACTTCTGAAGGAAAGAATTGTTGTGTACCTAGAGGCCAGTGGGGCACAGGACCCAAGGCAGCATGAGTTCACAGTGGGAAGGTCATGTCAGATGAATCTAATTGATTTCTTTGACTGGGTGACCAAAGTAGTAGACCAGGAAGGGGCTGTGGACATGGTCTACCTAGACTTTAGCAAGGCATTTGACACAGTTGCACACAAAAGATTAATAATCAAATTAACCAGCCTGGGAGTGGGTCCCAGGGTGGTAGTCTGGGTAAAACATTGGCAGGACAACAGGACACAGAAGGTAATTGTAAAAGGAGTCCACTCTGAAGAAAGAGGGGGTTACTAGTGGGGTACCGTACTGGGTCCAGTCCTTTTTAATGTCTTTATAAGTGACATTGCAGAGGGACTGGAAGGAAAAGTATGCCTCTTTGCAGGTGACACAAAGATCATCAACAGGGTTGATACACAAGAGACCTAGATGGATCTCCTACATTCTTAGCATATCAAGACTCCTTAGTACTTGGCTTGGTTCACTGGAATGGTACTCCTGAATTTTGGACCAGAATTTTGGTTGTCGAAAGGCCTGAGAGTGATCACTTCCCGGTAATTTTAAGGTGACTTCTTTCATACTGTCAGTAACTGGCCTTCTTCCTCAAACACTGAAATGAGCAATTGTGGACTTGAAGTAACATATGCCAAATGACTTAGATGGACTGAAACAATTGAGTCAGATGTTAAAAATTATTGGGGGACAACTATGTCAGTAAACAGGATATAAACTTACCCTTTGATGAATTAGTATCAGATTTAGAAAAGCTCCTTCTCCAACTTAAATTGATGTTACATGAAGAGAGAGAGAGAGAGAGAGATTAAAAATAAAACAAATATTAATGAAGGGGATGATTTGATAATGAATGCAGGGCAGGAAACAAAGACTTATGTCACTTATTAGAGTGGCAAAAATAAAATAAAAAATAAGCAGATTACAGGAACTAAAACAGGCAAGAAAAATCATATAAAATCATATAAAATTCTTCTGTGGATTAAGAAAAGAGAATATCACAGATTACAATGGGAGAATATGTTAAAAGCCATTTGGGAACAAAATCAGCAGTCCTTCTGGAAACTAGTTGCAAAAGGATACGAGTACAAAGAAGAAACAGACTGTTACATCTCAAAGGACAATTGGATTCATCATTTCTCTGATATATTTTTTGATCCTTCTGCTCAGAGCTTCCAGATGTATGAGGAATGCCCAGTTATTACACCCTTAATAATAAATAGGCAAGAGGCTGAAGTAGCTATCCAGGCACTGAAACTAAATAAAGCCCCAGGTTCTGACAAAATCCCTTCAGAAGTGTTTTTGTGTTTGGTGACCAACTGGGAAGATTAATCTGACGATGTTTTTTAATAAGTGTATTGTAGAGGAAAGAGTCTTTAATTCATGAAAAGGCTCTGAAATAGTTCCTATTTAAAAAAAAGGTAATAGGCAAGATCCTAATATGTATAAACCCATCAGTTTAATTGACATTTGTGCAAACATTTGTGCTAAAGTTGTTGAAAGGAAATTAAAAGAGGAACTTAAAAGGCTGTGGGACATTTCCCTACTTCAGGCCAGCTTTAGAGAAGCCGTTCCACTTCTGACAACTGTTTTCTACTTCAAAACTTATTAAAAAATATGATAAAGTTAGAGGCCAAAAGGTATACATAGCATTTACTGACTTCAGTGCAGCCTTTGATTCAACACATAGAAATACTCTGTGGAATCTTATGAAGGATTGGGGTATTTCCCCATCTTTGATAAATATCATCAGAACCTTGTCCCCTGAATCCCCCCCAGGAATGATGGACACTACAACAGTTTAACTTGTTGGTTGCTTGTTGGCAAATTTATTAATGGCATAAAGAATATATTTAAATCCATAGATGTTTATCACTTTCACAATTCAATGCTACACAAAATTATCTTTCAAAGCTTCCTGGTTCTGACCTCTGTCCTTCTTCTGGTCATTCTTCCATCTTGGCTTTCAGGGCCCGGACACCACAAATCCGGCCCCCTCCTTCACACCAGAACCAGGCCAGTTCCAGCTACCTGGGCTTTTGCCCTCCAGGCCCGGACACTTCTGAATCCAGCACCTGGACCTATCCTCCTCCCTGCTTTGCCACCATGTCCTACCCTTCCCCCTTCCTCCCCCCCGCTGCCCCCTTTTCTTTCTTCCCACTCCCATGGGTATCCTTGCCCCTCCTTACCAGGAACTGTGACCTAGCCCCCTGGCCCAAGGCTGCCTCCTCACAATGGAAACACTGGGCCTATGCCCAGGGCCCCTAGGGCACTCAATCTGCCCTCCAGTTCTTTCCTTTGTGCCAAATCACTGCCCCCCCGAGCCTTCCTTAATAAAGGTGGTAGGGTGGGAAAAATTCCCAGCAAAAGAGATCATCCTGCCTGAGTCCTGGCCTAATATACCCCTACAGGCCCCTGGTCAGGACCCCCTTTCGGCTCCTCCCCCCAGCCAATCCCTGAGGCTCTAGCATGCCCTTGTCATTTTACACTTTACCTGCCTGGTGATGTCACCAGTCCCCACCCATTATATTCATCTGCTCCCCCAACCCCTTCCCCTCCTGTGCCTCTTCCTGGCAGGGATCATTAGACAACCTGGCATGCTTTTTAGTGGCAACCCCATTGTCCCCTGAATCCCCCCAGGAATGATAGATGCTACAACAGTTTAACTTGTTGGTTGCTTGTTGGCAAATTTATTTACGGAACAAAGAATATATTTACAACCATAGATTTTTATGACTTTCACAATTCAATTCCACACAAAATTATCTTTCAAAGCTTCCTGGTTCACGCCTCTGTCCTTCTTCTGGTTGTTCTTCCATCTTGGCTTTCAGGACCTGGACACTGTGAATCCAGCCCCCTCTGCCACACCAGAACCAGACCAGTTCCAACTACCCGGGCTTTCACCCTTCAGGCCCAGACACTTCTGAATCCGGCACCTGGACCTATCCCTCTCCCCGCTTTACCACCACATCTGGGTTCCTTGTCCCCAGCCCGTGTATCCAACCCCCTCCCCTTCCTTATCCCCGCCCCCCCTTTTTCTTCTTCACTGCCCTCCTCCAGCTTTCTGTAATGGACAGAGGGGTTCTCTCTTGTGGGCTAGTATCTAAGACCTTTGCTGGCTATCTGGTTCACTAGCTCCCCAATAGGCCTTAGGAATAGGTACATGCCAAACTCCAACAGGTGGACCCCATCAGACCTGTACACTGCAGGCTGGTCAAAGGAAATGTCCTTGGGCTGCAGGTGCACCCCCCAATTTTGATTTCTGCCCTTGCCACCCTTCTATTTAACTGCTGCCTGACTTTCTTAATCAGGCAGACGTCCTTCACCCCCCTTTCAAACCCTCTGAGAGGTGATGTCGCACCAGCTGATTGTTACCCTCAGCCACCACCCTCTCAATTTCTCCAAATCTCCCATGATGTTCTGCCCCAATGCCCCCCATGGCAGGACCCCCAAATCATTGCCTCCCAGGTGTCTAATAAGGCAATCTGGTGTGCCCCATTGCAAATTTAATTCTTCTATCAGGGGCATGAGCTGTTACCACCTCATCCCCCTAATGCCTTTCCATAGCACCCTAGTATTCTCAGTGTTATAGTTCAACTCCGATCCTCTGGAGGTGGCGACCGCAAACCGTTCAGCCCAATATATGAAAGAATGCTCCTCTATCCAGATTTTCCTCTTGGAACCTGCCATGGAAAACAAAATAACAGTGTGAGTTTCTGTTGTCAATACCTGATATACCTCCTACAGCATCTGGACTTCCAACACCCCATCTTCTGTACCTCCACCACTGCAGCCCTTGTTTCTGCTGCCTCTGTGACTGTCCCAATCTGAAACGAATGTGGGGCAAATTTACTTGGATCTTCTTTGAGAAACATCAGAGCCCTCTTGAGTATTGCCCCTAACTGAAACCCCATGACCAGGGAGCCGTCCCCATGTCAGAACAAAACTCTCCCGGCCCTCCCCTGAGTGCTCCTGTATATCTCCAATGCATTCACGGTGCAGCTGGCAGACTGCAGTTGTCTCACCAGTGACAACTGGGTCCCCCTCCCCCCTTGGTCCATCTTAGACCTGGCCAGGGTAATGACCACCCTGTCATGTCCCCATAGGATGTCCTCATGCTGCAAAGCTTACTCGCCAGCTGCCTTTCATGGGGTCACCACTCCCTCCCCCCGGAATGCCCCTGCTGTGATAACCGCAAACACAGCCCAGAATAGTGCCCCCTCTTGGGCCAATGTGCATACCTTCTAGGTTGCCCCTAAGACCTTTTCCAGCAACTTCCCTCTTATGGAGTGCCTCCTGTCTACCCTGGCCCCTTGACCCCTCCGCCACCCCACACCACGCATTTTATGGTCCTACTGGCTCCTATATCAGGCCAGCCCCTGTCCTGGCATACCCATCTGATGCCAGCTAAGTGCACAACCATTGTGGCATGGGCCAGCCCTTCTTCCCACAGCTCCACCATGAACCTCCTTACCTGCTCGTCCTGGGCCGGTTCAGCCCTGTCCCACCCATACTTCCTTCTGAAATCCTGAAACCTGACCCATCCTGTCTCATAAGCCCTCAATGTGTGTTAGCTGTCCAAGATCCCCAGTACAGCACCCTGGCTGTGTCCCTCCAGCCACCCACATCCAGTCTGGGATTCTGGTCCTGTGTGGTGCTGCCTGAGACTTCAGCTCCTGAAACCTGTCAAGCTGTAAACAGGAAAGACTGTCAGCCACTTGGTTCCTCAGCCCCTCAATGTGCTGTGCTTTGAAAGATATATTTAACTGCAGCCCCAACAAAACCAGTCACCTAAGCAGCCTTCTCACCATCTCCACCCTACCCCATTGCCTATTAATGACTTCCTCCACTCCTTTGTTATTGCACCAAAACAATATGTGCTTCCCTTGTATCCTATAGCCCCACACTTCCACAGCCACCCATATCGGGAAGATCTCCAAGATTGTGATATCCTTCAACACCCCCCTTTTTCCCATGATGCTAGCCAAGAATCTGACATCCATTCCTCTTGAACGTAAGCCTCCATTCCCAGGGCACCTGAAGTGTCCGTGAACACTTCCAAGTCTGCATTCCTTTCCCAATCTTCCTGCCAGAATGTCACCTCATTGTAGCTGTCCAGAGACTCCTCCCATACCCAGAAGTCCTCCCGTGTGCCTTTCAACATATTCACCCAGTGGTGCAGCAGGCGAGTCTTCCCTATGGCCCTTCCCAGCCTTCTTGTGAATGCCTTGCCTGGGCTGATGGCCTTGCAGGCAAAATTAAGGTGCCCCAGCAGCTATTGCATCTGTACCAGTGGCACCCTCTGCATCCCCATAACCTGGGCTAGTAGGCCTCTAAGGTGTGTCACTTTATCCCTGGGAAGCCTAAAACAGCCCTCCTCTTTGTCCACCTTTATGCCCAGGAATTCCAGCTTATGGGTGGGGCCCTCCATCTTGCCCTATGCCAATGGTATACCCACTTGTCGGTACATTGCCTTAAAGTCCCACAACATCCCTTGTGCCTCAGCCCTGGATTCCCTGAAGAGGAGGAAATTGTCCAGGTAGTACACCCCCTCCTGTGCCCATACTGAACCCTGAATACCCACTGCATCCAGGTGCTGAATGCTTCAAAGGTGGAACAAGCCACTGAGCAGCCCACAGGCATGACCTTGTCGAAATACATGCCCCCTTGAAACTGAAAACCCAACAGGTCCCAATCCTCAGGCCAGACAGGTAAAAGCTGAAATGCTGATTCTATGTCCGTCTTCACCAGCCATGCCCCTTTGAGAGCCCTGATTAGCTCTAGTGCCTGTTCCAGAGAGGCATACAACACTGCCCTAAGGTGATCAGGTATGCCCTCATTTACCGATGAGCTCTCAGGTTAGGATAAGTGATGGATCAAGCGGAATTCCTCTGTCACTTTCTTGGTGACGATACCCAAAGGGGAAACTTGGAAATGCTCATGGGGGGGCTTCCAATGGGCCCTCAACCCTACCCACCCTGATTTCCTTCTCTATCTTGGCCCCTACCATCTCCTCTTTCCCCTTCACTGATCCTAGATTCTTGGTCCACGTCCTTGCCTGCCCCCTTGAAACCCCAGTGGGAAGTCTGCCTGGAACCCTACCCTGAGCTGCTCCGCCACCTCCCTATTTGGATAGTCTATGTTCCATTCCTCCACCACTGCTAGGGAGATGAGGGTGCATGCCAGCACATAACCCCATCACCCTTCACTGTGTACCTTGCTAACGCCATCCCCCGGAACCATAGTGTTGTCTTCTATGACTGTCCCCCAGCCCCTGCCCTGACCCCCCGGTGCTCCAAAAGGAATGTTCATGGTACTGTCCCCCATGCTGTCCAACTCTGTCAGCCCCCTGCTGGCAGCTAGAGACTGGGTGCAACCCCCACACTTGGAACAAATGTGCCAGAACTTACAATTGCCCCATGTACAGGTGGCCTTGTTGTAACCCCAACATGCCCAGGACACTGTGGTAGCTGCAGCCTTCCTTACATGTTCACCCCCTGGCCCACCCACTTCCCCAGAGAGGATCCTTACCCACAACTCTGAGTGGGGACAGTCCCATCTTAGATCCCCTTTTGCCACCATCCTCTTCTGGAATGCCTCGTCATACTTGAGCCAGCCATACCCAACTTTGCCCTTGTATGCATCTCTGATAATGGACATGAATATCAGTAGGGGGATGGCAAGCTCTGGTTATTTTTTTAATCAACTTACCGCCAGCTACCCTGTGGGGTTTTTGCAAACTGTCCCCCAGCAGCACTAGGCAAAAAAAGGGGAGGTCTGTAATGTGCCCCGCATATGCCCCATGTAGCTGCTGTATGCTCCCGCAGGCTCTGCCCCGTGTATCAGCATTGCAGTTCAGTTACCCCCCAACAGGTACTGGGCCCCCAAAACCTCATTCCTCACTTTCTGTCTTGTTCTTTTTTTTCTGGACCCCTCTGGGCTGCCCCTGATCAAGGGCCCCCCCGTGGGCCGACCCCCCTTGCTCCCTGGGGCCGGGCGTATCCACTCGTCCTGCTACTCGGTGCCCGTCACCTGCTGGCATCCCTGTTATTCTCCTGCATGATCTACACCCCTGCCCTTTGGCAAACTGGGCCAAAGCCTCCCCGCAGGGCCTTGTCACCCCCACATGGCATGTGCCACCACGCCCATTATGCTAGGCTGGCACCCCCACTTGGGCATCTGGCTCCTGCTCCTGCTCCTTGCAGATTGCTACCCTCCTCTAGGCTGTAATGAGCTCAGCTCATCCCTGAATCAGGACATGGCCATCCACCTTGCCAGCAGGCTAAGCCCCAAAATAGGCACTCAACCCCCCCGATACTGAGGTAGTTACTGCTTATTTTCCCATTGTCCTTTTCCTTTTTTTTTTGGATCTCATAGGCCCATGTGTTTGCCATCACTAGAAAGGCCTTCACCCATCTCCCCAAACCCCCTGTTTGTCTGGCATGGTGTGGTCATCCTGGCCCCCAAACAAACCCACACACCGTGCTGCGCCTCTTGCACTCCCCTCACCTGCTGCAGGCCCACACCCTAAATGTAAGTAGTAAGGAGTAGTAGTAGTAAGTAGTAAAAAATGTTTATACATACAAAAAATGAATAAGGATATCTCCACTGAGCCGAAGCTCCTTTACAGTGAGATCCAGGTGTCATTTCCAGTTACTCTTATAAGTTAACAATATATAACGAAGGAAAACACATATACACTATAATTATACATCAATAAATATAACACAGTTCCAAATCATAAAATGAACTAGGACAAGAAGAACATACAAAAAACAATGATTAATTCACAGTATACATGTAATACAAGTTACAATCTACCATCATAAGATTCAAACTATTTCCCATCATAACTAATATTTTCGATAAGCCATTGTTTAATTTGGTGCAACTGGAAATTTCCCTCAAGGGGTCTAAGCTTCCCAGGCAATTTATTCCATATAGAAGGTCCGATATTTAAAAAATGCTTATCCCCCCAAGCCGTTCTACGACTTGGGACTGCACAGTCCAAGTAATTAGCAGAGCGCAGACCCTCAATAGGTCTTTTTATTTTAATGGACTCAGCCATATATTTAGGGACTTTTCCTGAGATACATTTTAACATTATCATAATTGTACTAAGAGCCTGCCTTTGAGACAAAGTATGCCAGTCTAATTCTTTATACATATCTACTCTATGTGCCCTCTTTGCAGCTCCCAGTATAAATCTAATTAATTTATTATACATAACATCAAGCTTATATAGTTGCTCTTTAGAGCATTCCATATATATCAAATTACCATACTCCAATATGGGTAGTACAACAACAGTTACAACTAATTTTCTAATTTCCAAAGACATACTATTTCTTACCTCATATAATGACCCCAAGCACTTACCAACTTTAGTAAAGGTACTATCTATATGACTGTCCCATTTAAATTTTGTATCTAAATACACCCCCAGATATTTATAACTAACAACTTGTTGCAAGATTCTTCCTGAAAATGTTTTAATTTGTAACCCCTCATATTCAGTTTTAGACCCGTAACCCCTATGAAACACCATTACCTAAGATTTTTTTTCATTCAAAACCAATTTAGATCTAAGCAAAAATTCCTGTAACTGATCAAAAGCCTGTTGTAATACTATTTGAATAGTTCTTTCTGATGAATCAGCAAAATATACAACTGTATCATCAGCATAAAGATGGTATTGTAGCTTTGGTTGTTCAAACCCAAATCATTCATATATAATTATATAGTATAGGACCAAAATGGATCTTGTGGGACTCTGACACAATCAATTTCATATCAGATGACCACTCTCTAATAGTCACTTGCTGCAATCTTGAGCCAAGATAATTTGAAACCAATTTATAACCGACTCAGACATACCACAGGTTTTTAGTCTGGACAGGAGGATGTCATGGTCCAGCATGTCAAAGGCCTTAGAAAGGTCAACAAAATTGCTCCCACTGGCATCCCCTGTCCATGCTCTCCATTATATCTCCTGTGACCTTTATATGGCAGTGTTTGTTCCATGTTCGGTCTAAAGCGGATTGATAAATGTTATGATTTCATTATCTTTCAGATATACCTGTAATTGTTTTGCAACTATTTTCTCAAAAATTTTAGAAGTTGTTGGTAAAAGAGAAATTGGTCTATAATTTTCTAATAATAACCTAGATCCTGTCTTATAAATTGACACAATATTGGCAGTCTTCCAAGTTTGAGGTAACTCCGCAGAGAGAAGAGACAAATTAAATAAATTTGCTAAGGGTAAATCAATAATAGGGGCTGCATACTTTAATAAGATAATAGGGATACCATCCATACCTTCTGCTTTATTAGTATTAATTTGAAATAATAAATCCCTAACATCTCCTCTAGTAATAGAAGTAAACTTAAACTCAGCTTGTATACCAGATTGTGCATAAACTCTATCTGTATCATTTACCTGGGAATTTCTCTGTAGAACCTGATTTACATCTCCTCCACCCAATTGTAATTCATTAATACCCATATTTGTAAAAAAAGGTATTAAACTCATTAACCACTTTGTTTCCCAAATCCATCTTATTACCATTAATTTGAAATGATTAGGATATCCCAAGCTAAGTCCCTTATGCATCTTATTTATTGTGTTCCAAAATACTCTTGAGTTTTCCATCATTTCTTTAGACAATTTTTGTTACAATAGGCCAATCTAGCCTTTCTAATTTCCTTGTATATAAATTTCTAATTGCCTATATTTATGCCAGTCCTGGTCTCTCTTGCTAATTTAGCTTGTTTCATGCCTTATCTCTAGCTCTTTTAATTTTAAACAAACCTGAATCATACCATGGCGCTTTGTTTGATTTTAGCAACCTAGTTTTTATAGGAGCATGTTTATTGCAAATTTGTATTAAATCCTTTTGAAACATATCCACACATCCCACACTGGGAATTAGTTCTAGTCTCTCCCAGTTATAATTTTCTAATTCCTGCATAAATTGAACATAATCAAACTGTTTAAAGACTCTAATTTGCACAACATTCTTAGATGTCTTTCTAGATTTCTGATTTCTAATACAGAAAATTATCTGATGATCTGACATTGAGTCTGGTAACACCCCACTCTTTATAAACTTTTCTGGATTTGTAGTAAAAATAAGATCTAACATAGTTGAATTACTGGGATTTACTGCATTTAACCTAGTAACATCTTGTAACAGTTGCACCAAATTCAATGTAGTAGCCATATCAATTAGACTACGATGGGCATCTATAGTTCCCCAATCGACATTTAAATCCCCAATTATCACAATTTCATGTGAATTTTGATAATTTTTCAGTACATCCTGTATTTCAGAGAAGACCATTAAGCTGCTTTTAGGTGGATGGTAAATGCCAATCAATAAGATGGGTTTAGAAATAGGTAGTTTTAATTCTAATGGTAACAATTCTGAATCAATCCAATTATACAAATCTTGCAATTCCCTAACATCAATCCAATTTTTAACATAAACTAATAATCCCCCTCCTCTTTTGGATCTGTCTTTTCTATATATATAGAAATTTTCCAGGGCTATATCATTATCTTGAATTTTTGTATGCAGCCATGATTCAGTAATTATTAAAATATCAGGCTTATAATAAACCACCCACTCTAGATACTCAATTTTCTTAAGCAAACTACAAATATTAATATGCACAATTTTCAATCCTTTTTCATTCAACATTTCAAATGTATGATCATGATTCAAATCAGCAACAGGCCCAGGATTTAACTGAACATCCCACTTAACATTAACCCTATAATTACAAACCGTTTACCCATTCTAGACATTTTAAAATATAAACATTTCCCTTCACTAAATAATTTCTAGATTTGGCACTTTCTAAAACAGCATTATGTCCCCAGCCACATAAAGTTCACTACCCATATACACCCATTGATCAAAGTTGTCTCAATATGGATATTCAATAAAGAGGCATGAATGTCCCTCTCCACCCAATTAGAACATTTCTCTCTCCCATCATAGTTCCCCTATACTCTATTGTCAAGTATGGACATTCTATAAAGGATTTTCCATTCTGAGCAGAATTTTCACATACTAAAACTGGCACCCTACCAGAACAATTCCCCACCATAACATCAACATTGTGAAAATTTAAACCACCCTGTTAATCAGACTTTAATTATAATAAAATAATGAGCAACTACCTCATTATATCAGGGATAATCCTATAAGGTAGAATCTCAGGTAATCCACTTAGTAAATACTATATAAAACTTAAGCATATAAGCAAAGCACCCAGAATATATTAAATAAATTAAATAAAGAATAAAAAAATAAAACAAATAATAAAACTCAGTATAAAATTAACATTAAATGAAACAAATAACCTACCCAGACTCACATAAAAATATTCAACTTCCAGTTAGATTAACCCTAAGTTTCTAAGTAAATCTCAGCAGAAATACTACTCAAATTTGCTCCTATTGTTACTAATAAAATTTCTAATACCGAGTGATGCTGCCGCTCTCGCGCTGCAGGTAGCGTGGTTCTTTTATATTGTACTGCCCCTCCTCCTTGATGAAGTGTGCTCTGTTACACCTGGACCCTCTCACTAGAGCACAGGAATGCAGGGTCAAAGGGGAGCAAAGGCACAGAAGAAATGAGGTTTTACAAAGTGCTCACCATTTTAACCGATATCAGGCACACAGTTCAAATCCCCCAACAGGCAGCAGCATGCTCCTTTAGGTCTCAGTCTCACAATCCAGCAAAACAAAACAGCAGAAGAAATAACCAATTTCTCAGATGATAAATGCAAATGGCATACCTGTTCTGGGTTTAGGCAGTGCAGTTCTTTTATATTGTACTGCCCCTCCTCCTTGATGAAGTGTGCTCTGTTACACCTGGCCCCTCTCACTAGAGCACAGGAATGCAGGGTCAAAGGGGAGCAAAGGCACAGAAGAAATGAGGTTATACAAAGTGCTCACAGTTTTAACAGATATCAGGCACACAGTTCGAATCCCCCAACAGGCAGCAGCACACTGATCTGCACAGTGTGATGTGCAGATCAGGCTGACAACACCAGCAAAAACCCAATACCTCCCATAGTTCCACCTTTTCTGCCCCGAGCGGCCTGCTGCCATCCCCCACTCACCGTGCTGCACATGGATGCCCCATCTCCAGACCACGTGGCCTCCCAGGCCTTGTCATCACAAACCAGCTCGGGAAGGGCCTCCCTTGTGCTCCACATGGCCTCCATTGTCACTACTGTGAGAAAACACTGCTCCTGCTTGCTTTTCTTCTCCTCCCTACTGCAGTGGAAGAAATTCCTGAAGTTCCCCAGGCCTGCGCAAGCCCTGCTGCATGTGTCCCACCCACCCCAAACCATCAAACATGCCCCTGTACCTCACCCCCATTTGCTCTCCACTTCCCAATGTCTGCCCCAAGGGCCAAAAATTCAAGAATGAGCACTCCCAGTCCACCAACACAGTGGGCTTCCCCTGACAAAGGTAGCATTCCTTCCTTCCTTCACTTTGAATCCTGTTACAGCCCACCGGCTCCCTCTTCCAAGCTGCAGCAATCAAAAGGCCCCCCCATGATGCACTCCTCACCCCCACCCACCCATGTGGCCTCGGCACCCCTATGAGCCCCTCACCTTGCCAGAGAAACAGCTTTTTACTCCATTCCTGTTCCACATGCACACATGCTGCATACATTCTATAGCTGCTCCACGCCTGCTGAACACTTCCATCTACCACCAAAATGGCCTCATGGTGCCACCAACACTGGGCAGGCCTTCTTTTTCCTACTCATAATGCAGCGACTGGCATGCACAGCAAATCTGCAATTATTTCCCAGGCTTTTTAAACTTCTTTTTACACAATGACAAAACCTACCAAAATACCTGAGCTAGCCCCCTGTGCATGCACAGTCAGCCTGTTAATGCTGCCCAAATGTCCTTAACTTCTATATGCCAAACAAAACCTTTTTTTTTTAATGAGACCATCACAAAGTCCTAGCCTCTAAGCCACGTGGCCCAACAGGCCTAAGTGTACAAAACACTTGAGCTCCCATTTAATCTTGCCACAAACCTACTGCAACCACAGTAATGCTGCTTCATAGTAGATATTATTACAAATGTATTCCATGTAACTGTTAACTGTAAACAAATGAGAGGCAAAGAAACACCAACTGCCCTGAGCACAGTCACTTGGGCCACATGGCTACAGGCCTAGTAGTTCTTTGTGCCTTACCTGCTGCTTGCTAATGATGTGCTGAGTTCTTATTCAAGAAAGAATTCCCAGCAAAAGAGGTCATCCCGCCTGAGTCCTGGCCTAATATACCCCTACAGGCCCCTGGTCAGGACCCCCTTTGGGCTCTGCTCCCCAGTCAATCCTGGGGTTCTGGCATGCTCTTGTTATTTTACACTTTACCTGCCTGGTGATGTCACCAGTCCCCACTCCTTCTATTCATCTGCTCCACCCCACCCCTCCCCTTCCCCCTCCTGTGCCTCTTCCTGGCAGGGATCATTAGACAATCTGGCCTACCTTTTAGTGGCAACCCCATTATATATAGATACAGTATCTGGTCTTGAGTGAGAGCTGGAGCAATTATCCAACCCTTTCCCCACTAACAGAGGTGTTAGGGCTGTGTTCTTGCCCTGATGCTCTTTTCAGTTGGTATAAATAAATTATTATCGCCTTGGAGGAGCCCAACGCAGATTCTCCTTAAATAGGAAACAGCTCATGCCCAGCTTTAGCATACGCTGATGATTTAGTACTTTCTTCCCTTTCCAGAACTGAATTACAGAAGAAGTTAGATATACTAAACAAACATTCCATAAACCTTGCTTTAAAAGTAAATATGACTAAGTCCAAGATCATTATATTCATTACAAATAAAAGGGAGTATCACTGGAAGTTAAATTCTCTTACAGTCAAAATAGTAAACTCTTATTGCTATTTGGGTATAATTTTCTCATGGAACATGACCTGGGAAAAACACTTAGATATTTTTTTAATCAAGGCAAAATCTGCCTTAGTGAGCTGAAAAAATGTAACGGTTCATATGGTGGTCACTCAATCAGACCTCTTATGAAAACAGCTACAGCAAAATGCAGTGCACAGATTTTGTATGATGCAGAAGTATGGGCCATACAGTATCTCTTACTGAAATTTTAGAAAGAACACTTATGCAGGTACTGTGCTCAACCCCTGGACTTATGTGTTCTACCCCAAGCTGTTTTGTAAGGGCAGAATTGGGCTTGGACAATCTGCAAACCCTAGCAAACAGCAGAGTTATCAATTACTGGATAAGGCTTAATAGATTACCAGACTGGAGACTTGTCAAAAACTGTCTCTAAGAAAAATGGTTTTGGCAAGAGCTTGGTTGCAAAACTTAAAAATGGTTACGGATGTGACAGCTTCTTTCCACAGATCAGCTGGAGGTTTTGGCAAACTGTGTTTGCAAAACATAACATTAAGCTATAAATATAAGCCCAAAATCCATAAGAAAATTATAGATTATTATAGGACCAAGGACATGAATGCAATTATAAATTCCAAATTCACCAAATAGTATAGTAGAAATTACTGTAATCATTATTTTCAATACTACTTGGATCTCCTAGAGGACCCAAATTGTAGGAAAGCTTACACTACATATAAAATGGAACAGTTTCCTCTAATGTTTTGACTGCTAGATTTTCTAAGTCCTCTGATGATAAAGATCCTGTAAGTACTGCAAGTGTAACTGTACATGTTATGCTTCAGTGCTACTGGTATAGTAAGACTAGAAAATATTGGATTTCCTCAGCGTTAACTTCTTTACAGTCTACTGATGACAATATGACCCTGTTAATATTGTTTACAGCAGAAGATGATTATATAAGTACACGAATAACTAAATACTTGGTCACTATGGAGAAAACAAGAAAGAAGATGATTATGAAATAGTGATCAAATGATAGAAAATTGCTGCCACCCCCTTTTGTAACATATATTTTGCACTTTTATATTTGTATGCATTTATTTTAACATTTAAATGTGATTTCTGCATAATTCTTGTTTATGTCTATGGCAAATTGTAGTGACTGTATTTGTATATGATCAAACAATAAAGATTTACCTACCTACCTACCCAGCTAGGAAGGGATGACACCGCAAGACACTGTTATAGAGATCGCTTTTGGTGGACCACAGAGCCTGCTCCCTTACAATGGGTAGAAGTATGCTGCTACCACTGTGCCACACAATACTCCTAAGGGATGTATACAGCATCAAGGAAGTGGGTGGAACTAAGGGTAAACGAACAAGAACAGGGAATGAAAGGTGACTGGTACTCTTGGGCCCCATGGCTATGCACCAGCTATGTGCTTTATGGTGTAACACTCTCCTACTCCACCACTAGGAGGAATGGGGTATTACTAGTCCTCTGGGAACAGCATATAGTTCGAAGAACAGAGCTGATAGTAAAGTTAATAGACTAGTGCTTCTCAGAGGGAAGAGCTTAGGGGTACATAGATGACTAGCCATTTTAAGTGGTTGGTCCTTGGGGGAGTCCTGGACAGGGAGGTTAATAGAAAAATAGACTGTGTAGCAAAAACTGATCCAGATGTCCATCTAGCCTGTCCATTTCCCTGCCTATCTCCATGCTTGGCATAAGACCAAGCTGGATTTACAGTAGAGATCCAATATACCTAGTTGTTGATCATACCCTCATTAGGAAGGAGAAGAGGTTCTCTCTTTAGAACTTTCTGGTGAGTTTAGTCATGGACAACTGTACCATGCAGAAAGGTTACTGAGTGGCTGTCACCCTGATTCCACTGACTCTTGACACCCCCTTTCCTCCACAGCCTCCCTATCCTTGAAAGCCCCTCCCTTTACAGCTCGCCAAACCCCACAAGGCCACCACTCCTCCTAGACTCCCCCTCCATGGCCCCAAGTCCTCCACCCAACCATTGACATGCCCTCTCTCCACAGTCCCCTTGTCTTTCGGATGAGACATTAAACCAAGGTCCTGTCTGCCTGTTCTGGTGGTTGTTCAGGTGGACGTTAAAAATCCCATGGCACTTGTCGAAAAGCGTAGGGGAGTTTTATTAAAGAAACAAAACAAACAAATGCAATCATCAAATCATAGGAATCATACATAGAAAAATTGTCAAACAGAGAAAATATAACATTTTTATAGCAGTGTCAAAAATGCAGATCAAAGCCCCACTCCCTCGATATTTTTAAGCATATTTCTGAAAAAAATAAAAACATTTCCAGTACATCACAACCTTACACTTAGGATGCTGCTTTGTCTCTCTAGTATAAATCTCCAGTAGACCTGCTTCACATAATTTACTAAAAGTAGCATACCACATATCCTGCTGTTGCAAAATAAATTGGCACCGGCTTTGCCACGGATAGATAATACTTTAGACAAGCAAACAATATAATAAGCACACTACTATGGTATTTGCTTAAAAGATGTGGAAAATTTCCTAATATCAAATTTGCATACGTAAGATGTGGCAGCTATGGTAACTTCCATTTTCCTGCCCCAAAAGGCCATAACTTAGACGTATATGAACAATTGAAAGAAAATGTCATTGCATTTCTGTTTGAGCTATACAATCAGGGTATAAACAATTTCACTCATCTAAAGCTTTATGTTTATTGGCCCCTATGCACAAAGGGGTAGAGTGGCTACGCGCTGTGTATCTGTGGTGTGGAGCCACTCTGCACCCATGCACCCCCACGCAGGATGCACTAACCGAGGCACACAGCCCCTATGCACTCGATCCCCTGGCCACACAGACAGCAACACGCTGGGGGCAGGAGGACGGTGTGGCAGCACTATGCAGCAGTCACCATGGTGTGTAGTGCTGTCCATGGGGTGCAGAGGGCAGTGCAGGCTATGACAGGGGGGACCCTGCTGCAATGGCCATATGCAGCCATGCCCTCATACCCACAGGGTCCCCTGGCACACTCGGTACTGAGCTTCCTCCCTCCAACATTTAGAGCCCCTTGTTCCCTGCAGCATGGCCTCAATACACATACATGCCCTGTCCCCAGTGAAGACAGTGGAGGAGGTGTGTGGTGGGCATTGCCCTTGGTCACGGCACCTCCTGCCAGGTCCAGGGGTTGGGGTGGTGTGGAAGGTGCAGTGGGGGAGTCACATATGTGTGTGTGGGCAGTGGTACTGCAGTCTCGGGGCCAGTGCCCCACTGTGTGCAGGAGGGGGTCCCACCGATGGTGGCCACCCGCACAGTGCATAGGTGCTGATTCACAATTCCAGTCCCATGCCATCCTGCATGGGGGATCCACTCTGGGTCCCTGGCAGGGTATTCCATTGGCTGCCTGCCTGGCACCACACCTCTGCCCCTGTCAGCCCAATGCAAACATGCATGCTGGGGCAGGGCCACTGACAGGCGGCTGGTGGTCATACATGCTGTTGGTGCACACCTGTCCATGGGTGTGGAGCTCCATAGGTGGGATATGCACCTCTGGTGTGTAATTCCCACCCCTATGCACATAGGACCCATTGTTTCTTTTTACTCCCAACTTGCCATTTGCACAGAGCCGTTGTACATCCCACATTTTCTTTGGTGCTTTAGTATTTGTTAACTGCATAAAAACCAACCTACTATTGGATAGGGTGCACTGCTTAAACTCCGGCTCTGTGAGTCCTGTGGTACTGAGAACCCAAGCATGTATTTGTTGCCTAGCCACTTGCACAATCATTCACTTTGTTACCTTCCATTTATGCAGTTTTTGAAAAGCACTAGTTAAGTAAACTGGTATTTTTAAACCCCAGGTAATCTTGGGAACCTGAATATCCCATCTACTGTAAGTAGAACTTCCCTAAGAGTGTTCCCACACCATCTCGAAGTTAATGTCTGCTGAGGTTAAAAAAGAATGTTAAGATTCTTGGCCCAGAATAAAGTGTGAAAAAACACTACGGAGTTCATCATGTTGACCCCACCCCTTTTTATCGGTAGGTATGTCACTTCTCTTTTAATAGGATTTAACCTGCTCCCCCACAGGAGCTGAAAGAAAATATTAAACAATCTGGTTTCAAAATTGAGCAGAAAAGGAAACACCATACCTATGTACAAAAAACATGGAAGTAGAAATTGTTTAATTAAAAAAAGAAAACTTTTTAACTTACACATCTTCCAGTCTTTCAATTTTGCCGCTTTAAAGTCTTCTACCTATAAAGCTGTCTCCCAGTTATGCATGTCCATATCTCCTGGTCCGAAATAGACCCCCCAAAAGTTTTTGGGATACCTCTTGAATCTGAATTCCCCGAATATTTGACAGCGATCTATCTGTCCTACCTAAATACAATCCTCTGCTTTTCTCCAGGTTCTATTTTGATCCTGATACATATGAAAATTTCACAGTTTTCTGCATAAGCTGCTCCACACTACTATTATCCTTAAGAAAAAGACAAAGATTGTTAGCATATGCAAGAATTTTAACTGAATCTCCCTGCTGTGGCTCTGTGATACCCTATAAATCGGGGTGGGCTATAATCTTCCGTATAAATGGATCAATGGCAAACACATATAGAAGCAGGCTTAAGGGGCATGCTTGCCTAACTCCTGTCCTGATTGGGATATGTGTGCCTCCCTGACCAGCAATTTCTGATGTACTAACAGCCTGTTCATATAATAAGTTTATCCATTTAATAAAAGAAACTGAGATTCCATAGTAACTTAAAAATCTAACCAAAAACATGATTAATCATGGCAAATGCTTTGTTCTGGTCCAGTGATAACAAATACCCTGAAATGTCTTGGTTATCACAATATTCATATACATCTCTAATGATGGCTAAGTTACTGTATCTTGTGCATTTCTTCCTGGAATTGAGCACACCTGTACAGGATAAATTAAATCTGATGCCACAGTCCTCAATCTTTTTTGTAAAACATGGGACAGGATTTTGAAATCTGAATTCAGAAGGCATATAGGCCTCCAATTCCCAGTCTCTAAAGTGTCCCCCTGATTTATGCAATAGTCACACCTAACGTAAAAGCAGATGAAATGTGATTTGACAGAAAGAAAAAATAAAGAAATGTACTAAAAAAGCTGCCAAAATAGTATCAAAAGTTTTATAAAACTCATTCAATTTTCCATCTATATCATGAGCCACTCCAGTTTTTAAAGGTCTAATAACTACTGCACTATAATTTCCTGTTCTTCAATGGAAGCTGTTAAATCCTTTATTTTTTCTTAACTTATCCAAATGTATGTCATTTAAATAACTATCCATGTCTTAGATGTCTATGTGTGGTGTTTGTGAAAAATAACCTAAGTGACGTTCCACTATAGTCTTAATTCCTACTGTATGAACCATATGTTTTCCTCCCTTATTTGTAAGACAAGTGAACCTAGAAACATACTTTCTTTCCTAATATGCTTGGCAAGGGTCAGAATATGGTGTCTTCTGAGTCCCAGAACACAGTTCAGTCTATAAAGAAGCTGTCTTGTCATACTGAACTTCTTCCATTTTAGATTTTACAACTGGTATTTGGTCTGAAAGATCAGTTCTTGAAACATAGGAAGCTGTCAAAAGTTTATATAACTGAGCTTAACTCCAAGTACTGTAAAAACATTATGTCCTGCTCTTGATTTCCCAAACTCCTGTGTCAATCTGCAAACATCCATTTTAGTTTCCTTCCACCAAATATTTAGATCCTCATAACGATACAAAACTGAAGCTATGGCTACTAAAACTGATGAAAGTCCAAGCTTTACTTCTGCTTCTAATAAACTATCCTTACTCATTCTCCACCTGATAATGGGTTGGGACACTACTACCTCTGTATTCACCATTGTTTTAATCAGAACATGGTTTGAACATTCAAGGGATATGATTTACATCTTAACTACTTGAATCCTTTTAAAAACAAACACATGATTAATTTTAGTGGTAGGCCCCCCCCCAATGTAGGTATACTGTATGGGAGGGGAAGCATTAGTAAAGCGATCAGTTAATTCTGCTGTTTCAATATATTTCTTTAAAGTATAGGAGTCACAGTATATTTTCTTTCCTTGTGCTTTTCTGTCTGCTATGTCTAAAGAACAATAAAATCCCCCCCCCATATAAACCATCCCTGCTGTGGCTATATAAGGCTGAATTGTCTAACATAACTGCACTCTCACCACCTTATGTTGAGATCCATACATAATGATGAACCTGCTAGGTTGGTGATGCCATATCCCATCCACAATTAAAGTCCTACCAGGTTGGACATCCACTACTTTTTGAAATGTCAGCCCTCTTCCCATAAGCAATACACCCACCCATCTGCTCTATCTAGTCCAAAAGACCAATAAGATGGGCTCCAGATCCAGGAGCGCTGAACTTGAAAGACAGACGTTACTGAATTTAACCATGTTTCTTGTAAAAAATAACTTCACAAGCTAAATCCCATAATAAAGAAAAATCCTTTCCGGCCATCTGTGAGCTGCTCCAAGTGCGCCTGTCAATAGGGTGCTAATTTCCACAATTTGCTGACCCTTCCTCGAGGTCCTAATAAATTGTTGAGGGGGTGAGGGGGGGGCACAGCTCCCCACATTAAAACCAAGATTTGACATGAAATCCCTGGTACCCTAATGACGGACACACTCGGACGGGTGCATTCCACGACCAGAACCTAGAAAAATAGCCTCTCTCTTTTTACTGTTTATAAGCTTGCAGATGTTAACTGAGGCAATAGAAAACAACACCATTCAAAACAGCCAAAAAGATGCACAACTCTTTTTTTTTTTTTTTGACCCCTGATGCTTTTCATTCCATCTCCTGTTGTACTGAATGAGATGAAGAGGTGTCCTAGTCCACGTCACCAACCCAGTATTCCCTTCTCCCTCTGCAGTTAAAACCACAAACTAATTTGCTGTTTCCAAGTCTGGTGCCACCACCTTTTAGTTTCTTAAACTGTGCCTCTTAGCTGAAGGAGTCTTCCAAGTTTGAGCAGGGGGTGGCATATGAAGGCCGGCCACCTTCTCAGGCTGTATAGGCTGAGGGGCTGTTCTTTCTATCGACACTACCTCCACAGTGGTGTGAGAAGACCACTTTCTCTGTTTCAACATCTACAGAACCCTCAGATGCTGGGGTTTGGTTACTGGCAGAAGCCTCTTGCTCCTCTGGGGCCATTATGATGGGATGTCTCTCCACATTTCCCTCCCCCTTGGCATGCTGAGCTTTTTGAAACAAATCATCAGGATTTACAGCACACTCCTGGAAATATTTCTGGAGGCCTAGGGGCAGTCCTGAAACATGTGGCCGTGCTTTTCACATAAATTACATTTCACATGATTATTGCATTGTGAACTGATGTGTTCACACTCTCCACATACAGTAGCACACACCCTAATGTATCACAGACATTGGATAAGTGTGTTTATGCACCACACTTATAACAGGTCTTGGGTTGCCCAGAATAAAAAAAAAACCTCTGTTCTAGCCCAGAACAAAACTGTTAGAAATGTGGAACACTCCATCTTCTGAATGCCTCAGTTTGACTTTAAACCTCCAGCCACCTGTCCAGAGGAATTCTGAATTGATAATAGCCTCTGGGGCACTCAATACATCACATTGTTGGTTTAGTATGTAGAAACATAGAAATATAGAAGTTGACAGCAGAAGGAGACCAGGTCCATCTAGTCTGTCCATTGTCTTTTAGCCTAGCCTTCTAACTGCCCTTGGGTTTGAGGCCTCCCTTGCATCTGTCCCAAACATTCTTTAAACCTGCCACTGTGCTTGCCCCCACCACCTCTGGAGGTAGGCTGTTCCAGGCATCCACCACTCTTTCTGTGAAGAAAATTTCCTAAGAGTGTTCCCACACCATCTCGAAGTTAATGTCTGCTGAGGTTAAAAAAGAATGTTAAGATTCTTGGCCCAGAATAAAGTGTGCAGAAACACTACAGAGTTCATCATGTTGATCCCATCCCTTTTTATTGGTAGGTATGTCACTTCTCTTTTAATAGGATTTAACCTGCTCCCCCACAGGAGCTGAAAGAAAATACTAAACAATCTGGTTTCAAAATTGAGCAGAAAAGGAAACACCATACCTATGTACAAAACACATGGAAGTAAAAATTGTTTAATTAAAAAAAACCCTTTTTAACTTACACATCTTCCAGCCTTTCAATTTTGCCACTTTAAAGTCTCCCACCTATAAAGCTGTCTCCCAGTTACTGTATGCTTGTCCATATCTCCTGGTCCGAAATAGACCCCCAAAGGTTTTTTGGATACCTCTAGAATCTGAATTCCCTGAATATTTGGCAGTGATCTACTGTATCTGTCCTACCAAAATGCAACCCTCTGTTTTTCTCCAGGTTCAATTTTGATTCTGATACATATGAAAATTTCAAAATTTTCTGCATAAGCTGCTCCACACTACTATTATCCTTAAGAAAAAGACAAAGATTGTTAGCATATGCAAGAATTTTAACTGAATCTCCCTGCTGTGGCTCTGTGATACCCTATAAATCGGGGTGGGCTATAATCTTCCATATAAATGGATCAATGGCAAACACATATAGAAGCAGGCTTAAGGGGCATGCTTGCCTAACTCCTGTCCTGATTGGGATATGTGTGCCTCCCTGACCAAAAATTTCTGATGTACTAACAGCCTGTTCATAAATGGTGTTGGTGGAGAACTGCCCTCCTTGCAGCCTTAGATCATGTCCCTTGCTTCTGCTGCCCTTCTTAAATTGGAAGAGATCATCTATCTGCACCTGGTTTATGCCTTTTATGTACTTGAATATTTTGATCATGTCACCCCTCTCTCTTCTCTGTTCCAGGGAATACATATTCGGTTCTTTCAATCTATCCCCGTAGGACATCTCGTGCAGTCCCTGGATCATTTTTGTTGCCCTTCTCTGCACTGTCTCCACTCGGTCAATGTCCTTTTTGAGGTGGGGCCTCCAGAACTGGATGCTGTACTCCAGGTGAGGCCTAAGCAGTGATCTGTACAGCAGCAGGATCACTTCCTTCATCCTGCTTGTGATTCCCCTCCCAATGCATCCCTGCATACCATTGGTCTTTAATGATGCCTTCTCACACTGTTTACCTACCTTCAAGTTGTCTGAGATAATGATTCCCAAATTGCGCTCTTGGATGAAAGCAGCTGTCTTTCCCCTCTACGGTAATATGCCTTATTTGGATTTCTTTTTCCTATGTGAATGACTTTGCACTTTTTGGTGTTGAATCTCAACTGCCATGCTCCAGACCATTCTTCCAATTTCTTGAGGTCAGTTTCCATCTTGTCCACTCCCTGCAGGGTGTCGACCCTGTTGCATATCTTGGTGTCATCTGTGAACAGACACACCTTTCTCTGTAGTCCAGTAGCTATGTCCAATATGAAAATATTGAAGAGCAGGGGCCCCAGTACTGAACCCTAGGGCACACCGCTGGTTACTCTACCTTCTGATGACAGTGCTCCATTTACCTGCATTTTCTGGGTTCTGTCCTGTAACCAGTTTTTAACCCATCTAACTACTTCTAATTCAACTCCTGTGTGGTCTAGCTTCTTTACCAGCCTTCTGTGTGGAACTGAGTTGAAAGCATTGCTAAAGACTAAGTAGACCACATCTACCATCCCGCTCATCTATAACCTTTTTAACACAGTCAAAAAACTCAATCAGGTTTGTCTGACGTGACCTACCCGCTGTGAAACCATGCCGCTTGGGGTCCTGATGGCCATTAGCCTCCAAGAATGCCATGATCCTCTGTTTGAATAGTGTCTCCATCAACTTCCCTACTACGGATGTGATGCTTACAGGCCTCTAATTTCCAGAGTCCTCCCTGCTGCCCAATTTGCAGAGCGGGACCATGATTTCCCTTTTCCAGTCTTCAGGTACCTCCCCACTCTTTCAGGATTTGATGAATAGTTTAGCCAGTGGGGCAGCCAACTCTAATCTCAGTTCTTTTAAGATCCTGAGGTACATTTTGTCTGACCCCATGGCCTTGTCAACTTGCAGTTTTTTTAGTGCATCCAGTACTTTGGTCTCTGAGAAAGGATTAGTATCAACCCCTGTCCAGGGGTGTTGTGTTTTGCCATTTTTGGGCCATTTCCTGGGTCCTCCTCAATAAATATTGAGGAGAAGTACTTGTTCAGGATTTCTGCTTTTTCTGGGTCATCTTCTGTTGTTTTTCCTTCCCAAGTTGTAATCTTGATTATACCCTCTTTTGACTTCCTTCTTTCCTGAATGTACTGTAACTAAAGAAGGATCTGTCTCCTCTCTTTGTGCTCTCTGCCATACTTGCTTCTGTCTGTGCTTTTGCCTGCCTTATTTTCTTGCTGGTTTCTTTCATTTTCTCCTTGTACAATACCGTTTTCTTCCTTGTTTGTTCCCTGGTATAGCTTGAAGACTTTCTGTTTTTCTTTCACTATTTTAGCCACTTCCTTTGAAAACCATGAGGGGTTTTGTTTTCTTTTTGCTTTGGTACCCCTTCTGGCACATTAGTCAGTGACTGTCTGGATTGCTTTCTTAAGTTTTCCCCACATGACATTGGCCTCGTCCACTTGTAGATCAATTAAGTTGTTTCTTATGTTGGTCCTCATTTGGTTGAAGTTCACTTTTTTTAAATCTAGTACTTTTATTTTTGAGTGTCACGTGCCCTCAGTTATGTTCACCTTGAAGCTAACCATGCGATGGTCACTGTTACCCATATGGCATCCCACGTCACGTTCCTTGACCCTCTCAGTGTTTGTGAGGACCAGGTCAAGTATGGCATCTCCTCTTGTTGGTGTTTTGATCAGTTAACTTAGTCCTGCTATCTGCAGTGTCAATAAGAAATCCCTGCTTCTTGTTTTTGCTGCTGTTAGTGTACTCCAGTTTATATCTGAAAGTTTGAAGTCTCCCACCAGTATCACCTCTCCTCTCTCAGTCATTTTGTTTATTTCTTCTATCCGGTCTTTTTCCCTTTTCTGTCCTTGATTTGGTTGTCTGTATATGATGCCGATCCTGAAGGTTTTTCCGTTTCCTGTATCTATAGTAAGCCACAGTGACTCGGTGTCACCAGGGTGACTCTGCACCTCTGTGGCTTTTATGTCTTCTCGAATGTAAATAGCTACTCCTCCCCCTCTTTGCTCCTGCCTATCCTTTCTGAACAGATTGTATCCAGGGATACTGCAGCCGTGCCTCATCTGTGGTTTTCCGTGAACACAGCGACCCAGTCCAGTCTTTCTACTACCTTGATAGCTGCAAGTTCAGGCAGTTTGGTTGCAAGGCTTCTGGCATTTGCAACCATCACCTTCCAAGAATGTGCACCCCCTTTGGTATGGGACTGCACCCTCTTCTTGGATAGTGACAACTTGCTGTTTGTGCCTGAGTGATTTTTGAGGTTGCCATCTAGTTGTGAAATGCTAATCGAGACCTCTGTCGTCAAGATACCCTGGATCTGCATTTCTCATTCTGGGTGTGTATGTGCTCCTTTGGATTTACAGGGAGTGGTGACAAGCCCGCCAACGGTGGTGGTTTGAGCTGCATTCATAACCTTCCAATCATGGCCTCCCCCTCTGCTATAACCTCATTACCATCCCCCCTTTTCTGTGTCTGCCCCTCCTGTACTTTACCTGAGATCCTTCCTTTTTTACCTATGGCCACTCCTTGCTCATGGCCATGCCTGTTTCCTTTAATCCGATGTTGGGGAGTTCCCTTCCTTTCACCAATCCCCTTACCTTCGTATCTTTCTGCTATGTACACTTTCATTCCTAAACATTACCATAATGGTCTTAATAATGGCCTTAGTCAAAGGGGATCACCACAAATGGTGTCCTTAAGGGAGAAAACTTCAATTGATTGTATTTATTCTAAAATCTTTCCAGCCCCTGCATGGACCGGAAACTAACATAAAAACACTAACATCAAAGTTCTCTTCCCCTGACATATGAATCAAAGCATATATCTCTGATGACATAAAATGCATGGAGTGTTTTAATAGTTTTCATCCCACATCCAACCTATCCAATCTTATTTCAAGACCGCCTCTATAGTGAATCTGGACTGTATATTTCCTAGGGTCCTGTTCTGCTCTATTGAACAAGTCAGCAAATCTAGGCCCAAACAAGGAGGGGAGGAGGCTGAGGAGAGTGAAGGCATAAAATTAGAATTTGTTTTTCCTGCTATAAAATAAGTCTTGTGGAGTTAGATACAGAATGAAATAAAGTACAGGATCTGTCCTACTAGTCATGGACTGACCACTCAGACCATGCAGTTCCTGAGGGAAATTTTCCTTAACATGTTTTGATGTACCTGTAGCTTCCACCACAATGCTTAAACTTTTATCTTTTGTTGTTATGCCATTTATCACCACTGGCCCTCTTTGGGTGGGATTTACAGTCATTTGTACTGAGTCCTGACCAGAAGGGCCCTGTGCACTGTGTTTAATTGTTTTTATTTTTTTATATGTTTTATTGTTATACCTGTATAGTGCTTTGATATTTATTGAATTGCACTTTAGAAATAAAGAATATTATTATTATTATTATTTAATTATGAGTTCTGCTGGGTCCTCAATACACCATCTCCTCCCTGCTGGTCACTATCAGCCACTAATTCCCCCCTACACAGTCAGTAACAATATTTATTATGTCACCCCCAATTTGTTTTTCTTGGCTTGTGCCAGGAGCTACTTGCCTCGTATCTGTACTATTCCTGTTCTCAGCCTGAGACACCTCTGATTCTGCCAAAGAAAAAGTTACCAAATTTGGGTCAGGAGCCCACTTTCCCTCTGCATCTCTTATCCAGCCTGCACCACTCAGCACTGATTCCGGGGACCATTCCACCTCCTACCACCTTTCAACCTCCACCCCAAAAGCTCTTAACAATACTGTCCCTCATCGCCCATATTGTCTGAGTTGTGGCACTCATTTTTCCATTCACAGGCATGCCACTTGTTTCTGTAACTTGCACAAATGACAGTTTTATACCATCACTCCCAGAAGCCATCTCTTGACCTGCTAACATCCCCTCACTCCTCCGTACTGCTTCTTTTCTTTTAACAAAGTGGTCCTTATCTTCTGCTAAAATCTGATGAACCATCATGTGTTTCTCTTCCAGTTCTTGTTCCAGTTGCTCCGCTGCCATCTTAATGTCCACCTCCATTGTCTGGGTTATTGCACCTTCCTCTGCCATTTTCAAGTTGCCCTGTACCTCATCTGCCAATACATCTCCCAATTCCTCTGTATCTATAGCAGATGCTGTAGAACAAAAAAAAGTCTTCATCCTCCATTTGCACTTTGTCTGGGTAGGAGGACAGTTCCCCAGTCTGCTGCTTGCTGACTACCTCAGCAATGGGATCCTCATCATG
The DNA here is from genome assembly GCA_016271365.2 of Neoceratodus forsteri. Taxonomy (NCBI): domain Eukaryota; kingdom Metazoa; phylum Chordata; order Ceratodontiformes; family Ceratodontidae; genus Neoceratodus; species Neoceratodus forsteri. The sequence continues at coordinate 765,660,008 of CM057451.1, forward strand.
CAAAAAGGGCCAAAAGCGCTCCCTATCATGAGTGGGGGAATTTTTTATTATAACTTCAAAATAAATCATTACAACAGTATTGAGTCATACAGAATAAAGAAAATACAAATCCAAAATGAAAATAAATTAAAAATAAGTATTTTAGTCATACTTTCTTTAGTTTTCTCCTCTAAAAGGAAAGAAAAATTAAACACAAACTGCCCCCCCACCTACTAAATTAGTAGGGGATTTTTTTTCCAAACTTCAACAAAATACATTACACTGTTTCTATTTAAAATAAAAGAAAGCAATACCTTAAAACAAAATAAGTATTAATGCATATTTGTCTCCTCTTGAAATTTTAAACATGTTCTAGACTGTAACATACCCCTTAAATGAAAGCAAAATACATATTATTTCTTACCTCATATACAAGCCCCCCAAAAACACTAGGGGAATTTTTATTAGAACTTCAAATAATATTAAAATACATTTGAAAAGACTCATGGAGATAAATATACAAAGTAAAATCCCAAGAAAGTAAATTAAGTATTTCATCATACGCCCATTTTTTTTTATAACTTCAAAATATAGTATAATACTTTCTGTTAGTGGGAAAAGAAACTGAAAAACATAAAATAGATAAATAAATAGGAAAACCTGCTATCCCCTACTTTAAAAATGCAATACAAAATTTGTATGAAAGTCAGACATTTAAACAGAAAACACTAACGCAAATTAATTATTACCACATACTAACACCCCCCCAAAAAAAAGAGTAGGGGAATTTTTTATTTTATTATAACTTCAAAAAAATTAAACAATATCTACAGTTGGAGGAATGAATAGCTCTATAACACTTGTTCCCCCTCCTGTTACCCACAGTATATCATATACTCAAGCCTCTGTCCTGTATCTAACCATGACACATGTTTCCACCGTTTTCTATAGACCTCTTTAGGCAAGCTGTCTTCGCCTGATTTCCGGAGTGCAGTTATGTTGTTGTGTATCAACCAAAAAAGCTGCTCTGATGTATTGTAATGTTGTTGTAAGGATCATTTACATCTCACCTGCCAGATCATATTGTTGCCAAGCCATAGACAAAATCCCTAATAACAGAATATCCTTATTAATCAATAGTAAAGATGAGTTAACCCATACAGAAAATAGAGTAGCCCAAAATTGAATAATAAATGGACATTCAAAATACAGGTGTTCCATTGTGTCTATGGAATCTAAGCATGTATTTATTTATTTATTTTTAATTTATTTACTTATTAAATTTTGGTGACCGGGTAGGCCCACTGGGCCCTGAAGGTCCCTTTTTAAGGGGCGACCCGGGATAACAATACTAGTAATATACAGAAAGAGCAAAACAAAAAGAGAACATTTGTATACATTGTTTGTTACAACATGTGGAAGTTCAAGGACACAGCGGGTACAGGCATGGTTATCATCATGACACAGTTTGAGTAGGTAATTCTCAGTATGTGTTTAATTCAGAAGGAAGCATTTGACCCCAGGCAATGACAGCAATAGGTAGGCATTTCCTAGTAGAAGGTGTAGTGGGAGGAGGGGAGTGCCTAAGGAGCCTTATGAGCCATGGCAGTGGCATGAGCTTGAGGTCAGCATATGGGACTTGAGCCTGGTGCGGAAGGTAGTGAGTGAGGGAGCGTCTTGGACAGAGGGGGGGAGTTTGTTCCATAGGCAAGGTGCTTGGGAGGAAAAGGACCTAACACCGGCATTTGTCCTTACCCTAGGGACTTCTAGTAGTGTTCTTTCTGAGGTCCTTAGGTTCCTTGGGTTAAGCTTGAGAGTTATGGTTTTGGCAATACTAGGCGGAGCATGGGGTGAGAGAAGCTTGTAGGCCTGGACAAGCAGGGGAAATTGGAGGCGAGCAACCAATGAAGGCCAGCTGTTCTGGGCTAGAGTGTCGTAGTGGTGACGTCATGGGTGGTCTTGAGTGGCAAAGCGAGCTATTTTATTGTACAGGGTTTGCATCCTGGTTATCTCTTGCTTTCCCATGCCCTGTGTTATCGGGGCCACAAAGCTCAGGGTGGGAAGCAGGACACTAGTGGCAATGGAGAGTCTGGCCTCAGGGATGAGCTGGTACCTGAGTTGGTACAAGGTGCCGAGTTTGCAATGCAGGGTCCTTGTGACCTGGTCTACATGTTCCTTGTAAGTGATGTTCTGGTCGAGCGTAAGGCCTAGGTATTTAAGGGAGGGAACTACATTGATGTCTTTGCCAGAGAGTGTGATTAAGCGGAGGAGGGAGGACCTGTCAAGTCCTAGGGATCTTTGGCCGAATAGCATTGCCTTGGTCTTGTCAGGATTGAGTACCATTCTGTTCTCGCATAGCCAAGTCTCGAGGGATGTAAGATCCTTTTGGAGGATAGGGCCTTGAGTAGCTACATCACTCATGGGATGGAAAATGACAGTGTCATCTGCATACTGTACGACTGAAATCTCCCCACAGAAGGAGCTTAGTTCATTAGTGAACAGGGAAAATAGTAGGGGGCCTAGTATAGATCCCTGATGTACACCCTGATTTGGGGGTAGCAGATCAGATGTGACGTTTTTCCATATGACCCTCTGAGCCCTTCCTGATAGGTAGCTTCCGAACCACTTGAGGGCATGGGTGTCAAGGTCAATATTTTGCAGCTTTTGTAGCAGCAGGTTGTGGTCGACGAGGTCGAACGCCTTGGATAAGTCAATAAAGACTGCCCCAGTGGGTATCCCTTTGTCAACTGCCCTAAGAACTTCATCTGAGAAGTTGATGAGGGCAGTATCAGTTCCATGGTTTGGTCTGAATCCGTGTTGGGATGGGGCAAGGGGCAGGTGTGCTTCTAGGTAGTCTCTGAGTTGGTTGTAAACTATCCTTTCTTGCACCTTGGCGAGTGAGCAGAGGAGGGAGATAGGCCTATAGTTATTTAGTTTATCCCTAGGCCCCCTTTGTGGATAGGTACGACAATAGCGTGTTTCCACTGGTCGGGGACAGCTATGTATTAACTCTAGGGCATATCCTCTTCTCCAAACCTTTATGTTTGAGGCTTCCTGTCACATTTAGTTTGTTAGGAACACATAGCCATACAGTATCACACATATATGGAGGAATTCTGGGTTATGTTAACATAGCCTGAGTTTGTGCTAATTCTTTTTTTTTCCTGGTGTGGAAAGCAGGAGTCATATGAAAATATTTTTGTCGTAAGTGACCGTACAGGTCTTTTCTAGTGTACTGTAGTACATTAGATTTTGGACTACACCATAACTTTAATTTTCCAAAACAGGTTTGAAAATAACTAGGTAACCCCTGTATTGGTTTTTGTTTTGGGATTATTGTATCCCATTTCCATTCATTTGACCAAGGTTGAATGTGGTCCTGTACCCAAGCACCCCAAATACTCTGCCACATGAAATGGGCCAAATATTAGCATATAAAAACATACAAAAGAAAAATGAAATAGGGTTAACCATATTCAGACCCCCATGGTGAATTTCTAAATATAGAGTCCCTCTCTTGATAGGGTTCAGGTGACTTCCCCAAATCACTTGGAAAAAAAAACACTCAAAAGAGCCATTGCTAATGTTTTAGGAAGGGGGGAAAATTGTGCTTATGTGTAAGAATATACCAATTAAAAAAGTTTTAGCCATATACACCCTTTTTTTGCCATTGTCCACCTGTTCCATTGTATGACTTTACCTTGGGCCTTTCAATGAGAAAGTTCCATTTATAAAAATCCAAATTTTCATGTCTGAAGTACACATGCAACATTTTTGCAATTTGTTTGTGTTATAGGTATCCCCATGATTGTCGCTAAAGTAACATCTTTGTAACCAATTGGAAGACACTTACTTTTCTCAAGGTTAAATTTTGCTCCTGTTCCCTTCATGAATGCTACTTTCATCGCTTCTGTAGCTTCACTGAATGGGAGATCTGTTAATAAAATACAAATATCATCAGCATAAACAATGGTCTTAATCTCTACATCATCACTAGAGAAAGATAACCTCTGATCTGTTCAGAGTTATTAATTTTAGATAGTAGGGGTTCCAATGCCAAGATGGGTTGCTTGCTGGGTATATAATGTACCCTAACCCATGTTTTAGGGTGTTGCTCTAACCGTGGTTCTACTTTCTGGGGCCTTAAGTTGTATTTAGTGGTGTATCTGTTGCATCTCAATTTGTACTTATTGTACTGCTCTTAGTTTCTACATGTGTTATTCTGTTGTGTATATACTATATAAGATAGACCTTACCTGACTCTGTAAACTGTCTCAATCTGTATTATCATGTTGTCCTATGGACATAAATCTGTAATTCCTGTACTCTCCTGGGTCGTACCTGAAAATAGGCAATTGTCTTGTCTAGTGTACTTACCTGGTCAACACAAGCTAAATAAATAAATGTATAATATAGGGCTGAGAGGGTAGCCCTGTCAAATTCCCCTAGTAACAGCCCCAGTTTTTCCCACATAAACATTTACATAGGGTGCCACTACTGCTTGCTTATAATATATTTGTAGCCATCTAATAAAGGGGGCTGGGAATCCAAATTGTTCCAGACATTTCCGCATATATAATTGTGAAACACTGTCAAATGCTTTAGCTTGATCTAAACTTAAGAGAAATCCTGTGATTACTTCTGCCTTACCCCCTCCATAATTTCTCCAATAAGAATAAGTGCAACCGTAATATGTCTCCCAGGAATAGAACAAAATTGAGTGGGATGTATAATATGTTTCAATATATGGAAAGCCTGTTACTTAAAGTTTTAGTGAGAATCTTGCAGTCCATGTTCAATAATGTAATCGGTCTCCAGCTTTTTAAATTGTCCCTATCCTATGATATATAAAGTAATATAAGGAGACCTATGTTTAAACTACTGGGTAATTGCTCTTGTTCCAAACTTGTGTTCAATATTTGAGCTATCTTGGCACCTAATATGTTGCTTAACCTGTGGTGTAGTTCATTTGAAAGCCCATCATTCCCTGGCACTTCACCATTCTGTAGTTGTTTCACAACTGTTTGGAACTCCATAAAGGTGATAGGCACCATTAAAGACAGAAAAAAAAGATCAGGTACTTTAGGGATTACACAAGAATCTAACCACTGATTTACATGTTCCATGGTGAGTAAGGGGTCCGCTTGAAACATCTCGGAGATATATTTTTCTATTTCCTTCAGGATCCCTATTTGAGTAGTAATATACTACCCTTCAGAATTTTTAATGCTTCTAGGTTCCTTCTTTTTTCTCTGTTTTGCATAACTTTCAGTTGGGTTTGTACTGGCTTGTTTGCCTTACATTCCAAATCTCTGTTCTGTTTCTAGTGTTCTTCTCTTATCATACTGTGTTTGAGCTAAATGTTGTTTTACCTCAGAAAGTTCCTATGGATCTACAAATCCCCCTCTGTTTAAACAAGAATAGATGTGCTGTAATTTTGTTCTTAATTCCTGATCTCTATCCATTTTGCATTTACCAAGCAGCCTACCTACTGTCTGGAAATAATCTCTAAAATCCTTTTTACTGTCCTCCCACCATTCCTGCTGAGAGTCATATAAGAGGAATACAGATGTTTGTGCCTCCATAACATATTGAGAGACTTCTGCTACTTCTAGATAGTCCAGTAGTGATACATTTAGTTTCAATATCCAGGCCTTTTAGAGGTATTTTTGTCATTAGAAATGGTCAAACCTAGAAGACTATGATCAGATGTAGCAATCAAATCTACTTTGGGTTTACAAAACTGTAGTGTGGGAAAAATGAACCAATAATCAATTCTGGATTTTCTTTTTCTGTGATAAAACAGTATATGGAACTGTTTGATCGTTTCCCAAAAAGGCATCCCATAAGCCTGTTAGCTCTATTAAGTTATTTAAAAATACCATGTCACATAATAAATTTGAAGTTTTAGCCCCTCTATCTAATAGAGACCTATTGATATTAAAGTCTCCCTAAACAGTGTGTTCTTGCTAGTAAAATATATGGTTGTATAAGCTGTAATAGATTTATTCTTTCAACCTTACCCTGGGGTGCATAAATATTAATACGGAAAAATTCAGTGTCCTGTATATGAACATCCAGCATTAGAGCACTACCTGGTGAAATGTCAACAATTTGAGTAACAAGCATAGAGGATTAAAAAAAAATACCCACTCCAGAACATAAAACATCCCCCTCCTGACCAACAATAGGGTCCCCATAACCAAGCATCAGTATCAATATCAAATTCCTCTAAGGTATAGAGCCTAGTGTCTTGGAAAAACGCTATAGCATAATCCTGTCCTGTAAATATGTCAAAATTAGCAAGTTTCTTTTTTCTCAGATCGAATACTATTGAGTATTGAGACTTGCTATCTTCAGGTCTAGGTTTCCAAAACAGGACAATGAGTGGTTAGGTGGAAGCTGACATCTTCCTAGAGCTTTTTCTAAGACCCACTCTAGGACCCATTCTTCTTTCCTTTTTTTCTGGTTTCACCAGGTCTTTACCAGTTTCACTTTCCAAAATGGCCTCCATCTGGGAGGAAGACCTGAATGCAGTATCAGAATCTTGTTCTTCATCTTCCATATTTGTCTGTAAGATATCAAATCTATTATAAATGATTACCCCTTCTGAAGATGTGGGTTGGTCAGATGGTCTATTCGTCTCTCCTTTGTTTTTTACAAGTTGAAATTCAGTATCGTCCCTGTAGGTGTTGGAAGGGAAGGGTGGCATTATAATTCCATTAGAGGGTATGTCTTTCCAAATTTCAGAATCTGGAAGAGTGGCTGTTGATAAGTGTCCAACAGGTGTAACCTTCAGAGGAACAATGGAAGTTTTGTGGGTTTTGGAGGTGAAGGCTGTGGCTCAGGAAATTGACCTCTGGGAGGTGCTGGCTCAGGTCTTCTTTGAGAATGTGGGCCCTGCACTGACCTTTGACCTGTATATTCAGCTGCAGCTCTTGCTGATTTAAGGATATAGAAATCCTGCATGGCAAAGTCAGAGACTTCACTATTATGGGCCGCCCAGGGGCAGTCTGAAAATTTATGACCTCCCTCATTGCAAAAGTTACACTTTGGAGAATTTCCACATTGAAACCCAGAGTGTCCTGATTCTCCACATTGGAAACATTGGATTTTGTCACATGTAGAGCTGATGTGGTGTATGGACTCACATTTATAACATTTTCTGGGTTGGCCAGGATAGAAAATAAAGCCTTATCTCTTCCAGTATAAAAGCAATTGGGGAGATGTTGATAGTCAATGTTTGTTTGAAACAGTTTTATTTTAATATGCCAGCCACAGTTCCAAAAGGGTTGGGGAAACCCTGCACATCACAATGTTTCTCTAACCAGTACAAAATATCAGTGATGTTAACCCCTCATTTCTAAACAACACTGTCACAGCTCTGAATGATTGTTTTGTAAGGGGTATAACTTGAAAGTGAGACCATAAAGGATTCATTTTTAAAGTCATGCATTTTGTCCAGAATCTTTCCAGGACCTCTGAGGTGTGAACACTCATATCAAAGGTGTGCTCCCCAGGAGCATAAATTAAAGCATAAACCTCTGCTGGCGTAAAGTCCAAAGATTGCTTCAAAATAATTTTGCCGACATAATGTCTATCTGGGAGCTCCTCCATTCCTCCCATATATCTTAGTCTAATGATGTTTCATCACTTAGCCTGCTCCACAGGTTTTGTGAATAAACCTGCGTATAAGCGTTTTTGTTGTTGTTGTTGGTGTTGTTGTTCAGAGGAGTCATCCTCCCCTGATCTCACCCCCTACCAGAATCTGAGGTTTAAACTGAAATCCCTGGTTGAGCATCAAAAAATATGTCCTGAGAACCTCTAGGAGAGTAAGAAATATTACCTGAGGCTGAATTATTAGTGATCTGAGGATCCGCAGTTTGCTGGATATTTCTTCCTGTTTCTGGCTCCAACAGTGCATCTTGAGGTGGACTTTGGTTATTAATATCTGGTGGCTTGTATGTTGGATCAACTATCCAGTGCCCAGCTGTGTCCTTTATCCAGCGCTCTATCTGGCTATCAAAAGCCTTCTCCAGGCATCTGATTCTGTTGTTGTTCTGACTGAATCACTTCCTGTTCCTGTACACTGCTGTGACTGTCCGTCATACTGAAGCCAAAAATGAACACTTTGGGGAGAGATTGCTCCTTTTCTGGTGAGTTCCCTTCCAAGCGCTTACAGTTTTCTCCTCAAGCAATTTCGCTTTAGCAACTGAAAAGTCTTGCTCTCCGTTTTGTAGCTGAGCTTGTAAAAGTATTTTCTGGTGTTCCATTTAAAGTTGTAGTGTATGTTCTTCCTCTGAAGTATCCATGGAAACTTCTCTGTGTTGCTTTGGCTCCATGCAAGCTTGTAAGACCTCCCTCTCAGTGTCAACTGCACCAGCAGAGGTCTCTTCCATAGGTACCATGTGATAACAGCTAAAAAAAAATACTGAGTGTCACAACAGCGACCACAAATTGCCGAAAAAATGTTGGCAATCAGCACAACTGCTACAAAAACAAAAGCAACAGCACATCACAAAAACAAAACATATTAAATTACAACATTTGTGCGGGGCAGGGGGCAAGTCCCCCGCACACCCTATTATTTAATAACCAACTCCGGGGGAGGGGACACTGGGGAAAAGAGACAAGCATGGGAGGGTGCTACTCAATGGGATGGCAGTATGCAGGGGAAGAATGTGGGGGGAGCAACCTGCAGGCAGGGTACACACAGTCGGGGCATAAAAACCACCACCCAAAAAATCAAAAAAAAACCCACAACAAAACAACGCTCAACAAAATAAACCCCGCACCAGTACCAAACTGTGGACCACCATCACCGCAGATTGCAGCCCTACCCACCACACCAGGTGGCCAGCTTGATTGGCAGACTTCATCTGCATGTTCCTGCATACCTTCCCTCACTATGCCATACCTCGCTCTCTTCTCCATTCGCTCTCCTTCCTCCTCGATATTCTGTAACTGTCGCTATTAATCCAGGCACCCAGACTGAGTCTCTCAAATTGAGTTGCTCAATTTGAGTAGCCTATTTGATGGATTACCCTTCCATACATCCATCTTTGACTGTCTCACTCTGCACACTGAGCTCCTCCATGCCTCTCACCTATGGAATAGCACCCCCTACTGAATAGTAGGGGAATTTTTTATTTGGAATAGAAACATAATTAATAAAAATTTCCCAAGGCAGAAACAAAATACACAGTACACAATCAAATCAAAAGGAGCACAACATAATATGAGTCAGCAAAGCCTTTGTGTGTCTTCTATGTCAAAAAACATTATCTAACTATACCTGGCACATTTTCCACCTCGTTTTTCAGATATGATCTGAAAATTGTTTTTTATCATATTCATGCAATAAAGTAAGTTCATTTTCTATAGTAAGAATAGTGACTAGAGGTGTAAAATCAAGCTGTTGCAACACATATTTACATCTAGATTGCCACAAAGTGAACTTGATACAGGAAAAGATTAGTCGAATTGTGGCATCCTATATTAAAGTAAATGCTTGAGAAAAAAAAATTACTATTTCCTCATACATAACTGCTTTCCAATGTGGATGTTGTCATTTTATAGCTAACAATTCCCAAAAAGACTGAACATATGTGCAGGTAACCAAAAAATGCTCCATAATCTCTTCCTGAGCTAGACAAGTAAGTCTGGGATAAAATCTTTCAGACTGGCTTTTATGTTTGGCATTTGACTTAACCCCTAATTTTCCTTGGAAGCACAGCCATTGTACATCCCACATCTGAGGTGGGGTACAGTTAACAGTGCTTTAACTTTAGGAATATGTGGAGCTGACACCCCATGAAATACTGGAACAATATTAAATGCTTGATTTTGAATGCCCTGGTAAATTTCTGGTCTCTTTTTATTCAACAACTGCTCAGAAGTTAACTTTCGTTTCCGCAGTTTCGAAACCATAGGTTTGAGGAAAAGAGGGGCCTGTCAGTATGTAGGTGATAGTAATCTAATTGTAGCCCAACAAGTCATTAGTGGATGAATCCAGTATTCGCAAACAGCAGCCAGAGGGCTACAGTTGGTGTGTCTATGATAGAGATATTGTGTGAAAGAAATAAACTATGATAATAGACAATTGGGTTAATTAAATAATTAAATTCAAGCGTCCTTCCCTAACTGGTAAATACAATACTTCCCTTTTAATAGGATTCAGGTGACTCCCCCAAATTACTTGAAAGAAGAGGCTCAAAATGTGTGGCTTCCAATTGAATTGGAACAAGGTGGACAACACTTATAAAGGAAAACAATGGTAATCAAAAGATTTTGACCAGGATAACCTTTTTTTTTCATTAGTTACCATACTTTGCACTGAGCAACTTTTTGCTTTCCTATTTCTATCTTAGTTTCTCCATTTTTGAGACCCATGCCCCCACAGCCAAAAGTGACCACTACAGTAGTAATGGGGTCTGCAGTTATCTCTAGCCCCTGCAGATCTGCAACTACCGGAGTGTGGTGCTCAGTATGGATCCCCTACTTTTCTTCCTTATTTATGCCACCACCAGACAGCCTGGAATATTGTTTCATCCTATTCAGTGCATTTCTACCAGACATGGCATTTGTGACTAACAGGCACACGTCATCAGCATAGGCCATTGTTTTAGTTTCTGGGGCCATATTTGGAGGATGTATGCCTCTGATGTCGGGATCTTGTTCCAGTGAGCATAATAGAGGCTCTAAACAGAAAATGTACAAGAGACGGCTCATGGGGCACCCCTGCCTCACTCATCTGCGGATACAGACTGTGTTACCAAAAAAAAAATTCACCAAAGGAACTGCTGTGTCAGCTGCATAGATACATGTTAACCAATTAACAAATTCTAGTGGTACTCCATATGTGATTAAGGTTTGCTGTAAGAATTTATAAGACACTTGATCGAAGGCCGTTGCCTGGTCCAAAGAATGTATGTACCCATGTAGGACATCTTGGCTGCCTAGTTCTGTTATTTCTCTTAAGAGAAGTAAGGTGTCAGCAATAGATTTATTCTTTACTGAGCATGTCTGTGAAAGTGAGATGGGGGTTGGAGCCAAGGTGGCAAGTCATGCAGCTAATATTTTTATTAAGATTTGTAAATCTGTGTTGAGCAGACTCAAAGGCCTCCAGCTATTTATGTCTGTCTGGTCGTGTTTTTTATAAATTAAAATCTGTATAGCTGTACCAAGTCTAGGGTCCATGTTTTTGTTCAATAAAATCTAATTGAAAACTACTTCCAATATCTTGGAGCATTCATTGAGATATTTTTTGTAGAATTCAGAGGCGAGCCCATCTAGGCCTGGTGACGTACACTTTTTTAGAGTTTTTATTGCAGCTTCAATTTCTGATTTTTGAATCGGGACCAATAGGAGTGTACTAAGGTCTGGGCTAACCTGTGGTATTTCTATGGAGTGCAAGAACTCTGACCTGTGGTTTGGGTTTGATGAAATATCTGTGTATAAGTGTATTACATGTTTATCTATGACTTCTAACATATGTTTAGGTGAAGAGACTTTTGTCCCTGTGTCTGTCTGTAGTGCATCCATAACTCTAGAGGAAACCTGTGCTTTGCCACTTTCAAAGATATCACCATAGGTACCTTTCCCAGGAGTACAAAACCTATGCTTCTGTAAAAGTGAAGATGCTCTGTAGTGCTGTGTAGACTCCATTTCCTTCTTAAGATTTCTAATCTGGCTGGTATAATCTCCTTTCCCTTCATTGCTATAGGACATGACCATAGCTAACTGTGACTTCAAAGGAAGGTATCTCTTGTATTGGACCGTATGCACCTGTGATGCCTGCTGTATGAAAACGTGTTTTAACTCCTGTTTGGTGTCAGCCCACCAAGTACTTAAATTCTCTTCCATAGAGGCCAGGGTTTTCCTGGCCTGTAAAGATTTATGTACGGCAGCATTGCTATCTGGGTTATCCATCAGGGAGCTGTTACGTTTCCAGTACCCTTTCCCAAATGGCTATTTTTCCTGAAAGCCTATAACTAGGGGCAAAACTGCATGATCTGAAGTCCCTATTGGACTTACTATTTATTTATTTATTTATTTAAGCTGAGCAGACTACTGCTCAATTCCAGATGCACCCTGGGGGTAGATGGAAATAAGAGAGCATACAAACATATACTGTAGCTTCGTGGATTTTTATATGCTTTGAAGAAAGAAAATAATCAATGCAGGCCTTTAGATGGCCCTTTCTAAATGTGAACTTATTTTTTGAATGCAGGGACCTGTAAGTATCCATAAGACTTGTTGTTAAAATTTGATTTAAACAATTAGTATCGTAGTAGTCTTTTGTGATATGCAGACCTCTGTCTCCTTTATTTAGGGGGCAATTAAAATACCCTTCCAATAGAACATGGCATGTAGTTATAAGATAAGGTTGTATTAGCTTAAAAAGATCAACCCTATCTTTCTTCCTTTGAGGGGCATAAATGGTTAATAAGCACCAATTAGAATTATCATAGGTAAAATTAATTAACATTGCTCCACCTAAGGAAATATCAGTCACTATAGTAATAAGAAACCCTGTTCCTCTGAAAAGTATACCAACCCATCACACATTTCTGTACCAAATGAGAAACTGGAGAGCCCCCAGCACCATCATTTTTGTGCAGCTCTCACTAAAGATGTTGTGTTTAATCTTCTATCCTGCAAAAAACAGATATCAAAATTAGAGCCTTTCAAGACTGATGAGGCAACCAGTCATCATCCCCTCTTTTCTGTGCAGATAGCAGCAACACTGGGATGCCATCTGGGATCTCTCTGATTGAGAGCCTTTTGGAGAGCTGAGCACTGTTTGGAGAGTAATTTTTCTCTGTGTGAAACCCCTTGGTTAGCACATAGTTAGGGTATTATTAGCAACAGGCATGGCAGGGGAGTGAGGAAGTGTCAGGAGAAAGTTTTCTTATTTTTTAGCTTTATGAGTCGGCCTAAAGGCCTTTTAATATAATATTTTCTCACCTGGATATCCACTGTGGTATAGTCTGCCACCGTCCCAGACATTATGTTTAAGTTTTTACTGGATTAAGTGATTGGTGAAGGAACGAAGGAGTGATTTTTGGATTTGGTATCTGGCCAGTGTCAGAGGGTGTCTGCTTTGTGGGGTGGGGCCTTGCGCCTGTGGGGCAGACTGTGATCCTTGGACTTGTCCCTTGCCCATTGGCCCAGACTCAGAGTTGGAAGGACCGGAGGACAGAGGAAGGAACAGCTGGAGGTGCCTCTTTTTCCAGCAAATGAGAGGGCCGATGGTGCAGTTGGCATCTGTTTTCAGCTGGACTCTTCTCCTGGAGGAACATGGTCACTGTAGGGGCAGTGTCCATAGTTCCTTTTCTGGGACCTTTTCTGGATCTGTTGAGTGGTCAGGAGTTTCTATTGGTGACTGGGCTTTTCCTCATGTCCAGCCAGCTGTAGCTTTTTTTTTGTTGTTAACTCTTTAGACACCCTGTCCTAGACTCTCTCCAGTGTATGCTGTCTACTCACTTACCATCCCACCCTGTTGTAGACTCAGTCCTTCTGTCTAGTTCACCCTGCTCCAATCCACTGCCTGCCTGTTCCCCCAGATTTAAGTTCCCCCGGGGTGGGACCAATATACTCCCTTGGCGACCTATCTGAAATCTGGGTAGGCTTCTGGGAGCGGATGGAGCACCAGAGGCAGCCAGCGCACTCAACATTGGGCATGGGGAGGTGGTCCCTGGCATCACCTTTGCCTATCAGGACTGGGGGATGTTTCTCTTGATGTTGCCACCTATAGTTCAGCCATGCAATGATGTCTGGACAGTAAGCCATTGACGTCCGCCTCACTCCACCCCTTTAGTCAGCTCCTTGTGCAGCCTGTACCTCCAGTCACTACCGAGGGCTGCTGCTTCTCCAGAGACTCCCTAGAGCCCTTCCCAGGGAGAAGAGAGCTGTCCTAGGATGGTCAATCCTCTCCCTCCCCTGCCGACCCTTGGTGGCCCGAGCTCGTTCCTGAACTCGGGTTGCCAAAGTAGCGCGAGGTGTGGTATCCAGCTCCTCAACCCTCAGCACCACTGGGCTGGCAGCTGTAGCTTTTACCTGGCTGGGGATTATCATGTAACAGTTGGCAGTCTTTCTGATCTGTTGACAGCCTTTGGCATTTGCCTTACTGAGTTTCATCTACCAAGAGCTGGTGAGAGGAGCTCCGGGCCATGAATCTAATCTTGCCTCGGGAGGATTTTACAGGTTGTTCCCTGGTTATCTCATCCAGCAAACTCAAGGAGCCATAAGAGGGCCTCTGATCTTTGTTATAGCTCTGGGCTTGAGCAACTTTATACATGCTAACTGATTTTCTAATCATTGTGATTTTTAGCCCAGTCTTGTACGGTGTTATTCTTATTTTAAGCTCTGCAGGCTGTTCTCTTTCCTGGGAACTTGAAGGCTGTATCCCTGTGCTTTTTGCTTCCATTAAAGGGGTGATTGTGGGTTGCATTGGGGTGGTGGTAGGGTCTTTTTAATTCTGGCTGTTCTGTAGTTGTCGTAGCAATAGTAGTGTGTGATTATGTATGTATGTTTTTAGATTTTTGTTTTAGATGCTTGTGAGTGTGTATGTATGATTTTGCCTTAGCAGGCATTAGTTTTGCCAGAAGACTGTTCTAGGTAGTTACTTTGAGTCTGGGGATGTGAAAAGGTCTGGGGCAGGCTAGGATTGTTTATGAGGCATTCCACCTGCTAGATCTGCAGCCTGTTACCAACCTCCTTGTTTCTTCCACCACAGCATGTCGCTGTCAGGAGTTCGGGATTGGGAGGCAGCACACTGATTGAACATGGCAGGGTGCCTTGGTTTCAGCAGAGGGAGGTAGGATCAAGGTGGTTAGGTGCAGAAGGCACCCTAGGATTAGACAGGCACTTGAAAGAGGACAGATGTGTTTAGTTCCCATCCCCAGGGTTCTCACCAGATCAAGTGGGCAAGTAACCAGAGGGGCTGCACTGCCCCCCAGTCCCCTGAGAGCAGTGTTATGCAATGCTAGATTGATCAGGAACACGACCGCAATTATAGCGGACTTGATTTCTTTGGTCTATCTGGCTTGCATAACCAAGACCTGGGTGGGTGATGATGCCAGTCCAGTTTTTGTGGCCTCCTTTTCCCCAGGGTACAAGGTGGCTCACTGCCCCAAAGTGGAACACAGTGGTAGGGAAGTGGTTATCTGTTTTAGATACAGCCTGGGCTTCACTGTGAACTCAGTGGGAGCATTTGGTTAATTCGAATGTGTGGCATTCCATGGGAGTCTGGGTGCAGGCTGCAAGATTTTCCTGATTTACCACTCTCCTGGGGTGGCGGGAGATTTTCTGCGGGAGATAGCTGACTTTGTCATCAGTGAGACGCTGGACACTCCCAGATGTTTAGTTCTGGGGGATGTCAATGTTTTGGCTGATGAAGAATCCTCTAGACTAAGCTTTAATCTCCTCCAGACTATGTCATCTCTGGGCCTGGCACACGAGGTTTCCTCCATAACCCATCAGGGTGGCCACATGTTGGACCTTGTGTTTTCACTGGAGCTTGAGATTAACAACCTCAAGACTGATGGGGTCAGTTTGTCCGATCACGGCACGGTGGAGTTCTTGTTCGGAACACCCCTGAGAGCCCTCCCCTGCTGAGATGGTCAGCTACTGCTTTCTGAGGGGCCTTACTCCGGAGGGATTCTTGGTGGTGGCCGATCTATCTAGTGTTGGTACTCTATTTATTTATTTATTTATTTATCTATTTCGATCTAGGATTACAATATCTTTGAGCTGAGGCTCTTTTACAAAGGTTCCACGTCAGCGTGTGCAACAGTCATTATTTTAGTTACAAACATATAGTCATTGACTTACAGACATGTAATAACCAGTACAAAGACTTAAACTATGAGCAAGACAAGGGAAGGGGGTTGGGTGGGGAAGTGAAGGTAGGAGATTGAGGGGAAGAGGTGCAGGGGTGAGAGAGAGTACGGGAGGTGGTCAGGGTGGGGGCAGGAGTGAAGTATGTGCGAGGGGTTAGAGCAAGGTGGTTGCCACCTATAATAGGGTGATGTCTGCTGCACTCAACACCCACGCCCTGGTCCATGTACAATGCAGGTCTTTTCACTTGAGCTCCCCTTGTTTTGATGGGGAGCTCAAGGTGATGAAGAGGATGGATCGGAAGTTGGAGCGCTACTGGCAGAGGACTGGATGGTAGGAGGATAAACTGGACCTACATGCTAATTATAGTGAGTACCGGTGGGTAATTGACTGTAAGAAGGCAAAGTTCCTGTCCAGGGAGATTGTTGCAGGGAAGAATCAATCAATGGTGCTCTTTTGCACTGTTGACAGACTGCTTCATCCTGTCTGTCTGCAGCTGAATAAAGCCTTTTCTAACACTTTGTATGATGAGTTTGCTCAATTCTTCTCTGACAGAGTGTCAGACATCCACCTGGGAATTCCACAAGGGAGCCTAAATATGGCCGACACTGGTCGCCTTCAATGTCCAGAGAGCTCTCTGCCTAGTTGGGGTGAGTTTAAACCAGTGGAGGTGGCGGAGGTCATTGAGGTAGTTTCCAGGCTGAAGCACACATTTTGTGAACTGGATCCTGTGCTGACTTGTTTCTTGATGGGATGTGTCGACTCCATTGGCCCAGTGTTCACCTTGATTGTCCAGTGTTCTTTATCGGAAGGGGTGCTCCCAGACTCCTTAAAAGAGGAGCTGGTGAGGCCCCTTCTGAAGAAACCATCGTTAGACCCTGACGTCAAGGCGAATTACCGTCCAATCTCCAACCTTCCTTTTTTAGGAAAGGTTGTTGAGAAGATTATGGCACAACAGCTTAAGGAGTACCTCCTGTCCTCTGATATATACAAGCCCTTCCAGTCAGGGTTTCATTTGAGGCATAGCACTGAGCCTGCATTAGTTCGGGGGCATAATAACCTCCTCAGGGTGAGGGATTGAGGAGATGGGTCAGTTCTTGTTCTCCTTGATCTCTCCTCAGCATTTGATACAGTAGATCATTGTGTGTTACTCGGTCGCCTGAGAGAGTATTGTGGACTCACTGGCACTGTCATCTGCTTGTTTAAGTCCTACCTCGCGGGCAGGAGACAATGGGTTGTGATGGGGAATTTCTCCTCCTCCCCGAGTCAACTGTCTTGTGGGGTTCCTCAGGGTTTGGTGTTATCACCAATGTTGTTTGCCATATACATGCTACCCCTAGGAGAGCTCATTAGGAAGTACAACCTGGGTTTCCGCTGCTATGCAAATGACACCCAATTGTATCCTTCCTTTGTCCCTGGAACATCAAGTACAGGGGAGGTGCTAAATGACTGCCTCACTGAGATCAATGACTGGATGGCCTCCAGCTTGTTGTGACTGAACCCCAATATGATGGAGGTATTGGTGGTGGAGTCAAACAGAAGGTGTGATAGGTTGGCCTCTGGGGCAACAGCAGGGTTATTCCTGGGATGGACTCCATTGAAGGCCTCCTCTAGAGTGTGAGATCTGGGCATTATTCTTGATGATGGGCTGTCACTTGAATCTCAGGCGGCATCCATCGTCCATACCAGTTTTTATCACCTGAGGAATATTGCTAGGATCAAGCCAATAGTTCCACCCAATGATCTCCCCACTTTAATACATGCCTTTGTGATGTCCAGGCTTGACTATTGTAATGCACACCTCTTCAGGGTCTCGGGGGGGGCCCTCAGTCAGCTGCAACTGGTGCAGAACATGACAGCTAGGCTGTTGACTGTTCAGCCTAAGCATAGCCTTATCACTTCAGTTCTGCATGAACTGCACTGGCTGCTGGTCAGGTAGAGGGTTCTCTTCAAGGTCAGTTTACTCACCTTTAAGGCCCTACACAGTCTTGGCCCCTGGCTTTTTGAAGAACCTTCTGACCCCTGCCGCCTCGATCCGCTCCCTTTGTTTCTCTTCTAGGGGCCTCCTAACAGTTCCCAGGACGAGATTAAAAATCTACCAGCAACAGAGCATTTAGTGTCTCTGGCCCCATCCTGTGGAGCTCACTTCCTCCAGCTATTAGGGAGGCCCCTTCAGTTGAGGCTTTCAAAGCCTGCCTTAGGACCTACCTGTTTAGTCAGGCCTTCTCAGATCTATCTTTTTAAGCACTATTGTTAGCCCAATACTTGCTCAGGCTTTGCTGTATATCAACTGTCAATATCAGCTTGATGTTTTATATATTTATCTTATTTTATTGTTATTACTGGGGTTTTTTTAGCTACTTTTTACCTGTACGGTGTCCATAGCCTCTGTAATTGGGCACCTAAAAAATAAAATTTGCCTTGCCTTAATACTGTTGGTATTCAGGATGGCCACCCGCAAGGTTGTAGAAGACATAATTTAGAGTGTTTCAGGATGGGTGTTTCTTTCTCGTGCTCCTCCTGGTCTCCTCCTGGGCTGCATACCCAACCTTTTTTCTTTTCCAGGAGGGAGCACATTGGAGTCAGTGATGCCATCCTCTGAGTCAGATGTAATTCAGTGCTGTGATGACACTGTAGAAGAATTTTCTGAATCATCTCCCATATCTGACTCAGGAGCCTTGTTTTGTAATGCAGTATGTCTATTTGACAAAGTCAGCAGGGCAGCTTTTCTTGAAGTTTTTAGGGGTTTCATTTGAGCATGAGCCACTTTAAATGGCCTTTTCTTCATGCCTACTGGTTGCTCTGGGGGAGGCATAGTGCCCGTCTCCATAGTATGTACTACCACCACTGTGTCTGCAATATTATCCATATTGTCAGGAGCCATAGTCTGGTCTATGGGTGCCTTCACAGGACAAGGTACATCAGCCACTGTTTGGAGTGCAGTAGGCTGTGAAATCTCAGCAGAAGTAGTATGTTCGTTGAAGTCACAATGTATATGACTTGGCGGTCCCCCATGGGGTTGAATAGAAGTTTCAAAATCAGGAGGGGGAGCTTCTGCCTGCTGTTGTTGCCTGGATTGATCAATATCAGTTTTCTGAGCATTGATTGTCAGGGAGTCTTGATCAGGTCTGTCCATCCGGTTATGTGTGGCCCATGGGCAGGCTCTATAGGAATGTCCTGTGTCCTTACAGAGGTTACATTTCCTTTCTTCTGTACAGTCTGCTCCCATGTGGCCAAATCCCAGACACAAGTTGCATTTTAGATGATTGCATGTAGAGCTTAAGTGCTGAAATGAGCAGCACTTGAAACGCGTTTTCGGCTGCCCAGGGTAAAAACAATCCCCTCTATCATAGCTAAGGAACAGACTACTTGGGAGATGTTGTAGGCCAGCAGTTGTCATTTTCAATTTGACTTTGTATCACCATCCCCAGTCCATATGTGCTCTACATCAAAAATGGGCTGTGGGGCCCCCATTACATTGCATCTCTGTGTTAACCAATTGGTAACGTCATGGACAGAAACACCTTAATTCTGAAAAAAATGGTTATAGTCTTAAAGGCAGGCTTGGTCAGTGGGTTGGCTCTAAAAGGGAACCAAAGTTCTGAGTACCGCAGTTTATCATGTTTGGTCCAGAATCTGTCTAATTCCTGTGGTGTCTTAAAGCTAAAGTCAAATAAGTTATCTCCTGATGTATGTATCAGGGAATGGATCTCATTTGAGAATCCCATGGAGACTTTGATTAGAGTGTGCCCCACATAAATTCAGTCGGGCAGACTGTCCAAAGCCCCCAAGTATTGCAGCCATACTGCATTTTGTCTTTGAGCTGGAAGAGAATGTGTAATAAAACCAGATCAACAAAATTCAATAAATAAATAAAATGATCTCTCCGTCTGAAATTGGCCCCTGTTGTTTTTGCTTTTTCTGCCACAGCTTGTAAAGTCTTTGGAACAGGCTGCTTTGCCTCCATTTGTTCTCCCCAAGTCTGGGCCTGTACACTCACCACTTCTTCTTGCACAAGAGCTGTTTTGTTTAAGACACTGACTCTAGGGGGGATTGATAACATCCTCGGAATGCAGTTCCATGTCAAAATCAGTAGTACAATTTTGCCCAGTGAGTCAGTGACTGTATTTTCATTGTCCTGTAGCTCGAGGGGTACCAGGTATGGAAGTACAGAGGGTAAGGAACCCACTGTCCCTTAACTATTTGTTTCCACCCAGTGTTTTTTAAAGAATTTTCCATGGGCCAAGCTTTTTTTACCCCCTATTCCTTATGTTTTCCCTGTAACTGTTGTATGCCCTTTCTGAAGAAATGGTCATGGTACAGACATAGGTGGAACAGGAAAATTTATTTCGCTTACAGGGTTTTAAGCAGAAGTGTCCGCTGTTACATTCCCAGATGCACCAGTAGATGTTGAAGCAAAAGGGAAAGTATTGTGCTCTGGATCCAAAAACAACTTGCCTGCCGCAGTCTACACAGTTTGAGAGTTCTCAGGCGTGACCGGCTGTACTGTGACAGAAGCTGTCAGGTTGGGCCTTTGACTGTCAGGCAGCTTCTCATTTGATGCTCCTACATCAGCTGGAGTAAAGTTTACAGCAGTTTTCTCAAGAAGTTCCCCTTCTGTACCAGCACTTGTGCTCTATACTGCAGCCTGCATGTCTTTCCCAGTGGTACAATTTTCCAGTGACTCAGTCTCCGGAACTACGACTGATAATACCAATAGTCTGTTTTGCAGTAAAAGTGACTTTAGCCATTCCTCCACAGTTTTGCTTTGTAACAGACTGTCAGGTATGATTGTGAGTTGCCTTTCTGTGCTATTAGTCGTACAGTAACTGTGATAGGTACCTCTGGTTGCAAATTCTGGCCATCGATCTCTGCAACTGGACCTGCAGGGTGTGAGATCAACATCCCCTCAGGTACACCAGCATCCTCCATCTCTACACAATCATCTGCCATCTTGGACATGTGGCACCCCCTATTAAGAGCAGGGGAATTTCCCCAGTGTCATGGCCAAATTTCCCCCATTCACTAAAAATACCACCAACAGCTTAATCTGGTTCAGTTTCAGTTGGTTACCATCTGTACCCCAACCGGTCACCCCTGAAAAAGGGACTTCTAGTCTCAGTGGGCCTACCCTGTCAACAAAAGTCAATAAATAAATAAATAAATAAATACCCTTCCACAATGGCTATCCTAAGGGCCCACCAGTCATTGACATCCACTCCCTTCTTAGCCATTTGAGAAACCACAGACCCTTGATATACACACCCCTCCTGCATGGCCCCTTCAACACCACCTCCTGACACACTCATCTTCCCTCTATGGGTCCCGACACCCTCCCTCCCTCCTTTGGCCCCTACATTACTCCTCCCTCCACAGCCCCAACACTACCCCCACCCTCTATGCCCCCATAACTATTTCCTCCCTCCAACCATAGTCCATAACACTAGCCCCCTCCTTTCACATGCCCTTGATACAGCCCCTCCCTCCATGGCCACCAGGCACTAGCACCCTTCCTCTACAGACTCTAACACTAGACCCCTTCATATATGGCTTCTGACACTTGCCCCACCTCCCTCCACAGCCCCCATCACTGGTTCACTCCCTTCATGACCCCTGAAAGTATTTCTCTCCTTCCAAGGCCCCAAGCACTACCCACTCCATGGCTCCCAACACTATCCATCCCTAAATGGCCCCTGACACTACCCTCTCCTCCATGGCCTCCAACAGTACCCCCTCCTTCTCATTCCTTCACATCCTGAACCCCCCTCACTCCACAGTACCCCAACACCCTCACTCCCTCCCTGCCCCCCCAGACACCTCAATGGTTCCACAGGCTTACCCCAGGGCCCTAGACAACTGTCCTATGTCCCCCTCCCTCTATGGCCTACCATCCGACTCAACTTACCAAGTAGAAACTTCACCTCTCCATCTGCCTTTTGCCATTATCAAACAGCTTCTGGCTTGTCATGTTGCTGCACTCCATTGTCTCCTTGTCCTTTAAGCTCAGCTTGTAGTGTATCCAGTAGCTGAGAGAGAGAGAGAGAGAGAGAGAGAAAGAGCAGACTAAGAGTGCCAACATGATATATCTAGCCCCAACCCCTGCACATGCACTCTCTGAGCAACCTCCACCAATGACACTGACTAAGAAATGTGACACAGCTGCAGTGAATACAAATCATTAGGCTTTTAAAACAAGTGGCTAGAATGCTCTGCAACTATGTATGTATGTATGTATTTATTTATTTATTTAAAAGGTTTTACCAGGAAAGAAATACTGAGCTGGTATCAGCTCATTTCCAGATGCATCCTGGGGGCAGGAAAGAGAAGAAAAGAGAACAGTTACAAAATGCAGAATATAAAATGCATATAATGGAAATTAGTTTGTCAAAATAAAAAGAACAATCATGCTTAAGAATAAATTGACAATCAGTATGTACCATACAATAAACTGTGGAACTGAACAAAAGAACAATTAAATAGTTATCAACTTAAGAAAATAAGAAACAGGGAGAATGGCTGACTGACTGATACTAGTATCAAGTATACTTGTATACTAGAAGTGGGATGTTGCTGAAGGTAAGAAGATTAGGAAAATTACAGGTGAAGTAGTAAACCCAAAGTCAAAAGCAATTTGTGGAGTGAGCAGAGAACTCATGGAGGAGGGATTTAAGAGCAGGAAAAAGTGAGTGAATAGAAGGGGCAGTGAACTCCAAAGTTTAGGGAAACAAAATGATAAGGCAGCTTGTCCAGCAGTAGATATCATTTGAGGGAGAGCAAAAGTCTGAGAGCAAGCATTATGAAGCGAGTAAGTGGATGAAGGGAGGGGAGAGAGGTAAGATTCGAGGGAGAGAGCAAACCCAAATTTGGAGATAAATGAGACACAGTATGTGAAGCACCTGACATCAAGAGAGGGAAGGGAGAGGGAGGAATACAAATTACAATGATAAGTATGCTGGGCTCATCAAAGGCAAAGCGACAGAAGGAGTGAAATAGAGGATGTAGTCTAAGTAAAAGTCTAACTAAAAGTGGAAAAAAAAAAGTGGAGCAGGCATTGGCTGGCCAATATCTCCTTTTCACTGCATTTCCCTTACACAGCCACAGGGTGCCAGCAGCCTAGTTCTCTTCTCACGTCTCTAAAGCTCCCTCCCCTGTCTCATCGCCATCTACTTCACTCTGTCTCCTTAATCTCCAAATATTGATTCAATCTTCTCCACTCCGTCCTCTCAGACAATCTCACCCCTGCCCCGCTTCACCTTACTCCCTTCGCTCTAGGGATTCCCACTGTTTCTACCTGCCTAAATCTTCCTCAAATGCAGGCAAATCTGCCTACTCCTATGACACCCCTCACTGTGGAACTCTCAACCTCATTTCACATAAAATGCCCTCTCACACTCCTCTGTCAGATCTCTACTACACCACCTCCCCACCCCCGCATGCTCCCATGATATCCCTTAGCCTGCTGACTGAACCAATGGTTGCTGTACCTGTTGCCATAACCTCCTTTTTAGCACTTGTTTGCTTATTATGTATTATCTAGGGATTAATGTGCAAAATGCTGTACAACACTTGTATTGTAAGCGGTAACTGTGTTAAAGGTACACCATGTCCACTGTTATCCCCTGTTTTTCCTTTCCATTGTAACCAGAACATCACCAGCACTTGTTTGTAATCTCCTGTTACCTGACGAGTTTTGTGCCAACTGATATTGCTACCAACTGATGTATGACTATCTTTCAGTATGCTGTTACTGTGTTAATGGTGCATCCTTTTTACTGTTTATCCCCTGCCCCCATATTTTGTTTTTCCCCGGGTTGCACCTGGAAACGAGCCTTGGCTCAGTGTGCCTTTCCGTTACCAATGTTTAAATAAAAAAATACACACATATATATATATATATATATATATATATATATATACACACACACACACACACACCTGTGTATGGGATACATGATGGGTGACTGTGGAATATGGGAAATATTAGCATGAGTGCAGAGTGACCTCTAATAATATCACGAGTTGAGAAGCCACAAGTGATAGTATCAGAGGTCACTTTGCAAGAATGCTAATATTTCCTATATTCCACAAGTCGCACATGATGTGTGCAATTTATACAATAGGACCATGTTTTGTCCCTTTCTTATTGTGCTGGAATTAGGTCAGTTTGTCTTGAAATATTGTTTTTTATTTGTGTGTTTTAGGGATTATTTTGTCCTGTAGTATCCTTGAGTGTGGTTACTAGGAATTGCGACAATGTTTCTAAGACAAGCACATCACTCACTAAGAGTCATGCTTGTGATTGGCTGTGACTGTGTTTGTAGGTGGGTTGAGAAGTTTGCAAAATATTGTGGCAGTGCTTTTCCTTTCCGAGTGACTGAGACTGCCACTGCAGGTTATATTTAAGAGTTTCACATTGTGTTGTAAAGAAAGACTGTCTTTGTTTTGGTTCCATATCCAGTATCGGAAGTTCGTCTTATGTCTCAGAAAAATGAAGGGTTTTCATTCTTGCTGATGGTTAAGGGCCTATGCTGTCTGGAAGAAATGAAACCATGTTAGAAGAAGCACTGCGGACAGCTAGAGGGTTGTCTTTATCTTCACAAGGTGACAAGATCAGCTAATATTTCAGGAGGAATGAAGGAACAGAGGTAGGATTTTCAGGGAAATGTTACAGACGAAATGCACTGCACTGTAGTGTACTGGTGGTGACTGAGCTTAAGATTCAATTATTTATGAGGAGTAGAACTTAGCTGATGGTACATGTGTTTTTTCTGTCGTCGGAAGGTATTCAGAATATGCTTGTCTTTTTATAAAACATTATACAGAGGCATCTGCTACAGACAGAGTATGTTTTTGGTGGGAGGGGGTGAGTGGACTAGAGACTGAAATGTACAGGAAACTGTGGCAAGAAGGAAGGGAGAGATGCTGACATACCTACTGTGTGAATAAATGGCCCGATGATGTATCTACTTTGTGTATAAATGTAACATTTTACAGTTATACATATACAGTAGTAGATACATCATCGGGCAATTTATTCCAGTGGGATAAGAATGCAACCACCACCCCTCCACTCATTAAGATTGTAATTTTCTGCAGGTTCCCCAGCACAGACCATATCAGACTCATTCCCTGAAGGACCCCCAGGGTGCCACTGGTGATGGATGCCAGAGAGTTGGGGGGCCCAGAGAGAAGGAGACTGAATTCTGAATTAGAGGTCCATGCAGGCTGGAAATAGAGATGTTGCAAAATTAAATTTCACTGGTGAAATTGCCGCAAAATTGGCAATTCCACCACATGAAACATTTCACAAAATTCCACCATTCCACATAATTTTTTGTCGGATGTGAAATTTCATCCATGAAATGTGAAATTTCACAGCAAAATACACAATTTCACCAAATTTCACCCACATTTCGTCATTTCCCAGGTGAAATTTCAGAGGCGAAATTTCACATTTCACGGTGAAATTTTGCATTTCGTCCATGGAATTTCACATTTTCACCCATGAAATATTTTGCAAAATGAGAGAATTTTGCAAAATATTTTGTGGAGCGAAATTTTCTCATTTTGCACATCTCTAACTGGAAATAGGGTTAGCCTCCTGAACAAATAACCACCAGTGGGTAGGGACAGCCCCTTAATCATGATAACTACCCAAGAATAGGCTAGAAAGCTCCTTTGAATGAATCTCACCTGAGCTATTAGAATAATGTTGGGCCTCTCGGTCCTAAAGAGAAGCATTGTAGGTGTGGAAAGGTGCTGCTGCATGCACTGAATATAATGCTTTTGACCAAGGGGCAGTAAAGAAGTACTGATGCATCTACCTACAGTATGTGTGCAGAAAAATCTTTGAGAGAGTGGCCTAATTGTTGCCTAAGGGTACACGTTACTCCACAGAGTAAGATTGCTTCCTGAATCCAGTCCAGCTGTGCCATAAAACCAGCTGTAGCTGATAACTGATCCCAGGGAAGGAGCGTCACCTGGAGGAGGCCAAATCAAAATGCAAGAACCAAAGGAGTGAAGACCTGGGTATAGCACAGCATTCTATGAGTCGACTCATCTTTACCTAGGGTTTCCGTGAGTTGATATCCGCCACTTGCAGCTGGTGCAGAATGCTGCAGCACAGCTGTTGACTGGGGCTCCTCATTTGAGCCACATCACTCCTGTGCTGCATGAACTGCACTGGCTACCCGTTCAGTGGCAGATCACCTTTAAGATCAGTCTTCTGGCCTTCAAAGCCCTACACAGACTCGGCCCGGATTACCTGCAAGAGCTCCTGATTCCTTACTGTCCCAGCCTCCTACTCTGCTCAGCTGATGAGGGGTTGTTAGAGATTCCCAGGGTACAGTTGAAAACATCTGGTTCTCATGCTTTTATGTTCATAGCCCAGACCCTCTGGAATTCTCTATCATGTCAGATTCGAGAGTGCCAGACTGTGGGGAGCGTTAAGACAGCCCTGAAGATCTATTTGTTCTGCCATGCCTTTGGCGATTTCATATAATTTCTTGTCCTCATCTGTTTTATAGCTTAATTTGGAATTGCCTGGTTATTGTTTTCTCTGTTTTAATTGTTTTAAAGCTTTGTACAGCACTTTGGTTTTAGATATGGCACTTATAAATAAAGTTTATCATTATTATTATTTTAGACCCATGTGTTTAGGAAATATAAATGTTTGTGGCATGTTCCTCTCCCTGAGAGCCATGTGCCATTGGCAGGAATCCCCTAGACCAGGTAGGGAGCTTGCAATGTGGGGGGAAGGGGCTCTTCTCTTTTACCCCACCACAAGGGAGGCAAGCCATGGAGGACACTAACTGGGGCTTACCAACAGGGCTGGGAAGTTCCATATTGGCAGGTAGACCTATGCAGGGTGGTAATAAGCCAGCTTTTAAAAAAAATTCCAATAGCTCTTTATGAAAAGGATATGGGGATATTCCCAGAGTAATGACAAACCTTAATTTTTCAATAACAAAACAGATTTTGCATTTACTATAGCTTTCAATGTATTTGGGATGTTGTTGGGTGCATAGCGGCAGCTGTGTTTTCCTGCATGCTGTCATTGTATTATCAGTTTCTAATGCATTTTGATATAATGAACTTTAAAATACAATACCTTACAAATGAAATAAGTTTTGTAATCAAAAAGTCTATTCCACTCTAATTGGAACACTGGGGATAACACAGGCTGACTTAAACATTCCCAACATGCTCCTCCTATGTATGATTTCATAATGAGATACTGTAAGGCTCAATCTCCTGTATGAGTTCAATATTCTTACTGCATCAACATTCATTCAGATAGTCTGGAAGATTGGATTATACAGATGAGGTGCAGTGACTAGGACCCGAGTCAGACTGTGTGGACCACTACATTTTATTACTAACTCCCTGGGTGCTCTTAAACATTTCATGCTTCACTGACTACTGAAATCAGACATGCAGTAGTCACAGTGCTACTTCAAACACAGAAAGGTGCTGGTCTGAAAGAGGCATATGCAGTCATAACACAGTTCCCCCTCTAACCAGCAAAGAAGACAAGAAGTCATACAATTACTTGCAACAAAGAACCTCCGGCTGTTGCTCTTTATCATTTTGGAAAATGGTACCCAGTGTTTTATGGTGAACATAGCCAACAGTTACTTCTCCTTGGCTGTAAAGCACTAAAACATGCTGCCAATGTTGTCACTGAAGAATAAGGAAGTGGATCTGTAGTAGAAATGTGGTCAAACCCCATTTTGAACCTGAAGAATGCATTGTGGATTCACATTTGAGAGAAATAAGGCTTTTTCTCAAAAGGATTGAGAGCAACAGCCTGGAGGTCTTCTTTCCTGCAAGAAAGTGTGCAGTTTAACAGCATCCCCTGGTTAAAGGGCAACTGTCTGCAAATACCACATGCCACTATATCAGCAATGAAGCAAGCCATGGATCATTCTGTCAATAATTTGCTCACAACAGCAACCAATGATGCTGTACTAAATTATCCATGAAACCAGCAATACCGCATGAGTTACTGCTCAGGTGTTTTGATGACAAGACTAGAATTTGGATGGATGCAATTCTCCATACTTAAAGCATCTGAAAGTAATTTACTAAGTGATGAGTTCGACACTGGCTGTGCAATAAGTGCAAGAAGACAAATGAGGCAGCCTTTATGCACTCAGCACACAGTTATGGGCAATTACAAGAACGTATTTCATTGACAGAGGG
Source organism: Neoceratodus forsteri (assembly GCA_016271365.2). Lineage (NCBI taxonomy): Eukaryota > Metazoa > Chordata > Ceratodontiformes > Ceratodontidae > Neoceratodus > Neoceratodus forsteri. The sequence continues at coordinate 765,688,034 of CM057451.1, forward strand.
AATGTTGTCACAAAGAAAACTTGTGATAATCATCTGACCTTTCAGAAAGTGCATTGAGATCTTAACTTTTACCAGCACAGTCAAATATAAAAGAGCAAAGGGGACCTTGTTTTTGATTATTAGCAACTGCAACCATCAGAAACAATTGGCGTTTACAGAAAAGAATACATAACAAGAGAAAATAAAAAGATACAAAATCATTGGAAAATCCCACTTAACAACAGAGTAAAGCTAGGGTTGTCTTACAGGATGAAAACTCAACAGTCCACCTGGCTCAGTCATAGACATAGAAACATAGACTTTGACAGCAGATAAGGACCACTTGGCCCATCTAGTCTGCCCAATTCCCTACCTACGGGATAGGCTGCAGATCCTAGTTAACCAACAGCCTATTTCTTCCTACCCCCCACAAGAATTGCCTTATGTCTGTCCCATGCATTCTTGAATTCTCCCACAGTTTTAGACCCCACAACCTCCTCATGAACGCTGTTCCATGCATCCAGTACTCTCTCTGTGAAAAAAATACTTCCTCACATTGCCCCTGAACCCCCTCCCCATCTTTAGAGTCAGTTCTTATAAGAGGCCCTTGCCCAAAAGTACTCACAGATCTTTTACAGTCTCAGCAGTTAATCACCTCTCCAGCACTCCATGTGTTCAATGTCACATGAGAGGGCTAGATTTCATCATCCAGGCTGAACAGGATTCCACTTCACAAACACTGAGGTGGAGTGTGGGGGTGTAGGCTCCCAGAGCTCCTCTTCACCAGACTACCACTCTCCCAGCTACTGGAGATTACTAGTGGACAGCCATAACTCTGCCTCCAGGATACTCAAGTCTTTCCAAAGGATCTGCCACTGGAGAGGCCTCACTTCTAGGTCCTGCCACTCACTAGAAGTTGCTCCTTGGTTTAATTATTTATTGAAATCTACTTAATCCAGGCAAGCAAGCATAGATAAATAAATAACATAATCTGGCTTTCAGATGCAACCTCAGGGTACAGAGATTACAGAAGAAGAGCAGGTGCAAGAAATGTTGACAAAGTGAAACATTACAGGTGAGCACTACAAATTATTCATACCTTTAAACAGTAAGAATCAGATAATTGTACAAAAACGATAAATATCGTTCACAATAAACACAGCAATAGAGTCAAGCCATACAAAGGCAAAAGTACTGGACTTCAGGAGGGCTGACTTTGCCAAAATGGGTGAGTGCCTAAGGAATGCAATAGCAAATGGGCAGGAAGGAGGGGTGGAAGAACAATGGGGAATAATAAAAACTGCCATCACAGAGGTAACAAGCCTTTGTGTGAAGCAAATAAACAAAACAAAACGATGTAAGAAACCACTATGGTTCTCAAAGGAGGTGGCAGTGAAGGTTCAAGAGAAAAGAAAGCATTCAGAAAGTACAAGAAATCACAGAAGGAGCAGGACAGAAATATATCAGTTAAAGCAAAAGGAAGCTGGGAAGGCAGTCAGAACAGCAAAGGCCGAACTGAGGAAAAGATAGCCAACTCAGTTAAGAAGGGGATAAAACCTTTTAGGTACATCAGGGAGCGAAGGAAGACTAACAGAGGATAGTGAGAGCAATAAAGGGAGGGTGGGCAGAGGTGACTGTGAAAAGGCAGAGATACTAAACAAATATTTTTGGTCAGTATTTACAAATGAAGAGGGGGAGGTACCTAAAACAAACAATAGAAACACTCTGGATACAGAAGTTGATACCAGCCCATTTACAGAAGAAAGGATTCTGAAAGAACTCTTAAAACTGAAGGTGGACAAAGCAATGGAGCCTGATGGGATTCATCCCAGAATTCTAAAAGAACTAAGGGTAGAACTAGTGACACCACCTACTACCCTTTTTAACAAATCATGGGAGCATGGGGTGGTACCTGAGGACTGGAAGAGGGCAGATGGGATTCCCCTTCACAAAAGTGGGAGCAGGGCAGAAGCGGGAAACTACAGACCAGTTAGTTTAACCTCAGTGATAGGGAAAATGATGGAATCACTTCTGAAGGAAAGAATTGTCGAGTACCTAGAGGCCAGAGGGCACAAGACCAAGGCAGCATGGATTCACAGCAGGAAGGTCATGCCAGACAAATCTAATAGATTTATTTGACTGAGTGACCAAAGCAGTAGATCAGGAGGCGCTGTGGACATGGCCTACCTAGACTTTAGCAAGGCATTTGACTCAGTCCCACACAAAAGATTAATATACAAGTTAGCCAGCCTGGGAGTGGGTCCCAAGATGATAGCCAGGGTAAAGAATTGGCTGGAGAATAGGACACAGAGGGTAATAGTAAATGGAGTCCACTCTGAAGAAAGGGGGGTTACTAGTGGGGTGCCACAGGGTTCAGTATTAGGACTGGTCCTCTTCAATGTCTTTGTAATCAACATTGCAAAGGGACTGGAAGGAAAAGTATGTCTCTTTGCAGATGACACAAAGATCTGCAACAGAGTTGATGCACAAGGTGGGGTGGAAAGGATAAGAAGTGACTTGGCAAGGTTAGAGGAATGGTCAAATGCATGGCAGCTTAGATTTAATGCTAAGAAGTGCAAGGTAATGCACCTGGGAAACAAAAACCCAGGGAAAGAGTACACAATGGGGAGTGAGATGCTAACAACAACAAAAATGTAAAGGGACCTGGGGGTAGTCATATCAGATGACTTAAAAGTGGGCAAGCAATGTGAGAGGGCAGTAAGGAGGGCTGGGGGGATACTGGGATGCATGGGGAGAGGCATCACCAGTAGAAAACAGGAAGTTGTACAGACAGTTGGTGAGACCCCATCTGGAGTACTGTGTGCAGTTCTGGAGACCCAATCTCCGCAAGGACATGACAAGATGGAAGCTGTCCAGGCGAGGGGCAACTAAAAATGGTGCAGGGTCTGCACATAAGACATGAAGAGAGACCAAAGGAGCTTAATATGTATAGCCTCGAGGAAAGGAGGAGAGGGGGACATGATAGAAACTTTCAAGTACCTCAAAGAATCAACAAAGTCCAAGAGGGTAGCATCTTTCAAAAAGAGGTGTGCAAGAACAAGGGGGCACAGTTTAAAGATGGGGGGGGCGGCTCAGAGGTAATGTAAGGAAGTATTTTTTCACAGAGAGGGTTGTGGATGCATGAAAAGGCCTTCTGGTGGAGGTTGTGGAGTCAAAAACAGTGGTTGAATTCAAGCATGCATGGGACAGCCATAAGGCAATTCTAGGGGTTGGGGGTAGAAAGAAGCAGGCTGCTGGTTAACTAGGATCTGCAGCTTATCCATTAGGTAGGGAAATCGGCAGACTGGGTGGGCCAAGCAGTCCTTATCTCCTGTCAAATTCTGTGTTTCTATGATCTAACAATCAGCAGCAGAAATATCACAGACTACAAACAGAACATAGTGAATATAGTAAGGCACGCTATACACAACAAGCCCCTGATGATATTAAGAGGTTACCATGGCAACTGCTCAAACCTCAAGAGGGAATTTCAAGAGGTTTTGGTTGCCATAGCAACCTCAACATGCCAGCTCAGGCTTGTCTGTGTACGGCTGCCTATACACTGTCTTTTATAGTGTATGGGCATGCCAAGTATCAAGCTTACAGTAAGTCAGCCATGATGTGTGAAAGCTACAGTCTCTCTCTTGCAGCTAAAACACTGACCTGAGAAACCATAGAGGCAGTCCAAGCATGGCTGTCATCAAAGGCTGCCACTGCTGCTGCCAGCTCACTCACTGCGTGACCTTAAGAAGGAGCTCAGCCTCCTTGTTTTAGCCCTGCCTGATGGTCAGTATCTCCAACCCGAAGCAAAGGTAGCAGAGCTTGAGTGGTTGTATTTCAGACTGAATTAAAAAAAAAGGAGTCTTCATTTGTTGGCTTCATGGTTGTAGGAAGGAAGGTGTGCAAAGACATTCTGTGTTGTTGTGCTTCAGTTGTGATATCCATACTGCAACAGAACAACATTATGACATCACTACTGCAGCACAACAAGTATATTCCAGGCATAACAGCATTCCACCATACACTATAACCCTATTCTAGGCATGGATTTCTATGCAGACCAGCACTACACCTTAAAAGCCTGTATTGTATATAGTAGTGGTGGAAGAATACATTATTTCAAATATTTGACCAAATATTCATATTCAGGGCCCCCAAATATTCAGAAATTCTGTATTCATATTTTAATTAATTTATTTATTTAGATTTTGATAACTGGGTAAGCCCATTGAGACCAAAGGTCCCTTTTTCAGGGGTGACCCGGGATTAGATATATACAGCAAAAATTTCATACAGTGGACAATAATACAGAGGTTAGAATTGAGACAATATAATTGGAGAGACAGTAGTGAAGATATTTGTTATTCGTGTACCTGTGGGGAGAAAACTGTAAAAACAGCTCCCACCCTCCTCCCAAGCCCAATTGTTTAAACTACAACCCCCATCCCCCCACCCTCTGTGATAAACCCTCCTTCCCCACAGCACCCACAATTTAATGTTTAAAAATTAACTTCCACGATCACTAATCATGCAAGTTATGTTTTTCAAACATTAAATTATGGAGTGTAATGAGAAGGAAAGAATTAATTTGTTGCAGAGTGTGGGACGGGGTTGTGGTTTAAACAGTTGGGCTGGGAGGAGGGTAATATTTTTTATTTTTTAATGTAAGTTGTATGCTCCTATTCTGGTCCCCTTTGACTGACCCCCCACCCAGCCCTGTCACACAGCTTCTTTCGGTCTTACCTTCCTTCGTTGTCCAACTGCCACAGGACTTTGGGGGATGCCCAGTTGCTGGTGTGAGGCCTGAGAAGGGTCGATCATCATCCTGCGTCCATGGGTGTTTTTCCTCCGATTTTCTCCCTGGGCCCACAGGACATGCAATGGGCATGATGTACAATACTTTGCATCCACTGAGACACCCCCAATGCCCTGAATGTGGGGCCCCTTCACTTGCATGCATGGTTAGCTTGTGTTGCCACCTGGGTGCCTCCAGGGGACAGTCAAGCAGTGAGCCACAGCAAAAGGGCTGGGTGATCCTCCTTCGCCGACCAGCCCCCAAGTGAATCGCGTTCATTTCTGAATATGGATAGCCAGTGTGACAGGAGGTGAAGCATGCAGTGCTTCAGCTCTCCACACCACTGGACAGAAGATTTCCCAAATAGCAGTAGGCACAAATAGTGCCACTATTCATTATCCATATCTGAACAGTGCATTATTCATGGTATTCAGGAAATACCATTTGTTACTTGCACACCCCTAGTAGTATATAGCTACTGTAAAGAGGGAAGAGAAGGAGAGGGTGGGTGTACCCTAAGTCTGGACTTGACTGATTGAAGAGTACAAGGTTTGGTGAGAAAAGAAGTAGAGGTTCTTCCAGATATGAAGCAACCTATGGCAGAAGGCACCATGGCCTGATTTCCTTTTACAGTGGTGGATTTGTAGATTATTTATGAGCTGGACCTAAGCAGTATAGCCGAGAGATTAGCGTAACAAGCTGTGAATGAGCTTGGTACATCCAGCAAACAGACCTGGGTTTGATTCTCACAACCTCAACATGCATACTCTGTGACTCTGAACAAGTCACTTAACCTCCACAGTGCTCCTGGGTCACCCCTGAAAACAGGCACCTGTGCCTAGTGGACCTTACCTGGTTAACAAAGAATAAAAAAAAAAAAAAAGATGATGGCCTCTATTGGTTGCTAAGGTAGAGGGAAGAGTGCTGTGTCAAAATGTGTGCCTAAGTAGAATTGTATACATTGCTTATGTTCCAGTGAGACCCATCACAGCTGGCCATGCATGGAGCAGTTGTGAGTTTGAGGTGGACAGCTAAGGATGAATCTGAAATGTGAGTTCTAGAACGTGTCCAGTTTGTCTAGATGGACTCTAGAAAGACAGACTACATCACTGCAGAAAACGGCAGGTCCAGTATGAGCATCTCTTCCACAAAGTGCCTTCTTTTACTATAAAAGGCAGTTCTTAACTTGATGGAGTAAGCACAGTTTAGGGAACAGGGAGGTAATAATGTACTCATTATGGGCTGAAATGGCCATAGGTGAATCCAGTGTCATTCCCAGATATTTAATCTGGGCTATATTGTCAATGATATGTGTGCAAATGTCAAGAGGGAAGGGAGGTCACTGGGGGGCCTTGGAAGCCGAAAGCTTGGCCACAGTCTTTTTATTGGTTCGTTGCTACAGTAGCTTACTCTTATGAACACAACCATTTTTTTGATGGCTAAAAGGCACACTGGTAGGCTACCTTTGTGTTTGTAACAGGAGTTGAAAAAAAAAAAGGACAAAATCATCAGCATATCTTATGCTGCAGACTTGACTTGCAAGGAGAGAACATTTATAAAGGGGGAGAAGAGTAGAGGACCAAAATCTAAGCTGTGTGTGTGGGACGCTCATATTGATGGATAAGGCACTTCAGGTAGCTTTACACATACTGACCCTCTGTTTATGGTCTGAGAAGTAGAATGCAAGCCAGTGTAGAGGTGCCAGAAAAATCAGAAGTCTTGAGTTTACAGAAGAATTGGGTGTGGTCCATGGATGTAGAAGGTTTTACCCAGATAAACAACAACTGTGTCTGTCAATGTCTGTTGTCCATATTAGAGAGGTTGTGATCTACTGTATGAGGCACAGCAGGAGGTGGTGATTGGCTGGTCAGCACAAAAGCCTGACTAATGGGGGAAAGGAAACCTGCATGGTTGTCATAGTCTACTAACTGATGATAACTACTGTAAGTACGCCACCATTTTGGACATGACAGGAAAAAGAATGATGGGGCAGTAGTTACCCATGTCCAGGGAGTCACATTCTTTATGAAGTGCGATGACCACCACCTGCTTTCAATCTGAAGGGACCACACCAATAATGACAGAAAATTTACAAATATAGGCTGTATATCTAGCAATGGCAGGGGTACTGAGACAAAAATCTTTTGAGAGAAATCATGCAGCCCGCCTTCTTTGTGTGAGTTGAGGGCATGAAGTTAATTCTGATCCTCTGTCACACTGATGGGCAACATGAAACATGAACATGAGGGGAAGACAGGGAGGATAATGGCTTGCCGGGGGTGGTGGGGGGCAGCAGGATTGGGCTGCAGTCAGAACCTCTGAGCTGCAGAAATAGTGCAAGTTCAGGGTTTCAGTTATCTCCAAACTGTCAGAGCCGATCATGGGTTCAACCTTTAGTTTAACGATTAGGCAGGCCAAAGAGGAGGATGACTGGTTTAAGATTTTTTTTGTGATTTATTTCACAATATTTCTGGGATTACTGGTGGCAGGAATGAATGTATTTGCAAAGTACACCTATATGGCTTTCATAGCAGAAGTAGTGCAAAAGGTTTCAAGTCTATTGTAAATGGTATGATCCAAGAACTAACTTCAGGTTTTGTGCTTGGTCAGACAATGACACTTTGCCAGAACAGATTGATAAGGCTGACTGATCCCCAATGTAGACAGGCATCTCTAGTCTGTATTTTCCTCAAGAAGGTGTCATGGCTGTAATTTGTGTATCTTATGTAATGTTGAATTATATATAATTACTTTCACTGTTACTATGTGTCACAAACCCACTCAGCAGGTTAGGCCCTCTACTCCCAAAGTGCCAACCTTCGAGCCCAGTCTTGTGAACAGTTTAACAGAACAAGGTAACCTTCTTGTCTGTTTTGTGAGTTTGGATCAACCTTTGGTCTCTAGTCTTGGAGGGATTCAAACTGTGAACCTCTTGCTAGTGTACCCAATGCACAGGCTCAGATATTTCTGTCTTCGGGGGGCCAGATATCTTTGCCTACGGGCACTTAACCAGGTGTACAGAAATGGACCCTTAAAAATTTTAATAAAGACCTCAGATTTATGGGGGAAAGGAAACTTGAATGATTGTCACATGGGCCCACGCGCCGGCAAGCCAACCTACTTGCGGCACGGCACCTCCGGCTGCTCTGCCACTATCCAGCAAGCCGTCCGAGGAACCTCCTAAGCCAGGTTAGCTGCCCTTTCCACACGGACCGACGTGCCGGCAAGTCGACCTACTTGCAGCACAGCACCTCTGGCCACTGTGCTGCTCTCCAGCAAGCCGTCCGAGGAACCTTCTAAGCCGGGTTCGCTGCCCTTGCCACATGGGCCCACGAGCTGGCAAGCCGACCTCCTTGCGGCACGGCACCTCCGGCCGCTCTGCCGCTCTCCAGAAAGCCATCCAAGGAACCTCCTAAGCTGGGTTCTCTGCCCTTGCCACATGGGCCCTTGCACTGGCAAGCCGACCTACTTGCGGCACAGCACCTCCAGCAGCTCTGCCACTCTCCAGCAAGCCGTCCGAGGAACCTCCTAAGCCGGGTAAGGCTGCCTGTCTCACTGGGGCTGCTCTGAGCTGCCGCCATTGGCTGTTGCTCACAGTAGTGCACTCTGATTGGACCCTGCCCTCTCTTGTACCCCTCTGATTGGTCTGCTGTTATCTTCATTCTTGGGGCTGTTGCGTCATTGAATACCAGTGACTACGGATGAAATTTTGCTGTACAGCCATCTGGCCTTGGTTATTATTAGCAGAAACTGTTAGCTTAAACATTGATCCTGAGGAAACTGTTTTAGTCCCAGTTTTTAGTTGATTTAGCCCTTTTTTGCTGTGTTAGAGTGCCGAATCCGAAGATAACTGTACAAGCAATTGTGATTTTCAGCAGCCCTTTCTGTAAAATTGGGTTTCTTCTCTTGTCTCTCTCTCTCACTCCCTCACCTGTTTTCCTGGGCCTGAACCACCCCACTCCAACTGTCCTCACCCCCTTCACTAACTGTCCATAGCCTTCCCTGTCTGTCACTACCCCCCTCCCCCCAGTGTTGCCAAGCTAGGACTCTCGCTGTAGCCCTGTAACTGACTCCGCTTCTTGCTGCTACTACAGCACCCCCCACCTCTTTTGCACCTCCGATTCTCCTAGCTGCCTTTCTCCAGCAGTATTAGCATCCCGCCCCTTGATTACATTTTCTTTTGTTTCCTTTGTGTCTTCTTTCTTGTCCCACAGCTCATCCCCTATTTCTGTTTCTCCTCTCCCCAGGTTCGCTGCCCCTTCCACACAGGCCCACGCGCTGGCAAGCTGACCTACTTGTGGCATGGCACCTCCGGATGCTCCGCCATTCTCCAGCAAGCCATCCAAGGAACCTCCTAAGCTGGGTAAGGCTGTCTGTCTCACCAGAGCTGCTCTGAGCTGCCGCCATTGGCTGTTGCTCACAGCAGTGCAGCCTGATTGGACCCTGTCCTATCTTGTACTCCTCTGATTGGTCTGCTGTTATCTTCATTCTTGGGGCTGCTGCTCCTATTGAATACCAGTGGCCACAAACAAAATTTTACCCCTGCCCACCCTCCCCAACCCCACCCCGGCCTTAATTAAATAGACGGTTCCCACACCCCTGTTTTACTCCTCCCCCTTAAACTCCCTCCGTTGTTTTTTGTTTCTGACCTCTCCCCCTTGGCATTATTTCACTCTCTCCCACCCTTTCACTGCTGTACTTGTTTACACAGTAACACTACCTCCTATCCCTCTATCTACACAACGTTTTTCCCTCCACCTCCCCCTCTTTTCTCCATAGCCTCTTGCCTGCCTAGTCCCTCCTTACTCCCTAGTGCTTCCACCTCACTGTTACCTACTGTCTCTCTCGCCCTCTGCCTCCCTCCTTTCCTGCTCCTTCTGCCTGCTCTCTTCCTACTACCCACATTCACCTATAGCATGTACTCAGCCAGCACCCTGTGCCCTTTCCCCCTCCACATACTCTTAGTTTCCCTATTCCGTCTCCTACACCCCCCAGTACCTGCTTCCCCTCAGTCCCTAATATCTACCAACTCACACACACACACACGTACCCCCCAAAGCACCCTTCCTTTCGCTCTCATGTACCCGTCTTGCACACTGCCAATCACTAGAAATTGGCCCTTTCTCCTGAATGGCCGTTGGGAACTCCACCTGTCCATCGCTACTGCTGCCACACTATAGCGCCACCTCCACCCTTTTATATGCCCTGGGGAATCTCCGCAGTCACCGGGCCAAAAACAAAAGGCACCAGGCATGGGTACTTCACACCAGTATTCTTAAACTCATACTTCTTCTCCTGCTTCTGTCAGGTAACATTAACCCTAATCCTGGCCCATCCCCCTCCTTAGGAACTACTCAGAACAATCAAGCAGGATCCCTCTCAATCATCTCACTTAACATCTGTAGTCTCCTTCGCAAACTTGACGCTCTTCAGACTTTTTGCCTGCCAGCATAGCCCGGACATACTAGGAGTCGTAGAAACCTGGTTCTCACCTTTGGTCCCTGATCATGCTATCACCATCCCTGGGTACAATGTTTTCCGACTCGATCGAACAGCTAAAAGAGGTGGTGGCTGTGCCCTTTACCTCAAGGACACTCTCCGAGGGCACTACATCAGCCACACCCCCCAAAACACCATAGTGCAGATCCTTCCTATCAAGGTCCTCCTTGGTGCACACCATAAAGCAATCACAGTACTCACAATCTACATCCCACCAAAGGAGCAAGGAAATGGGCTTAATGCAGTCCTGGACTTTACCAGATCCCTCGCACCAGACTCTGAAATCAACCTCCTCGGTGACTTTAATATTAACTGGTCTGTTGCAGATACAGGGGCATATAGGGACTCCATAGCGGCAGCAAACCTTATCCAGATGACTAGCTCCCCAACCAGGACAAATTACAAAATGGGTAACAGCACCCTGCTGGATTGGATCCTAACCAGCCACCCCGCCAGGATCACTAACACCGCTGTCCTCTCTGACACACTCAGTGATCACTCCCCTGTCAACTGCCTCTGGTCCAACAAATTCATCAACCCCCCCCCCCAAAAAACTATTACAAGCAGAGTCCTTCATAGAGGAAAACTACCCCATCTTAAGACCTTCCTTCGTCAACAGGATTGGTCCCCAATCCTCTCATCAACTAATGTGAACACTGCACTTGATCACTTCATCAGAATCTTTAATCAGGCATGCAACCAATATGCACCCCTCAAAAAGCTCAAAGCCAAAGCACTTTGCAACCCCTGGCTCACCGGTGACCTACTGAGGTGATTAAAAGCTCGGAACCACCTCTGGAAGATTGCCAGAAGCACTGGGAGACAAAGTGATCTCACTAACTACAAACGCGCACAAAACAATTGCACCAAACAAATCTGGGAAACGAAGATCACCTATTACACTAGTGCCCTCACTAACACATGGGGCAATGGAAGGGACTTCTGGAATAACATAAAAGAAGTCACTGGGAAGCAGTCTAAATCACCCCCATTGGTACTCTGCATAAATGGTGTAACCACTCTCAACAAGAAACTCATTGCTGATACTTTCAATGTCGCTTTCACGGACCTCAGCTCTGTACTCCCCAAAGGTTTTTTTCAATAAGGAGGATCCCACTGCCTCCCCAGCCCCCACCAGTCACCCTTCCTTCCACTTTAAAGCAATAAAAATGCATCAGGTCTGCAGTTATATTACCAAAGCCATCAGCAACTCCAGAGCAAGCAACGACTTTCTTGACCTCAAACTACTATCGCTCACACTTGATGAATATCTCTGGCCACTAACAAAGATCTTTAACTTCTCCCTCAACCTCAGCCAGTTCCCAGACATATGGAAATCTGCCTCGGTAACCCCTATTCACAAATGTGGGGACAAAACAGCACATGAGAACTACCATCCAATTTCCATCCTACCACCACTCTCCAAGGCCCTGGAAAGGATAGTATCAGACCAGCTCACTGACTACCTTGACAAGTTCAGCATCATATGCAAAGAGCAGCATGGCTTCAGAAAAAGTCATAGCACCTCCAATGCCTTACTCGAATTTACTGGTGCAATCCATCACTCACTAGATAACAGTCAACTAACTGGGTCCACCTTCATTGACTTAACTAAAGATTTTGATACCGTCAAGCATCATCTACTTCTTGCCCAGCTTCAGCTAGCAGGGCTCTCACCCAGCTCAGTAGATTGGTTCAAGAGCTACTTACACAACCAGCACCAAAGAGTGAGAATTGCGGACACAATCTCAGACCCAAGACCTGTCCGGTTCGGTGTCCCACAGGGCTCAATCCTGGGCCCACTTCTTTTCAGCCTCTTCTTGAACTCACTGCCAAATTCCTGTCTTGAACAACTTCTACTCTACGTGGATGATGCTGTCATCTTGGCCTCCCACCATGATCCAGTACATCTCCAAGGAAACCTCCAGCAGGCCTTCTCAACAGTTGAAAATTGGTTCGCTAAACACAAACTGATCCTTAACCAGAAGAAAACAAAGACCATGATTTTCTGCAGCACCCACAACAAATTCAAACAATGTCAACTATCCATCAAAACCAAACAAGGAATCACCCTTGAACAAGCCCACACATTTAAATACCTCGGTCTCACCCTAAACTCAAATCTCTAACCCTTGAAGCTTTGTCTGTAGCTGTCCAGAGCTCCATCATCAGCATCATTGATTACGGCCTCGTTATCTATGAAGTTGCACAACTTCCTCTCTCAAACGAGTTTCAACTGCCCCCAATCAAGCCTGCCGTCTCGTTACTGGTTCCCACCGTTTCACCCACACCTGTGACCTCTACTCTAAAACAGGGTGGCTTCAACTAAACAACCGTATCAAATACCAAACCTGCATCACAGCTAAGAAAATCCTACTAGGTAAAGCACCACCTGGAGTCAGCACCCTCCTTAAACCCAAAATCAACACGGTCAATACCAGGAGCACTAAGCTACAAATCCTGCAAATCCCCCTCTGCTGCACATCACAAGGCCAAAGATCATTTTCTGACAGGGCCCCTAGTTGGTTTAACAGTCTCCATGGAGACATCTCCTCCGCAGCAATGCTTGGTGTCTTCAAAACAAAGCTATGCCTCTCCCTTATAGGCACTCACATCTGTGATTGCACCTCCTAACGTGGCCCCTATACTGCCTCTGACCACCCCCAGTTCTGTTCTGTTCTCTCTACCTGCACTTACCTGTCCACAGCTACCTCTTAGGCACTTAACCCTGTGTCTGTCCTGACAAAGCCCATTGGCTGCCTCACTCTACCCTCTCACACATATTCCTTCCCTTCCCGAGCCCTTCCACCTACTATCAACCTCCTAGTGTCTGTTTGTTCACGCCTCACCACTAATTCCTAATGTCATTCTAAGTTGTTATATGTTATCGTATATCTTGTAATCAGTCTGTAACCATGTAACCATTTTGATGCTTTTGCCTGTACTACTGACGTGGAACCTTTGTAAAAGAGCCTTGGCTCAAAGGTATGTCATAATCCTAGATTCAAATGAATAAATAAAAAATAAAAAAATGCTTCTCTTTCCAGTTTGGTATCACCATTCAAGCTTATGCCTAGTGTTTGCTATAACCATATATACTTTTCTTGCAAATGAAAGAAAATCAAAGACTGACCAAGTATGCTCTAAAAAGAGTTTTACTAAAATAGATAAAAATATGTAAAACAAAATACAGAGCTATTATATCACAAGACATACAAATCTATTAAAAGAACAAGGTTTTAAACAGTGCAATTCATACTACAGTACTTAGATTTGTCTGTCTCTCTAAATACCTGCTTAAAGTGCTCCAAAGATGTTTCTTTGTCAGAGTCTAGTTAGAAGTTTGTCTGAAGGAAAACGGAATTAATGTTTAAAAGCTGCTTTTCCCCACCTATTTTGCATGAGGTCACCTAGCTCCTCCCTGTCAGAATATATAAAAATATATATCTATATAAAAACAGGATGTCTTTTTCAAGAATTCAATTCTGCTCTCCTCAGCATGACTCACATCCTTCAAATGACATTCTTTGATCTTATTGATCCAGCTTCCATCTCACACAGACACCAAACCATTTATGATTTTGCACCAGTGTACAAAACCTGGTTTCCTCCTATTGAAATGTCATAAAATGGATATGTTCAACTCAAGCCTCTGCCAGCCTGTAATTAACTTAGATAAAACAGAAGATCCTTGATCAAGGTCTGTTCTACTCTGTAATTAGCTTCAGGCCTTCCATGTAACACCTGGTATCTAAAAACCTGTGTGTGTGTGTGTGTGTGTGTGTGTGTGTGTGTGTGTGTGTGTGTGTGTGAGTTCACATGCTGTTTCAGCATTTCTCATGGGAGACAGTCCATACACATTTTTATATATAAAAAATGATCATACAGCACTCAGAACTGGCTGTCCACATCACAATGCTTCCCACCTAGATTGAATTTGGGGGCTCTATCCCCTGCAGGAGATGAACTTCCCAAATCAGTTCACTCCTCATAGACCCTAGACAGTCCATCTTAGTTCTGGTTTTTTGCTCCAACCGTATGTGCAATTGTCAGATCATACCCCTGCAAAGTAAGACTCCATCTTAGCAATCTACCATTGTTTTTTCCCATCTGCATCAGCCAAACCAGGGGGTTGTGGTCAGTATGCACCGCAAAATGCTGCCCATACAAGTATGGCTCCAACTTCTTTAGGGACCACACTATGGCAAGACATTCTTTTTCCACAGTGGAGTATGCTTGCTCCCTGGGAAGTAACTTCCTACTCAGGTACACTACTGGGTGATCTGTCCCTTGGCTGGATGTCTGACTCAGTACTGTGCTAATACAGTACCCACGTCTAAGGCATCAGTCTGAATTATAAAGGTTTTGCTATAGTCAGGACTTGTCAAAACAGGAGCACTGCACAGTGCCTGCTTTAATCTGGTAATGGCTTCCTCACAGGTTGGGCCCCAGGTAATTTTCTTTGGCATCCTTATCTTTGTCAGGTCAGTTAGGGGAGCAGTCAGGGCACTGTAAATGGGTAAAAATTTTCAGTAGTACCCTGCTGTCCCTAGGCAACTCCTGACCTGCTTCTGGGCTTCTGGTCTGGGCCACACCTGGATCACCTCAATCTTTATTTGGTTAGGATGGAGTTGTCCCCAGCCTACCACATGCCCAAGGTATGCCACTTCTCCCATGGCCACCAGGCACTTCCCTGCCTTGACAGTGAGCCCGGCCCTCTGTATCTTGCTCAGCACTTCCCTAAGGTGGGATAGGTGTTCCTCCCAGCTGGTACTAAAGATGGCAATGTCATCCAGGTAAGCCACGGCATACTCCTCAGTACCATTTAACACTTGACTCACCAACCATTGGAAAGTGGCTGGTGCATTCTTCTTTCCAAAAGGCATTACTTTAAACTCAAGTAAGCCTATCGGAGTGATGAAGGCTGACCTCCCCTAGCTCTGTCTGTCAGCTTTACCTGCCAATACCCCTTTGTCAGGTCAATGGTCTTAAGGTAGGTCACCCCCCTAACTTGTCCAGCAGTTCATCCATCTGGGGCATTGGGTGGGTGTCTGACTTCGTGACTGCATTCAGTCCATGATAATCCACACAGAAATGAATACAGCCATCTGGCTTAGGCACAAGGACTACAGGTGAGGCCCAGGGGCTGAGGGATCTCTGGATTTCCCCTAAATCCAGCATCTCCTCCACTTCCCTTCTAATGTCCTTTTGGACAGCCTCTGACACCTGATATGCTGTCTGCCATATGGGCATCTGTGTCCCTGTCTCCACATCATGCATTGCTAAGTGGGTTAGTCCAGGCTTTGTGCTAAACAAGGGGGCAAAGTCTGCTAAAACCTCCCTTACTTTCTGAATCTGGTCTGGGGCTAGCTGGGGAGACAATTTTACTGCCTCCACAGAGGACTCCCTCTTACTTTCCTACAGCAAGTCCAGAAGGAGGTCTCCTTTGTCTGTCCTCTCCCCATGACTGCACACTGCAACCACCATGTCAGCCCTATTTGGATATGGCTTCATCATGTTGACATGGTACATCCTGTCTGTCTGTCTTCTGTCAGGTAACTCAACAATGTAGTTCATGTCATCTACCTTCCTAACCACTTTGTATGGTCCTGCCCACTCAGCTTGCAGCTTGTCTTTCCAGACCGGAATAAGAACCATGACTTCCTGACCCACCATGTATGAGCGAGCTCTGGCTCTGCGGTCGTACCACACTTTTTGTTTCTGTTGGGCAGCTGCCAGGTTGCTCTGGGCTCTCCCCATAAACTTCTTCAGCCTTTCCCTAAACCTAAGGATGTAATCCATAACAGGAGTTCCCTGAGTGGTGTGCTTGCTTTTCCAGTCCTCCTGGATTAAGTCTAGGGGCCCATATAGCCAGCTTCCATATAAGAGTTCGAAGGGGGAAAATCCTGTTGACTCTTGGGGCACCTCCCTGTATGCAAACAACAGGTGGGGAAGGTATTTCTCCCGTCCCTCCCATGTTGTTCAGCAAACACCCGAAGCATTGACTTCAGGGTACCATTGAATCTTTCCACAAGCCCATTGGCTTGTGGGTGATACGGTTTCATGCATCTCTGCACCACCCCACACTTCTTCCATTAACATTTCATCAGGTCCAACATGAAGGAACCCCCTTGATCAGTGATTACCTCCTGCGGAAACCCAACATGGGAGAAAATCCCAAGAAAGGCATCTGCCACTTTGTCTGTCCTCAGTGAGGATAGGGCAACTGCCTCTGGGTACCAGAGGCATAATCCACCACCGTTTGGATGAATCTCTTCCCTGAGGAGCTAGGGGTATTTAGAGGCCCCACAATATCCATTCCCACCCTCTGGAATGGCTCCTCCACTATGGACAATGGAATCAGGGCAGCTTGGGTTTTCTTGCCCACCTTCCCTATTTCTTGGCACCGGTGGCAAGACCTGCAATACTCCTTCACCTGCTGGGTGAAATTAGGCCAGTAGAAATTCTGGGCCAACTGCTGCATTGTGTGCGTGATTCCCAGATGACCAGACAAGGGAACATCATGTGCAATCTTGAGCAACTGCTCACGTTACCCCTCGGGAACAACAAGCTACCTGCCTAGCATCCCTCCTTCAGTCTGTACTGCCTGAGTATACATAAATCCATTTTCCCAATAAACCTTATGTCTGCCGTCACCTCCCTGTGTTCCATCACAGTCTGCCCAAGCCCTCAGCTTTTCTAAACTAGAGTCACTCCACTGAGCAGCAGCAAACCCCTCACACAGTCCCAAGGCATGGGACAGGTCCCCTTCAGTCACTAAACTAAGGTCCCTAATACTAGCATCAGGGCACTCAGGATCACTGTCAATCCCAACCCTCTGACAAGGGGTCACCCCTCCCTCTTCAGAGTAACCCTCCATAGGTGTGTGGTTACTTGCTACTGGGGAAATTTCTACCCCCTCTTCATTAATCTCCATCTCAGGAGACACAGGCTGGGGAACCAGCCTCTCAGTCATTTCCACAATGGCTTCTGAGGGGTTCAGGGAGCTACAATTTTCCCTTGCCGCTTGGCTACAGGTAACTGCACACACCATCACCTGTTTTACATTGTTGCCCAGGATCACATCCACAGCTAATGTTTTGGCTACAGCCACCTGTTGCACAGTTCCCCCTGTTTCACCCTGGTCTAGGAGAACACTAGTGAGGAAAAATGTTTTTCTCCTCACCAGTGAAGTCCTGTACAGTGACGTATGTATTGGGTATAAGCTGACCAGGATCTACCAGATCCCCCTTTACCAAGGTCAGGGATGCCCCTGTGTCCCTTAACCCTTGCGTCTGTACACCATTCACCATGACTGGGTGCATGTGTTCCCTCATGTTCACTGGCATGGTTTCAGGGTCACACAGACAACCCACTTCTTTTCTAGCACCCGGTTGTGTATTATTGCTTGCCTTTTTCAGACACTGTCTGGCAATATGCCCCATTTCTTTACACAACCAACATTCATTTCTTCTCTCAGAGAAATCTTTTCTCTGAAACCTAGGGCTAACTGGTTTAAGTGGAGACAGTGAGGATTTTAGCTGCCCTGAAGGCATGCTTTTCCCTTTCTGTGCTGCCACACCTGTCCTGTTTGCTCTCAGAGCAGGTCTGCTCTTGGCATAGCAGTCCGAGAGTTCAGCAGCCTCTTGCACTTTTTTGGGATCTCAGTCCTCTAGCCAGGTTTTTAGCTCTGCTGGGCAAGCCCAATAAAACTGTTCTAATAAAATCACATTTTTAATTTTGTTAACAGAGTTTGCCTCAATTCCTTCCCACCAACGTTTTAAAAACTGACATTGTTTTGTGGCTAGCTCCTCATAGTTCATATCAGGGATTCTCCCGAGCTTATGGAATTTAGCTCTGTATGATTCAGCAGTTAATTCAAACTTTTTTAACAGTGCAGCTTTTAGTTTGGTGTAATTATTACTGTCCTCATTGTCCATTTGACCCAATGCATCCTGAGCTTTCCCAGTAGGTAGTGAGGATAGCTGGAAGCTCCAGGACTCTCTAGGAATTTTAGCCTGAAGACAAACTTTTTCAAAAGAATTTAAAAAGGCATCCATGTCCCCCCCCCTTTAAATTTGGCTATTAATTTGGAATTCAATCTGTAACCCAGTCCTGCAGTCCCAGTTAAACCCAAACCACTTACCTGCTCTGACGCTGCTGGTTGGAGTCATAGCTTCTCCAGTTAATGTTGCCTCTGGTGCTCCTGCTCCTCACAGTCTGTATCTCGGTGTTCTCACTCTCTCTTCTCCTCTGCAGCTCGCTGGTGCTCATGCTCCTCATGGTCTGCATCTCTCTGTTCCCACTCTGCCTCTCAGTGTTCTTGCTCTGCCTCTTGTTGTTCCCACTCTCTCTTCTCCTGGAACTCCAGCTCCATCCTGTGCAACTCAATTTGCAACCTGAGTACCTCTGGATTCAGGATACTGGTGATCTTCCCCTGCTGCTATGGCCCTACACTGACAGTGGCCCTGTTGTCCTCCTCATCTGATCTGGACACTGCACTGGCAGCTAGCCCTGCCACACTCCAAGTTTGGTCCTTTCCAGTCATGGTCCGTGACTCACTGCTCTGGGTATCTGCTACCATCAGGGCATCTATGAGGTTCTGCTTTTTGGCTGTCACCTCAAATAGGACTCCTCTGTCCCCGCACAACTGCTTTAAGTAATCTACAATGTGCCTGCTGTAGTTGGAAGTCTTCTCTCCTAACTACTACTACTACTCTGACTTGCACTTTAGAAAAAAAAATGAAATGGGTAGGAACTTGACTGTATGCCAAGTAATATAGCTCTGTTTTTTTTTAAATAAAACTCTGCCTTTGTCTTTCTTTGCAAGAGAGCTTACAGTCTCAAGCTGACACAGAACAATAAAAGCTTATAATACTAAAATTATCCGACTGCTGCCACCAATCTGTCACAAACCCACTCAGCAGGTCAGGCCCTCTACTCCCAAAGTGCCAAACTCTGAGTGCAGTCTTGTGAACAGTTTAACAGAACAAGGTAATCCTCTTGTCTGTTTTGTGAGTTCAGATCAACCTTTTTCTTCTCCGGTCTTGGAGGGATTCAAACTGTGAACCTCAAACTGTGAACCTCTTGCTAGCATACCCAATTGACAGGCTCAGATATTTCTTCTTCAGGGGCCAGATATCTTTGCCTATGGGCACCTAATCAGGTGTACAGAAATGAACCCTTAAAAATGTTAATAAAGACCTCAGATTTAAAACGCTTTTCTTTCCAGTTTGGTATCACCATTCAAGCTTAAGCCTAGTGTTTGCTATAACCATATATACTTTTCTTGCAAATGAAAGAAAATCAAAGACTGACCAAGTATGCTCTAAAAATAGTTTTACTAAAATAGATAAAAATATGTAAAACACAACATACAAAACTACTATATCACAAGACATACAAATCTATTAAAAGAATAAGGTTTTAAACAGTGCAACTCTTACTACAGTACTTAAATTTGTCTGTCTCTCTAAATACCTGCTGAAAGTGCTCCAAGGCTGTTTCTTTGTCAAAGTCTAGTTAGACGTGTGTCTGAAGGAAAACGGAATTAATATTTAAAAGTTGTTTTTCCCCACCATTTTTGCATGGGTCACCTAGCTCCTGCCTGTCAGAATATATAAAAAAATATATCTATATAAAAACAGGATGACTTTTTCAAGAATTAAATTCTGAAATCCTCAGCATGACTCATGTCCTTCAAATGACATTTCTTTGATCTTATTGATCAAGCTTCCTTCTCAGACAGACACCAAAGTATTTATGATTTTGCACCAGTGTACAAAACCTGGTTTCCTCCTCTTGAAAAGTCATAAAATGGATATGCTCAACTCAAGCCTCTGCTAGCCCATAATTAACTTAGATAAAACTGGAGATCATTGATCAAGGTTTGTTCTACTCTGCAATTAGCTTCAGGCCTTACATGTAACACCTGGTATCTAAACACGTGTGTGTGTGTGTGTGTGTGTGTGTGTGTGTGTGTGTGTGTGTTCACATGCTGTTTCAGCATTTCTCATGGGAGACAGTCCATACACATTTTTATATACAAAAGATGATCATACGGCACTCAGAACTGGCTGTCCACGTCACACTATGTACCCATTGTCTCTCTCTCCCTCAGGTCGCACCTGGAAATGAGCCTTGGCTCAGTGTGCCTTTTCTGGTTTCCAAATGTTTATTTATTTATTGTAAAGTTTCACCAGGAAAGGCACACTGAGCAAACAAGTTGCTCATCTCCCAGTGCATCCTGGGGGAGAAGGTAGTGGAATACATAATTATATACAACAAGTTAATTGCCATGTACAGGAGTACATTAAATACATAATTGAAAAAATGATACAAAGTGAAAACGAATTATAGAATGTATATGTATATCCTTGAGGAAAGGAGGTAGGGGGGGACATGATAGAAAGTTTCAAGTACCTCAAGGGAATCAACAAAGTCTAAGAGGGTAGCATCTTTCAGAAAAAGATATGTGCAAGAACAAGGGGGCACAATTTGAAGATAGAGGGGAGACAGCTCAGTGGTAATGTGAGGAAGTATTTTTTCACAGACAGGGTTGTGGATGTGTGGAACAGCTTTTCTGAGGCGGTAGTAGAGTCAAAAACAGTAGGGGAATTCAAGAAGACATGGGACAGACATAAGGCAATTCTAGTGGAGGGTAGGAGGAAGTAGGCTGTTGGTTAACTGGGATCTGCAGCTTATCCATTAGGTAGGGAAATTGGCAGACTAGGTGAGCCAAGCGGTCCTTATCTGCCATCAAATTCTATGTATCTAATGTGTAAAAACAGAAAGTGTAAAAAACAGAGGAATTGCTAGATTAGGATAAAGAAATAACAGGGGTAATCACTAAGTGCTTGCACAGAAAGAACGTTGAGTAAACAGACATGGAAGAACATGAACTACTAATTCTAAGATCTGTTGCAACTAACGAATGTCCCAGGCTGTAACAGGTGGATGGGTTAGACTACAGATGAGAAGAGTACAGCAGGCAGATTTGCATTGTATCACATGATTAGGGTGCTGGGGAAAGGGCACCGACAATAAAGGCGACCCGCTCCCCAGCGCATCCCTTGAGCGCTATGGTAGGGTGGGGCAGACGGATGGGGGGATCGGCGAATATAGCAACAGGATGTTGCTATACATACATGTGCAGGGAGAGCAAGCATGTACAGCGAGGGGTGGGAGGGGATGTGAGGGGTTGTGCCATGCTGGGTTGCTTAGCCAACCTCATGGCGTGGTGGGTGGGTTGCCAGTGCTGGTTGGCAGGATACTGGGTTGGGTCCGGGCGCTGGGACTTTTTGTGCCCAGCCTAAACCTTTTATTTTTATGTTTTCAACCCCCAACATGCACCCCAGAGCTAAATCCTTTAGTAGGGAGTGCGGGTCACACCTCCCCCACATAAAATATTTAAAAGTAAGTCCCCAGCCGCTTTTGCTGTGCGCCAGAGTGTCAGAGTGCCCAAAAGATTTTTCACCACTCTTGACTTCTTGGTAATGGCGATCGCCTTTAGGTTTTCACCATTATCAAATAGAACCAATTTGCATAGCTAAGAGCAGTGCTTTCGGATTAAGATGGTAAGGGGAGAGACAAAAGGGGTAGCTAGGAGCATGTACAATTTGTGGAGAAATAGTTATGAAGGGAGGAGGAGATAGATGTAGGGGGGAGGAATTTCTTATCTGATGGGGCAGAGAGGCCCACAGTTTTGGGAAGCAGTATGAGAATGCAGTCTGGCCAGCTGAAGAAGTTCTCCTAGGGACCGCTATGGAGTGATAGTCATTGGATATAAGAGAGTAAGAGGAGAGGAGGGGTAGAGAGGGCGGAGGAGAGGTAGGCGGGTAGAGTCAATTAAATGAATAAAAATAACTAAAATAGTCGAATATCTGATAGAAGATGTTACCGAAGTGAGATTGCATATTGTAGGAAAACTTGAAAATGGGGCCTTTTTTGTAATATAGTTTTATACTATCAAAAATTAAAGCTTTTTACTACTACATACTAGGAAGTGAGATAGGTCCATATTAGCATCAATGGTACCTTCCACCAAACTCCAGTCAGCATTATACAAGTTCATGAATTATGCCTTGGGGTTGAAACTGTGGAAAAATATCATTTGAATGAGTTTAGATGGCTTTGAGGAAGTTATACACAAAGTAAGTAATACAGCGATCACCGAACAAGTCTGGGAGAATACCCACAGCAGGTACACAGTGAGGGAGAAAGGAAGGAAAGGAAAAAGTTTAATAGTGAGTTATTAGAGGATAATGGTTAAAGTATGAAACATAGAAACCTAGAACCAGTTGGCAGAAAAGAACCGCCAGGCCCGCCCAGTCTGCCTAATATGCCTAGCAAGCCTCTAGGACTTCTCTTCCACCCCTCCTGCCCTGGAATTACCAGTCATTTGTGTCTGTCCCACGCTGTCTTGAAACCCACCCACAGTTCTTGCCTCCACTACCCCCTCGGGAGTCTGTTCTAGCCATCCACCACCCTCTGTAAAGTACACTTTTCTGATGTTGCCCCTGAATCTCCCCCCTACTATCTGCAGATCGTGTTCCCTTGTTTTTGATTGGTCCTTTAGCTGGAAGATATCCCCTGCTGGTACCTTGTTGAAGCCCTTGATATACTTGAAAGTCTCAGTCATGCCCCTTTTTCTCTCCTCTGTTTGAGAGAGTACATGTTGAGGTCCTTCAACCGTTCCTCATATGACAGATGCCTGAGTCTCCGTACCATTTTTGTCACCCCTCTCTGGACATGCTCCACCCTTTCCACATCCTTCCTAAGGTATGGCCTCCAGAACTGGACTCCGTACTCAAGGTGTGGCCTGACAAGCTGCCTGTACAAGGGCATTATGACCTCCCTCCTCCTGCTAGTTATTCTGCTCCTGTTATTAACTAGCCAAGAGAGTTTAAAAGCTTAAAAGATTTGACCCTGGTAAGGAGATATTTGGAGCTGAGACAGAGTCAATTGAGGAGCATATCACCCACAATTGCATGCTTTCCCAGTCCCTTTAATGGGCTGACAATGTAAATGTATGTTATCAAGAACACTCGGAACTGCCTCAGGGCAGCTATTCAGGACACAGTAAACTTCAGTAATGATAAGGGGAATGGACAAAGGAAGGGAGATTTCATAGGCCAGTAGTTCATGAGGCAATTAAAGCAGCACATAGAAGACATCAATGGTCTCAAAATGCACAGTGAATTTTATTGAGCAATAAACTGGGCTAACATCCAGGGGTGCTTTAATTGTGTCTTAATGACTGTTTTGGACAGATGGCTGCACCAGTTTGGCTACATGCATGGCTCTGTATGATTGATTTCATATGCAAATGCACCACCCACAAAGTTCTAGAATATATTATTTAGCTTCAACATAGCTATACTATAAGGTCTGGCCTTAGGGCTGAAAGCTGTTAAAAATCTGAGCTACCCAGAATCAATAGCAAACAGGGCCAACATGCTTTTTCCTATGCTGGTTCATATATAATAATACGTAGATCTCTGTACTGGCCCAGTGAAGACCCTGCCCTGGTCCTATATGGCAACATCTTCTGTGAAAAATTAGTACCTTAGCTAATTTAAGATGGAATGTTTGTATAATTTTTTATACTTGTAAGCAAATGAGCAACTTGTCCATTTATACATGCAACAGGGGAGATCACACAGAAATGTATTTCTTGTTTGGGTCACATCACCTAATAAACTTCAACAAAGAGCTGCTTAACATGAATGCTGGATGTGTTTTATTGTTAATGCTGGTGTGATGTTATTGGAATTGAATTGTATAGAAACAGAAACATAGAAGCTGTCGGCATGAAAGGACTTCTTGGCCCACCTAGTCTGCCCCAATGTCCCTACCTACTGTGCTACCGTAGACTTTAATTGATCTCTGCCCCCCCCCATTACTAAGGTCCCCATGTGTCTATCCCATGCAGGTTTGAAACCTGTTACCATTTCAGTACCCACCACCTCTGCTGGGAGGCTCTTCCAGGCATCCACCATCCTTTCTGTGAAGAAATATTTCCTCACATCCCCTCTAAGTAGTCCCCCTTCCAGCATCATATCATGCCCCCTTGTCCATGAGCATCTCTTTCAGTGCAATATGCCACCCTCCAGTACCTTATTGATACCCTTGAGGGTATTTGAATTTTTCTATCCTGTCTCCCCTTTCTCTCCTTTCCTCCAGTGAGTAGATATTTAATTCCCTGAGTCTTTCCTTGTAGGGCTTCTGATGCAGGCTATGCACCATTTTGGTTGCCCTTCTCTGAACTGCCTCCACACTTTCTATGCCCTTCCTGTGATGGGGCCTCCAGAACTGGACACAGTTCTCCAGGTGTGGCCTCAACATTGATATGCAGTATATAGGGGTAACACTGCCTCCCTTTTTCTGCTGGCGATACCCCTCCCTATACACCCCAGCATCCTACTAGCCTTTCCAACTGCCTTATCACACTGCTTTGCTACCTTCAGGTCATCAGATATGATGACCCCCAGATCCCTTTCCTATTCTGTTGTTAAAAACTCCTCCCACCTAAATGATACATTTCCCTTAAGTTTCTGTGCCCATGTGCATTATTTTACATTTTGTGGCATTGAAACCCAGTTGCCAAACCCTGGACCAGTCTTCCAGTTATTTTAGATCTTCCTTCATTCCCCCCCCCCAACCCCTTGGTGTGTCCACTCTGTTGCATATTTTTGTGTCATCCATGAACAGGCATACTTTCCTTTCCAGCCCCTCTGCGATGTCACTAATTAAGGCATTGAAGAGGCCGGCCCCAGTATTGACCCCTGTGGCACCCCACTGGTTACTTTACCTTCCTCTGAGTGAACTCCATTTACCACTACCCTCTGAGTTCTGCTACTTAGCCAACTCTGTAGCCATTTTACTACCTTTGGACCCACTTCCATGCTGCCTAGTTTGTTTACCAGACTTCTGTGTAGAAGGGTTTTGAAGGCTTACTGAAATCCAGGTACGCCACATCCACCACTCCTCCTTGATCCACCTCCCTGCTAACCCAGTCAAAAAACTCTATCATGTCTGTTTGGCAAGATCTATCCCTTGTGAATTGATGCTGCCTTGGATCCTGCAATCCACTGGCCTTAAGATATTCCCCAATCCTTTCTTTAAGTAGAGTTTCCATAACCTTGTTCTTCACTGAAGTCAGGCGTATAGGTCTGTAGTTTTCTGCCTCCTCCTCCCTATTCCCACCTTTGTGTACTGGGATCACATCCACTCTCCTCCAGTCCCACGGAACCTCCCCCCGTATCCGGTGATAGATTGAACAGGGCCATCAGAGGCACAGACAGTTCTTTCTTTAGTTCCATCAGTATCCTGTGGTGAACCCCATCCATCCCCATAGCCTTGCCTACTTTTAGTTTTGCTAGCTCTCCTCCATAAAAGGGCTAGTGTCCACCTCCCTTCCCTTAATGCTCTTCCCCACTATCTATGACCCATCACCTACCCCTTCCTTTGTGAATACTGAACAAAAGTACTTGTTCAGTTTGCCAGCTTTCTTCTGGTCTTCTTCCATGCTCTCCCCACCCCCTTTTAGTCATACTATCCCTGCCTTACTTTTCTTCTTTTCACTTCTGTACCCAAAGAAAGCTTTATCCTCCCTTTTTTGCTGATTTGGCAATGTTTTCCTCAGTTTGTGCTTTAGATCTCCTAACTGCCTTCCCTGCCTCCTGATAACTCTCCCCATCCTGTTGCCTTCTCGATGGCCTGCTTTATTCTTACCCACTTTTCCTCTACCCCTACCTTGTTCCCTATTCCTGCTATGTCTTCCCTGAGGCACTCTCCCATTTTCTTGAAAATCAGCTCTCTTGAAATCCAGGCCCCTCGTTTTAGTGTGGCTCGGGTCTGGCCTTGTCCTTATGCTGCACCACCCTACCAGGTTACAATAGCATAACCTGAATAGCAACCACTGAACAGCATGGTCAAAACAGTGTCTGCAAGAATGGAACACTTACCAGAATGCCAGCAGGTGAACAAGGCACATTGCTGTTATGCCGCTGCAAACCATACAATGATCACTGGTCCCCAGGTGGCTTCCCACTGTGACGTCAGCGACACTGTCCCTATTTGACAGCACCAGGTCCAGTAACACCCCCTCATGAGTGGGTTCTTTAACTAGTTGCCTGAGGAATGCTACCTGCAGGGAGTCTAGAATTTCCCTACTTCTAACTGATGCTGCAGTAGGTAGGCTCCAA
Organism: Neoceratodus forsteri; assembly: GCA_016271365.2. Lineage (NCBI taxonomy): Eukaryota > Metazoa > Chordata > Ceratodontiformes > Ceratodontidae > Neoceratodus > Neoceratodus forsteri. The sequence continues at coordinate 765,714,515 of CM057451.1, forward strand.
TCCACTTCTGGTAGATTGAAGTCTCCAACTGGCAGTACCTCACCCTTGTTAGCCATCCCTTGTATTTCATCATTCATATCCTTATTTCCTTCCTGTCCCTGTACTGGACATCTGTAGATCACTCCTGTCCTAATAGTGTCCCCCGTGACCCACAGTACCTCTGCTTTACTCTGTTCCCTTGTATTTCTGTGGCCTTTATGTTATCTCTCATGTAAAGAGCCACCCCTCCTCCCTTTTTTCCTACAATGTCTCTCCTGAATAGCCCACACCCTGGTCCTAGTTTTCATTGCACCTGTTCTCCATAATTTCTACTATGTCCAGGTCTCCTGCTGCCATGGTGGCCTCTAGGTCTGACATCTTGTTGACCAGACTTTGAGCATTTGCACAAATGGCTCTCCATTTTATACTACCATCTCCTCTCTTCTTGCCATTTTGTTCCTCCCCTTTTCCTCCACTATTATCTTTCTTCTTTCCCCGTCTCTCTTCCTCCTGGTTTCCTATTTGTGTTTGTTCCTTGTGGGACTTCCCACCCTCGGGATTCTCACTGCTGACCCTGTAAGCATGTGGGGGGGACAGACTATGTCTTCCTGCCTTGTTCTGCCTCCCCCTCAGTTAGTTTAAATGCTTACTAAAGTAGAATTTAAACTGTTCATTAAGGATCTTGGTTTCCCTTGTGGAGGGATGTAGCCTTTCGGCCCTGTACAAGCCTCTATCCCTCCAGGTGGAGCCCCAGTCCCCAATGAATCCAAATTCCTCTTCTCTGCACCACTTCCTCAACTATAAGTTGAAGTCCCTCGTGCATAGGCTCCTGTCATCCCCCTTGTCATGGACAGGGACTACCTTGGAGAAAGTAACAGATTGTGCTATTTGCCTAAGACCCTTCCCCAGTTTCCTGAAATCTTCCTGAACTGCATCTGGTCTCTCCCCAGTCAGGTCATTTGTCTCCAAGTGGACAATGACATCTAGCTCTCCCTCCATCCCTGCCTCTCCAGTGATCCTCAGGATCTTGCTTCCAATCCCTACGAGCTGTGGCACTGGAAAAGCACCTTACCACTATCTCCTCATCCCTACCCATCCCAACTGTATACCCTTAACTATGGAGTTCCCCACTAGGATTCACTTCTTCTTCCTCTGGGGTCCTCTGTCACCCCTCCTTGGGGTCTCCACCATGAGGACCTCCACATCCATCCCAGTCACCACCTCGGGTGCCTTTGAGGGGCAGTCCCACCCTGCCAATGCAGCGTATGCATTCCGTAGTGGTATGGCATTGGGAATGTGCTTACGTTGCACCACCCTAATGCTTCCCAAGCCCACTGTTGTCTAACTGATCCTCACACCTGGCACCCTTTGAGGAAGCAGAGGTGGACTTTATGGTCCCTGAGTGGGGGAGTAGGTCCTCCTAACTTAAGCCATATAGGCCTTGAGTCTGGCAACCTCATCCCTCAGCCCACAGAGATGCCTGCAGATGGGGCATCAATGCAGTCTCCAGAAAGTCTCCCTAAAGACTGCCACACCACAGCCACTACACTGCACTACTCCCATCATAGTTACTCCCTATATCTAGACCTTACACACTACCTCCTAGCAATTTACCTGATCCAATAGTTAACCCTAAAAAGTTACCCAAACCATTAGTTAACTAAACACTATTTGCACACACACCCTTTAGTGCTGCCTACCCCTAAAAATTCACCTGATCCAACAGTTAACATACAGGCTAACTCTCCCAGAAGAACTATTTGCACAAACCCCCTTCAGAGCTACCTACTATTTTTTTATTCTTCTTCCCTCTTCCCTTCTCTCTCCCTACCTCCTTCCTCCTAGTCAAGTGTTTATGTGTCTTGGTAATCTTCTTCCTTACTCAGAGTCAGACCTCCAGCAGCTGGGGGAAGGGAGAGTTGTTCTTTTCCTTCCAGGCTGGTGAGTCTTATGTGTCTTGGTGATCTCTCCTTTCCTGCTCCCAAGCAGGAAGTTCCTGTTGTCAATCAAATCCAGGGTCTATAAAAGTGGAACTGGCTAAGGGTGGGACAGTGGAGGGGCAGGTGGGACGGTAGAGGGGCTGGTGGGAGGGCAACAGATAACTACAACAGGAAGTCTTAATGCAGACACATGGTTTACTTCTTCCTAAGCTACACCCCCCAGTTTACAGCTCTACTCCTCACCCAGCTAACTACAAAGATGATAATAGATCCCTTCCCCAACAGACTAGCACACTAACTCATATGTGTGTGTGTGTGTGTGTGTGCGTGTGTGTGTGTGTGTGTGTGTTTTACCCTAATTGAAGGTCCTACTTCACCTTGCAGACCCTTCACTTCTAATAAAGAATCTATCTGCTTTCGCCCTAGTCAGAGGTGTCCTAGCAGAAAGGTTCTAGCTGCCTTAGCTGCCTTCTTGGCCTTGCTCTGATAGCAACATTCTACTTGCGAAACCTGTTCTGCAGTATTCTTGTACTATGTTATATATTGCAGGTCATGTAACTTTTATAAATATTTTTTAAGAGTTATGTAATCTTTTGTACTTTAATAATTGAGATTTTATAAAGGACACCATTGAAAATGAACCCAGCTGAATATTACATAACATCATTCCTTTATTTTCCAATAAACAATTGATTAAGATGAAACCTTTCCATTCTCAAATCCTTTGCTCCTGTTCCATCTTAATAAACCTGTTCTCTTGTGCTGGTCTGGTGGTGCAGAGGGCTGAGGCGCTTAGTGCCTTACCTCCCCTATGCCGGCAGTCTGAGTTCGGGAACAAATGTGGCTGCAGGGGGTCAGCAGGGGGTCAGCTTGGAGGGTGGGATCAAGCATCCCAATGGATGCTCTCCTTCTCCAGGGAGGGAAGACAGCTGACTTTGCTGTTCCACTGCCACCTGGATGACCTTGGATGGCAGTATAGATGGAGCGGCTAGTGAGAGGGGGATAGCGGCAGAATGATTCTACCCATTTTGCAGGCTCCACACCAAGCAGCTCAGGCAGGTCCCTCTCAAAAGCAGATCCTGATGTGGTGGCAGGTAAGGGGGGCCTCCATCACCCCAACCAGAGGGGGAGTAAGCTCCGGAGGAACAAAGAAGGGACCCACGAAAGCCCTGGGAGATACCAGTGTGTCGGGGCTGGGACCTGGAGACTAGCAGAGGGAAGGCCAATGAGGAAGCTGGGAGGATAGAAAAACTAACAAAAATAAATAAATCTGTTCTCTTTTGGTTACTGCACTGCTTGAGTTCTTTGTATTGTTCTGTGTTACTCCTTTTGGTACTTTGTATATTCATTGTGCATTGGTGGGGTGGGACTGTGTATTCTCAGGGGACAGCACCTGTGTACCTTCTAGTGTAGCAAAGGAGTTACAACACCTGAAGCACTGTGCCAAGAGGGCAGCAAGGAGGGCTGGGGGGATACTGGGATGCATAGGGAGAGGCATCACCAGTAGAAAACAGGAAGTTATTATCCCTCTGTACAGACAGTTGGTGAGACCCCATCTGGAGTACTGCATGCAGTTCTGGAGACCCAATCTCCGCAAGGACATAGACAGGATGGAGGCTGTCCAGAGGAGGGCAACTAAATGGTGCAGGGTCTGCACCAGAAGACATAAGGAGAGACTTAAGGAGCTGAATATGTAGCCTCGAGGAAAGGAGGGAGAGGGGGACATGATAGAAACTTTCAAGTATCTCAAGGGAATCAACAAAGTCGAAGAGGGTAGCATCTTTCAAAAAAGAGGTGCAGAACAAGGGGCACAATTTGAAGATAGAAGGGGCGGCTCAGAGGGTAATTTAAGGAAGTATTTTTCACAGACAGGGTTGTGGATGCATGGAACAGACTTCCGGAGGAGGTTGTGGAGTCAAAAACAGTGGTGGAATTCAAGCATGCATGGGACAGTCATAAGGCAATTCTAGGGGGTGGGGTAGGAAGAAGTAGGCTACTGGTTAACTAGGATCTGCAGCTTATCCAATAGGTAGGGAAATGGGCAGACTGGGTGGGCCAAGCGGTCCTTATCTGCCATCAAAATCTATGTTTCTATGTTTCAAATAGTAGACCACCAAAAGGCCATCACTGGACCCAGGGCTGTCACCCTTAGGAAAAAATTAAAAACTGCTTAAACTCTTTAAGGTTTAGTCACGCTTATAGGTGAGAGTTACAGCTAACTTGGAAAGCAAAATATGGACTTTTGCATGACATATTACCAGTTCTGCATTTAATCCAATGGATGCCAGCTTTTTTTTTCTTTTTAGTTAATCTGTTTTTCTCCTCCCCAACTGGTTCAGACTATCCCTCTTACTAACCCCCCAGCCCCATCACCCAGCATTTCACAGACTTACCTCAAGCCCAGTATTTCGGCCATGCCTTATCCCAGATGGTGGGAGTCAGCAACGTACTGCCAATTAATAAATCTGGTTTCCAGGAGGACCCTGTAGCCTGGTGCTGAGCCTGTGAGGGGCTGGTATCATCTTGCACTGCACTCTGCCATTTTCCTCAACTCTTCTTCCCTGGAGGACTGGACATTCAGTGCCATACAGACATATTGTAACTACATATGCTCCCATGCTTAGGACATCATTGGCTGCCATTCCTCCATTCCCCAAGTAACAGTCCCTGGCTGCCTGCACCCCTAACTACCATTAGATACCAGACATGTACTGGTGACCCGCATCCCTCCCTTTTCAGAGGAGGACAACAGTTTGCCAGATGCTCAATCCTCCTCTCCCTGGCCAACCTCCAGTGACCCAAATCCGTTCCCAACCCCAGATCACCAGTGTGGTGTCAGGTGAGGCACAGTGCCTCAGCCCTCCATGTCACTGGCTTGGCCACTGGATGCCAGCTCTAAGAGAGAGATCCTCCCTCCATACTGCACTTCTTTCTCCAGTATAACTGGGTAATAAAATGACCTTTTTCAGGTTCTTGTTGCAACTGCACAAACTGAAGAGATGACAGACAAGTGGTGTCCAGATAATACATGTAATTTATTACTGTCAAATAATAATAATACAGGCTTACAATCACTGGGAGAGTATCCAGCTTCCTTACCTATGTAGGTGCAGTCTCTAGTCTCGATAAAGCTACATGCTGCAAGGGGTCTTATACCCCGATAATCACTATGGTAACTATAAAAGAAGATACTTAAAAAGTGTATAATTGGCCAGAAACAGGTGGCCTGAGTAACCAGCCTAACTAACATAAGAAGTTGCTTAGCTTGCAGAAGATAACTGAACAATAAGGTCTGTGATGCTTCCAAGGTCACTTGCAGTTACAGTTGTGCACAAGCACTAAAGATGGCACTATTGCCTAACTTATAATTGAACAATAAAATATAATAGATAACATCTCCCAGTGGCAGAATACATTATAAAAGTATAGTGAAGCATAATATGCATTAGAGAAGTACAGCAGAACTCAGATCCTGACACTTATGCTTATACGATAAGTGCCTCTGCCCTAAGGTTAGTACATATACCTTCATATGTGTTGCTGTCTATGAGGTGGGGTACAATCATGGGTGCTGGACCATGGATAACATCCACCCCCTTGCTGCCTCAGAAGGGAAAACAATCCCAGGAAAGCAGTGGGATGGAGATAAAAAAGTTGTTTACAAGCCAGACGCATGAGCCTTGTAAAGGAATTCGAGTTACCCTCAGCGTTGTCTTAGAGTATGTCACAGACAGCAGAAGGTTAGTATCAGAAAAACAGTAAAAATGCTTGGATAACAACAAAAGCTTTAAAAGTGAGTTCTAACCAAGTATTGGATAGAACAGTACTTAAATCACCATCATGAATAAGATCATTAGGTGTGTCACCAGCCTTAGAAATATTATTGCTATATAAATCATATGTGAATCCTTTCTAGCTAAAAGAGATTTAAAAGAAAGAGTCAAAAGGTCAATGTGCAAGTTAAACACGGGCAAATATTGAGATAAGGTAAGCAAGTATTGCGGATCGGTATCAATAACATCTGGTTCAGGAAGAGAAACAGGAGTGATTATTGTGTGACCAATAACTGTTATCTGCTGTGGAGTAAAACAGAAGTTAGGAGTTGAAATAACACAAGATTTTTGGCCATAAGCAAAAGATTTGTGATTTGTCACTACACCATACTGTCCATTGGAATTGTAAGTCACTCATACAGTTTGAATCCTCCATCGCTGTAGATGTATAGGACAGGAGAAAGACTGGCTGGTGAGCCGTGACGTGAAGTGAAGTGATGTACCTCTTCCAGATAGCTTCGGGATGTTGCTGTTTTGGCATCAGGTGCAGAAGATGCAGCTCCTGCAGATCAGATTCATCATCCACATCAACATTAGTAAGATTGGATGGCAATTCTTCACCCAAAGTAAAGGATCAGTCAAGGTGTTCCGGGAGTAACCACACACTGGTTTTACAATATTGAAAACATCAAGTGGCACAGGTAGTAATATCCTTTCTTGGCAAAACAGCTTGTGTGGGGTGCCACCCCGGCTTGGAGCACAGCATGGTAGACAAATAATGAGGGTAGAACAGTTCTTTCACGATAGATGTCATCATCAACATGTCAGATGGAATTGATAACAGACAGTTTATCAAAACAGATGTTTCAGGATCAAAGTGGGATAGTGACACGGTGAATGTTATAAACATGGTGTCATGAAAGGAACAAGTCTTAGTAAAGTAGCAAGAGGCTTGATTTGGATATCTGGAGACATATCCAAGATTTCTAACTGTAGACATGGAAGTGTTAACTGTATTTGCTAAACAAATAGTAATGCAGCCATTGGATCTACAATGAGGACAATACCATTTACCCATTCTTCATCATGGATAAGATCTGGAATGTATTCTGTTTCCAAGTCCCTGAACAGATTGTAAACAGTGGCAATTACATAAGAACCATAAGCAGAGCATAAAAGTTAAGGGGCAATATATTGCTTGTCTTTTTTTTTATTTCAACCTAGGATTACAATACCTTTGAGCCGAGGCTCTTTTACAAAGGTTCCACGTCAGCGTGTGCAACAGTCATAATTTTTAGTTTAGCTCACATTAATCAAGCCCTCATCATGATGCCCACATTACAGAGCCTTACTTATGGTGCCCTATTAATGGGATGCCTTGTAATAAAGAGCCTAGAACTGTATGTAATATTCCAGGTGAGGCCTTGCCAGGACCTTGAATTGCGTTTCCCTGCCCTGCTGGCTATTTCCCATTTTAACGAGCCCAACCATTCTGCTGACACCTTGACAGTGGCTATATGTTGACTGTCATGCTTAAGCCCTTTGTCAATTATGACCCCCAGGTCCTTTTTCTCCTCCACTACAGCAGGTGGAGGAGGAAGGGACAGTGTGTATTTCTCATTTTGTTTTTCTTTCACACATGCCACATCTTGCACTTGACTACATTAAATCTGAGACTGTGGGAGACCAACCAATCACCCAATAGAATCAGATCCTCCTGAAGTTTGTATCTATCCTTACAGGAGTCCACCACTATGGTCAGCTTACTGCCATCAGTGAACTTAAGCAGCCTGCTGATGACCCCAGCTGCCAGAGCATTGATGAAAATGTTGAATAGCAGTCAGCCCAACACCAATCCCAGAATACCCCTCTCCACTATTTATAGTTAATGTCCATCACAACCCTTTGCTTCTTTTATTTTCAACTGAAATCTGTTCAAAATCCACCTTGTGTATTTCTCATTTGCCCTCAAATGGGGACAGAGAGAGAGGATCACAGATTTAGAAGTGGGTAGCCATCTGGGAGCAGGAAACTACCAAACAGTGTGGTTCACGATAGAGTCAAGCCATACAAAAGCGAGGGTAATGGACTTTAGGAGGGCTGACTTTGGCAAAATGGGTGAGTGCCTAAGGAATGCACTAGTAAATGGGCAGGATAGAGGAGTGGAAGAACAACAAAACAATGTAAAAACAAAACTGTGGTTCTCAAAAGAGATGGTGGGGAAGGTTAGGGAGAAAAAGATAGCATTTAGGAAGTATAAGGAATCACCGAAGAAGCAGGACAGAGAAATGCGACAGTTAAAGCGGAAGGAAGGGGAGAAGGCAGTCAGAAAAGCAAAGGTCCCAACTGAGGAAAAGATGGCCAACTTGGTTAAGAAAGGGTATAAAACCTTTTATAGGTACATTAGGGAGTGAAGAAAGACCAAGAGAGGGTTAGTGAGGCTTAATAAAGGGAAGGGGAGGTGGGTAGAGGGTTACAGTGAAAAGGCAGAGATACTGAACAAATACTTTTGCTCAGTAGTCACAAAAGAAGAAGGGGGGAGGTACCTAAACCAAACAACAGAAGCACTCTGGATAGAGGGGTCGATACCAGTCAATTCACAGAAGAAAGGGTCCTGAAAGAACTCTTATAACTGAAGGTGGACATAGCAGTGGGGCCTGACAGGATTCACCCCAGAATTCTAAAAGAACTAAGGGGAGACCTAGTGACACCACTGCCTACCCTTTTTAACAAATCATGGGAGGATGGCATGGTACCTGAGGACGGGAAGAGGATGGATGTGATTCTCCTTCACAAAAGTGAGAGCAAGGCAGAGGCAGGAAGCTACAGACCTGCTTGTTTGACCTCAATGATAGGGAAAAGAAAGAATTGTTGAGTATCTAGAGGCCAGCAGGACACAGGACCCGAGCCAGCATGGACTCACAGCGGGCAGGTCATGTCAGACAAATCTAATAGATTTCTTTGACTGAATGACCAAAGTAGTAGACCAGGGAGGGGCTGTGGATATGGCCTACCTAGACTTTAGCAAGGGATTTGACACAGTCCCACACAAAAGATTAATAAACAAGTTAGTCAGCCTGGTAGTGGGTCCCAGGGTGGCAGCCTGGGTAATAAAATGACTAGACAACAGGACACAGAGGGTAATTGTAAACGGAGTCCACTCTGAAGAAAGGGGGGTTACTAGTGGGGTACCGCAGAGTTCAATACTGGGACCGGTCCTTTATAATGTCTTTATAGGTGACATTGTGGAAGGGCTAGTAGGAAAAGTATGCCTCTTTGCAGAGGACACAAAGATCTGCAACCAGTTTGTGCACAAGGGTGGGCGGAAAGGATGAGAAGGGGCTTGGAAAGGTTGACGGAATGGTAAAACGTATGGCAGCTTAGATTCCATGCAAAGACATGCAAAGTAATGCACCTGGAAACAAAAACACAAGGGAAGCATACACAATGGGGGTGGGGTACTAACAACAACAAAAATGGAACGGGACCTGGGGGTAGTCATATCAGACAACTTTAATGTAGGCAAGCAATGTGAGAAGGCAGTAAGGAGGGCTGGGGGACACTGGGATGCATAGAGAGAGGCATCACCTGTAGAAAACAAGAAGTTCTCATCCCTCTGTACAGACAGTTGGTGAGGCCCTATCTGGAGTACTGTGTGTAGTTCTGGAGATCCCATCTCTGCAAGGACATAGGATAGAGGCAGACCAGAGGACGGCAACAAAAATGGTGCAGGGTCTGCACCAGAAGCCATACAATGAGAGACTAAAAGAGCTTAATATATATACCCTTGAGGAAAGGGGGGAGAGTGGGGGCAAAATAGAAACTTTCAAGTACCTCAAGGGAATCAACAAAGTCCAAGAGGGTAGCATCTTTCAGAAAAAGAGATGTGCAAGAACAAGGGGGCACAATTTGAAGATAGAGGGTGGATGACTCAGAGGCAACAAGAGGAATTATTTTTTCTCGGAAAGGGTGGTGGACTCATGAAACTGCCTTCCTGTGGAGGTCATGGGATCAACAACTGTGGGGGAATTCAAGAATGCATGGGACAGACATAAGGCAATTATAATGGGGGTAAGAGGAAGTAGGCTGTTTAACTGGGATCTGTAGCTTATCCAGTAGGTAGGGAAATGGGCAAACTAGGTGGGACAAGCAGTCTTTATCTGTCATCAAAGTCTCTGTTTCTATGTTTAATGTAGATCTAGTGTATTTTGTCCAAAAGATTGTGATGCACCACTGTGTCAAAGGCCTTGGTGTCATTCAAATAGAATAAGTGTGTAACCTCCCTGTCTACCACACTGATAATACTCTTAAAGAAACTGATTGTGTTGGTGTGGCATGATCTGCCCCTCATAAAGCCATGAGAGAGAGAGAGCAAGAACCTTGTCCTCAACCAAGGAATACATGATTCTGTCCTTCAGAATGACTTCCAGGACCTTACCAGCACTAATGTCAGTCTGCCCCTGATGAAGCCTCTTTGCAGAGGCATTACATAGGGGTGTTTGGTGTTCTAACCCCAGGAATTCTTCAGTATGATTAACTGTAACAGTCATTCACCAGTGTTGAACTGCCGTGGAGAAAGTCTGGAATGGTATGCAAATGATGGAACATCTATTGACTCATGTCACCATTCATACTGCTGCCTTTACCAACTGCTGCATTCTACAACACCCAGATTTCTTTCTCCGCCTGCCTGTTAGGACATGTCAGAGATTGCTCCTCAGCGCTTCTGAAGAATCCTTTATTTTCATGAAAATCAGTGTTTTTTTTACCATTAGAACTGCTGCCTTTACTTTCTACTTTTAGTTAATGCTTATTTAGCTATAGTATTTAGTAGTCTTTATCTCAGTTTTCCGTTTCTCAGCAGTTCACTGAACCATTGAGGGACCGTGTCTTTCTGTCTTAATTTTCTATTTTTTATTAGTGGATTTGTATAGGGACTCTAGCAGAGCCCTTATCTAAGTCTTCAGTGAATTCTGAAGGTTTTCTGTATTTTTCTCTGGTTTAAAAAACTGACCACATCATTAAGGGTAGTTTCTTCCCTTACCTTCTATTAATTTAATGTGTTGATACAAATCTAATTCTGTGTTTTGGGGTTATCTTTGGTTGTGTCTGATAAGCCTAAAAGGAAAACAGGGCCTACTGGTTTTAAAAACTGTATTAAGTGTGGGGAAATCTTTGCCAACGTAGTTAAACACAACCTGCATTTGATCAGATTAGGTACCTCACACTTTCAGGCTGACTGTGATATATGTAAGACTTTCCCTGCTAAAACCATGGAAAAGTGCCTAGAACACATTAAAAAGTGAATGGCTTCTACTCAGGAACTGAATGAGTCAGTTCCAGATCAACCATCTTCTCCTCCAAAATATAATAATACGGAGACTAAAGCCTCTGACAAAGGCGAAGGCTGAAAAACTAAAGAACCAGTGAACCATTTCCTGAACTGTCTCCAGCCAAGAAAAAGGCTAAAAAGAATAACACTGAATCTCCAGGCAAAAAGCCAAAGCAGCCCTCATTGCAGAAACCAAGTATGCCTTTGGCAGAGGCCGTAGCTCAAGTTTTGCAGATTTTGCAGGCTTTACAGGTCTTGGTCCTGGTTCCTCAACTGCAACTCTGGTTTCATCAGAACCATATTTGGTTCTGGCACTGGTTCAAACATCAATTCAGGGACCGGTTCCCGTGTCCCAAGACCTCCCATACGAGGAGTATGAGGAGGATGAGGAGGAACCCATTGAATCAGAGGTTTCTTCAGATCAGAAGTTTGAGTCTCCTCTCAGACTACCAGAGGATTACTCCTCACACTTTACTTTTGTAAAGCAGATAGTGGAGGCTCTGGACATACCCACCAATGAGACAGTGGAAGGGGAAGAAGAGACAGATTTTCTGGACATGATGGGTCTAGATCCAACCAAAAGGTCTCTCTTGCCCATCCAGAAATCCCTTAAGAATCATGCCATAAAGGTGCTACAGACATTCAGCTCAATTCCATCAGTTGACAAAAAGGCTGACAAGAAATATTAGCTGGATAGGTCGGGGGGAGATTTTTGTTTACACACCTTGACCATGAGGGGGTAGTGTAGGCAGCTGCCTTTGACAAAGCAAAGATGCCACTGTCTTCCCATCCACCTGAAAAGGACTCAAGAAAACTGGATAGCATGGCAAAGAAGAGTTATTTGGCTGCTTTTTTGTCCATGAGACAAGCACATTACATGGTATATGCAGCCAGGCATCAGAAATCCCTTTGAAATTCTATGATGGCCATGGCTAAGAAAGCATCACCTGCTATGGCATCTGAAATGATTGCGACAGCCAGGCTGGGGTTGGAGGCCACCAAACACCAGTTTCATATGGCAGTGGACTCTAATGACACTGCAGTTAGATGGATGGCCCTAATAGTGGCACTAAGGAGGTTTACTTGGCTCAGAACCACAAATCTGACCTAATGCACCCAGAATAAGGCCATTGACTTCCCTTGTGAAAACAATTCCCTGCTTGGGGATAAGACTGAAGCTTATATGAAGAAAGTGGATGAGTACAAGACCACTCATAAGAACAATGCTGCCAAAGAAAAGGCTTCAGCCTCTTACAGGGCACAAGGAAGGGGAGGTAGAGGAAGGTCAGGCAACAGTAGACTTTTTTCCAAGCCCAAACCACCCCTTCATATCAGTAACAGAGGCAGTATTACAGGGGCTGGGGCAGAAGGGGCTCCAGATGTGGTGATCAGGCCCCTCAGGCTGCAGCCCAGACAAAGCAAACTCCCTGATCCACAGGTCAGGGTCGAATCCCACTACCATTAAGGAGCAGGCTGGCTCACTACTTGCCAGTTTGGAAAACAATCACCACACACAAGTGGATCTTGGAGGTAGTGAGCCAAGTCCTAGCCTTCAGCTTCAAATCCTTCCCCAAGTTAAGGTCAAGATCCTTCAGGCCAGCATCTATCACAAAAAGGACACTCTTGGAAAAAGAGGTGTCAAACTCACTGCCAGCAAGGGCGGTGGAACCTGTTACAGCTTTGCAGAGTGGAAAAGGATTCTACTCAAGGTATTTCCTCACATTAAAAAAGAATGGGGAATGGTGACCCATCTTAGATCTAAGAGTTCTGAAAAAACACTTGGCTAAGCCAAACTTCTGGATAATAACTCTGGCAATGATTCTCCCTACTCTTCAGGAAGGAGACTGGCTGGCATCCTTGGATTTCAAGGATGCTTACTTTCACATTCCATCCAGGGAATTTCACAGAAAATACCTCAAGTTCACACTTCACTCAGGGCATTAACAGTTCACAGCTTGGCCTTTTAGCCTGACCTCTGCTCCCAGAGCTTTCACAAAGTCCCTGGCAGTGGTAGTGACTCACTTGAGAAGGCAGGATATAACAGTGTTCCCTTACCTGGATGACTGGTTAGTCATAGGTCAGTCTCTGAAAGCATTCTCTGGGTGCTTAGGGGCTCCAGAAAACCCTCTGCAAAGAAAACCTATGCTGAAAAATGGAAAAGGTTCTCTTGCTGGTGTGACACTCATAACCTAGTACCTTCAGAGACAGGGTTACTAATCCTACTGGACTATCTCACCCACTTTCATTCTATGGGCTTACAGCCTGTAACCCTTAAGGTCCACCTGGCATCAGTCTCAGCCTACCTGTAGGCTGGCAAGGGTGTTTCATTAGCTGCCAATCCCATTTTCAAGAAATTCTTCAAGGATTGACCCATCTGCACCCACCTCACAGGGAACCTGTGCCTACTTGGGACATTAATGTCTACATTGCCAAGCTCGTGGGACCTCTCTTAGAACCCATGGCTTTAGCACATCTCAATTTCATCACTTGGAAGACCATATTCCTAGTGGCCATCACCTCAGCTAGATATAAGTAAGCTGCAAGCGTTGAGTATAGAGCAAGACTATATATCTTTTCACAGGGACAAACTAGTCCTCAGGACTAATAAGAAATTCCTTCCTAAAGTGGTCTCTGATTTTTGTCTGAAGCAGGTCATTACTCTGCCAGTCTTCTCCACTGATCATTCTACTTCAAGGGAACAGAGGTTCCACAGCCTGAACATTAAGAAGGCTCTTAGGTACTACCTGAGCCATACTAAGGCCCATAGGCAGGACAAGCAGCAGCTGTTTCGGACTTATGGGGATGTGGATAAAGGGAAACCAGCTACTAAAATAATCATTTTACAGTGGATAGTAGCTTGCATTCAGTTTTGCCACAGCAAAGCTGGAAGAAAACCCCCAGTAGACCTAAGGGCACATTCCACTAGGGGTACAGCTGCTACGATAGCAGCTGCCAGGGATATTCCCCTGTTGGAAATCTGTAAAGAAGCTACATGGATAACAGTAAATACTTTAACAACAGCACTACAGTTTGGACATCCAGTCCAGGAGTGATGCCAGGTTTGGCACAGCAGTACTGCAGAGCTTGTTTCATGAGTGAGGTTCTGTGCCCACCTCCAAAGGTATTGCTTCGTAGGCTGCTACAGTTAATCATATTGAAGAATTCCTGGGGTTAGAAGAAAAAATTACTTACTGCAGTAATCTTGCTTCTTCCAAGGTATTCTTCAATATGATGAACTCTCCCTCCCTACCTCCTCTTCTAGAACCAGTTGGTCTCTGCATCATAGCTGGTTTTGCATACTGTTATGGTCATTCCTGATTTCTTCTTGTTTTTATAAACCGGATGGCTCATTGTTTTTCCTCTAGTTAGTCCTATCTGACATTACCAGGGGATTGGTGAAAGGGGGTTCATAATTAATTGTTATTTTACTTCATTAGGATAGCTTAGTTTAGGGGCCCATCCAAGCAGGCTCCAAGGTAATCTGAGCATTATAGAATGCAGTAGTTGGCAAGGGCAGCAGTTTGAAAGGTGGCACAAGCCAATAGATATTACATCATTTGCATACCATTCCAAAATTTCTCCGGATCAATTCAACACTGGAGGGAGACTGCTACAGTTAATCATATTGAAGAATACCTTGGAAGAAACAAGATTACTGCAGTGAGCAATTTTTTCTTCAGGTTAATGTTTTGCTGTTGATGGAATAAATTTTAAGTAACACCAAGCTTTGGTGTGTGCACCCTTTGTTCGCTTTTACTAACGACAATAGGCCTGCCATCGCCAGGGTTTAAACTTGCTCTCTTTTTGAAGACAGGGACTGCATTAGCTACTTTCCAGTCCTCTGGCACTTCACTTGTCTAGACCAAGCAGACCATCAGTTGTTTCCTTAACCTCACTATTATTTCTAGGATTCATCCTTTCCACCTCTTGGGACATAAATGGCTTGGTCATCACCAGTTAGTTAGCTACCAGAGTAGGTACGGTGTCCAAAAGCTGCAAATTGGCTACTTTTAGTGGCATGGTCCCTCCCTATGTACACCCTCCCTCTCTCGCTGGCCATTCATAAAGGGTTAATTCAGCATCTCAATCATTGCTCCTGGCTCTCCCATAGGTTCCTTCCCATTCCCCTGTTTTTAGGGTCCTTTACATTTCCCCTTCCATTGCTGTACTGGAAGAAGATTTTGGTGCTTTCTGTAGCTCCTACTTCTATCCTGACATCCTTCTTTGGCTTTTGAAATTCTAGCATTGCATCCCCTCAGTGATGCTCTGTATACTTTTTTGGCTGTACTGTCTTTCCAGTGGTCACAGACTTTCATTTTTCAGGATTAGTTGCCTTAGGTATATGTTGAGCCAAGTAGCATTTCTTGGCCCTTTTCTCTTGTTGTTTACAGGGATGTACTGTAGAAGTCTGCAGCTGCTCTAAGAATCCTCTTCAACCATTCCCTCATCTGCTCTGCATCATCAGCCTCATGCAGCTGCTCCACACTCTTGGACACCAGGCCTTCATCTTGGCAAAGTCCACCTTTCTAAAGTTCTAGGATGAAGGTTACACAGTTGTCACTGTCTTCATGGATTTATTTACATTAGCACTGGAGATTATCACATCCCCACTGCTGAGAGCAAGGTCAAGGATTGACTCGAACCTAGTTTTCTATTGTGTACACTGATACTGGAAGCCAGTCCTTGAAGATGGACAGAAACTCTGTCTTAGTCCTACTATAATCCCTTTTTAGACCCAAGTTTATGCCCAAGATACTGACACTACAAGGATCACCATCACGTCTACTTTTGCTGCTGTTGTAATTTTCCTGAACAACTGACAATCATGCTTCACTCAGCTGTTGGGGGGCCTCTGTTAGGGGGACTTTTTATCCCCCTTCCCATGGCTTGATCCAGACAGACTCTGTGACAGTGTTTGCTCCCTTGATTTCCTCTTGTCCTCCATAGTGACTCAGGGTCACTAGGTCTTTGTTAGTGCCCCAAGTCCTGGCCCTCAAAGTGTACTAGGCCTTTGAGCTCACCTATTTTGCTTGGTGCTCTCCTCATACTGGCCTTATGCAAGTGAGTATAGTTTCCTCTCTAAGCATCCTTGCCCCACCCCAGAGTCACCTCTCCTGGTCCTCCCCCATTCTGCTACCCTTCCCTATGTGTTTCCCTGTGTCTGCCTCCTGTACCTGGTAGTCTCATGCTCCTGCACCTCTCCTGTAGTTGAATTCCCTACATAACTGCCTGGCACATTCTCCTGGTCAGTGCCAACACCTCCATGTGCTGGAACAGCCCATCCTGGACATATAGTCATTCTTGGTCTCAGAAGGACCTCCATTAGCAAGAAAAAACAAAGCCTGACTCTTGCACCAGATCATTAGTCAAGCTTTAGCCACCCTTGTGGTCTTCTGCAACTCCTACCTAATCCACAAGACTGAGGACATTTCAGAAAAGATCATCCTGGATACATTTCCCTTCAGCAACATCCCAACTTAAATGACTGACCTTCTTATTTCCGATTTGTGTTTCTTACATCATTTGTGCCAACATGGATGATGATACCCACTCTTCATGCAGACAAAACACCTCACCAATGCTATTCATCCTGGTCCAGCAATGCGCTCTCCACCTCACCCCTTGCTCTAACTATTGAGTTCCCAATGATTACCTTACTGCCCCTCTCCCCAGCATTTTCATTCCTTCTCTAGGAAGGCCAGCCCTGGTGCATGGACTGCCCCACCCACTCCAGTCACCTGTTGGCCACCATGAACCTAGCCTGCCAGATGCTAATTTCTGTTTCTGGTGTACACTGGTGATGGTGTTCCCTTATGATGATATCTGCTGTCTTCTCCACTTGCATCCATTCTCCATCATTACCCCTAGAGATCATAGTTCATAACACCCTTCTCCCTGCCCTACATATCCCTGACTACTGCCCTGAGGCCAAGTGCCACAGTCCTTAACTTCATTCCCTCCATCTTCCTCAGCAGACTGCTCATGTCCCTGAACCTCTGTAAAACCTCCAGCTGTCACTCAAGACTTGTAATGTGCTAATTGAGAGTCTTAATAGCCCACAATGGCTGCAGATGTATATGTATGCTATACATGGGAAGGACATTGTACAGAGCACCTCCTAGGCTGTGTTCTCAACACCCAAATGTTACACCAGTTAATTCATATGTTCGTCACTGACACCAACTGCTCTGCCCCCTCCTAGGAATGCACTAATCTGAAAGGATCACCTAAGCTGGCCAGGCAGAGATAGCCTGTGTTTGAATGATTTCTCCCCACCCCACACCCAGAAGCCATAGATCTGAGATCCAGGAGGGACCTGAATTCCAAATAAAAACTTTTAGGGGTTTGGGATGGGTTATGGAGGAGGGAGGGGATTTTGTCTAAAGATGGTGTTGACTCCTGCGCAGTGCAAGCAGCCAGAAAAGTTAAGGCATAAAGTGTATGTGTAGGATGGGGGGACTGTTAGCCTGGTTTTATTAACTGACTCAATTTGAAAAATTTCAAGGTTATGTATGCTGGTGGCAAAAAGAACCCCCAAACCAAATACTGGACAGGAGAAGTCACAGTGGGCCAAACAACAAAGGAAAAAGCTAATCATTAGGGGAAAATCTCAAGACATCATCCCAGTGCAATAAGGCATATGCTAAGACCAGCAAAATGCTGGGCTGCATTAGCAGGAGTTTCACCAATTGGAGACAGGAGGTGATCCTGCCCCTGTACAGATCCCTGGTAAGGCCACACTTAGAGTACTGTGTGCATTTTTGGAGCCCTCCCCTTAAGAGAGACAAACATCACCTGGAGTCAAAGGCAATAAGGACAGGGATGGGGCAAAAAGGAGTAAGGCCATCAGGAAATGGAGGGTAATGAGTACCAATGCCCATAGTTTGGGCAACAAGCTCCCTGAACTGGTGGCCTTGATGGAAAAGGGATGCCTGGATATCATAGTAGTCACACAAACATGGTACACAGAGAACCATGACGGGGATGCTAACATACCAGGGTATATAACCTACAGGAGAGACAGGAAGGGGAGAAGAGGAGAAGGAGTAGCTCTCTATGTAAAGGAAGGGACAAAAGCAACTGAACAAAAGAGTAAACAGGGAGGAGAGGAGGCACTGTGGGTCACCTTAGAGACTGGAAATGGCACCACAATCCGCACAGGGGTTGTATGCAAACCCCCATGTCAGGGGAAGGGAATGGACAAGGATATGATAGAAGGCATTCTTAGGATGGCAGAGAAAGGTGAGATATTGTTGATGGGAGACCTGAATATGCCAGATGTTAACTGGCGCACATTTGTTGCAGCAACATCCAAGAGCAGGGCCATTCTCAATGCCCTACAGGTGGCATGCCTCAGACAGCTAGTTTCGGACCCCACTCATGAGGGGGCAATCTTAGACCTCATACTCTCAAATGTGGACAGTGAGAGGATCTCAGATCTAGAAGTGGGTTGCCATCTGGGAGCAAGTGACCATCAAACAGTGTGGTTCATGATAAACTCAGCTACAGAATCAAGCCATACAAAAGTGAGGGTACTGTACTTCAGGAGGGCTGACTTTGGCAAGATGGGAGAGTGCCTTAGAAAAGTACTAGCAAACAGGCTAGAAGGGGGGTGGAGCAACAATGGGGAAACTTGAAAACTGCCATCACAGAGGCAACAAGCCTTTGAGTCAAGCAAATAAACAAATCAAAATGAAAGAAAAAGCCAGTATGGTTCTCAAAAGAGGTGGTGAGTGGAGTCATGGAGAAAAAGATAGCATTCAGGAAGTATAAGGAAACACAGAAGGAGGAGGACAGAGAGCTATAGCAGTTAAGGCAGAAGGAAGCAGGGAGGGAAGTCAGAATAGCAAAGGCCCAAACTGAGGAAAAGATAGCCAACTCAGTTAAGAAGGGGGATAAAACCTTTTATAGGTACATCAGGGAGCATAGAAAGACAAAGGGAGGGATAGCGAGGCTGAATAGAATGGACAGTGGGTGGGCAGAGAGGGACAGTGAAAAAGCAAGGATACTGAACAAATATTTCTGCTCAGTATTCACAAAAGAGGAGGAGGGGAGATGCCTAATCCAATTAACAGAGGCACTCTTGATAGGGGGGTCAATCCCAGTCCTTTCACAGAAGAAAGGGTTCTAAAAGAACTCCTAAAACTGAAGGTGGACAAATCAGTGGGGCCTGATGGAATTCACCCCAGAATTCTAAAAGAATTAAGGGGAGAACTAATGAAACCACTGACTACCCTTTTAACAAATCATGGGAGGATGGTGTGGTACCTGAGGACTGGAGGAAGGCAGATGTGATGCCCCTTCACAAAAGTGGGACCAAGACAGAGGCAGGAAACTACAGACCTGTCAGTTTGACCTCTGTGGTAGGGAAAGTGATAGAATCACTTCTGAAGGAAAGAATTTTTGAGCACCTAGAGGCCAGTGGGGCACAGGACCCAAGGCAGCATGGGTTCACAGCAGGAAGGTCATGTCAGAAGAATCTAATTGATTTCTTTGACTGGGTGACAAAACTAGTAGACCAGGGAGGGGCTGTGGACATGGCCTACTTAGACTTTAGCAAGGCATTTGACACAATTCCACACAAAAGATTAATAGTCAAATTAACCAGCCTGGGAGTGAGTCCCAGGGTGGTAGCCTGGGTAAAACATTGGCTAGACAACAGGACACAGAAGGTAATTGTAAATGGAGTCCACTCTGAAGAAAGAGGGGTTACTAGTGGGGTAGTGCAGGGTTCAGTACTGGGTCCAGTACTTTTTAATGTCTTTATAAGTGACATTGCAGAGGGACTTGAAGGAAAAGTATGCCTCTTTGCAGATGATACAAAGATCTGCAACAAGGTTGATAAACAAGGAGGCATGGAATGGATGAGAAGGGGCTTGGCAAGGTTGGAGGAATGGTCAGAAGTATGGCAGCTTGGATTCAATGCAAAGAAGTGCAATAATGCACCTGGGAAACAAAACCCAGGAGAAGATTACACAATGGGGGGTAGTAACAACAACAAAATGGAAGGGACCTGGAGGTAATCATATCAGATTACCTTAAGGTTAGCAAGCAATGTGAGAAGGCAGTAGGGAGGGCTGGGGGTATAATGGGATGTATAGGGAGAGGCATCAACAGCAAAAAACAGGAAGTTGTTATCCCTCTGTACAGACAGTTGGTGAGGCCCCATTTGGAGTACTGTTCTGGAGACCCCATCTCCGCAAGGACATAGACAGGATAGAGGCAGTCCAAAGGAGGCCAACTCAAATGGTGCAGGGTCTGAAGGAGAAGCCATATGAGAAGAGACTAAAGGAGCTTAATATGTATACCCTTGAGGAAAGGAGGGAGAGGGAGTGGGGGACATGATAGAAACTTTTAAGTAACTCAGAGGAATCAACAAAGTCCAAGAGGGTAGCATCTTTCAGAAAAAAGAGATGTGCAAGAACAAGAGAACACAATTTAAAGATGGGGGGGGCAGTTCAGGGACAATGTGAGGAAATATTTTTTTACAGAGAGGGTGGTGGATGCATGGAACAGCCTTCCTGAGGAGGTTGTGGGATCTAAAACTGTGGGAGAATTCAAGAATACATGGGACAGACATAAGGCAATTCTTGTGGGGGTAAGAAGAAATAGGCTGTTGGTTAACTAGGATCTGCAGCTTATCCTGTAGGAAGGGAAATGGGCAGACTAGGTGGGCCAAGTGGTTCTTATCTGCCATCAAAGTCTATGTTTCTATGGAGACAGTGCAGAGGAGGGCCACAAAAAAATGCATGGTACAGTATGCAGAGGAGGCCTTATGAGGAAAGGCAGAGCAGACTGAACTTGTGCTCACTTGAGGCCAGAGGGGAAAGGGAAGATACTGTATGATAAAAACATCTAAGTACCTCAAGGGGATTAACAGTGTAGATTGTCAATTGTTCAAATGCAGCAAAGGGACCTGCACTAGGGGGGCATTGATGTAAATTGGCCAGGGGTACATTTGGAAGAGTCATGAGGACATACTCCTTAATGGAGAGGGTGGGGGACAAGTGCAATAGTTTGTATGAGGCAGGTGATGAGAGAATCAAAACTCCTAAAGATGCAACACAGTTTTTTGAATTATAAATTGCATATAGAGTCCAGCTGCCACCATTTACAGAAATACCAGTGTTTTGTGGCCTGTCAGCAACTTCTTTGTGGGTTGTGGTGGTTCTGTGAAGATATATACCATACTTATTTACCAGTGCTATTAAAGTATTTTAGAGCCAGAAGCAAATGGTTTGATACCTTTTATTGGACCAACATAGATGTAATAAAAAGAAAACAGTGCCTAAGCTTTCGGACCAACCAAGTCCTTCCTCGGAAGCTTATGCCAGTTGTTTAGAGAATCACAATATATTAACACCCAGATCATACATAAAAAAACAGAACGAATTCTCATTGGTTTAAAATACCTTTTTTTAAAAAAATAACTGAGATTTAAATGAAAGGAACCATATTTTACCAGTTTGCTACTGCTGAGAAACTTTCCAAGGTCAAATGTCAGTAGAGGCAGATAAGATGAATACTTGAGCAGACAGTTCCACTAACTTAAATTATGAATGATTGGGTGTGTTAAGTGAATACACTCTTAATTAAAAAGCAGATATTTAGAATTAATGCCCACTAAGGTGCATGTTAAAATGTGATAGCATTGTATGTTAAAAAAACTATAAAACAGGAATTTTCTATGTATGAAAATATGAGAGTATAAAGAAAAGTTTCCCTAGTGTGAACAACTGTTTCACACATTCATTTAGTATTAAACCTATCTGGAGACATTTTCTCAACTAAACACCCAACCAATTAACATACAGTACTCCATAAACATAAAGACCTTCAGTGCTGTAACAAGATTTTTTACAAGATCATATCAATTACCTCCCCCTCCCTGAGACATACCATCTGCTTACCCTCACTGCATTACCCTTGGTCCTCTCCCGCACTCCCCCCTTTCACCCTTCTCCCCTTCCTTGCCACTGCACTTCTGTTACTTAGCACTTCATGACAATGCCAGTCATGACACGTGTCAGTGGCTCAGCAGGTAGCACACTCGCCTCTGAGGCTGGGAGATCAGAAGGATGTGGGTGCTATCCCTACATAAGGCATTTGGGTTACTATCCCAATACTGACACTGCAGTGCAGCATGAGGGGGGTGCTGCACTCCTTAAGTGCCATCTTTTGGATGAGAAGTTAAACCAAGGTCCCATCTGCCTGTTACACAGATACAGAGAAATGTGACAGCAGAAAAAGGCCCCACGGCCCATCTAGTCTGCCCAACACCCTAATCTCCCTTCTGCTGTGCTTCCACCCTCTTTTCCAAACCCCTTGAATCCATTCCAAGCCCTCTTGAACTCCTCCACCATGTCAGCTGCCACCACCTCCATCGGCAGTATGTTCCAGGCTTCTACCACCCTTTCTGTGAAAAACTGCCCCCTGACATTTCCTCTGTATTGCCCATTTTCCAGTTTGAGGCTATGTCCCCAAGTGTTCACTCCCTTCTTCAATTTGAACAAACTGTCACCCTCCACCTTGTTTATTCCCTTCAGATACTTAAGGTCTCAATCATGTCCCCCCTCTCTCCCTCCTAGTCTCCAGAGGGTACAAATTTACTGTAGCTCACTCAATCATCTCTCATAGGGTACATCCCGCATCCCTCTTACTATTTTGGTTGCCCTTTTCTGTACCCTCTCCATCAACTCAACATCTCTGCATAGGTGAGGCCTCCAGAACTACATGTCATATTCCAGATGCGGCCTGACCATGGTTCTGTATAATGGCATTAACACTTCCCGCTTTCTGCTATTAAAACCCCTCACAATGCAGGCCAGCATTCCATTTGCCTTTCACACTGCCCTACTACACTGGCTGCCCACCTTCAGGTTACATGATGCCATAATCCCCAGGTCCCTGTCTGTTTTCTTTTCCTGAATCACCCCCCCAAGGGAATAAGGTTCTCTCCTATTTCTTCTCCCCAGGTGCATTACCGAGCACTTTTGTGGATTAAACTTCAATTTCCAGATGTCAGACCACTCTCCAGCCTCTCCAGGTCCCACCTCATGGCTTGCACCCCACTAGGGGAATCCACCCTATTGCAGATCTTTGTATCATCTGCAAACAGGCACACCTGTCCCTCAAGACCCTCTGCTTGGTCACCGACATAGATGTTAATGAGTACTGGTCCTAGCACTGACCTCTGTGGCACCCCATGGGTCACTGCCCATTCCCTGGAATGTGTCCCGTTTACTACCACTGTCTGACTCCTTCCCGTCAACCAGTTTTCCACCCACCTGGTGATCCTGTGGTCCACCCCTAGTCTGTCCAGCTTTTGCACCATTCCACCATGCAGAATGATGTAGAAAGGCCTTGCTGAAATCCAGATAAGTCATGTCCACCACTCCTCCCTGGTTCACTATCTGTGTCATCCCATCAAAAAACTCTAAAAGGTTAGTCTGACAGGACCTTCCCTTGGTGAAGCCATGCTGCCTATCATCCTGCATGCCATTTATCTCCAATTATAAAAAGGGTCTCAGAAATGCTGCAATCTGATTGGCTGTTAGGATTCCAACAGCCTTACATTAATCCATGTTATACTGTCATGTACAGCCTGATCACCATGGCACATGGATTCTTCCTGTCAGCATTCCATCCTCTAGCAGAGCTGAATGTGTTGAATGATGCATTCTGATTTTGAACCAGCATTCTTAAACTGCTGGTGGAAGAACTATATTATTAAAAATCTCCCTCTAAATGAGGAAAACATTCATAAAGGACCCTTTTAACACTTTTCTTTTGGAAAACATTTTTATAATAGCAATAAGGCACTCCCAAGAGTTAGAGTAACAGTCAGTTAATCACCCCCTAGGAGCAATATGGCACTTAGCTGCACCTTGTGCCACATTATACTCCTAGGAGATGATTAACAGACTGTTAATCTAACCCCTGGTCATACCTTATTGCTTAAGTATCCTAACAACCTGATCTCAAGTAGTGTTTCCATTACCTTCACCACCACCGAGGTAAGACTAACGGGACGGTAGTTTTTGACCTCGTTCTTCCTTCCCCCCCTTATGTAGTGTGACCACCTCTGCCCTCTTCCAGTCCATTGGCACCACCTCTGTGTCCAAGGACAAGTAGAACAGCCTCACCAGATGCAGTGCCAGTTCATCCTTCACCTCCTTGAGAACCCTTGGGTGTATTCCATCAGGCCCCATTGCCTTGTCCACCCTAAGTCTACCCAAATCTTCCCTTACTCCTTCAGCTGTGAATTTCTGGTGATAGTTCAGGTGGATGTTAAAGATCCCATGGCACTTCTCAAAAAGAGTAGGGGAATTTTTTATTGAAACAATAAGTACAAAGCAGTATTACATCATACAACTCATGACAAAGAAAATCAGCAAAAAAGAAAGTAAAATAAATATCATATCACTCAAAAACCTCAAACATAACAGAAACCTCCCCCCCCACACACCAAAAGGGTGGGGGAAATTTTCAAAAACAATAAAAAAATTGCATTATATCATACAACTCTGTAAAGGAAAAATCAATCAAGGGGAGAGAAAAAAAGGAAAACAAATTCAGGTAATGATCTGTGTTTTTGTTGATTTTAAACCCGCAGATTAATCCATTTCTGTGCCTGTCAATTTGAAGACTTTTTATTTTGGACATTCAAGGTGGTGAGAGGTCTTTGTGTCCATTAATTTAATTTGGATTGTACCCTTTCCCTGGGTCCTGAGAGGACAGGGGGAAGAGACACGTTATTTATTTGTTTAAAGTTTAAATTGTTTTTTGATTTGTTATTATTTTATATCTTGCAGTGAGAGTGCTAAGGTATTTTTTTTCTTTCTCTCTCCCTGGCTGTGAGAGAGCTAAGGAGGGGGTAATTAATTTTTCTTTTATTTCTTTTTGGTTGTAGGGGTGGTGAGAGAACCCTTGCATTTACATTTATATTTATTTATATATTTTTATTTTTTGTTTGTTTTTACTTCATTTTATTTTATTTATTTGTGAGTCTTCAGTCCAGTCCAGACTCGGTTTTCTGTGAGGTGAGGTTTCTTTGTTTATTTGATTTTGTTTATTTATGTTGGTTATGTTTGGGATTATTTGGTTAATTTTATGCTGTTAAGATTGATTATTTTAGTGTGTGGGGTTTATTGTTTTGTTTTATCTTGTTTAAGCAGTGACATGTGCTGGCCTTCAGTCCCCACTGTGGTGCGTTATTCATCCTCCTCTCTTCGTACCCTCCACCCTTTTTATACTCCTCCTCTACAATTTGATACTTACCAGTGCTGTTTAGCATTGGGGATTGTTCGTTGGAGAGTGAGGAGGGTGGAGGTGTGGGAACAGGAGAGGATGAATGAGGGGAGCCACCGTATCAGGGTTATTAAGTCCAGAAGGTGCCCTGGGGTGAAATGGAACCCAGATCATGGTTTACCATGTCTGGTGCCCATACCCAAGGGCACTACTGAATTTAGTAGGCAGATAGGCCTGACAGCCTCCGAGGTTTGTCCAACTTGAGCGGTGATATGCAGTGCCAGGTCCGTCAGGAATAAGATCACCATTATTGCCGATCTTGTTGGCTCAGCTGACTTAGCTTGCATCACTGAGACCTGGCTGGATGAAAATTCAGGCCCCATATTGGAAGCCATGACTCCAGCCGGGTACTCCGTGATACACTGCACGAGATTGGACTGCAGGGGAGGGGGGGGTTGCAGTCTGTTTCAAAACTGAATTGGGCCTCACGAATGTAGTAGTGGGTGAGGCTGAGTCCTTTGAGTGCACAGTTGTAGTGGGTGTAGGCGTTCGAATCGTTCTCATCTACCATCCACCCGGAGATGGGAAGCGCTTTTTACAGGAAGTAGCAGACTTCATTGTCGACGTTATTTTAGTCTCCCAGATTGATGGTTCCGTGTGACTTCAACGCCTGGGTCAATGATGAACTCTCACAATTTGGTAATCACTTTCTCCAATTAATGTCTTCTTTGGGCCTTACACAGGTAATTTCCACTGCTACTCATAAATCTGGGCACTCTCTGGACTTAGTCTTCCTCTTAGGGATTGATGCATCCTACGTGGGGGTGGAACCAGTCACCTGGTCAGACCACTACACCGTGAGGTTCAATTTTTGCACCCTCCTGAGAAGGCCTTCCCCTGTGGAGATGGTCA
Source organism: Neoceratodus forsteri (assembly GCA_016271365.2). Taxonomy (NCBI): domain Eukaryota; kingdom Metazoa; phylum Chordata; order Ceratodontiformes; family Ceratodontidae; genus Neoceratodus; species Neoceratodus forsteri. The sequence continues at coordinate 765,740,701 of CM057451.1, forward strand.
GGTACCACCCATTATGGAATATTACTTTCCAAGGCCTTGTGGTGGTCCTTGACCTATTATCCCGTGTTGGTGAGCAGTAATCCAGAGACGCTGGTGTCGGCCTATAATGTGGCCATTACTGCAGCCCTGGATCTTATTGCTCCTGTTTGAGAGTGCCCCTTATCCCTTCACCCCAGGTCCCCTTGATTCATTGGGACATTGAGGGAGATGCAGAGACAGGGGCGAAGGTTAGAGCGATGTTGGCGCAAGTCCACCCTTGAGGTCAATCACCTTAGATTGATTGAACATTATTCTATCTATCAATCTGCAATCCCCCATAAGAAGGCAGAATTCCTGTCCAGGGAGATTGCAGTTGCTTGGAATCGACCAGCTCAGCTATTTTGGACTGTAGACAGACTGTGCAACCCAGTCTGTCTGCAAGTTCAAAAAGTCTTTTCGCAATTAGAGTGCGAGGAGCTCGCTCGTTGCTTTGCAACTAAAGTCGCCAACATCAGGGCAGACTTGTACCCAGCAATCTCTAAGGGTAATGTCATAGAATGGTGTCAGTTCACAGTACCCCAATTCTCTTGGAGTTCCTTTGGTCAACCTGAGTTCATGGATATTATGAGGATCATCCATAGTGTGCACCCCACAAGCTGTAATTTGGATCCTGGACCGACTCCCCTAATTTTAGGTTGTACTGATATCATCGGTCCAGTCCTGGTGCAAATAGTCTGGTGCTCCTTGGAATCAGGTGAGTTTCCTAGATCCCTGAAAGAGACGGTAGTGACACCTCTCTTGAAGAAAGCTACCTTGGACCCAGACTGTTTCTCAAACTACAGACCTATCTCTAACCTTCCCTTTATTGGGAAGGTTATTGAGAAGGTTGTGGCAACCCAATTGGAAGACCATTTAACCATCCATAATATCTACGAATCCTTTCAATCCAGTTTTTGTAAAAGACATAGCACCGAGACTGCGCTGGTTTGGGTGCTTAATGATCTTCTGAGGGCGAGAGATCAGAAGAGACACTCCATTCTGGTTCTCCTTGATCTCTCATCAGCTTTTGACACTGTGGATCACATGGTGTTGATAGCACGCCTGAGGTAAATTTGTGGAATGACGGGAACTGTTTTACAATGGTTCACCTCATTCCTCACTGGGAAATCACAAAGAGTTGTGTCGAGAGTCTTTTCTTCTGGCCCAGCTCCTTTGTTGTGTGGGGTGCCTCAGGGTTCTGTGCTATCACCCATGTTATTTGCAGTATACATGCTGCCCCTCAGAGACATTATAAGATGGTATGGGCTGAGGTTTCACTGCTATGCAGATGATACCCAGTTATACCTGTCTTTTGCACCCAACCAGGATGGAGCTCTCACAGTGTTTAACAACTGTCTGGAAGAAATCCAGGGTTGGATGGATTCTAGTTATTTAAAGTTGAACTCAGAGAAGACAGAGGTTTTGGTTGTGGACCCAGGTGGTCAGATAGAGAGGTTGCACGCCCTCTGGAATTTTTCTTGGTGGTGTGTCACTTCTGACCTCTGAATGGGTGCGTAACCTTGGGATTGTCCTAGATGACAGGCTGACCTAACAGTCTCAAGTGTCGGCCATTGTCAGGACTTCCTTTTACCACCTTAGGAATATCGCCAGGGTTAGGCATCTTATTCCATCTGACTCTTTGCCAATGTTGGTCCATGCCTTTGTGTCCTCACCTCTGGACTACTGCAATGCCCTATACTTTGAGCTTTCTGGGGTTGAAATCTGTCACCTACAGCTGATGCAGAATGCTGCAGCCTGAGTTCTGACTGGGACAAGTAGGACCTGTCATATTACCTCGGTGCTGTGCGAACTGCACTGGCTTCCTACATGGCAGTGGATCACCTTTAAAGTCATTTTATTGACTTTTAAAGCCCTTCACGATCAGGGTACGGCCTATCTGAAAGAACTCCTGGTGCCTTACTACCCCAGCTGATCGCTCCACTCAGCTGACTAGGGGTTGTTAAAGATTCCAAGAGTGAGTTTAAAATCTTCTGGCAGCAGAGCATTTTCTTATGCTGCACCCACTCTTTGGAATTCTCTACCATGCCGGTTACAGGAGTGCACCTCCGTAGAGGAATTCAAGAGTAATTTGAAGACTCACTTGTGGAAAATAGCCTTCTTGGATGTTTTTTCATAGGTTAGTTTTAACTGTGCTGAGATCATACTTCATATTTTATTAACTGATTTTAATGTTTGATGTTATTATGTTATGATTTGATTTATATGTGTTATTGGATTTATAGTTGATATTATAGTTTTAATGTGTTCAGCGCCTTGGTATGTTGAGAGGCACTTTATAAATAAATTTATTATTATTATTATTAATTGGTGCATCTGTGGTCATAATCCAAGGGATGCCTTTCCACAATGAGATCAGTTTATCCCTTGGAAAGATGTTTCTTTCCTTCAAAAAGAGCTGCTCCAAATCCAGCACAACCTTTCTCAAAACTTCCATATGTGACCCCACTTTTTGCTGTAATGTAAAACCACATCTAGCCAACCAGATCTGCCACTTAAAACTTGTGATCAGTACTAGTAAGGTGCTGATTTTCCAGATCCACTAAGCAGGCAGAAAGGCACCATACATGCAGATATCATAAGACATTCTGGAAAGTATTGATACACCCCATTTCTGAGCTACAAAATCCCAAAAATCAAAAATGAAAGAACAGTCAAAAAATAAATGTGCAATAGTTTCTTCTTTGTTAATACACTGGGATCTATAACAAAGTCTGTCCGACAGTTGCTAATGTTTATGGTTAGCACCAATATTAATGCTCTCATGCCAAGCTAACCATTGTACATCCCACATAACAACTGGAATTCCTGATTAATCAGTAATGTCTGCAAAGCAGACAATTTATTAGTGGGACATTTATCAAAAACCTGATCTACAAAACAAAGAGAATGTAAACGATGGGCATAAAGTTGCTTTCTGTGGAAAGCTTCAACTTGATCTATTGTAAGATGCCATTGTTTCAATCTCAGAAAGATTCTCTAAGATAGCTCAAAATGGTAGACGATTTTCGAAGCACACCCAGGCGTCCTGCAGTTCATTGGTCAAACCAAACCTAGCATCTTTTATACAGTAAAATTTCCCAACCCGAAGATTTAAAAAGCAAAAAGGTTTAATATTACAGTAAAAAAAATGCTATTAAAAAACAAAATCAGGTTGACCATATTTAAACCTCCACGATTGATAGGTAAATAAGTAATATTTTGTTTAATATGGTTAAGGCGACTTCCCCATAGAGCCTGAAAAAAATACTCCATAAAACAGTTTCATACTTTTTTTCTTGTTTGGGTTCCATTTATTCCATTGAGCAACTTTCTGTTTACCCAACTCCAATTTAGGATCCCAGTTCAACTCATCCAAATTCCCTAGTCCAAAATGAATCCCCAAAATAACAATAGAATCTGGACGAATAGTGACACCAGCCAAAGAGGCAATGGGTGTAAGGGTAAAACCCAACTTATATCCAGAGCATTTAGGAATATTCAGAGATGCACCAGAATGGAGACCAAAATCTGTACAGACAGAAACAACTATTCAGACGGAGTCCTCATCTACAACTAATAAATTCATATCATCTGCATAAGCAACTATAGAGGTTTGGATACTAGAGGTGTTAACAAGCAAAGGCTTAATATTCACATGAGCCACAATTTTACAGAATAGGGGGTCTAGGAAAAAGGCATATAGAATGGGGCTGAGAGGACATCCCTGTCTAACAGGCTCAGGGGTAATGTGAGGAAATTCTTTTTCACGGAGAGAGTGGTGGACAAATGGAACCGCCTTCCTAGAGAGGTTGTGGGGTCTAAAACAGTGGGGGAATTCAAACATGCATGGGACAGACATAAGGCAATTATAGTGGGGGGTTGCAGGAAGTAGGCTGTTGATTAACTAGAATCTGCACCTTATCCAATAGGTAGGGAAATGGGCAGACTGGGTGGGCCAAGTGGTTCTTATCTGCCATCAAAGTCTATGTTTCTATGTTTCTATGTAACCCCCATCTGCACATGAATCATTGGGCCTTTCCTACCATGAACCAAAGGAATAACTGTAGCCATCTTATAGACAGCACTGAGCCACTGTACAAAAGTCCGAGGGACTCCATAGTAAGCCAGAACAGACCACAAAAAATCATGGGATACCAGGTCAAAAGCTTTTGTTTGGTCCAGGGAAATTAAATAGCCCTGTACCGCCCCTACCTTGCTATATTCAACAATTTCCCTAATCAATAACAATAGATCCTCAATATGCTTCCCAGGTACAGAGCAAACTTGAAAAGGAGAAATAACCTTAGTAGCAAACAAAGATAAATGATTTGCCAAGATCTTCGACAAAATTTTAAAATCAGAATTCAAAAGACTAATTGGTCACCAAGTACGGATGTCAGTCTTATCCCCTTTTTTAAAGATATAAGTTAAAATTCCCATATTCATACTAAGCTCGATCTGCGCCATACATAGAATCTCATTAAACATCATGGTCAATTCCTCTTTAAGAATAGGCCCAATAAGTTTATATAGTTCATTAGATAGCCCATCAGGACTAGGTGTTCTCCCAGTAGAAAGAGAAGACAGTACATCTAAGAATTCCTGTACAGTAATTGGACTAGAGATATTCAGCAGTGAGATAGGGTCCAACACTGAAATATCTAAACCAGACAAGAAAGCACATGCCACATCTGCCTTGGCATACAAAGGTCCTTGCATTGTGGTCATATAAGAAGTAACTACATCCATAATCTCAACATGAGACTTGCACAAATGTCCATTGGGGAAAGGAGACAGGTCATCTCAGTTTTTGCTACTTTTTGAAAACAGCCATCAAAGGGGCACACCGTTGCAGAGGAGGCGTGAACACCATAGTTTTGCCGATAAGATAAAGCCTTAAACTTATGATCATGATAAGCTAGCAATTCTGACTTAATTTGGGAAATTCATGAGGTCATATCTTGTTTTGTTTCATACGCCAAGGTTAGTAAATACTGAAAACGAGACCGATTATGTAAGTAAGAAAGATACCGATTATGACAGAAAGCCTTACTAAGACGTGTATACAATATCTGTAAATCAAATTTTGTAGATTCCCACCACTGGGTGGGATCATCAAAAAACAAGAAAATGGTCTTCCAAGCTGCAATGAAATCCTTGATAGCCATCACCATAAATTCCTTGTGCAGCAAGGTGACATTCATTTTCCATATACCTGGGCCTTTAATGATATGCAGAGTATGACACAAAGAAAAGGAAACCATGACATGATCTGTAAATTCCGCTGGGTGAGAGGCAGCTAGTCCTACAGAGAGAAAGTTTGCAATGAAAAAATAATCAATACGAGTAGCCAGACTACCTTTATGAAAGATAGGAGTGAGCAATTTGGTCTTACTGAAATAGGCATCCATGAGTTTAGCTCTGGAGATAGTATCCCATAAGAAATTTGTATCACAATACATTTTATTTTGAGAAGGCTTATGTAACAATTTAGCTGTAGTACTGCACTTAAAATCACCAGCAAAAACAACAGAAGCCGAAGTATACAAAAAGGGACGAATAGTTTTCAGGATAGCTATACAGTCGGCCTTAGTTTGTGGGGCATAGAGACTGATCAACCTATATGTGGTGTGCTGAATAATCACATCAAGGATCCAAACACATCCCGGTACCAGATCAATCAATTTAAGCAAATGAGTAGAAGGAATTGCGAAAAGGATACCAACCCCAGATACCACATCCTGACCAATGGACCAAAAGGAAGGGCCATACATCCAGGAGGATTGGGCAGCTATAATTTCACGAATAGTGTGAAAATGAACATCCTGTAGGAAGACAACACCAGGATGAAAATCAGTCAGATAAAACACTGCGTTCCGCTTTGCTGGCCTTTTAATACTATTCGTATTAACTGTGTAAAAGAATAAATCTATTAGAAAGTGTGTAAAGGAAGATATCATTTAAACCTACCCTTTCTCAAAGAGTACCCCCTATCTTTGGACTTCTGTGTGACTTTTCTCTTCTGTTGTTTAGAAGGTTGATTCAGGGCACACTGATGGGAGGAAGTTTCAGGGAGAGAGGACTCCAAGGAAGAGGTGTTGAACTCATCCTCAGAATGCTCAGAAAGAAGAACATCATACTTATTTGCCAGAGGAACAGGTTGTGGGTCAATTGAGACCTGGGTGGGAGTTCTAGGAGGTCTATGATGAGTCACCCGCTTTTGTAACACAGACTCCACCTGCACCGGGGGGGGGGCATGGTAGAGACTAAAAGAACTGGTATGTCCGCAACCTTTGGGGGTGATGCCTGCAAATCTTCTCTACTAGACATTACAGGAACACTAGGGGGTGTAGACTGTTCAGAAACTGGAGAGCAGGGCAAGCGTATTTGCAAAGGGATGGTAGATTGGGGGGGTTCTGGAGGTGGAGGGTTCACAGAAGAAAGAAGGTTAGAATGACTAATCCTATTTTTTTGGGCTAGGGTAATAAGAAGCAATTGTTCTTCACCATCTGCCTGATCATAAACATTATGAACAGCTAATGTACAGTTCTCAAAAGTGTGACGAGTGTCCCCACATAAATGACACAAACACTCATTCAGGAACCCACATGCCCCAATTCCACACAGACTGTACACCTCAATCGATCACAAACACTGCTCAAATGCCCTTCTGAACCACATTTATAGCACATTTTAGGCTGTCCTGGATAAAAGAGGACACCTCTGTCTCAGCCTAGAAAAAAAGGAGTTGTGTAAATGCAATACTCCACGGTCATTCCTATTTAACAAAACCTGTACTCTCCAACCCCCAGTCCAAATACTCTCCGTTTTGAAAATAGCCTCAGAGTCTTCCAAAACAGTACATTTCTGCTTCAACTAGTGTGTCAAGTCATGGACACTCACACCCTTGTTATGAAAGAGAACTGTAATAATCTTACGTTCAGGTTTTTAAAAGGGTTTTAGCCATAAAGGGTGACCATAAAGGTGATTTCTTGAGGGAATGTTATTGAGTCCAAAAACATTGCAGTCCCCCAGCTGTCTTAAATCTGATATCAAAGGTAGATTCACCAGGAACATGAATTAAAGCATGAAGTTTATGGGCAAAAAACTTCATAGAGTTTTTAAGAAGTTGTTGTGCAACAAAGACTCTATCAGGAATCTCCTGTAATCCTCCAGTATATAATAAGCACACAGCATTATGACACTAAGCAGGTAAAATAGGAGTCTTAAAGAGAGAAGCATAAGGTTTTATACCAGAGCGATTAATCTCATTCAAAGGTCTGTCAAGCACCTCCTCAGCCACAGGTGTAGAAACGCTAGGAGTTCTTAAAGCATCCGTAGGTAGTTTCAAAATGGGGTTTTGCGTCAAGTTTAATTGAGAAGGAAGGTCAAATGCAAGATTAAAACTAGGGGGCAAAGACTGAGTGTAAGCAGAAACATCTGAGGAAGGCGATATGGGAGAAGGACCAGATTCCCAGCAATTGGTCTCCGAATTAAACACCCACCCTGCATCTTGCAAAACTTTAGGTACAGACCAGTCCTTAGAATATGAAGTAGTTGCCAAGGCAACGAGTCGAGGAAGTTTCCACAGGACAAACAGTAACCTTAGTCGACAAGTCTCTTGTCTCAGCCTGAACAGTAATAACAGAATTATCTGAAGAGCGCGTCTCGCTCAATTCCACACGGTCTGCCCAGCTGATTTCCACTGCTTTTGAAGGAACCACATCCGAAGTGTCAGTTTGAGCCTCGGTGACAGCTGAGTTAGGAACAGCAAACCTAAGATTCCGAATCTGCTGCTGAAGTCGGGATTTTGTAAAACAATATTGCCATTCTGCAGCCAGGAGCTGATCTGATAAAGCCTGTTTCTGAGGAGAAGATGCTACAGGCACCGCTTTGTCACTTGAATGATCCTCTTCTACCTCCTCATCATCTATAGGACTTTCCTCAGCAAGAACAGCTGATATCGGTGTTTCAAGGTTCTCCATCTCCACCACATCGGAGTCTGTAGTAAGTAGAACATTTCCAATAGCAGGATCCACTGTACACAAATCTGACACAGCCCATGGTGAATTCAAGATAGAAACATGTTCCTCAACAATCATCTGCTGCTCCTCGCCAGTCATGGAGGTGGCCATCTTGGAGTCACCGACAAAAGGGTCCCCCCTGTTCACAGGAAGCAGAGTATGGGAATTTCCCTGGTGCCCTCACCAAATTTCCCCCCATTCACTAAAATACTACCAACAGCTTAATCTGGTTCGTCAGTTGGCATTCATCTGTATCTCCATCCACTGGGTCGTGCCTGAAAATAGGCAAAATTTGTCTAGTGCACTTACCTGGTCAACAAAAACAAAATAAATAAATCTTGGCAGCATTTCTTCCTCCTTGTTCTCCCTCTACACTGCACACCTTTCATGGTGTTCATCAAACCCCTCACTATTCTGCTCCCCTCCGCCAACCTTGTTGTGCATCTCCTTGATTATGTTCTCCCTGTAATTTAGGACTATGCTACCTGTACCGAATGACTGTATGTGACTTGGACATATTGTACCTACTGTATTTACACATGATGCCAGTTTTCTCAATGTTTTCTGTACCCGTTACATGCAACCTGAACCAGCTTTGTGTGTAATTGTTGCTGTCAGTGTTTTATGATGATCAGTTATTAACTGTATGTTTCTCTTTTATTTGATTCCTATGTTTGTTTGTACTTGTCGTGCTGATGCAGAACCATTGTAAATGAACTGATGGTTCAAAGGTATTTGTAATCATAGTACTAAATAAATAAAATAAATAAAAAAAAAATAATTGTCAGTATTAGTGCCAAATAAAAAAACAAATCTCTCAAGGACCCCCTAGAAAAAGAGTTCATGCATCCTAAAATCATCAGAGTTTTATAATGTGTCAGTACATAATCAGACTACTACATGTATAGTAACAGGCTTAGGAATCTGATTAAAAACTCAATGGAATTAACCCCCACTCCCATCAAGGGAAAAGATAACTAGTTAAAAGGAAGTATGTATTCACTATCTCTGTGAACCAAGAGTCCCAACACACTGTAACATCATTATGACATATACCTGAATATAAACCTTACCGCAATATAACCACAACCCACACCCCACCTCCACATTTTCCCCTCCCCCAAACACACACACAAACCCCTCCCCACAAAAAACACAACATTCCCTACACAACACACACACACATAGTTTCCCCACACACAAAACAACCCACCACCCCTACCCCACACATAATTTTTTAGTGAGAAACCAACATGTTGATAACCAGTTAAAATGGACTCTATGAATATTAAAACAAAAAACAAAAAAACACTGAAGTCCTATGAACTGTCCATCCTTTGAAGTCAAGGTCTGTGTAAGTTTAAGTAGGATAATGTGTCATGAAACCCAAATCAATGTTATATCCAGAAACAGGGTATGTTGGAGAGACAAGTCAACCTCTCCACACTAAAATGAACTCACACAGAGATACTATTAATATGAGGATGACTGAAAAACCAGTTGGGCAACACTTCAATCAGACCAATCACTCCATCTCAGTTATGTCAGTAATGATCTTAAAAGGGCATTTCAACAAGCATTTGTCAATGCCGGATGTTTGCTTGCTGGTATTAGCATTAGAAATTCAGGAGTTAGACAGATGCAGAATAGGAATGGCAGTAAAGTACTGAACTTCACATGAACCCCACCTCCATCCTGTAGAGACAGACAGGCTTGTCAGTCAAGCCATGTCACCTCACACTATTCTGCAGACACCGACACGTGTTGAGCTGTGCCTTAGGGTGTTTGGCTTTACAGTCACCCCATTCCATAAGGACATAAGTTGAAATGGGTGCAGCATAGGAGAATGGGGTGAAGTCTTGGGACGAAGAGTCCGAGGTACGCCTCGATGCCTGTCAGTGGATGGGGTGGGGGTGGGATGGCATGAGCAGTACAGTTGGCAATCCAAAGGCACACCCCGATGCCTGTCTGTCTGTACAGGGTAAGACATTATGGTTAGAAACCCAAATCAGGCATTTGTTGGTATTCACAGTACAAATTTTGAACATGGACTTTTTATGACCCCACCTCATGAAAGCATTTGGGACCTCTTGTCATGAACAGTGGCAGTGTGATTTTGTCAATATGTCCTGAAAACTGGCCTCCAACAGTGACAGTGGCATTCTGCACCACATGTATGAAAACACAGATTGGGCAGGATGTGAAGAATGACAGCTGTACCATCCATAGGGAGGTATGAAGAGATGGCAATGTTGAAAATCTGTAGTGGGAATATTAAAAATGCTTGCACTTCCGAGCATATGTGGAAACCATGCAACACATGCACATAACACAGTCATTTTATAGTTTCATCACCAGATTTTCAACATAGGCATTTAACGAGCTGTGGTCATGAACAGTGTCACTGTGATTTTGTTACTGTGTCCTGAACACTGATTTTCCACAGCAACCACAGTATTCTACGTTGGAACTGCAAAAACACATTTCGACCAGGATGTGAAAAATGACAGCTATACTATTTATAAGGAGGTGTGGAAAAATTGCAATGTTGAAAATCTGGAGAGAAAATATTACAAATGTGCAAAGTTATTAGCATGCGTGGAAACTGTGCAATGCACACTTGTAACACAGTCATTTTATGGACTTTCATCACACAATTTTCAACATAGGCATTTTAGGACCTCTGCTAATGAACAGTGTCACCATGATTTTTGTAATGTGTCCCAAACAGTGATTTACCACAGCGACCACACCATTCTGTGCTGGAAGTGCGAAACCACATTTTGGCCAGGATGTGAAAAAAGACAGCTGTACTGTTCATAAGGAGGTGTGTAAAAATGGCAATGTTGACAATCTGGAGTGAGAATATTGTAAATGTGCGAAGGTACGCGCGTGCATAGAAACTGCACAATGCACGGTCATAACACACTCATTGCATGACTTTTTCTCACCAAATTTTCAACATAGACATTTTAAGAGCTCTGCTAATGAACAGTATCATTGTGATTTTCTTAATCTGTCCCAGACATTGATTTTGCACACCGACTGCGCCATTGTGCGCTACATGCATGGAAACACATTTTTGGCGAGAAGTGAAAAATGACAGCTGTACTGCTCATAAGTAGGTGTGATAAAATGGAAATGTTGAAAATCTGGAGTGCAAATGTTACAAATTCACGAACTTACAAGCATGTGTAGGAATTGCTCAACGCACGCTCATAAAGCAGTAATTTTTAGAAATATTTTCACCAAATTTGCAACATAGGCTTTTTGAGAGCCCACCTCATGAACACTGGCACTGTCATTTCATTAATCAGTCCCAAATGGTGATTCCACACAGTGACCGTGAAATCACCCTTTGGGCCCAAATGAATGCCATGACAGTGGCAGAATTCATGAGGAGGGGTCCCAAAAACCCCATGTTGAAAATTTGGTGCCAATAGTCCAAAAAATGCTTGAGATACAGTATGCACCAAAGTTGAAAAAACTCTATCTATCCCATTATACAGCTTACCGGCATTTCCTCAGTTCGCGGTCAGCTTTGAAGAGTGCAGATGTGTTCCTGGTCCACCAAAGATCATTGCGTCAGACTCTGGAGGTAAGTATGAGGTGGGGGGGTGTAGGGTGGCAGTGTGCGCAGTGGGTGGGTGCAGGTTGTGGGAGGGGGGCCCCGAAGACCGCAAGGGACCATTTTCTGCTTTTTAGGTGCAAAAAAACCCAAAAAAAGACAACGCTGGATGGTTTTTCATTTGCAGGCATTTGGCATGCTGGGGTGGGCTCCCAGTGTGCCAAGGGAGTCTTTTGGGGGGCAATCCCCCATCGGCAAACAAGGAAATGGGGGGTCATTATGCCGACGGGGATTGGACTCCCCATCGGCACACAAGAACGAGGGGGCGCCATCATGCTGACGTGGATTGGGCAACCCCATCGGCACACAAGAAAATGGGGGAAATCATGCCGATGGGGAGTGGGCTCCCCCGTCAGCAGACAACAAAACAGGGGGTACAGCATGCCGACGGGGAATGGGCTCCCCCGTCGGCAGACAAAGACCGTTTGGGTGGGCACATGCTGGGCACTGGGGCCACAGTAATAGTGTTCATGAACTGGGCAACAACTCCCCACCATGTTTACAAACAATATTACAGCAGCAATGTTCCGCCCAGCAATGACGGGTCGCTCCCTCATTGCAGCAAATCGCTGACGCTGCAATGACGAGGTGGCCCGTGATTGCTGCGGCAAAAACATTACAACTTGGTGCAGCTTCTGGAAGCCAGTGTCATCAGCACACTGTGCCTCCATTGGTGCACCATGGCCAAGCCCCAAAATGCTGTGCCTCCCTTGGCTGCTACACTGCCTCGCCTCCCTAACCCACTTCTCTCCTAAGCTGTTACATAATGTTTCTTGCGCATGCGTGCAAGCAAACATAAAAATACACAACAGAGATGGGCTTTTGAGATCAGGCTTATTTTACTTCTCAGTATGGTAGCAGATGGCATGAACACTGATTTGGGTTTCATGACACATTACCCTACTTAAAGTTACACAGACCTTGACTTCAAAGGATGGACGTTTAATAGGACTTTAGTGTGTTTTGGTTTTTGTTTTAATATTCATAGAGTCCCATTTTAACTGGTTATCAACATGTTGGTTTCTCACCCAAAAACTATGTGTGTGAGGGGTGGGTAGGGAGATGGGTTGTTTTGCGAGAGGGGGTTGTGTGGGGGGAGGAACTATGTGTGTGTGTGCTGGGAGTAGGGGAATGGTGGGTTGTTTTTTGAGGGAAGGGGAGTTGTGTGTGGGGAAAGTGTGGGGGTGAGGTTGTGGTTATATTGAGGTAAGGCTTATATTCAGGTACATGTCATAATGATGTTACAGTGTGTTAGGACTCTTGGTTCACATACAATGGGCCCTATGCACATAGGGGCGGGAATTACATGCCAGAGGCACGTAACCCACCCACGGAGCTCTGCACCTGTGGACAGGTGCACACAGGGTGGCATTCATGACTACTGGCCACCTGTCTGTGGCCCCACCCCGATGCTCAGGTTCAAGCGGGGCAGCCAGAGGCAGAGCTGAGGATCCGGTTGGGCATCCAATCGGACGCCTGTCCCGGGTCCCAAAGTGGAACCTTTACGCAGCAAGTTGGGCGGTCGGTGGCCAAGGAAGTGTGTGTAGGGCAGTGCCATCGGCTATCCTGAGCTGCAGCCCCGACCAGCCGGTGAAGGGACGGTGTTGCCAACGGTGCTGCAAGGGTGTGGGCAGGGCTGTGATGGGGTGATTGTACAGATGGGGATGTGGCACTGGTGTGTGGTGTGGGTGGGGCATGCGGGACATTGCTGTGGGGGTGGAGGGCTGCCACTGCCATCCTGAACCAAGCAAGGTTGTGTGTGCATGCTGACATGTACAGGAGTTACGGTAGAGTCTCTAACTGTACTCAACACCTTCCTCCGCACCCCCCAGGCAGTACTACATGCCTTAGTGCATGGCACATAGTGCTGGCATGCCCCCTGCCCCAGCACATTGCTGTCTGCACAGACGGGGGATCAGGTGCATAACTCACTTGCGCCCCATTTGTGAATGCCACGGGGGTCCATGAGATCCCGCTGTGCAGCATTCATGCATAGGGATGCCAATGCTCCTGGTTTCCGTGGCGTGTTGGCATCATGTATAGGGCCCAATGTGAATATATATACTTCCTTCTTACTAGTTATCTTTTCCAGGGGGGGCTTAATTCCAATTAGTTTTTATTCAGATTCCTAAGACTGTTACTGTACGTATAGTAGTTTGATTATATACTGACACATTATTGAACTCTGATAATTTTTAGGATGCATGACCTCATTTTCTAGGGGGTTCTTGAGAGATCTGTTTTTTTATTTGGCATTAATACTGACCATTGATATTATCTTGTAAAAAATCTTGTTACAGCACTGACGGTCTTTATGTTTATGGAGTATGTTAATTGGTTGTGTGTTTAGTTGAGAAAATGTCTCCAGATAGGTTTAATACTGTGTGAATGTATGAAACAGTTGTTCACACTAGGGAAACTTTTCTTTATATCGTCATATTTCCATATATAGAACATTTCTGTTTTATAGTTTTTTTAACATACAGAACTATCACATTTTAACATGCACTTTAGAGGGTATTAAACCTAAATATCTGGCTTTTAATTAAGAGTGTATTCACATAACACACTCATTCAGTTATAATTTAAGTTAGTGGAACTGACTGCTCGAGTATTCATCTTATCTGCCTCTGTTGACATTTGACCTTGGAAGGTTTCTCAGCAGTAGCAAACTGGTAAAATCTGGTTCCTTTCATTTAAATCACAGTTATTTATTAAAAATGTATTTTAAACCAATGAGAATTCTTTCTGGTTTTTTTATGTATGATCTGGGTGTAAATATAATGTGATTCTCTAGACAATTGGCATAAGCTTCCGAGGAAGGACTTGGTTGGTCCGAAAGCTTAGGCACTGTTTCCTTTTTGTTACACCTATGCTGGTCAAATAAAAGGTATCAAACCATTTGATTCTGGATTTCTTCTTACAAGGACAAATACAGCAACTAAACTAATTTTGTATAAGATATTTTATGTATTATACTTATGGTAAAGTTAAAATTAGAACAGGCAAGCCTCCTAACCTCTTTTTACAATATATAAAACTGAATCAGCCAACCCAGTGGTATGGAGGGCAAAGGCACTTGCACCTTAACTCTAGCCATGCCAGTGACCCAGGTTTAGGAGCAGACTTAAATCAGCAGTAGTTGGCCTGGGATGGAGAGGATTAAGCATCCCAGATACTGCTCTCCTCTCCCAGGGTGGGGAGGCTGGTCAGTGAAGCTATAGACTACCACCAGGTGGAGGCCTGGTGGTAGTGGAGCATGGCCAGCAAACATAAGGGAGAGATGCTGTGAAGAACATCAACTGGGTGCACCTCCACTCACAATGTTCACACTCTGTGGTGTAGGGCAGAGAGAACATGCATTTGTCAGTGCTGAATGTTTGCTTGCTGGCATTGGCATTGGTAGTGTAGGAGTTAGAGAGCTGCATAATGGGAATGGCAGTGAAGTATTGAACTGAATCCAACCCCACCACCACCCTGCAGAGACTGACAGGCAATGGGGTGTGCCTTTGGGTCATCAGGCATAACGGCCATGCCATTTCACCTCATTCTACCCTGCAGACACTGACAAGTGTCACGGTGTGCCTTGGGGTCTTTGGCCCTTATGCTCACCCCATTCCATCAGGAAATATGGTGAAATGGGTGCTGTATAGGAGGATGGGGTGAACTTTGGGGCCGAAGAGTCCAAGGCACACCTCTATGCCTCTCACTGGCTGCAGGGTGTGGAATGGTATGAGCATTACAGGTGAGAATCCCAAGTCACACCCTGATGCCTGTCAATCTCTACAGGGTGGGCGTCATGGTTGGAAACCCGCCGCCTCAGGCGTTCATTAGCATTTTCACTCCAAATTTTCAACATGGGTTTGTGACCTCCACCTTACGGTCCAGAGTGGCAATATCAGTGTGTTAGCGGCTGATTTTGCACAGTGACTATGCCATTTAGCACCACAGGTGTGAAAACATATTTTGAACAGGATGTGAAAAATGACAGCTGTACTGTTCATGGGGAGGTGCAAAAACTGGCAATGTTGAAAATCTGCAGTGAAAATATTAAAAAACTGGCAAAGTCACACGCGTACATAGAAACTACACAATGCACACCGGTAATGCAGTTAGTTTGGGAATTTTTTTACAGCAGATTGTCAACACAGGCATTTTGGAACCTCTGCTCATGAACAGTGTTACTGTGAGTTTCTTAATCTGTTCCGAACAGTGATTTCCCAGAGCTACCATGCATTTCTGGGCTGGAAGGGCAAAAACACATTTCGGCCATGGTGTGAAAAATGACAAATGTACTGTTCATAAGGAAGTGTGGAAGATTGCCAGTGGTGAAAATCTGGACTGGAAATATTAGAAATGCATGAACTTCTGAGGGTACGTGGAAACTGCACAATGATCGCTTGTAACACACTCATTTTATAGACTTTTTTCACCACGTTTTCAACATAGCCATTTTAACACCTCTGCGCATGAACAGTGTCACTGTGATTTTCTTAATCTGTCCCGAACATTGATTTTGCACACTGACTGCACAATTGTGCGCTACATGCCGCAGAAAAACATTTTGGGCGAGATGTGAAAAATGACAGCTGTACTGCTCATAAGGAGGTGTGGTAAAATGGCAATGTTGAAAATCTGGAGTGACAATATTGAAAATTCGCGAACTTACGAGCGTGTGTAGGAACAGCGAATCGCACGCTCGTAAAACAGTCATTTTTGGGAATTTTTTCACCACATTTTTAACATAGCCATTTTAACACCTCTGCTCATGAACAGTGTCACTCTGATTTTCTAAATCTGTCACGAACATTGATTTTGCATACCGACTGTGCCATTGTGCATTAAATGCACGGAAACAAATTTTGGGTGAAACGTGAAAAATTACAGCTATATTGCTCATAAGGAGGTGTGGTAAAATTGCACTGTTGAAAATCTGGAGTGAAAATATTGAAAATTTGCGATATTACAGGTGTGCGTAAGAACAGCGCAATGCATGCTCGTAAAACAGTCATTTTTGGGAATTTGTTCACCAAATTTTCAACATAGGGTTTTTGGGGGCCACTGTCATTTCATAAATCAGTCAGTTCCAAAAGTTAGTTCCATGCAGTGACTGTGAAATCATCTTTCGGAGCCAATTAACAAAATGACAGTGACAGAATTCATGAGGTATGGTCCCAAAAACCATATGTTGAAAATGTGGTGAACAAATTCCCCAAAATGCTTGAGATATGCATCAAAGTTGAAAAAACCCTATTTATTACATTATACAGCTTACCAGCATTTCCTCAGTTCCCGGTCTGTTTTGAAGAATGCAGACGTGTTCCGGTCCACCGAATATCATCAAACCAGACTCCGGAGGTAAGTATGGAGTGAGGGGGTGGGGTGTGGAGAGGCAGGGTGCACAGAGGGTGGGCACAGGTGGGGGGAGCGGGGGTCAGGACAGTCAGTGAGGGAAGGTTTTCTCTTTCAGGTTTCTTTTATTTTTGCTTTGACGATGCAGGACTTGTGCCACACTGGTGTGGGCTCCCAGCATGGCAGCTGGAAGGCTGTTTGGTATGGGGGGCAATGGAGCCGACGGAGGATTGGGCTCCCCCGTCAGCCATACAGTGTGTGGGGGTAGTGCATTAGCATGCAATATGCATGTGTGTGTGGGGGGGCGCATGCACAGGTAGTAGCTTCTCGCTGCTCACTGAAGTGGAGCTCTGCATTTCAACTGTATGGCACTGCATTTTGGATCATCGCACTATGTTTCTTGAACATGCGTGCAAGCAAACATAAAAATGAAAAACAGGACATGTCATGGGCTAAGCTCAGCTCTTCCAAACTGTGGACAGACTGTGCAATCCTGCCTGCCTAAAAGTTCGGAGAGCCTTTTCTCACAAAAAGTGTGAGGAGTTTGCTCAATTCTTTGCTGATAAGGTTGCCGGCATCAGAATGGAGATCCGTTTGGCTCATTCTTTGGGGGGGATGGTGGTCAGCTGAATGTTGCTACACCTCAGTTTTGCTGGATGGAGTTCAATAGGCTAGTGATTGAGGATGTCGTGAAGATTCTCAGGGATATACACCCCACCAGTTGTAGTTTGGATTTGGCCCCTTTCCGCCTTTTATTAGGCTGTCTTGATGTTATTAGCCCGGTCCTTGCAGAGATAGTCTGGTGTTCACTGGAGATGGGTAAGTTTTCTAGCTCCTTAAAGGAAGCAGTGGTGACTCCCCTTCTCAAAAAATCCTCACTTAACCCAGACTGACCCACTAACTACTGTCCAGTCTCTAATCTTTCTTTTGCAGGGAACATTATTGAGAAGGCTGTGGCACTACAGTTCAAGGACCATCTTACCATCCATGACATCTATGACCCTCTCCAGTCCAGATTTCATAAAAAGCATAGTACCGAGGTTGCTCTGGTTCAGGTGCTCAATGATCTCCTGATTGTGAGAGATCAAAAATCTCACACCATCTTATTTTTTCTTGATCTCACTTCAGCTTTTGATACCATGGACCATGGGGTGTTGTTGGATTGCCTGCAAGCCATCTGTGGTCTATCTGGCATAGTCCTCAGGTGGTTTTGTTCATTCCTCACTGGTAGATCTCAGAGAGTGGTCTCGTTGGTTTATTCCTCTGAGGTGTTCCCTCTGTCTTGTGGGGTACCACAGAGCTCCATGTTATCCCCCATGTTGTTCACAGTGTATATGCTGCCATTAGGAGACATTGTGAGATGGTATGGGCTGAGGTTTCACTGTTATGCAGATGATACACCGCTCTACCTGTCTTTTGCACCCAACCAGGATGGTGTGCTCTCGGTCTTTTATAATTGCCTGGTAGAAATCCAGGACTGGATGAACACTAGCTGGCTGAACCTCAGTTCGGACAAGACTGAGGTGTTGGTAGTGGAACCTGGTCACCGGATAGAGGGGTCTGGGATGGGGTGTCCCTCTGGACTCAGGCTCAGAGGATCCAAGTTACTGACTTCTGAATGGGTGAGAAATCTGGGGGGTAGTTCTTGATGACAGTTTGACACTTCATTCTCAGGTGTCAGCTGTTGTTAAGTCCTCTTTTTTTTCCATCTGAGAAATATTTCTCGGATTAGGCACCTGGTTCCATCTAGCGATCTGTCGACTCTGATTAATGCCTTTGTAACTTCACGCCTTGGCTACTGTAGCTCACTTTATCTAGGGCTTCCTGGGGTTGATATCCACTACCTGCAGCTGGTGCAGAATGCGGTGGCAAGGCTGTTCTCTGGATCACCTCAATCCAGCCATATTACGCCTGTGCTGCGTGAGCTGAACTGGTTGCCAGCTCAGTGGTGGATCACCTTTAAGGTCAGCTTGCTGACCTACAAAGCCCTACAGAGACAGGGACCAAGCTACCTGCAAGGTCTCCTGCATCTTTACGGCCCCCTCCAGCCACTCCGCGCAACCGACGAGGGATTGCTGGAGATTCCCAGGGTATGACTAAAAACATCTGGAGCTAGGTAATTTTCATTTGCGGCCCCTACCCTGTGGAATTCTTTTTTGTATCTCTCTTATTTGTTACAATGTTTAATGCTCTCTGTAACTCTTGTTACCCGGGTTGACCCTGAAAAAGGGACTGTACTTGTTTCAGTGGACTTACCCAGTCACCAAAACTCAAATAAAATAAATAATAAATAAATAAATAATTCTCTGCCTCGTCGGGTACAGGAGTGCCTGCCAGTGGAGAGCTTTAAGATTGCCCTTAAGACTCACCTGTTTTAGTTGTCATTTGGTACTATTTTGTAATTGATGATTTAAGCAATAATGCCTGACAGGGTGTGTGTCATGCTGGGATAACGTCACACCTCAGGTGGTTGGGCACAAGGCTGCAGGCCGTGTGCGACAACAACTTGGGTGACGTTCTAATGAACACATACCCTGGAGAACGTGTATCTAATACCTAATGGATCATTGTTATATATAAAATAAAAAACTAGTTTTAAAGAATGTTCTTATTAGTGTGGAAAAATATTTTTGTTTCTTAAGAGGAGATGCAAAAAAAGGGATCATCGGGATCATCCCTATTGGTTCACAGTGCTGAGACTAGACCCGTGATGTTGTGCTGGGATAACATCATGGATCCAGTCTCAGACTGACCAATCAGCGACCAGGATTCTTTCTTGCCATTGTATAATTTATGGTATTGTGAACTCCTGAATTATTGCATAAAATTTTTATATTTTATTATTGAAATTGTTATTTGGTTGTGCAGTGCTCTGATACATTGCTGAAGAGCTCTATAGAAATAAAGTTTATTATTATTATTACTAAGTGAAGCTTACACCCCTATCTGAATGCCTTGGATTGTTTACTGGGGGGAGGATGGCCCTCCCTCCTCCAGCCCCACCATGAGGTGGAATTCATGGGGAGACCCAAACCAAGGTGGGTATCAGGGGAGGCGGGAGCCTGTTCAAGGCAGTGGGAACTGGGATAATAAGCCACCCCTGGATGTAGGAGCAGAAACAGAATATAGAACATTTAATCTGATCCCATCACCACAACAGCTCATGCTGCCTGTAAGTATGCTACCAACTGCTAATGATAGTCTACTTCTAGTTACACTACTTCATTATATTGAAGTAAAACCATCTGTGAATGCTCTATATTAAAGTCAGAGTTATAAATAAAACACTAGTAATTCTCATTATACCACAGTACACTGTATGTGCTGTTTTCTTTTTGCAACCTATTAGTGTATATTCAAATAATTACAGATGGTGGTCTTCTACACACGTGTACCATGTTAATTTCTACTTGCACATTCCAGCTAGGGCCTTTGGAATCCTAAAAGGAAATTTACTATATATATATATATATATATATATATATATATATATTATAGTAGCAGTCACGCCCCTATAGTTAGGGTTGAGCGTCCATTTACATACTAAAGTCAAAAGTTTGGACATTAATAACTTTGGCCCCGTTCAATGGATTTGCCTGAAATTTGGTACACGCATTGGGGTGCACTTGATCTCTTGATTTGCCAAATTGCATTTTGGTCGGTGTGCCGGTCTTTGTGTACGAAAAGACTGAAAAATGCAAAATTATCCATTTTTGGAGGCACCTTTTGGCATTCTAAATGTGGTCCTGCACAGCCATCATGTGGTGTGCTGCTCTGTGAGATGGCTAGTTTCAAAGAGCTCTGCTGGCTGAATAGGCCGCTTTTTGTTTGGTGAAACAATATTAAGGCATTCAAAAGTTATGGCACTTTTAAGTTCCCATTACAACTCAATGAGAAAATTTATATGTATATCTTGCGATCAAAGAATGGGGGTTCTGGCCATCTCATCCTGGCTTGCAGCCTTGTGGTTCAAGAATCTTTGTTTCCGAGGAATTTCAAAAATTCTTTGACCATGAGTTCCACCATCTTATTTTCAGTTTTCCGATCGCACAAACACAAATATCTCAGCTCGGGGGTCACTTCTGAAGTAAACCTTCAATGGGTTTTACTCAGAGGACCCTGATCTATCGAGCCATGGCTTTGGTTCCAGTCAAATCGGTCAAAAAATAGAGTTATAAGCTTTTAAAATCTTAATTCGTGGCTCGCTAACGATCTTTGATCGCGAGCCTGCAAATTCTTTGATCATGAGATTCTTTGATTGCGATCTTGCATTGCGACCTAAAAACACTAATATCTCGGCTCAGGGGTGGGCTAGGGACAGAAATGAGGGTGGGTTTTGCTCAAGAGGGTCTGTTCTAAATTTTTAATTCCTTATTCGTGAGCCTGCAAATTCTTTGATCACAAGCCTGCAAATTCTTTGATCGTGAGATTCTTTGATCGTGATCGTGCATCATGAGAGACGGACGAGATGGCCCAATTTAAAAATCAATTTTCTCAGCCCAGGAGTGTCCTAGGAAGTCAAATGAGAGTGGGTTTTACTCAGGGGGATTTGTTCTGTCAAACCATGGTGGTGGTTTATCACAATTCCTTCAATTTTTTGATTTATATGGTTTTTAAATCTTTGTTCATGAGCCTGCAAATTCTTGGATCATGACGGTGTAAATTCCTTGATCATGAGATTCTTCGATCGTCATCTTTGATCGCGAGATAGGGACCAGATGGCCAGATTTTTTATAATGGAATAGATTGGTCTTTTGAGTTGATATTTGGAGAGAAGAAAGGCAATATCCTACAGATGTGTATTTTGGTGGTTTGCAGAAGAGTTCTATGTCCGATTTCCAGGTTGTCTACTGTTCCCCTCCCCCTGACTACTTGAACTGTAAAATATAAAAATTAATTTTATTGGCACTTCTGTGGTAGTCTATTGCCCACCCTGTCCACGTTTGAACTGGACAATAATAAAACCTTTCAAATCATGAGTTTCTGATAGTGTATTGTTCCTCCACCTGCCACCCCTCCAGTGTGCTGTGATATGGCACCCTGCAGCTTGGTCCATGTGTCCTGAGTTGGTAAGTGGTACAGTGTACCTGTCACCTCCATGGGCAGCTGCTGACTAAGTGCAGTATTAGTAGCACTGCAGGCACTCTTAGAAATTTACTTTTGAATGTGTCTGTTCTGTAGTGGTGATACTGCCCCCTTGTCCACACTTGAACTGGACAATAATAAAATATTTTGAACTATGAGTCCCTATTAGTGTATTGTTCGTACATCTGCCTCTCTTTCAGTGCACTGTGCTGAACTGGTAAAAATGAAAGTTTATTTTATTCTCACTTCTCTGGTAGTGTACTGCCCCCCTGTCCACATTCAAACTGGACAATAACAAAATATTTTGAATTATGAGTCCCTAGTAGTGTATTGTTCATACATCTGCCTCTATTTCAGTGCACTGTGCTGAACTGGTAAAAATGAAAGTTCATTTTATTCTCACTTCTCTGGTAGTGTACTGCCCCTCTGTCCACATTCAAACTGGACAATAATAAAATATTTTGAATTATGAGTCCCTAGTAGTGTATTGTTCATCCACTTGTCACCCTTCCAGTGCACTGTGCTAGGGCACCCTGCATGTCACTCCATGTGTCCCAGGTTGGTAAGTGATACAGTGTACCTGTCACCTCCATGGGCAGCTGCTGAGTGAGTGCAGTATTAGTACTACTGCCGGCACTCTCAGAAATTAACTTATGAATGTGTCTGTGCAGTAGTGGTAATAGTGCAGTCAGTTGGCAGTTGGTTGTGGAGGTGACAGGTGGGTTGTACCAGTTGATGACTGGGGATGGGTGGAGGGTGGGTTGGCATGTTGAGGTGTGGGAGGAACAGTAAAATAGCAGGGAGTCTGTGCTAGCCCACCCAGCATGTGTCTCCACCTCTCGCCATTTGGTAACTGGTACAGTGTATCTGTCATGTCCATGGCCAGCTGCAGACTGAGTGCAGTACTAGTGTTACAGGAGGCATGCTCTGAAAGTAACTTTTGAGAGTATCTGTGCAGTAGTGCTAATGCTGTACTTAGTTGTCTGTTGGTTGTGGATGTCAGAGGTGGGGACTTTGCACTTATATGAGATCTGTACCATGAGACACTTAGTTAGGTATCTGTGACATCTGTCCCCTCTGCCACCCCATGCTGATCACTTGTAGGAGGTGGTGTTGCTAGTGTTCTGCTTACTCTGTGTTCTGAGTACTTTGCAGTAACAGTGCCATAGAAAACATTGTAATCAATATTAGAAGCACATAACAGTAACTACATGAAAATAAAACTCAGGAGACGTAGAAGTAGTTTAAAAAGTAGTTTATTATTTAAATACTAATATATACATATATATATATGTATATAGTCTGAATTGATTGGTTGCTCTTGGGATGGGCAAAAAAAACAGTTCATTGGTTATTTCTGTTATTGTTTCTCAGGATGTATTTTATTTGTTACCATTTGCCTGAGCTGAGATACAGTCTTTGCTTTCTCTGTGTATTGTTTTGTTGGCACTCTATGTTAAGAACTATAAATTAAAACAATTTGAATAGTAGTTTGTATGGGTGTTTATGGTAGATAATATTTTTTGACAAATACTTTTTTTTTCAAAATTTATTGCTGAGTAGTATTAGTTATGTGTGCGCTAACAGTACTTGATTATTAGTCTGACTTAACAGTTCTATTTTTACAAAAATGGATAGTAATAAAATAGAGAATAATGGATGGGGAAGGTTTTGATATGAGAATTTAGAATACACACCTGAGCTGTGGGATGCTACGGTGTGCCCTTGGGGTTTGTTAAAGTATGACACAATGAGGGTGTGCATTTAATTATCACATCAAACATCCTCACCTTGTTTAATTTTTAATAATAACAGAACAGCAATTTTTTTCCAGCAGTTTCTGAGACTGTTTGGTTCCGGCCATACACATAATGTTGGTAAATGAGGCAGCAGCATACTTTGACTGGCATGGTTTATGAATGTCATAAGAACCAGCTGGTTGTTATGGAAAATATCAGTCTGTGAGTACATTGAGGGGAATTGCTGACCAGTTATTATTAATAATTAAACATATGTTTTTTGAATAATTAAGTGGTGATATTGTACAACCAGCTAGAATATTGAGATTTACTAACTGAGTTATTTGTTATGGTATTTAATATTTCAGTACATGTTCACATGATAAAGTAAGAAACGTTATGTGGTGGGTATGCTAGGATTATTACATTTCCCTACAATTTAACTACATCTGTAGATTCACATGGTGGTGTAATAGTTTCTGTAAATGGTTAACATCTGAGGAATAATGTTTAGTCAAAAAATGACACTTACATTATGAAGATCAATGTTTGGCTATTGTCGTATTTTGTGTCAGTTACATGCGTGGTTATTTTTTATATGTGATTTGGGTACCATTATATCCAATTAGTGATAGGTCAATATTTTTTGGCATTAGTTATGTTTAAATAGCAGTTATTTGTTGTAAGTTAGATGTTGTTACGTTAACTAGTTACAAATAAATTAAAGCATCACAGACATGTAACACTTTTTTTTTCTCTTTAGGGTCCGGTGATGGTAGTCATGTCAATATTGTTGGTTAAACTGGTAATAAATTAGTTTTTAGAAGTATTATTTATTTGTTGAACTGGGAAAAAATTCCTCATCTGACCTCCAAATATATGGACAATCCTGTTACAGCAAGAACAGACCAATTGTTTGTATTGTATAGCCGAAGTAGACAATCATTGTTAGTATGTAATAATAACTTATGATGTTTATACTTTTGCAGAGATGTATATAGATTAATTATACTGTGGCAGTAGGCCAGAGAACCACATGTATAGATCTCTTTTATGAGGTATTACTTATGTAAATAATGTAATGCAATACCATGAAGTGCTCAAAAATATTTAATTTGGTACAGTGGGTAGGAAACAAAAAAGAGATGAAAATGTATAATTCAATTGAAGTTATGTACATTCATATTGAATCTCAGTATTATATACATATATACAAGCCTGAGTCGCATTCATTTTCAATAATTTGTCATATCCAGTGCTGTAAGTCATAGACCAGCGGGAGATAATGGCATATTCAGTCTTAAGAGTGCAATTACAGTGATAGCAAATTCTATCATATTGTTTTCAACAATTTAGTCATAATAGAAACATAGAAACATAGAATTTGATGGCAGATAAGGACCTCTTGGCCAACCCAGTCTGCCCATTTCTCTACCTAATGGATAAGCTGCAGATCCTAGTTAACGAGCAGCCTACTTCTTTCTACCCCAACCCCCTAGAATTGCCTTATGACTGCCCCATGCATGCTTGAATTCAACCACTGTTTTTGACTCCACAACCTCCTCCAGAAGGCTGTTCCACACATCCACAACCCTCTCTGTGAAAAAATACTTCCTTACAATACCTCTGGGCCACCCCCAATTTATCTTCAAATTGTGCCCCCTTGTTCTTGCACACCTCTTTTTTTGAAAGATGCTACCCTCTTGGACTTTGCTGATTCCCTTGAGGTACTTGAAAGTTTCTATCATGTCCCCCCTCTCCCTCCTTTCCTCGAGGCTATACATATTAAGCTCCTTTAGTCTTTCTTCATATGTCTTCTGGTGCAGATCCTGCACGATTTTAGTTGCCTCCTCTGGACAGCTTCCATCCTGTCTATGTCCTTGCGGAGATTGGGTCTCCAGAACTGCACACAGTACTCCACATAGGGTCTCATCAGCTGTCTGTACAGAGGGATAACAGCTTCCTGTTTTCTAATGGTAATGCCTCTCCCTATGCATCCCAGTATCCCCCAGCCCTCTTTACTGCCCTCTCGCATTGTTTGCCCACCTTTAAGTCATCTGATATGACTACCCCAGGTCCCTTTCCATTTTTGTTGTTGTTAGTATATCACCCCCCATTGTGTACTCTTCCCCTGGGTTTTTGTTTCCTATGTGCATTACCTTGCACTTCTTAGCATTGAATCTAAGCTGCCATACATTTGACCATTCCTCTAACCTTGCCAAGTCCCTTCTCATCCTTTCCACCCCACCCTGTGCATCAACTCTGTTGCAGATCTTTGTGTCATCTGCAAAGAGACATACTTTTCCTTCAAGTCCCTCTGCAATGTCACTTATAAAGACATTGAAGAGGGCTGGTCCTAATACTGAACCCTGTGGTACCCCGCTAGTAACCCCCTTTCTTCAGAGTGGACTCCATTTACTATTACCCTCTGTGTCCTGTTCTCTAGCCAGTTCTTTACCCAGGCTATCATCTTGGGACTCACTCCCAGGCTGGCTAACTTGTATATTAATCTTTTGTGTGGGACAGTGTTAAATGCCTTGCTAAAGTCTGGGTAGGCCATGTCCACAGCCCCTCCCTGATCTACTACTTTGGTCACCTAGTCAAAGAAATCTATTGGAGATTCATCTGGCATGACCTTCCCACTGTGTATCCATGCTGCCTTTGGTCCTGTGCCCCTCTGGCCTCTAGGTACTCGACAGTTCTTTCATTCAGAAGTGATTCCATCATTTTCCCTATCACTGAGGTTAAACTAACAGATCTGTAGTTTCCTGCTTCTGCCCTGCTCCCACTTTTGTGAAAGGGACTCACATCTACCCTACTCCAGTCCTCAGGTACCACCCCATTCTCCCATGATTTGTTAAAGAGGGTAGTCAGTGGTGTCACTAGTTCTGCCCTTAGTTCTTTTAGAATTCTGGGATGAATCCCACCAGGCCCCATTGCTTTGTCCACCTTCAGTTTTAAGAGTTTGTTCAGAACCCTTTCTTCTGTAAATGGGCTGGTATCAACTTCTGTATCCAGAGTGTTTCTATTGTTTGTTTTAGGTACTTCCCCCTCTTCATTTGTAAATACTGAGCAAAAATATTTGTTTAGTATCTCTGCCTTTTCACCGTCACCCTCTGACCACCCCCTCCCCTTTATTAAGGCTCACTATCCCTCCCTTGGTCTTCTTTCACTCCCTGATGTACCTAAAACAGGTTTTATCCCCCTTCTTAACTGAGTTGGCTATCTTTTTCTCAGTTCAGGCCTTTGCTGTTCTGACTGCCTTCCCAGCTTCCAGTGGTGATGGCAGTGTGGTGTAGGCAGTGTTACTCTCTATGTGGGTGTGATAGCTACATTTACCAATACATAACTTACTAACTGATGTTGAGTAATATCCAACACCCTTGAGTCTGCTTGGATTTGGCGGAAGTCAAATTAGTAAGTATCATAGTAAAGGTCAGTAATGTAGGCAACAACAGGAAAAGGAGTGTGAACTTTACCTGATGTCTGCTGTTGAAACAAGTGGTATTCTCAACTGAATATGTTGAGAAAAGTTGTTGCATCTCTGACAACTGTTTAAATAGGTTAATTTATTTGTGATTGCCATGTAAGATAGTACTGTGACACAAGTGAGTACACAGTAATATGTGCTACAGTATATGACGTTAAGTAAGGCATCTGCAAAAACATATGACTGACTGGCTATTGATTACAGCTCAATACCCTCAAGTCTACTTGAACAGTAATAATGCATCTTTTGTTATTAGTATATGCAAGTTGCAAATGGTGAATATCACAATACAATGATTTTGGTAATCAATTGTGATTTGTGATGAAAACATTATTGTTTTGCATCCGAATTGTGACGTTAGCAGTTTGATACACAGGGATTTGTGTACCATAGGTAGATGCATTGCTGTACTGTTGTGTTATGTTTGTTCAATGCCAGAGAAATGTGGCACATCAGCATGGGCTGTGGTTATTTTGTGCAATAAGTAGAACACATAGGTCACCATGGGTGTCATCAGACACTAGTAGTGTTCGATGAAGTATGTAACGTTAATGTGTATGTACACTGGTGTTTGAGAACAAAACATGTGGGTAGGATATGCAGATGAAATGTTATTTTTGCAGATAGACTGGTTTAGTGATATGCTGTGATTAGCTATCATCACTCTTCCATACATTGTGCAGCATTGGTGCAGCAGAGTATTATGACATATGCATCCTTTAGATTTCTTGAGAGCCTTTCCCTTAGGGTGCATACTGTATCATTACACTCTACCCATCCCTTTCTGAATCTTCGCCTTGTGACATGGTGTCCAGAGTGAATGGATAGGCCATGATTGAAGATTATTGCATGTGTGTCAAATTGAGTGCCTGAGAACATAGTTGTTCCAGCAATGAAGTGAGAAATTGACGTTGTGACTTTCATGCCTTGAGAGTTAAAGCACTGTAGTACAATAATAATGTATGAGGCTGAATAAGTAACTCTCAGAGAACACA
This sequence comes from Neoceratodus forsteri, assembly GCA_016271365.2. Classification (NCBI taxonomy): domain Eukaryota; kingdom Metazoa; phylum Chordata; order Ceratodontiformes; family Ceratodontidae; genus Neoceratodus; species Neoceratodus forsteri. Next base: position 765,769,032 of record CM057451.1, read on the forward strand.
CACAAGAACGACCACATCTTCAGCACAGCCAACCAGTTTCTGCATTAGCAAATAACTTGCGGAATTTTACAGTTCTTTGTTCAGGGACATAGACAGAGAGCCACAGCATATCCTGCGTTGTTTGTGATTCTTTGTGTCCACATGACAAACGTGTATTTGGACACATAGTCAACCTTGAAGTGTTGATGCAGATCTATGCCATAATCTGCTAAACTGCTTATTATTCCCATCATGAACTCTGTGACATCGTGTTGTGCACTGTTAGCAAACATAGATTGTCCTGCATATTGGCCAAGAGTTAGCCTTAGAGGAGTGAAGCTTTGTAAACTGGGTAGCTTATCTTGAGTACCTCTTATGACTCTCTTTAATGCCTGTGAGAGAGGTGTCGATGGGCAACAGTTTAACACAGTAGCAAACTCAGGGATGTGGAGGAGTGCTTGCATAGTTGCATTTGCATAGCAGTTGACTCCTATACTGTTGTCAAATGTTGGCAGTATGTTGACTCCAATACATTTTTTTCGCAGGGGGGGATGCAAGAAGTTTCTTAAGAGATTGCTGCTTTGTGCAGTACTCAGGTGATAACTGTGGAGTTTTAGTACTCTGTCTTTTCAGCTTGTGTCCTTCATCGATTGTGATCGGTGTGACAGATGCATATCTGGGAACTGGTAGTAAAGGAGCATTTGGTTGGTACAAGGTACGTAATCTGTTGTACTCAACTATGCATTTTGTGTCAGCAAGTATTTTGCTTTCTGCAAGTTTGGCTATGTGTACTCCAGACAATTGTCTTACATGAGACAGTGAGACATAAGACATGCCGTCCTTGAATATATCAGTGCCTATAGCAATTATGGCACTATCAAGGCTGAGGCCTTGTGACTTGTGTATGGAGACCGCATAAGCAGCACACAATGGAAACTGTTTCCTTGTCACATATATGTCTTTCACAAGTTCAAACTTAACTGTAACTCTGTCTATTGGGTGAGGTATGTCACAGTTGTCAAATTTCACAACTACAAACTCCAGAGCTGTACCCTGTACATTGTACAGGAACTTTTGGATATATCCCATGGCTCCATTTATGAGACTTCGATCAACATCAACATTTCTGTGGAGTATGACACGTGCATTTCTACACAGTGGTAGTACAGCTTCCAGACCAGCTGTTCATGACACATCATTTGTGAGCTCTTTCAGATGATCTGCCATTCTTGATAACAGCGTTCATGATAGAGTAATGCCATCCATGGTATCTATGCATGGCACAGTGACTATAGGCTGCTGTTCTCTCTTCATCATGATGTCATTGAACTCTGCACACTGTGTTAACCTTGGGAATAGACATACAACATGTAGCCCAGTTTTCTGAACATGTGTAAACATATCACAAGCATCCCAGATACGAGTATTATTTCATGTGATAATGCACTGTCTTAGCATCTCAACGTGGGTGGGTGGGTGTAAGCATACCAATATGTGCTTCCTCAAGTAATGCTTTGTAAGACATGTCACCTTGTTGTCTTGTGTTCTGAGAGAGTTCAACATATGAGAAAAATTCTCACAGATTTACTCCACCAATGCATCCAATTGTTTTCTTTGCCTCTTCAATGGATAGACTACAGAAAACATGCTTACCATTTACAGGGGGCTAGCTGAAGGAGATCTACAAGAACAAGGATTTTCTTTCCACCAAATGGAACATTATCGTTAGTTCCAAGTATCTCCTGTAGACGTAGGTGGATGAATGTGAGTAGAACATTTGAGACCATGCTTATCTCGTCAATTATGAGCAAATGCATTTTGTCAAACATTGACCTAAGTTCATTGGCAACATCATATGACAATTTCCTGTAATCACCACTCTTTCTGTGCTCGACTGGCAACATGAATAACCTATGGAGTTTGATACCACCAATGTTATAAGCTGCCAAACCTGTAGGAGCTGCAACAATAACAGATGTTGGTGTTCTGGTAAGGTCACGCACTCCTTTGCTTATGGCTTCAATCAAGAAACTTTTCCCAGTCCCAGCAGCACCACTTACAAACATCCTGATTGGTGTTTGCTCTTCACAGAGACAATGCTTTTCATAGTGCTGGATTGCATGTTTAACTGCGTGCATAATAGAGTGATACATAAGTCTTTGGTGAGAGTTTAACTTGTCGACAATCTCGGTGGCTGTCTCTGAGAAGTACATGCTTTGTTGCATTGCCCTCAACCTCTGACATCAGCACAGCTGGGTCATTAGGAGGAAGAGGAGCACCAAGTGTGCCTTCTCCTTCAACATCAACCATTTCCTGTGATGTGACAGGTGTGTCATCATCTAGGACTTTCTTCATGTTATCTATCTGTTGCTTTTCCATTTCAAGTCTCTGAATGTATGTCTCAGAGACATGACTCTGGAAGGTATGATATGTTTGCATGAACTCTTGTTCATATGAGTCAGACAATCCTTTTAATTCAGGATTCTGATCTCCAAGGTTTGAATAGAAACAATTGAGCAAAGTAATAATGTTCTTTGCTTTCTGTTGTATTCAACGTCAGTTTGCAGTGGTCAATTAGCCATGGTTTGCATTTTTTTACAAGTGAGCCATTAAAGCCAGTTACTTTATATATTCCTTTTTCTGGGTCTGAAGTAACACCCCACTTGTAATCATACCATTGAGCAACCTGAAAGAGACAGAAATCATCCATAGCACTGTGGCGCTGTGGATAGTAGTTGTCAATTAAGTTGCTCTTAAGAATAGATGTGGATGTTGGTGCTGTGGCAGCCAACTCCCTCAATCTCTTCATGGCTCTTAAGAACACAGCACCTGTTCTGCTTGTGATTTACATTGAAGAAACATATGGACTCTGATTTGCCACATAGACATACACCTGTAAGGTGGTCACTTGCTTCATAGGCGCCGCACTCATGGTGTGATAGAGTCTTAAGCCCTAGTGACCAAACTCTGGAAGACATTGATCTAACACAGTTTGACAGCTCTTCCCACATTTCTTGGGGGTTGGTTTGCTCATGTTTAGTAATGTATGATGTTACATACCTCACGAGAGCCATTGCGTTGTCTGCTACAAACTGGACATCAATGTTTGCTTGCCACATCAACAGAAGGGAAGGACTATAGTCATTGATATAGACTTCTGCTTCTGTGTGAGGTAGTTCATACACTCGCTTTGTTGACTTTGCTTTCAGGTGGTGTCGCATGGCTGAAAAAACATCATTAAGTGAAGCAGCTAGGCAAACTCACCTTGGCAGGGTTTTATTTAACTCTAAAAATTGATTAGCGTTTTGCTCATAAAAGTGCTAAAACTTTGTGAAAATACATAGCTCATGCCTCACTGTGTTTAACAAACACAGCACTTCTAGAAAATCTATATAAATACTTTCTGTACAGTTAGCATCATCCCAAGAAAAAAACTGCTAATCAATTATTTCAAACCCTGCCTTGGGAACCCAAAATGGCAGCGAGTATACCACAGATGTTTGTTTTTCACTTTCCTATGACAGTATTTTCCACAGAGGTGTCGTTGGAATTTCTGGACCAGTTCCCACAGTGTTGCGCTATCATACTTGTCTGGTATCTGACATGTGGCATACTTCAAGATGAAGCTCAGAATGTCAGATATTTCATTGTCTCCAATTCATGGGGCATCTTTAATCCACAGCAACATATGAATGTGTGGTGCTCCATGGGCTTGGTACTCAACCCTCCAGAAGTAGTGCTCAACAATACCAAGGGAAGGATTTGTATTAGACAGTATGAATTTCAAAATACTCTGGAACCGGTGGTGGAAGTAACGTGAAATGGTTACTGGATCAAGTGAATAAAGTTCATTTAGACTCATTGTTTGGATGTTCTCAACATCACAGTTTGCCCATCTCAGTGTATCGAGCAGATCATCCCAATAATATTCTGCACAACTGAGTGTCACAAACCATGTTGCTGGCCCAAATTCTCTCATCATGCACATTACCTCAGAGTGACGTCTGTACCAATATTCTTTGGTACCATGCATGCTAAACAAAATAGAAGAAAGACTGACTTACAGTGTTTCATCTTTGGTCTGCAACTTGTGTAGCAACTGTGCAGCTGTCATATTGCTAAATTCTGTCCCAAGTCTCAATGTGTGAGCAATACTAGCAAATAGGTCACTAAGTTCACTTTCCCAAAGAAGGTGGAAGTGGTATGCAATGTTTCTTCAAAACTTGCCATCCTTATGTAGTATTCATGAGGTCCTATACTCAGCTCCTGGTACTCATGCTTCATGTTCGTCTAATTGGCCACCTGTACCAAGTGGGAACAGATCAGGGAAACAACGAGCTTTTAGGGTGGCCTCCCATATACTAACAGGATTGCCCTCCACTTGTTGCATTTGATATAAATCAATGTTATCCATTACTGGGTCTTTGCCATGCAATGGGTGTATCATGACTTGCTCATACACATTCTGTGCAGTTGCCATGTCAACCTTCTGAAGTATTGCTGTGTTAGAGTTGTCTGTGGCAATATCTGAAGAGAGTGTAGTAAATGTGTCAATGTCAATTTCAGTATAGAAAGGATTGTGCTCTTTTAGATATCTCAAAGCGTTCTTTACATTGTCTACATTGACTAGTTCTTGTCATATTGTTTTTGCCTTTGTTGGCACATCATTTACCAAGATGACTACACTATTTTCTTTAGAAATAGTGTTGACATTGTCTTGCAAAGGTAAAGGCAGGTAGACAATAGAGCCTTTGAGAGAGCGTACAAGTTCTTTGTTTGGTAGGTCTCGTGTCCTTGTATTCAGCCTGATGATTGTTTGAAATGGCTTCACGGTTTGAATGAGAATCCTTTCAAACAAGTTCAAAACTGTTATCTCATTAGGTGTTGGTTGTACTTCCATTTTATTGAGCACTGACCAAGGAGGTAAACTATTACTCTAGATTTTGTTATGACAGTAAGAACAGAGTGACACAGTTGTGAGTTCTTCAGAGTCAGACTTTAATAAGAGGTATGCATGGAGACGTCCCCACATTTCATTCCAAGATGGGATGTTTTGCAGATTTTCTTTGACACATAGGTGCTTGTAGAACGATCGTTAACATGACACACATATTGTGTCAAATTTATCTGTGTTGCTTAATTCAAATTTAGCAAATTCATGACCAAATTGTCATAGGAGTTGCTGTTCTTTAACCAGAGATGTCTGAGGAGTACTCGTTTCTTCAGAAGCAGTAGCAATAGACCTCAATCTTTGAGTTCTTTGCAAGTGTCTGATTAACTCACTAAGTCTTTCAACATCTCCATCATCGAGCAATGCTTGGAATTGCATGTAGTCTTGAATGAGAGATCTGATGCGATACAACCTTTGCATAAATTTGTGGATGCCAGCGTTATGGACTGCTAGCATACGAAAGTGATGAAATGTGCTGTTGTAGTTCATGGATTGTAAGCATGTGAGAGAGTGACCCATTAGGCCTTTGTGAGGCCGGATCTCACACGTATCAATGTTATGGAGCAGTGTGTGTCATTCTGATCTATTTGTGTAAAGAGTTATTGAGAGAAAAGTTTTTATTGATATGATAGATTCCTCTCTAATGTTACATGTTCTGTCACATGGCCATTTTTTTGCTGACAATTTTTTGTCACTTTGAACATCTTCAGCTGCATTGTCATTGTTTGGATGGATGGTTTCATGAGATAGAGGTAAGACATTTAGTAGTTTTCCATGCTCATCTTGTGTTAATGTAAAGTCTCCACTGTGTACATGGTATGTCTCTTCCCAGAAGAATGCTTCTGAGTACTTTGAATTAAGCCAGTCTCCTTGAAACACAAGAGAAATATTGTCTGTGTTTAAGTGCTCAAAAGATAAGATAGTGTTTCTCATCTCTTCAGTCTTTGTACTCAATTTATCAATGGCTGACATCATGTCAGTCCAAAGTTGGGAACGTATTGCTAGAGCCACACTGACAAATTGTCTTGCTCTTAAGCGGAGTTTCATCAATGATAGCTTAGAACGTAGTCTGTAATCTTTGCATCTCACTATTTTGGAGGTCACACGTTCAATCCTAGCTCTGTGGACTAGTTTTTTGAAAAACATTATCTTACTGTGTTGAGCATTAGGAGAGGTACTACGCCTAGCATTCTTTTTCTGTCTCACATGTGTATGCTTTGGTGATGACAGTGCTGGACGTTGTGATTGTAATGTTTCTCTAGGAAGGCTACTTGTGGTAGTTTTCTTAGAGGATGGTTTCTGTCTCTTTAGTTGTGTATGATTTTGTCTCTGTGTGATGTGGAGAGAAGAAAGTTTCTTATGCTTCTGTTTAGAAGCTTTACCTTTTGTTCTCGTGTGGCATGATAATGAACAACTAGTACAGCTTGCACTTTCTCTATGTGCTCTGGTTTTATGGCAGATGCCCATGATGAAGTTGATGAAGTATTTCTTCAATATGTTTGTAGTTGAAGTCACCTAAGGAAAGTGAGAATACATATATTTAGTAGTAAACAACAGTAGCTACATGACAGTTAATCAGAAATTGTTTTTTTGGAAATCAATATGTAGTATTGTGCTAATAATAAAACATCTAGTATGCTTAATATTCTGTTGTAATGAATTTTTTGAGTATTGTATGCATAGTACTATGCAGTTAATATTGCAGCCACTTGTCATATGGGCAAAGGTTGATAAAGAAGATTATACAATGTATATAAAAATGTAACCCAAAGCTTGTACTGTAATTGGCTGGCTGGCACCTTTCTGCTGTGGTAAATCCTACGATAACCGATGCAAAAGGTGCCAGCCACCCACATCCCCTCCCAAATCAAACCGACCCCTGAAACAAAACATTAAACCTGCCATCTTGAATCACCGCTAAGGCTAGCGGTCCCCATGCCACTGACCCAATTGTGACTCTTGCAGTATGGTAAAATAAAATAGCTAACAGTTTTCATTTAATTTCGACCTACTAACAGGTCCTCTTCAAAACAAAAAAAAATTACAATCCCACAGAACATGGCTAGCGTAGTGCAGCACACATGCGAGCATGCATACTTAGTCCGCGGCTTTCTCCCCAGTCATCGTCCCGTACCAGCAACCTGTACTCCACATCTAAGGACCCCAATAGCAGCCCAAGAAACAACACACAAAGATTACTGTTAAAAAAAAACACTGCTACAACAAGTCGGTCTTTCCTGAAATATCCAGCAATGACCTCCTTATTCCTCAATATGTGGCGCACACACTGATGCACTACTGTCATGCTACCGTTCCCTCTCTCAGACCCAATTGCTCTCCTCTGTATGTAAAAAAATGCATCTCAGTCTCAACCAAAAGCATGACAGCAGTTTCTTAAATTAAGGAGTACACTGCTTCAGTTTGCATCCGTGAACCGTAATGAACAATGCTCTTTTTTTTCAACAAACCAAAACTGAAGTACCAGGTCTAATGGCAATACAGAAATTGCAACTCGCTGTATGGTTATTTTAACAAACTGTAAAGCTGCCTTTCCCTAGTCTGCCTCCCCAACTTGACCAAATCAAATAAAACATAGAAATAAAAATGTAATCTCCCGATTCGGTGCCACTACCAAATTGTAATGAATGGCACCTGCCAGCATATATCTAAGCTTGGGGTTATCCTCAATATTCTGTTCTACCAGCAAGGAACTATATTTAGTGACAGAAGAATACAGTTAATAAAAATTATTAAAACTTGGAAAAGCTGTATTTTACTCTTTTTTCTCACAAAAAAATAAATAAGATATGGTATAATTGCAATAAGCCACTTGGAGGATGTGGTTTATCAGGGGATTTACCATGGCTGTTGCGGATTTAGCCACTCGGCTACACCTCATGGTAAACCACTCTTGTTGTGGTAAATCCCACGATAATCCACACCCCCTTGTGGCTTATTGCTTAAATATGTACCACATTTATTGATTGATCTGTTTGGGCAGTGTGAAGAGCAAATTTGTAAAGCTGTCAAGTATTTATTGTGGGATTGTTACATGCACATATAGTGACATATAGTGATAAATGGAATAGGCAGTATGTTGATTGATTGTTGGAATCATAGTATTAGGTTCTGCGTGAATGTGATGATTATAGCAATAGTCTAGTTAAGTTGAGAAAATATTACTTTATTGACAGTTGGGATGGAATTATAACATGAATCTAATGATAATTGGGTCTTATAGAGCATGTATAGAAAGCTGCATAAGTTAAAATTGGTGAATTTGTATTTTTTGTCACTTACAAAGAATTTGTCACCTTACGAATGATCGTTGCAGTCAAAGATGGTTGCGATCAAAGAATTTGTAGTCTCGTGAACAAAGAATGCATAAACTGTGTGGTATTAGTGTTGAAGCTTGTTTACGTTGGTTTCATGACATGCAGAACTTGTGAACTGTCAATAGACATATGTGACCATTGTGTGGTGGCACAGTATGTAAATAGTGGAGTTCTTACAGCTGTTACTGTTTTTTTAGTAAAATCATGTGGTTTTGTTCACGACCTAAGAATTTGTAAAGTCACGGTTCAAGTTCGAGATCAAACTGATTGGTGATGAAAGATTTTGCATGCTCACAGTCAAAGATTGTAAAAAAACATGGAAGTATGTAAAATATTAATAAAACAAATAAGACAAGTATTTTTTGTTACTTATGGCTCATTTAAATGCTAAGAGGGTTTCTGTAGTGTATTGCTGTTGAAAATATTGGGTTTGCACTGTAAGAGATGTTTAATGTCAAAGTCTCATGTTATTCTTGTGATCAAAGATTTTGTAAGCTCGCAGTGTATGTTCACGGTCAAACCGAGTCACGGTTTAAGATTTTGCATGGTCACAGTCAAAGATCATAAGGACGCTGTGATCATGTGAAAATGGATACAAAACAAAAAAAACATTATTCTTTTACTTATGGGCTATTAATATGCTAGGAGGGTTTATCTTACTTGGATGTTTTTTTAAAATATTGGGTTTAGACAGTCAGATGCAGTGTACATTGAAATCTCATGTTATTCTCATGATCAAAGATGTAGTCTGCTCACGGTGAATCCTCACGGTCAAACCGAGTAGCGGTTTAAGAATTTGCATGCTCATGGTCAAAGATTGTAGAAAGTGCTGGAATTATTTTAAAACTTGTTTAAATTATATAAAAACAGTTTTATGGTTGTTTATTAATTTGTGTAATGTTATTAGGGTCTGTCCTGGTGAAAAAAAGTTAGGGAAGTATTTTTTTCACTGTGGAAGACTGTTAACAGCCAAAGCTCACATTAGTCTCGCGATCAGAGATTTTGCACGGTCACGATCGATGTTGGCAATCAATGCGAGTCGTGGTCAAAGAAATTGCATGCTCGCAATCAAAGAAATAGCTAGGTTAGTCATGTGAGTTTCCTGAACCAATAGAATTGAAGAATAACACTCTGGGGGCCATTTTAGATTGAGTGATCGAGAAGGCAACAGGGCATTATTTAAAAAGTAAGTACTTCTCAGAAATATGACATTACTTGGATGCAAATTATTTTAAAAGTTTTAAAAAGTTATTTAACTGTGTTTTGGGAAGTTAGAAACTACTGTGTGTATTTTTTACCACTGATATTGGGAGGAACTGTTTAGTTTAGCTAGGTTGTTTGTGGAGTTTACAGTTATTTTGATATATTTATAGCAGCATGGCCTGGCAAACTGTGACACAGTTTAGCAATAGATTAAAGTGTTTATATATCTGTGTCACCAATGGATTGTTTTTGGTAAACTAATGCAAATAGGTATTTGAGAGTGTGATTTGTACAAGTGAAAAAAAATTACCATTTTTTGAAAAGCTGTATGTTATATGCATTTTGCAATTTAGTCAGTCAAACTACTGTGATTGCTTTCTTATAGTTACTTATTGTCCTTGGGATCTTTCTTGTGGCTCAAAACAGTCTTTATTTACACTGTTTGCCAGGGCATTTTTGGTATCTCAGACTGGCTGATCTGTACAAGTTGATAGCGCGCTAAGGAGATTTATTTTTACTCAGTGCTACTTTAGTTTGTGACAATTGCTGACTGATCTAATAATAGTGGCACTTTCTTGCTACATATGTGTGTGTTTTAATTGTTGTGGAATCCTGACTTGGAATGATATTGTGTCTTGCCTAGCTTAACTAGGTACTGCTTTTGCACTTGTTGTATAGAGAGAGACTAATAAATATATTTAACTTAGGTAATTAAGTCACATTAGTTCTCACTGCAAATAATGTATCATTAAATTAAACTGGTTTTGAGACCTGTGCAATCAAATTAGTACAGTACTATTGATTACAGTTGTTCACTATTTCTGTCAAGTAGTAAGAAATTGCTCCACTCACCACTCAAGCAGCTGGCTTAGTAAGAGAGGGAATTTAGTTTGCCAGAACATTATGGCTAGTCACTTAGACCAATCAAAATTTGTGTTAATGGCAAGTTATGAGGTGTGCCAATCAGATGATAATATTCTTCCCCCCAAAACCAAAAAAATGTTTAGTAAATTTTATGCCAATAGAAAGACAGCTTATATGCATAGTTAGGACTCTATTCTGAATTAGCCAATCTGTGAACAGGTTATTGTTTGTGATTGTTTTGTCTGCATTTATCTGGATGATGCAATAGAATAGTAGTCATTGTGGTGGTTCCACTTATTAGTACTTGGTAATCAGACAGACACAATTGTGATATTTCTACATCTGAGTTATTAAGATTTGTTACTCAGCATGGCAGAAAAATCTACAGTAACTGTATGGATAGTAGGATCAAGTTTGGTGAGAAGGGCAGCAGTGTTCAGTAGATGTAGTCATTTTGGGAATGATTTACAACTACCTGTATGCTCTGTCTCTTGGTTTGGGAAGGGTGGCATGAGGTGGGAGCAGCTCATGCCTACCACGTGCCATTTATTAGAGACACGCCCAGAACCAGACATACTCCTTATCCATCTTGGGGGCAATGATTTGGTTAACAAAAGGGCTATTGACATAATAGAGGTGGCACAGTCTGACTTGCAGCATCTTATCAGTATGTTGCCATTGTGTAAAATTCTGTATTCAGATATTACACAGTGCATGGTCTGGAAGGGTGAAAATTACTGTCCTGCACTTAAAAGATCATGCAAGAAGGTTAATATTCAAATATCTGGATTCCTACATGCTATGGGAATGCACAATATTCGTCACCCCCAAATTATGTATTACAAGTATTGGCTATTTTTAAAAGATGGTGTGCATCTCTCTAACACTGGCAATCACATTTTTGTTGGGGACCTTTGACATGATATCCTTACAATTTTGTGATTGTGTGCCTGTAGGATGGTGACTCTCAAGTACATCACATTTACACTGTGAGAAAAATGGCTCTTTTTAGAGCCAACACAAAAATGGTCAAAAAATAGAATTGATCACATATTGTGCATTGCTGTCTGTATGTTAGGTTGTGAGTGTCTGGGAAACACAGAATCTCTGTTTTTAACAGCAGAGAAGTATGATGGTGCTTATTGGTGTATGAGTAGGATGTATATTATTGCTTGATATTGAAAGTGTGTTTTTTTAGGTGGGTAGTATGGTATTTTGTTGACTGTGATTGTTGTAAAGTGCATGAGTTTTTAATTGTTTGTTAATATCCAGGGTGTCTCTTTTGTTAGTGATAGATTCTGTAGTTTTTTATGTTTTTTTTTATTAATTGTTGAGTATGACTTGTTATGGGGGTGTATTATACAAGTATGAGTGAAAATGTGGCATATGTTTCTCAGTATGAAGTGAGAAGCAAAGTATGTTTAGTGATATGAGGAGATATATGCTGTTGATGGAGTGTACTATGTGTTGCTAGGGTATGTTGATTACTGATATGAGTCATAGTATTTCTGGCGCTAGTGGAGAGTTTTGGACCAGCGCTGCGCTAGTAGCATAAAACTTTTGTGAATACAGTGCATGCTTGCATTTACTATTGATGATGTGTCAGTTTGTTTGAGTTGGGGGGCTTTGCTCCCCACACCCCCCTTGTTTTTTTTTTAACGGGGGGTTGTTGGGACTGAAGCCCACCAACTCAAAATAAGCCAACGACTGACTGAAGACAGTAGCGTAACTTGCTTCCACGCTAATAGCGTAGGTCCGTTGCTGGTCCGACACTCTCCACTATCACCCTGTTTCTGTGTGTGAAATGTTTGTGTTCTGTAAAAGTTTTAACAAACTTTTTTTATGTTTTTCTTTACACAGGTAAATAACTGTCTGTTTGCTGTGTGAAGACTCGACTGTCTAGTAAGTATTTTGCTTTTTTGTTTTATGTCATTGTTGAATTTGACGTATTTTGTTATGCTACATTGTGAGTGGTGATTTTTGGGGGGTCTGGTAACAGGATAAATAGAAAAAACTGTTAAGCGAGTGCAGGCATCACTTGTTTCACATGCAAGTGGAAATAAGCAACAATATGGAGAATTTGTAACATATGTATTTTCAATACATATGATTTAATTATGGTTGTAAATGTTTTAGAATGCTGTGTAGTATGATCACTTCTTGCCATTCCATGCCTGCATCTTTTTAATTTTTTTAAACTGATAGTGCAGCAGTTATGTATATTTCATGATTATGCTTCTTTTGGAATGTGTGGGAGATAGTAGATGTATGTGTTTTAAGAACAGAGTTATTGTTAGCTTAGTTTACCAGTTATAACACATATTTGATTGTGATTGGCAAGCAATATAAATAGTACTAAGGTAGAACAGTAATATACAGTAGTTTTCATGCTTTTTTTTTGTTGTTGTTTCAGAGAACTGTCATGCCCAAATCGTGGAGTGACGCAGAGGTGCTGGCCCTAGTTCAAGCTGTGAGGGAGCATGTCAATGCTACAGTTGTCATGCATGCGACTAACCTCAGCCTGACCCATACATGGGGCAAGGTGGGTGTTTGTTCACAATGAGCATTCACATTTTTCAACAGAGGTATACATGTGATAGATGACAATGGTATGGTCAGTCGTGTTTGTTTAATATTTGTTGGATGTTCCTCAGATACTGTAGTCAATAGTTGTATCATTCTGCTGTATGTACTGTAAATAAGATATATATTTTCTTGTGTTAGAGTGGGGTTTGTGTGAAGAATACTTGTGGAGATTGTGAAACAAGACTTATAAAATGGTAAAAGGATTTCAAGTCATCTTATCGGTAGTTAGGTGTGTATTAGATGTGCGTGATGAACATCTTAAACAATTACCCACATCTAGAATCCACAGACACATTTAATAAGTGCAATAAGACAGTGTGGAGATGTGCATTGGCCAGTTCCAATGCATGCCTAGGAGACTAGGTGTAGTTGGCCTGTGGCTTCATACCTCAGTACGAACGTGTACTTCTGCACTGGAACTGTCTAATAAACAGCCACTGTGTGTTATCGCTACACGTAGGCATGGCAGCAGTGCTCTGCTGTCTAGAGAGGTACTGAGACCTGTGTGTATCCTGATAAGTAGTTGTATTGGGCAGGATATTACCACATACAAAAGTGTTCAGTAGACTCTTGTGTGAGATGACATACTACGTCTCTCTGTCTTTAGCTGCAGAGCATGTCAGCATGCTTGTTACTGTATTGGTGTATATAATAGTCAGATATTTTTATTAATTTATTGTGATGCTTATCAATGTGTTATATTGTATGGTGTGCATTATATTAATGTACGGTGTTAGCAATTGCTGTTCAGCTTAACTGTGCTCTACTGTCAGTGGTTGCATAGATTACTTGTGGGTGGGGGTGTGACACATGTTCATGAGTAGGTTATATTTATTGGTGTCAGTCAGTAGCCAGGTGGGATGGGGAATACTAGTTAAGCACTACATTTTTTTTTCCAAGGGTCTGTATGCTTAGTTTTACGAGTACACTTTCTGTTCTGCTAGTAATACTGCATTTGTAGTATATGTCGTTAGACTAAGCCCTGTCTTAGGAGAAGAAACATGACAACCTATTATTTACACTGTGGTAAGAAAGATTTCAAATTTTTTTTTATGTTTTTTTCTCAGGTCAGTTGTGCCTTGGGGAGACAGGAGATTAGAAAATCTCCTGACGCATGCCATAGGAAGTGGAAGATCACCTGCCAGACGTTTTTCAAAGCGAAGTCTGTGGTGGGTGATATGCAACGGAGTGTCCGGGAGTGGTACGACATAGCATATGCTATGTGGGAGGATGCAGGGAAACCAGAGTTTGGTGATCAACATCACACATGTAAGTACATTTTGAAACTGTTGTAATACAAATATTTGTTTGTAACTGAGAGGGTTGTTTTTTTTCCCCTATATTTTAAATGAGTATTGGCATTTATTATTAAACTGTTAGTGATATGTACTATGATAGTTATGTGACAACTGATATTGCAGTACAGGTGTGTAAAAATGATAGGTTAGCAACTGTTACTTTACAAGTGTATTTGTGTTGATATGATTTTTTTCAGAAAAAGGGACAAGATTACATGAATTCTTAGAAAGTTGTTAATGATACTTTTCTGTTAGTGTTGTAGTACATGTAATATTCAAAGTATTAGATGTTGTGATGTTTAAATATTAAAAAAATATTTTTAAAGGCAGATAGCTCATATTTGTGGATGGGATACTGATCATAATAAGAGTGGTATATTGTGTGATCAACAGTATGTATTTTGGGCTATGTTCATTATTAGATTGCTAGGTGATGGTGTTGTTTGTATAAATCTTTTTTGTCTTTTTGTTTACTCAGGTAGACTAACTGTGGAACCTGCATCCTCCCATCCTGTGCAGCATCAACCACTCCCAGAAGGTGCAGCTCGAGGGGCTCCAGTTGAGTAACTACTTGTGCTCGACTCTGCTGGTGAGTTATTATAATGTACTGCTGTCTGTATTATTACTCATTAGAAAATGCATTTTGATTTCTTGATATCTGATTAGTTGGTACTCTTGTCAGAGGGGTAGATAAATATAGAATAGATGGCCTGGAAATAAGAAGTACCATTTCAAATGTCCCTAACAGATTCAAATATTGTTTTTGGCGACCCTGGTTGCTCACTGGGAAAAAGTACTATGCTGAATTTGAAACTACCACTATTTTTTTCCTCTCAGTTAGCAACACAAATAGTGTCCTGCCAAGAGTACCTAAATGATTGCCAGGTGCTAGAGAAACTGTATACCAGTATCCACTAGGCTCACTTGACAACACAGTAAGCAGTAGTGTGCTGTTGCAAAGAAGAGTATAACTGTGTTGTGAGTTGGTGGTTTAACAAAAGTATCACCCCAACACCACAAAAAAATTTTGAGTAGCACAACTAAACTTAGTTTGCCAGTGGGGGTGTGTTTAAACAAGAAAGGAGGAACATGTTACACACTGTAATAGAAAGGATAAAACAAGTGACAAGTGATGCTTTGCTGTCTATTGGTAACTTCTAGTAAGTATACTAGTAGAAGGACTACTTTATTAGTAAAGAAACTATTACTTCATTTTTAGTCATTTTATTTCGTATTTTTTGATTTCTTAAATATTACAAAAAAATCTTTACATACAGACCATTTTCTATGTGGAATTATACTCTTCTGGGTTGTTGTTATGGGCAATACTGGACTTTCCAGGGGGTATAAGGCTCTCCAGGTGTGGTGTAAGCCTCATTATGCACCTGGGTGGCCCGGTATTGCCCCGTGCCACCCATCCTGTCACGTATGATAGCTTGCTTGTATGTAGTGTGTATAATGCTACAGAATGTACATGACAATTGAGGTATCTGATTGGGTGAAACAGTTTTGTAGCTGGTCATCTATCAGAAAATTGACCTAGACGTGTGTGTGTGTCCTTGTGAGCATTTACTGTGAATAGTGAATAGTTTCTAAAGCATATTCAGATGGTGGCTTAGGAAATGTTTTATCGCAAAATGCTATTTATCATGCTTTTTAGAAGAAGCAATTTTGTTTAACAGTTATTCTTGTTGAAAGTTAGATATTTTCTAGTACAATAATATATTCCATGGTGGGTGGGATGAGCAGTTGAGGGGTATGCAGGGGCTATGAAGTCATGTGCCTGTTATACAAGGTGTCATCACAGTCCTGGGTGGTGCAGTTTATTTATTTATTTATTTATTTATTTAGCTCTTGTTGACCGGGTAAGTGCACTAGACAAATCCTGCCTATTTTCAGGCACGACCCCGGGGAGGGGGGGATACAGATACAGATGAATGCCAACTGACCTTGAACCAGATTAAGCTGTTGGTGGTATTTTTAGTGAATGAGGGAAATTTGGCCAGGACACCGGGAAAATTCCCCTACTCTTTTCGATAAGTGCCATGGGATCTTTAACATCCACCTGAACTACCACCAATCCAGGCAGATGGGACCTCGGTTTAACGTCTCATCTGAAAGACGGCACCTCAGAAATACAGCACCCCTCTCATGCTGCATTACAGTGTCAGTACTGGGATATTAACCCAAGTGCCAGATGTGGGAACTAAACCCACAGCCCTCTGATCTCCCAGCCTCAGAGGTGAGTGTGCTACCTACTGAGCCACTGACACTAACAATGCAATCACACTTAGGAAGTAAGGTATGACTGATTGCTTATTAGTTATATGGTTGTTATGTTTTAAACAGGTACTCAGGCTGAAATTGTTACTGTGTTATGTATCTAACGTATACTTAGTCAGGAACTGATATAAGAAGAAGTTGTAATGTATGTATTTAGTATTACTATAGGTATTCACGTGTGAAGGTTTTTATCAGTGACAGACTGTAACAGTTTGTGAATATGACACAATATGATTGCACATAGATGCAGCTTATTAAATTTTACTGTTCCAATTAGTGAATCAGATGTGTGTTCTGTGATTTACTGCAATAGTAAATAGTATACCTAATCTGAGGATTGAAGAATTTGAATAAGTTATTCTTGCAATATATATATATATTTAGGTATGCAGATGTTGATATGGAAACATAAATGGCTTCTTTTTGTTTAACTGTGTTTTTCAGAGGATGAACCCTCTGCAGAGGGTGCTGCTGGAGGGGAAGACTCCACAGAGGGTGTAGAAATTGTAGAGATTGAGCCCTCTGTGGAGAAGACACCACTGTCTCCAGCAGCAGGTCATCCTTCATCACTTGCAGGTCCAGTTGGGCCTCCAGCTGAGGAATGTGAGTACTTCTTGTATAGTTTGTGCTTTAATTATTAAAGATTAGTATGTGATGTATGTAATATTGGTAGTTTGAGATGTGGCATCACTGCAGTTACTTTATATTTGTACTTCAAAATGTTGTACTTTAAGACAGTAACTTGATGTTACAGGCTTAGCATACTATTGTAAGAAATAGTGTTCGGTCTTATTTTTAAATTATATATGACAGCATGCAGTTATGAAACACATAGGACTATGACATGAGATTATTGCATCTGCTGAAAGTATGCAGTGCTTAATCAGCATGTCTAGGTTTATATATCAGTAATGGTCATCTGTTTTTTTTTTTCTTATCTATTGTGTATATGGAGAGGTATGAATAAATGTGTGGTAGGTTGTATGTGTATATTTTTAACATGTTTTTTATGTGTAGAATGTATGTGTAATTATCAGTGTGTTGTATTAAATCCAACAAGGAATAAAAAATGTGCTACAATTGTGCATCGTGTTAATTGAGTGGCTAATGTTAAAGTCTGTGTATTTTATTAAATGCCATATGTGTTTTATCTCGGTCTATTGAAGAAGTTAAATATATCTGGTGTGTGGGAAAGTATGCCTAGATAGACAGTAGTGGATGTTTTTTTCTTCTTCAGTGGGGTTTACTTAACTGTATATGTTCTATTTTTGTATCTTTGATATGTAGTTAGGCTGTAAACACTGTCACAGTTTGATGAATGTGTGCATTTAGTATTGTATACATACCTGTCAAGGCTTTGTAACAAATGGCACAGCACTACAGTGATGGTAACTGTCAAAGTGGTATGTGTAACTGTTTGAGATATTGAGTAACTATGTCTTAGTAGTAACATACTATCAGTGAGTTACACTGAAGTGCTGTTGTCGTAGATCAGATGGTTACAGAGTGTGGTACAGTAGTATTCACCCTTTGAACAGAAAAAATATCTGTACATGTTATGGGGGTTGCTGGTGTTCTTACTGATCAAATTTCAAACATTGGTTGTGGTTGAACTACTTTGCTACTGCTGTTCTATGAATATATTTAAAAGGTGTTTACTGTTGAGTGTTATTGAATATTTTATATTATACAATGGCAAAAAACAATCTTGTACTGTGATTGCTCTGTTTTGGGCTGGACCCATGGCGTTATCGTAGTATGATGCCACAGGTGTAGTCCCAGCATCACTACGAACCAGTACATGATTTTTGTGATGAGCTTGATGATTTTTGGGATCTAGAGCTCTTTTTTGGCATCTCCTCTTAAGAAACATAAATATTTCTCAACACTACTAAAAAGATTCTTTACAATTATTTTTTTGTTCTATGTATGAGTATGAGCCATTGTGTAATAGGAATAATGCATTCTAGGGGGTGTGTGTCATTTGGGATAACACCACATGTGGGGCATTGGATACATTTGGCCTGCTGCTTGATGGCCAACACCGTCAGACATGATGCTATCACAGTATGACACACAGACTGTCATGTATTATTTGTTTAGTGACAATTGTTGCACTGTGTAGATGTCATTGAACATGATAGTATTTGCTGTGCAGTGTTACTACTGTAACAATGCAAATGTTATGATTTTCTAAATTGCATAAATGTTAGACACAGTTAACATATGCTGATTTATACTACTTTTAGGGATACTGAGAATAGAGAACTATTCTTGAGTTGAGAGAGTGATGTAGATACAATATGTGTAGTACTATTCTATATGTTTCATGTGAGGCCACATGTGTATATAGGGGAAAGTGATAACTCGTATCTTAAGTGTACTAATTTATTTAATTCTTAATGGGATACATTGTAGTACACTAGGAATTTTATATATATTGCCAACAGACAATTACAGTGGTCTATTTTACGGAAGATGAGTATGGTTCTTTTTTTTTTTAATTCAAAGTTTATTCATTTTCACAAACACAAAATGGAGCAGCTCCATACTATACATAATGACATAATGACATTTCTCCTTTAAGCCATCCTTATTATTATGGAAGAGAGAGCTGCTCCCCCACCACCCACCCTCCCCTTCCCCAGCACAGCTTATCTTTATATGGTGTCCTAAGCGGGCACCCAACATGTATCTTATATACTTAGCAGTGTGTGTAAGGGTTCCCAAATACTATTGTATTTGGTCAGCTTGTTATTTAAACTGCCCATCATTTTTTCCATCCTGAGGTTATGCAAGATCTCCTTGAGGCACTCCGAGTAAAATATGTCCACACTATCCTTCCAATGTCTGAGAATTACCTTTTTAACTGACAGTGAGATTAAGGCCATGTAGTACCTCCTGGGTACCACTGATATGGAAGCATAATCACCCAGCAAACATACCTCAGGACAGAAAAAATCGGAGAGGCCCAGTAGAGGATCCAATCTGTCCCGTATTTCGTTCCAGAGAGCAGTCACCTTCAAACATGACCAGAATATATGGTACAACGTGCCCTCCTCCTGTCCGCACCTGGAGCAAAGAGATGTGTCCTTGAGACCAAACTTATGAAGCTTCTGGGGGGTGTAATATATATTGTGCAGTATATGGAACTTTACCAATTTCAGTCTATCCTGTTTAATATATTTGTGAATATTTTTCCAAAGCCCTGCTCCATCTATTTCTAACCCTGGGAAGTAATCAGCCCAATACTTTTTAGGGATGAACTCTTCAGAGTATTTGCAATCGTATAAGCATTTCGAGATCTTGGACACGGAATGTCTGTGACCCACAAATGTGCTCAGGACCTCTTGGAACCTATTCTTATGGGAAAGGGAAGAAGCCAGGCCAAAACCATTTGCTAGTAAATGAACTAGCTGGTAGACC
Organism: Neoceratodus forsteri; assembly: GCA_016271365.2. Taxonomy (NCBI): domain Eukaryota; kingdom Metazoa; phylum Chordata; order Ceratodontiformes; family Ceratodontidae; genus Neoceratodus; species Neoceratodus forsteri. Next base: position 765,788,957 of record CM057451.1, read on the forward strand.
TTGAAAATAGATTTGACGGGTATGTCAAGCCTGGTGAGTATGGTTCTATCTACTAAAAAAATGTTTTGTTTGTTTCTTCATCTACACAGGGCAACTTGCCGTTCTTAATAAGATCAGCCACACCCTCAGCCAGCTGCTCAAGACTGTGTGGAGTGGCAATGAGGCTGCTGCTGAACATGCCCATGACTCTGCAGTGAAACTTAATTATCTGGTAGGGCAGGCAGGCAAGATCATACAGCAGGGTGCTGAGGTCATAGATTTGCTACAGCGTCATGGGCGTGTAGGGCCTGTGGTGTTAGTTACCACTCGTGGGCTTCAGCAGAGCAACAGGGGCCTCACCAAAGCAATCAAGTCATTGAGGGACTGGAAGGCCTCTGTTGCTTCGCTTGAGTCCACGCACGGTCTCATGGTGTGGCTGGCTGAGAACCAGCTGGAGGCCACAGAAGCAATCCACCAGCTTCTGCACCAGGACTTGCAACACTTAGAGGATGATCTGCCCTCTGAAGAACCTCAGCATGAGCTCCTCGAAGGTGCCCCTCCAACATCTCCATCAAAAGCTGCTACAGAGGAGGGGCACCTAGCTGCACCTACTCCTGAGTAGGATTCCACTTCCTCGGCACTGTCATCTCCCCAAGTCCCCACAGCTTGAGTGGCCAGCACCTCTGTGTCACTCCTGGACATTTTTTTGTAAATAGTTCACAAATGTTGAATAATTCAAGTTCTTAACCATTCTGTTTTCTAATTATTTAGTGTGTTGTAACACTTATTTATTTTTCATATTTTTTATTTTATTTCTTATTTATTTGCTTGTTATTTATTACTTGTATTTAAGTTGTTTGTATATTTATTTTTGTCTGAGTTGCACTGATTCTTTATATGAAAAGCATTTTATATTTTTTTACAAAAAAATATTTTTATTACAGTTTTAATTTCATAAACATTTGTTTGTCTCATTATTATTAAAATAGATAATATATTGATGATTTATTGGCTAGCGTGGGTGAGGGTTATTACATCTGTGACAGGTGATAACAAGTATCACACCAAGGAGATGGTTTGTACAAATGGTAGACATTGTTAATGGTGTTGGTTTGCTTAGTGTTACATTTTGTGGTTTCGTTAGTGAACCAGACAGTACTATGTACTGTAAACATTTATGTGTGTTACTGAACCATTTGTTTTGCTTTGTGTATTTTTATTGTACAGACAGCAGATAAAATGGAACAGAAATTCTTTGAAGTATTTACAAATAGTTAGGGTTGTGTCCACTGGAATTACAAGGATGGATACTGTAATACTGACATGATCTCTCAAGATGGGTATTGGATAGTGTATTCAATGGTAGATAGGTAAGGTAAGTTTTAGTTTAAGGTGTGTTAAGAGAAAGAGCATTTTTTCTCAAAAAGTAAGGAAATTAATTGCAAAAAACTGTGTTAATGCAAGAGTTAGGGTTCTTTTGCAGCAAAAAAAGTGAGGAAATTCATCATTAGGGTTTCCAACCCTAACTCCGGCTTCTCCCCCCCCAACCAACATGACTCAACCCTCTCCAAGCCCCCATTCCCACTGGCACACACACACACAGGCAGAAACCTACACACATACACAGACACACATACACACACACACACACACACACACACACAAAACACACAACTATGGGGGCAGTACAAGGAAATACAACCAATCACACAGACCCAATCTCCACAAACACATACACAGAGTGCAACCTGTTCAGAGAAGGGTAAACAAAATGGTGCAGGGTGTGCAGCAGCAAAGATACAAGCAGAGAGAGTAAACCATTTCTTTATAGACAATATTAAACACAATTTAATAATACACAGGCTTCTGAATGTATGTATCAGGCTTCCTGATAATGTTGTAGACTAATGAGAACTGCTACAATTGTGGATTAATAAAACATAAGATTATTCTAGTCAACATCAGCAGAAAGTAGCGTATTGATTAACTACAATGTTTATCTTGTTGATGAGATATTAAATGGCCAGTGTTACTATGCAGTAACTGCTTACTTAATCTCAAAATGAATCTCTTACGTGAATGTTTTTTTCTGCATGAAAAATCTTTTATTTTATTAGTATCATAACATGTGACAGAAATACAGCAAAACAGTATTTATTATTTAGTACACTGTTCATTGCACTAAATACTATTCAGGAACATTTAAAACGTAAGCTGAATGTTTTTGCAATTACTCTGGCAACAAACATCATTATGACAGGCAGAGTCCATTCATTCAACTGTCTCACATGATTTTGCATTGCAAGAGAAATGGCTGTATATTCTACAAGGCACTTTTGTGATCTGTAAATGACATTTATACATTCAATAGAGCAAACCGGACTGTAATTCTCAGAAGCAGAATAGTGATAGTCGGACTGTAACTAATTTAGTTAACACACTATAACTTCGAACTTACCCTGAAAACATGTACTTCTTCTTAGTTTACATCAGCCTATTACTAAATATCACAATATATATATGTATATTGACTATTAATGCAAATTGATAAAAATATATTTTCTCACAGAAGTCCTACGTTACTGCTCTAATTTGGTCCTCTGTGTTGGTATTTTTTTGAGAAATTGTACACTTTTGTACATTGTAAATACCATACATGTAAAATAAGGTTTACTCTCTCTGCTTGTATCTTTGCAGAAAGAACTAGAAGGGGGACAGGATCAGATCTGTACAGTACAGTAGCTTCTTCTTGTTGTTTTTACATTGTTTCTTGTGGATTCTACTTGGTAGGAGGTTATTTCTTTTCTTTCTTACTACTTCTAAGGGGCTAGCGGGGTATTGTTTGGGGCTGCTGGAATTTTGAAACCTGTTTTGGTAGCTATAAGTGGGCTCATTTGTTTGTTTCACTGTGTGGCAGGCTGCATTTGTAGAGGCCTATTTCTTCTGAGTTAAAAACATAAGTGGTGTGATTTAACTGGGTCTGTTTCTTTGAATTGGAGAGCTATATCTTCTAATTTCAAGCCTATTTTGATGTGTTGTTGGTGAAGCTGTTTGGAGTCCTGTTTCTTTGGGTAGCAAACCTATTTTGGGGGCTTTGAGTAGAATTGTGATTCATTATTTCTGGCTTCATTAGCTGCAAAGCTTAGTGCAGAGTGGGGGAAGGGTGCTAATGGTCTGACCAGGGGCCTCAGCTACCTGATTGTTTCTGGTAGACTTGGGCTGGTCCCACTCACCCAAGCCCCTCACCCCACCAACCCCTGGTCCATTATTTCCTTTATACCAGGGTTCTGACATCAGTTCCTCAAATGGGCAAAGGATATGCACCTGTCATAGTGGAAGCAGACATCCAGAAAAGGAACAGCAGCAAGTGAAGAGGTGACTGCTATCTCAGTGGAAGGAAAGTAACTGCAAATCTAGGAGCTTTCATTGTTACTTCTTTGCATTGCTATTGCATTGGGGAAAGGAGGAGTAGGAGTTTGAAGAAGGTTGTGCAATAGCTACTTAAAGTCTCTTTTTGAGTGTGGATAGGAAGGATAGGAATATAAAACGCAGTTGCTCAATACATCTAAATGTGTATAACAAAGGAGGTAAGGGAAATAAAGAAAAGAATGTTTTGCACTGATAGAGGGGGAAGAGGGGAGACTTGGGGGAGTGTTTGGTATCCTGCATCTGGAAGGGTGGGGGAATGCTGGTGGGCAATGACAGCAATGGGTAGGGTGGTAGGCTGCAACAACTGTGGTGCACCAATCTTTCTAAAAATTGCCTGGTGTGTGGGAGGATGTTTAGTGTGCAACCACATAGAGAAACTTAGAAAGGTGATCGAGGGTCTGCAGGAGGAACTAAGACATGCAAGGCAGATTGGGGGTGGGTTTAGCCCAATGCTGGAGGGAGGAAGAAGGGGAGATGAGGGAGGGTGATTTAAGCCAACAGTGGTGAGGAGAGGATCAGAAGAAGGGAATCAGAGACAAAGGGGCCCAGGCCAGGAAGAACGATTGCTGGGGAAACCAGGTCAGGAGACAAAGACAAATGGAAGGAGGAGATAGGGACTTGTGAGGGGAGGCGAAGAAGTGGCAAAAGTCATGGAGTGGAAAGGAGAGAATAGGTTACTATGCAGAGAGGGTGAGCGGGCATTTGTGAAGGGTCTTCAGAAAATAGTTTTGCACTGCTAGAGAGGAAGAAGGTGGAGGCAGGAAATGATGAAATTAGAGGAGTAATTGATAAATGCCTGGACCAAACTGGAGCGGGGGGAAGTTCTGCTGGGAGAATTGCAACAGGGGCAAAAGGGGGAAATAATGTGCAGGAGGAAGAAGAGGAGCTGGAAATGAGAGAGGGAGAGGAATGGAAGCAAGCAGGGAGTAAGAGTGGTGGAATCTTAGTGCTGGGGTTACTCAATACTAAGAGGAGTCAGGTGGGGTAGGAAGGGGGAGAGGCATAGTCGCATTTGGGTGGAGGCCATGCCAGGAATGACAGCGGAAAGGATGGGACAATCTGTTCTGAAATATGCTAGAAGGGGTAGGGACAAGCCTCATTTAATTATACATCTTGGGACCAATGATCTGGCTGACAAGGCAGTAGATATAGTCCAGAGGAGGTTTGAGGAACTAGCACATTTATGTAAGGGGGCAGGAAGATCAGTAACTTTTTCAGCGATACTTCCAGTGCCCAAGGCAAGCACAACAAGAAAGCTGAGAATAGAGGAATTTAATGGATGGCTAAGAACCTGGTGTTGTGCTAAAGAGTATGGGCTGTTGGGGGTGGGGAGGGACCTGGGAGGACAGTAGTCTCTATGCCAAGGACAGACTACACTTGAGTGAGGAAGGAAAGAAAGCATTGAAACAGAGGATGGAGGAGTACATAGAGGAAGTTGGGAATTTAAGCTAGGAGTGGGTGGTGGCAATTGGGCAAGAGATATGCAGAGACCACAGGTTGGGAAACCATATGAGCTTACCCCCCATAACAGTGACAAAGGACAAATGGCAAGTACTATTGGTGATGCTAGGAAAGGAGGGCAGGATGGGAGGGGGGAAGGGTGGAAGGTGGTTACCATTAATGCTAGGAGCCTTGGGAGGAAAACTGCAGAGTTACAGGTGCTCATGGCAGAGGGAGAGGTGGACATTGCAGCCATCACAGAAACATGGGCCACCCAATACAATGACTGGGACCTGTCTGTACCAGGGTACAGGTTATTTTGTAGGGACAGAGTGATTGGGAAAGGACGGGGTGTGGCACTATATGTGAAGGAAGGACTGAAGTGTGTAAGGGAGGAAGGGGGAGGAGGGTAGTACAGAGTCACTTTGGATGCAAATCCAGGATTCCAAGAATAGGATTCTTAGAATGGGAGTGGTGTACAGGCCACCATCTCAGACAGAGGAGTTAGACAGGGAACTAGCAGAACAGATCAGGAGGACCTGAGAGAAGGGTAGTGTGGTGATTGTGGGGGACTTCAACATGCCAGGAGTGGACTGGAGTACCCCAACAACCAAGAACAGAAGGGAGCAGGTACTGCTGGATGCCTTCCAGGACAGCTTCCTGCTGCAAATGGTCAGTGAACCAACCAGGCTAGAAAATACCCTTGACCTTGTGCTGGCAAATGGGGACTTTGTGAGAGAACTTACAGTGGAGGAACCGCTGTCAGGGAGTGACCACCACTTAGTATGGCTCACATTGGATATGGGCAAGAAAGGAGTGGAATCGGGCACAAGAGTGCTGGACTTCAGGATGGCTGACTTTGGGAGGATGGGGGAAGTGGTAAAAGGGTACCTGGCCAGAATTCAATCAAGTATGAACACTAACCAGAGGTGGGAGCTCATAAAGCTGGGGATAGTGGAGGCAACCAAAACCTGCTGCAAGGCCTAAAGCAAGAAGGCTAGGGCTAAGAAACCGAGCTGCTTGAGCAAGGATGTCATGGAAAAGGTAAGGAGAAAAAGAGCTGCCTTTAGGAAGTACAAGAAAACAGGAAGGGAGAGGACAGGGAGGAGTACTTGACAGAATCGAAGGAGGTGACAAGGGCAGTAAGGGGAGTCAAAGAATCTAGGGAACTCAGGCTGGCACAAGGCATTAAGAAGGGGGAGAAGGACTTCTTTAGGTACATCAGGGAGAAAAGGAGCTGTAAGGATCACATAGTAAGGATTAGGAAGGAGGGGGGTTGGGTGGAAGCAGGGTGCGATAAGGCAGAAGCACTAAATAAGTACTTCTGCTCAGTATTTACTAAAGAGAAGATGGGGGTAACACCCAAGGGGGGAGAAATGGCAGAAACAGGGGGGGAAGGGGTGACAGATGGGGAAATCATGAAGGGCAGAGTTAGGGATGGTTTGAAGGCACTGAGGGTGGACAAGGCACCAGGCCCAGATGGCATCCATCCCAGGGTACTGAAGGAGCTGGCAGAGGTCCTTGCAGGACCTTTGGCAGACCTATTTAATGCCTCATTACATTCGGGTGTGTACCTCAGGACTGGAGGATGGCTCATGTGGTGCCCCTCCTCAAGAGTGGCCCCAAGGATGAACCGGGAAACTACAGACCAGCGAGCCTCACATCCATCGTGGGTAAGCTAATGGAGACTATCCTGAAGGAGAGGCTGGTGGCCCTCCTAGAGGCCAGAGGACTACAGGACAGCAGACAGCATGGCTTCATATGGGGCAGATCCTGCCAAACCAACCTGGTGGAGTTCTATGACTGGGTAACTAGGCAACTGGACAGGGGCCATGCAGTGGATGTCCTGTATCTGGACTTCAGTAAGGCATTCGACTCGGTGCCATATGGAAGGCTGGGAAGTAAGTTAGTAGGCACAGGGGCGGGTGCAAAGCTGGTGAGATGGGTAGGAAACTGGCTTCAGGGAAGGCACCAGAGGGTGGTGGTGGGCAGGAAGCTCTCACACCCAAGGGTAGTGATGAGCGGTGTTCCACAGGGCTCGGTGTTGGGACCAGTGTTGTTTGGGATATTCATTGCAGACATATCATGGGACATCAAGAGCAAGATCAGTCTGTTTGCTGATGATACCAAGGTAGGAGCGGTGGTGGATAACCTAGGGGGATGGCAGGGGTTGCAGGATGATCTGGCAAAGCTTGAAACCTGGTCAGACATCTGGCAACTGGGGTTTAATGCCAAAAAGTGCAAGGTGCTGCGTTTTGGGATGAAGAACCCAAGGAGGAGTAACCAGCTGGGGGGAGTGCAGCTAGCCCAGAGAGAGGAGGAGAAGGATCTGGGGGTGCTCGTTACAGGGTCAATGAACAACTCGGCACAATGTAGGAAGGCAGCTGCAAAGGCCAACAAAATGCTGGGTTGTATTGCACGGGGTATATCCTCGAGGAGGGAGTAGGTGATTCTGCCACTGTATAGGTCATTAGTTAGACCACACCTGGAGTACTGCATGCAGTACTGGTGCATGTATCTGAAGAGAGAAATTAAGTTACTGGAGGGGGTGCAGTGCAGGGTGACAAAGATGATCAAGGGGCTGGGGGACATCATACGAGAGGAGGTTGAGGGAGTCGAACATGTACTCACTGGAGGACAGGAGGGACAGGGGGGACATGATTGAAACCTTTAAATACATGAAAGGAATAAACAAGACAGGTACAGAGGGGCTGTTCAAAGTAAGGGAGGGGAGGGCCACCAGGGGCCATGATATGAGACTGGAGGGAGGAAGGTTCCGGAGGGAGATGAGATGACACTTTTTACAGAGAGGGTGGTGGCTGGGTGGAATGCGTTACCTGCAGAAGTGGTATCCAGTAGAACAGTGGACTGCTTCAAAAGGAGATGGGACAGGACAAGGGGGAGGGTTAATGAAGGGGAAGGGTGGAAGGGAGGGGCAGCTGCAGAATAAGGGGTGCTAGCTGCACATTTGAGCAGACTTGATAGACCTCTAGGCCTTTATCTGCTGGCAAATTTAGTATGCTCATATGTTCGTATGCTGCTGCACACCCTGCACCATTTTGTTTACCCTCCTCTGAACAGGTTGCACTCTGTGTATGTGTTTGAGGAGATTGGGTCTGTGTGATTGGTTGTTTTTCCTTGTACTGCCCCCATAGTTGTGTGTTGTGTGTATGTGTGTGTGTGTGTGTGTGTGTGTGTGTGTGTGTGTGTATGTTTCTGCCTGTGTGTGTGTGTGTGTGTGTGTGTGCCAGTGGGAATGGGGGCTTGGGGGGGTTGAGTCATGTTGGTTGGGGGAGAAAGCTGGAGTTAGGGTTGGAAACCCTAATGACGAATTTCCTCTCTTTTTTTGCTGCAAAAGAACCCTCACTCTTGCATTAATGCAGTTTTTTGCAATTAATATATATATGTTCTAAACAAATACCTAGGCAACCCTTGCCTCAGTGCTTTTGCAATGAGGTTCTTGGTCTTTGAGATTGATTACCACAATCCAAATCCATAAGACCATTATAGTTTTATAGTTCACCCTCTATCCTGAGACATATAAGGCACACTGATGAGTCCTCAGAAGCACAAAATGCGTGTTGGTGTCTCATGTTCTTAGCCTTTGCAGATTGTGTGAGACACTTAAAGCAGAACAAGTCTCATTTCTTATATGGTTCGGGGAGCTCCCCTTCTATCTCTCATCCTCTCTCTACACTCCACCTCCCCCCACCCACTCTCTCAGATCAAATGATGCCCGCACCTTGACGGACCCTTGCTGCTACACCCTCATCAGTCAGACTGATTTTGCCTATCGTTTCCCTAAAATCTGGAATTCCCTCCCCCCCGAAATATGTCACTCCTCCTCCAACACTTCCTAACCTCTGCCCTGCACAATTACCTTTCCCTCAGCTGTTCCTGCTTTATTTATTTTATTTATTTATTTATTTAGTTTTTGTTAACCGGGTAAGTGCACTAGACAAATCGGGCCTATTTTCAGGCACGATCCGGGGGAGGGGGATACAGATGAATGCCAACTGACCTTGAACCAGATTAAGCTGTTGGTGGTATTTCTAGTGAATGAGGCAAATTTGGCCAGGACACTGGGGAAATTCCCCTACTCTGCTGGGGACAGTAGAGGGCGTCTGGCCTTGCTACAATGGCAGACGATGTGAGGATCGATCTGGAGGAGGACGTGCAGGCAGAGGCTCTGCCGATGGAATTACAAGAGGCTGTGATGCAGGCGCAGCCTGCTACGGTGCTATCTATTGAGCCATTTAACGGAGATTTGCAGGCTGTTGAGCGTGCAGACGGGAGTTGTACCGAAACTACGGAATTGTTACCTGGAGTGTTGCCTGGGGATACTGTTGCTGCTCTGGCTACCCCTGCGATGGATGTTGGTGCTGATCTAGAGCAGAGTCTGCCGCCGGAAACACTACGGGATGCTGTTCAGGTGGGACCGTCCGATATTGCGATGGCAGCGCAAGTGAATGAGGAAGTGATTGTGCCGGTTGCAAGAGACGGACGCACTGGAAGTGCGAGTGTGGCCAAGGGTTCTGTGGCAGACTGGTCCGAGGAAACAGCCTTATCGCAGGCTGGGTGGATTCAACAGCCAGACGGTAGGTGGTTGCCAGATCCTACCTGGCTGACTTTTTCCCCATTGGAATCAGGTCCTGCCCGAACAACTATGCAGGCTGGTGAGTCTACTCATTTTGCAAGTCAGTCCAAAATTGTACAGCCTTCTACTTCGGAGGGGATTTCTCGGCCAGACATTGTTTCAGTTGCTGGGGCAGCTAGTCCACTGTGGTGCTCATCTGTGCAGTCGTCGGGAGGCCAGGAGACAAGGAAGGGTCCTCGTTTCTCGGATCTCTTTAAACAGAACAAATTAGAACAAGCCCCAAGACGGAATGCGGTCCATCTGCGATATAGGGGCGGTTTACCAGAACACCCGGACAGACTTTATGTGGCAAGGAAATTATTGTTGGACTCGATGCAGTTTTTGCCTGTGGATATTTATGCTCTGATTAATATTCGGCGGGAGGATACGTTTGATATTAGTTTTAAACAAGTGGCTGGCTTGGATAAATTCTGGCAAAAATATGAGGGCTGTAAGTCTCTGTTACTATGGTTACCCTTCTGGGCTATTCCCATCACTAAACCTCTATTTAAGACTATTAATGTTATGTTCAGGAATGAGGGGGTGAATGTGGGAGACATTTTGTATTGGTCGGAGCACAAATGCATGGTTCTGGGCCCTCCTGAGCCAATCCTTGACACTGAAGGGATTTGGACTGGGGCCTGGCGTTTTAAAGTTAAATTACATGTGATCAATAATGAAGTCCTGTACGTTCCAAATAGCTTTTTCTTGGGCAAAGACCATGGAGTTTGTTTCTATCCAGGACAGCCCAAAACTTGCTATCGTTGTGGTAGCCGACAACATTTAAGCAGTGCATGCAATAAAGTCAAATGCGCGCTTTGTGGGGATTTTGATCATGATAGTGAAGTTTGTAGAAATGTCTTCAAATGTAATCTGTGTGATGAGCCTGGCCACACTTATCATCAATGCCCATGGGCAGGCCAGAATAGACAGGGGGGTCTCAATAAAGAAGAGTTGATATCCCAGGCACAGGGTAGATACCAGCCTCACCCGGCCCCTTCTCAGGGTAGGGAGTCAAATCCGGCCGCCCGACAGGGTCAAGTGCAGGTTCCTGAGGTCCTTGTTACAGAAAGAAGTATAGTGGAGGACACCGTGGACCAATCAATACCTCTGGTTCCTCAACAGGTTTCAGAACCCCCCTCTCTTTCACAACGTTCTGAGCCCTCTGTTTTGCAACCCCCTTTAGGGGACCCTTTAGTGGTACTTTCTTCAGACACTCATTTCCAAACACCTCGGAGGGTGACTCGGGCCAGCAGTCATACTGTTGGGATGGTGGGGGTCTGCCCTACTCAAAATTCCTTCTCTGCGTTATCTGACCTCGATGGTGAGGTCAGCCCTGAGCTGATGAAGTTTGATGGGACTTCTACTATGGAGATAGAGGATGAGAGGGGTACAGATTTATTGGATATTAAGAAGAAAAAGGGTAAAAAGTGGAAACAAGATAAACCCTGAATTTCAACCTTTTTGTTTTCATGGCCTGTTTAAAGATAGTATCTCTTAACTGCTGTAACATAAAGAACTATAAAGGACGCTTACTTTGCTTACAGCAGTGTCGGGATTTGAAAGTAGATGTCATCTTTCTTCAAGAGACACATTTGTCTTCTCTGCTTGAGGTGACTCAGGTAAAAAAAACTCTGGTGGGATGGACCTTCTTTTTGGTCATTTGGGGAAGATGCTGCAGATGGGGTGGGAATTCTTTTTTCTCACCCCTCTGTTAGCATCACAAGGTTGGTGGATGTTCAGCCAGGAAGGGCTTTAATTTTGGACTGCTTATTCCGGGGTTTTTGTTTCTGATTGATAAATACCTATGCTCCACAAACGAAGACATCTCAAATTGCTTTATTTCAACAAATTAAACCATATTTATTCACCTACAAGCATGTGGTCTGGGGTGGAGACATGAATTGTAGTTTGGATATCCGTCTTAAAAATGATATTCAGCAGAAAACATATTGTGATGCTCATGCTCTCTCACAGACGGTAGCGGTGGCTAAGTTGAAAGATGCTTTCAGAGGATTACATACATTGAATGGTTTTACTTATAGAAGGGCTTCCTTTCAAACAAGGATTGATTATCTTTTTCTTTCCCAGTATTTAGTCCCTTTTGTTTGTTTAGTACTACCTTGTGATTTTTCGGACCACAGGTTTTTATATGGTGAGCTCAGTTTATATCAAATTCCTACCTTTTTTCCTGCTTTTTCCAGTAGATGGAAATTGAATTCTCTCTTATTGTCTGAGGCAGCTTTTTTGGCTCAACTAAGGGATTTTATGACCCTTAGGAAATTGGTGGCTGTATTTTTCACTGATTGGATTTCTTAGTGGACAGATACTAAGTTAGCAGTCAAGGATTTTTTTATTGCATATGGCAAACGGAAAAGTTCTTTAGAATATTTACAATACTTGGATTTTAGGAATCAATATTATAAATTACAATCTCATCCTCGGTCTCTGGATTTGGATATCCAGTCTCAGATGAGGATTGCAAAGAGAAACATGCTTCAGTACCAATACCAGAGGGCTGTTTCGATTCATGCCGAACTTAAGTTTGGTACTCAACAGCAACCTTTCCAGGGCCCATATATGGCATGTAAACAGAAGATTGAGAGGAAACTTATGACAGAGCTTCGGGATTCCTCAGGACAGCTGAAAACTTCTTTGGCAGATTTGGAATGCTGGAAGTTGCTGAATGTCAGGTTTCCTCACAGTTTGGTACTGGATTTATTCCTACTGCTTCTTGGGATGATGTTTTGCGTTTTCCAGTCCCTGCTATTTCCCAAGAAGATGCAGATCTATTACAAGGGCCCATTTCCCCCTTGGAGGTGCAGGCAGTCATTGGCTCCCTTCGTACGGGGGTTTCGCCGGGAATGGATGGACTAACGAATGAATTTTATAAAGTTTTTCAGGAAGACATGTGTGTCATACTGGCTGCAGTCTATAATGATATTCTTCAATTTGGTTTCAGTAAATCAAAGTTTAATTTGGCCATTTTAACCTTTATTCATAAAGCAAGTGATGTTACTGATTTTGGTAATTGGAGACCGATTAGTCTCCTGAATACTGATTATAAAATTCTCTCCACTGTACTGTGTGAACAGCTTCAAGTGGTGGCTCAAGGGGTGCTTCATCCGGTACAGACGTGTTCTGTCCCCCACTGTTTGATTCAACAAAATTTGAAACTCCTTAGGGATGTTTGTGAATTTGGGGTCCAAAAAAAGTTATCAGGTTTTGTTTGGTATTTAGGTACAGAAATTCAGTTAAATCAAGGGGTTCGGCAGGGTTGTCCTATCAGCCCTTTACTGTATGCATTTGTATTGGACCCCCTTTTACTAGATATTGAAAATAATAGGTCCATTCAGGGTTTATCTCCTTCAGCTATCATACCTGCCCAAAAAATCTCGGCATATGCAGATGATATATGCTTATTGGTGGAAGATGTCCCTTTAGGATTAGAGGCACTACGGGTGGTTACCCGTTTCTCTGCTCTTAATGGCACTAAGCTGAATTATGGGAAATGTAGATGTTTGGCGATTGGTGACACTCCATTACTTACTGATATTGGGGGTAATTTAGTCTCTGATTCCCTTAACATTTTAGGTCTCTGTTTCGGAAAAGGAGATCTAGCCTTTTTTAACTGGGAGAAGTGTCTCGTTATAGGGGAACAGAAAGTACGGCAATGGAAATCCTGGGGATTTTCTAAAAAGAAACAGGTGTGAATTATTAAGAAATTCTTATTACCTATTTTTTTACATGTGTGTTCGTTTTTTCCGGTACCCATTTCTTTAGAAACTAGGTTATATAGTTGTTTTTTTCAAATGGTGTGGGGTAGCCGGTTAAACCCAATAAAACGTGCTTTCACTTATTTGAAAATTAGTCAAGGGGGTTTAGGGATGATAAACCCTATAGTGTTTTTCCATTCCTTTTTTATGATAGCCTCTTTTCAAGAGACAGTCCTGCCTCAAGACCACCCATGGTCGGCTTGGACTCAGCTTTTATTTTCTTCATTTTTGTTACATTGGGAAGGTGGAGGTATTCCTAAACGGAATATGGTTAGTGCAGCTCCATCCTATGCAGATTCGGCAGTACGAAAACTTAGGGAATGGAAATTGGGCAAGGCACAATTGCATGAGGTTCCTCGAAAAGACTTTTATTTGGAAATCATGGGTAATGTTTTCTACATTCAAGTAGATTTCCCCTTTTGTGTCCCTACTAAACTTTCACAGGCCCTTCATCTTTTAATGGATCACAGGGTACTTCCTCATATGTGGGATGTTCAATGGCTTTGCTGTCATGGGAAGTTAGGGGTTCGGGGTAACTTAAAACATAAACCTATTGCTGATAGATTATGTCTCAGGATGGGTTGTGTGGAACAGATAGAAACGTTAGAACATTTCTTCCTGTTCTGTCCTTATATTATTTCCTTTTGGTCGGATTTGGCCATCAGGTGGGGTTGGAGTGTTATGAGACACATTTCCTACTAGAGTTTAATTTTGGGGGATTATTCGGGTTTTCTAGGGAGGTATCATCCTAGTACACTGACTGTGATTTTTGCATGTGTTAAATATCACTTATGGCAAGCCAGGTGTCAGCTCTCCTTACAACACACCCTTCTTCCGAATAGTATTATAATTAGCCATATTGAACTAGCTTTGGGGAAGCAAAAGAGTTTTGAGCATCGTACCTTAGATAATCAACTGTTTCTTAGTTATTGGAAATATATTACTTGGATTATGTAATTTGTTACGTTGGATGCCTTTGGTTTCCCCTTTTTTTTTGGACTACTATAACTGGTTTTTCTGTTATTATTTTTCTTCCTAGATGTATAAAGGGTCCTTCTGAGTTCTATTTTTTGTTAACCAAGTTTGTTTTCTTTTGTTTCTTTACTGATGTTTTTCTGATTTATATTTGCTGATGTATGGTCTATTTTCTAATAAAAAATTCCCCTACTCTTTTCAATAAGTGCCATGGGATCTTTAACATCCATCTGAACTACCACTAGTCCAGGCAGATGAGACCTCGGTTTAACGTCTCATCCGAAAGACGGCACCTCAGAAGTGCAGCACCCCTCTCATGCTGACTACAGTGTCAGTACTGGGATATTAACCCAAGTGCCAGATGTGGGAACTGAACCCACAGCCCTCTGATCTCCTGGACTCAGAGGCGAGTGTGCTACCTACTGAGCCACTGACACTGATAACCCACCTTAATACCTATCCCCAGTTTCTGCCTTCCTGCCATGATCCCCCCCTCTAGGCTACCCCTTCTCCTCATGGTCAGTTCTTGCCTCCCCCCCTTCTCCTCCTGCCCTTCTGGGTCGCCAGTGTGCACAGCTTAACCCCATCCTTTTTACTCCAACAGTATTTCCATACTACCTTGAGCCTGCTCCTGGTACACTCATGCACTATAAATGGTTCTGTCGCATTATTACTGTTTTGTATGTTTATATGTTCTTTTGTATGATTTTGGACATGTAATTTACCCTATGTTCCACTACTGTTTATTGTACAATACCTTGTGTTTCAACTGTTGCACAATCTTACAATGTTGTATTGTTTGTACTACCCACATACTATTGTAATTGATCATCCTTCACAACCCTATGTAACCCCTCCCCCCAGGTCGCAAAGTGAGGTGAGCAACTTGTTGTTCAGTGTGCCCTCCTGGTGAAACATTTCAATAAATAAATAAATATGGTGGTTTACATATACTTTCCATGATGCTTTGCATTACTGGCGATGTGGGTGATTTTGTAGTTCTTAAATACCCTGATTTAATACAACTGAGATATCATGTTATCATTTCGATGAAATATTCCAGACTGCTAAATATAAATAATGTGGGAAAATGTTACCTTAAAATCATAATAACTTTTCCTGCCTGGCTCACATATTTTCTTTAATATACTGCTAGACTGTTGTGTTACATAGAAACATAAACAATGCTGGCGGAAAAAGACCATCGGTCCATCCAGTCTGCCCTGTTATACCCTATCTTACCCTAAAACTTGCTGTCTAGACAGGAATTGTTGCTCCTCCCCCCTTGCTTTCTGCCTTACTGCTATCCCCCTGAGTAAGTATCAAGTCCTTAGCTCTGGCCCAGCTGTGACGGAAACCATTAATGGGTTTTGAAACTGTTCTATGGCTCAGTGATGCTCTCTGTAAAACAAACTTTCTACCTCCTAACCCCCCCCCCGGCCAGCTTCCACTCATGCCTCTGTGCTCTTGACTTACTATTCCTGCTGAAGAGTTCCTCACAGTTCATCCTGTTCATTTCTTTCAGGAACCTGAAGGTCTCTGTCATACCACCCCTCTCCTTCTGACCTCCAGCAAGTACATGTTCAGTAAGCTGATCCTCATAAGATTCACACTGCTGAGCCTAAATCATTTTGGTTTCCCAACACTGCATTGTCTCTATCCTGTCTGTGTCCTTCTTTAGCTGGGGATTCAAGAACTGGGCACAATAATTTAGATGAGGCCTCACCATTAATCTACTATATAAAGAGATTGTATTACTGTCTTCCCCCCGCTATCCATACCCAGCCCAATACACCCCAGCATCCTGGTTGCCTTGCTGTAGGTCTTGTTACATTGGCTAGATTGTTTCAGGGAGCCACTTACAGTATGATGACTCCCAGGTCTCTTTCCTCAGAAGTAGGTATGATACTGTTATAACAAAAAAACTCTCTCTTTTGTCACTCTTGTATAATCAAGTTATTAGCAGGGTTAGTAGAGGACAACATATTGTCACATGACCTAGCTTTATGCTTATATGAGTATACTAGAGTGCTATTGCCTAGTTGGTATCTAATAAGTGGATGACATTTGTTTTAGAGGATGTATCTGCATGCATTCAAGTGATGGCACCCTCTGTCATTGCATTCTCTCTCATAGGCTTTGTGCTTTAGTGCCAGAGAGTGCTGATGTGTGATAGCTTGCAAAGATAAGTAGTAAAGGCAGATATAGTGCAGGGATTTAAGATGGACTGGGACACTTATAAGGGATTAATAGCTGTTGGAGCAAGGGAGGTGGGAAGGGTAAAGCTACTAAGCTGCCTGAGCTGCTAACAGGGGACAAATACTAAGCCCACCCAATGATACGTTGGAGCAGAAGTAGGAAGAACCACAGCAAAATTTATGGACCCTTGGTCTTTCTCCTGCCTATAATCATTTCTATGATTCTATGTTTTTTTCTATTGACCTCTCTGCCCCAAGGTATGGGTCAGAAGTCAATGTGTATGTGGGGGTAACTATATAATATTGGTATTTGTGGGGAAGGGAATGTACTAGGGATGAGTGTTTGGTTTAAAAGGCACAGACAGCCCTTGGTACACTGTCAGGAAGTGGCAAATTTATTTTTTTAATTTTGTGGGAGGAGTGGGAAATGACTGGAATGGCAAAGGGGTGACCAAGGGACAAGCCCATGCAACCTGGGAAGGTTGTGAGTATTTTCACACCTTTTTTTTTGTTTGCCTTTCATTCTGTGTCTGGTTCCAAGTTCACATGGTCAAACATCGAGAGGCAGTACAGACAGAAAAAAGAGAGAAGCCTCTAAGGACTCTCGTGTCTTGTTTGAAATGTATACAAATAAGTTCAGAGAAAACTGGCACTTGGACCTGGCATATGCACTTCGACAACAGAACCAAAACTTTTCCAATTTCATTTAAAAAGACTTTCTTTTTGGCGTACATTTGATCAATGGAACATTATGCAAAAAATGGAGGGAAATACAGGAGTCCTCCCCCCCCCCACACACACACACATACACACACCCCGGAGGTTCACACAGCTCTAATTTTGAGCTAGTAGTGCCAAAAATGCAGACAGAACATTATATCAATTTTTAAAAGTATCCTGTTGTTACTTTCTGTTTGTGAAATGTGTTTGGTTTTCCATTTGTCCATTAGAAAATGTTGTATCACTATTATTAAGTGTGATGTGAATGGTAGTACTTCATCTGGAGGCTGACATATTATATCTAGTTTTATTCCTCTTCATGCCTCCTCAGCATTGTGATTTCACAAGGGTCCAGGCTGGCTTTTTGGTTAGTTTTGATGTCACAGTTTGTGAAAAGGTCACCTCCTTGCAGGTCCCAATAGTAATGCAACAACCACCTCCTACTGCTAGCAG
Organism: Neoceratodus forsteri; assembly: GCA_016271365.2. NCBI lineage: Eukaryota > Metazoa > Chordata > Ceratodontiformes > Ceratodontidae > Neoceratodus > Neoceratodus forsteri. Next base: position 765,806,563 of record CM057451.1, read on the forward strand.
GTGGGGGATTGATTACTAGAATGCCAGGCCCAGAGTCTACTGATTGGAAGTGAAACCGACTAGAGAGTCCAGTGGGTAGAGCTTAGTGCCATGAGAAGGGTACCGGAATAAATTCCAGGTCATTTTGCCTCTGGTCACTTGTCAGACAACCTGAGATGGTAAGCACCTCACACCTCACAGCTGTCAATGGATACAACTTTTGAGACCAACTAACCTGAATGCCTAGTCCCCTGATAGCCTCCAGGTACAGGCCTAAGACAACAGTGGTGATCCCGTGGAAGGGATCTGGGGGCATTTAGTGTAGAATGCTGTTAAATCCTAAAAGAATATAGAGGACACACTGGGAGTGTCTCTGGCAGCTTTGTGGCACAGGAAGGGTCCCACAGAAAAGGCATGTTCAGCTTGGTGTGGCATTTGTGATCCTGTGCCTGAGAGATGCTGCCAGCTGAGTTGGTAATGGAGAGAGACCTGGTGTGAGGGAGAGACTGAGCTGTAAACTGAGGTAGGAGATTTGACTAAACCTTGTACAGGAGATCTTTGATCTGGGATAGATACCAGAGCTAATGTCTCTAGCAGAGGAATGGTATGATTACCAGCCACTGCTAGAGAGCAGGCTAGAATATGGACTACTGCTCTGTGTCCAACATACCTGCAGGTGAGTCTGGAGATGATGATGCAAGGCAGAGAGCACAGGGGTAGCCTCAGAGCTCCATCAGGGAGACTGGTGCAGCATGGAGAAGTGGCTCTTAGGACCAGATGCCATCAGCAAACTGAAGACTGAGAGAGAAGTCATTGCAGTGGTCATGCCTTTTGCCATATGCTGAAAAGATGCTATGGTGTCAAATGTGTGTGTAAATGGGTAAACCCGATGCTGCTATCCTAGTGCGAGAAGCTGGTATTCTTTATACAGCATAAAACAGGCTCTGACCTGAGGTATAACCTCACCCACTGGTGTGAGAAAAGCATAAAAAGAGGGTGTGTGTGTCTCCAGATGTGAGAGGAGAGTATAACCTGTACAAAGGGACTCTATGGTCCTGACTTGTGTCTAAGATCAGAATAGAACCTGTCTGCACAGTGCTAACCAGGAGAGCTTTCTGGGGCTCGGTTTCCATTGTATATAACTGTAAATAAGTTCAGTCAAGCATAACTACTGCTTAAACTACTCTTGCAGTGTGATATTTTCTGCCAGAACATAGGTCTGAACTGAGCTCACCCCATGGTAGGGAAACAACGCGTGTAGACTAAATCTAGAACAGGGGAACCCTCTGGCAAGCAGTCCACCTTATCCATAGACACAGAGGGATTTCCCTGGCCATGTCCACCCCTACTAACACCAAGCAAGGGGTAGCATGTGGTACCAGCCACAGATGGGACAGATGAGACAGTGCAGCAGCAGCTTACTGGGTTGCAAGATGTAAAGCCTGAAGGGGTTGTTCTAATATGGTATGGAGAGGATTAAAAACTACTGTAGATATGTCAGTACTGGGCAAAAATCTTTTAATTACCAAAAGGCCAAAGGAAAAATGTTCTTTAGACATAAAAAATTAATAACTGACTTGTTTTAAAAGTCAATATTATTTTCAGGCAGTGTGCTTTATTTATTTATTTATTTAAATTTGTTGTTCTGGTAGGCCCACTGAGTCCAATACAGGTCCCTTTTTCAGGGGCCACCCGGGATTAGTTACAGATATAGTTCACAGAATACAACGCATTGTAGAGTTACATAGGGGAGGATTTGTAGAGTTACAGACAGTGTTTACTATGAAATGTTAGATACAAAAATTGACATTTAGACATTATTCCTTTTTTAATAGACATTTTTCTATTTTAACAGTATATACATCACTTTACATGGCATTGGGATACATCTTTTGAACACAGTCTTACCTGGCCAGAGTTAGCTGGCACATAAAGCACAATTGCAGAGATATCAGCGGAAACAGTTGCACTGGCTGAGCTCTAACAGATAGGTCTTTTGTCCTTTTTGGAAACCACTTAGTAAGGTACATTCCTGGTGAGTGGTTGGGAGTGCATTCCGTGGGGGGATGAAATTGTAGAATGCCCTGGACCCATGGGCTGACACAGTCCTGGGTAATGTTAAGTGCTGCCTACTAGAGGACCTTAGTGGCTGGCTACTCTCTTTGGGTACCAAGAGATTTGTTACACTCGGGGGAGCACTAGGCTGCCTAAGCTTGTAGGCTACGCAAAGAGATGAGTATTTCAGCCTGTCATCCAGGGTGGGGCAGGCTAGGGTTTGGAGGACTCGACAGTGGTGTTCTCTCGAGGGGACTCAAGCCACAAACCTGCATATTCTGTTGTACAGGGTTCTTAGTTTCAGCATCTCAGTGATTTTGACCGAGAGCAGTACGGACATGCCATATGCACCAACAGCTTAATCTGGTTCAAGGTCAGTTGGCATTCATCTGTATCCCCTTCCCCCGGGTCGTGCCTGAAAATAGGCAGGATTTGCCTAGTGCACTTACCCGGTCAACAAAAACTAAATAAAAATAAAATAAAATAAATAAATATAGCAGGGTGGGTAGAAGGATGCCCTGTGCAATCTTGAGTCTGGAGTTTTGCATGAGATAAGGACTGAGGCGATATAGGAGGCCAGGTTTAGGGTTCAGGGTCTTGCTGAGCTGGATGGTGTGAGCCTTGAAGGGGCAGTCTTGGTCTATGGTGACCCCAAGGTACTTCAGAGTTTCAGCTCTAGTGTGCTAGCTCTTTAAATCTATGTATCATCATCCTTCTCCATCTCTCCATCTCTCCATGTAACTCTATGTATCATCATCCCTTTGAGAGCTAAAGCAGTGGGATTTAATGAGGAGAATTAGTGCATTCAGTGGCTGCAACAGTAGATGTATACTGCATACAGTCCCAGTACTACCAGTATACAACTCATTAATGTGTAAATTACTTTGGATATGGTGTGTATGAGAGGTGCTACAAAAAACTAATTTTATTCTACCCCTATTCTACCCCCCTTCCACCCCTGCCCAGCCTCAGTCTGCTGAATTGCTGTTCTCCAATTCTGAAATAAGTAAATTTTTATTTATTTATTTTTTTTTTTATTTATTGAAAATTTCGGAATTACAACCTTTGAGTCAAGGACTCCTTTGCAAAGGCTCCACGTCAATCACGCCTGAACATTAGGACAAGACTGATTGTACAAAAGTTTTCAAGACAGAGACATTACATTTTGACAAAATGTTCAAAATCATAGCATAAGCAAGGCTACATGTCAGTTTCAAAACAACATTACATATTGCAAAACAGAGATATTACATTTCGACAAAAGTTAATATCATAGCATAAGTAAGGCTACATGTCAGTTGTACTAGAGAGTACACAGAGAAACAGGTTGTACAGAAGTTTCAAAAACAGGACATTACAATGGTTCAAACAATCACCGTATAAGGTATTGCCTAGGCTCAGCAAATATCTGAGGATGGAGATGCTCCTAACGGTGAGGTGGCCCCAGTGACCGACCACCTAAGGGGAAAGAGGGAGAACAGGTACAGGTCTCGGAGTTAAGAAGAAACTTCTTGATCCCAGCTTTGAATAGACTTAGATTAGGGGCAAGTAAGACGGAGGATGGTAGATTGTTTAGCCAGAGTGGAGCTCAATACGGGAAGGATCTTTGCCCTAGAGATGTCCTACAGTGGGGGACTGTATAGGAGGTACCAGCGAGTCGTCTAGAGGTGCCCCTATGATGGGCTGGGCGGATGAGGTGGTGGAGTCCATTTGGTGTTAGTTTCATAAGGATCTTTTTGGCTTGGAGGCAGGTTTGGTACTTAAGCCTTCCTTCTAGGGTTAGCCAGTCTGCACGATAATAGAGCAAACAAGTGTGAGTTTGTCTATTGCTGTTAGTGACCATGTGGCAGGCTTTGTTGAGTGCTATATTGATGCTGCTTAGAGCAGATTTGTCAGCAGCGCCGTAAATGGTTATTCCATAATCGACCAATGAGAGGACTGAGCTTGTAACGGCTAACCGTAGCGCCTGTGGGGTAAGGCAGTGTTTGTGCCTGTGAAGAATGCCAAGTCGGGTACTGACTGAGGAGGAGAGAAGTTTAATATGATGATGGTATGTAAGGGATGTGTCCAGAGTGATGCCTAGATATTTAAAAATGAGTGACCTGTTCAATGTGGCACCCTGTAAGTTTGAGATAGATAGCTGGGAGTTACTGAGGGGTTTTGGCAATGGGCAAACATCATGGATTTAGTTTTGTCATAGTTAAGTATTAGCTGATGGTCAGAGAACCAGTGTTCAAGCCCCTAAACAACCAGAAGGCACTTTGGAGTTGGATGAGGTTGGTGTGCTTCCAATATAACACTGCATCGTCAGCATATAGCAGTAGCTTCCACTGCAGGCTTGGGGAGTGAGTTCAGGAAGAGAGTGAACAATAGAGGGCCAAGTATTGACCCTTGAGGATGCCAGAATGAACTGGTTGTTTGGAGGAGAGTGTGTTACAAATTTTTACTTGCTGTGTTCTGTCAGTCAGATAGTTTTGAACCAGGAGATAGTTTCAGGAGCAATATGGAGGGGCCTAAAGAACACGGAGTAGAAGCTCATGATTGACAGTGTCAAATGCCTTGGTCAAATCAACATAGATTGCCCCAACTGCTGCCCCTGTTCAAGAGCTTCATGAATGTAAGATGTAAATTCTAGTAGTGCCGTGGTAGTACTGTGCCTTTTTCTGAAACCATGTTGCTCATGGCAGAGAAGTCCATATTTGTCTAGGTATTCCGTAAGTTGGTCAGACACAATTCTTTCTAGTGCTTTTGAGAGGGAGGAAGAGTTGTAATGGGCCTATAGTTGCCTGGGGTTGTTGGATCACCCTTTTTAGGATGGGTGTGATAATACCCCTTTTCCATAGTGTAGGGACTTGGCCCAAGGCTGGCCAGTGGTTGAGGAGTTTGGTGAGATGCGGCAGAGTCTCATTAAGGGGTAAGCAGAAGAATTTTTCAGGTCAAAGTCACTGCTATAGCGAAGTTATGAAGGGCTTTTAAGAGGTAGCGCTTTGCCTCATTGCAGGTGACAACGCGCAGCCTGAAAGGAGGGTGTGTAGGGGGACAAGGTGTATCAGTAGGTGTGTGGGAAATGGGGTCAAAGAAGTGTATAGGGAGGACATGACTAAGGTCAGAGAAAGTGGTGTTTAGGGTATTGGATATGGCGGTGGGGTCAAGAGAGAGGGTACCCTGCACTAAGAGCTGGGTTGGTTCTGTGTTAGTGGTTTTCCCACAGAGTTCCTTGACATTGTTCCAGAAAGATTTCCCAGAGCTCCAAGTAGCGGTAAAAGCTTGATGATAGTAAGTGGCCTTGGCTTGCGGATAGCCCTCATATATTTATTTCTTGCCTCTCTGTACAGCTGTCTATCATGGGGCAGCTGGGAAGATGGGAGCCTTGTGCCAGAGGTTATCCTATGATGCATAAGTTGTAGAGGGACTGGGTTATCAAGGGTGTCCCAGGTTTTATTATCTTTTTTGTGAAGGGGGCAAATATGTCACAGGCAGCGTTGAAAATAGTAATAAATGCAGTGAGCGCAGCGTCTAAAGATTGGGCAGTATGGACTGTATCCCAGTCACAGGTGGTGAGGTACACTCTGAGGCAAGAGAGGGCATCTTTTTTGAGGTGCCTTTGGAGGGAAGTTTTAGGTCTGTTAGGAGTATTTTTATTTGTCCACCGGCATATGACAGGGGAGTGGTCGCTAAGTACATCAGGAAGCACACTGACATTGGAGAGGTGGTTTGGGAGGTTTGTAAAGATAAGGTCTATAAGAGTGGAGGAGCCTGTCCGAGGGATCCTGCCTAGTGGAGTGTCGGTACTACTTGGGTAAGGTCATAGGCTGAGCTGCCTCTTTGTGGGAAGCCGGCGTGGCAGCTGCCAGTTCACGTACTAAAATCACATAATAACCAGTTCACTTTTGGGGAAAGATATGTGATTGCAGATAGGATGGAATCAAACGCTAGCTTCTGGTTTGCTGGGGGGATGTAAACTTCCATAATATAGAGTGGTTTACCAGGAGTACCAAGGGCAACTTTGATGGTAATGGCCTGAGCTCCATGTTCAGGCTTGGGAAGTGGGACTAAGAGAGGCTGGAGGGATGTTTTAGCATATATGGCACATCCCCCACCCCTTTTGCCTATCCTATCAGCCCTGAAAAAGGTAAAGTCCCTGAGGGAGACCGAGGCATCAGGGACATTTTTTGAGAGCCAGGTTTCTGATAAGGTAAGGATGTCTATGGGGTGTTGTGCAAGCCAAGCCTGCAGCAGGGAAAATTTTTTTGGTAGACTGCAGATATTGAGGGAGGCCAGGAAAATGCCATTATGTGCACCCTTCTTACTGCAACTAGGCATGGGAGGACCTGGATTGGGATGGACATTGCCGGATATTAGGAGGAGGAGAAGGAGAGTATGCCGGAGAGCGAACATCCTAAGCAGCTTGTTTGTATTGCAGCAAGTACCCGGATAGGTGGGCGATTTGGCAGGACTTGTAGGTATTGGGAGGGTGGATATCAGGTGAGTTAAGATAGCTAGATGTATTGAGGGGTATGTGCTAGATGGTGGGAGTCTGCAGGGGGAGGGTGTAGGGGCAAGCCAGGTGCCATTAATGGTGCAGCTAAAACTAGGGGTACAGTTCGGCTGTGAAAAGGCTAATGAGCACGGTTGTAGGCGCTTTTACCCTGCTGTGTTACCAGAGAGATAGGTAGAGGGGCAAGCAATGGGGTCCGGGGTAGGTTTAGCTAACCAAAGGGTAAGCAGGGAGTGAGAAGCAAATATCAATATTAAAATAAAAAGTTGTAAGATACAATAGAAGGTGTTCATATTGTCGAGATGTAGGTCTGAGATGAATGAAAAGAGAGGGAGCCCAATGTGTTTGATGTGCTAATTGCTACTTTTTGTAACTCCAGTTTGCATACTTTAACATATAAACCTGCATGTTAAAAGAAAAAAGGTTGTAAGCTTGTATAGAGGAACGAAAATATTGTTTGTCCTGACTTTTAAACCAACCGTAATAAAACATAAATGAGACTGATTTGCCTACCTATTCGAACTTCTTTCAGTTGCATGTAACTGAATCTGGTGCAATATAGTGTAGAGGTTATAGTAACGAGCTGTAAATGACCTTGATATATCCAGCAGACCTGGGTTTGATTCCCACCGCCTTCGCAAGCAAACTGTGTGACTCTGAGCAAGTCACTTAACCACCCCAGTGCTCCTGGGTCGCCCCTAAAAACAGGCACTTGTGCCTAGTGGGCCTTACTTGGTTGGTTAACAAAGAATAAAATAAAAATAAAATAAATAAAAAATAAATGTAACAGCTTTTGCCTTTACTTGACACTGACCTCCTAAACATCAACAAAAGGTGCAGAGCAAATTGCACCTGGCTAGTCTTTTTTGACTGTGTCTCTCTAGGCCAGCAGATAATTTAGTTTGCATTGCAGCTCCACAAAGTAAATTATAAGTGACTTTCGAACAATAACCGGATTTACAGATTATGCTTTCCCCAATAATTAACCTTAGAAAGTGATGTCTCTCACAGTAGTTAAGTGCTTACATTTTAATTAGCATTATTGCAACAGAAGCATGTACTATAATTGGGCTGACATATGGAACATACATTTTCTATGGTAAAACCATACCATTTTGTATGGCAGGCAAAACGAAAGCTATGCTGTTTGGTCCTAGATCCCTTGGGCAGGACAGGTCCAGACTCCTACAGCTAACCTCTATAGCAGGAAAAAGTATAGATGTGGTAGACACCATACAATACCTTGGGCTAAAAATCGATCAAGGTCTCACCTTCAAGTCCCACATAGACCATGTAACCAGGACCATCCACTGTAAACTTGGCACCTTGTACCGTCTAAAAGACCAGCTCATCCCGGGGGCAAGGCGGGCAATTGCCTCCAGTGTCTTGCTCCCAACACTTACTTACTTACGCTGCCCAAGTACTACAGGGTATGCCTAAGCAAGAGCTCAACCGGCAACAGGTTCTGTATAACAAGGTTGCGAGGTTCGCTACCCAGAATCACCCAAGAAGCCACCCCTGCGACACGCTTGTCCAACTGCAGTGGTCTTCCTTTGCTTCTCGACTTCAGTACCCCTTACTCTGCCTTTCGTTCAAATTACTGAATCTGGCTGCTCCCCCTAGCCTAAAAGGGACTCTCTCCCTCAAGCACAATGCTCGGATGCTGAGGACCTATGGTCGGACTCTACTCGAAACCCCCACAGAGTCAGGACAAATGCCGGTGGCAGATCCTTCTCCTGTACAGCCCCATACCTGTGGAATAATCTTCCTCCTCCTCCTCCTGTGCAGGAAGCCCCCTCTCTACCGACCTTTTGCACTAGGCTCAAGGCCCACATGATTGAGACCAGCACTTGTCACTGTCTAGGAATAAGTTAGTCTTCCCTCTATTCCAACAACCAATGCCTACCCCCTTCCTTTGTTACCCAGACTACAAGGCTTGGCCTTGTCTCAATCAATTCACTACTTATATGTCTTATATGTTTCTACTTACCGACTCACTATGTGACTGTTTAACTGCTTTTACTGTAACCTGGTTAGCAATTGTACTCTCTCTGTAACAAATTGTACCTGACACCTGTCATCTATACTGTATCCCGGGTCGCCCCTGAAAAAGGGACCTTCGGGGCTCAGTGGGCCTACCTGGTAATCAAAATTTAATAAAAAATAAAAATTAAATTTACAAACTTCTACAAGTTTAAAGGCACAACTCTAGGTAGAGGATGTGTAGTAAGCAGCTGGGTGTGGGGTGAGTTTTTTTCGTAAGCAAAGAAATGGCAAGTATTTCACTTGGATGGATGCTTCTGTGACTCCCGTGTGAAAAAAAACATATACTATATCAAATAAAATATGGTAACCATTAGGGGTGAGCGGATAGCAAAAAATTGCCAGATATCGGATCTGGATAATCACAAGGCACTATCCGACCAGGTTGGATATTTATCGGGTCGGATGCGGAGGTACTTTAATTATAAATAGTTATAACATTCCTCACCCCATGTCTGCCTGATTGCGACCTGCCCCATCAAAAGCAGCACTATGACTAGAGTAAAACAGCTGTGCTGCTGCTGTGGGCTCTAGAAAGGCTGAAATACTCTGCCAGTCAACATTGTAGCTGGGCTACATGAGTGACTCGGGAGGGCGGCAGATACCAGTTTAGGTACAAGTAAAAATATCTAACTCCCCTCTCCCTATGGATATTTAATATAGAACAGCCGTAAGCACTCCCTGATGTGAATAAAGTAGGAGAGCTGCTCCATACCTTTGCCTTCACATCAGTGCTGCTGGTTTCAGCTGGAGTCAGGAAAAAAAGAATAGAAGACAGTTACTGTAACTGTACAAAAAGTAAATTTTGCCAGGAGGAGAAGGAGGCTCTAGCCAGGACTTGAAATTGAGTAGCTGACCCAATATTCGGGTCATTCGGGAAATGACCCATTCGGATCGGGTCAGAAAGCATAAAATCTGACCGGATTTATTTATTCTATCCCTAGTAACCACACGCAACTCAGCATGTTTCAATCTTGGGGACAGCATGGACCTCTCAGGCTTCTTTCTTTTTTATTTATTGGACCATTTTTTCTATGCCTCCATGGACCCAACAGGGGCTATGACCCCTCCCTCAGAGAAGTACATCCTCTGGCCCCACTGACTGCTCCTGCCCAGTTCCCTTCAAATTTCTCATGGCTCCCCCCTTTTGTGGCGGGGCCAGGGCAAGGAATCTCCAGCTAACTCCCCTCCCCCACCGGAACACAGCAATCCAGAATCGGGGGGCAGCTGTACAGGAGCAATTGTGGCCATCATGGGTCCTGCCAGGTCCCGGTTTTTCCTCCATTTTTCTCCTGCGCCCTACACCATTGTAATGAGTGGATCACCTGCCTCCACCTCCATGGAGGCAGCCAATCATCCTGGGCATGGGCCAGCCCCTTGCACTTGCATCTGCACTGACCCTCAGCCACTGCTGGGCATCAATCGACAGCGCACAGTGCCAACCCCCTTCCCCCAAGGAAGGAGATGGTCCTCCAGATGTTCAATCCTTTCCTACCCCAGCCAACCTCCTAATGACCTGAGTCCATTCCCGAACCTGGGTTGCCAGCATGGCATGAGGTGTGGCATCCAGCACCTCAACCCTCAGTGCCACAGGGCCAGCCATCAGGCTTCATTCTTGAGGTCCATAAGCTGTCATCTCAACCCCATGATGGAAACACAGCGTTGTTGTAAATTGCTGCCCATATATTACTCTATAAACTATGTACTGCGTGCTACATTCTTCTAAACTTTTGTTCTGGTGGTACTTTAAAGTGTAGCAGGTTTAGCATGACCATAGCTAATATCTAGAATGCCTTCTGGCTATTGCTAGGTTTATCCAAAATGAAGACAGAAACAAAACAAAAGGAAATATAAATTACATTTATTGTTACATAATGTATGCCATAACATGCAGACGACAACAACAATTAGTGGGCTGGTTTATGCTGGAACAGCAGGGACACAGAGCCTTGAGCATTTTTCAGAGAAAGAGCAAACAACAGACCAGATGATTGTAAAAATAATATTATCAATTTCAGATTGTTCCATTGTGTAATTTACATATTTTCTTCATTATTTAATATTACCTTTGCAATATTCCTGGATTTCTAATAATTTTTTTATGACTTTTAGAAAGAAATTCATCAGACATTGATGTGGCAGTCACTGCTGTATTATTTGTGACTGTTATCACACTGTGAGGATTTTATACTGTGACAGCCCTGGTACTCAGAGATAATTGCTCACTTTTAAACTCAAATCAATTTAATTTGCTTTAAACCATAACTGACATGTGTTTACTGATCACATGGAGTGAGTTAAAAGGCCCTCAGCAATGATTTCTTCAGTCTCGTGAGCCTGTGAAATCAAGCAGACGACATGACCTGCCAAATAAATCCCAACATGTAGACTCACTATGTGGGGTTAGTCGTTCCACAAGTTTCCTACTTTGATTTTAGAACAAAAAGAAAACCTTACAAGGAACCATGTTGTTTGGAAACTTTGTAAACTGTCTTTTGATTTACAGTACAGTGTTTATGTTTGTTAAATAAGAAGATATCGCAGCATCCAATAAGTCTTGTCTTCAATGGAGAAAACAAACAAAGGGCATAATGGAAGATTCATATAACATAATTTAAGCTACAGTAACTGCTGGACCTCATATTACTGGTATTGATATAGATTAGCTTAGCTTTGTGGCTGATTTGATTATTCAACCAACTGCTGACTTGTTTAACATCTCCTTTGCATTTTGGTATTTTTCCGAAGGCTTGAAAAATAGCAAAAATTTCAAGAATGCACTATTGTTTAAGGATGGTAATTAATGCCTCTCGGACACATACTGTATCTGTCATCCCATATCTTCGTGGCCAAAATATTTGTGACAATTTTCCATGTTCTGTTGATGCAATACTTCTGGGTCTACTTGTATAAGTTATCAGAACCTGGGAGATGGCTGGCCTATCGGCTCAGCAATAACATTACCACTCGCAATGCCGATGACCCGGTTTGGGAATGAGCCTGGGTCATCGAAGGCTGGCTGGGGAGAGGAAGGATCGAACATCCTAGACGATGCTCTCCTCCTCCTCCTCTGGTAAGGGTGGGTTGCCATTGTCGCTGCAATGCTGCCACCTCAGTGACCACAGGTGGCAGTGCAGACAATTGCATCATGGGAAGGTAGGCACAGGCCGGAGACCAGTAGGCAGTACACTTTGCGTGCATACAAGCCCTGGTCTCTCTAGCATGCCAGCATCTGAGGGGATCAAGAGAAATGCTGGAAAAAAGACAGCCCTACTGTCTGAGGACAACAGAACCCCAGCGTACCAAAGAAGACTGGTCCTGGCCAACACAGCACATCTTCTGATGAAGCCAGTACTGCGGTTTGGGGGAGAGTGCCCTCCACCTATCCCTGCCGGGGGACTGAGGCAGCATGAAGGTAGGTGGTTGACATGGGCAGCTCTAGCAGAGCCAGTCACTTTGGAGTTTCCAGAGGGAGTTCAGACACTGGAGTAACGGGCATAAACAGAGAATAAAAAAAATAAAACTCCGGGAGATATCTAAGGTGGGTTATATACAGTGGTATCCAATAGGCTCAACCACAGGAGCCTGTAGAATTTTATTTAATTCTTCTGGAAAAATGCAGTTCAGTGGGAGTAAATACCTTTAGTCATGCAGGAATCTGTAACATTCTAACCACTTTGCCTGATCCTGGAAGACTGCTGTACACACATCCTTGGAGTTCATTATTACTCTTAGTCTTATTAACTGGGTTTCTGTAAACATTTATTTATTTAGTTAGTTTTTGTTGACCAGGAAAGGAGGGCTAGATGATAACTGCCTATTTTCAGCCTTGTCTGGATGGGGGAGACAGATGTAAACTAACTGAAACTGAACCAGATTAAGCTGTTGCTGGTATTTTAGTGAATTGGGGAAATTTTGCCAGGGCACAGGTGAAACTTTATTACTCTTTTCAAGAAGTGCCTTGGGATCTTTAATGTCTACGTGAACAACTACCAGAAAAGGCAGATGTCACCTCTGTTTAATGTTTTATCTGAAGCACGGCACACCCCAACAGTACAGCATCCCCCCTAATACTGCTTTCAGGTGAAAGCATTTATGGTATGAGCCCAATCCCAGTGTAGAACAAGAGCCCATGATCTTCTGGCCCAAAGACGGATGTGGTACCAACTAATCTGTTTTTATATCTAGGGATAAGAAAATAGAATGTGCAGTTAAGGCAGTGGCATACTGTGCTCTGCCAGGCATCATGACCTGGTAGATCATGGCAGGCCATTGTGTGGGGCAATTAACAGAACAAAAGGATATTTTCTGTCTCTGTCTCTGTTGGGTAGTGTCTAGGTGCTCCTGGGAAAAACCACATGAGCTCCTTAATGCATGGCCTGAAATACAGGACATATTCCACATCAAATTCCCCTGAAGAAGCAACAGGTTATTGGTTGCAAAACGTTGAAAAGAAAAGTTAATCTATCTGCCCATGGGTCAAAATTTTGACTTTTAAGAACAATATATATATATATATACATATATTTAAAAAAATCTTGGCGAGTGAGGTCCATTATAGTCCATGCAGTTTTTTTGTTTTGTTAAATGCTCTGCTAGAGTGTGAACCAGGACTCCTCCCAATGTGTTTTCATTACAGGGTCCTAGGATTAATTTGGTATTCTGGATCATTTAGACATAGTTATCTAAAAATTGACCTCTTAGGTATGCTAAGGCACTCAAATTACAATTTCCATTAGCTGTAATGTGATTCTACTTCAGCATACCCCAGCATTAACCCAGTGCTAATCAACTTTCATATGATTATGATTGTAGCTTCTCATTTTTCCTTATACAGTATTTATGTTTTACTGTTGTTTAAATGTTGGACTGGGAGAGTGGGGGGGAGAAGTGACAAGTGGAATGATTGAGGGAAGTAGAGTATTAGAGGGACTGAGGGAACTAAAAGTGGACAAGGCACCAGGGCCAGATGGTATCCACCCCAGGGTGATGAGGGAGATGGCAGAGGTGCTGGTGGAACCACTGGCAGATCTATTCAACACCTCCCTGGATATGGGATGTGTGCCTCAGGACTGGAGGATGGCCCATGTGATGCCGATATACAAGAGTGGCCCAAAGGATGAACCAGGCAATTATTGGCCAGTCAGTCTCACTTCGATAGTGGGCAAGCTTATGGAGATGATACTAATGGAGAGGCTGGTATCATTTCTAGAGGACAATTACCTCCAGGATGTGAGGCAGCATGGGTTCATATTGGGGAAGTCTTGTCAAACTAACCTAATATAATAGTATGACTGGGTAACAAGAGAGCTGGATAGGGGTCATGCAGTGGATGTCCTCTACTTGGATTTCAGAAAGGTCTTTGATTCAGTACCTCATGGGCAGTTTGGGGGGAAGCTAACTGGCATGGGAATGGGGGCAAAGATGGCAAACTGGATTACAAACTGGCTGCATGGGAGACTACAACAGGTGGTGGTGGTGGATTCCCAACACCTAGACCAGCGACAAGTGAGGTGCCACAGGGCTCAGTGCTGGGCCCAGTGCTATTTGGGCTCTTTATCTCAGACATCATGCACAGAGTGGTGAGCAAGGCAAGTCTGTTTGCAGATGCTACCAAAATGGGTGCAGTAGTAGGCGAGGAGGAGGGATGAAAGCAACTGCAGGGGGATCTAACCATACTGGAGGAGTGGTCAAAGAGGTGGCAGCTAGGGTTCAATGAGAAGAAGTATAAGGCTATGCACTTCGGAGCAAAGAACCCAAGGATAATACTGGTTGGGGGGATGGGGATTACTGAGGAGAAGTACCTAGGGGTGATGATAACAGGGAGCATGAACAATTCTGCCCAATGCAGGAAAGTGGCAGCGAAGGGAAACAAGATGCTGGGGTGTATAGAAAGTGGGTTCTCATCCAGGCAGAGGGAGGTGATCTTGCCCCTCTACAAATCACTGGTCAGGCTGCACTCGGAGTACTGTGTGCAGTTCTGGAGGCCATACCTGAGGTGGGATATCAAGCTACTGGAAGGAGTGCAGCGGAGGGCAATGAGGGTGATTCAGGGAATGGAAGGGAAAGACTACGAGAACAGGCTGGGGGAACTAAATATGTACACCCTGGAGGAGAGGTGGGATGGGGGGACATGATTGTAACTTTCAAGTATCTGAGGGGAATCAACAAAGATAGAGCCGATGGGGTTTTTAAACTGGGGAAGGGAAGGGAAGGGACACTAGAGGGCACTGGCTAAGAATAGAGGAGGGAAGATTTAGGAGGGAGATGAGGAGGCAATACTTCACAGAGAGAGTGGTTTCGAAGTGGAAGACCCTACCAGAGAGGATGATATCATGCAAAACTGTGGGTAGCTTTAAAAGAGCATGGGACAGAGAAGAGGGGTACAGGTAGGTGAGTCTGAGAACAGCCGAGGGCAGACAAAATGGGAGGTGGGTGGAGCAGCTGCAACTCAGGGACACTAGCTGCACACTCGAGCAGACATTGATAGACCAGGAGGTCTGTTTCTGCTGGCACATTCATATGTTCATATGTTCGTACTATTAAAGCAGGTTTAATTTTAATTAAACCTCTTTAACATAAAAAGAATGGAAGAATATTGTTATACTGTATATCATTTCACCCATACTGTATATCTTGCCACAGTTAAGTCCATTTTATAAATAAAAATGTTCCAGTACCACTGTTATTTTCTTTTGTGAATTTTCATTAAAATGAACTCTTTATTATTTTTTATTTCCAGGTCGTTCAGTTCTTGAATTTGCTTTTGCTGGCCAGAGTCTTTAGTTTTAATGTTTATAATAGCTGTAATGGGAAAGGTTCATTTTCTGCCCATGTAAGAACTTACAGAGATTTAAAATAAAAGAGTTGCCATGGATAGGACATAAATGGATTACCCTACCCCCTTGATAAGAAGTAAGTTTTCAGTCCTGGTATATCACCCTTCTATGGCCCTATTTAGGACACAAGGACCCAAATTATTCACCAGGTCTAAAAGATTTCTTCAGCTCTTGTTCACATAGAAATCAGAGGACATTCTTTGTACCAGTAATTCCTCCTCAGTATTAGAAATTTAGGCCTTTCCCTTAAGTGGGAATTAAGATCACCCATTATTAGTTTCTGGAAACCTATACAGTACATCACTTGCTTTATGTTCAAGCTTTATTCCATCCAGCTCCTGCAGGGCATGCCACAAGAAGTGTTATAAAAATACCCTAGCTGTGCCTTTCAGAAGAACTGCCTTGGGGAGGTGAGCCTTTGCAGTAAGGGCCCCCACCTAGCTAAATGGGCTCCCCCATGCCACTACAAGCGTTACCCGACCAGGGCAATTCAAATCCGAAATTTGGACGTCCATTTCCTCCCCTGAACATTGCTACTGTCGCACTCACACAGGCCAAATTTAGCCTTCCACGTGCACCTTGTTACTCCGTAACTCACTTGCACTACCTAGTAGGTCCTTAGAAGTTCACTACCCCCCTCTCTCCCCCACTATTCTACCTATCTACACATTTACCCGATCTACTAACTCCAAACAACCCCATACCGCTACCTCCACCTCCACAATGGCTAACCACTCCTGAACCTACTGCTAGTCACCTACTGTTTTTTCCCTCCTCACCCTTTTAGCCTGTAGCCTACTCTCACGTAATGGCTTTACTGACTCCAAAGATTGATCCTTCAACTGTCCCCTCCAGGAACTGACTATGCTACATAGCTGCTATCTGGGAGTACCCATAGCTTGCACTTCAGTTTGACTTTCGCACTTTAATTACCTCTGTGGACATGTGACTACGTCCCCCTTGTTTTCTATAACTAAGCAAGGGCTTTGACTATGTTTCTGTATATCCTACTCTATCATTTGTAATTTGCAACACGCAATTTGTACTAAGTCCTCTACTTAATGTGTATTTGACAATGCCTATTAGCTGCTACTGTTTTCCCCTCAATGTATGTACCTATTTGTTCACCCTTCCCATGTTTGACAAGGATCCTTTGTGTAGCCCCTTTGTTACCCGGGGTTACTAGAATCCCAGTAAGACCTAGTGGTAGGCAGGGAAGGCAGCTTGTGAAACTCCAGTTAAATGGGTTTCACACTGTCTCACTCTGTCCTCAGTCACAGCTGAGACTTGAGAGATGACATCACTATAGAACTGTCGCAGCTGCATGAGCCACTTTGGAATCTACAGCTCAGGGAGTGAGTTTAGAACTTTGGGAAATTCAAAGTCAGTCTTCCGTTTGTCCTTAAGCAAGAAGGAAGCATCAGTCTGCTGTTTGATCTCTCACTAAGAAAAAGGAAGTGTTCCTGTGTTTACCTTTTTTAAAGTGGTGGAGACTGCTCCCCCGGTCTCAGTGCCCCCCTCCCTCTGGGGAGAGGGCAGGAAAAGTTCTCTGTGGGTTCCAGGGGCAATCTCCTTCTCCCACCATGGAAGGAAAGCTGCCTGTTTTAATTTAGTCTGTTCTTGTATAACAGTAAAGGTTATAGTACTTCGCCTGTGGGGCACCTGCAACGAATGGGTGAGTGTTTGGCTCCATTTGAAGGGGCAAACATATTGTTTTCTTCAGTTGGGAAATGAATGTGGACTGCTATTTGGGAGGACTATGTCAACTAGGACAAACAAATAGAGCAGTCAAACAGTTTAAAGTTTTAAATGGATTTAAAGTTCGCTGTAGAGGGGGTGCTTCAGGTCATCCACCGTTCAATCTACATTTTAAAGTTCTAAAGTTTTCTGTGTGTATCCAGAGAAATGGCCGGGTATGGGCTGTGGGAGCTGAAGGTGGGAAAACCCCCCATCTTTAGTAACCAGGTCCACCTCTACGGATTTCTTCTGTGTTTTTGCTACTTGCCTCATGCACCTGGCCAGTGATGGGGTGGGTACCCAGACGTGGGTCGCAACTTGAAAATCTCTCTAGGAGTCGCAGACTCTAAGTGGTGTAGGGAGCCACAGGATGGGAAAATTACTCCTTGTTTGATGGGAGTTCGATTGGAAGTACGAAAACAAATCTCTCTAGGAGTCGCAGACTCTAAGTGGTGTGAGCCACAGTTTGGGAGTCTCCTTGTTTGATGGGATGTCTTTCCAAGTAAAGTTTGGGTTCATTCTTCAAGTGGACGTCAGTCGAAGTGGCCAGGGAGCCGGCCAGTCGGACTATGTATCCAAAGCGCATGTAAAGTCCGGGCTGAGTGCCTGGTGGGTCCAAAGCCAGACAACTGTAGTAATGTGTTCATTCCTCAAATGAACCGCTGTGTTAACCTCTAATCTGCACATACAGTAACGTAGCCCTTTGGGGGACCATGCAATGCTTTGTTTATGTTCAGTTAGTTAATAAATAAAGCCACACTGAAAAATCCCAATTCTGGTTCTGGACATTACAGTTATTGCTTCCTGTAGTTGGATTTACTTGGGTGCCCCTGTGCAGAGTAGCCAAACCTAGGTCCCTTGTGCCAGGTCACCTCATCCTTCCCCGAACCCAGGTCCCCCACTGGGTATTGCTGCCAAATGCCAACAGCATGCCACTGTCATTTTAGTAAAAAGGCAGGGGTGGGGACCCGTGTGTTACATTTGTAAAAGAGCTTTTAGCTCAAAGGTTGTAATTCCGATTTCTCAATAAATAAATAAAAATAAATAAAATGTAATACTAATTATCGATTATTGCAGACAATTTTAAACAAACACTAAACAGGGACTGGATAGAAAACAAAGGAATATAAGAGGGTCAAACATAGGGAAGATGAAACTGTAAGAAAGAATAAAATAGAGAAATATCAAACTGAACAGTGAATGGATAAGCTAAAATATAAAATGCATATATATTTCTGTCATCACTTCTCATCGCCCTCTTAACAGAACTATTCAGGCCTAATAGTGACTGCTGAGAATGTGACTAGAGGGCAAACACGAGTACCTAAAAGCAGGACCTATTGGTAAAACCAATGAACACTTACTCAAAAGCATCATATATTTCCTTTTCTGCTATCTCAGATACCTTCTTACTGTAATCCTGGGCAGCTGGGGTAGGCAGATGGAGTGATCTAAAGGAGATCCCTCAACTTCTGAAATGGAATAAAATGGAATGAATGCATTTCTTTCCCTCGCCTCTAACTGTAGTGCCCCAAAGTTTGTGCTCTACGGGGGTAGTGCTCTTAGCAATGCCCTAGAGGTAATTGCGGGAGGGCACTGTGGCAGAGGTCCCATGGAGATGGGGTAAGAGGCCCCGAAAAAGAAAAGGGTGCCAGTATCCAGCTTGGGCCTTGTGCCTACAGACCATGCTCCAAGGAATTCTCCTACCAGCAATTCATCCCTACAGAATCTCAAGCCTGGGCTGTTTTAAAAGAAAAACTTTTCTTTTGCAATAGTTTCCCTTGTTGTTGCTCTCTTGGAACCCCTCCCCTCCTGTAAGCAGGCAGCACGAGGGCACAGCAGACCACGTGCTGGGACTGTTGTCCCTGGCCAGTGCAAAGGAATTCTTTTTTCCATTTTTTTTTTTTTTTTTTTTTTTTAGTGTAATGCAGTTGGACTTGGGCTTCATGTGATGGAACTCCATACATGGAAGTAGAAGCCCCAACAGTTGTTAGGGCAGTTTTTGAAAAGCAGTTCAGCTGGACTGATGAGGCAGAAGAGAGTGTAGTGATGACCCAGAGGCTTACCTGTTGTTGAAGTGGGCTTGTTAACTCTGATCCTTCCCTTTGGCCAGTGCAGTCAATCAACAGATTAGTCCCCCAAAGTTGCTGGCTGTGCGGTGTGGGCTCTGTTTATCCCTATTTTTATTTAAAAGTTAAATTCAATCCCTCGTTGGCAGCATTGTCAAGATGAGCCACCTCAGGACCTGGAGCAGCAGCCACTGAGAGAAAGAAAGCTGAGGGAAGGAGCCATGTGGCAGCAGCAGCAGCATGGTATCAGGCATAGTCATGGACCCCGCCTCCAGCACCTCCTTCCTACAGACTCCCCAGCCAGTTCTTTACCTGGGTCAAGGTGGTGAGTTGGTAGCAGCTCTGTCAGAAAGGTACTGTCCATCAGAGAAAGAAAAGGGTGCTCAGTTTAGTATTTAGTGCCAGATGGCACAGGAAATGGCCAAGACCATGAAGGGGAAGGGGCAGGGCCCGAGAGGAAGGACTGCCCAGAGGGTGGAGTCATGGGCTTTGGTCCCCTCCTGAGCCTCAGAAAAGCTCCCAAAGGTTGAAGCAAGAGGTGGGAAAGTCCCAGTATCATTAGTACTTATTTATTAAAATAACTTATGCCCAGGGTGCTAATCAAGGCAGCTGAGGCCGCACAGGTGGGAGAGTTTTCTTCTGATTACCCACCTCCAGATCACCCATTGAGGTGGCTAAAAGTCAGAGTGAGCCAGCAGACCCTGAAAATAGGAGCAATCGGTTACTAAGAGCCCAGTTGGGATAAGGCAACTGCTACAGGACACATCTTAACGTAACCCCATTCAGGCAGGTGCCGTGAGGCTGGGGAACCAAGTGTTAAACAGGGCAAATGCCTGGTGTCTTCCTCACTAAATTTAAAGTGACAGTGTGTCTGACATTACTGAACTGTCACATGAACTGCCCTATTGCCCCCTTGCCATTGAACAGTCAATTCCGTATTATGCCTTTGCAAACTGAGCTGCCAATTCTAACTGAACCACCAGTTCTGTGTTATGCCTTTGCACACTGATCTGCCAGCTCTAACCAAGCCACAAATTCTATGTTATGCTCTTGCCACCGAACTGCCAGTTCTAACTGAACTGCCAACTCTGAGTTTTGCCCTCACAAACTGAGCTGCCAATTCTGTGTTATATTCTGGAGACTAAACTGCCAGTTTTGTACTATACCCTGGTGACTGAACTGCTAATTTTAACTGAACTGCCAGTTCTGTGCCACACCCTGGTGACTGAACTGTCAGTTCTAACTTAACTGCTAATTCTGTGTTGTGCCATTGCAACTGAACAGCCAGTTCTGTGCTTTGACATACAACTATTGAATTGTTAAGTTGGTGTTGTGTCCTACTGCAGCTGAACTGCCAGCATAGTGCTTGCCCCTTGGCAACTGAACTGCTGATACTGTACTTGTCCTATTGCAAATGGACTGCCAGAGTGGTGTTGCACCTAACTATAAAGGAACTGCTTAACTTTCTTCCTTGTAGACTGCGAAGTGCATGGTTGTTCCAGTTAGAGTTAGAGATAATTAGGACAGACCCCTCCAACTACTCATTTTTGCTGCATCCTTACCCCATTAAGGAAGTAAGGTAAGTCTAGGAGCCACCCTGGCTCAATAGTTGATAGCTCTGAAATGTAGTGGGGTGAGAATTTTCTTGCTACATGGATGATGGAAGCAGCAAGACAGGGACAATGAAAGCAGCAAGACAGGGACAACAAAAGTGGCAAGACAGGGATGACAAAAGCAACAAAACAGGGATGACAACATCTCAAGAGATCTGGATTAGAAATCTTTGTTCGTGTTCAGTCTGACCCTAATCGGTGATCTGCCATGGACTCCCTACCAACACCCAGAGAGTCTGGTGAATAGAGAAACCCCTTGTTCTTCAGTGATCAGTGGTCTGCCATGACATCCTACTGATATCAGAATCTTGTAGTGCACCCAGCCTTGCAGTCTGCTATAGCCTTTCCTGAGCAATTGAATTCTCATTTCAGGAGACGAGGAGCATCCTCTGTTGGTCCCCTCCACTGGAAGTAAAGTGTCCCTTATTCCTCCAGGTAGCACTTGTCTTCATTCTCCTCCCTTGAAACCCCTTTTCTGGTGCAACATATTGCTTTGAAAGTCAACAAACAAGTCACCCTTTAGTTAACCAGACCAGTATTTTGAGTAACCCCTAGCCAGGGCTATAGAGTTTAGAATTATTTGCCATTGCTATATGTAATCCCTACACCCCTGCCTTTTTTGCAAATGACAGGTGGTATGCTGTTGAAGTTGACAGCAGTACCAGGTGGGGACTGGGTTCAGGGAGGACTAGGTTACTCGGCACAAGGGCCTAGGTTTGGCTACTCTGCACAGGGGCAACCAAGTAAATCCGAACACAGGAAGCAATAACTGTAATTTCCAATACCAGGAATGGGATTCTAAAGTGTGGCTTTTATTCACATCCAAACTGAACAAACAATGCATAGACGGACCCCCACAGGGCTACATTCCTGGTAATGCAGATAAGAGATACAGAACACTTCTTCAACACTTCAGCCCTCAGGCTCTGAACCCACCAGGTACACAGCCCGGACTCGCATGCTGCTTTGGGTACACAGCCCGACCAGTACACTATTTGGGTTTTTCCTGGCCCGGCTCCCCTGCCGGCCACTCGAACCCTGTCCATATGGCAATGAACACATTTTCCTGGTGGCTCCCTAAACCACCTTAGAACCTTCGACTCCATAAGGGAAATTTCCTTTCAATTCCACATCTGGGTACTTCCCTCAGCACTGGCCATGTGCCTGAGACAAAGTAAAAGATCCACAGAGCAAATCCATAGAGGTGAACCTGGTTACTAATGATGGGGGGGTCTCCCACCACTAGCTTCCACAATCCATACCCGGCCATTTGTCTGGACATTAAACAACTCTTTCTGAAAAGCTTGGCAACTTTTCCCTTGTACTAGACTCGAACATACTTAAACAGCTCTTTCTGAAAAGCTTAGCAGTGTAGATTAAAGGGTAAATGCATAGCACATTTCCTCTACATGTCTTGGCTTTCCCCTTGTGCTGGACTTGAACATACTTTTTCTTTGGCTTAGCCTATTCCTCTAAGCCTCCCACTGATTAAGCAGTCCAATCCCCACTTTAAAACAGTTCAGGTGAAACATAGGCCCCATGGAGAGAGCAGAACTCACCCTTTGGTTGCAGGTGCCCCACAGGCGAATCTTGACAGCTTCTGGTGCCACAACACAAGTTAGAAAATAAGGCAGCTTCTTCCCTAGCTGGAACCAGGAGGTTGCCCCTGGAATAACAGGCAAACTTTTTACCCCCATCCCCTCAGGGATGGGGCACAGAGACCAGTAACAGCGGTCTCCATCACTTCAAGAACAGCTTACTGTGTTCCTCTTGTGGTGGAAACACACACCTTTCCCTAAAAGTAGCTCTATATCAGAGCTTTAGGCTCCAAGAGCCTGAGCACAGACTGCTGTGCTCCTGTCTTCAAGACTGCTCACACACAACTGCTTTACACACTGTTCAAAAACTCCCAACATTCTAACCTAACTCCCATCTGCAGATTCCAATGTGGCTCATGCAGCTGCGATAGTTCTATGGTGATGTCATCCCTCAGTCTCAGCTGAGACTAAGAACAGAGTGAGACAGTGTGAAATCCATTTAACTGGAGTTTCACAAGCTGCCTTCCCTGCCTACCACTAGGTCTTACTGGGATTCTAGTAACCCCGGGTAACAGGGGGGTTACACTCACCCTGGGCCAGGAAAATGACTGTCCGCAGTCATTATTTACCCGGCTTAGGCCATCCCGCCCTATATACTACCTTTGGAGGGGTGTGATCAGGCCCCCTCCTACCATGTGCGAGCACAGGCAGGCAACACTAAGGGCCTAGAAGCCTTTGACTGACATATCAGGCTCTACTGTACCCACTAACTATGGGTGCTTAGTGGCTCTGGTAGAACTGTCCACAGCATAGCCCTAATAGATTAGCACTGCAACCCCTACTGCAGGTCAGGGCCACAGCCTGTCTATCCCCCCTAGCCCTCTAGGAAAAACCTGTCTGCCTCTAACTCAAATCCCAAAACAAAATAAACAGGGGACCTCCCCGACCTTGGGCACCCTGCAACCACACACCAGGAACTAATACCATCTATTACATTACTCCCTCATACCCCCACAACCACACCTGTGGAAGGAAAGGGTTACTACAGTAACAACAGCAATAACAACAACAGTACTTTAAATACTACACATTAAAGTACTAGTTAGGAACTCCGATGAGCCCCTCCTCCTCTTCTTGTCTTCTCTTCTATCTTCTTCAGGAACACCTGCAAGAAAAAAGAAAGACAACACACACTCCTAATCTGCATACACAGTCTATCTAAACCCCTACCATCAAAACACTGGAGAATCCCAAAAAGATTTTTTTTAGATAAGGTAGAAAAACAGTATATACATTAGAAAACAGTAGAAAAACAATGACATTATTTACAATACACATTTGGGGGATGGAGTGCCCTAAAAGTCCCATCTAGTGACCACAGTGCCCGAAGGCTAGTCCATAAAGAGTCTCTCCTGGGCCGGAGCCCGGTGAAGCACAGTTCTAGCAGGCCAAAGTCCTGATGGGGAGAGTCTTTGAGGATAGTTCACACATTCTGGAGTCTGTTAGTATAGGGTGTGTACTGCAATGTCATAAGGATAGAAAAGTTTGGACTTACCAACCCCTTGTAGAAGGAATAATGGCACCGACCTGCTCCTCTGCCGAAGACTCTCCCTGGCAGTATTCTTCCGAAACAGCTGGGCAGACATCTTCCAGGAACTACAGGAGGGCACATCTGGAAACTGCTGGGATGATGTCATCTCGGGAGATGGAACCTTGGAACAGGAACAAAAAGGAAAACAGCTGGTCTGACATCATCCGATTACCAGGCGATGGATCAGGATACAGCTGGGCTGTGTCCCCTCTGGATCTGAAGTCATCTGGTGGGCCAGTCGATGGATTCTGAAAAGTCAGTACACTGTAACACTGATGAATGTGGGGCTCCTGAGCCCTGGATGTCCATACTGGTAGAACAGCAAAGGCACTGCAATGGCTGGTGTGGCAGTATTGACTACCACTGCTCTGCTTTCCATCTGGTAGGCACGGGCACATTTGCAGGGAGGTCCTTGCATTGAGGCCAATAGTACAGGGTGTCAGGAGCTTGAATTATCACCCCATCTGGGCGCACGTAATTCACACTGTGAAAGATTTCACGTCCCTCTCCATCCACTATTCGAACAGTGTCCATAAACAGTGTCCTGCCTCTTTTCCACTGGGTGTATTTTTCATGAAATAGTCTGTTCCTGACGTGCTTGTTTGCACCAGAATGCACACATTTCATTGCTTCAGCCCAGATCCAGGATTTCCTGCTGCTCTCAATCTCCTCTCAGACTCTCCGAGGAAAGGTAGGAAAGGACATCCCATAGATTTCATTCGCCTTCCTACGAGCCAGTCTCTCTTCTTTACTAGCTTTGGTCAACCTGAGATGGCTGACCTGGCTTGGGGGGTGGCCAGTCCTGGTTCTGCCAGCTATGCATTCTCAATGAGACAAAAAAACGGATCCCTGACTTCTTCTTCTTCCTGCACAGCCAGGGCAGTGGCATCACCACTCTCTTCCATGCATTCTTCTGAGGTAAGAGCTTGAGGCTGTGTACCCATTCCTTTTTCACAAGGTCACATAGGTTCCCCCTCTTCTTCTTCCTCACTGAGAATCTGTGCCCAGGAGTGAGTAGTCGTCCTCACTCCTGAGACTATCCACTCTTCACTGGGCGCAGAGGTCGATACCTCCCATTTAAAGGCCTCCTTCATCTCATCTTTTTCTATGAGACTTGGGCTAGGCACCCCCCTTCCAGGGGTCTATTGATGCTCTGTCTGAATTATCTCTCTGCGATACAGCTTCTGAAACATCAGCATATGGTTCTGTCTGCAAATCTGCACCCTCTAGCTTTGTGCCACACTTCCCCGAAGAGCCTTCTTCAACAGGCTCCGCCTGGTACTGCATGTTGCCAACTACAAATTCCTGAACTTTTGTCCATGTGGGAGCCAAATGAATTTTGGGTACTTTAAACAAGCCGTATTTCTCTAAGCACCCCAAACAGTGAGGTACCATGAAGACGTCCCTTCCAGCATTTAAGCATATTAGACACACTTGCACTGGATATCCAGGAATCGCCACATGAGAAGGCAGTTGTCCTCCATAGCAACACCTTTCAAAGTCCCTTAACTTATTTACTTCTGCTGCTACTGCAGCCCGGGCATGATCCTGGTAGCGGGCTGGTCCTGAAGCCATGACTGCAGAGAAAAACAAACAAATGCTCACTGTTACTGAAAGTCCCACTTCACTGAACACTTTCTTTCACTTTTAAAATGGCTCCTCTGCTGCTGTGTTTACATTACTACCCCACCCTGTGATGGCGGCTGCAGCACTCCTGTGCATCAATATTCAGAAATTGGGTCAAGCCACTGTACGTCCGATTTATACATACTACTGATAACTTCACTCAAAACTGCACAAACTTGCACTGTTCTTTTTCCTAGCACATTTATATGATTTGCCACGGGCTTTTCACTTGCTGAAAACATTTCTTTAGCTCACAGTCCCTTAAAGCCTCAGGATTTCAAGCACAGGATTGCCTATAACTAGTGCTGCACATTTTGCTACAACTCACAGTCTCTCCACTGGCTTTAAAACTTTATTCTGATGCTGAACCCATAACTATGCTCACAGCCAATGGCTTAACAGACTTGCTCTAGCTGGTAAAAATTGACACAGTCTTTATTAGCAAAGCGACTACACTGCTGCACACAGATTCAGCTGGCTTTTGGCAGAAAATCACTGTTTTGAGCAATTATTACTGTTGGTACTCACTGTTATCAGTAGCTGTTTACTGCAATGGAAAAAAGGCCTGCAGCCAGCCCTGCAGGCCTCAGAAAGGAAGCGGGTGGGCAGTTCTACCGATCGTCTCCCCGATCATCACACTCACAATCCAGTCAATTGAGATGCAAGTTGAGCCCAATTTTAAACAGAAAAGTCTATTTTTAGTACTTTTACAGTCCTTTTTAATCACTGCAGCGCTCCTCCACCAAGCCAGTACACGCACTCCAGTCACACTCCCTCTCAAATGCTGGGCAGTCACTCTAGAGCTGGCTGGGGGGCGGGACTGATTGCAGCCTCACCAATCACTCGACACAATGCAAATGAGCCTCTTTCCCTCACGAGTGCTCTTCTCTTCATGGTGATCATCGAGCAGGAAAATTTAAACTGCAAAACACTTTTTTTTTTTCTTCGAACTGACTCCATGGCGGGAGCCCATTTCAACCATTTAGCATGGCCTTTAACACAACAAGTCTCTCAGTTTACTAAAAAGCATTTCCAACGTCCAGGGCACAATTTTCCTGTTGCTACCCCTAGTCTTGCACACTTTTCTTTATCACAACAGTTCTTTAGAAAGCATTTCCAATGCCCAGGGCACAATTTTCCTGTTGCTATCTCTAGTCTTCCACACTTTTCTTTATCACACAGTTTACTAGAAAGCATTTCCAATGTCCAGGGCACAATTTTCCTGTTGCTACCCCTAGTCTTCCACACTTTTCTTTATCACACACAGTTTTTTAAAAGCTGGCAAAAATGCTATAAATATTTATCGCAGGGCAAGGGCATACTCTTTCAACTTTACTGCTCCTTGGTAAACAGTTGGCATTTTAACAGCAGCAAATGAACTACAGCACACAGTGACACACTAGTTAACCTTGCTTCAGCTTCCAGATAACCAAAATGCTAGCCCCTTGCCCGAGCACCTTTCCTCCCTATTTTAAAGATCCCAGCGGTGCTTCCATTTTTTAATCCCTACACCCCTGCCTTTTTTGCAAATGACAGACGGTATGCTGTTGAAGTTGATGGCAGTACCAGATGGGGACTGGGTTGGGGAGGACTAGGTTACTCGGCACAAGGGCCTAGGTTTGGCTACTCTGCACAGGGGCAACCAAGTAAATCCGAACACAGGAAGCAATAACTATAATTTCCAATACCAGGAATGGGATTCTAAAGTGTGGCTTTTATTCACATCCAAACTGAACAAACAAAGCATAGATGGACCCCCACGGGGCTACATTCCTGGTAATGCAGATAAGAGATACAGAACACTTCTTCAACACTTTAGCCCTCGGGCTCTGAACCCACCAAGCATACAGCCCGGACTTGCACACTGCTTTGGGTACAGCCGACTTATTATATTGTTTTTTCCTGGCCTAGCTCCCTAGCTGGCCACATGACCCTGTCCATAGGCAATGGACACATTTTCTTGGTGGCTCCCTAAACCACCTTAGAGCCTTCAACTCCATAAGGGAAATTTCCTTTCAATCCCACATCTGGGTACTTCCCTCAGCACTGGCCAAGTGCCTGAGGCAAAGTAAAAGATCCACAGAGCAAATCCATAGAGGTGAACCTGGTTACTAATGATGGGGGGTCTCCCACCACTAGCTTCCATAATCCATACCCGGCCATTTCTCTGGACATTAAACAACTCTTTCTGAAAAGCTTGGCAACTTTCCCCTTGTACTAGACTCGAACATACTTAAATATCTCTTTCTGAAAAGCTTGGCAGTGTAGATAAAAGGGTAAATGCATAGCACATTTCCTCTATATGTCTTGCCTTTCCCCTTGTGCTGGACTTGAACATACTTTTTCTTTGGCTTAGCTTATTCCTCTAGGGGCCTCCCACTGATTAAGCAATCCAATCCCCACTTTAAAACAGTTCAGGTGAAACATAGGCCCCATGGAAAGAGCAGAACTCGCCCTTTGGTTGCAGGTGCCCCACAGGTGAATCTTGATAGCTTCTTGTGCCACAACACAAGTTAGAAAATAAGGCAGCTTCTTCCCTAGCCAGAACCAGGAGGTTGCCCCTGGAATAACAAGCAAACCTTTTACCCCATCCTCTCAGGGATGGGGCACAGAGACCAGTAACAGCGGTCTCCACCACTTCAAGAACAGCTTACTGTGTTCCTCTTTTGGTGGAAACACACACCTTTCCCTAAAAGTAGCTCTATATCAGAGCTTTAGGCTCCAAGAGCCTGTGCACAGACTGCTCTGCTCCTCTCTCCAAGACTGCTCACACACAACTGCTTTACACACTGTTCAAAAGCTCCCAACATTCTAACCTAACTCCCATCTGCAGATTCCAATGTGGCTCATGCAGCTGCAATAGTTGTATGGTGATGACATCCCTCAGTCACAGCTGAGACTGAGAACAGAGTGAGACAGTATGAAATCCATTTAACTGAAGTTTCACAAGCTGCCTTCCCTGCCTACCACTAGGTCTTACTGGGATTCTAGTAACCCTGGGTAACAGGGGGGTTACATATAGAGTTTAGAATTATTTGCCAGTGCTATAGAGTTTAGAATTATTTACCATTGCTGCAGAGTTTAGAATTATTTGCCATTGCTATAGAGTTTAGAATTATTTGCCATTGCTATAGAGTTTTAAATTAATTCGTTGCTGTTGTTATAGAGTTTAGAATTCTTTGCCATTGCTATACAGTATAGAATTCTTTACTGTTGCTATTCAGTTTAGAATTATTTGCCAGTGCCACAGAGTTTAGAATTCTTTGCCATTGCTATAGAGTTTAGAAATCTTTTCCAGTGCTATAGAGTCTAAAATTCATCGCCATTAGAGTTTTAGAACCTTTGCAGCCTCAGAGCTTCAGCATTCCATTAATGTCATACAGCCTTTTAGTCTTGAAAACTGCTTAGAATATAATGACCTAATAGAATTTAGAATCTTTGACATTGTTCATATTGTTAGCTGCCCATTACCATATTTCCAGTGGTCCAGTTTGTCTGGATTCTGTGGTGACACTTGCACTTCTCCATAATAGAAAACCTTGTGATTGCATCTGAAGTCATGTCTGCCTCTCCTTGCAAGTCAGACAATTATTAGGTCTGAGTGAAGAGGAATAAACTTGTAGTCCCTCTGACGGTGGCAAGAGGTTGTGCCCACTGCATATCCAACACTAATTAATGCCACATAACTAAACAGAAACAGGTTTCCCCTCAACATTATACTGATGCACAATCGCAAGGGAAGAAGAAAATAGGGTAAGATCCTCTTTAGGAAGCAATATAGCCTAGTGGATAAGAGCACTGAGCTGTAAACCTGGGGACGTGGGTTTGAATCCCCCTCATAGAAACATAAAAGATGATGGCAGATAAGGACCATGTGGCCCACCTAGTCTGCCCTTTTCCCTACCTAATGCATTACCCAGACCCTAGCTGATCTGCAGCTGACCCTCTCTTCCCTATTGCGAGAGTACTCTTATGTCTATCCCATGCATTCTTGAGTTCTCCTACCATTTTTGCCCCCACCACCTCTGCAGGGAGGTTGTTTCAAGCATCCACTACTCTTTCTGTGAAAAAGTACTTCCTAACATTGTCCCTGAGCCTACCCCTTCTAGCCTCATATTTTTTAATTTTATTTATTTAAACATTTTGTTAATTGGTGGCAGGAGGGTGGGGTGCCGCCCGCCCGGCTGATGGGGGGCGGGTGGTGGGGCTCCGTGGGTAGGGTGGGGTGGGGTGGGGGCCACTAGATCACCAGGGTACTTGGACCTGGGGGTTGACTCTAAAGCCCACGATCGGGCTTCACGGTCCACTGGACCACCAGGATATGTTCTTGGGGTTGAACTTTGTTCTGCCCATAATCGGGCTAGTGGGGGTGGGAGTTACTACAGTTTTGCCGTGATCGGGCCAGTCAAGGGGTGGGAGTTACTACAGTTTGCCCACAATTGGGCCAGTCGGGGGTGGGGATTACTATGGTTATGCCCGTGATTGGGCTGCAGAGAGCGTTGGTCCCAGATGGCTGCTACCTGGCAGGGCGCCAGGCGCAAGTCGTTGGGGATTGGCGCACCTGCATGCTAATGGCATGCAAATGGGGCCATAAGTAGATGCAAATGGCCCCCCCTGCACCTTGCATGAATTATGGCCCCATTTGCATGTCACCTTTTGAATATCAGAAATTTGCGCATGGCGCAATGGAACTTGCGCCACCACATCTTGAATGCTTCACTCTGACCACTTGCGGTGGTGCAAGTTCCACTACACCATGCACAGTGGCTGTGGCCAGGGGGTGATATTCAAAGGAGTTGCTCAATAGCGCAACTCCATTGAATATCGCCCAGGCCACACCCCAGTGCAACTATTTTGAGCAGCGCAAGGGCTTGCACTACAGAATGGCGCAGTTTGAATATCCAGCCCCATATTTCCAATATAGCAATTTCTTCACAGCACCTCATGAATGTGACAGCTGTCATTTTTCAGCTGCTGGCCAAAATGTTTTGTTTTGCATCCTAAAAGGTGATTTTGCAGTCGCCGTGTAAAATCACCTTTTGGGCAGGAGCTGAAATTTTTTTCTGCCTTTGTTCATGAGGTGGGGTCATAAGAAGGCTATGTTGAAAATTTGGTGTAAAAATATTAAAAAACAATGACATTTTGAGCCTGCATTGAAATTTGAGAATGTAGGCTTGCAACTTTGGCAATTTTTAATATTGTGACCCCAAATTTTCAATATAGCAATTTCTTCACAGCACCTCATGAATGTGTTGGCTGTTATCTTTTAGATCCTGGCCAGAATGTGTTTTTTATATCCCAAAAGATGATTTTGCAGTTGCTGTGCAAAATAACCTTTCGGGCAGGAGTTTAACATTTTCTCTGCACTTGTTCATGAGGTGGGGTCATAAGAAGGGTATGTCAAAAATGTGGGCTACAAATATTAACAAACAAGACAGTTACACTGCCCAACATCATCAATTCTACTTTGCATTCTTAAAAGTTAATAAAATGATTCCTTCACTGAAGCAATTTTTGCATTCACTTGCGCTTGTGCAAGGAATGTCTTGGGACTATATGGCATTTGAGAGGTGTGTCACTGCCAAGTCAATTACAGCTGAAACTTCAATGTGCTTGGTAGTATACACCAATGATCAGGCACTCTGGTCTTGATGCAAGTTCTGCTTTGCTGATGTGGCATGTTCTCTAGCTGAAAGAAATGAACCACTCCAATAAGAGAGCACTTAATTTCATCTTGTAACTTAACTCCAGGCATGCGCATTAGAGTTAACACTAACATGTGTGGCTGAGTTATGGTTATTGGCAGCTCCTGCCAGTGTCACCCACCACAATGTATCTCCTCCCCTGGTCTGTCTGTTCCTCTGCTCCCCGACTTCCATATTAGCCATTGTGTGGTTTTACATGTTGGCGGCTCATGCCGCACTCTCTCTCTCTCTCTCTCTCTCCCCCTGGTCCTTGCTCCTTCTGACCCCCCCCCAAGGCTTGTACAATATAGCCATGATGTGGCTTTTACATGTTGTTGGCTTCTGCCACTCTCTCCCCAGTACTTTGCTTCTGCCCATGAGTATATACAATACAGCTGTGGTGTGGCTTTTACATGTTAGCAGCTCCTGCCATACTCTCTCTCCATGGTCCTCATGCCTTCTGAACCCCCCACCTTGTACAATATAGCCGCAGTGTGTGGCTTTACATGTTGGCAGCTCCTGCTGCACTCTCTCTCCCCGGTGCTCGCTCTTTCTAAACCCCCCCAGGATTTTACAATATAGCCCCTCCAAAACAACCACTAGGGCACTGGGGAGTCCACTCCCAGTGTCCTGACATCTTCAGTAAAAAAAAAAACATGAAAAGAAGAACACAGTCCCCAGCATCTTTATTTTTAACCTGTAAAAAAGAAAACGGTCCCTTGTTGTTCCCATCATCTCCCTCCCCCATCCCCACCCTCCCAGTAAGCACCCACCTCCCCGCACCCCCCTTTACCCCATACTTATCTCCGGAGGTCAGTGACTGTGATCTTCTGTGGACCGGGACACATCTGCACTCTTCAGAGCCAAACTGCGAACTGAAGAATAAAGGTAAGTGCTGTATAATGGCTGTCAATTGCGTTTTGAACTTTACGTTGATATCTCAGCCATTTATAGGAATTTTTGCACCAAATTTTCAACATGGGCTTTTTGGGACCCCATCTCATGAACACTGGCACAGTCATTTCATTACTAGGTCCCAAAAGGTGATTTTGCAGTTGCTGTGTGGAATCACCTTTGGGGACTGAGTAACGAAATGAAAATACCACTGTTCATGAGGTGGGGTCTCAAAAAGCCCATGTTGAAAATTGGCTACAAAAATCCCCACAAAATGCCCAAATTACATGCAGTTTTTGAAAATTTTCTGCTCATGCTCGTAACTTTGCCGGTTTTTAATACTTTCACTCAAAATTTTCAACATTGCCATTTTTTTACACCACCTTATTAGCAGTATAGCTGTCATTCTTCATAGAAACATAGAAACATAGAAACATAGAAGTTGACGGCAGATAAGGACCGCAAGGCCCATCCAGTCTGCCCATTTCTTTTTCTACCTTATAAATGTGCCATCGGCCTTTGCTCTGTCAGTGACCTATCTATTCATAGTCATTTGTATTGCTCCTTATGCCTATCCCATGCCTGTTTGAAGCCCTGCACTGTATTCATAGCCACCACTTCTTGTGGTAAGCCATTCCATGCATCTACCACCCTTTCTGTGAAAAGAATTTCCTCACATTCCCCCTTAATCGGCCTCCCTCTAATCTCATGCTGTGTCCTCTTGTCCTGCTATTTTTCTTATATTTAAACATGTTAGACTCTTTCACCTTGTTTATGCCCTTAAGGTGTTTAAATGTCTCGATCATATCACCTCTCTCCCTCCTTTGCTCAAGGGTATACATATTGAGCTCCGTTAATCTGTCCTTATATGTCTTCTGATGCAGTCCCTGCACCATTTTGGTTGCCCTTCTCTGGACTGCCTCAATTTGGTTAATGTCCTTGTGAAGGTGTGGCCTCAGTACTGCACGAGTACTCAGATGGGAGCCTAACCAGTATCTTGTACAGAGAGGATTATTACCTCCCTCTTACGACTTGTGATACCCTACTAATACACCTAACACCCCCTAGCCTTACCTACTGCTTTAGGGGTCTGCTTGGATGATTTTAGGTCATCAGTGATGATGATGCCCAAGTCTCTTTCTTCCTTTGTGACTGCTAGCAACTCCTCCCAGCCTATAAGTGGCTTCAGGGTTTCTCTTCCCTATGTGCATGATTTTGCACTTCTTTGCATTAAATCCCAGTTGCCACTCTTCTGACCATTCTGCTAGTTTATCCAGATCTCTTCTCATTCTGCCCACCCATCTGGATCATCTACTCTGTTGCAGATCTTGGTGTCATCTGCAAACAGACAAGCCTTACCCTCTAGTCCATCTGCGAGGTCACTAATGAAGATGTTGAATAGGACTGGCCCCAGGACTGATCCTGAGGTACCCACTTGTGACTTGCATCTCTTCTGACTGTATACCATTTACCACCACTCTCTGTTTTCTGCCAGTCAACCAGTTTGCCACCCAGTTGACCAACTTCTGACCCACCCGAGCCTACCTAGCTTATTTATCAATCTTCTATGTGGAACAGTGTCAAAGCTTTGCTGAAGTCAAGGTAGGCAACATCAACTGCTCCCCTTGGTCCACCACTCTGGTTACCCAGTCAAAGAAATCTATGAGATTAGTTTGACAGGACCTTCCTTTGTAAACCCATGCTGTCTTGGATCCTGTGCCCTATGGATTCCAGGTGTTGCACTATCCTTTCCTTGAAGTGCCTCCATAATCTTGCCCACTACTGAGGTAAGACTGACGGTCTGTAGTTCCCGCCTCCTCCCTGCTACCACTCTTGTGGAGTGGGATCACATAAACCTTTCTCCAGTCTTCTGGGACCTCTCCTGTGCTCAGAGACTCACTAAACAATTCTGCTAATGGCTCTGCTAGTTCCTCCTTTAGCTCCTTAAGTACCCTGGGATGTATGCCATCAGGTCCCATTGCCTTATCCACCCTGAGCTTAGCAAGCTCTTGTGAGGACCCTTTCTTTTGTGAAGGGAGTAGTGCTCACCTCCCTCCCCTGTGTCCATGATGCTGAGCTGTGGGCCCTGCCCTACCTTCTCTTCAGTAAATACTGAGCAAAGTATCTATTTAGGATAGATGCCTTTACAGGGTCCTCCTCCTCACATGCTCCCTTTTCTCCATTAAACAGCAATACCCCCTCTGGACTTTCTCCTTTCACTAATGTATCTATAGAAAGTCTTGTCACCTTCTTTTACTGTTCGTGCTAGTGTTTCCTCAGTTTGGGACTTTGCCTGCCTTACTGCCTTACCTGCTTCCCTTAGGGCAGTTTGGTATGCCTCCCTATCTTCATCCCGCTGTGTTCCCTTATATTTTCTGAAGGCCAGCCTTTTGGCTCTGACCTTTTCTGCTACTATATTTGAGAACCAAAGTGGTTTCCTTCTTCTTTGCACTTCCTTTTCTGTCTAACACAATGGGATGTTGCTTCAAGTATTGTATCCTTAATGCTTGCCCACTTTGCCTGTACCTCCTCACCTGTGTTTCTTTTGCCAGGGCTAGCTTAACTCTGTTGGCCATCTTATCAAAGTCAGCTCCTCTGAAGTCCCATATTTTTGCCTTGGAATGGGATGATTTAGATGTAGTAGCCAAATTGAACCATACCATGTGATTGTCACTGGCCCCAGGTGACCTTCTACCTGGAGATCTGTGATCCCTTCTTTGTTAGTCAGTACTAGATCTAGGATAGCCCTGTCTCTTGTGGGTTGCTGTACCAGTTGTTTGAGGCCCTCCCCTGCAGGGAATCCACTATGAGTCTAGTTCTGGCAGATGTTCCTGCTGGTATTGACCAATCTGTATCTGGCATGTTGAAGTCTCCCATTATCAGAAC
Organism: Neoceratodus forsteri; assembly: GCA_016271365.2. Classification (NCBI taxonomy): domain Eukaryota; kingdom Metazoa; phylum Chordata; order Ceratodontiformes; family Ceratodontidae; genus Neoceratodus; species Neoceratodus forsteri. Next base: position 765,841,615 of record CM057451.1, read on the forward strand.
CTCCCTTTAGCTGTCATGTTTTGTATATCTTCTAACAGTAATGTGTCTATGTCCTCCCTCTGGTCTGGGGCCTGTAGACAACCCCAGTTCTTATGGCTGTCCCATTACCTGTTTCCAGGGTGACCCACAGTTCTTCTGGCTCCTTATGTGTATTCTGAATTTCTGTAGCTTTGATATTTTCATTAACATACAGGCTGCACCCCTCCCCCCTTTTTCGCCCGACCTCTTCTGAACAATACATATCCAGGTACTGAAGTCTCCCAGTGTGGTTACTGGTAAACCACGTCTCACTAATTGCTACTATGTCCAGTTTAGCCTCTGACATTGTGCCTGCAGGTCTGGGATCTTATTTCCCAGGCTGTGACATTTGTACATGATTTTCCATTGGCCAGATTTTGGTGTGTTAGTTGTTGGGTGAAGTTTGGCATTACCCCTGTGCATCGTATGGGGAGACAAACCTTTTTCTTACCTGGTGATGCAAATGAATGGCAAACACGCTGAATTCCTGTTTGACCACTAGCTGAGGGAGGGTGTTCTTCCCATTCGACGATGGGTGCTGCACCCTCTCCCCATTTGCTAGTTTAAATATTCTGCAAAGGCGTCAAACTTCTGCCTCAATGCACTGACTCCTCTTTAGTCAGATGCAGTCCATCAAATTTAAAGAACTTTCGCTCCCAGAACTGTTGCCAGTTCCCTACAAATCTGTGTCCTTTTTCCTGGCACCAGTCCTTGAGCCACGTGTTTAGCTCCCCTATCTCCCCTTCTCTGACCTTCCGTCCATCTGCTCCCTTCTCCCAGACTGGCAGGATCTCAGATCTTCACATCCTACCCGAAATATGTTTTCACACCTGTGGCACAGAATGGCACCATTCCTGTGCAAAATCACCTTTTGAAACCAATGAACAAAATGACAGTGGCAATGTTCATGAGGTGGGGTCCCAAAAAGACCATTTTGAAACTTTGGTGGAAAGACTCTTAAAAATGGCATTCACATGTGGTCGTTGAAAATTTTCTATGCTCACGCATAACTTTGGTCATTTTCAATATTTGCACTCCAATTTTTCAGTATAGCCATTTTATCACACCACCACGTGAACAATACAGCAATAATTTTTCACATCCTGCCCCGATCGTGTTTTCGCACCTGTGGCATGGAATGGTAGTTTCCCATGGATTTACAAATCTTCACCTATGAGATTCATGAGGTGGGGTGAAAAGAAGATTATGTTCAGAATTTAGGGTCAAAATATTACACAAATATTACAAAATGACAAAGTTATGCCTATTCATTGCAATTTCAGTATGTACCCTCATAATTGTGGAAATCTTACAAATCTTACATATCTTCACTACAGATTTTCAACTTAGCCTTCTTATTACCCGAGTTTATGTATGTCACAGCTGTCATTTTTCAAATCCTATCCAAAATGTGTGTTTTCTCCTGTGGCACAGAATGGCGTTCTACTTGCTCAGAATTATGTTTTAAAGCAGATTTGAAAATTTTGTCTACCACCTATATGTGCTTGGGGTAATAAGATGGCTATACTGATAATTTGGTCACACATCTACAGAGGGGTGGGTGCTCAGGGTCTGACGGACCTTGCGCTGCCACACAAAAGTAAGGAACATGATGAAGCATGGGAGCTCAGGGCCTGAACAAACAGCACTTTAGAGGTGTGTCACTGCCGAGCCAATCACAGCTGAAACTGCTATGGGCTTGGCAGTGTTGACCAATGACCAGGCACTATTGTCATGACAGTAGTTCTGCTTGCTGACATGACATGTTCTGAAATGAACTGCTTCAATGAGACAGTGCTTCATTTCTTTCTGTAGCCGTAACTCCAGCCATGCATGTTACAGTTGACACAAATGCACATGGCCAGAGTTACGGTTATTGTCAGCTCCTGCCACCCACCACACTCTCTCTCTCCCTCTCCTTCTGGCCTTTGTTCCTCTGCCCCCTGGCTTCTACATTAGCCACAGTGTGGCTTCACTTACTGGCGACTCATATCACCTGGTAGGGCTGCATGCCCATTGGTTCAGAGCAAGAGCCAATGGGCATGCTGCCCATACCGTACAAGGCAGTCCAGATATGTGAATGAATGCAAAGAGGCATACTTTCCCCTCCAACCCCTCTGCAATGTTGCCTATGAAGAGATTAAAGAGGACTGGCCCCAGCACTGATCCCTGTGGCACCCCACTGGTCACCCCCCTCTTCTTAGACTGAATGGCATTTACCACCACCCTCTGTGTCTTGTCACTCAATCAGTTTCTGACCCAGTTTGTATTTCTTTGGGATTTTCAACTTAGTGGCATAACTTGGCCATTTTTTTATATTTTTTCCCCAAATTTTCAACATACCTTTTTGGGGACACCGCCTCCTGAACAATGCAAGTGATGTTAGGTAAATATGCATGAAATCAGCATTCAGGCAGGAGTTGAATATTTTCTCCACCATTGTTCATGAGGTGAGGTCATAGGAAGGTCATGTTGAAAATTTGGTGTAAAAATATTAAAAAAAACAATGAAGTTATGAGCCTGCTTTGAAACTTGCAAATGCAGGCTCATAACTTTGGCAATTTTCAATATTTTGACCCCATGGGCTGGATATTCAAAAGGGTTGTGCCATGCGCAATAGGGTTGCACCTGCGCAAGTCTGAAATTGCACCATTCTGCCATATTCAGCAGGAGGCAGTTGCGCCCCCCCAAGTCATGCTGAGCAACGGCGCAATGCTAATGAAGGCATGCTCAACTGGAGGGGGAGGAACCATGCATAAACTGCACAGCCCGATGATATTCAGCCGGGCTTTGCAGGTTACAGGCACAACCCCAACCTGCGTCTGCACAACTTTGAGCAAAAAAAAAGAAGTAAGTCGAGAGCCACCCACAGGTGAGCTGCCACATTGCAGGGCACAACACAGCAGCTGCCACCTGTGGGTGGCCCTCTACTTCTTCCCTGTGCCCCCCTGCAGCCCGATCATGGGCATAATAGTAACCCCCACACTGGCCCGATCGCAGGCTAAACTGTAGTAACTCCCACCCCCACTAGCCCGTTCGTGGGCAAACCAGTAGTAATGCCCACCCCCCACTAGCCCGATCACGGGTAGAACAGAGTTCAACCCCCCCCAAGAACAATATCCCTGGCAGTCCAGTGGACCATGAAGCCCAATCGCGGACATTGAGTCAACCCCAGGTCCAAGTACCCTGGTGATCTGGTGGCCCACCCACCCACCCATGGAGGTCCCACCACCCCGCTCCCGTCAGCGGCGGGTGGCAGCACCCCATCTGCCTGCCGCCCCGCCGCCAGCCGACTGACTGCTCATGCCACCTGGTGCTCTCTCTTTTCCCCCTGATCCTTGCTCCTCTGAAACCCCCCCAGTCTTATACATTAGCCACAGTGCAGCTTTACTTATTGGCAACTCCTGCCACCCACCACAGTCTCTCTCCTTCCAGTCCTTGGTTCTCTGCCCACCCTGGCTTCTACATTACCCATGGTGCAGCTTCATTATTGGTGGCTCATGCCACCCTGCACACTCTCTCTCTCTCTCTCCCCCCAGTCCTCACTCCTCTGAACCCCCACAGATTTATACATTAGCCATGGTGTGGCTTCACTTATTGGCTGCTCATGCTGCCCAGTGCACTCTCTCTCTCAACGGTGCTCACTCATCAGAACCCCCACTGCCTTATACATTAGCCACAGTGTGGCTTTACTTATTGGTGGCTCCTGCTGCCCAGTGCACTCTCTCTCTGCCCAGTCCACTAGGGCCAGCGGGGCTGGCTTCTCTCACTACCAGCTCCTTGCTGAATTCACACTGCAGCTTCCACCATGTGGCATCCATCGCTCTCGCTGTTGCCTCCTTGCTCCTCCGAAGCCACTGCCAGTACCACACACCACTGCAAATACCTGCATGTGAATGTTCAATATTGACAAATGCAGGAGGTAAGAGATCTCCACAATGGCGGTTGAATAGCCAGTTACTGTGAGACAAAACCTCTTTAGAAAACATTGTGGATTTCATTGCTTCTTTCCTTAGTAGAAATCAAGGATCAGTGACTAAATATGACTTCATTTGGACAGCTTTGAAATGCTCTTTGAGGGGGGAGTTCATAAAAATGGCTTCCAATAGAGTTAGGCATCAGAGGATGCAGATGGAGGATCTTCTTGTATCCATTAAAAGCCTGGAACATAGTTTATCCCGTTCATCACCGGTAGAGATGTGGACTAGACTACATCAATTGCAAGCTCAATATACAGGGCTGGTAGCTCAAAAAGCAGAGTTGGCCCTGCAAAGAACCAAATTTAAATACCTAGAGATGGGGGAAAGGGCAAGTAAGTTACTAGCTATCACGTATCCGTCAAGTAGAAACTTCACAATTTATTGCAGTCTATACAGGGCAAAATGGTCAAGTTGCACTGATCCTCAGGAATTATGAAATTGTTTGGATCTTATTTCCAAGATCTTTACATTGTAGACCCAGTCCTGCGCCCCACTAGCGAAGGAATAGACTCTTAGCTTAGCTCTGTAAGTCTGCCTGAGATTACAGCTGCAGAAGCAGCCCTCTTAGGTGCCCCAATATCCCTAGCAGAAATTCAGCAGGCAGTTCAGAAGCTACCTCCAGATAAATCGCCCGGGCCGGACGGATTACCGAGTAACTTTTATAAAGCCTGTCAGTCTATAATAATACCGGTATTAAAAGATGTGTATAATTATTGGTATAATAATGGGATATCAGACCCAAGTTTTCAGGAGGCTGTAATATCCTTGATTTTAAAACCAGGGAAAGATCCACTAAGTCTTAGCAGTTACCGCCCTATATCTTTATTGAACACGGATATTAAAATTTTAGCAAAAGTGTTAGCAAATAGACTCTCAAAAGTTATGGGTACTCTCATAAGCCACGAGCAAGTCAGATTTATGATGGGAAGATCATCTCAGGATCATATGAGGAAATTGTTGCATCTCCTTTCGGTGTCCAGGGACTCCAGCACGCCAATGGTGTTGGTCTCCCTGGATGCCGAAAAGGCGTTTGATAGAGTCTCCTGGGACTTTCTGTTTGCTACCTTAATCTCAATTGGACTACCCAAAGAATTTATAAGATGGATACAACTCCTATATTCCTCCCCCATGGCCAAAGTCAAGTACAATGGCTTATTTTCCCCCTCCTTCAACTTTCGGGGCACAAGCCAAGGATGTCCATTGTCCCCTGCTGTTTTAACATATCTTAGAGCCTCTGATCCTTAGATTGGCGGGCAATATTAATATTAAAGGGATCCAAATAGGCACTGTAAAATATTCCATCTCAGCGTATGCAGATGACATATTATTACATGTGGAGAGGCCAGGCCTTTCAGTCCCAGCTATTCTAAGTGAGATAGAGGAATATGCTAAAGTCTCATTTTATAAATTAAATCAGGCTAAAACTAAGGTCCTACCTTTAAATAGTAGAGTAAATAAGTAGAACTCTCATTCCTTGGCCTCTTTTGGGGACTGACATATAGTATACTTAGAATCAAGATTTTGAGATCTGGGTACTATAATAAGAACAACCTGGATAGCTTAGTCAAAGCGATAGCCGGGATTTGGAAAGATGGCGGTTGCTTTCTATTTCTTTATGGGGTAGGCTAAGTATAATTAAAATGAACATCCTACCAAGGATGCTGTACCCATTGGGTATGCTAGGCACTTATTTGACAAAAACGTGGTTCCTTAAATTACAAAAGATAGTAAATACTTTCTTATGGAACAAGAAAGGTATTCGCAGATCCTATCTCAAGTTGACAGCCCCAAAACACAGAGGAGGTCTTGCGACCCCCTCTTTCTTTTTATATTATTTAGCACAACATATGAGCAAGCTGGCCTTTTGGAATAAGGAAAGTGGGAATTCAGAATATCTCCCCTTGTGGCTCTCTATAGAAAAATACTTAGCCTCCCAAGCGACTTGTTCATTGGGGGCGCTCTTATATGCCTTGCCATCTCACACCCCTAAGTCAATTAAGAATAATCCCATGGGTTGGTCGTTGAAGGCCTCTCATCAGGCCCAAAAATACTTAGCAGTGAAGTGGTATCAGTCTTTAGATCAACCAGTTATTGGTAAGCCACATTTTAAGATTAATAATGTTCCAATATCCCTCAATTTCTGGCCTCGGCTAAGCCAATGCAAAGCATCGGACATATGGTCGGATGGAAAACCACTTTCTTTTGCTCAATTTCGGAAATGCAATGAGGCATTTGATAAAGAAGCCTTTAAATATATTCAAGTTAGCAAGGCCCTTGCATCCTTTTTCTCCCGGTTCCCGCCAAAGGATCCAGAAGGAAAAGAACTAGCTACGCTTTTTAAGGTAGCCTCCCAACCACACTCAGTTTCTAATATATACAAAACTTTACAGGCATGGGACAGTAGGTTACCATCAGGAGTTTGTTTTTATTGGGTAAGAGAGCTAGGAGTTTCAGAGGACCCTGATTTATGGAAGAAACTCTGGTTATCAATGTACAAATTCATAAAGCAGGACAGAATTAGATTTGTTCATTTTAACATTATGCAGAATATCTATCTTATGCCAGCTAAGCTCTTCAAGTTTGGGACATTAAATACTTCCATATGCAGCAAATGTAAGGGGGACATCGGCTCCCTTTATCATATGATGTGGTTGTGCCCCTACGTGCAGACCTTCTGGCAATCCGTTAATAGCGCTTTAAATCCTATCCTTGGTTTGAAGACCTTATTTACCCCTGAAGTTTGTTTAATAAATTATTTCCCAGGTGATATTCCCAAAGTTAGGAAAGCACATATGATACTTATCTCTGCGATAGCTAAGCTGATAATTATGAGGCATTGGATGGAAGATAAGTCCCCTAATGTAATGGAGGGGTACAAAGAAATTGGCCAGGCATTGCAATTGGAAAGACACATTGCATCTATGCATAATAGATTAGATGCTTATTTTTCTCTCTGGGGTAGCCTGGAGACTCTACTGATAGTTTGGAAGCCATAGTAGCATGTTGTCATATTATAGGTGAGATATACTAAAGATATTGGATAATGTGTAGTCAGGGACGGGGGTAGGGATGGGGGTTTTAAGTTGTGGTATGTATTTTAGCGCCTATAACTTTGGTGTGTTCATGTAATATCTAATGTACTTTGACTGGTGCTCAAACTAATAAAACTTGTTAAATCAAAAAAAAAATATTGACAAATGCTTTTTAATGTCACTTTCAGTGGGGATCTAAGCAAGCCAGAGGAGTGGTCAGTGAGGTGGCAGCTGGGATTCAATGCAAAAAAGTGTAAGGTTATGCACTTTGGGGTGAAGAACCCAAGGAGAGAATACTGACTGGGGGGATTAAGCTGGGGATCACTGAGGAGGAGAAGGACCTAGGGGTAATGATAACAGGGACCATGGACAACACTGCCCAGTGCAGGAGAGTGGCTGCAAAAGTGAACAAAATGCTGGGTGCATAGTGAGGGTTTTTATGTCCAGGTGAAGAGAGGTGATCTTGCCCCTCTACAGGTCACTGGTAAGGCCACACTTAAAGAATTGTGTGCAGTTTTGGAGGCCATACCTAATGCGTGATATCAGGCTACTGGAGGGGGTGCAGAGGAGGGCAACAAAGAAGATATGTGGAATGGAGGGGAGGGACTATGATAGCAGGCTGGGAGACCTGAAAATGTACACCCTGAAGGATAGAAGGGACAAGGGGGACCTGATAGAAACATTCAAGTATCTGAGGGGAATCAATAAGGATGGAGCAGACAGGGTCTTTAAGCTAAGGAGAGGGAGGAACACCAGGAGGCACAGGCTAAGAATAGAGGGGGATGATTTAGGAGGGAAATGAGGAGACACTATTTCACAGAGAGGGTGGAAGCAAAATGGAACTCACTACCAGAATGGGTGATATCATGTAAATCTGTGAACAGCTTCAAAAGGGCATGGGACAGGGAACAGGGGAGATTGAGGGTGAAGTGGGGGTGGCAGTTGTATGATGGGGTGGGGCAGCTGCAAACTAGGGGTGCAAGCTGCACACTCAAGCAGACTTAGATAGACTGGGTGGTCTGTTTCTGCTGGCACATTTGTATGTTCATATGGTATCAGTGCTACACACAGTCTATGATGCCAGTGAACGTGGCAAACACTCAGCATTGACAGATGCTTATTTTGTAATTGGCTTAACTTCATAGGATGGGTAATACATAAAAAACTGGGAACAAGGAATGCAAACTGTGTGAGAGGCCTTTTGGCAGCATGCAATTCTGCTTAAAGTTGAACCAGCATAACAGTCTGTGGTGATTTGCATATGCAGCCCATGATGCTTTGCATTGTGTGGGCATGTGTGATTTTGTATTTTCTTGAAACTTGGCTTCCCAGCCAAATGCCCTTTGGGGTAACCCTTGCCTCAGTGTTTGCGCACAGAGGTTCTTTGTCTTTTAAATAGTTTTTTATTTTAATGGGTTCACCACAACATAACCCAGACAGACCATCTTAGGGTAGCTGGCTCATTCCACTGGGGTGTCAAACAAATGAGGCATACTGATGAGTCCTGGTAGGACGAAACATGTGTCTATGTCATCTGTTAGCACCCTTTGCAAACTGTGCGAGAGGCCTTTTGGCACCATGCAATTCTGCTTAAAGTTGATCCAGCATAACATTCTGTGGTGATTTGCATATGCAGCCCATGATGCTTTGCATTATATGGGCATGTGTGATTTTGTATTTTCTTGAAACTTGGCTTTCCAGCCAAATGCCCTTTGGGGTAACCCTTGCCTCAGTGTTTGCGCACAGAGGTTCTTTGTCTTTTAAAAAGTTTTTTATTTTAATGGGTTCACCACAACATAACCCAGACAGACCATCTTAGGGTAGCTGGTTCATTCCACTGGGGTGTCAAACAGATGAGGCATACTGATGAGTCCTGGTAGGACGAAACACATGTCTATGTCATCTGTTAGCATCCTTTGCAAACTGTGTGAGAGGCTTTTTGGCACCATGCAATTCTTCTTAAAGTTGAACCAGCATAACATTCTGTGGTGATTTGCATATGCAGCCCATGATGCTTTGCATTATATGGGCATGTGTGATTTTGTATTTTCTTGAAACTTGGTTTTCCAGCCAAATGCCCTTTGGGGTAGCCCTTGCCTCAGTGTTTGCGCACAGAGGTTCTTTGTCTTTTAAAAAGTTTTTTATTTTAATGGGTTCACCACAACATAACCCAGACAGACCATCTTAGGGTAGCTGGTTCATTCCACTGGGGTGTCAAACAGATGAGGCATACTTATGAGTCCTGGTAGGACGAAACACATGTCTATGTCATCTGTTAGCATCCTTTGCAAACTGTGTGAGAGGCCTTTTGGCACCATGCAATTCTTCTTAAAGTTGAACCAGCAGAACATTCTGTGGTGATTTGCATATGCAGCCCATGATGCTTTGCATTGTGTGGGCATGTGTGATTTTGTATTTTCTTGAAACTTGGCTTCCCGGCCAAATGCCCTTTGGGGTAACCCTTGCCTCAGTGTTTGCGCACAGAGGTTCTTTGTCTTTTAACAAGTAAGGCAACTGAATAAACACAGAAATGATACAAATGTATTTAAGTCACTACCAAAGCAAGGCTATTATAAGATAGAAACACAGAAAGTGATGGCAGAAAAAGACCACTGGTCTATCCAATCTGCCCATGGGGCCTCTATAGAACCCAACAACCTGGATGAAACCTGGACGTCGTGGCTTATGGAAAGTAATAATATAGCATTTGATGTATTTATTGATTTGATTTTGAGTAACTGGGTAAATTAATTAATTTATTTTGTTATTTATTTAGTCAAAAGGTTTCACCAGAAAAGACACACTGGGCTGGTAATCGGCTTGTTTCCAGATGTATGCTGGGGGAAGGGGATAGGAAATATCATATAAAGCATTTAAAAAGTATAGAGAGAGAATACAGCAATACTATTTAAATGAGAAATAATAAAACTTTAAATGCATATCAGAAGAACATATGCATTGGTTAGGGGAAACAGATAGCCAGGGCAAAGCTAGTGAGGGGGCAGAGGAAGATGGTCAAGGACAGTTCTAGGAGGGAGAAAAAAGTCACAGAGAGAAATTAATGAGGAAGCTGAAGAGGCAGAGCAAATTAACAAGAGAAGGGAGGACAAAAGTTTAGGAAAGTGGTAAGAGAAAGCAGATTGACCAGCTGTAGATTTCCTAGAAGGAATAGCAAGGGAATAAGAAGCAATAATGCATAAAGGATAGCAGGAAGCCAAGAGAGTAGATAAGTAGTAGTAGTAGTTAAACAACTTTATTTATACAGGCATTTTTATGGCTGCAGTGGGTGGAGCCTGCAGACATTTTGCATGTACAAAAGAGCTGATGTCATGTCTTCTGCTTGTGGAACTGGATTAAGGTACAAATAGTCTCCTCTGCCTTACCCTCCTCCAAGAAATGCTTTCTGCCCTCAAATAAATATGCTTTCGTGTTAGTCAATGGTTGCAGATCACTGTTTTCTTTCTTAAATGAGAGGTACAAGAACTGGAACCTGAGTAGTGGGAGGCAGCATTAGTTTTTTGGGGGGGTAAGATCCACCCCAACCTCCACCTGAAAAGCTCCTAAAGATCCACCCCCACCTTTTTGTTGGTTCATGTAGGAGGGGCATGAGGTGGATCTATCATGTTGGAACAACTGACTATCAGAACTGCCTGGGGCATCAGAGCTTATGGTTCAGAAGGAAAGAAAAAGTAATTAAGGAGTGCCTGAAACTACATGCTTATACAGCACTTGTGAAACTGCATCCTGAAATTACAGCACTTGAGGAAAGCAAGCACTTGCAACAGAAGAATGACAACTAAGGTATAAACCCACAAAGGAGTAAAATATGTCACCCAAAGAAGACTATCCCATATTGGATACTAGAAGTGTTTGTTTCTTACAAGATTTTTATACCACACACACACACACACACACACACACACATGCAGCTGAAGCACCCACCCAAACAGCTAGGGGAAGCTCTACATTTTCATCTCTCTGGGACCTGAAGTTTAGCAGTAATGTGTGAAGAGAATAAAGTCTTGTGTTTAGTGCATTTGAATTGGTTTAGTGCTTTGAAGTTAAAATATATAAATCTATATACATAGTGTCATGGGCGCCTGGAAAGGAAGGAGCTACTACTGAAATAAATGTTATTCTGATGATTTATTTATTTATGTGTAAGATTTTAAGTGTAGTTCTGCCTAGGTCACAGACACATAAGCTATAAAAAGTACATTTAAGGATGGATGTATTAGTCAAAGCTAGTAGTAGCAAAATAAAGCAAGAAAAATAATATATTATGTTTTTTTCATTCAATTGTTTAACCAGGAGTGGCACACTAAGCTGAAAGCTTGTTTACAGGGGCAACCTGGGAGCACATGGAAGTTAAGTGGCTTGCTTGGAGCCACCCAGTATGCAAGTGGGGGCTGTGGGATTCAACCCCAGACCTCCAGATTTGCAGCTCAGAGCCTTAAACCACTGTGCTATATTGCCTCCCTAGTTATGGCAGTCATCTGTTTTATGGTTCATGATGTTGGTGTAATAAGCAGCAGTACATTGCATAGCAGGTGTAAAACGTCAATAAGAAGGTCATGCAATAGATGTGCTGAGCAGTTACTGAAGCAAGAAATGTATTTAGGATAGTAAAATATTCCCGTTAGAAAACTGATAAATGTGTGACATTTGCATCTCAATTTCAAGGAGGTCCTTATGGGGTGTCAATGTACAATATAAAGTAGTTGTAGTTTTCAAGTTGTCTGGGCAATTGCTTTGTACTACCACTGTTACTTAATTTAAATTATTCTATGAAGAAAATTAAGTTTATGTAACTGTCTGTAAATGTATTAAAAACATTTACTTGTCCTTATAATGTGATGCATTACATTTATTTAGTTTTTGTTGACTGGGTAAGTGCACTAGACAAATCCTGCCTATTTTCAGGCATGACCCGGGGGAGGGGGATACAGATGAATGCCAACTGACCTTGAACCATATTAAGCTGTTGGTGGTATTTTAAGTGAATGAGGGAAATTTGGCCAGGACACGGGGGAAATTCCCCTGCTCTTTTCGATAAGTGCCACGGGATCTTTAACATCCACCTGAACTACCACCAATCCAGACAGATGGGACCTCGGTTTAACGTCTCATCCAAAAGATGGCACCTCAGAAGTGCAGCACCCCTCTCATGCTGCACTACAGTGTCAGTATTGGGATATTAACCCAAGTGCCAGATGTGGGAACTGAACCCATAGCCCTCTAATCTCCGGCCTCAGAGGCAAGTGTGCTACCTACTGAGCCACTGACACTGACAAATGCTGTTGCTAGGTTAAGAAGTCACATAACGCCCAGAGCATTAGGGTTTCTGACCATAACACCCTGCCCTATAGGGACTAACAGGCATCAGGGGTGTGACTTGGGATTGTCAACAGTAATGCTCATGCCCTTCCACCCCCATCCCTACCCTGCAGCCAGTGGCAGGTATCAAGGCATGCCTTTGACTCTTCAGCCCCAAAATTCACTACATTTTCTTATACAGTACTGTACTCATTTCAGCGTACCTCCTTATGGAATGGCATGAGTGTAAAGCTTGAACACCCCAAGGCACACCTCAACACTTGTCTGTGTCTGCAGGGTAGGGTGAGGTGAAATGGCATGAGCGTTATGGGCAACAACCCAAAAGCACACCCCAATGCCTGTCCACCTCTGAATGGTGGGGGTGGGGTTGGTGTCACATCAGTACTTCACTGCCATTCCTATTCTGCCTGTCTGTCTGTCTCTCTCTCTCTCCCTCTCTCTTTCTCTCTCTCTCTCTCTATATATATATATGTCTATATAATAGCTATCTTTCTATCAATTGCATGTATCGCTATTTTTACCTATTTCTAAAACAAACCTGCATGTCACATTTGCCTGCACTCTGAGCACATACTTATGAAACTGTGCATATTTGTACTCCACTTCTGCATATACCTCATACTTTCCTAATATTCCCATTATCACAAGCATAACTACCTTACCCTTATCAAAAGCGACCTCCTCTGAAAATTACTATCACTTTTTCTCTGCTAACAGTCCATCATTACACCTGACTTCCTGACATCAACACATTGCTTAAATATAACTTACATCACCCCATGTGCAAAAACCCTGTTTCTCTAAAAAAAAAAAAGTGTAAATAATCCCAAGGCTGAACATATGCCAGCCATTACTTTTTCATGTACTGCCACCTTCTATACCATAATGTGGATTTGCATATGTTTCCCATGATGCTTTGCATTATTGGGGTATGTTCAATTGTTTATTCTTTAAAATTTGGCTGTCTGGCCAATATCATCCCAGGATAACACATACCTCAGAAGCATTTGCTCTGGGGTTCTTTTGTAAATCTATATTGCTTCCTGTTCCTTCCATTAAAATGTATACCTCCATATATTTTTTTCAAATAATGTGTATGCCGTCCTTAGAACAGAAACTAAAAAAATCTTACTACTTACAAATCATTGCCTTGTTTCTCCATACCTCCTTAACAATTCCACACAGCTTCACTCACTTCAGTATGCAGCTGTGGTGGATCTGACCAGATTTTCTTTTACCGTAGGGCCTAGAAAGCCCGGTTTTCATGGCAATCCTGTAGGTTACATAATAAGTTTCAGCACAGGTGTGGCTTTACTTATTGGCTGCTCATGCTGCCTAGTGCACTCTCTCTCACTAGTGCTCGTTCCTCCGAACCCCCACTGCCTTATACATTAGCCACAGTGCGGCTTTACTTATTGGTGGCTCCTGCTGCCCAGTGCACTCTCTCTACCCAGTCCACTAAAGCCGGCGGTGCCGGCTTCTCTGACTTTTTACCATAGGGCCTAGAAAGCCTTGTTTTCATGGCAATCCTGTAGGTTACATAATAAGTTTCTAAAAATACACAGTTATACACAAATGTATAACTTACAATGACAAGAGAGTCAACATGATACAAGTTATATCCATTATTGCAATGTCAGACCCCTAATAGCAGCAACAAATGTGCAATTTAGGTTTAGTGAAATATTTAAAAGTATTAACAGACAATGACAATTCCCTCCACTGACTTGGGAGACTATTCCAAGCACTTGCTGCCTGATATCTGAAGGACATTTCCCCACAAGTTATTATCCCTCAGAGAACAGTTATGGCATGGCCACTCAATTGAATTTGCCAATCTACTGGGCTCTCCAGACCTCAAACTTCTAAAAAGTAGTGTAGCCAATTTGTGGTCTCTTTTGTGTTGAAGAGAATTCCAGGCTAGTTCACAATCAAGTGCACAGTGATGAACATCAGAATGACATTTGAGAACTAATCTGGCTATTTTGTGATAAATCACATCCAATCTGCACAGTTGTTTTTTTGTGCTATTGTTGAGAATATGGCTACCATGGTCCAAGAGAGGGACTAATAATTGGTTAGCCACTAGTGTTCGATCTTTCCTATTTAGGCAATGGGATACCCGTCTCATGGCTCCCAGCTTGCTTACCACTTTTTTTACTAGAGAATCAATATGGGTCTCAAAACTTAAGTATTGGTTGAATTCCATGCCCAGGTATCTGTAACTCGACACTTGAGTTAAAGACTGGCTGTCTCTAGCCCTAACTTTGAGTGTATTTAGTAGATTTGTTTTACTTCTCCTATCTGAGCAAAAAAGCATACATTGTGACTTTTTTAGGTTCATGAGTAGTGCCCCAGATTAGAACCACTGCTCCAGCCTATCAAAGTCCGCCTGGAGTTTAGACTCCACTTCTTTGGAGTCAAAACCCTCTGCAACTATTACAGTATCATTGGTATATAATGTTATTTGGGAGCAGAGGACAAATCTAGGGAGACTGTTCATGTAAACCAAAAACATCAGGGGACCCAATATAGAGCCCTGGGGTACGACACTAGTCATAGGAGCTAGGTTAGAGTTTAGATTTCCTATAGATACCAATTGGAGATGGTTTTCTAAGTCTGATCTAAACCATACTAGGGGTTCATTGTTTACTCAAATTGCTTTCAGGCAGGGCAAAAGCCTACTATGTTCTACTAAGTCAAGAGCTTTGGAAATGTCCATGAAGACTGCACCCATGGACCAACCTTGTCCTAAGGGAGTAACCAATTGGTCAAAAATGTCTGTGAGCACAGACTCAATGGACCTACACTTTCTGAACACATATTGTGCTTTAGTTAGTCTTTTGCAGTGTTCTAAGTAGCCCATTAGTTGTGAGTGGACTAAACGCTCCAGCAGTTTGGATATGATTGATAACAAAGCAATGGGCCTGTAGTTCAAAGGGTTAGAGGAATCTCCACCTTTAAAGATAGGGATAACTCTAGCCCTTTTCATCTTGCTAGGAAAAATACCTTGGGTTAAGCTCATATTAAATGTGCTAAAGATATTGAAATCTCCAAAGCTGAATCTTTCAGAAAGCAAACTTTTATGTTATCCAGGCCACAGGCTTTGTTATTTTAAAGTGTGTTTATTTCTACTAGTACTTCCCTTGGTTTGATAATTTTAAACCTAAAATCTGAGATAAAAGCGTTTAAATTTTGGTCCTCCATAAGATCCCTAAAATGCCCCAAGCTGGAAATATCTGGTCCCCTGGCCAAATCAGGGAGATTTATGAAGTAGTGGTTTAAGAGTTCCACTGCCCTTTCCTGAGTAGTTAGTTTACCACTTTCCATCAGAGGAAGGTCTCTTTGACCCTGGCTGGGGTTTACTAAACTCTTTATTAACTTCCAATAATGTTTTGGCTCGGTGGTGTTCTTTATCTTCTGTCTGTAGTAGAGCCCCTTTAGTTTCTTAATCTCGTGTTTGACCATATTTCTCACTTCTTTAAACTTATCCCAGAGGTTTTGGTCTAATGTTCTATTAGCTTTTTTTCCAGAGTTTATCTTTTTTCTTCAATAACGATTTTATTGAAGCAGTCAGCCAGGGGAGGCATTGTGGTTTAATTGTGATTGTCCTAAGGGGAACGCTATCATTACAAGCCCCGAGGAAAGATTTAGAGAAATCTTCCACCACTAGATCTATGTCAAGTATGAGAACTAGTCTATCTAAGCGTAAGGCGCAAACTTCTTGCAATAGGACCAAGGGGCTATATTTTTTATAACATCTTTTTAGAACATAACAGGAGCTTTTCTATGTACCAGTGTCTGTATACACCCTCACCTCACATGTAATAATATTATGTTCTCCCAGGTTTGGAGGATCTATCCCTTTATTCACTACAACCATACCTGGGGCAACAAAAATTAGATCAAGTAAGTTTCCTGGGCCTAGAAAAGTTTCCTTTCTGGTCGGAGAGTCAATTATTTGTTCCATGTGTAGGGGCTGAATGAATTCTTCTAGCTTTGATCCCTATGCCCCCCCCCCCAGGCTGCATTGAAGTCCCCAATCAAGATTAAGTTCCTATATTGAACATATTTTAAAATTTCTTGAAAGAAGAGTTCAAATAGTGCTATCTTCACCTTGGGGGGAAAATAAATGGCTCCAATAACCAGGTTTGAGTTCTGAATATGGACTAATATACATTCAATCCCTTGTAGTATACCAGAATATAACAATATTGAGGGACCTAAGGAATCCTTAATGCACACTAGGATACCACCACCTCAGGAGGGTCTGTTTTGTCTATAGTTATAAAAATTCATTAAATTCAATTTCTTTTGAGTCAACTGCCTTAGTTAACCATGTCTCAGTAAGTACTATCACATCATGAGAGGTCGTCTGGATCCATGTTTTAAACAAATCCATTTTTTTACTAAGCTCCTAGCATTCTCGTGTGCTGGTTTCATTAATTGAACCCCAGGGCCTGGATTTAACTCTATATCCCCACAGAGAATCAGTGAGCACCACAGAACTTTATTCTGATGACTTAACATCAAGTGGTTTGCCTTAATGAGGCTGCAACTTAAAGCATCTCTAATTTTAAAGAACCAATTTCTTCTGTTTTTATGGACCCCCACATTCATGTTTCTGTTGTCTACAAGAACCCCCCTTAGTTGCATTCTCAGTGAGAGTGAACCTGGGTTAGTTGGTGCACTAAGGTGTAAAACTGTGAGAATGCACACCAGTACACTCAGGGCACCACTCAACGCTGGTTTCATGTTGACAGGTTTCTAACTAACCTTATTAAATAAAAATATATCTCTGTGCTGCAAAGATTTTTATTAAAATACATAGCTAAAAGCTGGAAAGCAAAAAGCTCCAGGTTTTTTCCAATAAGCTAGATCCTGCTATTAAGTACCTACTGAACCCATAAAGCAAAAATCAGCTATTAATATTAAATCACTTCAAGCTGTAGCAGCATGTAATGCACCCGAGGGTCATGCTAATTCAAGTTCCCAATCAAACAATGAGTATCTGCTAAGAGTTAAATATAAAATACAAAAGGGCTCACCAAAACATTCACGCTGCAGACTTAGGTTTTCTCTAGGGAGTAGCACAGCCACTCACATTTGTACCCTCAGTCACACTTAGGTAAGCAGTGCAAATGTATAAACACAATAATCCCACCCCTGTTCTCCACTAACTAGCTGTCAGTTCCCTCAGACACCAAAAGGTGTTTTTAAAACAGAAAAAGACAGTTTCAAGCAGTGTTCAGGTAACATGTAATAAGATCTTCTCTGTAAAGCAGTCTCTTGCCTGATAGATGCAGTTCTTAAGTCAAAATAGTTGCATCTTCCTGGAACACCTCATGGGTTGGATTAAGTTTCTTCCACCGAGGGGCACTCACACCACTCACGCTCATGCCACAGCGCTCATGCTGTGAGCAGTGCAATTCTTTTAAACTTGTCTGCCCCTCCTCCTCTGATGACGGTGTCTCTCGGTCTCCTCCCTCTCGCTGCCGTTGGCTTCTATCAGGCTCTGGTAACCAGAAAAATAGGAGGCACAGTCTGTAGTTGTTCTAAGCTGCTTCAGAGGTGGAGCACTGGCACAAGATCCAACACAGTTCACACAGAGGTGTTGCAACAAACAGGTACTGACAGGCGTATGATGAGCAGTGAAGCGTACCTGTTGTGAGCAGCGCAATTCTTTTAAACTGAGTTGCTCCTCCTCCTCTGATGATGATGGTGTCTCTTGGTCTCCTCCCTGTCCCTGCCATTGGCTTCTAGCAGGCTCCAGTAACTGTAAAAAATTATGAGGTACAGTCTGTAGTTGTTCTAAGCTGCTTCAGAGGTGGAGCACTGGCACAAGATCAAACACAGTTCACGCAGAGGTGTTGCAACAAACAGGTACTGACAGGCATATGATGAGCAGTGAAGCGATAAGATAGAAGTAAGGTAGAAAGGAAGGGAATCAAACCAAACCAGAATTTAGATATAAAGGCGGCACAGTGGGAAAGGCACCTGGCATCAAGAGAGGAGTGAAAGAGCAGAGTAAAGTAAACAGTGGTGAGTACATGGAGAACAATCTAACACAAAATGGCAACAATTGTTGATAAGAGGATCCAGTCTGGCAAGGGTGGATTTGGGAGCTCCACTGTAGACTACATCACCATAATCAAAAATAGGGAGCATCATTTTTAAAACAATCTCATGGCATATAGGAAGCCGGATACTCACTTTGTTCCTGTAAAATGTGCCAAGCTTCAGGTAAAGCTTTTAATGATTGGCATCAATATGAACAGAGAACTCAAGATGGTGGTCAAGCCAGAACCCGAGGTACTTAAAAGAGGAAATATCCTCAATTTTAGCACCATCAAGGGTATGAAAAGAAGGGAGAGAGGCAAGTCTAAAAAGCTTCTGAAGGGTACCAGAGGTCACAGAGACAGTTTTTTTTTTTTTGGCATTGAGGGATAGGTGGTTAGACTTATACCAGCACTGAACACTGTCAAAGTCCAGCTGAAGCTGTGAAGGAAGATCATGAGAAGAGGAGCCAGATGCAAACATAGCTGTATCATCAGCATACATATGAATGGATGCATAGGAACAGATAGGGGAAAGGTCATTCAAAAATATAAAAAAAAAGAACAGGACCCAGGACAGACCCTTGAGGAAAACCTGAGCAGATAGGGAGTGCTGATGAAGTGGAGCAGCCTAACCAGACAGACTGTGCTTTACCACCCAAGTAAGAGCTAAACATTTAACTGCACAGTCAGAAAGACCAGCTGCATTTAGCTTATCAAGAAGGAAGGGATATGGCACTGAGTCAAAAGCTTTAGCAACATTAACAAAAATGGCAGCCGTGATCAGTACCTGATCCATACCAATAACGATGGAGGCAGTAAGCCATAAGAGGGAAGTGGAGGCAGAATGGGATTTTCCAAAACCAGACTGAAAGTTAGTGAACAAGGAGGAGAAATCAAGGAAGGTAGAAAACTGCAATAGTACAAGGTGTTTCTGTAACTTAGCTAGGTTAGGAAGAAGACAGATTGGTCAATAGCTACCAGGAGAGGATGGATCACCACCTTTAGGGATAGGAATGACCATAGCTTGTCTCAATGCATCAGGAACAGTTGCAGATGAAAAAGAAAGGTTGAAGAGTAGGATAATTGGCAGTGTGATGGCAGAGGCAGAGAGATGTAGAAGCTTGGGATCAAGGCCATCAGGGCTACTACATTTGTGAGAATTAAGAACAGGCAATGCCTTAAGTGTAGCAATCACAGTGGTAGCAGAGAAGGAAAAAGATGAATTAGCAGAAGAAGAAGGAAGAGGGAGGGAGGGAAGGAAAGGGGCGGGAGAAAACAGAGGGTACAAGTAGTAATGTAGGAGTTAAAGGTACAGTAGAGGCAACAGTAGAGGGATCAGAGATGAGAATCATCAGTCCTGAGAACAGGAGAGGAAGACTGGTTCAGAGGGGAGAACAAGCCGTGGATATCCTTCCAGAACTTAGAGGGATGATTAATATTGTTCTGGAGTGCGGATGCAAAATATTCTGATTTTGCGAGTCTTATGGCTTTAGTACAGGCATTTTGAAGTCGACAATAGCTTGCCAAAGCAGCGGGAGAGCCTGTGATCTTAAAGGAATGCCAGGCAAGATCTCTAGTACGTAGGCATGCCATAACCTCCGCTGTAATCCAGGGAAGGTGACAGCCCTGGACTATGTTTTTTCTCACAGAAGCATAACGATTCTAAACAGCCATGAATTTGGATTGAAAGTATTCCAGAGCCAGATTTATATTATCAGATGTAGAGAGTGGGGACCAATCAGTTGCCCCTAAATCATCAAGGAAAGAGTGCAAGTCTAATGACCTAAATGATCTGAGATGAATACATTTAGGGGAGCCTTAGGACAATGTATTTTGTGCACACAGTAAAACATATGGTGGTCACTGAGGGCATGAGGATGGATTCCAGCATCCACAATATGATGAGGATTAGAAGAGGGGACCCAGTCTAACAATGAGTGATTTAAGGATTTAGAGTTTAGGTGAGTGGGTTAATAATTTTCTTAGTGCAAAGAGCTAGAACAGATAGTAGAAAAGAGTTCAGTAAGTGAAGCAGAGGAAATACATAGATACTGTACATAGATATATAGAAGCATAGACAGTGTCGGCAGATAAGGGCCTAAGGCCCACCCAGTCTGCCCATTTGAGCTTGTAAGTTCACTTTATGTTTTCCTAGACGTCTGTTGCCTCTTACCCCTGACCTCCAGAATTCCTTTATGTCTATCCCATGCATTCTTAAATCCCGTGATTGTTTCAGCCCCCACCACTTTCTCTGGCAGAGTGTTCCACTTGTCCACCACCCATTCTGTGAAGAAATTCTTCCTCATGTTTCCTCTGAACCATCCTCCCTCCAACTTCATCCCATGCCCTCTAGTCCTGGAACATCTTTTTTGCTTAAAAATAGTGTATTCCTACACCCTGTTCCTCCCTGTAAGATACTTGTATGTTTCTATCATATCCCCTTCTCTCCCTCCTCTCCTCTAGGGAGTATATATTCAAGTCCTTCAACCTGTCCTCATAGGACTTGTGATGCAATCCATGCACCATCTTTGTTGCCCTCCTCTGAACCTTCTCTACCCTGTCTATGTCCTTACATAGGTAAGGTCTCCAGAACTGTACACTGTACTCCAGATGGGGCCTCACTAGTGTCTTGTATAGTGGAATTATGACCTCCCTTTTTCCTGCTAGTGATGCCCCTGCCTATGCATCCCAGCATCCTATTTGCTTTATCTGCTGCCTTATTGCACTGTTTCCTTACCTTGAGGTCTTCAGAGATGATAACCCCAAGATCCCTTTACTGCTGGTGCATGCTATATCCTCACCCCCCAACTGATATATTGTGCCAGGGTTTTTGTGCCCCACATGCATTATATTGCACTTCCTTGCATTGAATTTCAGCTGCCAAACCCCTGACCATTCTTCAAGTTTCTGCAGGTCCCTTCTCATTCTGTCTACACCCTCTGGTGTGTCTACTCTGTTACAAAGCTTTGTGTCATCAGCGAACAGGGAAATTCTGCCTTCTATGTCCTATGCAATGTCACTGATGAAGATGTTGAATAGGACTGGTCCCAGCACTGATCCCTGTGGTACCCCACTGGTCACTCTTCCCTCTGTGGAGTGACAGCTATTTACCACCACCCTCTGTGTCCTGCCACCCAGCCAGTTACCTACCCACCACACTACTGTCCTACCCACACCCATATTCCCCAGTTTGTGTAATAGTCTTTTATGTGGCACAGTGTCAAAGGCCTTGCTGAAGTCCAGATAGGCCATGTCACTGCCCTCCCGATCCACCTCCTAGTCACCCAGTCGAAAAATTCAATGAGGTTGGTCTGACATGACCTCCCCTGGTGAAACCATGCTGCCTTGGGTCCTGTAGTCCATTGACAACCAGATGTTCCACCAATCTCTCCTTCAGTAGTGCTTCCATGATCTTCCCCACTACTGAGGTGAGGCTGACTGGTCTGTAGTTCCCCTTCCTCTTTGTTCCCACTTTTGTATAAGGGGACTACATCTGCTGTCCTCCAGTCTTTGGGTTCCTCCCCTGTTTCCAGTGATCGGCTAAACAGGATTGCCAGAGGTTCAGCCACCACCTCTCTTAGTTCTTTAAGGACCCTGGGGCGCACCCCATCAGGCCCCATTGCTTTATCAACTCTTATAACTTCCAGTTCCTTCACTGTTACCCCCATCACACTGTCCCTGTTTGTGAGCAGAAGGTCGAGTATTGCCTTCTGCCGAGTTGGTTCCATGACCAGTTGTGCAAGGAAGGCACCTTGAAGGGAGTCCAGGATAAATCTGCTCCTAGTTGATGCTGTTGCTGGGATGCTCCAGTCCACATCTGGAATATTGAGGTCTCCAACCAGCACTACCTCACCCCTGTCTGCCATCCTTTGGATGGCTAGCAACAGCTCCCTATCTGTTTCTTCCTCCTAGGCTGGTGGTCTATAGACCACACCTGTGCAGATGGATGGCCCCATTTTCCTTTCCAGCTTAACCCACGGTATCTCATCCCCATTTTGTTCCTCCTGCATCTCTGTGGCCCATATGTCATTTTTCACATAAAGTGCCACTCCTCCTCCCCCCTTCCTACCTGCCCTGTCTCTTCTGAATATGTTGTAGCCAGGTATGGCCATCTCCCAGTCTTGGTTATCATTATACCAGATTTCTGTGATGGCCACAATGTCCAGGTCTGACTGCACACTGACAGCCTTCAGATCCTCCATCTTGTTGCTAAGGCTCCTGGCATTAGCACACATGGCTTTCTATGATTTGACCTCCCTAGACTGTTTAGCTATTCTACTCCTGCCCCTTCCCTGGTTGTTCTTTATCCCTGGTTCTCCCTGCTATCTGCCCTTCTGTTGAATTTTTCCCCTTTTTTGCCTATCCACCCCTTGGGTGCTTATCTCCATCTTTTGCATACTGCTTTGTAGAGAGATTCATTCCTTGGGTTCACTGGTTCCACTGCTAGCTGTGGGGGGGTGAGCAATTAGGTACCCTCCTTGCTGGCCTGCCACCCCCATTGGCTAGTTTAAATGCTTGTCCATGTAGCACTTAAACTTATCATTGAGTGCTTGGATTCCCCTCCAGGATGGATGCAGGCCATTAGGCTTGAACAAGCCTCCATCCTTCCAGGTGGGTCCCCAGTCACCAGTGAATCCAAACCCTTCCTCACAGCACCAGTTCTTCTACTATGAGTTAAAGTTCCTGGTGCATGCACCCCCCCATGCTCTCCCATGCCTCTCGCAGGTAATACTTCTGAGAAGGTGACAGAATGAAGGAGAAGAGTGGAAGGAAGGGGCAGCTGCAGAATAAGGGGTGCTAGCTGCACATTCGAGCAGACTTGATAGACCTCTAGGCCTTTATCTGTTGGCAAATTGTGTATGTTCGTATGTTCGTAAGTAGCTACTTGCTTGAGACCCTTCCCCAATTTCCTAAAGTCTTCCTGAACTTCCTTTGGCTCACCATTTGCCAGGTCATTAGTGCCTAGGTGGATAATGACATCCAGTTCACCTCCCGTCTTGCCTTCCCAGAGATCCCCAGGATCTTCCTCCCATCCCTCCATGCCCTGGCACCTGGTAGGCATCTCACCTCCCTGTCCTCCCCCTCTTGTGTTCCTAGCTGGATCCCTCTTATGATGGAGTCCCCCACCAGGATTCACATCCTCATCCTCATCCTCATCCTCTGGGGTCCACTGCTCTCCCCACTGAGGTCAGCTACTTGGCTAACCTCCACATCCTTTCCTTCCACTTCTCTGTGTACCTCTATTTGGTTGTCCCCAACTGCCAGTGTGGCATATGAGTTCTTGAGTGGAATAGGATCTGGGATGTGCTTCTGCCTGACCACCCTAACCCTTCCCAAGCCCACTGTCATCCAAGTGCTCCTCATTCTCGGCATCCTTTGAGGCAGCTGCATTGGACTGAGTGGTCTCTGGATAGGGGTGATGGTACTCCTGACCGAGTTTACTTCCACTCTGAGTCTGGCTACCTCATCCCACAGCCCAGAGAGATGCATGCAGATAGGGCAGCACCTCAGTGTCCAGAAGGTCTGCCTGAATATGGTTGCCCCACAGCCACTGCATTGCACCACTCCCCACATTATACTGCACTTATACAGCTATTCTAGTATTTGTCTGTTACTGAAGCTCTCCTTGTTCCTTTTTTATTAATTTAATGTCCTAAAAATCTTGCCACTTATCCTCAGATACATTTCTTTAAACAAGGAAAAAATAAATAAAAAATTAGTCAAAACACTTGTGCCGAGGGCGGTCTTCTTCCCCCTTATGCCCCTCCTACTCCACAACCCCTACTATCCCCTGTGCTTAGCTCCTGTCAATCAGATTTGAAAGGATATATAATTAAGAGTGGGGTGCAGTGGAGGGGGGGCGAAAATTTGCAGCAATTAAAGACAGCAAAGGAATGTACCACCACTACAAGCATACCAAACTAGGTTTTAAATTTTCAGCAGCCCACAAACAATTCTAAGTAACAACAGCAAAGAAATTATAGTGTCACTAAAAGCCCACAATCTAAATTTAAAGCAAAAATAGCAATGAACAGTTTCTGTAAAGCACTGAAATCTATCTGTCTCCTTCCCCTTCTGGGTTCTGGCTTCTTCTGAGAAAACAAAAATCACTTGCTACCTCAACTCTGACTAAGCCCCACCTCCAGTTATCACCTAGCTGAGGTCAGCAGTCAGACATTTAGCACCCCCTCACCCAAACTACAGGGCAAGCCAGACAAGCAAAGACTAAATTTGCAGCAATTAAAGACAGCAAAGGAATACACCACCACTACAAACATACCAAACTAGGTTTTAAATTTTCAACAGCCCACAAACAATTCTAAGTAAAGACTGCAAAGAAATTACAGTGTTACTAAAAGCTCACAATCTAAGTTTAAAGCAAAAATAGCAATGAACAGTTACTGTAAAGCACTGAAATACCAAGACACCAATAAACACCAGCAACAAAAATGGGGGACAGAGAAAGAAAGAGAGCTTGAGAAGAAGTAGCTCAGAGGAAGGGGAAAAGTGACAGTAAGAACTGTAGCTACAGTAATTGGATACTGGTAGAAAAATAGACAGCAACACCCCTATCCCTCTTAGTGCGATCTTCCCTAACTACACTGTAACCAGGGGTAACTATAGCAGAATTCAATACATTAGAAGGGAGCCAGGACTGTGATAAAACTAGAATATCCAACTGAAGGTTAAGCATGGTAAGCTGCAACAGGTCAGTCTTGGAGAGAAGGCTATGGATGTTTAAATGGGTTACTCTCAAACCTTTAGGAAGTTGCAAGGATGATACAGTGGAGGGCCCAGGATTAAGTTCAATGTCACCTTCTAATCAAATTAGCAAGGTAGCAAGGAGTTTTAAAGAGCCAGATAGCTGCCTGCAAGAGCCCTGGGTCATGCTTGAAAATAGGCAGGGTTTTTGCCTAATGCACCTACCTGGTCAACAAAAGCTAACAAATAAAATAAAGAGGGAGACAAGAGAGAAGTAAAGGAGGGAGAATGGGGGACAGAAGGTATAGAAAGCACCAGGGAGCTTCAAGGTGAAACCAAGGAGCAGGAAGAAATTGACACCAAGGACAACAGGGGAAATGGAGGAGAGAGGGAGAAGAGGAAGTGGGGAGGGAAGGGGAGGGGAAGCAAGTAAAATAGGGTGAGGAAAAGAGTGAAGTAGAATGTGGGAAGGAGATGAGAGGGGAGAGGAGGGTAAGGAATGTTAGAGAAGGTAACAGCATAGTGGAGAAAAAAGTGGAAAAAAAAATTATCACACAATTGGATAACAAGTAAAATGGGGAGAAATAAAAAGGTTAACACAGAATAGAAAGACAAACTCAGATGGGCAAACAGACAGTGCAATAAAGGGAAGTAAAATAATAAATAGTAAGGTACAGGGAAAGCAATTAAAACAGGAAAAAATAAAGACAACAGTTTGCCAGACACAGTTACAAGGGATAAGCAGCTGAGGCCCTAACTGCAGCCCTTACAAGAAGTAGTTGCTGCAGGGGAGAATTACATAAGGAGCAACAGCTGAGATTGGAAGGAAAACAAGAAGTGTGAGAACAGACTTAAACAAGAGTAGGGCTAGTAAAGTAATTAAACAGAAAAGGGGGGCCAGTGGAAAGAAGTGAAACTGAAAGGAGAAAATAAAACAAACTGAATAAAACTAAATAGATGAAGGGAAAACAAAGAACAAGAAAAGCGATTAACCTACTAATTTATCTAAAAGATTTACAAGTTAAATATGAGTACACAGATTTACAAGTTAAATACACAAGCAATTAATAAACAGTATAACAGTAGAAGAACTAGCAAGGAGCAACGCTCCTTTGTAAATCAGGTCACAGCATGAGATTAGAGGGAGGCCGATTAAGGGGTAATATGAGGAAGTTCTTTTTCACAGAAAGGGTGGTGGATGCATGGAACAGCCTACCTTAGGAAGTGGTGGATATGAATACAGTGCAGGGCTTCAAACAGGCATGGGATAGGCATAAGGGAGCAATATAGATGAGTATGAATAGATAGGCCATTGACAGAGCAAAGGCCTATGGCACATTCATAAGGCAGAAAAAGAAATGAGCAGACTGGATGGGCCTTGCAGTCCTTATCTGCCGTCAACTTTTATGTTTCTATGTTTCTAGGTGGTCCAGTAGTTCAAAGAGCTCCCAACAGACATAGCCAGCCTCCGCACCATCTCAAAATTCAAACAGTCCCTCAAGTCTAATATTGCCCTGAACGCTGACTGTCACTGCTTTGACCCAACCTGAACAACAATTACCCATCAGTCTCCTCTCTGCTCCCATACTAGATTCCTCTCCAGCTCACTGTAGTACCCTTCCACTGCAGTCAGATACGCCTGGGTGCATGACCTATGGCTCCTCAATAAAACTAACTGTTGCCCACTACTAACCAACTGCAACCACGCCGGGTCTCTACCTAATTTGATCTGTATCTTTACATCTTGTAATCTACTATACCATGTTTGACCTGCTACAATCCTTAATCCTAAATTGCTTGTACAATTTGTGAATACTCTGTACTATAATATAACATGCTACCCCTATTTTCAGCCTCCAAAACCTGTACAATATGATTGAATTACTCTGTAACACACTGTAACATGATATACCCATATGTACCTCCTAAAACTTGTAACTCCTGTTGACAAGGTGCTACTCGAGCTGACTTAAACTGTTTTCTGTTCTCTGTATATGTCCTCTATCTGATGTGGAACCTTTACAAATAAGCAAGTTATGCTTAAAGGTTGTTACCACTTAGTTCAATAAATAAATACATAAATAACACCTATGAATGGAAAATGAGTAAAATACTCACTCTTAAAACACAATGAAATAAAGAAACCAAATGAGAGTGAGGTAGGAAGCAAGACAGGGAAACAATAATAGTAGCACTTATAAAACTAATGGCACCACTGTTTACACCAGAGGTTTGTCTGCTCAATTGTTATCCCTCTGATATCCCTAGAATAAGATTGGCACCATAAACAGGTGCAGGAGGCAGAAGGCATGCGTACCCAGAATGAGACCAGGACTTTTTTGAGGCCAACCACGTTCTCCGGTTATCATTTTTTTTTATTTTGAATGGGCTCAGGGCTATGCCCAGACTGCCTGCACTCTCCCGGGAGGGAGGGTGGGTGGCAGGGCACTGTGTCTCTTAAACAAAATATCCCCTTTCCGATTGGCTGCAAGCCTGTAACCATAGTAGCCTGCATGTTACAGCCAATCAGAGAGTGCTGCAAGCCGGCGCCATAGCGTGAGCAGTACTCCATTAGTGGGGCCATTTAGTTGTCTGTGTGCCTTCCATGAAGGAGCAGCAGCAGCATCCATATAGCGTAGGGCTGAGGAGAGATAGCTATTCGAGGATGTCGAGCAGCAGTCGTTGGTTGTCTGTCAGGTGTCACCAGTGTCTCAGTCAGTCTACTGTTCCCACCCTCCTCCTGTCCTGAACAGCCCAGTTTAAATATACCTCACCCAAGTCCTCTGACTACCTACTCTCTGTTTCTCAGTGCAGCCAGCTGTGCTCTGGGATCTCTCGCTGCCACCTGAGCCTCCCATCCCCGAGAGCCTAGGAGGCCTGCAGCCACAAGGCCTCTACCACCGGACAGACCAGCCGGAGGAGCGAGTAGCACAATTACAGTGAGTCTGAGGCATGGCCAGGCTTGCCTGCACACCCAGCTCCTGTGTCCAGCAGGCCAGAAAAAGATTTACCGTGTTGTCAGCGAGTCCCACACCACGCCCATTGCCCACCAGTTCCACGGTCCACCGAGAGGGATTATTCAGATCAGTGAACAGCCAGGCCCAGAACAGTGAAGAAGCTGGCGGTCATGCAGGCTGTAGCAGACCCATAATGCGACACGTTCATCTGGTGTCAGACAAAATGAGTTACTGTCTCGTCGTGGGATTAATCGGGAGAGGAACGGGACTGTTGGGAGAGACTCGGCTACCTGACCTGCCTTCTTGGCCTTGCTGTGCCCTGCTGCATGCTGCCCTGTCTGTGCCCTTACTGATTTGGTGAGTAACTGTGCTGCAAGCTGGTTGTTGGAAATTAATACCATTCACATCCCAGAAATGTGTTTTTTTGGGGGGGTTGTCTTGGCCATGGCCATGTATCTGGGGGTGGGTGGAAGGTTTGCTGTCAGCTTGTGTTTCTTTTAGTGGGAGGGGATTTGCTGGCTGTTGAGGCTGTCCATGTTGGTGGGGTGAGTGGGGGGCCTATTTGTTTGGTATGGTGTGGACACTGGTCATGTTGGTGGGGTGGGGACAATCAGTTACTGTGCTACTGGTGTGGTGGGGTTTGTTGGGGAAACTCACTGGACAGTCTGTGTTTGGTGGGGCTGGGGATGGTCTGTTTTGTGGGGTTGGGGTCGGGAGACAGTCTGTGTGTTTTGGGGCTGACTCACTGAGAGGATGGTCAGTGTTTGGTGCTGGGGGAGGTCCTGCGTTTGGTGGGGCTGGGGGGGACGATCAGTGTTTGGGGCTGGGGTGGTTAGTGCTTGGGACTGGGAGGGTGGTCAGTGTTTGGTGGGGCTGGGGGGACAGTCTGTTTTCTATTCTGGGGTCTGGTGGGGTGGAGACACAGGCCATGGTGATGTGGGGACACTGGCTGTGATGGTGGGGTGGTGACACTAGCCATTGTTTGGTGGACTTGGCTGGCCATTTGTCTGGGGGAACTGTCCATAATGGTGGAAAAGAGGACTGTCCATGTTTGCCTGCCGGGTGTCTTGTGGGGAGGGGACTATTTGCTTGTGGGTGTCTGGGATCTTTCCATGTTGGCTTATGGGGGTGAATGTCGGTGATTGCTGATCAGGTGTCTAGGACGGACTATCAATGTTGTTGGGAGGGGAACTCTCCATGTTTGCTAGCCAGGTGTTTGGGATTGTTCATGTTGGTGGGGTAGGGAAATTCTGTGTTTGCTAGCTGTGTGTCGGGGGTGGGACTGTCCTTGGTGGGATATTGGGGACCGTCCATGTTTGCTGGCTGCCTGGGTGTCTGGTGGGACTGTCCTTGTCGGTTGGGAGGGGGGCATTCTATGCTCGCTGGCCCGGTGTCTGGTGGGGAGGGGGGGACTGTTCGAGTGTCTGGGGGGGACTGTCCTCGTAGGTGGGGTGAAGGAGGGGACTGTCCATGTTTGCTGACTGGGTTTCTGGTGGACTGTCTGTGTTGGTTAGAAGGGGGGACATTCTGTGCTTGCTGACTGAGTGTTAGCATATAAAAATAAATAAATGTTAAAACGTAATTTCCACCTCATCCTTTACCTGTCAAGGGATGTATCTCACTGACCTGTGCCCGCAGCTAGCATACGAACATTAGTAAATGTTGAAACATTATTTCCCCCTCATCCTTTACCTGGCTGTAAAAGTAATCTTTCACTTTTTTGACTTCTCCAATCATCCACTGTGGAGGGGTGAAACAGACAGATTCCTTGGCCTTGCTGTCTCTGTCTTCATTGCCTGGCAAACACAACCAAAGGGGTAGCTTTTTGTGTTCTCCCCCATGCAGTGTTACAAGACTAGCAAAAACAATCTTGTACTAAAACATGCACCCTAAAGAAATGATTATACTACTACCTTGCTATTGTTATAGCAACTACTGACTGGCCATGATTTTTTTGGGGGTGTTGGAACACTGGTCGTGTGTGTGTGTGGGGTTGCGGACACTGCTGGTTGTGTGTGTGTGTGTGTGTGTGTGTGTGTGTGTGTGTTTGGGGACACTGCTGATCGTGTGTGTGTGGGGTTGGGGACACTGCTGGTCGTGTGTGTGTTGGGGGTTGGGGACACTGCTGGTCGTGTGTGTGTGTGGTGTTTCGGACAGTGGTCATTTATGTGGGTGAGGTTGGGGATACAGGTATTGTGTGGGTGTGGTGAGGGCACTGTTGTGTGGGTGGGTAGAGGGACTGGCATTGTGTCGGTGGGGCGGGGTTGTAATTGTATACCAGGCAAACTGTGCTGACCGGTAGCTCAATATCTCTCTTTCCAGACAAAGAAAGAAACATAAACAAAATGCAGTATAAAATGTGGTTTTATTTATTTTTGTGTGCCTGTGATGGGGAGGCACAGACCTGGATGCCTGGAGCGGATACCAGATAAATGGAGCTGGAAATAGTGTTGGTTGGGTGGGGTGGGGAGAGTGGCTGTGCTGGTGCGGTGGGGAGAGTGGCTGTGCTGGTGAGGTGGACACAGAGGTCCAGATATTCAAACTGCACCAGGCTGTGGTGCAAGCCTGGGCACAGCTCAACTTTGTTGCGCAGGAGCGTGGCCTGGGCGATATTCAACAGAGCTGCACTATGGCGCAGCAGCTTTGAATATCGCACCCTGGCCACCCCCACTGTGCATGGTGCAGTGGCACTGCGCCAGCTGAAGTGACCAGAGTGGAGCATGGAGATGCGCTGGCACAAGTGCCATTGCGCAATGCACAGCACCTGCGATATTCAAACGGGGACATGCAAATGGGCTGTAATTTATGCAAGGCACACAGGGGACCATTTGCATCTCATTATGGACCCACTTGCATGTCATTAGCATGCAGGTGCGCTGATCCCCAACGACTTGCGTCTGGCACCCTGCCAGGCAGCAGCCGTCGGGGACTGACGCCCCCTGCAGCCCAATCGCAGGCATTCCTGTAACATAAGCGAAAACATCCAATATCTCTGGTGGTCAGTGGACGATGCATGCCGTCGCGGGCATCGGTACCTCATCAAAGACCCCACTACCCTGGTGGTCTAGTGTACCCCCACCCCACCACCCACTGGGCTCCACCGCCTGCTCCCTCCCCGTCAGCCGGTGGGCGGCAGCCGCACCTACCTGCCCCCGCCGCCCGCCCGACTGACAGCTCAGTAGGGCTGCACATATCTGGACTGGGTAATGCGGTATGGGCTGCACCTTGACCAAAGCTCATGCTGTGCACCAATCGGCGTGCAGCCCTACCGAGCTGTCAGTCGGGGGCTGCAGGGTGGCAGGTGGGTGGGATGCCACCCGCTGGCTGGACGGGGAGGAGGGGGTGGTGGGGCTCCAGTGGGCGGGTGGGGTGGGGTGCACTAGACCACCAGGGTAGTGGGGTCATTGATGAGGTACTGATGCCCGCGATTGGGGCAGCGATCAGTCCACTGAACCACCAGGGATATTGGACTGGGGGGATTCGATGCAGATGCCCACCATGGGGCATGGGGGGGCGCTGCCAGGTACAGCAGGAACTCGGGTGGCCACCCACAGGTGGCAGCTGCTGTGTTGCACTCTGCAATGCAGCAGCTCACCTGTGGGTGGCCATCACTTGTTCCTTTTTTTTCTTGCTTAACTTTGTGCAGACGCAAGTAGGGGTTGCGCATGCATGGCTCTGCACATTCCGGGCTGAATATTGGGCTGTGCAGGTTATGCATGGGCATGCCCCCCCACCACCTGTGCCTGCATTCATTACAGTGCGGCTCTGGCGCGCCGGGATTGTCGGCGCACTTTTTCCCCCCCAAATATCGCGAGAACATCAGTGGGTTGTGTATGGTGCAACACTGTTGTGCCATCGCAACCCTTTTGAATATCTGAGCAAGAGTGTGGAGAGTGGCTGTGCAAGTCCATCAGGGTGCAGAGAGTAGCTGAGCTGGCCAGTCTGGGTGGAGATAGTGGCCTTGCAGGTCTGGGGTGGGGAGAGTGGGCTGTAGCTTTTTGCATGGACATTTAATTCACTGTCGTTTGCTGTGCCTTCTGCTGCTCTGCCAGCTTTGTGCTGCTGTACTGACCAGGGTGGACTGGTACACATGCTGAAAAAAATGGTTCTGGCCACTGGTGATGGAGGAGGAAGGGGTGGACAGGCATACTGGCACAGAAATATTTTTTTCAACATTTATGCCAGTCTGCTGGGTCCATGCCATGCTTACCTCCCTCGTGCAAGGGGCTTCTGAGCACTAAAGATAAGTTTCTGTGTCAAAATTAGGAACTGTTGGAAAGTATGAAATCCTACAGTATAAAAATTGTGCATGTTTATGTAGTTTCACCTTACTGTGTGGTTCAACAAGATGTTCTGTGGTCTCTCCTCCTCATTTAGCACCCTTACCTGTGACCTAGCTATTCCCCCCCCCAGGGCAGGGGGAAAGTCCGTTGTTTTGTGGTCTTTTGGTGGTTTGTTGGGCATTGTAAAATGCATTGTTTCATTTACTGTGTTACACTACCTGGACCTGCTTTATCCTGTCTCTATCCTGAATGTAAACATGGTATAAAAAAAAGTTCATTTTTTGGTGGTGTGTGTGTCTGTCTGTGTCTGTGTGTAGAAGAATAGAGACACTTGCTCAGACAAAAAAAAACTGTATTAAACCACATCAAACTGAAGCAACCATGTTTCATTTGTGCCCTTCAAAACTGTCAGATGAGACGAATTTGAAGTAGTCTGTGGGGGGGGAAGCATCCACGGCAACCTGGGCTACCACAATCGGCCCACCACACACTGTCATAGGTGATGCTAATAAAAACCACCAACCAAGTACTTACCTTTCAGAGTGGGTCCTGCAAGGCTGTGCACAGGTATCTGGAGTCGTTGTTCCAGCAAACTTCCTGTGGCATCTGTTCTCTTAGGTTGTGTGATGCGACCACTTTTGTGCCAGGGCAGTCCGTGTTTGCTTGGATGGGGTTGTGTAACCCTGGGCATGGACAGAGATGCATATTCCTTAGGAGCCCAAGGGGAGGAGAGTGGTAGGGGTTGTGGTGTGACCACACCGTGCCCATGATCATCTTGAACAATTAGGAGAGTTACAGTGTTCTGTTGCACTGTCCCAGGTACATCAGCATGCTTGTTAAGAGCACCGCCTGAGGGATATCAGCAAGTCCCATGCTTATGTATGCAATGCTTGCTTGCTTGAGGAGAGCATTATCTCTTCACTTACCTTACCTAACCAGATTCAGGCATGTGACATTGAATAATATGGGATGGGATGGGAGACTAATGAATTAACTTGGTTATAACAAAGAAAAGTGTTAACACTGGGTGCAAGTAAACAATAATGCCCAACAGGGCGTATGTCATGCTGGGATAACGTCACGCCTCAGGTGGTTGGGCACGAGTGCATCCAATACATAAGGCATGACGTTATCCTACCATGACACACACCCTGGAGGGCATTATTCTATTATACAATGCGTGTTGTTATACAGAATTAAAAAAATAATTTTAAAGATGTTTTATTTGGTGTGGAAAAATATTTTTAAGAGAAGATACAAAAACCACACTAATGCTAGCAATCATCAAGAGGTTCACGGAGGCTGAGACTAGACCTGTGATGAATCGGATGTACTGGGATAACATCATGGGTCTAGCCCAAGACTGACCAATCAGAGGCCAGCATTCATTCTTGTCATTGTATAATCGCATTTTTTTATGTAATCTATGTAAATAAGGGCTCATGCTGTGAGGATGCACATGCTGGGATGTTTCCCATACCATCCATGTTTATAGGTATACTGAGGTGGCACAGCCATTTGTTGCACTTCCTTGAAACATGCTTTTTGCACTCCTCAAGGGTGGGAGGGCTAGCTCAAGCAGACATTTCAAGAAGTTCAGGATCCACTATAAGGGCTGGACTTGGAAGGGTTATGTAAGCAGCAAAGGGGGGTGAGAAACTAGTGAGCTATCCACCTGGAGGTTCAGGTGGGGGCAAAATTAGGTCAAGACTGATTTGAATTGAAGCTGAGGTGAGGTCCTGTCCTCTTGAGAAGGAGGTTAAGTTCCTTACATATTTTCAACTTTACAAGTAAGTCCTCACTGCCAAGGCAGAAGAACGAAGAACTGAATACAAAACAGATCTCGGTCAGTTTTTCGACTCTGGTCTCAGGAGGAGTTGGGCCGAGAGCAGGCTGCAGTAAAACTGGTGGGGTGGGGAAGTGCTCTGACTTGGCCTGGGCTGGTCCCTCCCAGGAGTTATTCAGCTGTAGTCTTAAATGTTTTTTGGGCATTATTTGATGCTGGTTGATTTGTTTGCATTACGCAAGCCACCTGCCCTCTTCACTGTCGTGATACGCGAAAATCAGGACTTTTTTGTTACTTTGCCCCCCCTGTAAAAATAAAAAGCTACGCCCCTGATTGGCACATATTGCTATGATTTCAGCTACAACCAAACTAACTATCATGAGGTACTGGAAGGAGGAATCCTTGCCATCTGTGATAGAATGGCATAGAGAAACATTATTGGCTCTTCAATTGGA
This sequence comes from Neoceratodus forsteri, assembly GCA_016271365.2. Lineage (NCBI taxonomy): Eukaryota > Metazoa > Chordata > Ceratodontiformes > Ceratodontidae > Neoceratodus > Neoceratodus forsteri. Next base: position 765,876,224 of record CM057451.1, read on the forward strand.
ATGGCATATTGCATCAATGGCCAACCGATTTAATGATTATCATAGTAAATGGGGCCCTTTAGATGCCTTGATCACAGTTTGGAAACCCTAGATACTAAAGCCACTCAACTGACTAAAGTCATTTTATAGACAGTAGATATCATGACTGGCACCAGGGGTGGGGGTGGGATAGGGCGATATTTGTTTAATTTAATGTACATTGTCTATTTTAGTTTGTACTTTATTATGTGTTTATTTAGTTAATAACTGTATTGGCAATCTTGATGCATTGAGTTGTAACCTGTCAATTATCACCTGTTTGCCATTATTGTCATTTCTGCTGTATACAGTATAATAAATAAAGCATATTGAATTAAAAAAAAATAAAACTAATGGCAGTACAGAAACAGTTCCTAAAATATTTGGACAATAAAATGCTGTTAGACAATAAAACAGATTTAAAACTCACAAGAGCTGCATACAAATTTGAGTATTTTCTGGTAGAATAGAAACACTTGCAAATTTAGCAGGCATAGACAGACAGAGAGGGGTAAACAGTGGAAAACTGAGTGGAGCAGCGTGGCTGGCAACATGGCTTCCTCATGGCTGACTCCAGGCAGACTCCATGATGCCCTAACTCTACAGCCCTTAAGCAATCAGATCACAGTGGAGGACTGCTACAGAACACTTAATAAATACAGGAGAGGACACACCCCCTCACAGCTCCCAACTTACACGCAATCGCAGTTAGGCAACAGTCAACAGGGGCAAGTAATTAGGCAGCCACACAAGTCCAGCAGGATAATTACACTCCAAATGGCCCAACTGACCCCAACTCCTCATTTACACACTGGCACCAATGAGAACAGCAGCTGAAGAATGAAGCAGACTTCTTCAGCGCTAGTTTAAAATGCGTCTAAAGCAGGACATGCCCCCTTGCAGCTCCCGACTCACAAGCTGCAATCACAGTTAGGCAACAGTCAGCAGGGGAAAGTAATTAGGCAGCCACACAAGTCCAGCAGGATAATTATGCTCCAAATGGCCCGATTGACCTGAACTCCTCACTCACATAGTGGCACCAATGACAACAGCAGCTGTAGAATGAAGCAGACTTCTAAATACACTAGACTACTGAATGCCTATTTTCAGGTATGATCAGGGAAAGTACAAGACAGGTAAAACAACAATCGACAAAAATACATGAGCAGTTTAGGTTACATTACAACTACATGAACAGCAAGGAAATAGCAATGAAACTTACACTAAGACAGCAAGTAGAAAACATAATGCAAGATAAATTAAGACATTAAGTGTCAAGCAGTACATTAAATTAGCCGCCATGAAACAATCAGTACGTTACTTTTAATCATGAGAAGTAACACTAGTGTAGACAAAGTTGCTATTAGCAAAGACTTAAAAAATGGACTGGGCAGTAAGACTGTAAAGCGAAGAATAGTATTTATTGAGCAAAGAATGGAGGGTAGTGTCAAGTGCAGGTACAAGCCATTGACAGAAGGAGATGAGCCTTCAAGCTCACTATGAAGGCAGACAAGAGTGGGGAGTTGCAAATGTTTGTGGAATGGAAGTTCCACAGCTTTGAGGCAGATGAGTAGAATGCTTGGTCACCTATTTTAGTAGTTTATTTTGGGACAATCAGGGAGGTAGTATCTGTCAAACATAGTGAGTAGGTGGGGTGAGCACCATGTATTAATGATAGTGGATGGTTGAGGAAGCAGACCTGAGAAGTCTGAGAACAATGCATCCAAGTGCATAAAAACATGAGGCAGAGGGGTAGAGCCAGCTCAGGGTGGAGTACAGAGAGCAATGATGGATCAGATGGGGAGGCAAGGGCAAAGCAACAGGCGTTATAAGTAACATCCCATTTGTGCATCAGGTTTTGGGGGCATTTGTTAGGATGAGTGAGTTGTATTGGAGGAAGGGGGTTGTGTGCCTTGGGTTATGGTCCTGTGTGCATCAGGACTTAGGAAGTGACGGAGGGAAATTTGGAACTTGAGGATTTGGTAATGGCAGACATAGGGGAGAAGACATCCAGGGCAGTGTCTAGGGTAACACCAAGGTACTGAAATTTCCTCACAGTGGAAACAGATACTCATGGTATTTATGTTAGTATAAACAGCAGCTTTCTTTAAATCCCATTGTGCCAGGGACCCTGCACCCAATTCTCTATCAGGTAAAGTTCTGGTGTCAAAGTCCCATGGCTTGTGGCAACTGTGGCTGGGCACCAAACAGACAGCACACCAGCAGTGCATGCCACAAGCTGCAGGGCAGCAATGCACTGCTCTAGACCCTGATGGTTCAGCACCCCCCTCCCCGATACCTAATGTTGGCATTAATATAAAAAGTAAAATCACATGCCCACCTCCCTGATCCCTGGTGTTGCCAGTAATAATACAAAGTATGTCCCATGCCCCCCTCCCCAACCATGCTAACAACCATAGCAACCAGCCCCATCTCGAGCATTAATACAAAAAAATAATACTAACATACTAAAATGCCAGCAGAATAGACCTAATGGTCTCTCAAGTCTGCTCAATTTTCAGCTCCTACACTGAGGGCCAATTTTGGTGTACCCCTCTCCCCTTTGGGTTATACTGTCCCCAGTCCCAGATGTTCCACCTGTATTGTGCAGGGTCAGATTTACCCTCCTCTTGTACCTGCCCCATCCCCTCTTAAACCCGTCCACAGTCTCCGCCTCTACCATCTCCCTGGGCAGTGCATTTCATGGCTCCACCACCCTTTCTGTGAAATAACATCTCCTCCTCTCCCCTCTGAGCCTGCCCCCTTCCAGATTGCACCTGTGACCTCTTGTTGTCCCACCCTCCTTCCTTTGGAGCACCCTGACTGGGCATCCTTTATCGATCCCTTTCATGTACTTAAAGACCTCTATCATGTCCCCCCGTCCCTCCTCTCCTCCAAGGTGTACATGTCGAGCTCCTTGAACCTCTCCTCATAGGTCTTCTCCCTCAGGCCACAGATCATTTTGGTTGCCCTCCTTTGGACCCTCTCTAGGAGTGTAATGTCCCTCTTTAAATGTGGTCTCCAAAACTGTACACAATACTCGAGGTGTGGCCTAACCAAGCAGTTGTACAGTATAAGGATCACTTCTGCCTTTCTGGAGGTAATCCCTCTGGTGATGCATCCCAGCATCCTATTAACCCTTGCCGCTGCACTCCTACAGGTCTCTAAGTTGTTCATTTTGACATCTACCACTACCCCCAGGTCCCTCTCACCCTCCGTGACTTGAATCATGTCTCCTCCTAGGGTATACCCCTGGCCTGGATTTCTGACTCCCAGGTGCAGAACCTTGAAATTCCCCACATTGAATTTTAGTTTCCATTTTCCTGACCACCATTCCAGAGCCTCCAGGTCCTCCTGCAAGGCCACCCTCCCCTCCTTCCCATCCACCACTGCACCAGCTTTGAGTCATCTGCAAAGAGACTCATCTCACTCCTGATCCCCTCCTAATATCTGAGATATAGATGTTGAATAGGAGTGGCCCCAGCACTGACCCTTGGGGAACCCCACTAGTAACCCACCTTGGGGATGAGGCTAACCCTCCAACAACCACCCTCTGAGTACGCTCAGAGAGCCAATTTCCTATCCATCTTAACAACTGTCTCCCTACCCCCATTTCCTTCAGCTTAGCCAGCAGGCCACTGTGGGGTACCAAATCAAATGCCTTTCTAGTGTCCAGAAAGAGGACATCCACTGGCCTACCCTGGTCCAGGGCCCTCATCACCCAGTCATAGAACCCAACAAGGTTTGTCTGGTACGATCTTCCCATGACAAAGCCATGCTACCTATCATCCAAGTACCAAGTTTGCACCAGTAACCCCCCTAGCCTTTCCTTGACAATACCCTCCATCACTTTGCTGACTACCAATGTCAGGCTAACGGGCCTGTCATTTCCCGCCTCCTCTCTTGATCCCCCCTTGTGGATCGGCACAACATGGGCTACCCTCCAGTCTTGGGGCACCCACCCAGTCCTCAGAGAGATGTTGAAAAGTTCTGCTAGAGGGACTGCCAGGACATCCGCCAGTTCCCTCAGCACCCTGGGATGTATCTCATCTGGTCCAGGTGCTTTCTCCATCTGAAGGGACCTGAGGGCTTCCCTTATTCTCTGCACTGGGATTTCAGCTTCCATGTCCTCCCCCCTTTTCACCCTACACTGCTGGGCCCCCACCTGTCTGTGGTGGCCACTCCTTTTCCCCAGACCCATCAGGGCCCCTGGTCTCTACCGGTCTCACCCCTTGCTCCAGTTTACCCCAGCTCCCCTTGCATAACATAGCCCCTCCATCCCCCCTGGTAAAAACTGAGGCAAAGTACTCATTTAGGACTTCTGCCTGTTCCTCCGCCTCCTGTGCCCAACCATCCCCAATCCTTATCTTGCTGATCTGCCCCCTTACTTTCCTTTTTTCCCCTATGTATCTAAAGAACCCCTTGTCCCCCCTCCGGATCCCACTGGCCAAGGACTGCTCCTTTTTTGCCTTAGCTGCTCTCACCACCCTGGTGACTCTTTTGGCTGTCAGCTCATATTCCTCCTGATCCCTTTCACTCCTTGAGCACTTGAAGTGCCTATAGGTTGCCTTCTTTTCCCTACCACCTCCTGTACCTCCCAAGTCCACCAGCAGGGTTTTCTGGCCTTACTGAACTTACGCCTTTCCCTTGTGTAGGATCTGGTAGCCTCCTGTATTCCCCTCCTAATGATCCCCCACCTGCTGTCAGCATCCCTATCCGGCCTTATTCTGTTGAGATGATCTTTAAGGATCCTTCCCATCTCCCTGAAGTCTGCACCCCTAAAGTCGGTTACTGCTGTTCTTGTTCTGCTTTCCTCCCCCACAGGTCCAGGAAGTACCAGACTGTTGCGTGACCACTCCCTGCCAATGGGTCCCTCACCTCTAGGCCCCTAATCTGATCACTGTCCTCCAGGACCAAGTCCAGTGTCCGAGCCTCCCTAGTTGGCTCACCCACCTGTTGTGTCAGAAACACATCCTGAAAGACATCCAGCAGCCTCTGCTCTCTGGCCACTGGTGACATCATAGTCACCAAGTCTGTTCCTGGCATGTTGAAGTCCCCCATTACCACTACCCTTCCCTTTCCCAATCTACAGTGTCCCTCAAGATTTGCCACCAAACTTTCTTCCAGGACCTCCACCAGTGCTGGTGGTCTGTATACCACTCTGACCCTTACTCTCTTACCCCCCTGTGTCAGCAAGGTGACCCAAATAACCTTCATGTTCCCCTCTGCCTCCTCTACCCCTCCAATATCCATGCCATTTCTGACTAACAGTGCTACACCACCCCCCTTCCCTCCCCCCTGTCTTTTCTGAACGTAGTGTAGCCCTCCAGATTTAGGTCCCACTCCTGCCCTTAAGTGGCCCAGGTCTCAGTGACTGCGGCCACATCTACCTCCCCCTCAACTAGCAATCCTACTGCTTTTATAAAAAATAAAACATAAACTACATTAAAAAATAAATAAACATTCAAAAAACTCATTTCCTATTGCATAAATGGAATATGCAATGGAAACATGTGAAATAAATGATTTATCTGCACTCAAGCAGTTTGACCTTAGACACCTCACTCGAGTCATGGCTTACACCACTCATAAGGTTACCCAAGGTCAAACTGCTCTTGTGCAGATAAATCATTTATTCCACTCATTTCCATTGCATATCCCTTATAGATAGAACCTCAAGGAAATTCAACAACAATAAATCAGCAGCCATGCAAATTAAACACTTTATACAGTAATTAAGAAGCATTTGTCAATGCTGGATTTTCGCTGCTGGTATTGCTGTTGTACCGGGTCTTGCTTATACACATGTTTACTATATTTTGACCCAAGACAGACCAGATGAGATGCAATATCTCATTTTCAGTGGTGCCCTGCTTAGACACATTGTTAAACTGTAATTACCCAGGATAGGGCAGCTGAGAGGCAATATCTACTTTTAAGTGGGCTCCCACATTTTGACCCCCAAATATCCCACAGTCTTTTTATGACCTGATGTTTTGATTAAGATAGATGGAATTTTTAAAATCCCATCTGAAAGGTGATTTCACTGTGTGACTGTGGAAACAAGTTTCAGAGGGGATTTGAAAAATGACAGCTGCCATGTTCAGGAGGTGGGTTAACACAAGGGATATGTTGAGCATTAGGGGCCAAAATCTGCAAAAAATAAAGTTAAGAGTAAATGTTGGAACAATTCATTTACTCATAACTCAGTTGGTTCCAACCTTCAGATCATAGACTAATTATATGTTAGCTATTATGAAACTGGAAAAATTAAAGTACACAAAAAAATACTGAAAAGTAAAATGAAAAATTTGGAACCAGTTTAGTACACTAATTCAAAATGGAAAGGACACTAAGCAATAAGTCATGATGAGGTGTTGATTGTACTAGGTTTACTACATGCCCAGGGGCTAAAAGCAGTTGGCTGTAGCCTCATGTCTTGTTAAGCCCCTTGGCATCTGGTAGACCTAGTACAACCTACACCCTGGTGTGTCTTTTTTTGCAATTAACATTTTTATTGGAAATGTCAGACAGTAATCCAGGTAACATTTGATCAAAGTAATTTCATCACTGCAGCAAAAATCGATTTTAATAAATTAATGGTACGTAGTCTTCATAATAGTTTAAATACAATAAATGTTTGCTAGAAAAGATTCATTTATAAAAGAGGTTTCTGTTACATGTGTCATATAAATACCTTTTAATGTCTTTATAGTCCAAAAAAAATCATAATTTAAGGTATTTAAAATATTTTTTTCCATTCCTTCATGGGACGTTTCATATTTGAATCATCACTTTTCCAATATTTCAGCATAAGATGCTTCGTGGCCATTAATACAATAATCACTATATTTTCTTCTTTTTTATCCAATTTAGATTCAGGTCCTCAAATACTATAAAAAGCCTGAGTTACGAGAGAACAAGACCTCTTTCTGTGTAATCTGGGTAAGAATATCTTGAGTTTGTAAGCACCACTTTTGAATCATTGTACATTGCCAAAAAGTATGGTAAGAATCTGCTGATTTAATTTACAATGCCAACTGTCTGCTGAATCTGCTATTCCCATTCTTAAAAGTAAGTAAGTAAAATTTTATTTATGAAATGCTATTTCTGTAGATCATAGCGTTTTACAGAATTTCCATTACATAAAATATTCAATTTCAGCAAATCACATATTAAAAACATATTTAAACAGCAGGATTAAATAATGGAAAATGCTAATTCAAAAAGATAAGTTTTCAAGGTAGACTTAAAGGCCTCAATGGACTGGCACTCCTTAATCCACGAGGTAGAGAATTCCACAGGGTCAGGGCTACAAAAGCAAATGATCTGGTACCTGAAGTTGTTAAATGTACCCTTGGAATTTCTTGCAATCCCTCATCAGTGGAGCAGAGGGGATGAAGGGGCAGCGAGAACAAAGGAGGCTGTGCAGATACCAGGTTCCCTGTCTGTGTAGGGCTTTATAGGTCAGTAATCTGACCTTAAAGGTGATCCTTCACCGTACCAGCAACCAGTGCAGTCCATGGAGCACAGGTGTGATATGGCCAAATCTTGATGAGCCAGTCAACAGCCTAGCAGCCACATTCTGCACCAGATGCAGTCAGCAAAGGTCCATCCCTGGTAGCCCTAGGCATAGGGCATTGCAGTAATCAAGGCGTGTGGTCACAAAGGCATGAACCAATGTAGGAAGGTCATCAAGTGGAACCAGGTGCTTTATCCAGGCATTATTCCTCAGATGGTAAAATGAGGTCTTGACAATAGCTGACACCTGAAACTTAAGCGTCAGCTTGCCATCCATCATAACGCCCAGATTCCACACCCGGTCTGAGGTCATCAGCTGGTCGCCACCCAGCCACAATCCAGAAGGCTGCCCAGTCAGTAATCTCTCTACCCAATGACCTGGGTCCACAACCAACATTTCAGTCTTATCCAGATTCAGTCTCAGCCAGCTGGCACTCATCCAGTCCTGAATCTCAGCAAGGCAGTTGTTAAAGACTGAGATAGCATTATTTTGTTCAGGCACAAAAGACATGTACAGTTGAGTATCATCTACATAGCATTGAAAACTCAGTCTGTACCACCTAATAATCTTCTCCAGTGGCAACATGTACAGCATGGACAACATAGTAGAGAGCATGAAGCCCTGCGGTACCCCACATAGCAGGACAGAGGAGCCGAGGAGAAAACTCCTAGCTCTACACTCTGCATCCAGCCAGTGAGAAATGAATGAAACCATCTGAGGACTATACCAGACAGTCCACAGAATAGTCACAAGCACTCCAGCAACACTCCATGGTCCACGGTTTCAAATGCTGTCGAGAGATCAAGGAGAACCAAGATAGAATGGCTCCTCCGATCTCTCGCTGTCAGGAGATCATTAAGCACCTGAACCAATGCAGTCTCAGTCCTATGCCTCTTCCTGAAACCAGACTGGAGAGGATCATAGACATTGTGAGTAGTCAGATGCTCCTCAAGCTGCAGCGCGACTACCTTCTCAATAAACTTACCCACAAAGGGTAGGTTAGAGACAGGCCTGTAGTTTGTGAGACAATCAGGGTTCAGAGAAGATTTTTTCAGAAGGGGGTGAACTACTACTTCCTTCAGTGTGCCTGGATACACACCAGTCTCTAATGAACACCTAACTATCTCAGCAAGGACTAGTCCAATTTTCTCCACAGACGCCACAAGGAGGCATGTTGGACCAGGGTCCAAACTACAGTAAGTTAGTTGCAACCCCCCAATCGTCTTCATGATGTCTTCAATCACCAGCTGGCTAAAATCTGACCAGACAAACTGGGTATTAGTAGCCTCGCACCGATCTCTGCTCTGCCCATTTGAGTGAGCTATGCAAATCTCAGATCTGATGGTGTCAACCTTATCTGCAAAGAATCGAGCAAACTCATCACACTTTTCCTGTAAAAAAGCTCTCAGACTCTGGAGACAGGTTGGATTGCATGACCTGTCCACAGAACGGAAGCGCTGAGCTGGTCGGATTTTCATAGCAGCAATGTCCCCGGACAGGAGCTCTGCCTTCTTATGGGAGATTGCAGATTGATAATCCCTGTAATGGACCATCAATCTAAGTCTGTCACCATCAAGGCCAGATTCTCATCAGCATCATTCCAACCTTCTCCCCATTCTCCTCAACTCCCTCAGGAACCCATCAAACCAGGGTGACAGAGGGCGAAGGGAGAGGGGTCGAACCCGGACAGGAGCAATGGAATCCAGAGCAGCATCCATAGCCTTATTATAGGCTAGCAGAAGACCCTCTGGATCCATGCTAACACTTACACTCCCTGATAGGTCTAGCACTGCCATAAGACCATCAGGGTGCAAACCCCACAAAGGGTGGTACCTGACCATCTCTGTAGGTGCAGGTCTATTGGGGGGGGCCATGAAACTGAACCCTATAGTGTGATGATCGGACCATCCGATGGGTTCCCCACCACGTCCAAGATCTCCATCCCCAGCAGAAACACTAGGTCCAACGAATGACCCTGTATATGGGTTGCAGAGGTAGTCACCTGTGTGAAGCCCAATGAAACCATCAGTTGGAGGAGGTCTTGTCCAAAACGCGAGAGTTCATTGTCGACCCAGGCATTGAAGTCCATCAGTACCAACCACCTGGAGGCCTCCAATACTATTTCAATGATGAAGTCCATGACTTCCTGTAGGAAATCCTTCCCATCACCAGGTGGATGATAGATGAGAAGTATCCTACAACCCACACCTGCACCCATGATACAGTCAAAAGATCAAGTGTTCCAAACTGGCACATCTACAAGGCTCAACTCTGTCTTAAAACAGATAGCTACCCCCCCCACCCCTATGATCCAGTCTTGGGTCATGTATCACTGAGTTCCCGGCTGGAACAGCTGACTCCAAAACAGGACCAGCATTTTCGTCCAGCCAGGTCTCAGTGATGCAAGCCAGGTAGGCTGACCCCATGAGATCAGCAATCAATGCTGTCTTGTTTTGAAAAGACAAGAAGGAGTATAATAAGCTCTATTCAAGATTTTATATTGAATAGTCTTATTCCTGGAACTTTTATGTTTACCTACAGATTGCAGAACTTGATCCCATATATATTATTATTAATGGAACAGACACAGCCCTTGTTTGCCTAACTACAGATGTCTTCTCTGCCCTTGATATTGGTCAGCTGACTGGATCAACATTCATAGACCTTACAAAGGCATTTGATTTAGTGACCCACTGGTTGCTTATATCAAAATTGAGGTCCCTTGGCTTAGATGCCTTGGCTCTGTAATGGTTATCTAGCTATCTCTCCAATAGGTCACAAAAAGTAAAATGGAAAGGGGCATCATCAGACTCATGCCCCATCATGAATGGTGTCCCCCAGGGATCAGTCCTGGGGCCCCTGTATTTCTCCCCTGCATGTGAATGATTTGCCCAAGAACTGAAGATGCGTAAACCTGGTCCTGTATGTGGATGGTGCAGTCATGCATAAGAGTTCTCACGATCCCTTCCAGCTAACCAACCTACTCACAAGGGACATACAGTTCTTAGAGTCCTGGTTCCATACCAACAAACTGGTACTAAACACCAATAAAACAAAAGTTATTCTCTTCAGCCCCAGAAACTCAGGTCCCAACAGAGTGCACATCTTTACTCCACACTCTTAAATGGGACTGGAATCGAAGCAGTAGAATCCCTTAAGTACCTAGGGATATACCTTGACCAGTATTGCACACTCAAAGCTCATACTGACTACTTAACTAAATCTCTGAATCAAAAGCTAGGTCTCTTGTACCACCTTGCTCCCTTTCTTACTATGGAGTCATGGCATCACATTGCAAACAGCATTCTACTTCCCACCGTGCTCTATGGATCTATAGTTCTGTGCTCCCTTAGGAGTACAGAGCTGCAGAATCTCAAATCTCTATACCACAGAATCAGTCACTTCAGTGTGGCAGCCCTTTCCAAGGAACACCACTGTAACATCCTGCACACATGAAGGTGGCCATCACTTGAATGGAAACTAGCCTACCAGCCCCTTTGCCTAGCATACAAGCTTCAGTCTAACCAGGCTCCCCCAGCCTAAAAGATCTGCTAACAATCAAATCTATTTTTTACATCTCCAAGTTGGGCTACAGGCAGTGTAACGATAATGAAAAAGACCCAAAAGTGCTAGGTCCAGTTAGTACAATACTTTATTCAAAGTTAAAAAAGATGGCTCGGAGCACCCCTACATCGTGGCATGTATGCGTCACCTGACCCGCGTTTCATGTCACTCTGATGCTTTGTCAGGGTTAACACACAGCACCTAACAGTCTCCTAAAACAGTTAGGGTTTTGTATTCTATGAATTTTCTTAACACACTGAGCACTTTATTTACATTGTTTGCATTATTTATACACTTTGCACTTTAGTGTGATATAGTAGCTGTGTCTTTAAGAATGCACTTTATAAGGAGAATGTTAGGTGCTCTTTGTTAACCATGGCAAAGTGTCAGTGATGTGAAATAGTCACATGACACGTACGTGCCATGGTGTAGGGATGCTGCAAAAGCCGTCTTTTTTAACTTTGAATTAAGTATTGTATTAACTGGATCTAGCACTTTTGGGTCTTTTTCATTATTGGTACACTGTCTGTAGCCCAACTTGGAGATGTAAAAAGTAGTTTGAAAGTTGCATCTGTGGCACCAGTGGAGTTTTCATTAGCCACTTTTCCCCTCTTTTGAAACAACCAAACCTAGCAGGTGGCCCATCAGATCTTCCAACTGCCCCCAGCTATTAGCCCCATGAACAAAGACTGCTGCAGGTGATAGGTCATTTGCCTCCACCATTCCAACCCTATGGAATGCCCTCCCAAACATTCTAAAATAATGCTCATTTCTAGGTGGCTTCAAGAAAGACCTAAAAGTTCATCTACTTGAGCTAAGCATCTGCAACTGTTATTGCAGATTTTTTGCCATCTGAGTCTCATTACATATCTAACTGGCCTCGGTAGTCTCTATGAGTACAAACCTTGTGAAATGATCTGTGTGTAACTCACAATTGTGTCAATGTATGTAAATATTTATTTGTAATAACACATGTATAGTGTGCACAAATATCTTTGTAACTTTTAACCATTTCCATGAAATTAACCCCTGGTCACCCCTGAAAAAAGGGACTCCTTAGTCTCAGAGGGGCCACCTGGGTAACAAAATTTAAATTAAATACAAATTAATTTCCTCATTTAAATCTTGTTGACATTTAATTTTCAGTTTCTCATAACCATTTTTTTACTGGCTGTTAAAAACTTTAATACAGAGGCAAACAAACCGCTGTTCCTTTTCTCTAATTTCTTTCTCACCATACATTCAAACTCCTCCGTGTTATCTGGTGGTGCTCTTTCCTAATGGTTGTACATTTTTTCATAAATGGCTTTCAACTGGAAATATCTGAAAAACTCAGCCAATGGTAACAAATATTGAATCTTACACTCTGACCAAGAAATTAGTTTATTTGACAATGTATGTGACCACCCTAAGATGTCCCTTTTGAGCCAGTTTTTGGATTGAAAAGGTTTGTTATTAATAAGAAACAATGTTTTTTCCAGTTAATATTTTGTATGCTTTTATTTTGCTCTTTGTTTGATAATCTATAGTGTTTTGGCCAAATTTTGAATTATTTTGCTTCTTACTTTCTGAAAGCTTTCAGCACTAAACGACATTGCCTTAATTGTGATTTTATTGTTCGTTTGTTTTTTGATGCTCCAATTTTTCGTCTTCTACCCCATTTTCAGTTTCTATCTCTCCGTATCCCCATTTTATGACATTTTTTGTAGTACATACTAAATAGATGTTTTCTACATCAGGGCATGCAAGGTCTCCATTTTCTTTCAGAGTACGTAATTTGGACCATGCATTTCTAGCTTCACCATAGTCCCAAATGTAATTTTTTATCATTTTGTTTATTTCAACAAACCATTCTTTTGGGGCTTGAGTAATAATGGCTTGTAAATGAAATTAAATTAATGGAATTATTGCCATTTTTATTAGCTGTATCTTTCCCCATAAAGATATTTTCAGTTTGGCCCAACTCTGTAATTTATCTTTGACCCATCTAATTAAAAGTTTATTGCACTTACAGGTCTATTATTGGTATAACTGATGAAATGCATAAATAATCCAATTTTAATCTTTGATATTGAACAAGAAAAAATTGCTAATTTGGGAAGCTGTTGAACTTTGTGTTACAAACATTTCAGATTTTCCTCTATTTAACCGATATCCTGAAATTTTTGAAATAATCTCTATTTCTGTTAACACTCCCCATAAACTATTCACTGGATCTGTCAATAATAATAAGACATCATCTGCATTTGCATTCTGTTTATATTCTTGTTTTTTTTATCTGTATTCCTTTTATATTTTTATTATTTCTAATTTTGGTCAGAAATATTTCCATACAAAATATGAATAATGAAGGAGACAAGGGGCAACCCTGTCTAATCCTTCTTCCCAAAACAAAGTGATTTGTTATGTTCCCATTTATTTTAAAACTTACTCTAGGAGAATTATACAGTGTCTCTATTATTGTTATAAATGAGTTTGGAAAGCCCATATATGTTAATATCTGTATTATATAATTCCATTCGATTAAGTTGAATGCTTTTCTAGCATCCAATGACAGAGCTATTGTATCTCTTGATTCTTAAGAGGCATATTCTAATAAGTCCATCAAAAATAGTTCTTCCTGCTAAAAAAAATAAATTTTGATCTGCATGAATTATTTTCAAAATGTATTGTAATAACCTATTATTAAGTATTGTCATAAATGTTTTATAGTCAATATTCAGAATTGATATGGGATAATAGTTTTCTACTTTATGCCCATCTTTATTAGGTTTTAGTATGAGTGTAATATATGCCACATTGAAAAACTGTAGAATTTTGCCTATTTGATGAATTCTTTGAAGTAAATTGACTAATTCAAGCAACATCTGTTCTTTAAATTGTAAATTAAATTCTGGGGAACATATTCAGTGCCTGCCAGATGCGCATGCAATAAGATGCATCGTGCAACTAGGATGTGCTGCCCAGCACCGATACCATATTCAAACAGAATGTGTGACAGGGATGGAATGTGCATCCTGGTTGAATATGTGACACTGAACAGGAGATGTAGTGCAGGCTGCCACCAGCTGAATTTCTTTCAGTGGGAATGCATGGCGCATACCAGCATGCAGTGTATCCCCCATGGGTAATATTCAGCCCAGGCATGCGAATGAACTCATTGAGCATGCAAGGCACAAAGGGGCCTCATGCATGCTTATTATGTTCCCATTTGCATGTCAGCACTGAGATGAATGTGGTGGTGCAGCCCCCACACCCAGGCCCTGATAGCTTCATTGCAGAGCAATACCAGAATGTCCCTGGTGGCATAGTGGCATCCCCCACCCATTCCCCAGAACCCAATTGCTTTATTGTCATTCTGTATATTACCTCCCTGGTGGTATAGTAGCATCCCCCCACCCATTCCCAAATCCCAATCACACTGTTATAGTACTATGATTAATACCCCTGGTGGTCTAGTGGAGTACAACCTCCCCAAACCCTACACCTTGCACAACTGACCCACTGTCCACATCCCTGGTAGTTGAGTGGCCCCCCACCCCGGTAATCATTAATCCTCTACCTGACCCCAGCTGGCAACTGGCACAGCCCTCCACACCTGTCCATGGCCAGCCACTGACTGAATAGCACCAGAGTGCATACTGTATGTAGTACGTTCCCATTAATTGACCAATGGGAGCATACTATGTACAGTACAGACTCCGGTGCTATTTAGTTGGCAGCTGGTTGTGGATGGGTGAGGAGGGCTGTGCCAGTTGCTGGCTGGGGTTGGGTGGAGGGTTACTGATTACTGTGGTGGGGGGCCACCTGACTACCAGGGATGTGGGCGGTTGGTCAGTTGTGCAGGGTGCGGGGGCTGGGGAGGTTGGGCTCTACTAGACCACCAGGGGATATTATGCAGAGTACTACATTGGAGTGATCAGGTGTTGGGGAATGGGTGAGGGGTGCCACTATGCCACCAAGTGTAACCATCTACCGGGGTGGGGTGGGGGGCACTCAACACCAGGGACAGGGGATCAGAGCTTGTCCGTTGCACCAGTGAATGGTGCTGGCTGATCAGATGTGATGGGACTGGGGGGAGCAGGGTGGGATGTGGATACCTGAGGGAGTGGGGGCCACTACACTATGGCAATTGACTTGGTGGTATTTTACTTGTGATCAGGGTTTGGGGAAGGGAGGGGGTTGCCACTAGACTACTGTGCCAGGCGGGTTGTTGTGCACCTGCCTGCACTGCCATGGCCTGTCTGTGGGTGACTGGCCAAGTTAGGCCAGCTTTTCCCAGCCTACCTGTGTGCCGCACATTCCTGGCACTTGTGGGGCACATTCCCAATAAATATGCCACTGCATGGCAATGCATGGGAACGCCTCCTCTTGCGTGACTTACATTTTTGCCCCGCCCATTCCTTTGTGGCCAGCGCATCCTGCACCTTTGAATATCGTGCTGCAGCACATTGTTGGGGTTGAGCGGCATATCTCCATTTTCTGCCAAGATGTGCCATGCATCTCCTTTGAATATGGGGGCCCTGATGTATACCCATCAGGGCCTAGTACTTTGTCCTTTTTCATAGAACTCATAACACATTCTGTTTCATCCATGGTGACAGTGCTATTGAACTGATCATAAAATTCAGACACATTATCCATTGGCAATGTATTTTTATAGTATTCTGCCACCTCAGATTTTATCATATTTTCTGATTTATATAAATCGGAACAAAAGTTCAAGAAAATTGCCTCTATATCCTCTTTTTTGTGTTCAGTATTTCTTGTTCATCATATATTGTCACTATCTACTTTTTCTGTTGTTCCTGTTTTAATCTTTTAGCCAAATATCTTCCAGATATTTTACTATTTTGATGCAATTTCTTCTTCATTTTGAGCCAATGTGCTTCTGCTTTTGCTGATAACTTAAAGTATCTTTTATATTTTTATAGTCATATTTAAAAACATTATGACCTGCCCTTAGTTTTTGCTCAAGTATTTTTAAAGTAAAGAGTACACAGTGCAATTGGTTTGAACCACCCCAGATTTCTGACTCCGTATGCTATTACTGTCTTGGTGTCCTCCTCCGGTACTTATACCTCAAAGTTTCTACTTGTCTTACCACCCCTTTCCTACCCACCTCTTACACATCTCTCCCCCCTCCTACTTTCTCCCGCTAGGTCTTACAATCTCAATCCTTCCTACCTACTTGCTCCCTTTTTGTTTATTTTTTTGTTTATTGTTTATTGAGTACTAGGAATTAATACCTTTGAGCCAAGGCTCTTTTACAAAGGTTCTGCATCAAATTAGGTACAAGCAATAAGATTACAATGAATGACACAAGTAAAATACATTTTGGAATACTGTACACATAGGCTGAACAAATATCAAAAAAGAGAAGAAAACATTAGTGCAAGGACAAGTAATTATGAGGTGAAACACATTAAGTCAATAGGCAAATCAAATGGGGGGGGAAGCAGAAAGATAATGTGAAGAATAGGGTATATACAAGAAAGGAGGGAGGAGCTAACCACGGGTAGTGGAAAAGAGTCATCTACCGGGCCTTTGTCAGGTAAATAGGGCAGGAGAGCAACAACTTAACTAGAGAGGAATTAGTCAAAGCAGTCACAGGAGTTAGAGGTGGTAAGGTGAGAGAATAGGCTAGATTTAAATGCACCTAGAGAGGTAGAGGAGGTAATAGAGGTGCTAAGTGCATTTAGCCAGGAAGGGGCACGATAGGCAAATGATCTCTGGCCCTGGGAAGTCCAGCAGCGGGGGACCCGAAGGGGCTGATTTTCAGATCTTCTGGTGGGTCGAACACTTGTGTTCTGGCATATCAGGTCTTGAATGCAGGATGGAGTGAGGCCCAAGATGGATTTTTTGGCCATAAGGCAGGTAAGGTACTTTAGTCGGTTTGAGAGTTGAAGCCATCCAGTTTCAGCATACAGTCTGCATGTGAGTATGTTGATGAGCCCCAGTGAGCAACTGACAGGCCTTGTTAAGGGAGGTTGTAATCCGTTTAAGCGCACTTGTAGAGGCAGACCCATAGACAATTAGGCCATAGTCAACAATTGAGATGATTGAGGATTGAATAGCTAGCTTCAGTGCTGGTAAGGTGAGAAGCTGTCTGTTCTGGTACAATATCCCAAGTCACTGATTGATAGTTTTGGCTGTGCTATCGATATGGGTTGCATAGGTGAGTCCCTGATAGAAGGTGATTCCAAGATATTTGAAGGTAACCACCTGTTCAAGAGTGGATCCCATGGATGTGTTGATGGTGAGTGGTGTTTGCCTTTTCTTGTTTTGTGGACTTGAGAAAAGCATGGATTTTGTTTTTTTATGGTTTAGGACTAGCTTATGTGTCACAAACCACTTTTCAACACCAGCAAAGGCATGCTGGAGGCTTAGGCATAAGGGAATAGGATCTTTATGAGGGGATAGAATCACAGCATTGTCAGCGTAGAGAATAATTTGCTCAGAGCAGGATTTAGGGAGGGAGTTTAGGAAGAGGCTGAAGAGGAGAGGGCCTAGGATGGATCCTTGTGGAACTCCCGAGAGGACAGGCTTAGGTTCAGAGAGCACACCTGCTATTTTAACAACTTGGGAGCGCTGTGTGAGGTAATTATTTATCCAGGCCCCTGCGCCCAGGGAGAGCCCAAGAGATTGCAGCTGACTGATGAGTAGGCCATGATGTACCGTGTCAAAAGCCTTTGTTAGGTCAATGTACACAGCTCCAGTTAGGAGTCCCTTGTCCAAGGCCTTGTGGATAGCACCTGAGAATTCAAGGAGGGCTGTCGATGTGCTATGTCCGAGTCTGAATCCATGTTGCTGGGCACAGAGGATGTTATATTTCTGCAGGTAGTCCGTAAGCTGGTCTGCCACAATACGTTCAAGAGCTTTTGAGAGGGGAGGTAATATTGAAATAGGTCTGTAGTTGCCAGGCAGGGACTTGTCACAATTTTTGTGCACAGGAGTGACAGTAGCAGCTTTCCATATACTGGGGAACTTACTGGAGCAGAGGGAGAGATTGAATAATCTGGTGAGGGGGAGTAAAACTTCATCCAAAGTAAGGGATAGTATTTTAAGGTCGATAGAGTCACTGCTTGTCCGAGATTTGGAGATTGCCTTCTTTATGTATTTATGGACTTCATGTGATTTAACAATTTTGAGATGGAAGGGCGGGATGGTTGGAGAGGCAAAAGGGGATATGGGGATAGGAGTGTCTGTGTTAGAGAAGTAGTCAAATGGGAGGACACCGTTGAGGTCAGTGAATGTCTCATTAAGGGTATTTGCGATGACCAGCGGGTCCAGGGTAGTAGTACCATCAGCAGTAAGTATAGTAGGAGAGGCTTTAGCCTGCTTTCCTGTAATATTTTTTAAGTTGTCCCAGAAGGATTTGGCTTCCCCCCAGGTGTTGGAGAGGGCATTCTTGAAGTAAGAACTTTTCATCCGGCGAGTCTCTTTGGTGCAGTGATTTCGAGCCTGTTTGTACTTTAAGATGTCAGACAGTGAGCCAGTAGCTCTTGCCATAGCCCAGAGGTGGTCCCTACCTTTGAGAAGTGACAGTAGCTTGGCAGTGATCCAGGGATTAGAGAGCGCTTTCACTTTACTTTTTTTGGTGTCATATGCGTTATGTTATAGCCAGTTTTGTAGAATATAGTTGATGCATAGTGATTGATAGTTTCCCAGGTGCAAAATAATGCACCTGGGAAACAAGAACCCAGGGGAAGAATACACAATGGGTGGGGAGGTAGTAACAACAACAAAAAAGGAAAGGGACCTGGGCGTAATCATATCAGATGACCTTAAGGTTAGCAAGCAATGTGAGAAGGCAGTAGGGAGGGCTGGGGGTATACTGGGATGTATAGGGAGAGGCATCAGCAGCAGAAAACAGGAAGTTGTTATCCCTCTGTACAGACAGTTGGTGAGACCCCATCTGGAGTACTATGTCCAGTTCTGGAGACCCCATCTCCGCAAGGACATAGATAGGATGGAGGTAGTCCAGAGGAGGGCAACTAAAATGGTCCAGGGTCTGCAAGAGAAGCCGTATGAGGAGAGACTAAAGGAGCTTAATATGTATACCCTTGGAGAAAGAAGAGAGGGGGGGACATGATAGAAACTTTTAAGTACCTCAGTGGAATCAACAAAGTCCAAGAGGGTAGCATCTTTCAGAAAAAGAGACATGCAAGAACAAGGGGACACAATTTAAAGATAGAAGGAGGGCGGTTCAGGGGCAATGTGAGGAAGTATTATTTCACAGAGAGGTAGTGGATGCATGGAACAGCCTTCCTGAGGAGGTTGTGGCGTCTAAAACTGTGGGAGATTCAAGAATGCATGGGACAGACATAAAGGCAATTCTTGTGGGGGTAGGAAGAAATAGGCTGTTGGTTAACTAGGATCTGGCCTATCCTGTAGGTAGGGAAATGGGCAGACTAGATGGGCCAAGCGGTTCTTATCTGCTGTCAAAGTCTATGTTTCTATGTTTCTATGCCTAGATTGATAATCAGCTGTTATATGTGCACTTACCTTTGTTGTGCTTTGATATGTGAAATGTCTGTATTGTCTCCTGGTTACGCCAAGTGCTCAAACCGTTATCCATTTTTACTATACCCTTAAATGCTATAGTATAATATGCACTTACTTTCACTTCTGATATGAAGCACATCGGAATGTTTTTCCCGTCACCTCAAATTGCTCAAATTGTTATCCAGTTTAATTGTATCCCTAATATGTTGTACTCCTATATTGTACTGTATCATCACTGTTTTTTGAAATGAAATGAAATGAAATGAAACTTTATTTATATGGTGCCTTTCTTAAACCAAGGCATCTTACAATAATTTAAAACAATGAACAATAAATAATAAACACAAATCCATAAATAATTTATACTATACTAAATCTGAGCTCCATCACAATCAATTAATTAAAGTTAATCTTTGACCATAAATAGGTCTTGAGGGCCTTTTTAAACTCCTCCACTGTCACACACTGACAAAGTGGATGGGATAGATAATTCCAGAGGGTCGAAGCAACAAATATAAAAGCACAAGAACCTGATGACTTTAAAGAAGCCCTCGGAATCCCTAGCAACCCCTCATCTGCCAAGTGGAGAGATCGCCCAGGGAGGTAGGGAACCAAAAGCTCATTCAAGTAGTCGGGACCCTGTCCGTATAAGGCTTTGTAGGTTAATAGACCAACTTTAAAGGTTAACCGCCACTGAATCTGCAGCCAGTGCAGATCAAGTAATATCAGCGAGATATGACAGGTATGAGACGTACCCGTCAACAATCTGGCCACAGCATTCTGCACCAGCTGCAAGCAGCGGATATTGACCCCAGGAATCCCTAGATAAATGAAGTTGTGATAATCCAGGCGTGAGGTCACAAAAGCGTGGACCAACGTAGGAAGATCAGCTGGCGGAACAAGGTGCTTAATCCTGGTGATTTTCTTAAGATGATAAAAGGAAAGTTTGACAACTGCCGACACCTGCAAACGCAGTGTCAGTTTGTTGTCAAAAATCACCCCCAGGTTCCGCACCCATTCAGAGGTAGGGAGCTGGATACCTCCCAGAAATAAACCTGAGGATAAACCAGCTCCCATCCCCTCTACCCTTTGACCTGGGTCCACAACTAATACCTCCGTCTTCTCTGAGTTCAACTTTAGCCAGCTTGAACTCATCCAGCCTTGTATTTTGGCGAGGCAGCTATTAATGAGCAAAAGAGCTCTATCTTGGTCGGGTGCAAAAGACAGGTAGAGCTGAGTATCATCTGCATAGCAGTGAAACTTCAGCCGATACCTTCTCACTATGTCTCCGAGGGGCAGCATATACACTGTGAACAACATGGGGGACAACACCGAACCCTGGGGTAACCCACATGACAGGTACCCCTGTTGATGTTGTAACCTCCTGGGTTGTGCCTGAAAATAGTCACTTTTGTGTCTAGTGCACTTACCTGGTAATCAAAAACTAAATAAATAAATAAAATAAAGAAATTATTTTCTAATTTTTTTTTTTTTTGCCCTTCTGTCTATTCCTCCAACTAGCCTCAGGTATAATTTTACCACAGATTATTGCCTTAAAAGCTTCCCAGCTATTAAAATAATTTGTAAGTCTGTAGGATTTTTCTTTCAGTAATTTTCAATCTCTTCAGCTATGACTGTACAAGATGATTCATCTTTCAATAGGTCCTCGACATTGTCTGTGAATAATTTTGGTCAAGTTGGAATGTCAAAATAATTGGTTTATGGTCAGAAATATAAGCTGCCTCAACACTGTCTGTAAATAGATCTGCTTGAGTTACCATATTCTGAGACATAAAAAGATAGTCTAGTCTAGACGAAGACTTATACACCCCAGATTGGAAGACAAACTCTCTGGCAAATGGATAGATTTCTCTCCATACATCCACTAATGAATTTGTTTCCAAGAACTGGTTAAGGATATGTGATCTATATTTACCCCAACTTGATGTGGTTGCTGTTTTATCAAAATATTGATCCTTTGTGTTGTAAAAATCACCTCCTAATATAATTGTATCTGTATCCTAATTACTTAATTTTTCTGTAACGTCCTCCATAAATATGTTATGTTGCTGGAAGGGGGCTTATAGAGATCCAATTATCATATTTGTTGATACAATTGCATTTTCATTAGTATGATTCTACCCTGTGTGTGTGTTTTGCTATCTAAAGTTCTACAAGGACAGCGTTTATTGATCAAAACAGCAACCCCTCTGCTGTTCTTACCTCCTTGCAAAAAAAGCACCTACCCTACCCAATTTCTTTTTAATTTTTCTGTCTCTTTTTCACTTAGATATGTCTCTTGGAGACAAACAAAATCTACTTTATGATTTGCCAAATAATGTAATATTTTGTACCTTTGTACTGAGGAACTGATTCCATTGACATTACAACTTATGACCTTTATATGCTAAGCCATCCTATGATCAGTGTCATACAGGGCTTCTATCGTTTACAACTCTGTTTCGGATGTAATTACCAGTAGTACAACAGTAAGATATTTTAAAATGAGACTGAAAAAGTGGCTTATTACAACTAATGAATGCACCTGTAATTGATGTACTGTGTGTGTGTGTGTGTGTGTGTGTGTGTGTGTGTGTGTGTGTGTATATACATGTAATAGTGCATGTTAATAATTTTGTATGTAATATTGTATGTGAATAATATCGTATGTGATGTGTTTTTTACTAATATTGAATGTTTTTATACTTTTCACTTCTGAAAACGGAAAGCATTGCTCATCAGCTAGCAAGTATAAAAAATAAAACTGAAATGAAATGAAATATTCTCTAAATCATTCCTAGACAATTTCTCAGGCATTGCAAAATAATTTAATAACCTCAGTACATTATATTTTGAGACTCTACCTACAGTGTCTTTCTTTTTCTGATATTCTATATACTGACATTTCTATTCTATCACCCTTATTCCTACCCTGATACCCCCTTCCCCATTATGATGCCAATATACCCTTGAAGGCATCCCCATCTGACTACTTCTTGGGACTGGAAGCATAAACTACGGCTTCCCAGAGGTCCCCTTTTGATCCCAATATGGCACTCTTTTTATCTTCTAACCTTTCCTCTCTTTGCATTCCCCTGTCTTCCCTCTTCCTGCTCCATTTTCTATTCACCTTTACCTACAACAGGAAAACTTTTGAAACATTTTAAACCTTCTAGCCCCTTCTCAAAATGTATTTTCATATATCTTCTTCTTGTAATTAAAAAAAAAGAAAAAGAAAAGAGAAAAAACACAACAAGCTAATTTGTTCTAGGAGAAGTCTTATTTTTCAGTCTTGAAGTAAATCATCTGAAAGCAGGTTTTTTTTTCATCCATTTTGGAACATCTGAGGAAGCCTTATCTTCAGAATTTGAAAAGCGTCTTGTTTTGAATTGTACACCAAAGTTTGGTTATTCAGCCACACTTTCAATTGGCCAGGGTAAATAACAATAGAGTTGACATTTTGTGACCATAACATTTGTAGCAAAGGGGAATATTGTTTTCTTTCTTTTCATAAATTTTGTGAAAAATCATCTTATAGAAATCTCCTGTTCTCTGAATTTAAAGTTATTCTTTGCCATACAAGATTGAATAATTCTGACTTTATCTTCACTTCTGAGAAATTTAACCATTGTTGCTCTGTCTTTCCTAGCTGAATCGGTTGGTTGTGAAAATCTGTTAAAGTCGATTCTGTGTGCTCTATTTCAAGGCTGGTAGCATCTGAATCCAAAAGCTGGCTAAATAGCTCTTTTAGGATGGAAATTAATGAGCTAAACTTTTTCCCACTCTTCCAACAGACCATAAATTCTTAAATTTTTGCATCTTGCTCTGTTTTCATAATCGTTCATTTTACTTTTAAAGTTCAGTTCTTCTTTTTTGAAGAGCTTTTACTTGAGATAAAATTGGGTTCAGATCATCTTCCAAGAAAAGGAAGATCAGGAGTTTTAAGGGCATGGAGGCAGTAGGAAAGTGGGGAGAAAAAAATAAAATTATATAAAAAAAAAAGAGAGAGAGAGAGAAAAGAGTAAGTATACAAAACAACAGTTAAGGGGCCACAAATAAGACATGATGGGAGTGGTGCAGTGCAGTTGCTGTGGAGCAGCAGTCTTCCGGGAGACGTTCTGAAGGACGCGGTGTTGTCCTATCTGGAGGCACCTCTCTGGGCTGAGGGAGGACATTGCTCATCTCCAGGCTAAGTTGGCCAGGATTCAGGGGACCTCCTTTCCCACCCAAGGACCACCAAGGCCAGCGCTGCTGCCTCAGAGGATGCCAAAGAAAGAGGAGTGGTTGGACCACAGTGGGCTCAGGGAAGGTGAGTGTGGTGGAACAGAGGTGCATCCCTCCAGTTGTACATCTCCACAATTCATATGCCGTTCTGGCAAAGTGTGGTTCCTCTATGGAGGCACCTGCAGTGGAGACCAAGGAGGATGCTGGGAACCTCCACAAAGGAGACCCACAGGACAGTGGCATGGGATGCCACAGGGGAAGGAAACAACTCCTGGTGGGGGACTCCATTGTTAGGAAGGTAGAACTGGGGGAGTGAGGGGAGAGGGAGGTAAGGTGCCTTCTGGGTGCCATAGCTTGGAGGGACAGGGAGCAAATCCTCAGAATCGTGGGAGCAGCTGCATGGGGGGAGGGAGCTGGATGTCATTGTCCACCTAGGGACAAATGATCTGGCTGGGAAAAGAATCAGAGCAGTGCAGGAAGAGTTTGTGGAGTTGGGGAGGGGCCTTAGATAAGTAGCACGCATGGTAACCTTCTCAGAGGTGCTGCTTGTCTATTGTATGGGTGAGGCTAGGGTGGTCCACACCATGCGATTTAATCAGTGGTTGAAAAACTGGTGCAGAGCTCAGCGTTTTGGCCTCATTGGGGACTGGAGGTCTACCTGGAGGGATGCAGGCCTCCAAAGTCCAGGTCCAAAGTGCAAAGTCCAAGAGGGTAGCATCTTTCAGAAAAAGAGATGTGCAAGAACAAGGGGGTACAATTTAAAGATAGAGGCGGGATGGCTCAGAGGTAATGTCAGGAAGTATTTTTTCATGGAGAGGGTTGTGGATGCATGGAACAGCCTTCCTGAGGAAGTTGTGGAGTCAAAAACAGTGGGGGAATTCAAGAATGCATGAGACAGACACAAGGCAATTCTAGTGGGTGGTAGGAGGAAGTACGCTGTTGGTTAACTAGGATCTGCAGATTAACCATTAGGTAGGGAAATGGGCAGACCAGGTGGGCCAAGCAGTCCTTATCTGCCATCAAATTCTATGTTTCTGTGTTTCTATGTTAATTGTCTGGCCTCTAATTCAGTTATTCTTTGGGAATGTTTCTTCATTTTTTGTCAATGTGTTTTATTGTTTCCTGGATGTCCTCCACTTTCATGATCAACAATGAAATCTTCTTTACTTCTGTTTGAATTTTATTGGTATTTTCAATTAGTGTCACATCCCATGTTGGGTGAGGGCCTCAGATTTTTCATCGATTATAGCTTTAGGTGCCCCACTTGACCTTTGACCTGTGTCTTTCTGTGCCTGTTCAACATTGGTGTTGCTCTGGGAAATATTTTCTATAGCCTGCTCCTGATTATACTCCTTCTCTGTTGGATTCTGGTGTTCCTTTTCAGGACTATTCACTGCTTTTGTAGCATGTCTGTAGTATTGATTTTCAATCTTTGTGTTAGAACAGGCCACCTTATTTAATCCTGGCTTTTCCTTGGGCCTGCCTGCTAAAAAACTGAGGCCTCTGTTTGTACTCTAGATGACCTCTTTTCAGAGATATTTAAAGAAACTTCTGTTTTATCTTCTTTTTCTGAAACTTCAGAGTTTGACCATATCCTTGTTTAAAGTAGTTTCTTGTCGTTTTCTTTTGTTTCTGTAAGGCTTATGCTTTTTTGTGTTTTTTTTTGTTTGAATTGTTAAGTTTACTTATCTTTCTGTATTTGATTACAAATCTGAGGAAGTATGTTTATCTGTAAGACTTGCCCTGTTTTCTTTTATTTTTCTTTAAGAAATATCCACCTTCTTTATAAGGAAATTTCAAATGGGGGCGGCAAAAGGTTTCCTTTTTATAAATGTTTAAATCAGTTTTCTGGAACAATAGCTTGGGATCATAAACTTTGACTTCTGTCTGCCCTGGTCTTGTGTTTTTAGCCTTTGTAGTACTACAGAGAAATCGAAGCCAAGAAAGTAGCAACTTAAAAGTTCTCCCCAAATATATCTGTTTCTTTATTTGCCTGCTTCAGAAATACACGCTCTTTATTTATCCAATTACGTGTCACTAGTTCAAATAATGAGTCATTAGGTGCATGAATAGGAAAAAACACCTCAGGCCTAATGGTAAAGCCTTTTTCTTTCTCTCTTCTCCTCCCTCCTCCCCACGTAAATTTTTTCACAAAAACGTGTAGTATATCATTTCATGATCAGAAAGAGAGAGCTAAATGAATCATACCACAGTTTCTGCTGGCTCAGCTTGGTCGGCTCTGAATGCGGCTGTGTAGTGCTGTGTTGTGTCTGTCTGCTTATTTTATGATTCTTGCTCAAACTTGCTAACTCATAGACCTTCTGGGTTTAATATCTGTGGTTTTGCTCTTATAACTTGCTTGAAATATCATGGATTTTAAAGCTCTTTGGCTACTGAAGGTTTCCTTTCATCATTTTTACTGCTTGCGTTCTGGTGTTTAACTATCGACACTGTCTCTTTATCACATTGGACTCACTGGTCATTCTACCAAATATGCTGATAACTCTGAGTAAAATTTTCACAACAGCTGCGCTTGACTTTTTGCTTTTGTAATCTTCCATGAGTCAGACTGGAGCTGCATTTACTTCTTGGGGTTCTGAATATTCGACTTATGTTCCAGACCATTGGGAAGAATGCCACCACCTCAGCTGCTGTACATGCTCTTAGCTGTGTCTCCACCACTCCTCCCAACACCCCGGTGTGTCTTATTGCTTAAATTATGAAGAGTATTGTACCATGCAATGGTGTTACCCCTTTCAGGTATTTGAATTAGAGTTGTTGATACAGTGACTTAAGTATTCTGTGCATTCTCCAAAGGATACCTTGATTATTTCATGGTTAACCTTATCCAGAGTGCATCTCCCCAAGTCAAATAATCAGGATAGTTTTTCCTCAGTGCTACTGCTCACAATGCTGGCTAACCGAGTTTGGGAGTGAACTCAAGTAATCTGGGACTGGTTGGAGGAGGAGGATTAAGCAAACCAGAGGATACTGTCCTTCTCCTCCTCCAGGGAGGAAGGGAAGCTGGCTGCACTGCATTACTGCCACCTGAGTGGCCACAGGTGACAGTGTAGTCAGAGTGGCTGGTGGGTGGGAGGACATTGGCTGGTGCTGCCTCGTGACTGCCTGGGCATGCCCAATTTGTTGACATCCTAAGGTGTACCAGGAGCAAAGTGAAAATACCCCAACCAGCAGGGCCCACACCTGACTGCCCAGGAACTGCTTCCAACTGGATGGATTCTGTGGTGGGAGTTGGGAAACCTGCCACCCTGGCAAAGGGGGAGAGCTCTGGGGAACACGGAGGTGAAGGTATATCCCAGTAGAAGGGCCTGGCCAGAAAGAAGAGAGAAAAATAGGATAACAAAAACAAGAAAAGGATATTATTTCCTTTCTTGGGTTTCACTAACTATTGTATCCTTTTCGGTAGTTTATTGTAGGCAAAAATCCTACAGTATACCAGTACACCCCATCCCCCAACCACAAACAAGAAATCTAGCTCCAGCTCCCTCCACATACCCCAAAATCAACCACCAGTCTGCCTGCCAACTGCTGGTGTGTAGTCTTATATGTTAATTCATTTAATCAGTAAAGGATGATAAGATATGCGTTATTGTGGGATAAGGGCACACTCAGGAAGTAAGACACAAGGTGAATCTGACTGCCTTATACACCCAAGGAGTGCCATTATTCCACAAGTATGCATACCCTGGAGCATGGTATTGTGATTATAAAATGGCCGTCCATATTTTTGGGGTTTAAAACTGAGTAATGAGATTCAGACAGTAAGAATTTCTGAGCTGTGCCACTGTGTTGGAATAAGGCAGTTAGAAACATAGACAATGACAGCAGAAAAAGACTGAAAGTCCATCTAGTCTGCCCGTAATTCCCTATCAGCCCCATGACCTATTGTTCATATGGGGTTCCACCCCACCACCCCACCCAGTCCATCTCCCCACTCCCTTCCCTATGGTTACCAACCTGAGTAACCACCAAACCCTTCACTCTGTCCCAGCCATATTTGAAACCATTTATTGTCTTGACACCCGCCACACCTACTGGCAGACTGTTTCATGGCTCCACCATCCTTTTCCATAAAATAGAACTTCCTCACATCCCTTTTAAACCTTCCCCCCTCCACTTTCCACTTGTGACTTTGGGTTCTTGAATCTTTACTCTTGCTGAACAGTTTCCACATTTCGCTATGTTTATTCCATTCAAGAACTTGAAGGTCTCTATCATATCACCGCTCCCTTGCCTGGTCTCCAGTGTGTACATGTTCAGTGCCTAGAGACGATCTTTGTAAGATCTGCCCTGTTGGCCCCGAATCATCTTGGTCACCCTGTATTTCACCATCTTCAGCCTGTCCATGTCCTTGCTTAGGTGAGGACTCCAGAACTGAGCACAGGAGTTGAGGTTCAGCCTCACAAGTGACCTATATAAAGGCAATAGTACCTACTTTTTCTTGTTGTCAGTGCCCCTTCTGATACACCTTGGCATCCTATTTGTCTCACATTAGGCCTTGTTACAATGGCTTGATTGTTTGAGAGATTCACTAATGATGATCTCAGGTCCCTTTCTTCTGCAGTACTGCTTAGTTTTACCCATCCCATCTAGTACTCTGTCCTGGTGGTCTTGTTCCTTAGGGGCATAACCTTGCACTTTTTGGTGTTAAATTTCAACTGTCAAACCTTAGATCACCTCTCTAGCCTTTGTATACCATCTGTATGTCCTTAATCCCTTTGTCACTATCTACCCGACCACAGAGCTTTGTGCAATGTATGAAGAGACACAACTTGCCCTGGATGCCCTCTCCAGTGACGCTGATGAATATATTGAAGAGGACAGGACCAAGGGCAGATCCCTATGGCACCCTACTTATGACTTCGCTCGCTTCTGATTTTACCCCAGTTACCACCACCGTCTGCTGTCTCTCCTTCAGCCAGTTTTCTAACCACTTAACTATGTCCTTAGCCGTGCCCAGGCCCTTTACCTTCCTCAATAATCTTCTGTGTGACACCAAGTCAAAAGCTTTGCAGAAACTGAAGTACAGTAAATCCACAGCATGGTCCTTCTCTGCTACCTTTGTTTCCCTGTCAAGGAAAACTATCAGGTTGTTCTAAGAAGACTACCCTACCACAAACCCATGCTGTTTACTTTCCTGTAGATAATCACTCTCTAGCTAGTCTGCAATGTCTTCTTTGATCAGTAATTCCATTAGTTTACCCACTACAGAGGTAAGGCTGGCAGATCTGTAATTCCCCAGTTGCTCCTTGTTCTCCCTTAATACTTTTCAGTCTTTTAGAACTACCCCTGTCTGAATTGAGCTATTAAATACCCCTACTAGGAGTTCAGCCAGTTCTTCTGCCAAATCCATGAACACGTTTGGGTACATCCATCTGGCCCTGTGGCCTAATCTACCTATAGGGCTTCTAACCCCTTTTTGACCCTTTGGTAAAGACTGGATGCCTCATTTCAGGAATGCCTCTGACAGATGCCTTGATGCCACTTTCAGACAGGAACCCACTGTCTTCCCTTGTGAAGACAGAGCAGAATTGATCGTTAAGGATGGCTGCCTTTTGTTCATTTTCCTCCATAACCCTCCCCCTTTGTATAGGCTAGCAATAACCTCTTGCTGCTTCTTTTTTTCCATAATATATCTGAAGAATTGTTTTCTCCACCCTTGATCCTTGCCACAATATGCAGCTCTGTGTCTGCCTTTGCCTCCCTGACCATCCTCTTAACATTCCTAGTTACCATTTGGTACTCTTCTTATCCCTCCTGCAGGTCTAAGCCATTAGCAGCTTGGCCAGCATCATCTGGTAGACCCAGATTCTCTTCCTGGTCACCAGGAATTTTGCTGGCACACTGTTTCACCCCGATAACATTTTTTTGACTCTGAGGCCTGCTCCTCCTCAGAGTTGATTATTTAAGTTACGGGGAGTGTGGAGGCAGAGTCCCCCACATGGGGGTGCGGGGGGAAAAGCCCCCCACATTACATCTAAGTACCTTTCAGGATTTTGAGATTCAGTATCCCAAACTCAGTCTTGTAGGATTCAGGATACCGAGTTTCTAGATTTCATAGGTATTCTGTTTCATCTTGGCAGTTTTGAATTACTTGTGCTCCTCCTCAGCATTGCTGCCTCAAACTCCTAGCCTGTCAGTTCTGTGCAAGTACACAGACACACTTAGAATGAGTCACTAAAACCATTGCCTGCTGCCAGCTTTCTTTGCAAATTTCATTTTCACAGCTGATCATGTGAAAATCAAGCCTGCAGTACAGCACTGGAAAAGATAACTTTTTTTTGAGGAAGGGAACAATTGCCTTTTAACTGTTACAGTGTGACATGCTGGTTCAGGCTGGTTGGGGGTGGGAGAGGTTACTGACCTTTTCTTAATGTCCCCAATTGTCTTACTTGCTCACAGTCATCTGCATCCATGCAAAGCTGGCAAGTAAAGCAAGGGGGTTGGGTCACACCAGGAGCAGTGAGAGAGCCCAATTGAACAACAGTGAGCTTACAGGCTTGCTCACAGTTGAAACAAGCTCTGGCACAGCCACTATGACTGTGAATGCATTAACTAGATAAGGGTGTTTCATGGGCTTAAACATAAACATTTATTTATTTATTTAAAAAATAGATTTACAAACCTTTGAGTCAGAGACTCATTTACAAAGGCACCTCGTTGAAACTAATACAAAGACAGCACAGTTAATAAGTCCAAAAACAATGGCTCAGAGAGCAGACAGTTATAACAATTATTCACTGGAGATACATGGGTAGCAGTAGATAAACCGATTACGTAATTTAGGCACACAGACACCATATCAGGAAGACCAAAGCAGTTCAAACAATATACAATAGCTAAAGCAAATAGACATCAGGAGTCAAAGAGAATCCCAGAGTATTCACATGAAGGCTGTTGCATACACTAACTGAATCGAAGTATAGTACATTGAGAAACGGCATATTTAAGCAATAAGGCATGACAGGGTGTGTGTTATCATGTAATAATGTCACTCCTGGGGTGGGTTGAAGCATGAAGTGAAGCTGACTATTTATTTATTTATTTATTTGCACATATTTATTTGATCCACTGGATCAGCAATATTTGCACAAGCTGTGCCCAGTGCAGATTTTACAGCACTGGTCCTGGTCTGGTGATCTGGGTTTCACCAATAATACACTGCATATGGCTTAGTGATATACTGTACAGATGGCTGCAGAGTCTAACCCATTGAAGGTTGAAGTTTCAGAAAACCATTATGCTACAAATATCAAGACTCACTCCCTCCCTCCCTCACCCCCCAGTCACAATTAATCCTCTACCAAAGTCATGCTTAAATACTGGTGCCTCTACATTCATGCCACTAAGCTTTTAATGCCAACATGCTTCTTCTGCTGCTGTGAGTTAAACTCTTTATTTAAAAACTTTTTGTTGAGAAATTTTTGTTTTAGTATATCCATGGTCAGGAAAAATGAATTTGTAAAAGAAACCGAAATCCCCATTTATCAGTTCATTGAATCACAATACATCATGTTATGAATTTTTCAGATTCTATGTGTAACCTACAGTATATCAAACAGAAATTAGACACAAATGCCTACCTATTTACAAGTGAAGCAAATGTGGTTATTATCATTCAGTTGTAAACACCTGTAGTCACAGCCAGGATTCAATAAAACAGATGACTGCCATAACTAGGGAGGCAGTATAGCACAGTTGTTTAAGGCTCTTCTCTGCAAATCTGGAGATCTAGGTTTGAATCCCACAGCCCCCACACAAATGTGGAGTATCTTTTTAAGAAAGTATGAAACACTGTGAAATGATTTTAAAGCAGTGCACATGCTAAATCCTACTGTCACATTCAAAACATCATACACTACTTACTTACCACATATAAACTCAACTATATTAAAAAAAATAATTCTAGGCACTTTTTTTTTACCAGGAGAGACACACTAAGCTGAAAGCTTGTTTACAGGTGTGACCTGGGAGCACAAGGAAGTTAAGTGATTTGCGTAGGGTCACACAGTATGCAAGTGGGGGCTGTAGGAGTCAACCCCAGGTCTCCAGGTTTGTAGCTCAGAGCCTTAAATCACTGTACTTAGCCATTTACAACACGGTTACACTTATATATAATACATACTTCTCAAACTTGAAGAAAAAATACTACTGTCATCAAAGTCTGTATTTACCAAGTACTGTGCCATGTTTTAAATAATTTGAACCCCCCCCAAAATGTGCCCTGACATGAAACTGCATGTTTAACTGTAAAGACAATTAAAATCATGGCCCCAGATATTCAAAAGGGTTGCGCCATCTTTGCCAACAAAGAGATCATCAGTGCAAGTCCGAAAATGCACCATTGTGCGATATTCAGCGGGAGGCAGATGCGCCCCCAAATTACAATGCGCAAGAGCACAATGGTAATGAATGCATGTGCAACTGAAGGGGGAGGAACCATGAATAAATGGTGCAGTGCGATATTCAACAACATTCGCCATGCGCAACAGGAGAGCAAACGGAAGTTGCGCGAGAGCGGAAATGATCCAAAATAAAAAGGAACAAGACAGCGGCACAAGAATGCTACAGGGAAGCCACATGTGGGAGAACTGCAAGCAGGCACACAGCAACTGTGAGCAGGACAGGGCAGGAGCAGGACAGAGCACCTCGAACCACCAGGAACAGGGAAGGAGTGGGGAGCCTGTGCCACTGCGCAGGACAAAAGATGGAAGTGCCACACAGCACTGAGGGCATGGACAGTGGGCAGTACGGCCACTACTGGGAGGTGTTCCTGGTGCAGGGAGTAGCAGTAAGGACAGTGGGGGAATGGTAAAACAGCTGCCGGGGGGTAACACAAGTCAGGGACATGGCCAGTGCCACCATCCAGATGGGCAGTAATGAGGGGGTAAGAAGGCAGGCAACAGGGGGCACGGCCGTGGAAGGGCCACGTGGTGGTATGCCCCCAACAGGCAGTACCAGCCGCTTTTCAGCTTTGAGCTGTACGCGACACTGAGATCGTTGGGCGGTGCTGCCTGAACTGGGCGATCCTGAGGTGGCTTTCCAGAGTTGTGCAGTGATGTGATGCAGACACCCGCATAACTGACATGCTTTGTCAGTGGAGACCAAAGTGACAGCTGTCATGTGCCTGCTCTCCACGGGTACCTTCCAGAGACCAACAGGGGACATGACAGGTATAACCCAGTTGGCCGCATCACATCTTCTCACCCAGTTCCTCAGTGCACTGCTGCCACATGCTGCGGAGTACATCTGTTTCCCCAGCACACAGGCGGAGCGCACAGCAAACATTCAGGAGTTCCACAGGGTAGCATATATGCCTGGCATGCTCAGGGCAATAGACTGCACCCATGTGGCCATCCGCACATTCAGGGCCTCATACATAAATCGGAAGGAGTATGCAAGCATCAACTGCCAGGTGGGCGCATAATCAATGTCTGTGCCATGCACCCTGGGGGAGCTCATGATGTCTTCATCTGGCACCAGTCTGCACTGTGCCACAGGTTCAAGAGTGGGGACATCCCCACTGGCCACCTAGTGGGTGAGTATGCAAATCAAGCAGAAAGACATGGAGCTTGGGAGGGGCATTGTCAGAGGTGACATGGTTACTGGCCTAGATGGCCCATGGCAGGGTGACGCTGATCACCAAACTAATGTCCACCCTCTACACACAGGTGACAGTGGATCGCACTCCGTCCCTGGCTGCTCACACCATACCGGCGTCCTGCGACCCCATCGCAGCAACGCTACAATGAGGTACATGCCACCACATGCAATGTCATTGAGCTGGTGTTCGGGATGCTGAAGGCACGTTTCCATTGCCTGAACATGTCTGGCAGTGCCCTACAGTACAGCCCCTCAAAGGCCTGCGGGCTATTGCTGGCCTGTTGCATCCTGCACAACATGGCCAATGACAGTGGGATAGCCATACAGGTCGAAGAGGGGACAGCGATAGGGCGATGAGGATGCTGGTGAAAGATGGTGATGGGCGGCCCCCTTGGTCGAAGGGACCCCGACTGATCCGGATGGTGCAGCTGCGCAGGACACCATCACAGAGAGAACTTCCAGCCAACCCAGATAAGTCATGGGGCCATATGCAACCACCAATGGCAAGGGCATAACCCACAAACACGCATGGACAAACCCCAGGGGTGCATGTCATAAAGGGAATTGGCCAAGCATAGAACTGCACAAGCTGTCAGGGATGGGCAAGGTCTAACATGGCACGTGGTCACATACACACACACTCACACACACACACACACACACACACACACCCACAAGACATGCACAAAGGGTAGGAGGCATGCTGACCCCAACTGCCACCCCTAGCCACACACATGTCCATAGATCACCACGCCCAGTGCCTGTCATTGTACGTGTGTCAGATGCTGGGCACCATTGCACAGTGGCGGACAGCACAACGCAGGCATCATCATGCACACACCACAGTGGACAGCAGCCGGGAGGGTGTGCAGATGGAACGAGTGTGTGTGTGTGTGTACAGAGCCAGGTACCCCACCCATGCATTGCACGTTGAACAACACACTGCACACAGGGCAGTGTCAGGCAGTAGCCTTGGTAGGAGACAGGTCAGTCATGGACCACAGTGCCACGACCACCACAGATGCATTGGCGGAACCGCCTTAGACCCGCCAGCAGTGACAGGCTGACCAATGGCTTCATGAGGTGGCACCAACGGTCCCCCAGATGTTCCGCTGCATGAACGCGATCGTGCTCACGCAGGGGTCTGCAGCACACCGAACATGCCTGCGCCAGGCGTGCTCGAGATGCCCACAGCTGAACCCAGTGTCGACAAGGAGGGTGTTGCATGACGCTGGGAACAGGGGGTGGACATTGCACTGTGCAGTGTCTGCGATGCATGGGCAAATAACTGTGTGCCCACTGTGGCGATGGCAGCTATGATTGTCTGTAGCAGCCTGTCAATGACAGCGGTAACATCCTCCCGCAGCCAGTCCATCCCTGCCAGGAGAAGACCAGTGTCACTGCTGCGCCGCTCCTCTACCTGGCGCAGGGCCGCACTGATTGCATCCACCACCATAAGAAGCCGCAATTGCTGATCGACTGAATCCTGCCATCACAAGCCACAATTGCTGATCGACTGAATCTTGGAGTATGCGGGTGTGCTCATCTAAGAGGTCATCTGCCTGATCGGCATGCTGTCCCTCATGGTGTTCATGGCCCTAACGGGCAGCACCCCTTGAGGGTGGGCGCTGCACACCAGGGCCATGCCTGGGCATGTCCACAGGCAGTGCACTGATGCCGCCCCCGACACTGTACCCCCATGGCCATTGGCCGACTGCTGACACTGCCCCTCTGGCTGCCACTCTCCAGGGCTCAACAGTGCCGCCGCAGCGGCTGCAACAGCCCCACTGTCCTGGACACATACCAGTGCTGCCACACTTGTGCAGACAGGCACTGGCTGGGACTGTGATGTCACGCAGGCCTCCACGGCGGCACCACCCATGGCCATGCCTGTGCTGTTACCTGTTGTATGGCCATCCTGCGGCCCACACATATCACTGTCCATGAAGTGAGTTCCATCATCATCAGTGATGGATCTGGCACCAGTCTGAGTCTCAGCATGCTGGCATCCATGGACACTGGCACACTGGGACAGGGGCAGGGCCTCCTCCGCACCTGCTCCTCCAACATCAGTCCGGACAGCCAGGTGGGCCCCTGTTGCCCTGACCCTCGGACACCTGTGGAGGTGGATGGGCCCTCTTCTATGTCCATGGTATCACCCTCAGTGGACAAGCACACCACCGCTGACCCATGTAGATGCTCAGGAGCTATAAGGGAACACAGTAGCATTAATGTATCTGCCCTACCCTGTCTCCCCCCCAGTGACAGATCAGGACCTACCATGCAGTTACGGGCTACCACCCATCTGGAATCCACCACCTGGAATGCCCTCGATGGCACAACGCTACATGCTGCCAGCAACACACTCTCCTTGTGGGGTCAGGCATTGCACAGCCGTCTGTCCCCCCCGGTCGCAGCCTGTGCTACCCTGATGGCAGCCACCTTGTCCTTAATCCTCCACCTGGTTGGCCCACCTTCTTCTTGCACTCCTGCACAGACTGCTGGTGGCTGCCATGCAGGTTGACGGCACACGCCACCTCTCCCCATGCAGCAGCACGGGCCTGTTGTGTTCTCCGCTGTCCACTGAGCAGCGGCTCCTGGTCAAGGTAGGCCTCAAACAGGTCATCTGTTTCTGCCTTGATGAAGTTAGGCCTCCTCTTCCTCCCACGTATCTGTTCCTCTTCCTCCACCTCACGATTGCTCATTCTTGATCCTGTGGGAATGACAGGTGTTACCTGTGACTGTGCAGTTACATGCATGTCTCACACACCACAGTCCACACTCCCAAACAGCATGCAACTCACCACAATAGACTGCAATACCAGACTATGGCCTCTGCAGCCCAATGTCGCATTTATATAGCGCAACGCATGCAAATGAGGCAAGGCGCAATTTTAAGTGGATGCTAATGCGGTATCTGTGCCATTGAATAGCTGATTAGCTGATTTGCATATGCCGGCTGAATATCGCACTGTTGCGTCTTGCACAATTGTGTTGAACGTGCTCAGGCAAGGGTGCATTTCTATGACATGCACAGTGGACACCAAACGGCGTATGCCCGGGGTGCTGACGTCAACGCCTGCTGCGCTGCTGATGTACTTTGTGTGGGAGGCAATGCAGGGCATGGCCACCATTGTGCCAGTGGTGCTACTGCGCTGTTCACATGTATGGCGATCTGGCACTGGGGCACTGTAGACACACTGGGGCCACAGCGTGGTAGGCCACTACAGGAAGTGACACACAGGCGCCCTACCGTGCTACACGCAGTGAGTACCAATCGTGCTGTGGCGGTCCGTGCACGAGAGACCCCTGACCCTGCGCCGACCTTTGCCCCTAGGTGCCATGCGTCCACATGGGTGCACCTCTATCATGCTGTTCGGTGACAGTGCGATGGGGAATGGCAGCGCAGTACTATCCGCACGTGGTGAACGTGCGCTACAGAGCGCCATTTTGATACTGAAAAATTGCAGGATGGCACGGAGACGGGCACTGATCTGGAGCCAGATGGAACTGGCCAATCTGGTGCAGTTGGTGGAGCCCCATGCTGATGCCCTATTTGGGAAGGCACCCCTGGACAGGGCCAGGAGTGCCATGTGGGAAGAGGTGGCGGTGGCCCTGGAGGAGGCCACTGGCATGGAGTGTATGGAGGAGCAGTGCAGGCACCGCTATGGGGACCTGCAGTGCCAGGACCCGGACAGGCTAGCCTGCCTGTGGGCACGCACCAGGAGGGGCGTGGTGCCACAGCCAGGTAGGTGCCCCATCCATACACTGATAACGTCCATACGGGTATCATGGTGGCATGTGTCCAGCACATGGGGGGGCTGTCCAGTGTGGGCCATGGTGGTGGTATAGGGGTGGGGAGCAGATGGGTATGGCTGTGTGGGATTGCACACACATGGGGTGGGGGGACTTTGCTACTGGATTGTACTGATGTTCCTCTCTCCATGTTTGCACCCCAGGCCTAGAGGAGTGCCGGCGTGTGCCAGGGAGGGGAGGCTGCGCCATGAGCCACAGCATGCGGAAAGGGCAGCTGGACCAGACCAGTGCAGGGACCAGCCTGATGATGGTGAGTGCCTTACATCCATGATTACTTTTGCATGCTGTGTAATGGGGTGGGCAGCGGGGCATGGCCACCATCCATTGACACCACTGCCATGCACACAACTTGGTACAGTCAGCACTGTCCAGTGGCACTGCATGTCTGGGAGTGTGTCAATGGTGGTCCATGCGTGCACCGGATACATGGCTGTGCCACTGCCTTTGCATCACATAGCCATGTCACTGTACAGCCACGGTGGTGCTGTGCAGTACTTGGCCGGTGGGTGGGTGCAGCGGGTCCACATGGCTGTGTGCACCTAGGTGGGCAGGTCTTGTGGACATGATCACTGTGGGTGGTCACACACCATCACAGAGGCATGTCCCACAGCCGTATGCCATGCACAGTGGGTGGGCTGCATGGGGCTGTGCATTCACACCTATTGACTCTGCTCCCTTGTCCTAGGTGGATGGCAGCTGCAGGCAATAAGAGAGATGCTGCAGGAGATCTTGCAGGTTGCCAGGGCCTCCCTGGAGATCCTCGAAAAAATAGACATTCTGGGAATACGACAGCAGCATGGCGGGAGAAGCAGCCAGAGCAGGGAGTGGGGCTCCCGCTGAGTGTTCTAATGCCCATGATTTCCCCTACTCCCCTGGACCCACCCTCACACCCCTCCTTCCCTCTACCATTTGTTCACCCCTGCCCCTTACCCACCCCCACCTTGTTTGTGGCCCTCCCCCAACCTTTTGTAAATATCTGCATATAGTTTTGTTTGATCTTTTACAATACATTTGCTTTGATATGCCTACTGTGGTGGTCTCTGATTTGCAGTGGGCTATAGCTGCTCAGCTGCAGTGGTGTGCATGGTGGCAGGGTGGTGCAGTCATGTGCGTGTGTGTGTCCTTGGGGAAGTGACTATGGTGTGGGAGTAGCTATCAGTCACTGTCTGTGGTGTGTGTGTTGTTCCCTGTGCACTGGATGACTGTGTGCAGTGGTTGCCCCCGCTACTGTGTCCCTGTGTTGGTGTTCCCTTGGGTATGGGTGGATGTTTTTCCATGCACTGTGTTGCATCCTGTGTGGCGCATGCTTCCATGCACCACTGTGGGTGTCTGCGCTGGCTGTTGTGGCCAGTGCTGGGTCACAGTGTGTCCTTGGGAGGGTGTGCAGGTTGATGTACCACTGGTGGTGGGGTCCGGGGCATGCCCTGTCATGTGTGGGGTACCTCGTGTGCCGATGCATAGTCGTTCTCTCAGCTGTACCTCGGGGGGGACGTGCATGGTGGCACTGTGTATGCAGTCATTGCATCGCTGTGTGCTGCCACCCACTGATGGGTGCTTGTGGTGGTGCTAGCTGGCTTGGTTCTGTGGTGCATAGGGTTGCATTGTCACAGTGGGGGGTGGTGGCATGCATGGGGTGTCCTGCACTGGTGGACGCTGCTCCTGGGCAGGGTGTCTGGGGATCATGGTGCAGGGTGTGCTCTGCATTGGTGCAATGGTGTGGCACGGGGTGGTCGGCCCTCCTTGTGTGCCGGTCACAGCTTGCCAGGGGGTGTGCTGGGGCACCATGTCCTGGCTGTGGATTTGTTGCTGGTATCCATGGGCCGGTGGTTATTCCAGCTCTCCACCGGTTGTGCAGTGCATGGGGTGTGAGGGGTGATGTCTATTCTGCTGTGTGCTCCTCTGCCCATCTGTGGCATGGGTGGTGGGTCCCTGCATCCTGTCCCTGTGCATCCCTGATTGTGCTGTTGCACTGCTGCCCTGCTCCACTGAGCATCCCTGGTTGCGCTATGGCGCATCTGGACTGCACCACTGCACATCCCTGGTTGCGCTATGGTGCAGGTGGTGCAATATTCAGTCATGTGCCGCAGGCGCATCTTGACCTGCACAGTTTTTGAATATCGTGCTTCTTGCGCATGGGCGCAGTGGACTTGCACTTGCTTCTGCTGTTGTGCACTTTTTGGGTGCAGTTTGAATATCTGGGTCTGAATTTCTAAATGCATTACTAACACCAATGCTTCATGATTAAAACAATTTAACCCCCCCCCCCGTGACAGATTGCATTCTGGGAAGATTACCTTGGCAAGATGCTATAAAAAAACCTAAAAAAACAGGTTTAATGGAGTGAATGCTGGCATCCTATTTCTAGTGTCCAAGATAAAATAAAAAATAGTTAAGTTTTTTTTTTATGTCAGCTCTGATCAGAATAGCTTTTAAAATCACCAGTTGTTTTCTTGTTCAATGTTTTCTAATACATCTCAAACTTAAAAGAAAAAACACACTTTATCATCAATGTCTGTTTTCAGCTTTCTACCATACACTTCATTTGTAAAAAAAAAATGATCTTGTCACAGACCACAATCACTACTAACAGAATGGTGATACCTACATTTACAATTTAGCAAATACTTGAAATCTGAGTGGGGTTTCTGTAAGAAAACAGCTAGAGCCTGTTAATTATAGCATTTTATAGCATTGCTGATCTGGGCAGTTAGATCTGGGTTTGAATCCCACAGCCCCCACAAAAAAAAAAGAAAATATTCTTACAGAGCTAGATGTGTGTCTATGTCTCCTTCTGAAGCCCCAGGTGGCTCTGATAATTATTTGTTCCAAAGGATTTTTAAGTCAGTTTGAAGGCATTAAATACCTTCTGTTCGGTTCTCCACTGCACAGGCATGTCTGTTGGTTGATAACATCCCAAACTAGTGTATCTGGTTACAGCATGCTAGAGCTATCTTATGCCCCTCCCTCCCTCATAAATCAGAAAAAAGTTTGGGGTGGAAGTGGAGGTGGATCTTACTCCAAAAAAAAAACCTAATGCTGCCTACCACTACTCAGGTTCCAGTTCTTGTACCACTCATTTAAGAAAGAAAATAGTACCCTGCAACCATTGACTAACATGAAAGCGTATTTATTTGAGGGTGGAAAACATTGCTTGGAGGAGGGTAAGGCACAGAAGACTATTTACACCTTCAGTCAGTTCCACAGACAGAAAACATGACATCACTCCTTTTGTACATGCAATGCTCCTGTTGGCTCCACCCACAGTCGTAAAAAGGAATCCCGATTACCTGAAGTGCAAGGAGGGGAAGGGAGTGGGGTGCATCACAGCAGATAAAGCAGAAACACTTTAGGTGCAGACATGTTTGTTGATGTGGGGGGTTGCACTTAACTTTCAGCTCTGGCATACTGTAGTTTGGGCTCACATGCAGGAGCACAGCACTTTGGAGGCCAGTACAGATGTGCAGCCGCTATGACTGGCTTACTATTCAGTCATTAGTGATGTTGTGGGAGCCGAATAGAGCTCTTACATCAGGCACAAATGCTATAGGCCCTTTTGGCATCAGTGGCATCCTCAAGCAAGAGCAGGACTGAGGGTGATAAAAGGCCAAGAAATCTGCAACCTTCTCTTCTACACTTCCTGCGATGAGAGAGAGAGAGAGAGTCCGAGGATCATCACAACCGAAGTGCTGCTAGATTGAGTTGAGGAAATCAACTGCTCTCTCCTGCTTCTGCTTCAGTTTTCTTGCCTCCTCCTTGGCTTGCTAGGAATGTCTGGTCTTTTTCCAGAGCATCATCTTGAGTCCTGTCCCTTTTGAGTCCTGTGTGCCGAGTGCTTCTTCTTAAGCAGGTAAGTTTTTTTTTACTTCCATGTTGTCCCATTCTGATTTGCATTAGTAGCTGTTCTTTCCTTTTTAAAATTCATGTAAGTTACAGTAACTCTGTCTTCTCTGGATAATGGTATGCAGAAGTATACAGTGAATGACTGATGGTGAATTTTTAAAATTGCTTGGGTAATCTGTTCATTAGTAGTATGGCCTATAGGAAGGCTGCAGGTCTAAGAACCTGGGTGGTGATGCTGAGTCTTGACAGACTAGTGAAAATGTGCAATGTGTTTTTTGTTTGTTTGATCTAAAGTACACTGTGGTAGGAGGATTGACCAGCATATGAACTAGCACAGCTAGACTTGCCAAATCAGTGCTGGGCTCTCCCTGGGGGTTCTCAGCTCTAATGTGCACCCCTTCCCTTGAGCAAACAAGGTCAGATGTGATGTTTGTTTGCTTTTCTTTCTAGGCAGGGCTCAAAGGTTGTTGGCAACATGTGGCGAGACATACTTTTAAACCTCTGAAGACTATATCAGTATGAGGCACTGGCTTGGAGCTGTACATTGTGCTTCGGACAAGAGGCTACAGGGTGGAGATTAGCATTAGGGTTAAGATCCCCAAGGAAGAGTGCAGCACTGATTTGGCAAGACTCAGGAGAGCCAAAACTCTAATGCTTTTTTTTCCTTTTGCTGCTTGGGGTGTGGGTAGGAAGTTAGGGTTGGAAACCCTAACACCACATTTCCCTGCTTTTGTTGCTTTAAGCTGAACCATAACTAGTGCATTAATACAGTTTTTTGCAATGTATATCTATATGTATTTGTAAAAGCTTTGAATTAATGCACCAGTTATTGTTCAACTTTATGCCACTATATATATATATATATGTATACACACACACATATATAGATACAGATAAATAGATAGATAGACAGACAGACAGACAGAGTCACTTAAGTTGACACAGGTTGTTTCAGAACCCACCCAGCTCAATTCCCCATGCTGCTAACCATTCCTTATTGGACTGGGTTCTAACCTCCCACTCCCACCATATCGTGGCTGCTGGTATTTTGCAAGATACCATTAGCAACCACTGCATGACCTTCTGCATCAGAAAAATCAAACCCCCCTCCACCCGCTTCCTAAATATATCTGGGCTAGATCTCTCCGACCACTAAATATTGACATACTACTGAGTGACCTTACTGCTGTCATCTGCTCTGAGATCCTCACTGCCTCAGATATCGATGTTGCCCTTGCTCTTTTCCATTCCAAATATTCTGCTATAAGGGACAGGCATGCCCCCAGGAAACTCAGAGTAAAAACATCCCATCATCCCTGGATTACCTCTGATATCATAGACTTGTGTAAGTCCCAGGACAGTGCTTGGGCCTGTTAAAAATTATCCTGCTCCTCCTCCAACTACATCTTCTACAGGGCTCTGAGGAACAATTGCACTAAGGCTGTCCAGTCAGCTAAACCACAGTAATTCAAAACCAACCTCCAGTCAAACCTAAATTCCCCATCAAAATTTTGGAAGGTTATACACTCTCTTTTTGACTCCCCCCTGCCCAGTCAGCTCCCCCACCTCCATTCTCATGGAAAATGGTTCACCTGTGTCTGACCATGCCTCTGTTGTGGCTCTCTTTAACAAGTTCTTTACAACCTGAGCCCTTCCATCCTCCTCATCCACTCCTAACTCCCCCTTCACTCTACTGCTCCCGTCCCCCATATCCCTTCAGGTTACCACTTCCCCCTGTCACCATCCAGGAAACCCAATTTGCCCTTTCTTCCCTCAACCCAGTCCTGATGATCTTCATCCCAATTTACTACACCTCTCAGCTCCTGCTATTACAGCTCCCCTTACCCACCTGCTTAACCTTTCCTTCACTCTCTGCACTGTTCCCCAGTCTTGAAAGATGGCCAGTTATTCCTCTTCATAAAGGGGGTGACCCATCTTCTCCTGGTAACTATCATCCCATCTTCCTCCTCCCCTCCCTCTCTAAACTGCAAGAGAAACTGGTCCATGCCAGACTCCTCAATTTCTTCTCACCTACTAACTTTCTATCACCTTCCCAGTCTGGCTTCCAGAAGCACCATTCCAGTTTCCTACCTGCTGCATGTCACTGATGCCATCTTCTCTGGGATGGAATGGGTTCATTACTGCAGCAGTTTTTGTTGATTTGGCCAAAGCCTTTGACTCTGTGTCCCACTCACTTCTTCTGGACAAGCTGAGAAATGCTGGCCTCTCTGTCCCTACTGTTGCTTGGTTCAGCCCTTACCTAACTGGCCATCTTCAATTGGTACAGGTTGGTGGTTCCCTGTCACCTGCCATTCCTATCCACTATGGGGTTCAACAGGCTTCATGCTTGGACCGCTCCTTTTTTCAGTCTTCCTCAATGACCTCCCCTCTGCCTATGTCAACTCACATATATACATGTGTGCAGATGACACAGTCATCTTCACCTCTGGTACTTCCTCTGCCACGATAGAGAACCTGCTCCAGTGGAACTTCAGCAATGTCCTCCACTGGTTCCATTCTTACCAACTTAGAAATAACACTGAAACAACAGTCTTCATGACCTTTGGTACCAGTCAGAAACTATCCAGACTCACTGTCCCCCCATTTCTACCACTGTGAATGGCATCCCACTTGATGTGGTTCAGTCCTTTAAGTAGCTGGGGGTGTGGCCTGACAGCAAGCTTGACTTCTCAGCCCACATTGATGCCATCCATGCCAGGCTCTGTCCCAAGCTAGGTGCCCTCTACCATTACAAAGATTGCCTATCTCTACATGTCCAAAGGGAGTTGATTACCAAAATGGTGCTCTCTGTCCTCGATTACGTGAATGTGGTCTATGGCTCTGCCCCCCTCCACTTCCCTTACCAGACTGGATGCCCTTCTCAACGCTTTTGCCGTTTTGCATCTAGCTGTCCTCTACACACACATCAGTGCTCACTTTACTCCTCCCTTTCCATCCTTCCTCTGCCATCTCGCCGACAGGCACATTGTGTTACATTCAGCTCCAAATATTGGTTCAACACCCTTCCCTCCTACCTCTTCTCATTCCTATCCCAAATCCTACCTGTCTCTCGCTCCGTCTGCTATAAAGACCATTGCACTTTTGCCATTCCTCACCCACACTCCTCTGCTGGACAAGCTGCATTCTCCCATAGGCTTCCCTCTCTCTGGAAACAAACTCCCCTCCTTCCTCTGTCTCTCCACATCTTTTAACTTTTTCAAACACCTGCTGAAACTTCACCCCCAAATTGCTCCTGCAACAGTTCTTCTGGCTACCCTTGAAGCCTTGATTTTAACCCATACAGGTGTTTGGTCGGGATTCTAAGCACAGCTATAGTTCGCTGCACTTTGTTTAATTGTGGTACATGCAAATTACATTTATTCAACTGTCTGTTTGGATTTTTCTTTGCTATTGTCTACTGCTGTTTTGCTCCATCTCCACCTTCCCTGGGTCACACCTGGAAATGAGCCTCGGCTCACTGTGACTTTCACGGTTACCAAATTTTAATTAGATAGATAGATAGAT
This sequence comes from Neoceratodus forsteri, assembly GCA_016271365.2. Classification (NCBI taxonomy): domain Eukaryota; kingdom Metazoa; phylum Chordata; order Ceratodontiformes; family Ceratodontidae; genus Neoceratodus; species Neoceratodus forsteri. Next base: position 765,920,865 of record CM057451.1, read on the forward strand.
AGATAGATAGATAGATAGATAGATAGATAGATAGATAGATAGACAGATAGACAGACAGACAGATACATACATACATACATAGAGGAAAGTTGTCTTTTTTTGGTAGACTGAGCCTGGAACTAGGCTCTGAATTCCTGTGCCACTGTGCCATTGTTTTATATTTCTGTGTACATTTGCAGCTCCCGAGGGAGTAACAGTCACCTATGTGTCCCACAGTAGTAATGACCCATCATCCTGTCCTGTGGTGCAGCCCCCAGGGAGCTGAAGAAGGTGCACAAAAAAGAAAAAAAGACCAACTTGAGCAAGATTTCATGCTCAGTTTACAAACAAACAAAAACTGTCCTAGCTGCTCATTTTGGTGTCTAGGCAGTTTTAGGACAATACTAAGCTAAATCACGTCCCATTTCTATGTCGTTTAAAGGCTGATCCTGATTCTAAAATTGTACAGATATACACCAACTGAAATGATACCAGATTAAATTGCCAGTGGTATTTTTAATGAATGGAGGGAGTTTGGCTGGGACCGTATGCCTTTCAGACAGCAACAATGTTACAGCAAATGACATTACGGCAGCAATTCGATGTTGCCTCTGTAATGTACCTGCAGGACCCTGGCACTGCTTTTTCTGGGTATTGCACCCCACCTCGAATCAACTCCGACTCAGAGTTGATAATCCTAAAGTACAGGCGGGTGCGGGAGGGGGGCAGCGACAGCTTACCTGATGGATTTATGCCGATCACAACTTGCAGTTGACATAAATCCATTGCTTCAATGTCAGTCAACAAAACTGTTGTCTAATCGGCATCATGGATCCATCCAGGACATATTTGAAAGAGGACCACATAAATGTAAAAAGCCTCACTTCTTCCCCCAATGTTTTGTTAGGTGTTGATTTAAACATTTAAAACTTATCAGGTTAATCTTGCCATCCCCCCAGTGTGGGTTGACACATGATGAAGCCCAAAGTCTGGCCAACAACCCAGAATCCCTGCAGTTGACAGCACTACCTGCAATCAGCCGAGTAAGATTCAATAAGTGCTGCTTGTTAATAGAGCTAATAATAGCTCAGTTTTGTTGATCAACAGCCCTGTAAATACAGTCTTCAAAGATTAATTGGTTTTATCTCCAATTTTATTTTGTAACATAAAATGCAACCACGAGATGGTGGTACATAATGATTGTAAAATCCTCTGTTGATTCTGTCCCCCCCCCTCAACTATTACACCAAAGTTACTCCTCTGCAGCAGACAATCCTGCAGTGCATCAAACAGAGCCTGACTTGTGGTGCACTGACCAATGGGATGTTCCTGTCAATCTCTTGCAGGTTCAGATCACCCATCAACATCACCATTTCCCCCTTCTTTACTCCATTTGCCTGGCTCTCTGTCTCTCTGTCTCTCTCTCTCTCCTCTCTCTCTCTCTCTCTCTCCCCTTTATGTCTTAGTGGTTTATAGATCACCCCCACCTGTATTTTCTTGCCTGAGAGTGCCATCAGGAGAACCCACACTGACTCAGTTTCCACATTGCTTCCTTTGATGTGTCTGTCCTCCACAGCCTCTATCCCTCCCTGACATATAGGGCAAGGTCCTCCCTCTTTGCCTTAACACATGTTCTGTCTAAATACTGTGTAACCTGGGAGTGACAAGTCCCAGTCATTATTCTCTATGGCCCAAGTTTCTGTGATGGCTAATAGATCCACTTCAGTGTCTGCCATCAATGCCTGGAGCTCACTGATTTTATTGCCCAGACTTCTGGCATGTCTATATTTATTAATGTACAGAATTTAGAGTCAGGGTTCAGAGTTTAAGATTTCTTTACTGAAAGTCTACATAGCATACTGATTTGTTGTATTTTAATCCAGTGCAGCTACCATTTTAATTTCTCCCTTAGTTTGCCCCCCCCCCCCAATGTTTTATAAATCTCAGTTACAGGGCTGGTGCCTATCTGTCTGCTTCCTGACACATTATTTGTCCCTCTTTTAGTAAATTGCAGCTCTTTTGTCTCTGTGCTAATCTTAGTTTCACTCCCACCGCTTTGGAGTGCTATAAATCACTGTTCTGTCCCTCTTCCAACAGGTGTCCTTGTAGCCCACTGGGCTAGCTACCCCACCCATGGTTCACCTCCTGCACACCTAGACACCACTCTACGCCTCTCTCAGCACCAAGGAGCCTGCTGCCACCAACTCCCTAGAATCAAGCATCAGGTATGGCCTGTATACAGCCCCAGTCTACACAGCTGCTGTGGCTGCTGCCAAATTTTTCACCCACTCCCCTGCCCCTCCCAGGCCACCCTTAAATACCCTTAAGCTCCTCCATCCCCTACTCCATCCAGCCCCCATTAGCTCCGGGATTGGCTCCCAGTACTGTTGCTCTGGAGCTTAAAGCTTTCTGTCTCCCCACCCCCTTTGTTGATCTCACTCTCTCTCTTAAAGCTTCCTCACTGGTCTGCTGTTCTCACCCAGCACTGCTCACATAAAAGTGACCTAAACCTGCCTTCCTGTTGAGCCAATATTGTCTCCCACCTATTCTAAAAGTGTCTCTCCGTCCTTCCACAACACGCTTACTCTTTAAGCCTCCGTGCCTCTGCAGGGCTTATTTTTACCCCACTAGGGCCGTCTCTTTTGGTTCTATTCTCATCACCCTTTGCTCTTGCCACATTGCATCCATCACTGAATCCCAGTAGTCTCTTACTCCACTGCTCTCCTAGTCTCGAGGCTTGAGAATGTTTAAACAATTGCTGCTGCTTCTACTCATATCCACGCTGCCTCTGTTACACCTATCAATAATAGCGGTTCCCCATGCTGGAGCTGCTTTTCCTCACTCTCTTTTCTAATCTTCTAGTGCGACATGCATTACGTTGTGATCTCACACCATTACTTCTAAACAAGGCCTGGATTCATTTGGTTGCCCATGTCCATAAATGCCACTCCTTACGAACTCATGCCCTGTCAGCTTTCCTGAACCATAAGCTCTGGTACCTCTTCTTACTGGCCATTCTACTGTCTGGGGATATACAGCCAAACTCTGGGCCTTTAACTCCTACAGCTGCTCCTATTACAAATGCCAAAGGCCTACTAATAACCCACCATAATATTAGGAGCCTCGAGCGGAACTTTGCGGAACTTGAATCCTGAATAACACTCTATAAAGCAAATATACTGTGCCTTACTGAAACCTGGCTGAAGCCATCCACCCCTGACTCACGGTGCTCCCTACCATCCTATAATCTTCTGAGGAATGATAGACATGCCCCTGGGAGGCACAGCCATATATTTCAAATCATACTTTCAGCTCTTGGTCATCAGCTCATCTTCCTTAAACCTCTGTGAGGCTCTTCATGTCCTCCTCACCTTTGGCACAAAGAAGTTGCATATTATCTGTGCCTACAATCCTCCTACTTATGGTCTGAAAGGGTTGGATGAGCTACTCGACCAAATCGCTTTTCACTCAGGGAATAACAAAGTTCTTATACTAGGTGGCTTTAATGTTAACTGACTATGAAATACACAAACGACAGCCCTGACCAGACTACAAAGTTTCAACCTGCACCAGCTTATCTCTTTACCCACTAGGACTGCTCCTCAATCCAACACCAGCACACTGCTGGACTGGATTATGGAGAACCATCCCGAGAACATCGTTGATGCAGGTATCCTATCTGACGCCATCACTTACCACTCCAACACTTTCTGCATCTGGGGTAAAGACAGGCCTGAACCAATGAAGCCCTACCTTAGTACCTACCGTAATTACGTGAACTTTGATCCACAGGCCTTCTTGTTTGATGTCACCCGCACTGACTGGTCCACTCTTTATAGCGCATCGGATGCTCAGACTACTCTAAATCTCTTTTTGGTCAAATTCCTAGCACTACAAGAAAACCACTGTCATCTTGCTACCAGATGGGTAAGAAATAGGCAGACCCAATGGCCAAAATCCGACCTTCTCTCTAAATTACGACAGAGGGACAAAAGCTGGTTTCATTAAGACAAGATAGCTGGTCTTCTAGTGGATTTTAATATCTACAGAGCACTGAGAAACTCCTGTAAGAAAGAAATCAAACAAGCGAAAAGCTCATACTGCACGGATCTATTAACAGACTCCCAGGGGACCCTAAAATATTCTGATCTCATATTAAGTTCTTCTTGGGATCCAATCAGTCCCCTGCACCTAATGACATGTCTCTAAATGGCATCCATTGTAACAGTTCCCTCACTATTGCTAACTTTTTTAACGTACAATTTGCTGACCTAACTCACTACACCTCCACTTTCTCTACCTCATCAAATTTTGTCACACCAGCCAACCCCAACCCCTCCGGGCCCACTTTCCACTTCAAGTCTGTCTTAAAAAGTGAGGTTCTTAGACTGCTATGAAACATCTCAGAGTATGCTGGCATTGGGTCTGATAACTTGGAACCCAAGCTCCTGAAACTAGCTGCCCCTCACATAGCTGCTCCCCTAGCCAATATTTTTACTCTCTCCCTGTGTCAAAGCTCTGTCCTGGATATCTGAAAGATGGCCAGAATTACCCCTGTAATTATAAAAGGTGATCCTCTTGACCCATCAAACTAGAGACCCATCGCCATCCTATCAGTTCTCAGTAAAATCCTTGAAAAACTAGTTGCCACCCTAACAACTTACTTTCTACTGAAACACGACCTCTTAACTGTTGCCTAACATGGTTTCCGCAAGGGACATAGTACCACTACTGCACTACTCAAACTCATGTCTGACACCCTAGTGGCCATCGACTCTGGCAGGCTCACTGGGGCCATTTTCATTGACATGACTAAGGCATTTGATCTAGCTGCCCATTCTATCCTCACTGCTACCTTAAACTCTCTAGGTTTCTCACCAAATGTTGTGAACTGGTTTGATAGCTATCTGACGGATAGGTCTCAATATGTGAAATTTAACTCCACCCTCTCTGACAAGATCACAATCAACATTGGTGTTCCACAAGGGTCTATCCTAGATTCTCTGTTTTTCTCAATTTTCATCAATAACGTCACCACAAACCTCCACAGTACTTCCTCCCTATTATATGCGGATGACAATGTACTGTATACCAGTTCCAATAGTATTGAGGACATTAACCTTTGACTGTCTAGTGACTTTCAACTTATCCAATAGTGACTCGTCAATCACAAACTTGTTTTAAATAAATCTAAGACCCAAGCTATGTTATTTGGCTCCAGTCTCAAACTCAAACATTCCTGGACATACTTTAACGTCTCCTCCCTTGATGGCACATCTGTAGGGGTGGTAAATTCCTTCAAATATCTGGGTGTCACTCTTGACCCATCTCTGAGCTTCGATCTCCACATCCAAACTACCTGTAAGCAGGTGAACTCCAAACTTGGCATCACCTACCGTACTAGTTATGCACTCACCCCCTCTGCTAGGCTTGTCATTGCCCATGGGATATTACTTCCCTCTCTCACCTATGGGGTTGTTACATATGTTTCTGTTTGCAATTCAAGTCTTCGAAAGTGGGATGTCAACTATAATAACATCTGCCACTTTGCATCCTGCTCCCCCCACCCCAGCTGAAACATCACTGTCTTCTCTATGCAGATCTAGGATGGCTTCTGCCCCAAGAACTAAAGTCTTATGCACTCGGGTCCATTACTGATAACATTATCAGATCCCAAATACCTAAACCCCTGGCCTGTCTCTTTCTATACCAGAAAACCAGCTATGGCCTTCGCTCTGCCGAAAATGTCCCACTTCACATCCCGAGACACTGCACCGCAAAATGTGATAGTGCCTTTGCCTGTCATGCGCCCAATTTCTGGAACTCACTCCCTCTAGCTCTACACCAAACTGCATCCCAAATCTCTTTTAAGAGAGAACTATGTCACTATCTCTTCTCCTACAAATGCTCCTGTTTCAAACCACCCTAGCCCTTAACTCTCTAGCTCCTCTCTCCCCTCTGTGGTTTCCTGGGCACCTGGGGTCCACTCCAACTTGGATCACTTCCTCTCACTTTCACTTCCTAAACTTCTAGCATTCATCTACCATTTTCTACTGCACTTTTCTGGCAAACTTATTTGCTTTTTCTTCTTAATCGACACAGCTTCATTCTTCTGTCACCTGCTGTACCCTACTGGGTAACCTGTACTTATTCTATATCTAATCTATGCCCCCCCCAACCTATTGCCTTCCTACTCCCTACACTTTCTCTCTAGTTCCCCCTACACCTATTACTGCCTGGCTACTACTGCTTTCACAGCACTTTACCCTCACTGATTGAACATTGCTTAGTCACTTTATTTGACCTGAATGTATTGTCACTTGTAAATTTTAATGCTGCATTTTTCTTACTACCTCAGTCTTAGTCATGTTCTGCTGTTAATGCCGCCATACATTTATATGTAACTTGGTTGAACACTGCTTAGTCACTTTATTTGTCCTGATTGTAATTGTCATGTTAAATTCTACTGCTGTATTGTTCTTACTAACTTAAATTTTTATTGTTTCTGCTGTTAATGCCTCAAATGTCTATATGTAACCTGTATTTTGTTCCACAATGTTCTCTTGAAGTTTTTCTCTGTATTCTCATGGGTCGTGCCTGAAAATAGTCATTTTTGGCTAGTGCATCTACCTGGTAAACAAAAACTAAATAAAAAAACTAAATAAAGGCAGATTCCCTTCCAACTAGATCCAGATCCCCTTTTGCTGTGTCATGATCCTACACTTGCATTCTTTCTCATTCTCCTTAACTTCTTATTTTTCCTGTTGCCTGCAGAACTTGACAGCCCCCCCCCTTATCCTCTTCCACTGCTCCTATTTATATTCACTACTAATGCCCACAATCAGGCATACAGGAGGGAGGGAGGGAGACCACTAGACCACCAGGATATTGTACAAATGCCCACGATTGGGCATGTGGGGCCCCTAGACTATCAGGGACTCACAGCAGCTTTGCAGGGTGCTGGGCACATTTCACTGGTCTGCCTTGTAGAAGGCATGCAAATGGGGCCATAATGACATGCAAATGGCCCCATTTGTGCCATGCATACATTATGGCCCCATTTGCATGCCCACTTCTGAATATCGTGGGTGCTGCACACGGTGCAACTACATTTGCGCTGGAGCATTCCTGGTTCTCCCTGTCCAGGTAATGTGCCAGTGCATCATACATGCACCAGGTGCATTCTGTGCCATATTCAATGGAGATGCACCTTGGCACATCTCCATTGAATATCACCCTGTCCTGGCTCCTGTGCATCTCAGCTGCGCTGTGCCACCTCTTGCGCCACAGCCTGGCACAGTCTGAATATCTTGCCCCATGCGTACAGATACATGCAAGCATTAGATCACTATGCATCATTTGTATATAACACAATTACATTAATAGTGAGAAGCAGGGAGAATATGTAGAAGAAGGCTGCGTAGGCAGCCTAAAGAAGAATTAAGGGATAAGTGCATGGGCTGATTTTAACAGCTAGGTACTAAGTCAAGAACCAAATCATGGGAAGCCTAAAAGAAGGCATAGGATTTGGGGGGACAGGATCAACAGAGGGGTGAGGAGATGATGGGATTTAGCAAGAGCAGGTAGGTGTTGTGAAATCTCTTAGAAGGGAGGAGAGGAACAAGGAAGAGGTGCATTGCAGATGGAGGAGGGAAGGGGAGGGTGTTCCTCATTTTAGGACAGCAGAAAGAGAAAGCTGATTGGCTACTGGTGATAGAATGGTGGGGGATCGCAAAAGATCTAAGGTCTGAGTTACGGAGGGAATAAGTGCATTGAGGGGTAGCACAAATGACAGAAGATAAGTAGGAAGGGAAATTACCAGACCAGAATTTGGCCATGAAAGTGGCCATGTGAGAGAGTCATCTGGATTCCAAGAAAGAGAAAGACAGGGCTTTATACAAGTCACAATGGGGAGTAGGAAGAGGGCAGGAAAGCACAAAATGACAGAAATAGTTGAAGATGGTGTCCAGTCTGGCTAAGGTGGTTTTGGAAGTGGCACTGTAGACTATGTCAGCATAGTCAAAGGTGGGGTGGATAATTTTTTGCACAAGGGCACAACATGCCATTTGATGGATGCAATCCTTATTTCTATATAAGGCACCAAGCTTGGGGTGTAAGCTCTTTTGAATTACATCCATGTGTGCAGAGAAGTCCACGTGGCTATCTAACCAGACTCCAAGGTATCTAAAGGTGGAGACATTTTCAATGGCAGAGCCATCCAAGGTGTGGAAGGTGAGGAGGGATTTAAGTTTAGCAAGTTTAGGTCTTGTGCCAAAGAACGTAGAAACTGGGAGTTTTTTTGGTGTTAAGGAACAACTTATTGGACTGGAACCATTGTTGGACCTTACTGAAATCATATTGCAGTCTAGCCTCAGCATCAGCGGGGGAGGAAATAGACATGTAGAGGACAGTATCATCCACATACATGTGGATTTGGGAAGTGGAACAGGCTGAAGAGAGATCATTGAGGAAGATAGAAAATAATATATGGCCAAGTATGGAGCCCTGCAGGACACCAGTAGTGATGATTAAGGGAGGGGAGATTGAGGAGGCAATCTTAACAGATTGTAATCTGCCTGAAAGATAAGAATGAAACCTCACTGTTGCCAAGGAGTTTAACTCAGCAGCAGTGAGATTTTGGAGGATACGGGAGTGAGAGACAGCATAGAAGGCGTTAGCCAGGTTGACAAATATGGCAGAGGTAACATGCCTCTGATCCATATTAGAGTGCAGAGAGTCAATGAGACTCAAGAGGGAGGAAGTGGTGGAGTGGGACTTACTGAAACCAGAGTGGAAAGGGGTAAAAATTAAGTAGAGTCAAGGTAGGGACAAGCTGAGCGAGGTCAATGTGCTCTTGGAGCTTGTTTAAGATAGGAAGAAGGGAGACTGGGAGGTATTTCCCAGAGGCAGTGAGGTCACCCCCTTTGGGGAGTGGGTTGACTGTGGAGTGTTTCCAGTTAAAGCAAAGCGATCTTATTTATATAAGGTGCCCTTCCAAAGCTCAGGGCTCCTTTACAAAGAATACCATACAAATTTTAAAACTCAATACATAAAACAGCATCTTAAAAATAAAATAAACTTTGTTAAAATTGTTCACCCCAAAATGCGGCAGCTATAATATATAACATTTTCAGTGAATCAGCAATAATTGTCAAATGCTTGTGCAAACAGATGTGCTTTCAGGGATTTCTTAAATTCTTCCACAGTCAGTTAGAGGGAATAGAGGATAGAGTAAAGGATAGGTTGAGGAGAGAGGCAAATGGTGAAGCTATAGCCTGGGCAGCTAGATAAAGCAAATTAGGGTCAAGTCCATCAGGGATCTTATCCCTACTAGGGTTCAAGGCAAGGGGTGCCTTTAGAGCTTCATTTGGCATGACGAGAGAGAGAAGGAGAAAGGGGGTGGAGGTGGGAAGGGAAGACTTGGGCGGAAAATCAGTGGGAGAAGTAGGCAAGCATATGGGAAGGGTGAAGAGGAATGAAGAGGCACAGGAAGTAATGAAAGTGTTGACTGTGGAAGCCACAGATGGAGAGCCAGAGAGTGTAACATTACCATGGGTGAGGGTTGTGATGGGAAGTTGGGAAGGGGGAGAGAAGAGGGATTTGATGACTCACCAGAACTTAGAGGGATATATCAGGTTAGTGTTGAATGAGGTAAAGAAGTATTAAGACTTGGCATATCTGGAGGCACTTATGCATGCATTTCTAAGTTGTCTATAGTGGAGAAGGAAGGAGTGAGATCTGGATTTCATGTAAGCCTTCCAGACCTGGTCCCTGGCAAGCATTCAAGTGACCAGTTCCATATTAATCCAAGGGAGGTGTGAGCCTTTAACTCTGGTCAGTTTAGAGGGAGCATACAGATCACAGATTTCCAGGAATTTAGTCCATAAGTAGTCAAGGACAGCATCAATAGAGGATGTCGAAGAGATGGGGGACCAGTCAGTGCAGTATAAGTCATTTAAGAGGGGATCTATATTTAGGGAGCAGAAGGAGTGCAGAGGGATCAATTTGGGTGAGTCTTTGGACTGATGGACTTTACAGATGCAGTAGATCAAGTGGTGGTTACTAAGGGAGTCCAGGAGAATACCAACATCAATTATGTGGTGGGGGTGGAATGTGAGGGCCTAATCTAACAGGGTATGATTGAGAGATGTGTGTTTAAGGTGAGTTGGGGTAGTGATTAGTTGTGATAGGTTTAGGGAGTTTACTTTGGAGCAGATCTTGGAGCTGCTGGAAGAGAGCCAGTCCATATTTAGGTCACCTAATAAGTAAAGCTCACCAGCAGAGGGATGCAAAGTGATAGTGGTGAGAAGCTCTAATAAGGTTGATGCAGAGAAAGTGGGGCAACAATAAGCACCAGCTATAAATATAGGTAGTGAAAATGGAAGAGATAGCTTGATGAGGAGTGTGGTGATTTGGCCACTGTGGTCATATTTCAGACATATTGCTGTCATATTTTTCTAAAAGTTTTATGTTTAAATTCCCAAAAGGCCAGGATATCACGTTTACCAGAAGAATGCCCTTGTTTTTTTTTAAATGGTGCTTGAAAAGAGAGAATGTATTTTGCAAATGTCTGACATTCCTCTTTGCCTGAGACAAGGCTTGCTAGAGATAAACAGGGGTTGAATTTCAATGGGGAATTGAACATTTCCTGGGAGCCATCTCCTCCACTAATAACCTTTTACATTTCAAAGGGCGAAATTGGTATTTCCTGGTAAACTGATCAAAGGAGACAATTCCAGTAGGACAGAAGATGGGAGAAACTATCTCACTGTCAGAAACTGTTACACTTCAAGGGAAAAAATACTTTAAGAACAGGATCTGGAAGTCTACTGTGATTACACTTCAAGTGTCATAATTCATCTCCATTTAAAAGAGGTCAAGGGATACTGGATCAGGCCAGCCAGGAAGTTGGTGTGGTGAGGAAATCTAAATACATTTTAGGAAAGAGCATGAGAGACCCCTGCTGGCCTAAAGATAAAGCCACTAGCTAATTTGAGGGAAAGTTTCACAGGCTGCAGGACCAGGGGTATTTAAGGCCCCTCAGAACAGAGCCTTGGTGCATTTTGCAGAAGACAGTTTTCCTGACACACACAGAGCCAGACTGTCAAGCACACACTGAGGACCAGTGGCTGTAAGAAGAACTGGGACTTTGCAGATTTCATTTATTTTCTGGACTTTAGATTCTCCACAGACAAGGTAGAAACTAAACAATTAAATTTCACAGTGTGTTTTTATGTATTTTTTCCAACCTTTTTTGTTATCCTATAAACCAAATTCCTGAATCTTTTGTTTGTAAGTCCTGTATGATAATTATTTAAGAACTAGTAAAAGCACTTGCTTCTAAAAACTGTCTGGAAGTAAGTGTGTTGTGTTTGTGAAGGTGGAAAGATCTGCACAATCTGTGACAGCCTATTTAATGCTAAGGTACCACCATTGCTACCAAAGAGTAGGATCCTGGAAGGGAATCTATGTGCCTAAGTAGGGGAAATACACAGGTGGTCCCAGGATGGGTCTGTGGAGTTTGAACTAGGTTCCTGCACCACCTGGGGAAGAAGACACAATCAAGGTTATGAGGACAGCCCCAAAGAGCTTGTAATGTCTGGGTCCTTCCCTCAGTACAGCAACCAAGGAAGGTTCTCACCTAGCTACAGACATGAGATTGTATTTTACCCTTACCCAGATTAGAAAAGAAGCCCTGGGCTCTTGTGGCAAGTGTTCAGTTGTGAATTCAGCAAGCACTTTAGAAGGATGCAGGGAGGGTATTCCTGTTCCCCCCTGTAATAGATTGCACTTAGGGGTGGGCACTGTGAGCTCAGTGGACCCAGCCCCCAGAAGTGAGTTCATGACAAGGAGGAGTTTGTATTGGGATGGGGATGAGATGGATAGAACAAGAGAGTATTGTAGGTTAGAGGCAACATACATTGCATTACCTCCGCACTTGCTGGGTCTGTCTTGTCTGATATGGGTAAAACCTGGAGTAGAGAGATTGGAGTTGAATATTTTTTGGAATAGTCAGGTTTCAGAAAGAACCAGAACATCCAGATGTAAATCCAGCATGAATGGTTGGAGGATAGTGAGCTTGGAGAAGACTTCTTATATTGAGGTGAACCATTTTTAAGCCTTTAGGAAGAGATGTATGGGGAGGTGGGGAGGCCCCAGGGTTGGATTCAGTATCTCCAGCTGAAATGAGTAGGAGGGCAATTAGCAATTTAGAGAATGAGTAGACCCACTTAGAATCTTTTGATTGTAGAAAGCAGGAGGGTGGGGAGGGGTGGTTTGAGGATGGATGGAGAGGAATTTGTTAGGGTTTAACATAACTAAGAGAGATAAGGAGGGGAGTAAGGAAGCAAGAGAGGGCCGGGAGTAAATGGTTGGACCAGGACTAATAGGGAGAGTGGTGTGAGTTGGGGTGAGGGTTAGAAGGAGGGAGGGGGGAAGGGGATGGAGGGTAGAGTGGTAGGAGGTAGAGACCAAGAATGGGAGACGTGCAAGGCTAGTACAGTACAATATGGAATAATAATAAGCATCGTGGAGAAAATGGATAGGACAACAGGTACTGAGGTTGAAAACAAGCTAGAAAGAGTAGTGAGCAAATTTAACTACTTAGTCCAGTGTGTTGTAGTACCACTTCCAACCCCTGGATGATGAGGGATGAGAGAGGTGGAACAAGGGTACACAGTAATAGGCTGTGTGGCCTAGTGGATTAAGCGACTGACTGTAAAGGAGCATGTGTATTGTAGACCTTGGTTCAAGACTTTCACTGGTATTAGGGAGAAGTGATAAGCATAGAGTATGCAAGGAAGGGCCAGTGGGCATGTAAGGCATGGAACGAGCTAAAAGAGAGTAGCAATCAATTTTTTTGAATCGAAGGTCTAGTTGGTGAAGATTTGATCTGGCCACTGGGCAGCGAGGGATAAGAGTGGTGGGAGACAGAGTACTCTCTAGTATGCTGTACGGCCTACTGGTTAAAGCAGCAGCCTAGGTTCGAGACCTGGACTGCGTGAGAGGAGGGGCGATAGGTACAGTGAATGGGGTGAAGAGGGCTTAGGTAAGAGGGGCATGTAGCAAATAGGGAGTTAGAGAAATACAATGTTACACCCCAGGAGGGGCCATATAGTGACCTCTAGTGGCCAATGTCAATAAGGAGCTAATGGGAAGTTAGGGAGATTGCAGTCATGTTATGGGGCGATCCTGTGATAGGGGCCAGCTAAAGTGAAGCCCACCAGGATGAAGCCTAACTTTGCAGAATTCTGCAGTAGAGTTACTGCAGCAAACAATGCAATTTCAATGAGAGGTAATCCCTTTTATCATGCAGGAAACCTGTGACACTGTGATTCATCCTGGTGGGCTTTACTGTATATAGGAAATGATGAGCTAGAGTGGGTGGAAGGTGGGGCAGCCGCTGTAGTGGCAGCAAGTAACAGTGCCTGACACCCTGTGTACCTGATGTAACTGCTGTGCTGGGGGAGCTCCATTCACCATTTGGCATCTGAGGTTATGCAGCCTGTTGAGGGAGGAGACAGGAGTAAAGGCATGGACTACATCAAAGGAGTCGGGGCAGGGCAGGGGGGGATGGGACAGGGAAGGGGAGAGCAATGGTGACCACAGTAAAGAGGCAAGACCTTGTCCCACCATCAACATCCTAGAATAAACTGTTCTCCATAACACACATCCCCAGCAGTTCTTGCAATGATTAAAGTCCACTGAGCAAAGCTCACATAACCCCTTGCACTGCAGGAGCACTTTAGGTACCCTCACAGACCCGAAATAAGCCCCAGTCCAAGAAACAAACTTGCTGCTGAGAGGAACAATCAGTTGCAGTCCTCCAATGGCAGAAAAGGTACAGTAAGTGACTTTTTATTTCAGTGCCTGATGCCCTGTGTACCTGATGGAGCTACTGTTGTGCTGGGGGAGCTCCGTTCACCGTTTTGGCGATTGAGGGTATGCAGCCTGATGCAGCTGCAGTTGTGCTTGGGGAGCTCCATTCACCATCTGGTGTCAGTGGGTATGCAGCCTGTTGCTGGATTATACCACCTAAAGTTGCAAAATGGCATAGTACCAAGCTGCAACTTCATGGAACATGGGCACAGTGCCCAGAAGTGCCACTCCTACATACACATACACACTCACACACACGTACACACACACATACCATACAGTACCTTTATGCCCTCTTCTTGACATGTCTTGCCATTTTTGAGGGGCCACTTTCAATTGTAGTGTCAAGCAGCATCCAGGGACACTGGTGCAGAACAGAAACAGAAGCCAATGGAGAGTATGTTCTGTACCCCGCTAAACCAATTGTACATAACAAATCACACTAACATCTCAAGTAAATAGCAAGAGGTTTTGCAGTATATGAGAGATCAAATATACCAGTACAGTATCCAGCTCAGCATGAAAAGCCCAACATGTTTTGTACCCTTAATTGGTGCTTTGTCAAGAGCTAGTGGGCCCTCTTCCCAGCATCCTTTTATATTAGTGATTCAAAGGTATATCCTACTTAATAATCCAGGAATCGGGGTGAGGGCCACACAATATAGCTGAGTAAAAAAAAGTGCAAGAACATACAACAGTGAATAATTTACACAAAAATAAAAAACAATTAAAAAACTACCACCGTGTCTATTCCCCAAGTCCTTGCTTTAGCTTAGAATCAAATCATAACTGGATCAATAATCTGGAACAGAGGAGAGAAAACAATCACAAAGTATTTTGAACTCCTGCTGATTGTGGTGGAAAAGTGAAATTGTTCTTCATAAGATTCAGAGGCCACCATCCTCCCCCCGCCACCTCAGTCACCAGGTCTAGGAAGATTGTTCCCATGATGACTGGTCTAGGACCAGTTTCTCATGACAACTGGTCTGGGACCAGTTTCTCATAATGACTGGTCTGGGACCAGTTACCCAGGACTACTGATCTAGGACCAGTTTCCAAGGACTACTGGTCTGGGATCACTTACTGTCAGACATGTGTCAAACTGCAAGCTTGCTAACCAGCTGTCACCATAGCATAGGGGTTACTGCACGAGGTTACAACCCAGGAGGTCTGGGTTTGAGTCCCAATTCCCCTAAATTTCTTTTAACCTATATTTTCACTTGTGTGGTGATCCATGGCGGTGTGGTGTTAGAATAGTAAACCTACACTAAACAGTGTAAACTGCAAGAGAAAAAAATAAGTCCAGCAGAGAAACCGGTCCAAGACCATTCATCATGGGAAACTGGTCTGGGAGCAGCCAGCAGGAGAAAATGGTTCCAGACCAGTCATCTCGGGAACAAACTTCCTGCAGCCGGTCACCATCACCACCATATTTGTTTTGCTTCCATTTTCAACACCTAATTGAAAGTTGGACACCTAGGGCCCAATTCTCAAAGATCCCTTAGAGTGACGCAAGTTGCATCGCTCCAGGGATATGGCAAACTCCGGGTGCGATAGGGACATTGCACTGAATTTTATAAAAATCAGGGTCCTGGTGCCAAACTCCCCAGGACTTCCACAAGTTGACAGCTGTGCCAAACAGTTGGCACACCTGTGGGAAGTGCTGCAGGGATCAGGTCCCCCCCCACCCAGAGCCACACTAAAGGGGCCAGAAAGGGAGAGGTGGTGACTGGCCTGGACAGGAGGGGGGCCAGGGCAGAAGGGGCACAGGATGTGGCAGGGAGGAGTTGGGGAGACAGCTGTGCATTAATAGATTGCTGTGGCACCCAGTAGGGTGCATTTGCACGTATATATATATTTGCGTATGGTACTGTAATATGCATTATAGTGCATGGGAGGGGTCCAGAGACAGAATGTGCAGCTGCCAGGGCTGTGCCCTCCTGGTGCCATGTCAACTTCTGTTCCAGGACACCCCCCACTCCCGGTACAGTATAATGCATATTACAGTACAACACACAAATATACTGTATACAATTGCAAATGCACCCTGCCAGGTGCCATAGTACTTCCATTAATGCCCTACTATCTCCCCATCTACCTTATATCACCACCTGTGCCCCTTTGGACCCCAGCAGCCCATTGTTTGACCCTGTCCCACTGGCACAAGCCACTTAGACCAGCTCCTGGCTGGTCTAAGCGGTGCCCCTTGCTCCGTCTACAGCGGAGCTTGTAAACCCCGCAAAAGGGGGATTTTGCAGCCCTGCAATTATGCAAGCTCCTTGTGACCTGGTGCACCTGGTTGTTGGACACAGCCTTGGCACAAAAGGGCTTTGGCACAGCCTCATCAGGATTTGATGCAGCTGCATTTGAAAATCCTAAATGATGCAAGTTGTGATGCAAGTCATCTCTTATGTCAATATCTTCTGATGCAAGTGTCTTGCATCAATCCAAGTCTTTTGATAATTGGGCCCCTAGTGTCATAGTTAGAACTATTTCTACTCCTAAATGTATTGGACAGCCAGCAAGAAGCTCTCTGGGAATTCATGTCTCAATAGTGAGTAAGTTGAAGGCAGACACCAAGTGCCTTTTTGACAGTCTGGTTATTTTTCTTGGTAGCACTTACAGGAAGTGTCCTGAAATACTAGAATGGTATTTCTAAAGTGACATAAGCCTTGGCATAAACAGACTGCTACTCAGTGCAGCTCTAAGAAGGGGATTCCCAACTGCAGAAATCCCAAGAATACAACTGACACCTAGTGCAACCTCAGGAAGGGGCTTCCCGGCAGTGGGATCCCTGAGTGTTACTGTATGCTGCTGTGGTTGAGAGTGGGGGTTCCATGATGACCAGCATGTAGTAACAACATCTGTAGAGCTCCCAAGGGCCCATCATCAAAACTTACTTTTTTGGGATGAAGAAGATTTTCAACAAACCTTCTAAGCAACAAAAATATAAAGATAGAAGTTCCTTTTCATACGATGTCTCTACTTAATTGAAAAAAGTCCAGTTGACAAATTTATTTTGGTCATAGACACAAGCTCAGGGAATGCTACTGTTGCTGTGAGTAGGTCAGCGGCAGCTAACAGCTTCATGGAGGAATCCAGGAGTCAAGAACTGCTGTCAGACAAGTCTTTGAAGATACTAGATCTGCTTAAGGCAAAACAATTCCTTGGTGTCCAGTTGAGCAATCAAATCTAATTTTGCTTGAATGACAAAAAAAAAAAAAAAAAACAGGAGATGGAGACAGCTTCAAATCTCTCTTAGATGAAAGGTGACATTAAAAGTTTTTAAAGAGTTCAGCTAAGTTATAACGATGAGTGGTCTTTTTTCTGTTCTGGAGCTCTTCAAAGATGGACTAATGTTCCAGTATCATCATGAACTGATAAGCAGGGTGCTCTGTTGGCTCTGAGAACCCACTCCCTTAAAATGTATTTTTTGCCTCAAGAATTCAGTATAATTGTAGCCAAAGTGGTTTGGTAAGAAGTCTAAATGTCTGGCCAAAACCAGAGAGGTGGTTCATCCGCTCCAGCTGGGGAACTTCGACAAATGGTGCTCAATGAGAAAATGGGCACAAGAGCTACTCAGCCCAGAACTTCATGCTCTCAATCCCCCACCTTGATTTCTTCCATGGAGCCAGAAATAGAGATCGATGAGGAGGGCGAGTTGATAACGATGACCAACAAAACAGTAAAGACGGCCATCTCAGATGTTCAGAACATTGAATCAGCTTTAGCCTATTTAAAAATGCACCTGAAAACAATAGGACAAGAAGTTAAGCAGCACCCAGAAGCAGGTTGGGGAGATTCCCCGGGGCAGCTGACCCAACTGCAAACCTTCCAGTCCACTCAAAGTAAAACTTACTGGAGATATTTTAACTCTCTTCACCATGTGGTACAGAAACTACTTAAGGGATGGTGTGTTCTGATAGGTCTGCTCTCCCTCTCGAGCTGACAAAATAGCTGGCTGCTGTGAAGCATGAGTGGGTTCCTCGAGGTAATGAAGCTTTGGTCAAGAGGAGTGGTGGTGGGTGCTGGTTGTGGGGCTGCTTTTTTCATTCAGGGGGCTAACAGACATCTCAGATAGTGGGGTGGGGCACCTCCCAGTGGGGTGGGCCTGGAGGGCATCATTCAACTTTATCTAGTTCTTATGATATTATCCATCCAGTAGCAGGTAGTGCAGGAGGGGGATTGTACCGGGTTTGGTAACTGGGGTTGGATATACATTGAATTTCAGGCATCTGAGCTACCTGCTTTAACTCAAGCTTATGAGAGGACTGCTGACTGCCTTTGTAACAAAGGTTCAGACTCATTTTATTTCTTTGAGGGGTTACCAAGGTGACGAATAAAGACCAGGGTGCTCAGGAGCTGGAACTTAGACCTTCAGGCTCCGAGATTTAAGCCTTTAAGTCACCTTAAAGTACAGTGCAAGTTATTGATGAAGGAGAGGAGTAATTGAATTGTTAGATTACACTATGGCATATTTGAATGTTTGTGTAAATAGGTTTGTTACTTGGTTTATTTGTATATTTGTTGTTCATGATTTGGGAAGTAAGGTGAACCCACATACACAAGACAGATTTATTCAGCAGAAAATAATGAGGTTGTTTTTAACCAACATAGATATGTTATGGCATGATGGGTAGCACTATAATTACTTCATAATGGTAAAGGTATAAACGTGCTAAAGAAGCAAGCAAAGATACTCTTAGCACTGCAGATTGCAGAGTGATATCGCTTTTTTACAAGACACGCACCTATCAAATTTTGAAAATTAAAAAGAAGCTAGGTGGATCAGCTGATAGCTTCCTTGCACATATCAGCTAAAAGAAATGGGATGGGGATATTATTCAGGAAAGGGCTGGGGTTTGAAGTTCATAATACAGAGAAGGACTCAGAAGGTGGGTTGGTGACTGTTTCAGGGCAATACAGGGATTTATACTACATCTGGTTAATGTGTTTGCACCAAATAGCGGTGCAGCCCCCTTTCTGAAAAATTTGTTCTGGAGGCTTGCCACACTCTCTCCAAGTTGCGTGATTATTGGGGGAGATTTTAACTGTGTGATTAACCCAAGATTGAACAGGTCCTCAAGAAATAGCCACACAAATAAGACAGTAAGCTTTAAAGAGATTGCATGATGGAACAAAGGCTTATTGACATCTGAGGGGAGCAGCATATGTGGGAGAGAGATTATAAGTTTTTTCTAATCCACATCACGTATGCTCTTGCATAGATATGTTTCTGACACACAAAACAGACCTACAGAGAGTGCAGAGTAGTATAATACACCGAGCAATATTATCAGATCCTGCACCAATCTCCCTTAAGTTAAACATAAACCAGACAAAGAAAATCACACTTGGGAGGTTTAATAATTTGTTATTAAATTATAAATCCTTTACAGAAAAGATTATTTCAGAATTTTAAACATTCAGACAGTTTAATGAAGGGGGGAGGGTGATGGAACCAGGGATATGGGATGCAATGAAAGCAGTGTTATGAGATCATATCATTAGTTGGTCTTCGATGAAAAAGAGACAGCGTATTGCCAGACAGGAAGCCTGGAAAAAAATTAATGGAGTTAGAACAGGCACACAAAAAAACAACCCAGTAATAATTTACTTAGGGAGGTTAGTAAAGTACAGGAAGCATTACAAGATTTAATTAACAGAAAACAGAAGGCAAATTATGATATACAGCTCATAAGTAGTATGAGACAGGAAGAAGGGCGGAAGCTTTGCTGGCATACAGATTGCGTAAGGATGCAGCAGACAGAACCGCAATGAAACTTGAGCTGTCACCGCAAATACATAAATACAAAACAGACTCTAATAAAATTGCACAAACGTTTCTCATATTTTACAAAGCATTACATAAAAAAGATAAGGCGGAAGATGAGGTGCGGAGAAGACCCAGCTATTTTTGCAGGGCTTACAGCTCCCAAGGTTTATAGAAGCAGATGTAGCTTTCTTAGAGGCCCCCATTAGTGATGCAGAGGTTGACAGAACAATTAATGACCCACATTCAAATGAAGCACCAGGCCCAGATGGGTTCAAGATAGATATTTATAAAACATTTCACAAACAATTATCCTCCTTACTTGGGAAGCTTTTTAGGCACTGTCAGAAAGAAAGCATTGCTCCAAGTTCTTGGAATGAAGCAATGATTTCTGTCTTAGCCAAACCAGGAAAAGACAAAGGAGCATGTGAATCTTATAGACCGATATCACTGCTGCACCAAGACTTAAAAATATTCACCAAAATCCTGACCACCCGCTTTACAGCAAGAAGTCCACACACTTATTAATATGGACCAAACAAATTTCATACCAGATAGGCATTTGTCAGACGATATCAGGAGAATGCTTAACATTCTCAAAGAAGGGGAAAAAATTTGAGACTCTCAGATTGATATATTAATTGATGTGGAAAAGCCTTTTTCAGGCCGAACTCTTCCTTTTTGCAAATAACCATGCAAAGAATGGGTTTTCAAGAGGAATTTCTAAAAGCAATAGCTATGTTGTACAAAAAAAACGAAAGCCAGAGTTAAAGTAAATGGCACTCTGTCCAGCCAGTTTGCAATTGGAAAGAGGACATTGCAAAGCTGTCTATTGTCCCCTCTTCTGTTTGCTCTTAGTACCGAGCCTCTGCTGGAGGCGCGGAGATCTAACCCAGAGCTACAGGAAATTACAGTAGGTGGGACAGAGAATCATATATTTCTCTATGTGGATGATACAGTAATTTAATTAAGATACCCTGAGAGAAATATAAAATCACTTCTATCAATTTTCGAGAAATATGGAGAAGTATTGGATTTTCAAATTAATGTATTTAAAACAGAGATCATTCTGGTTAGTGGCACAGTTACCAGGCAAATAAAAAAGCAATTACCAGGGAAATGGAATGCAGATCAAGTTAGGTACCTCAGGACTCAAATTCCTAAATGTATGAGTAACCTCTACAAAGTAAATTATAGGAAATTAAAAAAAGTTTTCATAGACATATAGAGATGGGCTTTACTTCCCTTATCATTTACCAGTAGAGTGGATGCTGTAAAAATGAATGTGCTCCCTTGATTCTTATTTCTTTTTCAGAATCTACCCCTGCCGATCTTACATAAAGAATGGAAAGAACTCACAGGGTACTAAAAAGGTTTATTTGGCAAAACCACAAACCTAGAATCAAATGGGCACTATTAATGAGGCACAAGAGAGCAGGGGGATATGAACTACCTAACTTTAGAGAATGTTACATTGCTGCCCATCTGGTCAATCTAATACATATACTGGACTGTAGCAAAGAGACTATATGGAAAACAATTGGAGAAGGTACAAATAGAATTGGGCACCTGGACTGCCTTGCCTGGGAGATTAAATCCCCACTGGACTTAGGGGCACTACAGAATAAATGGACCAACCACACATTTAAACAGTGGCTACAAACCAAAAAGAGGCCGCATATCACAAACACACAACCTCAGTGGGTACCTTTATGGAAGAACAGTAATTTTGCCTCAGCAAAAATAGATATCACTTTTAAAAGATGGGCTAGACAGGGTTTAAAAATATTCCACAATTTTTCTCAGGCTGCACATTTAAATCCTTTCAACAGCTTCAATTGAAATTTCACTTACCCAATAAGGATCAATATAGATTTTTTCAGGTCAGATCATTTATTAATAAACCTGAAATTCAACAGGAGTTATGGGTGAACCAACATCCTTTAGTAAAGAAAATTAGAACATTAGAAAGAATGAGGGGAGATTTAAAAAAAACTGGAAGAATTGTCATAGGTTTGGCAGCTGGGTTTTAATGCAAAAAAGTACAAAATCATGCACATGGGGCACAGAAATCCAGCAGTAACATACCAACTGGGAGGAGAGGTATTAACAGTCACAAAGCAGGATAAGGACCTGGGGGTGATCATTTCTGATGACCTGAGGGTGGCTACACAGTGTGACAAGGCAGTGGGTAACGTTAGTGGAATGCTCAGATGCATAGGGAGGGGGTATCATAAGCAAATGGAGAGAGTTAATAATACCCCTGTTTAGAACGCTGGTGAGACCCCACCATGAGTACTGTGTACAGTCCTGAAGGCCCCATCTCTGAAAGGACATAGACAGGGTGGAAGTGGTACAAAGGAGGGCAACCAAAATGGTGCAGGGCCTACATCATAGGCCCTATGAGAAGAGGCTTAAGTATTTAAATGTGTGCTCCCTAGAAGACAGGAGGGAATGAAGGAATATGATAGAGACATTCAAGTACCTCACAGGCATAAACATGATACAGGAAGGCAGCATTTTGAAAAGGAAAAGATGCTCAAGGACAAGGGGTCACAATATGAATCTGGAGAAGGGAAGGCTCAGGTGAAATATAAGAAACTATTTCTTCATGGAGAGGGTGGTTGATGCTTGGAACAGCTTGCCAGAGGAAGTTGTGGGGGCCAGAATGGCCACAGGATTAAAGAATGCCTGGAATAGACACAAGGGAATCTTAGGAGCAAGATGGGGGTGTAAGCAGGGTCCAAGTAAGGTCTCCAGTGGCATCATAGGTAGAGAATTTAGTGCAAACTAGGTGGGCCAAGTGGTCCTTATCTGTTGACAACATCTATGTTTCTAGTTTCTCAGCAAGGTAATGCCAAACATGTAATTTCTGAATTATGTACAGAGCTTAACTCAGACACAAGAAGTAAGAATGTAGAACATATACAACGTCAGTGGAAGGATAAATTAAACATCTCTCTAACACAGGGATATTGGGCACAGATTTGGCAGGCAACACATTACTTTGTCAGGGAGCTGGAGGGAGTTTAAATGGAAATTGGTCAGTAAATATTTTTTAACACCTGATAGGACAAAACATCTCAGTGCAAGTAACACAGATTTATGTTGGAGGGGTTGCAGGGAAAGAGAGAACCCTCTACATATATACTGGACTTGTCGTGTTCTACAGGGGGTTGGGGCAGAAATCCAGGCCTGGCTTAGTAAAATACTAGAACTCGCTCAGGATCTCAATGGTTTTCATATGATCTGTGGCCATTATCTAGTGGGTCTAGGTGGGGATGCTAGGAAATATTTAACATATTAATAACTGCAGCTCTAAAAGTCATTACCCAAAGATAGCTGGGTGCTATTCCCCCATCTAGAGAAAATTGGTTACATAACTGCAAGAGAATTAAAGTAATGCAGGAAATTACAGCTAGACTGAATCTCAAAGTGGTTCACTTTAACACTAGATGGCTCCCCTTTGTGCATATGGTAGATGACATTGAAGGGACTCCAGTTTTGGAACAACTGCTTTACGATTAGTTATGAGATGGAATGTATAATTATGAAATACAATGTATAATATATTTGCCTTGCATCCAAGTAGATATGTTATATTTTTTTATCTTTCTCCAGGCTCTGGTCTGTTTTAAGACCAGGTGGACTACGGAGTACTTGTGTCAGTCTAATATAGAGACCATTGGCCTGATTCCAAAAGAGCCCTTAGACTGCCACAGTTTGGGGCACTCTAGGGCTGCAGCGCACTCTGGGTGTTTCAAGGACCCTTCACCCAATTCTGTAACATCGGGGGTCCCTGTGCACCTGATCCTGAGAGTTGCCACACCCGCAGGCTAGCTCCAAACAAGTGGCGCATCTGTGGGACTTCCTGCAGGGATCTGCCCCTCCTCCCTCCCGGCACAACTGTAGTGGGGCCACAATGGTGGGGGTGGTTAAACTGCCACCTGGAGGGGGTCACAAGGGATGAGGGGGTGGCAGAAGCTGCTGAGTGGGGGGGGGACAACTGTGACTGCTGATGTGTGACATGGCACCCAGTGGGGTGTGATTACAGTGTAATACATATGAAAATGTCAGCATATCCAGGGTCTGTACTATCATGTACAGTGTATAGTACCCGTTCAGAAGGTAGACTGCCAGCCCTAATCAAACATAATAAAGGAGGATCCAGTGCTACAGCAGCAGAATGGGGCATCATATTGCACTGGAACACAGCAAGCTGCCCCCCTGTACAGTGATACTATGCAGTCGGGTGGCTTGCTGTGTTCCAGTGTGATATGATGCCACATTCTGCTGCCATAGAACTGGATCCTCCTTTATTATGTTTGATTAGGGCCGGCACTGTACCTACTGTATGGGCACTATGCACTGTATATGATTGTATAGTCCCTGGACATGCTAGCATTTATATATATGCATTACACTGTAATCGTACCCTGCTGGGTGCCACATCACACATCAGAAGTCACATCTCTCCCCCCTGAGCAGCCTCTGCCACCACCCTGTCCCTTGTGCCCCCAGTAGCACAAAAGCCTACCCTGTCCTAGTAGCGCAAGCAACAGAGACCACCTCCTGGCTGGTCTAAGTAGTGCCACATCCTGCGGCCATTGTGGGGTTTCTTGAATCCCACAAAAGGGGATGTTGCAGCCCCCTGGTGTAAACCCCCTTGTGACTGGGTGCACCCGGATGGTCGCCGCAAGCATGACACAAGGGGGCTTTCTAACCCCAGTAATGCTCAGGTTATTCATAACTTTATGCAGTAAGCCTGGAGGATTGGACTGCCCGGAGAGATGAAACACATGCAAATGAGTAGAATTATTTGCACGTGAGCATCTTTCAAATACTGCTTCTACCAACTGTGGTGTTCTAACCTCTTCAGATTTTTCTGTCCGCCTGAAAGTCTGGTCACTCGGAGTGGTCGTCTTACTCTTTCGTGTGAAAGAAGATTCAAAACCTTAAAAAAATTAAGTATTTTCTATTTCTTTTATTGCCGCTACTGATTGTTAGTGTAAATCTTGTTTATTGCTTAAATTACATATTTTTTCCAGTTCCTCGCAGTTTGGCATAACCGTGGGGGAACCGGATTAGTTGTTTTAAGTTATTGGGGTTCTCTGATTAAACAGCCTTGTTTCTGTCTATTATTAGTTTCATTTTTTAGTCTATTTTATTGTTTTTGTAGCTGCTTTTTATCGGCTACAGAACCGCTGATCCGGTTCACCTGTCATCTCCTGGGTTCGGTTCCTCCGGTTCCTATCGGCTCCGGAACCGACCCCAAAAAAAAAAAAAAAAAAGTATAACTTTTAAATAACCGCACTTTATTTTTGACTTAGCGGTTAGTGTTTCTTCTCATTTGTAGACATTACCATGTCAGAGAAATCCAAAAAGTGAACCGGAGAACTCGGTTTCAAGAATTGTTTAAAATGTGGAGATGTATTTACTAAAGCAGACAAGCACACCTTATGTGTGGCTTGTCTGGGATTTGAACATCTAGATCAGGATTGTGAAGTATATAAAACTTTCCCAGAAAAAAACATGGAAAAACGCCTTGAAAGGCTAAACAAAAAATTTCCTAGGGGTCCCTCCGGCTCTGATCAGCTGACACCCCAATCTGCTGTGGCTGAACCCACAAGTTGCTTACCCCTGCCCCGATATGGGCGAAAAAGGGGCAAAAAGAGGGAAAGAACCAACTGACTCCCTGGTTCCCTCAAAGAAACTCCAAAAAACCAAGCATGCAGAATCCTCCCCTGCTAAACCAGGGACTTCTGCGCAGATGCCTGCTATGCCCTCAGCTCAAGAAATAACCCAGGCTTTTAAAATTATCCAGGCACTGCAAAACATTGTTCCCCAGCAGCCTGCCCCTACCCAGGGTCCCAAGGCCAGCAGAGGTGTGTTGCCCTCTTTACAGAAGGAGCAATACTATGAAGAGGAAGATGATCTTTTTCAGGATAATGAACCGATTCCTCCAGAGGTATCTCCTGAGCAAGATTTTGGTTCTCCTCCCAGGGTGTTAGAGGATTACTCCTCACATTTTACATTTGTAAGGAGAATGGCAGATGCTCTGGATATTGTTACCACAGAGCAGAGTGAGGATAAGGAGGAAATTGAATATTTAAATATGTTGGGTTTGACACCCACAAAAGCCCTCCTCTTGCCAGTATGCAAATATTTCAAAAAAGACACCCTAAAACTTCTACAAACCCCTAATTCTGTTCCTCCTATTGATAGGAGACTAGATAAAAAGGTATCAGTTGGACAGGATGGGAGCTGATTTCCTTTTCTCCCATCCTGACCATCAAGGGGTTATACAGCAGGCAGCCTGTGACAAAGCCAGAGTCCCCCTGTCCTCCCACCATCCGGACAAGGACTCCAGAAAAATGGAAAGCATGGGCAAAAAAGGCTACTTATCAGCCTCTTTGGCTATGAGACAGGCTACTTTTCAAGCTTATCCTGCCCAGTATCAAAAATCCCTGTGGCAGCCAGTACTGGACATGTCCATGAAAGCCCCCTCACCCTTGTCTGAAGACCTGGCTGAAACTGCCAGGTTTGGGCTGGAGGCAGCTAAGTACCAGTTCCAGATGGCTGCTGATTCTAATGACAATGCAGCCAAATGGATGGTTAACACTGTGGCTCAGAGAAGGTTTGCTTGGCTCAGGGCCACTAATCTTACTCAGGATACTCAGTCCAAGGCCCTAGATTTTCCTTTAGAGGGAAATTCTCTTTTTGGGGAATCCACGGTTGCATACATGAAAAAAGTGGAAGAGTATAAGGCAACCTATAGAAGCAACTCTGCTAAACAGCGTGCTTCTCCATCCACTAGGCTCTATGGAAGGGGGGGGCAGAGGAAGGTCTTTTATGACCAGACCCTTTTTCTAGCCAGTATCCGAGCCCCAGTACCAGCAGTATCCACAACAGGGATGCTCTAGGGGTAGGGGTAGAAGGAGCTGTAGGAGGGGCTCTCAAACTCAACCTCAGCCCCAACCAAAGCAAAACCCCTGAGGCTCAGGCTGCCTCCTCCCTCCCTGTCGGAGGCAGACTCTCCCACTTCCTCCAGGCTTGGCTAAGCATCACCACAGACAAGTGGGTGCTGGAGGTAGTGAGTCAGGGTCTGTCTCTGGATTTCAAATTTTTCCCTTCACAAAAGACCAGGGTTTACCGCTCACCTCCTCTAGCAGAGAGAACACTACTAGAAGCAGAGGTTCAGAAATTGTTACATCTCAGAGCAGTGGAATTAGTCCCTACCACCCTGAGAGGAAAGGGTTTTTACTCCAGATACTTCCTAATGACAAAGAAAAGTGGGGGGTGGCAGCCAATATTGGATCTCAGAGCTTTGAACAAGCATCTGAAAAAAACAAAGTTCAAAATGGTAACTTTGGCTCGAATATTGCCAACAATCCAAAAAGGGGACTGGCTGGCATCCCTGGACTTGAAAGATGCCTATTTCCACATCCCCATAAAGGAATCTTACAGAAAATATCTCAGATTCAGACTCCCTTCAGGCCACTATCAGTTTTCAACTCTTCCTTTTGGTCTCTCCTCAGCACCAAGGGTATTCACAAAGTGCCTAATTGCTGTAGTGGCATATCTAAGAAGACAGGGAGTGACTGCCTTCCCTTACTTAAATGATTGGCTGGTGGTGGGAAACTCACCAATCCAAGTAAGAAACTCCCTAAGAATCACCCAGGTCCTCTTAGAGTCTCTGGGTTTCATAATAAACCAAAAGAAATCAGTTCTAACCCCTGCTCAAACTTTGCAGTTTATAGGGGCAGAAATCAACACACTTCAGGACAGAGCCTTTTTACCCTTAGACAGGGTGCAAAGTCTTCAGTCAATAGTAAACTCCTTCATCCTGAACAGGCCAAAAACTGCAAGAGAGTTTCTTCAGCTACTAGGCCATATGGCTGCATCTACAGGCACAGTTCAAGGATCCAGATTCCATATGCAAGACATCCAGTTTCACCTCAGGGCTCACTGGAGTCAGAAAAAAAGACCCCTTTTCAAAGCTTATACCAGTGACAAGGCCACTATTAAGGGCCCTCTTGTGATGGAAACAGGAATACAATTTAAGGCAGGGAGTGCCTTTCCAGAGAGAAAACCCCTCTCTGGTACTCACAACAGATGCATCCCTATTGGGCTGGGGCACCCACTTAGGAAAGCACATGACTCAGGGAATCTGGTCAGCAGCAAAGTCACTTCAGCACATAAATTTACTGGAGCTAAGAGCAGTATTACTAGCCCTAAAGGCTTTTTCTTCACTGATAATGGGCAAGGTGGTTCAGATCAGAATAAGACAATACCACCACAATGTATTACATAAACAAACAGGGAGGCACCAGGTCAGGCCTCCTCTGCACAGAGTCCATGAAGATTTGGACACTGGCGTACTCTCTGAAGGTCTGCTTACAGGCAATTCACTTGCCAGGAAAGGACAATACTTTGGCAGATGCACTAAGCCACATCAACCAGGCCCATCATGAATGGACTCTGAACAAGCAGGTGGTACAAGTTATTTTCAGAAGGTGGGACACTCCAGAGATAGACTTGTTCGCATCCCACCAGAACTACCAGCTACCTCAATATTGCTGCAGACCACCAGCACAGTGCACAGTTCCTCTGGATGTCCTGGTTCTGGATCAGACAGGCAGGCACCTGTATGCTTTCCCCCTTTTCCCCCTGGTTTTCAGGGTGTTACTGAAGCTAAAATCCCTCTAAGCATCTTTGATCTTGATAGCTCCAGATTGGCCCAGGCAGCCATGGTACTCTCTTCTGCTCTCCATGTCTGTCAGCAAACAGATACTATTGCCCCTCAGACACAATCTTCCAATCAGGGAACATTGTTGTACCCGAATCTCAAGTCTCTTCATCTCAAAGCATGGATCTTGAGGAATTAGAGTATGCAGATTGAAATCTTTCAGAAGCTGTCCTAAATATTTTAAAGGGTTATAGAAAACCCTCCACACAGAAGACTTATTCTTCCAAATGGAAGAGATTTTCTCTCTGGTGTTCCAGCATGAACCTTATGCCACAAAAGGCTGGAGTTTCAGTTGTCCTGGACTATCTCATTCATTTGCACTCACAAGGTTTGCAACCCAGTTCCCTTAAGGTTCATTTAGCAGCAGTATCTGCCTACCTTTCTGTGGGGACCAAGGTATTAGTAGCATCTGATAAACTTTTCAAAAGATTTTTAAAGGACTGATGCATTTACACCCACATCACAGGGCACCAGTGCCTGCTTGGGATTTGAATGTGTGTTTAGCCAAGCTCATAGGCCCTCCCTTTGAGCCCATGGCTACTTCCCTCTTGAAATACCTTACTTGGAAAACAGTCTTCCTAGTGGCTATTACTTCTGCAAGGAGAATTAACAAGCTCCAAGCTCTCTGCATTGACCAAGACTATATCTCATTTCATATAGATAAGGTAGTCCTCAGAACTAACAGACAATTTCTCCCTAAAGTGGTTTCAGACTTTCATCTGAACCAGTCAATCACTCTACCTGTCTTTTTCACAGACCATACCAGTTCTGGTGAAAGAAGATTACACAGTCTGGATGTGAAAAAGGCTATCGGCTATTACATGACAGCCACTAAAGACCATAGGAAAAATGGAAAACAACTTTTCCTTACATATGGGGATGTAGGAAAGGGTAAACCAGCCTCAAAAAGATCCATCTCTCAGTGGATAGTCCAGTGTATTCAGTTCTGCTACACTAAGGCAGGTAAGGAGCTCCCAACCGGATTGAGGGCACATTCTACAAGAGGACCTGCTGTTACCCTTGCAGCTGCCAGGGAGGTTTCCTTGGTGGACATTTGCAAATCAGCTACCTGGAAAACAGTACACACCTTTAAAAAACACTGTAACCTAGATATTTTATCCAGGGATAATGCTAGGTTTGGCACAGCAGTCCTGCGAGCCTGTTTCCAAAATAAGTTCTGTGCCAACCTCCAGTGGTACTGCTTGGTAGTCTGCATAAAGTTATGAATATCCTAAGCATTACTGGGGTTAGAAGAAAAAAATGCTTACCATAGTAATCTTATTTCTTCCCAGTGATGCTCAGGTATTCATAACTTCCTTCCCTTCCTCCCCTTCCAGAATTTCAGCCTCTGCACTCTGCATGCTGGTGCCACCAAGCCATGTTGATTTTGTTGCATTTCTCTATTTTAATCATTTTTAACCTGGAATTTTTCAATGTTCTCCTTTTGGAGTTTTATTTGATGTGTTTTTTGTCAAGAATGATCCTCCCTTTGGAGTTTTTTTCTAAATTATATGCTTTAATTAGGGGACACCCCTCTTTTTACAGAATATTACTTACATTATTTCCTAATGCCTGACTTCCAGGCTTCTCACAAATCTGAAGAGGTTAGAACACCACAGTTGGTAGACTCAAAATTTGAAAGATGCTCACGTGCAAAGAATTCTACTCATTTGCATGTGTTCCATCTCTGCGGGCAGTCTAACCCTCCAGGCTTACTGCATAAAGTTATGAATACCTGAGCATCACTGGGAAGAAATAAGATTACTATGGCAAGTAATTTTTTATTAGTGTACCTACGTTGGATATGACGCAGGCTGCCTTTTGGAATCATGTTTGTCACAAGTTGTGACGCAAGTCATGACTTGCATCAAACTCCTGTGACACAAGTCTCTTGTGTCACCCTAGCCCTTTTGAGAATCGGGCCACATATGTTAATTAATTCATGGCAGAACATATGCTAACCAGAAGTGGATACTAGTTTGGATAGAAGTATATTGCTTGGAAGATGTACTCCAGTGATATGAACATCCAATATTTTCTGTGGGTTGGCTTTTTTCAATTGTATGAGTTGTCTCTATAAATTTATTAAAAAGTTTTAAAAAACAAAGATGGATTTATTTATCCAACAGTCAGAAAACCTTGAGGAAAAATATAAGAAAACTACTAGTGAAGTTACAGATATTGCAAGTCCTCAAGTAGAAACTCAGTGGGAGGTAACTGAAATTAAGGTAACGTGCCTTATTACTGATACACTTGCAACTGCACATGTTAGGAATAATCTTGCTCTCCAGCACAGAATTAAACAGCCAGAGAATTTTAACAAGTATAAAACCTTTTGAACTGTGGCACTGCCTGTGGCATTAGATTCTGAATCTGATATTTTTGAGAGAACTTATTAAACCTATGATGCTGAAGCAGTACGGCTCCCAAATGAGAACCTACCATACCGTATATTTCTAGAGCTCTTTGCTTCCCACTGAGATCACCTGAAATCAGGGATGAGAAAAGTAATCAGAATGCACTGTCTTCTCCCTCCTTCTTCACAGTCAAAAACTTGGAAAGTACTAAGAATTTAACGAGATCAATAAGCACTATGACTTTTGCGCTGCAACAGGCAAAGAGATAGCAATCAGGACCACAAAACTGTAATGTGCCCTTCTGTTAAGAGATCGCAGATTTTACATTTGTCCCAATATTTCCTCAGCAACACAGGATAGGCAAAGAAATGTTTGGCCTACAGGGAGGAATTGATTGAACTAGGGACTGTCTTTACACTGCTGTACCACTCCAAATGTCTCATAGAGATGTGAAATACTGTACTGTATGTCTTCTATTATCCCTGCCCAATTTAAAAGCTTTGTAAACACTAAAACAAAAGAAAAGTAAGACAAAGCCCACAGTTCTGAAAAGCAAGTTGACAGCATGAGTTTGGATACTGACTAATCTTAGATTATGTAACCAGAAGAATGAATTACAATTTACTATATTCTTTTTCTTAAAATGAAGATATATACATTCATCTCTAATGTGTTTAAGAGATTTAGGAATGAATCTTTAAAAGTCTTGTAGGATATTTATAGTTGAAGCATGTGACTGGAACAGCACTGGATGGCATCTTAGGCATTGGCAGGTGTTGGCAGGAGGCAGCAGGGAAACAGGAGACTCTGCCAGTTGACTAAGGTAAGGTTTCTGTTCTCTCCAGTTGTAACAGACACTGCAGGGAAGAGTGGAGGGTAAAAGGTAAGCCATAACTGGGAATAGATATAATACCTTATCTAGGGTAAGGGTATAAAAGAATTAAGAGGGAATAGGGGAAAAACTAATAAGACCCTATATATCCCCCTCCATGAGAGGGGGGTACCTGGAATCTTGTGTGCTTCCTCTGAACTCTGTTGCAATTCCTCCTGCTCAATCTGGCCCCAGAACTGCAGCTGAAAAGGAGACCAGAGGAGCCTGCTTGAAGATCACCACACTGTCGCACAGGCAAAGTGCACAAGTTTGAGCGACCACCTGCTCGAATGTGTGAGCTGACTCTGAAACTCGAATGTGTTTGGCACTGGTGCCACAGAAGTTTTTAACGCTGCATCAGTGGCCAGCCATAGCACCCCCTCCAGTTCGTTCCAGACCCAGCCACACCAGTGGGCATCAGGGGATCACAGATACTAGGAGGAGAAGGGAATCGCAGATACTAGGAGGAGGGAGAAAGGGGATCGCCAGATACTAGGAGGAGAAAGGGGATGTAGATACTAGGAGGGGGATAATGAAAGAAATGTACTTTGCACAATTTTGGCATGCTGCTCCTTTAAGGAAAGAAACAGCTCCCAGTGGCACAGAGACTGCCTGCACAATGGGGGGGGGCAGATATCAGAGCTCCCAACTTGGAGCATAAAGCCCTATTATAACAAGCATTTGTCAAAGTCGAATGTTGGCTTGCTGGCATTGGCATTGGCATTGGCATTGGTAGTGCAGGAGTTAGAAAGATGCATAATAGGAATGGCGGTGAAGTATTTAATTGATGCCAACCCAACCCCCACCCTACAGAGACTGACAGGCATTGGAGGTGTGCCTTTGGTTCATCTGCTATAACACTCATCCCATTTCACCTCACCCTACCCTGCAGACACTGACAGCTGTCATGGTGTGCCTTGGGTCTTCGTGCCTTACATTCACCCCATGCCATAAGAAAATACGCTGAGATGGGTGCAGTATGTGAGAATGGGGTGAACTTTGGGGCCAAAGACTCCAAGGCACTCCTCGATTCCTGTCATTGGCTGCATGGTAGGGGTGGTGATGGACTGGCGTGAGCATTACAGTCGACTATCCCTAGTCACACCCCAGATGCCTATCAGTCTCTACTGGGTGGGACATTACGGTTGGAAATCCTAATGCCCCAGGTGTTTGTTGGTATTTTCACTCCAAATTTTCAACATGGGCTTTTTGTGACCCCACCTCATGAACAGTGGCACTATCAGTTAGTTACGCAAAAGGTGATTTTGCACAGCAACTATGCCATTTGGCACCATGGGTGGAAAAACATATTTTGGGCAGGATGTGAAAAATGACAGCTGTACTGTTCATGAGGTGGTGTGAAAATAATGGCAATGTTAAAAATCTGGAGAGAAAATATGAAAAATTGGCAAAGTTATGAGTGTGCGTAGAAACTGCACAATGCACACTCACAACACAGTCATTACTGTGACATAATCATTTTATGGACTTTTTTCATCAAATGTTCTACATGGACATTTTTGAACCTCTCCTCATGAACAGTGGCACTGTGATCTTGTTAATCTGTCCCAAAAGTTGATTTCCCACAGTGACCACGCCATTCTGCACCACAGGACTAAAACCACATTTTGGGCAGGATGTGAAAAATGACAGCTGAACTGTTCATAAGGAGGTGTGAAAAAAATAGCAAAGTTGAAAATCTGGAGAGAAAATATAAAAAATTGGCAAAGTTAGAAGTGTGCACAGAAACTGCACAAAGCACAATGCACGCTTACAATGCAGTCATTGTTTGGAATTTTTTCACCAAATTTGCAACATGGGCTCTTTGAGACCTCTTTGAGATCTCCCTTCATGAACATTGGACTGTCATTTTTGTTAATCAGTCCCAAAAGGTGATTCTGCAGGCGACCCAGAAATCACCTTCCGGGACGGAGTAACGAAATGACAGTAAAATGTTCATGAGGTGGGGTCCCAAGAACCCCATGTTGAAAATTTGGGGCCAAAATTCAAAAAAATGGCAGAGATATCAACCTAAGCTGAAACCCAGCATGGAGTCCCATTATAAAGCTTACCGTCATTTCTTCAGTTTGCGATTGGCCCTTGAAGAGTGCAGACGTGTCCCACACTGCAGAAGATCACTGCTCCTGACCTACAGAGGTAAGTATGGAGGGGGGATGTGTGGGGATGTGGGTATGCTGAGGGAGGATGCAGGTTGGGGAAGGGGGACGGGGAGACCATGAGGGACTGTTTTCTGTTTTACAGGTTAAATAAAATAAAGAAACTATGGGGGATGGTTTTTCTATTTTACAGTGGGAAAACAATTAAAAAAACTTTAGGCACATTGGGGTGAGCTCCAACTGTGCCACAATAGTCGGGGGGGTGCATACCATTGCCAACATGGGGATTGGGCACCCCGTTGTCAGCAAAGAACATAGATGGGTTGGGGAGGGGTGGTGCATCAGACACCAGGAGTGGGCATACCAGTGTCAGAAACAATTATTTTGGCACACTGGACTGGGCTCCTAGTTTGCCACATTAATGGGGGGATACATGCTGACATGAGGATTGTGCACCCCCGATGTCGGCTTTGTGGGACTGTGTGGTGGGCAGCAGGAGCCACCATGTTTCAGCACACCGGGGTGGGCTCCCAGTGTGCCACATATGGGGGGGACATGCTGACATGGGGATTGGCCACCCTCATGTTGGCTTTCCGGGGAGTGTGTGTTGGGCTGCATGAGTCATCATTGTGGAAAGCCATGCTGCGGCTGTTTTATTTATTGAAATGTTTCACCAGAAAAGGCACACTGAAACTCCACTGGTAACTCTGGCCATGCACATTATTGTGCACTGTAATGCGCATGGCCAGAGTCTTGTCAGCAGCCACTGCAATGAGGAAACTGCACCTCATTGGAGTGGCACATTTATTTATTTATTTGCTTTTGGTAACCGGGTAAGCACACTAGACAGCCAGTGCCTATTTTCAGGTGCGACCTGGGAGAATAACAGGGTAATTACAAGGGAGAGGATACACGGACAACAATTACAATCAGGAGCATTGGAGAACAGTTACAATCTGGAGCGGGTATACTCCAACAATGAAGCAGAATAGAGGTTACAGAGATAACATTTTCCAGAAAACATTACAGAATAAATTACAAATAACAGTTAGATACACAGATAGTTCATGTATTCAGGAGCAAGACATTTGTCAGGTGAGCTCGACACAGGATGAGGAGAGAAGCTGTGGGGCTACATTGGGGAGAGAGATGCCCCCCCCAGGGTGGAAGGCAGGAAGTGGCAACCTGGCCCACTTGAGTACTGCCCTTAGCCAGCAGCAAAGGAGGGGGAGAGCTAGGATAGGGAATTGTACGGCCGGGGAGGTCAAGGGGCAGGGCACAGGCAGGTAGCAGCAGGCTTCAGGAAGTGCCAGAGGGAGGTTTTGAAGCAAGAGTGGGAGAGGGAGGCTCGGACCTGGGGGGGGGAGGGAGTTCCATAGCTTGGGTGCGTGAGAGGCAAATGCCCTGTCGCCAGTGAGAGTGCAGGTCCTAGGGACCAGATGGGTCTGGGACTCACAGGACCTAAGGTGGTAGGTGGGGGGAGGCATGTTTCATGGGGAGGGCAAGTGAGGCAGGGACAGAAGTACGGATGATGTTGTCAATGAAGTTGCCCAAGGAGTATGTCCGGAATTTGTCGGAGGGGAGCCAGTCAAGACAGGAGTAGAGCTCGCAGAGGGTAAGCAGAATGAGAGCCAAGGGACAAATGCTATTGTATGTGGTGTCCCATTTAGCCAGGCATGAGGAAGGGCAGGGGCAAAGGCAACAAGACCATAGGAGAGGGTGGGCAGGAGTACCCCCCCGACTAAGGCCAGCCGATCAGCGGGGGTGAGGCAGTCCTTGGCTCTGTAGGCAAGGCCGAGTTTACCATTTGTGGCATTGCATATGTTCCGGATGTGCC
This sequence comes from Neoceratodus forsteri, assembly GCA_016271365.2. Lineage (NCBI taxonomy): Eukaryota > Metazoa > Chordata > Ceratodontiformes > Ceratodontidae > Neoceratodus > Neoceratodus forsteri. Next base: position 765,956,426 of record CM057451.1, read on the forward strand.
CAGCGAGGTCCAGCTGGGGGTCAAGGGAGAGTCCTAAGTACTTAACAGAGATTACTGTAGCCAGGGGGGAGTTGCAGGCATAAAAGATTTTTAGGGGCGTAGTGCAGGAGGCAATTTTGACTGTGGAGCCGAATAGCATTGCCTGGGTTTTCTTGAGGTTGACTATGAGTCTATGCCCTTCCAGCCATTTACAGACTCGGGAGAAGACAGAGTTGAGTTGGGCATTGATGGTGGTGATCTCGTGGGAGCTGGCCAACAGGACGAGGTCATCCGCATACATGGTGAGGTGCCCTTCAGTAGCAACGGAGGGTAAGCCATTGACAAACAGGGAGAACAGGATCGGCCCGAGGACAGATCCTTGAGGGACTCCACTGGATATGGGCAGGGGGGGTGAGAGGGTATGATTGAAGCAGGTGAGTTGCATCCTATCCCTAGGTAGCTAGAGAACCAGTCGAGGGAATGGCGGGAGAGGCCAAGGGTGCGAAGTGTGCCAAGGAGGAGGGAATGATCTACACGGTCAAAAGCTTTGGATAGATCCACGAATATGGCCCCCGTGAGTTTACCCTGATCGGTGGTGGTTCTGATCCTTGAGGTAACCTCAGCCAGAGCCGTAGAGGTGCTGTGATTTTTACGGAACCCATGCTGACAAGGGGAGAGGACATTGTATTCCTGGATGTACTGTTGGAGCTGAGACACAACTGCTTTTTCTAGCAGTTTGCAAGCAGCTGAGAGTATGGCGATGGGACGATAGTTGTTTAATTCCTTGGGGTCACCATTTTCAGTACTGGAACGACCTAGTAATTTTCAAAGGTTGGGGATGACCCGGTTATGGGTGAGGTGTTGAAGATGTGGGGCAAGGCCTGGCAATAAGGGAAGCCCTAGGCTAGAAGCCTGGGTTCAAGGCAGTCGTGACCCACCCCATATGGTGGGAGAGACCGACAAAGGAGGGCCTGGGTCTCCTTCACAGAGATCCTCTGAGGTAGAAGGTGGGCGGGGGACTAGGGGCCGGAGCCGAGTGCTGGGGCTGCAGGTAGAGGAAAGGGGTGGACGGCAGGTCAGTGAAGAGATGGTTAAAGAGGAGGCAATGGTGAGGGGGTTATTACAGTTAGCATCACCAATTGTCATGTCAGTAACTTGAGTTTTAGCGAGCCACTGACTAGGTTTTTTATGTTCACCCAGAAACGTCTGTGGTCGCACGCAGTGGCAGTCAGTGCAGAGCTACAGTATTGGCTTTTCACAGAGCGGATAGCCTTCTTGCAGGAGTTTCTGAGCTGGCGATACAGCTGGAGATCCGTTAGGTTAAGTGATGCCCTGTATTTTGACCAGGCCTTGTCCCTCTGCTTCATGAGAGATAGGAGCTCACTGTGAAGCCATTTAGTTACCGATCCACGAACCCGCCTTTTGGAAGGGGGGGGCATGCCTATTTTGGAGAGGAGCAAATGTAGCAAGGAAGAGGCCAAGGGCTGTGACAGGGTCAGGTGAAGCCAGGACGTGGTTCCAGGACACACCCTGAAGGTCCTGGAGGTAGGAGGGGATCGAGAATTTCGAGTAGTCCCGCATTGTTACCACTCTGCAGGGGGCCCTGGGCGGGTTAGAGCCCCAGATGCAGTAAACCGGAGAGTGGTCAGAGATGGAGTCGGGGAGGAGTCCTGACATAGCAATTTTGTCCAGACGGTCGGACAGGATCCAGTCAATGAGAGACGCCCTGTTCCCACAATTGGAGAGTCGGGTGGGTTCTGCAATGACCTGGCTAAGGGAGAGGCCAGAGAGTAGCAGTTCATACGACTTGGCGTGAGGCCCCAGCCAGTTAAGGTTAAGGTCACCTAGTAGGAGCAGCTCACTGGAGCCCACCTTCTCCTGAAGTAACTCCAGTAGTGACGACAAACCCTGCAGACCCCCCCTTAGGAGGGTTATAAGCACACACTATGTGTACTTTTTTGGTGTTACCAAGGAGAAGGAGAGAGTGGAGGAACTCGCAGTGCAAGGTTCGAAGGGTGTTGTGAGGCACAATGGAGATGTTTAGGTGTTCCCGGAAGTATATAAGTACACCTCCACCTCTTTTGGTGCTGACCCGGTCAAGTCTAGCCATACCGTAGCCGAGGAGGGAGAGAGCAGGCCGAGTCAGGCGTGCGGGGTTTGAGCCATGTCTCAGTAATGCACAGGACGTCAGGTTTGTAGTAGGCAGTCCACGCGGTTAGTTCCACCAGGTTCGGGAGGAGGCTACGGATGTTCAGGTGGGCTATTTTTAGCCCCTTGGCTGTCCCCAGGAGGGGCAGAAGGATGTGGGGTGCGGCAGGGGACCCAGGCTGCCGGTGGATGGGCCAGCTAGAGGGGGGGCATGCTATAGAGGATAGGCTGTTCTATCGCAGCAGGTCCCTGGGCAGAAGGTCAGATAAGGAGTTGTGGGGAGGGAAATTAAACAGGGGGGGTCTTGGCTGGGGGGCAGGAGACCCAGGATAGAGAGCAGGAGTAGGAGTCTTAGGAAGGGGATAGGCTACAGAAGATGGCAGGGGAATTCCTAAGTGATGGCAGGGGATTTCCTAAGTGAGCAGCAGGAGAGTGCAGCAACAGGGACTGGTTGTGTACTGTACTTTCAAGGTTTTGGCTCTCTTTGAAACTGCTGTCATCATCAGCATGCTCACTGATTGGTGGCTGAGGGACACACCCACTAAAGCATCCCCTGCATTGGCCACAACACTGACACACCTCTGAAATGTGCTAGTACTACAAGATGTTGCTTTTGTACGTGCAAGCCAACATAAAAAGGGTCTCAGAAATGCTGCAATCTGATTGGCTGTTAGCATTCTGACAGCCTTACATTAATCCTTGTTGTACTGTCATGTACAGCCTGATCACCATGGTGCATGAATTCTTCCTGTCAGCATTCTGTCCTCTAACACTGCTGAATGTGTGGAATAATGCATTCAGATTCTGAACCATCATTCTGAAACTGTTGGTGGAAGAACTATTTTATTAAAAATCTCCCTCTCAGTGAGGAAAATATTCGAAAAGTACATTCTTAACACTTTTCTTTTGGAATAGTTTTTATAATAGCAATAAAGCATGACCAGGGGTTAGATTAACAATCAGTTAATCACCCACCTAGGGAAATGTGGCTCTCGGCTACACCTCGTGCCACATTACACCCCTGGGGGTGATTAACAGACTGTTAATCTAACCCCTGGTCACGCCTTATTGCTTAAATCTACTCTACACCACCACCAGAATAAAGGGCACAGGTGTGTCTACAACACTATGAGGAAGTTACAAGAAAAAACATAATGTCCCAAAAAAGTAATTTTAAGAGACAGCAACTGTTTTACTATAACTAAAGCCACCAGTTTGTCAACCCCTGACCTCCCCGGCAGCCAATCAGAGGTCAAGGATTTCAGCAGCTGAATCCCACAGAGAATTGTAGGGAATAATACAATGGAATCCTCTCAAATGGACTGGAAGGCTGTGAGGAGCCAATCAGAGGGGGAACAGGAAAAAAAAACTGATGGATAGCCCTGCTTGTCAAATGGACACTGAATGGAAGGAAAGAGGAGGCAGGGGTCTAGAGGAGCTGGGGGCAGTCAGAGAAGAACAGAGAGGTGTTCATACCTGCTGCTGTCGGAAGAAGCCAGAGGCCTAGCCAGGCCAACTTTCTTGTAAACCCTCTCCAGGGTTTTCAATCAGCAAAACTCCCTTGTGAACTTTTCTCTGTGTTCCCCTTATCCAGAGACTGTTTTAGACTAGCCTTTGTGTGGAAGAACTTATTGACAGCATGAGTCAGTGGGCCAATTCTGTATTCAAAAGCTGCTGAGCTATACAAAGATAGAAACCTGCATCCTGCCCAGACTACTTTGGAGCCAAGTAAGAGGCCTGCTAGCCCTTATATAGTGGGGCGAATCAGAGAACCAGGAGCCACAGGCAATGCTTGAGTATGAGTGTGCTGTCAATCCACTGGGGGAGTCAGACCATGGGGTTGCTCTTGGGGTTTGAACTTCTTTGGGAACCGAGAAACAACTGCATAGTGCTCCTACCTCCTTAGGTTTTAGCCAGAAGGACTGTAGTCGGAGATCAGAGCACAAAAGTCTGTGACCAGAGAGGTGTGAGCCAGGAAGAGCTATATTCAGAGAGGTGTGAGCCAGATGGGCTGTTTGGCTGTGGCATATGTAAAAATCCAAAGCTCCAGACTGTAGTTGATCCTGTTACTGTATGCTGTTCCTCACCTCATCTGAACTGCTGCTTCCATGAGTCACATGAGTGCTGGCATTGCTTGCGTAGTCCTTGTGCTTCTTCATCTGTGATTACAATTTTGGGTTTCAAGCTTTTTTGTGTTGGAAATGAAAGTTCTCTGCTTTGTGCTAGCACATTATGGCCTGTTGGGGGGGGGGGGTTAAACTTCGAGTTTGCTAAAGATGAGGACCCCTCCCATTCATTCAGTATGGTTAAAGCAGTTGGGAGCATGCATCACTTTAGAGAAGCTGGTATACAAAACTAGAGATAACTTAGCCAAGTATGATAGGAAATGGCTGGTGACTGAAGAATTGTTATCCTCAATGGCAAGAAGTATCAATATTCAAGAGACTAGTACTCTGTAATTGAGATAGACAGATTGGTAAAGAGATGATCTCCCCTAACATACTAGTCATCTGGCAGCTGTGTTGTGTAGGATTAGCTCTGTCATACCCCAACCCACAATTTCTGCATTGGTTAAAGGGCTTGGAGATTGTATTAATTTTGTTTTGTTTTTACAAAATTGTATTTATCCTTTTAATTAATTTTGTAATGTTTTTCTGAATTTTTCTAAATGTACTTAGATATGCAAATTTAGACAGTTGTTTAACTACATCTATGATTTATTAATGTATTTATTTATGTACAGGTTTAACCAGAAAATACATACTGAGCATAAAATAGCTCATTTCCAGATGTGTCCTAGGGGAGAGGGGAATATCAAATCAATATAATACAAAAAGTTCAAGTCAAATGCAATGATATACTATAGACAAGATTGTTAACTGGACCCTGTGGTTGCATTGTTCGTGTTATGGTAAAACACAATAAAATATGTTTAACAGAAAACTGCAAGCTTGCTAACTTCTCTCAAGTGCTCCACTGACAGAACCCAGGCAACATAGCTACCAGGCCTGCAGCGGGACTTTTTGTATAACTCCCAGGTACCCAGAGTCGAATTTATTTGCATCATACTTGAATCTATGTTTTAGTATTGGTACCAGTTAAAGAGTTTATTGCACCCAATGTAAACTAGCTCTTCTCAGTGGGCCTCTTGCTTGGGCGGGTGCATCTTCAAACTGTGTGAGGTTACATGTTCAAAGGGGCTTTTCAGAGAATCGTAGAATCATAGAAGCTTGATGGGGGAAAAGGACCATACTGGCCCATTTAGTCTGCCCTTTTCTTCCCCTACACCTCCCACTCCCTGCCAGCCACTGCCTTCCCCCGATACTCAGCCCCATATGCTTGTCCCATGTCCTCTTGAATTCTTCCACTGATTTAGCCCCCACTATGTACATTATGGTGTACTGTTATAAGGGGAAACATTTAAGGTGACTTGCAAGTGTTTATCTTTTTTCTTCTCCAGCTGCCAGACCTGTGTTATCAATTAAAAGCACTGTTGATTGTTTGAATTCTATTCCTATGCATGACCTCAGTTTGTATGCTCTAATTGAAGTGTTATTGGTGTAAGTAGTCTGTTGCGGTCCCCATGGAGTGGTCCATCCAGTGTGGGGAGGTGGGGAGGTACTGCATCACAGAGGGCAATACTGCACACAACATCTGGCTCACTTATTCTCTCTGGGTGGCAGCACTGTGTTACTTTTTATCTGTTTTGGATGAATCCCCCCACCACCACCACTACTGGAGAAAGAACAAACCCCAACCCTTGAAGCAGATGTCCCCTGTATAGTCATCAAGCAGGGGTGTGAACCTGGTCACTGCGCCATTGGGGTCACCCCTTACTATGGTAGGAGTATAAAGGGATTAAGGAGGGAATAGGGTAAACTAATAGCATTCTACCTAGGGTAAGGGTATAAAGTGGAAAGCTAGGAAGGTTCTTCTAAAAGTGTACGGGAAAGTTAATTAGTAACCTACCTAGGGCATAGCAAAACATAGAAACATAGAAACATAGAGGTTGACGGCAGATAAGGACCACACGGCCCATCCAGTCTGCCCATTTATTTTTCTACCTTATAAATGTGCCATTGGTCTTTGCTCTGTCAGTGGCCTATCTATTCATACTCATCTATATTGCTCCCTTATACCTATCCCATGCCTGTTTGAAGCCCTGCACTGTAATCATAGCCACCACTTCCTGAGGTAGGCCATTCCATGCATCCACCACTCTCTCTCTGTGAAAAAGAATTTCCTCACATTCCTCCTTAATTGGCTTCCCTCTAATCTCATGCTGTGTCCTCTTGTCCTGCTATTTTTCTTATATTTAAACATTTCAGACTCTTTCACCTTGTTAATGCCCTTAAGGTGTTTCAATGTTTCGATCATATCACCTCTCTCCCTCCTTTGCTCAAGAGTATATATATTGAGCTCCATTAATCTGTCCTCATATGTCTTCTGATGCAGTCCCTGCACCATGTTGGTTGCCCTTCTCTGGACTGCCTCAATTTGGTTATTGTCTTTGTGAAGGTGTGGCCTCCAGTACTGCATGCAGTACTCTAGATGGGGCCTAACCTGTGTCTTGTAAATAGGGATTATTACCTCCCTCTTACGACTTGTGATACCCCTACTAATAAATCTTAACATCCCCCAGCCTTACCTACTGCTTTAGAGGTCTGCTTGGTTGATTTCAGGTCATCGGTGATGATGATGCCCAAGTCTCTTTCTTCCTTTGTGACTGCCAGCAACTCCCCTCCCAGCCTATAGGTGGCTTCAGGGTTTCTCTTCCCTATGTGCATGATCTTGCACTTCTTTGCATTAAATCCCAGTTGCCACTCTTCCAACCATTTTGCTACTTTATCCAGATTTCTTCTCATTCTGCACACCCCATCTGGATCATTTACTCTGTTGCAGATCTTGGTGTCGTCTGCAAACAGACAAGTCTTACCCTCTAGTCCATCTGCAATGTCACTAATGAAGATATTGAAGAGGACTGACCCCAGGACTGATCCCTGAGGTACCCCACTTGTGACTTGCATCTCTTCTGACTGTATACCATTAACCACCACTCTCTGTTTTCTGCCCGTCAATCAGTTTGCCACCCAGTTGACCAACTTCTGACCCACCCCAAGCCTACCCAGCTTATTTATCAATCTTCTATGTGGAACAGTGTCAAAATCTTTGTTGAAGTCAAGGTAGGCGACATCAACTGCCCCCCCTTGGTCCACCACTCTGGTTACCCAGTCAAAGAAATCTATGAGATTAGTTTGACAGGACCTTCCTTTTGTAAACCCATGCTGTCTTGGATCCTGTGCCCCTATGTATTCCAGGTTTCGCACTATCCTTTCCTTAAGAAGTGCCTCCATAATCTTGCCCACTACTGAAGTAAGACTGACTGGTCTGTAGTTCCCTGCCTCCTCCCTGCTACCACTCTTGTGGATCGGGATCACACGAGCCCTTCTCTAGTCTTCTGGGACCTCTCCTGTGCTCAGTGACTCACTAAACAGTTCTGATAATGGCTCTGCTAGTTCCACCCTTAGCTCCTTATGTACCCTGGGATGTATGCCATCAGGTCCCATTGCCTTGTCCACCCTGAGCTTAGCGAGCTCTTGTAGGACCCTTTCTTTTGTGAAGGGAGTAGTGCTCACCTCCCTCCCTCCCCCCTGTGTCTATGGTGCCGAGCTGTGGGCCCTGTCCTACATTCTCTTCAGTAAATACTGAGCAAAAGTATCTATTTAGGGTAGATGCATTTACAGGGTTCTCCTCCTCACATACCCCCTTTTCTCCTTTGAGCTTAGCAATACCCCCTCTGGACTTTCTCTTTTCACTAATGTATTTATAGAAAGTCTTGTCACCTTCTTTTACTGTTCGTGATAGTGTTTCCTCAGTTTGGGACTTTGCCTGCCTTACTGCCTTCCCTGCTTCCCTTAGGGCAGTTTGGTATGCCTTCCTATCTTCATCCCGCTGTGTTCCCTTAGAAACAAACAAAGGAAAATCAAGTTACTACCTCGCATATAGCAAAAAGGGATAAACTAAACAAATTAATGGAAATCGAGAAACACCCACTCAGGGGTAAATGCATATATTATTTCTCAGGGCATGGAGGGAGTACATTTAGGAATGTTTGGAGTGTTGCAATGCAGTGGCTGTGGAGTAGCAGTCTTCAGGGAGAGCTTATGGAAGCTGAGGTGCTGCCCCCTCTGTGTGCACCTCTCAAGTCTGAAGGAGGAGAGTTCTAAACTCTGGGCCGAGTAGGCTAGGATTCGGAGAACCACTTTCTATACAGGGGCCACTAAGTCCACCACCCTTGCCTCCCAGGATGCCAAGAAGGAGGTACAGCTCTACTGTGATGGGCTCTCGGAGGGTGAGGATGAGGGGAAGGGGAATCATTCCTCAGCCAGTGCCACTACACAACTCTCCCATCACTTTGGCAGGATGGGACTGCAAGGACGAGGCACCTGTGGTAGTGGCAAAGGAGGATGTGGGGATCCTTCAGAATGGAGCCCCAAAAATGGGAGACAGCGAACTCCAAGAGAAGATTAAGTAACTTCTGGTGGGGGACTCAGTTGTTAGTGAGGTAGTTTTGGGAACACCATGGAAGGGAAGGAGGAAGAGCAGGTGAGGTGCCTAACTGGCACCTTGGCAAAAAGGGATAAGGAGTAAGCCCTTAGGATCATTAGGGTGGCAGGACAGGAAGCAGAGCTGGATGTCATTGTCCATTTGGGGACAAATGACCTGGCAGAGGACATGGCAGGAGTGGTGCAGGATATGTTTAAGGAGCTGAGAAGGAGTCTGAAGTAGGTAGCAGATATGGTGGCCTTCACTGTGGTACTACCTTTGCACAACTAGGGTGAGGGGAGGAAACACTGCACCATGGTCTTCAACAACTGGTTGAAGGAATGATGCAAGCAGGAGGGGTTTGGCTACATCGAGGACTGGGGTCTAACCTCAGGGATAAAGGACTGTACCAATGGGATAGACTCCATCCATCCAGGAGGGAAACAGCAGTCTGGGGAGGAAAGTTTAAATGCTACTTCAATGGACATTTAAACTAGCCAAGGGAGAAGGCAGAAGAAATGAAAGAGGAAGTGAATGCCCCCCTCCCCAAAAATGGAATACCAGTGAAGATATCCCTAGAGGAAATAAATTCCCCAGAGGTAGAGGGGTGTAAGGTCAAGGGAGGGAAGGGACAGGAGGGTTGAGTGGTGAATCTAAGGCTGAATAAAATACTAGGGAAGGTTGGCAGAGGAAGAATAAAAGGGAAAGGACACTACAGTGGAAAAGAGAAGGGTGAAGGAGGAAATCAGGAAAGGAGGGCAAAGTAGGGCAGGGAGGGACAAAAGGAGTGGAAAGCGATGTACACCAACACAAGGAGCTGAGGAAACAAAATTCCTGCCCTTGAGGCTACCATTATGGAGGCAGACCTGGATCTGGTGGCCATAACAGAACGCACCAACAACCACAGCTGGAAGATGGCCATACCGGGTTATGGCATGTTTCGAAAAGATAGGGCTGCAAAGAAAGAGGGAGTTGTCTTATATGTAAGGGGAGGTATAAAGGCCATGGAAATACAAGGACACAGCAGGGAAAAGGAAGGGCTGGAGGTTCTTTGGGTTAGCATACAGTAGGATTCAGGAGCCTTTATACACATGGTGGTGGTGTACAGGCCACCAACACAGGGGGAGAAATTGGACAGAGTTTTCAGGTGGCCATCGGCAAAATGGCAAGCAACAGGGAAGTAGTAATTATGGGGGACTTTAATCTGCTAGATGTAGACTGGAGTATCCTGACCGCAGCTTGAACTAGGAGCAGGGTCATCCTAGACTCCCTACAAGGGGCATTTCTCAGGCAGCTGGTTCAAGATCCCATTAGAGACAGGCCACTGCTGCATCTGGTACTTACAAACAGGGACAGCACTGCAGACATCACAGAGGGTAGCCCTTGGCTACAAACAATCATTGTACAGAGTACAAAGGAAATAATAGCTCAATCAGTTAAAAGGGAGACAAGACATTCTTCAGGTACATTAGCGAGAGAGGGAAGGCAACGGGAAGAGTAGCTAGCTAAGCTTCAAAGAGCCAGGGGGGAGATAGTGGGTGGAGATAGGCAGAAAGCAGTGATCCTGAATGAATATTTCTGTTTAGTCATCACTGTGGAAGGGCATGGGCAGGGCCCACAGCTAGACTTTAAAGGAACAAAGGATAAGGAAGTAAACACCAGTCCATTCACAGAGAGGATCCTAGAAGAGCTTGCAAAGCTGAAAGTGGACAAAGCCATGGATCCAGATGGCACACATCTCAGGGTCCTAAGGGAACTGAGAATTGAACTGGCAGCCCCTCTGGCAGCCCTGTTCAGTGTGTCCCTAGACACTGGAGTGGTCCTAGAGGACTGGAGAAGGACAAATGCTGTCCCTCTTCACAACAGCGGTAGTAAAGAAGATGCAGGGAATTACAGGCCAGTTAGTCTAACCTCTGTAGTTGGAAACATAATGGAGACACTCCTCAAGGAAAGAATAGTGGAGCATCTACTAGGCTGCTGGTTAACTAGGATCTGCAGCTTATCCATTAGATAGGGAAATGGGCAGACTGGGTGGGCCAAGCGGTCCTTATCTGCCATCAAAATCTATGTTTCTATGTTTATCTAGAAGCCATGGGGGTGTTGCATCCCAGGCAACATGGGTTCACTGCAGGATGGTCCTGTCAAACTAATCTAATATATTTATTTAACTGGGTGACAAAGGCGGTAGACCGGGGGGGGGGCAGTAGATATTGCCTACCTAGATTTCAGCAAAGCCTTTGATACCATCCCACATATGAGACTGGTCAACACGCTAGGTAGCCTGGGGATGGGGCACAAGGTGGTAAACTGGATTGGAAACTGGTTAAGAGACAGAACGCAGAGGGTTATGGTAAACAGAACCCAATCAGAGGAAAGGGAGGTGACCAGTGGGGTACCTCAAGAGTAAGTTCTGTGGCCAGTCCTCTTCAATGTCTTAATCAGTGACATTGCAGATGGGCTAGAGGGAAAGGTTTGTTGCCTGTTTGCAGATGACACCAAGATCTCCTACAGGGTGGATACCCCAGAGGAGGGGGTAGAAAAGATGAGAAAGGACCTGAAATGTTTAGAGAGATGGTAAGAGGGGTGGCAACTAAGGTTTAATGCAAAGAAGTCCAAAATCATGCACATGGGGAGCAGGAACCCTGGAGCAAGCTACAGGTTGAGGGAGAGCTGTTGGCAGTTAAAAGGAGGAGAGGGAGTTGGGGGTCATAATCACAGATGATCTGAAGGCCACAAGGCAGATGGCCAAGGTGGCGAGGAAGGCCACTGGGATGTTAGGGTGTATTGGAAGGGAAATCACAAACCATAGAAGGGAGGTAATAGTTCCACTGTACAAAACCCTGGTGAGGCCTCGCCTTGAGTATTGTGGCCAGTTCTGGAGGACACACCCTCATAAGAACATTGACAAAACAGAGACAGTGCAGAGGAGGGTGACAAAAATGGTGAAGTATCTACATCACAAGCCTTATGAGGAAAGAGTCAAAGACTTCAATTTGTACATGCTGGACCAAAGGAAGGAGAGAGGTGACATAATAGAAATGTTCAAATACCTCAAGGGCACGAACAAGGTGAAAGGGGACAACATATTCCAGTTTAAAAGTAGTGCCAGAACAAGACGACATGACATGAGACTGATGTGTGGCCGCATAAGGTGAAATGTCAGAAAGTTATTTTTTACAGAGAGGATGGTGGATGCATAGAATAGCCTGCCCCAGGAAGTGGTGGCCACCCGTATGGTAACAGGCTTCAAACATGCATGGGACAGGAATAAAGGAATATTAGAAATAGGAAGAAAAAGCTAAGGCCATTGACCAGATAGGGTCACTGGCCACTTCGTCAAGTAACATAAACAGGCAGACTAGATGGGCCTGGCAGCCCTTATCTGCTGACAATGTCTATGTGTCTATGTACAGTGTGGTTTGGCATACAGATTGGGCAGGAAATAAACCACATTAGGACAAGGGTTCTGGACTAAGAAGAGCAGATCTTAAAGAAATGAGAGACTGCCTTAGCAAATACATTGGGGGGGTGGCCAGGGGAAGGGGAGGCACACTGGAAAAGAATAAAGGCAGGAATAAGAAATGTAATGGTAAACTGTTTAAAGGTAGTAAGCAAAGGTAAGAGGAGAAATGGGCCACCTTGATTCTCAAAGGAGGTATCCAAGTTGGTAAGGGAGAAATAAAAAACTGTCAGGAGGTACAAGGAGACCCACATGGAGGAGGACAGTGAGATATATCAGTAATTTTGTTAGTTAGTTAATTAATTCATTAATTTATATATTTATTTGAAAGCATTTCACCAGGAAAGACATACTGAGCTATAATAGCTTGTTTCCAGATGCATCCTGGGAAGGGGAAAAAGAGGGAATACAATTGATAAAAATAGAAGTATATATACAAGATGAAGCTTTGACATGCATCCTAATACATTTAAACTAACCAAACTTTATGAGGAATAAATAGGCAGCACATGTCAACCAGATAAGGAGTAGTACATTTATGCACCTATACACAACACATATGTAAAAGTTACATCACACATGTAAAAAAAATATATCTAGAGAAACAAAAGTAGGAAGGAAGGAGGGTAAGAACAGCAAAGGTTCAAACTGAGGAGATGAGAGGATTACCCAGGAGGTCAAGAACAGGGACACGACTTTCTTCAGGTACATGCAGTGTCAGTGGCTCAGTAGGTTGTACACTTGCCTCTGAGGCTAAAAGATCGGAAGGCTGTGGGTTCTTTCCCCACACCAGGCACTTGGGTTGAATTCCAATACTGACACTGTAGTGCAGCATGAGGAGGGTGCTGCACTCCTGAGGTGCTGTCTTTCAGATGAGATGTTAAACTGAGGTCCCACTGCTAGTTCAGGTGGATGTTAAATATCCTGTGGCACTTCTCAAAAAGAGTAGGGAAATTTGTTTTTATTGAAATTCATGCCATTCATGTTCAATTTCAACTGATTTTTATCCAAATAAAGAAAATAATGATAACCAAAAAGGAAAAACAAATATGAAATTCAAAAAGTATGATCCTTACATCAAAATAATTCCTAACAAGGATAATCTATCCCAATATACACAAATTTATACAAGTCTTATGTAATGGATACATCATTATCTGTGATCCATGGCAAATTTCTCCAATTTTGACATATATTTTCTTGAACATTCTGTTTTGTTTCAGCATTATATATTTCTCTTAATTCATTAGTAATTTTAGAGAGCAATTCAATATGATGTATATTCTTTTGTTGTAATGTAAATAAGGTTCTGCTATTCCAAAGAAACCATTTTAAAATGTGAAAATTACAAAGTATTTTTCTCCCACTTTTGCCAATCTTTTGAGTATATTCCATAAATTAACATTTTATAATTCACAGTTGTAAAACATTTTTCGTTTCACTGTTGTGCTTAAATGTTCCATAGTTTCAAGTTTCTGGATACAACCCTGCCTAGATCACATCCTTTCTTCCACTTGTTTGTGTATTTTTTTTTGTCTTTGACATTAAGTTTCTCATGGCAGCATAACCAATGTATATCATTGAGTTTGGGGGAATTATTTTTTCAGTAATTAAATTTTGCAAAGATGATAAACAACTAGGTGGGCACTTAGGAAAAGTTATAATTTCTGTAAAGCATGTTTCCAATACCTTTGTATAAATTTGTTTTTTTGTACTTGTAACAATTAAAGAACTGTTTATAGTCCATGATTTCATTTTTACAAATAATTCCCGTAAATAATTTGCAGTCAGAGGGTTTTTTCTTAATTATTCATAGTGTCCCTGTTTCCCACTAAGTAAACAATGTGGATAATGCGGAGTATAAAAGTTCTGTCCAAAATGTCCCTGTATTTATTAGTAATGGTTTAATTTTTGTAAACATAAATTGGCAATAAAAAAATAATAATGGATTTACCATACTAAGGTAAATTAAGCATGTTCCTTTTTATTGGATTACGGTGGCTTCCACAAACAGCCTGGAAAAGTATACTTAAAATTGTTGTTTCTCTTAATTGGGGGGGGGCAGGAAAATATTACTAATAAATATAAAAAGTGGTAATAAGTATGTTTTAACAAGGTAAATCCTTTTTGTTTTACTCATTGTACAAGACACTGGTTAGGCCCCATCTGGAGTACTGCATGCAGTACTGGAGGCCACATCTTTACAAGAACATTAACCAGACTTGAGGCAGTCCACAGAAGAGCAACCAAAATGGTGCAGGGACTGCATCAGAAGATATATGAGGACAGATTAACAGAGCTCAATATGTATACCCTAGAGCAAAGGAGGGAGAGAGGTGATATGATCGAAACATTCAAACACCTTGAGGGCATTAACAAGGTGAAAGAGTCTAACATGTTTCAATATAAGAAAATAACAGGACAAAAGGACACAGCATGAGATTAGAGGGAGGCCAATTAAGGGGTAATGTGAGGAAGTTCTTTTTCACAGAAAGGGTGGTGGATGCATGAAACAGCCTACCTCAGGAAATGGTGGTTATGAATAGAGTGCAGGGCTTCAAACAGGCATGGGATAGGCATAAGGGAGCAATACAGATGAGTATGAATAGAAAGACCACTGACAGAGCAAAGGCCAATGGCACATTTATAAGGTAGAAAAAGAAATGGGCAGACTGGATGGGCCTTGCGGTCCTTATCTGCCATCAACCTCTATGTTTCTATGTTTCTGTGTTCAATTATTCCATTTATTTACCATTGTTTTCCCATGTTCAATTTTTTTATCCCAATTCAGTAGATTCACTTGCCCTGAACTGAATTCAATCCCTAATATTTTAATTGGCTCCCTGGTTAACACTATTCCTGCTACTTGTGTGTTGTACTGTTGCTTTATTCCAAATTCTCTTCCTATACATTTATCTTTAATTTTGCCCCGGATACTGTTCCATAATCTATGCAAATTTTCATAGCTTCTTCAGCTATAGATGAACGGGTACTATAAATAACTGAATCATCAGCATATGCCATTGCAAAAAAAGGCACTGTTGCATCTACAGAATGAATTAGCGGAAGCACTTTATTCAATACTCTTAACAAAGGATCTATACTGAATACATTTAATAAAGGACTTATTGGGCAACCTTGCCTCACTCCTTTTTTATTGGGACTAAGGGCTCACATCTACCAGTTACCTGTGGGGTGACTGTTGCTGTTTTATATAGTGATTTCAACCAGGTAATGGAAGTGCTAGAGTTTGACATAAGAAGGAATGACTCACTGAATCAAATGCCTTATGTTGGTCTAGTGAAAGTGTATATCCTTCTAAACCCGAAATACTATTTTTTTCAATAAGTTCTCTTGGTAATATTAATTAGTCTGTTATAGACCTACCTGGTACAGAGCTGAATTGAGCAGGTGTTATCAAATACTTGGCAACTGTTAACAACTGTTTATTTAAGATTTTAGTTAACATTTTAAAATCTATATTTAGTAAACGTACAGTATGGGCCTCCAGTTTGCCAGATTATTTTTGTCTCCTTTTTTATGTAAAAATATAAGAATACATTCTGCCATTTCTAAAGGTACCTCTGAAGTTTGTAACAGGTGATTAAAGACTTGTGCTAATTCTTGTGCTGTGTCTTTACTAAGGAGTTTATATAGTTCAGATGTTAATCCATCTTTCCCTGGTGATTTTCCATTACTCAGAGAGGAAATGGCTAACTCAACTTCAAAAGGTTCTATTGGTATAATAAGATTTGCAGTTAGTTCCGGAGGACACTTAAGAGGCTCAAGAGTTTCTAAAAAGGAACAAATTCAATCCTCAGCAGTGGTTTCCTCCTGAAATAATTTTATTGCATACTTTGTAAACTCATGTAAAATTTCATTCGTTTCAGTTTTTAAGATATTATTCATATCTAATACTGCTTCCATTTTTTGTGTGGACCCACTCCTTGTATCTTAAAAAAGGGCATATAGTTGCTAATTTTCCTTGCGTACCATACTGTATGTCTGTTGCATTTTCAAAGTTGATGTTTGCTTATTATGAAATTGTTGTATGTTATTTTTAACTTTCCTTATTTGTTCTATAAAATTATGTTTGGTCTTTTGGGCTAATGACGTGAGATGTTAAAGTTGCTTCCTATGTTGTAAATATTGAACATAATCATTATCTCAATTTACTTTGCTAATAGATGTTAAGAGTTGTTTTAAATCACGTTTTATATCAGGCCACCACATAATGGGATCATCGCACATGTCATACATTGACTTCCTGATTATGATGAAGTTCTGTAGGTTCTGTAAGACTTCATCATAATGCAGAAGAGAGGAATTTAATTTCCATAACCCAGGGCCTTGATTCGGAACTGACTTTGGACCTACAGTGGCATATAATTCACTATGGTCTGAGTATTTTACTGGAACTATGTCTACTGCTTGAATTGGTAATGCTCTATTTGTAAAAAAAAGAAATCAATTCTTGTAGCCAATATGCCTTTATGAAAAGTAGGATCTGTTGTAGTAATTTTCTCAAAATAAGTGTCAATCAAGTTTGCAGTTTGTGTAACCCTTTTTAAACAAGACATATCACAGTAAATGTTTTGAGTGTTTGTATTCCAACCTCTATCTTTTGCAGACAATCCACAGTTAAATTCTTCTCCCCAAACTATGTTCTGTGAGGAAAATTAATATGGCTGTACTTGTTGAAACATCTCTATCCTTTCTGTGTTTTTTTTGAGGAGCATAAATATTAATAAGCTCATAATAAGAATTCTGAAAAAAATGTCCAGTATCATGGCTCTTCCTGGAATCAGATTTATTATTTAATAACTTTTACAGAAATGTTGTGGAATAAAATGCTTATCCTTGAACAAGCGTCCAAGCCTATTGACCAATTTTTGTGGCTTGTGAGATTTCTGCTATTGTATGTAATCTAGTGTCTTGTAAAACAATAAATCTTGCCTTTTTGTTCCTTAGATGAGAAAACATAGACCCTTCTCTAAGTAACATTTTTATACTGTTTACATTAATGGAACAAAAGGTTAGGGGCTGAAACATTATAAGGGATGTTCTGATGTTTAAAAATCTCTCAAGGTAGTTTTCTTTTAGCTTATTTGGATTTTCCATCATGTTTCTTTTTCTCCCCACGTCTTCCCTTCCTGTGGTATATGTACAGTATTATCTTTTTCATGGAGTTCATTTTCAGAAGCTCCCACTTGATGTCCAGTTTTAATTTGTGAATTCTCCAACTCATTATCTGAGGAGTCTGGTGTTGTCTGTAACACCTGGTATCTATTAGATGTTGGTGTTGTGGTGATTTTAGGCATCTTCGACAGATGATGGGACTAAGCATCTTGTTACCATCTGCCTAGTATGTTTGTCTGTTGTTTGAGGGGACGGGAGTGGGAGTGTGGGCAAGTCTGTGTTTCCAATTACTATGGGATTGTTTGCTGATAGTATTGTGTTATTGCTTCTGTTGCATGTTCCTCAAAATCTCTTGTGTTGCTGTCCTTTTGTGTGTGTGGAGGGGGTGGTCCTCTTTATCTATAATGTCAGTGTCCTCTAGAACTTCCTGCTGTTGCTGATTTTGTATCT
This sequence comes from Neoceratodus forsteri, assembly GCA_016271365.2. Taxonomy (NCBI): domain Eukaryota; kingdom Metazoa; phylum Chordata; order Ceratodontiformes; family Ceratodontidae; genus Neoceratodus; species Neoceratodus forsteri. The sequence goes on from CM057451.1 coordinate 765,974,148, forward strand.
GTATAGGTATAGGTATAGGTGGAGGCTGAGGAGTTCTGTGAGTATTGGTGTAAGCCCTCTGTGCTATGGTAACTAGAAGTCTCTCTCCTCAGTGTCAGCGGAGTCTGTCTGTCTGTATGCTGCTTTTGGACAAGTGGAATATGAATGCCCTTTTTTCCACATAAATTGGATATGGCTTCACTTCTGCATTGCCCACTAATATGCCCCAATGTATTACACAGGGTACATCTGAGGCAGCTCAAATGCTGCTAATGTGCCCTGGTGACCCGTGCTTGTAGTAGGCTTTCAGTTGTCCTGCATAAAACAGGACACCTCTGTCCCTGCCTAGTGAAAAAAAATATAATTTGGTAAATTCTGCAGCCTTAAATCATCTGAAAGTAGGATGACTTTTATTCTCCAACCCCCTCCTCCATCCAGATGTCCTCGGTATCAAAAATAGCTTCAGTATGCCCCACCACTGTACACCGTTGTTTTAACCAATTGGTTAAATCCATGACACTAACACCTTCATTCCTGAAGAGTACCATGATTGTTTTAAGTGCTGGCTTAGTTAAGGATCTAACTTTGAAAGGAGACCATAATGATGTATTTTTAACAGCCTAATACTTAACCCAAAACTTCTCTAAACCACTATTGAGCTTAAAGCTCACATTGGAAGAAGACTCTCCAGACACATGTATTAATGGGTATATCTCTGATGCATAAAACTGCAAATTCTCTTTAAGTAAGGTTTTAGCCACAAATTTTCAGTCAGGGAATAATTCCACCCCCCATACAATAATCTTATGGCATAATGTCTTTTGGCTGAATACAATGGGGTTTGAAAAAAGGAAGGATATGAACGTGAATTCTGTCTAGACTGGTCAGCATGTGCAGGGTTCAGTGGAACCCCCTGTTTTCCATAGAGTTAGTTAGGCTTGATGTTTCATTGACTGAGGCAATAACTTCTTCATCCTGCAAATGGGGAGGAGAGTCATCTGCTTTATTTCATAAATTTAAAACAGGATTCTGTGTTAAATTCAGTTCAGATGGCACCGCAAGAGGTGAGTCTAGTGAAACATCATTATTTCTCCTTATATTAACTTCTGCGTTTTTACTTCATTATCCCCCCCTTTTCTGACTGATGTCAGGCGTAGCAGAATCAGTGCATATATTAGTGCTTGGTTTGAACAGGGCAGGGTCTTGTATTCTTACTCCTGGGATCCTTATTGGTGAAAAGCCTGAAATCCACTCTCCAGTTGTCAGTGATCGTGCCCATCCAGCTGCTCATAGGGAGTTCTCGACAGACCATGTGGCGTTGTCCAGCATTTCCGACCGTTCAGCTCAAGTTGCTTGTTTTTTATCTGCTGAATTAGCTATTTTCTTTAGTGAACGTTGTTCCATATGGGCCAAAAATGAAAGTATGGTTACCTGCTGCTGATCATCCTGGGCAGTGTGAAAAATAATTTTGGGTGAGTCCTACGCACACTGAACATTTTCACTCATTGTCATGGCTTGGTTACTAGGCAAGGCTGAATCTACCTTGTTATTGCTCACAATTTTTACTTAAGCCAGTGCGTCTGATAATTCTTTTTTCTTCCACAGAAATCTTTCCTCCTCTTCCTGAAACAAGACTTGTAGAGTTTTAGCCTACTGTTCCTGTAATATTGAACTATCCATATCCGATGCTGCTTTTTGAATCATTTCTCTTTTTTCCTGCAAATTATCTGATGATTCATGTATGAGAGCCATGTCTTCCTGCAGATGTGCATCCAAATAATCAGATGTCTCAAAGAATTCTTCGGTCTCTGGTTGTGGTATGGCAAGGGAGGAGACCCACTCTCCAGCCACCAACACATCTATTCCCTCTACAGCCTCTCCCTGAGTAGCCATTCTTCGACAGCCAGAGGTTCCACTACAGGTCAGTAGGGGAATTTTCCTAGTGTCCTGGACAGATTTCCCCCATTCACTAAAAATACCACCAACAGTTTAATCTGGTTCAATGTCAGTTTGCATCCATCTGTATCACCCTCCCCTGGGACAAGGCTGAAAATAGGCAGAATTTTCTAGACCTCTTTTCACAGTCAACAAAAACTAAATAAATAAATGAGTGAAAAGAGGAAGGTGAGGGTTGGTATAGTGAGGATCATGAGACCAAGAGAGGGGGTTATGCAGAGGAAGACCAAGAAAAAGCTAAAATTTAAATGAATACTTCTGCTCAGTCATCACAGTGGAAGAGGGGTGATAGGCCAACATGCATTAACAGGCACTGAGGGACAGGGGGTTGTGGATACAAGCCCATTTATGGAAGAGAGAGTCCTCTGGGGGTTGAAAGCCCTAAAGGACAACAAAGCAATGGGGCTGGACGGGATCCACCCAAGAGTAGTAAAGGAGATCAGCATGGTGTTAGCTGCCCCTCTGGCAACACTATTCAGCATCTCTTTGAAGACATGGGTGGTTTCAGTAGACTTGAGGAGGCTGATGTGGTCCCTCTGCACAGGAGTGACAGCAGGGAGGAGGCTAGCAATTACAGACCAGTCAGACTCAAATCAGTGGGGAAGGGGAAATTAATGGAGTCTCTGCAAAAGAAGAGACTGATGGAGTATCTGGAGTCAAATGGGTTTCAGGAACACTAGAAGCACGGCTTCACGGGGGGAAGTCAAGTCAAACAAATCTCATAGATTTCTTTCACTGGGCAACTCGGGAAGTGAATCAGGAGAGAGCAGTGGATGTGGCCTGTCTGGACTTTAATAATTATGATTATTATTATTGAATTTTGTTGACCGGGTAAGCCCACTGAAACTAGAAGTCCCTTTTTCAGGGGTGACCCGGGGGTGGGGGTGGGGATACAGATGGTAACCAACTGAAACTGAACCAGATTAAGCTGTTGGTGGTGTTTCTAGTGAATGGAGGAAATTTGGCCTGGATACTAGGGAAATTTCCCCATCTCTTTTCAAGAAGTGCCATGGGATCTTTAACGTCCACCTGAACAACCACCAGAACAGGCAGACAGGACCTTGGTTTAACATCTCATCTGAAAGACGACACCTCAGGAGTGCAGCACCCCCCTCATGCTGCTCTACAGTGTCAGTATTGGGATAGTAACCCAAGTACCTGGAGTGGGGATAGAACCCACAGCCTTCTGATCTATCGGTCTCAGAGGTGAGTGTGCTATCTGCTGAGCAACTGACACTCATAAGGCCTTAATCACACAGTAGGCTAATAAAGAAATTTAACAGCCTGGGGCTGGGGGATAAAGTGGTGAACTAGGTATTTAACAGGTTGAAGGATAGGAGGCAGAGGGTTGTGGTAAATGACAGTTACTCAGAGGATGAGAGTGTGACCAGTGGAGTACCACCAGGGGTCAATCTTAACATTGTTTTACTAGCCCAAGCACTAGTGCAAATTGACCAGGGCTAGTGCAGCTCTCTACTTACCCATCTTGACTAGTGCAGATTTTCATGGCTGTTAATGAAGTTAAAAAAGTCTCTACTTTAGCATTCTCTAGTCCTCATGCTAGTCTCTCTCAATGTTCCAGATGGCCAGGTGTGATTAACAGCTCATTAAGAGCTGTAATTATCTGGCAGTTCAAGAGAGGGATCCCACAAAAGACTCAATGTGAGTCATTATCACTCCACTGTTAAGACTTTCAGCTAGTGTCCAGGGTGTGATCAAGGGCAGAGTGCTGTTAAGTCATTAGGTTCCAGTTTTCTGAATGTGTCTATGTCTAACAATTTGTCCAATATTATTAAGACCAGTGCCCCTCATTTCTCTACATTTTGAGTGTTTGTATACAACATTTCAGTGACAAAATGCAAAGAGGTATACAGGATTGGCCCTTGAGGTGGTGGGTTTTATCCCAGCCTCACCATAACTTCTCTCTCCCCTCCAAATCTCCTAACTCTGTTCTTTCCCTGGACACCACTGCAAACCAGACTCTGAAGTGACCATCCATAGATCCATAGCTGTCATTACTGGCAAGTCTAGGTGGTCCCCAGTTCTTCTAAATGGACTATGCCAGCCATCACTATCCATACAGTTCCACCCTTATCCCACTCAGCTTGCCCTTTCAGCCTAAAAACAAAGCTTTGGATCATGTATGGTACAAAAATAAACCTTGATAAAATACATCATTTGAAACCTTGAAACCAGCATTCTTGGGGTGCACAGATCATCCTATACAGAAATAGAAATAGTATAGTGTTATGCCTGTGTACTGTTTCCTCTGGGCTGATGAACAGACAATTTTAAAGAAAAATCTGTCATTGTTGGGGTAGAACATATTAAAATCAATGCTTTTACAAATAAAAATGTCATTTTCTATTTCCCAAGTCCCTTAGGTTTGCCTAGCCCCCACTCCAAAGAAATCTTAGATGTGCTCCTGGCTCACTTGAGACTGTACAGAAACATTCAAAAGTGCAGGTCTCCAGTTGACTATAGGGTGGGGACCAGGAGTGTCTTTCTCTGCTTGACTCAGTTCATTGCCTTGTGGGTGATGGTGACAGTGTGGTGAGGTGCATGATGATGTCAGCTATTGTGTGCACAGAGCTAGGACTGCTTGACTGAACATTTGCTGTTGTGATATCCTCTCTCTGTTTGGTGTGGTTGTGGGGGGGGGGCAGAAAGAAGAAGAGAGGAGAGTATTTCTTGGCTTTGCTTGCATTATTTCCTGTATAAGTGATCACAATTTACCATTATAATTAAGGGCTAGAGCAATCATCTGTGGGCTAGTGCAATTTTGAATCAACTTGCCCTGCTGGCTAATGCAAAAAAAGGTTAAGGCTGACCCCTGATTACCACAGGGATTTTGGTACTGAGTCCTGTCCTCTTTAATGTCTTCATAAGTGACATTGCTGAGGAACTGAAGGGGAATGTGTGTCTCTTTGCAGATAACACAAAAATCTGCAGCATGGTGGACACCCAGAAGGGGGTGGAGAGAATGCAAAGGGAACTGCCAAAACTAGAGGAGTGGTCTAGGGAGTGGCAGCTGGGTTTCAATGCCAAAAAGCACAAAGTCATGCACCTGGGGCAGAGAAACCTGAGGTCTGAGTATAAGTGTGGGTGGTACTTACAATTACCAAGCAAGAGAGGGTCCATGGGGTGATTATATCTACTCTGATTCCCTCTACTATGCCTTCTGTCATTTTGCCTCCAACTCTCCATACAGTTCCCACCACTGTTCTCTACTATCCTCTCTGAACCTCCCTCCGTTCACACACAGGCATCTCATCCACTGTCTATCCTTCATTTCCAAATTCTGGTTCAATCTGCTCCCCACATACATCACTTCCCTCCTCTCCCCTGCCCCAGCGTCAACATACTCCCTATGTTGTATGGACCCATGCTCATTTTTCACTTCCTACTCCATCCTTGAACATGGGCAAATCTGCTTTTCACTATCGTCTCCCCTCTCTGTGGAACACTCAGTCTCCTCTCTTATGTAACTCTTCCTCTCACTCCTCTGTCAAATAGCTACTCCATCTCCTACCTTTCCCTACTTGCTCCTATAACACTACTTAGCACTTGAAATGTTTGTCCCCTGTTGTAACAACACTGATTTTGAGTTACTCCATACCATGTACAGTTGTCTCATTGCACTTGTCCCTTGTTGTAACTACTCCGATCTGTGCTACTCCATTCTGTGTACACTTGTCTCTCTGCATAGCCTGTTTTGCTATATTGTATTCATTGAAATATTTTATTATGCTTACTATTATGTAATTTTGTATTGAATGCCTTGTGCTATATAATGTGATTCCCATGCTCCCTGTTCCACAGGTCACACCTGGAGATGAACCTTGGCTCAGTGTGCCTTTCCCGGTCACCAAATGTTTAAATAAATTAAAAAAAAATAAAAAAATATCTGATGATCTCAAGGTGGCAGGGCAGTGCACTAGGCGGAAAAGGGCAGTCGGATTCTGGGGTGCATGGGCCGATTTAGAGTAAGAGAATGGAAGTGGTGTTGCCTCTGTTTCATTCACATGTTAGACCTCACCTGGGGTACTGTGTCCAGTTCTGGAGGTCACACCTTTGCAAGGATATCAACAGGGTGGAAGCAGCCTAGAGAAGGGCTACCAAAATGGTAAGGGGATTACACAAGAAGCCATATGAGTAGAGGCTGTGAGAGAGCAACATGCACTCCCTGGGGGAGATGAGAATAAGAAGAGACACAAATGTGATCTATAAGTACTGTACCTCATGAAGTGTGAACAAGGTGTAGAAGGGGAGTATCTTCTACAGGTGGAAGGGTACCAGAACACAGAGGCATGCTATAAAGCTTGATGGGAGAGTTTAAGAGCAATGTGAGGAAATACTTCACAGAAAGAGTAGTGGACACCTGGAACAGCCTGCTAAAAGAGGTGGTAGGAGCAAAAACAATGGGAGCTTCAAACGTGTGGTATAAGCACATGGGTATAAAAAGTAGAGGTTAGGGATGTGTGAATGCCTTAATTCGAATATTCAGATGAATATTCATATTCGGGGTACCAGATATTCGTTATTCAGTATTTGTTATTCTGCCCCTCAGATAAGTTTTTTTTTAAAAAAAAGACATTGTAACACTGTTAATCTTGACCACTTCCTTCCCTTTTGAAGTACATTAGGCAGTTCTGCCATGAACACTCCCCAACAGCATTCCAGGGACCCAAAAAGGCAATAAACTACTGCACTGGTCAGTGGTCAGGTGACACACGGTCATCATAGATTGAGCAAAGGCCTCAGATGAGATGACATCTTGTCTAGGGTAACTAAAATGTCACTGGCGTAAGTGCATTATACGTCCACCTTAGAAGAGAGGACAGCCAGACGTGCCATGATAGAGACCTGTACAAGTACCTCACAGGGTGAAAACAGGGCACATAAGGGGAGTCTCTTTCAAATGAGAAAAAGCACAAGTACCACAGTCAATGGGCATATGTGATGAAGCTGAAGGGAGAGTTCATCAAGACAGATGTGAAGAAATATTCACGGAAGGCATGGTAGATGACTGACAGGGACTGCAGGCACTAGTGATGGTGCCAAAAACAGTGTGGTTCTTAAAGCATGTGTCAGATAGGCATAGGGCTTGGGTGTAGTTGAAAACAGGCTGGGAGGCAGCAGGGTTGCTTTACGGTATGCAGATGAGACCAATAAGGCAGAGATGGACAATCTGGGCTGTCTGTGTGGTACAAGCGGTCCTTTTCCAACAGATAATTATTAACCTAAAGTACACGATATTAAGGTCACTAAAACATGATACATTATTTAAATGTTTCTAGTTTAACAAGGGCCTCTTGGTGGTCCTGCAGTTAATGCCAGAGAGTGGAGACTCAGTTACCCTTTTAATTAAATAATTTATGGTACAGAAAAATGGAAAGGGTGAGCCAAAAAAAGTAACATTACACTTTCGTAACATTAAGCAGATTGAGAGCTGTACTGCAGCACCAGTTTTATGTGGGCAGATCATATTTGTAGCTAATTACTGGTAAGTTTAGCTTACGAAACACTAGCTGTTCAACGTATTAAGGTTCCAGTTCGGAACAGTATGGCTGAACGTCACCAGCAGTGCTTTAACATCCTCTAGAATGGCACACTTCTAGGCAGGCAGCTTAGGTATTTCAAAGCAAGTTGTAGCAGGTGAGGAGAGGAGTTGATTTTCTGAACTCTGTAGCCCAGTGGATCAACATCAAATGCCTCAATTGATTCTGCAGAGTAGCCATTAAGTACATTTTCTGTAGAGAGAGGCTGAGACTGCAAGCGTTTGTGTTGCTGTTGATGCAATGATGTGCTGAGTAATGCCTAGTCACTCTCCTCTACACTACCACTATGCTGTCTTTTCCCATCTCCACCAGTATCATCCAATTCCAAACCACCACATGTCTGTCTTTCTCCCTCAGGAACCTGAAATGGAGCATGTTCCTCCCCTTCCGAGTGTCTGACTGCCTGCATGGCATTATTTAACTTTTCAATGAGCTGTTGCCTAAAATGAGTCACCCAGTGGGTGTCCAGGGATATATGAAAGATCTCACATTTGAACCTAGGGTCCAACATGGTAGCAAACACGTGATGGCAGGTATCCATGACTGTTGCGAACCTTGCATCAAGTTCTGCATTGAGATGATTAACAAGCTCTGTGACATCTTGTGTACTCATTGTGTTGTCAGCCAAAAACTGTTGTAATGATCTTTTGAGAATATGCACAGTTGGGATAACCTGACTAAGTAAGGCTGTGGAAGCACTTAGATCACGTTTGCTACTCTCAAATGGTGCGAGAACCTTCACCATGCGCTTAAGAACTAACCAATCATGATGTCCTAGGACACCTCCAATGTTTGCCTCCATAGACATTTTGTGTAGTGCCTGCTTTTGCTCCAAGAGTCATGAAAGCATCAAGCATGAAGAATTCCACTGAGTGCTAATATCTTGTATTACACGATGTTGAGGCAGACCAAAGCGTTCCTGAACTTCTCATAATTTGTTAGTGGCTTTTACAGAGTGATGGAAATGGCTGCAAGTGGAACGGGCTGTGGATAATATGTTGTTGGTCCTACTACTGCTACGCAGTGCATGAGTCACCATTAAATTTAGTGTGGGTGCAAAGCAACAAATACTCACAAAATGGCCATCATTGATGGCTTTCACCATGTTTGTGCCATTGTTGGTAACAAAAAAAACAACTTTTAAATTGGTGTTAACACCAATCCAAGACCGCAACATGTCTTGCAGGAACATGAGAATATTATGTGCTCTGTGGTCTTCCTCCATCAGTCTGATGTTCAGCAAAGCTGACCTAATAAGACTACCAGATTGTAGGGGGACCAAGGGTGAGCCACAAGGTGATGCACTGGAAACAGCATCAGCAGTTTGTTGCACACACCAGTGTGCAGTTAAGGAGATATAGGCATGCAGGGAGTTATCACTAGCCCAGACATCTGATGTGCAGTGAAAAACACCACCGACAGCCTCTGCAAGCAGAGCAGCAAGAGCAGATTGCATGCCATCATACAGTCATGGCAATATAGTTCCAGAAAACGTACAAGATGGGATCAGACAACGTGGGTGCGAATAGTTGAGAAGCCATTGGAAGCCAGTATCTTCCACAATTGACATAGACCAGAGATCTAATGCCATCATCTCAGCAATCAGCGCTGTGATTTGCTGTACTGTTGGATGTAAGGCATGATACTTTGTTCATGCATACAGAGCATCCATTTTTGGAAGTGCCACAGGAGACATCGATGTCGACTGCTTCAGCAATGGTGGTGTGCAAAATGCTCATAACTGTCTCTGCCTTGTAGTATCAGTGAAGTCAGAAGTGACCATCAGAGTAGAGGCCGGACTCTGGGTTGGTGAGGGGGAAGGAGTGCCGTGACCACTGGGTTGCGCTAAATCATAAGTGTCATCAGTACCATCACCACTACCAACTGTGCATGCCTGCCCACTGGAGGGGTTTAGTCTTGGTGAAACCAAGTGTCCTGATCCAGACCCAGATGAGCTTCAATACACTTGGGGGTGCTTAACCTTCAAGTGGTTCTGTAATGATGTTGTGGAGAGAGTGAATTCCCTCGGCTTATAGTGGTGTTGCAAAAAGAACAGACTGCTTTCCTTGTGTCCTCCTTTATTTTATTTTTTTTTATTTAGCTTTTTGTTGAACGGGTAAGTGCACTAGACAAATCCTGTCTATTTTCAGGCACGACCCGGGGGAGGGGGATACAGATGAATGCCAACTGACCTTGAACCAGATTAAGCTGTGAAATGCAGCCACACAGCACTTTTAACACTGTGGTTACCAGTGATTCTGCTAGCACCACATCCCCCAGTTGTTTTTTCAACAGATGTGCCTGTCTTGTCTTGATGCTCTTGCTCTGTGACCACTGCCCCTGATGGTGCCATGCCAGTACTGCCATCACTTGGCTGTCTTTTAGGCTGTGATGGCATCTGCTGAAGAAACGTTAGTGTTGCTTTCATTTGATTTTATTTGTATACTGGTAAGTACACTGGGATACAATCCCTTTTACAGGTACGACCCATGGTCAATCAAAAATACATACAAAACAAAACTTTGCTTGTTTGGTCTTCTTAGAGGAAGGGGGGACCCTTACCTTTACTGCTACTTCTACTAGCCTTGCTGGTAGTGCTACACCTAGAGGCTGTTTTGCCAGACACCTTTTTTTCTGCCCTCAAGGAACATAGCATACTCTGCCTCATCTTTAAAGTCACTCACATGTGCCTCTGGTGAACAAGATGACATGTTACTGGGCAGTTCACCATGTGGAAGGAAATACTCAGAACCAGATGACTGGTCATTCTCTGCAACGTTTTCAAGAGTACTGAGAAGCTGAGATGCAGGAGGCATAACTGTGTCAAATGTAGTAGAAATACTGGTAATATGCACCATGGCAGGGATACCAGACGGTGGTGATACTGTTACAGTAGTGGCAGTAGTGGCAGGGTTCATAGTGTCACTAGTGGCTGGAGTGACAGTCACAGTTGCAGAACTGGTTATATTAGTCATGCTGTCCATTGCTGTGGAAGAGGAAGATGGGGTCTCTATGGTGGTGGTGGTGGTAATGACAGATGTGATGGTGCTGATGAGAGATGGGGACACATAGGTGGTTTTGGTGGGAGTCATGATGGTACTGGTGAGAGATTGGGACACATTGGCAGTTGTGGTTGGAGTTATGATGGTACTGGTAAGAGATGGGGACAATTTTATTTATTTATTTATTTTACCAGTGGTTGTGGTGGGAGTCCAGGACAGTGTTCTTCTGCTTGTGCTTCTTGTATCACGTTGTTCTTTGCAAGTCACAGTACAACTGTTTCTGGAAGACAAAGGCTTGGAAGGGGTAAAGAATAATTTTGGGCATCAAAGACAGGCTGACCATCGCTCACGTTCAGGTTCAGCATCACCAACTTGTTCCTCCGTTGTAGATTTGCTTGGGCTGGACCAAGTAAATTTTTTTCACCTGTACCTGTCATTGTCTTAGTCTATGCCAACAAGTTCTAAACACTCTCAAGTACTTACTGCTTCGTAAATGTACAAAAGTTCTGCTTTATTTAAGCACAGAAGTATTACTGCAAGCCCTCCGAAACTGCTGGCAGCTAGGCTACTGACTTTCGTGAAACCCCGGCCCAACCTCAGAGTACATCATAAATATTTCTTACAGATGTTTTTATGGCAGAACTACTGCAATTCACTTTTTTTTTGTAAATACACTCAAGTTCTGCTATATTTTAGTACAAAAAAATGGTTGCAAGCAGCAGTACTGTTTTATTTTCGCACACATAAATTACTGCAAGCAGCACGCACGCAGGGCAAGCGATGGTGTGCATACACTGCAAGCATCGCTACCTAGCCCTAAACCATGGGGGTGGGGGAGTGCAGTCAGCCAACTGCCTTCCGAGACTGCTGGCGGCTACTGACTTTTGTGAAACCCCAGCCCAACCTCAGATTACATCACAAATATTTCTTACAGAGATTTCTAGCAGAACTACTGCAATTCACTTTTTTATTTCTAAATGCACACAAGTTCTGCTGTTTTTCTGTACAAAAAAAATGATTGCAAGCAGTAGTACTGCTTTATTTTCGCACACACAAAAATGACTGCCTGCCCTCTGAGACTGCTGGCGGCTAGGCTACTGACTTTCGTGAAACCCCAGCCCACACTCAGATTTCACCACAAATATTTCTCACACAAATTCTAGTAGAACTACTGTAATTCATTTTTTTTTTATAAATGCAGACAAGTTCTGCTGTATTTCAGTACAAAAAATGGTTGCAAGCAGCAGGACTGTTTTATTTCAGCACAAAAAAAATTACTGCAAGCGGCACGCATGCAGGGCAGGCGAGGGTGTGCGCACACTGCAAGCATTGCAGCTCACTACTTACCTGTAGTCCTAAACCATGGAGGTGGGGGGAGTGCAGTCAGCCAGCTGCCTCCAAGACTGTTGGCAGCTACTGACATTTGTGAAACCCTGGCCCAGCCTCAGAGTACACCACAAATATTTCTTGCAGAGATTTCTACAGCAGACCTATTGCAATTCACTTTTTTTTTATAAATGCAGACTAGTTCTGCTGTATTTCAGTACAAAAAAATGGCTGCAAGCATGCATGCAGGGCAAGCGAGGGTGTGTGCACACTGCAAGCGTCACTACCTAATCATAAACCATGGGGGGTGGGAGTGCAGTCAGCCGACTGACCTCTGAAATTTCTGACTAGGCTACTACTGGGTTTTGTGAAACCTGAGCCCTACCCCAGAAGAAGTACTTATTATTTACACCACCAAATTAAATACTTTTTTTTTAAAATCAGTACAGTACAACAGTCAAGGTAGAAGTTAGGACTACTGTAATTAAGGATGTAAACTGCAACTTAAGTCTCTCTGCAGCTTCTCCTGGCAAAATAAATCAATTTCTCTGCAGAAACACAAAAAGCCTCACACCACTATCAGTCTCTGAAATGAAGGTATACTAGTTTCTCTCTGCAGCTCCTAGCAAAAAAAAATCATTATGTCAGAGGATTTAGCCAGGAAAAAAACCCTCCCAATGCTCCCACTACTGCTAGGCACTAAAGACACATGGTACAGAACACAAAAATATAGGTTTTGTGATGAAAATATTAGTTTTTTGCAACTCCTAATCTCTGCTGACTCAGAGTTCTCTCTCCACTCTTCTCCACTCTGATCTCTCCACCAGGCAGTTAGGAGAGGCCCCTGAAATGAAGGTATACTAGTTTCTCTGCAGCTCCTAGCAAAAAAAAATTAAAAAATCAGTACATCAGATGATTTATCCATGAAAAGAAAACCTCCCAGTGCTTCCACTAGTACTAGACATTAAAGACACATGGAACAGAGCAAAACAGATAAAGGTTTTGTGATGAAAATATTAGTTTTTGCAACTCCTAATCTCTGCTGACACAGAGCCTCTCCACTTTCCACTACAATCTCTCTCCACTGTGCAGCAATCGAAGTGCCACGTGATCTAGCTTTGCCAAATGCTCAGCAATTGGCTAGCAAGTCCTGCAAGTTTTTAAATGCTGTGGGACCGCCGAATACTGAATATCACCGAATAGCTGCGATATTCAGCTCCTGAACACCGAATACCGTATTATTCATGGTATTCGGGATTTAATAGTCGTTACTCGCACACACCTAGTAGAGGTGCGGGAGGAGGGAGGGACACCTGTGACAAAACAGAGTCCAGGGTTTAGTAATAGGCAGGGAAAATAGGGAGACTGGATGGGCCTACAGGTCCTTTTCTGCTGACACATTCTATGTTTCTAACTGTGGTACTTGTGACATGGCTATTGGACCACACAGAAAGTGCCAGGAGTTGGGCTCCAAAAGTGATGCATGCATCAAAATAATGCCTTATACATCAGTCTTGAGCCACAAATTGAGGAAATTGTCACTGATGTATCAAGACCTCTAAAAACAGCCAGCAAATTAGCTGGCCCAGTGGTGCAGAGGGCTGAGGCATCTTGCACCGAACAAGCTTGGGCTGCTGGGGGTTGGATGGGGAGGAAGAGGCTTGAGCGTCTGCTGGACTGCTCTCCTCTCTTGGGAGGAAACTTTGCCAACTTGGCCCTTGACTGCCCCTAGGTGGAGGCCTGGAAGTAGCACCAGCAGCCCACATGACACACTAAGGGCCACAGTTCCTGGGCATGTGCACACCTCCACGTGCACACACTTCCGTGCCGCCATGGTGATGGAATCGAGGGGAGAAAAGAGGAAAATGGGCTGTTGCAGGCTAAATTATGCCCTGGCTGCCTTCACCCTGCACCATCGCAGGTCTGCCTGGCCCAGATCTGGATTGTGATCCCAGGAGGGGAAAGGATTACCCCCCTCCCCGGCCCCGCCACGGGGTTAGGGAGGGAATCTGTGGGAGATTACAGGGCTCAGTGGACCAAGGAGATGAATGCCGGGGGAGAGGGGGCAGGGACAGGGCTGATAAGCCAGCCTGTGATGACCCACTGGGCAAAAACGCTCTTTAGAAAAAACAAATAGCCAGCAAACATAATTTTGGTGCATTTATCATGATACACACTGGGTTCAAACTCAAACATGTGTTAGTACCATGAGCTTTGAAAATCTGTCCCTTACAATATAAATGCCTAGGTCAATGTTGCCTTGATATATCATGGAGGTACATTTTGACTTTGATTTTTTTCTTTAGTACTGATACTTGTGGTACTTCATGGATGTGATAATTTTTTTTCCATCAGAATATTTTTAAAAATATAACTTGCAGTAGTTGCTTGTATTCCCTCATCAGCTTGGGGACAATACTAAATAATACTATATATCTACATTTATATTCCATTATCTCCCTTTTCAAGTCTTAAATATAACTTTTTTTCTATATATTATCTTCACTAGGTTATTCAGGAAGAATTGCTATGTAATTTCATGGATTAACTTTTCTATTTGATTACACTTGCACATAACATCAATAAATATGTTTTTTTTATGTATTTGCTATTTACCTTAGTACAGAGTTAAAGTGAAATGTACTGTATGTCTCCATCAAGCACATTAAGGAGTGGGAGTCTATTATCACAGTATGTATTATATAATGTTATAACATGGGTTAGGGAAAAAAAGAAATATAATTGGTGAAACACCATCAGGTGACTGTGGATTAAATGCCTGTACATGCACAGCCGATGCGATGCTCCCTGAATCAGCATCCAGGAGCAGTGTGGCACTCGTTATGTACTGGGGAAATCAGAACTGAAAGGCAGCCATTTAAAATGAGTACTGAAGTGAGAGAGTGCTCCACCGCTGTCATTGGGGATAATGAGGAGTCGTAAGTACCTGTTGCCATTTAATCTACGGTCACTTGATAGGGAAGTGCCATTGGGACTAGTTCTGTCCTGCAGATGCCAAAAGAAAAAGACAGCCATGTAAACCTCCACCTGCCCATGCATCATCACTGACCAGTTGCACTGACACCAAGAGAAAGAGACCTGGACATTTAATGTAAAATTCCTGCAGTGCTGTCTCCCATTGTGTCTCTGTCTCTGTGTCTCTCACTGTCACATGTTGGACTGTGCAGAGTGTTTCTAAGTGGTTAGCGGTGGCTCTTCTCCCACCCACTCACCCACCCAGCATAGCTCACCACTCGCATTCGGACTGTGACCAGGAGGCAGTCCTGGGAATGCAGAGAGCATGGGAAGCCAGCAGAGTTTGCTCACTACCCGCCCATCTGCCCAGCATCACTCACCACCCATACTAACAGGGAGAGAGAAAGAGACCACAACATTTTGTGACAGCGAGAAAGAGACCCAACAGTTTCTGTCAGCATTCCCTCTGTGTGGTCTGGTTTCTTTTCTATGTAGCTGTCCCCTAGAGCACCACATGGAGACAGAAAGAGAGAGAGAGAGAGAGAGGGAGCTACCAGTGTTTCTGTTCCCCATTCCATCCCCAGGCAAGTCAGCATTCCCTCCGTGTGGTCCGGTTTCTTTTCTGTCTGCCTGTCCCCTCGAGCACTGCATGGAGACAGAGAGAGAGAGAGAGAGAGAGAGAGAGAGAGAACTGCCAGTGTTTCTGTTCCCCCTCCCATCCTGTGGTGAATTGCTCCTTTTGGTACCCACCTTGTTCCTGGGTAGGGTGGCATTTACTCCCCACACCGAGCTATGCACCTCCTGACAGAGAGAGAGAGAGAGAGAGAGAGAGCAAGAATGACAGCAACATGGGGACATATACAGTGCACAATTCCTGCAGTGTCCTGCATGTCTCTCTCTATCTCTCTCTCTCTCTCTCTCTGTCTCTCGCACAGTTCACTCATACAGTCCTGTTTCTGTTGACAGCTCATGGTGTGCCCCTCCCCCCCAAGATATGGAGCAGCTCAGGGGGACAGAAAGAAAGTCTCCAGACAAGGCATGCATTCTCTTATGAAAAACAAATGCCAGATATAATTTCAGGAACAAATTTTAGGTCCAGAGAGTCCCCACTGTGTCTTGATTTGCCGAGGGCTTTTTCAAGGTATTTTCTAGCAGCTGCTTCAGAGACCAGTTTGAAATGGAAGAGTGGCTGGTTTGGTCATGCTGGGGTCTTCTCACTGACCCCTGGAGCAGGGATATTGAAGAAGTTCATCAGGAGAACACTACTGAGATCTGAGAAGGCGAGGTTCAGAGAGTTAGCGATGAGCAGAGGGTCCAAGGTAGGGACGTTCTCAACATTTAGCATGGCTGGGGCTACTTTAGGGTCCTTCCCAGTGATATCATTTAGATTTGCCCAGAACGATTTGCTGCTATTTCAGGTGTTAGTGAGCACTTCCTTGTAGAATTAGCTTTTTGCCTCACAAACTGCCTTTGTGCACTCATTGTGGGTCCATTTATACCTTTGGATGTTAGTTGGTGTGCCATGTGCTCATGCTGTTTGCCAGAGTTGGTCTCTTGTGTTTAGTTGCGCCAGTAGTTCCGGGGTAATCCAGGGATTTATAGGTCCTCTGGTTTTTCTCTCTGTGATGGGAGCGTGTTTGTCACAGGCCACATTGAATTTTGAAATAAAGAGATCTAGTGCAGTGTCCACATCTGTGGTTCCATACAGGTCCGACCAGTCCTTCTGCTTTAGGTTGTCCTTTAGTTTCAGAAGGTGGCCCTTTAGGAGTAGGCGTTTTTTTACAGTTCTGGATGGAGGTTTGTGGTAGTTGTTGTTCCAGAGGAAACTAACAGGGGAGTGGTCACTCCATGAGTCAGGAAGCACAGTGAGACCTGTGATGTGGGAAGGGTGGTTCGAGAGAACCCAGTCCAAAAGTGTGCTGTGTGCTGGTGCCCGTCTTGTAACTGGTTCAAGTAGTCACGTCCACCAGTTGGGAGAAGTGGATTGTGGCAAGGGTATCTTTGATGGTGTTAGCAGCAGGTGAGACCCAGTTGATATTGAAGTCTCCCAACAGCATTGTTTCAGAATTTAGGCTCAGTGTGCTGATGTAATCCAGTAGGTTGTTGATGCCAGGTGTGGTCTGCTTAGGTGGGATGTATATGGACAGTAGGATGAGCACTCTGTTGTGTGCTCCTAGCATTAGTTTGATGGCTAGTACCTGGAGATTGTCATTGCTGGGTGGTGGGGTTATAACATATCCCTGGAGTGTATTTCTGGTGTGAATGACACATCCTCCACCTCTTTTTGAGCACTGGTCCTGTCAGTACAGGGTGTAGCCAGGCAGGGATATGGCAGTATCTGGTATTTTCAGGGAAAGCCATGTTTCCACAACAGATATGACATCAGGGTGGTGTTGAGAGACACAGGAGGCTACAGATGTTTAGGGATTAGAACATGAGAACATGAGATCTGTAGTTTTATGCTGTCTAGCATTGAGAGACATTGGAGGGTCATGGTTGGGATGCACTGTGGAGGGGTTGTGGGATAACAGATGGACCAGACACCAAACTTCAGGTTCAACACACAATCTCTGTGTGATGGTTATTCAAAATACAGGAAATAGGCTTCTGCAATGCCACATTCCTTCTTCAGTACATCAGATTTCAGCAACAGACTATGTATGTCCTTTCTCTGCACTTAGCTAGCACCTACTAATACTGATATCAGATCTAAACATTTTTTAGTGAAAATCTTTCATCCCTATGTGGGCCTTGTTTGCTTGGGTAGTGGGTGCTCAAAAAGGAAAAAACAAAGCAAGATATAGATAAAGAACCTCAATGCAGGATCCCTGAAAAAAGGGTTACCTCAAAGGGCACTGGCAACAAATCAAGTTTCAAAGAAATACAACATCATACATACTTCCATAATGCAAAGCATCATGGGATATATGCAGACCACCATGAAATTTCAGACTTGTTCAGCTAACAGCAATTTACTTGCATTTAAAATAGCACAGCTAACTTAAATTATATAATAGTCACCTAGTACTTTTTACCATTATCAAAAACACCTAGTGCCATGGCATTTTCAACATTTACAGGTTTCATAAGCATAAGGGTTGGGATATTCAAAAGGGTTGTACATGGCACAACAGGGATGAGCCATGCACAACCCACCGATGCTCTCTGGTGCGATATTCAATGGGGCAGGTTGCGCTGCGCAACCCCCTATGCGCCTCCGAGGTGCAACAGTAATGTATACAGCATAAGGGAGGAGTTGTGCCCATGCATATGCAGCACATCCCGATAGCCAGCCCAGGATGTGTGGTGCATATGCTGACACATACCTGCCTTGTACCACTCAGGGGGGTGCAAAGTTGAGCCTGACGAAACCAGGAACAAGTCCTGGCCACCCACAGGTGAGCTGCCATATTACAAAGCACAACACGGCAGCTGCCTGCTGTGGGTGGCCACCCGACCACCAAGGACACGGTCTACATGCCCCCTGCCCAGGGGGCATCATGCCCCCTCACCCATTCATGGGCCTCTGCTACATACATCTCTGGAGGTCCAGTGCATCACTATCCATTGCCCAATCATGGGCATAAGATAATTATCACCCTAGTGGGCCTGTGTAGTAAAGTATGGTTTGCACGCCCATTGGCCCACACAGTGGACCAATAGGCGTATAGACCCTTTTGTACACTGTCAGTCAGTGGGTGGCTGGGCAACTTGTGGGCAGGGTGCTGCTGTCCGCCACTGACTGGGGGGGTGCAGGGTGGTGGTGGGCCTTAGTGGGTGGGTGGTGAGGGGGCACCACTGGAACACCAGGGTGTCCTTTGATCATTCCAACCACGATCAGGCACTGGGGGGGTTTCCATTGGACCACCAAGGATTTGTAACATATGGCCATGATCGGGCAATGGAGATTGGTCCACTGAACTACCAGAGAGATAACTATCTTATGCCAATGATTGGGTGATGGATAGCGGCCCGCTGGACACCCAGGGATTATGTTTACACATGATTGCAGTCAGGCAATGGGGTTCGGTCCATTGGACCACCAGGGCTTAATATAATATATGCCCATGATTGGGTGAACAGGAGCAGAGCCACCTTAGGGGCAGCAGGGCGTTGATCCCCATGGCTGCAGCCTGGCAGGACGCCTAGTGCAAGTCACTGGGGATCGGCACACCGCATGCAAATGGGGTCATAATAACATGCAAATGGTCCCATTTGCACCTTGCATGCATAATGGCCTCATTTGCATGCCCAGTGCTGAATATCATGGCTGATGCACCTAGCGCAACCGCACCTGTGCTGGTGCATCCCCCTGCTCCCCTCCTGCCACTTACGCTGGTGCAGTGCCACTGTGCCATGTGCTGTGCGTGTGCTCTCAGTGCCCTATTCAATGGTGCTGAGCCATGGCACAGCAGAGTTGCATATCACCTGGTCCCTGCCCTGGTGCAGCCCTGTTGTGCTGCATCCAAGCTTGCGCCCCTGCCTGGCGCAGTCTGAATATCTCACCCTAGGTATATACATCGAGGTAGTTTATAACATAGTGCTATTACATACTAAATCCAACAACGATAAAGACAACCTGTTTTACATACACTTACAACCTCTCTATATGAAGATCTGAGATGGAAAAGGAAAACTAAAGAAGACACTATAGCATAGTCAAGAAAGGGGAGGGGATACCCATAGGTGGCCAACCTTATGGACAAGAAATTGTAAAGAATAGATTAGGCTAAGAAACAGAAGAACTGTTGCAACAGATTTAAGAAAAGGACGGTCCTCAAGAGTGGCATAAGCTCCCTGTCACATGCACATTGCCAGACATCAGGAGTAGGAGAAGAAAGAGCAGCCTTAGGAGCTGTTCTGGTATAAGTTTTTTCTGTCATTGCCTTACTCATTTGCCGGGTGCCTGTGATTTCATTTTGTGATTATTACCCAAAGGTAGGAGGAGTAGTAGCAGCAAGCGAGTAATGTGGTCCAGTAAGGGTTTAAATTTTCTTGACCGCTGCCTTATGCTGGACACAAGTACTTTAGTGCTCAAATAATCTAGGGATGAGCAGTACCAAGGAGGGATCTTTTGGGTGACAGCACTGTGACCAGATCCTGGGATGCCTATGCTGGGTGTAGCTTTTGAACCCCAGGTAGGGGGAGGAGATTGTGATGTACACATTAAGTACTGTCTCCTGGTGGTTTAGATGGGAGGAAGGAGATAACCTGGTGCACGGAGGTCCCGTGGTGGATAACAGAGTAAGCATGACAATGCATAATAGGGTCCCAGAGATCCTAATCGACATTGTGATGCCCAAGCCTCAGGAATGAGGTATTACCTCTTTAAGACAGAGGGAGAAAAAGAAAGTGAAACATGAGAGAAGTAGGGGCAGGTCACTGGAATGGGTGGCCCCCGTTTGCCCGACACCCCGATGGCGAAACATGGAAAAAGACAGATACAGCGACAGTCGCTGTAATGGTCCATTTCTGTGTTTCACTTTCCCCCAGTGTTCTGCCCCTTCCCTGGACCACCTCCAACCTGGAGTTGACAATCCTATTGTCTGGGGGGCAT
Source organism: Neoceratodus forsteri (assembly GCA_016271365.2). Classification (NCBI taxonomy): domain Eukaryota; kingdom Metazoa; phylum Chordata; order Ceratodontiformes; family Ceratodontidae; genus Neoceratodus; species Neoceratodus forsteri. The sequence goes on from CM057451.1 coordinate 765,994,505, forward strand.
GGGAGGCAGAGCCCCCTGTATGGGCATGTGGGGGGGTGCAGTCCTCCACAGAAAACACAGGGGGATTGGGCGGCACAATACCTGTGTCGGTATTGTGCTGTCGCTGTGCGGGAGGTCGGCAGTTTTACTGTTGACCTAACTTGGTGCTTCCCACTGGAAGACAGAAAGTGTATTGGAAGGAGGTGAGGGCAGGCAAAAAATTACCCAGACAGCTACACAGAGATAGAGCTGCAGTGATCCCAGCTTTTCACCCTGCTTAAGGACTTTCCCCAAGGTAATGAAATAAAAATAGGGACAGTCCGCGGGCACTGCTCAGTTGGAGAGGTAGTCTGTTAAGCTGCCTCAAGGTCCAGTAAAGCAACTTCAGTTCCAAATTGCACCATACCTTAGGCAGTGGAGAGAAGGTAGGCGGCTGATGCCTGGAGAGATATGGAAGAGCTAGCCCATTCAGGGTGCAAGGATCCCCTAAGACAAGGAGAAAAACAGGGGTAATAGTAGTGGGCAGAGGGTAGGGCACTTAGAGGATTAACAGCCCCAACAAAAAGACAGGGATGGGTGTAGTTTGAGCAAGGAGACAGGGAAGAGACTCAGAGGATAAGCCAGGAGGGAAAGGAAAGCTGGGGAAGGGCTCAGGAAAGAAAGAAAAAATTAAGAGAACAAACAGATGGGGGTTGTGGGCTGGGAGCAGGTAGATGCTACGGGGTCAGACCCCAGTTCAGCAGGAGCAAACAGACCAGAAAAAAACAGAACTTAGGTTAAATGACACTCTTAGGGTGCAGTTAAACTACACTCTAAGTTGCAGTTACAATTTAAATTACAATTTAAGCTGCAGTTCAAGTAAACAAACAGTTAATTGTATATGCGATTGTTTCTCCCTAAAGTGTTGCCTTTAGGGAATCCCAAACTATTGTATCTGAAATTGTTTGGGAGGACTTTTCTATTAAAAAATGTGGGATCCTTTGTTTGATATAGTCTAAATATTGACAGTACTTTAGGAGCATTCGGTTAAAGCACCGAAGAGTTTGTTTTTTAACTTTTCCTAGGTCCAGTTTTAGTATAATAGGTTGGTGGTCCAACAACACTTTGGGACCTATAATAATATCCTGGACAAGAGATAGGTGATCAAAGGTTGTCAGAAAGTAATCAAGTCTGGAATATGAATGATACCTATTTGAATAAAAAGTGTATCCCGGAGACGATGGAAATACCTTTCGCAATATATCCACCACGCCTAGGTGGTCAATCACACCTTTCAGGTATTTAACTGCACCAGACTGACAGTATATCCATGGGTTGGAGCAGTCAAGACTCATTGACATAGTCATATTTAGGTCTTCTCCCACTATTAGGTGTCCCTGGAGAAGATCCATCACTTTGGAGATGAAGGATCTAATCATCGGGATTTTGGATGGAGGGGGTGATAAACACTTACCAGGGTAACCTCTTGTGCATAGTCTGCCCTGAACTATAACAAAATGACCCTGTCCATCTGCATAAGTTTTGTGCACCTCCATGGGAGTGGTCACGGGAATCAATATCACCTTACCCCTTCTTCGTCCACTGGAATGTGAGGAGCCATAAACTGTGTATCTCTGTCCCCAACCCAGCTTCGCATGCTAGGCTTCTGAAAGGTGCATTTCCTGGAAAATATATATATCTGCCTCTTGTTTTTTAAGATATTGCATAAACCGGGAATGTTTTACTGGACTATGTAACCAATTGATGTTTTGTGACATAATTTTCACTGGTTGCATTGACATATTGTTTTTCTGTTAGGGAGATCCCTTCTGTATCTATCCGAACCACTCCCCCTGCAATTATGGGACGGAAAGGAGCATCCCTCAAGGACCCTTCCCCCAGCCTGGGCATCCCATGGGATCCAAAGCAGCGGACCAGGACCAGGATAAAGAACCTACAAGCAGAAGCTCACCGACCCGGGTCTTTTTATGACTGCCATTCCAGAAAAAATAAAGCTTTGTTTATCATATAGATCAAACCTGTGTGTTTCTTTTTTCCCAAAACAACATTGTGACCTTAAAACAATCCCCTTCCCCCTCTCTCTTTATTACACCCAAACTATGTAATAACTCATGAGATCTAACCCACAATGCCACTCCCCTTATTAAATTATAAACTCTAGGGTTTTGACTGCCCCGCGCATAAAAATCTATGTACCTCTTAACTTCTACCCAAGAAGTCAAGCTATATAGAAAAAGAGAAACTAGCTATAAATACTGGAAGAGCTTATAGGTTGTCACGGTCTGCATTGCATCCTCTAGTATATACCAACTAATGCTATATTTGGAGTAAACTATATACATGGGTCCTTTCATTATTAAGGAAGATAGTATTATCATCCTCAGATTATCCGGAGACAGGACCTTTAAATTGAGTTCCAACTCATATAAGTGGGGTGGCACCCATGAGTGATGGGTGGAAGCCCACTTGGGGGTATATACTACCCCCAGAAGGAATAGTGCCAAAACCAAAGCGACAATCTAGGGATGGTGATACCATAGCCGAGCCAAATCTCCTCTCTGAAGCCCCCGTCCCTTAGTTTAGTTCTTCTTGGGAATGACCTGTAGTTTCATTCAACCATCATGCAAAATTGTAACACATAAAATAAGATTTAGTCTCAAAATATAGGGTATGATAGAAAGTCTTTGCTTTCCTCCCTCCCCTCCCTCCCTTCCCTCCCTGTCTGGAGTTATAATACTTCAGTTTATGTCCATTTAAATCTGACATTTTGGTTCACACGGGAGGGCTGCATAAATCTACAAGCCTCGTGTTGTCGTCACTGAAGTTTGGAAATTAAAGATTCCATAGGTATAGGGCCAGCAAAAAATAACCATACAGGAGAAGACCAATATCCCGGCTGGACTCTGAGTACATTAAAGTATGTCTGGACCATAGATCAGTCTGTTTGTTTATTCTTTCAGCCCCTTTGAATCAATTATAACCACATCTGCTTGTCTGGAGAATGCTGTATGGAGTGCGCTGACCTCCGACAAGTGTTTTGAGCATCTTTCAACTTCTCGTAGTGGTCCCTCAAAAGGAGTAAAAAATAGTTTTGGTAGTATACAATAGGTAAATTAGTGATTAGATAAGCCCTTCTTCCCAGGTGAGGACATGGGCCTGGTCAAGGGGGGAATATGAAGAGAGGGGAGGTACCCTACCAGCGCAGGAGACAAGGAGACCCCAATTATCAAGCGCCCCCGCAGCTAGGAAAATCCTGCCAATGAGGGGAGGGAGCCATCACCATGGTGATGTGTAGAAATATTGTTGGAGATGCAGACTATAGATCACTGGGGCCCCTCAACATCCCATCACCCAGCGCTCCCCCTCCCACCAACCAGAAACCCAAACCTCAAGCCTGAATAGGTGCAGACTGTAGAAGTAGTCCTCCCACATCTGCAGTGTGGGATTGTGGTAATGTCTCAGCTTATCCAAGATTTCACACAAGGAGAGGATGGGGTCTAGTGTTCATCTGGCTGAGGAAGAGCTCTCAGAGGGTTTCTGAGAAGATGATTTGTTGAGACATTCCTGATAGATGTCTCAAGCAAGTAAGCGTGCCTTTGCTTCTGCTGGTGTCAGATATGTTATAGGGCTATTTGGGAATATTACTGTACCACCAATTTGGCTGGATGGGGGTGCAAAATTTTAATTTCTTCGCCCTTAATTGTGAGAGCAGTGGGGAATATTCCCTTCGCATCCATTGTGTAGCGGGGATATAGTTGTTGTCAAAGAGTAGGCATTGGTTTCCATACATAATTTTCTGTTTTTGCCATGCTTTAAACAAAATCTGTTCATTGACACTGTAATTCATGAAGCACATCACAAAAGATCTAGATTGGACATCAGGTTTCATAGGCTTCGGGCCCAGAGCATGATGTGCGCACTCAATATCAAGATGGAATTAAGGGCCTGAGTCGAGGACCATACGAAGCAAATAGTCTGCAATGGCAGAAGGGTCATGGCCTTCTTCATTTTCTGGAAGGCCATAAATTCTAATATTCTTTTTCCAACCCCTATTTTCTGCATCTTCCTGTCAGAGGGACATTTGTAATTGTTCAGTGGCCAACTATTTTAAAGCTGCTTCCAGGGTTTCTATTTGTCGGGTATTGTCGGTGATTTGTTTATCTGCCTCATCAACTCTGTTATGGAGGGTCCCGATATCTGAGCGGAGGTCTTTTATCGAATCTCTCATTTCCACTCAAAAGTCACATGGCTTTAAGGATGATATCTGTCTAGGGAGCATCTACTGTTTTCTTCCCCCCTTTTGATTTCTTGCCATCGGACTGGGAAACTGATTTAGCTGGTGGTTCAGGGTCAGGTAGGTTACCTTCCTCTCTGTCGTCCATTTCAGTCAAAAGGTGAAAGCAGTTCTTATTGTGATGGGCCATTCCCCATGGATAGCTGGTTTGGTTTGTCTCTCAAGAAGAATGATTTTTATAATCCAAGTAAGCGAAGATGAAAGTTTTCTTTTATTTTACTTCTTGACGTGGATTTATTGCAAGGTGGTGCAGGAGTTCCTCAATCACATGGTTCATTCGACCATAGCACCACCAGAAGTACTCAGGTGCAGAATTTTGACGTCTGTGCAGTCATAACCATTTTTATGTTGTCTTGCGTGTGCGCAAGCAACATCTTGTGGTAGCAGTAGCACAGTGAGAATGTATTAGTGTTGGCGAATGCAGGGCACGCTTTAGTAGGTGTGTCCTTCTTTCCCAATTAGCCAGCATGCTAGCACTGATGCAAAAATTATGTAAAGTGCCACCAACTTGAAAGAAATCTGCTATTGCAATCCGAGACAAGCTTGTTATGCAGTGGCAGAGATGACATGCCTTTCCCGTTGAAACATTTCAATAAACATGAAGGCGGCTCCTGCTGCTGCCAAACAATCTGCAAACAAAGAATCATCAGGGGGTGTAATCCCCATGTCCCCCACCCCCTTATTGTGTAGCACACTGGAAGCCCACCCAGTGTGCCACCGGTCACACAAAACCAACCATGTCGCCATGTTCCTACTCCCCACCCCTTGTGTGGCACACTGGGAACCCACCCAGTGTGCCCAACAAACTGTGTCTGGTGTTCAGTGTTTTTTTACCTGAAAAAGAAAAACAGTCTCATTGTCCACGGTGCACCCTCCTCAACCCAGCCTCTCCGCACCCCACCTCCCTACACCCCACCTCACCCCATACTTACCTCTGGAGATCCGGCGCTGTGATCTTCAGTGGAGCGGGAACATGTCTGGACTCTTCAAAGCTGAACTGCAAAATGAAGGAATGCTGGTAAGCTGTATAATGGCATCAATGGGGGGATTTCAACTTAGGAGGATATCTCAGCCATTTGTTTGAATTTTGGCTCCACATTTTCAACATGGGATTCTGTGTTATGGCACCAGGCACTGTACTTTTTTTTTGTTTTAGTTGTTTAACCAGGAGTCGCACACTAAGCTGAAAGGTTTTTTTACAGGTGCAACCTGGGAGCACAGGGAAGTTAAGTGACTTGCTCAGGGTCACACAGTATGCAAGTGGAAGCTGTGGGATTCAAACCCAGATCTGGTCTGCTGGATGTCACCAGATTTGCAGCTCAGAGCCTTAAACCACTGTGCTGTACTGCCTCTTACTTACGTTGTCAGATTTTTTTTCATTTTGTTCCAATATCAGAATTTTTCAGACACAAAAGTTCCTGCAGTGGCCTGCTGATGTCACTATGTAGAAACATAGAAACATAGACTTTGATGGCAGATAAGGACTGCTTGGCCCACCTAGTCTACCCATTTCCCTACCCACTGGATAAGCTACAGATCATAGTCAACCAGCAGCCTACTTCCTCCTTACCCCACTTCCTACCTCCCACTATAATTGTCTTATGTCGGTCCCATGCATTCTTGAATTGCCCCACTGATTTTGACCCCACGACATCCACCACCCTCTTCGTGAAAAAATACTTCCTCACATTGCACTTGAGCTGTCCCCCCATCTTCAAATTGTGCTCCCTTGTTCTTGCACATCTCTTTTTTTGAAATATGCTACCCTCTTGAAATGTGCTGATTCCTTTGAGGTGCTTGAAGGTTTCTATCATGTCACCCCCTCTCCCTCTTTTCCTCAAGGGTAAACATATTAAGCTCTTTTAGTCTTTCCTCATATGGCTTTTGGTGCAGACCCTGCACCATTTTAGTTGCCCTCCTCTGGACTGCCTCCATCCTGTCTATCTCCTTGCTGAGTTGGGGTCTCCAGAACTACATGCAGTACTCCAGATGGGGTCTCACCAACTGTCTGTATAGAGGGATAACAATGTCATGCTCTCTACTGGTGATGCCTCTCCCTATGCATCCCAAATTCCCCCCCAGCCCTCCTTACTGCCTTCTCATATTGCTTGCCTACTTTAAGGTTGTCTGATATGAGCACCCCCAGGTCCCTTTCCATTTTTGTTGTTGTTAGTACCCCCCCATTGTGTACTCTTCCCCTGGAATTTTGTTTCCCAGGTACATTACTTTGCACTTCTTTGCATTGAAACTAAGCTGCCATGCTCTTGACCATTGCTCCAACCTTGCCAAGTCCCTTTTCATCCTTTCCACTCCTCCTTGTGTATCAACCCTGTTGCACATCTTTGTGTCATCTGCAAAGAGGCATACATTTCCTTCCAGCTCCTCTGCAATGTCACCTATAAAGACATTAAAGAGGACCGGTCCCAATGCTGAACCCTGCAGTACCCCACTAATAACCCCCCTTTCTTCAGAGTGTGCTTCATTTGCTATTACTCTCTGCATCCTGTTGTCCAGCCAATTTGTTACCCAGGCTACCACTCTGGGAACCACTCCCAGGCTGGCTAACTAGTTTATTAATCTTTTGTGTGGTACTGTGTCAAATGCCCTGCTAAAGTCTAGGTAAACCATATCTACAGCCCCTCTCTGGTCTACTACTTTGGTCACCCAGTCAAAGAACTCTATTAGATTCATCCGACATGACCTTCCCACTATTTGGCATCTATAATGTGTATCCATCACCCTTGAGCATGGTCTGGGGATAACAGTGTGCAGGTAAACCAGGTAATAAGTGATCTAGTTCAATAAACACTCTAATACACACTTTGTAACTGTGAACTATTGTCCCATACTTTAGCAGTACTAATGTTTATCTACAGGTTATACAGTACTGTAGGTGCCTTCTCATGTTTCCTGCCTTAATTCCTTAGTCCCTTAACAATCTCCTGGGGGTGTTTCTACCATGCTTTGACCTGATTCAGCAGACCAGGTGATACAGCTTTGACTGAGGAGAGGGGGTCCTTTGAAACACTCTGCTATTCCCAGCTGAGGACTTAATTATTCTTCAGGCCAGGGGATACAGCTTTGATTGAGGAGAGGGGGTCCTTTGAAACACTCTGTGCCATTCCCACCTGAATAAGCAGGGGGATGGAGTCTTTTGAAACACTCTGTGCCATTCCCAGCTGCACGAGCAGGGGAGCTGGAGTCAGCATCAGCATCCAGCAGGTACTGTATCACTGGGCATGGTGGTGCATGAGTGTGGAGTGTGCAAATGTGGCACACTGCTTCTACATCACAGTTGGAGTTCCAGCACCCTTCCCAGACAGCGGCATGCCAGTGCTGGCTGGAATAAAGACACAGACACAGGACATATGTACAAAATATTTCCTGCAGACATGGATGCACTCTTAACAATAATTAAGTAGTCACTAGAAGATCTTGATAAAGGAGTAAAAGCTCTGAAAATTAAGAAATATAGACGTGATATTATGGATTACAAAACCAAAATATATGTATTTACCAAAGTTAACAGCAGGGGTTATTATCAACCATGTCGGCAAAGGATCACATCCATGCTCCTACTCCACGTCCTTTTCCATGGAGTCCTCTGATGACCCCCTTGGCATGGTGGTGGTGTACCCCCCACTCCACCAGGACTAGTCATCTCGTTGGACCATGATACTTCTACGATGAAAAGAGCACAAAGGGCAGGTATGAGCAGCATGCATATGCAGGGACACAGATAAGCACAGTTACCCACCTGCCCTAAAAACAAACCTTTGAGGGGTCCTACAGAGCCCACAGCTCACCCATATCATCCTTATAATAGGCATCAGCACTGCTTACCCTCCAGGACAGAAATTCAGGCACGATCAAGGGTCATTGTGCCCAATAGACCACCACAATGGCCATCACTCCTTCGGGCTGCTCCTTCCTCTCCAGCACAAACTAAGCAGGGTGGCCCTTGAAGTCCTGCAAATACATGAAATATGCCCAAACCTTCACCATCACAGCAACCACATGTGTCTTTCATGTCCAACCCCGCCAGTTGCATACATACCTCACCTGGCTCAGTAACATCCCAAACGGTGCCACCCTCCTTGGCATCTTGGTAAGTCCTCTCTAGTTTCCTCCAAAGCTTATGGGGTACTCCCCTAGCCTCCTGACCTTGGGAGCAGACACAGATTTTGCCATACCTGTGGCCATCTCCTTTACCATAGCATACAGGTGTGACCCGGGGGTGCACGTTCATGCTGTGTCACCCTTCCAGTGTGCTGGGTACCTGCCCCTTTAAAGCCATGGGGTCTGTACACCATCCCTGTACATTTAATGGATGTTCAGGAGTGGACTGCTATGTACCACATGGGCCATTATCCCTTCCAGCGCAACCCCACAGGTGAGCACCATCCAGGTGTATTTCCTCCACTCCCTGAGTATAAAAATATGGCAAGACTGGGGTGAAGGGGGTCCAGCTGGAAAATGGGCACAGGGCCAACCTGGAAAATGTATAGGGGAAGGCCCCAGGTGACACACTTATATCAGTATTCTACTTATATTTGATACACTATCTCTGTGTTTTCATCTTACATTAACCTACAGTGCCCTGTTACACAAGATCTCTGCACCCCAGTTGGTACCCCCAGTGGTACACCACAGACAGCTAGCATTTAGGTATATGTTATACTAACATATAGGGCTAAGGGCATCTACCATATAAGAGTAGATGTCAGATATGTATGCATATGATTGTTATACATTTTACTTTCGAATATCCACATGTATTTCTTGCTTGCAAGATGTTAGGACACCTGTGTCCTTGTAGTGTTATGATATATGAATCGGCATTGCCATCTTCTGATGATTTGTATTACTACATGGCTATGTACAAACTGAACCTATTTGTTTCCACAAAGTGATGACTATAACAAAATTGTATAATGTTATCTTGGACTGAGGAGCCACCTCTAATTTAACCAATAGGGCACATCTCTGTAACCAGAAATGTTTCTATCTTACAGTAACCATGGTAATTATCTAAGGTATATAATGTAAGACATTACGTCTTCTACCTCGGAGACCCCAGGAGACAGGGAGATTCCTAGAGGTACAGTATAGGGAATGCTTAGCATGGGCTTCCAGTTCCTAATGGTAAGACCTGCTTAGGGCAACTGTGATTTTCCTTTTGATAGTAATAAACAAGTTATATTACTCTTACGCAATGTGTCTGTGATTCCTTGCATTTCCATTATTGCCAAGAACCTGCGAGTGAGGTTTAGACCTCCTGATAATTGGCGACCACAGGCAGGCAATATTTGGAGGTTGCAAAGTTTTCAGTTGTTACTACAACTTTCCCTTCCCAATGGTGACAGTAGGTGTGCATTCCTGCATCACCTCTCCCATTTTTCACCCACTTTGTAATCACTTGCAAAGTCTGGCTGCTTACTGGGTGTAGTCGATGCCGACTCACCTCACCCCATGGCAGTTTTGAATTGCAAACTTACAAGTGCACAGTAGTCCGGCTGTGAACTAGTGCACCTGTTGTGAATCGATACATAGCACAGCTCCTTTTTAGAATTTGATTTATCATTCACTCACACACAATGGCCACTGTATCAAATATCTGCACAGAACTGAGACTCGATGACTCAAACTTCATGGAGGATGGTCTGACTTCACGCGGGATGCAAGTCAATCTAAAAACCCTGCACTGGGGATTTCAACTCAGTACTCAGAGATGAGACAAACAGCCAGAAAGCAAGAAGCTAAAGGGCTGCTGGTCACGGCTCTCTATGCTGCTTTGGAAGCCTCTGAAGTGAGGTTTTGAACCCTTGAACTGCAGTTCTCATCTCTCAAGCAGGAGATGGGACTGCAGGAAACTGAATGTGTAAGATGAGACCAAGATTTGGAGTCTGAGCTCCAAACTCTGTGGAATGAAAATTATTCCCCATTGCATCATTCTGCTCAGGCAAATGAGTAGGAACTTTGTATGCTGAGGCAGGCATGTGAAAGTTTGAGACAGGATAAGGGTCAGGCTTTGAAAATTAATTACTTGTTTAGTAGAATGAATGATCAGATGCATGAGGAGTTGGGAGAGTTACAGGATGAGATAAACCAGGTACGTAATGACTTGGGAGTGGCTACTAGGGACAATCGTGAATTGAGTGCCACATATAGAGTGTTACAGAGGCATATGCAGGATGATGTGCATCAGAATGTCACAAAAGTTAGTCATGAGGATTGTCAATTCAAAATGGTAAAACTGCACCATCAGTGAGAGGTGCTGGCTGGTCACGCCAAGGTGATAGGAGGCAAAGCCCCACCTTGTCATTATCATCTGAGGAGGAGAAGTCAGATGATGATATCTCCCAGTACAATACCCAGTCACACCCCTAGTGTGGCCTAGTAACCTAAGCCCACCATCCACAACATGGAGGACCCCGTCACATGACACCACATCCATACGTCATCAATGGCATGATGACCATCATGGGCAATGCCAACATGGTGACCCCCATGACAGGGGGAGCAGGCCCAGGCCTAGTCCCAATGGCACCACTGATCACCATTATTAATGTGGACGATAAGCAGGAGAAAGAGAAAATTATTGAGAATGTCTTAAGCAATGTGACCATGCCCGAGAGAAATAAACGGGTTCTCCAGACCCAGATTAAGCAACTGCTACAGGAGGCTGCTACTAAGGAGGGAATGGTCTGCACTGTGGCTGAAGCTGCAGCTCAGGCAGCCCTGGAGGGTACCCAAAGAAATCTACCTCTGATTGATTGTCCCAATAATCCCCTACAAATGGCCCACTCTGTTCAGCAAATAGCTGACTGCATTGGTCAGATGAGCCAGTCCAACAACCTCAGTTGCCACTTGGAGAAGGTGCTTGCCAAATGTAAAATGCTTAGTCTCACTGCAGACAATCAGGTCCATATCCTACGCCAGACCATCGATCCTGGCCTCTGGGTGAAACTCCCCAATGCTGTCCGTCAGGATGGCCACACCGCCTTTGATGAAGTAGCATCTGAACTCATTACTGCACACAATCCAGGTGTGTTAGGAGTGATGCTCGCATACCCTGTGAAACAGAATATGAAAGAAAGTCCAGCGATCTTCCACCAGAGGATCTGGATGGCCTACCGAGCAGGGAAGCACCTCACAGAAGAAGCCTCGGATGCAGACCTCATCGAATACAAAACCCTGTTCCTTCAGAATATGATCCCTGCAGTGCGAGAGAAGGTAAAGCCAGCCACCTATCCCAACATGGCAAGGTTTGACGATATTCTTTGGAAAACAGAGAGAGTTTATCAACTCTACAGCCATGACTCAGGCTCCGTCTCCAAGAAGGTAGCTGCCGTGGAAGCCATTCCAGAGGCCATAACGCATTACACGGTGGAGGGGCAGGCCCAAGAGAAACAGCCCCTCCTCACAGATAACCAACACCCCCAGCAGGCCCAACAACAACAACAATCCTGGGGTGGAAACTGGAACTACCACAAAAATAAGAAACATCACAAAAACAATAAGGGTAAACAACAGAGACCAGGCCCTTCATATAGGGAAATAGCCGATGAGAACCGAAATCTCTGAGACCTCCTTGGGAAAGTGTGCTCCATAGTGGACACTGTTCCAGTATGGGCCCTTGTTGCAATACAACCAGGACAGCAGGCCTCCACAGGCCATGAGAATAAGGGAAGTCCAGGCTCTTGGGCCCCCTACAGGCCTGAACCTGAAAGCGGCTCCCTATATAGCATCAGTACAGCATGGTGAGATAGTTCACAGGAACCTAGCCCAGACTCTCTTTCGAGATCTTCCACATGCTTCCAATGGTACAGACTGACAATTACAGGCCCCAGTCCATATTGTAAATAAGTTGGTTTTGAATACAAATGGAAGGCCCTGCACAGAGGCCAAGGTCGGGAACCGCCTACTCATAGTACTGCTGGATATGGGCACAACTGTGTCTGTGGTACAGGATGACAACCCAGACACATTACCTTGGTCTACCAGATGGAGGACTAATATGTCTGGTGTAGACAGAACTAGGCTACCTGCATACTGCTCACTGCCATTACCTGTGGCACTGGGACACCTGAAGGCATATTTATTTATTTATTTATTGAATTTTGTTGACCCGGTAGGCCCACTGGGCCTAGAAGTCCCTTTTTCAGGGGCGACCGGGTGGAGGGGGATACAGATGGTAACCAACTGAAACTGAACCAGATTAAGCTGTTGGTGGTTTCTTTTTAGTGAATGTGGGAAATTTGACCAGGACACCGGGGAAATTCCCCTACTCTTTTTTTGATAAGTGCCATGGGATCTTTAACATCCACCTGAACTACCACCAATCCATGCAGATGGGACCTCAGTTTAATGTCTCATCTGAAAGACGGCACCCTAGAAGTGCAGTGCCACCCTCATGCTGCACTACAGTGTCAGTATTGGGATATTAACCCAAGTACCAGATGTGGGAACTGAAACCACAGCCCTCTGATCTCCTGGCCTCAGAGGTGAGTGTGCTACCTACTGAGGCACTGACACTGGGTAAATATCACACCTTTCAGCTGATGGTACTGCATGATCACCCTAGTATAATCGGAATTGACTTCTTGGCACCACATGGCTGTGTGGCAGACCTAGCCAACATGTTACTGATACAAATTCAGGGACAATATCACACCATCATGATCCCTGACTCACATATGGATGCAACGACCTCCGCAAATGACAAAGAGTATGACGTCATAGATTTGTTTAAAAACCATGAGCTTTTTCCAAAGCTCCTTCCCATCCTACAAAGGCATCTGTAGGCATTTTCCACCAACAAGCATGACCTGTGGCAGGATGCACACTGTCATTGAAGTGACAGGCCCAGCACATGAGAGACAATGGCAGTACCCCTTTCCATTTGAGGCCTTTCCTTCTCTTGGGGAAACAATTAAATCACTTTTCAGGCAAGGTGCAATCAGAACATGTGTTTCCACTGTTAATTCCCCAGTGTGGCCTGTGAAAAAACTATGGGTGCCTGGAGACTTACTATTGACTACAGTAGACTAAACCAGGTCACCCCCAGTTGTGCCCCAACTGTGGCATCAGTACCAGATGTACTACACATACTGACCCCTGACCAACAATGGTTTAGTGCCCTGGACATCTCCAATGGTTTTTGGTCATTGCCATTGGCTTCCAAAAGTCAATATAAGTTTGCCTTCACTTTTGAGGGCTGGCAGTACACGTGGACCTGCTTACCACAGGGGTTCCATAACAGCCCTTCCCTGTTCCATCTGCACATAATGGACTCCCTTGAGGGTTTCTCTACACCCCAGTGTCTCTTGCAGTATGTGGATGACCTGTTGTTGCCACAGCCACACAGGAAAAAAATCTGGATCTCTTAGATGAGCTACCGACCCTCATCCAGAGAGCAGGCCTCAAATGTAACCCAGCAAAAGTACAACTATGTCAGAAAGAGGTACTCTTTCTGGACCTGAGGATAACAGATCAAGGCAGAAGCCTTACCTGGAAGAAGATACAGGTACTGCAAGATCTGCCACTGCCTACCAACATGGCGACCCTTAGGAGGTTTCTAGGCATGGTAAAGTATTCTAGAGATTTTATTTGTGATTTTGCTCAGAAGACTTCCCCTCTGTATGAACTACTGAATGGATGTCCTCTGGACTTGGGGCCCCATTCATACCAAAGCTGTGACATCATTGAAGCAGACCCTGGCCTCAGCTCCAGCTTTGGTCAACCCCAATCCAGCCTTGCCATTCCATCTGGAATCTGTCACTTCTGACATTGCTATGTCTGCAGTGCTGACCCAGAAGGTCAATGACACCCTGAGATCCATTGCATATGCATCACAGCTCTTGACCCCAGTGGAACAGAAGTACAGCCTTTGTGAAAGGAACCTTCTGGCCACCTACTGGGCTGTCAAGAATTTTCTGTATATCATTGGGTACTCCCCCCGATTATCAGTACAAACCACACTGCAATTACCTTTTTGCTATCACATAGAGGAAAGGATGGGTCAGTCTCTAATACCAGACTGACACACTGGTCCCTACTTCTCCAGGACAGAGACATCAAGGTCAACCCAGCCAAAATACTATCCATGCTGGTTCATGGTCTCCTTTTCCAGGAAGAACCCCATGACTGTACACTGCAGCCACCTGCTCTACCAGATCCAGGACCTTTCCTTCCTCCTGCACCACAACTACTTGAGAATACCTCACTGTGTTATGTCTTCACAGACCGATCAGCTTCCTATTACCAGGGAGAACAGATAGCAGGAATGGGCATATTTGTAGTTTACCCTTTTGGTAACACTGTTAAAATTTCTAAACATTGCAGTGTGGCATCATCACAGTATGCGGAAATGGCAGCAGTGGCCTGTGCCCTCGAGTTCATCCAGCATGGAACCGAGGATACCATCATTTTCACAGCCTCTAACTGGGTTTGTTGTTCCCTTACAGAATTTCTTCCTTTCTGGCAGAAGAACTCTTCTGATGGCACTCCAGTGAAACACAAGGAACTGGTAATATACATTCATTCAGTGGCACAGAAATTTTCACACAAACTCTATGTACACAAGGTTAAGGCCCACTCTATACATGATCCATATCATCCCTTCAATGACACTGCTGACACCCTTGCCAAGGAAGGGGCTCAAGGGGGGGGACATCTGGATGATGGATCATCCAGAAGCCAGAGCAGTGGTACACATAGCAGCGGTCAGGAAGAAATCTGAACCATTCTCCTCTTTGGACTTGTCAAAAGCCCAGCATGCTGACTCTGAACTTAGAGATGTGTTCAGATTCCTGGACAAAGGTACTGAGAAGAATCTACCAACCCATAACCCCTACTGAAGGCATGAAGGTAAGTTACACCTGTCCCCAGACAACAAACTCATTTGGTACAAGATGACACCCCTACTAAATTGTGGGTAGTCCCTCATCATCTCAGATCCAAATTTCTGCACCAAGTGCATGATATCCCCACTGGTGGATACCAGTGAGTAGAAAAAACACTCCAGAGACTTAATACCACTGCCTGGCATCACCAAAGATGTCAAACAGTACATAGACAACTGCCTTGTTTGTGTGCAAAACAACCCCAACCCTACCAAACAAAATGCCAAGCTACTACCACAAAGACATTCTGGTCCTTGGCATGCCTTACAAATTGATTTTATTGGTCCCCTGACTAATACCAGCAGAAACAATAAATACGCCCTTGTGGTAACTAATCTTTTCTCTAAGTGGGTTAAAGCTTTCCCCACTAAGACATGCACTGCAAAGACCACTGCAAAAATCCTGGTGGAACAGATTTTCTCCAGGTGGGGCCTACCTCTCAAGGTAGACTCTGATGAAGGGACCAGTTTTACAGGTGAGTTGATGAAAGAAGCCCTTGAGCTCCTTGGAGTTCATCAGAAGCTCCATATACCATATCACACACAATCGTCAGGTCAAGTAGAGAAGGTCAACAGATGGATCAAGCTAATGCTTTCCAAATTCATTGAGGACAATCCCAAGGATTGGGATTGTCTACTGCCATTACTCCTTATGGCAATTAGGGGGACGCCCTCAGCCACCACCCAGTTGACACCCTTTGAGGTGATGACTGGTAGAACTATGAGATTACCAGAATGCCTGTTGTTTGACCTGCATGCCCCCACCGCAGACCGTGTCTCTGTGGACCAATATGTGGAAAAACTCAAAAACCTCATACACACTCATTTGTATGCTGCAAACTTCATGGGCAAGGCCCAGCAACAGTTCAAAATTCAGTTTGACAAACACGCACAACATGTGGAGTGGCAAGTTGGGGAACAGGTAATGGTTCTCAGATATGTGCTTCCAACACATTCTTTCTCTAATAAGTGGGAAGGAAGGACCCTATCCAGTTGTCAACAGGCTCAGTCCAGCAGTCTATCAGGTTAGACTTATGCAAAACAATAAATGGTTACATGCAAACTAGTTGAAATAGCATAAAGGAGTAAAATTACTTTTCCTTACCTCATTGTGCAGAATAGTACTAATTTGCTAATGTGTGATTTCTCTTTTCAGATACACTGACAAGATGGCTATCTTGTTACATTTTCTCCTCCTCTCAGGAGTTATCCCCTGCATCCAAGGCACGGTAAAGCACCTCCTTCCTCACATTGATCCACCTGCAACTACCCCAGAAGGAGTCTCCATCAATATTCCCGACAATTTGATTACCGTTCAGGAAGGTTCAGATGTCTACCTCACTGCCTTGGTTGTTGCTCCTGATAAATCTACCCTACAAATTGAGCGGCAAACCAAGTCTCAAGGACAAATACTCCTTGTGGCCAAACTCTCCAAGGGAACTTTCCATGGATGGCCCAATGCAAAATTATCCCCAAATGCTACTTTGTCCTTGCACCAGACCTCTCTTAGACATTCTGGTTTATACAATATCACTGCCTTAATTGACCCCTCATATTGTGATTCACTGTCTAAAGATTCTGCCAGGAAATGTTGTACTGTACACAACATGGCCTCAGCTGCCATGTATTTATCTGTGTTGCCCCCTACTGAAAAACAACTTTTGGAATGTCCAAAACAAACCTCTGGTCCTCATAGTGGTTCACAGCTACTGCTTTACCTGGCTCACTGATTAACAATTTACAATATATGCATGTACCTGTTTTGTTTAATTTGTCTTACTGAAATATGAAAGAATTTGGTATGTGTCATACTACTAACACATCATTGTTTTATAGTACTTTGTTACTTGATAGCTTAGCTGCTTTTCAGATTCATAACCAACACCTATTGACAGGGTCCATACTACTGAGCTTAGAGGTAATGTTAGAAGAAAACCTCAAACAGATGATCAAAGTCATAAAAGAAATATACATGACACATCTGATGTCACTGGTGCCACAGGTACCCTCACTGGTGTCTTTGGTACTGCAGTGTGTCTATCTGGAATAAAGCGGACATTGCTACTATCAAAGCACATTCACAGAAGTTTGAAACTGGTATGATCAATGACATCTTACCCCCATTATTGCATGGTGTGGATGTTCTTAGTCAGGAAGAACAGTACACTATATATAATATGCATGACATTGCTAAGGCATTTACAGATTCTAAAGATAAGATTAACGCCCTTATTGCACAGAACAATAAGGAAGCAGATATGCAATACATTGCCCGTAAAATCCTATGCTCTGTCTATGGATCCTACATAATAACTACCATCAATAATCTCTTCCATGATCTGGAATGTGGAAGAATCCCTGATATCATACATGACAGATGCATTTCTAAATGGTATTGTCCTCAGTGAAAATCCCCTAATTGTGTTGCCATGTGTATATTACAGTCTCTTACTATTCCTATTTCTACTGATAGAAATTTAGGATTTGTGACCAGGCACCCGAATACTGGTCCTTGCTTTACTTCTAAGAAATGTTCAATTAAGGATATTATGTTTATGTCTTTTACTTGTTTCTTTACCACGTTTTGATCCTGCTACAGCTATAATTTGATAAACTAGTATCTGTTCACTCCAATGGGCACCTTGATGATGACATCTACAGAGAACACCTTGACTTGCCTCCTCTACTGGTTTTCCATTCTCTTCTGGATGCATGAGTCATGCTGCACACAGACTGCTGTACAAAGAAAGGGTATATTTATTTTTGTCGATGTGAAGTATTTGAGAAATGTTTCTGTCTTACAGTAACCATGGTAATTATCTAAGGTATATAATGTAAGACATTACGTCTTCTACCTCAGAGACCCCAGGAGACATGGAGATTCCTCAAGGTATAGGGAACACTTAACATGGGCTCCCAGTTCCTAATAGTAAGAACTGCTTAAGGCAACTGTGATTTTCCTTTTGGTAGTAATAAACAAGCTTTATTACTCTTATGCAATGTGTCTGTGATTCCTTGCATTCCTATTATTGCCAAGAACCTGAGAGTTAGGTTTAAACCTCCTGACAGCCCCATGTATCCCACTTAATTAGGAACAAAGATAATAAATGCAAAGTATTTCAGAATTTAGAAGGTGTCCAGGTACCCAAATGAGGGGACCCATCTTGAAAATTTCAAGTACAGGTATCCTGGTGGTACTGTTTAACTCTGTGTATTTGTTACTGTATGTGAATCCATAAGTATCTTTAGCCCATCATGGTCTAACGTAGCAATGAAAGCATCAAACTTCATTTATGATAGCTTGATGGCACAGATTAGAATCAAACAAGAGCAGCTTTCATAGCAGAAATAAGGAAACTTACTGCATTTTGCAAACTGTTTAACCTCATTTCAGTTTTAGAGAAGATTGTGAGGCTATCCACATGCCCACTGGAGTGAATGTGATAGGTTTTAAGTACAGTTGTTAAAGGTATGGGGTCAGCTATGATTTATTTTGAAATTATAGCCTTGACCAATCAATAAAGCATTATTTCTTGGAGTATTTTTTTCCTTCTGTCTGCTGCCTTCTTCATGATGTTTCCTACAACCATGATCATCTGCGACACCCCACTCCCACAGCAAGGATTAGCAAACCTGAAATCACACCTGAGAATGCTGCCTGGCTAGGTGTTGACACCTGACACTAAAGCACAACCTGTAGTACTGTACAGTAGTTCTTCAGAATTTGAAACCAACCTTGGATGTCTTGACACCCATCCCTCACAGCTGTAATTATCAAACCTGAGATCACACCTCAGAATGCAGCCAGGCTAGGTGTTTGGCAAGGTCCTGATATTGAAAAGATGTGGGTTACAAACAAATAGGAAAAACAGAATTAAATTTTATTAACATGTCAAACCAAAAAAGGCTGTGTTTGCTAATCATTATTTTTACATTGCAGTGCTGCAACCGTTGGCACAAACAATGTCTGGTATCACTTTATCCATGTGATCAATATATTCATCACAGTCTGCAATTGTCAGTACTCACCTCCAAAAGTGGCTCATGCCCCACATTAGCTGAGCACAGTTTCTTGGTTTAACAAGCCTCTGAAAGTAGTGCTTTATCTCATGCCACATAATTTCTATTGGGTTCAAGTCTGGCGATTCAGGTGTCGTCCTGACCCAATTCCTCCCTTCTCCTTGGGTCATTATCTGTACAAGAGAAAGAGAAAGAACACATGTAAGTAAACACAATGAATACTGTGCTGTATATCCCCACTATGAACACAGAGAAACTATTAGTGTGGATTGCTCTGTCAATATCGAACCTTGGAAAAGCCAATGCCCATTTGCAGACACTAACTGATAGAAGAGGTATGGCTAGATATTGTGGCAGTCACAGAAACATGGTACACAGAGAACCATGACTGGGATGTCAACATACCAGGCTACACAATCTACAGGAGGGACAGTGAGGGTAAAAAAGGAGGAGGACTAGCTCCCTACGTAAGGGAAGGGATCAAAGCAACAGAATTAAAAGGTAAACAGGGAGGAAAGGAGGCACTGTGGGTCACCTTGGAGACAGGAAATGGCACCATAATCCACACGGGCATTGTTTACAGACCCCAGTCTCAGGGGGAGGAAAGGGACAAGGAAATTATAGCAGGTATCCTTAGAATGGCAGATAAAGGGGAGATATTATTGATGGGGGACCTGAATATGCCAAATGTGTTTTTCCTTTTTTTATTTTAGTCTTTGGTAACTGGGTAAGGCCTACTAGGCACAAGTGCCTGTTTTCAGGGGTGACCTGGGAGCACTGGGCAGTTATGTGACTTGCTCAGAGTCACACAGTATTCAAGTGGAGGATGTGAGAATCAAACTCAGGTCTGGTCTATTGGATGTACCAAGCTCATTCACACCTCATTCCTCTAACCTCTAGGCTATACTGCCAGACCAACTGTAACTGGAGCACATTTGCTGTAGCCACATACAAGAGCAGGCTCCTTCTCAATGCCCTACGAGGGGCATGCCTCAGACAGCTAGTGTTGGAACCTTTCAGGAGGGAGCAATCTTAGACCTGGTACTGTCAAAAGAGGATGAAGAAAGGATCTCAGATTTAGAAGTGGGTAGCCATCTGGGAACAAGTGACCACCAAACAGTGTTGTTAACAATAAACACAGCTATAGAGTCAAGCCATACAAAAGTGAGGGTACTGGACTTTAGGAGGGATGGCTTTGGCAAAATGTGACAGTGATACATAGATACATAGATACATAGACAGTGTCAGCAGATAAGGGCCTATGGCCCACCCAGTCTGCCCTTTATAAGGAATGCACTAGCAAATTGGCAGGAAGGAGGGGTGGAGGAATAATGGGGAAAAATCAGAACTGCCATCACAGAGGCACCAAGCCTTTGTGTGAAACAAATAAACAAAACAAAACGAAGGGAAAAAAAACACTATGGTTCTCAAAAGAGGCAGTGGGGAAGGTTAGAGAGAAAAAGATAACATTCAGGAAGTATAAGGAATCACAGAAGGAGCAGGACAGGGAACTGTATCAGTTAAAGTAGAAGTAAGCAGGGAAGGCAGTCAGAATAGCAAAGGCCCACACAGAGGAAAAGATAGCCAACTCAGTTAAGAAGGAGTATAAAACCCTTTATAGGTACATTAGTGTAGGGTATGTTGTCAGACAGTCCTGAATGCTGACTCCGGGGTTCTCATGACAGCTTGACGGGGCCAGCCTGAGTCCTTGTGCTACAGTACCATAACTACTAAACTTTTGGTGGCGTGATGCCTCCACCTGGGGACTTGGACAAAATAACCAATGACCTTCCCCCATTCCCCAGGAACAATATTTCTACCTCACAAGCCCCTCCAGACAATTCCCAACAATACACAGTACCCCAAAATAGTCGTGGAGGCAGTAATTATCATAAGCACAGCAAGTATTTATTACTGAAGGGAGTAGAACTGGTAACTTTGGCTGCAAGAAAATGAGGTTAGGTTAGGCACTTATACAATATTCTCCAACTCAGGGATTATACCCGTAATACCATTAGTAACACCAAATGCAGCTTCTCCCAATGCTCCCACCCATCTGGCACCAGATCTGTCCCAGTGTCTTTTGGGGTACCCCACTAAGGTGGCAGGCCTGCAATGCCACAGGTTGGTCAGTGTTGGGGCTCTAGATGAAGAACTAATACAAGACAAAGCAACTTGGAACAACAGCAACCATTTGAAATCCCCCTTGTAGCAAAATTGTACTTATCTGACACCGTGCAGATGAGAAAGACATCCTTGGCTTCTTTCCGCTCCAGCGTAACCCTCTGGAACACTGGACAGGCAGCAGCTAGGGAAGGATCTTCTCAGATAAAGACAAACTGCAGCTCTGTCACTCTGGCAGGGACAGTTCAGGGAAGACCCTGATCTCACTGGGGTCTCAGGCAACGTATCCTGGGGGGTTAATATTTTCAAACAGCAATTAGGCAAGAGTCTTTTCTAAATCCAAAAGTGAGGTCCTCTGAGCTAAAGATGAGCTTCATACCCTGAAATGTCTTTTCCAGAATCTTCATCACCCTTTGGTTGAATTAGGCAGCCTTGTAGCAAACAGTTTAACCTCTGTAGCCAACAAGGTAGCTTCTGTAGCAAACCGTTTGGAAAAACACAGCCTGACCTAGCAGCAATTCACTTGGGCTCTTTGCAAACACTTCCAGTTTCTCTTTTGATTCTTCAGTCCCAGCACTGTGACTCAGTGCCTGCAGGAATCTCGACCAGCCAACACAACTTGGGGCTTCAGCCCTGGGTGCTGTTTCTCCTGGTCTGTCTTCTCCCTGGGGACTGGATTTTTGCTGGGCTTCTGGGGCTATTTATAGTCTTCCCAGGCTCTCTGCTGATTGGTTCAACTGTTCTCAGGTAAAAAACAGTCTTGCCTGTTTTTTTCTCTTCTTCCTTCCTTCTCAGCAGTGCTATTCATCTTTGTTTTTGTTCCCCCTGGACCACACCACCAGAACTAAAAGGGTCAGGGAAAGTCTTTTTAGCCAGACCACTCTTCTTAAAGCCACACAGAGGGTGGGGGCCTTACATACTCCCCCCTCTTTAGAACTTGGCATCCTCAACAAGACACTGCCCACAGTCCATGAGTCCCAAAGTCTATTTTAGGGCAGTGCACTATAGAATGAAAAGGGTTAATGAACAAACAAGTTACATAACCTAGAAAGAAAGATGTTAATTAGTCATTAGCAGGTAACACATTGAACACATTGAATTGCCCCTGTCTACTAACTTCTACTTTCTTCTGAGATTTAAACCATTGGGGTATGGACATAGCCTGTACTATAGGCACAGTTATTTTGTGCACCACATGGAGGGGCAAATCAGAGGACTTTCCATGCTGATTGTAAGTAAGTTTTAGTGGGGGCTTGTGGGCTCTTCCTGGTCTCCTAGGCACTTGTGAGATTTCTGGGGGATTCATAGGGACACTGTCCTGTTCAGTGTTCATTTTGGGGGTATCAGTGTCCACAGGGCCTTCTTGTTGGGCATCCTCAGGATTTGTAGAGTTTTTCAGCAAGCCAGTAACATTCATATCCACAAAGGGGTTATTAATACTGGTGTCGAGGTCTATCTGAGGAACAAGAGGTTCAGCATCAACATTCCATTCAAAAGATGCAGTTTCTGAAGTTGAATCATTCCTAGCCCACTCTACATTCTGAGCAGCTTGGGCATTCCAGCTGGTGGGGGGTTGATACCACAAAGCCTCAGAATCTTCTTGACAATCATAGTATTCATCCTCTGATTCCACGGATGATTTTGGAGTGGGGACCAAAAGGGCATGCACTTCAGCCGTTGGAATATTTCTGATTTGATTTCCCACTTGGGTGCTGCTCCTAGTTCAGGGGGCCTTTGGGATAAAAGGCTCATTCTCATTGATGACTGGCTCTAGGTGTCTTATAGGTAATAGACAGTTTCAGTGAATGGTTTTGATGGTGTGAGGCCCCCTCTCTTGTCTGACTTCATAAACAGGTAAATTAACCAATTTCTCCAGGGTGACAAACAGTTTAGATGCCCATCTGTCCACCAACTTGTGCTTTCCTCCGACCCCAAAGTGCAATAATAGTACTATATCCCCCACAGTGAGTAGCTGGATTCTGAGTCTCTGATCATATCTGCCTTGTATCCTGCATTTGCCTTCCCAGCACATTCTGCTGCTAGTTTGTATGCCTCCTGAAGCTGGCTTTTGAGGCACTTGGCATACTGTAGATATGACTCCTTGCTGGCTCCCACAGGTGACAGACCAAAAGCCAGGTCAGTGGGCAGCTGAGCCTCTCTTCCAAATATCAGCAAGTAGGGGGAGGTGTCTATGGCACTATTGTAATAAGTTTCTTAGTACAATTGTAAGCATGCACCAACTGCGACACGTGCTGGCTCCAGATCTTCTTCTGGTTATGGTTCAGAGTGCCCAGCATGTCCATGAGTGTCTGATTAAATCCCTTGGGCTACTGGTCCCCTTGAGGGTGACATGGGGTGCTTTTTGACTGTTGAATGACATGTGCTGCTAGAAACTCCTTGAGCAGTTTGCTCTGGAGGTCAGGACCTTGCTCTGCAGAATGCAACATCACACAGTCAAGGACATCAGCATGATAGACACCACACATCATTGTGCCAGCAGAACATACACAGTGCCATGCCATAATGTACTGAACATCTGCAATTGCCTGTTTTCCACTACCTGTCACCTCTGTGCAATAGTAGCATGCTGCACATGTCCATGTCAGAGCGTGGTATGGGTGGCAAAAGTCATGACAGTTAATACCCTTCACAATATGGTGCCACCCTGCTGCCATGCATGCATGATAACATGGGGTGTGGCCTCCAACTTTGCTATGCAGGACCACGCTATCAAGCATGTGCAGTGTTACTCTTCAAATACCCTATCATGCATTTGCATGGTGCAAAGGCAGATAGTGTGAACAAAGCAAATGTTCACCAATCACACAATACTACATGATTAACACAACTGAAAAAAACATGGCAGCATATTTGAGAGGGCCTCCTGGTGTTAAACATGTCATGCACACGTAGAGTATAGCCATGAACCCAGAGGGACCAAAGATGGTCAGAGACCAAGCTGGCCAACCTGATCAACCCAATGGTCACCAGGGAGTCCCATCTGTTTGGAACTGAGGACCAGAACAGGCCCAGGTGCCAGGCATGGGCCACAATAGGCCGCATCCTGTCCAGGAGGACAGGGGTGGTGTGCACCAGTGAACACCACAGATTCGGGGATCTGCAGAAGAGGGACAAGGACTATCTGCAGCACCTGAGGGATATGGTCCATGATGGGAACATGCCACACTGAGGTATGTACACCTTTGACATTTTTTCCATTGCAGCTGGCACAAAATGTTATGGTTATGTCTGTTTGGTACTGTGACCTCCGTGACACGTGGCACATGGGTCTGACCACATAGGTGTGCAACACGGACAGTCGTGCCATGCACACCAGCATACTGTACTGTTGTGGTGTGTACAGCCATGAAACACACTGTATACGAGTCAGCAGGTGAGCTTGCTTTGTACATGTTGTGAAACTGTGCAACAGTACTGTCATGGTCACATTTATGTTATGTGAAAGGCACTGGTAAGGTACATCTGGATGACCTGGGTCTGATTCCCACAACTGCAACCTGATTACATTGTGGCTATCTGACATTTACATGCATGTGTATATGAGCAAGGTATACTTCTCCACTACGTTGTACTTGCAGCACGTCAGGCACTGCAGCTGCTCACACAGCCACATGTACATCCTTCTGCCAATGGGTAGACACAGGCATGTGTTGTGTGTACATGCTGGTGTAGACATCACCTGTAATAATTTATTTATTGAAATGTTTCACCAGGAAGGCACACTGAACAACAAGTTGTTCATCTCCCAGGGCAACCTGGGGGGTACAATGAGGATAAGAAAAACAGAAAGCATACAGATAATATTAGGTAAGTACAGTTACAATTAAATTGGAACCTATAGTAGTCGATATAAATCACAAATGGTGAGCAGTATAGACATTACAGGATGTAAAAATGAATACAGTCATTGGGTAGTCACAGATCATACTGCAATAATACAGACAGACCAGTAATGCGACAATACAATTATTAGTGCAATGATGTTCCAAGTGCTAGGCTCATAGGCAGTAAATAAGTGCTAATGGAGGGAGTAGGGAGGGAGTAGACAATCACCCAAGAATAGAGTAGGGAGGGAGGTAGCTAAGAAGAGCTGTAAGAAGGTGAGGCGGAGAAAAGAGGAAGTGGGAAGGGAAGACCACCAAAACCTAATTCCCCTTCAGGATGTTGAGAACCCTGCAAAGGGGGGCAAGGAGCCAGCAAGCAAGAGCAATGTACAAAGGAAAATTATGGATGCTGAGAGCAGCCCGCCTAAACCTATTTCCCCTTCAGGATGCTGAGAACCCTGCAAGGGGGTCAGGGTGCCGGTGGTCAGGAACAAAGTAAAAAGAAATTGGGGAGGATTAAAGCAGGTGCAGCTGGAAAAGAGAAAATTATGAGGTTCAGTACCAAGGGAAAAGGTGGAAGAAGAGTGGCATATTTGTGGGGGGAGAGCATTCCAGGTTTAAGGGAAGTGGTTGGAAAAGTCAGACTGGTCATTGAGGGTAGATCAGCGTGGGACCATCAAGGTGCACATTTCACTAGATCTCAGGGAATGGGAGGGAGGAGGTAGAAAGGGAAGCTAAGAGGTAAGGGGGAAGTTCACTAAGCCAAAATTTGGAGGTCAGTTTGGCACCGTGAGAGAGTCGCTGGTTAGACAGTGGGGAGGGGGGAAATAAGGCATGAGAGAGGTCACAGTGATGAGTATGAAAGGGGGTGTCAAGGGCAAAGTGGCACAAGAAGTTAAAAAGGTCAGGGAAGATTTGGGATCAGTACCATAGATTACATCACAGTAGTCAAAAATGGGGAGTATTATCTGTGATGCTCTGCCCCTGCCTCTGGTTACCTATATTATATTATTATATTATTATTATAAATAAATGGTCTGTGTATAAAATGTCAGTGTGTGAGAGATTTGCCCTTTAAATTACAAGGTCATCAACTGAAAATCACAGGATGTATTACACTGACCAGGAGATCCCTGTAATTTATGACTTCCTTAAAGAAATGGCATTTTATTACCTTTTCATGACCTGCCTAGGCTTTTGAAGTGAAACTAAATATAATGTTTAAGATGTCAGGAAAGAAAGGGTAATTTGGCTGTTCCTATCATGTTTAACACCTAAATGACAAATGCTGGGATTGTTAAGATCAAAGTGAAATGTTTAATTAAAGGATGTCATATTTAGGAAACATTTTTTTCTTCTGATGTTCCATTAATTGGGGTGATAGTAGGAAATTTTGGTCCAACATGAAAGACATTACAGGGAAAGAACAAAAGACCTCTCCCACAGTACTAACAGAAGATGGAAATCCTATCACGGACCCACTCCAAATCGCAAATACTTTTAATTCAGCTTTTACTAATCTGTCAGGTTTTCTCCCAAAAGACTTCTTTGATGATGCTCCTTCCTTACCAGTGGGGTCAGTGGAAACCACTAACCTAAAACCCCCTGCATTTTACTTCAAGCAGGTTTCCCAAACCCAGGTCAGAAAGCTCCTCACTAAAGTCCTGGGGAAATCAAGGAATAGTGGAGACTCGCTTGACCTCAAACTCCTTGCACTTACTCTTGAGGAAATTCTCCTGCCAATAACCAAGATACTAAACCTATCTCTCACTCTAGCACAGTTCCCTTAAGTATGGACATCTGCACTGGTATCCCCAGTGCATACTGTAAATCCAGTGATTAAACACACTACTGCAACTACAGGCCAATATCTATCCTCCCTCCGCTATTGAAAGTCCTGGAACGCATAGTAACAAACCAACTAATAGACTACCTTGAGAAGTACGCCTTACAATGCCCCCAACAACACAGTTTCAGGAAAAAACACAGCACTACCATGGCTCTGTTAGAGTTCACCAGTTTCATCCATCAGTCCATCAACAAAAACAATCTTGTTGGAGTGGCTTTCATTGACCTCACAAAAGCTTTCAACACCATTAATCACAAACTACTCCTTGATCAACTTGCAACAATCGGACTCTCACCAAATACACTGAAGTGGTTTGGAAGCTACCTTGCGAATAGGATGCAATGGGTAAAGATATCCAGCGTCATCTCAAAGATACAAAACATCTGATCTGGTGTCTCACAAGGGTCCATTTTTGGTCCCCTCCTGTTTAGTATCTTCCTGAACAATCTGCCGCATGCCTGTCAACTAAGGATCCTCCTTTAAGCTGACAATGCTGTTATCTTTGCAAGCAACCCTAATCCCTCTGTGCTTGAAGAAAACCTCCAACTTGGTTTCCTTGAAGATGAAAAATGGTTCCAGATTCACAAACTTGTACTGAACTACAAAAAAAACAGGCTCCTGCTGTTCTCCTCCTCTCGCCAAAAGGATAGGTCGCATGCCCTAACAGTCAAAAATAACCTTGGAGCACCCTCGAACAAGTTAAACAATTCAAATATCTCGGTGTAACATTGGACAGCCACCTTTCCTATGTACCTCACATTGAGGTAGTTGCCAAATCTGTGAATGCAAAACTAGGCTTGCTATACAGGCACAGAAGGAATCTGACCCCTGAAACACTTAAGCTTGCTGTCTAAAGTTCGGTACTCTCCACCATTGACTACGGTTTGGTAATATATGGAGCTGCCTCCACTACATCCCTAAAACGGCTAAATATTTACCTTGAACAAAGCCTGTAGGCTCATCTCGGCTGCTGACCACTTCACCCATATGTGTGATCTGTATGCACTAACTGGATGGCTTAATCTCCAAGGACGAATCAAATACTAATCTTGCATACTAGCCAAAAAGATGTTACTTGGTGCACTGCCAACTAGAATCTCCTGCCTTCTGCTCAGATTCCTCAAGGCTCATTATACTCAGGCCTCTGTCACTGAACACCTACTTGTTCAATGGGTCTGGATCACCCAGTGCCAGCGGTCTTTTCTCTATAGAGCCCCAACTGGCTAAACAGCCTGGACTATGAACTAAATAGCCTACCTCATTTGACCCAATTTAAACGTCTTCTCTGCAAGCACATTATAAATGAAAGCACCTGTGACTGCCCCAACTAACCTCATGATGTGATCTCAGTTGCACCTAGTTCTGACCCATGACTGGATCTTCTCTGTTCCATTTTCTCCCCCCTTTATGCCCACCCCTCTTTATTTCACTCCCCTTATTCCCTGAAAATCACTTCACCACCTTGCCAGACCCCTGGCCTAAACTGATCTCCATGCACATCTTTCTTTACTTTTCTTTCCTCCTCTTTTTCTCCCCTTTTCCCCTGTCTCCCACCCCCCACACACTCCCATTTCTCTCCCTATCTCTGCCTACCTTACTACTCCATAACAAGGCCACCGGGCTGCAACTTTCCCACCCTATATTTCTGACCTAACTTAACTTACTATCCTTTCTATTTCACTTAGTTTACCACCACCTTTATATTGCTAATGTATCAGTGACTGTCATTTCAACTTTGTACTCTGGTGTTTGCGGTAACTGTAAAATTATCTTTGCTTTCCTTTGTCTGTCTTTATTACCCCTCCCATTATTGATGTGGAACCTTTGTAAAGGAGCAGTCCTCTGCTCAAAGGTACTTGTAATTGGAGAATGATTAAATAAATAAAATAAAAATTAAAAATAAATAATTGAAGATACCTCCTGGTAGAAAGTATGTTAGAATTAATTCTGAGGGACGGTCTAGTTGACCTCATCCAAAAAGGGGTGGGGGAAGATAGAGAAAAAACATTTAACATTGTACATGAAGATATCATCTTGGTCTCTTAAGAAACAAACATCTCTCTAACTTAAAATGCACTTACAGAGGTAACACTTTAGATAGCAAAGATCTAAATGTATTGTGGTAGGAGTTTTGTTCTGTAGTTTTCCTTTTTTTTTTCTTTTATGTGATTGTGATGCTCTTTGATATTTGTTCTGTACTTTACCTTACTGTTTTTATCAATTTTTAGTGAACATTTTCTTTAAGATACTACCTGGGTCTCCTCAGTCATTTTTTTGCATGTTATTGCTGAACTGATGTTAAGTCTGATAACTGCTCAAGGGCTTGATGATGTTACTGAGCTTGGGGAAAAAAGGTAAGAATATACCCAAGGTCTCTTATAGAGTTTTAAGGGTTCATTTTGGATACCTGGTTAAGTGCCTTTAGGCGAAAGATATATTGCATCCCCTGGAAGAGAATATTATCTGAGCCTGTACATTTGGGTATGCTAGCATAAGGTTCACAGTTTGACTCTCCCCAGAACTTGAGGCTAACAGGTGAGTCAGACCCAAAACAGACAGGAGGGTTACCCTGTTACCTGTTCACACTATTGTGCTCTGAGGTTGGCACTGTGTGAGCAGAGGGCATGACTTGCAGAGTGCATTTTGTGACATCATCTTCGGGACAAGTTCATGTCTCACAGTCAGCGGAATGCAACTACAGTTCCTGTATAGGGCACCAAGCTTGGGGTGCAGTTTCTTCAGGATTGCGTCAATGTGTGCAAACAAGTTGAGGTGTTGGTCCAACCAAACCCCAAGATATCTAAATGAGGATGTGTCCTCAAGGATTGTCCCATCAAGGATGTGGAAGGAGGGCAGGCAAGAAAGCCTAGAGAGTCTCTGCCTGATGCTGAAGGTCATAGAGACTGTCTTCTTGGCATTAAGGAAGAGCTGGTGTGAGGCAAACCAGAGCTGAACATGGTTGAAGTCATGCTGTAAGCTGCATTTCAGAGCTGCAGGGTTATTGCCTGGAGCTGTACAAGACAGTATTGTTGGTGTACATATGGATGGAGGAGACAGAGCAGGCTGTAGGGAGGCTTCCCATGGACACACACTCATATGACATATTCAGCAAACTGCATAGATGTGGTGTGCCATGATGGACACCCACAAGACCATTGCATGTTTGTCCAATTGTACACAACCATGTTTTCCTTCTGGTCCCACAGGATACACCCCAGGAACCTGCACCTCTAGTGGACTGTTCACATTATGGCCCTATGCAGCCATGTGTCCCTACATGGTTCCATCTATTCCTGTACACCGAACGCCTCCTGGTGCCCTATCTTGCTGAGTTGTGTTGCGCACACATCGCTGCACATCTTCACTGTCCAGTCACATGTGCAGTGGTGTTGGCAATGTACATGTGCAGCTGCATGTATCCCATGAGGACTACAGTTTGTAATGCTTTAGGTATCTTTGGGTGTCATGTTCGATGGACAACCATGGTTTTGAACAGTGTTGCACCACATGCTCAGATGTCAGCTATGTTGCCCATCAGTGTGTGACACAACCTGTGGATGTTCACATTGCATGACACATGCACATTTATAGGTCAGATCACATGATTAAGATGTCACATACAAGTCCACCAACACTCAACATCCACAGAGTTCTATCCATGGCTTGTGTGATGTTGTTTTTTTTTGGGGGGGGTTTGTGTGGGGAACTGTGTCCATCACTGTGCATGGCATTTGCAAGTTAGAATCACTGCTCTGCCACTGCTGGATGGGCATCCATTGACACAGGGGTGTCCGTTGGCCATCAGGCATTATACCATGTAGCACGGTGGGTTTTGGGGGAGATGTCTCCTGCTGCACGACGCTGACAGTTTCCTTTTCTTTGTTTTCCTGTTACAGCCAAAGGAGAGAGGGTACTGCCTGGGGGTGAATCCAGGAGGAGGGTGTAGCCTGACAGTGCAGACGAGGGTGAACATGTCTGTGCTGTGGGGACACATGTGCAACACTGCCAGTCAGGTGAGTCAGCCTGTGTCACACACCATGTCGTACGTCACCCATTGCGATCCTACACCATGCAGCCTTCACTGTGTCAGGTTGTTCTCCACATGTGGGTTTGCTGCTTGCGTACATGCATGTTGCACATTACATCTGTCATTCATGGCATAACAGGTCCATTTCGGCAATGTTGGATGGCTGGTTAAAATCCACATCTATGGTTCCCTGCATGGCAGTGTTCCTTCATCTGGCTAATGTCATGTGCACTGATGCTGTGTCCTTCCTGTTCATCCTGCATACACACACACACACTGCAAGCACACCCTGCACACTTTGGCCCCATGCATGAATGAGGTGGAGGTATGGACAAAATGCATGTACTCCACCCTTGGTGGTCCACATCAGTGGACAGGTGTGCACCAACCGGTATGCACTACTGGTCTCCACCTATCCATGGGCCTGCCCCACCCGAGTGCAGGATTCTGCAGGGTGGCCAGGGGTGGAATCATGGTTCTGGGCAGGCATCCAATGGGATGCCCAACCCAGGCCCAGAGTGGATCCCTCATGCCCCTGAGGTGTTAGTGCATGTGCTGTGCATATGCACGACACGGCTCTCGGATGTACAAAAATTGTTTTACCTCACATCATTGGTCGGGCACACTTCTGGACAGCTGCCCCTGCCCTCTCACTTTGGCCCTATAGCAGGAGCAGTATTGGCAGATTGAAATCCATTCCCACCATGACCAGTGGGGGACATCCATGGGGGTGCGCACCTGGTTACAGCAGGGTCCCGGCTATAGTAACCTGTGTCCCCCTCACCTGGCACCATGTTCCATTGTGAATAACGCTTACCACAGCCACACCCCCAACATGCCCTCCACCCACACCCGACATGTTGCTGCCTGCATGACCGGGGGATCAGGCTTGTGCCAGCTGCACCCCCCAGTTGTGAATGCCTCATGACCACTGCTCCATGGCATTCCAACTTAGCTATGTCAATGTGCCCAGTTTACACAGGGTGCTGGCATAGTGCATAGGGTCCAATACATTCTGCCATATGTTGCAGACTATGTGACCCTGTTTGTCCATGTCATGATACATATGGCCAATTTATGTGCCATCTACATATTTACCTGTAGGTGTTGCACCTGTTGCGTGGGATGGCTTCCACAACCGTTATGAGTTTTAAAGTCCTGCATCAGAGATGTGTCCTGACAATTTGTGCTGGCCATTGTGATGG
The DNA here is from genome assembly GCA_016271365.2 of Neoceratodus forsteri. Taxonomy (NCBI): domain Eukaryota; kingdom Metazoa; phylum Chordata; order Ceratodontiformes; family Ceratodontidae; genus Neoceratodus; species Neoceratodus forsteri. The sequence continues at coordinate 766,026,754 of CM057451.1, forward strand.
TATGACTGTGTGGTCCTGCAACACTGCATGCTGTCTGCATCAGGGGGCACTGCACAGTCCAGGGTGTCTTACATGCTCCACAGACAGCCACTTGTGCATTGTCCTGCTTGTGCCTGTGTGGTGTTACCACATGCAAAAACACCTGTGCACACCTGTTGGATGTGTCCCATGGGGTGTTATCACATACATGTCAGTATCATTACACCCCTTTCACTGCACCCTGTGATGTCACACATATGTGTTGTCATGGGGCCATTGTCCTGTGTAATTTACCCTTGTCCCCCTCTTGCATCATCATTATAACATTATTCATACTGTTCAGCTGTTATGCCATTATACTCTACCTTTACAGTGTTTACATGTCATGGTTTACTACTGTGCTGTTCCCATTCCTGTTGTTCATGGCTACTGGGGTACCTTCAGAAGGTTCCAGTGTGTGTTTCATCTCATTGTTATGCCCTGTGCAACATCTGTGCCGTACATGTCAGGGGTGGGATACATTGACCTTCCCACATTTACCCACTGTTGTTTTTGCAACACAGCACATGACTGTGGACATGCTCCCTGTGGAATGGTGGACAAGCACAGTGACTGGTGTGTACTGTGAGATGCCATGTCCTCACTTCTCATATCCTGTGTGACTGGCATACAGTCAAATAGCATGCTGCGACCTGTGAGTAGCAAACATGGGCTGAGACTGTCCACTACTTCCCATGCTACTACATGCCTCATGCACTTGACACACACTGTATTCAACAACCCCTTCACATGGGTCCATCAGGACCTGTAGTGGTGCATAGTGGTCATGGCCAGCATGGTGTTATGTGCCTAATACCATGCACACTGTGCCCCAGGCCTGTGCCATCACCATCTTGTGCCACCTCAACCCAGTGACTGCTGCCATTGCCATGGGGCACATCTGTTGATGGGACACAACCATGTGGCCCATTCCAACACATGCTCTTTTGGAATGTGTGGTTTGTTCACATTATCCACTCTGTATTGGCACACAACTGTGTCCTATTGTGTTGTGCATGGTGGTCGTGCACTTCTGCCTGCCATTGCATGCTGTATATTAGGATGTGCTGCTGCAGGCCCACACACAGACATGTAACCACTACACATGTTGCATGGATCATTGTGGGCTGCACATCTGTCAGTTGTTTACCAAGAAAGCCATCACACCTGGCACACGTGTGCAGTGTCTCATGGCACACATCTCTTCCACATATACCTGGCCACTGTGCCATTCAGCGGGGTTATGATAACTGCAGGTTATGCTCTTTGAGCATCACACTTTGCCACCACCCTATGTTATGATTTTCTTTGGGGGGTTCTTTACAGATACATCACCACATTTGCACTGCTGCTGTACTGAGTCATACTTTTCTCCACATAAGTATTGTTTTGGGTGCCATTGCCATGGCTCAGCCACAGAACTTCAATGCCCAGAGGTCGGCCTGGATGTCAAGATGGTTGAGGCAGCAAGACAGGATGGTGGCACTCCTGCAAGACATCCTGGGAGCTCAGCAGTGGATGGCAGTGGCCCTGGACGACATTAAGGCGGACGTGGCAGCACTGCAGCAGCAGGCACATCCTCCCCCCCACCACATCTTAAATGTGTACATACCTTAGTTGTTTTTTGTCCCTCCGTCCCACAACATCCTCACCACCCATACCCATCCCTACAAAGTATATAGATAATTCGCATATTCCCCCCCTTACCCACCCTAGTTCCCTTTACTGTTCCCTTCCCATTCTTACTTTTGTTTTAGTTTTATTGTTGTATTTTGTAAAGTTGTTTATTGTACACAAATATTTTCTGAGCTAACTTTACCTGTGTCCAGTGTATTTCTTCTCTTTTCTGTCATCTTGTCCATAGCAGTTGTCACCTGTGCCCACCATCTGCAGGTTCCCATTGCAGTTGGAGGGAGTTTGACATTCGGATTTCACATAGTAGCTTGTCTACCTACAGGGTACATCCAGTGTAAGTCCTCTGTCTCCCACTCCACAGGTTGCAGGATGTGTCTGTAACACGTACATTTTGCCAGTTCCCTGTGGTGTCTGTGCCAAAAATCAATGATTTGGCACTGCTGGCCACAGCACACACTCCAACATACCCTTCTCATGGTGTTCTGGACTGTTTCCTGTGGCAACACGCCACTGTGGTGTCCCCCATGTGCATCCATCCAGAGAACATGTTGTCTTGTGCTTTGCATGCAGTCCCATTTTGCAGATCCCACCAGGTCTGCCTTTGATATCAAACCCACCTGCTCTATTAAATTTAACCACACCATCACAGGACTAGCCACCTCAGGCATACTCATTACCAGATCTGGATCTGCCTGGTCCACTGCATGCACCTACCCCACTAAATTCACCTGTCCCACTAAGCCCACTTGTGCCACCAAACTATCACACCCTTGGGATGGGAAATTATTTAAGGTTACTTAATTTGTAGGACCTACCTGCCCCATTATCCCTGATCAGAGAGGAAATTAATCCAGAGCAGGAGAGAATGATAGACAAGTGGGTTGCTGCAGATACCCCACTCATCAGACTTGAAGAATACAAACCTAGGCAATAATGTTTGAATATCAGCTTGTTATTTCTAAATCAATCATAGATTGCAGTGTGTTTGATCATGTACTAACCAATCAACAATTAATTTACAAATGAATTATGGTGTGTTTGATTCTGTACTAATTAGTTTGATCATGTACTGACTAATTAACAACTTATTCACAAATGGATTATGGTGTGTTTGATTCTGTACTAATTAATTAACAATGTAAAATCTAGTAAGTTGTTTCTGCTAGGTTAAAAGCTTATGCATTTATTTTCTTACAATCTCAAAGCAGAATGAAGCACAAAAAGTAGATTTGTAATTTTCCAGGCATGCTGTGTCTTCGTGAGGATTCTAGGAGTGACTTTCTTAATTTCAGACACCTATTGGGTACTTTCCACTAGTAAACACAGACAGTATACTTTTAGCCTCCCCAGTCTAGTTATAAGAGGTCAGTAAGGGGTCAACCCTGTCCTATTGTGGTCACATGAGTGATCACGGCCAGCCAGCCAGATCCTGCTAGGCGAATAATTGACCACATGAGCGGCCAACCTTGTCTTGCCAAGGTAAACAACTGACCACAATAAGTGATCAGCTGTTCACACCTCTGTCCAAAGTGTGATTCTTCTCAAATTGAGTGCCTTGCTTGAAGACACAATCTAATTCTAAAATATTTAAAGAATTGTCTAAAGTATCATGCTTCTCAAAGTTAAGTATCCTGCTTGACAACACAGTCTAATTCTCAGATATTAGAAAACTTTACTGACACAAGTCCAGGGATATATTATTCCACTATATCAATCAGATGCCTCTGAGTTACTACCAGCTCTTGGCATTTGGTCATCAATTAATGACTACCTAATTTGTGGAGACTTCTAAAATCTGAAAACCTTCAAAGCATCTGAATCTTATATTCTCTGCCTTGGTGAGAGTATTTAAACCCCCCAACAATCCCAGCCAAGGTAAGGAGTTCCAGAGGCAGAACCAAGTGTCACCTCCACTCCCAGAATCTCGTTAGGACATCAGCTTGTACTGGTCTGGTGAGTTACGTTACCTTCACCTTAGGCATAGGACCTAAGGCTGACAGTTTGCCTACATTCATTTTTATTTCTTTTGATGCAACGTATTTTTACTTGCAATAAAAGAATGATTTTCTGCTGGCACTGTTCAGATAAAAATTATAACTGCATTTCAAAATTATGCCTAGATTTAAGAACAGTAGTTGCCTACCTGCATTTAATGCCTAAAACTGCCTTATAGACATTGTCCTTGTAGAAAGTTCAAAACTGTGACTACAGTTTTAAACTTGTAACTGTTTATTCATTTTATTGCCAAAATTGCCTTGCTAGCTTTAAACATATATATCACAAAGTAAACATTTTTTACCATGAATCCTGTCTTTAGTTTTCTTTCTCAACTCAATATTATAAGACTTAGAGCAATGAGTTTAGAACCAGGTAACCTCAAAAGTAAAACAGATTTGGAATTTTTTCCTGGGTCATGCTGGTATACTTAAGGTGACAGTTCCAGGTTACATCCATATGTTAAACTGTACAGACTTTACATGTAGTGAACCCTTACATAAATATCTGGGATGGTGTATGATAGATGTTAAAAGGAAGCATTGGTGTAAGATATATGACTGTCCCAGACACCAGGCAACAGATGGTTTTAAAGTGCATGTGAAAATATCCAGGGAATTAGAGAAGTTCCACTGTCCCCTAATAACTAATCATGGTCACAAGGGGAATTTAGATTTTAATAAATATACAGCCTTCTTGACTGAGACCAAATAGTCTTGGTCAGTCAGGTGTCAGAAGGGATGATTGTGGCAGGTGCCATGGGCCAGAACGCAGAAGACATCCTGCCCACTCTCTGTGTCTCCACTCCAAATAAACTTTATCTTGGCCTGGCCCAAATGGTAGATGATCTAGAAAGATTCTAAACATAGTCAGTGAAACACTCAGAGGAACTGTCAGTCTCCGCCAGTCATGGTAAAAACCATGTATACGAGACCGACCAGGAGAGTTACACTGGAGAGCCAGAAGGTGCTCCTTTTAATTTATTTAATTTTAATGTTATTGTAGGTTCAGAAATACCTTTGAGTCAGAGACTCCTTTACAAAGGTTCTATGTCACATAGTTTACATACAGAGACATACAGGATACATAGCAGTACTTCAGTACATAGTCAGGTTGTTACAGGAGCAAATTGTGAGGCTAACAGTGAAAAAACTAGGAGAAATCCTAGTCTAACTCCCACCTTTCAGTTGGTAGTGTCCTGGCAGCACTGCCAGCCACACCCCACAGTGGCTTGCATGCTGCAGACTCCGGCTTATTCCACCATCAGTGGTTATCCATGGGTACCAGCCACTATTGTGCTGTACTGCGACACTGTGTGTTGCACCTGGGCGATATGCATGGCTGTGCACTGTGCTGGGCAGTTATGTGCATTCTGCTGTACCTTTCCATGGTGCTTCTTGCTTCTCCACCTTCTGGCCCCTGTGGTGGGTGACTGCACTACACCTTTACAGTGTGATGCATTCAGTGGTGCAACTGTTCCTGTTACAGCATCTGGCACCTGGCCCAGCGTGTGCGGTTCTCCCATATTCAAACATGGCCATTTGTGCCACACATCTGCCACTCCATGATTGTGCATATTCAGGATATTCAGTCTGATTCGTGCAGTCGCTATTGCATGTGCTATATCTGAATATCCCATTTTTTTGTGCCGGTGCTATTCAGTCCATGAGACTATCGATTGCACAGCACACCCAGCCACCTCTGAATATGGCTCCTTTATTGCCCTTTTTTTGTTACCCCCTAGTTTCTCCCAGTCATCAAAATTAATGACTAATATACTGAAGGCATCGAGGGCTTCTATTTTAGTGTCTTTCTCTATCATGCTTCAAGCTAAGTAGTTTTATTTTTCTTTAAGATTAGCTCAATTTGATCTCCCTCTAGGGGACAGTGAACAACCTGAAAACATTAACAATATCATAGTTCATAAATTTTAGTCACAGGGTATTTCCAGTGGTTAAACAAATTGTTTTTTCAGATCTGTTTTTGTTCTATATGAAGTTTTTTTAATACCAAATATAGACAACGTCATGATATCTGAGCACTGTTTTTCTATGTGTTTAAGTTGAAACTTCCTCAAATCAGAAAAACTAGCAACTTACTTTATTAATTGAGATTTAGATAACTTAATAATCTTGTTTCCTGTGTTTTGTTCTGGATAGATTAGGGCAGGATAAAGTCCCAATTTTTCCAGTGCCTCAGCTTATGCCAAATATAATGTGCCATTCTTGAGTGTACCATGAGAATCAGGTTGTCATTTTTTATTGTATCATTAGAGTAAATGATTTGGACACTAGCTTCATATATAACATCCAAACGCAGTTATTTTGTACATATCGGGCTAGATATTCAAAGGAGTTGCACCTGGCACAACTGAGTTGTGCCAGTGCAACCCCAGAAATGCACCTGGGGCAATATTCAAAAGGGGGAATTGCGCAGCTCAACTCCCAATGTGCAGTGGCACAAAGATAATGTATGTGGAGCATCTCCAGGGGATGTGCCCATGCATATGTGGCACATCCCCATATTCAGCCACAATGTCTGGTGCATATGCCAGCACATGCTGGAGATGTGCCACTTACCTGGGCACAAAGTTGAGCATGGAAAAATTATGCTCAAGTGGAAGCAACCCTCAGGTGAGCTGCGTGATGCAGGGTGCAACACAGCAGCCACCAGCCATGGGTGGTCCCCCCCCCCCCAGAACACCGTCACAAGCACCCACAATAATCCCTGGTGATCCAGTGGTACCCCCTCCCCACCCATAACCCTGCTCACCATTAAAATGGCTCCATTCATGCTCTGGTAGTCTGATGGTCCCCCTCCCACACCATAACCCCAATCACCATTAAAACAGATCAATTCATACACTGGTAGTCTAGTGGTCCCCCCACCACACAGGACCCCAGCCCATCCAGCCCACCCAGCCCTCCCCAGTCATCGGCAGGCAGCAAACCCACCCACATACCTCCACAGCTGCCTGCTGAATGACAGCTACAGTATTCGTTGCAAACCCATTGGTCCACACTGTGGACCAAAGGGCTTGCAGTACATACTGTAATTATCATTTATAACATTGTGAATGAAGTCATTCATTCACAATGTTTTGAATGACTATTCATGTCATTTGGCAAGCAGCTGCGGAGGTATGTGGGTGGGTTTGCTACCTGACGATGAACGGCGAGGGGAGCTGGGCGGCTTAGGGGTCCTGTGTGGGTGTGGAGTGGGGGGACCACTAGACTACCAGGGCATGAATTGAGCCATTTTAATGGTGATCGGGGTTATGGGTGGGGAGGGGGTAACACTAGACTACCAGGGCATAAACTGAGCTGTTTTAATGGTGATTGGGGCTATGGGTGGGGATGGGGGTACCACTAAACTACCAGGGCATGAATTGAGCCATTATAATGATGGTCAGGGTTACAGGCAGGAAGGGGGTAACCACTAAACCACCACTGACAGCACCGCATGCTGTGCAGGGCACCAGGTGCATTTTGCTGGCCAGCCCTGTTGAACTTATGCAAATGGGGCCATAATGACATGCAGATGGTCCCATTTGCACCTTGCATGCATTATGGCCCCATTAGCATTTTTGTGTCTGAATATCAGGAATTTGCACACGACTTATCTCTGATGCACTGGTGTATTTCCCATTCCTGGTATTCAGACCTGTCTGGGGATGCGCTAGTGGATTGTATTTGTGCCGCAGGCATTTTTTGGTATATTCAGACGAGATGCGCCATCTCTCTGTTGCTCCACTCAGTTGCATGGAGCAACCACTTGCATCATCGCCAGGTGCACTTTTGAATATCCAGCGCATCATGTATAGCAAGTTTTTTCAAGACTTCAGGGTTTTCATCTTGTGATCTGTGAACACCCCTAAGCTGTAAAAAGGCCTCTACTACTTGCAGTGACTCCCCCAATTCCTCCTGCTTCCGATTCTGTTTTTGCTTGTTATCAGAATTCTGTCTATTTCTGGATGGGAATAATAAACCCTGTTCACCTGCATCTCCTAGAGATAAGATATCACCCACATTGCTTATTTGCTTCTGCACTTTAATTCCCAGAATCTTTTAGGTTTTTCTCCAGCTTGTTATATTGTTGGAGCTTCACTTTTTGCTGTTAGTGATTTAGCTTTCTTTTTTATTATTATTATTTTTGGTGGGTTTTTTTTCCTTTTTCGTTCTTTCCAACTTTTTTGACACTGTTACTTCATCTGGTATTTATATTTCAAAGAAATGTAAATGTGTACCCACAGGGTATTTTCTATTATCTGAAATTTCTATCACTTGATCTAATAGAATAAAAGTGCCACTATTACTTTGATGTTTTTTTCATCTGAAAATCTAACAATTCATCAAACCTTGCCCCATTAATTGCTACATACTATATTCCCTTAGTAAGTCAACTTAATTTTTCATGAATACTAGTTGTTCCAACAAAGCAATACTTGCAATGTGTGAATATTTTAAGACTTCTAGATCATCATCTAAGAAAAGTGAATACTGTATCTCTCTTAGGTTGTGGTTCATCTTTTCTTTTTAAGAAATATTTGCTTTTTCTTCATTCTTCTAAACCAACAATTGTTTCTTGTAATTTCCTTATTATTTCTGATATATTAGTCTGAATTTTATGAGATGTGTCTTTTTGTATACATAGGCCCAAATATTCAAAAGGGTTGCACATGGCGCAACAGTGTTGTACCATGCACAACCCACTGATGTGCCCTGACCTGATATTCAAAAGGGAAAAGTGTGCAGCACAAATCCTGATGCACCGGAATGCATCAGTAATGTATGCAGGCACAGGTGGGGGGGGTGTGGCCATGCATACCCTGCACAGCCCAATATTCAGCCCGGGATGTGCAGAGTCATGCATGCACAACCCTTACCTGCGACAGCACAAAGTTACGCCAAAAAAAGGAACAACTGATGGCCACCCACAGGTGAGCTGCTGCATTGCAGGGCGCAACACAGCAGCTGTCACCTGTGGGTGGCCACCAGAGCTCCGGCTGCACCTGGCAGCCCCCCTCCCATGCCCGATCACGGGCATTTGTAAAAATAAATAATAAACTGTCCAATATCCCTGGTGGTCCAGTGGACCGCTATCTACCTGATCGCGGGCATCTGTCTAAACATTAAAGAATTCATCCTATATCCCTGGTGGTGCAGTGGACCGCTATCTGCCTGATCACAGGCATCTGTGTAAAATCAGACTTCTTTCCTATATCCCCGGTGCTCCACTGGACTGCTGTCTGCCCGATCATGGGCATCTGTCTAAACATTAAAGAATTCATCCTATATCCCTCGTGGTCCAGTGGACCGTTATCTGCCCGATCGTGGGCATCTGTGTAAAATTAGAATACTTTCCTATATCCTGGTGGTCAGAATTCTACTTCCCCACGCACCCACTGAGCCCACTGCCCCACTCCTCCCCCAGTCAGCCAGTGGATGGCAGCACCCCACCCGCCTGCCGCTCCACCGACTGACACCGTCAGTAGGGCTGTATGTCCATTGGTTCACAGTGTGAGCCAATGGGCATGCAGCCCATGCAGTACTACATATTCCAGATGTGTGAATGATTCATTCACATATCTGGAATGTGTAGTATGGTATGGACTGTATACCCATTGGCTCACACTGTGAACCAATGGGCGTACAGTCCTTCCGACGGTGTCAGTCAGCGGGCGGCGGGGTGGCAGATGGGTGGTGTGCTGCTGCCCGATGGCTGACCGGGGGGGAGCAGGGTGGTGGGGCTCAGTGGGCGGTGGGGGTACCCTAGACCACCAAGGATATAGGAAAGTATTCTAATTTTACATAGATGCCCGCAATCGGGCAGCTAGAGGTCCACTGGACCACCAGGGATATAGGAAAGAATTCTTTAATGTTTAGACAGATGCCCGTGATCGGGCAGATAGTGGTCCACTGGACCACCAGGGATATGGGAAAGAATTCTGATTTTACACAGATGCCCGCAATTGGGCAGATAGCGGTCTACTGGACCACCAGGGAGATAGGACTAATTCTTTAATGTTTAGACAGATGCCCGCAATCGGGCAGATAGCGGTCCACTGGACCACCAGGGATATTGTGAATATTTCCTTTTTTATACAAATGCCCGCGATCGGGCTGCAGGAGGCATTGGTCCCCAATGGCTGCTGCCTGGCAGGGCGCCAGGCACAAGTCGTTGGGGATCGGCGCACCTGCATGCAAATGGGGCCATAATGACATGCAAATGGCCCCATGTGCACCTTGCATACATTATGGCCCCATTTGCATGTCAAGTTTTGAATAGCGTGGTTGCTGTACATGGCGTAATGGAACTTGCCCAAGCGCTTCTCCATGCTCCACTCTGGCCACTTGCGCTGGTACAGTGCCACTGCGCCATGCACACTGGGGGTGGCCAGGGTGCGATATTCAATGCTGCTGAGCCATGGCATAGCTCCATTGAATATCGCCAAGTCCACACCCCTGTGCAGCCAAGTTGCACTGTGCTCAGGCTTGCGCCACAGCCTGGTGCAGTTTGAATATCTGGGCCATAATGTATAGTTTCTTGAATTCCCAGATCTCAGTGGTAGTCCTTGAAAACTATCATGAAGGTTAATTAAATTGATTACCTCCCCTTTGTTATTTTGTTTTGATTGTTTTCATTATGTTCTGAAGTAATGTTACAATAAGACATTACACCACAAAGCAAGATTTGCTTAGGTCTTTCAGAAAAAAAACAATATTTGGTGAATGTTCTAAAGAGTTTAATGTTAAAGTATGATTTGTACAGCTTATCACCAATCTCTGATGTATTAGCAATTATAATTTTAAACACCTTGTTACCTTAAGGGAACCTTTTGGAGTTTATATTATAGGTAAAGGTAATAATTTAATTTTCAACAGCAGGGCACAAGTGTTTTGTTATTAATGATTGTGATATTCATTTTAAATTGTCACCTATATCCTTCTTCATTGAGTTTGGTTGTTCTTTTTCCCCAGTCCCTGTTTGAACTTTTGGTCTTGATTTTGATGGTCTGAATTAGTGATGGGAAAAATATTTGCTTTGTATGCACTTTGTGCAAGAACAGTGACCCCTCTGCCATATTCATATTCAGTTCAGTTCAGTTCAGAATAAGGGGTGCTAGCTGCACATTCGAGCAGACTTGATAGACCTCTAGGCCTTTATCTGCTGGCAAATTTCATATGTTCGTATGTTCGTAGTTGAATACCACTTCATCCAAAAATACATATAACGAATATACTTTACACTGTTTTGACCCTAGAGTTTTGCCTGGTGTACCTTTAAATGAAGAGAAATGGAAAACGTTGCCTTCCGTTCAAGCATGACCACTGATTGATCAAAATGCACCATAGAAGGCAGAGTTGTGTTGTGGCTAGGTATGGCATGCTGTATCATGTGGTATTCAAGACAAAAGATGAGTGGGAAGAAAAGAAACCTGGTGTGGGAGTTCTTTAGAGTCAGTGAAGATAACACTGCTAAAGCCAAGTGTCTCACCTGCAAAATAAATATATTCCGAGGAAGCCAGGCATTGGGGTTCACTACCACGGCCATGATGAGCCACATGCAGGTGAAGCATGCCAAAGTGTACAACAAATCAAAACAGCGCATCTGTGCTGGTAACCATGCTAAAGCTCAAGGGATAAGTGTTGTGAAAACAAAACAGCCCACACTTGAGGAATGTACAGCCAAAAATAGACTGAGGACAAACTAAACACCTGAGGCCACAACAATGCACTGTGCTATTGCAGAAATGCTAGCCCTGGACATGCAGCTGTTCTCTACAGTGGAGGATACAGGAGTCACCAGATTGGTAAAAGTTTTGGAGCCACAATATAAATTGCCATCACACAAGTATCTTTCTCAAACTATTAATCCTGATATGTATGAACATGTACGGCATCCAATTGCAGTTTTATTGAGTAACATTCAGTCCTTGTCATTTACAGCAGATGTGGACACAGGAGAATACAGCACAGTCATTTTTAGGGCTAACAGCACACTGGATAGATTATGATTTTTTTTAGAAAGTCTCCTGTTTTGCATTGCGAGTGGTTTCAGGGAAAGCACACAGGAGCAGCTATCTCACATGCCTTCATGGAAATGTTTGTCAACTGAGACATAAAAAAAGAAAGATGCTATGTACAGTAGTACTTAGGGATAATGTGGCTAATATGAAAAAAGCCTTTACTGAATTTGATATATACAGTCTCAGTTGTTTTGCACACACACTTCAGCTGTGTCTCCATGATACTTTACTGAGTCAAAGTTCTGTTGCAGATCTACTCACAAACAGCAGAAAACTTGTGTCACATTTTGAACACTTAGCATCCACTGTGTCAAAGCTGCACAGCATTCAAAAAGAACTGGGACTGCCTAATACACGATTAATGCAAGATATTGTAACAAGGTGGAACTCCACTTTTTATATGTTAAAATGGTTTCATGTGATAAGGGCAACTCCCTGGGAGTGAGTCCACCATGAGCAACTGCATGAGGCAGAATGCAAGGAGGGTGAGAGGGGATAATGGCAACTGGTGGGGAGAGCACCAGCAGGAAGCGGAGGATGCCTGAACAAGTCAGAATGGACGATGGTGCTATGGGGTGACAGACAGTTGGTGACAGAACCCTGGCAATGGGTAAATATCTAGTGCAATATGGTGACATGATATGAGCACCCAGCAGTGGGCAACAGAACAGTGGCGAGTGACACAGGGCGACGTGGTGTAGGTGACCGGTATGGTGTTAGCACATGCCACACAGTGTACACCCACACTACGGATGGCCCCCTACACAGTGTGCCCCCAGCAAGGGCTGCTACAGAAGTGCAAGGCATGCTGCATGGGTGCCACACCCCCCCACAGTGCCACCCGTCCAAGCACAATGCTGGCCCCATCCATCCCCCCAACAGTCCAAGACAACTGCCCCCCATGGTGACATGCTGGCATGGACCACAGTACATTGTAATGGCCCTACTGCAGCACCCATGCCACACTCACCAGCACTGCCCTTGCCATTCTGGGACCTTTTCTGCCTGGTCTCGCCTTTCCTGTGGCATCCTTCCTTGGGGCGCTGCTGCAGCGTGTGCCTTTCTGCGGTGGCCTGCACCCAGATCTCAGTTCTCTGCTGCACGGGCTTGGGGTGCTCGCCTGGTAGACTGTAGCCACTTTGCATATCACCCTTACTGGGCTGCAGCTACAGTCGTTCATATACTGCCATTCTGTGTTGTTGGGCGGTCGGCATTTAGGCATCTGCTCTTCTGCACTCGCCCACCAGCCCACTCTGTTTGTTTTGGTGCTCTTCTTGGCATCTACCATTAAAATATCTGAGCAGAAATGAGCTTTGAGTGTCTATTGTGCAAAAGAATCCACTTTTACCTCACTGACACTAACCCAATGGTGTATAGCAGAAACTGTGGTTAACATCTTGAACCATTTAAGCAGCTTACAAGAGAAATCAGCACAGACACTGCATGCATTTCTATTGTACTTCTTGCAGTGAGGGCTCTCAAAATGTACCTGAGCAAAGAGGCACATGACAAGGGAATTAAGGCGATGAAAACTCAGATACTTGAGTCACTGTCATCTAGATTCAGCCATGTTGAGTGTGAGCAAGGGTACACTGTCTCCTGTGTGATGGACCCACATTTTAAACTGCACCCTTTCAGTTCAGATGCCATCCGGTGCAATGCTAAAGCTGCAACACAATGTATTGCTGAACAAAACATGTTAAAGGAAGCCACGATTGTTGTAAAAGTAGAATTGACAAAACCTGACATCTGAGAGCCACCACCATTAGAAAAGACAAAATTGTACACAGGAAAATTATGGAGCTGTTGGCACAAAATTGCTGAGTACTCACAGTCTCCAGTAGCATCCACAGCAGTGGATACTGAACTGTCCTCATACCTACCTAAACCTTGCATTCCATGAGCAAATGACCCTATAGAGTAGTGGAAGCATAACTCTGTCTGCCAAATCTAGCTGCCACAGCCAGAATTTTTCTGTCACCACCACCAAGTAGTGTTCTCTCAAAAAGACTCTTTAGAAACATAGAAACATAGAATTTGATGGCAGATAAGAACTGCTTGGCCCACCCAGTCTGCCCATTTTCCTACCTAATGGATAAGCTGCAGATCCTCACTAACTAACAGCCTACTGCTTCCTGCCCCCACCCCCTAGAAGTGCCTTATGCCTGTCCCATGCATCCTTGAATTCCACCACTGTTTTTGACTCCTCAACCTCCTCAGGAAAGCTGTTCCATGCATCCACAACCCTCTCCATGAAAAAATACTTCCTCACATTACCTCTGAGCCATCCCCCCCCAGCTTCAAATTGTGCCCCCTTGTTCTTACACACCTCTTTTTCTGAAAGATGCTACCCTCTTAGACTTTGTTGATTCCCTTGAGGTACTTGAACATTTCTATCATGCCGCCCCTCCTCTCCTGGAGGCTATACATATTAAGCTCCTTAAGTGTCTCTCTTGATATGTCTTCTGGTGCAGACCCTGCACCATTTTAGTTGCCCTCCTCTGGACAGCTTCCATCCTGTCTATGTATTTGTAGAGATTGGGTCTCCAGAACTGCATGCAGTAATCCAGATGGGGTCTCACCAGCTGTCTGTACAGAGGGATAACAACTTCTTGTTTTCTATTGGTGATGCTTCTCTCTGTGCATCACAGCATCCCCCAAGTCATCCTTACTGCCCTCTCACATTGCTTGCTCACCTTTAAGTCATCTGATATGACTACCCCCAGGTCTCTTTCCATTTTTGTTGTTGTTAGTATCTCACCCTCCATTGTGTACTTGTCCCCTGGGTTTTTGTTTCTCAGGTGCATTACTTTGCACTTCTTAGCATTGAATCCAAACTGCCATACTTTTGACCATTCCTCCATTTAGTAACGCAGGGGACATATATGCATTACACAAATGCAAACTACTGCCAGAGAATGCTGAGAGACTGATTTTTTCTGAAATGCAATATACCACTGATAGGTCATAAGTATTAATTTAAATTTTTCTGCTCTGAAACTGCCAGTTTGCACATCACTATTTGCCGCTGTTTGATGTTGCTGCTAAGAAACTGCAAATTTGTACAGTACTGTTAATATGCTGCTGATATTTGATGGTGCTGCTTTGAAACTGCCGATTATACCTTACTGTCTGTATGCTGCTAATGTTGGATGTTGCTGCTATAAAACTGCAAATTTGCACAGTAGTATCCATAATATGCTGCTTATGTTGTAGCTCTGAGAATGCACATTGCACAGTAGCTGTCCTTACCTCAGTTTCTTTTTATTAAATAGATGAAATAAAGGCAATATGAATCTGAATCTGAATTTAAAAATATTATTAAAATAAAAAAATAAAATAAAAATACAAATAATAATATCATTATGTCTCTGGCTGAGTATTGTATCTTAGTATAGCTATTTGTATTCATATTTGTTATTCACTGAATACCATTAGCAACTATTTGCAATTCCGTTGAATAGTACAAAAATGGTATTCGTCCCATCCCTAGTCTGAATATTTGATATTGGATTTAGTTTTCTTTGTTTTCTGACCCATTTTGACTTGTTCAGTTTTTTCCTTCTTTAGTTCACCTCTTGTTTGTATAGGGAAATAAATAGTACTGAGAAATACACTTAAAACATTATTATTCCACTCTTATGACAATTATGTACAGTAGTTAATAGTAAAATACTTCAGCACTATAAATGTAACCAATATATCTGCTAATTAATATGATTTGTATGGAGAAGCAGCTATACATATCAATAATAGCAAAAAAATCAATTCTGAGATTCAAAAGTACAGTATCAGACAGATTACAGTAGATAACATTCAATTAGGCTCTAATACAGACATTGTTATAATCAGTAATTACTCCACCATTGTTAGTAAACTAGGGAAAAGACTAGGGGTGGACTATTCATTGGGTAGCTGGATTGTGTAGGTCAGGTAAACAATTTTGGCTGGGTAAGGTAGTTTGCATGATATACTACCCTACCCGACGTAACAGTGTACCTCACAGGTTGGGTAGTTTTGATACGGGTAACGGGTCATTTTTTGATGTTAAAGGTTCCACAAGATTTTTCTGTCAGAAAATCTCCTCTCAGGAATGAGATTTTCCTGTCAGGAAATTCTCTGAACAGGAATGACATTCTCTTCTTAGGAATTATATTGTCCTGTCAGGAAATTGTGCTGTCAGGAACCTCATGGCATGGTTTTAACCTCTACAGCTAAAGATCTCAGATTCATTTTTGTGTCAGCTTTGTGATGTAGTGGAAAGGTTTACATCCTCATAAACAAGAGGTTGTGGGTTTAAATCCACACAACATCTCCTCACTTTTCTTTTCTCAGAATTTCACATGAGTGGTTATCCATGGTGGCATGGTGTTAGAATAGTAAATCTATATGGGAAAAGGGACTTACATGGCAGAAACACTAAGTGCAATGAGTGGGTCACCACAGGTGTCCTGACAGGACAACTCCCTGACAGGAAAATCTCATAGTACCTTTAAAAGGCTTGCCATTACAGGCAGCCTGTGTGGTCCTGGAACTCCTTCCAGGATTTCCCATGTTGGAAACAGGCATGAAAGGGCAGCCTGCAGGGTCCTTCATGAGCATACAGCAGAATTAGGAGAACATAATATCAGACTGACAACCTGATTGATCAGTGGTGTCTGAGCTCCATCTGCTGTGAGCCCATTGTGCAGATAGCAGACAGACTCTGGAGGTAGTGGAAGGAATCGGGCACTTGTTCTGCATTTTCATCACTAAATCCCAGCAAAATGTATTAAAAAGATAATAAAAATTAAAAAGTAAAAATCTCCATGAAGCAGTAAAGGAAGTGGGGGTCGGGGGTTGGGGACTGAAATGACCTCGGGGGGGGGGGAATCAGGAGATCATCCTCTCAAGTCGAGGAGGTGGGTGGTATAATGGTAGGGAGAGAAGGAACAAGGGGGGAACAAAAGGCACTGGCAGCTGGTTTGTGTCTCTGAAGCACAGAGAAAGCCATTTAGGCTGTAATTTATACCATTTTTTAGGTGTCCAGAGCCCTGTCATTTATTACTGTGGCATACAGTAGCTATACTGTGTGTCTCTCTACAGCATAGTGAAAGCCATTTAGGCTGTATTACATTGTTTGTTAGTTGCTCTGAG
Source organism: Neoceratodus forsteri (assembly GCA_016271365.2). NCBI lineage: Eukaryota > Metazoa > Chordata > Ceratodontiformes > Ceratodontidae > Neoceratodus > Neoceratodus forsteri. Next base: position 766,043,567 of record CM057451.1, read on the forward strand.
CCCTGTTATTTATTAACTGTCTGTGACATAGTCAGCTACACTGTCTGTCTCTGCAACAGTTAGTGAAACAATATCCATTCCTTTCATGGCTGTGGCTACAGTGTCTTGTATTTCCTACACTAAGTCTACTAAAAGGCTACACGTGCAACTGTTAATGATGTGGACAATAGGAATCATACCACTATTGAAGAACAATAATAATAGCATCACCAGGACTTGCACTAAATGACCTCCTGAACCAAAAAAGTATGTTAGCAATGAAGTGACAAAAGAGTTTCAGAAAGAACTGACAGGAGTTACTCACAGAGGTACTGACCATTTTGTTACATGTGCCAGGATACTTCCAGCTACTGAAGCAGTATGCAAGGACAAGGAGGTATCCTCCACAAATATAACCTCAGATGCTGAGGCAGTGGATGCTGATAGAGTTGGTGGTGATAGTGGGGACTGGGAATGGGTTAGCCCAGGCTTTGTCCCACATGATGATGGCACTTCCAGATCTTCTAAATTTGTGGTGATGAGGTGTGTAGTTTCAATGAGAGGTTAGGAGAGGATGCTGCTGAAAGGCATGAGAGGCAAGTGCACAAAAAAGTCATATGCTAAATGTAAGAATAAGAAGATGAGCATGAATGAGAACAATTCATGTCAAGAAGGAAATGGCAGTGTAGGGTTTCCTCCAGGTCCCTTGACTGTACAATAAATAGCACCAGACATCTTGGTACAAAGCAAAACAGGAAAATCTTTAGTGTGAAATTTATTTTATATTGTCCCTGCATACAACTCTCAAGCTGTATCCAGTCTGTGCAAAAAGAATGTCAGTCATGGGGGCAAAGTGGGAAATGCTGGAATATTGGTAATGCTACAACATGCAAAGACAAAACACCCAACTGAGTAGGACAGGGCAAAGAGTGTGGTTGGCATGGGTAGTAGTGAAGGTGGTGGCACTGGTGATGACCATAGTGACTATGAATGGGAAGCAGGAACTGATATTGAATCACTTGATGTGTCCTTGCAGTATTCCTAGACGAATATAGATTGTTTTCTTCTGATACCATCAAGTACTGCAAAATCCCAAAGTAGTACTCCATGCAAAAAAGGCATGAAAAAATATATTCCCCCAAAAATTTAAAATGTCTCATGATTCTTGTCAACTAACTTTAAAAGAAAGTGCTGCAAGGACATCAGAATTTACGCGAAAGCATCCAACGTGCCAGCTGTTAAACAGAACCATTGCAGTTGACTAATTGTCAAATCCCTTTTGCTTTTATTGCCAAAAAGGTTTCCTCAAGTTCATGAACCAGATTGAATCAGAGTACATCATTCCCTGTTGAACATATTTCTCAAAAAAGGCTGTTCCACAGTTGTATAACTTGGTGTGTACTGCAATCATTAAGCAGCTGAAACTCTATGAGGTGAAGAACGTTCACATAACCACAACTATACAAACCAGCAACCAAACAATTGTTTACATGACTGTTACAGCTCATTGGGCACATTTTTACACAGAAACATAGAAACATAGAAGCATAGAAGCTCATGGCAGATAAGGACCACTTGGACCACCCAGTCTGCCTTTTTTCCCTGCCTGCATTGCCACCTCATGTGGGACCCTATTGAGCCTCAGATTACCCTTTCACTTGCCTTTTTTCTAAGATCCCCCTATGTCTACCCCATGCACTCTTGAAACCTGCAACTGTCTCCACCCCCACTACCTCCTCTGAGAGGCCATTCCAAGCATCCACCACCCTTCCAGAGAAGAAGAAGAATTTCCTCCCATTTCCCCTAAGCCCTCCCAACTTCATAGAATGACCCCTTGTCCTCAAGCTTCCTTGATATTCTTTATTTCTTTATTTATTTAGTTTTTGTTGACCAGGTAAATGCACTAGACAAATTCTGCCTATTTTCGGGCACAACCCGGGAAGGGGGAAACAGATGAATGCTAATTAACCTTGAAGCAGATTAAGCTGTTGGTGGTATTTTTTAGTGAATGGGGGAAAATTTGGCCAGGGCACCGGGGAAATTCCCCTACTCACCTGTGGGGGAACCTTTGTCATCCTGGTCCTTGGCCAAGATGGCGGAGCCCATGGATCTAGGTGGGGATGGTCGTGTGATGGCTGCAGGAGTGAAGGGGCTCACCTCATCCTCTGCTCCAATATTGCAAGAGGTGTTTTCTGTATCCAGACAGGTAGTTTTGGATGTCTCAAACCAAGATTCTGCCTTAGAGTACCCAGAGACTGGTTTTCCAGTTGCTACTGATGAATGTGGCTTAGCTAATCGACAAGCCTGTGAAGGTCTACCTGTGTTGCCTGTCATGTCAGCTCAAGCTGCACTGAGCGAGGATTTCTTGAGTTGTCAGCAATTTAAATCTCGGAGTGACTACTTGTGGGTGCTATTGGCCGAAGAGGAGCACCGTGAGTGTCTGGAAAATGCTCACGGTTTCACAAGCAACTTGCCCAATATGGAGGTTCAACTGTCTGATGACAAGCCCTCTGCTGTTCCAAGTCCTGCAGTTGGTGCTGCAGTGGGGAGTATCTCTGAAAGCTGTGGAGTTTCTCCTCGACTTGACAGATGTTCACCTGCTAGTGATGTGCTATAGGATCCTCAGTTACCTCAACAGGGAAGTAATTTTGTTTTCTCTGTTTCTGTTGAGCAGCATGGTCTTAAACCTTTGGTAGTGGAGGAAGGGGGCGATATTGTGGATTTAACTTCTGGAGGTGCAGGCTCCCAGCTCCTGCCCGAGGAGTCTCTTTGTACTGTAATTCCTGCTCCAGGTATAAAGAATATTGACTCTGGGTCAGGGTGTCCGAATTATGATGATAGCGTCCTAGCCACTGAGAGGACTGTGGCTGAGGCTTTACAAGCCACTGGGTGGGTGAAATCAGCCCCAAATCAGCCGTGGGTGTCTCCAGCTCAGTCGGTTGCTGACCAGTCTGACCCTTTAGATCTTCTCTCTTCCCTAGAAATGTCTGATCCTCCTGTTTTATTTCCTGTGGCTCAGGCTGTTCCCTTGACTTCTTCACAGGCTATACCTCCTTCTGGACATGGAACTCTCCCAGCTGACAAACTACTGCTGTCTGCGCATATTGTTTCTGTGCATGAGAGGATTCAGTCTGCTCCCCCCCCACCCCCGCATCTCAACTTCTGAACGATAACGTCCCTGGGACTTCTGACAATACAGGTTGGGCCTCCTCCCACAGAACTTATGCTGGTCTTTTTCATGCTCCTCCTGAACCTGCAAAATGTAGAAATGCTGTCCGCATCAAGTATAAAGGTGGCCTAGAACCTTATCCAGACCGTTTATAAGTGAGTCGTACTCTTTTAAAAGAAACTGGGACTTTGGTCTCAGAAGATCTATGCCTTAATCCATACTTCTGGAGAGCCTAACATTGACCCTAGTTTCAAGACAGTAGCTGGGTTGGAGCTATTTTGGGAGCAATACCAAGTGGTTAAAAGGAAACCTGGGTGGAAACCATTTATTGTGATCCCATTGACTAGGCCTGCTTACAGAACAATAACTGTATTATTTAAAAATGAAGGGGTGGAAATCTCTAACATTCTGTTTTGGTTGTGTGCAAAATGTTCTATACTTGGCCTTCCTGACCCCATCATTGATTTCAAAGACAGTTGGACAGGGGGGTGGCAGATTCAAGTGAGGCTTCCACAAGAAAAATGTATCATTCAACATTTGCCAAGCTATTTTTTATCTTGGGAGAGACAGCAGCTACATTTTTTATGCTGGCCAGCCACGGTCTTGCTTTCAGTGTGGGGCCCACACTCACCTAAGCAGCGCCCGTGATAAGATGAAATGCTCTCTCTGTGGAGGGATTGGTCACATGGTCTTTACATGCCAGACCCTGTGGTCTGTAATCTTTGTGATGAGACCAGCCATACCTTCAAGGATTGCCCTTGGGCCTCCCATAATGCTGCGGGTGAATGATCCGATGTAGAGGAGGAGACTACACCTCAGCAGCCTGAAGATGTGTCTCATCCGGAATTTTCACAATGGCTTTCCACCTGACACATCACCTCAACTGTTGATGCTGCTTCTCCCTTGGTTTCCCCTAGGGGCAGGAGACCTCTCATTCCTCTGTCACTGTGAGGCACCCTTTGACAGCGGTTGTATCCTTGGCAGGGCACGCCTTGGTGGCTGTCGATGGTACACATTTTCCACAGGATTCTGTGGGTGACCATGCAGTTATTGATTCAGATATACTACCAGGACCTTCTACACCACAGGTACCTGCAATACCACCACCTTAAACAGAGGAATGGGAACATCAGAAATCTAGATGGATGACACGAAGTGCTTCACAAAAACTGGAAAAGGGTCCTGCTGAGTTGATTGATACTGGTCTTAGTATGAAAAATAGATTCCTTCCACTTGTAAAGAGGAAACAATGGGAAGGGGAGGAGGATGACTCAGATTCTTCTTCCATGATTTCTTCTCAACCGGAGAATGTGACTGACTCTGAACTTCCTCTTCAGGAAACAAAAGGGGGAGTTAAGAAACAGAAGAAGTCCAGACGTACTGCTGCAAAACAAAACCCCCGAGGGCAATGGTTTCTGAAAGTGTGGTCGTTCCTAACACCTGACCATAGAGTTGCACCTGACTTTGGGCTCACTAAATGTCAATAGTCTCAAGAACCATAAAAGACGACTCACTACTTTTTCTACTATTGCGGGTCATCAGCTGGACATTTGCTTGGTGCAAGACACTTGCTTACATACCATCAGGGAGACCCACCAAGCCTCAAAGGACTGGTTTCGGGGTTCTTCTTTTTGGTCTCTGGGGGAGGAGCTGTGCTCAGGGGTCAGGTTCTTAATTCTCAGTCCTGACCTCCTGGTCTCATGCCTTATTGATTTAATTCCAGGAAGGGTGTGCATTTTAGATGAGACAATTGGGGCTCATGAGATGAGGTTCATAAATGTGTATAATTACCAATCAAAATATCAAAGGGTTGATTTAATGAAACGGGTGCAACCGTATTTATATACGACTAGATCTGTATTTGGGGGGGGGGGGTTAATTGTATTTTGTCTTTATCTGACAAAACTGGTAGGATGCAGAAGTTGTACACTGACTCTAATTTTTTGAACAAAATGTATATGCAAGCACGGCTGAAGGATTGTGAGGCTGAATTTAATTGTTTGCCTGTTCATACTTTATCTAGAGGTCATTTATCGACTCGAATTTATTTCTTGTTTGCCTGCCAGTGGGTCCCAGTGCAGACTTTTTTAGTTTCTCCTGTGGAGACTTCTGACCACAGACTGATTAAGACTGTAGTGGGGACACCTTTGAATAAACCAGGCCCCAATCCAGTTTGGAGACTGAATTCGGCATCCTTAGAAGATGTGGAAACCTGGTCTGTCATTCAGGAGGAAGTGGAAGCCAGGTTTTCTGTCTTTGAGATGTACAACAGCTCTCTTTTTTGGTGGCAAGCTACAAAATGGGACCTGAAAGCTTTATGTGGTTCCTTAGCAAAAAAGGCTGCAAATAATAAATATCTCACTTATTTGCGCTTAAGAGACAGACTACAGATGCTGTTGTCCCAGTCAGTTGAAACTGGAGAAGTCCTCACTGAGGACATACAGGCCGTTAAAGTTGAAATGAGTAAATAGCAACATGATAGAGCCCACTCGTTGTTGCTAGAACAACAGTTTGATACTCAGGGAAAAGCTCAAAATTTTAATCCATGTGATTGTTGTGCAAGATGGCTTGAATCCAAATATATGGCTGCTTACAAACATAGAAACATAGATTTTGACAGCAGATAAGGACCGCTTGGCCCACCCAGTCTGCCTATTTCCTTACCTAATGGATAAGCTGCAGATCCTAGTTAACCAGCAGCCTGTTCTTCCTACCCCAACCCCCTAGAATTGCCTTATGACTGTCCCATGCATGCTTGAATTCCACCACTGTTTTTGACTCCACAACCTCCTCCGGAAGGCCATTCCATGCATCCACAACCCTCTCTCTGAAAAAATACTTCCTTAAATTACCTCTCAGCTGCCCCCCTTCTATCTTCAAATTGTGCCCCTTGTTCTTGCACACCTCTTTTTTTGAAAGATGCTACCCTCTTGGACTTTGTTGATTCCCTTGAGGTACTTGAAAGTTTCTATCATGTCCCCCTCCCTCCTTTCCTCGGGGCTATACATATTCAGCTCCTTAAGTCTCTCTTCATATGTCTTCCAGTGCAGACCCTGCACCATTTTAGTTCCCTTCTCTGGACAGCCTCCATCCTGTCTATGTCTTTGTGGAGATTGGGTCTCCAGAACTGCATGATACTCAGATGGGGTCTCACCAATTGTCTGTACAGAGGATAATAACTTCCTGTTTTCTACTGGTGATGCCTCTCTCTATGTATCCCAGTATCCCCCAGCCCTCCTTGCTGCCCTCTCATTGCTTGCCCACCTTTAGGTCATCTGATATGACTACCCCAGTCCCTTTCCATTTTGTTGTTGTTAGTAACTCACCCCCCCATTGTGTACTCTTCCCCTTGGTTTTTGTTTCCCAGGTGCATTACCTTGAACTTCTTAGCATTGAATCTAAGCTGCCATACATTTGACCATTCCTGTAACCTTGCCAAGTCCCTTCTCATCCTCTCTACCCCATCTTGTGCATCAACTCTGTTGCAGATCTTTGTGTCATCTGCAAAGAGACATACTTTCCCTTTCAGTCCCTTTGCAATGTCGCTTATAAAAACATTGAAGAGGACCGGTCCTAATACTGAACACTGTGGTACCCAACTAGTAACCCCCCTTTCTTCAGAGTGGACTCCATTTACTATTACTCTCTGTGTCCTATTCTCCAGCCAATTCTTTGCCCAGGCTGTCATCTTGGGACCCACTCCCAGGCTGGCTAACTATATTAATCTTTTGTGTGGGACTGTGTCAAATGCCTTGCTAAAGTCTAGGTAGGCCATGTCCACAGCCCCTCCCTGATCTACTTTGGTCACCCAGTCAAAGAAATCTATCAGATTTGTCTGGCATGATCTTCCTGCTGTGAATCCATGCTGCCTTGGGTCCTGAGCCCCTCTGGCCTCTAGATACTCAACAATTCTTTCCTTCAGAAGTGATTCCATCATTTTCCCTATCACTGAGGATAAGCTAACAGGTCTGTAGTTTTCTGCTTCTGTCTTGCTCCCACTTTTGTGAAGGGGAATCACATCTGCCCTTCTCCAGTCCTTGGGTACCACCCCATCCTCCCATGATTTGTTAAAGAGGGTAGTCAGTGGTGTCACTAGTTCTACCCTTAGTTCTTTTAGAATTCTGGGATGAATCCCATCAGGCCCCATTGCTTTGTCCACCTTCAGTTTTAAGAGTTCTTTCAGAACCCTTTCTTCTGTAAATGGGCTGGTATCAATTTCTATATCCAGAGTGTTTCTACTGTTTGTTTTAGGTACCTCCCCCACTTTGAGAACTGCTTCTGGTTTAGTCTGACTTTGATTTGTCTGTGGAAGCTGAGAACCTTGCTACACTGCAAAGAATAAACTATAACTCCATTTAGGACCTGGAAACCTGGTGAGGCATAATACTTGTAAAGAAAGGGAGCTACGCTTTCTACAAAAAGTTTCATTTTTTTTTTCTTATTGACATTAAGCAGAGAATTGCAGGATTCCATTAAAAGTGTAGTAATTTTATAACCAGAGGGAGTGAGATACAACTGAATTTGCTTGATTGTTGGGGATGAGACCTAGGATTTGGAAGGATATGTTTGGAACATTTTAAAAGTGTCCTGCTGGCTGAGAAGTTAAGTTTTCATCCCTGGTTTCACTGAAAGATTTTGTGTATTGAAATCAGACATAGCAGACTGCCTACATTGAAAGGCCTGCTTACATCATGGGTGTCACTAGTCAATCAATTGGCTCTGAGTGGGGTTTCATCACTGCTGTCTTAGGCATCCTTCACAGTTAGAAGTCAGTCAGTCTGACTTTGATTTGTCTGTGGAAGCTGAGAACCTTGTTACACTGCAAAGAACAAACTATAACTCCATTTAGGACCTGGAAGCCTGGTGAGGCATAATACTTGTAAAGAAAGGGAGCTACGCTTTCTACAAAAAGTTTCATTTTTTCCTTATTGGCATTAAGTAGAGAATTGCAGGATTCCATTAAAAGTGTAGTAATTTTATAACCAGAGGGAGTGAGATACAACTGAATTTGCTTGATTGTTGGGGTTGAGACCTAGGATTTGGAAGGATATTTTTGCAACATTTTAAAAGTATCCTGCTGGCTGAGAGTGAGTTAATTTTATCCCTGGACTCAGTAGAGTGATTTGTGCAGGAGGCGTGGTCTAGTAAATTGTGGTGTTAGTTGAAGTACTATAAAGGCAATACTCACCAGGGTGGTGGAGCAGTTGTGTATTTGATTGTTTCTAACAGTCACCAGTGGCTGTTGACTACCACCCTACCCCACACCCACCCCCAGGTGTGGCATTTCCTTTATAGCCACAGTTCTGACATCACTTCCTCAACAGGTCTTGAGGCAGAACTGTCATATCCTTAATAACCCAGCACAGTGCAAAAAGGATAGGTACACACCACAAATAATAATAAAAAAGATATATATATATATATATATATTATATTATAAGGGAGAGGGACATGTGGGGAGTGGTGCAATGCACTGGCTGTGGGGCAGCAGTTTTCTGGGAGACATTCTGGAAAATGCATTGCTGTCCTATTTTCAGGCAACTGTCAACTCTGAGGGAGGAGGTTGCCCACCTCCAGGCTGAACTAGCAAGGACTAAAGAGGCCTCCCCCTTCCAAAGAGCACCACTGCCACAACCACTGCCTCAGAGGTTGCCAAGTATGAAGAGAAGTTGGACCACAGTGGGTTCTGGGAGGGTGCGGGTGGTGGACCAGAGGTGAAACCCCCTAGTTGTGCCTCTACACAAGTCATATGCCATCCGGGCAGAGCAAGGTTCCTCTATGATGGCACCCTCAGTTGAGACCCAGAAGAAAGCTGAGGACATCCACAAGGGAGACCCACTAAAGGGTGGCAAGGGACACCACAGGGGAATGAAACAACTTCTGATAGGGGACTCTATTGTTAGGGGGTAAACCTGGGAAAGGGAGAGGGGAAGGAAGTAAGGTGCCTGCCTGGTGCCATGGCTTGGAGGGACAGGAAGCAAATCCTCAGGATTGCAGAAGCAGCATCACAGGAGAGGGAACTAGATATCATAGTCCACCTTGGGACAAATGACCTAGCTAGGCATGGGATCAGTTCAGTGGAGTGCAGAATGAATTTGTGGAGTTGGGGAGGGGCCTCAGGTGGGTAGCAAGCACAGTAACCTTCTCAGAGGTGCTACCAGTCCATGGCAGGAGTGAGGCTACAGTACTGCACACCATGCAGTTTAATGAATGGTTGCAAAACTGGTGCAGAGCACAGGGCTTTGGCTTCATTGGGGACTGGGCGGCCACCTGGAGAGATAAAGGTGTATTCTGGCATGATGGTCTGCATCTGTCCACGAAGGGAATCAAGCTCCTAGGTGATAGGTTTAAATGCTTCCTTGGCAAGCTTTTAAACTAGCCAAGGGGGGGAGGCACTGATAAAAGGCAGGAAATTTCAAGCCTCCCCCCACAAAACATGGCAGGTATAAGGTAAACACCGAGGTACAGAGCTCAGCACAGGGCAGGACAGTGGTAAATGGAAAAATAGACAAGGACAGTAAGAGCAGGGATGGGGAAAAAAAGGATAAAGCCAACATTAAATGGAGGGCAATGAATACCAATGCCTGTAGTCTGGGAAACAAGCTTCCTGAGCTAGTAGCCTTGATGGAAGATGAACAGTTGGATATTGTGGCAGTCACGGAAACATGGTACACCGAGAACAATGAATGGGATGTCAACATACCAGGGTACACAATCTACAGAAGGGACAGGGAAGGTAAAAGAGGAGGTGGAGTAGCTCTATACATAAGGGAAGGGATCAAAGCTACAGAACTAAAAAGTAAAGGGGGAGGACAAGAGGCACTCTGGGTCACCTTGGAGACAGGGAATGGCATCACAATCCACACAGAGGTTGTATACAGACCCCCATCTCAAGGGGAGGAAATGGACAACAAAATGATAGAGGACATTCTCAAAATGGCTGAAAAAGGGGAGGTACTGTTGATGGGGGACCTGAATATGCCAGATGTTAACTGGATAACAAGTACTGCAGCCACATCCAAGAGCAGGGTCATTCGATGCCCTGCAGGGGGCAGGCCTTAGACAGCGTGTGTTGGAACCCACTCGGAAGGGAGCAATATTAGACCTGGTACTCTCAAATGGAGAGAGGATCACAAATTTAGAAGTCAGTAGACATCTGGGAACAAGCGACCACTGCACAGTGTGCTTCACAATGAGCACAACATAGAAATAAGCCATACAAAACAATGATACTGGACTTTAGAAGAGCTGACTTTGGCAAAATAGGTGAATACCTGAAAATGCACTAGCAAATGACCAAAAGGAGGGTGAGAAGAACAATGGAGAAAATCAAAACTGCCATCATAGAGGCAGCAAGCCTTTGTGTGAAAATAAAGAAAACAAAGCGGAGTAAAAAACCAATGGTTTTCAAACAAAGTAGCAAGGAAGGTTAAGGAGAAAAAGACTGCATTCAAAAGTATAAGGAATCACAGAAGGAGCACGACAGAGAACTGTATCAATTAAAAGCAGAAAGAAGTGGGGAAGGCAGTCAGACTAGCAAAGAGCCCAAACTGAAGAAAAACAGCCAACTCAGTTAAGAAGGGGATAAAACCTTTATAGGTACATTAGGAGCATAGAAAGGTTAAGGGAGGGATAGTGAAGATTAATAAAGAGTGGGGAGGTGGGCAGAGGGAGACAGTGAAAAGGCAGAGATACTGAATGAATACTTTTGCTCAGTATTCACAAAAGAAGATGAGGAGGAGTTACCTAAACCAAACAATAGAAGCACTCTGGGTAGGGGTTGACACCAGTCCATTCACAGAAGAAAGAGTCCTGAAAGAACTCCACTAAAACTCAAGGTGGACAAAGCAATGGGGCCTGATGGGATTCACCCTAGAATCCTAAAAGAACTAAGGGAGGACCTAGTGACACCACTGACCATGCTTTTTAACAGATCATGGCAGGATAGGGCGGTACCTGAGGACTGGAGGAGGGCAGATGTGATTCCCCTTCACAAAAGTGGGAGCAAGGCAGAAGCAGGAAACTATAGACCTCTAAGTTTGACCTCAGTGGTAGGGAAAATGATGGAATCACTTCTGAAAGAAAGAATTGTTGAGTACCTAGAGGCCAGCGGGGCACAGGACCCAAAGCAGCATGGATTTACAGCAGGAAGGTCATGTCAGATGAATCTAATTGATTTCTTCGACTGGGTGACCAAAGTAATAGACCAGGGAGGGGCTGTGGATATGGTTCCTAGACTTTAGCAAGGCATTTGACACAGTCCCGCACAAAAGATTAATAATCAAATTAGTCAGCCTGGGAGTGGGTCCCAGAGTGGTAGCCTGGGTAGCAAACTGGCTGCACAACAGGACACAGAAGGTAATAGTGAATGGAACACATTCCAAAGAAAGGGGGGTTACTAGTGGAGTACCTCAGGGCTCAGTACTGGGTCCAGTCCTCTTTAACATCTTTATAGGTGACATTACAGAGGGTCTGAAGGGAAAGGTATGCCTCTTTGCAGATGACACAAAGATCTGTAACAGAGTTGATACATAAAGGGGGTAAAAAGATGAGAAGGGACTTGGAAGGTTGGAGGAATGGTCAGACATGTGGCAACTTAGATTCAATACAAAGAAGTACAAAGTAATGCACCTGGGAAACAAAACCCAGGAGAAGAGTACACAATAGCAGGGAGGTACTAACAACAACAAAATGGAAAGGACTTGGGGTAGTCATATCAGATGACCTAAAGGTGGGTAAGCAATGTGAAAAGTCGGTAAGGAGAGCCAGGGGATACTGGGATGCATAGGAAGGGCATCACAAGTAGAAAAAGGAAGTGGTTATCCCTCTGTACAGACAGTTGGTGATACCCATCTGGAGTACTGCGTGCAGTTTTGGAGACCTCATCTATGCAAGGACATAGACAGGATGGAAGCAGTCCAGAGGAGAGCAACTAAAATGGTGCAGGGTCTGCAGCAGAAGCCATATGAAGAGAGACTTAAGGAGCTTAATATGTATACTCTTGATGAAAGGAGGGACAGGGGGGACATGATGGAAATGTTCAAGTACCTCAAGGGAATCAACAAAGTCCAGGAGGGTAGCATCTTTCAGAAAAAGAGATGTGTAAGAACAAGGGGGCACAATTTAAAGATGGGGGGATGGCTCAGGGGTAATGTGAGGAAATTTTTTTTCACGGAGATAGCGGTGGATACAGGGAACAGCCTTCCTGAGGAGGTCGTTGGGTCTAAAACAGTGGGGGAATTCAAACATGCATGGGACAGACACAAGGCAATTATAGTTGGGGGTTGCAGGAAGTAGGCTGTTGGTTAACTAGAATCTGCAGCTTATCCAGTAGGTAGGGAAATGGGCAGACTGGGTGGGCCAAGTGGTCCTTATCTGCCGTCAAAGTCTATGTTTCTATGTAGTGCTCAATACTGGGGATGCGATAGGGGGTGCTGTCCAGGATTTTGTGGAGGCTTCCTTCAGTGATAACACGCCACCTCTTCCTGTGATTGCTGATTTTGTTAGCCAGTTGGTGATACCTGAGTTGTTAGAGGCTGATAAAATAGTCCTGACTTCCCCCATCTTCCACAAGGAGGTGTAGGAGGTGATTGGTAGTTTGCAGAATGGGTCTTCTCCTGGCCCAGATGGTTTACCAGAGGAATTTTATAAAAAAATGTATGGGGCTGTTAAGTAAGTTTTTGGTGACTATTTATAATGATATTTTATCTGGTTTTGTCCCTTTTCTGTCAGCTTTGGCCGATAGCCTCTTGATTTTTTTTTTTTTTACAAAAAAGGTGCTAGAGTGGACCTCCAGAACTGGAGGCCTTTCAGTCTTATTAACGTGGACTGGAAAATTCTGTGCAAAATTTCATGCAAACGTTTGTCATGGGTAGCCCAGGAGGTAATTTCCTCTAGTCAAGCTTGTGCCATTCCCCAACGTACTATGGGAGATGTGGCAAAAATATTGCAAGAAGCTTTTGATGGATCTTGGGTATTTGATTTTGCTGGACCAGGCTAAGGCCTTTGATGAGGTTCCTCATATTTTTTTGTTCCAGGTATGGGAACACTATGGTATTCCTGATGTTAATTGGCTTAAGATTATTTATAAACAAGCTTCTTCCCGTCCCTTTGTGAATGGCAGGTTAGGGAAATATGTAAAGATCTGGGGGGGGGGGTCCGGAAGGGGTGACCTTTGAGTCCTCTTGTGTATGTTTTTTCCTTGGACCCTTTATTGAGGACATTGAATGGGGGACCTAGGATTTGACCCATTCGGGGATTAGGGGGTGCTTCTTTTGTGATAGCGTTGGCTTATGCAGATGATACTAATATATAGGTGGCAGACTGGGTATCTGGGGTGCAGGCCATGACAGTGGTGGACTCCTTTTCAGTCGTCTCAGGCTCTAAAATAAACAAATGAAAAAGTAAAACTGTGGGTATTAATATTCCAGGTACTGCTCAGCAGGAAATTGGGGGTATCCCCATGACTGAACCGCCGATTAAGGTTTTAGGCTTTTGGTTTGGAGTTCCTGATTTGGCATGTATGAACTGGGAGTTAGCTTTGTCCCATGCTGAGAAGAAAGTGAGTAGATGGAAGGGCTACCCTATGACTAAGAAAAAAGGGTTTACATGTACAGTATAAGACTTTCATTGTACCTCTTTTCTTACATGTTAGTCAACTTCATCCTTTGCCGGTTAAGTTAGGTGTGAAGATGTATAGTGTGGCTTTCCAATTGCTTTGGGGGAGCTGGCTGAACCCTATAAAATGAAATAGTACTTACTGGCCGGTTGGTCAAGGTGGCCTTAATATGTTAAATCCGGCAATTTTCTTTTTTTCCATGTTTCTATATGCTAATTTTGTGCCTATTTTACTGGGGAAACAATTAGATTGAGTTCCTCTGTTACAAGACAGATGCCTCTACTTTTGGCAGAGATGGGAAACCCAGCAGTGGGGAACATTTCAAGGTATCCCATGAGGTATGTCCCCTTATTTGATGGAAGTTTGTAGAAAGTTAAAAGCTTGGCATGTTACAACTTTAGAACTTTTACACAATACCAGGCAAATGGAGTACCAAACAATCATACATTTGGTGTGTTTTGTGGATCCTTGTCTTGTTCTGCCAGTCACTAGTGTTTCCTGAGGTCCTTGGACAATTGACTGAACCAAGGATCCCTCCTAAGGTGTGGGACTTTGTGTGGCTCTGTTGTCATTCTAGATTACATGTTCGGGGGCATCATTTTCATATAAGTATTTTGGAGAGATCCTGTTTAAGGGAGGGTTGTGGGGTGTATACTGAAACAAAGACACACCTTTTTTTTCAGTGTGGGTATATTAGAGATTTGTCGATGTGGGTAGATCCAAGAATTTACAATGTATGTTTTCTGTATACTCTGTATACTCTGTATAACATGAATCTCCTTCCTGTAACTTAAAATGCCAAACAAAACTTGAATAGCAAAAAAAAAAAAAGAGCTTTGTGGAAGTTATTGGCATCTTCTTGGGGTATGCCACAGTCGCAGGATATGGATTATGAGACTTTAATATACTGTATTTATTTAGTTTTTGTTGACCGGGTAAGCGCACTACACAAATCCTGCCTATTTTCAGACATGACCCGGGGGAGGGGGATACAGATGAATGCCAACTGACCTTGATCCACATTAAGCTGTCGGTGGTATTTTTCGTGAATGGAGGAAATTTGGCCATTGCAACAGGGAAATTCCCCTGCTCTTTTCGATAAGTGCCATGGGATTTTTAACATCCACCTGAACTACCACCAATCCAGGCTGATGGGACCTCGGTTTAACATCTCATCCGAAAGACGGCACCTCAGGAGTGCAGCACCCCCCTCAAGCAGCACTACAGTGTCAGTATTGGTATATTAACCCAAGTGCCTGGTGTGGGGATAGAACCCACAGCCTACTAATCTCCTGGCCTCAGAGGTGAGTGTGCTACCTGCTGAGCCACTGACACTATGGGCAGTACAGTCAGGATGTATGGAGGGGTTATAATAAGGGGACAACTCGAGTTGTATTGGTTATCATAAAATGGGTAATTTGGCAGACAAGATATCAATTTGTGTTACAGCAGAAACAGTTACCTTTATTAGGTATCAAGCTCAAAATAGAGCAGTAAGTTTGTCTGGTGTATGTTAAAGAACAAACTGCTTTATCGAGGCCTCTGATGCAAAATTGGTGGAGGAGTTGGGGCTTGGTTCCTTTTTTACAGATTTCTGCCTGATCGCGATGTGGAAGCTGGGTATTACTGATATGCTGGAAGGCGTTCTTCTTCCTACACAGCAATTTGGGGGGGAGGGGTTGTGTGGTGCAGTATATTCTTTGTTTCATGCTGCTCCTACTTACTTATGGTGACTGTGATCCAAGGTCTTCTATGGATCACAGCTGTCCCATTTTGAGCTGCACCTAGGTTTTTTTGGGATTTGTACCTTTATATGGTTGGTAGTGGGGGTCTGAGGCGTTTTCGTGGGATTTTGTCTTGTTTGGGCAGGTGGGGTATATATTTGGGCTATTGATTTTTTTGCATGATGTTTTGTATGTAATTCTGCTGATATTTGTGTTCTGTTGTGCTTTTTTCTGTATTATTTTGAAGTTTTGTCCAATAAACAATTCTCCTACTGTTCCTGTGAGCAATTCTTCCAAGATGACCACTCGGAGTGGGAGCTGTGATGAGATGGATGTTGTAGAGCCAGGGGAGCAGGCCTCCTCCCCTGCACTTGCTGTATCAGAGGCTCAAAATGATTCTGAAAACTTTCCAATCTCTGATTTAAATGAGGAAGGTTTAGAAGATATTTTTGTCTCAACAGAGGATTTTACTGTCAGTGCGACTACAAACAAGGAACTCTCCCTGAAGGAACAATGGGAAGGCTTTAAGCCCGAGGTTTGGTGGGTGGAGCAACTACATCACTCCCCCTTTGGACTTAAAGGTCACTCATCCTGGGCCCCTCCAGGATTAGTTTTTTGTTACTGCTCAAGGCTCTGTCAGCAGCCCCTTCACCCCGTACCTTGCTCATTTCTGTCTTTCCTCATTGCTGTCCCTGTTCCTTTGTACTGCCTCTGGCTGTTTCCATTCCCCGTCTCCTTGCTTCTTCTCTAATTGCTGCTACTCATGGCTGCTGGTCTGTTTCCCTGCTGCTCTTGTTCCCCTTGCCCATCCATTCCTTTGTCTCCCTCCCCCAGGTCACACTCTGTGGCCTGCTGTCTCTTGCTTGGGCGGTGTGTTTTATCCACCTCACGCTGTGCTAGCTTGCTCTTTGGGTGTTTCATCCATCTAGCTTCTCCCTCCTTTCTGCCGCTTCTGCGGCTCGTCCCTCTCAGCAACTTCTCCCCTTCCTTCCCATTGCTTTCATTTCTTTTCCTTCATTCTTCCATTTTGGTTCCCAGCTCATCCCTTTCTCATTCTTCGCTCCACCGCTTCTACTCAGTCTTGGGCTCCCTCCGACCATTGTTCCCATTGTACCACTCCCGCATCATGCTTGCCCCCACCTTGCTTGCTAGGGGCTGCTGTTCAGGCATGCTTTTGTTGCTGGGGTATCTGCCTGGGGCTGTGGGACTCATTCCTCTCGTCTGCTATGATTTCGCATAGGGAGCTTCTGCACTTCATTTTACCTTGCTCCGCTTGAGTTTGCTGATGTTCCTCATCCTGTTCTGATTGTTTCTAGATGCAGCAGCTGTTGGCTCCTTGCAATCGGTTGCTGGCCGTGTTCCTTGTTGCCCTCTACTTGGGGCCCTATGTCCGTAGGCATCCTCTCATTTCGGATACGGGGGGTGCTCTGCCTCATCCTGTTTGTTGCTGTTTCTTCTGCCATGTTGTCGGCTACCCATTCTCCATACCCTGCATAACTTCTCCGTTGTTAATCTCTGCATAACAACTAAACAAAAACATAAAAAAATAAAACATGTACTCGGGCTTCCTACATTAATTCTTATCAGGATCAGAAGCTTCCATCTACAAAGCTCAGTGGTGCACAGTGTTGCCACCTCTGACTTCTATTATTGGTTTTCTATGGCTTCTGCCTTTCACCTCTGTCTGTGCTGTACATTCTAGCCCCTTGCTCCACTTTGTTGGCTAGTGCTTTCTTTTCTACTGCTGTACGGTTGAGGAGCCTGTATGTTTTGTAGCGTATCCTGCTCTCCTCTGCTGTACCTCTTTGGCCCCACGGCTTCTCTTTTCCGCAGTTGCCCACTGCCTCTAGGGCCTTGCTTCACTCTTCTTGGTCTGTGCTCCTGGGTCATCAGGGCACTTGCCTTCCCTCTGGCCCTGCTAAACTGGCCTTACTTCATTCATTATATTACCTCTGTTATACCCTGCCTGCCATTCCTATGTCTGCTACTCCTGGACTACCAGCAGCCATCTCTAGCTTCTCATAGCCCCAGACATGCATGGGATAGACATAAAGGAATTCTGGAGGTCAGGTGTAAGGGGCAACAGACTTCTAGGAAAACATAAACTGAATTTACAAGCTCAAATGGGCAGACTGGGAAGGCCATAGGCCCTTATCTGCCGACACTGTCTATGTATCTATGTATCAGACTCATCATTCTCCATAGATTCCCTCTCACCCTTGCCACTGATCTCCTGTGGTTCTCATCCAGTATGGCCATCTCCAGTCTCGGCTTCTACTTGATATCACTTTGGGGCTTGCATGTGTCGGGTTCATGACTCAGGTCATCATTCATTCATTCATCCTTACCTTATCTTACTTCCTTGCTTTTGAGCATCTAGTTCCAGACAAAGGTCTCATCATTCACATGCCTTCCTTCATACCAGCCATCAGGATTCCCCTCCACTCCCCCTACTGCAGTTTTCATCCTGTACCGCCATCAAGGATTCACTCCAATTGTGGCCTTTATTCGATATTTCTTTTGGGCATATGTCATAGGGAGACCTGTTCCCCTTCTTGATTTCTGGGACATTCTGTTTTTACTGTCTTTCCCTCTCTCTGCTACATGTTATATTCCTGTCTCTGTTACTCTGTCTAAATTACGAAGACTATTGTGCAGCAGCGTTCTCTAGCTCTCCTGTAATGCTTCTCTTGTGATAGCAGCATGCTATTTCTTTTCTTTCAGCGGGCTGGCCACCTGCCATTTTCATTCTCCTGTCTGTCTCTTTACTGTCCTGTTCTACTTGTTTTGGGATGTCTTGGAACAGCTGCAAGGTTTGGCGCAAGTATCCCTAGGACCAGTACAAATCTGAAAGCTGACAGGGGTAGCTAGTATGAGCTACGTTACCGGCCCTCCCGTCTGTCACAGAGTTAAGAAGTTCGGTCATGTGGCTGTTATGGTACTACTGAAATGTCTGGCATTTGCTGTTTTTTTTTTATTTAATATGTACATGCAGACAATACCAGGGATTTGCATTCTGCAGTAAGAAGTAATTTGGGCATTTGTCTTTCTGTAATCAGACTAATCCAGCCAAAGACTGGTAAGTAAAAGATCCGCTAGCAGAATCAAGCAGCAATAGAAGTTCCGGTTTTCATTCTAAAATGTACAATTTGTATAAAATAGTATGGTAGTTAACATGTTAGCAGAAGTATGGCTACCATAAGCAGCTGAAGGATAAACAGGTTATATCTTTCCTTCTGCAATGTGGTGTTCCCCAGGGTTCGGTGCTTTCCCTCATGTTGTTTGCAGTGTATATGCTGCCCCTCAGAGACATTGTAAGAAGGTATGGGCTGAGGTTTCACTGCTATGCTGATGATACCCAGCTCTACCTTTCTTTTGCCCCAGACCAGGTTTGTGCTCTCTCGGTATTTAATAGCTGCCTCGCTGAAATCCAGGACTGGATGAATCTGAGCTGGTTAAAGTTGAACGCCGATAAGACTGAGGTTTTGGTTGTGGACCCGGGTCGTGGGTCAGGGGGGTTGGGGTCTGGTCAGCCCTCTGGCGTATTGGTAGGGGAAGATCCGATCCTTACCTCCGAACGGGTACGTAACCTTGGAGTGGTACTTGACAATGGGCTGACTCTTCATCATCAGGTGTCAGCAGTCGTTAAGTCCACATTTTACCATCTTAGGAATATCGCCAGGGTGAAACACCTTGTTCCGTCCAGCGATTTACCCATATTGGTCCATGCCTTCATGACATCTTGCCTTGACTATTGCAACTCCCTTTACCTGGGGCTTCCTGGGGTTGACATCCGCTGCTTGCAGCTAGTGCAGAACATTGCAGCAAGGTTAATGACAGGGGTAACTAGAAGGACACACATTACCCCTGTGCTGCGCGATCTGCACCGGCTGCCTATACAGTGCCAGATCACCTTTAAAGTAGGTCTTTTGACCTTAAAGCCCTCTGCGGACTCGGTCCTGACTGTTTGAAAGAGCTTGATTCCTTACACCCGTGCGACAGCTCCGTTTAGCCGACGAGGTTGCTAGAGGTTCAGAGGGTTGTATTGAAGTTTTCTGGGGCTAGGGCCTTTGGGTTCGTGGCCCCAACCCTCTGGAACTCTCTGCCTTGCCGGCTTAGAGAATGCACGACCGTGGAGGCCTTTAAGCGTGATTTCAAGACTTTTTTATGGAACAGGGCTTTTGGGGATTGATGCTGTTATCAACTGTTGGTTTTATATGTATATTTTGATTTTATGATTCATTTGTACAGTGCCTTGGTACTTGAAAGGCACTAAATAAATAAAGTTGTTTATTATTATTATTATTATTATTATCTGAAATGCTTACATTTTGTATATTTTGAAACGTATATCATCAGTGCAGGTTCCTGTGTCTGCCTCGTTTTCCTCCTCGCACATTCAAGGTGCCTCCTCTCATACTGTCATTGAGCTTCACTAAGAGCTGGCCAGCCCTCTCTTACTGTTATTTATGGTGAAGGGAACATAGGAGGAGTCACATGAACTGGAGTTGGAAAACGAGTCTCTTAAACTGAAGTCTTTTTAATAATCCTGTACTAGAATATAATGCTTATACTATTAGGACATGGTTGGAATATGTTACTAATTATTTTATGTGTTGTTAAGTGAAATAGCTGAATATAGCAAGATATGGGAGGAGCTTGCAAGTCATCTGATGTAACCTTGAGATATGAGGTGCTGATGCTAAAGCATTCAAGTCAGTGTATGTTGGACAGCACAAGGTTCAACAGCTCTAGCCTTTTCTAGAGTAGTCTTTGACTTGTGTCATTGATTTGCCACTACCTTTGGAGTATTTATTTTGTCAATTTACAGTATGTTCAGTTTCCATTTAGATTTTGTTTTCCTTTTAAATAAAAGTGGACTAAGAAGTCATTTTTGATTTACCTCATCAAGCTGGTGTCCAAGTCATCAATCCCACAAGCCTTCACAATTGGTGTCAGAAGTAGGACTGTGTTTGCTGGAGTTTACTTGGCATATTTCCAGGCAGCGGATGGACCAGCCCAATGATGGAAGATGAGCAGAGGCTTACTGAACCAGTGACAAGACCTAAAGGAAGAGCTGACTAGAAATATGATGGATAAGCTGGGTGAACCCCTATTACCTGGTCTTATGGATACAAAGAGAGAACGGCTAAAGGCAGAGCAGGCTGTAGAGGATGAAGATGAAGACCAACAGGGGGCTAATGCTGGAATTCAGAAGGAGGATGAACCCCCAGAATAGGTACATGAACTGTTGAGATGGCTGTGTTTAAAGCAGTTAGCAATGGACAAGGAAAGGGAAAGGGAAAGGGAACAAGAAAGGAGCGAACGAAGATGGCAAGAGACACTGAGAGTCATGCAAGCCATGAGTGCTCCATGAAGCCCTTCAAATACCTTAGACAATCCCAAAGACATAAAACTCACTAAACTGGGGGAACATGATGACATAGAATCCTACCTAACAACATCTGAACGGGTTGCAGGAGTATGTGGTTGGCCCCAAGAACAATGGGTCAAACACCTCGCACTGTATCTAACAGGGAAGGCTCAACTGGCCTATGGCAATATGGACAGCAGACAAGTAGATAATTATGATGCCATTAAAAGAGAGATTCTAAGGTGGTAAGATATCAGTGTGGGAGACATACCGGCAGAGGTTTTGGACTTATTGATTTCAGGCTACTGACCATCCCAGGGAGGTATACGTAAGACTGAAAGATATGTGCAATAAATGGCTACAACCTGGTGTAAAGACCCTGGATCAAGTGATGGAAGCTGTCATTGCTGAACAATTTATAAGAGTGTTGCCTCAGGATATCCAGTTATGGGTGAAAGAACACCGACCAGAGACAGCCGAGAAAGCCATTTCCCTTGCCGAAGATTATCTGACAGCCCGATCTTATACGAACAAAACCCAACCAGTCCTCACCCCTTCTTCATCCATGGTAAGACCCCCCTCTCCTGCTACCACTATGACTAATACTACTGACGCTGTTAATCAAGGGGTTGCTACAATTACACAGAGACCATTTAGACCTTTAAACCCTGACTTAATATGCAGAAACTTCCATGAGAAAGGTCATGTTGCCTGTTACTACCCTAAAAAATGCCCCGAGACTGTACATTTGGCCTTGGCTAATATGGGACATTATACCATCCCAGTGCAGGTTGGACAACAGACAGTTACAGGAATCATTGACTCTGGGAGTAAGCAGACCTTGGCACGATCAGAGTTGGTAGAAGGGGTACCTAAGAGCTCTACTAAGACTGGGGTGATATGCATTCATGGTGATATGCATTACTATCCAACGACCTCTTCGGAATTACAAAAGTCATTTGCAACACGAGAACTAAAAGTGGGCCTAGTCCCACAGTTGCCAGTACCTGAGTTGTTGGGGCAAGATCATCCTGACTTTGCTTGTTTTGTCCACTGGCAATTTGACTGCTGTAAGCACCAGGGCACAGAGTGAAAGAGAGAGACAGAATCCCTTGTTTTCATATGATGAGGACATTTTTAGAACCCCAGATAAAGACAGGAAAACAAAAAGGGAACGTCACCTGGACAAATTACAATGGACTCAAAAGCATACTATTGACCCTGAGACAGTTGAAACACCTATTGCTGATTTATCCAATGCCTGTGATTTTGACAATAAACAAAAGGCTGATGGTACACTAACCCCTTTTTATTCACAGGTAATCAATGGGGAGACAGAAAACAAAAGTGGTCCATGGTATACACTAAAGAAAAGATTACTGTATAGAGTATGTATAAATCCTAGAACTGGGGAGCAGGTGGATCAACTAATGGTACCTGAAGGGTATAGGGCTCAGATATTGCAGGTGGCCCATGATAACCCCATGGCTGGGCATTTAGGGAGAGA
The DNA here is from genome assembly GCA_016271365.2 of Neoceratodus forsteri. Classification (NCBI taxonomy): domain Eukaryota; kingdom Metazoa; phylum Chordata; order Ceratodontiformes; family Ceratodontidae; genus Neoceratodus; species Neoceratodus forsteri. Next base: position 766,065,938 of record CM057451.1, read on the forward strand.
CCATACGTTAAGCAGAATACTCCACCGATTCTTTTGGCCAGGAGTACACAAGCAGGTAGAGGATTATTGTTTAAGTTGTCCTGATTGCCAGAAGATAGCTAAAACAGGATGTAAAGGCACCATTCCTTACAACCTCTCCCCCAATTAGTACTCCTTTTGAATGGGTAGCAATGGATATCGTGGGCCCATTGCAGAAGTCTAAGAAAGGTAATAGATTTATCATAATCTTATGTGACTATAGTACTAAGTATCCTGAGGCTATCTCATTACGGACAGTCACTGCAAATAAAATAGCAGAGGAACTTATCAAAATCTTTAGTCGTCTAGGTATACCAAAAGAAATTATTATGGATAGTAGTACTAACTTTTGTTCTCAAATATTAAAAAGATTATATCAAGCCCTCGATGGTCATGCTATCCGTACTTCTCCTTATCATCCACAGACTGATGGCCTTGTTGAACAGTTCAATCAGACCTTAAAACAGATGTTAAGGAAATATGTACAAGACGAGGGTAAGGACTGGGACCTATGCCTCCCTTTCCTAATATTTGCTTACTGGGAGGTCCCACAGGCATCAACAGGGTATTCCCCCTTCGAGTTATTGTATGGGCGAAATCCCAGAGGGCCTCTAGACATAATGAAGGAAAAATGGGAAGAGGGGCAGGAAATAGGCCCCCCACTACACTCGACTTTCTGACTCAGATGAGGCCAAGGTTAATGAAATATGTGGAGGCAGCCCATAAAAAGGGGATACACCAACAAGGGAAACAGAAGACACTATATAATAGAGGGGTAGGCCATAAAGTGTTTCAGGTAAGGGATAAAGTTATTTTGCTGTTGCCATCTTCTGAGCATAAGTTGACAATGAAATGTCAAGGATCATATAATATTATCAAACAGTAACTTATGAAACTGAACTGCCAGATAGATGAGCGAAAAGAAAAATTTATCATGACAACCACCTGAAACCTTGGAAAGAGAGGACCCCCCACTAATTGCTATGTGTGTCCTGAGCAACCAGAAAGTGAATTGGTCATGGCATATAAAAGATTGGAAGGGATGGGAACCTTGGTACAAGTACCCATCAATCAGGATTCAGGAATCAGGAGTTGACTACAGTACAAAATCAAGAACTATAAAAAGTCTTGCAACACTATCACTTGATGTTTATTAATACCCCTGGGAGAACGGACCTGATTAAACATCATATAGAGGTATCAGAAGTTACACCTATCTGGGTGAAGCCTTATTGACTCCCTGAGAAAATAAGAGGGGAAGTTATAGATGAAATTAGAAAAATGCAACAGTTAAATTTTATAGAACCATTCAAAAGTGACTGGTGCATCCCCATGGTAATTGTAAATAAGAAAGAAGGAGGCATTCGGCTTTGCCTCGATTTTAAGAAATTGAATATGGTGTCCAAATTTGATAGCTATCATATGCCGAGAATTGATGACATTGTCGATTGTCTAGGGAATGTACCCTATATGACTACCTTGGATTCATCAAAAGGGTATTGGCAAATACCCCTAGATGACAAGTCCAAAGAAAAAACTGCTTTCAGCACACCAATTGAGCTGTTTCATTTTACTATGATGCCTTTTAGACTACATTGCATGCCTGCTACGTTTCAGCGGTTGATGGACAGAGTGTTACTGCTACAGTGACATGACATACAGTGCACCTATTTAGATGATGTCATCATTTTTAGACCGACCTGGCAAGATCATCTAACCCATCTAACATCTATCCTTCAAGCCCTGAAACAAGTAGGCCTCACTATTAATCCAACCAAGTATGCTGCAGCTATGCAGGAAACTAAATACTTGAGTTTTGTGATAGGAAAGGGATATATTAAACACGACATAGGAAAAACAGATGCTGAAGCCAAAATCCTAGATCCCTCACTAAGCAACATGTAAGATCTTTAAGTCAGGATTTCACAAAACTTTTTAAAGTACAAATGGACGCTTTCGCCACAGGGATAGGGGTAGTGCTATCTCAGGTTATAGATGGTGAGGAACACCCCATCCTGTATGTTAGCAGGAAGTTGCATGTACAAGAAACAAAATATGCGACTATTGATAAAGAATGTTTAGCAATCTGGGCAATTGAAGCCCTTAAATTCTATTTATGAAGTTCACAATTTGAACTGATTACGAATCATAATCCACTCTGCTGGCTCATGGTTATGAGGGATAAAAAACCGCGAATCATGAGGTGGTATCTCTCACTGCAGCCTTATAAATTTACAGTCAGACATAAGACTGGATCAGCATATAAAAATGCTGACTTTATGTCTTGTTTCGGCACAGATGTGGGTACAGAAACATTGGCACAATCAGACCTCGGGGTCTAGTTACTTATTGTTATAAGAAAAACAGGTTTTTATTACCTGTATATTTCTGGGACTCCAAGGAGGAGCTTTGGAAGAGGGTGGGCTGAAGCTCCATCTCTTCTCTCAGAAGAGATCTGATTTGTGCCAATGTTAGATAGGGAATCTGTGAAAGAAACCTTCAAAAACACTATTGAGGTATTTTGAGTCTTAAAGGGGAGGTATGTCATAGGGAGACCTGTTCCCCTCCTTGATTTCTGGGACATTCTGTTTTTACTGTCTTTCCCTCTCTCTGCTACATGTTATATTCCTATCTCTGTTACTCCATCTAAACTGCAAAGACTATTACGCAACAGTGTTCTGTAGTTCTCCTGTAATGCTTCTCTTGCGATAGCAGCATGCTGTTTCTTTTCTTTTGACTGGCTGGCCACCTGCCACTTTCATTCTTATGTCTGTCTCTTTACTGTCCTGTTCTTCCTGTGGGATGTCTCGGAACAGCTGCAAGGTTTGGGTCTAGTATCCCTAGGGCTGGTACAAAGCTGAAAGGCAACAGAGGTAGCTAGTATGAGCTACGTTACCGGCACTCCAGTCTGTCACAGGGTTAATGAGTTCGGTCATGCGGCTGTTATGGTACCACTGAAATGTCTGGCATTTGCTGTTTTTTTATTTAATGTGTACATGCAGACAGTACCAGGGAATTGCATTCTGCAGTAAGAAGTAATTTGGGCATTTGTCTTTGGTAACCGGACAACCTGTACAAAATACGGGGTAAAGTAAAAGACGCCCGCTCGCAGAATCGAGCAGCAATAGATTCTCCTTTTCGTTCTAAAATGTAGAGTTTGTATAAAATAGTATGGTAGTTAACATGTTAGCAGAAGTATGGCTACCATAAGCAGTTGAAGGATAAACAGGTTATATTTGAAATGCTTACATTTTGTATATTTTGAAACGTATATCACCAGTGCAGGCTCCTGCATTTGCCTTGGTTTCCTCATCGCACATTCAAGGTGCCTCCTCTCATACTGTCATTGAGCTTCACTAAGAGCCGGCCAGCCCTCTCTTACTGTTATTTATGGTGAAGGGAACGTAGGAGGAGGAGTCACATGAACTGGAGCTGGAAAACAAATCTCTTAAACTGAAGTCTTTTTAATAATCCTGTACTAGAATATAATGCTTATACTATTAGGACATGGTTGGAATATGTTACTAATTATTTTATTTGTTGTTAAGCGAAATAGCTGAATATAGCAAGATATGAGAGGAGCTTGCAAGTCATTTGATGTAACCTTGAGATATGAGGTGCTGATGTTAAAGCATTCAAGTCAGTGTATGTTGGACAGCACAAGGTTCAACAGCTCTAGCCTTGTCTAGAATAGTCTTTGACTTGTGTCATTGTTTTGTCACTACCTTTGGAGTATTTATTTTGCCACTTTACAGTATGTTCAGTTGCCATTTAGATTTAGTTTTCCTTTTAAATAAAAGTGGACAAAGAAGTCCTTTTTGATTTACCTCATCAAGCTGGTGTCCGAGCCATCAATCCCACAAGCCTTCAGAGCATACCTATCATGGCTCCTATGCCATACCTATCATGCATCATATGCCACCTCATCGAACCGCAGCCCTCCTGCCACATTCATTTATTTTTATTTATTTATTTATTTATTGAAGAAATCAGTTTACAACCTTTGAGTCATGGACTCGTCTACAAAGGTACCTCGTCGTAACGGGGGGGAGACAACAATTAAGTGAGTTAGAGACAGAGGTGAACATACGGGTGAAAATACATAAACACACTTGGAAATTACAGGCAGCAGCTATACAGGAACAGACATGTGTAAGGGTACACGCATTGTAACAAGGTAATAGATTCATCACATATCTAACAGCTAGTCTCAGACAAGTTATGTAGTGGGCGGGACCAGTTAGGTGGTTATAGGCAGTTACAGCAGCGGCTGTCAATAATATGCCTACGGAGGGTAGTTTTGAAGCAGCCAATTCCCGGAATCTTGGAGATAGATTCAGGAAGGGAGTTGAACCAAAGCGGGGCCTGGTGATGGAAAGACCTTTGGCAGAGAGATGTCCTGGCCCTGGGAACAACGAAAGTAGCAGTGGAGGACTTACGGGTGGGCAGGGGCCTGGTAGCCAACTGCAAGGGTCTGGAGACCCCCGGAGGGCAAAGGCCTGACATGGACTTTTTGGCCAGCAGGCAGGTTTGATATTTTAGTCTTTCCTCAAGAGTGAGTATATTTGTGGTGGAGTAAAGCAGACAGGTATGGGTTCTGCAGTGGGCACCAGTAAGAGCCTACAGGCTTTATTAACAGTTTGGACTTTTTGATAAGGCAGTGGTGTCAGCAGCAGCGTAGATATAGGGAGCCTGTAGTCAGCCAGAGAATAACACCGATGAGGTGATAGCTAGTTTTAGGGCAGGGTTCAGGGAGGCAGTCTTTGTGGCGGTAGAGAAGCCCAATCCTGGAGTTCATGGCAGATGACGGGGCTTTGGGTGGGCATGTGGAAAGTGAGGCCCGAGTCAAGGTGATGCCTAGGTACTTATAGGATGTTACAAGTTCAATAGGAAGGGGCATGCTGGTGGTGATGTGGAGGGGAAAGTCCTTGGCGCTGTTTTGCCGATGTGAGAAAAGCATGGATTTAGTTTTCTTTAGATTAAGGACTAGACGATGGTCATTGAACCATTTTTCGGTTTGAAGGAAGGTGCTTTGTAAAGAGGCTTGGAGAGGGAGGGGGTCCGGGTGAGTAGCTAGAATTACCGCGTCGTCTGCATATAGTAGTATTTTGCTGGAACAGGAGCTAGGAAGGGTGTTCAGGAATAGGCTGAAAAGGAATTAGGTCAAGGATCGAGCTCTGGGACCCCAGAGTGCAGGGTAGGTTGGAGGAGAAGGTTCCATTTAGCTTGACTCTTTGGGTCCTGTTGTGAAGATAGCTTGTGAACCACTTCAGGGGTTGGATGAGAGGCCCAGATTGCTCAGGGTGTAATAGCAGGGTGGCTCACACGTGTCAAAGGCCTTGGAAAGGTCAATGAAACCGCCTGTGAGCTGGCCCCTGTCTAGAGCGGAGTGTATGTGATGGGAGAATTCCAGGAGGGCAGTGGATATGCTATGGCCAGGATTTAAACCCATGTTGCTCCGGACATAGAAGGTTGTATTTAGTAAGGTAATCCGTGAGCTGGAGAGTTTATTATTTTTCTAGGGCTTTGGATAAGGGGGAGGATGGAGATTGGCCTGTAATTTGTTAGGCAGAGTCACGGTCACCAGACTTGTGGATGGGGGATTATTCAGCATGCTTCCAGGCCTCAGAAATTGGCCAAGGCTTAAGGATTTATTTATGATAAGCGTGAGGGGCAAACATGACATCTAGGGTGAGGCGGAGTATTTTGGAGTCAAGGGGGTCACTACTTGGGTTCTGCGAGGCAAGGGATCTTAATAAGAAGGGTTTGGCATCATCTGGTGTGATCATTTGGAAGTGGAATTGTGGTCTGGAGGTGGGAGTAGGATTGGGTGTGGAGACCGGGTCAAAAAAGTGGGCAGGAAGGACAGCACTTAAATCTGTGAAGGTATTCATCAAGTTCCTGACTTTGGTCGTCATTTGAGCATACCTATCATGAATCATATGCCACCTCATCGAACTACAGCAGATTCGACTACTTCACCTTGACTTGTCCTGTGTCTTGATTCCTTACCTCAAGGTTTATCTATTTATCACTTACTTGCACATTCCTATCATTGAATCCTATGCTACCTCATCGACTCTGACCTCAGGGTCTAGTCATGTATATCGCATACTTAAGCCTACCTTTTCGGCCTCAGTGTCCAGCCGGTCTGCATTATCCTCAGTCTCCTAGTGTGCACATCCAGATGCACCTTGCTCCTCTGACTTCTACATGGATCGACTCCTTCCCATCGTCAATTCGAGCATACACCTCTTGGGTCCCTGCTGCCTCACGTTCCCTCTTTGATCTGTGCTTTCTTTTTGGGAGTTTTCCCTATTCCATCATCATCTTCCCTACTTGTATCCCTCTCATTAACAAATCCTTCTCTTTAACGACATATGTCCTCAAATCAAATGTTGTCAGCCTGGAGGGAAGGTAACCTAGGCCTTGAATCCCCAGAGGTTTCCTCCTGAAAGGGGATTTCTCCTCTCCTCCGTGCCAATGGTCATAATATTAGTTAGAGTTAGTGCTTTCTTCAGTTAATTAGTTAGGTTCCACCATTGGATGGAGGTGGATGGAGGCCCCCAGCTTTTCCCTCTCTCCTTAGGAAGTCGGCCCTTATCATCATCTCAGAATTCGTTCGTTCATCATCCTCGCCTCTTTAATGCTTGACACCTTTGGGTATTCTTTTTGGGCTTCTTTCTAACCTACCTTTAGCCGATGCAATCATTCCCATGGCACCTGTAGGGGGGAACCCTACTCTAGGGTTCCTTGTGTCGTACCCTTACACAGTGGTATATCCCACAAATAGAGATGTGGAAAGCCACAAAGCAAATCAAGTTACGCAAGCATCTCATCTCATCTAGTCATGTAAGCAGATTGAAATATTGACTAAAATAATTTCCGAGGAGGAAATACAAGCCCTAAAGAAGAAACAGCTTAAGGAAGATATTGACAAACTGAAAGCAGCGTGAGCATCTATCACTGGGCATGGCTCAGTTGTCCAACAGAATTCCTTAGTTCACGATGCAGCCAAATTGGGAGAAACATAAAACCCTGCACACAAGGTAGAACTGATCCTTACTCTTTTTCTAAAATGGCTGGCAGCAGAAACACCTCAGATGGTGTGTGCCCAGAGCCGAAAGAGTTAGCCCGTGGCAATAAGGATAAAAGTGATGTTGAATATAAAGAAAAAAAAGTCTCTGCTTGTTCCAAAACAAGCTATTGTACACCCCAACATAAATACAAGAGAGCATCCTGGTTGAGATGCTAGTGCAACTAAACAAAGTACTGTGAGTGCCTTACCAGGTAATCCCACAATGGTTACAGGTTCCTTGGATAACCAACTCTTCTTACAATCCAACAAGCAAAACTAAAACAGACTGTTGGTGTTCTCCTTCACTGCAAGAGGCCTGGCAGGAAAAATTGCAACTAGGGATGATCTGAAACAAAAAAGAGATGCTATGACTTTGGCAAAAAGAAACATTTCTGCCAATTTACCTGGCCCATCTAAGGATATTCCAAAACTGTGTTAGTTAACAAATGCAACATTAAATCAACCCCTGTCTACCACCTCAGCTATGCAAGCTGTCTATTCTGTGAACTCTGGACAAACAGACGCCTTCTCACAATGGTCTCCTGAGAAAGTCTTACTGGAAGCTGGATGGACTAGATTGGAAAACAGCCAGTGACTACCTGACCCAAGCTGGACCCCAAGCCCTCTAGCCTCCCCGAATGGAACCCACAAATAACTCGTATTCCCTCCCAGGCTGAAAACCAAAACTGTGGAAAAGAAATCCCTGGGTCAAACTGCAAATTTCTACCTGTAAACGATTTACAGGCTCAAAAACAAAGCAAGGAAGTAGGTGCTAAGGACTCCGCCCCACCCCTCTTCCTGAAATGGTGTACCCAGCGACTTCTAAAAACCAAGGCTTATTGAAAAGGGCCCAAGAAGAACCTAACCAGCAGAAACCGCTACTGTCAGAACCGTTTCAAAGAACAAAAAAAGAGGCTGCCCCCAGAAGGCATGCCGTTAGAATTAGATACAAAGGTGGACTAGAAGATAGACCAGATAGACATTATGTAGGGAGAACCATCCTGAAAGAATCTTTACGTTTCACACCTAGAGAAGTATATGCTTTCATAAATATATCTGGCGAAGATAATTATGATGTAAGCTTTCATTCTCCCTATGCATTAGAACTTTTTTGGGAGTGATACAAACAAGTGAAATTTTCCCCCATGTGGACCCCTTTTTTTGTGATTCCCCTGACAAAACCTTTAATTAAGTTTGTTATGGTTATGTTCAGGAATGAGGGGGTCCACGTTGAGGACATTACTTACTGGCTAAATCAGAAATGAGAGATCTTAAGTGCCCCCTAACCCATACTAGACTTAGAACGTTTCTGGATGGGGAGTTGGAAATATGAAGTGAAGCTACGCCAGATAGAGGCTGGGGTAGAACACATCCCAAATTAGTTTTTGTTAGACAGAGACAGAGGAGTCTGCTTTTATTCAGGTCAACCCCGGGCCTGTTACAAATGCAGATACAGGACACATTTATCAAGCATATGTGATAAACCCAGGTGCGACAACTGTGAGGAAACTAACGATCTAGAGAGAAATAGCGTTTTGGAAATCCAAGCAAGGTTCCAAGAACTTGCCAGAGTCTGCCGGGATAATGGATGTAACATTTCCTTTTCTGAGATATTGCCAGTACCGAAGACCTCGGTGGAGAAAAAAATGAAGATCACAGAGGTTAATGACCGGCTCAGGAAGTGGGGTGAAGAGACTAGGTTGGGGGTGTTAGGGAACTGGAAAGGAGTTTGGGAGGATAAGGGACTATATGCCAAGGACAGGCTTCATCTTGCCCCATTAGGGAAGTCCTTAAACAGGGGATGGCTGACTACATTCAAGAAAGGTGGGGTTTAAACTTGTGAGGGGGGGAAGGGATAAGGAAGGGGCTGACCAGAAGCCCTCTCCTCCAGATGAGGGAGTAGCCTTCAAACCCAAGGAGGGAGGGAAACAGACTGGGGTGGAGGTTTCAGGAGGAGCAGAGGAGGATGGAAGTATAAGGAACCTGGGTGGGGTTAAACAAGGAGATCAGGGATAAGGGTGGGGGTTGGTGTTAGTAAATGCCAGGAGCTTGGGAAACAGGTTGCCAGAGTTCCAGGCCATGCTGTTCGGGAAGGGTAGATGGTGGCGGGTCACAGAGACGCGGGCCTACAAAAAACATGACTGGGACCAAAACGGCGGGAGTACACCACGCTTTAGGAAGGATAGAAAGGAGGCAGATGGGTGGAGTGGCTATGTTCATTAGAGATGACATAGAAATTGCTAGGGTAGAAGAGGCAGAGGAAATGTGGAGGCCTTATGGGTCACCTTACGATCCCCAGCAGGAGATAAGGTCAAGCTGGGTGTAGTATATAGGCCCCGGATGGGTGATGTTCTGGAGGATGGTTTGCTGGACAACATCATTGCCCAGTGTGGACCAAAAGTGGAAGGAGTGGTGTTGATGGGGGACCTTAATATGCCAGGTACAAACTGGGGAACCATGTCCTCTAAGGTGGCCAAGGAACAGAGGCTGATGGACAACTTCCAGGATGTGTTCTTAACACAGCATGTGATGGAGCCCACAAGGGAGGGGCATGTCCTGGACGTGGTTCTGGCAGATGGGGATCTAATAAGGGACATGGTTGTAGAGGATCCCCTGACTGGGAGTGACCACAATACTGTCTGGTTTCAAATAAGCATGGGGGAAGGGGGGATCTAGGACACTGGCAGTGGACTTCAGGGGGGCAAACTTTGTGGGCATGGGAAATATTCTCAAGGATCACTTGAAAGGAATTACATCAATGACAAATGTGGAAAAGAGATGGGAGGTCATAAACCGGGGACTTCATGAGGCAGTCAGGACCTGCGCTAAGGTGAAACATATGGGAGCAAGGTCACATAAACCATGCTGGTGGTCCAGTGAGGTTCTAGTAGCGGTCAGCGAAAAGAAGGCGGCCTACAAAAAATATAAAACAACAAGAGGGGATAGGGAAAAAAATGTACTATCTTGCATCTAGAAAAGTCACCCAGATGGTGAGGGGGGCAAAGTCCAGTAAAGAGCAGTGGCTGGCACAGGGGATACATGGAGGGGAAAAGGGGTTCTTCCGGTACATTGGGGAGTGGAGAAAATCTAAGGGCCATCTCAGCAGACTGAGATCAGAAGGAGGGTGGGTGGAAGAGGCGAGGGACCAGGCAGAGGTATTTAACGAGCACTTTGCCTCTGTGTTCACTAGGGAGGGGGATAGGATATCTACAAAGCAAAGCACAATGGGGATTGAAGCGGCAGTGAGTGGGATCGGGGGAGCAACAGAAATGGAGCAAGAGGAAGGGAGAAGTACCCCAGGGGTGTCACATCAGGATAAGGATAAAAAGGCCAGTAAGGTGGAGGGGACGGATGATGCTATCTCTGCCAAAAGGGTGTGGTTAGCCCTCAAGGCCCTAAAGAAGGACAAATCTCCTGGGCCGGATGGCATTCATCCAAGAGTACTATGGGAATTGGCAGACATACTGGCTGCACCCCTGGCGGAGCTCTTCAACAGGTCACTTGAGACAGGGAGGGTACCCAGGGATTGGTGAGAGGCACATGTGGTGCTAATCCATAAAGGGGGTTGAGGAGTACAGGTAACTATAGACCCATCAGTTTGACCTCAGTGGTGGGAAAATTAATGGAGAGTATACTAAAGGAATGATTGGGGGTATACTTGGAGGAGGTGGGAGGTCTTGCTAGTCGGCAACATGGGTTTGTGCCAGGCAGATCATGTCAGACCAATCTTGTGGAGTTCTACGAATGGGTAACATCAGAATTGGACAGGGGAAAGCCTGTGGATGTATTATTCTTGGACTTCAGCAAGGCGTTTGATCTGTCCCCCACAATGGTCTGGTGGAGAAACTGATTGGGTTGAGAGTAGGCCCTTTGATGGTCAGATGGATTGAAAACTTGCTAGCTGGATGCACCCAGAGAGTAGTGGTCGGTGGGGAGCTCTCGAACCCTAGAGAGGTTGGTGGTGGGGTACCGCAGGGCTCGGTCCTGGGTCCAATCCTGTTTAATGCATACATATCGGACATCAGGGAGGGTATAAGGTGTGAAATGAGTCTCTTCACTGATGACTCCAAGATGGGAGCAGTAGTTGAGGGAGAAGAGGGAGGTTGGCCTGCAAGGACCTGGACACTCGGAAAGCTGGGCTCCACACATGGACATTAAATTTCAATATCAGCAAGTGCAAGGTGTTACATCTTGGGCGGGGAAACCCTAAACACAGGTACACCCCGAGAGGGGAGGCGTTGGAGGCCTCAATAGGGGAAAAAGACCTAGGGGACATGGTGGATGCATGTATGAATAAATCTGAGCAGTGCAGGAGAACGGCTAGCAAGGCAAATGGGATGTTAGGATGCATCGTAAGGGGGATCAACTCTAGGAGCAAGGAAGTGATTCTGCTGTTGTGCAATGGACTGGTTAGACCACGCCTTGAGTACTGTGTACAGTACTGGAGACCACACTTGAAGAGAGACATACAGCTCCTGGAGAGGGTACAGAGGAGGGTAACTAAGAAGAAACGAGGACCAGGGGATTTTACATATGACGACAGACTTGAGGAGCTCTGCCTGTTTTCATTGGAGGAGAGGAGAGACAGGGGGGACATGATTGAGGTCTTCAAGTACCTCAAGGGAATAAATAGGGTAAACATGGAGGGGATCTTTAGACTAAAGCAGGGAGGTATCACTAGAGGGCATGGTTTGAAGTTGGAAGGTGGAAGGGTGAGGGGGGAAAGAAGAGGAGGTTTTTCACTGAGAAAGTGGTGGACCCTTGGAATGCACTGCCTGGCAAGCTGGTTCAGAGGTCCACAGTGGAGGACTTCAAGAGAGGGTGGGACAGACACAGAAAGTGGATGTATCAGATGAAGGCCTGTCCCAGGGGGGTGGGGATGGATGATAGGGGTTTCTGGAACATGGGGGGGGGAGGGCCTTGGCACCCAACTAGGGATCTGAGGTTCGAGCAGATTTACATTGTTTCTCACTGGCAGGAGTCAGAGAGTGGTGTCTGGGATTTTTTTCTTGGACCCATTCTCCCTGCCATGTGGGGTACCCCAAGGTTCAGTGCTGTCCCCCATGTTGTTTACAGCATACATGCTGCCCCTCAGAGACATTGTAAGATGGTACGGGCTGAGGTTTCACTGCTATGCTGATGATACCCAGCTCTACCTGTTTTTTGCTCCCGACCAGGATAAGCCCTCTTGGTATTTAATACCTGCCTTGCTGAAATCCAGGTCTGGATGAACTTAAGCTGGTTAAAGTTGAACGCCGGAAGGACGGAGGTGATGATTGTGGACCCTGGTAGCCAGATAGAGGAGTTGTGGGCTGATCAGCCTTCTGGAATTTTTCTTGGGGGCTCTCAGATCCTATTCTCTGAATGGGTGCGTAACTTGAGGGTTGTGCTTGACAATGGGCTGACTTTACAAGCTCAGGTGTCAGCCATCGACAAGACCTCCTTTTATCATTTTAGGAATATCTCCAGGATTAGGCACCTGGTTCCGTCTGGGGACTTGCATACATTGGTCCATGCTTTTGTGATCTTGCACCTTGATTATTGCAACTCCCTGTACTTAGGGCTTTCTGGGTTGATATCCGCTGCCTGCAGCTTGTGCAGAACACAGCAGCATGATTGCTGATTGGGGTTTCCCAAGCTTCTCATATTACTCCTGTGCTGCTCAATCTGCACTGGCTGCCAGTTAGGTGGTGGATCAGCTTTAAAGTTGGTTTACTGACTTAGAAAGCCCTACATGGACTGGGCCCTGACAACCTGAAAGAGCTTCTGGTGCCTTACTGCCCAGTGCAACTGTTGCATTTGGCTGATGAGGGGTTGCTGGATGTGCCAAGGGTGTTTTTTGAAATCTTCTGGGGCCCGTGCATTTATACACGTGGCCCCGACCCTTTGGAATTCTCTACTCCGTCAGCTTCGGGAGTGCACGATCGAGGAGGGGTTTAAACAGGCACTGAAAACCTTTTTATGGTGCCATGCCTTTGGTGGCTCTGAATAATCTGGATCCTCTGTTTTATCTTACTGTTATGTTTCTTGTTTTTATTATGATCATTCTTATCATTTTGTAAAGCGCCTTGACAATTGAAAGGTGCTTGTGTGAAATAAAATGTATTATTATTATTATTATTATTATGCCTTCTTTACTACCCGTCTTGACTACTGCAATGCCCTCTACCTAGGGCTGTTTGGGGTTGATATCCACTGCTTGCAGCTGGCGCAAAATGCTGCAGCCAGGCTGGTGACTGGTACTTCTCAGTCCAGTCACATAACGCCTGTGCTGCGTGGACTGCACTGGCTGCCAGTTCAGTGGCGGATTACCTAGAAGGTAGGCTTGCTTACCTTTAAAGCCCTACATGAACAGGGACCCGACTACCTGAAAGATCTCCTGACTCCCTACTCCCCCAATTGTCCTCTCTGATCCATCAACGAGGGATTGCTAGACATTCCCAGGGTTCGTCTAAAAACATCTGGAGCTCGTACTTTTTCTTTTGCAGCACCAACCTTGTGGAATTCTCTACTTCGTAGGTTAAGAGAATGTCTGACCATCAGTAGTTTTAAGTCTATGTTAAAAATGTATTTATTTTCTCTGGCTTTCCCAGACTGATTTTTAAATAATTTATATTGCTGTATGTTTGCACATTTGTGGTTTATACTCTGTAAAGTGCCTTGATATTGAAAGGCACCAAATAAATAAAGATTGACTTGACTTGACTAGAATCAGATTCCCAGGCTCCTTCCCAAGAAAACACTATATCCAGCACTACTCCTGTGGGGTACAGAGGGAAGAAAAAGATAAAAAGGAAAAACAGAAACAGAGAATTTGACAGTAGATAAGGACCGCTTGGCCCACCTAGTCTTCCCATTTCCCTACCTAATGAGTAAGCTGCAGAGCTTAGTTAACCAACCCCTAAATATGACCCCCTGACAATCAAACACCCTTTCATCTAGGATCCTTGAATATCCATAGTATGCCAAAAGACAGGCCACACTTCAATACGTCCATGACCTAGGTGTAGATTTATGTCTATTACAAGAAACTTGGATGCACTCTATAGACCAAGCCTGCCTTTTCCAGTCAGAATGGATATGAGTACCGTCCTACTCATCTTTTGGCACAGACAAAGCGGATAGCGAATAGTGTAGCCATTATTTTTACTTCATTCGCTTTCTCTCTCTCAAAACTTATTGACTTAATCCCTGGCAGGCTACTAATATTAGATGGCTTATGGCATACTTCCCCATACAGAATTATTATAGTATGTGGGCCCCAAACAAAAGCTGAATGAGTGGAGCTGTTCTCCTCATTGCAACCATACTTAGTGTATTCTGGGAATATTCTATTAGGGAGAGATTTTAACTGTGACATCCCTGACCCAGCTAAAAGTACAAAAGGAAAAAAAAACTTATTGTGACGAAAACGCTTTACCTTGGCAGAGTTAGTAAATTGCAAAAACTTTCAGGTAAAAGGCCCAGAGTTTACATGCAAAAGAGGTAAATTCATATCAACGATAGACCATGTTTACATTTCCCAAGGACTATTACCGCCCTTTCTAGAAATAATCCCCATGAAATTATCCAATCACCTTCTCTTAAAGCTGTCCTTTTTTGATAATCGTAACAGCAAACCTCCAAATAGGTGGAAATTAAATTCTGCTTGTCTCTCAGATACAAATGTAAAAAAGGAAATTAAATTATTGTTACAAGCCAGATTATCAGTCTTATTTTTATATGACAATATTGGGGAATGGTGGAAGGATACAAAAGAAGACCTAAGAACATGGTTCATGAAATATGGAAAAAAACAATCCAATATAACATTTTTTAAATATTTACAGTTACGGAGCCACCTTCAACATTTATATACCCTCACCCACACTACACAATTTGATTATTCGTCACAGATTGAACAAATTAAAGTACAAATGAAGGAATTCCAATATGATAGAGCCAAAACTATAAATGCCATGCTGCAGTATGGCACACAAAAATCCATAACTGGAGACCCTATGGATGCCTGTAAAAGTAGAAAGCTAGCCACCAGATGTGATAGTCTTATAGGAAGCACTAGAAATTTAGCAGACTCCATAGAAGATCAATTCCATATAATCAAGGAACATATTCTTTCCCATGCTGCAGAATCCCCTCCCTCAGAAAAAGAAATAGAAGCATATTTTCAGGGTTTACCCCTCCCCAACCTCTCTGAGATATGGATAATGACTTCGTGTTACCCATTACCATTTCTGAAATAGAGAAAGCCATTCGATTATTAAAACTAGGTACTTCAAAAGGTCCTGACAGGCTCCCTTATGAGCTATATAATACTTTTCTGCCAGATATAGCACTATGCCTTGAAGGAGTATATTCATATTTTCTGAAATCCCCAGAAATACCCTCTTTTTTTTATGTCAGGCATAGTAACCTTTCTCTTTAAATCCGGTGATAGGCAACAAATAATTTTTAATTTTGATCTTAAAATACTGTCACAGATCTTAAAAAACAGACTAAGACAAAATGCAAAAATATTAATATCCCAGACCCAGTTCTGTGGCATTCCTGAATGGAAAAGTCAAGGAGCGCTAATGATTATCAGAGACATAATAGAAAACACCTTTAATCAAAAGAAAAATGGTTGCATTCTCCTTAGACCTATGTAAAGCTTTTGGTAGGGTTCACCATCCCTTTCTTTTTGCATCCTTAAAACACTATGGTATCCCCCAAGAATGTATTGGATGGGTAAAGTTATTATGCTGTACAGCATAATTTCAACCTTTAAAGTGATTTTGTGAACTTTGGGGCATGTAATAAAGATTGCAAGTGTTCTTGGTGCAATAATCAATGATGTGCAGTTTAAAATGTCTAAAACGTTCATTAACATGTTATTTTTAATAGTTTTAGCTGTCTGTCTTGGCTATGCCTCCTAATTTCTTTTCCTGAGCGTGCTGAATCGGTGTGACATCACGGCAGGGAAACAAACATGACGGACCACACCCTCGACTCATCCGAGTGCTTTGATAGCCCCGTAGAATCCTCCAGTGAAAATGACTCCTCTGAGGTCGTGGTGGAATTTGAAGGGGACAATACGGATCCTTATTGTGATGACACTTGTGTCACAGATGCAAGTAGCATGTCTACTGAATCTGAAGACAGCGAGGAAGACAGTGGATGATGGCTGCTTCCTAACAAAAGCATGTGTCGGCTGGGAAACACAGAATGGTAATGAGCTCTGCAATTGTTGTTCCACACTTTTACTTGTGCATTGAAATTGTTTTCGGTTGTCGATGCATACTTCTGTAGACATTTCTCCCTTCTGTTTTTTTTTTTTTTTTACTATTTGAATCACGATGGCTGTTATCCTGCAGAGCTTCACAGTTGTGAGGAAGACCCCCAACAAACCCTCCTTACAACAGTGGCTATGAATTTCAGATGACAATGCTATGGTTCTATGCTAATGTACATATTTTTGTGAATATACTGTAACAATAAAATCAGTATTTGAAGCAGGGCCCATGTAGACTGGGTATCCAACATGAGTACTGCAGCAGTCATATGTAACATACTGAAATGGTCTCATACTTGTTTGCTTTGTAACTGCAGTCCCTGGATTCTGTGTTGTCCATGCTGCCATCTCCATAATTTTTGGGGTGGTCTCACTGGTCCCTGAATGCTACTGCCAATGTCCCAGCACAGTTTTATTGATCTTGCTCCGATTGAGGAACTGTGTTCCCGGGGAGCATTACTTAGGAGACCAAGATGACTGTTGTATAGGTTCAGTGTTACCACTTATGTGCTCCCCTGGCAACACTCCTCAATGTCTTTTGCCTTTACATTTCCTCTTGTAATTCAGTAATGAACCCCACCAAACTCCTCCCGATATGACTCCACTTCACATTAGGTGTTCCGTTGTTGCACCACCGATCTTGACGCTGGTATCTCTGATGTGTAATATTGAGTAATATCGAGTAAGTAAGCCTTTCTCGATGTCATGTGGTCGTCATGCTGTGATGTTATATGTGTGTGTGGGGTAGGTTCACTGTTATGGCGATATTCTGTTTTCAGGGACAGGTACTGGGTTACAAGCTGTGCTGTTTCCTATACTTAATCAGGATGCCTAGGTCATTATTTCACAGTTCATCCATGAAGGTGCTAAAACAAGCTAGGATGCTTGCTTTCATAGTGGAGGGTTTTGTCACACCCAGCGATGCATCACTTGCATTTTTTTGGCTTGATTTGAAGGGTTGGGGGTGGATGGTGGAGCCTCTTGTATTATTGATGAGGCAACTTGACAGCTTTGTGGTGGTTCACAACCTATAAAATGCAGTCTCACACACACACATATGCACACCATATTTGATTTGCTTACCTATTATCTGTGTGTGTCTTTCTCTCTCTCTCAATCATTCTTCTCTGGCTGGTGGATGTGCTCAAGTATTTATTAGGCCTGCCTGCTATTGGCTTGTACAGACATACACAGTATTGCACAGAATATAGTGTACTCTACAATTCTGGAGTGCCACTTATCACACACACACACAGGCACACAACAGTCAACATACACACACACACACACACACTCACTCCACCAAAGCCACACTGGGTGCACGAATAAACTGTCTTTGCATTCCTTTATCTCTATCTCTCGTTCTCCTCTGGCTGGTGGCACAAGTGAAACATGTTTGTCCACCCTGCTCTTACCCTGTGTCTGCACACAGCCACAGTTAGGAATACTGTTTTTCTTATGTTATTTTACCAGATTATTTCTGTTTGTAACACAACACTGTCTGTAGCTCCCTCTTTCCTTTCTGCATGTTGTCATAATACTGTGATTTTTGTTGGCAACGGTGACCCTTCACTGTGAGCCTGCACACACACACACACGGATATACTGTGTGGATGAATAAACTTTATGGTTTCTGTGACCACCGCCTTTTACTTTTTCTGCCTACTACCTTTATCTCACTCATTCTCCTCTGGCTGGTGGACCTGCTCAACCATTTAGTTTTCCAGCCTGCTATTGGCCTGTGCTCACTTCATTCCTTTGTTTTGATCTCTATTTCTCCACAGGCTGGTGACAGAAGTAAAACATATTTTGCCAGCCTGCTCATGCACTGTGTCCACACACGGATACACTTTGGCCAGCAAAATACTGTATTTCTGATGCTATGTTACCATAAGAGTTTTGTGTGGACTACAGTACTGTCACTGTCTCTCTCAACTTCCTCCTGTGGATGGTAGCATAATATAAACAATTCTTTGTCGTCATTCTGCTTGCCCTGTGAGCGTGTGCATGCACAAAAACAAACACACACACACACACTCTGGGTTGACGAGCACAGTTTGTGTGTTTTGTCTGCGATCACTACATTTGACTTTATTCACCTATAATCTGCATCTCTTCCTGCTCTAGCTGCTGGCTGTTGTCCAGCATGTATCTGACAAGCCTGCTATTGGCCTGTGCACACACAGCACCACTGTGCCACATAATACATAGTACTAGTGAATTGCTGGAGGGTACCACCTATGAGTGTCCCCACATACACAATCACTCTCTTACTTATCTGCATGGTGGCTCATGTGTAACACTTATTTTGTCCAACTTGCTCCTGTTCTGCATACACACTTACTTCCTCTATGGGTCCACAAATGTACTATAATTACTGATGACCATAAATATCAATCAGAACAATGTTTTTTTTTTTTTTAAAGAATAGCAACCTGATTTCAGGTTATTATGCTCCAAAGGCAATAATAATAATAATTTTATTTGTATAGCACCTTTCAGTATATCAAGGTGCTGAACAGTTTTAAAAACAAGTTCAAAACTCTAAACAAAAGTAATAAAAACATCCATAAAAAGATCAGCATATCATCATAATAACAAATTTATAATAAAATCCAAACATAATAAAATAACTTAAGTATCTGAGAAGGCCATATTCCATAAATATGTTTTCAGATCTTTCTTGAATAACTCCACGGAGGTGCACTGCTGTAACCGGCATGGTAGAGAATTCCAAAGAGTGGATGCAGCATGCGAAAACACTCTGCTGCCAGAAGATTTTAAACTCACTCTTGGAATCTCTAACAACCCCATGTCAGCTGAACGGAGTGATCGGTCAGGGCAGTAAGGGACCAGGAGGTCTTTCAGATAGGATGGACCCTGATCATGAAGGTCTTTGAAAGTCAATAAAATGACTTTAAATGTGATCCGCCACTGTATAGGAAGCCAGTGCAGTTCGCGCAGCACTAGAGTGATATGACAAGACCTACTTGTCCCAGTCAACACCCGGGCTGCAGCATTCTGCACCAGCTGTAGGCGACGGATTACAACCCCAGAAAGCCCAAAGTAAAGGGCGTTGCAGTAGTCCAGGCACGAAGATACAAAAGCGTGTACCAACGTTGGCAAGGAGTCAGATGGAACAAGGTGCTTAACCCTGGCAGTGTTCCTAAGATGATAAAAGGAAGTCTTGACAACGGCTGACACCTGGGACTTAAGAGTCAGCCTGTCGCCAAGAATAAACCCAAGGTTACGCGACCTGCTCTGAGGACGGGAGAGACACACCACCAAGGAAAATTCGGATGGTGCGCCAGTACCCGCCTCTCAATCTGACCACCTGGGTCCACTACCAGAACCTCTGTTTTCTCCAAGTTCAACTTTAGCCAACTAGAATCCATCCAGTCTTGGATCTCCCCCAGACAGTTGTTAAACACCGAGAGAGCTCCATCCTGGTTGGGTGCAAAGGACAGATATAGCTGGGTATCATCCGCATACCAGTGAAACCTCAGCCCATATCGTCTTATGAGACTTCCGTGGGGCAGCATATACACTGCAAACAACATGAGTGACAGCACAGATCCCTGAGGCACTCCACACAACAAAGAAATTGGGTCAGAGGAAAAAATCCCCGGCACAACTCTTTGTGATCTCCCGGTGAGGAATGACGTGAACCATTGAAGAACGGTTCCAGACATTCCACAAATTTGCCTCAGGCGAGCTAATAACACAATGTGGTCCACAGTGTCAAAAGCTGCAGAGAGATCAAGAAGAACAAGAATGGAGCGTTTCTTCTGATCCCTCACCATCAGAAGATCATTTAACACCCGAACCAGCGCAGTCTCGGTGCTGTGTCTTTTCCGGAAGCCAGATTGGAAGGATTCGTAGACATTATGGATGGTTAAATGGTCATCCAATTGAACAGCTGCAACCTTCTCAATAACCTTCCCGATAAAGGGGAGGTTAGAGATAGGCCGGTAGTTTGAAAAATAGTCTGGGTCCAAGGAAGCTTTCTTCAAAAGAGGAGTCACCACTGCCTCTTTCAGGGAGCAAGAAAACTCACCTGACTCCAGGGAGCACCAGACTATTTGCGCCAGGACCGGACCGATGATATCAGAACAGCCCAAAATGAGGGGAGTCGGTCCGGGATCCAAACCACAACTTGTGGGACACATAATATGGACAATCCGCATAATGTCCATGAACTCAAGTGGACGAAAGGACCTCCAGGAGAATTGGGGCACTGTGATCCCACGCTGTCCAACAGCATCACCCTTAGAGGTTGCCGGGCACAGGTTCTCCTTGATGTCAGCCACTTTAGTTGCAAAGTATAGAGCGAGCTCATCGCACTCTACTTTCGAAAAAGCTTTCCGAACTTTCAGGCAGGCTGGGTTACACAGTCTGTCTACAGTTCAAAACAGTTGAGCCAGTCAATTCTGAGCAACTGCAATCTCCCTGGACAGGAATTCTGCCTTCTTATGGGTGATTGCAGATTGATAGCTTACATAATCTTCTATCAATCTAGAGTGGTCGGCATCAAGGGCAGACCTGCGCCAACGACGCTCTAACCTTTGCCCCTGTCTCCGCATCTCCCTCAAGATCCCGTCAAACCGCGGGGATCCGGGGCAAAGGGATAGGGTGCGCTCATGAACAGGAGCAATAGAATCCAGGGCCGTCATGATGGCCTTATTATAGGCCAACACCAGTGCTTCTGGACTATTGCTCACCGACACGAAGGATGATAGGTCAAGGACTGCCGTTAGACCTTGTGGAGTAACATTCTGTAATGGGCGGTACCTGACCATCTCCACAGGGGCTGGTCTTCTCAGGGGGATGCAAAAATTGAGCCTCACGGTGTAGTGATCAGACCAGGCGACTGGTTCCACTCCCAAGTTGGATGCGTCGATCCCTAGAAGGAAGACTAAGTCTAAGGAGTGTCCAGATTTATGCGTAGCAGTGGAAACCACCTGTGTGAGGCCCAAAGAAGACATCAATTGGAGGAAGTGATTACCAAAATTAGAGAGTTCATCGTCGACCCAGGCATTGAAATCACCCAGAACCATCAATCTGGGTGACTCAAATGACATGTCGACGAGGAAGTCTGCTACTTCCTGTAAGAAACGTTTCCCACCTCCGGGCGGACGGTAGATGAGCATGATTCGAACACCTACACCTGCTACGACTGTGCACTCAAAGGACCCAGCCTCACCTACTACTACATTCGTGAGACACAATTCAGTCTTAAAACAGACTGCAACCCCCCCCCCGCCCCTGCGGTCCAACCTCAGGCGGTGTATCACCGAGTACCCGGCCGGAATCATGGCCTCCAATATAGGGCCTGAGTTTTCATCCAGCCAGGTCTCGGTGATGCAAGCCAGGTCAGCTGAATCAACAAGATTGGCAATAATGGCGGTCTTATTCCTAACAGACCTGGCATTGCATAGCACCGTCCAAGTTGGACAAACTTCGGGGGTTGTCGAGCCTGTCTGCCTACTGTAATCAGTAGGCAGACAGGCTCTGCCTGGAGTAATCTGAACTCCATTAAAATGACAATTCATATTAACCTGCTATCCAGTTGATATGACATTGCCAAAAAAAAAAAATAATTTTAAAAGGGTTGCATTCCACTGTTTTACAAAAATTGTACTTCAACTGCACTATTTTCAACTGTATTTTTAGTCTTGGACATATGGAGCAAGATGGCGGTGGTGCTGTGCTGTGAGCGTACTACGCTCCCATTTTTAGTATTTTACTTTCTTATTTTAGCATCTTAGATTGTTTTATTGTTTTGTTTGAGTACGTCTTGCATTATATTTTATGTTTCTTTGTCTTTGTTTCAAGTTTGTTTCTGCGGGCAGTAGAAAGTCTGATTGCCATCTTGGGAGTTCCGTTCCTCCAATTTTGCCAAGTGTAGTTATCCTGGGACCCTGTGTAGCATTGCAGAGTGGAGGACTGGAACCGAGGAACACTACCTGAGAACTGCGGAATAAGGGTATCATCTTGGGACATTGTGCAACAGAGTGGAGTGGAGGACTTAATCGGAGAATCTCTACGGTAATCGGGGAATGAGGAACTGTCAGCTGGAGGTTTTATAGCCTCCCCGGAGAGTTCGTCTACTGTTGCCGTTTGCCATTTGTTGGCATTCCAGTTCTCAATTCCTGCCAGGTGCAGCCATTCAATTGTGCATCCGCTGCTTTGGTTGTGCCTGAAGAGGACTGATTTCCTGAATTAGGGGATGAATGTTTTTTTCTGGGACACGGTACAGTGTAGTGGTGCGGAGGTTGGAATCAGAGTAATATGGTTAGAATTGAGGTCCCAGGAGCTGTGTGTTAGGAGGTTTTGGCGCCTCCTTGATTGACTTGTTCCCGAGTGGGGATCTGTTTTTCCAGCATGTGGATTTGCACTCAGCTTACTTACACTTGGAAAGAAGAGAGTTTGGGGAAGTAAGTTTCCTGGACTTATTAGGGTCCCTGTTTGTGGCTGGCGGTCTGTGCTTCGGACACCTGTCCTCTCTAAGGTGGTGGGCTGGGAGACTGCTACTATTTGGCGGCAGTCTTCCTAGCACTTCTGACCTGCACTGGAACAGCTGGAGAGCTGACCAGGTGGCAGTAAGGTCCGTGGTGAGGCGGGTTGGTCCGTGAAGTGAGTCCCTGGTGCAAGCAGTGGCTTAACTAGTCCTTCCCCTTCTTTGATCTACTCCTGGACAATGACAACAAAGTCAGACCTCTGCTTTTTAAATTTTATATGTTCCTGCTGCCTAATCTTTTAGTGGTGGAACTGATCCTGGTGGAGTTCTTCAAGGGATACAGTTTGGGGTGTGTTATTTCATGGTGGTGAGAGCCCACGAAGGCTTGCTACTGGTACTGCACTTTGATTAACTGCTCCTGGATCCGCCTACCTTAGTACATTATTGTGTCTTGGAGGGCCTCCTACCTATATTGTCCTCACTTGGGTGGTGAGAGCTCCTTGGGGGGGCTGAAGTGGGGAAGTACCTCTGGTATCTTGGCTTTAATTTTAATTTGTGTCCCCTTGGTTACTGGATCCATGGAGTGAGAGTCTGTGGCTCCTTAGTTGGACATCTTGGCGGTGGAAGGTGGGAGCTCCACTGTTTGGAAAAGACTTTTTTAAATTTACTTGGACTGTATATTGCTGTTAATTAATTATTTCTGTTGTTGGATTGTGCTGTTTAATTTATGTTACGTGGATTTTGTTTAAGTTTTGTTTTATTTATGATTTAGTTTTCTTTTTAGTTTGATTTTTAAATTTGTATTGTTTTTTGATTTTATTTTAGAGAGTTTAGACATTGTTATCACTGGTGCCATGTTTATGGATGATGATATCTATTGCCATTCTACCCCCTCGTCATGCACCATACATCTGCCGCTCTTCACGCCCTCCACCCTTTCTTCCCCCTCCCATTGCTTTTCCCTATATACCAACATTTGTAGGGCCTTGGGAATTGCTCGTGGGAGGTGTCGGAGGGGCGAGGGGCATGAACAGTGGCGGATGGATGAGGGTGGTGCTTGCATCTGAGTGGTTAAGTCCAGAAGATGCCCTGGGGTGAAATGGAGTGCTGAATGGGGATCTCCTTGTTTGGTCTCCATACCCAAGGGCACCACCTCTCTAAATGGTGGGCAGGTGGTTGGGGCATCCCAGGAGTCCTATCCAACCCGGGCAGTGCTCTGCAATGCCAGGTCCATTGTGAACAAGACTGCCATTTTAGCAGACTTGGTGGGCACAGCGGACCTGACTTGCATCACTGAAACCTGGCTGGACAATAATGCTGGCCCAGTAGTTGAGGCAACAGTTCCAGCTGGGTATTCGGTGATACAGCGCCCGAGATTGGATTGCAGGGGTTGGGGGGGTTGTGGTCTGTTTCAAGACTGAATTGGATCTCACTAGTGTTTCAGTGGAGGAGACCAGATCCTTTGTATGTGTCATAGTGGCGGGTGGGAGCTATAGGATAGCACTCATTTATCGTCTACCCGGTGATGAGAAGCTATTCCTTAAGGAAGTGGCGGACTTAGTCGTCAACCTGGTATTTGAGTCACCGAGGTTGATGGTGCTGGGTGACTTTAATGCCTGGATCGACGACGAACTCTTGCAGTTTGGTCAGCGTTTCCTCCTATTGATGTGTTCATTGGGCCTCTCATAGGTGGTTACCTCTGCCACTCATAAACATTGCCATTCACTGGATCTGGTCTTCCTGCTGGGGATGGAAGCCTCTGATGTGGGAGTGGAACCTGTCGGTTGGTCTGACCATCACACTGTGAGATTCAATTTCTGCACCCCCCTGCGTAGGCCTACCCCTGTGGAGATGGTCAAGTACCGCCCTTTATGGGATGTTACTCCTAAAGGCCTAATTGCAGTTCTTGACCTATTAGAACTTCCTGGGACAAGCTCTAATCCTGAAGAGTTGGTGCTAGCCTATAAAAAGGCTGTTACCACTGCTTTGGATTTAATTGCTCTCACATGTGTGTGCCCTCTCTCCCTTCACTCTCGATCCTCTTGGTTTGATCGGGATCTGAAGGAGATGCGACAATTAGGACACAGGTTGGAGAGGGGCTGGCAAAAATCCGGCTTAGATGCCAACCATTTTAGACTCCTAGAGCACTGCAAACTCTATCAGTCAGCAACTTCTCATAAGAAGGCAGTATTCCTGTCTGGAGAAATTACTGCTGCACAGAATCGACCAGTCCAGCTCTTTCGAACCATAGACAGGCTGTGCAACCCAGCCTGTCTGTAGGTTTGTCGAGCCTTTTCACAAATACAATGTGAGGAGCTTGCTCAATTCTTTGCAGATAAGGTGGCTGACATCAGGGCTGAGACTTGCACAGCACCCGCCATGGGAGTTGCTATGGTCCAGCTTATGGTTACAAGTGCCCCGTTTGCCTGGAGTTCCTTTGAAAGGCTGGAAATTGATGATGTTATGAGGATTGTCCAGGGTATGCATACCACAAGCTGTAGTTTAGAACCAGGTCCCACCGGCCTGATTATGGGCTGTGGTGAGGTTATCATCCCGGTTCTAGCTAGGATAGTCTGGTGCTCCTTAGACTCTGGTGAATATCCCCGCTCTTTGAAGGAAGCGGTGGTGACACCAGTGTTGAAAAAGGCTTCTCTAGACTCAGACTCCCTAGCCAACTACAGACCTATCTTGAACCTCCCCTTTGTGGGGAAGGTTATCGAGAAAGTGGTGGCAGCCCAGATGGACAACTATTTATCCATCCATAACATCTACGACCCTCTTCAATCAGGTTTTTGAAAGAGACATAGCACTGAGACTGCGCTGGTTCGGGTGCTCAATGATCTCCTAATGGCGAGAGACTAGAAAAAAAATGGTCCATTTTGGTCCTTCTGGATTTGTCAGCAGCATTTGACACTGTAGACCATGGGGTGCTGCTCTAGCACCTGAGATGCATCTGTGGGTTGTCAGATGTGGTACACAGATGGTTTACCTCCTTCTTCACAGGTAGAACTCGAAGGGTTGTATCGGGGATATTTTCCTCTGATCCGACTGCCCTGTCCTGTGGGGTGCCTCAGGGCTATGTGCTGTCCCCCATGTTGTTTGCGGTGTACGTGCTTCCTCTCAGAGACATTGTAAGACGATATGGGCTGGAGTTTCATTGTTATGACAATGATACCCAGCTCTATCTGTCTTTTGCACCTGACCAGAATAGAGCACTCTCAGTGTTTAACAACTGTCTCAGCGAGATCCAGCATTGGATGAGGTCCAGCTGGTTGAAGTTGAACTCTGGGAAGATGGAGGTGATGGTTGTGGATCCTGGCCACCGGATTGAGGGTCTGGGGGAAAATTAAACCTCAGGTTTATTCCTGGGGGATGTGGAACTCCCGGCCTCTGAATGGGTGTGAGACCTGCGGGTGATCCTTGACGATCAGCTGACCTTGCATGCGCAAGTGTCAGCGGTTGTTAAGATATCCTTTTACTATCTTAGGAACATTGCCAGGATCAAGCACCTTGTTCCATCTGGTGACATGCCTACACTGATCCATGGCTTTGTGACCTCCCGTTTGGACTACTGCAACTCCCTCTACTTGGGCTTCCTGGGGTTGATATCCACCGCTTGCAGCTAGTGCAGAACTCAGCGGCCAGGTTGTTAATGGGGATTCCACGTTATTCCCATATTACACCGGTGCTGCAGGATCTGCACTGGCTGCCGGTCCAGTGGCGGATCACCTTTAAAGTTGGATTACTGACATATAAAGCCCTACACGGCTTGGGCATTGATTACCTGAAAGATCTTCTGGTTCCTTACCTTCCAATGCGACCACTCCACTCAGCCAACGAGGGTTGCTAGAGATTCCAAGGGTAGTTTTAAAATCTTCTGGCACCCACACTTTTAGTTTTGTAGTGCTGACCCTCTGGAATTCTCTACCCCATTGGATTAGAGAGTGCACGATGGTGGAGGGCTTTAAAAAAGGCCTAAAATCCTTTTTATGGAAACAGGCATTTGGTGATGATACAGATTTTAACTAATGCTGCATATTTTAGTTTGGATTTTAATTTGTTGTATGATGTTTTTATGACTGTTATTTTGCATTGCACCTTGATTTTAGAAAGGCACAAAAGAAATAAAGTTTATTATTATTATTATTAGTTAAATTCCATCCAGCATAAAACTGCACTCTAGCTAAAAGCGTCTTTTTCTTTCTTGCTGCTACAAATAGTATAAACCTCAACACCAGCCATTATAAAAAATAAAGGCTAGGTAAGTTTGATATTATTGATTTTGTTCATACACCATAGGTGTGTGATGACCACATAAACCTCTTCAGCTTCGCTCTCCAGGTTTATGGGTCATCACACACCTCGGGTGTGTGGAAAATATCCTTAACACTTACTATCCATTATTCTCTATTTATTTCTCATTTATGTGACCATAACATTTACTCTATCTTTGCATGACTACAGTCTTTCCATTTCTCCTCATCATTGTGGAACACGTCGTGCATTTAATTGGCCACCATGCCAACGTAAGTTCGGTAGGGCCAGAAAATAGTGCTGGTGGACTCGGGAGGTTCAGGAGGCAGTGAGGGAAAAGAAAGCTGCTTATAGGCAGTACAAGCACTGATGGGGAGAGAAGGATAACAGATAATATGAACTGGTGACCAGGATGGTCATCAGGGTGGTGAGATCAGCTAAGGCAAGAACAGAGCAGGCATTGGTTAGGGCAATCAGGGGAGAGAGAAAAAGAGTGCTTTAACTATATTGGGGAAACAAGGACAGTGAGGGGGCAGATTAGAAGGATTAGGGCAGGGTAGGGGTGGGCAGAGGATACAGGGAAGCAGACATAGGTACTAAATGAGTACTTTGCATCAGTTTTCACCGTGGTGGATGGGGGGGACTGCACCACACGGGGGGAGATGCAGAGGACCTGTGGAACTGGTGAGACCAATAGATAGTGGTATCCCTGCCATGACTAGGGATGGTAGTGTGCAGGCACCATGCTGAGGGGGGCAGTCAGGGCAGGAGGAGGGAACGGGAGTGCAAGGAAGTTGAAATCATGGTTGATAGAGTCAGGGAAGCCCTCAAGTCCCTAATAATGGAAAGAGCTCCGGTGCCAGATCAAATTCATCCCAGGGTGCTGAGGGAATTTCCTGATGTCCTGGCAGCCCTCTGGCAGAGATTTTCAACATCTCCCTTCAAACAAGCTGGGTGCCCCACGACTGGAGAGTGGCCCACATTGTACCTATCCCCAAGGGTGACTGAAAGGAGGAGCCGGGGAACTACAGGCCGGTTAGCCTGATGTCGCTGGTAGGCAAAGTGATGGAGGGTATTATCCAGGAGTGTGCAAATTACATTGTCCCCTGTCTGGGGCAAGTAAATTTCCTGGAAGGGCAAGTACAAAAAGAGAGTTAATTTCATTGTAATAAATAGGGGCAAGTGGAAATTCAGCTACAGTCATGGCTGGGCAAGACCTAAAAGTTTTGATTTGAACACCCCTGTATTATCAAGGAAATGCTGGGGGGGTTACTGGAGAAAAGAGGTTACCTGGATAATAGACAGCATGGCTTCATCCCGGGAAAACTGTGTCAGACAAACCTTGTGAAATTCTACAATTGGGTGATTGGGTCACTGGACCAGGGGGTGGCCGGTGGATGTCCTCTTTCAGGACTTTAGCAAGGCATTTGATTCGCTACCTCACAGTGGGCTGCTGGCTAAGCTGGAGGAAATGGGGGTGGGAAAGCATATAATCAGATGAATAAGATATTAGCAATTGGGGCAAACTCAAAGGGTGGTGGTTGGGGGGGCAGTATTATCTCCTAAGAGGGTCATTAGTGGGATTCCCCAGGGATCAGTCCTGGTGCCACTCCTGTTTAACTCCTATAACTCCGACATCAGGAAAGGTATCAGGAGCGATAAAGTGTCTTTAAGGATGATTCGAAGCTGGGGGCAGAGATGATGGGGAGGAGGGGACAGTAGCCCTGCAGGAGGGCCTTGAGGCACTGTAGCAGTGGTCATGTACCTGGAAGCTGAAATTTAATGCAGGGAAGTGCAGGGTTCTTCACCTGGGGCTATAAACCCAGGCCACGTGTATACCCTGGGAGGAGATACACTACAAGTCTCGAATGGGGAGAGGAACCTGCGGGTGGTGGTGGATGTCGAAATGAACAACTCAGAGAACTGTAGGATGGCAGCATCCATGGCCAATAGGATGCTGGGGTGCATCACTAGGGGGATAGCCTCAAGAAGGAGGGAAGTGATTCTCCCTCTGTGCAACTGCCAGGTTAGGCCACACTCTGAATACTGCCTGCATTTCTGTCATCATTACTTAAAAAGGGACATTGCAATCCTAGAGAGGGTCCACAGTAGGGCAACCAAGATGATTAGGGGTATAGGGGAGAGGACCTATGAGGAAAGGCTTGAGGAGCTCAACATGTACTCTGTAGATGAGAGGAGGGACGGGGGACATTATAGAGGTGTTCAAGTATATAAAGGGGATAAATAAGGGTGGCTTAGATGGGGTGTTCCAAGGGAAGGGGGGGGCAACCAGGGGACACAAGTGGAAGCTTGAGGGAGGGAGACTCGGGGGAGAGAGGAGGAGGAGGAGGAGGCGTTACTTCACTGAGAGGGTGGTGGAATCATGGAATGTACAGTCTGAGGAGCTGGTGTAGGTGGAGTCTGTGGAGATGTTCAAGAGGGGCTGGGACAGGTACAATATGGGGGAAGGTTAAGTTGAGTAAGTTCAATGCAGTGGAGCTAACAAGGGCAGGGTGTAGGGGGGTTCAAAGAGGGGGTGACAGCAGAAACGGCGCCCATTATGGGTGCTGACTATCGTGCACACTCGAAAGACCATGAGGCCACTCTGCTGGAGCTTTAGTATGTTAGTATGCTGTTTTCATGTGTCCATACACAGCCACACTTGGTCCAGGAGAATACTGTATTTATGATATAATGTATGGTAGAATGCTGTTACTCATAAAAATCCATACCAGCTAAAAAGTTGTTATGCTGCAGTAGCTTGTTGTTTTGCTGCACCAGGTACATAGCTACTGCAGCATAACAACTTGGAACCTTTTCAAGAAATGCTGTAGGCTCAAGCTACATACCCTTTTAAACAGCTGCCATAACTGTACGCAGTTGCGAGTGGCGATTTTAAAAATGCAGGCACCAGATCAAAGTATGTTGGACGCTATTTTCTCTCGGGGGCTTTCCGATCTTTTTTTTTGTTTTTTTTTAATCTACTACAATCGCTCTTGCCATCCGATGTAAGTCATATAAAATGTAAGTAAAAATCAATAGAAATGCTGCCATCTTTGTGTTTCTCTCATTTGGGGAGATGGACTAACAATTTCTTAATTTGTCAACACAGATAGGTGACCATACACTATAAAAGATAATGTATATTCCTCTATCTGTGACAAGTTTGAAAACCTCTTCTCAAGGTCGTCATGGCAACTGAACCTCTCGAGCTTCACTCTCAAGGTTCCAAACGTCACCATGACGACCTCTCGAAGAGTTTACAAACTTGTTACAGACAGAGGAATATACATTATCCTCTATGTTATGTTACTATAACATTTCTGTTTGGAGCCCAATACTGTCAATATTTCTGTCTTTCACCAATGCATGTTGGCATTATACAATGATTTTTGGTGCAACATTGATTCTGCCCTGTGAGCCTACACAAAAACAAACACAGACACAGATACAGACACACACACACACACACACACACACACACACACACACACACACACAGTAAAAGCATGACACACAGAGACATACCAGTGAAGTTGTTTTGACGAGTGCTGGCTGTGTTATCACATTAACGTACAAGAAAGGCAACACTAGTAAAATGGATAGGGCACTACTCATGATACTGGAGATAATGAGAGGTGTGAGTAGAGTGTGGAAATACCTAGTGGCCATCTATAGCATGGACTGGGTAGGACACAATGCCTACACAATTCAATCTTTGACACAGCACACGGCAGGAGGCAGTTTCAGGGTGAGCGGTGTTAGTGAAAGTGCAAGGGCCAACACCCATATATAGATTTTCAACTGGGTTGCCAAATGGAACAGTGACTACAGAATTGTTGACATTGGTCTGGTAGAGCACAGGGTTGTCATGTCAGGGGCTAGACAGAGCAGGAACAGGTTGCAGAGAGATGGGCAACATACACAGTAATGCACCATTGATGACGGGGGCATGGAACAAAACCATGGCTACGTGAGATAGTGGCAGGTGGGGCCTTTAAGATGGATATAGCGCAGCAGGACAGGATAGTAACATGTATGGCAACAGTTCCCACATATCTGCATTTGCAGTCCTCCCAGACTGATCTGGTATTTTTCCTGTAACTCCAGGGCAATTTTACTGTGTTTTCCTGAAGATTACATTATTTCCTATGGAAGTGGAAGTCCTCTGTTTTCCTGTCTAACCAATAGAAGTATATGGGAAGAATTTCCCTGTAGATGGCTCCAAATCCCTGTAAAATACAGGAATCCCTGTAGATCTGGGAGCCCTGCATGTGGTCCATGTAACAGTGCATGCAGTGCCATAAGGACTGCAACATGAGGAAGGTAAACAAAATAACACACAGCGTTGCAGTACCTGTTGGTCACCAGTGGTGTAGGATGGTGCATGGAAGCACAACTGTAGCTCAGCGCATGCAAATGAGTTGTGCAGCACCTTATAATGAGATTCTAAGCATTACGGTTGATCCACAAATGGCCAATGAGGCAATTTGCATACTCTCACTGCATATTGTAGATTTGCTACCAGCACATCTCATTCTGTATGTGGAATCTGATTTATTCCATGCATCTCAGTATGGAGCACTTTTGCATATACCGAACTGGACAAGCACAGGTGAGCATGTATGATGGTAAGAACCATGGATCGCGCATATCACAGCACTATGTGCTTCTGCACCACTGCACATAGATTGCGCATTCCTATGGTGCACCTGTGACATGTGTGGAGCAGTGCATGTGTGTGCCTATTGTGCATCTTGCGTCAACAAGACCACGTGACAGGACTGCCCAAACTTTGCACAGCATGCCCAGGTATACCTCTGTGACACATGCTATGTGCGCAGGCTGCAGAGCCCCGTGCGCTTACATGGAGCAACACTGAGTTGGCCAATCTTTTGGCATGGTTGATGCTATGGGAGGGCCACCTGTCTGGGGCAGATACTTTGAAGGAGGTCTGAGCTGTTGTCTTCTTCAGGGTGGCTGATCACCATGAGTACCACACCGTGGTGACATGCACTGCAGAACAGTGTTGGCACTGTCATGTTTACCTCAACCAGTGGCTTGGGTGGCACTGTGCCTGTGGTGTGTCTACAGTGTCCACCACGCATGTGTAAGAGGTCTAAACCTCACCTTCAGGTTCTTGACAATATTGGGAATGCAAATAATCACAAACAAGTTGCATTCAAGTAATAAACAAGTTTATTACTACAAAAGGGATAAATCACAGTTGCCCTAAGCAGTTCTTACCAATACGAACCGGGAGCCAGTGTTGCTTCCCTACACCTCGAGGTTTCTCTGTAGTCTCTTGGATCTCCGGTCTCCGAGGTGCAAAGCCTGTGCATAACATTATATACCTATGATAATTACTATGGTTACTAAAAGATAGAAACATTTCTAGTTACAGAGATGAGCCCTATTGGCTAAATTAGAGGTGGCTCCACGGTCCAAGATAACATTATATAATTCTGTAGAGTCATCAGTTTTAGAACAAAGGCGTTCTTATACAGAGTCTTACATAACAAGGTGAAGTGGTGCACATCACCAAAGGATGGCAATGTTGCCTTACATATTACTATTACTTCAAGGACAGGTGTCTTGGCATCTGACAAGTAAGAAATAAACAGAAAATACATGGTATAATGTGTGTGCATTAGCAAGCAAAGTGGGTTACAATAATATGCTTTCATATCCTGACATCTACTCTTGTACGGTAGATGCCTTCAGCCCTATATATTAGTATAGCCTATGCTTAACCATTAGCTGTCTATGGTATACCCCTGAGGATATCAATTAGGGGTGCAGGGACCTCATGTAACAATTCCCCCCTTGTTGCTTCCAAGGGCAACACAGGCAAATCCAAGGAATGGACAGGAGCAGTGGCCGTTTACAAGCCTGATGCGCGAGCCTTGTAAAGGAACTCAAGCTGCTCACGGTGTTGGCGCAGTGTACGTCATAGGCAGCAAAGCATAATAATCAAAGTAAATATTAAAAAATGCTTGTATTATAACAAAACCTTTAAAAGTGATTTCTAACCAGGTGTTAGTCAATGCATTATTCATATCTCCATCATTGATCAAGTCAAGAACAGCTTCGTTGGCTTTGGTTATATTATTGCTGATGTGGATGAGGTGTGTGTCATTTCTATCTAAAAGGGATTTGAGTGTCAGTGTAAGTGGATCTATGTGTACGTTAAAGTATGGCAGGTATTCTGAGAGTTTGAGTAAATAATCTGGGTTACCATCAATAATGTCTGCATCCATAAGGGGAACAGGGGTTATTATGGTATGTCCAATAACAGTTTTCTGATGGGGAACAAAATAAAAGTTGGGGTAATCAATTGAACAAGTAACAGAACCATATGTATAAGATTTCACATTAGTGACTATACAGTACTCTCCGTCAGAGTTATACTGTGAATGTACAGTAGGTAGTCTCCATTTTTGCAACTGGACAGGGCATGTGTAGGTCGTCTTCGAGATCCGTGTTGACAGGCGATGAGCTTCCTCACGATAGGACTGGTAGAGCTGATCTGGTAACGGCGTCGATTCAAAAGAGTTGGTGCCATACTCAGTGATGTCATCATCCATGGTGAAAGTCCAATCAATGCTGTCTGGAGAGTAGCCACAAACAGGGCGTATGACATCAAACACATCACATTGGCACAAGTAGATATATTGCTTTTTTGCACAGCAGTCCGTGTGCGGTGCCACCCAGGCATCCAGGAAAGAATGGTAGACCAGAAGAGGTGGTAGATCCAGGCGCTTCTGTAGATGTCGCCATCCAAATGCCCAATCGAATGCGCGCAGTGCCAGCTTGTCGAACAAGGCTGTGGTGGGATCAAACGTGGTAAGGAGACAGTAAAAGAGACAAACATGGTATCTGTTATGGAACATTTCTTAGTTGAAAAACAAGGACCAGTATTAGGGTGTCTGGTCACAAACCCCAAGTTTCTCGCTGTGGAGAGAGGAATAGACAAAGTCTGTTGCATACATAAAGAAACACAAGTTGAAAGTTTACATTTAGGACAATACCATTTAGAGATGCGTCTGTCATGTATTATGTCAGGGATTCTTCCAGTTTCTAAATCACGGAAGAGGTTGTTGATGGTAGTGAGTATGTATGAACCATATGCAGAACAAAGTATTTCTCTACCAATGTATTGTTTTTCAGCTTCTCTATTGTTCTGTTGTATGAGTGCGTTGATCTTATCTTTTGAATCAGTGAAGGCTTTTGCAATGTCGTGCATGTTGTATACAGTGTATCTTTCTTCCTGACTAAGGCCATCCACACCATGCAATAATGGTGGTAAAACATTATTAACCAAACCAGTGGAGAACTTGGCAGAATGACTCTTAATAGCAGCAATGTCTGCTTTGTTCCAAATGGACATAGCAGTACCAAAAAGACATGTGACAGTACCTGTAGCACCTGTAACATCAGAACTGTCAACTTCACGTTTACTACGTTTATGATTAAGAGTACCAGGAGGGGTTTTCCTCCAAAAATTACCTCTATGTTCAGTAGAATAAACCCCAGTAAAGGGATTCTTAGTACGAATCTGAAATGCAGCTAAACTGTCAAGCAATAATGTACTATAGAATGCAGATGTACTGGTATTGTGACACATACCAAATTCTTTCATATTCCAGTAAGTAAGGTTAAACAAAATAGGTATATGCATAAACTGTAAATTATTAATCAAAGAACCTGGGAGAGCAGTGGCTGTGAGACCACTACGGGGACCAGGGTTATGTTTTGGACATTCCAAAAGCTGTTTTTCGGTGGGAGGCAACACAGAAAGATACATGGCTGCAGAGGCCATGTGGTGTACAGCACAGAATCTGCAGGCAGAAACCTGGGAGAGCGAGTTACAATAGGAAGGATCAATCAGAGCAGTAATGTTGTACAAACCAGAGTGTCTTAATGCAGTTTGTAACAAGGACAGTGAACAATTTGGGGATAATTTAGCGTTGGGCCAACCCTGAAAAGTTCCCTTGGAGAGTTTGGCCACCGGGAGAATTTGTCCTTGTGATGTGGTTTGCCACTCAATTTGAAGGGTAGATTTGTCGGGAGCAATGAGGCAATGAGGCAGTGAGGTATGCATCGGAATCTTCCTGGACAGTAATCATAGTATCTGGTATTTTGATGGAGACTCCCTCTGTAGGGGGTGCTGGAGGATCCAGATGTCGAAGGAGGTCTGGTACCGTGCCTTGGGTGAAAGGGATCACTCATGCAAGGAGGAGAGATAGGAACAAGATAGCCATCTTGTCAATGTATCTGAAAAGGAAGATCAAAGATTAGTACATTAGTACAATTCCGCCCAGTGGGGTTAGGAAGAGTAAGTTTAAGTTCCTTTGTACAGTTTCAACTGGTTTGCATGTAACCATTTGTCAGTCAATTTATTGTTGTGGAGGAGTCTAACTTGATAGACTGCCGGACTGAGCTTGTTGACAATGGGGTAAGGGCCTTCCCACTTATTGGAGAAAGAGTGGGTGGGATGTGCAAATCAAAGTACCATTACCTGATCTCCAACCTGCCAATCCACTTCTTGTGCATGTTTGTCAAATTGTATTTTGGACTGTTGCTGAACTTTGCCCATGCAGTTTGCAGCATACATGTGTGTGTGTATGAGGTCTTTTCTGAGCTTTTCCACATACTGATCCACAGACACACGGTCTGCAGTGGGGGTGTGTAGGTCAAAGAGCAAGTGTTCAGGCAATCTCATTTGTCTTCCAGTCATTACCTCGAAGGGTGTAAGCTGGGTGGTGGCTGAGGGTGTACCCCTAATTGCCATAAGGAGTAAAGGCAATAGGGAATCCCAGGTCTTGGGATTGTCCTCAATGAATTTTGGAAAGCATTTGCTTAATCCGTCTGTTGGCTCTTTCTACTTGACCTGAGGATTGAGGGTGATAGGGTATGTGGAACTTTTGCTGAACCCCAAGGAGTTCAAGGGACTCTTTCATCAACTCACCTGTAAAACTGGTTCCTTTGTCAGAGTCTACCTTGAGAGGCAGGCCCCACCTGGAGAAAATCTGTTCTACTAGGATTTTGGCAGTTGTTTTTGCGGTGCATGTCTTAGTGGGGAAAGCCTCAACCCACTTAGAGAGTAAATCGGTTACCACAAGGGCATACTTGTTGTTTCTGCTGGTATTGGTCAAAGGACCAATGAAATCAATTTGAATGGCATGCCAAGGGCCAGTGTGTCTTTGTGGTAAAAGTTTGGCATTTCGTTTTGTAGGTATGGGATTGTTTTGTGCACAAACAAAGCAATTGTCAATGTATTGTTTAACATCTTTGGTAATACCTGGCCACCAGGCGGTGGCCTTGAGACGTTGGAGGGTATTTTCTGCCCCCTGGTGTCCACCAGTAGGAGTGTCATGTACCTGGTGCAAAAATTCAGATCTCAAATGTCTGGGGACTACCCACAATTTGGTGGTAGTATCCTCTGGTTGGAACCAAATGAGTTTATCGTCAGGGAATAAGTGTAACTTACCTTCATGTCTGCAATATGGATTATGTGTAGGGAGTCTTTCCTCAGTACCTTTGTCAAGGAATCTGAACACTTCTTTGAGTTCAGTGTCCAAATGCTGGGCTGCTGAGAGGTCCAAGGGGGAAAAAGATTCAGATTTCTTTTTGAGAGCTGCAACATGTACAGCTGCATTGGCCTCTGGATGATCCATCATCCAGATGTCCCCCCCTTGGGCCCCTTCCTTAGCAAGGGTATCTGCTGTGTCATTGAATGCATGATAGGGATCATGTAGGGAGTGAGCTTTAACCTTGTGCACATAAAGTTTGTGTGGGTGTTTCTGTGCCAATGCGTGTATGTAGACAACCAATTCTTTGTATTTCACTGGACTTCCATCAGAGGAGAGAAAGGAGTTCTTCTGCCAGAAAGGGAGAAATTCTGTAAGGGAACAACAAACCCAATTAGAGTCTGTGAAGATGATGGTATCCTGAGTTCCATGTTGGATAAACTCAAGAGCACAGGCCACCGCTGCCATCTCTGCATACTGCGATGAAGCTACACTACAGCGTTTAGATATCCTGACAGTGTTCCCATAAGGGTACAGCACCAAAACACCCATCCCTGCAATCTGTTCTCCCTGATAGTACGATGCTGAACCATCAGTGAAAACACGGCACAAAGAGGCACTTTCTAGTATCTCTGGGGTGGCAGGGAGGAATGGACCCGGATCTGGGAGGTCAGGTGACTGCAGCGTACAGTCGTGGGTTTCCCCCTGAAAAAGGAGACTATGAGCTAGTAGAGATGGAACTTTGGTCTGGTGGACCTGGATATCCCTATCCTGGAGGAGAAGTGACCAATGTGTCAGCCTGGTGTTGGAGACTGACCCATCCTTTACTCTATCTGAGAGCAGAAAGGTAGTGGGCGTATGATTAGTGTTAAGAATCAGTGGTGAGTACCCAATGATATACAGAAAGTGCTTGACAGCCCAGTAGGTGGCCAGAAGGTTCCTTTCACAAAGGCCGTACTTCTGTTCCACTGGGGTCAAGAGCTGTGATGCATAGCAATAGGTCTCAAGGTGCCGTGCACCTTCTGGGCCAGCACTGCTGACATAGCGATGTCAGAGGTGGCACACTCCAGATGGAATGGTAGTGCTGGGTTGGGGTTTACCAGTGCTGGGGCAGATGCCAAAGCCTGCTTCAGTGACGTCACAGCCTGGGTATGAACAGGGCCCCAATTCCATGGAACGTCCTTTTTGAGTAGATCATACAGAGGAGCGGCTTTCTGAGCAAAATCACAAATAAAATCTCTGGAATAGTTTACCATACCTAGAAACCTTCGAAGAGTTGCCACACTGGTGGGTAATGGCAAGTCTTGTAATCCCTGAATCTTTTTCCAAGTAGGGCTCCAGCCTTGGTCAGTTATTGTCAAACCCAGAAAGAGTACTTCTTTCTGACATACTTGTGCTTTTTCTGGGTTGCACTTCAAACCTGCTCTCTGAATGAGAGTCAGTAGTTCATCCAAGAGATCCAGATGTTGTTCCTGTGTGGCAGTAGCCAACAACAGGTCATCTACATACTGTAAGAGACATTGGGGGGCTGAGAAACCTTGTAGGGCATCCATCATGTGGAGATGGAAGAGGGATGGGCTATTATGGAATCCCTGTGGCAAGCAAGTCCACGTGTACTGTCGTCCTTCAAAGGTGAAGGCAAACTTATATTGACTCTTGAGGGCCAATGGTAATGACCAAAAACCATTGGAGATATCCAGGGCACTGAACCATTTCTGATCTGGTGTTAAAAGTCGAAGCACATCTGGTGCCGACGCCACAGTTGGGGAACAACTGGGAGTAACCTGATTCAGTTTCCTGTAGTCAATAGTAAGTCTCCAGGTGCCTGTGGGTTTCTTCACAGGCCAGACAGGAGAGTTGGCAGTGGAGACACAGGTTCTGATTACTCCCCGTTTAAGGAGTGACTTGATCGTTTCTCGGAGAGAGGATAAGGCTTCAGTGGGAAACGAATATTGCCTTTGTCTCTCATGTGCTGGGCCTGGCACCTCGATAACAGTATGCATTCTGCCACAATCGTGTTTGTTAACTGCAAACGCTTCCAAATGTTGTTGCAGAATAGGTAGGAGTTTTGGGAACAGTTCGTGGTTCTTGAACAAATCTATGACGTCATACTCTTTGTTGTTGATAGATATTGTTGCCACAGCATGTGAGTCAGGAATTAAGACAGTATGGTATTGACCCTGAATCTGTATTAGCAACATGTTTGCTAGATCCACCACACAGCCATGCGGTGCAAGGAAGTCAATCCCAATGATACTAGGATGATCATGCAGCACCATCAGTTGGAAAGCATGTGAGGCCTCTAAATGGCCTA
The DNA here is from genome assembly GCA_016271365.2 of Neoceratodus forsteri. Classification (NCBI taxonomy): domain Eukaryota; kingdom Metazoa; phylum Chordata; order Ceratodontiformes; family Ceratodontidae; genus Neoceratodus; species Neoceratodus forsteri. The sequence continues at coordinate 766,104,866 of CM057451.1, forward strand.
ACTCTACTGGTAGGGGTAGAGAACGGTATGCAGGAAGCCTAGTACCATCAACTCCTGACATATTGGTCTTCCATCCGGTAGACCAAGGAGACGTGTCCGGGTGTTCGTCATGTAACACAGATACAGCTGCACCTGTATCTAACAAAACAATCAGTTGGCAGCCCCCGACCTCGGCCTCGGTGCAGGGCCTTCTGTTTGTATCCAAGACCAGCTTGTTTACAATGCGGACTGGGGCCTGTAATTGTCAATCCGTATTGCTGGAGGCATGCAGAGGTTGGGCTTGACTTGCATGGATGACTTCACAGTGTTGCACTGATGCAATATAGGGAGGCGCTTCCGGGTTCAGGCTTGTGTGGGCCTGAGAGCTCGTACTTCCGGTGTCTCCATGACCAGTAGTGGCATGAGTTGCCAGTTGTACTGCTGCAAGGGTTTGTGTGGGAACAGTATCCGCTACGGAACGCACTTGCCCCAGGAGCTCCCGAAATTTTCGATTTTCCTCAGCTATCTCCTTGTATGAGGGACCCGATCTTTGTAATGGTTTCCCTCTGCCCTTGTGCCTTCTGTTTTTAGGCCAATTCCAGTTCCCACCCCACTGCTGTTGTTGTTGGCCCTGTTGGGGGTTTTGCTGGGTGCTAGCTGGAGGGGCCGATGGATGTTTAGACTGCTGTTGCTGGGCCTGCCCTTCCACGGTGTAATGCGTCATGGTCCCGGAAGCAGGTTCCACGGCGGCAACCTTTTTGGAAATAGAACCCAAATCTTGGATGTACAGTTGATACACCCTCTCGGTTTTCCGAAGAATATCAGCAAACCTATCAGTATTTGGGTATGTGGTTGGCTCTACCTTCTCTCTTACAGCTGGGATCATGTTCCTAAGGAACAAGGTCTTATATTCAATAAGATCTACATCCACAGCTTCTTGTGCCAGATGCTTCCCTGCTCGGTAGGCCATCCAGAGTCTCTGGTGGTAGGTCGCTGGACTTTCTTTAGCATTTTGCTTCACGGGTATGCCAGCATTACTCCAACCACACCAGGGCTATGGAGTGAAGATGAGTTCAGCTGCGAATTGCCAGTGGTAGCTCCCCATCCTGGTGAACTGCTTCGGGGAGTTTGGCCCATAAACCAGGATCAATGGTCTGGCGTAGTATTTGGACCTGATATTCTGTGGCGAGGCTAAGCATCTCGCATTTGGAGCGCACCTTTTCCAAATGGCAGCTGAGGTTGTTGGACAGGCTCATCCGACCAATGCTGTCAGCAATTTGCTGAACAGAGTAGGCCATTTGTAGGGGATTAGTCGGTGGTCGATCAGGCAGAAGTAATGCGTCTTGCACACCATCCAATGCTACGTGAGCTGCAGCTTCAGCCGCAGTACGAACAACACCTTCCTGAGTGCCAGCTTCTTGGAAAATTTGTCGGATCTGACTTTTAATGGCTTTCATACTTCTTTCAGGAAGGGGAACATTACCTAATGCTCTATCAATCATGGTTTCAATCTCTTGCCTGTCTTCCACACTAATAACAGCTACTGGAGGCGCCATCGGGACCAGGCTTGGGCCTGCTCTACCCCCCCATCATGGGCGCCGCCATGATGGCATTTCCCATGATGAGCGTCACAACGTCGTCGACGTGTGACCTGGGAAGTAGTGGTCGGGGACCCGCCATACTGTGGATGGCTGGGTGGGGAATCTGGGCCATAGTAGGGGCGTGACTTGGCGTTGTACTATGAGACGTCATCATCAGATAGCTCCCCTTCTGATGACGAGTGAAAGGCAGGGGCTACGCCTCCCATTGCCTTAACGTGGCCAGCCAAAACCTCTCGCTGATGGCGCAGTTTATCCATCTTAGCTTTACATTCATCATGATTCACACTTGCAACATCCATATCAACCTGATCCTGTTTCTGCTTCTGCAAAACACGATACGCGGCGCTCAGTTCGCGATTGTCCCTATAAGCTATTTCTAAATCGTTACGTACCTGGTTGACTTCGTCCTGAAGTTCACTCATTTCATCACTCAACTGTGCATTCGCAGCACTCAACAAATCATTCATCTGCACAACCTGACTCTTATCCTGTCTCAAACTTTCACACTCTTGTTTCAGAGTACACATTTCTTGTTCACCAGCTTGTGCGGACTGATGCAATAGTGAATCCTTTTCATTACACAGAGATTGGAGTTCTGACTCCAGGTTCTGCTGTATTTGAACACATTCTGTTTCCTGTAAAGCCATCTCTTGCTTAAGAGATGCGATCTGCAGGTCAAGGGTACGAAACCTCGCGAGGGGTCACGTGATGAGCTGACCGGGTAGGACGTGTCCTGAGCGTCTCCGAGGCCCGTAGCACAAAATTAAAGTTTTTTTCCGCTCCAGGACTGGTAAAAAGTGTTAATTTCGGCCGTTAAGTGCTCCGGGAAAGTCGCGGGTATCCCTCCTGGCCAGACAAAACAGGACCACAATTCTTTTAAACCGCCAGTCTACTTTGATAGAAGCGCATCGGCAAGCTCAGACCGCTACTTCTCCCGAAGATGGAAGCCGACTTTGGGAACCCCAGGCGTGGCTCAGCAACCAAACGCCCAAATCCCAGTCGCCACTATACTGGATCAGGGTGAGGAATCTGTGAATGAAGGGGACTGGGCTCAAACGTAGACGACATCAGGGAAATTAAGGTACTTCTACAAGGGCTGGTGTTGGATTTCTGAGGTTAAACCAGCACTACTGTCTTGCACAAAGAATGGGTGATGCGGAGGCCTGATTTCTGCAAGAGAGGAAGGTGTCGGTGTTGGATCAGGAGGTGGGGGCGATTCGGAAAAAGCTGAAGAAATTGGAGGAGAGGATGGAAGACCAGGAATCAGATATCGCAGGAACAACTTGATTTTGGCGGGGCTCCCAGAGAGGGCTGAAGGCCCAGACTGTGTCTCCTTTATGCAGGAGCTTTTATTAAAACTGTTAGTCCCTACACCCTTTGGGGAGGGGTATAATTTAGAAAGAGCCCATCGGGCACTACGGGAGATGCCACCGCCAGGGGCGAGGCCCCGAGTCATAATCATGAGATTCCTAAATTACAAGGAAAAATCCCATGTGCTGCTGGTTGCTCGACAAAAAAAGCCTCTGCAATGGAATGGTGCTTCATTATGGTTTTTCCAAGACCAAACGCCAGCGATTAGAGAAAAGCAGAAGGAGTACGCTGATATCAAGGAGAAGCTCTATCTTGCTGAGATAAAGTTTCAACTTCAGTTTCCTGCTGCTTTGATGGTGCGTCTCCAGACTGGAGAGAAGAAGTTTCTCACGGCGAAGGATGCGCTGGAGGGGCTACGGGTTGAGCTTCCAGACCTATTTAAACCCCCAACATGACTGTTTGCGGGCAAAGGAGGTTGAGCCCCTTTGAGGGCTGTGATGGAAGAAAGACAAGGGGGTTGTTATATTTAAGGACGGTGGTACCACTATTTCTGGCTTCTGGACATTCTAGGGATTTGCAAGGATTGGGTTTTTGGACCTGCGGTGGGTCACATAAAGTCAAATTATGAGACTTTAGGGTATTAATTAGTGATCAAGGGGGAAGGGGATTTGTTAATTATATTATCTGAGTTACCAGACTCAGGAATACTTTCTAGTCCCTGAAATACTGGAGGAAGTAGCTATAAGGGGGTGAAAAGGGATTTTGTTTATGATAAATAGGGTCAATTAGTTAAGGTTTTACTTGCTAATGGGTGTTATTAGTTATTGCGGGCGTTTGCCAGCTTTGGGGAAGGATGGATAAGGGAAGTGGTCTAAGGGATTGGGACTTTTCAGCATTAGTTAGGGGAGGGGTGCCACTCGAGTACAAGAGATCCCAGAGTGGAGTAATATTAGTTTGAGATATATTTTCTCAAGGAGGGTTTGAGGGGTCTCCCTTAATTTCCTCGTTGTTTACTTTTTCTTCTTGTATTTGGGAATTATAAGGGGGCGATGGACTATAGAGAAGATGGGGTCTTTACTATTATATCTTTGGGGGATTCAAGGGCCAGATTCTGGGGTTTAATGCCAATGGTTGGGACCGAGGGAGGTAAGGAACGGGTCATCCATGACCAACATCAGGTGGTTGGTCGGGTTCAAGGACCGGGGTCAAAGGGGATAGGGGTGGAAAGAGAGAGAGTCCAAGATTGGGAACTATGGGAATGCAGACCTTAGAGAGGCACAATATCTGGATTCACGTGAAAAACTTTGATGTTTTTGATGGCATGCTTTAAAATAATTTCTTGGAATGTTAAAGGACTCAGGGGTCGGCGTAAGAGATTAATTATTCTGCAGTACATTGAGCAATGGGGGGTTCACATTGTAGCATTACAAGAGACGCATTTATTGACTGACGAAGTTAGATGGTCTCAGGAAGCGATGGGTGGGCAGGTATATGGAGTGGGTAGATAGGGCCTCGGAGGTTGCGATTTTAATCAAGAAATCTTGCCCATTTGAAGTGACCCAAGTGTTAACCAGGCAGGATGGTAGGGGGATTTATTTGATGGGCACTCTGCATGGTAAGGCAGTCTCGGTGGCATCCATATATGGGCCAGCTCCCGATCCTAATTTTTCGCCTCGATAGAAGGGGATTGCTACCTTTCCCTACTCTCACTCATCTTGGCTGGGATTGGAATATATATTTTGATAACAAGGAGGATAGGATACTCTACCACAGGGCCGAGGTCCAAGGCCCAGTCTGCCCTGGCTAAGTTTTTGAGTCAGCAGCTTTAGTTGACCCAGTTAAGATCCTTCCTAATAGGGGCCCTAGCATGACATTTTACTCAGCAGCACATAAAAGTCATACTAGAATTGATTTTTTTTTGGTAAATAGAGAGGCTCTTGCAGAGACCAGAGAAGTGCTGACTGAGGGTAGGACCCTCTCAGACCACTCTCTCATCCAGTTGCAATGGGAACCAAGACCTATGCCGCCTAGACCTTATAGGTGGAGGCTTCATGATTGGCTTTTAACAGAGGATAAGAGAAGGGATGAACTAGAGGGGGCTCTGCAGGAAATCATTAGGTCCCAGCTTCCCACACTGAGCGATAAAAGGCTAGCTTGGCCTACATGTAAGTTCCTCTATGCGGAGGCAGCCAGGGCTTTAGCTGCAAGGGATAGGTCGCTTAGAAGGGCCAAAGAGGAATTCTTGGTTGGGGTGATAAACTTTCTGCGCAGTATGAAAGGTCCTCGGGGGAAATAGATGTGGAACTTAAAAGTTTGAGAAGGGATCTGTCGGAAATTCTTTATGGGAGGACAGAGTTCTGGTTAAATAAGATTAATGCTAAGTTCCTTTTTCCAGGGTGATGTTCCAGGGTGCCTCCTAGCAGCTAGAATTAAAGAATGGGAGGCAAGTAGGACAATTATATCAGTTAAGCATGGAGGGAAGCTGGTTACAGACCCTCAAGAAATGGCTGAGGCATTTGCATCATTCTTTGCAAACATTTACCAAGCGAGTGATTTAGTGGGGGAGAAAGATGTTAATAGTTATTTAGAAGGAATCCAGCTACCTATCTTGGACTCTACCCAAGTTAAGGAACTGGATGCCCCAATAAGAGCATCTGAGATTGTCGATGTGGTGCGGTCTCTTCCTCTAGGTAAATCACCAGGGCCTGATGGTCTTACGGCTAAATTTTACCAAACCCATATCCAGACTATACTCCCTATACTTCATGATTTTTTCCTTACTATAATGAGGGAAGGAATCCACCACTCACCGCTCTACCAGGCGTATGTTACTTTAATACCTAAGCCAGATAAGCCCAGGGACGTGTTAGGTAACTATAGGCCCATAGCATTAATAAACCAAGATATCAAGATTCTCACCAAAATCTTGGCAAACAGGGTCTTGACTGTCGCTCCGAGTTTAATTAGTCAGGAGCAAGTAGGCTTTATGCCAGGGAGAGGGCGAAGACGCCTAGGAAAATTCATCATATTATAAACTTTGCCCCGGATTCTCAGCTACCTCTGGCCCTGATTTCCTAGACACTGAAAAAGCGCTTGACCGGTCTCACATCCATTTTCTTTGCTACAATGGAGAAATGGGGTTCCTGGGGTCTCCTTAGAGGTATTAAGAATCTATATGCAGCTCCAACAGCTAGAATTCTATGTAATGGTTATATCACTTAGGAATTCCAACTTAATAACGGACTCGTTAAGGATGTCCTCTTCGCCGATATTGTTCAACATCTATTTAGAACCCTTGTTAAGATCTATCAATAAGGATGTTAGGGTCCAAGGATCAGGATTGGGGAATGGAGCTAAAATTTTCAGTCTTCGCGGATGATATACTCCTTCATTTACGAGACCCAGTATCCAGCTTTGAGACTGTTAGAGACTTAATAGACCGTTTCTCTAAGGTCTCTAATTACAAGCTAAATCTTACCAAAACACAAATTCTACCCTTGACCCCACATGTATTTAAGGCAGACTTCTCATCCTTGGGAGTGCAGTGGAACAATGATAAATTGAAGTATCTTGGAATTTTGATTACAGCAAACCAAGAGTCTGGGGTTGATGCCAATCTGTGGGGGATCATATCGGCGATTAAAGGGGACATCACAAGGTGGAATAAGTTACCTCTGAACTTTACGGCACGCCTGGGCATTATCAAGATGAATGTCTTACCTAGGTTGATATATCCAATATATTTAGCTCCATATAACATCCCTGTTAAGTGGTTCAGTTTAATTAGAAGACTGATTTTAGGATTCCTGTGGAATAACAAACCAACCAGGATTAAACATAAGGTCCTACGTTTGCCATATGAGGAGGGGGGCATTAGATTGCCTGATCTCCATGCTTATTATGTGGCAGGCCAGTTAGGCCTGATGGCTCAATGGGCGATAAGCGGTGGAGGGGGAAATTATTTACCTGCATGGCTGCAAATCGAGAGGCAGTTGCTACCCAGTTCCGTTGTTCCCTGAATCGAATGCTATATGCTGGGCCTAAAAAGGTTTATTTAGGAGGGTATGGGAACCCAATTAGAAAACCCTGGAGGCCTGGTGGTCCTTTCTCACCGATACAAAGGTGTTGTCAAATGAGGTCCAGAGGCCAGCCCATACTGGGTAACCCTAACTTGGTTATAGGGGCCGGTACTTGGACATCAGTGGGCTAATTATCTGGGAGGTTTAAGTTTGAATGATATGCAACAGGAGATAAAATAGTTCTACCACCACAATGTGAGGGATTGTCCTTTTTCAAAGGTTACAGCTTAAACAAATGATAGCAGGGTCCCGGAAGGGCTGGGGATTTTTCAGACAGCTTCCTCCCATGGAGGACCTTAGAGGAAGCCTTCGGAGAACTAACCACTCACGAGTTTATAAACTCTTTTGATTCCCTGGGCCCAAATACTTCTACTTTAATCCCTTACTGGGAGTAGGTGTTGGCTCTTAATTTAAGATGGGATATTATCTGAAGGCCATTAAATATAATGTGATTCCCAAATATAGGAACATGCAGATCTTTGTGGCTCACAACATATATTATACCCTGTAAAGCTATATGCTAGAAGGTTGAGACAGACAGATTTGTGTTTCAGGTGCGGATAGAAGTGGGTGACCTGTTGCACGCCATGGGGCTGCAGCAAAATTTCTCCCATGGAGGGAGATTAAACGGGCATGGATCCAATGTTAGACTATTCTGCTTATATGACCCCAGAAGGCGCGTTCTGGGTGATTCTCTCAGATTAGGGGTCTACACCCAGATTTCACCTCTCTTTAATGGTGTCGGTAGTCAAGGCGCTCATAGTAAAGCACTGGAAAGATGACCAGGTTTTTGCATATGAACAATGGGTGAGAGAATTGTTGGGGTATTATAGATAAAGAGACACCTATTCTCTGAGGGGAGACAGGAGCTATATGCTAAAAGATGGGCAACATTAGATGCATCTATTCTCAGCAACATACAGGCACTGGAACCCAGATCTGGCTGTCCGATAATGATTAGCAAAGGATACACGCTGGAGTGTCTAATGTCTATAGTGTATTGTGCCGTGTGTAATATGCTTTTTCTTCTTGTATTTCCCCCTACACTCTGTGTGATGTTTAGACTCCAAGTTTTTCAGTTGGTGAAATCTGGGTCAGTCTGGGTCTATTATTAAGATAACAGGGGACTAGTTGTGGTCTGCAGGGGCTCAAGGGGATGGGGACTCTCTCTCTCTTTCCAGGGGACACACTGGAAAGTCGTCCGGGACAACTCAGGCTCCATGGGGGCCCTAGGATGCAGCACACCTGCGGGTGGACATATAAGGGAGGATTGAATTAAGAAGGGATGGTGTTCTCACTAATCGACAATGTCCTATGTTAAAATACTATTGATTCTGAAGTTGGCTATAATGTGGGGCGGCTCCCCAGTGTGCTTGTATATAGGGGTTGTACATAGTTTACACAGCCAGTTTTGGGTTGTGTCCCTGGCTTGGCCGGGTATGTGTATTGTGTGTATGTTTGTTGTTTGATTTACTGAAAACGAATAAATATGTTTTAATAAAAAAAAAAAAGTGTACAAAACCTCGCTTCAGAGGCTTCCAAAGCAGCATAGAGAGCGGCGACCATCAACCCTTTGGCGCAATGCTTATTGGTTGACTGTCGCGTCTCTGCATACTGGGTTGAAATCCCCAGTACAGGGTTTTCAGATTGACTTGCGTCCCGCGCGGTCAGCCCATCCTCCATGGGAGGTAAGGAAGTTAGAGACATCGAGTCTCAGTTCTGTGCAGATATCTGATACGGTGGCCATTGTGTGGGAGGGAATGAAAATTCAAATCTGAAAAGACCGCGTGTTGCGATCGATCCACAACACGAGTACTTTAAACACAGCCGGGCTACTGTATAAGTTGTAGGCTTGCAATTCAAAGTTGCTATGGAGTGGGTCCGACGGCATCGACCACACCCAAAAAGTCAGCCAGACTTTGCAAGTATCTACAAACTGGTAGAAAAGACGAGAGGTAATACGGAGTGTATACCTACAATTCCAGTGAAAGGACAGTTTACAGCAACAAGTGAAAACTTGCAAACACCAGATATTGCCTGCACACGGTCGCCAATTTGTAGCGGTCTGAACCTCACCTTCAGGTTCTTGACAATATTAGAATGCAAATAATCACAAACAAGTTGCATTCGAGTAATAAACAAATTTATTACTACAAAGGATAATCACAGTTGCCTAAGCAGTTCTACCTGTCTGAACCGGGAGCCAGTGCTAAGCATTCCCTACACCTCGAGGTTTCTCTGTAGTCTCTTGGGATCCTCGGGTCTCCGAGGTAAAGCTTGTGCATAACATTATATACCTATGATAATTACTATGGTTACTAAAGATAGAAACATTTTAGTTACAGAGATGAGCCCTATTGGCTAAATCAGAGGTGGCTCCACGGTCCAAGATAACATTATATAATTCTGTAGAGTCATCAGTTTTAGAACAAGAGTTCTTATACAGAGTCTTACATAACAGGTGAAGTGGTGCACATCACCAAGGATGGCAATGTTGCCTTACATATTACTATTACTTCAAGGACAGGTGTCTTGGCATCTGACAAGTAAGAAATAAACAGAAAATACATGGTATAATGTGTGTGCATTAGCAAGCAAAGTGGGTTACAATAATATGCGTTCATATCCTGACATCTACTCTTGTACGGTAGATGCCTTCAGCCCTATATATTAGTATAGCCTATGCTTAACCATTAGCTGTCTACAGTGTACCCCTGAGGGTATCAATTAGGGTGCAGGGACCTCGTGTAACACATGTTTCTTTTGCACTTGTACTTCAATGCTTGGCCCAGCCATGGTGTCTGTAGCACCTCATGTGTGGTGGCACTGTGTCCCTGCCATCCTATGTGTTGTGTTCACTGTGCCTGTTCCTCACCTGGGTTGGTGGACAATGTGTGGTGCTTTGTGCTGTGCCTTTGGTGGCTGTGTCTATGCCCATTTTGCACTTTTGCAGTGCCACTCCACCCCTTTGGCCCGGTGCTGGCTCACTCAGTTTCATCTATTCCACACCCCTCTTTTCACATCAACAGTCCTTCCATGTTGCTCCACTGACACTGGCCAGGTTGCTCCATCTGCTATATTTACTGCTGCACAGATGCTATGAAATATTTCAAGATGCTGTGGATCATTTAAAGTTGGGCCATGGAGCATCTTTCCTATGTTCAGCGTGACATGTTCAGTAGCATTGTAGACATACATCTTCTGAATATTTCCATGTTTGTGGCAGAAGCATGCTACAAATGTTGGATCATCCACTTGCTCTCTTTTTATGAGAAGATTAAAAAATGACCCCGCATATGTATAAACTGTAAGTATTATGTGACAAACACGCTGAAAGATCAGTTGTATGTTGCATAATTTCATGGTGCTGAAATTATTCTTCTCAACATTTTGAACCATCATTGACTGTTTCCCTTTCATCCTCAGGTGTACTTGTGATGCATGCACCATCATGGAGGACCCTTTAGAATGTTTGCGTTGCAATGAGGTGGAACGTATGACTTCTAGAAGGGATGACAAATATATACACTGCATTATGAGTCACAGTGGCTTTCATCCAGTGGTGTTGGATCCCCCATGTTCTGCAAACTGCTTATTACACATCATCAGTACTACCACGGAGGCAATGCACCACCAAGCTTGTACGAGTAAGCATGTCTTGAAGTACTGTTTTGAAGTTCTGTTGTACTTACAGTTGTCAAGGGAAGTGTAATTATATTGAATGCATTACTTCATGCTTTACACACTACCTCCCACGCAAAATGGTCTCCATCACTTTCTGCAGTTGCACTGTCAACATCAGCAGTAACACTGTTGGTTTATCAAGGAAGCGCTGAATACCTGATGTGGCTGCATGATCATGCGGTGTTCCTCGTAAGCCTGCACGTTTCACCGTTGGCAGCACACACCATGAAAAGGGACTATGTGGACGTTGTGCGCGACACATAATGTTGCATCAATTTCCCAATGGTGTCATTACTGTTTCTGATGTTGTCATCACAGCATGATGCTTGTCAGAAATGACCGTAAGTAATGTTTCCTTTCACAGACCTATGCAAACAACACCACTACGTGAATGACCTACATACATTTTCCATGTTCATGTAAAATGTTGGAAATGTGCAATGTGATCTTTTGAATCTCAGCATGAATGCTGTGATTTATTTGATCACACAAAACATCTTCAATCTGGCACTTCCAAAGTGTTCAGTAAGTTCCCCATTATTATTTATTAATTTACAAAAGTATCGGATTTACAAACACCTTTGAGCCAGAGGCTGTTTGCAAAGGCACACATCAATTGGGAAGGAACAAGGGTATAATTTACAAGGAAAAGGGGTCAGTTTCAGAATACAAATTTACATAAAGTTCAATTATACATAAGATACAAAGTAAATACTGATAAGGCTACATGAGTTAGAAATTTACAGGTAAGTAAAACTGTACGTGACAGCGGTCAGTGTGTGCGACCTTGTCAAGAGTCTCAGCGGTAGGGGATATAGAAGGTAGAAAAAGAGGCCCAGAGAGAGAGGACATGGCTGCAGTAAAGTACAGAGCTACGTGGGTGGGCAGTGAAAAACCGAGGGGTAAGGAGAAGTCAAAGTAAATGAAAAGCGCAGGGATGAAGAGAGGAATAGAAGTGGGCTGAAGGAGGCACGAGGAAGGTAAAAAGTATAGGGGGAGTTCAGAAAGTAGGGGGGACTTGGGGAGGAAAGGGGGCATAGGAGTGTAGGGGCTGTGTAAAGTGGGGAGGGGGTGGCATGATTAGAAATTGGGGAAGGTGAGGAAACTTTGACAAGACACAAGATCAGCTAAGAGATATGTGCCTGGCTGGTGTGATAAGGCAGAGGTGCTAAATATGGTAGGGAATTGTAAGGGGGGGTGAGGAAGAAAAGGGGGGGTGCTAACTGGATGCATGTCTCAGAGTATGGATGCATATGTGTCACACTCATTGTCTTATGGATAAAGTGTTGCCATACTGACTATCATAACCACTGACAGATACAACAAAGGCACACTGCTGCTGTGCTGTACTTGTAGGACAACAGTCACACATGCATGAAGTTGCGTACCATGAATGCTGACATGTTCTGTGACAGTACCTGTCATTTCATAATGTATCGTGTCTCCATTTATGGGTAACTTTGAGCAGTTATGTTGCGGTAATCTTTGCATCAACATGAACCGTAAAGTGTCGTTCCATGTCCTGCCGCTAACATACAACTTCCTATGTCTTCATTACCAACCCCGCTGTGTACTATGTTGGTACATTTTACGTTGGATAGCTGACTGCAGTGCAGTGTGTAGCTTCCATCCCTCAGCAATAAATACGGCATACATTTTGCATAACAAATTCAATTGCTGCATGTCATCAACAAAAAGGTCAAGCAACATACAGTCACTGTACGAAGGACAGATGCTTTCCATTGTCCATTATTTCAGTTCCTCCATCTCCCCCTACAGAATGCCAGTTCATAATAGAGACATGTCACATGCATGGTGCATTCCTCATGCTCTGTGCATTTGTAATCTTGAAATGTTATCATTTATCCTATAGCAATTGAAGGTGACAATATATTTCATTTTTATTTTATAGGGAGTACAGATATACCGCCTATAAGCAGCTGGTACGCTTCTGTTGGGGATACTTAGGGAAGGGCATCCGAGTCCATCTGCTGTCATGCTGCTTAACCCTCATCCATGCAACATTCCCTAATGATGATGGAGCATACACCCATTTTAAGCCGGAGTGAATACTTCCTCCGTGACTGACACCATGTTGTTGACAGTATACAGGGACAAGTTGATCTGATTTTTCTTGATATTTCAAAGTAGTCAATTTATGTGTTTTCCAGTTACCAAAACATAACTAACGTTATTATCAAGGTTATTACAATCAACATACTTTTCATTTTCACTTGCTTGCAGTTGCAACACATCACAATAAATGATTTCAAAAAGGCATGTCTGTAAATTGTATTTTGTGACGTCATCTTACAGCATATGTCTAGGCAATTCAGGACTAGCAATTGAAAGAATGTAATTGTGAATTGCATTATTTAATCATTACTGTACTACAGTAACATGCATACAGTTGCCTTTCATGAAACCTACATAGCTTGCATAATGGCTAAAGACAAGGCAACCTCAAAGGAATGATGTTCATTATTGGGAACAGGTGCTGTGACATGGCTTCTGTACCAAAACAGTGCTGTCTCAGGGTAAACAAAGTGACAGCCAGGGAAGCTTACGTACAGAACTTCCATAAATGTGCCTGTAACAAATAGCAAAAATCTACATTCACAACCTGAGAACAATCAGCAATGCAAACAGTGATCACCCTGTACAGTGGATGGTGACCTTCTTTGACTAGGGTACCCTATGTAATGTTGAACCAACTTCTGTAAGCATGCATAGCAGCTTGTCTGTCCACATCACTAAATACAGATGCGAGTGTGGGTGGTTCTTTAAATTACTTGTACTGCTTCAATAGCTTCTGCTTCTCATCATCCACAAACGTGATGGTCAGAACTTTCTGCATGATGTCTTGTGCATATTCTGAAAGTAAGAAACATCCATGTTGTTCGGTCAGAACAGAGCATGTGAAGACCATACCGAATTTGAAAATAGCATTATACATCTCTTCACATTGTGATGTCTTACTAAGTGTGAATCACACAGTTAGCATCAGAACCTCACATCTCTGTATCCCCTTCTGCCACGTTTCCCCGGATGAAGTATATAAGGCCCTTCTCACACTGAACACCACCAAGTACAAATGTCCTGCTGGCCTGGACTCCAAAATGCTTCTCCTGGCTGCCCCCATCATCACCTCACCCCTTGCCTCTCTTTTCAACCTCTCTTTCTCTCTCACTTATATCTCAGTGGAATGGAAACACACCACCGTCATCCCCATCACCAAAGGTGGCAACCCCTCCTACCAAGGAAATGAACACCCTGTCTCCCTCCTACCCATTCTAGCAAAGCTACAGAAACATACTCTGCCAGCTCTCCTCCTTCCTTGACCCCACCTCTTTCTTCACCCCTTACCAGTCTGGGTTTAGGAAGAGTCACTCCACCACTACCTCCCTGTTAAGGCTCACTGAATCCATCCATAAAAGTGTGGACCAGGTCCGCATAACCTCTGCCATTTTTGTCAACCTTGCAAAGGCTTTTCACACTATCTTATGCCCTCTCCTCCTATCCAAGCTTTCAGTGCCAGGGCTCTCCATTGAGGCCACCAGCTGGTTCCACTCTGATCTTGTGTGTAGGTCCCAATCTCTCAGGATCTAGAACTCACTCTCCTCCTCCTTCCCCATCACCAGTGGTATCCCTCATTGCACTGTCCTTGGCCCTCTGCTGTTCTTCCTCTTCTTCAACGACCTGCCCTCTGCCTGCCCACACTCATCCATCCACATGTATGTGGACGACACTGTTCTGTTTACATCTGGCTGCTCTACCTCTGATGTAGCAACTAGACTACAGCATGACTCCAAGGTGTCCAGCTCTGGCTATGCACTAATTACCTCTTCCTGAACGCCAAGAAGGCAGTCTCCATGACCTTTGGCACAAGGCAGAGACTCTGTTGCCTCCTTTCCTTCCTCAGTTTCCACACCCTGGATGGGACTAAGCTGGAGGCATGCTCCTCCTCCTTTAAATACCTTTGTGTGTGTATCGACCAGCACCTCAACTTTTCTGTACATATTGAGGCCATCCACAAGAAACTGCACCCAAAACTGGGTGTCCTGTATCGCAACTGTGGGTGCATCCCACTGCTGGCCCAGCCTGAAATACTACATAAAATGATTCTCTCTATTTTCAGCTCCGGGGATGTAGTGTATAGTGGCACTCCCAAAACTTCCCTAACCAGACTTGACACCCTCTTCCACTCTGTCTGCCACTTTGCCCTTGACAGTCCTCCCAGTACCCACTATTGTCTCCACAACCAATCCCTATCTTTCCCTGCACTTCAGGACAGGCGTCATGCCCACTGCTCTACCCTTACAGCTAAACTTTGGCTGCAGTCTCTGCTCTCTTATCACTCCTCCACTCTCTTCCTCTCTCCCCCCTCCCTGCTCCCTATGACTCCTGGTTCTTGTTGGTCCCTCGCATGTCTACTTTTGTATGCCAGGTTGCCTTCTCCTATCGAATGTCTAAATTGTTGAATTCTCTTCCCTCTGCCATTCGACATGCCTCTACCTCCCGCTATTTGAACACTCTCTTCAAAGAGAATTTCTGCAGTTCCTGTACCTGTTCCTAACCATCTTGCTACTGAAATATTTTTTGCACTTGCATACCAGCGTAGGTTGGGTCACTGGGCTCTGTCTGTTGACTGGGCAGGTGAATGTGTCAATTCTGATGTTCTACCAATTTTGCTTATTTGATTAAGTTGTTTCATTGCACATTGCTGTTCAGGTTCTACTTTATACTAATTTTATATACAAGTGTGTATTCCCCTATATTCCCAACCCCCCAGGATGCATCTGGAAATGAGCAGTATTCTGCTCAGTACACTTTCCTGGTATAACTTTTAAATAAATAAATAAAAACATGTTACCAGTGTCCAGTAGCATCATTTCTATTTTTTGAGCATGTTATATTACCTCCTACAGCTCCGTCCTGGATGCACTGTCTTTACAGCAGACAATCCGTCTTGCCAACACTCAGTGCTCCCTCCAGCTGCCATTGGCTGACCCTCATCACACATACTCCCCCACCGACCAGGCATACCCGTTCATCATGGGGTGCCCCACCACTATTGATGACTGGGATTGTAGATCAGGGCAACAGAAGGCACTGTATGACATCCTTGCGTGGTGTTGGTGAGGTCACTGCTCTGGGGTAAGCCATACTTCATGGTAGTGGACAGGTGAATTGCCATCATGCAGGCAGTTGCTGGCCTTTTCCATTTTCGAACCACCTTACTACCATGTCAAGGTGTCATGAACATTCCTGGCTGGAGACGTGTGTTGCTGCATTTAGGCCATGCACAAAGCAGTATGTCTCCAATCCACCAAGCAGGAGTTAAAGGTGGCAACCCCACCAGTGAACCATCCTTGCAATGCTCTTCACTTACTTCATGCAGGTCTACTCTCCTGTTACCATGGCCGGTGGCGCAGACCCTGACTGATAGCATGCTAACCGGTCAATTGTGGCTCGTCTCCACGGAGGCAGTCAGCAGCAAGCAACATGTCTTAAGGAACAAAATTGTGTTTATTCATTGCTGTCAGCATTGATTATCAAACAGTCATTAATTGTAAGACTTATCTGTACTAGTACCATTTATGTGAACATATGCACCCTGTATATCGATACTACATGATCTGCACACAGAACACTCATCTTTACTGCCCTGTGAAGAGTGCAATAAATCTCACTTCATGGCAGAAGAAGTCTTCCTTGAAGAAGTCCTATTGATACCAATTAATCAACATGTCTATCAAGACATCATTTTGACAACTGGAAACCATTTTGAGGTAAGCTTCGACAGATTGTTACCATGGTTTTCTTGGGTACGATGAAAGACATGTCTTCTAATTTTCAGATGATGTCAAAGTTAGCATTCCAGGTGTAAATGAAACCCATGTAATACCATAAAATACTTAAAATTTGACACAGCTGTTAGCAAAAATGAATGGTGGACTACAAGCAGCATGGGTGAAGTTATAGTCATTAAAGATTACCATGTGTTGAAGCTGATTTCAATTGCCTGACAGAGGGCTCCCCTTTCTTGGCTTTGCTGAAGTAGACAGCCAACTGAGGATGTCCATCATCACTCAGCACTTCATTGCCATAGTTTTCGTTAAAATGGAGTGCTGCTAGATTTAATCTGGGTGTAAAGCAGTACAGAAAGTCAAAAGTTAGAAGACACAGGTACATGATTACTATCTTGTACTTTTTCTAGTTTTAATCAGGAGTGTCATTGAGTGTGGGCTGTATGCCAAAAGTCAGAGTTGACCACTCAACACATCAAAGGACCGTGGTTAGCCATGCCAGAGGTCATGCAACTTCAAATGTTGGTGTGGGTCTTGCACAAATTGATGACACCCTTCATCACGTGATCCACTCCCAGACCAGCAAAAAGAGCCACAATGAAGCACAGACCACTGTCAGCAAAGGTTTATTCTTAAAGTGGCAGTAAAAAACTTCAGTCTGGGCAACAGATGAACATCACCGGGTCAATGGTGGGCAACATCTGAGCTAAAGCACAACTACCATCTCCACAAGGGTACAGGGACACCACGTGAAGTTTGGGCCTTGACATACGGTTATGTGTTGCGGCATTCTACTTCTCAGCTCACCTGTCTTGCCACCTCTCATTGGAAAATGGAGGCTGGACAGCAGGTAAGGCCATGTTACAGGCAAAGGTATGGTAGCAAATGCTGTCAGGATCTGAAATAACTTGACAGACATGAAAAATCTATTATTGGACACAGTTCTGGACATGGCAGCAGTGATAGATATGTGCTGCAACATAAGCAATGGATATGATGTCACAGGACTTTTGCATGCTCATTTGAAGAGGGTGGGTGGGATAGGTAAATGGGCAGGGTCAGTGGAGGAGGTGGGGGAGTGAGCACCAGCTACAGTATGAGGGCTGCTAGCTGCACAATCAAGCAGACTTCACAGAACATAATGAGTTTGCCTGCTGTCAATTTTGTATGTTCATGTGTCCGTATTTGCTTATGACACTAACACTGCTGAAGACAGGTTTGCTTTGGATCATGGCTGATACTGCTGCCAACATAGTGAAAAGATATAACAAAGCAAAACTGACTGATAGTGACAATCCGAAGGGCATCTGAAAGAGGAGGGTATTACAGAAAGTTGACAGTGTAATGATTAATGTTAAAATACAGTGAAAGTGATTACCTGGCATGAGCCTCTTTTTCTTACATTCACGACCAGTCAGCGTTCCATATTTGCATGCCAGAAAAAGTGGGCTTGGATATTCATGTGTGTTTTGCATGTGTTGTATCATTGCATCCCACTTTGCCTTATCAGTTCTGTGTCACTGTGGGGAGATGAGGATGGCACCCGGTATATAGTTAATACTCTTTCTCCAGGGTATAATGTTTTCCATTCCTCTCTGCTTACAGAGAGCTTCCACCTTCTTTCTAACACCTACGTCATCAAACATGGAATCAGTGTAATTGGAAACATTACTAGTATCAATGATATCTGACAGTAAGATCAAAACAATGTGACTGACATGTCACCACGGGTATCACCATGCTGTGAACCGTGGTCATGTGCATTTCTTGGATGTGGGGGTGGTGGTGGTTATGGGATAGGACAGATGAGAGGCACAATCATATGAAGGCATGATGTGATGTTCTGCATCTCCCTCCATTTGTGGATCAAACAACAACATTGCAGTGTAAGTAGAGTGCTTTGCATCATTCCATCATGGTGGAAGATGGGAAATGATTGAGGGCAACATCAGAACATAAGTGGATGGAAGGTCGACAGTGACAGTATTGACAGTCATGTCACTGAACATCCATGCTGTTGGGGATCATGTTCACATGTGGAGCAGAGTGTGGGAACGGCACCCCTAGGGTGAACAGCAAGGGGCCTAAGCAGTCACACTGACATTACCTGTTACCTTGGTCATACTGACAAGTGGTTACAATAATCCACAAGATACAAGGTCTGTCATATATAAAGGTGCCCAGATGAAAGGCCCTAATACATTTGCCAACCCAAGAAAGGTGATGGCATGTCTAAATTGTATATGAAAACAAGATGTGCGATCACAACATATTGCACACCTGCTTTGAATGTTGCAGCACATGCTGCCAGTGCAAATGGGTGTATGGCTGACAAAGCGACTGTCGCCTTCCCTGGATGTGGTGAATACCGCCAATGAGTGACACACAGGCATAACCTGGAAGCGCTGCATCCAGAAAAGTGATATTCAGCCTCAGAAAGCAAAAGTGACCATTCTTAATGCATGGAGCGAAAGACACACATGCATGCCCATAGTGTGCCCATTTGCATGAGTGTGAACAGTAAAATAGGATTGGTTTACAGACATTCCAATGCTCCATTTCACCTTGCCCCTTACTTGTACTGTAAAAATGCCATTGTTTTATTCAGTGCTCAGCACATGTCAGTTTAAACTTCCACGATGCTTGTAATGCAACCCACACACACTCTTTGCAATACCACCCCATGTCCATTGCACCAAACACATGACACACCCACATTTCCATGGCGTGGTGGACACCCCGCCCAAGCCATGAACCCTGAAGTATGATAAATACTGCAACCTTGCTGCCACAGCCCTTCAAACCCACCCATGTAACAATGGAACAATTGCCATATAATACAAATTCCTCAGTGTACTGCCCACCCCGGTAGGCAGAAGCCACTCGCAGCACCATCCACACAACTGAACATATGCCATTGCATGGCATAACCCTCTCCCACTGTCACTGCAAGCCTCTGACTGATGTAGACCATGGTGTCATATGATACAGATGACCATACCTACAATATATCGCAGTCACGATCAGGTGTTTGCTGGCCATCGCATGGTGAGGGGTGGTATGCCACTTGCTGGCACAGGTTGGGTTGTTGGATGTAGGTGCTGGTAGGGGGTTATGACTACTGGGATATGGGCATGGGTGGACACTACACTATGCAACATTTATTGGATGGGATAGTACCAATGGAGAGAATAATGGACCATGGCACCCATGGATCAGTATTGATCCGTAAACTTTGCTCAGTGATGGGGGTTTTGGGTGCACTATACTCCAGAAATAAGAGTGTCATGACCATGGTGGGATGGGCAGGGGTTGGGGGGGAAGGTTCATAGGGTGGGAAGTTATTACAGGTATGGGGCAAGTTTGAATGGGCACTGCTGGAGCACAGCACAGAGGGTGGGGAGTTTGCAGTAAAAGTACATGAGAAGGTGTAATGGGCATTGTGGTGCACCGCACTTTTGGTGTGGTGTTTTGTTGTAAACAACAGGGCACAGTGGATCGTGCCTTGTGTTGGCAAGGAAGAGAGGGTGTCTGGCTCAATTTCACACAATGGGCCACAGTGGGACATGTTGGTTAATGCACACTGTCTGCAGAGTGTACTTTGCTACATATGTAGCACAGTGGGAGGGGGCTTGGAGGGGTGTTGATGCAATAGTGACACTGATTACAGTGAATAAAATCCAATGTTTTAACCCTGAGTCAGCCATTAGTCCTACCTTTGGCCACGTGCCACACATTATAGAAGTGAGTGGCACCTGCCATGAGTACTTGCAAGCCAAGCATTAATCTGTTTGTGGCGATCAGTTATTAATGTATCGATGGCCAACTGGTTTTCCTCAACAAGCATTGTTCATGCCCTCTGTAGTCCCTCCAACTCCATCCAATTGGAGTTTTTAACCTCATTGCTCTATTGACAAAGAAAGCACGAATTAGTGATGCTGACCAGTAACATATAGCAGGAGTGATGCAGGAAGAATGCATTTTAGTGTACGTGTCTCACCTGCACTACTGTGACGCTTATGACCTTCCCTATGCAGTATTCCAACAAAGTATAGGAACCAAACTTAGCACTGTGCCCCAGGCTGTCTGCACGGCCGTCCCCACCCAGGATCAAACTTCCTGGTATTTGCCTCAACTGTGCAACAATTTGAGACTGCTGTGTTTTCCAGATGTTGTCTATTGTGGGCTTTATCAGCTTCCTTTGGTGCTTATCATATGTACCATGAGAGATTGAAACAAGGTTCATGAATTCAAACACCCTAACACACTTAGATACTGGACAACTGGAGGTAAAAATTGTGGTGGCCATGCATACATTGCCATGGATGTTGTGCCTAAGATCAGGCTGATTACACCAATACTTCTTTAATCCACAGTTGTAGCACTTCACATCCACAACAAGCAGTGTGCCACGCCTTCGAGCAGGGTTGTCAGTAGAGAACAGAGCTGATGTAGGTGAGCCACAAGTAGAGCAGTATGCAAAGAGGCCTTCCAGGCATGATATGTATTTGGGCTCATTATGGGAAGAGTACCTTGGTGTCTGTCTCAACCTGTGAATGAGAAAAATGTGTGATTTGCATGTATTGATCACACATATTACATGACACATGCATTTCTTCATGGAATTGGGTATGGAAATGAAGTAGTAAACTTGCCCTAGGTCTTCCCTCAACTCTTTTTCTGCTCCTAACAGGGACTGATCACATGGTACATATTCCAAATCACTGTCACCACGGTCATCAATGTACAGTAGGATGAAATACTGGATGAGCAAGGGGACTGCATTGGTGTTGATGATTTTAGGCCTGGAACACTACTCAGAATAATGTTGTCACCTGTCAAAAGGTCACACTGAACTCCGACGTCTACCGTCTTTGGCGCTGTCATCTGTGTTCCTGTCAATCAACAGCATGTAATCATCACTACTAATGCGTGCATGTAAAGCATTTGCAACCTTGTACAGCATGACATGTACACATACCTTTCTTGTGTTTAAGTAATGATCTGTGTATATGAGTTGATCTAGACACTCAATGGCATTTGACACTGGATGAAGTTTGTTGCTCAAAAGTGTTTGATGTTACTGGTAATGTTTCACACATGCTGAGTTCAGCGTCAGTCCTGCTACTCTCTCCAGCAGTGAAAGAAGTAGTTGAGGTGTCAACAATGATAATGTCATCTGCTGAAGTCCCAGGCACTGTATACACACCACTGTCTCCCATAAAACAATTATTACAGTGTTCCTGTATAACTGAGTCTGGTGTAGTCTACAAGATGTACAAAAAGTCACAAGCATACCATGAGACAGTTGTGGGTCATACAGCAACACAATGATTACCTTTGTAGTCATCCTGTACAGAAAAGTCATATTTCTGGTTACCCATTCAGTTACCAGGATCACAAAAAAAGGGCAGGCACCCACATATTGAAAGACTGCAAGAAACTGTGACGTATCCTATTTCAGCATGGATAGTATTTCAGCAAACGATGCGGGCATCCTTAGTGTGATGCAAGACTCCAACCATGATATATGTCCTGCAGGGAGGGGAGGGAAGGGGAGACTGACTGGGCCAAGAAGTGGTCTCATGACAGTGTGTGAGTAGGTTGTGATGGGGTGTGTGGCACGAAATCATGTACCCCTTGCAGAGGCTTGTACAATGCTATTTGACCAACATGTAATATGTATAGAGTCTTGGTGGACATCTGTGTCACCCAACTTAACTGAAAGGTGGTCCCTCATCCAGAGTCTATTAGCATCCACAAAAAATGCTGTCTGTGGTTGGCATATCACTGCCTCCTGGTACCACAGACACCCAGACTAACAAGCCCAGAGCAAGACTGTGTTCCTGTTGCTGACCTTCCCCCCACAACCAAAAGGGGGGGGTTGAAGGTGTGGAATACAGACTACCTACAGTCAAGGTGATGCATCCAGTTACCTGCTCCTGTCCGCATGCCCTTGTGTGTCTCAGCAATCCCTTCTTGTTCTGTACGCATCTGCAAATTGGGGATGTTTTATGGTGTGGTGTGGTGTGGGTTTGTAGGGCTGGGTTGTTTTAATGCATCCATATGGAACATGGAGGTGGACGTCACGGTCCACCTAGTGATAAATGACATGGCTGGAAATGAGATCAGAGCAGTGCAGGAGTAGTGTCTTGACTTTGAGATGGTCTTTAGATAGGTATCATGCACTGTAACCTTCTTGGAGGTGCTGTTTTTCTGAGGCATGGGTGAGGGTATGGTAGTCCCTACCATGTGATTCCATGAATGGTTGAAAACCTAGTGTGGAGCTCATGCTTTTTGCTTCTGTGGGTACTGGAGTTCCACTTGGAGAGATACAGGGCCACAGTGGCACAATGCTCTGCAACTGTCCCTTAGGGGAAGTATGATAGTACATGATAGGTTTACATGCTTCATTGGCAAGCATTTAAAGTAGCCAAGTGGAGAGGCAATGAAAATGAGGTGTGAAATCACAGCAGTCCACCAGAAAACTGTGTAGTCAGTGACTTAAAAACAAAGATGGAGAAGTTGATAATGACCAAGACAGGGGTAAATGGAGTAAAAGGACAAGGCAGTATGGATAAGGATGGGGCCAAAGGTGGCATTCCAGAACTGGATTGTAATGAGTACCAGTGCCTGTACTGTCGGTAATAAGCTCCATAAAGTAGTAGCTTTGATGTAAGAGGGAAGCTTGGATATTGTAAGTCACACAAACATGATACAAATAGAACCATGTCTGGGATGTCAACATAAAGGGTAAAGAATTGGCAGGAGGGAGAGCAATGGTAACAGAGGAGGAGGATTATATGTCTACATTGGGGATGGATGGAGGGTCAGCCTGGAGACAGAAAATGACACCAAAGTATGCACAGGGGTAGTATAAAGCCCACCCTTCTCGGTGGGAGGATATGGACAAGAAAACGAGATAAGGCTTCATTTGAATGGCAGAAAAATGGGAATATTGTTGATGGGGGACCTGAACATGCCACATGTTAATTACAACATGTTTTGTGCAGCCACAACCAAGAGTTGGGTCATTGCAGATGCCTTGAGAGGTTGAATGGCTCAGACAGCTAGTGTCGGAGCACCCTACTTGGAGTGAGCAATCTTATACCTGGCACCCTGAAAGTGGTGGTGGCGGAGAGAGGGTCTCACATTTAGAATTAAGTACCCATATGGTAATCAGCAAAGGCAAAACAGTCTGGTTCACAATAAACAGAGACGTATAGTCAAGCCATACAAACTCAGTTGTTGCACTTCAGTGGAGCAGAGTTTCTCAAAATGGGAGAAAAGCTAAGAAAAGCAATACCAAATCGGTAAAAAGACAGGTGGAGGATCAGTGTGGACAAATCAAAAGTGCCAACAAACAGACAACATGCCTTTGTGTGTAGCAAATTAAGAGAACTAAACGAAGGAAAAAAAAACCTTGGTGGTTCAAATTGAAGATGTTGGGGCAGTAAAAGGAGAAAAAGATATGAATAGAAAAAGTATGAGTGAAAAAATGAGTGGCCATGGGGTTCAGACAGGAAAACGGCATTAATTACCATGCAAATATAGTACGTTAGTGGGTACACAAAGCACAGGAGGCTGTGGGAAAGGGAATTAGGGTTTATGGAGGTATGTTGTGGACAGTCAACGACACTGTATTTACAAATAAAAGGGTTTGAGGGACTATGGACTCTATGAGGGCATCTGCAAACTGACTTGCAGGGATCATGTCAGCAGGAGGACAAGGGTTAGGAGTGCCACAGGCAGGAGTGACAGAGGAAGGTGTTCAGCAAAACAGGGGAAGAAGAAGACAATGAGGGTTCTTGGGCTGAATGGAACAAAAGTCGGGGTATGACGTTGAGGGAGGCAAGTAGGTCAAGGAAGTCATATAAAACACTGTCGCCTAGGGAAAAGACAACACTGTGTTAGGTAGATCAGAAGACAGCAGGGGACAATTTAGTTCTTGTTGTGGATTCTATCATCAAGGGGGTTAGGTGGGTGGGCAAGAAAAGTGCAGTATGGAGAGTGTGCATGCCAGGAATGTCCATCATCAGAGGTTATACCACATTCCATCATGGGGGGAAGGATCAGGATGATGATATTCATCTGGTGTTCCATCTGTGAACAAATGACATGGAAGCGAACAGTCTCATGAAGGTGCATGCCACATTTCAGGACATTGCTATTTTCTGAGAGTGGCAGTGCTACAAATCTGTTGCCTTTTTCTGAGGTGTTTCAGGTGGCAATAGCTAGTGCCAAGACGAATAAAAGGATGCAAAAGTTTAATAACTGAATAGCAAAATGGTTTAGGAAGATGGGGGTATGGGAGGAAAGGTGACTGGTGAGTAACTTTGGTTAATGAGAGCCTCTTTGCCAAGGACAGGTTATGAACATAGGAACATACGAAACTGCCAGGAGATACAGGCTATTTGGTCTATCTAGTCCGCTCGAGTGTTCAGCACTTCAGTCCATTAGACTGCAGCTGCCCCACCCTGCCTCATATGCCCTCCCCCACATCTCCCACCCCTCCTGATGTGTACCCTCCCCTTGAATCTGTCCCACCCACTCTTGAAGCCCCAAACACTCTGCAATGATACAGCTTCCTCTTGCAGAGTGTTCAGCCCTGCCACCACCATTTATGTGAAATAGTGCCTCCTCAGTTCCCACTTGAGTCTGCCCCCTTCCAGCTCCATAGTTTCCCCTGGTTTCCCTTCCACCTTTCAGACTGAACATACACATGGTGTCTACTTTGTTCAAACCCTTCAGGCATTTGAATGTCTCAATCATATCCTCTCTCTCCCTTCCTTCCTCCAGATTATACATATTGAGCTCTCTAGGTCTCTCCTCATATGGTCTGCCCCCCATCCCCAGGATCATTTGTGCTGCCCTGCGCTGTACCCCCTCCAGTAGTTTGATGACCCTTTTCAAGTAGGGGCACCAGAACTGCACACAGTACTCTAGGTGCAGCCTCCCCAGGGACCTGTACAGGACAAGTTGACCTCCCCACGCGTAGAAGTAATCCCCCTTGCTATGCACCCTAGCATCCAGTTTGCCTTCCCTGCTGCCTTCCTGCACTAAGCAGAGTGGTTCATCTCCCTGGTTACCAACACTGTCAGATCCTTCTCCTCCTTGGATTTTGTTAAAAAGGGACACCCTACAGCCAGTAATTGTGTTCTGGGTTCTTGCCCCCTAAATGCATCACTTTGTACTTCTTGGCATTGAAACCAAGCTGCCAAGTGTGAGACCATTCCTCCAGTTTTACCAAATCCTCCTGAGGTACTTTTGCTCCCTCCCCCCCATCTACCTCGGCACAAATCTTTGTGTCATCTGCAAAGAGAGTGATCTTACTCTTTATCCCCACTGCAATGCTGGCTAGGAAAATGTGAAACAGAACCGGTCCCAGCACTGAGCCCTGTGGTACACCACATGTTACTGCCCTGGGTTCAGATGCCTCCCTCCCCCAGTACTACCTTATGCTGTCTACTCTGCAGTCAGTTCTAGACCCATCAGACCAGTTTCCTCCCTGCTCCCAGACTCTTCAGCTTGCAGGTCAGCCTATCGTGTGGCACCAAGTCAAAGGCCTTGCTGAAATCCAGGTAGAGGACATCCACCACATGTCCCCTGTCCAGTGGCCTCATAATCCAGTCATAAAAATCAACCAAGTTCATCTGGCAGGATCTGCCTGAGACAAACCCATGCTGCCTGCTGTCCTTGAGATTGTTATCCTCAAGAAATTGCACCAGTCTTTCCTTGAGGATTGTCTCCATCAGTTTTCCCACAATTGCAGTAAGGCTTACCGGTATGTAATTCCCTGGTTCGTCCTTGGGCACACTCTTATGGAGAGGTACCACATGTGCTTCCCTCCAGTCCCTGAACATGCACCCTGAGTTCAGAGAGGAACTGAACAGGTCCACCAATGGCCCTGCTAGGACCTCTGCCAACTGTCTCATCACCCTGGGGTGGACTCCATCTGGTCCAGGTGCCTTGTCCACCTGCAGGCCCTTTATGCCCTCCCTCTCCCTGTCCACCATGATTTCTCCATCTGTGGTTGCTTCTTCTCCACCCTCTCCCTCCTCACCCTTCTTCTCAGATATGGGCCCATCCCTCTCCTTGGTGAAGACTGAACAGAAGTATTCATTAAGTACTTCTGCCTGCTCAGACCCCTTTTCTACCCACCCACTTTCCCTCCTGATCCTAACAATTTGATCCTTGCTCTTCCTCTTCTCTCTGATATATCTAAAGAAATCATTTTCTCCTTCTTTGATCCCCTGTGTTAACCTCCATTCCCGAGCCACCTTTGCTGCCCATACCACTATGCTCACTTCTCTGGATTTCTTCACATATTCTTCTCTGTCTTCTGCCCTGTTACATCTCTTGTAGATCCTAAATGCAGTCCTCTTCTCCCTCACCTTCTCCACAACCTGTCTACTCGTTCAACTTGGTTTCATGGTCCTGGCTTTCTTGCTCTGGATCTTTTTTTTTTCTTCTTTTTTTTTTTGCCTCCGGTCACGGAGCCCTGGATCCTCTGTCAGGCACCCTGGTCCTTTCCTGCCTAGGCTGAAGCCTCCCCAATCTGCACCTCCTCTCTCCTCCCCCTCCCCAAAGCCAGTACCCCCGGTTTAACCTGCCTGGGGTGGGTGACCCTCTCCTCTTGGGTGCGCTTAAGAGTCAGACTCTGGCTCAGGCTCAGGCAGGGCTGGGAAATGGAGGACCTAGAAGGCCAGTCGGGGAAAGGCCCGGTGGAGGACATGGTGGACCAGTGCCATCGCCCACCCACAGTGCCGTTGTTTTTCCGTGTTCTTGCGAGCTCCACCCACTCCCTCCCCAGCATGTTGCACAACGATGCACTGGCACACGGCAACCCTGCCAGCATTGACCACGCTAATTACATGCGTGCCTGGCTGCTGTAGTGCCCCTGGTCTCCACCGGGGGTCACCAGCACACCAAGACATCCCTCCCATGCTACCCAGGGAGGAGAACACCATGCGGGCACTCATCCTCAACTCTCCCTTGGCAGACCCCCCGGCATCCAAAGTATCCTCCCGAACCCAGGTCGCTGGCGTGATGCGAGGTGTGGCGTCCAGTGCCTCAACCCTCAGCACCACCAGGCCGATGCTTGCTCTGGATCTTGATGCAAGTTTTAGTGGCTTCAGCTAGTCCCTCCTTGATGACTGCCCATTTTTGTTATGTGTCCATTTCTGGGCAGATGCTTGACATATGACTTTCCAGTATGTGTCCCATCCTGCCAAAGTCTGCCCTTTTGAAGTACAGGACCCTAGTTTTTGTAGTGTCTACTTCTGTACCCAGATTAATTGATAACCTCACTGTGCTGTGGACATTGCTTGCTAGAGGTTCACCATCCTCCAGTACCAGGTCTAGTATATTCCCCTCCATCATTGACTCCCACCATCCTAGAATGCTTCCAGGAGGATCTGCTCTCTGGCGCAAGTGGTTGCTGGAATGCTCCAATCCTCCCCTGGTAGATTAAAAACCCCCACCACCACTGTGCTCCCTTTGCCACTATTCCTCTTTATCTGCTCCCCCAGTTCCCTGTCAGTGTCCTCCTTCTGGGCCGGAGGTCTATAAATGACCCACAGACAGATCTTGGTCCCTTTCTGGCTGTGTATTTGCTGCCAGATTACTTCTGACCTGCCGTCCTCCCCTTACTCCCTATTACATCTTATCCCTTTCCTTTACATAAATGGCAACCCCCCCCCCAGCCTTCCCTTTATCCCTATCCCTCCAGAATAGTTTGTACCCTGGGATGGTCAGGTCCCAGTCATGGTGCCTGGTTGCCTATGTCTCAGTAATGGTGTGTATGTCCACCTCCCCCTCTGCCATCAATGCCTGCAACTCTGCCAATTTATTCCCCAGGCTCCTAGCATTTAGTGAAACCATCCTCCACACTGCTCCTATCCCTCCTGCTTCTTTACCCTTCACTTCAACCCCTATTTCACCTAAGGTCATATCTATCCCACTGGTGGGAGGAGGTCCATGGGACCCCCTCTCCTGGCAAGTCACAGCTCCAATGCCCCCCCCAACCTAGTTTAAATGATACCTCTCATTGATGAAATCCTGCAGTTTGTGCTTCAACACCTGTGACCCTGCCCTGCTGAGGTGTAACTCATCCCCTGCATAAAGATCTGTGCTATCCCATGTACTACCCCAGTCCCCTACCAATCCATACACCTTGGTCACACACCATTCCCTCAGACACTTGTTGAAGTCATTAATTCTTCTCTTACTGTCTATGCTAGCTGTCGGCGCTGGCAGAACTTCTGAGAAGGCTAACATTGTTCCCTCATTGCTGCATAGTTTCCCCACTTCCCTGAAGCTGTCTTGTACCTCCTCTATACTTGTCCCTTCCAGATCATTTGTTTCCAGGTGCAACACAATGTGCAACTTCACCTCTACCTTCCCCACATATCTGCCCATATTCTGCCAAACTCTACTCGCTGTCATGCATGGCATGCATTCTCCCCAGATGTTACTTTTTCTGGCACCCCTTATCCCCATTTTATACCTTAAGTATATAATCCCCTAGAATTATGACTCCCTGGCACTTATCCTGATCACCCTCTTGTTGCCCTTCACTCCCCTGCCCCCTAACTTGCGAGGCTCTCTCATCCCCCCCATCCTGCCTCTCCTTTGACTCCTCTAACCTTTGCCCTGTCCTTTCCCCCCTCGCAAATATGACCAGGGAAATGACCTCCACCTCTGAACTATTTATCATCTATGGAACCTACCCTTTGCACTCATTTGTTGCTCCATCCACCATGCTATCATCTGCTGTGCTAGTACATCCCTGTGTCTTCCCTGAAATGTGGCCCTCCCCCACTCCGATTCCCCTCCTCTCCCTATCGTTAACCTTCCCTGGGCTGCCTGCTGCTTCCCTCATCCTCTTTTCTCCTTGCTCCTTACTTCCCTCTGGAGAGACTGCATTACCTCGCTGAGACCCCTTGCTCCTGCGTCTTCTTGGTTTACTGCCTACTACCTCCCCATTGTGTAATTTTTCCCCTGTAGCATCCTCTCCCTGCTTCTTCATTGTAACTTCCCTCCTCTCTGCTACCTGCTCTTCTGGACTAGCCAACCCTGAGAATGTGTTTGCAGTAATAATCTTTCTATTAATGACTTCAGTTCACCTTCACACAGGCTGATATCTTTGCTCTGATCGAGTCTTAGTCGTGCCCCTGTGCCTGACCCTCCTCCAGTTATCACTTCCTTCCCTTTGCTGTACCCGCTTGTGCATGTCTCCTGATGTACCACCTAGTTCCCCCTTATTTTTGCCTGTTTTGAGCTCTTTTTGATGCCTAATTAGTTTCCCCTCCTGGCTGTGTTCACCCTTATTCTGTGTACTCTATGCCACCAATTCCCTTAGCAACCACCCTATTTCCTGCCTGAGCTGGCCCACCTGCCAACACACCCTACAGACCCTACCCTCCAAGCCACTCCAAGGAATATGGCTGCTCCACATCTTTGGCAACATACAACCCTTCCAATCTTCTGCCTTACTTTACTGCCCCTGCACATCCTCTTCTCCCTTAACCTGATCCTACCCCACTACATGTAACCCTTCCCCCAGGTTGCAGGTCAACAAGACATGTGCAGCCGTACTAATGTGCAGGTTGGAGGATTTCTTCGAAAGGGAATAAGTTAAAGTGGTGGGGGAAGGCAGCTGGAAGTTAAGCCACTCTGTAATGCAGCTGAGATGTGGGGCCCTAGACCCCACCCCGGGGGGGGGGAGTGTACAGCTAAGCAGTGGGAAGCAGAGGGGAGCAGAGGTAGGTGGAACTTGTTAGAAGGGCTTGTGGATCAATGGTAGTAGTAGTATGGCAAATAAGATGGAGGACCTGATGGCTATCATTGAGCACCATATGGTGGACATAATTGCAATCACGGAGCCATGTTTAATGGGAACTCACACATGGGAGACGGGTATCCCAGGATTCAGACTGATTAGGAAGGACAGGATGGATAACAATGGTGGAGTGCTGGTCTTATACATAAAGGAAGATATAAAGGTTATGGAGGGGTATGACTTAGATGGGGGAACTGAGCTGCTTTTGGGGACAGTAGGCAGAAGGGTAGGTGACTCCTTTATGCTGGTAGTCATTTATAGACCACCCACGCAAGGGCAAGAACAGGACAGGGGGGTGATACAGGACATTGAGAGAGTGGCTCATAGGGGTGAGGCCTTAGTGTTAGGAGACCTACTGTAAACCCACCAGACATGGACTAGACCATCCTAGATGCCAACTCGACCAGGAGCGGGGAGTTACTGTACTCACTGCAGGGATGTGTCTTCAACAAATGGTTGTAGAGACAACTAGGGAGAGCAACCTGCTGGATGTGGTCCTGAGCAATTGAAAAAACGTGAAGGTGGTGGTGGGGTGGGAGTAACTGGGGAATAGTGACCATGGCACCATCAGGTTTAAGGTGAGGGCACGAAAGACAGTAAGTCAAGGCAACACATCTGTGGTGGACTTCGGGAGTGCATACTTTGTTAAACTGAGAAGGCTGGTGAAGGAAGTGATGAAGGGAATGGAGGAACTAAATGAGGTTTCAGAGTTACGTGGCGCTATTACAGATATAGTTATTGATGTCATGCAAATATGTATAAGAACACTTACAAATAGTGCTAAAAGCAGGAGGATGCTCTGGTACAGTAGGGAGGTGGCAAAGGTGGTAGTGGTAAGGCAATGGGTGTTCAACAATTTTAAAAGTACACTGAATGATGAGGACAGGGAGGAGTACATGGAAATGAGGCTAGCAAGGAAGGTGATTAGGAGGACTAAGGCTGAAACTGAAGAAAGATTAGCGAAGCAGGCCAAGACAGAATACAAAACAATTGTTTAGATATGTGGTGGACAGGAGGAAGGCTGGGCATGGGATTGCAAGGCTTTCTGGGTAAGGGTGGGAAGGATTTGGGGTGGGGGTTGGGAAAAGGAAGAATACATGAATAGGTACTTCAGCTCAGAATTTACGTAGTAAGGTGAGGGCAGAGGACCAGATTTTGTAAAGTTGAGGGGGTAAACAGACCAGAATGAAGGACTCTTCATCACGGACAGAGTAATGGATGGACTAAGCAGGGTTAAGGTGGACAAGGCCATGGGGCCATACAGGCTGCATGGTATGGTAATAAGGTAACTAAGATAGGAGCTGGCAGCTCCTCTAACGATGCCATTTAATCTGTCCTTGGGCATGGAGAAAGTGCCAGAGGAGTGGCAGATGTCAACGATGCTGCCGATTTAGAAGGGGGGTAGCCAATCACCACTTCATACTCACCACACTGGTGTGAAAGGTTATAGAAGCAGTCCTAAAGGATAGGATAGTAAGCTACCTGTAGGAAAATGGGTTGCAAGATGGCAGGCAGCACAGTTTCACAGCCGGGAAGTCTTGCCAGTCTAATTGAATTGAGTTCTTTAACTTGGGGACACAGGTAATAGACCAAGGTGGTGCACTGCACATCACCTATCTGGACTTCAGTAAGGCCTTCGACAACTTGCCCCACAAAATGCTGGATGATAAGCTTGACTGCATGGGGGGGTGTGAAACAAAATAACCAGAGGGGTAGAAAGCTATCTGGCTGATTGAAGCCAGAGGGTGGTGGTGAATGGAGTGCATTCCAGGACAGGTTGATACCGATTGGGTTCCACCACTGGTCGGTGCTGGGGCCACTCCTGTTCAGTATCTATATACTGTATGTGATATCAAGGACAGACTAAGGGGTTGTGTGTCCCTTTTTGTGGATAACATGTAAATCTGCAACAGGTTGACTGGTAACTGGTGGTTGAAGACATGAGGATGGACCTGAGTACACTGTAGAGGTGGGTGGAGACATGACAAGTAAAATTCAAGATCATCGGCTGGCCCAGTGGTGATGAGGGTTGAGGCACTGGATGTTACACCTCATGCCACTCCGGCGACCCATGTTCGGGAATGGGCACAGGCTGCTGGGGTCAGCAGGGAAGGAGAAGGATTGAGCATTCAGTGGACTGCTCTCCTTCTCCGGGGAGGGTAGGGGAGCCGGTTCCAGTGTCGCTCACCCCCTGGCGGAGGCTGGGGAATATGGCACTGTGCTGCAACATGAGTGGAGCTGGGACGGACACTCTCCATAGGCGGCAGCGTCACTTCACATTCTCAGCTCCATGGGGGATCAACATCTGAAAAAACTCTGCTGGCCCCCGTGTATGAGCAGGGGCTCAGTGCCGACCCTCCAGCTACCTTCAGTTCCGCCTCGGGTGAGGGTATGGTTCACTGAGCCCAGGGCAAGCCTAGTCAATGGGTTGGAAAAGCCAGCGGATAAAAATCAATGAAAAAAATTCAAGATCAAGAAGCGTATTATGTCACTTAGGTACACAAACCAAAGTGCAAGATACAGACTTGGGGGGGTGCCAGGGTCACGGAGCATGAGAGGAATCTGGGCACAGCAGTCTCCAGTGATCTGAACATGGAGAGGGAGTGTACAAGGGTGGTGGGAAAGGCTTTGGGGATGCTGCCTACTATTGTAATGGTGATCAGTACCAGACATGGGGAGGTCCTGGTGCCCATGTACCAGGCCATGGTGAGACCACACCTTCAGTATGGAGTCCAGTTCTGGAGACCTTACCTTTGCAAGGATATAGATATGATCAAAAGTTCTAAGAAGGGCAACTGAAATGATGCAAGGGATTAAGGGCAAATAATATAAATACAGATGCAGGGAATTGGGTCTGTACACACTGGAGCACAGACGAGAGAGAGGGGACATGATCAAGACCTTCAAATATGTCAGGGGTACAAACAAAGTAGGCACAGGTCAATTATTTAACAGGAATGAGGGAAATATGACAAGGGTGCATGGAGTTAGGTTTCACGGGTGAGGGTGGGGTTGGGAGCTTTGGAGGTGACGTGCAATGTACATTCTTTACAGATAGGGTGTTTGAGTGCTGGTCACCAGCTCCCGAGGAGGTGTTGATGCCTGAGACATTGAGTTTTAAGTGAGAATGGAATAGACATATGGGGCTACAGGGGAGAGAGAGGTGTACTACGGGAATGAAGGGTGATAAACAGGTGGAGAGATGTGCATACTGTAAAGATCAGGAGGTCCTTTTCTGTTGTCAAGTTGTATGATCCTATGAGGACACACAGAAGGAGCAGAATGGACAACTGTACCAGAGAAACTAGAAGGAAATGGTGAAGGGGGTCTGAATAGCAAATGCCAAAACTGTGGACATGATAGCCAAATTGGTTAAGAAGTGGGATAAGACATTGTATCGGTACATTACAGAGTGAAAAAAGACCAAGGAAGAGATGGTGATGCTTAATAAAGTGGAAGGGGGTGATCATAGGGTGACAATGAGAAAGCTGTCATCCTGAACAAATAGTTATGGTCTGTATTCAACAAAGAAGAGGTGGGTGAGGTCCCTAAACCAAGCAGTAGTAGCACTCTGTATAAGGCCGGTTGATAAAACTCCATTCACAGAAGAAAGGGTGCTGAAAGAACGACCGAAAGTGAATTTGAACAAACCAATGGTGACTGATGGCATGCCCCACAGAATTCCAAAAGAAATAAGGGGAGAACTAGCGACATCACTGAGTAGCCCTTTAAACAAATTGTGGGAGGATGGTGTGGTCACTGAGGCCTTCTGTAGGGATGATGTTCTTCTCCTTCACAAAAGTGTGACCAAGGCAGAGGAAGGAAAATACAGATCTGTTCCTTAGTGTTCAGTGTTATGGAAAATGATAGAATAACTTCTGAAAGCAAGAATGGTTGAGTACCTAGAGTGCAGCGGGCCACAGAAGGCAAGGCAGCATACATTCACAGTGTGAAGGACAGGGCAGACGAATGTAATACATTGCTTTGACTGTCCTACCAAAGTAGTAGACCAGGGAGTGTCTGTGGACATGGGCTACCTAGACTTTATTTTATTTATTTAGTTGTTTAACCAGGTATAGCACACTAAGCTGAAAGCTTTTTTACAGGAGCGACCTGGGAGCACAAGGAGGTTAAGTGACTTGCTCAGGGTCACACAGTATGCAAGTGGAAGCTGTGGAATTCAAACCCAGGTCTGGGCTGCTGGATGTCACCAGATTTGCAGCTCAGAGCCTTAGACCACTGCGCTATCAGCATGGAATCTGAGACAGTTCCACAGAAAAGAATAATAAAGAAGCATTTGTCAATGCCAAATGTTGTCTCACTGGCATTGGCATTGGTAGTGCTGGAGTTAGAGACACATAATAGGAATGGCAGTGAAGTATTGAAGTGATGCCAACCCCACCCCCACCCTGTAGAGACCAACAGGCATTGGGGTGTGCCTTTGGGTCATGGCATTGTACCTCACCCTACCCTGTAGACACTGACAAGTGTCGTGGTGTGCTTTGGGGTCTTTGGGCATTATACTTACCCCATTCCATAAGGAAATACGCTGAGGTGGGTGCAGTATAGCAGAATGGGGTGAACTTTGTGGCTGAACAGTGCAAGGCACACCACAATGCCTGTCACTAGCTGCAGGATGGGGGTGGAATGGTGTGAGCATTACAACTGATAATCCCAAGTCACACCCCTGATGCCTGTCAGTCTCTACAGGATGGGGCGCTACAGTTGGAAACCCTAACACCATAGGCGTGTGTTGGTATTTTCACTCCAAATGTTCAACATGGGCTTTTTGTGAGACCACCTCATGAAAAGCGGCACAATCAGTTTGTTAGCTGAAAGGTGGTTTTGCACAGCTGCTATGACATTTGGTGACACAGGGACGAAAACACATTTGGGGCAGGATGTGGAAAATGACAACTGTATTGTTCATGAGGAGGCGTAAAAAAATGGCAACGTTGAAAATCTGGAGTGAAAATATGAAAAATTGGTGCAGTCACGAGCATGCATAGAAACAGCGCAACACACGTCCGTAACCCAATTATTTTTGGGAGTTTGTTGGCCACATTTTTAACATAGGCATTTTGGGACCTCCCCTCATGAACAGTGGCATTGTGATTTTGTGAATCTGTCCCAAAAGTTGATTTCCCACAGCGACCATGCCATTGTGCGCCACAGGTGCGGAAACACATTTTGGGCAGGATGTGAAAAATTACAGCTGTACTGTTCATAAGGAAGTGTGAAAAAATGCCAGTGCTAAAAATCTGGCACGGAAATATTGCAAATTTGCAGTTACAAGGGTATGTGGAAACTGCACAACGCATGCTTGTAACACAGTCATTTTATGGAGTTTCATCATGAAATTTTCAACATAGGCATTTTAGGACTTCTGCTCATGAACAGTGTCACTGTAATTTCCTCAAACTGTCCCAAAAACTGATTTCAGACAGCAACCACGCTTATTCTGCACCAGATGTGCAAAAATACATTTGGACAGGATATGTAAATGACAGCTATACTGTACATCAGAGTGTGGAAAATGCCAATTTTGAAAATCTGGAGTGAAAATATTACAATCACCACGGTTAGCAAGCCGCAGAAACAGTAACGCATGCTCATAAAACAGCCATTTTGGGATTTTGTCACCAAATTTGCAACATATGCTTTTTGAGAGCCCCCCTCATGAACAGTGTCACTGTCGTTTTTTTATTTGGTCCCAAAAGGTGATTCCATGCAGTGACCGTGAAATCACCTTTTGGGATCAACTAACACCATGACAGTGACTGAATTCATAACCCCATGTTGAAAATTTGGTGCAAAAATTCAAAAAAATGCCCGAGATATGTACCAAAGTTGAAAAAACCCTATTTATGCCATTATACAGCTTACCGGCATTTCTTCAGTTTGAGGTCGGCTTTGAAGAGTGCAGACGTGTTCCCAGTCCACCGAAGATCGTCATGCTGGACTCCAGAGGTAAGTATGGTGTGAGGGGGGGGAGGCAGGTGCAGAGGGTGGGAGGTTGTGGGAGGGGCAGGAGACGCATGGACTGTTTTCTTTTTCACAGGGTCAAAAGAAAAAGCATCGGGACGATTTTATTTTTCAGGGATTTGACACATTGGGGTGGGCTCCAGCATGCCACCTAAATGTTTTGGGGATACTGTAGCTGACGGGGGATTGGGCACCCCAGTCGGCACACAATGAAAGTGGGAGGGACAAGAGCCGAGGGTGATTAGGCACCGCCCTTGGCACATAACAAATGGGGGTGTGCATTATGCTGACAGGGAGTGAGCTCCCCGTCGGCACATACATTGGGGCAGGGCATGCCAACAGGGGGATTGGGCACCCCCCAAAGTCAACAGTGATAACTGGGAAACAGCTTTGAAAATGGCAGAAAACAAAATGCAGAGATGGAAAAATTGGAAGCTGTCAAAAATCAAAAGAATTCATACAATATAAAGGTTTCTCATCTCATGTATGCTTTACATTGCTATGATCTACCCCTTCCCTGTAGTATTTGAAACATGATTATACAGTTGTTTCTTTCAAATGTTGTGGGCAACAGACTGAACCAGATAAAAAGATGTTATACTTATTTACAAAAAAAACAAGGGGGTGGCTAGGCATGACAGGCCCAGTAACATTCTTTCATACCCTATTCGTTGCCCAATCTGTAAAAAACTGACTTAGCTCTACATAGTGCCTGCAATACAAATAGTTTCAAAATAACTTAGAAAGCTATATGAAAAACTGGGTTGATATCCCTCACAAAATTACCCCTCTTTTACAGATTCCAGAATATTTCAAACCAGCTGCACATAAAATGTATAAATGGGGCCTCTCAAAAACCCAGACTGGTCATAACTATGAGCAACAACTTTATAATATGGTAATTTCCAAAATATACCCCAAACTACCCGAGTTCAAAAATTGCCCCCCAGATTTAAGGGGAAGGGTCCTGAAGTGTTTAAAAAATACAAGAATCTCTGTCCATATGTGGGAAGTTCTTTGGCTTTCTATGTATGGTAAATTAAACATTAAAGGAAATTGTAAACATAAGGTTGTAGAAAAAATAAACTGCCCATATACAGCCTGCATAGCACAAGAGGAAACAATGTCACATTTTTGTTTTGTTCATATGTGAAACCACTGCAGGGATACCTAGCAAAATATTGCATTTTTATGGCTACTGAATTTAAATTATGATAGTCTAGTGTTAGGAAATCATCCCCTCTTATGCATAAAATATGATGACAAAACAATGGAGCCCAGATATTCAAAGGGGTTGCGCCGGCATAACCCCGCATTGCGCCCTGGTGGGATATTGAGAAGGCTACCTGGCGCAGCGCAAATCCTGATGCACTTTTGTGGAGTGGGGCTACATTGCCCACCTCCTGTCCCCTGAGACCACTCCTGTTTTCAGTGATAGGTTAAATAGGGCTGTTAGTGGTGCAGCCTACTCCTCCCTGAGTTCTTCAACTCCATCAAACTACCCTACCTTAGCCAGAGCATCCTTCAGACATTATCTCATCTCCTGGAAGACTAGGTTTGCTGGCCAAGGCACCTAGCTTCACCTGAGCTCTTTTCTTCTAGGTTGCTTGAAAGGATAGAGCAAAGAACTTTACCAGAGCAAGGATAAGGATTAAGGCTTATTTTTGCTAGGCAGATTTACTGTGTGTTGTTATTTTTCTTTTGCACTCACAGGGATTGTTACTGTTTGTTGATAACATTTTATTGCTTTATTTTTCTCTGATTCAAACTGTTGTTGCTGGGTATACCTTCTGCTGCATTATTACAGGGTGTGTCTACAGGTGTGTGCTTACAGGTTACTGCTGTAATCTTCTGATTCAAATTGTCTTTTGCAAGGTATATCTTCTGTTACTGCTTTATTTTTCTCTGTAGCAAAGTGTTTCTTACAGGGTATATCTTCTGTGAAATTATTACAGGTGTTGCTTACATTTTTGTGACTTTTTATCATTAGGCTAAGCAAAATTACTGTTGGCCACTATTTTATTTTGTTTTTTGCTAAAAGTTTTTTTGTTTGTCTCACAGGTGTTGCAGTCTCCTTCTCACATTGAAGGAGCTAATTGTTTCCCTCCCACAGCTCTTCCAGGGTATTAGGTGTGTATCTCGGGGTGGAGCTGACAAACTGCCAGTAACTTCCAACAGAGGGAACGGCTAAAAGTTCAGGTTAGTTGCTATCTTGGAGGTGGAAGACTAGGTTTGCTGGCAAAGGCACCAAGCTTCACCTGAGCTCTTTTCTTCTAGGTTGCTTGAAAGGATAGAGCAAATAACTTTACCACAGCAAGGATAATGATTAAGGCTTATTTTGGCTAGGCAGATTTACTGTGTGTTGTTATTTTTATTTTACACTCACAGGGATTGTTACTGTTTGTTGCTAAAATTTTATTGCTTTATTTTCCTCTGATTAAAATTGTTGTTGCTGTGTATACCTTGTGCTGCATTATTACAGGGTGTGCCTACAGGTGTGTGCTTACAGATTACAGCTGAAATCTTCTGATTCAAATGGTCTTTTGCAAGGTACATCTTCTGTTACTGCTTTATTTTGCTCTGTAGCAAAGTGTTTCTTACAGGGTATATCTTCTGTGAAATTATTACAGGTGGTGCTTTATAGGTTTTACAGTTTTATCTTCATTAGGATAAACTTTCAGGGCTACTGC
The DNA here is from genome assembly GCA_016271365.2 of Neoceratodus forsteri. Lineage (NCBI taxonomy): Eukaryota > Metazoa > Chordata > Ceratodontiformes > Ceratodontidae > Neoceratodus > Neoceratodus forsteri. The sequence goes on from CM057451.1 coordinate 766,143,848, forward strand.
ATTTGTTGCTGCCTGATTGTTTCTGCTCTTACCTCCTTGTTTCTTTCATTCGTGGTTCTTCTTTTTCGGCAGGGGAAGGGCCGCGCCACCCACCCCCATCCCCAACCACCCCTTACTACACTCTTTTTATAGGGTAGCACAGTCATGACATTTCCTGTAGCAAAGCAGGAAGGGGCAGATCAGAGGGGTATCCACACAGTGACCTTATTTACAGAGGCACTAGTAATTTAACTTGTTATAACAAGTTATACAAAAACAAACAAACAAAACACAAAATCAAACTTTTGCTTTCATTTTCTTCCTTCTAATTACTCTGATCAGATTATAAACCCAGCAACTTATCTGGAATGGATATCATTAACTGCAGGTACTGCGGAATACTTTTCAGAAGGGCAGTTTTACAGGATTTAGGACACTGTCCATGCTGGGCCATTGGAGATCTAAGGACTCAGCTCCAGCAGCATGGGCAGAGATTGCATGCCTCAAATTGCAAATTCAAGAGAAAATGTATTATAAAAACCACTCACCATTTCCCCAACATCCAACAGAAGCACCTTGACTGCAGAGGGTAGCTGGTCCAAGAGATTGGCAGGTGGTTAGGAGGGGCAAATCAGGTGCCCAATCACTCAGTGCTCTCCAACATATCACCTCCACACACCATATAAAAACTACAAACAGGTATCTGCCTCTATCTCCGAAATCAAACAAAGGGGCAGAGGACACTGCAGAGCAGGACACTGCAGTACAGGAGCTAGCACAACAAAACTCACTCAAAACAGGAACCAAAACAAAAAAAGCAAAAAGAAAATCCAAAAAACTTCTGATCATAGGAGACTCCATGATTTGGGAAGTTGATACGTATTTCCAGTCAAGGGTAATGGTCAGATGTCTCCCAGGTACATCAGCATGGAGAGACACTGATCACATTGCTAAAATTGTTCAGGAAGCAGGAGAAAACATTGATGTCCTCGTACTTATAGGGACTAATGGTCTCACCAGCCAGTCAGTTGTGGAGACCAAGGAACACCTGTCCAGGCTAGGTGACAAACTATCATCCATTTTGTCCGGCATCTCCTTCTCTGAGATCCTGCCAGTCTGAGAGAGGGGGGCAGATGAACAGAAGGTCACAGCAGGGGAGATAGAGGAGCTAAACATGTGGCTTAAGGGCTGGTGCCAGGAAAAAGGACACAAATTTGTAGGGAACTGGCAATAGTTTTGGGAGTGAAAGTTCTTTAAATTGGATGGACTGCATCTGACTAAGGAGGGAGTCGGTGCATTGGGCCAGAAGTTTGATGTCTTTGCAGAATATTTAAACTAGCAAATGGGGAGGGGGGGGAGAGGGGTGCAGCACCCTATATGTCAAATGGCAAGAACACCCCACCACCTCAGCTAGTGGTCAAACAGGAGTTCAACATGTTTGTAGTTCATTTACATCACCAGGTAAGGAAAAAGGTCTGGCTTCCCATATGATGCACAGGGGAAATGCCGGATCTCACCCAACAACTAACACACTGAAATCTGGCCAATGGAAAATCATGTACACAAATGCTCACAGTCTGGGAAACAAGATCCCAGACCTGCAGGCAATAATGACAGAGGCTAAACTGAACATAGTAGCCATTAGCGAGACATGGTTTACAAGTAACCATATTTGTGAGACCTCAGTACCTGGCTATGTACTGTTCAGAAGAGACCGAGGTGCAAAACTGGGGGTGGAGTGGCCCTTTATGTCAATGAAAATATCAAAGCTACAAAAATTCAGAATACGCATAAGGAGCCATAAGAACTGTGGGTCACCCTGGAAACAGGAAATGGGACAGCCATACGAACTGGGGTTGTGTACAGGCCTCCAGACCAGGGGAGGACATAGACATGTTACTGTTAGAAGATATACAAAACAGAACTGTTTAGTGAGTCACTGAGCACAGGAGAGGTCCCAGAAGACTGGAGAAGGGCTTATGTGATCCCGCTCTACAAGAGTGGTAGCAGGGAGGAGGCAGGGAACTACAGACCAGTCAGTCTTAACTCAGTTGTGGACAAGATTATGGAGACACTCATTAAGGAAAGGATAGTGCACACCTGGAATCCATAGGAGCACAGGATTCAAGACAGCATGGGTTTACAAAAGGAAGGCCCTGTCAAACTAATCTCATAGATTTCTTTGACTGGGTAACCAGAGTGGTGGACCAAAGGGGAGCAGTTAATGTCGCCTACCTTGACTTCAGCAAAGCTTTCAATACTGTTCCACATAGAAGATTGATTAATAAGCTGGGTAGGCTCGGGGTGGGTCAGACATTGATCAACTGGGTGGCAAACTGGTTGACAGCAGAAAACAGAGAGTGGTGGTAAATGGTATACAGTCAGAAGAGTTGCAAGTCACAAGTGGGGTACCTCAGAGATCAGTCCTGGGGCCAGTCCTCTTCAATATCTTCATCAGTGACATTGCAGATGGTCTGGAGGGTAAGGTTTGTCTGTTTGCAGATGACGCCAAGATTGGCAACAGAGTAGATGATCCAGAAGGGGTAGGCAGAATGAGAAGAGATCTGAATAAACTGCCAAATGGTTCGAAGAGTGGCAACTGGGGTTTAATGCAAAGAAGTGCAAGATCATGCACATAGGGAAGAGAAACCCCGAAGTCACCTATAGGCTGGAAGGGGAGTTGCTGGCAGTCACAAGGGAAGAAGGAGATTTGGGTGTCATCATCACCGATGACCTGAAATCATCCAAGTAGACCACTAAAGCAGTAGGTAAGGCTAGAGGGATGTTGGGGTGTATTAGTAGGGGTATCACAAGTCAGAAGAGGGAGGTAATAATCCCTCTTTACAAGACACTAGTTAGGCCCCATCTGGAGTACTGTGTGCAGTACTAGAAGCCACACCTTCACAAGGACATTAACCAAATTGAGGCAGTCCAGAGAAGGGTAACCAAAATGGTGCAGGGACTGCATCAGAAAACATATGAGGACAGATTAACGGAGCTCAATATGTATACCCTAGAGCAAAGGAGGGACAGAGGTGATATGATCGAAACATTCAAACACCTTAAGGGCATTAACAAGGTGAAAGAGTCTAACATGTTTCAATATAAGAAAAATAGCAGGACAAGAGGACACAGCATGAGATTAGAGGAGGCCGATTAAGGGATAATGTGAGGAAGTTCTTTTTCACAGAAAGGGTGGTGGGTGCATGGAACAGCCTACCTCAGGAAGTGGTGGATATGAATACAGTGCAGGGCTTCAAACAGGCATGGGATAGGCATAAGGGAGCAATGCAGATGAGTATAAATAGATAGGCCAGTAACAGAGCAAAGGTCAATGGTGCATTCATAAGGTAGAAAAAGAAATGGGCAGACTGGATGGGCCTTGCAGTCCTTATCTGCTGTCAACTTCTATGTTTCTATGTTTAAAGTTGGCCTTTCTGAAGTCCTGGACTTTGGACCTAGTGTGGCTCTGTTCTACCCTGGTCCTTATATGAAAGCATACTGAATGGTGGTCTCTGGTCCCCAGGTAGTCCCACACCTTGATTTTCACTACACTTTCCCCCATTTGTCAATACCAGGTCTAGTATCACCCCCTCAGAAAGTAATAATGCCCACTGTACTATGAGCAGTAGGAAGCAGGCTGTATTATGTGTCACCACTTTTGAAGAAAAACACACAGATGTGAATATTTTGCAGGAACTGGAAGAACAGTTCCAGAAATGGCTTACTCCATATTCCTTCTCTCCAGGGTTCATAGTGTCAGATAATGGTGCCAACATAGTCAAAGCAGTTAGAGATGGCAACTACCAACACCCACCTTGTTTTGAAAATTGTTTACATCTTCTCATCCATAGTTTCTTTAAATCGAAACAGAAATGTTGAAAACCTGTTAGGTCTTGCTAGGAAAAGATGTGGGCATTTTAGCCACTCTGAGAAAGCATACAAAATCCTGAAGGGGCTGCAGAGGTCAAACAACTTATCACTGCATACATTAAATCAGAAAGTTCCAACTTGCTGGAATTCAACATTTTACATGTTGAAAGGCTTCTTGAACAGAAAAAAACTGTACATGACTATGCAATGGATAATCAAATCGGTAAATTAGACATCATGCTCAGTTCCAGCAACTAGAATCTTTGGTCACCTTGTTGGAGCCATCTGAGACTGCTACATGTGATGTCAGTGCAGACAGTGCAACTCTGAGTCAAATTCTTCCTCAAATAAGATTTCTTCACATTTTCCTTGATGACATAAAGAAAGACTTCAGTCAAAAGAAGACACCACCGCTGTTGTGCTGGCAGATGACTTGAGTCTCAGAATGTCGACTGATCAGAGAATAAATGCCATATTTAAGAATGACGGCTACATGTTGACTACATTGCTAGATCTCCACTTTAAGTGGAACACTGAAGCCATCCTTCGTGCAGGGAAAGACATTGTGTAGTCATCAGTGTCATCAGCAAGGGAAAGGACATTTACAGCTACTTCTTGGGCATCCTATGCTCAGGATCAGAAAAGCAAATCAATTCTGAGTTGCCTGCAACAACATAGCCAAGTATCCTGTAAAGAAAGTGCAGCTGGTTCATCTGCCAGACTGGTAACCATCTCATGCAGAACAATGATCCTGGACTATTTTGTAGACAATACTATGATTGGTCTTGGGGAAGATCCATTACTCTTTTGGAAACAAAAAAGAACAATATGGCCAGATCTAGTATATCTTGCAATAATGTTCCTCAGTTTTCCACTTTCGAGTGTATATTCAGAACACATATTTAGTGCAGCTGGAGGAATAGTCACTGACCACAGAACACTGTTTCCTGTAAATGTGGAATGGCTTACATGTCTCAAAATGAATGCTGACAATTTCCAATTGTCCCAAACACCAAATTATGCAATTCTGACCCTGAACATAAACAACAGCCTACAAACCGTGATACTGAATATGATGACCAGGTTATGTATGAAACAAATAGAACCACCACCACTGCCACCATTCCAGCCACATGTGCCACATTACTGTTAGTTTTCTTTTGTCAATCATCAGTTTTATATTACGTAACTTTGATGACCACAATGGGTGTAATTTCTGGAAACAACAGCAGCCTCATTCAGAGCAGCGGCGCCTCTTGTACTACCACATCAATGCCTGCCATGGGTATAATTTTGGAAACAGCAGCAGGCTCACTCACAGCAGCTGTGCCTCTGGTACCTTCCTCAGCAATGCCTATTGCCCACCATGGGTATAATTTTTTGAAACAGCAGTAGGCTCACTCACAGCAGCTGAACCTCTCGTACCTGCCTCAGCAATGTCTGCCTTGGGAATAATTTTTGGAATTAGCAGCAGGTTCACTAAGGGTAACCCATGAGGTGGGCGCATGGGAAAGGGCACCGTCCATAATGGCGACTCCTTCCTGGCACAATCCCTCATGGCGATGGGATGGGGGTGACCGGATGAGGGGGTGGGGAAACTGGGCAACAGAATGTCGCTATGTGTTTGCATGCATGGGGAGCGAGCATGGCGGCGTGGGCTGGGAGGGGGTGGAGGGGCTGTAGGGGGTGGTGTTGTGATGGATGACTGAGCTGAGTCATGGCATCGGGGGTTGACTAGTGGTTGGAGTAGATGAGGTGCCGGGTTGGGTTCGGTCCATGTGCTGGTGCGATTTATTGCGCAGCCGAACCTTTATTTTTAATGCTTTCACTCCTCCCGACATGCACCCCTGGATTGAGAAGTCCTTAAGTAGAGGGGCGGGGGCAAAGCCCCTGTTTGGGGGTTTGTGGGGGGGGCACAACCCAAAAGCATTAAAAATCTCCTGAAGGCCGTTGTCTCATGGCCAGGGTTGTCAGAGTGCTGAAAAGGTTTTGGCACTCTGACTGTGCAATAACGGAGATCGCCTTTAGGCATTCACCGTTATCACATAGACCCCTCGCTAAGAGCTGCAGCACCTCTTGTACCTGCCTCAGCAATGCCCACCATGAATATAATTTCTGGACACAGCAGCAGGCTTATTAAGGGCAGTGTAACCTCTCATACCTGCCTCATCAATGCCCCCCCATGGGTATAATAACTCAGTGCACCTAAGAACAGTGTAATAGTAAAATAAAAAAACTGTCTTTTACATAATTTTTAGGGCTGCAGTGGGCATAGCCCTGCAGACCTTTTGGGATAAGTAAAGGGACTCCACATTCCTTCCTAAGTTTCCACCCACTGTTCTGCCCACTGTGCCTGACTACCTTGCTTGAATTGTGACTTTCTTCCCATTAATTTCAAGTAGAAAATGGGGAACAAAGAAAAAAAACACAGAATCAAGTCCTGTTTCTTTGAAGTAACTCCAGCAAGTACACAAATCATAAAACAACTGCTGTGACTGGCTTTGCGATGTGTGTGTGTGTGGGGGGGTGCATTATCAGCTACATCAGAACAGTAGACAGCAGTGGGAGATTCAATAGCCCATAGTGCATTATAGAGCTTTTGTTTAATCTCCAGTTAGATCAGCCCTGTGTGACTGTACATGGCCCAAGGAGGATGACAGGACTAGCAAACAAAATATCAGAACTTATATAAACTCTAACATACAATGCAGGCTACTGACTGTCTCACTGATGCATTCTGTTCTAAGGCCAGCTGCAGGAGATTCTGCGATTTGTAGTAACAGAAGATGTAACAAGTGTTAATAACCCCTTTTTTGTGATAGTGATTGCTACGATTTACTACAGCTTGCAAATTACAGAGCCACACTAAAATAGCTTATTCAGTTAAAGGGAACATACACACCAACTATCATAAAGTACAGTGCAAGCAATAGAGAAATTCCAGCAAGTATACGGATCATAAAACAACTGCTGTGAATGCCTTTGTGATGTATGTGTGGGGGGGGGTTGCATTATCAACTACATCAGAACAGTAGACAGCAGTGGAGATTCAATAGCCCATAGTGCATGACAGAGCTTTTGTTTAATCTCCAGTTAGATCATCCCTGTGTGACTGTAAATGGCCCAGGGAGGATGACAGGACCAGCAAACAAAATATCAGAACGTATATAAACTCTAACATACAAAGCAGGCTACTGAATCTCTCATTGATGCATACTGTTCTAAGGCCAGCTACAGGAGATTCTGGTTTTGTTGAAACAGAAGATGTAAAAAGTGTTAATAACCCCTTTTGTTCTGATGGTGATTGTTACAATTTACTACAGCTTGCAAATTACAGAGCCACATTAAAACAGTTAATTCAGTTGATGTGAACATACACACCAACTATCATACAGTACAGTGCAAGCAACAGAGGAGGAATAGATAGGCAGCTCATCTCATATAGGATCATGCACTTTCCCTAGGCAGAAGCCCTGATGTACCTGTTACAGAATATATACACTGGTAATACCCTTGCCTGCAATTTTTATACATTTTGTTTTACTAAGCATCATTGGTAACATACATTACAGGCTACTGAACCTCTCACTGCTGCATACTTAACTCAGCTTCACATTATAAAGTGGCCCTTTATGGGCACCCGGAGCTCCACCTGAAACTTGCCACGCTCAAAGAGGCCCAGAAGCTCCTCCTAAACCTTAATCCTGATAGTTCGGCCGGACATGACTCTCTTGAGGCAAAATTTCTCAAATTGAGAGCATCAGTACTTGCTCGCCCGGTCCGAGATCTCTTCAACTGGTCCTTCCTGTCCAACATAGTACCTGATAAGTGGAAGATAGCGGTGGTAGTACCTATACATAAGGGGGGTTCCAATACTATTGTTGATAACTATAGACCTATATCCCTCCTCTGCCACCTGGCAAAAATACAGGAGTGCATAGTCTACAACCACCTCCAAGAATACCTTGAATCACACAACATATTATCCACATATCAGCATGGATTCAGAAGGAATCACAGCACCCAAACTGCCCTGATAAAAGTAACAACAGACATATACCATGCCATGGATGAGGGCCATGCTACAGGTGCCATTTTTGTTGACCTTACTAAAGCATTCGATCTGGTAAACCATGATCTTCTGCTCCACCAGCTGCATACTCTAGGGTTGGATAACAATGCCCCAAACTGGGTAAAAAGCTACCTATCCTGCCACTCTCAGAGAGTCAAATGGAATGGCTCCTTCTCTGAACCCAGGCAAATAACACATGGAGTACCGTATCTTAGGTCCACTTCTATTTTCCCTCTTCATTAATGACCTCCCCCGCTCCTGTGGTGGTGCCTCAGTGCACCTTTATGTGGATGATGCAATTATCTATCGTTCCTCATCAAATACTGACAGAATTAATAGGGATCTTGCCAATGACTTTGCTTCCCTTGAGGACTGGTTCAGCTGTCATCAACTGGTCCTCAACACTAAGAAAACTAAATGCATGTTATTCTCCCGACACCCTTCTACAGAGGATCCTCCACCCTCCCTTAATATCATATACATAGATACATAGATACATAGACAGTGTCGGCAGATAAGGGCCTATGGCCCACCTAGTCTGCCCATTTGAGCTTGTAAGTTCAGTTTGTTTTCCTAGAAGTCTATTTCCCCTTACCCCTGACCTCTAGAATTCCTTTATGTCTATCCCATGCATTCTTAAATCCCGTGATTGTTTCAGCCCCCACCACTTCCTCTGGCAGGGTGTTCCACTTGTCCACCACCCGTTCTGTGAAGAAATTCTTTCTCATGTTTCCTCTGAATCGTCCTCCCTCCAACTTCATCCCATGCCCTCTAGTCCTGAAACATCTTTTCACTTAAAAATAGTGTTTTCCTGCACCCTGTTCCTCCCTGTAAGATACTTGTATGTCTCTATCATATCCTCTCTCCCTCCTCTCCTCCAGGAGTACATGTTCAGTTCCTTCAACCTGTCTTCATAGGATTTGTGATGCAACCCATGCACCATCTTTGTTGCCCTCCTCTGAACCTTCTCTACCCTGTCTATGTCCTTACATAGGTATGGTCTCCAGAACTGTACACTGTACTCAGGTGGGGCCTCACTAGTGTCTTGTATAGCGGAATTATGACCTCCTTTTCCTGCTGGATGCCCCTGCCTATACATCCCAGCATCCTATTTGCTTTACCTGATGCCTTGTCACAGTGTTTCCCTACCTTGAGGTCATCAGAGATGACAACCCCAAGATCCCTTTCCTGCTTGGTGCATGCTATATCCTCACCCCCCAACATGGAGATTGAAAGAGAGTGCAGTGTCCAGGGTGAAGTCTAGATATTTGAAGGACAATATCAAACAAGGTGACTCCTGGAGACAGTCTTGTCTTCAAATATCTGACTTCACCCTGGACCTACTCTTCATCTCCATCTCTCAACGTTGTCAATCTGTGAACGAGCTTGGGTTACTCTATCGAATTTGCCTGTTTCTCACCTCTGCCTCCAGCCTAAGAATTGCCTCCACATCACTCACTCCCCCTCCTGACCTATTGAGCCCCTTTGCTGCTGACTACTAATCTCTCTCTCTCTCTCTCTCTCTCTCTCTCTCTCTCTTTTCCCAGGCCTACCATAGGATCGGGAGGTTCACTCTAGGAGCCAACTCCTGTCTGCACCGCTGCAAAGTCCTCTCCTCTCTGGGCTGGTTAACCTATGAATCTAAATTGAAGTACTTCACAATGTGCCTTATTTACAAATTTGTCCACTTTTTCACACCCCCCTGCCTAAGGGATATAATAAGCTTAAGATGAACTCCTTGCATTTTCCGCTTAGCATCCCTACCCCTCCTTGACATACCCAAACTGCGCCTGACCACCACTAGGAGGTCCTTCTCATTTGCTGCTATCTCTAGCTGGAACTCTCTTCCTCCACCTGTCCTGAACAGTACCTATCTTCCTGTGTTTAAGTCCAGCCTATATGCCTCCCTTGTTTCCCACATCTTCTGCTCCTGCCTTCGCTGATGTACCTCTTCTTCTCCAGCCCCTACCACCCTATACTACTCCTCTCCTCTTCCCCAACTCTCTTCCTTTATTCATTTATAGTACTATGCACATATCCACTTGTCATAGCACTGATTCTGTGTAGCATTTATGTCTGTGCATAGCTCTGTATGGCTACATACCAATTTTTCATGGAGTTGATGATGTTTCACTGATGACGTGCATTTTACCTGTCTGTACGCTGTACTGATCTGTGATATTTGTTGTACTGCTATATATTATGTGACCCCGGGTCGACCCTGAAAAAGGGACTGTAATTGTCTCAGTGGTCTTACCCAGTCAACAAAATTCAAATAAATAAATAAATACTGTTCTAAGACCAGCTGCAGGAGATTCTGGGGTGTGCAGTAACAGAAGATATAAGCATTTGTAACTCCTTTAGTTCAGATAATGAGTGCTATGATTTACTACAGCTTGAAAATTACAGAGCCACATTAAAACAGAGCTAATTTAGTTAAAGGGAACATACACACCAAATATCACTGGTTTGTCTTGTTATTGACAACAAAGGAACACAACGGTGATGATAGGAGTATATCACATGATTTGCATCTTTTACAATTACCTGCAGTCTGCCACTTTTGCCATTTGTACTGGTTCCTGAGTGGCTAGAGTTCTAGCCATTGGATCTGTCTGACAAGGTCCTCCATGTTGCAGAGGCTCTCAAAAGAAGTCAACTGGTCAGTGCTATGCCTTCAAATGGGAGCACTTTTTCCATTTGATGCCAGGGCAGGGAGCTCGACCCCCCCCGCCCTGTGGCTAGCATCCTGGTTTACTTATGGTCCATCTCTCAATTGAGCTTAAGATCAATGATCCTCAAGGTGCACCTAGCATGCTAGCCCAGTGGCATGGAGAGCTGAGGCACTGGGTACTTTCCTCCTGCCACATTGGTGACCTGGTGTCAAGAATGGACTCAGGTTGCACGAGGCTGACAGGGTGAGGGAGGATCAAAGATCCATGTACAAGAAGCTTGCAGTAAGTAGCCACCACCCACCAGCCTGTAGCCACCACCAGCTGCCATCCAGTCAGATACCTCCAGCAGCCCAAAGTCTGGTGCCAGCATTTAATGTTTTGTGGGAGATACCACCTCTAGTGGTTGAGGGGGTCATTCATACTCAATGACCATTCAATGCTTTGGTGCTGTCAATCTGATCTCTTTCATAGACATTACATTCATGATAAAAATCGAGAAAATGCACATTTTAGACACTTACTAATTTGAGGCAGATTCCAATCATAACTCTGAAACCTAATGACAAACCTCGGTGCCTCCACTCTTCCATTTTCTTTCATGGCTATGATCAAGACCATTAATGGAGGAACAATGAAACTGCTCTTTTGTAACTTGAATTTGTTTCTTGCTCTGGAGCGAATGATTAATAGTCATTACTCTCACATATGCAGAGATAATGAACACTGGCTTTGGATTAGTGAAAGGGGTGGGTCTCGAGAGGCCATCCAATCTTCATCAATATCCAATTCTTTGTTTCTGTGAACATGTTAAATATTTAGTATTATTGACTCAATAGGTTGCATGCTTGCCTCTGAGACCAGAAGGGCATAGGCTGGTGCCCCACACTAGGAAATTAGGCTAATACCCATAGTGTAGCACTGGGTATTGGATGTACTACACTGATGATGAGGTGCTAGCCTTTGTATGAGATGTTAAACCAAGGTCCCTTCAGTCCATCTTTTCTGGTTGTCCAGGTGGAAGTTAAAGATCCCATGGAACTTAATGCAAAAGTCAAAGAACTTTTTATTTTAAAATCAGTTAGCAAATTATACTACAACATTCATAAATATATCATGTGATTATTCCTACCCCTAGGACCCACCCCCTTATTGTATGCACTTCTTTTACACAATTTCTGCTACACAGTATTTCTAGTGACATCATTATGGGGGTATAAAACGTTTTTTCCATTAGTTATGGAAAGCTTCAGTCTCCATTATTAGCAATTTCTCCTAATATAGCAACCTAATTAAGACTTAAAATTGTCCAACTAAAATTTCAGATGCCACCTCCTGGTTAGTATAAGAGATACTTGGCACTGTGCTTGCCATAGAAAATATTTGAAGATGATGAACACCAACTGCTGCATTCCCACCTCATACTTCCCTTGCGGAAGGGAGTTTAGGCTGTAAACAATCCATCCATCCTGAGGATTGCACAAAAGAGGCTCCCTTAAGACCCTTAAAACATAACCCCAATGTTGTGAGTAAAGGAGCATTCTGAGAATAAGTACTTTATTATTTTGCTTTGCTTTACGAAGGAGGCTATTGGATAGTACTGTTTAATCAGGTTTTTATGCATTATGTTTGCTTTCAATTATAGTCACACAAGCAGACTTAACCATATGATTGCATCTCACTTTTTTTATTGAGATCTTGCATTTTGCATATCACAAAAGCCACACTTTAGACATAGAAATTTATGTCAGATAAGGACTGCTAGGCCCACCCAGTCTGCTCATTTTCTCTACCTGCTGCAGAAACCACAGACCCTACTTGATCTCTAGCTTTTTTCTCTTTCCTATCGCTCAGATTTGGTAACTTGCTTGTTGTGGTGTTTCACAAGGGAGCACTATCCTACAGTGGTACCAATCTGGCCCAAATTCCTCACTTGCAGCCCTATCGGCTCTGGCCAGAGTTTATGGTTATGATCAGGGTCGGGTTATCTGGTAGTAGAATGAGTCAGGTAGTAATTACCCAACCCAACTACTCGTTTTTAATCTAAGTATTTTTAGGGTACTTTAGAGGTATCCACAGATAGTCTTGAGGGTCAGGTGTTTTAGTACCTGCCCATCTCTATAAAAACTATAATAAGTTCAAAAGTGGAGTACCCATACAATAAGTTAACAAGGATCTTACATATACTGCTTTCTGCTGCACTTTGCTTTTTTCTAGTCCTTCCTTTCTTTTTTCTGTTTATACTATTTGTTAATGTTCTTATTTTGCTTTCAAAAGGTCTTCTTCACTTTTCATTACTTTTGCGGAGACAGTCACGGAGATTGCTCAGGACTGCCAGATGCTCATCCACTTGCCAGTCAGTGGTGACAGACGATCCTTTGTACTCTATACTGTCGAGTTATCCCACTAAAATTAACAAAATAAAAATATCTTATCCCACTAAAATTAACAAAATTTAAATATCAAAACCTTTTTAGTACAGAATTACTGAAAGCTATAATAAAAAAACTCATAAAGAGACTTTTAATTTATTAAAAATATATTAATTTGATTTTAACTACCAAATACTGCTACACCATAGAGCAGCTAAACAATTTTCCAAATGAATTTCATGTAACTACTTATTAAATTACTGCTATATAAAACACACTATTATGTTATTAAACATTTTCCAATAAGTTCCCAATGATTAACATCAGTAACTTATTTGTGACACACAAGTACATAAACATTTAAGCTTGTGTTCAATTTAAAATTGGATTAGCCACATTCATCCCCTTAGTAGACTAATAAGTTAACTAAATTAATAATTCTTACTAATTAGAACATCAACTAAACTCATCAAATCTTTACTCTATATGAATTGTGACTTACTTGGTGTTGCTTGTACTATACTTAGAAACAAGTACTGCCAACAAATGTATTCTCAGCCTGGAACTCTGATTTACTGCTTGATAATACAGGTGTTGTAGTGTCAAATAAATTCAAATACTTTCCAGCTCTAATTTTTTCAAGGCACTCTTGCAGCAATGGTGCTGAGAGTTGGAGATCTGAATATAGAAACATTGAAACGTAGAATTTGACAGCAGAATAGGACCAGTTGGCTCACCCAGTCTGCTCAGTTTTCTGTACCTACAATATCACAGCAGACACAACTTGATCTCTGGCTCTTTCTCTTTCCTTTCATTTCTTTCCACTAAGATTCCCTTATGCCTATCTCATGCATTCATGAACCACACCACTGTTGTCACCCCTACCATCTCTGTTGGAAGGCTATTCCAGGAATTCAACACTTTTTGTGTGAAGAAGTACTTCCTCACATTTCTCCTGAATCTATCCCCCCAGCGTCATGGCATGTCTTCTTGTTCTTAAACACTATTTTGTCTGAAAAATACTTCCCTCATATATCTTATTTACTCCTGTGAGGTATTTAAAAGACTCTATCATTGCCCTCTCCTTCCTCTCTTCCAGGGTACACATACTGAGGTCTTTTTCACAGGGTTTTTGATGCAGACCTTGTTTTGTTTTATTTGCCCTCCCTCTGGACCACTTCCACTCAATCTATGTCCTTCCAGAGATGTTGTCTCCACAACTGGACAAAGTACTCTAGGTGGGGTCTTACCAGTGATCTTTACAGAGGGCTACTGTAGGGCTTTCTGTCTTTGCCTGTCACATCCCACTCGGACTGAGCTGTCTTGAACCCCATGCTTGCGTTTCTCTCCTTGCTGCAATTACTTACCATTTGATATAAACACTTGCCTTCAGGTTTATAAAATAAAATAAAACAGCATGACACATGTTATGTCACCTTGTATTTTCAATGCACCTGAGGCCCGGATTCAGTGCTTCTTTCTGTAGTTCAGATTTTTGGGTTATTTTTTCTCAGTGCCTTGGACGCAGAGAAACTTCCAGCAGCAATGACGTGACTAACACTGCACCAGCTAACTGCATATATTGTTGGATTACTGCCAGTTTCCTTTTTATTTTTTCTTTTGATTTCTTCTACCCCATCTGTCCTCTTACTCAACTATGGCTGTGTCCATTTTTCTTATGGCCTTCATTATAGTACTGCTTCCCTTGCTCTTCTTTCTTTCAACCCTCTCTTTTTGTTTTTCTTTTTCCTACCATTGTGCATTCCATAACAAGGCCTGTTGTCCCCCTAGTCTCTATTCCATTTCTAGGATGTACTGTATTTTTAGAATGATTGATCTTACCATAACACATCTGTCCATCTGCATTTCAAGCAGTTTTGACCTTTTTTATTTTGCGGCAGATGGATCTTCTCAACCTTGGAGTCTACTTTTATGAGGGGAGGATGAATATAGCATGACAATGAGGGTCAGTGTATTTTTTCCTAAATTCATTGGATCAATTGGCACTAGTCACCAGTAGTACTGTGATGCTGTGGGTGCATAGAATGGTGTGCCGTGCTGGGGGTGGGTTTCCATTTTTGGATGTGTAGCTGCCTTCTCTTTTTTTTCTGTGGCTTCTGCTGAATGGAAGTTGCGGTGCAGCTCCCCTGGTGCTGTTTTTTTTTTTTCTTTTCTTTCTCTCGAGATTGTATATTTGCCTTGTTTGTTTATTTTTCTATTTGCTTTTTGATGATGTGGCCCAAGGGTGCTGCCAATGGCTAGAGCTATGTGATGGTTACCTCCCTTGCCTTTTTCTCAGCTTAGCTTTTAGCGTTTTTTTTACTAATATTTTATCAGCTGTAACAGTAGCTATACCCCTCCTCCTTCTTCCTTCTTGTTATATGCATTTTTGGTGCAGTCTATTTTTTGACAAAAAGCTCTCAGGCTTTATATGTTATTTCATCACATGAGTAGTGACTTGGAGATGGGGACACTCCCCAGTGCTGCAGTGGTTCATGCAGTGCCTTATTTTTATTTTACTCTTACATTTGCCTTTCACTTCCTTGTTCTCATTGCACTTATCTTTCCATTTTTTGTTCTGTCAAAACCCTACTGTTACTCAGCTCTGTTATCTTTATTCTTCCACTTTGTTTGCCTACATACATCTTCTACTCTGGGTTTTAATCTTCTTGTATCTTTTTTCTTCATGGCCTCTTGCTCCCACTCCCAGTTTATTCAGTCAAAGGTATTCCCATCTTCCAATAGTCCCTTTCTTCTCTACAGCTATTTTTTATCTTAGCTTTTCTTTCTCTTAACATATTTTAAACCGTTGTATGGGGACTGCAGCTTCAGCCTCCCTCCCCCATTTTATTCTCCCCTTACCTTTCCACGCTAGTGTTTTTTTAGACCTTTACTTATTTATTCTCCTACTAACAATGCCAAAGCCATAGTAATTTAGGTTGGAGGACTAACTTTATGTCAAAGTTTTTTTCCCTCTTCCCCCTTTTTAGATAAGTATCTGTCTATATCAATGTATTCATATATATATATATATATATATATATATATATATATATATGTGTATATATACATATATATATATATATATATATATATTCATTAAAAAAAACTTTGTTAGTATTAATTAGTTGGGTTGATAGCACAGTGGCAAAAGTATGGAATTTGATGTAGGTTACACCCTACCCCACCCCATCCCCTCCACTCCACACACAAACAGACATCGGGTGTGCCATGGGGTCATCAGGAACAACTCTCACCCCATTCCATGTGTAAACAAACTGACATGCTACAGTATAGGAGAATGGCATGAAAGTTAGGCCTGATGACTGCATGGCACACCCTGACATCTGTTGGTGTGTGGAGGGTGGGGGTGGGGTGAGGTGGTAGGGGTGGTGGGGTGTGGTGGTAGGGGTGGTAACCCTAACATCAAATTTCCATACCTTGATCACTGTGCTGTCAACCTTAACTGATGCATTATCAAAGTTTTTTGCAATGTATTTTCCTTCTTTTTGAGAAAGTGTAATGTAACTGGTAACTGGTATATGTTTGTGGGAGTGCGGGCCCTCCAGGTCCTGTGCTCCCTTCAAGTTGCCCATTTTTTACATAATGGTATGTATATGTGGGAGCGTGTGCCCTCTGTGCCCTGCACTCCCACTTATACACAAGTACAGAGCCATACAGCAGCCCCATAGTACTGAAAAGGAACCCTCATAATACTTATTTGGCAATATCTCAATAATCATAGCAACTATGAAAAAAATTCCACTGCAGTTGTAATCATGACTTTGAAACCTCCATGTATGCTTAGTTAAAGGTGGACTAAGCTGCGGGTTGCAAAAAATCCGTATCTTGAATCGTTTTTGAGATACGGCACCGAAAGGTGCCACAGGCATCGCAATATTAGCCTGTGAGTAATTTCTCAACTTTGGAGCACTGTAACTTTGTAACCATTTAAATTTTTTTTTTTACCAAACCACCAAAAGTCACATCTGTGGGGCCAGGGCTTGCCACCCTGCAAATTGCAGCCATAAAGCCCTAACCATGTAGGTGCAGTGGTGTAGCAAAGAAATTGTATGTATATATATATATATATATATATATATATATATATTTTTTTTTTTTTCTCTCTCTCTCTCTTTTTTTTCTGGCCACCTCAGTCTGCTCCCCTCTCTTGTCCTACATCTGATTTGGGGATTCCAGCTGCTGGCCATCTCCACCCGGTCAGTCCCAGGCACCCATATGCCCCTGCAGTTGTACCCTCCACGACTCCCCACTGAACATGGATCCAGCCTGGGTGCCCACCTACCGGGTGAAAGTCATGGATGGCCATCAAGCTACTGAACTAGGCATCCATTTTCACCCCCAGAGCCGAGGGTGTGCAATGATGTCACCAGAGGGGGGTGCGCACGCATCTGCATGCGCTCCCTCCAGACATCTGCTCTCAGCTCAACCCCTGTGTGCAATAGAGCATGTAGTCTCCCAGTCTCTGTCAGGAGGCAACTATGCACTGACTGCTGTGGAACCCTCTCCCCAGAGAAGGAAAGCAATCCTTCATATGCTCAATCCTTCTCCTCCCCAGCTGATCAGCTGATCCCTGGTGACCCGTGCTCGTTCCCAAACACTGGTCACCAGCGGGGAGCGAGGTGTGGTGACCAGTGCCTCAGCCCTCAGTGCCACTGGGCCTCTGAGAAATTATCTTTTTTGATGCAGTAGTGTTGCAAATTGCGACAGTACAGATGCGACAGTGTCGTGATTTGAGAAAGTGTCACAAATGTACTGTCGTAATTTGCGACTCTATAGGGGACTCAGTTTTAAAAAAGGTATTGCTAGGGGTCCTAGAAAAAAACTGATGGCACCTTTGTGTTCCTCAGTCCCCTTTCAGGTAAACACAATTGTCAGTGTTTACCTAGGGGCAGTAGAATTTGAATTACAGACATTTTTCTTCACCACTAACTGAAACAAGATGGTGGCAGCACTACAGTAAAAGGGTCATTTGCAACAGTACAATGTACTGGCTGCAGCTTTCATGAGGCACATTTTTTTCCCATTGACTATAATGGGAAAATTAAAATTTGGATAACTTTTGAACGGATTAATATTTTTTCACCAAATCTTCGAAAGACACATCAGTGACCCAGACTGCATCTTCCCTGAAGATTTTCAGACCAGACAGATAAATAATTTGGGCTGTAGCCCCAAGCAAAGAAATGCACAAAACCTCTATGTTTTGCATGTTTTTTGGTACTCTGCAGCTCCACCACTGCTCATCCAGTTGTTACGCAACTTGCCAGATCCAGAGATATACGCTGCCACACCATGCATGCAAAACTTCAGGCAAATGCATCATACGGTTGCAAAGTTATTAAAGTGCAAAATTATGGGTTTAAAATAGAAGTGGCTGGGCAACCCTAACTATAGCTGCACTACCATGGGCTGGCAGTATAGCCTAGAGGATAGAGGAACGAGGTGTGAATGAGCTTGATACATCCAGCAGACCAGACCTGAGTTTGATTCTCACAACCTCCACTTGCATACTGTGTGATTCTAAGCAAGTCACTTAACCTCCCAGTGCTCCCAGGTCACCCCTGAAAACAGGCACTTGTGCCTAGTGGGCCTTACCTGGTTACCAAAGACTTAAAAAAAAATATATATGTATTATAGCTGCATGGTATTCAATTAAACTATCTCAAAAAGTAAGGAAATTCATTGTAAAAAGCTTCATTAATGCACCAGTTAGGGTAACTAAACACCACAAAAGTAGAGAAATATAGCATTAGGGTTTCCAACCCTAATGCCCCACCCCCCAACATCTAAGCAGGAAAAGCAAAAAAAAATAGGTTTTGGGGTCTCCGAAGTCTTGGTGAATCAGTGGTGGGGACTTCCTTGAGGGTTGTTAGCCCTAATGCCCACTCCATTCCATAAGCAAACAAGGTCCTACATGAAGAAAGGTACAACAAACTGTGTTGGCAACATGTGGTGAGACATACTTCTCTAGCTTTAAAGAGTGTATCATTATGCGGTAGTGGCTTGGAGCTGTCCCTTGTGCTTTGGACTGGAGGCTAGGGGCTGGGGAAAGGGGTGGGCATTAGGGTTAACAACCCCCAAAGACGACCCCACCACTGATTTGCCAAGACTCTGGAGACCCACAAACGTTTTTTTTTTTCCTTTTGCTGCTTGCGGGGCTGGAAGTTGGAGCATTAGGGTTGGAAACCCTAATGCCACATTATTCTACTTTGTGGTGTTGAGTTACCTAACTGGTGCATTAATTAAGTTTTGCAATGAATATACAGTATTTATCTATATATACATATATATATATATATATATAT
Source organism: Neoceratodus forsteri (assembly GCA_016271365.2). Lineage (NCBI taxonomy): Eukaryota > Metazoa > Chordata > Ceratodontiformes > Ceratodontidae > Neoceratodus > Neoceratodus forsteri. The sequence goes on from CM057451.1 coordinate 766,163,145, forward strand.
ATATATATAGTACAGCATAAGCCAGCTAATCAGGACACAGTTAAAGGAGACGTTAATTTATAGGGGATGATCCCTGTGGCACTGATTTAGTTGCTATTAAAACAAAGCAACTGTTCTTCCCTTAATGGTCATGGCATCTTCTTTTTAAAGTGACGATTATCTTCAGCTGTGGCTGTAATTTGCTTGTTAGTGCTCATTAGCAGCTCATCAACAATTAACTACCTGCTACCTTTTCTTTTAAAGAACAGCCGTTTGAACCAGCCTGGTGGCGTGGAGGGCTGAGGCATCATGCCTCACCTCCAGCCATGCCGGTGACCCATGTTTGTGGTACAAGCGGGTTGCCTGGGGTGGACTGGGGTGGGAGAGGATCGAGTGTCCGGAGGACAGCTTTTACCTCTCCCAGGGAGGGAGGGACTCAGAGGCTGGTGCAAGTCTGACACCTAGTGGTGGCTGGATGTCAAAGCACCTGGATCCCGTATGTGACAGATGGAGGTGGAGCAGTTGGCTGGCGTGCTGTGGGTGGGAGCACACACAGCTCAGCCATTGTCAATGCCACATTGCTCCTCCTCCGGGGGGGGATAAAAACAGGAGGAGAAAAGGTCCTGGGTAGTTAGATGACTGCTGACCCTTGCAGGTGCCACCCCTGATGAAGCAGGCACCTCCAGAACCAGATCCGTGTTGGCGGGTTAAGGGATCCCACTGCCCGGCCACAAGAGGTAAGCCATGGGGGAAGATAGGAGGTGGCGCTGCACTGTTGGGTGGATGTGGCTAAGGGTCAGCAAGAATGTGGGCCACCCAGGATGGGGGACAAAATAAGTATAAAAAAATGGCCATTTGTGTTAATCTCCTCATTTGCTGCTGGCAAGTCTGCTTTCTGCTGCTATCTGGGCAGGTTTGTCTTTGTCTCGTACCTTATCTTTTCCTGATGGATTGTAAGTGGGTTGCCCTGCTGCTAGCAGATAAAATGAAGGTGCTGGATGTGCTGCAACAGCCTGCTGCATCTATGGCCAAGGTTGCAAAGCAGTTTTCTATTTCTAAGAGCCAGCTGGGCCATATAAGTAAAAAAAAGGATGAGCTTGTGCACACCTGGCAAACGAACAGCAACCCTGGTCATAAAAGCATTACAGATCTCTTTTTTCTGAATGTATTGTTGGGATTGTAGATGTTGGGTCCATGGCTTTGGCATCCTAGACAGCAAGGCGTGTTAATCTGTTGGATGCTATTTTTATACTCCACAAAGCCTGAACAGCCATCAAACAAACAACAATTTTTAATTGCTTCCAGAAGGCTGGCTTTAAGTTGGATGCTGCTACTGATCGAGTGGAGGGAGCAGCTGGTGGACCAGAAGAGGGAGCCTCCACTGCAGCATTTCTTATTAATGAAAATGCCCTCCCAGATGTTGTCAGACCAGCTGATTTCACAGAAGAGGAGTCCCATTTTTTTGCTGATATCGATGCAAATGAGGCAACTGAAGGAGATCTCACCCTGCAGTCCATCTGCGAGTCAGTGACCAAGTCAGTTAGCCAGGAGCACGAAGCAGAGGACGCAGAGGACAGCCTTGATGTCGATGCAGCACCAGCACTAGTCTCTAACAAAGAAGCTAGAGATCACATCGGACCACTGCGTGACTGGTGTCTGCATAATGGGCAGATACGGGAATTGGAGCAGCTGTTTGACCTAGAGAGTGAGATTCGACGCACTATGGCAGGAGAATCAAAGCCAAAGAAAATAACTGCTTCCTTCTCCTAAAAGCAGCATCCTACAGGAGACTTGGGATCTTGTTGGCCCCTTACATAAAACGGGAAAGATAAGTGTGCATTTTTGCATTTTTTTAAATCACTAATAAGGAATAAAGTTTACTACAGTACTGTATTCACTGAGACAAACAGCACTTAACTCAAAAAAAGAGCTGTACATCACTAGTGCTGTTCTGTCTCTGTACCGCCTCTGTGCTACGTGTCTGTGGTTATAACTGTGTGTGTGTGTGTGTGTGTGGTGGTGTGTGTGTTCTGTCCATCGACTCCTGTTTATGGAGACGCCCGCTTAAAGGGGACAATGGTGTTGCAACCGAGCCATCCTCTTTAAGCGGCTTCAAATATATATATATATATATATATATATATATATATATATATAGCATGTATATATATATGTGTGTGTGTGTGTGTGTGTGTGTATATATATATATATATATATATATATGGAAGCTCCAAAGAGCAAAGTGCTGGGGTAGTTGTGAGCCATTGGTTAATTATGTTGTGCTCTCTGCATGTGGCAGAAATTATTTGTTTAATAAACAAGCAAGCATTGCTTTAAAATTTCAATTATTGCCTTATTATTTAAGGTGTTGGTGGTGGTTATCAGCCCACCACTTCACAGTCCTTGAGTGCAGTACTTTTTTTGTCTTCAGTTGTTTCTGGGTTGCATGCCCTGTATCTGAACCAGCTCAGTCTCTGGCGCAGGTTTGTTTGAATTGCATTACCCTTTACAACTCCTAGAGAGTTCCTGCACTCTTCTAACCTCCCCGAAAACATTGTTCCACTCTTCAGTGGCTTCATAATGCCAGTCACCGACCCAGCCATGACCTTTCTCAGCAGCATAGACACACACAAACCAAATAAAGCAACAGTACTCAACAGATTAACAAACAAAAAAAAGAAAACTAACTGCTCCCAACACGTTACAATCTGTAACTGTCGCCAGACGAGCAACACAGCCGCCATAATCTCCAGACTCTCTGGCCCTACCACACAGAAAACAAAACCAATGGCAATGCATGCTCTAAACACACATACATCGGCTCCATAGCAATGATGCCACCGACCCTAACAACCTGCCCTACTAGGAGGATGAGCACACAAAAAAAACACATACCACACAGAAATAACAAAAACAAAACTTAAACAAGAAATACCTAAAAAGACTAGCCTGTCCTATTGTATAAATCGAATACATGATGGACAGGAGTGGAATACAGAAGTTATCTGAACTCATGAAGAGTGACCTCGGCTACCATCACTTGTGGCTCCGCTCCGCTATGCCACTCATGAGGTATTCCAAGGCCATTCTTCACTCATTCAGGTATTTTCTGTATTCCACTCCTGCCCATCACTTATCTCATGTTATAGACAGTATATATATATATATATATATATATATATATATATATATATATATATATGTGCCATCAAACTCAAAACAGACATCCACATGACAATAATGACTGTAAAACCTCTAATAATCATGGTATAATATTTGTGATATAAAAATGTGATGTGAATGTCTGCGTAGGGGATAGCAGTCAGAACATGTAAGATTTGACCTTTGACCTCAGCACAGTCCTACTGTAGCAGATGGGTGTTGTTCTGCTCTGTTTTAAGACATAGGGCTTCCTTCCAAAATGCCAGGTGATAAAACATCGTAAAATATTCCTACTTTGACACTACAGAGACAAAGTATGCATTTTATGATCCTTGAGGAAAGAGGACATTTGGCTGATTCCTGTTGGCTTTCACACCTAGAAGGGAACTGTTGGCAGGATGTGTGTTCTAAGAACATCAAAGGAAAGGCTTTGATCAAACAGACTGCCATATTTTAAATATTGCTAACTGCTGATTTCCAGCCAGCAGTAAAACAACATCCTTTTGGATATTCCTACTTAGATTACAGATTTATCACACGGCTAGCAGTGACCTCATGTGCTATGACATCACAAGGAGGTGGAGAGATTGACTTTCAATTTGTCAAGCATCTGAGGGAAAAGACACTTTTATCTCTGGACTCTAAAAGGAGTGAGACTCTTGATCTCTGGACTCAAACAGGCACTTCTGTTAAAAATTAGTTAAGTAAGAACTTTAAGTATTCAGGTGCTACCCTGCTACAGGTTACCCTGTTTGTTTCCTGTTCATGTTTTGCACTTCAAGTTTTGGCACTGTGGGAGCAGAGGGCCTGACCTGCGGAGAGCATTTGTGACAATTACCATATAAACACCTCCCACAGAAACCATTATGCAAATCAAACAACCACATGGCAATACTTACCACAGCATGCCCCAAAAGACTCCCAAATTATACATTAAAAAGTAAAACATAAAACACTGCCACTGTCATAAAACAAGCCTGACACCCCCACCCTGCCAAATAAAAACCTCCAGGATCATCAATCACAAAGTCAAACATCAAGAAATACAGCTCAAAGGACAGATATGATATGTTTTTTTTTATAACTTGAATTTTATTCAGCTTTTGCCAGACATCAATTTTGCAGCTTGTCTTTCACTTTTACAGAACACAGAAAGGGCTTATTTAATATCTCTATACAGGATACTTGAAGACATAACATCTAGAGTCCTTATGACTATATTTTTCCTGCATTCTAGTGGGGCTCTAGGCCTTTTCCTGGACAGATCTGTCACCTAGGTTTACTTATTATGGCCTAACCATTCCAATCTTATTCCCTTCTTTCACTGGTCTAGGTGGTCTAGGGGGTATGCCAATCTAGGATATCACATCTGCCTTGGGTTCCATTATGTGTAGCATTTCACCTTTTCTGGAGTACTGGCTGCCAGTTCTGGAGAAGAGCTACCATTTTCTCCATCTTATTTATGCCAAGTATTAAGTCCTCCTATTATGTATGTGTTAGGGGAGCAGGTTGCAACCACTGTCTTGTCATTGTTTTTTGTGCTGCTGAGAAAAAATATCCCTAATATGTACAACTGGTGCTTGTGTTTAATGTACGGTGGGGGGGGGGTTAAAACAATAGGAGTACTGCACTGGGCATTAGAGGTCCAAAACCAGTGATATTGCTAATAATCATATCTTCAACCTGTTTCCAGAATGAGGTGAGTAAAGGGCATGACCAAAGTATATTTGTATGGGTTGCTACCTTCTACACACATCCTTTCCAGCAGGTAGCATCTGTTGTGAAGGAGAATTTAGCTGTGATCTGGGGGTATATAAGAATCTACTAAAGGGATTGGCTCACCAGTGCAGCGGCAAGGTGTCCACTTGCGGTGCCAACATTCTGGGTTTGGGGAAGGACTCAGGAGTCAGAGGGCTGGCCGGGGGGAGGGGGGAGAAAGATTGAGCATCCTAGTAATGGCTCTCCTTCTCTGGGGGGAGGGGGTAGAGTGTTCAGTGTTTTACGGACCCATGGCAGAGGCTGCGGGTTCCACTGCAGCCAGTGCCATCAGTTAAGGGCCCCCAGGGACCAGCATCAAAAGAAAACATGACCAGCAATCCCAATATGATGCCCCCTCAGTTCCACCATACCCACCACACACCCCTATCGAGGTGCCTACTGAGATAGTGTTCTGTTGGTTGGTTTGTCCCCGCAGTCCCATCGGGGGGTGGGGCAAGCCCAGGGAGCCCTGCCAGAGGCGGTGATGACACTGGTAATCTGGATGAGTTTCCAGAGGGGTGGGTCATCTCAGTGGCCCCATCTTTTGTGGGCAAGCCAGAGCAGTGGCAGCCATGGTGGTCGCAGTGGGTGCAGAGTCTGGAAGGGTATGGGTGGAGATTAGGAACGTTATGCCCCCCTCCAAAAAAAAGAAGAAGAATCTACTAACCATTTTCCAGCTGTATTCTCTCCATTGATAGGAGTTTGTTGCCTTATGTTGTCTGAGCCAAATGAAGTCCAGTCTGCCTGTGTTAGGTGTATACTAAGCACAGCTTCCCATGTTTTCTTGGTATTTTCTGTGGTGGTACTCCCAACCCCTGAGAGGGCTTGATACGTGACAGATATAATGGGCAGGTCAGTTATCCCTTATGACATCCGTAATAAACAGAAGTAATGAGGGGAAGATGTTAGTAAAAGTCTTTGTGTCTACTGTTAAACTGAATTTGCTGCTAAGGTAGTTCCTGATTTGCAGGTATCGGTAATGGTCTCTGTTTTCTAACCGAAAAGTCTCTGGATAATTGTTCAAATGTTTTAAAGATGACATTTTCATAGATTGCAAAAGCATGGGAGAGGCCTTTGTGAATCCAGAATTTAAATGTTTGGTTTGTCTGAATGGAAACCTGGGTGCATTGCTGTTATTCTGAACCAGTGGACACATAGCTTATATGATTTTTGAAGAAAAAGGTGTCACCATGTTTTGAGTAGCTCTGTAGTTATAATAGCAGAGGGTTGTGTTATGTGGTGTTCCTTTGAGAGAGCCAAACGGGTGGTTGTCTAGCACTGTAGGGGAAAGCTCCAGCTTCAGGTCCATTCAATGGGGTCTCGGTGGGAGTCTGTTTCCAAGCTAGAATGTGCTTCAGTTGTGCTGCCTTGGCATATAAAATCAGGTCTGAAGTGCCAGTCCTCCATCAGAATACAGGCTGTTAACAACAGCAGCACTTTGCTTGAACTGATACACACTTTAAATGAAAAATTGAAAAGCTTTCCTGAGTGCCTGTTCTTTTTTGTTTAGCTTTTCCTTTACATATGGACAGCCAAAGCTTCTTTTACGCATTCCTCGGTCTCCCCCCCCTTGAAAATCTTGAGATGGATTTATTCCATTTCTGGAATTCAGGTGACTGGGGCATAATTGGTATCGCTTAGAAAAAAATTTAAAAATCTAAGTACTACAGTGGAACTACACTGAATGACATGTCACAAATTACTGCAGTAAACAATGGCTTAATTGCCATTGAATTACGCTGTTCCCTGCAACATACAGCATTTTGTGATATGCTGCAGCATTGCTGTTTTGCATCCTGGCTGGCACCCCTGTACCTTCATTCAGATGGAACATACCCTATTCAGAAGGGCAAGGAGGAGCAGCTGCCAGTGCTGCAAGTTCTCCTGGACTCTCTGTACCAGGCCTGGGTATTTATATCTACAGAGATCCAACAGATCTGCATATAACTTCACCCCAACTATTTTATACTAGGACATCCCCATTTATAGAGGTGTCTACCTTTTGATAGGGCAGTTGGTTGAAAGTGGATTTGTAGGACCTCCATTTTAGTTTTGTCCACCCTATAGCCTGCCAGATGATCCATGGTCTATATGTAGGGGTGCCAACAGGGGGGACAGCCAGAACAACTGTCCCAGGCCCAGGTGGCTCAGGGGAGCCCACATTTACACATTTATATGTCTTGGGGATGGGGGAGGGGCCCCCAGATTAAAGGTGTGTCACAGGCCTGGAAATTTCTATCAGCAGCCCTGTCTATATATAATGGATCATTGCTGGCAAAGAGCTTTCCAGGTTTGTAACATAAAGGAGGAGCTCATCTGCGTAGTATGCCACCTTATGTGAATGATCTCCTATTTAGAGGCCTTCAGTGTCAGTTGTTTGACATTGGTATTGTGCCAGGGGCTCCACATATAGCACAAATAAATAATTTTATTATAGCGTTGCAACAGCGCTGATGCCGACATCCCTCACAGTGACAGACACAATGCTGAATGTCGGCATTGTACTGCCAGGGATGTCGGCATCCTTTCATCCCCCGAACCCCCCATGTGGGAGGTTCCACCCCCACACACCTTGGTCTCTAACTATACAACTCCAAGTCAGAGTTGTCTCAGGAAGGGGGCACAACACCGGGAAATGTACCGCTGGTGTCTGCAGGGACCAGCATGGCATCCCGACGATTTCAGGTAAAATATGTCACTGTGCTGGTCTTTAAGGTCACGGTGTAGACGTACGGTCAACATACACAAATAAATAGGGGAAAGGGGGCATCCCTGGCAGGTTCCTCTGGTTGTGGCAAATCTGCTGGAAAAAGTGCCGTTAGCATTGCCCATGGCCTGTGGGAAGGTGTAAAGTTCCACCATTAAAGTGAAGAATTTGGCCAGAGAACAAAATTTCTCTAGGGCCTGCTGCAAGAAACCCCACAAGAGCCTGTTAAATGCCTTGTTTTTTCCTATGTTTTTTCTCGATGTCTGGAAAGCGTTGTTCATTGCAGCTGTGCAGTAGCTGCTAACTACTTCTATTTGTGCAAGACTGTGTGGCTGTTTCAAACTGTGGGCTTATACTTCCTCATTACCTTTGTGCCTAAATACAGCGTGAGAGGCTGTAGTAATCTGCACCAACCTGTTGGAGCTGAGCTGCGAGAGGGGCTGCTGGCTGATTGGTTGTGGGAGTGGGAGGTACTGTTTAATTACAGGCGCTGCTGCTAGCGCCAGTGTGTATGCTGAAGTGTTGTATGCATGAAATACCTCGAGCTGGAAATCTGTTGTTTAATTGTAAGGTGGGAAAGATATTATGCTAAAATAGCTTGTATATGATAAATAGTTTTATTGTAAATCAGATTTATGTATATTGCCTGCACGATTTATATGTGTTATTTGGTTTTAATTAGATATGTGTAGGGGTTCTGTTAGATGACTCTTGGGGCCTAGGATTGTTTATGGAATTTCGCAGCTGCATGCACTACGTCCTTTTATCCCCCTCCCTGTGTCTGATATTACTATCAGACGTTGTAGGGAAGTGGGGATTGAGGGGGACCATTTTGCGCATGTGCTGTGGGATGATCAGAGCAAATAGATCAATGGATTGAGGTGGTTAAGTTCAGGAGACGCCCTGGAATAAATAGAGCAACCTAGGAGAAGCCAGAGGTGGTTGGTGCCTATTGCCAGGGAGGCCACCAGGTCAAGTGGCCAGGTGACTTTGGGGCTGCATCACCCTCAATTCCTCTGGCAGGCAGTGTTGTGCAATGCCAGGTCGGTCAGAAACAAGGCGGCTATCATCGCCGCTCTTGTTTCATTAGTCGAACCTGGTGCACTGAAGACCTGGGTGGGAGATGATGCTGGCCCTGTTTTTGAGGCTGCAGTCCCCAGGTTATACTGTGGTTCACTGCCCCAGAGAAAATCGTAGGGGTGGCGGTGTAGCGATTTGTTTTAAATCAAATTTGGACTTCACTGTGCACCCGGTGGGAACCCAGGTTCATTTGAATGTGTGGCTGTTCGTGGAGGACTTGGCATTGGCTGCAGGATCCTCCTCATCTATCGCCCTCCTGGGCCGATGGGGGGGTTCCTGCAGGATTTTGCCGAGTTTGTTGCCGGCGAAACATTGGACTCCCCAAGATGTATTTTTCTTGCGGACTTCAATGTTTGGGCCGAGGATAAAAGTCAAAGGTGTGCCGATGAGTTACTGCAGTATATGTCCCTTTTGGGGCTGGTGCAGTTTGTTGGCATGCCTACTCATCGGGATGGCCACACATTGGACCTCGTGTTCTCACTGGGACTCGAGATCACCGATCTCGATATCGACCAAGTAGCTTGGTCTGATCATTGCATGGTGAAGTTCACATTTAGTGCTCCCGTCACAATTTCTTCCCCTTCTGAGATATTTCGCTGCCGCCCGCTGAAAGATCTTACCCCTGAGGGTTATATGGCGGCAGTTGATTTATCAAGGGTGGGTGATGCATGCGTCGGAGCCGTTGACACCGGGGTAGCTGCCTATAACGAGGTGCTATCTGGTGCCATTGACTCCCTCGCACCTGTCCATGTACGACCCAGAACTTCATACCTGAGATCGCCTTGGTATGATCGTGATCTCAGGGAAATGAAGAAATTGGGTCGGAGATTTGAGCGTTGCTGGAGGAAATCCCGTCTGGGGGCTGACAAACTGGTCCTGTGTGCGCATTATCGCGCATATCAGGAGGCAATTAACCAAAAGAAGACATTATTTTTGTCTCGGGAGATTGCTGCTGGGAGAAGCCGACCAGCCTCACTCTTCCGGACTGTTGACAGACTTCTCCATCCTTCCTGTCTTCAGCCCGGGAGAGTTTCCTCGAATGAGGATTGTGAGGAATTTGCTCGTTTTTCTCAGACAGGGTGTCTGCAATCCGGCGGGAGGTTTCCTCAGCCAGTAATATCATTGCTGTCAGTGGTCGTCAGTCGTGTTCAAAGAGCACTCATTCTGAGTGGGGGGAGTTTAAGCCAGTGGAAGTTCGTGAGGTCATTGAGATAGCGGACAATTTGAGGTATACCTTTTGTGAACTGGACCCTATGCCAACGCGCTTCTTGATGAGGTGCATTGACACTGTTGGCCCGGTGTTTGCTCTGATTGTCCGGTGCTCCTTGAGTCAAGGTGTCTTTCTGGATGCCTTGAAGGAGGCTCTGGTGAGACCCCTTTTAAAGAAAGCTTCTCTGGACCCGGAGATTAGGGCAAATTATCGTCCTGTCTCCAATCTTCCATTTTTGGGAAAGGTTGTTGAGAAGGTGGTATCACTTCAGTTGGGAGAGCATCTCATGACCCACGAGTTATCTGATCCCTTCCAGTCAGCTTTTTGGGCCAGGCATAGCACTGAAACTGCATTAGTTCAGGTGCAAATGATCTCCTTAGGGCTAGAGATCGGGGGGAAAAGACAATTCTTGTCCTCCTTGATCTCTCCTCAGCATTTGACACTGTGGACCATTGTGTGTTGCTTCTCCGCCTGAGGGAGTTGTGTGGACTCACCGGTATTGTCATCAAATGGTTTGAGTCATTTCTTACCAACAGGAGGCAGCAGGTTGTGATGGGTAATTTCTCATCTACGACCTGCCTCCTTTCATGTGGAGTCCCTCAGGGTTCGGTATTGGCCCCAATGTTGTTTGCAGTGTACATGATGCCCTGGGGAGATCATTAGAGGTATGGTCTGAGTTTTCACTGCTATGCTGATGATACTCAGCTATACCTATCCTTGCACCAGGAACATCAAATGCAGTGGATGTGATGAATATCTGTCTGGCTGAGATAAATGACTGGATGTCTTCCAGCTGGCTGTGACTTAACCCTAATAAGACTGAGGTACTGGTGGTGGAGTCGAACAGAGCTCGTGATGGGATGGCCTCTGATTCAGCAACTGGCATTATGCTAGGAGCTGTGTCATTGATGGCATCCCCAAGGGTGCATAATCTTGGTGTGATCTTTGACAGGAGCTTGTCCATGGAGGCTCAAATATCCTCCGTGGTACGTTCCTGTTTCTTTCATCTTAGGAATATCGCCAGGATTAAGCCGCTTGTTCGGCTCTGGACCTCCCTACTTTGGTACATGCCTTGGTCACTCGAGACTTGACTACTGTAATGCGCTCTATCTCAGGGTCTCTGAACTTCTTCGCAGACTGCAGCTGGTGCAAACGCTTCTGCCAGGCTTTTGACCGACAAGTAAGTTTTGTCATATAACTCCGGTATTGCGCGATTTGCACTGGCTGCCTGTCAGGTGGAGAGTTTTGTTCAAGGTGGGGTTTCTCACCTATAAGACCCTACATGGACAGGGCCCTGGTTACCTTTCTGATCTACTGGTACCATCCACCTCTGTCCGGGATCTTCGCTCCTCTGGTGGTGGCCTCCTCACAGTTCCGAGAGCTAGGTTGAAATCAGCAGGGGATCGCTCCTTTGGAGTTGCTGCTCCAGCTCTCTGGAACTCGTTGCCGCTTGAAGTGAGAGAGGCCCCCACTGTAGAGGCTTTTAAGAGTAGTCTAAAGACCTTTTTATTTGTGCAGGCTTTTGGGGTTTAAGTTATATGTTTGTGATTTTAATTCGAATGTATACAGTATGATAAACTGTAAAGGTTTTGTACGTCGCCCAGAGCCTTCGGGATTGGGCGTCTTTTTAAATAAAGTTGACTTTGACTTTTGACTTTGACTTTGTTGGCATCTAAACTGAGAATTAGAGTGGGGAGTGGTGTCTGGATGCATGATCAATTAGCTACAGGGTATGCTTGATATTATCTGATGTTTGTCAGTTTTTAATAAGGCCTGACTAGTCAGGGCCTATTATGGTGAGTAGGATGGGATCTAGGCAGTGGCCACTGTCCTGGTGAAGAGTTTATTGTCTATGATGAGGATTGATATGTGGTGAGAGGACTCACACTGTGACACATCTTTTTGTGGTTTAAGTATCACACCACCATGGGTTCAGGCATAAAGCTGTAGTCTGACATTCCCTAAATGTCTTTAGTAGTACTCCATGTACAAGTTCTACAGAGGCTTTATAGAATTCTTACCCATATCCATCTGGAACTAGGCTTTTTCTGTTTTCAGGGTCTTAATCAATCAATCATTTTTTTATTTATAAAATAGGCGCCTTTCCAAAACCAAAGCGCCTGTACAATAAAATACATAAAATAAAATAAAATTACATACATTACATAAATTCCAACAAAACAGTATAAAACCACATAGCAGAATGAAATCTTCAATTACCAAAAGCCAGGTCAAAAAGATAGGTTTTTAATGCAGTTTTAAAACTCTGGAGGTTAGGCAATGCTAGGTATGTGTTCCTGGGAGGTGATGAGTTGTATGAGGGCTTGGCATTGTTCCTCAGTTAACCTGGATAGAGTGAGGCCCTCCATGAAATGCTGAAGGGATTCCGGGAAGGGGCATCTAAAAATGCTGAAGGGACTCCGTGGAGGGGGCATCTCCCTGTGTATATAGGGATGGATAATACTGTTTTAGACTTTGAAGGATTTCCATGGAGTGACAATGCATTTGTCCTTATAAAGAGTCTGTGAATTTAGTTATCATCATTGCTTTGCACTGTTGCTTGAGGCAGTGGGCCCATTTGTAGCTGCCCTGGCACCTCCTTCATAGCAAGTTTGGCATAACCAGTGCAATACTTGGTCTGTTTTACATGTTAGAATGTCTTGTATTTTAGCTTGGGTTTGTGTCACCTGGTCTGTAAGGGACTTGTCTCCCTGCATGTGGGCTAGTTGTAAAAATTGTAACTTATCTATAGTTTCTGTAATTGGTCCACTCTCTGGTTTGGCAGCTTTTTGTTGTTGTTGTTATTGTTGTGGGAAGTGTATGTCAACATCTGCCCTTGTAAGACAGTTTTGATTGTGTCCCATAAGACAAAAGCAGGGAGATCCTGTGTATTGCTCTCCTGGATAATTTGGGGGCTACTTTCTTCTAGTACAGATTTAAATTCCAGATCAAGCAGTGGTGAGGGAATAAATTGCCATTGTATCTGTTATATACACGCTGCCTATTGTGAGTGGGTTTTCATATAGGGTACACTTGGCCATAGTCAGTCTACCTTCCTTATCTACATATGTAGATTCTAATTAAAATGGGAAATATCTGGGGGTCAGAATCCCAACCCCTCTGCAATGGCCATTTTTATGTTTGCTTGCACGCATGTGCAAGAAACATAGTGCCATCATTCGAGTTTTTCGGAGGTGTGTCAGCGTCTTCCAATTCTGTCAGTGTGTTTGCAGGTGCGGTTGCAGTTCTCCGATCACTGCTGGTGCAGTCTATGACAGCAGTTGAAAATGCAGTGACATACAGTTGAAAGAGAGAGCTACACTTCAGTGAGCAGAGATAAGATATTGCCTGCTCATGCGTACTCCCCCCTTTCACACACGCACACACATACTGTGTGCTCGTCCCCCCATGCACACACTGTATAGCCGACGGGGGTGCCCAATCCCCCATCAGCTGTGCTGCACTTCCCCCACCAAACAGAGTTCCAGATGCCATGCTGGGTGCCCACCCCAGCGTGGCAACACATCCGTATGGGCGACGGGGGTGCCCAATCCCCTGTCAGCTCCAGACCCCCCAAACAGTCTTATAGCTGCCACGCTGGCAGCCCACCCAACATGGCACAAGTCCATTATGGCCAATGGGGTGCCCAATCCACCGTGGCTCCAGCCCCCCCAAACAGCCTTCTAGCTGCCACACTGGAGCCCACCCCAGCATGTGCAGCGTCGCGTCATCTTCTGTTAAAAAAAAAACAACCTGTAAAAGAAGAAAACGTTCCTCAGCGTTCACCAGCCTACCCGCGCCCACCCACTGTGCACCCTGCTTCCCCACACCCCCACACCCCATACTTACCTCCGGACTCTGGTGCGACGATCTTCTGTGGACTGGGAACATATCTGCACTCTTCAAAGCCGACCGCGAACTGAGGAAATTCCGGTAAGCTGTATAATGGGATAGACAGGGCTTTTTCAACTTTGCTGCATATCTCAGGCATTTTTTAGAATTTTTGCACCAAATTTTCAACATGGGGTTTTTGGGACCCCTTCTCATGAATGCTCTCACTGTCATGGTGAAATCACCTTTCGGGACCAAGTAATGAAATGACACTGACACTGTTCATAAGGTGGGCTCTCAAAAAGCCTATGTTGAAAATTTGGTGGAAAAATTCCTAAAAATGACTGTTTTACGAACGTGCGTTGTGCAGTTCCTACACGCCGTGAAGTTCACAAATTTTCAATATTTTCACTCCAGATTTTCAACATTGCCATTTTACCACACCTTCTTATGAGCAGTACAGCTGTCATTTTCACATCTTGCCCAAAAGCGTATTTCAGCCATGTAGCGCACAATGGCGGTCGGTTATCTTGAAATCAATGATGGGACACATTAAGAAAATCACAGTGTCACTGTTCATGAGCAGAGGTCTTAAAATGGCTATGTTGAAAATTTGGTGAAAAAATTCCTAAAAATGACTGTTTTACGAGCGTGCGTTGCGCAGTTCCTACGCACACTCGTAAGTTTGCGAATTTTCAATATTTTCACTCCAGATTGTCAACATTGCCATTTTATTATACTTCCTTATGAACAGTACAGCTGCCATTTTTCACATGTCGTCCAAAATGTGTTTCCGCACATGTAGCGCACAATGGTGCAGTCGGTGGGCGAAAGCAATGTTTGGGACAGATTAAGAAAATCACAGTTACACTGTTCATGAGCAGAGGTCTTAAAATGGCTATGTTGAAAATTTGGTGACAAAAGTCCATAAAATGACTGTGTTACAAGTGAGCATTGCGCAGTTTCCACGCACCCTCGTAAGTTCATGACATTGTAATATTTTCAGTCCAGATTTTCACCAGTGGCATTTTTCCACACTTCCTTATGAACAGTACAGCTGTCATTTTTCATAACATGGCCGAAATGTGTTTTCACACTTTCAGCGCAGAGATGCGTAGTCACTGTGGGAAATCACTGTTCAGGACAGATAAAGAAAATCACAGTGACACTGTTCATGATCGGAGGTCCCAAAGTGCCTGTTGACAATCTGCTGTAAAAAATCACCAAACTAATTACACTACGGGTGTGCGTTGCACAGTTTCTATGCACGCTCATGACTTCACCAGTTTTTTAATGTTTTTACTGCAGATTTGCAACATTGCCATTTTGTACACCTTCCCACGAACAGTACAGCTGTCATTTTTCACATCCTGTTCGGAATGTGTTTTTGCACCTGTGGTGCTAAATGCCGTAGTCGCTGTGCGTAAGCAGCTTTCGGCTAACAAACTGATATTGCCACTGTTCATGAGGTGGGGGTGACAAAAAAGCCATGTTGAAAATTTGGAGTAAAATACCAACGAATGCCTGAGGTGTTAGGGTTTCCAACCATAACGCCCCACCCTGTAGAGAATGACAGGCATCAGGGGTGTGACTTGGGATTCTTGCCTGTAATGCTCATACCATTCCACACCCTGCAGCCAGTGAGAGGCATCGAGGTATGCCTTGGACTCTTTGGCCCCAAAGTTCACCCCATTCACCTATACCGCACCCATCTCACTGTATTTTCCGATGGAATGGGGTGCGCATAAGGGCCAAAGACCCCAAGGCACACCATGACACTTGTCAGTGTCTGCAGGGTAGGGTGTGGTGAAATGGCTTGGCCATTATGCCTGACGACCCAAAGGCACACCCCAATGCCTGTCACTCTCTGCAGGGTGGTGGTGGGGTTGGCTTCAGTTCAATACTTCACTGCCATTCATATTATGCAGCTCTGTAACTTCTACACTACCAATGCCAATGCCAGTAAGCAAACATTCGGCATTGACAAATGCTTGTTATGTTTGCCATGTGCGCTTGTGTGCAGCAAGCAAACATCTTCCTATGATAGTTACTTTTGAGGGGCATGATACTCTCTCTCCAATGCAGAGCAGTGTTTAATGTGCAAGTCTGTAGCAGACCAGTTATCAGCCAGCCTAATTGTGACAGAGTTTTAGCTTGGTGAGTGGAATGTGTGTCTACTTCAGAACAAAAAGCTGACCCAATCATGGCTTTGCAGTTGCTTTAATGTAACTGCCCAGCATGTTGAACTCTCCTTATCAGACTGGCTTAGGTACAGTGTATTTTAAGCTTCTACAGCCCTGTGATATTCCAGCCGTTAGAAGTAATATGTGTATGTATGCCTTTCTTTCTCTCTCTCTCTTTCTCTTTCACTCTCTCACTGTTGGCAAATGGTATTTATTCACCTGGTAAAGGTGATTACCCCTGCCATCTTTCTGTTTTTACATGCCTCAGTAACATCCATGCTATATATTTATATTTGTAACAGCATTTATAAACCGAGTGTTTAAGTTTCAAGCAGCCAGCCTTGTGTTTGCAATGATCTCATATCTCTCTGTCCGAGCTCTGACTAGTGCTGGGGTAGCATTTTTTTTTGCAGTGGATGTTTGAAGTGGGCTGTCCATATGCACTTTTTCATCTTAAAATATATGATGCTGTTAGATTTTCTTTTGGGATAGTCAAAAATCGTTTTAAGTAGCCATGAGGGCTTGTACTAGAAAAGTTAATATTTCAGTAAGTACAATAGCTGGGCCAGCAGAAATGTCTGTGTGGCTAATGGATTTTCCAAGTCACTAGTCCTGCTGGCTAGTGGCTGCAAAACTTCAAGAGCTAGTGGAGCCAAAGCAGAAAGATAGGAAAATGATACAAATTTTAAGAAGTAGTCAGTTGTAACTTTTCATTTCTGACGCATTTTCCTTTTTTTCTTTTGCTCATTAGAAAGTCTTCTATGTGATAATATTGTGCTGGATGTGTGGAACAGCTCTTAGCCTGTCAACGGACTCATCTAACTGCATTGCCCCCCCCCCCCACTACATTATCAGCATGGTGAACTCACTGAAAGTGACATCACAAGCGAATGACATGGCAGTCATTGAATGGCTGTTCCTAAGCAACAGTGATGTCACAGTCAGTGAGGTAATGATGCTGATGATGTAGTGGACGGCAGTAGCAGCAGATATGTCAGCTGGCAGGCTTAGAGCTGTTCCACATATCACATCTACTAACATCAGTTAAACAATCTAATTAATTAAAGGGAAAATAAAAAGTACCTCAGATACAAAAGGTAATGGCTGGTTGCTTTTAAAATCTAATATTAGTTTTAGGCAGTACATTAGCTCTTTAATTTCAACCCTTGCATTGATCAGCCTGAGATGGAAGTTCACCTTTTTTATACTATTTATTCTCCCCTAGCTGGCAGTTCTCTGCCACCTGGTCCTCAGACACATCAGCCCTCCACACCACTTGATGGGAGACAGCCGTAACCTGTACAGTGGGCCCCCTTATGGGGGATCATGACAGGTAGTAGAGAGAGTATACATATGTATACAGAGAACAGTGTACTACAAATCCC
Source organism: Neoceratodus forsteri (assembly GCA_016271365.2). Classification (NCBI taxonomy): domain Eukaryota; kingdom Metazoa; phylum Chordata; order Ceratodontiformes; family Ceratodontidae; genus Neoceratodus; species Neoceratodus forsteri. Next base: position 766,180,440 of record CM057451.1, read on the forward strand.
TGTCATGTTGGTTGTGCTGTCCATTTCTGTGCCATCATCTTGGTGACCACATGTCATGATGCAGGAATCGGTATGACAAGTTGACGTTTTATTGTTACCTGTTGTCAACAGGGTGCAGCAGGTATGCACAATGATGTTGTGTATTTGTTTTGGTTTTTTGTTCCTGTTAATTTTCTTAATCTCCCTTACCAGACAGACCCAACATTCCATGGCACCTACCTGCCAGCCACTGTTCACCAAGGTTCCCCACCTCCATCGGGGCAGTCATGTTTCCCCAGCTCCCAGCTGGTATGACTAAACAGAAGCTTGTGAAATTAGGGTGAGACTGTAGTGAAAACAAAATTATGAAAACGGCAATTTCATAAGGACATAACAGATGCATGTCACTTTTGTTGCATCACATGTTATATATGCTCTTTGTGGTTGTTTGTTTTGCTTCTGTGTGTACTTTAAAAGCATTTTTGCTTCTTTTCCATTACCTCTTTCTCATTTATATTGGGGCTCCTGCAGTCATTGTGCTATCATGGACACAGCACTAGAATGTTTATGCTGCTGTGAGGTGAATGCTATATTGGCTGAATTTACATACGGACATATGAAACTGTCAGCAGAAAAAGGCCATCATGCTCTATTGAGTCTGCTTGAGTGTGCAGCTCAGTTACTTCCTTGGAGCTCCCCTCCTCCAAATCCACCCGGAGTTATCTCCCACCTTCCCATTCCCCTCTCCTAACCCCATCCCAGCAGAGCCCCCTTCAGCCCTAATCCTCTTCATCACCCTATCCCCCTCTCCTCTTAAAACTGGCCACTGTCTTTGCTGCCATCACCTCCTCCCATAGCTGATTCCACTGCTTCACCACCCTTTTAGTGAAAAAGTACCTCCTCATTTCCTTTTTGAATCTACCCTCCCACGCACCAATTTAAAGTTATGTCCCCTTGTTTTACCCTCCTTTCTTTTTTTTTTTATAGAGCTGTTTGTTCCCCTGTTGCCCCTGTGCCTTACTTGGCAACAGGGGAAGACATACATTTTTCTGATTTTCTCCTGGTAACCATGGACCCAGAGCATCAGTCACGCATGCGTGTGGAGCACACACACATGCATCATGGCTCCAGTGATGGCCCCTTCCTCCCATCCAGACTATTGCCAGGTCTCCCTTGGGCTTAGCACTTCCACCAGACCTCCACTGGGAGGCAGTCAAGAGCCGGGGAGACCTCGCTTCTCACCCTGGACAGGACAGCTGCTGGCCGGCAGCTTGATCCAGCTCCACACACACACCCCCCGGCTAGCCCCGGGCAACTTGAGCTTGTTCCTGAACTTGGGTCGCTGGTGTGGCGTGAGGTGTGGCATTCCAGTGCCTCATCCCTCAGTGCCACTGGGCCAGCCCTTACCCTCCTTTCTTAAATTAAAGATACCCTCCATACCAACCCTGTTTATGTCCCTAATGTACTTGAAGGTTTCAATCATATCTCCCCTCTCCCTTCTGTCCTCCAGGGTGTACACGTTCAGTTACCTCAGCCTCTCCTCGTATGTTTGTTTATGATCAAATCCCCCTGGACCAAGTAAAGAAACTTGCCTCAGAATGTATCTCCCCTCTCCCCTCTAATCTCCCATCCGTTCCCCCCCCCCTTATTTCCTCTTTGTCTAGCCCCCTCCAGCTTGTTTATGTGGGGATTTCAGTATCAGTTGGTTGTGATCAGGAGCTGGTACCGCTCACTCCTCTGTATCTGAAACATAGAAACATAGAATTTGACGGCAGATAAGGACCGCTTGGTCCACCCAGTCTGCCCATTTCCCTACCTACTGGATAAGCTGCAGATCCTAGTTAACCAGCAGCCTACTTCTTCCTACCCCCACCCCCTAGAATTGCCTTATGACTGTCCCATGCATGCTTGAATTCCACCACTGATTTTGAATCCACAACCTCCTCCGGAAGGCCGTTCCATGCATCCACAACCCTCTGTGTGAAAAAATACTTCCTTAAATTACCTCTGAGCCGCCCCTCTATCTTCAAATTGTGCCCTCTTGTTCTTGCACACCTCTTTTTTTGAAAGATGCTACCCTCTTGGACTTTGTTGATTCCCTTGGTACTTGAACGTTTCTATCATGTCCCCCTCCCTCCTTTCCTCGAGGCTATACATATTAAGCTCCTTTTGTCTCTCTCATATGTCTTCCGTGCAGACCCTGCACCATTTTAGTTGCCCTCCTCTGGACAGCTTCCATCCTGTCTATGTCTTTCATGAGATTGGGTCTCCAGAACTGCACACAGTACTCCAGATGGGGTCTCACCAGCTGTCTGTGCAGAGGGATAATAATTCCTGTTTCTACTGGTGATGCCTCCCTATGCATCCCAGTATCCCCAGCCCTCCTTGCTGCCCTCTCACATTGCTTGCCCACCCTTTGGTCATCTGATATGACTACCCCCAGGTCCCTTTCCATTTTTGTTGTTGTTAGTATCTCACCCCCTATTGTGTACTCTTCCCCTGGGTTTTTGTTTCCCAGGTGCATTACCTTGCACTTCTTAGCATTGAATCTAAGCTGCCATACATTTGACCATTCCTCTAACCTTGCCAAGTCCCTTCTCATCCTTTCCACCCCACCCTGTGCATCAACTCTGTTGCAGATCTTTGTGTCATCTGCAAAGAGACATACTTTTCCTTCTAGTCCTTCTGCAATGTCTCTTATAAAGACATTGAAGAGGACCGATCCTAATACTGAACCCTGCGGTACCCCACTAGTAACCCTCCTTTCTTCTGAGTGGACTCCATTTACTCTTACTCTCTGTGTCCTATTCTCCAGCCAATTCTTTACCCAGGCTGTCATCTTGGGACCCACTCCCAGGCTGGCTAACTTGTATATTAATCTTTTGTGTGGGACTGTGTCAAATGCCTTGCTAAAGTCTAGGTAGGCCATGTCCACAGCCCCTCCCTGATCTACTACTTTGGTCACCCAGTCAAAGAAATCTATCAGATTCGTCTGGCATGACCTTCCCGCTGTGAATCCATGCTGCCTAGGGCCCTGAGCCCCTCTGGCCTCTAGATACTCGACAATTCTTTCCTTCAGAAGTGATTCCATCAATTTCCTATCACTGAGGTTAAACTAACAGGTCTGTAGTTTCCTGCTTCTGCCTTGCTCCCACTTTTGTGAAGGGAATCACATCTGCCCTCCTCCAGTCTCTCGGGTACCACCCCATCCTCCCATGATTTGTTAAAAGGGTAGTCAGTGGTGTCACTAGTTCTACCCTTAGTTCTTTTAGAATTCTGGGATGAATTCCATCAGGCCCCATTGCTTTGTCCACCTTCAGTTTTAAGAGTTCTTTCAGAACCCTTTCTTCTGTAAATGGGCTGGTATCAATTTCTGCATCCAGAGTGTTTCTACTGTTTGTTTTATGTACCTCCCCCTCTTCATTTGTAAATGCTGAGCAAAAATATTTGTTTAGTATCTCTGCCTTTTCACAGTCTCCCTCTGCCCACCCTCCCTCCCCTTTATTAAGCCTCACTATCCCTCCTTGGTCTTCCTTTGCTCCTGATGTACCTATAAAGGTTTTATCCCCCTCCTTAACCGAGTTGGCTATCTTTCCTCAGTTCAGACGCTTTGCTGTTCTGACTGCCTTCCCAGCCTCCTTTTGTTTTAACTGATACAGTTCTCTGTCCTGCTCCTTCTGCGATTCCTTGTACTTCCTGAATGCTTTCTTTTTCTCTTGAACTTTCACTGCCACTTCCTTTGAGAACCATAGTGGTTTCTTACATAGTTTTGTTTTGTTTATTTGCTTCACACAAAGGTTCGTTACCTCTCTGATGGCAGTTTTTATTAGTCCCCATTGTTCTTCCACCCCTCCTTCCTGCCCATTTGCTAGTGCATTCCTTAGGCACTCACCCATTTTGGCAAAGTCAGCCCTCCTAAAGTCCAGTACTTTTGTCTCTGTATGGCTTGACTCTATTGCTGTGTTTACTGTGAACCATACTGTTTGATGGTCGCTAGTTCCCAGATGGCTACCCACTTCTACATCTGTGATCCTCTCTCCATCTCATTTGAGAGAATCAAGTCTAATATTGCTCCTCTCGAGTGGGCTCCAATACTAGTTGTCTAAGGCATGCTCCCTGTAGGGCATCTAGAATAACTGCACTCTTCGAAGTGGCAGCTGCAACTGCACTCCAGTTAACATCTGGCATATTCAGATCACCCATCAGCAATATCTCCCCTTTTTCTGCCATTCTAAGTATACTTTCTATCATTTCCTTGTCCATTTCCTCCCCCTGAGAAGGGGGTCTGTATACAACCCCTGTGCGGATTGTACGGAAGCCCACCTATCTCAATTAATAACTGAACCCACCAGGCTCAATATTAAATCTGGCATTCCCTTTTAGACTGGGTCCTTACCAATAGCCGGCTTGTGGAGAATAAACAGAATAAAAAAAAATCCCATCTCAGGCTGATCCATGCTGGGGTCAGATTAAGTTTTGCGGCTACTTGACAGCAGGGTAGTGACTTGCAAAATCTACAAGCCCCACAGGCTTTTCTACTGTCCCAGCTGATCTACTTATTGAAACATTACCTTTTCCAGTACAAGCCCTCCTGGCTACTTAAAAAGCCTTTTGACTATCCCAAAAGAAAATCTAACAGCATTTGTCTAGTAGACTGGTGCCAGTTTTGACCCTGCCCATGGACATCCACATGTAGTCACACAGTTGACAGTACAGAAATGGACAGCCAGGACTATCCTCCCAGTATACACACACACACACACATGCACACATACCATGGCAAACATCCGGCATTGACAAATGCTTGCTATATGCTGACTCCACTATATGTTCAAAGCTGAATTTTAGTAGTTTCCGATGCTCCATGATACTTAGATGGGTTTCCTGGAGGAGTAATAAGTGGGAATGTTGTTTCTTAAGTGCTGTAATTGTCTGCAACCTCTTGACTGGCCTAAACAGGCCATTCAAACATTAAGCAATACAATTTTGAAGGTAGACATCATATCTGAGTATGTAGGGTGGATCATATAATAACCACTTTACATGACTGAGGACTATTTGTAACCTGAGCCTGGCTCATGGCATCTGAAAATCCTGGTGTTCAGATTGGGGTCCCTGGTTTCTATGTGGATAAAGATGGTCCTTACCCTTTTCTCCCCCATGATCATATGTCCTAGTCACTTGCCTATGGGTGACTGACAACTGCTTTAACACATAGAAGGGAGGAACTGTGCAGACGGTCACAATCAACTTGACTTCTGATAAAGAGGGAACCAACAGGGCTGAGAAAAAAATCTGAAGTGTCTCTTGGATCTTCGGGGGGGGGGGTCAGACGTGGGTATCCAAGGTCCCCTAATTGAACTACTGGAATGAGAACTTAAGCTTCCAAGGAAGGGGAAGGTATTGTAACCTTCCCTGTTGATGGTCCTTATTTTTTTACATTGAAACATAGACATTGTCACAGATAAGGACTTCTTCGCCCACCTAGTTTGCCATCATTTACCTACTCGCTGAGCCATCGCAGACCCAATTCAGTCCTCACTTTGCATCCCCCCTTGCCTCACTTCTAAGATCCCTTTGTGTCTATCCCATGCCTTTTTGAATCCTGTAACCATTCTAGCCCCCACCACCTCCATTGGGAGGCTGTTTCAAGCATCCACCGCCTTCTCCATGAAGAAGTACTTCCTCACATTTCCTCTCAGCCCCTCCACCCCAGCTTCATAATGTGACCCCTTATCCTCGAACATCTCTTTCTCTGAAATATGCTTCCTTCCTGTACCTTGTTTATACCTGTGAGGGATTTGAATGTTTCTATCATATCCCCCCTTTCTCTCCTTTTTTTTAGAGAATACTGTACATATTTAATTCCTTAATCCCCTCTTTGTAGGGCTTTTGGTGCAGTCCCTGCACCATTTTGGTTGCCCTCCTCTGTACTGCCTCTTTTGTTTGGGTTCAGAATGGTCTGTTACTGAGGGTTGGACCACTCCCAAAACACATGCCTGTGCCAAATCAAAGAGGACTGCCTCTGCCGATCTGTCATCATCCACTGGTAAGGTGCTGAATTTATTTTGGGTCGGCTTCATTTCTGCTGTAAGATCCCCTCCTCTTTGAGACTGTAGCAGTTTAGTTGGAAATAGTAGATTTCACGGGGTTTGTGCCGATCAGGAGCAGGGGCTCGAGGTCTAAGCTGCCATTTACCAGGTAATGTCATCGGATGTCCAGATACAATATCTAGCTAAATAAACATGAAATCCATCCACCTAAACTGCAAAAAAACACTTTTTACTAAATAAAAAAATCCAGATGTCTCACTGGTGCTCCCTAATCAAAGATAAAGGAAAAGTATTGTAATATGCACACCCAATTAGAAGTAGAACAACTCTGGAAATACAATTCAACACAACAGCAAACACATATATAAATCCAGCAATATAAATCTCAGCAAAACTGCTACATATAGTGTTTTAAAGTGCAGTACAGATCACAATTACCTGGCTTAACATAGAAACATAGAAGCTGGCAGCAGATAAGGGCCGCATGGCCCATCCAGTCTGCCCTTTTTTTGTTGCATTGCTTACACTGTAGACCCTCCAGGTCTACGGCACTTTCTCTGCCACCCCCTTACCTATTCCTCATGACTCCCATGTGCTTATACCAGGCTTTTTTGAATCCTACCACTGTTTTCGCCCCCACAACCCACACTGGAAGGGCATTCACCACACTTTCTGTGAAGAAGTATTTCCTTACATCTCTCCTAAACCTACCCCCCCCCCCAGTTTCATATTGTGGCCCCTTGTTCTGGAGCACCCTTTCCTGAAAAATATCTCCCACTTGTACCTTATTCAGCCCCCACTGAGAGGTATTTATTTATTTTTTTATTTATTATGCTTTTTGCCACTTTACTACCTGCCATCAGCTCATACACCTCACCTGCCTTGCATCCTCGATTGCCATACCCCCGCTGATACCCTTGACATACCACTCAGGGTGGGGCTACCACTTAGATCCAGCCCCTCTATGTTGGGAGAAGGTATCATTGACTACTGACATTACCTCCCTGGATTCCCCTCCAGGGTGGGGTTCAGGACTGGTCATTGTGGTGGGGCCAGGATAGTTCAGCGGAGAGGCAAGGAGCAATGAAGACCAGGTAGGGGAGCTTCATTATGGCGGTCAGCGAGATTTTTATCCTGGTTAACAGGGGGACGTACAGTGATGTCCAGCGTCTGCCTCACCCCTCTTGTTTCAAGGCACCAGTTGCATGTGGATCCCCCAGCCTCTGCCAGGAGTCCCTCGAGCGCCGAGCACACAACCCCTCCCTCCCCCAGAGAAGGAAAGCAGTCCATAGGATGCTCAATCCTTCTCCCTCTGGCTGACCTTCTGGTTCCTCGGGTCCATTCCGGAACCCTGGTCGCCTGCATCGCGAGCAGAAATCCAACCGCTGTGCCGGCAGGCCCCACTGAGGTATTTAAAGGTCTCGATTATATCCCCCCTCTCCTTCCTCTCCTCCAGTGTGTACTTGTTTAATTCCTGTAGCCTCTCCTCATAGGACTTCTGGTGTAGACCCTGTACCATCTTTGTAGCCCTTCTTTGGATGACCTTTATCCTGTCTATGTCCTTCCTGAGATGTAACCTCCAAAACTGGACACAATACTCCAGGTGTGGTCTTACTAAAGACCTATATAGTGGCCACACCCGCTCCCAATCGCTTTTTCACATTGTCTGGCTACCTTCAGGTCATCCAATATGATTACACATAGGTCCCTTTCCTGCTTGGTCGCTGCTAGCATCTCTCCCCTCATTTTGTAATGCACCCCCAGGCTTCTGTGACCAAAGTGCATTATTTTGCACTTTTTTGCATTAAAACTTAGCTGCCAAACTTTCGCCACTCCTCCAGTCATTTCAAGTCTCTTTCTATCCTTTGCACTCCACTCCAGAGTGTCCACCCTGTTACAGATCTTGGTGTAATTCGTAAAGAGGCAAACCTTCCCTTCCAGTTCCTCTGCTATGTCACTAATGAAGACATTAAAATGAACTGGCCCCAGTACTGACCCCTGCAGTACCCGCTGGTCACACTCCCCTCCTCAGAGCAAACTCCATTTACCACCACCCTCTGCCTCCTATCCCCTAACCAGCTTCTTACCCAGGTTACCACTTTATTGCCTACCCCATGCTACCCAACCTGTTTACCAGCCTCCTTTGTGGAATGGCGTCAAAGACTTTGCTGAAGTCCAAGTAGGCCACATCCATCCCACCCCATCCCACCCGATCCAACACCTGGTTACCCAGTCAAAAAATCTATCATATTTGTTTGCCATGACCACCCCTCCATAACGCCATGCTACCTTGAGTCCTGCAATCTACTGGATTCCAGGTGTTCCATGATTCTTTCCTTTAATAGTGTTTCCATCAGTTTCCCTACTACAGATGTCAGGCAGACAGGCCTGTAATTTCCTGCCTCCTCGTTGCTACTACTTTTGTGAAGTGGGACTACATCTGCCCTTCTCCAGTTCTCTGGGACCACACCTGTCTGCAGTGAACTGTTAAAAAAGTATGTCGGGGTGCAGCTAGCACCTCCCTGAGTTCCTTTAACACTCTTGGATGCACTCAGTTTGGCCCTACGGCTTTGTCCACCCTCAGATTAACAAGTGTGTTCCTCAAAAAGGGGACCGGTGTCCATTTCCTTCCCCCAAAAATCTTTTGGTGCTTATTTGTGGTCCCCCCCTTCCCCCTCAACTGTGAATACCAAGCAGAAATAAATATTTACACCTTTTCTTGGTCCTCCTCAGCATAGCCCCTGCCTCCTTTATTAACCACACCATCCCTTGGTCTTCCTTTTCTCGCTGATTAACCTGAAAAATGTCTTGTCCCCCTTTGATACTTTCTTTGCTATTGTTTCCTTTAGGATGAGTCCTAATATGATAGAGACCTTTAAATACCTCACGGAGATAAATGATTTACAGGAGGGGAGTATTTTTCAGAAGAAAAGGTGCTCAAGAACAAGGACACATGCTATGAAGCTGGAAGGAGGTAGAGTCAGGAGAGATATGAGGAAGTACTTCTTCACAGAAAGAGTGGTGAATTCTTAGAACAGCCTTGCAGTGGAGGTGGTGGGGGTGAAAACAGTGGTGGGGTTCAAGAATGTATGGGATAAACACAAGGGAATCATAGTGGAAAGGAAGGGAGGGAGAAAGAGCTGTAGATTGGGTACAGTCTGCGGTAATAGTGTAGGTAGGGAGGAAGGACAGTCTGGATAGGCCAAGCAGTCCTTATCTGCTGTCAGATTCTACGTTTCTAAGTTTCCTCAGCTTGTATTTTTGCACTCCAAACTGCCTTGCCTTTTTTCCTATACTTAACATGGGTGTTTTTTACTGTCATCTACAACCTACATGGAATGGAATTTTTTCCCCAAACTTGCAGGGCACATGTGGGATGTCCTAAGGTAGTGCCTTTGAAAGGTCTGGTGAAAAAATATTAAATGGTTACAGTGTTATAAGGCTTTAGAGTTTTGTTTTTCCCATTTTGAGTATGCATAATAGGGTTTTTTCGTTAACGTTCTGGCTCGAAATGAAAAATTTTATGTCACAGGACCGTTTTTTTGGTTTCTCACCACTTGCTTGGCACAGCACAAAACAATTTTTTGTGCCATGAGACCACCATCTTGTAGCTTTTTTCCTCGAACTAACAAAGCATAGAAAATACATAAAAATGCTGTCATTTCAAAAAACAAACACCAGAACCTAGCTAAATGACCCTGTTTAGCCAGATTCTGATGTTTGTTTGTTTTTTAATGAGGAGCAGAAATATGTTTTTTTGGGCATCCAAAATCCAGGGTGCCCAGCTTAGCGAGAGGAACCCTTTACTCATGTTTTCTGTATGAGGACAGCAGGACTTTCCTTGAGATCTGTAATCACAGATGGTTGTGTGCTATAGGCTGCAGTGACAGCAGTGAGCCAGCAACATCTCTCAATCTCTGTCTATCTGTGGGGGGGGGTGGCTGAAAACTATGCGTTTCGGGAAGAAGCTCTGCTGACAGACCTTGATACAGGCACCGAACTGCTCTACACACAATCACATTTGGATCATTGTGAGTGCTGTGTTATTTATTGTGTAATCTACTGCCCAGGAAAGACTTGCAAGCTAAGTATAACCACAACTGACCAAAGTAACCTGTCTCACTTGTGTACCACCTCCTTTTGTATACTTGATGTTGGTTGGCATAAATGTCTACTAACTCGCTGTTCACAGTGTTTGCCTAACATTCTTATCTTATGGCATTGTTGTTCTTACAGAATTTCAATAGTAGCAGTAACACCAAAATTTCATCAAATGCCCCTCCTCATTCCTTCCCATATCAATTGATCATTTTACTCCTTTAATTCTTATGCACTGATAGGGATAGGCACTGTTTTAAACACCACAGAGAAGAGATTTGATTGACGAACACACCATATGCAAAATACAAAAATAAAATGAAAATGCTCTCCCTGCTGCTCCATAACCCGTCAGATACGGTTCAGCACTCCAAAGGTGATAATAGTGGAACACACAAGTAAATTCACTTGGACTAGATGCTGGATGCTATAAACTGTAGGCATTTATTTTCAAAAAAACAAAAAAAAAAGACATAGATGTCCAATAGTTCTACAGGTTTATTATGCTTGCGACTACCATTATTCTTATATTTTTTTATTCTTTTTTTCACAGTTGGAGTCAGGTGGAGAGCGCAGGACTTACTGTTTTCCTACAGTTTAGGCAATTGCTGGCATAGAATCGCTCGAATGTTGATTAGCTCCCAATTCCTCTATCCTTTTCTGCCATTTTCTATATTACTTTATAAATCAAGAAAGGTGAATTTGCAATATTTATGCTTTCAGTCGGTTGTGGCTGTGAGTGGAATCGACCGATATTGGACATCTATGTCTTTTTTTGTTTTTTTGAAAATAAATGCCTGCAGTTTATAGCATCCAGCATCTAGTCCAAGTGAATTTACTTGTGTGTTCCATTATTATCTCCTTTGGAGTGCTGAACCTTGTCTGTCTGTTTATTGTGCATGGGGCGGTATCCCCAGACCAGCACCCTACCTCCTAAATGTGAGCACTGTAATTCCCTGTCTTTCTGTTCCATAACCCCCCTGTACTGTAGCTCTTCTCATTAATAGCTATAGCCTTTCATTGTGGTGCCTCCAAACCCTTGCTGTCCTGGCTCAGGTAGCTCCTCAGACACCAAACTCATTCCCAGCTGCATTCTCCAGTTTTAGTTCCATCAATAACTAGGAACTTGTTATGGCCACCATACGTCCTGCCCCAGACTTAACATGAGATAAGCATAACCACACCTGACCAAATAAACTGTCTCTCTTGTATACGGCCTCTTTTTGTATACTCAATGTTGGTCTATATAAATGTCTACTAGCTCACTATTCACAGTGTTTGACTAATGTTTTATCTTACGGCAATGTTGCTCTTACAGAATTCCAGTAGTAGCAACAATGCCACAATTTCATTAAATGCCTATTATACCTTTTACCTCAAGAGGCAGAATAATGTCTCTTTTCTCTTGTTGCCCTCTCCCTCTTCCTTTCTTCTTCTGTGAAGTTTTACTACTGCCATACTTCTGAGTCATTTCTCTTTCCAGCTGAGACAGTGCTGATGTTGAAAGGATTCTGTGCTAATCAGACATTCAGGAACAGCACAGTGGAATCCGCACCATGGTACCTGCACCTGTATCTCGAGCTAACCAAGCCTCTCATGGATCTTCATTGTGTTTACAAACCCTGTTTTCATCTACAAATGAGTACACAAATTGAGCTAGTTAATCAAGGGGAAGGAGCTGCCACTCAAAGGGGTTCGGAATGGTTGGGGAATTCAGCTGAACCTACAGTGAAGTTAGGAGGCAAAAAGAGGAGGTCTAAAAAAAGTCTCTTGGAGACAGCAGTAGAGGAAAAAATAAAAAATTATTGGTAACACCGATCAGATTTTCCTTCATACTGAGAGCCCTAAACAGCCACTTATCACTTTATGTCTTGGTCTCTCAGGATCTGGTAACTTTTTTAAATGAGCTGGCCCCTCTGAGCAAGTAGCTAAATCTCTTGTACCCGCTCTGAGCCCTATAGTCACGTGTTCTGCTGTACAAGCTCATGACTGTATTAATGCTCCATTGGCTAAAGGCCCTGAAACTATCATTTCAGGTTAAATATGCACTGCATTGGCTCATGAGTATTCAAACCTGTGGTGGATTTAAGCCTGGGTGTGTAGGTGTGCACATCCCCTGTGATGAGCTGACTGGCTCAGTAAAATGAAACTTAATAATCTGGCCTCTTGGGGCTTACATGACTGTTACACCTCCCCAACCCCCGACTCCGGTTTCACTTCTGTCCCTGAATTTCACTCAGTGAGTGAAAATCCAAGGACAGAAGTGATTTCTGATGGGGAGGAGCAGTCATGCTCTCATGGCACATACAGAAAGGTGCCTCATGTCCCCTATCAAACTCCCAGAAATACATTGTTGTTTGCAAAACTAGCCCCTGGCCATCCTTCTGTCTGCCCCTCCTCATTCCTTCTCATATCAGCTGCTCATTTTACTCCTTTAATTCTGTACTGATAGGAAGTGGGGCAGGCACTGTTTCAAACACCACAGAGGAGAGATTTGATTGATGAATAAACTGTGTGCAAAATACAAAAATAAAATTAAAATGCACTCCCTGCTGCTCCATAACCCCCCCCCCCTCTACTGTAGCTCTGCTCATTAATAGCTATAGCCTTTCATTGTGGTGCCTCCAAACCCTTGCTGTCCTGGTTCAGAAAGCTCCTCAGAAACCAAATATAAGCAACTGATTCCCAGCTGCATTCTCCGGTTTTAGTTCTATCAATAACTAGGAACTTGTTACAGCCACTAAACGTACAGCCACTGACTGAATAATAATAATAATAGTTTTATTTATAAAGTGCCTTTCAATTGTCAAAGTGCTGTACAAGTTAAAGCAATACAGATCAAACATTAAAATCCAATATCAAACACAGATAAAAAACATAATACAATCAGCAACTTCAGAACAGTCAATTTTCTAAAAAGGCCATTTGCTAGAGATGGGGTTTCAAACCCCTCTTAAATTCCTCCACGGTGGTGCACTCCTGTAACCGGCGAGGTAGAGAACTCCAAAGAGTGGGCGCAGCATAAGAAAATGCCCTACACCCAGATGATTTAAGATTCACTCTTGGAATCTCTAGCAACCCCTCATCAGCCGAGCGGAGCGATTGGCTAGGGCAGTGAGAAACCAGAAGTTCTTTCAGATAGGCTGGACCCTGGCCATGAAGGGCTTTGAAAGATAGCAAGCTGACTTTAAAAGCGATCCGCCACCGTATAGGCAGCCAGTGCAGTTCGTGCAGCACCGGGATAATATGACAGGACCTATCTGACCCAGTCAAAACCCAGGCTGCTGCATTCTGCACTAGCTGCAGGTGACGGATTTCAACCCCTGAAAGCCCAAAGTACAGGGAGTTACAGTAGTCCAGACACGAGGACACAAAGACATAAACCAACGTTGGCAGGGCGTCAGATGGAACAAGGTGCCTAACTCTGGTGATATTCCTAAAATGGTAGAAGGAAGTCTTGATGACTGCTGACACTTGTGGCTGCAGTGTCAGCCTGTCATCCAAGATAACCCCCAGGTTACGCACCCATTCAGAGGTCGGGAGTGAAACGCGGCCAAGAAAAATTCCTGAGTGCGTACCAACAGATGACCCCTCTATCTGGCGACCCAGGTCCACAACCAATACCTCTGTCTTTTCTGAGTTCAACTTCAACCAACTAGAATCCATCCATTCCCGGATTTCTTTCAGACACTTGTCAAACACCGAGAGAGCTCCATCCTGGTCGGGTGCAAAAGACAGGTATAGCTGGGTATCATCTGTATAGCAGTGAAACCTTAGCCCATACCATCTTATAATGTCTCTGAGGGGCAGCATATACACCTCGAATAACATGGGAGACAGCACTGAACCTTGAGGCACCCCACACAACAAAGACGTTGGGCTCAAGGAAAAAAACCCCGGACACAACTCTTTGTGATCTCCCAGTGAGGAATGAGGTGAACCATTGAAGGACGTTTCCTGACATTCCACAAATATGCCTCAGGTGTGCTATCAACACCATGTAATCCACGGTGTCAAAGGCTGAGGAGAGATCAAGGAGAACCAAGATGGAATGTCTCTTCTGATCCCTTACCCTCAGAAGATCTTTAAGCACCCGAACCAGCACTGTCTCTGTGCTATGTCTTTTACGAAAACCGGACTGGAAGGATTCGTAGATGTCATGGATGGTTAAATGGTCCTCCAGTTGGGCTGCCGCTACCTTCTCAATCACCTTCCCAATAAAGGGTAGTTTTGAGGTGGGTCTGTAGTTTGTGAAACAGTCTGGGTCCAAGGTAGCTTTCTTCAAGAGAGGTGTCACCACCGCCTCTTTCAGGAAGCTAGAGAACTCACCCGACTCCAAGGAGCACCAGACTGTTCACACAAGGACTGGACCGATGATGTCACTACAATCCAAAATTAGGGAGGTCGGTCCAGGGTCCGAACTACAGTATGTAGGGCGCACACTATGGATAATCCTCATGACATCCATGAAATCAGGTTGACTGAAGGAACTCCAAGAAAACTGAGGTACTGTGAACTCGCACTGTTCAACAGCATCCACCCTAGAGAGTTCTGGTTGCAGATCCACTCTGATGTCGGCCACCTTAGTTGCAAAGAATCGAGCAAGCTCCTCGCACTCTAATTGCGAAAAGGCTTTCCGAATTTGCAGACAGGCTGGGTTGCACAGTCTGTCTACAGTTCGAAAAAGCTGAGCTGGTCGATTCTGAGCAACCACAATCTCCCTGGACAGGAATTCTGCCTTCTTACGGGTGATTGCAGATTGATAGACTGAATAATGGTCCATCAATCTAAGGTGGTTGACTTCAAGGGTGGACCTGTGCCAGCACCTCTCTAACCTTCGGCCCTGTCTCCACATCTCCCTCCATGTCCCACCAAAACAGGGGGACTTGGGGTGAAGGGATAGGGGGCATACATGGACAGGAGCAATAGAATCCAAAGCCACCGTAACAGCCATAGTATAGGCTGACACTAAGGTCACTGGACTATTACTCGCCAACGTCGGGGACGAGAGGTCAAGGACCGCCACAAGGCCTCGGGGAGTAATATCCCATAAAGGATGGCACCTAACCATCTCCACAGGGGTAGACCTTCTCAGGGGAGTGCAAAAACTGAACTTCACGATATAGTGGTCTGACCAGGCGACTGATTCCACCCCCCGATCAGATGTTTCAATCTCTAGAAGGAAGACTAAGTCCAGAGAGTGTCCAGATTTATGGGTAGCAGCGGAAACCACCTGTGTAAGGCCCAAAGAAGTCATTAATTGGAGGAAGTGATTACCAAATTGTGAGAGTTCATTGTCGACCCAGGCGTTAAAGTCGCCCAGAACCATCAATCTGGGCGACTCAGATGCCATGTCAATGATGAAGTCTGCTACTTCCTGTAAGAATCGCTTCCCATCCCCAGGTGGACGGTAGATGAGAACGATTTGAACACCTACACCTGCTACCACTGTACACTCAAAGGACTCAGTCTCTCCCACTACCATCTTCATTAGGCCCAGTTCAGTCTTGAAACAGACTGCAACCTCCCCACCCCTGCGATCCAATTTCGGGCGGTGAATCACTGAGTACCCAGCCGGAGTCATAGCCTCCAATGTGGGGCCTGGATTTTCATCCAGCCAGATCTTGGTGATGCAAGCCAAGTCCACTGAACCAACAAGATTAGCAATAATGCCAGTCTTAGTCCTGATGAACCAGGCATTGCACAACACCACCCGAGTTGGAGGAATCTCGGAGGCTGTCGGGCCCATCTGCCTACTAAATTCAGTACTGCCCTTGGGTATGGGCACCAGACATGGCAAACCTGGATTCCATTTCACCCCAGGGCGCCTTCTGGATCTAACTACCCCAATACGGTGGCCCTCCTCATCCATCCTCCCTTGTTCATAGCCCCCCCACCCTCTTCCCTCTCCTACGAGCAATTCCTAGTGCTCTACAGCACTGATACGTCTCATATTGTAAAGGGGGGAATAAAAAGGGCGGCGGGCGTGAAGAGAGGAGGATAAATATCGCACTACCATGGGGACTGAAGGCCAACACATGCCACTACAAAACAATTAAAGCCAAACAATAAACCTACTTACAGTAAATCACCCAAAATAATTACAAAACTTTACAAACTAAATAAATAAAAGCAGGTCCAAATGAGCTGACGCTAGAAAATTAGCTAAACAATGAGTGTTTCTCGGCAAATATCAGTGGGTTTTTTTCATATGTAATTGTACAGTAAAACTATATGTAAAAGAAAATTACTGACTGTTGCAGAGACACTTTGTGGCCCTGCAATTCTGTAGGTGGATGGAGTCTTCTCTTCTCACAGGGTATCTGTATCTGATCGGGACCTGTGCAAATGAGGATATGATCACACTATCTCAAAGAGAAAGGAAATTCTTTGCATTATGGTTGATAACCCACAAGGAAGACCACACCACTGATTCATCAAGACTTCAGAGATCCAAAACTCTAATGTTTTTTCCTTTTGATGCTTGGGGGTGAGGCATGAGAGTTACATACTAACATACTAATTGCCAGCAGATTAGGACTTATGGTCTATCGAGTCTGCTCGAACCTCAGATCCCTAGTTGGGTGCCGAGGCCCTCCCCACTTTGTGTTCCAGAAACCCCTATCATCCATCCCCACCCCCCTGGGCCAGGCCATCATCTGATATATCCGCTTTCTGTGTCTGTCCCACCCTCTCTTGAAGCCCTCCACTGTGGATCTCTAAACCAGCTCACCAGGCTGCGTATTCCAAGGGTCCACCACCCTCTAAGTGAAAAACCTCCTCCTCTTTTCCCCCCTCACCCTTCTACCTTCCAACTTCAAACCATGCCCTCTGGTGATTCCTCCTGCTTTAGTCTAAATATCCCCTCCATGTTTACCCTATTTATTCCCTTGAGGTACTTGAAGACCTCAATAATACCCCCCTGTCTCTCCTCTCCTCCAATGAAAACAGGCAGAGCTCCTCAAGTCTGTCCTCATCGTCAAATCCCTAGTCCTCGTATCATCTTAGTTGCCCTCTGTACCCTCTCCAGGAGTGTGTGTCCCTCTTCAAGTGTGGTCTTCAGTACTGTACACAGTACTCAAGGTGTGGTCTAACCAGTCCATTGTACAGCGGCAGAATCACTTCCCTGCTCCTAGAGGTGATCCCCCTTCGATGCATCCCAACATCCTGTTTGCCTTGCTAGCCGCTCTCCTGCACTGCTCTGAGTTATTCATACATGCATCCACCATGACCCTTAGGTCTTTTTCCCCTGTTGAGGCCTCCAGCACCTCCCATCCCAGGGTGTACCTGTGTTTAGGGTTTCCCCACCCAAGATGCAACACCTTGCACTTGGTGATATTGAAATTTAATTTCCATGTGTGAGCCCAGCTTTCCAGAGTGTCCAGGTCCCCTTGCAGGGCCTACCTCCCCTCTTCCTCCTCAACTACTGCTCTCATCTTGGAGTCATCGGTGAAGAGACTCATTTCATACCCTATACCCTCCCTGATGTCCGATATGTATGCATTAAACAGTTAGAAACTTTAACACCACATTTCCCTACTTTTGTAGCGTTAAGTTACCCTAACTGGTACATCAACAAAGTTTTTTGCAAAGAATATATAATTATCATGGCACGGTAGTGCCACTATAGTTAGGGTTGAGCAGGTTGTTTAAGGTTAAACCCCTAACTTTGCGCTTTAGATTAATAGCTTCACCATAGTTCAAAGTATTTGCACAAAAGTTTGCATGCTTGGTCTTGGAGGCAAGGTCTCTTGACTTGCCCAGTTTCGTTCCAGTCAGATGTGTGGATTCTGAGATCCAGATAATGAAAAAAGTGAAAACATCTGGCTTTTTTTGTCATCACCTAACGCCCAAACAGTTTAAAATTTTGCTCTGAAATTTTCAGAGTAGAAGTGGTTTGGACCAGAGAGGTGCCTTTTGCTGGTTTAATGAAAACATATTAATCCTTTTCAGAGGATTTGAAATTTTGGTTCTGAGCATGCTCAGTACAGTTTCTTGGATAGCTGTTTCATACAAAAAAGAATCTGACCGATACAAACAAAAAATGTTCTGTTTCATATGGGGGTAATCTTTTTTCATAACAAAAAATTATTTTTTCATGTGACCACCATCTTGTCTCAGTTTAAAAAAAAATATTCTCCTGAAACCCCATAAAAATAATATCCGGCAGAGACACCATGGAAACATAGAAACATAGAATTTGTCGGCAGATAAGGACCGCTTGGTCCACCTAGTCTGCTCATTTTCTCTACCTACTGTAACACCGCAGACCCCACTTGATCTCCAGCTATACCCTGCCTTACCCTACCATTAAGGTTCCCTTATGCCTATCCCATGCATTCTTGAATCCCATTACCATTTTTGCTCCCACCACCTCCACTGGGAAGCTGTTCCAGGCATCCACCACTCTCTGTGAAGAAGTACTTTAAGAGATCTCCCCTGAGCCTACCCCCCTCCAGCTTCATAGCATCTTGAGCATCTTTGTTTTGAAAAATGCTTCCCTCTTGAACCTTATTTATACCCATGAGGTATTTTAAAGTCTGTCATATCCTCCTCTCTCCCTTCTTTCCTCCAGGGTGTACATATTGAGGTCCTTTAGTCTCTCCTCATAGGGTTTTTGATGCAGACCCTACACCATTTTAGTTGCCCTCCTCTGCACTGCCTCTACTCTGTCTATGTCCTTCTGGAGATGTGGTCTCCAGAACTGGACTCAGTACTCTAGGTGAGGTCTAACCAGTGATCTATACAGCTGTACAGTAGTAGCCACAGACACTGCAAGCTATTTCCTGAAATTTCTGTGATATTTCCAGAAATATCTGATGCTTTTTGCATTTAAACAGTAGGGGCAGCAGAGAGAAACTCTTCAGAAATTTTGCGAGATATCTAGAAATAGCTTGCAATGTCTGTGGCTACCACTGTAACACCACCTCTCTCTTTCTGCTGGTGATACCCCTGCCTATGCACCGTAGCATCCCAGTAGCTCTCCCCACTGCTTTGTCACACTGTTTGGCCACCTGTTGATCATCAGATGTGATTACCCCCAGGTCTCTTTCCTGTTCGTTCGTTAATACTACATCCCCATTTTGTATTTGCCCCTGGGTTTCAGTGCCCCAAGTGAATGATTTTGCATTTGTTTGCATTGAAACTTAGCTGCCATGCCCTTGACCACTCCTTCAGCTTTCTTAGATCTCTAATATTTACCCCTGTCCCCCACCCCGGAGTTTCTACCCTATTGAAGATTTTAGTGTCATCAGCAAAAATGCATACCTTCCCTTCAAGCCCTGCTGCAATGTCGCTAGTAAAGACATTAAAGATAGATAGATAGATAGATAGATAGATAGATAGATAGATAGATAAAACCTTTATTTTTATACAGGAGAAATATGTCATTAGGGTTGAGAAAACCCTGTTCACAAGACAGTCTTGTTAATTCCTTATCAGTTGCACTAAATACAGATACTATATAATAAGCTAAAATATACACATTTCACAAGATGAACCAAATGTACATATAATACACTATAATAATAATACGCAAATTAAGGACAGTGTCCGATCATTACATCTATTTACAGTTACATATAAGTGGGTGTAGTTCATTCACCGTGTGAATAAAAGCTCTGTGAGAACATAATATACTCACTGTACAAGATAAGTATTTTTTATTTTTTGGTAACCGGGTAAGGCCCACTAGGCACAAGTTCCTGTTATCAGGGGCGATCTGGGAGCACTGGGTGGTTAAGTGACTTGCTTAGAGTCACACAGTATGCAAGTGGAGGTTGTGAGGATCAAACTCAGGGCTGGTCTGCTGAATGTATCAAGCTCGTTTACACTGCATTCCTCTAACCTCTAGGCTATACTGCCAGCTCAATTCCATAACTTCATGGCTTGAATCCAAAGGGTTTTATACCCAAACCTAGTTTTCATTTTAGAAAGGAAAATTTTGTTAATATGGACTGTTCTCCTTAATTCATGAGAAGGTTCACTTTCTCTATCAAACACTGTCTGTACAATATAATGATTTGGAGACTATGTCTGATATTTGTGAAAGAGTTTCAGCCATGTTTTGATATTGGCAATGCCTAATGTTTGCCCATTTAACCTTGAAAACATTATGCAATGGTGAGTATTAAAATTACAACACAAGATGAACATGGCGATTTTATATTGTACTCTGTCCAATTTATTCAGTAAAGTTTTGTTTGCTGTTTGATAAATTAAATTTCCATAGTCTAAGGTTGGCATTATAAGCTGTTCTGCTATTTTTTTTTCTATCTGCCTTATTCAGACATGTTGTTGTGTGTCTTAAACGCCTATTTTTTTATTAACTTTACATATTGTTGTTGTTATATGGTCAGCGAAAGTTAGCCGGGTATCAAAAATTATGCCAAGGTAACTATAACTATTAACTTGTTCAAGTTATTCTTTTGTCTTTGTTTGTATCTGGATCTGGAGGGGGGGCATCTTTTTTTGGTACAAAGTAAAGCAGTTTTGTCTTTTTAACATTCTTTATTAGCCTCAACCTGGTGAACCATTCCCCTACCCTACCAAAATCGAGTTGTAGTTTATTTTGAAGTTCTTGAATATTATTCCCTGATGCGACTATAGTGGTATTATCCATGTACAGTCTTATGGCTGATTGCTGCACCACCTGGG
Organism: Neoceratodus forsteri; assembly: GCA_016271365.2. Lineage (NCBI taxonomy): Eukaryota > Metazoa > Chordata > Ceratodontiformes > Ceratodontidae > Neoceratodus > Neoceratodus forsteri. Next base: position 766,201,226 of record CM057451.1, read on the forward strand.
GTAAATCATTGTTGAATAATGAGAACAGTAGGGGTCCTAAAATGGACCCACTGGGGCACTTCTCAATTTATATTTCAAGAGGTAGAGGCACTGAGAAATCGGTACCCTCTGGGTACATCCTGTCATATAAAATTTTAACCAATTCCAGAGTCCTTCCTATTTACCCATGCCCCTTACCTTATTAAGTAGGAGGGATTGGTCCACCAGGTCAAAGGCTTTAGGCAAGTCCACAAATATTGTATAACCACTGCTTCCAGTCTGGAATCCAGAGATCAGCACACTAAATCATTAAATTCCAATAAAGCTGAAACAGTCGAGTGCCGCTTTCTGAATCCAGAAGAGGTCCCAATAGTGATCCCTGTGGCACCCCAATGGTCACTCTCCCTTCCTTGGAGTGAACTCCATTTACCACCACCAGCTGTCTCCTGTCCCCTAACCAATTCCTTATCCACTTTACCACCTTTTGACCCACTCCTAGGCTGTCCAGCTTGTTTACGAGTGGCTTATGTGCAAAGGTGTCAAAGGCCTTACTGAAATCTAGGTAGGCCACATCCACCGCTCCACCCTGATCTAATTCTGTGGTCACCCAGTCAAATAAATATATCAGATTTGTTTGACATAACCTCTCCCCAGTGAATCCATGCTGCTTCAGATCTTGTTAGCCACTAGAGTCAAAATATTCCACAAACCTTTCCTTCAGTTGTGATTCCATTAATTTCCCCACCACCAAAGTTAGGCTAACTGGCCTGTAATTACCTGTCTCCTCCCTGTTACCACTTTTGTGAAGTGGGACTACATCTGCCTCCCTCTGGTCCTCGGAACCACTCCCGTCTCCAGTAAGTGATTGAACAGAGCTGTCAGAGGTGCAGCCAGCACCTCTCTGAGCTCCCTCAATATCCTTGGATGCACCCCAACTGGCCCCATTGCCTTATCCTCTTTCAGATTTATGAATTCCTTTAGGACTCTCTCCTCTGTAAATGGACTAGTATCCACCTCCCTTCCTTCAAGCTCCTGGCACTTACATATGGTCCATCATCTTCCCCTTCCTCTGTGAACCCTGAACAATAGTATTTGATCAGAAACATAGAATGTGATGACAGATAAGGACTGCTTGGCCCACCTAGTCTGCCCATTTTCCTACCTAACAGATGAGCTGCAGATCCTAGTTAACCAACAGCTTACTTCCTCCTACCCCCCCAGGACTGTCTTATGTCTGTACCATGCATTCTTGAATTCAACCACTTTTCTTGACACCGCAACCTCCTCAGGGAGGCTGTTCCATGCATCCACAACCCACTCTGTGAAAAAATATTTCCTCACATTACCTCTGAGCCACCCCCCCCCATCTTCAAATTGTGCCCCCTTGTTCTTGCACATCTCTTTTTCTGAAAGATGCTACCCTCTTGGACTTTGTTGATTCCCTTGAGGTACTTGAAAGTTTCTATCATGTCCCTCTCCCCTTCTTTCCTCAGGGTATACATATTAAGCTCCTTTAGTCTTTCTTCATATGTCTTCTGGTGCAGACCCTGCACCATTTGGCTGCCCTCCTCTGGACAGCCTCCACTCTGTCTATGTCTTTGCGGAGATGGGGTCCTCCAGAACTGCACACAGTACTCCAGATGGGGTCTCACCAACTGTCTGTACAGAAGGATAACAACTTCCTGTTTTCTACTATTGATGCCTCTCCCTATGCATTCCAGTATCCCCCCAGCCTTCCTTACTGCCTTCTCACATTGCTTGCCCACCTTTAGGTCATCTGATATAATTACCCCCAGGTCCCTTTCCGTTTTAACTGTTGTCAGTATCTCGCCCCCCATTGTGTACTCTTCTCCTGGGTTTTTGTCTCCCAGGTGCATTACCTTGCACTTCTTTGCACTGAATCTGAGCTGCCATACATCTGACCATTCCTCCAACCTTGCCAAGTCCCCTCTCATCCTTTCCACTCCTCCTTGTGTATCAACCCTGTTGCAGATCTTTGTGTCGTCTGCAAAGAGACATACTTTTCCTTCCAGTTCCTCTGCAATGTCACTTATAAAGACATTAAAAAGGACCGGTCCTAGTACTGAACCCTGCGGTACCCCGCTAGTAACCCTCCTTTCTTCACTGTGGACTCCATTTACTACTAACCTTTGCGTCCTGTTGTCTAGCCAATTTTTTATCTAGGCTACCACCTTGGTACCCACTCCAAGGCTGGCTAACTTGTGTATTAATCTTTTGTATGGGACTATATCAAATGCCTTGCTAAAATCTAGGTAGGCCATGTCCACAGCCTCTCCCTGGTCTACTACTTTGGTCACCCAGTCAAAGAAATCGATTAGATTCGTCTGACATGACCTGCCTGCTGTGAATCCATGCTACCTTGCCCAACTGGCCTCTAGGTACTCAACAATTCTTTCCTTCAGAAGTGATTCCATCATTTTCCCTACCACAGAGGTCAAACTGACAGGTCTGTAGTTTCCTGCCTCTGTCTTGCTCCCAATTTTGTGAAGGGAATCACATCCGCCCTCCTCCAGTCCTCAGGTACCACCCCATCCTCCCATGATTTGTTAAAGAGAGTAGTCAGCGGTGTCACTAGTTCTACCCTTAGTTCCTTTAGAATTCTTGGGTGAATCCCATCAGGCCCCATTGCTTTGTCCACCTTCAATTTTATTAGTTCTTTCAGAACCCTTTCTTCTGTAAATGGACTGGTATAGACCCCCGTCTTCAGAGTGTTTCTCTTGTTTGGTTTAGGTACCTCCCCCTCCTCTTCCTTTGTGAATACTGAGCAGAAATATTCATTCAGTATCCCTGCTTTTTCACTGTCACCCTCTACCCACCTTCCATCCCCTTTATTAAGCCTCAGTATCCCTCCTTTGGTCTTTCTTCGCTCCCTAATGTACCTATAAAAGGTCTTATTCCCCTTCTTAACAGAGTTGGCTATCCTTTCCTCGGTTTGGGCCTTTGCTATTCTGACTGCCTTCCTAGCCTCTTTCTGCTTTAACTGATAAAGTTTTCTGTCCTGCTCCTTCTGTGTTTCCTTATATTTCCTGAATGCTATCCTTTTCCCCTTAACCTTCCCTGCCACCTCTTTTGAGAACCATAGAGTTTTTTTCCTTCATTGTGTTTTGTTGATTTGCTTTACACAAAGGCTTGTTGCCTCTGTGATGGCTGTTTTGATTACTCCCCATTGTTTCTCCACCCCTCTTTCTTACCTGTTTGCTAGTACTTTTCTGAGGCACTCTCTCATTTTCCCAAAGTCTGCCCTCCTAAAGTCCAATACTCTTGCATTTGTATGGCTTGACTGTATGGCTGTGGAAAGGATGTCTGTTTTTTCCTGGCCCCCCTCTGCACACTCCCCCCTTCCCTCCTAAGCCTTACTATCTCTCCCCTGGTCTTTCTCGTGTTGCTTACATACAGTACCTGAAAAATGTCTTGTCTCTTTCTTTACTGCCTGCACTATTTTCTCCTCTGTGCCTTCATGCTCCTAATTGCTTCCCCTGCCTCCCTCTGTTTTTCCTGTTACACCTCCATATCCTCCTCCCTCTGTCTCTCCTTATACCTCCTAAATGCTAACTTTTTTGCCCTTACCTTCCCAGCCACCTCTTTTGAAAGCCATAGCGGTCTCTTTTTCCCTCTTGCAGTTGCTTATTTTCCTGACACAGAGATTTGTTGCCTTCACTATCCCCACTCTTAGTTTCACCCACTGTCCCTCCAGTCCACCTAAGTCCTCCCCCTCCCTACCAGGGCATCCCTGAAGCATTCCCCCATCTTTTTAAAATGGGCCCTCCTAAAGGCCAGAACCCTCACCTTTGTGCGGTTCAGTTCTGCCACACTGCTGATATTGAACCACACTATACAGTGTTCACTTGTCCCCAGGTGGCCACCCAGTGTAATGTCTGAAACACTGTCCCCATCGATGAGTACAAGATCCAGTATTGCCCCCTTATGAGTGAGTTGTTTTACTACCTACCTGAGGAAAGCCCTCTCCAGGGAGTCCAGGATATCCCTACTCCTAGCTGAAGCTGCAGCTGGGATGCTCCATTCTACATCCAGCAGACTGAAGTCCCCTACAACACATGTAGCTTGCTAATCAAGCCCACATTAAGTGGATTCTGCAATTAGTTTTTGGAAAAAGCACCCAGAAATGTGTTTTTAACACATTTTAAAATCTTTTTTAGAGACCCAAGTTCATATGAAAAAATAATTTGTGCTTCATTTTTTTCACATTCTTTTTTTGTATGAAGGAATATTTTTTTCATATGAATGACACAACCTCACAAACAAAATCCATTCATATGAAAAACAAATTTGGACTTCATTTTTTCACATTTTTTTTTCATATGAATGACACAACCCCACAAAGGAAGATCCCTTGATATGAAAAACGAATTTGGACTTAGTTTTTTCCCATATTTCAACTTTAACAAGCCATAACTCTGTCAATATTTGGTGTTAAGGGACAATCTATTTATATCAAAATGAAGGTCTTAATGCCCAACTGGCCTCTAGGTACTCAACAATTCTTTCCTTCAGAAGTGATTCCATCATTTTCCCTACCACAGAGGTCAAACTTACAAGTCTGTAGTTTCCTGCCTCTTTCTTGCTCCCACTTTTGTGAAGGGGACTCACATTCACCCTCCTCCAGTCCTCAGGTACCACACCATCCTCCCATGATTTGTTAAAAAGGGTAGTCAGTGGTGTCACTAGTTCTCCCCTTAATTCTTTTAGAATTCTGGGTTGAATCCTATCAGGCCCCATTGCTTTGTCCACTTTCAGTTTTAGGAGTTCTTTCAGAACCTTTTCTTTTGTGAAAGGACTGGGATCGACCCCCCCATCCAGAGGGCTTCTGTTAATTGGATTAGCTACCACCCTCCTCTTTTGTGAATGCTGAGCAGAAGTATTCATTCAGTATCCCTGCTTTTTCACTGTCCCTCTCAGCCCACCCATCGACCATTCTATTCAGCCTCAGTAACCCTCTGTTTGTCTTGCTATGCTCCCTAATGTACCTATAAAAGGTTTTATCCCCTTCTTAACCGAGCTACTTTTTCCTCAGTTTGGGCCTTTGCTGTTCTGACTGCCTTCCCTGCTTCCTTCTGTCTTAACTAGTACAATTCTCTGTCCTGCTCCTTCTGTGTTTCCTTATACTTCCTAAATGCTATCTTTTTCTCCCTAACCTTCTTTTTCCTCCCTAACCTTCCCGGCCACCTCTTTTGAGAACCATAGTGGATTTTTCTTTCATTTTGATTTGTTTATTTGCTTCACACAGAGGCTTATTGCCTCTATGATGGCAGTTTTGATGGTTCCCCATTGTTGCTCTACACCTCCTTCTTGCCTGTTTGCTAGTGCTTTTCTAAGGCACTCTCCCATCTTGCCAAAGTCAGCCCTCCTGAAGTTCAGTACCCTCACTTTTGTATGATTTGTCTCTGCAGCTGAGTTTATCATGAACCACACTGTTTGGCGATCACTTCTTCCCAGATGGCTGTCCACTTCTAGATCTGAGATCCTCTCACTGTTCTCATTTGAGCGTATGAGGTCTAAGATTGCTCCCTCCCGAGTGGGTGCCCAGAGGGCCCTGCCCTTCCACTCACATATACATGTTCATAAGTGGAGACATGGAAGCACAGGGCCCAGATTGGCCTACACTTCCATGATCACATGGATGTGTTCAAGAAGGTCCCAAAGTGACCTGAGTGAATGATGATACGATTCTACTATCTCAAAAAGCAAGGAAATTCATTGCAAAAACATCTTTAATGCATCAGTTAGGGTTAAACTGACAAAACTAGGGAAATGGGGTGTTAAGATTTTCAACTCTAACACCCCACCCTGCAAGCAGCAAAAGGAAAGAAAAAAAATTACAGTTTTGGCTGTCCTAAGTCATGGCAAATCAGGCCTGGGGTCTTCACTGGGGTTATCAACCCTAACGCTCACCCCATTCTCATATAGTCTACACATCTGAGCTTATTTGCTGATGGACTGGGGGATCGATAGGGCTGATAACCTCAAGGAAGACCTCAGGCCTGATTTGCTAAAACTCATGACAGCCCAAACTGTCATTTTTTTTTTTTGCTGCTTGCAGAGTGGGGTGGGGGTGTTAGGGTTGGAAACCCTAACACCACATTTCCCTAGTTTTGATGGTTTAACCCTACCTGGTGCATTAACAACATTTCTTACAATGAATATACTGTGTGTATATATATATATATAGAGAGAGAGAGAGAGAGAGAGAGAGAGAGATTGAGATTTAAAGCCGATATACAGTAAGTAAAATCTTCCCTAAAGTATATTCCCTGCACATACTGGAGATTTTGCTGCTTACCAGCTCTGCAGCTGAACCCCCATTCCATCATAGATGAAACGCTCCTGCCAGGTAATAACTCAATGAAAATGAGACTATAAACAAAACTTAAGATGCAATTTTTTTTTTTTATCTTTTATTATCTATTTTATTTATACATGAATATATATTAGAGTATGTGCTTCGGGGTCGGGTATCTGCTCATTTTGTATGAGGATGAGACTGGGAGCATGGCCCCTATTCCTCCTTCCTGCATTTCCTATTTTACTGTTCACTACCTTACAGAAATAGGTCAGTAGCAGCAGACTTTAGAACACCAATAGGTTTTCTTCTACCCGCAGTCCATAAGACTCTGAATCTAGTATGCCTTCTTAGTAAGACAAAGGTCTGTTTCTGAATGCCCTCTGGGGAGCAAATATTAAACTTGTAACCTCTCCCAGGTCATAGAGTGGAACACTGTTTCAAATTGCTTCACTCCAACTAAGATTTTTTTTAACATGCTCTTGATGCTTTGATGAATGGTGGTGGGATCTGGGATGCTAAACCACTTGGTTGCCTCTGTTTAATTATCATTACTTATTTATTCTTAAATGCAAGCACTAAAAACTCCCTCATCCCATCATCCCAGGATGACTTAGAGAGGGAGGTATCCCGGCTGCCAGCCCTTGTGGTGTGGCATTCCTTTACACCATTTGATCATAGCCGCCACCAGACCAGCTTAGTACTGGAAGACTGGCAAATTTTATTGTTTATTAATGTATTTTGTGAACCACAACTTGGTGGGCCCTGTTTAGAGCCCCGCCATACTCACTCAAAGAATACAGTGGTATCCAGACACCAAGTCACTCATCGACTAGGATTCCAAACTCCTCCAATGAGGTAAACTTTGCCCTTAATCTCCTCCAATCCCTTTTATCCTGAATCAAAGTCAATTTTTTTTTTTTTTTTTCCTTCTAATTACTCTGACTAGGTTACAAACCCAGCAACTTATTTGGAATGGATTTCATTAACTGCAGGTACTGTGGAACAATTTTCAGAAGGACAGTCTTACAAGATTTAGGACACTGTCCTACATGCTGGGCCTTTGGAGATCTTAGGTCTCAGCTCCAGGCAGCATGGGCAGAGATTGCACGCCTCAAATTTCATATTGAAGAGGAAATACATTATAAGAACCACCCGCCATTTCCCCAGCATCCAACAGAAAAACCTCGACCGCAGAGGGTAGTTGGTCCAGGAGGTTGGCAGGTGGCTAGGAGAACAAATCAGGTGCCCCATCACACTCTACTCTCCAACATTACCTCCAAAAACCATATAAACACTACAAACAGGTATCTGCCTCTATCTCTGAAATCAAATAAAGAGGCAGAAGACACTGCAAGAGCAGGACACTGTGGCACAGGAGCTAGCACAACAATACTCACCCAAATCAGGAACCAAAACTAAACAAGCACAAAGGAATCCAAAACTTCTGATCATAGGAGACTCCATGATTCGGGGAGTTGATACCATCTCAGCCAGGGGGTGATGGTCAGATGTCTCCCAAGTACATCAGCATGGAGAGACACTGACCGTTACTAAAATTGTTCAAAAGCAGGAGAAAACATTGATGTCCTAGTACACATAGGGACTACGATCTCACCAGCCGGGTCAGTTGTGGAGACCAAGGAACACCTGACTAGGCTGGGTGACAAACTATCATCTATTTCAGTCCGCATCTCCTTCTCTGAGATCCTGCCAGTCTGGGAGAGGAGCAGATGGACGGAAGGTCAGAGAAGGGAGATAGGGGAGCTAAACACGTGGCTCAAGGACTGGTGCCAGGAAAAAGGACACAGATTTGTAGGGAACTGGCAACAGTTCTGGGAGCGAAAGTTCTTTAAATTTGATGGACTGCATCTGACTAAAGAGGAGTCAGTGCATTGGGGCGAAGTTTGACGTCTTTGCAGAATATTTAAACTAGCAAATGGGAGAGGGTGCAGCGCCCCAGCACGTCAGATGGGAACACCCTCCCCTCAGCTAGTGGTCAAACAGGAATTCAGCGTGTTTGCCGTTCATTTGCATCACCAGGTAAGAAAAAGGTTTGTCTCCCATACGATGCACAGGGGTAATGCCAAACTTCACCCAACAACTAACACACAAAATCTGGCCAATGGAAAATCATGTACACAAATGCTCACAGCCTGGGAAATAAGATCCAGACCTGCAGGCAATTATGTCAGAGGCTAAACTGGACATAGTAGCAATTAGTGAAGACGTGGTTTACCAGTAACCACACTTGGAGAGACTTCAGTACCTGGCTATGTATTGTTCAGAAGAGACGAGGTACAAAAAGGGGAGGGTGGCCCTGTATGTTAATGAAAATATCAAAGCTACAGAAATTCAGAATACACATAAGAGCCAGAAGAACTGTGGGTCACCCTGGAAACAGGAAATGGGACAGCCATAAGAACTGGGGTTGTCTACAGGCCCCCAGACCAGAGGGAGGACATAGACACATTACTGTTAGAAGATATACAAAACATGACAGCTAAAGGGAGGTTCTGACAATGGGAGACTTCAACATGCAGATACAGATTGGTCAATACCAGCAGGAACATCTGCCAGAACTAGACTCATAGTGGATTCCTGCAGAGGAGGCCTCAAACAACTGGTACAGCAACCCACAAGAGACAGGGCTATCCTAGATCTAGTACTGACTAACAAAGAAGGGATCACAGATCTCCAGGTAGAAGGTCACCTGGGGCCAGTTACCATCACATGGTATGGTTCAATTTGGCTACTACATCTAAATCATCCCATTCCAAAGCAAAATATGGGACTTCAGAGGAGCTGACTTTGATAAGATGGCCAACAGAGTTAAGCTAGCCTGGCAAAAAAGAAACACAGGTGAGGAGGTACAGGCAAAGTGGCAAGCATTAAGGATACAATACTTGAAGCAACATCCCATTGTGTTAGACAGAAAAGGAAGTGCAAAAGAAGAAGAAACCACTTTGGTTCTCAAATACAGTAACAGAAAAGTCAGAGCCAAAAGGCTGGCCTTAGAAAATATAAGGGAACACAGCGGATGAAGATAGAGGAGGCATACCAAACTGCCCTAAGGGAAGCAGGTAAGGCAGTAAGGCAGGCAAAGTCCCAAACTGAGGAAACACTAGCACGAACAGTAAAAGAAGGTGACAAGACTTTCTATAAGATACATGGTGAAAGGAGAAAGTCCAGAGGGCGTGCTAAGCAATGGAGAAAAGAGGAGCATGTGAGGAGGAGGACCCTGTAAAGGCATCTATCCAAATAGATACTTTGCTCAGTATTTACTGAAGAGAAGGTAGGGCAGGGGCCCACAGCTCAGCATCATGGACACAGGGGAGGGAGGTGAGCACTACTCCCTTCACAAAAGAAAAGAGGTCTAAGAGCTTGCTAAGCTCAGGAGTGGATAAGAGCAATGGGACCTGATGGCATACATCCCAGGGTACTATGAGCTAAAGGAGGAACTAGCAGAGCCATTAGCAGAATTGTTTAGTGAGTCTCTGAGCACAGGAGAGGTCCCAGAGACTGGAGAAGGGCTCATGTGATCCCACCACAAGAGTGGTAGCAGGAGGAGGCGGGGAACTACAGACCGGTCAGTCTTACCTCAGTAGTGGGCAAGATTATGGAGGCACTCTTAAGGAAAGGATAGTGCAACACCTGGAATCCATAGGGCACAGGATCCAAGACAGCATGGAGTTTACAAAGGAAGGTCTGTCAAACTAATCTCGCAGATTTCTTTGACTGGGTAACCAGAGTGGTGGACCAAGGGGAGCAGTTGATGTAGCCTACCTTGACTTCAGCAAAGCTTTTGACACTGTTCCACATAGAAGATTGATAAATAAGCTAGGTAGGCTCAAGGTGGGTCAGAAGTTGGTCAACTGGGTGGCAAACTGGTTGACTAGCAGAAAACAGAGGTGGTGGTAAATGGTACAGTCAGAAGAGATGCAAGTCACAAGGGGTACCTCAGGGATCAGTCCTGGGGCCAGTCCTATTCAACATCTTCATTAGTGACCTCTGAGATGGACTAGAGGATAAGGCTTGTCTGTTTGCAGATGACACCAAGATCTGCAACAGAGTAGATGATCCAGATGGGGTGGGCAGAATGAGAAGAGATCTGGATAAACTAGCAGAATGGTCAGAAGAGTGGCAACTGGGATTTAATGCAAAGAAGTGCAAAATCATGCACATAGGGAAGAGAAACCCTGGAGCACACTTATAGGCTGGGAGGAGTTGCTAGCAGTCACAAAGGAAGAAAGAGACTTGGGCATCATCATCACTGATGACCTAAAATCATCAAGCAGACCTCTAAAGCAGTAGGTAAGGCTAGGGGCGTTAGGGTGTATTAGTAGGGTATCACAAGTCGTAAGAGGAGGTAATAATCCTCTGTACAGACATTGGTTAGGCCCATCTGGAGTACTGTCGCCAGTATTGGAGGCCACACCTTCACAAGGACATTAACCAAATTGAGGCAGTCCAGAGAAGGGCAACCAAAATGGTGCAGGGACTGCATCAGAAGACATATGAGGACAGATTAACGGAGCTCAATATGTATACCCTTGAGCAAAGGAGGAGAGAGGTGATATGATCGAGACATTTAAACACCTTAAGGGCATAAACAAGGTGAAAGAGTCTAACATGTTTAAATATAAGAAAATAGCAGGACAAGAGGACACAGCATGAGATTAGAGGGAGGCCGATTAAGGGGAATGAGGGAAATTCTTTTTCACAGAAAGGTGGTAGATGCATGGAATGGCTTACCACAAGAAGTGGTGGCTATGAATACAGTGCAGGGCTTCAAACAGGCATGGGATAGGCATAAGGGAGCAATACAAATGACTATGAATAGATAGGTCACTGACAGAGCAAAGGCCGATGGCACATTTATAAGGTAGAAAAAGAAATGGGCAGACTGGATGGGCCTTGCGGTCCTTATCTGCCGTCAACTTCTATGAATCCAAGATAGGCTGGCTCATATCACTAAGAGAATTGTTAAAGTGATCCCCAGCAGGTGGCTTCACAGGGACCTCCTTCCCTTGCCAGGGACAAAAGTTGACTGGCTTTCCAAGACTCTGACAACCCAGTGGATTGTCTTCCTTAACAACATACAACCTATGAAAAAGGGCCACTGACCTAGCCAAGAGCCAGTACTGCAGTGAACATTTTATTGCTTCTGTTGGGAATTCTCAGGGTTTCTGGAGGCATATCAAAGACCTGTTGGGTTCCCCATCCAAGAGGCATGCAAAGGACCTGTTAATTGATGGGGCACATTGCAATAACCCCGATAGCATTGCCAACACCTTTAACTCCTACCTCATAGACCATTCACCCTCTGTGACGTTCAACCCCTCCCAGCCCCTCCACTCCCTCTGAACCTATTGTTTTCTTTAAAGCTGGTGTCTCCCAGGGCTGTTTTCAAGTTATTAAGGTCCCTTCCTAATGAAGGCAGCACAGAATCCGACAGGACCCTACCAAGACTGCTTTGTCTGGGCGCTCGCATACTGGCCTCCCCATTACACACATTTTCAGCTTATCCCTCTCCTCCAGCATAGTCCCTGATAATTGTAAAATCACTATGATTACTCTGGTTCTAGAAAAGGGGACCCCATGCTTTCATCAATTGTACTACTTACTTTACTCAGTAAACTACTTTAAATGGTTGTAGCCTCCCAACTGGCCAATTTTCTCCAGAAATTTAAGTGTCTCATGCCCAATTAATATGGATTTAGAAACTATCATAGTACCACCACTGCCCTGACCCATTTTATCAATGAATATCAAATGTACCATGAATGGTAGCCCCATTGATGTCTCATTATAAAGATTATCAAAAAGCAATTTCCCATAAAAAAAGCAGAATTCCTGTCCAGGGAAATTGATGCAGCAATTAACAGACCAGCTCAGCTCTTCTGGACTGTCAACAGTCTGTGTAATCCAGCCTGCCTTCAGGCAGTGAGAGCATTTTCATAGTGTAAATGTGACGAGTTTGCTCTGTTTTTTTTCCGACAAGATTTCCTCTATCAGACCTGGGATCCTGTCAGCATTCTCCATGGGGACATAAAGTGATGAGCCAGTGTTTATCACAGGCATTCCTTCTGTCTGGTTCGAATTTGACTAGGTGGTGGTTGAGGATGTCATTAGGGTCATCCATGAGCTGAGACCCATCTATTGTAGTTTGGACCCAGGCCCAACACGCCTTCTTGTAGGGTGTGTCAAGTCCATTAACCAGGTCTTTGCCAGGATAGTCATTTTCTTTTCATTTCATTTATTTTATACTGAAAAGTCTGTGGGCAAATCCTATTTTCACAGATGTCCAGTTTCAAAACACAAAAAACAAAAAGACATTTTAACAAAATACAAATACATTTAAAAATGTACTACAGGCTGGCCCAGACAATATAAAACAATTACAACATAATTAGAAACTAGGTAAAACATGTACAGACAGAACTGATAAACATGTTCCTTCTAAGATTTTTGAACAACATACAACATTACTAGGTAAATCATTATAAAGTTTTGGTGCTACAAAGGTCACAGACTTTTGTGAAAACACAGTATGGTAGAATGGAATCTGAAAATAATTTTTAATTTGCAGATGAGTATTGGAGATTAGAGGGATTACAGGAACCAAACTAGAAATGCTATTAAGCAGTAGCCCCAGCTTGACTTTATGTAAAAAGATTAGGAACTTAATATTAAACCGCTCAATGAGTGATGGACATTTGAGTGAATTATATAGTAAACAATGATGTGTGGATCTAGACTGACCAGTTATAAAATGTATTGCTAAATGCTAGATTGTCTGAAGTTTGGTTAACAATCTTTCTGAGGTATGCAAACAAACTATTGACCTGTAATCAATAATATAGAAAACAAGACTGTGAGTTAACATAGATCTGGTTTCAACCGTGAGATGTTTTCTTATTCGATAAAGGAAACCAAATCTCTTATGAAGTCTGCTGATTAAGTCCAAAATATGGACTTCAAATGAGAAATAAGAATCCAAAATTAGCCCCAAATATTTGAACTCCTTAACATGCTCTATAGATAAACCATCAATATCCAAAATGTTGAATTCAGAAGCTGGGAGTTTCCTGTGTGTGGAAAAAACATGGTTTTGGTCTTAACAGAGTTCAAAACTAGTTTATGTAAATCAAACCAGTGATGCAGTAAGCTAAAGTCAGTTTGTAGGGACTGTTTAAGAGCAGGTAAACTGGTCCCTGTACAAAACAATACCACATCATCTGTGTAAATAATTAATTCTGTTTTGGAAAAGACAGTTGATAATGAATTAACAAAAACAGAAAATATAAATGGCTCAAGTATGGAGCCCTGACGGACTCCACACCTCATCTGAGATTGTTCTGAAAAAGAACCATTAATCACTATTTTTTGGCTTCTAAATGAAAGGTAATCTCCAAACCAGGAAATCACCTCCCTGGAAAAAGAAACCCCAGGTAAACACTTAAGGAGTTCAGTATGGTCAACCAGATCGAATGCCTTGGTGAGGTCAACAAAAGCTGCTGCAACATATTTCTCTTCATCAATGGCTCTAGTAGCTTGGCTTGTGAACCTCACCAAGGCAGTCTCCATGTTATGATGGGGTCTAAACCCATGCTGAGAGTCTGTCTGCAAACTGTACTTTTCCAAATGCTCAGTAACTTGGTCAAGCACAATTTTCTCAAAAAAATTTGAGAGGGGAGCCAGGAGGGAAATCGGACTATAATTATTGATATTGGACTTGGAACCAGATTTAAAAAATAGGTTTAACAATAGAACTCTTCCAAGTCCTGAGATAAACATCATAGCAGAGAGAATAACTAAACAATTTAGTCAGTGGTTCTACTATCAAATGTATAACCTTTTTAATGACCCTGAAGTGCAAATTATCAGGGCCAAAAACTGGATTTGGGTTCATTTTGGAGATATAATTAATGAGATCAGCAGGTTGTAAAAACCGAAAATAAAAATTAGGCACTGTGTTATTTACTATATTACTTGTTAATTTCTGGTATAGCGCATGAGAGATAACCCCTGCCCTATCCTTACTTTTAAACATTTCTCTGTATTGTTCAAGACAGGAAAAATGTGAATGAAAAGCTTCTGCCCCTTTTTTTGTGACAGTTACTATATGACCATCCTGTTCCAGGCAAAAAGCTTTCTTGTACTTGTGTCTTTCCCATTAGGGTATTTAAAATGTTTCAAGTTGACTGCAAGTTACCTTTGGATTCCACTAATTTTTGCTTGTAAAATTCAGTTTTAGCAACTCAAATGGCTTTCTGACATTTATTCCTTGACTCCTTAAACTATAACTGATGATCATGTAGTTTTGTTTTCCTGAACATTTTCCAGGCCTTATTTCTAATTCTTATTAATTTTAACAGGCCTGGGGTTATCCAAACTTTATTGTCCCCTCTAACTCTAACTTTCTTGATAGGAAAAAATCTGTCATAAATACCAATGACGTATTTGCAAAATGTTTGGTAGGCTAAATCAATATCAATAATGTTGTCTAAAAATGACCGAGCAAGGGATTGTATTTCTTCCATGAATTTTTGCTCATCAAAATCATTTATTTTTCTGAAAGCTATAATCTTATTGGACTTTCTAACAGCCTTAACCAACCAATTGAATAATACGGGGCAATGATCACTGGTATCATCAGTGGAGACCCCAAAACTGGCAATATATAGTCCAGTGTTCATTAGCAAAGGGGGTCTTTTCTGAGCCCCTTAAGGAGGTGGTGATGAGGCCCATCTTGAAAAAACTTTCACTAGACCTGGACTGCCTGACAAACTACAGACCCATCTCAAACCTACCTTTCTTAGGGAAGGTTATTGAGAAGGTGGTGGCTTTATAGCTGGAGGCCCATTTGTTAACTCAAGACATCTATGACCTTCTCCAGTCAGGTTTTAGGAAAAGAAAAAGTACTGAGACCACCCTGGTTTGAGTGCATAATGATAACCTAATAGCGAGGGATAAAGGAGAGTGGTCCATTCTTGTTCTCCTCGACCTCTCAGCTTCTTTTGACATCGTGGACCATGGGGTGCTTTTGGAGCACCTGTGGGTTTCTTGTGGACTCTCTAGTGTGGTCCTTAATTGGTTCCACTCTTTCCTCACTGGCAAAATGCAGAGGGTAGTTTTAGGGGCTTTTTCCTCTTGCCCATTTCCACTGCCATGTGGGGTCCTGCAGGGTTCCATTTTGTCCCCCGTGTTGTTCACTGTGTATATACTTCCACTAGGGGACATTATAAGATGGTACAGACTGGGTTTTCGTTGCTAAGTTGATGATACCCAGCTGTACCTGTCTTTTGGGCCCAGGCAACAGGATATGGTCTCGGTTTTCAATTGGTGCCTCGCTAAGATGCAACTCTGAATGAGCGCCAAGTGGCTAAGGTTAAATCTGGATAAAACAGAAGTTCTAGTGGTGGAACCTGGTCACCCGAGGGCTGGTGTACAGGCTGGTCAAGTCACCGGGTTTAGGCTTGGAGACTCCCAGCTTTTCACCTCTGTTAAGGTGAAAAATCATGATGCTGTGCTGGATAGCAGCTTAACACTTGAATCTCAGGTGTCGACCATGGTTCAGAGAGATTTTTATCACCTTAAATCCATTATTAGGATGGATTCCCCATATTAGCAGTGATTGACTCTAAATATTTCTGGATCACCCGGGACCCCGCTCTGGATTTCTTCCTTTGGCACTAGGTCAAAATGCCATATGTAACAGCAGCATGGTCAAGAACTGTGCAGGAAAAAAGGCACCAACCAGAACAGTGCCCAACCAAAACACAGCACTCAAAAATGATGCCAATGGTAGCGGTCCAAAAATACACAGAGAACCGCTACCAAGCCAAGCTAACATAACAAAACTTGTGTTTTTGCAGAGGTTCATTCCCCCCCCCCCCGAACCCCCAGAAATTTATGTAATTAACTTAACGGGGGGTGGAACTAGAGGACAGGAAGAACCTTGGGGGGGAATCAGTCTTCACAACTCTCAGGGGGAAAAATAATACATGGGATGGGAGAACAGAAAACATAAATAAAATAATACTTGGGGTAGGAGAATGAAAAACATAAGAATTGGGAGGCCATGAATAGAAGCCAGTTATCCATGTGCTGTCTGTTCCTCATACTAGTGCCTTAGCCTCTCCAGCATGGGAGTGGCTCGACCAATCACCACACCTTTGACTACATGAATCCTTCTTCTCATCTGCCTTGACAGCTACCGGGCTGGCGGTAATTGACTTTTGTTATTCTACCCCTGTTGCTATCAAGGAAAATTCATTTTGTGAAGCGTGGTTTTGCCTGCGCTATTGCTGAGATGGTGTTTTGACCCAGTATGCTCCCTTCATATCTCCCTTCCCTGCAAGACAGTTAACACAAGACTTGGCCTAATGTACTATGCAAGATGCTCCATTATAGCAAAGGCCTGACTTGCCATTGTACAGGGTATCCCCCACCGCCTCCATCTTCAATATGGACAGCTAATCTTTTCCCATATGTCAAAGACTGCTCTGAGCAAGTGGGAGATGTCCTACAACAACATCTGTCACTTCTCCCTAACTTCCCCATGACTCACACATCACTGTGCCCTTTTGCCTCCCTAGTATGGTTCTCCCCCTCTGCAGTCAATTCCTACTACCTAGGGTGCTTTACTGATAAATTGCTAAGATCTCACACACCTCCTTCCCCCACTGCCAGCACCGAGCCAGGCCTACTCATTCAGATCCAACAACGCTGCCCTTATCCAGGTTCCTAGGTGCTCATCTAAAATGGAGAAACAGGCTTTCCTCAGCTTTTGCACTGAAATTTTGGAACTCACTCCCACTAGAGATTCTCAGTCTTCCCTGGCATGGGCCCTTCAAAGGTGGCCTCTTTAGGCACCTTGTGGGGTTGACTTCCTGCCACTGTGTTGATTAAATCCCCTTTTCCCCATGCTGTGCTATCCATTTTAATCACCTCATGTCCCAGAGCATTCCCCAAGCCACGGTGTACCCCAATAAGCAATCCTAACCTGTGTATTGTGTTGCCAAATGTATATTCATAATCAGTTGTATATTTATACTCTCTAACCCACCTATGTAAACTTCTTGAAATGTTTATTGCTTCTGTTGTATGTTGTTTGCCTGACCCCAGGCTATTTTGCTTCTGTACTACGTACAGTATCTTCTTGTGTTTATTGCTCACACTGTTGTACCCACCCAGGTTGTACCTGAAAATAGGTAATTACTTGTCTAATGTATCCTACCCAGTAAACAAAAATGAAATAAATAAATAATAAATAAGGCCACATGGGCTAGCTGCACAGGAAGCCCCTCTACCCTGTTGCCACCCAATGGTAGTAGGCCTGAATGGGCCTCGTTCATTCTAATGGCATGGTTGGGACTCAGCCCACTGCCTTTGTTTCTTGGCTCAGGACTGTGACTGCTTTGATTGGAACCCAAGCAGGTTGTGCCTTGCCTTTTAATTTATTTTGATCCTATCAGATACCCATCCGCTTCACATCATCCCAGCCTAAGAATCCATCAGCTCAGAAGAAGGGCCCAACCATGGGGGTGGTCAAGCCGGAATTCTAAGGCCACATGGGCCAGCTCTTCCAGAGGTGCCCTGACTCCACAAAATTGGAGATTGAGTGGACGCAGTTTTCACATCTACACTCTGCCCTCTTACTGTCTAATCGTTGCAGGTACAGCAACCATCCCACCTGGTGTTCACTATCACCACTGGAACCCCAGTAGCATGGTTGCCCTGAATGAGACCAGAGCTTGCAGCAGACTGCTTTCCAACCACACAGCAAGCAAGTAAGCAACTGGGGAACAACAGGCAGACCCCGGGGGAGGGGTACCTGCATTACCGGGACAACCTGTGCCTTACTGATTGCCTAAAGCAGCAGCAAACTTGAATACAATCTAAACAGCCCCCAACACATAGCAAGCTGCCTGAATATTGGCAAATAAACATGGACTAAAGCCTGTTCTGGTCTTCTGTCAGCCCTAACAACCAGGATACATTACCTGAAAGCCACTAACCCCAGAAGCCTCACAGAGAAAATGCTAAAGATGCAGTAATATTAATCCCCAACCCTAACTGCCAGTAGCCCCTTCTAAATCAGAAACAGCAGGCTTTTTTTCTTAAGTTTACCAAAGCAAAGTTTGGTCCCCAGGAATTGTAGACTTGCCCAAGTCACCTAGCCTGGATCTTCTGGAAAATTCGCTACGAGAATCCACCTTAAAGGCCTTCTGCATAGAGCAGCTCTGTAAAATCTTCAGCTGGAGAGAGAGAAACAGGGGAAGCCCTCACTTGTATTTTAACCTTTCACTCCCTTCCCCCTTTTGGATGCTCCCGCCCTGTGTTTGGCTCAAGTGGTTCCTCCCACAGGGGCGGTGCCAGGGGACACCTCCCACCCTGTGGATGGAACCCTACCTGCCTATCTGGAGGCCAGGTTTCAGGGAAGGGGGTCACAGACAAAGCTTCATCTACTATAATGCTTGTGAAGACTTAATGCAGCACAATTCACAAGTTACCTGACTTACACAGGAACAAAGTCAAAACACAGCCTCTGTGGAGCATGCATGTTCATATTGTAATCAACCATTCACAGTTTGCCACCTGAGTAGTTCAGATCATTTGCATAAAAAGAAAACAGCAGTAATTAGGAAAATGAACTCCACACCTCTACAGAACCCTTAATACATCTGCATCTCAAATCAAAATCTAAACAGGGACCCAAATCTTAAAAGGGCAATACAACACAAACTGTCATTTCTCTTTACAAAAACCTTTGAGACACTCCAGCCATTTTGTGTGAACAGAATAAGACATTAATAGGGGACATAGTAGGGTCATACCCTACCAACATTGCTCATGGTGTGTGAAATCCAATCAACTTACCACTCAGTATGTTAATGATGTATTTAACCCCCTCTGTCATGTCATATTCCTTATTCGACATCTGAAACAGTGGAAATATAGACACATTATCAAAGCCCATGGAGATTACAATTATAGACCAGTTTAAAGCAGCCCTTCAATTCATCTTTAATGCACTGGCACAGAATATATATAGACAAAGTATGCGATGGCTGGCAATAAAGTACACATTTTGAGTTCCCAGTCAGCAAATAATGCCAAAAGAAATATTTTTTAAACTTACTTGTGTTATTTTTAACATAAATATCTGGTTGAAGTTGTAATGTTGTGACCCCCATTGCCAACTAAATGTTGTCCCATAAGCCACTGGGGCTGATGTCAACAGTGGTTTTAGTCCCCGGGGACATCAGAGGCTGTAAGAGCACATTCAGCCAAGGGTACCATCACTATCACACAGCATTCTTCATCACATCCATAAGCTCCATCTCTCACTCTCATCCTTCCTACCCTTTACCTAAGGTGACCCAGGACAGTGTTCTGTTCTGAATGATTATGAATTATCCAGCTCTGTATTAGCCTTAGTACCAGTGGGACCCAGACTGGGTACCCAGATGCAAGCCTTTGCATGCTCAAGAGACTCAATCAGGGTGCTATTCCTCACACCTGCCTCAGTCATCCACAACTTCATCCTGACAGCCCCAACGGGATGAAGCCAACCTTCCAGCACCTACATTCCTCAGAATGTCCCCCTAGGTTGATCCTCCATTCCAAGAAAAACCCAAACTACCTCAACACTAATACGTAGAAAAATATGGTACAGTGCATGGAAAAGGTTTGCGATCATGAGGGTGGATACATCTAGTGCCAAGGCTGAGACAGGGCTAGATAATCTATGATCTTTGGGCACAGGGTGCTGTCCAGGGCTCCCTGGAGCAAAAGGTAAGAAGGATGAGGGCAAAAACATAAAGTTATTAGATGTTTCATGGAAAGCTTTTAACAGTGCTTATAAAATGCTTAGTGCTTAGAAAATGTGCTGGCATTTTACTGGTCTCTGATTTGCTGAGACCCTTGGCAAGGGGGTACATTAAGTACCAATAGTGACTAGGGAAGAATGAGACTGATGCCAGGCTGCCTTTTTCCTGAAAAAATCAGTGTGCCCATAGAATTTTTAAAATGCTCATAGCTGCCATTTTTTTCCTCGCTTAGAGAGTGACAGATGACCGGGCAGAACATAAACAAATCTGTGTATACCAGCAGTACAGCTATACATTTTCAAATCATAATTCCTATTTTATTTTGTTTTTTAATGTTTAACTTACTTACTAACATACTAAACAGCCAGCAGATTAGGCCCTATGGTCTATCAAGTCTGCTTGGGGATCAGTGCCTACCCAGGGCACAGCTATAGCCCCCCACCCTCCCTACAAGATCCCCTACTCCCAACCCCCAGCAGGGCTCTGGGATAAACTCTCCCCCTATACCTATCCCAGCCCTTCCTGAACCCCTCCACAGTTGTAACAGTCACCAACTCCTTGGGCAGTGCATTCCAGGGCTCCATCACCCTCTCAGTAAAGCAGCGTCTGCTTGTTTTGCCCCTTAGCCTCCCTTGACCAGCCTCAATGAGTGTCCCCTAGTGGTCCCCTCCTCCCTCAGCTGAAGCACCCCTCTAGGTTTACCCTGGTCATTCCCTTGATATATTTGAAGACCTCAATCATATCCCCTCTGTTCCTTCTCTCCTCCAGCGAGTACAGGTTGAGCTCCTCCAGTCTCTCACCAAAGGGCTCTTTCCCTAGACCTAATATCATCCTGGTCACCCTCCTTGGGACCCTCTCCAGAAGAGCAATATCCCTCTTTAAGTAAGGACACTAAAACTGCATGCAGTATTCAAGGTGCGGTCTAACTAGGCAATTATACAGCGGAAGGAGCACCTCTCAGCTCCTTGAGGTTATCCCCCTGGCTATGCACCCCAGCATTTTGTTTGCTTGGGCCGCAGCCTTCTACACTGCTCTGAGTCATTCATTTTGGCATCCACCACCTGCTGCTACATTTTCCACTCCTGTCCGATCACTTGCACTCAGCTCCCAACAGCAGCCACACTAGTAAATTGCAGTCTTGTAACTGCAGCACCATCGCTGCAACTCCTGACTGACACTCATGTGCCTTTTGGCAGAGAAACCACTTTTTCACATTTTTTGTTTCCTCCCTAATCAGGGAAAATGCTAATGTTAGCGTTATGCTGAGGGTCACATGTCTACCTTGCGACAGTACACAGACATGCATGCTACAGTTCAGTGCCCAACAGTAGTTTTCCTAGACAACACACCAGCAGCTTTCCATTCTACTCTTCTCCTGCTCTCAATCCCAATCATAAGAGGTAAATGAAAAAAAAAAGACACAGACAGCTAGTGCTTCTCAGCACTCATTTCACAATGCCAAGAGAGGGAGCCTGTGGGAAGACATGAAACAAATCTCACATGGGAATAAAACAATCTTAAAAACTGAGGTACCCTCTACTTGCAAGCATACCAGTAGAAGGACTACTTTACAAAAAATTGATTCTGTATTCAGTTTTACTCATTTAAAAGTGTTTTGATTCTTTTATTTTTTTATGAAAATTTAAATACATATCTATTTTCTAAGAGCAATAATACCCTTCAGGGTGGGCAACATGGGCTATACTGGACCTTCCAAGGGCTATAAAACCTGGGGTGGTCCAGTATACCTCAACACTGTCCATCATGTTGGGTATTGATTGCTGTTGCCTCTGGTTGGTTTTACTGTTGTCATTTTAGCCTGTGCTATCCCCTGCAGCCAAGATTCTCACTGACGTCAGCCACAGGGGCTTATGAGAAGGTATTCCATCTACAAAGGTAGGTGAGGGGGTCACAGGAACAACCAGATACAGTACTTATGTTAAAAATATCAAATGTAAATTTGGAAAAAATTATTTTGACTGTATCTGCTAATCAGAAATTCATGGTCCCTACACTTTGTTGCAAGCCATTGTTTACTTATGCTGCAACATTTTTTAACATTAAAGGGAAGATTTTCCAAATTGTAATTGCTCTGCAGTTTTCTGTATGTTGTGTAGGTGAATTGCATAATTCAGTTTTGCTGATGTCAACTGTGATTTTGTTTTGGCACACACAGCCTATCTTTAAGGAAGGAATTTATATGTAACAGAAACATAGAAATGTTCCAGACAGAAAAATTTCAAGGTCCACCTCATCTGCTTGTTCCTAACTAACTCAGACCCCACCAGCCAAATGCCGTGTGTCCATTACTATGCCCTCTATCATAGCTCAGCACCCAGTCCTCTCCCAGAGTTCACCCCAATTCCCCCTTATATCTGTCTCATTCTCTCTTACAACTCTCCATGGTGTCCATTTCCACCACCTCTCAAGGCAACCCATTGTATCTATCCACCACTCTCTAAAAAATGCTTGCTTACATCTTTTCTCAGCTTCTCCCTCCCCATAAGCTTTAACCTATTCCCTCTTGTGGTAGACCCTTTACAATGCTTGAAGCAATGCTGGTTGCCCACCTTGTTAAATCTCTTCATTTCTATCATATCCTACTACTCCCTCCTGGACTCTAGTGAGTATATGTTTGGTTTCTCAAACACTCCTCATAAGATTTTCCTTGCTGCCCCAAATCATCTTTGTTGCCCTTCATTGTGCAGTCTTGAGCCTATCCCTGTCTTTTTTGCAGTACATTTTGGTCTGACAGGAATCAGCCCTAAGCTTGTTGCTGTCCCTTTAAAGGTATAAAGGATGCCCAAGCAGCAATGTTCAAGTGATATATATTAATACTGAGCACTGTAGAATTTTCAAATTAGCTGCTATTTGCTTTTGTTTCCCTCTGTAATATCTTGTTCTACAGCAGCTTTACTCTTTGATGAGCAACTTGACACTTAAAAGCCTCCCATTGCTACTGCTGGTAATTAAAAACAGAGAGCGCTGGCATGAAAAACTGCTCATATTCCCACCAAGCAGAGGGAGAGCTGCACTGTACATCCTCCCAGACTGACAGCCCCTGGATAACTGGGAGCCTGGAGAGATGAGCCCCTCCGCCTGCATAATTGTTATGAATTGTTATTGTGGCGTTTGTCAGGGGACATGTTGCCACTGACAGAGAGAATGTGTAGCCCTGTCAAGGCCAGCGGGAATCCTCATCTATCTAGCTGACAGCAGCTGCTTCAGCAGATACTGTGATGCCTCTTCCCCTGTTGTAACTTAGTCACTCATAGCCAACGAGCAGCCTGAAGCCAACAATCACTGTTGAGTCAATGCTGCCTGTCTAACTGAGTGAAACCTCATGGAAGGCAACCTTTTAATTTTCTGATCTTATATGGTTTCTCATATATCCACTTTTAGTAAAGAATAAAATTACTTTCACTGCTGCAGTAAGTTCGATATTAATTCTATGAATGTTACAGTTAAGATTTGTCATTCACACTGCAGACTGCTACTTCAAAGTATCAGATCTGAAAGGGCTTCTACTAATCAATTGCCACTAGTGATGAGATACCAAGTTCACTGAAAACGTGCCCCACCCCATGCATCTGGCAAGGATCGAGTTACAGTATGAAACAGAGCTGGTCCGTTACTCTGGCATCTTTTCTACTCACACCTATGTGCTTGACGTTATGAAATTCTAGAAATAATAGGGAAAAAATGTGATTCATAGCCCAGTTGATTTTTTGGGGCATTATGCACACCTGTTATCCAATGTTAAAGACATCTGTTGACTTTTAAATAAAGGGAAAAGAAAATGCGCCACATCATTTTTTTTCCAGAGTGGTGCAGCTCTGACTTTATGTAGTGAAGTGTTCAAACCTTAAATGAATGCAAACTCCAGAATAATTTTTGAGGTCCAGATACAGTAAATGATCCTGAAATCAAAACAAGGATTTCATAGTAAGTATAACTAATTTATTTATACTACTAATTATATCAGTTTCAGTGAGGCTTTCATCATTCACAGCAGACTCTCATTTTAAACAAATACCACTTGGACTCAGTTCAGGTTCCAGTCATTGTCAGAGAGTCGTAACTTCTAAACTGCATGGGTTATCTGGGCCCTCTACTTGTCTGGATGATATTGTGGTGCAGCCTTACATTAGCATACTGTAATTGCCTTTTGGGAGCCTCAGTTATGTGAAATACAAACTTTCAAACTTTTCGCTTGGACTCAGTTCAGGTTCCAGTCATTGTCAGAGAGTCGTAACTTCTAAACTGCATGGGTTATCTGGGCCCTCTACTTGTCTGGATGACATTGTGGTGCAGCCTTACATTAGCATACTGTAATTGCCTTTTGGGAGCCTCAGTTATGTGAAATACAAACTTTCTGCCAAGGGCAGAACCAAGTTACAGCCTAATATTGATGCTATTCAGTGCTTCTTGGAGCCCCAAAATACATTTGAACTGACCTCATCCTTAGGGATGAAAATGTACTGTACTACTTATGTACAGTTCTGCTCCCCGTCATGCTGTTAGCACCACAATGCTCCTCCAGCTGTTGAAAACACTTCTACTAGGGGTAAACCCCACAATACACTTCTATTAGTCAAATCCCCAAACACTGTAGCACTACTTGGCTGAAGACACACTTCATCTTTGCTACCTTCAATGCTTCCACCACATGCCTTGGTGCCACCCTCTCCCATCTGCAGTGGGTTAGCTAAAGCTAAATGACAAGCCACTTCACAGGAAGACAAAAACCTGGACATGATGGTCTATGATGACTTTAAATCTGGCTAGCAGGATGGGGCAGGGGCTAATAAGACCAATAGATTACTGGATCTTCCTTGTATGGGGGATTTGTATTTTGCATTTTATTATAAAAAATTAATAAAGTATAATTATGAAAAAGACTACTAGATTACTAAGGCATAGCAATAACATTTTCATTACTAAAGCTAGGAAGATAATTATACCATTGTATATGGAGGTAGGTAGATAGGCAGATAGACATGCAGGCAGACAGAGCCAGACATACAGACAGATAGACAGACAGACAGACAAATACATAGTTATATCTTTATTTGTATAAGTGCCTTTCCAGGGCTTTTAATGCTTACATAAGTTAAAAGCATGTACCATTAATAAACAGCAAATTGACACATAATGAATTTCCATAAAAACTCCTAGTTCGGTGTGCTTATGCAACTGGATGTGAGGGTATGAGATGATGCTTGTGTAACTTGATTTGCTTTGTGGCTTTCTGCCTCTCTATCCATGGGATATACCACCCTGTAGGGGTATGATGCAAGGAACCCTAGAGGAGGGATCCCCCCTACAGGTGCCACAGGAATGAATGTGTCAGCTAAAGGTAGGTTAGGAAGAAGCCCACGGGGAAGAGAGACATGCCACTGGAGGAGGAGGGGTGGATGGTGGGCAACAAAAAAAACAAATCCTGGTGAGGCCCAGAATGTGTGAGCTTTTAAGCTCGATGGGGGAGTGACGTTGTTGCTCCCCCATCGAACCTTGGGATTAAAGCCCCCCCATTTGATGTGCTTATGCAACTGGATGTTAGGGTATGAGATGATGCTTGTGTAACTTGATTTGCTTTGTGGCTTTCCGCCTCTGTATGCATGGCATATACCACCCTGTAGGGGTACGATGCAAGGAATCCTAGGGGAGGGTTCCCTCCCTACAGGTGCTGCAGGAATGAATGCATTGGCTAAAGGCAGGTTAGGAAGAAGCCCAGAAAGAATACCCAAAGATGCCGAGCTCCGAAGAGGCAAGGCTGATGAATGAATTCTGAGATGATAAGGGCGTACTTACTAAGGAGAGAGAGGAAAGTCAAGGCCACCATCTGCCTCCATCCAACAGCGGAACCTAACTAACTAACTGAAGAAAGCACTAACTCTAACTAATATTATGACCATGGGCACAGAAGAGAGGAAAAACACCCTTTGAGAAGGAAACCTCTGGGTATCCAAGGCCTAGGCCACCTTCCCTCCAGGCTGGCGATGTTTGATTTGAGGACGTATGTCGGTAAAGAGAATGATTCATTAAAAAGAAGGATATGAGTAAAGAAAATGACTGGATAGGGAAAAGAAAGCACAGATTGAAGAAGGATCATGAGGCAGCAGGGACCCTAGATGGGTATACTCTAGTTGTTGATGGGAAGGAGGCAATCCATGCATAGGTCAGATGAGCGAGGGATATCCAGATTTGCTCATGAGAAGCCTGAGGATGAAGAAGACTGATGATGAGGAGTGCTGCGACTGAGCAATGTGATGAAGTATACTATGAGGTCAAGAAAGCGTGCCTGGAACCAGAGGGTATGCTCGGATTGAGCGGTTAATAGGAGCAAAATGGACAGTGGACGATGATGGAGCGAAGCCATGATTGCAGTGAATCCTGGATATCTGGTGCAAGATAATAAGTGGTGAATGATGACCAGAGTCTTGAACTTAATACAGGCAGCCAGAGAGCCACGGGTCAAGGAGGAGGCATACGAGTAATGATAGGTATGCCCAAAATAAATATCAATTGCAGGCCAGATGGAGGCAGCCAAGGCATATGAGTCAGATGAGGCAAATTGAGTGAGCAACTGAAATAGATGAGTTCAAGGACTGGCACTGTGGACCTGAGAGGCAGGAACGCCACGGATGCTGGATTAAACAATGGGAGAAAAGAGATCCTGAGGCCAAGAAGGCAGGCTAGATGAGGCGAAGTGAATGATTAGACCCAAAGGATGAATTTGATGAGGTGGCCATGCTGAGCAAGGAGGGCCGATGAGGTAGGGAGGTATATGGGGTAGCATAGGACCCAGAGAGAGCAGGATAGGTAAAAAACAAGAAAAGCACAGGGCAGAGAATGAACTGAATGGAGGTAGGCAGGAATGGGAGGAGGAGGGCAAGAATCAAATTCGATGGGGGCATATACTGGGCTAGTGCCCACCAAATGGAGTCGGGGGAGAGGAACAGAGGGTGGACAAAAAGAGGATATGGAGGATGCAGACAGGGAACTGAGGGAAAGAGGAAGCACTAATCAGCATGGTCCAGAAATGAAATCTGAGATGGAGCTAGAATGGATGCCCACAGAGTAGACACAGGGAATGAGGCAGCAGTCAGGTCAGGAGGAGAACCTGCCCATGACAGAGGAGGAAGCCTCCCAATGTAGGTGTGAGTGAAGTGCACCAGACTGGTAGAGATCAGTCAGATAGGGCTTGACCAGTAGATATAACAGACAAGTCCAGCAGATGACACCAGATAACAGGATACGCCCCCCACACGAAGATGCAGAGAGGAGACCTAGGTAAAGGAATACATCCAGCATTCCAGACTGCTAGGCAGGAATGGGGGAAGGGGAATGGAAGACAGAGTGAAGCTGGACAGACAGAGGATTAAAAAACAGAAAATAGCATAGGGACACGAGGGTCAGATACCCGCAGGGTAGGACAGCAGTAGGGCAACTCACTAGAAGTGGAGGAAGGGCCGCTGGGTGGCCAATAACAGGGAGCGATGTGCCCCGAGAGCAGAGACAGAGCAGAAGAAAGCCACTGAAATCCAAAATCCACAGTGCAGACTAGGCCCAGGCCTAGTGTTGCAGAATCCAAACAAACCAAACAAAGGGATGAAATATCCACACTAACCAAACAGTGGTGTCTCCATCCGGAATGCAATGTAATAGTGGAAATGCAGGCAGATCAGGCCGAGAGTCACCCCAGAGCATGGCGATCCAAAGGAATATGCCAAGCAGGGTGAGACAGCACAGCAAGGACAGAAACCACAATGCTGGAGGAGGTGTCTCGAGTGAGTGACTGAGAGTCCGTCCTGCAAAGCAAGTGAGATGCCAGTGCAGCAGACAGGCAAGGGGCACAAGAGGAGACAACCAGAGGGAGAATGGGAATGAGAGGGGCAGCAATGAAGAAGGGAGCACAGAGGAGCACAGCCAATTGGGTGACGCACATCCAGAGCACCAGAGCCGCGCCAGGGCGGGGGAAAGAATGGAGATGCAGTAGGAGGCATGAAGGACAGGCCAGAAAAACACGGGACGAGGAGCGGAAGAATGAGGTGGGGGGGAGACCAAAAGGCAGATCAGGGAGAATGAAGGAAGGATGAAAAGGGGGGGGGAGAGAACAAATGAGGTAAGAGGCTGACATTAACAAAGCTGCGGGACAGAAAGGAAGCAGGAGGAAATGGCAGGAACGAACGGGTGGCCTGGGGCAGGTGCAGAATAAGGGAAAAAGCAGCATAAATCCAGAAAGAGGTGTAGGAGAGCAGCACCTCCGGCTGCAATGAAAAAATGAATCTTGGCGAGGCCCAGGATGTGTTACCTTTTAAGCTCAATTCGGGGGTGACATTGTTGCTCCACCCACTGAATCTCGGGCTTAAAGCCCTCTCATTAAATGACACATATTCAGTATTTTATGTAACATACATTTCAGTTACAAAAGCTCAAGTTTCAAACTAATTAGGTGTTAAAAGCCTGGATATTTATCTGTCACATACAAGTGGGAATTCAGTATCAGATTAGCCGGTTCACAAATGATATGAAGCTTTGTGTCAGGGTTGACACAGAGGAGGGAATCAGGGAACTGAGGAGTGATCTGGCAAAACTAGAAGAAGTGGTCTGGGATGAGGCAACTCAAATTAAATGGAAAGTAATGCAAGGTCATGCATGCTGGTAATAAGTAGCCAAAACTGATGTATTGGACAGGAGTCAGAGTTAAATGGACTACAGAAAAGAGGAACCTAGTGGTAATAATTAGTGACAATCTCAATCAAGCAGCACAGTGCAACAGGGTGTATGCGATGGCCAACCGAATGTTGTGCTTATCACTAGAGGCATCATCAGCAAGAGGTGATCTTGCCACTGTATAGATCCATGGTGAGGCCTCACCTGGAGTACTGTGCACAGTTTCAGAAGCCCAGCCTTAGAAAGGACTGTGACCACCAGGAAACAGTGCTTTGAAGGACATAAAAATGGTGAGTGGTACAGTATGCAGGGAATGTCGTATGAGGAACAGCTGGGCAGCCTGGATGTGTATGTGCTAGAGGCAAGATGGGAAAAGTGGGATATGACAGAAACCTACGAATATATCTCTGAGGTCAATAGACTGGACTGGTCAACTCTGTTCAGGTATAGTGAGAGGTCAGGAACCAGGGGGCATGAGTACAAGCTGGCGGGTGTACATTTAGGAGGGTACGTAAGGGAGTACTACTTCACAGAAAGGGTGCTGGGCAATTGGAAAATACTGCCAAGCACAATGGTAAGATCCAAGACTGTCCATAGGATTAAGGTGGAATTACACAGATGCAGGGGCATGGGGACTGTGGGTTCAGGGATGGGGATGGGGACGAAGATGCAAGGAGCACAGAGCTCACTTTTAGGGGCTCAATGTAACTTACACAACAGGGAGCTGTAGTGGGCATAGGTAGCAATGGGCTGACTCGATTAGACTGCATGGGCAGGATTTTCAGAAGGATCTGCCCAAGATGTGTCTTCTGCTATGTGTCAGAGCAGAAATGTGTCCTGCTAGACAATCTATTAGATGGCCTAACAGAGTCCAACGTTCACATCCAGAAACAGACGCAGTTGCGACCAAACTGAATGTAACTAGTGATTGCATCTGTTTTCTGCCACAAATTGTGACTTTTTGTCATGAATAAATGCAACTTCAGAAAATAGCAGCAGGACTGCCTAGACACAAGTGGATGGGTGCAGACACAGGTGCAGCATGCATTTGCATCCATGTACAACCCTTTTGAAAATCCCCCACCCCCAAAATCTTTACCTGCCTGCAAAATGTAAATGTTTCTATGTTTCTTCTATTTGTCAAAGGGCAGTTGCCTTGTGGAACTGTTATGTTATCTAGGCTCAGTTAGTGCTGGTATTTAGGATCAGTTGGGAAAGTTCATGTCTGAATGCGGGGGGGGGGGCATGGATGGAAATACATGCTGCATCTGCATCTGCATCCATTTTCTTGTGTGCAGGCAGCCCTGCTGCTATTTTTAGAAGTCATATATGTTTATGACAAAAAGTCACAATTTGTGGTAATAAGTGGGCACAATTGTATCCTATTTTGGATGCAACTGTGTCAGTTTTTGCATGCAAACTTTGGACACTGTAAGGACATCTAATAGATGGTCTAACAGGTCTGGGTGCATTTGTGCTTTGAAAATAGCAGCAGTCGCACCTTAGAGAGCTCTCTTTAAAAAGTAATCCTGCCCAGAATTTCCAAGTATACTTGCTGAGCAGGCAGGGTTATAAACTTTATGAGCCACATCCTACAAGCTCCTTATTCATCCTAAACATATGTCCTGTATGTTAAAATGGATGTAATGTATTTGCCACCAGAATCCAAGAATGTGTTTTATTTTATTTTTTAATTTTTGCACTGGGATGGATTTATTTAGAAGAAGCACCTAATTTGCAACAAGTTCCCAGATGACAAGAAAAATAGCAGAGCAGTAGTTATACTGCCAGTGTTATCAGATTAGTACAAGGCTAAGGCTAATAGGTCATCAAAGCTGAACAATTGTCCGTTAAGAAGGTGCCCAAGCTTGTCACATAATGGGGGGAGGGGGGGTAGCAAAAATAAATAGTAAGAAGATACAGTGCAGCGAGCCATGATGCAGCACAATAGCTTACAGTATTCCTGAAGAGTGCTGCATTATGCTGCAGGGAACAGTGCAATTCAATAGCAATCGAGCCATTTTGGCATGCAGTATTTTGTGACATGTCATTTCCTGTACTGCAAGGTAATGTGTTGCATCCTGGTTGGCTCTGCTGCAGGTAATTTAACAGGTTAAGTGCCTAAGCATTACATAGACTGTCTGGACATGCATTTGGTAATGGCATCTTTCACTGAACATAAATTGATTGATTGATTGATTGAATGATTGATTGATTAAATGACTGATGTACATGAAATTTGTAACAGGCAGGTGGTGGGATGCCCCACAAGATACAATATTCAGTTTTTGTGTTGGTCCCTTAGTGCAGTATAACAGGGTACAACATGAAATAGAGTCACAGAGACCAAATGAAGTCTACCATAGAAAAGAATGGTGTCAGTCCAGTGGATAAAAAATATAATAAGTACTTTACAATCAACACAACTTAACTGTGTCCAGTTGTAGAGCACAGTATAAGGACCACAAAGAGGTTTTCTGGAGGCAAGCGACAGGGTCAAAAAAAAACAACAGTTTACAATGTGCACAGAGAAATACCGGACTGGTGCTTGATAGGCTTGCCAAGCCCAAATTATGTCAAAGAAAGCAAAAATAAGGCACTCGAGGAGATATCTGTAGTTGGTGCTGCTTACTTGTTCATATTTATTAAAGTGCATATCAGAAAAAGAACACTGAGGTAATTTATTAAAGTGCATATCAGGAAAAAAAATTGGCATAGTAGCAGAATTCATGAAACAAGCAAGTGCTGATGGAATCACAAACAGTTCATACCCAAAAGAGACACCGACTGAAACACGTTGGCATTTTGAGCTACTCCAGCTCTTCATCAGGAGGAATGGTTCAATGGTGTTAAACTTAGACAAACATAATATTTAGGTACAATTCAGCTTGCAATTCATATATATTCTATAGATTTATCCTCCCCAATACTTATTACTGAGAAAATTTGCATGAATACATGGGCTGGGATTTTCACACATCTGGATGCAGCACTCGCGTCCATATTTTGGATGCATGCTGCATCAAGGCAAATGCATCGGGATATTTGGGACTTATCTACCAGCATCCCAGCAGATTTGCAACACTTGTTTTTTCCAGCAAAGAAAATGACACATGCAGCTAATTTAGAAACATGCATCATTTTTGGGATGCAAGTTGGGGTGATCGCACCCTGAAGTTAAGTTACTTTGTAGGTGGTCTAACTATTTGCGCAGATGCTGGGTGGTTGCAGTCATCTGAAAATGCCACCCATGATCTTTATCCCTTAAAGTTCATCTGTCTCTATAGCTTACTCTCTACTTCAAGTCATAATCCTCTGATATGTCATCACTATGTGCTGCCATGGGAGTAACTGTGATATCACAAGATGTGCATTATTACCTCAGGGAGGGAGAAAGCAATAAGAATAGATAAACTCTTCAGGAGCAAATATTATGTTTTCAAGCAAATTACCTCAGTAATAAGAAATGAGGAGGAGAAGTACAGAACAAATGTGAAATACAAGCTAAAATATGTCTAAGTATTATCAATCAATCAATCAATCTTCATTTTACCAGGTGGAACACCATTGCAGTAACTCATTACAAGGTAGACTTGGGTCGGTTCACATTATATACAGCAAGGAACAATAACAACAACAACAATTATGTTTTGGTGACATTTTCCTGAAGTGTCTTAAATATTCCCTAATACATAAATGTTAATCTGCTCTTAAACTCTCATGTAAGTATTCCATTTCAAGGGGCAATGTTTAAACTTACATTTTTACATGGGGTAATATTAAGAAATGAAGTTATGATATATTAAATATCTCTGTGTTACAATATAATGTCCTTTGTTATTTAGTTATTAATTAACTGAAAAATTCATCTTACTGCCCCATGGTACTAGATTAATTATAGTAAACAATCATTCCAAAACAAGTTAAGAGGGTAAACGAGTAATATAAAAACACCAAAGCAGTGACTCATAGATTGTGTTTGATTAAAAAAACTGCAAGAAAGGTAACAAGTTCATTAAAGTGCAACAATACAATATCATCAATAATCTTCCCTAAAAACTCCATAATCAAAATCTAAATAAATACCGTATATTATAATGGAAAATACAAGAAAATCACATGACTATACAACATTTCAATCCAATCCAGTTATTCTTGCTTTTTAAGCTACAGAGTCAGCAGGGGAAAACATATGAGGAGTGCTTAGTCAATCTGAACATGAACTCACTGGAGGCAAGAACAAAGAGAGGGGACATGATATAAACATTTGAATACCTGAACCTATTCCAGCATTGTAAGGGATCAACAACCGGGTGGCACAGTCATAAGATGGTGGGAGCTGATTCAGGAAGGATGTGAAGAAATGCTTTGTCATGGAACGAGTGCTGGTTAGATGGATCAACCTTCCCAGAGAGGTGGTGAATGCTAAGACAGTGATGCATTTTAAAAGAGTGTGGAATAGCTATAAGGGATTGGTGAAAAAAGGAAAGGGATGGGGTGAGGGCAGGGGAAGGGAGTGAACTGCCACTAGGGTATTGTCCATGGCACATCCAAGTGATAGGATGAAATGGTTCAGGTAGGAGAATGGTCTTACACAACAGATTATGAGTCATTTTCTGTCAGCACCTTTCAAGGTTTCTTTGTTAACGTCAAACAGTCACTAAAAAAGCACCCTTCTGTAGGACAAGGTATATATCAACATGGACACTGGACACTTTGTACAATTCTTGATACAATACAATAGTAGAATAAGGTCTACAATGCAGTAACATATGGAACTACAGTATGATAGGCCATAACTGAGGGAGCTAATACAGGCACAAAGGAGCAAGAGAAGTTACAAGAATCATGAAAGATGCCCAAAGCAGCTGCAAGGTTTGCTCAGACGGCTGCACATTGCAACTGTACCTTCAATTGTAATATACCGCCTACCTGTAGGTATTTGATGTGATCTGCTAATGCATTTCAACTATTTGGAACTGTGTGGCAGAAGGCTTTTCTACCACTCTCTCTCTTGCCATGATCAAATAAGCATGCTAGTTAGTTGGCACTACATATAAGCAGGCCTTCCTACCAAGCTTTCTCTTCAGTGGTGAGATTGTAATGAGGTCCCTGACTTTGGACTATTGGCAATATACTACACAAACTACCCTTAGAAGAGCCTTAGGAGGTCCCTTAAGAATGTAGGATAGGTACTATATACACAGTTGTGAAAAGTGATAGTCGAGTGATGGTCTCATTGATCCGGTACAGAGAGGATATCAAATCCCTGTCTCAAATTCAGTGTTGTCAAATACAAGGTGTTACACTTGGGAAGGAAAAACAGAGGTAGTCAGTTCACACTGTGTGGGGCTGCTCTTGCTGTAGTGGAAAGAGAAATGACCTGAGGGGGGTTATAACAGACAAAGGGATGAATCATGGCAAGCAGTGTGCAGCCACTATCAAGAGGGTGGCAGGATACCAGTGGAAAGAGGAGACCGAGTCCCAGAACCACCTTTAACCACCTTCACCATGTTAGTCACACTGTGGCATGCATCTTCGCTTGAACTAAGTCACAGCACCAAGCAACACTTATTTTAATCTTTCTGCATTGGTTGCCTATATGGAACAAGATTCTATTCAAAACTCTTGCACTTGTCTATAAGGCACTCCATGGTTTGGTGCCTGCTTACCCTGTATATCTTTTATCATCAGTGAATCAGTCTAACTCATCGTGGTCTTCCTCACAAGATGCTATTTCTGTTCCATGTACCAAACTCAAAACGTGAAGTGACAAGACTTTCTGTAACATCAGCCCTCACCTATAGAATGATCTTCTATCTAATATTCATGTGTCTCCTTCTCTTACCACTTTTCAGTTGCAACTAAAAACTTTTGTGTTTCAGCAAGCCTATGGTACCTAATTTATAATCACTGTATGAGTATCACATTGTCAGGGTGAGAGTGTCTTTTCGTACTAGTGCTAATTTGTGTATTGTTAACTTTTTATGTACTGTCCTAGCTGTTTTAAATTACCATTTATACGGTAATCACTGTATGAGTTGCACATTTTCAAGGAGATTTGTGATCATCTCACCAGTTGTGGTAGCCTCAATTCAAAGCCAGCTACCCTGGTGTAACACTATGGTGGTGA
Organism: Neoceratodus forsteri; assembly: GCA_016271365.2. Classification (NCBI taxonomy): domain Eukaryota; kingdom Metazoa; phylum Chordata; order Ceratodontiformes; family Ceratodontidae; genus Neoceratodus; species Neoceratodus forsteri. The sequence goes on from CM057451.1 coordinate 766,236,177, forward strand.
AGGGGGGGGTAGTAGAGCAGAGGTCCAGAGCCCTAATCCCAAGTCCCTGATATTCACACACTTGCACTGGTGCAGTACCATAGAGGATCCCTTTGAATGGGTGTCCCAATTTTGGAGTTTGCAGCCCTGGTGCAGCACTATGAAGGGGGTTTTAGTGAGTGAGAGCTCCAAACAGAGGACCTGCCACTTGGCATGGCACAACAGGGCCACCAGATATTGGAGCTGTTTAGTATTGGAATACAATAAATACAAGCTCCAATGGTCAGTGGAAATAAAAATATATTTTTTTTTACTGCCTCACTTGAAGCAGATTGGATGCACAGAGTGGGCTTCAACTAGTCCTGCACAGGAGCAGGATGGTTCCCCAGCTGAAGATGACTTAGTTTTTTTGGGCCATGACTCTACTTTCATTGAAGTGGTATTTCAATTCTTAGTCCCCTGGGGCCTGTTGATTCTCTGCTAGAAAACTATATGTGTCCATCTTATTGATGTGTATTTTGTGCTCTTCACAGTATGCCTCAGCTAACTACTAGAAACAACTTACTGTTTCACTGGACTGGAAGAAGGGAAAGTAAAATAAAAGGGAGCATACTGGTGAGACAGGGGGCAAAAAGAATAATTAAAAAAAAAACAGAAAAATGCTGACTCTGCTCAAATTACTCACAACATGTAAAAGTAGTATCTAGTTTTACTTTCCTTTCCTTTTCTCCTGTCAGATTACAGTGGTAACCATTGTTACTGTCCAAACTAGTAATAAAATACTATCCCATCTTGTCTCTCTCAGGATGCACTATGCTAAATAACTGCACTGCAAGCTTCCACAAGGATCAGCTTAACCTTTGAGATTGACCTCCATTTGTAAACAACATGGTGACAGGGTTTATGACTGATCTCATCAATCTTCCTGTTAAATGCCAATAACCTATTGACTTTGACTCTACTGACCAAAAGTAGGTGTGTGTGTGTGTGTGTGTGTGTGTGTGTGTGTGTGTGTGTGTTGTATAACCACAGTCAGCTCTGTGACACTTCTTTGGATTTCATTGCAAGGACTGCTCTGCCATAATTCATAGTGGTAAAAGTAATGCTCAAGTTCATGGCACAGAAACATTTTCAAGATGAGGTAAGCACTGCTTCTCTGTCAGAAGCATTGTTCAGTATCTCTCCATCATGCGTCTACATCCATCTTACCCCCCTCCAACAGTTTTAAGTTCCAAATTGTCCTTACCTTTTCCCTTCTGTCCTTATTATACTTAAACCCCTTTCACCCAATGGTATTAAACAGGACAAATATTGTTTGACCCAATTTAAGATATTACATGACCTGTACTTTACTCTGTTGAAACTGTTCCAGATGCAGAGTGTGTCCATTCCTACATGTGCAGGCTGTGGAAAACATATGGGTTCTTTAATGCATATACTGTGGGAATGTGAACAGGATTGATTGCTATTCAATGTTATTTAGATCCCATGTTAGAAACATAGAAACAGAAACTGATGGCAGATAAGAGCTGCCTGGCCCATCCAGTCTGTCCATTTTCATTGTAATTACTTTCGCTGCAGATCCTTTTTGATCTATGGCAGTCTCTTCCACCCACTTCCTTTCCCTTATGATTTCCTTGTGCCTATGTCAGGCTTTTCTGAATCCCATCACTGTTTTCACCCCACTACCTCCACTGGAAGACTGTTTCAGGCATCCACCACCCTTTCTGTGAAGAAGTATTTTTCACATCTCTCCTGAACCTACTCCCCTCCAGCTTCATATCATGACCACTTGTTCTAGGGAATCCTTTCCTCTGACGAATATCTCCCGTCTGTACCTTATTCACCTCTGGGAGGTATTTTAAGGTCTTAATGATATCCTCCCTTTCCTTCCTCCCTCTCCTCCAGGGTGTACATATTTAGATCTTTTAGCCTCTCCTCATAAGGCTTTTGATGCAGACCCTGTACCATCATGGTAACGCTCTTCTAGGCTGCCTCTACTCTGTCTGTGTCTTTCCTTAGATGTGGTCTCCAAAACTGCTCACAGTACTCCAAGTGGGTGTACCAACCAAACATCAAAATCCCTATGGCGAAATCCCCCAGAGCGACAATTTCGACAGGTTAAGAAATTGTCGCTGTGGGGGACCTGCGGGCGAAATTTCGCCCTTTCGCCATGTGTGCCCCCCCCTTTAAATCAACTCTGACTCAGAGTTGATAATCATTTAGAAGATGGTGCATGGGGGGCACAGCTCCCCGCATGGGGGGATTTGGGGATACAGCCCCCCCCCGACAGAAACACTCCAATGTTGGACAGGCAACATTTTCGCCTAGTAATATTGGGGATCTCACTATGCAGAACATCGATAGCAATGTTGTTGCATTGGCATAGGTAAACCCTCCAAGTGTGATCTTACCAATGACTTATATAGCGGCAACACCACTTCCCTCTTCCTGCTGGTGATACCCTTACCTATACACACCAGCATCCCACTAGTTCTTCCGATTGCCTTGTCACATTGTCTGGTCACCTTCAGGTCATCTGATATGATTAGCCCCAGGTATTTCTCCCCCCATTTTGTACTTCACCCTGGGTTTCTGTGTGCCCAAGTGAATTACTTTGCACTTTTTTGCATTAAACTTTAGCTGCCATACTTTTGACTACCCCCCAGCCATTTTTAATCTATTTCCATCCTTTGCAACTCCCCACCAGAGTGTCCACTCTGTTGCAGATCTTGGTGTAATCCATCCTTCCCTTCCAGTTCCTCCACTATGTTGCTAATGAAGACATTAAAGAGGACTGGCCTCAGTGATGACCCATGAGGTACCCTGCTGGTCACTCTCCCCTCCTTGGAGCAAACTCCATCTACCATCACCCTCTGCCTCCTATCCCCAAACCAGTTTCTTACCCAGGTTACCCCCTTATTGCCCATCCCCATGCTACTCAACATGCTTACCAGTCTTCTATGTGGAATGGTGCCAAAGGCATTGCTGAAGTCAAGGTAGGCCAAGTCCATTGCCCCTCCTTGATCCAACACCTTGGTTACCCAGTCAGAAATATCTTTTAGATTTGTTTGGCACAGCCTTCCCTCTCTAAAACCATGCTGTCTCAAGTCCTGCAGTCCACTGGATTCCAGGTATTCTACAATCCTTTCCTATAATAGTGTTTCCATTTATTTTCCTACCACTGAAGTCAGCCTGACAGGCCTATAATTTCCCACCTCCTACTTTGCTACCACTTTTGTGAAGTGGGACTACATCCACTCTTTTCCAGTCCTCTGGGACCATGCCAGTCTCCAGTGAACTGTTAAACAAGTCTGCCTGGTGTGCAGCCAATACCTCCCTGAGTTCCCTGAGTTCCTTCAGCACTCTTGGATGTACTTGTCTGGCCCCATAACTTTATCCACCCTCAGATTAGCAAGTTCTTTCTTGACCCTCTCCGCAATAAAGGGACTGGTGTCCATTTTCCTCCCCCCAAAGCTTCTGGTGCCTATTTCTGGTCCCTCCCTTTACACATCTACTGTGAACACTGAGCAGAAGTATTCATTTCAGAGCAGTCCACCCCCTTCTTTTTTAACCCTACAGTCCCTCCCTTTGTCTTCCTTTTCTCACTAATGTATCCTCAGCTTGTGCCTTTGCACTCCTTACTGCTTTACCTGCCTCCCTCCATTTCCACAGATACACTTCCCTGTCCTCCTCTCTCTGGGTCTCCTTTAACCTTCTGAATGCCACTATTATTGCCCTTACCTTTTCTGACATCTCCCTTGAGAACTATAATGGTCTCCACTTCCTTCTGCTTTTGCTTACTTGCTTGATATACAGGGCCTTTACTATGCCCTCTTTTAATCTGGCCCATTTGCCCTCCACCCAACCCAGGACATCTCCCCACACCAGGCACTTTTGGAGGCACTCCCCATCTTTGTAAAGTCAGCCCTTCCTAAATTCAGGAGCCTCACCCTTGTGTGGTTGGATTCTGCTGCTGTTCTTATATTAAACCACACTGTGCGATGGTCACTGGTCTACAGATGACTTCCCACCCTGATGTCCATAACACTGTTCCCATTGGTGAGCACCAGGTCCAGTATTACCTCACCCCGAGTGGGTTCACTGATTAGCTGCCCGAGGACTGCCCCCTGCAGGGAGTCCAGGATGTCTCTGCTTCTAGCTGATGCTGCAGCAGGGAGGCTCCAATCTACATCTGGCAGATTAAAGTCCCCTACCAGTACCACCTCCCCTTTTTAGCCATTTTGCCAATGTCTTCCAACATTTCTTTATCTAAGTCCTGCCCTTGTGTCAGAGGCCTGAAGACGACTCCTATCTGAATAGCGGCTCCGTTTCCTGACTCGAGGATGACCCACACAACTTGAATTCCCTGTACCTCTGTTGCTTTTATGTTTTCCTTAACACAGGATTTGACTGACAACAGGAACTTCCTGTTTGGGAGCAGGAAGTGAGTGATCACAGAGCCACCAAAGACTCACCATCCTAGAAGGGCAAGAGTAGCTCTCCGTCCCTCCCAGCTGCTGGAGATCTGACTCTGAGCAAGTAAGAAGACTACTGAGAAATATAGGAACTTCTTGTCTCAGAAGAGGAAGATCAGGAGCTAAAAGGGCACAGAGGCAGTAAGTAAGTAGGGAGAGAAAGAAATAAACAAACAGAGGAAAGAGTAAGTATTCCAAACAATAGTTAGGGGGCCAGAAATAAGACATGATGGGAGTAGTGCAGTGCAGTGGCTGTGGAGCAGCAGTCTTCCGGGAGATGTTCTGGAGGATGCAGTGTTGTCCCATCTGCAGGCACCTCTCTGGGCTGAGGGAGGAGGTTGCTCATCTCCAGGCTGAATTGGCCAGGTTTTGTGGGACTTCCTCTCCCACCCAGGGACCACCGGGGTTACTGCTGTTGCCTCAGAGGTTGCCAAGAAAGAGAAGCAGTTGGACCACAGTGGGCTCAGGGAGGGTGAGGGTGGTGGAACAGAGGCACATCCCTCCAGTTGTACCTCTCCACAATTTCTATGCCGTTCTGGAAAAGTGTGGTTCCTCTATGGAGGCACCCACAGTGGAGACCAAGGAAGATGCTGGGAACCTCAACAAAGGAGACCCACAGGAGGGTGGCATGGGACCCCACAGGGGAAGGAAACAAATCCTGGTGAGGAATTCCATTGTTAGAAGGTAGAACTGAGGGAGGAAGGGAAGAGAGAGGTAAGGTGCCTGCCTGGCACCATGGTTTGGAGGTACAGGGAGCGAATCCTCAGGATTGCAGGACCAGCTGCACAGGGGAGGGAGCTGGATGTCATTGTCCACCTAGGGACAAATGACCTGGCTAAGAAAGGGATCAGAGCAGTGCAAGAAACATTTGTGGAGATGGGGAGGGGCCTTAGACAAACAGCACGCACAGTAACCTTCTTGGAGGTGCTGCCTGTCTATGGCATGGGCGAGGCTAGGGTGCTCCACACCATGGGATTCATTAGTGGTTGAAAAACTGGTGCAGAGCTCAGGGATTTGGCTTCATTGGGGACTGGGGGTCCACCTGGAGGGATGCAGGCCTATTCTGGCATGATAGTCTGCATCTTTCCAAGAGAGGAACCAGGATCCTAGGTGATAGGTTTAAATGCTTCATTGTCAAGCATTAAAACTAGCCAAGGGGGAAGACACTGGAAAGGAGCAGGGAAATCCTAGACCCCCCAAAAATCAGGGTACTAAGTGAGGTAGACACCAACATAGAGATGTCGATTGGGAGAAACGCAGGGTAAATGGAGAAAGTGACAAATGCAATAAGGACAGGGATGGAGCAAAAAGGGGTAAGGCCATCAAGAAATGGAGGGTAATGAGTACCAATGCCCGTAGTCTGGGCAACAAGCTTCCTGAACTGGTGGCCTTGATGGAAGAGAGATGCCTGGATACCATAGCAGTCACAGAAACATGGTACACAGAGAACCATGACTGGGATGTTAACATACCAGGGTACACAACCTACAGGAGAGACAGGGAGGGCAGAAGAGGGGGTGGAGTAGCTCTCTATGTAAGGAAAGGGATAAAAGCAACTGAACAAAAGAGTAGGGAGGAGAGGAGGTACTGTGGGTCACCTTAGAGACTGGAAATGGCACCACGATCCGCACAGGGGTTGTATATAGACCCCCATGTCAGGGGGAAGGAATGGACAAGGATATAATAGAAGGCATACTTAGGATGGCAAAGAAAGGGGCGATACTGTTGATGGGGGACCTTAATATGCCAGATGTTAACTGGAGCACCTTTGCTGCAGCCACATCCAAAAGCAGGGCCATTCTCGATGCCCTTCAGGTGTCATGCCTCAGACAGCTAATTTTGGAACCTACTCATGGGGGAGCAATCTTAGATCTCATACTCTCACATGGGGACAGTGAGAGGATCTCAGATCTAGAAGTGGGTAGCCATTTGGGAACAAGTGACCACCAAACAGTATGGTTCACGATAAACTCAGCTGCTGAGTCAAGCCATACAAAAGTGAGGGTTCTGCACTTCAGGGGGGCTGACTTTGGCAAGATGGGAGAGTACCTTATAAAAGCACTAGCAAACAGGTTAGAAGAAGGGGTGGAGCAACAATGGGGAAATATCAAAACTGCCATTACAGAGGCAACAAGCCTTTGTGTGAAGCAAATAAACAAATCAAAGTGAAAGAAAAATCCACTATGGTTCTCAAAAGAGGTGGCGGTGAAGGTTAGGGAGAAAAAGATAGCATTTAGGAAGTATAATGAAACACAGAAGGAGCGGGACAGAGAACTGTACCAGTTAAGACAGAATGAAGCAGGAAGGGTAGTCAGAATAGCAAAGGCCCAAACTGAGGAAAAGATAGCCACCTCGGCAAAGAAGGGGGATAAAACCTTTTATAGGTATATCAGGGAGCATAGAAAGACAAAGGGAGGAATAGTGAGGCTGAATAGAATGAACGGTGGGTGGGCAGAGAGGGATAGTGAAAAAGCAGGGATACTGAATGAATGATTCTGTTTAGTATTCACAAAAGAGGAGGAGGGGGAGGTGCCTAATCCAACTAACAGAAGCAGTCGGGAGAGAGGGATCGATCCCAGTCCTTTCACAGAAGAAAGGGTTCTGAAAGAACTCCTAAAACTGAAGGTGAACAAAGCAATGGGGCCAGATGGAATTCACCCCAGAATTCTAAAAGAATTAAGCACAGAACTAGTGACACCACGGACTACCCTTTTTAACAAATCATGGGAGGATGGTGTTGTACCTGAGGACTGGAGGAAGGCAGATGTGATTCCCCCTTCACAAAAGTGGGACCAAGACAGAGGCAGGAAACTACAGACCTGTCAGTTTGATCTCTGTGGTAGGGAAAGTGATGGAATCACTTTTGAAGGAAAGAACTGTTGAGTACCTAGATGCCAGTGGGACACAGGACCCAAGGCAGCATGGCTTCACAGCAGGAAGGTCATGTCAGATGAATCTAATTGATTTCTTTGACTGGGTGTACAAAGTAGTAGACCAGGGAGGGGCTGTGGACATGGCCTACCTAGACTTTAGCAAGGCATTTGACACAGTCCCATACAAAAGATTAATTTTCAAATTAACTAGCCTGGGAGTGGGTCCCAGGGGTGGTAGCTTGGGTAAAACATTGTCTGGACAGCAGGACACAGAATGTAATTGTAAATGGAGTCCACTCTGATGAAAGAGGGGTTACTAGTGGGGTACGGCAGGGTTCAGAATGGGTCCAGTCCTTTTTAATGTTTTTATAAATGACATTGCAGAGGGACTGGAAGGAAAAGTATGCCTCTTTGCAGATGATACAAGGATGTGTGGAAAGGATGAGAAGGGACTTGGCAAGGTTGGAGGAATGGTCAGAAGTATGGCAGCTTGGATTCAATGCAAAGAAGTGCAAAATAATGCACTTGGGAAACAAAAACCCAGGAGATGATTACACAAAGGGGGGGAGGTAGTAACAACAACAAAAATGGAAAGGGACCGGAGGTAATCGTATCAGATGACCTTAAGGTTGGCAAGCAATGGGAGAAGGTGGTAGGGAGTGCTGGGGGGATACTGGGATGTACAGGGAGAGGCATCACCAGCAGAAAACAGGAAGTTGTTATCCCCCTGTACAGACAGTTGGTGAGACCCCATCTGAAGTGCTGTGTCCAGTTCTGGAGACCCCATCTCCGCAAGGACATAAACAGGATGGAGGCAGTTCAGAGGAGGGCACCTAAAATGGTGCAGGGTCTGCAAGAGAAGCCATACGAGGAGAGACTAAAGGAGCTGAATATGTATGCCTTTGAGGAAAGAAGGGAGAGGGGGACATGATAGAAATGTTTAAGTACCTCAGTGGAATCAACAAAGCCCAAGAGGGTAGCATCTTTCAGAAAAAGAGATGTGCAAGAACAAGGGGACACAATTTAAAAATAGAGAGGGGGACAGCTCAGGGGCAATGTGAGGAAGTATTTTTTCACAGAGAGGGTGATGGAAGCATGGAACAGCCTTCCTGAGGAGGTTGTGGGGTCTAAAACTGTGGGAGAATTCAAGAAAGCATGGGAAAGACATAAGGCAATTTTTGTGGGAAGTAGGAAGAAATAGGCTGTTAGTTAAATAGGATCTGCAGCTTATCCTCTAGGTAGGGAAATGGGCAGACTAGATGGGCCAAGCGGTCCTTATCTGCCGTCAAAGTCTATGTTTCTATGTTTCTATTCATGGCCATCAATGCACCATGTTTCGGTAATGGCCACAATATCCAGGGTCTGCCTCCGCCATGGTAGCCTCCAGATTTGGTATCTTAATTTCCAGACTTCAAGCATTGGTACACATTGCTGTCCAGATTTTGTTAGCCCTTCTCTTGTCCCTTCCCACTTTTTCTAGCTGTTCCCCCTTCCTCACCTTTTCATATTGCCTGTTCCTCTCTGCCCCTCCTCCCTTACCAATCCCTTGCTACCGTGAATGTATTGCATCCCAGTGGGAATCTATTCTCTTGGGATTTCCCTACCCTCTATTACAGCCTGTGGGGGAAGCAGTTGCTGCCTCCCCTTTGCCTTCTGCTATCCCCCCATCAGCTAGTTTAAATGTCTGCTGAAGTAACATTTAAACTGTCCACTGAGCATTGATGTTCCTTTCCTGTATGGATGCAGGCCATCCCCTTGGTATAAACTCTGATCCATCCAGGTGGAACCCCAGTCCACAATATAGTCATACCCCTCCTCTCTGCATCATTTCTTCAACCATAAATTGAAGACCTTAGTATGAAGCTCCCTTTCCTTCCACCTGTTGTAGACAGGCAGCACTTCCATTAAGGCTAGAGTGCAAGCTATCTGCCTAAGACCCTTTCCCAGCTCCCTAAACTGCTCCTGCACAGCTCCATCCCATCCAAAGCTATGTCATTCATCCCCAGGTGGACAATGATATCCAGCTCCCCCTTCCTTTGTATTGCCCAAATGATCCACTGGATGCACTTCCCTTCCCTCCAAGCCATTGCACCAGGTAGACACTTTACCTTCCTCTCTACTCCTTTTCCTTCTCCCAACTCCATCCCCCTGACAATAGAGTCCTATACCAGAAGTTACTTACTCCTTCACTGGGGTCCTCCTTCCCCCCAGAGACTCCATTCAAGTGGACCCCCCCACATCCTCACTGTCCACTACCTCAGGTGCCCCTTCTTGGCAGTCCCACTACACCAGAATGGTGTAGGAATCTCTTAGTGACACTGGCTGGGGATTGTACCTGTGACCCACTAAAACCCAGCCTTCCAGATCCCACCACTCCTGCCCTCCTTGAGCCCATCATAGTCCAACCACTCTTCCCTTCTGGCATCCTTTGAGGTAGTGGTATCTGGCCAGGTGGTCCCTGGGCAGGAGAAATGGTCCCTGGACTCCTCACCAATACAACTTTGAATCTAGCAACATTCTTCTGACTCCCAGACCATACCACCTGGAGCCTTAAGATCTGTTCCCTCCAACCACAGAGGCACACACAGATGGGACAGCACCACAGTCTTCAGAAAGTCTCCCTGTAGACTGCTGCCCCACAACCACTGCATTGCACCACTCCCCACATTTCCTTTTTCCTGTTCTTCTTGTACTTCCTGTCCTCCTGTCCTAGACCCCAGTAGAGCTATCCTACAAACACCGAGTAACCCCAAGCCCCTTAACCCTAAAACACATTAATTTCCCAGCAATCATTTTACAGCACATCTCTACACACTAAAATATCCAGCAACCATTCAACAGTAAGACCCTGAACCCTGAAACACACTAATACCTAGCAACAGTTTACTGGCAATCCCTAAAACTCAGAAACACACTAATACCCAGTAACAGTTTACCAGCAATCCCTTAAACCCAGAAACACACTAATACCCAGTAACAGTTTCAAAAGTAAGCCTCCAAGCCCACTATCACATTTACCTCCAAAATGCTTATCTAGCCTTCAAAGTACAGCCTCCCTACAATGCAACCCCCAACAAACATACCTGGCATCTGATGAGCAGGGGTCCACTTGGTCCATTTCGGTCAGCTGGGGAGCAAGGTGGCCAGCTGCTGGCTGCCTCATTGGGCTGACTCTGGTGGGCGGACTCCAGTGTCCTTTGTGTGTAGGTCCTTCATGCAGGGGGCCACAGCACAGGGGGCCACTTGGTAACAATGTCTTTTTAAAGCAGGCAAAAGGCTGAATGATTCCTAGAAGAGCACTCCTGTTGGTTCCCTGGAGGTCGTGGGGTGTCTCATCTTTGGTGACTAGATCCCTCCTGATCCTCCTGTTGTAGCCAAGCTCCAGTTCTGTGGTGCAGCGACCTGCTCAAACCATGGCTTGCAGCTCTCTATGAAAGGGAGGGAGAACTCTTGGCTTTGTGCAGAGCCTCCTCCTTTTGTTGATCTGGTAGTGGAGTGAAGTGAAAGCAACAGGGCAGCTGGGAGTCTTTAGACCCTGGGACTGCTTCCTTCTTCATGAAGCCACACTCCTATTGGTTCTCTGAAGGTCAGGGGCACATCTTCTGTTCAGAGATTGGAGCGCTCCCAATCCTCCTGTTGTGGCCAAGTTCTGGTGCTCTGATGCAGCACTTCACTCAAACCATGGCTCACAGCTCTCTGTGAGAGACAGGGAGGGCTCTTGGCTTCAGGTAGAGCCTCCTCCTCTTGCCAATCCAGCAGTGGAGTGCAGATGTTGGGACTGGAGGATGCTTTTACACCAGAGATTTGTAGTATTGAGAGATATCATGACTGGGTCATGGGACTTAGAAAGGGCTAGAAAGGGATATAGTGTTCTTATTGCTGCTCTGGCTAAGAATTTCATCTTGCGTTATTGTTAAGATGATAAAATTCCAACATGGAGAGAATGGCATAGTGAGCTGTTAGGTGTTCTAAATGTAGAAAGGTTTATAGACAATGTAAGTAATCAATCTGGGTCCTTCTGGAGGCACCAAGGACCCCTATATGCTACCCTTTCTATGATATAACACACTATGCATATTAATGTCATGTTTGTTTGTCACTTTTTTATTTATCTGTATACTTAATGTCATTCAAGGGTGTATTTTGGCTCTATGGTGCTCCGAGTGGGGGGTTTAGGGGAGGGTTTTACTGGTCATTTGTTTTCTGCTTTGTATATTTTTTTTATTGTATTTTCTTTGTTGGTTTTTTTTTTGGTTGCTGTATGTAGTGTTTTTGTATAAGTTTGACTATTGTATATATTGTTCTTGTTTCGTCAAATGCATAAATATGTGCGTTAAATAAAAAAAAAAGGAGTTGCAAGGGGACCTGAATAGGTTAGAGAGGTTGTCCAAGGTTTGGCAGCTGAACTTCAACGCTAAGTAGTGCAAGGTGATGCACAGAAGGAACAAGAACACCAGCACGGAGTATTGCATAGGAGGTGTTTAGTTGGACACTACATCTGAGGACCTGGGAGTGATCATAATCAACTCTCTAAAACAATCTAGACAATGGACAAGGCCTACAGCAATGCACCCAGGTTGTTGGAGTGTATCAGGATGGGATTTGACAGCAGGAGGAAGGAAGTGATGCTGCCTCTCTACAGATAACTGGTGAGGCAACATCTTGAATCCTGCACCAAGTTCTAGAGCCCCCACCTAAAAAAAGACAGGCTATAGACACTACATCATAGGGTAATCAAAATGATTTAGGACAAGCAGGGCAGGTTGTATGAAGATCAGCTTAAGGCTCTGAACATTTACTTGCTGGAGATCAGAAGAGAGTTCATGTCCATGAAAGGAATTAACAGGGTAAATTGTAGGTGAAATATTCAGCAGGACTAGCAAATTAAGAACACGAGTACATGAGTGGAAGCTGGCAGGGGGGAAATTCAGGAGGGATGTGAAAAAGTATTGTTTTACAGAGACAGTGTTTAAGCTAACAGCCTACCAGCAGTGGTGGTGGGTACAAGACATAGATAGGTTTCAAACATGGCTGGGACTGAGTAAAATGCTTAATAGTTACATAGGGGGAAGTAGTAAGTCTGGGGAGGTGAGTGCAATAACTCCAACTGGACATCAAGTCCCGTGGTAGGATAGGGTAAAACAGGGCAGACTGGATGGACCAGTGGTCTTTTTCTGCTGACATTTTTTATGTTTCCCTTTTATGTATTTATTTAGTCTTTGGTTACCAGGTAAATGTACTGATCCAGGGGACCGTTTTCAGGCATGACCCGGGCTAACAAAGTGGCACAACAATATTACATACAGGTGCAGCAGGTACAGGTACAGATACTACAAAGTGTAAAATAGTTTGTTAAAATACAATATTTGAATAGAAAAACATATTTTATGTCCAATAAAAAACACATGTGTAGATTAGGGGATAAATAATTCTTGTAGGAGACAAGAATTACTGTGCAGGTCAGCAGTTAAGAACTGCTAGGAGTAAACAAGAAAAATAATTGCAAGCCTAAACATCAATACTTGCCAACCCTTGGTAGGGCACTGGAGTGAGTGTAGGCGTAAGTCCAGGAGAATCAACTTGGCAGTGACAGTAAGGCAGCAATGGAGGGGGATGCGGAAAAAGGTGTCTATATTACAGTTGCCAGAAAGCCATCTACAAGAAAAATGTATTCTAAATGGAAAATATTCTGAGTCTGGTGTATTAGCAATTCCAATGCATAAGGCATTGCTTTGATTTTTGAATATCTGTTACATCTGAAGTTATTAAAGGGGGATTTTCAGCAGCAATAAGAGCCTCAAACCCAAGTGTGAGGCTAATCCTAAGTAGCTCTTTGTGTGCAAAAACACTTTTTTACGACTATGGGCGGAGCCTACTGGAATATTGCATGTACAAAAGGAGTGATGTCATGTTTTCTGTTCGTGGAACTGACTGAAGGTGTAAATAGTTTCCTCCACCTTACCCTCCTCCAAGCAATGTTTTCCACCCTCAAATAAATACGCTTTCATGTTAGTCAATGGTTGCAGGGTACTATTTTCTTTCTTAAATGGGTGACACAAGAACTGGAACCTGAGTACTGGGAGGCAGCAGAAGGCTTTTTTTTTTAGTAAGATCCACCTCCGCCTCCACCCCAAACTTTTTTTCTGATTCATGTGGGAGGGGCATGAGATAGCTCTAGCATGCTGTAACAAGATACATTAGTTTGGGACCTTATCAACTAACAGACATGCCTTGGCAGTGGAGAACAGAGCAGAAGATATTTAATGCCTTCAAACTGACTTAAAAATCTTTTGGAACAAATGATTATCAGAGCCACCTGGAGCCTCAGAAGGAGACCTAGACACACATCTAACTCTGTAAGAAATTTTTCATTTTTTTTGTGGGGGGGGGCTGTGGGATTCAAACCCAGATCTAACTGCCCAGATCATCAATGCTATAAAATGTTATAATTACCAGATTCTAGCTGTTTTCTTACAGAAACCCCACTCAGTTAGATTTCAAGTATTTGTTAAATTGTAAATGTAGGTATCAGCATTCTGTTAGTAGTTAGTGCTGATTGTAGTCTGTGACAAGATCATTTTTTTTATAAATGAAATGTATGGTAGGAAGCTGAAAACAGACTTTGGTGATAAAGTGTGTTTTTTCTTTAAAGTTTGAGATGTATTAGAAAACTCTGAACAAGAAAACAATTGGTGATTTTAAAAGCTATTCTGATCAGAGCTGACATAAAAAAAATTATATTTTTTATTTTATCATGGACTCTAGAAATAGAATGTCAGCATTCACTCCATTAAACCTGTTTTTCAGATTTTTTATAGTAGCTTGCCAAGGTAATCTTTCCAGAATGCAATCTGTCATGGGGGGAGGGGTTGAAATTGTTTTAATCATAAAGCATTGGTATTACTAATGCATTTAGAAATACAATTTTTAATTGTATTTACAGTTTAACATGCAGTTTCATGTCAGGGCAATTTTTTTGAAGGGGTTCAAATTATTTTAAACATGGGCACAGTACTTGGTAAATACAGCCTTTGATGATAAAGTGTATTTTTTTCTTTCAAGTTTGAGAAGTATGTATTATATATGAGTGTAACTGTTTTGTAAATGGTTAAGTAGGCAGTGGTTTAAGGCTCTGAGCTACAAACCTAGAGACCTGGGTTTGACTCCCACAGCCCCCACTTGCACACTGTGTGACCCTACGCAAATCACTTAAAGTAGTAGTCCACCCAGAATGTGCAAAAAACATATGTTATGTAGAGTGTTTTGATATGTATGTTAAGTTCTAGTGTGTCCTTCCTCTGTCTGCAATTTGAGTTTTTCCTAAATTGCCTGCTAGCTGTATGGTAGTTTTACAACCTGGGATTCCATAACAAATAGTTTTATTGGCTTTCTTTCTCCTACGATGCCTCGTCTCATGTGACAGTGATGTAGCCATGCCCTTAGATTTAGCATGTGTACTGCTTTAAAATTAGTTTAGCAACAGCAGAGCCTTGTAACTGTTCTTATCCAGGGAGCACAAATGTCAACAGTTAGTTTAGAAGATACCTGAAAGCTATCTAACTGGGGTTTCTGTAAGAAAACAGCTGCTGAATAGCTTTAATTCATTATTTGTGTTTTTGATGTTAAAACACTCCTGCTAGCTAAACCTGATGCACAGAGAAAATAAAAATAGTGAATTAGAGCTATTTAGTAGCTGTTGTCTTACAGAAACCCCAGTTAGCTTGCTCAAAGGTTTGTAAATCTGATCTTTTTAAATAAATAAATACATGTTTATGTCTAAGCCCATGAAACACCCTTATCTAGTTAATGTATTCACAGTCGTAGTGGCTCTGCCAGATCTTGTTTACTTACTGATCACTGCAGTGTAGTAGATTGTATCAGGCTAACTTCATTGACTTGTAAGCTGACATTTTCTGTAACCAGAAATGCCAGACTCCCCTGCAGCTGGCATCAGAGGAGGGTTGCAGTCTGCAGCTGTGGGAGATTCACTAACCTGCAGTGAATGTCATAGTTTTTTTTATTAGCTGTAATCTTCTGTTTGCTGGTCTGCTGTTATCCTGGGGCTAGGTACAATCACAGAGGACTGTGCTAAGCCCCATAAGCACAGCAGGACCAGCAAACATATGATTTTAGCTTACAAAATCTTTTAACATGTGTACTGAGGGCTATTGAATGCTATTGAATCTCCTAGCTCTGCAGCCCTCCTCTGATGCCAGCTGCAGGGGATTCTCAGATTTCTGGTTACACAAAATGGCATCTTAGAAGTCAACACAATTCTATTATACTGCAGTAAACAGTAAGTAAAAAAAAATAATGTTTTTGTACATAATGTGCAAATTGGGATCAGCCTCACACTTGGGTGTGAGGCTTTTATTGCTGACACTTCCCTTTTAAGCCTCAGCCCTCTACTTTAAAGATTAATTTGTCTGCAATCCTTGTCTTTAAGTCAAATTTTTCAGCAAGTACTGGGCCATCATGCCCAATGTTTAAGACTTTCTTTATCAGCCTCAATAAATAGCACCCCCTTCAATTAAACTAGTTCCCACATGAAACTTAAATCTGGCTTTAGCTCAGTTAATGAACCATTTATTTGAGCCCAACAACTCTTGTGAATTAAATACTTAACCTGGAAAACTTTGCTTCTGTTTGCTATCACTTCAGCTAGGAGTGTCAATGAGTTGCAAGTGCTCAGTATTTACCCATAATACCTGGTATTCCACAAAGACAGGATAGTCTTGAGAACAAATGTTTACTTCTTAATCAAGGTAATATCGAAATTTCATTTGAATCAATCCTTAACACTACCAGTGTATTTTCCAAGGTCACATTATAGTAAAGGAGTTAATGAACTCCACTCACAGAATGTTAGAAGGTAAGAACTGTGGCGTTCAGGAAAGATGACAAAAATGTTTGTCAGTTATGGTGAGGTGTTCAAGGAACACCCGACATCTAAAAAAATCTAAATGTATTTATTAATTGCAAAAGTTTTACCATGAAAGGCATGCTGAGTTGGTATCAGCTCTCTACCAAATGCATCCTGGGTGCAAGGGGAAGAAGGGAGTACAGTTCATCAGAGAATACAGTAAGGTGTAATTACAATATATACAGCATAAACAGTAAATAAATCACAGTTTCATCAAGACAAGAACAGAACAGTTCCACAGAAGTGGCACTAGTACACAATTATGCAGCGCAGCAAAGTTGCAGTCAAGGAGGCAGTAACAGGGCAATTTCTGGAATTTGAAGTCTTGAAAATGGAATTTCATTGTTTTAATGACTGTAAATCAGTGGCCTTGACAATAATGGATAGCAGTAAAGTTGCAGTCAAGGAGGCAGTAACAGGGCTGGGCCATAAAACTGCATTTAGTCGACATGCCTTTGCCCAATTATATCATTTTTATCAATCATTAGACCCATTTAAACCTTCTGGCACTGCATACCATTGGCAGAATTGTCTTTCTTTAGCTTGGGGCTCATAAGACTGGCTTATAACATGGGTTGCCCAGAGCGTGAAATCTCATTGGTGGACAGGCTCTGCATAGCCATGCATTAAATTCCCTTTTTAATGAATGGTTTTATGGAGTGAATCAGGGGATGAGTAGCCAACTCTCATTAGCTGTAGAGATGGCCAAAATGTAGCAGCAGCCATTAAGTGATCTGAGAGAGCAAGGCAAATATTCTTTTCTATATTACATGAGCCGCTGTCACAGTCCTAATTGCAATCCATTTCCCACTGTGTATTGCACTCTATTGGCATGAAATAGTGAAGCTAATGTTGTATAAGTGTCATTTGTTGTGAATGTATGTGGGTGCCATGCAGCAGAGAGCATTTCTCATAATCGGGGTACATATGTGCCCATTGGAAGAATGGCACCCGACAGAGCACAGCCGTACAGCAGTCCTGCTCCCACCTGCACTGTAAACGGGGGGGGGGGCGACCAGGTGGAGGTTACACTGGGAGGCATGGCTTCACAGTGTTGGAGTTGCTTCTGTCTGTCTTTGTTTGGGGGGTTGGAGAGCAGCTGTCAGGTGAGACAGGGAATGCAGTCATCGGGGCAGAAGATAGCACCCAGTAATAGTGGCTGCAAGTGTCCTTTGTTGTGTATGTGTGCAGATGCCATACAACTGACACAGTTATCCATGTTTTTGAGAGAAGGAGAGAGAGAAGTAGCTGGAGGATCTCTTCATCCATTTCCATTCTTCCCCCCATGCCCCCTCACAGCAAATCAATGAAATGGCCCTCCCTCCCAGAAAGGAACCTCAAACAGTAGGTTGCCTCTCACAGGCTGCCCCATGTCCTGTGCTGGCTTGCTGTAGTGGAGAGTCACTGGCTGCTCAGCAGTGTTAAGCACCCTGTCATTTACAATGACAGCAGCATGACTGGGGAGACCCCCCCCAAGAAAGAGAGAGAGACCGCGCGGTACATGGAGAAAGAGAGAGCGCGAGCAGTAAAGAGGGAACTGCAAGGGACCCATGCAGCAAGCCGTGCAGCTGCTCATGCTGTGCACTTCTGTGTTGGCCTGGCACCCACTGGAGAGACAGAGAGAGCGAGAGAGACAGAGTGAGAGAGAGAGAGAGAGAGACTGTATGCGAGTAGGATGTGCTAGCAGTCCCAAGATGGGACACCACAGTGTAAATGAGACACTGGGGTACTTGGAATCAGGGAACTGTGTCTGTGTGTCTCTCAGTCTCTCTGTGTCTTGACTTTGCGATGTCAACCTGGTACGCAAAAGTAATCTGCAATTCTGTGCAGTGAATGCCCTCCCCCACACACACACACACGGAGAGAGCGAGCAGGGAAATGTGGTGCATGGACAGAGACAGACATACAGACAGTGACAGGGAGTTCAGCAAATGTAGTGCCAAATTTCAGCAGTGTTCCCTCTGTCTGTCTTGAACTGTCTTCTTTCTTTATGTCTGTGTGTGTATTTGTCGGACTGTGCAGGAGAGACACAGACAGGCAGGAAAGTAACCCCCCCAAGCAAGCATGACAACACAGTGGAGAGAAAGAGAAAGAGAGACACACACACAGACTGACGGGGAGATCGGTACATGTTGTGTGAAATTTGTGCAGTGTTCTCTCTGTCTCTCTTTGTCTTGCTAGCAGTTGTTGCCATTCACTCCATTTAGCAGTGGAGCCACACACAGGCATGAGAGTGAGGCACAGGACACCTGATTCAGGGGACTGCTTTTCTACTTGGCAGGATACAGTGACATTTCTTGTGTTTTTAAGAGAAATAAAAGTGTTTCTCCTAATTTGTGTTATTTTTTTCTGAACCCATTTTATAAGTGCAATAATCCACTCCAGGGTGTGAGTTTATAAGTATTTAATGCACACCTGGGGTGCTGTGAGAACACTCAGTCTGCAGCCTTGTGCATCAAAACACACCCCAGGTGTGCATATAAGTGCCGGCCCCATGGCATTGGGTGATGGGGGAGGGCCTGGCATGCTGACGACCCAGGTTCACACCTGAACCTGGGACAGCAGAAGCAGAGGCCGGTAGGAAGGGCTTAAGAGCATCCCTTGGATGCTCTCCTCCTGGGTGGGAGGGCCAAGTGTGCACCACCCTTGGGCGGCTGGATTCAGCATCGCAACTTGTGGCATGGGTGACCACATGTTGGTTTTGCGATTTGCAAGGATGACGCAGCGTGCACATAAGTGGGCGGGGGAAGAAAAAACAAGAAAAAAAAAAGGCAACCTAGCCATCCAGATGATGGTGGTCCATTCTCCCATCACTGTGACAGCCCAGGATGCCCGTGCTGTGCCCTCATTGTCCCCCAGGCTCCAGGCACCGATAGTATCCCCTCCCGGTCATGACCATGGGAGGGTGCCCTCCTCAGCGAAGGGATATGTCGGGTCAGCTGGTGGGGTAGCAGGATGAGGGGTAGTAGATGGGAGGAGTGTGGCAGTGGGGCTTGGCAGCCTGAAGGAGAGGTTGGCTAGGCTGGCAGGGGGTTCAAAAGCATAACACAAAAATAAAATGCCAATAAACCCGCACTCTATCGTGGGTTATTGCTAACTTAAGGTCTGGGAGGACTTGTATAAAATTATTAAGCAGGATTGCTATAAACAGACTCTGTTTAAAATTTTGCATAATATGTACTTTACTCCTGTATGTTTGTTTAGAATGGGTCAGCAGGATCAGCCCCGCTGCTCCAGGTGCCATAAAGAAGATGACACTCTTCTTCACGTGCTATGGCATTATGAGAAAGTGGCGCCATTTTTGTCTACTATAAAAAGTCAGTTGGACCCCTCTTTTGCTTTGGACAATTTGTTCACTGCAGAGATCTGTATTTTAGGTTAGTTCTGTTCACATATCAAAGATACTACATAGCTTTGATTTTGGCTGCCGCTAAAGTTATTATACTGCGGCATTGACTCAATGACTAACTTCCTGCCTGTCTGAATGACATCAGGAACTCCTCAGCACCCTGAATCTAGAGCTGCACATTGTTAATGTCCATCATAAATGTTCTTCTTTTCTTGAAAAATTAGGTCCATTATATGCCTGGTTAACAACGCTGTAAACGATGTATATAGAATACCCGGTGTTCTTTTGTTTTTTTTTCTTTGTTTTGTTGGGATTGGGGGTTTTCATTGTTATTAGTTTTTCTGGGTTCTTGGGGCTTCTGGGGGCAGTACTTGTTAGGGGGGTGGGAAGTTGCGGTTGTGGGTTTTCCTTATTATTATTTATATCTTATTTATTTATCTACTTTGTATTGGTTTTTGTTTTGGTGTTTTTCTGGTTTCTGTTGCTGAAAATTAATAAAGTACAGTTAATGAAAAAAATACATTTAATGCAAAAGGGGACTGGGGGTGGGTCATGGGCATTTGCTGGTGAAAGATGAGAAATCATGAAGAAGGACTTTGAGAGACTAGAGGGAGGAGGCAGTGATAGAGAGGCATATTGAGGTGGATAGTACCCACAATAAATTTCTGGTACAACAAATCAGGGAAAGATGCCCCAGAGGGACTCAGGGATCATTCAGCAATGGACACTGCAGTATCAGTGGTAGCAAGGTGAAGAAATGTGCCACTGGCAGAATTACATAAAGCTGTTACCTGGTAAATACATTCATGTACCATTATTATCTAGATACTCAGGCAAGAGTGGATGCTAGGTTTGGGATACAAACCAGGATACCATGCTCTCACTAATAACAGGAAGTGGGTGCTGCTAGCAGGTCATGCATACACTGGAACACACAAAAAGGTACACGTAAGCACAAAATAAAAAAGCCAAAGTACAGGCAAATAGTCATGGCCCAGTGGCACTGAAGGTTCAGGCTCTGGATGTCACACCCCACTCCATGCTGGCTGCCAGAGTTTGGGAACAACCTCAGATCACCACGGGTTGGTGAGGAGGAGAGCTGAGAATGGATCAAGCAGCCACCAAACAGCTATCCTCTCTTGTATAGGAGTGGCGGGCCAACTCAGCTCTTGGCTGCCACCAGGTGAAGGCCTGGTGGTAGCACCGATGCACGAGTGGCAGCCAGTAGTCAGGGATGGGGGGAGCTGCAGTTCCGGGATGCATGTACGCTTCCATGAGAATACAAAACCTGTGCTGCTGTGGCTCAAGGAAAAACAAGGATATAGATCCTCACCACTACTACTGGGCCCTACCCATACCTGTTCTCAGTTTACCTTGCTCAATTTGCACTTGCTCCTTATTTATTTATTATTTATTTATGAGTTTTACCAGGAAGGCATACTGAGCAGTGATGCTCGATTCCAGATGCGACCTGGTATTAGCAATTTTTGGACTGTGTGGTATTTGCATTTAATTTGTATTTCTTGCATTTCCAATGTATTTTGTACCTTCTCATATGTTTTGTGAACAAAGCATTTTATTGTATCTTTTGTTATGTGTAGACACCTGACCATTCTTAAGTCATGTAATTTGTATTGTATGTATACATCTGTGCCATCTTCATGGCCCAGGTCATGCCTGCAAATGGTCCATTGGATCAGTGCACTTACCCAGTAAACAAATAAATAAATAGGGACCCTAGAGCTAAATGACATCCTGTGCATCTCCCCAGGCCTGTACCACTGCCTGGATGCCTAGAGCATCTGGATTTGGAACTCGGGGGGAGGGCAGCCCTGCTCCTTCTGGCCCCATCATGGGGGCTCACTCCAGGTAGGTCTAAGGAAGGTGGATGCTGGCCATGGGGAGGAGGGAACAATAGCAGATGAGCTGCCTAAGGGGTAAAAAAAACTATATAAAAACAAAAGAATATTGCCGAAAAGGGTTTATAGAAACCAAAAACAAAACAGACAGCACTAGAAACCTAGAGCTCATTTTTTTATTTTTGGCTTCAATAAACACTTTCGTGTAATACTGTTCAGATTATTTGCCTCTACTTTAGGTTCAGAATATCTTTCCTTCAGAACCTATTTCCTAAGTAATCTTAAAACCCTCCAACCCAGGTACTGCTTAAAGCCTATACAATTTTGACTTAGCAATTCACATTTACATCACTAGAAGGAAAATTTACTCACTGTGCTTCAAACGACCCTTCCTTGTCTCCTCTTTTTAGGATAAGTAATTCAGTTCTTCAGATTAATAATTGATGCTGTTTAAAAATGCTATATCTTTTAAATATTGTTCTTTATTACCATTCATAATTGATACATTAAAATTTTTCAATAATATACAGTAATTGCAATATTTTTTCAAATTAGGTCTTGAGTCCTCTTTGCCTCTTTAGCTCAAAGATCTACCATTGGAATACTGGGAGACTTGAGACCAGCCCAGAGCAGACAGCATCCTTTGAAAGAACATTCTAATTCTGGTATATCACATTATTAGCATTTTATAATAATATCAGCCAGGGTCTTGATAATAAACAACAGATGGATGTCATTCTACTCGACTATAGTAAGGCCTTTGACAAGGTCTACCATGGTAATCTAATTAAAAAAATGGAAACATTAGGGTTTTCCTTTTGTCTAACAAACTGGATAAATGCATGGTTGACAAATAGAACCCAGAGAGTCATCATAAATGACTGTGTCTCAAACCTTGGTGCAGTTACTAGTAGGGTTCCTCAGGGCTCAGCGCTTGATCCCCTTTTGTTCAACATTTACATAAGCGATATGAAAATAGGTCCCAAAAACTGGCTATCCAAATTTGCTGATGACTCCAAACTGGAGAGTTTTGTGGATAATTCTCATGACTCTGACTCTCTTAAACTAGATCTCCAACACATCGAGAAATGGGCACTAGACAATAAAATGGACTTTAACACTGACAAGTGTATGGTTTTGCATTTTGGGTTACACAACCCACAAAAAAAATATTATATAAATGATATCTTAATTAAATCAACAAATAAAGAAAGGGATTTGGGCATTCTGGTTAATTCAAGATTGTCATCTACTGATCACTGTCTAAAAATAGCAAATACATCAAATGGTTTAATTAGACAAATTAAACGTTCCTTTGTTACAAAAACCTAACAATGTCTAATACCCCTCTATACGGCATGTATTAAACCACTCATTGATTATGGATCTCCCTTTTGGAGCCCTTATTTAAAAGGAGATATAAACCGGCTTGAGAGGATTCAAAGATGAGCAACCAAGATGGTCCCAAGATTATAAGATTCCCCCTACCAGATTAGACTTCAGACTACAGGGCTAAATTCTTTGGAACATAGAAGAATCAGAGGGGACCTACTCTTAGTTTTCAAGATGATGAAAGACCCAAAACTTATGAATAAGTGTGGACTAAATTTAACTGCAAGGTAAACTGTACCAAGATGCCATAATAAACAACTTACTGTTCCAAAAGCAAAACCAACCAGAGATTACATTTCTTTGCAGTCAGGGCATGGAGACAGTGGAATAAACTTCCACAGGAGTTGGTCGATGCAAATAGTGTAGAAGTCTATAAAAGGGTCTCGATAATTGGTCAAACCAAAACTGTGTGTTTTAATTTACCCACTCTGTGTGGGGGGAAATTTAGATGGGTCTCTGCCTTCTTTTTTCCTAAATAATCTAGTAAACCTAGTAAGGTATACCCAGCAACAACAATTTGAATCAGAGAAAAATAAAGCAACAAAATGTTAGCAACAAACAGTAACAATCCCTGTGAGTACAAAAGAAAATAATAACACACAGTAAACTGCTTAGCCAAAAGAAGCCTTAATCCTGTTCCTTGTTGTGTGGTAAGGTTATTTGCTCTGTCCTTTCAATCAACCTAGAAGAAAAGAGCTCAGGTGAAGCTAGGTGCCTTTGCCAGCAGACCTAGTCTTCCACATCTAAGATATCAACTAACCTGACTTTTAACCCTTCCTTCTGTTGGAAGTTACTAACAGTTTGTCAGCTCCACCCCCTAGTTACACACCTAATCCCCTGGAAGGGCCATGGGAGGAAAGCAATTAGCTCCTTCAATGTGAGAAGGAGACTGCAACACCTCTGAGACAAACCAAAAACCTTTCAGCAAAAAAAAAAGAGGCAAACAGTAGTTTTGCTTAGCCTAATGATAAAAAGTCAAAAAAATGTAAGCAACACCTGTAATAATTTCACAGAAGATATACTCTGTAAGAAACACTTTGCTACAAAGAAAAATAAAGCAGTAACAGAAGATATACCTTGCAAAAGACAATTTGAATCAGAAGATTACAGCAGTAATCTGTAAGCACACACCTGTAGGCACACCCTGTAATAATGCAGCAGGAGGTATACCCAGCAAAAACAATTTGAATCAATTGTGAATACATCCACAAGAAGAAAAGCTACTACTATAGTGAGTAAGTTTTCCTCGCTGGCTTTAGCCAGATCTGTTTCAGGAAATGCAGCCTCCAGCTTGGGGTTCTACTTTGGTAGTTCACATCTGCCACTTATATTGATGCCTATGAGAAGAAAGGTACCTTGACAATTCCTTTTTGGCCCAGTGGTATGGCTGTTGGCACTGAAATTTTGTGTTGGGTCAAAAGGGCACCACTAAAAAGTGAAGTGATATCCATATGAACTGTAAATATTTATTGCTGTTTAAGTTGTGTCCATGCTTTTTAGACATCAAAGAATGTGGCAGCCTCTTGTCATTGCCAGGCATATTTCCTTACCTCCCATTAAAACCTGTGGAGACAGTTAAAATCTCAGCCTTCTGGCTTTTCAAACCTATGGCATAAAGACGGGGAAATCCAGTATCTACCAGGTAGATAGCAAGACATGTTTTGTGTGTGTGTGTGTGTGTGTGTGTGTGTGTGTGTGTGTGTGTGTGTGCATTAGTAGTGATGAAGTTGCACAAACAAGCATGTTTGTAGTAGTAGGGTGGCAAACTAAATTTGCAGCTCTACTTCCAAACCTGGAAGTGAGATCCAATCCTGAAACTGGCAAAAGTCCCTAGAGGACTGACAGTTGTCTGGCATAGGGTGTTGCCAGCTGCCCATCCAAGGGTCAGTAGAGGGACTCCTAGCAGTAGAAGCTGTGACTAAACTACCAGCCAGGTGCAGGTCCCTGGAGGGGCTTCCAGCAGTGCAAACCTTGATTCAGTTACCAACTGCTCAGCTCAACTCATGTAATAGGGTTCCCAAACAGCAAGACTCTCATTAGTCAACTGCCACCCAACAGGGCTGTTTGAAGGGGCTCACCACAGTAGAACCCAATCTGCCAACCTGCCTGGCACAGCTCTAGATGGGGCTCCACAGCAATGTTGGCACTTATAGAGGGGACTCTCCAGCAGTGGGACCCCAATCAGACAACTGCAGTGGATTTAGGAGGGAACTCCCCCACAGGCTGCAACAGCAGGACATGGACTGGAAAACTGCCACAAGTAAGTTGTCAACTAGTTCATTGGGGTTACAGTAATTGTGTCAATTCAAAGTGCTGCTCTAGGGGACTTCTAGTGACATCAACAAGCAAGATGGATGCCTATCTCTAAGCTCCAGCTTTGATGAGATTCAAAATCAACATCCATCCATCCATCCATCCAAGGGTGATTTGTGGTTAAAAAAAAAAAAAAGATTGCTCTTGAGAGCACAGTGATTCCGCCTCATAAATCAGGAGGTGTAAGGAATGGCAAGTCAAAACCTTAAAGGACAATGGTGAGAAACAGGAGCATCAACTACTCACCCTTGAAGGCCTCAGACTGCACAGTCTGGCAGAAAAGGAAAAGGAAAGAGGCTTCCTCAGCAGCGCAATCATATATCAAAAAGTTGATGCAAAGAATCAACTCAAAGGTGGTTGACAAAGATATGAAGAGACTGGAGCACTGCACAGTAGCGGTCAAGGAAGGCCTAAATGAGCTCAAGGAAGAGTCACAGAGCAAGATAAAGAGAGAGATAATTAACAAAGCATGCAGAAGATGCAGAGGCATGTGGCAAAAGAAAAAATACTATTTGACTTTACCATAAGATGTGAGCAGGGGGACGTGGATACTTTCCTGTAGACTCACTTCCCCCTCCAATCACCTCCTAAGCCCTCCTGAGCCAGCTATCCTTCACCAAAATGGCTCCTGCTAGCCTAGCTAATCAGATCGCATGGATTTGAATTTGTGCTCAGGGCTTAAAACCCCACCAAAATCAGGGGTGAAAAAGACTTCCTCAGCCTTTCTTCTGCTCCAGACCTGCAATGGATGTTGCACCTCCTCTGCTTAAAATCATTCTGATCCTAGTGTTCCTCTGCGTTGCAGTCCAGAGCACTAAGGACATTATCTAGGAGGACTCTGCTTGGAGTCAGCTGTCAGATGGCCATGCTGCTCTACTCTCCTTCCATCTCACAAGTCTCCCTCTGTTCTTCTCCAGCGCCTTTTAGGGCTTGCTTCATGGACTGCACTAACTGACTGCACCAAGAGACTTCCTGAAGCACAAAAGGGACTGTTTGCTTACTGTACATCTTATTCAGCTGTTTTCATCACTGCATCCCTGTTTGTTTTTGCTTGTTGATTACTCTGATGCCCTACTAAACCCAGGCATCCTAGCTACACCCTGTCTGGGTGTAGCCTAATTCTAGTTTTACTCCTCTAATTTTGCAGTGCACATTTTATTCAGCTGCTTTACCACCGGATTGCTTTGGTTTGTTGATAATCAGTTAACCTAGTGTCAGCCTACCTGGTTAAAGTCATATTTCCAATTCTCTTATAAATCATTTTGTTTGCATGATATTATTCAATTAGCTTCATTATTGCATGCCTGTTGCCTTTGCAAAGTGATAATATTCAAGTACCATACTTAATTATTGTATAGCCCATCTGGGTATAGTCAAATTTTCCAGTTTCCATACATAATTTTTGCATTGTACGGCTTCATTTGCTTTCACTAGAATATGCAGATTGACTTACTAGTTGTTAATTTTTAAGGGGTGACCTAGCAAAACCTGCCTGAGTTAAGCCTTATTTCTTCAGTATATACCATTACATATTTCATTAGCCTACTGTACAGTAGTTCTGTTTTCCAAGCTGCACCCAGCAATTATGCTACTTGCTTTCCTCGCCCTATCCTCCCCTATCCCCACTCTCTCCTATCCCCCTTTTACCCCACCCATTCTAAACTCCTGCCCCCACCCTCCTATTCTCCCCCCTCTTCCTCAACAGTCACCCTGGTCTCTGTTCCTCCCCCTCCCTGAACCTTCATTTCTCTACCATTCCATCCTGTCCTTTCACCACCTCTCCCCCTCCTTCTCCTCCTCAATATAGGGGACACAAGTCCCACTCCATCCTTTGTCTCCTTCTGCTCCTCCTCCTCCTCCTTTCTGGTGACATGGAATCTAAACAAAGTCATTCCCCCTTCCCCATGCTCTACTCATAGGGTGTGTGACACTTGTACAGCTGCTTCTGATTAATCTATGCTTTTTGTAATATAAAAACGTATTATTGAGTCTCTCTCATGAGACTTGCTGAAACAGCTTGTGGAATGACACCCCCCCCCCCAGGTTTTAGCTACAAGGTGTTACTTGGAAGGCCAGGAGATAATTATAGGCTAGAAGAGGCCTAAACTAAGCATCTACTGTTTATCTAGCTTATTTGTAGCTTGCCGGCTACTAGGATGGGAAATCATGAGCTTTTATAATGTTTAGAGGAAGAGAGCAGGTTATGATGCTTTAGTGCGAAGTCATAAAAGATTCTTTGATGTATCCTGGGAAGAAGAGCTACTTGAGATCGAAGAGGGGATGTTATTTAAAGAAAGTCATGTGGGGACATGAGTTTTGCTGAGGTCACCTTTATTAATTTACCTCCTGCTGGATAGACATCCTGATTGCATAATTTTTAATAAACAGAGGAGGAGTTGGGTGACACCATGGAGAAGGCAGGCTCAAGACAGTGTTTTAATTTTGCTGTGAGTGACCTGTAAAGACACACACATGTTTGGACTCTCTTGACAGCAACATCTGTCTATCACCACTATTAGAAGAGATACATTAGATATATAAGTCTAATTGTCTGGGGGTAGGCATTTTGCACTTGTTTTAACCCTTGTTCTTTTAAATGATTATATGTTTTTGTGATATATGGTTCTGTATTTATATTTTTTATCTATTTTTAAGTAAACCTCTACTTTAGAGACTACTTGGTGTGCCTTTGAAATTCTTTTTCTAGACAAGTGAAGCATACATGGTTAAAGCTGACACTGTACAAAGCTTACTGATTTTACCAAACTAGGAAAAGGTAAGAGTTTATTCTGAGGTCTTTAATAGAGTTTTAAGGGTTCATTTTGTACGCCTGGTTAGGTGCCCATAGACGAAAGATATCTGGCCCCCCGAAGAGCAGAATTATCTGAGCCTGTACATTGGGTCCACTAGCAAGAAGTTCACAGTCTGAATCCCTCCAGAACTTGAGACCAAAGTTTGATTCAAACCCACAAAACAGACAGGAGGGTTACCCTATTCTGTTAACTGTGAACAAGACTGCGCTCGGAGGTTGGCACTGTGGGAGCAAAGGGCCTGACCTGCTGAGTGGGTTTGTGACAGATTGGTTGGCAGCGGTGTGCATAATTTTAGTATTACAAGCTTTTATTGTTCAGTGTGTCAGCTTGAGACCATCAGCTCACTTGCAAAGAAAGAAAAAGGCAGTGATTTATTTTTAAAAAGGAGACAGAACTGTATCAATTGGCATACAGTCAAGTTCCTACCCATTTTATTGTTTTTCTAAAGTACAAGTCAGAGTAGTCATAGTTAGGGAAGAAGATGGCTTCCAACTACAGCAGGCACACTGTGGACTAATTAAAGCAGTTGTGTGGGGACAGAGGAGTCCTGTTCGAGGTGAAAGCCACCAAACAGAACCTTGTGGATGCCCTGATGGTAGCAGATACCCAGAGCATCGAGTCACAGACAGTGACTAAAAAGGACCAAACCTTGAGTGTGGCAGGGCTAGCAGCCAGTGCAGTGTCCAGATCTGATGAGGATGGCAACAGGGACACTGCCAGTGAAGGGCCACAGCAGCAGGGGAAGGTCACCAGTATCCTGGATCCAGAAGTACTCAGGCTGCAAACTGAATTGTGCAGAATGGAGCTGGAGTTCCAGGAGAGGGAGAGGGAGAGGGAGAGGGACCATGAACAGTGGGAGGTGGTCCATGAGGCAGAGCGAGAATGCCGAGAGGCAGAGCAACAACACCGAGAGGCAGATCAAAGAACAGAGAGATGCAAACCATGAGGAATGTGAGCACTAGCGAGCTGCAGAGGAGAAGAGGGAGTGGGAACAATGAGAGGCAGAGTGGGAACAGCGGGAGGTGGACTATGAGGAGTGTGAGCGCCAGAGGCAACATGAACTGGAGAAGCTACGACTCCAACCACCAGCACCAGAGCAGGTAAGTGGCTTGGGTTTAACTGGGACTACAGGACTGGGTTACAAATTGAATTCCAAATTGATAGCCGAATATAAAGAGGGGGAGGATATGGATGCCTTTTTAAATTCTTTTGAAAAAGTTTGTATTCAGGCTAAAATTCCTAGGGAGTCCTGGAGCTTGCAGCTATCCCCGCTACTTACCGGGGAAAGCTCGGGATGCATTGGGTCAAATGGACAATGAGGACAGTGATGATTACAGCAAATGTAAAGCTGCACTGTTGAAGAAATTTGAATTAACTGCTGAATCATACAGAGCTAAATTCTGTAAGCTCATGAGAAGCCCTGACATGAGCTACAAGGAGCTAGCCATGAAACAATGTCAGTTTTTAAAATGTTGGTTGGAAGGAATTGGAGCAAACTCTGTTGATAAAATTGAAAATGTGATTTTGTTAAAACAGTTTTTCTGGGCATGCCCAGCAGAATTGAAAACCTGAGTGGAGGACTGAGATCCCAAAACAGTGTAAGAGGCTGCTGAACTCTCGGACCGCTATGCCAAGAGCAGACCTGCTCTGAGAGCGAATGGGGTGGGTGTGGCAGCACAGAAAGGGAAAAGCGTGCCTTCAGGGCAGCTAAAACCCTCACTGCCTCCACCAAAACCAGTTAGCCCCAGGTTTCAGAGAAAAGATTTCTCTGAGAAAAGAAATAAATATTGGTTGTGTAAAGAAACTGGGCATATTGCCAGACAGTGTCCCAAAAAGGTGAGCAATACACAACAGGGGACTAGGAAAGAAGTGGGTTGTTTGTGTGTCCCTGGAAGCATGCCTGTGAACATGAGGGAATACATGCACCCAATCATGTTGAATGGTGTACAGACACAAGGGTTAAGGGACACAGGGGCCTCCCTGACCTTGGTAAAGGGGGATCTACAGTAGCAGCCACAGACACTGCCAGGTATTACCCAAAATTTCTGTGATATTTCCAGAAATATCTCCTGCTTTCTGCATTTCCACAGTAGGGGCAGCAGAGAGAAGCTTCAGAAATTTCATGAAATATCTGGAAATAGCTGGCAATGTCTGTGGCTACCGCTGTAGTGGAGCCTGGTCAGCTTATACCCAATAAATATGTCACTGTACAAGACTTTACTGGTGAAGAGAAAACATTGCCCCTCGCTAGTGTTCTCCTAGACTGGGGTGAAACAGGGTGAACTGTGCAACAGGTGGCTGTAGCCAAAACCTTAGCAGTGGGTGTAATCCTGGGCAACAATCTCAAACAAGGGATCGTGTGTGCAGTTACCCATAGCCAAGCGGCAAGGGAACACTGTAGTTCCCTGGACCCTGCAGAAGCCATACCGAAAACCACTGGGGGGCTGGTTTCCCAGCCTGTGTCTCCAGATGGGGAGACTAACGAAAAGGGGTAGAAATTTCTCCAGTAGTAGTTAACCACACAGCTACAGAGGGTTACTCCGAAGAGGGAAGGGTGACCCATTGTCAGAGGGTTGGGATTGACAGTGATCCTGAGTGCCTTGATGTTTGTGCTAGAGACCCTAGTTTAGCAACTGAAGGGGACCTGTCCCATGCCTTGGGAATGTGTGAGGGGTTTGCAGGTGCTCAGAGAAGTGACCCTAGTCTAGAGAAGCTGAGGGCTTGGGCAGACTCTGATGGGGCACAGGGAGGTGACGGCAGACATAAGGTTTATTGGAAAGATGGAGTGATGTATACTCAGGCTGTGCAGACATAGGTAAGGGGTGCTAGGCAGGCAGCTTGTCGTTCCCAGGGATATTGTGAGCAGTTGCTCAAGATTGCACATGATATTCCCTTGTCTGGTCATCTGGGAATTGTGCACACTATGCAGCGGTTGGCCCAGAATTTCTATTGGCCTAACTTCACCCAGCAGGTGAAGGAGATACCGGCCTTGTCACCGTGCCAAGAATAGGAAAGGTAGGGCGAAAACCCAAGCGCCCTGATTTCATTGCCCATAGTGGAGGAGCCATTCCAGAGGGTGGGAATGGATATTGTGGGGTCTTTAAATTCCCTCAGCTCCTCAGGGAAGATATTCATCCTGACTGTGGTGGATTATGCCACCCGGTACCCAGAGGCAGTCACCCTATCCTCACTGAGGACAGACAAAATGGCAGATGCCTTACTTGGGATTTTCTCCCATGTTGGGTTTCTGCCAGAGGTTATCACTGATCAAGGGGGTTCCTTCATGTCAGACCTGATGAAATGTTTATGGGAGAAGTGTGAGGTGGTGCAGAGATGCACAACACTGTATCACCCACAAGCCAATGGGCTTGTGGAAAGATTCAATTGTACCCTGAAATCAATGCTCCAGGCATTTGCTGAACAGCATGGGAGGGACTGGGAGAAATACCTTCCCCACCTGTTGTTTTCATACAGGGAGGTGCCCCAAGCATCAACAAGATTTTCCCCCTTCAAACTCTTATATGGACGCTGGGTATGTGGGCCCCTAGTCTTGATCCGGGAGGACTGGGAAGGCAAGCACGCCACCAAGGGAACTTCCATTGTGAATTACGTCCTTAGGTTTAGGGAAAGGCTGAAGGAGCTTATGGGGACAGCCCAGAGCAACCTGGCAGCTGCCCAACAGAAACAAAAAGTGTGGTATAACTGCAGAGCCAGAGCTCACTCGTACATGGTGGGTCAGGAAGTCATGGTCCTTATTCCGGTCCGGAAAGACAAGTTGCAGGCTGAGTGGGCAGGACTGTACAAAGTAGTTAGGAAGGTAAATGACATGAACCATATTATAGAGTTACCTGACTGAAGACAGACAGAAAGGATGTACCATGTCAACATGATTAAGCCATATGCAAATAGGGCTGACATGGTGTTTGCAGTGTGTAGTCCTGTCGAGGGGATAGATGAAGGAGACCCCCTTCTGGACTTGCTGGAAGAAAGTAAGTGGGAGTCCTCAGTGGAGGCAGTAAAATTGTCTTCCTAGCTGACCCCGGACCAGATCCAGAAAATAAGGGAGGTTTTAGCAGACTTTGCAGCATTGTTTAGCACCAAACCTGGACTAACCCCTTTAGTGACTCACGATGTGGAGA
The DNA here is from genome assembly GCA_016271365.2 of Neoceratodus forsteri. Lineage (NCBI taxonomy): Eukaryota > Metazoa > Chordata > Ceratodontiformes > Ceratodontidae > Neoceratodus > Neoceratodus forsteri. The sequence goes on from CM057451.1 coordinate 766,268,295, forward strand.
CAGGAACACAGACACCCATACAGCGGACAGCATATCGGGTGTCAGAGGCTGTACAAAAGGATATTAGGAGGGAAGTGGAGGAAATGCTGCATTTAGGGGTAATCCAGAGATCCCACAGACCCTGGGCCTCATCCATAGTCCTTGTGCCCAAGCCAGATGGCTCTACTTGTTTCTGTGTGGACTATCATGGACTGAATGCAGTCATGAAGTCAGACACCCACAAGATGCCCCAGATGGATGAACTCCTGGACAAGTTGAGGGGGGGGCGACCTGCCTTACAACCATTGACCTGACCAAGGGGTATTGGCAAGTAGAGTTAATGGACAGAGCTAAGGAGAGGTTGGCCTTCATCACTCCAATAAGCTTATTTGAATTTAAAGTAATGCCTTTTGGAATGAAGAATGCCCTGGCCACTTTCCAAAGGTTGGTGAACCAGGTATTAGATGGTGCTAAGGAGTATGCCGTGGTGTACCTGGATGACGTTGCCATCTTTAGTGCCAGCTAGGAGGAACACCTGTCCCACCTCAGGGAAGTGCTGGGCAGGATACAGAGGTCCGGGGCTCATTGTCAAAGCCGGGAAGTGCCAGGTGGAGATGGGAGAGATGGCATACCTCAGGCATGTGGTAGGCTGAGGACAGCTCCGTCCTAACTAAATAAAGATAGAGGTAATCCAGGCATAGCTCAAACCAGAAATGCTGAAGCAGGTCAGGAGTTTTCTTGGGACAGCAGGATACTATAGAAAATTTGTACCCAATTACAGTGCCCTGGCTGTTCCCCTATCTGACCTGGTAAAGAAAAGAATGTCAAAGAAAATTACCTGGGGACCAACCTGTGAAGAAGCCTTTACCAGATTGAAGGAGGCACTGTGCAGTGCTACTGTTTTGACAAGTCCTGACTATAGCAGACCCTTTATAGTTCAGACTGACGCCTCAGACATGGGTATTGGGGCAGTACTGCGTCAGACATCCAGCCAAGAGAGGGATCACCCAATAGCAAACTTGAGTAAAAAGTTACTTCCCAGGGAGCAGACATACTCCACAGTGGAAAAGGAGTGTCTTGTCATAGTGTGGGCCCTAAAGAAATTAGAGCCATACTTGTATGGGCAGCATTTTGTGGTACAGACTGACCACAACATCCTGGTTTGGCTGATGCAAATGGGAAAGATGAATGGTAGAATGCTAAGATGGAGTCTTGCTTTGCAAGGGTATGATATGACAATATTACATAGGGCTGGAGCCAAAAGTCAGAACTCAGATGGCTTGTCTTGTGGCTATGAGGAGTGAACTGATTTGGGAAGCTCATCCCATGCAGGGGATAGAGCCCCCAAATTCAGTCTAGGTGGGGAGGATTGTGATGCTTGTACAGCTGGTTCTGATTAATCTACGCTTTTTCTAATATAAAAATGTGTTATTGAGTGTCTCTCATGAGACATGCTGAAACAGCCTGTGGAATGACCCCCCCCCCAAGGTTTTAGCTACAAGGTGTTACTTGGAAGGCCAGGAGATAATTACAGGCTAGAAGAGGCCTAAATTAAGCATCTCCTGTTTATCTAGCTTATTTGTAGTTTGCCAGCTGCTAGGATGGGAAATCATAAACTTTTGTAACGTTTAGAGAAAGAGAGCAGGTTATGATGCTTTAGTGTGAGGTCATTAAAGATTCTTTGATGTGTCCTGGGAAGAAGAGCTACTTGAGATCAAAGAGGGGATGTTATTTTAAAGAAAGTCATGTGGGGACATGAGTTTTGCTGAGGTCACCTTTATTAATTTACCTCCTGCTGGATAGACATCCTGACTGTATAATTTTTAAAAAACAGAGGAGGAGCTGGGTGACATCATGGAGAAGGCAGGCTCAAGACTGTTTTCATTATGCTGTGAATGACCTATAAAGACACACGTTTGGACTCTCTTGACAACAACATCTGTCTATCACCACTATTAGAAGAGATACATTAGGTATATAAGCCTAATTGTCTGGTGGTAGGAATTTTGCACTTTTTTTAACCCTTGTTCTTTTAAATAATTGTATGTTTTTGTGATATATGGTTCTGTATTTACATTTTACATTTTATCTATTTTTAAGTAAACCTCTACTTTAGAGACTACTTGGTGTGCCTTTGAAATTCTTTTTCTTGCAAGTGAAGCATATATGGTTAAAGCTGACACTGTACAAAGCTTACTGGTTTTACCAAACTGGGAAAAGGTAAGAGTTTATTCTGAGGTCTTTAATAGAGTTTTAAGGGTTCATTTTGTATGCCTGGTTAGGTGCCCGAAGGCAAAAGATATCTGGCACCCTCCCAAACAGCAGAATTATCTGAGCTTGTACATTGGGTACGCTAGCAAGAGGTTCACAGTTTGAATCCCTCCAGAACTTAAGGTTAAAATTTGGTTCAAACCCACAAATCAGACAGGAGGGTTACCCTGTACTGTTAACTGTTCACAAGACTGCACTCAGAGGTTGGCACTGTGGGAGCAGAGGGCCTGACCTGCTGAGTGGGTTTGTGACAGGGTGCCTTAGCATTTTGCACCTCAGTGCTAGGCACCTCCTCCCTATACTGGATCAACTTAATGTCTTGGTTTCTCAACCCTCTCCTGACCACCTCTGTATCTCCAAATCCTGGCTCTTCTCCAGAATTCCTGATTCTAGTCTAGCCCTTCCTGTATACCACCTTTTCAGGCTGGACCATGGCAAACATGGTGGTGATGTTGCCCCCTATGTCTGCCAGAGCTCTCCTGTACCATTACTGTTAAGGAGGCTGTACCCTCTCCCCATGAGTTTCTCCATTGCTACCCTTTTCTTTCCCTCTACTCCACCCATTTTCATTGGAGTCTGTTATGCCTCACCCAAAATCTCTCCTTACTTGGACTCACTATCTGCCATTACTTCATAATCTTCCTCTGATGAACTCATTCTCCTTGGGGATTTCAACAGTAATTGTTTTTTCTCTGCCTCCAGGCCTAGCTGTATTAAGATTGAGCCCCTAAACCTCCCCCAGTTAATTATGAAACTCATCTAGCTCAACCCACACTCCTATAACCATGCCCTCCTGGACTGGGTTCTTTCCTCACAACCTCACCGCAACATTGCAGCAGATATTCTGCCAGATGCCTTTAGCAACCATTGCACAACATTTTGTGTCATGAAAGTCTAATGCCCTCCCTCCTCCCCCAAGTACATTTGGTCCTGGTCTTTCCAGTTACTAAACAGAAGTGCTCTACTAAGCAACCTTGCTGCAGCTGATTGGTCCCCCATCCTCTCCACCCCAGACATTAATGTGACCATCAAACTTTTCCATTCAAAATTTACTTCCATCTGGGACAAGCACACCCCCATCAGAAAGTCCAGGGTTAAGTCATCTAACCATCACCCCTGGATCACCTATGACCTCATTGATTTGTATAAGTCCTGCAATCAAACCTGGGCCCAGTACAAATTATCCTGCTCCCTTTGTGACCTCCTCTCTTACAGGGTGCCAAGAAATACCTGCACAAAGACCATCCACAATGCCAAATCCCTCTCTTTTAAGGCCAACTTCCAAAACAATTTTTACTCTGCAGCCAAATTCTGGAAAGTGATTCACTCCCTTTTTGATTCCCTAGCCCAGTCTGCTCCCCCAGTCCTCATGGTTAATGGTTCACCTGTGTCCGACCGTCTGTCTGTTGCTGTTTACTTCAGTGTGTTGTTCTTTACTTATGCTCTCCCCTCTCTCCTCTGGCTCCTCACTTCTCCACCATCTCTATCCTCCTCCGCACCCCTCCCTTCCCTGGGGTTTCATTCCTTCTGTCACTACCAGGAAAATCCTGTTCATCCTTTCTTCAATCAACTTGTTCAGATCTAGCCCTGATGGTCTGGACCCTAAACATCTCCATCTTTCAACTCTAGCCATTGGCTCTTCCCTTACTCACCTCCTTAACTTCCCCTTTACCCTCTGTGCTGTCCCTCAGTCTTAGAAGATTGCCAAAGTTCTCCACTCCACAAAGGGGGTGATCCCTCCACCCCATGCAACTTCTGACTTATCTCTCTCCTCCCCTCTCTTGTGAAGCTGCAGGAGATATTGTCTGCTCCAGGCTTGCCAACTTCCTCCACTATTCCAACTTTCCCTCCCCCTTCCAGTCTGTGAAGCACCAAGCCACCGTCTCCTCCCTGCTGTGTGTCACTGACTCCATACTCACTGAGATGGATCAGGAGTACATCGCAGTGACCATTATCATTGATCAGGCCAAAGTCTTTGATTCAGTGGCCCATCCACTCCTCGTGGACAAGCTGAGCTCAGCCAGCCTCTCAGTCCCTGCTGTTGACTGGTTCATCCCCGCCTGTACCTCTCGGGCTGACAGCAGTCAGTACAACTAGGAGATATCATGTCCCCTCCCCTACCGATCCAGGCTAGGGTTTCACAGGACTCCATCCAGGTTTCTAGCCTTTTCTCCATCTTCCTCAGTGATCTTCTTCTGCCTGTGCCAACTGGTATATTCAGATGTATGCAGATGAAACAGACCTCTACACTTCAGACCCCTCGATCACGGCAGTGGAAGTCTCACTCCAGCAAAATTTCCACAATGTTCTGAGTTGGTTCCAGTCCAATCATCTCTGGGTCAACACTAAAAAGACGGTGTCCATGACCTTTGGCACCTGCCGGAAACTGGCCAGGCTCGCCCTCATCCTTCTTCACCATGGATGGCACCCCTCTTAAAGTGATTCTCTCCTTCAAGTATTTCAGTGTGTGCTTTAATAGTAGTCTTGACTTCTCTGTCCACATGAACACCATCCACTCCAAGCTCTGCCCCAAGCTTGCAGCCTTGTACCATAACAAAGACTGCCTGTCCCTGCAGGTCAGCCAGGCATTGGTTACTATAATGGTGCTCCCAGTAATTGACTAGGCAGATGTTCTCTACGGTACTGCCCCCTTCAGCTTCCCTAATCAGACTGAACACCCTCTGTAATGTCTCCTGTTACTTTGCTACCAACCCCCCTTCCCGTAGTCACCACTGCTCCCTTTAATCTTCCTTATCTGTCCTCCCCATACCCTCACATTGCCAGTCCCACTGCACCTCCTTCATCTCCAAATACTGATTTGGGTCCCTACCGTCTTTCCTAGCTGCACTCTTCTCACACATTCCCTCTGCTTTATACTCCCTCCACTACAGTTATCCACACACCTTCTCCCTCTCCCACTTTCTCTCCTCTGCCCAGCAGTCAGCCTTCTCCTATCACCTCCCCTCCCTCTGGAACAACATCTGTTCACTCTTTATTGTTATTTTCATTGTACCATGTTGAATTGTCCACTGCTGCACTTTATTTTTGGAATGCTTCTTTACTACTGTATGTAACTTATTGTAATCCTTTTCCCGGGTCACACCTGGAAATGAGCCTTGGCTCAGTGTGCCTTTCCCTGTAACCAATTTTAAAATAATAAATAATTAGCTGGTTCAGGAAAGAACTGGAAATACTAGCAGGTAAAGCCTGGCCATCAAGAGAAACATGTCCAGCATTGAGGCCCAAGGAAGAGGCCCCCCAATCAATACTGTTGAAATTCTCGAGGCTCCTAGTAAAAGAAATGATACAGAAAAAGGCTTGGAGTAAAAAAAGACCTAAACTCAATGGAAAAAGTATTTGTATTGATTAGGGCTACCCAAGTGCCATAACAAATAAAAGAAAGCAAGTTCTAGCCATAATAAAACAGATCAAGGAGAAGGTCATAATGACACAGTTCAGGTGCCCAAGTGAGCTGGCCATACACTGGGAATCTGGAGTAAAAAGCTATGCATCCTTCCAGGCCTCAAAGCAGCTGCAGAAAGGGGGGGATAACATTACCAAACCTGAAGCATGAAACATATTAAAAGATGCTCCAGCAAATGGTATGGGAGTTTACAGGACAAGTATGGCAGCTTAGATTCAATGCTAAGAAGTGCAAGGTAATGCACCTGGGAAACAAAAACCCAGGGGAAGAGTACAAAATGGGGTGAGATACTAATAACAACAAAAAGGAAAGGGACCTGGGGTAGTCATATCAGGTGACTTAAAGGTGGGCAAGCAATGTGAGAGGGCAGTAAGGAGGCTGGGGGATACTGGGATGCATAGGAAAGGCATCACCAGTAGAAAACAGGAAGTTGTTATCCCTCTGTACAGACAGCTGGTGAGATCCCATCTGGATTACTGTGTGCAGTTCTGAGACCAAATCTCCGCAAGGACATAGACAAGATGGAAGCTGTCAGAGGAGAGCAACTAAATGCTGCAGGGTCTGCACCGGAAGACATATGAAGAGAGACTAAAGGAGCTTAATATGTATAGCCTCAAGGAAAGGAGGAGGGGGACATGATAGAAATGTTCAAGTACCTCAATGGAATCAACAAAGTCCAGAGGTAGCATCTTTCAAAAAGAGGTGTGCAAGAACAATGGGGCACAATTTGAAGATGGGGGCAGCTCAGAGAGTAATGTAAGGAAGTATTTCTTCACAGAGGAGTTGTGTTTGCATGGAGCGGCCTTCTGGAGGAGGTTGTGGAGTCAAAAACAGTGGTTGAATTCAAGCATGCATGGGACAGTCATAAGGCAATTCAAGGGGATGGGGGTAGAAAGAAATAGGCTGCTGGTTAACTAGGATCTGCAGCTTATCCATTAGGTAGGGAAATGGGCAGACTGGGTGGGCCAAGCGGTCCTTATCTGCCATCAAATTCTATGTTTCTATGTTTCTAAGAAGGCAGGAAGAGCAGGGGACTGAGGAGTGGCCCCTCTGAATCGCAGTACAAGGACTTGTAAACAGTGTAAACAGTGTTCAAGGGTCTAACGTCAGCGCAAACATCATAAAAGTTATAGATTGCAAATGAACTACCATGAATTTTATTTATTTATTTAGTTTTTGTTTACCAGGTAATTGCACTAGCCATAGACATGACTATTTTCAGGCACGACCCGGGAGGATACAAAACAACAAATACAGGGAAGACATTCCAAATACAAGTACAACAACCAAATCATTACACCAGTTTACAAGTAGGTTGCAAGGAATGTCGAAATACAAGTACAACAACAAAATCATTACACTGGTATACAAGTAGGTTACAAGGAATTAATGAAAAACAAGGAGGTACATATCAAGTAACTGGTGTCCTAGACTGGACTAGGCAGTGACCACTCTTCCTGTGAAGCCTGAAACCCTGAAGGCTATGGAACTCCAGTTGGCTTACCTTTTCCTGATCTCCAATCTATGGTGACTCCCACCCGACCTTTTGAATTCCCTCATTGCAGCATCTGAAATGATGTGCTGGCAAGAACTAACCAGAGAGAAGATGGATAACATCATCGTCAAGTGCCCGGGTTGCCAGGGTTTTTTGTTTTGTTTATCTTGAGGGGGAGAGTGACCTAGCTGAGGAGGCAGTGGGAAGTTGAGCAGTAAGCCACACAGGTAAATCAAAAGCACTGTTGCCCTGAGAAGCACTGGCTGCAAGGCCTAAGGGAACCAGAAACAGACCACCGCTGCTGAAAAACACCCACTCCAGCTGACCTCCCAGGAGCCTCTCCCACATCCATTCACCAGTAGGGTAGCTGAAATTCCTACTCCTATACCCCTTGGTACAGGACAAGGAATGTCAGTGGACTTCTTGCTGTTCACAAAGCTCACCAGGCAACAGAAAGGATGTCCAAGGAACAGTTAGTATAGCGAGTGTTGGGATTCAGAGTGCAGATGCTTCTCCACTAGGGAGACTTGGTTTCATAATATTGGTTAAATTGTTTGTTATAGTTGTACTGTTATTTGAAAGTTGTTTTTCTGTCGAGCTTTAGTTACTCTTTTATTGTTTTGGGTACACTTGGTGAATGCAGCATTTGTGGCCAGCAGCTATCACTACTGACCTCAAAACTACAGTGCTGTTATAGTCAGGGAAGGGAAACACTGCATAGGGGACAGCCATGCTAAGGTAAGAATTTTACTGGAATCCATCAGTCTGTTTCACCATAGGGACAGTTAAAGTGGTATCCTTCAAAGTGGAGGGAATTAATTCAGAGGTTAAATGAGCAAACACCCTCAGGGACTTAGTTTGGTTAATTGTGGAATAGGTCTCCTGCAAGAAACCCCACATTACAATGTGAGAACATGCCAAGCTGAAGAGAAGTTATGTGGAGGAGGTAGTGGTAGCAGACCTCTATACACAGGAAAGCATTCCAGATCTTGAGTCCAGAATCCAACAGTTCTTATGGGAAATAAATCTCCTTGAACTCAAAGAAGTTGAAATACAGGAGCTAGACAATCCCTTCACTCTGGAAAAGCTAGATGCTGTACTCAGGCAGCTTAAAAGTAATGAAGATCCAGGCCCAGATGGCAATGTCACTATGCACTATAAGGCATTTAAAGCAGAGTTAGCTCCCATACAATTAAAAGTATGCAATGAATGTCACATGGCTGATGAAATGCATGACAGCTCGAAAGGGGCCATTATGACAGTCCTTCCTAAGCTGGAAAAAAACATATCCTAATGTGGGGGTAGCGATCAATATTCATACTATACCAAGATGCAAAAATATTTGTGAAAATAACAGCAGACTCCAACAAGTTGTCCCAGTCCTGGTTCATCCAAACCCATCTGAATTTATTCCAGGAAGACACCTGCATGACAATATCAGTTGACTAATTATGGTAATGACAAATACCCACAGGAAATTGGGGCAAGGGGTTGTGGTTGTGTTAGACACCAAAAAGACATTCAACTACCTTACCTGGAGTTTCCTGGATGCAACCTTAAAAAAATTCAAGTCTAGGGAGAGATTCAGGTCCCAGATAGATGAATTCTACTCAGACCCCTCTGCCCAAATTCATCTGAATGGAACTACAGTATCTCAGAACCCCCTCCCCATAAAGTGAGGTACAAGACAGGATCGCCCCTTCTCTCCCCTCTTATTCGCACTAAGCCACTGGTGGTCTGGATTAGATCAAGTGATAGTATTAAAGGCATAAAATCACTATCAGGAGCACCTTGTAAATAGGATTATGTCCTAATGGTGTTATGTCATACTTTCCTTACTAAAAATAAGGATTTGACTACTACTACTACATAAAAATATGAAGTGAAGAAAACTTCTTTTCCCATTATGTTGATGGTACCCTTCTGTATTTAAACACAGTAGAATTCAGGCACTCACCATTCAGTAACAAGTCTCCAGGCAGCTTTAAGTAGAAAGGTATTTTATTGATCACATGATGGCAAAATAACAAACAGGGTATAGACTGACTCCTGACAAAACAACACCCTCCTAACATGTTTTGGACTTTCCAAACAGTCCTTTATCAAAGGCTGGCACTCAGGACAAATGGACATACTTAAATAGGCATATTCTAATGACGTCACAATAACATATAACAGAAACTACTTTGCAACTGGGTAGAACATAAAGCATCATTATTTGAAACAGCCATAGGTAATTACAATCATATCTACTTAATTCATCCACGTAAATATCAGCAAATATAGAAGGGAAAAAGGAAGGGGTGGGTGGAAAGGAAAGGGTATTTACAACATTATAAATAAATAACTGTATTATACAATAAATATGTAAAAAATCTATCTGATCTTAAAACTGGCTCTGCATAACCACTAAGAAAAATATTGACAAAAAACATATGTGGAAAAAGCTGATGTCTTGTTTATTTTGTTGATGACGTTTTTCAAAGCGTGCCTTGTGATTGGCCACTTTTTGACTGTGGGAGGGCAGAACAGTTTTCAAAACATGTCGGCTGTCTCTCACTTAGTGAGAGTAATTTCCACCTATCCTACAATAGGCATTTTGTTTGTTTAGTTTTACATTTAAATCATGATCTGCTTGATCCTGCTTTCACACAGCTCTACAATCAACTAACAGGTAAGACTCCTATGAAGCTTCTTACCAACACTGTCTGAGCGAGCGAGTCTTCACTGCAGTGGTCCTGGAATGAGTGAGTGTTCAGTATAGTCATTGGGTGCCCATTGTTGAGCCAATGGATTTTTGTAATCAGATCCATATATTATAAAAATAATAGACAGCAGAGTGTATCTTACAAGGGAGTAAAATCATCTTGAGTTTCTGGGGTAATAGGAACCTCTTGAATTTTGCTCTCAAAGTTTCCATGTCCCCAGAACCTCTCGATGGTATTACTCCCTTGTAAGACACACTCTACTATCTATTATTCTATTTATGATGTATGCAGAACGTTTGTTACTGTCCAAAAACAATCATCTCAAAACCTTGTAATCCCATTGCTGTGACGTAAGGCTCCTGTAAACCCTGCTTGAGTATGTCATATCGATGGGATTACAACATAGGCACCTTTGCACATGCGCGTCTCTAGTGCTTTCCTAAATATGCCGTTGACAATGAAATGGGAGAGCCGCACCAAGGTATGAATGTTTGTAGGACGCTGATCCTTGATGGTGCTAAAATAAGTAATTTTTTTAAAATACACTCTCGGTTTGCAACAGAAAGGCTCAGGTCTTGATCACGGGGTGTGGGTGGGGTGCAGGGAGAAGCATCGAGCAAGTCTGACCACTAGGGCAAGGCAAAAGTAATGAAAACAAAAAAAAAAGTCAAATTAAGTGGAATTAGCTTTTATAGCGTATAGTGCCCATACACTATAAAAGCTAATGGATGGCCATTGGACAATAATGCTCTGCAATCACTTCTCAAGGTTTCAATAACAACAGTAAACCTCTTGAGCTACGCTCTCAAGGTTTACCATGTTGTCATGGAAACCTCTTGAAGTGATTACAGCATGGTTATTGTCCGATGGCCATCCATTATCCTCTATATTATTGTAAACACCCTGTTAACCTGTGCTGGAGGCTGTGTGGGCAGGAGGATTGCCATGAGCCCATTTTGTGGAGCTGCACCAAAGTGCCCGACTTCTGGGGTGGAGTGAGTTTCACCATAGGCAAAAGGATGGGTACTCACGTACCGAATACTTGTGCATGCTTAATTCTGGGATAACTCCTTGAGGGGATTGGGATAAAGGGAAGATTTACCTACTCAATATCCAGATAGTGGCAGCAGCCAGATCCATCCCACAAAAGTGGCTTAAAGCTGAAGCCCGGGATAAGGCTAATTGGCTGACCATCTGCTCACAAACTGAAGCTATGGAAAAGCTGATGGCCCTTTTACACCTGCAGAAAGACAAATTTACCTCACAGGCTCACAGTCCAATCCTTCACAGAATTCATGTGGGAGAGGGAGAGGGAGAGTATATCACTCTTAGAAGGGCTAACTGAGGATGCCTGAAATAATTTAAAGGAGCACTGTGGTTGACATCAATTGCTTATTAATGAGGTATGATCCCTTCTCCCCTTGATGACATGTATAACAAAATAACTCAGGATATTAATGGCCAAAGAAATACTCAGAAAATTGTCAGATTGTAAATCTACCCATATTTTTAGCTGTGTGATTTTTTTTCTTTCTTTATGACAGTCATTCTTACTTTATTGAGTTTATTTCAGTCTCTTTGTACTTTGCTTCTGCCATACTGTTTGCATAGTTATATGGTTTATTTAATAGTAATGTACTGTTATATGTTGAAAACCTTAACAAAAACTACAATTTAAAAAAAAGTTGAAGTGCTACTCTAATTTATACTGCAAGTGCGTTAACTAAAGTGCATTATGTTGGTGATGGGGGAGATGAGGTAACATGATTCTACTCATTTTACATCATGTGATGCGAAGAAACCTGAACTTGTAATTACTGTTATTGAGGTCTATGAATTAATGGGTGGATTCCTTCAGAATGGAAAAATAAAGATGGAACATTCTCTGGAAGAATTAGTTATGTGTGGCTGGTTTCTTGTTCACATGACTTGGATTGCCTACTCACCGTGGATCCACAGCACGTAGGCAACCCTAAGTAAGAATGCTGTATACGGGGGGGGGGGGCCCTAGGACCCTCAGTGGCATTCATGGAAGGGACACATCCAAACTCAATCCCCTGGTGGATTGCACAGCTATGCATGCAGACAGTCTGGGGTGCATCAGGGGACATGCCCACACAAAGCCCCATTCATGAAGGTGCAGAGTGCTGGACGGGGGGGTGCAGGCTACATGGGCAGGTACCGTGCCATTGCCATTATGTACCCCACACACAGCACAACTGTCAGCTGTGGCAGAACCTAAGCCTCCCTATCATTGCCACCCCAGCTCTCCAAACAGGCAGGGAAGGCTGGTGGTGGCCATTCAGGCACATGCCCATTCTTTATTAAAATACTGAACTGACAGCATCCCACAGTCCTAGCCTCCACATGGATCAGAGGATCCACTATGGGACTAGGTCAAGTATCCATTTGGATGCCTACCTGTGTCTTCTGATCTGCCTCCGCGCAGCATCAGATGGAGGGGTGGGGCCGTGAACAGGCACCACCCAGTTGCATGCGTTACTGCACGCCATGGCCTGTGTGCATGTCAGCGGTTGCAGAGCTACACAGGCTGGGTATGTGCCTGTTGTGCATACACAGCTCACATTCATGCATAGCCCCCATAGTGCTCACCCCTGATTTATTACCTGTTAATTCTTCTTTGCGATTCCCACCCCAGTCCCAGTCACAGCCCAAAATGAGAATTCTGGGCTTTGCTTCTTTACCTAGTAAAATATGATTTAAAAACAAAATAAATAAATAAGTACTAGTGCATGTTCATTTAGAATAGAGAATAATTTCTGCTTATAGCCATTGAGTTTGTCCTCATCTGTTAAAGGGAACATAAAACCTGTTGTTTACATGTTTTAACATAATTGTTAATTTAAGCATGTGGGAAGTCTGTTTAATAAGAGTGGGGTTTTTTTGTGTATTTGTTTCAAAATAGATATATTTTTTTCCTTATTTAGGGTATCTTTTTTAATGTAGCCCTCCCCTCACTCCATATTCATGCTTTTAATTACTTAGCAGCTTTGGAACCCAGTGAAGTCGGTTGAGCAGAAGCCCTACAGAAAAGGCTTCATTGTAGCCTTTAGCTGAACTGATGTAATTGGTTGTGGAATGCATAACTATTTAAAAAAGTCATATTGGGTGGGGAAAAAAGCTGTATTACAAAGAAACCATAATATGAAAAAATAGGACTATTTGAAAAATACACATACATTTATACATCAGAGATATTGAACAGAATCTGCACCTACCTAAATTGCTAATTATATTAAAATATGAAAACAATGGGGTTTATATTCCCTTGAAAGTGAATCGACACTCCAGTTTCCATCTGTTTCTGAAATTCATTGTTTGGCAAGAATGACCATATTAAAGCTACAATTTGTTGTCCTTGTTTGCGTGACAGACCAGTTGTCATTCTAAAAGCCCATTTTATATTTTTTGCTATTTGATGTATTCCCTCAATTTGTTTGTAAATTAGCAAATGCACTGTATTGTGATGGTAAATATGATGAGGCCAGACTGCTATCAATGACACCTAAGGAAGACCAAACAGTCACCAAACCAGTCAGGGATACTTCAGTGGATGCGCTTTCCAATCCTAATCTTCCTGGTGTCTAATTGCAGAACATTTTGTAATGTGCTGTAGAGATTGTTTTAGTGATACTTATTTGATGAACTAATTTATTAAAAAATGTAACTGGTGGCCGGCACGGTGACACTGAGGGTTGAGGTGCTGGACACCACACCTTGCACCACGCTGGTGACCCAGGTTCGGATGTGAGCCGGGCACTGAGGGTCAGCAGGAGGGATAGGATGGAGCATCTGAGGACTGCTCCCTATCGAGGAAGGATCAGAGTCCCATCGCTCTATAGCGGCCCCTGGTGACATCCGGGGGCACTACTAGAGCGGTATAGCAAGGAGGGGGGTGGAATGCAGCAGGCATCGGCTACGTACCTAGACATCATTGCATGCCAGCACTCCACAAGGAGGAAAATGGAAAAAAACTGGGCTCCGGTTGGGCAGCATGAGCTTCCACTCCCAGCTGCCTGACCCAAATGGTGCTTATTCATCCGGATCCTGCTCCGGTGGGTTGAGCTGGGTAGTTCCTCACCACCCCACCACGGAGGGTAATCCGTGGGGGTAATGAGGAGGATGGCCTGATGTTGGGTGTCAGGGCTAGGGGGTCGGTTGGGATGCCAACACCGAAAGGAGCCCCGGGAAGAAAATATCAATAAAAAAAAAATAGAACTGGAACTGATGTTTTTAAAGTCTGACTGCCTATTTTTAATATGCATGTGAGCAAATTTTTAGTGTGCATATCAGCACTGAAAGCTATTTCTGTGTACCATACATATGGGGGCAAAATTGATGTCCTTTTGTTTGTATTTCTGTGGTTATTACTTACCTGACAGGATACTTAGTCTCCTGCTGCCTAATATTTGTATGTAAAATAGTTTTTTCCATGTTTATTTTTTTACCTTCCATTATGAGGGAGGACCTCTGATCTGTGAGACTAGGGTTATTTAATAGTCTTAAAGTTTTTGTATCAATTTTTGCTGTAGAAAAGAGACCATTATGTGATCTCAGGCAGGCAGGTAGCAAGCTACATGTGAGATCCTGTGTTACCTCCGGAGCTCCCCCAGAAGTCAGCATTTGATCGAAGCTGCATTTGATTGTAACTTGTCAGGTAATATCAGCCCTGAAATACATCTCTCTCTAGCCTTCTAAAAGCCTTTGTGTGAAACCTTCAGGAAGGCATGAATCACTTGATGCTCTCACAAGAATGTGTGGCAGTAGTCTTTAGGTGCTTTTACACTGTAGGATCTGCACCACTGCATGCGGTACAGATGAGTAGCGCCGGTACAGATCCTGGTGTGTAAACACCAGCTGAAGCATAGTAAGTCACTCTGTTGTGGCTTACAGCAATCCCTGTTTTGTTGCAATTGTGCAACAGTGCATGCGTTTTATGCTAGTGTGTCATTTTTTTTATTATTATTATTTAAATGTGTTAACCGGGTAACTCTGAGAGCATTGTATACCCATTTTCATGGAGAACCCAGACAAATAACAATTAACAGATAAATACATACATTTTTCACAAAACATACTTACAAAAGAACAATAACACTAAATACAAAGACACCAATAGTAGCCAGTCAATACAGTGACATTCTGACTTATCAGTATAGTACTTCTTCAAATTTAGTCTAAAAGTATGATAAGAACAGAGTAATGTAATGATGATGGACATGTGCTCTAGTCTTTTAGCATCTTAGAAAAGAAAGAACATTGAGCTGAGGATGATCTGTATAGTAACAATCTAAAACAAAAAGTTGATGTAGAACGAGTTGAGTATGTAGGACTACTTTCCTTAATCAGATCCTTAAGACAGTTGAACATTGCTATGCCAAAATCTCCAAAACGAAATTAACCTAAAATACAATCAAAAATGTTCAAGTGAATATCAGTTAAGTGAAAAATATAAAATACAATGATGCAACAGCCTAGGACTGGCCAAAACATAACGGCATGCATTATGATAAGTAACTCTAAGAAAGCAATAATACCCAACAGGGTGGGCATTATTGGGATATACCGAACTGCCCAGGGGCATAATCAGGCCTGGCCCCACAGGTGGATGGCCTTATAGCCCCTAGAAGGCATGGTTTATCCCTGTACTGCTCATTTTGGAGGGTATTATTGTGCTTAGAAAATGGGCCAATGTATTTCATATGTGTGAAAAAAAAATAATTTTTATGTTTAAATGTTTAAACTCTTAGCTGTTTGCTTTAATTTATAATAAAATAGCTCCTCTGCCTGCATTTGAATGCTGTTTTTTTCTTAAAGGGTACCTAAACAAGCAGTTTTTTAAAACTGCAAACTCCAAAATCTGGCTTCATAACAAGGTAAAGTAGAGGCTGCTGTTTACATTTATGCTAAAACTGCATTTATGTAAATAATAAAAATGCAGTTTCATAGCTTTTGAAAAATGTAAACATCAGCCTTTCACTTTCAAAAAACAGCCTTGGTGTCTCCCTAAGATGGCTGCCAAGTCTGTTAAATGATGAGTCATGATGACATCATCTGAGCCAAAGACAGAGACCCACATGTATTTCTATAGTGCTTACTAGTTCTTCTTTCCCCCTTTGTTTTGAGTTGTTGTACCAGAATGATCAACACCATGTATTAACTCGTGGATTATTTTGATCAGTATTCATGTTAGGCTATAATTGTGTTCATTTAGTTTACTTTAATTTATGGAAAATGTTTTGCAATCCAGCTGAATTTTTCCTTGGCAAACTGCATTACAGTACACTTCAATTACCTGATGATCTAGTGGTTATGTGATGCACTGAATTTTGTTTTTTTGTTAGCCAGGAGAGACACACTAAGCTGAAAACATGTTTACAGGTGTGGCCTGGGAGCACAAGGAAGTGTAATGACTTGCTCAGGGTCACAGAGCAAAGTACTGGTCTGGTTCAGTTCCAAAGCCCATGCTCTCTTGTTAATCCACAAATAAGGCTTTCTTTTTCCATGTGAACCCCTGCACCTAGCCTGTCTTCTGTTGAACACCCCATCATGCATACCCTGTCCTTAGTACTGCCTGGTGCCGCATATGTGCTTACGGTCTCATGAAGAGAATTATCATACCTCAGATTGTAATCTTGTACCTCACAGAGTTGTGCACACCTATACCAATATGCATCATCAGCTGGCACTGTTAAAAATGTCTCCCAAATCACTCTCCAGTCCACATTCTCAGTGTTTGACTTCTGCTCCAGCAGTAAACATTGAGTGGATCACCACCCTTCTGCACAGTGACAGTAGTATGTACAGTTCCCCTGTTGTGTTTTTTCCCACCTCATTAACCAACAACTAGGTCTTCCTGGAGTGCCAAGCAATAAGCAACATGACCCATCAGAAAAACTGCTGTTCATGCCCTCATGAGGGCTGCACTTAGAATGGGTAACGATATTATTAGCAGGAGAGGCATACTAATACCTTGAGCAAATCCACCCAGCTTCCATTGTCAGTCTACTCCTTTACCTGTGATCTGCAGAACCCTGCAGGGCAGTTCCCAGCAATTCTTCTCCAGTACTTTTCTGTGCTCTACTCCACAAAGCCAGTTGGCTGGCTACCACCCCTCCAAATCTTGAATGAGCTATACACAACTCCCTCAATGCTGTCCTAACAAACATCAACACCCCCCCCACCTGAGGATAATCTCCCTACACTGAATTCAAGTAACAGTTTAGGTGCAGCCCTGCCACTCTGAGTATTTGTCATCGCTGGCTACTCTCATCCATAGTCAGGTAGTGATCATGATGTTGGCAGCCCCACATTTCAGATCTCACAGTGATTTGCTCAACGTCCTCCTTCACGTCTTCAACTAACCTGAATATAGCTATACCCTGCTAGAATGGCCTCTTCAGTCCCTCTCTGGCATTAATGCTTCTCACCTGCACCCCACACCAAAAACTGGTGAGTTCACTACCCTTCTGCATCATGAATGTGGTTAGTACAGTCTCCCATGTTATTTTTACATATTAATAATAAACATGATCTTCTGGTAAGCCAGGCTGATAGCTGCATTGCACAAGTGGAAAAATAGTCTTTCCTACCCATGTAAGATCTAAGCCACCTATGATTAGGCACTATTAAATGACGTACATAATGATGTGCACACCCATCATCTAGCAGTGCCTAATCAAAGGTAGCCTAGATCTTTTAAGGATAGGAAAGTCCATCATTCCCCTTGTTCCCTGCTGCTACCAGTCTGACTTACTGGAAAGATATGTTTATATTTGATATGTCAAAATAAAATGGGGACTCTACTACTTGCATTCATGATGCAGAAGGGTGATGAGCTCACCAGTTTTCGATGTGAGGAGGAATAGTGATGAATGAATACCAGAGGGGGACTGAGAAGGCCACTCTTGCAAGATACTGCTATATTCAGGGAAGGGGGAAGACAGATGAGAGAAATATGAGCAGATTACTGTCTGCACCTTGATCACTACCTGACCCCGTTGTCCTGGCCAACATTCCCCTTCCCATAAAACCAGTTCATACAATTGTCCAAAGCTGTGTGTGGATATTAATGTATGAAATGGCTGCCGCTACATGTTCAGTCACTTCACTACCAGTCTAGCATTGCTTGTAAAGCGCTTTGGGATACAATGTGTATGAAAACCACTATATAAATGCTGATTCTTATTATTATTGTTATTTCCCATGGAAAAAGAAGACAAGACAAGTACATATTTGAGTTTCGAGAAAGTATGAACTCTAACATTGGACTGAACAAGAACTTTGCTACAAAAAGGTGGTGGCTCTAGGGGGTGGTGAAGGGTGTGGCTGCACACCCCCTCCAACACACACAGTAATGTACTTGTGTGCTGCTGCTGCATTTCACTTTGTTGAAGAAATCTGATTTATTGACTGTACAAATGTTGACAGTCAAACTATGGATTACATTTGTAGGTTCTGTCAAAACTGCTAGAAAAGAATAACAGCAGAAAATATAAGGTTTAATAAAATGTTAAAAGTACATATAAAGCATGCACACCTCAGTACCCCCACTGTAGCATCTTGGATCCACCATAACCACTAGACCACCAGGTTATTCAAGATTTCTACTGCACTGTGGTTTGCCACAGAGAAAGTCAGTTGGATTAAAACACAATTTCAGCACGTTAAAATAAACAAAATGAACAGAACCATAGCCTAACATGTGTATTATACAAAATAATGCACATGGTTTTGACCTTTTGGGTGAAACAATGCTATACAAAGGGAACAAATAACTAGTTAGCACTATAGAGAGCCATATCTCTTTCTGACTTTGGCTGAAATGATGTCATCACATAACACATTTGGCGGCCATTTTAGGAAGCAGGTAAGACAGTTTTTTTGAAATTAGAAAGCTGATTTTACAATATTCAAATGCTCTGGAACCACATTTAGGTAAATTATATCTATGTAGTTTTAGCCTTAATGAATACAGCAGCCTTTCCTTTAGTCACCTACGGAGTCAGAGTTTTGAATAGTTTGTTGTCAAAATGTTGTTTAGGTATCCTTTAAAGCAGAAACTCTTGTCCTAGTAGAGCCTTCATAGTTTAAGTTTTGAGCTGGTTGCTATTGTTGCTTCCCTCTCACAGACACAACACGAATTGGGAGAAACACTCGTTTCTTCTCTCTCTCCCACCCCGACCAGAAGAAGAACTGGAGTGTGTTTCTTTTATTTTTACATTCTTTTAATTTTGGTTTAATTTTTACTGTAGCACAATGTGGTTGGTAGATGTACCATCAGTGGGACCCGGGGCAGAATGTTGAGTTACAGATGGAGGGAGGTCAAGTGAGCTGACAGCAAAAAAAAAAAAAATGTAAATATAAAAAATGGATTTTTGGTTTGTTTGCTTTTGTGTGTGTGTGTGTGTGTGTGTCAAGGAGGAAGAGAGCCACTTTTAAAGCGTCAGGCTCTGCAGCGAGACCACAGACTACAGACAGTTGTTGTGCAGTGGAGCTGGGTTGTAGCAGTCATTAGCAGGGGTCACAGAAAAGGAAGTTTTAAAAAATAAACTTTAGATGAAAGGAATACTGCATGTGTGATGGTTTGACTACACGTACATGGTGTGGGGAGGTGACGTCTCTCGGGTGGGAGGCTGTGTCACTCGGTCACCTGTTAGAGAAAGAAAAACATGGTGGCTGCTCAGTTTTAAAATTTGAGGTGCCCAATGATACGCTAAGTAATGGGGCACCCTGAATTGGCACTCTTTTTTTACTGGGCTCTATTGAAAAATAAATGCATGCCTGACTATGGCTTTCAGCCAATCGGCATACTTTGTTTTTTAAGCTCATTTTCTAACCTTGTTTAAAGAAGTCTCCACTGCAGCTGAGTAAACTGGCAATCCATAATCAATAACAGATAAAATTAATGGTTGCACCAACACTTTTTTTAAATTAAATGAAAGGCAATCCCTTGTTTTGTAAAGCAAACCCAATTGTGAATTAACAGTCTTAACCAAAGAATCAATATGAAAATTATAAGACAATGAATTATCCAAGTAAAAACCTAAATACTTAAAACAATCAACCCTAGCTGGCCCTGCCGGTGCAGCAGCAAGATGTCCACTTGCGATGTCGACATCCTAGGTTCAGGAATGGACCCAGGAGTCAGAGGGCTGGCTGGGTGAAGAAGGATTGAGCATCCAAATGGTGGCTGTCCTTCTCTGGGGGGAGGTGGGGAAGTGTCCAGCCTCTTAGTGAACCCTGGTGGAGGCTGGGGGGGTCCACAAAACAGCCAGCACCTAGCTACGTGGGAGGCAGGACAGACATTGGACTTGTCCTGTGGACGTCATTGCAAACACTGCCTCCAGAGGAGCACAGCATCGAGAAAATCCAGCCCCCGGGTATGATGCACTGTTCTGCTGCTGTTCCCGCTGCCACCACCATCCGCCAGGGGAGGTCCCGCTCCCATAGCCCCACCCTAGAGAGTAAGACAGAGTTTGCTACCAGTGTCCATTGTGGGGGTGCCCGACCAGCAGCCCCACCCGGGGGGGTAAGCCTGGGCATGGTGGGATGGTGTACGGGACAGGGGCTGAGCTCCTTCTGGAATTGGAGGTTGGGCCAAAAAAAAGCAATCAGCCCACTCTAGTTCCACATCATCTGCATCCCTAATTGCCAAATAATCTGAGAAAGAAGTCAGATTGCTCCTATTTCTAAAAAAATATAAATTTAATCTTATATGTAGTCAGAAGTTCAGCCCAGCAGGGAGAATGACCCTGCAATGGTGCACAAACTCTGTTGTGTAAATGCCAGTTGGCAGGGTTTCAGGAGGAGCAGCAGAAGAGCAGTGTACACAGCAGTACAAACAAGCATTTGTCAATGCTGAATGGGCAGACTAGGTGGGCCAAGCGGTCCTTATCTGCCGTCAAAGTCTATGTTTCTATGTGTCTTGTCTTGCTGGCATTGGCATTGGTAGTGCAGGAGTTAGAGAGATGGATAATAGGAATGGCAGTGAAGTACTGAACTGACGCCAACCTCACCCTACCCTGCAGAGACTGACAGGCATTGGGGTGTGCCTTTGGGTCATCAGCCATAACGCTCATGCCATTTCACTTCACCCTACCCTGCAGACACTGACAAGTGTTGCGGTATGCCTTGAGGTCTGCCCTTATGCTCACCCCATTCCATAAGGAAATATGCTGAGATGGGTGCAGTATAGGAGAATGAGGTGAACTTTGGGGCCAAAGAGTCCAAGGCACACCTCGATGCCTGTCACTGGCTGCAGGGTGGGGGTGGGGGTGGAATGGCATAAACATTACAGCCAACAATCCCAAGTCACACCCCTGACACTTGTCAGTCTCTGCAGGGTGGGGCATTACAGTTGGAAACCCTAACACCCCAGGTGTTTGTTAGTATTTCCACTCCAAATTTTTAACATGGGCTTTTTGTGACCACACCTCATGAACAGTGGCACTATCAGTTCACTACCCGAAAGGTGATTTTGCACAGCGACTGCACCATTTGGTGCCACAGGTGAGAAAACACATTTTGGGCTGGATGTGAAAAATGACAGCTGTACTGTTCATGAGGAGGTGTAAAAAAATGGTAATGTTGAAAATCTGGAGTGAAAATATGAAAAATTGGTGAAATCATGAGTGTGCATAGAAACTGCGCAACACATGCCCGTAAGGCAATTATTTGGGGGATTTTTTTAACCAAATTTTCAACATAGGCATTTTGGGAGCTCCACTCATGAACAGTGGCATTGTGATTTTGGTAATCTGTTCCAAAAGTTGATTTCCCACAATGACTGCGCCATTGTGCGCCAGATGTGCGAAAACGCATTTCAGACAGGATGTGAAAAATGACAGCTATACTGTTCATAAGGAGGTGTGAAAAAATGGCAATGTTAAAAATCTAGAGTGAAAATATTAAAAATTGTCGAAGTTATGAGCATGCATGGAAACTGCACAATGCACACTTGTAACAGTCATTGTCTTACAATTTTTTCACCAAATTTTCAACATAGGCTTTTTGGGACCCCGCCTCATGAACAGTGGCACTGTCATTTCATTAATCAGTACTGAAAGGTGATTCAATGCAGTGACTGCAAAATCACCTTCAGGACCAAATAACAAGATGACAGTGCATGTGTTTATGAGGTGGGGTCCCAAGAACCCCATGTTGAAAATTTGGAGCCAAAATTAAAAAAAATAGCTGAGTTATCCACCTAAGTTGAAACTCCCCTATTGATGCCATTATATAGCTTACCGGCATTTCTTCATTTTGTAGTTCAGCTTTGAAGAATCCAGACGTGTTCCCACTCCACCAAAGATCACAGCGCCGGACCTCCAGAGGTAAGTATGAGGTGAGGGGGGTGTGGGGAGGCGGAGTGTGCAGAGGGTGGGATTAGGTTGGGGAAGGGTGGCGCCATGGACAATGAGGGACCGTTTTCTTTTTTTCAGGTAAAAAAATGGAACTGGACATATCGGGACATTCTGTTGGGGTTCCACATAATGGGTGTGGGGGAAGGGACATGCCAACACAGTCAGCTTTATGTGAGCGGCGGCACACTGGGGTGGGCTCCCAGTGTGCCACACAGTGTGGGGGGTGAAGAACATGCCAACACAGGGATTGCACCCCCGATGTCACCTTTGTTTGTGGATTGTGTGGCAGTGGCAGGAGCCACTGCCATGTTTATTGAAATATTTCACGAGGAAAGGCACGTACGGGAGGCATGTCATCTCTGCCGCTGCATGGTGAGTTTTTCTCTGACTGCAGCAGCACATTTCTTTCAAGTTGGTGGCACTTTACATAATTCTTGCATCAGTGCTAGCATGCTGACTAATTGGGGAATGAGGGATACAGCTACTAGAGTGTGCCCTGCATTCATCAATACTGACACACCTCTCACTGTGCTACTACTACCACAATATGGATACAAATGAGGTAATGTAAACATGCCTTTTGGCTGACCCTGTTTTTAGGGCTGTGGGCAGAGCCTACAGCCCTTCTGTCATCGATCAGACTGTAGCTCTAAAACAGCTTTTCGTGGAACTTCCTTTTTAGACATTTGGATGTATTCCTCCACAGCTGCAAAGTAGTGCACTCCCCCTCTGATTTTGTTATTTGCTCCTCAATATTAAAGGCATCTGAAGGGGGAGGGGGATGCTACTGTATTGTACCTCAGAACTTCTCAGGATATTAGCAAAAAAACCTTTTTAAATTGCTGTTTCTATCATCTGTCCAGCTCAGTCTAACAGATTTGTTCTATTTCCTCCAGTAACCTAGGGGTTAACTCATTGTCTCTGGCTTTTGTGAAAGTCAGATTCAGTGTCAGATTACAGACAGTGCAATTGCAATCTGTTAGCTGTCATTCCTTGGGCAGGACAGGTTGCACACAGCGCACGCGCGTGCACACACACACACACACACACACACACGCATGCAGCATTTACTCTGACTAAATAAATTCAAGAGGACTGATTTAGCAGCATGGCAGTTTTTCTATCATCTGTGCAGCTCAGTCTAATAGATTTATTCTATTTCTTTCAGCAACCAAGGGCAGCATGTACTCTAAGTAAATTCAAAGAGGACTGAATTAGCAGCATGCCAGTTTTTGATGACAGTGCTCCCAGATCTATAGAAATTCCCATATTTTACAGGATTTATGGGTTGAAAGTTGGATAGGGAAGAAAAACTCTATTTATTTATTTTTTCGTGGAACTGCTGCCCAAGATTTAAAGCCCAGATGCAGTACATTTAAAACAAACACTTATTCACATTAGATAAAATGTCTCAAGCTGAGTATGCTGGAGCATTCCTCAAAAGCAATCAATTACTTTCACAGCAAGGGCAATGCTTGTTTTACAATGATAACAGATAAAGAGCCTGTCAAGAAAGCGAGGTCTCTGGATTTATTTGGACACCTGCCAAAAAAAGTTTACTGTTCACAGTTCAGGAAAAAAAAGCACCTCTTGTTCTCTTGATTTTAAGCACATGTATAATTTTCTGATTCCTCATATTCCCATATGGAGTTATAAAAAAGTCAAAACAACTGAGAAAGAAGTTTGTAGTGGACAACAGTTGAGTTTTTCTTTTGTTTTGGGCCACTAGGTTCAGCCAATGGAACATAAGTATACTGTTTGTGGTTAGAATGAGCAAGCTATACAGCTAGAAGGTCTGAACAGTAATATTTTTATTTACTAGTGGTGTAATCTTGCATAATTTCTGTAAAAGGTCCTGATTAAACAACTGGAAACAGAAGACCGTTTTTTTTCTCATTTTATAATATGATATACTGAGTGTGCATTTAGTTGCAGGGTCAGGGCCTTGAAGAAAATAATAACATTTATTTAACTCATTCAAGATTCCATCAGGTAGTCAGGAAAAAATCTGAGAGCATTTGTGTAAAAACTAACAAATGAAAGATGCAAAAAATAGCATGTGTGTGTGTGTGTGTATATATATATATATATATATATATATATATATATATACTCTAATTTATTTACGATAAATTTGTTTACAGGCATTACTATTATATTTTGAAGGATTGGCTGATTTGTGATTATTAATTTTGAGTATAGTTCATAAAATAATGAGTGCGATGTTTTGATATTTCATATATTCATACCATATCATATTTCATCTCAGAGTCAGTGACTCTGCAGGTTGTACACTGGCCTCTGAGACTGGAAGATCAGAAGGCTGTGGGTTCTATCCCCACACCAGGCATGTGGGTTAAAGAGCTAGTGTACTGCCTAAAACGAATATTAGATTTTAAAAGCAGTAAACCATTACCTTTTATATTTGAGATACTTTTTCTTTTCCCTTTGTTTAATTAGAAGATTGTTCACCTGATGTTAATATGTGTGATGTGTGGAACAGCACTCTGTGTGGCAGCTGACATAGCTAGCTATATTGCCCCCACTACATCACCTGCATTGTGACCTCACCAACTGTGACATTACTGCTACTTAGGAACAGCAATTCAGTGACTGCCAGGTCATTCACCTGCTTTTCACTGTCAGCAAAATCACAATGCTGATGATGTAGTGGGGGGCAGTAGAGCTAGATATGTCAGCTGCTGTGCTAAGAGCTATTCCACACATCCAGCACAACATTATGACATAGAAGACTCTCTGATGGGCAAAAGGAAAAAGAAAGGTACTTCAGAAATAACATTTTATAACTGACTACTTCTTAAAATTTATATTATTTTCCTGTCTTCCTGGTTTGGCTCTACTAGCTCTTTAAATCCCCATACTGACACTGTAGTACAGCATGGGGGAGGGGGGGTGCTGCACTCCTGAGGTGCCATCTTTTCTGTCTGCCTGTTCAGGTGAATGTTAAAGATCCTATGGCACTTCTCAAGAAGAGTAGGTGAATTTCCATGGTGTCCTGACCAGATTAAGCAAACAGCTTAATCTGGTTCAAGTAAGGATTTATGCCATGTTACAATTTCAGTTGGTTACCATCTGTACCCCCGCCCCCCATCACCCCTGAAAAAGAAATTTATAATCTTAGTGGGCCTACCCAGTCAACAAAATTCAGCAAATAAATTAATTCCCCATTATGCCTTATGGATGCCATATAAATCCAAATCATTCCAAGGCCATCTTGACATATAGTTTTAATACCTAACAGCAAATCAGAGCCATTTTCCTGATAAAAGGCTGCCAACATATTAAATTTAGATAAACAACAAAGTCACAGATAAGGAACTAGTGGCTTATGAAACAATCTACAGGGATTTATACAGGGATTTGTTGCTGCCTCTACAGGGAAAATACAGGGAAAAATGAGGGTGTGTTACAGGAAAATTGTTATTTGGATCTAGGAGCACTGTGATGATTGTGACTAAACAGCACTATATGACACCAACAGGAAAATAACTTTGGTCATTTGGTACTGTAGCTAGCTCTTCACAGCCCTATTGGCTCTGGCTAGAACTTGTTGTTAGTGTCACATTTTGCAAGGCTTACAGAGATTTCAGCTTGATAGATACAGTCTCTGTCCACACAGTTGCATCCTTCCAAAAATCAAAATTGTCTGACTTATAGGAGAAAAGATGTGTGTGTAGGTAATTGAACCCTTTACCATGGTTTCTCGAACTCCACAGAAACAACCAAAATTATTTTCCCAGTTGCAGTGACTTTGCAGAGAACCCATTAAAGGGAAATGAAACACTGCAACAGTCCCAATTCATATTTGCTTACCCACTTTTCTCTTTGTGTACCTAGTTTTCACTTTTTCCATTTTCCGTCTCCCCTATCTTTAAAACCAGCTCAGTATGTAGATCCCTTATTGTACCATTATAAATGCTCTGACCAGCGGCATCTAAGGTTTGAATTAATCAGTGACACCTATGCTGACCATTTGGGTATCACAATGCTTAGTAATGCACAATGTTTGTAAGGTGTTGGGTACCTTGATGCAGAGACAAGTTAAGGTCTAGGTAAACAAAAAAAGGCAGGTGCGTCACACGTAAGCCTCGGGTGCTTGCCAAAGAGGAATGCTTTTCCTGAATATAGTAACAAATAACAAAGTAGCAGCACTCCAGGTCTAATAAAAGGCAGTAGGCAGTTCTCAAAGCTGAAAGAGCTTTATTTTAGTAGCTGTTGCTCCCCTAGACCCTCTTTAACTAACCCCCACTCCCATTTCCTCTTCCCCCTTATACTTCTCTACATTCAAAGGTGTAGGTGTAGTTTACTTAAGTTTTTGTATTATTACTTTAATTTTAATTTAAATAAAATGTGTTTGTGAAGTTGTCATTAAGATTAATGTGGATGTAAGTATTATTAGAGCACAATGTATTAATGTATCACATGGTGTTAAATTGAGTGTACCACTTTAAGGTTACCTGTTAAAAGGGTAGCAGCTGAAATGTAAACACATCCTCTAACGAAAGCCCGATTGTTGGGCCGAAGCGCTAAGGGAGCAGCAGCTAGTAAAATAAAGCTCTTTCAGCTTTGAGAACTGCCTACTGCCTTTTATTAACCTGGAGTGCTGCTACTTTGTTATAAGTTAAGGTCTAGGGCCTGGCAATGGCTATATAGCACCTGGGGCCCCATGTTGGGTAGAATCTTGTCTGTAACAAAGGTCCAAGAGAGCAGCATAGGGGATGTCCATACCCGGCATATCTGAGTTGATGGTATGGTTGCAGACACCTCCTGTGAGTGCAATTGGTTGCATATTACTGGTATATACCAGCTAGGGCGGATGGCACAGTCATCGCACTTCCTAATCTGTAAAGGAGGTGGGGTGTGACCTCTGGTCCAGCCCAGTAGGATCAGTTAATGTGACATATGTATGTGTGAGACTGATCATCCCAGTTACCCAGTGAAGGCTTTTGTTCTATTTGATGTACTGTATATCCAAAGTGAATACAGTCATTCATCTGTACAAAGATACCTCATGGTACAGCTGTGCCTCAGTGTTATGTAAAGTGTAAATCAAGTCTCTCTGGAGACCAGACAGGAACATTTATTTATTTATTTATTTATGACTTTGATAACTGGGTAGGTGCACTGATCCCAGGGACCATTTTCAGGCACGATCTGGGCCACATTACAATGGCACAGAGTTAAAATAGCACAGTACATAGAATAATAGGCAGATTAACTGTGAAAAAAAAGTAGCAAAAGCACACAGGTACATTTTGTCAATATACATAAATCAGGTATACAATACATAGGAATATACAAAATACATATGGTTGGTAACAGCAGGAATTGCATAGTATACAACCAAAATATACATTAGCAGTGGGTGGAATGGGAAGGGAGAGGCGGGTAGAGGAGGGGAAGGAGTGGGAGAGGTGGTGGGTTGGAGGATCAACTAAGGGGTTGTGA
Source organism: Neoceratodus forsteri (assembly GCA_016271365.2). Taxonomy (NCBI): domain Eukaryota; kingdom Metazoa; phylum Chordata; order Ceratodontiformes; family Ceratodontidae; genus Neoceratodus; species Neoceratodus forsteri. The sequence continues at coordinate 766,296,027 of CM057451.1, forward strand.
AGGCATGAGACTCTGGAGGAGAGTGGGTAGCCGGGCATGGTGGGCTAGCCAGGAAAGCAGTGGCAGGAGGCGTTTGCCAGGAGCCATTATTTGAGGTAGTATTTAAACTGGCAGTGTGTGTCGATGGAGTGTAGTTTATTCTATAGTGTGGGGGCAGCTGCTGACAATGCTCTGGCCTCCATGTTTGTGGATACCCTGAGAACAGCTAGTGGGGGGATGCTGTTAGAGTGGAGGCAGTGGTTTACAGGTCGGGTCTTGAGGAGGACCGCAAGAGGGGATTCCTGACCAGTGCAGATGACAGTATCCACCAGGCAGCAAAGGGCGAGGTCAAAGCGGCCTTGCAGCGAGAGCCATCCAAGGGAATTGTAGAGGGTGCAGTGGTGGGTGGAGAAAGGGCCCAGCTAGGCAGAACAACAGGCACTGTTGTAGGTATAGGAGAGCTTAGTCATAATGGTTGCAGATGTCCTGGCATAGATGGGGGAACAATAGTCCAGGATTGGGAGTAGATTTTCCTGTACGATGGCTAACCTGGCTTCAGGGGTGAGGCATTGCTGAAATCTATAGACTGCACCTAATTTATGATGAAACCTGCGAACTAGGGAGCTTATATGCTCAAAGAAAGTGAGGGAGGGGTCAAGTAAGACTCCTAGGCATTTGAAAGAGTTGATGTCCTCAAGGGCCAGGCCATCAGGGGAGACAATACTTAGTGGGGATGAATGTTTGACTTGGCAAGGAAGGGCTTTGATCCGAACAACATGGATTTTGTTTTTTTGGCGTTTACCAGGAGAAGGTTATTTGTAAACCAGTTGTGGGCCGCAGGCTCGCAGCAGGTTCTCATACCTGTCTGCATTGCGGCCACACTAATCATACAGTAGATCAGAGGGTGGTTAGCTACTCTATGTGGGCAGTGGGTGGACTGCAAGATTTTGGACCCAATGAATTTCTGAGAGCAGAAATTCTTCGAAGTGTGGGAAAGGGTAACACCACCCCACCCCACCCCCCAGATTAGGAAAGGTTTTTGTTACTAGCAGTTATTTCATTCTTATGGGCTATGGGCTAGGGCTAGGCACACAAAGGACCCAGTAGACTGGCAGGTGTTTAGAACTGCCAGAAATGCCTGTGTTAAAAGTGTACATGCTACTAAAGCAAACTTCTACATCTCTACTCTGGAGCAGGCCAAAGGGAACTCCCAAAAAATCTGGAAGACACTGAGATCCATTGAAGTCCATCCTGCTGCTTCCTCCCTTCCCACCAAGATTCTGGCCAAGGATGGGATGGTTGAAAATAAACTGTGAATCCTCGAAGAACTTAACCTTCACTTTGCCACTGCCGGGTTGGCATTTGACTCCTCCCCATACGCTAGCCGAGTGAATAGCAACACTAGCCCAGATACTGCACATGCTACTCCACCTCATCCCTTCCAGTTGTGCCTGTTTAGCTACAAAGAAGTAGAAGACATAATTCTTAGCCTTGACACCAAGAAAAGTGCAGGGGACAATGGCCTTGAATCATTTTTCTTGTGATAAGGCTATGCCCAGCTCACAGCCCCCATCCTTCACATCTTCAACCTCTCTATTACCACAGCCACTGTTCCATCCTGCTGGAAATCTGCCCATATTCTTCCTCTCTTCAAATCAGGAGATAATTGTGACTTAAACAACTACCGTCCTATCTCTATCTTGCCCGTTCTCTCCAAAGTGCTGGAAAAACTTATATACAACCAACTAAAAAATCACCTCGAAGCACACTCACTCCTAAACCCGGCCCAATCTGGCTTCAGGTTGAAGCATAGTACCATCTCAGCCTTGGCTAAAGTCTCTAATGACTGGATCCATGCTATGGACACCAAGAAGGTTACTGGTGCAGTCTTTTTAGACCTCAGTAAGGCCTTCGACACTGTAGACCATCACCTCCTAATCACCTGTCTTGCCTACATAGGTGCCACTCCACTTACCTTACAGTGGTTTAACAGTTATCTCACGGGAAGGATACAAAAAGTCAAAGCTGATGGCCTACTATCTGCCGCCCTTCCAACTGCCAGAGGAGACCCTCAAGGCTCCATCCTAGGACCAGTCCTTTTTCCCTGTACATCAACAACCTGGACTCCCACATAAAGAACTCTAGCATACATTTCTTTGCGGACGATACGGTTTTGTACGCATCAGGCTCGTCCTTAACTGAAGTCAGGGAAGCACTCCAAGCTGACTTTATCCAGTTAGAAAGCAACCTTATCAATGCCAAGCTTCTCTTAACTCATTCCTTCCTGATGACGCCATATGACGTCATAAAAAAACATACCTCTTTTTCCTGATGACGCCATATGGCGTCCTAAATCATTTGCTGTAGTGCCTGATGATGCCAATTAGCGTCCATATCTTTCTCTTGGTGCAGCTCAAGCATTTGTTTACATTTGATGAATTGAGTTGTACCAGCTAATAGGGGACATCGTACCCTTACTGATTTTACCTAATATAACATGTGTTCCCATTGGCTATTTTTGAGAAAACAAGCCTTAATACATAAATAAATAAATTTACTATTTTTTGCATGTGCTGTGAAAAATGTATTATGTTCATTCTGCCATTAGTTTGTATCGTAACAACAAATCATCTTGTTTTAGTGTAACATGTTAAGCTGATCAGGTTTACACTATAATTAATTTCATAATTTTTTTTTAATTTTTTTTTTATTCGAGCTATCCGATTGGCCGTCACCACTTTGGTGTATTTTTTTGTCTTTTGGGGTATTTTTCTACAATAACATGTTATCACTGATAACATGATTGTTATAACTATTAGTCCATTTATACCACTAAGTGAGCTGAATATTTCTGTATTTAAAAATCGAGCTCTGTGATTGGTCGGATTTTCTGACATCATCAATTCTGAATTTAACTGGTATAAAGGGATTGTCTTAGATGCAGACACCATCCCACTGACAAAGCCTTAGTTGTCGAAGCACCAGGGAACCTGCACGCAGATCTTTTGTTGCGTCTTCCACTATTCTATTCAATGTGTGCGCCTGAAACGTTAAGACTAAATCCTTATTTAGCATTCAAGCAAGGACTCGTATTTTTTTACAACTGTCTCTGGAGGGAAAGTGGCTCTCTGGGCTCTGGAGTGTACAGTGATTTCTTTTTTTTGATGTTTCAGTTAGGGGTGACAGCCCTCACCTACACCCGCCCTAGCTCTGTAGTGCGTCACCATTTGGTCATATTGATCCTCACTGTTGCCATGCTTGCTCTATGCTTATTATACGTCACTATTTCCATTAACCAGTCAGAGCAGCACTGGGGCAGGAAGAGCATGGTGACTAGAAACTTAGTTTCAAGATGGAGTGCTGCTCTTATCCTAAAATACTCACTTCATTTTGCACAAAACCTCATTTGTAATCTGTATTTACTTTATTTGTTTTTATTTGTATTTATGATAAAAGTTTTCATAGTTGTTACTTTGTTCATTTTGGGATAATTTCTGGTCATCCTGTGTGATCACATCTTATGGATCCGGCTGACATTCCTGATGGGAGAGAGTGTTTCTTGTGCATGTACTAGATGAGGTCACATGAATTAAGCACCTTTTGTTACTTTTTAAAGAGTTTATGTTCGGATTATGGCTATATTAAAATCTATGCGGCATGTGGCCCCCTGCATTATGGATGATAAGTGGGTTAGGGTCAGTAGCATGTTTGTCTCATGCTCTGCACTTGAGTTTTCTCCCTAATACGCAGTTGCTGATTGTTTAAAATGAAAAAAATAATGATGTTGCCTTCAACTTATCTGGCATCAGTCCAGTCCCAATCTCTGATGCATTGTAAAGGCCAAATCAGTTTTGAATCCCTCCACAGTCACTGGTGTTGTCCATCGACTCGTATGACGTCAGTCCAGACTCAACCTCTGATGCACTGTAAAGTGTTCTTCAGGTTAAAATCCTCACAGCCACTTGTAAGATCTAGCTCCTTACCATGCATCAGTCGAGCCCCAAACTGTAGTGACCAGTGAAATGCATTTCAGGTTCAGATCCCTCCTGAACCGATGGTGTTGTCCATCGACTTACCATGCATCAGTCCAGACCAATCCCATAATGCACTGTGAAGTGCATTTCATGTTCAAAACCCTCCACATCCACTGGTGTAGTCCATCAGTTCAGCCCCAATCTGTGATGCACTGTAAAGTATTCTTCAGGTTCAAATCCCTCCACAGCCACTTGTAAGAGCTGTCTCCTTATCATGTGTCATTTGAGCCCCAAACTGTAGTGAACACTGAAGTGCATTTCAGGATCAGATCCCTCCACAGCTGATGGTGTTGTCCATCGACTTACTATGTATCAGTCCAGACCAATCCCATAATGCACTGTGAAGTGCATTTGATGTTCAAAACCCTCTACATCCACTGGTGTAGCCCATCAATTCATATGACATCAGTTCAGCCCCAATCTCTGATGCACTGTAAAGTATTCTTCAGGCTCAAATCCCTCCACAGCCACTTGTAAAATCTATCTCCTTATCATGCATCCATCGAGCCCCAAACTGTAGTGAACAGTGAAGTGCATTTCAGGTTCAGATCCCCTCCACAGCCAATGGTGTTGTCCATTGACTGATCTGGTGTCAGTCCAGCCCCAACCTCTACTACACTGTAAAGTGCTGTTCAGGTTTAAATCCCACCAGAGTCACTGATTTAGTCCATCTGTTCATCATTCTTCAGTCCAACCTTTATCTCTGACACTCTGTGATGTGCATTATTGATATGGATCCCTCCTCAGTCACCATGGTGTAGTCCATTGTGCACATCAAGATTCATTCCAACACTACCCTCAGATGCACTGTAATGTTCTATTCAAGTTCGAATTGCTCCACAACCACTTTAGTCCCCTTGTGCTCATAATGCTTCAGACCATCCCTTACCTCTGATGCACTGTGATGTGATCGGTGCCAGTGTATGACGTATACAGTCCATTCAAATGAAACAGAGCACACAGTACACATGTGCCAATGAGCATCACTCCATGGTGCAGGCACCCACACTCCTTCCCACCCACACAGTGCGCCATACTGAATGTTGCAACATATTACATGTGTATGCAGGCAAACCATGTGACACAGCACATAGTACACAACCTTTACAGGTGTACATGTCATCACCCTGTATGTGTACTCACAATGTTTCTGCATGGCATATGAACACCATTACCAGGTGCAGGCAGCCCCACCTGCTTCCCTACAACTGAGTATACCCCAAGGACAGGTGCCAATTCATGACACAAAATGACTGCAGTGCCTATGAGCATCATTCTTTGGTACAGGCACACCCAACCCCTTCCCCATGACACAGTATACCCCAAATTACCAGTGCCTTTTCAGCAATTTCATCATCCTATACGTATACCCATAATGTATCTACAGTGTCTGTTAGCACCATTATTAGATGCATACAGCCCTCTTATTTCCCCAGAACATATGAAGTGCATCTGAGCCTGTATTATGAATGCAGGACCCCCCACCACCACCACCACTAACACACAGTGTTCCTCATACAGTCATTCCTCACCTTAAACCATCCCATAATACAACCCCAAAAATAAACTATGCCAGGAAATTAAATAATACACAGATTTATGTAACATGAGGTTTACTGAAAGACTGTGAACCTTTACATGAACATCATGCTTCATTTACAGTATGATAAACAAACAGCACAAATAAAATACAGTTTCCTATACTTATCATGGGATTTTATTGCAAAATAAAATAAAATAGTTTATTTCAATGAAATTATACATTTAACTACAGCATATATGCAATTAATCAGCGGGACCTCCAGCACTAACAAATGTATCCATTTCCTGTCAGCTCACTGACCCACACTGGAAGTGTTCTTCCTGTTTACATCACTTGACCTCACAAAGCACTTCCTTCCTGCATCACTTCCTGATATGTCCTTCTAAGGTAATGTGTAAATATGTTCTTACTAAACTAGGGGAAAAACAAAAAATTGATAATCAGATTCATAAACTAAAATCAGTGGGTAGGAAGAATTGAACACTGCAAAATTCCAACCAGTGGAGTGGAACAAAAAACTCAAACTGTAATAACAAGAGATTCAGATATTGATTTCTGACTAAAAAATGGTAAAAACTTGCAAAATTTATATTTAGACAATGACAGATGTTTATTGTATATTTTAATACTATTTAATCAACAATTTTACAGAAATTTAATATTTGTGCATGACTAAGTAAACAGAGCATAATTATATTTCGATAAAATCATCAGAATTTATTAAAATATGAAAACAACCTTACACAACATTAAATCCAGTTAAATAGACATTACCAAACCTCACTCATTTTCAAAACTTTTGTCCTGAAAAACTTTTCTTTTTACAGTTTTAAAATTGGATGTATGGTTTTTAAGATGTGTAGGTTTAAGCACAGTGCTTTTGTATGAATGCTGCAGATCTAAAACCCCTTCAGGCACACAGGTGTTCTAGCAGCAGGCAGAGGGTACCTGAATATTCTAAGTGACAATAGAATAGAATGAGTTAAATGCCAAAAAAACCAAGACAATGATTTTCTGTAGACTTGCCTTGTCTGGTGCCCTCCCTACCCCACCTAAAAACTTCATAGTTACCTCCCTAAGTGAACCCTTGGAAGTCGTACCTAAATTTAAATATCTAGGTATGTGGATAGACAACAAGCTTTCCTTCAACAACCACATCGAGGATCTATCAAAGAGGCTTAAAGCACGCTTGGGTTTCTTCTTTAGAAATAGGACCCTCTTTTCTCTCGCGACCCATAAAAGACTTGTCCAAGCAACATTCCTTCCCTTGCTTGACTACGGAGACATTATCTTTATCTCCTCCCCAACCTTGAGCCTATCTAAACTGGACGTACTCTATCACCGTGCTCTTCACTTCATTACTAACTCTACGTACAGGACCCACCACTGTGATCTTTATGCAGCAGTTGGATGGACCTCTCTTGCCACCAGACGCCTCCTGCATGCTGGCATTAGGACCCTCAAATTACTACTCCACAAACTGCCTGTCTATTGAACGTCTCTCATACACATCTCGCATAGCGCCTACTCCCTAAGGAAATCTGACCTTATCCTACTAGATGTTCCCAGGACACATTACCACAGCTGGCCAAGAGCTGTCTCATATGCCCTCCCAAACATTTGGAGACCAACTACAAGCCATGCTGAAGCTAACCAGCATCGTATCAATTAACTCCTACAAAACACTAGCTATCTCTAAATTAAAAGACATATGTAGGTGAATACTAGGCCCCAACGCCAAGTCAACTTCCTAGGTACCAACTGGCCCTCTACTTATTAAGCTGAAATGTGTTGCATAATTTAGGGTAAGGTTAAAGCTGGAATGTACTGCATATATAGCATAAGGACTTCTATTGTGTATACCTCTTGTATTATATTTTTTTTTCTTTGTTGTTCTACATTTTATATCTCCTGTCTATGTAATTGCGAACTGTATGTGTATGTGCCTCAGGACCTCCTTGTGAATGAGCTTGCTCAAAGGCGTCTTTCCTGCGATAAACTTGAACTTGAACTTTCTTGCTACCAAAGGGTTAAACTGTTAGAATGGTGTTTTATTTTAAGGAACCAGTGTAATTGTAGCACATCCTATGTAGTTTGCACTTTTATACATTTAAAAATGTCCTGTCTAGAATATGAGATCAACAGCTTAATAGGATCCCAGCCACAAAGTGAGCTGCTACCAATCATTTCAGAATATTGTGTCCTTTGCTGCAGCCACTGAAAAAACAAGCATTTGTCGATGCCAAATGTTTGCTTGCTGGTATTAGCATTGGAAATGCAGGAGTTAGACAGATGCAGAATAGGAATGGCAGTGAAGTACTGAACTTCACACCAACCCCACCTCCATCCTGTAGAGACGGACAGGCATTGAGGTAAGTGTTTGGGTCATTGCCCATGACGGTCATGCCATGTCACCTCACCCTATTCTGCAGACACCGACATGTGTTGAGGTGTGCCTTAGGGTGTTTGGCATTACAGTCACCCCATTCCATAAGGACATACGCTGAAATGGGTGCAGCATAGGAGAATGGGTTGAAGTCTGGGGCGAAGGTCCAAGGTACACCTCAATGCCTGTCAGTGGCTGGGGGTGGGATGGCATGAGCAGTACAGTCGGCAATCCAAAGGCACACACTGATGCCTGTCAGTCTGTACAGGGTAGGATATTATGGTTAGAAACCCTAACGCCTTGGGCATTTGTTGGTATTTGCACTACAAATTTTCAACATGGCCTTTTTGTGACCCCACCTCATGAAAGCATTTGAGACCTCTTCTCATGAAGAGTGGCAGTGTGATTTTGTCAATGTGTCCCGAACATTGAGTTCCAACAGTGACAGTGCCATTCTGTGCCACATGTACGAAAACACAGATCAGGCAGGATGTGAAGAATGACAGCTGTACCATCCATGGGGAGGTGTGAAGAGATGACAATGTTGAAAATCTGTAGTGGGAATCTTCAAAATGCTCGCACTTCCAAACACACATGGAAACTGTGCAATGCATGCATGTAACACAGTCATTTTATAGACTTTCATCACCAAATTTTCAATGTGGGCATTTTAGGACTTCTGCTAATAAACAGTGTCACTGTGATTTTCTTAATGTGTCCCAAACACTGATTTCCCACAGCGACCGTGCTATTCTGCGCCGGAAGTGCGAAAACACATTTCGGCCAGGATGTGAAAAATGACAGCTGTACTGTTCATAAGGAGGTGTGGAAAAATGACAATGTTGAAAATCTGGAGTGAAAATATTACAAATGTGCAGTTATGAGCGTGCATGGAAACTGCACAGTGCACGCCCGTAACACAGTCATTTTATGGACTTTCATCACCAAATTTTCAACATAGGTATTTTAGGACCTCTGCTAATAAACAGTGTCACTGTGATTTTCTTAATGTGTCCCAAACACTGTTTTCCCACAGCAACTGCGCTATTCTGCACCGGAAGTGCGAAAACACATTTTGGCCAGGATGTGAAAAATGACAGCTGTACTGTTCATAAGGAGGTGCAGATAAATGGCAATGTTGAAAGTCTGGAGTGAAAATATTGCAAATTTGCGAAGTTACGAGTATGTGTAACAACTACACAATGCATGCTCGTAAAACAGTAATTTCTTGGATTTTTTCCACCAAATTTGCAACATAGACTTTTTGAGAGGCCACCTCATGAACACTGGCACTGTCGTTTCATTAATCAGTCCTGAAAGGCGATTCCGCACAGTGACCGCTAAATCACCTTTTGGGACTGAATAATGCCATTCATGAGGAGGGGTCCCAATAACCCCATGTTGAAAATTTGGTGCCAAAATTCCCAAAAATGCCTGAGATATGCACCAAAGTTGAAAAAAAATATTTTTATGCCATTATACAGCTTACCGACATTTCTTCAGTTCGTGGTCGGCTTTGAAGAGTGCAGATGTGTTCCCGGTCCACCGAAGATCGTCGCGCTGGGCTCCGGAGGTAAGTATAGGGTGAGCGGGGGTGTGGGGGAGACAGGGTGTGAGAGGGTGGACACAGGTTGTGGGCGGGCCACCGGACTCAACGAGGACCGTTTTCTGATTTACAGGAACAAAAAAAAGAAAAAAAAAAAACATTGTGGGACTTTTTTTTTTTTTTACTAGGGACATTGTACTTGGGGTGGGCTCCTAGCATACCACCCAAGTGTTTTTGGGGGCTGTAGTCGATGGGGAGCTTGGCAACCCCATCGGCGGCACATATGGGGGGCAAGAGCTAAGGGGATTGGGCACCTCGGCACAAAACCAACATTTTAGGGGTGACATCATGCCGATGGGGAGTGGGCTCCCCTTCAGCAAATTACACTGGAAAGGAGGGAATGAAAGCCGACAGGGATTGAGGGCCCCATCAGCAAACAAAAACTGTTTTGGGGGTGGCACATGATGCCGAGGGGGATTGGGCACCCCCTCAGCACTGGGAGCTATCTAATATTGTTTGTAAACATGGCAGTGGCTTGCCCCCTGTATTCACAAACAATATTACACTTGGCAACATTCCGCCCTACAATGTCGGGTTGCTTCCTCATTGCAGCGGAATGGCTGATGCTGCAATGACGAGGAGGCCCCGATTGCTGCGGAGAAAATGTTACAATTTGGTGGCACTTTTGGATGCCAGTGTCATCAACACACTGTGCCTCCATTGGTCCACCAGTGCTAAGCCCCCAAATGCAGTGCCTCCGTTGGCTGCCACACTGCCGTGCCTCCACAGCTCCCTTCTCTCCTAAGCTGCCACATAATGTTTCTTGTGCATGTGCTCAAGCAACCATAAAAATAACTGGATAAAATTTAGGGCTTTCCAGAGATCTGGTGACCTTCTGTAGGTCCACACCTTCAATGGAAGTGAGTGTCCATGAAACAGCAAACCACTTGGGATCCTTCTGTAAGTTAAGCCCTTTTGGTATGGCTTGCAGTGATTCCTTAGCCTCTATTCCCTACTAAGTTCCCCAACAAAAGAATGAAGTCTGAATTTCTGCAAGAGTTCAGAGTTCATGGCACCAGCTGTGGCAGCTGTGGCTGACCTTCAGGGCCTTGCCAGGCTCAAGGGGTGGTGATGGGCCTTGAGGCCAGAGTGGAAAAGGTATCTCCTGGGTTTGGTCTCCAGTGGCCCACAAGACATCTAGTGTAGAATGGGAAGGCTAACGACTGAGGTTCAGTGTAGAGGAATAGTCTCTCCCACATCCCAAATAAAGGCTAGCCTCCCTCAGCAGTTCTCCTCTTAGTGCATTGCAAAACACTCCCATTTTGCTATGCACCAGGCTCTTGTGTGGCTAGTGTGGCTGTGCCTCCTTGGATTTCCTGCTCCCTCTGCTTGTTTTTGTGCTTGCTTTTTCCCTGCCTGTTCCCCTCCTGTCTTCATTCCTCCTGCTCATTTTCTGCCCCCCCATGCTCCTTGCACTGTCTTTCTTTGTGCCCATTTGTTTCTCTGTTGCCTGTCCTCCAAACTCCTCCATTCCTTCCCTGCTTTCCCCTTGTCTCTTTCGCTTCCCTTCCCCTCCCCATCATCCGTGTTCAGTTGTCTCCATTTAATTTTCCTTCCCTTTTTCTTTTGGATGTTTTCACTCCTCTCAGAGCTGCTGACTCATGCCCCTTCCACTCCCGCTTCCATTGAGCTTGCTCATCCTTCCACTCCTCCCTGGACTGGGTAGTCCCTCAGTTCCCACACAGGCTTGTGTGGTTCTGAGTTCTCCTGTGGCTGGTGCTTTCAGGTCCCAACGCAGACTCCATACCAGCCCAGCTGCTTCCATAAGATCTGACTGGGATACTGGTTAGCCTTGAACTTGTACTTCTGTCATTTGGTGGAGCTCCCTCTATACAACCTGCCTACGGGATGCATACCCCATCTCCTGCTGCAGCCCTGTCTGTGCATGAAGAGCTGGAGCATCTGTCGACCACACGGAAGCAGGTAGTGCTCTGCCCTTTGTTTATACAGTTTGTTCCATTCATTGATGGTCCAACTTTGCTTGTGCTGGAGCACCAATCCATATGCATTCTCCCTTTTCCTAATGCCTGTCAAGCTGTGCAGTATGCTGGCCAGTGACTTCAATTGGTTTGTACCACACCACTAATTGTTGAACTTTTTATACAAATTACAGCATTTCAGCACCAAATAAACCTGGGTGATTATGGTCAGCCTTGTGAATTCAGTCCCCCCCCCCCTTCGTAGTTCCTGATTTTCATGACCCTCTACCCCGCTCCTTCCATTCCCCTCTCAGTAGTCCCTGTGAGCGCAGGACTTTTCTGCTCCCGTGGTTATCAATCAATTAATCAATCAATCAAAATCTTTATTTAACCAGGCAAATACTGTTGAGCAAAGCTCATTTTCAAGGTGGACTTGGACATAGATACATAGACAAGCATAGAAGGATTACATACACAACAGAATCTTAATACAAGTCATAATAAAATATAAACTGAACATAGAGCAATGTACAGAATTCAAATGGATAACTACTAATTCTTGATAAAAATATATATACAAAAATATACATGAGATTCTCTGGACTGCATGAAAGGAATAATAAATACAAGTTACAAGGAATATAGAGGGTGAAAGAGAGAGGGCTCTTAGATTAGGTATGAAGTAGAAGGATAGATCCATAAAGTGAGTGGGGAAGGGGCAGATGCCTAAAGGGAGGAGATAGAGGGGTAGAAGACTAAATGGGCAGTAGGTTATCCCTTCCTTTTGTGCGTAAAGCTAAAGCAAGTCCACTAAATATAAAAAAAATCTCACTCAGTCCAACCCCCATAAGCTGTTCAATTCTCTTTGTGCCAAGCTCTCCACTCTGTCCTCGGTTTGCACTTCCCCTCTGTCCCTGGCTTGCCGAATGTCTTTTTGCCCAACTTGCTGCTCAGGTCCATCCCGCTGCCAACCTTACGGAGCTCTAGTGTCCTGCTGGTGACAACCCCAACCTGCCCTCCCTTCCCGCGATAGTCTGTGACCATAGCAACCAAGATCGAGTGCCTAGAAAAACAGCAAGTCAATCTCGGTGGCTGCAATCATGGCTACCTAGGGAGGACAGCCAGACACTGCAGTCAGTGAAAACCATGACAGGATGTTTAGCGCGTACACATGTGTGCACGCCCGTAGGGGGCAGGTGCGAAGGATGGCATGTGGGGGTTGGTGGTGGCGAGTAGCTGCCAAGCTGGATTGCTGGCGTCGTGGGAGGGTGGTCGGCTGGGAGGCATGGGTGCGGGTTCTGGTCTGGTGTGGTGCTGTTTTCTTTTTTTGCCACCTGATGGCATGTATTTGGTCAGTTCCCCATGCACCCCCCTGGAGCTGAGAATCCATAAAAGTAGGGAGTGCAGGGGCGCAGTCCCTGCATCAAAAATGAGACCTGTAGGTCTCGGGCTCTATTTTTCTGTGCCCTGCAGTGTGCATCGTCAAAATTATTTTTTGTAGTATTACACTCGCCATAACTATCACTGTTGTGATCGCTGTTAGGATATGGAACCCCCTCCGCCCCCTCAGTCCTTCGTTCTTGCCCTTGTCCCATGTTCCCGTTATTTCTTTTGGGCTTTCTTGCCCATTGCACCGGCACACTATCTCCATCGCTGTTCCTTCCTAGTCCAACAGCCCTCCACCACATTTCATCTGGTCTGGCACCTGAAATTTCTCAGCATCTATTGCACTCAATCATTTATCCCACATGACATTCCCCTGCAGTTTTGTCTGCCTTTGATACTACCAACCTATAGTTTCTAACTTTACCCAGTTGTACCCTTAGTACTTCATACCCTTCCAGCCCTCATAATCACCTGCCTCCTCCACCTTTGCTGATTGGGATCCTGCCCACCCCTAGCTCCCCTCCAGATCCCATGTAGTGTTTCCTCTATCCTTCTGTACTGTTGTGTTCCTTCCCCTATCTTCCTGTAATATGTGGCGTTGCCAGTTATTCATCATTTGTTTGTTTCGTCTGTTTCATGTTCCTCTTATGCTTGTCCTCCTCCTGTTCCCTACCAACATTCCCTGTGTCCCGCTTCCCTTTTGTTTACTCCCCTTTTACCTCACAGCAGTTGGCTGCCCTTTCCTTGCTTAGCCCATACCAGCAGTTTTCTGGACTCCATCCCTAACGCTGCCTTCTGAGGCATTGAGCATAGGTATGCTTTCCCCATCTGCCAAGGATGGGAGTCTGTTTCAATCCATCTTCCATTTTACCCTACTGGATTCTTTACCATCAACTACCAGTCATACCAGCACCCTGACATCCTCCGTCCCTAACTCTGCCTTCTGCAGTATCGAGTTAAGGTGGGCTTGCCCAGTCTACCAGGGATGGGAGCATGTTTCCTCAACCTCAGTTTCATCTGATTCTATTTCATACCAACTGCCTGCAGTCTCCGTCCCTAATTCTGCTCAGTGTGGCATTGAGTGAAGGTTAGCTCACCCCGACTGCCGGGGACAGGAGCCTGTGTCCTCCATCTACTGTCTCATCCCACTGCATTCTATACCTGCATATATGGTTGCTGCTTCCCTTTGGGAATGGAACTATTGTACCCCATTTGCCTGCATTATCCTACCCCACCCACCTACCTACATCCTATACCTACTTGGGATCTCTGTACTTGTTCTCACTATCTGCCTCCTCCCATTCTGGATTGGTCCCCACCAGCTGTTCAGTTCTGTCTCCTCCCTGTCCGCAGGACTCCTGGACTTCCTTGATGCTTGCCTTCCAATTCCTCCGGTGCTCATGTGTATTGTTGCTGTGGATTGCCTTCCAGCTCAGCCTCCTCCTACCTATCTAAGGACCTTCCACTCCATGCTGTCATCTCCTCCCACATCGCTGCTCAGCATGGTTGTGTTTCCCTATTGCCTTCTTCTTGGACTTCTGCTCACATCCCCTTTGCTTCCTGCTGGATATCTGATGATTTGCCTGTTTTCCAGAATGAGTGCCTAAGGATTTTCCATCCTTGCTTTCTACAAACTTTATTTCAATCCAGTGGTCTGCCATCAGCGATTCAAGTTCGCCGTCACCTCCAGAGGTAGGGACCTCCTGTCCCATCACCACCTCTCCTTCTGCTCCCCATTACTGCAGCATCTTTTGCTATCTGCAATTTAAGTTCATCACCTCATTTGGAGGTGGGAACCTCACACTGCAACTTGGCAGCACCTTGTACCTGGTTTCACCTCTTGTTTTTCCTGGATCTATCAACTGGAGCCCATTTTAGCTTCCTGCATTCTATTCTGTTTCGCTGTGGTGACTGCCCACAGTCCCATACCTTCCCTGTAACTTCTGATGTCAGTATTGCTTGGCCTGCTGTCTTCCCATCATGCTTCATTCTCCTGTCAGCAGACTTCCACTTTAACCTTTCCCTTATCGTTTGACTATTGCCTTCTTTCTCAATGCCCTGGTAGCTCAGGGCTCCTGCCCGTTCCCTGCTGTATCTCTTTTGGGCGTTCTTCACAACTACTGACATCTGGCATCCAGGTCCAATCAATTATTCCTACCCTTCCATCCTACCATACTCCTACATTAGCTGACAGTACTGCTCTCTTCCAATGCTCTAAGGAGTTCCTGTTCCTCTGACCTGAGAAACCCTCATCCAGCAACATCCCACCTACAGCACACCATATAGAGTCTAAGTCACTATACAAAATAGCAATACTTCTCAATATTCTCCCCAGGATCAATTGCCGGAATCCCATTCATCTGGACTTTTGAAGATCTTACCTCTCAATTTACTCTGCAGGATCTTCAAATCAAATCAAATCAAATCAATCTTTATTTGTAAAAGGCGCCTTTCCAAAACCAAGGCGCCTGTACATTGCATGATAAAACAATAAATAATTAAGACAATATTAAAATAGACTTGACAGCAGCATTCAAAAATCATTATATGCTAGGCTAAAAAGATACGTTTTTAAAGCCTCCTTAAAGCTTTGGACAGTCAGGCAATCTCACCTGGCCGGGTGAGAGAATTCCACAGGGTTGGGGACATAAAGCTAAAAGATCTGCCCTGAAGTTTTTAGTGAACCCTGGGAATCTCTAGCAATCCCTTGTCAGTGGATCGGAGAGAGCAGGAGGGACAGTAGGGACAAAGGAGATCTTTCAAGTAGCCAGGTCCCTGATCGTGTAGGGCCTTATAGGTCAGCAAACTGACCTTGAAGGTGATTCACCAGCAAATTGGCAGCCAGTGCAGTCCGCGGAGCACAGGCGTTATATGGCTGGACATAGAAGAACTAGTCAATAGCCTGGCTGCTGCATTCTGCACTAGCTGCAAGCGGCGAATCTCAACCCCCGGTAGCCCAAGATAAAGGGCATTGCAGTAGTCAAGGCGGGAAATAACAAAAGTGTGGACCAAAGTAGGAAGATCGTCAGGAGGAACCAGGTGCTTCACCCGGGCAATGTTCCTCAGATGGTAAAAGGAGGCTTTGACAACTGCCGACACCTGCGATTTAAGTGTCAAACAGTCATCAAACACAATGCCCAGGTTCCGCACCCGGTCTGAGGTAGTTAGCTGGACACCCCCAAGCCATAAACCCAAGGGTGATCCAGCCAACAGACCTGCCTCCCGGCGACCCTGGTCCACAACCAACACCTCAGTTTTATCTGGGTTCAACCGCAGCCAACTCACATTCATCCAGTCCTGGATTTTGGCCAGACATTTGTTAAAGACTGATAAGGCAGCATTTTGGCCGGGCACAAAGGACATGTACAGCTGAGTATCATCTGCATAGCAGTGAAAACTCAGACCATACCACCTAATAATTGCTCCTAACAGCAGCATGTACACCACAAACAACATGGGCACCAAAATGGAGCCCTGCGGCACCCCACAGGATAGGGGGAATGATGCCAAGGAAAAAATCCCAGACACCACCCTCTGAATCCTACCCTCAAGGAAAGATTGAAACCAACTGTGGACTGTACCAGACAGCCCACAGATAAACTGCAAGCGCTCCAATAGCACACCATGGTCCACAGTGTCAAATGCTGCAGAGAGATCAAGAAGGACCAAGATAGAACAAGTCCTTCGATCTCTCGCTATTAGGAGGTCATTTAGTACCCAGACAATAGCTGTCTCAGTACTATGTCTTTTCCTAAATCCGGACTGGAGAGAATCATAGACATTGTGGCTGGTCAAATGATCATCCAGCTGCGACGCGAACACCTTCTCAATAACTTTACCCACAAAGGGCAAGTTAGAGACAGGCCTATAGTTAGCTAGACAGTCCAGGTCCAAGGAGGACTTCTTAAGAAGGGGCTGAACCACAGCCTCCTTCAGAGGATTTGGAAAAATCCCCCTCTCCAAAGACCTCCAGACTATCTCAGCAAGGACCGGACCAATTTTATCCACACAGCCCACTAGGAGACGTGTGGGGCCCGGATCCAAACCACAGTTGGTCGGACGCAATGATTGGATGATCATCACAATGTCATTGATTGTGGAAAGGCTGAAGTCAGACCACATAAACTGGATGTCCGACATCTCCTGCCGACCAACACAACTCCCATTAGAAAGGGTCAAACGGATGTCAGACTTGATTGTGGCAACCTTATCTGAAAAGAATTGAGCAAACTCCTCCCACCATTCTTGAGAAGAGGCTCTTCTGGGCTGAAGACAGATTGGATTGCACAATCTGTCCGCAGTCTGGAAAAGCTGAGCTGGTCTATTCTGTGCAGCCGCAATCTCTCTGGACAGGAAATCTGCCTTCTTACAAGAGATTGCAGATTGATAGACCACGTAGTGGTCCATCAAAATAAGCTTGTCACAATCCAGGCCCGACCACCGCCAGCACCTCTCTAACCTTCGTCCGACTCTTCTCAACTCCCTCAGAGTCTCATAAAACCAAGGAGACCTGGGACGAAGAGTGGTCACATATTCCATTTAATTCAAACAGCATGGACGTCATTACCCCCCTGATATCTTCATAGGATCCAGCTTAGTTGAATCTTCTTCCTGCCCATCGTCTTACCCCGGAATCATGAACCTAATTCCCTCCTGGAACATATCAACTCCATAATAACTATAAGCCTCAAGGATAACAGGAACCGCAGGATATCACATAGCAATACTGGCATCATCCATTATACAGTACCTTCCACTTGTAAGTCTACTCTCCAAAGCGCTGACTCACTTCGACCATAGCCATTGGATGCTCCTAAGACCCTGCTTCCATCTACTATCCCAGAACATGTATCATCGGATCTTCAATGCATAGCTGCCTGGCTAAATTTACACTATTCCAACTCACTACTCCCTGGCCTCTGGATATCACCATACTTCACCAAGTTAGTTATATCTCTTCAGCACGACACTCTAATCATACCAGCTACCTATGCAGTTGTCCTTTCTAACTCATCTGCCTGGATTTATCCCCTCCATACTCCCTCCTGCGAATATACTCACCAAGAGCAGGTTTCCATTTTGATTCATCATTCTGTGCATCCTCTACTGACCTGTCTGTCTACCTATCACAGTTCTTGTTATCAACTCCCCTTTTGCCTCATCAGTCAGTAGACTCAGTCAAAGACCCAGTTTTTTGGGCTCCTCACAGCATACATATATTGAATCCACCAGTAAGGCAAGCTGCACTGCCTTTTAAGCTTCCGTCATGGGCATTTAAACTACAGCAACACCCGTATCCAACATCTCGCATAGCAGTCCTTCCTGGATATGAACCTTTGCAAACCTCATCATAGTAGCTCTACTAGCCTTCAAACCTCGAATTTATTGTACTGAACATTTCAATTATACCTATCGGTATCCAAATACTGCCTCTACAGTATACATTATTCTTCCTTCATTGGTCATAAATCTTCAATTACCACCTCTTACCAGGTACCTAAAGCTGCTCTGAATCCTTGATTGTCTCCCTGCAGTTGCTTGCATAGCAAAACATTGTGAATTTCCTTAACACAAAGCCATCAGACCCTACAAACATTGAAACATAGAAACATAGACTTTGACGGCAGATAAGGACCGCTTGGCCCACCTAGTCTGCCCATTTCCCTACCTAGAGGATAAGCTGCAGATCCTATTTAACCAACAGCCTATTTCTTCCTACCCCCCACAAAAATTGCCTTATGTCTGTCCCATGCTATCTTGAATTCTCCCACAGTTTTAGACCCCACAACCTCCTCAGGAAGGCTGTTCCATGCATCCACCACCCTCTCTGTGAAAAAATACTTCCTCACATTGTCCCTAAGCCGTCCCCCCTCTAGCTTCAAATTGTGTCCCCTTGTTCTTGCACATCTCTTTTTCTGAAAGATGCTACCCTCTTGGACTTTGTTGATTCCACTGAGGTACTTAAACGTTTCTATCATGTCCCCCCTCCTCCTTTCCTCAAGGGTATACATATTAAGCTCCTTTAGTCTCTCCTCGTATGGCTTCTCTTGCAGACCCTGCACCATTTTAGTTGCCCTCCTCTGAACTGCCTCCATCCTGTCTATGTCCTTGCGGAGATGGGGTCTCCAGAACTGGATGCAGTACTCCAGATGGGGTCTCACCAACTGTCTGTACAGGGGGATAACAACTTCCTGTTTTCTGCTGGTGATGCCTCTCCCTATACATCCCAGTATCCCCCAGCCCTCCCTACTGCCTTCTCACATTGCTTGCCAACCTTAAGGTCATCTGATATGATTACCCCCAGGTCCCTTTCCATTTTTGTTGTTGTTACTACCTCCCCACCATTGTGTAATCTTCTCCTGGGTTTTGGTTTCCCAGGTGCATTATTTTGCACTTCTTTGCATTGAATCCAAGCTGCCATACTTCTGACCATTCCTCCAACCTTGCCAAGTCCCTTCTCATCCTTTCCATGCCTCCTTGTGTATCAACCCTGTTGCAGATCTTTGTGTCATCTGCAAAGAGGCATACTTTTCCTTCCAGTCCCTCTGCAATGTCACTTATAAAGACATTAAAAAGGACTGGACCCAGTACTGAACCCTGTGGTACCCCACTAGTAACCCCTCTTTCTTCAGAGCGGACTCCATTTACAATTACTTTCTGTGTCCTGTTGTCTAGCCAATGTTTTACCCAGGCTACCAGCCTGTGACCCACTCCCAGGCTGGTTAATTTGACTATTAATCTTTTGTGTGGGACTGTGTCAAATGTCTTGTTAAAGTCTAGGTAGGCCATGTGCACAGCCCTTCCCCGGTCTACTACTTTGGTCACTCAGTCAAAGAAATCAATTAGATTCATCTGACATGACCTTTCTGCTGTGAACCCATGCTGCCTTGGGTCCTGTGCCCCACTGACCTCTAGGTACTCAACGATTCTTTCCTTCAGAAGTGATTCCATCACTTTCCCTACCACAGAGGTCAAACTGACAGGTCTGTAGTTTCCTGCCTCTGTCTTGGTCTCACTTTTGTGAAGGGGAATCACATCTGCCTTCTTCCAGTCCTCAGGTTATACACCATCCTCCCATGATTTGTTATAAAGGGTAGTAAGTGGTGTCACTAGTTCTCTGCTTAATTCTTTTAGAATTCTGGGTGAATTCCATCTGGCCCCATTGCTTTGTCCACCTTCAGTTTTAGGAGTTCTTTCAGAACCCTTTGTTCTGTGAAAGGACTAGGATCAACCCCCCTATCCAGAGTGCTTCTGTTAATTGGATTAGGCACATCCCCCACCTCCTGTTTTGTGAATACTGAACAGAAGTACTCATTCAGTATCCCTCCTTTTTCACTGTCCCTCTTTCCCTATTTCGGATGTCAGAGCTTCTACTACCCTGTTGTCTAGTTTAATTCAATTCCTGCATTTCTTCTTAAACAGTACTGAGAACAAGCTCTTCTGAGAAATTTGTAAACATCTGAACCATCTGCCGCTCTACAAAAGCAACTAAGCATTGTATCTTGCCCTTAGCTGCTTCAAAGTCTGAGAGATTACTCTAACAATTTTATAACCCATCTTACATCCCATAGTTCGGAGTCTGCCAGCTCATTTAAACAAATTCATGCTCCTCATGCTCACATTGATCTGTACTTCCTTCAAATATCAACCAATATCATATACGAATCCTGGATTTGTTCAACCCCTTTTTACCAGCCAGCCATAATCCATTTTTGGGATCTGGACATTCCTTCGGACTGTACCTGCCTCTTCAACCTCAAGAATCGACCCTCCTGAACGTATCATTCAACAGACTTAGAAGATGGAACTTCATCACTACAAACATTACACCCTACACAAAAATTATAATATAATTCTAAGCATTTAGGATCATCTCTTCTTAGTTTGCATGGATGATGGGCGGGTCAGTAGCCAGGGGTCCTCAGAGGTTTCCTCCACCTGGGTTTTTTTCATCTCCCGCGTCCTACTGATCATACTCTCCATGAGTTGGAGGAGGCAATCTTTATGGGCCTTGTATTCCCTACTCGCTACCCTGCTTACCTACCAAGGTTGGGAATAGAGAAAGGCCACATTTCAAAACCTTATAAGTACATACAAGCACTATATTATTCACCAAAACATTGAATGGGAGGGCTAAAACCTGAGGTTCAATGTGGGGGAATAGCTCCTCCCACATCCCAAATAAAGGCCAGCCTCCCTCAGCAGTTCCCCGCTTAGCAAGTTGTGAGACACCCACCATCCTCCCCGCCTCCTCCTCCTCCTTCAGCATTCTGCTCACCCTTGTGCTAAGTCTTCTATTCCCAACTCACTACCTGACTTACCTACCAAGGATGGGAATAGAGAAAGGCCAAAGTTCAAAAACCTTATAAGTATTCACAAGCACTACTCTATTCACCAAAACATTAAACTGCCAGTAAGTTCTACTAGGCCTGAGGATGAGGTGTGTATGCACTAAAATTTGTGAAACTGTTAAAACCATTAGAGGTGCCTGTGGGAGGCTTTGATATTGTAAGATCTCAGACTGTGAGACTTGAAGTTCAGGAATGCCAGGGAAACAGTGGAAGGTGTCCATTGGATAAATAGAGACAATCAGAGCAGTTGCTCAATAACATAGAAACATAGAAGTTGACTGTAGATAGGGACCGCAAGGCCCATACAGTCTGCCCATTTTTTTTCTTCCTTATGAATGTGCCATAGGCCTTTACTCTGTCAATGGCCTATTTATTCATAATCATCTGTGTTGCTCCCTTATGCCTATCTCATGCCTGTTTGAAGCCCTGCACTGTATTTATATCCACCACTTCCTGAGGTAGGCCGTTCCATGCATCCACCACCCTTTCTGTGAAAAAGAACTTCCTTACGTTACCCCTTAATCGGCCTCCCTCTAATCTCATGCTGTGTCCTCCTGTCCTGCTATTTTTCTTATATTGAAACATGTTAGACTCTTTCACCATGTGAATGCCCTTAAGACATTTGAATGTTGCAATCATATCACCCCTCTCCCTCCTTTGCTCTAGGGTATACATATTGAGCTCTTTTAATCTGTCCTTATATGTTTTCTGATGCAGTCCCTGCACCATTTTGGTTGTCCTTCTCTGGACTGCCTCTGTTTTGTTAATATCCTTGTGCAGGTGTGGCCTCCAGTACTCTATGCAGTACTCCAGATGGGGTCTAACCAGTGTCTTGTAAAGAGGGATTATTACCTCCCTCTTATGACTTGTGATACCCCTACTAATACACATCAACATCCCTCTAGCCTTACCTACTGCTTTAGTGGTCTGCTTGGATGATTTCAGGTCATCTGTGATGATGATGCCCAAGTCTCTTTCTTCCCTTGTGATTGCCAGAAACTCCCCTCCCAACCTATAGGTGGCATCATGGTTTTTCTTCCCTATGTTCGTGATCTTGCACTTCTTTGCGTTAAACCCCAGTTGCCACTCTTCAGACCATTTTGCCAGTTTTTCCAGATCTCTTCTCATTCTGCCCACCCCATCTGGATAATCTACTCTGTTGCAGATCTTGGTGTCATCTGAAAATAGGCAAATCTTACCCTCCAGTCCATCTGTAATGTCACTGATGAAGATATCGAAGAGGACTGGCCCTAGGACTGATCCCTGAAGTACCCCACTCGTGACTTGTATCTCTTCTGACTGTATACCAATTACCACCACTCTCTGTTTTCTGCCCACCAACCAGTTTGTCACCCGGTTGACCAACTTCTGACCCGCCACAAGCCTACCCAGCTTAATAATCAATCTTCTATGTGGAACAGTATCGAAAGCTTTGCTGAAGTCAAGGTAGGCGATATCAACTGCACCCCCTTGGTCCGCCACTCTGGTTACCCAGTCAAATCTATTAGATTAGTTTGACAGGACCTTCATGTTGTAAACCCATGCTGTCTTGGATCCTGTGCTCCTATGGATTCCAGGTGTTAGACTATCCTTTCCTTAAGGAGTGCCTCCATAATCTTGCCCACTACTGAGGTAAGTAATTGGATAAAAAGTGAGTATGAGAGCAGTCACCCAGCCAGCAGGCAAATATTGCCAGAACCCAGTGAAATCTTAGGGTCTAGTAACTATTATAAATAGTTAAACACAATTAGAGAGCTTGCCCAAGTTGTTAAAGTAGGACTAAATCTTGGGACATGACTGTCTGAATAGATACTATGCCCATTTTTCAGCTGAATCATAATTGTAGTACCTAGTCGCATGACTGCAATGCCCCTAGAATGTAGTTGAATTAAATTAAAGTCCCCTGTGACATGCAGATGCCCTCAAAGTGAGGACCAGTAAAGGTATTTGGTGCAGTATCGCCTGCCTGTAACTATTTATTCAGTGAGGTGCCTGCTTGTTTTTGTGTTTGTGTCTGGTATGCTTGTGTGCAACCCTAGACCTGGTTAGATATAAATGTTCATTGTAAGCACCCTCCCTTAGAACCATAGCAGCTACAAACCCTAGCAGAGGAGGGGGGCTACATTACACCTAGAGAAAAAGTCCATACCTAACATTCCAAAGATATCAAACATTTCAAGGTAGCTTAAAGTGAAGACTGGGCTACCAACAAAAAAATACACAGTAGGCATCAACAAAACAGAGTTGCTCAACATTCAGACATAACTTTGAAGTAGTAGTGCATGTTCGCAGTGAACATTTTGACCTGTGCTTTTCATTCTGCGTTAAACTGCAACTTATATCCTGACTTTTAACATACCCTTTTTCTCCATTTTGAATACGCTTCAGCACTTTTTACATCTGTTTTAAATAATAGAGTGCTCCTTTTACTATGGCTACCCCATACAGTATTTTCACCATTATTTTCAGGTTTTTTTTATTATATTTTATTGTTTGACAAAAGAACAACATACAGCAAATTCTCAAACAGGATAAAAGGGACTATGGTGCACATTGTGTATACAAACATCCGATATGCATAAACATTATCCTAAAATCTCACAAATGAGGAGATGTTGTTTGTGATGTGCCAGACTTCCTAATGACTCAGGTTGAATCATAGAAGGTAGAACAAACAGGAACATTAAACACAGCAAAAAGTGTTGCTATTTAAACCTGTAGTCGGTAACCTAATAGGCATTTCAAAGCACTTAATGAGCACTCTATTAAATTCAGTGCCATGTGAACTATTTTTATGAAGAACAAATAACCATAAAAAAAATAATCTCTATAATTAGTCTCCATATCGTTCCAAATTCTAACACTTCATTGTTTTAATAAAACAAAAATTATTCTTTTCATGTGCCCGATGGAAGTACTGTTATTATGCTGACCATAACAGATAATATAGAATTTGTCAGTTATGTATGACCTTGCAGGAGCCTACACGCTGTAAATAAAAAAAGATACCAAGAGACCATTTCCTAATGGATGTGTAGGTTACCCAAATGGTGCTCACTACAGATGTGCAGAGCTATTTTAAAATCCTGTAACAACTAAACCTCTCAGGACACTTAATTTTGTAAACACTGCTCTAAGACTGAAGAAAAATAAAGGCACATGTTTGCAAACTTATTTGCCAATCTGATGCAGTTCTGAAATATTTACCTTTGGGAAGGTTACTTTTTCATCAGCATCTCAATTCAAACCATCTTTGCTGCCATTTCAGTCATCTTCTGTTGAGGAAGCTTTCACCTGTTTTCCCTTTAATCCTTTTTCTATTCTCTCTTACCACCACCCCAAGTCAAGCACATCATTAAACTGAAACTGCTTTGCTTCATAGATTATGCAGAGGTGGGCAGGAAGTAAAGCAGAGTACATAATATCTAGGGCATGTATTTTCAGGTGCACACTGTAAAATTTCGTTGCCTGATTCTTGTCTGATACAATAGGTCAGAATACAGCTTGATGTCCTACCCATTGATGGTAAGTGAATACTAGAATCTAGCTGCTAATAGCAGATGTCTACCCAACTGGTGTAAATCAGAACAATCCTAACTGGTTAGAAGACATACTGGCTTTTTGCATGTTGGCTTTCAATATCTTTCAAAGCTTAGCAGTGTAAAACCTCTTACAGGAAAGAAAGCAGGTTGTGCCCTTCTGAACACTTCAGTGCACCTACAAACCATGAGATCTGTGCTCTAGTTTCATTTTCTAACGCTTCAAGGTGGCCCCTCAGAACAGTGTTCTCTTGAGTAAGGGTCACAGCTACAGCCACAGTAGACACTGATCTTTTATTCGCGTCATTCAAAGTTAATGTTACAGTTTTTGTGGCAGGCCAAAAAGTTCCCTAAACAATTATAGGACAGGTCAGATGAATCTGGAAGGAGAGGCAGGAGGCTCACTCAGTGACCAAGATGCAAAAGGTTTATTTACCAGGGACAATGAAAACCAAGATGACTGTGTTCCACAATGTTACAGGATAATAATAAAAAAAAACAATACGATTAGGACCAACAATTGATTGAACCAAGAGCAGGGGGATTATCCCCTTTCAGTCCAAGTCCAGAGTGCACCTGGCCAAGATGACAAAATTACTGATGAACCAAGCTTGGGCTTTCCTATGCATCGGCTGATCAGCAGGTGGGCGTTGACTCCACAAAGCACTTGTTACAAACAGGCTATAATGGGGCGTCCCCATGATGAACAAAACACAAAGAGGAACGCTGCTAGATGGATGAAGAATGTGGTGATCCTCTGCGGCTCTGGGCAAGAAGCTGAAAACTCCTGGTTGGTCAGTGGTTTGCTAGACAATCTGCAGCAATGACCACTGGTAGGTCCCCGGCACCCAGGACACCTCCCAAGAAGAAGACTGCTGGCAATGCAACTCTCTGGTGGCATCAATGGAGCAACACGGGCATGTGCACACTTCTGGCTGGCCAGCAAAATAAGAAAGGGGGCAAACACGACGTTAACTGGGGTCCCTCACACTTGAGCTGGGGTGGCTCCTAAGCTGACTTACTACTAGATACCTCACTAGTGGCTTTCTACCACTTAGCATCGCAGGACTGATGCTGGAACACCTGCGGTGGAACTTTGGAACTGGCTGTCATCACTGGAGGTGGTTCTGCTGCAGATGGTGGATGGGCCAGGGACCTCCCTGGGTCAGTGTCAGGCTCTGGTTAAGCTGGTCTAGGCAACAAAGGTGAAGCTGGACATTAGGTACACTGGGATGGAATTTGATAACACAATTATGGTTGGAAGCAAACAGTTCAGTTTTCTAAGTAGGCAGTTCAGTTCTTGTAGGAAATACAGTCTCTAAGAGGCGCTAGGTAGGCAACAGCACAGTTCGATTTGGGTGATGCTCGAACAACCTTTACCATGGGCAACCTACAGCCACCAAACAATTTTCCTCCCCGAAGGTTGCTGCGCCCATAAAGTTGTTCTGCTTGGGCTATTTTTGCTGAACTCACCTCCTTTTCTGATGGTCAAGACCATCCTTGTGGAAGGTCCTATGGGACTCCCTGTCCTGATCCCTCCTCACCCATGCATATTAATGAGGGTCTACCATGTGGAGGCCTTGCTCAGACCACCCCCCCCATCATATGCATGAGGACTTGGGCCCTCATGTTTAGCCTTTCTTTTTCAGGGATGGCTATGGGCCTTTGCCTCTGGCCCTGCCCCTGGCACAAATGGCACCATGGCAAAACAAAAGGGCTGGCCAAACCCCCCCCTCCCTCTTCCTGGGGCCTTTACCACACAGTGCCCCTCTAGCACCAGCAGTGCTCTAAATTGGTAATTTGGGCTTATGGCCCACATTTTCCCTGTTGTTGATTCCCCCACTCCTAAAGAGCTCACTGCACCTACCCTTTCTCCCACTAGGGCGCTGGCCCTTTAAGAATATTATTGGGCACTGTGCCCCTTCAAATATATTTCTTAGGCTCTTGTCCCCTTTAATTTCTCTTTCCTTTACTCTCCTCCACCCCTGGCACCTTTGGCACAAGCACAAATCCAAGATTGGGTGTTTGCCCACTCACCACCATGGCCTGGGATGTCTCTGTCAGTAGGGAGGGTCAACAAAATGGCCAGGGAGCCATGCACCCATCCAGTTCTCCCTCTACTGTTTTGGCTGCTGGGCACAGAACTAGAGGATGTGGTTTCTGCCTGGACCTATTTGTAGGGGCCACCATTCGGTCAAGCCGGCAGATGCTTCCCCCCACACCACACAGGGCTCTGGAGAAAGGAGACAGTTTGCATCAAGGAGCAATGTTCAGACCTGACTGACCCTGCCATTGCCACATGCCAGAATGCCTACCAGAAGGGAGCAACACCGGAGGAGCCACGGACCGGCTGCGGGTACTCTTTCTTTTGTCCGTGTTCCTCGTGTTCTCCACCCTCCGTCCTGTGTCTCCAACTCCCATGTTGACCATTCCCTGACCCTTTTGTAGGGCAGAGGAGGTCCTGGCTCCAGAGGATTGGGCAAGATAGCCCTGCAGGGAGGGTTCCCTGCCCACAACCCCCCTTTTCAGCACCAAATGGCATGAGAAAGAACAAAAAGGACTGGGTGGAGTATGTGGGACTGGAGGGGGTACTAGCGAGAAGGGAAAAAACAGGAAAATGTTCATGTCAGGGAAAGGGTCCCCATTTTTTTTTGTTGTGCCCCCTAACTTCGGGGCACTACATTTGAATGTCGGCATAATGACCCTCCAGTTACTGCAGGGATCACTTTACCTTTGTATGTAGAGCTTTCAAGGACTCGGGTATGGTATTCAGGGCAGATCCTAGTGTGGCTGTACAGCAGCTCCCACTCCATCACCACTCTGCACCTCCTGGGGAGCCGGTGTCTGCAGTTTTGATCCATTCCTAGTTATTGGTCTGTTGTGGTCTATCTTTGAATTTTATGTCAGGTTGATCATCCAGACTTTAGCTACATGAAAGTAATCAAATAGAGGCACACAGGGAACTAATACAAGTATTTTTAAATGGTTTGGTTCTTAATCATGTGACTTAATGTGTGTCAATAGTATTGTTTTAGTTTGTATTGTTTACTACTGCTAAGTTGCCTAAGTGTTCTTATTGTCTTTATTGAATGTTATTGTCAAATCATGTCTGTTCAAGACCTTGTATTCAATCCCTACTGACGTGGAACTTTTGTAAAAGAACCTTTGGTTCAAAGGTATTGTAATCCGAGACTCAAATAAATAAATAAATAAAATTAATCATTAAAGCCCATGAAGTGTACTTGAGTGCTATCAAAGGATTTGCTGTCTAGTGCCCCAGTCTACACACAGCAGTTTTTAGAACAATAATTATTTAACATCACTTCCCTGTCACTAAAATAAACTAGCATACAACAGAACACTGCTACTTGATGCTGTAAGATAGTGAGTGTTCAAAAACAGCGGAGAATAATGAGGAAAACATGCAGACAGCTAGATTACCTAGAGTGCTAAAAAAGTACAAAAGCAGATTAAACAAGCTTTTGTCAATGCCAGATGTTGTCTTGCTGGCATTGGCATTGGTAGTGCAAGAGTTAGAGAGATGCATAATAGGAATGGAAGTGAAGTATTGAACTGACGCCAACCCCACTCCCACCCTACAGAGACTGACAGGCACTGGGGTGTGCCTTTGGGTCATCAGCCATAACACATACGCCATTTCACCTCACCCTACCCTGCAGACACTGACAAGTGTCACAGTGTGCCTTGGGGTCTCCAGGTCTTACGCTCACCCCATTCCATAAAGAAATACATTGAGATGGGTGCAGTATAGGAGAATGGGGTGAACTTTGGGGCCGAAGACTCCAAGGCACACCTCAGTGCCTGTCACAGGCTGCAGGGTGGGGGTGGAATGGCGTGAGCATTACAGCCGATGATCCCAAGTCACTCCCCTGATGCCTGTCAGTCCCTACACCATGGGGTGCTCCGGTTGGAAACCCTAACACCCTGGGAATTTGTTGGTATTTTCAATCCAAATTTTCAACATAGACTTTTTGTGACCCCACCTCATGAACAGTGGCACTATCAGTTCATTAGCGGAAAGGTGATTTTGCACAGCGACTGCACCATTTGGCACCACAGGTGCGAAAACACATTTTGGGCAGGATGTGAAAAATGACAGCTGTACTGTTCATGAGGAGGTTTAAAAAATGGCAATGTTGAAAATCTGGAGTGAAAATATGAAACATTGGTGAAGTCATGAGCATGCGTAAAAACTGCTCAACGCACGCTCATAACGCAATCATTTTTGGGATTTTGTTAACCACATTTTCAACATAGGCATTTTGGGACCTCCCCTCATGAACAGTGGCACTATGATTTTGTTAATCTGTCCCAAAAGTTGATTTCCCACAGTGACTGCACCATTGTGCGTCACAGGTGCGAAAACAAGTTTTGGGGAGGATGTGAAAAATGACAGCTATACTGTTCCTAAGGAGGTGTGAAAAAAATGGCAGTGTTGAAAATCTGGAGTGAAAATATAAAAACTTGTCGAAGTTATGAGTGTGCGTGGAAACTGCGCAACGCACACATGCAACGCAGTCATTTTTTGGAATTTTTTCACCAAATTTGCAACATGGGCTTGTTGGGACCCCACCTCATGAACAGTGGCACTGTCATTTCATTAATCAATCCTACATAGAAACATAGACTTTGAGGGCAGATAAGGACCGCTTGGCCCACCTAGTCTGCCCATTTCCCTACCTAGGCCCAGATATTCAAAAGGGTTGCGCCATGCGCAACAGAGTTGCACCTGCGTAAGTCCAAAAATGCACCATTCTGCGATATTCAGCAGGAGGCAGCTGTGCCACCCAAATTGCAATGTGCAAGAGCGCAATGGTAATGAATGCATGCGCAACCATATGGGGAGGAACCATGAATAAATGGCGCAGTACGATATTCAACAGCATGCCCCATGCACAACAGGGGAGAAAGCAGAAGTTGTGCGATAGTGGAAATGATCCAAAATAAAAAGGAACAAGAAAGAGAGGCACAAGAACGCTATAGGGAAGCCAGAGGTGGGAGCAAGGTGGCAGCAACAGAAATGAGGGTAGCAGTCAGTGGGACTGGAAAGAAGCAGGACAGAGCACACCTGGGAACAAACATCAACAGGACCAGAGTGGGGAGCCTGTGCCACTGTGCAGGAGAGACAGGGGAAGCGCCACAGTGGACTGAGGGCAGTGGCAGTTGGCAGGACAGCCAAAGGTTGGAGGTGTACCCGGTGCAGGGGGAGCATCACAAAGGGCAGTGGGGGGAACAAGATAACAGCTGCCGGATGGGGGAGTCCAGCCAGGGACATGGCCAGTGCCACCTTTCAGATGGAGGTGGTAATGAGGTGTGTGAGAAGGCAGGCAGCAGGGGGGGCATGGCCGTGGAAGGGCCCATCGGCGGTATGCCCCCAACAGGTGGTACCGAGTCCACACCAACTTCGAGCACTACAGTGACACAGAGATTGTGGGCCAGTACTGCCTAAACCGGGCGATCCTGAGGTGGCTCTGTGAGCTGTGCAGTGATGAGATGCAGGCACCCACATGACGGAGCCATGCTCTGTCAGTGGAGACGAAGGTAACAGCCGTCATGTGCCTGCTCACCATGGGCACCTTCCACAGACCAACAGGGGACTCAACAGGCATAACCCGGTCGGCTGCGTCATGCCTACTCACACAATTCTTCAGCGCACTGCTGCCACATGCTGCAGAGTACATCCATTTCCACAGCACACCAGCAGAGCGCACAGCACACATACAAGAGTTCCACAGGGTAGCACGTATTCCTGGCATGCTCGGGGCCATTGACTGCACCCATGTGGCCATCCGCACGCCATCTGGCCCGGAAGGTGCCACTTACTCCAACCGGAAGGGCTATGCCAGAATCAACTGCCAGGTGGTGTGCGATGCTAGGGGGTGCATAACCAATGTCTGTGCCATGCACTCTGGGGGAGCACATGATGCCTTCATCTGGCACCAGTCTGCACTGTGCCACAGGTTCGAGAGTGGGGACATCCCCACTGGCCACCTGGTGGGTGAGTATGCAAATCATGCAGGATGACATGGATTTTGAGGGGGCATAGTCAGAGGTGCCATGGGCACCGGCCTTGACAGCCCATGGCAGGGCAACACTGACCATCATACTAATGTCCACCCTCTACACACAGGTGACAGTGGCTTTCCACTCCGTCCCTGGCTGCTCACACCATACCGGCGGCCCGCAACCCCATCGCAGCAATGGTACAATGAGGCACATGCCACCAGATGCAATGTCATAGAGCGGGTGTTCAGGATGCTGAAGGCACATTTCCATTGCCTGGACACATCTGGTGGTGCCCTACAGTACAGCCCCTCGAAGGCCTGTGAGCTATTTCTGGCCTGTTGCATCCTGCACAACATGGCCAACGACTGTGGGATAGCTGTAGAGGTTGACGAGGGGGACAGCAATGGGGATGATGAGGACGCCAGTGCAGACAGTGATGGGCAGCCCCCCCTTGCGCGAAGGGACCCCCACCTGATCCAGATGTCGCAACTGCACCGGGACACCATCACAGAGGAGCACTTCAACCAACCCAGGTAAGTCATGGGGCCACGTGCAACCACCAATGGCAAGGGCACAACCCACAAACATAGAAACATAGAAGTTGACGGCAGATAAGGACCGCAAGGCCCATCCAGTCTGCCCATTTATTTTTCTACCTTATAAATGTGCCATCGGCCTTTGCTCTGTCAGTGGCCTATCTATTCATAGTCATTTGTATTGCTCCTTATGCCTATCCCATGCCTGTTTGAAGCCTGCACTGTATTCATAGCCACCACTTCTTGTGGTAAGCCATTCCATGCATCCACCACCCTTTCTGTGAAAAAGAATTTCCTCCATTCCCCTTAATCGGCCTCCTCTAATCTCATGCTGTGTCCTCTTGTCCTGCTATTTTTCTTATATTTAAACATGTTAGACTCTTTCACCTTGTTTATGCCCATAAGGTGTTTGAATGCCTCGATCATATCACCTCTCTCCCTCCTTTGCTCAAGGGTATACATATTGAGCTCCGTTAATCTGTCCTCATATGTCTTCTGATGCAGTCCCTGCACCATTTTGGTTGCCCTTCTCTGGACTGCCTCAATTTGGTTAATGTCCTTGTGGTGGGCTCCAATACTGCCCGCAGTACTCCAGATGAGGGCCTAACCAGTGTCTTGTACAGAGGGATTATTACCTCCCTCTTACGACATGACCCCCTACTAATACACCCTAACACCCCCCTAGCCTTACCTACTGCTTTAGAGGTCTGCTTGGATGATTTTAGGTCATCAGTGATGATGATGCCCAAGTCTCTTTCTTCCTTTGTGACTGCTAGCAACTCCCCTCCCAGCCTATAGGTGGCTTCAGGTTTCTCTTCCCTATGTGCATGATTTTGCACTTCTTTGCATTAAATCCCAGTTGCCACTATTCTGACCATTCTGCTAGTTTATCCAGATCTCTTCTCATTCTGTCCACCCCATCTGGATCATCTACTCTGTTGCAGATCTTGGTGTCATCTGCAAACAGACAAGCCTTACCCTCTAGTCCATCTGCAAGGTCACTAATGAAGATGTTGAAGAGGACTGGCCCCAGGACTGATCCTGAGGTACCCACTTTGTGACTTGCATCTCTTCTGACTGTATACCATTTACCACCACTCTCTGTTTTCTGCCCGTCAACCAGTTTGCCACCCAGTTGACCAACTTCTGACCCACCCAGCCTACCAGCTTATTTATCAATCTTCTATGTGGAACAGTGTCAAAAGCTTTGCTGAAGTCAAGGTAGGCGACATCAACTGCTCCCCTTGGTCCACCACTCTGGTTACCCAGTCAAAGAAATCTATGAGATTAGTTTGACAGGACCTTCCTTTTGTAAACCCATGCTGTCTTGGATCCTGTGCCCCTATGGATTCCAGGTGTTGCACTATCCTTTCCTTAAGGAGTGCCTCCGTAATCTTGCCCACTACTGAGGTAAGACTGACCAGTCTGTAGTTCCCCACCTCCTCCCTGCAACCACTCTTGTGGAGCGGGATCACATGAGCCCTTCTCCAGTCTTCTGGGACCTCTCCTGTGCTCAGAGACTCACTAAACAATTCTGCTAATGGCTCTGCTAGTTCCTCCTTTAGCTCCTTAAGTACCCTGGGATGTATGCCATCAGGTCCCATTGCCTTATCCACCCTGAGCTTAGCAAGCTCTTGTAGGACCCTTTCTTTTGTGAAGAGAGTAGTGCTCACCTCCCTTCCCCCTGTGTCCATGATGCTGAGCTGTGGGCCCTGCCCTACCTTCTCTTCAGTAAATACTGAGCAAAAGTATCTATTTAGGATAGATGCCTTTACAGGGTCCTCCTCCTCACATGCTCCCTTTTCTCCATTAAGCTTAGCAATACCCCCTCTGGACTTTCTCCTTTCACTAATGTATCTATAGAAAGTCCTGTCACCAAACTCGCATGGATGAACCCCAGGGGCGCATGGCGGCAAGGAATTGGCTGAGTGTGGAACCGCACACGCCGTCAGGGATGGGCAAGACCTAACACGACACACGTTCATGCACACACACACACACACACACCACCCCCCCACAAGACATGCACAATGGGTAGGAGGCACTCCGACCCCGACCACTACCCCTAGCCCACACACAGGTCCACAGATGACCACGCCCAGTGTCCGTCATTGTGCATGTCTCAGACACTGGGCACCATTGCACAGTGGCAGACAACGCAACGCAGGCATCATCATGCACACTCCACAGCGGCCAGCAGCCGGGAGGGTGTGCACATGGACCATGTGTGTGTGTGCAGGGCGAGGTACCCCACCCGTGCATTGCACATTGAACATCGCACTTCACACAGGGCAGTGTCAGACAGTAGCCATGGTGGGAGACAGGTCAGTCACGCGGCACAGTGCCACGGCCACCATGGATGCATGGGCGGCCCCACTGAGACCTGCCAGCCATGACAGGCTGACCATTGGCCTCATGGGGTGGCACCGACGGTCCCTCAGGGGTGACACTGTGGGAACATGACTGTGTTCGAGCAGGGGTCTGCAGCTCACTGAACATGCCTGCGCCAGATGTGCTCGGGATGCCCACAGCTGAACCCAGTGTCGACATGGAGGGTATCACACAATGCCAGGAATGGGGGATGGACATGACACTGCACATTGTCTGTGGTGCATGGACAACAAACTGTGTGCCCAATGTGGCCATGACAGCTGTGACTACATGTGTCTGCCTGTCAATGGCAGTGGTCACATCCTCCTGCTGCCGGGCCATCTCTGCCAGGAGCAGAGCGTGGTCTCTGCTGCGCCGCTCCTCTGCCTGGCGCAGAACCACACTGATTGTGTCCACCTCCCTGACAAGCTGTGACTGCTGATCCACAGAAGCCTGGAGTAGTCGACTGTGCTCATCAAAGAGGTCATCCGCCGGATCGGCATGACGTCCCTCATGGTGTTCCTGGCCCTACTGGGCATCACCCCTTGATGTTGGGAGCTGCACACCAGAGCCATGCCGGGGAATGGCCACACGCGGTGTGCTGATGCCGGCCCCCGACACTGTCCCCCTGTCACCATTAGCCGACTGCTGACGTTGCCCCTCCAGCCGCCGCTCACCAGGGCTCAACGATTCTGCAGCAGCGGCTGCAACAGCTCTACCAGCCTGGATGCACACCAGTGCTGCCCCACTGGTGCAGACAAGCACAGGCTAGGACTGTGATGTCATTCAGGCCTCCACAGTGGCACCACCCATGGATATGCCCATGCTGTTACCTGCTGTGGGGCCATCCTGTGTCCCACAAGTATCACTGTCCATGATGTGAGCTCCATCATCATCGGTAACGGATCCGGCACCAGTCCGACTCTCAGCATGGTGGCATCCATGGATGCTGGGACACGGCCAGGGCCTCCTCCGCACCAGCTCCACCAACTTCAGTCCAGACAGACAGGCGGGTACCCTGTTGTCCTGACCCTTGGATGGGCACTCTTCTGTGTCCAGGGTATCGCCCTCAGTGGACGAACCCACCACCGCTGACCCATGTAGACGCTCAGGAGCTGTAAGGGAACGCAGTAGTATTAATGTCTCTGCCCTACCCTGTGGCATTCCCCCAACCCCCCACACAGTGACAGATCAGGACCTACCATGCAGTGACGGGCTGCCACCCGTCTGGAAACCACCACCTGGAATGCCCTCTAGGGCTCAACGCTGCATGCTGTCAGCCACCCGCTCTTCCTGTGGCGTCAGGTGTGGCACAGCCAACTGTTCACCACCAGTCACAGCACGTGCTGCCCTGATGGCAGCCACCTTATCTTTTATCCTCCTCATGTCCGTGCCCACCTTCTTCTTGCACTCCTGTACGGACCGCTGGTGGCTGCCATGCTGGTTGATGGCACACGCCACCTCATCCCATGCTGCAGCACGGGCCTGTGGTGTTCCCCGCTGTCCGCTGAGCAGCAGTTCCTGGTCAAGGTAGGCCTCAAACAGGGCATCTGATTCTGCCCGGGTGAAGTTGGGCCTCCTCCGTCTCCCACGTCTCTGTTCCTCCTCCACCTCCACCTCACATTTGGTCATTATTGATCCTGTGGGAATGACAAGTGTTACCTCTGAATGTGCAGTCCCATGCATCTCCCACACACCACAGTCCACACTGGCAAACAGCATGCAACCCACCACAATAGACTGCAATACCAGACTATGGTCTCTGCAGCCCCATGTTGCATTTATATAGTGCAATGCATGCAAATGAGGCGAGGCTCAATTTTAAGTGGATGCTAATCCAGTAGCTGTGCCATGGAATTGCTGATGAGCTGTTTTGCATATGCCGGCTAAATATCACGCTGTCGCACCTTGCGCAATCGTGTTGAACGTGCTCGGGCAGGGGCGCAGCTCTGTGACATGCAGAGTAGACACCGCACGGTGCATGCCCGGGGTGCTGATGCCGATGCCTGCCGTGCTGCTGACGTGCTGAGCATGGCAGGCAGTACAAGGCACATCCACTGCTGTGCCAGTGGCGATGGTGCACTGTTCACATGTATAGCGCCCTTACCCTGGTGTGCCACAGCATGGTAGGCCACTACAGGAAGTCACACAGAGGCACCCTACCACGCTACATGCGGTGAGTACCAATCACCCTGTGGCGGTCCGTGTATGAGAGACCCTTGACCCTGTGCCCGACCTTTGCCCCCTAGGCGCCAGCCATCCACATGGGTGCACCCCTATCATGCTGTTCAGTGACAGCGTGATAGGGAATTGCAGCGCAGTACTGCGCAGCATCCGCACATGGAGGACGTGCACTAGGGAGCATCATTTTGAATCAGAGATGGTCCAAAGATGGCATGGCGACGAGCAGCAGTCTGGAGCCAGGTAGAACTGGCAAACCTAGTTGCACTGGTTGAGCCCCATGCTGGTGCTCTGTTTGGTGAGGCACCCCTGGACAGGGCCAGGAGTGCCATGTGGGAGGAGCTGTCGGTGGCGCTGGAGGAGGCAACAGGGATACAGAGGACAGCTGAGCAGTGCCGGCACCGGTACGGGGACCTACAGCGGAGGGACCCGGACAGGCTTGCCCGCCTGCGGGCACGTGCCAGGAGAGGTGCTGTTCCACGGCCAGGTAGGTGCCCCATCCATACACTGGTTGCATCCATACAGGTATCACAATGGGCATGTGTCCACCACACGGGGGGGTGGTCCGTCCAGTGTGGGCAGTGGTAGTGGTGGTATAGGGGTTGGGGGCTGAATAGTTTGGTTGTGTGGGATCGCACACACCCGGGGGTGGGAGGGGCTTTGCTACTGGATTGTATTGATGTTCCTCTCTTCATGTTTGCACCCTAGGCCCTGTACAGCATTGACGTGCAAGGGAGGAGAGGCAGAGACATGAGCTACGTCCCCATGCCGGAGCTCCCATACAGGCTCAGCACCAGAACCAGCCCGATGACGGTGAGTGCCTTACATCCAGGTTTTCTGTGCATGCTGTGTAGCAGGGCAGGCAGTGGGGCATGGCCACCATCCATTGACACCACTGCCATGCATGCCACATGGTACAGTCAGCACTGTCCAGTGGCACTGCATGTCTGGGTGTGTATCACTGGTGGTCCATGCGTGCACAGGGTACATGGCTGTGCCACTGCCTTTGCACTGCAAAGCCATGTCACTGTACAGCCACGGTGGTGCTGTGCGGGACTTGGGTGGTGGGTGTGTGCAGTGGTCCACATGGC
Organism: Neoceratodus forsteri; assembly: GCA_016271365.2. Classification (NCBI taxonomy): domain Eukaryota; kingdom Metazoa; phylum Chordata; order Ceratodontiformes; family Ceratodontidae; genus Neoceratodus; species Neoceratodus forsteri. The sequence goes on from CM057451.1 coordinate 766,332,975, forward strand.
TGTGTGCACCTGGGTGGGCAGGACTTGTGGACATGATCACTGAGGGTGGTCGTACACCATCACAGGGGCATGTCCCACAGCTGTATGCCATGCACAATGGGTGGGCTGCAGGGGGCTGTGCATTCACACCTATTGACTCTGCTCCCTTGTTCTAGGTGTACGATGGATGGTGCGCATTGAGAGGGTGCTGTAGGAGCTGCTTCAGGTGGCCAGGGCCTCCCTTGAAATTCTACAGAGGGTGGAGCAGCATGGTGTGAGACAGAGGCATGGCAGGAGGTGCCATAGGAGTGGGCAGTGGGGCTCCCACTGAAATACATCCACCCCTGAACTACGCCTACCCCCTGGACATACCCTGACACCCCTCCTTCCCTCTCCCATATGTTCACCCCTGCCCCTTACCCACCCCCACCCGGTTTGTGGCCCTCACCCCTTTTGTTTTGCATATATCTGTACATAGTTTTGTTTATACTGTTACAATACATTTGTTTAGTTATGCCTACTGTGGTGGTCTCTGATTTGCAGCGGGCTAATGGTGTTCAGCTGCAGTGGTGTGCATGGCATCAGGGGTGGTGCTCTCATGGGGGTGTGTGTGTGTGTGTGTGTGTGTGTCCGTATGGGAGGTGGGTTTGGTGTGGGCATAGCTCTCAGTCACTGTCTGTGGTTTGTGTGTTGTTCCCTGTGCACTGGATGATTGTGTGCAGTGGTACATGGTGCATGCACTGTGTCCATGGCGCACCTGTCAGACCGTCCATGGCCTGTGCAGCTGCCACCCTTGCATGTCTGTGACCTGCACAGTCTGCTGGCATGTCAGTGGTGGCTGCCCATGCTGGACTGCCACTGTACCCAGCACGATGATGGGTTGCCTTCTGTCACTAGTGTGGTTCACGTCTGCCTCGGGTGGCACTGTGGCCTCCGCTGTTGTTGTCCCACCTCGATGCTGTCACTAGTGTCTGTTGCAGGGGATGTGCTCCACTGTCTGTCACTTGTGCTCCAGCCGCATGCTGGTGATGTACGGTGTCGTGGTGCCTGCACAGGGTTGCTGGCACACCTGTGCCGTGAAGGAGTTCTGGCCGTGTGTACACAGCTGCCGTGGCCACACACTGGGGGCTTGGTTGACCCACTACTGTGTCCCTGTGTTGGTGTGCCCTTGGGTATGGGTGGTTGTTTGTCTGTGCACTGTGTTGCATCCTGTGTGGCGCATGCTTCTGTGCAACACTGTGGGTGTCTGCTTTAGCTGTTGTGGCCAATGCTGAGATGGGGTGTGTCCTTGGGAGGATGTGCAGGGTGCTGTACCACTGGTGGTGGGGTCTGGGGCATACCCTGTCACGTGTGGGGTACCTCGTGTGCCGATGCATGGTCGGTCTCACAGCTGTACCGGGGGGGGACGTGCGTGGCGGCACTGTGTATGCAGTCATTGCATCGCTGTCTGCTGCCGCCCACTGACAGGTGCTCGTGGTGGGGCTGTCTTGCATGGTTCTGTGGTGCACAGGGTTGTATTGTCACAGTGGGGGTGGTGGCATGCTTGGGGTGTCCTGCACTGTTGGGCGCTACTCCTGGGTGGGTGTATGGGGATCGTGGTGTAGGGTGTGCTCTGCATTGGTGGGATGGTGTGGCACAGGGTGGATGGGCATCCATGTGTGACGGTCACAGCCTACAAGGGGGTGTGCTGGGGCACCATGCCCCGGCGGTGGGTTTGTTGCTGGTGTCCCTGTGCCAGTGGTTCTTCCTGCTCTCCTCCGGTTGTGCAGTGCATGGGGTGTGGGGTACGGTGTCTGTTCTGCTGTGTGCTCCTCTGCCCATCCCTACTATGGGTGGTGGGCCACTGCATCCTGTCCCTGCGCATCCCTGGTTGTGCGATTGTGCTGCTGCCCTGCTCCACTAGGTGTCCCTGGTTGTGCTATTGTGCATCTGTCCTGTGCCACTGCACATCCCTGGTTGCGCTACAGCGCAGTAGGCACATTATTCAGTCGTGTGCCGCAGGTGCACCTTGACCTGTGCAGTGTTTGAATATCGTACGTGTTGTGCATGGGCACAGTGGACTTGTGCCTGATCCTGCTGCTGTGCACCTTTGTGGCGCAGTTTGACTATCTGGGCCCTAGAGGATAAGCTGCAGATCCTATTTAACCAACAGCCTATTTCTTCCTACCTCCCACAAAAATTGCCTTATGTCTGTCCCATGCATTCTTGAATTTTCCCACAGTTTTAGACCCCACAACCTCCTCAGGAAGGCTGTGCCATACGTCCACCACCCTCTCTATGAAAAAATACTTCCTCACATTGTCCCTGAGCCATCCCCCCTCTATGTTCAAATTGTGTCCCCTTGTTCTTGCACATCTCTTTTTCTGAAAGATGCTACCATCTTGGACTTTGTTGATTCGACTGAGGTACTTAAACGCTTCTATCATGTCCCCCTTCCCTCCTTTCCTCAAGGGTATACATATTAAGCTCCTTTAGCCTCTCCTCATATGGCTTCTCTTGCAGACCCTGCACCATTTTAGTTGCCCTCCTCTGAACTGCCTCCATCCTGTCTATGTCCTTGCAGAGATGGAGTCTCCAGAACTGGACGCAGTACTCCAGATGGGGTCTCACCAACTGTCTGTACAGGAGGATAACAACTTCCTGTTTTCTGCTGGTGATGCCTCTCCATATACATCCCAGTATCACTCCAGCCCTCCCTACCGCCTTCTCACATTGCTTGCCAACCTTAAGATCATCTGATATGATTACCCCCAGGTCCCTTTCCTTTTTTGTTGTTGTTACTACCCCCCCCCATTGTGTAATCTTCCCCTGGGTTTTTGTTTCCTAGATGCATTAGTTTGCACTTCTTTGCATTGAATCCAAGCTGCCATACTTCTGACCATTCCTCCAACCTTGCCAAGTCCCTTCTCATCCTTTCCATGCCTCCTTGTGTATCAACCCTGTTGCAGATCTTTGTGTCATCTGCAAAGAGGCATACTTTTCCTTCCAGTCCCTCTGCAATGACACTTATAAAGACATTAAAAAAGGACTGGACCCAGTACTGAACCCTGCGGTACCCCACTAGTAACCCCTCTTTCTTCAGAGTGGACTCCATTTACAATTACCTTCTGTGTCCTGTTGTTCAGCCAATGTTTTACCCAGGCTTCCACCCTGGGACCCACTCCAAGGCTGGTTTATTTGACTCCTGAAAGGTGATTCTGCGCAGCGACCGAGAAATCATCTTTCAGGACAAAGTAATGAGATGCCAATGCATGTGTTCATGAGGTGGAGTCCCAAGAACCCCATGTTGAAAATCTGGTACCAAAATTCCCAAGAATGGTTGAGATATCCACCTAAGTTGAAACTCCCCATTGCCTGCCATTATAAAGCTTATCGCCTTTTTGTTCTGTTCCCAGTCGACTTTTGAAGAGTTCAGACGTGTTCCCACTCCACAGAAGGTTGCAGCGCTGGCCCTCCAGAGGTAAGTATGGGGTGAGGGTGTGTGGGGAGGTGGGGTGCACAGAGGGTGGGTGCAGGTTGGGGGGAGGGTGTGGCGGGATGAAGAGGGACAGTTGTTTTTACAGGTAAAAAGAGATCGGTTCGGGGACTGTTTTCTTTATTTACAGGTAAATAAATTGTTGGAACACACTGGGGTGGGCTCTCAGTGTGCCACGAGTCTGGGGGACATGATGCTGATGGGACTGGGCACCCCCATCAGCAAAGAAAGTGTGTGGGGGGGAGAGGAACATGATGCCGATGAGGATTGGGCACCCCCATTAGCAAACAAATTGAACTGGGGGGGACATGCCAACATGGTGACTGGGCATCCCCAATGTCAGCTTTGTGGGGATTGTGTGGAGGGTGGCATGAGTCACTATATTTATTGGAATGTTTCACCAGGAAAGGCATGTAATGGAACCTTGTCATCTGATGCTCCAGTGAGGAAACTGCACCTCCTTGGAGCAGCAGATTTCTTTCAACTCCGTGGCTCTCTTTAAAACTGCTGTCATCACTAGCATGCTCGCTAACTGGTGGCTGAGGGATGCACCCACTGAAGAATTCCCTGCATTCACCAACACTGACACATCTCTGAATGTGATTCTACTGCAAGATGTTGCTTGCGCATGTGCAAGACAACATAAATTGGGGACAGTGTCTTACAAGACAGGCGATAAGGGACGATCTAAATTAGAATAAAATCAAAGTACTAATGGTACTGAGAGGCATCAAGCTACCCAAAGCAAAATTAGAACACTACTGGAAACGTGATGCACATCTCTGCTAGGCTATCCCATGTTAATAAATTGCTTGTAAGCTGGGATGAGATACATTTGAAGTCTTTTATTGTCAGAGTGAGTGAAAAAGAGTGATGAAATTTAAATGCCGATGAGACACAAGAACAATATGTAGGATACATAAATGACACAAGAAGAGAGATGCTCTCCCATTTGTGTGCTTTCTGTAAACACATATACAACAAAAAGCCTCAAACCCAGCACAAAGTGTCTTGAGTATGCAAAACTGTGTGGGAGAGTAAGCTGACTAGGAAATGTTTAAACTGGTACTGTTTGACACATCACTACTCAGACCTCACACAGATGACTCACACGCTAACCTAATTATAATCTTTAAAATCCACCCAAAAGAAAAGAAGGCAGATACTTTCTGATTTGTGTAGTTTTTTGTAAACATACATACAGTCCAAAAGCCTCAAAGCGTAATGAGTATGCAAATCCATGAGCGTGTGTTGGGGGGCAAGCTGACTAGGAACTGTCTGAACCTTTCATGTGCTGAGTGCTTTTTCTTTTAAACATTTACCGCAGCATGTCTCCAGTGAACCATATACAGCTGAGGCTGATTCCAGATGCCACTGCGAGGCATCTCCCCACCTGCCCTCTCTGGGCATTTCCCTGTATTGCTGGAGTCGGAAACGCTGATTGGCTATCTCTCCAATTTCCCATTGGCGTCTTATAATTCTCAGCCACTTGAGGCCCTACACAGATTTGCTACACTAGGCTTCTCCATCTTACTGTCAGCCACTAGAGGGTCATCGCTGCACTGCTGCTTAAAGCTAATCTCTTACTACTGTCGCAAGTTACTGATCCCAGCAGACGAATAGAAGTAGAGCAACATCAGCTAAGCCCTGCCCAGCAGCTCTCTTACTCTCCACAGCACCCTAACCCTTCTACATCTTCTACCCATCTGAAATATGCTCAACCATCACGTACAACACAGCTCTGCCACTAATACCCCTGGCAATCATGGCAAAGGTAACAAATGCATCAGCCTAGTCCATCTCAATATCCAGAGCCTTCCAGCCAAGAAAGATGTTTTTCAGGCCTGGTTCTAAGGAAACAATTATGATATCATGGTTCTCTCTGAAACTTGGCTCTCATACAATGTTTCCTGTGGTGAGATCAAGCTGGATGGCTGCATCTCCATCAGAAAAGATGGGACAGGCAGAAAAGGGGGGGGGGGCTGCATGTTCTACATCTCCAGAAAGTTTTCCTTCCACAAATTCTATACTAACATTTCTTTTTTCAAACTAGAGACCCTCTCTATTCACATTAGTCTGGGCGTCAACAAAACCCTAACTATCACCACTGCTTCTCTCCCCCCCCCCGGTACCCCACAGGGAGACCGTAATATACTTCTCAGAATTAAAGATTCCCTACCCCCAAACAGGGAGTGGACCCTCATGGGATATTTCAACATCAACTGGGATTCTGGTCTATCTGATCCTGCCAAATCTGTTATCGCTGATCTTGGGCTTCACCAGCTTATCTCACACCCCACCAGAACCAACTACAGAACCAGTGCCCAGTCGCTCATTGACTGAATAATTGTTTCTAACCCTGCCAAAATCCTTAGTGCCGGGATGCTACCCGACAGCATAAATGATCATTGTGCTGTCTTCGTTCACTGGTCTGCCCACCTTAACAAGCAGCCCCCCAAGTTCATCCTCACTAGGCGGCTAGATGCCAATGCTCTCACAGGCATTAGGCTAGCTCTCAAACAAGTAAATCGGTCCTTCACCTCAGTGTTGCTTGATATTAATGAAGTATTGTGTCGCTTCTCAGACATCTTCACAGGGATCTGTGATAATTTCACTTCTCTTAAGAAAACTCAAGTCCGCGGGCACACCAGCGAATGGATAACCATTACCATCCTTAAGCTTATGAGGGACAGGGACAAGGCTTGGAAAAAACACAGATGGCACGGAGATCCCGCCCAACTCTCACTCTATAAAACCCTACGTAAAAAATGCAAATCGGCCGTTAGGTCAGCCAAGGCAAATTTTCTACATAACAAGCAACTCAGGAAAACTTTAACCCCAGGCAACTCTGAAGTACCCTGAACAACCTCCTAGGGAGGGTCAGGAATAATTAACCAATCAGCCTGGCTCTTGGCAATCAGCTAACCAGTAACCCAGCTGAGGTTGCAGACAGTTTCAACAAATTTTTTGGGGACCTGGACAAACACAAACCCTCCTCTACTAACCCTCATACAGGCTCTGCTGATACTACCCTGCCTCTGTCCACCCAACCTCAACTTGACTCTATGCCAAAGTTCTACTTCCAACCTCTCAAGCCCTCCAAAACCATCAAACTTATCCTCTCTAACAACCCATTCCCCCTCAAAGTCAAGGATGGAACTGACTACAAAATTCTCAAACTTGCTATTGTCCCTCTTGCCATCCCTATCACAAATATCTTAAATCTCTCACTCTGTTGTGGCAGTTGCCATCACATCTGGAAAACTGCCACTGTCAAACCCCTGTTTAAATCTAGATCCAGGACCAAGGTCTGCAGTTACAGACCCATCTCTCTCCTTGACCCTCTCTCTTAGATTCTTGAGAAGGTGGTTCACTCACAAGTCACCTCCTTCCTTAACAAGCACAACATTCTCACTCATGCCCAACATGGGTTCAGGGACTCTCACAACACAGAGACTGCCCTTTGTCAAGTTCACCGCAGACATCTATGGAACCATTGATAATGGGATGTACACAGGTTCTGGTTTTGTGGACTTGATGAAAGCATTTGATCTGGTCGACCACAATCTTCTCCTTCTCACCCTGACAGATCTACAACTGTCTAATAACACCATCAAATGGGTTGAGAATTATCTCTCCAACAGAGCCCAAATGGCCTCCGTTGATTCCCACTTCTCCACTGCATGCCCTATTAAATAGGGGTTCCCCCAGGGCTCTATCCTGGGGCCCCCCTTCTATTCACACTCTTCATTAATAACCTCCCTGACATCTGCTCCTGCACCAAATTGGTCCTTTATGCCAATGATGCAGTGCTCTACTGCAGCAAAACAGACCCTGATGTGATGATGACACAACTACAAACTGACTTTTACAAACTTCACCCTTGGTTCACCGATAAAGGCATGGTCCTTAACTCTAAAAAAACAAATTCATAGTATTTTCTGGTCCAAGAAAGCCTTCCTACCCTCATCTAACCCTTACTGATAACTTCGGGGTCAGCATCGATCAAGTAACTGAGTTTAAATACCCAGGCATCTTTATGGACCCACACATGTCCTTCAGCAATCATGTCTCCTATGTTATTAACAAATTCCACCAGAGGCTGGGGTTGTTTTATAGGACTCGGCGGTTCCTTATCCCTGAGTCATAAATTTGTCTGGGTTGCTCCCTCCTCTTACCTATTCTACTGTATGGATCAATCCTCTACGATCCACCCGCTGCCTCTCAGCTCTTCAACAAACTTAGTTCCTGCTACAACAGCACTATCTGTTTTGTCATTGGGCTCCCAAAGAGGTCCCACCATTGTACTCTTTACAAGGCCCTGGATTGGCTTCCACTAGAAGAGCATTTCAACATCAACAGACTCACCTTCCTTCACAAAGTTCATCTGGACAAACAGCCTCTTAGCATCTCCTCTCTGTTCCCTAAGTTCTCCCCTTCCCGCATGGCTAGAGGAACTACAACCAATGTTTTCAACATCCCTTTTTTCCACACCACCCTGGCTCAAAACTCTTTCACCTATGTTGGGACTAAGCTCTATAACCAGCTCACCATGTCACTTCAGGCATGAACCTCTGCAACCGCCTTCCCGAGCTCCCTTAAAAGCCAGTTACTCTCTAAACTTACCTGTAACTTCCATCCCTCCACTGGAGAAAAGTGGTCCTCTACCCCCACCCATCAGGACCTTGCCAGGATTCTCCCTATTCACCCCCTGCAACTGGTGGACCAAGGGTCACTCGAGGCCCCACGTTACATGAAGTGATAAATTACGGCATACTCTTGCTCATTAATCTATGCATTAAAGGGAGTCACCAGCTATTATATTGTGTATTACAACTATTGGTACATGTGTATATTATGGGATATGTATTTATAGTGTAGTATATGTGTTCTTTACTGACCATCTTTAACAAATAAAAAAATCCCATGTTTGGGCACTTTTCACTACATTTGGTATGTTTTATATTCCGATAAAACAGTGATGTATAGTAGCACCACCCCTTTGGAAAACTATAATAAGGGGTATTATTAAATTTGTATTTAAAACAAAGTGACAACTTCAATATTAAAATTTTCAGATAGCTCCATCCTCAGTTTCTAATGAGTTAACAAAAATTAACCCAGCTATAATCTAGGGTTGTCCTTCTAAAATTGCATTTTCATTAATTCACTATTTTTTTTTTAAGGTTTGCACTTAATAAGCACTTATTGTCATGCTGTAACCAACCAATGTAAAAAACTACAATATGTCAGTCTTTAAAAACAGAAATTGCCTGATACGTGGTTAAATGTAACTGACCAAATAAAAGTGACTATGAAATGTTCTCTGCATCAATAACTCAGAAAGATGAAAAGACTAATAGAGAGGGCCTGACTCCACTCCCTGATGACGAGACAAGGTGCCTTAATACACAGAGGTATAACTAGTTTCACCAGATGGCTGTGTGTGTTTGTCTGTCTGATCATATGGCTTTTGACACTTTGCACTTTTTGTGCTCCCAATAAACACATTTTTGGCCATTGCAACCTTCTGGCCTTACAGCACACTTTTTTCCTTGGTGCTTGTCATTGTATAGTGTCTTTGTGACATTAGAGAAGCAGTACCCGAGATGTCGTGTATCCCTCCCCTATTTCCACGTTTTCCTAACTGAGTTATAGGCAGAAACATATTTTGGAAATTTTCTCTCAATTTCACAAATAAGTAAACTGTGGGATTTTGAGCTGATGTACTGTAATTTTAAAACAATTTAACTAAATGTCACCAAATTGCTACACGCATACACACAGTGAGGCAGAGAGCCCCCACAGATGTACAGTAGAGTAATATAGGATCAATAAGAAACTGGTAGAAGTGGGGTGACAGCTGGGTAGAGGAACAGAATAAGAAAATAAGAAAACTAAAGATGTGGAACGATCTTCCCTTGGGTTTAAAGAGTATTAGTGAAGCATCAGCTTTTGAGAAGCTTATTTTAAGTATTTCAAGTAAAACATACATGTTCTTGTTAGATGTAACGTTCATAGTAATTATGTGTTGTATAAATTGTGTGCTATGACATTTGATATATTATAATGTAATGTATATGTTATTGTATGTGCCAGATTATGCCCAGGGTCATCCCTGTAAAGGGGGTGGGAAGTTCCAGTGGAGTTTTACTTTGAGGCATAAAGAAAAAGAAAGAAAGAAAGAAAGAAAGAAAGAAAGAAAGAAAGAAAGAAAGAAAGAAAAAAATATTTGGGCAAAAGAGAGTTATAGTAAAATTTGCATGTCTGGAAGAAACAAGGAACACTTTGCCTTGGGTTCCTAGGTGTTTCTGGGACTTTCTACCACTGGTGTTTCTACTCTCCATCGTGCCAAAGTGCATAAAGTTACAGGTACCACTTCCCATTAAACAATAGCTACTGTACAACTATTGTTCAAAACACTGATTGCTGAAGTGGCCTAGATGACAGGAGATGATGAACACGATGAAGCATGGTCTTTTCTGCTTAGCATTTCCTATGTTATTATGTGTGTCCCTGTACCCCATACTTAGAATGTAGTGATTGGATTATATACAGGATTTCCCCCAGACAATATCGGAACATGTGGTCTTCTTGCCCAGACATAAAACCATTGTCTTCTGGATTCCCAGTATCAAGGTAATAGGACCTACTCATATGTAATGAAATGCTTGCTCAATTCATGTTCTATATTAGTGCTGCTTAACCCCAAAGGTACTATTGCTAAGAAATGTAGTCAACAGTGCTTACCAGCAGCCCTGTTCTTGTTTTGCACTCAGCAGTCCACTGTAAAAAAAAAAAAAAAAAAAGTCAAGAAACACAATACTTTCTTACGTCGGCCTTTACCAGTTGTTGTCTTAGGGCCCCATATTCAGAAGGTTAGTGCATCATTAAACATATTAGGCAACAGGCTATGTGGGTTCTGTAAGTTCATATGGGGTGGCAACCATACTCATCAGTCCATTATGCATGACTCTAAGCAGATAGCATGTACACACAGAATATACCACTGCATCAATGCAAATGAGGGGTCCCTCTTACATACACTGTATGCATGGATCTGGGGAATCTTGAAGAGTGGTCTTAAGCAATGCAGTTGGGGTTCACTGCAAACAAAGTGCAAAATCATGCACCTACGGCATATAAAACCAGGCTGAGTATAAGATGGAGGAGGTACTGAAAGTCAACAAACAGGAAAATGACCTTGGGGTTATCATACCTGGGATGATAACTAGGGGCTAGTGGGTATCCTGTGATAAGGGCACCCACTATTGAGCATTTACAAAAAGGGTGACTCAATAGCGGCACCTGTTCACAGGGCTACTGGACGGGGGGTGAATACGGCTATAGTGACAACCTGTAGCTATACGTAGACGCATGCGTGGGGGAGAGCGAGCACGCCATGTGACAGGCAGAAGGGGAAGGAGGGTTTGTGAGTTGTAGCGCAGTGGTGAGCTGCTGAGCTGGCCATGTGGTGTGGTGGGTTTGTGGCAGGATAGGGTTGGGAGAGTGCCGGGTTCGATGCTGGGTACGTCAATATTTTTGCGCCGGTCCAGGATTTTTGTTGTTTTTTTGTTTTCACCCCCCTCTGACATGCACCCCCTCAGAGCTGAGAATCCTTTAGTAGAGGGGTGCAGGGGGCACAGTCCCCCTTATAAACAAAAAAAACTGTTTTCAGTGCCGTTTTGGTGTGTGCCATGAGTGTACATCGTCGAAATTGATTTTTGCCGATGTACACTCAATCTAATGGTGATCGCCTTTCCATGATTACCGTTATCACATAGAACTGGGCTAGTGGGATGCTGGGGTGCACAGGGAGGGGTACGTCCAGCAGGAGGAGGGAGGTCATGTTGCCACTATATCGCTTGCTAATGAGACCCCACCTAGAATACTGTCTCCAGCTTTGGAAGCCACATCTCAGAAAGGACACAGACAGAGTAGAGGCAGTCCAGAGGAGGGAAACTAAAATGGTGCTGAGGTCGCATGAGAAGTCCTACAAGGAGAGACTGAGCAATCTCAACATGTACACCCTGGAAGACAAACGAATGACAAGTGACTTGATACAGACCTACAAATACCTCACAAGGGTGAACAGGGTGCAGTAGGGAAGTCTCTTTCAAATGAGAAGGAGCACCAGGACCAGGAAACATGTGATGACGATGGAGGGGGTTAAGAGAGATATGAGGAAATATTTATATATGAACATACGAAATTGCCACCAGAAACAGGATTCATGGTCTATCGAGTCTGCTCGAGTGTGCAGCTAGCCCCTCCCCTCATCACGCAGCTGCCCCTCCCACCCCCCTTTCCCAGTATCCCTTCCCCTTCCCCTGTACCAACCCCTCTTGAAACTGCCCACCGTGTTACAGGACACTATCTCACCTGGTAAGGTGTTCCATTTGTCCACCACTCTTTCCGTAAAAAAATGTCTCTTCATCTCCCTCTTGAAACTCCCCCCTCAGACCTCATTCCATGCACTCTCATGTCCCTCCCCTTTCTCATCTGAAAAATCCCTTCTGTGTTGGTCTTGTTTATCCCCTTCAGATACTTGAAGGTCTCGATCATATACCCACAATCCCGCCTCTCCTCCAGTGAATTCAACTCTCCCAGCCTGTCCTCGTAGGGCTTGCTTTCCAATCCCTGGATCATCTTTGTGGCTCTTCGCTGCACCCCCTCCAACAATCTGATGTCCTTCTTCAGGAACTGGCACCAGTATTGCACACAGTACTCCAGATGGAACCTGATCAACAACCTATACAGGGGCAGGATAATCTCCCTCCTCCTGAAGGAGATCCCTCTAGCAATATATCCCAGCATTTTGTTGGCTTTTGCTGCTGCCCTCCTGCACTGAGCAAAGTTGTTCATGCTCCCCGTAATGTTCACTCCTAGGTTCTTCCCCTCTGTGGAGCTCCCCAACTGTACCTCACTCAAGTGATGATCCCTCCCTTGGTTCCTGGCTCTGAAGTGCATAACCTTGCACTTCTTGGCATTGAACCCCAACTGCCATGTTTCCGCCCACTCCTGCAGCTTAGTCAGGTCCTCCAGTAACCACTTCCACCCCTCCATGTCATTAACCACAGCTCCCATTTTGGTATCATCTGTGAACAGACTGATCTTGCTCCAAATTCCATGTGAGATATCTGCAATAAAAATCCCAAACAGCACCGGCCCCAGTACCGATCCCTGTGGTACCCCACTCTTCACCACTCTCGGTGATGAGAGGTTCCCTCTCCCCCACTACCACCACTCTTTGCTGCCTTCCCCTTAGCCAGTTTGTGATCCATTTCACCATTTTGCATCCTACCCCCATATATTCCAGTTTCTACCCCAACCTCCCATGCGGCACTGAACCAAAGGCCTTTCTGAAGTCCAAATACAGGACATCCACCACATGACCCTTGTCCAGTTCCCATGTCACCCAGTCATAGTACTCTACAAGATTTGTCTGGCAGGATCTGCCCACTATAAACCCGTGCTGTTGACCATCCTGACAACCGTTTTCCTCTAAGAAGCTCACTAGCCTCTCTCTCTTTTAGTATGGTCTCCATCAGCTTTCCCATGATCAATGTAAGGCTCACTGGTCTATAGTTTCCTGGTTCATCCTTTGGGCCACTTTTGTAGATGGGCACCACATGGGCCATTCTCCAGTCCTGTGGTACACATCCTGTGTACAGGGAGGTATTGAACAGGTCAGCCAGTGGCCCAGCCAGGACCTCTGCCAACTCCCTTAGTACCCTAGGGTGAATGCCATCAGGTACAGGTGCTTTGTCCACCCTTAAGGCCCTCAACCCATCTAGTACCCTGATCTCTGTAATCCCTACATCTGTCATCCCTTCCCCTCACTCACCCCCCCTTTGCCTGAGGTATCTGCCCCTCTCTTCTCCTGTGTGAATACAGAGCAGAAGTATTCGTTCAGTGCCTCTGCCTGCTCCGTCCCTCTCTCCACCCCCCCATCCTTCTTAATCCTCACCAGCTGATCCTTGCTCTTTCTTCTCACTCTGATGTAGCAGAAGAAGTCTTTTTCTCCACTTTTGATTCCCTGTAGCAGTCTCAGATCCCTGGACGCCTTGGCCACCCTGACCAGTCTGGTAACCTCACTGGACTTCTCCATGTACGTATCCTTATCTTCACCCCTCCCCAATTTCCTGTACTTTTGAAATGCTGCTCTCTTGGCCCTCACCCCTTCCATAACCTCCTATGTCAGCCAACTGGGTTTATTTGCCCTTCTCTTCTTGTTTTTCTTCCTAGTACAAGACTCAGTTGCCTCCACCAGCCCTTCCTTTATGATGTCCCATTTCTGGTCTGCATCCATGTGTGGTTGCATTCCTGCCAGGTGCCTGCCCAAAATTTGCCCCATCTTCTTAAAGTCCACCCCCCTAAACTCAATCACCCTTGTGCCCATGCCCCCTGTTTCCCTCCCCATGTTGAGCATGAACCACATCGAATAGTGGTCACTCACAGCCCGTGGTTTCTCCACTTCCAGATTCCTTATAACTTCCCCATTATCCAGTAGATGGTCCAGAGTCCTTTCTAACCGAGTTGGCCCCTGGACCAGCTGTGTCAGAACTCTGTCTTGAAATGCTTCTAGCAGGACCCACTCCCTTGCACTCGTGGTGGATTGGGTGCCCCACTCCACCCACGGTAGGTTGAAGTCCCCCACCACCACTGTGCTCCCCTTCCTGCAGACCCTCCTAATTTGTTCAGCTAATTTCCTATCCAGGTCAATCTCCTAAGCCAGTGGCCCATACACCACCCCATCCTCAGTGTCCTATTCTTTGCATCTTGGAACTGCATCCATAGTGCTTCTGTCCTCCCCTCCTCTCCTTCCTCCCTTACACACTTTATCGCCTCCCTTACATAGATTTATCCACTGAAAGGGTAGTAGACACCTGGATCAGACTGCCAGTAGAAATTGTGGAGGCAAAAACAGTGGCAAGCTTCAAGCATGTGTGGGATAGACATAGGGGTGTATTGAAAAACAGGCAGGGACAAGGGAGGGTTGCAGGAGAACAGTTAGAGTCTGCAGAGGGTTACAGGAGACAAGTTAGAGTCTGCAGAGGCAGATGAGGCAGAGAACATCTGGGCGGACTAGGTGGGCCTAGCATTCCTTTTCAAATTTTAGTTTATATGTTTCTCATGAAGACTGCAGTTAAAGTACTGATTCAGGATGTTAGTACTCTCTACATCCTCGCCTACACTTGCACAATATTTTTCTAATCTTTCAGTGCCCTCACTAATCTTCCTGTTTTGTTTATATACGTAAAGAATGCTTTAACATTTTCCTTAAAGGAGTACTGCAGTCCAAGTTTACAAAAACAATGTTGCGCAGAGTGCTTTGATTTGTGTTTGTAGTCCTAGTGTGTCCTTCCCTTTGTTTTCCATTAGGAATTTTTTTCTAAATTTGCCTACTAGTTTTATGGCCTCTAGGATTATCTATGTTAGCATTGTTTATAGCTCTTCTTTTCCTTACAATGCTTTCTGTCTCATGAGACAGTGATGCATCCAGGAACACTGATTTAGTGAGGGAAAGTTGCTGTAGCCACAATTTGCTGTTAGGAGCCTGATGTTCTGGTCTCATCTAAATAACTCTAAATCAATATTTTTGTTGTTGTTTTGTTTTCTAGGTATATGTCTAGATCTAGCCAGCAGGAGTAAATGTTTGCTTTTGAAGCTTTTTAGTGTCTTGATCTAGCCAGCAGGAGTAAATGTTTGTTTTT
Source organism: Neoceratodus forsteri (assembly GCA_016271365.2). Taxonomy (NCBI): domain Eukaryota; kingdom Metazoa; phylum Chordata; order Ceratodontiformes; family Ceratodontidae; genus Neoceratodus; species Neoceratodus forsteri. Next base: position 766,348,146 of record CM057451.1, read on the forward strand.
AAACTTTTCAGTGTCTAGCTCTAGCCATCAGGAGTGAAGGCTTTGCTTTTAAAGCTTTTCAAACTATGCACAGCTGTAAAACACACACAAATCATTACAGGTCATCAGTTGCATAATTAGTGAAGACTCTAGCTGTTTTTTTACAGAATAACCAACTCAGTTATCCCTTAGCTGATTTCAAAACTGTAAATGTAGCCTTTATTAGTACTGTAGTTACTGGATAAAGAAAGTTACTTAAAATCACAGCCCCACTGCAGTACAATTGACTCTAAACCAGTACTTGCTGAATCTATGGTCCTGCTTGCATCACTAAAAAATGTTAACATGGAGATCCCCGGGGCTATAAAACTAGCCAGCAAATTTAGTAAACAACTTCTAATAGCAAACAAAGGGAATGGCACACTGGAACTACACACATAAAACAAAGCACTCTGTACAACTTATGTCTTTGCAGATTCTGACTTTGGTACTCTTTTAACCCATTTCACTATCCTCATTTACACATTTGCTTTGGTTTCTCTTAACAAATTTGTAGATTCAAGCTTGGCCAAATACTCTTTTCTGCTCTCCTCCATCTGATCTTTTTTATATTTTTTTAAAGAACATTTTTTGTCTCTGTCTCTACACCTACATATGGAACCAGATAAGCCTTATGTTTCTTACCCTTGCTAACATACCTTGCACAGTCCTTTGCCACCCCAGTACCTACCTTTTGATAGTTGCCTATTTTCTCTCCACCCCTTCAACTTCCCTTAGCCCTTTCAGTCTGTCCAGGATAATTTTCCACATCCTACCATAATCCATCCTTATACCATCTGGAACCAATGAATCTGAGGAAGACTGTTGTTTCTCCAGAGCAACAGTATGTCAAAGTACATAGTGTTTTGTTCATTAGTTCCAAGGGTCCTCCATCCTTAGGTTGCCCATAATGTATTGATTTCACAAAGCATAGCTCAAGGTTTGCCCTTTCCCCATGTACTGCTGGAGAAAGCAATACTGAAAGACATCAGTGAACCCCTGACTTCTGCTACTCCTTGCCTCTGACATGGCAGAATCTACATCAAGGAGACTGAACTCCCCCATAATGATTATCAACCGTGACTCTGCTGCCTAGCTAGTCTCCTCTAGGAACAGTTTATCTGCCTCACATGCCTAACTCAGTGACCTGTAGACCACTCCAATCCTCAATGTTTGACCCCCTCCTGAACTAATTGTATCCTTAGAGATCCCGTATCTCTCCCCTGACACATAGGTCTGTCCTTCACTACTTTCTTGAAGTCTTTAGGATCCATTGTTATATATTTGTTATTTGGAAATTAAGATAAGCTACTCACACAGCTCTGGTTAGATAATCCTGTTATGAATAAATTTGCATGCAGACTTTGTGGACAGGTTGGTAAAAACATATTACAACACCTACTATGATAATTGGAATTTAAAGCAAGTTGTTGAATAAACTGTGAGAGCTGGATAGAGTACAGTTATGAAATGGTATTATGTAATGACATGGATAGCTGCTTTTTAAGCATGAAACACATAAATTCTAAAAACCAAGACCCTTGAAGAATGTCAAGCACCCTGCTTCAATATTGCAAAGGGTTGTTTTTAGCAAGCAGCTCTGCTCCTGTCTTTGTTCAGGTTTTCTCCCTGTCAGTCACCTGCTTCACAGCATCAGGAACATTTTCATTATTTATCAGACAGCTAGTGCACATTGCAGAAACAACTTCTGTTGACTCTGAGATAAACCATTCTTCATTCCTAAACTGTTCAGTCCACTAAATTATTGCTGTCTTTAGAAAAAAAGAAATCAAACCATTGAAACAACACCTTCATACATTACCAATCACTATGGCAACATCCTTTGTTTTTGGAACATGTTAGAAGAGGTGATTCTGACAAAGAAAGATCAAGCATGACCAGAACAACTTTCTGTTATACAGAATTCATGAAGGGAAAGTGATGGGGCCAGATTTTCAAAGCAATGATCCTTCCACCCTAGCAAGTGCACTGAAAGGAAAATAGGGAATATGTACCACACTGAATGCTGAATATAGAACAGTCAGTGCACGGAACATTAAATATGGAATAGTCTTTGCACTGAATGGTAAATATAGAATACCCAGTGCAAGGATCATTAGCAAGCAGACAACGCCTTCAGAAGACCTTTGAAAAACATATTAGGACTTAATTCAGCTTGTATTTCATGTTAGCGCTATATTTCCTCTACCCCTTATTTATCACTGATGTTTTATGTATGAAAACAGGATCTTTGTTTCTTAAAGTGGAACAGTCAGCACAAAGGGCCTCCCACTCAAAAGTGGGGCTGGTCCCAATGTGCTCTTTGTGTTCAAAAACATTTTAGTTTACTTATTGCTTACTGTAGTATAGTAGATTGCATGAAGACTCATTTTGCTTAGTTCTAGGCTGACAACTTCTGTTCTACAAATCTCAGATTCCCCTGCAATTGATATCAGAGCAGTAGGCAGCCATGGGAGATTCAATAGCCTGCAGTGCATGCTAGAGCATTTTTTAATCTCTGATCAGATGTTTTCCAGGTCTACTTTTCTCCACGGATTAAGTACAGTCCTCTGTAACTGTACTTTGCCCAGAGTGGATAGCGGGACCAGCAAACAAAAGATCAAAGCTTATATAAACCAAAACATGCACTGCAGGTTATTGAATCAACCACTGCTGCCTACTGCTCTGATGTCAGCTGAATGGGATTCTGGGATTTTTAATACAGTAACAGAAAATGTCAGCCTATAACTAAGCAAAATTAGTCTTACATAATCTATTATACTACAGTAAACAGTAAGTAAACCAAAATGTGTTTACACACAAAGTGTACATTGGGACCAGCCCCATACTTGAGTGAGGGGCAGCTGGTGCTGATGGTTCCCCTTTAAGCATTCATTAGCTGCTATTGCTTATTCCCCATGTGACATCATTAGCTGCTATTGCATATTCCCCATGTAATTTCATTATACTCTGCTTGTGCCATTACAGAAAGTCACATGGAAATAGACTGTGATGTCACAACAGAGGATTAAGGTTTCCATCTAGGGTTGTGCATAATCCGGAATTCTGCCACTGGAATTGGCGCAGAATTGCAATTCCACTTCCAAAATGTTTTTCAGAATTTCTATATAAATTTCACAGACTTCCAAAAATAATTTCTGTGTAAACCACAGAATAATTTTCTGCAGATCACATAAGCTGCAGATTTTTCCCTATGGATTTCAGAAAAAGATTCCACAGTTCATGGAATCTATTGATTATTAATTTGCAAAAATCATTTTGCATGCAAAATGTTGGAATTCTGTTCAGTCAAAATTGGAACATTACAAACAGCTCTGCTTCCATCAAGGAGTGCGCTGTAGGGGATCAATAAACTCTAGGGGGATGAAGATCTGTTTTGTGCAAATTTCTTCAGTAATCAATAAGGGATCCGTATGATATCCTGACTCTGAAAATTCTGACGCATGATTGCCCAGCATCAGAAGCCTGACAAGTTTAAAACCCTGACATTTATAATATCAACTTTGTGAACTCTGACTATGGAAATCCCAATGAACCTGTAAACATGGCATGCTTCCGATGTCAGACAGTCAGTGGTGCGTCCCCCCCAATGGTGATACTTAACTGCTAATGCTAAGAGCTGCTTGACTCATGGGGGGGGGGCACACCGCTGACTGTCCAACATTGAAAGCATCGTAAGTAGTATCTAGTTCAATAGGATTTCCAGAATCAGGATTCACAAAGTCAGTATTATAAGTGTCAGGGTTTTAAACTTGTCAGGCAATCATGCGTCGGGATTATGAGAGTCAGGATTTCATGCCAAATCCGTATGAAATACTGACTCTGAGAATCCTGATGCATGATTGCCTGACATTGGAAGCCCAACAAGTTTAAAACCCCAACATTTATAATACCGACTTTGTTACTCTCAACTCTGGAAATCCCATTGGACCCGTAGGCATGTCATGCTTCCGATGTCAGACAGTCAGTGGTGCACTCCCCCTTTCTCAAGTCGTACAGCTCACTCCAGCCTACAGCCTACACTGTTCAGCTCTCAACATGGTTCAACACTGTTTGCTGCTGCTGTTTGCTACTGCTACTGCTCTGCTTACTGTTTCACCAGATTACTAATGCAATGGGCTGCAGCAAAGCCTGGGAGTAGTGAATATTCTAGAGTCACAGTGCCAAAGGCTGTGAGTGTGGCGACAGTGGTAAGAGGTGGTTGGAGTCTTAATGGATCACTGGAAGAACAACTGTGCCATGGAAACCAGCTGTATTGAAACTTGGGGCACAGTGCGTAGAGCAGAGAGGAGATACATACTTGTTTAATGTTTTAGCATCTTGGACCGCTCTGAGACTTTGTACTTTGTAAAGCTGCTATATGATCTTATATTTTATACTGTTATTCTGGGATTTGTTTCACAGGGTTTCAGAGTGTTTAGAGGCTTGTTTTGCCTGTCTCTGTTCTGACATTGAGAGACTGCATGATTATGAGATAGTGGCAAGTGCGTCAACTTCGGAAAGCTTTGATTTTTGTCCCTCTTTTTCTGTATACAGCTCTTCAGTGACATTTTATGTTTGCACTGGATTTTGTTTTCTATTTATTTTTTATGTTTGGGATTTTTCATTTTTATTTAATTTCATTAATTTCAATAAACCCGTAGACATGTCATGCTTTCAATGTCAGACAGTCAGTGTGTCCCTCCCCCCTTTCTCGTCTGTCACATGGTGCACTGAATCCCTTGCAAATACCACAGAATCTTATATTTTGTCATGATCCCTATCAACCAGCCTGAGGAGTATTATTTGCAGTAGTGTCAGCTGGTTGATAAGATAAATGTGGTGAGACTTAACTGCTAATGCTAAGAGCTGCTAATGCTAAGAGCTGCTTGACCCATGGGGGGGATGCACCGCTGACTGTCCGACATTGGAAGCATCATAAGTGGTGTCTGGTTTGTTGAGATTTACCAGTACAGGAGAAATACAAGAATGAGGGGGCATAACATGAAATTTGAAGGTAGAAGGTTAACAGGGAATGTGAGAAAGTTTTTTTTCACAGAGAGGGTGGTGGATGCATGGAATGGGCTGCCACAAGAGGTGGTGGGAGCAAGCACTGTGGTTGGATTTAAACATGCATGGGACAGGCATAGTGGAATCATAGAGGTAAACCAGAGGGAGGGTCAGAAGCCGTAATCAAGTACAAGGCTTATAGGCAGACTAGATGGGCTTAGCGGTCCTTATCTGCCGACAATTTCTATGTTTATTTCCAGAGTTGGGATTCACAAAGTTAGTATTATACATGTCAGGGTTTTAAACTTGTCAGGCTTCTGATGTCTGGCAATCATGCGTTGGGATTGTGAGAGTCAGGATTTTGTACCAGACCCATAAATAAGGGGAGGACAAACATAAAACAATATATGAATTACAAGCTGAATTTTATAAATATTGTGCTTTCCAAAGTGTTCACAGAGAGGTAAGCAGCTCTTTACAGTCCCAACTAGAAGGTATATGGATGCAAAGATTTGGAACTTTGTCCCTATCATAGGAACTTAATGAAACTAAAGACTGTGTGCCGATATAATAGAGTTTGTTTCCAATTGTCTTGATGTTTCCCACTGAGGTATTGCTGTTAGACATGTTGATGACTGCATTTTTGTATTTTCATGTTTGTTATGTTTATATTCTGTGATTTTGTTGGTCAGAGCATAATAGGACATTTTTTCCTTTTATGAATAATATGCACATTTTGACATTTTAACCACTGTATATAATTTATATAATAATTTTTATAATGTTAAGTCTAATTTGTTATACCTGTGGCCCCGTATGGATATTGGCAGTGAAGGAACTATATACACTTCACTCTACATGTTCACTCCTTTATAACCTGACCCCCACTCTTTCTTCTGTGACTACCGTGAGTTCTCTGGCCTAGGTTGAACGGCTCCAGTGGACTGAGTGCAGAGTTTTTCTCCAGATCTGGGTGCATGCCACTTTAAGCTGGGCTTGGGGCCTGGCGATTTTGGCATCATCTAGGTGGCTTTCTCTCTAAAGTGGTTCCCAGAGGATCTCTTATGTAAGGAATGAGAAACTGGCACTCACCAACGATCTGTGAGCTCTTCCCAATATTTTTACTCTTGAAGCTCTGTGGCAGGTACTGTTCTTTCTATAATTCATGATGGGAGGCAGTGAGAGGGCCTCATTATTGATTCATTAACTTTGTTGAACTGTGACTGTGGCAGTGAGAGGGCTACTTTTTTAATGGACTTTTTTGGACAAACTGCCAGCGTGAGGGACTGGTGAGAGCTTCCCCTCCCCTCTGTCAAATTGCTGGAACGACATAGCAAACCCTTGCGAACTGTTTATATTCAAACTTGTTGATATTTATCAGTCAAATTTATGCTGCACAATAACTCAGGGATTGAAATTGCACTACAGCTGCTTTGGTTTATGATTGTTATATAAATTTGTGTTGTTGTGGGGTTGCTTTGGGAGGTTTCTTTTGGAGGTGTTATTTTGTGAATTTTGGGGTAGTATTTGGGGTGGTATATTGGTAGTGTGTGCATGGTGGTTTATGTGGGTATATGACTGTGATTTAACTGGTAGCTGCTGATTTGTGAGTAATAGCAGAATGTGTTGGCAGTTGTCTTCGGCGGGTGGGCATTACTCCTCTGCTGAGCTTTGGGCCCTCTGCCCTTTTGACTGTTCTCCATTACCTGGGAAAGTATAGGTGCTGTCATGCCTGGGGTATACTGAGGAGGCAGCAGAGGGAAGGGGGGTACAAACCTGGCAGGGGAGTGGAGCGGGGTGGATTAATTGTTGTGGTGGGTTCAAGGAGGCACCCTGGGGTGAAATGGGTCCAGGAGAGAGGTCCACTCTGACAGGTACCCATACCCAAGGGCTCCACTTTATGTGGGCAAATAGCACGGTCAACCTTGACTGCTCGTCCAACCTGGGCGGTGTTATGTAATGCCAGGTCGATTAGAAACAAGACAGCAGTGATTGTTGATCTTGTGGGAACATCCGACTTGGCATGCATCACCTAGATCTGGCTGGACAAAAATGCTGGTCCCATTTTGGAGCCAGCTGTTCCAGCTGGGTATTCAGTGATACACCACCCAAGGTTGGACCGTAGGGGTAGGGAGGGTAGCCATCTGTTTCAAGACAGAACTGGGCTTTGTAGAAGTGCCAGTGGGAGACACTGGATCCTTCGAATGTATCATGGGTGCAGGTGTGGGTTGTAGGATACTTCTCGTTTACTGTCCACCCAGGAGCAAGAAGGAATTCTACAGGAAGTCATGGATTTCATTGTCAAAAGGGTTCTGGAGTTCCCCAGGTGGTTGGTGCTGGAGGACTTCAGTGCCTGGGTCGATGATGAATGCTCACATTTTGGATAAGACTTCCTCCAACTGATGGTTTTGTTGGGCTTCACACAGGTGATTACCTCTGCAACCCACTCACAAGGTTATTTGTTGGACCTAGAGTTTCTACTGGGGATGGAGATCTCTAACGTGGTGGTGGAACCCATTGGGTGGTCTGATCACCACACTGTAGGATTCAGTTTTGCTGCCCCCCAAATAGATCTGCCTCTATGGAGATGGTCCGGTACCGCCCTTTGTGGGGTTTGACCCCTGACAGTCTTATGGTGATCCTGGACATAACGGGGAGTTTGAGTGTGAGCAGTGATCCAAAGGAGCTTCTTCTAGCCTATAATAGGGCAACGGTGGCTACTCTGGATTCCATAGCTCCTGTCTGAGTTCATCCCCTCACCCTTCACCCTCAGTCCCCATGGTTCGATGGGTCCTTGAGGAAGATGAGAAGAGTAGGGAGAAGGTTGAAGTGAGGCTGGTGGAAATCGGGCCAGACTGATGACAAACTTAGATTGATGTACCATTATAGGGACTATCAATCCACAATCTCCCTTAAGAAGGTAGAGTTCCTGTCCAGGGAAATTGCGGCTGCATGAAACTGACCGGCTCAGTTCTTCCGAACTGTGGACAGACTGTGCAATCCAGTCTGTCTCCAGAGTTGGAGAGCTTTTTCACAGTTGAAGTGTGATGAGTTCACTTGTCTTTTTTCAGATAAGGTTGGTATTATCAGATCAGAGATCCACATAGCTCACTCAAATGGGCAGAATGGTGATCGATGGGAAATTATAGCCAACCAGTTGGTCTGGGATGACTTTGACCAGTTGGTGATTGCAGATGTCATGACGATAATCCAGGGCTTGTGACCAACTTACTGTAGTTTGGATCCGGGTCCAACACGCCTTCCAGTGGGGTGCGTGGAGGTGATCGGACCAGTCCTGGCAGAGATTGTCAGGTCTTCATTAGAGACTGGGGTGTTTCTGGACACCCTGAAGGAGGCGGTTGTCTGCCCCCTTTTAAAGAAACCTTCTCTTGACCCCAACTGTCTCGCAAACTATATGCCTGTCTCTAACCTGCCTTTTGTAGGCCAGGTTATTGAGAAGGCAGTCGTGTTACAGCTTGAGGAGCATCTTACCACCCATGGTCTCTATGATCTTCTCTAGTCTGGTTTCAGGAAGATGCATAGTACTGAGAAGGCATTGGTTCGGGTGCTTAATGACCTCCTGATAGTGAGAGATCAGGGATGTTGTTCCATTCTGGTTCTCCTTGATCGCTCTGCAGCATTTGACACCATGGACCAGGAGGTGCTGCTAAAGTACCTATGGTTTTTCTGCAGACTGTCTGGTACAGTTCTCAGATGGTTTTAATCTTTCCCTGCAGACAGGGTGCAGAGAGGAGAGTAGAGTAGTTTTTTTTTTCTCCGCCTCTCATCCCCTGCCATGTGGGGTGTCGCAGGGCTTGGTGCTTTCACCCATATTGTTCACGGTGCATATGCTGCCATTGAGAGGCATTATTAGGCAGTACAGACTGAGTTTTCACTGCTATGCAGATGAAGATCAGCTGTACATGTCCTTTGTACCTGAGCAAAATGATGCTGTCTCAGCTTTTAACAACTACCTTTCTGAGATTCAAGACTTGATGAGTGCAAACTGGCTCAGGTTGAATCCGGATAAGACTGAGGTGTTGCTGGTGGACCTGGGTCATCAGGCAGAGGGGCAGGTGGCTGGGCAACCCTCTGGACTTTGGTTGGAAGGAAGCTAGCTACTAACCTCTGACTGGGTGCAGAATCTGGGCATTGTACTTGATGAGGAGCTGACTCTGAAGGCTCAGGTGTTTGCTGTCATCAAGACCTCATTTTACTATCTGAGGAACATCACCCAGATAAAACACCTGGTCCTGCCTGATGATCTTCTGATGTAGGTCCATGCCTGTGTGACCTTGCGTCTTGATTACTGTAATGTCTTATACCTTGGGCTGCCTGGGGTGGATCTTCACCATCTACAGCTGGTGCAGAATGTGGCTGCAAGGTTGTTGACTGGTTTATCGAGATCTTGCCATGTCATACCTGTGCTCTGTGACCTGCAATGGCTGCCGGTGTGGTGAAGAGTCACCTTCAAGGTGAGATTGCTGACCTATAAAGCCCTACACAGACAGGGGCAGCAGTATTTGCAAGACCTCCTCTGTCCTTACTGCCCCCTTCGTCTTCTTCATTCCACCAGTGAGGATTTAATAGAGATTCCCAGGGTCTGTTTGACCACATCTGGAGCAAGATCATTTGCTTTTGTGGCCCTGTTCCTGTGGAATGCTCTACCTCGCCAGGTTAGAGAATGCCCATTCGTCAAGGACTTTAAAGCCGCCTTGAAGTCATAGCTGTTTAATTATGCATTTCCTGCTACTTAAATCCTGCTGATTCTTTTAGAATTTTAAATTATATGTAGTTAGTAGTTTTTATTGTGTATTCATCTATGTCTGACCAATGCTATGATCAATTTGGAATAGAGTTTTATAAATAAAATTTGCTTGCATGCTTGCTTGCATCAAGCTTTTGTGGTCCGGTTTTTGAAAATGTATCTTGATTTTAAAAGCTCTTAAATTCTTAAACTGTCTCTAACTAACAGGGTATACAGTTCTTAAATTCTAACATGGTTATAATATCGGACAAACCTGACAATAAGAATTAGAAGGCTGGGGTCAGCCCAGGCAACTAGCAGTCCTGAATGCTCTGGGCTTGCTATTTGAGAGTGCCAGGTGTTACTTGCAAGTAAATAGGGGCAGATCAGATGGACCAATGGAGTCCTTTTCTGTCAACACATATCTATGTTCCTATGTTTAAATCCTATGAAATACTATGGGCATTTCAGGCTTTTCTGTTCAAAATGCAACATAATAAATTTTTGTGATTTACAACAAGCTATTAAAGATATGTTTTGGGGTAATGCATGGCTTGTAATTAAACCATACTTATGTATATTACTCTGATATTTATTATATGTGTCCACTTTTCTTTAAAATTCATAATGATATGCAAAACATTGGAGTTTTGATGTGGCCAGTTTACCTGAATGAAATGGCAATAAACTGATGGATGCTAGTAGCAAATGTGTGCTTGTTGGTGTTCATAGTTTTTCTTGTGTTAAATATATTGGCCATCTCTTCTTTTTTTTTTTTTCAGTTGTTTAACCAGGAGTAGCACACTCAGCTGAAAGTTTTTTTACAGATGCGACCTGGGAGCACAGGGAAGTTAAGTGACTTGCTTAAGATCACACAGTATGCAAGTAGAAACTGTGGGATTCAAACCCAGGACTGGTCTGCTGGATGTCACCAGATTTGCAGCTCAGAGCCTTAAACCACTATGCTATATTGCCTGCCTCCTTCTGGTTTGCCGATGATGGTTTTCCCATCAGTGATTGGGCTAATGGTTTTTCTTTGATTTTTTTAGAGTTACAATAGCTGGAAAAAGCTTTATTATTTCATTTTTGGCATTTCTTGCTATGTTTGCTTCCATGTCTCTTTTTGCTTTTTTGATTGTGTGTATTATTTCGTAAATAAGAACTTATATAACGACCATGTGATACTGTCTCTTTCTCCAGGTACTTTTTGTAAAGTTCTGTTCTTTATGTTTACAGTGAGTTTGACTTTTTTGTTAGGCATTCTGGTCTTCTACTAATGTTTTGTTTTGTTTTTTTGGTATACATAAAGTGCTAATGTTTATGTACTGTGCTTGTGAAAAGTTTCCCATGTATCATTTAATTATTTGTTAGCCAACAAAGCATACCAATTTATACTGTTTAATTCCCTATTTATGCTGTTTATACCCACCTTATTGTACAAGAAAATCTCTGTGATGCCATTTTTTACTGGTTTTTGCATTATTATATTAAATAATATAATGCTGTGATCACTATTGCATAAAGGGACTCTAATGCTACATATGTTGTATCTGCAGTGTGCACTACAGTAGCTGTATTATAGATAATAAATTACCTGTTATTCCCCACTAGAGTCAGTTATTCACTGTGTGACCTTGGACAAGTCATGCAACCTTCTTGTGTTCCAGCTCCCTATCTGCAGAAATGGGTAGAAGATGAACCCCAATGAAAGTGAAATGATGCACCTTAGCTAAGCTATTCTTTGCACTATAAAATAAAAAAAATATATAAATAAATTTGGAATATTTAGAAAGATATACAGTACATGTGAAATGGTAAATGTGGGCCATAGTTTCTGATATATCGTATGTATTTTAATTCATCTGTTTATACTATTCCTGATTGTAACCTCCTGGGTTGTACCTGAAAATAGGCTTTTAATTCTCTAGTGTGCTTACCTGGTCAATAAAAACTAAAGAAATAAAGTAGTTCAGGGAACAATAACTATGGGATATTGAAAGCAAAGAACAGTAAAAATGGGATATTCAGTGCACTGAGCAGTAATAAATAAATATTAGTGCGCAAAATAGTAAATAGGATTATAAAATGGGTAGGGAATTTGCAGCTTCCTGATTTGCTGAAACCATTACTAGCTAATTGGCTTAGCATAGCACAATACAACCAGCGGGTACAAATTAGCTCTGCCGACCTGGACATGTCACCTGATAAGGATCACAAGGATCTTTTCTTGGCCCTATCCTCTTCGCCATATATATCAATAGCATTGACACAAATCTTACCAAAGCCACTGTACACCTGTTTGCTGATGATACAGTACTGTATGTCAGTCACCCTTCTCCTACAACAGCCTGCAAAGAACTACAAGCAGAATTCGACCTACTGCAACTCCAGCTGCTGGAAAAAAAACTACTATTGAATGCAAAAAAAACTAAGGTAATGTTCTTTTCCCCACAGGTGCAGGCAAAATACTCAATCCCAATCGATCTCCTAAACTATCCACTGCACTTGGTGAAAATCTTGAATATGTCACAAAATTCAAATATCTGGGGGTATGGCTAGATAGTAGATTAGACTATCTAGAACATCTGGAAGAGCTACTAAAAAAGCTTAGACAAAGACTTGGACTTTACTATAGAATAAGGCTCTTCCTTTCAAGTGATTCAAAAAAGAAGATGGTCCAGGCCACATTCCTCTCAGTTTTAGACTACGCTGACTTCCTATACAATCACTACCCTACGGTATGCTTGAACAAATTAGATACACTATACCATAGAGCTCTGAGGTTTATCACAGACTTACCATACAGTACTCACCACTGCTTGCTATACTCCGCAGTTGGTTGGCCCTCACTTCAATATAGAAGGGATAGGAATGCATTACTATGGACTTACAGAGCAATATCACAGCAGCTTCCAAAATATATCTCAGACTGTTTTCCACAAGCCTCATCAAGTAATTATGCATTAAGAAGCCTGAACTTCATTACTCTTTAAAGTGCCTAAGTTCCACTCTCGACATGGCAGACATGCTGTTAGTTATGTGTTATCCACCCTGTGGAACACAATGCAAAAGACACTGAAAGTGAACAAGCTCATATCTATTACAGCCTTTAAATATCTATACAACAAAATATTCAAAGAAAATGTAACAGCTTCGTCAACATTGACTAACCCTCCATCTTTCCTACCAGCTGGACAACTATTCAAGGTAGCTCCTCAGCACCCTCTGAGCAGTTGCTTCATCTCATTAACCTTTACTACAATCCTTCCTTCTTAAGCATTATATACTTAGTCTCCTTATACTTTCAGTTTTACTTCCCAGTCCATCCCCCTCCCCTTGACCTACTATTGATCCCTCTTTGACCACACTTTCCTCCTTCCCTTTCACCACCCCTAGCACAACACTCTGTATACACTCCTTTCATCCCCCCTGTCACTGCTTCAGCTGGTATTTGCCTCCTACAAATCATTTCCTGTAGATATATCTTCCAGATGTCCATACAGCTCATCACCCGAGCTCAAAAACTCTCTAATAATTCCCCTGACACATTTAACCTTCACCAAAAAGTGCAAGTTTCTAAAGTATCCTCCACTAACAAGCTGGCTACTTAATGTATCATGTATATATCTTGGAGTTGTTGTTTTGTATTCATTTGCTATCCTTTCAAAGTTGTGTATTCTTTGTATGTTATATGTCATACAAATTGTATCTTGACCCTACCAGGTCCATCTTGCAAATGAGCATTGCTCAATGATGTTCGCCTGGATAAATAAAGATTTGATTGATTGATTGATTGATTTGATAAAATAAACGTGCCAGCCTACAAAATGTTCATACTCAGTTGAAAGACATTTTTACTACTAAAGGTTTCTCTTCCTAACCTACAAGCAAATTTCATTCTTCAATAAAAATTTGTATTTTCCACTTTTTGTCCACATCAAGAAAATTCAAAAGTTTCAACATTTGTTTTGCAACATTGTTTTCAAACTACCTGGAGTACTTACAGAGAGCAGGAAAGAAGCACCTAGACTACAGAGAAAAGAAATGTAACACTTAACATATAGTGTGGGTAGTCAGACATTCTTTTGAATGTTTTGGGGCCAGCAAGTACAAAGATACATAGAATTTGTTGACAGATAAGGACCTCCTGGCCCATCTAGTCTGCCCATATGACCTACCTTCCCTCATGCTATAGATTTAGCTGATGTGTGGCTTTCCTCCTCTCCCTGTTCCAATTAATTCCAAGTGTCTGTCCCATGCATTTTTGAATTCCTCCACCATTTTTGCCCCCACCACCCCAGCTGGGAGGCTGTTCCATTTATCCACCACTCTCTCTGTAAAGAAGTACTTCCTCACATTTCCCCTGACCCTTCCGACTGCAGGTCATGTCCCCTAGTTCTGTTGCATCCCCTTCTCCAAAAGATGCTTCCCTCTTGTATCTTATTTATCCCTTTGAGGTACTTGAATGTCTTTATCATGTCCCTCCCTCTGTCTCCTCGTTTTCAGAGAAAATGTGTTGAGGTCTTTCAGCCTCTCCTGATATGACTCCTCATGCAGCCCCTGTACCATTTTTGTGGCCCTTCTCTGTATTGCCTCCACCTTATCTATGCCTTTCCTAATATGAGGCTTCCAAAATTGGACACTGTACTGCAGATGAGGTTTTACCAATGATCTGTACAGTGGCATCACCACCTCCCTCTTCCAGCTAGTGATGCCTCTCTAAGCACACCCCAGCATCCCGTTGGCCCTTCTAACCACCTTCTCACGCTGTTCAGCTATCTTTAGTTCCCTCAGATACAATCACTCCTAGATCCCTCTCCTGTTTGGTGCCTGACAGTACCTTCCTCCCCTCCCCCCCACTGGATACTCCTCTCTCGGGTTCTTGTGCTCCAAGTGCATGCTTTTGCACTTTTTTGCATTGAATCTCAGCTGCCATGTGGTTTGCTATTTTTCTAGCCTGCCCAGGTCCCTCCTCATCTTTTCCACCCTTCCCGGCATATCAACCTTATTGCAGATCTTTATGTTGTCTGCAAAAAGGCACACTTTCCTACCCAGCCCCTCTGCAATGTCACTTATGAAGATATTAAAGAGGACCAGACCCAGCACTGAACCCTGAGGCTCCCCACTGGTTACCTCCCTCTCAACAGACTGAACTCCATTCACTACCACGCTCTGTGTCCTATAAAGCTGGGCAAGCCAGGGCAGGCTCTAGCCTGGTTCGAGCTTAGTGCCTGGCTTTGCTCGGCATGATCTCTATAAGCAATTGAGAACCAAGGTCAAGCCAAGGCAGTCATGGTCAAAGTAAGCATTTTTGTCTATCTGAGCAGTTAGTGTAGATTCTGAAACATTCAGCTCCTATGTAGAAAACAGCCTGCAGTAGCCAGTGTTTTAGCGCGTAGAGTCAACCCAGACCCCTGGTTTGGCTTTGGCTTGGCTCTAGGTGAAAAAACTTTGGCTTGCCCACCTCTAGTGTCCTACCACTTAACCGATTTCTAACCCAGTTTACTACTCCTGATCTGAGTCCCTGGTTGTTCAGCTTGTCTATTAGTCTTTTATGTGGGATGGTATTGGTATCAAAGACTTTACTAAAATCCAGGTAAGCTACATCCACTGCCCCTTCCTAATCTATCTCCCTAATAACCCAGTTGAAAAACTCAATTAGGTTTGTTTGGCAAGACCTGCCTGCCATGAAGCCACACTGTCCTGGAATCTGCAGCCTGTTGGATTCAAGATATGTCATGATCTTCTCTGAATAATCACCAGTAGAAAGAAGGAGGTGGTTATGCCACTGTACAGATCACTGGTGAGACCTCAGCTGGCGTACTGTGTCCAGTTCTGGAGACCACATCTCCAGAAGGACATAGATAGACTGGAGGCGGTCCAGAGGAGGGCTACAAAGATGATGTAGGGTCTGCATGAAATGCCCTATGAGGCGAGGCTAGGGAAACTCAATAGGTATTCCCTGGAGGAGAGGAGAGGAGAGAGGGGGGGACATAATATAAACGTTCAAGTACCTCAGGGGTATAAACAAGATACAGGAGGGTAGCATCTTTCAAAAACAGAAGATCTGCAAGAACAAGGGGGCATGAAATGAAGTTGGGGGGAGGCTCAAGGGTAATATGAGGAAGTACGTTTTCACTGAAAGAGTGGTGGATGCTTGGAACAGCCTCCCAAAGTAGGTGGTAGGCACAAAAACAGTTCGGGAATTCAAGAATGCATGGGATAGACATAAGGGTACCCTAGGGACAGGAAAGAAAGGGTGAGCTACAGATCAACTAGGATCTGTGGTTTTGTAACAGGTAGGAAAATGGGCAGACTGGGTGGGCCACATGGTCCTTATCTGCCATCAATTTCTGTGTTTCTATCACAGAAACGTGGGCCATGGAAAATAATGACTGGGAGATGGTGGTCCTTGAATGTACATTACTCAGGAGGGATCGAAGGACTGGTTGGGGGGGAGTAATCCTCTTTGTTAAGGATGGCATTTAGGTGACTGAAGATGGGGGCATTAGGGGTGATGATGAGGAAACTGAGTCTATATGGGTGCAACTCACAGCAGCTTTGGGCAGGAAAATATGCTTAGATGTAGTCTATAGGCCTTCGGATTAAGTGGAGGAAAGGGACAGAGAACTCAAGGACAAACTTAAAAGAGGGGTAGTGAAGGGGGAGGTGGTGGTGGTGGGAGACAAACTTGCCAGACATTGACTGGGAGGTCCTGGTGGCCAACAGTACCTGGAGTCAGTCACTGCCAGATGCCTTCCAGGACTGTCTGCTGGTACAGCTAGTTAAGGAACCCACCAGGCAGTCTGTAGTCCTTTGTGCTACTCACTAACACAGAGTTAGTGGGTGCTGTGAGAGTGGAGAAACTGCTGGGGAATAGCAACCACAACTCTGTGTGGTTTGAACTGGCCCTCAGGGTTGGTAAGCCACACTCGAGAACCAAAGTCCTTAGGCCCAATTCTCAAAGCTCCTGGGATGGCATAAGGGGCTTGTGTACCAATGAGTGGTGCAAAGTGCCCCTTGCTCCAAATGATGCCCCAGGAGTGATTCACAAAGGCAGCCTGCATCCACCACAGGCTGCCTGTACAAACCGGGGCTTGCACTGCCTGTGCACCACAAAATGGGCTGTGGCAAGGC
This sequence comes from Neoceratodus forsteri, assembly GCA_016271365.2. Taxonomy (NCBI): domain Eukaryota; kingdom Metazoa; phylum Chordata; order Ceratodontiformes; family Ceratodontidae; genus Neoceratodus; species Neoceratodus forsteri. Next base: position 766,365,058 of record CM057451.1, read on the forward strand.
ACTAGGGGCTTGCAGCAGACATAGGCTGCCAAAGCACCACAAATGGTATTTTCAAAACTCTCCCAGAAGGTGAATTTCTAAGTACCCTTAGACCAGCCCTCTTAGAAAATTGCCCTCAGGGTGAATTGAGCACATAGCAGCAATGTGATGCAATCCCCCACCCCAGCCCTATCTCCCATTAAAAATACCAAATTCCCCCTGGTAGTGCAGTCCCCCCCCCCAACACCAAGTCCGGATGGCCCTTTATTAATATTAAAGTCTCCCTGGTCCAAGTCCCAATGGCTCCTTACATAGAAACATAGAATTTGACGGCAGATAAGGAACACTTGGCCCACCCAGTCTGCCCATTTCCCTACCTACTGGATAAGCTGCAGATCCTAGTTAACCAGCAGCCTACTTCTTCCTACCCCAACCCCCTAGAATTGCCTTATGACTGTCCCATGCATGCTTGAATTCCACCACTGATTTTGACTCCACAACCTCCTCCGAAGGCCGTTCCATGCATCCACAACCCTCTCTGTGAAAAATACTTCCTTAAATTACCTCTGAGAGCCACTCCATCTTCAAATTGTGCCCTCTTGTTCTTGCACACCTCTTTTTGAAAGATGCTACCCTCTTGGACATTGTTGATTCCCTTGAGGTACTTGAACGTTTCTATCATGTCTCCCCTCTCCCTCCTTTCCTCGAGGCTATACATATTAAGCTCCTTTCATCTCTCTTCATATGTCTTCTGGTGCAGACCCTGCACCATTTTAGTCCCTCCTCTGGACAGCTTCCATCCTGTCTATGTCTTTGTGGAGATTGGGTCTCAGAACTGCACACAGTACTCAGATGGGGTCTCACCAGCTGTCTGTACAGAGGTATTATAACTTCCTGTTTTCTACTGGTGATGCCTCTCCCTATGCATCCCAGTATCCCCCCAGCCCTCCTTGCTGCCCTCTCACATTGCTTGCCCACCTTTAGGTCATCTGATATGACTACCCCCAGGTCCCTTTCCATTTTTGTTGTTGTTAGTTTCTCACCCTCCATTGTGTACTCTTCCCCTGGGTTTTTGTTTCCCAGGTGCATTACCTTGCACTTCTTAGCATTGAATCTAAGCTGCCATACATTTGACCATTCCTCTAACCTTGCCAAGTCCCTTCTCATCCTCTCCACCCCACCCTGTGCATCAACTCTGTTGCAGATCTTTGTGTCATCTGCAAAGAGACATACTTTTCCTTCCAGTCCTTCTGCAATGTCGCTTATAAAGACATTGAAGAGGACCAGTCCTAATACTGAACCCTGCGGTACCCCACTAGTAACCCTCCTTTCTTCTGAGTGGACTCCATTTACTATTACTCTCTGTGTCCTATTCTCCAGCCAATTCTTTACCCAGGCTGTCATCTTGGGACCCACTCCCAGGCTGGCTAACTTGTATATTAATCTTTTGTGTGGGACTGTGTCAAATGCCTTGCTTAAGTCTAGGTAGGCCATGTCCACAGCCCCTCCCTGATCTACTACTTTGGTCACCCAGTCAAAGAAATCTATCAGATTTGTCTGGCATGACCTTCCCGCTGTGAATCCATGCTGCCTAGGGTCCTGTTCCCCTCTGGCCTCTAGATACTCGACAATTCTTTCCTTCAGAAGTGATTCCATCATTTCCCTATCACTGAGGTTAAACTAACAGGTCTGTAGTTTCCTGCTTCTGCCTTCCCACTTTTGTGAGGGAATCACATCTGCCCTCCTCCAGTCCTCGGGTACCACCCCATCCTCCCATGATTTGTTAAAAGGGTAGTCAGTGGTGTCACTAGTTCTACCCTTAGTTCTTTAAATTCTGGGATGAATCCATCAGGCCCCATTGCTTTGTCCACCTTCAGTTTTAAGAGTTCTTTCAGAACCTTTCTTCTGTAAATGGGCTGGTATCAACTTCTGTACCAGAGTGTTTCTACTGTTTTTATGTACCTCCCCTCTTCATTTGTAAATACTGAGCAAAATATTTGTTTAGTATCTCTGCTTTTCACAGTCTCCTCTTGCCCACCCTCCCTCCTTTATTAAGCCTCACTATCCCTCCCTTGGTCTTCCTTCACTCCCTGATGTACCTATAAAAGGTTTTATCCCCTTCTTAACCGAATTGGCTATCTTTTCCTCGGTTTGGGCCTTTGCTGTTCTGACTGCCTTCCCAGCCTCCTTTTGCTTTAACTGATACAGTTCTCTGTCCTGCTCCTTCTGTGATTCCTTGTACTTCCTGATTGCTTTCTTTTTCTCTTGAACCTTCACTGCCACTTCCTTTGAGAACCATAGTGGTTTCTTACATCGTTTTGTTTTGTTTATTTGCTTCACACAAAGGCTCGTTACCTCTGTGATGGCAGTTTTTATTATTCCCCATTGTTCTTCCACCCCTCCTTCCTGCCCATTTGCTAGTGCATTCCTTAGGCACTCACCCATTTTGGCAAAGTCAGCCTTCCTAAAGTCCAGTACTTTTGTCTTTGCATGGCTTGACTCTATTGCTGTGTTTATTGTGAACCATACTGTTCGATGGTCGCTAGTTCCCAGATGGCTACCCACTTCTACATCTGTGATCCTCTCTCCATCTCCATTTGAGAGAATCTAGTCTAATATTGCTCCCTCTCGAGTGGGCTCCAGTACTAGTTGTCTAAGGCATGCTCCCTGTAGGGCATCTAGAATAACTCCACTCTTGGAAGTGGCAGCTGCAACTGCACTCCAGTTAACATCTGGCATATTCAGATCACCCATCAGCAATATCTCCCCTTTTTCTGCCATTCTAAGTATACTTTCTATCATTTCTTGTCCATTTCTCCCTGAGAAGAGTTCAATGTCTAACCCTATGGGATTGTGGTGCCATTGCCTGTCTCCAAATTTACCCACAGTGCTTCTTCTCCTCCCTGTTTACCCTTTTGTTCTGTTGCTTTTATTCCTTCCCTTATGTAAAGAGCTACTCCTCCTCCTCTTTCCCTCCCTGTCCCTCCTGTAGATAGTGTATCCTGGTATGTTTACGTCCCAGTCATGGTTTTGTGTGTACCATGTTTCTGTGACTGCCATGATATCCAGATGTTCCTCCTCCATCAAGGCCACTAATTCAGGAAGCTTGTTACCCAGACTATGGGCATTGGTACGCAGTGCTCTCCATTTTTTTTGATAGCTTTACCTTATTAATATTAAATTCTCCCTGGTAGTCTAGTGCCCCCCCAAGTCCTGAATGCCCAATGTAAATATTAAATCTCCCTGGTCCAAGTTCTGTTGGCCCATTATTAAGATTAATTTCTCCCTAGTAGTCTAGTGCCCCCCCCCAAGTCCTGAATGCCCAGTATAAATAATAAATACCTCTGGTTCAAATCCTGTTAGCCCATTATTAAGATTAATTTCTCCCTGGTAGTCTAGTGCCCCCCAAGTCCCGAACGCCTGGTATAAATAATAAATCCCCCTGGTCTAAGTCCTGTTGGCCTATTAGTAATATTATTGTAACCCGAACGCCACCTCCCAATGGGCTACTACCCTTCCTGCTGCCCTGGATGCAGGTTGTGGGGCCTGGATTCTGGTTTGGTTGGATAAAGGGGCTCAATACCAACAAAAGAACTATTGGCACGGTGCCTCCACCCAGAGTGACTTTTAAGTGGGTTTGGTGACAAGCTAGCACAACCATCTGGGATGTTGCACCTACCCACTGCCCCAACCAGTGGTCCCACACATGGATTTACGCAAAACACTTTACTTTGCATTTGATGGTACACTTGGTGGTGACTGCTAGTAATATGTTCAAGTAACACACTTACCAACAGGGTCTGGACTTTTGGAATACACCCTGTGTGCCTGTAAAGACTGATTTTCAGTAACTACAATGCATCTTTTAGTTTTCCCAATAACCCAGCACTTAGTAATATTATGCTCATGGACTAGGGTAACATTCAAACAATAAAACTGATTTATTTGGGGAAACTGAACAAAGATTAAATTTAAAGTGATTATTTTGTATTTAAAGGAATATTCAGATACCACATTCAATCCCGTGGAATGTCCAGTTAATTCTACTGGCTACCCAGTGTTAATCGGTTGTAGGCCTGAAGCATTGCAGCTTGCTGGCCAGCGTTGCAGCTGGTTGGGGCCCTTAAACAATCAAGTAATTATTACTCTTTTGGCACTTGGCTGCGACAATATAAATATAGTATGTGCTCAGTGATGGACAGCAGCTGTCAAACACTGAGTATGTACTATAAACAGTTTGTGCTCATTCAGAGCTTAGTCAGCGTTTGGTCATGGTGGTAAGTGGTGGGCTGTGCCAGTTGCTGGCTCCCTTACAGGTTAAGGGGTGCAGTGGTAGGGCACTGCAGGGTGGGGGTCCACTAGACCACCAGGGATAGTTTGCTATTTATACCAGGTGATTAGGATTTGGGGGGGCAGTAGACTATCAGGGAGAAATTCATCTTAATAAGGGGTCATTGGGACTTGATCAAGGGGGAATATAATATTACTAATGGGCCAACAGGACTTGGACCAGGGGGATTTATTATTTATACCGGGTGTTTGGGACTTGGGGGCCACTAGACTACCAGAGAGAAATTAATCTTAATAACAGGCCAGCGGGACTTGGACCAGGGGGATTTAATAATTATACCGGGCATTTGGGACTTGGGGGGCCACTAGACTACCAGTGAGATATTACTATTAATAAGGGGCCATCAGGATTTGGGAGGCCATTAGACCACCAGGTATATTTATATTTGATACAACAGGGGATCAGGACTCCTGCAGTCTGCTACCAGGGTTCTCTTAATTATTATTACCAGAGATCGGGACGGGGGTGCTCAACCGGTATGCTTCTGCACATTGCCACAGGCTTGTGGCAACCTGTCCAGGTTTGCCCTCTGTTTGGGACACTACTAGGGCTGCTGCAAGCTGTGGGACTTTACCACAGGTACTCCGCCCAATGAAGAATCAGGCGCAGGGTCTGTGGTGCATGGGCAATCAGTGCAAGTCACCTTTGGTGCAGCTTGCATCGAGTTTTGAGAATCTGGCCCTTTGACTTTAGACGGGCAGACTTTGATAAGTTGAGGGAACTGGTCAGAGAAAAATTAGCAGAGGTGGGGAGCATAGCCAGGGCAGATGAAAAATGTAAGGCAATTAAGAGAGCTATTCTTGAGGCATCAAAGACGTGTAAAAACAGTGACAAAGCAAAATAGGTCAAAGAGACCCCTATGGTTCTCATCTAGGGTCAGGGAAGCAGTCAGGGCAAAAAAGAGGGCCTTTCATAACTATAAGGGAAAGCAAGGAGAGACAGAATGGGAGGAATATCTTCAGAGAAACAGGGAGGCAAAGAGGACCATCAGGGAGGTGAAAGCAGACACAGAGCTGTGCACCGCAGAAGGGGTGAAGAATGGAGAAAAACATTTTTTTTTAGATATATTAGTGAAAATGGAAAAATAGGGGAATCACCATGGTTAGGAGAGGGGGGGTAGAGTGATAGAAGAGGATGGGCATATGATCGCCTTTCTAAATGACTACATTTGCTCAGTATTCACTAAGGAGGAATGTGGATCCCTACCTGAGAGCGGCATCAAAGCAGCCACAAAGGGAATCCCAGAAATGAGTCACCTATTGTTTACTAGTGAAAGGATCCTGAAAGGGCTGGCAAACCTCAAGAGAGATAAGGCCCTGGGTCCAGATGGGTTGTACCCAAGGATACCGAGAGAACTAGCAGCAAAGCTAACCGAACCACTAACTAGACTATTCAACGGCTCACTCTGAACTGGGGAAGTCCCAGGGGATTGGAAGATGGCAGACCTTGTGCTGCTACATGGGGGAGAGGGGAGATAATGAGCAACCAGGGAATTATAGGCTTGATAGTCTGACCTTTATCATGGGGAAGCTGATGGCATTTCTGATCAAAGAGGGCCTTGTAGACTACCTGGAGAGCACTGCACTCCATGGCAATAAACAGCAAGATTTTGTGGCAGGAAGATCTTGTCAGACCAACCTGATAGTTTTCTTTGACTGCGTGACAAAGGAGGTAGACAAGGGCTACGCGGTGGACTTGTACTTTGACTTCAGTGAGGTCTTTGATTCGGTACCGCACAAGAGACTGCTTAAGAAAATGGAAGACCTGGGCGTGGCTAAAACTCTCATGAACTGGGTGAGAAATTGGCTAGCAGGAAGGCAACAGAGGGTGGTAGTCAATATGGTTAAATTAGAAAAGAGGGAAGTAATGAGTGGGGTTCCTCAGGGATCTGTCCTGGGTCCGGTCCTCTCTAACATGTTCATTAGTGATATTGGAGAAGGAATCCAGGGCAAATTGTGCCTATTTGCAGATGACACAAAACTATGTGGGAGGGTGGATTGTGAGGAGGGAATAAGGAATATGCAAAAGGATCTGCTAAGATTAGAGGGGTGGTCAAAGGTTTGGCAGTTAAAAGTAAATGCAAAAAAGTGCAAGGTAATGCACCTGGCGTAAAAAGAACCCCATGACAGAGTACTGGATGGGAGGGGAGAGACTTAGCACTACAAATAAGGAATAGGATCTAGGAGTTATTATCAGTAACTCTCTTAAACAAAACAAGTCAGTGCAACAAGGCCTATAGTAAGCTCAACAGGATGCTGGGAGGCATTGGGAAGGGGATTGACAGTAGGAGAAAAGAGGTAATACTACCCCACTACAGAACCCTGGTTAGGCCTCACCTGGAGTACTGTGCCCAGTTCTGGAGTCCTCACCACAGGTAGGACAAGGATAAGTTAGAGGCAGTGCAATGCAGAGTGACCAAAATGATTCAGGAACAGCAGGGCAAATGCTATGAGGAGCGCCTCAGGGCACTAAATTTGTATTCTTTGGAAACCAGAAGGGAGAAGAACAATATGATTGAGGCCTTCAAATTCCTCAAAAGAATTAATAAAGTGAACTATGGGGAATTATTTAGCCTGAGTACCAACTCACGGTCATGAGTAGAAGTTGGTAGGTGGGAGGTTCAGGAGAGATATGAGGAAGTACCTCTTTATTGAAAAGGTGGTGGAGCCCTGGAACAGTCTTCCAGCTGAGGTGGTGGGAGCTAGCACAATAAGGGGGTTCAAACAGACCTGGGATAGAATGAAGGGAATAGTGGCTACCAGGGCCAACAGGACCAGGAAGAAAATAAGGAAAGGACTGGGAGGGTTAGTACCCTGAGGGAACATTAGGTTTGAAGGAAGTTACCAGGGATTTGGAGAACTTGGACAGACTGGATGGATGGACCATGGGTATTTTTCTGCTTTCATTGTCTATGTTTCTATGGTTCTGATTTACGGTACAGCATCTCAAAATCGTTAACACCTAGGGGCTAATGAGCTGAGTGCAAAACATTTTGTAAGTGTATCAACTTTACATATCTCAGCTACCCTTTGTTCATTAGATAAAATTCTATTTTTGTTAATATACCTGTAACCCCACACGCCACTTTTGGCAAGTTGGCACTCCCATTAAAAGAACTAGTACCCACATATGGTATACCATTTCCTTTTGGCAGAAATACTCAGATTAGTACCACTCGTAGCTGCAGAGTGCATACCAGGCACATTATCTAAAGGAAAGGGATGGGGGTACAATTACTAAAATGAACCTCTGTAAATACAGCCAGGTCCAGGGGAGAGGATGCTAGGCATATGCTAGACCTAACTGCTGAGGGGTCCCCAGTAAAATCCACAAAGACAGCAATGATCAGAATGTTCAGTGCAGCAGTTGAGATTGTGCAGTATGGCTTTATTCACAGATGTTACTAAAGCACAAGTGGATCCCCAATGGTTGGTCATGGCAAACAAGTACATTCCTTTTCCAGACACTCTTTGCTAGGCAGCACAGTTCTCTTCAAAAAATAGTTAATTTCTCTTTCCCATGGTGTATGCACGTGGCTTGAACCACACACCTGAACATTTCCATTTCCCAAGAGTGTATGCTTGTGGACTGTTGCCACACACTCAGAACATTTCCTTTTCCCAAGAGTCTATGCTTGTTGATTGAACCACACACTCAGAGCATCCTCTTGCGGTAATGGCCTTTGCCCAGGGAAACCTGGTGCCCATCAACGAACCAGTTAGCCCTGCCTTGTAGACTCCTGATAGCTTTTCTCCCACCCTTTCCTCCAACCAACATTCTCTGCCATTCCTTCAGGGTTACCCCAAAAAAAACCTTCAATCCCCACTGAATTGCTAAGGACTCCAAACTTTACATCAAATTAACACACTTAGGTGAACAGGGGTCCTGGTCGGTGTGATGTAGCCTTATCTTGGGCACACACATCCTAGACAATCTCCTAAATTGAGAACTTGTCTCCCATTCTGTACTCACAGATTAGTTACTCCTTCCTTTAGGTATGGAGACAACCCAGAAAGTACCCTTTTCCATGGTAGATTGTCAGAAATTCTCACACAAATGTCCTTCTCAAAGGCAGCTGTACACACTCTAGGACCATCAGAGGATTGCCCCTTGGATCCACTGAATTGGTAGACCCGCTCACTTCCCTGGAGTGAAAATCAAGGAATCCTGCTGAAAAAAGTCTCCACCACTTCACTGGCAACTGGAGATTTAATCCAAACTAGGGTGAGAAACACAGGGCTTTCTGAGACAGAGACCCAACTGGCAGACCTCCTGCCACTCTAATTCTCCAACTCAGATTCTGCTGAACTTTCTAAACTTCCCCTGAACAGCGGATTCAAAAATGGTTATGCTGCTGTGAGAGTTCTAAATGACATACTCATCCCCACTCAGGCTAGCTGAGTAAATAATGATGTCATAATGTAAGAAATCCCTAAATGAGCTCCTTACCAACTGCCTTTTCTACCTGCCTAACACTAGTACTAATGAAATTCTAGTAATCCCAAGGGACTGGGTGGTTACATACACAAACAGTTATTTCTCCATTGTTTTATTTAAGAGTGAACAATATAATGAACAGTATTGCAATGTTCAAGACAATACTCTCTTTAATGAACAGATTTTATTAATGTATAGTGCTTAAATCTAACAGATTCATTAACAGTGCTCATATCCCTTTGATTAAAAATATCAGCAATTCTCTGTTGCACTTAAATTAAAAATCAGTAAGGGGCGCTAATGAGCAGCTAAGGCGAATGGTCGCAACTTTCCGGAGCTCCACACCACAAAGCCTTAAAATAGCCTAAAAACTTCTCAAAAATACTTATTTCAGCATCAAAAGCTACCTTAACAACTACTGCAATGGACAAGTACCTGGCATCGGGGAAATCGTCGCGGCATGGTGGCAAGAATGCAAAAAAATCTACTGCTTCGGCACAAGCTGCTCCACGTGGTCCAGGCCCAATATCTTTCTCAGCCGCGGAGCTCACAGTAATCAGTAAGGCCATCTTGGAACAAATACTGGCAGATCTCATGCTGAAATGGGACAAGGTAGAGATGTCCATCAGCAGCCTGGCCTCAGAGGTTAAGCAACAATTGGGAAGGATACAGGAGGCAGAGCAAAGAATATGGGACATAGAGGATACCATGAGGAGTGTGCCTGATAAACTAGCTAAGCTGGAGCGGGAGGTGGAAGATCTAAAAGACGCCCTAGACTACCAGGAGAATTATAGCTGACACAACAATCTTCGCATCAGGGGTCTCCCGGAGGGAGCAGAATGAGGGAACCTCCTGGAATTTTGTGCCACCACCCTTACAAAGCTGCTTAAAATCCAAACTAAGGCAGGCAAGATTAAAATAGAAAGGGTGCACCGGGGTGCATCATTACCCCGACAGACAGGCGCTGATGGTGGCTTACAGGAACCAGAAAGAGATCATCGTCGAGGGGCACTAGCTAACTCTGCATCAGGACTTATTGACCAGAATACAGAAAAAACAACAGCAATTCAATAACCAGATGTATCAGCTATAAGAACGTGGCCTGGAATTCTTTTTCGCATACCCTGCTGTTGTTAAGGTTCGGTGGAAAGGCGCAAAATACTCCTTCTGGGAACCAGCCAAACTGCAAAGCTACATAGATGAGTGGGATAAAAGGAAAAAAACAGATGGGTGAACTCCACAGTGAGTACTTTGGGACTTTACTGTTTTTTACATCAATAACCCCATAAGAAGTTTAGACTCTCTCATGATCTATCTCCCATGGACACATGAGGTCAGGGAGGGGATGGAAATAGGGAGGGGGGATTATGTCTTATGGAGAAAACTTGTTTTGCCCTCTTACGTTGCCTGGAACCTGACTGGAATCGACTAAATGGTGTTCACAAGATACTGGGTTGATAAAGCTGTGCAAGAAGATGGCTAGGTTCCCAGGGACATTTACATGGCCTGCCATGAGGCGCATGAACCGCACCTACAAAATTTCTCTACATGAACTGTAAACTCACTGTGATTCTACCCATCAGCACAAGAACTGCAATTTGCAGGGACAACATTTGAAACTGGCCTACAGACCTCTCGATGGGTTTGGACTAGATACTCTCTGCTGAGTTGGTAATGAGGGACACATTGTGTATGTTCTGGGGGGATTAAATTTCTTGTGTACAGTTACCTAAGGGCTAAAACAGAGAGTCAGGGACAAAAAAAAAAGGGAAAAATAGCAGTTATAAGAAATACTTGCATGGGTAGTGAAAAGAAGGGGGGGGAGGGAATGACAGGGAGGTTAACAGGAAGAGGGAGTTACCGAGTATAAATCAAGTCCTAAGATAAATTGGAGGCTGCACTGGTGTATGGGCCTACCACCACCAATGGCCCTGCAGCCCACCTTAAAACCCTTACTGAGAAGAGGGATCACGAGCAGAGGAGGGGGGGTTACTCACTGAGAGAAAAGAGAACTTAAGTAAGCTAATGCAGATTGGAGACACGTGGGGACAGCGTTGGACATTGAAAAGACAAAAAAAGAATCGGGTTGGGGAATTCATTAAAGATATCCCCATATGTGCCCACTGGTACATATCCACCAAAGGGATATTATTAGAAATGAGTAAAGGATGCAATGAAGGCAAGAGACCTACATATACATCTAAAATGGTGGTGTGGGGGGAGGGGGCATAGAGCTGGGATAGAAAGAATAGAGAAATATTAGAAAAATAACTAGAATGAGACTAACACCTCATGGAGGGGAGAGGATAAGTTACTAATCAAGATGAGGCAAAGGAAAAGGGAAGTAGTGGAATGGCTACTCCATAAAAGTTATCAACTGTTTCAATGTTTGAGACTGATTGTTTGTATTTTAATTCTTTTTCCTTTTTTTTCTTTTTTTTTGTTTATTTTTCTTTTTATTTATTGCTGTATTGTAAATTGTTTTAATTTATATGTGGTCCTCTAGTGACTGATGTTATGTTTTTTGATGTGAAACCTTATTTTATTGCAATATGGAACTTCATTGAAAATGAGTTCCGTTCAGTTGAATGTATCCATTCATTCGTATATGAATAAAAAATGATTTACTACAACTACTAATGTTTGGTTCACATGTTGGTGTACATTACTGTTCAAAGTTATTGTTGCTGTTTTCATAATTTTTTTTTTGCTTTGTCAATACTTATATTAAATGTAAATTCATGTGCAGGAAAAGAAACCACAAGCAAGCGGGGGTTACAATGGGACATAAAGGGAACGAGGATCATGGCTAGGCCCAGGCACAGCCTATGTGGTCTCCTGGAATGTGAAGGGATTCTCCTCGCCAACTAAGAGGACAAAGATACTTGCAGCACTGAAAAGAAAACAGACAGATGTAGCACTAGAAATGTGGAAACATAGAATTTGATGGCAGATAAGGACCTCATGGCCCACCTAGTCTGCCCATTTTCCTACCTAACAAATATGCTGCAGATCCTAGTTAACCAACAGCCTACTTCCTCTTACCCCCCACTAGAATTGCCTTATGTCTGTCCCATGTATTCTTGAATTCCCCCACTGTTTTTGACTCTATGACCTCCTCAGGAAGGCTGTTCCATGCATCTACAACCCTCTCTGTGAAGAAATACTTCCTCACATTACCTCTGAGCCGTCTCCCTTTGATCTTCAAATTGTGCCCCCTTGTTCTTGCACATCTCTTTTTCTGAAAGATGCTACCCTCTTGGACTTTGTTGATTCTTTTGAGGTATTTGAAAGTTTCTATCATGTCCTCCCTTTCCTTCCTTTTCTCGAGGCTATACATCTTAAGCCCCTTTTATCTTTCTTCATATGTCTTCTGGTGCAGACCCTGCACCATTTTGGTTGCCCTCCTCTGGACAGCCTCCGCTCTGTCTATGTCTTTGTGGAGATGGGGTCTCCAGGGCTGTACACATTACTCCAGATGTGGTCTTATCAACTGTCTGTACAGAGGGCCAACAACTTCCTGTTTTCTACTGGCGGTGCCTCTCCCTATGCATCCCAGTATCTCCCCAGCCCTTCTTACTGCCTTTTCACTTTGCTGGCCCACCTTCAGGTCACATGGTATGACTACCCCCAGGTCCCTTTTTATTTTTGTTGTTGTCAGTATCTCACCCACCCATTGTGTACTGTTGCCCTGGGTTTTTGTTTCCCAGGTGCATTACTTTGCACTTCTTTGCATTGAATCTAAGCTGCCATACATTTGACCACTCCTCCAATTTTGCCAAGTCCCTTTTCATTCTTTCCACCCCATGTTGCATATCAATCCTGTTGCAGATATTTGTGCCATCTGCAAAGAGACATACTTTCCCTTCTAGTCCCTCTGCAATGTCATTTATAAAGACATTAAAAAGGACCGGCCCCAGTACTGAACCCTGCGGTACCCCACTAGTAACCCTCCTTTCTTCACTGTGAACTCCATTTACCACTACCCACTGTATCCTGTTCTCCAGCCAGTGTTTTCCCAGGCTACCACCCTGGGACCCACTCCCAGGCTGGCTAATTTGTTTATTAATCTTTTGTGCGGGACTATGTCAAATGCCTTGCTAAAGTCTAAGTAGGCCATGTCCACAGCCCTTCCCTGGTCTACTACTTTGGTCACCCAGCCAAACAAAGCAATTAGATTTGTTTGACATGACCTTCCTGCTGTGAATCCATGCTGCCTTGGGTCCTGCACCCCGCTGGCCTCTAGGTACTCAACAATTCTTTCCTTCAGAAGTGATTCCATCATTTTCCCTACCACTGAGGTCAAACTGACTAGTCTGTAGTTTCCTGCCCCTGTCTTGCTCCCACTTTTGTAAAGGGAATCGCATCTGCCCTTCTCCAGTCCTCAGGTACCACACCATCCTCCCATGATTTATTAAAAAGGGTAGTCAGTGGTGTTACTAGTTATTCCCTTAGTTCTTTTAGAATTATGGGGTAAATTCCATCAGGCCCCACTGCTTTAGCCACCTTCAGTTTTAAGAGTTCTTTCAGAACCCTTTCTTCTGTGAAAGGACTAATATCACCCCCCCCCTTTCCAGAGTGCTTCTATTAACTGGATTAGGTATCTCCCCCTGCTTTTCCATTGTGAATATTGAGCAGAAATATTCATTCAGTATCCCTGCTTTTTCACTGTCGCTCTCTGCTCAACCACCTTCCTCTTTATTCAATCTCAGAATCCCTGCCTTCATCTTTCTTTGCTCCCTTATATACCTATAAAAGGTTTTATCCCCCTTCTTAACCGAGTTGGCTATCTTTTCCTCGGTTTGGGCCTTTGCTATTCTGACTGTCTTCCCCGCTTCATTCTGCTTTAACTGGTACAGTTATCTGTCCTGCTGCTTCTATGTTTCCTTATACTTCCTGAATGCTATCTTTTTCTCCCTTACCTTCCCCGCCACATCTTTTGAGAACCATAGTGTTTTTTTTCTTTCATTCTGATTTGTTTATTTGCTTCACACAAAGGCTTATTGCCTCTGTGATGTCAGTTTTGATGTTTCCCCATTGTTGCTCCATCCCACCTTCTTGCCTGTTTGCTAGTGCTTTTCTGAGGCACGCCCCCATTTTGACAAAATCAGCCCTCCTGAGGTCCAGTGCCTTCACTTTTGTGTGGCTTGACTCTACAGCTAAGTTTATTGTGAACCACACTGTTTGGTGGTCGCTTGTTCCCAGATGGCTACCCACTTCAAGATCAGAGATCCTGTCTCCATCCCCATTTGAGAGTACCAGGTCTAAGATTGCTCTCTCCCGAGTGGGTTCCAAAACTAGCTGTCTGAGGCATGCCCCCTGTAGGGCATCGAGAATGGCCCTGCTCTTGGATGTGGCTGCAGCAAAGGTGCTCCTGTTAACATCTGGCATATTCAGGTCCCCCTCCATCAGCAATATCTTCCCTTTCTCTGCCATCCCAAGGAGGCCTTCTATCATTTCATTGTCCATTTCCTCTCCCTGAGGCGGGGGTCTGTATACAACCCCTGTGTGGATTGTGGAGCCATTTCCAGTCTCCAGGATGACCCACAGTACCTCCTCTCCTCCCTGTTTACCCTTTAGTTCTGTTGCTTTGATCCCTTCCCTAACATAGAGAGCTACTCCTCCTCCTCTTCTTCCCTCCCTGTCTCTCCTGTAGATTGTGTACCCTGGTATGATGACATCCCAGTCATGGTTCTCTGTGTACCACGTTTCTGTGACTGCCACTATATCCAGGCATACCTCTTCCATCAAGGCCACCATTTTGGGAGCTTTTTACCTAGACTACGGGCATTGGTACTTATTACCCTCCATTTTTTTATGGCTTTATTTCTTTTTTCCCAATCCCTTTCCTTACTGCCTTTGTCTTTTTCTTCATTTACCCCTGCCCTTATCCCTATTGACTGCTCTATCTTGGTTTTACCTCACTAACTACCCTGATTTTTTGGGGGGGCTAGGATTTCCCTTCTCCTTTTCAGTACCTCCCCCCCTTGGCTAGTTTATATGCTTGCCAATGAAGCATTTAAACATATCACCGAGGATCCTGGTTCCCCTCCTGGATAGATGCAGACCATCATGCCTGTATAGGTCTGCATCCCTCCAGGTGGAGACCCAGTCCCCAATGAAGCCAAATCCCTGAGTTCTGCACCAGTTTTTCAACCAGTCATTGAATCCCATGGTGTGGAGTACCCTAGCCTCATGCATGCCATAGGCAGGTAGCACTTCTGAGAAAGGTACCATGTGTGCTACTTATCTAAGGCCCCTCCCCAACTCCACAAACTCCTAATGCACTGCTCTGATCCCATTCTCAGCCAGGTCATTCATCCCTAGGTGGATAATGACATCCAGGTCACTCCCCCTTGCAGCTGCTCCCATGATCCTGAGGATTCATTTACTGTCCCTCCAAGCCATGGTGCTGGGCAGGCACCTTACCTCCCTTTCCCCTCCCTCCCCCAGTTCAACCCCCCTAACAACTGAGTCCCCCACCAGGAGTTGCTTCCTTCCCCTGTGGGGTCCTGTGCCACCCTGCTGTGGGTCTCCATTGTGGAGGTTCCCAGCATCCTCCTTGGTCTCCACTGTGAGTGCCTCCATAGAGGAGCCATGCTCTGCCAGAGTGGTGAATTAATTGTGGAGAGACACAACTGGAGGGATGCGCCTCTGTTCCACCACCCTCACCCTCCCTGAGCCCACCATGGTCCAACCACTCCTCTTTCTTGGCAACCTCTGAGGTAGTGGTGGTGGTCTGGGTGGTCCCAGGGTGGGGGAGCAGGTTTCCCGGATCATTGCCAGGTCAGCATGGAGAAGAGCAACCTCCTCCCTCAGACCAAAGAGGTGCCTTCAAATAGGGCAGCAATGCAGTTTCCAGAATCATCTCCCTTAAGACTGCTGCTCCACAGCCAGTGCATTGCACCACTCCCCACATGTCTGTGTCCCTTCCTGTTACAGATGCTTTTCTTTTATTGTTGTTTTTTGTTCTTGTTTTAGTGTGTGCAAGCTTGTGGGTGTCTCTACCCCCTATTCAGTGTGCTGTACCTTTAAGGATATGAACAGGTGTATGTTGTTAGCAGTTTTGGCGAGTGATGTCAGAACCCCTGCTATAAAGGAAGTTATGGGCTTGGGGCAGGTGGGATGAGGGGAAGGGTGGGAAGGAGTAAACTATGCCATCCAGAAACAATCAACTACAACTCTGACCCTCCACCCCAGGGAGCACTTTCCTTCCTTTCACACACCTATTTCACAGAGGTTAAGTAACTGGTCACTTAACTGGTAACTGGTAACTGGTCGTCAGTGTCAGTGGCTCAGTAGGTAGCACACTCGCCTCTGAGGCCGGGAGATCAGAGGGCTGTGGGTTCAGTTCCCACATCTGGCACTTGGGTTAATATCCCAGTACTGACACTGTAGTGCAGCATGAGAGGGGTGCTGCACTTCTGAGGTGCCGTCTTCCGGATGAGACGTTAAACCGAGGTCCCATCTGCCTGGATTGGTGGTAGTTCAGGTGGATGTTAAAGATCCCATGGCACTTATCGAAAAGAGTAGGGAATTTCCTGGTGTCCTGGCCAAATTTCCCTCATTCACTAAAAAAAAAATACCACCAACAGCTTAATCTGGTTCAAGGTCAGTTGGCATTCATCTGTATCCCTCCTCCCCCGGGAAGTGCCTGAAAATAGGCAGGATTTGTCTAGTGCACTTACCCGGTCAACAAAAGCTAAATAAATAAAAATAAATAAATAAATTACTGCAAATACCTCCCAGCTACAGTTCCTCCATTGCAAATTAAAGTTAAAACAAAGACAAGTCAACCCCAAAAACAGAATCAATACTAGTTACTTACACAGGTCCAAAATGTAATAATTCAGTTCATTGTAGTCTAGAAAATAACCTCCTTGATTTAAGGAAGCTATGACTGCTTTCTCTCTCTCTGTGCCTCAGCAGACAGAGACCACAAACAACTCCTGTTTTAAGACAGTTCATGTAGGCCCCTTTTAGCGTCTCCCCTTAATGGACATCTATTTCACAGAGGTTAAGTAACATGTCTAGTCACAAATGACTGCAAATATCTCCCAGCTACAGTTCCTCCCTGGCAAATTAAAGTTAAAACTAAGACCAGTCAACCCCAAAAACATAATCATTACTAGTTACTTACACAGGTCCGAAAAATAATAATTCAGTTCAGTATAGTCTAGAAAATAACCTCCTTGATTTAAGGAAGCTCTGGCTGCTACAGGAGACCCACTTGACACCCAAAGAACATATTAAATTGGTGAGGGGCTGGATCGGAGCTTGTCATGCATCCTCTTATAGCTTCCACAAGTGGGGTGTAGTCATCCTACTTAACAAAAGCTTTCCCTTTGTACACCAATGCACGGTTAAAGACCCCACAGAAGGAAGATACATTTTTGTGGTGGGGGAGATTCAAGAGAAACTGACCGTCTTTGGTGACATTTATGTCCCCTCTGTCCTGGATCCGGCCTTCTTCCAGAATATTACAGACATATTAGTGAGCGAGCAATTTCCCAACCTGGCTATGGGGGGGAGTTCAATTGTGTTGCGGATCCTGGGCTGGACTATTCAGGAACAAGGCTTATAGTGGTCCCGGTGGTACAGTAATGGCAAATAAGCCTAACAGAGCTCGCACTAGTGGATGCTTGGAAAGCATCCAACCCGGGAGCCTGCAAATGCACATTCTATTCCCACCTGCACGCTACCTGGTCCAGGCTGGACTATATATATGTACAAAGAGATGTATACCCTGCAATCACTGGAGTGGATCATAGCCCCATTTACTTGTCTGACCATGCTATGGTCCAACTCAAGCTAACTGTGGGCAAACAGCAGGGACAAGGGGGGTGGAAATTTCCCAATTATTTGTTGTCTAGGGAGGATTTTAGACAATTCTTAAAAGACCAGTGGAATATATATGAGACCATTAATAAAGGTACGGTGGAGGAAGAAGGGACATATTGGG
The DNA here is from genome assembly GCA_016271365.2 of Neoceratodus forsteri. NCBI lineage: Eukaryota > Metazoa > Chordata > Ceratodontiformes > Ceratodontidae > Neoceratodus > Neoceratodus forsteri. Next base: position 766,382,787 of record CM057451.1, read on the forward strand.
AAGCAAGCAACGCTTACATGAGGGGGGTAATTGGTTACAGTGAAATTAAAAAAAGAAAAATTGGGGGAACTAGAAGAAACAATACGACAATTAGAAAAAAAGGTAATTGAAACTGGGGACAAAGAGTCTCTGAAGGAACTTCAGGCAGCCAGGGAAGCCCTAAATACATGCCTAACTGAGAAAGCTTGAGATAAACAGATGTTCACTTGACAAAAACTGTATGAGTGGGGCAACAAACCAGGGCCATTACTTGTAAACTTAATTAGGGGAGGCAAGACATCTAAAAGAATTATTACCATAAAAGAGGCAAATTAGTACAGGAGACATGCAAATTAAACAGCGCTTTCAAGAATTCTATGCAGCCCTGTATACTGCAGAATGTACAGGTACAGAGCAGCTGGTCGAGGATTTCCTGAGGGATCTCCCTATTCCTGCACTCACAGAGGCACACAGTGCTTTTCTGGGCAGTACGGTCTCTACAAAAGAAGTGCTGCAGGCTATAAATACACTTAAAAAGGGTAAGGCTGCAGGTCCAGATGGATTCACGGCTGAGTACTTTAAAGAGCTTAAAGAAAAGGTGGCAGAGCCCATCAGAAATGTACTCGAGGAGGCGAGGGGGGAAGGGACCTACCTAAGTCATGCTGCAATGCACTTATTTGTGTACTTCCCAAGCCAAGCAAAGATCCCACAGATTGCTCCTCATACAGACCCATATCACATTTAAACTATGACTGTAAAATAATGACAAAGGTTCTAGCACTAAGATTGAACAAGTTATTACCCCTAACAATTAACTCAGACCAAACCGGCATCATACAAGGAAGAATATCGTACCACAACATGAGAATGCTACTTAATGTCATGTGGTGGGGAAACAAACACCCGGGGCAGGTATGCATTTTATCCATGGATGTTGAAAAAGCCTTCAATAGAATAGAATGGGAATTTCTAATTAAAATTATGGGGAGATTTGTTCTGGGAGAAAAATATATCCAGTTGGTTAAAGCTTTCTACACAGCCCCCACAGCAAAAATATTAATTAATGGCTCACCATCAGAGGAGTTTCAGCTTGGGAGAGGCACACAACAGAGATGTCCCCTCTCCCCCCTCCTATTTGCTTTATCCATAGAACCATTGGCAATCAAGATCAGGGAGGACCCTCAGATCCGAGGCATAACGGACAAACAGGGACAACAGCATACTATAACCTTGTATGCGGACAACATTGAACTTTTTTTAACCCAGCCTGATAGATCCGTACCCACTCTCTTAAAACTGGTGGGGGACTTTGCCAAGTTTTCAGGTTAATCTAAATAAATCAGAAATAATGTACTTGAAAACTGGGAGGGACCAAGAAGACTTAAACACCTGGGGACTCAAGTCAGAACAATGGGCTTTTACTTACCTGGCTATCAAGGTGAGCAGCAACCTAAGGAAGATGTATGTCCTAAACTACAAGCCTATGGTAGACACAATCCTGAATGACCTACAAAGGTGGAGGGCACTTCCAATATCCTGGTTTGGCTGAATAAATGTGCTTAAGATGAATGTGCTCCCCAGGATATTATATATCCTCCAAATGATGCCAATGGGTCTCAAAAATAGAGGCACCCAAATTTTGGAAACGGAATTTGGAACTGTCATATGGCAGGGCAAAAAAAACATGAATTAGTTTGGCAAGGCTAAAAACTGCACCAGAGAAAGGAGGTCTTAACCTACCAGACATGAAGGGGTATTATTTAGCCACCCAGTATAGATATGTCCACAACTGGGTCAACAAAGGGGAGGTGGCTACCTGGCTAACATTAGAGGAGAGTAGGTGCTCTGGCAGACTTACTGCTTACCTGGGAGTAGATGGAATGAAGTCATACAAAAGACAGGAAAACCCAAATCCACTGGTAATTGCATCTTTGGATGCATGGGCCTGCATCAGACAAAGAAGGGGAGCTAAACAAGAAAACACAGTACTGGTACCAGTAGCTGACAACCCAGACTTCTTACCAGGGTTAGGAGATGATGGTTTCAAACCTTGGCAGGACAGGGGTATTAGATGTGGAGGGGACCTGACCTCCCGGATGGGAATGCATTTTTTTCAGGACCTCCAGTTAGGTCTGGGAATACCAGCCTCACATCTTTTCAGATTCTTCCAGATCCGGAAATATTGGCAGAGTCTGAACAGGAAGACCAATGTGGAATCTGCATTGGCAGAGGTTGAAAGAGAAATCTTAGGGACCAAGACACAGGAGAAGGGATTGATTGGCCAGGCTGCAAAATTAGACAGGGTGTATTTTAAAGGGGACCACCAGAAGGCAAAACAGAGATGGGAAAGAGACCTTAATATTGTAATCGAAGATAATCACTGGGAATTGATACTGACCTTCCATATGGGAATATTACTGTGTAATAAATATAAAGAACTACAATATAAATTCCTGCTTAGACTATATTACCCTCCAGCCAGTGTGCATCGGTTTTACCCGGAAGTATCACCCACATGTGGGAAAGTGGTGGGGCCAGGGGCATCTGGATGCACTACTACTGGGAATGCCCAGGAATACAGAAGTACTGGAGAGGGGTGGCTACCGAGTTAAACAAGATAGCAGGAAACCCATTGGAGGCATCCAGAAACCATGCATTTTTATGTTTGCTTGCACACATGCGCAAGAAACATTATGCGGCAGGTTAGAAGAGAAGCGGGTTGTGGAGGTGCAGCAGTGTGGAGGCCAATGCTAGCACTGCATTTGTGGGCTTGGTGGTGTGCACCCAATGCAGGCCCAGAGTCCTGATGACACTGATTCTGCAGAAGTGCCATCAACTTGAAACGATTTGGCTGCTGCAATGAGGGGCTGCCTCGTCATTGCAGCGTCAGCAATTCCGCTGCAATGAGGGAGCAACCCGTCATTGCAGGGTGGTACCTTACCTGGTGTAACAGTACCAGGAACATGGCAGCTCTATGCAGCTGCCTCAGAGACAACGGGGATGCCCAATCCACCAGTCTACATGCCCCCGACCTCCTTCATTTGCTGACGGGGAGCCCAGTCCCCATCGGCATAATGTCTCCACCCCCAAGTTTCTGTTGTGTGCCAAGGGGGTGCCCAATCCCCCTTGGCAGCATGCACCCCCCTGCAGTACTTCTTTGCTGAAGGGGACCCAGTCCTGTCGGCTTCAGTCCCCCTTCCCAGTTTAATTTGCCGACCAGGGCCCTCCCGTCAGCATAATGTTCCCACCCCTCGATTTCTGCAGCCAGGGGTGCTTAATCCCTCTCGGCGTCATGCAACTCTGTTTCTGTAGCCAACAGGGGTCCCCCCAAAATGCAGGTGGCATACTGGGAGCCCACCCCAGTGTACCAAACAACACCTGCAAAAGAAGAAAACCGACCCACGTTGTCTTTTTTTTTACCTGTAAAACAAGAAAACAGTCCCTCACCGTCTCTTCTGCCCCTTCCCCTGACCCATGCCCACCCTCTGCGCACCCTGCCTCCCCTCACCCCATACTTACCTCCTAACCCAGCGCGATGATCTTCGGTGGACCGGGAACACGTCTGCACTCTTCAAAGTCGACTGCGAACTGAAGAAATGCCAGTAAGCTGTATAATGGCATAAATGGGTTTTTTTCAACTTATGTGGATATCTCAGCCATTTTTTTCACTTTTGGCGCAAAATTTTCAACATGGGGTTCTCGGGACCCCTCCTCATGAATTCAGCCACTGTCATAGCATTATTCGGTCCCAAAAGGTGATTTCATGGTCACTGCATGGAATCACCTTTTGGGACTGATTAACCAAATGGCAATGTCACTGTTCATGAGGTGGTCTCTCAAAAAGCTTATGTTGCAAATTTGGTGAAAAAAATGACTGTTTTACAAGCATGCATTGCACAGTTTCCATGCACAAGCGTAACTTTGTGAATTTGTAATATTTTTGTTCAGACTTTCAACATTGACATTTTTACACACCTCCTTATGAACAGTATAGCTGTCATTTTACGCATTCTGGCTGGAATGTATTTTCGCACTTCCGGCGCAGAATAGCACGGTCGCTGTGGGAAATCTGTCTTTTGGACAGATTAAGAAAATGGCAATGACACTGTTCATGAACAGAGGTCCTAAAAAGCCTATGTTGAAAATTTGGTGATGAAAGTCCACTGGTCTTCTAGTAGCCTCCATGAACATATGCAGCCTGCTGAAGAAATTTGACGCCCTACAGTGCTGGGCCTTGGCTCATCAACCAGACATCATAGCCCTGGTTGAAACCTGGCTGTCCAAATCCACCCCTGACTCATTTGTCTCCCTCCCAGGCTATACCTTATACCAGGAGGACCCAGTAGGCAAACGAGGGGGAGGCTGTGCAATCTACACCAGGGACACAATACCTGGACACGCACTCCCCACCCCTGCCCTTATAAATGGGGCCCAGGCTCTTACCCTCAAACTCACCCCAGACCCCTCTAGGAGTCCTCTCTATCTCACCACAGCCCACATTTCCCCAAAGAACCAGCACCTGCCCTGGTATCTTTAACGGACTACCTGGCCACCCCTCCACCATAAGGCAGAACAAATCCTAGTGGGGGACCTTAATGTAAATTGGCTCAGCACCTCCTCATCCGTATCAGAGACTCATTTGCTGCCCAAGATCTGACGACTCGTCCACCCAGCCCACAAGACTTAACCCCAAGAGTGGTACCAGCACCCTTCTGATGTTATTATAACTAACTGACCCCATAATATCCAAAACATCCAGGTCCTCCCAGACCCTAAGTGACCACTCCCCATCTCATTTCATTGGGTAGTCCCCAATCCCAAACCCAAAGCCCAGACCACCCTTCGTGAGGCGCTCCAACCTGGTGGCTGAAAAACTTAAAGCACTCCTCACCCAGATAAACTGTCCCCATTCAGCATGCAACCAACATTGACACTGCCCTCACCTTCTTTACTCACACCTTCAACATGGCCTGTGATCTCTTTGCACCCTTCACCAAAATCCGGTCCAAAAATAGAACGCACCCTGTCAGCCCAGCCTCCTACAATTACTTAGAAACTGGGATAACCTCTGGCACCTTGCCACTGAAACAGGTCGTCTGTCTGATGGGCAAGCCTACAATGCAGCCGGAATAAGTGCTCATGGGCCATCAGGAAATCCAAGGCAGACCATTACCAGGCCTCCCTTACCTCCTCCTGGGGCTCAGCCCGGACTTTCTGGGATAATATTAGCAACTTAATGGTAAGCTTGCTCCCTGCACCATCCCAGCTCACTAGAAATGGCACTACCTCCACCGAGCCTGCCACCATAGCTAACTGGTTCAACACCACTTTCACTGACCTTAGCTCAGTCCTCCTAGTATTTCTTTGACCTCCCCAACCAACCTCCCTGTCCTCCAGCACCCCAGCTTCCACCTGCGAAGATTTCCACCCGGGAAGCCAGACCCATCCTAATCAAAGCTCTCAATGGCAACAATCCCGAGTGACTCACTGGACCCCAGCATCCTCAGGCTGGTGCTAGATGAAGTCCTTGCCCCACTCACCAGCCTAATTAACCAGTCACTCTGCCTGGGACAATTTCCCACAGCTTGGAAAACAGCCATAATCACACCTATTCATAAAGGGGGCGACAGGTCATTGGCCAACAACTACCGGCCAATCTCCATCCCCCCCCCAAAGCCCTGGAGAAAGTGGTGGCCATTCAAATCACTGATTATCTGGCTAAGCATAACATTTTATGCCCAGAGCAACATGGCTTCTGTGCTGGTCACAGTACCAGCACTGCGCTTATTGAATTCTCCAACTTTCTACACTCCTCCTTGGATACCAGCTCCCTAGCTGGTGCAGTGTTCATCGACCTCTCAAAGGCTTTCGACACCGTCTCCCATCCACTTCTGCTGAATGCACTCGCCACACTGGTCTCTCAGCTGGCCCCCAGCATGGTGTGCTAGCTATCTTGACACTCGATCTCAGTGTGTAAATTAATAGCACACTCTCCGATACCCGTCCCCATTCTCTGGGGTCCCCAGGCTCCATCCTGGGCCCCCTTCTCTTCTCGCTGTATCTGAACACCCTGCCCAGTGCATGCCCTGGCAAAATTCTGCTGTATGCAGACGACGCTGTCCTTTTTGCCACCCACCGCAATCCCATCTCCCTACAGGACTCCCTACAGTAGTCTTTCAACAGTGCCGAGGCTTGGTTTAAGGAGCGCAGACTCATCATCAATCTTAAGAAAACCAAAACTATGCTCTTTTCCCACCCCCAAAACAAAGCTAGCAACCACCCACTCTATATCCTTCCAGTACCAATCAGCCACTGGAACAAGTCTGCTCCTACAAATACCTTGGGGTTACTCGACTCAGCCTCACATTTCACAACCACATCGACGCCCCAACATCCGCCCACTAACACACAGCTTGGCATCCTCTTCCGCATAGAACCTGCCTTCCCCAAATGCTCTCCGCTCGCTGTTACATCATCCGTTTCTGTCCCTTGTAGACTATGGTCTACCAGTATATGGTGCTGCCGACACCACTGCACTCAACAAAATTCACTTAACCCTGAATAAAGCCTGCAGATTGATTACTGGTGCTTCCAGGCTCACACACACCTGTCAGCTGTTCAAGGCTAACCTGCTTACCCTGGATAAACGGCCTGATACCAAACCTGTCTCCTCACAAAAACCCTACTCAGGCTCCTCTGGTAACGGCATCCATCCACCAGAGCCCTCCCACTATTGCAACACGGTCTTCCTACAAGACCACTCTAAAGGTCCCCAGATCAAGAACCAGCCGTTGCCAGAGGTCCTTCTGCTATAGAGCCCCAACCTGGTTTAACTCTCTCCCTGCCCCCATCACCGATGCCACCACCATCTCCAAGTTCAAAACCACCCTTCGGAACCACATCATCAGCACTCATAACTGCTCCTGTCTCTGAACATAGCCTCCACCTCTGCTTCTCTTGACAACGCCCCCAGGCAGCTCTCCACCTAGCCATCCCCACCACCACTTCCCTGTACACCGTGCCTATGTTTAACCTGGCCAGTGCCAGCTGTTTAGGTGTTTACCAACTAGATTACTCACTTGATACCAACTTGTGTAACACCTGTTATCAATTACATGTACCCTGTAACCTAATTGTATTTGTCTGACCACAGTGTGATGTGGCGCCTCTGTTGAACACCTATTGTTTTGCAAATCTATGCTATATAACCAAAAACACAATGTATGTCTTTATGTGACGAAGTACCTTTGGAAACGAGTCTCTGGCTCAAAGGTTGTAAACTGATTCTTAGAAATAAATAAATAAATAAATAAATAAATGGCTGTGTTACGAGCATGCATTGTGCAATTTCCAAGCACCCTTGTAACTTCGCAAATGTGTAATATTTTTATACCAGATTTTCAACACTGGCATTTTTTCACACCTCCTTATGAACAATACAGCTGTCATTTTCCACATCCTGGCCGAAATGTGTTTTCGCACTTCCAGCGCAGAATAGCACAGTCACTGTGAAAAATCAGTGTTTGGGACAGATTTACAAAAGCGAGTGAGAGAAAGGGAGTGATCAAGCTCAACGGAGTTCTGTTGGGACTACTGTGGATTTCTTTGTGGGCAGAAAAAGGGGCCAATGCAGACAAGAGCCCAGTTCAAAAGAGCAGCCTGCAGCGCCATGAGAAACAGAATGAGCGAGTGAGAGAAAGGGAGTGAGCGAGCTCAATGAAGCTCTGTCTGGACTGCTGCAGATTTCTTTGTGGGCAGAAAAGGCACCAATGCAGGCAGGATCCAGTACAAAAGGGCAGCCTGCAGCGCTGGGAGAAACAGAATGAGCGAGTGAGAGAGGGGGAGTGAGCGAGCTCAGCTGTGCTCTGTCGGGACTGCTAAAGATTTCTTTGCCAGAAAAAGGTGCCAACACAGGAAGGAGCCCAGTACAAAAGGGCAGCCTGCAGCGCTGGGAGAAATAGAACAAGCGAGTGAGAGAAGAGGAGTGAGCGAGCTCAATGGAACTCTGTTGGGACTGCTGCAGATTTCTTTGTGGGCAGAAAATGGCGCCAACGCAGGCAAGAGCCCAGTACAAAATGCCAGCCTGCAGCACCTGGAGAAACAGAATGAGTGAGTGAGAGAGAAGAAGAAGAAGAATTAGCATTTATATAGCGCTTTTCATACACAGTATCCCAAAGCACTTTATAAACAATGCTAGACTGGTAGTGAAGTAACTGAATGTGTGGTGGTGGCCATATCGCACATCATCACCCACACACAGCCTGGATAATTGCATGAACCAGTTTATGGGAAGGGGAATGTTGGCCAGGACACCGGGAATGCTCCCTGCTCTTTGCAAAGAGTGCCCTGGGTTCTTTTACTTCCACCTGAACACCCACCAGGACAACACCAGGATGGGCCAAGGGACCTCGGTTTAATGTCTCATCCAAAGGACGGCACACCCCAGCAGTACAGCACCCCAATACTGCACTCGGATGCTGGGCACATTTTTTAGGTGCAGGTCCAATCCCGGTGTGGGATGAGAACCACAACCTTCTGGTCCAGAGGCGGATGTGCTACCAACTGAGCCACGCTGACACCAGAGGGGAAGAGGGGGAGAGGGGGAGTGAGCGAGGTCAACGGAGCTCTGTCGGGACTTTAAAGTTGCCCACCCACCTACCCAGGGTCCTGTGTGGTCCTATATTATAGCAGGGTCTCTGGGGTAGAGATAAAGCAATGACTGTATACTTTTACGATTGCTGTAATAATACAGATTTAGTTGTTCTGTTTATTTCTCTAACTGAGCTGAGTAATACTTGAAGTGCAATACAATTTCTAACTGGGCTCAGTGAAACTATGAGGGCTGAGAACAAAAAGTATGGTAACTGAGGGGTGCAAAATGGACAAGGAGGCTTTAGGATTGCTACAGTAATACAGTATCTAATGGATGAGATTTGAGACTGAATTAACCCGATCGGCAAGGGGCAGTAGGGGGACTAGTGTGGTGGAAACAGGAATCTGAGTTAATAGGGCCCTAACAGTTGTAGTGGGGTACAGAAACCAGGAATAAGGGCCCATAACATAAGATGGGGCCAAAATGGGACAGGTGCCGTGTGTCAGGGTTGGCATATTTGGAAGGTGGTGGGGTGTACAGGGTGTGGGTCCGCCATGATCCTAGACTGGGCTTGGAGGATGAGGGGGGTGTATGATCTGTAGACAACTGTCTAGTTTGAGGGAGAAACTGTAGAGGTTAGGGAGGAGTCTAAGTGGCAGGGCAGATGAGTATGGTAGGCGTCCTGGATTAAATGGGTAGGGGACAGCAAGGAGGGATGGGGAAGAACAACTAGGGACCTAAACTGACCCCAGTATCAGAGACACTAGCAGAAAAGAGAGGAAAACGGAGGATGTGCCTGAGGTGAGGGGTGGGGTCCTCCTGATGGGGGAGGAAGAGACCACGAGGAGTACCAGGGGAGAGAGCAGATGGCTGTGGGTAGGGAGGGACCAGGGATGGGACTGGGGGGGCACAGAGGGGAACATGTAGGAGGTGGGAACCGATAGGTGTAAGAGATATAGTAGGGGTATCAACTAGGAATAGATTTGAGTTTCTGCTATGGGAGAAAGGGAGGAGCAGGAACATACTGAAAGGGGAGGACAAGCGGACATGACAGGGATGGCAACAGGTAGGGGAAGAGACAGCGAGGACGAAAGGGTAGAAGGGGGGCTAGTAAGGAAGGAGGGGGGTGACTGGAGGAGAGAAGGCTATGGGAAGGGGAAGGATGGGAGGGGCATCATTACCGGGGTCAAAGGGAATGGGGGCTCTAAATCAACAACAATGGTGATAGGAGAGGGGTTGGAAATTAGGAGGGGAGGTCAACATGGGAAGCCCAGTAGGAAGTAATCAGGCTGGGAAGGGGTTCAAGGAGGATGGGAGGAATAAAGCAGAGAAAAGGGGTGAGGCAGAAGTAGAGGATGCAGATACAGAAGTCACAGAGGGTGCAGCTGGCAGGGGTAAGGGGCAGAGAAGAATGAACACTGGGGTGGTGGAAGGAGCATTAGAAGGGAAAGGGGGTAAGGGACTGAGGGGTACTTGTCCTGGGGGATTGTATGCTGAAAGGGGTGAGATGAGGCAGAAGGGGGGAAGGCACAGCAGTATTTGGGTTGAAGCTATCCCTAGGTTGACTGCAGAAGGGGCAGGCACTGCTCAAATGTGCAGCGAAGAGGAGGAAGAAACCTCATTTACTGTTGCATGTGGGTACAAACGACTTGGCGGGGGGAGACTGTGGAAATAGTGAGGGGGAGGTTCTAGGACTTGAGCAGGCAGTGTGAGAGCATGGGGGAGTCAGTGGCATTCTCAGAGGTACTCCCAGTACCATGTGCAAGCATGGGGAGGAAGGGTAGGACTGAGGAGTTCAATGAGTGGCTATGGGATTGGTGCCACACCAAAAATTATGGGTCAGTGTCTAACTGGGATAGGATCTGGGGGAATAGTGATTTGTACATGTCAGACAGGCTACACTTGAGCAGAGAGTGGACAAGAATGTTAAAGATGGGATTAGAGGGGTATATCTCTACTAAGGTGGATTTAAACTAGTGGGGGGTGGCCAAAAGACTGAGGTTGGTAGAAAGGTCCAGACAGGGGAGCCTAATGAGCTCACTCCCCTAGATATAGGTAAAGGCAGAGGCGTAGTAACCCTGGGAAGGGGCGGGCAGAGTAGTCTGAGTGTAATACAGAAGGCACCACCACCCGATAAGAATAACGAGGAGAAAGGGAGAGGACTACCAGGAGGAGAGACATGGGCCAAGGAGAAGAGTGAGGAGAAGGAGGGGTACGGGTGGAAGGTCGTCTCTCTCAACGCAAGAAGCCTGGGGAACAAAATTGCAGAGCTTCAGGTTCTTCTTTCAGAGGGAAAGGTGGACACTGCTGCAGTAACAGAGACTTGGGCCACAGAGTGCCATGATTGGGACTCGGCAATCCCAGGATACAGGATTTACAGCAGGGACCAGGGGGATTGGAAGGGGGGAGTTGCACTCTATGGGAAGGAAGAGATCAAATGCATAATGGACGAGGGAGAAGAGGAGAGGACAGAGGCACTTTGGGTGCAATTCCTGGACTCCAAGGGCAGAAAGCTGAGGCTGGGAGTGGTGTACAGTCCACCAGCCCAATCCAGGGAACTTTATGTGGAGCTGGCAGAGCAGATAAGGATGGTCTGTAGAAGGGGGAGTGTGGTGATAGTGGGGGATTTTAACCTACCAGGGATTGACTGGAGCACCCCGGCCACTAGCAGTGCCAGGGAGCAGGTGCTCATTGATGCATTCCAGGATGGCCTTCTGATGCAATTGGTAAGTGGGTCTACAAGGCTTGGTAGCACTCTGGACCTAGTACTGGAAAATGGGGAGGCAGTGAGAGAGGTAAGGGTGTAGAACCCACTAGCAGGTAGCGACCACCAAACAGTGTGGCTTGTTCTCATGCTGGGCAGGGAGACAGGAGGCACAGGCACTAAGGTGGGGAACTTTAGTAGGGTGGACTTTGGGAGGATGGGAGCAATACTTTGAGGGAGACTCCAGGATATAAGGATGGGGATGGATACAGAACAAAAGTGGGGAGTCATAAAGACTGGACTGACAGAGGGCACAGTAGCCTGCTCCAGGGCCAGGAGTAAGAAGAGCAGAGCCAAGAAACCATGCTGGCTGAACAAGGAAGTGCTGCAAGGGGTAAGGGCATAGAGGGCTACATACTGGAAGTACAGGAAAACAGGGAAGAGACAGGATAAGGAGGCTTACGAGAGATGGTCAAGGGAGGTGTCCAGAAGGGTGAAAAAAGCTAAGGCCTCCAGGGAATTAAGGTTAGCACAGGGCATAATGGGAGGGGACAAGGACTTTTGAAGGTATGTCAGGGAAAAGAGGAAGTGCAGGGAACATACTGTGAGGATAAAGTGGGGAGCGGATTGGATGGAAAAGGGGGAGGAGCAAGCGGAAATTCTAAATGAGTACTTCTGCTCCATTTCCACTAAGAAGAGGGATGGTCCACTACCAGCATGGGCTGGTGGGTTGGGGAAAGTGGGGAGGAGGTGACGGACAAAGTGATCACAGGGACTAGGGTGTTAGAGGGGCTGAGGGCAGTAAGGGTAGACAAGGCACCAGGTCCTGATGGCATCCACCCCAGGGTGCTGAGGGATATGGTGGAGCTGTTGGCTGAGCCACTGGAAGATCTGTTCAACACCTCCCTGGAAACGGGGTGTGTGTCCCAGGAGTGGAGGGTGGCCCATGTGGTACCCATACACACTAGGTGCCCACTAGGTAGGAGCCAAGAAATTATTGGACGGTCAGTCTCACATCCATAGTGGATAAGCTTATGGAGGCAATACTGAAGCAGAGGCTGGTGGCATTCCTAGAGAGTAATGGCCTCCAAGATGGGCAGCAACATGGGTTCATCTCAGGAAGGTCTTCTCAAACCAACCTAATAGAGTATTATGACTGGGTGACAAGGGAGTTGGACAGGGGCCATGCGGTACATGTCCTGTACTTGGACTTCAGTAATGCCTTTGATGCAGTGCCTCATGGGAGACTGGGGGGAAGGTGACAGCAGTGGGGGTGGGAAGAAAGCTGACTAAATGGATAGAGACCTGGTTACAGGGGAGGGTACAGAGGGGGTGGTGGTGGTGGGGGAGCTCTCAGCACCTAGAGCAGTTACAAGCAGGGTGTTGCAGGGGCCAGTGCTGGGCCCGGTGCTATTTGGGCTCATTATCTCTGATTTAGCACATGAAGTAGGGAGCAGGGTTAGTCTGTTCGCAGATTATACCAAATTGGGTGCAGTGGTAGACAAAGAGGACGGATGGGAAAAACTGCAGGGGGACCTAACCAAAGTAGAGACATGGTATGGTTGGTGGAGTGGCAGCTAGGATTCAATGCAAACAAGTGTTAGGTGATGCACTTCAGGCCTAAGAACCAGAAGAGGTACTATTGGTTGGGGGGGTGAGGTTGGGAATCACAGAGGAGGAGAAGGACCTAGGGGTGTTGTTAACTGGGAGCATGAACAACTCAGCCCAGTTTAAGAGAGCAGCAGTGAAGGCAAATAGGATGCTGGGGTGCATCACAAGGGGGTTCTCATCCAGACACAGGGATGTGATCCTATCTCTCTACAGATCATTGGTGAGACCGCACCTGGAGTACTGTGTGCAATACCGGAGGCCATACTTGAGAAAAGATATAAAGTTACTGCAGGAGGTGCAAAGGAGGACAACACAAATGTTAAAGGGGAATATGAAGTTAGGCTGAATGAGCTGAACACGTACACACTGGAGGAGAGGAGTGATGGGGGATATGACTGAAGCATTTAAATACCTGAGGGGGGTAAATAAACCTAGCACCAAGGGGGTGTTTAAACTGAGGAATGGAAGAGAGACAAGGGGGCACGGACTAAGGTTGGAAAGAGAATGTTTCTAGAGGGAAATGAGGAGGCACTACTTCACTGAGAAGGTGGTGCCTAGTTGGAATGCACTGCCAGAGGTGGTGGTAACATGTAGGACAGTCAATAGCTTTAAGAAGGACTGGGATAATGCAAGAGGAAGAGTCAAGGGGCAGGGGCTGGGACAAGAGGGAGAGGAACTGAGGGGGAGGAGGCTGGGGCAGGGGCAATCTAGGGTGCTAGCTGCACACTCAGGCAGATTTAGATAGACCAATTAGTCTGTTCTGCTGGCAGATTCGTATGTTCGTATGTATGTTCATTTGTAAAATCACAGTGACTCTGTTCATGAGCAGAGGTCCTAAAATGCCTATGTTGAAAATTTGGTGACAAATTTACTTTCACCTCTTACAATTAATGCCGCATGGAGCATTTTCAAAGAAATAGTACACAATCTAGAAAAAAATTATGTACCAGAAAGGAAGAAGTATAACAATAAAGGCAAGGTTCCCGCCTGGTACAATAATAACATTAAAAAACTTAGCACTCACAAATGAAAATTATTTACATCTTTAAAAAAGTGCCAACCTGAACAAACAGAGGGAATACTTATAAGGTATAAGAAAGCACTTAAAGACTTAAAAACATCAATTATCCTGGCCAAACGGAATCTCGAATTCAAGATCGCTCACACTAAGGACTCATATAAAAGTCTCCATTCATATCTAAATAACAAAAAGGGAGACATAAAAAAATAGGGCCATTAATTATTGACAATACAACTATACTTTCGGGTAAGGTCACTGCTATTGAGTTTAATAAATACTTTTGCTCTGTTTTTGAACAGGACAAGGAATCCATATCATATACTAATGACAACACATCTTTTAGCTACACAGTCACCATTTCTGATACCCTGAAACTTTTAAATACCTTGAAGCTAACAACAAGCCCAGGTCCTGATAACATCACCCCCAAATTTCTTACGGGAACATGCAACAACATCACTGTTCCACTCACTATTATCTTTAACAAATCTCTTAGAGAGTCTAACGTCCCCCTAGACTGGAAAACAGCCATTGTTACACCAATATTCAAAAAAGGGGCGCACCATAAGGCAGAAAATTACAGACCTATCAGCCTCACCTCCATCCCATGCAAATTATTAGAAAAGCATATCAAATATTTAATTGAAAAAGAAATGTTGGCATTAAAATTAAACGATGTCACTCAGCACGGATTTAAACCCGGTTATTCCTGCACAACAAATCTGTTATCTTTTTATAATTTAGTTACTAGATATCTTGATTCAAATATCCCAGTGGACATTATTTTACTTGATTATAGTAAAGCATTCGACAAGGTCTCTCATTCCATACCAATGAAGAAACTAGTAGCTTTAGGTTTCTCTAAAGGCATTGTGTCCTGGGTTAATAGTTGGCTCTATAAAAGAACCCAGATCGTAAAGGTTAATGGGGAATTGTCAGACGAAAAGACTGTGTCTAGTGGAGTCCCGCAGGGCTCTGTGTTGAGTCCAACTCTCTTTGGCATTTTCATTAGTGATCTCACTATCACATCACAGAATATCTTATCCAAATTTGCAGATGACACCAAATTAGGAGGTCCAGTCGATAACGAAACTAACAGGAGTACACTAACAAATGATCTTAAAAAGATTGAATCCTGGGCAGCAACTAATAAGATGTCATTTAACGTGTCCAAATGCTCTGTATTACACATTGGTAAAAGGAATCCTAAACAAACATACTATCTTAATAATACAGTACTTAGGGAATCACCTGTTGAAAAAGACTTGGGCATATTGGTGGATAATAGGTTGTCTTTTTTTAATCACTTTAACAAGGTTGCTAACCACGCCAATGCCCTACTACGCAGGATTAATAACACTTTCATTCTCAAAACCGAAGAATGCATAATGACTCTGTATAAGACCCATGTCAGACCACATTTGGACTATGGTTCATCCTTGTGGAGCCCCTATTTGGCTAAGGACATCACAATAATAGAGAGAGTTCAAAGAAGGGCTACTAAAATCATACCTCATCTTTCTCGTTTCAGTTATGAAACTAGACTTCAAAAAACAAAGTTGTATTCACTTGAATTCAGAAGACTAAGGGGAGATCTA
Source organism: Neoceratodus forsteri (assembly GCA_016271365.2). Taxonomy (NCBI): domain Eukaryota; kingdom Metazoa; phylum Chordata; order Ceratodontiformes; family Ceratodontidae; genus Neoceratodus; species Neoceratodus forsteri. The sequence goes on from CM057451.1 coordinate 766,398,293, forward strand.
CTTCAGTTATTCAAAATCCTACAATCTGCTACATTAATGAGCTTATGTGGGTTATCTTTTACATCTAGAAAAATAGTAGCTAGAATACCCAACAAACAAATTGAAATCGAGACAACAAAAACAAATAGAAGACAACAGTATTTTACTGTTAGAGCACCAAAAATCTGGCATTCTCTGCCACAGGAAATTGTTGACTGCCAGAATATTAATACAGTTAAACTTAAACTTGACAGGTGGCTTCTGGACAGAAAATAACTCTAGTAATGATCCACACTGTGAGGAGGACATTCTCGATGGGCTCCGGCCTTCTTTTGTCCAAACTACCAAGTACCAAGTATCAAGTACCAAACGTCCATAAAATAACTGTGTTAGAAGCGTGCATTGTGCAGTTTCCATGCATCCTCGTAACTTCACAAATTTGTAGTACTTTCACTCCAGATTTCCAATGTTGCCATTTTTTCAGACCTCCTTACGAAAGTACAGCTGTCATTTTTTACATCCTGCCCGAAATATGCATTTACACACATGGTGCAGAATAGTGCGGTTGCTGTGGGAAATCAATGTTCGGGACAGATTAAGAAAATCATACTGACAGCGTTTATGAGCAGAGGTCACAAAATGCCTATGTTGAAAATTTGGCGAAATGATTCCACTAAATGCCTGTGTTACACGCATGCGTTGTGCAGTTTCCACGCATGCTTGGAAGTTCCAGCATTTTTAATATTTTCACTACCAATTTTCAACATTGCCATCTCTTCACACCTCCCTATGAATAGTGCAGCTGTCATTCTTTATAACTTGCCTGATCTGTGCTTTGGTACATCTGGCACACAATGGCATGGTTGCTGTGGGAACACAAAGTTCAGGACATATTGACAAACTCACAGTGCCATTGTTCATGAGAAGAGGTCCCAAATGCTTTCATAAGGTGGGAGTCACAAAAAGGCCATGTTGAAAAGTTTTAGTGCAAATACCAACAAACACCCGGGGCATTAGGGTTTTTTTTTTTTTGCTCAATACTTCTTTATTAATTTTAAGTTTACAATCAACAGAAAAACAATAAAAGAGAAAAAAGAAAGGGAAGGAAAAGAAAAAACTAGGAAAAAACCTGGACAAGCTAGGTATACAGCCCAAAAACTGGCTGTATAAACTATGTACAGTCCCAGATTTCAGACATAGCAGGAGTCCATCTCATAACAAAAGTTGCATTAACTCCATTGTGGTCTTCCGTAGCTGAAATACAATTCACATTCCCAAATAGTCGAATATCCCGCAGTCACATAATGCAAACAAGTAAACAGAGAACAAATTCCTAATCCACATAATATAAGAAGCAGTAACGGGGAAAAAGTGAAAAAATGAACTCATTCGAAAACAGACTCCCTTAGCTCACACCAAGCAGTGTTTGAAGAAGTAGCTCCCCAGATATGAAAGACCACCATCCACCTGATGACTTCGAGAAGAAGTCCTGCCATGTCCCCTGAGAGAGAGAGAGAGTCCCCAACCCCATCTACGGTCCGAGGGCGTATCTAGACTACTCATTAAGGGTACCGTCAGATCGCTTATGACCTGCACCTCAACCCTAATATACAATGCGTCACTCATAGAGAGAAGAGAAAAGAGAAGCGAAGGAGAGAAAAGGAAAAGAAAGGAGGTTCGCTAATTAATTCCTCCTCCTTCCAAAAAAGTAAAAAAGACTAAGCTCCTACACCTCCGAGCCTGACAGACGGACCTACAGAGGTCTTTGCAGCATATAAATTGTTTCCAAAGGAGATCACCTCTTAGCAAATAAACTACTGTTCCCTTCCCCCCAGAACTGTCTCCTTAATCTGCCCAAAGAGACTACCAAATCACGTACCCATTGTGAGTAAATATACTCCTGATCATCCTTCCAATGCTGAACCACAAAGGACTTCACTAATGCAGACATCAACGCTAGGTGAAACTTGGGCAGAACACCCGACACCTCTGAGAAATTCCCAGAACACAGACCTCTGAGTAATATAGTCTGAATAGTTCAGACAGGGGTCCATCCGCTGTCTAATTTCAGACCACAAGGTTGAAATTCTGCAGCATTCCCACATCACATGCAATAGGTCTCCTATCCCTGTCCCGCATCTGAAACAGAGGTCCATCTGTCTCAGTTTCCTGTCACATAGCTTTGCCGGGGTAAAGTATAGGTTAGAGACAATAAAAAATTGCATAATCCTGAGTTTAGGAATTGGGATAAACTTATGGGTTTTCCAGATTGAATCCCAAGCAAGCGTCCTGGGAGCCATTGTCCTGTCCCAGTATGATACCTGTAAGGGTGAAGGCGGACTATTGACCTCCACCAGGACTCTATAAATTTGAGAAAGAACATTTGCCTTCAAATTTACCCCCTTCATAGAGTCCCAAGTGACTAGACCATCTGTGTACCCTCCAACTCATTTCCCAACCCCCTCCAACAGACGCGATAATTGCAATCTTTTAAAGAAGGGCAGTCCCATCGTCCAGGATGGCATAAAAACCTTTCCACCTTGAATAAAATCCCTCACCTTAAGGCCCCTCACCTGGATGGCCCACCTCACACTGACCATCTGGCCTCCCAGCTTAAAGGTAGGTTGCCCACCAGGGGTTGGTCCCAAGCTCTTACTTGGGTCTTCCTCTGTGCAGGGGTAAGAAAAGACCACCACGCACTCAAGGAATTCCCAATTGGATTCCCCCTCCCTTTGATAAATTCTTTACATAAAATTAGCATACAGCAGCACTCTGATGAAAACCCCGCCTTTCAGCAATTGTCGCCCATTTGCAACCACGTTGAATATATACTTCCCCATCTCCCTAACCCATCAAGCATAAGACCCAATTGTCCTGCCACGAGTATACTTGGAGATCAGGCAGTTTAATCCCACCCATTGATTGAGGTAAGACTAACAACCCATATTTCTTCCTAGGAGGTTTATGATTCCATAAAAAAATCAGAAATAAGTTGCCTGATAACCCTAAACCAAGTAGCCTGAAAAACATAGGGGGCAATATATAAAGGATATAACAGCCTAGGCAATAAGTTCATCTTAATAAGGCCAAGTCTAGCCATAAAGTTCAGAGGGAGTTTGTTCTACCTCATTACATCTCCTCTGACTACTGAAAGCACTCCTCCCGTATTCGCCTCAGCCTCCTTCTCACTGTCTGCTAAAATTCATATACCCAAGTATTTGATCTCATCCGACCTCCATTGAAGATTCCAGGGAGCAAAATCCACCCTAAATACATACGGGGTCAGAGGAAGAACCTGAGTTTTTGTTAAGTTCAATTTATAGTTTGCCACCTCCGAAAATGGCCTATTAAAACCATTACTCTTTTCAAAACTAGGGGCTGGTCTTCTAAATGCAACAGGATATCGTCGGAAAACCGACAGTTTAAGCCCTCCCCAAATTTACCCCTTTTATTAGTTTATCTCCATTTATAGCTCTTAAGAGGGGCTCCAAATAAATATTAAATAGTATCAGTGACAAAGGACATCCTTGCCTTGTCCCATTTTTCAACATTATTTCTCGTGAGCTGTACCCATTGCACAATATCTTAGCCGTTGGAATAGCGGACAAGTGTTTAATACCTTTAAGCAAACCCTCTGGAAACCCCATCTTCCGCATTGTAGCAAACAGAAAACTGTGCGAGACCCTATCAAACGCCTTTTCAGTGTCTAAAGATATCAAGGCTATCGATAGCTGGGAGTCCGGGGCATAACTAAGAATATGGTGTAATTTCCTAAGAGCATCTTGAGCTCCCCTCCCTGGCATAAATCCCACCTGATCTTCACTGATTAAATTTGGGGCAATGTCCAAAATTCTGTTAGCCAAAATCTCGTTAGTATCTTGATATCTTGCTTCATTAAAGCTATGGGTCTGTAGCTGTCCATCCTGTCCCTAGGTTTATCCGTTTAGGTATCAGAGATATATATGCCTGGTATAATGGGGGATGTGGCAGCCCCTCCTGCATAATAATGTTATAAAACTCTAACAAAAGTGGCAGTATAGTCTTGATGTGTGATTGGTAGAATTTGGCCATAAGACCGTCCGGACCTGGTGTCTTGCCAGAGGGCAAGGATTGTACCACCTCCAATATCTCCTTTTCCCTAATAGGAGCCGCTAGGGCCTTAGCCTGAACCTCCCCTAGCACAGGGAGGGATATTCCATCAAGAAAAACCTTAATTTCCTCTTCTCCTACCGTATTTCCAGACCCATATAAGTCTGTAAAATAGGATGCGAATGCATCCGCCATTTTTTGAGGATCTGTTAGCAGCTCCCCCCCATGCCATATAGAGGTGATGGTTCTACTAGCTTCCCATTCCCTAATCCTAGCTGCTAATAAACGGCCCGGAACATCCCCCTGCAAGAGATATTTAGCCTGAATCTTCTCCAACCAGTATTGCACTCTACCATAACATAACCGCCTATTCCCCTCAGAGATTTAAGTTCTAAATCAATTTCACTCGAGGAACCCTCCAAGGAGATAACGATTCTATCGTCCCCATAATAAATTCTTCCTTTGCCTTCCCAATCTATTCCTCCGAGCTGCAAAAGCCTGAAATGCTCCGCATATAAGACCTACACGCCGCCAGGCCAGCTTATAATCTTTAAAGATGGTAATTGAGACTGAATAAACCTTCAAGGCCTCCTCCAGCTCACCCTGTATCACAGGCTCAAGAAGTAGGGAATCATTCAGTCTCCATCTAGGTAACCTAGGGGGAACTGGGGTTGGTTCCCATAAAAAAGAGACGGGGGAATGATCCGAGAGGACCCTTGCCCCTGTCATCATATCTACCACCTCCCGAAGAACAGGACCACTGACCAAAAAAAAGTCAATACGAGAATGAATCCTATGGGGGGCGATAAAAAGGTCATAACGCTGCCCTTCTTCGAATGGGTCTTACCCGGATCCACTAGATCAAGCGCCTCCATCATCCTCTTTAAAGCAACCTGCGCCTTATTCAGGGGCCTACTCACCGAGGGCGTCCTGTCTTCTAAATTACTGGGGCATACGTTCCAGTCCCCAGCCAAGATAAGAAAATCTGTAGATATAGCAGCCAAATCTTTTTCCACCGAGGCGAAAAAATCTTCCGATGGTGGGGTGGGACCATAAATAGAGGCCAAAGAAATTGACTTACCCGCTAGAGCTCCAAACAAATAGAGCCCCCTACCATCTTCCCTTAGGAACACTTGCTCCACCTTGAAGGGACGATTGGTACCAATCAAAATCGCCACCCCTCCTGATGCCTTTTCCCTACCCTGACCAAAAACCTGGCCCACCCATAGTTTCTTCAGACAGCTTAATTCCTCTGTTAAAAGTTGGGTCTCCTACAGGGCAGCTATGTGGGCTCCCAAGTATTTAATATGTCTCAGGATTACCATTCTTTTTCGTCTACCCCTAAGACCTTTAACATTCCACGATGTTATGATAACACGACTCATCCTTCCTCAAATCAAGAAATAAAAGAAAAAAGCGACATCGTATATAACCAAATTCCCTGCCCTCCCCATTCAGGCTTCCCTTGTTATTCCCACCGAGGACTCTCTCTCTCCCTATACCAACCCCCCAAAACCCCTTCCCTCCTGCCCCCGATCCTCCGATCGACCTCCTAGAAGTTTTACGGTCATGGATGAACCTCCCTCCGAGTACCTCCCGCCCTATTCCCCAGACCCTATCCTAGCCAGAGTCTGTAAGTCCCGTAATCATCCACCCCTCACCAATTTTCTTATTATACCGTACTAAATCACAGATATTATCTCTCCCGGTCCCAGGATTTGCAAAATCATGATCAAAAGAAGATCTTAAATAAAACTAGTCCCACCAAAAATAGCTCCATTTAGTATTATTTCGTCCAATTATAAAAGAAGTCGAGCCATACAGTCCTAGTATAGAACTTGGTATAATGCGATCCAGGAGTACCCCAGAATTAAAATCGAACAAACCCGGAGCGATCTCAGAGGCCCTTAAACCAGACCTTATGATACCCCCATCCAAATCGGGCCAGCTAGATACAGCCAAACCAAGTCCCACCCTTAAGATAGAAAATACCAGAGAGAGGTAAATAATCAATATTTCAACAAGCAAACATCACGTAAAGTCTGTGCTCCTCTAGTCCTCATGTATTGGGTGTGCCACCGCTGCAAGTATGAATTCCACCTCAGGACTGGGGCTTGAATAAATTAGGAAGCTCGGAGCGCAAATTTTCCAGTGCATCCCTCGCAGTCAGGTACCGCTTTTCACCTGATTGTAGTCTCACCAACAATGTTGCTGGATATTGCAGGTGGAATTTAATGCCCGCCAAATAGAGCTTCTTCTTGATCTCTATGTACTCCCTCTGTTTTTCCCTGACTGAGGGAGTTTGATCTTGAAACATCCAGAGAGTCGCCCCATTCAACTGAAGAGATTTAAGTTGCCTCACTTTCCACAGCACATGCATCTTTTCTTTGAAATTGAGAAATCTCATTATGATCACCCTGGGCCTAGCACCCAGTGGGGGTATCTCCCTCAATGCCCTGTGGGCCCTCTCTAGATTATATGCCTCTCCAAAGGGTGACTGGCCCAATAACTTAAGAAGCAAGTCTTGCATGAAGGAGACACAGTCCGCCTCTTCTGATCTTTCTGGCAACCCGCCACAATCAAATTATTTCTTCTACTTCTCGATTCCTGGTCCTCAATTCGATCCTCCAGCCTCTTGATTTGTTTTTGCCACGATTAATTCTTGTCCCAAAGCCACCAACTTTCTCTCCTGAGAGGCAATCCTAGCCTCCGTGTCCCCCATTCGCTGTGCTAGGGACTGCAGCGCAGGCTTCACCGCTGCGAAATCTGCCACCAGGCCCTGTAGTAATCTCTTAATGTCCTGCAGGTCCTCGCTGGTCTGACCTGCTGCCCCCCCACCGATCTCTCCTTCTGGCTCTGTAGGGGTGGGGGATTGTGGCTTAGGCCTTTTGGATGCAGGGGACCTCGCCATGACGTGTTCCGTGACCTCAGGCTCCATTGCTGCTTCCTGTCTCAAATCTATCGCCTTCCCGATAGCTGCATCTTCACCCGACCGAATCAACTTGTAGCACCCGAGGTATTTTCCCAAAATTGCGGCTCGGATTCTCGTCCGTATGCTTAGTCGCACACCACCAGATACTGTTCGCTCCTGGTTAACCAGACTCCCGGCAAAAAAAATATTAAATTAAGAGCTCGGGCCTAGGAGCAACTCGGAAGATGTCTAACCCGACTCAGCACATCACGTGACCCCCAGGGCATTAGGGTTTCTAACCATAACATCCCACCCCATACAGACTGACACACATCAGGGGTGTGCCTTTGCATTGCCGACTGTAATGCTCATGCCATTCTACACCCACCCCCCACCCTGCAGCCAGTGACAGGCACTGAGGTCTGTCTTGGAGTCTTCAGCCCCAGAGTTCTCCCCATTCTCCTATATTGCACCCATTTCAGTGTATATCCTTATGGAGTGGGGTGATTAAAAAGCTGAACACCCCAAGGCACACCTCAACACTTGTCAGTGTCTGCAGGATAGGGTGAGGTGAAATGGCATGAATGTTATGGGCGACAACCTAAATGCATACCCCAATGCCTGTCCATCTCTGCAGGTTAGAGGTGGGGTTGGTGTGAAGTTCAATAATTCACTGCCATTCCTACTCTGCATCTGTCTAACTCCTTCATTTCCAATGCTAATACCAGCAAGCAAACATTCAGCACTGACAAATGCTTGTTAATGCTACCTTTTATCGCTTCTTGCCAAAGTAAAGCTGGCAGTCTTTCTTCTGTTATGCTCCATATTCTTGACCAATATCTAACAGCTCTATTCAAAGCATGTGCCACTAAGTTAAGGGCATCCACTTTGGCCCTAACCATAGCTTCTACAATCCACCCTGGTAGACTAAGTGCAAGTCATATTTTGCACAACATCTAACCAGTACATATTTTTTTCTACTCCCCATACCTCAGAGCCATAGCAAATAAAGCTTTGTACACCCTTCTGCCTATCGGGAGAGCAGGGAGATCAAGTTGCAGCCACAGCAGTGCAGTCAATACTCTCAGGAGATACATAGCAAGACTTGAGTGGCAAATGAAGGCGCCACAGGGGCACAGTGATGCGAGCAGGGAGCTGAGGTGGATGGGGAAATGAGGCTAAAGACTTAGCCACTAGGCCTGGAGGTGGTTGGCAGGGGCATGTATGGTAAGGTATGGAGGAGGGTAGCTGGAACTGTTATCTCTAATAGAAAGGATGAGAGATGGATTAGAGTGGAGAAGGGAAGCTGTAGGCACCATGGGGAGCACCATCCCCAGTGGATAGCAGCAAGAGGTATCAACTTTTGTCTGGCCAGGTTGAGGGGGTCAACAGGTAACTGTGCTTCTGCAGGTACTCCAGGCACCAGAAAACCAAACTTATCAAGGAGGAGGAGAAAGGAATAGACAGGGAAAAGATAGAAATGCATTATCATCAGGGAATCCATTGTCAGGGCAATTGGTGAGGTGGAAGAGGCACTGGTAGGCCAGGAGATAGCTCGGGTGAGGTGGTATGCCTGCCTGGAATGCATGTCAAATGAGTGCTCTCAGAAGCCAAGCAACACAGCAGTAGGGAACAGACTGTTGTCATCCATGATGACATGAAGTACATAGGGCACACAAGTCCTGAGGGCATGTGCAGATTGTTGATGGAAATGGGCATGTTCATGAAGGGAAAGGTTACAGTATCTGGGGGATCTTTTCCAAGATCCACCAGTTCGGGGCACTAGTGAGTACCAGCAGCATACCAATAGACAGGCACTGGACTTACATTACAATAATTATAAGCTGAATTTTAATAACAAAATGTTAAGTGAATTCGATTTTAAATATTTTATGCAATGCTGCCTTGATGAACTGAAAAATTATATTATGTATTGTAATTGTTTTTGAGATGTATTGTTTTATTGTTGTCTCTCTACCCCCTAGCCCCAAGGCATGGCTGAAAGTGGATCTTTGGGTCAAGCTGATCTTCCTTATAAAATGAAATACATATATAACCTGATAAATTAATTAATTAATTAATAAAGCTTGGCTAATGGTGCGGTGCAAGAGAGAGGGTTTGGTGTTTTTGGCCAACAGAGGACCTTCTGGGACAAGGAATGCCTGTATGCTTAGAATGGGTTACACTTTTGGGAGGAGGGAGTGGAGGTTCTGGCCAGGAGAATGAATAGACTAATCAGGGTGGGGGGGGTCTTAACCTAGAGGGCAAGTAGCAGGGGATCCTAAGACCAAAACACAGATGTAGGAAAACAGAGAAACTGAGAGTACTGAGAGAGAGGACTGAAGGGAATAGGTGGTGAGGAAAGCATAAAAGGCCAACTATCCACATTGCACATAAGCCAACATGAGAAGTACACTCAGCAAAATGAGTGAGCTTGATGGCCTAATGAATTTTAAAAGCCAGGACATAGTGGCATTCAGAAAGACTTGGTGGGGAAAAAAGTCACTGGGACACCATAATAGTCGTAGTTGTAGCAGTAGTAGTCTTTATTTTATGTGGTGCCCTTCCTTGGAGGCTCAGGGCACCGTTACAATATCTTACAGCAGCAACAGTAAAAACATTTCAAAGAACCTTTAACATATCCCCAACATAAAACTGCTTAAAATAACTTTCCAATAAATAGATTCATAAATAAAATCAGCAGCACTCTACTATTTGAGATGACACTATTGTGGTAAAGTTATACCCAAAAGTCTGAGCAACTAAAAAGATTTTCACACCCCACTTAAAGGACTCTACCGAGGGGCCTCCTTCAGGGTTCTAGGCAAACAATTCCAGAGGCCTGGATCTGCTACTTCAAAAGCCCTGAGGTCTTAAACCTTGCCTTTGGAAATATCAGGAGGCCCTCTTCAGCAGAGCAGAGAGGACACAAGGATATGTGAGGGTGGAAGAGCTCCACCAGGTAGCCCAGGCCCAGCCCATGTAGGGCCTTATATGTTAGAAGTCCAGTTTTATAAGAGATATGCTACTTGATTGGCAGCCAGTGCAGATCATGTAGCACCGGACAAACGTGACATGATGTTGAAAGGTCAGTCACCAGCCAAACAGCTTTGTTCTGCACCAACTGAAGGTATCATAGTGTGCCATCACTGACCCAAGGGTAAAAAGCATTGCAGTAGTCAAGTCTCAAAGTCATGAATATATGCACCAGTGTGGCCAGATCACCAAGTGGGATAAGGAATTTAATTTGGATGATGTTCACCAAATGATAAAAGCCATTCCAGGCTACTGCCGACACCTGAGCCTGAAGTGTCAGTCCTTCATCCAGAACATATACTGTTGTTGCAGTGACAGTAAGACAGTGAAGATCAGTACAGTGCCAGAAGTGGCTGTTCTCTATACTGGTCAGCTGTCTTACTGATGCCGCTGTCTCCGGGGAGTTCGCCCTTCCCCGAAACAACTTCGACTCGGAGTTGGTAATCTTTAGTACAGGGGGTACAAGGGGAAGAGCCCCCTGCATGGGCAGTGTGGGGGGCAAAGCCCCCCACAAAAAACACTTGTGTTCCTGGATGGCACAATGCTGGTTGTCGGCATTGTGCTCTCACTGCAATGGCATTTGACAGGATTCCTGTCGATGCGGCATGGTGGTACCCATCCAGAATGACTCCCAGATATTTCATCTTTATAGCAGCCAAAAGCCTGGAGGGTTGAGCCAAAGTCCAGACTCCTCTCAGTAGCTGCCTCCCCTCCCCCAAACCCAGCTAAATCACTAGAACTTCATTTTCTCTGGGTTAAGTCTCAACCTGTTCAATGACATCCATTCTTGGATCTTAGCCAGGCACCTATTAAGCACATCAACTGCACCCAATGTCTCAGGCACATAGGACATTTAGAGCTGGGTATCATCGGCATGGCAATGAAACCCAGGTCCATACTGCCCAATGATCTTACCCAGGGGCAGCATATATACCATGAACAGAATAGAACCCTGGTGTACGCCACAGGATAAAGCCTTCGAGCATAAGAAAAACTCCCAGCACTGCCCTCTGAGTCCTGTAACTGAGCTAGGACTCAGAATAACAAATGACTTTGCTGGTGAGTCCTGCATACTCCCTGAGCTGGTCCAATAGTCCACGGTGTCAAATGCTAATGAGAGATGAAGGAGGACAAGAACTGACAGTTCTCTTCTATCTCCCACCCTGAGCAGATTGTTGTGCACCTTAACTAGTGCAGTCTCTGTGCGATCCCTGGACCTAAAGCTGGACTGGAGAGACTCACAGATGTCACAGGTGGAGAGGTGTACCTCAAGCTGAAGCGCAACAACCTTCTTAATGACCTTTCCCAAAAAGGGAAGGTTACACACCAGTCAGTAATTCACCAGGACGTCCAGGTAATCTACTAGGAGTCTGTCCAGTCAGATATGGTTCTGGAGGACTGGAAAATGGTCACTATACTACCCACCTTTAAGAAGAGGGCTAAGTCTGGCCTTGACAACTACAGGACAGTCTGTTTGAGTTTAGTGTTGGGAAGGTCCTGGAGGACATAATCAAGGACAGAATAATGGAACACCAGGTTAAGACCAGGGTATTTGCCCATCTCAACATGACTTCATGCTATATTTAAAAATAAACAGATGACAAATTGAGTGGAGGGGATAGGAGAACAGTAGCAGCAAAAAAAAAAGAGGTGACATACATATATAGGTAATTTTTCATCAGTAAGGTAGTGCAGAGTTGGAGGGAGGATTTGAGTAGATGACCGGAACTGGCATAATGTTTACAGTTTTAAAATATAAAAATTGTCTGGGCCAAGTAGGAAGGAGGAAGAGAAACTAGAAACACAAAGCAAGAATGGTTGCAGTGTCTTACTGCCCCACAGTGGTGTTAAAAATCACAGAAGGACTACTTTGTACCTCTGAAGCACAATGTAAACTTTAATTCTTTTTATGTGACCAATTTTATATGTGCAATAAGACACTTCAAGGTGTTAGCTATGCTGCAAGAACCACACTTTTGAGGTATGAAGGTCATTGGCCTGTGTACTCATTCATCAGTACACACCTTGGAATGCAGTTATCCAAGCACAACTAACACCCTGCTGTGTCTTAGTAATTGCTTAGGAAAAACAGAATGGGAAAAAAGAGGGAAGAGTGGCTCTTTATGTGAGGGATAGCATAAGGCAACAGAGATACAGGGAATACAGGGAGGGGTGGAGGTACTGTGAGTCACCCTAGAAATGGGGAAGAGAACAACAATTTGCACTGGAGTGATCTACAGACATCCAGCACAGGGGGGAGTTGGATAAGGTTCTGGTGGAATCCATCCAAAAGACGGCAAAGAAGGGGGAGGTGCTTTTGGTAGGGGACTTCAATCTGCTGGGCGTAGATTGGAGCATCCCAGTCGCAGCTTCAGCTAGGAGGAGGGACATCCTGGAATCCCTGTGGGGGCTTTCCTCAGGCAACTAGTAAAACAGCTCACTCATGAGGGAGCAATACTGGACCTTGTACTCACCAAAGGGGACAGTGTTGTAGAAGCCAAAGTGGGGTGGCCACCTGGGGGTCAGTGATCACCATACAGTGTGGTTCAATATATGCACTGTGGCAAAATTGAGCCACACAAAGGCAAAGGTCCTGGACTTCAGGAGGGACAATTTTCAAAAAGATGGGGGAATGCCTCAGGGAAGCACTGGCGGAGGTGAAGACTTGGGCGGAGCAGAGAAGCAATGGGAGAAACTAAAAGAGGGGATAGTGAAGGCAACCAACCTCTGCATCAGACATGTAAGCAAAAGCAATAGGAAAAAGAGACCACTATGGTTCTCAAAAGAGGTGGCCGGGAAGGTAAGGGCAAAAAAGTTAGCTTTCCGGAGGTATTAGGAGACATAGAAGGAGGAGGATAGGGAGGTCTATCAGGAAAAACAGAAGGAAGCAGGAAAAGTAATTAGGAGTGCAAAGGCTCAAATGGAGGAACGAATAGACCAGGCAATAAAGAAAGGGGGCAAGACATTTTTCAGATATGCAAGTGAAAAGAGAAAGACCAGGGGAGGGATAGTAAGGTTTAGGATGGAAAGCAGGAAGGGGGAACAGGAAAAAGTGGACATGTTGAACAAATGTTTTTGTTCAGTGTTCACAGAGGTAGGGAAAGGTGAGGGACCAAAGATAAATGCCAAGAACATTGAAGGATGGGGAGTAGACACCAATCCATTTACAGGGGAAAGAGTCCTGAAGGAACTCGCAAATCTGAAAGTGGACAAGGCAATGGGACCAGACAGGGTACATCCAAGGATGTTGGGGGAGCTCAGAGAGGTACTGGCTGCACCTTTGACAGCCCTGTTCAACCACTCACTGGAGAGGGAAGTGGTTCCAAAAGACAGGAGGAGGACACATTTAGTCCCACTTCACAAAAATGGGATCACAGAGGAGTTACAGGCCAGTCTCAGCCTAACTTCGGTAGTGGGGAAATTAATGGGGTCATTCCTGAAGGAAAGGATTGTGAAATATCTTGACTCCAGTGACTTACAAGATCCAAAGCAGTATGGATTCACTTGGGGGAGGTCATGTCAAACAAATCTGATAGATTTCTTTGACTGGGTGACCAGGGAATTAGATCAGGGTGGGGCAGTAGATGTGGCCTACTTAGATTTCAGTAAGCCTTCAACACCATTCCACATAGGAGACTCTTAAACAAGCTGGGCAGCCTAGGAGTGGATCCAAAGGTGGTAAATTGGGTAAGGAATTGGTTAGGGGACAGGAGAAAGAGGGTAGCATCAGAAATGAGCGAGTATTATTGAGAGACTGAATATGAGTGACTCAATAATATTGCTCCCATGTAGAACGAGTAGTGAAAAAGAGCTTTCAGTAGAGAAAGCGAGTGTAGCATTCAGGGATACGTGCTACACTCATGAGGAAAGGGATAAAATAATTTGGCAAAGTCCTTGCTAAGTTGACCGTGTGGTGTAGTGGTTGAGCCACTGCACCTGGAACATGAAGTGCTGAGTTCAGATCCTAGTGCAGGTAATGTTTTTGCTTCCAAAGGGAGTTTCTATTATTTTCTAAGTCCACTCCCCCTGAAGTTAAGAGTCTTTATGTTGGGGGGTGTGAGGAGCATAGCCCCTGCAAAAAAAATGCATTTTATGTTTTTAGAGGACCATTGCTGTTTACAGCTATCTCTCTAATGTGAAGTCGCCCTTTTGCCACGGGTGAGTTTTTCATCACTCTATTGAGTGGCATGATAAGGGACTTGCCCTTATCACATAAAACCAGGAAAGAGGGTGGTGGTAAACAGAGTTCACTTCGAGGAAAGAAGAGTGACCAGTGGGGTGCCACAGGGATCAGTACTGGGACCGGTCCTCTTTAATGTCTTTACTAGTGACAATGCAGAGGGGCTAAAAGGGAAAGTCTGACTCTTTGTGGATGACACTAAAATCTGCAATAGGATTGACACTCCTGGGGGTGAAAAAAGTGAATAGGAATCTAAGAAAGCTAGAGGAGTGGTCAAGGGTGTGGCAGCTGAGCTTCAATGTGAAGTAGAGCAACACCATGCACTTATGGCACAGTAACTCAGGCACAGAGTACAAAATGGGGGTTGTAGTATTAATGACCACCAAGCAGGAAACAGACATGGGGGTAATCAAATTTGACAGCCTACAAGTGGCCAAATAGTGTGACAAAGCAGTGAGGAGAGCTAGTGGGATGCTAGTGTGCATGGGAAGGGGTATCAGTATCACCAGCAGAAAAAGAGAGGTGGTGTTACAGCTATATAGATCACTGTTGAGACCTCACCTAGAGTACTGTGTCCAGTTCTAGAGACCACATCATCAAGGACATAAACAGAGTGGAGGCAGTCCAGAGAAGGGCAATTAAAATGGTGCAGGTCTGCATCAAAAGCCCTGTGAGGAGAGACTAAAGGACCTCACTGTGCACCCTGGAGGAAAGAAGGGAGGGGGGATATGATAGGGATTTTTAAATATCTCATGGGTGTATATATAAGGTTTAAGAGGGGGGGGGAAAAGAGATGATCAAGATCATGGGGACATGCAAGGAAGCTGGAGGGGCTTAGGCTCAGGGGAGATGTGAAGAATTACTTCTGTATATAAAGAGTGGTGGATGCCTAGAACAGTCTTACAACAGAAGTGGTGGGGGATAAAATGGTAACGGGATTCAAAAAGGCATGAGAGAGGCATAAGGGAATCTTAATGGTAAGGAAGGGGGATAAAGTCAGAGATCAAGTAGGATCTGTGGTGTTACAGTAGATAAGTGTAAATGGGCAGATGAGGTTGGCCAAGTGGTCCTTATCTACCATCAAATTCTATGGGAAGGATTTTCAAAGCATGGCACAGGGGTTGTGCCAAGCCCCACACCATGACACTTAAGTTCTGATAGTGCACCAACCCCATCGCTGCAACTGCATCCAACTCCATAATCTCGGGTGCAGTTTCAACAATTTTCAGTTTGCAGCATCTTGCACCAGATACAGCAGCTTGTGCCAAATAGTTGGAGGAAGCTCCATAATAAAGGCCTCCAGGATTGCTACAAGTTAGTCCAGAAAAAGTTGGTCTAATTCATGGCAATTGCTGCATGGTATAGAAACTCCCATTAAATCGCTGCAGGCACCATGCATCATATTGTTGGCGCACCCGGGTTGCGGCAATCTAAGACTTTTGAAAATGCTGCCCTATGTTTCTGTGTTTCTAAATATCAGTGCACTGACCAGCAGTTCAATTAAATGTATTTATTTCAATTTAATTTACGATAAGAAACTATTGAGCATGGCTTTTTTGTAATGGTGTCCTGTTAAAGCAAACTTTAGATGACAAGCAAGCATGTTACATATATAAACAGTGCTAGAGACTGCATATATTGTACATGGCATTGTAGGTTAACATAAACATTCCATAGTACAGCCTGCAGGCTGACGTGATCGGCACCAAGACCATTAACAGTTTAAAATGAGGTTGGGACTGAGTTAAAGGCCCAGTGGTCACCAAGGGGGGTAGTAGCAAAACAGGGAACATGGGGGTGGGCATTGTGGGCATAAAACGCATATACTGGACAAAGAACAAATAGAGAATTCCATTTACTATAACATTTACATAGATACATAGATACATAGACAGTGTCGGCAGATAAGGGCCTATGGCCCACCCAGTCTGCCCATTTGAGCTTGTAAATTCAGTTTATGTTTTCCTAGAAGTCTGTTGCCCCTTACCCCTGACCTCCAGAATTCCTTTATGTCTATCCCATGCATTCTTAAATCCTGTGATTGTTTCAGCCCCCACCACTTCCTCTGGCAGGGTGTTCCACTTGTCCACCACCCATTCTGTGAAGAAATTCTTCCTCACGCTTTCCTCTGAATCGTCCTCCCTCCAACTTCATCCCATGCCCTCTAGTCCTGGAGCATCTTTTTGCTTAAAAATAGTGTATTCCTGCACCCTGTTCCTCCCTGTAAGATACTTGTATGTCTCTATCATATCCCCTCGCTCCCTCCTTTCCTCCAGGGAGTACATGTTCAGTTCCTTCAACCTGTCCTCATAGGACTTGTGATGCAATCCATGCACCATCTTTGTTGCCCTCCTCTGAACCTTCTCTACCCTGTCTATGTCCTTACGTAGGTAAGGTCTCCAGAACTGTACACTGTACTCCAGGTGGGGCCTCACTAGTGTCTTGTATAGTGGAATTAGGACCTCCCTTTTCCTGCTGGTGATGCCCCTGCCTATGCATCCCAGCATCCTATTTGCCTTACCTGCTGCCTTGTCACACTGTTTCCCTACCTTGAGGTCATCAGAGATGATAACCCCAAGATCCCTTTCCTGCTTGGTGCATGCTATAGCCTCTCCCCCCCCCAACTGATATATTGTGCCAGGGTTTTTGTGTCCCATATTTCTAAATCATTTTTACTATTATATACCATCCTGATAAATATAAACCAACATTGTGTGGATTAGGCTTAGTGGTCATCTGTTTAAGAAAACAAGCAAATAATATCCAGAAATATACTTTTTGTTACAGACTTATAATAAGGAATCTACCCTTCATCAAGCTAAGAACTAGAACAATACCCATAATAAGTGCTATCTTGCATCAAGAATACTTCTAAATATAAATTTATCATAACAACTAGCATGATATTTGTGCCCTCTTGGACTAAGTGGTGCCATTAGTGCCATGATACCACATATGCATACATATAGATATAGATATATATATATATATATATATATATATATATATATATATATATATATAGATATATATACATATCTATATATATATATATATATGTGTGTGTGTGTGTGTGTGTGTGTAGTGCTCATATATTGCAAATCCATATTATCAAGCCTAAAAATGGTTCAATTACAAATAAAATAATATAAATAATACTATTATTCTTTTACCATCCAGGTAGGAGTCCCACAGAGGCTCCATCGTATGCCCTATCCTGTTTTTCATTTCTTAAGTGATCTCCTATCTGCTTGTACTAACTTGTATATGATATGTATGCAGATGACACAGTCATCTTCACTTCTGGTTCTTCTGCTGCATCTGTGGAACACCTGCTTCAGCAAGATTTTCACAACATCTTGTGCTGGTTCCAATCCAACCATCTTAGAGTCAACAGCAAAAAAACAGTGTCCTTGACCTTTGGCACCAGCAAGAAATTGGCCAGGATCAAAAGACTGCTGGTTTTTCGCACACTGGATGGCAGCCCCCTCGAAGCTGTACATCTGGCTCGATAGTAAGCTTGACCTTTCCACCCACATCGATGCCATCCATACAAAACTACACCAATGTTATTTATTTACAAGCCTCTCCAGTCTGGATTTAGGGCTATGCGCAGCAAGGAAACTGCATTAGTACGGGTGACGGATGATCTGCTCAGGGTGAGGGATAGGAGAGAGTAGACTATTCTCATCCTCCTCAATCTCTCATCAGAGTTCGACACTGTGGATCATGAGTTGTTGTTGGACAGACTGAGGGAGTACTTTGGACTCACCAGCAAGCTCATCAGCTGGTTCGAGTCCTTCCTCCAGGGCAGGACCCAAAGGGTGGTATTGGGGAATTATTCCTCTTTATCTTAGCTTGTTAACCAATACCTAAATACATAAAGAAGCACATAGATATAAATCAGAAACTGCTAAGCTTACTAAGGGTACAACCAGATGTAATATGCTGTATCAACATTAATCTGAGATTCATCTATGGATTCTGTTTATAAAACTGTATTACTAACTACTACACAGAGAAGCTGCACTGTCATATTTGGGGAATGTATGAAGAAAGAAGGGGGTGTGGAATACAGGACTGTCTGTCCATCAGAGAGGTCTAACATCTCTGCGTCCTAATATCAATAAGTGATTGGCCAGATAATTAATATATTATGTACCTTCCATCTATCCAGGTCTGTAGAGATTGCTGGTCCGGGTCTATCATGGGGAATAGGTTGAAGTCTGGATGGCAACCACAGGACCCAGTCTTCCACAAGTTTTGCCACCATACCTCGATGATGGTGAAGAGTTTGTAAGTAAGTGACAGATATAGAAAGGCTTGTTTCCCACTGTACAAGATTGGGAGGATCTACTTGTCTCCATTTAAGTAGTATTTGTCTCTTTGCCTCCATGAGAGCTTGATGGCCAAATTTCCTGGTGGGGGTAGGAGTGCCCAGTAATTGGGTGTAGTCTTCTAATATTAGTAGTTGAGGAGTAAAGGGAACTTGTACAGTGGTGACTGTATTTAGTACCTTGATAACTGACTGCCAGAAGGAGCTGATGGCACTACAAGACCATATGATGTGGACTATATTTGATGACGGCTGCTGGCACCGCCACACTTATCAGGGGTCTGATGCCCCATTCTTGCTAACTTGCCATCTACCCAGTAGCTCTTTTTGTATCCATTGCAGTTTTGGGTCTAGAGTTCCCACATGGGCTGTTTCCTAGCAACTGCGTCAACACTGTGGAGTGATACTAATATTTAGATCATGCTCCCACATTTGCCTGTGTAGATTCCAAGTCAGTAAGTCCAAGCTTTGAAGGTGTTGTTAGATTTGCCTGCACCTGTTTTTAGTGCTTTGCATCCAGCTAACAAGCGAAGTGGAAAGCTCATTTGGGTGTAGTACGTACCGTAGGAATGGCTGAACTTGTGCTTTAAGGCATGCAGAAGCTACATAAATCGACAGTGTTTTGTATCCAGTATCTGGAAGTCCTGTTGCAGCTGGGCAAAAGATTTAAGAATGCCAGTGTGTGGGTGAATTAAATGTGCCAGGACCTGAATATCTCTGCTTGCCCATTTTTCCCATCTAATGGGTTCACCAGCAATGGTGATGTTAGGGTTACCCCAGATAGGTTCAACTGGACCTATATTAAATCCTTGCCAAGAGCATAGTTTTAATAGCCTGCTCCAAATATGCTGAGTGTATTGGATAGTGGAGGAAGAATACTAGCCTTATTTTTGGGTGTCCATAGGGTCATTCCTATTGAGACCTTTCCTACTGATGCTTGTTCTGCTTCCAACCAGGTGGGTGGGGAGGTTACAGTTCCAATCTAGCCATCGGATAGCCAGGGCAACCATATGGGAGAGGTGGAAATGTTTCAAATGTACACATTCCATCCGCCTCTCATAGTAGGGGCTCTTAAGGTCTTTTTACTGAATCTTGATGCTGGCTGGCCCATGTAAAAGAGGAAACAGTTTTATCTATGAGGCACCCAACTTTATCAAAGATGTGTAGCGGCAAGTTGTTGAGGCAATACAGTACCCTAAAAAGGGTCATCATTTTGAACACAGCTATGCATGCCATAAATAACAAATTAAGCTTTTCCCATCTATAGTGCCTGACTTGATTTTTGGCAAGACGTGGAGGGAGATTATGAGAAAGCAGATCTGTCCACTTGGGGGGAATAATCATACCAATGTGTTTTATCCCATAGGGAGCCCAGGTAAGGGTCATTGGAACCAGTTTGGCCCAGTTGGGATCATGCTCTTTAATCAGCAGGACCTCAGTTTTGCCCAACTGACTTTGAGACCACAAAGGGAACCAAAGAGAGGGTCCGAAAATCCACAGGAAGGGAACTCGACCTCAGAGAGTAAGGAGGAGGTTGTTGGCATAAAAGAGGGTGGTGAATTATTTGTGGCCAATAGAAATGCCATTAATATCATAGTGTCACATTAGCACTGCATTCAAGGGTTCCATTGCTAAAATGAAAAGCAATGAGCTTGGGGTCATCCTTGCCTTATCTAGTGCCTCAGTGGAGTGGGAAGTGAGGAGACTGAATACCATTTGTATGTACAGTGGCATTAGGAGATGACTAGAGTGTTGGAACCCATTTGATGAAGGTTGAGTCAAGACCAGCCTTTTGGAGAGTATACCATAGATATTCCAACTCCACCAAGTCAAAAGCTTTCCCTTTGTGTATAGCAACAAAAGCTACATTGTCCTTGCTTTGGTGGGCATTATGGAGAAGGTTTACTAGCATAAACAGGTTATGTGCAACTTGTCTTCCTTTCATGAAACTGGCTTGTGAGATGTGAACGAGGAAGGTGTGGGCTTGTTCTAGGTGACTGGCCAATACTTTGGCTAAGATTTTTGTGTCAGCATTGATAAGAGATACTGGCCTGCTTCTTATCAGTGGGCAATAGAGAGCCATTATTGAGAGATTCAATATACATATCCAACAGAGGTGGTGTTAGAAGATCTGCAAATGTCTGGCAGAACTCAGTACTGAGACCATCAAGCCCCAGGGCTTTACCTGTGGGCAGTTGTTCAATAGCCGCTAACATTTCTGCGGAGGTTAGTGGTCCATTGGGTAATGGGCCAAGTTGGTCTGAGAATGTGAGGAGGGACAGGGTACAAAAAAGGAATCCAAGTATCTGGGAGAATCTAATACTTGGTCCCCTGGTCGATGTATAAGGACTGGCATGTGCTCTGTACTGAAAATTACGTACTTAGTCTCTCACTGCAGTGGCTGTAGTGTAGCATATGCTCAGTTGCCAGGAATCATTATTTATTTCCCAGAAGTGATTGTTGATGAGAAAAAGTATGTGTGGGAGGGACTTTATACCTTAAGATGATAGAAGGAGGCCACCTAGGAAGAAAAACAGAGCCTCAATACAGCTCTAAAATGCCTGGTGCATGTGCACCAGGTGGGAGATGAAACTAGTGACACAGGATATCTATCACCAAGGTGATCTTCCATTTTTCTCCTATGGTACTTCTACTTGGCTGCAATACATACAGCATGTGCAAGGGCATACAGCATCAGCAGATGAAGAGATTCTAGTGAATGTGAGGAAGCTGCGACCAGCTGTGCAAGAAGCACAGTTCCCACACAGACAAAGAACAGGGAATGAGCAAACCCAGCACAGACACTGTCACACAATCACACAGAAAGGGAGATAAGACTTTTTCCAAATACATCAGTGAGAAGAGAAAAGCTAGGGATGGGATAGTGAGGATAAGCATGGTAGAATGGGAAGACTGTGCAGAAGGCGACTGCGAAAATGCACACATTTTGAATAGGGATATTTGCTTAGCCTCCACAGTACAAGAAAGGGGAGCTGGGCCACCACACAGATGAGAGAAGTAAGAACAGAGGTGGGGATAGGGTGGGCACAAGACCATTTTCAGAGGAAAGAGCAGTGAAAGAACTTGCAGCCCTGAAAGCAGATAAGGTCATCAGGCTGGAATCCATCCCAGGGTACTGAATGAACTCAAGGAAGTGCTAGCTATTACACTGACAGACTTGTTCAGCAGTTCACTGGAAACAAGAGTGGTTTCAGAAGACTGGAGAAGGACTCACGTGGTCCCTCTGCATAAAAGTAGCAGCAGGGAGGAATCTAGCAACTACAGACTAATCACCCTAACTTCAGTGGTGAGGAAACTAATATAAATCTTACTAAAACAGATACTGGTTAATTACCTGGAAACACATGGGCTGCAGAACTATAGACGCATGGGTTCACAGGTAGAAGGTCATACCAAATGAATCTGATAGACTTCTTTGACAAGTTAAGAAAAGAAGTCTTAACTTCCTGTTAGGTCTCTTTTCCCACTCTGAGACACATCTACCTAGAATGTGTCTAGACAAATAAATTAATTATATTCGCAATGGTTTCATATGCACCTCAATCAAACTAATCAAAGAACAACTTTTTCCACTTGGCCTGGGTCGTTTACTATATGAAGTATATCTCCACCCAAAAGAGGAAATAATTACTATACTCAAAACCAGAATACAAGATGTTGCAATGTTGCTGGATCTTGCCAGAAGTTCATCACTAAAGTGCTTTACTTGTTATAAAACAATAAAAACTCTGCATGTCTTACAACCTTATTTAAGTCTGATATCCAATCCCAATGATTGTAGAGTACTCACCTTATACAAGATGGAACTGTGTGAAGCAAATTATATTTACTTTAAGCAAAACTGCCCTGGATACAGTTCTCCTTATTGTAAATGTGGAAGTGGAACTGAGGATGATTTGAAACATCTAATTTTGTTGTGTTATCTTTTCAAACAGCAATGAAATTATTGGCTTGGTTGCATTCTTGCAAATCTTAGGTTTAAACCTGACAACATCATTTCCATATTATACAATTCAAATGATTTGGTAGTCTTGCATCATCTTTCACAATTCCTAAGGAATCTGAAATCAACATCCTCTCTTCCACAAATCCAACATCTTAAACCTTAACTAGTTGGATACTTTGTACTTGTCAGAGTCTAAATCTGATTTATTCAAGACAGCTGATTAATTTGTGAATGTACAAGATTTGTAATGCTTTGTCAATATTTATACACATGATTGTGTTTATAAATAGATGAATGGGACATATTCTAGATATTTGGATTTAATAAATTGTCATGACTGTCATTCAATAAAAGAAAGAAAGGGTGACCAGGGACACAGCCCAGGGGAGGGCAGAGGATGCAGCCAATCTAGACTTCAGCAGGGAGTTCAACACTGTGCCAAACAGAAGGATAAATAGAAAGCTGACCAATTTGAGGGTGGGGGCCAAAATAGTAAATTGGGTTGGCAACTGGCTAATGGACAGGAAGCAGAAGATAGTGGTAAATGGTACACACTGTAAAGACAGGGGGTTGACAACAAGGACAGGGGATTGACCAGCAGGATACTGCAGGGTTCAGTGCTGGGACTTGTCTTCTTCAATACCTTCATAGGAGATATGGCAGTGGAACTGAAGGAGAAGGTCTGTCTCCTTGCAGACAACACCAAGATCTGCAATGGGTAAACAGTCAAGTGGGAGTGGAGACAATGCACTGGGATCTAGGCAAACTAGAGGAGTGGTCAAAGGCACGGCTGCTGGGGTTTAATGCCAAAAAGTGCATTATTATGCACCTAAGGCACAGGAATCCCAGTGCTAAATATAGGATGTGGGGAGGTGTTGGTAGCCACTAGGAAGGAAAGGGACTTTAGAGTTATTATTTCAGAAGACCTCAATGTGGCAGCACACTGTGACAAGACCATGTGCACTTATAGCGGGATTCTGGGGTTCATAGAGAGGGGCATCACCAGCAGGAGGAAAGAGGTGGTGCTGTCACTGTAATGCTCTCTGGAACACCCTCACTGAGAATACAGTGTCAAGTTCTAGAGATCGCACCTCAGGAAAGACATAGACAAGATGGAGGCTGTCCAGAGAAGGACAACAAAGATGGTTCAGGGGTTGCAAGGGAAACCCTATGAGGAGAGACTAAAGGATCTCAATATGTACACTCTTGAGGACAGGAGAGTGAGGAGTGACATGATTGAGACCTTTAACACCTCTCAGGGGTGATAAGAGTGCAGGCAAGGAGCCTCTTTAAAAAGGGAATGAGCTCCAGGACTAGGGGGCATGCAATGATACTGGAGGGGGGAAATTTCAAGAAGAATGTGAGAAAATACTTCTTCACAGAAAGGGTGGTAGAAGGATGGAACCAACTGCTAGTTGAAGTTGTGGGGGCTGGAATGGTTAAAGAGGAGCTGACGCCTATAGGATAACTTAAAAAAAACGTAATATTTAGACACAATTCAGTTTATATTTTACATTAGGTCTGTATTTTTCCTCCCAATTATTTATTACTGAGGCCATTTGCATGAAAACAGGATCTCTGCTCCTAAAGAGTTCCTCTATTCCTGTTGTTTTCTCCCCAACTGAGGTCATAATGCACTGCTTGTGACATCACAGTTACTCCCATGGCAACAGATTGTGATGCCACAACAGAGGATTATGACATGAAGTAGGAAGTAAGCTATAGAGGCAGATAAACTCTAACAGATAAAGATCATATATTTGTGCAAATTTCCTCTGTAATAAAAGATGGGGAGAAGAAATCTATAGAACATATTTGGAATGCGTGCTGAATTGTACCTAATTATTAGGTTTTTCAAAGTTTTCTTTGAGGCGTCAGCAGCTCTTTAAAGACTTCAAGCATGCATGGGATTGATACAGGGGCATATTACCAAAACAGGGAGGGGGAGCGTCCCTGGAGACCAGTTAGGGCCTGCGGAGGTATAATAGGAAGGGAACCCTTGGGCAGACTGGGTAGGCCTAGCAGTTTTTTTCTACTATTTTTTTATGTTTCTGTGTTTCTAGGAACAGATATCAATGGACACAGACATACATTGACGCACTTCCACAGATGTAAAATACATAGACTCACGCACTCTGTCATAAATGCAGAATACACCCAGAGGCACTCACACACAGCAATCCCACTACAGACATGTGCACACATCACTAAACTCACAGACACCACATTACACTCAAAGAAGCACATGTACACATACTACCACTACAGAAATGCTTGCACATACTACTAGCTGGGACACAAACATACTGACAACAACCTACGGGGATGAACTATAGAGTCACACACGTAAGCAATCACACATGACAAGCTACTTGCAGATATGCTTATGAATAGCATTATACACATGCACGCACACACATACACAGAGGGGAAACACCAATGGCCGCATCTCATCACACACACACACACCCCCAGCAAGAGCTAGGACAGTAGTAAAGGAGGAGGGTATTCTCAGGCACTATGGTAAAATTATCTGCCTCTGACTCCGTCCCAACTGGCTGCATGAGCTGTGGTGGTGTTTATGGTCATGCCGTGGGCTTAAAGACACAATTGTTTTTTCTCATTGGTCAACAGCAGGAGTCTGAATTGGCATGCATTGGGACTACAAAAAGGGCCAGATGGCCCTTGCTCCCACCATCTCCCACAGCAAGAGCCAGGACCTGTGTAGCCTGTATGTTCACTTTCTCTCCCCCCCCAGCCTGCATTAATTTCCAAGACTGGTGGTGGTGGGAGGGGGCTGAACTGAGAGCCTGATTGCTTGCGTTCTTCACTTCTCCTCGTCCATGGCAGCAGGAGTTGAATGAAGGCCTGCTTTCTGTCTCTCGTCTTCCTACTGCAGGAAAAGAATTGAGGGTCCAACAGCCCAATTGCTTGCTTTTGTCTCCCCTACAGTTGTAGAAGGAGTCTGCAGGAGCTCAGTCAATGACCTGATGTCCCACTGATCCAATTGATTGCTTGCTTTCAAATCATTAGCCCTCACTTTACAGGTTGCAAGAATACAGACCAGCAACTGTGCTGCAGCCAAAATGCGGTTAAGTGGAGGTGCTGCAGTGAAGCATCTTAAGAGCCATCACATGCATGGTTATCATCAGGCAAGCAAGATTGCTTTGCAGAGGGGAGATACCACAGACTCAGGCTGCTAAAACAATTCTTACATTCTTTCCAAAATTTTTTATTATCCCTGCTGCTGCAACAGCTTAGCCTGTCCGAGCTCATGATTTCTTCATTATATTTGCTGCCACCAGCTGGTCACGAGATAGACTCACCATGATGCCCCACTCGATTGGTTCCTACTCCCCCTCCCTGCTTTTTCCTATGTCCCTCTCCCCAAACTATGGGTACATGAACATACCTGGCACCAGATTCTTCAATCCTCAGACCCCACAGCTATTTGGTGGGAGGGAAGTAGTCTGTCAAATCTCTAACCTCTTTATAGATTTAGGAGTTACTAAGGTTCTTAATATTTTTCTTTGAAGTTGCACTGAAGGGTTAACTGTTTTGGCCTATGTCTGAAATGTAAAAAACTGTACTTGTTTTCTGTCTTATTGCATTTTCTGCCCTAGCAACAGGGATCTGTACATGTCCTTGTTGCGAGTACATCTTGTGCTCATTGCCTTACCACTTTCCCATGTTTTTCTGCTTGGCCACCCAGGACTTATAAATGGGGTCTTGAGTCCTGCCAAAAGTAGGTCTGGTTGCAGTTCCAGTGGGAATTGAAATTCAGAGCTCACAGGGGTCAGGCACCCTAAGTGTACATCCTCCAGCTGCAACCAGATTGAGGGGGCTCATGGGCCTGGGATTGTATGGTGGGATGCAGGATACCAGGTCTGCTGAGGCTCTAGTTCCCTCTGGTTGGGTTTCTGGAGGCTCAGATCCTAGCCAGGGTCTGGATTTGGGGCAATGAGGGTCTGTTGGTAGTTCACCCTCTGAACCAATTGGTGGCTGTCACAACTCATGTCCTACATGACCAAGAGGTAACCTGGCATTTTTCTGGCATCCTGGCTCCCATTTGGGGAGCAGAAACTAAACCAAACAAACCTGAGAATCCATGTAAGAACAAAAGGGGAGCTCCATAATATTGAGACTCATAGAAAGGGTAAGATGTGATGAGCCTAAGTCTTATAACTATGACTGCCTTGGTACTGTGACATCAAGACCCACTGTAGGGATAAGATGCACCAAATACAATTTTCTATCTCTTTATCTTGGTGTCAACACCCAGGTACCAGTGGGTTGCTGGTTAGGAGGGTTTATTCCTCACTGAATAATCCATAGAGCTGGTTCTCTGTAAATGCTGTGCCTTTAAGGGCACGGGTACATCCCATTGTCTGGTCCCCCATGGCTGTGAGGGAATGAATAAGAACTGTAGATATGTTTAAATAAGTATAGTCCTGCTGCCAGTTAGTTTCTGCTGCTTATAGGCTTGGCACCATGTGATGTAAATATTGAGATGTATGGGCCCTTACCATGGTTGGGGTCATGTTTCAGACTGTGAAATTCCTGTTGCTTTAATGCTGATGTGCACATTGCCATGTAAATAAATTGTTGGTGTGTTTATAAGCAATTTATGCCTCAAATGTGATGCCCTCCATCCTGAATTCAAGACTTGCAAATAATCAGAAGGGTACTAGAGTTAAAAGTACCTAAAGCCTTCTTAAATGAAGTTTATAGAAAAGTTAAGCAAATTGGCATTCTCTTAAGTTGCTGTCTCGGGATCTGTATATAGAATGTGACCCCCCCCCCCCCGTGGAGCACGCCGAAAGGAACTGGAGCCAGGTAGCCACTGGAGTTTGAAGCAGCTCTCGGCTCTTGCCCCGCCTGCGCTTCACGTAGGCTTCCCACCGCCTCTACCACCATCCTTGGTCGGCTCCTCCTTATATAGGGGTGAGCTCGTGAGCTGCTAAACCAATCAGCCCACTTCCCTTTAGTCCCTTATATTTTCTCACCACTAGCAGCCACCAGAGAGCAATCTGTTCAAATAAACCCTCCTCTGCTTGAGTGTAAGAAAAAAAAAAAAAAAAATGCAGTTCCTAACTGCAACCATTACCTTGCTTTGCTAGCTACAGCCTCCTCCCACCCATAACCAAACCTATCCTACAGACCCCTTACCACTCTACCCTTAGCGATCAAAGCTACTCTACTCCCTCCTCGGCACCAACGAATCACAACTGGCATCATGGGCATAATTGAACCCCGGGGGCCTCTATACTCCTCCCCTCTTTCCATGCTGCATTACCTGTATTTTATCTCCCACTCTTTTCTGTCCCAAAGGGAAGATTAGCAACCTCCATTCTTTCCACCCGCAGGGGTGCTCCAGTAAAACTCATGCGCCTCCTAAGGCACACCCTTGTTCTTCTTCTCCTCTTAGCAGGGGACGTCGAACGGAACCCGGGTCCCCAGGCTCCCACTGCTGCCCAACATCCCGCACCACCCACACCCCTTCCCAAAGGTTTCAAAATCATCCACCTCAATATATGCAATATCCTAAATAAAATGGCTGCCCTTCAAACAACTGTCCTGACCCTGCGCCCAGACATTATAATCATCACCGAATCTTGGCTGAAGCCTCACCACCAGGAAGTAGAATTCTCTATACCTGGCTTCTTTCTAATCCGCCAAGACAGGCAGGGGAGAAAGAAGGGTGGCGGCATTGCCATGTATGTCTCCACAAATCTCTAGTTCTCAGTAATCACCTCACCATCACCCATACAATCTATAGACTCCCTCCTGATCAAAATCCCCCTACCCCACTCCATCCCAGTATACATAGCGGGGTCCTACTGTCCGCCAGACACTCCACCAACTAGCATCCTTGAACACTTGGGAAACCTGAGGGCCGTTACAGAAGGTGGCGAACTCCACATCCTTGGGGATTTCAATCAGAACTGGCTAGGCAGTGCTGCCTACAAAACACGTTGTCAAATAAGCGCTCTAAACTTGCACCAGCAAATAGGGGAGCCCACCTGACTAAACCACAAATCTAAAAAACACACTACTGGACTAGGCTCTCTCTACCCACCCTCATAGGATAATTAAAGCTGGCCTTTTACCGGACTCCATCAGTGACCACCATATGATTTTCCTAGTGCGTAAAATCTTCCGTCCTCTGGCTCCCCCACCCCGCATGTTGGACAGCAGAGTTTATAAATCTCTGGAACAGACTGCTCTCCTAAACGACCTTTCCACCATAGACTGGTTCTTCATCCCTAGAGCCACTTCCATGAATGAAGCCCTGGACTATTTCTCTACAAATTTCCTCGCCATCTGGGACATACATGCCCCACTATGGAGAACCAGAGTCAGAGGTTTCCACTTACCCTGGGTAACAGCAAACCTTATGGAAAAACTCCATGCCAGAGACCGCGCCTGGAAATCCTTCAAGGTCACAGGCGCTCACGCGGCCCTGCAACACTACTGGTCTCTATGTAATACCTGTACTAGACTCATAAGGCGGGCCAAATCATCCTACTACAAAATGGCTCTCAACAATAACCATACCCATCCTCCTCAATTTTGGAAGTCCATAAAATCCCTTCTCACCCCGTCATCCCAACATCCCACCCCTACTCTAAACCTTGAAGGTAAAATCATCTCAGCTCCCAGCCTGGTTGCCACAGAGTTTAATTCCTACTTCTCCTCCCTCCTCTCCTCCCTACCCCACTCCCTACCCTTAGTGCTCCCCATTGCACCCCCCGTGTCCCCAAATGCACCCCCCAACCTCCTTCTCACTCCGCCCAGTCGCTCCTGGCCAGGTGCTAAAAATCCTACTTTCACTAAACCCTGCCAAAGGTAAATGTCCATCGGGCCTTGACTACAAAATGCTCCTACTCTCAGCACCAGCCATAGCCCACCCTCTAACCATGCTCTATAATCTGTTCTTTAAATTAGGGGCCGTCCCCACAGCATAGAAACAAGCCACAGTCATCCCGCTTCCCAAGGAAGGGGACCTCTCCTCCCCCTCTAACTATCGGCCTATATCTCTGCTCCCCATCCTAGCCAAAATTCAAGAGCGCCTTGTTCTATCCCAACTACACCACTATCTGGATACTATCTCCTTTTTCACCCCATACCAGGCCGGGTTCAGAAAAAATCACTCCACCACCACCTCCCTCCTTCGCCTCACAAACTCCATCCTTACAGGCATGGACAAAGGGGGAATAACAGCAGCCATATTTATAGACCTGGCAAAAGCATTCGACATGGTCTCGCATCCTCTGTTGCTGTCTAAATTGGCCCAAACTGGACTGTCCAAGGTAGCAAATAACTGGTTCCAATCGTACCTCTCAGGGAGGCAACAATCAGTCCTCATCGGAATGGCTCATTCCACCTCTCTCCCCGTCACCAGCTGTGTACCCCAAGGGTCTGTACTTGGCCTGCTGTTATTCTCAATATTCCTCAATGATCTGCCTGTTGTCTTCACACAATCTGCCATTCACATGTATGCGGACAACACCTTACTATTCGCCTCTGACCCAACTGCGTCCGCCGTGACAGCCTGTCTACAAAAGGATTTTGACTCCATCCAACGCTGGTACCTTGAGAACCAACTATTCTTAAACTAAAAAAAATGGTCTCCCTCACCTTCTTCGCTCCAGGGCAAAACTAACCCTGCTTACCGAATCACCACCCATTCTACACTTTGGACAGAACACCACTTGTGACCTGCACCAATATCGCTATCTCAGCATCTGGCTAGATCAGCACCTTGACTTCTCAGCACACATAGATGCTCTGCACAAAAAACTGCATCCCATGCTTGGTGCTCTCTATCATAACAAGCATTGCATCCCGCTACCAACCAGACTAGCTATTGTCCAAAAAATGATCCTCCCAATTATTGACCACGGAGATGTCGTCTATGGCGCCGCCCCCCACACATCCTTAGTCAGGCTTGACCCCCTATTCCACTCCTTCTGCCGGTTCGCCTTGGACCGTCCTCCCAATATCCACCACTGCATCCCATACCAGTCCCTTGACCTCCCATCACTCCACAATCAAGCGATCGCTGCATGGTGCTAGAATCACCACCAAATTCTGGTCGGACACACTCCCCTCCTACCTATCTGCATCCCTATCTGCCCTCTCCCCACCTACTTACGATCTCAGGAATATCGACTCCAGGCTCCTGCACATTCCATATAGATCTACCAGATCAGGTCAGGGTGTGTTCAGTTTCAGATTGCCCAAGTTATGGAACTCACTGGCAGCTGACATTAGACACACCACCAGTACCTCCCAACGTAATGCCCTCCTCAAACCTAATTTTGCGACCAAATGCTCTTGCTTCCCCCATCTCCAAATCTCCTCGGACAAGACCTAGCCTTTCTACTCAAGTACCTGCACAACTCCTACCCACTCTGCCTATTTTATGCTCCAGTCTGGGCCCCATTTTACCTTTTGATATTTGTCACATAGTGCTATTTAAAAATGCATATATTGCTGATCCTATTCTGTTGTAAGCTGTATGCCTCACCCACTTGTAGACACAATCGCTCTCACTATATTATTGTTATATTTGTACGTACTACTCTTCCACTGTCTGCCATAACCTTGACACATATGTATTGTACTGTTCTCGTCTCTTTACTTCACCCTTGTAATCCCCCAACCCCCAGGGCGCATCTGGAATCGAGCGGTACTCCGCTCAGTATGCCTTCCTGGTAAATCTCTTAAATAAATAAATAAATATAGCAATCAATCAATCAATCAACATCTTTATTTTACCAGGTGAAACACCATTGAGACAAACTCATTTACAAGATGGACCTGGGAACAATACAGTAGCCTGAAAGGCTTTAACATAAGACATATAGTAGGCATAAAATGACAGTATAAATGTACAAGGCAGACAAGGGCAAGGCAGTACATGTGATATGCAACAGGCTAAGAAACACTAGCAGCTGTATAGATAAGTACATAGGAAAGTCAATGATTCAATACATGTATACACAGATTTAAGTGCATTAAATGGAGATTACAAGCAATTACACAGCTGAAGAATGATGAGGTCTATATGATCTGTGGGTAGTGTACTGGAGAATACAGATTATTAGTGAATACAATGATATGATAATGACAAGACAGAATAGAAGAGGAAAGAGAGAAGAGAAGGGGGAAGGGTAGATGGGGCCGGATGGACAGTACAGATGTAAGGGCAAGGGACGGAAGTCAGGAAAATAGTAGATAGGGGATGGGAGTTAACAGTTACTTGGAATGCTATTAAGAGACAGAGTCTCCTAGGTTGATATCCTAATAGACAAGCCTGAAGAAGGATAAACAATTTGAAGGTGGGTTGGCCATTTGAATGCTGTTCTCCTATTTGAAGCACTGGCAGACCTCGGAGAGGGTTTTTAGGAGCATGGCTTTGAATCGGAATAGTGTTACAGGATGAGTTAGCATTAGGGATTTTTGTATCTTGTTCCAGAGCACTGGAAGGGCATAGCTTAATGAGGCTCTACCAAAGCGTGTTCCAACTTTGGGAATAGCAAGAGATATGTAGGCGAGGTTTCTAAGTGGATAGATATTGGGGGGTGGGGCAGATGGGGAGACTGCCTATAAGGTACTGAGGAAGCTTGTGAGTTATGGCCTTGTAAGTCCAGAGTACAGTGTTTTTTTGCCTCCTCAAGCTAAGTGAACTCCAACCTATGGAAGCATAAAGGGCGCAGCGGTGGGTGGAGTATGGTGCATCAGAGATAAACCTAAGGGCTCTGTGGTAAAGGGTGTTGAGTTTGGAAAGAGCCGAGCTGGTGCAATGACTATACAAAATGTCCGCAAAGTCCAGAAGTGGCATAAAAGTAGCCTGGACAAGGAGTTTTCTAGCCTCCGGGGTTAGTGAGTGTTTTATGCGGAAGAAGATGCAGAGTCTTTGTCTTAATTTTTTTGGCGAGCTCATCTAAGTGGTCAAGGAAAGACAGCTTAGAGTCAATCCAGACCCCCAAATATTTGAATTTCTTCACAAACTCCAGTTTTTATCCAGGAAGGTGCTGATTTGGAGGTTCGTGTTAGTTTGGTTGTTTTTTGTAGAAGAAACTAAGGGAGAGAAAAGCATGGCTTTGTTTGTTTTTTTTGCAATTAGTAGGAGTTTCAGGTCAAGCAGATTTTTCTGCAGGACTGTAAAGTCATTTGGAGGTCCATGTAGGCAAGCTCCGGTGTTAGTCTGTCGATGAAGAGCATGGTGCCATCAGCGAAAAGGTGAATTTTTGCCGACTGCAGACTGCTGTCTATT
The DNA here is from genome assembly GCA_016271365.2 of Neoceratodus forsteri. Lineage (NCBI taxonomy): Eukaryota > Metazoa > Chordata > Ceratodontiformes > Ceratodontidae > Neoceratodus > Neoceratodus forsteri. Next base: position 766,431,076 of record CM057451.1, read on the forward strand.
TGGTTTATAAAGATAGCAAAAAGCAGTGGGCCAAGTATTGAACCTTGAGGCACTCCTCTTAGGAGTGTTTTTTGGAGAGATGACACCTTCAGCCTTTACCTGCTGATCTCTATCTGAAAGGTAGTTGGCAAAACCAATATAGTGCCTGGTTTTCCACCCCAACTTTCTTTAAGGTCATTAGGAGCAGGTCATGATCCACCTTATCAAAGGCCTTACTAAGATCTAGAAACAGGGCGCAGATGTATATAGTTTGTTGTCAAGAGCAAGCTGCCAGTCATTTATGACCTTGGCGAGTGCAGTTGTAGTACTGTGAAGTGGTCAGAAACCAGACTGGATCGGGTTAAACATGTTGGAGTTTTCTAGGTGCATCCTGAGCTGCTCATTAACCAGTTTCTCCAGTACTTTAGACAGAGCTGGGAGCAAGGAAATAGGAGGATAGTTGTTAAGGTCACAGGGATCCCCTGATTTAAATAAAGAAATTACATGTGCTGTCTTCCAGAGCTTAGGGAGAGTACCTTGGTTGAGAGAAAGATTAAAAAGGTGAGTAACGGGAGGGGCAAGTATAAAGTAGGCTAGCAAGAGCCTACCAGCTCTGATGGAGGACCCTAATACATGCGTTTGTTACTTTTCGGCTTGATTACTGTAACACTTTCTAGCTAGTGCTATTAGGGAGGCTGATGCACCACCTGCAGATGGTTTAGAATGCTACAGCCAGAATGACCTCTGGATCATCCAGTACAGAACATATTACACCAGTGCTGTGGCAGCTGTGCTGGCTACCAGTTAGGTAATGCACCATCTTCAAGACTGCTTTGCTAACTTACAAACTCCTGCATGGATTGGAGCCTGGCTACCTTAAAGGCCTCTTAGCCTGGTATACTCCCAACCACTATCTCTGCTACCGAGGAGTTCTGTTTTGGCTGTACCAAAATTATGCCCCAAGTTATCAGAAGATAGGGCATACTCAGTGGTGGCCCCTTCCATCAGGAACTCCTTACCATATTATCTTAGTAGCTCCCACTTTGTAAAGGTATTTAAAAAGACACTGAAATATTACTTTTTTATATAAGCTTTCAGACATTAACAACTGTCTTTATTACTGTATCTCAGTGCTCTATATATTATACCTAGTTAGGTATTTATTGTATTGGTGTAATTTATTATGTTTTACTTTGTGAAGCGCCCTAAGCACGTGGGATAAGGCACTATATAAGCAAGCATTTGTCAGTGTCAACTGCGTGCCTGTATTGGCTGTGTAGGTGTTTGGCACCGATAGTGCAGAGGGGATAATTATCAAATTAATAACTCCAGTTACAAAAGTGAAATTGTGATGATTGGGAAATGAAGAGGTTCACACAGAGTGCTGTCATTTTCTTGGACTCTGACCTGGAATTTTCAAAATGCTAGTTTTTCCTAGGGTAGGAACATGACAGGTGTCACTTATGAAATGTGACCCAAAACATTGTTTTATGGAACGAACACGAAAACAGGTTTTGAAGGGGATTTGATCATGACACCTGCCATGTTCATCTGATGGGAGTACAAAACATGAGTATGTTGAAAATTTAAGCTCAAAAGTGAAAAATATGGCAAAGCTATGAGTAACTGCAGAAAAAATGTCAACATTTATTCATAACTTTTTTTCAATACTGACTTCAAATGTGCAACATACTCTTTTCATTGCACCACCTTATGAAGATGGCATGTCTCATTTATGAAATCCTGTCCAAAATGTAATTTTGTGGCAGAAGTGTGAAAAGTTGTTTTGGGCCAGATTTGAAAAATTACATGTGTCATGTTCATGACATGAGTTACACAGATTGCTGTGTTGAAAATGTGGGGTCACAGACTGGTAAAACAGAAATGCCACCTATCATAACAAATTTTTCTTTATCTGCAGATTATTCACAAACAGAGACTGGATTATATAATAAATTGGCATTATTCAAAACAATTAATTAATAAACTTGTGACTCTGTTAGTCATTTGTTTCATCTGACACTAGTTTTGCTTTCCACTGAATTTTTCTGTACTTTCTCTTTCCCTGTCTCTGATGTTCAACACAAGTGACCAGTGACCAGTGGCAGCTGGCAGCAGAAAGCTGATCTCAGTGCATGGAGGGTGACGCAAACAGAGTGACAGAAACTAGATGACTACTGATGTAACATTTATCCTCCTTCAGATCAGAATCAGAACCAGTGGCATACCATGCACCATGAACCATTGGATAGACACCTCCTTATTATGATAAGACAATAAAATATTGGGCACTTAAGAGCAAAAATAAAAGTTTGTCCTCGGATGTGTCCAGCTACCTACATAATGTGGAAAATTAAGAGATAGAAAGTGAAGGTCTGCAGTTAGTAGCATTGTTCCTGCTCCCTCCCAGTTCCACTCACATTATGAAACTCACAGGGTCTGGGCCTCTCTCTCTCTCTCTCTCTCTCTCTCTGCAGAGTTTTGTGTCCAGGGTTATCCCCTTCATCTTCCAGTGAAGAGGAGGAGGGATTACTAGAACAGATAGAGAACTGAAGTGACTGCATAGAGTTTTTTTTATTTACATTTTTGCATTTTCTCCTCAACCCCAGGACCCCAGCAGATATGGCCATGCATGCGCAATGAGGCAGCATATGCATGTAGTGCAGCTTAGCCCATTCAGCCCCACCCTGTGGGTTTCCTTGAGCTCCCATTGCCCAGACTGCCACCTGTCCTCCACCAGGTGGCAGCCAAGGCCAAGGAAAACCCTCATCCCTCCCTGGGAGAGGAAACGCCTCATAGTAGCTCAATCCCCTCCTCCCCGCCAACCACCAACAACCCAGGCTCATTCCCAAACCCAGGTTGCCGATGTATCACGAGGTGTGGTGTCCAGTGCCCCAACCCTCAGCACCACTGAGCTGGCTCCTCAGTGTCACTGGACCAGTTCTGCATAGGGTTGTTTTAAACTTTATTTTTAATCGATTTTTAAAGCATATAATGCAATAAAAATTGCATTACATGAAACACATTATAAGCAGAGCAATCAATGAAATACATATTATCAATATAGAGTAGAAGAAATGTATTTCTCAGTGGTACCACATCAAGAGGTAACCCAACAATAACTAGTGTCCTTTGATGACACAATATGACTATCTCACAGTCAGTGCCTAAGATTTATACATCCAGCTTATTAAAGAAAAATGTAACCAAATCAAGCATGGCTCTTACTTTTCCAAACATTCAAGATAAAGAATTTGGTAGAGGAGCCTTTAACTGAACCCAGAGCCACTCGTGCTGATGGTAGAAACACCAGCCAGCAAAACCATTATTGTTACTGAGCTGTCGTACCCAGTGATTTTATAATTATATAGTTTTAAAGCTGCTGGATAGAGACCCCAGTAGATAGGAATCATTCCAAAGAGGAGTCAGCAGGAACAGGGGGCTCAGACTTTGCAGGTGCTGAAAATTCAAGATGCCACGCACCTTACAGACTGGCAGAGCTCCCCCTGTCTTCTGCAACCTGGGGCATTCACACTAAAAAGCCTCAGGTACCTACAGTAAGCTAAAATCACACCATTTTATGACACCTCGGGATTTCCCGCCTCAGCCAACTGCCATTTGCAATTCAAAACACAGGAAACAATTAAAAGTGAACAGTGATAACTCCCTCTATACCCTGCTGTTCTTCCTCACCCAGTATAACAAAAATATCTGGCCCACTGAATCTAAAAGGAAAACTGGACAAGCATCTGTTTACTAGTTACACAGTTAAAAATATTGTGGAGAGCTATATCCTTCTGCTTTCCTTAAATTTGGAACTCTCTCCCCCTAGCCATTCACTCTGCAACCTCCAAATGCTTTCTCTCTCTCATCTCTACTCCAAGTCCACACTGCTCCTTCCTGTAATTGCCCATAGTCATCGCCCTACCCCACTTCACTTTCCCCCCCACCAATTTTTTCTCCCACTCCTACCAGTTTTTCTCTTACTTCCTGCCTTTCCCCACTCCTACTCCTACCTTTCTTTTTTCACACCGTTGCAGCCTGGGACCCATGTCACGAGCTGGGTGTGCATGCAACTGTGGCTGGCTCTTATGGGGTTTGCATCCCAGAAGGTCAAAGGGCTGCCTCTCCCTATTTCTTCCATTTCCCTCTCCTCTCCTCTCCTCTCCTCTCCTCTCCTCTCCTCCTCTCCTCTCTTCCTATCTCCCTCCCCCCACTCTAACATCTCTTCTCCCCACTCCTACATTTCTCCTTTCCTTTGCAGGCCCGGAACCCAGGACCCAGGCTGCGTGTGCATCAAACATGTCTGACCCTTGTGGGGTTTGCATCCCAGAGGGTCCAAATAGTCTGCCACTCCCTCACACCTTACCCTTCACCTTATCCCCCCTTTCTATTCCCTCCCCTTCAGCCTCTCTTCTACCCCTCCATCTTCTCTCTCCAGCCTCCTTCTTACTAATCCTTGCCCTGCCTCCACCCTTATCCTTCTCTCTGCAGGCCAGGCATTCCCTTCTTTTTGTAGTCCCCCTTCCCTCCCCCCTTTTTTACTCCCTCCAGTGTGACCTCACCTATATATTTTTTCTTATTTCAGCTCCCAGTGGACCTGCCACCTGCACCAGCCGTGTGCTATGAATGGTTATCTGTCGAATGTGTTGTCTAGCACATATACTCTCCTAATGTACAAAGCTATGAACTGTTTTTAATCCTCTGTATGATATTTTATTTTTGTAGTACTGTAATTACACCTATTGTACTTATCCCCCCAGACGCATCTGGCAAAGAGTTGTTTAGCTCAGTATGCCTTTCCTGGTGAAACTTTTAAATATATATATTGAGAGAGAGAGAGGGAGAGAGAATAATAGATAGATAAGTGTCTATTATTAGGCAGTAATACCATTGAGAGGTTTTGGGGACATGGAACCTCGAGAGTGAAGCTCGAGAGATCCTAAAGTTCCCAAAACCTTGAGAATGTATTACTGCCTTGTAAATCACTTATCTTTCTGTTATTTTAATAGATCTATCACCTGACACTGTCTATTACAAATTTTGTGCAAATCCGTTGAACTCTTGCAAAATTATTAACATGCAAAATGTGAGGTTTAACATTACAGTGCCTGCTCAACCCTAACTATAGAGGCATGGCCACGCTTCTATAATATATATACATATATATATATATATATATTAGGGGATTCATGATGGGCAGGAGTGCGATATGAAATATATTCTCACTCCTGCGCTCCTTCAGGGAGATGACAGTTCATTACAATATCTGTACACTTATGGATAGATAGGACCTGCGCTCCCAAAAACTTATAAGATAAAGATTACATTTTCTCAAAAAAGTAAGGAAATTCATTGCAAAAAACTTCATTAATGTATCAGTTAGGGTTGAAGTGACAAAAGTAAGGAAATGAAATGTTAGGGTTGACACCCTAACACCTCTCCCACCTGACCACCCCACCCCCACCATCCACAGACCAACAGGGGATGGGGTGTGCCTTGGGGTCATCGGGCCTAACTCTCACCCCATTCTCCTATACTTTGCCATGTCAGCTTTCTTACACATAGAATGGGATGAGAGTTAGGGCCGATGATCCCAAGGCACACCCCATTGCCTATTGGTCTGTGGACAGTGGTGGGTGGATGGGGGTGGTCAGGTGGGGAAGGTGTTATGGTGTCAACCCTAATATCTAATTTCCTTACTTTTATTGCTTCAGCCCTAACTGATGCATTTAATGAAGTGTTTTGCAATGAATATATATATATATATATATATATATATATATATATATATATGACAAGCAGTGTAAATGATGCAGGATAAACTACAGTCCCAAGCTCTGATGTCCAATTCTTTGTAGGTCCCAGATATTTATTTATTTGCTTTTGGTAACAGGGTAAGTGCACTAGACAGGATTGCCTATTTTCAGGCACGACCCAGGAGATTACAGTTCAAACAAGTTACAAACAATAGTACAGGGAGAAGCTGATACAATGCAGTACATAAAGAGATCAATAACCTTACACAACATTAGAATTTCTTAGCACAAAAGAGATGGCATACATAGCATAAGCATTATGATACAAAAGAGATAAAAACAGCTTGCAGAGATCAGTAACATAAGTGGATAACAGCAGTGTTGGTGGCACAGAACAAGGGTATGGGACAAAGAAGGGGATAGTAGTGCAACAGCGATTAAAAAGGTATGTTCCGTGAACTAAAGCAAGTAAAGAGGTGTAATACATGAACTAAAGACATGTGCATGCATCTAGGGAAGTGAGGTAATTAAAGAGTGCATGCTTGAAGGTGGGGTGAGAACTGGAGCTTCTAAGGAAAAATGGAAGGAGTTCCAGAATTTGGGAGCTTAGACAGAGAAGGCAAGTTCACCCATTTTAGTGGAGCAATTTGGAACCATAACCAGAGTTGAAGCCGAGGACTGGAGGAGTTGGGGGCAGTCAACTGGGGTGAACATGGCTGCAGAGGAGGAGGGGAGAGAAGAACAAATTATATTGTCGATCTGGCAGCCTATGGAATATAAGCACCAGGAAGAGGGGGATAACCAGCAGAGGTCAGATTAAAGTGTGCAGTTGTGTTTAAGCCAATGGGCAGACAAGGCAAATCTGCAAACATTGTTATAGGCAACATCCCACGCTTGAAGGACGTTTGCCTGCATTTGAGCAAAGATTGTCAGTGCATAGCAAAGACCAAGGAGCAGAAGTCCTTGTGTGATGGAGATCCTAGTGGCAGGGGTCAGGGCATGGTGGACACAATAAGTCAACCCAACTTTGGCATTGACAGACTTGCATACTGCATTGACATGGAGAGAGAAACTGAGACACGGATCCAAAGTGACCCCTAAGTATCTGAAGGATTTGTTAACTTGTACTGGGGAGCCATCAAGACAAGAGACCAGAAATGAGGGATTTAGGGCACTGAGCTTCCTGTGGGACCTGAAGAGCATGGCCTGGGTCTTGGCAACATTTGATATGAGGTAGTGAGATATGAACCATGTTTGGATTAATCGCATGTTGGAAGAGATTGTGAGAATTAATGTCAGAAATGGAGCTAGAGGAGGTATAGAGGACCAAGTCATCAGCATAGAGTAAGGTGTGATAGTGGATGGGAATGGTAGGTAGATTGTTTATAAATATAGAAAAGAGCAGGGGCCCAAGGATGGAACCTTGTGGAACACCAGTGGATAGAGGGGCAGGGGAGCAGAGGACTCTACAATAGGAGACAGACTGGGTGCGATAGTGCAGGTAGCTGGAGAACCAGGCAATAGTGTACTGGGAGACACCCAGTGAACCTAGCTGATGCAAGAGTAGTGAATGGTTGACCGAGTTGAAAGCCTTTGTTAAGTCTATAAATACAGACCCCGTAAGTTGGCCTCTATCCATGGTGGTTGAGGTGTCGTTAGTGAATTGTGCTAGGACAGTCGAGGTACTGTGACCTGGTCTGAAGCCATGCTGAACAGGAGATAGCAGGTCATAGTTGCCTACAAAGTCTCACACCTGACGATGAATAAGTTTCTCCAGAAGTTTACTAAGGGTAGACAGCAGTGCTATAGAGCGGTAGTTCATAGGGTTTTTAGGGTCACCCTTTTATGTTTGCTTCGCCCATGTGCAAGAAACATGTTGTGGCAGCTTGCTATAGTAGTGGGTTGTGGAAGTGCAGCGGTGTTGTGGCGAATGCTGGCAGTGCTTTTTGGGGCTGGTCTCTGTGGCGCCAATGAAGCAGCACGCTGTTGATGACAGCAGTTTTACAGCATGCCACCAACTTTAAAGAAATTTGTGCTGCAATCAGGGAGCACCCCACCATTGAAGAATCAGCTGTTTTTGCTGATGGGGTGATAACTGACTGCAGCAACAAATCTCAGCTTTCTTTGTCTGGTGTCACATTTCAAAAAACATGGCAGCTGTCACCATCCACCTCTCACAGTCCCCATGAAAGCTGACAGGGATGCCCAATCCTCCTGTCAGCATGACCCCTCCCCAGTTCATTTGCCGATGGGGGAGCCCAATCCCCATCGGCATAATGTCCCCCCTCCATTCATTGTGTGCCAAGGGGGTGCCCAATCCCCCTAGGCTCATGCGCCCCCCAATCACATTGTATGTGCCAATGGGGTGCCCAATCCCCATCAGCTACAGCACCCCCCCAACAAACACCCAGGTGGCATGCTGGGAGCCCACCCCAGCATGCCAGTTGTCCCTGCAAGTGAAAAACCATCCTGCGAGGTGTTTTTTTTTAAACCCTGTGAAAACAGAAAACCATTCCTCATTGTGTCCATTGCCCCTTCCCCCAACCTGCACCCACCATCCGTGCACCCCACCTCCCCACAGACACCCTCACCCCATACTTACCTCCAGAGCCTGGCGCGACAATCTTCGGTGGAGCGGGAACACGTCTGTACTCTTCAAAGTCGACCACGAACTGAAGAAATGTCGGTAAGCTGTATAATGGCATAAATGTTTTTTTTTCAACTTAAGTGGATATCTCAGCCATTTTTGCAAATTTTAACACCAAATTTTCAACATGGGGGTCTTGGGACCCCACCTCATGAATTCAGTCACTGTCATCTGGTTATTTGGTCCCAAAAGGTGATTTCGCAGTCACTGCGCAGAATCACCTTTTGGGACCGATTAATGAAACTACAGTGTCACTGATCATGAAGTGGGCTCCCAAAAAGCCTATGTTGCAAATTTGGTGAAAAAATCCCCAAAAATGACTGTGTTATGAGCGTGCATTGTGCAGTTTCCATGCATACTTGTAACTTCACAAATCTGTAATATTTTCACTCCAGATTTTCAGCATTGGCATTTTTTCACACCTCCTTATGAACAGTACAGCTGTCATTTTTCACATCCTGGCTGAAATGTGTTTTCACACATCTGGCGCAGTCGCTGTGGGAAATCAGTGTTTGGAACAGATTAAGAAAATCACAGTGACATTGTTCATAAGAGGAGGTCCCAAAATGCCTATATTCAAAATTTGGTGACAAAAGTCCATAAAATGACTATGTTATGAGCTTGTGTTGCACAGTTTCCACTCACACCTCATAACTTTGAGAATTTGTAATATTTTCATTCAAGATTTTCAACATTGTCATTTTTGCACACCTCCTTATGAACAGTACAACTGTCATTTTTCACATTCTGCCCAAAATGTGTTTTCACACATCTGACGCACAATGGCCCGGTCGCTGTGGGAAATCAAAATTTGGGACAGATTAAGAAAATCATAGTGACACTGTTCATGAGAAAAGGTCACAAAGTGCCTATGTTGAAAATCTGGTGAAATAATTCCACTAAATGACTGTGCTATGAGCGTGCATTGTGCAGCTTCCATGTATGCTCGTAAGTTCGAACATTTTTTAATATTTTCACTCCAGATTTTCAACATTGCCATCTCTTCACACCTCCCTATGAATGGTACAGCTGTTATTTTTCACATCCTGCCCAAACTGTGTTTTCACACATCTTGCGCAGAATAGCTCAGGTGCTGTGGGAAATCAACGTTTGGGACAGATTCACAAAATCACAGTGCCACTGTTCATGAGCAGAGGTTCCATATGCTTTCATGAGGTGGGGGCCACAAAAAGGCCATGTTGAAAATTTGTAGTGCAAATAGCAAGAAACACCCAGGGCATTGGGGGGGGGTCTAACCATAATGTCCCACCCTGTAAAGACTGACAGGCATCAGTGGTGTGCCTTTGGATTGCCAGCTGTAATGCTCATGCCATTCCACTCCCACCCCCACCCTGAAGCCAGTGACAGGCATTGAGGTGTGCCTTGGACTCTTCGGCCCCAGAGTTCATCCCATTCTCCTATACTGCACACATTTCAGCATATGTCCTTATGGAATGGGGTGACTATAATGCCGAACACCCCAAGGCATACCTCAAAACTTGTCACTGTCTGCAGGATAGGGTGAGGTGAAATGGTGTGAGTGTTATGGGCAATGACCCAAAAGCACACCCCAATGCCTGTCCATCTCTGCAGGGTGGAGGTGGGGTTGGCATGAGTTCAATACTTCACAACCATTCCTATTCTGCATCTGTCTAACTCCTGCACTTCCAATGTTGATATCAGCAAACAAACATTTGGCATTGACAAATGCTTGTTAAAGACAGGTATAACCCTGACTTGTTTCCAGGAGCAGGACACAGTGCCAGAGCTAATGGAGAGATTGAAGAGGTGCAAGATAGGGGTGGCTAGAATGGAGGCACCAAGTTTGAGAATTCTAGGTTCCAGACCATCAGGACCAGTGCTGCCATAAAGAAACATAGTGCTGAGGATCTGTAGAATATCAGTTCTAGAGACAGGGCTGAGAAAACGGGGGGGCAGAGGGAGGCCTGGGGAGGGAGGGACAGAAGGAATTGCTGCATTGGAGGTCGAGGAAGGAGGGGAGGTAAAGAATGAGTTAAAGGTGTTGGCTATGCTATTGGAGTTGTTACAAGAGACATTGTCAATTAGCATGTCATGAGGGGCTTGAGAAGCACTGCGACCCAGAATGTGGTTAATATGTGCCCAGTACCTTTTCAGGTAATGGGCAGAGGCATGGAGAAGACTTCTATAGTAATTGCTTTTGGCAGCGCAGATTGCTTTCTTGCATGAGTTCCTAAGGGAGCGATAGGCAACAAAGTCAGAAAGAAGGGAGGAGGCTTTCCACGTGGCCCAGAGCTTGTCATGAGATTTAAGCAAGCGGAGAAAGGGGCTGGTCAACCACTTGGTGGGAAGGCCCCTAACCCTGTGCCTAAGGTAAGGAATGTGCTTGGACTGCAGTGAGTGCAATGTGTTGGATAAATACTCCACTGCCAGGTCAGTGTTGTCTGTGGTGAAAAGGGGAGACCAGTCAACCTGCTGGAGATCGGATAGAAAAGCCAAGGGATCAAAGGCAGAGAAGTCAGCCACAGAGATAATTTTAGGTGGGTATAAAAGGGGGCGGGCAGGCATCCAAGACACAGGTTACAGGAGAATGGTGGCTAATAGAGTCAGGCAACACAATAACTGAGAGGATCCTGTCTGGCCTAGTGGTGAGGACCCAGTCGAGCAGGGTGTGACTAGTGCCACTGCTGGAGTGCCTGGTAGGTTCAGTGACAAGCTGAGTTAGATATGGTAGCTAAGAAAAATTAACAAACAGTTTTCAGGTTGTCCAGTGGATACTCACAAACTGTAAAGTTCAGTCTTCCTCCTCATCTGAGGAATGTTTGGTGCCATCTTACGTGTACATACGCACTCAACAGGTCAGATCCTCTGCTCCCACAGTGCCATCCTCAGAGCGCAATAGTGTGACCAGGTAACAGACAGGGTAACCCTCCTGTCTGCTTTTGGGTCCAAATCACCTTTAGCCTCAAGTTCTGGGGGGATTCAAACTGTGAACCTTATGCTAGCATACCCAATGAACAAGCTCAGATACGTACCATCTTCGGGGATTGCGGTGCAATCTTTCACCAGGGCACCCAGCCAGGCTTCCAAAATTAACCCTTTTAACTCTATAAGAGACCTTAGGTATATTCTTACCTTTTTCCAAGCTTAGTAACACCATCAAGCTGTTGAACAGTTTTATCAGACTTAACCCCCTATATGTCACATGCAAAAAGAACTAGCAGACACCCAGGCAGTCTTTCAAAGAAAAGGTACTTTGCTAAAAAATGATAAGAATATGAAAAATGTAAACATAGAACAATATATCAAAGAGCTCACAATCACATAAAAGAACAAGGGAAAATTACAAAACAAAACTCCTACCACAATACATTTAGATCTTTGCTATCTAAGGTATTACCTCTGGAAGTACGTTTTAAAGTTAGATTAGAGAGCTGTGTCTCTCTAGAGTCCCAAAATGATATGACATTCATTTCAGACACAATTATCAGTTTAATTGTGTGTCTCCACACCCCTTCTATGAGTCATCGAGCGCCTCCTTTTAGAACATAAAATTACAAAAAATGATTTCCTACCAGGAAGTATGTTAATAATGTGACAACAGCAAAAACCCATTCCCAAATTGTGAGTCTTTGATCAACTAGTTCCTTTGATGTTTACAACCCTGCAGTCCATCACCCAGGTGTGAGATAGCCAGCAGGAATCAGCTAAATGATGTCCTGCTCCTGATGTAATAAAATGAATATTTAGTTTCCAATTTTAAAAGCATGAGGACATAAAAAAGGCCATAAAATGCAATTTTCTCAAGGAAGTTAATTACATTACAGAGATCTCCTGGTCAGTGTAATACATCCTGTGATTTCAGCTGCTGACACCTTGTAATTTAAAAGTGCCAAATCTCACAGACTGACATTTCATACACTGACCATTTATTTATACTACCAATATCATCCAATAATCATAACCAGCTAGCCAAGCGTCATACCGGTGTAGGTTATCAGTTTCTCCACACAGGCACCTGCTGCTTTTGGATTAACAAAGGAGTACATTTTGTCCTTAATAGAGAACTGCAACCAAGTTGAAAAGCAAGCTGAAATGGAACCACCAATTCCTTCAACTTTTTTTTATGAGTCCTTCAAAAGCTTTTCTACAGGTCCTGGTAGCGAAAAATAGGAAAGAAAATTCCACTGTCATCTATCACAATTGGACTATGCTCCTGAATTGCTTTTAAGATCCTGTCTTTGGTCGCCGATGAGTGCAGCACCATCAATTACATTCTTGGGCCTTCCTCCACTGAATGGGCTCTCTATGGAGAAATCTGGTAAGCATGAATCAGTCTTGGGGTGAACCATGGTCACAAAGACTCCAGTAGCCATCGCTCAAGAAATGTAGCAGCATCCTGTTCCTCTGTCCCCTCTGAAACCCCCAGAATTCATATATTAACCACACGAACAGCATTCTCAAGTTGTTCAATCCTGGAGCGCAGCAGGTTTTGCTCCTTCTTAGATGTCACAGTTGCTGCAAGAGGTTTTCCAGAATCCTTCTTTGCCACGTGTCCAGCCATATTTTCTACCTGGTTTTCAACCACCATTAAGCACTGCACATATGCATCCATTTTTTAATCCATATTCCTGATTGTCTTTGTCATGATATACACTGCCTGAGGCTTGCTTCAAGGGTTCTAGTTGTACACAGTCCATTTTAGCCACTGATTTTTTACATCCCATCTCACAAGTTTCACTCCAGACACCAACAAAATGTATCTCCAACAGTTCCTTCTGTGATTAGCACCAGAATGTGCTCTAACCTAATTAAATAATACCAAATCAAGGTGAAATTGTGGAGCTCAGTCTAAATGCATCTTATCAGCTAGGGTGCTAGCCATGCCCCTTTTTGTATAGGGTTTTATAGGAAAGGAAAAGCTGTGCTGCTGGCATGTAAGGAAAAACACTTCTACTCTGGCTCTGTTGCTTTAATTTAATAAAGGTTGAGTATACTATAGTCAGAACTGTTAGCATTCAAAGGAAGGTGCAACTTCTTCTAATAGAGAAATGTGATATACTGCATAGGATTTATCTACAGCTTTTCAAATTAGTAGGAAATATGAACTGAGTTGATACTGACTCCATATATGTATGTATGCACTCTTGCATGAGATTTTGGAGAAACAGAACCAGTGAGCTCAGGAACTGCTGAACTTGCTGCAGTCTGCATAGAATTTCATTAGGAGTCACAATTGCTCAGAAAAATATTTTCACCATTTAACTTACATTGTGAAGTTTTACTTTTATGGGGAAGGAAGGGAGGTGTGGTTAAACCAACTTTATAATATTTGTGTAGTAAGTAATACATTGCTCAATAAACATCAAGCAATTCAAAATATTTTTATAAGTTGATATTAAATGTGATATAGTATCATCGTGAACACTTTAAATATAGAAATAAGAAGCCTTTGCAAGTTTTCATTTACACTTACTGTTCCCGTGCAGATCAAATAAATTCAGTGAAATAACAACCTACTCATTTACATACGTAAGTTTGAACAGATTCAGGGACAAAAAACTTTTAAACCTATAGCCTCAGTTTCCTAATTTATGTATGCATTCAGTGTACTTCATGATCCAAATATAATTTAAAAATACATATCTTCTCATGCTGGGGCATTCCATTCTTAATATATTTTGCAGTTTAGACTACATTACAGATAGCATTGTCTAACTCTGTTATGCCATCAGATAATCAACATCATATACTTTAAGCAAAGCAAAATGGTTATATTAAATGCACGCTGAAAATAGAATTAAAAATCTACTTTTTGACCTTAGGTCTTCTTCAGGAAATATCTAAAAGTGAAAAAAAACACAAAGTTAATGTGAAATTCTATGCAGACTGCAGCAAGTTCAGCAATTCCTGAGCTCACTGGTTCTGTTTCTCCAAAACCTCAATCAAGAGTGCATACATACATACATACATACTGTATATGGAGTCATATACTTCACTGAACTTGTGAATTATTCCTTTCCCAATCAGAATTATTTTCCTAGAATATACTGATTATATACCTTACTCCTATTTTAGCAGCTGAATTATTTTGGGACTAAAATCTAAATGTTTACAGTTGCAAGACATCAACATCTATATTGCAGCTGCAGCTGTTAATACTTGAAAGACAAGTTACTAAAAGTAACCTTTAAAAGGAAAGACTTACAGTATATATGCTGTGGAATTAAAGTCTGTGTACAGTATGTCTGATGTATCCCTACTGTTATCTCTTTACCAAGGATACACCTGGAAATAAATCACTGGATCAGTGGGCCTTCTTGACCAAAACAAACATTTACAGAACAGCTCTCCTAAATGTATCAGAGAACAGACAGGGGAAGAGGGGATGGATACATATCCATTTACAGAGAACAGAGTCCACTAGGGGTTGGAGGACAATAATGAAAACAAGGTGATGGAGCTAGGTGGGATTCAAACAGGGGTACTTAAGGAATTGATCATTGTGCTAGCCGTCCCACTGGCAAAGCTATTTAGCAATTCATTGGAGTCGAGGTGGTTCCAGAGGATTGGAGGGGGGCCCATGTGGTCCTTCTGCACAAGAGTGGCAGCTGGGAGGGGGCAGTAATTATAGGCCATTCAGTCTTACATCAGTGGTGGGAAAGTTAATTGAGTCCCTCATGAAGGAGAGACTGATGGAATACTTATAGACACAAGACACCAGCAGAACGGCTTCACAGGGGGAGGTCATGTCGAGTAAATTTCATAGCATTCTCTGTGTAACTAGGGAGGTAGATTGGGGAGGGCTGTGGATGTGGCCTATCTGGACTTCAGTAAGGCCTTTGACACTGTTCCACACAGGAGGCTGATTAAGAAACTTAGTAGCCTGGGTGTGCAGGAAGAAGGTGGTATGCTAGTTATCAAATTGGTTGAAAGATAGGAGGCGGAAGATGGGGGTAAACAACAGTCACTTGGAGGACATGACAGTGACTAGTACAGTACCATGGGGATTGGTACTGGGCCCTGTCCTCTTCAACATCTTCATAAGTGATATGGTTGAGGAACTAGAGGGGAAGGAGTGTCTCTTTGCAGATGATACAAACATCTGCAACAGGGTGGACAGCCAGGAGGGGCTTGAGAGAATGCAAAGAGATCTGGAGAATCAAGAGGAGTGGACTAGGGTGTGGCAGCTGGGTTTCAATGCCAAAAAGTACAAAGTCATGCACCTAGGGCGGGGAAACCCAGGGGCTGTGTATAAGATGTGGGTGAAGTATTTATAGTTACCAAGCAAGAATGGTTCCTTGGGTGATCAAATCCGAGGATCTCAAGGTGGCAGGGCAGGTGAAAGGGCAGCAGACAAGGTGAGCAGGATACTTAAGGAGGGGGATCTCTAACAGGAGAAGGGAGGTGGTGTTGCCCCCGTATCACTCACTTATGAGACCCCACCTGGAGTACTGTGTTCAGTTCTGGAGGTTTCACCTGTGCAAGAACGTTGACAGGATGGATGCGGTCCAGAGGAGGGCTACCAAAATGATGTGGGTAGGGGTGCACAAGAAACCATAAGAAGAGGCTGCAGGAACTCAACATGTGTTCCATAAAGGAGAGGAGAGTGAGAAGGGACATGATTGAGACTTACAAGTATTTCATTGGGGTGAACAGGGTGCAGGAGGAGAGCCTCTTTAATAGGAGTCTAGTTAAGATTTTCTCTTTGTTCATCTGTCAGTGCTGGTATGTTGATCTTATTTAAAAATTCTTGCACTTTTTGTCTATGCTCCTGACCCCCTTCCCTGACATACAGGTCAGCATAAAACTGGCCAAACTGTTTAGCTATTTCTTTGGGACAAACCTCACATTCTCCCTATCCCCCCTTTTTTGAAGTCCCTGTATGTACCTGTCCAACTGTACCTACTGCAGTCTGAAAGCTAGTAGTTGGCTACTTCATTTTTCATTTTTGTGTTTGCGTGCATGCACAAGAAACACGTTGCGTCAGCTTCTTTCAGTAGCGGGTTATGGAGGCGTGGCAGTGTTGTGGCGAATGGCAGCAGTCCATTTTAGGACTGGCCTCTGCTGCTCCAATACAGGAGCATGCTGTCGATGACAGTAGTTAATAAGCATGCCACTATGCTCAAATAAATTGACTGCTGCAATCAGGGAGCGCCTCATCACTGAACAATCAGTTGTGTTTGTGGGGTGGTCCCTGACTGCAGCAGTCAATTACAGCTGCATTGTCTGGTGTCCTCTTTCAATAAACATGGTGACGGCTTCTCCATCGGCCTCTCACAGTCCCCACAAAGCCAATGGACAACCACCGCCCACCTCTCCCAGTTCCTGTTAAAGCCAATGGGGGTGCCCAATCCTCCTGTTGGCATGCCCCTCCCAGTTCATCTGCCGACAGGAGTAGCTCAATCACTGTCGGCATTATACCCATTTGTTGTGTGCGGTGCCCAATCCTATGGCTCATGCACACTCACCCCAAGCACACTGTATGGCCAATAGGGGTGCCCAATCCCCATTGGCTCTACTCCCCCCCAAACAAACATCCAGGTGGCATGCTGGGAGCCCACCCCAGCATGCCAAAAGTCCTGCGGTGTCTTGTTTTTAAATCCCTTTGACAAAAAAGAAAACAGTCCATTGTTGAGTCTCTTGCCCCCTCCACCTCCCCCAACCCACAACCACCTTCTGCGCACCCCACCTCCCCACACACACCCCTCGTCCCATACTTACCTCCAGAGCCCAGAGCGATGATCTGTGGTGGAGCAGGAATACGTCTGCACTCTTCAAAGCTGGCCACAAACTGAAGAAATGCCAGTAAGCTGTATAATGGCATAAATGGTTTTTTTTCAACTTATGTGGATATCTCAGCCATTTTTTTGACTCTTGGCACTAAATTTTCAACACGGGGTTCTTGGGACCCCTCCTCATGAGTTCAGTCACTGTCGTGGTGTTATTTGATCCCGAAAGGTGATTTTGCTGTCACTATGTGGAATCACCTTTTGGGACAGAATAACAAAATGACAATGGTGTCACTGTTCATGAGGTGGACTCTCAAAAAGCCTATGTTGCAAATTTGATGAAATAAAATCCAAAAATGACTGTGTTACGAGCATGCATTACGCAGTTTCCACACACACTCATAAGTTCACTCCAGATTTTCAACATTAGCATTTTCTCACACCTCCTTATAAACAGTACAGCTGTCATTTTTCATATCCTGGCTGAAATGTGTTTTCACACTTCTGGTGCAGAATAGCACTGTCGCTGTGGGAAATCAGTGTTCAGGACAGATTAAGAAAATCACAATGGCACTGATCATGAGAAGGGGTCCTACAATGCCTATGTTGAAAATTTGGTGACAAAAGTCCATAAAATGACTGTGTTACGAGCGTGCATTGCGCAGTTTCCACAGAGTTTCCACGCATCCTCATAACTTCATGAATTTGTAATATTTTCTCTCCAGATTATCAACATTGGCATTTTTCCACACCTCCTTATGAACAGTACAGCTGTCATTTTACACATCCTGGCCAAAATGTGTTTTCACACTTCCGGCGCAGAATATCGCAGGTCGCTGTCGGAAATCAGTGTTTGGGACAGATTAAGAAAATCACAGTGACACTGCTCATGAGCAGAGGTCCTAAAATGCCTATGTTGAAACTGCAGACTGACAGGCATCAGGGGTGTGCCTTTGGATTGCTGACTGTAATGCTCATACCATTCCAACCCCACCCCCCACCCTGAAACCAGTGACAGGCATCAAGGTGTGCCTTGGACTCTTCAGCCCCAGACTTCACCCCATTCTCCTATACTGCACCCATTTCAGTGTATGTCCTCATGAAATGGGGTGACTGTGAAACCGAACACCCAAGGCATACCTCAACACTTGTCGGTGTCTACAGGACAGGATGAGGTGAAATGCCATGAGCATTATGGGCGACGACCCAAAGGCACACTCCCAATGCCTATCCATCTCTGAAGGGTAGAGGTGGGGTTGGCAAGAGTTCAGTACTTCACTGCCATTCCTATTCTGCATCTCTCTAACTCCTGCACGTCCAATGCTAATATCAACAAGCAAACATTTGGCATTGACAAATGCTTGTTGCAGTAGGCTTGCTGTATGAATCAGAGGTGTGTTTCCACCTCTCTAATGCCTAACTTATTGAGCTCTTTCCTCACCTTCTTAATTTGCTCTAAAACATTCTTCCATCCTGTTTGTTTATACTTGAGTTCAAGAGCAGTGAGACACTCTTTGAAGGCATTCTGTGCCTCTGCCACATGTTTTTTCTTAAGAGTTCCATATGTAATCATATGTCCTTTGAAGCTGTCCTTTGTCGTTTGGGGATTGGAATCTGCTTCTCTGTTAAACTGCATATAGGTGGAGATAACCTCCCTCACCTTTGAGCAAAAAAATCTCATCATTTAGGTACCATGCATTCAGTCTCTGGAGTGTTCTGTCCTGTTCATAACCTGTCTGGAATTCTAGTAGCACAGGGGCATAGTCCGATATAGAGACTAGACCTATGTCACATATATTGATCCTGGGACACATTGTTTTGGGGGTATAGAATCTGTTGTGGAAGTAACTGTTGTTAGGTGCAGAAAAAAATGTGTAGTTCCTCCCCAATGGATTTGCCTCCCTCCGTGGGTCTATAAGTCCAAGTTCCCCACTCAGGGTACTCAACATTCTGTCTGCCACACACTATACATCTTGGGCCCTCCAGGAGTGGTCTATACTGGGACTCTCCCCTGAGTTCCAGTCCCAACTTAATATAAACTCTCCCACTAAAAGGGAAAATAATTTACTAAAAAACACCCTGAAAAATCAGGTGTTGTTGGGGTAGAGCTGTATACACAGACAATATGCATCACTGTCTATCCTTCTGTGAGAGTAGCTATTGCAATACGCTCATCTCTACAGTATCTGCATAGGTGTAGGTTATTTGCCAGGGGACCCACTTCTTAATGAATATTGTGACCCCCCCACTCATTTACATCTTGGGTGGGAGGCCACAATCTCCTGTCCCACCCAGCTACACCAGAGTTTCAGGTGCTCCTGAGTATTAACCTTGTTTCCTGGAGCAGCCCTACATCACAGCAGTTGTCCCTAAGCTGCCTTAGTATTCTCACCCTTTCCACTATGGACCCCAGTCCCTTGACATTATAGGTAATTACCCTTAGTGGTGTGATTAAATTACAGCAGTTCTGCATGCCATCATGTAAAGTAGATATTCATACCAGTTTCGGTGACCTCTCTCTCTCTCCCCGTGTCTCTCCCTCTCTCTCTCTCCCTCTCTCTCTCTCTATCTATCTTTCATGAGGTTTGACCTTTGCCTTAGGGGGCCACCCTACTCACTGAGTGGCCCAAGAACCCTCCTACTGCAAAGTTTAGCCCCTTATGGGCTTGCTGTTCTGCTTCTGCCTGTCCTGTTTGATAGTACATTCATCCGGTTTAAATAAAAAAACATATAAATCGCACACTGTACAATAACAGTAAGAGATTTTAACCTTGAACTAGTAATGAGAACAAAATTTGTACAGATCTACACAAAATAATCCTGACCCTTGTAGGTGGACATTGGGCCATGTAACCCTTGAAGGAGAGCAACACCACTACATGTGAGAAAATTGGTTCCTGAGAACCCTGGAGGGAACCTCTCCTCTCCTGGGACTTCTCATAGATGCCCTCCTAGAAGCCAACAGGCAGCTGAGGGTGAGTCCCCCCTGGAGCAGCTGGAGAGCTGAGACCTCCGGAGCATCTCCCTAGCAACCACTGCTCCACCAGCCCCATTCCCAACTGGTTACATGGCAATATAAATGGGCACAGGAACCTGATTGATTGCATTGTGAATGAGAGGAGGACATACCTCTCAACCTCCTGCCTCATAAATCAGGGACAAGGATTAAAAAATCAGGGACAAAGACCCAAAATCAGGGACACATTTTTAAAATTGATGCTATCCACTCAGGAAGCTGGCAGAATAAGGAACACAGTGTATAATACATTTTCTGAAGAATAAGAAATATGCAACTGTATTGTTTGACATAATTTTATTCTTTCAATCATCACTGTTTAATCAAGGGAACACAGATTTTAGGAGGGACAGAGTAAAATTTTGAGGTGAAATCAGGGACAGCCCTGAAAATCAAGGACACGTGGGAGGTATGGAGGAGGCCTCTATCAGTCTGGCCTCTGTGTACATATTATTTAGTTGTGGGACTTGTGGCCTTAATGTCAACATTTCACACACACACACACACCACCCCAGCAGCACTATTTTTTTGTATTGGTTGCCCTGATCAGTGCCCAACCCCTGCAGCAATCCATCATTTCCCCTTTCCCATGTCCCAATCCTCCCTCTTCACCTCTCTCACCTTGAGTTTACACTTTTTAATGCACCTTGGTGTTTCTAACTGTGGGTTACATTTACTTAAGCAGAGTTCAGGAGAAAGCATAAGCCCAGGAAAAAACACACACACAGTTCTAAAACAGTCTTTTCTCTCATCTGGTTCCAGTTTTCTCCCCAGAGTCATTGTCCCAGTTCTGAGAAACCCGTGTGGTTTAACATGGATCACGTGTTCATACGTGATTCACTGGTGTGCCCTCTTAACCTCATGGCCCCATCCTCCTCCTGCATTTGCCATCCTGACAGTTTTTCATCCACCAAGGTGCTGCAGTCATCATTGTGGTTCAGTGCATCTGGGCAGGAAAAAACAATTGGGGGGGGGTAATGATTCAATATGCACTGTCTAGATTGTCTTTCTAAGTGGTTCTGCCCATTATAAGTAACTCCCAATTCAAGGGTCACAGTCCCAGCGGCTTAACCAAATCCATCTCTTGCATTGAACCCCACATATATCCTGTTTTGCCAACCGGGGGGGGGGCGTGCCATCTATATGGGAGTGCCCAGCTCCCGCTAATGTCAGGGAGAATAGAAAAAAAACTAGGCAACCCATGTCCCCAGTAAGTCATGTCCCTACATTGTCCTTGCCCCTCAAGGATTTGCAAGCAGCTGTTTGTGTTTTACTGCACAGTTCAGAGCAATTAAATCTGGTTGGGGGGTGAGGTTCTGCCTGCCGGTCCAGTGGGCACAGTATTATGGGGCGGTCCAATGGGGGGTCAAAACGGTTCACATGGTGAGCCTAAGGGGGTGCCATCCCAAAAGAGTCACACTGAATTTATCTCAGCACTCTTGCAACTGCTTCTGTTGCAATAGGTTTTTGACCCATTTCTTGAGGTCTGTTCTGGCAAAATCTACCAATGTTGAGATCTTGGGTCCCTTTGCACCATTCTGTTTTATGTCCACTGACCAGGATACAGTAGCTGCTGTAGAATATTCTCATAGGTCTCAATGGGAAGATCTGGAATTCCTAAATCCACTATTGTAAGGAATTTGCTTGCTTAGACAAGATTATCGTAAAGAACTGGCCCTTTGCCCCTCTTCGTCATGTATCTAAGTTGTGCTTTAATTTGTTTTTCCCTCAGCGCTCTAATAATGTCATGCACTTGTTTGTGCTGCTTCGGCATTGTGGGAGGGAAGTTCTGTTCAACATACACTCCCTGTTCATTGAAATTTAAGTCTTTTTTCACCCAGTCATTTTGCAAAAGCTGCTCTTTGATAGGACATTTCAAGAATTTGGCTGTAATTGAGTGTGGTGGAGCACCCAGCTTGGGCTTGGGGCTGAGAGCTCTATGGGTCTGCTCAGTATCAATGAGGAAGCTCTCCGGCAGCCCTAATTCCATCTTTAGCCAGGTGATCAGGAAACTGTTGAGGTCAGGTTGCTCACAGTCCTCAGGGAAACTGAAAAACCTCAGGTTTGTGTGCCTTCCGTAAGCTTCTGCATCCTCTGATCATTCAGTTAATTTGTGCTCCGTCCTGCATAGGTATAGGACCATGTGGCCCATGCTGCTAGTCTCATCCCTCAGCTCTGAGACTGCTTCTTCCACCGCAATCATTCTTTGCTCCAGTTTCCTGAAGTCCCTTTTGATTCCTGTCACTTTGCAGTCAATCCTCTACAACATTTTCAGAATCGCTGCTGAGCCGACTCTATTGAGAGTCAAGCCATGCACTAGTTCTTCCTCCTCTACCCCTCCCCTACCCACCCACCCACCCAACGGTACAGTCAGAGACCCTGGAGATGAGTTGCTGAGGCTGTGGCATCTGGATGTAGATTCTGATTGTTGTTGCGAGCTCAATAGCTGTCTTTTGTGGGTCAGCCCTATTTCTCCTATGGAGTTCTGTTCAAATATCAATGTTTGGTGCTGGGTAGAGTGCAAATGGATAGTGATTTCTCTGTATGAAACTCAGAGCTTATTTCTAAGCCACCACTTTCCTCAGTGATGTCACTGGAAGTCCTACTTTGTTTTTTTTAAAAAGCTGACATGTTCATAGCCAGCAAAATGTTAATTCACCCTGCAAAAACTATGCATAGTGACACTTCACCAGTACTTTCACTGGTGACATGCTGCTATGCATAGACTTTACCAGTTGATGTAGGCACTTCACCAACACTTTCACTGGCAACATGTTGCTATGCACACACTTTACCAGATGATGTAGGCACTTCACCAGGTGAAGAACTATGAGAAGTGGCACTTTGTACCATGTGAAGTTGGGAACCTTTGTGAAGATGTTCACAAAGCATTATTGCCTGACCTTGCCCACCTCTATTCAATTGTTTCTGACCTTTGAGAAAGCAAGATCGAGCCCCTATACCATAGAGAAAAGAGGGGTGACGTGTGACTGGTTGGTATCTCTTTTCTAACTTATTCGAAAGGAGTTTGCACTTGCAGGCTTAGATGATGTAGCAAGGGTAACCAATCCCACATAGCAAGTGCTGAGTCAGGAAGCAGCCACACACAAGCAGACCAACCAGTCTAAAAATAATTTCAAGGCAATTGAGATGTCTCAGTTGAGAAATGTGTATTTATCACACAAAGTGCAATAATACAACTAACAGGCCAATGATATATAGCACTATATATATATATATATATATACACATATACATACATACATATATATATATATATATATATATATATATATATATATATAGAAGTGGCCACGCCCTATAGTTAGATTGAGTAGGTACTTTAATGTTAAACCTCAATTTTGCACGTTAATAACTTTGCAACTGTTCAGCAGATTTGCACAAAATTTGGAATGCATGGTCTGGTATTGTAGATCTCTTGATTTACCAAGTTGTGTTTAGTCGGACTTACAGTTTCTGAGCAGCAAAACGCTAAAAAACATGTTTTTTTTTGCCACGTTTGACATTTTTTGCCCACGGCACTGCGACCACATTGTGTGGTCTTTTGGTCTGAAATTTGGAATGTAGAAAGAGTTTGGGTCAAGGAACAAGGAACAATCCAGCATTGATTTGGTAAAGCAATATTAATCTGTTTCAAAGTTATTTAATTTTTAATTTATGGGTTCTGAGCATGCTCAGTTCACTCCAAGATTTATATGTATATTTTTCAGAATAGGATTGGTCTCACGGTCAAAGATTTTGTCAGTTTGTAGACTACGATTTTAAAAAATCCTAGTCCATCAGAAAAATTCCTTGTCTGTGAGCCGCCATCTTGTTTTCAGTTTTTCCACAAAATATTGTAGCTTTCTCCACAGGTGAATTTTGCGCCAAATGAGGCATGGGTTTTGTTCAGGGTGATGCACTCTACAAAGCCATGCCTTTGGTTTAGCTCATTCTGGTCAAAAAGTAGCCTTTTAAAATTTAAAAATTCTTTGACCACAACTCACTAATGATCCTAGTCTGCGAGCTGTCAAAATCCTAGTCCGCAAGATGATCTTCGTTTGCGAGCCTACAAAATCCTTGTCCATCAGTTTGTGACCAGATGGCCCTTCTTGTGGACCAGGATCAAGCTGACGGTGAAGGATTTTGCTACCTCACGAAAGAGGATCACCTGGCAGACTAGGATTTTGTCAGCTTGCAGACCAGGATTGGGTTTTTGAATCCTCTTTCGCGAGGTGACACAATCGCAGTCTGCAAGCTGTCAAAACCCTAGTCTGCCAGCCAATCCTCTTTCGTGAGGCTGCAAAATCCTTGTCCGTCACTTTGTGATCAGATGGACAAAATCTGACAGTCGAGGATTTCTCGCGGATGGGGTTTGATCTGACGGTCAAGGATTTTGCTACCTCGCAGACTAGGAATTTTTAAAGATGTAAAACTTTACCATTGCATTGCTAATCAACGGTTTGGTCTTTTTACTTGCAATTTTCAGAGTATTGAGGGGATGCCCTACTGGTGTGAATTATGCTATTTAGGTGTTGGAAAATTAAGCTGTTCCATAGGTATGCCATCAAGTTAAGATTTTCTCTATAGGATAACATTGTGGCACCCATTGCACTTTTTGGCACCCATATCTTGGAAACGAAGCGAGATACAGACTTTTCACTACTGGTAGCTTAGATCACCTCCAGGTGATCTAAGCTACTGAAACAAGATTGGAGACCGTAGACTACATCTGCAGTAGAATTTTTTTCATAGGTTGTGTGGTTAATGAGATATTGGCAAATTAGTGTCACAAGGGTTCAAAGGGTACCTTTTTCAGTGCTTTTTGGTGCCCATAGCTCGTAAATGATGCAAGATATAGATTTGTTTGACTGTCGCAGTTACAACATTTAAATTTTTTTTCTAGCTGCCATGGTTTCTGAGATATAAGCAAATTAGTGTTACAAGGGTTCCTTGCTCTATAGGGCTGCTGTATGGCTCTGTAGCTATGTGTAAGTGGGAGCTCAGGGCCCAGAGGGCAGCTCCCAAAGATGCATATTGTTATGCACAAAGGCAGTTTGAGGAGGCGGGGCCCAAAGGGTCTCACACTCCCACCACCACATGCTATTTACTACTTATATTACACTTTTCCAAAAAGTAAGGAAATTCATTGAAAAAAACTGCATTTAATGCATCAGTTAGGGTTAAAGCAACAAAAGTGAGGAAATGAGATGCTAGGATTGAGCTCCTAACCCTCCCCAACATCACACACCCCCATCCTCTACAGACTGACAGACACCGGGGTGTGCCATGGGGTCGTGAGGCCTAACTCTTACCCCATTCTCTTTTACTGTAGCATGTCAACCTGTTTACACATGGACTGGGATGAGAGTTGGACCACATGGCCATCTTTCTTCAGAACCTCGTCTGTAACCTGTGTCTGTCAGTCTGTGGAAGACAAAGTGCTGTATGAGTGTGGGGGGTTAGAAACTCCAACTCTTTATCTCATTTCCTCACTTTTGTACTGACTAACTGGTGCATTAAATACAGATTTTACAATGAATATATATATAGACAGTATGCAAGTACACACTCACCACAGGCCCTGAACGAAGCTCTACATGAGCAAAGCACCACAGTCTGTAGTGAGTGCTTACATGAGTCTTGTACATATACTGCTGTCAGAGGGTAACACCCATTTAGGGTGGCAGGCATGGGGCATCTCTAATGTGGTCATGAGGGGATGGTCTGGAAGCTGTCATCATCCAGGTTTGGGGCAAATGAATGTCCCAAGGCAGAGTTACATGTCCAAGAATGCAAGTTTACTCACCTGGTAAAGGTGATTGTATCTTGTAGGAACATCAATCAATCAGTCTTTTATTTGTATGCTGGAAGGTATGTGAGCAAAAATGCCCATTGTCACAAACGTCCAGTGTAGGAAATACAACAAATGAACAAATACACAGGCCAATGGAATACACAGGGCATACAATGAACTACTTATGACAGCCTCACAGCACTCCCACATTCTTTATAGACTGGGGTTATGCTCACCTCATAGGTTAATTGTGCACATGTGACTTCTGAGAAATAAATCTGATCTCCTAAGGCTGTGTGCAGTCCCAGAGGAAGCCAGCTGGATTCTTCCCAAGCTGTGGAAAACATTATGCCTGAAAAAGTAACCTGATTATCTCTAACTATTAAGATCTGTAATAGTTTATTTATTTATGGCATTTTGGTAATTGGGTAAGCCCGCTGAAACCATAGCAAATGAAGACTGGCTGGACTTGGATCAACCATACACAGTTATTCTTTTTATTGACAGAATTACAGTACATACAGGTTTGAAAACCAGCCCATACATCATGCTGGTGAAGAACTCTGAATGGTTACTCTGTACTGATGGTCTGATCTCTGACTCTGGGAGGCCTGCAGAGGAATATTCTTACAATCACCTTTACCAGGTGAGTAAACTAACAGTGTAGATCACATTCGTCTATGGCACATAGAAACATAGAAACATAGAATTTGACGGCAGATAAGGACCGCTTGGCCCACCTAGTCTGCCCATTTTCCTACCTAACAGATAAGCTGCAGATCCTAGTTAACCAACAGCTTACTTCCTCTTACCCGCCCCTAGGACTGCCTTATGCCTGTCCCATGCATTCTTGAAGTCCCCCCACTGTTCTTGACTCCACGACCTCCTCAGGGAGGCTGTTCCATGCATCCACAACCCTCTCTGTGGAAAAATACTTCCTAACATTACCCCTGAGCCATCCCCCCCATCTTCAAATTGTGCCCCCTTGTTCTTGCACATCTCTTTTTCTGGAAGATGCTACCCTCTTGGACTTTGTTAATTTTCTTGAGGTGCTTGAAAGTTTCTATCATGTCTGCAAAGAGACATACTTTTCCTTCCAGTTCCTCTGCAATGTCACTTATAAAGACATTAAACAGGACCGGTCCCAGTACTGAACCCTGCGGTACCCCCACTAGTAACCTTCCTTTCTTCACTGTGTACTCCATTTACTACTACCCTTTGTGTCCTGTTGTCTAGCCAATTTTTTTATCCAGGCTACCACCTTGGGACCCATTCCAAGGCTGGCTATCTTGTGTATTAATCTTTTGTGTGGGACTGTATCAAATGCCTTGCAAAAATCTAGGTAGGCCATGTCCACAGCCCCTCCCTGGTCTACTACTTTGGTCACCCAGTCAAAGAAATCTATTAGATTCATCTGACATGACCTTCCCATCGTGAATCCATGCTGCCTTGGGTACTGTGCCCCACTGGCCTCTAGGTACTCAACAATTCTTTCCTTCAGAAGTGATTCCATCATTTTCCCTACCACTGAGGTCAAACTAACTGGTCTGTAGTTTCCTGCCTCTGTCCTGCTCCCACTTTTGTGAAGAGGAATCACATCTGCCCTCCTCCAGTCCTCGGGTACCACCCCATCCTCCCATGATTTGTTAAAGAGGTATTCAGCGATGTCACTAGTTCTACCCTTAGTTCTTTTAGAATTCTTGGGTGAATCCCATCAGGCCCCATTGCTTTGTCCACCTTCAATTTTATTAGTTCTTTCAGAACCCTTTCTTCTGTAAATGGACTGGTATCGACCCCCATCTTCAGAGTGTTTCTCTTGTTTGGTTTAGGTAACTCCCCCTCCTCTTCCTTTGTGAATACTGAGCAGAAATATTCATTCAGTATCCCTGCTTTTTCACTGTCACCCTCTACCCACATTTCCTCCCCTTTATTAAGCTTCAGTATCCCTCCTTTGGTCTTTCTTCGCTCCCTAATGTACCTATAAAAGGTCTTATCCCCCTTCTTAACAGAACTGGCTATCCTTTCCTCGGTTTGGGCCTTTGCTATTCTGACTGCCTTCCCAGCCTCTTTCTGCTTTAACTGATAAAGTTCTCTGTCCTGTTCCTTCTGTGTTTCCTTATATTTCCTGAATGCTGTCCTTTTCTCCTTAACCTTCCCTGCCACCTCTTTTGCGAACCATAGCGTTTTTTTCCTTCATTGTGTTTTATTGATTTGCTTTACACAAAGGCTTGTTGCCTCTGTGATAGCTGTTTTGATCACTCCCCATTGTTCCTCCACCCCTCCTTCTTGCCTGTTTGCTGAGTGCTTTCTGGGCACTCTCTCATTTTCCCAAGTCAACCCTCCTAAAGTCTAGTACTTTTGCTTTTGTGAGCTTGATTGTATGGCTGTGTTTTATATGAACCACACTGTTTGGTGGTCGCTTGTTCCCAGATAGCTACCCACTTCTAAATCTGAGATTCTTTCTCCATCCCCATTTGAAAGTACCAGGTCTAAGATTGCTCCTTCCCGAGTGGGTTCCGATACTAGCTGTCTGAGGCATGCCCTCTGTAGGGCATCAAGAATGACCCTGCTCTTGGATGTGCCTGCAGCAAAGGTGCTCCAGTTAACATCTGGCATATTCAGGTCCCCCATCAACAATATCTCCCCTTTTTCTGCCATTCTAAGAAAGCCTTCTATTATTTCCTTGTCCATTCTGTCCCCCTGAGATGGGGGTCTGTATACAACCCCCATGCAGATTGTGGTGCCATTTCCTGTCTCCAGGATGACCCAAAGTGCCTCATCTGTTCCCTGTTTACTCTTTAGTTCTGTTGCTTTGATCCCTTCCTTTACATGGAGAGCTACTCCTCCTCCTCTTTTACCCTCCTGTCCCTCCTGCAGATTGTGTATCCTGGTATGTTGACATCCCAGTCATGGTTCTCTGTGTACCATGTTTCTGTGACTGCCACAATATCCAGGCAACCCTCTTCCATCAAGGCCACTAGTTCAGGAGCTTGTTACACAGACTACGGGCATTGGTACTCATCACCCTCCACTTTTGATAGCCTTACCCCTTTAGCCCCATTTCTGTCCTTACTGCCTTTGCCTTTTTACATTTAAATCTGTTCTGCTCTCTAATAACTTCTGTACCTTGGTGTTTACCTCACTAATCACCATGTTTTTTGGGGAAGCTCAGATTTCCTTGCTTCTTTCAGTGCCTCCCCTTGGCTGGTTTAAATGCTCCCAATAACATTTAAACCTCTCACCTAGGATCCTGGTTTCTCCCCTGGACAGGTGCAGACCATCGCACCAGTATGGTCTGCATCCCTCCAGGTGGCTCCCAGTCCCCAATGAAGCCAAAACCCTGAGCTCCACACCAGTTTTCAACCACTCATTGAATTCCCTGGTGAGAAGTACCTAGCATCTCCCTTGCCATAGACAGGCAGCACCTCCGAGAAGGTTACCGTGTCGCTACTTGTCTAAGGCCCCTTCCAACTCTACAAACTCCTCTTGCACTGCTCTGATCCCATTCCTAGCCAGGTCATTTGTCCCTAGGTGGACAATGACATCCAGCTCCCTCCCTCATGCAGCTCCTCCCACGATCCTGAGGATTCGCTTCCTGTCCCTCCAAGCCGTGGTGCCAGGAAGGCACCTTACCTCCCTCTCCTCTTCCTCCCCAATTTCTACCCCCCTAATGATTGAGTCCCCCACCAGGAGTTGTTTCCTTCCCCTGTGGGGTCCCATGCCACCCTCCTTTGGGTCTCCTTTGTGAAGGTTCCCAGCATCCTCCTTGGTCTCCACTGCAGGTGCCTCCATGGAGGAAACACTATCCACCAGAAGAGTGAATGAATTGTGGAGAGGTACAGCTGGAGGGATGCAACTCTGTTCCACCACCCTCTCCCTCCTTGAGCCCACCCTGGTCCAGCCTCTCCTCTTTCTTGGCAACCTCTGAGGTAGTGGCATTGGCCCTGGTGGTCCCTGGGTGGGGGAGGAGGTTTCATGAATCCTAGCCAGGTCAGCCTGGAGACGGGCAACCTCCTCTCTTGGACAAGAGAGGTGTCTGCAAATAGGGTAGCATCGCAGCCTCCAGAATGTCTCCTGGAACACTGCTGCCCCACAGCCATTGCACTACACCACTCCTATCATGTCTTATTTTGTGTCCCCTCTACTGTTTCTCTGGATGCTTACTTTCTCCTCTCCTTACAACTCTCATCCTTCCTGTTCTGGGACAGCAACTTCCTATCTTCTTCAGTAGCCTCCTTCTTCCTTGCTCAATATCAGACCACCAGCAGCTGGGGGGGGGGAGAGTGAGCTACTTTTTCTACTTTAGGGTTGACAAAACCAATGTTTCTCTATGATCCTTTCCTTCCTGCCGCCAAACAGGAAGTTCCTGTTGACAGTCAAATCCAGTGGCTATAAAAGTAGAACTGGCTTTGGGTAGGTGGGTGGAGGAGAGGGATGGAGGGCAATTAGTAAGAAAAAAGGCTAGCAACAGGAAGTTGTAATTTGACTCACCTGCTTTTATAGTGTCTAAACCACACCCCCAGGTAAGCTCTCTTTCCTCCTACTGGTTTAGCAAAGTCAGCTGATACAGTACCCTTCACTGCACGGAATACACTTCCCTTACAGACTGGTCATGCCAAAACGGTAATGAGAAACAGGGTAAGGAGACCAGAGTATGGGAAGACTGTGCAACTGCATTGAGTACTTTTCTGCCAGAATTGGCTTTGTTGAACTACAGAATGTCCTGTCTCTAATGCTTTGTGAGTGTATGAATAGACAACCACGTTGCAGCCTCACAGAGCTCTTGCACTGTAACATAGTTTTGCTCTCACCATTATGTGGCAACTGCCCTGGTAGAGTGTGTTTTGATTCCTTTGGGGGGGCGGACTTGTAAGCCACTCTGTATGCTTCTTGTATGGCATGCTTAAGCCACCTAGTTATTGTGGCTTTGGAGGCTGCCATCCAGGTCTTTGATGAAGATAAAGTCTTTCTGTTTTTCTGGTGGTTGGGGACTTGTTGATGTAAGTT
Organism: Neoceratodus forsteri; assembly: GCA_016271365.2. NCBI lineage: Eukaryota > Metazoa > Chordata > Ceratodontiformes > Ceratodontidae > Neoceratodus > Neoceratodus forsteri. The sequence goes on from CM057451.1 coordinate 766,461,992, forward strand.
GATATGGTGCGTTTCAAGTTGTGAGTGGATACAATTGTTACTTTTTGCTGGTCAGACCCTGGAAGAAAGCTGGGAGTTCCAGGGCCTGAGCCTCACGGAATGGTGAAGCTACCATTGGTACGAAAGCTGGAACAGTTCTTAAAATGACTTTGTGCATGACCAAGAAGGATGCCTTGCAACAGAGGGCTCCCAGTTCCCCTATTCTTCTGGCTGAGCAGATTGCTTTGACAAATATTGTCTTTAGTGTTAGCCAGAGCAAGCCTATATTCTGTACAGATTCAAAGGGATTCTTGGTTATTGCTGATAGCAGCAAACTGAGGTCCTTTTGAGCAGTTCTATATTTGATTCTAGTATTAATGTTTGTGGTTGCCTTTAGGGAATCTTACCACATCCAAATGTGCTCCCAAAGCTGAGTGTCCAGTCTGACTTCTGGCCACTATGATGGCTGCTACCTGTACCCTGAGAAATGCTGCTGAGAGGCATTTATCTAGACCTTGTTGTGGGAATAGCAGAATTTGAGGAATGGATGCGGCCATGGGCTGTATGTTTAGGATCACTAAGGATCGCTAAGGAAAGGAAAAAGGAGCAGAATGAGAAAGCCTATATGAAGCTCCTGTCTTTCACCTTTAATAGGATAATGAGCGTTCAGTGAACATAAACTTGTCCAGTCTATTTTTGAATAGGCCTTGCAATTCGCACCACTTTACAAATATGCCCCATTGTCAGTTATATAAATTTGTAGTGGAAGACCTTCTGGACTGTAACATTATTTCTACTACTGAGATGTGGTAGCTGGCCTTCAGCAGTCTGTCCCTCTCAGGAACCAGGCCATTAGATGAAGGTCATGTGGGCTGGGGTGTCTCATTAGCCCTTTTGCTAGACTGTCTGGTCAGAGTGGAAGACACCAAGGATGGTCTATTGCTATTGCCACTACTATGGTGAACCGCACTCTTCTGAGCTAATATAGTGCTGTGAAGACCACTGTGGACCTCGTCTTCTGTATTTTCCTTAGTACTTAGGAAATTAGAGGGAATAGCAGAAAGATGTAGGCTGTGTCAAAGTACCAGCAAAGTGAGAGTGCATCTATGCCATTTGAGCCAGTTTCCCTGAACTGGGAAAAGAAATTGAGCAGTTTGATGTTTTGTTTGGACACCATTAGTTGCCATTCTCCAGGGCTGATCTCCTTCCAGATGAACCAATTGGTGGTTATGTTAAACTTGCCTGCCAAATGGATTGCAGAGATATTTCACAGGTGTTTCTCAGCCCCATCAGGACTTTGGATGCTTCATGCCACAGATGTTTGTTCTTTTTTCCCCCTTGTTTGGCTACGTATGCCATTGTGGCTCTGTTGTCTAATCTGACCATTACAGACTTTACTTGTAGGTCCTTCATGAAGTCTGTTAGGGCCAGATAAACTGCTTCCATCTCCAGATCATTTGATTGGGATGCGGGACTCTGACTTGGACCACTTCCCTTTGGTAGTCTTTTGTCTTATTGATGCTCCTCATCCCATTACACTGGCATTCATGTCAATTGTGATGTCAAAGTTCATACTGAGGGGGTGGCATAAGACAGATTCTGTGGATTTGTCTACCAGATTAGTGACACTTGAACTGAGTTGGTCAGAGATACTTGTCTCTTCAAGTTTGGGTCCAGTGCCTGGCTGAATTGAATTGAATTGACGTAACTTGTAGTGACTTAATGTTCCACATGGCTTACAGTACTAAGTTTATGCAGGAAGCCATGGAACCTAGTGTTTGAAGACGGCCTCCCAGAGTTGGTGCTTTGTTGTAGAGCAGATTTGTGCCTCGATTCGCCATGTTGATGATTCTTTTGTTCAAGGGCCTTACCAGTCCTGAGTCTGTGTTTATTTGTTCCTCAAGCTGTTTCAGGTATTGGCAGGGTGTTAGGCTGCATCTTTGTCTGTTTATGATCCACCCACGATATGGTAAGGTATGGATCACTTGAGCCATGTCTTTCTCCACCTGTTGTTTGTATCTCGTTCTGATGAGCTAATCATCCAAGTACGGAATAACATGTAATCCTTGTTGTCCAAGTTCTGCTGCTAGAACTACAGGTATGGCAACTTTGTGAACACTTTTGGGGCTGATGCCAGGCCAAATGGAAGAGCCTGCTATTGAAAGTCATGTAAGAATATCTGAAATCTAAGGTGCCTTGAAGTATGTTGGTCTGACAGGGATATGAAGGTATGCATCAGTCATGTCTATAGATGTGAGACAGTCCCCTCTTCTGATGGTCTTTAGTGCTGGTCGTGTTGTTTCCATTTCAAATTTCTTCTGTTTAATATGTTGGCTCACGAATTCCAAGTCTAGTATTGTTCTGAGGTCACCCATCTTTTTTGGTACTGGGAAGAATATGGAATAAATTCCTTGATCTTACTGAGCTGGGGGAACCTGAGCTATTGCCTTGTTTTTGAAGAGGTCTCTTAGTGTTTTTCTCACATTGATTGGGTTGACATGTTTCTTTGACACTGACAAGATTACTGTCCTTGATCGCAAGGGCTTGTCTGCAAACTCTTTTGTGTAATTTAGTGAAATCATTTTGTGGACCCATCTGTCTATGAACCATTGATGTGAGAATTGCCTCCTATGGGAGGATCCTGACTGGTAAGGGGAACAATCTGTGGCTCATAGTCATTGTCGGATCTGCTTTGGCTTGAATTTTATTTATTTATTTATTTAGTTATTTACGTCTTTGGTAACCGAGTAAGTGCACTGATCCAAAGAACCGTTCTCAGGTGCAACCTGGGCCACAAATTGGCAACAGTACAGGAAGTAACAATTACATACATGGCATGGCAATTCACACCCCACGCATGGGGTGGTGTGGAAAATAAGAAATAAATGTGCTGTTGTGACTGTGCAGGATTATACAATAGCATTGGAGATTATACAATAATTGTAAATGATAAACAAGGCACAAGTGTGCCAGAGAACAAATAACCACCAGTACGTATACCAACAGCATATGATATCATGGTTCAGTTTCCTACAGACACTACTCACTAATGTTATGCAGGTTCAAGACAGTCAAAACACTTCCATTGTTAATAGGAATTAAAGGGTGAGAGGAGATAAGGGGTAGGTTATGAGAAGAGGAAGGGCTGGATGGGCAGGGGCAAGAAGTGCTGTCAGTGCTTTATAGAAAAGGGCCTTAGATGTTAGTATTAGGTACAGTGACAATTTGCAGCAGCAAGGAGCCAGACTTTTAGATTCTGTTTAAAAGTCAGGTGGGTGGGGGACGAGTGGCCAGAGAGTGGGAGCTTGTCCCATAGAGAGGGTGCTGATATGGAGAAAGCACAAAATCCCATGGCCCTGGAGACGCGAGGTACTTCTAGTGGGGGGACTGAAGCTACCCTAAGGGCTCTTGAAACCACTCTAGCTGACAGGAGGCGTGAGCAGGGGGAAAGATGCTGGTTTCTAAGTGAGTTGTCCACCAAGCAGCTCATTGCATAGTCAAAGCAACCTTGTATTGGGAGCCACTCTAAGGACTGGTAGAGAGTGCAGTGGTGGGTACAATGTGGAGCTTGGAGGACGAACCGACAGATAGCGTTGTATATGGAGCTTAGTTGTGAGTGCAAGATGGAGGTTAATTGGGAGCAGACTGGGGAGCAATAATCTAGGAGGGGCAGTAGATTACCCTGAGCGATGGCAAGGCGTACGTCAGCAGACAGGACTTTCTTGCACTGGTATGCAGTGCCTAGTTTCTGGTGGATTCTCCACACAGTGTTGCTAGCATGCTCAGAGAAAGACAGAGAGGGGTCAAGGGTAACACCTAGATATTTAAAGGACTGGACATTCTCAAGGGGAGGACCCGCTGGGTTGAGTACTAGAAGGGAAGAGTTATTTTTGGTGGCTTTTGCAAGGAAGGGCTTAGAGCCAAAGAACATGGCTTTGGTCTTTTTTTCATGACCTGCAGCTTATTCGAGAGGAACCATGGATGGGCAGAGCCGAAGTTTGTGTGAGAGTGGAGGAGATGGATCCGAGAGATTTATTGCTGTGGTAAATGACCAGATCATCTGCATAGAGCAGAGCCTTACAGCTGATGCTATCCCTTAGGAGAGCATTAATGCACATGGAGAAAAGCAGGGGTCAGAGTATAGAGCCCTGGGGGACTCCAGTGTGTACGAGGAGTGCAGTAGAGGATGCTTTACCAATGATAACAGACTGGGACCTGTTGGAGAGATAGCTGAGGAACCGGGCAGTAGTACCAGTGGAACAGCCAAACAGCCTAAGGGTGGAGAGGAAGAGGTGGTGGTCAGTGAGGTCAAATGCTTTTGACAGGTCTACAAAGACAGCACCTGTGGCTTTGCCCTGATCCATGTTTCTCAGAACATGATCTGAAAAAAGGGCCAAAGCAGAGCAGGTACTGTGGAGCTTGTGGAAGCCATGCTGGAGGAGGCAGAGGAGAATTAATTTTTCTAGATGCTCAGACAGCTGAGAGTGTACAATTTTTTTCTAGTAGTTTACTTAGGTGGGGGAGGAGGGAGATGGGCCTATAGTTGTCAGGGGAGAGTGGATCGCCAGTCTTAAAAACTGGTACAACATTTGCATGTTTCCAGGAATCAGGAATAGCAGATGTAGTAAGGACAAGGTTGAAAATGAAGAAGAGGGGTTTAACAATTGTGGGGGAGATCATTTTCAGGAAGGCGGGGTATAGTCCATCACTTCCAGGACTGCCTCTGGCCTGGAGAGACTTCAGGAGCTTGATTGTTTCATTTTGCCCAATGGCCCTGAAATAGGAGGGTGGAGGCAGGGTAGCAGTAGATGAGGTGTGATTGGTTGGCAAGGCAGGTTCGAGGCTGGGGAGTTCTGGGGGGAGTTTGCTCAGATAGGGGGTTAAGTCTGTGAATTTAGCATTGAAGATTTTGGCAACCTCAGTAGGGTCAGAGATAGGACCAGAGGGGGATGTAAGCTGATTTGTTTGCCTATTTGTCCTGGGGCTTAGGAGTGATCTGATGGAGGCCTAGAAATTGCGTGGATCGTCAAGGTTTTTTGCTCTGCTGGTTCATGTAATATCTGCGCTTGAATCCTTCCAGTTTGACTTTACCTCCATTAAAGAAGGATTTAGTGCCCTGGGGATGGTTGTGTTGATTGTTATATGGGCATATGAAGTTTGTGCCTTTGTGTATCCTGTAAATAGAGCGACTCTATTAAAATGAGTCAATTTGGGTGAGATCAAAATAGCGAGTGGTAAATAAGCTATGATATATTAAGAGCACATTGTAAGTTTAGCGCTTTCATTTTGGCAGGCAGCCACAGAGGTAGTTGGTGTTTCAAGCATATAGGTAGTTCTTTGAAGGGCCAGTTCTGAGTGGGCCTTGTAGTGTAATGGTTACAGTCACTGCCTGTGTGGCTGGCAGACCCAGGTTCAAGACTGTCTGTGAGGAGATTTTTTTTTTATTCCTGTTTTGCCCACCCTCACGACTTTGTTCCCCTCCACCCCCAGTGTGACCCCCCAACATTCTTCCCCTCCCTACTTGTGTCCCCCTGTAGAGTATCCCCCCCACCTGACTTTTTCCCTGTCTCTGATATTCATCCCCCCCAGGTGATAGATGGCGCGGTGGTGGATGACCTAGGGGGATGGCAGGGGTTGCAGGATGATCTGGCAAAGCTTGAAACCTGGTCAGACACCTGGCAACTGGGCTTTAATGCCAAAAAGTGCAAGGTGATGCATTTTGGGATGAAGAACCCAAGGAGGACTTACCAGCTAGGGGGAGTGCAGCTAGCCCAGACAGAGGAGGAGAAGGATCTGGGTGTGCTCATCACAGGGTCAATGAACAACTCGGCACAGTGTAGGAAGGCAGCTGCAAGGCCAACAAAATGCTGGGTTGTATTGCAAGGGTATATCCTCAAGGAGGGAGGAGGTGATTCTGCCACTGTATAGGTCATTAGTTAGACCACACCTGGAGTACTGCGTGCAGTTCTGGCGTCCGTATCTGAAAAGGGACATTAAGTTACTGGAGGAGTGCAGCGCAGGGGCGACAAAGATGATCAAGGGTCTGGGGACTTATCATATGAGAGGAGGTTGAAGGAGTTGAACATGTACTCACTGGAGGAGAGGAGAGACAGGGGGACATGATTGAAACCTTTAAATACATGAAAGGAATAAACAAGACAGGTACAGAGGGCTGTTCAAAGTAGGAGGGAGGGCCACCAGGGGCCATGATATGAGACTGGAGCGAGGAAGGTTCAGGAGGGAGATGAGGAGACACTTTTTACAGAGAGGGTGGTGGCTGGGTGGAATGCATTACCTGCAGAAGTGGTATGCAGTAGAACAGTGGACTGCTTCAAACGAGGATGGGACAGGACAAGGGGGAGGGTTAATGAAGGGGAAGGGTGGAAGGAAGGGGCAGCTGCAGAATAAGGGGTGCTAGCTGCACATTCGAGCAGACTTGATAGACCTCTAGGCCTTTATCTGCTGGCAAATTTCGTATGTTCGTACGTATGTTCGTATAGTTATTTTAATTTTAATTGTGGGCGTGCAGGGGCGAAGTACTCTTAAGTACAGCTGTTCGCTGATTTTGGAGCACGCTGCAGTGCTCTTCACTGTTTTGCTTGGGGCTGTTGTTCATTTGCTGTTTTTGTTGGTGCCATTTTGACATGGAACCATGCCTTTGTACTGGTTGCCTTGTTGTCTTCAGTCCTTAAAGTTTGTGTTGTTACAGTAGTTGTTTTGAAATTATGGCAGGTGGGAGGGGTGACCTTATTTGTCTTTCACCACATTCTTACCTTCTTCTTTGAGTCTGACATACGTTCCAGAATGTTGCCAGTTTGTTGCCCTTAAAGAGGAATTTCTGTGGTAGATTTGTTTGAGTCAGTAACAGCCTGTCATAATGTATCCCCCTTGCAAATGAGGGGTTCCTAAAAGCATTCCGGAGCTCGTTTTCATGCTCCATGCCTGGTTGGTGATCGGCATAAAGCCGTCTAAATGGGTAGCCAGCGAGCACTTTTAAAAGCCTTTGTAAGCTGTTTTTTTTTTTTTCAGGGTTGCCTAACTTGCAGTCATGGTTAATCTGGAAAGGAGTTTGAGTGTTACCAGGCTCGAGTCCCGCCCGGGCTGTTGGATAATTGCTCCTTTTCTGCCATCGCTAAATTGTGCAGAGGGAGCTCCTCCCAAAAATGTAACTGTTTGCCGGGAGTAACTTGGGGTGATAAATGATAATGTAGTTGTTCTAACCTGTTTTTCTGTTGCAGCAAAGACTGTTCTGATTCTCCCCTCCATTTTGGTCCCGGACTGGCGAGTTGGTCCAATCAGTGCGTTGGAACTGTAAGGGAGCTGTCTGACCAATCATGGGGCTGTTTGTAATTTGAGAAAGGTATTATGGGCTATGGGGTTTTGCACCACGAGAACAGGAGCAATTGACTAGCAGGTGCCGCCGGTCAATAGGAGCGAGTAGCGCCCGAACTGAAGAAAGAGCCCCTGGCTGTTGGGGGTCAGATGCATAGAGGCTGAGGAGAAGGAAGGAGCTGTGTGCTTCTGCGCTGGAGTAGTGTTCATGCGGGAAGCGCATGAAGGCCTGAGGTGGCCGTTTTCTGCCTTTTGAGAATTCGGACTAAATCCACTGGCGTGCGGTCGGAGGAGGCTGGTGCCAGCCCAACTACCTACCAGGCTTGACCTGGAGGACTGGAGAGAATTGCTGAATCGCGCTCGGTCCATCCATGATTTTGAAGTTGCCGTTTGCTGCCTTAACTCTTCTGCAAGTTCGTGAAAGCCTAAAAGCAGCTGCCTGGTATGGTACCCCTCTGTTGTTTGCCATATAAATGTGTGAGGAGGCTGGTGAAATTCAGGCTCAGCCCTGCCAATGTTGAAGGAATCATTATTTGCTGGAGTTGTGAGTACTGAATCAGGGTAGCTCCCTGCCAAGTGTGCAAACAGTGGTTTCCAGTTGTATTATTATAATGCTGACTGCATAATTAAACTTTCTTTCTATTCTGACTTGCTCAGGATTGTAACGTTATCTGTGTTAAGGGCCCCAACCAGCTGCACATTTTGGACTAGCCGTTGAGAGGCTTTGGTACCCAGGGACATCGAATCTTAGGGTTAGGCCTGTGCACAGAGCCCTAGATAGATAATTATAGTATAAGCCAATTAACTTGATTTTTCCTCTTTCCTTGTTATCTGCCCGCTTTAATAAATCAGATTATTGTGTTGCAACTACATCCTGGCTGGTTTGTGCATCCCTGGTGAACTGCTACATAGTGACTGTGATATAACTGTACCTTACTTTACAGGGGTTCCCCGGAGTGAGCTGAGAGATACTACCCGGGGGGTAAGTGTGCTGGTGAAAAGAATTGTTGGTACCCAGTGTGAGCCACTAGTGGGACAAAAGGGGGGTTGCAGTAACCCAGAGGGCTATAACCAAGGCAGTCTTGACCGTATTAACCCCAACCTCTGGGTGGAGGTACCCGTCAACGGATCTGGGCCCCTCACTCTGTCTCAGTGGAGGCAGGCAGGGGTAGTAGCCCTACGGGTAGCGCCCCCTTGGGGTTACAAATTGGAGGCACCGCTGGGATCCGTGTCCCCTAGTGGCCAAGTGGGGAAGCACATAAGAAATGGAAAAAATGGAAGGGGATATGCTGGGAAAAATTAAACTGGGACCCATCAAGACCATGGTACACAGACTGATGAGGTGGGGTGAAGCCGAAGAGCTAGACTCCCAGAAGATTGTGTTATTGTTAGATGTGCCTTTGGGAACCCCAACTGCTGACATCATTTCTGCTGCAGAGTGAGTAAAATGTTTGGGCAAAGTGGAGGTAAAAGGGCGTATGGCTGATCTGCTTGACCAGACATTGCAGGTGTTACTTCTATGCAGTGTGGCCATCGACCCCGAGAAGGTACCTCCTGTGATTTATCCGGAGGGTACTTCACAGGGATGGAGGCTAATTCATATTCGGAGTGGGTCAGTCACTCCTGGGGGTCTCCTCAAATGAACAGTTTTAAAGACAAACTGCTTAAATTGTTGGCTATGGAGGGGAGAACTACCCAGGAGCTGCTACAAGCCTTAGATTTATCCAGTGATGCTACCCCTCAGGGCTCCCCTGGCACCTCCCCTTGCCCACCTAAGAGTTCTGTGCTGGCTTCCCTGCCCCTGGTGATCCCACCCATACAGCTCGATTCCTACCGTAAGTTAAAACTTTTCTCTGGTACGGTGCTGGTGCCTCCAGGGAAGGATGACCTGGAGGCGTGGATGGACTATGCCACCCCTTTAGTTCAGGAATGGCAATGGTGTGAGGGGGAGAAAAGGAAGAGGCTGATGGAGAGCTTGCGGGGTCCTGCTTTAGAAGCCATTAGATTCTTTTGGGCCACCAGTCCGGAAGCCATCGCTGCAGAGTATCTCTCTGCTTTAGAAGGGGTTTTCGGGAGTACAGAGACTGGTGAAGACTTATTATGGAAATTCAGGTCTGCTAAGCAGTGGAGAAATGAGAAACTGTCCGCTTTTGTTACTAGAGTGGAGCGTGCCTTGCAGAAGGCCTATAGAAAAGGGGGAATCACTGCCGCAGCCCTGAATCAGGTCCGGTTAGAACATGTTTTAAAATCTGGCAGATTTTCTAGTGTAATACTACTGAAACTTAAGTTACATGATCGGCGGGCCACCCCGCCTGAATATTGTCAATTAATGAGGGAAATTAGGGAGGTAGAGACTGATGAAGAGGGGTGGGAACCCTGTGTGGGGGCAGTAAACTCCAGTGGGACCCCTGAGCCTAACACCCCCGAGGAGACTGGCCTGCCCGGAGGGTCTGAGGGATCCCCAGATTTTCCAGGTACTGTGGGAATGTGAGTTATTTCCTCCGACCCCCACGAAGAGAGTGAGTTGAGGGCCGAGGTCAGGAATTTACGGGAACTGGTGAGGGACTTGAAGCAATCTACTATGTACCCTGTCAGGTCCTGGGCCCCTGAGTCAGGCAGAAACTCGAACCCCGGCCAAAGAGAGCCCTCTCACCCCTCTCAGAGCCCCCCACAGATAAGGTGCCCCCCGCAAAATAGTGACCCCCGGGACCCCAAGTTCTGTTATCATTGCAGGGAAGATGGGCATTTCCAACCCGAGCACCAGAGGCTGGAGAATTTAAGAAAAGTCAACAACAGACTGATCGCCCGACACTGCCAGGCCCAGTCTCAGGCCCCCAGGAAAAGTTTTGTGACTCAGGCCCATGCCCAGCCGGCTATCAGTGCTGCGGCCCCCAACTGGTCTGATGTGGTCGGGCCTTCAATGGAGACCCCGGTGCGGGTAAATGGAATTCCCACTCAAGCTGTATTAGACAGTGACTCTCAGGTAACCATCATGTTTCAGGACTGGTACCAGGCACACTTACCTGAGGTGCCCCTGCAACCTTTGAATGGTCTACATGTGTGGGGGTTGAGCAACAAGGCCTATCCATATTTGGGATACATCTGAGTCTGGTTATCTTTCTCTGCAACTGTGGCTGGAATGGATGAGCAGGTGGAAACCCTAGTTTTAATTTGCCCACCCACTGGACTGTATGATGGGGTGCCTTTGTTGATTGGAACGAATGCGCATATGTTTGGACGATTGGCCCAATTGTGCTCAGAAAAACAAGCATTCCAGACTGGGCGAGCTTTAAGCATACCTGCTGTGATTCAAAAGGCAAGTGCCACTCAGAAGAAGGTTAGTCCAGAGGAATCTGAAGGCCCGTTGGGGGTGGTGTGGAAAAAGGATCCGGCCCCGGTGATACTTGCCCCGAATGCTCAATGTGTCCTGCATGAAGTACGACTAAAAACGGATGTTAAGAATAACTTGTTGATGTTGGATGTGCCTGTGGAGGGAAGATTACCTGAGGGACTGTTGGTCAAACCCAGCATCTTGCCGGCTAGAGCTCATGCTTATGTTAAGAGGGTGATGGTTCAAGTGCATAATGTGTCCGACAGAGAGATTCGAATAAGAAGGGGGTGCACCTTGTCAAGCGTACATTGTGCAGATACTGCAGTACTACCAAACAGAAAGGGTTCCAGGACAGATGCTAGAGTTACCCCGATTTGTTTGACTTTGGTGACTCCCCGCTGCCAGCTGAATGGAAACAAAGGATCAGTGAGAGACTTGCCAAGAGAGACCAGGTTTTCTCCCTGAGAGAGTGGGATGTGGGATGTGTACAAGGGGATGAGCATCACATTCGGCTGCATGACGAAAGGCCTTTCCGAGAGAGATCTCGGCACCTGGCCCCCACTGATATAGATGATGTAAGGTGGCATCTGCAAGAGATGTTGGCTGCTGGTGTAATACAAGAGTCCAGGAGCCCCTATGCCTCCCCCATAGTAGTAGTAAGAAAAAAGAATGGGGCAGTTCGGATGTGTGTAGACTATCGCACTTTGAATCGGCGGACCATTCCGGACCAGTATACCATGCCACGCATACAGGATGCATTGGATTGTTTAAATGGCAGCAAGTGGTTCTCCGTGTTGGATCTGCGCAGTGGATACTATCAGATCCCTATGGCCCCAAACAACCGGGAGAAGACTGCATTTATTTGCCCCCTAGGCTTCTACGAGTTTGTTTGGATGCCTCAAGGGATTTCGGGCATCCCAGCCACTTTTCAGTGCTTGATGGAACGGGCTGTGGGAGACATGAATCTACTCGAGTGTCTGGTCTATTTAGATGACGTTATAGTGTTTGGCCGATCGTTGGAAGAACACGAGCAACGATTATTCAAGGTCTTGGATCGGTTGGAGGATTTTGGCCTCAAGTTGTCTATCGACAAGTGTCAATTCTTCCAGACTTCTGTGAAATACGTGGGCCACATAGTGTCCACTGAGGGCATAGAGACTGACCCTAGCAAAGTGGAGGCTTTGACCACTTGGCTTCAACCCAGGAATTTGAAGGAGCTGCAACGATTCCTGGGGTTTTGTGGATACTATAGGCGGTTTGTTAAGGACTATTCTCGAGTAATTCGCCCCCTCCTTAACCTCACTCAGGGGCATCTGCCTACGCACAAAAGGTATAAGAAGGTTGTGCGCTCTGAGACAGAAAAGAAGTATTTCCGGCCAAATGATGTGTTTGGGGATTGTTGGACTGCTGAGTGTGAGGAAGCCTTCTATGACATCATATATCAACTTACTCATGCCCCAGTGTTGGCCTATGCTGACCCGGCCAAGCCATACATTCTTCATACTGATGCCAGTCTACAAGGATTGGGGGCTGTGTTATACCAGGAGCACTCGAATGGTTTGAGACCTGTAGTATTTGCCAGCAGAAGCCTGACTCCTTCAGAAAAAAATTATCCAGTGCACAAACTAGAGTTCCTGGCTCTGAAGTGGGCCATTGTTGATCAGTTTCATGACTATTTATATGGTGCCAAGATATTGGTAAAGACTGATAACAACCCTCTGACTTATGTACAGACCTCTGCCAAGTTGGATGCCACTGGCCTTAGGTGGCTCTCTGCCTTGGCCACCTACGACTATGCTGTTGAATACAGGGCAGGCCTGAACCATATAGATACAGATGTTCTCTCTCGGAGGCCTGTGCCACAGACTGATTGGGTCAGGTTGTCCGAACCTGACATAAGAGCTCTCTGCCAGAAATTTGACAAAGAAGAACCGGTGTCTCCTGACACGGTGGACTGTGTGGTGGATTGTTTGGGGCCATCCGAAAACTGCATACCTGCTGTCTACTGTCATTTCTCTGCATTAGACACTAGCTCACTACCCCAATTCAACAATGATAATCTCCAACAGGCTCAATCCTGTGATTCTATGATAAAAATGGCTGTGGAGGCTTTGCAGGCTGGGAGGGACGTGTCCAAGTTACGTTCCACTGATCTAAGGACTGCCTTGTTGTATAAAGAAGGGCCCAAATTGAAGCTGATTAACCAACTACTATACAGAGAGACTGTGAATAAGGAAGGCCGGGTAGACAAACAACAACTGGTGCTGCCCTCAGCTTTTAGAGAACTGGTCTTAAGGTCCTTGCATAATCAAATGGGGCATCTCGGCATAGACCGAACACTTGATCTAGTACGGGCTCGATTTTACTGGCCGAAAATGAGTACGGATGTAGAGCAATATGTCAAGACCTGTAGCCACTGTTTGCAAAGCAAAGCCCTACCCCAGAGAGCTGCTCCCCTGGTCAACATTACCACCAGTGTCCCTATGGAACTGGTCTGTATTGATTTCTTGAGTCTAGAACCCGAAATGAAAAGTGTCAGTAACATATTGGTGGTCACTGATCATTTTACCCAGTATGCACAGGCTTTCCCGACTAAGGATCAGAAAGCAACCACAGTGGCTAAGATACTTGTTGAAAACTTTTTCGTCCACTATGGGGCCCCGCAGCGGATCCATTCCGACCAGGGAAGGGACTTTGAGAGCCATTTGATTAAGGAGATGCTGTCTTTGTGGGGGGTACGAAAGTCAAGAACCACCCCCTACCATCCTCAGGAAGAACCTCAGCTTGAAAGGTTTAACCATACATTGCTTGACATGTTGGGCACATTGCAACCAAAAGACAAACCGAGATGGATCCAGCAGATTAGCACCCTAGTTCACGCTAACAACTGTATGAAAAGTGACGCCACAGGATTTCCCCCTACCGACTGATGTTCGGGAGAGAGGCTAGACTGCCAGTGGATGTGTGTTTTGGGGTTTTCCCTGATGGGGTGCAAGCAGAGAACCATTTACAGTATGTACAGAAATTAAAGGCCCAATTGAACCATGCCTACCAACTGGCCCAGACCATGGCTGCTAAACGAAACCTGGCCAACAAGGAAAGATATGATAAGAAAGTGAAAACAGTGGAGCTACAAGAAGGGGACAGAGTGTTACTGAGGAATCTGGGACTGCATGGGAAACATAAAATTGCTGACAGATGGCATCACCTTCCCCACATTGTTGTGGGAAAATTGACAGACTTGCCTGTATATAAAGTGCGGCCTGAAAACAATTCCAAAGATGTGAAAACTATACACAGGAATCATCTGCTGCCAATCGGGCAAATTCTGATTGAAGCTGAATCTCCAATTACTTCCCCCTCCAGGCCTATGACTAGACCTGCTGCCAAGAAAATCACCAAACCCATTGATTCTTCAGCAGGCCAACCCAGAGGGCCTCGCTCGACATCTGCAGAAGGAAATGTTCAACCAGCGGTGCCAGAAGACGATGAAGATGATATTGAATACTATCCCTCTTATGAACTGAGTCAGTTATTTTGGGGCAATCCCCTTGTTAACTCTGGAGATGAGGTTGGGCCTTCTGGATTGTCTGAGCTCCCAGCTTTGTCTCTGGAACCTGTGTTTCCAGAACTTGGATTGGGTAGCAGCAACACCCGGGGGGTGGGATCCTTGAGCATGGCTGAACTGTCTGGCCTGGCTGAATTATCTGACTTTTCAGAAGAAGAGAGTGAGATGGGGGAACAAGCCCGTGATATGCCAGAACCGGAAGAATATTTTAAATGCCCTGATGGTTCCTCACTAGTATCTAGGCAGCCTTCAGCTGAGTCCAGTGGGGTGGGTCCGGGGGTAGAAGGCCAGGTCCCCAATAGTACCATGAGTGCTGAGCCTTTTGCCCCTGTAGAGACTCCCGTTGCTAATGTCAATGAGACTGAATTGGAATCAGGGCCTGTTTCAGGGTCTCCCGAGACCCCTAGGCGGTCCAGCCGAGAAATACGGCCGGTAATAAAGTTGAGTTATGAGTCTCTGGGTCAGCCGGTGGACTTGCCCTTAAATGTGGTACACAAAGGGGTGTATGTGTCCCCGAGTTCCTTGCCTAAGCTAGCTTTGGGGGATAACTCCAGACTGTTAGTATTACCCTTTGAGTGCGGTGCCCCTGCTCTAGGTAACCCACCAGTAACTGAAAGGGAGGGGTCCTCCCAGGCCCAGTGTTATAAGCAGGAACTAATGATCTGAGTTAAAACAAAAACGGAAAAAGAGTTTGTGTGTATAATGTTGCATAAACCATAGTACTTTGTGAATGTAATATTCATGTATGTAATGCAAAGTGTGATATAGTGTTAACTAAGATATTTGCCTTAGAGTAATTCAAGGGTAACTACTTGACGTGGACGCCAAGGTTTTCCAGGCCAGGGAGGGTGTAACCCCCTTGCAAATGAGGGGTTCCTAAAAGCATTCCGGAGCTCGTTTTCATGCTCCATGCCTGGTTGATGATCGGCATAAAGCCGTCTAAATGGGTAGCCAGCGAGCGCTTTTAAAAGCCTCTGTAAGCTGTTTTTTTTTTTTTCAGGGCTGCCTAACTTGCAGTCATGGTTAATCTGGGAGGGAGTTTGAGTGTTACCAGGCTCGAGTCCCGCCCGGGCTGTTGGATAATTGCTCCGTTTCTGCCATCGCTAAATTGTGCAGAGGGAGCTCCTCCCAAAAATGTAACTGTTTGCCGAGAGTAACTTAGGGTGATAAATGATAATATAGTTGTTCTAACCTGTTTTTCCGTTGCAGCAAAGACTGTTCTGATTCTCCCCTCCATTTTGGTCCTGGACTGGCGATTTGGACCAATCAGTGCGTTGGAACTGTAAGGGAGCTGTCTCACCAATCGAGGGGCTGTTTGTAATTTGAGAAAGGTATTATGGGCTATGGCGGGTTTTTGCACCACCAAGAACAGGAGCAATTGACTGGCAGGTGCCGCCAGCAAATAGGAGCGGGTAGTGCCCAAACTGAAGAAAGAGCCCCTGGCTGTTGGGGGTCAGATGCATAGTGGCTGAGGAGAAGAAAGGAGCTGTGTGCTTCTGCGCTGGAGTAGTGTTCGTGCAGGAAGCGCGTGAAGGCCTGAGGTGGCCGTTTTCTGCCTTTTGAGAATTCGGACTAAATCTGCCGGCGTGCAGTCGGAGGAGGCTGGTGCCAGCCCAGCTACCTACCAGGCTTGACCTGGAGGACTGGAGAGAATTGCTGAATCGCGCTCGGTCCATCCATGATGTTGAAGTTGCCATTTGCTGCCTGAACTCTTCTGCAAGTTCGTGAAAGCCTAAAAGCAGCTGCCTGGTATGGTACCCTTCTGTTGTTTGCCATATAAATGTGTGATGAGGCTGGTGAAATTCAGGCTCAGCCCTGCCAGTGTTGAAGGAATCATTATTTGCTGGAGTTGTGAGTACTGAATCAGGGTAGCTCCCTGCCAAGTGTGCAAACAGTGGTTTCCTGTTGTATTATTATAATGCTGACTGCATAATTAAACTTTCTTTCTATTCTGACTTGCTCAGGATTGTAACGGTTATCTGTGTTAAGGACCCCAACCAGCTGCCACGTTTTGGACTAGCCGTTAGGGCTTGGGTACCCAGGGACAGCGAATCTTAGGGTTAGGCCTGTGCACAGAGCCCTAGGTAGATAATTATAGTATAAGCCAATTAACTTGATTTTTCCCCTTTCCTTGTTATCTGTCCCCTTTAATAAATCAGATTATTGTGTTGCAACTACATCCTGGCTGGTTTGTGCATCCCTGGTGAACCGCTACATAGTGACTGTGATATAACTGTACCTTACTTTACAGGGGTTCCCCGGAATGAGCTGAGAGATACTACCTGGGGGGTAAGTGTGCTGGTGAAAAGAATTATTGGTACCCAGTGTGAGCCACTAGTGGGACAAAAGGGGGGTTGCAGTAACCCAGAGGGCTGTAACTGAGGCAGTCTTGACCATATTAACACCAACCTCTGGGTGGAGGTACCCGTCAACGGATCTGGGCCCCTCACTCTGCCTCAGTCGAGGCAGGCAGGGGTAGTAGCCCTACGGGCAGCGCCTCCTTGGGGTTACAATAATTTTATCCATAGGGCTTTTGTAGTGCTGTTGGAGATGACTGCTGATCTGGCATTCAAGTTTAGCATCTCGACTGCTATATTCCCTAGACATTTGGCAGTTTGGAGGGCACAATCTAGGAGTTTAGACTAGGCTGTCTTGGATGGAAGCCTTTTAGAAAGCTCCTCAAGCCACACGATTTCAGCTCTTGTGGAATATACAGCTGCAGTAGCGTCTCTGGCTATTAGGTCTGGCAGCTCATACAGTATGTTTTCTTGCTCATATCATCAACCTCTTTGACAATAGTGTCTTTTAATGGAGCCAACCCTTCTGCTGGCAGCAGTGTCTTTGAGCTAAGTCCCCTATCTGTTGTTCAGCTGGGAGGGGGGGGGTGTAACACTAGGACTTTTCTTTGTCCTCTGGAATCGGGTCGGTAACCAGTGATGATAGCGATTATAAATGAGTCACTGTAGAAACAGTGACTCATTTACAGCACTGTCATCATCAGCTACCCTGCAAGAGTAGTGATGCTGTAGCGAGGAAAGCGACTGGAAGAGGAGGGATAGGGAGGTGAAGGGGAGGGATAGGAGGGAGGATTTGTATGGATAGGGGTTCCTGTCACAGCTGAGCCAGCCCCGTGGTGTGGTGGTGAGGGTGGCTGGCTACAGTGCAGCAGGCACTGGGTTCAGGACCTGCTGAGGGCGATTGTTTTGCGCTGCATGCAGCTGTCTGTTTTTTTTTTTCCCATCCATGTTTTGCCCCCTCCTCAACATGCAACCTCCTGGAGTTACCAATCCTTAGTCAGGGACACAGCCTTCCCCCCCGCGAAAACACTTACAATAGCCAGAAGTCGGATTGATTGGGTTTGTATATCGCCGAAATGCTTTTCAGCGATATGCATTCACTGTGATAGCGATCGCTGTATTGTGATCACTATCATGACATGGAACCAATGGGGTAGACTCTGTCTAGGGCTTTCCTCCCTGAGATTTTTGCTGTGTCTGGAGCTTCCCATTCCTTAGTTATGAGGACTTCAATGTCTGGACATAGATGGAAGGAGACTTGCAGCTTCAGTTTTTGTCATAGTGACAGCAGAAGTTTTACTCCAATGCTGATGTGGGGTGCTGAACACCTACTGATGTTTTGTTAGATCATATGAGTTCTCAGAAGAGGTCAGGTGAACACAATTTGGAGGTCAGAGAGGGTTCCTCTTGGCTCTTCTACATGTGCTCTTCCTCTCTATTTTCTGAGCCTTGATCTTCATTGTTGTCTCCTCATTGTCTTCATCCAGTTCTACATCCTATGTAGAAGGGTTGCTAGGCTGGGCAGGAGGGTCTGCTGGAATAGCTGGCAGAGGTGTTGGTCTTAAATGCTGGGGAGTTTTGACCTTTAGGGTTCGAGAGCACCTTGATGCATTCCATCATTTTTAACATTAACATCTGTTGATTCTGCATGAATACTGTCGACTGGGGATCCATGGGCCATGGATCTGGTCAGATGTGGTGACAGAAGTGGAAAAATCGGTGCTGGAGTTGTTACTTTTCCCCTGAGGCCATAAGTCTGGTGACTTCTCTGTCATGCATATTGGGCATGAAGGGCCAGGCAGCAAGGGCAGCAGAGTGACGCTGCAAGATCTGCATTTCATCTCCTTCACAATTTTGACTCCTGTGGGTGAGATAGGAGGAGACAGCAAAGAGGTCTTAATTGCCTGACATAAAAATTGATATCACACTAATGCTATGGTAGGGCCAAGCTTGCCACAATTGCTTCACTGGCTATATATGTGCCCCTCCTCATCATGATGGCCTTCGATTATCTGGTCCTCCTTATGATGGGGAGCAGCACCGAGGGAGCCAAGTGGACCATTACAGTAGCCACTTCTATGCTGTGACCAAGATGCGCCATGCATGTGCAGAAGATGACATTATCAATATGGTGTCATGCATGCACGGCACAGAGAGCAAAGTTGCTCCATCAGAAAGATAGTGTGGGAGTGACATGAGGACAAGACATGCCTAAGACAGCACTGACTGAAGTGGAGGTACTAACTGAAGTGGAGGGGGGTGATTGTACCCAGCAAGATTGTGCCAGCCAAGATCAAAGAGGATGCTCAGGACTAATATTTTATAACTGCGCCTGTGGTATGGCACTGATCATGTGTGGAATAGCCTCTCTGAGCTGCTGAAATCAGTTGTAGATACCAGGGAGTGGATTGTGATACCTCTGATATTGTCAATCCTCCATCCATTGCATGGCAGGCGTGCTCAATCCAGTCAGCCACTTAGAAGGGGCTGGTCATGGTGGCATGAATTTTTATTAGCGTGGTTCACTTGGAAGAGGATCCGCCTCAGCTCCTTTTGCAAGTTAGCACTGTAGCCACTCAGAAGGGGCTAACATGGCTCATTTGGTGATGTGGTCCCATTCAGAAGGTGGGCAGCACTTGGATATTTGGAATCTTTTGTGCAGCAGCTTGGGTCACACAAGATAAAGGGGCAGGTAACGAGGTGATGAGAACGGTGAAAAATTCAAAAGACATATGCACACATTCTGACCATGAGGGGATATCAGAAGACCATTCTTTTAGTAACAGTTCTGATGGGCTACATGAAAAGTACAAGATATCATCCCTCCCCCCAAACTCAACACAGTTTAAAATGCTTAGAAAGAGGCAAAGTGTAGAAAATGGCATGCAGTCCAAAACAAATAATTATAGCATGCTATCTGTTTATAAAAATTCAGACTATAGGCATAAAATATAAACTCTGGGACTGCTCTTACCTAAAACACTTAGTTAAATTTCGAAATAGCAGCACCTATGTGAATGTGCTGTATCCTGGGATTGCACATGAAACAACTGACTTCCTCTAGGACTGCAGAGATAAGGCAAAGCAAAATCTTTTTAAAAGACGCCCAATCCCAGAGGCTCTGGGCGCCGCACAAATATACAAACACATGTTTCAGAAATATATCAATAAAACACAAAATAATTATTAAAAAATTATTCATATAAACATTAAACAAATAGCAAATTTCTCAGCATCTATACATGAATCAGTACTTAAAGATTAATATTAATCTGAAAATGCCTGGGCAAATAGGGGGGCCTTAAGGCGAGTCTTGAAAACCTCCAAGGTGGGGGCCCCCTTAACCCCAGAGGGGAGCGAATTCCACAGGGCAGGGGTGGCAGCACTGAAAGCCCTGTCGCCAGCCAATTTCAACCTCGACCTGGGAATTGCTAGGGGCCCTTCACAGGAGGAGTGGAGGGGCAAGTCGAGACAGCAGGTACGAGAAGGTCTGACAGGTAACTAGAGCCCTGACCATGTAGGGTCTTATAGGTGAGAAGCCGCACCTTAAAGAGGATCCTCCACCTGACCATCAGCCAGTGCAGATCACGCAGCACAGGTGTAATATGACAAAACTTCGATTGCCCGTAAGCAATTGAGCAGCTGCGTCCTGCACTAGCTGCAGTCTGTGGAGAGATCCTCCCATGACCCCAAAGTAGAGTGCATTACAGCAGTCAAGCCTCGATGTTACTAAGGCATGCATCAAAGTGGGGAGGTCCAGAGGCAGAACACGGGGTTAATCCTGGTGACATTTCTAAGATGGAAAAAACAGGAGCGGACAATGAAGGATATCTGTGCCTCCATATTCAAACTCCTATCAAGAATGACGCCAAGATTTCGCACCCTAGAGGAGGCCTTCAATGAAACAGAACCCAGAACAAGTCCAGTCTCTGAGTCAGAGGCCAACCTATCACGCACTCAGTTCGACTCGAGAGTGAGTCTAGGGAGATTGGATTTCTTTCTCAGAAGTCACATGTGCATAATTAGCCTATCAGGTGAGCATAACACCAGTCTGTACAGAACTGGGAGTACTGTAGATCTTCAATATCCATTGCTGATGTATGGCTAAGTCTATGCATGTGTGCAGCCATGCTGTATACAGATTTACCAGCTGTCAGACAATGATTCTGGAAGCATGCAGGGCAGATGGCAGCTGGCCAGGAAGGTGAGCAGAGGGTAAGTACCAGTCACCAGAAGAACCAAGTGGCAGAGGGCTACCAGGGCAGGAGGAGAGACCACTAGACACAAGGGCCCGGATATTCACACTGCGCCATTCTGAGGCGCAAGCCCTTGCGCTGCTCAAAATAGTTACGCAGGGGTGTGGCCGGGGCGATATTCAAAGGAGTTGCGCTATTGAGCAACTCCTTTGAATATCGCCCCCCAGCCACAGCCACTGTGCATGGCGCAGTGGAACTTGTGCCACCGCAAGTTGTCAGAGTTGAGCATTAAACTTGGCGGTGGCTTAGTACCATTGGCGCCCATGCGCAATTTCCGATATTCAAAAGGTGACATGCAAATGGGGCCATAATTCATGCAGGCGAGGGGCCATTTGCATCTGATTATGGCCTCATTTGCATGCCATTAGCATGTAGGTGCGCCATCCGGAGGACTTCGCCTGGCCGCCTGCCAGGCAGCAGCCGCCGGGACCGACGCGACTCCTGCAGCCCGATCGCTGGCAGAACGTAAAACAACCCCCCCAAACATCTCCCAATGCCCAATCGCGGCAAAACATATACTGAAACCCCAAAACATCTCCCAATGCCCGATCACAGGCAGAACGATACTGACAACCTCTCAAACATCTTCTCTCGTGCCCGATCGCTGGGCAGAACGTATACTGGCAACTCCCCCAAACATCTTCCCAATGCTCGATCGCAGGCAGAACGTGAGCATGATTGGGTCTCTTCAACATTACGATCGCTGGCAGAACGTGAACAATCTCATCTTTCAGTGCTCGATCGCTGGCAGAATGTAAAGACTCCCAACCCGGCTATCTCCCGGTGGTCCAGTGATCAGACGTCGATCGCTGGCAGAATGTTCAGTGACAACCCTCGAACATCTCCCTGGTGTTCAGTGTCCCCCACCCCACCCACCACTAAGGCACCACCACCCCGCCCCCGCAGCCGGGCGGATGGTAGCATCCCACCGCCTGCCACCGCCGCCGTCACGCATCGGACTGTCCAGTAGGGCTGCACGCTTCATTGCGCAGAGCTAGACAATAGGCGCAGCCCATAACAGCGATGATAGTCCAGACGGTGAACGAACATCATTCACAAATCTGACTGGTATAGTACGGTATGGTTGCACGCCCATTGGTTTCCAGTTTCAACCAGTAAGCATGTAGCCCATATCAGACATGACAGTTCAGATTTGGAATGAACATCATCACAAATCTGACTGTCATGTACGGGTATGGCTGCATGCCCATTGGTTCAGCTCGCACCACTGGTGTGCAGCCCTACCGATAGTCAGTCGGGCGGGCGGTGGGGCGGCAGGTCGGGTGGGATGCTGCGCTCACGCCGCCGGGGGAGCGGTGGTGGGGCTTTGTGGGTGGGTGGGTGGGGGACACTGACACCAGGAGATGTTTGGGGGGTTACTGACATTCTTGCCCGCGACTGGCATTATGATCCACTGACCACCAGGGAGATATTCAAGAAATTACATTCTGCCCGCGATCAGGCACTGGGGTTGTTTTCACGCTCTGCCCGCGATCGGGCATTGGGAGATGTTTGGGGGTTGTTATATATACTGCCCGCGATCGGGCATTGGGAGATGTTTGGCGGGGTTATTATATATACTGCCCGTGATCGGGCATTGGGAGATGTTTGGGGGTTGTTGTTATCGTTTGCCCGCAATCGGGCATTGGAGATGTTTGTAGGGGTTATTATATATACTGCCCGCTGATTGGGCACGGGGGTTGGTTGGTGAACATTCTGCCCGCGATCGCACTGGGGGTTGTCAATACATTCTGCCCGCGATCGGGCATTAGGGAGATGTTTGGGTGGGGGGTTTTTCACATTCTGCCCGCAACGGGCTGGTGGGGGGCACAGGACTGAGTTGGGGCCAGCCACGGGTGGCAGCTGCTGTGTTGCACCCTGCAATACAGCAGCTCGCCTGTGGTGGCCCTCAACCCTGATCCTTTGTTTTGGCTCAAAGTTGTGCAGGCGCAGGTTGGGGGTTGCACCTGCACAACTCTGCACAACCCGACTGAATATCGGGTTGTGCAGTTTATGCATGGTTCCTCCCCCTCCTGTTGAGCATGCATTCATTTGCATTGCGCTGTTGCTCAACCTGTTTTCAGTGGCGCAACTGCCTCCTGCTGAATATCGCAGAATGGCGCAATGTAGGACTTGCACATGGCGCAACCCTTTTGAATATCTGGGCCAAGGAATATATCATGACGACAGGATCAGGGATTAGGTGAAGGAAGGAACCACTAGACACCTGGGACACGTATCATTGCAACATGATAGAAGACTGGGTTAGGGAAGGGGGAACCACTAATTGCAAGGGATATATCATTACAACAGGACTGGAGATTGGGTAAGAATGGGGGGACCACTAGACTCCAAAAATATATCATTACAACAGGTGATGGAGTGGGAACAACTGAATGCCAGTGATATATCATTATGACAGGGTTGGGGATCAGGTGAGGGGGGACCACTAGACACAAGAGATATTTATTTAGTTTTTGTTGACCGGGTAAGTGCACTAGACAAATCCTGCCTATTTTCAGGCATGACCCGGGGGAGGGGGAAACAGATGAATGCCAACTGACCTTGAACCAGATTAAGCTGTTGGTGATATTTTTTTTAGTGAATGAGGGAAATTTGGCCAGGACACTGGGGAAATTCCCCTACTCTTTTCAATAAGTGCCATGGGATCTTTAACATCCACCTGAACTACCACCAATCCAGGTAGATGGGACCTCGGTTTAACGTCTCATCTGAAAGACGGCACCTCAGAAGTGCAGCACCCCTCTCATGCTGCACTATAGTGTCATTATTGGGATATTAATCCAAGTGTCAGATGTGGGAACTGAACCCACAGCCCTCTGATCTCCCGGCCTCAGAGGCGAGTGTGCTACCTACTGAGCCACTGACACTGACTATCAGATAGATATATCATTACAACAGGACTGGAGATTGGGTAAGGAATGGGAGGACCACTAGACACCAGAAATATATCATTACAACAGGATCGGGATGGGGTGAGGGAGGGGGGACAACTGAATGCCAGAGGTATATCATTGTGACAGGATTGGGGATCAGGTGAGGGGGGGAACCACTAGATACAAGGGATACATCACTACAACTGGATCAGGGATGGGGTGAGGAAGAGGGAACCACTGGATGCCAGGGATCTATCATTGCAACATGATTGGTGATCAGGCAAGGAATAGGGGACCACTAGACACTAGCAATATATCATTACAACCAGATTGGGGACCAGGTGAGGAAGGGGGACAACTGAATGCCAAAGATAAAGTATAACAACAGGGTTAGGGATCAGGCAAGGGGGTACCACTGGACCCAAGGGATATATCATTACAATACGATCAGGGATGGGGTGAGGAAGAGTGAACCATTGGATGCCAGGGATACATCATTACAACAGGATCAGGGGTTGGTTGAGGAAGGAACCACTAGACACCAGGGATATATCATTACAAAAGGACTGGAGATCAAGTGAGAGATGGGGGATCCAATTAATTCTAGGGATATATTATTAAACAGGATCACAGATCAGGTAAGGGGGTGGGACCACTGGACACCAGAGATATATTATTACAAGAGGAGTGGGATCCAGCAAGGAAGGGGGACTGCTAAATGTCTGGAATATATCATTACAACAAGATCAGGTTAAGAAAAGAGAAACACTAGATGCCAGATAAATGACATTACAGCAGTCATCTGGGATGGAGGGTCCCGTGCTGTTATGGCACACGGTTTTGTCATCACCACATCGACCACAGGTTACAGTGTTGAGCACACAGCCTGCATGCAATCCAAGAGGCAAAGAATTGCTCCTTACATTGTAATGAGGATATGATGTAAGGCAAATGACCTTTTTGAACCTGTCAGGGCTGCAGGGTCATTTGCATGTTATGGTTCCATTATAGGGTTACATAGAAATATAGAAACATAGAAACATAGAATTTGATGGCAGATAAGGACTGCTTGGCCCACCTAGTCTGCCCATTTCCCTACCTAATGGATAAGCTGCAGATCCTAGTAAATCAACAGTCTACTTCCTCCTACCCCCACTAGAATTGCCTTATGTCTGTCCCATGCATTCTTGAATTACCCCACTGTTCGACTCCACGACCTCCTCAGGAAGGCCGTTCCATGCATCCACAACCCTCTCCGTGAAAAAATACTTCCTCACATTACCTCCGAGATGTCCCCCTTCTATCTTCAAATTGTGTCCCCTTGTTCTTGCACATGTCTTTTTTTGAAAGATGCTATCCTCTTGGACTTTATTGATTCCCTTAAGCTCCTTGAAAGTTTCTATCATGTCACCCCTCTCCCTCCTTTCCTCAAGAGTATACATATTAAGCTCTTTTAGTCTCTCTTTGTATGTCTTCTGGTGCAGACCCTGCACCATTTTAGTTGCCCTCCTCTGGACTGACTCCATCCTGTCTATGTCCTTGCAGAGATGGGGTCTCCAGAACTGCACACAGTACTCCAGATGGGGTCTCACCAACTGTCTGTACAGAAGGATAACAACTTCTTGTTTTCTACTGGTGATGCCTCTCCCTATGCATCCCATTATCCCCCAGCCCTCCTTATTGCCTTTTCACATTGCTTGCCCACCTTTAGGTCATCTGACATAACTACCCCCAGGTCCTTTCCATGTTTGTTGTTGTTGTTAGTATCTCACCCCCCTTGTGTACTCTTCCCCTGGGTTTTTGTATCCCAGGTGCATTACTTTGCACTTCTTTGCATTGAATCTAAGCTGCCATATATTTGACCATTCCTCCAACCTTGCCAAGTCCCTTCTCATCCTTTCCACCCCACATTGTGTATCAACCCTGTTGCAAATATTTGTGTCGTCTGCAAAGAGATATACTTTTCCTTCCAGTCCCTCCACAATGTCACTTATAAAGACATTAAAGAGGACTAGTCCCAGTACTGAACCCTGTGGTACCCACTAGTAACTCCCTTTCTTCAGAGTGGACTCCGTTTACTACTACCCTCTGCATCCTGTTGTCTAGCCAGTGTTTTACCCAGGCTTCCACCTTGCGACCCACTCCAAGGCTGGCTAACTTGTATATTAATCTTTTGTGTGGGACTGTGTCAAATGCCTTGTTAAAGTCTAGGTAGGCCATGTCCACAGCTCCTTCCTGGTCTACTATGTTGGTCACCCAGTCAAAGAAATCTATTAGATTCATCTAACATGACCTTCCCACTATGAATCCATGCTGCCTTGGGTCCTGTGCCCAACTGGCCTCTAGGTACTCAACAATTCTTTCCTTCAGAACTGATTCCATCATTTTCCCTACCACTGAGATCAAACTAACAGATCTGTAGTTTCCTGCCTCTGCCCTGCTCCCACTTTTGTGAAGTGGAATCACATCTGCCCTCCTCCAGTCCTCAGGTACCTCATCCTCCATGATTTGTTAAAGAGGGTAGTCAGTGGTGTCACTAGTTCTACCCTTAGCTCTTTTAGAATCTGTGGTGAATCCCATCAGGCCCCATTGCTTTGTCCACCTTCAGTTTTAAGAGTTCTTCCAGAACCCTTTCTTCTGTGAATGGACTGGTATTGACCCCCCTATCCATAGTGTTTCTATTGTTTGGTTTCGGTACCTTCCCCTCCTCTTCTTTTATGAATACTGAGCAGAAGTATTCATTCGGTATCCCTGCTTTTTCACTGTCACCCTCTGCCCACATTCCGGCCCCTTTCTTGAGCCTCAGTATCCCTCCCTTGGTCTTTCTTCACTCCCTAATGTACCTATAAATGGTTTTAGCCCCTTTCTTAACAGAGTTGGTTATCTTTTCCTCAGTTTGGGCCTTTTCTATTCTGACTGCCTTCCCTGCCTCCTTCTGCTTTAACTGATAAGAGTTCTTTGTCCTGCTCCTTCTGTGTTTCCTTATATTTCCTGAATGCTATCCTTTTCTCCTTAACCTTCTCTGCCACCTCTTTTGAGAACTATAGTGGCTTTTTCCTACCTTTTGTTTTGTTGATTTGCTTTACACAAAGGCTTGTTGCCTTTGTGATGGCAGTTTTGATTTTTCACCATTGTTCCTTCACCCCTCCTTCTTGCCTATTTGCTAGTGCTTTTCTGAGTCACTCTCCCATTTTGCCAAAGTCAGCCCTGCTAAAGTCCAACACCCTTGCTTTGTATGGCTTGACTCTACAGCTGTGTTTCTTATGAACCACACTGTTTGGCGGTCGCTTGTACCCAGATGGCTACCCACTTCTATCCTCTCTCCATCCCCGTTTGATAGTACCAGGTCTAAGATTGCTCCCTCCCAAGTGGGTTCCAACACTAGCTGTCTGAGGCATGCCCCCTGTAGGGCATCGAGAATGGCCCTGCTCTTGGATGTGGCTGCAGTATAGGTGCTCCAGTTAACATCAGGCATATTCAGGTCCTCCATTAACAATATCTCTCCTTTTTCTGCCATTCTAAGGATTCCTTCTATCATTTCCTTGTCCATTGCCTTCCCCTGAGATGGGGGTCTGTAAACAACCCCCATGCGGACTGTGGTGCCATTTCCTGTCTCCAGGGTGACCCACAGTGCCTCCTCCCTTCCGCTCCCTGTTTACTCTTTAGTTCTGTTGCTTTGATTCTTTCCCTTATGTACAGAATTACTCCTCCTCCTCCTCTTTTACCTTCCCTGTCCCTCCTGTAGATTGTGTATCCTAGTTTGTTGACATCCCAGTCATGGTTCTCTGTGTACTATATTTCTGTGACTGCTACGATATCCAGGCATTCATCTTCCATCAAGACCACTAGTTCAGGGAGCTTGTTACCCAGACTATGGGCATTGGTACTTATTGCCCTCCATTTTGTGATGGCCTTACCTCTTTTAGGTCCATTCCTGCCTTACTGCATTTGTCTTTTTGTGAATTTACCCCTGTTTTTCCTCCCTATCGACTTCTCCACCTATGTGTCTTCTTCGCTAACTACCCTGTTTTGTGGGGGGGCTGGGATTTCCCTGCTTCCCTTCAGTGCCTCCCCCCTTGACTGGTTTAAATGCTTGCCAATGAAGCATTTAAACCTATTACCTAGGATACTGGTTCCCTTCCCGGACAGATGCAGACCATCATGCCATATAGGCCTGTATCCCTCCAGGTGGATCCCCAGTCTCCAATAAAGCCAAATCCCTGAGCTCCGGAACAGTTTTCAACCAATCATTGAATCCCATGGTGCGGAGTATCATAGCCTCACCCATGCCATAGACAGGTAGTACTTTCAAGAAAGTTACCGTGCATGCTACTTGTCTAAGGCCTCTTCTCAACTCCACAAACTCCTGCTGTACTGTTCTAATCCCATTCCCAGCCAGGTCATATGTTCCTAGGTAGACAATGACATCCAGCTCCTTCCCCCTTGCAGCTTTTCCCACAATCCTGGAGATTCGCTTCCTGTCCCTCCAAGCCATGGCACTGGGCAGGCAACTTTCCTCCCTCTCCCAGTTCTACCCCCCAACGATTGAATCCCCCACCAGCAGTTGTTTCCTTCCCCTGTAGGACCCCATGCCACCTTTCTGTGGGTGTCCTTTGTGGAGGTTCCCAGCATCCTCCTTGGTCTTCACTGCAGGTGCCTCCATAGAGGAACCACGCTCCACCAGAATGGTGACTGGATTGTGGAGAGGCACAACTGGAGGGATGCACCTCTGTCCCACCACCCTCACCTTCCCTGAGCCCACCATGGTTCAACTGCTCCTCTTTCTTGGCAACCTCTGAGGCAGTGGTGGTGGCCTGGGTGGTCGCTGTATGGGGAGGAGGTTTCCTGAATCCTCGCCAGGTCAGCATGGAGATGGGCAACCTCCTCCCTCAGACCAAAGAGTTTTTAAAAGAGGTGGTGGAACTGAAACAAACAAGACATTTGCACAGAGCAAAACTCCCTGGGGGAGGGAGGGGAGATTGAGGTAAGGTGCCTGCCCGGTGCCATGGCTTGGATCTCTGGAGCAAACTGGTTTGCTCTGTGCAAATGTCTTATTTGCTCCTTTATTTTTATTTATTTAGTTTTTGATAACTGGGTAAGTGCTCTAGTCAGCAAGTGACTGTTTTCAGGCATGACCCGGGAGGTACAATTACAACACACAAAGAGTACAGCCAGATTATTAAGACAACGAGTACAAAAAATGCAGAGAGAAATACATATGGCAATGTAACATACATTAGTAAACAAAATATACTTTAGCACTTGATCATGGAACATACTCAAAAATGTGAATAGTAGAAGGCAGAAAATAAGAGAGGATAGGCATCAGTAGAAAAGACACAAGGAAGGAAAACTGGCAAAAGGATGGGAGGGAGAGATTAAGTGGAAGGAGGTGCCGTCGATCACGGCAACAGCGGGGTGAGGTACCAACCTGCGGCCGGGCCTATGGAGCCGAAGATGGCAGGCGAAGAGAGGGTGGTAGGGGAGCGGCAGTAGACGACAACAGCGGTAGGAGGTAGGAAAATACAGCGGGCTGGTGGAACGATGAGACGGCAGGGCGAGAGGGAGGATGCCGGTGAGAGGGGATAGAGGCAGAGAGCACGGCACATAGCGGTAAAAGTGTCAAAGCTGCTGAGCCAGTGGAACCAAGAGACGGCAGGCAGGGAGGGGGTTCAGACGGTGGGAGTAAGTGTAGTAGGTGGAGAGAGAGTGACTAAGCACAGCCAGGAGGGTGGGGACTTAAGGAGGGGTATGGATGAGGTAGGAACAGGTAAAGGTGAGTTTGGTGGGAGTGGCAAAAGGGGAAGAGGATATAACAGAAGAAGGGGGAAGAGAGCAGCAGGGGTTAAGTGGAGAGGCTGTGAAGTGAAGATAAGAATGTCATGGAGTAGAATAACGACTTACAATTGTCAACAGCTAACATTAGGCTTATACAGAAACAGGTTAAGGCAACATTAATTACAAGGCACAAAATAAAACATTAATTACTAAGGCATAGTATAGAACACCCATTTGGACAGGCAAAGTGCTAGCAATGAGGAAACAGTACAAATGCAGCGGATCAGGTAGGGTCAAAGCAAACACATTTGTCCATAGTAGTGAGGAAAGTCCTGAGTTTGCTCTTAAAAGTCACATGAGTGGAGACATCTCTTAGATCCTGAGGTAGTAGGTTCCATAGGTGGGGGCAGCATGATGGAAGGAGCCCATGCCCTTTTATTCCGACAAAGGGGATGGATAGTAAGGTCTGATCAGCCGATCTAAGATTCCTTGTGGGAATGGCCGGCCTGAGGAGATCAGACAGGATAGCAGGCTTGGACGTCCTTAGGATGGAATCAACTAAATTGTACAAGTAGTACTGCCTGGTAGAGGAAGGAGAGAGCCAACAATACCTCTACTTGGACATTAAACTGGGCAGAAGCCCACTGGAACTCAGTTTCACCACCTATTAAAAAATTGTATGACAGTTCCACCACCTCTGTCATCTGTCTCCTTTGATTAATATTGGAAAGTTCCACCACTTAGAAATGATAATTCCACCACTTAGGTATCTAGACATGAGAGCTCCACCACTTAAACATTTCCAGTTTAACCACTGCCTATACTGTGACATCAGCTGCCTCCCTTCATAGGCCAGCAGGCAACTTTAATTGTATTTCATGCATTCATTGCATGGCACTCTCAAGAAGGTAAATTCATACATCCTTTACACAGCCAAACAGTGCCCTGTGCATGTTCCATTAAACCACTCTGTGTATGTTGGCCTACTTTTTACACTGGTTGGGGACTTTGCCCTGCTCCTGCTTCACAAATGCTGCCCTGTGTCTGTCTGCCTCTACAGCATGCAATTTCCAGAGAAGGAGCATCTGTAGAGCTATCCCCCTTCTCCGCTACCTTACCTTTCTTCCTTCCTCCCTCTCTCCAGTCCTCCCTACCTATTATCTTCTATCCCTCCTCTACCTTTGCCTTTTTCCACCACCTGGCAGGGTTCTCAGCAACCTGAAGGGGCCAGATCATGGTATGCCTCCCACTCCCTATTCCTCCTCTCCTTCACCTATATCTTTGCCTTGCTCTGCCCCCCGGCAGGGTTCTCAGCATTCTGAAGGTGTCATATCATGGTATGCCTCTCACTTCCTGTTTCTCCTCTCCATCACCTCTATCTTTGCCATGCTCTGCCCCTGGCAGGGTTCTCAGTATCCTGAAGGGGTCCAACCTAGATATGCCTCTCTCCTCCCTACCCCTCCTCTACTCCCCCACCTCCCTCCTCCTCTTCTCCACTACTCTGTACTGTCTGACAGCCCCTTAAACTCCATTGCTCTTGTACTTTATTTTGCGCATCTGTTGTACCGAAGCTTATTGTACTGTCTGTGCTGCATACCAGCCCACCTTAGCCCAAAACTGTTTGTATTCTATTTATTGCACTGTCTTCTAGCTACTCCCTTGCTCCCTTCCCCCTCATTAGTCATTGTCTACTTATACAGTCTATGTATTTCCTAGTTTTATGTAATCAAATCTGAATTTTGTTAAATTGTTACAATCTCTGTAGTTATCCTTATGTTCCCTCACCCCCAGGTCACACAGTGAGATGAGCAACTTGTTGTTCAGTGTGCCCTCCTGGTGAAACATTTACATAAATAAATAAATAAAAGCAAACAGCAGGGCAAGTATCCTGGCTAATATAAATATAAGGGCACTTTTTAACTCTGTCTCTGCAGACCATGGAATAATTTATGACCTAACCATCGCTAGTGCTAGAAGTAATGGAGTTTCAGATGACCAATAGAGTTTTGTTCTCTAACTCAAGTTGTTCCTTACAATGTGACATACAGTGCAACGCAGTAAAAGGCATCTCACATATTACTGCATAACAAAAGGGCTTAACTGCCATTGAACTGCACTGTTCCCTGCAGCATACTGCAGCGTTACTGCACTGTTCCCTGCAGCATACTGCAGCATTACTGCACTGTTCCCTGCAGCATACTGCAGCATTATTGCACTGTTCCCTGCAGCATACTGCAGTATTACTGCACTGTTCCCTGAAGCATACTGCAGCATTCTGCAGAAATACAGCAAGATATTGTGCTGCATCCTGGCAGACTCCACTGTACCTTCGCATCTGGTATCACTAAGCAAGATCACAGCCAGTGGTGGAAATGGGAGGGAACCCAGGGGAATTCAGTTGCAGGAGTGAAATTAAAAGACTGGCTCAGTTCCAGGAACATAATGGGAAATGAATACTCCCGTGTAAAATGTACCCCCTAAAGGCACAAAACTGACTCAAGTGAAAAATGCAACATACAGTACAGCTGAATGAGAAAACATGCCCTCAGAACTCTGTCAGGTATGTTTGATTCAACATAAAAGGTGGAGGTTTCCCTTATGGAATTTTTTTTTCCATTTCCTACACCGAACACATCAATGCAACCCCACCTCTGACATATTCCAATTTCCTTTCCCCATGGCCCCCTAACTCCATTAGTCGGTTCTTGACATCCTGGGCTCAGGACATGAACCTGGGTTACCAGAAAGGCAGGATGCATCACTGTCACTGCATTGCATAGGTGGTCAATGGGATGTTTTGGACAATAAGAGATACTCTAGGTGATTTTTATCATCGTGAGGGTAACTTATTTTGTTTGTTAAAGAAATGCTTTTGGAATATATTGTATATGAATTACATGGGGATATGCAGATCTGAAAGTGGTACACCTAAATTGCTAAAAGAGACCCAGTGAACTGGAGGCAGATTATTTTTTTCTTCTAAAATGGGCATGTGAGAAATGTAAACTGATTTAAACCAGTGTACATTATTACTGTATCTGATGAAATATGCCGATAAAGAGCATTAGCGTTAAAAGAAGTTTTATTTTGCAACAGAGAAGATGAAGGGATCTAAGAGGTTCTTCAGAAAGCTGTGTGTATATCATCAGATTAAAAGAAGGAGCTGTCTGGAGGCTTTTCCTTTTTCCAGACAAATGACAGTAGTGTTAAGAGGAGAATAATAAGGGTATTAGAAGTGTTCAAAGTGCTGTAATTAGCCGCTGTGTTTTGCATCTTTAATTAAGGCAAAGGCTCATCCTTTCAGCTTTGTTTCAGTTTTTTTCTGTTGCTAAATCATGTATTATTTTAGCTTTCTATCACTTGGTCAGCCACCTCATTTTGGGAAATGTACCACTCTACAATCTGGATAATGAGTAGTACATTGGAGTTTGTAAGGTTCAGCCAGCAGTGGTTAATTGACCCTAACCAGTAAATATATAGAGAATAATGTGCTAGTAGGGGTGTATAATGACATTTTATGCACTGAAGTTGTGTGATGCTATGTAAACCACAAGGATGAAGCTCAATGGGTTTATTTAAGCATCACACACCAAGGGTGTGTGTAAAATTGCATTACACAACCACAGCCCATACTTTATTTTTAATAATTATTGATTTTATGAAAAGCCTCAGCTTTCCTGCACTTGCACATGCACAGTGGTGCCCTGGTTCTGAGCACCAAGTGCTTCCATTTCCCAGTCCCACTGCCTGTCATGCAGCTTATCATGCACATAGTAGTATTCCTCAGTGTCTAGCCCTGGAGTCCAGGACACAGTCACACAGTAAGTGGCATTTTGAGTACATTGGTGGTTTGGACAGACAACAGTTTTATACAGAGTGCAATTGCATTACTGTACTTTGATTAAGAGCTTTCAGCCGTCTCATGCTCGCTATTGTAGTCAGCTGGTTACAATGGTGAATAACACCATAGCCGTATGTAACGGCACTTAGTCTGTGATTATATACAGAATAATACATAGGTGAGTGTGTGTAACCCAAATTTTGCATACTTCCAAGTTGTGTGATGTTACAAAACCCTGAGAGCAAAGCTTGAGGGGTGTATAAAAGCAACCCGCAGTGAGCGTGTGTGCAAAATTCTGGTTTACACACACCCACCCACACATGTTTTGTTTTTAATAATTGCTAAGGAGCATTTTTTATTAATGTGGGGTTTCTGTGCACAGTGCCAAATGGCACTAAAGCAGTAGTAAACTTGTGCATGGATGTGTTTAGCTATTTCCATGCAGTAGTTGATAAAGATTGTTTTTGTGTTTGCTTGCGGACACGCGCAAGAAACACATTGCGTCACCTTCATTCAGTAGCGGGTTGTGGAGGCATGGCAGTGTTGTGGTGAATGGCAGCAGTCTGTTTTTGGGCTGGTCTCTGCCATGCCAATAGAGGACCATGCTGTCGATGACAGCAGTTAATGAGAATGTCACTATGCTCAAAGAAATTGACCACTGCAATCAGGGAGTGCCTCATCACTGAACAATCAGCTGTGATTGCACGGCAGTCCCTCACTGCAGCAGCCAATTACAGCTGCATTATCTTGTGTCCCCTTTCAATAAACATGGTGATGGCTTCTCTGTTGGCCTCTTACAGTCCCCACGAAGCTGACGGACAGCAGCTGTCCGCCTCACCCAGTCCCTGTTAAAGCCCAGTCCCCCTGTTGGCATGCCCCCTCCCCAGTTAATTTGTCAACAGGGTAGCCCAATCCCATTGGCATGATGCACCCCCCATTTGTTATGTGCCGATGAGGGTGCCCAATCCCCTTTGGCTCATGCACACCCCCCCAGCCACACTGTATGGCCAACAGGGGTGCCCAATCCCCATCAGCTCCAGTCCCTCCCCCCAACAAACACCCAGGTAGCACGCTAGGAGCCCACCTCAGCATGCTCATGCACTCCCACCCCAGCACACTGTATGGCCAATGGGGGGTGCCCAATCCCCATCAGCTCCACTCCCCCCCAACAAACATCATATCACCCCTTGTTGTCGACACCCTGATGGCAAAACACAGAAAAAGACCATTATGGTGACACTTGTTTCACCTTCTCCCAGTGTTCTGCCCCCTCCCCAGACCAACTCTGACCTGGAGCTGGAATCCGAGAGTCTGGGGGTGTGGGGGGCAGAGTCCCCTGCATGGGGAGTGTGGGAGGACACAGCCCCCCCAACAGAAAACACCCATTGAAGAGGTGGCACAATACCTGCGTCAGTATTGTGCCGTCGCTGTGGAGGAGGTCAGCATCCTCGCCGATGAGATAATTTGGTGCTGCCAACAAACATCCAGGTGGCACTCTGGGAGCCCACCCCAGCTGGCCAAAAGTCCCGGGGTGTTTTTTTTTTTTAATTCCTGTAAAAAAAAAAAAAATGTTTCCTCATTGAATCTCTTGCCCATCCCACACATACCCTCTGCACACCCCACCTCCCTACACACACATCTTACCCCATACTTACCTCCGGAGCCTTGTGCAATGATCTTTGGTGGACCGGGAACATGTCTGCACTCTTCAAAGCCGACCATGAACTGAAGAAATGCTGGTAAGCTGTATAAAGGCATAAATGTTTTTTTTTTTCAATTTACATGGATATCTCGGCCATTATTTTTTACTTTTGGCACAAAACTTTCAACATGGGGTTCTTGAGACCCCTCCTCATGAATTCAGTCACTGTCATGGCGTTATTTGGTCCCAAAAGGTGATTTCGCGGTCACTGCATGGAATCACCTTCCGGGACAGAGTAACCAAATGGCAATGTCACTGTTCATGAGGTGGGCTCTCAAAAGCCTATGCTGCAAATTGGTGAGAAAATTCAAAAATGACCGTGTTAGGCGCATGCCCACGCACACCGTAAGTTCACGAATTTGTAATATTTTCACTCCAGATTTTCAGCATTGGCATTTTTTCACACCTCCTTATGAACAGTATAGCTGTCAGTTTTCACATCCTGACCAAAATGTGTTTTCACACTTCCAGAGCAGAATAGTGTGGCCGCTGTGGGAAATCAGTGTTTGGGACAGATTAAGAAAATCACAGTGACACTGTTCATGAACAGAAGTCCTAAAATACCTATGTAGAAAATTGGGTGACAAAAGTCCATAAAATGATTGCATTACCAGCGTGCATTGTGCAGTTTCCATGCACGTTCATAACTTCATGAATTTGTAATATTTTCACTCCAGATTTTCAACATTGGCATTTTTCACACCCCCTTATGAACAGTACAGCTGTCATTTTTCATATCCTGGCCAAAATGTGTTTTCGCACTTCCAGTGCAGAATAGTGTGGTTGCTGTGGGAAATCAGTGGTCAGGACAGAGTAAGAAAATCACAGTGACACTGTTCATGAACAAAGGTTCTAAAATGCCTATGTTGAAAATTTGGTGACACAAGTCCATAAAATGACTATGTTACCATCGTGCATTACGCAGTTTCCACACACACTCATCACTCTAAAAAGTGTAAAGGTTCCACTCAAAATTTTCAATATTGCCAATTTTGCACACCTCCTTATGAACAGTACAGCTGTCATTTTTGTCATCTTGCCTGAAATTTGTGTTTGCACATCTGGAGCACAATGGTGCGGTCGCTGTGGGAAATCAATGTTCAGGACAGATTAAGAAAATCATATGACAGTGTTCATCAGCAGAGGTCACAAAATGCCTACGTTGAAAATTTTGTGACATAATTCCACTAAATGACTGTGTTACAAGCATTCGTTGCACAGTTTCCATGTACGCTCAGAAGTTTGAGTATTTTTAATATTTACACTCCAAATTTTCAACATTGCCATCTCTTCACACCTCCCTATGAATGGTACAGCTCTCATTCTTCATATCCTGCCCGATCTGTGTTTTCGCACATCTGGTGCAGAATGGCACGGTCGCTGTGGGAAATCAACGTTCAGGACACATTAACAAAATCACAGTGCCACTGTTCATGAGCAGAGATCCCAAATGCTTTCATGAGGTGGGGGTCACAAAAAGGCCATGTTGAAAATTTATAGTGCAAATACCAACAAACACCTGGGGCATTAGGGGTTCTAACCATAACATCCCACCCTGTGCAGACTGACAGGCATTAGGGGTGTGCCTTTGAATTACCGGCTGTAATGCTCATGCCATTCCACCCCCACTCTCCACCCTGAAGCCAGTGACAGGCATCAAGGTGTGCCTTGGACTCTTCGACCCCAGACTTCATCCCATTCTCCTATACTGCACCCATTTTAGTGTATGTCCTCATGAAATGGGGTGACTGTGAAGCTGAACACCCTAAAGTACACCTCAGCACTTATCGATGTCTACAGGATAGAGTAAGGTGAAATGCCGTGAGCATTATGGGCGACGACCCAAGGCACACCCCAATGCCTGTCTATCTCTGCAGGGTAGAGGTGGGGTTGGCATGAGTTCAGTACTTCACTGCCATTCCCATTCTGCACCTGTCTAACTCCTGCACGTCCAGTGCTAATATCAGCAAGCAAACATTCGGCATTGACAAATGCTTATTGATAGTAGGCAGTGAGTTCTGCAAAAGAAAGTTAGTTGATGAGCGGCCTAACATATTTAATTCACTGTTTGAAAAGTATAGTCATAACTCTAAGCATGCACGTTAGCATCGACACTGAAGTGCCTGTTTGTAGACATGGCTATACATTTTTGTTTAATTTTGACCCTTTTTTCTTTATTGTTTGCAAGTAGATCTCAGGGTGTTTCTGGCTTGTCAGAGAGCACTTGGGTGAATTTTCCTTTTTTTGATCCCCATTTGGGGTGTTAGAGTGGTTGCACTTTTGATTTCTGAATCTTTTTCTTCTCCCCTGGGGCCCCCTGGGGGCAGTGGGGTGGACTTCACTGCGGCTAGATGGGAGGGATGGAAGGGGGAGTTTGTGGAGTCCTGTTTGTGTATTGCATGTTGTGATGTGTTGTTTCATCATGTTGTTTCATCATTTATATAGAAATGTAGATATTGACAGCAGATAAGGACCACTTGGCCCACTTAGTCTGCCCATCTTCCCCTACCTACTATAACACCGCAGACCCTATTTGATCTCTGGCTTTACTCCCACTTTCCCTACCTCTAAAGTTCCCTTATGCCTATACCAAGCATTCTTGAAGCCTGTTACCATTGTTGCCCCCACCACCCCCACTGGGAGGCTATTCCAGGCATCCACTACTCTTTCTGTGAAGAAGTACTTCCTCACATATCCCCTGAATCTCCCCCCTCCAGCTTCATAGCATGTCCCCTTGTTCTTGAGCATCTTGTTTTCTGAAAAATGCTTCCCTCTTGAACTTTATTAATACCAGTGAGGTATTTGAATGTTTCTATCATATTTCTGCTAAAAAAAATTAGGAAAAGAGTGAATCCAGAAGCATTGATTGAGCAATATCCTTAATCGATCCTCTTTGTTGGATCTTTTTTCTCATGTATTATGAGACAGGCGACTACAGTATAAATTAAAAACCTAGTTATCCAAACCTCAACTATCCAAAACTCTCATTTATCTGAAACTGTGGTGTCTCCCAGCGTAATAGACTTAAATATAAAGTTCCCTCACTTATCCGAAACCACATTCATCCAAACAGTTTTTATTGTCCCCCAGCACATTCAGATAAATGAGGTTATACTGTATATTATGGGAATGTAGGTAGCCAGACCCGAACCCAGTATTAACTGTTTACACACTACTTTTCTATTTAGAAATAGTAGAGTTTGTTAAGGTATAGAGCTTACACAGTATATCCCCATGTCTAATATATATAAAATTCGCACAAGTATCTACAGTATCTGTCATACTGATGTACTGTAGGACTTGTATTCAATACTAATGGATTACTCTTGCTCAAAGTACTTATTTGTTATACTAATGCACTGAAGGATTGTTTGATAATCAATTTTTAAGGATTGTGTTAATTGTATGTATATTATTGTATGTTTTACAGTGTAATGACTTTTTATGTCGCACAATAAACTTGACTGATTGATTAATACCTGTGAGGTATTTGAATGTTTCTATCATATCCCCATCTCCCTCCTTTCCTCCCGGGTGTACATATTAAGGTCCTTTGGTCTCTCCTCATAGGGCTTGTGATGCAGACCCTGCACCATTTTGGTGGCCTTCCTCTGGACTCTATGTCCTTCCAGAGATGTGGTCTTCAGATCTGAACCCAGTACTCCAGGTGAGGTCTCACCAGTGATCTATACAGCAGTAACACCACTTATCTCTTTCTGCTGGTGATATCCCACCCTCTGCAGCCTAGTATCCCCACTGCCTTGTCACAGTGTCTGGCCACCTTTAGGTCATCAGATATGATTACTCCCAGGTCCCTTTCCCATTTGGTGGTGGTTAATTCTTCCCCCCTCCATTTTGTACTCCGCTCCTGGGTTTCTGTGCCCAAGGTGCACATTTCTCGCATTGAAACCTAGCTGCCACACCCTTGGCCACTTCTCTGCTGACACACACTTTACCACTCATCTAGCCTTCCTAGATCACTCATCAATTTTTACACACACACACACACACACACACACACACACACACCAAGTGTCTATCCTATTACAGATTTTGGTGTCATCTGCAAAGAGGCATATCTTCCCTTATAGCCCTTCTGCAATGTTGCTAATAAAGACATTACAGAGGACAGGTTCCAGTACTGATCCCTGTGGCACCCCACTCATCACCCACCCTTCCTCAAAGTGAACTCTATTTACCACCACCCTCTGTCTTCTGTCCCCTAACCAATTTCTCACCCAGTTTACCACCTGAGGACCCACTCCTAGGCTTCTCAGCTTGTCTGTCAGTCTTGTATGTGGAATAGTGTTGAGTGCCTTAAGCATTGTATTGCATTTCATTTTTAATAAAGTAAACTAAATAAAAAAAATCATGGCTGTACATTTCAAACAGCAAATTAAATCTATCAGACCCTTTGTTTTTTAAAAAAATAACATACTTTCTTTTGTAGAACTCACTGCCTACTATTAACAACGTCCTTTTTCAGAGATCAGTGACAGTGTCCCTGGTGGCAGTTCTGTTACTACTACTTGCGCTGCACCAAGCAAGAGTGTGATTGACAAGCAGTGGTTACAACCATCCAGTTGTAATACAAAATTATAACTGGGGTGTCTGTAACCTGACTTTAACAATGCATTAATAATTTATAAAATATGTTCACTAGTAATTATATAGAGCATAATGCATAGGTGACTGTGTGTTAGGAAGGTTTTTTTACACACCAGAGATATATCCATATGTCTCATTTTCTCACCTGCCACCTTTATACAGCTTTGCTATTCCCTTTAGGTGGTTATACTTATAAATAATATACAGGGCTTTTTAAAATCATTAGTTTTACTGCTACCAGAGTCAGGCATTTCTCTGAATTGCTTGCTTTGCTAAGTTTCCAGTAAAAGGTTTGCAAATACATAGGTATGTTTAGTTTGACTTCAGCCATTATTCTAGTGGAAAAGAAGGAAAGACCTTTACTGAGAAATGCTTCCTCAGTTATTGTTAATGTCTATGGGCTGAGGGTGTATATGACAGTCTTCCCCTTCTCTTGTAGTCCACTCTTTTTGCAATTTCCTGATCCTCCACCCCCACTTCCATAATATGCATGCTCTTTCTTGTGGCCTGGGTTGCTGGCGCAATTTCTGTCTGGCTACTAGCATATCATCCTCTTTGTACCCTACCTCTACTAATAACTCTTGGCTCATACTTTGTGCTCTTCCCTGGAAAGATTTTTCTTCAGTTTTCCTCCCCTTTTTGTAGCCGTGTGAAACAGTGCTATCTGTACTATCTGATTCTGAGTAATCCTCCATTCTTCTGCATTAATATTTAGTTTGTTGGTGTCAAGCACTCCCTGGTGTCTAGTGGTACCCCCTCACCTGTCTCATGTCAAGCAGTACCTGGTGCCTAGTGACATTATCCATCATTCCCCAATCTCTTGTTGAGCACTTCTTGTCTTCCAGTGATACCACCTGCCTTCATTCCCTTCCCATATCCTAATCACAAAGAGGCCTTTCCTAGTACCCCATGGAACCCCCTCCCTCTATCCAGCCTTACCACTCCCATCCTTACCCTATTCCATGTCAAGACTTACCCAATTTTCATTTGAACCTTGCTGTCTTCCCCCCACCCTCAACTTGTCCCATGATAGGCAATCTCTGGTAGCTAGTGGCAAAACCTATCCTTTGACCTGTCCAGTGTCAAGTACTCTCCGGTATCCAGTGGCACAACCTGCCCTCACTTCATGTTCCCACCCCAATCCAAAGTCAAGCCCAACCTAGTGTTTACGGGCACCCTCTCCTTTCCCGTTCTTGTTATTCCTCTTGCCTTCATCCAATTCCATGTCAAGCACTCTATGCCTAGTGGCACCACTTGTCCATTATGCTGTCCAGTGTTAAGTCCTCTCTGGTGACAGTGATCACCCTGCCCTTCACCCATCCTTTGTCAAGCAGTACCTGAGGTCTAGTGACACTTCCCATCATTACCCATTTCTGGTGTCCGTTAATATCACCTGTCCTCATTACCTACCCAGACACTAATCCCAAGTCAAGCTCAGCCTAGTATCTAATAACACCACTTCTCCACCATCACCATCACCACCACCCTATTGCATGTCACACACTCTCTGGTGTCCAGTGTCACCCTCTCCCCAAAAGCCATCCTTTGTCAAGTAATAGCTGGTATCCAGTGGCACTTCCCATCATCACCCCATCCTGTGTCAAGCATTCTCAGGTGTCCCATGGAAACACTCATTCATGGCCCTGTCTGGTGTTAAGCACTCTCTGGTGTCCTATGCCACCCTGTTCTCTCACCCCATTTTATGTCAAACAGTACCTGATGTGCACTGATACTTCTAATTATCACCCCATCCCACATCAAGTACTCTCATGTTGTGTGGCACAACCCACCCTCACTGTCTGCCCCTACCCCAATCCTTTGTCAAGCCTTACCTGATGTCCAGTGGCACCCGATACCACCTCTCACTCCTTCTCATGCCAAGTGCTACTTGTTGTCCAGTGATATGTCATATCATCACCCATCTAAGCACTCAACGG
This sequence comes from Neoceratodus forsteri, assembly GCA_016271365.2. Lineage (NCBI taxonomy): Eukaryota > Metazoa > Chordata > Ceratodontiformes > Ceratodontidae > Neoceratodus > Neoceratodus forsteri. The sequence goes on from CM057451.1 coordinate 766,503,518, forward strand.
TATCCAGTGTCATCATCCAACATCTGTTCCTCTTCCCCCATTCTGAATTAAACCCTACCTGGTGTTTAGTGACATCCCACCCATCCTTCTTCCCATGTCCCCTCTCCCACCTCATTACATGTCAAGCACTTCCTGGTGTGGCCTTGTGCCTCACCATGCACCTATTGCTTGCATATATCACAGTATGCATGCATGATCTGTGATGTTTTATTGCTTACAAATGCCGTTGTTTGTATGCTCAGTCACTATGTCTTTTATAGTATAATTTTAGAATTTATGACTATTGCATGAGATAACATACTAACATACTAACATACTATTTGCCAGCAGATTAGGCCTTATGGTCTATCAAGTCTGCTCGAACCTAGATCCTTAGTTGGGTAACACTTATGGTTATTAGAAAACTTGAACTGTTTAGAAATAAACAGTCCTGATTGTCTAAGAACAATGTCATCATTTAAAAATGCCAATATACCACACTGCTATAATGTTTATATGTTTATTGCAATGGTAGATAAATTTGAGTTTTCTGATTGGTGGACACAGCTGAAGCAGTGTTGCATGACTCTTTAGTAAGTGTGCCTGCTCAACCCCTTCATAAGCACCTGAATCATGCACTTGCAGTCTGGTCATGCTATGCTGGAATGTTCAGCATCCCATGTTAGTTTCCATCAGCTGCCATTGTAGAGTTTGATCCAGCACTGGACAGAAAGACACACCTGTGGTCACAATAATACTGTTATTTTCTGCAGTATTTAAAAGTCTGGCTGTAAAGCAATCTATTACCAGCACACAGCAATCATTTGTTGTAGTTGCAGCTTCCACCTGCCCCACAGACACAGTAATCTTGCCCCCCCCCAAAACCACCACCAATAAAATACTTTAATGACCTACTGCCTTCTTCTTGTTGCATTAGGAACAATCTAGATGCTTTGGTTCTTGTAAAAATGTTTATTGAATATCAAACTGTGGTAACATAACAGAAAACGAACACCCAAGCATTGTCCTAAATAAAAAATAAACTCATAAGCATGTGGCATTGTCATGGCAAGAAGCCTTCTATACTATGACCCACTGGCTGCTGCCATGACAACCGCTGTAAAAACTACATTGTCATCATCCCAGTCCTGTGCTCTTAATGCAACTGCCCCATCAGCGATGGCACATTCACTCAGCCTCGGTTGCCATGGTAATGGTACGATTCATGGCTCAAGACTGCCATCAATCCAATATTTACTGAACGTTAAAACTATACAGATTTTTTAAATATATTTTCTTATCTGGTAAGCTTGCTGGCTAGCCATTAGTTAATAGTCAGGTGTCAGGACGTCTTGAGCTGCACTGCCTTTTTGCCAAGCACTCAGCCATACTTGCCATGCTTTCACAGCTCTGCTGCACTACATATATCTCAGAATGCCTGCAAGACAGACTGGAACACAAACTGACTGTGGACTCAAGATCAGATGGCAGAAGGACTGTTTTAATCTATAACAAGGTATAATTAATGGAATTAAAATTTAAACAGTTAGTTTGAGTTGTTTTTACATTACTATAAAAGCAATAAGGTACTCCAAGGGAATTGCATTAACCTCATGTCAATCACACCCAAGGGGTATGTGGTATTCGACTTTGCCTCATGCCACATTACACCCCTAGGGTTTGATTAGCATATGGTTAATGCAACCTCTGATCATGCCTTATTGCTTAAATTGGACTGCTTTTATTATTTTTATGATTTACAGTCAACAATTTTCAATCTTGACCATGGGGATGACAAGAATGATGCTACCTGGAGACCAGCTGATGAAAATGCTATTCCTGACAAACAGCAAATTTAACAACAATGGTGGTGATTCACACAGTGATAAAATTTGCAGTCAAGGGAGACAGAGTGGAAGTGGAAGGAGCGTACCTAGGTGAAGGGTAATTTTTGTTTACCAAGTAAATACACTAGGCAACTGAATACCTATTTAAAGGTATGACCCATGAGAGTACAGGAGAAGGCATGTAACAAGTAGTACCTGGAGGATCAGGCAATAAAGCTGTGTAGTAGAAAAACACAATTTCAATGCAACTGCAGTGTAATGTAGAAGAAAATGCAGGGAATTAAGAATTTGGTCAAAAAACAGGCATTCACTCAAGCAATGAGAAACAGTTCCATATGTTGGACGCTATCAAAAAAGTTCATATTTATTATGTGCAAAGCATGCTGTGCAGAGACTTACCACTCCACTGGCCAGGAAAACACCACCAGTGTTTCGTGCCTTTGATGTAGTTTGTCAAATGTGACAGCCAGGATGCAATGCAGAATTGCTGCAGAATATCACTGAATGCTGCAGTTTACTGCAAGGGCCATTGTAAGTCAATGGCATTTAAGCCCTTTTGTCATGCAGAATTTTGTGAAATGTCATTACTGCAAGTTACTGTGCTTCATCATGGCTGACTCCACTGTAATAGAGTAAAAATACATGATGTCTTCCAAAACTCACATCTATAGCACAAAATGAATTAAAGGCAAACACCCCTTAAATGTGCATATTTTTATGTTTGCTTGCACGCATGTGCAAGAAACATAGTGCCATCATCTGAGATTTCAGAGGTGTGTCACCCACTCTTCCAATTCAGTCAGTGTGTTGGCAGGCGTGGCCCTGTAAGCCAATGCATGCTGGAGCTGTCTATGACAAGCTCCAAAATGCAGTGGCATACAGTTGAAAGGGGGAGCTACGCTTCAGTGAGCAGTGATAAGATATCGCCTGCTCATGCGCAGCTCCCCCTACACACACACACACACACACACACACACGCACACACACACACAGAAGCTGCGCATACTGCGTGCCTGCCCCTCCCACACACACGTGTAATAGCAGAGTTTGCCCAATCCCCGTCGGCTTGTGCTACCCTCCCAAAACGCTTCCACATGCACGCTGGGTACTCACCCCAGCGTGGCAACTCATAAAATAGCGAGGGTGCCCAACCCCGTCGGCTCCACTGTCCTCACCCCCAGTACTGGGTGCCACGCTGGGAGCCCACCCCAGCGTGGCAACTGATCATATGGCCGACAGGGGTGCCCAATCCCCCGTTGGCTCCATGGTCCCCTGCAGCTGTCCTTGTGCCACGCTGGGAGCCCACCCCAGCATGGCAAACATCCCACATCGTCTTTTTTTTACCTGCAAAATAAAACGGTCCCACGGTGCTTCTCCCAGCCCCTCCACAACCCGCACCCACCCACTGTGCACCCTGCCTCCCTACACCCCCCTCACCCCATACTTACCTCCGGAGCTCGGTGCGACGATCTTCGGTGGACCAGGAACACGTCTGCACTCTTCAAAGCCAACCGCGAACTGAGGAAATGCCAGTAAGCTGTATAATGGGCTAGATAGGGTTTTTCAACTTTATTGCATATCTCAGGCATTTTTTGGAATTTTGCAAAAATTTTCCACATGGGGTTTTGGGACCTCTTCTCATGAATGATGTCACTGTCATGGCGTTATTCACTGCGAAGGGTGATTTCGCAGTCACCGCGTGAAATCACCTTTGGGCTCCAATAATGCCAATGACAGTGACATCATTCATGAGAAGGGTCCCAAAACCCCATGTTGAAAATTTGCGCAAAAATTCCAAAATGACTGTTTTAGAAGCGTACGCTATGCAGTTCCTATGCAGGCTCGTAAGTTCACGAATTTTCAATATTTTCACTCCAGATTTTCAACATTGCCATTTTACCACACCTTCTTATGAGTAGTACAGCTGTCATTTTTCACATCTCACCCAAAATGTGTTTCCGCCCATGTAGTGCACAATGGCGCAGTAGGTGTGCAAAATCAATGTACAGGACAAATTAAGAAAATCACAGTGACACTGTTCATGAGCAGAGGTCTTAAAATGGCTATGTTGAAAATTTGGTGAAAAAATTCCTAAAAATGACTGTTTTACGAGCGTGCGTTATGCATTTCCTACGCATGCTCGTAAGTTTGCGAATTTTCAATATTTTCACTCCAGATTTTCAACATTGCCATTTTACTACACCTCCTTATGAGCAGTACAACTGTCATTTTTCACATCTTGCCTAAAATGTGTGTTTCGGCTTCATGTAGCGACTACAATGGCAGTCGATGTGCAAAATCAATGTATGGGACACATTAAGAAATCACAGTGACACTGTTCATGAGCAGAGGTCTTAAAATGGCTATGTTGAAAATTTGGTGGAAAAATTCCTAAATGACTGTTTTACTAGCGTGCATTACGCAGTTCCTATGCATGCTCGTAAGTTTCAAAATTAATATTTTCACTCCAGATTTCAACATTGCCATTTATTACACTTCCTTATGAACAGTACAGCTGCCATTTTCATATGTTGCCTAAAATGTGTTTCGCATGTAGCGACAATGGTGTTGCTGGTGTGCGAAGCAATGTTTAGGACAGATTAAGAAAATCACAGTTACACTGTTCATGAGCAGAGGTCTTAAAATGGCTATGTTGAAAATTTGGTGACAAAAGTCCATAAAATGACTGTGTTACAAGTGAGCATTGCGCGAGTTTCCACCCACCTCGTAAGTTCATGACTTTGTAATATTTTCAGTCCAGATTTTCACCAGTGGCATTTTTCCACACTTCCTTATGAACAGTACAGCTGTCATTTTTCACAACATGGCTGAAGTGTGTTTTCACACTTTCAGCGCAGAGATGCGTGGTCACTGTGGGAAATCATTGTTCGACACAGATAAAGAAAATCACAGTGACACTGTTCATGATCGGACGCACGAAAATGCCTGAGTTGACAATCTGCTGTAAAATCCCCAACCTAATTATATTATGGGTGTGCGTTGCACAGTTTCTATAGTACACTTGTGACTTCACCATTTTTTAAATATTTTTACTGCAGATTTGCAACATTGCCATTTTTTACACCTCCCCATGAACAGTACAGCTGTCATTTTTTACATCCTGTTTGGAATGTTTTTGCAGCTGTGGTGCTAAATGCCGTAGTCGCTGTGCATAAGCAGCTTTCAGCTAACAAACTGATATTCCCCCTGTTCATGAGGTGGGGTCACAAAAAAACATGTTGAAAATTTGGAGTGAAAATACCAATGAATGCCTGAGGCATTAGGGTTTCCAACCATAACGCCCAACCCTGTAGAGAATGACAGGCATCAGGGGTGTGACTTGGGATTCTTGCCTGTAATGCTCATACTATTCCACACCCTGCAGCCAGTGAGAGGCATCGAGGTATGCCTTGGACTCTTCGGCCCCAAAGTTCACCCCATTCTCCTATATCGCACCCATCTCACCGTATTTCCTAATGAAATGGGGTGCATATAAGAGCCAAAGACCCCAAGGACCACCGTGACACTTGTCAGTGTCTGCAGGGTGGGGTGTGGTGAAATGGTGTGGTCGTTATGCCTGACGACCCAAATGCACACCCCAATGCCTGTCACTCTCTGCAGGGTGGTGGTGGGGTTGGCTTCAGTTCAATACTTCACTGCCATTCCTATTACGCAGCTCTGTAACTTCTACACTACCACTGCCAATGCCAGCAAGCAAACATTCGGCATTGACAAATGCTTGTTAGATAAATTTCACACATTAAACATAAAATAGAGAATAATGTATAGGCAGGTGGTTATTATGAGAATTTTACACACACCCGAGGTGTGGGATGCCCCATAAACCCTGAGGGCGAAGCCCGAGGGGTTTATATAGGCATCCCACACCGAGGGATTGTCAAATTCTCAGAAATAACCACCTGCCTATTACTTTATTTTTTATAATTGCTGGTCAGCAATTTTTTCCCACATTGATGCTTCTCGTCTGTGATTCACTCACATACATACATACATACACACACACACACACACACACACACACACACACACACACAATCTTTATTAGAAAAATAGATTTTTGTTAGGCATCTTTTTGTTTCTTGCAAGTGTTTCTTCGTGCTGTGGTTGAATTTTGTTTAAGTTGCTGCAACAGCGCTTACCTCTGTTAAGCGCTTCGGAGCCGTTCCAGTGCGATGTTGTGTTTCGGAGGCATTTCTCGGGCTGTACGGGTTATGGACAGCAGGATCAACCAGATAAGAGATTTAAAAAAAAAAACGAACTCCGGTGTGAGGGCTGGTCTGTAGCAGCTGCTCGGTAAGCGGGACGAGGAGTCGGCATGTTTGTTGAGTGTTTAGCCCACCCATGAGAAGAGGAGAGCCAATCAGGATGTGGCTGTAGTCCGATTGAAGTGGCGCGTGTTTGAAATTATAACTGGTTCAGCCTATGGAAAGAATTGCTGACCAGTCTAGACAGAGGTGGCGCGTGTTTGCCGTTATAACTAGCTGAGGTAGTTATAACGGCAAATTACAACTCGATTTGACAATGTAAAAAAATTGTGACCAGTAATTATTATTCCATTAGATCAAATGAAACAGCATAATCAGTAACATCATCAGAAATAATTCAAGCATCAGTATTGTAACATTAAAATGTTAAGGCAGCTGTTTTATTATAATGGAAAGTACAGCATAGTTTACTAATAAGACAAGGTAAATGTGTTCTGATACATTCAAGCTATATTTACACTTGCAAAAAATATATACATCTGACCAGCTGGAAATGCCGATATAGTTCCTGCTACTAATATTCAAAAAATGTTATTTGGTATCAATGCGGTCAAATAGTCTCAGTTTCTCTGGTTAAAGGGGTAGCAGTTAATCTGAGCAGACAACTTAATCAACAATGGAGAGAGGGGGTTCTGTTGTTGCCAGTGTGATTTCATCGCAGCTTGTGGACATAATATTCAATCTAAAAGGAAAAGTGAACATTTCAGAAAACTTTCAGGAAAAAGGTCATTTTAGGGACTGTACAATATTGTAGACACTCTCATGTTCAATGAACTCCTGACACTCAAGCTGCTAATCCAGTCTGTAACTTGGCTAAATTAGAGAGACACAAAAGGGCAACAATGATTGGAGTAAAGGCATCACATGTCATAGTTTGGAGACGGCATTAATTTTACAATAATGCCATCCCCAAACTGAAGTACCGATATATGCCACAAAGAGAAAAAAAGCAGTAATGAAATAGCGAAGCAGAAGCCGCCGAACATAAGTCCTTAACTCTACCACCCACCCACCAGATTGACTGAGAGCATAGAGCAGAAGGCAGTACTGAAAGCAGTTGGAAAATTGGTCTGGCTCACACAGCACCAATGGAATGGGCAACGCTGCAAAGATTGACACTGTTCAGCTGTAAGTCAGTAAAAGTGGATATTAGAGGAAATTGTCAGCATGGTAGGGACATAGGTTTGAATTGTTAATAAAATAAAGATTGTGGCAGTGAGATAATGCTGTGTATAACATCGTGAACTACACCAGACCTCTAAGAACAGCACATTAAGCATGGCAGTAAATATGTAAATTACTTCCTAGATATCGCACATTTGAGACTGAGGCAGAAACAGATTGAAGGAAGGTAGAGCTCCTAAACAGTGTACTGAAATAACTACCGTTACAAATCTGAAAACAACTGTGAAAAAAAGTGTAGGCATATTCAATAGTAGCAGATGTCTGCTTTCTTATTAACAACATTAGTTGTTGAATACATGTATATAGGTGGATCCAAAGTGCATTCATCATATATGAACATAATAACCTGAATCTTTTCCTTATTTAGTGAGCAATACACAAAATATCCTTGAAACATATAATATATCACCATGTTACAAGAGCATTAAACCACTCCGAAGGTGGCATCTAATGGGGAATTAATGCATGGTTGGGCCATTGTAGGCACTTGGCCTTTGGCCTCGTGCCACAACCCTCCCAACCATGCATTAATTGCCCATTAGATGCCAACTTCATTGTGGCTTAATGCTTGCTTAACTTCTTGTAGTTACTTTGTTGCACATTTTCAATAGGGCTACAAGACAAATTGACTTTTCTGAATACACCCCATACCTGAACTGCACAATCAGTTTAGTTCACTAACATCACTTTGATGCATGTTTTCATTAGAGCTATGATGAGATAAATGTGGGGAGGGGAAAGGGGGAGAGGAGAGGGAGGAGAGGATCTGTATAAGAAAACAGGGACTTGGCAGCTATATTTCTCAGCTGATAAATGTGTACAAATCTAGCCTTTCATTCAGACCTGGTGGATTATATCCCTTCAATTTGTATATCCAGAAGCTTTCTCTTCTCAGGAAGAATTTTTACAGCTCTCCCCTCAGACCCAGGCTGACAATGTTCCAAACTTATAAACCGAAACTTGTGCTTCAATACCCTCTGTCTCAGAAACTGACAGTCATTTCCTCAACTCTTTTTCTTGATTTTCTTGTTCACTAGTATTCCTACACACCCTGTAACATTCATATAACAGTGTGTTGTCCACAGTGTGGTGGGAATGACAGCTCAGGTATTGCAAAAGTGAATTTCTGTCAGTGATCTTCTGAAAATTGTCAGTTTCCACTCCAAACTCTGCATTTTTATAGATTCTTAGATCAAGACTGATAAGCAGCAGGAAAATCCCAGCCTCTCCCTACAAAACAGGGAACTAAATGAGAAAAAGACCAAGGTAGAAAGGTCAGTGGGGGATGCTGCAACAGAAAGTACAGCCATCAAAAAATGGAGAGCAATGAGTACCAATGCCCGTAGTCTGAGTAACAAGCTTCCTGAATTAGTGGCCTTGATGGAGGAGGAACATCTGGATATCATGGCAGTCACAGAAACATGGTACACACAAAACCATGACTGGGACATAAACATACCAGGATACACTATCTACAGGAGGGACAGGGAGGGAAAAAGAGGAGGAGGAGGAGTAGCTCTTTACATAAGGGAAGGAATCAAAGCAACAGAACAAAAGGGAAAACAAGGAGGAGAAGAAGCACTGTGGATAAATTTGGAGACCGGCAATGGAACCACAATCCTCACAGGGGTTGTAGACAGACTTCTCTCAGGGGAGGAATTGACAAGGAAATGATAGAAAGTATACTTAGAATGGCAGAAAAAGGGAGATATTGCTGATGGGTGATCTGAATATGCAGATGTTAACTGGAGTGCAGTTGCAGCAGCCACTTCGAAGAGTGGGGTTATTCTAGATGCCCTACAGGGGCATGCCTTAGACAACTAGTATTGGAGCCACTCAAGAGGGAGCAATCTTAGACCTGGTTCTCTCAAACGGAGATGAAGAGAGGATCACAGATGTAGAAGTGGGTAGCCATCTGGGAACTAGCGACCATCGAACAGTATGGTTCACAATAAACACAGCATAGAGTCAAGTCATACAAAGGCAAAAGTACTGGACTTTAGAGGACTGACTTTGCCAAATGGGTGAGTGCCTAAGGAATGCACTAGCAAATGGGCAGGAAGGAGGGTGGAAGAACAATGGGGAATAATAAAACTGCCATCACAGAGGTAACAAGCCTTTGTGAAGCAAATAAAACAAAATGAAATGATGTAAGAAACCACTATGGTTCTCAAAGGAAGTGGCAGTGAAGGTTCAAGAGAAAAGAAAGCATCCAGGAAGTACAAGGAATCACAGAAGGAGCAGGACAGAGAACTGTATCAGTTAAAGCAAAAGGAAGCTGGGAAGGCAGTCAGAACAGAAAAGGCCCAAACTGAGGAAAAGATAGCCAACTCGGTTAAGAAGGATAAAACCTTTATAGGTACATCAGGGAGCAAAGGAAGACCAAGGGAGGGATAGTGAGGCTTAATAAAGGAGAGGGAGGGTGGGCAGAGGGTGACTGTGAAAAGGCAGAGATACTAAACAAATATTTTTGCTCAGGATTTACAAAGGAAGAGGGGGAGGTACCTAAAACAAACAGTAGAAACACTCTGGATACAGAAGTTGATACCAGCCCATTTACAGAAGAAAGGGTTCTGGAAGAACTCTTAAACTGAAGGTGGACAAAGCAATGGGGCCTGATGGGATTCATCTCAGAATTCTAAAAGAACTAAGAGTAGAACTAGTGACACCACTGACTACCCTGTTTAATAAATCATGGGAGGATGGGGTGGTACCCGAGGACTGGAGGAGGGCAGATGTGATTCCCCTTCACAAAAGTGGGAGCAAGGCAGAAGCAGAAAACTATAGACCTGTTAGTTTAACCTCAGTGGTAGGGAAAATGATGGAATCACTTCTGAAGGAAAGAATTGTTGAGTATCTAGAGGCCAGAAGGGCACAGGACCCAAGGCAGCATGGATTCACAGCGGGAGGGTCATGCCAGACGAATCTGATAGATTTCTTTGACTGGGTGACCAAAGTAGTAGATTAGGGAGGGGCTGTGGACATGGTCTACCTAGACTTTAGCAAGGCATTTGACACAGTCCCACACAAAAGATTAAAGAAAAAGAATTGGCTGGAGAATAGGACACAGAGAGTAATAGTAAATGGAGTCCACTCTGAAGAAAGGGGGGTTACTAGTGGGGTACCACAGGGTTCAGTATTAGGACCGGTCCTCTTCAATGTCTTTATAAGCGACATTGCAGAGGGACTGGAAGGAAAAGTATGTCTCTTTGCAGATGACACAAAGATCTGCAACAGAGTTGATGCACAAGGTGGGGTGGAAAGGATGAGAAGGGACTTGGCAAGGTTAGAGGAATGGTCAAATGTATGGCAGCTTAGATTCAATGCTAAGAAGTGCAAGGTAATGCACCTGGGAAACAAAAACCCAGGGGAAGAGTGCACAATGGGGGGTGAGATACTAACAACAACAAAAATGGAAAGGGACCTGGGGGTAGTCATATCAGATGACCTAAAGGTGGGCAAGCAATGTGAGAGGGCAGCAAGGAGGGCTGAGGGGATACTGGGATGCATAGGGAGAGGCATCACCAGTAGAAAACAGGAAGTTATTATCCCTCTGTACAGACAGCTGGTCAGACCCCATCTGGAGTACTGCGTGCAGTTCTGGAGACCCAATCTCCACAAAGACATAGGATGGAAGCTGTCCAGAGGAGGGCAACTAAAATGGTGCAGGGTCTACACTGGAAGACATATGAAGAGAGACTTAAGGAGCTTAATATGTATAGCCTCGAGGAAAGGAGGGAGAGGGGGACATGATAGAAACTTTCAAGTACCTCAAGGGAATCAACAAAGTCCAAGAGGGTAGCATCTTTCAAAAAAAGAGGTGTGCAAGAACAAGGGGGCACAATTTGAAGATAGAGGGGGCAGCTCAGAGGTAATTTAAGGAAGTATTTTTTCACAGAGAGGGTTGTGGTTGCATGGAACGGCCTTCCGGAGGAGGTTGTGGAGCCAAAAACAGTGGTGGAATTCAAGCATGCATGGGACAGTCATAAGGCAATTCTAGGGGGGTGGGGGCAGGAAGAAGTAGGCTGCTGGTTAACTAGGATCTGCAGCTTATCCATTAGGTAGGGAAATGGGCAGACTGGGTGGGCCAAGCGGTTCTTATCTGCAGTCAAATTCTATGTTTCTAAGAAATTATGTCTCCATTTTACTGCATTTAGTAAAAAATCTTTAAGTTTGGATTTCTTGATTCCATATAGGACTTGATCTGATACAGTTCAGTCACTCTGCCCTGCCACACTATGAGCAAATCGCCAATATATTTGTGAAACAAGTCTATTTTTGAATAAAAAGGGTTTGATTCAGGGTTCAATACAAATTATTTTTTTTTCCAGTGTGACAGATAGATATTTACATAATTGGGTGCCAAAGAGGTACTCATAGCAGTGCTTTTTCATTGCAAATAGTATTTACCCTGGAATGAAAAGCAGTTACATTACAAAGGTAATCGAATGTGCTCCAGCTTCCGTGGAGCAAAGGAATCTGACATTACTACTATGGTACCAAACATCTTACAAAAGGCTGGAGATAATCCACCTGTTGTTCGCGCTGGTATTAATGACATTAATTACACCTCATTTAATGAGTTACAACAAGATTATGTTGCATTATGTAACATTCTGACTGAAAAAGGCTGCTCCATTTGTATATCAGAGATTTTACCAGCTCCAAGGGCAACACCTAATATGACACGGCAGATCAAAGCCATTAATGAATGGCTGAGGAAATGGTGCCTAAAGCAAGATATTCCTTGCATTACTAACTGGGAAACATTCCTGCATCGGAACTCATTATTTTGCTAGGACGGTTTACATCTCAGTCGTAGAGGTAGTATACTTTTGGGGAAAAGTGTTACCGGAATTATCAACTGATATTTAAACTGAATTTTTCGGAGGAGAATGGGTATCCTCCCAAGTCTCTAAAACAACAGAAACAAACTTCCATAAACAAGTGTACATTTCTTGCTTTAAACGCACAACCATTAAATCAGGCCAAACTGGCAGAATTGGAGGTTAAATGTCAAATTTTAAATTTGGGAGTGGTGGGAGTTATAGAAACCTGGTGGGATTCATCTTCAGTTTGGTCTAGAGAAATCCCTAATCAAAAGCTGTATTACAAAAATAAGAATTAATAAACAAGGTGGTGGGGTTTGTTTGTATGTTCAAAATGACATTCCTTCATATGAAGTATACCCTCTCTCCTCTTCTTCAGAAAGCATTTGGGTTAAAATCCAGTTAAAGGGGCATTCATATGTCACCATTGGTAACATGTACAGACCACCGTCTGCCGACCTTGACTATACAACTAATATGCTTAATGAGATACAGAATATCTCTGAAACTGATGATACTGTAATTTTTGGAGATTTCAATATGCCTCATATTGACTGGGATTCTCTTATGGGTCATTCTGATGCAGAGAAGGGTCTAAAAGAAATGATCACTAAAACTGGTTTACATCAACTAATTACGGGACCAACCAGGGGATCTAATACCTTGGATCTACTACTTACCAATATTGAGGCCCAAATTAGCAACCTCCATATATGAGATCCACTTGGAACTAGTGATCATTCTTCCATAATGTTTGAAATTCAATATGATGAAATTTCACAAAGGAAAATAACTAATATAAAGAATTAAAACAAGGCCAATTTCTATGAAATTGACACATTTTTTGCCAGTGTTAACTGGCATTCACTTTTTTTCAACCTCACAACACAAAAAGCATGGAATTCCCTTAAAAATATAGGACTGGATATTCAAACTGCGCTATTTTGTGGCGCAGGCCCTTGCGCTGCACAAAATAGTTGCGCAGAGGGTGTGCAGGCGATATTCAAAGGAGTTGCACTATTGAGCAACTCCTTTGAATATCACCCGACCACAGCCACTGTGCATGGCACAGTGGAACTTGCGCCACCGCAAGAAGTGGTCAGAGCTGGAGCATTCAGAAGTTGCGGTGGTGCAATGCCGTTGCGCCATCGCGCCAAATTTCCCCATATTCAAAGGTGACATGCAAATGGGGCCATAATTCATGCAAGGCACAGAGATCCATTTGAATCTGTTATGGCCCCATTTGCATGCCATTAGCATACTGGTGCCGATCCCGAGGACTTGCTTCTAGCGCCTGCCGAGGGCAGCCGTCGGGGACCGGCGTCCCCTGAAGTCCGATCAGCGGGCAAAGTGTTAAAATCCCCCACCCCCGACTGGCCCGATCGCGGGCAAAAGCGTAAAAATCCCCCTCCCCAACTGGCCCGATCGCGGGCATAAGCAAATAACCCCCCACTAGCCCAATCAGCGGGCATAATTGTAAAATACCCCCCACCAGCCCGATCGCGGGCAGCAGAGTCCAACCCCCCAAGGACATATCCCTGATGGTCCAGTGGACGCTAGCCCGATCGCTGGCTGCAAAATGTTGCAACACCCTCCCCAAGAACAGATCCCTGGTGATCTAGTGTCCCCCCACCCCACCCACCTCACAGCCCCACCACCCGCTCCCCGTCAGCCCGGCGGGTGGCAGCATCCACCGCCTGCCGTCCCGCGCGCCCGACTGACTGCCCGGTGAATGCACACCCATTGGTGCAGAGCAAGAGCTAATAGGCGTGCAGCCCATACCGTACAAGGCAGTCCAGATATGTGAATGAATTCATTCACATATCTGGACTGCCTTGTACGGTATTGGTAAAAATAACCCAAACTATGAATATTACATTAATGGTTTATTACTTCAATCTTCAAACTGTGAGAAAGATTTGGGTATATATATCAATAATAAACTCAATTCCAGGGATCGCTGTACCAAAATTGCATATAAGGCCAATGGGCTCCTAAAGCAAATCAAGCGAGGATTCATTAATCACTCTGAGCAATGCCTTATTCCACTCTTTAGAGCATATGTTAGACCATACCTTGATTACGGATCTCCTTTCTGGAATCCAAACCAGAAATGTGACATTGCTACACTTGAACAGGTCCAAAGGAGAGTAACAAAAATGGTACATAGACTGGCAAAATTAGATTATCAAGCCAGACTTCAAGCTACAGGCCTGTTTTCACTTCAAAACAGAAGACTCAGAGGTGATATTCTTTTAATCTTTAATTTGTTTGAGTCACAGACAGCCCATCTGCGGGCTTTCCATCTGTGGGCTTCCCAAGCTGCTCCTGTGGCCCTGGCTCTCTCCGAGCAGGTCACAGCTAACAGACCACCCAACTGACCCCCCCGACAGATTCAGACAGCCCATCTGCGGGCTTCCCAAGCTGCTCCTGTGGCCCTGGCTCTCTCCGAGCAGGCCACAGCTAACAGACCACCCGACTGACCCCCCGACAGATTCAGACAGCCCATCTGCGGGCTTCCCAATCTTGACTGATTTTCCAACACCTGGCGCTTTCTGATCTCAGGGAAATCTCTTTCTGTGCTGTGTTCTGGACTGAATTTTTGTTAATGTAATTTACATATGTTATGCATCAATTGGTCTTACTTTATCTGCCAGCTTAGCTAGTCTATTACAAGCCACTAGTCTAGTCTCTCGGTGATACTTAGTGCTGTGCAATCTAGTGCTGGACAAAATGTGTTATATAGTAGCTGATGTTTGACTGCTGGACCTAGCTACTGAGCAAGACTGCTGCAGTTTTCCATTTCTGCCCTACTGACAAACCCTGCCCCTTCCCCACACTAGTCACTATGCTAATTATTAATTTCTCTGCTCCACTTGTAATGCTGTCTCTCTAAACACTCTACTTTCTTCTCTGCCTTAACTACAAACCCATCCCTTACACCCCCCTGCTGCTGCTGTCCTCCTCAGACGTCCCAGTGCCAAAGCATAGACCCCCCAATTAACTCCTCTTCTAGCTCTAAACAATTGCCCGCATTTACCACCCCTTTACCTCTTGCTTTGTCCTACCCCATTGCCTGCCCCCCACTGAGCTTGCTATTGTACTGTAGCTGTATTTAATCCTCTGTGTTTCCCTCCTTGTTCCACAGACAGCCTATCTGTGGGCTTCCCAAGCTGCTCCTGTGGCCTAGCTCTCTCAGGCCACAACCCCTTAACAACTTTCTCACCAACCTGATCCCCGGACAGCAGATTCAGATACGACCGGACCTCTGAAACTTGTGGTTTTGAATGCCGCTGTTTTGACTGGATGCCCAGCGGAGGAGCCAGGCACTGATTGGCAGCTTTGCTCCTTGGCTGATTTTCCAATGCCTGGCACTTCCTGATCTCAGGGAAATCTCTTTCAGTGCTGGGTCCTGTATTTAATCCTCTGTGTTTCCCTCCTTGTTCCATAGACAGCCCATCTGTGGGCTTCCCAAGCTGCTCCTGTGGCCCTGGCTCTCTCCAAGCAGGACACAGCTAACAGACCACCCGACTGACCCCCAGACAGATTCAGGTACACACCGGACATCTGAAACTCATGGTTTTGAATGCCGCTGTTTTGACTGGATGCCCAGTGGAGGAGCCAGGCACTGATTGGCAACTTTGCTCCTTGGCTGATTTTCCAACCGCTGGCACTTCCTGATCTCAGGGAAATCTCTTTCTGTGCTGTGTTCTAGACTGAATTTTTTTGCCCACACCTCCTTCCCCACCTCCTCACAGTATTAAATAGATCCTTACTCCACCCCTTTCCTCAGCCTAGCAGCTGACTGGTCACTCCACTACTGCACATTTTCATGCTATTGGCCTCCCTGTCTTCAATACCTGACTTGACCCACTGTCTCACAGCCCCTTTTTAAAGCAGTCCCACCAACAGGATCACACACATGCTCTCAACTTTTTCTCCAGCCACTCCATCTAACTCCTCTCAATTAGAAGAAGAATCAGAAGAATCAGCATTTGTATAGTGCTTTTCATACACAGTATCCCAAAGCGCTTTACAAGCAATGCTAGACTGGAAGTGAAGTGACTAAATGTGTGGTGGCGGCCATATCGCACATCATCACCTACACACAGCCTGGATAATTGCATGAACCGGTTTATGGGAAGGGGAATGTTGGCCAGGACACCGGGAATGCTCCCTGATCTTTGCGAAGAGTGCCCTTGGTTCTTTTACTTCCACCTGGACAACACCAGGATGGGCAGAAGGGACCTCGGTTTAACGTCTCATCCGAAGGACGGCACACCCCAGCAGTACAGCACCCCCCAATTCTGCACTCGGATGCCAGCGATTTTTAGGTGCAAGTCCAATCCCGGTGTGGGAGGAAAACCCATGACCTTCTGGTCCAGAGGCGGATGTGCTACCAACTGAGCCACGCTGACACCTGAATTACTGAATTACTGCTCTACCTGCCCTATTGTTAGGGTCCTCACCCTAATTCGACTATATATCCTTTCAGCTATAAACCAGTTAGCAGTTAAGCAGGCCAGCAACACCAAACAAACTACCTTGGGGTGCAACCACCTACTACTACTCCTCACTAACTCTTTTTGCATTGCTGGTACCATATACGAATTCATACCCATACCTGCCCACTCTGAATCATCACTGGGTGCAAACTGGAAGTAAAGCATACACATGGCCACTGCCACTTCTGGTAACGATAGGCTCTTTATCCTTCTGCACCTCCCATACACAGTTGTCACCAAGCCAACCTTCTAAACCGTAACCTTAATGGTTAGCTTTCCCCCTAATTTAACACAGGCGTATAGACACCTCCCCCACCTGAAGCGCAGGCGACGGAAGACACGAGGGAAGATAAACATCACCCTATCTGCCAGAAAGGAATCTTTCTGCTACTGCTACTCTCTGGCAATGTTCACCTAAGCCCTGGACCAACAACCCTGAGGAGCAGGGGGGTCCATACAATGAATGGCCTAAAGATAGCATCGCTAAACATCTGCAGCCTAACTACCAAATTCGACCACCTCCAGGCTTGGATGACCATCCATGCCCCTGACATACTCTGCCTAACTGAAATCTGGCTGTCGGGTAGGATCAAAGATGGTGAGGTGGCCATCAAAGGATTCCAAGCATTTCAACTTGATAGAATAGGCAGGAAAGGTGTCGGCTGCCTCCTATATGCCAGAAACTCACTGAGTTGCTCTGGCCCTCCGAGATCTCCAAAGTTGTGGAGGATTATGAGCTACTAGTGGTAAAAATACAAGTCAGCCTAAAAGGCAAGACCCTTACCATCACCACAACCTACCTGCCTCCCAAGAAAGCCAAGGAAGGCCTTTCTCTTGTTGTGGAAGAAATTAGCACACTCAGAAAGGGCTCAGAACTCATTTTGACCGGTGACTTTAATATTAACTGGTTATATAAGGAGGCAACACCCTCCAGAGACCTAATCACCTCCCACAATCTCACGCAACTCGTAACTCACCCCACTAAGCAGAACTACAAGGCTGATACCAGCACCCTCATTGACTGGGTCTTAGCTAGCTCACCGACTCGATTCCCCTGAACTCAGGATTCTCCCAGGTTTGATGGCAAGCTCCTCTCTCTCCTAAAGGAGAGGGACTGCCTCTGGGAAAAAGCCTTAAACTCAGGCAGCAAGCATGACCTACAGTGCTACAAAACAGCTAGAAATCGGTGCACCAAACTTTTCAGGCTCGCAAAAGCCAATTTCCACCCGGCTTAACAATGCATGGGAGATGGAAAGAGGTTTTGGGACAACATCAAGAACATCCTTGGTAGAGATCAAAAGCAGCACCCTAAGATGCTCAGCATTAATAACTCATCCTCTTCAGATCCGCTAGCCATTGCTGATGCCTTTAACCAGGCCTTTACAGACCTGTCCTCAGTGCTGCCTCCAAACTACCTTCTGCCTGTGGAGGACCAAGGTTGCGCCAACCTGCTCATAACTAACCACCCAGCCTTCTACTTTATGAAGGTGATGGTGAAGGAGGCCCTAACGATGGTCAGGAAAGTCCTAGGCAAAACCAGATTGGGGAGTGACGGGCTAGACATGAAGTTACTATCTCTCACCCTTGATATTCTTATCATGCCCATAACAATGCTATTTAATAAATCCTTGGCCCTAGCTCAATTTCCAGAGGTATGGAAGCAAGCCCTGGTAACTCCAATGCATAAGAATGGTGACAAGGTGCTGGTGTCAAACTACAGGCCAATATCTTTCCTCTCCCCGCTATCCAAAGTTTTGGAAAAAATCACGGCAAGTCAACTCATAGAATACCTCAATAAGTGCAATCTGCTCTGCCCAAACCAACATGGCTTCAGGCAAAAACACAGTACCACCACGGCACTGCTGCAATACACTGACTATGTGCACAAGGCACTGGATGAAGGCAAATTGGTGGGGTCCATCTTCATTGACTTCACCAAAGCCCTCGACACCGTCAGCCACCCTCTACTAGTACTCCAGCTCCAAAGATTGGGTGTGGCACCAAATGCTGTGAATTGGTTCAACGACTACCTAACACACAGGAGCCAGCGAGTCAAAATCGGGCAGTCGTTATCCAGTTCCAGAGATGTACTCCTAGGAGTCCCTCAAGGATCAATTCTAGGGCCCCTGCTTTTCAGCCTCTTTGTAAATGACCTACCCACAGCCTGTGACACCAAACTTATTCTGTATGCGGACGATGCCATGCTGCTGAGCAGCAGCACCTCTCAGGGTGCCCTACAAACAGAACTACAGAACTCTTTCAATAAACTCGAGGACTGGTTCAGTAGGCAAAAGCTGCTACTAAATTACAAGAAAACCAAGGACATGCTACAATCCAGCCCCTACAACAAACACAAGCATGCTCCCCTAGTAATCACCAACAAGGCTGGTGAGCAGATTGTTAATGCCCTTGAGGTACCTGAATGTTTCTGTCATGTCACCTCTCTCCCTCCTTTGCTCCAGAGTGTACAAATTGAGGTCCCTCACTCTCTCCTCATAAGGCTTGTGATGTAATCCCTTCACCATTTTGGTCACCTTCCTCTGCACCGTACTTATTTTGTCAATGTCCTATCGAAGGTGTGGTCTCCAGAACTGTACACAGTATTCAAGGTGAGATCTCACCAGGTTCTTGTACAGTGGAATTAATACCTCCCTGCTTTGGCTTGTGATTCTCCTTCCAATATACCCCAACATCCCACTGGCCTTTCCCACCACCTTTGCCATCTGCCTAGTGGCCTTCAAGTCATCTGTGATTATGACCCCCAATAATAATAATAATAAAATATATTTGTATGGCTCCTTTCCAATGCCAAGGTGCCTCACAGTAAAAACAGAGATACAACATCAAATAATTAATACATACACTAACATCAGATACCTCTATAATAATTAATCATTTCAGTTAGCTTATAAAAGCTTTCCTGTACAGGTAAGTCTTTAAACCCTGTTTAATTTCCTCCACAGTTGCACACTCCCGTAACCGGCAAGATAGAGAGTTCTAGAGGGTGGCGGCTGCATAAGCAAAAGTTCTACAACCAGATGACTTCAAATTCACCCTCAGAATCTCTAACAACCCCTTGTTGGCCGAGCGGAGCGACCAACCAGGGCAGTAAGGAACGAGAAGCTCTATCAGATAGTCCGGGGCCTGTCCATGTAGGGCTTTAAAAGTAAGTAAACCGACTTTAAAGGTGATCCACCACTGAACTGGCAGCCAGTGCAGTCTGCGCAGCACTGCGGTAATATGGCAGGATTGAGAAGATCTGGTCAAAAGCTGTGCTGCTGCATCCTGCACCAGCTGCAGACAATGGATTTCAACCCCAGAAAGCCCTAGATAGAGGGAGTTGTGGTAATCCAAGCATGAGGACACAAAGGCATGGACCAGATTTGGAAGGTTGTCAGAACGAACCAGATGCCTAATTCTGGCGCTATTACTAAGATGATAAAAGGAATTCTTGATGACAGCCGACACCTGGGAATGTAGGGTCAGACCATCATCAGAAACTAGCCCCAGGTTATGCACCTGATCAGAGGTCGAGATTGAGACACCCCCGAGAAAGATTCCAGAGGGTACGCCAACACCTGAACCCCCTATCCGATGACCTGGGTCCACAACCAGTACCTCAGTCTTTTCAGAGTTCAACTTCAGCCAACTAGCATCCATCCACTCCTGGATTTCTTTCAGACAGTTGTTAAAGACTGAGAGGGCTCCATCCTGGTCAGATGCAAAAGAAAGGTAGAGCTGGGTATCATCTGCATAACAGTGAGACCTCAGCCCATACCTTCTTACAATGTTTCCAAGGGGCAGCATATACACCGCGAACAACATGGGTGACAGCACTGAACCTTGAGGCACCCCACAAGACAAAGCAATTGGGCCTGAGGAAAAAACAGACACAACTCTTTGTGTTCTACCAGTGAGAAAAGATGTAAACCATCTGAGGACTGTGTCTGACATTCCACAGATATGCCTCAGGAGTCCTATCAACACCACATGGTCCACGGTGTCATAAGCTGAGAAGAGATACAGAAGAACCAAGATGGAATGGTTCTTCCACTCTCTCACCATCAGGAGATCATTGAGCACCCAAACCAGCGCCGTCTCGGTACTATTTCTTTTATGAAAACAGGACTGGAATGGTTCATAGATGTCATGGATGGTCAAATGGTCCTCCAGCTGTGCTGCCACTACTTTCTCAGTCACCTTCCCTACAAAGGGAAGGTTAGAGATAGGTCTGTAGTTTGCGTGGCAGTCTGGGTCCAAGGTAGCTTTCTTCCGCAGTGGTATCACTACCGCCTCTTTCAGAGAGCAAGGAAACACTCCAGATTCCAAGGAGCACCAGACTATCCACACAAGGATTGGCCCGATGATGTCAATGCAACCCAGAATTAGGGAGGTCGGTCCAGGATCCAAACTACAGCATGTAGGGCGGACACACTGGATCATCCTCATGACATCCATGAACTCCGATCGACTGAAGGTACTCCAAGAAAACTGAGGTACGGTGACCCCGTACTGATCACAAACAACCCCCAAAGAGTGTGCTGGCTGAAGATCTGCCCTGATGTCAGCCACCTTATTTGCAAAGAATTGAGCAAGCTCATCGCCCTCTAATTGCGAAAAAGCTTTCCGAACATGCAGACAGACTGGGTTGCACAGTCTGTCCACAGTTCAGAATAGCTGAGCTGGTCAATTCTGAGCAGCCCCAATCTCCCCAGCAGGAATTCTGCCTTCTTACAGGTGATTGCAGATTGATAGACTAAATAATGGTCCATCAATCTAAGGTGGTCTGCATCAAGGGCAGACTTTCGCCAGCAACACTCTAATCTTCGGCCTAATCTCCGCATTTCCCTCAAAGTTCCATCAAACCAAGGGGACCTGGGGTGAAGGGAGAGAGAGCAAACACAGACAGGAGTGACTGAGTCTAGAGCCGCTGAGACTGCTAAATTATAAGCCGACATGAGGGTCTCTGGGTCATTGCTGGCCACAGGGAAGGACGAGAGGTCAAGTGCCACCACCAGGCCATGGGAACTTATGTCCCGTAAAGGGCAGTACCTTACCATCTCCACAGGGGTAGGCCTATGGGGGGATGCTAAAACTAAACCCCATGGTGTAATGATCGGACCACCCAACTGGTTCCACCCCCAAGTCTGATGTTTCGATCCCTAGGAGAAAGATTAAGTCGAGAGAGTGTCCATGTTTATGAGTAGCAGTGGAAACCACCTGTGTGAGGCCCAGAGATGTCATTAACTGGAGGAAGTGCTGATCAAATTGCGAGAGTTCATCGTCGACCCAAGCATTAAAATCACCCAGCGCCATCAATCTGGATGATTCAAACGCCATGTCGACGACGAAGTCTGCCACTTCCTGAAGGAATCACTTCTCATCACCAGGTGGACGGTAGATGAGGGCGATTCGATAACCTACACCTGCTACTACTGAACACTCGAAAGACTCAAACCTCCTCAACTAGTACCCTTGTGAGGTTCAGTTCGGTCTTGAAACAGACCACAACCCCCCCCCCACAATCCAACCAATCTCGGGTGGTGTATCACCGAGTACTCGGCTGGAGTCATAGCCTCCAAAATGGGGCCAGAGTTCTCATCCAGCCAGGACTCAGTAATGCATGCCAGGTCCACCGTTTTGACAAGATCTGCAATAATTGCAGTCTTGTTTTTAATGGACCTGGCATTGCACAACACCGCCCGAGTTGGACAGACCTCCCGAGCTGCCTGGGTCATCTCTCTACCACAATCCGTAGTGCCCTTGGGTATGGGTACCAGACATGGTAAACCATGGTCAGGATTCCATTTCACCCCAGGGTGTCTTCTGGGTCTTACCACCCCAATTCGGTGACCCCCCTCATTCATCCTCCACTGTTCGCCACCCTCCCGCCCTCTTACTCCTCCTCCTACGCATAATACCAAGTGCTCTACAGCAATGGTAGGTCGCATATTGAAGGGGAGGAGTAACGAAAGGGTGGAGAGCATGAAGAGCAGAGGATGAAAAGTGCACAACTGTGGGGGCTGGCATCCAACATATTTTACTATAACCTATAAACACCAATAATAAATAATAAGTACACTAAAACACTCCCAGATAATATAAAACTAATTAAAATATATATTATATATTACCCCACACTGCATGTACTGGCTCACTTAATTCTTGTGTAACCCCCACCCCTGCCTTTTTACCAAAATGACAGGTGGCATGCTGTTGACGCTTGCAGCAATACCTGGTGAGGACCTGGGTTCGGGGAGGATGAGGTTACCTGGCACAAGGGGACCTAGGTTTGGCTACTCTGCACAGGGGCACCCAAGTAAATCCGAACACAGGAAACAATAACTGTAATGTCCAGAACCAGAAATGGATTTTTCAGTGTGGCTTTTATTCATAACTAGCTGAACACAACAAAGCATAGATGGACCCCATGGGCTACGTTACTGATAATGCAGATTAAAGACTACAAGCAGTCCATTTGAAGAATGAACCAATTCTACTGTTTTCAGGCTCTGGACCCACCAGGCACACAGCCCGGACTTGCACGCTCTTTGGGTACACAGCCCGACTGGTCCGGCTCCCCTGCCGGCCACTTGACTGACAGTCCATTGGAAGAATGAACCCACTTTCTTCTTGTGGCTCCCCACACCACTTAGAGTCTGCAACCCCTAGAGAGATTTCCCATTTGCTTCTTCTGACTCCCATCTCACAAAGAGAATTTTCTTTACCCTTGTTGTGGCTCCCCACACAACTTAGAGTCTGCGACTCTTAGAGAGATTTTCCTATTTGTGACCCACGTCTGGGTACTTCCCTCATCACTGGGCAAGCGCATGAGGCAAGTAGCAATCACAGCAGAAATCCATAGAGGTGGACCTGGTTACTAAAGGGGGGGGGGTGTTCCCACCTCCAGCTCCCACAGCCCATACCCAGCCATTTCTCTGGACAAACTGAAACTTGGAAATGTAGATTGAACGGTGGATGAACTGTCGCACCCCCTCTACAAGACTACTTGAATTCACACAGCACTTTAGCTTTTGACACTACTCCATTTGTTTGTCCTAGTACTATAGGCCTCCCAAATAGTAGTTCAAATCCCAGATTTCTTCACATTTTCCAGGCTGAAGAAACACATTTTTTGCCCTCTCATATTAGAGCAAACACTCACCCTTTTGTTGCAGGTGCCCCACAGGAGAAGTACAACTCTTTCCACTTTTCAAGCACAAACCGAAACTGTGAAAGGCAGCTTTCTTTCTTCTGCAGAAATTAGGGGATTGCCCCTGGAATCTACATGGGGATACTTTACTTCCTTTACTCCCCTCCCCCGGAGGGAGGGGGGCACTGAGACCTGGACAGCGGTCTCCACCACTTGAACACTGGACACTCACTCCTTCTCTTCTGAAGGTAAACAAGAGACTCCCTTCCTGCTTGAGGGCAAGCAGGAGACTGACTTCCTTCCCTTACAGAAGGTAAACAGGAACTGACTTTGAAAACTCCCAATGTTCTATCTCACTCCCTCTGCTGCAGATTCCAATGTGGCTTATGCAGCTGCGACAGTTCTATTGGTGATGTCATCTCTCAGTCTCAGCTGAGACTGAGAACAGAGTGAGACAGTGTGAAACCCATTTAACTGGAGTTTCACAAGCTGCCTTCCCTGCCTACCACTAGGTCTTACTGGGATTCTAGTATTTTATTTATTTATTTATTGAATTTTGTTGACCGGGTGAGCCCGCTGGACCCCGGAGGTCCCTTTTTCAGGGGCTACCCGGAGGTAAAAAGGTTACGTGTAAACGGAACAGTACAAATTGAAAAGTGACATGATGTTAGACAGTTAAATATTCCATAGGGTTACAATCAGGTAGGAGGTGTGGGAACATACAGTCCGTGGGACATCTAGATTAGATATTTACAAACGTTGTGTATGCATAAATCTTGTAGAAACTAGTGAGTGCATGAGAAAATGGCTAATTTGACTAGAGTCAGGATGCCTTCCTGAGGGATAGGATGGATGGGGGTATGGGTAACAATAAAGCACGCCTTCCTAGGTAGGAGAGGCAGAGATATGTGGTCAGGTCCTAAGGCACTGGCAGGAACTCCTATCGAGCAAGTGTGCTTTAAGTTTGGAGTGGAAGAGGGAGCCAGATCCTGCCTCCCGTACCACAAGTGGGAGGTTGTTCCAGATGGAAGGGGCTGAAAGCGCGAAGGACCTGGACCCGGCTTTAGTCCTTGTTTTAGGAACCTTGAGGAGAGTTTGTCCTGAGGTGCGGAGACACCTCAGATTGGATTTAACCCTGACTAGCCCTTTGAGGCTGGGGGAAGGAGATGGGCCCAGTAGCTTAAATGTCAGGCAAAGAGTCGGGTAGATGAGGGGGGCTTCCAGTGACGGCCACCTGAGCCCTAGCTTGGGCCTCGCAATGGTGGGTTCTAGGGTGGGACATTGTAGCAAACCGGGCAATCTTGTTGTATAAAGTCTTTAGCCTTTCAAGTTCCGTAGCGGCCACACCTTGGAGAACTGGGGCTGCGTAGGTGAGCTTAGGGAGTAGGATGCTGGTTCCAATGGCTACCCTGGCTTCAGGGATAATCTGGTCCTTCTATCTATAGAGGATACCGAGTTTCACATGGATGGCTTTGGTTAGTTGGTCAACATGATTTTTTAGAGTAAAGCTTTGGTCAAGGGTTAGACCGAGATACTTTGTAGAGGTAACCACTTCGAGTTTGTCTCCCCTCTGGACTGCAGTTGAAGGGCTGACCGCTCAGATCCCAGGGATCTAGGCCCAAACAGCATCGCTTTGTTTTGCTGGTGTTTAGTACCATTTTGTTCAAAGTGAGCCAATCCTCCATCTGAAGGATGTCCTCTTGAAGAGCTTTCTCTAGTTCTTTTTACATTAGGGAGGCTTGGTAAATGACATCGTCAAGCGTATTGGACTGACGCTGCTGCTCCCACAGTGTAAGTGCAGATCATTTATGAACAGAGTGAAGAGAAGGGGCAGTATAGACCCCTGTGGTACCCCTTCTTTGAGCGGTGCAGTCTGGGAGACATTGTCCATCCACCTGACCCTCTGGGTACGGCCAGAGAGGTAACTCGCAAACCAACCTAGTGCATGGGTGTCCAGGCCAGGAGAGCACATTTTATGCAAGAGGAGGCTGTGGTTTACCAAGTCAAAAGCTTTAGAGAGGTCAATGAAGACCACGCCTGTGCTGACCCCTGAGTCAATGTTGTACAGGACTTCTGCCGAGAATTTGGTTAGTGCCGTGTCTGTCCCATGGTTGGCTCTGAAGCCGTGCTGAGATGAGAAGATTACCTGGTGTGCTTCCAGGTATTCACGAAGTTGGGAGTAGACTAGCTTCACTTGTATTTTCGCTATTGCGCACAGCAGGGAGATAGGCCTGTAGTTCCCTATTGGTTCGGTGGGGCCACCCTTGTGAATGGGAATCACTAGGGCCTGCTCCCATGGCTCAGGGACCATCCCCTCCAATAAAGACCGGTTTATCAGCTAGGCAATTGGCTTCGCTAGAGCTGGGGCACCCTCCTTAAGAATTCTTGGCTGGATCCCGTCAGGGCCTCCAGTACCTCTCGACTGCAGGGATTTAAAGATGAACAGAACTTCCTTGACCTTAACCAGCCACAGATGAAACTATGGGCGGTCAAGTTCATGGGGCTGGTGCTCGTAGGCCTTTTTCCCGTTATCAATGTGCCCCACCTTATCGCATCCAGGTTCGTGAAGTAGCCGTTTAGGGCCTCGGCGATGCAAGGCCCCTCATCCATTACTTGTCCGTTCACCTGGATAGGGCCAGTAGTTGATTTTTTATGCCCTTTTAGGAGTTCGTTAATATGTGACCAGAAGAACCTGGGGTTTTCCAGGTTAGTTTTTTGGAGATTGGAGATATATTCTTTCTTAGCTTTCTTTATGGCCTGTTTGCATTGGTTTCTGAGGGCCCTGTAGCTATCTAAGTCCACTGGAAGTTTAGTTTTCGTGAACTTTTTCCATGCTTTGTCCCGGGTAGACATCTGGGCTTTTAGGTGGGGTGAGATCCACTTATAGCAGTTCACCTTAACCCTGTGGTTTTTCAAAGGGGCTACAAGGTTGGTGATACCAGTTAGGGTGGTTTGGAAAAATTTTACAGCCTCCTCCAGGTAAGGTAGGTGTCTTATAGGGTTCCAGTTAGTCGGTTCCAGTTCAGGGTAACAAGGGGTTACACTCGCCCTTGACCAGGAAAATGACTGTCCCCAGTCATTATGCACCCGGCCTTAGGCCATCCCACCCTATGTGCTACCTGCGGAGGGGGGGTGATCAGGCCCCCTCCTACCATGTGCAAGCACATGCAGGCAACACTAAGGGCCTAGAGGCCTGTAGCTGACATGTCAGCCTCTACACTATCCACTTACTATGGACACCTAGTGACTCTGGTAGAACCATCCAGAGCATAGCCCTGATAGATCAGCACTGCAGTCCCTACGGCTGTTCAGGACCACAGCCTGTCTATCCCCCCTAACCCTCTTGGGAAAACCTATCTGCCTCTAACATAATATTCCCAAACAAAAACAAACCTGGGGACCTCCCCGACCTTGGGCAACCTGCAACCACACCATTAAAATACCACGTTACTGCCTCCTCCCTACCCCACGACCACTGTGGAAGGAAGGTTAATACAGTAACAACCATAACAATAACAACACAGTACTTTAGAATTTCTACACAATAAAACACTGCCGAGGAACTCCGATGAGCCCCTCCTCCTCTTCTTGTCTTCTCTTCTGTCTTCCCAGGAACACCTGTAAGAAAAAGAAAGACAAAACACACTCCTAATCTGCATACACAGTCTACCTAAAACCCTTACCATACAAAACACTGAACAATCCCAAAAAGATTTTTTAGAAAAAGGTAGAAAAACAGTATTTACATTAGAATACAATAATGACAATATTTACAATAAACATTTTGGGGGATGGAGTGCCCTAAAAGTCCCAACTAGTAACCACAAGACCCGAAGGCTAGTCCAATAAAGAGTCTCTCCTGGGCCAGAGCCCGGTGAAGCACAATTCTAACAGGCCAAAGTCTCAAAGGGGAGAGTCTTTGCGGACAGTTCACACATTTTTGAAATCTGTAGTGTAGGGTGTGTACTGCAATGTCATAAAGATAGGAAAGTTTCGGACTTACCAGCCATTTGTAGTACAAGAATCTGCACGAACCTGCACCCTGCCGAATACTCTCCTTGGCAACATTTCTTCTGATACAGCTGGGTGGACATCTTCTGGGAACCACAGGAGGGCACTTCTGGAAACAGCTGGGCTGATGTCATCTCTGGAGACGGAACCTTAGAACAGGAACAAAAAGAAAAACAGCTGGTCCGATGTCATCCGATTACCAGGCGATGAACAGGAAACAGCTGGGCTGGTGTCCTCTCTGGATCTGAAGTCATCTGGTGGGCCAGTGGATGGTTGCTGGACAGGACAGTACATTGTAGACTGATGAATGTGGAGCACCTGAGTCCCGGTTATTCATTTGGCGGATCAATAAGGGCGCTTCACAGTCTGATGTGGTAGTATTGACTACCACTACTGTCTCTCCATTTTGTGAGCGGGCTTAATTGCTAGGAGGTCCCTTGCACTGGGAGCCAATGTACGGGGTCAGGGCTTGAATTATTACCCCATCTGGGCGCACATAACTCACACAGTGGTAGATTTCACGTCCCTATCCGTCCACTATTCTCACTCTGTCCATAAACAGTGTCCTGCTTCTCTTCCACTGGGTATACTTTTCGTGGAACAGTCTATTCTTTACATGCTGGTTGGCCCCAGGATGCACAGTTTTCATTGCTTCATCCCAGATCCAGGATTTCCTGCAGTCCTCAATCTCCTCCCAGACTTTCCGAGGAAAGGTAGGAAAGGTCATAACATAGATCTCATTTGCCTTTCTATGAACCAGTCTCTCCTCTTTACTTGCTTTGGTCAATCTGAGACCGCTGGCCTGGCTTGGGGGTAGCCAGTCCTGGTTCTGCCAGCCTCGCATCCTCAAAGAAATTAAAAACGGATCCCTGACTTCTTCCTCCTGTAAAGCCAGGGCAGTGGCATCACCACCTTCTTCAACACATTCCTCCGAGGCAAGATCTTGAGGCTGTATACCGGTTCCTTTCTCACAAGGTCACATAGGTTCCCCCTCATCTTCCTCTTCACTGAGGATCTGAGCCCAGGAGTGAGCAGTCGTTCTCACCCCGAGACTATCCATTCATCACTAGGTGTGGAGGTCGACACCTCCCATTCAAAGTTCTCCCGCATCTCATCTTCATCTAAGAGACTCGGGCTAGGCCCCCCCACCCAGAGGTCTAGTGATGCTTTATCCAAACTTTCTTTCTGAGATCCAGCATCCAAAACTTCAACTTCAGGTTCAGTCTCTAATTCTGCACCCTCAAGCTTTGTGCCACACTCCCCCGAGGAACCTTCCTCCACAGGCTCTGCCTGGTACTGTGTGCTGCCAAATGCAGATTCATGAATTTTTGTCCATGTGGGGGCCAAACAAATTGGAGGCGCTTTATACAAGCCATATTTTTGAAGGCATCCAGCACAGTGAGGAATCATGAAGATGTCCCTTCCAGCACTCAAGCATATTTGGCATACACGCACTGGATAATTAGGAATTGCCACATCAGGAGGCAGTTGCCCTCCATAGCACCACTTTTCAAAATCTCTCAGTCTATTTACTGCTGCTGTTACTGCAACCCGGGCATGATCCGGGTACCGAGCTGGTCCTGAGGCCAGAACTGCAGAAAAATAAACAAAAAGTTCACTGTAACTGAAAGTCCCACTTTACTGAACACACTCTGTAGTTTAAAATGGCTCCTCTGCTGCTGTGTTACTTACTACCCACCCTGTAATGGCGGCGGCAGCACTCTGTGCATCAACATTTAGAATCTGGGTCCAAGCCACTGCGCACCTGATTTACACCAGCTACTGATAACTTTTACTCAAACTGCACAACTTGCTCTGATCTAGCTTTACACACATTTACAGGATTTTCCTTGGACTTTTTACAAGCTGGTAACATTCATTTAATTCACAGTCCTTTAAAAGCTTCAGGTTTCAGCACAGGATTGCCTGC
This sequence comes from Neoceratodus forsteri, assembly GCA_016271365.2. Classification (NCBI taxonomy): domain Eukaryota; kingdom Metazoa; phylum Chordata; order Ceratodontiformes; family Ceratodontidae; genus Neoceratodus; species Neoceratodus forsteri. Next base: position 766,533,243 of record CM057451.1, read on the forward strand.
TTCTACTAGTGTTGCATTTTGCTGCAACCCACAGTCTCTCTCTGGCTGTACACTTTAAACTGAGGCTATTTTCACTTCCATGCACACATTCAATGGCTTACAGACTTGCATTTGCTGGCAGGACTCCACACAGTCGTTACTTGCAAAGCGACTACACTGCTGCACACACATTTTATATGGCATTACTGAAAATCACTGTTTGAGCAGTTTTATGAAAGTTTGCTCACTGTTATTAGTAGCAACTTGCTGCGATGGGGTAAAATGGCCTGCAGCCAGTTTTTTAAGGCCTTGGAACACAAACGGGCGGGCAGTCTTAGCAATCGGCGTTTAAACCACCAAACTCGCTATTTCCACGATCGATTTGCGGGTTGAGCCCGATTTTAAACTAAAATGTCTATTTTTAAACTGTTTACAGTGCTTTGAATACTTCGCGACGCTCCTCCACTGCCAGCACACGCACTACACTGTGTCTCCCTCTCGAATGCTGAGGCAGTCTCTGAAGAGCTGGCTGAGGGGCGGGACCAATTGCAACCTGACCAACCACACAATGCCAAGCAAATGAGCCTCTTCTTCCTCGTGAGGGCTCCTCTCCTCACGGCGATCGTCAAGCAGGCAAATTTAAACTGTAGAATGCATTTTTTTTTTCTAACTGACTCCACGACGGGAGCCCATTTCAACCATGTAACATTGCCATTAACTCTGCAGTCTCTCCATTTACACAGAAAGCATTTCCAACGTCCAGGGCATAATTTCTCTGTTGCTATCCCTAGTCTTCCACACTTTCCTTCACAGAATTCCTTTTAAAAGCATTTCAAACGTCCAGGGCATAATTTCTCTGTTGCTACCCCTAGTTTTTCACACTTTCCTTCACAGAATTCATTTTAAAAGCATTTCAAATGTCCAGGGCATAATTTCTCTGTTGCTACCTCTAGTCCTCAAACTTTTCTTCACAAGAATTCATTTTAAAAGCTGACAAAAATGCTGTAAACAATTTTGATGATGCAGGACAAGGGAACACTCTTTGGCTTTACAGCTCCTTGGTAAACAGTTGGCATTTTTAAACAGCAGCACAAGATTCACAGCACACAGCAACACACTAGGAAATTGCTTCAGCTTTTTGGGCTACCCACTGCCAGATAGCCAAAACGCTAGCCCCTTGCCCAAGCACCTTCCTTCCTGAACAAATCCAAAGCGGTGCCTCCATTTTTGTAAACCCCCCCCTGCCTTTTTACCAAAGCGACAGGTGGCATGCTGTTAGCGCTTGCAGCAATACCTGGTGGGGACCTGGGTTCGGGGAGGATGAGGTTACCTGGACAAGGGGACCTGAGGTTTAGCTACTCTGCACAGGGCACCCAAATAAATCCGAACACAGGAAGCAATAACTGTAATGTCCAGAACCAGGAATGGGATTTTTCAGTGTGGCTTTTATTCATAACTAGCTGAACACAACAAAGCATAGATGGACCCCCATGGGGCTACGTTTACTGATGATGCAGATTAGAGACTACAAGGCAGTCCATTTGAAGAATGAACCAATTCTACTGTTTTCAGGCTCTGGACCCACCAGGCACACAGCCTGGACTTGCATGTGCTTTGGGTACACAGCCCGACTGGCCCGGCTCCCCTGCCAGCCACTTGACTGACGGTCCATTAGAAGAATGAACCCACTTTCTTCTTGTGGCTCCCCACACCACTTAGAGTCTGCGACCCTTAGAGAGATTTCCCATTTGCTTCTTCTGACTCCCATCTCACAAAGAGAATTTTCTTTACCCTTGTTGTGGCTCCCCACACCACATAGAGTCTGCGACTCCTAGAGAGATTTTCCCATTTGCGACCCACGTCTGGGTACTTCCCTCATCACTGGCCAAGCGCATGAGGCAAGTAGCAATCACAGCAGAAATCCGTAGAGGTGGACCTGGTTACTAAAGATGAGGGGTGTTCCCACCTCCAGCTCCCACAGCCCATACCCGGCCATTTCTCTGGACAAACTGAAACTTCGAAATGTAGATTAAACGGTGGATGAACTGTCACACCCCCACAAGATTACTTGAATTCACACAGCACTTTAGCTTTTGACACTACTCCATTTGTTTGTCCTAGTACTATAGGCCTCCCAAATAGTAGTTCAAATCCCAGGTCTCTTCACATTTCCCAGGCTGAAGAAACACATTTTATGCCCTCTCATATTAGAGCAAACACTCACCCTTTTGTTGCAGGTGCCCCACAGGCGAAGTACAACTCTTTCCACTTTTCAAGCACAAACCAAAACTGTATAAGGCAGCTTTCTTTCTTCTGCAGAAATTAGGGGGATTGCCCCTGGAATCTACATGGGGATACTTTACTTCCTTTACTCCCCCCCCCCGGAGGAAGGGGGGCACTGAGACCTGGACAGCAGTCTCCACCACTTGAACACTGAACACTCACTCCTCTTCAGAAGGTAAACAAGAGACTCCCTTCCTGCTTGAGGGCAAGCAGGAGACTGACTTCCTTCCCTTACAGAAGGTAAACAGGAACTGACTTTGAAACTCCCAACGTTCTATCTCACTCCCTCTGCTGCAGATTCCAATGTGGCTTATGCAGCTGCGACAGTTCTATTGGTGATGTCATCTCTCAGTCTCAGCTGAGACTGAGAACAGAGTGAGACAGTGTGAAACCCATTTAACTGGAGTTTCACAAGCTGCCTTCCCTGCCTACCACTAGGTCTTGCTGGGATTCTAGTAACCCCGGGTAGCAAGGGGTTACACTTGCACTAAATTTCATATAACAATTGCAATCATCAAACTACCATAGAGCAGAAAAACATTAATAATAATAATAATATTCAAACCAAAAAAGTCTATGCCAAAGAAAACTCATCTGGCACTCTCACTGCCCAAAGAAGTCCAAAAGAAAAAACAGTAGAATTCTCTAGTCTCTTCGTATAGCTGTACCCTCCCAAGTCCTCTCACAACAAGGGGGCAGGGTTATAGGCACTCTCACTGCCCAAATTCAAGAACGGCTCCCATAAAGTAGATACAAACACCAAAAGAAAATAAGTCACAAAATAGTCAGCAAAAGAAAAAAATGGACACCCTGTCCTCTCACCACCAGGGATCCAATTTAGCTGACACCATACAGGATCGCAAACTGTTACTCGGTGTCCACACAGAGCAAGGACTTCACAGTCCAGTGCAGGGTAGGGGTAATATATATCCACCACATCTCCCACAGACAGCGATAGAGGAAATCAGTCCCAGAGTCCGAAGTTAATCATCAGATTATAGAAGATTCATATCCAGAGAAGGAGATCCAGAAATAATGTCCAATATGCAAGCACCACACTGCTAGCTTCTTTCTAGTGTCCAACTACAGCAGGGCACAGATCGATCAAGGAAAAAACCTAAAACAGAGGGCCCACTTCAGATGTACAACATCCCCAGGCCTCACCAGCCAACCCCCAATGACCCACAGATAAGACCTCCCAAGGACTAAGCCGCAAAACCCAACCCATGGGAGGCTTAGGGGAGACACAAACAACCCTCCGATTCCTGAAGAATGCTGAGACCCCTGCCTGGTCTGGCAGTTTGCTAAGTGAAAATGGCCCCAGCACAAGGAGGCCCCCTTTTATCCATCGCGTCTCAGATCCTCAACTGCGGAAAATATCTGCACTTTCCACAGTGTTTCAAGGAAAACAGCTGTTTCCTCCCGTGTCCTACTTGCAGTATTCCCAGCAGTGCTATTTATGGAGCCCAACTTCCGCACACATCCTGCTTGCAGTGTTCTCAGCAATACTGACCATGGGACCTGGCCTCAATACCCCTTAAAACAGTCTAGGGCCCCAAAGCTTACTCACAGACTCAGCTCCTTCTCTCATTTAGTCCAGTCAGTCCACCCAAACCTGCTCTCTCACTGCAGGATGAGTGTGATGTTCATTAAAGCTGGATAGCGAGCCCACAGTTTCACCCCAAGTCCCTTTTCTCCTTAATTACTGCCAGCAGCTCCCCCCCAACCTGTAGCTCACCACAGGGTTCCTGCTCCCCACATGTATTATTTTGCACTTCTTTGTGTTAAACCTTAACTACAATGCCTCTGACCATCTCTCCAGCAGTTCCAGGTCTTTTCTCATCCTTTCCACCCCCTGTGGAGTATCCACCCTGTTGCAAATCTTGGTGTCATCCACAAAAAGGCAAACCAGCCCCTCCAGCCCATCTGCAATGTCACTGATGAAGGCATTGAAGAAGACTGCCCCCAGAACTGACCCATGAGGTACCCCACTGGTCCCCTCCCTTTCATCTGATTGGGTTCCATTCACCACTACCCTCTGTTTTCTGTCAATTAACCAGTTTCCAATCCAGTTCACCACCTTGCGTCCCAACCTCAGGCTGCCTAGCTTGTTTAGCAGTCTCATATGTGAGACTGTATCAAAGGCTTTGCTGAAATCGAGGTAGACAATATCTACCCCCCCCAAGTCTACTGCCTTTGTCACTCAGTCAAAGAAATCTATCAGATTAGTTTGACAGGATCATCCTGCAGAGAATCCATGTTGCCTAGGATCCACCAGTACATTTGCTTCCAGGTGTTCCACTGTTCTTTCCTTAAGGAGTGCCTCCATTATCTTTCCAACTACAGAGGTTAGACTAACTGGCCTATAGTTTCCTACTTCTTCTTTACTACCGCTCTTGTGAAAAGGAACAATGTTTGCCCTTCTCCAGTCTTCTGGGACCACTCCAGTGTCTAAGGACTCACTGAACAGGGCTGCCAGAGGGCTGCCAGTTCAGTCTTCAGTTCCTTTAGGACTCTGGGATGTATGCCATCTGGACCCATGGCTTTTTCCACCTTTAGCTTCGCCAGTTCTTCTAGGACCCTCTCCTCTGTGAATGGACTGGTGTTTACCTCCTTATCCTTAGCTCCTTTGAAGCCCAGCTGTGTGCCTTCCCATCCCCTTCTACAGTGAAGACTGAACAGAAATATTAATTCAGGATCGCTGCTTTTCCTCCCATCTCCCTCCACTACCTCCCCCCTGGCCCCGCTAAGCTTTGCTACTCCCTCCTTTGCCTTCTTTCTCTCACTAATGTACCTGAAGAATGTCTTATCTCATTTTTTAACCGATTAAGCTATTCTGTCCTCCGATTACCCTGCAGCGCTCCTCACTGCTAGTGTTTCCATTGAAGAACGCTGTGATATTTCACATACCTTAAGAATAAATACAATTGGTCTCTGCATCAGAACCCTGAGTTGGAAATGCATGCCTTGTATGTGCATATTTTACTATTTATGTTCTATTGCATACCGTTTCTAAAAATAAATTGAAAATATTCCATCCAGTGTCCTCCAACACAAATTTTTATTGTTTTCTGTAATATTTGTTCTGCTTTCATCTGACTGTGAGCAAAACCAGACATGTGAGCAGTCACAGTGAGGAGTCAGTGTCTGGCAATTGGCATTTTAACAAGTAGGCAACCTCCACAGGCTACAGCTGGTGCAGAATGCTGCGGCAAGACTGTTGACTGGGGTGAGACAGTGTGAGCATATCACCCCAGTCCTCCGCAGACTGCACTGGCTGCCAGTCAGGTGGAGGACTGTCTTCAAGGTAGAGCTCCTGACCTACAAGACTCTGTACAAAAGGGGGCCTGTCTATCTGCAAGATCTCCTTGTCCCCTACCATCCACCCCAGGCACTCCATTCTGCCGGGGGAGGCCTCCTTGGAGTTCCCAGGGTTAGTTTGCGGCGTTCTGGGGACAGGGCATTCTCAGTGGCAGTGGCTACCCTATGGAACTCCTTTCCTGCTTATTTAAAGGAGGCTCCCTAGGTAAAAGCCTTTAAAAAGGGCTTAAAAATGTATTTGTTCCAACAAGATTTTATTGATTGACTAACTGTTATTTTAAAGGGATAGACAGATAAAATTTAAATCCCCTCCAAGCTGAATTATTGTATCTATATTTTTGTTGTTTTACTGTACTGTGCCCAGAGTCCCTGGAAATGGGGCAAATTGTTAAAGAGAAGTTGGCATATTTAATAATATTATTTTGTAGATAAAGGATTTTATTTTGGCTTTTATTTTTATGTGTCTGTCTGGCGACAGATACTGTATTCTGTAGCAGCAGAAGAAAGAAGAAAGCTTTAGAATGTATATAAAAGGAATTAAGTGTCTTTCCACAATTATACTGACACAGAGAAGAAGAACTATGCTTTGAAAGGACAGTTTTATTCAGCAACAGAAAGGAGATTGCCAGCCACCATCTAACATTTATTTGGTATCATTCAGGGAGATGCAGGATGCTGAGGATGATTTGTTTCGGGAGGCAGTACAGCACAGTGGTCTAAGGCTCTGAGCTGCAAATCTGGTGACATCCAGCAGACTAGATCTGGGTTTGAATCCCACAGCTTCCACTTGCATACTGTATGACCCTGAGCAAGTCACTTAACTTCCTTGTGCTCCCAGGTCACATGTGGAAACAAGCTCTGACTTAGTGTTCCTTTCCTGGTTAAACAATTTCCCTTTTTCCTTTATAAGACACCGAACATTAGGAGGTCAGAAAGGTTGCATTCATTTTGTATTCGCAGATCAATGCTGCCAGGGATTTGCATCTGAAATGGTGAAAAGTACAAATCCTATGTCTTCATCCAATATAGCCTCTTAAGGCTGGCAGTATAGCATAGAGGTTAGAGTAACAAGCTGTGAATGAGCCTTGTACATCTAACAGATCTGGGTTTGATTCCCACAACCTCCACTTGCGACTCTGAGCAAGTTACTTAATCTTCCCAGTGATGCTAGCTAGCCCCTGAAAACAGGCACTTGTGACCAGTGTGCTTTAACTGGCTAACAAAGAAAAAGAGGAATTTACACAGGTTTAGTGAACTAACTTCTATGTTCACATGACATTTAAAAATGAAACTGTAGACAGCAATCATTATCTGCTAAACTGCAGTAGTTAGTCATATCAAATTTAAACTTTTTTTACAATTAAATATACTTTATTAGCTTTTCAAAAACGAAAAAGGATACAATTGTAACAGCAACAACTTTCTTCTCCCACTACATCACCATGAACATAATAAGTTCTACAACTACAAAGAAAACAATAACAATGACTCTATCAGCCTTACAACAAACCTCTAATAATCGTTTATATGATCAATAAATTGTAAGCAATTAATCCTATCCAGTGGGATCCGGAGGGGGGACAAGGGGTTCTTTAGATACATAGGGGGAAAAAAGGAAAGTAAGGGGGCAAATCAGCAAGATAAGGATAGGGGATGGATGGGCACAGGAGGCAGCGGAAAAAGCAGAAATCCTAAATGAGTACTTTGCCTCAGTTTTTACCAGGGTGGTGGAGGGGCTATGTCTTGCAAGGGGAGCGGGGGCCAACCAGAGCAAGGGGTGGGACCAGTAGAGACCAGGGGCCCTGATGGATCTGGGGAAAGAAGGTGGTCACCACAGCCAGGTGGAGGCCCAGCAATGCAGGGTGAAAAGGGGGAGGACGTGGAGGCCGAAATCCCAGTAGAGAGAGTAAGGGAAGCCCTCAGGTCCCTTTGGCCAGAGAAAGCACCTGGGTCAGATGAGATACATCCTAGAGAACTGGCGGATGTCCTGGCAGTCCCTCTAGCGGAGTTTTTTCAACATCTCTCTGAGGATTGAATGGGTGCCCCAAGACTGAGGGTGGCCCACATCGTGCTGATCCATAAGGTTGGATCAAGAGAGGAGGCAGGAAATTACAGGCCCATTAGTCTGACATCAGTGGTTGGCAAGGTGATGGAGGGTATTGTCAAGGAAAGGCTAGGGGGGTTACTGGAGCAAACTGGGTACTTGGACGATAGGCAGCACGGCTTTGTCACTGGAAGATCATGCCAGACAAATCTTGTTGAGTTCTATGACTGGGTGACGAGGGCCCTGGACCAGGGTAGGCCAGTGGATGTCCCCTTTCTGGACTTTAGCAAGACGTTTGATTCAATACCCCCACAGTGGCCTGCTGGCTGAGCTGAAGGAAAAGGCGGGTAGGGAGACAGTTGTTAAGATGGATAGGAAATTGGCTCTCTGAGTATACTCAGAAAGTGATGGTTGGAGGATTGGCCTCATCCCCAAGGTGAGTTACTAGTGTGGTTCCCCAGGGTGTCAGTGCTGGGGCCACGCCTGTTCAATGCCTATATCTCAGACATCAGGAGGGGGATCAGGAGTGAGATGAGTCTTTTTGCAGATGATTCAAAGCTGGGTGCAATGGTGGATGGGGAGGAGGGGAGGGTGGCCTTGCAGGAGGACCCGGAGGCTCTGGAAAGGTGGTCGTGAAAATGGAAACTAAACTTCAATGCGGGGAAGTGCAAGGTTCTGCACCTGGGAGTCATAAATCCAGGCCAGGGGAATACCCTAGGAGGACACATGATTCAAGTCATGGAGGGTGAGAGGGACCTGGGGGTAGTGGTAGATATCAAAATGAACAACTCAGAGACCTGTAGGAGGGCAGCAGCAAGGGCAAATAGGATGCTGGGATGCATCGCCAGGGGGATTACCTCCAGAAAGGTGGACGTGATCTTTTCACTGTACAACTGCTTGGTTAGGCCCCACCTTGAGTATTGTGTACAGTTTTGGAGACCACATTTAAAGAGGGACATTACACTCCTAGCGAGGGTCCAAAGGAGGGCAACCAAAGTGATCTAGGGCATGGGGGAGAGCACCTATGAGGAGAGGCTCAAGGAGCTCGACGTGTACACCCTAGAGGAGAGGAGAGGAGGGACAGGGGGGACATGATAGAGTTCTTTAAGTACATGAAAGGGATCAATAAAGGAGGCCCAGTCAGGGTGCTCCAAAGGAAGGAGGGTGGGGCAACAAGAGGTCACGGGTGTAAGCTGGAAGGAAGCTGGCTCAGAGGGGAGAGGAGGAGATGTTATTTCACTGAAAAGGTAGTGGAGCCATGGAATGCACTGCCCAGGGAGCTGGTAAGGGTGGAGACTGTGGATGGGTTTAAGAGGGGATGGAACAGGTACAGGGGAGGGTAAACCTGACCAGGCCCAATACAGGTGGAACATCTTGGACTGGGGACAGTATAACCCAATGGGGAGGGGGGACACCAAAATCAGCCCTCAGTGTGGGTGCTGAAAATCTAGCAGACTCATAGAAACATAGAAACATAGACTTTGACGGCAGATAAGGACCGCTTGGCCCACCTAGTCTGCCCATTTCCCTACCTACAGGATAGGCCGCAAATCCTAGTTAACCAACAGCCTATTTCTTCCTACCTCCCCACAAGAATTGCCTTATGTCTGTCCCATGCATTCTTAAATTCTCCCACAGTTTTAGACTCCACAATCTCCTCAGGAAGGCTGTTCCATGCATCCACTACCCTCTCTGTGAAAAAATACTTCCTCACATTGCCCCGGAACCACCCCGCCCTCTATCTTTATATTGTGTCCCCTTGTTCTTGCACATCTCTTTTTCTGAAAGATGTTACCCTCTTGGACTTTGTTGATTCCACTGAGGTACTTAAAAGTTTCTATCATGTCCCCCCTCTCCCCTTCTTTCCTCAAGGGTATACATATTAAGCTTTGTTAGTCCCTCCTCGTATGGCTTCTCTTGCAGACCCTGCACCATTTTAGATGCCCTCCTCTGGATTGCCTCTATCCTGTCTATGTCCTTGCAGAGATGGGGTCTCCAGAACTGGACGCAGTACTCCAGATGGGGTCTCACCAACTATCTGTACAGAGGGACAACAACTTCCTGTTTTCTGCTGGTGATGCCTCTCCTTATACATCCCAGTATATCCAAGCCCTCCCTACTGCCTTCTCACATTGCTTGCTAACCTTAACGTCATCTGATATGATTACCCCCAGGTCCCTTTTCTTTTTGTTGTTACTACCTCCCCCATTGTGTAATCTTCCCTGGTTCTTGTTTGCAGGTGCATTATTTTGCACTTCTTTGCATTGAATCCTAGCTGCCATACTTCTGATCATTCCTCCAACCTTGCCAAGTCCCTTCTCATCCTTTCCATGCCTTCTTGTGTATCAACCCTGTTGCAGATCTTTGTGTCATCTGCAAAGAGGCATACTTTTCCTTCCAGTCCCTCTGCAATGTTAGTTATAAAGACATTAAAAATGACTGGACCCAGTACTGAACCCTACGGTACCCCACTAGTAACCCCTCTTTCTTCAGAGTGGACTCCATTTACAATTATCTTCTGTGTCCTGTTGTCCAGCCAATGTTTTACCCAGGCTACCACCCTGGGACCCACCCAGGCTGGTTAATTTGACTATTAATCTTTTGTGTGGGACTGTGTCATATGCCTTGCTAAAGTCTAGGTAGGCCATGTCCACAGCTCCTCCCTGGTCTACTACTTTGGTCACCCAGTCAAAGAAATCTATTAGATTCATCTGACATGACCTTCCTGCTGTGAACCCATGCTGCCTTGGGTCCTGTGCCCCACTGGCCTCTAGGTACTCAACAATTCTTTCCTTCAGAAGTGACTCCATCACTTTCCCTACCACAGAGGTCAAACTGACAGGTCTGTAGTTTCCTGCCTCTGTCTTGCTCCCACTTTTCTGAAGGGGAATCCCATCCACCTTCCTCCAGGCCTCGGGTACCACACCATCCTCCCATGATTTATTAAAAATAGTAGTCAGTGGTTTCACTAGTTCCCCCCTTAATTCTTTTAGAATTCTGTAGTGAATTCCATCAGGCCCCATTGCTTTGTCCACCTTCAGTTTTAGGAGTTCTTGCAGAACCCTTTCTTCAATGAAAGGGCTGGGATCGACCCCCCTATCAAGAGTGCTTCTGTTAATTGGATTAGGCACTTCCCCTCCTCTTTTGTGAATATTGAGCAGAAATACTCGTTCAGTATCCCTGCTTTTTCACTGTCCCCCTCTGCCCACCCACCATCCATTCTATTCAGCCTCACTATCCCTCCCTTTGTCTTTCTATGCTCTCTGATGTAGCTATAAAAGGTTTCATCCCCCTTCTTAACCAAGTTGGCTATCTTTTCCTCAGTTTGGACCTTTGCTATTCTGACCTCCCTCCCTGCTTCCTTCTGCCTTAACTGGTACAGCTCTCTGTCCTGCTCCTTCTGTGTTTCTTTATACTTCCTGAATGCTATCTTTTTCTCCCTGACTTTCCCAGTCACCTCTTTTGAGAACCATAGTGGCTTTTTCTTTCATTTTGATTTGTTTATTTGCTTCACACAAAGACTTGTTGCCTCTGTGATGGTAGTTTTGATGATTCCCCATTGTTGCTCCACCTCTCCTTCTAGCCTGTTTGCTAGTGCTTTTCTGAGGCACTCTCCCATCTTGCCAAATTCAGCCCTCCTGACTTCCAGTACCCTCACTTTTGTATGGCTTGACTCTGTAGCTGAGTTTAAAGTGAACCACACTGTTTCATGGTCACTTGTTCCTAGATGGTAACCCACTTCTAGATCTGAGATCCTCTCACTGCCCCCATTTGAGAGTACGAGGTCTAAGATTGCTCCCTTACGAGTGGGTTCCAAAACTAGCTGTCTGAGGCCTGCCACCTGTAGGGCATCGAGAATGGCCCTGCTCTTGGATGTGGCTGCAGCAAATGTGCTCCAGTTAACATCTGGCATATTCAGGTCTCCCATCAACAGTATCTCCCCTTTCTCTGCCATCCTAAGAATGCCTTCTATTATATCCTTGTCCAATCCCTCCCCCTGACATGGGGGTCTGTACACAACCCCTGTGTGGATTGTGGTGCCTTTTCCAGTCTCCAAGGTGACCCACAGTGCCTTCTCTCCTCCCTGTTTACTCTTTTATTCAGTTGCTTTTATCCTTCATTTACATAGAGAGCAACTCCTCCCTCTTCTCCTGCCTGTCTCTCTTGTAGGTTATGTACCCTGGTATGTTAACATCAGTCATGGTTCTCTGTGTACCATGTTTCTGTGACTGCTATGATATCCAGGCATCCTCTTCCATCAAGGCCACCAGCTCAGGGAGCTTGTTGCCCAGACTACAGGCATTGGTACTCATTACCCTCCATTTCCTGATGGCCTTACTCCTTTTTGCCCCATCCCTGTCCTTCTTATCTTTGTCACTTTCCCCATTTACCCCTTCCCTTCTCCCTATCGCCACCTCTATGTTGGTGTTTACCACACTTACTACCATGATTTTTGGGGGGGGCTAGGATTTCCCTGCTCCTTTCCAGTGCCTCCCCCCTTGGCTAGTTTAAATGCTTGCCAATGAAGCCTGTAAACCTATCACCTAGGATCCTGGTTCCCCTCCTGGACAGATGCAGCCCATCATGCCAGTATAGGCTTGCATCATTCCAGGTGGACCCCCAGTCCCCAGTGAAGCCAAATCCCTGAGCTCCACACCAGTTTTTCAACCACTGATTGAATCCCATGGTGCGGAACACCCTAGTCTCTCCTGCGCCATAGATGGGCAGCACCTCCGAGAAGGTTACCATGCGTGCTACTTGTCTAAGGACCCTCCCCAATTCTACAAACTCTTCCTGCACTGCTCTAATCCCTTTCTTAGCCAGGTCATTTGTCCCTAGGTGGACAATGACATCCAGCTCCTTCCCCTTTGCAGCTGCTCCGGCAATCCTGAGGATTCGCTCCCTGTCCCTCCAAGCCATGGCGCCAGGCAGGCAACTTACCTCCCTCTCCCCTTCCTCCCCCAGTTCTACCTTCCTAACAATGGAGTCCCTCACCAGGAGTTGTTTCCTTCCCCTGTGGGGTCCCATGCCACCCTCCTGTGGGTCTCCTTTGTGGAGGTTCCCAGCATCCTCCTTGGTCTCCACTGCAGGTGCTTCCATAGAGGAACCACACTTTGCCAGAATGGCATAGGAATTGTGGAGGGTACAACTGGAGGGATGCACCTCTGTTCCACCACCCTCACCCTCCCTGAGCCCACTGTGGTCCAACCACTCCTCTTTCTTGGCAACCTCTTAGGCAACGGCAGTGGCACTGGTGGTCCCTGGATGGAAGAGGAGGTCCCACAAATCCTGGCCAACTCAGCCTGGAGATGAGCAACCTCCTCCCTCAGCCCAGAGAGGTGCCTGCAGATGGGACAACACCGTATCCTCCAGAACGTCTCCCAGAAGACTGCTGCTCCACAGCCACTGACTCGAGAGACCTTTAGGCCTTTTCTGTTGGCATTTTAGTATGTTAGTATGTTATAATCTGCAAGGGGTTCATCAGATCAGATTTAAACTTTTTATGAACGGCTAATCTTGAAAAGTCCAAAAAGGTGATTTGTGTGACGAAATTGCATTTGTAAAAGAAGATATACATGTTTAAAGGAAACCACATTTTATCACTGGACAAGAAGACCTAAATGCTGCACAGATAGAAATTTAGTATGAATACAAAAATGTAGCCTACTGGAAAGCATCTTTGATAAAAAAAAAAAAGGACTTGTTTTTACAATATTCAGATGCATGTTATGAATATATTTTTATAAATACAGTGAATCTGCATACTTTGACAGCTAAAAATAAGAACAATGTTTTATGTTTTCCCTTTTCTTTTACCAATTCGACTTGCTCCAGAGAGACACCTGTAGCAACATTACTCTTTAAAATTGTCCATGCTGTTATTGTATGTCAGTCAAACAGCATCTTCAGTATCTATAACCACTACACATACACTCCCAAAATGTTGTGTCTTTATACAAAGCTTTATCCAGCGATGTAGTCTACAGTCAGGAAAGTATTTTTTTCATTTCTTAGGATTTTTCCTGTGTGTGAATTTAGTGCTCATAAAAGGTATCTGGTTTATATAATGTGGATAGAATAGCGGGGGACAACACCGTGAAGTCACAGTAGCATGAGTGAAAACAGCAACAGGGGACATATACCACGAACATAACCGCACTGTCCCTGTTGCTGTTTTCACCCTCAACATGCATAGCTGCCAGTGTGCTGTCACTGTGGCTCAGCAGGTATAGCCACAGGCTGTGGAGGGTGGTAGTTCCTGCACCATCCTAGGTTTGGTTCTCACTTATTACATTTTATTTTTTTTTGGCTGTTTTTTCCCCTCACTTGCCCTGTGTCTGCCCCACCCTTGCCTTCCCCTACCACAACTCCCCCTGTCCCCAAGCTGTTGCACCCCGCCAACTTATCGGCATTCTCATTCTTCCTCCGACCCCCACTTGTGGCCACCGTTGCTGCCCACCAGCCCGAATGTCACCCCTTCCCGCACATGCACTCCTCAGGGAGTTTGTTTTATATTTCTTCCGGAGGTGCAGGGGGCAAAGCTCCCCTCAGAACAGTAGTTTTGTTAACTTTTCTGCCCAGCACTGTTTCAGTGGCGTGGTTTTGTCCCACGTGGTTCTCTCCATGGTATATTGACCTAGACTCCTCATGAAAGGTGCTGGAATTACAGCACTGGAACCTGAAGTCCACTGCTTATCCCAATGACAAGTACAGCACTGGTGATCACAGTGCAAGTTTCTCTACACTGCCCTGCCAATGTGCCTCAACCCTGTCATGCTGGGACCCCACATAGATGAGAGGGTAGGTCATAGTCCATGCCCATTCAGTCCTTGGCCTCTCACATGAGACTGCCAAAAAAGGTGCCAATTAGTTCAAATCATGTTGGTGGTTTTCTGATGTGGACACCTGCTCACTGGGAACTGAAATGATTTCACATATGGCTACTGAACAGCCCTCAGGTGATAAGGGTTTTCAGCCACTACCAGCCTGTGATTGATCTGAACTAGTGACCTAGAGCAGAAAGGTTCCTTAATTTGCTGCTAAGCCACTGAGCCATTTAGCTCCCTTATATTTTTTCTTGTTAAACAAAATTCATAATTGCCATGAACTTCACACACAGTGTGCAAAAGTACAAACAGTGTGGATATGTAGCACACTGTTCAAAGTGATTTACAAGGATGTTGTCACTTCTCACCAAGTTTGATAGCTGATAGTCATTTCAGGTACATTTTATAATTTTATTGCCAGTCAATATTTCAGTAGAAGGGTTGGCTCCAATGACATGGCCAGCCAATCCCTTCCACTTTTCAGTAGCTATGTCACCCTCCCATGCTCAGACATGTAATGACGTGTGACCAGGGAGAGTGCAGAGGCGTCCCATTGAAGTCAATGGAGCTCCACTTCAGCAGCATTTTTACATGTATTAATGACAGCTGGAGATTAATAAAGGCCACTGCTCAGCTAACAAGGACCTTGTTAGTAGAGTGCTGGCCTTCTTTAATCTCCAGCTTGCTATTAATATGGAGCCCCACTGACTTCAATGGGGCATGTCTCCATGCCTCCCTTGTCACGCATAATAACATGTCTGAGTGCAGAGATGAGACAGAGCTATAGGGAAGTGGAAGGAATCAGCTGGCCACCTCATTGGGGCCAAACTATGATCCCTTCCACTGAAATCCTGACTGTCAATAACATTTTATAAAGTACCTGAAATGACTGTTGCTGACATCAGCTATCAAAATCTGTGAGTAGTAACAAATCAGCACAAAGCTGGAAAATCACTTTAATATTATAATGTCAAACAGTAGCTTTGACCAGAAAATGGAGAGAGCAATCTTCAACCTCTCAGTGAGATTGCATTATTGTCTAAGGGGCTATCATTTGCTCCAACCTCCCACCCAGACCAGTTTCAAGTTATATTAGATTTGCCACAGTTTATCAAAAGATTGTTAGAGCAATCATTTATATCCTGTATCTGTATGCTGTATGCTGAAGTAACAAATACCCTGCAAAAACTCTCTGGAAACTCATAAACTGAATGGAGTTTAAAGGGGAAAAACCTGCATTACAATTCAGATAGCTTGTAAAAGTCACTAAAGTTAATGTGGTATTTTATCACCTTCTTGCAGCTTGTTTCTTTTAAAACTACTGAAGCAGACAGGCATACTGGGGAGTGTAAAGGTTGGTTATGCATCACATTCTCATACGTTAATGCAGCTCTCAGGGATAATGACTATCCTAGGACAGTGACAGGGCCTAGTACAAAGTGTTAAAACTAACTAAAGCAGTTGCAGACCTCTTTAACAGCTACATGAAAAGAGTTGCCTGTTGACATGGAAACAAATACCATTCAGAAGATATGATGGTGCAGTTTACCACTAAGTCCCCAAAAAAGCCGGAAGACTGGCACCTGCTTTATTTTTAAGTGGTGAGTGCCCGACTAAGATATGTGTCATTGCACAAAATTAGCAGACAACTCTGAGTGCAAACATAAATCAGTGCTTACATGAAATAAGATCTGGCCAGAGACGATAGGGCTGTGAAGCACTACCAAGTGATGAAAGTTACACATGTGCATAGAAATTATTCAACGCCCAGGTATAACTTGGCCGTATGTTGAAGGTGGTGCATCAGATTTTCAACATGGCCTTTTTGGACCCCTTCTCATGAACAGTGCCAGTGTCATTTTGTTCAATTGTCCTGAAAGGTGACTGCACAGACCAAACACGCTATTCTGCGCCACATGTGCAAAAACATGGTTTGGGCAGGTTGTGGAAAATGACAGCTGTGCAGTTATGAAGGAGGTGTACAAAAATGTGAAGTGAAAATATAAAAAATTAGCAACGTTAGGAGCGTGCGTAGAAACTGCATAGTGCACACTGGTAACACAGTCATTTGTTGGAATTTTTTCCCAAAATTTTCAACATGGCAATTTTTGGACCCCTCCTCATGAACAGTGCCAGTGTCATTTTGTTTAATTTTCTCAAAAGGTGATTGCACAGACCAAATGCGCTATTCTGTGCCACAGGTGTGAAAACACATTTTGGGCAGGTTGTGGAAAATGACAGCTGTACTGTTGTGAAGGAGGTGTGCAAAATGGCAATTTTAAAAATGTGGAGTGAAAATATAAAAAATTAGTGACATTGGGAACGTGCATAGAAACTGTGCAATGCACGCTCATAACACAGTCATTTTTAGGAATTTTTTCACCAAATTTGCAATATGGGCATTTTTGGGTCCCCACCTCATGAACAGTGGCACTGTCATTTCATGAACTGGTCCAGAAAGGTGATTCCATGCAGTGAACATGAAATCACCTTGCAGGAATGAGTAACAAAATTACAGTGACAGTGTTCACAAAGTGGGGTCCCAAGAACCCCATGTTGAAAATTTGGGGCAAAAAATCCAAAAAATGGCTGAGGTATCAGCATAAGTTGAAAACCCCATTGAATGGCTATATAGCATGCTTTCCTTTAATTCTTCAGTTCGCAGTTGGGCTTTGAAGAGTGCAGGCATGTCCTGATCCAGAGAAGATGACAGCACCAACCTCTGGAGGTAAGCATAGGGTAAGGGAGGGTGTGGGAGGTGGGTGCACAGTGGGAGGGTGGGGAGGAGACCACAACGACAACAAGGGACCATTTTTCCTTTCACAGGGAAACAAAACCGACAGCAAGGGACTGTTTTCAAATTTACAGGAAAAGGAGCAAAAAAAAAAAATTCAGCACACTGGGGTGGACTGCCAGTGTGCCACATGAATGCTGACATGGGGATTGGGCACCCCATGTTGGGCATAACGTGGGCAGAGGCACCAGAAAGAACGAAACTGACGAGGGAGGTGGGACAGGAATCAGGGGTTGAGGAACAGTGGGCAGTATTTAAAATGGGGATTACAAGAACAACAGAATTATGCATTAAGCAGGTTAGCAAGAGGAAAAGGAAGAGGAGACCATTATGGTTTTCCAAAGAGGTAACAAAGAAAGTGAATGCCAAAAAGATTGCATTCAGGCAATACAAAAAGACACAGGCAGAAGGGGATAGGGAGAAGTACCAGGAGAAGCAAAGGGAGGCAGGGAGGTCAGTAAGGGAAGCCAAAGCTCAGACAGAAGAACACATTGCAAAATCAGTGGGTAGAGGGGACAAAACCTTTTACAGGTACATAAGTGAAAAAAGAAAGACAAATGGAGGGATAGTGAGACTGAAGGGGGAGGATGGGGGCAGCGTGGAGGATGACAACAGTAAAGCTGACATATTGAACAGGTATTTCTGCTCAGTCTTTACTGAGGAAGAGGAGGGTAATGGGTCTGAAGGGAGTACAAGGGGTGAGAATGGTGCAGAAATGGACACAAGTCCCTTTACAGGAGAAAGGGTCCTGAAGGAACTGGAAGTAATGAGTTGATAAAGCAATGGGGCCAGATGGGGTGCACCCCAGGGTCCTTAAAGAACTAAGAGAGGTGGTGGCTGAACCTCTGGCTATCCTGTTTAGCTGATCACTGGAAACAGGAGAGGTACCCAAAGACTGGAGGATAGCAGATGTAGTCCCCTTATACAAAAGTGGGAACAAAGAGGAAGCAGGGAACTACAGACCAGTCAGCCTCACCTCAGTAGTGGGGAAGATCATGGAAGCACTACTGAAGGAGAGATTGGTGGAACATCTGGTTGTCAATGGACTACAGGACCCAAGGTAGCATGGTTTCACCAGGGGGAGGTCATGTCAGACCAACCTTGTTAAATTTTTTGACTGGGTGACTAGGGAGGTGGATCAGGGGAGGGAAGTGGACATGGCCTATCTGGACTTCAGCAAGGCCTTTGACACTGTGCCACATAGAAGACTATTACACAAACTGGGGGATATGGGTGTGGGCAGGACAGTAGTGTGGTGGGTAGGTAACTGGCTGGGTGGCAGGACACAGAGGGTGGTGGTAAATGGCTGTCACTCCACAGAGGGAAGAGTGACCAGTGGGGTACCACAGGGATCAGTGCTGGGACCGGTCCTATTCAACATCTTCATCAGTGACATTGTGCAGGACCTAGAAGGCAGAATTTCACTGTTCGCTGATGACACAAAGCTCTGTAACAGAGTAGACACACCAGAGGGTGTAGACAGAATGAGAAGCGACCTGCAGAAACTTGAAGAATGGTCAGGGGTTTGGCAGTTGAAATTCAATGCAAAGAAGTGCAAGATAATGCATATGGGGCACAAAACCCTGGCACAATATATCAGTTGGGGTGAGGATATAGCATGCACCAAGCAGGAAAGGATCTTGGGGTTGTCATCTCTGATGACCTCAAGGTAGGGAAACAGTGTGACAAGGCAGCAGGTAAAGCAAATAGGATGCTGGGATGTATAGGCAGGGCATCACCAGCAGGAAAAGGAGGTCATAATTCCGCTATACAAGACACTAGTGGGGCCCCACCTGGAGTACAGTGTACAGTTCTGGAGACCATACCTACTGTAAGGACATAGACAGGGTAGAGAAGGTTCAGAGGAGGGCAACAAAGATGGTGCATGGATTGCATCACAAGTCCTATGAAGACAGGTTGAAGGAACTGAACATGTACTCCTGGAGGAGAGGAGGAGAGGGGATATGATAGAGACATACAAGTATCTTACAGGGAGGAACAGGGTGCAGGAAAACACTATTTTTAAGCGAAAAAGATGTTCCAGGACTAGAGGGCATGGGATGAAGTTGGAGGAGGACGATTCAGAGGAAACATGAGAAAGAATTTCTTCACAGAACGGGTGGTGGACAAGTGGAACACCCTGCCAGAGGAAGTGGTGGGGGGCTGAAACAATCACGGGATTTAAGAATGCATGGGATAGACATAAAGGAATTCTGGAGGTCAGGGGTAAGGGGCAACAGACCTCTAGGAAAACAAACTGAACTTACAAGCTCAAATGGGCAGACTGGGTGGGCCATAGGCCCTTATCTGCTGACACTGTCTATGTATCTATGGGACAATTTTCTAATTTATAGAAAAAAATAAACAAATTCTGCACACTGGGGTGGGCTCCCAGTGTTTGACAGGAGATATCCCCGACTTCGGAAGGGGGGCTTAGTGAATGGCATAGTGCCATACACAACATGGCGGCAACGCAGCACTGCGCATGTGTGTGACTCGTGAGCATGCGCAGTGCATGTATCAGAATACAGAAGTAACAGCCAAAATAGTACAGCTGTTATTCTGTAGCCCGATCATGGCAGAGGGCTTTCAGCTCTGTTGGGCTTTCAGATGAGTACTTCCAAAAGTCCAACGGAAGAGGTTGTGAGATCGGCCATTTTCAGAGCCAAAAAGCTCTCACAAAATGGCTGTAGACTCCACCCACAGCCTTAAAAAAGAAACCTCAAGTGTAGCCAGGCATTTTTCTTGTGAAAATAACCAAATCTGTTCACTACGGTTTTATGGTTTGGAAAGAGTTGGTACATCCAGAAGAGGAGGGAATTGGGAAGGCCTGTTTTTGGCATACAAGGCATTTTGGATTAAGAGGTTTGAAACTACTTTTTACTGCTGGCCGTTTTGTTTGGTTTTTCTTTTTCCTTTTTTTTGGCTGCTATTACCTGAGCCCCAAACTTTGTAATGCTGCTGCAAGTGGTACTTAAAATGTGATATACTGTACTTTATGGATTGTTATTTCAGTCTTCACACCTTTCATTGAGGGGTTCTGGCTAACCCAACTCCTGTTTGTTTTGCTGCTTCCCATCACTTTCTCCTTTATGGTGCTCCCTTGTTACTTTATTGCAATTTGCCAGCCCTCAACCACTTGCTGCCCACTGCCTAGACTTCTATTGCAGGAACAACCAAACCAGACATACACAAATGCTGGACTTCTATTGAATGTGAAGAAAACATTCTTGTTTATTTGTTTTGATTTCTTTGTTCTGCAAAAAAAAGTACCAGCCAGTCATTAACACCCATTTTCTGGCAGCTGGTCACTGCCCAGGCTCTCTGTCCCTTCTAATAATCTTCAGGGCTGGCACACACAAATCCTTAGCTACCCTGTACCTCCCCTGAACAGGAAGAACAAAAATGTTTCTTTATTCTATTCAGTTTGTTTCTGGATTCTGCAAAGAACAAGTGTAATTTAGTAGTGGGCACTGGCAGACTGTGAATTGACACCCATGTGATGGTGCTGCCAACTGTCCAGTCTCCCAGTCCCCCTATATACTCTAAAGGGCAAGCACAATATAGCCTGAAAAAAATGCTGTACTTTTAGTGAACATGAAGAAACATTATGTGTTTATTTTTTAATTTAATTTCTGGGTTATGCAAAATGTCAACCAGTAGTAGGCATTGGTAGGCTGCCAACCAACACCCACATGCCAAAAATGTCAACTAATACCAGGCATTGGCAAGCTGCCAACTAATGCCCACATGCTAGCTGCTGCCACTGTGAAAGCTCTCAGTTCTTCACTATATTCTACAAAAGAGGCACAGCTAAGCATAACACTCGCAAATGTTGTTCATCCATAGCCATCACCATCAGTAGAGCTAACACAACATGGCACTTGAAACTGCTAAACTGATAGCGGCTGCTAATGCTTGCAGTGCATTAACTCACTTTCCATTGATGTTGGCTGCTATCACAGTGCAACACACTATAGCATCTGCTGTCATTACGGATGGTGATGGCTACCACTGTACATCTAGTGAACATGAAAAAAACTTTTATTTCTGCAAAGAAAAAGTGCCAACCAGTAGTAGGCAGTGGCACACTGCTAACTGATACTGTATATATGTACTGGCTGCTGTCCAGTGTTCAGATTCCAAGTCCCTTCTATAGTCTAGAGGGTTAGCACAACTGAAATCTCCAGTCTCTGTGAAGCCCCAGATGATCCAATGGGAAATGAACCTTTCAGAAATTCTCAGCTGCTGCCACCCTGATGTGAGTATCGAAGCAAGAGATTCTCCAATAACAAAGTGGTGTAGGGGGTGCAAATAAATATACTGTAGACAGTTCTAACATAGAAAATATTCACAATAGTTTATTCAAATTCCAAAATGGCATAAGGTCTTGACGTTTCACCTACGGTTGTAGGCTTCATCAGGAGATGCTTTTTATTACCTAATAGATAAATAGATATATTATTAAATATAGCTATCCACCTCTCAATCTAATTTTTTTTTAAAAAAGGCAAAACTTTGTGTTCCATGATTATTCACTCAAAAGGGTGCAATTTAAATTCTGTTGATTTATACAGCGCTTATGTTTTTACTTTACTTATTAAACCCTATAAAACAAACAAGGCATTTAAGAAAATGTTTACATTATCTAATTCATACAACAACCATTTTCCAAAAGTCCTTAAAACACACCTACACCACTGTGTTCTAAATAACTTTCAATGAATTTTAACTACAAGTAACATAAGACCCTTGTTCTCTTGGAGTTAAAGTTATTTCAACACATGAAATCCTAACAAAATCACAATACCTGTTTATAAATTCTTCATTCCATTGCAAAGCCCTCTTTCAGGGATAATGCTTTAACATACAGCCTCATTTATCCTTCAGCGGATATCTCTGACAAATACATATTCATGTACTGAATTTTCATTCCATGATAAACATAGAAGAGCTAGCCACAATCCCCAGAAGGAGCACTAAGCTTTCACTAAAAATCATTAAAAATCATTTCTCCATTTTAGATTAATTTAGTTGATTTTGCCTCTTTTCTGTTGCCAACTGAGACTAAAATGTCTCCATGTTACATTCATGTTCAAAGCTCTGCACTAAATGCACATTCCTATAAACAAGCCCTCAACTAGGCATTACTGTTCATTCCTTTACTTATTTTTCATTCATTTTTACTAGCTAGCAGTGCTCATTGTAATACATTCTCCCCTACTCGCATGGTAAAATTCTCTTCTATTTATGTTACTTCCCACATATTTTCAAATGCGAGTAACCTCTCACTTGTTTATGTTTCTCCCAGTTGGTAAACTCACTGTCTCCTTTTACCATCACTCTATAAATGCTTGTACTGTCCATGCTATTTTACCTGTACACAGTACTCTCCTCATTTCCTCTACTCTCAAAAAGTTACTTGAAAGTCTTATTGTTTTAGTATGCATTTGTTCACAGATACTGTAAAAATTTTCTTAAATGCCTTATTTGTTTTATAGGGTTTAATGAGTAAATTGGAAACAAAAGTGCTGTATAAATCAACAGAATTTGAATTACACCCTTTTGAGTGAGTAATCATGGAAAGCAAAGTTTTGATTTTTTTTAACTTTAGATTGAGAGATGGACAGTTATATTTAATAATTCTAAGAAAAAACTTTGTTAATACATCATTTAGGGTTAAAACACAAAAAGTCAGGAAATGACACCTTTAGGGTTGCTCCATTCCCCCGTGGACTCATCCATCTTCCTGAGATTGGCAGCTGAAGGGGTGTGTCATTCGGGTTGTGAGGTCTAAATGTCACCCCATTCCATCTGTAATCATATTCACAAGCCATAGTAAAGAAGAATGGGGTGACATTTAGGCCTCGCAACCCCAAAGACACACCCCGTCAACTGTCAATCTCAGGATGATGGGAGGGTCTGGGGGGGGTATGGGGCAACCCTAGAGGTCTCATTTCCTAACTTTTTGTGTTTTAACCCTAAATGATGCATTAATAAAGTTTTTTGCATAGAATTTCCTTACTTTTTGAGAAAGAATAGAAAAGTAGAAAGTTGCACAAGTTGGTGGGAGTGCGGGCCCTTCAGGCCCCATGCTACCACCAACTTAAAAATTCCTGCCTAAGATAAGAGTACAAGTACTGAATATCATATGTATTGCTGGCAGCACACATGGGTGGGAGCGTGGGGCCCACCACCTTGAAAGAAAGCAAAGTGTCAGTCATCAGAGTGGCATAATTCAACACCTGTTTACATGTCAGACACCGAACCACTACAAATTACCTCCATGGCAGTATTGCTAGGCACCCTACAAATGTGAAGCCAGTACCATAATGCAAAACACCATATACAAAACATATAGTTCATCAAGCAATATGGGTGCAGCAAATGAATTTTCCAACACCTAAACACCATAATTCACATGGACAGCACATTCCCTCAACACACTCCAAATTTCAATGTAAAAGTCCAAACTGTTTCCGAGATACAAAATGTGAAAGTTTCAGATATTCATTCATCACACTGGCAGAATTCCACACCTATTAACATTTTACACACCTAAAAACTGAAAAGTACATCCATGGCACTAAGGCTAGCTACCCTAGTAATTTCAAGCCACTACCACCATGGAAAACGCTGTCCACAAAATGTACACTGCACCACACAATGTCTCCACAAAAAATGTATTGTCCAACACCTAAACACTGCAGTTCATATCTACAGGACATGCCGTCAACACCCTCCAAATTTCAAGTTAAAAGACCAAACCGTTTCCGAGATATTTAATTTGAAAAATTGCTAAAATTGTGCTGTCTGGTCCCTCCAAATGTGGCTATCTAGTCCCCCCTTGAGATCAAAGATCATGATCAAAGGATCTCACGATCAAAGAATTTACAGGCTCGCGATCAAAGAATTTGCAGGCTTGCGATCAAAGAATAAAAAATGTTAAAACTAAATTTTTAGAGAAAAATACATGTAACCACAGCCGTGACTCAACAGAACAAAGGTCCCTGAGCAGATCCCATCCTAGTTTGCCTTTAGAAGTGACCCCTGTGCTGAGAAAATTGAATGTTTCATGTGGCCATCTAGTCGCGCCCTCATGATCAAAGATTGTGGCCAAAGAATCTCACAATCAAAGAATTTGCAGGCTTGCAATCAAAGAATTTGCAGGGTCACAATCAAACAACAAAAAATGTTAAAAGTCAATTATTAGGCAGAAATGCATGAAACCACAGCCATACCGCGATAGAATGAAGATCCCTGAGCAAAACCCACCCTTATTTGGCTTAATAAGCCAACCCTGAGCTGAGAAAATTGATTTTTTCAAGTGGCCATCTAGTCACGCCCTCACAATCAAAGATCGTGGTCAAAGAATCTAGCGATCAAAGATTTTGCAGGCTCGCAATCAAAGATCATTAGCGAGTCGCAATCAAAGAATTATGAAGTTAAAAACTCTATTTTTTGACCATTTTGAAAGAAACCACAGGCATGGCTCAATGGAGGGAAGACCCCTGAGCAAAACCCACCATAGTTTCACCTCAGAAGCCCGCCCTGGGCTGAGATATTTGAATTTTTCTGACCGCAAACTGAAAACAAGATGGCGGCCGTCACGATCACAGAATTCTTCACGATCAAAGATTCTTTGATTGCAAGCCTGCAAATTCTTTGTTCATGAGGTGGGACTAGATGGCCAAAACCCCATTCTTCTTTCACAAAATAACCATACACATTTTCCCATTGACTTATAATGGGAAATTAAAAGTTTAATAACTTTTGAATGGATTAATATTTTTTCACAAATCAAAAAGTGGCATGTTCCTTGACCCAAGCTCTTTCATATGAGCCAAGTCACAGAGCAGTACACCACACAACAGCTGCACAGTGCCATGGACAAAATCCAAAAACCTGCCCACATAACTGGTGAAAAGTGCATTTTTCAGCGTTTTGGTGCACAAAAACTGTAAGTCTGACCGAAATGGAATTTTGCAGATCAAGAGACCTACCATGCCCCACCGCGCATACCAAATTTCATGCAAATCTGTTGAACGGGTCCAAATTTATTAACATGCAAAAGTTTGAGTTTAACATAGAAGTGACTTCATAACCCTAAATATAGGGTAGTGACCGCACCCCTATAATATATTCCATGTCTGAGCATGTTGTCATGCTACAGTAAAGGAGAATGGGGTGAGAATTAGGCCTCATGACCCCAATGACACACCCCAGCGTCTGTCAGACTGTGGAGGATCGGGATGGCTTGTGTGAGGGGGGTTAGGGGTTCAGCCCTAATGTCTCATTTCCTGACTTTTTTTGCTTTAACCCTAAATGAAGCATTAATGCAGTTATTTTTACATAGAATTTCCTTAGTTTTTGAAAAAGTGTAATATAAGTTGTAAAAAACACATATTGGTGGGAGTGCAGAGCCCAGCTCCCACCTAGTTGCTAATCTTTGCATAACAATATGCATCTGGGCCCACACTCCCACTTATGCAAAGCTACAGAGCCATGCAGCAGCACTATAGAGCACCAAACCCCTGTAACAGTAATTTACGCAGATCTTGGGAACCGTAAGAGCTAGAAAAATAATTCTAGCATCATTGTAATCTTGACAGTGAGTACTTCACGCATCATTGAAATGACTACCTATATCTCACATCATTTCCAAGATATGGGCACTGAAAAGCACTGGACAGGCACTCTTTCAACCCTTGTGGCAGTAATTTCACAATATTTCATGAACCATGCAACATACAAACAAAATTCCACTGCAGGCTTAATCTACGATTCCAAATCTATCTTTTTCCAGTGGGTAGTGAAAAGTATGTATCTCAATTTGTTTCTGAGATAACGGCACTGAAAGTCATGACACTGACTGCAACGTAATCCTATGGGGAAAATGTCAATTATATCATTGAATATCTCTGCAGCACATTATTTCCCCAACACCTAAGCAGCATAGTTCACATCTCTATGACATCCCCTCAACATCCTGCAAATTTCAAGTAAAAACACCAAACTGTGATTGAGATATGGTCATCCCAATTTGGGCCATCTGGTCTTTCCTAGGGCCATCTGATCTTTCTCATTAACATTCAAAAAATACATATAAATTTTCCTATAGGCTATAATGGGAATTTCATATTGTAAAAACTTTTGGAAAGATTAATATTTTTCACCAAACAAATGATGGCTTGTTCCTTGGCCCAAGCTCTTTCTATGTCCCAAGTTTCGGGCCACTAGCCAACACAGTGTCCGCGCAGTGCCATGAACAAACATTATGCAAAAGTGGTGAAAAGTGCAGTTTTTGGCACTTCACTGTGCAAAAACCATGTGTCTGACTGGAACGCAATTTAGTAAATCAAGAGATCTACCATACCAGGCTGTGCTTTCCACATTTCGTGCAAATCCATTGAATGGTTGCAAAGTTATTAATGCACAAAATATGAGGTTTAACATTAAAGTTCCTACTCAACCCTAAATATTAATCAATCAATCAATCAATCAAAATCTTTATTTATCCAGGTGAACATCACTGAGCAGAGCTCATTTACAAGATGGACCTGGGTAGGACTAGGTCATTAACAATTTCAATGGGATAAATGTTATACATGGTAATAAACTTAATCATTTACTGAGTCAGAGGTCAATATACACAAAGTATACACGAAAATAAACAAGGTAATACAGCATCATTCATAGCATTACAGCAAAACATATGAGAGGATTGTACAGAAGCTTCAGTTGTGGGGAAAAAAAGATAGAGATGGATAAGAATAAGTACTTATCGTGTGCTCCTTTCCATCCCATTGAATTTTCCGTAGGGGATGGGAGGGGGAAGTCAGGTATTTGTGGGCAGGTCTGGGGAGGGAGAGCTATAAGAATGTAACTATTTATTAGGAGGGGGAGAATGGGGTAAGAGGACAAAGGGATGAGATGGTAAGTGCAATGTGTAGAAAGTGAGGTAAGGGGTGAAAAAAGTATTGCTACTCATAGGGTAAGGAATCATTTATGCTAATTTAAGAGCAGTGATGGGGAGCACAAAGAAAATTCCCATGGAGAAGGGAAACAAAGATAACACAAGCGAGTAGTAGAGTTATACATTTTGTTTGAATGTACTAGCCAGACATATTAGTGGTGTGATGTAGGTATGTGATCAGGCTAACAATGTGGGAAACATTTGCAGTGTTCCTTAAAAAGACGCGAATAAAGAGATTTAAAGGAAGTAATGATTATAGGTATGCTTAGTTTCATCGTTTTTTGTAGTTTGTTCCACAAAGAGGGCAGCATGAAGCTAATGGTAGCCCTCCCAAAGCGAGAGTTAACTTTGGGCACTTTCAACATGTTGTAGGAGTAGCTTCTTAGTGCATATTTGCTTATTATGTTTTGCTGGAGACAGTCTGAAACATATTGTGGTAATTAATTGGATATCACTCTTAAAGTCCATATGGCAGCATTTCTGTCCCTCCTAAACTGAAGTGAGGTCCATCCCACTGCTGCATAAAGGGAACAATGATGTGTGGTAAACGGAAGTCTTGTCATAAACCTTAAGGCTCTATGGTAGAGCGTATCCAGTTTTGCCAGGTAGGAGGTGTGACAGTGGCTATAGAGGAAGTCCGCTTAGTCAATTACAGAAAGAAACATTGCCTGGGCCAACCTTAACTTAGCATCGCTTGTAAGAAAGTGGCTGATCCTGAAATAAAGACCAAGCCTTTGACGTAGTTTTTTAGCAATGCCTCCATATGTTCTGTAAAGGAAAGCCTGTTGTCAAGCCAGACTGTCAGGTACTTGAATTGTTTAACAAATTCTAATTTTTCTCCTAGAACTGTGGATATCTGCAAAGGATATCCTGGGACAGTCGGGTTTACTACATGCATGCCAGGAGAGAAAAGCATTGCTTTTGTTTTCTTTGCATTTAGCAGAAGCTTTTTGTTTAGGAGTTGATGTTGGACTAAATTGAATTCGTTTTTAGGTCGCTACAAGATGTTTCTGGTGATGGGCGGCTCACATATAGCACCATGGCATCAGCAAATAGGTGGACTGTAGCCTTGGTAATATTATCATTAATATTGTTAATATAGATAGCGAAGAGGATAGGACCAAGAATGGATCCTTGGGGTACACCTCTTAACAATGGCTTAAGGGGTGAGAGTTCACCTTCTGCCTTGACCTGTTAGAGGCATCCAGATAGGTAGTTGGTGAACCATTGTAGGGAGAGTGAATACAGCCCTATGGATTCCAGGGATGAGAGGAGCAGGTCATGCGCAACCGTATCGAATGCCTTACTCAGGTCCTGAAACACAGCACAGATAAAATTCCTTTTGTCTGGTTCTCTCTGCCAATCATTGGTGACTTTTGCTAGGGCCATGAAGGTACAATGCTTGGCTCTGAAGCCAGATTGTGCAGGGTTTAGGAGATTTGTAGTTTCTAGGTAAGATCTCAGTTGGATACTTACATTTTTTCCTAGCAGCTTAGATAGGACTGGAAGAATGGAAATGGGCCTATATTTGTTAAGGTCATGAGGATCCCCTGATTTAAATAATGGAATGACCTGTGCAGTTTTCCAGATCGAGGATATTGCTCCTTGGGACAAGGAGAAATTAAACAAGTGTGTTATAGGCACTGCTAGTACAGAGTAGGCAATCTTCAGGAAGTAGGGATCGAGGGAGTAAGCACCAGCACTTTCCTTTGTATCCAGATGGCATAGCATTTCTTCAACCTGTTTCAGCGTGGCAGGTTGCAGAGAGAATGATGACTTAGTCACATCAGGATAATTATGTTGGATTCCAAGCTGGGAGTGCCTTGAGTTAGCAGGAGAATTGTCAAATGTTAAGCCTGCAGTTGTGAAATGATTGTTGAATGATTCCAGAATGTCCCCTCTGTCAGTGAGGGTATCATTTCCAGAGGTGATCTTGGTTGGGAGCAAGTTACCTGGTGTGTGGCCCAATAGGTCGTTGATGGTGTGCCAGAATTTAGCTGGGTTCTTGGTAGCGGAATCCAATTCAGATCAATAGTACTCAGTGTTTGCATCCCTAATCTTCCTGGTACATATGTTCCTTGCCCTTTTAAACTGACACCAGTCTGACGATGTCTTAGTTTTCTGTGCTTTTTTCCATAGTTTATCCCATTTTAAGAGGGCAGTTTTGAGATCTGGGGTGAACCACTGACATGGTTTATTTCTTACATGCACTTTAAGTAGTGGTGCATGTCTGGGTAAGGCTTCTACAATTATTTTGTTTAGGATTTCATATGCTGAGTGTACAGTTTTTGACAGGTAAAAATTTTGCCATTGCGTCGAGTACTTCAGATCATCTAGGTACGCGTAAGGGTCGAACTTTTGCCTTGATCTTCTAATAGAGAACTTTGATGGGGACAGTGGTTTGTTGGTTGATCTTACACTAGAGATGAAGCAGTGATCACTAACATCACTGAAGAACACACCAGCGTGTGAGAAAAGGTAAGGTTTGCTCACAAGAATAACATCCAACAATGAACTATTGCTTGAGTTATTTTTATTAGGTCTGGTTGGTTCATTGATAAGTTGTATCAGACCACGTGTGTCACAGAATGATGAAAGAGGTGTAGAAATCTTGGATAGCCAGTCTAAGTTAAGATCTCCTAGTATAATGGTTTCCATGGGCCCTATCCCTATGATGTCACCTAGATGCGTTAATAGTTGTAGACCAGCAGGCAGAAGTCTGTAACATCCTATCACATGCAATGTTGTGGTGTGTGAGACCACTACCTTGAGGGATAGACATTTGTATTCATTCATCACAGATGCTGATTCAAGGCAAGTTACTGTGAAGTTGTCCTTAACATAGATGGCCACCCTCCACCCACCTATCTGCTGTGAATAGTAGGTAATTAAGTAGGTTAATTTCCCTGTCTGTTGTGGCAGGTCTAAGCCAGGTTTCAGAGATCACCAAAATATCCAGTGAGGTATGGTTTACCCATGCTTGGATCACAGTAATCTTCTTTAGCAAGCTACACACATTGACGTGAAGGAAGCTCATACCTTAGAGCCTGGCTAAGTCAAATGGTGAATTGATAGTCTCAGGAGGCACAACCGCACTCCTATAATTCACAAGCCACAGTAAAGAAGAATGGGGTGACATTTAAGCCTCACAACCCCAATGACACACCCCGTTGTCTGTCAATCTCGGGAGGATGGGGGTACATGAGGGGGGAGGGTGTACCCTAAAGGTCTAATTTCCTTACTTTTTGTGTTTTAACACTAAATAATGCATTAACAAAATTTTTTGCATAGAATTTCCTTATATTTCATGCTCTCACCACCTTGAGACAAAACAAAGTTTAATTCATCAGAGTGGCATAATTCCGAACCTGTTTACATGTCAGACACCTAACCACTGAAAATAACCTCCATGGCAGTAAGGCTAGGTACCCTATAAATGTGAAGCCACTACCACAATGCAAAACACTATACTCAAAATGTAAAGTGTGTCACACAATATCTCTGCAGCAAATTAATTTTCCAACACCTAAATACCATAATTCACATGTATAGGACATTCCCTCAACACCCTCCAAATTTCAATTTAAAAGACCAAACCGTGTCCGAGATATAACATTTTAAAGTTTGAGATTTTCATTCATCAGAGTGGCAGAATTCCACACCCATTTACATTTTACACACCTAACAACTGAAAAGTATGTCCATGGCAGTAAGGCTAGCTACCCTATAAATTTCAAGCCACTAACACAATGCAAAACGCTGTCCACCAAACGTAAACTGTGCCACACAATATCTCTGCAACAAATGTATTTTCTGACACCTAAGCACCTTAATTCACATCTACAGGACATCCCATCAACACCCTCCAAATTTCAAGTTAAAAGACCGAACCATTTCCGAGATATTTAATTTTAAAAGTTGTTAAAATTGGTCTATCTGGTCCCTCCAAATCTGACCATTTAGTCCCTCACTTGCTTTATTTGTTTGTTTGATTTATTTATTTATACCAGGCCACACTGGACAGTAGTAAGGGAACCTTCCCTCAGGCCACACTGGATGGTAGGAAGGGAACCTCCCCCATCCAGGGAGCACCAGAGCCACCACCACTACCTCAGAGGTTGCGAAGAAAGTACAGCAGTTGGACAACAGTGGGCTCAGGGAGGGTGAGGATGGTGGAACAGAGGCACACCCAGTCAGTTGTTCCACACCACAATCCATACACCATTCTGGGGGAGCATAGCTCCCCTATGGATGCACCCGCAGAGGAGACTAAGGGAGGCTGAGGACAACTGTCACAAGGGAGGCCCACAGGAAGGAGGCAGAGGACACCACAAGGAAAGGAAGCAGCTCCTGGTGGGGGACTCAATTATTAGGGGGATAGAACTGGAGGGAGCAGGGAAAACTGAAGTAAGGTGCCTGCCTGATGCCATGGCTTGGAGGGACAGGAAGCGCATCCTCAGGATCACGAGAACAGCTGTACGGGAATCTGAGCTGGACATCATTGTCCACCTAGGGACAAATGACTTGGCTCATCATGAGATTAGAGTAGTGCAGAAGGACTTTCTAGAATTGGGGTGGGGCCTAAGACAAGTAGCACACACAGTATTCTTCTCAGAGGTGCTGCCTGTCAATGGCATGAGTGAGGCAAGGGTACTTTGCACCATGCAGTTTAATGAATGGTTGAAAAAATGGTGTGGAGCACAGGGGTTTGGCTTCATTGGGAACTGGGGTTCCACCTGGAGGGACACCAGCCTATACTGGCAGGATGGTCTGCATCTGTCCAGGAAGGGAACAAGTCTTTTGAGCAATCAGTTTAAATGCTTTATTGGCAAGCTTTTAAACTAGTCAAGGGGAAGGCACTGATAAGCAGCAGGAAAATCCCAGCCTCTCCCTACAAAACAGGGTACTAAATGAGAAAAAGACTGAGGTAGAAAGGTGAGTGGGGGATGCTGCAACAGAAGGTAAAGCCATCAAAAAATGGAGAGCAATGAGTACCAATGCCCATAGTCTGAGTAACAAGCTTCCTGAATTAGTGGCCTTGATGGAGGAGGAACATCTGGATATCGTGGCAGTCATAGAAACATGGTACACACAAAACCATGACTTGGATGTGAACATACCAGGATACACTATCTACAGGAGGGATAGGGAGGGTAAAAGAGGAGGAGGAGTAGCTCTTTACATAAGGGAAGGAATCAAAGCAACAGAACAAAAGGGTAAACAGGGAGGAGAAGAAGCACTGTGGGTAAATTTGGAGCCCGGCAATGGCACCACAATCCGCACAGGGGTTATATACAGACCCCCTTCTCAGGTGGAGGAAATGGGCAAGGAAATGATAGAAAGTATACTTTGAATGGCAGAAAAAGGGGAGATATTGCTGATAGGTGATCTGAATATGCCCGATGTTAACTGGAGTGCAGTTGCAGCAGCCACTTCGAAGAGTGGGGTTATTCTAGATACCCTACAGGGGGCATACCTTAGACAACTAGTATTGGAGCCCACTCAAGAGGGTGCAATCTTAGACCTGGTTCTCTCAAATGGAGATGAAGAGAGGATCACAGATGTAGAAGTGGGCAGCCATCTGGGAACTAGCGACCATCGAACAGTATGGTTCACAATAAACACAGCAACAGAGTCAAGCCATACAAAGGCAAAAGTACTAGACTTTAGGAGGGTTGACTTTGCCAAAATGGGTGAGTGCCTAAGGAATGCACTAGCAAATGGGCAAGAAGGAGGGGTGGAAGAACAATGGGGAATAATAAAAACTGCCATCACAGAGGTAACAAGCCTTTGTGTGAAGCAAATAAACAAAACAAAACGATGTAAGAAACCACTATGGTTCTCAGAGGAAGTGGCAGTGAAGGTTCAAGAGAAAAATAAAGCATTCAGGAAGTACAAGAAATCACAGAAGGAGCAGTGCAGAGAACTGTATCAGTTAAAGCAAAAGGAAGCTGGGAAGGCAGTCAGAACAGCAAAGGCCCAAACCAAGGAAAAGATAGCCAACTCAGTTAAGAAGGGGATAAAACCTTTATAGGTACATCAGGGAGCGAAGGAAGACCAAGGGAGGATAGTGAGGCTTAGTAAAGGGAGGAGGGTGGGCAGAGGGTGACTGTGAAAGGCAGAGATACTAAACAAATATTTTGCTCAGTATTTACAAAGGAAGAGGGGGAGGTACCTAAAACAAACAGTAGAAACACTCTGGATACAGAAGTTGATACCAGCCCATTTACAGAAGAAAGGGTTCTGAAACAACTCTTAAAACTGAAGGTGGACAAAGCAATGGGACCTGATGGGATTCATTCCAGAATTCTAAAAGAACTAAGGGTAGAACTAGTGACACCACTGACTACCCTCTTTAACAAATCATGGGAGGATGGGGTGGTACCCGAGGACTGGAGGAGGGCAGATGTGATTCCCCTTCACAAAAGTGGGAGCAAGGCAGAAGCAAGAAACTACAGACCTCTTAGTTTAACCTCAGTGGTAGGGAAAATGATGGAATCACTTGTGAAGGAAAGAACTGTCGAGTATCTAGAGGCCAGAGGGCACAGGACCCAAGGCAGCATGGATTCACAGCAGGAAGGTCATGCCAGACAAATCTGATAGATTTCTTTGACTGGGTGACCAAAGCAGTAGATCAGGGAGGGGCTGTGGACATGGCCTACCTAGACTTTAGCAAGGCATTTGACACAGTCCCACACAAAAGATTAATATACAAGTTAGCCAGCCTGGGAGTGGGTCCCAAGATGATAGCCTGGGTAAAGAATTGGCTGGAGAATAGGGCACAGAGAGTAATAGTAAATGGAGTCCGCTCTGAAGAAAGGGGATTACTAGTGGGATACTGCAGGGTTCAGTATTAGGACCGGTCCTCTTCAATGTCTTTATGTAAGCGACATTGCAGAGGGACTGGAAGGAAAAGTATGTCTCTTTGCAGATGACACAAAGATCTGCAACAGAGTTGATGCACAAGGTGGGGTGGAAAGGATGAGAAGGGACTTGGCAAGGTTAGAGGAATGGTCAAATGTATGGCAGCTTAGATTCAGTGCTAAGAAGTGCAAGGTAATACACCTGGGAAACAAAAACCCAGGGGAAGAGTACACAATGGGGGTGAGATACTAACAACAACAAAAATGGAAAGGGACCTGGGGGTAGTCATATCAGATGACCTAAAGGTGGGCAAGCAATGTGAGAGGGCAGCAAGGAGGGTTGAGGGATACTGGGATGCATTGGGAGAGGCATCACCAGTAGAAAACAGGAAGTTATTATCCTCTCAGCAGACAGCTGGTCAGACCCCATCTGAGTACTGCGTCAGTTCTGGAGACCCAGTCTCCGCAAAGACATAGACAAGATGGAAGCTGTCCAGAGGAGGTCAACTAAAATGGTGCAGGGTCTGCACCGGAAGACATATGAGAGAGACTTAAGGAGCTTAATATGTATAGCCTCAAGGAAAGGAGGAGAGGGGGACATGATAGAAACTTTCAAGTACCTAAGGGAATCAACAAAGTCCAAGAGGGTAGCATCTTTCAAAAAAAGAGGTGTGCAAGAACAAGGGGGCACAATTTGAAGATAGAGGGGGTGGCTCCGAGGTAATTTAAGGAAGTATTTTTTCACAGAGAGGGTTGTGGATGTATGGAATAGCCTTCCGGAGGAGGTTGTGGAGTCAAAAACAGTGGTGGAATTCAAGCATGCATGGGACAGTCATAAGGCAATTCTAGGGGGTGGGGGTAGGAAGAAGTAGGCTGCTGGTTAACTAGGATCTGCAGCTTATCCATCAGGTAGGGAAATGGGCAGACTGGGTGGGCCAAGTGGTCCTTATCTGCCATCAAATTCTACGTTTCTATGTTACTGGTAAGTCCATGGGCCAAAGACCCATTTTCATGGTTGACCAGTTCCACATAAACATACAATTAGACCAATATACAATAACAAATATACATGATATACAAGAATCTTTGATCGTGAGCCTGCAAATTCTCTGATCCTGAGGAGGGACCATCTGGCCAAAGCCCCATTCTTCTTTTGCAAAATAACCATATAAATTTTCCCATAGACTTATAATGGGAACTTAAAACTTTAATAACTTTTGAATGGATTGATATTTATTCACCAAATGAAAAGTGGCATGTTCCTTGACCCACGCTCTTTCAACATGCCAAGTTGTAGAGCTGCACACAACACAACGGCCGCGCAGCACCACAGACAAAATCTGAAAAACTGCCCACATAACTGGTCAGCGTTTTGGTGTGCAAAAACTGTAAGTCTGACTGAAACAAAATTTGGCAGATCAAGAGATCTACCATGTCCCACCGCGCATACCAAATTTCATGCAAATCCGTTGAATGGGTCCAAAGGTATTAACACGCAAAATTTCGAGTTTAACATAGAAGTGGCTTCATAACCCTAAATATAGGGGTGCAACCACGCCCCTATAATATATAGAATAAAGTATGGGGTGGTGTGTGTAACAAGAAGTTTACACACACCCAAGGGGTTTATGTCAGCATCTAACCCAGAGGGTGTGTGTAAAGTTTTAGTTTACACACCATCCCATGTTTTATTTTATATAATTGATGGCTATGATTTTTTTTGCTACAGCAATTATATAAAATAAAACATCCCTTCACAGCTGCGCCCCAATTCCAACTCAGTTCACACTCAGAAGTGGCTGCTGAAGGCATGTAATTTTTTTTCTTAAACAGTAGCCTACTTTTAGCCCTGAGTTATTGTATTTATTTTTTGGACTTACTGCCCAGTCAGAGTTATGGTGTGGTCTCTAGTGATAAGCCACGGTCTCAGACTATGAAGAAGAGCAGAGTGGCACCTGGCACATGTGCAGTGGTAGGGAAACCCAGAGCATGTTTGCCATTATAAATGCTCCTTTATAACGGCAAATTATGCCACAGGTTTCCAATGGAAAAAGATCATAGCCATTAATGATGTATCTATTTATCTATTAGGTAATAAAAGGCATCTCCTGATGAGGCCTGTAACCGTAGGTGAAACATCGAGATTTTATGCTGTTTCGGAATTTGAACAAACTATTGCGAATATTTTTTATACTAGAGCTGTCTACAGTATATTTATTGGCACAACTGAGCCTGACACACATAAATGCTGAACAGTACTTCTTTTTTTATACTTCCTTTTTTAGGCACCAGCAAGCTTCAGCTTGCAAGTGCCTTTTGTGGTCATGCATGTTCTTTACTTCATTTAGTCAAGTTTAAGGTTATATTCAGACTGAGTAATTTGACTGCATTACGTCATTGATGATTGTTGTAGAGGCATAGGTCCAAAAGCATACCCGTAGGCAAACCAGAAGTTGCAAAATTCACAAATAGTGTTTTATTATTACCAACAATAAAAGAAAAAATAAAATTGTACAGGCTAGCACTTCACAATGGCAGTACAAAAAAGTCCTTCATCTGAGAGCCTCTTTTCAATGTAGAATCTCAATGTCTCTCCATCTAACCCAAACAAAACATTGCTCTCTTTTCATAAGATTTTTATAAGATTTCTTTGTCTGGCAGTTTAACTTCTGCATCCTGTTCTTCTATGTTTCATCTCCTGTTTTTCACAAAATGCAGCAAGACTTTCTTTCCTTGACCTTCCTGTAACCAGCCTGAAGACTACACTCATCTTCTTAACAGGGGCAAGCAATTAAGATATCCTGTCCCAGAACTAGTTTCCTGTTAATAATTCTGCAAATAATCTTGTGGAGGTCAAAATGCAGCTCAAGGTCAATCCCTTGTATTACAGATTGCCATTTGTAAAATAAACCCAAATAGCTTTCTGCATTCATTTCAGCAGTATAATTATATACATTTGCAAACTAGGGGATCCCAGTTTCACATACAGATAGATAGATAGATAGATAGATAGATAGATAGATAGATAGATAGATAGATAGATAGATAGATAGATAGATAGATAACAGACAGATTAGAGAGAGAGAGAGAGAGAGAGAGACCAAGACAGCTAGATATATACAGTAGCTAGATAGATAGCTAGAAAGATATATAGATATTTTAACCAACAAGAAGCAAGGGAAGAAAGAAGGAATAGAAACAGCAAGTGAAGGAAGGGAGAAAATGGGGAAATTGTGGGACCATCAGAGTGAGCAATTTCTAGGTGCCACAAGGAAAATTTGATTGCACAATCAGACAGGCAAGAGATAGGCAAGTGACAGAATAGGAGAGGACAGAGTAGAAAAGTACAAACCAGTTATTAACACCCATTTGCTGGCAGAGTAGATTCTTGCTTTTAACTCTCTCTCTCTTTGCATAACAAATGGGACAGGGTGTTACCCAGCCTTGTCAAAATGATGTCAATGGCAGGATGTTCAGCTTTTGGTGTTTCAGACCTACACAAGCCTGGGGGTTGATCCCTTGTAGTACACAGTTGGCAGGGGCCTAGGTTCAATTCCCAGCCTGAAACAATTTTTCTTTCAACCCACAATTTATTTTGTTACTGAAGCTGCATCTCCCTCTACAAACATGCTGTCTTACAATGTGGAATGATAGCATAGTGGCAGAACATCAGGACAGTAGTTAATAGGGGGCCTGGGTTCAATTCCCAGGGCTAAGTATTTATTTTCTTTTATACTACAATTTATGTTGTTAGCATGCATCTCTATCTAAAAAAACATTTGGTCTCACTGCATGGAAGAATAGTATAGTGGCAGAGCACCGGGAAAATAGTTTGGAGGGGCTCTGGAGTCTACTGTATTCCCAGTGCTGAACATTTTTTCTTTTCTCAGTGAAATGTGTTATTAACATTTATCACTGTCTCAAAATCTTCAATCCCACCATGCAGAATGACAGCACATTTGCAGAGCACCAGGACAGTGGTTGGGAGGGGGCCTGATTTTGATTCCCAATTCTGAAAATGTGTTGTTTCTCACAACAATTTATGTTGTTAGCACGCATCTCTGTCAAGAAACATTTGGTCCCACCTTCTGGAATGACAACACAGTGGCTGAGTAGCAGGACAGTAGTTGGTAGGGGGTCTGGGTTTGATCTCAATGCTGAACATTTTTTCTTTCTACAGATTATGTTGTTAGCGTGCATCTGTTTTCTAGAAATGTTTGGTCCCTAGCATGCATCTCTGTCTAGAAATGCTTGGTCCCCTTGTGTGGAATGATAGCACAGTAGCAGAGCACCAGGACAGTATTTGGGGTGGGGGTGAGGGGTGGCTGTGTTTGATTCCCAGTGCTGAACATTTTTTTAATGTTTCACTGCAATTTATGTTGTTAGCATGTATCTCTATCTAGAAACCTTTGGTACCACCATGTGGAATGATAGCACAGTGGCAGAGCACCAGGACTGTAGTTGGCAGGGGGGCTGGGTTTGAATCCCAGTGCTGAACATATTTTTTCTCACTACAATTTATGTTGTTAGTATGCAACTCTTTCTAAAAATCTTTGGTTTCACCATGTGGAGTTATAGCACAGTGGCAGAACACCAGGACAGTAGTTGGGAGGGGGGCTGGGTTTGCATCCCAGTGCTGAACATTTTTTCTTCCTCACTGCAATTTATATTTGTAAGAATGGACCCAAGGATGAACTGGGCAATTACAGACCAGTGAGTTTGACTTCTATAGTGGGAAAGTTGATGGAGACCATTCTGAAGGAGAAGTTGATAACTTTTCTCAATAGTAATGGTCTACAGGACAAGAGACAGCATATGTTTGTCTTGGGAAGATCATGCCAGACTAACCTAAGCAACTTCTATGACTGGGTCACCAGGGTGGTTGACAAAGGCCATGCTGTGGATGTCCTGTATCTGGACTTCAGCAAGGCTTTTGACTCTGTGCCACATGGGAGGTTACTGAGTAAGCTGAGGGACATGGGGTTGGGAGAGAAACTGGTGAGGTGGGTTGACAGCTGGCTGCAGGGCAGACAACAGTGGGTAGATGTAAGACGGAGACATCTAAGTCAAGGCCAGTAACTAGTAGGGTACCACAGGGTTCAGTGCTGGGCCCTGTTTTGTTCAATATCTTCACTGGAGACATTGCATAAGGGTCAAGAGTAAGATCAGCCTATTCATCGATGACACTAAGATTTGTGCAAAAGTGGACAGTGAGGAAGGAAGGCAGGCACTCAGGGAGGATCTAGCTAAACTCAAACACTGATCAAAGAAGTGACAGTTGGGGTTAACACTAAGAAGTGCAAGGTCATGCACCTCGGAGCCAGAAATCCCAGGAACAGCTACTGGCTGGGGGTAGTGCAGGTAGCAGCTTCAGAGGAGGAAAGGGACCTGGGGGGTACTAGTCACAGGGGACATGAAGGTATTAGCACAGTGTAGGAGGGTGGCAGCAAGGGCAAATCGGATGCTGGAGTGCATTGCCAGAGGGATCACCTCTAGAAACAAGGAGATCATCCTTCCCTTGTATAGATCACTGGTTAGGCCATACTTGGAGTACTGTGTACAGTACTGGTGCCCATACCTCAAGAAGGATGTGAGATTACTGGAGGGAGTGAAGCTTAGGGCTACAAAAATGATCATGGGATTAGGGGCATTGCATTACAAGGAATTAGGGGCGTTGCATTACAGGAAATGATTTAGGGAGCTCAATGTGTACTCGTTTGAGGACAGAAGGGAAAGAGAGGACATGATAGAGACCATTAAGTACTTGAAAGGCATAAACAAAATCAGAGAGGGAGGATTGTTCTGCTTAAAGGAGGGTAGGGTCACTAGGGGGTACAGTCTGAAGTTGGAAGGGGAAGGTTCAGGAGGGAAATGAGGAGGCACTACTTCACAGAGAGAGTGGTGGCAGGATGGAACACACTGCCAGAGGAGTTAATTGAACTGAGGACAGTGGATAGCTTTAAGCGGGGGTGGGATAGAGTTAGGGAAAGGGTAATACAGACAAGAACACAATGGGGGAAAGACCAGGAGAGGGAATGGAGGAAGGGGATTTGGTGTGGGGGGGGCAGCTACAGTGTATTAATCTGAGAGCTGCACAATCGGGCAGACTTGCTAGACCTGTGAGCCTTTTTCTGCCAGTAATTTCATATGTTCATATATTATTAGCGTGCATCTGTGTCTAGAAACCTACAGTAACACCATGTTGAATGATAGCACAGTGATAGAGCACTAGGACAGCAGTTGGTTAGATGCATAGGGTTGATTCCCAGTGCTGAACATCTTTTCTTTCTCATTACAATTTATGTTGTTAGCATGCATTTCTGTCCAGAAACCTTAGCTCCTGCCTTCTGGAATGATAGCACAGCAGTAGAGCACCAGGACTGTAGTTTGGAGGTGTCCTGGGTTTGATTCCTAGTGCTAAACCCGGGTTCCCTGGTCATGCCTGACAAAAGGCAATTTCTGTCTAGTGCACCTACCCAGTTAACAAAAACAAAATCAATAAATAAAAATGTTTTTCTTTCTCAATTCAGTTTAAAATGTTAACCTACATCTCGGTCTAGGACAATAATTGGGAGGAGGCCTGGTTCTATTCCCAGTGCAAAACCTTTTTTTATTATTTCTCACTACGATTTATGTCCTTAGCATGCATCTCTGTCTAGAAACCTTTGGTCTCACCATGTGAAAAAATAGCACAGTGGCAGAGCACCAGGACTGTAGTTTGTAGAGGGCCTGGGTTATATTCCCAGTGCTGAACATTTTTTTTCTTTCTCCCTACAACTTATGTTATTAGCATGCATCTCTGTCTAGGAATGTTTAATCCTACAGTGTGGAATGATAGCACAGTGGCAAAGCACCAGGACAATAGTTGTGAAATGGCTAGGGTTCCATTCCCAGTGCTTAACATCTTTTCTTTTCCACTGCAATTTATGTTGTTAGTAAGCATCTCTATCTACAAACCTTCAGCTCCACCATGCAGAACAGCGGTACAGAGGCAGAACACCAGAGCAGTAGTTGGGATGGGGCCTGGTTTTGAATCCTAGTGTTGAATATTTGTCTTGCTCACTGCAATTTATGTTATTAGCATGCATCTCTGTCTGGAAACCTTCAGTCTCAACTTGTAGAAGCAGTGGCTGAGCACCAGGGCAGCAGGTAGGAGGGGGCCTGGGTTTGATTTCCAGTGCTGAATATATTTTATTTCGCATTGCAATTTATGTTGTTAACCTGCATCTCGGTCTAGATAGCTACAGTTCAACCATGTGGAACAACGGCACAGTGACAGAACACCCGGACATTAGTCAGGAGGGGACCTGGCTTTGATTCATAGTGCTAGACATGTTTTTTGTTCTCAGTATAATTTACATAATTAGCACTCATCTCTCTCTCTAGAAACATTTAGTCTCACCCTCTGTAACAATAGTACAGTGGCAGTGTACTAGGACAGTAGCAGGAAGAGGTCTGTGTTCAATTCCCAGTGCTGAACATTTGTTTCTTTCTCACTGCAATTTATATTGTTAGCCTACATCTCTGTCTAGAAACCTTCAGTCCCACTGTGGAATGATAGCACAGTGGCACAGTGCCAGAATAGTAATTGGGAGGGGGCCTGAGTTTGAGTCCCAGTGATAAACATTTTTTTCTTTCCTTGTTCAATTTATGTTATAAGCATACATCTCTGTCTAGAAGCCTTCAGTTCTACCATGTGGAATGATAGCATAGTAGCAGAGCACATGGATAGTAGTTAGGCGGGGGCCAGGGTTTGCATTCCAGTGCTGAACATATTTTCTTTTGCATTTATGTTGTTAGCGGGTATCTCTGACTAGCAGGTATCTCTAACTAGAAACCTGCAGTTCCACCATGTGGAATGATAGCACTGAGGCAAAGCACCTGGTCCTTAGTTAGAAGGGGGACTAGCTTTGATTCCTTCCTGTGCTAAACATTGTTTCTTTGTTTGTTTGTTTGTCTAATAATATTATTTATGCTGCCATGTATTTCTGCTTAGAAACCTTTAGTCTCACCTTGTGAAACATTAGCACAGTGGCAGAGCACCATAGCAGTAGCTGAAAGGGAGCATAGATTAACCCTTGCAGGGCCACGGACTGATATACCAGTCCAAAATTTCTATATGTTCTAATTCTGTTGGCAGCCTAAGGGTTAGATTCCCAATGTTAAACATTTTTTCTTTCTTACTGCAATTTCTTTCTCACTACAATTTATGTTGTTAGCATGCATCGCTGTCTAGAGACGTTTGTTTCTACCATGTGGAATGATAGCACAGTGGAAGAGCACCAGGACAGTAGTTGGAAGGGAGCATAGGTTTGATTCCAAGTGCAAAACATTCTTTCTTTCTCATTGTAATTTATTTTGTTACCATACATCTCTGCATTCTTTTCCCACTATGTAGAATGACAGCATAGTGACAGAGCACCAAAACAGTAGCTTGGAGGAGGCCTGGGTTCAATTCCCTTTGCTGAACATTCTTCATCTCACATCAATTCATATTGTTAACATGCATCTCTGTCTAGAAACCTTACAGCCCACCATTTTGAGTGATAGTACAGTAGCAGTGCACCAGGACTATTGTTTGGAGTGGGAATGGGTCCATCTCCAATTGCTGAATATTTTTTTCTTTCTCACTACAGTTTATGTTGTTAGCATGCATCTATGTCTAGAAACAATCAGTCCCACCTATGAAACAATAGTACAGTGGCAGAGAAGCAGGACAGTTGTTGAGAGGGGGCCTAGGTTTTACTTCCAGTGCTAAACATTTTTTTCTTTCTCATCACAATCATGTTGTTAGCATGCATTTATATCTACATAAAAACATAGACGTTGTCAGCAGAAAAAGACCTCTTAGCTCACTTATTCTGCCCTAAATTCCCTGCCTACTGTGCTACTGCAGACCCTTCTCCATCTCCAGTCTAGAAAACTTCAATCCCACAATATGGAACAATAGCACAATGGCAGTGCACTGAGACAGTATTTGGGAGGGGGCCTGGGTTCTGTTTCCAGTGCTGAACATTTGTTTCTTTCTCACTACAACTGATGTTGTTAGCATGCATCTCTCTAGAAACTTTCAGCCCCACCTGTAGACCAATAGCACAGAGGCAGAGTACCAGGGCAGTAGCTGGGAGATGGCCAGAGTTCTGTTCCCAGTGCTGAAATTTTTTTCTATCTTGCTACAATGTATGTTATTATCATGCACCTATTGTATGAGATACCAGCAGTTGCTCTTTTCTGCTGAGCTTCACTGATCTTCACGAACACCTTACCCAGAATTCCTAACTGCTGTATGTAAATCAGCATTTGTACTGCTGTACCACTACTGAAATAGTGGTTGACTAACAGAAAGTTCTCGGCTGGAAGCAACAGCTCAGACACAAAGGGCACCCCTAACATAGAAACATAGAAGTTGACGGCAGATAAGGACCGCAAGGCCCATCCAGTCTGCCCATTTCTTTTTCTACCTTATAAATGTGCCATCGGCCTTTGCTCTGTCAGTGACCTATCTATTCATAGTCATTTGTATTGCTCCCTTATGCCTATCCCATGCCTGTTTGAAGCCCTGCACTGTATTCATAGCCACCACTTCTTGTGGTAAGCTATTCCATGCATCTACCACCCTTTCTGTGAAAAAGAATTTCCTCACATTTCCCTTAATCGGCCTCCTCTAATCTCATGCTGTGTCCTCTTGTCCTGCAATTTTCTTATATTTAAACATGTTAGACTCTTTCACCTTGTTTATGCCCTTAAGGTGTTTAAATGTCTCGATCATATCACCTCTCTCCCTCCTTTGCTCAAGGGTATACATATTGAGCTCCGTTAATCTGTCCTCATATGTCTTCTGATACAGTCCCTGCACCATTTTGGTTGCCTTCTTCTCTGGACTGCCTCAATTTGGTTAATGTCCTTGTGAAGTGTGGCCTCAATACTGCATAGTACTCAGATGGGGCCTAACCAATGTC
Organism: Neoceratodus forsteri; assembly: GCA_016271365.2. Classification (NCBI taxonomy): domain Eukaryota; kingdom Metazoa; phylum Chordata; order Ceratodontiformes; family Ceratodontidae; genus Neoceratodus; species Neoceratodus forsteri. The sequence continues at coordinate 766,577,289 of CM057451.1, forward strand.
TTGTACAGAGGATTATTACCTCCTCTTACGACTTGTGATACCCCTACTAATACACCCTAACACCCCTAGCCTTACCTACTGCTTTAGAGGTCTGCTTGGATGATTTTAGGTCATCAGTGATGATGATGCCCAAGTCTCTTTCTTCCTTTGTGACTGCTAGCAACTCCCTCCCAGCCTATAAGTGGCTTCAGGGTTTCTCTTCCCTATGTGCATGATTTTGCACTTCTTTGCATTAAATCCCAGTTGCCACTCTTCTGACCATTTTGCTAGTTTATCCAGATCTCTTCTCATTCTGCCCACCCCATCTGGATCATCTACTCTGTTGCAGATCTTGGTGTCATCTGCAAACAGACATACCCCAAGAGCGGTCCAGCTCCTAGCCTTACTGTCTGCTGTACCCACCACTGAAATAATGGTCAGTGAATATAAAGCTCTCAGACAAAAACAACCAGAAGCAACAGCTCAGACACAAAGTGCAACTCTAGGAGGCATACGCCAAGTGCGGTCTGGCTCTTAGCCTTACTGTCTGCTGAGCTTCATTGATCTTCACTGACTGTGAGAGAGACCAATCACAGAGGGAAGGCAGACTCTGACAGGTGCAGAAGTAGGGATTCCTTGACAGCAGTTCTACCTGGCTGAATCCCCCTTTGGAGTGCACAGTCTGGGCTCCAATCTCCGCTGAGGTGACTTCTCTCCTCGATCACTCTCCTCAGACCCAGCCAGCGGCTGCTCTGTCAGCATAAGAAGCAGCTGGAACACTTACTCAGAATGCCTAGCTGCTGTATGTAAATCAGCATTTGTACTGCTGTACCACTACTGAAACAGTGGTCGACTAATAGAAAACTCTCAGCTGGAAGCAACAGCTCAGGCATAAAGGGTGCCCCTAGGAGGCATACCCCAAGAGTGGTCCAGCCCCTAGCCTTACTGTCTGCTCTACCCACCACTGAAATAGTGGTCAGCTAATATAAAGCTGTCAGACAGAAACAACCAGAAGAAACAGCTCAGACACAAAGGGCAACCATAGGAGGCATATGCCAAGTGCGGTCCAGCCCCTAGCCTTACTGTCTGCTGAGCTTCACTGATCTTCACAGACTGGGAAAGAGACCTTTTCTCCTCCAGTATCTAGTTGTGGCAGACCTTAACAAACTGATTGTCTTTTTCAGCAGGAAGGAGTAACAAAGATTAATTTAAATAATGATGTACTCTTTCTTTCCATCCACTGGCACGCACATGGATATCATTGGCTGCCAACACTGTGGAACACTTTTCAATGGTCACATTGCCTGAAGGCAGGGCCACTGTCCCATATGCTCAGAGATATGTCACCTCAGAGCTCAGTTGCAGGAGGCATGGGGTGAGATCAGCATCCTGCATAACCACCTACAGGGAAATATTTATTTTAGGAGTGCACCTCCACATCGCTGACACCAAACCAGTATACCTCTCCCCCAGAGAATGACCAGGCCTGGGGGATGGCAACTGGTTGCAGGAAAAGGGGTCAGAACTCAGGCAACTCTCCCAAACCAACAAAGCACAGCACTCTAAACACAGCAAACAGGTACACATCTCTTGTGTCCATACCATCCATAGCGACAGAGGATGTTTTGGGCCAAAGGAATGCCAAATGCAACAGGACAGCAAAACAATATCATAAACAAAACTCAACAGGAAAAAAATCATAATCATAGGGGACTCCATGATTTGCAGTGTGAACCCCCACCTGAGACAAAACAAATGTGCAGATGTGCAGGTAGATGTCTCCCGGGAGCATCTGCTTGGAGGGACACTGACCGAATAGTCAACATAGTTAAAAAGGAGGAAGAGGGCTCAAACATCCTGGTCCACCTAGGGACCAATGACCTTGTTAGATGGTCAGTCGAGGAGGTTAAGGCAAGGCAAGGCACATTTTATTTAAAAAGACGCCTATTCCGGAGGCTCTAGGCGCCGAACATCAATCCATAAATACAACACATCACAGTAATAATCAATTAAATACAATACTCTGAACAAGTTAAAACAGAATTTGCTATATAATTAACTACCCTCAACTTTAGCTGCATTTAAAGGTTAAGGAGCACACTGCACAGCTCTGCGAGAAATTGGTTTCATTTTTGTCCAGCATTGCATTCTCTGAGATTCTGTCCATTTGGGAAAAGGGGAAGAATAGGCAGAAAATCAGAAAGACAGGTAGGAATAATATACAGACCCCCAAATCAGGAGGAAGCCAGAGATAAAGAAAACCTGGAAACCATCTTCCAGATATCAGGCAAAGGGGACATGGTGCTGGTGGGGGATTTCATCCTGCCAGACATAGATTGGAATACCCACACAGTGGCATCACAGAAGAGCAGGGAATTCCTAGTCACACTACAGGAAGCAGGCCTAAGTCAACTAGTGACATCACCCACAAGGCGTAATGCAGTTCTAGATCTGATATTCACAAATAGCGATAGGGTTATGGGTGTCAAAGTAGGGAACCACATGGGCAATAGTGATCATAACACAATATGGTTCAAGGTAAAAAGGACTGTAGACTTCACACACTCCAAACTGAAAGTCCTTGACTTCAGGAGAGCAGACTTCACAAACATGAAGGCCTGCCTAAGAGACAACCTTAGTAACTTGACAAAAGGGAGCATTGACGAATATGGGACAAGGTTGAAGGATGCAATCACCATGGTCACATCACAGTGTGCCCATCAGGTTAGTAAGAACAAAAGGAGGGAAAAACCCACTATGGTTTTCCAAGGAGGTGGCAACCATGGTGAGAGAAAAGTGCATAGCCTTCAGAAAGTACAAGGAGTCAGGGAATGAGGCAGACAAAACAGAATATAAACAGATGCTAAAAGAGACAGGGAAAGTGATAAGAAATGCAAAGGCTCAAACAGAGGTTAGGATAGCTCAGGAAGTAAAAAGGGTAACAAAACCTTCTATAGGTACATACGTGAAAAAAGAAAGACCAAAGGGAGCATTGTTAGAATCACATAAAAAGACGGTCAAACCACAGAGCAAGACAGGGAGAAGACAGAGGCACTCAATGAGTACTTCTGCTCAGTCTTCACACAGGAAGCAGATGGTAATGGACCGACAACAGGCATAAAGAAGTGTCCGATTGAAGGAATAGACACGGGTCCCTTCGTAGAGGACATGGTCCTGGAGGAAACAGACAAGTTAAAGGTAGATAAAGCTATGGGGCCAGATGGGATCCACCCAAGAATACTGAAAGAACTAGGGAGGGAACTGGCAGCCCTCTTAGTAGTGCTCTTCAACAAATCATTAAGGAGCATGGAGGTGCCAGAGGATTGGAAGGGTGCAACAGTAGTACCACTCCACAAGAGTGGAAGCAAAGTAACTACTATCCGGTTAGTCTAATGTCAGTCATGGGAAAACAATGGAGTCCCAGTTCTGGGGCTGGTCCTCTTCAACATATTAATCAGCAACTTTGTGGATGAACTGGAGGGAAAGGTGTGCCTGTTTGCAGATGACACCAAAATCTGCAACAGGGTAGACACAACAGAGGGACATCAAAACATGGAAGCTGATCTCTGAAAACTGGAGGAGTGGTCCAAGACCTGGCAACTAAAAATTCAATTCCAAAAATGCAAGATCATGCACCTGGGAAAGCATAACCCAAGGAAACTGTACTCAATGGGAGGAGAGCAGCTGGTGGCTACCAGGCAGGAGCGAGACCTAGGGATGATCATATCAGATGACCTCAAGGTCAGTAGACAATGTGAAAAGGCAACACTAAAGGCTAGTGATATCCTTGGATATATAGGGAGGGGCATCACGAGCAGAAGGCATGAAGTAATCATGCTCCTGTATCAGTTCTTGGTCAGGCCTCACCTGGAGTACTGTGTCCAATTCTGGAGGCCACACCTCAGGAAGGACATAGATAAGCTGGAGACGGTACAGAGAAGAGCAATAAAGATGGTGCAGGGCTTACATCAGAAACTGTACGAGGCAAGACTGGATGACTTAAAATTATACTCCCTAGAACAATGCAGGAATCGTGGGGACATGATAGAAACATTCAAAAACCTTAAAGGCAACAACAGGGTGCAAGTGCAGAACCTCTTTTAGGTAAAAGACCACAGCAGGACCAGAGGGCACAACCTTCGACTTAAGGAGGAAAGTTCAAAAGCAATATGAGGAAATTCTTCTTCACAGAGCGCGTTGTGGAACCATGGAATAGCTTGCCGGGGGGGGGGGAGCCAAGACAGTGGAGGAATTCAAACAGGAATGGGACAGACACTGTGGGATACACAAGCAGGCAGCCAAGCAGGGGGTGGGAAACCATGGGCAGACTTGATGGATCGTACGGTCCCCATCTGCTGACAACTTCTATATTTCTATGATAAATTGTTAGATGTCATTGCTGATATCTGTTATAATTTTTCCAGGACCTATAGTAGGTTTTAAAACCATGGAACTGTTAGCAACCCAGGAATGAAGAACATGGAAAATGGAACTGTGAGAGAGTAGTGTAGGCTCATATCAGCCACAGCTCAGGACACTTTTTTTATTACAAAAGATCATGTTGACTCCAGAGGCCCTAGAGCAGGAGCTGATCAGGTTAAAATTTCAGTGTCTGTGTATTATGTGGGTTATGCATATGTAACCCCTCACCCCTGCCTTTTTACTAAAATGACAGGTGGCATGCTGTTGGCGTTGGCAGCAATACCTGGTGGGGACCTGGGTTCGGGGAGGATGAGGTTACCTGGCACAAGGGGACCTAGGTTTGGCTACTCTGCACAGGGGCACCCAAGTAAATCCGACTACAGGAAGCAATAACTGAAATGTCCAGAACCAGGATTTGGATTTTTCAGTGTGGCTTTTATTCATAACTAGCTGAAGACAACAAAGCATAGATGGACCCCCAAGGGGCTACGTTTACTGATAATGCAGATTGGAGACTACCAGGCGGTCCACTTAAAGAATGAACCCATTTCTACTAATTTCAGGCTCTGGACCCACCAGGCACACAGCCCGGACTTGCATGCGCTTTGGATACACAGCCCAACTGGCACGGCTCCCCTGCCGGCCACTTGACTGACGGTCCATTTAAAGAATGAACCCAATTTACTTGTTGTGGCTCCCCACACCACTTAGAGTCTGTGACTCCTAGAGAGATTTTTTTCTTACTTCTTCTGACTCCCATCACACAAGAAGAATTCTTTTCCCAAGTTGTGGCTCCCCATACCACTTAGAGTCTACGACTCCTAGAGAGATTTTCCAATTTGCGACCCACTTCTGGGTACCTACCTCATCACTGGCCAGGCACATGAGGCAAGTAGCAATCACAGCAGAAATCCGAAGAGGTGAACCTGGTTACTAAAGATGGGGGGTTTGCCCACCTCCAGCTCCCACAGCCCATACCCGGCCATTTCTCTGGAGAAACTAAAACTTCGAAATGTAGATTAAACGGTGGATGACCTGTAGCACCCCCTCTACAACATTACTTGAATTCATACAGACTTTAGATTTTGACACTGCTCCATTTGTTTGTCCTAGTACTATAGGCCTCCCAAATAGTAGTCCAAATCCCATACTTCTTCACATTTTCCAAACTGAAGAAACATATTGTTTGCCCTCTCAAATTAGAGCAAAACACTCACCCTTTCGTTGCAGGTGCCCCACAGGCGAAGTACAACTTCTTCCACTTTTAAGACCAAACAGAAACTGTAAAAACGGTAGCTTTCTTCCTTTAGCAGACATTAGGGGGATTGCTCCTGGAATCCACAGAGGGATACTTTACTTTCTTCCCCCACCAGAGGGAGGGGGGGCACTGAGACCTGGACAGCAGTCTCCACCACTTAAAACTGGACACTGACCTTCTCACACAGAAGGTAAACAAAAGACACTTCCTTCCTGCTGGCAGGCAAGCAGGAGACTTCCTTCTCACAAGGAGGTAAACAGAAAACTGACTTTGAAAACTCCCAGCGTTCTATCTCACTCCCTCTGCTGCAGATCCCAATGTGGCTTATGCAGCTGCGACAGTTCTATGGTGATGTCATCTCTCAGTCTCAGCTGAGACTGAGAACAGAGTGAGACAGTGTGAAACCCATTTAACTGAGTTTGCAGCTGCCTTCCTGCCTACCACTAGGTCTTACTGGGATTCTAGTAACCTCGGGTAACAAGGGTTACACTCGCCCTTGACCAGGAAAATGACTGTCCCCAGTCATTATGCACTCGGCCTTAGGCCATCCCACCCTATGTGCTACCTGCAGAGGGGGGTGATCAGACCCCCTCCTACCATGTACAAGCACAAGCAGGCAACACTAAGGGCCTAGAGGCCTGTAGCTGACATATCAGCCTCTACACTATCCACTTACTATGGACACCTAGTGGCTCTGGTAGAACCATCCAGAGCATAGCCCTGATAGATCAGTACTACAGTCCCTACTGCAGGTCAGGGCCATGGCCTGTCCATCCCCCCAATCCTCTAGGGAAAACCTATCTGCCTCTAACATAACATTCCAAAACAAAAACAAAACCCGGGGACCTCCCCGACCTTGGGCAACCTGCAACCACACCATTAAAATACCAGTTACTGCTTCCTCCCTACCCCCACAACCACACCTGTGGAAGGAAAAGGTTAACACAGTAACAACCATAACAATATCAACACAGTACTTTAGATTTCTACACAATAAAGCACTGACGAGGAACTCCAATGAGCCCCTCCTCCTCTTCTTGTCTTCTCTTCTGTCTTCCCAGGAACACCTGTAAGAAAAAGACAAAACAAAACACATTCCTAATCTGCATACACAGTCTACCTAAACAACCCCTACCATACAAAAACACTGAACAATCCCAAAAAGATTTTTTTTACAAAAAAGGGTAGAAAAACAGTATTTACATTAGAGTACAATAATGACATTATTTACAATACACATTTGGGGGGATGGAATGCCCTAAAAGTCCCAACTAGTGACCACAAGGCCCAAAGGCTAGTCCAATAAAGAGTCTCTCCTGGGCCGGAGCCCCGTGAAGCACAATTCTAAAAGGCCAAAGTCCTGAAGGGGAGAGTCTTTGTGGACAGTTCACACATTTTTGAAGTCTGTAGTGTAGGGTGTGTACTGCAATGTCATAAAGATAGAAAAGGTTTCGGACTTACCAGCCATTTGTAGTACAAGAATCTGCATGAACCTGGTCCGTGGCCGAAGACTCTCCCTGGCAGCATTTCTTCTGATACAGCTGGGCGGACATCTTCCGGGAACCACAGGAGGGCACATCTGGAAACAGCTAGGCTGGTGTCATCAGTGGAGAAGGAACCTTAGAACAGGAACAAAAAGAAAAACAGCTGGTCCGACGTCATCCGATTACCAGGCGATGAACAGGAAACAGCTGGGCTGGTGTCCTCTCTGGATCTGAAGTCATCTGGTGGGCCAGTAGATGGTTGCTGAACAGGGCAGTACACTGTAGACTGATGAATGTGGAGCACCTGAGTCCTTGGTTATTCATATTGGCGGATCAATAAGGGCTCTTCACAGTCTGGTGTGGCAGTATTGACTACCACTGCTCGGCTCTCCATTTTGTAGGCACTGGCTTAATTGCTGGGAGGTCCTTGCACTGAGGCCAATAGTACCGGGGGTCAGGGGCTTGAATTATTACCCCGTCTGGGTGCACATAACACACAGTGGGAGATTTCATGTCCCTCTCCATCCACTATTCTCACTCTGTCCATAAAAAGTGTCCTGCCTCTCTTCCACTGGGTATACTTTTCGTGGAACAGTCTATTTTTTACATGCTGGTTGGCCCCAGGATGCACATTTTTCATTGCTTCATCCCAGATCCAGGATTTCCTGCAGTCCTCAATCTCCTCCCAGACTTTCCGAGGAAGGTAGGAAAGGTCATAACATGATCTCATTTGCCTTTCTGAACCAGTCTCTCCTCTTTACTTGCTTTGGTCAATCTGGGACCGCTGGCCTGGCTTGGGGTGGCCAGTCCTGGTTCTGCCAGCTCGCATCCTCAAAGAAATTAAAACGGATCCCTGACTTCTTCCTCCTGTAAAGCCAGGGCAGTGGCATCACCACCTTCTTCAACACATTCCTCCGAGGCAAGATCTTGAGGCTGTGTACCGTTCCTTTTCACAAGGCCACATAGGTTCCCCTCATCTTCCTCTTCACTGAGGATCTGAGCCCAGGAGTGAGCAGTCGTTCTCACCCCGAGACTATCCATTCATCACTAGGCACGGAGGTCGACACCTCCCATTCAAAGGCCTCCCGCATCTCATCTTCACCTAAGAGACTTGGGCTAGGCCCCCCCCACCCAGGGGTCTATTGATGCTTTATCCGAACTTTCTTTCTGAGATCCAGCATCCAAAACTTCAACTTCAGGTTCAGTCTCTAACTCTGCACCCTCTAGCTTTGTGCCACACTCCCCCGAGGGACCTTCTTCCACAAGCTCCGCCTGGTGCTGTGAGCTGCCAACTGCAGATTCCTGAATTTTTGTCCATGTGGGAGCCAAAAGAATTGGAGGCGCTTTATACAAGCCATATTTTTGAAGGCATCCAGCACAGTGAGGAATCATGAAGACATCCCTTCCAGCACTCAAGCATATTTGGCATACACGCACTGGATAATTAGGAATTGCCACATCAGGAGGCAGTTGCCCTCCATAGCACCACTTTTCAGTATCTCAGTCTATTTACTGTGTGTACACTGCAACCGGCATGATCCGGTAACGAGCTGGTCCTGAGGCCATAACTGCAGAAAAATAAACAAAAGTTCACTGTAACTGAAAATCCCACTTTAATGAACACTCTGTAGCTTTAAAATGGCTCCTCTGCTGCTGTGTTTACTTTACTACCCCACCCTGTAATGGCGGCGGCAGCACTCCTGTGCATCAACATTTAGAATCTGGGTCAAACCACTGCGCACCCAATTTACACCAGCTACTGATAACTTTTACTCAAACTGCACAACTTGCTCCGATTTAGTTTCACACACATTTACAGGATTTTCCTTGGACTTTTCACATGCTGGCAACATTCATTTAATTTCACAGTCCCTTAAAAAGCTTCAGGTTTCAACTCAGGATTGCCTGCTTCTATTAGTGTTGCATTTTGCTACAACCCACAGTCTCTCTCTGGCTGCAAACTTTAAACTGAGGCTATTTTACTTCCATGCACACATTTAATGGCTTTACAGAATTGCACTTACTGACAGGACTTCACACACAGTCGTTACTTGCAAAGCGACTACACTGCTGCACACACATTTTATATGGCATTACTGAAAATCACTGATTGAGCAGTTTTATGAAGGTTTACTCACTGTTATTAGTAGCAACTTGCTGCGATGGGGTAAAACGGCCTGCAGCCAGTTCTTGAAGACCTTGGAACACAAACGGGCAGTCAGTCTTAGCGATCGTTGTTTTCAACACCAAACTCACTAATTTCACGATCGCTTTGCGGGTTGAGCCTGATTTTAAACTCAAAAGTCACTTTTTTACTGTTTACCACGCTTTGAATACTTCGCGACGCTCCTCCACTGCCAGTACACGCACCACTCTCTGTCTCCCTCTCGAATGCTGAGGCAGCCTCAGAAGAGCTGGCTGAGGGCCGGGACTAATGGCAATCTGACCAACCACACGACGCCATGCAAATGAGCCTCTTCTTCCTCATGAGGGCTCCTCTCCTCACGGCGATCGTCGAGCAGGCAAATTTAAACTGTAGAATACACTTTTTTTTTTCAACTGACTCCACTGCGGGAGCCTATTTCAACCATGTAACATTGCCATTAACTCTGCAGTCTCTCCATTTACACAGAAAGCATTTCCAACGTCCAGGGCATAATTTCTCTGTTGCTACCCCTAGTCTTCCACACTTTCCTTCACAGAATTCATTTTAAAAGCTTTTCAAACGTCCAGGGCATAATTTCTCTGTTGCTACCCCTAGTTTTCCACACTTTTCCTCACAGAATTTATTTTAAAAGCTGACAAAAATGCTGTAAACAATTTTGATGATGCAGGACAAGGGCACACTCTTTGGCTTTACAGCTCCTTGATAAACAGTTGGCATTTTTTAAACAGCAGCACAAGAGTCACAGCACACAGCAACACACTAGGGAAATTGCTTCAGCTGTTTGGGCTACCCACTGCCAGATAGCCAAAATACTAGCCCCCTTGCCCAAGCACCTTCCTTCCCAAACAAATCCAAAGTGGTGCCTCCATTTTTGTAACCACTCACCCCTGCCTTTTTACTAAAATGACAGGTGGCATGCTGTTGGCATTGGCAGCAATACCTGGTGGGGACCTGGGTTCGGGGAGGATGAGGTTACCTGGTACAAGGGGACCTAGGTTTGGCTACTCTGCACAGGGGCACCCAAGTAAATCCAAACACAGGAAGCAATAACTGAAATGTCCAGAACCAGGATTTGGATTTTTCAGTGTGGCTTTTATTCATAACTAGCTGAACACAACAAAGCATAGATGGACCCCCAAGGGGCTACGTTTACTGATAATGCAGATTGGAGACTACCAGATGGTCCAGTTAAAGAATGAACCCATTTCTACTAATTTCAGGCTCTGGACCCACCAGGCACACAGCCCAGACTTGCATGCATTTGGATACACAGCCCGACTGGCCCGGCTCCCCTGCCGGCCACTTGACTGACGGTCCATTTAAAGAATGAACCCAATTTACTTGTTGTGGCTCCCCACACCACTTAGAGTCTGCGACTCCTAGAGAGATTTTTTTCTTACTTCTTCTGACTCTCATCACACAAGGAGAATTCTTTTCCCAAGTCGTGGCTCCCCACACCATTTAGAGTCTATGACTCCCAGAGAGATTTTCCAATTTGTGACCCACGTCTGGGTACCTACCTCATCACTGGCCAGGTGCATGAGGCAAGTAGCAATCACAGCAGAAATCCATAGAGGTGGACCTGGTTACTAAAGATGGGGGGTTTGCCCATCTCCAGCTCCCACAGCCCATACCCGGCCATTTCTCTGGAGAAACTAAAACTTTGAAATGTAGATTAAACGGTGGATGACCTGTAGCACCCCCTCTACAACATTACTTGAATTCATACAGACTTTAGAGTTTGACACTACTCCATTTGTTTGTCCTAGTATTATAGGCCTCCCAAATAGTAGTCCACATCCCATACTTCTTCACATTTTCCAAACTGAAGAAACATACTGTTTGCCCTCTCAAATTAGAGCAAAACACTCACCCTTTCGTTGCAGGTGCCCCACAGGTGAAGTACAACTTCTTCCACTTTTAAGACCAAACAGAAACTGTAAAAAAGGCAGCTTTCTTCCTTTAGCAGACATTAGGGGATTGCCCCTGGAATCCACAGAGGGATACTTTACTTTCTTCCCCGGAGGAAGGGGGGCACTGAGACCTGGACAGCGGTCTCCACCACTTGAAACTGGACACTGACCTTCTCACACAGAAGGTAAACAAAATTCGCTTCCTTCCTGCTGGCAGGCAAGCAGGAGACTTCCTTCTCACAAGGAGGTAAACAGAAAACTGACTTTGAAAACTCCCAGCGTTCTATCTCACTCCCTCTGCTGCAGATTCCAATGTGGCTTATGCAGCTGCAACAGTTCTATGGTGATGTCATCTCTCAGTCTCAGCTGAGACTGAGAACAGAGTGAGACAGTGTGAAACCCATTTAACAGGAGTTTCACAAGTTGCCTTTTTGCCTACCACTAGGTCTTACTGGGATTCTAGTAACCCCGGGTAACAAGGGGTTACACATATTTATTTTGTGAGGTGTATGTGAGTGCTTCCATGCATGTATGTGTCGGTGTTGTGCAGCATCTGCGTTTATATTGTTTATCATGTATATGTGCCTTTTACTACAGAAAAGTTACACATCCATACCCTAGCACTGCTCAGCACCATTGGTACTTTGATTTCATTATATGTTACAATTTATAAATAAAAAAGGGAAAAAAATCATCATAATGTACAATAATGTGATAGTTCACATTAAATAAGGATTAATCAAATTCAGCACAAAGAGATCCAAGAAAATAGAAAATCACACTTAATTTCAAATATTTCCAAGAACTTCAGCTAATTTTAAATTATTTTAAGCCGTGTGTAATAATAGACTCAGCTATGCATAACTAATACCATTTACAGAACTCGTTAAATAGCATAACTAATGCACAACTTCAAATCATTATTTAAACTCTCAGTAGGTTTCCCTCAAAAAAATGTCTTTCTTTCTCATTAAATATCAAGGTATACACTAATTAATTTCTTATAGTGATTTAAATCAAGGATGGAAATGAGAAAGGAAAATGTGGGCGCACCAGGATTTGAACTCCGGACCTCTGGTATGCCATTCCAGTGCTCTAACCATTAAGCTACAGGCCAACTGGTTACAGTGTCCAAAGAACTTCCTATTTCACAATCACACATTCCTTTCTCTAGTGTTTCTCAATACTGCAACCAGAAACCCATTTAGAAATACCACTACTCTCAGTGCAGCTTAACCCCTGTAAGGTATATAGTTATTTAAATCAAGGATAGAAATGAGAAAGGAAAATGAGGGTGCACCGGGATTTGAACTCTGGACCTCTGGTATGCTATTCAAGCGCCTCTAACCATTAAGCTACAGGCCCACTAGTTGTAGTGAGTAATTCGAACTCAGTACATTCTGATTTGTATCAAACACAAAAGAAAGGCAAAGTTATATTTCAACAGAAGTTATTATCAAATAAACAGGGTTTAATGAACACCCACCCACTCTCCCCACGGTAAATTTAGTTAAAATGTCTTTCTGCCTACATTGCCTATTGTGTTACTTTTATCTCTATGGAAAAAGGGTTCTCTTAGTCTTCATATTAGAATTCCAGTGTGAACAAGCCAAACCTCTGGACTCCAAGATGGAACCCCATGGTTTAGTCCTAACTATGAAATGTCTGCAGTGGCTGTTCTTATAGTATAGAGTGTATTGCCTAAATTGGCTCTTTTAAAGTAAAGTGCTTCCACCTACGTAATTCACAGGTGATTAAAGGGAGCATACTCCAGGAGTGCCACACACCTCCCAAACTCTAAACAAATTCCAGAACTGGTACGCTCTGCCCTTGAGTTATTCACAAAGTTCAAATCACATTTCTGATGAGGGGTGCTACTGGTTTTGTGGCATGGAACAAAAAAGGAACGGAGTACAGTGTGCACCCCTCATGATAAATCTGAAAAGTTAACATTTCTTTCTGACTAAATTGACAATTTACTTTTATCTCTATGGAAAAGGAGCTGTTGGAATTCTTCATATTAGAATTCCAATGTTAACAAGCCAGACCACCAGGTGCCAAGGTAGAACCCCATGGTTTGGTCCTAAGAAATACATGCAGTGGCTGTGCTACTCTTATATAGATTGAACTGCCTAAATGGTTTCCTTTAAACTGCTTCTACCTAGGCAATTCACAGATGATTAAAGGGAGTATGCTGCAGGAGTACCACACACTTCCCAAACTCTAAAAACATTCCAGGACTAACACACTGTACCCTTGCTTTATTTGGTACACAACCCTCATGATAAATCTGAGAAGTTAAAATGTATTTCTGCCTAAATTGGCTATTTACTTTTATCTCTGTGGAAAAGAGTTTCTATTAGTCTTCATATTAGAATTCCAGTGTGAGCAAGCCAAACCACCAGACTCCAAGGTGGAACCCATGGTTTGGTCCTAACTAAGAAATACCTGCCATGGCTACTGTTATATAAATTGAATTGCCTAATTCAGCTCCTTTAAAGTGCTTCCATCTAAATAATTCACAGCTGAATAAAGACAGCATGCTACAGGACTACCACACCTCCCAAACTTTAAACAAATTCCAAAACTAGCATGCTCTATCCTTGTTTTATTCACAAAGTTCAAATCACATTTCTGATGAGGGGTGCCACTGGTTTTGTGGCATGTAACAACAAAGAGTGTCCAGTGCACACGCACCTCACAGAGGTTATCTGCAGCTGTCCCAGTGGCATTAAGGCTGAGGCACTGAACACCTTACTTCCTCCCACACTGGGCATCCATCTTTGGGAATGAACACAGGCTGCCAAGGGTCAGCAGGGGTGGGAGAGAATTGAGTGTCCAGTGGACTGTTCTCCTCTCCAGAGGAGGGGAGGATAGCCATCTCAACTTTGGACTGCCACCAGATGGAGGTCCAGTGGTAGTGCAAGTCAACAAGCAACTTAAAGGGAGGGGCCACAGCTCTGCAATGCATGCACACCTCCATGTGCACATCCTAACGTGTCGCCATGGCAGGGGAACAGGGGCTAGAAAATGAAACATGGGACAGGTGGGCTTCATGAAACCTGGCATGCTCTCTCTTGACCTGTGCCACCACCTGATCACTAGGGGCATCTGGATTTGTGTACCTGCTGGAGGATGACCCCCTCCTCTTCTGACCATGCCATGGGGGGCAATCCATGAGGTCTTTGCCCCCAGTTGGTCAGGAGAGGCAGACACTGGTCATGAGGGGCAGGGACAGGGCTGAGAGCCTGCCTGCCTTCCCAGAGGGAAAAAAAGATCTGCGAAAAAAACAGAGGTTACTGTCTCAACTAGTTTGGAGTCCAGATCAGCGTATGATAGCATGCTCTTTATCTCTCCAGTCCCATCTCCCAGAGAGAAATTACCAGATGGTCTGGATTCAAAACATATTTGATTGACTGTCTTTATTAACTTGACCTTTGCCAGAGCCAGCAAACTGAACTGTGTTCCCAGTTCCAGTCCATCTTGCTTAAATTGTAAAAACTGGCATCTCCTCTGCTGCATCTGGTAGCAATAGTCAGGATAGATGAAAAACTTCTGGTTACAAAAATGCAAGCTGCCTCTGAGATGAGAGTGAAATAATTACATTTTTGTCAGAGCTGAATGCAAAAGTGGCCAATATAAAGGATTTAGGTGAATAAGAAACAATGTTGGTGTCACAGAGCACTTACATGAAGATTTCATGGGAATACAAAATGCTTTCAACAAAGGCCAGGGGGAGGTTCAGGTGAAAGAGAAAAGGTCTAAATCAAAAATTCATTACCAAATGGGCTGGGAATCCCAATAATTTGAACATTTTATGCTGTACTTCTACAGAATATGTAGAAAACATACATTATTTGTTAAATCAAAATGTTTTATCTTTAAAATTGTGTTCCTGTCAAGAAAACATGTCAGCTAGTAGGGAGCACAGGAAGGCTGCCAACCATGACCCATATGCAGTCTCCTGCCCTCTGCCGAAGCTTCAGATCCCTCCCTATACTCTACAGGGCACGCAAAACCGATCCTGACTCACAAATGCTGTACTTCTAGTGAATATGGTATAAACTTTTGTATTTGTTTTCAACTGCAAAGAAAAAGTGACAACTAATAGCGGGCACTAGCAGGCTGAATCAGCACCCACTTATTTCCCACACCAAGGTCTCCCAGTCCCTACCTTCTTTCTAACTCCAGGCCTCAAGGGTAGGGTTGTCACACTATTAAAGCTTGAATATTGCTTTGTTTCTCTAAGAAATATCATGATATATTGGTTGTCTTGTTGCAGCAATTCTAATTTTCAGAAAAATAGTAAAAATTTGATCTGGGGAAGGTAAGGAATCAGACCTGCAGAGAGGCACACTGCCAAAGCAGCGGAGATAAGAAAGTCAAAATGGTTTATCATGGTATATCATGCGATATCATGCTGAATTATAATTGTGTGTTTTTAACAACAACAAATGAATATTATTACTGGGAAGTATCATGATACATAGAAACAGAATTTGCCGGCAGATAGTGACCGCTTGGCCTATTTAGTCAGCCCATTTTTTTTTACTGACTACAGTACCTCCAAGGAGCCAACCTAATCTTAGGTTCTTTCTCCCTCCTCCTATTCCTTTTCACTAAGATTCTCTTCTGCTTATCCCATGAATTCTTGAACCCAACCAATGATTTTGCCGCCACCCCATCGGCTGGTAGACTGTTTCATGAATTCACCACTCTTTCTCTGAAGAAGTACTTCCTCACATCTCTCCTGAATCTACCCCCCCCAACTTCATAGCATGACTCCTTGTTTTTATGCACCTTTTGTTTCTGAAAAATATGTATCTTCTTGAGCTGTTTAAAGGTCTCTATCATATTCCCCCTCTCCTTTCTCTGTTCCAAGGTGTACATACTGAGTTTCTTTTCTCTCGCCTCATATGTCTTTTGATGCAGACACATCATCATTTTAGTTGCCCTCCTCTGGACTGTCTCCACTCTGTCTATGTCCTTCCAGAGATGTGGCCTCTAGAACTTCACACAGTATTCTAGGTGGGGTCTTACTAGCGATCTATACAGAGGCAGCACCACCTCCCTCCTTCTGCTGACGATACCTCTACCTATGTACCCCAGCATCCCATTAGCCCTCCAAATGGATTTGTTACGCTGTCTGGCCACCTTAAGATCATCAGAAATCATTACCCTTAGGCCTCTCTCCTGCTTGGTGGTCATCATTAACATTCCCTTCATTTTGCACTCTGCCCCTGGGTTTCTGTGCCTCAAGTGCATTATTTTGCACTTTTCACATGTAAACCTAACTGCCATACTCTTGACCACTCCTTGAGTTTTCTCAGGTCTCTGCTCATCTTTTCTAACCCCTTCCCCCAAATTATTCACCCTATTGCAGATTCTGGTGTCGTCCACAAAGAGGCAAACATTCCTCTTCAGCTCATCTGCAATGTCACCTATGAAAACATTACAGAAGACCAGTCCCTGTAGTGATCCCTGAGGCCCCTGCTGGTCAATCTACCCTCCTCAGAGTGAACTGCATTTACCACTACCCTCGGTCACCTATCCCCCAACCAATTTCTTACTCAGTTTACCACCTTTGGACCCACTCCTAAGCTACCCAGCTTGCTCAATAGTCTCCTATGTGGAACAGTGTTGAATGCCACTGCTCCATCCTGATCTAATTCCTTGGTCACCCAATCAAAGAAATCTATCAGATTTGTTTGACATGATCTCCCATCCATGAATCCATGCTGTCTTGGGTTTTGTAACACAATAGATTCAGGATATTCCACTATCCACTCCTTCAGCAGTGATTCCATTAACTTTCCTATCAACAATGTCAGGCTGACTGGTCTATAATTGCCAGCCTCCTCCCTGCTACCATTTTTGTGAAGTAGGACAACATCTACACCCTTCCAGTCCTCTGGAAACACTCCTGTTTCCTGTGAGCTGTTAAATAGGACTGTCAGAGGTGTAGCCAGTATCTCTTCTAGCTCCTTCAATACCCTAGGATGTACCCCTTAGCTCCCTCAATGCCCTAGGATGTTGCTTTGTCCACTTTCAGATTAGTGAGTCCCTTCAGGACTCTCTCCTCTGAAAAAGTTCTAGTGTCCATCTCCCTCCTTTCAGAGCTCCTGTTAACTGTTTGTGGCCCTTCCCCTTCTCCTTCCACTGTGAACACTGAACAAAAATGTTTGTTCAGGATGTCTGCTTTTCCCAGGTCTCCCTCTGCACAATTCCCTCCATCCCTTTTTAACCTTACAATCCCTCCCCGGTCTTCCTCTTTTCACTTACATACCTAAAAAGTGTCTTGTTACCTCTCATAACTTTTTATGCTATGTTCTCTCTTCAGTCTGTGCCTTCACAATCCTTACTGCTTTCCCAGCTTCTCTCTGTTTCCCCCTGATACATCTCCCTATCCTGCTCCCTCTGTGTTGCTTTATACCTTCTGAATGCCACCTTTTTAACTAATGTTGCTCAGACAGTATCCTAGAAACTAGGATACCAACAGATACTTCCCATTTGGCCAGATAGTTGCTGTGGTAGGATAGCAGTGCTATTTGATCATGGATCCTACTCTCCATTCACTAAAATACCACTAACAGCCAGCCCGCCAGCGCAGCGGTTGGATTTCTGCTTGCGGTGCCGGCAACCTGGGTTCAGGAACGGACCCAGGTCGCTGGAGGGCCAGCCAGGGGGGAGAATGATGGACAGGGACACTGGTTTACTGGGATTGGGAACAGGCATATTCCATTTTGCATATTGTAAAATACGGTATTGTCACCGGTGTCTGCTAAGCCAAAATCCAGTTTTACCGGTATTTGGTTCTGTGTACTTTATTTAACCATTTTTAACTCTGCTAACATGCATTTTAGCAATTTTGAACTCCACTATTGCACATCCTTCTATCCTTGTACCAATTTAAAGTTATTTTAGGTACAAGATGTGATGGCAGCAGCAGCACTACTGCCCCCATCCCTAAGGTGTGATGGAAGCAGCACTATGGCCCCATCCCTCAGGTGCGATGGCAGCACCAACAGCACTATGGCCTCCATCCCTCTGGTGTGATGGCAGCAGCAACAGCACTATGAGCTCCCTCCCTCAGGTGTGACAGAAGACAGCACACTGCGACCCCCATCCCTCAGGTGTGATGGCAGCAGTACTACATTCCCCATCCACCAGTGGTGATGGAAGAAGCACTACTGTCCCCACCCCTTCAGTGTGATGGCAGTAGTAACAGTGCAGCCCACATCCCTCTGGAGTGATGGCATTAGTGACAGCACTATGATCCCCTTTCTTCAACACCCACACCCCACATGCACAAGTTACAAATGACTTGGTCTCTTTGCTTGTTAGAACTCAGATGTGAATTAAGCTGAACCATCACCACTAAGGTGGACTACCTTTGTTTTTTGCTATCTATAATTTAACTGCCTGAATTGGATTTCTGCCTGTGACACCACTGACCTGGGTTAGGGAACAGACTTGGGTGTTGGAGGACCAGCTGGTGGGTGGAGGCTTGAGAGTCCAATGACCACTCACCTTCTGCTGGCAAGGAGGGTGGGTTCATGGCTCAGCATTTGCTGGCTCCTGATGGAAGCCAGAGGCACAACAACACGTCGGCCCTCACTCCGGGAGGGAGTGTGACGGACGTCGGCTTGTGCCTTGACATCATGTGGCCTGCCACACTCCCAAGAAAATGGCTGGCAGTATAGCCTAGAAGTTAGAGGAATGAGCTGTGAAGAGCTTGGTACATCCAGCAGACCAGACCTGAGTTTGATTCTCACAGCCTCCACTTGCATACTGTGTGACTCTGAGCAAGTCACTTAACTGCCCAGTACTCCAAGATCACCCCTGAAAACAGGCACTTGTGTCTAGTGGGCCTTACTCGGTTACCAAAGACTAAAATAAAAAATTAAAAAATGGGAAAACACCCACTGGCCAACCGAAGGATGGCTGCTTGTCCCTCTGTAAGCCGGAAGCCCCAGACATGTGTCCGTTCTGACCCCTGCCATGCCCAGGATACACAGAAAGTTCTTTGGGGAAATTCTCCTCCCCTGGTAGCCTCCCATTCAATGAAGGGTTACTTCTGGGTACCTCGTGGCACAGCAGTAAGGGGCAGTGGATGGTGGTCGGGACTCAGCAGTGGTGGTAGGGTGTCTTGGCAGGCCTGAAGGAAGTGGATGGCCAGGGGGTAGGAGAAGCAAAAAAATGCTTGAAGTTGCTTCTTTTGAATAGAGTGATTTCACCTAAAAAACCACAAGTGATTTAGTGGGGGGCTGTCAAATAGATTCATGCACCTTCCAGACATGTGGATGCTTTGTTTTTACTTGGTGTCCATGAAAAGGGTGTCTCCCAGTTTTCATGTTTCAGCTCAGATGTGAATTGAGCACCACTCTGCCCACCAGCATCTGGGGTCTTACCTTCTGTATGTCATCGTATGTGCTTTCAAAATCCACTGGCCAAATATAAGTACACTTAAATACTTAATATTTGCTTTTTGTTAAAGCAGCCTATCAGAAAACTTTTTGTTGTCACAGAGACTGAAACAGCAGGTGGGAGAAAAGGTGCAAATGATACCATTCACCTAAATGGGGTGCTAACTGTGAAGCCTTTGGTAAGCAGTAGGGCAGTTTTTTCCTTGTGAACATACTTTCATTCAGACTAGTTTTCATTCAAACAACTGAGGATTTTGGATGGCCCTGCTGATTTTAAACTTGAATATGCTAGTTGGTAACAGTGATCCTTTATTTAGCAATCTACAATCTAGATGTTCATATACAAAGAATACAATAAAATCCTGACTAAAATCTAAAAACAGGCTTATAAAACACACAAAATGTATCTGAACATTTATCTTTACCTATACAAAATCATTGCAGCCCAAGTAAAACTCAAGTATATTACATGGTACCCTGACTACTATTCTATGATGTAGTAAACATATATTGATTTTTTATTATTAAACCAGGTAAGGCCCACTAGGCAGAACTGCCTGTTTTAGGAGTGACCTAGAAGCACTGAGGAGGTTAAGTGACTTGCTTGAGTCGCACAGTATGCAAGTGGAGGTTGGGAATCAAATCCAAGTCTACTGGATGTACCCAGTTCAATCACTGTTTGTTACTCTAACCACTGGGCTATACTGCCAGCCATAATAACACCCATATATAATATTTTAATATATGATTTTAATAATAGTGCACCATACCTACAGTACAAATTATGAACATGAAACACTTTACATTTTACTAAAACTGAACTATTTGCCACCCATCTGCTTATTTTCTTCACACCAAGTGAGTGAATAATTGACAGAGCACTGTAAATAGCTTTTGATCAGGCTTCATTATTCTATATCCAGAAACAGATAACATTTGTTTATTCTGGATTTATTTAAAATTGATTTTCTGTGGCTTACAAAATAGAATCTAGCACTGTATGAGGCAGATGTTTTTACATTTTGGAAGACGCAACACCTCTTATCCGTTTAGGATTCATGTTAGAAACAGAAGTTTTTCTTCATATTTAAAACATATTCAAGTGTCAGTGTATTCATTTATTAGTTTATGTTAACTAATATATGCTGCAGAAAACAGTAAAGGATTTATTGTGAAGCACTCAGGATCTATAGTAGAACCCTGTAATTTCAAGCAAGTTTTGCAAAACATCTCTGCAATTTCAGGTTACTTTTCCTGCAGTTTTCCAGTGGCCCTGCCCATGTGTGCTGATACGTGTATTTTTATTTGCATCACGGAGTGTAATATAAATAGTAAAAGACTCTTAGGCACATACTACATAAAAACTGTGGTTTCAGGAAGGAAAGCAGTCCTCAGGTGATGGAGATGTTGGTGGGAAGCATGGGTGGTTAACTGAATGGCTGATTACAACAAAGCAGTGCGGGTGATTTCCTTACTGACTCTATATGCAGCAAAGCAGAAATAATGTGAAGCACAGCAGCATTAATTTTAAGATGCTGAAATCTGAGTCAGCTCACTGGCACTGGGTAGCACTACTGCTTGCAATGCCAGCGACCCAAGGTTGGAAGCGAACTCAGGTTGCCAGAGGTCTGGCCAGGGGAGTAGGATCGAGCACCCGGGGGACTGCTCTCCTCCTCCAGGGAGGGTGGGCAGCAGATCCTGCTGCTTTACCACCACCTGTGTGAACACGGGTGGTGCTGCAATGGTGCTGCAGACTGATCAGGAGGGGAGGAAGCTATCCAGGATCTGGAGCAGTAGCATGTCTCTATGTGACTTATCTCCTTGGATCTCCTCTAGTGCTGGTGCCCTGAGGGACAGAGACCAGAAAACCAGGAACAATCACCCCATATTGGCCACTGGCAGAAGGGACCCAGGTGCCCCAGACTACATAACCAGGCTCCATGAAGGACCCACTGGGCTGCCCAACTCACACTAAGGGAGTATGGAGGGGGACCTGGGGTCCCCTCCCTTCCCACCTGGGGGGGTACAACCCAGGCAGGATAGGAGCAGGCCCACAAGAGCTCCTAAGCATTACCTGGGGGTGAAGCTAGGGGATACCCAGCCTAGGGATCTCTGAAAAGTGGAGACTGATGATGTGAGAAGGGAACATAGAAAGATAAAATAAAAAAATTTTAAAAAATTTAAAAAGATGCTGAAATCTTAGAGATTCTGTGCAGTGACATGCAATTTCCTTGAGTCACCGGTACAAGAATTCAAAATCCGCACACCAAGCAGGATTCTGTGATTGTTACCGGTGTTACGGTAAAATGGAAACCAGGGTCCCTGATGATGGAGTGTCCTGTGGACAGCTCTCCTTCTCCGATGGGTGGGTGGGTGGGTGGGTGGGGAAGTATCCGGCATACTGAGGACTCCTGGCGGAGGCAGGAGATACTTGCTACCAGTGCTCATTACATAGGGAGGTGGGGTGAATTCAGGCGTCATTGCATGTCCCTGCCTCCACAGAACACAGGAAAAAGAAACAGGTGGGCAGGGTCCTCCATCTGAGTGAAGCCCTCCTTGGGGCTTTGATCAGCGGTCACCGTTGCAATCCGCCGACCAGTCAATAGTCCCACGGCACAGATAGGGGACCGTTGCCACAGCCCCACCCTCTGGGGGGTAAGCCAGGGGTAACTGGGGATGGAAACAGCAATAGGTGGTGGTGGAAGCCCAGGGGCTGTGACCAGGTCTGATGAGCAACAGGGGACCTGCCAAGATAAAGAAAGAATAATAAAAAAAAAATACCACCAACAGCTTAACCTAGTTCAAGGTCAGTTGGCATTCATCTGTATCCCTCTCCCCAGGGTCGTGCCTGAAAATAGGCAGAATTTGTCTAGTGCACTTACCGGTTAACAAAAACTAAATAAAAAGATAAAAATAAAAATAAAATAAATAAGGTTCCAGTGCATGGATCCTACAAATGTTGTGGATCCTGAGGATCCTAGCAACAAACATTATGAATTCTGTGGATCCTAGCAACAGATCCAGCTCAGATCCTTATTATCTAACCTAGGATCCCTGGCTCTGACCTAGGATCTATCGCTGTCTGACCCCGGATCCTAACTATCTGATCTAGGATCCCTGGCTCAGACCTAGGATCTATCGCTGTCTGACCCCGAATCCTAACTATCTGACCTAGGATCCCTGGATCATAACTAGGATCCATCGCTATCTGACTCTGGATCCTACATCTGTCTTTGGTAGGATTTCTGGTAGGATCCTAGCTAGGATACCAGCACTATCTGACAGATAATGGTAGGATCCACAAAAGCACTATCTGAGCAACACTGCTTTTAACCTTTACATTTTCAGCCACCTTTTTCGAGAACTGTAACATATGAACATACGAACATACAAATCTGCCAGCAGACACAGGCCATACGGTCTATCTAGTCTGCTCAAATGTGCAGCTAGCCACCCTTACACTGTAGCTGCCCCTCCCTCCCCCTCACAGTGACCCTCCCCCTCACCTTGTCCCATCCCCTTTTAAAACTGCCCACTGTGCTACAGAATACCACATCCTCAGGCAGAGTGTTCCACATAGACACCACCCTTTCTGTGAAAACGTGTCTCCTCATTTCTCTCCTAAATCTTCTCCCCTCCAATTGCAGACTGTGCTACCTCATGTCCCCCCTTCCCCTCAACTTGAATAACCCCCTCCGTACCAGTCTTGTTTATACCCTTTATTTATTTAAAGGTCTCAATCATATCACCCTATCCCTCCTCTCCTCCAGAGAACACATGTTAAGCTCCTTCAGCCTCCCCTTGTAGGTCTTGTCTTCCAAGCCCTGGATCATCTTTGTTGCTCTGTGCTGGACCCCCTCCAGCAATCTGATATCCTTCTTCAAGTATGGGCACTAGTACTGTATGCAGTACTCCAGGTGTGGCCTCACCAATGACCTGTACAGAAGCAGGATCACCTCCCCTCTCCTGGAGGTGACTCCTCTGGCAATACACCCCAGCATCTTGTTGGGTTTAGCTGCTGCCTTTCTGCACTGTGCTGAGTTGTTCATTTGCCCTGTTATTATCACCCCAAGATCCTTCTCCTCCTCAGTAGTGGCTAATTGTATCCCTCCCAACTGATAATACCACCTTGGGTTCCTTGCTCCAAAGTGCATTACTTTGCACTTCTTAACATTGAACCCCAGCTGCCAAGTGTCTGACCAGTCCCCCAGTTTGGCCAGATCATCCTGCAGCCCCTGCCACCCTTCTATATCATCCACCACCGCTCCAATCTTGGTGTCATATGCAAACAGACTGATCTTGTTTTTAATGCAATGCGAGATGTCTGCTATGAAGATGCCAAACCACCCCGGGCCCAGTACCAAGCCCTGCGATACCTCACTCATCACAGTCCTTGCAGATGAGAGTTCCCTTCCCACCACTACCCTTTGTTGTCTCCCCTGTAGCCAGTTATTGATCCAGTTCACCATCTTCATCCCTGCCCCCTGGTATTTCAACTTACTAACCAGCCTCCCATGTGGCGCTGAATCAAATGCCTTGCTGAAGTCCAGATAAAGTACATCCACTACATGGCCCTTGTCCAGTTCCCTAGTCACCCAGTCATAAAAGTCAACCAGGTTGGTCTGGCAGGATATGCCTGAGACAAACCCATGTTGTTTCTCATCCTGGAGTTCATTACCTTCCAGAAAGGTTACTAACCTCTCCTTAAGGAGGAGGAGGGCAGATGTGATTCCCCTTCACAAAAGTGGGAGCAAGGCAGAAGCAGGAAACTACAGACCTGTTAGTTTGACCTCAGTGGTGGGGAAAATGATGGAATCACTTCTGAAAGAAAGAATTGTTGAGTACCTAGAGGGCAGTGGGGCACAGGACCCAAAGCAGCATGGATTCACAGCAGGAAGGTCATGTCAGATGAATCTAATCTATTTCTTTGACTGGGTGACCAAAGTAATAGACCAGGGAGGGGCTGTGGATATGGCCTACCTAGACTTTAGCAAGGCATTTGACACAGTCCCACAAAAGATTAATAATCAAGTTAGCCAGCCTGGGAGTGGGTCCCAGGGTGGTAGCCTGGGTAGCAAATTGGCTGCAAAACAGGACACAGAAGGTAATAGTGAATGGAACACATTCTGAAGAAAGGGGGGTTACTAGTGGAGTACCTCAGGGCTCAGTACTGGGTCCAGTCCTCTTTAACGTCTTTATAGGTGACATTGCGGAGGGTCTTGAAGGAAAGGTATGCCTCTTTGCAGATGACACAAAGATCTGTAACAGAGTTGATACACAAGGTGGGGTAGAAAGGATGAGAAGAGACTTGGCAAGGTTGGAGTTATGGTCAGACATATGGCAACTTAGATTCAATGCAAAGAAGTGCAAAGTAATGCACCTGGGAAATAAAAATCCAGGAGAAGAGTATACAATAGCAGGGGAGGTACTAATGACAACAATAATGGAAAGGTATCTGGGTGTAGTCATATCAGATGACCTAAAGATGGGTAAGCAATGTGAGAAGTCAGTAAGGAGAGCCAGGAGGATACTGGGATGCATAGGGAGGAGCATCACAAGTAGAAAAAGGGAAGTGGTTATCCCTCTATACAGACAGTTGGTGAGACCCCATCTGGACTACTGCATGCAGTTTTGGAGACCTCATCTACGCAAGGACATAGACAGAATGGAAGCAGTCCAGAGGAGGGCAACTAAAATGGTGCAGGGTCTACATCAGAAACCATATGAAGAGAGACTGAGAGAGCTTAATATGTATACCCTTGATGAAAGGAGGTACAGGGGGGACATGATAGAAACTTTTAAGTACCTCAAGGGAATCAACAAAGTCCAGGAGGGTAGCATCTTTCAGAAAAAGAGATGTGTAAGAACAAGGGGGCACAATTTAAAGTTAGAGGGGGGACGGCTCAGGGGTAATGAGAGGAAATTCTTTTTCACGGAGAGTGGTGGACGCATGAAACCGCCTTCCTGGAGAGGTTGTGGGGTCTAAAACAGTGGGGGAATTCAAACATGCATGGGACAGACATAAGACAATTATAGTGGGGGGTTGCAGGAAGTAGGCTGTTGGTTAACTAGAATCTGCAGCTTATCCAATAGGTAGGGAAATGGGCAGACTGGGTGGGCCAAGTGGTCCTTATCTGCCGTCAAAGTCTATGTTTCTATGTTTAGGATTGTCTCCATTAACATTCCCACAATGGATGTGAGGCTTACTTGTCTATAGTTGCCTGGTTCATCCTTTGGACCATTTTTGTGGAGGGGCACCATGTGGCTATCCTCCAGTCCTGTGGTACGCTCCCTGTGTCCAGAGAGGTATTGAACAGGTCTGCCAAAAGCTCTGCCAGGACCTCTACCAATTCTTTCAATACCCTGGGGTGTATGCCATCTGGTCCTGGTGCCTTATCCACCTTCAGTGCCTTTAAACCTTCTAGTACCCTGCCCACTGTGATTTCCCCATCTGTCACGCCCCTCCTCCATGCCTACCCTCCCCACCCCTTGAGGTTGTAACCCGCCCTTCTCCTTTGTAAATACAGAACAAAAGTATTAATTTAGTGTTTCTGCCTACTCTGCCCCTTTCTCTGCCCACCCCATCCGTCCTGATCCTTACTATTTGATTTTTGCAGATCCTTCTCTCCCTTATGTACCTGAAGAAGTCCTCTTCCCCATCCTTGATACTCTGTGCCAGCCTAAGCTCTCTGGAAGCCTTCGCTACCCTAACTGCTCTGGGCACCTCTTTTTAACTCTTCAGGTACTCTTCCCTATCCTCCCCCTCCAGGATCTCTTGAATCTCCTGAAGGCTGCCCTTTTTGCCCTCACCTTTTCCAGGAACTCCTTGCTCAATTAACTTGGTTTCTTGGCCCAAGCCATTTTGCTTTGCATTTTGGTACAGGATCTAGTGGCCTCCATTATCCCTAGTTGATGACGTCCCATTTCTGGTCAGCATCCATGTGTTGATAGATTCTGGCCAGGTGCTCTGCCACTATTCCTCCCAAAGTCAGCTCGCCTGAAGCCCATCATGCTGGTTCCTGTTCCTACAGCTTCCTTGCCCATGCAGAGTGTGAACCACACTGAGTGGTGGTCACTCCCTGCCAACAGATCCTCCACCCCTAGCTCTCTTGCAAACTCCCCATTGGACAGTACGAGGTCCAGAGTGTTGCCCAACCTAGTTGGCTCATTAGCCATCTGTACCAGGAAGCTGTCCTGGAAGGCCTCCAGTAGGATCTGTTCCCTTGTACTCAAGGTGGCTGGGGTGGTCCAATCCACTCCTGTCAGATTGAAATCCCCCATGGTCATGGTGTTACCCTTCTCACTGACCCTCTGCTAGTTCCCTGTCCAACTCCTCTGCCTTAGATGGTGGGCTGTACACCACCCCCATTCTAAGTGTACTGTTTCTGGAATCCTGGAATTGCACCCATAATGCCTCTATTCTACCCTCCTTCCCCTCTTCCCTGGCACACCTTATCCCCTCCCTCACATAAATCGCCACCCCTCCCCCTTTCCCTTTGTCTCTATCCCTGCAGGATAACCTATACCCTGGGATCACTAGGTCCCAGTCCTGGTATTGAATGGCCCATGTTTCGGTGATGGCAGCTATGTCCACCTCTCCCTCTGCCATGAGAGCATGCAACTCAGCGGATTTGTTCCCCAAGCTCCTTGCGTTCAAGGAAACTACCCTTCAATATGTGCCCTTCCCATTCTTCCCCTTTGGAACACCATTTTTATCCATCCCATGTGACCAATCCCTAATTCTATCCCTACTGGTCTGGGGAGTAAGCTCCTTCAGTTCCCCATCCTGGTGACCGTGCTTGACATCTACCCACTTCCTTCCCCCTACGCCTAGTTTAAATCCATCCTGGTTGCTATGTATTCCCCCAGCATCCATTTTAATACCCCCAGTCCCTCCTTGCTCAAGTGTAACCTATCCTCAGCGAAAAGGGCACTGCTGTCCCAAGTCCTACCCCCATTCCCCACCAGCCAGTACCCTTTGAATTGACACCAGACTCCCAGCCAAGTGTTAAACTCCTCCATACTGTTTCCTTGCAGCACTTGCTCTGAGTACTAGTAGTACTTCCGAGAAGGCCACTGAGCTCCCTGCCTCCTCACACAATTTCCACAGCTCCATGAACCTCTCCTGTACCACCTCGACCGTGTTACCCCCCCCAAGTCATTCGTTTCCAAGTGCACCATGACATGAGGCTTCCCCCTTCCACTCTTTACACACTTGAGAATAGACTGTCCCACCCTACCCACTGTCATTCTTGGTATGCACTCCACCCAGATGCGACTATGCCTCTCACCCTTACTCCCCCATCTTACTCTTTTAATATCAAGTCCCCAGAACCAGGACCCCACCCTTTCTCCTGCTTCAGCCCTGGTGCTTCCAATTATCCTGTCCCTCATCTTGCACCCATACCCATCTTGCATATCCATGATGCCTCCTGTGCCATCAGCCTCCTCCTGTGTCCCAACCCCTAACCTTTGTCTGGCTCCTCTCTGTCCCTTAGCTGACCCATCATCCACTCCCCCCGATGCAATCCCTTTGTGAGTAACAACAGCCCCCCATCAATACAACCCTGCTCTCCTTCTCCTTTCCTAGCTTCAGACCCCCGACCAGATCCCTGGCCCCCACACGCCTATCCCTACCCATCGACTCCCTGTCCCCTCCAGCTGCCCTACTACTGCCATTTGGGTTGCTAGTAGTCCCTTTTCCTCCAGCCCTGTCTACAAGCCCCTCTCCCTCATTATTCTCCAGTGTAGCCAGCACCGAGAACCTATTTCTTGACACCTCTACCCTGCTCTGAGCTCCCCCTGGCACCCTGTTAAGAGACCAGCATTTGCTGCCTGCTCTTGAGCCATTCCTGCTCCAGTTTCCAATCCTCTTCCACTCCCCTTCTTCTGCACCCATCGGTTCTTGAGATGGCAATTTAGAATTATTCACCTCTTTCCCTCTTACCCCTATTAGTCTGGATTGCCTGCTACCATCTCTGGCCCTCCTATGTGCCCTCAGCCCTCCTTTTCCTCTTACCTTTACTCACTTGTTTGACACAAAGTTTGTTGCCTTCATTATGCCCCCTTTTAGCTTCATCCACTGTTCTGCCACACCACTCAGATCATCACCTCAGCAGATCATCCCTGAGGCATTTACCCATCTTTATAAAATCTGTGATCTTGAAGTCCAGGACACTCGCTCTTCTGTAGTTTGATTCTGCAGTCATCCTTATATTGAACCACACTGTATGGTGATCATTGGTTCCTAGGTGGCCTCCCACCTTGATGTCTGCCACACTATCCCTGTTAGTGAGTACCAGGTCCACTATTGTCCCATCACGAGTAAGTTTGCTGACTAGTTGTCTGAGGAATGCCCCTGTAGGGAATCCAGGGTGCGCCTGCTTCTAATTGAAGACACAGCTGGGAGACTCCAATCTACATCGAGCAGATTGAAATCCCCCACTAGCAGCACCTCTCCTTTTTCTGCCATCTTGACAATGGCTTCCAGTAGTATCTTATTAAATTCCTTCCCCTGTGCTGGAGGTCTGCAGATCATACCTGTGCAAATAATGGCTACGCTCCTCTTCTCCAGGATAAACTGCAGTACCTCTGCCCCACTCCTGTATTCCCTGTATCTCTGTTGCTGTAATGCTTTCCTTCACATAAAACACTACACCCCCTCCTTTTCTTCCCACCCTGTCCTTCATGAACAGAGTACAGCCTGGTATGACCATGTCCCAGTCATGGTTTTCAGTTCACCATGACTTGGTAATGGCCATGATGTTCAGGTCATCCTCTGCTATGATGACCTCTAGGTCTGGAATGTTACTTCCTACAGATCTATCATTCACACACATGGCCTCCCAGACTTTGTTACCCCATCTGATATTTCCCCTCCTTTCCCTTTTTTCTCTCCCTGCTTCCCCTGTCTGTTTGTACTGCTCCCATTTTCATTCCCCTTCATTTCTACCAACCTGCTTCCTTTATTAATTTGCACCCTGAGGTACTTCTTTCCTCTCAGATTCTTTCTATTTCCTACTCTAGCCTGTGGGGAGGCAGGCAGTTGCCGCCTCCCCATTTCTTCCGCTACCCCCTCTGTTAGTTTAAATGTTCATTGAAGTAACATTTAAATCGTTCATGGAGGACTGCGGTTCCCCTTCCAGCCGGAATCAGTCCATCACCCCTGTAAAGGCCCCTAGCTCTCCAGGTTGAACCCCTATTCCAAATGAAGCTGAAACCCTCCTCTCTGCACCATTCATTCAACCATGGGTTGAAGGTACTGGTGTGGCAGTCCCTCTCTTTCCCCATGAAATATCATCATACAGTATTGTATTAAAACAAAATTAAAAAAATAAAAATGTTATTATGTTACTACATGCAGTAGAACAATATTCATACTGTTTAACTGAGATC
The DNA here is from genome assembly GCA_016271365.2 of Neoceratodus forsteri. Lineage (NCBI taxonomy): Eukaryota > Metazoa > Chordata > Ceratodontiformes > Ceratodontidae > Neoceratodus > Neoceratodus forsteri. The sequence continues at coordinate 766,607,333 of CM057451.1, forward strand.
ACATGGGTCAAGGGGGGTGATGCATGACTGAGTACAACGGGCAAAGAAGTACTGTGGGGAGCTCGGGGGTATGGACAGGTACAAGAACAGGAGTGGGTAGTGAGCTTATGGAGCAGGACTTTAACAGAGAAAGGTGAGGAGGAAGACTTACAAAGTAACATAGTAATTTAGGGCTTTTAAAGGGACTCTGGGTCCATCATGTGCACGCACGCACACACACACACACACACCTGCTTCAAAAGCAGGAGGGAAATAGGTATGCTGTACAAACCAATTTAAAGTATATGGATTCCCTACCCACTCCATTATCCAGATTATCCAGTGATTGCCTTGGTAAGCAGAACATTAATCCAGGCTTACATTAAAGTCTGTACTATTTTCATATCGACTGTCTCCACTAGTAAGCTGTTCCATAGATACACTACCCTGTGGAGAAAAAATACCTTCTAATGTTATTCCTAAATTTACCACCCCTGAGCTTCAGGGCATGTCTCTGTGTCCTGCTGCAGGACAATAGATGAAACACGTCTGACTGTTCAGTCTTGCTGATACCCTTGTGTGTGTGAAAGACTAGAACCATGTCTCCTGTCAGCCTCCTTTTCTCTAGGGTGAACATGTAAAGGACCATCCAGCCTACCCTCACAGCCTTTCTTTTCCATACTGCTGATCATATTACTGGTCCTGTGTTGCACCCTCTTGAATGCCTCAGTGTTCCATTTGTATTCAGGTGACCAAAACTGCATGCAGTACCCTGGATGGGACTTGACCCATGCCTTGTAAAGAGATAGGATTACTGTACTTGTCTATGATGACACCCAGTTCCTTTTCCTTCTTGACTGTAACAAGAGTAGCCCCACACACACAGTGCATAGCTTCCACCTCTGGTTTTCTCCCCAATTGTAGCACCTTGGATTTGGTCACATTAAATCTGAGGCTCCAGGATGAACTTAAGACCAATCACCCAGATAGTTCAGGTCTTCCTGAAGTGCATCCCCATCCTCAAAGGAACCCACCACCCTGGCTATCTTTGTGTCAACCACAAACCTAAGCAGCCTGCTGGAGACCCCATCTTCCAGATCATTGAGGAAGATGTTGAAGAGCAGTAGTGCCAGCACTGATTCCTGAGGGACACCACTGAGTTCTCCTCTTCACTTGGCATAATACCATTCCAATATGTCTTGGGACAAACTGGATGGACCGTTCAGGTCTTTTTCTGTCTGTCACTTTTCTGTTTCTATCCAACTTACATACTGGTGTTATGGTCCCCACCATACGGGAAGCAGTTATTGCAGTGCTCCTGAAGAAGGGTAAGGACCCCCCAACAGTTCAGGTAGCTACTGTCCCATTTCCATAATCAGTGTCAATGCCAAAATCTTTGCAAAGGTGCTGGCCTCCAGGTTGGAAACAGTTATGACAGGCCTCATTCACCCATCACACATAGGCTTCATCAAAGACTGGGTCAGCTCAGACCACCTAAGAGTACTAATATCCCTTATTCTTTTGACTCATAACATCAATACCCCAGTAGATGCACTGGCAGGGGATTTTGAGAAGATAATTGACTCAGTTGAATGGACCTATCTCATGGAAACCATGACTGAAATGGGTATTGGCCTAGCCTTCAGAAACTGGGTTAGCCTTCTCTACTCATGTACTATGGCATCAGTCTCAAAGAATGGCCTGAAGTCCACTCCTTCCCCCCTCAAGAAAGGGATGGGGCAGGGATGCCCACACTCCTCACTTCTATTTGAGATGGCCATTGAGCTTCTAGTAGTTGTCATCCAGGAATATCAACATATCCAAGGGGTAAACGTGGGCAAGAAGGAATACAACCTTTCCTATATGCGGAAAACCTGCTGCCCATGAGTCTGTTCAGTACATACTTCCACTTCTACAGCAGTTCTCTAAGCTGTTAGGACTCACAGTCAATCATGCCAACGTGGAGATATTGCCTCTCAATGCACATTGCTCCCCGCCTCCTTTAGGGATATGGGGGTATAGTGGGCCGAGGATGGTATCTCATACTTAGGGACTAAGATCCACAGAAACATCGAAAAAATGGTACCTATGAACCTGGAACCCCTCATAGTATGTACAAAAATAGCCCTTGAGTGATGGAAGGCCCTGAATCGATGCCTTGCTGGGAAGATTGAAACAATTAAACTTATTACAGCTCCAAACTTCCTCTATCTCCTGGCTCATCTCTCTCTATTGCAATATCAAAAAGGTGGTTCAACAAAATTAATAAAGCCATAGGCAAATTCCTCTGGCCGGGGGAGCTCCCCAGATACAGTAAGGACAAGCTGGGGGGCACTGAAGCAGGGGGACTGGGGGCTACCATGGTTCCAAAGCTACCACACTGCATTCATGTCAGCACAAACAGCTCAGTGGTTCTCCCCATCAACAGGAGGCCCTCTTTGGACTGGTATTGAGTCCAGAGTCATGAGAGGAGACTCCCCAGTCACTGCATTGTGCTTTCCTTAAAAAACAATCCTATCTCCATCCCCCACAATAGCTATCTCAGCATGATACAGGACTGAACTTCATGGGTGGCTAGCTGAGGAGCCAACCCTTTCAAATATACCCCACTGTAGAACAATCCTAGAATACAGATTGGAGGCAATATGATACACTGGAAACTGGGGGAATCTCAGGGCATAAAACGTGTCTGAGACCTGTACCTCAAAGACACAGAACACATAGATTCCTTTCCTCTCTTATGATAGGTACCAGATCCCCAGCAAGGACCTCAAAGACACAGAACACATAGATTCCTTCTCCTGTCTTATGAATAGGTACCAGATCCCCAGAAAGGACCTCTGGAAATACTTCCAGATTAGAAGTGCTGTAGCGCAAAATGCACACTGAGGCCTCAGAAGGAGAAGGATCCCACCCACATCCCCTCCTTCATAAGCTGGAATAAGCTATCAAAGGGCCAGACTAATAGCATCTACAGGGCCATTTGGGAATCGCAGCCAGACCCTACCCAGAAGGCTAGAACTCAGTGACAAATGGACCTGGGTCAACCAGTCTTGGAGAAACAATGGCAACATTGCTGGATTAGGTTACACAGATCTCATAGGGATAGTAGGAACATAGGAATTGTGTCGGCAGATGGGACCGCAAGAGCCATCTAATCTGCCCATGTTTCTGACCCTCCTCCCTCCCTATTTAGACTGCACCCTGATGTGTCCACAATGTCTGTCCCATGTGAGTTTGAACTCATGTACTGTCTAGGATTCCACCACCTCCTCAGGAAGGCTGTTCCATGGGTCTATGACCCTTTCTTTAAAGAAGTACTTCCTGAGGTTGATTTTGAGCTTAACTCCCACCAGACGCAAATTGTGCCCCCTTGTACATGCATTCCTGCTTTGCTGGAAGAGGTTTCCTGCTTGTGTTGTGCTGATTCCCTTAACATGCTTAAAAGTTTCAATCATGTCCCCTCTGTTTCTTCTCTGCTCAAGGGTGTACAGATTTAATTCCCTGAGACTTGCCTCATATGGCTCACAATGCAGTCCATGTGCCATCTATGTAGCCCTTCTCTGTACTGTCTCCAGGCAGTCTATGTCCTTTTTGAGGTGGGGCCTCCAAAACTGACCGCAGTACTCTAAATGTGGCCTCACCAAGGATCTGTAGGGAGGAATGATAACCTTGCTCTTTCTACTTGTAATTCCTCTACCAATGCATCCAAGGATGCCACTCACCCTCTGTGCTGCCTTTTCACACTGTTTTCCAAACTTTAAGCCATCTGCGATGACTACTCCGAAGTCTCTTTCTGTCTTTGTCTCCTCTAACTGATGCCCTCCCAGTGTGTACTTTATCCCTGGGTTTCTTTTTCCTATAAGCATAACCTTGCACTTCTTGGCATCAAATTTCAACTGCCAATCCCTGGACCATTCCTCAAGTTTTTTCAGGTCTGCTTCCATACCTTTTGCTCCTTGCTGCATGTCTACTCTGTTGCAGAGTTTTGTGTCATCTGCAAACAGGTGAACCTTCCCCTTCAAGTCATTTGCAATATCCCCGATAAATATGTTAAAGAGGATAGGTCCCAGCGCAGACCCCTGTGGAATGCCACTGGTTACTTTGCCTTCCCTTGATAGTGATCTATTGATAAGCACTTTCTGTGTCCTGTCTTGCAGCCAGTTGTTGATCCAGTTCACTATCTTATGACCGACTCCTGTATGCTCTAATTTGTTAGCTAGCCTTCTGTGGGGGACAGTGTCAAAAGCTTTGCTGAAGTCCAGGTGTACAATGTCCACTGCCCCTCCCTGGTTGACCGCTCTGGTGACCCATTCAAAAAAGTTGATCATATTGATTTGACAAGAGCGTTCTGCTGTGAAGCCATGTTGCCTGGGGTCAATCTTTCTGCTATACTCCAGGTACTTCACTATCCTCTCCTTTAGCAATGACTCCATAATTTTTCCTACCACCGAGGTCAAACTGACCAGTCGGTAGTTTCCTGCCTCTTCCCTGCTTCTGCTCTTGTGTAACAGTACTACTGTTGCCCTTTTCCAGTCCTGAGGTATTATTCCACTTTCCAATGACTTACTGAAGAGCTCAGCCAATGGTGTGGCAAGTTCTTCCTGAAGCTCCTTCAGTACCCTAGGGTGGAGGCCATCAGGCCCCATTGCTTTATCTACCTTGAGCCTATTCAGTTCTTCTAGGACCCTTTCCCTTAAAAAGGTATTGTGTCTGCTCTTGTGGTGTTGTGTACTGACCTACTTAGTGTAGGACCTTCCTGCTGTCCTCTATGGTGAAGACCGAGCAAAAGAAATAATTTAGTAACTCTGCTTTGTCTTCGTCTGTCTCTGCCATCTTGCCTTCCTTTGTTGCTAACCTGACTATTCCCCCCTTACTCTTTCTTTTTCCCCATATGTATCTGAAGAAGGTTTTGTCTCCCTTCTTGACCCTCTGTGCTATTTTCTCTGCCGTCTGTGCTTTTGATCTCCTAACTGCCTTTCTGCCACACTCAGCTTGTTTTTGTATTCTTCTCTATCTAATTCACTTTTAGTTTGTTTATATTTTGCAAAAGCCCTCCTTTTTTCCTTGATTTTGGTTCCAACTTCCTTGGTGAACCAGACTGGATTTTTCTTTCTTTTCGATTTGGTGATCTGCCTAGTGCACGCAGCTGTAGCTGTATTTAAAGCAGTTTTTTAAGGAATCCCAACAGTCTTCTACATCTTCCAAGTGTCTGCCATCTAGCATGAATATGACTATACACTTCATTTCAGGAAAGTTAGCACTCCTAAAATCTAGAACATTGGTTTTAGTGTGAGTAGTATCTTCTACCTTATTCACAGTTAGCTGGATTGTTCTGAGGTCACTGGTCCCCAGATTGGCCCCTACTTGCACATCTGAGACTTCTGTGCTGTTTGTAAGCACCAAGTCCAGTATTGCTTTGTCTCTGGCGGGGGAATTCACCAGCTGTTGGAAACCTGCTCCATGCAGTGCAAACAGGAAATCCTTGCTTCATTCGGAGGATACTGTGTATGAGGACCAGTCCACATCTGGCAGATTGAAGTCCCTTACCAGCAGTAACTCTCCCCTGTCTACCATCTTCAAGATGGTCTCCATGAGCTCTTTATCTATGTCAGCTTCCTGGGATGGGGGTCTGTAGACTACTCTGATCCAGATTGGGGCCTTCTAATCCAAAGTGCCTCTGCCTTGCTTTGCTCCTTTGGATTTCTGTTGCACTGATGTCCTCTTTTACATACAAAGCTACCCCCACTCACTTTTTACTTTCTTGATCCTTCCTGAATAGCACATACCCTGGGATGGTGACATCCCATGTATGGTTCCTGGTGAACCATGTTTCCGTAATGGCGACCAAGCCTAACTGTGCTTCTGCCATCATGGCCATGAGATCAGGAATTTTGTTTGTTAGGCTGTGAGCATTGATGCACATTGCCTTCCAACACTGTTTATTCTGGTTAGCTGAAGGCTTACCCTGGCTCTGTTACGCATGTGTTTTGTGTTGCTTGTTGTGTGTATGATAGGACCATATGCGTGCTGAACTAGTTGGTGATGGGGGAGGGACACACGGCGACCCTTGTGATGAAAGGGGTGCCTGTGCCACCCCCACCGTCCACTAGTTTAACTGACCAATATGCAAGTCAACCTTTTGACCAAGCTCTTGTGTATCTTCTTTAGAGAGGTGCAGGCAGTCGAATTTAAAAAAACTCCTGTTCCCAGAAGTCCTGCCAATTACCAATATACCTTTTTCCTGGCACCAATTCCTCAGCCAGGTGTTAAATTCAGTGATGTCCCTTTCCCTGATCTTCTGCCTACTGTGTCCCTTATTCCAGACAGGCAGAATCTCTGAGAAGGTGAGACCAACTGCAAGAGAAGAAAGTTTGTCACCCAGCCTGGAGATATTTTGTTTAGTTTCCTCCACTGACCTACTGGCTAGGTCATTTGTACCTATGTGGAGAATGACATGAGTGTTGTGGTCCACTGCACGTATGATCCCCTCTATGCAGCTTGTGTCCCTCCATGCTGATGTCCCTGGGAGGCACCTGACTGCTACCGAAGCATGGTCCTGCTGGAGGTGAGGTTCTGTACCCCTAATCATGGAGTCGCCTCTTATTATACCAGGTTTCTTCTTTTCTGATTTAGTATATTTAGTGGTGGGGTGCACCTCCTTGTGCTGGTTTGGATGTGGAGAGTGTTCGATGCCCATTACGCAAGTTGGAGACACATCTACGCTGTCTATGCAAGTCACCTTGGGAGATAGTGGTGTGTGTCTGTTCGATGTTGAAATAGGATTGGAACTCCCCTTAGCAGAGAATTTGTTGGTTGTTCTATGGTTCTTGACCATCTGCCAGCCTCCTGGCCTGTTTGTTCTTTGAGGTATGGGTGCTTGCGCAGAGTGTCTAGGACCTGAAGGTTCTCTGATGTTGCCCAGTGGTAGCTGATGTATGATAGTGCGGAGGTATTGTATTTCAGCCCAGGCTGCATGCAGCTGAAATTTAAGGTCCTTGAATGTGAAGCATGTTGCACAGTGCCCCCACTCTAAGGATGAAAGCCTTGCAAAACAGTGTGCATCAACAATTGCAGTTTACAAGATCCATATTGGCTTTATTACTCTGTATAGGCTTTCAGGTGAGAATAGTTGATTGCTTTATAGCAATACTTGGATGAAAGAGAAGTTGATGAGACTTCCTGCTGAGAGCTTTCTATTAGCCAACCATTATTTTAGTAGTGGGTTTCTCAGTCTGTGAAGATCAGTGAAGCTCAGCAGACAGTAAAGCTAGAGGCTGGACCGCTCTTGGTGTATGCCTCCGAGGGGAGACCTTTGTGTTTGAGCTATATGTATTCCCCACCTTTGCAATTAGGACAGGCAGGAAGGGGGCAGAGCAATGTAGACCCTATTAAGTAGGATGACCCGGGTGGTGGGATTAGGGGGTAGAGTGGGTGGGCAGAACCTTTGTTTCTGCTACCTGTAAAAAACAATCAGTGATGTTGCCTTTTAGATGTACCAAGCCCTTGTTACATCAACTGCACATAAAAGCAAGTACACACAGACCAGATAGAATGAAAAGGAAACTTGTTTTTATGTTAATGGGGTGTGGAGTAAGTGTTCCAATAGCTACTTATGCTGAGAGAGCAGCCGTGGGCTCGGTCTGAGCAGAGCGAGTAAGGAGATACTGTCTCAGTGGAGAAAGGAGCCCGGACTGTGCACTCCAAGGAGGATTCAGGTAGAACTGCTATCAAGGAATCCCTGCTTCTGCACCTGTCAGAGTCTACCTTCCCTCTGTGAGCGGTCTCTCTCCCAGTTGGTGAAGATCAGTGAATCTCAGCAGACAGTAAGGCTAGGGGCTGGACCACACTTGGCGTATGCCTCGTAGGGTTGCCCTTTGTGTCTGAGCTGTTGCTTCTGGTAGTTTCTGGCTGAGAGCTTTATATTAGCTCACCACTATTTCAGTAGTGTGTACAGCATTCTGGGAAGATACGTAGACAGTAAGGCTAGGGGCTGGACTGCTCTTGCTGTAAGCCTCCTAGAGGTGCCCTTTGTGTCTGAGCTGTTGCTTCTGGCTGAGAGCTTTCTATTAGCCGACCACTATTTCAGTGGTGGTCCAGCAGTACAAATGCAATTTACATACAGCAGCCAGGAATTTTGGGTAAGTGTTCCAACAACTCCTTATGCTGAGAGAGCAGCCGCTGGCTGGATCTGAGTAGAGCGAGCAAGGAGAGACGCTGCCTTAGCGTAGAAAGGAGCCCGGACTGTGCACTCCAAGGAGGATTCAGGTAGAACTGCTGTCAAGGAATCCCTGCTTCTGCACCTTTCAGAGTCTGCCTTCCCTCCATGAGTGGTCTCTCTCTCCCAGTTAGTGAAGATCAGTGAATCTCAGCAGACAGTAAGGCTAGGGGCTGGACCGCACTTGGCATCTGCCTCCTAGGGTTGCCCTTTGTGTCTGAGCTGTTGCTTCTGGTAGTTTCTGGCTGAGAGCTTCATATTAGCTGACCACTATTTCAGTAATGGGTACAGCATTCGGTGAAGATCCGTAGACAGTAAGGCTAGGAGCTGGACTGCTCTTGCTGTAAGCCTCCTAGAGGTGCCCTTTGTGCCTAAGCTGTTGCTTCTGGCTGAGAGCTTTCTATTAGCCAATCACTAGTAGAAGTCACCTCATCCTTAACAAGACATTACTAAGATGGTACCACATTCCACAAGTACTTGCAAGGATGGGGCTGATGGATAATGACAAATGCTGGAGTTGCAGTCCATCTGGGGCTTGACTATATCATATCTGTTACTACTTTTCAGAATGTAAATATCTGTATCTTCCTAGTCAGTTGTTGGAACATGAAGTATTTGTTCAGTGTAGCACCTTTTGGACTGTAATTTTCTGTATATACTCTCCTTCCCCTTCCCCGGGTTGCACCTGGAAACGAGCTTCAGCTCAGTGTGCCTTTCCCAGTTACCAGCTTTTAAATAAATAAATATCCTATGGGACTGCCCTACTATACAGCCCTTCTGGCAACAGATGACACATGTCTGTAGAGAAATACTTGGGCTCATGATCCAAATAAATGCATACGTGTTCCTCCTGGGCAGCTGCTCAGAACACACACCTAAGCATGTCCCATAGGCCCTAAGGCTGACAGCAGTGAGAGCCACCAATAGGCTGCTTCTATACAGATGGGGAATCACAGCTATTCCCTCTATCACAGAGTGGCTCTTGCCTGTGTGTGTCAGTTAGCCACCTTCAAGAGGCTCTTAAACTTCATCAATGGGTCCATGGCCTGGTATGAAAAGTGTTGGTCCTCATTTCTACAGTCCAAATATTGCCACAACTCCAGTTCCTCGAATGCCACATAACTAGCTCTTTTTCTTTCTTTTCCATTCTCAAGTCAGATGGTACAGTGTTGTTAGTAGGTTGCTTCTTTAACAGTATCAAGTGTCTGTGTTTTGTGTTAGTAAAGTTAATGGTTAAATGTAAGTAACAGTCAGCTGGACCCCATGCCCAACTTACACATACAGTAGTCATGGGGATAGGGGGACTTATACACCACTTGCCCTAAGCATCATATTTACCTTCTCCCTCACCAGTCTTTTTAAGTTATGTGTAAGTTGCTGTTCTGAGGTAGGCTGATTGCAATGAATTATTTCAGTAGTGTGCTATCTGTAATGTGTGTTCAATGGACTTATGCAACTTAGTGTGCAGTTATGCTTGTGCAACTGTTGATAAACTTTAGCCACTCACACTCTCTGTTCCATGGGGAACTACCACCCTGCCGGGGTACTGAAAGGCAAGGAACCCTCGAGAAGTGTTCCACCCCTAGAGGTGCCATGGAAAGGATTCCCTTAGGCTAAAGGTACCTTAGGAAAGAGCCCCAAAAAGAAAGTACAGAGCAGCAAGGATAACCATGGACTCTGAGGAGCACAGATTGACAGCAACCAGTGATGAGTGGAAACACAAACTGAGATGCAAAGCTGATAGATAACAAAACTAAAGCAAGGGGGCATGACTTCCAAAGTAGAGAGGGAATGGCAAAGAAGCAGAGCCACCATCCAACTCCATTCAGTAGCAGAAACCTACCTAGTAAACTGACAGAAATATACTACCATATGGACTACCTGACTTTTATGACCTTCATCATGGAGGAGAGGAAAACGCACTATGGGGAGGAAATCTCTGGGGAACTAAAGCCTAGGCTGCCTTCCCTCCAGGCTTGGGATTCATTTAGGGATGGCTCAACTACTGCAATTCAGAGACCCAATTCAGAGGAAAAACAATTTGGAGGAAGGCTCTCACTCTATGCCTCTAACAGGAATGCTATGAGGGGGCTCCAAGCAAACTCTACAGCAAAGGGAGACTCCCATTTAGGAGGCCCTCACCCCAAGGCAGGAAGAGGAGAGCAATAACCCCTGAAAGGCACTTACCTGGCCTCAACAAGGGAGGCCTAAAAATGAAGCTGAATGTCTGAGAGGTAGGGAAGGGGAGGATATGGAAACCAGGTGAGATTTAGGTGATTGTAGAGAGAATAGCTTTCGAAGGTGCTGCCAACTCGGTATGCACAGCTAAAGGAGCCCCCTTAGGCTTAAGGGCCCCACCCTTCTGCAGCTGAAGTATTAAATTCTACTTTAAGAGGTGCCGCCGATATGTCTGCATGGCTAAAACTCCACCCGGATCAATGACATTCCCACCAGGGGGTTGGATGAGAAGGACCCCATCCCAAGGTTCACATGCTCAAGACGCAGACTTCATGGGTACAGAGTGAGACTATCAGCTGCAGGGCAAGCCCTGAGCCATATTATGGTGTGGGCGAGATTGGCATGCATCTGATGAAGAGTAGTTGAAGGGTATTATGGTTAGGAGACCTGCATGTAGGCTTGAGTGATGAAAGTATGAGTAGACGATGTATACTGATACCTCCACGTAGGTATAAGCAATTAATGTAAGGATGAATTCAATTGGCTTACCCTTGAGACCCTCACATAGGTCTGAGGTAAGAATTGAGCTGTAATTTAGACAAAGGTCGAGGAGGCAAACTCTTAGAATAAATGGACTATGCCTACTTTCTTAACCTCCATGTAGGTTCGAGGCAGGAACCGAGTTAAACACTGCTGTTGAGCTGAGTTAAAATAAACAGTTCAAACTGCCAGGAAAGCAGGAGTAATGGAAGGTATTATGTGATAAAGGCAAGTCCGTTATCTCTTCAGACAGTAAGGGTGAACACATATCTGCCCTGAACTAAGAGAGCGAGCAACATTCCAGCGACCGTTGCAGACAGCGACGGTCGCTTACTCTCTTGCACACAGCAAGAAAAAATAAAACTTTTATGCAGGGGGCAAGCAACCCACACCCCCAATCTGTCTATTCTAAACTCTAGGGGGAGCGGATTTAGAAGCAAGACAAAAAAATAATATTTAAAAAATATCTTTACTATAGGTAGACCTGAACTAGGACAGCACTTCCTGCAATGGAGGGTTGGTGCCAGGTTCTGGCACAACAGCAACACCTGTGAAGGGCTAGTGAGCTAGCTCCCCCACATGATGTCACCTGTGCATGTGTGGGACTGGCTAGGGCTGTTACCAGCTGCCACAGGAGGAGGGTGAAAGAAAAACAGGAAGAACAACAGATGGGTTCCATTTAGAATATGGCCACAGCCGTTACACTTAGGTCTAACACCATCAGGTATACCAACTGCCTTGTATGCTGATTGTGTTGCCAGGGAAAGATGCCCCCCTCCTGATACCCCTGCCATGGAGTATACAACTGTGGTAGTAGGCAGCAGTGGTGAGGTTAGTGGAGGATGGAGATGGGTAGTCACCAGACAACAGGAGGAAGGTGTCAAAGGGCCTGGTTTGGATGAAAAACCAGTAAAAGAAAAAATAAAATGGAGTTTAGCAGGCCCTGATTAGTCCCTTTTAGGACACAATCAGTGAACTTGAGGAGGGAGGAGATGGTAGAAAGGGTCTTCTGGAAACCAGAATGGAAGGGCCTTAGGAAAGAGGAGGAGTTCTAGAAGGAGGAGAAGGAAGAAAAGCTGTAAGAGTAACAGAAATAGGACGATGGTTCCCTACTTTAAAAATAAAAACACAACACTGCTGTTACAGTGCAAATAGTCACTGTATATTATGATTGTTACTATTAGTACTATTAGTAGTGGTAATATTAATGTTTTATTGCTGTCCGGATGGCTGTTTTGTTTTTCCTGTTTTTCATACCTTTTTAATCTATTCCACACTATGATCGGTGTTACCACAACAACAACCTTTCTCTGGCTGGGAGGGTGGGTGCACAGTTGCCTTCACAGATGACCCAAGTACAGTTCCTTGGTGGGATGGTAGAAGGTACACAGATACCATGTAACACACCATCCCTCTAGAGCAGCCAAGCCTCATGCCCATGGCATTCTCAGCATGGCATTCTGGGGATTACACAATAGAGCTTGGCCTCCTTGGAGGATTGCATACTACTCTGCTGGGCCAGCCCTGAAATGTCTATTTATTTATTTATTGAAATCTAGGATAAGACTTTTGAGCTTTACAACTCGTTTACAAAGGTTCCACGTCATAGGGGTAAAGACAGTTCACAATAACAGGCAATGGACAAAGGCAAATCAGACAGGAATACAATGTTCACAATGGTACATAAATCATAAAATAGACAGAGTAGCATCATTTAACTGAACACTGTTGCATCTTTCCTAAAGTTTTAACGTACAAAAAGTTTCAACATAGTGCTGAGAAATAGTCCCGGGGGGAGAAGTAGCCTGGCCCAGGAGGCGAAGGGTGTTGCTTAGAGGGAAGGTGTGCACCAGCAGGTTGCAAGGTGATTGGAGAGCAGTAAGTTAGGAAGAGATTCCATCCAGAGGGTTCTGTCAGTGTATGGGTAAAAGTTTAGGAAAGAGAGACCACCCAGTGGTTTTCAATGGTGTTGCTTAGGAGTAAAGATTGTCCTAGAGTGGGAGGTGCAGGGGTAAGAGATTTGAAAAATGTCCCACCCAGGGGGGGTTGTAGATACAGATTAAAGGAAGTGATAGTCATGGGGGGAGGAGAGGTGAAAATGATTAGAAATGCTAGTTATATATATTGAGTGAGAGGATTCTAGGGTGCATGGGGGGAATGCTACCTTTAAAAAACTACACCGTGAACACCTACACACTCTAAACCCCTGCACATGCTTTAACCCACCTTGAACCTACACCCCCTTCCTTATCTTCAGTTTATTTCACCTACCTGCTTACCTCTTCCCCTTCCTCTCCAACTTCCTTGCCTTTCCACTCTCTTTCCTCTCCCTCTCCCTCTCCTCTTTTCCCATCATCTTTTTTCTCTCTCCCCTAGCCACTTAACCCTATAGCTTGGCACTTATTGAATCTGTACTGCTCTACCTATCTCCTCTCAATGTATCTCTTTACTTGCTTCACTCAGTACCCTTACTTGCATTTTTGCTTTCATCATGACTGTACTGCTCCCATGTGCTGTGTCACATGTAAATATTATTCTTTTGTCAAAATACCTGTATCAAATATCCAAACACTGTTGTTTCTTTCACTTTGATTGTAAGATTGTCCATGTGCTGTGACACATGTGTATTGTTCTGTCCGTAAACTGTCTTCTCCCGGGTTGTGCCTGAAAATAGGCATTGTTTTTGCCTAGTGCATTCACCCGGTTACCAAAAGCAAAAATAAAAAAAATAATAAATAAATAAGTAGTAAGGATTGCAAGTAGTTAGACGAGTAAAGGGCGTAATACCAGGTAGCATTAGGTTATTGAGTCACAATCACATGTATTGAGTGCAACAAGATGCTCTTGTAGTTTTGATTTCCAAAACCAGATCCACACAGAGAGAATTTCGCCATAGAGGGGCCCTATATTCGAAGGAACTCTGCCCTTGAGAAGTTCAGCAAAATGGGATTTGAAAGACAGCTTTGCTGTTGGCCCTGGTCTGTCTAGGGTTGGTGGAATAGCTGTGAAATTTCTGCACACCAGGAAGCATAAGACCAAGAGTGGACTTTTTTGCCAGCAGACAAACTTGATATTGGATTCTATTGTTCAAGTTTAGTCATCAAGTGCTTGAGTAGAGCTCACATGTGTGAGTTAAGCAGTGCGCTCCCAAAACAAGCCTACAGGCTTTGTTTAGGGCAACCTTAATTCTTTTAAGGGCAGTATTAGTACCGGCCCCATAGACCCTAGTCTATGATTGTCAAGATCGAGCTATTTACTGCAAGTTTTATTGCACTCTCTGTGAGGCAACGTCTGTGCTGATATAGTTGGCCTATTCTGGCACTGGCTGTTTGGCAACGTGGTGTATGTGCAGACTATATGAGAAAGAGCGGTCTATGATGACCTTGAGGTATTTAAAGTTGCTGGCCATGTCAAGTATCTCATTTTGTTGTTATGTATCTTATGGGATATGACTTGTGGCGGCTTTGATGGGAGGTGAACAACATTGTTTGGGGATTTTCTTGTAGTTAAGCAGGAGCTTGGAGTTCAGGAACTACTCCTCAACAGCACTAAAATCAGCTTGCATCAGTTCTTCTAATGTTTCTGGTGCTAAGTGGCAAGTGAACAGTACAGCATCATCTGCATATAGAAGGATCTTGTATTGGATTCCTTAAGGGAGATCATTCAGAAATAGGCTAAATAACAGGGGGCCTAATATAGAGCCCTGGGGCATCCCTGTGGTAACGTTTCAGTGGTCAGATAGAATATCATGTGTCTTGACCTGCTGTGTTCTATTGGAGTGGTAACTCTGGAACCAGCCCACTGAATCAATGGATAAACCAATGTTGGCCAATTGACTGAGAAGCAATTCGTGATTAACCATATCAAAGGCTTTGGTGAGGTCAATGACAGTAGCCCCCACCAATAGCCCATGGTCAAGTGCTTCATGAATATAGCCAGCAAACTCAACCAAGGCTGTGGTTGTCCTATGTGCCTTCTGAATCCATGCTGCTGCAGACATTGAAGGTTGTACTTGTCTAAATAGTCAACTATCTGGTCATATACTATCCTCTCGAGGGCTTTTGAGAGAGGGGAGAGAATCAAGATTGGATGGTAATTGGCGAGGCTTGTTCTGTCACCATTTTTAAATACAGGAGTTAGCACCACCGCTTTCCATATTTGGGAAAATCTACCTGTGATGAGCAAGAGATTTAAGATCTTGGTAAGAGGGGAGAGTAGAACATCCAGGGTGAGTGCTACAAGCTGGAGGTCCAGCAAGTCACCACTGGATCTTGTTTTTCTAAGAGCTTGTTGTAGATATTCTTTAGCCTCAGTTGTAGTGATTATTTTGAGGTAGAAGGGTGTATTGTACTAAATGATGGGGTGGTATCGATACTAAAGTTAGTACCTCACGGGGGTAGAAAAAAGTCCTAGGGAATCATTCCACTAAGGTCAGTGAAGGCCTTGTTAAAGGCATCAGTGATGTTTTAGGGGTCTTCGGTGATTACTCCAGTTGTATTGAGCAGTGTAGGAGGAGTTTTACCTGCTTTCCCTGTTAGGGATTTGATGTTCTCCCAAAATCTACGGCTGTCGCCCCATGAGTTATTTAATTCACTATTGAAGTGAGATCTCTTAGCTTGACAAATTGCACTGGTGCATTTATTCCGAGAAGTCTTGTAATATTGAAAGTCTAAGTGAGACCCAGAGCTCTTAGCTATGTACCACATATTGTCTCTCACCCTCATTAGATTGAGGAGCTGTGGTGTAACCCAAGTCTTACTGGACCCTTTGATTTTCCTAGTTTTATAGGGGGCATATATGTTGCAGGACGTGTTCAAAATGTTAATAAAGCATTCCAGTGCAGTGTCAACATCTTCGGCTGCATAGACAACTGAACAATCTTGTAAGCTAAGATGGGTTATTAGGGAGGCAAGCTGCCCTTTTCTTCTCACTCTCGAGGTTATAGTGTTTGGTGGGGTTTTAGGTGCTTTGTTGGTCCATTTGCATAAGACTGGTGAGTGATCGCTGATGGTATCAGGTAGCACAGTAGTACTGGTTATTCTTTGCGGTCAGTTTGTTAGAATCCAGTCAATGATAGTACTTGTATCAGTGCAATAGGTTACCTGCATGGGGGACTGCACAAGCTGGACCATGTCAATGGCTGAGATGGCATCCTTATACGGTGTCGCCTCAGTAAATAAATTAATATTGAAATCCCCTAACATTAGAACCTCAGAGTTATTGTGGAGCTCAGATAGGTAGTCGATGGCTAGTTTAAATCTGGTTGCCTGATATTTGTGGGGAATGTACACTGATACTAGAGTGAGGCACTTTCCCTGGGCACCAAGTTGCAACTGCACTTCAATCAGTTGGGAGCTACTCCCAGTAGGAGGGATAAGCAGTGCTCTACATATATGACACAGCCTCCACTTAAGGTTTGCAGTTTTAAATATTTTGTCACCTGGAATTTATTGTAGGTGTTGGTTTTATTTTAACTCTCTTTCACTGTGACTATGAGCATGTTCAGCTGGACCAGGGGATAGGGTAAGTATATTTTCCTAGGTTCTCTGTCAACATGAGTTTTCTGGTAGTGACATCAGAGCACCTGGTCCTAGTGGCAGGGGATACAAGGGATTGCAATCAGTTTTATGAGGGAATTAACTAAGAGCAGTTCTTGTGTATTATAATTATAGGATGAGGAGGAGGGAGGAGGGAGTCACAGCTTGATTGTTAGTATTAGGGAGCACTGAAACAATATTGATAACATTTTGGGTAACATGGTGAATTGACGGGTAGCAGTAATTAGAGGCTAGTTTACCCAGTAGTAATTTTCATTGCTTGAAGACAAAGAGGCACATAGGGAGATGTGTAAACAGGTGCTATCCTCTTTAAGAGTGGATGAGTTCCTGACAGAGCGAGGGGAGAGAGAGACAGTGAGAGAGTTTAGGCAGTGCTCCAAGAGTAGGAAGAGGATTTAAAGAGTGCCAGGGGCAGGGGTGGGAGGGCAGGAGAAAATTCAGCTCAAAGTATGTAAGACTTATAAAATTAAGGTGAGAGCAGTAGTCAATATCTTAAACAGAAACGAGCCAGAACAGCAGACAATATTTTAAACAGAAAAAAGCCAGAGAGGTAGAGCCAATTGGGTGCTGACAGAGTGGAGTGTTGTCCGGTGGCAGGATGCTTCCATGACCTTGTGGTCAGTGAGAACCCTGGTTAGTTAGCCCAGGTCCGAGAAAGATTGATTCCATACTTGTGATTCTGTCTTTTGGATGGGCAGGAGGAAGGAGCGAGTGCAGCCGGCAGGATTCTCGGATGGAGCCACGATCTGCCCAGGGAGTCCAGTCAAGGGCTGGCTATAAGAAGAAGGAAAAGAGGATGAGAGAGCAGTATAAAAATTAGATTTTCAATGCCTGCAGCAGCTTAATCAGTGGGAGGGTCTGTAGAAAGACAAAAGATAGGGAGATAGTAAGAGCAGGTGGGGCAGCCAGACAGAAAGCCAGGTGGGGGGTGTCTAGGCTTAGGTGCCAGGGGGGCATGGATTGAGAAAGCAAGTTATGCCTGGAAATGGAGAGCTTTGAGCAAGGAAATTAGCTGGGGGCAGTGGGATAAAGGAAAAGAGAGTGAGCACTGAATAAGCAAGGGAATTAGTTGGGGGCAGAGACATAAAGGACAAGTCTGAGAACTCTAAAAAAATATAAGATAAAATTGACTGTAAAAACACAGTATAGCAAATCAAGGCATTCAACAAATACATATAAAAATTCAGCTCAAAGTGTGTAACACTTGCAAAATTAAGGTGAGAGCAGCAGTCAATATTTTAAACAGAAAAGAACCAGAGCAGCAGACAATATTTTAAACAGAAAAGAGCCAGAGACGTAAAGTCAATCGGGTGTTGACAGAGTGGAGCGTTGTCCAATGGTGGGATGCTACTATGACCTCACTGCCAATAAGAACACAGATTAGCTAGCCCAGGTCCGAGAAAGGTTGCTTCATACCTGTGGTTCTGCCTTTCAAGCAGGCAGGAGAAAGGAGCGGGCACGGCCAGCAGGATTCTTGGCCAGAGCCGCGATCTGCCCTGGGAGCCCGGTCAAGGGCTGGCTATGGTTCTGTCTTTTGGGTGGGCAGGAGGAAGTAGAGGGCATGGCCAGCAGAATTCTCAGCCAGAGCCACAATCTGCCCAGGGGGCCCGTTTAAGGGCTAGCTGTGGTTCTGTCTTTCAGGTGGGCAGAAGGAAGGAGCAGGCGTGGCCGGTAGGATTCTCAGCCAGAGATACAATCTGCCCAGGGAGCTCAGTCAAGGGATGTCTGTAGTTCGGTCTTTTGGGTGGGCAAGAGGAAGGAGCAAGAGTGGTCAGCAGGATTCTCGGCCACAGATGCGATCTGCCCAGGGAGCTTGATCAAGGGCTGGCTGTGGTTCTGTCTTTCAGGCGGGCAAGATGAAGGAGCGGGCATGGCTGGCAGGATTCTCAGCCGTAGCCATGCTCTGCCCAGGGAGCCCGGTCAAGGGCTGGCTGTTGTTCTGTCTTCCGGGCAGGAGGAAGAAGCGGGTGCAGCCAACAGGATTCTCGGCTGAAGCTGCGATCTGCCCAGGGAGCCCGGTCAAGGGCTGGCTGTTTATCTTAACATGTGTTTCTATAACATCCTCTGAATCCTTTATGTGTATGCATACTGTAATTTCAATATATGGTAGAACCTATAGAACCTGTAAATTCCATTATATTGCACAACTCTTCTGATGGAAACAAGCACGAGCAGAATAAGAGGAGGGCTTTGACTTTAATGGAATTATACACCTCTTTTATGTGGTGTCTTTACATTTCTCATTCTAGAGACTCAAGAATAGACAGACTTAAGACCGCAAGTCTTTTTTCTCTCTGTAAAATTTCTGTTTCTATGTTTCTAAGGATGCTTTACAATAATGCATTGCCCCATGAGCACATATTTAGGGGTGCTAGGTGCAGGGGGAGGAGTTTAATGAATATAAAGAATAGAAATTTCTTATTGATTTTACAGTTTCTGTTAATCGGTCTAGCCAAACTGAAATGTAACATTTCATTTTCACTGGGTTCTGCTTCCACAGTTTTGCTGCGGGGATGACTAAAGCACAAGGATATCAAATGACAGCTCGATGCACAAAGTGGGCCAGTGGCTGAGGTGGTGTTCAAACATCCTGCCACACAATTCATTACTCTGCCCAACTAGACAATAACACTATGTTACCTCCCTGTATTTAATTCAGTTTCCAGCACAACATTTTAGGATGGTGTATGACTTTAATTACTACTTGAAATTGTCTTGTTTCTTCAGTAACATGGCCAGCTTTGTTGTCACAATCAAGCAGTATGAGTCATACCTCTAATCCTATGTAACACCAGTCTTAATTATTGTGCACTAGCTATTGCATGTTATCTTGCATGGGTTGTGTATCTGCTTTTTACAGGTTTAAATTTTCTAAGCAGTGTTTTGAGAAATTGTTTGAAAAGAGTTCTATAAATAAAATTTCACTTTGATTCCTGGCTAGCTGGGCTTTACATTCAGCCTTGCTGCAAATCTTAAATGAGTGCTCTGATGTTGGGGGATTCAGCTATGTTAGCACTGATAGTGAGAATTAAAGCTAGCTTCTCTCTTTAGAAGCTTTCAGAGAGAATTAGTCACTGCCAGCTTTTAGCTGACCTTCATCCTGGACACCTGGCTAGCCCCTGAAGCACTTGACAGGCAAAAGGGAACAGACAAGTTGCATGAGCAAGTCTGATATGCATTTGTACTTGGCTGTAAATAAGATTCAGAATTAGATTGTCTTCCCCCTCCTTAACAAACACACACACCAAGGCCCCCTGGTCTCCCACCATGGTGTTTCTGCATTGCACACATGTACTGATGTCATCAGGGAGGAATGCCAAGGTCAGGGCATGCACATGAATGAGATGTTCAGCAATCAAGAGTGAGTCATTTTGACATTTCACTGAAATGCATTGGGAGCTACCTCTTGGAAGAAAGGAAATTATTTCAAATTAGATTTCTTCTGTGGCATCAAGGAGTGTGTCACGCACCTAATGAAAACTGGCAGGTCTGCGTCAATCACACATGCCACACTGGTCTGTCTTCGGAAGAACATCATCATAAACCTGCAATGGGTAGAATTAAACAGGGGAGTAGCCAGGGTATGGGATGATTGGGTTGAGTCCAACCTATTGCATGGTAAGCCCACCAACAATTTGTTAAAACAAGTAATACAGTTGAAATTTACTATTTAGACCATGGCCCAACCTGATTATAAGTTTTCCCAACCGGTATTTTTTTTTTTTATTAATGTTTTTTTGTTCCAGTGCAGGCTGTTCCTCCTACTGGACCACCTAGCTCTGTCAGCCAGCTCCTCAGGGTCTTATCTTCAATCCCTGGGTGTGTTCCTCCATGGGCCCATCCCCCAGTGGTTGGAGTCAGTGGGCCCCCTCAACTCATCAGCGAAACAGATCTGGTTTCAGCTGAGAGACTGTCCTGCCACTGGTGCAGAGCCTGCAAGAGTTGGGTCTTCATTCGCAATGCCTGAGTGTTTTTCCCCATTGTTGCACTGGAAATGCCAACTAGTGGTGTCACAAGCTCATGCACCCAGATGTGCAGAACATGATGTTGTCAGGCATCCCTTTCCCCAATGCTTTATTCTGTCCCAAGTGCATTACCACCTGTGGTTGCCTAGGTGGCAGTGTAGTGCTGGGACCAGCCATCCCACTTCCCTGAAGGAGAAGCATATCTGTAGGGACAATCAATCCCCCCCCCCAAGCCCTGATGACTCCAGCTCATTCCTGAGCCCCAGTTGCTGCCGTTGCTGGCATTGCAAGCAGTAGTGCTACCGCTGCAGTGACAGGTCAACAGTTGGTGCAACCATTTTAAACTTTCTGACTACACCCTGGACTTGAATCAAAATCTCTACAGTGGCAGTCAGTTGACTTTTCCACTGCCAAGTTACAGAGAGGAAAGGGCATATAATTAAAAAGACTATTCTTCCAGCGGCTGACACTCCAGCAAGCATGGGACCAAGGGCCTAGTGACCCACCAGTTAAATAGGAAAGTAAAAAAAAAATATGTTTATTGTGTTACTCATGCTGTCCCTTTCCCCAGCAATAAAGAACCCCCCCACACACACACACACACACACACACATGCGCACACACACATGCCCAAGGAATTAGCTTATCCTATTATTCTGAATGAATAAACACAACACTCCCAGCTGTCAAAATGCTGACACCAGGATGTATGCAGTGGGTCTGTCATCCAGTGGTACCAATGAAAGGCTATGAGCATGACAGAGATCTTTGGTCAAATCCCAAGTAATGCACTGAGCCTACCTTGTGCACACAACATGACCTGAAAGCTACAATTCTGATAAAAGCTTTATAAAATGTATTTACCTCAGAGGAGGAAGGAAGAACAATACTACAGTGACCATGTTATGTAACCCAGTGTTTCAAAATAAGAGCAGTCTTATTTCGTGCCATGTGTAAACTCCAGGGTGCTGATGAGCCAGCAGAGTCTCTTGCCCATATTATCCAGATCTCAGAATAGGAATATAAACAGCCACTGAATCGGGCCATACATTTTAGGTCTGACGTTAAATTACAACTGGGGGTGGTGTAAACTTGATGCTTCAAAGTTACTAGTTTTGACATCATCTGAAACTGCAATAGCTAATGCCTGGCACACAACACAGAGGAAAGGATACCCCTGTGAGTGTAGCAGAAGCAAACAGTGATCCAGATGTATGCTGATGCTATCAGGAATATTACCTGCTAATATTCTGGTGTGTGCCTTCAGTGATAGACTGTTCGATGTGCCTGGCACATTGTGCAGTACTACAAGGCAGTGCTGCTTCTGTGTCACTGAGACCCCAAACCTAACAAAATGTAATAAAGTCCCTAGGGGCCAGTGCCGGCCCCTCCAAAACACATGCTACACATTATTCTAAATTTCTGTTGACTAGCATTCTTGCATGGCTCAATGGGGTGACAGACTTCAGCTTTTGCAACCACATTATTCTGCTACAGTAATTGCACTTGAACATTGGACCCTTTATATTCAGTGGCTCAGTAGGTAGCATGCTCGCCTCTGGGACTGGAAGATCAGAAGCTTGTGGGTTATAGCCTCACACCAGATACTTGGGGTAATACCCATGACTGACACTGTAGTGCAGTATGGGGGTGCTGCACTGGTGATGTGTTATCCTTCGGATGAGATGTTTTCTTAATAACCATTGGTGACAGTGGCGGCCATGCTGGTCTGCTGTCAGTTTGGGATCTAGCTCTGAGACTGAAAACTGAGGGAAAACACTGGAGGCTTTCTGCTAGCATTTTAATGATAGTGGTTTAATTATAGCTGGATTCAGCTAAATGCATGGACAAGGACTGGGTTTTTAGCCTCATGAAGGGATTTTTAGCTAGGGTTAGAGAGGGGTAATTAATACAGACAGGACTGGGATAGTGAGGTAGATGAGGTTTATGGGTTTTTATTTTTAGTTAGGGGAAGTGCCAAATAAAGTGTGCTGCAGCTCCTGTGACTACAGACAGTTTCTCTTTGGGATTGGAGTTTAGAGCCCGGTTACTCACCCACAGCAGGAGAAAAGGAGAGAGTGTTGCCAGTTGCTGTTGGAGGACTCGATCAGTGACAGAGTGAATTTTGGCAGTCGGCATGCAGGATCTCCAGTGGACTCTATTCTTGTATTGGTGGAACTGTTTGTGGGACTGCTGCTGCTTCTGGTGGCCACCTCGGGGGCTGATGGGATCTGCAGTGGTGGGCGGTGATTGAGCTGTGGGGGTAACCAATAAGGCAGGAGGTAGGAGCTCCACTGCCCCCCCCCCCCAGGAGAACCTCACCTGTCTCCTGCTGCTCATGAGTAGTTGGTTTACTGATCCTGGGCCTGAGTGAGGCACCCCCCCATCTCATTGTGTCATCTGGACTGGGGGCTTCAAGTGGATTTGGGATTTTTTGGTGGACAGTGGATCATTCTGCTTTCAGTCAAACTGAGCAGAGGGACAAGCCCTGTTGGGGGCAGAAGCTGGTGGGAGATTGTGTACCTTGTGGCTTTTCTTGCTCTTGGGGGTGAGTGACTATTGTCTTATTATCTGAAGCCGCTCCGATGAGTGGAGAGCAGTTAGTGAGAGACATTGTGAGGGACTCAATCGGACAGAACTGTCGGCTATCAGAGTTGCAATATTAGATCTGGGAACTTAGTGGTGAGAGCACCATTGCTCCCTGTGTTTTGTTTCCTTCTATTGGGACCTTTTAGCTGTCTTAGCTATCTTAGTTGCTGCAGCACGCTACTTATTTGTGACTCCCTCATATTGTAGTTATTTAAATTGTTGGGTTGTTAAGAGTGGTTGGGTGGGGGTGTGGCTGGCGGTGTGTGTGGTTGAGGACTTGATTATATTAGTGTATGACTGGTTTGTGTGTGTTTCATTCATTTATTTATTTAGCTGATCGACATGTGTCTGGGGTGTCTGGTGAGCAGAGGTGGGCTAGAATTGTGTACGGGGCATCCCAGCTCTTTGACTTGTGTCCCTTCACTGCCCTCCCAGCATCTAACATCACAGCATGTCGCTGACGGGAGGTCGGGAGGTGGGAGGTGCAGCATGGGTCGGAGCTGGCGGGGTGCCCCATGCACATCAGAGGGGGGTAGGATAGAGGTGGTCGGGTACAGAAGGCACCCTGGGTTTCGACGGGTTCTGGAGAGAGGCCAGTCTTGTTTGGTTCCCATTCCCAGGGTTCCCATGAGACCGAGTGGGTAGGCAGCCAAAAGGGCTGCACTGTCCACCAATCCCCTGAGGGTGGTGCTGTGCAATGCCAGGTCAATCAGAAACAAGACTGCAATTATTGCAGATCTGGTTTCGTCGGTTGATCTAACATGCATTACGGAGACCTGGTTGGGGGACGATGCTGGCTTGGTTCCAGAGGCCACTGTCCCCCGGGGTACTCCATTGCGCACAGCCCCAGAGTGGAATGCAGGGGCAGGGGTGTAGCCATCTGTTTTAGATCTGAGCTAGGCTTCACTGTGCATCCAGTGGGTACACCAAGTTCTTTTGAATGCGTGGACATCCATGGTGGTCTGGGCGCAGGCTGTAGGATACTCCTGATTTACCGCCCACCTGGGACTACAGGAGAGTTCCTGCAGGAAGTAGCTGATTTTGTCGTCAGTGAAACATTGGCGGTCACCAAGCGTCTGGCCCTGGGAGACTTCAATGTTTGGGCTGATGATGAATCATCTAGGTTGGGTTATCACTTCCTCCAGATGATGACATCTGGGCAAGTGCTGACTACCGTGACACACCAGGGTGGTCACATGTTGGACTTGGTCTTCATGCTGGGGCTTGAGATTGATAACCTCAAGACTGATCGGGTCATTTGGTCTGATCATTGAACGGTGGAGTTCTTGCTCAGGGCCCCCCCTGAGATCCTTCCCCCTGCAGAGATGGTAAGCTACAGCCCTTTGAGGGGTTTGACCCCGGAGGGTTTTTTGTCGGCAGTGGGCCTATCTAGTGTGGGCAGTGCACGAAGGGAGAGTGGGTGACACAGTCGCCACCTATAATAGGACATTGGCTGGGGCACTCGACTCCCTTGCACCAGTCCATGTATGACCCAGATCCTCTCACCTGAGGTCCCCATGCTTTGATGGGGAGCTCAGGACAATGAAGATCAAGGGTCAGAGGCGGAGTGCTACTGCTGGTGGAGGACTGGACTGGAGGCAGACAGACAGACTGGCTCTGCGTACACACTATGATGTGTTCCAGGGGGCAAGCAACCATAAGAAGGCAGTGTTCCTGTCCAAGGATATTGCTGCTGGGAAGAACCAACCAACTTTGCTTTTTCAGACTGTGGACAGGCTGTTACATCCTGCTTGTCTACAGCCTTACATCCTGCTTGTCTACAGCCGAAAAAAGCGTTTTCTGAGGCTTTGTGCAATCAGTTTGCTCAGTTCTTCTTGGACAGAGTGTCTGCCATCAGGCAGGGAATTCCACCAGCGAGCCATAGTACGGCTGACAGTGGTCACCTGGATGGTCTACGATGCACTCCGCCGGGTTGGGGGGAGTTTAAACCAGTGGAGATGGCTGATGTCATTGAGGTGGCCTTGAGGCTGAAGCACACATATTGCGAACTGGAACCAGTGCCAACTCATTTCTTAATGGGATGTGTTGACACTGTTGGCCCAGTGTTTGCCTTGATTGTCCAGTGCTGTTTATTGGAGGTGTCTTCCCAGATGCCTTGAAGGAGGCATGGTGAGACGCCTTCTGAAGAAACCATCTTTAGCCCCTGACGTCAAGGCAAATTATCGACCTGTCTCCAACCTTCCATTTTGGGGAAAGTTTGTCAAAAAGATTGTGTCGCAGCAGCTGGGAGAACACCTCATGACATTTGATATCTATGAGCCACTCCAGTCTGGATTTCGTGCCGGACATTGTACGGAAACCGCAATAGTTCAGGTGCACAATGATCTCCTCAGGGCAAGAGACCGAGGAGTGGGGACAATTCTCATTCTCCTTGATCTCTCCTCAGCTTTTGACACTGTGGACCATTGTGTGTTGCTCTACTGCCTGAGGGAATTCTGTGAACTCACCAGCACTATCATCCATTAGTTTGAGTCCTATCTCACAAACAGGATGGAAAGGGTGTTGATGGGGAATTTCTCCTCCTCCCCAGCCTTCTGTCTTGTGGAGTACCTCAGGGATCGGTCTTGTCACCAATGTTGTTTGCTGTGTATATGCTACCCCTGGGTGGGATCATTAGGAAGTACAGTTTGGAGTTTCATTGTTATGCCAATGATACCCAGTTGTATTTATCCTTTGTCCCTGGAACATCCAATGCAGTGGAAGTATTGAACAACTGCCTGGCTGAGATTAATGACTGGATGGCCTGAAACTGGTTGCAACTGAACCCAGATAAGATGGAGGTAGTGGTGGTGGAGTCAAACAGGAGGCATGATAGGAAGGCCACTGGGGCAGATACCAGATTAGTTCTGGGGTCTGTGTCATTGAAGGCCTCCTCCAGGGTGCACGATCTTGGTGTTTTCCTGGATGGTGGATTGACGTTCGAATGTCCGGTGTCGTCCGTTGTCCAGTCCAGCTTCTTCCATCTCAGAAACATTGCTAGGAACAAACACCTGGTTCTGCACCTGGACCTCCCCACCTTGGTACATGCATTTGTGAAATCTAGGCTTGACTACTGTAATGCACTCTATCTCTGGGTCTCTGGGGATGCCCTCTGTTGACTGCAGCTAGTGTAGAAAGCAGCCACCAGGTCGTTGACGGGACAGTCAAAATACTGTCACGTCACCCCAGTGCTGTGTGAACTGGACTGGCTGCCTGTTTGATGGAGGGTACTCTTTAAGGTGGGTTTGCTCACCTTTAAGGCCCCACATGGACTGGGCCCTGGCTGCCTGTTGAACCTTCTAACACTTGCTGCCCTAGTTCGCTCCCGTCAATCTTCCTCTAGGGGCCTTCTGGTGATTCCCAGGATGAGGTTAAAAACTGCCGGCTACAGGGCTTTGAGAGCCGCCGGCCCCTCCTATGGAACTCACTTCCTTCATCTGTAAGGGAGGCCCCTTCAGTTGGGGCATTCAAAGACCAGCTTAAAACCTACTTATTTAGCCAGGCATTCCCAGACACGGTCTGGTAGATGAATATTTCAGCTATTTTAGATATTTATATGGGGTTATTTTTAAATCTTGCTGACATTAGACCCTCATGTCACTGTGTTATTTTAAATATTTATTGAATGTTTATTTTTTCTTGTGTTTAAATGTTTATGTCTGATTGTACGGTGCCCAGAGCCTCTGGGATTGGGCGCCCAAAAAATAAAATTTGCCTTGCCTTAAACTGAGGTTCTTCCTGCCCATCTCTGGTCATTGTCAAGGTGTCCTGGCCAAATTTCCCCATTCACTAAAAATGCCACCAACAGCTTAATCTGGTTCAATTTCAGTTAATTATCATCTGTATCTCTCCTCCACTCCCCAGGATGAGAGGCTGAAAATAGGCAAAATTGTCTAGCCCTCTTTTCCCAGTCAACAAAAACTAAAATAAAAAAAAAAAAAGATGAAAGTAAAAGATCCCATGTAACTTATCGAAGAAGAGCAGGGGAGTTTCTTCGGTATCATGGCCAACATTACCCGTCATTTAAACAGGTCTGTGCAACTCAGCCCCTAGAACACACCTGTAAACAAACTATCGTAGCTTAGGGTGCTTTTCCTGATCCATAAATAAAATTATTTGTCTTATTTCTGTCTTAAGTCTAGCATCCCTCATTTGGTCTCTGTGATGGGCTGGCCCAATGATGTAGTGATAACATTCCCTGCTGCTACCCTGGTTCCAATATGGACTAAGATGCCCAATCTGGGACCAGTAGGGGTCAAAATGTATCTCAAACAGAAAGCAATTGACTGCTGGGGAGGATGGCTGTAGGTCACTGAGCATTTGTACACACCTCTGCTGACTGGCTACAGAATAGCATTGGTAAGGCAGTCCATAACAGAGATGTATTTATAATCTGAACATTTATCTTTCTCTCATTTATATCTCCTTGAGAAATAGATCATGTTTTGGATTCTGTAAGAATCTTATTGTCTTTTGTCATATTTACAGTATATAATTCTTTAAGATTTTGGTTAAGGATTAATACAATCAGTAAACATATTAGATTCATTATAGACAGTTTTATTTAAAAAATTAGTCCTCATCTCTAGTTTTTGTCCAGTCATGCGTGTCTTGATATTTAAACAACTTAAACATCTTGAAATCCAATTACGTAGTTTTATCTGTCTCAAATTATCTAATTTGGTTGTTTATCCTTTTTACTTTTTTCAAATTGCTGTGACTCCTTGAAGTCATCGTTCACAATTACAGTATCTATGATTTTAGATAACTATTTTAAATTACACTACCATGGACCAGATTGTTTGGGGACATTTTAACCTTCTGACACTAGACAGTAGACTTTTATTTTGGTTTTTCTTCCCTTTTCAGCATTTTAATCACTCTTGCTAGTTCTTATGACTTCCAACTGATTATTGCATTTCCGAACAGAGTTTAGAAGTAATCTCTGTGTGTTGTAAAATATACAGAAGGACTTTGCTCTGTATCTATTTATTTGTTATTTAATTATTGAAATGTTTCACCAGGAAAGTCACAATGAAAAACAAATTGCTCATCTCCTGGTGCGTCCTGCGGGGGAGGATTATAGGGAGAATAAACATACAACTTACAAAGCATACATCAAGCAACATTCAAACAATTAGCACAATTATACAGTGAAACATGACATATTAAACAGTGTAAAATATAACAAGTAATGTACATTGTAGTGCTGTAATAAAATACAATTGTATTTATTTATTTCAAAAGTTTTATCAGGAAAGGCATATTGAACTGGTAACAGCTCAGTTCCAGATACATCCTGCCTTGGCATTGACAACAGGACTGAAAGAAAGATGTGGTCCCTCTCTCATTTTTTCTTGGCTATGTCATTGCAGTTGACTGAAATATAACAAGTTACTTATTCAAGAGGGCTAAGCCTTGAAAGCCACCTTAGGGGACTTTTATCTCCCAATTGTTACATTTTTATTTATTTATTTTGAATTCTGTTCTTTTTCCATCAGCTTTCCCCTAACCCCGCAAACAGGGTTGGTCCTGCTTCACATGCTCGGGACTGACCCCCCTGAATGGGGCCCCTGAGTTAGGTGGACAGAGGGGTCAGCACCGGAGCCAGCTCATTAGCAGGGAGCAGGCTTTTTTTTTTCCTAGGTTTTTCCAGGGCAGGGACATGCAATGACAGCCAGCATCTGCTCTGCCTCCTTATGTTCAGGGCGCTGATCCTTGCAGTACTCCTAGTTTCCACTGAGGTCCAATTGTGCTAGACACACAGCCCCTTCCCCGGAGCAGGAGAGCAGTCCTATGGGCGCTCAATCCTGCTCCCCCCAGCTGGCCTTCCAACACCTGGATCCGTTCCTGAACCCGGGTCATCGGTGCCGCAGATGGCAACCATGCCTCTGTACCAGCAGACCAGCCAACTGTTACATTTTTACTTAGCATTTTATTGTTATATTATTAAATGGGTACTAGGAATCCTGAATACTGATTGGTCAAGTGTTGCTTTCAGCTGGCCATTATCCCAGCACAACGTCCCCGGTGAAAGTAGCTCATGGCAGTCAGTCCTCCTTATCAGCAATCAGCCATGTGAAGTCATTCTCTGCTGTTGTTGACTTCCCACTCACTATCCCTGACTGACTGCCGCAACTCTACCTCCCCCCTCCCCCATGAACAGTGGCAGTCCAGGTCCATTGTAATTTTTCTTGCCCTGCTCCCACTTTAAATGCAGATAAATTTAAACACTTCTCTTCACTTTTCCTGTTTTTCAAATCACCAGTGTTTCTACTCACCACCACCACTACACTGCTCTGGCTCCTCACCATGAGATGGACCACAGCAAAACAGAAAACGTCAACTGCTTCTTAAAAGAACCAGCTGCTCCCTTCAATCTGACCAGCAGCGTGGTGCTGAATAGCGTTCTGCAGCATTGTGTACCCCAAGAGCTAACACTAAATTAACAGTCTCTCTCGGACACCCTGCTATGCAATTTGTGAGGCTGATCGACATCAGAACATGACCGGACCCAGAAATAGTGGAACCAGAACTCAGCAACCACGAGCAGGCACTATTTTTGTCTTTTCCCTTAACTGCTAATAGTTTTTACGTTGCACTAATTTAAAACAGACAAAAATACTTTTAATTTACTAACACTGAACCATTTCATAATCATGATAGTCCTCCAGGGGTCATTATGGTGGAAATGGCCCTTCTCAGTGATGGAAGCACTTCGGCTTTGCCTCATGCTTCAACCCACCCAAGTCGGGCGTTATCCCACCTTAATGCCCCCCAGTCATGCCTTATTGCTTAATTGTCAAAGGTTTCAGTGAAACCCTGGACTAAAATGCTGTTCTCATACCTAACCTCGAATGTATGGAATGTTCTTGAACAGTTATGGTCCAGGAAGTAACATTATTCCCAGATACTGCATATTGACATCACTATATCATATATACTTTAAGACTATGGTTTAGTGATATATTTCAATCATAGATTTTTGCCACCCACTCTCCAAAGTAACTTCTTAAATATTGAATTAACAAGTGGAGAAAATTATTTTCCCAAATTTTCTATATTTCTTTTTTAACCTCACTTAGAATTAAAATCCCTAAATTTAATTTCTATGACATCCTTCTGATTTCTAAGCATGAGACAAGGCAGAGCCTGACCTTAAAGAGGAACTCTCCTTTATAATAAAAAGCTTAAAAGCACTAGATTTACACCAATTATGTTTTAACGTTATCGTTTTTTAGTTATTTGTTATTTTGTTGGCTTTCCCTTGGTGTTGGTCTACTAAATATTGTAGATAATGCAGCAGTGATTTTACTGAGTCTTTCAAAATGTATCTGCCTTTCCCCTACTAACCATACAATTGCTGTTTGTGACATCACAGTCTGTTGCCATGATGAGCACTATAATGTCATAAACAAAGGCACTGTGAGGTTAACGCTCGAGTGTGATTTGTTCCCATAGTGTGGCACTCAGGGCAGCGCTGCCCCTGGGGCAGCACGCTTTAGCTCCTCCTCCAGCTTACTCCTATTGGTGGATTTCGCCCACTGGCAGCGCTACCCCTGGGGCAGCACCCTCGCACTCCACCTCCCACCTCCCAACTATCCCTATTAGTGGATTTCATCCACTGCCCCCAGGGCAGCAACCAGTGGCTGTTACTTCCCACAAATCTGATTGCTGCAAGTCTGAGGAATTGAGGGTTTTAGGTGTAGATGAAAATGTTATGGAAATGCTCACCCTAGCAATGTGCACTGCTAGTCTTTGAATTTTGGTGGCTCAAGGAGTATGTATGTCTGTATCCAAAAGAGACAGACTTCAAGGGTTCAAATCTTAACCAGGGAGATTTTTTTGTGCTTTGTGTCAAACTCAGTTGTGAGCATTTAATCATATAAGTGTCACAAATCATTACCTTCTTTTAACATTACTATATTAAGACAGACGTAAGTGAAAGAATATATTTTATTTATAAATTGTACTAAATGGGGCAGTGCCATGATGATTGGTTACTGGCGCTGCCCTGGGGTAGTGCCATAATGGTTGGTTTCTGTTGACTGCCTCTGGGGCAGTGCTCTTGCTGCCCCTGGGGCAGCACCTGTGTAATTGGTTCCTGTAGGCTGCCCTTGGGGCAGTGTCCTCACTGCCCCTGGGGCAGTGCCTGTGTAATTGGTTCCCATGGGCTGCCCCTGGGCAGACACAAATGTCTGTGCCTCCTACCCTGGTAGTGCACACGATGCCTATGTCTGGCACCAGTCATCCCTGTGCCACCATTTTGAGTCTGCGGAGATACCCAGTGACCATCTTGTGGGTGAGTGGAAAACAGCCACAAACAACGTGCCCACATGGCCGCATAATGCAGTGATGGTGGCTGTACAGGAGGTGGCCCAGTAGAAGTGTGCTGCCACAATGGCTGACAGCCATGTGACACATAGGATGGGGGGAGGGAGGGAGGCAGAGATGGTACCGGAATAGGACTGACATTGAACAGATGTGGAATGCTGCTGTGGAAGGGTGTACACGTGATGGAGTGCAACAAGCACAGACAACAGGGGCGTTGCCAGCCAGTAGGGGCCTGTGACAATGTGTGATGTGACGGGTAGAGTACTGTGATGCATTGGAAGGGGACAGTTCTGTGTGTCACATTCAGGCTGTAGTGTTGCCATGCCCTACACACCAAATGCCAGGAAGGTCCTGTCAAACTAATCTCATAGATTTTTTTGACTGGGTAACCAGAGTGGTGGACCAAGGGGGGCAGTTGATGTCACCTACCTTGACTTCAGCGAAGCTTTTGACACTGTTCCACATAGAAGATTGATAAATAAGCTGGGTAGGCTCGGGGTAGGTCAGAAGTTGGTCAACTGGGTAGCAAACTGGTTGACGGGCCGAAAACAGAGAGTGGTGGTAAATGGTATACAGTCAAAAGAGATGCAAGTCACAAGTGGGGTACATCAGGGATCAGTCCTCTTCAATATCTTCATTAGTGACATTACAGATGGACTAGAGGGTAAGGCTTGTCTGTTTGCAGATGACACCAAGATCTGCAGCAGAGTATCCAGATGGGGTGGGCAGAATGAGAAGAGATCTGGATAAACTAGCAAAATGGTCAGAAAAGTGGCAACTGGGGTTTAATGCAAAGAATGCAAGATCATGCACATAAGGAAGAGAAACCCTGGAAGACACCTATAGGCTGGGAGGGAGTTGCTAAGTCACAAAGGAAGAAAGAGACTAGGCATCACCATCACTGATGACCTGAAATCATCCAAGCAGACCTCTAAA
Organism: Neoceratodus forsteri; assembly: GCA_016271365.2. Lineage (NCBI taxonomy): Eukaryota > Metazoa > Chordata > Ceratodontiformes > Ceratodontidae > Neoceratodus > Neoceratodus forsteri. Next base: position 766,639,630 of record CM057451.1, read on the forward strand.
GTAGTAGAGTGAAGCTAGGGGATGTTAGGGTGTATTAGTAGGGGTATCACAAGTCGTAAGAGGAGGTAATAATCCCACTTTACAAGACACTGGTTAGGCCCCATCTGGGTACTGCGCAGTACTGGAGGCTGCACCTGCAAAGGACATTAACCAAATTGAGGCTGTCCAGAGAAGGGCAACCAAAATGGTGCAGGGACTGCATCAGAAGACATATGAGGACAGATTAATGGAGCTCAATATGTATACCCTTGAGCAAAGGAGGGAGAGAGGTGATATGATCGAAACATTCAAACACCTTAAGGGCATTAACAAGGTGAAAGAGTCTAACATGTTTCAATATAAGAAAAATAGCAGGACAAAAGACACAGCATGAGATTAGAGGAGGCTGATTAAGGGAATGTGAGAAATTCATTTTCACAGAAGAGTGGTGGATGCATGGAACAGCCTACCTCAGGAAGTGGTGGATATGAATACAGTGCAGGGCTTCAAACAGGCATGGGATAGGCATAAGGGAGCAATACAGATGAGTATGAATAGATAGGCCACTGACAGAGCAAAGGCAGATGGCACATTTATAAGGTAGAAAAGAAATGGGCAGACTGGATGGGTCTTGCAGTCCTTATCTGCCGTCAACCTCTATGTTTCTATGTTTCTATGATAGTGGACAAACTACAGCTGAGAAATGCTACGAGATGTGCAAAGAGTATGCAACTGGGACACTGTGTCTGGTGTAATGTGCAATGATGTCAACCAGCTGAAACTGATCTTGGTGGAGCATAGAATGCCATGGATGTGTACTGTAGACGAACATATCACCGTCCTCCACACAGGAGACCGTGCATACCCCCTCAGGCCGTGGATGTTCACCCCAATACTGTGGCCCACGTCTGATGCAGAAGAGAGGTACAATGAGGCACACACGGTGATACGGAACATCATAGAGTGTGTGTTTGGCATGCTAAAGATACAGTTCAGATGCCTGGACAGGTCCAGTGGTGCCCTACAGTATGGCCTGGACAAGGCCTGTGGCATATTCCTGGCCTGTTGCATAGATCATGGAATGTTTGTCCAGGTCCTGGAGGGTGACAGTGAGGAGGACATGGAGCCGCAGGAAGAGGGTGAGCATCTACTGCAAAACCGGAGGAACCCAAGATTGGCCCTGGTGGGACGGCGGCACAGGGACACAATTGTGCAAGAACATTTTGGACCCTGAAGGTGAGTAATGCAGTCATCCATGACATTGCAGGCATGCACACAGGCACAGTATATGTGGGAGCACAGTGCACTTCACGGCAATGTACAGGTTGAACCAGTCAGCCCTGTGTGATGTGCAGACAGGTGTGCTGAGGCCACATGCACACATGTCCACAGGAGGGACAACAAAGCCAGTGATGCGCAATGGTAGCTGAAGTGGATTGGCATGGGTCAGAGGAAGACCACTGGCACAGTCCCACAGTGGTTTGCCACAAGTGCACTCATCATGTCCATGTCATGCCCATGACACCATGGCCCTCATCCATGTCCCAGATATCATCCAAACAGTGTGACAATGCCACAGGGATGTGTAGGTGGGGCAGCCACCATGGACACATACATGGCCTCACCCCACAGGCACAGGTGACTTCAAAGAGGATCAAGGTCAAATGTGGTGAGGCTTCTGCCTCTGAAGGGGTCGACCCATAGCAAGAATAGCTATACATCTAGGTTGCTGTGGAGGCAGACACTGTAGCCAGGGGTGGGTGGGGTCCAAGGGCAGGGGACAGGGTGCTACAGGCACTCGCGGCCACTGTGTGGTGTTTGGGGGTACTGGTGTTGTGCACTGTGCAGCATGTGGTATAGGCACACACATGCAGCTGATGTTACAGCACCCTCCCGTGATTGCCTCCGCACCACTAGAAGCCTGAAGTAATGTCAGCGCGTAACAAGCAAAATGATCCTATGATCTCCATATGGCAGACAGAAGCTTACTCCTCATGGAGACATAACCACACCAGCAGCCTCTGCACAGCATCATGGAGTGCCACCTGGCTCTCCATGGAGGCCCTCAATAGTCTCATGTGTTCCAGCAGCTCGTCGTCCAGGGCCATGTGTCATTGTGCAGAGGTAGGCTGTCGAACTGGGGGGGTTGCCTGCCATGTGACTGCCACAGCATCTGGCTGCCGCACGGCTTGCCACTGGGGAGGTGGGGATGTAGTGCGTGCATCCATAATGTGCGCTGGAGCTGTCTGAACACACAGCTGGTCAGGCTGTGGTTGGTCACCTGTTCCCTGTCACTGGGCAGCAATGCACCTGGGTTGCACCTCAGCAGGCTGCAACAGGCACCTCCACCTATGCGTGGCTAACTGCAAGCGGTGGCTCACCTGCTATGCACGTGCCAGCCCTGGATGGCTGCTCAGGTGGCATGTGCAGCATGTGGGGAATCTGTATGGGCCACATGGGGGGCAGTGTCGGGGATGACATTGTCGAACTATGTGACGTCATCATCTTCAGTGTCTTAGGCAAGCATCCAGAGCTGCGAGGAGTGCCTTAGCTGTCAGGGTGATGGTCTCATCATCATCACCATCCACACCCCCATGTGTGCAGGTCCACAGCTGTGGACACCACATCGCCATCGCTGTGGGCACAGATACATCGCCATGCTGTATGTGCAGCTGTACCCATGGAGCTCTGGCATTTCCAAGATGTCTCAAGCAGCAAAAGGTTTTGGCACACACAAAACTCTTCAGAGAAACGCACAAGGTTAAAAACTCATTTAATAAAAACCACACAACAAAACGAGGTTCCTGACATGTTTCGGACTGACCACACAGTCCTTTTTCAAAGGTTTAAAAGGACATCTACAGAACGCAACACTTATATCATACCATCAATTATCTAAAACAGGTACAATTAATTATATCAATCATTCCAAACAAGTATCCCTTTGAGACTACTTAATTAAAAAGATTTTTTTACATCCACAGAACAACTGTCATTTAAACGAGTGGCTATCAGGCTCCTTTAAATACATGGCAATAGATAAAGTAAATAGAAGCCCAAGAGGTGGAGACTATAACAATTTAGTGTTAAAAAGAGAAAACTTTTGGATTTTAACTCTGAAAGCAAATATAAGTCCAGGATTGAATGGCCCATTGGAACTGCATTCATATTTAAAAGATCGAAAATAAATGATTATTCTGTATTTAACAGTGTGAATTAAATAGAATTTTTAAATGTGGTTTTGATCCCTGTAATAATACTAGTTGAGTATTCATTGTCTTATTGGAGTTGGGGTATCTGACTGATGTGTTGTTTCTTTTCCTTGTTCCCCCTCCCCTTGCCCCCCCTTTTCTATCCTGCATTTTATTTGATGATTATCCCTCTGTTTTCTGATTTAAACTGTTTATGTGCTATGTAGTCTGTATTTTTAATATAGAAATGATAATTTTAAGTGTTAGGATTTGTTATTTTGCTTTAGAATAGATTTAGTTTTAAATGGCAAGAGATTTGTAACTGTTTAATGACAGTTGTTCTGTGGATGTAAAAAATCTTTTTAATTAAGTAGTCTCAAATGGATACTTGTTTGCAATGATTGATATAATTAATTGTACCTGTTTTAGATAATTGATGGCATGATATAAGTGTTGTGTTCTGTAGATGCCCTTTTAAACCTTTGAAAAAGGACTGTGTGGTCAGTCTGAAACATGTCAGGAACCTTGTTTTGTTGTGTGGTTTTATTAAATGATTTTTAACCTTGCTGCTTTCTCTGAAGAGTTTTGTGTGTGCCAAAACCTTTTGCTGCTTGAGATTTCTTGTTGGTTTTGTAGCACCACTTCCCAGTGCACACTCATTTGGAAAAAGCATTTCCAAGATGTGACTGTGCTGTGGAAACAAAAGAGGAGGGCATGGTTAGGGATGCATGGCCATGGCAACATTACCATAATATACACATGTAGGTGCACGTGCAGGTCGAAATACACACGGCATGACATGTGAGCAGACACATGGCAGAACATGCTAGAATGCACACAGATGGAGTGCAGGACCAGACATGACCTGTAACATGCATACTCACAGTGCAGCGACAGCCGACCACCCATTTCAAACCCCCTACTGAGAAAGCCTCCACAACCACATGGCTGAGGGTTGTGGCAATGAGTGCCTCCTGTGGTGTCATGACAGGAGCTATGGAGGGTCCACCCGGTTGCCCAAAGGGAAGCATGGGCCTCAGCCAGTAGCTCCTTGTAATGCTGCCGGATGCCACCAATTCACTTTATGCACTACTAGGGAATGCGGTTGTATTTCCCTGTGCATTCATGGCTCTGAAACCTCCCTCCAGCCCTGTTCCGGTTCTATTGTGTCCCACACCTATGACTGAGGATGTCCTCCTACAGCACATAGGTCTCAGTGAGGGCTTTAAGCTTGTCCTTTGTAAAGTTAGGACATTGTTGTCTTAGTGATGCCATACTGGTGCTTTTGGATCAAACAAATAGGGAAAGTCCAGTTAAAATAACATTGCCATGTCAAAAAATATATATGAACAGAACAGGTGCAGACACACAGAAACATGACAGAAATCCTACCTTCAAGGCTGCAGTGCCTCTCGGTGACCTGTGCAGAGCGGTGGCGCAGGCCTGCTCTTAGAGCAATGGTAATGCAAATGAGCTGAATACATTCCAATAATGAGATGCAAATGTGAGGAATGGGCACAGTCTGTGCAATCAGGTTATTTGCATAACCTAGCTGAATATTTCAAAGATGTTCCGTGTGCATCTCATCCATAACCGGGCATTTACGTTTCCTCTGCCATACACTATGACACATTTACATGGCTAGATGCACAATAGATGCCATACGTCACTGCAGTACTCTGGCACACATCAATGATGACAGCGGGTGTTGTATCACGCAGACGAAACCATGTGGTGCACATGCAGGACAGGCGTCTCCGGCACATGGGCCTTGAAATGTTGGATACGGATGGCTGGGGTCGTGGTGGTGGGCAATCCTTCACAAGATACTGTCGCAGTGTTGCCATGCATGCATGGTTGCAGGAGGCGTGACCTTAGTTTGCCATGCAGAAGACACTACCCTGCATGCCCAGTACTGCACCATTGAAGTTGTATCACACATTGCAATGTATATGCCAGCAGCACACAGGATGACCATGTGTGCCAAATTGAGCTATGGACGTGGGAGAGAGTCCTGCAGAAACATGTCCTGAGTGCATGCCCAGCTGCTGCAAGACTAATAATGGCACATGCTACATGCAGGGCATCCATCAGCCAGTGCTCCCAGAGGTGGTAGGAGGTGGAGCTGGCAAACCTAGTGGATCTGCTGGTCCCCAGGGAGGCCAGCTGTTTGAGCAGGAAAAGAGCTGGAGGTGGCAAAAGTCTGCAGTGTGGGCAGGCACTGCCAGTCACCTCAGCAGGTGGGCTGGCACTGCGTGGATGGCTGAACAGTGTTACCACTGGTATGGGGACCTGGGGGATGGGACAGGCACGCCTTGACCACCTCCCTGCCGTGGTGTGACAGGGCAGGGTGCCACACCCAGGTATGCAAGCCAAGTGAATGTGTGCCAATATTGTTGTTCTCATATTACAGGGGTGTGGCTGTGGCTGACACAGTCCAGTGTGAACAGTAGTATGCCATCTGTATCGGACACTGGATGTGGTACACTATGCCATATTATGGTTTGTTGTGGTTGGCACAGTCTGGGCCCACCCACTATAGGGTGCATGTGTACTGCAGTACAGTCCCATGTCCATACCACTGTGGGCACACATGCTGACAGAGGCTGACATGATGCTGTAGCACCTGCAAACAGGCAGCCAGACAGGGTAAGGTGCCCTGGTTCAAGGCATGCAATGGGTGATGGTGTACAGCCTGCATGTCTGTGCAGAACACCTGTGCCAGCCATGGGCATGGTGCAATGTGTGGCCATGGCACTGAGTGGAATGGCTGTAATGCGGTGTGTCGTTGCATGTCTGTCACTCACCACCGTTGCCCATATGCGCCCATGCATGCAGCCTGCCATGTGCAACAGGCACCACAACAGTACATGGTACATGGATATGGTGCATTCTGGCATGAACATGTACTACAGTCCCCTGCTGGGCACCACACATCCTTGTGTAGCACGGTCCACCATTATGTGGCCATGCATGCCAATGGGTGCATGGCACAGCATGGGTGTCAGGTGAGTCACCCGTAGTGCATCCTCATGGTCCTGTGTGCCATTTGCCATGGCATACCTATGGGGCTGCAGGTTTCTGGCTGACATATGTCCAAAAGGTGTCCAGGGTGTGGCCTGGACCCATTCCTAGGACCGTCATGGTATCATTGCCAATACATCCATGTATCTATGTCGTAGTATGTGATGCAGTCCAGGGGCACAGTTTTGACAGGCACAGTCCCACTGTGCTGTGTCCCACCCTGGCATGCCATGATGGACATGCACAGCTGCATGCATGTGGGTCCCTGACATGGCCATGGGGGGCATTGGGCAGCATGGGACATATGGGCAGCTCAATGCCACAGCTATGTGAACCTGTGTCCATCCATTGCATGCCTATGGTTGGTGGTCCACCATCCCTCTGGGTACATGGCCATGACTGTGACCCTGGACAGTGCTGTGCAGCCACTGTGGCCCAACATTGGCAGAACATGGCCATGTACATTTGTGCCATACAGTCCATTGTGGGACTCGAATGTGGATGCCACCATGCAGACAAGGGTGTCCACTGCAGGCCGCACAGGGATGCCCACTGGGAACAGTGTCCATCCTGTGCATTATTTGCCCATGCCGCACACTGGTGGAGCACCATGGGCCAGATGGCACCTGTCAACCTTGTGCCATGGTCCATGGGACACCTGCCATGTAACCAAGGGCCCAGTGTAGGTGTTGCATGCCTAACATGGTGCACCAACATACAGTTTGTTCCATCAACTGTAGCTGTAGTGTGTGGTCCCTGGTGATGTGGGGGGGGGGCACTGAACAGCCATATATCATGCCACTGCAGTGGTATACTGTATACTGGTTACAGGTAGGGGTTTGTGCATTCACTCGTGGGTGTCTGGTTGATGATTACAAAACTGTTTTGTATATGGGTGTAGTGGGGTGGGACAGGTGTGGTACTGCATGATGCCGATTGTGCCTTTGTCACTGTGTTTCCATTGCAGACAGGAGGCCATCCGTCAGGAGGGATGCTGGCAGGTGTGACAAGGAGAGGCTAGCCAGGACAGACAGTGCCAGGGTGTCGCCGCATGAATCATCACGTGAGTATGTATGTGTTACTATGCGTGCCATGTCAATTGTGTTTAGTGTAGCCATTGTTAGTGTCACCCACTGTGGACATTGGTACTACACATGTGTGTGCACATGGCGCACATATACATGGGGGTGCAGCAACCCTGTCCATCGTGGCTGCCCACACCCTGATGTCCACCATGTCAGCCCATGTGCACTATTATGCCACCAACACTGAGCACATGTTTGTCTAGACTTGTGCCACATGACATGTCCACTGGTGCTGTGTGGCCCATAGCCGCGTTGTACTGCCATCTCCTACACAGCTCTACTATACACAGTGCACGCAGGCACATTGGAGTAGGCCATGTGCCACACACTGTGTCCCTTTCATGCTACATGTGGACTGTGCTGGGGCCATGTACACACCTGCCTGTGGTTATGTGGATATTGGGGTCATGGGGGAACCACTTGGTCCATTGTGGTCTGTGGCATGCAGATTGGGCATGTCCAGGCGATGGCCATATCTCACACATGTGGTGGTGGTGGTGTTCTGTTGCCTGGTTCTGCACTACTGACAGACCCAGGGACCCTTCAATATCCAGTGTATCTGGACATAGACACAGACCAACACCACCCGCTTAGTGTACACCACATGACCATGCACATGTGGCACCCAGTGCAGCATGTCCCCTGTTGTGTGGTCACTGGCATGTGTGTGCCCTGCTCTGCTCAACATCCTCTCTGTACTGTGCACTATACGTTTGCAGTACAATGCTGACATCCAGTAGTCATTATCCCCACTGTCACCCTTGCATACCGCATGATACACATTGATCTGGTGATGTGCCCTCATACTATGCCACTGCGGTATGTTGTGTTTCTGGTATGTTACTGTGTTGTGCCCATCTGTGTCATTACAGAGTATTGGTATGGCCATGGCCTTCCCCTGTGTGCAGTATGGGTGTATCCCTGCCTGGTGTGGACTGTGGCATGCACATGGTGGTGGTGGGCAGCCATGGCAGTCTCACAACGGACACTGCATGCGGTGGTGCCATTCCACACACCAATGGCCCTGTGTCACATGCACCTCTGGCCGGGCTATGTGTTGATGTTGTTATCTGGTGTTCACCATTGGCTGTTGCCTGCCTGCCCCTTCTATTGGCCTACACCACCGTGTCACTGTGAGACCTCTGTGTGCTGCACAGCAGTGGGTGTGACAACCCCCATCCCTCATTGGTGACACTGCACGTGCAGCCTTCTGTGTATGTGCCACCATCCACTGTGCAGGGCATGGGCAGAGTCAGAATGGCCCACCTTGTTGCCTGACTATATCCATGTGGGCCCCCTCTGTTGGGTACCAGGTCACTGCATGGCCTCTGTGAATGTGTGTTGTTACGATCCTTTTATTGATCATACTAATGCGTATGTAGGGCCCTGCCAGTATATGCATGCTGCTGGCACAGTGCTAGGGTATCACATTGGTACAACATAGTGTTCTGTGTGTGTGTTATCCTGGGCTGTCCACTATTGTTTTACACAGTGGGCTCCTTTGCCAATGGTCCAGGTGGGCCCCCTGTACTCCATTCTGGCTCTGGTTACTGTTGTGCCATGGAGCACAGCATTTGGCCTTTGCATTGCCCACCTCCATCCACAGTGTGTGGCAGTCTGTTGTGACACCCTGTGTGCTGGCTGTGCCCGCTGATGGGTGTTGGCCACTCAGTGCCCCCTCTATGACAGGGACATGGCAGTCACCTTGTTCATGGCAGGCCCGCTGCCCCATGCGGTCTGTGCATAGGTGTTCCCTGTGTTGCTATACATGGTTCCATTAGGGGCAGTCTGTGGGTTTGGCATGCCTCCATGGCACATCAGGAATGCTGATTGGATACATGCCCACGCCCATTGCCATGCCCCTGCCACTGTGCCTGATGGGTCGGGTCCCTGTCCACTGTATGTCCAGTGGATTTGTGTGGGGCTGTCCTCCCATGGCTGTGCGGTGTCCACCATTATTCATCTGGCATGCTTTTGCTGATGTCCACTCCTCTATGGACATTTGCATGGCTGTGCTTAGGCCTGCATGTCTCTGGGTGTTGTTCTGGGAAATGACGGTGTCACTTTGTCCACACATGGGTGCATGCTGCATGCTGTCCATCCTTGCCTGCATGTGAGGTCCACTGTGGACAGTTTCATACATCTATGGTGGTGCCTCCAGTACACCTGTGCAAGAGGTCAGTCACCTGTGGCCATCTCACACATGCCTCTGCGTCTGGACAGTGTGCCATGTTGGAGCCACTGTTCATCTGTCACACAGTCATGTGACACTCATCAACATTGCCCTGCACCATGGCGTCTGCATGTTCTGCACTTCCATTGTCTGCTGCCATGCCTGCAACCCATGTGGTGTGCTTCATGACACACATGTCCATAGTACACCAGCAGTCACTGTTACATGCAGCACTGTGGCAGGACCTGTGCAAGCACATCGTGTATGCATGGCTGCACATCACCAACATTGTTGGGGCAGGACTTTCTCGCCAGGCATGACATACCATTGTCACTGATGCAGTGTTTTGTTTGTCTGTTTCCTCCTGTAGGACGTGTCCAGCCACTAAGGACAGGAGCCCGGAGACGGAGACAGCAGATGGGACGAGCCACCAGAGGGGTGCCTAATGGAAGCAGCTTCTTCTACAGCATCTGCTGGACCAGTAGGGGGCCATGCTGTGGGCCATTTTGGCATTGGAAGGACTGTGACAGCCATATGGCTTGCATCTTGTGCACCGCACTACAGGCGGTGTGGTGTCGTGCCCTGTGGGCTACTAGGTGGCACATGTCCCTTCCCACCCACACTCCCACCCAGGCCCCCATCCATTGTATTTAGTTGTGATCTTACCTCCCTTGTCCTCCCTTGTCCTCCCTTTTCCGCATGCCCCTGTACATAGTTGTATACAGTTGTAATATTGCTGGTCGCCTGTTATTTTTTCTGATTGTTCTTGTTTGTTTCCATCCTGTTTGTTTTCCCTGCTGTTTACCCCTGTTTTCTAATGTTGATTAAATTTTGTATTGACTTTTTCACATGGCTGTGTGAAGTGTGTTCTTCCATAGGGATAGTTGCCAGGTGTATGGCACAAGTGCCCCACATCCACATGTGCACAGGTGGGTGTAGGCCTTTGCATCACCCACTGCTCCCTGTCCCTGGAGGGGGGCCCACACTGTGTATGTCCCTGTGTTCCCCTGCACAGGTTGCATGGTGTTCCTGTGGCACATCCATCCTTGTGTTCCATCCTGCTGGTTCCCTGTGGTGGCACTGTGCCATTCTTTGGTGGTAGCACTGGCCATATCTTGCACCCTGTGTGCCCATGTGCCTGTGTCCTACACTGTCAGCGGACATGTCTTGGTGTCAGTGTGGGCCCCATCTGTCGGCTCCTGCTACATGCCAATATGGTGGTCTGCTGGTGATACACTGGGCCATCCATCACACAGGCATGTCTGCAGTGGTGTTGCTCAGCATCGGCCTTCGCCGCTGTCCATTGGTCATGGACATTGCTGTGGTCCCCTATCCATGGCCATGTGTGTGTCAGACCTGGCCAGTGTGCATTGCTTTCCACATGTCTGGTCACATCTGTATGGTGCACAGTGCTTGCCACTCACTGGCCCTGCATCAGGCCCATTTGGCCACTGTGGTGTGCAACTGTGCATTCCCTGTTCCCTGGGCTGCTGCTCTGTTAAGCCACCGCCCTTCTCACATGCAGTTGTGCTTTGTGCTCCTGGCACTGTGCATCAGTCTCTGCCTTTTGTGTGTGGTTCAACCCATATTCAGATGTGGCCTGCTGTGCTGCACATCTTCATTTGCATGATCACACATGTTCGGGATATTCAGTCGAACATGCCAAATCGCACTTGATGGGGCATCTTTTGAATATCCCGTTGTTTTGTGCTGGTGCATTTGGATGCATGGAGTATTCACTTGCATGATGCACCCAGTCACTTTTGAATATGGGGCCGATAGACTGTGTTTTACATATTTATTTAGTTAGTTATTGATTCATTCCAAATGTTTTTACCAAGAAAGATGTACACTGAGCTAGTAGCAGCTTTTCCACTCCTGTATGGACATCTGCACAGCTGTGCTCAGGCCTGCATGTCTCTGGGTGTTGTCCTGGGAAATGACGGTGTCACTGTGTCCACACATGGGTGCATGCTGCATGCTGTCCATCCTTGCCTGCATGTGAGGCCCACTGTGGACAATTTCATACATCTGTGGTGGTGCCTCCGGTACACTTGTGCCAGAGGTCAGTCACCTGTGGTCATCTACACATGCCTCTGCGTCTAGACAGTGTGCCATGTAGGAGGCCACTGTTCATCTGTCACACAGTCATGTGACACTCATCAACATCGCCCTGCACCATGCGTCTACATGTTCTGCACTTCCATTGTCTGCTGCCATGCCTGCAACCTATGTGGTGTGCTTCATGACACATGTCCATATTACACGGCAGTCACTGTTGCATGCAGCACTGGCAGGCCCTGTGCACAGCACGTCACGATACACGGCTGTACATCACCAACATTGTTGGGGGGGCAGGACTTTCTCGCCAGGCATGACTGACCATTGACACTGATGCAGTGTTTTATTTGTCTGTTTCCACCCATAGGACGTGTCCAGCCACTGAGGACGGGAGCCCGGAGACAGAGACAGCAGATGGGAACGAGCCACCAGAGGGGTGCCTAATGGAAGCAGCTTCTTCTACAGCATCTGCTGGACCAGTAGGGGGCCATGCTGTGGGCCATTTTGGCATTGGAAGGACTGTGACAGCCATACAGCTGCATCTTGGTGCACCACACTACAGGCGGGTGTGGTGCCATGCCTCTGTGGGCACTAGGTGGCACATGCCCTTCCCACCCCACACTCCCACCCAGGCCCCCATCCATTGTATTTAGTTGTGACCCTACCTCCCTTGTCCTTCCTTTCCCCACATACCCCTGTACATAGTGGTATACAGTTGTAATATTGCTGGTTGCCTGTTATTTTTTCTGATTGTTCTTGTTTGTTTCATCCTGTTTGTTTTCCCTGCTGTTTACCCATTTTCTAATGTTGATTAAATTTTGTATTGACTTTTTCACATGGCTGTGTGAAGTGTGTTCTTCCATAGGGGTAGTTGCCAGGTGTATGGCACAAGTGCCCCACATCCACATGTGCACAGGTGGGTGCAGGCCTTTGCATCACCCACTGCTCCCTGTCCCCGGAGGGGGGGCCCACACTGTGTATGTCCCTGTGTTCCCCTGCACAGGTTGCATGGTGTTTCTGTGGCACATCCATCCTTGTGTTCCAACCTGCTGGTTCCCTATGGTGGCACTGTGCCATTCTTTGGTGGTGGCATTGGCCATAGCTTGCACCCCTGTCTGCCCATGTGCCTGTGTCCTCACTGTCAGCGGACATGTCTTGGCGTGTAGTGTGGGCCCTATGTGCCGTTCCTGCTACATACCAATATGGTGGTGTGCTGGTGACACACTGGGTCATCCATCACACAGGCATGTCTGCAGTGGTGTTGCTCAGCATCGGCCTTCACCGCTGTCCATTGGTCATGGACATTGCTGCGGTCCCCTATCCATGGCTATGTGTGTATCAGACCTGGCCAGTGTGCATTGCTTTTCACATGCCTGGTCACATCTGTATCTGTACACAGTGCTTGCCACCTGCTGGCCCTGCATCAGGCCCATTTGGCCACTGTGGTGTGCAACTGTGCATTCCTGTTCCCTGGGCTGCTGCTCTGTTGACCACCGCCCTTCTCACATGCAGTCGTGCATTGTGCTCTTGGCACTGTGCATCAGTCTCCGCCTTTTGTGTGTGGTTCAACCCATATTCAGATGTGGCCTGCTGTGCTGCACATCTTCATTTGCATGATCACACATGTTCGGGATATTCAGTCAAACATGTCCAGTCACATTTGATGGAGCATCTTTTGAATAGCCCATTGTTTTGTGCTGGTGCATTTGGATGCATGGAGCATTCACTTGTGTGGTGCACCCAGTCACTTTTGAATATGGGGCCCAAAGTCTGTGTTTTACTTATTTATTTAGTTAGTTATTGATTCATTCCAAATGTTTTTACCAAGAAAGATGTACACTGAGCTAGTAGCAGCTTGTTTCCAGCTGCATCCTAGGGAGGTGAATTAAGTAGACAGTAAAATGGCTACAAAAGTAAAAATACTTTAACACTGGAATGGCCAAAACAAAGGTGCTTAAAAAATGTTAAAGCACCGGCCCAGTGGTGCTGGGCAATACAGGATTGCCTGTCACACTGGCGACGTAGCTTCACACCTGAACCCAGGACAACAGGTGTGGCGGCTGGCAGGAGGATTAAGAGCATCCTCTGGATGCTTTTCTCCCCGGGGGCTCTGAATGCATCACCTTTGGCAGCTCCTCGTGGCAGGCTCAGCATCACGCTTGCGGTGTGGGTGACCACATGCCGCATGCGTGAGTGCCAGGATGCTGCGGCGGCATCTCAATGGGGCAGGAAGAGCAATATCAGAGAAAATGGCCACCCATGCCAGCTGGATGATGGCGGCCCACCTCCCTCACTCACGAGGCTGGAAATCCCCTCGCCGTCCCTGTAGCCAATGTAGATGCAGGAGGTGCCTCCCCTCCCAGTTGCCCCCACAGATAGGGCCCCCCCCGATGAAGGGATATGTTGGGACAGTCAGACAGCAGATGAAGGAGCAGCAGATGACAGAACGGGGAGAGTGGTGGGGTGTGAACAGGCCACCTGAAAGAGTCAGCAGCTGGGCAGGCTTGGTGATAAACAGATAATACAACAAGCATTTGTCAATGCCCAATATTTGCTTGCTGGTATTAGCATCAGAAATGCAGGAGTTAGAGAGATGCAGAATAGGAATGGCAGTGAAGTATTGAACTTCACACCAACCCCACCTCTACCCTGCAGAGATGGACAGGCATTGGGGTATGCGTTTTGGTCATCGCCCATAACGTTCATGCCATTTCAATTCACCCTATCCTGCAGACACTGACACGTGTTGAGGTGTGCCTTGGGGTGTTCGGCTGTACAGTCACCCCATACCATAAGGACATACACTGAAATGGGTACAGTATAGAACAGGGTGAACTCTGGGCTGAAGAGTTCAAGGCACACCTCAATGCCTGTCACTGGCTGCAGGATGGTGGGGTGGGGGTGGAATGGCATGAGCATTACAGTCGGCAATCCAAAGGCACACCCCTGATACCTGTCATTCTGTACAGGGTGGGACGTTATGGTTAAACACCCTAATGCCCCAGGCGTTTGTTGGTATTTGCACTACAAATTTTCAACATGGCCTTTTTGTGACCCCCACCTCATGAAAGCATTTGAGACCTCTTCTCATGAACAGCGGCACTATGATTTTGTTAATGTGTCCCGAACTTTGAGTTCCCACAGCGACCGTGCCATTCTGCACCAGATGTACGAAAACACAGATCAGGCAGGATGTGAAGAATGACAGCTATACCATTCATGGGGAGGTATGAAGTGATGCCAATGTTGAAAATCTGTAGTGAAAATATTAAAAATACTCGAACTTCTGGGCTTACGTGGAAACTGTGCAACACATGCACGTAACACAGTCATTTAGTGGAATTTTTTCATAAAATTTTCAGCATAGGCATTTTGTGACCTCTGTTCATGAACAGCGTCACTATGATTTTCCTAATCTGTCCCGAACATTGATTTCCCACAGCGACCGCGCTATTCTGCACCAGATGTCTAAATGCATATTTCGGGCAGGATATGAAAAATTATAGCTGTACTGTTCATAAGGAGGTGTGAAAAAATGCCAGTGTTGAAAATCTGGACTGAAAATAGTACAAATGAGCGTAATTATGAGAGTGAGTGGAAACTGCACAACGTATGCTCGTAACACAGTCATTTCATGGACTTTGTCACTAAATTTTCAACATAGGCATTTTAGCACCTCTGCTCATGAACGGTGTCACTGATTTGTTTTTAGTCTGTCCCGAACACTGACTTCCCACAGCGACCACGCTATTCTGCGCCGGAAGCACGAAAACACATTTTGGCCAGGCTGTGAAAAGTGACAGCTGTACTTGTTCACAAGGAGGTGTGAAAAATGCCAGTGTTGAAAATCTGGATGAAAATATTACAAATTCGCCGGTTATAAGTATGTTGAACTGCGAACGCATGCTTGTAACACAGTCATTTTATGGACTTTCGCTACCAAATTTTCAACATAGGCATTTTAGGACCTCTGTTCATGAACAGTGTCACTGTGATTTTCTTAATGTGTCCCAAACACTGATTTCCCACAGTGACCGCGCTATTCTGCCCTGGAAGTGCGAAAACACATTTCGGTCAGGATGTGAAACTTTTTTTTTTTAAATTGAATTACTTTATTCATTTTATGCAACTATTAAGAAAACAAAAACAGAACAATCCAACATGAAATACAGGGCATGGAGCAATGGTTAAAGTCAGGATGTGAAAATGACAGCTGTACTGTTCATAAGAGGTGTGAAAAATGCCAATGTTGAAAATTTGAGGAAAATATTACAAATTCAGCGAATTACAAGCATATGTGGAAACTGTGCAATGCATGCTCATAAAACAGTCATTTTTGGATTTTTCACCAAATTTGCAACATAGGCTTTTGAGAGCCCACCTCATGAACACTGGCACTGTTGTTTATAATCGGTCCCGGAAGGTGATTCTGCGCAGTGACCACAAAATCACCTTCGGGACTGAATAACACCATGATTGTGGCTGAATTCATGAGGAAGGGCTCGAGTAACTCATGTTGAAAAATTTGCGCCAAAATTCCCAAAATGCCTGAGATATCCACCAAAGTTGAAAAACCCTATTTATGCCATTATACAGCTTGCCGGCATTTCTTCAGTTTGGCGTCAGCTTTGAAGAGTGCAGATGTGTTCCCGGTCCACCAAAGATCATCGCACCAGGCTGCAGAAGTAAGAATGGGGTGAGGAGGGGTGTGGGGAGGTAGGGTGCGCAGTGGGTGGGTGCGAGTTGGGGGAGGGGACAGTGACCAGCGTGGGACCGTTTCCTTTGTTTCAGGGAAAAACAAAAAGAAAAAGACGTTGTGGGAAGGTTTTTTTTCCCCCAGGCTTGCTTTCAGCACACTGGGGTGGGCTCCCAGTGTGCCACCTGCCTTTTTTGGGTTGGGGTATTTAAGTCAACGGGGTTTGGGCCCCCCATCGACAAAGAATGACTGCTGGGGGGGCATGATGCCGAGGGATTGGGCACCCCTCAGCACACAACAAATGGGGAGGGTTACATCATGCCAGCAGGAGTAGGCTCCCTGTCAGCAAATGAACTGGAGTCGGGGCATGCGGATAGGGTGATTGGCCAACCCAGTTCGGCTTTCATGGGGCTGAGAGGTGGCTTTTTTTTTTAGAAAACTGTATTTCATTGTGCAGCTGCTTTAAAATAATTATAACTTAAGTTGATATTAGGAAAAGAACAATTAAAATAAGAAAGGCAGCATACATTGCAAAGTTTCAGCTGCAATTAATAAAAAATATTAACATAACTGACAAATGTACTTTTCTAGGTACCTCTTATGCTGCTCACCATGAGTGTTTATTTATTTTCTCGATCCTAACCCTTACCAGGTCTACAATGCTACATCTCAGCCAAAGTCTACCCAATTTTCTGAGTGATCACTCCCCCGAGATCGCTGGAGCAGCTTCATAGGGGAGGGAGCTGGACATCATTGTCCACCTAGGGACAAATGACCTGGCTGAGAATAGGATCAGAGCAGTGCAGGGGGGTTGTGGAGTTGGGAAGGGGTCTTAGACAAGTAGCATGCACGGTAACCTTCTCGGAGGTGCTGCCATGGGCTATGGCATGGGTGAGGCTAGGGTGCTCCACACCATGGGATTCAATCAATGGTTGAAAAACTGGTGCAGAGCTCAGGGTTTTGGCTTCACTGGGGACTGGGAGTCCACCTGGAGGATACAGGCCTATACTAGGCAATGGTCTGCATTTGTCCAGGAGGGAACCAGGATCCTAGGTGATAGGTTTAAATGCTTCATTGGCAAGCATTTAAACTAGCCAAGGGGGGGGAGGCACTGAAAAGGAGCAGGAAAATCCCAGCCTCCCCCCCCACAAAACAGGGTAGTAGTGAGGTAAACACCAAAACAGAGAAGTCAATAGGAAGAAGGGCAGTAATAAATGGAGAAAAAGACAAAGGCAGGAAGGACAGGGATGGGGCTAAAAGGAGTAAGGTCATCAAATAATTGAGGGCAATGAGTACCAATGCCCGTAGTCTGGGTAACAAGCTCCCCTAACTAGTGGCCTTGATGGAAAAGGGAAGCCTGGATATCGTGGCAGTCACAGAAACATGGTACACAGAGAACCATGACTGGGATGTCAACATACCAGGGTACACAATCTACAGGAGGGACAGGAAGAGTAGAAGAGGAGAAGGATAGCTTCATGCAAGGGAGGGATCAAAGTAATGGAACAAAAGGGTAAACAGGGAGGAGAGGAGGCACTGCGGGTCACCCTGGAGACAAGAAATGGCACCACAATCCACACTGGAGTTGTATACAGACCCTCATCTAAGGGAGGAAATAGACAAGGAAATGATGGCAGAAAAAGGAGATATTGTTGATGGGGACCTGAATATGCCAGATGTTAATGAGAGCACCTTGCTGGAGCCACATCCAAGAGCAGGGTCATTCTTGATGACCTACAGAGGCATGCCTCAGACAGCTTGTGTTGGCGCCACTCGGGAGGAGCAGTCTTAGACCTGGTACTCTCAAATGGGGACAGAGAGAGGAGCTCAGATTTAGAAGTGGGTGGTTATCTTGGAACAAGTGACCACCAAACAGTGTGGTTCACAATAAACACAGCCGTGAAGTCAAGCCATACAAATGTGAGGTACTAGACTTTAGGAGGGCTGACTTTGACAAAATGGGAGCGTGCCTCAGAAAAGCACTAGTAAATGGGCAAGAAGGAGGGGTAGAGGAACAATCAGGAAACATGAAAACTGCCATCACAGAGGCAACAAGCCTTTGTGTGAAGCAAATAAACAAATAAAAATGAAGGAAAAAACCACTATGGTTCTCAAAAGAAGTGGTGGGGAAGGTTAGGAAGAAAAAGATAGCATTCAGGAAGTATAAGGAAACACAGAAGGAGCAGGACAGAGAACTGTACTAGTTAAAGCAGAAGGAAGCGGGGAAGGCAGTCAGAATAGCAAAGGCCCAAACCAAGGAAAAGATAGCCAACTAGGTTAAGAAGGGGGATAAAACATTTTATAGGTACATTAGGGAGCGAAGAAAGACCAGGGAGGATAGTGAGGCTCAATAAAGGGTTAGGGTGGGTGGGCAGAGGGTGACAGTGAAAAAGCAGGGATACTGACGAATATTTCAGCTCAGAATTCATAAAAAGAGGAGGGGGGTACTTAATCCAATCAATAGAAACACTCTGGATAGGGGGGTCGATACCAGTCCATTCACAGAAGAAAGGGTTCTGAAAGAACTCCTGAAACTGAAGGTGGACAAGGCAATGGGACCTGATAGGATTCACCCCAGAATTCTAAAAGAACCAAGGGGAGAACTAGTGACACCACAGACTACCCTTTTTAACAAATCATGGAAGGATGGTGTGGTACCTGAGGACTGGAGGAGGGTGGATGTGATTCCTCTTCACAAAAGTGGGAGCAAAGCAGAGGCAGGAAACTACCTGTTAGTTTGACCTCAGTGGTAGGGAAAATGATGGAATCACTTCTGAAGGAAAGAATTGTTGAGTACCTAGAGCCCAGCGGGGTACAGGACCCAAGGCAGCATGGATTCATAGCAGGAAGGTCATGTCAGACGAATCTAATAGATTTCTTTGGCTGGGTGACCAAAGTAGTAGACCAGGGAGGGGCTGTGGGCATGGCCTACCTAGACTTTAGCAAGGCATTTGACACAGTCCCACACAAAAGATAAATAAACAAGTTAGCCCGCCTGGGAGTGGGTCCCAGGGTGGTAGCCTGGATAAAAAAATTGGCTGAACAACAGGACACAGAGGGTAATAGTAAATGGAGTCTACTCCGAAGAAAGAGGGGTTACTAGTGGGGTACCGGAGGGTTCAGTACTGGGACTGGTCCTTTTTAATGTCTTTATAAGTGACATTGTTGAGGGACTGGAAGGAAAAGTATGCCTCTTTGTAGACGACACAAAGATCTGCAACAGGGTTGATACACAAGGGGGGGTGGAAAGGATGAGAAGGGATCTGGCAAAGTTGGAAGAAAGGTCAAAAGTTTGGTAGCTTAAATTCAATGCAAGGAAGTGCAAAGTAATGCACCTGGGAAACAAAAACCCAGGGGAAGAGTACACAATGGGTGGGGGGGTACTAACAACAACAAAAATGGAAGGGGACCTGGGGGTAGTCATATCAGATGATCTAAAGGTAAGCAAGCAATGTGAGAAGGCAGTAAGGAGGGCTGGGGGATACTGGAATGTATAGGGAGAGGCATCACCAGTAGAAAACAGGAAGCTGTTATCCATCTGTACAGACAGTTGGTGAGGCCCCCTCTGGAGTACTGCATGCAGTTCTGGAGACCCCATCTCCACAAGGACATAGAATGGAGGCAGTTCAAAGGAGGGTAACTAAAATGGTGCATGGTCTGCACCGGAAGTCATACAAAGAAAGCCTAAAAGAGCTTAACAAGTATACCCTCAAGAAAAGGAGCAAGAGGGGGGACATGATAGAAACTTTCAAGTACCTCAAGGGAATCAACAAAGTCCAAGAGGGTAGCATCTTTCAGAAAAAGAGATGTGCAAGAACAAGCGGGCACAATTAGAAGATAGAGGGGAGACGGCTCAGGGGCAACGTGAGGAAGTATTTTTTCACGGAGAGGGTGGTGGACACATGGAACGGCCTTCCTGAGGAGGTCATGGGGTCAAAAACAGTGGGGGAATTCAAGAATGCATGGGACAGACATAAAGCAATTCTGGTGAGAGGTAGGAGGAAGTAGGCTGTCACCTTGATGTACCTGCACTTCAGTGGAATTTATTCCCTCACTTACATATAGTGCCACCCCTCCTCCCTTCTTCCCTGCCCTGTCTCTCCTAAAAAGGGAGTAGCCTGGTATGACCATGTCCCAGTTGTGGCATGTGGTGCACCACATCTCTGTAACTACCACTAGGTCCAGGCGAGCCTCTGCCATGGTAGCTTCCAGGTTGCAGATCTTGTTTCCGAGGCTCCTGGCATTAGCACACATGGTTCTCCACACCTTCTCCCTTACCCAACCAATGCCCTGTGCTTCATGTCCCTGCTTGTTCAAACTACCCCCTGCTGTTCATTCTGTTTTGCTCACCCTATTCCTTTTACCCTTTGATCTGCTTATCTCCCCTTTCCCAGTTGTGTTCTTTTTGCCCTTTTTTCCTTGTCCCTGTCACTGACTCTCTGTGACATTGCTCTTAGGATCTTTCTCTACCCATTGCTGCTTTGGTATCCCTCAGGATCTCCCTTTCTGTCTTTCTGCCATTTGTTGGGAAGACAATGCTGCTTCTCTTGGTTTTTCTGTCACCCCTCCTGGCTAGTTTAAATGCTCATCCGAGTACCATTTGAACCTCCCACTGAGCATTGCAGTCCCCTTTCCAGAAGGATGCAGGTTTTCTGACTTATAGAGGAACCCACCTTACCAAGTTGATCTCCAGTCCCTGATGTAGCCACAGCCCTCCTCCATGCACCATGTCTTCAGCCAGTCATTAAAGGTCCTGGTGTGGAGGTCCCTTGCCTGCTCCCTGCTATTTACAGGTAGTAACTCAGAGAATACCACCATGTGTGCTATCTGTCTGAGGCCCCTACCAAGCTCTCGAAAGTTCCCTTGAACTACCCCTACCCTCTCCCTAACTAGGTCATTTGTCCTAAGATGGTCAATGATATTAACCTCCCTCCCAGGTCTTACTGCCGTAGCGAGCTGTAGGATCCACTACCTGTACCTCCCTACCAAGGCACCCCTCAGGCACCTCACCTCCCTGTCCATCCCTGTCTCAGGCCTCAGTTCTATGACCCTCACTGTGGAGTCCCCCACCAGCAGCTGCTTCCCCCTAGTCTGGGGGCCTCCCAAATTGGGGCCTCAGTTCCTGAGGATTCCCCTCCTCCTCTTCCACTGCAATGGGGAACTCAACTCAGTTGTCCCTCTCTGCCAGTTTGGTGAAGGAGTTCTGCAGTTTCTTTGGTGAAGGGTGTTCTCCTTATCACTTCCCTCTACCCAAGCCATCAGGGTCCATCTGCTACTTCTCTAGCTGGGTATCTTCTGGCAGAGTGGTGGTGGTCCTGGTGGCCCCTGAGCAGGATAGAGAGTCTGCTGAACCTTTGCCAGCTTGGCCCAAAGTCCAACTAACTGTGCTTACAACAGAGGTGAATGTAGAGAGAACAGCACCAGAGAGGTGCATGCAGACGGAACAACACCTCTGCCTCCAGAAAGTCTTTCAAAAAACTGTGGCTCTACATCCATTGCACTGTACCACTGTCATGTCTGAATTTTCCTGCTGTTGTCCACATGTAGTGACTTACCCTAGATAGGATTCCTGCTATCACCTTTCTATCCCTGCAACTCCTATCCCTTCATTTGCCATCCTCATATTCTCCTTATTAACTTACCTAGATAAAGGTTTTCTTGTATTCCTTATCTTAGCCCCCTTCTGTCTCTTGCTGTGTGTTTGCTGCCAACTTCCCTTTACCTGCTATTATCATAAGCTATGTACCTGTTTGTTAACTAATTTGTTGATGACAACTGGTTAAGGAACAGATATGGAGTAGTTAAAATCATACAATTAACCTGCTTCTGCAGGCCTACCCCGGATAGGGAGTAGAGGAAATGCCTTAATTAATCTGACTACACAAGCCAACCCCAGAAAGGAAGCATTGAAATCACCTAATTAACCTGCCTCTGCAGACCTACCCTGTAACATATTCCTTCTTTACACACACCCACATTTCACTGTTTGTCTACTTCTTTCAGCTTCCCAGGCTTACCCCACCACCTCGCCTGTGTCCCTCATGAGAGTCCCTGCAGGCCTGCAATCTGCCCTTCTGGCACTCTGCTGATACCCCATATAGAAACTACATTCCTGCTTTGTGGACATTGTGTTTACCTATGTCTGTATTGTACATGCTCAGTAATTATCACTTGTCATGTATATGATGTTTTTTTATAAATAAAAAGTAAAAAAAAAAAGGATTTATGTAACTGCAGACACTATGTCCCCCAGTGCAGTGTATTTCCAGGTCCCTACTTGTTTCCAAAACTAAAAAGAGGTAAACCAATTTGTCTGGAATTTTTTTTTCTAACGCATTTAACCCATTTTTAGGAAGCACCTCTGTGTGTTTTATACTGCCTGTATTATTTAAGTTTAACTCTGCCCAGTTATGATGCATGAAAGAAACATCGTCATATTTTCCCTTAACCCTTTGTGAGTTTTACCAGGTAGGCAAGATTCTATCTGGTAGCCCTCAAATTTACTGGGTGCCATTCACAATATGCCATTGTAGTATACTCATATTTCCTAGACTTATAAACCCTTTAAAATGCAATTTTCCTTTTTAAATATAATCAGGGTTTTTATGTAGTCATTTGGGACCTTGCAATAAAGTGTGATCTTCTTTGAGGACATCTCTTTCAGCAGGTCACACGTGTAGGAACATCCTGCCATTGGCATTAGATCCACCCAGAGGATTTTCACCAGCAGGTCACCTCAGGACTGCCCACCACAACATCATGTGTTGTGCTGTGTCCTACATAAGTGGGAGTGGCCGCTTCAGTGGCATGCTTCAGAGGTGCATCTGCTGCAGAAATTTGTGAGGCGGCAACTTGGTCTACTGTACAAACCTTCATTAAACATTATAGTCTGGACACTGCCCCTAGACGACATGCTAATTTTGGTGGAGCCATACTACAAGGCCTTCTGTTCTAACCTAGTAGGGATCCACCATCCTTCTTTCCCTACCTCTGTCAACTGCTAGGGGCTTGTTCCTACATGTGTGACCTGCTGCAAGAGATGTACTCAAAGAAGTTCAGTTACATTGGCACTTACCATAACAGTAGATCGTCAAGAGAATCTCTTGCAGCAGGTCATGCCATCGGTTCCATGTCAATTCAGTGCAAACATTTACCGCGTGGCTAATATCCGAGCGGTAATTTCGTCGGCGGCACATATTGCATATAGCAATGTGCTCGCAGACATGAATAGCACAGGTAAATGTAAAGCTACGGGGCACTCAGGGAAGCAGCACATCAATAAATATTCACACCTCAGACTTAAGGGGCAGATTGTGGAAGCAGCACTCGGGGAAGCAGCACATCAATAAATATTCACATCATAGACTTAAGGGGCAGATTGTGGAAGCAGCACTCAAGGAAGCAGCACATCAATAAATATTCACATCATAGACTTAAGGGGCAAATTGTGGAAGCAGCACTTGGGGAAGCAGCACATCAATAAATAAATAATTACATCATAGAGCAGTACAAGTAAAAAATGAGTATTGAAAATGTTTTCTTACCAGCATATATGCCTTCTTCCATTTCTCCTAAAAACGATCTTTATTTAATACGTTTAAAATCCAAAATCATCAGGAGCCATAGAGTTAATCCAGAAAAAAAACATGAACAACATCAGGACATAGAATTAAAAGTCCAGTAGCACCACCTGCTGTCCCAA
This sequence comes from Neoceratodus forsteri, assembly GCA_016271365.2. Taxonomy (NCBI): domain Eukaryota; kingdom Metazoa; phylum Chordata; order Ceratodontiformes; family Ceratodontidae; genus Neoceratodus; species Neoceratodus forsteri. The sequence goes on from CM057451.1 coordinate 766,663,541, forward strand.
ATGTGAATCTTCATACTTGCAGCTGAAAATTGTGTGCAATTCCTCTCAAGTAGTCTGTTACGCCTGGGCCGAAATGGAGCCTGGAACGTGGAGATTTATGTCTAGTCCCCATACTCAAGGGCACCACCTGTTTGGATGGGCAAGTAGTCAGGACGGCTCCGGAGCCTTGTCCAACTCGGGTGGTGTTGTGCAATGCCAGATCTACTAAAAATAAGTCCGCTGTTATCGCTGACTTTGTTGAGACAGCGGATCTGGCTTGCATCACCGAGACCTGGCTGGATGGAAATGCTGGCCCCATTTTGGAGGCGGCCGTTCCAGCCGGGTACTCGGTGATTCACCGCCCAAGATTGGATCGCGGGGGGGGGGGAGTAGCGGTCTGTTTTAAGACCAGGTTTGGGCTCACGGGTGTACCAGTTGAGGAAGCTGAATCCTTTAAGTGTACCGTAGTAGCTGGTGTGGGTTGCAAGTTAGCCCTTGTCTACCGTCCACCAGGAGATGAGAGGCGATTCCTGCAGGAAGTGGCAGACTTCGTCGCCGATATGGCATTGGAGTCACCCAGATTGATGGTTCTGGGTGACTTCAATGCCTGGGTCAACGACGAACTCTCAGCTTTTGGTCAACACTTCCTCCAGTTGATGACATCACTGGGCCTTACACAGATTGTTTCTTCAGCTACTCATAATATGGTCACTTTTGGATTTGTTTTTCTCCTGGGGATTGAGGCTTCTGATTTGGTGGTGGAACCTGTCAGTTGGTCTGATCACTACACGTGGGCTTCAATTTCTGTGCTTCCCTTGTAGGTCTGCCCCTGTGGAGATGGTTCGATACCACCCTTTAGCGGGACGTGTGCCCTGAAGACCTGCTGGCGGTACTGAACCTCTCAGGTTTCCTGTTGCCAGCTTGGGTCCGAGTCCATGGTTTTGGCTTATAATCAGGCCATTTCTTGGCCCTTGACTCAGTGCTCCTATCCGTGTTCATCCCTGCTCTCTCCGCCCTCGGGCCCCATGGTTTGATGGGTCCTTAAGGGAGTTGCGACGTGTGGGACGACGGTTAGAGCATTGTTGGTGGAAATCTGCTCTAGAAGTCGACCGCCTTAGTTTGGAGAAGCATTATCGGCTCTACCAATCAGAGATCTCCCATAAGAAGGCAGAATTCCTGTCCAGGGAGATCGCTGTTGCTCAGAATCGACCGGCTCAACTCTTCAGAACTGTGGACAGGCTGTGCAATCCAGCCTGTCTCCAGCTCCTTCGAGCTTTTTCACAAAAGGAGTATGATGAGATCACTCAATTCTTTGTGAATAAGGTTGCTGGCATCAGATCAGAGATCTGCCTGACACAATCTAAGGGGGAAGCTGTTGGTCGGCGTCTGGCCATGGTACCCCTGGCCTCCTGGAGTTCCTTTGACCTGCCGATGTTTGAGGATATTATGCAGATCATCCAGGGGATGTGCCCTACATGCTGTAGTTTAGATCCGGGTCCAGCCTCCCTGATTTTGGGTTGTGTTGAGATCATGGGCCTATTTCTGGCTCAAATAATCTGGTGCTCCTTAGAATTGGGTGAGTTTCCTAGCTCCCTAAAGGAAGCGGTGGTGACTCCCCTTTTGAAGAAAGCTTCTCTGGACCCAGATATTTTTGCCAACTACAGACCTATCTCTAACCTTCCCTTTATTGGGAAGGTTATTGAGAAGGTAGTGGCAAACCAGCTGGAGGACCATTTGACCATCCATAGTATCTACGAACCTCTCCAGTCTGGTTTTCGCAAGAGGCATAGTACCGAGACTGCTCTGGTTAGGTGCTCAATGATCTCTTGATGGCGAGAGATCGGAGAAACATTCTATCTTGGGTCTCCTTGATCTCTCTTCAGCTTTTGACACTGTAGACCATGGGGTTTTGCTCGAGAACCTGAGGTCCATCTGTGGACTGTCTAGTACAGTGCTCAGATGGTTTTCATCTTTTCTATCTGGGAGAACACAGAGAGTTGTGTCGGGAATTTTTTCCTCTGACCCTTTCTCGTTGCAGTGTGGTGTTCCCCAGGGCTCGGTGCTTTCCCCCATGTTGTTTGCAGTGTATATGCTGCCCCTCAGAGACATTGTAAGATGGTATGGGCTGAGGCTTCACTGTTATGCTGATGATACCCGCTCTACCTGTCTTTTGCCCCCGACCAGGTTAGTGCTTTCGCGGTATTTATTAGCTGCCTCGCTGAAATCCATGACTGGATGAATTAGAGCTGGTTAAAGTTGAACGCCGGTAAGACCAAGGTTATGGTTATGGACCCGGGTCGTGGGATAGAGGGGTTGGGGTCTGACCAACCCTCTGGTTTATTTCTGGTAGGGGATCAGATCCTTACCTCTGAACGGGTGCGTAACCTGAAAGTGGTACTCGATGACGGGCAGACCCTTCATCATCAGGTGTCAGCAGTCGTTAAGTCTGCATTTTACTATCTTAGGAACATTGCCAGGGTGAAGCACCTTGTTCCGTCCAGCAATTTACCTGTGTTGGTACATGCCTTTGTGACCTCACACCTTGACTACTGCAACTCCCTGTACCTGGGGCTTCCTGGGATTGATATCCACCACTTGCAGCTAGTGCAGAACGCTGCTGCGAGGTTGTTGACAGGGGCATCCAGAAGGACACACATTACCCTTGTGCTGTGCGATCTGGACTGGCTGCCTATACAGTGGCAGATCACCTTTAAAGTAGGTCTTTTGACCTTCAAAGCCCTACACGGACTTGGCTCTGACTACCTGAAAGAGCTTCTGATTCCTTACAGCCCTGTACAACAGCTCCCTTCGGCTGACAAGGGGTTGCTGGAGGTTCCGAGGGTTATTTTAAAATCCTCTGGGGCTCGGGCTTTTGTGTTTATAGCCCCAACCCTCTGGAATTCTCTGCCTCGCCGGCTTCGGGAATGCAAGACTGTGGAGTCTTTTAAGTGGGAACTCAAGACCCATTTGTGGAGCCAGGCTTTTATGGCTTGAGGTTTTTGTGATTACTTGATTTTATATGTGTATTTTTGATTTTATCATTTATCTGTACAGCACCTTGGTGCTTGAAAGGTGCTTAATAAATACAGTTTTTATTATTATTATTATTATTATTATTATTATTAAAGCAGAACTACAAACTGAAGAATCAAAGGTAAGCATGCTATAATGCCATTCAATGGGATTTTCAACTTATGTTGATAAATCAGCCATTTTTTGAATTTTAGCCCAAATTTTCAACATGGGGTTCTTGGGACCCACCTCATGAACACTTTCACTGTCCTTTCGTTACTTGGTCCTGAAAGGTGATTTTGTGATCACTGTGTGGAATCACCTTTTGGGACTGATTCATGAAATGACAATGGCACTGTTCATGAGGTGGGGTCCCATAAAGCCCATGTTGCAAATTTGGTGAAATAATTCCAAAAAATTACTGTGTTACGAGCGTGCATTGTGCAGTTTCTATGCACGCTCCTAACTTTGCTAATTTTTTATATTTTTACTCCACATTTTCAACATTGCCATTTTTGTAGACTTCCTTTCAACAGTACGGCTGTCATTTATCACATCCTGCCTAAAATGTGTTTTTGCACCTGTGGCACAGAATGGCACAATCACACTGCGAAATCACCTTTCGGGACAAGCAACAAAATGACACTGGCACTCTTCATGATGAAGAGTCCCAAAATGCCATGTTGAAAATTTGTGCAACACCTCCAAAAAATGGCCAAGTTACACCCAGGTGTTCAATAATTTTTATGCACACGTGCAACTTTGCACATTTGGCAGCTCGTCACAGCTCTATCAGCTCTGGCCAGACCTTCTTTAGTATGTCAGGACAGTGCTGTATTTTCCGCCAAATGGCCTGACATAAATGAAAAAAACATCTGTGTGCTTCTGGCTCAGGGAAGTGTTGCTTGAATGCTTTATTGGCAGCCAATTCAAAATCCATCATGACTGACTGAGGTGACAGATTGGGGCAAAGTGATTTCAGGGCTGTTAGAACATTACAGTAGCCCAAGTAAGAATGTGTTGACATTAGAACAAACACGCTAGGGTTTACAGCAGTGTATAGCTGTAAGAACAATGGGGGTTGACTTAAATGTTCGTCAGTGTACCAGCATGGGCTTGTTTGCATGTGACCGGGAGCTCCTGCCACTGTTGAAGAAAACCTTTTCTTAGATCTGTTGCAACAGTTCTTCTATTTCTAAGCTAATCTATCCTTTAGTATTTCTAGTCCGTAAGGTTGGCCACCTGTGGGAACCCCCTTCTCCCTCAATTGACTATGCTACAGCGTCCTCTTTAATTTTCATTTTTCCCTCTTAGGTCCTCACACATGGAGGTTATTGTGGTGACCTCCACATGTATGTAAAACAGGTTGTGTTAATTGTTGTTGGATTTAGTATGTAATAGCACTACTATGTCATAAAATACCTTGATATATATACCTTATGTTTATGAAACCTGTAAATGTTACCCATGGCACTAGGTGTTTTTGATAATAGTAAAAAGTACTAGGGCCCAGATATTCAAAAGGGTTGCGCCATGCACAATAGGGTTGCTCCAGCGCGAGTCCAAAAATGCACCATTCTGTGATATTCAGCGGGAGGCAGATGCGCCCCCCAAATCACGCTGAGCAATAGCGAAATTATAATGAATGTATGTGCAACTGAAGGGGGAGGAACCATGCATAAATGGCGCAGTGCAATATTTAACAACATGCGCCATGCGCAATAGGGGAGCAAGCAGAAGTTGCGCGATAGCGGAAATGAGCCAAAATAAAAAGGAACAAGGGAGAGGCGCAAGTACACTACAGGGAAGGCACATGAGGCTGAACTCTAGCCACACAAACAGGGCAGGATGGACACAGAGGGCAGGCCAGGGAAAGGGCACCCTGAACACAGAGGCACAAGGAAGGTGTGGGGAGCCACAGCCAGTGCAGAAGGGGGAAGTGCCACACAGCACAGAGGCCACCACAGGAAGGTGTTCCCGGTGCAGGGGAAGTAGCAGCCAGGACAGTGGAGGGAACACAGAAACAGCTGCGGAGGGGTGAACACAAGCCAGGGACATGGCCAGTGCCACCATCCAGATGGAGGCAGCAATGAGGGAGGTGAGAAGGCAGGCAGCGGGGGGCGTGTGGGTGGGGAGGCCATCGGTGGTATGCCCCCAACAGGCAGTACCGAGTCCGCACCGGCTTCGAGCTGCACAGCGATACTGAGATCATGGGCGGTACCACCTGAATCAGGCAATTCTGAGGTGGCTCTGTGAGCTGTGCAGAGATGTGATGCAGGCACCCACACGACGGAGCCATGCTCTGTCAGTGGAGACTAAAGTGACAGCTTGCATGTGATTGCTCACCACGGTACCTTCCAGACACCACAGGCATAACCCACTCGGCCGTGTCCGCCACCTCACCCAATTCCTCAGCGCACTGCTGCCACATGCTGCGAGTACATCCATTTCCCAGCGCACTGGTGGAGCACACAGCAAACATGACAGGAGTTCCACAGGGTAGCACGTATGCCTGGCATGCTAGCAATAGACTGCACCTATGTGGCCATCCGCTACCCACCTGGCTCCAGGGGCCGTATATATCAATCGGAAGGGCTATGCTAGCATCAACTGCCAGGTGGTGTGCGATGCCAGGGGGTGCATAATCAATGTCTGTGCCATGCACCCTGGGGGAGCACATGATGCCTTCATCTGGCACCAGTCAGCTCTGTGTCACAGATTTGAGAGTGGGGACATTCCCACTGGCCACTTAGTGGGTGAGTATGCAAACCACACGGACAAACATAGAGCTTGGGAGGGGCATGGTCAGAGGTGACATGGGTAGTAGCCTACATGGCCTGAGGCAGGGCAATGCTGATCACCAAACTAACCTCCACCCTCTACACACAGGTGACAGTGGATACCCACTCTGTCCCTGGCTGCTCACACCATACCGGCGGCCTATGACCCCATCACAGCAATTCTACAGTGAGGCACATGCCACCACATACAATGTCATTGAGTGGGTGTTTGGGATGCTGAAGGCACATTTCCATTGCCTGGACACCTCTGGCGGTGCCCTACAGTACAGCCCCTCAAAGGCTTGCGGGCTATTCCTGGCCTGTTGCATCCTGCACAACATGGCCAACGAATGTGGGATAGCCATACAGGTCGAAGAGGGGGACAGCGATGGGGACGATGAGGACGCCGGTGATGATGGTGATGGGCAGCCCCCCTTGGGCGACAGGACCCCCGACTGCTCTGGCTGGCACAGCTGCACCAGGACACCATCACAGAGGAGCACTTCAGCCAATCCAGGTAAGTCATGGGGCCATGTGCAACCACCAGTGGCAAAGGCACAACCCACAAACATGCATGGACACACACCAAGGGTGCATGCCATCGAGGGAAGTGGCTGGGCATGGAACTGCACACACCGTCAGGGATGGGTGAGGTCTAACATGGCACGTGGTCATACAAACACACACACACACCCCTCACCAGACATGCACAAAGGGCAGGAGGCATGCGACCCAGACCACCACCCTAGCCCACACATGTCCACAGACCACCACGCCCACTGCCTGTCATTGTGCGTGTGTCAGACACTGGGCACCATTGCACAGTGGCATACAGTGCAACGCAGGCATCATCATGCACATGCAACTGCAGACAGCAGCCGGGAGGGTGTGCAGATGAACTGTATGTGTGCATGCAGGGCCGGGTACCCACCCGTGCATTGCCCGCTGAATGACACAATGCACACAGGGCAGCATTAGACAGTAGCCGCGCTGGGAGATAGGTCAGTCACATGCCACAGTGCCACGGCCACCACGGATGCATGGGCGGCCCCGCCGAGACCCGCCAGCAGTGACAGGCTGACCACTGGCCTCATGGGGTGGCACTGACAGTCCCCCAGGTGTTCCACTGCGTGAACACGACCGTGCTCACGCAGGGGTCTGCATCACACCGAACATGCCTGTGCCAGGCATGCTCAGGATGCCCACAGCTGAATCCGGTGTCAGCAAGGATGGTGTCGCATGATGTCGGGAACAGGGGGTGGACATTGCACTGCGTGGTGTCTGCAATGTATGGGCAAATAACTGTGTGCCTATTGTGGCCATGACAGCTGTGAATGCCTGTGTCTGCCTGTCAATGGCAGCGGTCACATCCTCCCACAACCAGTCCATCCCTGCCAGGAGCAGAGCGGTGTCTCTGCTGTGATGCTCCTCTGCCTGGTGCACAGCTGCACTCAGTGCATCCACCGCCGTCACAAGCTGCATCTGCTGATTGACTGATGCTTGCAGTATGCTGGTGTGCTCATCCAAGAGGTCATCTGCCTGATCGGCATGCTGTCCCTCAAGGTGTTCACAGCCCTGATGCTCATCACCCATTGAGGGTGGGTGCTGCACACCAGGACCAGGCCTGGGCATGTCCACAGGTGGTGCACTGATGCCGTCCCCTGACACTGTACCCCCATGGCCATTGGCCGACTGCTGATGCTGCCCTCCGCTGCCAGTCCCCAGGGCTCAATGGTGCTGCCACAGTGGCACAGTCCCACAGTCCTGGACACACACCAGTGCTGCCCCACTGGTGCAGACAGTGCAGGCTGGGACTTGATGACCGCAGGCCTCCACGGTGGCACCACCGCAGCCATGGCAGCGATGTCACCTGCTGTGTGGCCATCCAGTGGCCCACACATGTCACTGCCCATGACGTTAGCTCCATCATCACCGGTGACAGATCCAGCACCAGCCCGAGTCTCAGCATGCTGGCATCCATGGATGCTGGCACGCTGGGACACGGGCTGGGCCTCCTCTGCACCTGCTCCACCAACATCAGTCTGGACATCCAGGCGGGCCCACTGTCGCCCTGACCCCTGTATTCCTGTGGAGATGGATGGGCCCTCCTCCATCTCCATGTGACTGGCCTCAGTGGAGGAGCCCACCACCACTGGCCCATGCAGACGCTCAGGAGCTGTAAGGGAAAAAAAGTAGTGTTACTGCATGTGACCTACCCTGTACCCCCAATAGACAGACCATGACCTACCATGCAGTGACGGGCTACCACCCATCTGGAATCCACCACCCGGAACACCCTCAATGGTGCAATGCTGCATGCTGCCAGCAACCCGCTCTTCCTGTGGGGTCAAGCATAACACCTCCGGCTGTCCCCCACCGGTCGCAGACCATGCTGCCCTGATGGCAGCCACCTTCTCTTTAATCCTCCACCTGTCTGTGCCCATCTTCTTTTTGCACTCCTGCAAGGAGTGCTGGTGGCTGCCATGCAGGTTTACAGCACGCACCACCTCCTCCCATGCAGCAGCAGCAGGGGCCTGTGGTGTTCCCTGGCGTCCACTGAGAAGTGGCTCCTGGTCGAGGTAGGCCTCGAACAGGGCATCTGTCTCAGCCTTAGTAAAATTTGTCCTCCTCTTCCTCCCATGACTCTGTTCCTCTTCCTCCACCACACGCTTGGTCATGATTCATCCTGTGAGAATGACAGGTGTTACCTGTGACTGTGCAGTCCCATGCATGTCCCAAACACCACAGTCTACACTCCCAAACAGCATGCAACTCACCGCAATAGACTGCAGTAACCGACTATGGCCAGTGCAGCCCAATGTCACACTTTTATAGCGCAATCCATGCAAATAGGTGAGGTGCATCTTTAAGTGGATGCAAATGCAGTGACTGCACCATTGAATGGCTGATTAGATGATTTGCATATGCTGGCTGAATATCGCGCTGTTGCGCTTTGCGCAGTTGTGTTGAACGTGCTGAGCCAAGGGCTCAGTTCTGTGACATGCACAGTACACACCTAACTGCGCATGCCCGGGTTGATGATGCAGGTGTCTGCCATGCTGCTGACGTGCTGTGTGTGGGAGACAATGCAGGGCACGCCACCATTGTGCCAGTGGCGCCACGCGCTGTTCACCTATATGGCGCTGTGGCACTGGGGCATCATAGGTGCACTGGGGAAACAGCACTGTAGGCCGCTACAGGAGGTGGGTAACAGGCACCCAATCTTGCTACACACATTGGGTTCCAATCGCTGTGGCTGTCCGTGCAACAGAAACCCTTGACCCTGTGCCCAACCTTTGCCCTTAGACTCCATGCGCCAGGCATGGGTGCACCTACTATCGCGCTGTTCAGTGACAGCATGATGAGGAATGGCAGCCCTGTACCACACAGCATCTGCGTGGCAGAACCGTGCTGCAGAGTGCCATTTTGCTTGAACCAGGCAGCAGAGATGGGGCGAGGCGTGCTGTGTGTGTGGAGCCAGATCGAGCCTGAAACCTTGTGACTATAGTTGAGCCCCATGTTGGGGCTTTAGAGTAAGGCACCTGGACAGGGCCAGGAGTGTGGTATGGCAGGAGGTGGCTGGACCCTGGAGGAGGCCACCGTGATGGGGCAGATGGCGAGCAGTGCCGCCACCATTATGTGGACCTGAGGCGCGGGGACCTGGACCTCACTTGCCCACCTGTGGGCACGTGCCAGGAGGGCACAGTGTCACGCCAGGTAGGTGCAACATCCATGCACTTTGATCGTCCATCTGGTATCACGGTTGCATGTGTCCGGCACGCGGGGGGAGCCGCAGTGTTGGCGTGGTGGTGTGGGGTGTGGGGTGGGTGGGTCTGGCTGTGTGGAATTTCAGACACATGGGGTTGGGGGAACATTGCTACCGGATTGTACTGATGTTCCTCTCTCCATGTTTGTACCTTAGAGCCAGAAGAACGGCGGCGCAACAGGAAGGGGAGGCGCCGCATGTTGGAGCAAAGGGACAGGAGGGATGAAGGTGGTCCGTGGCACATGGACTAGCCTGCTGATGGTGAGTGCCTTACATCCATGAACACCACTGCCATGCACGCAACTTGTTACAGTCAGCACTGTCCAGTGGCACTGCATGTCTGGGAGTGCGTCAATGGTGGTCCATGCATGCACCTGGTACATGACTGTGGCACTGCCTTCACACCGCATAGCCAAGTCACTGTACGGCCATGGTGGTGCTCTGCAGGACATGGGCGGTGGGTTTGTGCAGTGGTCCACATGGCTGTGGCTGCCTGGGTGGGCAGGTCTTGTGGACACGGTCACTGTGGGTGGTTGCACACCATCACAGGGGCGTGTCACATGGTCGTATGCCATGCACAATGGGTGGACTGCAGGGGGATTGACAGTCACACCTATTGACTCTGCTCCCTTGTCCTAGGTGGCCGGAGACTCCTGCAAATCCAGCAGGACATTCAAGTGCTGCTGCAGGTCGGGAGGGAGACATTAGAGCTCCTGCACCGAATACACCACCACGGGGTCAGGAGGAAGAGGCAGAGCTCTCATCGGTGCCAGGAAGAAGAGGACTGGGGTGGCCAGTGAAGTCCCCATGCCCCAACTACCACCTTCCCCCCTTTGACCCACCCTCACATCCCTTCTTCCCTCTCCCATATGTTCACCCCTGCCCCTTACCCACCCCCACCCGTTATATGGCCCTTCCCCCACTCTTGTATATAGTTGTAAATAGTGTTACTTTACATTGTTTCAATATATATATTTTGTTATAACAACTGTGGTGGTCTCTGATTTGTAGCGGGCTACAGGTGCTCAGCTGCAGTGGTGTGCATGGCGTCAGTGGTGGTGTACGCATGGGCGTGTGTGTGTGTGTGTGTGTGTGTGTGTGTGTGTGCAGAGGTGAACCACCTATGGTGTGGGCAGGGGGATCAGTCACTGTCTGTGGTTTGTGTGTTGCACTCTGTGCACTGGATGCCTGTGTGCAGTGGTCCACGGGGCCTGCACTATGTGCATGGCACCCCTGCCAGACCGTTCATGGCCTGTGCAGCTGACACCCTTGCATGTCTGTGATATGCATGGTCTGCTGGCATGTCAGTGGTGGCTGTCCATGCTGGATAACAACTGTACCCGCACAATGCCAGGTTGACTGACATCACCAGTATGGTGCACGTCTGCCTCCAGTGGCACCATGGCCTCCGCTGTTGTTGTCCACCATCCATGCTGTCGCTTGTGTCTGTTGCAGGGATGTGCTCCAGTGTCTGTCACTTGTGCTCCGCAGCATGCTTTTGGCATACAGCTTCATGGTGCCTGGGCAGGGTGGCTGGCACACCTGTGCAATGTAAAGTGCTGGCCGTGTGTACTTGTCCGCCGTGGCCACCGCCAGTGGCAGTTGACCAACTACTGTGTCCCTGTGTTGCTGTGCCCTTGGATATAGGTGGGTGTTTGTCCATGCACTGTGTTGCATCCTGTGTGGTGCATGCCTCCATGCTACACTGTGCATGTCTGTGCTGGCTGTTGTGGCCAGTACTGGGATGGGATGTGTCCTTGAAAGGGTGTACAGGGTGCTGTACCCCTGGAGGTGGGGTCCGGGGCATGCCCTGTCACATGTGGGGTACCTCGTGTGCTGACGCATGGTCGGTCTCTCAGCTGTACATCTGGGGGGGACATGCAGGGTGGCACTGTATATGCATCTGTTGCATCACTGTCTGCTGCTACCCGCTGCAGGGTGCCCATGGTGGGGCTGCCTTGCATGGCTCCATGGTGCACAGGGTTGCATTGTCACAGTGGAGGTGGTGGCATGCATGGGGTGTCCTGCGCTGTTGGGTGCTACTCCTGGGCAGGGTGTATGGGGATCATGGTGCAGGGTGTGCTCTGCATTGGTGGGATGGTGTGGTATGGGGTGGTCGTCCATCCTTGTGTGCCGGTCACAGTTTGCCAGGGGGTGTGCTGGGGCACCATGGCCCGGCTGTGGGTTGGTTGCTGGTATCCATGGGCCAGTGGTTATTCCAGCTCTCCCCCAGTTGTGCAGTGTATGGGGTGTGGGAGATGATGTCTGTTCTGCTGTGTGTTCCTCTGCCCATCTGTGGCATGGGTGGTGGGCCCCTGCATCCCTGGTTGTGCTGTTGCATTGCTGCCCTGCTGCTGGGGTGTCCCTGGTTGCGCTATGGCGCATCTGGACTGCTCAGCTGAACATACTGTGTGCGCTATGGCACATCAGATATGCTCAGCTTCACCTCTAGTTCGCTATGGGCGCGGGTAGTGCGATATTCAGTCATCGGCCGTGAGGCGCATCTTGCCCTCGCGGTTTTTGAATATCGCGCTTCTTGCATGGGCGCAATGGACTCGCTTGCTCCTGCTGTTGTGCACTTTTGGGCGCAGTTTGAATATCTGGGCCTCGGCGTCTATTATAGAAATTAAGCTAGTTGTGCTATTTAAAATGCATGGAAATTGATGTAAACTGAAAAAGTCTAAATGGCATGGTGATTTGCATATATTCCATGATGCATTTCATTATGGAAGTATGTATGATGTTGTATTTCTTTGAAACTTGATTTGTTCTTTCAGTGATGCTGCATTGAGGTTCTTTGTTTACAGCTTTATTTGTTTTTCCTTCTTTTTGGGCCCTCACTACCCAAGCGAATAGGGCTTGCATAGGGGTGGTGGCTACATCTCAGCTGGAGATTAGGATCAGAGATCAGTGTCAGTAGGTGCTGGCTAAGTGCAGAGAAAGGATATTCATAGTCTGTTGCTGCAAATTGATGTACTGAAGAAGAAATATGCCATTGCAGAAGGTTATTTCTTGTACTTTGAATAAACATCACACAGAGATCGATATGTTTCTGAAGTTCGGTGTTTGGTCCATCTGTTATCCCACAACCCTCCACACATACATTCAAGATTCTTTCCTGTGCTGAAAATCAAAAATCTATCACTGTCATCTGCCCTACTGTCATGAAATAAGAATGGAGCACCACGGTCTGTGCAGCTATATTCAAGGGATTTGCAGTTCTGATAAACTAGCAGGCATTACTGGGGCCATGGTATCTTTCTGTCTGGCACTCTGTGCCATACGCTTCAAAACAGCAGAATGAGGGAACTTTCCTGCAATTGCAGGATCAACAACTCTGTGGCCCTGGCAACAATTTGTGTGTACCTTCTTGTGAGTTATCTGTCTCTTTTTCAGTGTGTGGTAATGACTGTTTTGACTGCTATTTCCCCAGATCAGGCACATGATTATGAGTACTCAGATAAGTTGATATTTCGTCTTTCATGGTATGGCATCGAGTGAGACACTTATGGGAATCATATGAAATACACTTCCAGTACATTTTTTCCTCATAATTTCACTCTTTTCTGTATATGTACCCCTTGTCTGACAGCAGCTGCTGTCCACGTTGGCTTAACATGACACTCAGTGGCATCTTACACCCAGGCACAATCAGAGGCAAATGAACTTGAGCTGCCGTCTTGGACATACTTAAGTAAAATGCTTAAGCACCCAATTGGTACAGCTTTAGGTAAGTGTACAATAGTAACCCCCTAGACTCACATACAGGTTCCAAAAAGGTTTCTACGCTATGTTTCCATGTGCTGAAATTAACCCCATATTGGCACTATATTGCTGCTGCATCAGAAAGGTTTATGTACTGTGTTTCCATGCACTGAAACTGACATGCGGTAATTGATGCACTGAGTTTTCTGCATGGTATTGACGTGCTACCTATGCCATCCCTCCCTCCTTCCCCCATGCAGTGTGTCTGGCTGCGTCCCCCTCTACCAGGGCATATCTTCTGTTCTGCATACTTTGGGGCAACTCCCTTTTCCTCCTCAGTTCCCTCAGAGCACTTTCACAGCAGGCTCACTGCATGTGGTTATCACTAGGAAAAGAACCAAGGCAGATCAGTGATCACCCATGCTTATATAGTACACAGCACAGCACAACATGTGACATTGTTGTGGGCAGTCCCCAGGTGAACTGCTGGTGAAAATCCTCTGGGTGGATCTGGCAGCAATAGTAGGATGTTCCTGCTTGTGTGACCTGCTGCAAGAGATTCTCTCAAAGATCTACTGTTATGATAAGTGCCAACATAACTATTTTTCTATGTATTCTTCAGTATGTCCATCACCTGAGCAAATTCTTTAATCTGGTGAGCCCAGGCTACCTCCAGAATATAATGTAGTTCTGTACTTCTTGTTCTGATGTGGCCGTGGTTCCTGTTCAGTCCTGCAAAGTATCTGGGCTGGATCTTCAAAACTAATGATGCAGGAGTTGTGGCAGTTCTTCTGCTGCATCACTGCAAATGCACCAAAAGGCTTGTGTTTGATTTGCAAACACTTCGATACATTTGTGACACAATATGTAATTACACAGGTGCAGTAGTGCCTGTATATTAGACCTGAGTAAGCACTTTAATGTTAAATACAAATCTTTGCACCTTAGTAACTTTGCCCCTGTTCAACCGATTTAGATTAAATTTGGAATGCACAGAGATGGTGCCAGGATCTCTGGATCCTGAAAATTGTGGCAATTGGTTCACTGGGGGCAAAGTTACAGAGGGGCAAATGCCTCAAAAATGTGTCAGCACAATGTAAGGCTGCAGCAACTAAAGCTTAGAATGTAACTAGGTCTATATTTAGGAATATTACTTCCAGAGATAAAAGTGTGATAATTCTATTTATGTATCATTGGCAAGGCCACACCTGGAGTATTGTGTTAAGGTTTGGGCTCCTCACAAAAAGAAGGGCATTGATTTGTTAAAGAATGTTCAGAGGAGAGTAACAAAAAGGATAACAGTGAAAAATATGGACTACAAAAATAGGCTGATGGAATTGGAACTGTATAGCATGAAATATCGCAGACTCAGAGGTGATTTATGTCTTGTGTTTAAGACAACCATGAACAGTGATTTGTGGAAAAAAACTGGTCTAATGAATAACAATGGTAGGTACAACAGATTCCATCAACAACAGCTAAGAGGAGAAAATTACAGAACAAATCAGACAGGAAATTGATAAACCAAAGGGTTATTAACATTTGGAATAAACTTCCATCCAATATCGTCAATAGTACATCACTGGACAATTTAAAAATCCTTGACATCTATATGGGAAATAAGAAATATATCCCTTAATGTGAATGGACGAGTCTATATGGCTACTAAGACTACTGACACAAAGCACATCTTCTTGACCTGGAAGGACACTACTTCTTTATTCAGCTGTGAGTTGTGTGGGAAATTCTATATTGCACTTGATATCTGCAACAACGTGCACTTTTGCTCAATTCTGCGGGAGGTGAAACTAACTACCCTTGGTAATTGCTTTTTAGTTACATATTTATTTAGTGTTTAACCAAGAAGGGGCTTGCAAACTCTGTTTATCTTGTGAGTAACTTCAGAAGGATTTAAATACTGCATTTGGGTAGACTCTTGGAGGTAGCTAGATTGTCTACTAGGATTTTCTGACAGTTAAACTATTTTTAAATAAATTACAGGTGGCTGAGGAGTGAATAAGGAGCTTGCAAACTCTGCTTATCTTGGAAGTAACTTCACAAGGGTTTGAATACTGCATTTTGGTTGTACCTTGGGGGTAGCTGGATTGACTACTAGGATTTTGGGACAGAAACTATTTTTAAATAATTTACTGGTGCGTAGGATTTTGTGATAGTTAAACTATTTTTAAATAAGTTGCTGGAGATTAGTTGAATTACTATAAAGGGCAGTACTCACCAGGGTGGTGGACCAGTGGGGTATTTGATTGTTTCTAACAGTCAACTGTGGCTGTGGACTACCCACCCCCCTTCCCCACACCCCACCCCCAGGCATGGCATTTCCTATAGCCAAAGTTCTGACATCACTTCTCAACAGGTCTTGGGCAGAACTGTCATATTCTTAATAACCCATCACAGTGCATAAAGGGTAAGTACACACCACCAAAACACAAAAAACAAAAAATTTACAATTTTTTTATATCTATATATATATTACATACTGTATATTATAAGGGAGAGGGACATGTGGGGAGTGGTGCAATGCACTGGCTATGGGGCAGCAGTTTTCTGGAAGACATTCTGGAAACTGCGTTGCTGTCCTATTTGCAGGCAACTGTCAGCTCTGAGAGAGGAGATTGCCCACCTCCAGGCTGAACTGGCAAGGGCTAAGGAGGCCTCCCCCACCCAAAGAGTACCACTGCCACAACCAATGCCTCAGAGGTTGCCAAGTATGAAGAGCAGTTGGACCACAGTTGGTTCTGGGAGGGTGTGGGTGGTGGAACAGAGGTGAAGACCCCTAGTTGTATCTCTACACAAATCATACGCCAGTCTGGCAGAGCAAGGTTCCTCTATGATGGCACCCTCAGTGGAGACCAAGAAGAATACTGAGGACATCCACAAGGGAGACCCACAAAAGGGTGGCAAGGGACACCACAGGGGAAGGAAACAGCTTCTGATAGGGGACTCAGTTGTTAGGGGGGTGGAACTGGGGAAGGGAGAGAAGAAGGAAATAAGGTGCCTGCCTGGTGCCATGGCTTGGAGGGACAAGAAGCAAATTCTCATGACTGCAGAAGCAGCATCACAGGAGAGGGAACTAGATATCATTGTCCACCTTGGGACAAATGACCTAGCTAGGCATGGAATCAGTGCAGTGCAGGATGAATTTGTGGAGTTGGGAAGGGGCCTCAGACAGGTAGCAAGCATGGTTACCTTCTCAGAGGTGCTGTCAGTCCATGGCAGGGATGAGGCTAGGATACTGCACACTATGCAGTTTAATGAATGGTTGCAAAACTGGTGCAGAGCACAGGGCTTTGGCTTCATTGGGGACTGGGATACACCTGGAGAGATGAAGGTCTGTACTGACATGATGGTCTGTATCTGTCCACGAAGGAACCAAGCTTCTAAGTGACAGGTTTAAATGCTTCCTTGGCAAGCTTTTAAACTAGCCAAGGGGGGAGGTGCTGATAAGAGGCAGGAAATTTCAAGCCTCCCCCCACAAAACATGGCAGGTAATAAGGTAAACACTGAGGTACAGAGCTCAACAGAGGGCAGGACAGGGGTAAATGGAAAAATAGACAAGGGCAATAAGAGCAGGGATGGGGGGAAAAAGGATAAAGCCAACATTAAATGGAGGGCAATGAGTACCAATGCTCGTAGTCTGGGAAACAAGCTTCCTGAGCTGGTAGCCCTGATGGAAGATGAAAAATTGGATATTGTGGCAGTCACGAAACATGGTACATGGATAACCATGACTGGGATGTCAACATACTGGGGTACACAGTCTACAGAAGGGACAGGGAGGGTAAAGAGGAGGTGGAGTAGCTCTACATAAAGGAAGGGATCAAAGCTACAGAACTAAAAAGTAAACGGGAGGACAAGAGGCACTTGGGTCACCTTGGAGACAGTGAATGGCATCACAATCTGCACAGGGGTTGTATACTGACCCCCATCTCAAGGGGAGGAAACGGACAAGAAAATGATAGAGGACATTCTCAAAATGGCTGAAAAAGGGGAGATACTGTTGATGGGGACCTGAATATGCCAGATGTTAACTGGATGACATGTACTACAGCCACATCCAAGAGCAGGGTCATTCTCGATCACTGCAGGGCAGGCCTTAGACAGCTAGTGTTGGAACCCACTCAGGAGGGAGCAATAGACCTGGTACTCTCAAATGGAGAGAGGATCACAAATTTAGAAGTCAGTAGACCTCTGGGAACAAATGACCACTGCACAGTGTGCTTCACAATAAGCACAACCAAGGAGACAAGCCATACAAAAACAAGGATACTGGACTTTAGAAGGGCTGACTTTGGCAAAATGGGCGTATACCTGAGGAATGCATTACCAAATGGCCAAAAAGGAGGGGTGGAAGAACAATGGAGAAAAATCAAAACTGCTATCATAGAGGCAACAAGCCTTTGTGTGGGACAAATAAAGAAAACAAAACGAAGTAAAAAACCACTATGGTTCTCAAAAGAGGTGGCAGGGAAGGTTAAGGAGAAAAAGGCTACATTCAGAAAGTATAAGGAATCACAGAAGGAGCAAGACAGGGAACTGTATCAATTAAAGCAGACAGAAGTGGGAAAGGCAGTCAGAATAGTAAAGGCCCAAACTGAGGAAAAAACAGTCAACTCAGTTAAGAAGGATAAAACCTTTTATAGGTACATTAGGGAGCATAGAAAGATTAAGGGAGGAATAGTGAAAATTAATAAAGGAGAGGGAGGTGGGCAGAGGAGACAGTAAAAGGCAGAGATACTGAATGAATACTTTGCTCAGTATTCAAAAAGAAGATGAGGAGTTACCTAAACAAGACAATAGAAGCACTCTGGGTAGGGGGTTGACACCAGTCCATTTACAGAAGAAAGAGTCCTGAAAGAACTCCTAAAACTCAAGGTGGACAAAGCAATGGGGCCTGACAGGATTCACCCCAGAATCCTAAAAGAACTAAGGAAGGACCCAGTGACACCACTGACCACACTTTGTAACAGAGCATGAGAGGATGGGGTGGTACCTGAGGCCTGGAGAGGGCAGATGTGATTCCCCTCACAAAAGTGGGAGAAGGCAGAAGCAGGAAACTACAGACCTGTAAGTTTGACCTCAGTGGTAGGGAAAATGATGGAATCACTCTGAAAGAAATAATTATTGAGTACCTAGAGGACAGCGGGCACAGGACCCAAAGCAGCATGGATTTACTACATGTCATGTCAGACAAATCTAATTGATTTTTTTGACTGGGTGACCAAAGTAATAGACCAGGAAGGGGCTGTGAATATGGCCTACCTAGACTTTAGCAAGGCATTTGACACAGTCCCGCACAAAAGACTAATAATCAAGTTAGCTAGCCTGGGAGTGGGTTCCAGGGAGGTAGCCTGGGTAGCAAACTGGCTGCACAACAGGACACAGAAGGTAATAGTGAATGGAACACATTCTGAAGAAAGGGGGGTTACTATTGGAGTACCTCCGGGCTCAATACTGGGTTCAGTCCTCTTTAACATCTTTATGGGTGACATTGCAGAGGGTCTGGAGGGAAAGGTATGCCTCTTTGCAGATGACACAAAGATCTGTAATAGAGTTGATACAAAAGGGGGGGGGTTGAAAGGATGAGAAGGGACTTGTCAAGGTTGGAGGAATGATCAGACAAATGGCAGCTTAGATTCAATGTAAGGAAGTGCAAAGTAATGCACCTGGGAAACAAAAACCCAGGAGAAGAGTACACAATAGCAGGGGAGGTACTAACAACAAAAAAATGGAAAGGGACTTGGGTGTAGTTATATCAAATGACTTAAGGTGGGTAAGCAATGTCAGAAGTCAGTAAGAGAGCCAGGGGATACTGGGATGCATAAGAAGGGCATCACAAGTAGAAAAAGGAAGTGGTTATCCCTCTGTACAGACAGTTGGTGAGACCCCATCTGGAATACTGTGTGCAGTTTTGGAGACCCCATCTACACAAGGACATAGACAGGATGGAAGCAGTCCAGAGGAGGGCAACTAAAATGGTGCAGGGTCTGCATCAGAAACCATATGAAGAGAGACTGAGAGAGCTTAATATGTATACCCTTGATGAAAGGAGGGACGGGGGGACATGATAGAAACTTTCAAGTACCTCAAGAGAATCAACAAAGTCCAGGAGGGTAGCATCTTTCAGAAAAAGAGATGTGAAAGAACAAGGGGGCACAATTTAAAGATAGAAGGGGGATGGCTCAGGGGTAATGTGAGGAAATTTTTGTTCACAGAGAGAGTGGTGGATGCATGGAACCACCTTCCTGGGGAGGTTGTTGGGTCTAAAGCAGTGGGGGAATTCAAACATGCATGGGACAGACATAAGGCAATTGTAGTGGGGGGTTGCAGGAAGTAGGCTGTTGATTAACTAGAATCTGCAGCTTATCCAATAGGAAGGGAAATGGGCAGACTGAGTGGGTCTAGTGGTCCTTATCTGCCATCAAAGTCTATGTTTCTATGTTTCTATGACTCACATCTTCTGTGATTCTGTGAAAATTCACCAAAATTAAGACCTGTTTTTTGCTCAACTAAACAACTAGTAGGATTTGAAACCTGAAACTTGCAGTTGTCATAGAGTTTTGCCCAAGGTGTGTCCTTTTGTGGTTTTTGTCTCCCACACTGTAGCAGGTTTTTAAATATTTAAGAAAAACTGTTTCATTTTTGAGCATGTGCATTTTAAAAAAATCAGCATTCTAAAATTAACTGAATTTGTATGATCCACATGGAGCCATGTGGTTGCATTATGAACATGCTCTCATTTTAACAGGTGGCAGGGATGGTTCCCTGTCTGCATATGCCATCCTCACTGTTTTTGTTCAACAGGGACAGGGTTATGTGTAAGTGTGTAGCCCCACCCCTGCTGAACATGCTGTGTGTCTGACCCTTTGGTCAATTAGCAAGCGCTGCCATTAGCCACTTTAGCAGCTTTGTACATTTGAACTGGACACCGGCATGCCAAATCCCGAGTGCCAGCTAAGTGTCCTTCTTGTTTTTATGTATACTGGCACTGGGGTGCTCACCCCCAGTGTCAGTTCATCTCCCCCTTTTTGTTTTGTTTTCAACCCCCCACCCCAACCATGTTTATCTGCCAACACTGGGGTGCCCAATCCCCAGTGTTGGGGTACTCCAACACCCTCCCACCCTGCCAGAATTCAGGACACCGGGGGTGCCCAATCCCTGGTGCCCCCAAGTATCTTACCGACGCTAGGGTGCTCAATGCCCAGTGTCAGAGGTATATTATGTTAAATAAAACTGTCCCTTCTCCTTCCCCTCTGTAATCCCCCTCCCAACTCCCTTACTTTTAAATTGCTGGCACCGGGGCAGCCAATTCCCAGTGCCGGCATACACAACTTTCCCCCAACTCAGCAGTCTGAGATATAGGGTTGCCCACACCCAGTGTCTCTAAGTGTCATGCTGACACTGGAGTGCCCAATCCCCAGTCTTGGAGTGAGGTACCTTGGGAAAAGTAAAGTGTCCTGCAACACCTTTTGCTTTTTCGTTTGTATTTAACCTGTAATAAAGAAAATGGTCCCTGGTTGTCTATACAATCCTCACCCTCACCCGACCCTCCCACTCAGCACCCACCACCCCACACACCCTTTACCTGATATTTACCCAGGTCAGGTCCAATGCTGTACTCTGGACTGGCAGCACATCTTCATGCTTCAATGTTGGATCGAGAACTGAGGAAAACAGGTAAGTACTGCATAATGTATTTCAATGTGTTTTGAAGTTTTCTTTATAACTTTGTAATTTTGCAAAATTTCGACATGGACTTTTAGGATACATAGAAACATAGAAACATAGAATTTGACGGCAGATAAGGACCACTGGTCCATCCAGTCTGCCCATTTCCTACCTAATGGATAAGCTGCAGATCCTAGTTAACCAGCAGCCTACTTCTTCCTACCCCACCCCTAGAATTGCCTTATGACTGTCCCATGCATGCTTGAATTCCACGACTGTTTTGACTCCACAACCTTCTCTGGAAGGCCGTTCCATACATCCACAACCCTCTCTGTGAAAAATACTTCAAATTACCTCTGAGCCGCCCCTTCTATCTTCAAATTGTGCCCTCTTGTTCTTGCACACCTCTTTTTTTGAAAGATGCTACCCTCTTAGACTTTGTTGATTCCCTTGAGGTACTTGAAAGTTTCTATCATGTCCCCCTTCTCCCTCCTTTCCTTGAGGCTATACATAGTAAGCTCCTTAAGTCTCTCTTCATATGCCTTCCAGTGCAGACCCTGCACCATTTTAGTTGCCCTCCTCTGGACAACTTCCATCCTGTCTATGTCTTTGAGGAGATTGGGTCTCCAGAACTGCATGCAGTACTCCAGATGGGGTCTCACCAGCTGTCTGTACAGAGGGATAATAACTTCCTGTTTTCTACTGGTGATGCCTCTCTCTATGCATCCCAGTATCCCCCCAGCCCTCCTTGCTGCCCTCTCACATTGCTTGCCCACATTTAGGTCATCTGATATGACTACCCCCAGGTCCCTTTCCATTTTTGTTGTTGTTAGTATCTCACCCCCCATTGTGTACTCTTCCCTGGGTTTTGTTTCCCAGGTGCATTACCTTGCACTTCTTAGCATTGAATCTAAGCTGCCATACATTTGACCATTCCTCTAACCTTGCAAGTCCCTTCTCATCCTTTCCACCCCACCTTGTGCATCAACTCTGTTGCAGATCTTTGTGTCATCTGCAAAGAGACATACTTTTCCTTCCAGTCGCTCTGCAATGTCACTTATAAAGACATTAGAAGGACGCTCTAATATTGAACCTGCGGTGCCCACTACTAACCCCTTTTTCAGAGTGGACTCCATTTACTATTACTCTCTGTGTCCTATTCTCCAGCCAAACCTTTACCCAGGCTGTCATCTTGGGACCCACTCCCAGGCTGGCTAACTTGTATATTAATCTTTTGTGTGGGACTGTGTCAAATGCCTTGCTAAAGTCTAGGTAGGCCATGTCCACAGCCCCTCCCTGATCAACTACTTTGGTCACCCAGTCAAAGAAATCTATCAGATTTGTCTGGCATGACCTTCCCTCTGTGAATCCATGCTGCCTTGGGTCCTGTGCTCCTCTGGCCTCTAGATAGTCAACAGTTCTTTCCTTCAGAAGTGATTCCATCATTTTCCCTACCACTGAGGTTAAACTAACAGGTCTGTAGTTTCCTGCTTCTGCCTTGCTCCCACTTTTGTGAAGTGGAATCACATCTGCCCTCCTCCAGACCTCGGGTACCACCCCAGTCTCCCATGATCTGTTAAAGAGGGTAGTCAGTGGTGTCACTAGTTCTACCCTTAGTTCTTTTAGAATTCTGGGATGAATCCCATCAGGCCCCATTGCTTTGTCCACCTACAGTTTTAAGAGCTCTTTCAGAACCCTTTCTTCTGTAAATGGGCTGGTATCAACTTCTGTATCCAGAGTGTTTCTACTGTTTGTATCACCTCATGAACAATTGCACTGAAATTATGTAAATCCGTCCTGAAATGTGATTTTACAGTTGCTGCGTGAAATCACCTTTTGGGCCACATTTACATAATTTCACCACCATTATTCAAGAGGTGGAGTCCCAAAAAGGCTATGCTGAAAATCTGGTCAAAAAATATAAAAAAATGGCCAAGTTATGAGTGTACATTTACATTTTTCTATGCTCATTCATAACTTTAGTAATTTTCAATATTTTGATCCCAAATTTACCACATAGCCATTTTTTCACACCACCTGATAAACATTACAGCTGTCATTTTTCACATCCTGGCTGAAATGTTTTCACACCTGTGGCATGAAATGGCATTTTGGAGCTGATTTGAAAAATTTAACCTATCAGGTTCATGAGGTGGGGACATAAGAAGACTACGTTAAAAATCTGGGGTCAACATTTTAAAAAACAACAAAGTTATTACAGTATGTTGTCATTTTCTACCGAGCTCTTAACCTTCATAATTTTCACTACCTAAGCGGAAAGACCTTCAACCTATTTTCTGTATATCTGTATAGTTTGTCGCTATGAACAATGATTCCTTCTCTTATACCCCCAATTTCATCTGAACTTAAATTTAAATGAAGTTGTTTCACTGGGTTTTGCCCGGTGTGAAAATCTGTTAGATGCCATTGCAAGATCACTTGACCCCATTTGTGCAAGGCATCATGGGAGTTGATGATGTTTATTATGCACAAGTCACCAGAAGTGCTATCGTCAGTCAGTTCTGTTGTCTGTCTTCTGAAGTTCCTGTATTCTTGTCTTGTGCTAGCCATCAAACTTTTCAAGGTAAGTTCCTAATGCTTTCTGTTCTTTAAGTGTGTCTGAGTTGGAAAATGCAGTTGGAAGGATGCTGGTGCTTCTGAAGTTTAATTATTCAGCTGATTAATTCCTATGTGCTAGCAGCTCTTTGCCTCTCCCAGTCCCTTTGATCTACAAATACGCATTACCAACTCCCTTATTTCCCTTTATGAGGAGCATGTCCTTTGCAATGGCATCAAACAGGTTTTCACACCAGGGCAGACCAGAGTGAAGCAATTTTATTTAAATTTAAATTAGGATGAAATTAGGGGGACACAAGAGAGAGAATCATTACAAATACACAAGCTAACAGAGCAATTCTAACAATAGTTCAATAAATGTGCAATGCAGTAATGTTACAAACACATTATATATCCAACATATTGAGCGATAAATAGACAAAGGCAAAGGAGTAGAAGAGGCAGAGTGAAGAGTATTGGTCCAATACTAACAAAGTGAGTTTCGACACAAGTTAGAGATGCAAGTCATGGGGCATTATTCGGTGAGCGATAGCAGGTGCACGGAGAGGAGGCAGAGAGGTACGAATATACAAACATGTGAAATTGTTGGTAGAAAAAGGCTTATAATTCTATCAAGTCTACCCGATTCTGCAGCTCTCAGTTTAATACCACTGCAGCTGTGCCTCCCCACCCAATCCCTCCCTCCATCTCTCTCCTGGTCCTTCTACCCATTGTGTTCTTGATTGTACTAACCCTGCCACTGACTCTATCCCAATCCCACTTAAAGCTATCCGCTGTCCTCAGTTCAATTAACTCCTCCAGCAATGTGTTCCATCCTGCCATCACCCTCTCTGTGAAGTAGTGCCTCCTTATTTCCCTCCTGAACCTTCCCCCTTCTAACTTCAGACTATGCCCCCTAGTGACCCTACCCCCTTAATTGTAACAATCCTCCCTCTCTGACTTTATGCCTTTCAAGTACTTAAAGCTCTCTATTATATCCCCCTCTCTCCCTTCTCTCCTCTAGCCAGTACATGCTGAGCTCCCCCAATCTTTCCTCATAAGGCAACTCCCCTAGTCCCATGATCATTTTTGTAGCCCTACGCTGCACCCCCTCCAGTAATCTCACATCCTTCTTGAGGTATGGGCACCAGTACTGTACACAGTATTCCAAGTGTGGCCTCACCAGTGTACTACACAAGGGCAGACTGCCTCCTTTCTAGAGGTGATCCTCTGGCAATGCACCCCCAGCATCCGATTTGCCCTTGCACTGCCCTCCTCACACTGTGCTGATACCTTCATGTCCCCTGTGACTATTACCCCCAGGTTCCTTTCCTCCTCTGAAGCTGCTACCTGCACTCCCTCCAGCCAGTGACTGATCCTGGGATTTCTGGCTCAAGGTGCATGACCTTGCACTTAGCATTAAACCCCAACTGCCACTCTGTAGACCAGTGTTTGAGTTTAGCTAGATCCTCCCTGAGTGCCTGCCTCCCTTCTTCACTGTCCACTTTTGCACAAATCTTAGTGTCATCGGCGGAACAGGCTGATCTTACTCTTGACCCCTCATAATGTCTCCAATGTTGAAGACATTAAACAAAACAGAGCCCAGCACTGAACCCTGTGGTACCCGACTGGTTACTGGCCTTGGCTTGGATGTCCCCCCTTACAGCTACCCTCTGTTGTCTGCTAAAGCCAGCTCTCAGCCCCCCACCAGTTTTCCCCCACCCCACATCCTTCAGCTTGCTCAGTAAACTCCCATGTGACATCGAGTCAAAGCCTTGCTGAATTCCAGATACAGGACATCCACAGCGTGGCCCTTGTCAACTGCCCTGGTGACCCAATCATAGAAGTCGATTAGGTTAGTTTGGCACGATCTTCCTGAGACAAACCCATGCTGTCTCTCATCCTGTAGACCATTACTATCAAGAAAGGTTATCAACTTCTCCTTCAGAATGGTCTCCATCAACTTCCCCACTATAGAAGTCAGGCTCACCGGTCTGTAATTGCCCAGTTCGTCCTTGGGTCCACTCTTGTGGAGGGGTACCACATGAGCCATCCTCCAGTCTCTAGGTACATTCCCCATCTTCAAGGAGGTGTTGAACAGGTCTGTCAGAGGGCCTGCCAGCACCTCTGCCAGTTCCTTCAGGACCCTTGGGTGTACCTCATCCAGCCCTGGTGCCTCATCCACCCACAAGGCTTTAAGGCCCTTCAAAACTCTATCCTCTTGGATGACTCCATCTGTTATCTCTGCCCCCTCCACCCTTGCCCCCCCTTCTCTCGTAGTATTGGGCCATCCCTTTCTTTCATGAACACCAAGCAGAAGTACTTGTTGAGTGCCTCTGCCTGATCTTCCCCTTTTCCTGCCTATCCCCCTCACTTTTGATTCTAACAATGTCATCCCTACAGCTCCTCCCTTACGTATTTATTAAAGTTCAGCTCCTTTGCTGCCTTGGTTGCCCTGACTGCCCTGCTCACCTCCCTAGATGCCTTTGTGAACACCTCCCTGTCATCCTCACGCCCTGATTTTTTGAACTTAATGAAGGCCAATCTTCTTTCCCTCACCTTCCCATCCACTTCCCTGCTGAGCCAGCTAGGTTTTTTGACCTGGACTGCTTACTCTGAGACTTGGCACACGTGTTTGTGGCCTCATTCAGTCCTTTCCTAATGATTGCCCACTTCTGTTCAGCATCCATCCCTGGGCTAATTCCAGCTAAATACCCCTCTAGGATGCTGCCCATTCTGGCAAAATCTGCCTTCTTTAAGTCTAACACTCTAGTCCTGGTCTTAGCCAACTCCTCCCTGTGTTGAGGATGAACCACACTGAGCAGCGGTGCTTCCTTCTAGAGGGTCTATACCACCACATCCTGGACTTGGTCGCTATTTGTTAGCACAATGTCCAGTATGTTCCCCTCTCTGGTATGCTCTATCACTCCCTGTACTAGGTAGCTGTCTTGGATAGCCTCCAGCAGTACCTGTTCTCTGGCGTTTGTTGTAGTTACTGTCCATAAGTCAACCCCAGGTAGGTTGAAGTCCCCCACAATAACTGTACTCCCTTTGCCACTGGCCTTCCTGATTTGCTCTCCCAGCTCCCTATCCACCTCTTTGCTTTGTGAGGGTGGCCTGTACACCACCCCCATCCTGAGCTTTGGATCAATACTCATATGGCTTGTGGCCTCCCCTCTTCCCCCTCCTCCCTAGTATACAGTATCCCCTCCCTAACATAATTAGCCACCCCTCTCCATCTTCCCCCCTCCCTGTCCCTGTGGTACACCCTGTATCCCAGGATCGTGAGATCCCAGTCAAGGTATTGGGTGGCCCAGGTTTCTGAGATGGCGGCAATATCTGCCTCCCTTCCACCATCAATGCCTGGAACTCCACTGCTTGCATTCAATGGTACAACAGTCTACCTGTATCCTGCCCTCCTCTCCCACCCCTTCCCCTACTTCTTGCCTTGGTAACTTCCCTCATTCTCTCCCTCCTCTCTGGGGTGAGGCCTTCCGGTCTCACCTGGAATGTGACTCCCCCTTGCTGTCTGATTCAGCCCACCAACTCAGTTTAAATCTATTTTGTTTTTAGTGTAATTCTCCAGCCCCTGTTTCAACGTTCTTGTAACCTCGATGTTGAGATGCAGCCTCTCCTTGGCATAAAGACCCTTATTATTCCAAGTCTCCCCCCACTCCCCTACAACCCCGTACCCCATTTCCACACACCACCCCATTCAGCCACCTATTAAACTCCTGTATTCTTAGCTTCCTAGCAGTGCTTGCCCTAGGTACCAGGAGTACCTCAGAGAATGTCACCGAACTTCCCACCCAGTTGCAGATACTCCTTACCTCCCTGAACCTCTCCTGCACTTCATCCACTGTACTACCCTCATATCATTTGTTCCTAGATACACTATGATATGAGGCTTCTCTCCACCTTTTCCACACATTTCTGAATGAACTGCCCTACTCTCACGGCTGTCATACCTGGCATACACTCCACCCAGGTTCGGCTCTTCCTTGCCCCCTTACCTCCCCCATCTCACCTCCCTGAACATAGAATCCCCTAGTACAAGTACACGATCTCCCATCTCCTGCACTTCCCCCATGGTTTGTCCTCCTACGAGTCCCTTTATCCCAGTGTCCTCTCCTCTACTACCCGGTCCATTCCCCCTCCCTCCTCCACCGATTACACCTTCATCTGCTCTCTTCCTCCTCCATCCTTTCTGTGCTCCTTCCCTTGCCCAACCACCCCCTCCACTAATTGTACATCCTCTCACCACCCCCATCATTGTGCCTCCCTCTATCTCCCCTCCCTACATGTTTTGGCCTTGTTCCCCCTTTAGTTATTGTGTTTGTGCCAACTCCACCTGCTTCCCTACCCCCACCAGCTTCTACCCCATGGTCTTCCCTCTCTCCTTACACCCTATATTTCTCTCTGCCCTCATGGTCTACTATCCCCTGTTCTATGTTGCCTTCTCCATCCTCCTGCTCTGTTTCATCAACCAGTACTGCGTACCTATTTGTTGTCTCCAACCCCCTGCTCTCCCCTGAAATCCCTCCCTCTGTCCGCTTACCCGGAACCTTTTTCCTCCTTTCTTTCTTTCTCTCTACTCATGTTCCCTGCCACCTGCCAACTGCCCATTTCTACGCTCCCCGGTTCCTGTGGACTTGGCCCCTTGGCTTCCTTGACCGAGTATCCCATTTTGGCCTGTGATAGACTGGTATATCCTGCAATGGAGCCCTCTCTGCCCCCATGCCCCATCTCCTCCTCTCCCACTCATACCTGCCTCCCCCAGTTTCCATTTCAAGCTCTCTATTTCCAGCATAAGCTGTCTGAACAGCCTGCACACTGGACCCCCCCAACTTCCACCAGGTTCCCAGGAACAGTGCTGCTCCATACCCATTGCAGCTCACTACCCTTCCGGCCTCTCTGTGCCCCCAACCCCAGTCACCCCTACTCCTCCACTCTTCCACCTCATTCATCTACCTGCCTCCTTGCCCTGGATCCCACATCCTCCCTGTCTCCCTTAGGTACTACTGTCCCCTTTACTTGGTCTGGCCAATTCTCTCTGTAGATACTGCAACCTGCACCCCTCCCTGTGCCTGTCCTTACCCACTGTGGCCTGCTGCCTGTTATCCTCCCTGCTGATGCCCTGCAGACACCACTCACAATGCCGCACTCCTACCTCTTGGCACTCACACATTGGGCTCGCTCACACAACGGGATGCTTGGACCCCTTGGGGAATATATTGTGACAATGGCCTTTTTGTTGGATGATCTGCTTCAAAGTGGCTCCTGGTTCCTGCCTGCTAGTCCCACCCACACCCTCCCTCACCACACAATAAGCCCAAATATAACAGAAAAATGCTTCCCTGCACTCCAGTGTTCCGTCTGTTTGTTCGCTAAACTGCTCTTCTGGCAAGTGAATGAACTACCAAAATGGCCCTGCTTTTATTTCTTGTGACAACAGCCTTTCTATTGGCTGATCTGCTTCATGTGACTCCTGGTTCCTGCCTGCTAGTCCCACCCACACTCTGCATCCTCCCCACCCGCTTTCACTACCCATAGCCCCAACTCACTCTCCCACATCAGTGCACCACAAAATAAGCCCAAATATAACGAAAATGCTCCTCTGTGCTCCAGTGGTCTGTCCGTTCGTTCACTAGGCTGCTCTGCTGGTGAGTGAAGTGAGAGGGAATGTTTAAATTGTGGAAGAGAAGTGCTTGAGAAGTGCTTGAGAAAATCATGTGTGGGAGAGAGTTCCATGTAGAGGTGGCAGAAAAGGCAAAGGATCTCCTGCCAAACTGCCAGCCGTGGTTTGGGAGTAACAAGTAGGGGGAGGGAGGCAAACCATGGGGGATGCTGGGTATGCCTATGTAAGATGAGGTCACCAAAGCATGGAGGGGTATGAAGGTGTGCCAGCTTATACACTAGGCATATAATAGTGTACTGGAGTTTAGACTCGAAGGGTAACCAGCCCAGAGATGAGAGAACATTACAGTGGTGATGCCTGGGGTGGAACCCTAGCGCAAACTGTCCAACCCTAAAGTAAAGTTGCTTGAGGAGAGCGAGGATGGTGGTTTGGGCTTGAAGGAGTAGCAGGCCTCCATAAAAGAAGAGAGGGAGGAGTGTGGAGGTAGCTATTTTTTGGTCCAAAGCTGATGATAGGAGAGGGCGAAGGTGATAAAGGTGACCTAGCTTCTGGTAGATCATCTTTGTGAAGAGTGAGACATGTGTTATGAACGTGAGTGATGGATCTAAGGTAACCCCCACGTATTTGAACAACTGGACAGATTCAAGAACATCTCCATTTAGGAAGTGGATCAAGAGGGGGAGTTGAGGTTGGCTCTTGGAGGCAGGAATTAAAGAACAACATGGGTTTGTTTTTTTAGTATTGAGGACGAGGTGGTTTTTCCTGAACCATTCCTCTAGTATACGGAAGTCAGATGTCAGATTCATACTGTGCCACCCAACATCTGAGGAGGATCGGTAGAGGATGGCATCAATAGCATATAGGTGGACAGTGGCTCCTCCACAATTGTATGGCAGATTGTGAATAAACAGGGAAAATAGCAGCAGTCCCAGGATGGAACCCTGAGGCACACCATGTGTTATAGGTCTGAAACCCAAGAGGGCACCTGACCACTTGCCCCCTGAGAGCAGTCAGAGAGGTGACTATTGAACCAAGTAAGAGCATTGTGATCAAGACCCAGATTGAAGCTTCCCTAGTAAGAGGTTGTGATTGATCAGGTTGAAGGCCTTTGTGAGGTCCACTAAGACGGCTCCTGTGATAAGACCTTGGTCCATTGCATTGAATATGTTAGATGACACTTTTATTAGGGCTGTGAGGGTACTGTGGTTCTTCCTGAACCCGTGTTGGTAGTTAAAGAGAAGGTGATAGGACTTGAGGTAGTCTTGTGGGTGGTTGTGGAGAATACGCTCCAGTATTTTAGCCAGAGGGCAGAATATGGAAATTAGTCTATAATTCTCGTCTAACATATTCCATCCTCCTTTGTGTATTGGCACAACCACTGCTACCTTTCATTTTGACAGTATGCAACCAAAGAGAAGGATCTATTAAACAAATCTCATAAAAGAGGTGAGGCAGGGCACTGGCCCCTAATTTGAGGTACTTAGGCTCAAGTGTGTCATAGCCTGGAGAGCTCTCATGTTTTAGGTTCCAGAACAGCCTCTGCACCACTTTGTGGGTCGCTAGTTTTAGGTGAAATGCCGGACAGCTGCCAATGTCAACTGACGGGAAGGGGAGGAGAGGGAGACCTGTAGGTCTGAAGTGCAGGTATACTTATCCAGGTCGGTAAATAACTCATTTAGACCCTCAGCAATGGCTGAAAGATCAACAAGGGTGTTACCCTGTGCATTAAGAAGAGCTTGGAATTTCAGTGGTTTTGCCTTTAACCAGGGTGTTGATTTGTTTCAGAATTCTTTGGGGTTACAGGAGGTGCTTGGTTTGTAGAGTCCTAAGATAGGTCCGTTGGCTTTATAGAGTTTGTTTTACAGGCATTCCTAAGCTGCCTGTAAGTT
Source organism: Neoceratodus forsteri (assembly GCA_016271365.2). Taxonomy (NCBI): domain Eukaryota; kingdom Metazoa; phylum Chordata; order Ceratodontiformes; family Ceratodontidae; genus Neoceratodus; species Neoceratodus forsteri. The sequence continues at coordinate 766,694,552 of CM057451.1, forward strand.
AGCGGTCAGTAGTGAGGCCAGTACTCTTATAGGTGTTCCAGGCTTTGTCGTGAGCTGACATTAGGTTCCTTAGCTTCTTGGTCAGCCAAGGTGCCTTGAGTCCACTGGATCTGTGCTTATTCATAGGAGTATGAAGATTTACTATGGTATTAAAAGTGGTTATGAAGTAATCTAGTGCCTTGTTAATATCAGGCAGAGAATTGATGGGCCCCCAGTCGGCACTAGAGATGGAGGCGAGGAAGGCTTCCTCATTGAATGGGACATGTCCCTAGCCAGAACAATTTTAGGGAATTATAGAGGACTCAGCAGAAGTCACTAAGTCAAAAGACAGCAATTGAACTCTTTTCTTCATCTACAGAGTTTGAACATTATCAAAAGGAACCAAAAGAAAATTTTCATTAAATATGATGCTAAAATAAAAGCTGCAAAACAGGAAAAATTAATTAGGGATAAGGAAGGCTATGAAAATTACCATGTATTTGACTGGAGCATTAAAAAAACTGTCATGCCACATCACATTCTTAAAAATACAGGTACAGAGGCAGGAACAAGTAGCAACAATACCAATACTACTGCTTTTTTAGGAGACAGCTCACCATCACCATCCCCACACGAGCCCGAGGGACCCAGGAGGAGCAGCAGGACAACCAGATTCCACTTTCCCATAGGAGAATGAGGAGGGGATGACAGTCGAAGAGAAGGAGCACGAAACAATGATTACAGCCCCAGCAGATGGCACTCCTCAGACAGTAACTATGGCCAACAGAGGGGTTAGGAGAACAACAGATGCCAGCAAACATGGAATCAACAACAGCAGGGCAATCAAAGCTGGAGAGGATGGAGTTATTGAATGTGATTAACAATTCTAATACAACATTAACAGCACAACAGTTACAAGTACTACAGAAGGGGCTTACGTCTGTACCTACAACACAGGTATATCTGGGTTTTTTTTGTTATACTCCCCCATCCTGGTTGGTCCTCCTTCCCACTGGTCCTCCCAGCCCCATCACCCCGGTTTCTCCCAGGGCTTACATCTCCCGTAGTCCTCCACAGCTTGCCTTCCATGGCAGGGTGTCAGGGAGTCTCTCAACCCACCAAGACTGGATCCACATTCCAGGAAGAGCCTGAGTCACTGGGTGCAGGGACTGCAGAGGCAGCAGTCATTCTGCAAAACCAGGAGTTTTTCGCTCTTTTCTCTGCATGGGAGACGTGGCATGTGCTGATGTCAATGTGCACGCACCGACATCTGCCACACCTCCCTCATCTGTTCAGCTATGGCTGCCCCTGCCCTGGCTTCCACCAGGAGCCAGATAAGCACTAAGCTCTTTCCCTCCCCTTGAGGAGGAGAGGGTCCAGCAGACACTTGATCATCCTCCCTGGACGACACCTTGGTCCTTCTTCCAAAGCTGGGTCATCTGTGTAGCAAGCAGTAGCACTACTGCTGCACCTGTGGGCCAACAAATCCATTTGATTGATATATTGACTTTCAACAGTTTATTTGAACACTTAATTTAAAATCTTTTCTTGAGAGCAACCAATGTGTAGAGGTTTGCAACAACAAGAATCTGAAACAGTCATTAATAATCATTATGTGACTGGGATTACTGAAAAACTTTCAGAGACATTCCTTCAGGATTTAAGGATAAAATCCACGTTTTGACACCCCCGGCCAGCAGTACAGATTGTTGAGAGGTTGTGTCTTCAGGATTTTGAAGATCTTTTCAAGAATATGGGAAAGTCTGACTTTATTGCCTGTACTCAGGGAGAGTTTGAGGCAATAGAATATTGAAAAAATAACGATGGTATTATGATGAAATCGGCTGATAAGGGGAGCTCAGCTGTTATTATGAACACAACTGATTACAGTAGTGAGGTGTTGAGACAATTGAATAACCAGGACCATTACACACAGATCCCACAAATATTTTTAAAAACAGGGTGGACAGTGTACTTATGGAAGTGTTGAATTCTGGACGTATCTCTCAGAATATGTTCAAATTTTTGAAAGTTGGTTTTCCTGTAAGAACTGTCTTATATGTGCTACCCAATATACATAAAAGTTTGGACTATCCACCTGGTAGGCCCACTGTATCAGGTATAGGGAGCTTAACTTGACCAAGGAGGCTCTAAGCCTGGCCATTCATAGCTCAGTCACCACGTTTGCTGACTATGGCCTAGTCGTCTATGGGTCTGCCACTGAAACAGCACTGTGACGCATCAAAATGGCCTTGAACAAAGCTTGTCACCTCCTCACAGGCACCACTCACAGGACCTATACCTGCGATCTTTACACACAGGCAAACTGGCTACCATTTAACAGCAGACGTAGATATCAAACCTGCCTTCTCGCCAAAAAAGTTAGTCTGGGAATGATGCCCCCCGGTGTTCAATCTCTTCTTAAACCAGCTAGTAACCCTTGTAATACTAGAAGCTCTGCTACATAAACATTCAAACCCCTATGATGCTGCATGTCACAAGGTCAACGGACTTTCGCACATAGGGCCCCACTCTGGTTCAGTGCTCTGGACCCTGAAATCACTAGCGCTGCAGCGTTGGGCCTCTTCAAAAAAAAGCTGCAGCAGACCCTTATTGCAGACTCTTCATGTGACTGTTTCCACTATGGTGGCACCTTAAAGTCACGTTGCACAATTCACCCCCTAGACTTTACCCTGCTCCTGGACTGAGCCTCAGCTCTGCCCATACCAGGCCCTTCAAACCATCCTTCCCCCCACCCACCTTCCTACCACTGTCCCCTGTCTGCCCTATCATCCACACCCATCATACTCCCTTCCCTTCCTCCTGCACTGCTTTGCTATCCTGTTCGCCCTGACATCTTCACCCACTTCTTTCCCCTCCCTCCCCCCACACTTAACTCCCTGTAACTCTACTCTTCCTGGCTCCAGGCATAGTATTTGCCTCTCTACTATCTTATTTCTTGTTTTCCCTACTTTAGCTGGTATTTTAACTTCAAAACCTCTACTTCACTATGTATCCCCATGCTCAACCAAGCCCTAGATGTGTCTCTGAATGCACCTATTCAGAACTAATTCAATCAAATTCTTTATTTATCCAGGTGAACACCATTGAGCAAGCTCATTTACAAGGTGGACCTGCAATACACAAGTCAAGTAACAATACATTTATATACAGACAGATAGACAGTAAGAGCAAGAGTACAACAGTGCAGGTAGGCCTGCAATAGATAGGATAAGTAAAAATACATTTGGGTTCAGGTAGAAGGCAGTCTGTAAGGGTATAAAGAACAATAGGGTGGCAAGTCAGTAAAAATTTATACCAGATAAAACAATATACATGGTTTGATATTCCTGCAAAGTAAGGGCATTATAGTCCAGTGTAGAGATTAGTTGTAGCGGATGCTACAGAAGAAGAGACATACAGTCATTTTAAAGACCTCGGCGTGTCAAGGGCGAGACATGTGTTTTTGAGAAGTAGGCAGCCAGTGTGGGGGGGTCTGATGATGAGAAATACTAGGAGTGAAGGGATGAGATGCTGAGGGTATACAAGGAATAAGAGGGTGAGGGAGGGTGAGATTTAGGGCAGTAGATAAGTAGGAGGCTCAAGAACAAGTTATGCATGGATACAAAAGGATGGGGGATGGGAAAGGCAGGGAGGGTGTGGAGAAAGTAGGTTAGGATTGCTGGGAGCAGATGCAGGCTTCTGAAAGGTATTTTGAATGTGTGGTCTTAAACACAGAAGACTAACAGGAGTCCTTAGTTTCAGTGATTTCTGAAGCACATTCCAGAGCTAGGATCGTTGGAAGCAGTTGCAGGCTTCTGTAATGTATTTTAATATAAGGTCTTAAAATACAGTAAGACTAACAGGAGTCCTCAGTTTCAGTGATGTCTGTAATACATTCCAGAGCGGCGGTAGTACGAATCCTATAACAGTTCTCCCAAAGCGCGTTAGAGCTTTGGGCACTTTCAGAGAGATCAGTGAACAGCTTCTTAGGCATAGGTTCCAGGCATATTGAGAGTCAGGCAATCGACAATGTACTCGGAAGTTTGCCAGTGATAGCTCTGTATGTCCAGAGAGCCACATTTTATTTTGTCTGTAGTGTAGGGAGGTCCAACCTATGGCTGCATATAAAGAGCAGTGACGGGTGGAGAAGGGGAGACCAGTGGTGAAGCAGGGCTCTGTGGTAAAGTATATCCAATTTACTGAGGTATGAAGTAGCACATTGGCTGTATATAAAGTCGGTGTAATCAATTAGTGAAAGGAACGAGACTGAACTAGCTGTCTTTGGCTTCTGCAGTTAGTAGGCAGTTTATCCTGAAGAAGAGACCTAGTCTCTGCCTCCAGTTTTTTATCAAATCCTCCAGGTGGTCTGCAAAAGAGCACCTGGAGTTTAGCCAGACCCCAGGTATTTGAATTTTAGCACAAACTCCAAGATTTCTCCTAGGAGGGTGGTGATGGGGGCAGAGCAGGGTAGGCTATATGGTTAATAAGTGAAAATAGCATCGCCTTTGTCTTTTGGCATTAAGTAGCAACTTTTTACTGAGGAGCTGGATTGAAGTATGTTGAAGTCAGCTTGCAGGTTGCTACAGGCAGTTTCAGGTGTTGAACGGCTTAGGTAAATCACTGTATCATCTGCAAACAGATGAATTTTTGCCTCACTGATGCCAGTCTATGTTGTTGATATAGATGGCAAATAGGAGTGGCCCCAGGATGGATCCCTGCGGGACACCTCTTTTTAATAGATTTGAGGGGGAAAGTTCACCTTCGGCCTTGACCTGTTGGTGCCTATCAGAGAGGTAGCTGTGGAATCAATGCAAGGAGGTAGAGTCTAGACCAATAGCTTTTAATGAAGAAAGAAGGAGGCTGTGGTCAACAGTGTTGAAGGCCTTACTTAGGTCTAGAAAAACAGCGCAGGCACATTTTTTGTTCTCTAGTTCTCGCTGCCAGTCATTTGTCACTTTGGCCAGGGCCGTGATTGTACTGTGTTCAGTTCTGAATCCAGAATGCATTGGGTTTAGCAGGTTGGTATCATCTATGAACAATTTCAGCTGTGAATTCACAATTTTTTCCAGGAGTTTTGATAGTACTGGGAGAAGGGAGATAGGCCTGTAATTGTTTAGATCACAAGGGTCTCCGGATTTGAACAACGGAATGACATGTGCGGTCTTCCACAGTTTGGGGAGGGTCCCTTAAGAAAGGGACAAATTAAATAGATGCATAATCGGTATGGCCAAGACATGGTAGGCAATCTTTAGATAATATGGATCGAAGATGACAGTGCTATCACTTTTCCTGGTGTCCAACTAGAGGAGGAGATCTTCGACCTCTTTTATTGAGGCAGGAGAGAATGAAAAGACTGCATCTGTAGGACTAGGTTCTGAAGGTTGCGTGGTAAGCTAGGAACGTAGGTTACATGCAGGTGAGTTATCAAAAGCAGCCTGCAGTAGCAAAGTGATTGTTGAAGGCTTGTAGTATCTCTTTGTTGTTGTTGATGGTTACATTGTCAGAAATAATGTTTGAGGAGGGTGTTTCCTGTGGTATTACCAGAAAGTTCTTTTATTGTGGACCAGAACTTGGTAGGACAGTTAGAGGCAGCGTCGGGTTCAGGCGATAGAAGTTGGACTTGGTTTCCGAATTAGCTTTGTACAGTGGTTTCTGGCTGTTTTGAAAAGATGCCAGTCTTGACTTTGTGAGATTTGCATGCTAGCTTCCAGAGCTTGTCTCTTTTAATAGTTCTGCCTTGATGTCTGCTGTAAACCAATGGCACTTTCCAGCCTTAAGTGGGTTTTGACTAAGGGTGCGTGGGTGTTAAGAGCGCTAGAAACAATTTTGTGGAAGGTGGAGTATGCTGCTTCTACTGATTTGACTAAATAAAAGGTCTGCCAAAGCAGGGGGGCTTTCAGGTCATTGATATCTGCAATTACAGGTAACATTTTGTAACAATGAATGTATATAGGCTTGGAATAACTTGCAATGTAACCTACTTTGTATTTGCCTTCCTGACAGCTATCTTATGTAAAGAGTTTTGCTCAAAGGTCTAAATTCTAGAGTTCCTCTAGCTCCCTTTTCCACACCTTTTTGTAATCTCCTGCTAGCACTTAGACACACCCAAGACCCAACTGGTGCCACCCAACCTCAGCACTTCACGAATCCCCACCCTGCTCCTACCTAGCGCACCCTCTACACCTCCCTGTCACAGGCCACACTGCTCCTACCTAGTGCACCCTCTACACCTCCCATCACAGGCCACACTGCTCCTACCTAGTGCACCCTCTACACCTCCCCATCACAGGCCACACTGCTCCTACCTAGTGCACCCCTCTACACCTCCCCATCACAGGCCACACTGCTCCTACCTAGTGCACCCCCTCTACATTTCCCCATCACAGGCCACACTGCTCCCACACCCATCTCTCCCCTTCTCTATGTCACCTTTGTTTACTACCCACTTTATGCCCAACTTCTGCAGGGTGCGCTAACTCTCGGACACAGGCATACATTGTACAATGCATCAGCAGTGTCAATTTGTGTGAACCTAATTGTAACTTTCTATACCGACATTGTAAATGCCTTATCTGTTGATCACCACTGTTTTCTGTTCAACTGTCGTGGAACCTACAAAGAGCATCCACTCACAGGTGTAATCCAAGAACTTAATAAATAAAATAAAAATAAATAACTGAACCCTTGTCTAAATTTGTTGGTGTACACATAATGGGGATATAGTATCTGGTCTACCTTCCTTTATTAAAGATACTACAGAAATCACACCTCGTACCACTCCGGTGACCGGGTTGAGAACAAGCCTGGGTCGTCAGGGGTCAGCAGGGAGGACTAAGATTGAGCATCCGATGACAGCTCTCCTAGTCCTGGGGAGAGGGTGCATGCACACACGCGTGCTCTGCTGGTCCCTGGGGACGCCTGGAGATACTGCAGAGGTGCGGGTGCCTAATGGGAAGTACAGCAGATGTCTGCACATCAGTGCGCTTGACATCCTTGCATGCCTGTGCTTCCATTAGGGGAGATAAATGGGAAAATGGCAGCACAAGTCCGTGGCAGCTTGATGGCATGATTTCGCACAATAGCGATGCCTGGAGGCGTAATGCGGTAATGGTCGCGGGCACAGGGGCCCTTTCACAGATGTAGTTGCATCTGCCAGCTGGGCATGCGAGCTTCGGGATCAACGGTGCAAGAGAAGAGCAGTGACTGGTTATGGAGCAGGACTATGGCTGCAGGTAAAAAGTGTTAAATGATAAAAAAAAAGATATCACAGAAATATTAAATATCTTGAAGGGAAGGATCCTGCCTGAGAGTGCCTTGTTTGTTAGTATGGACGTGGAGTCCCTCTATACTAATATTCCTCAAGTGGAGGGACTCCACGCCCTAAAGACAGCACTTTTGGAATGTGACAAATAACTTTGTGGTTTTTTATTACAACTAACAGAACTGGTCCATACTTGTAATTATTTTCTGTTCAGGGCAATTATTTTTTGCAAAGTAAGGGTTCGCCAGGGGACAGTGCTAGCCACTAATTTTGCATAACATATATCTTGGTATATGGGAGCACAATGTGATACAGGATCTGTGGCCGATCCTTCCTTGACACAATTATTTAATATTGAGGTTACATTGATGATTTGATTGTTTTATGGAAGGTTCAGTTGATAAATTGTTTGCCTTCAGAAAATTTCTTCAAGCAAGTCATTCAAATCTTAAGATTTCATTAACATTCAGTATGATAGAAACTGAATATCTAGATCTTTTCATTAAAGTTGAAACTGATGGTACTAACAAAATGGATCTGTTTAGAAAAAAATACAGACTGTAATACATTATTGCACAACAGTAGTTATCACCCTAGACAAATGATTAATGGTTCCATGTGATAACAGCAATCGTGGAAAGGCGATCGCCATTAGGGGGAGTGTACATTGCCGAAAATCAATTTCGGCAATGTACACACCCAGCACAGAGCAAAAGGGCACCAGGGACTTTTTTTTGTTTTGTTTTGTGCAGGGGGCTTCACACCCCGCACCCCCTACTAAAGAATTCTCACAGCTGTCTTTCTCTAATCAGATTGCTGTGGTTGTGAAAGCTTGACACCATTGGCTTCTTAATATTTCTAGCTTTCAAAGGTTTTTGACATTTCCTTTAACTAGGGACTCAGTCCACAGATGTGGTGAGGATCCCCACTGCACCACACACACCCCAGGACTACATGGAGATGGGTGCAGTCCTCATCCTCACTACCTACAGGCACAGATCCCCAATCGTATGACAGGGTTGACATTTCAGTAGATCCTCTGCTCCGCATGGCATGCAGGTCCATAGCATATGGCAGCTTATGTCAGTCCTCCATGGGCTGCCATATCTCTTATGTCCACAGTACAGTATTTACTGATGGCACGGTGACATCCCCAGCCCATCACTATGCTCCTGGGGCTGGGAGCCAGTGGCTATGGGCCCTTCAGGCCGGGTTAGTCAGGATGGCCAGGCAGAAGGGGCATGTAAGTGCTATAGCAACCATAGTGCAGTGTAGCATGCACACTGTCTGCTGGCTGCAGTGCTGCCCTGGCAGTGCTGTAGATGGGCAGCTGTCCACCCCTGCTCCCAAACCCACCCCTGGTATGGAGTTGCCCACACAATCAGGGATTGGGCACAGGGAGGGTGTGCAGCCAGGCTGTGGATATAGCTGGGTGCCCCAAAGGTTCACATTCTGCATGTAGGGAGCACTCTGCAGCTGTCTACTGATGCAAAGTGGCTGAGTGCCATCTGTGGATCGAGCCCTAAGACTCTTGCATGTGCACTTGTGATTTCAAAATTGAATTAGTGTAACTGCTCATTTGTAGGACTTCCTATATCTGCTACTCACCCACTTCAGATGATTCAAAATTGGGCTGCTACACTTATCTTTGATGAACCTAGACATGCTCATATTACTGTCTTTTTTTATTACTTACACCGACTAAAAATTGGTAATAGATATAGGTTAAAAACAATGGCTTTTTTTAAGGTTTTACAGGTTATTCCACTACTTATTTGCATGAGTTGGTGTTGATTCATACTTCAAGCCATACTCTATGCACTGTAGATGCCCATTTTATTTCAGTCCCCAATGCTGGCTCTCACAGAGCTAAGCATCATGAGTTTATGCACCCCAGCCCTTCTAGCTAGAATACACTGGCTTTGGATGATAGAATGACAGAATCTCTGGGACATTAAAAAAAAGTCCAAAAACATTTTTATTTAATGTTTAATGTCTGTTTGTTGTTTGTATAATTATTTTTAGACAATGAGCGTGTTGTTTTTACTGAACAGATAAAAATGACATCCTGCCTTCTGATGTATCCGATTCATAAATAAAAAAATGTATCTTATGAATCGGGTACGTCACTCCCGTTATCCTCACATTCTAGTATGCCACAATCACAGATTCTTCATGTGATGATCAGATCTCTTTTTTTGTTGTTTCCAGCCATAAAACATAAGTTTCCAAAAATGCTAAATTATAAAGTGCAGCTATAGGTTGCCATCATCGTGCTGGTGGCAACTCATGCCTGACTACCCAAACGACATTCCCTTATTCAACTGTACATGTGAAAAGTTTAACAACAAAAAAAAGTTGTCTCTGTCACTACGTACGCTCGCCTTTTTAGCCATCCCTCCATAAATTAAAAAAAAACTGACTGCAGTTGCGTGGATAGCGGCAAGTAGCAAAGAGACAGTTAAACACTGATTTCAGAGCTCTATTTTTTTCTCATTTCAGTAATTAATATCAAATCATCTTGGCATTTGTTGGCAAGGATCCCAATCAGGTTGCTAAGTTGCCTTCCTGACGGCGAGGTGAGCCTAAGTGTCTTTCCGTGACCTAATCAGTGTAGGAGGCCGTTTTAAAAAGAGACCCCTAAGCAAAACTCAATTCTGTTAAGAAGAAACAGCAACAGGCTGTAAATAACTAATTTAAAAAACATAGCACTCTGTTGTATAAAGCAGATATGTGATGTGCATCAGTGTCATATGCGTTTTATCTTCACTCACGGACTGTGACCCCTGGATCTCTCACAGTGGCGTAGGCTTGTCCAAGACAAGACCCTGCTGCATTACCCTTGCAAGACACCTAATTTGAGGTATCTGACTCAGCCCGCTCCAAGGGGTTTCAGGTATGGGACAGGGATTGGGATTCCAGGGCTTCATGGTCAGGGAGCATAACTCCTTCAAGGAGCCCAGCCTACTAAGACCTTTGCTGGTCTTTTTCATAAACCTTCTCCGGTGGCCAAACAATGGTTTTTGGTCTGTCTTCGATACAAAGGACTAGCCCTGATAACCCCAGACAGACTTTGGGTGGGCAAGGTTTTATTGAAGGATTCAATGGGGTTTACCCTGACAAAGGTATATGCCTTCATTCATTCACCTGGGGAACATGTGTATGATATTAGTTTTTGTACTATGGCTTTACTTGACAAATTTTGAAGGATTTATTATACTGTGAAAGACAATGAAGAACGGAAGGATTTTTTTGTCTATACCTATCACCAAGTCAACTGTTAAAACTGTAACTATTTTGTTTTGCAATAAAGGGTTGACATTAAGGATATCATTTTCTGGCTAGAAACATTGCTCTATTATTGGTCATCTGAACCCCATCATGGATGACAATGGGTTTTGACGGTGGTTGGACATTTCGGATCCAATTATGGCAAACTGAGCAGGGCATTCAGCATCTGCCTAGCTCCTTTTATTTTGGCTGTGATAGAGGCATTCTGTTTTATGCAGGACAGCCCAAATGCTATTATCGTTGTGGCTCTCTTTCCCATATAAATACTGACTGTGATACAGTTCGTTGTTTTCAATGTGGTTTATTGGGGCATCCTGTGGCCCATTGCACAGCCACTCCAGTCTGTAATCTTTGTGGAAACAAGGAGCATATGTTTCAGGGTTGCCCCTGGGCTGCCAATAATTCAGATGAACTTTCCAATCAGGATGGTATCCTTTCTCAAGCTAGAAAGTCCTTTATTTCACCTGACTCTGAGCATCTTGATATGGGTCTCCCCTGTAGGAGAGATAGAGGAAGAGGGGGAGTTTCGGGGGTATGTCTCAATCTCTTAATCAGACGGGACAACCTCCTTCACTTTCTCATCGATTACCAGACCAGCCTATATTGGTTGGTTCACCTGTGAGGGATTTGAAAGGAGATGTAGCAGCTGAACTATTGTTGCATTCATTACCTATTGATTCTCAAGACCTTTCAGATCCCTTGGATGGTGCCAACCCCCCCCCCATTTGGTCCACTGATATCTACTACAATTACCCCTCCTTTACCAGATGAGACCCTTGTTATGGACGTACCACCATCTTCTGAAACTGCTAGTCCTCCTTTGATATCCTCTCCTAAACAACCTAGAATGCCTGTCATGACTAGTACCCTTTTGCCCCTTTCACTGTCTAATCGTTTTGCGCCATTTGCCTCTTGGGGGGACAGGGTGGAGGTGGAACAACCTATGACAGATGACATGGATCTACCTTCCGATATTAGGGAGGAGGGAGGGCTCCCCTGGGACTGACCCCCCCCCCGTGACAGAGCCTTCCAAACATTGTGCGAGATCTAGTGACGAAACTGATTAAACCCCGAGCTGATTCTGTTGGCTCACAAGTCTGAATGTCAATAGCATTAAGTCTTATGTGAAATGCACCACTGCGTTGTCAGTGTTGCAACATTTGCTGTTTGATGTTGTCATATTACAGGACACTAGACTTCATACTATGGCTTAGGTTCAAACTGACTCTAGAGAATGGATTTGGGACCTTCATATTGGTCCTTGGGTTCTGAGACTTGTTGTGGGATGGGAATTGTATTTTTTCAAATGCTTGGCTGTCGTTAAGGTATCCTTTTACCATCTGAGGAACATCGCTAGGATCAAGCACCTTGTTCCGTCTGGCGACTTGCCTACACTGATTCACGCCTTTGTGACCTGCATTTGGACTACTGCAACTCCCTCTACTTTGGGCTTCCAGGGGTTGATATCCGTTGCTTGCAACTGGTGCAGAACTCAGCAGCCCGGTTGTTAATGGGATTCTCGTTCTTCCCACATTACACTGGCACTGCGGGACCTGCACTGGCTGCGGTTCAGTGGCGGATCACCTTTAAAGTCGGTTTACTGACATATAAAGCCCTACACAGATTGGGCCCCTGACTACCTCAAGAGCTTCCGGTTTCTTACCTTCCGAGTGACCGCTCCGCTCAGCCAACAAGGGGTTGCTAGAGATTCCGAGGTAGCTTTAAAATCTTCCGGCGCCTAAGTTTTTATGTTCGTATACCGACCTCTGGAATTCTCTGCCCCATTGGATTAGAGAGTGCATGACTGTGGGGGGTTTTAAACAAGGTTTGAAGTCTTTCCTATGGAAAAAGGCATATGGGGTTGGTATTGACATGAACTGACATTACTGATTTTAGTGTTTTTATGATGTTTTATTATGATGTTATTTGAAATGTACTGCGCCTTGATTTCTGAAAGGCACAATATAAATAAAGATTATTATTATTATAAAACATCTGATAGATGTTGATCCTGGTCAAGCTTTGGTGTTAGATGTTGAACTTGATTCTTTTTGTTTCCGATTAACATCTATGGACTGCAGTCTAAAGCTCTTCTTGTGGAATTACTGCCTACATTACAACCCTTTTTACACACGAGCAGACAGATATTTTTTAGCTGGGGATTTTAATGTCAATGTTCAGCAGCCAACTTCTGGGCAAAAACAATATTGTAATAAGTCTTTTTTACTTAAAATCATGTGTCAGGCTGGTTTAAGGAATGCCCATATTATTGGGAATAAGAAAGCTGCTCCCACCTATTATAGAGGGAAATTGTCCTCTAAAATAGATTTTATTTTTTTGAAACAGACTTTAGAAGTTGCTGAGGTATTCAATCTACCCACTGAATCTTCAGACCATACGATCTTTGGTGTTTCTACTGCGGTTCCTCCTTTGAGAGAGGTGGGACCAGGATATTGGCGCCTAAATGTCTCTTTATTGACTATTGCCGATATATCCTCAGGGTTGCATGATTTAATTCAAGATAAATGGTCTACATTGTTCCTTTATGAAGGTAATATTACTAAATGGTGGGAAGACTTAAAATATTGGATTATTAAGTTTTTAAAGTTTCAGGCTGGTGTTAAGGCAGCTTCTTCTCAAGCTACCTATTTGACCCTTCGGGCCCAGTTACAAGAATTGTTATCAGCTCAGCATCTTGATGGTGTTGATCACACCCACCTTATTTACGAATTAATATCGGAATTATCACTTTTTCAATATAATAGACTTTGTTCACTTCAGAAGGAACAATCATTTGGAACCCAGGGAAGGGCGGAGCAAACCGATCCCTTTTTTGATAGTCAGCTGCGTAGGAAAAAGAAATGTTTCCTGGGATTGTGTGATGCCCAAGGATCTTTATCGACAGATAATGAGGGCATCATGTTGCTTTTGGAAAAACATATAGAATATACTTTTGGGATGGAGGGTTTAAATTCATCCTTTGTTCCTCATCTGCTTTCTGCAGCCAATCTCCCAAAAGTTTCAGTGTCTCAACAAGAAACCTTGATTTCCCCATTTATGAAAGACGAATTACAATGGGTTATAAACAACTTGAAACCAAATATCTCTCCTGGTTCTGATGGTCTTCCGGGAGCTTTATAAATTTCTTGGGACATTATTCCAGGAGAATTATTAGAATTTTTTAATTTTATTTTGACAGATCATTGTTCGCCCATAAATATGTATGAAGGACTTTTAATATTTCTCTTTAAAGCTGGGGATCCTTTGAATATTGAAAATTGGTGACCTATAACACTGCTGAACGTTGATTTTAAAACCCTAGCTAAACTGTTGGGGAATAGATTGGCTTTGGTAATGACAGATTTGATTAGCCCTCAGCAGTTTTGTGGAGTTCCTGGGTGGCATATTACTGGTGCTTTGTTCTTATTTAGATAACTTCTGACTACAGGAGATGCCTGTATGGCTGATTTGCAGGATGGAGGGTTTCTTTTGAGTCTGGATCAGGCTAAAGCCTTTGATGGGGTTTCCCATTCCTTCCTATGGAAATGTTTGGAGGCCTATGGGATTCCCACCCTCTTGATTAGCTGGTTACAGTTATGTTATATGCTAGCTTATGTTAAGCCATACAAAAATGGTAGGATGGGGGCTGAAATGTAGGATACAGAAGGGGGTCCGTCAGGGATGTCCATTGAATCCCCTCTCATATGTCTTTTATATTGATCCTGTACTACGTTTATTACAAAGGTCCCCTCTGTTGATGGGGTTGGGAACTGCATTTTCTCAAAATGTTGTGGTCATTGCATATGCGGATGATATCTGCTTATTGGCACAAAATACTGATACTATGCAGATAGCATATGATTTATTAATTGCAGTGGGGAAAACTATTGGGGCTAGTTTGAATATGGGGAAATCCCGGTGTGTAGCGATTCAGGGTTATTCCCCTTTGTTGACAGAAGTAGCAGGTGTCCCACTGGTTCAAATTCCATGAAAAATTTTGGGAACTTGTTTTGGGGGAGATAATATGACATGTTTTAATTGGGATGCTGCTTTACATAGAGGTATGGATAAAGTGACACGTTGGAACATTTAGAAGATGTCCAAGAAAAAGAGGCTTTATTTAATTTCTACCTTTTTGGTTCCTGTGTTTTTATATGTTAGTGTTGTTTTTCCCCTTCCCCCGAGAGCTGGAGTTGAAGGTATTGGCTTGTTTCTTTTCATGTTTCTGAGGCAGTCGTTCGAATCCCATTAAACGGAATGTGCTATATTTAAGTATGGAAGAAGGGGGAGTACGAATGTTACACCCTATTGTGTTCTTCTCCTTGCTTTTTATCTTTGCTAATTTGCTTCCATTGATGAAGGGGAGTTCCAGCTTGTGGTCAATGTGGGGCATGGCTAAATTACGGGGAGTGTTGGCTGAATGGTGTATAAATTCCTTTTTGCATAAAAATAAGCGCCAACCACGTCTCGACCTGGTTTGAACTGGGGTATTCGATAATATTAAGAAATGGAAACTTAAATATGTTTCTGAATTTTCTTTTACTAGGAAATTTGTTTATGCTATATTCTTATATGAATGTTTTATTGAATATCCCTTTTCAGGGTTCTCAGTTCTAGATCAGAATTCCATTTCACAGTATATTGTGGATAAGCATATTCCAGAACAAATGTGGGATGTTGTATGGTTGTCACTCCATGGGAAGGTGAATGTTAAGGGCAATCAAAAACACAAACAATTGCAAGATCGATATTGTCCGAGATTGACATGTGGTACTACTATAGAAACCATGACCCATCTATATTTCACTTGTCCTTATCTCATTCAGTTTTGGGAATTAGTTCAAGATGCAGGGCTTTTTCCCATTGCAATTTCCTCCAGACCGATGGTTCTTTTTTTTGCATACTTCCTATTTCTCTAACCCATGTTAACCATAGTATGGGAGGCAGTATAGAGCAGTGGTTTAAGGCTCTGAGCTGCAAATCTGGTGACATTCAGCAGACCAGACCTGGGTTTGAATCCCACAGCTTCCACTTGCATACTGTATGACCCTGAGCAAGTCACTTAACTTCCCTGTGCTCCCAGGTCACTCCTGTAAAAAGCTTTCAGCTTAGTGTGCTACTCCTGGTTAAATAACTAAAAAATAAAATAGTACTATACGTATGATAATAACTCATTTTTTGTATTGGATTTGGCTTGGCCGCTGTAGATTAGTGCTTCAGCAAATGGATATTCCGATACTTGATCTTTATTTAATTTTGGCTGATCTGCTCAAATTTAGGCATGCTGAACATTCTCATTTTTGTCCACAAGTCTGGGCACAGTATTGGGCTCATTTTTCATTATTATGGTTGCTGGAGGTAGGGTGTGTTGGACTTGTCTTGTTTGCATTTTCTTTTTCCTTTTTGATTTCTGTGTTTCCTGCCATAATAATTTTTCTCTCTTAGGATATTTCTTGTGTCTGTATGAATTATTATTTTGCAATTTTGATCCCCCCCTTTTTCTTTAGTTTCAGTATACTGCAATGATGATTTTTACCTCCTACTCTTTTGGTGTGGGGTCCTTTCTGTATTGGTTTTAATTTGGGTTCTACTTTTGTATTAGACAGCCTGTTTGGGTATGTATGTCTGCAATACTTATTTGATTTTATTATGATTTGTACTTTTATTTCGTGTGAGGCAACACTGTTTTATATTGTTTTGATTTTGATATTCTAATCAAAAGGTATTAGACAGCCTGTTTGGATATGTATGTCTGTCATACTTCTTTGATTTTATTATGATTTGTACTTTTATTTTGTGTGAGGCAACACTGTTTTGTATTGTTTTGATTTTGATATTCTAATAAAAATTCCCTACTCTTTGCTAGAGGGTGTTGCACTGAGTTGGAATATGCAGTGCGCTAGAGTTGGCAGAGGAATAGGATGTGCGGGAGGCTGGGGCTGGTCTCCTCCTCTGTCCTCTCTTTTGACTGTGAGCAACATGGAAGGAGAAATATGCCAGAGAAGGCATTTGTATTAGCTGTAGACACAGTGAATAGTGCTGAAGAAGAGACTAACTTATGGTCTGCTAAGATGCATGATGACACTTGAGCACCGGTGGTTATGGAGAACAGGAAGAGGATGAAATTCATAAGCAGCTTGAGGATGAAGAATGAAGGTTTCAAGATGTGCGAACTGTTTGGAGATGGAACTATAACAACAGCAGGAAGACTGTATGGATGTACAGGAAGCGGAAGATACTTGACTGAAGGGAGGAACGGAATTGGAGCAGAAAGTTTTTGGAGTTGTGGAGACAGTGGTGCAGGAGAAGGAAAATGGTGATTTTGGCTCTCCGAGGATGCAGGTAAAGTCCGTTATGGTGGCAGGAGACTCGGATGGGAGCAGGAAGGGGTTGGCATTGAAAAAATTGGGAGTAGGGATGCAAGAAGTGGTTATGAAGCCTCAGGATTGCAATGCTGGTGTGGCTCCACATGATATGGGGGATACAGGTGCTGCAATTTCTAACTCTGGCAAATTCTCGACAGGTATCTCGTCAGGAGGAGGGGGACAAAAAGGATCAGGGAAAGAAGTTGTAGGAAGAGGAAGAAAAGGTTGTCCCCTGATGCTGGATGATAGGTGTAAGTCTCCCTCCCCAGAGATACGTGAGACTGATGAGCTTTTTTTGGGCCATCTACCACTCCTGCAGGATGGGTGACAACAGCATTGAAGGCTGCTGGATGAGTGAAAAGTCTATCTGGTATGGGTTGGGATCACGAATGTCTGTGGCTGTCGGGAAGTGCTGAGATAACTGGTTTAAATACTAGTTCTGTTATTCAGAGTACTAGTAATAATGGGTCGCCTGACTCCTCTTAACTCCTGGGCAAAGTCCCTCTACAAGGGGCACAGCAGACTGCTGAAAATGGCCAGAAATTAGTTATGGCAGTTATTAAAGACCTAGAGGAGAGGCTTCTTTGTCTGGTGAGGTGCCCCCCATACCCTTAGGGAGAACCTGAGATAGAAAATGAGAGGTGCAAGTTGGCTTTGGGATCCTGTCATACACAGAGAGCCTGAGCAAGAACAGCAGATTCCCACCACAGTAGGCACAACAGGGTTAGAGAGCATCTTTTCCAGAATCTGTGAGGCAATCGTCTGAACCAGCAACCAGAAGAAATGCTGTGCGGTTGAAGTTTCGGGGACACATGTCAGAGGTCCCAGATAGGCATTTTGTAGGTCGAGTGCTACTTAAAGGTAGTATGAAATATTATGCCTATGAAATATATGCCCTAATACATGTGCCTGGTGACTCTGTCTTTGATGTAAGTTTTAAACACCCTGTAGGAATTGACAGGTTTTGGAAACAATATCAGATGTTGAAAAATACACCCCTGTGGAAGCTCTTTATGGCAATTCCACTTACAGAGCCTGTGATGAAAAAAAATCACAGTGTTATTTCATGTGAGGTGTAAATGCTGCGGACATAACATATTGGCTACAGCAACATTGTATGGTAAAGGTCAGCCTGAACCAATTTTAGATGATGATCATCTATGGACGGTGGGCTGGAAGTATCAAGTAGACTTAAAACTTGGACAGGGTCTGACAAAGCATCTCCTAATTGTTTTTTTTGGGGGAAGGGATAGAGGGGTGATATTTTATCTGGGCAGCCAAGGGCCTGCTACAAGTGTCAGAATGTGGGACATTTGAGTAATGTTTGTGAAAAGCAAGAGTGTGGGCTATGTAGGATTTAGGCCACATTGGTGCCACAGTGTTGACAGGCTATGAGATGTAATCTCTGTGAGGAACATGGTCACACATTCCGTAACTGCTCCTGGGCCTCTCATAATAGTCTTGATCAAACAGTATGGGCGGAACAGGATGTTTATGTGGCTACAGCCCAAAAGGAAAAAATGAGGATGCATGAACTGCTGATGAATTTATATCCTCCTGACCCAAAATCTCAGAGGGTGGATAGGCCTAAAAATATGGCTCCTATAGTAGAAAAAGAGGACAGACAATTAGAAGTGGATATTCCTCTGTTGGGGTCACAGGAACTGGACGGGGAGGTGGTGAAAATGGTACAGGATCCTGTTTTAATCAATCAGGATCAGGGGTTTGTCCCTCCCCAGTCCCTGGCTGGAGAAACTGAACAAAGCAATTTGACTACAGGACTAGAGTCGGGTTCTGGGGGTTCAGCTGATGTGAGATGCATACCTCCTCCAGAACTATTGCAGGACAATGCTTTCCAAAGAGTAAGTCAATCTAGGTCAGGAAAAGCTATTGTGGAAGCGCAACAGGTATCCATAGACTCAGACTCTGTTCCTTTGCAAAATTGTTATGCTCTGTTGTTTGAACAAGAGGGGGAGGAAGACGGTCTAGACTCTGACATGTCATCTGTTACTTCATCTCAAATGGAAGTAACAGCAGACATTGGCATAAGTGAAAAACCAAAGCCAAAGAAGAGGAAAAAAGAAAGTGATATGGCTACTGTTTTTTTCCTTTTCCCCAGATACAAAGCACAATGTGTTTGGTTTACCTCTTTTTTTTTCCTTCTTATCATGGATAGGGGTATTACCTTTCTTACAGTAAATGTGAATAGCATTAAGTCCCAGGAAAAGAGATGGGTTACTTTTGCAAGTCTGATGGAGGGTCATGGGGAAGTGATCTTGTTGCAGGATACTAGGCTGCACACCTTGTCAGAGATTAAGGAGGCACAAAGAGATTGGAGGTGGGGTGCCTCCTTGTGGTCGCTTGGGGAGGAACAGTGTGTTGGGTTAGGAGTAAGGCAAGGCAAGGCAAGGCAAATTTATTTAAAAGACGCCCAATCCCGGAGGCTCTGGGAGCCGTACAAATTTTAAAACATTATACACAAACAATCAAATAAATAAGGATAATAAATCACAAATTATACTAAATCATACTCTAAACATCAAATGCTTGTGAGAATAATAATGTCTTCAAGTGAACCTTGAAGACATCTATCGTGGGGGCCTCTCTGACCATAGCTGGTAAAGAGTTCCATAGAACGGGAGCCATAACAGTAAAGGCTATGTCACCGGCTGATTTGAGCCTCGTTCTAGGAATAGTCAGGAGGCCACCACTGGAGGATCGAAGAGGGCGGACAGAGGGAGTAGGTGTCAGAAGGACTGACAGGTAACCAGGGCCCTGTCCATGTAGGGCCTTATAGGTGAGAAGACCCACCTTGAAGAGGATTCTCCACCTGACTGGCAGCCAGTGCAATTCGCACAAAACCAGTGTAATATGACAGAACTTCTTCTGCCCAGTCAATAACCGGGCAGCTGCGTTTTGCACCAGCTGCAGTCTGCAGAGAAGTCCCCCTGTGACCCCGAGATAGAGCGCATTACAGTAGTCCAGCCTAGATGTGACTAAGGTGTGTATCAGGGTAGGGAGGTCCATTGGCGGAACAAGGGCTTAATCCTGGCAATGTTTCTGAGATGAAAAAAGCAGTCGAACCACAGAAGATATTTGGGCCTCCATGTGGTCAGGTTCCTGTCCAGAATCACTCCAAGATTCGCACCCAGAGAGGTCTTCAATGCACAGCCCCAGAACAAGTCAGTTGCTGAGTCAGAGGCCATCCTATCACGCGCTCTGTTCGACTCCACTACCAATACCTCCGTCTTGTTAGGGTTCAGTCACAGCCAGCTGGAGGCCATCCAGTCATTTATCTTGGTCAGACAGATGTTTAACACGTCTACTACGTTGGATGTTCCTGGGGCAGGGACAAATATAGCTGAGTGTCGTCAGCATAGCAATGAAAACTCAGGCCATATTTCCTAATGATCCCCCACAGGGGCAGCATATACACTGTGAACAACATTGGGGCCAGTACTGAGCCCTGAGGGACTCCACAGGGGAGGAGACAGGGTATAGATGAGAAATTACCCATCGTAACCCGTTGCCTCCTATTGGTAAGAAAGGACTCAAACCAGTTGATGACAGTACCAGTGAGTCCACACAGCTCCCTGAGACGGACAAGCAACACACAATGGTCCACAGTATTATTTGCTGTTGTTATTATTTGCTGTTGTTGAGGTGAAGGTATTACAGGTATTAGATATTCAGCCTGGGAGAGCTTTGTTTGTAGATGTTGTGCTGCATCACATAGCGCATACTGTAGAATTATAAATAGATATGCCCCTTAGCAGAAAGCAGAAAGGTCTTCTCTTTTTAGACATCTTGAACCAAAACTGCATACATCAAAGCTAGTGTTATGGGGGGTGGGGCAGGGTGATTTTAACTGTGGTCTTGCCCCTAGAGACTGGGGAAGGGAAACACAAAAAATATATAGTGATATTAATACATTAAAAATATATTGACACGAAATAAGCTAAGGGATGTCTATGATATTTTACAAACTGAGCCGGATCACACTTTTTTTAAAGGTAGCCAGGATAGATTTTTGTTTTTTATCTGAAAGGATTACAAGTTTAGCAGTTTCTGTTTTGCCACTAGAGACCTCAGATAATGTGGCAGTAAAGGTAATGACAAGGCAGCAGCAAACAATCCCGATGGGGAGGGGTTACTGGAAAATGTTTATTGCTATTTTGCAGGAGGATTTTATAAAAGGAAAACATTTCTTAAGTTAAGGGCTGATATTATTTTTTTATATGACAGTCCTGTTGAGTGGTAAGAAGATACAAAGAGAGACCTGAAGTTATTGTTTATACAGGTTACCAGCGCAAGGGCAAAGGATCAGTATTTACAATATTTGGGGTTAAGACCAAAATACTTGAAATTACTGACTAGGGTTGATACCATAGGAAGTACTGTGCAACTGCGGCTTCAAGAAGTAAAAGGTAAGATGTATGAATTCCTTAAGCAGAAAGAGGATAGGATAGATTCACAGCAAACATTTCAGACTAAAGGTTCTAAGGAGCAGGTAAACTCTTGTGATTTAGGGTTACACTTGGCACAGAAGGTTGTTATGGCTGCGTTGCTAGATAGTACAGGAGGGGTAGTGTGACAATAGGGGGATACAACACATAGTACAAGCTCATATGCAGGCTACACTTCAGAAAAGGGAAGTACAGCAGCAGGATTTGTTTTACCAAGATTTAGAGATGCCTCTGTTGCAACAGGAGGAGGAGAGGGCTTTAGTGGCTCCCATTTCTGTGGAGGAAATTAGAGAGGCAGTAACTAGACTTTCTGTCCGCACTACTCCTGGTAGTGATGGGATACCAAATGAGTTTTATAAAGTTTTTCATGATGTACTGATACCGTGGTTAAAAGTGATTTATGATGCTATTTGGAAGGAAAATAGACTTGCACCCAGTATGAAGGATGGGGTGATGATTTTCCTCTATAAAAAGGGGGATCTGTAGGAGGTTAGAAATTGGAGACCTTTAAGTTTGCTCACATCAGACTATAACATTCTGGCAAAAATATTGATGGTTAGAATAGCAAAGATAGCGCAAAAATTAATACTTCCAGCGCAAACCTGTGTGATCCCTGGAAGAAATATTATCCAAAATTTGATTTATATAGGGGAGATTGTGGCAAAAGGTTTGAAAATGAATTTGGAAGGACACCTACTGACATTAGAGCAAGAAACACCATTTGATGTGGTAAGACAGGAACACATTTGGGCAGTATTGCAGTATTATAGTGTCCCAGAACAGACGATAAGTCTGTTGAAAACTTTATATGTGAGGGCACAGGTAACGCCTTTAATGAATGGACATTTGGGTATCCCTGTTTATCTTAAAACTGGTGTATGATAGGGATGCCCAATGAGTCCTTTATTATATGTGTTTGGATTAGATCCTATTTTGTGGATAATAAAAGCTGATGAGAGTATTTTACCAATTAGGACTCAGGAGGGGGTTGTTTTACGGAAGATTCTTGTTTATGCAGATGATTGCATATTTTCAGAGGCGGATTTGGAATCTGGAAAAAGAGTTCTTCAGGTAATGGAAAGCTTGCAGAATGCTACAGGAGTTAAGATAAATAAAGGCAAAAGTAAGATGTTGGTATTGGGTAGGGCATTAGCAGTGGAGAATTTGATAATTACAGTGGCTAAGGGGAATATGAAGCTATTAGGACTTTATTTTGGTACCATAGAAACACAGAAACATAGAATTTGACAGCAGATAAGGACCACTTGGCCCACCTAGTCTGCCCATTTTCCTACCTAACAGATAAGCTGCAGATCCTAGTTAATCAACAGCCTACTTCCTCCTACCCCCCACTAGGACTGCCTTATGTCTGTCCCATGCATTCTTGAATTCCCCCACTGTTCTTGACTCCACAACCTCCTCAGGAGGCTGTTGCATGCATCCACAACTCTCTCCATGAAAAAATACTTCCTCATATTACCTCTGAGCAGTCCCCCCCTCTATCTTCAAATTCTGCCCCCTTGTTCTTGCACATCTCTTTTTCTGAAAGATACTACCCTCTTGGACTTTGTTGATTCCCTTGAAGTACTTGAAAGTTCCTATCATGTCCCCTCGCTCCCTTCTTTCCTCAAGGGTATACATATTAAGCTCCTTTAGTCTTTCTTTATATGTCTTCTGGTGCAGACCCTGCACCATTTTGGTTGCCCTCCTCTGGACAGCCTCCACTCTGTCTATGTCTTTGCAAAGATGGGGTCTCCAGAACTGCACACAGTACTCCAGATGGGGTCTCACCAACTGTCTGTACAGAGTGATAACAACTTCCTGTTTTCTACTATTGATGCCTCTCCCTATGCATCCCAGTATCCCCCCAACCTTCCTAACTGCCTTCTCACATTGCTTGTCCACCTTTAGGTCATCTGATATAATTACCCCAAGTACCTTTCCATTTTTACTGTTGTCAGTATCTCACTCCCATTGTGTACTCTTCCCCTGAGTTTTTGCTTCCCAGGTGCATTACCTTGCACTTCTTTGCACTGAATCTGAGCTGCCGTACATTTGACCATTCCTCCAACCTTGCCAAGTCCCTTCTCATCCTTTCCACTCCATCTTGTGTATCAACCCTGTTGCAGATCTTTGTGTCATCTGCAAAGAGACATACTTTTCTTTCCAGTTCCTCTACAATGTCACTTATAAAGACATTAAAAAGGACTGGTCCCAGTACTGAACCCTGTGGTACCCGGCTAGTAACCCTCCTTTCTTCACTGTGGACTCTGTTTACTACCCTTTGTGTCCTGTTGTCTAGCCAATTTTTATCCAGGCTACCACATTGGGACCCACTCCAAGGCTGGCTAACTTGTGTA
This sequence comes from Neoceratodus forsteri, assembly GCA_016271365.2. Classification (NCBI taxonomy): domain Eukaryota; kingdom Metazoa; phylum Chordata; order Ceratodontiformes; family Ceratodontidae; genus Neoceratodus; species Neoceratodus forsteri. Next base: position 766,718,277 of record CM057451.1, read on the forward strand.
TTAATCTTTTGTGTGGGACTGTATCAAATGCCTTGCTAAAATCTAGGTAGGCCATGTCCACAGCCCCTCCCTGGTCTACTACTTTGGTCACCCAGTCAAAGAAATCTATTAGATTCATCTGATATGACCTTCCCATCATGAATCCATGCTGCCTTGGGTCCTGTGCTCCACTGGCCTCTAGGTACTCAACAATTCTTTCCTTCAGAAATGATTCCATCATTTTCCCTACCATTGAGGTCAAACTAACTGGTCTGTAGTTTCCTGCCTCTGTCCTTCTCCCACTTTTGTGAAGAGGAATCACATCTGCACTCCTTCAGTCCTCGGGTACCACCCCATCCTCCCATGATTTTTTAAAGAGAGTAGTCAGCGGTGTCATTAGTTCTAGCCTTAGTTCTTTTAGAATTCTTGGGTGAATCCCATCAGGCCCCATTGCTTTGTCCACCTTCAATTTTTTTAGTTCTTTCAGAACTCTTTCTTCTGTAAATGGACTGGTATCGACCCCCATCTTCAGAGAGTTTCTCTTGTTTGGTTTAGGTACCTCCCCCTCCTCTTCCTTTGTGAATACTGAGCAGAAATATTTGTTCAGTATCCCTGCTTTTTCACTGTCACCCTCTGCCCACATTCCCTCCCCTTTATTAAGCCTCAGTATCCCTTCTTTGGTCTTACTTCACTCCCTAATGTACCTATAAAAGGTCTTATCCCACTCCTTAACTATCCTTTCCTCTGTTTGGGCCTTTGCTATTCTGACTGCCTTCCCTGCCTCTTTCTGCTTTAACATATAATGTTCTCTGTCCTACTCCTTCTGTGTATTCTTATATTTCCTGAATGCTATCTTTTTCTCCTTAACCTTCCCTGCCACCTCTTTTGAAAACCATAGTGTTTTTTTTCCTACATTGTGTTTTGTTGATTTGCTTTAGACAAAGGCCTGTTGCCTCTGTGATGGCTGTTTTGATTACTCCCCATTGTTACTCCACCCCTCCTTCTAGCCTGTTTGCTAGTGCTTCTCTGAGGCACTCTCTCATTTTCCCGAAGTCAGACCTCCTAAAGTCCAAATCTCTTGCTTTTGTATGGCTTGACTGTATGGCTGTGTTTATCGTGAACCACACTGTTTGGTGGTCGCTTCTTCCCAGATGGCTATCCACTTCTAAATCTGAGATTCTTTCTCTATCCCCATTTGAGAGTACCAGGTCTAAGATTGCTCCCTCCTGAGTGGGTTCCAGTACTAGCTGTCTGAGGCATGTCTCTTGTAGGGCATCAAGAATGATCCTGCTCTTGGATGCGCCTGCAGCAAGGTGCTCCAGTTAACATCTGGCATATTCAGGTCCCCATCAACAATATCTCCGCTTTTCTGCCATTCTATGGATGCCGTCTATCATTTCCTTGTCCATACCTCCCCTAGGATGGGGTCTGTATACAACCCCTATGTGGACTGTAGTGCCATTTCCTGTCTCCAGGGTGACCCAGGTGCCTCATCTGCTCCCTGTTTACTCTTTAGTTCTGTTGCTTTAATCCCTTCCTTTACATAAAGAGCTACTCCTCCTCCTCCTCTTTTACCCTCCCTGTCCCTCCTGTAGATTGTGTATCCTGGTATGTTGACATCCCAGTCATGGTTCTCTGTGTACCATTTTTCTGTGGCTGCCACAATATCCAGGCAACCCTCTTCCATCAAGGCCACTAGTTCAGGGAGCTTGTTACACTGACTATGGGCTTTGGTGCTCATCACCATCCACTTTTTGATGGCCTTACCCTTTTTAGCCCCATCCCTGACTTTACATTTACCTCTGTCCTGTTCCCTAATGACTTCTCTACCTTGGTGTTTACTTCACTAATTAACATGTTTTGTGGGGGCAGGCTGGGATTTCCCTGTTCCTTTTCAGTGCCCCCCCCCTTGGCTAGTTTAAATGCTTGCCAATGAAGCATTTAAACCTCTCAGCTAGGATCCTGGTTCTCCCCTGGACAGATGCAGACCATCGTGCCAGTATAGGCCTGCATCCCTCCAGGGGGCTCCCCAGTCCTCAATGAAGCCAAAACCCTGAGCTCCACACCAGTTTTTCAACCATTCATTGAATTCCCTGGTGAGGAGTACCCTAGCATCACTCTTGCCATAGACAGGCAGTACCTCCGAGAAGGTTACCATATGCTCTACTTGTCTAAAGCCCCTCCCCAACTCTACAAACTCTCTTGCACTGCTCTGATCCCATTCCTAGCCAGGTCATTTGTCCCTCATGCAGCTGCTCCCACGATCCTGAGGATTCACTTCCTGTCCCTCCAAGCTGTGGCACCAGGCAGGCACCTTACCTCCCTCTCCCATTCCTCCCCTAATTGTTGAGTGTCCCACCAGGAGTTGTTTCCTTCCCTGTGAGGTCTCATGCCCCCTCGTGTGGGTCTCCTTTGTGAAGGTTCCCAGCATCCTCCTTGTTCTCCACTGCAGGTGCCTCCATAGAGGAACCACTATCCACCAGAACAGCAGAAAGTGAAAATTGGGATAATGTATATGATGTAGCACATCAGAAAGTAATCACATGGCAGTCATGGAAAATGACTAGAAAATAAAGAGTGTTCCTACTCAGGGTATATATTGCCCTTATTTTTTAATATGTATCTCATGTGTTTCCTTTGCCGTATAGTATGCATACGAAAGTGATGGGTCTTTTTTGTTTTGCTGTGGGAAGCAGATTAAACCCTGTAAAAGAGCACATACATAGGGTTTGGAAGGCAGGTGGTCTAAATATGATACAGCAGTGTATTTATTTGGGAATTTTTTACAGTTCAATCAGACATATGGTGTTGGAAACTGTGGAAGTGGGACTTTATGCATGCAGTTGTGGGGGTTATGTTTTACAAGCCTGGGAGGAGGGAAATGGCATCATTCAGAAAAAATCTCCGGCTTACATACAAACTACGTTGAAGTATATAAGAATGTGGAAGATTGAGCTCTGTTGGTTTTTGACTCATGAAAAAAATATTTTTATGAAACAATTGTTGAACAATGTTATATTGAAGAACCTTTGTTTCAAGTATCCTCAAATGTCAATACTGAGAGACTATTGGCTAGTATTATAGAACCCAGGATTCCACTTAAGATGCAGGATATGATTTGGTTATGTGGACATCAGAAATTGAACTTGAAAGGAAATCAAAAACATAAGCAGAAGGAAGAGAGGGGATGTGATGAACTATAAATGTCAGGGTCAAATAGAAATGATCCAGCATCTGTATTTTGAGTGTGTGCATGTACAGGGGTTCTGGCAGGCATTAGCTGGATGGTGGGGTGAAGAACTCTTTAACTTAATGACATATGATATATCGATATTAGGACAGGTACCTAAGGAACGGAAGAAGTGGCAGCAGAGCATGATCTATGTTATATTAGCATGTATTAAATGGTCATTATGGCAGGTAAGATGTCTGAGATTTCTTCAGAATAAAGACATTCAGATGAAAGAGATTTTCTTTAAAATTCAGGGCGAGTTAGATAAGATATATGAATATGAATTTAGCTCTTTTGAGCAAGAGGTTGGAGAACGACTATGGAAAAATGTTGGATGGGTGGGGTAAGCTTATTTTTTGAGTTGCAAGTAAGATATGTTAGTAAACTAGTAACGGTAAGAAAGAGAAATTAGTTGGTGATGGGAATGTTTGATACTGTTAGTCATATACAGGTTGGGTGGGGGTTTTATTTTGATTTTGGGTGGCACTGTAATGAGTAGGAATTTGAGATACTTATTAGAAATGTGCAATGGTAAAATGTTTTTGTTTCATTTAGTATGATGTTAGTATTTGTATTTGTTGTACTTTGTTTCTGAATGATAATAACAATTTCCCCTACTCTTTTCGAGAAGTGCCATGGGATCTTTAACATCCACCTGAACTACCACCAGAACAGATGGATGGAACCTTGGTTTAACGTCTCATCTGAAAGACGGCACCTCAGGATTGCAGCACCCCCCTCATGCTGCACTACAGTGTCTTGTACTGTCACTTTTGAAATGTGCGAAAAGTGATGACCAATCTTTTAATTAAAAAATAAATAAAATATCCATGTGGGAGTTAGTGACGTAAGCAATAATACCCAACAGGGTGGGTGGTATTGGGAAGTACTGGACCGCCCAGGGGCATAATGAGGCAGCGCGCAGGCGAGACATATAAGCCCAGAAGGGTCTGGTGTTCCAATACCTCCCTGGAGGATCGTATTGCACTTAGAAAATGGGCACAGTAAAAAAAAATAATTTTAATTAAAAAATGTTAATTTTTATTTATTTATTTTATTTATTTAAACTTTGATCACGGGTAGGCCCACTGAGACCGTGATGGTCCCTTTTCAGGCGACCCAGGGTTAATTACAGTCAAAGTATAATAAGAAGTAGGAACAATACAAGGAAAGTGTGCAAATACAGACATTACAATCTGGACATATAGTACAATCACAGGCAGGTTAGGTAATGTTGAGAATAACATGGGGTAAACACTAGTTTCACAAAAGTGGCAGTTACATAAGGTTCTTTTATCAGGTCAGTTTACAGGTTACAATTTCAAGTGTTTCAAAAGTGATGAGATACAACTGAAATAGGATACCAACATGTTAGGCGGCAGGTTTTAGTATCAGAGGTGGAGTGCTATTATCGGTCCTCAGTGGTGGCATGCACAGAGGCTTAGCTCTAGAAGGTGCATCTTTAGGCCTTTTTTAAAACCCCCAAAGAAGCTGCAGTCTTGAAGATTGCTAGGTAGGCTCATTCCATGGGGACGGATGTATTCTTGAACAACCAAGACCTTGGCATGTTCGGACTTTTGGGACGTGGAGGAGTCGACAACATGAGGATCTAAGTGTTCTTTTAGGCTGCTTGAGTACTAAGGTACAACTCAGACTGGGAGGAGCATTCGTTTGTAGAAGCTTGAAAGCCAAGTATAGGGAAGTGTAAGCCAGTCTGCCCTCCAGGGAGGGCCAATTTAGTGAAGGGCCAAGTTAATGAAAAATTTGCCAAGTTAATGAAAATTTTGTTTGTAATAAGCTTTGTAATAAAGTAGTCCCTCCACCTGCATTAGATTGTTTTTTTTTGTTTGTTTGTTTTTTTAAGGTAGGGACGTTTGCCTTAGTGGAGACTCCATAGTTTAAAAAAAAAAAACAGTGGCTGATGCTGACCCAGAAGTATAGGGGGAGTAGCACGGTTAGTTGTTTACAGCCTGTTGACTTCTGTTCCCCCCTCGAGTTGCTTACAGTTATTATTTTTATTTTATTGTTGCTATCATGTGATGGTGGAGACAGAGACGGAGATGCAATTGGTAGATGTTTCGCAAGCGGGACCCGGGAGGAAGATCGGGAGCTGCAGATGAGGGCGGTCGACCGAGATGCCACCAGGAAAATAAAGTAAGTATGGGGGAAAAAGAAACCTTGGACATGAACTAACAACATCATAAATGTCAGCTGTATCAGTGAGCACAACAGTCAGGAAGGTACTCATGTAAAGGGAGAAAAAAACAGTATGTGGATTAGTGTCGGGCTCCTCAGATTTGTTGTCTAATGGCTAAGTGTGCATGGCATCAGAGGGGATGTGTACCACTGGTCTCACCGGTGAGTCATGAGACCAGCGGTACTTTGTTGCTTTTTATGCCTGGAGATGGAGTGGCAAAGCCGGCTTGCAGCACAGCGGACAGCAGGTGGGTGGTATGGAGGTCTGGGATAAAAGGAGAGAGGGCAAGTAATAAAAGATAGAAGGTCCTGAAATTCCAGTTTGGGGGCTTTTCTGTAACTGAGTTTCTGATGCTGCCAACTGTGAAGTGTTTGCAGAAGGCTTAAAACTCCCTAAGAGGTATCGGGGGAGAGGTCGGCAGCTAGTTTACGCTTGCTTACCGAGCAGAAAAAAATGGCAGCTGGTCAGATTGACAATTCAGGGTGCCCAATAATACCCTAAGTACTGGGGCACCCGAATTTGCAGTTGTTTTCAAGCAGGCTCTATCGGAAAATAAATGAATCTCTACTCAACGTTTCAGCCAATCAGATTCATTTATTTTCCAAGCCAACTTAAATATTTGCAGTGACCCTGTACCTTTTCAGTCACACTTTATTTTAAGTGTCTGTTTCAATGTAACTGCAGAATGGGTATTCCTTAATATGTGCAACAGAGGTAATTACACTGTAAGTTACACATTAGTTGCATGTGGCTGCATGCAATTGCAATGCAGTTACAGTGCAATTACACTGCAATTACGATGTAGTTTAGGGAACTGACAGTGTTACCATCTTTTCTTTTTCAGGCACAATGTTTAATTATGTCAGTCTGAGGTCCTGAGACTCACTTTCTCTGGAAGAGAAAGTTAAAAATCTCAATTATATGTTTTTGACACCCTTCACATTGTTTCATATTGAGTAACATACAAACATAAGAAATAGCCAGAAGAAGAAGAAGGCTTTATGGTCTATCAAGTCTGCTCGACTGTGGTGCCCCTGATCCAGAGACTATAGTGGGTCCCATTCCCTGCCCGCCAACTCTGACTCTCCTCTTCACCCGTCACATCCTCTCTTGCACCTCTCCCCACATCTTTTTAATGACAACCTCAGATGGGAGTTCATTCCACACTGAAATCATCTGTTCTGTAAAAGTGTCTCCTGACCTACTTCTTGAACCTTTCCCTGACAACTTATAACTGTGCCCCTTGAGATCTGGCCTTCACTGAGGCATAAAAGTTCCCCGATATCCACCTTGTTTATACTTATCAGGTATTTTGAAGGTTTCAATCATGTCCCCTCTCTCACCTACTCTCATTGAGTGAGTACATGTTGAGCATTCTCAACCTGACCTCATATGCCCTGCCTTGCTGTCCCTGAATCATCTTTGTCACCCTCCTCAGAACTGTCTTGAGTTGGTTGATATCCTTTTTCAGGTAGGGGTTCCAGTATTGCATGCCGTGCTCCAGGTGCAGTAGCACCAAGGACCTGTACAGCAGCAGACTCCTCCTTTTTGCCCATGAACCCTCAAGCAATACAGCCTAGCATTCTGTTTGCCTTGGCTGCTGCCTTCCAATGCTGCATAGCTGTTTAATGTCACTGATGATGGCTGTCCCCAAGTCCTTCTCCTCCTCTGATTCAATGACCTTCAACCCCCCGACTGTATTCTGCACTCAGGTTCTTCCTTCCTATATGCATAATCTTGCATCTCTTGGCATTGAACCCCAGCTGCCAGATACCTGACCACCTCTCCAGCTTTGCCAGATCCTCCTTTAAGGCTTGTACCCCTTCGTCTGTGTCCACCCTCCCACAGAGCTTGGTGTCATCCACAAAGAGGCAGATCTTGCCTTTAACTACATCCCTAATGTTGCTAATGAACAAATTGAACAGCACTGGGCAAAGCACTGACCACTGCAGGACACCACTTGTAACTTTTCTTGTTCCAGAGAGCTTCCTGCCACCACCACCCTCTGTGTTCTACCACTGAGCCAATTTGCCATCAACCAGGTTAATTTTCTCCCTGCCCCAGGTCCTCCACCTACCTGATCAATCTCTTGAGGGGTATCTAGTCAAAGGATCCAAGTATAGAATGTCAAGTGTCTGACCCATGTCCACTGCCTTCATTACTCAGTCAAAGAAGTTGATACGGTTGGTTTGACAGGACCTCCCTGCCATGAAGCCATGCTCTCTCTTGTCCTGCAGGCTGTTGGCTTCAATGAACTCAACTAGTCTCTCCTTTAGGTTCAGTTCCACAGGGATCTGAGAGCAGGGTTCCACAGGGATCTGTCCTGGGTCCAGTCTTCTGCAACATGTTCATCAGCGACATTGATGTAGGAATCCAGGGCAGGCTGTGTCTCTTTGCAGATGACACAAAGCTCTGTGAGAGTGGGGATAGTGATGAGGGCATAAAGAAAATGCAGAGAAACTTGCAAAAGCTGCACAGGGGAGGACAAGAGATTGGCAGCTGAAATTCAGTGCCAAAAAGTGCAAGGTGATGCACCTAGAGAGCAAGAATCCCAGGACAGAATACTGGATGAGAGGGTTGAGACTCAGTACCACAGCTGAGGAACAAGACTTCGGAGTTATTATCAGTGACTCCCTAAAGCAATCAAGTTACTGCAACAAGGCTTATAGCAAGGCAAGTAGGATGTTTGGATGTATTGAGAAGGGAACTGATAGCATAAAAGGGAGGTAATACAGTACCTCCCTGTGTAGATCCTTGGTGAGGGAGTGCGCCCAGTTCTGCAATCCTCACCTCAGAAAGAATAGAGATAAGCTCAAGACAGTGCAGTGCAGAGTAACAAAAATGATTCAGGGCCAGCAGGCCATGTCCTATGAGGGCACCTCAAAGCACCAAACAGGTACTCACTAGAGACCAGAAGGAGAGCAGAGATATGACAGAGACCTTCAAATTCCTAAAAGGAATTAACAAAGGTGAACTGTGGGGAACTATTTAATTGAACACCCACTCACATACAAACATACGAACACACAGATGTCATGTGGTCATGAGTGGAAGCTAACAGAAGGGAGGCTCAGGAGGGACATGATTAAATATTATTATACAGAAAGGGTGGTGGAGTTGTGGACCAGGCTGCCAACCAAGGTGGTGGGTGCAAAAACCATTACTGGTTTAAAGACAAGCCGGTTACCAAAATCAGGTGGGTTGCAGTCTAGTTGTGTACCCTGTGTTAATAAAACCCAGTCTTGAAACCTCTGTCCTGTGTAGTTTCTTTGTCTCATTAGGCCTATTGGTGAGCTGCATGACAACAGCAATATGAGCAGAAGCTGGAGCTGGTGAAAAAAAAAATAAAAAATTCAGATGCGCTTTGAAGCCCTAGTCTTAGTGATGTCACTTACAGTCAGGTGACTCAGGCTGCATGCACTAGACAGTCGTATGGCTGTACTTCTTTATAGATTTCTAGCAAGGGTGCGAGTCCGTGTGTCAGTCAGATAGTCGGCTATCCCATCACATCAGTGTATAATTTCTCTCAAGAAGGAGAGTCATCACTGGAATAGCTTATCTCTGAGAGACACCTGTCACAGAGCAATCGGGACTTGACTTTCAACATACTGTATGTGAAAAAACACTGTAGGCAGGGTATTTTTTTTTATTGATCCCCCAACTTCTTCCTTCCATACTTCCTCCACTGTGGAATATTATTGATGTTTTCTTGAAGAAAAGTCAGGTGTCAGACTCTGAGCTTGAGCACACTGTGGGTAGGTGCTGGGAGTGATACAAACATGTTTCTGTTAAAACCATCCTCTCACCAACCCCTCAGCTAAGCAAACATCCTCCTGAAGTGCTGCATACTTGGATTACACATATTCTACCCATGGTAATACAGTATAGGGACACAGGATTTTCAAAGAGATGTGACAGAGTTTAATTGAAAGTACCTGTTCATGTCTATTGAGCTTGCTTTTCTCCTTGCATGAGAAATCGTAACAGACACTGTTACACTCTGGTATGACTTTCTGCCAGTTATGAAGCCCCCAAATTAAACTTCCCTACCCATTAGCAAATATCATGTCTAGGTAAATAAAAATGCAGAACATTTTATACTGACAAGCTTACCTAGAATTGTAAAACAAAATATTTTTAATCCATAAGTGATATTTGCTAATGGGTAAAGAAAGACTAATGTGGAGGCTCATAACAGAGAGATAATCACTGCCAGAGTATGACAGTATCTGTTGCAGTTTACATAGGGTACATAGGTTGTACAAGCTATATAGACTTTCGTCCTTGTGCGCTTGCCAGTATTATTCAGACCATTATATATTTGTTGGGGAAAAACTATCCAATCTGTTGTTAAATAGTTCCATTGTGCAACTTGTAACCACCTCTGATGGCAGACTGTTCCACAGAGGGACCACTCACTGGTTAAACCAGTGCCTTCTTCTTAGAAGACTACATTTTCCCATTGATAATTGTAATGGGTGCCCCTTAGTTTCATATTTACTATCCTTGATCATCATCCCATAGTCCTTCCATAAGGTTTTGTCATGTAGGGCCCTGTATACCATACATATATATCCCCCTGGTTCTCCTATATTGTAGAGTATACAGTTCCAACCTTCTGAGTCTCTCAGTATACGTGGCCTCTTTACCTCCCATCATTGCTCTTGTGGCCCTTCTCTGAATTCTCTCCAGCTTTAGAATGTCGCCTTTTTGTACGGTAACCATACCTGTACACCATACTCGAGGTGGGGGTCTCACCAATGCCTGGTACAGGGGGAGTAATACTTTTATGTCTCTACTTTCAATGTGATGCAAGATACAGTGCAGGGTTTGATTAGCCTTTCTTGCAACGATGTTGCAGGGTGAGATGAATTGTAAATCTTTTGTAACTCTAACTAACTCCCAGATCTTTTTCCTCATAAGTTTGTGGTAAGCTATTGCTACCCATTCTATAGATTAGGTTTAAGATATGCCTCCCCATGTGCATGATACTACATTTTTCAACATTCAATTCCAATCTGTACTTAGCTGTCCATTTATGTATGTCGTTCAAGGCCTTTTGAAGGGTATTTCCATCCTCCGTTGTGTGGGCAGAATGAGAAGAGATCTGGATAAACTACCAAAATGGTCAGAAGAGTGGCGACTGGGATTTAATGCAAAGAAGTGCAAGATCATGCACATAGGGAAGAGAAACCCTGAAGCCACCTATAGGCTGGGAGGGGAGTTGCTGGCAGTCACAAAGGAAGAAAGGGACTTGACCATCATCATCACCAATGACCTGAAATCATCCAAGCAGACCTCTAAAGCAGTAGGTAAGGCTAGGGGGATGTTAGGGTGTATTAGTAGGGGTATCACAAGTTGTAAGAGGGCGATAATAATCCCTCTTTACAAGACACCAGTTAGGCCCCATCTGGAGAACTGTGTGCAGTACTAGAGGCCACACCTTCACAAGGACATTAACCAAATTGAGGCAGTCCAGAGAAGGGCAACCAAAATGGTGCAGGGACTGCATCAGAAGACATATGAGGACAGATTAACGGAGCTCAATATGTATACCCTTGAGCAAAGGAGGGAGAGGTGATATGATCAAAACATTCAAACACCTTAAGGGCATTAACAAGGTGAAAGAGTCTAACATGTTTAAATACAAGAAAAAAGCAGGACAAGAGGACACAGCATGAGATTAGAGGGAGGCCAATTAAGGGGGAATGTGAGAAAATTATTTTTCACAGAAAGGGTGGATGCATGGAACAGCCTACCTCAGGAAGTGGTGGCTATGAATACAGTGCAGGGCTTCAAACAGGCATGGGATAGGCATAAGGGAGCAATATAAATGAGTATGAATAGATAGGCCACTGACAGAGCAAAGGCCGATGGCACATTTATAACGTAGAAAAAGAAATGGGCAGACTGGATGGGCCTTGCAGTCCTTTTTCTGCCATCAACTTATATGTTTCTATGTTTCTGTGTTTAACAACTGCCCCTATCCTACAGTCATCGGCAAACTTTGTTACCCATATGTTTGGATGGTCAATTTTAAGGGATGAAATGTAGATGTTGAAGAGGTAGGGACCCAGTACGGAGCCCTGTGGGACCCCATTTGTCACTCTTGCCCATTCTGATAGGACCCCGTTAACTGTTACATGCTATCTTCTATTTTCTAGCCATGCATCCACCCATTTTACTATATTAGTGTCTAACTTTGTTTTCCCAAGAACCCTCATTAGCTCATCATGGGGAAGTTTGTCGAAGGACTTAGAGAAGTCCAAAAAAGCCACATCTACCACATTACCTTGATCTGGGGCCTTACTTGCTTTTCATAAAATACCAGCATATTTGTTTGCCATGACCATGTTTTTGTAAAGCCATGTTGTGTTGGATCTGTTAAGTTAGCTACTTCTAGGTGTGATATTATGTGGTATTTCAGAATGCCCTCTAAACTTTAACCTAGGGTGACCGGTCTGAAGTTTTCTGGTTTGGTCTTAGGGCGTTTCTTAAGTATAGGTACCACTATGGCTTCCCTCCAACCCTGCACTACTTCACCCAGGTCCAGAGATTTCTGAAATATATAAGTAAGCGGTGGCGCTAAGCACTCGGAAAGCTCATTTAGTACCCTTGGATGTATGTCATCAGGACCTGGTGATTTGTTTATGTTCATTTTTTGTAGTCTCTCCCTTAATCTTTTATTACTATTAATATTTTCCCTGGTGCTGATTCTGTGATGCCCAATTGATTGGTTGTGGCATTTGCATTGAATACTGAGCAGAAATAGTTATTCTGAATATCCGCCATTTCTTTGCTATCTGCTATATTACCATATATGTTTTTATAGGGACCTATATTGTGTTGACCCTTGCATTTATTTATATATGCAAAAAATGTTTTGTAGTTATCCTTCACTTTGGGTGCAAGTGATGGTTCGTAGTCTGATTTAGCCTTTTTAATGTTTTTTTTTTACTTTTTTAACTACAGTATATCCCTGTAGATTTCCCTCAGGTTCGTCGGCTCTGTGACCCATTCTGAATATTTTGTTCTTCTTATTTATCAGTTTCTTTATTTTTGAGTTGAATCACCCTGGTGTATTTTTCTTATTTCCGTATTTCTTTCTGCTGGGTATATAAAGGTTCACATCTGATCTTATCTTGTCTAACAGCGCCCCCCACATTTCTTCAACTGATTTATTATCAAAATGACTTTTCCAATCCCATTTAAGCATACTAGTTTTAAGGGATGGAAAGTCTGCCTTACTAAAGTTTAGCTTGCATGTAGTTCCTTATTTGATTTCACTAGTTCATTCCTCCCTAATTTGAAAAAGTACAATGCAGTGATCACTGTTCTCAAGTGGACTGTCTACCTCAATATTGCCCACAGTCTCCCCCATATTTGTCATGATGAGATCCAAAGTATTACTCTCTCTGGTCCCTGAGTGCACCTTCTGATCAAGTCCAATATCATCTAAGGCCTCTAGGTAGCTGTTTTCTATGCTAGTGGTACCTTTTAAATCCTGCCAGTCTATCCCAGGCAAGTTAAAGTCACCTACCAAAATATTTTTTTTTAGCTGGGTCTAAGTTTGATATGTGGGTTAATAGCAATCTATCCTCGTCAGGTAATATTGAGGGGGGCCAATAAATAAGCCCTAAATGTTTTTTTGGTAGTTGCTTTAGGTAGTATTTTAACCTATAGCATTTCCAGGTTATTTTGCTCCAGTATAATCTCTTCACTCTTTATAGAATATTTAATGTATATGGCTATTCCACTGCCTCATACAAGAGAGAAAAGCAAGCTGAAAAAACAAGAGCAGGTACGTTCAATTAACCTCTGCCACATCTCTCGTGAAACTCTTGTGTCTCTATAGTGGCCATGGGAGCAATACATGTAAGCCAAGTAAGCAACACATTGGGAGAATGTTTGCTTAGCTAAGGGTTGGGTGAGAGAATGGTTTTACCACAAACATTTTTTTATCACTCCCAGCACTTACTTTCATCTCACTCGAGGTACTATCCTTTCAGAGTCCCGACACCATACTTTTCTTCAAGAAAACATCAGTAATTTTCCACAGGGGGTGAAGTGTGGAGGGAAGAGGTGGGGGCAGATTAATAAAAAAAATTGCCTGCCAGTAATGTTTCTTCACATATATGGAACGTTGACTGCCAATTGCTCTGTGACAGGAGTTTCACAGAGATCAGCTATTCCGGTAATGCCTCTTCTTCGTGCATGAAATTATGAGCTGCTGCATGGGAACAGCTGCTCATCTGACTGACACATGAATGTGCACTCTTGCCAGAAGTCTGTAAAGAAGCAGAGCTGCACTACTGTCTAGCATGTGAAGCCCAAGTCACCTTACTGTAAGTGATATCACTAAGGTTCGGGTTTCAAAGCGCATCTGAATTGTTTGTTTTTCCACTGGCTCTACTTTCCACTTACATTGCTGTTGTCATGTGACTCACCAATAGCCCTAATGAGAAAAATAAACCACACAGGACACACGTTTCAAGATCAGGTTTTATTAGCACAGGGTACAACACTGTACTGCAACACACCCAATTTTAGTAGCTACCTGCTCTGGCTGGGACAGAATGAAGGGTATATTGGTTGCCCAGGGCATTAGAATCAGGGAGGAGAATTTGGGGGAGGGCTAGAACCCTGAAGGAACAGTAGGCCCTAGAGCTAAATAGGGAACTCAGGCAGACTGGATGGACCTTTGGTCGTTTTCTGCCATCATTGTTTATATTTTCATGTTTCAGAATAGCCTCCAACCAGCTTACCCAAAATGGAGGTCATACTGACTGTCCTGTGGTTTCCAGGGTCATGCCTGAGCCCACTCTTTTGTTGTGGTGCCACATGTGTGGTTCTCCACTCCTGCAGTACCACCCCTGTATCTAGAGAGCTGTTGAACAAATTTACCAGTGGCCCCACTAGCTCTGCTGACAGATCCCTCAGCATTCTATGGGCACCATTGTATGTAAGGATGAAAGTCCTGGTATTATATGTTAGACCACCTTCATATACAAGTGTTCTGGTTAAGAGCACACTCTTATCTTGAAGTTCAATGCATTTTGGGCCCCATGTTTAAAAGTGGCAGGCTGTATTGCACAAGTGCTTGTGCCACGCAACTCAACTTCACTGGCACAAAATAATGGTATATTCAGAAGTTGCACTGTAATATGCGATCATGCATGTGTGGCTGAATATCCTGAACATGCGCAATCGTGCAGTGGGAGATGTCTGATGGGTGCCCAGAGCCCAGTGGAGAGCTTACAGAAGTGCGTGATGCAAAGCCATTTGCATGGCATGCAGATTTGCAATACTTAGCCAGGATATGCAAATGGTCTCTTTGCACAGTCAGCGCCCAAACAGCACATTTGCATCTCATTACTGGAATGTAGTCAGTCCATTTGCATACCATTGGCATGCACAGTTCCAGCATTACAGGGCAGCACCATCACTCCACAAAGGTGATCAATAGATACTGCAGCCTAGCAGGCAGGTGAGACTGAATGGTTGTGTGTGGGTGGACTGCAGTGGCCTGAGCGCAGTGCTATATACCCCCCAACCCCTCAGCACCCAAATGTGTGCCATGGTGTGTGACAACTGGTCAGAATGTGTGACACAGCAGCAAACATGACAGTGCAAACTCTGAAGACTGTGAAAATAAGTGCAACAATGTTGCAACTGTGTGCTGATACCTAGCATCACATATTATTATACAAGTCTGCTTACTGTAACAGTCTCAGTGGTCAGTGTGTAATGTAACCCACTCTATGTGGGTCGTAGGGTGTCTGAGTGATAACATGAGTGCCATACCCCATACTGTGGGATGGCTGAGAGGTTTGCAGTGCTACTATCCATGGCCATGTCCATGCCCTAGGTGGTCACATGCACAACACTGGAGGGGTCCAGTGCCCTTGGGGCATGCCTCTGCCACCTCCAGGCTGTAGGTGGTGCCACCCTTGCCCTGTGCTGCTCATAGTTGTGCACAGTCCACCACCAGTACATAACAGTGACCTGTAGCCAAGGCCCCTGTGGAATTGTCACACTGCAGGGTTGGCATCGATGACATGTATGTGGTTCCTGGTGGTGTGTGTCTGGCACAGGTGTGCTGTGTGCACCTATGGTGTTCCACCATGGGTGCGTGCCAGTGGACTGTCCCTGACCTATGCCACGCTGCCACCATCACCACCATGCACCTGCTCACTATCATCCCAGATGCCACCATGGGGGCATGCCTCCACCAAGAGGCACTCTGATGGCCACATGGGTGTAGGCCATGGCACCTGGTACATGTGCCGCATTGTAGCTGTTTGCTCCACTGGTGTGCTAGGGGGTCACCTGACTAGCATGTGGCAGCTGGGTGTCCCCCGACCTGGGTGTGGTGAGAGGGTGGCTGACTGGGCGGTGCAGGTGGTGTCACCCAGTGGCGCCCAGCAAGCTGGCACAGCATGACAGTGGCTTTGGATACTACCATCCTGGCATGACTGCTGTGTGTCGGTACCTGGAGCACATCCTGGTGCACCTCTGAGGGCTGTCTCAGGTTAGCCTGTCTGCAGCCTGCCAGTGGGTGGTTGGCTGATTTAGGCCATCCCCTTACCTATCTAACTTTGCACTGCACAGTTTTGTGATGTGTGACACATGCGCCACACATTTTGGCTGAATATACACTTGTGCGGCATATACAGGTGCCTGCCCCCTTTTTTTGTGTTGCATACATTATTTCTGCATGAGCATGCATTTGGAAATGCATGATTAATCTCTCCCTTTTGAATATCACGCTTCATTGCATTTTCTGGGATGCACCGGGCATCTCCATTTTGGGCCGTGCATCCCCTTTGAATATGTGGGCCCTTGTATTCCTGGAACTGCTTAAAGGAAAATGAAAGTTCTTAATAAGACTTTTTGCTATGTTAAATACCCAGGAGAATACTGGTTATAGTCATAGTATAGATTCAGACAGGTGAAACCAATAGAAACACTGAGTCTATAATATATTTTAAGTAGCCTATCAAATTGACAAGTATAGAAAAATAGTTATACACAAATTATAAATCATGTATGGAAATGTGCCACTCACAGTCAGCATTGGAGACAGAGTGGGGGTGTGGCGTGCGAGTACTGCGCCACCCGTGGTCAGTGTCAGAAGGGGTTGGGAGTACAGCAAGCCAGCAGGGACAGCGGCAGAACAGCGTCGGAAGCTGGGGAGGGTGGGCACTTTTTCAGTTCATTTGCCAGAGTACCATAACATGTTCATCACTTGAGCTGAGTATTGGGGGAGCTGCAGGACTCCAAGAGCTGAGGAGGAATTAACAGGAGCATGGCAGAGGACAGCAGGAACACCATTGCAGGGAAGTGCCTGATTTGTTGAGTTCTTACTTGTGCCTACATTTAGCAAAGCTGGTAGCAGGGGACTTGTATACTATGTGTTGATTTTGTGGGCATACCCAGCGAAGGGTATAGAAAGCCAGACAAAAGGTCAACTATTATTTCGTAGAGGGAGTTGATTGTCTCATGAGGGACCAGGGAGTCAGGGCAGCCAATAGGGGCAGGGGGCAAGGTGCCAAAATCAAAGGACCATGGCCTGTTTAAGACACTGCCAGGCCTGAACTGTGCCACTTGCAGTCAGCGTTGGAGAGAGAGTGGGGGTGCAGCATGTGAATACTGCAACACCCACGGTCGGTGTCAGAAGAGGGTGGGAGTGTGGCAAGTCGGCTAGGGACAGTGGCAGAATAGTGTCGGAAGATAGGGAGGGTGGGCACTTTTTGAATTAATTTGCCAGAGTACTGTAACATGTACATCACTTGAGCTGACTATCAGGCGAGCTGTGGGACTCCAAGAGCTCAGGAGGAATGAACAGGAGCATGGCAGAGGACAGCAGGAGCACCATTGCAGGGAAGTGCCTGATTTGTTGAGTTCTCTCTTGTGCCTACATTTAGCAAAGCTAGTAGCAGGGGACTTGCATACTATGTGTTGATTTTGTGGGCATAGCCAGCGAGGGGCATAGAAGGCCAAACAAAGGGTCGGCTACTGTTTCAGAGAGGGGGTTGATTGTCTCGTGAGGGACCTGGAGTCAGGGCAGCCAATAGGGGTGGGGGCAAGGCACCAAAATCAAAGGATCAGGTTCTGTTTAAGATGCTGCTGGGCTTGAACTGCGCCATTCTCAGTTCGTGCTGGAGAGAGAGTGGGGGTGTGGCATGCAAGTACTGCAACACCCACAGCTGGTGTCAGAAGGGGGTGGGCGTGTGGCAGGTCGGGTAGGGACAGCAGCAGAATAACATCAGAAGATGGGGAGGGTGGGCACTTTTTGAATTCATTTGCCAGAATACCATACCATGTTCATCACTTGAGCTGACTATATGGGGAGCTGCAGCAGTCCGAGAGCTGAGGAGGAACGAACAAATAGATTTTGTATAGATACTGCTAAATAGTGCATATACTGCTCTGCAGGAAGCAGCACAGGATTGTAAAGGAGTGTAAAGTCTTGTATAGATACAGCTAACAGGGCATAGACTGCTCTGAAGGATGCAAGGGTTGTTAAACCATTGGGGGTATCTCATGGGGTAGAACATTGTTGTGGAAGACAGATAGAGTGGGTCAGGGATGAACACACCGGGGGGTGGGGGCGTTCTGGTGGGGGGCGGTTGGAGTCAGCGTAGCGGGAGGTGGAACAGGAGGAGGCAGGATGCAAGTGGGGATGACACAGGCAGAAGTTTGGGATGCAGTGTATGTGGGGCAGCGGTTTGGATGAACATACTGTGGAGGCTAAGAGGGTGCCCAATCTGTAGCAGGTTGAGGAGGCTGGAGGAGGAAGTACGATGTCTTAGTAGAGTGTTGGAGAGAATGAGGGAAAGAGGGGTGGCCTTGAGGCAGGTGGGTTTCATCTGGGGAATAACATGAGGACACCACATGGGAGGAGCAGTGGCTCAAGGGAAGGGATGAGCAGGGAGGGCAGCAGCAGAGCAAACAGGGGTTTAGCATTAGTGGGAAGGCTAGAGTGGGGGAGAGCCAAAGCACAGCCAAGCAGGAGGGGCAGGAAATAGGTTTGCTGTGCTGTCAACACTGGTGGATGGGGATGGGGTGTGCAGTCTCTGGAGGAGAGCAGGAGGGGGCAGGAGGGAAATCCATAGGGACAGGAGTCTGTCACAGCAGGAGGCGAGTGAGGGGAAGAGAACACTGCTGGTGGGGTGGATGACAGGGCAGAGGCACAGGGGCTCAGGGTGGAGGGAGGGATGTGGAGGATAAGGAGGGAGCAGTGAAGGGGCAGATGATAGGACAGGGAGAAGGGGGAGCAGAAGGGGGAAGTGTGGAGATGAGTGAGTTGGCATGCTCTAGTAATGGAGACCTTGGGAAAAGGGTGGGGAGGAGACAAGGAACAAGGAAGAGGTGTGCTAGTGCTGGGGATTCCATGCTTAAAGGGATCAGATAAGGCGGCAGGGTGGAGGCTATACCCAGGCTAATGGCAGATAGGGCGGGACAGGCGGTTCTTAAGTGCACAAGGAGGAGCAGGAAAAAACTGCATGTAGTGGTGCATGTGGGCACTAATGACCTGGCAGGGGAGATGTTGGAAGTAGTGAGGAGGAGATTTGAGGAGCTGGGAGGGCTATGTGAGGAAGTGGGAGAATCAGTGGCCTTCTCAGAGGTGCTTCTAGTACCCTGCTGAGTACAGGACAGAAAGGGAGGATTGGGGAGTTCAGCACTTGACTGGAGAATGGTGTCATTCTAAGGGATATGGGGTAGTGAAGGACTGAGGCAGAACCTGGGACAATAAGGATCTATATGCAGGAGATAGGCTGCACCTGAGTGGGGAGGGGAAAGGGGTATTAAGGCAGAGGTTTGAGGGGTGCATAGCATCAAAGATTGATTTAAACTAGGTAGAGGGGTTGACATCAGGACAGCTAGTAGACAGGGAACCCAAAGGGAGGATCCGAGCATGGCCACCCCCAAGCTATCAGAGAGATATTTAATGTGGGGACACAATGACAGGTTAGGAGGAGGGGAAACCAGAGTGGGGGAGAGACACAGATTGGAGGGTGATCTCACTGAATGCGAGAAGCGTGGGTAACAAATCAGCCAAGCTACAGGCTCTCATGGCAGTGCAGAGAGTGGACATTGCAGCCATCATGGAAACATGGGTCACCCAGAACCAGGACTGGTATATGATGATCCCATGGTACAGGATATTCAGGAAGGACAGGGCTTGGGGGAAGGGGTGGCAATCTATGAGAGGAGGATAAGGTGTATAAAGGAGGAGGGGAGGAGGAAGGACAGAGGCCCTGTGGGCAGGTTCAGGACTCCAAAAGAAAGACACTGAGGATGGGGGTAGTGTACAGGCCACCAGCTCAGGGGGATGACTTGGTTAGGGAGTTGGCCAAGCAGATTAGAAGGGTCTGTAGGAAGGGGAACATGGTAGTGGTGGGGGACTTCAGCCTCCCAGGGGTGGACTGAAACACCCCAACCACCACGTGTGCAAAGGAGCAGGTATTACTAGATGCATTTCAGGGCTGATTCCTAGTGCAATTGGTCCCCGAGCCGACTAGGGTGGGTAGGGCTCTGGACCTAGTATTAACAAATGAGGAGGCTGTAAAGGATTTGGGAGTGGAGGACCCTCTCTCTGGGATGATCATCACACAGTGTGGTTCAAACTCAATATGGGCAGGGAAATGGGAGGATTGGGTACCATGGTGATCGATTTTAAGGGAGTGGACTTTAAAAGGATGGGAGAAATATTAGTTGAGCATCTGATGGAAATTCAGGCAAGTATGAGTGCTAGTCAAAAGTGGGGTATCATTAAAAACGGGCTAGCAGAGGCAACTGAGACTTGTACCAAGACACAGAACAAGAAGGGTAGGGCAAAAAAGTCAAGCTGACTGACTGACTTGGGAGGTCATGGAAGGGGTGAGGTCCAAGAGAAAGGCATTCCTGAGGCTTAGGAAATTGGGAGAACAAGGGGAAAAAAACGAGAACATGAAGAAGTCCAGGGAGGTTACCAGGCTTGTCAGAGTGGCCAAAGCTTCCAGAGAGTTGACACTGGCACAGGGAATCCAGAACAGGAAAAAGGACTTCTTCAGATACATCAGCGAGAGAAGAAAAAACAAAGACCAAATTGTGAGGATTAAAAGGATGGGGTGGGTGGAGAAGGGGGGAGGACCAAGCAGAGGCAGTGAATGAGTACTCCTGCTCTGTGTTCACAAAGGAAAAGGGAGGGCAGATACCCCAAGGGAAGGGTGGAGTGGGCAGAGAGGGGTGGGAGTGACTGATATCTGCATTACAAAGGACAGGGTGCTGGAAGGACTAAGGGCTCTGAGGGTGGACAAAGCACCGGGACCAGATGGTGTTCACCCTAGGGTACTTAGGGAGCTAGAGGAGATCCTGGCAGGACCACTGGCAGACCTGTTCACTACAGCACTGGACACAGGATGTATGCCACAGGACTGTAGGATGGCCCATGTGGTGCCCATTCATAAAAGCGGCCCGAAGGATGATCCAGGCAACTATAGACCAATGAGCCTTACTTCAATCATGGGGAAGCTCATGGAGTCAATCCTAAAAGAGAGGCTGGTGACTTTTTTGGAAGACAATGATCTCCAAGACTGGTATCAACATGGTTTTGTCTTGGGCAGATCCTGCCAGACAAACCTAATTGAGTACTACGACTGGGTCAGTAGGGAGCTGGACAGGGGCCATGCAGTGGATGTCCTGTATTTAGACTTCAGCAAGGCCTTTGACTTGGTGCCACATGGGAGGCTGGGAGGAAAGCTGGAATACATAGGGGTGGGAACAAAAATGGTCAATTGGATCACCAACTGGCTGAGGGGAAGGCAGCAAAGGGTGGTGGTGGGGGAGTTCTCATCACTGAGGGATGTTACGAGTGGGGTGCCCCAGGGATCGGTACTGGAACCAGTGCTGTTTGGGATATTTATTGCCGATATCTCAAATGAGATCCAGAGTAGGATCAGTCAGTTCGCGGATGATACTAAGATCAGTGCTGTGGTAGATGACATAGAGAAGTGGGGGGGGGGCTACAGGAAGATGTGACCAAACTACAAGAGTGATCGGAGACATGGCAGCTGGGATTCAATGCCAAGAAGTGCAAGGTCCTGCACTTCACAGCAAGGAACCGGGGGAGGAAATATCAGTTGGGAGGGGTACAGTTGGAAAGCACCGTGGAGGAAAAGGATCAAGGAATACTAATAACGGGGAGTATGAACCACTCAGCTCAGTGCAGGAAGGTGGCAGCAAAGGCAAACAAGATGTTGGGGTGCATAGCGAGAGGAATCTCCTCTAGGCACAGAGAGATGATCCTTCCCCTGTACAGGTCACTGGTCAGGCCACACCTGGAGTACTGGGTGCAGTACTGGTGTCCATTCCTGAAGAAGGACATCAGATTGCTGGAGGGGATGCAGCATAGGGCAATGAAGATGGTCCAGGGCCTGGAGGATAAATCCTATGAGGAGAGGCTAGGAAACCTGAACATGTATTCCCTGGAGGAGAGAAGGGATGGGGGGATATGATCGAGACCTTTAAATACTTAAAGGGACTAAACAGGGCTAATACAGAAGTGGTTCTTCAGATCAGAAGTGGGAGGGACAGAGAGGGTATTGGCTGAGATTGGAGAGGGTTCAGGAGGGAGATCAGGAGGCACTTTTTCACAGAAAGGTGGCGAACAAGTGGAATAATCTGCCCAGGAAGTGGTATCATGTAGAACGGTGGGAGGATTCAAGAGGAGGTGGGATAGAGTGGAGGGGTTGTTATGAGGAAGGAGGGAGGGTGGGGCAGCTGCAAGTTGAGGGCTATCAGTACAATCGAGAAGACTCGACAGACCGTGAGGCCTATTTCTGCTGGCATTTCATATGTTCATATGTATACAACAATCATAAACTGTAAAGACAATTCATGATAAAATATCTGGTTATCATTTAGGAAAAAAAGGTTAGTATTTCCTGAATATTCTTAATAGTCGATGCAGAGAGATTAGACTTTTTCATATAAAGTAAAAACTATGCAAATAGTAACAAATAATTCACAGGTCAATGTAAAAGCGTAAGTTTACAAGACTACTCAGTGAAATTCTGTTCGTAAAATGTATTTTGAGCAAGCCTTTTATTTATGTTACTATTACTAGTAATTAGAATACATATATTTAGTCTTTTGTTATTTGTCTGTTGAAAGACAGATTCTTCTCTTGGGTTTGGATGACTCCTTCGCTCCAGAGACCTGTTTAGTGGGACTACCCACCCTCACTATTTGGTCATCATAAGCCCCCACCGCTCTGATCTCTATGGTGGCCAAGGATATTATTCTTCTACATTGTCGCGATGTCTGTATCCCACCCCACAGGGAGTGGTATGGTGATATTATGCAGGCACTTGTAATCAAAAAACAAATTGCTAGGCTTCAACGGTGACCAGACCTTTACCAGGGCTGCTGGGAGCAATTTCATACCCTCATCTCGATCCATTGGATACCTACTTGATATTGCTCCCCTGGCCATGGGCCCTCTTTGCTTCTTGGTGCCCTGATTTCTTTTTGTGCATCCCTTCTTTTCTCTCCTTTTCTTTGTGTTTTTTGTTGCAGTTTATGGTGCTCTGGTGGGATGGATGGGTGGGTGGGCTATGGGGGTTAGAGGTTGTTTGTTTTGGGGTTTGCTTACTGTCTGCTTGTGTTGCAACCATGTATTTTTCACTCTGTTTTGTGTGTACCTGTTGTAAACCCAATAAAGTTTAAATAAAAAAAAAAGAAAGACAGATTCTTGAGTGTGAAAGTTATAATATCCAGGTCTGCTTGCTGAAACAGAAACATAGAATTTGATGGCATAGCAGGACCACTAAGCCCATCCAGTCTGCCCTTATTCCCTACCTGTATCAGCGGTCGCTGACCCTACTTGGTCAACAGCTTTAGCTTTTCCTTCCCACCTCTAGGGTTCTCTTATGCATATCCCATGCACATTTGAATCCTGCCACTGTGCTCACACCTACCACCTCCTGGGGCAGGCTATTCCATGCATCCACTACCCTTTCCATGAAAATGTATTTCCTCACATTATCCCTTAACCTACCCCCCCAGTCTCATGTTGTGTCCCCTTGTTCTTGTACCTCTTCTGTACTGAAAGATGTCTTCCACTTGGGTACTGGGTGATATCCACGTGGAGAAAACCGTGCACAGTACAACTGCACTGTGAGTAGCGTGTATGCCTTTTGAGCATCAGGGGAATTACAGTGATATGAAAGTATCACTACCCTCTGACGCTCACCATGAAGGAGGAAGTGTTTATGAACACTGCCGGTCGGGGGCTCGGTCAATCTGCTCCCATGCTGGAGTGGCTAGAGCACCCAACCCTGCAGTGAATGGGGCTGAGGAGTGGGGTTTCATTCCCGACTCAGGAATCTTTTACTGTTTTTTTTTCTTGCCCCTAGGTTCACACCCCTCGGAGTTAATTATAATAAGTCCGGGGTGTAGAAGTCTAAAGCTTCCTGCAAAACAAATGGAAAATGATTGAGCATGTTTTTCACTGTTTGCTGCTGCGTGGTTGTGGTGTGCATGGTGGCATCTGCGACATTATAACCCTGTACCTTCCACTTGCACTTTGTTTATGCCCTTAAGATACTTGAACGTTTCTGTCATATCTCCCTGTTCCCTCCTCTCCTCTCCTCTCTTCTAGTGTATACATATTAAGATCTTTTAATCTTTCTTCATAATTTTTCTGTTGCAAGCCCTGTACAATCTTAGTCACCCTTCTCTGAACCGCCTCCACCATGTCTATGTCCTTATGAAGATGTGGCATCCAGAACTGCATACAGTACTCCAGAGGAGGTCTCACCAGTGTTTTGTATAGTGGTATTACCACCTCCCTCTTTCTGCTAGTGATACTCCTTCTTATACACCCCAACATGCCACTGGCTCTCCTTACAGCCTGTGTACTTTGCTTGGCCACCTTTAGGTTCTCTGAGATGATAATTTCCAAAGCCCTTTCCTCCCTGGTGACTGCCAGCAACATCCGCCCCATCCTGTAGCTGTTCATAGGGTTTCTGCACCCCAGGTGCATGATTTTGCACTTCTTCGCATTGGACCTCAGTTGTTGTACTTCAGACCATTCTTCCAGCCTTCCTAGGCTCCTCTTCATCCTCTCCACCCAATCAGGCATGTCCACCCTGCTGCAGATCTTGGTGTCATCTGCAAATAGGCAAACCTTTCCTTCCAGGCTTCCGCAATGTCACTAATGAAGACATTAAAAAGGACTAACCTGACAGCGCATGCACCAACAGGAGGTGTAAATACTCTCACAAGAGCTCTGACACATTTCTCAGTCAAAAGTTTTAAAAAATAGAAGGAAAACCTCTAATTTAGAAACTGCTGCAGATTGGAAGGTACATAAACCCAGGATGGATGTTTTTCTAGCACCGGGAGCAGGAAAATAGGGAAGGGAAGGGCAGCACAGTGGAAAGAAAATCCAGACCGAAACCACTGCAGGTCCCACCATGCATTGAAACGAGATAACAGAGGAAGCAGGGTGGCTGTAGCAAAGATGTGCCAGAAAGGGTGCTATGAGTGCTGACACCCCAACTATAGACACTGGCTGAGAAACTGGATATTCTTAATGCAAACTATACACAGCAACAAAAAAGACTGGGGGAACTGGAACAAAGGGTGTCCAATATAGAAGACACTACAACCCCTTTGACGAGAAAAATGGTCGAGTTGGAGAGCAAATATCAGAATTAAAAGAACAGGTGGACATATAAGAAAACTTTCAAAGGAGGAACAATTTAAGATTAAGAGGGATTCCGGAAGGTGCTGTAGGAATAGATGATAATGGTCCATAGGCAAATGGCTAGTGGACACACTAAAAATTGACAGCAAACATGGACTACTTAAAATTGAAAGGGTGTATAGAGCACTAGCCCCAAAACCACCTGAGGATGCCCCACCATGACAAATTGTATTCAAACTCTACAACTACAGTACCAGGATAAACAGAAAATACTGACTGCATTTCAAAGGATGAAGGACATCAGATTTAAGGAACATAGAGTCACAGTCTTCCAGGATTTCTCTCGGACTGTGTTGCAAAAGAGAAGATTGTTCACCCTATTGATGGATTATCTGTGGAGCAATGGTACAGATTTCTGATTCTTCTTCCCAGCAGTTCTTAAAGTCAGGCATGAGGGACAAATGTTAATATTCCGGAAGCATGATGAAGCACGTCAGACAAGCATCAAAAGAAGTGGAGAGCAAAAGCAGTCTGAGAGAACCATTGCTTTAAGAAGACAACGTGGCGTGGTGGAGCCTGGGGACCAGGATGGCACCTGTAACTGACGTTTAGTGCAAAAACTTTGCACACTGATCTGTCTCAACTGAATAAAGAGTGAAACTCAAGCTAAATGAAAGGATATCTACTAAAAATAAATAACTGAAACATTGAGACTTGTTCAGAGGGGTGACCTGCCGGCAGAAATAGCACCAAAAAGATACGGAACAAAGAAAAGAAAACTGTGGACCCTCAGAGTAAGTTGCCTTGCAAGAGGGTAGCAGTAAGTACTATATGGACTAGAGTACTTTGATTTACATGGATGATTCCGGGCAGGACACATACTGCTGATTTTTTGACTGCCACTATAGTCACCAAGCAGAATATGTAAGGTGGGGGGAGTAGCTTTTGATCTGCCATAATGGTAAAGTTGAAATAATTAAAAAGTGCGGGAGAAGGGGGGAGGGGATGGCGGTACTGCAAGAAGGAGAGCAAGACAGAAGATATAAAATGGATACAGCAGAGAGCACTAGCGGTTGCTGGAAGCATGAGCAGATGAATTGTTAAATGGATAAAACGCGGGTGGGAATGGATACTGATGGGATAAAAAAGATGGATGCCGTACAAAAAGAGTGCAGGAGGGGACATAGGGGTGTGAGAATTTGAAGGAGGAGTATGCTGCTGTCCGGGGGGAAATTAAAAGCCAAATGGATCTCTGAAATGACAGATGAGAGGGAAATATGGTATGGGGAACAGGTCAAAAGCTAAGAATATGACGAAGAGTACAGAACTATGGCATGAAGTAGACAGAAACATAGAAACATAGAATTTAATGACAGATAAGGACGCTTGGCCCACCCAGTCTGCCCATTTCCCTACCTAATGGATAAGCTGCAGATCCTAGTTAACCAGCAGCCTACTTCTTTCTACCCCCACCCACTAGAATTGCCTTATGGCTGTCCCATGCATGCTTGAATTCAATCACTGTTTTTGACTCCACAACCTCCTCTGGAAGGCCGTTCCATGCATCCACAACCATCTCTGTGAAAAAATACTTCCTTACATTACCTCTGAGCCGCCTCCCCGTCTTCAAATTGTGCCCCCTTGTTCTTGCACAAATCTTTTTTGAAAGATGCTACCCTGTTGGACTTTGTTGATTCCCTTGAGGTACTTGAACATTTCCATCATGTCCCCCCTCTCCCTCCTTTCCTCGAGGCTATACATATTAAGCTCCTTTAGTCTCTCTTCATATGTCTTCCAGTGCAGACCCTGCACCATTTCAGTTGCCCTCCTCTGGACAGCTTCCATCTTGTCTATGTCCTTGCGGAGATTGGGTCTCCAGAACTGCACACAGTACTCCAGATGGGGGTCTTACCAGCTGTCTGAACAGAGGGATAACAACTTCCTGTTTTCTACTGGTGATGCATCTCCCTATGCATCCCAGTATCCCCCCAGCCCTCCTTACTGCCCTCTCACATTGCTTGCCTACCTTTAAGTCATCTGATATGACTATCCCCAGGTCCCTTTCCATTTTAGTTGTTGTTAGTATCTCACCCCCATCAGTGGTGCGTGGTAGACAAGAAATAAAAGGAACTTAGGCACTGGCAATTATGAAATACAGAGTGAAGATCTTCAATCTAAAGGATAGCAGAGTCAAGGCACAGCTATCTAATTTTGACACTAGTAGATTCAGTTAGAGATATTAAAGTATTTCTAGGAAAATAGCATTGTTGTACAACTCAAAAGTGTTATGGCAACCCTGATAGCAGATCACAGATCCAGAAACGGTCACTATGTTGCAGGTTTAAGAATTTCAGTTTTAGTATCAGTGGAAAGAAGTACAGGAACTCAGTTCCTGCTGCAAAAAAAAGTACAGTAACTGAGTTCCTGTGCGTTCCTGCTCACGTTCATCACTGCCCCCATTGTGTACCCTTCCCTGGGTTTTGTTTCCCAGGTGCATTACCTTGCAATTCTTAGCATTAAATCTAAGCTGCCACACATTTGACCATTCCTCTAACCTTGCCAAGTCCTTTCTCATCCTTTCCACCACACCTTGTGCATCAACTCTGTTGCAGATCTTTGTGTCATCTGCAAAGAGACATACTTTTCCTTCCAGTCCTCTGCAATGTTGCTTACAAAGACATTGAAGGAGGACCGTCCTACTGAACCCTGTGGCACCCCACTAGTAACCCCCTTTCTTCAGAGTGGACTTCATTTATTATTACCCTCTGTGTCCTATTCTCTAGCCAATTCTTTACCCAGGCTATCATCTTGGGACCCACTCCCAGGCTGGCTAACTACATATTAATCTTTCGTGTGGGACTGAGTCAAATTCCTTGCTAAAGTCTAGGTAGGCCATGTCACAGCCCCCCCTGATCTACTACTTTGGTCACCCAGTCAAAGAAATCTATTAGATTAGTCTGGCATGACCTTCCCTGCTGTGAATCCATGCTGCCTTGGGTCCTGTGCCCCTCTGGCCTCTAGGTACTTGACAATTCTTTCCTTCAAAGTGATTCCATCATTTTCCCTATCACTGAGGTTAAACTAACTGGTCTGTAGTTTCCTGCTTCTGCCTTGCTCCCACTTTTGTGAAGGGGAATCACATCTTTCCTCCTCCAGTCCTCAGGTACCACCCCATCCTCCCATGATTTGTTAAAGAGGGTAGTCAGTGGTGTCACTAGTTCTACTCTTAGTTCTTTTAGAATTCTGGGATGAATCCCATCAGGCCTCATTGCTTTGTCCACCTTCAGTTTTAAGAGTTCTTTCAGAACCCTTTCTTCTGTAAATGGGCTGGTATCAACTTCTGTATCCAGAGTGTTTCTATTGTTTGTTTTAGGTACCTCCCCCTCTTCATTTGTAAATACTGAGCAAAAATATTTGTTTAGTATCTCTGCCTTTTCACAGTCACCCTCTGCCCACCCCTCCCTTTATTAGGCCTCATTATCCCTCCCTTAGTCTTCCTTCGCTCCCTGATGTACCTATAAAAGGTTTTATCCCCTTCTTAACTGAGTTGGCTATCTTTTCCTCAGTTCGGGCCTTTGCTATTCTGACTGCCTTCCCAGCTTCCTTTTGCTTTAACTGATACAATTCTCTGTCCTGCTCTTCTGTGATTCCTTGTACTTTCTGAACGCTTTTTCTCTTGAACCTTCACTGCCACCTCCTTTGAGAACCATAGTGGTTTCTTACATTGTTTTGTTTTGTTTATTTGTTTCACACAAAGGCTTGTTACCTCTGTGATGGCAGTTTTACTATTCCCCATTGTTCTTCCACCCTCCTTCCTGCCCATTTGCTAGTGCATTCCTTAGGCACTCACCCATTTTGGCAAAGTCAGCCTCCTAAAGTCCAGTACTTTTGCCTTTGTATGGCTTGACCCTATTGCTGTGTTTATTGTGAGCCATACTGTTCGATGGTCGCTAGTTCCCAGATGGCTACCCACTTCTACATCTGTGATCCTCTCTCCATCTCCATTTGAGAGAACCAGGTCTAAGACTGCTCCCTTTCAATGTGGGCTCCAATACTAGTTGTCTAAGGCATGCCCCTGTAGGGCATCTAGAATAACCCCACTCTTCAAGTGGCTGCTGCAACTGCACTCCAGTTAACATCTGGCATATTCAGATCACCCATCAGCAATATCTCCCTTTATCTGCCATTCTAAGTATACTTTCTATCATTTCTTGTCCATTTCCTCCCCTGAGGGGGTCTGTATACAACCCTGTGCAGATTGTAGCCATTGCCTGCCTCCAAATTGACCTAATGGTGCTTCTTCTCCTCCCTGTTTACCCTTTTGTTCTGTTGCTTTGATTCCTTCTCTTATGTAAAGAGCCACTCCTCCTCTTCTTTTACCCTCCCTGTCCCTCCTGTAGATAGTGTATCCTGGTATGTTTATCAGGAAAGAAGGGGGGCAGTTATAAGTGAACCACAGAGTAGATCTCCTGTATTACAGGAATGGTGCACTGAAAATGAAATGTTATAGATAGTAAAGAAACATATTTTGCTTGATGCTGTACAGGAGGGGTAAGCAGAACTGCGCATAGCTGAATGCAGAGATGCGGACAAGAAAGGTGGAAGTTCCTGCAGACTATGGAGTCAAGGGGCAGAGAACACAGGTAAACTGCAGTAAGTAAAATGATGCTGCACTGTGGGCAAAGAACAACAGCTAAAAAGCACACCAAGGGTACAAGAGAGGAATAAAAGACACATCCACTAGATATTGGTGGGCAGGGAACAAAGAAGAAGGAGACAAAGGGTGTCATTGGTTGCTATGGGGGAGGCGGAAATGGCATCTGCGTACTGAGAAATGCTCAGGCATGACCCATACCCCAGGTCAGTGATCAAAGACTACAACGGGGGATCGCAAGCCATCCAAGGGAGTGGGGCTGATGTCTGATTGGGGAAGTTTAAACAGGGGGAATAATATGCGAGATCATAGGGTACTACAGATGTTAGGCAGATACAATTGGTGGGGGGAAGGAAATTAAGATATTGTATTAGAAAAGGGGGAAGGGGGAGTAATATAATGCAAGGTGACACAATGTACAGAAAAGAAAGAAGAAGAAGGGACTCAGAGACAGGCTAAATGGATGACTACAACAGTAGAGGGAAAATGAGAAGGGAATAGGAGACAGAAGATGGACATAAAGGTGGTGAATAGGGAGAAAAACCATGTTAGGAAACTGCCGTATTGGACCTTCAGGGCTCTACAATGCACTATGAAACCAAACAATAGAGGTACAGAGCAGTTGTGAAAGCTCCGGCGGAGCTATGCTCTGGACTAAGGACAAATTATAGTTAAGGGAGAGATACATGAACAGGGGTACAGAAAAGAAATGAGCAAGGGGGGAGTGAAAGCACGCTAATAGTCACAGATGAAATGTAATGGAACAGATGGATCACAGGGACTGTTGGGACTAGAAGGTACTACTAGCACACAGACAAAATTTTTTTTGTTAATGTTCAAAGTTGAAAAGTTAACAAGTTGTATAAAGAATAGGAACACACTGTGTTCAATAGTTGAAGTTATTACTGGCTGGGAGGTAATGGAAACAATAGAGAGAGAATAAATGGTGATTAAAATGCTATGTGGAGCAAAGAAAAAGAAAACTAGGACTAGAAGGAAAAGAAAACCTTGTTAGTCACCCAGTGCCCTTGATTAATCACCAAATGGTCACTGTGACAGATTTCAGTGGGCCTGTGCAACTGGTTTCGTGCTTGTGTAACATAGATAATCTTTGGCTGTTCGCCTCTCTATCCATGGGATATACCACCCTGTAGGGGTATAAAGGCAAGGAACCCTAGAGGAGGGTACCACCCCTTGAGGTGCCATGGGAGTGATTCCCTTGGCCAAAGGTACCTTAGGAAGAAGGCCACAGGAGAGAGAGGCATGCCACTGGAGGAGGAGGAGTGGTGGAAGGAGGAACAAGGAAAAAATGCTTCTGTGTGGAGTGAGGAGAGCAGCTCTTATATGGGCCGAATGGGGATGTGGCCAGTTGCACCACCCCCTTGAACTACAGACTGTAGCCTTCCAATTCAATGTGCCTGTGCAGCTGGTTTCGTGCTTGTGTAATGTAGATAATCTTTGACTGTTCACCTCTCTATCCATGGGATATAACACCCTGTAGGGGTACGAAGGCAACGAACCCTATAGGAGGGTTCCATCCCTTGAGGTGCCATGGGAGTGATTCCCTTGGCTAAAGATAGCTTAGGAAGAAGCCCAAAAAGAGTATCGAGCAAAGCATACAAGGTGGTGAACACTTATCAGGGTCGAAGACCTGTACGTAGGTCGGTTGGTAGTATGGTTCAGCTGGTAGCATGGATCAGTTGGGCATATTATTTGAGTAGAGCAAGCAGGAAACAACAGGTGAATAGTGACCCGCTCGGAGGTCTGACTGTAAGGCATGGAGGCCTGACTTCCTAAGGCGAGAGAGAACAGCCAAAGGGGGCAGTAGGGACAATTACGGGGCAGCCACCTGACTCCATCCAACAGTGGAAATCTAACTGAGTGACCTAGGGACTACAACTATGCCTATCTAGTATTATGACCATTGGCATGAAGGAGAGGAAAAAACCTTTTGAGGAGGAAACCTCTGGGGATCCAAGGCCAAGGTTGCCTTCCCTCCAAGCTTTGGGAAAGTTTTATTTAATGATGGCTCTACTACTGCATTTTAGTAGATCAATCCAAGAGAACTGCAATTTTGGGGAACACTCTCACGCTATCCCTCTAACAGGAATGCTGTGGAGGGTTGCGAATGAACTCTGCAACACCGGGGCATCTCGGTGCCAACCTCCAAGGTGGCAGGAGGAGAGTAATGACCGCCAAGGTGCTCAGCTGGCCTACTGATCTAAGAATGAACCAGGTGAACCAGAAGTGGTTGTAGGGAGAATAACTTTAAAGGGTGCCTCTGAATCCATTCAGGCAGATAAAGGGGCCTTTACCGTGAGAGATCCACCCCTTTGCTGCTGAAGTCTTCAGTGCTACATAGAGAGGTGCCATCAGCATGGTTGACAACTGAAGGTCCACCCAGAGTGAGGGCATTCCCAGCTATGGGCCAGATGAGAAGGACCCTGCCCCAAGCTTTGCATGCTCGAGATGCAGACTTCAGGGTGCAGAAAGAGACCTTCGGCCACAGGGTTAGCCCTGAGACCTGGAAGTAATGGATATAGTCAGCATGTCTCCAGAATGTGGAGAAGTGAGCTGTAATGAGTGTGGAACCTGCATGTGGGTCATGATGGAGAATAGCAGACATGGGGAGACCTGTAAGTTGGTCAGATTGACCACTGTGGACTCTCTTGTGGGTCTTGGCTGGATGAGAGCTGACAGGGAGAGACCTGTATATATGTCAGGCTGAGCAATATGGACCCTCTCATGGGTATAGGCAAGGCAAATAGCATTTACCAACCACAGGAATGCATGCCGACCAAGTCCATTAGGAAGCCAAACTGGGAGTGAATTGAACTGTATGTTATGAGTAAGAGAATAGCGAGGACAGGCAAAGCCTGGGGCTGACAGTTGGAGAGGAGGAGGCAGTGAAGCCAGTTAGGTAGGAGGAGGCTGCAAAGTCAGTATGGCAGAAGGTTCAGTTTGAAGCAAGTAAACATGATATGCTGCCAGACTTGGAAGGGGATGAGTGTTGCTGGTAGTGCAAGGGACAGGAAGGCTGGGATGACTGTGTAAACTAGGTACATATTAAGTAAGGGATGGTAGAAGGCTGGGTAGAGCCAGAAGCCCTTAGGTACAGAGTTGCCTGGAATAGCTGGTTGCATAGTGCCATAAAGGCTATGCAGAGCAGCAGGAGGAGGCTAGGTGAGCCAGGGACTTATACAATAATTATACACGACAAATAGTAAGCTGCTCCCGCTGCCTGAGGCCACAATGCCCGCTGTGACTCCTCAGTGCCCCGCTGTAGGAAAAACAAAGAAGCCATGAACACGACACCATGGCATCAAGCAGCTAATGAAATAAGTTAAATACGTGCCAGCCATGAAAGCAGGATTAGGTTATCATCAGAAACAGACTGCTGTGGGTTTGGTAAAACTAAGGTTTGGTAAAAGTGGGAGTAGCAATAAATGAGCAAGAAAGGAGCCCAAATAGCACAAACATAGAAGTGAGGAGTAATGCAGCAAGGCAGGACACTGCTGGAGCAGGCAGGGGAATGAGATAGAGTGATAGCTGCTAAGAGGAACCAGCACTAAAGGCAGGTGCACACAATTAAGGCGATGAGCACAGGGACTACAGCATGGAAACAGCAATTGGAACTGAGAGCACCCAGGCACCTAGTACAGAGAAAGAGAGATTGCTGAAATATGATTAATGAACTGAACGCTTGATTAGCAATGCCACTAAACACAACACTGCGAACAGAGGGGCACTAACATACCAGAAAAGCCCAAAAAGCAAACGAAGCAAACAGGACCACAGGAGCAGTAGGAAGATGGCACATGTAGTACCATTATACAAAAGCGGGCCAAGGGATTAATCGGGTAATTATCGTCAGGTAAGTCTCACCTCCATAGCGTGCAAGCTCATGGAAACGATACTAAAGGAAAGAGACTGATGTCATACCTGGAGGACGATGGTCTCCAGGATGTGAGGCAGCATGGGTTTGTTTCAGGAAAGTCTTGTCAAACCAACCTCATACAATATTATGACTGGGTGACAGGTGAGCTGGATAAGGGTCATGCGGTGGATGTTATTTACTTGGGCTTCAGCAAGTCCTTTGATTTGGTGCCTCATGAGTGGCTTGGGGGGAAGCTAACTGCTGCAGGGGTAGGAGCAAAAATGATAAACTGGATTACAAGCTGGCTGAGTGCCAGGCTACAACGGGTGGTGGTGAGAAGGGAACTCTCAACTCCAAGGCCGGTGATGAGTGGGGTGCCACCGTGCTCTGTGTTGGGGCCAGTATTGTTTGGGCTGTTCATATCAGACATTGCACACGGGGTGGTGAGCAAGGTAAGTCTGTTCGCGGATGACACCAAAATCAGAGCAGTGGTGGATGGAGAGGAGGGATGGAAGCAGCTGCAGGGGGACCAATGCAAGCTAAAGGAGTGGTCAGAGAGGTGGCAGCTGGGGTTCAGTGCAAAGAGGTGTAAGGTTACGCACTTTGGGGTGAAGAACCCAAGGAGAGAATACTGACTGGGGGGATTAAGCTGGAGATCACTGAGGAGGAGGAGAAGGACCTAGGGGTAATGATAACAGGGATCATGAACAACACTGCCCAGTGCAGGAAAGCGGCTGCAAAAGCGAACAAAATGCTGGGGTGCATAGCAAGGGGGTTTTCTTCCAGGTGAAGAGAGGTGATCTTGCCCCTGTACAGGTCACTGGTAAGGCCACCCTTAGAGTATTGTGTGCAGTTTTGGAGGCCATACCTAAAGGGTGATATCAGGCTACTGGAGGGGGTGCAGAGGAGGGCAACAAAGATGATATGTGGAATGGAGAGGAGAGACTATGACAGCAGGCTGGGAGACCTGAATATGTACACCCTGGGGGAAAGAAGGGACGGGGGGGCATGATAGAGATATTCAAGTATCTGAGGGGAATCAATAAGGATAGGGCAGATGGGGTCTTTAAGTTAAGGAGGGGGAGGGTCACCAGGGAGCACGGCTAAGAATAGAGGGGGAAGATTTAAGAAGGAAATGAGAAGACACTATTTCACAGAGAGGGTGGTAGCAAACTGGAACACCCTACCAGAATGGGTGGTATCATGTAAATCTGTGAACAGCTTCAAAAGAGCATGGGACAGTGAAAAGGGGAGAGTGAGGGTGGGGGAGGTGGGAGTAGCAGTGGGATGACAAAGGGAAGGGGGTGGGGTAGCTGCAAACTAGGAGTGTTGGCTGCACACTCGAGCAGACTTAGATAGACCGGGTGATCTGTTTCTGCTGGCACACTCGTATGTTCGTATGAGAACAAACAGATGAGACAGAAGCACAGACTGCAGCGATAGGCAAAACATGGATTAAGAAGCAGGAGGAAAAGGCAAAATTTACTGACCCAGAAGCAGGAGGAGTACAAACCAGGCAGAGAGTCTAGCATAGCCAGCAGATTCCAACAGGGAGGGAGGGAGAATTCAAACACAGCGAGGGGGCAGGGCTTAGGGAAAGAGTGGGCCCAGAGAGAGGATGGACAGAGCCTCCGGCTACAAGGAAAAAATGCTTGTGTTTAGAGTGAGGAGAGCCTTTATATGGGCCGAACAGGGGTGTGGCAAGTTGCACCACCCCCTTGAACTAGAGGCTGTAGCCTTTCAAAAAAATGTTGTTAAAGTTGCCCCCCATAGACTATAATGGAGCTTGTTCTTGTGCTTTCCTTGGGTTCACGTCATAATCTGGCTGAGCGCAGGGGCAGGTCTAAAGACCGGGAAGTCAAAGTAACCCAGTCGATGAAACTTTACTAGCGATATCACATCTAAACTACTAGAAATTTTGGGGGCAAATATACATAGGCAGCATTTCACTGAGGTAAGGCACCGATATATGTGGTGCACTGGCTTAACTTAGTGAGTTTCTTTAAAAATAAGCAAAGGGAAGTTTATGTACACTCCTCTGATGCAAGCCTAAGACAACTAAGGGCAGTGTGTGAGCAACTGAATTTAGCCATAACAGACGGAGCCAGTAGAGCACTGTTTTATGCAAAGCAGCGCATTTATGAGTGACGGAACAAGCCAAGCCCAATGCTGGTGTAACCCTTCCCCCCCATTTGAGAGATTACCTTAAATGCTTCTGAGTTCTCCCATTTGCCTCCTGGTGTCTCGTTTTCCCCATTAGTGCACTGCCACCTGGCTGAGTCCATTATGGTGCCCCCTAACTCCCCAAGTAGCCACAGTACTTAATTTCAGCCCATTTTGGGGTTTAAATTACAATTGCAATCCACTGCTGCATACCTCTGCTTCCCTGTGAAGCCAGCAATCACACAGGGGCATTGGAGCGCCTTTGATGTTACTGACCGCCATTTGTGGTCAAACCAGAAGGTGTTTTATGGTCCTAGTGCCTCTGCTGAACTAAATTGGGCTGAGTGACCTCAAGGAGGCCAGTGAGAAGCCTCTGACTTTTACAAATAAAGTTTAAAATGGGTCAGAAATGAGGGCTAATAAATATATATAAGCCCTAATGCATATTAATGAGGCTGCTGCCTGCCACCTAGGGGGTCTGAGTTGCTGCGGCAGTGACAGAAAAAGTATAAAGTATAAATGTTTAAAAATAAAAGCATTTAAGCGGATACAGTTGGGGATAACTAACTGTGAGGTTGTTATTAAATAAAAACATTTATCCTGGCTGTACCGAGAACTTTATCTATGGGACACTGTATAAACAGTTTGGGTTTGCAGCCATCAACCAGCTGTGAGCCAGGATTTGCCACAGAGACTTTTGGGACAGTGCTAGACTTTTGGGGGTAAGGAGGAACTAATTTAGGTGCCCATATTTAGGCCAATTAAAAGACTTGGACTGCTTCTGACAGCTTGGGCAGCCAATCAAAGTTTAGGAATTTTGCTCCTTATTTAAGGGGGACAGCTTGAACTGAGTTCAGTTCTGGAGTGAGTTCGTGAGGGCCTGGCTGGAGCTTCCAGAGGGAAGGAGGCTCCCTGCAACTTGTGGAAATTTGGGGAGAGGCCTGCTAGCCTATCCTCGGCCTGCACACTTATTTTAAGTGTTTCGGACTGCCAAGTCAACAGATCAAGCTGTGTGTCTCCAGTGGGAGAGAAGGAAGGAAATTTTCCCTAGAGTGAATTTCCAGACTGAAAAGTGGGGATAGCTTGAAAGATTCCCACTCTGCATCTTGGTGAGAAACTGTTTTGCCTCAGAGACTACATCTGAATTTAATGCCTGGGGCTACCGTAACTGTCTCCAGGCCATTTGCCAAAAGAGGGAGACCTGAACTTCTGTTTGCCAGCTTACATACCAAGGACTGCAACCTGCAAGTGGGAAAGCTGTGCGGCCTATGCCAGAGCTGTACCAAAGCTGAACCAATGATGCAGAAAAACTTGCTTGAGAGATTGTTGCTGCCTATAAGAACCCAGCTGCCAGATGACCAGAGAAGAGAGCCAGCTCCTGTGGAGTAGATCATCGCGATTTGCGGCCACCCTTGGGAGGGATGCCCAGATGTGAGGGTGAGTTGTGATAGCCCCGGTCCCTGTATCCTGGTCCTTGTGGAAAAGGATGAAGTCCTGCAGCCTACAGCTACATGCCAGACAGCCAAATTCTGCCTCGAAGGGAGTCATCCTAGAAATCAACCCAGTTCCTAAGGTCCAAGGTTCAGTAAGTACAATAGGGTTTTACCCTGCAACACCAATTAAAAATGTTTTGCCATCTGATTTGCCTTCCAAGTTTCATTGTGGTTTAGACTGCTTTTGCAGGCCATCGGGCCTGGGGATTATAATTTCTGAGTTTTCAAAAAGTGTTTATGATTGCTACAGCCAAGTACAAAAAGAGAGCGTTAACCATTTCTTTATTTAAGGGCCTCAACCAGCTGCAACACCGGCCAACCCATGGCAACGCTTCAGGTCTGCTACCTATTCCACTCTGGGTATCCAGCACCTGGTTAAACTGATTAATTCAGGGACTAATGTTATAAATAATAAATGCTATCTGTTTAAAAATAGTGCTGCAATAATTAAGCTAAATTCTCACCCCTCCCTTGTTCAAGTCCCCTTAATAAACCAGATTTACTGTTTGTTGTTAATTCGGGCGGTGTGCATATTACTACTCAGTGTCCAGTTGCTGAGTCATTCAAGGAGTACAATGATAAGTGCTGTGTTATTGTTGAAACTGTTCTTTTTAAGGGGATGCAGGGTGTATCCCAGAAGTCCAAGCCCTGTTGGTAAATGTAAAGCATGTGAGCATATTATTAAGGATAGCCATTAAATGTGGTATTGCAAAACAAGTACATTGCTTATTTTCAGTCTGTGTGTTGGGCCACTGGCTGGGGTAGTGGGTATGTATAGCTTCCCAGAGGGCTGTACTAGTTTTGTAATTTACCCACTTAATTATTACTCGGGGTGGAGGCACCATAATTCGAACCCAAGCCCCTCAACCTGCAGTCAAAGAAGCAGGCAGGGGAGTAGCCCTTGGTATAATGGTGCCAGGGTTGCACTGACAAGATTAGCTAGGGTTAAAAGGTACAATGGTAATGGCAATAAAAGGTAGCCAGGGAAGGGTATGCAATAACAGCCCAGATATTATAGCAAAATTGATGGACTACTACCAGAAATTGTATAGAGGAGAATGCCAAAACACTGAAAGGGAAGCAAGGACATTTCTAGATGGCCTAGAATTGCCACAGCTAGAAGAAGAGCAGAGGACATGGTTAGGAGCACACCTCACAGTGAAGGAACTAGGTTGGGCACTGAATATGCTCAAAAAAGGGAAGGCAGCAGGACCAGACAGGTTGGGGGTAGAATATTACAGAAAAATAGGGTCCCAAGGCATAAAGACTTTACAAGCCATGGTTGAGAAAGCCCAAGAGGTGGGTACTCTAGCAGAAACTTGCTACCAAGCCACAATAGTGGCGATATCCAAACCAGGTAAAGACCGTACAACGTGCTTGGCCTATAGACTGATCTCACTATTAAAGTGTGATACCAAAATAATAGCCAAAGCACTAGCAAGGAGGTTGGAAACGTTACTACCAACACTAATAAATGAAGACCAGACAGGCTTTGTAAAGGATAGGAACTCATACAACAACATTAGAAGGCTACTAAACATAACGTGGGGGTCTCTCTGTGTCCAGGAGAGAGATTTTTTTCTGTTCCTGGATGCAGAGAAGACCATTTGACAGAATGGAATGTGCATATATGTATCAGGCTCTGAACAAATTTGGAATGGTGGAGGGATTTCTGGAATATGTTAAACAGTACAGCGTCATTTCGCCTCAAGTCAAAACAGTGCGGCTAAAAATGCCGCAGCCAAACAATGCCCAACAAAAACAGAGTTGGGCAAAACATCAACCTGTTTGCACACTATGCCCATTCAAAACAATGGGCAGTTATGTTTTAGGGCTTCACCCCTACCCCAGGCTTAAATAACCAACCTGGGGGCCTTGGGATGGGCAGAAACTAAGGTTAAATCACAGAAAAGTTGTGATGGGAAGACCTGGGGGGGAACCAAACCATGATCCCAGGTCTCCCAACTGCACCGTGTGCTGGTACCCTAGCCACTCCTCCACAGGAGCAGCTTGACCAGGCACCCTGCACATGGCTACTCGTCCACTCTCTAGTTAAGAATGCAGTGACAGGGGTAGTGGTATTCCCCTACTGCTGTTCTACCCCTGTCACTGTAGATCCTGATGCTCACTATACAGCATGGTTAACACCGCGGTGTCTTACATGCGCAGTATTGACCCAGTACCATGTTAAACTACTATATACAGTGCCTAAGTTGAGGGTGATGGTAGACAGAAGCCTGTCTGGAGAATTCAACTTAGGGAGGGTCACTAGACAGGGGTGTCCACTATCCCCTTTACTCTTTGCACTGGTGATAGAACCCCTGGCAGAATACATTCGAAGAAACTCTGACATGAAAGGAGTAGGGGGGAGGGAGCACAAGATGTCATTATACACAGATGATATCTTGATGTTTGTGATGGACACAGAGTGATCATTACCTGATATTAGGGAAGCACTGATTGAATTTTCCAAGTTTTCAGGCTATAAAATAAATATAGATAAACTGGAACTAATGCAGGTTGGGGGAGGGACACAAAGAGAAATAAGAAATTTAACCTTTAAGAAAGTCACCACGTACATGACATACTTGGGGATTAAGGTAGGCCCAAAGATTTCAAGTCTCTATTTACTAAATTACAAGGGCTTGTTAAAAACACTAGAAGGAGACCTAAAAAGATGGAGATCTCTTTCCATCTCTTGGATGGGGCGGCTGAATCCATTAAAGATGAACCTGCTTCCACAAGTACTATACCCTATTCAAATGCTGCCGATAGGACTTAATAGGAAAGACTTGCAGAAACTGGTGGCATATTGCACCACATTCCTGTGGCAGGGCAAAAGACCCAGGGTGGCCTTAAGAAGATTAAAAGGGACAACTGCCAAAGGGGGTCTTAAATTTCCAGACTTAAAGCAGTATCATGTGGCTGCCCAACTAGGACTGATGAGGAAGTGGCTTCTAGGAACTAAGGAAGTAAGCTGGTTAACCTGAGAGATGGGGGAGGAAGAGGGCTCACCCCTAAATTACTTGGATAAGGGGGGGAGTAAAAGGAATAGGACTAGAAGGATCCCGTATTCGCTGGTACTACACACTTTGCAGGGATGGAGAATGGCAGCCAGAATTGTAAAAGGGGAGAAAGACAAGATTGTCTTAGCACCAGTTAGTGACAACCTAGAGCTCATACCCAAAATTAGAGAAAAAATATTTGCCCAATGGAAACAGAAGGGAATTCAAAGTTTTGGAGACATGCTAGGTCAGGAGGGAATAAAGAGTCAAGAGTACTTAGCTCACACATATGACATAGAGGGATGGCACCTGTTTAGGTATTTTATTTTTTTTATTTTAGTCTTTGGTAACCAGGTAAGGCCCACTAGGCACAAGTGCCTTTTTTCAGGGACGACCTGGGAGCACTGGGCGGTTAAGTGATTTGCTCAGAGTCACACAGTATGCAAATGGTGGTGATGTGAGAATCAAACTCAGGTCTGGTCTGCTGGATGTATCAAGCTTGTTCATACCTCATTCCTCTAACCTCTAGGCTATACTGCCAGCCCCTACTTACAGGTGCGGGCACATATAGAGGCAATGCATTGAACACACCCAGGAAAATCAAACCTATATGGGCTGGAGAGAGAGGTAATGTAATCATGAGCAAACCCGAAAGGACTGATGGCGAAAATATATTCCCATCTGAGAGAGGCCATGTCTAGCCAATCTATGGGAGTAAGGCAGCAATGGTAAAGGGATATGGGAGAGGAAATCATAGAAGAAAATTGGG
The DNA here is from genome assembly GCA_016271365.2 of Neoceratodus forsteri. NCBI lineage: Eukaryota > Metazoa > Chordata > Ceratodontiformes > Ceratodontidae > Neoceratodus > Neoceratodus forsteri. The sequence goes on from CM057451.1 coordinate 766,759,345, forward strand.
CAGTTATTTGTGAATCATACATAGGGCTACTATGGTGCAATAAATACAAAGACGCTCAGTATAAATTCATACACTGACTGTACATGCCTCCGGCAGTGGTTCACAAATTCCCACCAGGGATCTCGCCCATGTGTGGCAGATGTCAGGTAGTGAAAGGAACGTAAATACATTACTTCTGGGAATGCCCAATTCTGAGAATGTATTGGACAGAGGTTAGGCAACAAATTGAACAATGGATGGGAGTTCAAATACCCGAAACACCGATGTGCATGTTGATGGGGATGGACCACGTAGGGGAGGAAGCAAAAAAATGTATTCAAAACACATGAGTGTCATGCATAAAACCCAGCCCCCACCTTGCGGGCAGCAACTTATGTATACATATGTACTAATCTCAGGGCAAAGACAATTATCATATAAGCATACCTGTAAGTGTCAGGATCTGTGTTCTATTATGCTCCACTATGTTTTACTGATATATATTAGCCATGAGAAATGCTTTTTGCTCTGTTTTGCTGTATCTCCATAAGTAAGGCAACAGTGTCATCTTTAGTAATTGTGCATCATTACAAATGACCTTGTAGATCAGTAACATCATTGTGCTGTTATCTATGCTAGCTATGCAACTTTTTACAGTAGCTAGAACAGTTACTCAGATCACCTGTTTTTGTCCAATTATATGTATCTTCCTTAGCCATTGCTGTAGTAATTATCAGGGTATAAGACCCTTTGTAACATGTAGCTTCTCTGAGAAGAGAGAAACTGTCTGCATTGCCTAGGTAAGGAAACCTGTATTCTCCCAGTGTTTACACTGTAGTGGTAGTAAGTCTATATTATTCATTTTGTAATACATTTCATTTATTACATGAGTACCACTTGTCTGTTGTCTCTTCCTTTTGTACCATTCCACAAAGAACCTGATAAGGGAATTTATTACCCACCTACATTTGGTGACTGCGTGCAGGTAGAATGTACAAGGGAAGATTCACATTCAGTTTATTTTGAATGTCGAGTAGTGTAGTGCAATTTTCAGCTACTTGGACCCACTTGTGCTTACAGTGGTAGCGGTCGTGGCAGACCCACACCGTCTTGGTCTTGGGCATGGCAGACCCACACCAGGCCCCTTTACACTCCCTTTGTGGGTGACAGCATACGCCCCTGGTATGAGCAATCAACCACCATGGATCTGAAAGCAGTAAGTGACGGTGCCAGGGCACTTTATCAGGTTTCCATACTGCTTATTTGTTTGTCTAGCCCTTATTTGTTATGCTTGATCTGTGCACAGAACTGAGACTCGATGTCTCAAATTACCTCATATCCCATGGCAGATGAACAGATTTCATGCTGGATGCAAAATCTGCAGACAAACCATTGCTGCTGTTTTCTGACCACTACCTTGAGTCCAAACAACCAACCAAAAAATATAACCTCAAAGGTCTTTTGGTTGCGGCTGTACATACCGCTGTTGAGAGTATCACAGCGAGGTGTGCCTCCCTTGAACTGCAAAATGCATCTCTAAAAAAAGAGATGGGCTTGCAGGCATTGGAGTTACAGAAAAAGGAAAGGAAATTTGCAGAGGAGACACAGTCACTCTGTGATGCTAATTGCAGGCTGCTGCACTGTACTGCTCAAGACACTGAGCGAGAGTTATGTTTGTTAAGAGATGATTGTGAAAGGCTGAAATGTGATAAGAAACAGCACATTTAAATGACATTTTGAGTGACATGAATGAGACTTTGAGAGCTGAGAATGCTGAATTGAAAGAGGATTACAAGCATGTGAGTTGTGAGTTAAAGAGCTTAGGGAAAATGTCGAATTGGGCACCACGTATAGAGTGTTACAGAGAGAGAGAGGTTGAGAGAGGTATTGAGCAGAGCACTGCAAAAGTCTGTCACAAGAAGTGTAGACAAAAGACGACAAAGTTGCGCCATCAACGGGAGGTTCTTACTAGCCATGTTAAGGCCATGAACGGGTTTCAGTATACGCCCATTGAGATTGCGTCATCCAGCAATGATGACTCTGACTTTGATGACGAGGCATGCCACATCACAAGCAAGTCCAACCCCCATAGTGAAGCAACTTCTGCTTGCCACTCACAAGATGGTACTGACGTCTGCACGCACACTGCATCACCACATCTATGCAAACATAGGAGATGCCACATACAACACCAAGATGATGGCCCCATGACACAGGAGGAGGGCCTGTAATCCATAATGCACCTCCACTTGCTCCCATCACCAGGAGCAAGGAGTCAGAGATTAGCAACATGATTAATGACGTGATCAGCAGGGTTACTGTCCCCGAGGATTAAAAGAAAGCCATCCGGTACCAAATTGACAAAATGCTCAAAGAATCGATCACTCTGGATCAAATGTACAGGGCTATCACTGATGCAGCAGCAGGGGCTACGCTTTGTGGGGCCATGCAACGGACTGAGCTGGGTGCGACTACGCATACTTCCAACCTCCTACAAGCTGCTCATTCTGTCCGGCAAATTGCACAGAGCATTGGACAGATGAGACCAACTGAGAATCTCAGTTGCCATTTGGAGAAGGTGCGCTCCCGTTGTGAGAAGCTTTCTCTCCAACCCCAGTACCAGGTTCAAGTCTTGCAACAAACAGTCGAACCAACCCTCTGGGCTAAGCTTTCAGAGACAGCATGAAATGCTGAAAACTTGACCTTTGATGAGCTCTCCACCGCACCTATATGTGCAAACTCCCAAGGAATCATGGGAACACGCTTGGCCTATAAAGTCAAGCTAGGCACAAAAGAAAGCCCAGCTGCCTACCACCATGGTTGTGGCTCACATACAAAACTGGGAAGGCCCTCGCGGACGAGGACTTCAATATGGACCAAATTGAGTACAAAGATTTGTACACCCAGAATATGTATCCAGCCCTGCGGGAAAAGGTTGTGCTAAATGTTTTCCCAGACACGGACTAGTTTGAGGTTATCCTCACTAAGACAGAATGGGCCTATCAGGTCTATCTCTGTACCCTCTCTTCTGGCAAATCTAACAAGGTAGCTACAGTCTAGCCTACCTCTGATGCCCCCACCCACTATGCAGTGGAGGGAAATAACCATAAAACTTCTACCCCTTCTAATGACAAACAGTCACACAAGGGGGGAGAGGGGAACCAGAACTACAGAAACAACAGGAACAGGGACAACAAAGGCAGCTGGAAAAATCCAAACACCCAACAGAATAGCCAAAACCAATATCGAAAAGGTCCTAGCTATTGACAAATTAGAGAAGAGAATAAGACTCTCTGCAAACTGTTGGAGGAAATTCGTGCTGAAAGGGGAACCACAGCTACATGAACTATAGCTGTATTAGCCCCAGCTGTTGAGCCATTGAGCAGCTGAGGGGAGGTTGCATCGGTTACTGGCCAGGCCAATGCGACATCCAAAGTGGAACCACCTGTACAGGCCATCACTGCACCTGTGATGTCACAAGTACACTTGTACCCAGTGCAAGACATACAGGAGGCCTTAAAAGATCTTGCAGGCCTTCTACTTCAGGAATAGGAAGACGATGCTGATTCTGAATGCACAGATTAGCAATTACAGGCCCCAGTTTGGATTGTGAGTAACCTGGTTGTTGACACAAATGGATGACCTTGTGTAAAGGCCACAGACGGGGGATGCAAACTCTCTATGATTCTGGACACTGGAGCATCCATGTCAGCCCTTCATGAGGATGACCCAGTCTCATCTGACTGGTCTACCAGCTGGAAGATCAGTGCACAGGGTGTAGATGGTACCCAGCTACACACCTCTACCTATGGTGGCAGACCACCTCAGGACTAATTTTACTTTTGACCTCATAGTTCTACATCATCACCTCAGCAATTGACTTCTTAGCATTACATGACTGTGTAGTGGATCTAGCCAACAGGCTACTCATTCAGATCAAAGGACAATGTCATGCTGTTACCATTCCAGACTCGCATGTGGTGGCAGCTATTTCCCATAACAACAAGGAGTATGACATCATGGTCTTGTTCAAAAGTCATGACCTGTTTTCTGAGCTTGCACCCTTGCTGCAAAAACACCTTACTGTGTTTGCCACCAACAAACATGACTGTGGTAGAATGCACACTACCATTGAAATCACAGGGCCTGACCCTGTAAGGCAGAAGCAGTATCCATTTCCTGCTGCAGCCTTGCCATCACTTAGGGAAACCATCCAATCACTGCTCCAACTAGGAGTAATTAGGACCTGTGTTTCTACTGTCAATTCACCTATTTGGCCCATTAAGAAACCGAATGGGGCCCTGGAGACTCACAGTTGACTACAGAAAACTCAATCAGGTTACTCCTAGCTGCGCACCAATAGTAGCATCAGGATCTGATGTACTCAAGCTGCTGATACTTGACAAAAAGTGGTTCACAGCTCTTGACATTCCTAAAGGGTTTCAGTCACTCCTATTAGCACAGGAAAGTCAATACAAATTTGCTTTCACATATGATGGAGGTCAATACACCTGGACATCCTCCCCCAGGGATTTCACAATAGCCCCTCCCTCTTCTATCTCCATATGATGGATGCTCTGCAGGCATTCTCCACACCCCAGTGTCTTCTGTAGTATGTGGATGACTTGCTTCTGGCAACCACCACAAAATAAGTTAATTTGACCATTCTAGATGAACATCTGTCTCTCCTCAACAGAGCAGGCCTCGAGTACAATCCCTCCAAGGCACAACTATGTGAGAAAGAGATCATCTTCCTTGGCCTATGCATTACAGGCCAAGGTAGGAGCCCAACTGTCAAAAAGATCCAGGGTTTGCAAGATCTGCCACATCCTACCAGGGTGGCAACACTCAGCCACCTCCTAGGAATGGTAAACTACCATTTTATCCCTGACTTTGCCTTGAAGGCCACTGCCTTGTATGAACTTCTGAAAAAGGATGTCCCATGGACATGGAGCCCCACCCACACTGATGTTAATACACAGCTCAAGCAGGCCTTAGCCTTCACCCCAGCACTGATCAATCATAACCCACATCTTACATTTCATTTGTAAACTGCCACATCTGATGTGGCCATGTCTGCAGTGCTGGCACAAAAGTACAATAGGTATTTCAGGCCCATTGCCTGTGCTTCTCAAATGCTGTCCCCAGTAGAGAGAAAGTATAGTCTCTGTGAAAGAACACTTTTGGCAACCTACTGGGCTGTCAAACATTTCATGTGCATCATTGGGTATGCACCTATCATCTTGCTTACCTGTCACACCACAACCAACTTCCTGCTTTCAGATAAAGTAAAAGATGGTTCAGTCTCCAATACCAGACTCACCCACTGGTCTTTGCTTTTGCAAGACAGGGACATTAAAGTACTACCTACAAAAGTGCCATCCATCCTAGCTCATGGCCTACTCTGCAAAGGTAAGCCCCATGACTGTGTACTCCAACCGCCTGACATACCTGAGCCGGGACCATTTCTACCGGCTACACCAGCTATCTAAGAGGATACCACCACGTATTGCATCTTTACAGATGGCTCCATCTCCTATGTGGAGGGGGGAACAGATAGCAGGATTTGGTGTGTTCATAGTCTATCCAGATGTCGATTTCATGCACATTGCTACGAAATGCACCATCATTTCCTCGCAGTATGCCGAATTGGCAGCTGTGGCCTGTGCTCTAGAGGTTATGCCCCATGGTGCTAAGGATGCTATCATCTTTGCAGACTCCAACTGGGTCTGCTCCTCCCGTACTGAGTTTCTACCATTCTGGGAGAAAAAACAATTTTACATCCTCTAATGGCACACCTCTCAAATACAAAGATTTGTCTGTGTATATAAACACACTTACACAATGGTTTACTCATAAACTGTATATTCACGAGGTAGAGGCTCACTGCAAAACTGACTTACCATGAATTCAATGATCAAGCGGACTCGCTTGCCAAAGCAGGCACTCAAGGGGGGCAGACATGGTCAATGACTCACCCAGTAGCTGTGGAAGTCATTTTCTTAGCTGCCAACACCAGGTAGAAACCACTACTGGAACCTCCACTGGACCTTTCTGCTGCACAGAACTCTGACCCAGAACTAAAAGATGTGTTCAAATACCTAGACAGAGGAACTGAATAGGAACTACCTACTGGTAGTCCATACAAAAAACATTCTGACAATATACACCTACCTCATGACCAGAAACTGATCTGGTATACATAGAAACATAAAAACATAGACTTTGACGGCAGATAAGGACCACTTGGCCCACCCAATCTGCCCATTTCCCTACCTACTGGATAAGCTGCAGATTCTAGTTAACCAACAGCCTACTTCCTGCAACCCCCCACTATAATTGCCTTATGTCTGTCCCATGCATATTTGAATTCCCCCACAGTTTTACACCCAACGACCTCCTCAGGAAGGCGATTCCATGTATCCACCACTCTCTCCGTGAAAAAAAAATGTCCACATATTACCCCTGAGCCGTCCCCCCTCTATCTTTAAATCGTGCCCCCTTGTTCTTACACATCTCTTTTTCTGAAAGATGCTACTCTCCTGGACTTTGTTGATTCCCTTGAGATACTTGAAAGTTTCTATCATGTCCTCCCTGTCCCTCCTTTCATCAAGAGTATACATATTAAGCTTTCTCAGTCTCTCTTCATATGGTTTCTGCTGCAGACCCTGCACCATTTAGTTGCCCTCCTCTGGACTGCTTCCATCTTTGTCTATGTCCTTATGGGATGAGGGTCTCCAAACTGCACACAGTATTCCAGATGGGATCTCACCAACTGTCTGTATAGAGAGATAACCACTTCCCTTTTCTACTTGTGATGCCTTCCTATGCATCCCAGTATCCCCCTGGCTCCCCTTACCGACTTTTCACATTGCTTACCCAACTTTAGGTCATCTGATATGACTACCCCCAGGTCCCTTTCCATTTTTGTTGTTGTTAGTACCTCCCCTGCTATTGTGTACTCTTTTCTTGGGTTTTTGTTTCCCAGATGCATTACTTTGCACTTCTTTGCATTGAATCTAAGTTGCCATATGTCTGACCATTCCTCCAACCTTGCCAAGTCCCTTCTCATCTTTTCTACCCCCTCTTGCGTATAAACTCTGTTACAGATCTTTGTGTCATCTGCAAAGAGGCATACTTTTCCCTCCAGACCCTCTGCAATGTCACCTATAAAGATGTTAAAGAGGACTGGACCCAATACTGAGCCCTGAGGTACTCCACTAGTAACCCCCCTTTCTTCAGAATGTGTTCCATTCACTATTACCTTCTGTGTCCTGTTGTGCAGCCAGTTTGCTACCCAGGCTATCACCCTGGGACTCACTCCCAGGCTGGCTAACTTGACTGTTAATCTTTTGTGCAGGACTGTGCCAAATGCCTTGCTAAAGTCTAGGTAGGCCATATCCACAGCCCCTCCTTGGTCTATTACTTTGGTCACCCAGTCAAAGAAATCAGTTAGATTCATCTTACATGACCTTCCTGCTGTAAATCCATGCTGCTTTGGGTCCTGTGCCCCACTGGCCTCTAGGTACTCAACAATTCTTTCTTTCAGAAGTGATTTCATCATTTTCCTTACCACTGAGGTCAAACTTACAGGTCTGTAGTTTCCTGCTTCTGTCTTGCTCCCACTTTTGTGAAGGGGAATCACATCTGCCCTCCTCCAGTCCTCAGGTACCACCCCATCCTGTCATGATTTGTTAAAAAGCGTGGTCAGTGGTGTCACTAGGTCCTCCCTTAGTTCTTTTAGGATTCTGGGGTGAATCCCGTCAGGCCCCATTGCTTTGTCCACCTTGAGTTTTAGGAGTTCTTTCAGGACTCTTTTTTCTGTGAATGGACTGGTGTCAACCCCCCCTACCCAGAGTGCTTCTATTGTCTGGTTTAGGTAACTCCTCCTCATCTTCTTTTGTGAATACTGAGCAAAAGTATTCATTCAGTATAGGAAGGATGATACAGGCCACAAACTGTGAGTTGTACTACAATCCTTACGAACCAAATTCATCCATATGGTTCATTAAACCCCCACTGGTGGACACCAGGGGGCAGATAACACCATCCAGAGACTTAAAACCATCACCTGGTGGTCTGGTATGATCAAGGATGTGGAACACTATGTGAACAACTGCATAGTGTGTGCCCAGAACAACCCTATTTCAGTGAAAAGAAATGCCAAATTACTGCCACAAAGGCAATCTGGACTGTGGAATGTGATACAAATTCATTTAATCGGCCCACTGACTAACTCCAGCAAGAACAACAAGTATGCACTTGTTGTCACAAATTTGTTTTCCAAGTGGGTTGAGGCATTCCCTACTCAGAATAACACAGCAAAGACAACTGCCAAGATCCTGGTAGATCAATTGTTCTCCAGGTGGGGCCTACCCCTTAACGTAGACTCAGATCAGGGAACCAGTTTCACAGCTGAGTTGATTTTATTTATTTATTTATTTCAGTTCTCAGATTAGACCAATTGAGCTCAGAGCTCTTTACATAGGTTCCACGTCAAAAACATTTCAGACAACTGGCATACAAGGAAACATGGTACAACAGGATAAGAAGAAACATTTCAGTACAATGAGATTTATACGAAGGATTAAAAAATACAGGGTACAAACAGGATAAGGTTACAAACACAGTCTGGAACACACCAGAAACAGGCAATTTATTAAGCCCAACAGTGAACCTGTTAGTTGTCTAAACAAGAGGGTATTAGAGTGTTACTGAGTGCTAATGAAAAGGGGTGGGGGTGAGCACACAAGTGCAGAGTGCAAATGAGTGAGTAATATAAGTTCAGTAGTAGAGATAAAGGAAAAAGGTGATTTAGTTTAGTGCTAGCAATGGCAGACACATTGGGATCCACACATAAAAAGGTTCTTTAGGTACCTTTTGAAGGAACACAGAGTGATGAAGGAGACACTCCAAATGCTTGGAGTAGATCAGAAATGTCATACTCCATACCATCCTCAATCCTCAGGTTAGATAGAAAGAGCAAATGGAATCAAACAGATGTTACGCAAATTCATTAATGACAATCCCAAAGATTAGGATTCTCTCTTGCCACTACTGTTGATGGCAATCAGGGACACCCCAGCAGCATCTACTCAGTGCACATCATACGAGGTTATGATTGGTAGAGCCATGAAATTACCTGAGCACCAGTTAATTGACTTTCACACTCCTACAGCAGGTAGGGTATCTGTGGATAAATATGTTGAAAAACTTTGGGATGACATCATGAAAACACACTTGTTCACTGCAAATCATATAGGTAAAGCCCAACAACAAGCAAAAGCCCATTTTGATAAGCATGCCAAAGAAGTCAACTGGCAAGTTGGAGATCAAGTCATGCTTCCCCAATACAGACCACCAGCTCACTCATTTACCAGCAGATGGGAAGGCCCATTTCCCATTGTCAATAAACTCAGCCCTGCTGTTTGTCAGGTGAGAGTTCAGCATCAGAAACAGACCATCGACAAGTGGTTCCATGCTAATCAGCTCAAGTTGTACAAAGGTGACTGATTTCAAGTTCAAGTTCAAGTTTATTGCAGGAAAACTCCATTGAGCAAGCTCATTCACAAGGAGGTCCTGTGACATAAACACTTAAAGTACAAACATAGATAGGTAATAACAGTATATACATGAAATGCACATTACATGATACAGGCTGGATATACATACAAGGGTACCACATAGGGTGAGCACAGGTGGTAAACATTAATATGAGACAGGGAAGAGACTTACAGGTTGCATACTGATAAATGAAACATGATGACTGGTGTGTGCAATACATGTATTTTGGCAGCTAGAACAAACAACAGACTACAACTGATATGGGGGGGAGGAGTGATTTGATAGAGTAGCAGTGGAGCGTAAGCATAGATAAAGCCAGGAGTAGAAGGGTAAGGGAAAGCAGTTAATATGACAAAGCAATTATACCTTACCAGTGGATAAATATGGCACACATGGGGAAGGAAGAGACTTAATGACAGTTACAGGTGTCTTTTATTTTGGCTGAACTTAGCGATTTGTAGAAGTTTATTGAAACTGTAGTAGTTAGTTTCAGTACGGTTTGTAATTGGTTCCAAATGGAGGGAAGGGCATATGCAATATACGTTTACAAAGGAGGTCCAGCGTCCTTGGTATGTCAAGCATAATAAAGTCAGATTTTCTTAACAGTATGCACTATGTGAGATACTAATAAGGGAGGAGAGATAGCTTGGCAATTTCTGCAGGAGCAGTTTAAGAGTCTATAGCCCAGCATGGAGCAGGCGTCTAGTAGTAAGGATGTCCAACCAACAGCTGCATATAAGTCACAGTGGTGCTTGAGCGGTAAGGAGTTGGTAATGAACCGTAACGCATGGTGATAAAGGATGTCCAGTTTACTTAGATTTGCAAGAGTGGTGGAGGAATAGATTACATCGCCATAGTCGAGTAGGGGGAGAAAAGTGGCCTGTACAAGCTTGTTTCGAGTTTCAAGGGGGAAAAGGGGCCTATTTCTGTAGAAGAAACCTAACCTTGCTTTTAACCTTCTAGAGACATCTTCGACGTGGTCATTTCAGATACACTGGCAAGATGGCTATCTTACATTGCCTCATCCTGGTGGGACTACTTTCTTTGACTTACCTTCAAGATGACGCATATCACATTTGCTTCAGAACCTTGAACATACAGCTAGAGATGCATTCATCTCCAGCCCCAGGGAGTACGTATAGACATCTCCAACAAATTGATTACTGTTAAAGAAGGCTCAGATACCTATCTTAATGCCATGGTAGTATCTCCAGATGGATCCGTACATAAGCTCAACTCAAAATACCGACATTCATTTGCCCAACTCCAGATGACCAACTCATTCAAAATACCGCCGCACTGGAAACTGAATGACTTATTCCCGACAAAACAAGTTTGCCTATGGAGGTATTACGAGAGTTGGACAAACACGTGTACCATGTGCCAAAAAACAAATGGCACTGCTCTTTCATGCCTGCACTGCTCTCTCAAGTCAGTAAAACTATATAAAAAACTATAGAGAGTGCATCACAAACTGGGTCGGTGTGATTTGAATGTTCTTCCACACCCTAAGCCTATGTGCATACCACTTAGAAGCAAAACGTATCAGACACAATACGTTTTTTCTCTGTGTGCAAAGAGTGTCTGCCAGCTGGGAATCACTTTGTGAATGACTGCTCATCAGCTACTGCAATTACTAAATAAGGCAGTTGTATACAATAATGCTGCAAGCCATACAGAACTGCAATTGCAAAAGCTACTGCAATTTCAATTACAGTATCTGACATTTCTTAATGTCTGCCAGCTGGGGATCACATTGTGGATGTCTGCTCATTGGCTGCTCACTCATGCCTGATACGCTTTATGAAATTATGAAATTACTTGTGTGGGTAAGCACAACAAATGACAGCAGGGTAAGCGGAACTGTGGCATGATTGGAAAGTTGGGTAATTTGGGTGGGAAAGCACAACAAAATTGTTTTAAAAACAGCACTGCTCTCTCACGCCTGTACCACTATGTAAAAGAACAGGACCACCATTGTTACTAGGATGGGTAAATGGGTAAGCACAACAAATGACAGCAGCAGTCGGTAATTTGGGTGGGAAAGTACAACAAAATTGTTTTACTAACAGCACTACTCTTTCGAGCCCGCATGCCTTAATGTAATTTTTTTTTTTTTGCAATACCAGGTGACCAATAAGCAAAAGTAGTCCTGTGGAACTCTGTCATGTGCGGAGAGTTGGTAATTTAAGATACAGGATTTTGTTTGTCGTTAACGCAACCATCAGTACTTTAAATCAGTTTTATCAGTGTCAGTGGCTTAGTAGGTAGCACAAGTGCCTCTGAGACCAGGAGATCAGAGGGCTGTGGGTTCAGTTCCCACATCTGGCACTTGGGTTAATATCCCAGTACTGACACTGTAGTGCAGCATGAGAGAGGTGCTGCACTTCTGAGATCCCGTCTTTTGGATGAGACGTTAAACTGAGGTCCCATCTGCCTGGATTGGTGGTAGTTCAGGTGGATGTTAAAGATCCCATGGCACTTATCAAAAAAAGAATAGCGGAATTTCCCCAGTGTCCTGGCCAAATTTCCCTCCTTCACTAAAAATACCACCAACAGCTTAATCTGGTTCAAGGTTGGTTGACATTCATCTGTATCTCCTTCTGCTGGGTCGTGCCTGAAAATAGGCAGGATTTGTCTAGTGCACTTACCCGGTCAACAAAAACGAAATAAATAAAAAATAAAATAAATGGGTCAGGATTTCAGCCTCGATATTATGAGTGTCGGTAGTACAAGAGTTTGTCAAATGTACCAGACCTCTCCAGACAAATCCACATTGCAGATACACTGGGAAACCGATTACAATGGTTATGCACTTCCTGTAGCATGTTTATCTAAAGGAACTTTTCACAGATGGCCCAACACAGGGATTGCACCAAACTGTACACTCTCTATTCGATAAGCTACTTCTAGATACACTGGTCTCTACAACTTAACTGCATTAATAGATCCTACCTTTTGTGACCATCTCACTTCTGAAGAGTCACAAGTGTTCTGTCTTCATAACTATATGGCTACTGAAGCTATGTTCCTTTCTGTAGTCCCACCCACTGAAGAAGAACTGACTGAATGTCCTCCTCAGGAGCCTGCTGCTCCTAGTGGTCTGACCGTCACTTCCCTTCTAGGAGCCTTGATTAACAATGTACAATTTATGCATGTTCCAGTTAGTTTTAATCTTACACATTGGAGTATGGCCAAGTTTGGTCTTTGTCACACAACCAACGCTTCTAAATTTTTCATTATGATGCTTCTAGACATTGTAGCTGCTTATCAAACTCACACAAATGATGCAGTTATTGGACCTCATGCCACTGAACACTTAGGAGTTTTTAGACCCGCACCTAATGCTAAGAGTAAACCCCGCACTAGGTGTGATACTGCAGATGTTACCAGTGCAGCAGGCACAATCTCTGGCCTTTTTGGTTCAGGAATGTCAATCTGGAATAGAGCAGATATAGCTGCTGTTAAAGCACAAACACTAAACTTTCAACAAGCTATTATGAACATATGAATGTGCCAGCAGAAACAGACCACCCGGTCTATCTAAGTCTGCTCGAGTGTGCAGCCAACACCCCTAGTTTGCAGCTGCCCCACCCCCTCCCCTTTGTCATCCCACTGCCACCCCCACCTCCCACCCTCACTCTCCCCTGTTCCCTGTCCCATGCTCTTTTGAAGCTGTTCACAGATTTACATGATACCACCATTCTGGTAGGGCATTCCATTTTGCTACCACCCTCTCTGTGAAATAGTGCCTCCTCATTTCCTTCCTAAATCTCCCCCCCCCATCCTTAGCCCATGCCCCCTGGTGATCCTCCTCCTCCTTAACTTAAAGACCCCATCTGCACTATTCTAATTGATTCCCCTCAGATACTTGAATGTCTCTAACATGTCCCCCTGTCCCTTCTATCCTCCAGGGTGTACATATTCAGGTCTCCCAGCCTGCTGTCATAGTCTTTTCCCTCCATTCCACATATCATCTTTGTTGCCCTCCTCTGCAGCCCTCCAGTAGCCTAATATCACACTTTAGGTATGGCCCCCAAAACTACACACAATACTCTAAGTGCGGCCTTACCAGTGACCTGTAAATTGACAAGATCACCTCTCTTCACTTGGACGAAACCCCCCTCGCTATGCACCCCAGCATTTTGTTCACTTTTGCAGCCACTCTCCTGCACTGGGCAGTGTTGTTCATGGTCCCTGTTATCATTACCCCTAGGTCCTTCTCCTCCTCTGTGATCCTAGCTTACCCCCCCAGCCAGTATTCTCTCCTTACGTTCTTCACCCCAAAGTGCATAACCTTACGCTATTAAAAATAATGTGTTATCACCACTGTTACATGATGTAGATGGTTTAAGTAAGGAAGAGCATTTTACCATTTATAATATGCAAGAAATTGCAAAAGAGTTCAATGACACTAGAAACAAAATTAATTAATTGATTTTTCAAAATAACAAGGAAGCAGACAAGCAATATAGTGCCCATGAACTTTTATGCTGTGCTTATGGTTCTTATGTAATTGCCATCATTAACAATCTCTTCAGGGATTTGGAAACAGGACACATTCCAGATATTATTCATAATAGGAGACTATCTAAATGGTATTGTCCTCACTGCAAATCTACTGCATGCATTACATTGTGTATGTCAAATTCTGTCAATACTGTATGTCTATGTCTACTGCTAGAAATCTTCGGTATGTTTCATGTTATCCAAACCAAACACCATGCTTTTTTATTAAACGTTGAACAGTTCATGACAGCATGTTATTACCTTCAAGGTGTCACTATCACACTTTGATCCACAAACCTCTGTCTTTGACAACCTGGCTGCAATTAATTCCATCGGACATCTTGATGACAACATTTACCGAGAACAAACTGACTTGCCTTCTTTTCTTATTTATCATCCTGTCCTACAAGCTTGGGTCGCACCGCATATCAACTGCTGTGCCAAGAAGGGATATTATTACCTGTGCTGCTGTGATGTACTTGACATTGTTAAACCTGTACATGGCTACTCTCATGAACACTTGGACTGGTCCTTTACCTTGGGTGATGATCTGTCATCTAACTTGACTGAACAATCTTCGCAAGCTGCATCTCCAGCACCAGATGCCAAAACAGCTGCATCCCAAAGCTACCTGGAGGAGGTCATCACTTCCCAACATGGCCAACCAACCAGTCATTTACTTGTCCTATATGTCTACAACAATGGAGAGTACCAACTGTATGAGTTACCTTCAATTCCGATGGTCAGTACTGTATAGTGACAAATCATCATTCTTTTGCTCATGGTGCCAAAAAGTGTGTTGTTAATTTTCCTAACTTCTGTTTTACTACACAGCAGAAAACTGTCACTGGTCACACAGTTATTACTCTTGTTCCCATCCCTGAACCAGATGTTATTGATACTGATCCACAATACTTGCTTGCCTTGTCTCAATGTTTGCCTATCTTTAATGTACACATAGACCCTGTAACACTTTCTTTGAAATCACTTTTAATTAGAAAGGATTCACATCTTATCTATATTCACAACAATATTTCTAAAGCTGGTGATGTTCCTAATAATCTTACCCATGATGGTGATTTAAGCACTGCTCTTTCCAATACTTGGTTAGAATTAACTTTTAAAACTTTTGTTATTATCCAAGCATTTTTTATTGTTTTTCAGATACTAACCCTTTGCTGTCTGCAACGTACTCTTAGACAACATCGCGAACAACTTGAATTCCTCTACAAGGCTCATGCCTCGGGCTTGTAAATGATGGCTTCTGTAGCTCCATCCCACTACTTTTCTATGGTTGTTGCCTATTTCTTGTGAAGGCAACAAGGGAGGAGAATGTTATCCATGGTCCAGCACCCCTGATGGTGCTTCCTTATGGGCAGCAACTTATGTATACACGTGTCTACGTCATCTGTTAGCACCCTTTGCAAACTGTGTGAGAGGCCTTTCGGCACCATGCAATTCTGCTTAAAGTTGAACCAGCATAACATTCTGTGGTGATTTGCATACGTAGCCCATGATGCTTTGAATTGTGTGGGCATGTGTGATTTTGTATTTTCTTGAAACTTGGCTTCCCAGCCAAATGCCCTTTGGGGTAACCCTTACCTCAGTGTTTGCGCACAGAGGTTCTTTGTCTTATGTATACATATGTACTAACCTTAGGGCAAAGACAAGTATCATATAAGCATAAGTGTCAGGATCTGTGTTCTATTATGCTCCATTATGGTTTTTGTGTTACGTGGTCTTGGCCTGCCGGATTTCCCACATACATCTGTTACGGGCTGCTTTGTACCTTTGTATATCTGAAGTTGCCCCCCGTCTCCCTGGCACAGTGTCAGAGTGTCTCTCACTGCCACATCATACCAAGCAGTTAAGGGGTGACCCAATCCATATTACCTCCCTTTATCATTTTCTTGCAATAAGGAGCGGACTTGTCCGCAGCTGTGTTGAAGTGGGAGATGAATAGCTGGAGTGCTGTATCAACAGAGGGGCGTTTGTCAATGAAGCTCCAGTCTATGCCTATGAGGTAGTTCTTGAAGTGAGTCATGGCATGTTTTTTTATAACCCTATTCCTCATCAATCTTGGGGGGCTGGCCTGTTTGGCTGACCACTCGTATTGGACCGGCAAATGATCACTCATGGCATCAGAGAGAACCTTGACATTGGATAGTCTTTCTGGGTGTATTGTTAGGACCCAGTCAATCAGGGTGCTTGTACCTGTGCGGTAGTTAGTCCTAGTGCTGCTTGAGACCATCTGCATTATGTAAAGTCCAGAGACCAGATCCCTGTGCATGACACTGGAGCTGGCAAGTCAGTTGGAGATAAAATCCCCCAGGATGATAGTCTCTTTTTTCTTGTTAACTTGGGAGTAGTAATTAGCAACAGCTTCAAACCCCGATTTCTGGTGCCCAGGATGGATGTAGGTGACCATAACATTTAGACACTTATGCCCTTTGCCAAGAATGATATTTGCTGTTAAGCATTCGCAGTCCTTACTGGCTAGAGCCAGTAGGACTTTATGGTATTGCAGGTGGCTGCGAGTGTAGATTATGCAGCCGCCTCCACCTTTACTGGTGCAGTCCAGCCTGTGCATGTTGTAGCCAGGAAGAGAGACTAACGAGTTTGCATTATGTGGGGAGAGCCAGGTCTCTGCTAGAGCAATGACATCTGGCTGGATGTGTTCCACCCAAGCTTCAAGCTGAGTTAGCTTAGCTAAGAGACTACAGATGTTCAAGGATACAACCTTTAATCGCCCCTTAGTAGCTGTGGCCTGTGGGTTAGTAGGCAGTTGTCTGGGGTTAGGGTGGATGTTACCTGAGATTAACAATAGGATTAGGATTAGTTTTCTGCATAACTTTGGGTAGATGAGTTTTGCTTGTGGCCTCAGTGGATTCTGGGAAGTGTATTTGACAATCTCTATTCACAAAAATGGTAGCAGGGAGAAGGCAGGAAACTATTGCTGGTCAGACTCACCTCAGTAGTGGATAAGATTATGGAGACACTTTTATGTGGAACAGTGTCGAAGGCCTTGCTGAAGTCGAGGTAGGTGACATCTACCGCTTCCCTTTGATCCACATCCTTTATTACCCAGTCAAAAAAAATATATCATATTTGTTTGACATGACCTTCCTGCTGTGAATCCAAGCTACCTCAGATCCTGTGCTCCTATGGATTCCAGGTGTTCCATAATCCTTTCCTTAAGCAGTGTCTCCATAATCTTACCCACTACTGAGGTGAGGCTGACCAACCTATAGTTTCCTGCCTTCTCCTTGCTACCATTTTTGTGAATAGGGACTACATGTGCCCTCCTCCAGTCCTCCAGAACCACTTCTGTATTGAGCGACTCACTGAACATGGCTGCCAGTGGTGCTGCTAGTACCATCCGTAGTTCCTTTAGTATCCTGGATATATGCCATCTGGTCCTATTGCCTTGTCCACCTTCAGTTTTGTGAGCTGCTCTAGGACTCTGTCTTCTGTAAATGGACTGGTGTTCACCTCCCTCCACCATGTATCTGATGCCTAGCTGTGGTCCCTGTCCCTCCCCTTCTTTAGTAAAACTTGAACAGAAGTATTTATTCAGTACTGCCACCTTTTCCAGGTCTCCCTCCACACACTCCCCTTTCTCCCCTCTGAGCCATACAATCCCACCCCTGGTCTTCCTTCTCTTCCTGATGCTCCTATAGAATGTCCTGTCCCCTTTCTTCACTGTTTGTGCTAATCTTTCCTCTGTTTGCACCTTTGTGCTCCTAATAGCTTTCCCTGCTTCCTTGAGACAGTTTAGGTACACCACCCTATCCTCTTACTTCTGTGTTTCCTTGTATTTTATGAAAGCTATCCTTTTGGCTCTTACTTTCTCTGTTACAGCTTTAGAGAACCATAGTGGTTTGTTCCTTCTCTTGCATTTGCTTCTCAGCCTAATGCCCTGGTTTGCCACCTCCAGTATGGCTCCTTTTAGGTGTGCCCACTGCTCCTCAACCCCCCATTTTGCATCCCTCCTTACCAGGGCTTCCCTGATACATAGCCTCATCCTAGCAAAGTCCACCCTCCTGAAATCCAAGACCCTTGCCTTTGTGTGGCCTAACTGTGACCCTGTATCCATGTTCAACCACACTGTGTGATGGTCGTTGGACCTTAGGTGCCCTTCCACCCAGACCTCTGTGATACTGTCTCCACTGGTCAGTACTAGGTCCAGAATCACTCTGTCCCTGGTGGGTTCTAGCACTAACTGCCTGAGACCTGCCCCCTGCAGGGACACCAGGATGTCCTGGCTCCTGTATGAGGCTGTCACCAGGATGGTCCAGTCCACATCTGGCATATTAAAATCACCTAGCTGCATTACCTCCCCTTTTGTTGACATCTCATGTACTTCTTCCATTAGCAACCTATCCCCCTCTTCCCCCTGAACTGGAGGCCTGCAGATCACCCCTGTGCAAATTGCTATGCTGTTGTCAGAGTCAAGGGTGACCCACAGTGTCTCAGCCTCCCCCTGTCTGCCCTGTACTGCAGTTGCTTTTATACCTTCCCTGATATTCCTCCTGAATAGAGCGCAACCTGGTACACTCACCTACCAGTCATGGTTTGTGGTGAACCATGTCTCAGTTATTGCCACCATGTCCAGTTTAGCCTCCACCATGAAGGCCACCAGTCAGGGATTTTATTACCCAGGCTGCTGGCATTTGTACCGGACATTGACACAGCTCTATGTTACTTCTGTGACCGAAATGGGAAGGAAGGAGTTAATGGTGGATTCTGTAGGTGGCTTATTTTTTTAGCAGTCTGAAGGCGGCTTATTTTTTTAGCAGTCTGAAAAAAAAAAGCCGAACTTCCACAAGCTGGAATTCTTACTGTCCTCCCTAGCTGCTAGATAGGAGCTGGGTCATAAATCTGAGTGGACATGTCCACACACAGACTCACAGTTTAAATGGATTGGATCATTTAAATATAAACCTGAGGTTAAGGATGACTATTAGTGGACACTGATAGGTGTGCCATCTGACTGGGACAATTAAATACATACATGGTAAATGGTTGGTTCATTCAAAGGGGGAATAGGAATCACCTATTCTCAAGACAGTATATAAGATGCTGAAAGACAGTGAGGTTGTTGGTTACTCTCTGGGAGGTGAAGGAAGAACTAAGTTTACATACTAACATACTAAAATGCCAGCAGAATAGGCCTAACAGTCTCTCGAGTCTGCTCGATTTTCAGCACCCTCACTGAGGGCCGATTTTGGTGTCCCCCCCCCCTTGGGTTATACTGTCCCCAGTCCCAGATGTTCCACCTGTATTGGGCCTGGTCAGATTTACCTTTCCCCTGCGCCTGTCCCATATCCTCTTAAACCCATCCACAGTCTCCACCTCTATCAGCTCCCTGGGCAGTGCATTCCATGGCTCCACCAACTTTTCAGTGAAATAACATCTCCTCCTCCTCTCCCCTCTGAGCCTGCCTCCTTCCAGCTTACACCTGTGACCTCTTGTTCCCCACCCTCCTTCCTCTGGAACATACTGTCTGGGCCTCCTTTATTGATCCCTTTCATGTACTTAAATACCTCTATCATGTCTGCCCTGTCCCTCCTCTCCTCTAGGTGTACATGTCGAGCTCCTTGAGCCTCTCCTCATAGGTCCTCTCCCCCAGGCCCCAGATCATTTTGATTGCCCTCCTTTGGACCCTCTTTAGGAGTGTAATTTTCCTCTTCAAATGTGGTCTCCAAAACTATACACAATACTTGTTGTATTGTATTGCTGGTTGGGGTGGACACTGTGGATGGGTTTAAGAGGGGATGGGACAGGTTTGGGGCCTACCCTTCTAGCTATGTCCGTGGGAGCTGGCAGTTAGCATAGGGTCCAGTGTTCTCTTGAAAGGATAGGAGAAGGATAAGTTTAATATAACATGTTGCAGTAATAGCCTTTTTCTTTTGTCATCTGTTATTTAAAAACATTTGTTTACTTTTCCTGCATCAGTGTTATGCTCTTGTGTTGTAAATAGATATCCTGCAATCTCTGTTCACTTTCTGTTAAGTAAAAAGCTATTTATTTACTCAACAGTTGTGATTGTGATGTCATTTTTCTAAGGTAATACATGGTTTCCACTGGCTGAGGTAAACTCTGTTTAGCATCCGCCACCCAAGAGAGAGACACACTACCAAACTTTCATTTGTGCAATTACACGCTTGATTATCCAGTTTTGCAAACTTGGGAGACTGGCGCTGGACAACTTCAGCTGGTGGCAGCAAATACCTGAGGACAGACACCTCTCTAAAAGCTGTTCCAGCCCAGAGAGAGAGAGAGGTTGGTTGCCACAACTTCATCCACTAGTTCACTACTGCCTGCGACTTATTTGCCCCTCCTCACCAAGCATGCCATCAAAAACACTAATACCCCCTGGGTCACTCAATCCATACTCAACCTAATGCATCACTGGGACAACCTCTGGCACAAAGCACTCAACTCAGGCAAGTCCTCTGATAGACAACTGTACTGTGAGGCCCGTAACAAATACACCTGGGCCCTCTGCAAAGCAAAAGCTGAACATCTGTCCTGGCCTCCTCCTGGGGTTCTGCCTGAAATTTCTGGGACAACATTAAAGAACTCAATGGTAAATCCATGCCCCCCCATCCCAGACCAACATCAATGGCACCATCTCCTGTGATCCACAATGCATAGCTGATACCCTCAACTCTAACTTCTCTGACCTAAGCTCGGTACTACCACTCCAACTTCTTTTGACCCTGTCTCCACCCCCCACCCCACCCTCTCTGCCCCCTTTCTATTTCCATGATGTCACAAAGCAAGAAGCAAACCCTACCTCATAAAAAGTCCTTACTGCCCACTGCCATCAATGACTCACTTGACTTCAGGCTGCTCTGCTAGGTCATTGATACCCTGCCAACCCCCTCACTAACCTCTTTAACCGCTCCCTTTGTCTTGGCCAATTTCCCTCCACCTGGAAAGTAGCTGTCATCACCCCTATACACAAGAATGGTGACCACATCTCCCCTGGGAACTATCATCTGATCTCTATCAGCCCCCTCCAAGGCCCTAGAAAAAATAGCCACGGACCAGCTCTCTGAATACCTCTCTGCCCACAATCTTCTTTGCGAGGAACAGCATGGTTTCTGCCAAGGCCATAGTACCATCACACCCCTCCTGCAGTTCTCCAGCTTCTTACACTCTGCTCTCAATAATAGCCACCTGGCTGGGGCCATCTTCCTAGATCTGTCCAAGACATTCAACACAGTAAGCCACCCACTCCTCCTATCCACCCTTGCCCAACTTGACCTCTCCCAGGATGTTAGTACCTGACTTACCATCTACCTCTCCTCCCGCTCCCAGTGTGTAAAAATCAATGACACCATCTCCAGCTGCCACCCAGTTCTCTATAGAGTCCCTCAGGGCTCTATTCTGGGTCCTCTGCTTTTCAGTCTCTACCTCAGCACCCTTCCCACTGCTTACTCTGGACATGTCCTCCTTTATGCCGATGATGCTGTTCTGTTCCACTCCCACCCTGACCCCCACTCCTTACAAGTGACCCTCTAGCAGTCATTTAGCCGGGCAGAATCGTGGTTAATTGACCACAGACTTGTTCTCAACCATAAAAAGACTAAATCCATGCTTTTCTCCCACAACCAGAGTAAGTACTGTAGTGCCCACTGCAACTAGTGACAGATAGGCTCCTCACCTCGAACAAGTCTCCAGCTTTAAATTCCTTGGTATTACCTTCAACCCGGCTTTATCCTTCCATGAGCACATCCATCTCCTTTGCTCCAAAGTCAACACTCGTGTTGGCCTACTTTACCATCACAGGGACTGCCTCCCCCCACAAGCCCTAAGGCTCGCTATCACCTCCTCAGTCCTCTTCCTCATGGACTATGGGCTTCTAGTCTATGGGGCTGCCACCAATTCAACTCTCCATACAATAAAAATCTCCCTGAACAAAGCATGCCACCTTCTTACAGGCTGGGCCAAACTCACCCAAGCATGCACCCTTTATGCCCTTGCCAACCTATTTACCCTCGAGGAATGCCTCTAGAACCAGACGTGCCTCTTCGCCAAAAAAAATCATGGTTGGTCTGGCCCCTCCTGGACTCTCCTCACTGCTTCATTTTTCTCCTTCTGCTCCCTCCACCTGCAGTTCCTCTAAGACCACCCTCCATGTGCCCAGAGTCAGGACTGCTCTAGCCCAGAGGCCCTTCACCTATAGAGCCCCTATCCAATCTCCAATGAAAGAAGGCTTGGGCCCTTCAAATCCTCTCTCCAGGGCCCCCTCTGCACCATCTGCAGCTGCAATTGCCCATAGCCTTGTCTACCATATTACCCATGACTCTCTGTTCCTAGCCACCTTTGACAATGGACAAATATTCAGCCCATCCTCTTAGATGTTCCTTAATTGACATATTGCTGCTTATTATGCATATAAATTGCTCTGTTTCTGTGATAACGTTCTGTACCTTTTGTACATTTATTGCACTGTTTATAAATAATTTGTTACTTTATCACATTGTCTTGTATATACTCCCGCTCCTGCCTGTTAATCACTGCATAACTCTGTACACCCAATGTCTAAACCTACTGTATGTTGTACCCTGTCTTACCTCGATGTGGAGCCTTTGTAAAGGAGTCTCTGACTCAAAGGTTTGTAATTCCAATTCTAGTAATAAATAAATAAATAAATAAGTAAACTAGGCCTTCCACACTTTACTGCCTGTCCTCCTTCTATTCCTGAATTTGCCCTCTTGTTTCTTCCCTCCAACCCTGGTTTCCTTCTGTTGCTGTCTCCCTTCCTCCTCCATACCTCTTATAACTGGTTCAGGTGTACCTCTCCTCACCTTTACTTCCTGATCTACCTTGCTGGTTGCTCTAATATGTGGGGATGGACTGACTGAGTCTCCCTACTCCCATCTGCCCCCCACCCCTAAGCTAGTTTAAATATTTGCCAAGGAAGCATTTAAACTGCTCATTGAGGACCACCGTCCCCTTCCTAAACAGATGGAGGCCATCACCCTTGTACAGGCCCTCATCATTCCAGGTGGGTCCCCAGTCCCTAATGAAGCCCAGACACTGTTCCCCACAACAGCCCTTCAGCCAAGTGTTAAAGTTTCTAATGCAGAGATTCCTAGCCTCTTCCTGTTGCAAGCCTTGCTTGTAGAGCAGAAAGCAGCTAACTAAAAGAAGCTACATTTCCTTATTAATTTAACACTTATATCTCAGCAGGAGTCTGGGTCTGTTGAGATTAAGCAGAAAGATACTTTATTTGAAGTATAAGGGGTCTTATTTAGGGTTAAAAAAAGAAAGAAAAGAAAGAAAGTCAGGTGTGTTCTGTGCTGTGAAGGGTACTGTATCAACTTACTTTGCTAAACCAGTAGGAGGAGAGAGAGCTTAACTGGGGGTGTGGCTTAGACACTATAAAAGCAGGTGACTCAAATTACAACTTCCTGTTGCTAGTCTTGCCTGTAGAGCAGAAAGCAGCTAACTAAAATAAGCTACATTTTCTTATTAATTTAACACTTATATCAGCAGGAGTCAGGGTCTGTTGAGATTAAGCAGACAGATACTTTATTAGAAGTAGAAGGGGTCTTATTTAGGGTTAAAAAAAGAAAGAAAAGAAAGAAAGTCGGTGTGTGTTCTGTGCTGTGAAGGGTACTGTATCAACTTACTTTGCTAAACCAGTAGGAGGAGAGAGAGGTTAACTGGGGGTGTGACTTAGGCACTATAAAAGCAGGTGACTCAAATTACAACTTCCTGTTGCTAGCCTTTTTTTCTTACTAATTGCCCTCCATCCCACCCATCCTAAGCCAGTTCTACTTTTATTGCCACTGGATTTGACTGTCAACAGGAACTTCCTGTTTGGCAGTAGGAAGGGAAGGATCATAGAGAAACATTGGTTTTGTCAACCCTGTGTGGTACCATTTGCTTGTAACTGACTCTTCAGTGAATAGCAGAGCATTGTGGGAACCTGGAGGACTAGCAATAGGGTAGTATACCTCCTACCCCAAAACAACATCTCTCTGTTAAAAGCACTGTCACCTGGTGGTTGTCTTGCCCTTTTAAGGGCTTGTAAACCTTCAACTCACAGAATCTTGCTGCATTTAAGTAAATATTGTTATTTTTACTTCGCGTCAAAACCGGAAATGAACGGACACTTACTTCCAGTTTTTCAGCTTAAACCTGCCTCTCTAGCGAGTGGGGTGAGCGTGAGTGGGGCCGTGTGCAGAGACACGCGCGTTTGCGCATGTTTGCTGTGTCCGCTGGGCACGCTGAAACTGCTGGCATTAGACAAACTTGGATATGATAATTTTAGCATACCCTCTACTTAGTAAATATACACCTTTAATAATGGAAAAAGAACTTAGTAAGTGTATGCAATGTTTGATGTATAGTGAGGGAAAGTATGGGAGCGAGTATGTATGTGCTAATTGCCATCTGATTGCTACTCTTGAAGCAGAGATAGCATTTCTACTTAATATTAAACCAGTCTCTACTGATATTAGGGAATTGGAAAGTTACGTTGATCTTATGGATGAACAACTTCATTCTAATGAACAATTTCCTTCACATTTAGGTAGCATTTCTATGCCTCCTGATGAGGAGACAATTGTAACGACTAGAACTAGTATACCTGTTGCCTCTGCCCCCTCTTATAAGGTGGATGATTATCCGCCCTCTTTTCATGATAATGATGACTGGACCATTGTCACAAAGCCTCTTAAAAAAAGGAGGGGCGGTCAAATACACAATAGTGCCCCTATTTAAACTCGTAATAGGTTTGAGCAATTGACTGTATCAAATAATGAACTGCTACATGATTTATCCTGTGCATCACCCTCTGTTGATAATAATGGTTTAAAAACACTTTTCAATCAGGAGTTAATGCCCATGAATATTTGTCCTAGTACATCTCAAGCTACCAAATCAATACCTATTAAGTTAATTGCTCCAGAGTGTGCTAAACAATCACCTGTTTCTGATTCTTGTACTCCTACTGTCTCAAAACAAGTGTTAGTCCTGGGAGATTCAATCATTAAGCACATTGACAGGGCGGTATGCAATAGTGACAAGTGCAACCGCACTTGTTCTAGCTTCCGTGGGGCCAGGGTATCTGACATTACCTCCATGATGCCTAAAGTTTTACAAAATCCGGGGGGAAAATCCACTGGTTATCATACATGCCAGTGTTAATGATATAAACAACACCCCATTTAATCAGTTACATCAGGACTATGTGGCATTATGTAACCTGTTACTTGATAGGGGATGCTGTGTATGTATAGCTGAAATGCTACCTGTCCCGAGAGCAACATCTACCATGACGCAGAAAATCAAAACCCTAAATAAATGGCTGAGAAAGTGGTGTTTTAAGCAGGATATACCCTGTATTACCCACTGGGAATCATTTTCAGATCATTCTTCCTTGTTTTGCTGGGACGGTTTACATCTCAGCCGTAGGGGTAGTACACTTATGGCGAAAAGTATCACTAAAATCATAAATCATTGTTTAAACTAAAAACAATGGGGGAGAATGGGTCTATTCCCAAGTCTCTGAATACTTACCAAAATATTATTACAACTAAATGTAAATTTCTAGCTTTGAATGCAAGTTCTTTAAACCAACTCAAATTAGCAGAACTCGAAGCCAAATGTAAAACTTTAAATATAGGTGTGGTGGGAGTAATTGAAACTTGGTGGAACGCATCCTCAATTTGGTCCAGAGAAATTCCAGCTTATAAATTATATCATAAAAACAGATTAGATAAGCAAGGTGGTGGAGTTTGTATGTACATACAAAATTATATTCCTTCTTTTGAAGTGTGTTCTCCCGTTCCTTTGGAAAGTATATGGGTTAAAATCTTATTGAAGGAGCAGTCCTATATAACTATTGGTAACATCTATCAACCTCCATCTGCAAATTCAGATTACACAACTGATATGTTTAAAGAAATTACACATTTTTCAGAATCTCAAGATACTGTAATATTTGATGACTTTAACCTCCCTCAGATTAACTGGGACTCATTCTCAGGACAGTCCCATGCCAAGGAAGGACTAATAGATGTGGTAGTTAGTACTGGATTACAACAACTTGTTACTGAACCCACTCGAGGTCCTAATATTTTGGATCTATTATTTACTAACATAGAGCAACAAATTAGCAATTTACAAATTTGGGATCCACTTGGGACCAGTGATCATTCATCTATTCTTTTTGAAATTCAACAGTTTAAAACTACACAAAGGAAGTTATACTGTACAAAAATGTTCTAATTTTTCTAAAATCAATGAATACTTACAAAACATAAACTGGGAATCTAATCTTCTTAATTGTACAACACAATAAGCTTGGGACTTTTTATAAAACATTGGGCTGGATATTCAAACTGCGCCATTCTGTGGCGCAAGCCCTTACGCTGCTCAAAATAGTTGCGCTGGGGTGTGGCCGGGGCGATATTCAACGGAGTTGCGCTATTGAGCAACTCCTTTGAATATCACCCCCCCGGCCACAGCCACTGTGCATGGTGCAGTGGAACTTGCGCCACCACAAGTGGTCAGAGTGGAGCATTCAAGATGCGGTGGCGCAAGTTCCATTGCGCCAAGTGCAAATTTCCAGTATTCAAAAGGTGACATGGAAATGGGGTCATAATTCATGCAAGGTGTTGGGGGGCCATTTGCATCTATTTATGGCCCCATTTGCATGCCATTAGCATGCAGGTGCGCCGATCCCTGACGACTTGCGCCTGGCGCCCTGCCAAGCAGTAGCCGTCGGGGACCAACAACCCCCTGCATCCCGATCACGGGCATAACTGTAGTAATCTCCCCACCTCCTGACTGGCCAATCATGGGCATAACTGTATAAATCCCCCCTCCACCCGACTGGCCTGATCGTGGGCATAACTGTATAAATCCTCCCTCCCCGACTGGCCGATCGCGGGCATAACATATAAATCCCCTCCCCCAACTGGCCTGATTGCGGCCAAAACCGTAGTAACCTTCTCCCCCACTAGCCCGATCGCGGGCATTAGAAGTCAACCCCCAAGAACAATATCCCTGGTGGTCCAGTGGACATGAAGCCCGATCACGGGCATTAGAGTCCACCCCAAGGTCCAAGTAGCCTGGTGATCTAGTGGCCCCACAATCCACCCACCCACGGAGCCCCACCACCCCGCTCCCCCCGTCAGCTGGCAGGTGGCAGCACCCCACCCGCCTGCCACCCACCGCTGACTGACTGCTCAGTAGGGCTGCACGCCCATTGGTTCAGAGCAAGAGCCAATGGGCATGCCTTCCATACCTACAAAGGCAGTCCAGATATGTGAATTCATTCATTCACATATCTGGACTGCTGTCTGATATAACTGCATGCACATTGCTCTTGCTCTGAACCAATGGACGTGCAGCCCTACCGAGCTGTCAGTCGGTGGGTGGGCAGCAGGCAAGTGAGGGTGCTGCCGCCGCTGGCTGATGGGGGGAGCAGGGTGGTGGGGCTCCGTGGGTGGGTGGGGTGGGGAGCACTAGATCACCAGGCTACTTGGACCTTGGAGGGTGGACTCTAATGCCCATGTGATTGGGCTTTGCGGTCCACTGGACCACCAGGGATATTGTTCTTGGGGGTTGACCTCCAATGCCCACGATTGGGCTAGTGGGGGAGGGGGTTACTAATGCTTTGCCTACCATTGGGCCAGTCGGGGGAGGGGGATTTATACAGTTATGCCCAATCAGGTCAGTCAGGGGAAGGGGAGATTTATACAGTTATGCCTGCAATCGGGCCAGTCGGGGGGATTTATACAGTTATGCCCACGATCGGGCCAGTCAGGGGAAGGGGGGTTACTATTATGCCCGCGATTGGGCTGCAGGGGGGCACAGGGAGTAAGTAGAGGCCACCCACAGGTGGCAGCTGCTGTGTTGCACCCTGCAATGTGGCAGCTTACCTGTGGGTGGCCCTCGACTTACTCCTTTTTTTTGCTCAAAGTTGTGCAGGCGCAGGTTGGGGATTGCGCCTGCACAACTCTGCACAGTCCGGCTGAATATCGGGCTGTGCAGTTTATGCATGGTTCCTCCCCCTCCAGTTGAGCATGCCTTCATTAGCATTGTGCTGTTGCTCAGCATAACTTGGGGGGTGCAACTGCCTCCTGCTGAATATGGCAGAATGGCACAATTTCTGACTTGCGCTGGCGCAACCCTATTACGCATAACGCAACCCTTTTGAATATCCAGCCCATTGTACATTATTTGGAAAATACCTTTATTCCATCTAAGAGGAAATTTAATAATAAAGGAAAAATTCCCCCTTGGTTAAACAAGACAATTAAAAATCAGACTAAAATACAAATTAAACTTTTTAGGAAACTTAAGAATAGTTCTGTTCCATTTAAAACTACTCTATTACATAAATACAGACTATCTGAAAAACTTAAAAAATTGTATTCAATTGGCAAAAAAATTATTTATTTATTTATTTAGCTTTTGTTGACCGGGTAAGTGCACTAGACAAATCCTGCCTATTTTCAGGCACGACCCGGGGGAAGGGGATACAGATGAATGCCAACTGACTTTGAACCAGATTAAGCTCTTGGTGGTATTTTTAGTGAAAATAAGCTAGAATTTAAACTAGCTCACACGAAAGACTGTCACAAATCTCTTTTCTCCTATATAAATAGTAAAAAAGGTGCATCAAGGACCATTGGTCCCAACATAACCAATGGCTCTTCTCTACTGATATAGAAACCTCGAATCTCTTTTATAAGTACTTTTGTTCTGTCTTCTCTCAAAAATCACCTATTAGTACATTTAAAGTTCACCACATATATTATCATAGGTTCTAGCCAACTGACATTATACAGGCTATCAAAAAACTAAAAAAAAATACTAGTCCGGGCCCAGACGGTATTCATCCATGGTTTCTGATCGAAATCTCTATAAATATTTCTATACCTTTGTCAATTATCTTTAACAAATCCTTACAAGAAGGCATTGTACCAAATGATTAGCGTTCAGCAGTAGTTACTCCCATATTTAAAAAAGGCAATATAGGTTCTGTGCAAAATTATCGTCCAATTAGCCTGACCTCAGTGGCTGGTAAATTAATGGAATGAGTAATGAAGTCTCTAATAGATCAAGATTGTAAAAAAATTAGGAATTTATTATACAAATCAGCATGGGTTTACTTCCAACTATTCCTGCACCACCAATGTATCTTTTTACAATAATATAAGTGCTCTACTAGATGTGGGTATCCCTACTGATGTAATTCTTTTGGACTTTAGTAGAGCTTTTGATAAAATCTCACATGAAAAACTCATTACTAAAATGCATAATCTAGGTTTTTCACCTGATATTGTTAACTGGACTTTAAACTGGTTGACAAATTGTTCTCAGAGAGTCAGAATTAATGATAGCTTGTCTGATTCGGGTAGTGTGACAAGTGGTGTACCACAGGGGGTCGGTCTTGGGACCAACATTGTTTAATCTCTTTATCAGTGATTTACAAACAGGGCCAAATAACTTCATGGTTAAATTTGCAGACGATACTAAATTGGGGGGCAAGGTTAATAATCAAGAAAATATTTCTGCATTAAAGAAGGATTTGGAAAAATTAACACTTTGGGCAAATGAAAATCATATGCAGTTTAATCAAGACAAATGTTTAGTAGTGCATTTCGGTGTAAATAATTCAAAAACGATATATTATATAAACAGACTACCACTTCACTCATCAAATTGTGAAAAATATTTAGGGATATATGTTAATAATAAACTTACATCAAATGATCACTGTGTTAGAACTGCTTGCATGACCAACAGACTTTTGAGGCAAATAAAACGCACTTTTGTGAATCGCACTGAACAATGCCTTATTCCATTGTATAGGGCATACATTAGACTGTATCTAGACTATGGCTCCCCTTTCTGGAATCCAAACCAAAAAAAAGACATAGCAATTCTTGAACAGGTTCAAAGGAGAGTAACTAGAATGATTCCAAGATTTACAAACTTGGATTATCAGAACAGATTAAAAGCTACTGGTCTCTTCTCTCTTCAAACTAGAAGATTAAGAGGTGACAAGCTTATGGTTTTTAATTTAATAAATTCACCAGATCTAATGGAAAAATGTGGTCTAACACTCTCCAAAAGGAGACATGTTCCGAGACTGCATAATAAACAGCTTGAAGTAAAAACTTATAAAACCAGCAAAAGGGGAAACTTTTTTCCAATAAGAGCATCCATTGTATGGAACACCTTTCCACAAGAATTGGTAGAGACAACTAGTGCCACTGTCTTTAAAAACAAATTAGATGTTTGGTTGAGGGATAATAGATAAATAATGTCCCACATAGTGTGGGGAACAGTCTCGAAGGGCTCTGGCCTTCTTCTGTTCTTTCATACCAAGTAATACCAAGTAGTAATACCCCTGCCATAGACCAGCAGCACCTCTGAGAATGTCACAGAGCTCACTACCTCCCCAAGGCCCCTTCCTACCTCCCTGAAACCCTCATGTACCTGCTCTATACCTACCTCATCCATGACTAGGTCATTTCTCCCCAGGTGGACAATGACCTCCAGCCCCCCCTTCCTATCACTTTAGCGAACCTATGGATCTGCCCCCTTCCCTCCGAGCTGTGCCTCCCAGTAGGCACTTTACTTCCCTCTCCACCCCTCTACCTTTGCCCAAATTAATTCCCTGGACGAGTGAGTCCTCCATCAGGAGTAGCTTCTTTTTCCTCTGTGGTCCTCTTCCTCCCACCCCTGGATTTCCCTCCAAGAGGACCCACTCATCCTCCCCTGGTTGCAACTTCAGGTTCCCTTATGGGACTCTCCCCCTCTCCAGGACATCATAGGAGTTTCTAATTTTGACCAGATGGGGGATGTATCTTTGGCCCACCTCCTTCATAGAAGCATAGAATTTGACAGCAGAAGGAGACCGCCAGGTCCATCTAGTCTGCCCTTTGTTTTTTATCTATTCCTACCCCCCTAGCTGTCCTTTAGTGTAAGGGCTCACTTGTGTCTATCCCACACATTCTTGAATCCCCCCTACCGTGTCTTCCCCCACAACCTCTGGGGGCAGACCATTCCATGCATCCACCACCGTCTCTATGAAGAAGAACTTCCTGGTGTTGGTAGTGAACCTTCTTCCTTTTAGTCTGAGATCATGCCCCGTAGTTCTACTGCCCTCCTTGAAGTGAAAATGTCCCTGCACCTGCACCTTGTTTACGCCTTTTATGTATTTGAATGTTTTGATCATGTCTCCCCTATCCCTTCTCTGTTCCAGGGAATACATGTTCAATTCACTCAATCTTTCTTCGAATGACATCTGGTGCAATCCCTGTATCATTTTTGTTGCCTTTCTTTGGACTGTCTCTATGTGGTCAATGTTCTTTTTAAGGTGAGGCCTCCAAAACTGGACACCGTATTCCAGGTGTGGCCTGACTAGTGATCTATACAGCAGCAGGACCACCTCCCTCCCTCCTGCTTGTGATTTCCCTCCCAATGCATCCCAGCATTCCACTGGCCTGAGTGCCACCTTCTCACATTGTTTTCCCACTTTTAAGTTGTCTGAGATGATGATTCCCAGATCACGCTCCTGGTTGAAGGTAGCTAATCTTTCCCCTCCCAGGTAATATGCCTTCCTTGGATTTCTCTTTCCTATGTGCATAACTTTTTGGTGTTGAATCTCAGCTGCCATACCCCAGATCACTCCTCAAGTTTCTTTAAGTCTGATTCCGTCTTGCCTACATCCTCACTGGTGTCCACCCCGATACATATCTTGATGTCCTCCATGAACAGTCTGACACACTTTTCCCTCTAATCCTTTAGCTATGTCAGCTATTAAAACACTGAAGAGCAGAGATCCCAGTACTGAGCCCTGGAGCACACCGCTGGTCACCCTGCTCTCTGACGATAGTGCTCCAGTTACCTGTATCCTCTCAGTTGTGTCCTGCAGCCAATTCTGTACTCATTTTATGACTTTCAGTCCAACCCTTGTGTGGTCTAACTTCTTTACAAACCTTCGGTGTGGAACTCAGTCAAAGGCACTGCTAAAGTCCAGGTAGACCACATCAACCACCCCACCATCATCCATAGCCTTGGTAACCCAATTGAAAAATTTGAACAGATTTGTTTGGCACCACTTCACTGCTGTAAATCCATGCTGTTTGGGGTCCTGTTGCTAGCATGTAGAGTAGAAAGCAGCTAACTAAAAGAAACAACCATTTTCTCACTAATTTAACACTTCTATCTCAGCAAGAATCAGTGTCTGTTGAGATTAAGCAGACATACTTTATTAGAAGTAGAAGGGGTCTTATTTAGGGTTAAAAAAGAAAAGAAAGAAAGTCAGTGTGTGTTCTGTGCTAGGAAGGGTACTGTATCAACTTACTTTGCTAAATCATTAGAAGGAGAGAGAGCTTAATTGGGGATGTGACTTAGACAATATAAAAGCAGGTGACTCCAATTACAACTTCCTGTTGCTAGCCTTTTTTCTCACTAATTGCCCTCCATCCCACCCTAAGCCAGTTCTACTTTTATAGCCACTGGATTTGACTGACAACAGGAACTTCCTGTTTGGCAGTAGGAAGGTAAGGATCATAGAGAAACATTAGTTTTGTCAACCCCAAAGGAAAAAAGTAGCTCACTCTCCCCCCCCCAGCTGCTGGTGGGCTGTCACTGAGCAAGGAAGAAGGAGGCTACTGAAGAATATAGGAAGTTGCTGTACCAGAACAGGAAGGGTGAGAGTTGTAAGGAGAGAAAAGAGTAAGCATACAGAGAAACAGGAGAGGGGACACAAAATAAGACATGATAGGAGAGGTGCAGTGCAATGGCTGTGGGGCAGCAGTGTTCTGGGAGACATTCTGGAGGCTGCAATGCTGCCCTATTTGCAGGCACCTATCTGGTCTGATGTAGGAGGTTGTCTGTCTCCAGGCTGACCTGGCTAGGATTCATGAAACCTCCTCCCCCACCCAGGGACCACCAGGGCCAATGCCACAACCTCAGAGGTTGCCAAGAAAGAGGAGAGGCTGGACCAGAGTGGGCTCAAGGAGGGAGAGGGTGGTGGAACTGAGTTGCATCCCTCCAGAAGTACCTCTCCACAATTCATACACTCTTCTGGTGGATAGTGGTTCCTCTATGGAGGCACCTGCAGTGGAGACCAAGGAGGATGCTGGGAACCTTCACAAAGGAGACCCACAGGATGGTGGCATGGGACCCCACAGGGGAAGGAAACAACTCCTGGTGGGGGACTCAATCATTAGGGGGAAGAAGTGGGGGAGGAAGGGGAGAGGGAGGTAAGGTGCCTGCCTGATGCCATGGCTTGGAGGGACAGGAAGTGAATCCTCAGGATCATGAGAGCAGCTGCACGAGGGAGGGAGCTGGATGTCATTGTCCACCTAGGGACAAATGACCTGGCTAGGGATGGGATCAGAGCAGTACAAGAGGAATTTGTATAGTTAGGGAGGGGCCTTAGACAAGTAGCGCATACGGTAAATTTCTCAGAAGTGCTGACTGTCTATGACAAGGGTGATGCTAGGGTGCTCCTCACCAGGGAATTCAATGAATGGTTGAAAAACTGGTGTGGAGCTCAGGGTTTTGGTTTCGTTGGGGACTGGGAAGCCACCTGGAGGGATGCAGACATATACTGGCACGATGGTCTGCATCTCTCCGGGGGGGACCAGGATCCTAGGTGAGAGGTTTAAATGCTTCATTGGCAAGCATTTAAACTAGCCAAGGGGGGAGGCACTGAAAAGGAGCAGGGAAATCCCAGCCTCCTCCCACAAAACACGGTAATTAGTGAGGTAAACACCAAGGTAGAGAAGTCATTAGGGAGCAGGACAGAGGTAAATGTAAAAAAAGGCAAAGGCAGTAAGGACAGGGATTGGGCTAAAAGGGGTAAGGCAATCAAAAAGATGGAGGGTGATGAGTACCAATGCCCATAGTCTGTGTAACAAGCTCCCTGAACTAGTGGACTTGATGGAAGAGGGTTGCCTGGATATTGTGGCAGTCACAGAAACATGGTACACAGAGAACCATGACTGGGATATCAACATACCAGGATACACAATCTACAGGAGGGACAGGGAGGGTAAAATAGGAGGAGGAGGAGTAGCTCTTTATGTAAAGGAAGGGATCAAAGCAACAGAACTAAAGAGTAAACAGGGAGCAGAGAAGGCACTCTGGGTCACCCAGAAGACAGCAAATGGCACCGCAATCTGCATGGGGGTTGTAAACAGACACCCATCTCAGGGGGAGGGAATGGACAAGGAAATGCTAGAAGGCATCATTAAAATGGCAGAAAAAGGGGGAGATACTGTTGATGGGGGACATGAATATGCCAGATGTTAACTGGAGCACCTTTGCTGCAGGCACATCCAAGAGCAGGGTCATTCTTGATGCCCTACAAGGGGCATGCCTCAGACAGCTAGTATTGGAACCCACTCAGGAGAAAGCAATCTTAGACCTGGTACTCTCAAATGGGGATGGAGAAAGAATCTCAGATTTAGAAGTGGGTAGCCATCTGGAAACAAGTGACCACCAAACAGTGTGGTTCACGATAAACACAACCATACAATCAAGCCATACAAAAGCAAGTACTGGACTTTAGGAGGGCTGACTTTGGAAAATGAGAGAGTGCCTCAGAAAAGCACTGGCAAACAGGCAAGAAGGAGGAGTGGAGGAACAATGGGGAGTAATCAAAACAGCCATGACAGAGGCAACAAGCCTTTGCGTAAAGCAAATCAACAAAACACAGTGAAGGAAAACAATGCTATGGTTCTTAAAAGAGGTGGCAGGGAAGGTTAAGGAGAAAAGGATAACATTCAGGAAATATAAGGAAACACAGAAGAAGCAGGACAGAGAACTTTATCAGTTAAAGCAGAAAGAGGCTGGGAAGGCAGTCAGAAGAGCAAAGGCCCAAACCGAGGAAAGGATAGCCAACCCTGTTAAGAAGGGGGATAAGACCTTTTATAGGTACATTAGGGAGTGAAGAAAGACCAAAGGAGGGATACTGAGGCTTAATAAAGGGGAGGGAATGTGGGCAGAGGGTGACAGTGAAAAAGCAGGGATACCAAATGAATATTTCTGCTCAGTATTCACAAAAGAAGAGGAGGGGGCGGTACCTAAACCAAACAAGAGAAACTTTCTGAAGATGGAGGTCGATACCAGTCCATTTACAGAAGAAATGGTTCTGAAAGAACTAATAAAATTGAAGGTGGACAAATAAATGGGGCCTGATGGGATTCATCCAAGAATTCTAAAAGAACTAAGGGTAGAACTAGTGACACTGCTGAATACTCTCTTTAACAAATTATTGGAGGATGGAGTGGTACCTGAGGACTGGAGGAGGGTGGATGTGATTCCTCTTCACAAAAGTGGGAGCAGAACAGAGGCAGGAAACTACAGACCAATTAGTTTGACCTCAGTGGTAGGGAAAATGGAATCACTTCTGAAGGAAAGAATTGTTGAGTACCTAGATGCCAGTGGGGCACAGGACCCAAGGCAGCATGGATTCACAACGGGAAGGTCATGTCTGACGAATCTAATAGATTTCTTTGACTGGGTGACCAAAGTAATAGACCAGGGAGGTGCTGTGGACATGGTCTACCTAGATTTTAGCAAGGCATTTGATACAGTCCTACACAAAAGATTAATACACAAGTTAGCCTGCCTTGGAATGGGTCCCAAGGTGGTAGCCTGGATAAAACATTGGCTAGACAACAGGACACAAAGGGAAGTAGTAAACGGAGTTCACCGTGAAGAAAGGAGGGTTACTAGCGGGGTCCCGCAGGGTTCAGAACTGGGACCGGTTCTTTTTAATGTCTTTATAAGTGACATTGCAGAGGAAATGGAAGGAAAAGTATGTTTCTTTGCAGACGACACAAAGATCTTCAACAGGGTTGATACACAAGATGGAGTGGAAAGGATGAGAAGGGACTTGGCAAGGTTGGAGGAATGGTCAAATGTATGGCAGCTCAGATTCAATGCAAAGAAGTGCAAGGTAATGCACCTGGGAAACAAAAACCCAGGGAAAGAGTACACAATGGGGGGTGAGATACTGACAACAGTAAAATTGGAAAGGGATCTGGGGGTAATAATATCAGATGACCTAAAGGTGGGCAAGCAATGTGAGAAGGCAGTAAGGAAGGCTGGGGGGATACTGGGATGCATAGGGAGAGGCATCAATAGTAGAAAACAGGAAGTTGTTATCCCTCTGTACAGACAGTTGGTGAGACCCCATCTGGAGTACTGTGTGCAGTTCTGGAGACCCCATCTCCGCAAAGACATAGACAGAGTGGAGGCTGTCAGAGGAGGGCAACCAAAATGGTGCAGGGTCTGTACCAGAAGACATATGAAGAAAGACTAAAAAGCTAATATATATATATATATATACCCTTGAGGAAAGAAGAGAGGGGACATGATAGAAACTTTCAAGTACCTCAAGGAATCAACAAGGTCCAAGAGGGTAGCATATTTCAGAAAAGAGATGTGCAAGTACAAGGGGCACTGTTTGAAGATGGGGGGACGGCTCAGAGGTAATGTGAGGAAGTATTTTTCATGAAGAGGGTTGTGGATGCATGGAATAGCCTCCCTGAGGAGGTTGTGGAGTCAAGAACAGTGGGGGAATTCAAGAATACATGGGACAGACATAAGGCAGTCCTAGTGGGGGGTAGGAGGAAGTAAGCTGTTGGTTAACTAGGATCTTCAGCTTATCTGTTAGGTAGGAAAATGGGCAAACTAGGTGGGCCAAGCGGTCCTTATCTGCCATCAAATTCTATGTTTCTATGTTTCACTGGCTTCGAGGAATGCTATAATCCTGTGTTTGAGCAGCGACTCCATCAATTTTCCCACTATAGACATGAGACTTACTGGTCGGTAATTACCTGACTCTTTCCTGCTGAATGATTTGTGGAGTGGGACTACTGCTGCCCACTTCCAGTTTTCAGGTACCACTCTGCTCTCCAGGGATTTGATGAACAGTTTTGCAAGTGGGGCTGTCAGCTCCTTCCCCAGTTCCTTTAAGATTCTGGAATGTATCTCATCCAGTCCCATTGCCTTGTCCACCTTCAGTTTGTTCAGCGTCTCCAGTACTTGGGCCTCAGTGAAGGGGCTAGTGTCGACCCCTGGTCCCGGGGTGCTGTGATTTGTGAGTGATGGACTGTTAACCTCCCTGAGCCCACTGTAGTCCATCCAGCCCACTGCCTAGGCAACCACTGCAGTAGTGGCTGGTGACATGGTGACATCTGGATGGGGTGAAGCCTAGCAACCTCCGCCCAGAGAGCTGCCGGCAGATTGGGCAGTACCACAGCATCCAGAATGTCCTCCTGAAAACTGCTTCCCTGCATCCACTGCACCGCACCACTCCCATCATCTTCCTATTTTGGTCTTCCTCTCTCAGAGTAGTTGAACCTTGACTTGACCCTTCTCCACTTCCATCTGTTTTCCTCTGAGTGGCTATGCTGTTTAATGACTTGGTTGACCTATCTGTTGACCTAGCTCTTAGCTGTTCTCTGTCACTGATGTGTCTCTCCCCCCCTTTTCTGTGTTTTAAAAGTCATTCTACCTTCTCTGCCTTTACAACCTACTAAAAAATTATATATTTTTGGTCTTCGCTCCCTTTCTTCTTTCTCCCCTTCCTGTTTCTAAGCAGGAAGTTGTAGAATTCCAACCTGTCCTGCGCCTATAAAAGGAAATTGAGCCTGGGGTGGGTGGGTTCTTCAGGTGCTTCCCTGCAATAGAAAACAATCAGTTAACCCACACTGCAATTCCCTGTCCTACTTGCACTGTCCTCTGTTCCTAGTGCCCCTCAGAGTCTTGTAGACAGGCTGCAACCTGAGAGTAAAAACTGTAATTGTAGAAATTCAGCTCTTAGTGCAGTGCAGCTTCTCTTTTAGTTCCCCTGCCTGCAGCTAGAGAGAGTATGTAGAAATACTTAGTAGGCTGTTGGTTAACGAGAACCTGCAGCTTATCCAATAGGTCGGGGAATGGGCAGACTGAGTGGGCCAGGTGGTCCTTATCTGCTGTCAAAGTCTATGTTTCTATGTACTTGTCAAAATTTATGAGTTATTTCTAGTACCAGAAGTTGAAGACTTCAGGTTGTGGAATCTTCCAAGCAAGTATAGATATTAGGATCTTACTCTGGCTGATTAAGAGTTAACTTCCTTGGCTGCTCACTGCCTGCATGTCCCTCACTGGCTTGTGATTTGGTGCATACGATTACTGTGGTTTGGAGTTCTTTGGTAGGAAAAGTCTCTTTTGGTCAGCTGAGACCCTGACTATTGTTGGTGAGAGTTTAATATTTTTAGTAGAGATAGAAATATGTTTTTTTAAAATATTATTTCTTGGAAGCATTTTATTAATTATATATTGTTGGTTTGGAGAGGGACACCGGAGCAATTACGACCCTTTGTAACTTTTTACATGAATCAAATCCACACTTAAGATTTACGTATGAATTCAATAAGGATACTATCATCTTTTTGGATCTGATGCTATCAAGAAATAATAACAATAAAATTGACAGTGATATTTTTAGGAAGAAAATAGATGGTAATACAGCTTTACTTGCATCAAGCTGTTACCCTTCTCATGTTCCTCGTAACATCTCCAAGGGTCAGTTTCTAAGGGGGAGGAGAAACCGTAGTCAAGAGACCACTTTTGAAAAAGGAGCAGAGGAACTGGAATTGAGACTATATATATATATATATATATATGAGAGGGGTTACAGCAGCAGGAACATCAATCAACAGGGCAAGGGAGCTAGCAAAAATACTGATAGAGAAATTCTTCTACAGGATAAAACAATACCGACTGAAATAGACCTAAGGTTTAACTTTGTAGCAACATATTCAATGCAAGCTAAAGAGTTGGAAAATATTTTGAATAAACATTGGCATGTCCTTGCTGTGGCCCCCGGCTTACAGAAACTCAATAAAGCCCCTCCCAGAATGTGTTATAGGAGAGCTCCACCCTTAGAGACAACTTGGTATATAGCCATTTTACAATGCGTTATCAAGGTACATGGTTAAGTCCAGGTTGCTTCCAATGCAAAAAGTATATTTACTGTAAATCAGCAGAGTCAGGGAAAACCTTCAGTTCTTGTAATAGTAGTAAGGAGTTTGTGATTAAACAATGTATTACTTGTAGTACAGAGGGAGTGATGTATATGGCAAAGTGCTCCTGTGAGGTGTTTTATATAGGAAAGACTAAGAGATGTTTCAAGACACGTATGGGTGGATCATATTAGAGCTATCACAGGAAAGGACATCATTTATGCTACTGCTGCTCATGTTGTGGAGACTGGGGATGATTTTCACCATGTTTTTAAGTTTATGGCTATTGACAAGGTTTCTCACCATCCAAGAGGGGGACATTTTAGTGATCTTTTATTCAAGAGAGAGAATTTCTGGATTATACAATTAGGGGCATTCAAAAAAACAGGTACACTAGTTTTGATATACACCCTTCTTTAAAATTATTTCAGTTTTTTAGATATATTATTATTACATTTTAACTACTATTATTTAACTTTCGTAGTTGTTTTAGTCATATCTTTTCCCCCCTCTTTTCACACCTCAGGTTATTTTTATACTGTTTAAAACTTCAGTGTGTACTCCTGTACAGTGTATCATCTGCCTTCCACATGGTTTTTTACATTTTCCCCCAGCTTCCCTTTTTCTTCCCATTCCTATTTTTTATCTATTGGACCTTATCTAATCCTTCACCTTTTTTCCCTTTCTCCCCTCCCTTCCCCTCCCCTTTTTCTACACCCCTTTTTTCTTATTTCTTCCTTCCTTCTCTTTTTCCCTCCCAATTACTCTTGTTTCCCTTTCCTTTTTTCTTCCTTCATAACTTACTTTTTTACATTTATCACTGTTGGTATTTTTAATAATCTCCATTGGGGTCTTACTGTTTTAAATTGACTGATTGATAGTTATTTGAATTTGGATTTTAACCAGTCTTGGTTTGTATTGTGTATGATGTTATTATTGTGTTTCACTATTTAAATGTTTGTATGTTATTTACAGCCAGCCTTTGATATAGGACCTGTCTGGTCCGAAATGAGTCAGGTGGGATGTTTTGTGTGGCTCCATAGTTTAATAAATATTTATATTTTCTTGATATTGGATAGGCGTGTGAGCTATTTTGAGGTGCTGAGTGCTGGAATTTGGTTTTATGAACCTTATTATGTGGAGGCAATCTCAGTTTGCAAAAATCTAATCACCAGTTTCAGAATTTATAACGCTGGTGTATATAGCACAAATGTTCTGTCTCAAGGTTCTCTATAATAGATGTCAAAGTTCTTTGCCAAAGTTCTGTTAGTTTCATAGCCATTATACCCTCTGACAAGACATATTAGATGAGACCAGTCAATGTTGAAGACAAATATATTAAAAAAACTTATTTATTTTATGTATTTATTTATGTCTTTGGTAACCAGGTAGGTGAACTGATCCATAGGACCATTTTCAGCCACGACCCACGCCACAACATGACACAATCAGGCAATACAGATACAGATAATATACAATAAATTAATAGGCCACAACATGAGGTGCTGCAGCTTACAGTACACTGTAGGAATAAATACAGAGAAATACTGTACATAAAAATAAGGTGACATATTAGGCCAGTTTACAGATCCAAGTACATACCCTCAGGTTATAGTGCTGGACAAAAATATTAGTTGCACTAACACAGAGACCATAATGTATGTGTCAAAAATAACACTTCAAGTGCAAAATGTATTGGATTCCCTAGTAAATTAATAAGTGAGAGAGTCACCAACAGGATGAATCCAGGAGAATACAGTGTAAATACCCCCACTCAAAAAATAAGGTGCAGAGGCATGGGAATAGGGAGGAGTGCGATAGTAGCCCCATGCAGAGCTGAGCGGGGTAGAAAGGAAGGGGGAGACAGCAGTAGAGGAGCAGGGGATCAGGGATGGACACAGCAAAGGGATGTCCAAGGGAGTAGGTGGGCGGGTGGATACCAGACCGAAGAGAATACCACCAAATTACCCAGGTGAGCAATGGCATATGGCTTTAGACAGTAGCCATTCTTTGAAACTGCTTTTGAAGGAGAGATGAGAGGAGGACAAGTGGAGCGATGAGGGGAGGCTGTTTCATAGAGAGGGGGCAGAAATGGAGAAGTCTTTACTGCCCACGTTAGTGGAGATACATGGAACATCCAAAGGGGGGATGAAGGATTCCTGAAGACTCCTAGATGCAGCTCTACCTGTGAGGAGGGATGAATACAGTGACAGGAGGCCACCTCTGAGTGCATTGTCCACAAGGCAGCCAAGGGCATAATTGAAGCGCCTTTACAGTGGTAGCCACCCAAGGGACTGGTACAGCATGCTGTGATGGGTACAGTAAGGTGCTTTGAGGACAAAGCAGCAGATAATGTTATAGACAGTAATTAGTCCAGAGCACAGGACCAATGATGCACAGGAATAGACAGGAGAACAGTACTCAGTGATGGGAAAAAGGTTAGTAAGTGCGATTGCGAAGCACGCTTCACTGGACAGGAACTGTTTGAGGCGGTAGGTGGCACCTAGCTTCTGATTAGCTTAACACACAGAAATGTTAACATGTTCAGTGAATGTAAGGGAAGGGTCCAGAGTTAGGCCTAGGTATTTAAAACAGGGGACATTTTCAAGGGGGGGCCAGCAGGTGTGAGCACAATTAGGGGTGAGTTTGTCTTGGAGACCTTGGAGAGGAAAGGTTTGGATCCAAACAGCATGAACTTTATCTTTTTTTCGTTAACCAGAAGTTTTTTGAAGAGGAACCAATTATGGGCAGCACAATAGTTAAGAGTGAGAGTGGAGGAGATGATTGCAGGAGACTTGTCACTGTGGTAGAGGACAAGGTCATCCATATAGAGAAAAGCCTCACAGGTGAGCCTCTCAGCAGGGAGTGCATTAACAAAACTGGAGAATAGTAGGGGCCCAAGGATAGATTCTTTGAGGAACCCTGTGGAGACTGGTAGGGCCAAGGAGGAGGCAGAGCCAGTTATGACAGACTGTGACCTACCAGCAAGGTAGCTTCTAAACCAGTTTGTTGTTCCAGTGGAGCAACCAAGGTGTAGAAGGGTTGCATGGAGAAGGGGGTGATCGACAAGGTCAAAGGCCTTAGTCAGGTCCACGAATACAGCACCAGTGGCTTTTCCCACATCCATGTTTCTTAGGACGTGATAGGAAAAATGGGCCAAGGCTGATGTGGTGCTGTGTTGCTTATGGAAACCGTGCTATTGGGAGCACAGGAGATTATACTTGCCAAGACATTCTGATAACTGGAAGTGTACAATTTTTTCCATAAACTTGCTAAGGCAAGGGAGTAGAGAGAAGCCCTATAGTTAGGTGAAGGGATCACCTGCTTTGAAAATAGGGACCACATTAGCATACTTCCAGGAGTCTGGAACCATACATGTTGAGAGGGCAAGATTAAATATATAGGTGAGGGGTGCAATGATGGCAGGGGAGATGAGCCTGAGGAATGAGGGGAAGAGCCCATCACTGCCAGGGCTACCCCTGCCAGGGAGGGACTTAACAGCCTGGCAGTAACATTATGGTTGATACCTTTAAAATAGAAGAGGGGATCAGGAGTGGGGGTGGAGGAGGAGGGGTTTGCCTGACTACTAGGGCCAGAGGGTGGTTGGGAGGGGAGTTTACTAAGATAGATGGTGAGGTCAGAGAATTTTTTGTTAAAGATCTCTGCAATTTCACCAGATCAGTCGAGGGGCCTGAGAGGGAGGAGAGTTGAGTGACTTGGCTGTGAGTCCTGGAGTTTAGTAGGGATCCAATAGAGGCCCAGAAATGAAGTGGATCACAAAAGTTGTTTCTTTGTTGATTTATGTAGAAGTTGTGCTTGAGGGATTTGGCAGATTGCTTACATGTATTGCGCAAGCACCTGTAAGCATTCCAGAATTGGGGTGATGGGGTCTTTCTGTAGGCTTCCCACTTACTATCCCATCTTTCATTAGGGACAGCAACATTAATTAATAGGTATTGCTATTATTATACTTTTGTAAAAGGGGGGTGGTCTTAGTACAAGTTATGATGTTATGGAGATTATTAAGCATTATATTCCAAGAAATACCTGCGTACTTCATTTTTTGGACCACAGAGACAAATTAAGCAAAGACTACTTTTGTTTCTATGCTCAGAATCTCTTGCCATTTTCTTACCTTTCTCCTTGACCAACTGCCCAGAAACAGGTGTAAAACCAATCCCAGTCAAATGCCTTTAATATCATGTTTGATATGGTATGGTATGATATGGCATGGCATGGCATGGTATGGTATGGCAAACATTATATTCATATTTCATATAAATAGGGGACTCAGTTGAGCAAAGCTCATTTACAATGAGGTTACATGTATTGTAAATCAATATTTTCTAAGCCACATACATCCTTTAACATGAAATAAAGCAACACTTTAGGTCTAGTCATCTTTGTGTTATAGCATATAATCTTAAATCTACAATTTGGCTTCTTCGTATAATCTTTAGAATCCACACTATTTCTAACAATAGAAAGTGGCTGCCTGTAATTCAAAGAGAATGCTCCATTTAGACTAGAGGAAACTACATACGAACATACATATGAAGAAGCCAGTAGAAGAAGGCCATTTGGTCTATCTAGTCTGCTCATATTGCCGGGTCCACAGCTTGAGCTATTATCCCCACCTACCCTCCCCATGCCTCCCATCCTCCTTACCCATGATCCTTCCCTTCCCCCTATGCCTATCCAAGCCTCTCTTGAAGCTGTCCACCATCTTCAATGAGATCACCTCTTCTGGCAGCGCATTCCAAGTGTCCACCAC
The DNA here is from genome assembly GCA_016271365.2 of Neoceratodus forsteri. Lineage (NCBI taxonomy): Eukaryota > Metazoa > Chordata > Ceratodontiformes > Ceratodontidae > Neoceratodus > Neoceratodus forsteri. The sequence goes on from CM057451.1 coordinate 766,803,187, forward strand.
CCTCTTCATGAAGAAGTGCTTCCTGACCTCCCTACTAACCCCCCCTCCAGCTTTAGACTGTGCCCCCTCATGTTATGGTTGCCACTCAGCTTAAAGAGACCCTCCTTATCCACCTTATTTATCCCTTTCAAGTACTTGAAGGTCCTAGTCATGTCCTCTCTCTCTCTCTCTCTCTCACTCCTATCCTCTAGGGAATACATGTTCAGCGCCCTCAACCTGTCCTCCTATGTCTTACCCTTCTGACGCACTGTCATTGCTGTAGCCCTCCTCCAGACCTTCTCCATCAGGTTAATGTCCTTTTTGAGGTGTGGGCACCAGTACTGAACTTCATACTCTAGATGTGGCCTCAACAGTGACCTGTACAAGGGCAGTATAACCTCCTCTCTTCTACTACTGATCCCCCTAACTATGCATCCCTGCATCTTGTTTGCTATTGCTGCTGCTTTCTTGCACTTCATGGAGTGCTTCAGGTTACTAGTGACCATCTTTCCCAGGTCCTTCTCCTCCTCTAATGCAGATACCTGGACTCCACCCAGGTACTGTAGTACTCTGTTCTGGGATTCTTGGCTCCAATGTGCATAACTTTGTATTTCTTGACATTGAAGCCAAGCTACTAGATTCTGAACCACCTCCCCAGCTTTTCCAGATAATCCTGTAGGTCCTGTATCCCTTCAGCTGTGTTCACTCTCCCGCAGAGCTTGGTGTCATCCATGAAGAGACACATTTTGCCCTAAATGCCATCCCCAATGTTATTGATGAAGACATTGAACAATACCGACCCCAGCAATGAGCCCTGTGGGACCCCACTGGTGACCTCTCTGGTGCCAGATAACTCTCCCCCTACAACCACCTTCTGGGTTCTGTCCCTCAGCCAGTTTTCCATCCATCTGGTCATCTTCTCCCCAACCCCAAAATCTGCCAACATCCTGATCAATCTTTTGTGGGGCACAGAGTCAAAGGCCTTGCTGAAATCCAGAAAAAATATATCTACCACTTGGCCCCTGCTACTGCCTTAGTGACCCAGTCAAAGAAGTCAATCAGATTCGTTTGACACGACTCCCCCCACCCATGAACCCATGCTGCCTCACATCCTGGAGACCATGCTCCTCTAGATATTCTACCAACCTTTCCGTAAGTAGCCTCCATGACCTTGCACACGATTGAGGTCAGACTGACTGGTCTATATTTCCCTGGGTTATCCTTGGGACCACTTTTGTGGAGGGACACCACATATGCTGTTATCCAGTCCTGCGGTACCACGACTGACTCCAGTGAGCTATTAAATAGGCCTGCCAGTGGCCCTGCCAGCTTCTCAGCCAGTTCCCTTAGTATCCTTAGATGTATTCTTTCTGAGCCTAGTGATTTGTCCACCTTCAATGCTAGCAGCCCCTCCCTCACTCTGTCCTCCTCTATCACTACAGCTGTGTTCCCTTTCTTCCCTGCTCTTCTTCTCCCTCCTGAAGGCAGTAGTCCATCCTTCTACCTGGTGAAGATGGAACAGAAGTATTCATTTTGCATCTCTGCTTCTCCCCCGTTATCCTCCACCAACTCCTCCTCTTTCTTAAACCTAACAATCCCATCCTTCTTGTCCCTTTCCTCACTTATATAGCAAAAGAAGGCTTTCTCCCCTTCTTAATTCCTTCAGCTATCTGCAGCTCCTTCTGTGCCTTAGCTTGTCGGACTCCTTTACTTGCCTTACAAGCCAACCTTAGGTAATTTTTCCTATCTACCTCTCGCTTGGTCTTCCTGAATCTTCTATAGGCTAACCTCTTTTCCCTTACTGCCTGGGCAACCCCAGAACTGAACCAGCTGGGCGCTTTGGCCCTTATGTTCTTCCCACTTAGCCTAATGCACTCCTCTGTGGCAACCAGTATTCCTTCCTTAATGATGACCCACCTTTGGTCCACCCCCATATCTGCTCTGATGCCCACCAGGTGGCGCCTTAGCACTTCGCTCATCTTCTTGAAGTCCACCCTCCTAAAATCCAAGATTTTGGTCTTAGTCGGGATGTTTTCCCTGCCCATATCCAACTGGAACCATACTGTACAATAGTCACTCCCACCCAGGGGCTCCCTGACCATTATTTTCTGTACATGCTCCCCATTTCTGAGCACCAGATCAAGAATTGCCTCTGCTCCAAGATGGTACAATTTCATTGTAACAGGAATGGGGACGGACATCACTATTAAACTCCTTACCTGGAATGTGAAAGGGGCGCGGAATACAGCTAAACAATTTAGAATATTGAAATATATAGAGGCTGTGAAGGCAAGTGTAGTATTTTTACAAGAAACCCATTTACTGCAAGATGAAGCCAAGTGTAAGCGGAGGCTGCAAATAGGGGAAGTTTTTGCTTCACAGGGCAATACACAAAGTAGAGGGGTTATGATATTACTTCACAGATCAATATCTTTTACCCCCTTGAAAGTGATTCAGGACAAGGAAGGCAGATATGTGTTAGTGAAAGGAAAATTACAGAATATGGTCATTTTGATAGGAGCAGTGTATGGTCCCAATGTGGACTCCCATGATTTCCTGGTGAATTTGTTAAAGGTGCTACAACCGTTTAATCAGCTCCCTATGATTCTGGGTGGGGATTTCAATTTGGTGCTAGATCCCTCATTGGACAGATCCTCCAGGACCCAAGCATACCCAACACCTGCGTCTCGTGCCTTTGGTGAGCTGATAGATCATCTGGGGCTGGCAGACGTTTGAAGGGTACTCCATCCAGAGTCGAGGGAATATACCTTTATTTCTCCTGCTCATGGATCTGGGTCTCGGATCGATTATATACTCCTTTCTTGTCCCTTGCTTAGGGGAATCCTTAATTCAGAAATTGTAGCTGCCCCCATTTCAGATCACTCTGCGGTAGAGGTTACGGCTTCCTTTCCTTCACTCACCCGTAGGGGTAATAGATGGAAGGTAAACAACCAAATCTTAAGAATGCCTAAAGTAGTCCAAGTCTTGACGACACAAATAGAGGAGTTTATTTCGTTTAACTTGGAAGATAGTGTCCGTCCAGACATTTTCTCGGGTGCATTCAAGGCCTATTTGAGAGGTTTATTAATTAGCCAGGCGGTTAAAAAGAAGAAGGAAAGGGAGGCTACTATGTCTGACTTATTAAACCAAATCAGGTCTCTAGAAGCCATGATAGTTTGTAACCCCCAAGAGGAAGATATAGAAAAGTTAGTGAAGGTTAGGGATGCATATCTCAGAATGCTTGGTGAACAGGCCAAGTTAGCAATAATCAAAACCAAAGCTAAGTATGTAGATCAAGGGGAAAAGTCGGGCAAACTACTGGCGAGGCGCATTGCACAACTTGAATCTTCCCGTTTGATTGAAGGGATCCTATCGGACGAGGATGGATGTATTAAGACTACCCCTGAGGAAATGGTTCAAATTTTTCGGAAATATTTTGAATCTCTGTATAGTGGCATGGAGTGTCCTCCAGCTAAAACTGAGATTTTGTCATTTTTAGAGAATCTCCCACTTCCTAAGTTAGATGATTCAGATCGTGGTTTTCTCAATGCTGAGATAACACAGTGGGATATAGAAACAGCCATCAAAAATTTACCGGTAGATAAAACACCTGGCCCTGATGGGTTCTCATCCAATTTTTACAAAATATTTTCCTCTCAGTTGTCCCCGTTATTACTTAGATTATTTCAATATATTCTATCAGGGAAAGAGATAGACAAAACCCTGGCGGAAGCGCTTATTGTTTTGATTCCTAAACCAAATAGACCACCTGAGAACCCCGCCAGTTATAGACCTATTTCGTTGTTAAATTATGATATTAAGATTCTGGTCAAAATATTGGTGGACCGAATTAACAAAATAATATCAAAATTGATTGGGACAGAACAGGTAGGTTTTATGAAGGGTAGGTCGTCAGCTGACCATTTTAGAACATTGGCGCATGTCTTCTCGGCCTCCGGGGAGGCCGACCTTCCGATGGTGTTGGTCTCCTTGGATGCCGAGAAGGCTTTTGATAGGGTTCATTGGGCCTTCTTATTTGCGGTGATGGACAGATTCGGCTTTCCGGAGAAGTTCATGGGTTGGATCAGGGCACTGTACTCTAACCCCTCTGCCAGAGTTATTTGTAATGGGGCTGTTTCAACACCTTTTACATTACATGCTGGTACGAGGCAAGGATGTCCCCTATCACCTCTGCTATTCAATTTGTATTTGGAGCCTCTCATAAGGTGTACAGTGATGTGCCCTGAGATTTTGGGTATTAAAATAAGGGGCCAAGTCATTAAAGCCACGGCCTATGCCGATGATTTATTGATCTATGTTTCGAAACCCGGTAGATCCATCCCCGGTCTATTAAAGGTGATACATAACTTTAGCGCCTTAGCCAATTATAAATTGAACCAGGACAAAACGGTAGTTTATCCTCTCAATAACAAGTTATTTAGGCGGGAAATTGAAGATTTAGGCTTAGGATGGAGTCCTAATTCCCTCAAATATTTGGGCCTCACCTTGACAAACAATCCGGATCGACTGCGTCAGTTGAGTTTAGACTCTTTAGTTCATAGTATAGAACTAGATTTAAAAAGGTAGGCACAATTCCCACTGTCATTATGGGGTAGAATAAATATTATAAAAATGAATATATTCCCCAGACTCTTTTACCCCTTATGTATGTTAAATGTTTGGATCCCCCTGTCATGGTTCAAGAAACTTCATGGGAAAGTGGCTGACTTTGTATGGGGTTATAAGAGGGCCAGAATGTCTTATCCCAAGTTAGCTGCCCCTAAGACACTTAGAGGCTTGAGACTACCTCACTTTGCACTCTATTTTTGGGCAGCACATTTGAATAAGTATGGTAGATGGATGCACTGTGAGGATAGCTTCTCAACCTCTGGGTATATCCCACTATGGGTCAACCTAGAAATTAGTCTTATCAAGAGTTTCGGTTTTAACCCAGAGGCCTTTTTTTATGTTTCTAGTCGGCTACTCCCTTCCGCGTTAAAGAAATCCCCCATTGGGATTTCTTTAAGGATCCACAACCAGCTCTGTAACTTTTTGAAATATGATCAAACTAAGGATGGGGCACAACCCATTTCGGGCAATCCCCAGTGGCAGATAGGAAATAGGACTATTAAACACAATTGGTTACCTTTGCGGAGGACTGCTCTTTAAAGGAATTCCTCAATGTAGGGGAGGTTTAATCTCATCTGCGGAGATTATAAATAAGTTTGAGTTGTCGACCAAAGATAGCTTCAAGGTATTCCAATTGATCGCTTCATTAGTCCAAAAGTTGACGGTGTTCGTGTATCCGCCTCGCATTTCATTCAAGTTGGACCTTGGCCATAATTGAATTCGCAGGCTGTCTCCAAAATTTATTTAGTGTTGTTCCACTGGGCTTTACAGAGAACCTAGCTCCAAGTTCATACTGGGCCAAAGTGTTCCCTACCGTAACATTAGATTGGTCGCGGATCTGGCGGAACTGCCATAGTTTTATCCGGCAGGACCATCTTAGACTTATTCAGTTTAAAATTTTACATAATATCTATTATTCACCTCAGAAATTGGCGGATTTAAATTTAGTGAAGGAATCTAAATGTTACAGGTGCGATATGGAGGGGGGAGACTTATTGCATATTTTTTGGCAATGTCCAAAAATTACTCCATTGTGGAATGAGATAAAGAGTAAAATTAATCCTTTACTAGGATTAGAGGACATGTTTCATCCTGAGGTCTGTCTGTTAGGGGACATGACAGGCTTTTCGGTCAAAGTGAGAAAATTCCATATGGCCTTGATTTCTATCATAGTGAAAAAACTAGTGCTCAAACATTGGAAGGACTGCCGCAGGATTACTTACTCTGAGTGGTTGGCAGAACTCCTTTCAAGCCTTAGGACAGAGAGGATGATTGCTGTTCTACACAATCAATTGCCTCTTTTTGAGAAAATCTGGACCCCTTTGGTGGTAGCTTATTCATAGGTTGTTAGACTGTATAGTCTGTATTGACCGCAGCTAGATGTAGGGCCTTGTGCTGGGAAGAGTAGGGTGGTATATGGGGATGGTTGGGTGGGGGTGGGCATGAGGTTTTTTGTGGAGACCAGTTAACCTTGTAAATGTTATGAAACTCTGTGGTGTTTTTAAATTTCTGGATGTTCTGTACTTTGTTTTATATTCTGTCTCTGCAAAAAAAAAAGAGAGAAAGCTGAATAAAAAGTTAATGGCAAAAAAAAAGAATTGCCTCTGCTCTTGTTGGTTCTCTGATGCCCTGAGTCAGGAACCCACTTTGCAATCCCTCCAGGATCATCTGACTCTTAGTACATGTTGTGGATGTTATGCTCCAGCCCATCTTGAGTAGTTTGAAGTCCCCCACAATTACTACCTCTCCTTTCCCCGCAGCTTTCAATATTTGTGAGCTCAGTTCTCTGTCCCTCTCCTCATCCTGGTTGGGTGGTCCGTAAACCATCCCCAATCTCACCTTTCTCCCTCTATTGAATGATAACTGAACCAATAATGCCTTTACCATCCCTTCCTCCGACTCCCCCCACATGCAAATTATTCCCTCCCTGATGTAAGCTACCACCCATTCCCCCCTTCCTGACTACCCTGTCCCTTCTGTATAGTTTATATCCAGGGTTGCAAGGACCCAGTCATGGTGTGGTGTTGCCCAAGTCAAGGTTACTGCTGCTGTGTCCATCCTTCTGTCTACTAATAGCACCTTCAGATCATCCATCTTGTTTCCAAGACTTTAGAAACACCACCCTCCACCTAGAATCTGGCCTTCCTTCCCTCTCTTCTTCTCTGCACATTTCTCCCCTCTGTGTGTAACCTTCTGCCTACCCTTGTTATGTGTTCCTCACTCCCTCGACCTTTTGTTCTTTTATCACCCCTTCCACCGCCTCCCTCCAGACCTCTTCCATCACTGTGGGGGGGGGGTTCATTGACCTCCTCCTCTTGGAATCTTTGGGCCTGCAGGCCTGCTGCCCCACCTCCATAGTTTAAATTACGTGTAGTGGTTATGTATTTACTTCTATTTAATATTATAAAATGCCCAATTCAGATGAAGCTATGCGGACTGACATTTGCAAAGAAAAGCATTGTGGGTAGACTACATAACAAACAACTGACTGTTGAAAGGGTAAATACTAATTTAAGAAAAAACTTCTTCAGTGTTAGGGTACCGCAAATCTGGAATTCACTTCCTGGGTATTTGGTTAATTCTAAAACCCTTGAAACTTTTAAAAAAAATTTAGATATATGGTTAACAAACACATGAAGGAAATTGGCCCACTTTTGCGGGGGACAATCTCGATGGGCCGAGATGGCCTTCTTTTGTCCAGTGTATCCAGTGTATCCAGTATTCCTCCAGTTTGTCCCTGAGTACCCTCGAACCCTCCCTACTGAGGTGTAGCCTGTCTGGTGAATAGTGTTTTGTTTGACTAGATCTCCTCACAGTCCCCAATACAGATGATCTTTATGTGACAAATATCGTAATACAAATGTTCATCCCGTGGTGTATTAAACAGTTTGTCTTGTGTTACAATCCATAAACTTGGAGATATTTTGATGCAATATGAGCTTGTATTTAATCCTTGAAAAACATATTGGAAGTAATCCCACACATTGCTGTTACTGATATTCCTGTTACTGATACTGGCCTCCTCCCTATCTGGATGAGACCTGCACTCCTTTGCTGCTCCTGATTTGGCTGCCTCCCTCCTGGTAGAGGTCTGGTCTCACCTTTTAGCTGCTGCTGCTTCCTACCACTTCCAGAATCCAAACTGGCTTCTAATCTTCAGCAATCATCAGTTTTCTAGCTCAGTCCCCAGCCTAGTGCTACTTATCTGGTCCCTATTATTTGCCCAAAAGGTGTAACTCTAATGCAGGCTCAGTTGTTTTCTTTCTGTTTCCCAAAACCCTGGTCTCCCCGCTATCTGCTCCACTTCATCCTTCTTTTCCTTAACTCCTCCTTTTGACATTACAACTCAATAATTGCACTTCACCACAATGTGCACCTCTGGCTTCCAGTCCCTCCCAGAAAATGACCACATAGTGTCTGCAGCTTATTCTTAGGTTCTGCACACTCTTTCTTGTGCTAATCTGTGAATCTATGTATCTGTTCCATTGGTCATGGATGCTCTATGTTTAATCAGTATTTATATCTGCCTTTTTGCACAACAACTATAACTTGATATTTATTTTATCTTATTTTATTATAGTGTCAGAACTGTACTGTACTCCCCTTTCCGCATCCTCCCAAGGACATGTCTGGAAATGAGCTGTTACCAGCTCAGTATTTCTTTCCTAGTAAAAGTTTGAAATAAATAATATATTCAGTGGTTTCTTGAACTTCTGTTTTACAGTGAAATAATTTATTGGCTATATCTGAGTATGTATTGTCAAGTGTGTTGCTTAATTCAGTGTTTTCATTGTACTAGATGTTATCACTTTTTCTTTCAGACTATGACAGATTCCCACTCCATCTGAGTGAAGAGAAAAAAAATATTATTTTTCCTGAAATGCTTAGGGTCCAGTTGTAGTCTATGTCCCCTAAAATTATGCAAGCTTATTTGATGTAGAGATTCAGCTCCCTCATTAAACCTTCATTTGATATTATTTTGTATACGTTAAGTAAATCATCTCTCATTCTCCATCTTTCTAATTTAGTACATCTAGGCCCAGTCTATCAATATGGTCCTCATATGGGAAAATATTTTAACTTGGGAACAATTTTTGTATTCCTATGTTGAACTCTCTCCAATAATTCTGTGTTCCTCTTTAGTCGGGGGTTCCACACAAGTGTGAACAATATTCAAAAATTGATCTCACATATGATTTTTATAGAGGCACGATGATCTATTCCTATTAATTTACAAAAGGTTTCCATATGCATTGCTAAAAGTGGTGATGTGTTTTCTGGGCTGCAGCCTCTTACTAAAGGAATCCCACAAGACTCAATCCTGGGGCTTCTGCTGTTCAGCCTTTTTGTCAATAAAGCCCTGGAGGCCTGTGTGCACTCCAGATCATTACTGTATGCTGATGGCACAGTAATCTTCGCCTCACATCATGATCTGGAGACACTTGAAAATAAATCTGCACTCCAACTTTAGCAAGGTCTACAACTGGTTTGCCTCAAACAAACTGGTCATCAACTCAAAAAAACAACAACAAATCAGTGCTGTTTAGGAGCACCCATGATCTGAAGAGCTGCCCTGAGCTGCACGTCACTACCTCCACTGTGGACCCTATTGAACAAGTCCAGATCTTTAAATACCTGGGTATATATTTGGACCTAATGGACCCTACCCTGTCCTGCTCCCTCATGCTGACTTATTGGTCAAAAGTGCCCAGAACAGCGTGGCCTGCTCTACATAAGTAGGGTAACCCTTAGTATTAAGATTAAAAAAATTCCTAATCTCCAGCATCATCATCTAAGTCATTGATTATGGTGCAGTGATCAATTCCACTACTAATAATACTGTCCTTGAAAGAATATGTGTTGCCTTTAATCATACCTGCAGATTTGCCCTCAACCTAAAATCTGACCATCGCTGCTGTGACCTCTATCTCTCCTCCAATTAGCTTCCTTTCCGCCTCTGATATACCCTCATTGCAGCGCTCTCCTATATAAAACAGCTCTACTTTGCCAAATGCCCTCGGGTGATCACTTCACATCAGTTAGCAACAATTATAGAACTCGGTCCTTGGTGAACAATAAATTGCTCTTGCCTTTCAGGAACATTCATTTGGCTAGCACTCATTTGTGTCCAGAGTTGTCAAAGTGTGGAATACACTATCCTTGACATGGACTTCTCTCTCCACTTTCTTTTCATTCAAGGCCCATGATATTGTCATCTTTTTCCAAAAACTTATAGACGTTTATAAGAATTTCCCCCCACTGACATGTTAAGATAGCTGATGCTGATAATAGTCATCGCAGGCACTTTTAAGAATTTTTTCCCAGTCAATATTTCTGTGGACTTGCGCACAGTTTGCCTCAATGAGGTGATCAGTCGATCCCTCCACTTTCGATTGCTCTGATATGTCCCTGCACTCAGGCACATAATGATGTGTGACCAGGAGAAAGCGAAAATTCCACTGAAGTTAATGGGCTCTATTTCAGTGACATTTTTGTACATAATAATGGCCAGTTGGAGATTAATGGAGGTCGCTGTTCTATGAACAAGGGTATTGTCAGTCCAGCAGTGGCCTTCATTAATCTCCAACCAGCCATTATTATGTATAAAATGCCACTGATATGAATCCCCATTGACTTCAATGGGACGTGTCCCCATGCTCTCACTGGTCACACGTCATTACGTGCATGAGAACAGAGGCTTGTCAGAGCAATTGCGAAGTGGGAGGGATCAGCTAGGCACCTCATTGGGCCAAACTACATTATGTTCCACAGAAATACTGATTGAGAAAAAAATTCTAACAAGTACCAGGAATAACTATCGCCAGCATCAGCTATCCTAATATGTGAGTAGTGGCTTATCAACAAAAAGCTGAAAAATCACTTTAATTGTAACTACACATAGCTGATGCTAGTTTGTGATTTCCCTTACAGCTGCACTTGTCTTTCTTTTGCCTTCATAACATGAATCATGTTTTTTCCCTGCCTTTTTAACTTAAATTGCGTAGTTGCTTTCTGCTGTTGTTGTTCATAACTTGCGTGACTTGTACCCCTTTGAAAAAGAGCTCTTGAGATCACAATAAAATGAAACAAAATGAAAATGAAAAGCATTGCTGTAACCTGCTTGGCTTCCCAGCAATATATCTGTAATGATTGCTGTTTCTAAAGTCATTACTTATAATGATTTCTAGCTCTTTGTTGGAAACCACTGCCCTCGGTTATTGCCATTACGAAAATATGACTCATTAGGGTTGCCCTGTCTAAGATGCATCATGACACATTTTCCTTCAATGAATTTCATCTTCTTATTTAGTGCCCATAATTTGGCTGGTTTTGAGATCATTATCCAACTTTAATTTGTTTCAGTGTCCCTACAGCTCCTCTCAGCTTGGTATCGTACTAACATACTAAATTGCCAGCAGAATAGGCCTAACGGTCTTTCGTGTCTGCTCGTTTGGTCAGCCCCCACCCTGGGAGCTGACCTTGCTGCCCCTCCCCCCTGACTTCTGCAAATATTATTAACCAACTATTTACATTACTGCCCATATCAGATACGTACAGGGCAAACAGAGTTCTATTTGAGTGTATCCATTCCAGACCTACCTGTCTAAACTGTAGTTGGTTAGGATCAGAGTTGCGGTGCTCTAGGATGTGTATCCCCACTGTGCTATTTCCAGTATTGTTTCTGATGCTCTCAACACCAGTTTGCTGTTTAATTCTGACCTTTAATGGTCTAGCAGTGAGACCTACATATGCAGTATTTTTGGGCCATTACACCAGTAAGCATAGACAAGAAAGGTTATGCTACATTTATGAATTATCCTATTTCAACACTGTGTGGAACTACTGGGAGTTCAAATATCTCGGCTTGGAGAGAGTACATGCAAACACGGGTGAGCAAATGCTAGCTGGGTGAGCGCTAATACTTAAATTAGTAGTCTGTTTTCTACTAACACTTATTGTTATTACTGATACTTCCCGCTTAATTTAAAAGTCTGAGTTAAAATTGAATCTATTGTTACACCCTATCTGGGTGAGAACTACAAGTCCAATCAGATCTCTGTTTTAGTAATAGAATTGTTGCCTAAGGTATTAGTAGGAGGTACAGAGGGAAGACAATCTGTTGTGGTGGCTGTGGGGCACTCTTCTTCAAGGGTATGCTCTGGAGGAGTGGGCACTGCTCCATCTGCAGGACCATGGTGGAGCTCCATGTTCAGATGGTGGCTGCAAGGGTAGAAATCTCTCATCTGCATAATTAGCCCAACTGGAGATCACCCCCACCCTCTCCACTTCCCCAGAGGCCCACTGGCTCAGGGGCATGAAGAGTGGTGGGAAGGGGATGGGGAAGAGAGTCAGGGTTTGCTGCAAAGAGGTTGTCCAACCTTACACCATCCAGATGGCAAATAGTTTTCCATCCTTAGTGAAGGCTCAGGCACCTGACTCCTCTGGGGGGAACTCTGAGTCAGTCGGTGGTGTAGGACAGAGTGTCATGATGGCACCCAAAGGGACAAGCAGTTGAAAGTCTATCAGGAGAGTCTTGGTAGTTGGGGACTCTGATTAGGGATCTGGAGAGGGTGGTGGGATGGGGATTGGAAGGGAAGGGGATGGTCCGGTGCCTTCCTGGTGCATCAGCCATCCAGGATATATATAGAATAGAGAGGATCACAGAAAGGGAACAAGGGGAACTGAGGGTATTGATATACCTAGGTACCAGTGATCTGGTGAACCACTCTGTGAAGATAGTGAAGCAGAACTTTCATTGACAGGGGGGAATGACTGACAGCATACTTGGTCTCTCCTGGCCTTTTCTGAGGTCCTCCCTGTGTGGGGCAGGGAGAAGAAGGATAGATTTAGAAGGGATGAGATAGAGAAGTTCAATGGGTGGCTTAATGGATGGTATAAGGTGAAGGGGTAGCACTTTGTGGGGGACTGGGGGACTTTTGGGACAGGAGGCTCTTCAAGGGTGATGGACTCGAACTGACAAGATAAAGGGCCTTCCCACTGGGGCAGAAGTCTGATGCCTATATTGCATGTTCAAACTGACTGCAGGGAAGACTGGGGCTAAGGGAACTATGGTGACAGGTGAGAAGAAGGGGATCCTAGCTAGTACTCACCACATCTGGAGGCTAGTAGCAGCTCAGTGGGTATAAAAAGAGATGAGGTAAAATCTGGGCCGTGTATGGGGATGCTAAATGGGCAAAAACCAAGAACAACAAGAGGCTAAGAGAGCCTGACAAACACAAGGGTCATAGTCAGAGGAATAGCAAAGTGGGTTAAGGGGTCAGATGGAGGGGAGTATGCCTTAATGCCAGGAGTCTGGGTAATAAATCAGTGAGCTACAGGTGCTGATGGCAGGCACAGAGGTGAAACTTGTGGCCATTATGGAAAAATGGGTTACAGAAAATAATAACTAGGACCTGACAGTTCTTGGGTACTCATTGTTCAGGCGAGACAGTGGAAAAGATAGAGGGGGGAGGAGTAGCCCTCTTTTTATTCAGCCAGGCATTCCCAGACACTGTCTTTTAGATCTTTGTCTTTTAGATACTGTTATAGAATGGCCACTTCAGGAATTTGCTGCTAGACCAGGCCTCCCGCTTTGGGTGCTCTGCTTTTAATTATGTTTAATCAGTATGTTTTGTATTTTAATTACTGCATTTTAACTGTTTTTTGATGTATTTTAATTGTGCGACACCCAGAGCCTCTGGGATTGGGGCGCCTGGAAAAATAAAACTTGGCTTGCCTGTATGTCAGGGATGTCATTGAGGAGGTAGAGGATGGGTGCATCAGAGGTAATGATGGTGAGTCAGAGTCGCTATGGGAGCAACTCAAGGCAGCATCAGGCAAGAAGCTACACTTAGGGGTGGTCTATAGACCTCTGGGGCAAGGGGAAAAGAGAGGGACAGAGAGCTCACGAAAGAACCTGAAAAGGGGGTAGCAAAGTGAAATGTAGTGGTAGTAGGTGATCTGAACCTGCCGGATATCAACTGGGATGTTCTGGTAGCAAGGAGCACTGGAAGTTAGGCCTTGCTGGATGCACTCCAGGACTGTCTCATAGTACAGCTCATTAGGGAACTCACCATGAAGACTGCCATTCTCGATGTGGTGCTTGCCAGTTCAGAGATGTGGTAAGAGCAGTGAGAGAGTAGGGAAGTCACTAGGAAACAGTAACCATAACTCCACGTGGTTTTAAGTGGCCCTAGGGACTGGAAAGACCCTATCGAGAACTGACTGAATTAATTGATTTTAGGAGGGCGGTGTCATCGAGGCACAGGTCAGGAAGCATGGGAAAACTAGGAGCAATTGTAGAATTCACAAAAAGTATTTATTTGTACTAGTAGTAACATAAAAAATAAACTTGTTCTGTACAACTGTTTACAAAGACAGAATAAATAGAGAAGATACATCTGAGTTTTCCTTCAATCTCTGTGACTCCAAAACATTGCAGCTCTCTCTCTTATACGTCTTTGCAACCTCCCTCCTTAACAAGCATCCTGTTTGTTTGTTTTTTTCTAAAATGTTCTTGTATGCTTCAAGGCATCTGAATTATGCATGAGAATGGTAACCAAAAGGAATAAGTTCAAGAGACTATTATGGGTCACAGCAAAAGTCAGGGAAGCAGTGGGTGTTAAGAAAAAGGCCTTCTATAAGTACAAAGAGAAGCAGGGTGAGGAAGAATGAGGAGAATATGGAGGCAAAGGGGCGGTTAGGGAGGCAAAAACAAACACAGAGCTGCATATTATATAAGGGCTCAAGGGCAGAGAAAACATTTCTTCCAATATATTAGGGAAAAAAGAAAGAAAGGAGGGAATCATTAAGCTGTTAGAGGGAGGTGGGATTGATAGAAGAGGATGGACAAAAGGCTGCCATCCTTAATGTTTATTTTTGCTCAGTTTTCTCTAGGGAGGAACGCAGACCCTTGCCTGAGAATGGTATCAAAGCGACCAATAAGTGGGTCTCAGAGATGAGACAGTCAGTATTTAGAAGCAACAGAGTCCAGAAAGGGCTGGCAACCCTAAAGATAGATAAGGCCCCCAGATCAGATGGGCTGCATCTAAGGATTCTCAGCCAACTGGAAGCAGAATTGGCTGTACCCCTGGTAGGAGTATTGAACTGATCACTACAGATGGGGGTGGCTCCGAAGGACTGGAAGGTGGTGGATGTCATTCTGCTCCATAAGTGAGGGAGACAAGGAGCAAGTGGGGAACTACAGACCTGTCAGTCTGACCTGCACTGTAGGGAAGTTAATGGAGTCACTGACTGAGGAAGACCTCATGGACTACCTGGAGAGCAACAGTCTCCAGGATAGTAAACAGCACAGGTCTGTGGCAGGGAGGTTCTGTCGGACAAACCTGATAGTTTTCTTTGATTGGGTGATGAGGGAACTGGATAGGTATCACACCATGGATTTACTCTATTTCGACATCAGCAAGGCTTGTGACTCAATGCCCCACAGACGCTTGCTGAAGAAGATGGAGGATCTGGGTGCAGCTAAGGACATAGTGAACTGAGTAGGAAACTGGCTAAATAGTAGGCAGCAGAGGGCTGTGGTCAACAGGATCAAGTCAGAAGAGAGGGAGGTCACAAGGGGGTTGCCACAGGAATCTGTCCTGGGCCTGGTCCTTTTCAATATTTTCATTAGCGACATTGTAGAAGGTATCCACAGCAGACTGTGTCTCTTTGCAGATTACACTAAGCTCTATGGGAGGGTGGATAGTGATGAGGGAATCAGGGAAATGCAGAGTAACTTACAAAAGCTAGAGGAGTGGTCTAAGGTTTGGCAGTTGAAATTCAGTGCCAGAAAGTGCAAAGTAATGCACCTAGGGAATAAGAACCCCTGGACAGAGTACTGCATGGGGGGTGACAATTAGCACTGTGGCTGAGAAACATGACCTAGGAGTTATCATCAGTGACACCCTCAAGCAATCAAATCAGTGCAACAAGGCCTATGGTAAGGCAAGTAGGATGCTGTGGTGCATAGGGAGAGGTATTCATAGCAGAAGGGAAAATGGTAATACTACCCTTTATAGATCTTTACCAAGGTCGCACTTGGAGGACTGTGCCCAGTTCTGGAGCCCTCACCCCAGGAAAGATACAGACGGGCTATAGACAGTGCACAGAAGGGTAACAAAATTAATTCAAGACCTACACGGCAGGTCTTACAAAGAGCGCCACAAGGCACTGCATATGTACTCACTGGAGCCCAGAAGGGAGAGGAGAGAAAGGATAGAGACCTTCAATTTCCTGAAAGGAATAAACAAGGTGAACTGCAAGGAACTTTTTAGCTTGACTGCAAGTTTGAGGTCACAGGGCCAAGAATGAAAACTGACAGGAGGGAGGTTCAGGAGAGACATGAGGAAGTGTTATTTGTTTATTTTGTTTGTGCAACTGTGTATTCTCCTTGGCTTCGAATCGGGGGATATACCCCACATCAGCCTGCTGGGTCCCTGCAAGGATCCTTGACTTCATGTATCTTGTTGTCAAGGGATTTTTCTTATGTGTGGTTCCCCTGTGGCCCCCTTCTTGATGGAAGCAGATGTGCAATGACCTCAGCGCACAGCCGAGTGTGCTCCTACCCCCCAACTTGCAGATGTCTACCACCTCCGCCAATCCAGCCTCAGTATTGGTCCCTGGTTCACCTACCTCTAGCCGTTACTAGAGGTCAGTGTGTGGCCAGGCACCAGGTCCCCTCCCTCCCCAGAAAAAGTGAGCAGTCCAACGGATGTTCAGCCTTCTCCCCCCAGACAGTTGTTGTATGCTCCTGTACCCGGGTCTTTGATGTCACAAGTGGTAGCGCTACCCCTGCATCAGCAGACTGGCTGGAAAGGGTGGGGGAGACATGGAACAGTCTACCAGCCAAGGTGGTGGGTGCTAAAACAGTTGTTGGTTTCAAGTACAGTTGGAACAGAGTGAAGGATATGGTAGTCACTTGGGTGACAAAATCAGGAAGGAGAATAGAGGACAGGGCTAGGACCCTGGATGGACATTAGCTGTCAGGGTTAGATAGGGAACTCTGGCAGATTGGATGGACCATTGGTCCTTTTCTGCCATTATTGTCTATGTTTCTCTGTTTATATGTTTCTAACACTGCAATGTTCTCATTTGTAGATGCATTTCAGTCTTGGGGTAGCCAGCATTTAAATGGTTGAGTGATGTGTTCTCTAAACTGGCTATGCATAAGCTCATGCATGAGGATTAGCGGCCCTTTTTAAGGTAACCCGGGGCATGTCCTTATCTCATCTGCAGCGTGAGGTCCCTTTGTAAGATAGGCCGGTACATTCCCAGGGGACATCCAATCTTTTCTGATACCTGATTATATTAAGTGAAAAACTAGTTGTTTGGTGTCTCACTCCGGTCCTGGATCCTGAACCTGTGACAGGCTTCATCAAGCAGGTTCTCATTATATCCACTGTCCCTAAATCTGATTCTGAGTTCCTCTGCCTGATTGTCAAGTTATATCTGTCAGGGATGAACAGTTACAACTAATGAATAAAAACTGGTCATAAGGAATAGAGTCAGTTAGGGATTTGGAATGTGCACTGTAATCCTAGAGAAGACGGTTGATAGATGTGGGTTTGCGATACCCTTTGGTGCTGAACAGATCATTAGCAATACCCCTAACATCAAACATAAGCTCTGGAGGACCCTACATAGTATTTTGCTTTGCCCCTTCCTTGTCACTAAGCAAGTTTACCTCCACTGGCAGAGAGAATACTATTACAGTACCTTACAGTTGCATCAGCTGATAACTAATGAAGGACTCCATCAGTTAGTAAGAAACAGGCGGCTCTTACCTTGGTCTGGAGACAAATGGGCAGAGTTTCCTGCACACCTGCGGACTTCCTACAGATGTACCAGCAGACACAATCCTCCTGCTCCATGGTCCTCATGCTCTGGAGTTGTTCACATGAGGGGTCTCTTGGCTTCTTTTATAGGCAGCAGTACTGGACCTTTACTGAATGTATACAATTTATATTATTTTAACCATTGTTAGCCACAATCATAAGATAAAAAATGTGTTTGTTACTATGCTTGTATCCTTTGTAATTCCCTTTCCCAGTTGTGGTTGAAAAATGGTTTTGGACCCAATCCACTTTCCTGGTAAAAGTAATAAAACTAAAACTGAAACTGGCTGTTGCCCCTGACTGACTTCTTTGGAGCACATGTTCTGACCCCCACTATGGTGCCACCATCTGTTTGCTTCCAACCCTCAGCTTTGATCATGCTACCCCTGCTATCACAAGGTAGAACTAGACATAAAATAAGATGAAATTAAAATTAAATCTTTTCTTTAGCTTCTGGCAGCAGAACTAGTCCCCCTATATCAGCACCACAATTCCTGGTACCCAACACACTACTAATTAACTTGAACTTGCTGACAAGAAAATCAAACCCAGGGTACAGTACAAACCCTAACCAGCCTATCAGTGGCCCTACCGGAACTAACACATCCTCTGGGAACCACTCACTCACTGACTGGGTTTTTTCCTCACACTCCCACAGGATCATTAATGCATGCGGTGCCTTACCAGGCCTTTTCAGTGGCCACCGTTTTATCTACTGTATCAGGTAAAGCACCCTCGGTCAGTCCCCAGGTTCACTGTGGCGAGGTCCCTGCACAACCTGAATGCTGAGGCATTTCTTGTAGACCTTTTTGCCATTGTCTGGCCCTATAGTACTTGCACTCTTCTTACAAGGCTGTAATGTATGTGACAAGTATGCCCCATTAAGGAGAACCAGGGTAAAAGGGGCACATCTTCCCTAAGTCACTTTTAATCTGCTGGATGCCCTATGGTGCCTGCACAAAGACTGTGCTGACTACATGGCATTCCTATGTTACCAGCAGCTTATAAAACAGTGAGCTAAGACTACAAAACAGGCCAAAGCCAATTATTTTATGCCTCAGTTCCAGGCTAATATTTCTAAACCTGACAAATTCTGGAAGGTGGTGCACAACCTGTTTGACCTCCAACTAACCCTGTTCTCGGCTGCAGTACCTCCTCACCAGTGTGCTAGAGGTAGCATCTAAGTTCAGCGATTATTTTACAAATGTGCCAGGAATCATACATCCTGCTGCACAGAACCCCATTGCTTCTGTCCCCTCTCTCTCTGTAGGGCACTTCCGTTGCATTGTCTGAGACAGTATACATGTAAAAACAAAACAATTACCACGCTCACGGTCCAGCAGTGGGTGCCTTAAAAGGATGGCAGCATGAGAACAACACAAAAACAAGCACTCCATTTGGAAAAAACAAATTAAACTAACAACTTACAAAATAACTCCAGTGTTTATTTGAAGAGCTTGGGGACAAATACCACGCCATGCATTGTTTGGGATCTGTTCGTGCATGGCGGGGGTTTTGTCACCATGCTGTTCAAGTAAACACTGGAGTTATTTTGCCAGGTACTAGATTGTTTTATTTTTGTCCAATGGAGCGCTTTTTTTTGTGTTTGTTTGTAGTATACATGAGGCCTAACTGCCTCTGAATGGTCTGTCATTTCTACTATATGGAGGTTACCTCTGGCACCTTCCTACAAGTCCGTGGGGACAGAGGGCAACAAATATGGTGTCCGTGTGCATTTGAGGCCTTTGATTATTTTTAAACAATTCATCCTTCATAGCAGATTTTGACCTTCTCACCACCTCCCTGCTGAGGATCACAGACTCCATACTCTCTGCCATGGACAAGGGTCACATAACCTCAGCCATCTTCGTCGACCTAGCAAAGGCTTTCAACACTGTATCACACCCCCTCCTCCTGACCAAGCTCACTAGTGCTGGGCTCTCTACAGTAGCTTGGCCACCAACTGGTTCCATTCCTCCATGGTTGGCCGGATACAGGCTGTCAGGATTGGTAGTTCCATCTCTGATCCCCTCCCTATCACATCCGGAGTACCACAGGGCTCTATCCCAGGGACTCTCCTCTTCTCAATCTTCCTTAATGAACTGCCCTCAACCTGCCCTCTCTCTTCCATCCACATGTATGCAAATGACACAGTACTATATACATCTGGCCCCTCAGTTACTGACGTGGCAACCATATTGCAACAGGACTTCAACAGTGTCCAGTGCTGGTTCTGCACCAATCAGCTCTACCTCAACACAAAGAAAACTGTCTCCATGGTCTTCGGCACAAGGCAGAGACTTTCTTGGCCCCCCTCCACCCCCACTTTCCATACCCTGGACAGGATTCCTCTGGAGGTCTGCTCCTCCTTCAGATACCTCAGGGCCTGGCTCAACCAGCACCTCAACTTTTCTGTACAATTCAATGATATCCACAAAAAACTGCTCCCCAGACTGGGTGCCCTCTACCGTAATCGTGGTTGCATCCTGCTGTGGTCCCACCGTGAAATTGTACAGAAAATGATCCTGCCTATCTTAGACTATGGCGACATGGTCTATAGTACTGCTCCCAAGTTCACCCTGTCTAGACTGAACCCATTTTTTCACTTCTTCTGCCTTTTCACCCTTGACTGTCCTTACAACACCCACCACTGTTTCCTGTATCAGTCCTTGGGGTTCTCCTCCCTCCAGGACTGCAGATCGGCCCACTGTGCATGTCTAGCAGCAAAATTCTGGGATCAGTTCCTGCCCCCCTACCTCTCACCTGTCCTGTCCGCTCTCTCCACTCTAGCATACGCACTCAGGAATCTCCACAATCACCTCCTGCATATCCCCCACAAGTCCACCTCAGCTGGACAAGCAGCTTTCAGCTACCATATGCCTAAACTATGGCACTCCTTGCCTCCTGACATTCAGCACTCCCCTCCTTCCCATCACTTAAATGGCCTTCTCACAGGCCTTTTCTCCTCCACCTGCTCCTGTGTCTAATCACGCGCTCAGCCACATTTGTCCATTAAGCCCCCCTGGTCTCACACTGCTCCGCACTTTAATACATCCAAAGATGACCTGTTACAGGTCCACAGCCCCCTTTCCCCTTTTCTAAACCCTTTTTGTAACCCTTATTAGGTTCTCTGACAAATAAACTCCATCCATCTCTTCCCTCAGTACAATCCAAAATCCTCACGTGTCTATTTTGGCTATGTCCTCATGTTTTGCTAGCCTGCCTCGATCACTAGTCCTACTCTTATCCATTCTTGTATCGTACAGTACATGATGTCTGTAATTAACTCACTTGTATATACTGTACTTATGAATTTGACATTTACTGAATGTTTTATGTATTATTTTTGTATTTACATTTCTGTCTGTACTACCCAGCTCCCCTTCCCCCAGGTCGGGTCTGGAATCGAGCAGTAGTCCGCTCAGTATGCTCTCCTGGTTAAACTTTTAAATAAATAAATAAATATATGCCTCTTTGGCACCAACAAAACAAAAGCTAGTTTTTATTTTATTTTTTTTATTTATTTAAGAAATCGAAATTACAATCCTTTGAGTCAAAGACTCCTTTGCAAAGGCTCCACGTCAGATAGACGCATATACATGTAACCCCCTTGCAAATGGTGGTTCCTAAAAGCTTCCCCGGAGCTTGGGTAAATGCTCCTTGCCTGGTTAGACTTCGGCGTTAAAGCCATTTAAATGGGGAGCCAGTGAGCGCTTTAAAAGGCCTCCGTATACTGTCTCTTTAAGGGCTGCTTTGGTTTGCAGTCATGATTGATCAGGGAGGGGGTTTGAGGTTGCTATGCTCGAATCTCAGCCGGTTGCAGAGTAAACGCTCCCTTTCTGCCATCGCTAGTGGTGCTAAGGGAGCTCTGAAAGAGGATGCGAATGTTTGCTTAAAATATCGTAAAATAATAATGGCAGTGTAGTTGTTCTAACCTGCTTTCTCTTGCAGTAAAGACTGTTTCGATTGCCTCCTCCATTTTGGTCCAGAACTATTGAATTGGACCAATCAGTACCTTGGGACCCCCCAGAGTCAGTTGACCAATAGGGGAACTGTTTGTATTTGAGAGAGGTATTATGGGCTATGGCGCTTTTTCGCACCACTGAGAGCTGAAGGAAGTGACTGGCAGGTTCAGCCAGCCAATCGAATTGGGTAGTGTCCGAACTGAGAAGAGTGCCCCAGGCTGCCTGGGGCAGATGCGTTGTGGCTGAGGTGAGGAGAGGAGCTGTGTGCTTCTGCGCTGTGGAAGTGTTCGTGCGGGAAGGGCGTGAAGGCCTGAAGCGGCCATTTTTGCCCGTGAGAGGAGTCGGATTAAACCTGCCAGCGTGCGGTCAGAGGAGACTGTGTCCTGCACAGCTACCCACCAGGCTCGACCTGTTTGGAGGACTGGAGAATCTGCTAAATCGCGCTCGGTCCGCGGGAGGAGTGAATAAAGCTGCCATTTGCAGTGCTTCAGTGACTGTGAAATCTGGAGAGCCTAGCAGCAGCTGCCTGGTGTGGTACCCCTCTGCTATTGCTGTTGGAGCTTGCCATAAATGTGTGAGGAGGCTCGTGGAGTTCAGGCTCAGCCCTGCTGGTGTAGAAGGACTCTGTCTGATCTGGAGGTTGTGAGTACTGAATCAGGGTAGCTCCCTGTTAAATGTGCGACAGAGGTTCCAAATGGCATTGCTATACTGCTGACTGCTTAATTAAACTTTACTTTCTTCTCTGTGTGAAGGGCCCCTACCAGCTGCCACGTTTTGGACTAGCCGTTAGAGCTTGGGTACCCAGGGACAGTAAACCGTAAGGTTAGGCCTGTGCACAGGGCCCTAGATATATAGAAATAGTGTAAGCCAATCAACCTGATTTTCCCCCTTTCCCTTGTTATCTACCCTTTTAATAAATCAGATTGCTGTGTTATAACTACACCCTGGCTGGTTTGTACTCTTCTGATGAGTTGCTGTATGGTGACTGTAATATAACTGTACCTTACTTTACAGGGTCCCCGAGTGAGTTGGAATATATTATCCGGTGGGTAAGTGTACTGGTGGAAAGAATTGTTGGCACCCAGTGTGAGTCACTAGTGGGACGGAAGGGGGGTTGCAGTTGCCCAGAGGGCTGTAACCGAGGTAGTCTTAATTGTACTAACCTGACCTCTGGGTGGAAGCACCCGACAATGGATCTGGGCCCCTCACCCTGCCTCCGTGGGGGCAGACAGGGGTAGTATCCCTAAGGGTAGCACCCTGGGGTTACATACATAAAATAACAGGATACTTACATGGGTAGTACAATACAGGGTATATATACAAATGGCAGGTTACAGCTGTAGTGGTTATTGGCAGTAGATCCCATGTCATAGATATTACACATGTTAGGTTTCAATTTTCAGGGGGTCTTAAGTGGACCCTGAGTCATATTATATACACAGTGTGCGAGAAGTAATAAGGGAGTTAATCAAGATGCAGATATGGTTCCCCTTTCCAGTGTGTATCCTAGTGAGTAGATTAACAAGTTAAGAAAATATTCCTCCTAGGGATTAGGGAAAGCAACCTATAGAGATGAAAAGTAGGAGGATGGGATATTATGTGCAGTCACAGGCTGTGGAGACAAGGAGGAGGGTCTTGAGGCCAGATTTAAATCGGCCAATGCTGGATGCCATGGAGATGGAGGGCGGAAGGTTGTTTAACCACAGGGGAGCCCAATACCGGAAAGATCGTTGTCCAAGGGAGGTCCTACAGTGAGGGACCAGGAGGGTGGTATTGGGGGAAAGCCTGGAGGCTCTTCTGTTAGGGACTGTTTGGATGAGATGGTGAAGGCCTTCAGGGGCTAGCTTCTGGAGTATCTTTTTTGCAAGAAGGCAAGTGTGATACTTGAGCCTGCCTTCGAAGTTTAGCCAGTTTGTGAGATTGTACAGCTCACAAGTGTGAGTAAAACGTTCACATCCAGTGATCAAGCGGCATGCTTTATTGAGAGCTAAGTTAATGCCTCGTAAGGAGGTTTGGTTTGCAGTTCCATATATCACTATGCCGTAATCCACCAAGGAAAGGACAGAGGAGGACACTGCTATACGAAGGGCCTGGGGGGGTAGGCAGTGTTTATGTCAGAATAGGGTCCCTAGCCTGGTGTTAATGGAGGATGAGACATATTGGATATGTGCGTGGCAGGTAAATGAAGTGTCAAGGTTGATACCAAGGTACTTGAAGGAGGAGACATGTTCAAGTTTGGTGCCTAGTGAGTTCATAATTTTTAGTGGGGTGTTACAGAGAGGACTCTCTGACGGTGAGCGAAAATCATATACTTTGTCTTGTGGTAGTTGAGCAATAGGCGATGCTCAGAGAACCAGGCTTCACGTTCCCTAAAGAAGGTCTGCAGAGCATTTTGGAGGGAGACAAGATGGGGGTGTTTCCAGAAAACCACAGCATCATCAGCATAGAGCAGCAGTTTACCATTGCAGGATTGGGGAAGGGAGTTTAGGAAGAGGGTGAAGAGAAGTGTACCAAGAATGGACCTTGTGGGACCCCTGCAAGGACTGGTCTACTGGAGGAGAGTGTGGTATCTATTTTGACCTGTTGAGTGTGGCCGGATAGATAGTCCTTGAACCAGGAGGTGGCTTCTGGGGAGAAGTTCAGGGCACTAAGGGAGTGGAGAAGCAGCGAGTGGTTGACAGTATCGAATGTTTTTGTTATATCAACATAGATTGCGCCAACAAGGGAGCCCTGTTCTAGTGTCTCATGTATGTATGATGTGTATTCGACGAGGGCAGTGGTAATACTGTGGCCCCTCCAGAAGCTGTGTTGTTCATGACTGAGAAGGTTATGTTTGTTCAGGTAGTCTGTAAGTTGGTCCGATACAATTTTTTTGAGTGTCTTGGAGAGCAAGGGCAGGATCAAAATGGGCCAATAATTGCTAGTGGAGGTGCGGTCACCATTCTTAAGAATAGGGGTTATAACTGCTTTTTTCCAGGGCGTGGGGAATTGGTTGAGATATAAGGAGAGGTTAATTATTTTGGTGAGCTGGGGCAGGGTCACATCCAGGGTGAGCCAGAGGAGTTGGAGGTCCAGCGAGTCATTGCTATGGTGGTCATTCATCAAGAATTTGGTAAGATAGTGTTTTGCTTCACTGCAAGTGAGGACCCATAGCCGGAAAGGGGGGTAGTCAGGGGTTGCCGGATTGTTAGTGGTGGAACTTGGAGACTGGCTGAAGAAGTTATGGGGGAGGATGCCACTAAGGTCAAAGAAGGCCAGATTGAGGGTGTTGGAGATAGCTTCAGGGTCCTGGGAGATGACCCAATCAATTAGTAGCTGGTCAGGGGTAGGGGATACAGTTTTCCCACTGAGTTCTTTTATATTGTCCCAGAATTTTTTCCCGGAGCCCCAGGAGGAGGTTAGGGTTTGCCTATAGTAATTAGCTTTGGCTTGCCGTATTGCCCAGGTACATTTGTTCCTGGCCTCTCTCTAAAGCTGTCTGTCAAGGAGGAGTTGCAAGTCCAGTGCCCTGTGCCAGAGGTCATCTCTGTGGTGCATTTGGTCCAGCAAAGATTGGGAGATCCAGGGTGTATCCCATTGTTTAACAAAGTGCTTGGTGATGGGGGCGAAGATGTCACAGGCTGAGTTAAAGATAGAGATAAAATAGGTGAGGGCAGCATCAGCGGATGGAGCAATGTGGATAGGGGTCCAGTCACAGGAAGCAAGGTAGGATTTGAGATGAGGAAGGGATCCTTTTTTGAGGCGTCTATGGGCATGAACTTTAGGCATGATGGGGTGAGTTTATTTGACCACCAACAGATAACTGGGGAGTGGTCACTTAGTGAGTCTGGGAGCACTTTGACCTTAGTGAGGTTGTTTGGGTGGTTTGTGAAGATGAGGTCAATAAGTGAGGAGGTCCCATATTTAGGGTCTAGTCTGGTAGGCGTACGAACCACTTGGGTGAGGTCATAAGCTAAAATGGATACTTTGTAGAGGGTGGACACGTCTGTTAGCCAATTGACGTTGAAATCTCCTAATATAATGATTTCACTCTTGGAGGGGAGTTGAATGATGCTAGACAGAAATGATTCAAAGGCAAGTTTTTGGTTGCCTGGAGAGATGTAGACAGCCATGATATATATAGTGTCTTACCGGTAATGCCCGGTCTTAGTTTGATGATTAGGACTTGGGCACCAGGCGTAGAGCTAGGTAGGGAGACCGGGGTGGCATGTAGTGAGTTTCTTGCATAGATGGCACATCCACCTCCTCGCTTACTCAATCTGTCAGCCTGAAAAATGGTGAAGTCACTTAAGGTGACAGATCCATCAGGAATGTTTTTGGATAGCCAGGTCTCAGATAATGCTATAATGTCTGGGAGAGTATTGTGCGATCCAGCCTTGGAGGGGCGTAAAATTCCTCTGGAGACTGCAGATGTTGAGGGAGGCCAGAAGAAGACTCCCAGGTCTTCTCTCCAAGGTGGGACCAAGTCCAGACGGTCCCAGGTTGGGGTGCACATCACCTGATAGGAGGAGGAGAAGGAGGAGGAAGAGGGCATGCCAGAGCAGTGTTAGCCTCAGCAATCTCGGTCTGAGGTGAGATGATAACAATGTGCACACATTTTTTGCAGGAGTGACCGGTATAGGGAGAGCGCGAATGTGGTGTGCTAGCAGAGCAGAAGACACGGAGGGAGAGGGACTGAGAGGGTAGTGATTGACAGGGGTGAGGGGGTGCTGATCAGGGGGAGGTAGGGATAGTTGAGCAACAAAGGCAATTGGTAAAATGGTTCTTCACACTGGGTCAGGGTGGTACTGTAGGTGGATGTGATGGAGTCATAATGAAGGGGGGAAGGATGGTAAGGTCTAGTAGGAATGTGGCGTGCCAGGGATCAGTGAACAAGTAGAATAATCTATCATGTGGGAGGCTGGATGGAGGTAGAGAATGTGATGGGAGGAGGGAGGCGACGGTGAGAAACACCATAAAGTGGAGATCCATGTTAAATGTTTTTTCCCCCCTTTTCTCTTTAAATTTTTAGAGAAGGGGATGAGCTACTGACCACTAGTGGCAAGAGCGTATAATCTGCAAGTGGGAAAGTGGGCTGATAGTTTCCAGCCAATCAAAGATGCTAGCCTCTCCTATGCCAATCAAAGATGCTAGCCTCTCCTATAAAAGGCAATGCTCACCAAGGGTGGTGGTGCGGGTGGTGGGGCAGCCGATGCCTTGTGTCGGCGGGGCAAACAGCGTTCTAAGTATCAGCCACCAGGTCACTACTTCTACCACCTCCACACACAAGAGAAACGCTGGTCGGCTGGGTTCTGCGGTTTAGTGGGAGAGATGTACCTGCCTTGCGATCAGCTGCTAATTCTTGGGGAGGGCAGCTCCATCTGGACCACACGACCTCCGTGGAGCAGTTGTAGATGGAGAAAGGAGAAAAGAGCAGGATTAAATGGAGGTAGGGGGAGGATGGGATTCTGGGGGAGGGTCTAAGGTTTACTCCGGATTCTGCTCACACTACTTTACAATGCTCTAACAGGTGGCAACATATAGGATAGTGTATGGGGAACAGTTGACAACAGGGCTATTCTTTCACCAAGTAGGCACTATGATGACGGATTACCTTGAGAGCGCAGCTCGAGAGGTAATCCGTCGTCATAGTGCCAATGAGGTGAAAAATTAGCCCTGTTGTCAACTGTTCCCCATGCACTTTTCTTTATAGTGTATGGTGGAACGTCGTTTTTTGGGGGGAAAAAATCACTACAGCATGTTTCTGCTTCAAAACATTTTTACTGGGGTATTAGAAGGAAAAAAGAACTTTACATTTTGAATGTTTTCACGCTTGACATTTTAACTGTTGAAGAACTTTACATTTTGAACGTTTTAATGCTAAACATTTAAACTGTTTAAAAACTCACATACAGCAGCACCCAGAACAGCAATTCATAATCTGCGGGGAAGAGCAGAGAAAAGGGGTCGGTAGTGAGGATCACATTTCATCACTCAGGAAACTATGTAATTGCCGCATGTCATTTCTCGGTTTTTTTTTTTGCCGTTTTTTTTGTTTTCCTGATCGAGGATGAATCTATCCCGTTCCGATAGTGACTTTGACAGTACTGCCACCGACATTGCTGCTTTCGCTGTGTACTGTCTATTGAGTGAGCCCTAACTGTCAAATGCTGCTCGAGGACACAGTGTGTGACGTGCGCAGTGCAGCAGAACAAAAAATCGTTCTGCTGCACTGCGAACGTCACTAGTGCAGGTGAACAACATTTCGACAGCGATGGATTTCAGTGGAGAACGACGTTCCACCATACACTATATTAAAAATACCTGTCTAAGCAGCAACTGCCATGCGCAGAATTAATTTAAAATGGAGCACTCCCTGAACAGGTAGCAAAAATTAAAGAAACTGTACAAGCAGCAAACAGTATGTAAAGTAGCATCCAGTTCAACTAAGTGAATTAAAGTAACATTCCAGGATAGTTCAAAATCCATATGCTCTGATAGGACAGAAATCTATCTCTATTTGTACAGACTGAAAAAGGCGCCAAAACAGTCTTTGTTCAAACAACGTTCTAAGTATCAGCCACCAGGTTGCTACTTCTACCACCTCCACACACAAGAGAAACGCTGGTCGGCTGGGTTCTGCGGTTTAGTGGGAGCGATGTACCTGCCTTGCGATCAGCTGCTAATTCAGGGGGAGGGCAGCTCCATCTGGATGCTTGCGACCCCCGTGGAGCAAGCTTGCTCATCAGCTGCTAATTGGGGAGGGCAGCTCTGTCTGGACCCTCGCGACCTCCGTGGAGCAGCTGTAGATGGAGAAAGGAGAAAGAGCAGGGTTAAATGGAGGTAGGGGGAGGATGGGATTCTGGGGGAGGGTAGTTAATGGATGCATGGCCCCTTTGCCATCCATCAGGGTCAGACAGAGCATCCCGGAGGGCCTCAATGTGCTCCTCTCTCAGGCACTGGCTGTGCTGTACACTCCCTGCTACCTCCTTGGCAGGGAGCCAACGTCTTTTTAATTTAAACTTAGTCCCTTGATATGGGTGTGCACACCTGATCCGCATCCTGTGTTACACAGCTCAGTGACCATAGCTTCAATGTGCATGAGGCTGGTATGAAGTAAAGGAGCATCTACTCCTGTTGGTGTTCAGTTCCCTTGCTTTTCCTTGAGGTGAGAGAGAAAAGGAGGTGTGTGTGTGTCTTGGGGTGTTAGTCCTTGTCAGATATAGGGATCCTGCTGCACTTCCTGGCAAGAAGCAAGAAGGTAAGCTCCACTTTTCTGAGGGGGGTTACGCTTGCATTTAATCATTTTGTAATCAAATGTGCAGTATGATTCTACAGTTAATACTATTGTACTGGAACATCAACCCACCCAGCTTACCACTGCTTCCAACCCTGCTCCCAAGCAACATGCCAAGCTGTATAAAACAAATTGTTCTCTTCCTTCCTTCCTTCCTTCCTTCCTTCCTTCCTTCCTCCCTCTGTCATATAACTCAGGAGTGGTCAGCCATCAAAAAGGGACAAAACTCAGTATACTATAGGGCTCTTATTGGGTGTAAAAGTTGCCTAATGAGAAACCCAGGCAACCAGGCCCAGGCATCAGTTGTGGAGGAAACTATGGCCAAACACTGAATCAACATTTGGAAACAAACCACTGAGTTAAAAACAAATAGTAAATTAACATCTGTGTAACTACTCCAACCATCTGCTTCCAAGTATTTTCTTGAATTAAGAACAATTGTTGAAGCAATGAAGTGTTTCTCTCCTTATAATTCAGCTTTAAATCAGTTTTATCAGGGAAAACCTCCTGAGGCTATAGACCAGCTGCCTAGCCATTAAGACACTGTAATGGGAGCAATTAGTAAAACTCAGCCCAGCCCTCTCATCAGACATAAACAAACATTCCAACTATAGAAGGGAAGGAAAGGAAAAGCATTTAGTTTTACATAGCATATTTTATACCTGTATTCTGCCAAAGTGTCTTACAAGCCATAAACAGCTGCAACAGCAATTTTCTCCATAGTAAGTAAAACAGAGTGAAAGAGAGAGAGAGAGAGAGAGAGACGTTTAAGCTCAGGTAGAAGTGACTTGCATAGTGTCACACAGTTAGAAGTAGCAGTAGGATTCAAACCTGGATCTCCAGGAGTTTCCATGCTTCACACTCTAGCCAGTGAAATATGTTGCCTCATTACCAATAATTTCACTACTCTGCTGTACATCCTCCAAAGATCCTTGCTGAACTAATTGGATGTATTGTTTGGACAATTCTAATTACCAAGAACAATTCAATCTGCACGCCATCATTGTAATATTAGAGTCTGAAAAGCATTTTTATTTATTTATTTTATTTATTTATTCTAGGATTACAAGTACCTTTGAGCCAAGGTTCTTTTACAAAGGTTCCATGTCAGAAATAACAAACAACAGGGAAGCAACATTGAAATAACAGTAAACAATTCATGTACAACAGTGCTATTGAAAGGGGTCAATTATAGGAAGAGTAAGGTGTAGAGGAGGAGGAGAGGTGTAAGTAGTTAATAGAGGCAGCTACAGTAAGATGGTGAACACAGCTAGGATGCATGTGCCCACAAGGAATGGGTAGAGTCAGGCACCTGGGGGTGGCAGAGAAACAGGGATGACAGGAGAGGGGGAGGATGAAGATACAGCCAGAGGTATTTTTCAGAAAATAAATGGGAAAGAGTAATAGAAGAGATAAAGGGGTAGAGTGGGGGGGGGTGCTGTAATGGGGCAATGAGAGACTAATGAGATGGTATGAAGACCTGAGATTTGAAGTGGCACCTCAGGAGCTGTGAGGAAGGGGACTGGGGGGGCCTGGAGTTAAGCAGTATGTAAGTTAGGATTAAAGCTCTGTAGGTCATCATCTAGGAGAAGCAGTCACAGGAGCTAGAGGCAATGAGATGGGCCCTGAGCCTGGTTTTGAACAGACCTAGTTTGAGGCAGAGGAGATGGTGTGGCTGAGACCATTCATCCATAGAGGAGCCCTATAGGCGAAGGAACGTTGGCTCTGCATAGTTCGACAGCGAGGAACTTGTAGAATCTGGGTTGTCGAGCTCCTGGTCTTCTGTCGGTTGGAGTTTTGATGTAGCAAGGCAGTGTAACCCCCAGGTGGCACTATCCCAAGGGCTACTACCCCGCCTGCTTGACTACTAACAGGCTGAGGAGCCTAGGTCCAATGGCGGATGCCTCCACCCAGAGGTCAGGGTTTGCAGTAGTTAAACTAACTTGGTCACAGCCCTCTGGGACACTGTAACCCCCTTTTCTTCCCACTAGTGGCCCACACAGTGCAGCAGGAGTATCTTCACAGTGTATACTTACCCGCAGGACTGGTTCTGACAAGTGGACTCTGGGGACCCCCTGTAAAACAAGATGATACAGTGCAAAAGCCACAGTACAATACTTTAACATAAACCAATACCTCAGACAGTGTAACTTTGCTGAAACAAACAGATCTGATTTATTTAAGGGGATATAACAAGGACAGGAGAAAATCAGGTTAATTAGGTTAGCCACATTAATAATCACTGTACTGTGCACGTAATCAGAGTCCCAAATTGTCACTTTCACTGGATACCCAGGATGGGGGATAGCCAGGATCGGTGCAGCTGGTTGGGGCCCTGTGATGGAAAAAGCACTTGCACAATACCCAATTGTAATCCGGAGCCGGATGGCTCAGTTTGTGAAGAAATGAAACAGCAACAATTAGATGACACATTTGCAATTTAACAAACAGATGGCAGGGAGCTACCCTGTTTTGTACTCACAAACTCAATTCTGGGAACTGGATGGAGGGCATATTGTCCTGGATTGCCAGGAGGAGCAGAACAGGTGGAAAAGGTCCTTGTGACGGGACCCCACTGCAGTTTACAGCAATCGGATGT
Source organism: Neoceratodus forsteri (assembly GCA_016271365.2). NCBI lineage: Eukaryota > Metazoa > Chordata > Ceratodontiformes > Ceratodontidae > Neoceratodus > Neoceratodus forsteri. Next base: position 766,834,474 of record CM057451.1, read on the forward strand.
AGTCCGAATAAAGTTGGGGTTTACTTCCAGCTTCATGCACTCACTTCACTGTACAGGGGATTTGAAACGCGATTCCCCACAAGCACTACACACATTTATATGTAAAAGGAAAGTACTATACCAGGCAGGTTGCTTCTCGATCCCGACCACAATTACTGTACGATACCTGGGAGAACACTCAGCAGCTTCAGTTCCTGACAGACCGAGCGCGATTCAGCAATTTCTCCAGTCTTCTACAGGGTGAGCCTGGTTTCTACTCTTCAGATCTCCTTTCTTCTCCTCACAACTGAGGTTCAGTCCGATCCGGCGCTTTCCACAGCTGTAGGCTGAACCTCAGGGCCTCACACGTGCTTCCCGCGCGAAACTATACACCGCAGAAGCACAGAGCTCCTTGTCTCTTCACTGGCAAAACTAATCTAATCTCTCCAGTCCCAGACCAGTGCATTTCCTTTAGCTCCACACCATTCTGTTAGCTGGTCCCGCTGTCACTCACAATAAACTCCCCCTATTGGTGGAAAAAGGCGCCAAGGTCAAAACTACATTTCCCAGAGTCACTGCCCATACAATTCTCTTGTGGCTGGCTCCAATTCAGTCCAAGTTCTGATTCATCCAAAGGCTCCATTTTAGGGCTTCCTTAACCAAACTGGCCCAGCACAGCAGTTTAGGTCCAAAATGGAGAAGTAACACACACAGAGTCCCAGCTGCAATAAAAGCAGGTTAGACAAACTACAATTTTGCTAATGCTTTGAATGATTACAGGCAAACAGTTACAGCTTTCAGATGGGCTCCCTTTGCACTCTTAGCGACTGCAAAAATGGAGCAATTTGACAGCAGCTCGGGCAGAATTCGAGCATTAAACACACAGTCCCCCCATACAAACTAATTAAGTCTGCAAGCAGACAGCTCTTAAAGAGACAGTACGTGGAGGCTCAAATAGCACTCATTTGCAACCACAGTTAAGCAGCTCAGACGCCGAACACCACCCAGGCTTGGAGCATTCAGGCAAGCTCCTGGAAGGCTTTTTAGGAACCCCCATTTGTAGGGGGGTAACAGCAGTAACACCAGGGGGTGTGAGACCAAGGTTGATTTTTCCCGCCATAGCACATGTGAGATACTTTATACGGTTGGAGAGTTGGAGCCATCTGGATTGTTCATAAAGGACACAGGTGTGGGTGAGGTGGTGGGCACCAACTGTGAGTCGGCATGCTTTGTTAAGAGCAGTTGTTACACGTCAGAGAGCAGACATCATGGCAGAGCCATAGATAATGAGGCCATAATCAATAATTGACACCACAGAGCTCTGGAAGGCAATCTTCAGGGCCTCTGAGATGGGGTGCTGCCTGTGCTTGTAGAGTAATCCAAGGCGTGTGCTGGCAGCTTTAGCCATGCTGTCAATGTGAGCCGTATAGGAGAGATTGGGGTCAAGCAGAATCCCTAGGTATTTGAAAGAGTAAATTTGTTCAAGGACAGTCCCCTGCTTGGAGGAGATGGTAAGGGGGTGTTGCTTGTAATGGTTATGTGAACTGCAGAATAGCAATAACTTGGTTTTCTTGTGATTGAGGACTAGTTTATGACTGGAGAACCATGTTTCAACTGCACTGAATCTGAGTTGGAGGCTGTGTTGTAGTGGTGAAAGATCTTGTGCGTAGAAAAGACAACAGAATCATCCGCATACAGGATGATTTGTTCTGAGCAGGATTGTGGTAGGGAGTTTAAAAAGAGGCTGAAAAGGAGAGGGCCCAGTATGTACCCTGAGGTACTCCGGAGCGGACAGGCAAGGTGTCTGAGATAGCATTGGCAATTTTTACTCTTTGAGTGCGGTTGTCAAGGTAGCTTCTGAACTAGCAGGCTGAGTCCGGTGCGAGGCCAGCAAGGAGTAGTTGGTCATACAGCAGCCGATGATGGACCATGTCAAATGCCTTCAAGAGGTCGATGAAGACAGCCCCTGTAAGAAGTCCTTTATCAAGGGAACTATGCACTGCACCAGTAAATTCAAGCAGAGCAGTGGTGGTACTGTGTCCTTTTCTAAAACCATGCTGTTGTGTGCATAGAATATTATATTTGTCCAAATAATCAGTGAGCTGGTCTGCAACAATACACTTTAGGGCCTTGGATAGTGGTGGCAATATGGTGATCGGGTGGTAGTTAGAGTGGCAGGTCTTATCCCCAGTTTTGTGGACCGGGGTCACAGTGGCAGTTTTCCATATTTTAGGGAATGTACTGGTGTGGAGAGAGAGGTTAAGAATTTTAGTTAGGGGACTGAGGACCTCGTCAAGTGTAAGTGATAGCTACTTAAGGTCAAGGGTGTCACTGCTGATTCTGGAAGTGGAGATGGCTGAGGCGATGTGGCGGTGAGCTTCATTCATCTTAATCACCCTGAAGAAGAAATGAGGGTGGTTTGACAGAGTGCAGGATGTGTTAGAGGGGGTGTGACTGACTGTGAAGAAATCAGGTTGTAGAACAGTACTGAGGTCAGTAAAAGCCGTGTTAAAGGTATTTGCAATGACCCTGGGATCAAGGGTAGTAGACTCTTCAACAATTAACATGGCCAGAGGGGACTTTGATTGTTTCCCAGTACTGTCCTTGATGTTGTCCCAGAAAGCACGGCCATTTTCCCAGGTGTTGGTGAGGATGTCCTTATAACATGAGCCTTTAGTGAGACAAGTGGATTTTGTGCAGGCATTACAGGCATGTTTGTATTTTTGGATGTCAGATTGTTTGTCTTTGGCTTTAGCCACTGCCCACAGGTGGTCCCTAGATTTCAGCTGGGAAAGGAGCTCCGCAGTTATCCAAGTGTTTCAGAGGGCTTTTGTTTTCCATTTTTTTGAAGGAGCGGAGAGGTCACAGGCCTTATTGAAGGCGGTGATGAAGTAGCCGAGGGCAAGGTTAACATCCGTTGCCTTGTAGATGGGCAGCCAGTCTTGCAAGGTTAGGTACTGTTTGAGATGAGTAAGTTGACCACGGGGGAAGACTTTACTGGTAATGATTACGGGGGTGGCTTTAGAAATTTATTAGGCCATTCACATATAACCGGGGAGTGGTCACTGAGAGAGTCTGGGAGAACAGAGGTATGAGAGATCCTGGTAAGGTGATTGGTGAGAACCCAGTCAAGCAGGGTACTGGTGCCAGTTTTGTAATTTATCCAAGTTGGTGTGGTGACCAATTGTGAGAGGTTTGCAGCTGCAAGGGCATCCTTATGAGTGTAGACATCAGATGCGAACCAGTTTATATTGAAATCACCAAGCAGAATGTGCTCAGAGCCAGGAGGTTGGGAGTTGACGAAGTTAAGAACTTCTTTGATGCCAAGATCTTGATCTTGAGGTGGAATATATACAGAGATGATGGTGAGGGCTTTTTGATTGGGACCTAGAAGAATTTTAATGGGTAGAAGCTGGGCCGAGGAAGTAGAGATGGGGGTTGGAACAAGGTGCCCCAGGAGATTATCATTAATGTAGATGGCACAGCCCCCCTCCCCTTTTAGAGACACGGTCCAGTCTGAAAACATTGTAGCCCTGTAAGGTAATTGCCAGATCAGGAACTTTTGGTGTCAGCCATGTTTCAACTACAGCAAGGATGTCAGGATTATGTTGGCTGATAAAGACTTGGAGTGCATCAAGCTTTGGTAACAGGCTGCAGATGTTAATGGTTGCGATGGTGAGGGCTTCTGCCTTTTTTCAGAAGGCTTGAACAGCCCAGGCCAGGGTTCGGATGGACGTTGCCCGAGATCAGTAGGGGAAGTAGGAGGAGCTTCACTGAACAGAGGCGCAGGTCCAATAGTGATAATTTGTGTTTTCTTTTAGTGTATGGGCAGTAGGTAGAGTCCATATGACAGTCCCGATGAGATGCAATGTGGTACAGTAGGGATAGGCTGGCTTTAAGACCAATCTTAGTGGTGTTAAGAAGCAGACAGGTATTTCCAAGTGGAAGCCCATGTGGAGGACTGGTCGAGAAGTGGAGCATTCCCAAGGTACTGCTGGTATTGATTAAGTAGATAGTGGATATGGGGTGGGGGGTGGCAGGGGCCTGGGACAGAGAACAAAGGAGGAAGGACAATGAGGGAGAGAAGGGAAAGGAGCAGGTTGGGGAGGGAACTCATAGCTGGTGTAGGGCAAAAGAAAAGAAAAGAAAAAAAAAGAAACAGGCAGGGAGAGGTAGTGAAAAAGAGAAAATTCTGGCAAAATAGGATTTCCTAGGGAGGCAGTACAAGGAAGGTAAATAGCAAGTAAAGCAACTGCGACTTTAAGAGGGTAGACTTTTAAAATGAAAGAAGAAGATCCCTCTAGTGGCAGATCTGTATAACCCGCTAATGGAAAACTAAAAAAAAGTGCAGTGTAACAGTGCTGACATACGTACAAGGCTATGGTTCATATTTTGTAAGTGTATCTCAACTACAGCTATAAAAATGATTTGGCTTATGCATACAGTATCTCTTCAAACCCCACACATACAGTACACTCAGAAGCCTCAAACCCAGTGGAAAGCATCATGGGCAGGGTATGAAATTCCTAGTACATAAATGCCCAAGAACAGGTACTTATGATGTTGAGCACCTATATTTTCTCTAGTGCCTGCCCACTGAGGCATCTAAGTCTGCTGGCTACTTTTCATTTTTTGTGTGCTGTCTGTTTGCCCTCGAGGATGCAGCAAGGAGATAACAGTGCTGTGCATTATGTGACTGAATGAATCAGCATGTGTGCAGAATTGCACTTTCTAGACTGAGTGCATGGTCACATGATGCACAGCCCACAAAGAGCCAGGAGTCACAGTGATTGGCTGCTTACTACAGGATACCACCCCTCCGCCCCCAAAAAAGCATGCTAGTCTAAGCAGTCTGAAGCCCACTAGAATGCTTCATGGGAGTTAGAGATCCGCAGCAACTGAAATTCACCTGGCAAGCAGCACAGAAAAAGTTCTTCATCAAAAGCCCCTTTGAAGTTTTTTTTTTGGCATAAAAACAAATGTCCTTTTAAGGACTTTGTGCAGGCTGGCAGCAATATAAAAAATAATTATATAAATCCAGGACTAGCAGGGTAAATTCTATGAGGAACAATTGGAGGCCCTAAACATGTATTTGATAGAGGCCAGGCAAGAGAGGGGGACATGACTGAGACATATAATAGTACCCCCCCCCCAGTGTCTGGGGGTACGGTAGTATACTGTCCGAGGGGAGGGAGTGACCACACAGCAGAAAAACTCAACACAAGAAAATTGCTGCGTTTACCTCGTCCATAGCCTCAGAATGTCAGAGGGTGCCCTTCTCTTGAGGTTGCTGGCTACTGAAACGGAATGGTGGTTAATTGGCAGGCAATAGTTCATAAATGAGTCCAATGTCCACACATAATTTAAAAGAATAAAATCAGTATAATGTAGTGTGGGCACAAACAACAACAGCCACTCCATGGAGTTGGGGGGTTCATGGGGGCCAGCAATCAAATGCACTGGCACAAATAGTATCAAGAAGCACAGTGGTAAACGTGACCAATACAGTCTCCCACTAAATTTATTTATTCCTGGAGCCAAATCAGGCTTCCTGGTGGCAGCAGCACAACTGGTGGGCCAAATGAGGCCGTGGTGCACCCTGAAGACAACTTCTGTTTAAGTCTCTTGCTCTCTCCCTTCCTAAACATAAACAAGGAACTTTACAGTAGGGGAACATTTCTCAGCCCTTCCCAGCACTATCTTACTGCTCCAAATTCTTTGTGTTGAGGACGCTCAGCTTTTTCAACTCTCAGCTGCAGCTCACCTGATTAGTTAGTCACTTTGCTTTTCCACCTGTCTCTCTCTCTCTACCATTTCCAGCTGCACACGGTCTCTCGGACACTCAAGATCACTCTAGTGGGTCACTGCTGTTCAGTTCAGCAGGTCACTGTGGCCACTTTCAACAGGTCACTTAGCTCACTCATGGCAGGTCACTGCGGGTACTTTTAACAGGTCACTGCGCTCTTCATACACTAGTCACTCTTCTCAACACTCACCCAGGGCAGGTTTCAGACCCCAAGTTACACAGCGGACTTGTCAAACCCAAGCTTGACTCCTAACTGCAGCCATACTCCCTTACTCCCGTCGCAGACTGGCACTCACCATCACACTGCCAACTAGGCCACATGGGCCAGGGCAGGCAATCCTCACCACCTTGGACACACTCTTTTCCCCCCTTACTTCCCCACCAGCATACTGGATCTTGCTTAATCCTGCCAAATCGTCCCCATTTATACTGCCCGCACCTACCTTGACCTTCTGACCCACAGGCAGTCCCTGGTGGTGATGGGGTTAATCATTTAATTTCTTATAAGCTCCCAGATGGGGCTTACAGCCCTTCCCCCTGACAAATGCTCACTGACCCCGGTGTGTGCTTTTCCCAACTACCGGAGTGACACCCGTGGGGAGGCATGTGCACTCCCTCCACACAAATCCCACCCGGCACTCCTGGCAACACTGCCGAGATGGTGGATTCCCCATAGTTCAGATAAATTCCATTTCCCATGGCCACTCTATTCTCAGTACTGTGCACTACACTGCCCTCGTGATTCAGCCCACCACACCCACGGACAGTTTTCCTAAGCTACAGCAGTGATGTCTCAGCCCAAATTACCAAAATAAATATTAGAAGCTGCTAAGTTTTGTGTGCTGCTACCACAGTCTGCCGGCACAAACCAGCCCCACAAAATCACCCGCCATAACAACATTCGAGAAGATAAAACAGGATAATCCCCACTAGTACACAAAGTATGCGCTACATGTTTTTAAAGAACCATAAAACAACGTAAGGCAAACAGAGGAATCCTGCCAATATAGGTGCTCCACCCCCTCCCCTTAGTTACCAGCACCATGGTGCCAAGTCCATACTGTGTCAGTGTTCTTAAACCATGAGCTAGCAATGCTCAGTTCCACATGTAATCAGTTGTATGCTGAGGCATAATTATTCAAACATTTTAGTCTCTCTGTAAACAGTTCACAAATATATACCCCTGCAACAAGCAGAACAACAATAAAATAAGAGAAAGGGTTTGTCTCACCCGATAGCTGGAGTCAAGTGTCCTTTCATGGTTCACTTTGCAGTCCAAAATGCAACACCACATCAATGTTCATATGGGGGGGGCACCTTGATCTTAAATTTCTTTGACAGTTATGTACAGCAAGTGGACCATTACTGTCTCATATAGTAATAATGAGGATCTGGCTTGCTCACTTCTTCGCCGAAGGACTACACACCGATGACATAATACTTGGTCCTCTTCACTTCAATATGCTGGACTAGCACAAAAGTTTTGAACAGTGTAATCCATCATACGCATGTTTGGTGCTCATCACCCAAGCATGACTCTAGGGCTTTCTGGAGCTCCACGGTGGTACTGGTGACACTCAGATGGTACGTTTTATCCAGCATTCCACGGAAAATCCAATTTTGGCAGCTCTCCTCAGTTACATCCCGTAATCATTCAAGGAGGTACGGATATACTTGATTTGGGTAGTTCTGATTTATTTTCCCTGAAGCGATTCATTCAGCCTGGGAACATTCCGGGATTCAGCAAATACTGGTGTGAGGGGCCTGGCCATCAGGGAACCATATGCCAATGCGATAGATCTTCACCTTGAGGTCGGTGGACCTGAGGTGGTCTAATTTTTCTCACTGCTGGTGGCAATGGGCAGACAACCTGGGTGTCCAATCCTTAAATGACAGAACCAGAGCTTTATATGGCTTTGAGATGTCCCTCTCAATATCATCATCATCCAGGGGCGTTTAAGGGGCAGACAAGGTGGGTCAAAGGTCCATATCTGCCGATAACTTCTATGTATCTATGTATTGTCAAAAGTCAAAAGTCAATCTGATGTCAATATCCTCAGTTGCAGCGCCGGCCCCTTGCTCATCCTCTGAAATGTCTGAGTCGGTAGAGCCACCCTGCTCCACCACCTCCTCCACCTCCACATCAGGCCACTCAATACCCACTGCCATGGGGGTACTCAGTTTCTCTGTCAACAGGACCAGCTCCTTGGCACTTCCACATGGTGACAGCAGCAGCCTTTCTGACATGTGGATCCCATGCCCATGGCCTCTCCTTCGACCAATGGCCAGTACAAGTTATGGCTCAAATGGCAGATGTGACAAGTTTTTGGCAACACTTTTCACTGGGGCCTGGCTGCAAGGCTCTGGGGTTAGCTCTTTCCACACTTCCATACTGGTAGTCTCCAATCCATAAGGCATAATGAATCCAGGCCACCCCCAATTTGGCACAGGGGCGGGGCACTTGCAATCTGCTGGAACATCTTGGGAAGACGGGCAGCTCCATAACACCGGGGCCCTTGTACTGGCAGACCACATATGCATCAGTCATCATTATCTTCTCCACTCAGTCACAAAGCCATTTTAAAATAGAGGCAGAAGCCATTACTTCAGATGACAACACCAGGGCCTGGGCCATTTTCTCTGTCCACAGTTAAAATCTTTTACATGATGATGCTGCTTGCTCAGGCTCTCACACACATGCACTCCCCTCATGATATGACCTCCAGCCTTCCACTCCAGCTCCCACTCCCCAGCAACCAGTCCCAGCTACCAATCACAAACAGTCCTGATGCAAGGCATTAGCATACTCACCACAGCCCCACAGGCATGCTATCACACCCAGACCAACAGGCACCAACAGTCTCAAAGGCAGGAAATCTCCCAGGCAATGGCTCCTCCAGTTCCTCGCTTACTCAGTACAATACAGACAGTCCAGACCAACATTGCAAATCAGGAGTTACTGTGAGTCCAGTTGTCAATAGGCACCCCCAAAACTTTTGAATGCCAGATGAGCCCCCATGTTGTAGCCCCCTTCCCTAGTGTCTAGAGGTATGATGGTATATTGTCTGAGGAGAGGGGGCAGCCACACAGCACAAAAACTCACCACAAGAAAATAGCTGCATTTTCCTGGTCCATAGCCTCAGAACTTCAGGAGGTGCCCTTCTCTTGAGGTTGTTGGCTACTGAAATGGAATAGTGGTTAATTGGCAGGCAACAGTTCATAAAAGAATCCAATATCCACAAATAATTTAAAAGAATAAAATCCACTTACTGTGGTGGGGGCACAAACAACATCAGTCACTCCATGAAGCTGGGGTTTCATGGGGTCCAGCAATCAAATGCACTGGCACAAACAATACCAAGAATCGTAGTAGTAAACACGACCAGTAAGGTCTCCCATTGATTCACTCCTGGACCTGAATCAGGTTTCCTGGTGGCAGTAGCACAACTGGTGGGCCAAATGAGACAATGGTACACCCTGAAGACAGCTTCTATGTCTCTCGCTCTCTCCCTTCCCAAACATAAATGAGGCACTTTATAGTGGGGGCACATTTCTCAGCCCTTCCCAGCAGTACCGCACTGCTACAAATTCTTTCTGTCAGGGATACTCAGCTTTTTTGACTCTCAGCTGCAGCTCGCTGATTGGCTAGATGCTTCCACCTCACTCTCTCTCTTTCTACCATTTCCAGCTGCAAACAGTCTCTCGGACATTCAGTATCACTGAAGCAGGTCACTGCTGTTCAGTCCAGCAGGTTACTGCAGCCACTTTCAACAAGTCACTTATGGCAGGTCACTGCGGGCACTTTTAGCAGGTCACTGCGCTCTTCATACACTGTTCACTGGTCTCAGTGCTCACACACAGGGCATGTTTCAGCCCCCAAGTTACACTGTGAACTTGTCAAACTCGAGCTGGGGCTCCAGGCTGCAGCCATACTCCCTTACTCCCACAGCAGACTAGAACTCGCTGTCACACTACCAAGTAGGCCATGCAGGCTGGGGCAGGCAATTTACCCGCACCCCAGCTGAACCCTTCTCTCCCTTACTTCCCCACAGACACACTGGAAGTTGCTTAATCCCACCAACACATCCCCATTGATACCGCCCATGCCTACTTTGACCTTCTGACCTGCAGGCGGTCCCCTGTGATGATGGAGGTTAACCATTTAATTTCTAGTAAGCTTCCAGAGGGTGCTTACATAAGCTTCTTAGGGGTATAACAAGGTAAACAGTGAGGACCTATTTGTAAGAAATAGAGATGCAGTCACTGGGGGCATGACTGGAGGTTTGGGGGGGTATTCAGGAGAAATCTGAGAAAGTTCTACTTCACTGAGAGGGTGGTGGAACAGTGGAACAGACTGCAAGCAGAAGTGGTGGGGGCTGTCAGGAACCCACTCCTGGGGGTCGGCCCACTGAGCTCACAGTGCCCACCTTAAGTGCAATCCATGCCAAGGGGGGCAGTGATACCCTTCTTGTCCTTCAGAATGCTCAATGAGGTCATGACTGCACCTCTGTCATGAGGATCCTGGGCATCCCTCTAGCTCTGGATAAGGGCACAATACTAGTCTCAATTCTTGTGGCCAAATATGAATCTTTCCTTGGCTATTACCCAAAGGAGGAAGACCGAGGCATCACACTCTCTTTGGGGTAGCAGTGTAACACCTGATTTGGCCTTCTCCCTACAGGACATGCAACAGCCTGGTTTAAAATCTTTATAGATTCAGGTGTTCTCCCTATCTTTCCAGATGTCCTTTACAGACCCTTTTCTCAATTTGGTTGCTCATGGTGATCCCTCTAAGCAATTAACAGTTGTCACAGATTATTAATAAACCTTCTACAATCACACATACAATATAAGAACTCTCACACAGGCAGAATTTCTGTAGAGAAGCGAAGGTTTTTACTAAAATAATTAAATAAATTCAGTTACAACTAAAAGAGAATATATACTAAATTAGGTTATAGTATAAGAAACAAAATGAAAAAGTATACAGAAAAGCACACTAAGACAGGTTAGCTAAGTCTTCCTGAGGTATGAAGATTTCAAAGTCCAGAGAATCGCTGGTTTGCAAAATATTGCAGTCTTTCTGTAGCCTTTGGTTCTTAGGCAGACTCTGTGCTGACAGGTGTTCTCTGTGGTCAGGAGAGTCCAAGCAAAATGTATGCTAAAATGCCCTGATCAGGGGCTATTTATACTTCTCTGTAACTCTTGAAATAGTGAGCAAAAACTCCAACCTTTAGGCCAGTAGATGGCACTGTTGCACTTCCCAAAAATCTCATTTTCCTGATAATCTTTGATGTCAGATTTTCATAGTTAACCTAAGTTTTACAATCTCACACAGGTATGCTATAAGAATGTGTTTCTTTTTCTATTACATCACACAGGCCTGTTAGAAGGATCTTTCCTGGCTAAAGCATTCTGGCCTTTGAATTGTCTTAATTTAATTAGTTAAAAAGAGGATCCTGTAAGTGTTATGATTATACAGGTGATTTTATTACTTCTGTTTCCCTTGGTCAGTTCCTATTGGAAATACCCCTTTGATCATGCACCCACAAGTTTTTGACAAGAACTTGTCAGATTCCTGCAACAGCTGGCCTCTCAGGTCAGAAGAAGGTCAAACCCCTTTTTTTAAAAACAAAATCCAGTATTTTCTCTGTGTGCCTTTGCTGACACTGGCATGTACATAGAAAAACAATAAAAAATATATATACAACAGAATAATGTCTATAAATAAGGGCTAGCAGTAGGGCAGCTTACCACAACCCCTTCCTCCTAGAATGAATTTGTGGGAATCCATCCCTAGGCAGGGTATGATTTTTGCAAATTCTGTTCACTGCTCTAACTGGTAAGATAGCCCATCTGCGTTGGCATTGGCTGATCCGGCCCTGTGGGTAATGATCATATCTTAGCCCTGTAAGGTTATGCTTAATCTTAAGAGACAACCATTCATTTTACTCATCTGAGTCAGCCACATCAGGGGGTTATGATCGGTCTGTACCTCAAAGTGCCTCCTGTAGAGGTATGGGTATAATTTCTTCAGTGCCCATAACAGCATAAGGCATTCCTTCTCAACTGTGAAATAGGCCTGCTCCCAGGGGAGCAACCTTTTGCTAAGATACACTATTGGGTGACCTTTCCCTTGGTTAGAGGTCTGACTGCGGACTGCTCCAATCCCTACATCTGAGGCATCTGTCTGGACTACAAATGGTTACTGTAATCTGGACTAGCCAACACAGGAGCACTGCACAGTGCCTCCTTTAGCCATGTGAAGGCTCATTCACAGGCTGGTTCCCATTTTACCCTATTGGGCATTCTGTTCTTTAGCAGGTCAGAGAAGGGAGCTGCCAGAGTACTGTAAATTGGTACAAACTTTTGATAGTACCCCACGGTTCCTAGGAAACTCTGAACCTGCTTCTGGGTTTCAGGCCTGGGCCATGCCCCTACTGCCTCAATCTTGGCTTGATTAGGGCAAAGCTGCCCTCACCCCATTACATGTCCTAGGTATGTCACTTCTGCCATGGCCACCTGGCACTTTTCAGCCTTGACAGTGAACCTGCCCTCTGTATCCTGCCCAACATTTCCCTCAGGTGGGACAGGTGTTCCTTCCAACTGGTACTGAAGATGGTAGTATCATCCAGATATGCCACTGTGTACTTTCAGTATCATGTAACACCTGGTTGAGTAACCTTTGGAAGGTGGCAGGGGCGTTCTTCATTCCAAAAGGCATTACCCTGAACTCAAATAATCCTACTGGAGTGATGAAGGCCAACCTCTCCCTAGCTCTGGTAGTTAACTCCACCTGCCAATACTCTTTTGTGAAGTCAATGATCGTAAGGTATGTCGCCCCTCCCAACTTGTCCAGTAGATCGTCCGTATGTGGAATTGGTTGGGCGTCAGACTTCAGGACTGTGTTGAGTCCATGAAAGTCCACACAAAAGTGAGTAAAGCCATCCAGCTTGGGAACGAGGACTATGGGTGAGGCCCAGGGGCTGTGGGATTTCTGGATTACCACTAAATCCAGCATTTCCTCCACCTCCCTCCTAATGTAATTTAGGATGGCCTCAGATACCCAGTAGGCTGTCTGCCATATGGGAGCTTGCATCCCCATGTCTGTATCATGTGTCGCTAAGCAGGTTAGTCCAGGCTTGGCTGTAAACAAAGGAGCAAAGGCTGCTAAAACCTCCCTCACTTCCTGAGTCTGATCAGTGGTCAACTGTAGTGACAGTTTGATTGCCTCCACAGAGAACTCCCACTTGCTTTCCCCCAGCAAGTCCAGTAGGGAGTTTTCTTCGTCAGTCCCCTCCCCAGGACTACACACTGCAAATACCATGTCTGCCCTATTTGCATATGGCTTCATTATGTTGACATGGTACATTCTATGGGTATGTCTCCTGTCAGGCAATTCTACAATATAGTTCACATCATTAACCAGTCAGCCTACCTTGTATGGTCCCGCCCATTCAGCCTGTAGCTTGTCCTTCTGGACTGAAATTTGGAGCATGACTTCCTGACCTACACTGTACAAGCAAGCTCTGGCTCTGCGGTCGTATCTGACCTTTTGCTTCTGCTGGGCAGCTGACAGTTTGCTCTGGGCTGCTCCCATAAGCTCCTTCAGCTTTTCCCTAAACTTTAGGACAGCCTCCACTATAGGAGTTCCCTGGATGGCGTGCTTGCCTTCCCAGTCTTCCCGGATCAAGTCTAGAGGCCCCACACCCTATGTCCATGTAAGAGCTCAAAGGTGGAGAACCCTGTTGACTCTTGGGCACCTCCCTGTATGTGAACAACAGGTGGGTAAGGTATTTCTCCCAGTCCCTCCCATGCTGTTCAGCAAATGCTTGGAGCATCGATTTTAGGGTACCATTAAACCTTTCCATAAGCCCATTGGCTTGCGGGTGATAAGGTGTCATTCATCTGTGCACCACCCCACATTTCTCCCACAAACACTTCATCAGGTCCAACATGAAGGTACCCCCTCGATCAGTAATAACTTCCTGCAGGAACCCGACTTGGGGTAAAATCCCTATCAAGGTGTCTGCCACTTGGTCCTAAGTGAGGAAAGGGTGACCGCCTCTGGGTATCGGGTGGCATAATCCACCACCGTCAGGATAAACCTCTTCCCAGAGGAGCTGGGGGTATTCAAAGGTCCCACAATATCCATTCCTATCCTCTGGAATGGCTCCTCCACAATGGGCAAGTGAATTGGGATGGCTTTGGTTTTACTGCCTGCCTTCCCTATTTATTGGCACCGGTGACAAGACCTGCAATATTCCTTCACCTACAAGTGTTTTGACTCATTTATTTATTTATCGGTTTCTTTTTCCTTAAAAAAAAAATCGGAGGATCAGTTACAGGATTTTTAGTACTGTAAATTAATAAAAAGAGAACTAAGAGAGTTTCAGTAGCAGACAAGTAGTGGAATTGCAGTATAATGTGGGGAGTGGTGCAATGCAGTGGCTGTGGGGCAGCCATATTCAGGCAGACCTTCTGGACACTGAGGTGCTGCCCTATCTGCATGCATCTCTTTCGACCACGGGTGAGGTAACCAGACTCAGAGCGGAAGTAAACTGGGTCAGAGTACCATCACCCCTATCCAGGGACCACCCAGTCCAATGCAACTGCCCTCAAAGGATGCCGAGAACAAGGAGCACTTGGATGACAGTGGGCTCAGGGAGGGTTAGAGCAGTCAGGCAGAGGCACATCCCAGATCCTATTCCTTCAAGAACTCATATGCCACACTGGCAAATGAGGACAACCAAATAGAGGTACCCAGAGAAGTGGAAGGAAAGGATGTGGAGGTTAGCCAAGGAGGTGACCTCAGTGGGGAAAGCAGTGGACCCCAGAGGAGGAGGAGGAAGCAAATCCTGGTGGGGGACTCCATCGTAAGAGGGATCCAGCTAGGAACACAGGAGGGGGGAGGACAGGGAGGTGAGGTGCCTACCAGGTGCCACGGCATGGAGGGATGGAAGGAAGATACTGGGGATCACTGGGAAGGCAAGACGAGAGGGTGAGCTGGATGTCATTATCCACCTAGGTAGTAATGACTTGGCAAATGGGGAGCCAAAGAAAGTTCAGGAAGAGTTTAGGAAACTGGGGAGGGGTCTCAAGCAAGTAGCTACTTCTGTCACTTTCTCAGAAGTACTACCTGTGAGAGGCAAGGGAGAGCATAGGAGTGCATGCACCAGGAACTTTAACTCATGGTTGAAGAACTGGTGCTGTGAGGAAGGGTTTGGATTCATTGGTGACTGGGGACCAACCTGGAGGGATGGAGGTTTGTTCAAGCCTGACGGCCTGCATCCATCCTGGAGGAGAATCCAAGCACTCAATGATAAGTTTAAATGCTACATTGACAAGCATTTAAACTAGCAAAGGGGGGTGGCAGGCCAGCAAGGAGGGCACCTACTTGCTCACCCCCCACAGCTAGCAGTGGAACCAGTGAACCAGAGGAGTGGCTATCTCTGCAAAGCAGTGTGCAAAAGATGGAGATTAGTGTCCAAAGGTGGATAAACAGAAAAGGGGCAAAATTCAGCAGAAGGGCAGACAGCAAGGAGAACCAGGGATAAATGACAACCAAGGAAGGGGCTGGAGTAGAACAGTGAAGCAGGCTAGGGAGGTCAAATCATGGAAAGCCATGTGTGCAAATGCCAGGAGCCTTAGCAACAAGATGGAAGATCTGGAGGCTGTCATGGTACAGTCAGACCTGGACATTGTGGCCATCACTGAAACCTGGTGCAATGATAACCATGACTGGGAGATGGCCATACCTGGCTACAACATATTCAGAAGAGACAGAGGAGGCAGGAAGGGAGGAGGAGTGGCACTGTATGTGAAAAATGACATAAGGGCCACAGAGATCCAGGAGGAACAAAATGGGGGAGAGATACTGTGGGTTAAGCTGGAAAGGAAAATGGGGCCAGTCATCCGCACAGGTGTGGTCTATAGACCACCAGCCCAGGAGGAAGAAACAGATAGGGAGCTGATGCTAGCCATCCAAAGGATGGCAGACAAGGGTGAGGTAGTACTGGTTGGAGACTTCAATATTCCAGACGTGGACCGGAGCATCCCAGCAGCAGCATCAACTAGGAGCAGATTTATCCTGGACTCCCTTCAGGGTGCCTTCCTCAAGCAACTGGTCATGGAACCAACTCGGCAGAAGGAAATACTGGACCTTCTGCTCACAAACAGGGACAGTGTGATGGGGGTAACAGTGGGGGAGCACCTGGGTAACAGTAACCACCAGTCATTGTGGTTTGAAATCACAGAAAGAGCAGAACCAAACCACACAAAAACACGTATCCTGGATTTTAGGGGGGCAGACTTTGGGAAAATGGGAGATACTTGAAAGAGGCATTAAGGGAATGGGACAGGAATCAGGGGTTGAGGAACAGTGGGCAGTATTTAAATGGGGATTATAAGAACAACAGAATTATGCATTAAGCAGGTTAGCAAGAGGAAAAGGAAGAGAGACATTATGGTTTCCAAAGAGGTAGCAAAGAAAGTGAAAGCCAAAAAGATAGCATTCAGGCAATACAAAAAGACACAGGCAGAAGGGGATAGGGAGAAGTACCAGGAGAAACAAAGGGAGGCAGGGAAGTCAGTAAGGGAAGCCAAAGCTCAGACAGAAGAACACATTGCAAAATTAGTGGTTAAAGGGGACAAAACCTTTTACAGGTACATAAGTGAAAAAAGAAAGACAAAGGGAGGGATAGTGAGACTGAAGGGGGAGGATGGGAGCCGCGTGGAGGATGACAACAGTAAAGCTGACATATTGAACAGGTATTTCTGCTCAGTCTTTACTGAGGAAGAGGGAGGTAATGGGTCTGAAGGGAGTACAAGGGGTGAGAATGGTGCAGAAATGGACACAAGTCCCTTTACACGAGAAAGGGTCCTGAAGGAACTGGAAGTAATAAGAGTTGACAAAGCAATGGGGCCAGATGGGGTGCACCCCAGGGTCCTTAAAGAACTAAGAGAGGTGGTGGTTGAACCTCTGGCTATCCTGTTTAGCCAATCACTGGAAATAGGGGAGGTACCCAAAGACTGGAGGACAGCAGATGTAGTCCCCTTACACAAAAGTGGGAACAAAGAGGAAGCAGGGAACTACAGACCAGTCAGCCTCACCTCGGTAGTGGGAAAGATCATGGAAGCACTACTGAAGGAGAGATTGGTGGAACATCTGGTTGTCAATGGACTACAGGACCCAAGGCAGCATGGTTTCACCAGGGGGAGGCCATGTCAGACCAACCTCATTGAATTTTTTGACTGGGTGACTAGGGAGGTGGATCAGGGGAGGGCAGTGGACATGGCCTATCTGGACTTCAGAAGGCCTTTGACACTGTGCCATATAGAAGACTATTACACAAACTGGGGAATATGGGTGTGGCAGGACAGTAGTGTGGTGGGTAGGTAACTGGCTGGGTGGCAGGACACAGAGGGTGGTGGTAAATGGCTGTCACTCCACAGAGGGAAGAGTGACCAGTGGGGCACCACAGGGATCAGGTGCTGGGACCGTCCTATTCAACATCTTCATCAGTGACATTGCAGGATCTAGAAGGCAGAATTTTACTGTTCGCTGATGACACAAAGCTCTGTAACAGAGTAGACACACCAGAGGGTGTAGACAGAATGAGAAGGGACCTGCAGAAACTTGAAGAATGGTCAAGGGTTTGGCAGTTGAAATTCAATGCAAAGAAGTGCAAGATAATGCATATGGGGCACAAAAACCCTGGCACAATATATCAGTTGGGGGGTGAGGATATAGCATGCACCAAGCAGGAAAGGGATCTTGGGGTTGTCATCTCTGATGACCCCAAGGTAGGGAAACAGTGTGACAAGGCATCAGGTAAAGCAAATAGGATGCTGGGATGTATAGGCAAGGGCATCACCAGCAGGAAAAAGGAGGTCATAACCCGCTATACAAGACACTAGTGAGGCCCCACCTGGAGTACAGTGTACAGTTCTGGAGACCATACCCACGTAAGGACATAGACAGGGTAGAGAAGGTTCAGAGGAGGGCAACAAAGATGGTGCATGGATTGCATCACAAGTCCTATGAAGACAGGTTGAAGGAACTGAACATGTACTCCCTGGAGGAGAGGAGGAGAGGGATATGATAGAGACATACAAGTATCTTACAGGGAGAAACAGGGTGCAGGAAAACACTATTTTTAAGCGAAAAAGATGTTCCAGGACTAGAGGGCATGGGATGAAGTTGGAGGAGGGACATTCAGAGGAAACATGAGAAAGAATTTCTTCACAGAACGGGTGGTGGACAAGTGGAACACCCTGCCAGAGGAAGTGGTGGGGGCTGAAACAATCACGGGATTTAAGAATGCATGGGATAGACATAAAGGAATTCTAGAGGTCAGGGGTAAGGGGAAACAGACTTCTAGGAAAACAAACTGAACTTACAAGCTCAAATGGGCAGACTGGGTGGGCCATAGGCCCTTATCTGCCGACACTGTCTATGTATCTATGTACTGGGTGAAGTTGGGCCAATAGAAATTCTGGGCCAATCGCTGCATGGTGCACACAATTCCCAGATGTCTGAACATAGGGATATCATAAGCAATCTTGAGCAACCGCTCATGGTACCCCTGGGGAATGACAAACTGCCTGCTCATCACCCCTCCCTCTGTCCTTACGTCCTGCGTATATAACAAACCATTGTCCCAATATACTCTGTGTCTCACGTCACCTCCCTGTGTCCCATCAGATTCTGCACAAGTACTCAGCCTCTCCAAACTAGGATCAGTCCACTGAGCAGCTGCAAATTCTTCACATTTTCCCAAGGCACGGGATATGTCCCCTTCAGTTCCTAAACTGAAATCCATAGCTCTAGCATCAGGGCATTCAGGGTCACTGCCATCCCTAACCTTCTGACCATTGGTTACCCCTCCCTCCTCAGAGTAACCTTCTGTAGCTGTTTTATGAACTGCTACATGGGGAAGTCCTACCCCACTTTCACTACTCTCCATTTCAGGAGACACGGTCTGGGGAACCAGCCTCCCATTGTTTTCCACAGGGGCTTCTATGGGGTCCAGGGAACTACAATCGGATTTTGCCGTCTGACTGCGGGTAACCACACACACCAGCCCCTTCTGAAGATTGCTCCCTAGAATCACATCCAGGGCACAGTTTTCTGACACAGCCACTTTTTGCACCCTCTCTCCTGCCTCTCCCCAGTCCAGGAGAATACTAGCTAGTGGTAGAGTTTTTTCCTCCCCAGTGAAAACCCTTATTGTTATGAACTGATAAGGTATAAGCTGTTCAGGCTCAATCAAATCCTCCTTTACTAAGGTAAGAGATGCCCCCTGTGTCCCTTAACACATGAGTGTGCACCACATTTACAGTAGCTGGGTGTATGTGCTCCCTCATGTTTATAGGCATGTGGGTCACACGCATGGCGCTTAAAATGCTAGTCGGGTGAAAAGACAGCTCCTGCCCACCTGTATATTTTCTTTATCTATATACGCTAATTTATCAGAGTTTCATGTGTTTAAAATGGCAAAGTTCATTTTCTATCATCATAGCCACCTGTCTCATTGCTGAATTTTGGAGCGACAACAGTTTTAAATTAAACATATCCTGTCAGCCACTTTATGTCCTTATCAGCTGTGAAAATTTCACCTAGTGCCAGGGCTGCTACGGACAACAAAAAACAGTCTCTAAATAATCCAGGCTCCTCAAATGATCACCAAAGCAAATCAGACATCCAACTTATAAAAGAGGTACTGTCTAAAATGCAGTTGGATATTGCAGACACAAAAAATGCAGTTGAGTCTCCCCGTAATGACACTAATTTACATACCCAGAAGTCAGAGGTATATGAAAACAAACTTGCAGGCTTAACTGATACTGATAATTTTCTTGAAGACAAAGTAGAACAACAAAATGAGCATATTCAGTACTTACTTAAAAAGGTGGATGACTTGGAGAACAGGGGAAGAAGGAATAACCTTCATATTGTGAGTTTACCAGAAGGGGCAGTGGGTAATGATTTCATACTTTTCCTACAGCATTTTATTCCAGATTTACTGTGCATACAATGGCACTGGCCCCTTGAAATAGAAAGGGCACACAGGGCACTTGGAGCTAAACCTTCCCCTGGTGGCAGGCCACAGTCTATCATTGCAAACTTGCTGAGGTATACAATAAAGGAAGAGATTTTAAAGAGAGCAAGGGAGCATAGGCAATTAATATGGCAAGGGGAAAGAATTTATTTTTTCCAGGACTTTTCAACAGAGGTCATCAAACAGAGGAAGATGTTTTATGAGGGGAAGAAACAGTTACAAATAATGTTGCTTGCTTATATGTGCTGTTTTGGTATTTGGAAGTGATAGTACCATCCCTAAGAACTGTCATGTGCCCTTCCCCCCAGACATCCACTGTGACTTTCTGTTCAGTAGTCACAGAAGAGGGGGAGGAGCAAGGGCCACAGCAGTACAGCAGTAGCAAAGGCATGAGGAAGTGGACAATAGTCCATTCACAGGCAGAAGAATCCTGCAGGAGGTGACTAAATTGAAGGTGGACAAAGCAATGGGACCAGATGGCATACACCCAAGGATATTAAGAGAACTGTGAAGAGAGATAGCAGTACCTCTGGCAGCCATGTTCACTGAGTCATTCAACACAGGGGTGGTACCAGAGAATTGGAGGAGGGTACACGTGGTTCTTCTATACAAATCCAGCAGTAGAGAGGAGGCAGGGAATTATAGGCCAGTCAGCATCACCTCAGTAGTGGGGAAAATCATCGAGACATTGCTTAAAGAAAGGATAGTGGTGCATCTAGAAACCACTGGAGCCCAGGACCATAGGCAACATGGATTCACAGTGGGGAGGTCATGTCAGACAAATCTGGTTGATCTCTTTGACTGAGTGACAAAGGAAATAAATTAGGGTGGGGCAGTGGACAACACTTACCATGACTTAAGCAAAGCCTTTGACACTGTCCCACATAGGACGCTGATAAAATAGCTAAGTAGGCTGGGCATAGGGGAAAGGATGGTAAACTGGGTTAGAAACTGGCTAACAGACAGGAGACAGAGAGTGGTGGTAAACAGGGTGCAGTCTGGGGAGAGGGGGTGACCAGTGGGGTGCTGCAGGGATTGGTCCTGGGGCCAGTCCTGTTCAATGTCTTCATTAGCGACATTGCAGAAGGGCTGAAGGGAAAGATCTACCTGTTTGCAGAGGACACCAAGATCTGTAACACAGTGGATACCTCAAAGGGGGGTGGAGAAAATGAGGAGGGACCTGGGGAAGCTTGCAAAATGGTCCAAAGACTGGCAACTGAAGTTTAATTCAAAAAAGTGCAACATTATGCACCTGGGACACAGAAACCCTGGGGAAAGCTACAGGATGAGGGGAGGGAGTTGCTGACAGTCACAAAGAAGGAAAGGGACCTGGGGGTTCTTATTTCAGATGACCTGAAAATGTCAAAGTGGTAAGGCAGATGGAATGGCCAGTGACATGCTGGTGTGCATAGGCAGGAGTATCATCAGCATAAGGAGGGAGGTAGTGATGACATTATATAAAATCATGGTCAGGCCTTACATGGAGTACTGTGTGCAGTTCTGGAGGTTGCACCTTCGTAAGGATATTAACAGGCTGGAGATGGTCCAGAGAAGGGC
Organism: Neoceratodus forsteri; assembly: GCA_016271365.2. Taxonomy (NCBI): domain Eukaryota; kingdom Metazoa; phylum Chordata; order Ceratodontiformes; family Ceratodontidae; genus Neoceratodus; species Neoceratodus forsteri. The sequence continues at coordinate 766,855,879 of CM057451.1, forward strand.
GAATGAGATGGTACAGAGCTTGCAACACAAGACTTATGAGGAGAAATTAAGGGACCTCAATATGTACTCACTGGAAGAGAGGAGGGAAAGAGGGGATATGATAGAAACATTCAAGTACCTCAAGGGTATAGGTATAACTACTGAGAAGCAGCAGACAGCTGCTATAGAGACATGTGCCAGCTTCTGTGTGATATTCTTTTGTTCTTGTACATCTGTAATCTCCAGTATTTCAGTAACCACATGATCACAATGCCTTCTTTAGGCAATTTTATGGTGGCTGATGCCTGTGTCAAATGGCAGACAGAGGGCTCACCGGATCATGTTGCCATTTGAAAAACTTCATAGAGTGTTCTTTTACTGGTAAGCGTTTTGGAAAGCTAGTGAAGGGCTCACAATTGTTATTATGAATTTATCTCCTTATGTCTGTCCCCTTTGGTCCTCCCATCTCCACACTCCAACAGACATCAGTGCCAGAGCTGCAGCCTTCTTCTTGCCAAGATGGTGGGTGGGCAGCTCCCTTCACAGTCTGTGAAGTCTGACGTCTTTCAGTGCTACTTATTGGTAATCTTCCAACACAGGCGAGGCACTGCCAGACCAAAACTAACTCAGGACAAGCTGCTTTCAAAGTGGGGAAGAAATGAAGTGAGCAAGAATCAAGTTCTCATTCAGATGTTGCATCTATTTTAAGATCAGCATACTGGTGTGGACACTGCAAATAGAACCCCAGCTCTTTAAGCAGCCCTATGAAGAGTAAAGGCTTCTCGAAGCACTGGAGTTCTGTTTATTGTACTGTAAGTGGGCTGCATCTAATTCGGGAATTTACTGTACCTTACATCTGGATGTATGGTAGGCCCAACTATAAATAATAAACACTGCAGCTGAATGAACACATGATGCCATAGAAACAGAATTTGTCAGCAGAAAAGGACTGCTCAGCCCACCCAATCTGTCCAGGTGTTCTCTACCTACTTGTAACTCCTGCCTGTATACGTTACTGCATGTCTTAGTCTGCCTGTGTCCACCACAGCCTGCTTGTGAAGAAGCTTGCTCAATGGATTTTTCCTGCAATAAACTTGAGCCTACTCCACTTCCATAGCCCTATTGATCTCTGTTGACCCCCTCCTTCCCCTTTTTCTAATATACTCCTATGTTTATATCCCATACATGCTTCATGCCTCTTATCATTTTAGCTTCCACCACTTCTCCTGGCAGTCTGTTCAAGTCGTCTACCACCCTTTCAGTAAATAAATATTTCTTCACATCTATCCTGAACTCCTCCCATTCCCCCAGCTACATTGTATGTCGCTTGGTTTGGGTGCTCATCCTCATTTGAAGGAAACTCCCCAACTGTACCTGGTTTACCCCTAGGAGGTACTTTGTAGGTCTTGATCATGTCACCTCTCGTCCTCCTGTCTTCCATAGTGTACAAGTTGAGATTCTTCAGCCTTTTCTTGTAGGGATTCCTGTGAAAATCCTGAACCATTTTAGTTGCCCTCCTCTGGAAAATCTGCACCTTATGTCCTTTCTAAAGTGTGGACTCTAAAACTGGACAAAGTACTCCAGCGGGAGGTATACCAGTATACCAGGGAGTGATACCATGGCAGTATAACATCCCTCCTCCTCCTACTGGAGATGACACTCTATATGCACCCCAGAATCCAATTTGCTCTGCTCATAGCCTTGACACACTGTACTGTCATCTTGAGGTCCTCTGATATAATAACCTCAAGGACCCTTTCACATTTAGTGAGTATCAGTACCTCCTGTCATCCTATACTCAGCATTGGAGTTCCTATGCCCTAGGTACATGATTTTACACTTGGCACTGAACCCCAACTAAGTAAGAACATGGAATTGATTTGAATGAGTTGCTGGCTTTTAAGCAGCTTTTCGGGGCATGTGTATGCGTGTTTTGGGGGGAGCTCTGCTATTATAACTATTAGCTTTTGATTTTGGCCTCAAATCAGGTGCACTCCTGTAAACAGATAAAACATGTTTAAGAAAGACTAGTAAGAAATGTGATAAAGTGTTTGTACAGTACATTAGACTGGGCTGAGCTTGCAGACAGGAGAGATAGAAACAAAGACTTTGACAGCAGATAAGGACTGCTTGGCCCACCTAGTCTGCCCATTTCCTTACATGCAGGATAAGCTGCAGATCCTAGTTATCCAACAGCCTATTTCTTTCTAACCCCACAAGGATTGACTTATGTCTGTCCGATGCATTCTCCCACAGCTTTAGAGCCCACAACCTCCTCAGAAAGGCTGTTCCATGCATCCACCATCCTCTCTGTGAACAAATACTTCCTCACATTGCCTCTGAGCTGTCCCCCCTCTATCTTCAAATTGTGCCCCTTGTTTTTGCACATCTCTTTTTTTCTGAAAGATGCTGCCCTCTTGGATTTTGTTGATTCCACTGATAAAAGTTTCTATCATGCCCCCCCCCCTTCCTCAAGGGTATACATATTAAGCTTGTAATCTGGCACAGTAGACCTGTTTGGCTGTATTCACACCCACATGACATACCGTTATGCTGCTAAACACCTTGTATTCTTCAATTGTCAATTATACCATATTTTGCTCCGTACCACACTACCAATGTTGCTGTTACCTTGTGCCATTAATGCGTGTCTGTTTTTATTAATCATGCGCTGCTCTGTATGTACCCTCTTTCTGTATTACCTGTATTTTTCTGTTTTATCTGTATTATTCTGTATTTCCTACCATTGTTGATGAGGTACCTTTGGAAATGAGCCTCTGGCTCAAAGGTTGTAAACTGATTGCATTATAAATAAATAAATAAATAATAAGCTTGTTTAGTCTCTTCTCATATGGCTTCTCTTTCAGACCCTGCACCATTTTAGTTGCCCTCCTCTGAACTGCCTCCATTCTGTCTATGTCCTTACAGAGATGGGGTCTCCAGAACTGGATGCAGTACTCCAGATGGGGTCTCACCAACTGTCTGTACAGAGGGATAACAACTTCCTGTTTTCTGCTGGTGATGCCTCTCCCTATACATCCCAGTATCCCCCCAGCCCTTCCTACTGCCTTCTCACATTGCTTTCTAACCTTAAGGTCATCTGATACGATTACCCCAGGTCCCTTTCCATTTTTGTTGTTGTTACTACCCTCCTCCCATTGTATAATCTTGCCCTGGGTTTTTGTTTCCCAGGTGCATTATTTTGCAGTTCTTTGCATTGAATCCAAGCTGCCATAGTTCTGACTATTCCTGCAACCTTGCCAAGTCCCTTGTCATCCTTTCCACAGCTCCTTGTGTATCAACCCTGCTGCAGATGTTTGTGTCATCTGCAAAGAGGCATAATTTTCTTTCCAGTCCCTCTGCAATGTCACTCATAAAGATATTAAAAAGGAGATGCAGTCTGTTCCTAATTAATGAGCTTCCCACTGGTCACCTGTGAGCCTCTTATGGGCCAGAGCTTACTACACAAGCATTTGTCAATGCCAAATGGTTGCTTGCTGGCATTAGCAGTGGAAGTGCAGGAGTTAGACAGACGGCACCCTGATTCTCAAAGCCCTGTGTCGGACGCAAGGTGCCTGCGGTGAACAGATATGGTCCAAGGTGCACCTTGCGTCTATGATTGCCCTCCATGTGATTCACAAAGGTGGCCTGCATCGACCGCAGTCCACCTGCCCCAAACAGGGCTTGTACCTGCAATGCACTGCGGCACGGTGGTAGGGGGACTGTGGCTGATGCAAGCTGCAGCCGGTGATTCAGAGACATCACCTGGCGGGAGAAATTCTAAGTGGCCTTAGGCCAGCCAGGGCAGCCATAAGGGAACTTAGACATTCTCCCCTGGGTGACATGCCTGTGTGCGGCACACCATGGGTGATGGTCTACCCACCATACACCTCAGAGTGTGGCCCTATATGTGTGGCCCCCATCCTAGTGGTCCAATGGCACCCCTCACAGCTCCCCAATGCCACCTATGTACCATGTTGGTACCCCCATCCTGATGCAGCTCTCCCAATCCCCAATGCCTGCCCCATCGGTGCTATTGCAACACCAATGTATGGTGGTACAGTGCCCACCCATGCCCCAGCAGGTGGTGCCCAAACCCCCAGTACACCAGTCCAGAGTGCTCCCCAGTGTCCAGCAAATCCCAAAACTCACCTCCGTGGCCAGGCGCCAGTTGCACCAAACATGGTGAGAGGACATCGACCCACCAGGTTGGGTCCACATGTCCATTACCTAGTGGAACAGGGGGTCCTGTGTTAGTCTCTGGTGGCCTGCAGTGGACCGGTGCAGTGTGCCAGGGGGTTGCTGCAGGGTTCCAGTCATTGCTAGCATGGGGACTTAGCCACTGGGACCCCTCCTGTATCTGAATCAGGTGCAGGGTCCCTGGTGCACCAGGCATTGGTGCAAGGTGCTGCTTGCCACAGCTTGTGCCAGATGCAGGCCCCTATGAGAATCAGACCCATGTAGTATAGGAATGTCAGTGAAGTACTGAACTGACACCAACCCTACCCCCACCCTGCAGAGATAGGTAGGTGTCGGGGTGTGCCTTTGGGTCATTGCCCATAACGGTCACAAAATTTCCTCTTTCTCTACCCTGCAGACACTGACAAGTGTCGAGGTGTGCCTTGGGTGTTTAGGCTTTACTCATCTCATTCCATGAGGAAACATGCTGAAATTGGTGCAGTATAGGAGAATGGGATGGATTCTGGGGCCAAAGAGTCCAAGGCGCACCTCGAAGCCTGTCACTGGCTGCAGGGTGTGGGTGGGGTGGAATGGCATGGGCATTACTGTCGACAATCCCAAGTCACATCCCTGATGCCTGTAGGGCATTATGGTTGAAAACCCTAACACCCTGGGCATTTCTTGGTATTTTTACTCCAAGTTTTGAACATGGACTTTTTGTGATCCCACTGCATGAACAGAGACACTATCAGTTTGTTAGCTGAAAGGTGATTTGCACTGATGACTGCAGTATTTGTTACAGGTGCGAATACATATTTCGAACAGGATGTGAAAATAACAGCTGTACTGTTCATGAGGAGGTGTAAAAATGGCAATGTTGAAAATCTGGAATGAAAATATAAAAAAACTGGTAAAGTCATGAGTGTGCGTAGAAACTGTGCAAAGCACACCCGTAATGTAATTAGTTTGGGGATTTTTTACAGCAGTTTCAACACAGGAATTTTGGGACCTCCGCTCATGAACAGTGTCACTGTGATTTTCTTAATCTATCCCAAACACTGATTTCCCATAGCGACCATGTTATTCTGCACTGGAAGTGCGAAAACACATTTCAGCCAGGTTGTGAAAAATGACAGCTGTACTGTTCATAAGGAGGTGTGGAAAAATGGCAATGTTGAAAATCTGGACAGAAAAGATTACGAATTTGTGAATGTACAAGAGTGCGTGGAAATTGTACAATGTACACTTGTAACACAGTCATTTTATGGACTTTTGTCACCAAATTTCCAACATAGCGAGTTTAAGATCTCTGCTCATGAACAGTGTCACTGTGATTTTCTTAATCTGTCCCAAACATTGATTTCGCACACCGACCACACCATTGTATGCTACATGTCCGAAAACACATATCAGGTGAAATGTGAAAAATGACAGTTGTACTGTTCATAAGGAGGTGTGGTAAAATGGCAATGCTGAAAATCTGGAGTGAAAATATTAAAAATACTCGAAGTTATGAGGGTACGTAGGAACTGCGCAACACACTGTCGTAAAACAGTCATTTTGGGGAATTTTTCACCAAATTTTCAGCATAGCCATTTTAACACCTCTGCTCATGAACAGTGTCACTATGATTTTCTTAATGTGTCCCGAGCATTGATTTCACACACCAACTGTGCCATTGTGCGCTACATGTGCAAAAACACATTTACGAACATACGAAATTTGCCAGCAGATAAAGGCCTAGAGGTCTATCAAGTCTGCTCAAATGTGCAGCTAGCATCCCTTATTCTGCAGCTGCCCCTCCCTTCCATCCTTCCCCTTCATTAACCCTCCCCCTTGTCCTGCCCCATCCTCGTTTGAAGCAGTCCACTGTTCTACTGCATACCACTTCAGCAGGTAACGCATTCCACCCAGCCACCACCATCTCTGTAAAAAAGTGTCTCCTCATCTCCCTCCTGAGCCTTCCTTGCTCCAGTCTCATATCATGGCCCCTGGTGGCCCTCCCCTCCCTTACTTTGAACAGCCCCTCTGTACCCGTCTTGTTTATTCCTTTCATTTATTTAAAGGTTTCAATCATGTCACCCCTGTCTCTCCTCTCCTCCAGTGAGTACATGTTCAACTCCTTCAACCTTCTCTCGTATGATAAGTCCCCCAGCCCCTTGATCATCTTTGTCACCCTGCACTGCACCCCCTCCAGTAACTTAATGTCCTTCTTCAGATATGGACGCCAGTACTGCACGCAGTACTTCAGGTGTGGTCTAACTAATGACCTATACAGTGGCAGAATCACCTCCTCCCTCCTCGAGGATATACCCCTTGCAATACAACCCAGCATTTTGTTGGCCTTTGCAGCTGCCTTCCTACATTGTGCTGAGTTGTTCATTGACCCTGTAATGAGCACACCCAGATTCTTCTCCTCCTCTGTCTGTTAGTCTCTGTCATTTCAGGTGAGATGTGACAAATGACAGCTATACTGTTCATAAGAAGGTGTGGTAAAATGACAATGTTTAAAATATGGAGTGAAAATATTAAAAATGCTCGAACTTATGAGCGTGCGTAGGAGCTGCTCAACGCATGCTCGTAAAACAGTCATTTATGAGAATTATTTCACCAAATTTTCAACATAGGGTTTTGGGGGGCCTACCTCATGAATTGTGACTCTGTCATTTCGTTAATTAGTCCCAATCACCTTTTGGGACACAATAATAAAATGACAGTGACTGAATTCAAGAGGTGGGGTTCCAAGAACCCTGTGTTGAAAATTTGGTGAAATAATTCCCAAAAATGGCTGAGATATGCACCAAAGTTGAAAAAAAAAACATTTATGCCATTATGCAGCTTACTGGCATTTCTTCAGTTCGCGGTTGGCTTTGAAAAGTGCAGATGTGTTCTCGGTCCACCGAAAATCATCACGTCGGACTCCGGAGGTAAGTATGGGGTGAGGGGGATGTGGGGAGCTGGGGTATGCAGAGGGTGGGCGCGGGTTGGGAGAGGAATCAACGAGGGACCGTTTCCTACTTTACAGGTTTATTTAAAAAAAAAACATCTCGGGAAGGTTTTCTTTTTTACAGGGACATTTTGTTTAGGCATGCTGGGGTGAGCTCCCAGCATGCGACCTGACTGTATGAGGGGGCTGTAGCCAACGGGGGACTGGGCACCCCCATCGGCACCTATAGAGTGCTGGGGGCAGGAGGAGACAAGAGCCGATGGGAACTGGGCACCCCCTCAATAGGCAAGATATTGGGGGTGTGAGCATTATGCCGATGGGGAGAGGGCTCCCCCGTTGGCAAAATGATGAATAAGGGGGCATGCCAACAGGTGGATTGGGCATCCCTGTTGGCTCATAGAGGTGCGGGGGGGGAGTGGTGGCAAGAGCCGAGGGGGATTGGGTACCCCCCTCGGCACAGGAGAAATTTGGAAAGGGGAGGATTATGCCGACGGTGAGTGGGCTACCGCATCATTTTTTCTTTTATTGAAGTGCTTCACCAGGAAGGCACACTAAGGGGGGGGAGACCGGCGGCTTGCAGCTCTCTAATTGGCTGCTGCAGTCAGGGAGGCCCCACATACGAACAGCTGATTGTGTACTGATGGGGCACTCCCTGATTGCAGAGGTTCAGTTCCTTTGATGTAGTGGCCTGCTTGTTAACTGTGGTGATCCGGGGCATGATCCTGTATTGGCCAGGCAGAGACCAGCCCCTGAATGGGCTGCTGCCATTCGGCACAACACTGCCGTGCCTCCACAACCTACTTCTGAAAAAATATAATGCAATGTGTTTCTTGCACATGCATGCTAGCAACACAAAAATTGGTTGGTCTTATTATTTTAAATATCCTGCCATTCTTGTTGTATCTCTTCCAGGGGGCAAACCCTTCTATTGCGATTTTGTAGACCAAGTGTCGGAACTTTTAGAGAGACATGGGAAATCTTCTGGCACCCCAACTGCCATCTCTTACTGGAAAAACTCAGAGAACACAGCAAACACTCGTGAAGCCCTTCAAGATTCAGTTAATGAGTCTCCTCGAGCCCCATGCTCTACAATCACCACACAGTCAAGAACTGATAATATTCCTGCAGCTGTGGACAACATTCGTGATTGTACACCTGTTGCCTATGTAGTTAAAAATGCTGTGTCAGCTTCCAAAATCCGGGCCTATTCATCCATAACAAGACAGAGCAAACCAGCTAACAGGACTTCATATTCACACAGATTCACCCAACCTAACTTCTATCTTAATAAGAAGAGACAGAGAAGTAGAAGTAGGGAATCCCAGAATTCAGGAGGTAATACCTTAGGGAAGCAGGTCCCCAAAAATCCTGCACGATCTCCTATTAAGTCCCATCAGGATTCAGCAAATGATCCAGACTGTTCGACTGAAATGTGCCCAGCCTGAATCATCCAGTTTCAAAAGCCCAATGCTCTCAGGAAATACACCCATCTTCCTTTGTGGATCTTAAAGGAACAGTGTCGCCTCAGTGGAAATGTGGTTTGCTGCATAGAAGAATCTTATTTCCTAGATTCTGTGGAGTATCCCCTGCACAACATTTTCATTTTCCAGGCAATTCGTGTTCTGTTTATGCTTTCCTATTTTTTAGAAGTCCACTGCTTATTAAGAATAATGTTTTACTTTTCTCGTCCATGCAGTTAACGTATGCCATATGTTTTTGGCACATTACATTTTTTTTCAGACTGTTTGCCTGCCAGACACCTGTACTTTTAATCCTGCTTTACCAGTGGCTGTTGTTTTATATTTTATTTTTGCCTCCTTTTTGAAATTATATAGTAAAGGTGGCTAAATTAATGTCATTATTCTTTGATGCCATTTAATGGTCAAATTCAGTTTTGCATTATTATTAAGGCTTAATGTTTTTGTTTTGTTTCTTTAGAAAATACTTACGGGGCCGAATATTCAGACTGCACCGGGCAGTGGTGCAAGCCTGGGAGCAGCACAACTGGGCTGCACTGGGGCCAGGACCAGACGATATTCAACGGTGATGCACCATGGCTCAGCACCACTGAATATGGCACGGTCGGTGCACATACTGCACATGGCACAGTGGCACTGTGCCAGCGCAAGCCACAGAGAGGAAGCACAGGGAGGCACCAGCACAAATGCAGCTGTGCTAGACGCATCACCCATGATATTCAGTCAGGGGCATGCAAATGAGGCCATAATCTATGCAAGGCACAAATGGGGTAATTTGCATGTCATTATGGCCCCATTTGCTTGTGTTGCACTTGGCACTCTGGCGAAATGCACCTGGCACCCTACCAGGCTGCTGTCATCAGCGGTTAGCTCCCTGGTGGGCTAGTGTAGCTCCCCCCTCCCATATGCCCGATCGCGGGCAGTAGTACAAATATATCAAAACCTGGTGGCCTAGCGGTTCTCTCCACTGCCCGATAATGGGCGTCTGTATTAATAAACCAATCCCTGGTGGTCTAGCGGTCCCTCCGCTGCCCGATCGTGGGCATCAGTATTAAAAACACATTTCCTGGTAGTCTAGTGGTCCCCCTGTTGCCTGATCATGGGCATCGGTATTAAATAAAGATCTTCTGGTGGTCTAGCAGTCCCCCCGCTGCCCGATCGCAGGCATCAGTAATACAAAAATAATTTCCTGGTGGTCTAGCGGTCCCCGCCGCTGCTCGATCGTGGGCTGCTGTAATTGCAGAATGTAGCCTGGTGGTCCAGTGGAACCTCCCTCCCCACCCTCTCTCAGAGGACCCCCGGCCACCAGGCACCCCCCCGTCATCAGTGGGCAGCAGCACCCTGCCCGCATATCACCTGGCCACCTGCCAAATGACAGCGTACAGTATGATCTATATGCCTATTGGTCCACAGTGTAGACCAGTGGACTTGCAGACCATACTGTACTACACAGGACCAGATATGTGAATGAATGCGTTCATTCACATAGCTGAGTTCTGTGTAGTAAAGTATGGTTCAAGCCCATTGGTCCACACTGTGAACCAATAGGTGTACAGATTATACCTGTATGCTGTCATTCAGTGGGCAACCAGGCAATATGCGAGGGTGCTGCCTCGCCAATGTGCTGATGACAGGGGTGTCGGATGGCCAGGGGTCCTCTGTAGGAGGGTGGGGAGGGGGCGTACCACTAGACCACTAGGCTACATTCTGCAATTACAACAGCCCATGACTGGGCAGCAGGAGGACCACTAGACTACCAGGAAATGTTTTTTTAATACTGATGCCCACAATCGGGCAGCAGGGGGACCACTAGACCACCAGGCAATGTTTTTTGTAATACAGATGCCCGCGATCGGACAGCAGAGGAACTGCTAGACCACCAGGGGTTAGTTATTTAATACACAAGCCCATGATCAGGCATGTGGGGTGGGAAGGGGGTCCACTAGACTACCAGGGGGGTCAAAGTGCTTTTGGATGGTGTTCCCGATGGGCAGGTGGCCACCCACGGCAGGCAGCTGTTGTGTTGTGCCTTGCAATACAGCTGCCCACCTGTGGGTGGCCAGCTTTTGAGCCTATATTTTATGGCTCAGCTTTGAGCACCAGTGTGCAGCGCATGTAGGGGTTGTGCCAGCATATGCACCACACATCCTGGGCTGAATATCGGATGTGCCACATATGCATGGGTACGCCCCCCGGCATCTGTGCCACATAGGATTACATTGCGTCCCAGTGTATCCGTATTTGCACTGCACCGGGCAGCCTTTTCAAGATCCCACCAGGGCACGATGTGGGGTTTCGCCAGCGCAACTCAGTTGCGTCAGGTGCAACCCCCTTTGAATATCCCAGCCACAGTTGGCATGGATATTGTTTACAATGATTACCAAGGTTGTTGCAGAGTATATGGGAAGTATTTGTTTGTTATTCAGGTGTCTTTCTGATTTCTCCTTATTGGGATTGAGAGGTGGTGAAGCAGCTTTATTGTTGTGAACTTGAACTTTTTGAGTATTTATACGAACATATGAACATACGAATGTGCCAGCAGAATACATGGAGTATTGTGAGGCTCAAATAACAGAGGACGCAAGCTTGTCTCCATACTCATAGATTCAAACATGTATATTACTAGCACAGGCTAAAGGGGTCTGCTAATACTTAATAATAAAACCTCGGCTCCCATTGGGGGTTTTGCATGGTTGAAAGGTAAATATTACTTTACTGGTCTAATCTGGCTAATTGGGTTGCATATTTGCATGGCTGCTATGGTGTTACTCGGTGGCATGCAGTACTAAATTGTTGGTTGCAATATCTGTTTTAAACTGTTCTATAGCAGACATGCATTATTAGATTGTTTTGTGATTAATATGGTACCCAGTTGGGAGGCTAACATCTAACGTGCACTTTATTTCCTGTCTGTGCAAGGTTTATATTTGTATGTTTAAAACCCTTTATTCCCACAAGGAAATCTATTTGGAGCACACTTTGGGTTCTGATTAGTTCTGATAAAGGTTACTCTGTGTCAGACACAATGGTCAGGGTGATGATTTGGAACTGGTTTAACACATCACAATCTTATTCGTGTTTACACTGATGGCATTATACCATTACACATTTGTTGCTGGCACTCTATTAGTGGAGGATACTTCCTTTGTACAGTGCTACAATCAGGAATTTTCTATTCTAAATAAGTATTGCATGATATCTCTTCTAACTTTAACAGGCGTGGTAGTTTGGATATATCAACTACTTACACCACCAACCAGAACTTGGTTACTGGATCTGGTTCTTAAAGTTTCTGTTAAAAGTCATCTGATATATTTACAGCCCACGCAGAGATTGTATGGCAATAAGCTATATACATCCTAACTTTTCTTTTTCTTTTGTATTTTTAATATAGTTTGTCTTTATTGTATAAACATAGGTAAGTGTTACTTAGGCCTTGCCTAAAGTCTTTTCATATATACTTATTTTACAACGTTGCCTTACTGTTGCATTTTAAAGGGTTCATTATTATTATAGCTTAAGGGTAGGTGTAGAGGTGTTTCCTAGGAGTACATATTTAATTTAGGATTCTCTTAGCAAATAAGTGGACATGTATTTAACACAAATGGTTGTAACTAAACATTCTCTTAGAATAATTTCCTGGAACATACAAGGTTGTAATAAGCTCATCATAAGATCTAAAGTTTTGACATACTTAAAACAATGAAAGCTGATATTGCCTTTTTACAAGAAACACACTTAACAGCAGAGGAAACTGCCAAACTCAAGAGGTCGGTTGGGACAATATATGGCAGTTCATTTAACTCTAAAATTAAGGATGCCTGTATCTTATTCCATAAACATCTAAATGCTGTGATCCAGTCCACTGTCTTAGATACAGATGGTAGATTTATTATTGCTAATGTTAAAATAGAAGACAGAATGTTATCCTTGGTAAATATATAAGCCCCTAGTACTAATCAAGCTGTGTTTTTCACCAGTGTAGAGGGGGAACATTTTTAATCATGTCACTGGAGATATAGTCCTTGCTGGGGATATGAACACTGTTATGGATGCTTTTACCGATAGTACATATTCATACCCACTTGATCATACCATCTCCTCAAAAGCCTTGAATGGTCTTTACAATGAATTTGGTTTGATTGACACTCAGAGAATAATGAATCCTAAAGGGAGAGACTATTCCTTTCTATTCAATCGACATGGTTCTCACAGTAGACTAGATTATATTTTTATTGCTAAGTCCTTGCTACAGGGCCTTTCTGCAAGTCATATTGGCAATATTGTCATGTCAGACCACGCCCCTGTGTCTATTAATCGGTCTATTGATATTACTATGCCCTCTGAAAGAAGCTGGAAATTTAACAGTAGTTTACTTAATTCTCCCGACTTCCCGGGCTGGTTAAAGGAGGAAATTAAGTTGTTCTTCCAACTTAATGACAACGGAGAAGTCTCGACTTCTGTTCTACGGGATTCCTTTAAGGCTTACATTAGAGGCTGTATAATCTATTCATCCTATAGGAAAAAGTTATGGGAGGGAAAATTGAATAAATTAAAAACAGATTGAAAAAATAAAGAAAGGTTATTTATTTCCTCAGGGTCTAAAGTTCTCTCACTATACAAAGAAGTCATTGATATTAAATTTGAGATTAATACAATTTATAATCAAAAAGCAGAATGTGCTTTATTTAGACTCAAACAAGCCTACTGGGAAGCTGTGGAAGTGCAAGGGAAACTGTTGGCTCACAAACTTAAAAAGCTGTCAGAGGCAAATTTAGTTGCCTCAATAAAGAAAAAGTATGGCAACCAGGTGCTCAAATCTGAACATATTTTGGAAGCCTTTAAAGATTTTTACTTTATTCTGTACAAATCTGGACAATTTAATCAGGCAAATTTAGAACAGTTTTTGAAAGACATAAAGATACCTGTTATATCAGAACAAGATAAATCCAAGTTGAAGAAACACATCACTTTGGGGGAAATTCAAAAAGCGATTCAGTCCCTCCCGGAGGGTAAAGCCCCTGGCCCAGATGGCCTTACCAGCGAATTCTACAAAGCTACAATACAACTGACTGCCCCAGCTTTACACAAAAATGTTTGTGATACTAATGAAACAAGCTTTTGGCCCCCATCCATGAGAAAAGCCACTATTGTGGTCATTCCTAAAAAAGATAGGGACCCTACTTTATGTGGTAATCATAGGCCAGTCTCTCTCATTAAAGTTGACTGCAAACTCCTTGCTAAAATAATCACTAATAGACTAAACTCAGTTATCTCTAGAATCTTATCCATCCTGACCAAGTGGTATTTGTATGCAGACATCGCAGCTCAGATCTTTTTCACAAAATACTACACATTACTCATGAGGCAACGTATAATCCATACTCTCCCATTCTTCTATCCTTAGATGCTGATAAAGCCTTTGATAGGATAGAATGGAAGCATTTAATGGAAATCTTGGAGAAATATAATTTGGGGAGCCACTTTTGTAAGTGGGTACAGATTCTTTACTCCTAAGTATATGCTTCAGTTAAAATTAATGGTATATCTTCCAATAAATTTCAAATACAAAGGGGTACATGTCAGGGATGTCCTCTGTCTCTGCTTTTATTTCTATAAGCCTTAGAACCCCTCCTTATTCAATTTTGCTCTTCCATTTTAATATCAGGGTTAAAATAGGAAAAGAACAGAAAATTTCAGCTTACGCGGATGATATTCTTCTTTCAATAACTAACCCACAGTCTACTATTCCTCAAATTCTAACCATTGTTCAGAAATTTGCCACTTTCTCAGGTTTTAAGATAAACTTTAAGAAATCTGAAGCTCTTCCATTGACTAAGGTTTGTGATAAGTCAATATTTAACTTATATAATATCAAGATTTCAACCCAAAGTATTAAATTTCTGGACATATTTGTCACCCCAATATTTCTCAAATAATTGCATTAAATTTTAAGTCAATCTTAGAAAGGTTGTCAGCAGATTTCTCTAGGTGGGGCAAAATATGTTTATCCTTATAGGGAAAAATACATGCTTTTAATATGATGATAGCGCCAATTATAATCTATCTCCTCCAACATCTACCCATTCAGATCCCCAGAATTTACTTCACCAAAGTTTATACACTAGTTAGGAAATTCTTGTGGGAGAACAAACCCCCAAGGATATCCTTAATCAAACTTCAACAACAGAAAATAAAGGGTAGCTTTGGCCTACCAAATTTTAAATTGAGACATGATGCCTTTATTATTGCTCAATGCATCAAATCTCTCTGGCTAAATAAAAAAAAACAGGATATTCCAGGGTGGGTGTCTGTAGAGCAGGTTCTTTTAAAGGGTAGCAACCCAAGAATAGTTTTGTTTTCTGATTCAAAAATTTTTTTCTCTTCTAATCCGGTTTTCAGTCAAGTATACAGTTCTTGGAACTCAGTGGTCTCCTCATTGGGTTGGTCCCCCAAAACATCTCCACATCGTTCTTTATGGGGGAACCCTTTAATTAAGGTCAAAGGTAGGCTTATAGTTTGGTCAAACTGAAAATCTGCAAATATTGCATTCATAGAAGATATTCTAGATCCTAGTATGTCAATGTTAATGTCTTTTCCTCAAATTTTTTAAAAATATAAACTCCCCGGGACAGAATTTCACAACTATATACAGCTTAGAGAAGACCTAGATAAGAATGGCTCCTTCAGTCCTCAGCTCCATTGCCTAGACAAAATCTGTTCAACTAACAATGGTCATAAAAAAATATATTCTTTATTGCTTGATTCTTGCCCTGATCCAAATCTGTCACTATTAGACAGATGGCAACAAGAACTGAATATATAAATTTCACTTGAGGAGTGGCAGGCAATGTGGAGTATGATTTTGAAGGCTTGTAGAGAATCTAAGGGCAGACTTACACAGTTCAAAGTTATACATAGATGGTATTGTACATCCAGCAAGATGTTAAAATTAGGCCTTGCCAATGTAGATACGTGCTGGAGAGGTTCAAAGGAGCAGGGTTCCCTAAACATAGAAACATAGAACTTGACAGCAGATAAGGACCGCTTGGCCCACCCAGTCTGCCCATTGTCCTACCTAATGGATAAGCTGCAGATCCTAGTTAACCTGCAGCCTACTTCTTTCTACCACCACCCCCTAGAATTGCCTTATGACTGTCCCATGCATGCTTGAATTCCATCACTGTTTTTGACTCCACAACCTCCTCCGGGAAGGCCGTTCCATGCATCCACATATTGTGGTTCTGCCCTTGCATTAGATTTTTTTGTGTAAATGTTTTAACAATATGTAATAATGTTTTAGATTGCACAATCCACTGTTCAGCCAAATTCGCAATCCTTGGAATTTGCTCTGAGCTTTATAATTTGACAATATGTCAAAACTTATTGGTTGATTACGGCCTTTATTACAGCAAAAAATGTTATTCTTAGACATTGGAATAGCCAAGAAATCCCTATGGTCAAAGAATGATTACAAGATTTGATTATAAGAGCTAGTTATGAAAGAATTGCCTATGTGAAATTGCAATACTTAGACAAATTCCTGGATGTTTGGGAATCATATGTAAATTGTCCACTGACTAGAATTTAATAGTTGTTGTTCCTTTATCCTATGTAGAAATACTCTCAAGTTTAGATAGTGAAGGAAACACCTCACTTTGGTTATTAGATTAGTTGATTTCTAAAGGTAAAGTATGCCATAGGTATTATCCATTATTTCAAAATGTTTACATAATTTAAATTTGTCAATGTGTAAACATTAAGTATCTCTTTAGTTCTGTATGTTTCTGTATTAATATGTGTCATTTATACATGTATTCTTAAGTGTATGGAAAATTAATAAACTTTGAATTATAAAAAAAAATGTTTATATGCATGCTTTCTGGGATACACAGTGCACCCAACTCTGTTTGAGCACCACTTTGTCCATTCTGTACCTTTTTAGGACACTGTCTAGCAAGATGCCTCTGGTTGTTTGCAAAATCAGCAATCATCATTTCTTTTATCTGATAAATCCTTTCTTTGTAACCTGGAGCTTCTCCCTTTCCTGTGGAGGCTGTGAGGGTTTTAGCTGCCCTGACAGCACGCTTTTCCCTTCTGCGCTGCCACGCCCGCCCTACTCCCATTTAGATTTGGCCTGTACCTGGCATAGTAATCCAAGAGCTCAGCACCCTGCTGCACTGTTTTGAGATCTCGGTCCTCCAACCAGATTTATTGCTCTGCTGGGCAATTCCAAAAGAATTGCTCCAGAAATACAACCTCCTCAACTTTCTCTACAGAGTTTGCTTCTAATCCCTCCCACCAATGTTTTATATCTGAGGTACTTTTTCTTTTCCTTTTGATTAATTAGATTGTTTAACTGATGTTAGTAGATGTGATATGTGGAACAGTTCTAAGCCTGGCAGCTGACATATCTACCACTATTGCCCTCACTACATCATCAGCATTATTACCTCACTGACTGTGACTTCACTGTTGCTTAGGAACAGTCATTCAATGACTGCCATGTCATTCACTTGTGATGTCACTTTCAGTGAGTTCACCATGCTGATAATGTAGTGGGGGGTGATGCAAACTGATGAGTCAGCTGACAGGCTAAGAGCTGCTCCACACAACCAGCACAATATTATCACATGGAAGACTTTCTAATGAGCAAAAGAAAAAAGAAAAATGCTTCAGAAATGAAAAGTTACAACTGACTACTTAAAATGTGTATCATTTTCCTGTCTTTCTGCTTTGGCTCCACTAGCTCTTTAAGTTTTGCAGCCACCAGCCTGCAAGGCTAGTGACTTGAAAAATCCATTAGCCCCACAGACATTTCTGCTGGCCTAGCTGATGTACTTACTGAAATATTACCTTTTCTAATACAAGCCCTCATGGCTACTTAAACATATCATTGACTTCCCAAAATAAAATCTAACAGCATAATATATTTTAAGATAAAAACGTGCATATGGACAGTCCACTTCAAACCTTCGTTATTAAAAAAAACACTAGCTTACTCCAGCACTAATCAGAGATGGGACAGAGAAATATGAGATCATTACAAATACAAGGATGGCTGCTTGAAACTTAAACACTCAGTTTATAAATGCTGTTACAAATATAAATATATAGCATGGATGTTACTGAGGCATGTAAAAACAGAAAGGTTGCAGGGATAATCACCTTTACCAGATGAATAAATACCATTTTCCAACAGCGAGAAAGAGAGAGAGAGAAAGAAAGAGAAAGAAAGGCATACATACATACACACATTACTTTCAACAGCTGGAAAAGCACAGAGCTGTGGATACTTGAAATTCCTAAGCTGGTATGAAAAGGAGAGGTCAACATGTTGGGCTGCTACATCAAAGACAACTGCAAAGCCATGATTTAGTCTGCTTTTTGTTCTGAAGTAGATGCACATTCCACTCACCAAGCTAAAACTCTGTCATAATTAGGCTGGCTGATAACTGGTCTACTACAGACTTGCCCATTAAACACTTCTCTGCATTGGAGGGACAGTATCACACCCCTCAAAAGCCACTATCACAGGAAGATGTTTGCTTACTGCATGCAAGCACGCATGGAAAACATAAAAAGCAATAATGAAAAAACAACAGGAACTGGCCTGGAAACAATGGTGCAGCAGAAAAATAAAATCTGTAAGTCAGAACCCTTTAGTGCCTCTCTGCCACCCCCTTTCCCAATGTAGATATGCCCAATTGTTTCCCAGACCTCCAAATTGCACTTAAACTGCATAATAAGTGCAGACGATACAGCAGTACTTTGTTTTATGCATTTAATGTTATGTCTAATTCAAACAGAGCACAATATTTATATTATGACACCTGTAGGGGTGGATATTAGACAGCAGGAGTAACCAAAATCAGCAGTCAGGGCCCAGAATGCCAATCCCCTTTCCAATCAACTTGTAAGCCAGGGCTTACCTGATGTGTGCCTTCCTACACCCACGTCTGTGAAAACTGTTTCTTTGGTAAAACAACCCCCATGAAGCATATCAGAAAAGGGGACAAAAATGAAGGACATGATGAAGAGGGGATTTTAAAGATACACATATTCAAAATGGTTTTCCATCAACTTTAAACTTAAACCACAAGGCTCTGTTCTTGAACTTATCTGATTCTCTATTTTTCTAAATGACTTTCCCAAAGCCTGCTCCTCAGCACACATACATACGTATATGGGCAATACAGTAGTGTTCCTCCATGGCCCATTGTCCCTAAGCTGGAATCGAACAACAAAAGGGAATTTGACCATGTCCAGCATTGGTTTTATGCAAACCAGATTTACATTGAACACTAAAAAACTGGTCTCCATGACCTTTGCCAGCAGGCTGGCTGGCCAGGACCACTGCAACCCCTGTCTACTCTATCCTGGATGGTGTTTATTTGGAAACAGTACCCTACTTTAGATACCTTAGTGTCTGGTTGGATCAGCACCTCAACTTCCATAGACATATTGATGTTATTCACTTTAAACTCCTCCCAGTATTGGGTAAATTATATGGGAACAAGTCCTGCATCCCCCACCCTGAATGTTGTGCTCAAAATAATCCTCTCGAAATTTGACTGTGAGGATGAAGTTTGTAGTATATGATTAGTCTTTGTCCTGCATAAAAAACAACTGCTCAAAATCCTTGTTGTGCAAATTCTAAACTGGCTGGCAGTATAGCCTAAAGGTTAGAGTAACGAGCTGAGAATGACCTTGGTACATCCAGCAGACTTGGGTTTGATTACCACAGCCACAGTGCTCATGGGTAGCTCATGAAAACAAGGATTGTGCCTAGGGGGCCTTACCCAGATACTAAAAAAAAATAAAGAAGAAGAAAATGATATAGTATAGCATTGTTCTATATAGAAATTCATCCTTTTCAAAATGCTGTTGTACCACAGTTCAAAGGTCATGAAATGTGATTGTACCCTTCTGTGGTAGAACAGCATTCTAGAACCTCTAGAGAATGCACAAGTCAGTTTCACTGTGAAAGAGAAAAAAAACACAATATACAGATTCCACATAATACTATACATTATAAAAAATACAGGATATGCAACTTTATGTATGCATAACCAGTGTGCTCTGCCACCTCGGGGTTCTGATTCCCACAGACCTCTCAAGCTTCACTCTTAGGGTCAGAGGGTATCAGAACCCCTCTGTGGCAGAACACACTGGTTGTGCATAGTTGCCCATCATTTTCTATGTTCTGTGCATTTTGAAGTTTTGTTGTGCACATTCTGAGCAGTTGTTCAGCACAGTTCAAAAGGTCATAACTTTTTAAATCCTTCATTCATCCACATCCAGCTGCTTACCAACCACACAGTGCCTAAAGTTTTACTTTGTAACTGTAAAAGGTCTTTAAATTAAATTTCAATCATAGAACAGTTCAGAGAAATGGCAACGTTTTTTGTTTTTACTTTGGGGATGCTTCTATAACTCCTATGTAAAAAAAATATATACTATATAAAATAAAATATGGGCAACTAGACACAACTGGGCATGTATTTCCATCTTATACTGGTTTATACTAGCTAATGGATGGAAGAAGGCATAACTGCCCATAGTAACCATCCACTCGCATCAGCAGGTCCAAATACACCCCCTGTTTAGAAAATATTCGGGGACACTGGTTTACCGGGGTTGAGAAAGGGCATATTCCATTTTGCACATTGTAAAAAACGGTATTGTCACCGGTGTCTGCTAAGCCAAAATCCGGTTTTACCGGTATTTGGTTCTCTGTACTATATTTAACAATTTTTAACTCTGCTAACATGCATTTTAGCAATTTTGACCTCCACTATTGCACATCCTTCCATCCTTGTACCAATTTAAAGTTATTTTAGGTACAAGATGTGATGGCAACAGCAGCACTACGGCCCTCATCCCTAAGGTGTGATGGAAGCAGCACTACAGACCCATCCCTCAGGTGTGATGGCAGCACCAACAGCACTATGACCCCCATCCCTCTGGGGTGATGGCAGCACCAACTGCACTATGGCCCCCATCCCTCAGGTGTGATAGCAGCACCAACTGCACTATGGCCCCCATCCCTCAGGTGTGATGGCAGCACCAACTGCACTATGGCCCCCATCCCTCAGGTGTGATGGCAGCACCAACTGCACTATGGCCCCCATCCCTCAGGTGTGATAGCAGCACCAACTGCACTACGGCCCCCATCCCTCAGGTGTGATGGCAGCACCAACTGCGCTATGGCCCCCATCCCTCAAGTGTGATGGCAGCACCAACTGCACTATGGCCCCCATCCCTCAGGTGTGATGGCAGCACCAACTGCACTATGGCCCCCATCCCTCAGGTGTGATAGCAGCACCAACTACACTATGGCCCCCATCCCTCTGGGGTGATGGCAGCAGCAACATCACTATGACCTCCCTCCTTCAGGCATGATGGAAGCAGTAGCACTGTGGTCCCCATCCCTTAGGTGTGATGGCAGCAGTACTACTTTCCCCATCCACCAGCGGTGATGGCAGAAGCACTACAGCCCCCACCCCTTCGGTGTGATGGCAGTAGCAACAACACAGTCCACATCCCTCAGGGGTGATGGCAGTAGTGACAGCACTATGATCCCCTTTCTTCAACACCCACACCCCACATGCACAAGTTACAAATGACTTGGTCTCTTTGCTTGTTAGAACTCAGATGTGAATTAATCTGAACAATCACCACTAAGGTGGACTACCTTTGTTTTTTCCTATCTATAATTTAACTGCCTGAATTGGATTTCTGCCTGTGACACAGCTGACCAGGGTTAGGAAACAGACTTAGGTGTTGGAAGGCCAGCTGGTGGGTGAAGGCTTGATTGTCCAATGACCATGCACCTTCTCCTGGGAGGGAGGCTGGGTTCATGGCTCAGCATTTGCTGGCCCCTGGTGGAGGCCAGAGGCACAACATGTCAGCCCTCCCTGCAGGAGGGAGCATGATGGACGTCGGCTTGTGCCTTGACATCACATGGCCGGTCAAGAAAATAGGAAAACACCCGCTGGCCAACCGAAGGACAGCTGTTGGTCCCTCCATAAACTGGAAGCCCCACATGTGTGTCTGTTATGACCCCTGCCATGCTAAGGATACACAGGAAGCTCTTTGTGATAATTCTCCTCCCTGGTAGCTCTCACAGGGGTAGGGCCCACTCAATGAAGGGTTACTTTTGGTTACCTGGTAGCACAGCACTAAAGGGCAGTGGATGGTGGTCGGAAAGGGCCTTGGCAGGCCTGAAGGAGGGATGGCCAGGGGTAGGAGGAGAAAACAAAACTGCTTGAATGTGCTTCTTTGAAATAAAGTGTCTTCACCTAAAAATCCAATGAGTGATTAGTGGAGGACCTTCAAATGGATTCATGCATCTCCCAGACATGTGGATGCTTTTTTTTATTTGGTGTCCATGAAAAGGGTGTCTCCAGTTTTCGTGTCTGTTCAGTGTGAATTGAGCACCACTCTGCCCACCAGCATCATACAGCCCCTGTGGTCTTACCTTCTGTACGTCATTGACTGTGCTTTCAAAATCCACTGGCCAAACATATGTACACTTAAATACTTAACTTTTGCTTTTTGTTGAAGCAGTCATCTAAAACTTTCTGTTGTCACAGAGACTGAACACAGGTGGGAGAAAAGGTGCAAAACATCCAATTCACCTAAGGGGTGCTGACTGTGAAGTCTTTTCACAAGTAGAAAGGCAGTTTCTTCTTTGTGAATATATTTTCATTCAGACTAGTTTTCATTCAAACAACTGAGGATTTTGGATGGCCCTACTGATTACAGTATAAACTTGAATAAGCTAGTTGGTAACAGTGATCCTGTGTTTAGCAATCTACAATCTAGAAGCTCATATGCAAACAATACAATGAAAACCTGACTAAATCTAAAAACAAGCTTATAAAACACATAAATGTATCTGAACACTTACCTTTACCTATACAAAATCATTGCAGTCCAAGTAAAACGCAGACAAATTACATGGTACCCTGACTACTATTCTATGATGTAATAAACATATATTGGTATTTTTTTTATATTCTTTATAAAGCAGGTATGGCCCAATAGGCAGAACTGTCTGTTTTCAGGAGTGACCTAGAAGCACTGGGGAGATTAAGTGACTTGCTTGAGTCGCACAGTATGCAAGTGGTGGTTGTGGGAATCAAACCCAAGACTGCTAGATATACCCAGTTCAATCACTGTTTGTTACTCTAACCACTAGGCATAGGTGATTAAACTGAATGGCTGATTACAACAAAGCAGTGTGGGTGATTAACTTACTGATTCTATATGCAGCAAAGCAGAAATAATGCAAAGCACAGCAGCATTCATTTTAAGATGCTGAAATCTGGGTTGTCCCACTGGCACTGTGGTAGCACTATTGCTTGCAATGCCAGTGACCCAGGGTCAGAAGTGAACTCTGTTTGCTGGAGGTCTGGCCAGGGGAGTAGGATCGAGCACCTGGGGGACTGCTCTCCTCCTCTGGGGAGGGTGGGATGCAGGTCCTGCTGCTTTACCACCACCTGTGTGACCACGGATGGTGGTGCAATGGTGCCGTAGAGTGATCAGGAGGGGAGGACACTAGCCAGGATCTGGAGCAGTGGCATGTCTCTATGTAACCTACCTCCTTGGAACTCCTCTAGTGCAGATGCCCTCAGGAACAGAGAACAGAAAACCACTGTACATTGGTCACTGGCAGAAGGGACCCAGGTGCCCCAGACTTCATAACCAGGCACAATGAGGGACCCACTGAGCTGCCTGCTACACACTAACAGAGTGTGGAGGGGTGACCTGGGGTTCCCTCCCTTCCCACCTGGGGGGGGGGGTACAAACCAGGCAGGATAGGGGCAGGCCCACAGGAGCTCCTGAGCATTACCTGGGGTACAGCTAGGGGATACCCAGCCTAGGGATCTCTGAAAAGTGGAGACTGATGCTGTGAGAAGGGGAAGGGGACATAGAAAGAGAAAATAAAAAAAAAAACTAAAAAGATTCTGAAATCTTAGAGATGCTCTGCAGTGACATGCAATTTCCGTGAGGCACCGGTACAAGAATTCAAAATCCGCATACCAAGCAGGATTCCGTGATTGTTACCGGTGTTACCGGTAAAAATGGAAAACCAGGGTCCCTGAAAATATTCATCCAACTTCCTCTTGAACAGGTTTACATTACCACTCTCTATTATACTTTCTGGTAATTTATTCAAAAATCTACATGTTCTTTGTGTATAAAAGTTAAATCTCCCATTCTTCATTGAAGAATCCATTTTTAATTGTGGTTTATATGATCTTAAACCACTAGGTTTCTGCTGGGGGATAATTTCCTATTCCTGCATTAAATCCCCATTTTCATAATTGTGTACAGCATTAATAAATCACCCCTTACTCTCCTTGTTTCTAAACTAAATAACTTTGATTTTTGTAGTCTAGTTTTATAATCAAGATTTTTCCAACCTAATACCATTTTCATAACTCTCCGCTGGATACCCTCCAATCTATTAATCTCACCCCTATATTGGGGGCTCCATAACTGCGACCCATAATCCAGTAGTGGTATAATATAAATTTTATATAATGAAAGTACCAATGAAACTGACCTGTTCATAAAGGATTTTTTGATGTTCCTAATCATAACATTTATTTTCCTGATCACATGAGAACGGTGCTCGTTAAAATTTAAACCACAATCAATAATAATCCCACAAACTTCGGAATGCACAGAACATAGAAAATACTGGATGGGCAACTATGAGCAGTTAATATTCTTTGGGTGAAGCTACCTGTGGCTGGAAGCTGCAATACTGAACATAGGATTTGCAAGAAAGTGAGTTGTGCTCACAACAGAGGGAGGTGAACCTTACAATTGTCTTTGGCTTGTAGCAGATATTCTGCAGGTGGAGGCTACTTCTAACTGAAAGGTGAAATAAGGAATTTAGAATTATCTGGAAAGACAGTCTTTCAAGCAACAGGAGGAGGTGGATCTAGCTTTACTTTTGTTCCAATTCTTAAGATTTTCAGTGCAGGAAGAGTTTAAACCCTGGGCTAAGAATTTGTCATAAGTCCTGAAGTAAGTGCAGGTACAGGCTGTGTATTTGACCCAGACAAGTGCCCCAGGGGGTGGAAACTGTTTTTTGTGTTTATCTGTTTGTGTCTTAAAAGGCCAGGCCAGACTGTCTCAGGAAGTGCTTACATCATAGCTACTTATCAGCCAATAGCTTTGGAAGAGTCTTACAGACCTCAGAACAACAGTATTATAAGCAAGTGTTTTACAGCAAACTCATCAGAACAGCTAATATTCTTCAGGTGAAGCTGCCTCTGGCTGGAAGCTGCAATACTGAACATAGGATTTGCAAGAAAGCGAGTTGTGCTCACAACAGAGAGAGGTGAACCTTACAATTGTCTTTGGTTTGTAGCAGATATTCTGCAGGTGGAGGCTACTTCTAACTGAAAGGTAAAATAAGGAACTTAGAATTATCAGGAAAGACAGTCTTTCAAGCAACAGAGGGAGGTGGATCTAGCTTTACTTTTGTTACAATTCTTAAGATTTTCAGTGCAGGAAGAGTTTAACGCACAGCTGACTTATTTTGGGGCTGACTGCTTTCAGAGCACAAACCACCAGGCTGTTTTGGAGCTGGGGAGGTTTAGCTGTGTCTGACTTGGATGTCTGGATTTTTCTCTGTTTGATCAGCAGGGTATTTTCTCTGTCAAATTGTTGTGTAGGGCATCTTGCTGACAGGAAGGCACTCATCGCAGCGGTGGGTCAGAGCTTTTAGCTGATTGTTTCGTGAGCGCACAGTTTAGGTCCAACCCCTGCCCACCCCTCACTCCACTCACCCCTGGAAATAGTTCCTTTATACCTGGGGTTCTGGCATCATTTCCTCAAGATTGCAAGGTGCATATCACTGTCATATCCTATGTAGCACACTGCACTGACAATATAAGCATACACATTGTATAATATATATATTTCTATATAACAAACCTATCACACACACACACACACACACACACAAAAAAAATTAGATAAACATGTGGGGAGTAGTGCAATGTAATGGCTGTGGGCAGCAGTCTTCTGGGAGTCTTTCTGGAGGCTGAGATGCTGCCCTATTTGCAGACAACTCTGCCCTGAGGGAGGAAGTTGCCCATCTTCAGGCCACACTAGACAGTAGTAAGGAACCTCCCCAGGCCACACTGGACAGTAGGAAGGAAACCTCCCCATCCAGGGAGCACCAGAGCCACCACCACTACCTCAGAGGTTGCAAAGAGCACAGCAGTTGGACCACAGTGGGCCCAGGGAGGGTGAGGATGGTGGAACAGAGGCACACCCAGTCAGTTGTTCCACTCCACAATCCATACACCATTCTGAGGGAGCATAGCTCCCTATGGATGCACCCGCAGAGGAGACTAAGGAGGTTGAGGACAACTGTCACAAGGGAGGCCCACAGGAAGGAGACAGAGGACACCACAGGAAAGGAAGCAGCTCCTGGTGGGGGACTCAATTATTAGGGGGATAGAACTGGGGGGAGAAGGGAAAACTGAAGTAAGGTGCCTGCCTGGTGCCATGGCTTGGAAGGACAGGAAGCGCATCCTCAGGATCACAAGAACAGCTGCACGGGAGTCTGAGCTGGATGTCATTGTCCACCTAGGGACAAATGATTTAGCTCATCATGAGATTAGAGCAGTGCAGGAGGACTTTGTAGAGCTGGGAAGGGGCCTAAGACAAGTAGCACACACAGTATCCTTCTCAGAGGTGCTGCCTGTCAATGGCATGGGTGAGGTGAGGGTACTTTGCACCATGCAGTTTAATGAATGGTTGAAAAAATGGTGCGGAGCACAGGGTTTGGCTTCATTGAGGACTGGGTTCCACCTGGAGGACACCAGCCTATACTGGCAGGATGGTCTGCATCTGTCCAGGAAGGGAACAAGTCTTTTGAGCAATCGGTTTAAATGCTTCATTGGCAAGCTTTTAAACTAGCCAAGGTGGAGGCACTGATAAGTAGCAGGAAAATCCCAGCCTCTCCTACAAAACAGGGTACTAAATGAGAAAAGACTGAGGTAGAAAGGTCAGTGGGGATGCTGCAACAGAAGGTAAAGCCATTAAAAAAGAGAGAGCAATGAGTACCAATGCCCATAGTCTGGGTAACAAGCTTCCTGAATTAGTGGCCTTGATGGAGGAGGAACATCTGGATATCGTGGCAGTCACAGAAACATGGTACACACAAACCATGACTGGGACGTAAACATACCAGGATACACTATCTACACAGGAGGGACAGGAGGGTAAAAGAGGAGGAGGAGTAGCTCTTTACATAAGGGAAGGAATCAAAGCAACAGAACAAAAGGGTAAACAGGAGGAGAAGCACTGTGGGTAAATTTGAGACAGGCAATGGCACCACAATCCGCACAGGGGTTGTATACAGACCCCCTTCTCAGGGGAAGGAAATGGACAAAGAAATGATAGAAAGTATACTTAGAATGGCAAAAAAAGGGGAGATATTGCTGAGGGGTGATCTGAATATGCCAGATGTTAACTGGAGTGCAGTTGCAGCAGCCACTTCAAAGAGTGGGGTTATTCTAGATGCCCTACAGGGGGCATGCCTTAGACAACTAGTATTGGAGCCCATTTGAGAGGGAGCAATCTTAGACCTGGTTCTCTCAAATGGAGATGGAGAGAGGATCACAGATGTAGAAGTGGGTAGCCATCTGGGAACTAGTGACCATTGAACAGTATGGTTCACAAATAAACACAGCAATAGAGTTAAGCCATACAAAGGCAAAAGTACTGGACTTTGGAGGCTGACTTTTGCCAAATGGGTGAGTACTCTAAGGAATGCACTAGCAAATGGGCAGGAAGGAGGGGCGGAAGAACAATGGGGAATAATAAAAACTGCCATCACAGAGGTAACAAGCCTTTGTGTGAAGCAAATAAACAAAACAAAACAATGTAAGAAACCACTATGGTTCTCAAAGGAAGTGGCAGTGAAGGTTCAAGAGAAGAAGAAAGCATTCAGGAAGTACAAGGAATCACAGAAGGAGCAGGACAGAGAACTGTATCAGTTAAAGCAAAAGGAAGCTGGGAAGGCAGTCAGAACAGCAAATGCCCAAACTGAGGAAAAGATAGCCAACTCTAGTTAAGAAGGGATAAACCTTTTATAGGTATATCAGGGAGCGAAGGAAGACCAAGGGAGGGATAGTGAGGCTTAATGGGGGGGAGGGTGACTGTGAAAAGGCAGAGATACTAAACAAATATTTTTGCTCAGTATTTACAAATGAAGAGGGGAGGTACCTAAAACAAACAGTAGAAACACTCTGGATACAGAAGTTGATACCAGCCCATTTATAGAAGAAAGGGTTAGAAAGAACTCTTAAAACTGAAGGTGGACAAAGCAATGGGGCCTGATGGGATTCATCCTAGAATTCTAAAAAGAACTAATGGTAGAACTAGTGACACCACTGACTACCCTCTTTAACAAATCATGGGAGGATGGGGTGGTGCCTGAGGACTGGAGGAGGGCAGATGTGACTCCCTTCACAAAAGTGGGAGCAAGGCAGAAGCAGGAAACTACAGACCTGTTAGTTTAACCTCAGTGATAGGGAAAATGATGGAATCGCCTCAAGGAAAGAATTGTCGAGTATCTAGAGGCCAGAGGGGCACAGGACCCAAGGCAGCATGGATTCACAGCGGAAGGTCATGCCAGACGAATCTGATAGATTTCTTTGACTGGGTGACCAAAGTAGTAGATCAGGGAGGGGCTGTGGACATGGCCTACCTAGACTTTAGCAAGGCATTTGACACAGTCCAACAAAAGATTAATATACAAGTTAGCCAGCCTGGGAGTGAGTCCCAAGATGACAGCCTAGGTAAAGAATTGGCTGGAGAATAGGACACAGAGAGTAATAGTAAATGGAGTCCACTCTGGAGAAAGGGGGGTTACTAGTGGGGTACCGCAGGGTTCAGTATTAGGACCGGTCCTCTTCAATCTCTTTATAAGCAACATGGCAGAGGGTCTGGAAGGAAAAGTATGTCTCTTTGCAGATGACACAAAGATCTGCAACAGAGTTGATGCACAAGGTGGGGTGGAAAAGATGGGATGGGACTTGGCAAGGTTAGAGGAATGGTCAAATGTATGGCAGCTTAGATTCAATGCTAAGAAGTGCAAGATAATGCACCTGGGAAACAAAAACTCAGGGGAAGAGTACACAATGGGGGGTGAGATACTAACAACAACAAAAATGGAAAGAGACCTGGGGGTAGTCATATCAGATGACCTAAAGGTGGGCAAGCAATGTGAGAGGGCAGCAAGGAGGGCTGGGGGGATGCTGGGATGCATAGGGAGAGACATCACCAGTAGAAAACAGGAAGTTATTATCCCTCTGTATAGACAGCTGGTGAGACCCCATCTGGAGTACTGTGTACAGTTCTGGAGACCCAATCTCCGCAAAGACATAGACAGGATGGAAGCTGTCCAGAGGAGGGGAACTAAAATGGTGCAGGGTCTGCACCGGAAGACATATGAAGAGAGACTTAAGGAGCTTAGTATGTATATCCTACAGGAAAGGAGGGAGAGGGGGGACATGATAGAAACTTTCAAGTACCTCAAGGGAATCAACAAAGTCCAAGAGGGTAGCATCTTTCAAAAAAAGAGGTGTGCAAGAACAAGGGGGCACGATTTGAAGATGGGGGTGGCTCAGAGGTAATTTAAGGAAGTATTTTTTCACAGAGAGGGTTGTGGATGCATGGAACGGCCTTCCAGAGGAGGTTGTGGAGTCAAAAACAGTGGTGGAATTCAAGCATGCATGGGACAGTCATAAGGCAATTCTGGGCGGGGGTGTAGGAAGAAGTAGGCTGCTGGTTAACTAGGATCTGCAGCTTATCCAGTAGGTAGGAAAATGGGCAGACTGGGTGGGCCAAGCGGTCCTTATCTGCCGTCAAATTCTATGTTACTATGTTTCTATGTAATCGTTATCTGTAATGACTTTCTTAATCTTTTCACCATTTAACCAATAATCCCGATTATTATTTAATTTACATGTGTAGAACAGAACATTTGTCCACACTAAAATGCATCCCATTTAACTTAGCCCATTCTTCCACCTTTAACAAATCTTGTGATAACTGATCAGCCCCACTAATTGGGGTTTATTAGCTAATACTAATTAGCAGTGTCAGTGGCTCGGTAGGTAGCACACTCGCCTCTGAGGCCGGGAGATCAGAGGGCTGTGGGTTCAGTTTCCGCATCTGGCACTTGGGTTAATATTCTAGTACTGACACTGTAGTGCAGCATGAGAGGGGTGCTGCACTTCTGAGGTGCCGTCTCTGTCTATCTATGCCATACCTGTGAGTATATTAAAGGGCAAATATTACTGATATTTTTCCTTCTTTGGGACCCAGAATGAGAATATCAAAATATTCTCACTCTAGGTCCAAATATACCTATAGTAAGTCCTAAGTACCTTGTCTGAGGTGCCGTCTTTCAGATAAGATGTTAAACTGAGGTCCCGTCTGCC
The DNA here is from genome assembly GCA_016271365.2 of Neoceratodus forsteri. Lineage (NCBI taxonomy): Eukaryota > Metazoa > Chordata > Ceratodontiformes > Ceratodontidae > Neoceratodus > Neoceratodus forsteri. Next base: position 766,885,950 of record CM057451.1, read on the forward strand.
TGGATTGGTGGTAGTTCAGGTGGATATTAAAGATCCCATGGCACTTATTGAAAAGAGTAAGATAATTTCCCCAGTGTCCTGGCCAAATTTCCCTCATTCACTAAAAATACCACCAACAGCTTAATCTGGTTCAAGGTCAGTTGGCATTCATCTGTATCCCCCTCCACAGGTCGTGCCTGAAAATAGGCAGGATTTGTCTAGTGCGCTCACCCGGTCAACAAAAACTAAATAAATAAACGAAATTTGTATTCACCGTTCCTCCCAATCTTAGTGTTGAGATGACAGCATGGACCTCTCAAGGTTCATATGCTGTTATCTCATCCCCTCGATACAAATACAGCCTTGTTGTGTATGGTTGCCTATACATTATTCTCTGTATATTACTGTACCACCCACAAATCCACCTTGCCCAACTGCACCTCCTCTTCTACTCCTGTCTGTTATTTTGTTCTTAACTGTCTTCTTGCACTCACCACTGCTCTCTCTACTCTAAGCTCTCCCTCTCCCTTCTCTTAAAGGGAAACATCACTTGCATTCTGCTTCCTTCGTAACTAAATACTGGTTCTTTGTCCTCACTTGCTGCCTTTCCTCACTTCTCTCCCTCCTTCACCACATATGGTCACTTAAAAAATTCTAACCACCACCCTTTTCCCAACTCCTTTCTTCAGAGCTAATGCTCTCCTTCACCACATATATTCACTTAAAAAAATGATGACCACCAGCCCTTCCCAACTCATTTCTTCAGATCTAATGGAGGGCATGCCTTCTTCTTTCGACTCCCTTCTATCTGGAACGATCTTCCTCTGATTACTCCTCCTCCTCCCCTTCATCCTAAAGGCCATTTTCCATGACCACACAACACACTCCTTCTCCTGTGTCTAGCTGCAGTACCTAAGGCCCTTTTCCATGACCACACAACACACTCCTTCTCCTGTGTCTAGCTGCAGTACCTAAGGCCCTTTTCCATGACCACACAACACACTCCTTCTCCTGTGTCTAGCTGCAGTACCTAAGGCCCTTTTCCATGACCTCACAGCACACTCCTTCTCCTGTTTCTAGTTACAGTTCCTAATTGTTCTGCAGCTGCTGCAGGTTTGCTTGTTAGCACTGAGAGTTAGGCCTGATGACCCCATGGCACACCCCGATGTCTGTTGGTGTGGGAGGGTGGAGGGGGTGGGGACGGGGTGGTAAGGGTGGTAACCCTAACATCACATTTCCATGTTTTTGTCACTGTGCTATCAACCCAAACTGGGCAGTAACAAAGTTTTTTTGCAATGAATTTCCTTTCTTTTTGAGAAAGTGTAATGTAACTGGTAACTGGTATGTGTGTGTGCGAGTGCGGGCCCTGCGGTCCTTGTGCTCCCTTCATGTTGCCCATTTCTTGCATAATGGTATGTGCATGTGGGAGTGCAAGCCATCTGGGCCCTGTGCTCCCACTTACACATAAGTACGGAGCAGGGGCCAATCGCCAAAAAGGCATTTCTAGGGGGGTGCTGTGATCCTCAGGACACGACTAGGTAAACACAACTGTCAGTGTTTACCTATGGGATTTAAATGGCAGGCATTTTTCTCTCTCACTAACTGGAAACAAGATGGTCACCACACAACAGTAAAAGGGCCATCTGCAACAGTAAAATGTAGTGGCAGCAGCTTTCAAAAGACACATATATTTTTTCCCATTGACGATAATGGGAAAATTAAAAATGTAATAACTTTTGAACAGATTAATATTTTTTCACCAAATCTTCAAAAGGCACATCAGTGACCCAGACTGCATCTTTCCTGAAGATTTCAGACCAGACAGACAAATTGTGTGGGCTATAGCCACAAGCAAAGAAACACACAAAAAACCCGTGTTTGCACGTTTTTTGGTACTCTGCAGCTCCACAACTGCTTATCCAACCATAACACAATTTACCAGATCCAGAGGTCTATGGTGCCCCACTGCACATGTAAACTTTCAGGTAAATTCTTTGTACAGTGGCAAAGTTAATAAAGTGCAAAAACTGGGGTTTAATATGGATGTGGCCAGGCAACCCTAACTATTGCTGCACATAATAGTGTATATACATTTGTTTCTTGCAAAAAGTGAAACAGAATCGACTTTTCTGCTGTTTCTTGCTAATTATAAAAAAAATAAAGGTATCTATAAATGAAACACCACTCATTTAGTAGATATTTTTGTGCTGAACAAATTTCGTGCTCATAGTACCATGCAATAATTTTTCATTTTAAAGTTATTCTCATTCGTTTGTCAAAAAGTGAAAAAAAATGTAATTTTCTTTTTTTTTGCTAATTATAAAAAAATAAAAGGTATCTGTAAATGAAACACTACTCATTTTGTAGATATTTTTGTGCTGAGCAACTTTCGTGCTCATAGTACCATGCTATCCTTTTTTGTTTTAAAGTTATTTGCATTTGAATATGATTAGTACTGCTACTGCATTCGAATATTCTAAATGAGTTCCAAATGAGCTACTTATTTATTTATTTTATTTTATTTAGTTTTTGTTGACCGGGTAAGTGCACTAGACGGGATACAGATGAATGCCAAGTGGCCTTGAACCAGATGAAGCCGTTGGTGGTATTTTTTTTAGTGAAAGAGGAAAATTTGACCAGGACACTGGGGAAATTCCCCCACTCTTTTCGATAAGTGCCATGGGACCTTTAACATCCACCTGAACTACCACCAGTCTAGGCAGATGGGACCTCGGTAAGGTTACCACCTACTGGTTTTTTGACCGAATGATTCGGTTTTCTAGGTCCAGATTCGGTCCTCCTGTTTTCACCATTGCAAATTCGGTTTTTATGGTGGGTCAAGCAGCACATCTTAGATTCCCCACTAACTGTTTCATTTTGTTCTCATCTGACTGTAAGCAAGAGTCTGACATTTTAGTGTGATTGCTTGCTTGCAGTGCATGCTAATCAGGAAGTGCATTCAAGAGCAGGGCACTTAAAGAGCCAAATGTGTCCCTGTCTGCTCATCTGCCACCTCTAACTTCACACCAGCAAATTGGAAGATTATTTACGGGAAGGGTAAACAATACCACCTTAATTAACACCTTCATTTTTCTGAAACCAGAGAGGCACCACATTAGGGTAGCTTCCTGTCCCAGTATGGATTGTACAATGTGTTTCAGAAACTTTACCTGCTAATCCAGTTTTATTCAGAGGTAGTACTTTTTTCAGTCATTTTGAATGCTCACATGCTTGTAAAACAGATTCTGTTAAATCCTTCACCATTTTACTTGCATGGTCAGATTACAAACAAATTCTGATGTCATGCAGGCCTTTGTTTGTATACCAGTCAGTCTGAGAGGTGTAAAGTAGGGCTATTAAGACTATTAGCAGCAAATCAAACTAATCCTTTCCAGGCTGCATTGTGAGTATGGTCTTTGACTGCTGTGATAAGGAATATTTTTATACCTTTAAATGTTCACCATTTTTTCATTTAGGATCTGTCCTATATTTTAATATCTGTTACCCCTTTTGTTGTTAAATTAATAATCTAATATTTTATTTCATTTCTAGCAATACTATGCCTCTCTCTCCTCAATAGTTATTGTTGTCAATTTTCATACTACTTGGATATTCCAGGAAGACCAATCCAGGCCTTTCAGATGAACAGCACAGAATAATGTAGCTAATGTCATGCTAAGCTACAGAAATGAGAAAAGGAAGAGAGAGAGCAGTAGCTGATGAGATGACAGGAACACGGTCTAGATTTGATGGCACTGTAAATTTAGGCAATTTATCTAAAAATTTTCAAAACATTATTATTTTTTTTTTACCAGAAGAGAGACACTAAGCTAAAGCTTGTTTACAGGTGCAACCTGAGAGCACAAGGGAATTAAGTGATTTGTGTAGGGTCACAAAGTATGCAAGTTTGGGCTGTAGGATTCAAACCCTGGTCTCCAGAATTGCAACTCAGAGCTTTAAACCACTGTGCTATACTGCCTCCATGCTACATATCACATATCATGCTATCTGCTATGCATGACTGACATGGAAAACAAAATAGGGTATTTAACAGCATAGAATAGTTCCTACCACTTTTAAAAACTTCTCTGACATTACAAATAACTTTAGAGTAGGCGCAATGGGAGGGACAGTAGCACATCTTAAAATGGCAGATGATATTTGTAATTACATCTGGTCCACCATCACTGGTGTAGTTTATTTATTGAAAGAGTTTTACCAGAAAAGGCCACCTGATCCAAACTAGCCAGTTGTCAGAGGTGTCCTTGTAGTCACTCGATTTGTCAGCTAAGCTGTGTACACAGGATGGAAAGTCCCCTGAACCCCCCTCTCTAACCCCACCAAATGTTAACACACACTGAAATTTAAAATATTTAAATCTAAATCAAATAAACCAAAAATAATAATCATGATCTAATTTAAAGAAGTTGTACACAATGTTGTATCAGCAGCAATTCTGAATAAATCAAGTGATTCAGAGTCCAAGTGATGCCCTCATTAGTCATAAAAGGGGCGGGGTTAGGGGTAGAGTTTGGGGGTGTGGTTTAGTATTCGGTTTTCATCTGATCCAAAGGTGGCAACCCTAGACCTCGGTTTAACGTCTCATCCGAAAGACGGCACCTCAGACAAGGTACTTAGGACCTACTATAGGTATATTTGGACCTAGAGTGAGAATATTTTGATATTCTCACTCTGGGTCCCAAAGAAGGAAAAATATCAGTAATATTTGCCCTTTAATATACTCTCAGGTATGGCATAGATAGAGACAGAGACAGAGACAAAGATAGAGACAGAGACAGAGACAGAGACAGAGACAGAGATGATATAGATATAGATATAAATATACAATAAATTATATTGCCCTGGTTCCATCTGAGGCCTTCTGTTGTGTGAGCAAGGGGGTAGGTCAGACTAGACGGGCCAGGAGGTCATTTTCTGCTGACAGATTCTATGTTTCTATGTAAATATTCTACCAGTAGAACTGAGCAGAGATTTGAATTCTTTTATTTCATCCACAGTAAATATTCCATCTATTAAACGGAAACGTCCATGTAGGATTAAATTTATCAATATTCTTACCAATGGAAATCTGCTTTACATAAGCAATTGACTGAACCCATTAGGACCAGAATTATAAGCCATTTAGTTGCCTCTCCCTTTATAGCTGCAGCATCCATTTTCTAAATCACAGGCACAGGAAATTACATCAGGCGAAAACACATATAGCTGATGAATTGTTTAACCAGGAAAGGTACACTAAGCTGAAGATTGATTCCAGGTGCAACCTGAGAGCACAAGAAAGTTATATGCTCAGGGTCACACATTAATGCAAGTGGAGACTGCGGGATTCAAATCCAGGTCTCCAGGATTGCAGCTCAGAGCCTTTAACCACTGCACTATGCTGCCCTCTCTATGAAGTAGAACTTACGAATGTTGGTTTTAAACTTAAACCCTGTTAGTCTCAAACTGTGCCCCCTCGTTCGCGTGGTCTCGTTTTTGTTAAAGAGGTTTTCTGCTTGTACATTATTTATGCCTCTTATGTATTTGAAGCTTTCTCTCATATCCCCCCTGTTTCTCCTTTGCTTGAGAGAGTACATTTGCAGTTGCTGTAGTCTAGATTCATATTGCTCCTGGTGCAGTTCCTGTACCATTTTAGTAGCTCTTCTCTGTACAGCCTCCAAGCGGTCTATGTCCTTTTTCAGGTGTGGCCTCCAGAACTGTATGCAGTAATCAAGATGTGGCCTCATCAAGGGCCCGTACAGAGGGAATATAACCTCTCACTTCCTACTTGTAATGCCCCTGCCAAAATATCCAAAAATGCTACTACAATATCTTTCTGTGCCACCTTTTTACATTGTCTACCCACCTTTAAATCATCAGAAATAAGTACTCCGATGTTCCAGTCAAAAATTTGTTTCTGTTAATTGTTCACCATCATGTGTGTATGTTTTCCTTGGGTTTTCTTTACCTAGGTGCATGACCTTGCACTTTTCGGCACTGAATTTCAACTGCCAGTCCCTAGACCATGCTTCCAGGCTCTTTAGCTCTGCTTCCATTGCTGCCTTTCCTTTAATTGTATCTACCCTGCTGCAGAGCTTTGTGTCATCTGTGAACAGGCTTACCTTACCCTGCAGGCCATCAGCAATGTAGCTGATGAGGATCGGGCCAAGGACAGATCCTTGAGGCACACCACTGATCATCCTTCCCTCGCTAGACAGTGTTTCATTGATTATGACCCTCTGCATTCTATTGTGAAGCCAATTTTGAACCCATTTGACTGTTTTGTGCCCTAACCCAGAGTGCTCTAGCTGGGGTTAGAGTCAAAAGCCTTGCTGAAATCTAGATAGGCTATGTCTGCCACCCCTCCATGGTCCACTATTTTGGAAACCCAGTCAAAGAATTCGATCATATTCGTTTGACATGACCATCCTACTGTAAATCCATGCTGTTTAGTATGTAGCTGCCTTGTTTCCATAAGGAACGTCACTATTCTTTCCTTAAGTAGGGACTCCATAAGCTTCCCCACAACTGAGGTCAAGCTCTCTGACCAGTAGTTTCCGGCCTCCTCCCTGCTTCCACTTTTGTGCAAAGATATCACTGTGGCCCTTCTCCAGTCCTGAGGTACTTCCCCACGCGCTAGAGACTGTGTGAATAATTTATGGTACCTAAAAGACTATTTGCCATAAGGGTTATTTTTTTGCAGTGATTTACAGGGGACAGGTTGTCATTAATAATAATTCCTAAATCATGTTCATTGTTTGTCCTTCTTAAGGGGATATTATTGAGTTTTTAAGTATTAATTGGGTTGTTCCTTCCAAGATGAAGCACAGTACATTTATTGATGTTGAACTGCATCTTGTTGTTAGTAGCCCATGTCTCAATGAGCTTCAGATCATTTGCTAGAGGCTGATATTTAGCCATAGTGGCCCAGATATTCAAACTGCACCCAAAAAGTGCACAACAGCAGAACAGCGCCGTCATTCGCCCATGCATGAAAGCGCGATATTCAAAACTACGCAGGCCAAGATGCGCCTACGGCCGACGACTGAATATCGCACCACCTGTGCCATAGCGCAACTAGGAAGGTGAGGCTGAGCATATCTGATGCACCATAGCGCAACAAGGGATGTTCAGCTGAGCAGTCCAGATGCGCCATAACGCAACCAGGGATGCCCCCAGCAGCAGGGCAGCAATGCAACAGCACAACCAGGGATGCAGGGGCCCACCACCCATGCCACAGATGGGCAGAGGAACACACAGCAGAACAGACATCATCCCCCCACACCCCATGCACTGCACAACCGGGGAAGGGCTGGAATAAACACTGGCCCATGGAGACCAGCAACAAACCCACAGCTGGGCCATGGTGCCCCATCACACCGCCTGGCAAGCTGTGACCGGCACACAAGAATGGCCGACCACCCCGTACCACACAATCCCACAAATGCAGAGCACACCCTGCACCATGATCCCCATACACCCTGCCCAGGAGTAGCACCCAACAGTGCAGGATACCCCATGCATGCCACCACCCCCACTGTGACAATGCAACCCTGTGCACCATGGAGCCATGGAAGGCAGCCCCACCATGGACACCCTGCAGCGGGCATCAGCAGACAGTGATGCAACAGATGCATACACAGTGCCACCCTGCACGTCCCCCCCCCCGAGGTACAGCTGAGAGATCGACCATGTGTCAGCACACGAGGCACCCGACATGCGACAGGGCATGCCCCGGACCCCACCTCCAGCGGTACAGCACCCTGCACACCCTCCCAAGGACACATCCCGTCCCAGCACTGGCCACAGCAGCCACCACTGACACGCCAGCAGACCGTGCATATCACAGACATGCAAGGGTGTCAGCTACACAGGCCATGGACGGTCTGACAGGGGTGCCATGCACACAGTGCAGGCCCCATGGACCACTGCACACAGGCATCCAGTGCACAGAGTACAACACACAAACCACAGACAGTAACATAGAAACATAGAAACATAGACTTTGACAGCAGATAAGGACCGCTTGGCCCATCTAGTCTGCCCATTTCCCTACCTACAGGATAGGCCTCAGATCCTAGTTAACCAACAGCCTATTTCTTCCTACCCCCCACAAGAATTGCCTTATGTCTGTCCCATGCATTCTTGAATTCTCCCACAGTTTTAGACCCCACAACCTCCTCGAAGGCTGTTCCATGCATCCACTACCCTCTCTGTGAAATAATACTTCCTCACATTGCCCTGAACCACCCTCCTTCTATCTTTAAATTGTGTCCCCTTGTTCTTGCGTCTCTCTTTTCTGAAAGATGCTACCCTTTTGGACTTTGTTGATTCCACTGAGGTACTTAAAGTTTCTATCATGTCCCCTCCCCTTCTTTCCTCAAGGGTATACATATTAAGCTCTTTTAGTCTCTCCTCGTATGGCTTCTCTTGCAGACCCTGTACCATTTAGTTGCCCTCCTCTGGACTACCTCTATCCTGTCTATGTCCTTGCAGAGATAGGATCTCAAGAACTGGACACAGTACTCCAGATGGGGTCTCACCAACTGTCTGTACAGAGGATAACAACTTCCGATTTTCTGCTGCTGATACCTCCCTATACATCCCAGTATACCCCCACCCCTCCCTACGCCTTCTCCACATTGCTAACCTTAAGGTCATCTGATATGATTACCCCCAGGTCCCTTTCCTTTTTTGTTGTTGTTACTACCTCCCAACCCATTGTGTATTCTTCCCCTGGGTTCTTGTTTCCCAGGTGCATTATTTTGCACTTCTTTGCATTGAATCCTAGCTGCCATACTTCTGACCATTCCTCCAACCTTGCCAAGTCCTTTTTCATCCTTTCCATGCCTCCTTGTGTATCAACCCTGTTGCAGATCTTTGTGTCATCTGCAAAAAGGCATACTTTTCCTTCCAGTCCCTCTGCAACATCACTGATGTCCTAATACTGAACCCTGCGGTACCCCACTAGTAACCCTTCTTTCTTCAGAGTGGACTCCATTTACAATTACCTTCTGTGTCCTGTTGTGCAGCCAATGTTTTACCCAGGCTACAACCCTGGGAACCACTCCCAGGCTGGTTAATTTGACTATTAATCTTTTGTGTGGGACTGTGTCAAATGCCTTGCTAAAGTCTAGGTAGGCCATGTCCACAGCCCCTCCCTCAGGTACTACTTTGGTCACCCAGTCAAAGAAATCATGAGATTGAGTCTGATATGACCTTCCGCTGTGAACCCATGCTGCCTTGGGTCCTGTGCTCCGCTGGCCTCTAGGTACTCAACTATTCTCCTTCCAAGTGACTCCATCACTTTCCCTACCACAGAGGTCAGACTGACAGGTCTGTAGTTTCCTGCCTCTGTCTTGGTCCCACTTTTGTGCAGGAGATCACATCCGCCTTCCTCCAGTCCTCAGGTACCCACCATCCTCCCATGATTTATTAAAGAGTAGCCAGTGGTTTCACTAGTTCCTCCTTAATTCTTTTAGAATTCTGGGGTGAATTCCATCAGGACCCATTGCTTTGTCCACCTTCAGTTTTAGGAGTTCTTGCAGAACCCTGTCTTCTGTGAAAGGACTAGGATTGACCCCCTATCAAGAGTGCTTCTGTTAATTGGATTAGACACTTCCCCTCCTCTTTTGTGAATACTGAGCAGAAATATTCGTTCAGTATCCTGCTTTTCACTGCCCTCTGCCCACCACCGTTCATTCTATTCAGCCTCACTATTCCTTCCTTTGTCTTTCCACATCACTGATGTACCTATAAAAGGTTTTATCCCCCTTCTTAACTGAGTTGGCTATCTTTTCCTCAGTTTGGGCTTTGCTATTCTGACTTCCCTCCCTGCTTCCTTCTGCCTTAACTGGTAGAGCTCTCTGTCCTGCTCCTTCTGTGTTTCCTTATACTTCCGGAAAGCTATCTTTTTCTTCCTTACTTTCACAGCTACCTCTTTTGAGAACCATAGAGCCTTTTTCTTTCCTTTTGATTTGTTTATTGCTTCCACAAAAAGCTTGTTGCCTCTGTGATGGCAGTTTTGATGATTCCCATTGTTGCTCCACACCTCCTTCTAGCCTGTTTGCTTGTGCTTTTCTGAGCACTCTCCCATCTTGCCAAAGTCAGCCCTCCTAAAATCCAGTACCCTCACTTTTGTATGGCGACTCTGTAGCTGAGGTTAACAATGAACCACACTGTTTGAAAGGTCACTTGTCCCCAGATGGCAACCCACTTCTAGATCTGAGATCCTCTCACTGCCCCCGTTTGAAATCACGAGGTCTAAGATTGCTCCCTCATGAGTGGGTTCTGAAACTAGCTGTCTGAGGCCTGCCACCTGTAAGGCATCAAGAATGCCCCTGCTCTTGGATGTGGCTGCAGCAAGTGTCAATTAACATCTGGCATATTCAGGTCTCCCATCAACAATATCTCCCTTTCTCTGCCATTCTAAGAATGCCTTCTATCATATCCTTGTCCATGCCCTCCCTGACATGGGGGTCTGTACACAACCCTTGTACGGATTGTGGTGCCCTTTCCAGTCTCAAGGTGACCCACAGTGCCTCCTCTCCTCCTGTTTACTCTTTTGTTCAATTCGTTTATCCCTTCCTTTACATGAGAAGCTTCTCCTCCCCTCTTCTCCCTGCCTGTCTCTCCTGTAGGTTATGTACCCTGGTATGTTAACATCCAGTCATGGTTCTCTGTGTACCATGTTTCTGTGACTGCTACGATATCCAGAGCATCCCTCTTCCATCAAGGCCACCAGCTCAGGAAGCTTGTTGCCCAGGCTACGAGCATTGGTACTCATTACCCTCCATTTCCTGATGGCCTTACTCCCTTTGCCCCATCCTGTTCTTCTTGCCTTTGTCACTTTCTCCATTTACCCCTACCCTTCTCCTATCGACACCTCTATGTTGGTGTTTGCCACACTTACTACCATGATTATTGGGAGGCTAGGTTTCCCCTGCTCCTTTCAATGCCTCCCTCCTTGGCTAGTTTAAATGCTTGCCAATGAAGCATTTAAACCTATCACCTAGGATCCTGGTTCCCTCAGGACAGATGCAGCTCATCATGCCAGTAAAGGCTTGCATACTCCAGGTGGACCCCCAGTCCCAATGAAGCCAAATCTGAGCTCACCAGTTTTTCAACCACTGATTGAATCCCATGGTGTGGAACATCCTAACCTCTCTAACCATAGATGGGCAGCACCTCCGAGAAGGTTACCATGCGTGCTACTTGACTAAGGCCCCTCCCAATTCCACAAACTCTTTCTGCACTTCTCAATCCCTTTCTTAGCCAGGTCATTTGTCCCTGGGTGGACAATGACATCCAACTCTCTCCCTGTGCAGCTGCTCTGGCAATCCTGAGGTTCTGCTCCCTGTCCCTTCGCCATGGCGCCAAGGCAGGCACCTTACTTCCTCTCCTTCCTCCCAGTTCTACCTTCCTAACAATGAGTCCCCACCTGAGTTGTTTCCTTCCCTGCAGGGTCCCCTGCCACCCTCCTGTGGGTCTCCTTTGTGGAGGTTCCCAACATCCTCTTGGTCTCCACTGTGGATTGCCTCATAGAGGAACCACACTTTGCCAGAATGGCATAGGAATTGTGGAGAGGTACAACTGGAGGATGTGCCTCTGTTACACCACCCTCACCCTCCCTGCAGCCCACTGTGGTCCAACAGCTCCTCTTTCTTGGCAACCTCTGAGGGCAAGGCAGTGGCACTGGTGGTCCCCTGGATGGAGAGGAGGTCCCACAAATGCTAGCCAACTCAGCCTGGAGATGAGCAACCTCCTCCCTCAGCCCAGAGGTGCCTGCAGATGGGACAACACACTCCTCCAGAACGTCTCCCGAAAGACTGCTGCTCCACAGCCCCTGCACTGTACCACTCCAATCATGTCTTATTTCTGGCCCATTAACTGTTTTGCAGCCTTCCTCTTTCCTCTGTTTTTTTTCCTCTCTCCTTACTTTCTGCCTGTATTGCCTTTAAGCTCCTGATTGTCCTGTTCTGAGACAAGAATATCCTATATTTCTCAGTAGACCACTTACCTGCTCAGAGGCAGACCTCCAGCAGCTAGAGGGGGCTCGAGAGCTACTCTTGCCCTTCTAGGATGGTGGGTCTTTGGTGGTTCTGTGATCACTCTCTTCCTGCTCCCAAACAGGAAGTTCCTGTTGTCAGTCAAATCCTGTGCCTATAAAAATAGAACTAGCTTTGGGTGCAGGTGGAGGGAAGGGAAGGAGGGCAATATAGTCCCAGCAGAGAAGTCCAGTCACACAGCAGTCCTTTCTCCTGGTGTCTTCTGCCCAGCTATTAGCAGAATCTTTCTAAGGCTGTCTTTAAATGTAGCTTCCTTCTAGCTAAGCCACTCTCCCTACTTACTAGATCTTTCTACAAGTAATTCAAACCTCACAGCTATTAAGTCCTTTCAATCATCTGAGATTTACACCTAGATAACTGTTCAGATACCCATTCAGTTCAGTTAACTCAGACAAACACACACTTTTTTTTTTGTTTTGTTTGTTAGTTTTTCTTTACCCTGAATTAAAGATCCTAGTATAAAAGTTCTTCTTCTTTAGTCCCAGCAAAGAATTCCAGTCACACAGCAGTCCTTTCTCCTGGTGTCTTTTGCCAAGCTGACAGTGACTGATCCCCCTGCCCACACCATAGGCGATTCACCTCTGCACACACACACACACACATACACACCCATGCGTGCATCACCCCGACACCATGCACACCACTACAGCTGAGCACCTGTAGCCAGCTGTAAATCAGAGACCACCACAGTTGTTATAACAAAATGTATGTATTAAAATATAACAACTATGTAACATATTTACAGATATATATATACAAGGGGAGGGCCACAAACCAGGTGGGGGCAGGCATGGGGCAGGGGTGTAGAAATGGGAGAGGGAAGAAGGGGTGTGAGGGTGGGTCCAGGGGGTATGGTTGTCAGGGGGTCATGGAGTGCCTATTCCCTGCCCTGCTCTGCACTCCTGTGGTGCCTCTGGGTTCTCCTCCTCCAGACCCCATGTCTCTCCAACCTCTCCAAGGCTGCCAGGGACACCTCTGCCAGCTGCAGTATTTCCTGTATTGCCCATTCCAGGGCCATCCAGCATTGTCCACCTAGGACAAGGAAGCAGAGTCAATACGTGTGACTGTCCAGTCCCCTGAAGCAAACCCATTGTGCATGGCATACAGCCATGTGCCATGTCCCTGTGATGGTGTGCGACCACAGTGACCATGTCCACAAGACCTGCCTACCCAGGCAGCCACAGCCATGTGGACCACTGCACACACCACTGCCCATGTCCTGCACAGTACCACTGTGGCGTACAGTGAGCTTGGCGTGTGGTGTGAAGGCAGTGGCACAGCCATGTGCCCGGTGCATGCATGGACCACCATTGACGCACTCCCAGACATGCAGTGCCACTGGACAGTGCTGACTGTAACAAGCTGCGTGCATGGCAGTGGTGTCAATGGATGGTGGCCATGCCCGCTGCCCGCCCTGTTACACAGCATGCAATAGTAATCATGGATGTAAGGCACTCACCATCGTCAGGCTGGTCCCTCTGCCTCTGCGGACCTTTGCCCCTCCCGGACTGATGTTCTCCTGCTGGTGCCTCCTCTCCCTCACCAGACGGCGCTCATCTGGGCCTAAGGTGCAAACATGGAGAGAGGAACATCAGTACAATCCTGTAGCAAAGTCCCCCCACCCCCATGTGTGTGCAATCCACAGCCAGACCCACCCCCCCACACCTGATAACACCACCATGACCAACGCTGGATGCCCCTCCCATGTGCTGGACACATGCAACTGTGATATCCGTATGGAAGATAAAAGTGTATGGATGTTGCACCTACCTGGCTGTGGCACCGTGCCCCTCCTGGCATTTGCCCGTAGGCGGGCAAGCAGGTCCGTGTCCCTCCACCTCAGGTCCCCATATCTGTGGCGGCACTGCACCACCATTTGCCCCATACCGGTGGCCTCCTCCAGGGCGTCGGCCACCTCCTGCCACACCTGACTCCTGGCTCTGTCCAGGGGTGCCTCCCCAAATAGTGGGCCAACATGTGGCTCCACAATGGCAACCAAGTTTGCCAGCTCCACCTGGCTCCACTGTACAGCTCTCCTCTGCGCCATCTCTACTGCTCAGTTAAGTCAAAATGGTGCTCTGCAGTGCAGTTCCACCTCGTGCAGATGCTGCATGGTACAGCGCTGCCATTCCCTATCGTGCTGTCACCGAACAGCTCGACAGTGGTGCACCCATGCCTGACGCATGGCACCTAGGGGGCAAAGGTCGAGCACAGGGTAAAGGGTCTCTGGCTCACGGATAGCCACAGTGCAATTGGAACCCCAATGCGTCTAGAGTGATTGGGTGCCTGTGTGCCACCTCCTGTAGCGGCCTACCGCATTGTTGCCCCAGTGTGCCTACGACGCCCCAGTGCCATGTATGTGAACAGCGCTGTAGCACCACTGGCACAATGGTGGCCATGCCCTGCATTGCCTCCCATGCACAGCACGTCAGCAGCATGGCAGGCGCCTGCATCATCAACCCAGGCATGCACAGTTAGGTGTGTACTGCGCATGTCACAGAAGTGCGCCCTTGGCTCAGCACATTCAACACAATTGCGCAAAGCGCAACAGCGCAATATTCATCCATCATATGCAAATCAGCTAATCAGCCATTCAATGATGCAGTCACTGCATTTGCATCCACTTAAAGATGCGCCTCGCCTCATTTGCATGGGTTGCGCTATAAAATTGTGACATTGGGCTGCACTGGCCATAGTCGGTTACTACAGTCTATTGGTGAGTTGCATGCTGTTTGGGAGTGTGGACTGTGGATTTTGGAACATGCATGGGACTGCAGTCACAGGTAACACCTGTCATTCTCACAGGCTGAATCATGACCAAGCAAGTTGTGGAGGAAGAGGAATACAGTTGTGGGAGGAGGAGGAGGCCAAATTTCATGAAGGCTGAGACAGATGCCCTGTTCGAGGCCTACCTAGACCAGGAGCCACTTCTCAACGGACACCAGGGAACACCACAGGCCTGTGCTGCTGCATGGGAGGAGGTGGCGTATGCTGTAAACCTGCATGGCAGCCACCAGTGCTCTGTGCAGGAGTGCAAGAAGAAAATGGGCACAGACAGGAGGAGGATTAAGGAGAAGGTGACTGCCATCAGGGCAGCACGGTCTGCAACAGGTGGGGGACAGCCGGAGGTGCTACACCTGACCCCACAGGAGGAGAAGGTTGCTGGCAGCATGCAGCATTGCACCATTGACGGTGTTCCAAGTGGTAGATTCCAGATGGTTGGTAGCCCATCACTGCATGGTAGGTCATGGTCTGTCTTTTGGGGGGGACAGGGTAGGTCACATGCAGTAACCCGACTTTGTTTTCCCTTACAGCTCCTGAGAGTCTGCATGGGTCAGCGGTGGTGGGCTTCTCTATTGAGGCCATTCAGATGGAGATGGAGGAGGGCCCATCCACCTCCACAGGAATATGCAGCTCAGGGCGACAGTGGACCCACCTGGATGTCCAGACTGATGTTGTTGGAGCAGGTGCGGAGGAGGCCCTGCCCGTGTCCCAGTGTGCCAGTGACCACAGATGCCAGCATGCTGGGACTCGGGCTGGTACCGGGTCCGTCACCCGATGATGATGTCGCTAACGTCATGGGCAGTGACATGTGTGTGCCACAGGATGGCCACACAGCAGGCAACATCGTGGGCATGGCTGTGGGTGGTGCTGCTGTGGAGGCCTGCATGTCATCACAGTCCCAGCCTGTGCCTGTCAGCACCAGTGGGGCAGCACTGGTGTGTGTACAGGACAGTGGGATTGTTGCAGCCACTGCGGTGGCACCATTGAGCCCTGGGGAACGGCAGCCGGAGGGCAGCATCAGCAGTCAGCCAATGGGCTTGGGGGTACAGTGTCAGGGGGTGGCATCAGTGCATCACCTGTGGACATGCCCAAGCCTGGCCCTGGTGTACAGTACCCACCCTCTAGGGATGATGAGCATCAGGGCCACGAACACCCTGAGGGACAGCATGCCGATCAGGCAGCTGACCTCTTGGATGAGCACACCCACATACTGCAAGCATCAGTCAATCAGCAATTGCAGCTTGTGATGGTGGCGGATGCACTGAGAGTGATTCTGCAACAGGCAGAGTAGCGTCACAGCAGAGAAACCAATCTGCTCATGGCAGGAATGGACTGGATGCAGGAGGATGTGACTGCTGCCATTGACAGGCTGATACATACAATCACAGCTGCCATGGCCACAGGGGGCACACAGTTATTTGCCCATGTGTCACAGACACCGCACAGTGCAATGTCAACCCCCCATTCCCAGAGTCATGCGACATCATCCTTGTCGACACCGGGTTCAGCTGTGGGCATCCCGAGCACATCTGCACAGGCATGTTCAGTGTGCTGCAGACCCCTGCACGAGCATGGTCATGTTCACGCAGTGGAACCCCTGGGGGACCATCGGTGCCACCCCATGAGGCCAGTGATCAGCCTGTCACTGCTGGCGGGTCTTGGCGGGGCCACCCACGCATCTGTGGCAGCCAGGGCACTGTGGCGCATGACTGACCTGTCTCCCAGCATGGCTACTGTCTGATGCTGCCTTGTGTGCATTGTGTCATTCAGCGGACAATGCACTGGTGAGTACCCGACCCTGCACGCACATATACAGTCCATCTGCACACCCTCCTGGCTGTTGTCCGCAGCTGCATGTGCATGATGATGCCTGGATTGCGCTGTACGCCATTGTGCAATGGTGCCTAGCGTCTGACACATGCACAATGACAGACAGTGGACGCGGTGGTCTGTGGCCATGTGTGTGGCTAGGTGTGGCATTCTGGGTCAGCGTGCCTCCTACCCTTTGTGCATGTCTGGTGATGTATGTGTGTGTGTGTGTGTGTGTGTGTGTGTGTCTGTCTGCTTGCCATGCTAGACCTCACCCATCCCTGGCAGTGTGTGTGGTTCCATGCCCGGCCACTTCCCTTGATGGCATGCACCCCGGGTGTGTGTCCATGCATGTTTGTGGGTTGTGCCTTTGCCACTGGTGGTTGCACATGGCCCCATGACTTACCTGGGTTGGCTGAAGTGCTCCTCCATGATGGTGTCCCAGTGCAGCTGTGCCAGCCAGAGCAGTCGGGGGTCCCGTCACCCAAGGAGGGGGGGCTGCCCATCACCATTGTCACTGGCGTCCTCATTGTCCCCATCACTGTCCCCCTCTTTGACCTGTACTGCTATCCCACATTCATTGGCCATGTTGTGCAGGATGCAACAGGCCAGGAATAGCCCGCAGGCCTTTGAGGGGCTGTACTGTAGGGCACCACCAGAGGTATCCAGGAAACGTGCCTTCAGCATACTGAACACCCGCTCGATGACATTATGTCTGGTGGCATGTGCCTCATTGTAGCGTTGCTGCGATGGGGTCACTGGCTGCCAGTATGGTGTGAGCAGCCAGGGACGGAGCGGGTATCCACTGTCACCTGTGTGTAGAGGGTGGAGGTTAGTTTGGTGATCAGCATCGCCCTGCCCTGGGCCATGTAGGCCACTACCCATGTCACCTCTGACCATGCCCCCTCCCAAGCCCTATGTTTGTCCATGTGGTTTGCATACTCACCCACTAAGTGGCCAGTGGGGATGTCCTCACTCTCGAATCTGTGACACAGTGCCGACTGGTGCCAGATGAAGGCATCATGTGCTCCTCCAGGGTGCGTGGCACAGACATTGATTATGCGCCCCCTGGCATCGCACACCACCTGGCATTTGATGCTAGCATAGCCCTTGCGATTAATGTATGTTCCCCCCTCAGGGCCAGGGGGAGTGCGGATGGCCACATGGGTGCAGTCTATTGCCCCTAGCTGGCCAGGCATACATGCTACCCTGTGGAACTCCTGTATGTTTGCTGTGTGCTCCACCAGTGTGCAGGGGAAATGGATGTACTCTGCAGCATGTGGCAGCAGGCGCTGAGGAATTGGGTGAGGTGGCATGACGTGGCTGACTGGGTTATGCCTGCGGTGTCCCCTGTTGGTCTCTGGAAGGTACCCAAGGCGAGCAAGCACATGCAAGCTGTCACTTTAGTCTCCACTGACAGAGCATGGCTCCGTCGTGTGGGTGCGTGCATCACATCACTGCACACCTCACAGAGCTGCCTCAGAATTGACCAATGCAGGCGGTACCGGCCCACGATCTCAGTATCACTATACAGCTCGAAGCTGGTGCGGGCTCAGTACTGCCTGTTGGGGGCATACTGCCAATGGGCCCTTCCACGGCCGCGCCCCCCTGCTGCCCGCCTTGTTACCCCCTCATTACTGCCTCCATCTGGATGGTGGTACTGGCCATGTCCCTGGCTTGTGTTCACCCCCCCGGCAGCTGTTTCTGTGTTCCCCCGCTGTCCTGGCTGCTACTTCCCCTGCACCGGGAACACCTAACTGTGCTGGCCTCAGTGCTGTGTGGCACTTCCCACTTCTGCACTGTGGCTGTGGCTCCCCACACCTTCCCTGAGCCTATGGGTTCCAGGTGCCCTTTCTCTGTCCTGCCCTATGTGTGTGTGTGTGTGTGTGTGTGTGTGTGTGTTGCCTGTGTGGCGGCCTATAGTTCAGCAACATGTGCCTTCCCTGAAGCGTTCTTGCGCCTCTCCCTTGTTCCTTTTTATTTTGGCTCATTTCCGCTATCGCGCAACTTCCGCTTGCTCCCCTATTGTGCATGGCGCATGTTTTTAAATATCGCACTGCGCCATTTATGCATGGTTCCTCCCCCTTCAGTTGCGCGTACATTCATTATCATTGCTCTATTGCTCAGTGTGTTTTGAGGGGCACAACTGCCTCCCTCTGAATATCGCAGAATGGAGCATTTTCGGACTTGCGCTGGCGCAACCCTATTGAATATCTGGGCCAGTATCTACTTCACCACCTATCTTTGTGTTGTAGGAAAAGTTTGTATATTATTTTTTAGGTTATGGTGCATATCCCCTATAAATAGACCAAACAGTGCTGGGCCTAAAACCGATTCCTGGGGGATAACACTATTAACCAGTCTTTCATCTTAATAGTGGCCATTAAGCTTTACCTGCTGAGTTCTATCCACTAGCCAAGGCTCAACCTATTTCACCAGACTCAAGCTGAACCCCATACGTTTACATTTTTCCACTAGTTCAAAAATGTGAGACTGTATCAAAGGCTTTCCCAAAGTCCAGGAAAATGACATCTACTGGAATGCCATTGTCTAAACTCATGCTAACCTTTTCAAAAAAATATATTAGGTCAGTAGTGCATGATCTTCACGGTATAAAGCTGTGCTGCATTGTGTCATGTAACCCATTAGCTAATGTCTCACTGTCAAGTTGCTTTTTTAACACTTTTTCCATAGTTTTACTAATGCGTGATGTTAAACTGATGGGCCTGTAATTTCTCATGTATGTCCTACTTCCTTTTTTGTAAAATCATCTTCCTCCAGTCACTAGGGACTTCGCTTGATTCCAGAGATTTACTAAACAGTAGTGTCAATGGGCAGCACAAAGCTGGTACAAGTTCTTTAATAAACAAAGTGTGTATATCATCTGGACCAGGGGATGTATTTGCTTTAATTGCTTTTAAGGCTAACAATACCTTTTTCAAAAAACGGTGTATAACTCCTTGGGCAGTCTCATTAAGTGCCTTGCTTTTATTCTTTTCATAATAAATTGAACAAAATTAGTTATTAAGCGTATTGGCTATTTCAGTTGAATTGAATCAGTTTAAATGATCTAATTAATTTATTTAGCCAGGAAAGCAAACTAATATTTTTCACCAGGTGCTTCAAGAGTATGGTCTCTATCAAACCATCACATCACCAACCCACATAAATTATAAAGCAGGTCATCAATCCATCAGTGGCTGGTTGATAGTTTATTCTTTAGTTTTCTTTCTCAGGCCACCAAAACATCCAGTGTTTCAACTCAGCTTCACGATTCTTTGTCAAGGATTAGTATGCTCATCCCTTCCCCATGCCCAATTATGCGTGGCCCCAGAATACAACTTCTTTGCCTGTACAGAGAATATTGTGATTAATTATGGAGGCGATAACAACATTTATTTTCAGTAATTATTGTTTGCAACCTGTATAACCTATGATGTTTTGATGTGCTATATATATACACATTGACAGTCTTAGGTTCGCTGGTGTCAGTCCAGGTTGTCCATGGCAACCTGGAGCTTGCATTTGGAGGTCAGTGAGTGCAAGTGGCTTGAGCATATGACATCATGATGTGAGACGAGTAATGTCATGATGTCATCATGCTGTTTCATGCATGCCAATGCTCTAGCACAGCAAGTTACATAAAGAGAGGTATTTTGAAAACAACAGTCAGCATGGCATGCAGACATGGTGTTTTCACTGAAGTCCCTTATCAAGGGCAGATAAAACTGAAGCACTGATGTGTTGGTAAATGTAAAAATGAAATATTTAGTGAAATATGTAATGCTGTTGTAAGTCAGGCAGCTATATGACATAATAGTAAAACATTTGCCTATATGCTTTACACACAGTACAACTAATCCTTCAGAAACAATCTTGAAGTTGATTTGAAACAATTGATGTTTTGGTAGCTGGAGAAAGAAAATTAATGAATAAATAAGAACTTAAATACCCATTTTGGAAAGTAAGTCTGTGCATTTTGGGCCTTGTTCACAAATGGTGCAGAGGGGCTACACACCGCGTAAGCCCAGAGCATAGCCCATTCCTCACCTGCTCACATCCGGCTATGCTCACTGTGCACCCTGTGTGGCATGCAGGACCAGGATATGCCCCCTATGTGGCTGGGTCCCTGGCCAAATGCACAGCTCCATGCCAGAGCGGGCCAGGGACCAGAGATGGGGGGGTGTCCTCACTCCGCGCCATGCACAATTGTGCAGAAGGGGTGCACGGGGGTGACAGCTATGCCTTCTGTAGGCAGCCATAAATGTTACATGCCCTCCAGGATGCCACCACTTGCCACGGCATGGATGGTGGGGGTCACTTGACCCCACACTGAGTCTGCCCCTGAGTCAGGGCATGGTGGGAGGGCTGGGGGACAGTCATCCAGGGGAACCCCCAGCCCCCTGTACTGTAGAAGTGTTCACACCTGCTGCCAACATTGTGCCCCATGAGCACAGTGGATCCAGCAAGAGACCCTGGACAGGCAGTTGATTGGTTACCTGCCCAGGTCCACAGTTCCGCACCAGACTGCCCCTTGCGAACCTGCATTCCATGTGGGCAGGGCCATGGATGGGAGCCACGCAGTGGCTGGTGCTTGCAACTACGGCCAACATGTGGAACTCCCAAGGGTGCAGAGCTGCACAGGGGTTGGGGGTTACATGCCTTCCATGCGTAATCCCACCCACATTATGAATGGGGGCCCAATGTGCTTATGAAATGAGGTCCCTTACACAGACCCCATGGACATTAACTTGGTGATTATTTGGCTCAATATTATGGTAGTGCAGAGCAACCCTTTCAGGAATTTCTGGTTGATAATTTTCAAACGTTCCAGAGTTGTAGAATCAGGTATGCTTGCAGATTATCCCAGTGATCACAGCCCCATCTTTTGTTGTTGGTCAATCAAAAAACCTCTGCCGTGACCCATGTATATAAATTCAAGGAATATTAAAGGTTTATCTTAATGTGTTTGTAATGGCACATCGTAGGCTTGGACCTTTCTTATAATCAATTTTGTAATCAATTCAGGAGCATTTGTAATTCTGCAAGCCCTGGTAAAAAGATAAGAATTAGAGAGGATAAGGTGGGTTGGAACACCCCAACATTCTTTCAGGTCTGAAAGTCAGAAATAAATGGCACGAAATTAAATTAAATTAAATTAAATTAATTTAAAAAAAGCTACAGCCATCAGAAAACAAAATTACCAGTCTGACATAATTAGAGCTCAACAACTCAACATCCAAAAAGTTTGAAACGGAAGTCAGTCTCTGCAGACAGAGCAATTATACAAATACTGGGTCAGGGTGGGTACCAGTAGATGGGGAAAGACTGTATTTACTGAGTCAGGGGGTGTGTGAGCATATGAGGCAGATATATACATACTGGATCAGGGTGGGTGTGAGCAGATGGGGCAAGGCTATACCTAGTGTATACAAAATCCAAAGGAGAGTTGTGCAAAAAAAATGACAGACCAAACGTGTGCTGTGTGTAGCCCAGGTGCCATGTGCCAGTGGGCTACTAACCTTGACTGTTGATCCTCACATAGGTTAAGGGGTCTGGGTCCTGCTACTGTGGCATTCAGGAGTTCTACCCCAAAGAAATGAATGAAATAGTGTGGTACCTCCATCCTGAGTAAATTGCAGTGGGCCAGGTGTATGATTGGTACAACCCCCTGGGATGCTGTACCTATACACCTCCCCTTCCAACCACCCCACATATTGGATACCAAACAGCTCCCCAATACCATATTCCTCATATACTTAACAGTTTGTTTCCACAAAGCACCCTTCACACCAGCAATTGCAACAACAGAACACAGCTTTATTTAGGGGAAGGGCTGGAGGAGGGGGTACCAGGAAAAGGAGTAGCTGTGGAAGGAAGAAGAAAAAGTTAGAGCAATTACAGTAACAAGGCCCATAGGCCAGACCACCTCAGCACCTACCCCGGTACTAGTGAATGTCCCTCTGTCCTTGCTGAGTGCCAGGTGTTCGCAGGCCTTTTCAGTGCTGAAGGCTGGCTGGCATTGGGGCCCTAGAAGCAATTAAAACTGAAACGTGAACAAATAAACATTTATTCCCCTTGATTTCCAGGACAAGCCCTGAGTACTCATGATTCTGAAGAGCTAGAAGGTTCCTGGAGCAGGGAGCTTCCCACAGTTCATTCTCTGCAGATTCAGTTCAGAGAGGGCAGAAACAGAAGGGCAGTAGAGAATCAAGAATAGACTTAAAGTTGATTGAGGGTCTAGTCAATTGTCACCTTGATTGGAGATCTTGCAGCTTGTCCCCTTCAGCCTATTCAGGCCTGGTGCAGAGCTCCCACACAAGGCCCACCCAACCACAGAGGACCCAGACCTAGGAGTGGTTCCACAGCCCGACTCCCTCACAGGTCATGGGTGCCCTAGCCCCCCAGCACACGCCAGAGGCCTCCTGTAGCCAACAAACTCCAGTCAGTGGTGGTTAGCAAGTTCCCCACCTGGCTCTGAGATGCAGCTGGAAAATTCCTGGGGTTCCGTTTTTCTCTCAGACAGGAAAATGGCTTCAGTGTGCAGCCAGACAGTTTCACAAAACTCTCCACTTTCCAGTGCCATTTGTCAACAGATTTCCAAAAGTGCAGGTCAACAGTTCCTTTTCTCAACTGGGTTTTTAGCAGCAGCAACATGTTCCTGAAGCATAGGATACCTGCTCACCACTTTCTTTTTGCAATCTCTCCGATTCAAAACAGCATCCACTTTTGCTCTCACACAAAGTTGCCAACAGGTCGCTTTCTTAGCTTAAGAGTTTCTCGCAGTCCCTCTAATGCAGGCTCTCGGCCACAAACGATTCTGCTCAAAACCAGAACTATTCACCAGATACTTGGTCTGCTCGGCAGAGGTGCACAGTTCCTTCCAACAGTAAAATTCCATCACTTCAGTCCTCAGAAATACTCCACATAAGCCCTGTGAAAGGTCTTAGACTTTTTTCCACATAGCACTGAGCCCTCTTGACTCAATCAGAGCCCAGAACTGACTGCCCAAACTGCCAAAGGTCCATGGGATCTCTCTCGAAAATCCTGCCCTCTTGTTGGCTAATTTCAGTCATCAATCACAACCATAAGCCCTCTTTGATTATTGATTGGGAGAGTCTCTTGGTATCTGAAAATAGTCACATGTTCTCCCATGAGCCCACTCCAACAGTTTTAGGTGCCCAGCTAGCTGATAGGATGCCCAAGGGAGTCAAAGTATCATAATATGGCTGCTATCACAGTTCCCACAGCAGCTTCCACAACAGTCCTATCTTCCCAATGCCCCAGCAGCCAAAATACTGTACACAATCTTTAAATTTAGTGACCACAGTGTCTTGAAGCAGTCCTTGTCACTATCAAGTAACTGCACAATTAGACATTTTCCTTTTTTCACTTGCTGGTCGCTGCCCTTGTTATGGACAGTCCCCCCTGACAGCTATCCAGCTCATTAATATTCATGTGGGTGCGTTAATATTTATAACCCCCAATTCTTAAGTGCTTCTGGCGTTCTTTAACCTAGGCACTGCAACCCCGTCTCGCCTCCCGCTTCATGTGTCTGAACCCCACTTAGCTTATTAGGGGGTAGAGAGCCCCAGGGAGGCATTTGGTAAACCGCCATAATGGCAAACAGATAGGCCAGTGCACTGTGCATGCATGCACACCCCTGATTCACTCCTCCAGCCCCCTTTACATCCTGTTTTAACACACCCAGGGGGCCAGACAGAGACTCCATCAGGAACAGGGAAAATGGAGCACTGAGGCTGCAGGGGTAAACAAGGTAAGCCCCCTCAGGGGGGTTACACTCCCCCCCTTAAATGCTTGGCATCCCCACCAAGCCTATGGGTAGGCACCATTAAAAAGTAAAACAGTAACTTTAACATTCATCCTGTGGCAAACATTTCTACCCAAGCCCCTGGTTCCTATGTACTCATGTATTAAACAATTAGAAACATGAAACGAACATGAACCACTTCATGTACAGTTTATAAAGCTAACCACTTTCCCCATTTGGCAGTAATCAAACACCATGGTGTGCATGGCATCCATGCTTTCATCCCTTCAGTTGTTTAAACCACATGTATTTTTTGAACACACATTAATATTACACCTTTTACCTTTTGTTTTCCCTTGGGTGCCACTTCACCTTCCCCTCTTTCATTTTGCCACCTTCCTTCCGGACCTGGGGGGTTTAGCACTAGCAGGACACATGTAAACCTTGGGTAATGACCTGGGGGTGACATATATACCTTTGTGCACTACAAATAGGGGTAGGTCAGCAGGTGCCCCTGTAGTATCATAGGTCGACTTGAGTAAGGGTTTCACAGTTCTCACCAACCTTTTTGGGGGTTCTTGCTCATCAGTCCCGGTGGTCACCTCCTGTTCAGAGGTGGGATCAATGTCTCTTGCCCCTCTGCCTGTCTCCACTTTGTCTGCTGCTGGGTATTCTGATATCAACTCACTTTCCCCACTCAGCCCAATGGTGCTATCTTGTGGCCACTCAGAGAGCCCAGTTGGACCAATATGCAAGTTAGAAGTGGACTCTCCAAAAAGCATTGACTCAGCGGAGCTGCTCTGGAACCACTCAAAAGGCTCAGCCGGACTAGTTTTCAAGTTCGGGGTGGTCCCTTCAAGGGGCATAGCGAGAGCAGCTTCCGGTTCAGCACCCTGTTCCACAGCACAAGCAAGTCCACTTCCCCAGATTCATCATCATCCCCTCCCTCAGTCTTTCTTGTAGCAGGCCCTTCATCCACCAATACAGTCTCCGATGTCAGGGGTGTTCCCTGAAACAATCTAGCCAGCTCAGGAATGGGATAGAAACAGACAGGTGGACCATCAAACTCTCTTTCTGACTCATCAGCTGACTCGTCCCCCTCAGGCGTGTCTTCTACTGGGGCAGGACCAGCCTCCGGGGGTCAACATTTTCTTTCCTTTGTCATCTGCATGCAGCAGCTTGAATGGTTGGAGGTGTGGGAGGATCTACTGTATCAGAGGCTGAGCTGACCACCATGTCTCCAATGGGCAGTAGGTGATTTCTATGGAGCACTTTGTATCCTCGAGTTTCCCCTTCTGGTCGAATCTTATATACTGGCAACTCATCCAGCTTCTCCAGAACTACATATGGTGTGCTTCCTCAGCGATCAGTGATTTTATGCTTTCCAGGAATGCCCCATCTCCTCAGTAGGACCCAGTCACCTGGCATCAAGTCTTGTGCCTCGACTTTCTTATCATATCTCTCCTTGTTGGCTTGGGTCCTCTTATTGGCCGTCTCAGAGGCTAAACGATAGGCATCATTCAGTTGTTGTTTTAACTTGCACACATACTGTAAGTAGTCACCCTCTTTAATGCTGTCTGCTGATACTCTGAAGCACAGGTTAACTGGCAGGCGAGCCTCCCTCCTGAACATGAGGCTGTATGGGGAGAACCCGGTGGTGTCATTCCTGGTACAGTTGTAAGCGTGACCCAGGGTGCTAACTCACTGACTCCAGGTACGCCTGTCCCTTGGGTCCAAGGTGTCTAGCATGTCTAATAGGGTTTGGTTGAATCTTCCATGCTAGGGGTCACCTTGAGGATGGTAAGGTGTTGTTCTGGATTTTATGACTCCCCACAGAGACAATAGTTATTTTATTAGCCTACTTTCAAAATCACAGCCTTGACTGGATTGAATACTCTGTTGTGCCCCATAATGCACAAAGAACTTCTCAGCCAGCACCTTGGCCACAATAGACACCTTTGGATCTTTGCTGAGGTAGGTTTGGGCATACTGAGTAAATTGATCTGTGACCACTAGTATGTTTGAAATATTTCTGGAGTCTGGTTCCAAGGTAAGGAAGTCTATACACACCATCTCCGTAGGGGCATTTGTGACAATGTTGACTGGGGGCAGCCCTTTGGGTAAGAGCTTTCCTCTGGATGCACCAGCGACAGGTCTTGCAGTATTGATCCACATTCTGTCCCATTTTGGGCCAATAGAATCTACTACAAACCAGGTCCAGTGTGCGTTCACGGCATAGGTGGCCCATGTCATCATTGAAGAGACTTCAACACAGTTTGATGGAATCGGTCTGGCAACACCAATTGTACTCTGGGCACCCCATGCTAAACTTGTACCTCTCTGTACAGCAAACCATTCTTTATGTTTAGCTTCAACCATACCTGCAGCATCAGTCAAGGATCGGGGTCTCTTGTGGTTACTTGTGCCGGATTACCCCTTCTCTGTAAAACTTGCACAATTTCTCCAAAGGCCGGGCTAGACTGCTGCTCCCTTATCAGATCTTGATTGGTTAGCTGGGGCAAAGGCCTCATGTCCAGAGCAGTTAGGTGTCAATACACTATGGGGAGATAGCTTTTAGAGGCTCCTAAACTGTCCACCAGATGCAGGACATCCTCAACAGATGGGGACTCTTTGAAGTTTAACCTTTTGCACAGCGCCTTTATAACTTGCTCAGTTATCTTCACCCAGCTGGAGTGCTTCTCTTGATGAGGCAGTGGGTGTCGGGACAAGGCATCAGCATCTATGTGGTCTAACCCAGGGTGATACCTGATGCAGTAGTCATAGGTGGAGAGGGCTGACAGTCACCTATGACCAGCTGCATCCAACTTGGCAGTAGTCTGTATGTACATTTGGGGGTTGTTATCAGTCTTTAAGGTAATTTTCACCCCATACAGGTAATCATGGAACTGATCCACAATGGCCCATTTCAATGCAAGGAATTCGAGCTTGTGCACCGGTAGTTGCGTTTTGCAGGATTCAAACTCCGACTTGCGTAGGCCACTGGATGCAAACCCTCTGGGTATTCTTGATACAGGACTAACCCCAGGCCACTGAAACTAGCACCGGTGAGTAAAGCATAGGGCTTCTGTGGGTCTGCACAAGCCAGGACCAGGGCATGGGTTAAGCCATAAATGAAGTCCTCAAAAGTCCAGTTACACTCCTCAGTCCACCTGGGGCCGAATGACTCAGAAGATCTGATGCATTGTGGTGCCTCAGTGAAGGCCTCAGGCTGTTTGGGTTTTTTACTTTTGTTGACTGGGGGGTAGCCCGATAGCAAATTCAGGAGAGGTCTGACCACCCAGGTGTAATCCTTTACAAACCTCCTATAGTACCCACAGAATCCTAACAGCCACTGCAGTTCCTTCAAATTCTTAGGTTTTGGCCAGGTGGTAAGCACCTCAACTTTGCTGGAGTCTGTCTGAATGCCCTTCACTGAGACTATGTGCCTGATGTACTTAATAGAAGCCTGTAAGAATTAGCACTTATCTATGGAGAGTTTTAAGCCAAATTCCTCCAGATGATCCAATACTGTTAACAGCTTTGCTTCGTGTTCCTCTAGAGTCCTCCCAAAGACTATTATGTCATCTAGGTACACCAAGCCCTCCAGCAGATTCATGTCCACGACGGCCTTCTCCATGAGGCACTGGAAAGTAGCAGGGGCACCTGAAATGCCCTGAGGCATCCTCAGAAACTCAAAAACCCCAGGGAATAGATAAAAGTGGTCTTCTTCCAGTCCTGGGGACCATGGGAATCTGATAATATCCACTTCTCAAGTACAATACTGAGAACCATTGGCTGCTGTTCAAACAATCCAAGGCGTCCTGAATCCGTGGCATCATATACTGGTCGGGAACAGTTTGTTTATAATCCATGCATATCCTAATGACCCCTCTTTTCTTGCTTACTACCACTATGGGTGAGGCATATGAGCTTTCAAACTCCTGGATTATGCCTACAGCCATCATTTCCAGAAGGTGCCTCCTCACATCATCTGTATCAGCTGGGATGAGCTGCCTGGACCTCTCTCTAAAGGGGCGCTGATCTGTAAGCCTTATATAATGTTGCTCCCCTGTCAGACACTCAACATCCCATTCATGTAGGGGAAAACATCTTAGTTCTTGTTGACAGCTTTTGTTGAACTTGGGCCTGCCACTCCTCGGGGATGGGGGAAATCACTCAGGTTGAACAGTCTGGGGTCAATACCAGTGGGACACCTCCTCCTGGAGCAGCTGGCTGTACTGCCATGTTGGCACAGTAGACTTGAGTTAAAGTACAGCCCTTCCTGACTACCACTTCCTTGTCTGTCACATTCTTTATGTGCACCATGACTCTTCTGACGTAAGCATGCGCCAGTGCCGGTAAGACACGGGGCTTTACGAGCAGGCCGGCTGGCAATGCATGTTCCTCTGGGACATCTAACATTAAGATTTTGTTTCTCACCTCCTTCTTCAGCCATACCACACCACTTACTGTATATTACACTCCACACTGGGAGGCAGCACTATTTCTTCTGCATCCCGCCTCCAGACTGTACCCACTGATTCATCTTCTGGGGGCTGCCCCTGCTTCCTATACGCTTCTTTAATTGCTGGGTGGATTGACAACTCTTTCCCCTGTTGTTCAGCCTCCCAGGTCTGGCAGAGCTGGGCCAGCCATCTGAACATGTGGGCATTGGTACCCACCAGCACAGGCACCCCAATGTATATACTAGTCTCAGGGCAGATTAAAGCCAGGGTCTCAACCGAATCTCTCGCTCCAGCCACCTTGATCGGGAAAGCCATCCAAACTTTGACATAACCCAAAATTAGGGTAGGATTTTTCACTGAGTCCCCATACATGTAACCCCTCCAATGGTTGTAATTATAAGTGGGACAGATGTTTCTCATACCAGGACTTGGAAGATGATTGTCATCTGGGAGCCACTATCCAAAATGGCACATGTGGCCACCCCGTTTATGATGGCGGTGGTCTTTGTTGATGGCCTCACCAGTTGGTCCATGTCGAGGAGTGCTGAAGCAGTGGATTTTGCTGAAGATTTCCTCATGTGAACAGTGGAGCTGGGCTTGTTGGAGGCCCCAGTATGCTCCCTTAATAGGCCCCATTGAAGTTTCCCTGCAGCTGAGGCTCTCTTCTCAACAACTGGTCCCTCACTCAAGCTGGATTTTCATTCGACTGGCACTCTCGACAAAAATGTCCATACCTCCTACACCTGTAGCAGAAATTATCTCCTTTTCTGGATCTGGTTGGGTAATGGGCTACAGGGGGTGGCCAGGGCTCTGAATGAGTTGGGAGCCCTGGGTACACTAATGGGGCTGAAGCTGATATTGAGCAATCACTTGGGTCATAAACACTCTTCGTTTGGGGTCCCCTGCCCTTAGCATCCCTTGGTTCTTTAACTCAGTGGCAGCATGACACAGTTCCTGAAGGCAAGCCCTAATAGAACCAGCATTAACTTTATCCAGTGCCTCCATACACTCCTTTAGCAACACTATGAGCTCAGAGACCTCGTGGGGGGGGGAATAATTTCCTGAACCTGAGTTGCAGCTACTACTGCAGGACGGGGTCACCCCTGAGTTTCCCTTTCTTCCACCTCCCTAACTTCCATGAGGAGGACACAGAGGAAGGGGGGATTACCCAGCCTATCCTTCAGGCTCAACTTTAACAATAATAGTTCCAAGTACCGGGCACCCCTCAACACCTGTTCCAACCTGACCTTCTTTAAATCTATAGCCTGTATCCCTCCTTTTCAATACACTTTTTGCAGGGCTTTCT
Organism: Neoceratodus forsteri; assembly: GCA_016271365.2. NCBI lineage: Eukaryota > Metazoa > Chordata > Ceratodontiformes > Ceratodontidae > Neoceratodus > Neoceratodus forsteri. The sequence continues at coordinate 766,916,133 of CM057451.1, forward strand.
CCATTCTCTACACATACTCTGATAGGAGCTCGCCTCTTTGCTGGAAAGTCGCCCTGAACCCCCACCACAAATCTTTACTGGTCTCAGTGCTACCAAAAGCACTGTCCAGTGCAGCTATATAATCCTTTACACTAGCCTTTGGGTCAGTAGTTTGTAGAGACCAGATAGCATTGAGGCAAGGCCTCGTAAACACTCAGTCTTTTATGTTTTTCTCCCTCCTGGCAATCCTGTAGCAGTGGTATCACATAGTTTATCCATGACTCATAGTACTCCTTCCCTGTGGGAGTGGGCTTCACCCCCCAAAATATTCTCAGCTTTCTATATGAATCTGAAGGGGCAGGTACATACCCGGGCCGAGGCCTCGTTTGAAAGGGGGTCAGTAAGGGCTCACACACTCCTTCCCCTGAGAAAACTGTGCTGAACATAGTAACAATGGCCCAGGCCTCCGACAACCCTTCTGACACTAAGGCCTCACAGACCGAGGACACTTCTATAGCATTTTTACATTCCATCAGCACAGTGGAGTAACCAGCCTTAAAAAAAGCGTATGCACCAATAATCTAAACTATAGACTGGGGGTCTTGGTGCATTCTGGTGCATTTTGGGGGTAATCTGAAACAGAATTAGATACCCTGTTACCCCCTCCCCATGCCTAGTAAGTTGCACTATAGTCCTTTCTACAGTCCCCACAATTCAGTGAGTTGCCTAAACCACCTGCCTGTCAACTCCTTCCCTCCCATCCCAACTATAACAACAGGTAGGGGCGTAGGCAGGAATTATTTTGGAGGGTGCTTGGATATGATATTTATGAATAGGGAGAAATAAAAGATGGGGGTCCAGCCCCCAGAAGCTCTGGGGGTTTTACATGCTCTGTGGTGAGTTTTAGGGTTTTTCTTGAAGAAAAAACACAGTTTTGTTACATTTTATCTACTCCTAAATTCAAAAGAAATGTCCCCCCCCCATGGAATCAGAAGTGTTGGAGGCTCTGGCTGGCATTACAGTCTGCAATTTAAATGGTTGTGGACAACTGGCTGTCAAACAGTGCCATCAATCACCTACCCGTATGCATTTTTTATAATATACTGTAAAAGATTTCTACACTAAGGCTGGGGGTCACTCTGGGGGTTTAAATGCTCTTTAGTGAGTTTTGGGGCTTTTCTTGGGGGAAAAAAACAGGGACAGGTAAACAACAATTTCAAAAAACTGTAACATATCAAATATACAGTAGCTTATATGTATAAATCAGACTGGCGTGGCATCTTGGGGATGTGGTGACAAATGTAATCCACCCATGCTTGACTTTCATGGTTAAGAAATGCCACCAAAACCCTTCAGTGCCATTACAGCCTTATGTACACTTGCATATATTCTGTTCCTTGTGTAACTGCACTCTAATGTATTATAGCCACTGATTTTCTGTTTTTTTTTTAATTGAATATGCTTTATTCATTTTATACAACAATAATAACACAAAACAATCACACAACCAACCGACAAGAGGTACAGGGCATGGGGCAATGACAAGACATACAATACAGGTTAATATTACAGTGTAAGAATTGCAGGGAATGAAATTAACTTTGCCATACCCCTTAACCAACAAACAAACATTCCCTCCCCAGCACCCCCCCGCCTACCCCATATCTACTAACCCAACCCCCCCACCCTACCAGAGCCATATCTGCCAGCGCCTAAGGTGCAATTCACCACTGTTAGATAATTCTACTACCCCAATGCATGACAATAAATAGGCAAAGGAACCTCCTATGCTAGTATCTCTAGTTTAGTGCAACAAAGGGCCCCATATGATATAGCCATATACTACATTATCTACTCAACTACCTCCCCCCAGTCACTTCTATCTTATTGAGAGGTTCCCAGAGAGACTGGAAGCAAAGACCAAAACGTATACAGCCTCTCCCATCTGGATTTGTATAGTGGGAGCTTACCGCGAAGACTCACAATTGCTTTTTCCATCCTTAAGTTATATAAAAGCTCCTTCAACCACTCGAGGTAGGAGATTGCAAGTTGATCCTTCCAGTAATGGAGGACAAGCCTTTTAAAAGATAAGGATATAATGGCCATGTGATACCGCCTCTATCTAACAGGGACAGTGGTATAGTCTCCTATAATACAAACTTGTGGCGAAAAGTGCTCCTGCAGTCCCAGCAATGAGTCAGCCTTTTCCTGGATAGTTCTCCCTAGGTAGGCCACTTTGGGACAGTCCCATAATATGTGAAGTAACATCCCTGGTTCCTGACCACACCTAAAGCATGCTTGATTCTGCAACCTGCCCATCCCATACAATTTGACAGGGGTGTAGTAGATATTGTGCAATATATAGAACTGTGTTAATCTTAGGTGATCATTAGCGATATATAAACAGATTCCTTTCCATATTTTGTCCCATGGGAAACTATTGTTCGGGAAAATGTGGGCCCAATAGCTAGAGTAGCCCGATACATCAGGATTAAGTTTCCCATACAGTATCGAGACCAGATGAGAGACTGCATGGGGCTGCTTCATACATGCAAGAAGGTCTTGCAAAGGAGCCACTAGTTGCGTATTCCAGGCACCAGAGCCGAACCAATTTAACAACATGTGTCTTATCTGGAACAGGAAAAAGGAGTATCTATTGGAAAGCTGAAAATGTTCTAACAACTCAGGCGTCATCCCTAACTTACCATTCACTACTAGGTCACAGACTTGGGCTTGAGGGTTAGCACAGTCTTTAGGAGCAGCAATTTTTCGGTCTTCCAATTTAAAATTGGATTTACCAAAAATTGGCTGCGATATGTCCTGTTGGTTATTATATTTCAGGGATTTACAGAGCTGTAAATGGACCTTTAATGAGGTATATATGACCGAACCACGTACATTGCTAGGCAGCTTACCTGGAGCTAAGAACAGAAGACACTCCGGGGAGAGTCCAGCTAGCAAGTGTTGCTCCACTTGTAACCTGATTTTCTGTTTTTAAAAATGGGTAACTTCATTTTAGAAAATGTTCATACCTAAGTTTTTTTTTTGTTTGTTTTATCATCCCCCCACCACTCCCCCACCCAAACACTGAGTGCATATCAGCATATTTTGCACAACAGAATGTAACAGAAAATGGGGTGGAGCAGATACAAATTTGGTGCCAAGTGTGGTTGTAAATGATGTGTAGATAGTTTTTTTATAGGACAAATTGACTCTAAGCAGTGTTTAAAAATGGCAAATTCTGTTTTTAATCTCACTGTTTCCTTAGAAAGAGGATGGCCCTAATTTAGCACTGAAGTGACACTGAGGCATTTGGCCTGGGCACACCCAGTAGTAGGATGGTACAGTCAGCTCAGGTAGGAAAATGGGTAGACAACATAGACTGTGTCATTTCCTGCTGACAGGTTTCTAAGTTTCTCTGTGCTGTTCGAATTGCCCTGTGTGCAGAAAGCAACAGCAATGTCCTTTCCTCTCACCCTTCCTCAGCGAGACTGTAAAACACACTGGGATAGTTTGTGTGAAAGACACTATATAAAACCAAAATCCGTTCCTTTCCTTTTGTGCCAGAATTTCAAAGGGCACGACCACCACAATTCAGAGTTGTTAAGATATTCTAGTGATGTGCCTACAAAAGAGGAGCAGGTGTTTTTCTACCCACTGAAGAGTTTCTAAAATGTACAGAAGCGCCAGCAGCCCTGTCCCACCGCAGTTTCAACAAGAACCCCCCCCCCAAAACAAAGTACCATAAATAAAGCAAAAAAGTACTCAAGTCGTCAGGAACTGAATGGCTGTTCCCACAGTACTTGTTACAGTGTTTTGTCTATACATGCAGATTCTGAGGAACCTGCCCTAGGTGCTGGCAACTCTTTGTAGTACCTGTCATTTCTCAGTCTTCCACCTGTTCTAGTGCGCACCTTTAGTACAGGTACATAAATCCTCCTGAGTTTTATCAAGACAAAGTTCATTTATCTAGCACCTTTCATAATCTGTAGCCCCTCGCGGTGCACAAGCAGCATAAAATAATTTGTGACAATTAGCTGAGTCCAATATAGAAATATTATGTAGTATACTGTTACAAAAGTGTGGGTTCAAACAATTCTTTTCATCTTTCTTGAAGCTTTCTAGCACGGGATGCGGGGGGCTATTCCAGTGCTAAGAAATTAGGAGGATGTAGTCCAAAAAAACTAATGAACCTCAAAATTTTTCAGGCTGGGGAGGCAGGGAATTGAACTATATGATATCTGTGCCACAAAATAGGCTGGCAGAAGCCCCACTGCAAATAGGGGCTACCAGTTTCCCCCACCTCTTGCTGAAGGGGAATCCTTTATCAGTATTTGTTTGTCAAACACTTATTACTGCCAGCAGGTTCTGCAGAGCACAGATAAACAAATAATAAAAACTAAAGCAAGTGTGTGTGTAAACAACAACGACAACATAAAGAAACAAGGCAACACAACATAAATAAAATGGGAAAACAAAAGCAACAAGTGTTTCTGGCAACCCCATAGTAAGGGTCCCAGGACCCTTGACAATTTTGTAAATTTTGATAACAGCAAAGGGTCCAAGGATGCACCATATGTTTCACCCCAACTTTTCAAACTGACTTTCCTAGGCATTATTTCCAGGTACAGTATTGTGCCAGAATGGGGCTCCTAAATTTCCAAAGGCTCTACAAATCAGGGCTTGGCTCTTCCAAAAAAAATTATCTACGTGAAACACTGCAGGTCATTCGCTTCTAATATTTCCAAAGGAAAATAAACTATTCTCAAAAGCAAATTGACATTTGTGACAATTAAACATTAGCATGTTTTACTTCAGAAATCAGATAACAAGAAGAAAAAGGCATAGAGAAAGGGAGGGATCCAGCCCTCGGATAACAGAAGGAAAGCACAGTAAATCACAGACACTTACAAGAAAGGAGAGATAAAAATTGCCCCTTGCCCCCCCCCAAAAATAAGTCTGTTAAGAATGCACTACCCTCAGAATACAAATAATAACTGTAGCAATAATAATATCAATACTAGTAATAATATTATTATTATTAATAATAGCAAAACTAATGAAAAATAACGGTGGCAAGACCAAAAAGTAGGCAGCCAAGAGAGCACTCCCCCTTAGAATAGTGTGCTATGAATAACCCCACATATTACTATTTTACTAGAAGAGAATCCATGTTAGTGTAATAAAGTAATAACACCCAAACAGTACAAAGGCAGAATATAAAGCTGATACCACCGGCACTACTGCAGCAAAAATAAACTGGGGGATAAGTAAATATATTCAAGAAAAAACCAGTGAGACTAACCAATACTTGTATAGCAGCAAGTGGATGAGTCCCAATAGTCTTGTTACAAATAAGAATCTATTCTAATAATCGGCATGGCTTCACGGCCGCTTTGCTCCAGCCCTCCACCACCCAAGGCCGGGCGGGGGGATCCATGGTATGTATTATCTTTATGATTAGTACAAGATCCATTCCCACTATGGATTCTCTTTGTTTAACATATCTGATGTGTTCATTTCATGATTTCAATAATATTTCGCCAGCAACCCCCCACCCCATGCTACAGTGTTGCAGACATGGTCCGTCTTCCTTCACGATTAGTCTATTACACATGATATGGTGACATGTGATATATTCTATTCTATATAGACCATTTGTTTTATTTATTTTACACTACCTGCTGTGGCGAGGGCTCGTGCTCACTTTCTCTTCTCGCTTGGTGCCCGGCTCGCGCTACTGCTGTTACCACCTCCCGCTAGTCCCCCCCCCGAGCGGCAGCAACAACGGACCAGAGTTCGCAACCAGCACAGTGCTCAGCTGTATTAACAAAATAAAAAATTATTTTAAGTACAGCATTAAAAAAAAAGTCAATTTTTTTTCTGTACAAACTGGTGTACAATAAGTATGCATGGTTACGCCACTGCATCAGCACAGTCACGGTCCGTGAAACAGAGTCAAGTATTTTTCCCTGCACTTTTACCAGACTCAGCCTCATTATTATGGACAAATGCTCTTCTATAGCCCCCTTTTCCATCTCGGGGGGTACCCTTAGGAGTAAAAGAGATTTCTGGGATCCATTTTCATACCTCCACTCCATTCCACTAACTTTACCTTATCCTCCTCTCTGGGCCTAACTTTAGCCCTGGGGGTAGAACTGGGGGTGGAAGAAACGACAGTGGTCCTTCCAGTTTGGTCATCCATTGTGGGCACAGCTGGTGAACAGGAGATTCCACTGATGCCTTCAAAGATGTAGCCCAGATGCCATGTGCCAGTGGGCTACTACCCCACCTGTTGACCCTCACACAGGTTAAGAGACCTGGGTCCTGCTACGGTGGTGTTCGGGGGTTCTATCTCAAAGAAATGAATGAAAGAGTGCAGTGTCTCCACCCTGAGTAAATTGCAGTGGACCAGGTGTACGACTGGTACAACCCCCTGGGATGCTGTACCTACCCACCTCTCCTTCCAGCCACCCCACACACTGGATACCAAACAGTTCCCCAATACCATATACCACAACAACTTAAGAGTTTGTTTCCACAAAGCACCCTTCACACCAGCAATTGTAACAATAGAACACTGCTTTATTTAGGGGAAGGGCTAGGGGAAGGGGTACCAAGAAAAGGAGGAGTTGTGGAAGGAAGAAGAAAAAATTAGAGCAATTAACAGTAACAAGGCCCATAAGCCAGACCACCCCAGCGCTTACCCCGGTACTAGTGAATGTCCCTCTGTCCTAGCTGGGTGCCAGATGTTCACAGGCCTGCTTAGTGCCACAGGTTGGCCAGCGTTGGGGCTCTAGAAGCAATGAAAACTGAGGTGTGAAAAAATAAACCTTTACTTCCCTTGATTTCTGGGGCAAGCCTTGGGTACTCACAATTCTGAAGAGCTGGAAGGTTCCTGGAGCAGGGAGCTTCCCACAGTTAAGTCTCTGCAGATTCAGTTCAGAGAGGGCAGAAACAAAGGGGCAGTAGAGAATGAAGCATAGACTTAAAGTTGATTGAGAGTCTAGTCAATTGTCACCTTGATTGGAGGTCTTGCAGTTTATCCCCTTCACTCTATTCAGGCCCGGTGCAGAGTTTCCACGCAAGGCCCACCCAACCACAGAGGACACAGACCTAGAAGTGGCTCCACAGACCAGCTCCCTCACAGGTCACAGGTGCCCTAGCCCCCCAGTGGCATACCGTCACCACAGTGACTCCGGCACTGCGAAGACCATCATAGCGACAGGAATCAGGCAAAATTTGCACATCACTGTGATGGTCTGTGCAGTGACTGGGACAGCCTCGCTGGGTGTTTCACCCCCCCCCAAGTCCAGCTCCAACTCAGAGTAGGAATCCTAGATACCAGGGGTTTGTGGGGGGTGCAGCCCCCCACAAGGGGGGGTCTGGGCGGAGCAGCCCCCAGATTGTATGCATCAACATCCCCAAGGCTACAATGCTGACAGTCGGCATGGTAGCTGTCGCTGTAGGGGATGTCAGTGCTAGCGCTGTCAATGTGCTATGGTAAAACTGCCCCCAGCATGCACCGGTGGCACCGTGTAGCCAGCAGACCCCACTCGGTGGTGGTTAGCAAGTTCCTCACCTGACTCCAAGATGCAGCTGGAAAATTCCCGGTTTCTGTTTTTCTCTCAAACAGGAAAACAGCAAAACAGCTTCGATGTGCGGCCAGACAGTTTCACAAAACTTTCAGTTTCCAGTACCATTTGGCAACAGATTCCCCAAGTGCAGATCAACAGTTCCTTTTCTCAACTGGGTTTTTAGTAGTAGCAACATGTTCCTGAAGCATAGGACACCTGTTCACCTCTTTCCAGTGCCAGTGCACAGCGGGGACCATTACAGTAACCTGCTGATTTTCATCTCTGTGATGGTCTTCACTGCTTACGGTTTGATGTTGCAATGGTATACACCTCTGATGCAGGCTGTCTGCCACAAACAATTCTCCTCAGAACCAGAAATATTCACCAGATACCTGGTCCATTCAGCAGAAGTGCACAGTTCCTTCCAACTGTAAAATTCCATTACTTCAATCCTCAGAAATACTCCACATAAGCCCTGTGAAAGGCCTTAGACTTTTCTATACACAGCACTGAGTCCTCTTGACTTGATCAGAGTCCAGAACTGACTGTCCAAACTGCCCAAGGTCCCTGGGATCTCTGAAAATCCTGCCCTCTAATTGGCTAATTTCAGTCATCAATCACAACCATAAGCCCTCTTTGATTATTGATTGGGAAAGTCTCTTGGTGCCAGAAAATAGTTCACACCTTTTCCCATGAGCCCTCTCCAACAGTTTTAGGCATCCAGCTAGCTGATTGGCTGTCCAAGGGGGTCAAAGTATCATAACATGGTTGCTATCACAGTTCCTATAGCAGCTTCCACAACAGTCCTATCTTCCCAGTGGCCCAGCAGCCAAAATACACAGTCTTTAAATTTAGTGGCTCCAGTGTCTTGAAGCAGTCCTTGTCCCCTATCAAGTAACTGCACATTTAGGCATGTTCCTTCTTTCACTCGTTGGTCATTGCCTTTGTTATGGTCAGTCCCCCCAAGACAGCAATCTAGCTCATTAATATTCATGTGGGCACCATTCATATTCATAACCCCCAATTCTTAAGCACGTCGGGCACTCTTTAACCTAGGCACTGCAGCCCCTTCTAGGCTCACCTTCATGTGTCTGATGCCCAATTAGCATATTTAGGGGGTCGAGAGCTCCGGGGAGGCATTTGGTAAACCACCGCAGCAGTTAGCAGACTGACCAGTGCACTGCATAAGCGTACCTCTGATTTGCTCCTCCGGACCCTTTAAATCCTGTTTTAAGACACCTGGGGGGGCCAGATGGAGACTTCATCAGGAACAGGGAAAATGGAGCACTAAGGCCGTGGGGGTAAACAAGGTAAGCCCCCGCAGGGGGGTTACAGTAAGTGAGGCAAAACAATTTCCTGTGGTAGCAAAACAGGACAAAAAAGCCTGGTGCTTTGAATCAAATGATTCTTCCTCTGGGTCAGGGTGGGTGCCAACAGATGGGGGCATGCTTGTATATACTGGGTCAGGTGAGTGTTAGGCTAAGTATCAGCTGGCAGGGAGTAGGGATATGCATACTGGATCAGGGTGGGTTTCAGCATACTGGGCAGGCTTGTACATGTGGCCATGTGGTGAGCTGCCCAGCTGTTAGCCCTTATTTGTAGATATTATTATGTTGTATAATTTTTTTATGTAACTATGTGTACATGCCAGTGTCAGCACAAAGGCACATAGAGAAAAGACTGGATATTTTGAAAAAGGGATTTGACCTTCCTCTGACCTACAAGGCCACCCTTGCTTGCAGGAATCTGACAAGTTCTTGTCAAAAAGTTTGTGGATACATGATCAAAGAGTATTCCTCTAACGTTAATTGGCCAAGGGAAACAGAAGCAATAAAATTGGCTTGTATAATCATAAAATTTACAGGATCTTCCTTATAACTAATTAAATTAAGCCAGTTCAAAATCCCAGGATGAGAGAAGCTATTTCCATGGTTGTAAACCCTTAAGATCAAAAGGGAAATGATCTTAGACAAGAAGTAACAGAAAACGTTCCTACAGTACACTGATATTTTTTTTATAAGTGCCAGGAAACATCCTTCTAGCAGGCCTGTGTGAGATTATAAACCCTGTGTTAACTATCGGAATCTGACATCAAAGATTATCTGGAAAATAAGACTTTGGGGAAAGCACAAGAGTGACACCAGTTGGCTTAAAAAGAGAAAGGCCAACCTCTATTCACTGACCTGGAGGGTCCAGTCTTTATTCACAGACTGGGGGATCTTCTATTTAAGTTCTCCAGCACAGACACTCAGGGCCATTTTGCCAATTTGCTTGGACCCTCTCCTGACCACAGAGAACACATGTCAGCACAGAGACTGTCTAAGAACAGGAGGCTGCTGCAGAAATACCAAAATATTTTGCAAACCAGCAATTCTCTGGACTTTGAAATATTTATACCTAAGGTAGATTTTTTTGCTAACAGTTTTAGTGTGTTTCACTGTACATTTTTCCATTGTTTTTGTTTCTTTAACTGTAACCTAAATTAGTATACAGTATGTTCTCTTTTAGTTGTAACTGCATTTATTTAATTATTTTAGTAAAAACATTTGTTTTCCTAAAGAATACCTGCCTGAGTGAAAGTTTCTTATATTGTGTGAGTGACTGTAGAAGGTTTATTAATAATCTGTGACAACTGTTAATTGCTTAGAGGGGCCACCATAAACAATCAAATTGAGAAGAGGATATGGAATGGATCTAGAAGAATAGGGAGAATACCAGAGTCTACAAAGATTTTGAACCAGACTGTTGCATGTCTTGTAAGGAGAAGGCCAAATCAGGTTTATGCTGCTACCCCAAAGAGAGTGTGACACCTGAGTCTTCCTCCTGTGTGTAATAGCCACGGACAGGGTTCATATTTGGCCACCGAACTAGAGCCTGGTATTGTGCCATTATCCAGAGTTAGAGGGATGCCCTGGATCCTCATGGCAGAGGTGCAGTGATGACCTCGGTGAACATTCAAAAAGGACAAAGAAAGTATCTCCGTTCCCCCTCCCCCTTCATGGATTGCACTTAAGGGTGTGCACTGTGAGCTCAGTGGACCTGACCCCAAGAGTGGGTTCATGACAGTACATACTGAGTCAAAGAGGGTGTCAGCAGATGAGGGAGATATACAAACAAGGTCGTGGGTGTCAGCAGATAGAAGGAGGGTCAGGATATGATTATTGGGTCAGGAAGGGTGTCAGCAGATGAGGGGCTGCTGTGGATATGCTTGCTGAACTATGGTGGGGTCTGGAGATATATTTAGTGTGTGTCAGCAGATTAGAGGGGTATGGGGATGTTTTCACTGTGAAGGGGATAGCGCCTACCTGTCTGCCTGCTTGCTGCCTGTCTGTCTGTCTGTCAGTTGGTCTGTCAGGAAATGGAGCACATGTGTATTCTCTACAGCAGTAAAAAATGGGAGACAGTGCAGAAGAATGATCAGAATTGAGTATGAAAGGCACACTACATGTACACTCTCAAGACAGTAAACTACTTTATTTTCCATTTTTGTATGTTTTTGGTGACTATTTTTAGGTATTGCCATAAATTTCCTGATTCTGAATTAAATCAGAACCAATACAAACAATGAGTCAGGATGGGCCCCCAGAAGGTGCAGGGGTAGTGTGTTGTGCTGTGCTACTAGGCTGATAATCTGGGTTTCTGCTCTGACCCTGGGTCCCAGCTCTCTGGCAACCAGGAGGGAGGTGCTGCCCGCAGCACCACATTCTCTCCATGGGGACCGGAGGTCATTGTCCCACTCCTGTAGTGACTTCTATGGATGGATCAACAGCAGTCAACACATTATGTGTTGATGCTAGACCCATAGAATGCCAGATGCAGGGACATGGCAGAGCAGGAAGAGGTGAGAGACACTAAAGGCACATGTTTGCCCCATTTGGGTCACCATAGATGCTTAGTGAGTCTGTCTTATCAGCTCAAATAAGGTTGAGGAAATTGGGTAGTCAATTCCTGTGGGGATTCATAGAAACACAGAATTTATTGGAAGGAAAGGACTATTTGGCCCACCAAAGAAGCCCAGATGTTCCCTTCCTAATCCATCTCTGCAGACCCTAACTGGTCTCCGGTAAACCTCTTTCCTCTTTGCTTGTTTTTTAATACACCCCCATGTCTATCCCATGCATGCTTGAAGCCCCCACTGTTTTTGCACCACCACTTCTAGCAGTCTGTTCCAGGTGTCCACCACCCTTTCAGTAAAGAAATATTTCCTCACATCTCTCTGTAATTTCTCCCTCCGGCTTCACCCATGCCCACTACTCCTGGTGCTCCTTCTCATTTGAAAGAGACTTCCATCCTGCACCCGTTCATCCCTCTGAGGTACATGTAGGTCTCTGTCTTGTCATCTCTCACTCGTCCCTCTTCCAGGGTGTACATGTTGAGATCCCTCAGTCTCTCTCCTCATAGGGCTTCATGTGCACCCCTGCACCATTTTAGTTGCCCTTTTCTGCACTGCCTCTACCCTGGGTATGTCCTTCCTGAGGCACAGCCTCCAAAACTGGATACAGTATTACAGATGGGGTCTCACCAGTGAGTGATACAGTGGCAGCATCACCTCCCTCTTCCTGCTGCATATACCTGTTTCTATGCACCCCAGCATCCCAGTAGCCCTACCCACTGCTTTGTCACACTGCCCTGACACTTTGAGGTCGTCAGGTATGATAACCCTAAGGTCCCTGTCCTGTTTAGTGAATATTAGTATCTCTCTCCATCCTATACTCAATGCCTGGGTTCCAATGCCATAGGAGCAGAATCTTGCACTTTTTGACATTGAACCCCAACTGTCATGCTTTAGACCACTCCTTAAGTTTCCCCAGATCCCTGCTCATTCATACTGGATATATCATTTGGGGGCATTGGAATAGTCTGAAATAAATGATCAAATAGAGTTGGCAAAACTATTGTACTGATTAAGAGAAGGTGTACATATACATAGATACAGTTTTAATAATAAGCATTCTTTTGAAACTTCAGGGATCTATCCTTGGTCCCCTGTTGTTTGCGGTTTATATTAACAACATCGATGACACCATCAATAAGGCCAATATCTATTTGTTCGCTGATGACACAGTACTTTATTTGAGTCATCCTATGCCAGAAGCAGCCTGTGAAGACCTCCAAGCTGAATTTAACATATTACAATACCAGCTCATAAACAAAAAGCGTCTGCTTAATGCGAAAAAAACAAAAGCGATGCTCTTTTCTCCTTCCTCTTATGCGGCAAACCCCACTTACGTTAGGGCTATCCCTCAGATTACCATAGTACTTGGAGAAAAACTAGAGTATGTGCCAAAATTCAAATATCTAGGTGTATGGCTCGATCACAAACTCTCCTTCTCTGAACATCTCGAAGAACTACAGAAGAAACTAAGACGAAGACTACTACTATTCTACAGAATTAACCACCTTCTCACTAAGGATGTCAAGCTGCATTTGGTTCAAGCCACTTTCCTTTCATTAATAGATTGTGCAGACCTTCTCTATAGCCATTGTACTGCCTCTGCCCTGACTAAGTTTGACACCCTATACCACAGAGCAATCAGATTCATAATGGACCTTCCTCTTTCCACACACTATTGCTCCTTGTACACTGCGGTGGGCTGGACTTCCCTTCATTATAGAAGAAATAGAAACGCTGCTCTTTGGGCCTTCAGAGCAATAACCAACAAACTCCCCCCATACTTCTCTGATTGTATTCCCTGGAGTGTGATAGGCACCTATGCTCTCAGAAGCTATTCCCTAATTGCCTTGCAATTACCTAAGGTCAAATCTTGTTTTGGCAGAGCTGCCAAAAGTTTCACATTGCCTGCCTTGTGGAATGGTTTGCAAAAAAACTTGAAGCTGAGCTGTCCTGTTAGCCTGAATATTTTCAAGTCACTCTATGACCGCTTCGTGAAAGAATCTTGCAAATGTTTCCCACATCGCTAGCTCACCTATTCTACAGTTTCCCTCCTGCCCATCCTGCCTCCCACCCTGCCTCTGCCCCTGCCTCTCTCTCTCACTATCAAAATACCTGCTTCTCTCCCTCTTCTCTGTCTGTATTTAGCCATGGCCATGTTCCACCCCCTTCCCTGAAGTATGCCAGTTAACAATTCCTTCCCAGTCATTATCTTCCTAAATTGATATCCCTCATCTGTCTGTCCTTAACCATGGCCAAGTTCCACCTCCTTCTCAGAAGTATGCCAGATAACAATTCCTTCCCCTTCAGTATCTTCCTAATCTGGTATCCCTCATACTGCCTTTCTCGTTCTTTTTAAGTGAACATTCTGGCTGTACCAATTTATAAACCTATTTGTTGTAAAGGTTCATATGCTCAAATGTTGATGTACATATGCAGATTTTTCTTCTTTGTATAATATCGCATTATGTTCTACCTTGTTACTGTACTGTATATACTGTATATTTTTCTTCTCTGTATAATATTGCACTACATCTACCATGTTACTGAACTATGATTTTTATATGACCAGGTCCATCTTGCAAATGAGCCTTGCTCAATGGTGCCCACCTGGATAAATAAAGATTTTGATTGATTGATTGAATATTTATATAAAAATGATGGGAATGAACATGTAGTGGGCTAATTATGTATAGAGGTGAAATAGAGATAAGTAATAAAGTTCTTTTTTTTTCTCAAAAAAATCCCTTTGAATCTCCCCTTTCTGGTTCCACTTAACTATAGTGGAAGAATTTTACTTATATAAAATTTACTCAATCCTAGGGCACATTGAATATTTATAAGAAACAACTTTGCACAAAGGAAAATATATACGTGTGTGTGTGTGTGTTTGCAGAAAGCAAAGGTTTCTAAACGTAATCTGTACTGCAGTATATGGACGTCATGTTTAGGTGAAAAAGTTATTGAGAAATGCCTTGCGAGCTTATTAAGAGACACTAAATTAACAAGGACTACTAAGTGATTTGTGAATTGCTTGTACAGGCATATAGCCCGATAATGTAGACTTGACTAACTGATTTGTAGACATTCTGCATGTTTTTCACAATGTTTTTTAATTGATTAATTGAAGTTTATGGTATAAAGGATAACCACTAGCAATTGTACTACACCTTGAGAAGTACTCTGTGTGAGTGTGAAATGGTTGCTGGTCAGTGGCAGCCTCCCTGGGCTACAACGGCTATCTGTCCATTTGTCTAGTTTGCACAATAAAAAGAAATAAGAAGAGACACTTTTTGTCTTAAGTTCTTTTTTGACACCGAGTGCTGGGTCCTTTATGCTTGCCACCTTTATACATGGAACCCCAACTGTCATGCTTTAGACCACTCCTCGAGTTTCCCCAGATCATTGCTCATTCACTCCACCCCTGCTTCCCACATCGTCTACTAGTGTCCACTGTACTGCAGATTTGGATATCATCTGCAAAAGGCATGCTGTCCCTCCAGTTTCTCAGCAATGTCACTTACATACACATTGAAGAGGGCCAGTCCCAGTACTGAGCCCTGTGGCACCCCGCGGGTCACTCCTCTATCATTCAAGTGAGTGCCATTTACCACCATCATCTGTCTCCTATCCATTAACCCGTTTGTAACCCAACTAAGCACTTGGGATCCCACCCCCAGGCTGCTCAGTTTCTTTATCAGCCTCCTGTGTGGCACAGTGCCAAAGGCCTTGCCAAAGTACAGATAGGCCTCATCCACTGCCTTCCTCTGAGCTGTTTTTCTGGTCACCAAGTCAAAGAAATCCTTCAGATTCATTTGGCATGACCTCCCCTATTGACTCCATGCTGCCTGTTGTCTTACAGCCCATTGAATTCAGGATAGTCAACTAGTCTTTACTTTAGCAATGTTTCCATTAATTTCCCTACCACAGATATAAGACTGACCTGTCTATAGTTGCTAGTCTCCTTCTTGCTGCCACTCTTACAGTATGTAGAGGGACCACATCAGCTCTTCTCCAGTCCTCCAATGAGTTATCAAACAAGTCTGTCAGTGGGGCAGCTAACATCTCTGTGAGTTCCATATGAATCCTTAGATGTATCCCATCTGATCCCTTAGCTTTGTCCACCTTCAGAGCTGCAAGTCCATTCCAGACTCTTTCTTCTGAAAATGGACATATGTCCATTCCCTCATCCATACCATTGGGTGTACTCTGACAGTTCCATAGTCTTATCCACCTTCAGAGCTGCAAGTCCCTTCCAGTCTCTTTCCTTGTGTAAACCTTGTCCCTCTCCCTTTGTTACTGTTACTCTCTGGTGGACCATCCTCCCCTCCCACTGTGCAGACTGAGCAGAAGTACCTGTTCAGGGTGTCTGATTTTCCTTGGTCCTCTTCTGCACAGTCTCCCCCCATGACCTTTTAATTCTCACTATCCCTCCCCATGCTTTCCTCTTCTCATTTATGTATCTAAAGAAAATCTTATCCCCTTAGTGGCCATTTTGATGATTCTGTTATCTGTTTACACATTTACTCCCCTCACTGCCTTTCCCTCTGCTTTACTAGGTATACCCCCTGTCTTCCTCCCCCTATATTTCCTCATACCTCCTGAATGCCACTCTTTTTTCTTTTTTTTTTTTTTTTACATTTATTCTGCTTTTTCTGGCAGAGCCCTTCTGTCGGAATCAGCCCTGGTCATGGTCCCTGAGACTGCCACCTACTGCCAATTGTCTTTGCTACTCCTGGTCACCCTCTGCTTACCCCCCAGAAGGCAGGGCCATGGCACCGGTCCCCGGTATCCCAGTGCCATGGGATTAGTATCTAATTGGGAGAGCTTCTGGCGGCAGAGGCTAATTGAAGTGCCAGGGAGGGCTTCACAAAGACAGGGGTCCCGCCATGTTTTCCTTCCCCTGTAGGCTGAGGCAGAGACATGCAATGACGTCCAGCATCTGTCCTGCCCCAGAGAGCATTGATTACGCAACGCGTTCAGTATGGCAACCCAGCCTCCACCAGGTGTCACTCCTGTGCGATCACGGGTCCCCTTCCCCGGAGGAAGGAGAGGCATTCCTAAGGGACACCCAATCCTTCTCACCCAGCTGGCCTCCAATGACCCAGTCCGCTTCCGAACCCAGTTCGCCGGCATTGCAAGCGGAAATTCCACCGCTGTGCCGGTGGGCCAGCACCACTCTTTTTTTTTATTTCACCACCATGAACACTTCTCACAGAACCATCATGGTCTCTTTTTCCTTCTGGTTTTACTCGCTTCCTTCATGCAGAAGTTAGTTGCTTTAGTTATATCGTCCCTTTTTTTCCCGCTGTGTGCCCCCACTCCTCCTTGCCAATACCCCTCCCCCCAGTAAGGCAACTTCTGAGCCAATCCACCCTTCTGAAGTCCAGGACCCTCCTCCTCATGTGGTTGGCCTCTGTTCCAGTCGTAAGGTTAAACCACACTGTATGGTGATCACTGGTACCCAGGGGACTGATCACTGTGATGTCTGCAATGCTTTCCATGTTTGTAAGTACCAGGTCCCGCACTGCTCCATCCCTAGTGGGTTCTTTGACTAGCTGACTAAGAAAAGCCCCTTGCAGGGAATCAAGGATGGCCCTCCTCCTTGCAGAAGCTACAGCTGGAAGGTTCCACACCACACCCAGTAGATTGAAGTCATCAACTTGCAGCACCATCCCCTTACTTGCCTTTCTGATAATGGTGTTCCCAAGTGCAGTATCTAACTCCTGTCCCTGTGCTGGAGGCCTGTACGCTACCCTGGTGTGGTTAGCGGCCCCAGAGACAGTGTGGCCCATAGCACCTCCAGCCCTTCCTTTTCCTTCTGGTGCCCCTATACTTCCATGCCCTTGATTCCCCCCACATGTAAACCAACCCCTCCTCCCTGCTCTGTGTCTCCTGAACACAGAGTAGCCTAGTATAGCCATGTCCCAGAAGGGGTGTCAGCAGGCATATGCACTGTACTCAGCAGAGTACAGTAAAAAAAAAATCAGGCTGGGGCAACAAAAAGAGGAAAGCAAGGACGTTGTGAGTCACATTGTGTCTGTGTTGCGCTGCGCCCTTTTGCCTTTGTTGTTTGCTACGGGGCACTGATGTCACCAGCCAAATACACAAAGAAGAACAACTTACCAGGTAGGCAGAAAACCAAAGGAAGAAGGATTACAGGAAGAAACTGATTACATGAACTCAGCCATGGCAAATTGGGGGGGTCTATTGTTGGTGTGGCGTGTCAGCGCATATTTTGGTTTATGTTTACATAATGTGAGGGGGGGCAACAGTGCATCAGTTTTGAGTACAAGTTTAAAATTCCTGGCTACACCCCTGGTCCCAGTTGTGGTGCTCAGTGAATCACAACTCCATAGTGGCCAGTAAATGGAGGTCACCCTCCACCATGATGGCTTCCAGTTCTGGAATTTTGTTTCCAAGACTCCTTGCATTGGTGCACATGGCTCTCCACACCTTCCTTCCCCCTGCCAGCTGCTCCGCTTCCCTCTCCCATTCCTGACTGTGTTTTTCCATGAAACTTCCCCTGACTTTCCTCTTACCTTTTTAATTTCCTCATTCCTTGTCTCCCTCGATCCTCTATCCTCTGTTACCTGACTTTTATCCTCCTTTTCTTCTGTCTTGTCCCCATCCCTGCCTTTCTGCACCCCTGCCCTAGGGAAGTTTTCTCCCCACAGTCCTCCTTTTCTGCTGCTCCATCATCAAGGGGGCAATTTTTGCTTCCCTTTGCTTTACTGCTCCCCCAGCTAATGCTCCTCGAAGTAGCATTTAAACCTTCCACCAAGGACTGCAGTCCCCTTTCAAGAAGGATGCAGGACATCTCCCTTATAGAGGCCCAAATTCTCCCATGCTAGCCCCCAGTCCCCGACATAAAAAAAGTTCTCCTCTTTACAACATGCCTTCCACCAGTCATTAAATGCCCTGGTAAAGAGTGCCCTTGCATCTCCACTGCCATACACAGGTAACACCTCAGAAAAAGTGACCATGCATCCTACCTTCTTAATACCCCTACCAAACTCCCTGAAGTTACCCTGCCCTACTGCTACCCTGTCCCTTCCCAGGTCATTTTTCCCAGGTGTACAATGATGTCTAGTTCTCTCCCATCTCCTGCTGCCCTAGCAATCCTCTGGATATGCTCTTCATCTCTCCAAGCTGAAGCATTTCTCAGGCGCTTCACCTCCCTCCCTCTCCCTTCCTCCCCTCATTCCCAAGTCTATCCTTCTAACAATATAGCCCACCACTAGCAGCTGCTTCCTCCCTATCTGGGAGCTCTTTCTTCCTCATTGGGGCCTCCACTTCTGAGGACTCCCACTTGTTCCCTTTCCACAGTGATGGATGCCTCTTCTCAGCTGCTTCATCCCACCAATACGATGAAGGAATTCTGCAACAGTATAGGCAGAGGAGTGTGCACCCTTTCTGCCTCCCCCGCCTTCCCAGAGCCCACCAATTCTGTTTCTTCCTTGGCATGCTCTGTAGGAGCAGCAACAAACTTGGTTGCCTCTAGGTGGCCCAGAAGGTCGTCTGTACATGAGATCTGTGAAGTTTGCATTTAGTTGTTCACATAGGAGTAGTATGTACTGTTCAGTCAACATCTAGTCCCATTAAAAAGTTCTTTAGCAGCTTTTACAGTGGTAGGTAAACAGTAATTCTTTCACTGAAAATACCATAAAGGTTCATCTATGCCCATAAATAGATCCTGTGTTTTAGGTGCTGGCACTGTCCAACAGAAAATATAACTGTATATATATGTTCTTTTTAATGAAAGCATTAATGTGTTATTCTAGATAAATGTATCAAAATGGTTGTTTACTCTCAGTTCCTTGTCCTCACCCCCCATATAGCCCTTTTCTTCAATCAGAACCTCTTTGCTCCTGTTAATGCTGGAATGTATTAATGTTTACTGTGAGACATGTATGTAAAACGAGTTGTAACTTTGTCCTAAATGCTTCTTGCCTGGCGGGTCCATGAGTACCACTCAGTGTAAATGGGCCCGCTTGTAAGTTTCCTGTTCTTTGCTAACTGTACTCGTGAGAGTGCGAGAATACTGATGACATATGATGTCACACCATGGGAGTTACTAGTGGGCCCAAGAGGAACACGGAAGAAACAGCATCCACTGCACTGTAAACGCCATTACTAGAGTGCAGGATTTGTGCATTTGCAAGGTAAAAAAATACTTAATATGTTTATGAAACAGGAATGTACATGGATTTTGTAACAGAGCATACAAAGGCAGTACCAAAAAGAATTTAATTCTTCTTAATCTAAAGGACTGACTTATCCGGCCGATATGAATAGAAAGCACATATATAATTGAACAAGTTCATAAAAAAGTGCAGATGGGCAGGCATTTTTCCAAGAAATGAAATGTTTGCATTGTGTGAATCAAATTGCACTGAGTGGTGGTGGTGGCATTGAATCTATTAGAATCCACCCATATGGAATACTATGATGTAAACTTTTTAACATTTATATTTTTTAGGTTTCAATCATAAATAACTTAGTAAAGCACAGTATATTTATCAGTGGAAGCAACTGGTTTACAAGGTAATAAGGTCACCTTGTATATACAACATAAAAATAATAATTTGTGAAACTTGAATGCAATTTCATGTAATTAATTGTTATATTTTTCTGTCATAACACTTGTAAATTCCCCTTGAAAAAGCTCATTGAGTGAAACGTCGGGGGTCTATAAATATAAAGAGTTATATAGAGCTACTGTTTGGAACAAGAAGTCCATTTCTTAAAGATACACAGCAACCCCGCCCATACTTGTTTCCAACATCTGTACCCTTGCTGGTTTGTCCCAGAGGGTAGCCTGTGATTATGGCGACTACGACTGAGCGCTTTCAAAAAGGGCAACTCAGTCACGGTGCCTGTGCACAGGGCTACCAGGCAGGGAGGGCACCCGGATGGAGGGGTCCAAGAATATAGCAACAGGATGTCACTATACGTACACGCTTGCAGGGGGGAGGGGCCACGCCGTGTGATGAGCAGATGGGGAGGGAGGGTTTGTGGGGTGTAGTGCAGCGGTGGGCTGCCGAGCTAGCCATGTGACATGGTGAGTTGGTGGCAGGCTAGGGTTGGGAGGGTGCCGGGTGCGGTTCTGAGCGCATGTTCAGTTTTTGTGCGCCAGTCCGGGAATTTAAATTTTTTCCTCTTTTGCACCCCTACCTTCAACATGCCTACCCCTGGGTTGAGAATTCTTTATTATGGGGTCACGGGGGGCCACAGCCCTCACATAAAAAGAAAATCCATGTCTCTGGCACCCTTTGCTCTCTTGCGCGAGTGAGTGTACATAGATGAAATTGATTTTCCATGAGTACACTCGCCTTAATGGCAATCGCCTTTCTGCGATCACCATTATCACATGGAACCTCCCAGAGTCCAGCAACCTCTACCCACAACCCAAAGAGGTGAGAAGAAATAGGGCAGCAATTCAGTCCCAGAAGGTGTCCCAAAAAAAGACTGCGGCCCCACACCCATGGCACTGCAACACTCCCATTATGTTTCCTTCCTTTACCTAGTGTCTATTCAAACTTCTCTGTACCCTTCTGCCTCCTTCCTACTTCCATTGTACTCCTACCTCTCCCTTTTGCTTCCCTGAAACTTACTTGTTACCCTACCTTAAATAGGGTGTCTCTTGTTTTCCCTTTTTTCTAACCCTCCTACCTGTACCTACCTTATCCTGAGTGTGTACTATCCTTTACCACTTGTAGTAGGGCTATAACCTGTAGTTATCTTCCTCCTAGCAGTATCCAGTAATGCATTACCTATTTACCTTGGTCTGGTGTCCCCCCATAGTGTCCTGTGTACTGTGGTCACCCTGTGGAAGTCCTGCAGATGCTCCACTCCAGCTCTGTGTCACTCACGAGATGGGACACAAATGTAATGGAACATGTTGGGTGTTACTCCTTTTATCTCCCCTTCCTACTTCCTGGTGAAACACATGATTGCCTGTCCACACTAAGCCTTTGGATACTCCTTCCCCCAGTCACACACACCTGATTCACAGGGCTTTCTTATCTACTCACCCCAAGATTAATTACCTGAGCTCGGTTCCCCACAGCAGCTGTTAAAAATGTAAAGAAAAATCTCAAAATGTCACAAAACTTTGTCTAGAAATCTCTTTGCTCCACCTACCCACTTACTCTGCTACTTTAAGTATGGAAAGAAACCATAAAGCTATACCTCTAGGTTTAAGCTGGCTGCTTACTCTCCTCTCAGTCAGCAATTCCAGCACAGGACCCAAACTAACTGACCCTTAGATCTGCTGTCTCTTGTTAGAAGGCACTAAACCTCTGGTAGCTCCCCCTGCCAGTTACATACTGTAGCTGATTCACAGGGCTTTCTTAATATACTCAAACTCAATATTAATTTCCTGTGCTAGGTTACCCACACCATCCATTACAAGTCAACAACAGTACAGTTCTTACGAGCATGGGATCCCTTTCAACAAAGAGAATTTGCCTCGTGTTAGGGAAAATAACTTTTGAAAATTTGTGCATGATCGAGCTGGGGTTTTAACACCAATGATTTTCTTACAGAAGCGGCTTGGGATCTCTGATGGCCACAAAACAGGCAGCATTTTGACTTTCTATCTCCTCCAAATGACAAGAGGATGTTCCAAAACATAGTATTACCTCTGTTCACAGTGCTGGAGTGTTCATGCTGGACTATAGTCTAATTTTCCCCAGCTACAGTAGGACACACACACACACATGTGCGCACACACACACACTACATGACCACATCCACCCTTACACATACTGTAGTCCTCACACACACACATCCCACTCATGAGCACATCCACCCACACACATACTATAGTCCTCACACAGTCTTGAACACTCTTCTTAAAGGAAAAAAATTAAATTAATTTGGTTTAATATAGTCTTTCATGACAGAAATCGCAAAGAACTTTACAATCTAATTTAATTCCCTCAAAGTGCCCCAAAGATCCCTTTCTTCTACCTACATACTTACACTGCTACTTTAAAGGAGTAGTACATACGAACATACGAAACTTGCCAGCAGAAATAGGCCTCACGGTCTATCAAATCTGCTTGTATGTGCAGCTAGCACCCTTACATTTCAGCTGCCCCCCCAACCCCCCATTCACCACCTGGAACTGCTCAGTGTCATTTACCCAGCCCCCCTCCTTGCCCTGTCCCATGCCCTTTTGAAATTCCCCACGGTCCTGCATGCCACCAACTCCTCTGGCAGAGCGCTCCATTTTGACACCACCCTCTCAGTGAAATAATGCCTCCTCATCTCCCTCCTGAACCTGCCTGATTCCAGTCTTAGCCTGTGCCCCCTCGTGTCCCTTCTCTTCCTCAATTTAAACAGCCCCTCTGTGCCAGATTTGTTGAACCACCTCAAGTATTTGAAAGTTTCAATCATGCACCCCAATCCCTTCTCTCCTCCAGTGTGAACAAACTCAAATGACTCAGCCTTTCTTTGTAGGTTCTGCCTTCTATACCCCGTATCATTTTTGTCGCCCTACGCTGCAACACCTCGAGCAGCTTGATATCCTTCCTCAGGTACTGATGCCAGTATTGCATGCAGTACTCAAACTGCGGTCTAACCAAGGACCTATACAGGGGCAGGATCACCTCATTGTGCCTGGACGAGAATACCCGCACAATGCACTCCAGCATCCTATTGGCCCTAGCCACAGCCCTCTGGTAATGAGCAGAGTTGTTCATGCTCCCCGTTACTATGACCCACAGATCCTTCTCCTCCTCAGAGATCCCTAACCGCACCCCACCCAACCAATATTCCCTCCTCTGGTTCCTCACCCCAAAGTGCATAACATCGCACTTCTTTGCATTAAAACCTAATTGGCACCTCGCTGACCACTCCTCAAGTCTAGTTAAGTCATACTGTAGCTTCTGCCATCCCTCTATGTCATCCACAGCTCCCATCTTGGTGTCATCCATGAACAGGCTGATCCTGCTCCCAACCCCATGAGCAATATCCAATATGAACAATCCAAACAACACCGGCCCCAGCACAGAACTCTGTGGCACACCGCTGGTCACTGGCTTAGAAGATGAGAGTCCCCCCCTTCCACAACCACCCATTGCAGTCTATCTACAAGCCAAGACCTGATCCAGCTAGCCAACTTAGCCCCCACCTCTATGTGTTCCAGCTTTGTCCCCAGTCACCCGTGAGGGACCGAATCAAAGGCCTTGCTGGAATCCAAATATAGGACATCCACTGCATGGCCCTTGTCCAACTCCCTTGTCACCCAGTCGTAGTATTCTATTAGGTTGGTCTGGCATGATCTCCCTGAGACAAACCCCATGCTGCTGCCCATCCTGGAGATCATTGACCTCCAGAAAGGTTACCAGTCTCTCCTTCAAGATTGCTTCCATGAGTTTACCCACTATGGAAGTGAGACTTACCAGTCTGTAGTTACGCAGCTCGTCCTTGGGGTGGGCTCTTATGGATAGGCACCACATGAGCAACCTCCAGTCCTGCGTCATGCACCCCATGTCCAGGGAGGTGTTGAACAGGTCAGTCAGCAGCCCATCCAACACCACCTAGTACAGTTGGAATTTGCAAAAACATATGCTGTGCAGAGTGTTTTAATTAGTGTGTGTAGTCCCAGTGTGTCCTTCCCTCTGTATGCTTTTAGGAGTTTTTTCTAAATTAGCCTACTAGTTTTACAGTAGTTTTATGGCACCTGGGAATCTCGATCTCAACAAGGTTTATCGCTCTTCTTGTTCCTGCAATGCCTCCTGTCCCATGTGACAGTGATGTATACAGGACCATGGATTCAGCAAGCACTGGTTTAGAGACAATTTACTACATCAGAACTGTGATATTAAGCAATTTTCCTTATTCAGGGAGGACTAACTGCCACAGTTACTATTTAGCAAATACTTGAGGGCTAACTGAGTGGGTAATTCTGTAAGAAAACAGCTGGGGCTCGATTCATAAAACGTTGCAAAGTACAGCGCAAAAGTTTGCATTGCACTTTGCATTTGCCCAGGTGTCTAAGATTGCTATTCTCAGTCGGATAGCACACCTGCACTGTCCAACAGAGAATACGGCCAGGTCAAGTCAGTGCTAACCCCATTACCGCTACCGCTAACCCCAATGGAACCACCTCAACATACAGCCAGGAGTATGGTTCCACAATGAATAGCACAGGTGCACTATTTAGAATTCACAAAAGCAGCCATGTAAATGATACTATTGGACATGCAAGGCACTATGGGCCCATTTACATAAACTGTGCCGGAGTTTATCAAGCCCCCCCCCCCTACCCCATAGGCAGCCATGTGTCCCTGGGGCTAGTGCCCCCCCAGCCAATCGCTGGTCTGATATGAAATAGATATTTTCCCTGGTGCTAATGGTCCCTTCCCCCACCTGATCACCTGCCTGATGTCATAAAATATAGTCCCTTGTGGCAAGTGGCCTCTCTCCTCACCAGATCATCCACCTAATGTCATAACGCATAGTCACTGGTAGCCAGTGGTCCCTCCCGCACCTGCCATCATAAAACATATTCCCCTGTGGCCAGTGGTCTGGCCCCTCATCCCAATGCCCCATATAAGGAACAAACACCATTCCCTGGTGTCTAGTGGACCCCTCCTGTATCCCTGATCCCATGTAAAAGAACTGTCAACCAGTCCCTGGCATCTAGTGGACCTTCATCCCTATCCCTGATCCTCTGTCATAGAACTGTTAACCATTCCCTGTCATCTAGTGGAACCCTTACACTGGACAGTAATGCCCACCACCCTGCTCCCCCATCCCGACCCCAAGCCGGCAGCTGGTACAGCCATTCGTTTTCCACCACACATGGCCACTGACTGAGCTGTCAATACCAGTATATGCTCATTGACAGCTTAGTCAGTGTCCGGTCATGGTGGAGAGTGGAGGACTGTGCCAGTCGCCAGCTTGGGGTAGGGATGAGGGAGAGCGGTGTGGTGGGGCACTACCAGCTGGTGTGGGGGGTGGGGTCTGCTAGACACCAGGGAATGGATAACAGTTCTATGACAGGGGATTGGGGATGGGGGCCATTAGACACCAGGGACTGTTTGACAGTTCTTTTAAAGGGGATTGGGATAGGGAGGGGGTCTGCTACATACCAAGAAATGGTGTTCGTTCCTTATACAGGGGACTGGGATGGGGGGCCAGACCACTTGCCACTGAGGAATATCTTTTATGACATCAGGTGGGTGATCGGGTGGAGGGAGGGACCACTGGCCACCAGGGACTATGTGTTATGACATTGGGCGGGTGATCCGTTGGGAGGAGGGACCACTGGCCACCAGGGACTATGTGTTATGACATCAAGTGGGTGATCGAGTGGGGGAGGGACCACTGGTCACCTGGGACTAAGTGTTATGACATCGGGCAGGTGATCTGGTGTGAGTAGGGACCACTGGTCACCAGGGACTATGTGTTATGACATCAGGTGGGACCACTGGTCACTGGGGAATATGTTTTATGACATTGGGCGGGTGATCGGTTGTGCGGAAGTACCACTGGACACCAGGAACTATTGTGCTGAGGATCGGGTGGCAGGGAGATGCCATAGTACCTCCGCTAACCTCTAAGGTTGCGTGAGATTACGATAAGGTCTCAGTCGGCAGTATTTGCTCCATGCAAGGGGTCCGAGCAAAAGGCCCTTGCAAGGAGAAAATGCTCTGTGAATCGGACTGTGCTGATATTCAGGTCCCCGCCCCCTCATTTGCATTGCGCCCCCCTTGACACTGTGCTCCAGCGCAACCCGGTTTGAGCGTGCAAACCAGGCTTCTGTGAATAGGAACTCAACACAAAACCCGGTTTCCTCACATAAACCCAGGTTTGCGCCAGGGCAACTTTTTGTGAATCCTGGCCCTGGAGTATTTACTAATTCTAGCATTGATGATCTGGGGGGATTTGTGTCCTTTTTAAGGCTGTGTGTAATTTGATAAAATTAATGTTTTAAAAGCAAAACATTTACTTCTGCTGGCTAGACCTGACACATACATAGAAAACACAAATATTGAATTAGAACAATTTAGTGGAGGCCAGAACATCAAGCTCCTTTCTCTAGTACTTTCTGAATCAGTGGTTGTGGACACATCACTGTCACATGGGACAGGATGCATTGTATGAAAAAGAAGAGTAATAAAGCTTACTGAGATGGAAAGGCCCAGGGGCCATAAAACTACCATATAACTAGAAGGCTAATTTAGAAAAAACTCCTAACAGCAAACAAAGGGAAGTACACACCAGGACTACACGCAGAAATCAAAACTGCACAATATATGTTTTTGCAAATTTTGACTGTACTACTCCTTTAAGTATGGAGAGAAACTATAAATACATACTTCTAGGTTTAAGCTGGCCATTTACTCTCCTCTCACAGCAATTCCAGATTCATTACCCAGACATGTTATGTTAAAAATAAGTTGTGCGGAGCTGCCATCCAGGGAAAGTTCAGTGAGTTAGGTTATATGCTAGTACACATCCACTGCAGTCCCCCATCAGTACAGCCCTCCCAACTTCCACACAGTGCTGTAACAGTTTAACTAAACAGCAACTTAACATCCTACAACTAATATGCCTGTGAATCAGAAATTCAAACAAGTATCAAAGGGATTTATTGGGTGGTCAGGAATGTGATCCTAGGGGAATGAAAGGCAATGGTTAAGGCAGATAGGTAGGTAGATAGATAGCTAGATAGATAGATAGATAGATAGAGAGATGGAATGATAGATAGATAGATAGATAGATAGAGAGATGGAAGGATAGATAGATAGATAGATAGATAGATAGATAGATAGATAGATAGATAGATAGATAGATAGATAGACAGACAGATAGACAATTTGAGCAATACAGTGTTCCAGCAGCTGAGATATGGCTTCCTCACAGACTGCTAGCTAGTAGCTGACAGTTCAGAGTCAGTAGAACAAGTGCAGCTATTCTGCATGAAGCAGCTATTCCTTAGTAGCTGAAACAGCACACTTCTCACTCTTCCATTGCTTGCACAGTGCTGGCTTGCACTCATATATGGTAGGCCTGCCTCCTCAGACAGATAGGAACATATTCTTCTAAGCTGGGCACGTCCTGGGGGGAACTGGAGCAGACAGCCTCCCCACTGGATGAGGTCTGTCAATCACAAGGTGGGAGGGCCTGTCTGTCAGCTCTGTGACAGCTGATTGGGTTCCTTGACCTGGGCAAATTAATCAGGTCCTGCTATGGTTCACGAGCCCTCTGGTGGCTCTAAAGCAGGCTCTGGAGTCCAATTTACGGCTTGTTCTCCTCTCACCATAGTTGCCATGTTGAAATTAGGTCAGAGGTGCAAAAGACAGTGAAAGCCTTCAGTCCAAAATGGACAATCTACAAAACTCGTTTTTTAAGAGGCACTGGTCCCATAAAACACACTTTGTGGCCATCAAATTTCCTGCATGGACAAATGCTGATGTACAGTCAGTCAGGGCTGCAGTTTATGGAATGTCCCGGCTCATCAGGAGCATCTGCCAGGCCTTCCATTGGCAGCAGGTAAGAACCGTTTGGTGCATGAATGAAACTACCAGTTCAGGAGCAGGGGGCAATGAAGAAGCAGCATTTCTCTTCACTCACTCCCCCCCCCCCCACTGTAGCAGTCCACAACCCACAGAGGTCACGAGGAGCATCACTAACAGTCAAAAGTGTAGAAGGTTCCATTGTAGACAATATAGGTAAGCCTCACTGGGGGTGGGGGTGGGAGTTACACATGTATGTTGAACTATTATATTTCATAAAATAGAATTTGCCCTTAAATACAAGTCATAGGTCATATTGTATACTTTTAACAAAGGTTGCCCTCAAATATAAGCTATGGCTTCTAGTCAGGGTTGAAGTCATGTCATCTAAAGCACTCTCTGTGGAGCTCTGTAATTTTTATCTCTGCAAATATAATCATTATTGAATTTCCTTCTTCATTTATGATTTTACAGTATGTTTGCTGTGCTACTTTGCTTCATTTGCTGTGTAGGAGACCAATAATAATATACTGTACTTGATCAAATCCAGGATGTCTAATATTCTATTTTTAATATTTATAAATTGGATTTTTCAGTACAAGCTACCCTCAAACACAAGCTGCAATTGAATACAAGTTGCAGGCCAAAATACAGCATTTTAATATAAGTCATGGCCTCTATTCAATGAAATACATAAGCAGTAACACTTGACGGGGAGTAGGTTACTCTGTGATAAATGCATGACTGGTGGGGGGGCATGGTGAGGTATGAGGCCACAGACTGAGTGCCTTACTGCTCCAGAAGTGCATTTGTCACAGATTAACCCACACCCTGGAGTGTGTTAATGCACTTATAAACTGGGTGCATGTTGAGAAAATGTGATATTGTTTAAAAAAAATGCAAAGTATTAAATAAAATGTCTAATATTATTATAAATAGTCCCTCTGCTTCCCACATGTTGTCTGATATCACTTGGGGTGCTATGCTGTTGTCCAATGTAACTAGGGGCATTGTGCTGTACCACACTGTGTCTGAGAGACCCATCGTGTCATTATACTAGTCCGCAATTTTTTTTTTGGTTTTGTTGGCAGCACACTACTATCTGCAGTAGCGACTTTCACAAAACTGTCAGTGATTTCATTGTCAGAGGGTTGGGAAGGATAGCAAGATACTGTGATCAGTTGAAGTAAAGTATGCACATCAGGAGTGAGAGCGAGTGGGTCGGGAGGGAGAATGACAGGGATTTTAGAAATAAATAAACCCCTTTGAAGTGTTTAGGCTGCGTGTGTGTGTGTGTGCTCGTGCATGCGTGTATGTGCATGCGTGTGTGTGCGTGTGCGTGTGTGTGACTGAACAAGCAGCTCGCTGAGAAAACAGCACGGCAGCCAAATTGTTTTGGAAAGTCCTGTCAGAAGGCACATTGATTTATTTAGGTTATGATGGCACAGGTACCAGGACACATTTTTACCTGTGCTATACCAAAAAACAAATAAGCAGGAAGTTATTTTATTCAATCAGAGAGCTAGATTTCGGATACCATTTTGTAAGGATTTTTTATCACTTGGCTGCTTATTTTCAGCTGAGTGATGAATAACCAAGCACCTGGTAGGTCATGAGTATTAATACTTGCTGAGTATTCACTAGAAGATACTCCCAGTCCTATTATATATGCAAGAATGTTCACAGCAACAGCAGATAACAATGACATAGAGATCGTGTATGATACTATAGCCACATGTTTTGCAGGTTGTCTCTTTATAAACACAGGTACTAAACAGAATTGAGTGAAGGAGTCCAAACAAATCAGTACATGGTGGGGGGGATAAGGAGTGGGTTCAGGTGGGAGGGCATGATTCTACATGAATCTTTGAACCAAGTGATTATGCACAAGCCTTAAGAAAGGGAAAAGGCTGGGAATTTGTTCAAGGAAGGCTGGTACTACGCTACTCTAATCTGACAGGCCTGAAAAGGGGGGAAATAGCAGCAGTGAAACCAACATGGAGTGCATTTTATATTGCCATTGATATTTCAGATGGTTTCCAGGCTAGGCAGGTGCACATGCTCTGGGGAGACCCCATGCAATTAGCCAAATCATTTTAGCACCAGGAAATATTTCCAGTTGCTGAATCAGAGGGAAAGATGAATTGATTTAAAATATTTAAAGTTTCCAGAACCCCTCAGCCTCTAATTTTTTCCCCTTTATGTTGCTACAAGGATCAGCTCTGTTGCTACAGAACAAATTACTATGGACAACGTACTGATGTACTGGAAATTTTAATTTCTTTTTATACCCTGGGATTTTTGTGCCAAGATCGATTTTATTTTTTTTTAAACAACAGGCTTGACTTTCTAAACAAAAGGCATGTGTGTGTGTGTGTGTGTCTACGCGCAGCACTGTAATTAAGGAAACAACACTACCAGTTTACTGGTGCATTAAAGGTTGCTCCAGTATGTGATTTGTGAAGAGACAGTGCATCAACACCACCTGCTGGAATTTCATTAAAATGACACCCAGATAAAAGCAGTTTAAGTTCTACCGTGCACTGCCACATTCACATAACTACTAGTACATTTTTTGAGGAAGGGATATAATATTTTTAATTAGACTAAGTGAAGATTTTATATGCATGCTTTTGAGACCTCTAAAGTCACTTCATTAGACTGAAACTTGCATAAAATGAAACTGCCATGATCATGTGGTGGAGTAAAAAATTACTATATTGAAAATTTGGGATCAAAATCTCAAAGGATAGCAAAGTTATGAGTAAATGTTGAAAACAATCTCCATGTTTCTTCATAACTTTTTTTTTCTTATTTTGACCCCAGAATTTCAGATCTTTTTATTACCTCACCATGTGATCAAGACAGGTGTAATTTTAAAGTCCTGTACAAAAGGTAATCTTGCAGCATGATTGTGAAAATATGTTTCAAAAGGGATTGAAAAATTACACTTGTCTTGTTCATGTGGTGGGGTATAAAGAAGGCTATGTTGAAAATCTGGGGTAAAATGAAAACAAAATGACAAACGTATGAGTAAAAGTTCAAAATGCATTACAAAGCCATTAACCAGAGTTACCTTGTTTTCAATGAGTTTGCAGACATGTGCAGTAGGGCGAGGATCCTCACTAGTCACATACAGGATTACTTAGTGGGACACTAGTTATGTAAGGGAGGGATGGGGGATTGAGTGGTGGATTCTGAGAAGGGGTGGTGCAGATAGAAAACATCGCTGGTTGGTTTTCTATGTTTCCGTTTTTTTAAGAAAAAAAACAGGAAATGAGGGACCGTTTTCTTTTTTCAGGTATCTGACACGGGGGATTGGGCACCCCAGTGTTGGTGAGTTGTTTGGCAGCACCAGGAGTTGGGTTCCACAGTGTTACATACTGTGATGGTGATGGAGTATTATTAGCCAGCACCAGGGGTTAGACACCCTGCTGTTGGAGTGTGTGTGTGTGTGTGTGTGTGTGTGTGTGTGTGTGTGTGTGTGTGAGTGTTTTCAATCCCGTCAGGGACTGGCCAACCACCTAGACTGTTGGGGGGGGTGCTGTTAGCCCCACCTCCAGTGTTGCATACTGTGGCGGAGGTGTGTGTGTTATCAGCCAGCACTGACGGTTGGCACCCCGGTGTTGCAGACAGTTGGGAGATGTTGCCATTTCGCACTGGGAGTTGGACTTTATGTTGCCCACATCTCTATGAATGCAGTTAGGTCCAACCATGTTTCTAGTGTCACTGCCTTCAGGTGACTGGTTTTGTTCCCCAGGCTCCTGGCATTAACACTCAGCTCTGCATTTCACCTGCTTCCTCCCTTCCTCCCTCCCTGTGACTCCTTTATAGTCATCTTTCACCTGCCCTCATCCTTACCTCTGCTCCCACAGAACCTCCCACTCACCTGGACTCCCTGCAGCCCTATCTCTGTATCCTTTACTGTTTGTTCCTTGTCTCTTCTTTTTGTGCCCTGTTGTTTCTTCTGTATCTGCTACTGCTGGGGGAGGCGCTCCTATCAGCAACTGATCTGCCTAGTCCTTTCTGTTAGTTTACAAGTGTCCCAAACCACTTGCACCCTAACACCTCATTTTCAGAGCTCTCCCAAAATGTGGTTTCTCGGCTGTGCCACAAAATGACAGTTTGGGCAGGAGTTCATAAATTACAGCTGTGTCATGTTCATAAGGTGGGGGTAAGGGCCTACACTGAATATTTGGGGGGTGTCAGAATCTCAAAAAACAACAGCTGTGAAAAAATATTGAAATTTGTCAATATAATGTTGCAATTTTTTTTTTACATTTTGAAGCCACATTTTCAATATAGTCTGTTTTTTTACCCCATGTCATGAACATGGCAAACAACCTTTTTAAATCCCCCTCCCAAACTTGTTTTCGTGGTCATTCCTCAAAATCACATTTAGAGTGGGATTTCACAGGTAATAACACCTATCGTTTTTGTATGCTAGGTTAATAAAAATACTATCTTGAAAATTCAGTGTCACAATCTAAGAAAACAACAGTGTTATGTGTGAACCTCTTCATTTACCAGTCATGACAATTTAACGATTAAAACGTGTGTTATTAATTTGTGCCTTTTAACTGCTGCGCTATCTACATCCAACAACTACACAGCAAATACAAACAAGCAAACATGATTGGTGTTGATCAATCCTTTTTGAAATAATGGAGGAGATGTTGTCCTTGATGCCATCAACCTTGGCTTAGAAAAACTGATTAAACTGCTCACACTTCTCAGTGGAAACAACTTTCTTCCTCTGTAGATAGGCAGAGTGTAAAATCCTATCCGCAATACAAAATTGTGCAACAGGTCTTTTTTCCGCTCCAGTAAGACCAATTAGATATGTAGAGATCTCAGACCTTACTTCCTCCAGATTTTTATTGTTATCAGCCATCAGGAAAAGTATGTTGGCTTTAGCCAGAGACCTCCTCCATTTACACTCTAACCTATGCCCCTATACTTTCAAACAGCCAAAGCACATCTGAAAACCAAGGGATCCCTCAGCATGAAGTCACGATGTGGGAATGGATAGTCACCAGGAAGTCGTGCTGTCCTGCCTGGTTCAAATAATGGGCTTTGACAGCAGCTGTGAATGCCCCTGAAGATGCAGCAGCCAGGCTCAATGTGCCCAGAAGACCCGGAAATATTTTTGGAGTCAGGTCTCTTTAGAGTTATACTGGATCGCTTCCATAGTCAGAGGTAACTTCATGGGACCACAGGTTGAAATTCATGAGCAGTGGTTTGGCCATGCTACAAGAAGCACTCAGATGTTTTGAATCTCTAGCACTATGACAAACACCAAGACCAATATGTGTGTAACCCTCCCCCCCCCCACACACAAATTGGGGTTTACTAAAATTTCTTCCTGGGCTCCAAAATGCCCACTGTCAGGCTGGTGTCCTGTTTTGCAATAGTTCTATTTGTCTGCATGACAGCACCTTAGTAAGCCTCCATGCCTGTCTCTTTGAGAGAGCAACTAGCCTGTGTTTTGAAAATCAGTCTGGGCTGGGTCCAAGTAATTAAGGCTCGCGACCAACCAAACAGCCTGTTATATTGCTCCATTCTGCAGTCGCTGTTAGTGCAGAGGGAGCCCTGTTAGGAAATGTGGTTATTTACTGTTTACCTGTTAGAGTAATAATGAAAAAGGAGTTTGTCTAACCTGCCTTCATTTGCAGCTTGAGCTTTTGAATAGGAGTCACCATTTTGCTTCTGGACTCCCAGTATTGGACCAATCGAATCTCTGGGGACCTAAAATGGAGACTGTCCCCAGGGGTTGTATAGGAAGGAAATTCTGTAGTATTTGTAGTTTTGGATATTTGGAGCCTAAATGGACCTGGAGAGGGAGCCCTTTCTGTAACAGATGGTTCCCTTAGCCAACCGAACTGTTGGATTACAAGGAAATACCTAGAACTACCTGAAACAGTGTGTCAGTCGAGAGTGGAAGCTGGAGAGTGAACAACTAGAGCGGTTGAGCAGCTCCTCCAAGGAGGAGCATAGGAGAATCAGCAGGAAGGTGCCATTGGCCTGCCTGCCACATTATCTGGCCTACAGAGATTGTCTATTGCAGAAGTTGGACTGTTCCAATTGCCGGCTTAGAACTGTAGCAGAGGAAAGAAAGTTTGTTAGTACTACTTGCAAGTGGGGCTGAAGACTTGCTCCAGAAGCAATTGGCCTGCCTGAATGAGAGAAGATAGCCTAGAGTTGAAAGGTTGCGCAGTGAAGCTGCAATTAGCAAACAAACTTTATCCGAATTGTGGCTTAGAGAAATAACTGATTTTAGAGTGGTGAAAATGTTTCGTGGGTCTCGATTTGGTTCCCCCATGGTGAATCCTGTTATGCCAGCTGGAGGCTTTCCAGCAATAGATCACAAACTTTTCCCAGGACTGTTCCTCCTGCTTGGGCCTTGCCATCTTGGCCCAAACCCTGCTCAAAATCCAGAGATCATCTCATCTCGGTGAAAGACCGGCTCAGGGAATCGGTCCCCTGCTCAACACCATCGAACAGTAGCGACTACCAGGAGGTGAATCGTGTAGACTCTGCTTCCCCCAGCACACCGCATCAACACCATGAAGTCTTCACCTTGCCTGTCCTACATCCTGGTCTGGGTTGTCTGAGTACAAATCAGGGTAGCTCCCTGCAACAACAGCTGCAAATCATTGTGTATCAACTGATTGATCTTTTTTGGGTTATTGCTAACGGACTGAGCCACCCAGCCCGGGATTACCAATATTTGGGTTGTACACATGCTAACTGTTTTCCTTCCTAAAGGGCTGAAACCAGAAAGTGCAAATAGTACTAGGGAAGCCAGTCCAGAGGTTACTTGCATAAACAAGCGCCAGGTCGACACAAAGAATCCTTTAGGGCCTTACAGAAGATTGGGTGGCTGGGAGAGAGGTGTGGTTCTGGGGTAAGAGAGTTCCAGAAGGTAAGGGCATAAACTATAAAAGCCAGTTTCCCTAGGCAAATGGAGCATCGGCTATCAATGAGAGGTTGGGATGCCACAGATCTTAGCAGGTATGTGGGGGAGGCATGCTGCAGGTATCTTGCTAGAGAAGATGGGTAGCCTGTTCAAAATAATTTGTCCACAAAATGTCCCACAGCAAGGGGTCATTTACGAGCAGGGGAAGGCCAGACCAGCCCAGTGCAGAGGAGGCATTGGTGCATGTGCTTTGGATAGGCCAGGGCAAAACAACACATATTATTGTATGTTGTGTCCCATCTAGAGAGGACGGTTTTGTTCACACTCAAGTATGCCAAAAGGCTATACGTGAGACCTGGCAGGAGTACTCCTTGAGCTATGGACTGTCAGGCAGCTGGGAACAGGCAGTGCTTTACACTAAAAGTCACGCCCAATTTAATATTGGCAGATTTGCAGATTGAGGAAACATGGAGGGAGAAATCAAGCAAGGGGTCAAGTCATACTCCCAGGTATTTGAAACTGCTGACAGTCTTAAGTGGGAATCTATCTTTACATGTGATGGAGAGTTCTGTAGTGACAGTTCAGAGTTTCGGCTTGGAACCAAAGCGCATGGACTTTTTTTTTACTGCTTAGAATGAGCTTGTTTGTGGACAGCCAAGACTGAGTGATTTCAAATGCATCCGTGAGGGATTTTTGGATGGTGGGAATAGTTTGGGCACTGTAGTACAGGATGAGATTATCCGCATACAACTGTGAGCTGCAGCCAGAGGCAACATCCAGGAAGTCATTGATGAAATTAGAGAAAAGAAATGAACCTGTGATTGAGCCCTAGGGTACCCAGACTGTGATGTCAGCAAGGCTGGAGGAGGCAGAGTGGAGGCAAACTTGCTGCTTCCTGCAAGACTAGTAGTAGTTTGAGAACCAGAAGTTTGCAGGAGGGGCGACATCAGTGGAGGCAAGTTTGATTCTGAGGAGCGAGTGACTGACCAGATCAAATGCCTTTGTGAGGTCAATAAACACTACACCAGTTAGGGGTCCAGTGTCCATAGCAAAGTTTGTCTTTTTTCAATGTGGTCAGGGCTATGGAGGTGCTATGTTTTTACGGCTGCAGTGGGCGGAGCCCTGCAGACATCTTGTGATCAAAAAAGGGCTCACACTCCAAACACAGTTTAGGCGTTGCCTCACAGTCACCTCTGCAGTCTGTAAAGCACTCCACTGTCTCAATGCAGTCTTCTCTTAGCACTGTTTTGCTTGAGTCCATTCCACGTGCATGTGCAGGCGTGTCGGAGGCCCCGTTTGTGCCCTTTCCTCACCGCCACTTTGACCCAAGTCCCTCATGGTGTGTAAGTCTCTGTCCAGCCCCAGATAACTTTTCTCCTTGTAAAGAGGGTCCAGACGAGCAGAGACATGGAACCACTTGCAGCCGCACTGAGAATGTGCATTGACATGCATCCATTTTCTTGTCATAATAGCAACACATCAGGAGCTCCCTTAGTGCTCATGGACCCTGAGATCACTTAGTTGGGGTCCAAAGAAATGAAGGATGTGGTGCAGAAGCCACAAAACTATGTGTTTAAAGAGTGCCAGTGACCACTCTGGACTCAATATATACATAATAGTGACCTGCTCATATTAACATACAAACATACGAAGAAGCCAGCAGCAGAAGAAGGCCATTTGGTCTCTCAAGTTTGCTCATACTGGTCCACAGGGTTCACAGCTTGAGCTAATGTCCCTGCCTTTCCTCTCCACTCCTCCTATCCTTCCTACCCATGAACCTTACCGTCCCCCATGCCTGTCCTAGCCTCTTTTAAAGCTGACCGCTGTCTTCAATGAGATGACCTCTTCTGGCAGTGCATTCCTAGTGTCCACCACCCTCTCTGTGAAGAAGTGCTTCCTGACCTCCCTACTAAACCTCCCACCCTCCAGCTTAAGACCATGCCCCCTCGTGTTATGGTTGCCTCTCAGCTTAAAGAGATTCTCCTTATCCACCTTATTTATCCCTTTCAAGTATTTGAAAGTTCCAATCATGTCCCTCTCTCTCTCTTCTGTATTCTGGGGAGTACATATTCAGCGCCCTCAACCTCTCCTCGTATGCCTTACCCTGCTGACCCACTGTCATCTTTGTAGCCCTCCTCTGGACCTTCTCCAGCAAGTTAATGTCCTTTTTGAGGTGTGGGCACCAGTGCTGAACTCCATACTCTAGATGCGGTCTTACCAGTGACCTGTACAAGATCTCTTCTACGGGTCTATGACAATTCACTCCCCTCAACTTGCTCCGCGATAATACACTCCTGATGATTAGCTCCCTTGTCAATTCGCTCCTGTCATTCCCGGTCCCTGTCATTTCGCTCCCAGTACCGATGTAGAATTCATTCCCAGCACAGAACAGCTGTTCAATGTTGCATAAAAAAATCTCCATTATATCTCTCAGTAGAAGCCACTGTGCTGACAACCACCCTCACAGAAAACAACAAACACAGAACCCCTGTTCAGAACAGTAGTAATGAGAACTGTTGTTCAATACAGTGAGGCATGAAGCAATGCTTACTCATGCAGAAAAGTTAGCACACCATTGCAAAGCACCCACTCAGAAGGCAAAAATTACAGTAAGTGTAAAAGAGAAAGGGGCTGTATTATGGTAACTTAGAGATGTAGACTCCTCCAACGGGAGGACCATAGCTTAAACTCTGAAGGTGTCACTGAAATTAGTGGAGTTACCCTCCTGTCACAGGAGCCTTAAAATGGATGTAGGCTAATTACAGTACTTAGTCGATTACTCAATGTAGCAGTACTGCGAGCCACCAACAAAGCAGAGGGCTGTGCCATTTTCTGAAGGCAAGGCACAAATGTCTGTCATATCCCTGGTTGCAGATCCTTGAAAACATTGTTCGGATATTGCCAATCTGCTGCCGCGGTCCAAGCTTGAGAGTGAGGTTGAGTTCAATTGCGCCATTCCGTGGATATTTCATTGGCTGTCAAGGCTGCTACTGCATCCTCTGGCATTTGCAGTCCCCTGAGTGCCTTGATGATGTCCAGGTATTGCAGCTGCAGTCACTGTATTTTGGGTGGGGAGTCCTGTTCAGAAAAGCAGGTAACACTCTGTGTGCTCTTAATGTTACTGTAGGAGCGAATTGACAGGAAGTGAGTTAGACAGGGAACAAAATTAACTGGGGTGAATGGTCAGGAGCAAGTTTTCAGGGGATGAATTGATGGGAGCGAATTGACGTGCTCCCCTCTCCTACTACTGATTCCCCTAGATATGCATCCCAGCATTTTGTTTGCCTTTGCTGCTGCTTTCTTGCACTGTGTGGAGTGCTTCAGGTCACTAGTGATTATCACTCCCAGGTTCTTCTCCTCCTCCTCCTCTGATGCAGATACACATACTCCACCCAGGTAGTACTCTGGCCTGGGATTCTTGGCTCCAATATGTATAACTTTGCATTTCTTGACATTGAAGCCAAGCTGCCAGATCCTGGACCACCTCCCCAGCTTTTCCAGATCTTCCTGTAGGTCCTGTATCCCTTTAGCTGTGCCCCCTGTCCCGCAGAGCTCGGTGTCATCTGCAAATAGGTACATTTTGCCCTTAATGCCATCCCCATTGTCATTGATGAAAACACTGAACAACACTGGCCCCAGCACTGAGCCCTGCAAGACCCCACTGCTTACTTCTCTGGTGCTAGATAACTCTCCCCCCACAACCACCCTCTAGGTTCTGTCCCTCAGCCAGTTTTCTGCCCATCTGGCCATCTTTTCCCCAACCCCGAGATCCACCAACTTCCTGATCAACCTTTTGTGCGGCACAGAGTCAAAGGCCTTGCTGAATTCAAGATAGAGGATGTCTACCACTTGGCCCCTGTCTACTGTCTTAATGACACTGTCAAAGAAGTCAATCAGATTCATTTCACATGATCTCCCCCCAATGAATCCATGCTGACTCACATCCTGGAGACCATGTTCCTCTAGATATTCCACCAACCTTTATTTTAGTATGGTCTCCATGAGCTTGCCCACAATCGAGGTCAAACTGACTGGTCTGTAATTCAATAGGTCATCCTTAGGACTACTTTTGTGGAGGGGCACTACATGTACTGTTCTCCAGCCCTGCAGTACCATGCCTGACTCTAGTGAACTATTAAATAGGTCTGCTAGTGGCCCTGCCAGCTCCTCAGCCAGTTCCTTTAGTACCCTTGGATGTACTCTGTCCGGGCCTGGTGATTTGTCCACCTTCAGTGCCAGAAGCCCCTCCCTCACTCTATCCTCCTCTGTCACTACATCTGTGTTCCCCTCCCCCCCGCTCCTCTTTTCCCTCCTGAAGGCATTGATCCATGCTTCTCCCTGGTGAAGACGGAACAGAAGTATTCATTTAGTATCTCTGATTTTCCCCCATTATCCTCCACCCACTCCACCACTTTCTTAAGCCTAACAATCCCTTCCTTCTTGTCCCTTGTCTCACTTATATAGTGAAAGAAAGCCTTCTCCCCCTTCTTAATTCCTTCAGCTATCTGTAGCTCCTTATGTGCCTTTGCTCACCGGACTTCCTTACTTGCCTCACTAGCCAACCTTAGGTAATTTTCCCTATCCACCTCTCTCTTGGTCTTCCTGAATTTTCTATAGGCCAGCCTCTTTTCTCTTACTGCTGGGGCAACCCTAGAACTGGACTAGCTGGGTGCTTTGGCCCTTGTGTTCTTCCCCCTGATCCTAATACACTCATCTGTGGCAACCAGTATTCCTTCCTTAATGATGGACCACCTTTGGTCCACCCCATATCTGCTCTGATGCCCACCAGATGGCTCCTTAACACTTCACCCATTTTCCTGATGTCTGCCCTCCTGAAATCCAAGATTTTGGTCTTAGTCGAGAGGCTTTCCCTGCCCATATCCAACTGGAACCACACTTTGCAATGGTCACTTCCACCCAGTGGCTCCCTGACCATTAT
This sequence comes from Neoceratodus forsteri, assembly GCA_016271365.2. Classification (NCBI taxonomy): domain Eukaryota; kingdom Metazoa; phylum Chordata; order Ceratodontiformes; family Ceratodontidae; genus Neoceratodus; species Neoceratodus forsteri. The sequence continues at coordinate 766,955,917 of CM057451.1, forward strand.
TTCCTGTACATGCTCCCCATTTGTGAGCATCAGATCAAGAATTGCCTCAGCTCTTGTTGGTTCAGTGATGCCCTGAGTCAGGAACCCACTCTGCAGTCCTTCCAGGATCACCTGAATATTAATATGAATATTAATGAACCCAAGGTTTAGTAATATCCATGAGCAGGTCATTATTATGAATATATTGAGCCCCAGAGTGGTCACTGGCACTCTTCAAACAAATAGTTTTGTGGCTTCTGCACTGCAGCCTTTGTGTCTCCAGAGTCCAACTAAGTGATTTTGAGGTCCTGGAGCACCAGGGGAGCTCCTGATGTGATGCTATCATGGTAAGAAAATGGATATATGCAAGCACACTTGCGTGGACCACCAGCTCACACATTCTCGGTGTGAAGCAAGCAGTTCTGCATCTCTGCTCCTCCAGCCCCTCCTTAAAAGGACAAACATTGTTTGGTGTTGGACAGAGGAACACACACCATGAGGGACTCAGGCCAAAGCAGCGGTGAGGAAACGGTGCAAATGGGACCTCCATGACCTCAGCTGTAGCCGTATCGGGTCTGGCCAGAATTTGTTTTCTGAAGCCATGTTGTTCAGCAAACAAGAGATTATATTTGGATATATGGTCACTTAAATGCACTGCTACAATCCTTTCCATGACTTTGGAGAGTACTGAGAGAATTACTATTGGGCGATAGTTGTTCATGAGTCTGGGATCACCTGCTTTAAACACAGAGGTAATTTTGGCAGTTTTTCTGACATCTGGGACAACTCCTGAGGAAAGAGAGAGATTTAATATTTTTGAGATTGGGAGCATGATGGAGAGTGCTGCAAGCTTCAATAGATTAGGCTCAAGGCCATCAGACCCTTGGTTGTTGTCAGATGTGATGGCAAGTAATAGTTTCCTAACCTCTTCCACCTTGACAGATCAAAGGTAGAAAGGGGGGAGTGTGGCATGGTAGAGGGCGGAGGGCAGGATGCATATGCTAAGGTCTCCAGGCTATCATCAACATTGTTTGTAAAACCAGAGAGGTCCGAAACTTTGGAGTTGAAAGCATTTGCAGTTGTGCTAGGGTTATTATAACTTATATCATTAATAAGTATGTCAGACATGGGGCATTTAGTTTTAGTGCCTAGGAGGCTTTTTATGCCTTCTCAGGGTTTACATGGGTTTCCAGCAGAGTTGTTGTATATGTGCAGTGTATGTGTCTCTGATAGTTATAAGAGTGCCTTCTCAAGTCCTTAGTGTGCCAGCAGCGCTCAGCTTCAATTTGCAGGTCTCTCACCCAAAGAACTTGAGAATGCACTCTTACAACCACAAGAGACACAGTAACTGTATATACATTTAAACATATATTCTGGCTTCAGAAACTAGACGTTATGGTATAGTGGGAGAGCAGTTTGTGGGCCTGAGCTCCATAATACATATTTGTAACATCATAAACATGTATTATGGAGTCTGACAGCAACTGGTTTTACGTTGACATCAACTTCCTGTGATTCACCCAAATGCCTGAGGAGGCTGCCACAGCTCACAGCAAGGAAGCAGCTTTATTTCACCTTTTCTGACTCCCCACCATCTGCTCTCCAGCACAGACTGTGTGATAATTACCACATAGCTGATGAGGGGGCTCGCTGGCGAGCCAGGAGCTGTGTGGTGGATTGAGGGGGTGAGGCTTCTACCATTTAAAAGCCTGCACTGCCTCAGTCATCCCTTCCTGTGAGTCATCCAAATGCCTGAGGAGTTTGCCATAGCTCATTGCAGGGAGACAGCTTGTTTTCACTTTTTCCTGTCTCCCCATCATCTGCTGTCCAGTGCAGACTGTATAACAATTACCACACAATTGATGAAGGGGCTCAGCAGTGAGCCGGTAGTTGTGCGGCGGATCGAGGGGGCAGGGCTTCTACCATTTAAAAGCACACGCTGCCCTATGGCATGAGCGGGAAAGGGCACAAGCGTCACTCACTATAGAAAACTTAAAACTACTTTTTACATATATCCTCTGTTCTGAAGGACGTAGGAGCTGGACCTTCATTTATATGCCTTATGTACGGCAACAAAGTTGCCGACCCACCCCCTGCAACTGACTCTAGATGTAAAAGAAACCCCTGATGCTATAATTCTGATGGTTGTTTTAGAGCTCCTGGAGTGAGTAAACTGACAAATTTTTACTCCATCCGTCATCCAGTTGACTGACCCGGCGATCTACTGAACATACTTAACACTGTTGCCGTAGCAGGTTCATTTTAGAATTTACTGTTCTGTGGCCTACACAGTCCATGTGACTATTGAGTAAGCTGACTAGATCACCAGGGACTCATTTATAAACAAGGGCTTGGACGTTAGTTTGTATCTGTTTTAACAATTTCTGTTTGTTTCTATGTTTCCTATTCAATCACTCACTCCCTGATTCTACGTGTATTCTGATTACTGCAACTTATTCAGACTGAGCCATTATATTAAATTAATCATGGAATAATCAGCTTCAGCTTGCATATTAATTTATTTGATTTTTTCTTGGATTTCATACTTTCAGCAATTTACACTTTTTTCATTATCTTTACTCAGGTTTGAACAGTTTTTAATATTGTATTTGTAATTTATGTTCTTGTGCAGTATCACAATCCGTCTCTAAGATCATTTGTACATTCTTGAACCAGTACCTCTAGTGGCAGTAGTAGTATTTTGATCCAGCTTTAGTTTTCCTGTGCTTGGTGGGTGAGTGGCAGTCCCCACTGCTGGCTGAGGTAAGCATTAAACCACGACAGGGCATGGTTCTACTGTGGCATTAATCCATGGCTGGGCTGATCCAGCCTGCCAACCATGGATTAATGCCACTAGTAGCACCATGCTCTGGAGTGGTTTAATGTGCTTGTAACATGGCACTAATTGTATGACTAATGTTCACTATATAAATGAGAATGGACAGACTGATTTAGGTTTGGAATGCTTTATGCTGAACTGTTAAACATGGTGTACACACAGTACAAAACAACTGGAACACACCTATTGGAAATATTGTGGCTGCTATTTAACTTTTGCAAAAATAGCTTTCATCACAAGTTTTAAGCTTCCTAACATCAAAACATATTTTAAAACTTTTCAAAAACTTGCAGTTAAACTTTCTATGCTAGGTTCTTCGATTTTCATGTGTGAGTATTACAAGATATGGGTTGCACTGCATGATGGGACTGTGCTAGAGTGACTCTTCATGTTTTGTTCCTGTAGTCTCATTGGCAGGCCAACAGATGGCTGTGACACAATGCTAGCAGCACAGCACTGTTTTAACTGTTTTACAGCCCAGGATGTTTAGATCAATTTCCAAATGTACTGAATTGAGCCAATCTGAAAAAAATTTCATACACCAGGTACTATTTTTGTGAGTATTAACTTTACTTTTTTCCTCTCTAAATTATCTAGCCCAGAAGGAGATAGAATTTTTAGAACAACATGATGTTTACTGCTCTCACCTTTCAAATACTTGTTTTGACTAGTATTGTTACTCTCTTTCTTTCTTTGATTTCCTTTTGTTTTTCTCACTTTCTTTATTTTTCTTTTCACCCATAGAAGCAGCCTCTTTCTTTGATCTTGCTTTGTTTATCTCACTGTCTTTGTTATTTTTGCATTCTGTTACGGAAGGTGCAAAACTCATCTTTATCACAGTGTGTATTTACCGAGGTAGTGATGCCCACTACTCCACACACACAAAAGTTGATATTAAAATTATGTATTGCTCTCCTTCTGTGCGTCACTTGTGAATTGTGATCCACTGGGTGGGTGGGAAAATCAGGGAATTCTGCTGTTTTATGATAGCTGTGAAACAATGCTAGCAGCACAGCACTGTTTGACAGCCATCTGTTGGGCTGCCATGGGAACTGCACTTGAGCAAAGAATTGCTGGAGCAAGTATGGATTATTACAGAACTGTGCTATGTATTTTATTATGGTTCATACTGGTATTACACAAGCAACCATGGTTCTACTGTGGCATTAATCCATGATTGCTTAATGGTCACCTGTTGCCATTCCTCCTATCCATGTTAGTTATTCTAGTCTTCTATTTTCTGCCATGTTACTTGCATTACCTACTTTGTGCACTACTTAGTTGCACAGAGGTGGCAGCTTGGTGATAAAGGACAACAGAATTGGACTTAGCTTCAAAAGAGTTCTCTCTGTTTGCTATATGGGCCTGATTTGGGCTCGTGCTACTGTTTTTAAGTTACTTATTTCAGTTTTTTTTACTTTAAAATATATTGAGCTTAATTTTCTTTATGTAAATAACTACTATAGAAAGCTTATAATCTGGCAAACCCTTAAAAAATCTTTTCAGTCTCTGAGAGGTCTCCTATTAGAAACACCAAGGAACTAAACCACTAGTTTAACCTTTGTCTCTATATTAAGGAGAAACTTGATTCTCTTATTATTACTTACCTCTGGCTCGATACACCCCAACCCTGGACCCACATCCAATTTTAAGCACTCTGGCCAGTTTCATAGACACTCATTAAATCTTGCACATTTAAACAAGCAGAGCCTACTTGCCAAATGGGATACTTTTACAGCCTGGACATCCCATTGCCAATTTGGCATAGTTGTACTTTCTGAAATGTGGTTATCCAATAAGATACCGCATTCTGTGATTAATCTGAAGGGATATAATAGTTTTCATTGTGACATATCTGGATGTGGGGGAAGGTCATATGTTTTATATTAAGAACAATTTTTCTGTGAATCACAGTGAGCCACTTTAAAGTACTTTGTCTTGTGAATTCCAGTCATTAATCTTGGTCTTCGGGCCAAAAGAAATTCTTATTGCTAGTGGTTATTTATGCCTCACCCCCATCCCAGTTACTAGAAGGAACATTTAGATCTAATTCAAGCCCATAGAAAAAATATCTCCACGAACTGCTAATTAATTATTTTGGGGCACTTAAATCTAAACTGGTTTGGGAAAAATGCTATGATGTACAAAGATGATTTAGTCAATCATAGACTCGCACAGATCATACATAGTCCTACAAGGGTCCATTATAGGACAGGCAGCTCAACAACAATAGACTGGATTCTGGTCTCTGACACCACAAAAATAATACAATTAGGTGTTTTATCTGACGATGTCAGTGACCACAACCTGGTATACTGCTGCTGGAGGGCTAAAAAGAGACTTGTCCCTCCAGTATATATTGAGTCCAGAAATATTAAAAAAAAACGGATGTTACAAAATTTAATGAGATCCTATCATCTGTTGAATGTTCCTTTCTAGATCACTCAACAGATGTGAATGTTGCATTCAAAGCGTTTTTCTCTTGTTTTAATACCATCTGTAATACATTTGCTTTTTGGAAAAGGCTAAGGATCAGGGGTAACAAACAAGAATGGGTTACCCCTGAGCTGGTTCAATACATGAGAGACAGGGATGAAAATGGAAGGCATATAGAAAGACCTTTTATGCGGCAACTCACTTGGCTTATAAACAATCACATGATAAATGTAAGTCTTTGATTAAAAAACTAAAACAGCAGTTTATTATTGATGCATAAAAACAGTTTGCTGTGAGAAATGTTTCAGCCACCTGGGACCTAATAAATTATCTTTTACGTAAAAAATTGAACCTTGTTCCCCAGATGTTAAACACACCACCTGCGATACTCAGTGAGCCTCTAACTATTGCCACAGAATTTAATAAATTATTTTCTGTCTTGACAAATTATATTCCTAGTGATGATGCAGACATTTCAAAGAGCAGTGATAATAATACAATTCAATGCTTACACACCCAAAGTTTTATTTCAGGGTACTTAATCATGGATAGGTTCTAAATTATCTTATGAAACTTCACCCCAGCCTTCACTAGGCATTGACAAGGTGGACTTTCTGCTCATGAGCATCACTGTGGACGTCATCTGCTACCCTTTAACAAAATTTTTTTAAATTTTTCACTTTACACTGGCAAATTCCTGGATATCTGGAAAGGTGCTGCTGTTCCTATATACAGTACAAATCTTGTGATGTATCTAATGTACAAAACTACCATCCTTTTCTCTGTTAGTCCCTCTATCAAAGGTACTAGAGTGGATAGTTTTTGATCAATTGATTGAGCATCTGCTCAAATATGGGGTACTGACACCAGCTCAGCATGGATTTCAACCTGGACACAGCATGGTGAAGGCCTTGGTGGGGTTCACACATGTGGTACACAAGGCTCTAGATAAGGTTTATTTTACAGCAGCCATTTTATTGGGCCTCACCAAGACTTTCAATCTCATGAATCATAATTTGTTATTGGCTGCCCTTCATAAGTTGGGCATGTCTATGGATGCTCTTAGCCGGTGCTGGAACTACCTTTATTGGTGACTACAAACTACAAAAATTAAAGGCCACCTTCCTCCTCTTTCCCAGTTTCAATGGGTGTCCTCCAGGGTTCTCTGGATAGATTGATCTGTTTGTGTAATTGTATATTTATATTGTCTTATAATTTGTTCCATTTATGTTTTGTATATTTGTTAACTCTTCTGGTCACCCTTGAAAACAGGCCTTGGCTCAAGGTCTTACCAGATTTTAAATTAACAAAACCAAATGAAGCCAACCTTAAAAGCAACTATCATGATTAGCAAATCTACATTAGATTTCATAGTTCACCAGCTGGCCTGGCACAACATATAACATTAGGAGGTCTGTGCAGGCCGCCTCCAACTATGCTCAGCTGGGGATGAGCACCTACTTACAGCCTTGGAGCAGAAGGTTTACCTATATCTCTGTCCAGCTCATGTGCCCTTCCAAATTCCAATGCTTAAGTAAATCACAAAACACCTACAAAAGTGCTCACATATTTTGGTCAGTCAAGGCTAATGTCCATCTAAATGGGAAGGAGGTTGGTAAACTAGTGCTCGAGAACAGCAAAGTATTAGTTCAGCAAGTTGCAATAACCTGTGATGAAAAGCCCTGCCTATGACTCATTTCATCCTCATTTTGTCCAAAAGGCAGTGTGAAATATAGAAATGTAACCCACCTGTAGAAAGAGAATCTACAGTGAGTTGGCTTGAAACACTGTACCCTTTTAAGGTCCCTGGGCCTAGACCCCAGAAAGGGTTAATTTTCCTTCCTCTGGGGAGCTGATCAGCCATTAGTTGGGAGTGCCCCTGGAGGGCGGGTCTCGCTTGGGCCACATGGAAGAGTTTGGGCCAAAGGAGTTCAGTCTAAGGGAGGGAGCGGGATCAATTGGTCCACTTTTGCAGAGCCTGCCAGTTTTCATGTACATAGGAGGCCTAGTCCAGACCTGGTGAGGACGTGGCTGTGGATTGTGAGATCCCTGCAGGAGTGTGATGAAGTGATGGGAGGAGAAGTACAAAATAACTTGCTTATAGCCGCATGGTATTTGAACCTGAGCAGGGTGCAGACTTTGTGTTCAAGAGATGGAAGCTAGCCTGGACTTCATGTCCACTAGGGGAAGTATCATGTGGCAGCTGAAGTCATTTGGACCTTGGGACCCTCACCCACAGGGGTCAGTTCTTGGGTGAGGGTGAGGGGTTGGATCTGTGTGGCACCATGGAACTCCTAGAGATTTTGGCCCCCTTTGCCCATTATAAATTAGAGCCCTCAGGGGCTGAAGAAGTAACTGAGACCTGGGACTTCTTGGTCACGGGGGTCAGTTCTTGGTCAAGAGGCAGCAGGCACTGTTCAGTGCCACCATGGACCCCCTGGGGATGGTTGCCTGTCCTGTCCCACTAAATGTGGAGATGGAGGGTAACTGAAAGGTTCAGCTGTAAGGCATTTGGGAGAGTTGAAGCAGGATGACTCCCTGGGCACATGCTGCCCAATTTGAGAGGAGCCAGGTTGCTCTGAAATGACATAGGAGATTGTGGTCAGTCTATAACAAGGGGACTGTGGTCAGTTTGAGTCTGGGACTGCAGTCCAGAATTGGGATTTGATGCCAGTAGATTTGTAGACATAGTGGGATCCTGCCAGAAAGAGTACAGCCAGCTGAGGGAAGCTGATTGAATTTGCAAATGGGAGAGTTAATGCTGCCTGAATCATTCAGTTTAAAGTGCTATAAAGAGTTAACCATGTCATTTATATCTCCCTACAGTGATACCATCAAGGTTTTTGAAGGGCAAGTGAGCAAGACTTTCATGAACTGTTTCAGAACAATGTCAGACCTAGTTATGTCAACATCACTGCTGCGGAAGCTACTGAATTAAGAAGCCTGGAGGAGAATAATGACATACTGTAACCATAAAACAGGCAGACAAAGGGGGCTCTGTGGTTGTGATGCCCACTAGCAAATACATACAGTAGAAGAAGTTAAGAGACAATTACAGGATGAAAATTTTTATCAAAAACTTCGGATTGACCCCATTAATTCTTTTAAACAGGAAAAAGATTCCTGCTAGAAGCTAATACTGATGGTATTATCACTAGACATGAATTTGATTTCCTTATGATTGCTCATCCTATTCATGCATGTTTTTATGTACTCCCTAAGGTACATAATCAGCTGGAGGATCTCCCTGGGCACCCATTAGTATCAGAGATTGGGTCTCTAACCGAATCCCTGTCCATGTATGTGGAGGTTCACATTAGGAAATATGTGATGTCCCTCGGATCTATGTTCGTGACATTACACATATATTGGGCATTCTAGGGGACCTCCAGCTGGAAGAAAAATCCAAATAAATCCAAACAGGTTGTACTCCAGAAGAATGGATTGTAGACTCAAGTTAATGCAAAATCAAAATATCTTTATTAGGCTAATGCCATACAGCTGCTAGCCAGTCACCTCAAGTGAATAAGTCATACCTCCATCCAGCTCTTCACCTCGAAAAACAGGCTTTGTCACGTGACCAATAAAGATATTTTGATTTTGCATTAAGAAAGTCTAATGATTCCACACAGACTTAGGCAGCACCGGTGGGGGGGGGGTATGACAGCAGTAAAATCAACAAACTCTGGGCAGAGCCAATACAGCTGCTAATGCATTAGCTTGATAAAGGATATAGACAGAATAATGTGTGGCATAGTTGTAATTTACTTGTATTATTTGTGATTTAAAAATCTCACATTTACTGGACAACAGAGACACGATTTATGGTCATCAATTCAGCTACCCTATGGAACTACTTGAAATTGGGGGGTAAGCAGCTGGTTTGCAACAGTATTTATTCCTACGCAATTTATGACATTGCATTACAGCTCTGCTGTGGTCATCACCCCACTAACTTTTTTCCTCAGAAGTGTTAAAACAGCAAAGTTGACCTTTTCCAGTTTTGGTCACACCCAGCAGTATGCTAACAAGAAGTAATCTTTCAGTGTTGTAAATGAAAAGGATTCACCGGAAACACATCAACTGTGATCTATTGTAGTAGGGAACATATCTGATAGGGTGCTGAGGATATATTTCTTCACTATATGTTGCATTTGTACAGTTTATTTAGTCAGGTCTATGCCTTTTGGGGGTTGTATTTTACATACAGTACTGCTGAAACAGCCATTCCTAATTTTACTCCTGGAACCTAGTCAGACTTCATTTCACTCCCAGAACTTAGTTCCCCCAGGTTCCCTCCCCTCCCATTTCTACCACTGTGATTTAAGCTTTACTAAGCAGCCATGGAAATGTGATATTGGGGTCTAATGGTTGGATCACAGGCTTAGGAACCAGCAAATTAAGGTTCAAATCCCACCAGGGCCACATACTCATTGTTATCCCAAGCAAGCTGCAGTAGCTAAGTGTAACGGCAAGATTCAATATATCAGGGATTATTCATTTATTTTGTTTTTGTTGACCAGGAAAGGAGGACTAGGCAGCCTGCTCATTTTCAATGTCATCCCAGGGGAGCATACAGTGGAAACTAACTGAAATTATGATAATTATGATAGAGGGGGAGGCGGGCAAACAGGCAAACTAGATGGGCCAAGGGTCCTTATCTGCCGGCATGTTTCTAAATTGAACCCAATTAAGCAGTTGGTGGTATTTGTTTATTGAATGGAGGAAATTTGGCCAGACTACTGAGGAAATTCCCTACTCTTTTTGGAGGGTAGGGAGAGTTTTATTTATTTTTTATTTTATTTTTTATTTATTTATTTTATTTAAACAGCAGTTTGGAAAACCTTTGAGCCATAGGCTCATTTACAAAGGTACCTTGTCACAGTAAGACAAACCAAAATACACAGTATAGCAGTACAACACATAAGTATAACAGTAAAATTAAGACATAGACACAAACAAGCTGGTACAGGTAGGATGGATGCAAACATCTTACTGTACATCTTGGCCACTAGCCAAGATAGCTGATCCTGGAGAAGGAGAATGAGGAGGAACAAGCACAGTGACAGAGGACTCAGCCTCTCTCCCTGTCATTACTACACTGGAGGCCAATGGAGTCTGTAACCTGTACAACCATAAATGCCCAGTGAAGTGACGCTGGTTTGAACATGGAGAAGATGCAGCTAAAGTCCACAATGGAGAAGAGAAAAAAGAAATTAATAGAAATACTGGCAGAGTAAGATGTCAGATACCTGCAATAACAAGAGTGCCTCTGAAACAAATGGCTCACCACTCAAGCTGCCGATGTGTCAGCTGAGCTGCTGACAGACAAGACATTGTCAAAAACAACTGAGCAGGCGGCATCATCAAGGGGAACATGACAGTCAGAGGATTTATGGAAACTACCAAAAAGCATAAAAAGGAAACAGAAGCTGCAAAGACAGAAACAAGAAAAGGGGAACAAAATGACTGCAACACAAAAGCCTGCTGCTTCAGAGAAGGAACAGGAAAATTCTGCAAACGAACCCTGGTCACTGGAGAGAACTCTAAAACAAGTTGACTGGGTACAGAATGGAGATGGCAAATGGATCCTAGACTCTTTGGATCCTGCAGTGGTATGGTACCAGGAGATGCAGCCGATGGAAAATACAGAGAATGTGCAGTTACATACAGAGCAGCACCTTGCAGAAATGAACCAAGAATTCCCACAGATGCCTGCAGAAATGACACTGGGTGAATCAGATGAAAACATTTTAAATAATGCTGATAAGATTTCTAGGGAAATTATGGTCATCAGAATGTAACTAAAGGTGAGGAAAACACAACAATAACTTCAGAAATTACTGCAAATACAGAGGCCCAGATATTCAGAAATGCGCCAAAGGCCGGCGCAGGTCTGGTACAGTGCAAATCTGACGCACCGTGGTGCAACAGGAGCCATATTCAGAGGTTGCACCAGCCACACTGTGCCAGCACAACCTGGCTGAATATGGTACAGTTGCACCATGGTGCAACCAGGCGTGTGCCATGGTGCAACCAGAGTTGTGCCATGACACAAACACAGTTGTGCCATGGTACAGAAAGAGATGGCCCAATGCAACTGTGGGAGCAGAGCAGCAGAGCAACAGAGGGGGGCACAGCACAGAGAAGAGACTCAGGGCCAGAGCCAGGGAAGCACAGTGACAGACCACAGGAGGCCACCACCAGCAAGGCACAGTAGGGTGCACACAGGCACCCAGACACCCTCGCCAGAACATAACAGTGGAACAGATAGTAGGCAACAGGAGGTGCCAATGGCCAAAGGAGGGCCACCAAGGGAGCCCCACCCACAGGCTGCAGGCCATGCTCCCCCCACCCACCCAGACCAGAGCAGGCCACACCTAGGACCATGCATCCAAGCACACACATGCCACACAGGCACACAGGCAGCCCACACAGTAAGCACAGAACATTTTGGGAAGCATGTAGCATGGCAGACCATGTGGGATAGGGCGCACAATGCCAAGCAGGGGCCCCAACACAGTGTGCGGCCAGTACCTGACCAAAGACCATGGCTGTGTGCCACCACCACACACCCACCACACACCCCTGACAGCCACCCCATGGGCACCCCAAGGCACAGTCACTGACTGAGGGGAGGGACACCACCACAGTGGGACACACCACAGCACATAGCAGTGAACCACAGAAGCACAACACATGCCCCAGACACATGTACACCACACGGACAGACACTGGGCCACTGCAGCATGGCTCCTCATGCCACCTGCAAAGCAGACACTGACACAGGCAGGCAAGTCAAAAAATATATTATTCCAAACCAAACTATGTACAACAACAAGGAGGTGGGAAAGGATAAGAAAGTGAGGGAAGGGGACAGGGAAAAGGGACTGTACAGTGGGATGGGGGACTGTAGGTGGAGGTACAGCAGGGGAAACAGGGGAATGCTGGGGCCAAACTACCGCCGGCCACGGCAGCAAAAATACAGGACAACCTCTATCGTGGTGGATGTTATTAGGATCAGCTGCCAGAGCAGCCTGCAGTATACGGGCCTCCGACATCTCCACTGGACACCTGTGACAAGGGACAGGACAGGTGATCAGTGCAATTTCCCAAGGAACCATGCCCACCCACAGCATGTAATGGGCAACAGGAACACACCCGCCCCAGAGGGCCCATACCAGCCACCCGCAGGGGGGTGGGCCAATGTCTGCCAGCAACTCGGCACACCATGACAGTGCACAGAGGTGGTCCCCACGGCACAATGGCCACCCGACTGCGCAATGACAGCCACATGGCACAGTGCACTAGCAGCACCACAGCAACATCCATGGCAGCCGGGCACACACCCACCCCACCAACAACTGGCACACATGTCCAATGGATGTGCTACAGTGGCAAAGCACCATGCACAGTGCAACACACATAGCTGCTATGGCACAGGCGGACATGCCCGCACCCATTCCCCAACCACCCCCATGTTAATTGTGAAGGACCATGACAGTGCCTACCTGCCCTCTGTGGCCCCGCTGGTGCCAGAGCCACTCCTGCTCCACCTCCGTGGCGCGCTGTGGCCTGCTGTCCTGCCTGACACGTCCCACGCAGCTGCATCACAATGCAAGCGGGCAGCTGGCAATGCCACCCCATGATGTGCATGATGAAAGTGCACCACTCTGCAGGGCATGCCAGGCAGCCTAGCCAACACCACAGTACAGCACCAGGGCACACATGCAATATGGGCTGACTTACCTAGCTCCTCAGGTGCTCTGGGTCCCTCCTCACTAGGTCACCATACCGGTGGTGGCATTGCTCCCCTGTTCTGGCCACCCTGGTCCTTTGCTGCAGTGTGGCAGCAATCCCCCGCCACACCATGACCCTTGGCTCCTACAGGGGCACCTTGACAAATAGTTGGGGGGCATGGGGCTGGACACAGATGACCAGGTTGACGAACTCAACCTGTATCCAGTTCTGGGTTCTCAGGACTTGTCTCTGCACCATGCTGTGCAGCGAACTCGGTGCCCAAAATGGTGGCAGTAAGCACACTTGTCCACGACATGCACCAGATGAGCAATGCAAGGGAACATGCACTGTGTCCACCCATCATGCAGTCCTGGAGATGTGCGGCATGGGCCTGGCTTGGTGGGGTCACCAGGTATGGGGAGTGATCCAGGGATCAGGGGTCATAGCAGGGATCAGGGGTCACCCGCCTCTGCGCAGTGGGCACGTGCACGATAACAGACCTGACACATCATGTGCTATGCCCCCTCATTGGGCTGTCGGTGCACAGTGTGCGATTGGCACCATTAAAGCATTTGGCGCATGCGCACTGTGGGCCTCTGCATCATGCATGGGTGCGCATTGCACCACGACTTGCTCCAGAGTAATCTCATTGCGCACAAAGCAAAATCACGATATTCAGATACCACATGCAAATGAGCTCATCATCCAATGCATGGTGCACGGGGTGCATTAGCATGTCATTACCATTGCGCTGAACCTCGTTTGCATGCATTGCGCCATATAAGTGCCAGGGAACAGCACAGGCCATGGACCAGTATTGCATCCTGTCAGGGTAAGTTGTGCATGCAGCTGCAGCTCACTGGGAGCAGACAGCACAGCAAGGTGGGACAGAACAGGGTGATGCTGCCACTGACACACTGTGCTGTCCAAATCCACTAGAAGCGACATGTCCGAACGTGGGGAGGGTGAGGAGCATGGACCTGCTCGCAAGCGCAGGCCCTATTTCACTGAAGTGGAGACAGAGGCCCTGTTCGATGCATACATCAACAGGGAGCCCCTGTTGAGTGGTGCCATGGGCACACCACAGCCCAGGGCTGGGACCTGAGAGGAGGTGGCGGCATATGTCAACCACCATGGCAGCCACCAGTGGTCGGCACAGGAGTGCCAGAAGAAGGTGGACATGGACAAGAGGTGCACCAAGGAGAAGGTAGCAGCCATCCATGTGTCCCAGAATACCACTGGAGGGGGGCCTGCAGATGCGCCACCACTCACGGTGCAGGAGGAATTGGTGGCAGTCACCATGCACCGCAGCACAGTGGAGGGTGTGCCTGGCGGCAGTTTCCAGACTGGTGGCAGCCCATCACTGCATGGTAAGTATGTCAGCCATGCACAGCTGGTGGCATAGAGGGTGCATACATGAGCATGCTGGTGTGCATGCAGCTGGCATGCATGTCATGGGCATGTGTGCATCCACATGCATGCCATGCTACAGAACACATGCAGTGGCAGTGTGGGGAGGGCACATGTGGGCAATGCATCACTAACACACTGCTCTTTCTCTTGCAGCACCAGCATGTCTCCGTACTGATGATGGGGCACCAGCGGCGGCAGCAGCCGTGGATGCTGGAACGGCCCCGGAGAACCAGCCATCCATCTGCACTGGCACCCGGGGGCCTGACAGGCTGCAACTTACCACCACTGTGCAGGCAGAATTCCTGGATCTGAGGTCAGACAAGGCCCTGGATGTGTTCCTGCAGGATGCCAACCTTGGTGTCCTCTGTGCAGAGACACACATCATGGTGAGGTCTGACACCGATGACAACGTCACACTTATCCTGGACAGCATGGCCACCATTGTGGGCGAGATGCCCCTGCTGGCCACTGACACAGGCTGCACTCCCAGCACTCTGCCAGCGGGTGCAGCAGTGTGCGCTGCCCTGGCTGTGCCCTGCGGTGGAGGTGCTGGGTAGTGTGCAGCAGCTGGACAGGTGACAGCAGCAGGCTGTGGGTGCCACCAGGCAGCCGGACACAGGGTCTGTTGCCAGTGCACCTGCTCTGCCCAATCCCCCTGCAGACCCCATTGTGCAGTGTCCACCAGAGAAGGGGGATGTGCAGCATGGCCGGTCACCACATGGGGATCGGCATCCAGCCCGGGAGCCCCAGGACACCGACCCACTGGCTAAGCACACCCGTTTGCTGTGGGCATCCATTCAGCAACAGGTGCTGCTTGCCACTGGGGTGTGCACACTGTGCGTGGAGGTGCACCAGTTAGCTGAGCAGCAGGAGAGGGGCACTGTGCAGATCCTGGCAGGGATGCAGCACATGCAGGAGGCCACAACTGCATTCCTGGATCACATTGCCCCTGCGATCTCGGATGGCTTTGCGATGCTGGCTGCCACAGGGCTTGGCCGGGCACAGATGACCCCCCACAGTGTGCTGTCCACCCCACAAACCCAGCATTGGGCAATCCCAGCTCAGTCAACACCAGACTCTGATGCTGGCATCCCAGGCATGCCCGGGGCTGGCCTGTTTGGGTGCCTTGACATCCTCCATAAAAGACTTTTTCTCAGATAAGGAGGAAGCATCAGTGGAAACATCATCAACTATTTTTATTTATTTAATTTTGGTAACTGGGTAAGCTCACTGAGACCAGATGATCCCTTTTTCAGGGACAACCTGGGGTTAATTCCAGAGAGACATATAGCAGTGACATATCCAATATATTTTTTTATTTATTTTTTATTGAACATATCGGAATTACAAACCTTTGAGTTAGATACTCCTTTGCAAGGGCTCTGCATCAAAATACAAGTTAACTGTACAATACAAATTAAAAGAACAAGTGGATATATGAAGTACAGAGCTGGGTACAAGAAATACAGAGGGTATATAACCATACCCTGAGTCATGACAAGCAGATAAGCAACAAACCGAACGGGTGGTGGACAAGTGGAACACCCTGCCAGAGGAAGTGGTGGGGGCTGAAACAATCACGGGATTTAAGAATGCATGGGATAGACATAAAGGAATTCTAGAGGGCAGGGGTAAGGGGAAACAGACTTCTAGGAAAACAAACTGAACTTACAAGCTCAAATGGGCAGACTAGGTGGGCCATAGGCCCTTATCTGCCGACACTGTCTATGTATCTATGTATAAACCGTATATTACATTAGGATAGTACAATAAGTAACATAGAGTAGGAATATATTTGAGAACACTCAGGAGCAGGTACAAGTCTATCATTTTAGAGATGAGGGGGCCACCTAGGAGGTGGATACAGACATAGGACTCCCATATCTACAAGGATTCCTGCATTTTACAGGGATTTTACAGGGATTTGGGCATCTACTGGAAAACTCTTCCCATAGACTTGCATTGGATATACAGGAAAACAGGGCAATTCAGCTTCCGTAGGAAATAATGTAATCTACAGGAAAACACAGGAATATCACTCTGGAGTTACAGGGAAAATGCCAAATCAATATGGGAGCACTGCAAACACAGCATTTTAGAGATGGGGAGAAGGTATGGAGGAGGAAGGGAGTGGGGTGGTGTGGTTTGCCGTCAGAAAAGACTTTGTCCATGAAAGCTAGTAGGGGGAAAAAGTAGGGTTTGTAAGGAGAACAGGGGGAGGGGAGGAAGGTTATAAGCAATAGCAGACACAGGAGGAGAGGAGTAGCTCTCTAGGTTTGGATTTGAAGGGGCCATAGAAAAAAGCAATAACCACATAATACAGTGGAATACAGCATATTAGTCTACATAAATCTTAACAAAAACAGAAACAGGAGACAACAGATTACAGAGGTATAATAAAGCTGTAATTTATATAATTCATAAGTCTCACAGGTTGAAGCCTAGTGTGCTAATTTTAACCAGCTTCACTTGTAACAGGAACATTGGTTAGATTTCAGTAGGTAGATTTTGAGCTCATTCTTGAAAGCCCTTAGGGAGGCAGATGTCTGGATGCTGCTTGGGAGACCATTCCACAGGGCTGGGGTGAAGGAAGAGAATGATCTAAATGCAAAACCAGGTCCCAGAGTAAATTATGATATACAGTCACAATGGTTTTCCTCCCTTAATACAATTATGACACCTTTAGAGATAACTACCTTAAATGTTAATAGTATTAAGAGTCACAAAGAAAAGATTGACTGTACTATCAACATTAACCTTATGTAAAAGTGATATATTGTGTCTACAGGACACCAGACTGAAAACCTCCCATGAATTGGTGTAGGCTGCCCATAGGTGGACAAAGGGTGCCACCTTCTGGTCAACAGGAGTTAATACGCATGACGAGGAAGGTATATTTTATAATTCTGCTCTAAAGGTGATGAAACTGGTGGATATTCATCCAGGTAGAGCTTTATTACTGGATCTACAATATCATTCTACCAGAATACATTTAATTACTGTATATGCACCCCAGACAAAGGCACAGTGGGTAGCATTATTTAAAGAAATACAGCCATACCTGCAAACCTCAAGAACAGTGATATGGGGAGGAGACTTTAGTTGTGGCCTTACCCATAATGATACAGGTTTGAAAACGGAAAAATATTTTGTGATTTTTGTGTCAGACACATTAAGGGAAATGGTAAATGTAGCAAACGTGTCAGACTTTAATAGATGTATTTATGAAACAGGAGGAAACACTACTTTTGTGGTATATATTCCACCTGGACTGACTTTATTTTTGTATCTAGAGATGTTACTGTTCAGCATGCTAAAGCTATGGATTTTGAATTTTCAGACCAAAGGGCAGTCTAGATTCAAATTCATTGGGGTAACACACCAGCATGTAAAAAAGGAAGCTGGCGTCTGTACTGTTCTGTACTAAGTAATGAGATACTCATTACTAAATGGAATAGATTATGGGCAGCCAGCTTCTCTGTTTTGTGTCTTTATCACAGCATCATTATGTGGTGGGAAGATACAAAGCACTCTTTTGTTAAACTCTTCCAAGATTTTTCAGGAAAAGCAGCCACAAAAGAATATTTAAAATATCTAAGTCTCAGAATGCAATTAGAGAAATTAATCTCAAAAACAGATTACAGTACTCAAACTGGCCACATAAAAAAGAAATTTATATTATGCAGTATACCAGGGCTAAATCTCTGCATCGGGAAATGCAGTTTGGCACTCAAAATCAAAAACAAACCTTTGATCCATTTAAAGACAGTAAAGAGAAAGTGAATAAAATAATTTTTCAAGAAATGAAAACCGAGGATGGAAGAATTGAGTTCACTAAGGATGGCTTGTCGAAAGCAGTTAAACACTTTGCTGATAAAACTTTTGGAACAGCAGCAGTGTCATTTCCAGATAAGAGTTTTTTTTCTTACCTAAACTTACCTCAACCAACCGATGCAGAAAGAGCAGACCTAATAGTTTTGATTACTAATGAAGAGGTGGAGGCTACAATTGAATCTACACATAATGAATAGCACTGCACCTGAAACAGATGGACTGGGTGCGGAATTTTACAAAACATTTAACACTGAACTGGTGCTAATCCTGACAACTACTTATTTAACTTCATCTTTAGATACAAACTCCTTACCAACACCTATGTTAAGGTGTAGCTATAAAATAGACACTTAGGCAGGAGTACAATGCATAAAAAAAATGAATAAGGGTGTTTTTAATCTTTATTTTCCAAAATTCTCAAAACAACAACAAAAAAAAAAGAAAATCTTTTTATTTAGAGAAAGCAAAAAATAGGTATTAGTTCAGCATACCCAGAAGCCCAGGATTAACTTGTTCCAACTATTCTGCTACCTGAAATTCTATCAGGTCTGAACTTTGTTAACTCTAAAATGGTGTGGAAATGCTCACACCTTCTCTCTCTGAGACCAGCTGTCCACTGATCCACCTATCTAAAATTCACCCTTGGTGATAGGTTTATATACCCTCCTACTATGACATTGGATGTCATGTAACTGGACAAGTAAGCTTTCACCCTAATATCTTTCTTTCCCTAAACATCTTACATCTAACCCGATATCTAACAACATTTGTAGTACGTCAGTAATGATCAGTAATGACCTAACTTCCCATATAACATATCACATCATGTATAGTGGGAAGCTAAATATAGATAAACCTCTTATCACCATAAGGGTGCTCATTAAGTGGTGAAGTCCCTCCTACTATGCTGACCTCATCAATCACCATTTTGTATAAAACATTTTGTCTGTGGGCTGCCAGCCCTATAGTAGCCACTCTCATGCAGCTCCACAGCAAACAGGTAGAACAATTTTTATGTTTGCTTTCACGCATGTGCAAGAAACATAGTGACATCATCGAGTTTTTGTAGGTGTGGCACCCTGTCTTCCAATTCGGCAGTGTGTTTGCAGGTGCAGCCACAGTTCACCAATGAATGCTGCCACTGTCTATGACTGCAGTTGAAAATGCAAGGGTGTACAGTTGAAAGGAGAGACCACTTCAGTGAGCAGCGATAAGATAGTGTTGATTAGCATACTGCTGGCAATCCTGTTTGTATACATCTCTGCTTTCTCTTCCTAGAACGTAAATTCAGTTTGAAGTGAACTTTTCCTAGGACTATCTTTCGAGAGGAGGCAAGTGACTAAAATGACATCCTTGGAATGTTTCCAAAAAAAGATCTAATTGCCATCCTTGGAATGTTGAGTCAGAGTTCAGGGTAGGAGCGGCATTGACAAAAGTAGGAAAACAGAACCCCAAAGAGACTGAAAAAGTAGATGCAGTTTTCATCTGTTGGCACACCCGATGAGTATTGTAATAATATTCCCCAACCCTCTGAGTGTCTCTGAATAACGCTCCCCCCCCACCCACTGCACACAGTATGGCTGACGGAGGTGCCCAATCCCCCATCGGCTCTCGCTCCCCTCCAGAGTTCTAGGTGCCACGCTGGGGCCCACCCAAGCGTGCGTCAGAATATGGTGACAGGGTGCCCAATCCCCATCAGCTCAATTAACCCCCAAAAGAAATAGACTTCCAGTTGCCACACTGGGAGCCCTCCCACCATGGCACATGTCTGTATGGCCGGCAGGGGTGCCCAATCCCTCCCGGCTCCACACACCACCACCCAAAAAAATCTTCCAGCTACCATGTTGGGAGCCCACCCCAGCATGGCACAAGTCCCGCGTCGTCTTCCTAAAAAGAAAACAAACACCTGAAAAGAAAAAAGGTTCCTCATTGATTGTCTTACCCCCAACCCAGCGCCTACCCTCTGCATCCACCTCCCCACATCCCACCTCACCCCATGCTACCTCTGGAGGCTGGTGTGATGATCTTGATGGACCCGGGAACACGTCTGCACTCTTCAAAGCCGAGCCGCGAACTGAAGAAATGCTGGTAAGCTGTATAATGGAATAAATAGGGTTTTTTCAACTTTGATGCATATCTCAGGCATTTTTGGAATTTTGGCACCAGATTTTCAACATGGGGTTTTTGGGATCCCTCCTCATGAATTCAGGCACTGTCATGGTGTTAATCAGCCCTGAAAGGTGATTTCACGGTCACTGCGTGGAACCACCTTTCCAGACTGATTCACAAAATGACAGTGGCACACTTCATGAGGTAGGCACCCAAAAACCCTATGTTGAATATTTAGTGAAAAAATTCCCAAAAATGACTGATTTACGAGTGTGTGATGCGCAGTTCCTACGCATGCTCGTAAGTTTGCAAATTTTCAATATTTTCACTCCAGATTTTCAACATTGCCATTTTACCACACCTCCTTATGAGCAGTACAGCTGTCATTTTTCACATCTCACCCAAAATGTGTTTCCATGCATGTAGCGCATAATGGCGCAGTTGGTGTGCGAAATCAATGTTCAGGACAGATTAAGAAAATCACAGTGACACTGTTCATGAGCAGAGGTCTTAAAATGGCTATGTTAAAAATTTGGTGACAAAAGTCCATACAATGACTGTGTTACAAGCGAGCATTGTGCAGTTTCCACGCACCCTCGTAAGTTCATGAATTTGTAATATTTTCAGTCCAGATTTTCACCACTGGAATTTTTCCACACTTCCTTATGAACAGTACAGCTGTCCTTTTTCACACCATGGCTGAAATGTGTTTTCACACTTCCAGCACAGAAATGCCTCGTCGCTGTGGGAAATCACTGTTCGGGATAGATTAAGAAAATCACAATGACACTGTTCATGAGCGGAGGTCCCAAAATGTCTGTGTTGACAATCTGCTGTAAACTCCCCAAACTAATTACATTACAAATTGTCGTTGCACAGTTCCTCATCTTGCTTCGTGGCTTCACCAATTTTTATGTTGTCGCTTACGCAGCCAGCATCTTGTGGCAGTGGGGATTTGGAGGCACAGTCGCTGTTAGGCGAATGCAGGCGCGCATCAGTAGGTGCATCTCTCATTCCCCAATCAGCCTCCATGCCGGTGCCACACCATGCATACTAATGTGGCGAGCACATCTAAGGAAAGGTCCGCTGCAATCCGAGCAAAGCTCGTCAGACGCAGCGGACCCTTCCTACATGTTCACCACATTGTCAGCATGGCAGGCGGCCGCCCAACTGCTGACTTTGGGGGTGCCCAATCCCCCTGTCGGCTTACTCTGGCTGCAAACATTTGCTGATGGGGGAGCCCACTCCCCGTCAGCATAAAGCAGTCCCCCATTTCTTATATACCGAGGAGGTGCCCAATCCCCTCGGATCTTGCCCGCTTTCCTTGTGTGCCGACTGGGCTGTCCAGTCCCCGTCGGCATAAATTAACCCCCCCTTTTTGTTGTGTGCCGACAAGGGTGCCCAATACCCCATTGGCTGCAGCAACCCCCTCCCAAACAGTTAGGTAGCACGCTGGGAGCCCACCCCAGTATGCCAAGTTCCCTGAAAAAAAAAACTGTCCCGCGATGTTAGTTTTCCCCCCCTGTAACATAAAAACGGTCCATAGTAGCCTCTCTACCCACCACCCGCACCCACCCACTGCGCACCCTGCCTCCCCACACTCCTCCCTCACCCCATACTTACCTCCAGAGTCCAGCGCGACAATCTTCGGTGGACCGGGAAGACGTCTGCACTCTTCAAAGCCGACCATGAACTGAGGAAATGCCAGTAAGCTGTATAATGGAATAAATAGTTGTTTTTTTCAACTTTGATGCATATCTCGGGCATTTGGGGGAATTTATGCACCAAATTTTCAACGTGGAGTTTTTGGGACCCCTCCTCATGAATTCTGTTACAGTTATGACATTAATCGGTCCGGAGAGGTGATTTCGCAGTCACTGCGCAGAATCACTCTTCGGGACTGATTAACACAAGGACAGTGGCAGTGTTCATGAGGTGGGCTGCCAAAGCCTATGTTGTAAATTTGGTGGAAAAAATCCCAAAAATGGCTGTTTTACGAGCGTGCATTGCACAGTTGCTACACACGCTCGTAACTTCACGAATTCGCAATATTTTCATGCTAGATTTTCAACATTGTCATTATTCTACAGTACACCTCCTTGTGAAGAGTACAGCTGTCATTTTTCACATCCTGGCTGAAATGTGCTTCCACACTTACGGCGCACAATACCGCGGTCACTGTGGGAAATCAGTGTTCAGGGCAGATTACAAAAATGACAGTTACACTGTTCATGAGCAGAGGTCCTACAATGCCTATGCTGAAAATTTGGTGACGATACTCCCTAACATGACTGTGTTACAAGCGTGCGTTGTGCAGTTTGCACGTATGCTCGTAAGTTCGCGAATTTATAATATTTTCACTCCAGATTTTCAACATTGCCATTGTTCTGCACCTTCTTATGAACAGTACAGCTGTCATTTTTCACATCCTGATCAAAATCTGTTTTCGCAGTTCTGGCGCAGAATAGTGCAGTTGCTGTGGAACATCCATGTTCAAGACAGATTATGGAAATGACAGTGACACTGTTCATTAGCAGAGGTCCTAAAATGCCTATGTTGAAAATTTGGGGCCGACAGTCCATACAATTAGTGTTTTACGAGCGTGCATTGTGCAGTTTGCACGCATGCTTGTGACTTCGTGCATTTGTAATATTTTCACTCCACATGTTCAAAACTGACATTTTTCCACACCTTCTTATGAACAGTACAGCTGTCATTTTACATATCCTGCCCGAAATGTGTTTTCACACGTCTGGTGCAGAATCGCACGGTCGCTGTGGAAATCAGATTTCAGGGCAGTTTGAGGAAATGACAATGACACTGTTCACGAGCAGAGGTTCTAAAATGTCTATGTTGAAAATGTGGTGCTGAAAGTCCAGAAAATGACTGTGCTGCAAGCGTACGTTGCACAGTTTCCACGCAGCCTTGTAACTTCGTACATTTGCAATATTTTCATGCCACATTTTCACCACTGGCATTTGTGCACACCTCCTTATCAACAGTACAGCTGCCATTTTTCACAGCCTGACCAAAATGCATTCCCGCAACTGTGGCGCACAATGGCATGCTCGCTGTGGGAAATCACCTTTTGGGATACAGCAACAAAATCACAGCGCCACTGTTCATGAGGGGAGGTCCCAAAATACCTATGTTGAAAATGTGCCTAAAAAACTCCCACAAATAATTGGGTTGCAGACGTCTGCTGCGCAGTTTGTGTGCATGTTTATTGTTTCACCAATATTTCATATTGCCACTCCAGATTTTCAATGTTGCCATTTTTTACGCCTCCTCATGAACAATACAGTTGTCACTCTCCACATCCTGCCCAAAACTGTGTTTTTGTCCCTCTGTCACCAAATGCCACAGCTGCTGTGCAAAACCACCTTTCAGCTAACAAAGTGATTGTGCCGCTTTTCATGAGGTGGCCTGACAAGCAGCCCATGTTGAACATGTAGAGTGAAACTACCACTACACCTACGGTGTTAGGGTTTCCAACTGCAGCACCCCACCTGGTACGGACTGACAGGCATCAGGGCTGTGACTTGGGATCATGGATGTAATGCTCACACTATTCCATCCCCCACGCCCTCCCTGCAGCCACTGACAGGCATTGTGGTGTGTCTTGCACTGTTCAGCCACAAACTTCACCCCATGCTCCTGTACTGCACCCATGTCAGCGTATTTCCTTATGGAATGGGGTAAGTATAATGCCCAAAGACCCCAAAGCACACCATGACACTTGTTAGTGTCTACAGGGTAGGGTGAGGTACAATGGCATGAACATTATACCTGATGACCCAAAGGCACAACCCACTGCCTGTCACTCTCTACAGGGTGAGAATGGAGTTGGCACCACTTCAATACTTCACTGCCATTCCTATTATGCGCCTCTAGCTCTGTCACTGCCAATGGCAATGCCAGCGCGACAACATTCGGCATTGACAAATGCTTGTTTAATATTTTCACTGCAGATTTTCAACATTCCCATTTTTTACACCTCACCATGAACAGTACAGCTGTAATTTTTCACATCCTGTTCAAAATGTGTTTTCGCACCTGTGGTGCCAAATGGCGTAGTCGCTGTGCAAAATCAGCTTTCTGCTAACGAACTGATATTGCCACTGTTCATGAGGTGGAGGTCACAAAAACATGTTGAAAATTTGGAGTAAAATACAACAAACGCCTAGAGACATTAGGGTTTCCGACCATAAAGCCCCACCCTGTAGGGGACTGACAGGCATCAGGGATGTGAGTTGGGATTGTCGCCTGTAATGCTCATACCATTCCACCCCACCACACCCTGCAGTCAGTGAGAGGCATCAAGGTGTGCCTTGGACTCTTCAGCCCCAAAGTTCACCCCATTCTCCTATACAGCACCCATCTCACCATATTTCCTGATGGAATGGGGTGAATATAAGGGCCAAAGACCCCAAGGCACACCGCAACACTTGTCGGTATCTGCAGGGTAGGGTGTGGTGAAATGGCATGGCTATTATGCCTGATGACCCAAAGGCACACCCTAGTGCCTGTCAGTATCTGCAGGGTGGTGGTGGGGTTGGCTTCAGTTCAATACTTCACTGCCATTCCTATCATGCAGCTCTGTAACTCCTATACTACCAATGCCAATGCCAGCAAGCAAACATTCTGCATTGACAAATGCTTGTTAATTTTCTTATTGAAGTAACTTTTTATACTTTTCTGGGTTGGCAGGGGGAAAGGCAGAATCAGGGCATGCTCCTCTTCTCACTTCTGCAAATTCAGAAAGCCAACAGTTTTTTTTTTATATTTTTCTTTGGGGGTTTTTTCAACAGGTTTCCTTTTATTTCCAACAGGTTTTCTTTATCTCTGGCAAAAACTCCTAAATGAGCTCTAAATTCTTTAGCCCTTCACTGGTTGCATACTTTATATGTGTGTAAGGGCTTCTTGTTGCTTTTTATTTGAGCCCGTGCCAAAACCAAGCTTTACTTTCAAGTATCCCACAGCTGCAATTTTCGCCATCAGGTTGCTTTTCATTATGGCCCTTTTTGCTTTTGGCCACCTTTATTTTACTTGTAGCCACCCTTTCTTCTTCATTTAAGCAGCCTCAGGGCTGCACTCAACAAAGGGCACACTTTTTCCTGTTTTGGAACACTACAGGGCTTTCCTCTGCCATTGACCATAGTGTTCCATATTGATCTACTAATTTTTCTTTCTGGCCGCTCTCGCGGCACTTGCTCAGTCTTCTTTTTTGAAATTCAACATCTTTATTGTTTTCACCAAGACACCAAACTAAAGTACAACTAAAAACAAAACTTAACCAAACATAAGGATAACCAATGTGACAAGGGACAACATAACACCAGGCTGCTTCTGGATCAAGTAACATCAAAGGAACAATACCAATACCCCCTGAAACCCCTCCCCTCCCCCATCCCACTCCCTCCCCAACCCCCAGAGTGTGCCTGATAAACCCTGACCCATCGGAAGGAGATCAAGACAATATTAACCAGAAATTAACCAATGCCAAAGGGATTAGTAATTAGCATTAAGCAGAGACATGCATCTTCAGTATCTTAATTCAAGTATAGGGCATATAATTTACCCCATTTATGATTGAATGAGTCCATACAGTTCCAGGAGCTGGCCATCAATCTCTCAGTATTGAAACAAAGTGACATTTCCTTCAACCATTCAGCATATGTTATAACCAATTGAGCCACCCAATGTTTAAGAACCAATCGCTTAACTACTATAGAAATTAAGGCCATGTGGAAATCTACGTCCTTTATCTTAATTGTCGATACCATTCTGAGAATACATATCTATAGTAAGCAATTTCCCTAGCCCTAGTAGAAGATCTAGGTTGGATTGAATTGTGTTCCAGAGTGGTGCCACTTTGTTGCAATGCCAGAAAATATGGATCAGATTCCCCTCAGATGACCCACATGTAGTGCAGATAGCTGCAGGAAGCCTTCCCAATCTGACTAGTTTAACAGGTGTATAATACATGTTGTTTAGAATATGGTACTGTATAAGTCTATGCCTGTCTTGGGTAAAATATCTGTGAAAATCCTTCCATATCTGACTCCACGAAGGAGTGGTGTCCGACAGGAGGGAGGTCCAAATGTTAGAACCCGGGAGGGAATTTGGGAATTTTATTCCCAAGAGGAAGGAGTAAATCGCTGATATTCCATGGGGTTTGTTAGCATATTCCTGTATTTGTCCCATAAAAGGCCTAACCTGGGACCATTTAAATGTAGTTCCAAAATTAGACGCCGTAAGATGTCTCAGCTGGAAAACCTTGAATATGTATTTCTGAGGAATATTAAATTTAGCCATAATATCCGGGGAAGAAAGGAGAACAGTCTGAGAAAACAGATCTGCACTCGGACCCCCTGTAGCTGCGGAATCCAAGCAGGGGAGAGCAACAACCCCCCTATTTTAATATTCGGTT
Source organism: Neoceratodus forsteri (assembly GCA_016271365.2). Lineage (NCBI taxonomy): Eukaryota > Metazoa > Chordata > Ceratodontiformes > Ceratodontidae > Neoceratodus > Neoceratodus forsteri. Next base: position 766,982,700 of record CM057451.1, read on the forward strand.
CGAATAAGAGGTTGAGCCATATCCCTTTGATGTGATATTAAAGAAGTTCCAGCATTAGGCTAAAACTTTAATAGAGACTCCCACCACCGACTCATGTATTGAGTTTGGTAGTGCAGAGTAGAGTGGAGAAAAAAACAAGAGGGATTGGGATTGGGAATGCCAAGAAGTTTACTGTCTAGTTTTAGCCAGATAGGAGGTATCCATCAGCTGTGTCTGAAAACCATCTGCCCACTTTAGACAAGTGACTCACCCAATAGTAGAAGATAAAATTGGGAGGCGAGTCCACCCAGTTCTTTAGGAAGATTAAGTTTTAAGAAAGACTGCCTGGGATGTTTACCCTGCCAGATCAATTTGGAAAGGGCGGAGTGAAATTGACTGAAATAAGACATTGGGAGCCAGATGTTCATTAGGTTTAGCAGGTAAAAAAGACAAGGCAATACGTTCATTTTAATGATGTTGATACGACCCCATATCGAAAGAGGGAGATTTACCCATCTTTGGAAGTCCTGCTGAATATTCATTAAAAGATCATCTAAATTAAGTTTCCTAAAAGTTTCTGGGTCATTAGAAAGATGTATACCTAAATATTTAATTGACTGAGGGGACCATTTCATGCCTAAATGAGCAAAGTTAACTTGATGGGTGAGGGCATTTAAAGGAAATATCACAGTCTTTGATAAGTTTAATTTATAATTAGCTACACATCCAAATTCTCTGATAATTTGTAAAGCGTGTGCTAACGATACCTCTGGATATGCCAGATGCAGGAGGATATCATCTGCATACACCGAAAGGGTTAAGGGCTGTTGGTACACTAAAATGCCCCTGACCTGGGGTGAGCACTTAATACTAAGTAAAATGGGTTCCAGGTACAAATTAAATAAAAAGGGAGATAGGGGACAGCCTTGCCTGGTACCAGTATATAGAGGGAACCGCGAAGAAAATACTCCGTTACAGTAAATTCTTGCTGTGTGGGCTCGGTATACTGTCTGTATCCATCTAATAAAAACCGCTGGGAAACCCATTTTTTTAAGAGTTGCCCAGAGAAACTCCCAGTTCTCTCTATTGAAAGCTTTTTCTGCATCTAATGAGATTAAGGCCATGGGGATCTGAGAGCTCTGGGCAACCTGAAAAATGTGTGAAAGGGTTCATAAATGATCGGCTGAAGATCGGCCCTGCACAAATCCCACCTGCTCAGGACTCAACAGATAGGACCAAACTCTTTTAATTCGAAGAGACTAGACTTTTGTTAAAATTTTGATGTCGTAATTTAGTAGTGAAATTGGGCGGTAACTGGCGGGGTCATTTTGAGGTTTATCAGGTTTCGGGATAAGAACTATTATAGCTTCTAACAAAGTGGGGTCTAGGATAGCCGAAGTAAACATGTATTCAAACAAATTTAAGAGGAGAGGGGCTAATTCCTTACTAAAGATTTTATAAAAGTTGGAGGGGAAGCCGTCAGGACCTGGCGATTTATCTGATGGGAGCCCCTTGATTGCCTGCTCTATGTCCTCCAAAGTAATTGGAGAGGACAAAATCTGACAGTGACCTGCCAGGAGAGATGGGAGGTCGAGGCCTTCAAATACTGCTCAATACATGAGGGTGAGACCTGCGAAGGACTCTTACTGTATAGGTCTTTATAAAGTTCTCAAAACCTGGGAAATATCATGGGGAGGGTTTTAATAGAGCCATGCGGCACTTGTAAGGAGGAATCAGCCTCGAGCTCTCTAATTCCCATAGTCGGAGGGCTAGTAATCTACCTGGTTTCTCACCTTGGTCAAAATAGCTGGCCTTAGTTTTTAAGATGGCATATTCCACCTTTTCTTTTAACAAGTCTGCATATTCATTTCTAAGCTTCAATAGGGTCTCCAATGAACCAACAGGAGAGGATGTAGATAAAGTATTTTTGGCCACCCTGATCTGATTTAACAAAGAGATAGCTTTAGCCTCCCTTTGCTTTTTCCTTTTGGAAGCAAACTTGATAAATTCCCCCCGACGTGGCATTTGAGAGAGCACCATATTTGATCATCCTGTTTAATGGAGCCCTATTAATACCCATATAAGAGGAAATTAGGTCCCTGATGTGAGACTATCGTTCCTCTTTTAAAAGTTGTGTGTTTAATTTCCAGGTAGTATCCCTTTGGGTACTCGGGTTAGGGGAAATCACTAACCATGCCATTGAATGATCCGATATAACAATTGGTTCGATTCCTGTATGGTGAAGGCTGGTTAAAAGCGAGGTACTAGTTACAATGTAGTCTAATCTGGACCACGACTGGTGAGCCTGAGAATAAAAAGAGAAAAGCTGACTGGAGGGATTAAGTAAGCGCCATGGGTCACACAATCCCAGTAGCATCATGAAGTCCCTCAGAACTTGTTGTGGAGGGGATAAAGGCTTTAATGGTCTATAGATCCTGTCTAGATCCTGTGTTGTAGGTATATTCCAGTCCCCCCTAGGATTAACATGGAGGGCAGGAATCCACTTAACTTATCTGCTAGGCGCATAAGGAACTCAGCATCGCCACCAACTGGACCATAAATTGCACCCAATACCACCATGGTGTTGCCGAGCTTACCCTTGACTGTTATGAATCTGCCTTCTGGATCCGATAAACTTTCTTCAACAGCAAATGGAATATTCCTCTTGACCAGAATTGCCACCCCCCCTACTCGCTGAGGACCTACAGGCAGTAAAGACTTGGGAAAAACCCTGTCTGCGTAAACCATTTGTTTCAGTAGTTAAAAGATGGGTTTCTTGCATCAAAAGAATATCTATATTTAAGAAGGCACAGTTTTTGAGGACTTGATATCTTTTAGTCATGTCCCTGACGCCTCTAACGTTCCATGTGGCAATCTTAACCGGTGCTAAAGTCATTAACAGTCTTGTTAAAAAAAAAATAAACATGAATCAACAAATGAGAAGAGAACCCCAAAAGGCACACTCCAGCCTCCCCCTACCTTCATTACCCCTTGAACATAAATAGTGTTAACGTAAGATATCCCCTCCCAGCAAACTACCATGTATGCCTGGGATACTGGGAACATGTCTTGAAATAACCGTGCAATTTTAACTCCCAACATTGCCATTAGCAGAAGAGGCAACTGAACCATAAAACCCCCCTCCCCCTGAACCCCTCGAACTATGTACAAAAGGTCCCCATTTGAAAATAATATTTAACCTGTCAATGACAAATGCAAAGGACCAAACCCTATAGGCATCATTCCCATAAGAAATGAAGGTTAAATATGAATGCCAATTCTGAGCATTGATACCAAAGGATACCTCGAGGAAGTATGCCATAATTAATTGCATCCCCGGGAATACACCTTTCCCCCCTTCCCTGGTGCAAAATGCAGTTCTTCGCTAAGCCTGCTCTGACTCGAAGCTCCCCACCCTCCAACCCCCTTGAGTAAACTGCCAATATGCACCCTAACCAGTAAAACAAATTCTGCAAAATTATTCGCTAGCTCCTGAATTTAGGCCCAAGAGAAATGGAAAGAAGCTGATCGTAAGCCTAATTTAATCAAGCTACTTGTATTCACTGGTACTGCTCCATGGGAAGCTATTTGAAGCCCTTGTCCCCTATTAATTAAACATCCTGGTGTTAGAAATCACCAATATCCCCTTACCTCCCAGCATTACTGCTATCAACAGGACATCTCAACATTCGAATGATGGGGAAGTGACTAGGGACCTAAAGTTCTGTGGGACCCAAAAGAACCAGCCCTATTATGGGCATAGGGAAACTCCAAACTAATGTTCCTACCCCTTCCTCAGAGGGACCCAGGCACTCCACCGCTGAGTCAGGCCTATTAGGCCTCAGGACATCCCACTGGCCCTCCGCAGCCAACCTGAAAAGGCGAGAGAGAAAAGATGATACGAGAAGGGAACAGAAAAAGATTTCTGAGCAGGTACTCAAATTGCTTCAACAAAATTGAAAACTAATAGCTTCTGAACCATAAAATTTCCATTCAACCAGTCTTAAAGAGATTAGGTAGCTTGACTGTGAGGTCTGAAGCTGCTTGCTGCGGGGATTCATATGAAAGCCAGGCACCGCCCATTGCCACCTGTAGTTTAGCTGGGTAGGTCATCTTAAAGCGGATTCCCACAGCGATTAATTTGCTGACCGTAGGGTGGAATGCAGACTGCTTTTTATGAGTTTCGTAGGGAAGGTCTTGAGTTAGTCTTAGTTTGGCGTCGCCCCATAAAATGGCTTGAAGTTCTTTAGATTTTGATATAACATGTTGTTTCTTCAAATAGCTTAGAAATCTTATGATTATGGCCTAGGTGATGCTCCAGGTGGAGGTTTCAGCCTGACAGACTGATGGGCCCGCTCTATGTGATACTGTGGGTTTAGGGGTGACGGGCCGACGATCTTGGTGAGAAACTTCTGGAGAAAGCCGATAACATCTGCGCCTTCCTCTGCTTCTGGCAAGCCAAGCATCAGGACATTGTTCCTTCGGCTTCTCCCCTCCAAATCCTCTGTTTTCAGTTGAAGCCTAGTTAGTTGCTGCGAGGTGAGCGATTTCTGGCTCCGTTTTCTCTTTCCACCCTTCCAGAGAGGTGGTTCTAGCTTCAGAATCTCCCATTCTTAGCAATAGAGCGCTTAGATCCCCTCGAAGTGATTTCAGTTCTGTAGAGATATCTTCCAGGGTCTCTCTAAAGGGCAGCAATTCCTGAAGGAAATGAGCCTCTGTCAGGGAAATCGCCGAGGAGCCGGAGGTGTCAGATTTGGAGATGCTCCCAGAGTTTTGATGCTTGGTTTTCTTAGCAGATTTTTCTGGGGTAGCTGGTGGCATGTGCCTGATTCCGGCCTGTTTCTTCTCAGCCTCCATCTCGGCTATAAAGCCGAAAAACGATGTAGTAGGTAGTTACAACAACAATCGCTGAGGCTCTGAAGACTAACGCAGTATAAAACCAGAATCCAGAGTTCGCTTTTGATATTGCTAGGGCAGAATAAAGTTAATTAAGGGGTCAATCGGTGGGAGCCTCAGAGTAGTGCTGCTTCTAGGTGCACTGCATCACGTGACTCCCCTCAGTCTTCTTTTTATTTAGCCGCCTCATGCAGCAGTGTCTGTATATACAGAACAACCTGCTCTGAATATAAATTCATTCCTTAGCTGCATCACATCTTTAGCTGCATCTTGCGGCAGTCTAGTCGGGGTTCGGCAATGGTGGGTGCCTCACTCCTCTGAGCCTTTTCCCCTTCAGTGAAAGAGCTCCTATTAGGAGTTCTCCAGGGTACAGCCTTTATTTTATTACTAAGTGCACTCGGCGCTTCCTAGTAATTTACAAAGCAAAATTGTGCTTTCATTTTTAAATCTCCCACTCGGGAGTGCAACTTTACAGGTGTACATTACCACCAGCAGTACAGGGACAACGAAAAGGGACAGCAGAGTAGAAGGCAGATTCTTTCAGGTTGGCCACCCTGACAGAGAATAAAAGAGAGAGAGAGAGAGAGAGAGAGAGAGAGAGAGAGAGAGAGAGAGAAGGAAAGGACCTCTCAGGACAGGGTAGAAAAGAATGAAAAAGACATTTATGTTGGGGGGGGGTTCCTGGCTGTAGTCATTATACTATAATTACTGGGTTGTGTTTTCTTCCATTGAAAAAGCCATGTATTAAATACCATAATACCTGAGTAGGTATTATGCCATTCAGCAATGCATAATCTGGATCCTCTGCAATGCCACATCCGGCAATCCAGACTACTCTAGGCTCCATACATAAGCGATTGCATGTCCTCTGTGGAAAAAACACAATGCAGTAATTATATAAAACAAAATATGGGGTGCAGTGTGTTTAACTGGAATTTAACACACACCCTCGTTGTTGGATGGCTGTCATCCAACAACTCGGGTGTGTGTTAAATTCTCATAACACACTGCACCCGGGGTGCAGCACCCCATACTTTATCCTATATTTAGCTAACAGGGAAATCTTCATCCTGTTACAATCTATGACAAAGACAATATTAGTCATGATTCATAAAAAGGGAGATAACTCTGATCTGGGTAATTGGAAACCACTTAGTTTACTAAATACAGATTTTAAGATTTTTTTTTTCTCTTTATACTCCCCCCCGGCCATCGACACTCCTCTCTTTGGGAGTTGCTTATGCCTTGTACATCCCCGCTCTCCTACCTGGCCATCCAAGCGGTCTCATCCCCACAGAGCCCTGGTTTACCCCCAGGCAGGGTTGAGGTGGGGCCCTTACCCGTGCTTCCTTGTCTCGTCGGGATGCCGGTTCGGTGGTAGGAGGCATTGAGGATCAAGGCTACGCCCATCTACTGGAGGTGCTACTGCCATTTTCCCATTTTCTGTGGACATCACGTGATCCCTGACATCAGGGTGCATTGCACCAATGCCACAATGTCACTCCCTTGCTGCCCTCGGTGCATGCTGTGCCTCGACCTCCCGTCAGGGGCCAGTCTTGCACCGGGATGTGACCCCTCCTGGAGAAGATGAGCTGTCCTTGGGATGCTCAAGCCTTTCTCCCTGGCCAACCCTCCAGCTTCCCAGGCTTGTTCCAACCCAGGTCACTGGCATCACATGAAATTAGCCACTGTGTCGGCAGGCCAGCTCAGATTTTAAGATTTTAGGGAAGATATTGGCAAATAGACTAACTACAATTGCAGATCTTGGTATGCACCAAACATGCTCTATTCCAAACTGTAAGATTCAGGGCAATTTAATCCTTTTAAGAGAAATATCTTTGAGAGCAAATACTGGCACATTAAGTGGATACGTTATAAGTTTGGATCAGGGAAAAGCTTTTGACAAACTATTACATGAATATTTGTTCTGTTCTCTAGAAGCATTTGGGATTCTGGACAGGTTTGCAAGATGGATATGGACTCTTTATGAAAAGGCAATAGTGACACCTAATGTGGGTGGATGGAAACTGAGATTTCTGTATGTAAAGAGGTTAGATAGGCTGCCCCATGAGCCTTTTACTCTATGTTTTAGCATTGATCCCATCTTGAGGCATATAGTATTAGATCACAGGATAAAAGGAGTATGAATAACACCTGAGGACACATATTTAAAAATGGGCAAAGTGGAGTGCAAAGGTTTGCACTGCACTTGCCCATTGCCCACACTCCATGAGTATGCTATATTCAGTTGGACAGTGCATTGGCGCTATCCAACTGAATATAGGAGCATGTCAGTACAGTTCTAAGCTTAGTAGCATGGCCCCAACATGGATCCTGGCAGTGCAGGGCACGGTGCCCCCAGACCAGATAGTGCCAATAGCTCCCGGCACGATATTTAGATGGCACCATGCATGCAAATGAGCCCATTGAGCAAGATGCTAAGGGGCATTTGCATACCCATTATGTATGCATTTGCATGTGAAGTGGTGGCAGGTTTGCACTCTTTGTGACCAGCCACACCCCCACTCCAATTGTATGGTCCTGTAACAGAAGACATATTTCCTGGTGCCTACTGGTCCCCCCACCCACTGATTGCCACCCAGGTAAATAAAAACATTTCCTGGTATCCAGTGATCCCTCCCACCTTCTGATTGCTGTCCCCATTAAATAAAAACAAAAAATGCCCCTGGTGTCCAGTGGTCCCTCCCACCCTCCAATTGCCATCTCAGTTAAATGAAATAAATGTCCCTGGAGTCCAGTGATTTCCCTCTCCCTCTGATTGCAGTCCCCCTGGAGTCCAGTGGTTTCCCCTTCCCTCTGATTGCAGTCCCCTTGGAGTCCAGTGGTCCCCTCCACCCTCCAATCACTGTCCCTGTTAAATGAGAAAAATGTCCCTGGTGTCCACTGGTCTCCCTCACCCTCTGATTGCCATTTCTGTTGAATGAAATAAATATCCCTAGTGTCCATTGGTCCCCCTCTCTCCTGATCACCAGCTCCAGATCAAATCATATAGTCCCTGATGTCTAGTGAGACCCCACCCGTAATCCCGTCTCCATCCCAGCATAAGCTTCTCTGGCATCTAGCAGCCCCTGCACCATGGGCAGTGGCTCAGTCACCAGTGCTGCAGGAGCCTATACAGTGAACAGCACAGCCTCCTCTCACTACCTCAGCCAGCCACCATGTGTGATGACAGGAGTGTGCATTCCCTGTACTATAAAGGGAGTGTGCATACTTTCTATAGTAGACAGTGCATGTGCTCCCTTTACAGTACAAGGGATGCACACTCCCTGTCATCACATATGGTGGCCAGCCAAGATGGTGAGAGGAGGCTATGCCAGTCACCGTATGGGTTTGTAGTGCCGATGATTGAGATAAGGGGGTGGCTGGGTGAGTTGGCCAGTGTCTGTGGTGTGGGGAAAGCCGTTAGATGCCATGGAAGCTTATGTGAGTGCAGGGTGCCACTAGGTGCCAGGGAATATGTGATTTTATCTGGTGTCATCAATTGGAGGGTGGAGGGACTACTGGACACAAGGGGCATTTATTTCAGTTAATGGGGATGGTGATCAGAGGGTGGGGGCACCACCGGACAGCAGAGAAGTTTTTTTCATGTACCAGGATAGCACTCAGAGGGTGGGGGGGAACCACTGGACACCACAGACATTTTTTCATTTAACGGGACGGTGATTGGAAGGTGGGGGGGCCCGCTGGACACCAGGACATTTTCCATTTAACGGGACAGTGATCAGAGGGTGGGGGACCACCAGGCGCCAGGAAAATGTTTTTCATTTACCACAGTGGTGGTGGTGATGGAGGGTGGGGGGACTGCTGGACACCAGGACATTTTTTCATTTAACGGGGTAGGCAATCAGTGGGTGGGGGAACCACTAGGCACCAGGAACATTTTTTCATGTACTGGGATAGAGAGTAGGGGGGAGTATTGGACACCAGCGATATTTTTCCATTTAACAGGGTCAGCAATCAGTGGGTGAGAGGACCCCCAGGCACCAGGAACATTTTTATATGTACCTGGACAGTGATCAGAGGCTGAGGGACCACTGGACACCAGAGACATTTTTCTATTTAGTAGGGTCAGCAATCAGTGGGTGAGAGGACCCCAGGCATCAGGGACATTTTCTATTTAGCAGGGATAGCGACTGCAGGGTGGGGGGACCACTAGGCACCAGGAACATTGTTTCACATACAAGGACAGTGATCGGAGGGTGGTGTAACCATATAAGTGTACCTATGTTGTCATCCACTGGCTCCAAACTGTCTGTGCACAGTGGGTCAACTTGACCTAGGGGAAATAATGAGTTTCACTCACACCATAGCAACATACAACAGCATGAGCCTGCATGTCCTTATATGGGTCTAGCAGAAACCAATGTGTAGAATGCAATACCCAAGCATGTCCATGCTTGTCCAGACAAGTTCTGCCTAGATGCTAATAACAAAATGATTTTATTGGTACATGGGTGATTTTATGCTGGGGGAGATGATATGTGTGTGTGTGTGTGTGTGTGTGTGTGTGTATATATATATATATATATATGCTTGCTTGCTTTCCCTAGGAGAAGAGAAAATGTAACATCAATGGCTGTATAGCACCACGCTGAAGTAAACGTATCTTTTACTCTTCCGACTGCGTCTGTGTCATCTGTATCGTAATGTACAACTAGGTCCCGAGGTAATATGTAGCCTGGAGGACCCCCAGCTATAATTCCTCTGCTACAATTGGTGCCGTGACTCAGATCACTTTTAATGGGGAACACCGACCCAGGACCTTGATGTAGTCTGTCCACACCGTAAGAAATTGCCTTGAGTGCATTTAATCCTTGGAAAGTTTGGTGCCATGGGAGAGACTGATCACCTCAACCAACCACGGGGCTCCACAAGGTAACGTATGCTCAGAGATTAAATAAATAGACAAATGTTAACTAGAGATTACTGTTTGAACTCGTGAGGCAGAACTCTAGGGAACAAGATATAGGCTAGAGACCACTGTTACTTGCAAGACAGGGCTCTAGGGGGGTCATAAGACTAGCCCGTACAGGGTCACCACTGGTGCACAAGGGGATGATACTTTGTCAGAGTTAGCAGACGGATAAGTATCGAACCATGGAGATAGTACCCCACAGAATTAATCTGTAAACACAATGCAATGGAGGTAGAGATACACAAGTATCTGGGAAAAAGATGCAAGTTAGGGGCATACGATGCCCCTCCAGAGGACAAGTCAGTCTGAGAGTATTTTAACAGGCTAGTGCTGGATCAAAATTCGCAACCAAAATGAAAAGAGAAGCTAGCAAATGCTGTACAAGGTCTGTGGCAATACAGCCAAGAGGTAACTCAGTCAACACATGAGACTTTTAAAAGCTGCATGAGCAGCAAGATATGGTAACCCAACTACAGTTGGTAATAGATGGTTTGAAAATGGAAATAAATCAAGAGACAGAGCAGCAAAATGTAGTAACCCAGCTACAGTCAGAAATAGATAGTTTAAAGATGCAAATAAATCAAGAGTTAGAATCACTGCAAGAGGAGAACCAGCAACTAAAGTCACAGTTAGTAAAAGTACAGGGAGACCTTTGTCTTTTAGATAGGGATAATTCTCTTCTAAAAATAAAGGTAGACCAGCAGTCACAGGAACATGCTGCTGAAAAGCGTAGATTAAGTTGTGATAATAATGAGTTACAAGAAAAAGTTGAAGAGTTATCAGAATTGTTAGTAGAGTGTCAGAGTAAGTTAAAAGAGGAAGAGAGAGAGGAGCAACAGAACAAAGCAGGGGCCATTGTAATGATGGCGCCGGTTTCCACGAGGGGCATGGCCACCACAGGCGGTACGATGTCTCAAGCAACTAGACAAAAACAGGAAGAGTTTTACTTAGTAAAGGAGAAAGGGACATATATAAATTAAACTGTAAACATGCTGAAGAAAGGGTAATGCAAGTGAGGTAGCCAGGCTTACACAGGTAGGAGAGAACCTTAAAATGAAAATAAGACGGATACAGGAACAACTTGACGTGGATGATCAGGCATGAAACAGCCTGACAGGTGAAGGTGCACTGGGAGGAGATGATAAGAAGATAATAAATGGTAGAAGGGCTACCCTGGAGGGACAAGACAAAATGACAGAAGAGGCAGTGGAGTTAGAGGAAGATCAGGAGGGACACCTAACAGCCTCAGGAAAGAGTGTCTGAACAAAAAGAATACTAAATAGGCATATCATAGATAAACCAGACCCAGGACCCGAAATCAGGGATCTAACTATTAAGGAGTTAACACAATTGAGTCAGGAAATAGGACCCATTGATTATAAGACAAATTTGGTAGAGTTAGGAAGAAAGTTAAAAAATATCCAAACTACTATGGGGCTGACTAGCAAAGATGTCTGCTGCATCGTAATGTTTAAACTTAGTCCGCATTTGGTGGAGGCAATGCCAGACGAGGTGCAAGGCACGCACAAGGATGCATCCAAAAACCCCAACTCGTGGGCAGATTACAATGAAATAGTAGATGCCATAAAATGGGCAAGGGGTGAATCGGCATGACAGGAAGTCGACTGGGACAAAATATTACAAACCAAGCCGACAACAGGGAAGGGGCCGTGGGCGTTTATCCCGAGGCTCTTCAAAGTTTATCAGCGACACGGGGGGTAGGAGTGCCCCACCCAGGAGGATCCATCCTTTAGGGACCTGTGGATATGGGCGTACAACCTGGATCCCACCCTCAGCTCCGTGTTAAAGTTATCAAAATCACATGATGAGAAGTTAGAATTACTAGAGACATATCTCAATGAAAAGCAAAAATGCAGTAAAGTTGCTGCAGCCGCTTGGGTAAATGAGGGTCCCAGCAAATACCCACCTGCTGGCAAATCAAACTTAATGTGTTTTAATTGCAAGCGAACAGGGCATATCAAAAGTGAGTGTTTTGCTCGAGATGGAGGACAGGAAGGAAAGGGTCCAAGGCAGATGCAAGCTAGGGGAGGGGTCAAGTGAGAGGTCCGCCATTGGGCAGACAGAGTAATGAGGGAGACACTGTAGTGGATCTGATTGATCACCTACAAGTGGTTTTAAAGGCGTCCCAGAGAGAGGGGCGGGAGTCATCCTTGGATGATGATGATGTCATAAGGAGGCTTAGTGCCATATGTTAAATAGATGAGCAATAGGGAGGCAGAGGCTCCGGTAACCCTGATGCTAAATGGGTATGCTCTTTACATGTTGATAGTCAGGGGAGGCCTACAGCTAAGGTTACCATCAACGGTCACACTGTAGAAGCACTCATAGACACCAGAGCAGCCATATCAATTGCGAATATCAGCATACCCTTAGACCCGAAAGACCACCAATGTATATAGAGGGATGTACAGGACATACCACAGAAGGGTATTGGTCCTAACCACAACACATAAGGCTGGGAGGTACACCCGTGGGCTGCCAAGCCTTCGCATGGGTGGGGGGGGCTCATGGAAGACAACATCATTGGTAGCGATTGTCTAACTAAGCATCAGCTTGTTGTAGTCTTAGTAATCAGTGTCTATGGAAAGTCAATGTTAAAAGGTTTAAACCAATTACTGTTGTGGAAAGTTATGCTTTAGCCTCTGTAAAATCAAGTGCTGCAACAAGTGTTAAAAGTTTAGAGACACGATTAAAGCATCCCGAATTTAAGCAAGTTATACAGAATCATGAGATGGTATGGGCACAAACTGGCATGGATTGTGGACAGGTAAGTGACATAAGAATAGCTGTAGAAGGTCCATGTCTGGGGCACACTAAACAGTACCCGATACCAAAAGAGGTGGTAGAGGGAATCAAACCAGTCATCCAACAGCTGTTGCAACAAGGAGTCATTAGGCCCGTGTGCTCAACAGCTAATAGTCCCATCTGGCCAGTGTTAAAGCCAAATGGAAAATACCGTCTGACCATCGAGTACTGTAATTTAAACAAAGTAACCCCTCAGGTTAGCCCTGTTACTAGTTCCAATACTGAGATTTTTAACAAATTACAGCCAGAGAGCAAATTCTTCTCTGTCCTAGATTTGGCTAATGGGTTCTGGTCCCTGCCCCTCAAGGCAGAAGACCAGTATAAATTTGCATTTACTTTTGAGGGTAAACAGTACACATTTACTCGATTGCCACAGGGCTTCCACTCAGCACCAACCTTGTTCCACAGGTACATAAAACAAATTCTGGAGGAAGAAGGGTTGGGAGACTCAGTAGTTCAATATGTAGATGACCTCCTGCTGCAAAGTTCAACAAGGAGGACCACCTAGTACTGCTGGATAGGGTACTAGGCTTATTGGAAAGAAAGGATTAAAGGTAAATCTAGACAAAGACAAATTGGTGACCAAAGGGTCACCTTTTAGAACCATTATTTCTCCCCAGGGGAGGCGAATAGACTGCCAGAATAGCACTAATCCAGACCCTACCATTACCAACTACCATTACTGGCTTAAGGAAATTATTGGGTATGACAAATTTCTGTAAGGATTATATCGAAGGGTACTCAGAGATTACAAAACCATTATGTAACACGTTAAAAAATGACCCAAAGGGCCAGTACAACCTCATATGGGAGGGAGAAGAGTTATACTGTTTTAATAAGTAAAAAAAAAGCATTACAAACAGCACCAACCTTAATACAAGCTGATTACTCAAAATCAGTTATCTTACAAGCCAATGCAACAGGTGACACCATTGTCGCTGTGCTGTTACAAAAATGAAATGGAAAGCCAGTACCAGTTCCTACCTAAACAGACAATTATCAGAGGTAGAGAGAGGGTTTAACGTGTGCGAGAGAGCAGTCCTGGCCATTGCTTGGGCTGTACAAGCAAGTGAGGCAACCACTAGGTTTAACCCCATCATAATACAAACTACACATACCCCTTTAAAATTATTGTTAGAAAACAAAGTCAAGGGAGTTAGCCTAACCCGACAAGCAAGGTGGCTGTTAGCCCTGCAAGATAAAAACATTACCATTGAGAAATTAACAGTGCCACACATGTTACAGTACCTGGATTATCAGGGGAGAGCCACATGATTGTGGGGAGGTTCAGCAAATAGCAGCCAGAGAGTCACCTTTTGTGGATGGGCATGGTGCAAATGGCTATAACACGGCTTATGTGGACGGGTCAAGGTATTGGGAACAAGGAGTCCTATACGTAGGTGCAGCAGCGTATCATGACACCGGGGTGTTACCACCTAGAGGATAAAAGGCCCATACACAAACAGTTAATACTCATAAAGCTGTCACCAGAGGACTCCTCCCAGTTCACAGAATTGGTGGCAATATACGAGGCCATCCTGGCAAACCCCAAAGGCAGGCTAGCATACATACAGACTCATAGTTTGCAGTGGGATCACTTACTACCTGGTTACCCATATGGGCTAACAGAGGTATGAAAACAGCAACTGGGGAGCATGTCAAACACAGAAAACTTTTACAGGCCATATTAAAGGAGGGGGATGCAACGCCAGGAAGAATAACCATCATAAAGGTTAAGACCCATGTTGACTCTAAATATGCCACTCCAGCAGAATTAGGAAATGATAGGGCAGATAAGCTCGCCAAAATGGCAGCAAAAAATGAGGGACCCCTGGAAAGGGATTCGACCAAAGACCCCCATTCACTTTGTACAAATTAAACCAGCCATCAAAGTGCTACTGCCAACCCATAAACTGTTACCCAAAGCAAATTTGGAAGATTTACAAAGCCAGGACCCCTGGATTGTAAATAAATGTGCGCAAACAAAGGAGGACCCCCAAAATAATTATAAATTTAAAATCAGAGACAACATCCTGTTTAGGCAGGAAGAGGATAAAACATTAAAATGGATACCTCCAAGTTAATTATATCATGATATTGACATGGAAAACTACCGCTGGTGTGGCCATGGGGGGGTCCAATAAAACCATGAAAATTGTCAAATCTAAATACTGGTGGTCTAACATGGCCAATACCATTGCAAACAGCCTACGTCACTGTCTTATATGTTTGCAACAAGACCCCAAGAGGGGCAAACCAAAATTACAGCCATTGCCCTTGGCAGATGGCCCCTGGGATGCATTACAAATTGACTATGTGGGGCCACTCCCAACAGCAAAGGGGGGATATAAGTACATGCTTGTTATTATAGACATGTTTTCTAAATGGGTGGAGGCATTCCCCACCAAAAACAACACAGCAATAACAACGGCAAAAATCCTATATAACCAGGTGTGCACTAGGAGGGGCTTCCCCAGTATTATCGAATCAGACAGAGGCACACATTTTGTAAACCAAGTAATGGCCACAATGTGCCAAATAATTGGGGTCCAACAAAGACGTATCTGTTAGCACCCTTTGCAAACTGTGTGAGAGGCCTTTTGGCACCATGCAATTCTGCTTAAAGTTGGACCAGCATAACATTCTGTGGTGATTTGCATATGCAGCCCATGATGCTTTGCATTGTGGGGGCATGTGTGATATATTAAAACACTTGCCCTATCTACTGAAAAATTGTGCATACTCTATATACTGAAAGAAATATATTACATATTGAAATACATACACAGTATATTTCAAAATCCACATACACTATATCCTGAAACAAATACATTATGTATTGAATACATACACTATAGACTGAAAAAGCACATACTATATACGAAACAAATAAACTATATATTGAAATAGACTACATTCTGAAATTACCCATCCCCTTGAATGGCCTGCTCCTGCACTCATTTCTTGCTGGATTCAGGGAGCTGCTGGCCTGATGAGATGATGTCTAAAACTGCAGAGCAGAAAGTAAACAAAACAGGGCTATCTCTTATTTTGCTTCTTTATGAGGTTTTCTATCTTGGTTTATTATTTATTCTTTTAAATACTATAAGTGCTGCCCTCATTTACTATTAAAACACATTTGTATGGGAAACTAATACTTCGGATAGTCCTAACATAAACATAGGGGGCTGCATGCATTTTTCCAAGTTAAATGTTTGATCAGATTTATGTGTTATTAATTACTGTGTTAATCCAGCAACTTGTCTGAGCTGAATGCTTGGAAAGCACTGCAGGAACTGTGATAGTGTAAGCCAAAGGCTTTTTTAGTGTGTACTCTGGACTATGTTTTGATTTTGTTTTTTGTTTTTATTTTAATGTTTTGTTTAATAAAAGTTTCTTGGTTAAGAAACAAAAATATATATTTTTCCTGTAGTCCCTCAGTGTCCAATTCTCATCAGGAGCTTAGCTGGCATACTGTATGCATATAATTTGCATGTTTCTATACTAAATAACTTTACTATGATGCCTCACTGAGGCATTCACAGTCGTTTTGGGGTTTGAGCTTCTCAAACTGTTTGATTTCTTTTTTTTCCATAGAGATTTTTACCTCCTTAGTCACCCTGGACCCACTTGCCCACTGACATCTGCAACCCAATCATCCACCTTCTCCAGGACTTACCTGTTCTAAATCCCCCCACCTCACACACACAGCCCCATGTTGGGGCCAGGAGGTGGAGGCCATTGACAGGAGACACATATTCAGACAGGGCAGAGCCTGGTTAGCAGTGCAGAATCTGTGGCAGGTTGTTGGATCATTCTGCCATTGGGGTTTTCTACCTTGGTTTCATCCCTGGGCAGCCAAGCATGCAATGATGCAATGCATATAAAGGCACATGTTTGCTTTGTGCCTGCCTGAGCCCTCCCCCTTATGCAACAACTCCACTGCCCTGCCAGCCCTCATCAGCTAGGTAGATGTTGAAGAGTGGGGTGGTCAGACTCCCCCTCCCTGAGAGGAGAGCATTCCCAGAGATGCTCAATCATATCTCCCCCAGCTAACATCTGTGCAACCCAGGTCCACCCCAAAACTGGGCCACTGGCATGGGAGGCAGTACAGTCACCACCAAGCTGCTAGGCCAGCCCACCAGACTGTGATTTTATAAGTAAATAAAGACAGCATTCATATGAAAGAAGAAGAAACAAAACCTGTATTTTAACTAGTTTGTTATAAATGTTTTAAGTCACATCACAATGTTTTTAAATTGGATAAAGGTTTTGCAAGCAAGATAAGATAGAACAATACATAAAGAGACAGATAAGATAACTCTTATATGTTTACTTTCTGCATCTTAAGAGGCATCGGGCAGGATTTTTAGTTAATTAGGGCCCCATTTTCAGAAGGTTAGCGCAGTGCTAAACATTACACTATGTGGGAACAGCATGTTTGGGGATGTCATATTCAGCATCCTGATGCTAACCTGATCTATGTATGTGCATATGTACTACTATGGCCATGCAAATGAGTAATCCTCTCCTGCATACAGAGCACAGTGCTATATAAAAGGTTTCCTTCTTAGTAACCATCAGTACCTCCCCACATTTTATACTCAGCCTCTAGGTTTCTATGCTCTAGATGCTTGATTTTGCACTTGTGCTTTGAACCCGAGCTGCCATGTCCCATACCACTCTTCAAGTTTTCTAAGGTCCCTACTCAGTCTCTCCATCTGCACCTATCAATGCTATTACAGATTGTGGTGTCATCTGCAAAAAGGCACATCTTCCCTTCCAGTTCTTCTGTAATGCCACTTATTAAGACATTGAAGAGGACTTGTCCCATTACTGAGCCCTCCAGCACCCTACTGGTCACTCTCTCCTCATTGGAGTGAATGCCATTTACCACCAGCTTCTGTGGCTGTGCACTATCTCAGGTGCAGCACTTAGGAGTACACAACACTAATGACTGGCTCTGAAAATGGGGGTCCACGTACCACTATAACAGGATTAGCACTGCACTGTGATAAACATGGCTGGTACTATTTAAAAAAACATTTTTCTGTGCAGTGCTAACCTGTTAGCGTGACACTATTTTTTTTCCCCCAGGATTACTAATTACAACCAGGTGCCCATACAACTGAGGGTTACTCTAATGCATATAAGGTGTACAAGTATATTAAATGCTTTCTGAAAGTGCTAACACACTGCCTGGTTAGTGCTAGTTAATGATTCTGGGAATCGTGTTTTAATTGCACACACGCAGCCTGCCAGCAACTTCACACACACACACACACACACATATATACACACACACACACACACACACACACACACTGTCAGTCCTGGACACAATAAAAAAAAATAATTCCTTGGTAGTCTGGTGGTCCCCCACTCACCTAATCCAGGTAGAGCTAGAACATTTATCCCTCATTCCTGCTGCTGTTATACTACACATATTTCGCAGCCTGTCTGGTGCTGGGGAAAACAAGTTTCGGCATTAGCGACCGTCTGGAAAATAACTAAAAATGGTAAATTTTGTATTGGGCCATCAGAGGAAAGAGGCTGCTAAAGAGTAGAGCTTCAGTGAAGACTCTTGGGGAAAAATACTGTGGACAGTCTGGGTGCCTTTTTTAGAAGCCAGTGAGGTGTTGAGGGAACCTCATGCATGTTAATTTTGGTTGAGGACAGTGGCTCCTGCCAATGGGAAGCTGCCAGAAACCTCCCAAGGGGAAAGAACTTTGATTTCTGAGTTCATTTCGGTGGGAGCCCCTCCACAGGAGGGGTCTTCAACCTCTAGGGAGAAGGTGGGGCTGCAGGGCTGTGAGGGGGCTGTCTGGCGGCTGCCAGCGCTCTGTCTCCCAGAGCTGGTTGTGCCTTTCCCCATCTAGAGAGAAAAAGAGAGGATTTTGCAGGCAGCTCTGCAGAAAGGGAGAACTTCAGTATTCTGTTGCTGTGCAGAGAAATTGCACCACAGCAGTGAAAGTGTTCAGAGCAAAGGTTAAATAGATTGAGAAAAAGGATTAAGGAAATGGATGGATTTGTGTCAAGAGAATGGGGAGAAAGCCTCTTCAGTTTCATCTGTGCCACATCGGTGAGACACCAATGATCAAGGATTTCTGATGAGAGAAGTAAGAAAAAGTGTAAAAGGTTCTGTTTGACCCTGGCAAAGACAAGGCGTCTACAGGAAAAGAGAAAGACAAGGTTAAAGGACTGGTTTATGGTAGACAAAACTGGACTGTAGAAAATGGATATGAAAACAGGATCAGAACCCAGGTTTTAAGAAGCTGAAGAGCAAGCCTCTTCTGTCTGGAGTTGACTAGCACCTGCACAGTGAGAAAAGGGACTTTCTTGATGTATTTCTGAAAAAGAGTTGCTGGACTTGTGTGTGAGCCAGAGCACAAGAGTGGCTGCTGTGCTGGAGGCTGTGGCGGCAGGGGGATGAGCTGGTGCTGTCTGCCTGGGTGCCTGCTGTCTGTTCCTGAGATGCAACAAGATGGGAGACTGTTGTGATAAACCCCTGGATTTTCAGACTCTGCACAGTCCCCCAGAGCCTGATATTCAGGAAGGTAGCCGAGACTGCTTGACTACACACCTTAGCAGGTAATCGAGGAAAGAATGGAAATGATCTGAAGAATCCATCCTAAATGTGCCAGGTGGGGAGCTTGCTGACCCCAATCAAGTGGGGCTACTGGCAACAAGGGATTGTGGGTTTGTACCTGGGTGCTGCGGTGCTCTGACCTGTGGGGGAGCCGGGCCATGGGAATGCTTCCGTGTCTGGGTCCCTTGTGGCTGGTGGGTCTTGTGTGATGCCCTGCAGTGTGCCTCTGTAGGCCAGGGGGGAGATGGGCTGCAAGACCTTTGGTCATGCTGAAGATCCAAGCTGCAGCTTCTATGCCTTCAAGTGTTAAGCACCAGGCCCGGTTCTACGTCTGCTGATCCATCTACCCCTTGACTTCAGTCATGTGTGCCATCTGAGGACTAATACAGCAGAGCCATGAGTGAGTGCAGGAACTGCCCCGCACCTGGGGAATATGTATATAGTTATCTGTGTTCAAGTCCACTGGCTCTGAAAGCCAATTCAAGGTTTAAAGCAATCAAGGGGAACATATGGGGGGCTGCTTGGTTCAGGTGGGTGCGCCAGCGCCAGCCTACTAGCTGCACCTCAGGCCTGCAGCTTGGCATTTAGGTACCTAGGGACAAAATTTGGGGCATCTTTCTGAACTATTAATACCTGCAGCAGTTAGATAGTCAGGTAGTTTGGTGGCTGCATTATCAAAACATGATTTGGGTTAAAATCAAAAGGGGGAATGCTGTTTGGGAAAATGTTAAATCTTTAAAATGCAAATTTAAAATGTTGCATAACCTCTATTCCATTCTACCCCATCCTAACCCTCCCTGTGAAAATAAATTATGTTGTTACTGTTTTAAAAAGGTCTGACTCAAAAGCCTGATTTTAGTAAGCATGTTATTATTAGAAATTAATGATGGACGATGTGGAATATGGGGATGTTCAATTCTGATAAGTCCATGTATGGGGCAACTGTTAGGGAGATGGGTTGGTACAACAATACAGGGGTTGTACTGGCAGATCAGACCCATATAAATGTACTCTGGTGGCACTGCCATTTTCTTTGTGATCTTGGAAGGACCCCCAGTAATATCAATTATGGGAACCCAGGCCCCTTAACCGTGGTCAGGCCTGCACAGCAGGTGCAGTGGCCTTCTATAGGATGGCGCCAGAGAGGGGCCACAAGCCATAAACACAGATTTTGGGTTGTTGTGGTTGTCTTAACCCGTGTTTCAACACAAATCACTTCCACACTGATGTCAGCGTGGGTTAAGGCAACAGTGTTGGTCTAAACCTGTGCTCGTACCTACCTCTGAGCAGGGTTTAAGCACAGTTTTAGAACATGGATTGTAGTATGGTTTTACCATGCTACAATCTTAAATTTATTACTGAAATGTTTCACTGGGAAGGGCACACTGAACAACAAGTTGCTCATCTCACAGTGCATCCTGGGGGATGGGGGATGGAGTGTACAGCGAAATTCATCTACATGACGAGGTAGAAGGTACATTATTGTATTGCAGCATACAGCAATTAAACATTAGCGACTACAGACATGAGTGCACAGAGCATACTAGCATGACATCAAGCAAAACATCATAGAGAATGAACATACATAGAACTAAACAGAAATAAACCTTTCAAACCATTTAACAGAGTTACAATGGTTTTAAAAAGCCCTAAGGCAGAATATTCAAGCTTTTTTTGTGAGTGTTAGACAGGTTATCAACTTGCTAATCCAAATCTGCACCTCCAAAGCAGGATAGTACTGCAAAGAGCCATATGATTGCTTGGTTACCAAGTCACTAGCCCATTTGTAAGTGGCCTAATCCATCCTTGTGCACCTGTGTAAAGCAGCTGACAGCACCTTGCACATAGGCACATCGGCATGCTGGGAGGTTTGGGGAGGTGTAGTTATCCATTAGTGCAACACTAGTTACTGGTTCCCCAAACCAGGTGTTATGGGCTGTGAGTTTCTATACTCCCAGCACCTGGCCATGTCAAGCTACCACTAGCCCTGGTCCCCCACTGGTACTTGACATAACTGTCCAGATGTCCAGTGCTCCACCCCCCCCAAATTGCATGCCTGTGTAATAAGACATCTGTCCCATGCATCCAGCAGACCCCCCACCACTGATCAATTGGGCCCCAATCAGACACTTGATAAGATCAGTAATTCCTCTGTACCATTTGCCTGATATTCAGACCAGGGTTTCCCTCGTGCCCCAATCAGTAGTCTGGCAAGAGCTGTAATTCTTCCATACCATATCCTTGGTGTTGAGTGGTTCCCCTGCCCCATAAGTATGATATCTACCCCCCCAACCAGCCCACCCAGTACCACTACAACTGCCCCCACTTGCCCCCAACCTATGGTGTACGGCGACCAGCACAGACCCTCCACTCACATCTACAGCAGCCACCAACTGAATGACAGTTCACAATCACATGCCTACTAAAAGCTGTTTCTATAGTAGGTGTGCAACCATGAACACAGAAACACTGAATTTGTCATCCGAAAAGGACCGCTTGGTCTACCTAGTCTGCCTAGATGTTTCCTGAGTCATCTTCCTCCTCACATGCT
The DNA here is from genome assembly GCA_016271365.2 of Neoceratodus forsteri. Lineage (NCBI taxonomy): Eukaryota > Metazoa > Chordata > Ceratodontiformes > Ceratodontidae > Neoceratodus > Neoceratodus forsteri. The sequence continues at coordinate 767,004,477 of CM057451.1, forward strand.
GTCTGGTCTCCCTCCCACCTTCCAGCCTCTTCTCTAATATACCACTGTCTACGCCACACATGCTTGAAGCCCCCTACTGTTTTAGCCTCCACCACTTCAGTTGGCAATCTGTTCCAGGCATCTACCAATACTTTCTCACATCTCTCTTACCCCCCCCAGCTTCATTGCATTCCCTCTGGTCCTGGTGCTCTTTCACATTTGAAAGAGACTCCCCTGGACCCTGTTCATTCCTGTGAGATACTTGTAGGCCTGTATCATGTCATTTTTCTCTTTCCTCTCTTCTAGAGTGTACATGCTGAGATCCCTCTGTCTGTCCTCTTAGGCCTTCTCATGTAAACCCTTCACCATCTTAGTTGCCCTCCTGTGGACTTCCTCCCCCCTGTCTATGTTCTTTCTGAGGTTTGTTCTCCAAGACTACATCATACTCCAGGTGGGGTCTGGCACCACCTCCATCCTCCTGATGGAGATAGCCTCCCCACACACTGCAGCATCCCACTAGCCCTACCCACTGCTTTGTCACAGTGCCACCTTGAGGTCCTCATGCATAATACCCTCAAGATCCCTTTCCTGTTTATTGACTGTCAATAACCCCTTTACACCCCCATCCTATACTTAGCTCTTGGGTCCCTATGCCCTAGGTGCATGATTTTGCACTTTTTGGCATTGAACCCAACTGCCATGCTTTTAACCACTCCTCAAAATTCACAAGATCCCTGATCATTCTCTCCACCACTCCTGGGTGTCCACCCTATTGCAAATTTTTGATATCATCTGTAAAAAGACATATCTTCCCTTCAGTTCTTTTGCAGTGTCCCCTACATTCAAAAGGATTGGTCCCAGTACTGAGCCCTGTAGTACCCCACTGGTCACTCTCCCATCATTAGAGTGAGTGCCGTTAACCATCACCCTCTGCCTCTTAGCCATTAACTAGCTACTGTACTAATTGGAAGGCTACAGCCTATAGTTCAAGGGAGTGGTGCAACAGGACACACCCCCATTCAGCCCATTTAAGGACTGCTCTCCTCACTCCACACACAAACATTTTTTCCTTGCCCCTCCATCCATCCCTCCTCCTCCTCCAGCGGCACACCTCTCTTTCCCGTGGGCTTCTTCCTAAGGTACCTTTAGCCAAAGGAATCACTCCTGTGGCACCTCAAGGGGTGGAACCCTCCTCTAGGGTTCCTTTCCTTCTTACCCATACAGGATGGTATATCCCATGGATAGAGAGGCGAACAGTCAAAGATTATCTATGTTAGAACAAACACGAAATCAGTTGCACAGGCATAGTGAACCCAATTAACCATTTTAGATCCCACCCTAGGCCTATATACCCTTAGTTTCTTTATCAGCCTCCTGTGTGGCACAGTGTTGAAGGCCTAGCTAAACTCCAGATCAGTCATGTCCACTGCTCTCCTCTTATCTATTTCCCTGGTCATCCAGTCAAAGAAATCTACCAGATTCATTTGGCATGACATTCCCCATTGTGATTCTGTGCTGCCTGTGGCCTTGCAGCCCACTGGATTCAAGATACTCTAACAGTCTCTCTTTTAGTATGGATTCATTAATTTCCTCATGACTCAAGTAAGACAGACCAGACTATACTTGCTTGCCTCCTCCCTGCTGACGCTCTTACAAAACGGGACTATGTCTGCTCTCCTCTAGTTCTCTGGAACCACTATTGTTTCCAGTGAGTTGTTGAATAAGGCCATGAGTAGTGCAGCAAGCACCTCCCTGCCTAGTTCTCTTAAATACCCTTGGGTGTAACCATCCAGTCCTATGGTCTTGTCCACCCTAAAATTTGAATTCCCTTCAATAATACTCTTTCTTTTGAAAATAGACTTGTGTCCACTTCCCCCTCCAGTGTTCATGCTGCTCCTTGGTGGTCTGTCCACGTCTCTCTCCACTGTGATAAATGTAGAAGTACATGCTCAGGATGTCTGCTTTTTTCTGATCCCCCTCTATGCAGTCTCCCTTTGTCATTCTCCTTATTCTCAGAATCCTTCCCCTTGCCTTCCTCTCCTGGCTCATGTACCTGAAGATAGTCTGGTCTTCTTTTGATACCCTTTGACTATGCTTTCTTCTGTCTGAGCCTTTAATCCCCTCATTACCTTACCTGCTTCCCACTGTTTTACCTGTTACACCTCTATCGTCATTCTTCTGTGTTTCTTCATACCTCCCGAATGCCACCCTTTTACAAGCTTCTGAGTAAGGCTATTCTGATGTATCTCCCCATGTCAGTGAAGTCTGCCTTCTTGAAATCCAAAACGTTTGCCCTCATGTGACTGGACTGAGTCCCATTTCCCATGCTAAACCACACTGTGTGGTGGTTGCTGGATCCCAGTTGCCCCTCCACACAGGCATCTGTGTTCTGTCCCCCTTGGTCAGTATCAGATCAAGAATGGCCTTTTCTCTGGATCAAGCACAAGCTGCCTGAGACCTGCTCTCTGTAGGGAATCCAGGATGCTTCTGTTTCTGGCTGAAGCAGCTGCCTGAGTGGACCAATCTATGTCTGGCATACTGAAATCCCCTAGCAGCAGGACTTCACCTTTTGTTGTCATAGTGTGTATTCCATCTACAAGCTCCCTGTCCACTTCTTCCCCCTGTGCTGAAGGCCTGTAGATCAACCCTGTGCATATTGTTGAGCCTTTGCCAGGTTTAAGGGTGACCCACAGTGCCTCATCCTCCCCCTGTCTACCCTGCACCTCTGTCACATTTATACCCTCTCTGACGTACAGGGACACACTCCCTCCTTTTTTACCCCCATCCCTCCTGAACAAAGCATAACCCAGTACATCAATGTCCCATGATTAACAGTGTACCATGTCTCAGTAATTGCTGCTATGTCCAGGTCTGCTTCTACTATCAATGCCTCCAGGTCTGGGATTTTATTTCCCAGGCTGCGGACATTTGTTACCATGTCTTCCATGTTTTGTATCTTATCCCCCTTCTTTCCATGCTGCTGCTTTCCTGCTTCTTTCCCCCTCCCCTCCTCTGCTTCCCCCCCCCCACCAGTTGTCTTTCTCGTGTGGCCGAGAATTCACTGCTTCCCATTCTTCTTCTGCTTTCAGTGTCCCAGACTTCAACTCATTTTCCTGCATGTGTTCCGGGGGTGTGATACTAAGCCATCTGACCTTCCTAACCCCCCCCCAGCCAGTTTAAATGCTTGTCACTGAAGCATTCAAACTTCTTACTTGGGTCCCCTTCCCTGACGGATGCAGGCCATTATCTTTATATAGGCTTGCATCCACTCAGGTGGGGCCCCAGTCCCCCATGAAACCATAACCCTCCCTTCCATGCCATTCCTTCAACCAGGAGTTGAATTTCTGGATGTGGGGTACCCTAGCCTCTCCTCTGCCATGAACAGGTAGCACCTCCAAGAAGGAGACAGAGTTTTCTACTTGCTTCAAGCTCCCCCCAACTTCCTGAAATCCTTTTGGATTCTAGCTGCTTCCACTTTGTCTCCTACCAGGTCATTCATCCCCAGGTGGACAATAACATCCATTTCATCCCTCCTTGCCATTACCCTTGTGATCCTATTGATCTGCTTCTCATCCTGCCATGCAGTGCTTTCTGAAATGCACTGTACCTCCCTGTCCTTCCTGCTAGGTTTCCCTAACTTTACTCCTCGGACAACTGGAGTCCCCCACCAGGAGACACTTCCTCCTCCTCTGGATTCTCTTTTCCCTTCCTGGTGCTGCATCCTGGAAGATCCACCCATTCTCCTTGGTCTCGGATGTGGGTGCCATTGTGGAGCATCCCACTCCTCCAAAACAGTGTAGAATTCCTTAGCACCAGACGGCTGGGGATGTGTGAACACCTTCATGGCCCTTCCTACAGTACCATAATGGTCCTATTTTCCTCCTACCTTTGTTCACTTCCTTCATGCAGATGCTGGTTGCCTTCCCTATGCCTTTACTTAATTTTCTCCACTGTTCCTCTACCCCTCTCTGACAATCCTCCGCTGCAAGACTGCTTCTGAACCAGTCTTCCATTACTTTAAAATCCAACCTACTAAAGTCCAGGACCCTTGTCTTTTTGTGGCTTGCCTCTGCACCCATCTTAATGTTGAATCACACTGTACAGTGATCACTGGTTCCCATTGGATAGCCCACTGTGACATGACTAGGCACTATCACAGCCTCCAGTAGGACAGGGATTCAGATGAGCAAAGGGAGACAGCATGTCCCAAATAGGATAGCACCTTTCCCCATGAGTCATTTCAGCTCTCAGCATGCTAACTCCATAGGGCAGGAACGGTGCTAATGGGACATCTGCTGAGCCATATGGGCTAACTAACATCTCTGCACAATGCCTCTGTGCATAATTGCATGCAGGAATTGTACAGAGCAGTGCCAGCCCCCACCTCCTGATCACCATTCAGATGCCCCTGATATTACAATAAAATGATCCCTGTTACCTAGTAGTTCCCCCCAGTCACATTCAGATGATCCTGATTAGTAAAATGATCCCTGTCATCTAGTATTTCCCCACCCTCAATCACCATTCAGATGTTCCTGATTAGTATATTAAGAGGATCCTTGGCATCTAGTTCACCATGATTGCAAGTCTGTGCCTCCTCCCAACTCCACCCATTAAGGTCCTTCCACCCCTCTCCCCATGGTGGCCCATAAATTACCCCAGCTGCCAGTTCCTCCAACTGCAAAAGTGACAGGCCCAGCCCCTCTGCATGCCACCTCAGCTGACCACTTTCTGAGTGACAGGGAGTGAGCACACACCTACTATAGAAACAGATGTTCTACAGTAGGTGCGCACTCACTCCCTTTCACTCAGACAGTGGCTAGGCAAGATAATGAACTGAGAGGCTGTACCGATCACAGTCACAGGGAGGTGGCTGCAATCTTGGGTAAATGGGGGTGCCAGTGGGGAGGGGGTGGAAGGACCTGGTTGGATGGCTTTAGGAGGGGGCTCAGATTTGCAACTCGGGGGGTGGGGCTACTAGATGTCAGGGATCATGGAAAATTAGAAACACAGAAACATATACAATGACGGCAGAAAAAAAAACAATGGTACATCCAGTCTGCCTCTAGTTCCCTATTAAACCTCAGGACCTACTGTCCATACAGGGTACTAGCCTTCACTATCCACTCCCCTGTTCCCCTCCCTACTACTGTCAGCCTGAGTAACCATTATATCCTTCACTTTGTCACAGCCATGCTTGAAACCATTTATGGTTTTGGTGCCTGCCATCTCGGTTGGCAGACTAGTCCACATTTCCACCACCATTTCTGGAAAATAAAACTTTCCAATATCCTCTTGAACCTCCCTCCCATCAGTTTATACTTGTGCCCCCTTGACCTGAACTCATGCTAAATAGTTCTTCTCCGTTCATCTTTTTATTTCTTACAGGAACTTGTAGGTCTCTCTTATCACTCCTCTCTTGTCTGGTCTCCAGTGAAGACAAGCTCAGTGCCTTGAGCAGATCCTCGTAAGATCTGTACTGTCAGGTCTGAATCATACTGATCACCCTTTGTTACACGGTCTTCAGCTTGTCCTTATCTTTCCTGAGGTCAGGTCTTCAGAACTCTGCACAGTACACCAGGCGCAGCCTCAGCAACGATCTATAAGGAGGCAGTAATACCTCTTTTCTTTTACTATCAGAACCCCTCCCAATACATACTAGTTTCCTATTTGCCTAACTAGAGGCCTCACTGTACTAGCTTGATTGTTTAAGGGAGTCACTAATGATGACTCCTAGGTCCCTTTCCTCAGCTGTAGTGCTCAGCTCTACCCCTCCTATCCAGTATTCTGTCCTGGGGTTCTTGTTCCGTAAGTGAATCACCTTGCACTTTTTGGCATTGAATTTCAACTGCCAAACCTTAGGCCACCTCTTTACTCTTTGCATGTCACTCTGCAGTTTCCTACTTCCTCCGTCACTATCTACCCTCCCATGAGTTTGGTGTCATTTTCAGAGACACAGCCCCAGATTCATTCTCAAACATTGTTGATGAGCGTATTGAAGAGGATAAGACTCAGGATGGATCCCTGTGGCATTTCACTCATGACCTCCCTCTCTTCTGATTTAACACTATAATCACAACCCTCTGCTGCCTGTCTTTCAACTAAAGCCCCCTCATCCCCACCAAAACACTGCTTATTTTTTTGGACCTCACCCCCTTGCACCGTGACCTGAGCCACTCTGATTGGTGCCCTATCTCATTGGCCTCCTGCATTGACTCCATGCTAACATATTTCAAAAGAAAATTCCTTGAAATATGGGACTGCCATGCACCCCCCCCAGTGCAGGATATGAGAAAAGGTATCCCACCTCCCCTAGATCACGTCCAAACTCATAGCTTGCTTGCAAGTGCATGATTTGGTCTGGTCAGAAAATAAATATAACCCATCCCCCATGACTTCCAGAGGTATCATCACCTCCGCAAAATGTGTACCAGGACAATAAGGCTTGCCAAAGGCAAATATTTTACAACCTCCTTCAGTGCCAACATTGGTCACTTGTCTAAATTTTGGAAGGTTGCCACACTCTCTTCTCCCCTCCCACTCAATCCATTTGCCTGTCCTCAAAGTGGGTAACACCCCTATTTCTAACCCCTCCTTCATCACCACAGAGGTTTAATTCCTTTTTTTATCTCCTGCACCTCCTCTCTCCTCTCTCCTTTCCTCCCTCTCCCCTTCCCTGCCTCCCTCTCACCCCTGCCAGTCTGCATGACAGTTATCTCCTTCCTTCTCCCTATTTTTCTTCTCTCTAGTAACTCCATCCTCCATCACCAACACCCTTTCCGCCCTTAACCCTTCCAAGGGTAGGAGCCCAGATGGCCTGGATAGCAAGCTGCTCCATATCTCTGCTTCTGTAATCTCCTCCCCATTGGCTGACCTCCTAACCTCTCTTTCTGCTGTTCCTCTGTCCCTACTGACTGGAAGACTGCCACTGTTATCCTCTTCCAAAGGTGGTGACCCATCTTCTACTAACAGCTACTGACCCATTTCTCTCCTCCTCCAAAATATAGGAACAAATTGTCTTGTCACAACTCTCTCCCTTTCTGGACTCCTCTTCCTTCTTCACCCACTACAAGTCTGGCTTCCGCAAGAACCACTCCACCACCATCTCCCTGCTCAGGCTCACCAAATCCATTCACAATGGTATGGATCACAGCCTATTCACTTCTGTTATCTTCATCGATCTAGCCAGAACGTTCAACACTATCTCCCACCCCAATTATTAGCCAAACTCCAGGCTGCAGGCCTCTCCAACTTAGCCATTGATTGTTCCACTCCTAACGCATGGGTAGGTCCCAGGCAGTCAAAATTGGTGACCCCCTCTCTTCTCCCTGCCTGTATCCATTGGGGTCCCACAAGAATCTGTGATAGACCTTCTACTTTTCTCCATTTTCCTTTATGATCTCCTCTCCGTATACTTGTCTGCATCCATTCACATGTACATGGATGACACGGTCCTCTTCACAGCAGGCCCACAGACTCCAGCTGGACTTCGATCAAGTTCAGCCCTGACTGTGCGCAAATCAGCTTTTCCTCAATGCCAAGAAGACTGCCTCCATGTGCTTTGGCACAAGGCACAGACTGTCTAGGCTCCCTTCCCTTCCTACTTTCCATACCCTGGATGGCTCCACTGTGGAAGATGTTACAACCTTTAGGTATCTTCGTATCTGGCTAGACCAGCACCTAAACTTTTCTGAACAAGTGGATTCTATAGTCAAAAAGCTGCACCTCAGTTTGGTGCACTTTACAGGAACTGTGACTGTATCCCACCTCCAGCATACCGTGCTATTATCCAGAGAATTATCCTCGCAATCTTTGACTATGGTGATGTGGTCTACAGCACAGCCCCAGTCACTACCCTTGCCAGACTGGACACACTCTTCAACTATTTCTGCCATTGCACTCTCAACTGTCCTCCTAGGACTCATCACTGTTCTATGTATAAATCTTTCTCCTTTTCTTCTCTTGTGGACAGACACCATGCCCACTGTACCAGCTTTGTGGCAAATTCTGGTTTGTTTCCCTACCATCCTACCTCTCTTGTCTCCCCCCACCCCCCACAGCCATACCCTCACAAGCTCAAATGTTCAAACCCTAGCGGTCCCTTCAGTCTCCATGACCATCAGCAAAGCTGCGTTCAGCCACTGCTTCCCTAAAATCTGGAACTCCCTCACCCCAGCCATTCACCAATCTCCCTCCCCTGGATCCTTTCTTGCTACTTCAGAAAGTCTCACCTCTCCCTCCTGCACTTGCTCCTAATTTTCCCTCCTGCTCTCCTATGACTTGTTTCCAGTTTAGGTTCAGCTATAATTTAGGCACTTATGCTCCCACTCTGGGCATTATGCACAAATATTTACAACTAGTGTTGATTTAAACTGCTCTGTATTTGATTGCCAGCCTGTTTGTGTCTCCTGACTGTGCTGTATATGCATTGTCGATTGTTTGCTTGTCACTCAAGTTCTCACATCTTGCATGTATTATTTCCAATGTAATTTGCAATTGGGTACCACTCTACTCTCCTCTGTTAATGGTCTTCCACCATGTATGTTATGTGTTTTGAACTCTTGTGCTACCTAAGCCCCACTTGTACAAGTTCCCCTTCCCCCAGGATGCATCTGGAAATGAGTTCCCAGATTAGTATTCCTTTCTTGGTGAAACTTTTAAGTATGTAAGTAAGTAAATAAATAAATAAATTCTATACCCATAATATTATAATAATTGGTTCATCTGAATGGCAATTTTGGGAGGGACTAGACACCAAGGATCATTTTACTATAATAACTGGAGCCATTTAAACTGTGATCAGGGGTGTGGAACCTTCACATGCCAAGGATCATTTTTGTATACTACTTAGGAACATCAGAATGGTGATCAGGGGTAGGGTGACAATATGCACCACTGTGTGCTCAAATGAGGGCAGGATTTTTGGAAGCAGTAAACAGTATTGCAATTTCAGTTGTTAAGCACTTTCAAAACCTTTTATATAGCACTGTGCTCTGTATGCAAGAGGGGATCCCTCATTTGCAAGGCTGTAGTAGTACATATGCACATGCATATGATCAGGTTAGCTTCAGGGGCTGCTAAATATATGACACCTGTTCAACCATGCTGTTCTCCCACATGGCACAATGCTTAGATGTTTAGCACTCCACTAACCTTCTGAAAATGGAGCCCTAATTGACTAAAAATCCCCTGCCGATGCCTCTTAAGATGCAGAAAGTAAACAAAAATTGATTATCTTATTCTGTATCTTTATGTATTTGTTTATGTTATTTTTCTTGAAAACTTTTATCCAATTTCAAAACATTGTGATGTGTCAATATTTATAACAACTGTAGCTAAAATACAATTTCTTTCATCTGAGTGTTGTTTTTATTTACTTATAAAAATACAGTCTGGTGGGCTGGCTTAGCAGCTTGGTGGTAGCTGTACTGCCTCCCATGTCAGTGGCCCAGTTTTGGGGGAGGACCTGGGTCAAACGGGAGTTAGCTGGTGGGAGAGATGATTGAGCATCTTGGGAACTGCTCTCCTCTCAGGGAGGGGGGAGACTGACCACCCTGCTCTTTAACAGCCACCTAGGTGAGGAAAGCTGGCAGGGCATCAGAGTGGCATAATGGGCAGGGCTCAGGCAGCCATAGAGCAGTACTTGCCTTTAATTAGATTGGCATCATTGCATGCTTGGCTGCCCAGGGAATAAACCAAAGGTAGAAAACCTCCAATGGCAGAATAATCCACCAACCTGCCACAGGATTTGCACTACTAACCAGGCTCTGCTCCTATCTGAATATGTGTCTCCTTACGAATGGCCTTCTCCCTCCTGGCCCCACCACGGGGGTGGTGGAGAGGCCATGGGAGATCAGAGCAGGTAAGTACTGGTGATTTTGGGTGATGGGGATGGACAGGTCAGTGCACAAGGGGTCAGTGGGTGACCTAGAAGATAAACATCTCCATGGAAAAGAAATAAAACAGTCTGAGAATCTCAAACTCAATAACACAGTCATACCATATAAACAGCGTAACTATACACTCGGGCTAGACCAGTGCAGGTTTATTAGTGGAGATCAAGTGCCTGGCAAAGCTCTGTCCACCTTGCAGTGCTCCGCAGATATGTAATGGGAGGCTAGGAACTGTGAGTGCCAGCAGTGAGGCATTACAGTGAAGTTATTCAGAACAAATGTACAAATTATGCATATGCCAACTGAGCACCTGATGAGAATTGGTCCATGAGTGATTGCTGCAAAGCATATATATAAAAACTAAATCAAAACTAACTCAGTAGAGTACAAACTAGGAAAGCATTTGGCTTACACTTTAACAGTTCCTGCAGTGCTTCCCAAGCATTCAGCTCAGATAAGATGCTGGACTAACACAGTAATTAATTACATAAAATCTGATCAAAACTTTAACTTAGAAAAATGCATGCAGTCCCCTATGTTTATATGGTATGACAGTGATATGTTGGGACTATCCTAAGTATTAGCTTCCCATACAAATGTGTTTTAACAGTAAATGAGGGCAGCACTTATTTGAAAGAATAAACTACAGCATTTTAAATTAGTTCTAAAAGTTTATTGTCACATCACAATGTTCTGAAATTTAATTAAAGGTGCTCAAGCAAACCAAGATGGAAAACCCCATAAAGAAGCAGAATAAGAGATAGCCCTGTTTTGTTTACCTTCTGCTCTGCAGCTTTAGACATCCTCTCACCAGGCCAGCAGCTCCCTGAATGAAACAAGAAATGAGTGCATGGGCTGGCCATTCAAAGGGAAGGGGTAATTTCAGAATGTAGTCCATTTCAGTATATAGTTTATATGTTTAAGTATATAGCGTATGTGGATTTTTCAGTCTATAGTGTATGTATTTCAATATATAATGTATCTGTTTCACCATGTAGGGTATTTGTTTCAGTATATAGTGTATGTGGATTTTTTAAATATACAGTGTATATATTTAAATATGTAATATATTTATTTCAGTATACAGAGTATGCAAAATTTTTCAATAGATAGGGTAAGTGTTTTAATATATAGGGCAAGATTCACAAAAGAGATGCACTGGGTGCAAATGAGATGCGCCAGCACAAACATGATGTGCCCACCAAATGCAGACTGATGCACAAAGGGATGCGCCATGCACAACCCCACTGTGAATCGGCAGGTAAGGGTATGGCACAAGTGGAGATGTGCCAGTGCATCCTGGATGCACACAGCCTCCCAGGGAACAGAACAGTGAATCGGAGCAACCCAGCAAGGCATGTGGGAGCAACAGGTGACAATGCAGTGGGACAAAGGTGAGAGGGACACACAACCAAAAGGATAAACCAGAGTGACCAAGGGCACAACAGTGGCAGAATCAGGCAGAATACTAAGAATGGGCATACAGAACAACACCCAGAAGCACAGGGCACACCCTACACAGGCCCATGGCAGGCACACAGAACAAGTACACTGTCGCTGGCATGGTTCCACACAATAGCTTGGGAAAGCAAGCAGCAAGGTAGTGGCCACTGGACCAGACCAACACCACAGGTGGCCAAGACTGTGGCCATGTGGGAAGCCACACAGGGTGGCACCATGGCAAATGTAGGGTGGCACACAGTGCCACGACAGTACCACACAGCCAGTTCAGACCCCCAACCATGGGACACCGAACACAGGGCTACAGACCAATAGTGCAGCAGTGCAATGTATGCATGCCACAAGCTGTACACACAGACCAGGGGCACAGACATGAGTAGCAGGACATGAGGCCCACCCACATGCCACAGGCAACAGTGGGTTCACACAGAGGCTGAGAGGGGCAGGGGGAAGCAGACCATGCAAACACGGGAGCAGACAGGGGTAAGGCAGCAAGGGGACAGTGAAGAGCTGGAGACAACAGAAATCCCAGGCCCAAAGAACAGTGAAGGACCACAGACAATGTGTCAGATAAGAAAATGTTTAATAAAAAAATTTAAACAACAACAATATATACATAGGTAAACAAAACTATATACGGGTCTATGTAGAACAAGGGATGGGGTGTGAGGGACTATGTACATCAACAACAGGTGTGAAATAGGGTGGAGCAGACAGGACATGGGGATGGGCATAGGGGACCTGGATAGCAGCATATGTAGGGAGGGAGGTCAGAAATACACTCGACAGTAGGAAACACACTATGTACAATATATACAGTTAAGGACATGGCTGTGAGACATGTCCATGCACCCACTGGTGGCCACGTGCCAACAGCAGTTGCACAACAACTGCAATTGTCCTCATCATCTACCCCTGTTGCCGCAGAATAGGCTGCAATGTCTCCCTGATGGCCCTCTGCACACCGGGCCCCACATCGGTGCGAAGTCCCAGAGGCTGTCTATGTCCTGCCACACTGTGACCATCCTGGGGACCTACAGCAGGAACACAGAGAACATACACTAAGTGCCATTGCAGACACACAACCCACACAAAGCAGAAGCCCACCCCACCCGACAGACACTGCATCCACAAGATAGTCTCCTACCTGCACTCATACGGCCACCATGTCATGCTCTGATTGTGGCCACCCCGCCTGCATTATTCAGCAACCTCTGTGGCCCACCACCTGGCTTTCAGCCCTGTAGGACACAAAAGACAGAGACCGCCATCAGTAGACATGACATGCCACAAACACCCCCCCAACACCAGTGTGGGCTTGCAGTGATGGTGTAAATGGCCACTGCAACACCAACGAATGGCTTGCCAATGTGCAGCTGTGCACAGCACCCTGTCCTGAGCCCCAAAAGTGCCCAGCCATGGTTATGCACTGCAACCGGTGGTCCCATCCCATGTGTTACATAGTGTACCTGTCCCACACACACACACACCACCGCAGAGTGGCCCACCCCATGTAGCATGCATGACAGGACACCACAGGGCAGGTGCAGCCACACACAAGTGTGCATGTTGTATATTGCCCATGTGAGTGTGATGTGTTGTGTGCCATCTCCATCCCACAAGCACCTGTGCCGCACATGTACATGTGATACATACCTGGGTGTGGCAGTACACCCCTGCGTGCATGCTCCCTCAGCTGCTCCAGCCGAACACCGTTCCCTCCACCCGAGGTCACCATACCGGTGCCTGCACTGTTCCCCTCTGCAGGAAACACCCGTGCGGCGCACCAGCTGCCATGCAATGTCAGCCTACACCTGTGACCTGGGCACCAGCAGGTCCTCACACCCAAAAAGCTGGCCTTGTACCCACACCACCAGGGCCACCAAGTGAAGCAGTTCAAGGTCTGACCAGTTCATGGCCTTGGACCTGACCTCCCATCTCTGGGCATGTCTACAGTGCAGTGTCACAACAGTGCAGTATATGAGACCTGTGCTACTGAGCAGCCTAATCATGCCACACGAACCACTAGGCCATGTGTAGTCCCCCATGCGCAGCAACGTGCAGTGCGATTGGTCAGTCATGTGCCCACAGGCACATGCGCAATGTGCAATGTTATGGCGGGAATGCGGTTCATGGGTCATGACCGGGTCATGCATGGGCAGTATGTAGGCATCTGCCATGATGTGTGTGTTATGCATCATCGTGCATCGTGCCTGTAATGTGCAGTAGCACAATGCCACACAATGGCATGTAACACGTGATCAGCTTACAACCATGGACAGGTCTCATATTGTGCATCGTGCAGGTGGATGTAATGCGCGTACAGATGGCACTGCATGATGTGCACTATATGCATGTCCGCAATGCGACTGTCAGGCCGATCGTGCATATGCATTGTGGTGGCAGATGTACAGCAGACACAGCGCATGTGCACAGAATATGCCCATGCACTTGCACCCCATTCAGGAAGATGTCCTGATCGCAACGCGCATGCGCGGGTAATGCTCTGTTCGGAAATGCGCCCAATGCAGCAGATGTACCATGTAGATTGAGATGAGCTGACAGCAACTATGCAATTCACAGACAAGGCACCCAAATCAGCCTATTAATGTATTCAAGGGCATCTCAGCTGTTTAACATCTCATTATCACTGCCCCAGTCCTCATTTGCATGCCCTGAGCCATAAATACTCCTAACTCAGAACACACTGAGAACAGGTGACTGAGAGTAGAACAGCCCTGAAGGTGGGTACTATCCATTTGTACATCTGTTTACATGTTTTTGGTCTGTGTTGTGCACTGGGCAAACGCTGCATGGAGTCAGGCACATCCTAGGGAGGTTGTGGATATTACAGCCACTAGACTGTCACACAGACCCAGCTGTATGGATGGATATCCATGATTACTGTTGCCAATGCCCATGTTGACATGGCGGTGGAAAGCCTGTTGCTGCTGTCACATGTGCAGGGACACCTGCAACACAACATGCTGTGCCGCACACTGTCCCACAGGCTGACAGGAGGGGGGGCACTGTCAGCAATGGTGCCTGCATGTACAATGCAATGTGCATAGTGGCAGTGATGTGCAGCTGACTGCATGTGCACATGATCATGCATCACAGATGACAGGTCCATGGTCGTGCCGCAGGACATGGTGTGTCCGCCACACACGCCAAATGCAGCCCAGACAGCTATGACACACCGACCTACCACACAGGTGCAGTGCCCACAGGCCCTGTCAGCCAGGTACTGATGTGCTCACCTGCATCCACTGTATGTCATCATGTGCACTCGGGGATCGACATGTGCATGCCTAATGACTGTCTGTACCGTTCCACAGATACCACAATGCCTGGAGAAGACAGTGACACCAGCAGGTGGCAGCCAAACTTCACCAAGGATGAGGAGCAGGCCCTCATCGAGGCCTACAACAATAGGTGGGGCATGCTGACGGGCAGGGGCGGCAGCCATATGGCACAGGATGAGGGCTGGGAGGTGGTAGCCTGGCACGTGAATGCCATTAGCAAATTCAACAGAACCCATCCTGGAGTGTCAAAAATATCTTAACGATGGGAAGTGTAGTGCAAAAGAGGGTGGCCCATTGAGGCATTCCTGTGGTGGACTGGGGCAGGGCAGGATGATATCTGCCTGCATCCCAATGAAGAGCTACTGTTGGCCACCATATCCCGAGCCACTGTGCAAGGTGTCCCTGGTGGGGGTTCCAGACAGGTGGCAGTCCATCACAGCACTGTGAGTATACATGCACAGGACACGTGTCTGGTCACGTGTGTGCCTTGGCCACCATGACTGTCCCAGTGTGTTGTGCCTTGGGTCTGTGGTAACAGGGGTTGTATCATGAGTGGTGGCTGCACATGCTTGAAGCCTGCCGCACAATGCATTGCCTGACATTCCATGCAAGTGGGTACACATGCGGTGGGCCAGTGTGAATCAGGCTGCTGGGACACACACATTGTTGGATGGGCTTGCTGTACCTGTGCCACACAGGGTCCAGGTGACAATGGCCTGTCACCACACAGTACCAGTCACAGCATGAGCATGGATGGCATTGCAGTATGGGCATTGCACAGCCATGCAAGGGACTGTCATGCGCAGCCATGGCACAACATTGTGGTGCACTGTACATGTCTATTTGTCATTCTGTATGCCAATGTGTCATCCTTTGCAATAACCTTGATCTCCCTCTTCTGTTAAAGCTCCTTCATGCCTCACTGGTGCAGTCATGGGCACAGCTGCTCAGGATGTCCTTGTGGGTGATCATGCAGGCCGTCATCCACAGTGCTGGGGACTGCAGTGGATGACACAGTCCTGCTCCATCCACTGCACCAGCACCACTTGCACCAACCCCAGTGATGGCAGGCCCATCAGGCCCTTCTGTCACTGCCGCCACTGTGGCCAGCAATGGCACCACATGACTGGAGGGTCTACTGGGTCTGTCAGATGATGACCTTGCAGATGCAGTGGACATCGCTGATGCCGTCATTGTGCTGGCAGCTGGCATGCAGGGGGCGTACAGCAATGACCTTGTGGATGATGATGCCACTCAAATAGAGGGGGACATGGCAGACAGTGGGGCCTGCAGCACACAGGTGCCTGTGCAGGTGGCCCCTGATGCCAGAGATGGCCTCACTGAACATGGGGTGGATGTGGGGACCACACAGCCACCCATGGCAGTGGGTACTGTGCCCCCCACATCTAGTCCAGGTGCGTTTTCTGGGCCATCACAGGCATCCCAGTCAGGTGATGTGGGACACATGCATGCACTATTGGAATGTGACAACACCAGCTGTGGACGTGATGGGGCCAAGTATGGCCAAGTCCCGCCCATGCTGCAGCCTGCTGTGGTGCCACCACTGCCCGCAGCAGGCTGGTTCCCCTTGCACGTCATCGATGCCACCATGATCCCTCCCATGATGACAGCATTGAGGCACATGTTCACAGCTTGCATGACACCATAGAGGGGATTTCGGCCCAATGTGCGGAGTTCAGGAGCCTACAGAAGGCAATAGTCCTGAGCATGAGTCCACGGCTGCCTGGTGTGCACAGATTTTGACAGAGGCATGCTTTATGTGGGTAGACATGACTGCAGCATTGGAGCAGATTGCAGCCACTGTGGAGGTAGTGTGTGCATCCGTACACACCATGGCCATCGGGCATCCAGCCAGACACCCAGGAGCACCTCCCACACCCAGGCAGCAGCATCAGGTGGACCATTGCTGCTGATGCTGTCGCCTCACATTGCACCGGCCATGGTCTCCGGCACAGACATGGCTTGCTGGGCATCAACACCAATGAGCACCCATTCATGGTCTCATTGCAGTACCCCTACAGGGGTGTTGGGTACACCCCCTGAGGCTGGTGGTGCTGCAGTGGCATCAACCGGTCATGGCAAGGGCTACCCACTTCTCCGTGGCAGCCGTGGTGCCACCCATTGATGTCCTGGTCCCCGTTCCAATGTCGGCTGCACATTCCTCCGCTGTGTCCCCCACACCTGGCCAATGTTAACTGGGGTGAAGTGTGTGGCAAGCACCTGCCCCAGTGCATTGCCATTGTGCGCTCCCTGTGCAGTGCCCCTTGCTTGTTTGTGTGTACCACTGTTGTGCCATGTGGCATGGGCATGACAAGTGTGGTACAGTGTCTGCTGCACCTGTGTGCTGGCAGCAGTGCACACTGATCCATGTCACCCCTGGCACTGTCATAGTGGCACATGTGTGTGGTGCATGCTGTCTGTGTGTGTGTGTGTGTGTTGTGTGTGTGCACCACTGTTGGACTGTTTGTGTGCTGTGCTATCATAGTCATATTCCTTAGACAGGTCAGAGAGAAGAATGAGAACATTTTCTCAAAATCTAGAGTTAAAGCATTGTGGAAACATTGTTCTTTTCTGCATTCAGGCTGAATAAGAGGTAATTCCAGGGTCTTCCTAATAACATATTGACTGCTTGTGCTTTCTTTTAATAAAATATTTATGATTCATACAGGATGTTAAAACATTCAATAGGTAATAAGTTTACATATGGAGTATGCATAACTAGCCTGTATTCAGATGATTCCCTTTAAAGTTCTGCCTTGTGTTATAGCTCTTTATCTTGATTTAGTTTAAGTCATCACTAATACCTTTTTTTCCCAATTGTTTAACCACGTGAGACACACTAAGCTGAAAGCTTGTTTTCAGGTGCAACCTGGGAGCACAGGGAAGTTAAGTGACTTGCTCAGGGTCACACAGTATGCAAGTGGGGGCTGTGGGATTCAAACCCAGGTCTCCAGATTTGCAGCTCAGAGCCTTAAACCACTGCGCTATACTGCCTCCCGCTTATGAGTGTGCGTTATTTTGGGTATTGTTTTTCTTTCTTTCTTTCTTTCTTTCTTTCTTTCTTTCTTTCTTTCTTTCTTTCTTTCTTTCTTTCTTTTCTTTCTTTCAAAATGTTTCACTCATTTCCAGGTGTTTTCTGGGTGTAGAGGATGAGGAAAATCATATACAGCAAGCACAATATAGCATATAGAATAATCGTTAAGTAAAGAAAAATTGGATTAACATATGTACAGAGTATGAAGGAAACAGATTGCCAGGGCAAAACAAGTGGGAGGAAGAGAGTCAAGAACAGTTACAAGAGGGAGAAGAGAAGTCACAGAGAGAGGAGCCGAGGAGGCAGAACAAATTGACAGGGGAAGGGAGGACCAAAGTTTAGGAAAGCGGTAAGAGAAAGCAGATTGACCAGCAGTAAATTTTCTATAAGGAACAGTGAGGAAATGGGAAGTATTATTGCGAAGAGGATAGTAGGATGTCAAGGGAGAGGATTAGAGTGAAGTAAGATAGGAGGGAAGGGAACCAAATCAGAATTTAAATATAACAGAGGTACAATGGGAAAGGCACCTGGCATCAAGAGAGGGGAGTGAAAGGGCAGAGTAGAGTGAGAACTGGTGGGTTCATGGGGACTAATCTAAAGCAAAACAACAAAAAGAGTTGAAAAAGGGGTCCAGTCTGGCAAGGGAAGATTTGAGGTCTCCCACAGTGGACTAATAAATCAAATAAAACTAATAAATCAAAGCGGACTATCTACTATCCATGCAAGAATCGCCCTGCCAACCCTAAAAGCTTCTGGACCCATATCAATGCCCTACTCAAGGGTAATGAGCGGAACATCCTCAAAATATGATCTCGAAAGGCACCATACTATCCTCACCCTTGAAGATAGCCTATGGTATTAATCATTTCTTCATGGACCTAAGTACTTATAAGACGGATCTACCAGTTATCCACCCAGTCTCACAACTTTGTGTCCCAGAAGACTCCCACCAACAGGCCCAAACCGAGGAAAAGATAGCCAACTCAGTTAAGAAGGGGGATAAAACCTTTTATAGGTACATCAGGGTGAAGGAAGACCAAGGGAGGGATAGTGAGGCTAATAAGGGGGTGGGCAGAGGGAGACTGTGAAAAGGCAGAGATACTAAACAAATATTTTTGCTCAGTATTTACAAAGGAAGGGGGTACCTAGAACAAACAGTAGAAACACACTGGATACAGAAGTTGATACCAGCCCATTTACAGAAGAAAGGGTTCTGAAAGAACTCTTAAAACTGAAGGTGGACAAAGCAATGGGGCCTGATGGGATTCATCCCAGAATTCTAAAAGAACTAAGGGTAGAATTAGCGACACCACTGACTATCCTGTTTAACAAATCATGGGAGGATGGGGTGGTGCCCGAGGACTGGAGGAGGGCAGATGTGATTCCTCTTCACAAAAGTGGGAGCAAGGCAGAAGTAGGAAACTACAGACCTGTTAGTTTAACCTCAGTGGTAGGGAAAATGATGGAATCACTTATGAAGGAAAGAATTGTCGAGTATCTAGAGGCCAGAGGGGCACAGGACCCAAGGCAGCATGGATTCACAGCAGGAAGGTCATGCCAGACAAATCTGATAGATTTCTTTGACTGGGTGACCAAAGTAGTAGATCAGGTAGGGGCTGTGGACATGGCCTACCTAGACTTTAGCAAGGCATTTGACACAGTCCCACACAAAAGATTAATATACAAGTTAGCTAGCCTGGGAGTGGGTCCCAAGATGACAGCCTGGGTAAAAAATTGGCTGGAAAATAGGACACAGAGAGTAATAGTAAATGGAGTCCACTCTGATGAAAGGGGTTACTAGTGGGGTACCGCAGGGTTCAGTATTAGGACCAGTCCTCTTCAATGTCTTTATAAGCGACATTGCAGAGGGACTGGAAGGAAAAGTCGAGGGCCTCGCTAGTAGCCCTCCCCAGCAAAGATGAAAGGACACTGCAGGACTCGGGACTCCATGTCACTTAGGCTCAGCTGAGTAGCTCCTCCCAACAAAGACAAAGACTCGGGACTTGGTCTTGCAGGTAATCCCCTGCACTAGCAGCTTAGCCGAGGTCTTCTTGGCGCCTAATTTGAATCGGCTGGAACCACCCCGATGGCGCAAGAGCTGGAACTGGAACTCTCGGCTGGTGCCCCCACATGCTGCGCCCAACGGACCCGGTGGTCGCGAGGGCTCAGCCAGTAGCCCTCCCCAGCAAAGGACAAAGGACACCTCATGGACTCGGGACTCCGGCGGTTGCGAGGGCTCAGTGAGTAGCCCTCCCCCAACAAAGGACAAAGACTCAGGACTTGGTCTTGCAGCGGACCCGGCGGTCACTAGGGCTCAGCCAGTAGCCTTCCCCCAGCAAAGGACAAAGGACACCTCATGGACTCGGGACTCTGGCGGTCACGAGGGCTCAGCGAGTAGCCTTCCCCCAACAAAGACTCGGGACTTGGTCTTGCAGGTAATCCCCTGCACTAGCAGCTTAGCCGAGGTCTTCTTGGCCTAATTTGAATCAGCTGGAACCACCCCTGATGGCGCAAGAGCTGGAAGGACCGGGAACTCTCGGCTGGTGCCCCCACATGCTGCGCTCCAAGTAAACTAATTTCACCTAAAAGGAATGCAATTCAGGGGCATCTTAACATTATAATGTTTATTTGCTATTTGCTGCACTCCGTTAGCCTTGTTTTGTTAGATAACGAGTAAATCCACCTTAATGAAATTTGTGGGCATGTTAACTGGGCATTTTAATGTGGACATATAACGGAATGCTAGGTTGTCCTCCAGTGCTGTGAAATCTGTGAAAGAAAATATGTTTAGTACTGCTAGCGGAGGATATTTTCGGCTAAATCAGTCTCTGGCTGCCATCCTCAGCTGCCTGACTAGCTAAAGCGTCCCTCCCCTCTCCCCTGATTCGTATCCTGCTGTGCATCCCGCCCTCCCTCTTACCTTAATTTAAACCTGTTGCTCTTTTTTTCTCCAGCGGACCCGGCGGTCGCGAGGGCTCAGCCAGTAGCCTTCCCCCAACGGCGCAAAGGACAAAGGACACCTCGTGGACTCGGGACTCCGGCGGTCGCAAGGGCTCAGCGAGTAGCCCTCCCCCAACAAAGGACAAAGACTCGGGACTTGGTCTTGCAGGTAATCCCCTGCACTAGCAGCTTAGCCGAGGTCTTCTTGGCACCTAATTTGAATCAGCTGGAACCACCCCCGACGGCGCAAGAGCTGTAGCTGTCCCCACCACCCCCACCACCACCCTTGGTCGGCTGTCTGTTTTATAGGCTGCAGGGAGCCACATGGTGCTGATAATAACCTATCAGCCCATTTTTCCATCTGCAGGTTATTTTCTCTCACCACTAGTGGCTGCTCTATCTAGCCTAGCTCATTTCTCCTATTTGTAACTCATCTGCTTACATAGAAGAGCAACTTATTACCCACCCCCTCGATTCACCTACCTCCTTGTGCCACGCACCTGAAAGGTTGGCACCCATAGAAAGAGGCCGACCTCTCCATAATACAAAAAAAAAAAAAAGTCCTCTCCATAATTGGACAATAATCCCCTTAGACTAAACCTCAAATTCCCCAGCCTGAAAACGGCTGTCCCCTTCCTCCAAGCTTGGGCAAGCCCCCTAATCGCTAGCCAGTCTCTCTGTCATTTTCTCCCTCTATCCTGTCCCACTGCGCTCTCTTCCTCAGCCCTTCATTTCTTTCCTCTGTGCTCACTGGACCCTCCGGGGGACATGGCCTCTCCACCCTGCCCCCTTCCCTCCCCTCTCAATGCCTCCCCCTGGCTCTCCTTAAAAGGGCTTAAAATTGCTCACCTGAATGTGCGTAGCCTCCTACGCAACCTAACTGAGCTCGCTGTGTGGGTTGCCCACTACAAGCCTGACATCCTGGGACTCTCTGAGACCTGGCTTAAGCCCCACATACCTGATGCCCAGTGCACCCTCCCGGGCTACAGCCTCATCAGGCAAGACAGACCTGGCACGAAGAGAGGTGGCGGGGTGATTCTTTATTACAAGGCACCTTAACTTGTCCCCCATTGACCACTCATCTTCTATCCCTCCTGCATGCAAGTTTCTGCATGCTCTCTCCTGCTTGGTCACACAAAAAAATTCACCTAGTGTGCACCTACATTCCCCCCAAGGATGGTCTGACTGGTCTCTCCTCCCTGCTTGGCTGCATCGGCCCTACAGTGGGTCCCAATGAAACCCTTCTAATAGGTGACTTCAACTTGAATTGGTTGGGCACCAACCGCCACTTGTACGAGCCTCTGCTCTCGGGGCTTGCACTCACCCAAGTTATAACCAAACCGACCAGGCTTGCTGTGCGGGGGAACTCAGGATCCCTTATTGACTGGATTCTGTCCAACCGGCCTGCCAATATCACGTCCTCTGGCACCCTCCCGGATGCCATCTCTGACCACTCCCCAACCTACTGTGTCTGGGGCATCTCTAAGCCAAAGTCCCTAGCAAATTGATTGAACTGAGAGACTACTCCAAATTTAATACCATGACTTTCTGTCCGACCTCCATGCTATTGACTGGACAGAGGTCACTACACCAATGACCCCTCAGTGGGCCTTGGATCTATTCCTCGCAAAGCTTATCCCCCTTCAGAACAAACATGCCCCCATCACTAGGAGAAGGGTTCGGGGCACCGTCACCAAATGGCTAAATGGGGGCCTATTCTCCCTCTTGAAGGCCAGGGACAAGTGTTGGGTGACCTACAAGGCCTCCCAAAATAATCACGATCTGATGATATACAGGCACCTCAGAAACTCCTGCAAAAGAGCCATCCGCTCTGCAAAAAGTGAGTTCTGTAAAGCAGCCTTACTCTCCTCCAGCAGCAACCCGAGGAGTTTCTGGCAAAACATTAAAAACACTATTGGGGGGTCTGCTAAGGCACAGGTCTCTGACATACTAGTCAGTGGAGTCAGCTGCAATAACCCGCACACCATTGCAAACACCTTCAACTCCCTGTTTTCAGAACTGCCCCTCCCTCCCCAGCCCCTCCTGTCTACCCCCGTGGTCCCCTCCCCGGTCTCCTCCCTCGGCCCTCTTCCAACTGAGACATGTCTCTCCTAAGGAGACCCAGATGCTTCTTTGGGCCTCTCCCCACCTGGCCGCGGGCACGACTGCCTCGAACCAAAACTACTCAGACTGGGGCCCACCTCCTTGCCAGGCCCGTCTCGCACTTATTCAATACCTCTATACACATGGGGATCATTCCCAACCTGTGGAAAGTGGCCAAGGTTGTTCCTGTCTTCAAACAAGGAAACCCCAACGATCCTGGCAACTACCGTCCCATTGCCATTCTGTCCATCACAAGTAAACTCCTCGAGAAAGCCATTGCCTCCCAGCTCTCCCAATACATCCAGGACTACAACATCCTCTCTCCTGCCCAGCATGGCTACAGGAAAGGGCATAGCACGTCCACCGCCCTCGCTGTAGTCACTTCTATGATCAGGGCAAGTGCTGACCAAGGCAGCCTCACTGGAGCCATTTTTGTGGACCTCTCAAAAGCATTTGACAGGGTTGATCACACCCTCCTTGGCTCCAAACTCCTATCCCTTGGGTTCTCCCCCTCCGCCCACGCCTGGTTCCTTAACTATCTCTCCAACCATCAGCAATTCACCTACTTCAATCGGACATCCTCCAACCTCGCACCCGTCCGCTGTGGGGTCCCTCAAGGATCCGTCCTCGGTCCAACCCTATTCTCGCTATTTATCAACGACCTTCCCTCCGTCACTGCCCATGGCCACACCACCTTGTATGCCGACGATCTCGTCCTCCTGGCCAGCTCCGGGACATCTCCATAATAAACTCACATCTTAACCATGACTTTGAATGCATCCAAACTTGGCTGGCTGACCACAGGCTCACCCTCAATCTCCTCAAAACTAAATCCATGCTGTTCAGGTCCTTACAAAATAAAATCCTGCCCTGCCCCTGCTGATCCATGGGGTCGACGGCTCCTCTTGAGACGGTAACCTCTGCTAAGTACCTGGGTGTCACCTTAGATCCTCAGTTGGACCTCACTACATTCGCAATGTTTGCAAAGTCACTAATTGCAAGCTTGGCTTAGCCTACCACGCTAATAACTGCCTAACCCCTGCTGCCCGTTTGGCCATAGCTAGGGGGGTCCTCCTTCCATCTCTCTGTTACGGACTAGTAACTTTTGCACCTGTTCCCAAATCCAGCCTCACAAAATGGGACACGGCCTACAACAATGTCTGCCGCTTCGCGCTTTCTGCCCCTCCCCTCACTCATCGTTGTGACCTATACAGTCGCCTGGAGTGGCTTCCCCCTGAGCAGCATCGCTCCTTCGTTCTAGGTAATTTCATCGACAACATCATCCGTTCTAGCACCCCCCCAGCTCTGACCCTTTCCCTCAAACCTGGTGTCACATCCTACCTCCTGCGATCTACTTCAACTCAAGAATGCCTGGTTCCTAGAACACGCACCCTTGCGGGAGACCGAGCCTTCCACACCTATGCCCCCAAATTCTGGAACTCGCTACCTGAGCTCACTCGGTCCTCCTCCTCCCACCCAAGCTTTAAAGTCCCTTGGAACTTCCTGAAACCTCCTCCCTGCTCCTGCTCAACGTGACCTTCTCCCTTCCCTTGCCAACCTGACTGGATGGCCCCTGCACCACCGAAATTTATCTAGCCTGTCTCATCCAACTCAAATGCACTATGCCAACCTTGTCCTTGAGTCAGCCTGAACTGCCTGTAAATTTAGTCATGTTCTTGTCTCCTTAGTCGTATATGTATGAATTCCGTGCCAACTTTGCCCTAGAGCTAGCCCTGTAACTGCCTGTGTATTTCTTTTACACTCTTCTCTGTTCCCAACTGCTCAATGTATCCCTACCTTGCTTTAGAACCAGCACTGAATTGCCTGTTATCTTTCTCTGTATTCCTTATGCTCCCTCTGTTGTTTATGTACAAGTAATTACTTGTAACTACCTTCCTATGTATTTCTAATGCTTTCTCAATTGTTGCTGTATGAAGTTTTACCTGTAACTCTCCCGGGTCGCACCTGAAAATAGGCACGTGGCTGTCTAGTGTGCCCACCTGGTTAACAAAAGCAAATAAATAAATAAATAAATGTCTCTTTGCAGATGACACAAAGATCTGCAACAGAGTTGATGCACAAGGTGTGGTGGAAAGGATGAAAAGGGACTTGGCAAGGTAAGAGGAATGGTCAAATGTATGGCAGCTTAGATTCAATGCTAAGAAGTGCAAGGTAATGCACCTGGGAAACAAAAACCCAGGGGAAGAGTACACAATGGGGGTGGAGATACTAACAACAACAAAATGGAAAGGGACGGGAGGTAGTCATATCAGATGACCTAAAGGTGGGCAAGCAATGAGAGGGCAGCAATGAGGGCTGGGGATATTGGGATGCATAGGAAGAGGCATCACCAGTAGAAAACAGGAAGTTATTATCCTCTGTACAGACAGCTGGTCAGACCCCATCTGGAGTACTGCGTGCAGTTCTGGAGACCCAGTCTTTGCAAAGACAGACAGGATGGAAGCTGTCCAGAGGAGGGCAACTAAAATGGTGCAGGATCTGCACCGAAGACATATGAAGAAAGACTAAAGGAGCTTAATATGTATAGCCTCGAGGAAAGGAGGGAGAAGGGGACATGATAGAAACTTTCAAGTACCTCAAGGGAATCAACAAAGTCCAAGAGGGTAGCATCTTTCAAAAAAAGAGGTGTGCAAGAACAAGGGGGCACAATCTGAAGATAGAGGGGGGCTCAGAGGTAATTTAAGGAAGTATTTTTTCACAGAGAGGGTTGTGGATGCATGGAACGGCCTTCCGGAGTAGGTCGTGGAGTCAAAAACAGTGGTGGAATTCAAGCATACATGGGACAGTCATAAGGCAATTCTAGGGGATGGGGGTAGGAAGAAGTAGGCTGCTGGTTAACTAGGATCTGCAGCTTATCCAGTAGGCAGGGAAATGGGCAGACTGGGTGGGCCAAGCGGTCCTTATCTGCCATCAAATTCTATGTTTTTATGTTTCTATGTTTCACTCTTCCACGTAAAAATCACCTCACAAAAAGAAGTCATCAAACTCTTAATGGGTCTCAACCCCAGCAGTTCTCTGGGATTTGACTCCCTACCACCAAAATTCCTCAGAATAGGCGCCCCTGCTCTTGTTTACCCTATTGCACTTTTAATTAACAGATTCTTCCTTTCACAGACCATCCCTGATAAGTGGAAAATGGCAATCGTTGTCACAGTTCACAAAAATGGTTCGACTAACCTTGTTGAGAACTACAGACCCATATCAATATTGTGTCCTATTGCGAAAATTCAGGAAAAAATAATTTACGACCAATTCTTCTCCTTTCTAGAGCAGACCAACACCCTTACTCTACACCAACATGGTTTTCAAAAATCACACATGATGGAATCTGCTGTTCTGAGGGTCACCTCAGATATCTTCCAGGCAACGGATCAAGGCTTGGCCACTGGGGCTGTCTTCGTAGACCTAACAAAGGCTTTCGATCTTGTAAATCATCCACTCCTCATCTCTAAGCTCCACTGTCTAGGCCTTGATTCTACCTCTCTAACCTGGTTCTCCAACTACTTATCAGGCTGATTTCAGTGTGTCAAATGGGCTGGTACACACTCCTTCTTATCTCCAATCACCGATGGGGTCCCTCAGGGTTCAATCCTTGGGCCTCTAATATTCTCCATCTTCATCAACAAGCTTCCCCTGAACTGTGGAGGGGCCTCAGTTCAGTTATACGCAGATGATGCCATACTGTACTGATCCAGCAGAGACGTCCCCTCCATCATGATTGACCTGGAAAAAGACTTCCAGCAGCTTGAATCCTGGTTCAAGGAGGACTTGCTGGTGCTGAATACTAAGAAAACAAAAATGATGTTATTCCATCATACCTCCTTCAATAGGACTTTCCAGCCTCCCTTGGTAGTCAGTGCCTCCTTTGGTGTACCTCTAGAAGGAGTGGGCTCCTTCAAATATCTGGGTATGACTCTTGATTAACACCTATCCCTTGAATCATATGCAACAAGTGTCATTAAGGTAACTAATCAAAAACTCTGCCTCCTATACTGTGCTGCCCGCTTCCTCACACCCCAAGCTTGGAAGACCATTGCCTTGACTACTCTTCTCCCTGGGCTATTTTATGGGACACCTATAACTCACTCTGTCAAAGCCTCCAGCCTGGCCAAGCTTAAGCAGGCCTATCACAGAATTGCATGTTTTACGGGCAAAGCTCCAGCTTGGGCTCACCACTGTGATGTGCTCAACACCCTAAGCTGACCATCCTTTGAGGTCAAAAGGGATTTCCCTCTTCTATGCTCCATCTTCAAACTTATCCATCTTCCCTCCCCACCCATCCTCTCCAAGCTACTCTCATTGAAATCCTTTCCTAGGACTCTCACCTCACTATACTAAGCATACCCAAAACCTGTTTAGCCCTAGGCAGGAGGTCCTTCATGCAGCACCTCAGAAATGGAACAACCTTTTACACAGTTTATTATCTTGTACATCTCTCTTCCACAGTTCAAGAGACTCTACAAAGAATTTTTTCCTCCTCCTATATGTAACTGTAACCCTCCTAATCTCCTTTTGTCTGCATGAGATTCCTCCCCCATTCCGCTCTTCACTTGCCCTCCTCACCCTGACACACTATTCCTCCCTCATCTCCTCCCTCTCCTAACTTAACCTTTCCCCTTCCATGCTGCTTGTCTGTTTGTATATAATGTAATATAGGTATAATTTGATATCCTTTTGCCAGCCTTAGAATGATGTTTTGTAACTTCACTGCCTGTATGTATCCATTACTTTGCTCAAGTGCTGTTGTTTATTAGCAATCCTATGTATTGGTGTCTGCATACACTTGTCTTGTATTACTATTTATTGTATTCACTATTTCCTCCCTCTGTAATCTCTTTTCCCCGGGTCGCCCCTGAAAAAGGGACATTCATCTTAGTGGGCCTACCTGGTTACCAAAATTCAAATAAATAAATAAACTATGTTACCATAAGCAAAAATAGGGAGGATCATCTTTGAAACAATCTCACAACACACAGGAAGCAGGATGTTCACTCTGTTCCTGTATAGTGCATCAACCCTGGAGTAAAGCTTTTGGTGTATGGCATCAATATGAACTAAGAAATAATGATGACAGTCAAGCCAAACCCCAAGGTGCCCTAAAAGGATGCATCTTGCATAATAACACAATCAAGGGCATGAAAAGAAGGGAAGCGGGCAGGTCTAGAAAGCCTCCGATGTGTGCCAAAAGTCTTGGAAATTTTTTAGCATTGAGAGAGGTTAGTTAGACTTGAACAAGAATTGAATATTGCTGAACTCCAACTGAAGCTGGGAGGTAAGACCATGGGAAGAGGAGCCTGATGCAAAAATAACTGTATTATCAGCATACATATGAATGTACACAGAGGACCAGACAGAGGAGAGGTCATTCAAACGTATGGAAAAGAGAATAGGGCCCAGGACAGACCCTTGAGGGACACCTGAGAAGATTGGGAGTGGTGATGAAATGAAGCTATGTATCCAGACATCTTGAAACCTACCCCCCCCAAGTAGGAGTGAAACCAGCTGACAGCAGAGTCAGATAGATCAGCTGCTACAAGCTTGTCCAGAAGGAGGGGATGTGACACTAAGTCAAAAGCTTTAGCAAGATCAACAAAAATGGCAGATGTGATCAGACCCTGATCCATACCAGTGAGGATGGAGTCAGTGAGCTGTAAGAGGGAAGTGGAAGATTTCCTATGCGCAGACTGATAGGGGGTGAAAAAGGAAGAGGAGTCTAGGACGTTTTTTTTATATTGTATCATTCTTTGTATTTTTATGTTTATAGTTTTCTTCATTGTGATAAAATACCCCTACTCTCCATATTAAGACTAAGTGTCAAAAACAACCACATGCACAAGCAACTTAAAGAGAGATATTGTCAGAGGCAAGAATGTCCTTCTGAGCTAGAAACCCAGCAGAATTTGTTCATTTCTTGCCCCTAGGCTAAACAGTTCTGGAAGTTTTTAGAAAATAAATGGGATATTCTACAACTGACAGCTATTACTTATGAAGAAGTAGTTACAGTTTCCATTTCAAACAAGTTTACTGGATACCATGAAAGCATTCTTCAAATAAACTTTACAGGTATGAAATATGTTTCATCACTAGCAAGATGCAGATTGATCTTTCAGCAAGAAATAATTCTGGCTTTTAGTGTTGGTAGACTAGTTAGAACAGCATATAAATGATATCTGTAAACAAGAATATAAATCACTGCACAGTACCAAATTAACCAGATTATGGAAATGTGTGGATTAGTTACCCTTAGATACCGACGTTAGATGGAATAGGTCTTTCATCCTTTTGGATACAACAATAAAGTAAAGACAAAGAACCTCTGTCTAACTGAAGCTTTTTCTCTGGAACAAAAATCATAGTAAATAACTGTTTCTTCATGCTTTATAATAGATTCTTTTCTTGATGGATTGCCTAGTTTTTTTCATAACTGATATTGGTATTGAACTTCTTTGACATCAGCTTTTGGAAATTTTACATTCGGAGTAGTTGATTGCATTCACTTTTGATGCATACTTTTTTCTTCATAAGTTATTTACTTTTGTATTCAATAAGCATTCCCCTACTCTGCATACTATCAATACCTTACCTTAAGGGCTCACCTGCATAGATTATTAATGGAATCACACCAAAGGGGGAGACTGTCAAGCTAGATCATCTGTGTAAAAGAGGAAATGAAACCTGTTCAATATAACCAGACTACTTCTTTATTGCCTGAACAAAGGTTCAGGATTCAAGGGAAATTACCATCAGGGAACCCTTTTGTAGGCTGCACCAGACAAGTGAAGAAAATGGTAAGCATAGACATCTTGAACAATAATGGTAAGGTGGTAACAGGTCAGGAGGACATTCTGAATGTTGTTCAGAGTTTCTAATAGTTGGTCACACTCCAGACCAGCTGGACAAGTATTAGATTTCTTTTGGGATGGATTAACCTGCCCACAATTACCAGAGAGTAAATAGTTGATACTTACACAAGCTGTAACTGTGGATGAGGTAAAAGGGGCTATAAAATCCTTAAAAACAGATTCTGCCCCTGGGAGTGAATATTAGACCACTGAACTGTATAAAACATTGGTGGATGTAATTAGCCCAGATTTAGCTCATTTGTTTAATCAATGCCTTTTGATTCTACCATACCAGGCGTATGGTGAAGCCAAAATGATTTTCTGTATATAAGAAGGCGACCAGAGGAGTTGAAACATTGGAGACAGATACGTCTGCTAAATATTGATTTTAAAATATTAGCCAAATATTGAGTGCCAGGTTAGGAACCATTCTTGATTGTCTAATCAATCCAACCCAGATGTGCACTATCCCTGGTAGAAAAATCCAAGAACATCTTTTTCTACTTCTGAAGTTTTTGAAAGGAGGAAGCAGGAGGATTTGAAAGGTTCTGTGCTTTCTTTGGATCAAGAGAGATTATCTGATAATATAACTCACAAGCATTTTTTCTCAGTTATGGTGAGATATGGCTTTCACAGACATTTAGTAAATGGATTGAAATGTATTACATCCAGGTAACCTCGAATGTAAATGGCTGGATGTGGGCTCCAGTTGAGTACCACAGGGCATGTGTCAGGGATGTCCACTTATTCTCCTCCTATACAGTACCCAAACATTGAGCCCTTGATTAGAAAAATTAAATATGAGAGAAGGTCCTGCAATAAGTTTTTGTTCTAGTCCTTGAGTACTGGCCTAGCTGATGATTTGTGCTTGCTTCTAGAAACAGCTCAGGAAGAAGTCCAGATTCGAAAAACCTTACTGGAGCTACTGTCACACATATTGATGAGGGTAAAAACCAGGGTTTGGCTTTGAAAACAGAGTCTGAGACTGCCATGGTAGCAGATATCCCTATAGTGTCTGGGGCCTGTATGGATACTTGGCATCTGGTTTGGCAGTCAGGGTGCTGCCACCTTCAATTGGAAGCAAACATTATTAGAAGGCCAGAATAAGGTAGATCAATGAAGAGGTAGCAGGTGCAAAAAGAAGGTTTTCTGTGTAAAACTTTCTTGCTCCCTGTTTTCTTTTTTAAACAATGTTTACCCTCTTCCGTGACATAATGAGACTTCCTTGCATTGTCTTTCTTTCAGTTGTTTCGGAAGCCACCTAATCAAACAGAACATTATTTGTTTGGCAATTACAGATGGGGGTATCAGAATGTTTTACCCTCTTGCTTTTTTCTTGTGCAGCAATATAGGATCTCAACCACTGTTGGTGATCAGAAAATAAAACTTTGAAAGTTGCAAATAGTTTTGGACTTCATTGTTTCATTAGTGTGTGGGGAGTGCTGTGACTTGGTTTTGAACTGTTTAGCTTTTGTCACTGAGCACCCCAATTTCCAGTTGAAACTCTGATCTTGTCTAGTTCTCTTTTTTTTTTTTTTTATGTTGACGTGCTTGCACAGCCAACATCGTGGGACAGTGCAGCTTTAGAGGCGTGATCGCTGTTGGACGAATGCAGGGCACGCACCACTAGGTGCGCTCCATTCCCAATCAGCCTGCATGCTGGGCACCACACCATGCATACATACGGGACAAGCACATCTAAGAAAAAGGTCCACTGCAACCGAGCAAAACTCATCAGATGCAGCAGTCCTTTTCTTGCCGTGCTCGCTGGCATTATGTACATGGCGGGACACAGCGGTAGAACTGCCGACTGGGGTGCCCAATCCCCGTCAGCTGCCCCTACCCCCTGTGAATGTGCTGACAGAGGAGCCCACCTCCGTCCGGCATAACGCACCCCAATTGTTTAATGCTGAGGGGGTGCCCAATTCCCTCAGCTCTTACCCCCCCCCTTCCCTTGTGTGCCAATGGGGAGCCCACTCCCTGTCGGCAGAAATAACCGCCCCAATTGTTTAATGCCGGTGCCCAATCCTCGGCTCCAGCCCCTCCTTCTCTGTGTGCCGACGGGTGCTGCATATCTCAGGCATTTTTGAATTTTGGCCCCAAATTTTGAACATGGGGTTTTTGGGACTCCTTCTCATGAATTCTTGCACTGTCATGGCGTTATTCAGTCCCGAAAGGTGGTTTCGCAGTCACTATGTGGAATCACCTTTCAGGATCATGTAAGGAAATATTAAGTGGTGAAGTCCCTCCTACTATGCTGACCTCATCAATCACCATTTTGTATAAAACATTTTGTCTGTGGGCTGCCAGCCCTATAGTAGCCACTCTCATGCAGCTCCACAGCAAACAGGTAGAACAATTTTTATGTTTGCTTTCACGCATGTGCAAGAAACATAGTGACATCATCCGAGTTTTTGTAGGTGTGGCACCCTGTCTTCCAATTCCGGCAGTGTGTTTGCAGGTGCAGCCACAGTTCACCAATGAATGCTGCCACTGTCTATGACTGCAGTTGAAAATGCAAGGGTGTACAGTTGAAAGGGAGAGACCACTTCAGTGAGCAGCGATAAGATAGTGTTGATTAGCATACTGCTGGCAATCCTGTTTGTATACATCTCTGCTTTCTCTTCCTAGAACGTAAATTCAGTTTGAAGTGAACTTTTCCTAGGACTATCTTTCCGAGAGGAGGCAAGTGACTAAAATGACATCCTTGGAATGTTTCCAAAAAAAGATCTAATTGCCATCCTTGGAATGTTGAGTCAGAGTTCAGGGTAGGAGCGGCATTGACAAAAGTAGGAAAACAGAACCCCAAAGAGACTGAAAAAGTAGATGCAGTTTTCATCTGTTGGCACACCCGATGAGTATTGTAATAATATTCCCCAACCCTCTGAGTGTCTCTGAATAACGCTCCCCCCCCACCCACTGCACACAGTATGGCTGACCAGGTGCCCAATCCCCCATCGGCTCTCGCTCCCCCTCCAGAGTTCTAGGTGCCACGCTGGGAGCCCACCCCAGCGTGCATAAGTGAGAATGGTGACAGGGGTGCCCAATCCCCCATCAGCTCAATTAACCCCCCCCAAAAGAAATAGACTTCCAGTTGCCACACTGGGAGCCCTCCCCACCATGGCACATGTCTGTATGGCCGACGGGGGTGCCCAATCCCCCTTCGGCTCCACTGACACCACCCCAAAAAAAATCTTCCAGCTGCCACACTGGGAACCCACCCCAGCATGGCACAATTCCCGTGTTGTCTTCCTAAAAAGAAAACAATCACCTGAAAAGAAAAAAAGGTTCCTCATTGATTGTCTTACCCCCCAACCCGCGCCTACCCTCTGCGCATCCACCTCCCCACATCCCCACCTCACCCCATACTTACCTCTGGAGGCTGGTGTGATGATCTTCGGTGGACCGGGAACACGTCTGCACTCTTCAAAGCCGACCGCGAACTGAAGAAATGCTGGTAAGCTGTATAATGGAATAAATAGGGTTTTTTCAACTTTGATGCATATCTCAGGCATTTTTTGGAATTTTGGCACCAGATTTTCCAACATGGGTTTTTGGGATCCCTCCTCATGAATTCAGGCACTGTCATGGTGTTAATCAGCCCTGAAAGGTGATTTCACGGTCACTCGCGTGGAACCACCTTTCAGACTGATTCACAAAATGACAGTGGCACACTTCATGAGTAGGCAAAAACCCTATGTTGAATATTTAGTGAAAAATTCCCAAAATGACTGATTCTGAGTGTGTGATGCGGTTCCTCGCATGCTCGTAAGTTTGCAAATTTTCAATATTTTCACTCCAGATTTTCAACATTGCCATTTTACCACACCTCCTTATGAGCAGTACAGCTGTCATTTTCACATCTCACCCAAAATGTGTTTCCATGCATGTAGCGCATAATGGCGCAGTTGGTGTGCGAAATCAATGTTCGGGACAGATTAAGAAAATCACAGTGACACTGTTCATGAGCAGAGGTCTTAAAATGGCTATGTTAAAAAATTTGGTGACAAAAGTCCATAAAATGACTGTGTTACAAGCGAGCATTGTGCAGTTTCCACGCACCCTCGTAAGTTCATGAATTTGTAATATTTTCAGTCCAGATTTTCACCACTGGAATTTTTCCACACTTCCTTATGAACAGTACAGCTGTCCTTTTTCACACCATGGCTGAAATGTGTTTTCACACTTCCAGCACAGAAATGCCTCGTCGCTGTGGGAAATCACTGTTCGGGATAGATTAAGAAAATCACAATGACACTGTTCATGAGCGGAGGTCCCAAAATGTCTGTGTTGAAAATCTGCTGTAAAAACTCCCCAAACTAATTACATTACAAGTGTGCGTTGCACAGTTCCTACGTACGCTCGTGACTTCACCAATTTTTTATGTTGTCGCGCTTGCGCAGCCAACATCTTGTGGCAGTGGGGATTTGGAGGCACAGTCGCTGTTGGGCGAATGCAGGGCACGCATCAGTAGGTGCATCTCTCATTCCCCAATCAGCCTCCATGCCGGTGCCACACCATGCATACTAATGTGGCGAGCACATCTAAGGAAGGTCCGCTGCAATCCGAGCAAAGCTCGTCAGGCTAGCGGACCCTTCCATATTCACCACATTGTCAGCATGGCAGGCGGCTCGCCAACTGCTGACTTTGGGGTGCCCAATCCCCTGTCGGCTTACTCTGGCTGCAAATATTTGCTGATGGGGAGCCCACCCCGTCAGCATAAAGCAGTCCCCATTTCTTATATACGAGGAGGTGCCCAATCCCCTCGGATCTTGCCCGCTTTCCTTGTGTGCCGACTGGGCTGTCCAGTCCCCGTCCATAAATTAACCCCTTTTGTGTGCCGACAAGGGTGCCTAATACCCCATTGGCTGCAGCAACCCTCCCAAACAGTTAGTAGCACGCTGGGGCCCACCCAGTATGCCAAGTTCCCTGAAAAAACTGTCCCGCCGATGTTAGTTTTCCCCCTGTAACATAAAACGGTCCATAGTAGCCTCTCTACCCACCACCCGCACCCACCCACCGCACCCTGCCTTCCACCTCCTCCCTCACTCGCATACACTCCAGAGTCCAGTAGCGACAATCTTGATGGACGGAAGCGTCTGCACTCTTCAAAGCCGACCATGAACTGAGGAAATGCCAGTAAGCTGTATAATGGAATAAATAGTTGTTTTTCAACTTTGATGCATATCTAGGCATTTGGGGAATTTATGCCAAATTTTCACGTGGAGTTTGGGACCCCTCCTCATGAATTCTGTTACAGTTATGACATTAATCGGTCCGGAGGTGATTTCGCAGTCACCGCCAGAATCACTTTTCGGGACTGATTAACACAAGGACAGTGGCAGTGTTCATGAGGTGGGCTTGCCAAAAGCCTATGTTGTAAATTTGGTGGAAAAATCCAAAATGGTTGTTTTGACGCGTGCATTGCACAGTTGCTACACACGTCAGAATCTCACTTACGCAATATTTTCATGCTAGATTTTCAACATTGTCATTATTCTCAGTACACCTCCTTGTGAAGAGTACAGCTGTCATTTTCACATCCTGGCTGAAATGTGCTTCCACACTTACGGCGCACAATACCATCTGTCACTGTGGGAAATCAGTGTTCAGGGCAGATTACAAAATGACAGTTACACTGTTCATGAGCAGAGGTCCTACAATGCCTATGCTGAAAATTGGTGATGTCTCCCTAACATGACTGTGTTTTGAGGTAGTTATGCAGTTTGTACGCATGCTGTAATTTCATCTTATATTATTTTCCGTTTTCTTGCACAGAATCGCACGGTCGCTTGGAAATCAGATTTCAGGGCAGTTTGAGGAAATGACAATGACACTGTTCACGAGCAGAGGTTCTAAAATGTCTATGTTGAAATGTGGCTGAAAGTCCAGAAAATGACTGTGCTGCAAGCGTCGATTGCACAGTTTCCACGCAGCCTTGTAACTCTTACATTTGCAATATTTTCATGCCACATTTTCACCACTGGCATTTGTGCACACCTCCTTATCAACAGTACAGCTGCCATTTTTCACAGCCTGAGCCAAAATGCATTCCGCAACTGTGGCGCACAATGGCATGCTCGCTGTGGGAAATCACCTTTGGGATACAGCAACAAAATCACAGCGCCACTGTTCATGAGGGAGGTCCCAAAATACCTATGTTGAAATGTGCCTAAAAACTCCCACAAATAATTGGTTGTAGACGTCTGCTGCGCAGTTTGTGTGCATGTTTATTGTTTCACCAATATTTCATATTGCCACTCCAGATTTTCAATGTTGCCATTTTTACGCCTCCTCATGAACAATACAGTTGTCACTCTCACATCCTGCCCAAAACTGTGTTTTGTCCCTCTGTCACCAAATGCCACAGCTGCTGTGCAAAACCACCTTTCAGCTAACAAAGTGATTGTGCCGCTTTCATGAGGTGGCCTGACAAGCAGCCCATGTTGAACATGTAGAGTGAAACTACCACTACACCTACGGTGTTAGGGTTTCCAACTGCAGCACCCCACCTGGTACGGACTGACAGGCATCAGGGCTGTGACTTGGGATCATTGGATGTAATGCTCACACTATTCCATCCCCCACGCCCTTCCTGCAGCCACTGACAGGCATTGTGGTGTGTCTTGCACTGTTCAGCCACAAACTTCACCCCATGCTCCTGTACTGCACCCATGTCAGCGTATTTCCTTATGGAATGGGGTAAGTATAATGCCCAAAGACCCCAAAGCACACCATGACACTTGTTAGTGTCTACAGGGTAGGGTGAGGTACAATGGCATGAACATTATACCTGATGACCCAAAGGCACAACCCACTGCCTGTCACTCTCTACAGGGTGAGAATGGAGTTGGCACCACTTCAATACTTCACTGCCATTCCTATTATGCGCCTCTAGCTCTGTCACTGCCAATGGCAATGCCAGCGCGACAACATTCGGCATTGACAAATGCTTGTTTAATATTTTCACTGCAGATTTTCAACATTCCATTTTTACACCTCACCATGAACAGTACAGCTGTAATTTTTCACATCCTGTTCAAAATGTGTTTTCGCACCTGTGGTGCCAAATGGCGTAGTCGCTGTGCAAAATCAGCTTTCTGCTAACGAACTGATATTGCCACTGTTCATGAGGTGGAGGTCACAAAAAAACATGTTGAAAATTTGGAGTGAAAATACCAACGAACGCCTGAGACATTAGGGTTTCCGACCATAAAGCCCCACCCTGTAGAGACTGACAGGCATCAGGGATGTGAGTTGGGATTGTCGCCTGTAATGCTCATACCATTCCACCCCCACCACACCCTGCAGTCAGTGAGAGGCATCAAGGTGTGCCTTGGACTCTTCAGCCCCAAAGTTCACCCCATTCTCCTATACAGCACCCATCTCACCATATTTCCTGATGGAATGGGGTGAATATAAGGGCCAAAGACCCCAAGGCACACCGCAACACTTGTCGGTATCTGCAGGGTAGGGTGTGGTGAAATGGCATGGCTATTATGCCTGATGACCCAAAGGCACACCCTAGTGCCTGTCAGTATCTGCAGGGTGGTGGTGGGTTGCATTCAGTTCAAACTTCACTGCCATTCCTATCATGCAGCTCTGTAACTCCTATACTACCAATGCCAATGCCAGCAAGCAAACATTCTGCATTGACAAATGCTTGTTAATTTTCTTATTGAAGTAACTTTTTATACTTTTCTGGGTTGGCAGGGGGAAAGGCAGAATCAGGGCATGCTCCTCTTCTCACTTCTGCAAATTCAGAAAGCCAACAGTTTTTTTTTTATATTTTTCTTTGGGGTTTTTTTCAACAGGTTTCCTTTTATTTCCAACAGGTTTTCTTTATCTCTGGCAAAAACTCCTAAATGAGCTCTAAATTCTTTAGCCCTTCACTGGTTGCATACTTTATATGTGTAGGGAGCTTCTTGTTCTTTATTTGAGCCGTGCCAAAACCAAGCTTTACTTTCAAGTATCCCACAGCTGCAATTTTCGCCATCAGGTTGCTTTTCATTATGGCCCTTTTTGCTTTTGGCCACCTTTATTTTACTTGTAGCCACCCTTTCTTCTTCATTTAAGCAGCCCCAGGGCTGCACTCAACAAAGGGCACACTTTTTCCTGTTTTGGAACACTACAGGGCTTTCCTCTGCCATTGACCATAGTGTTCCATATTGATCTACTAATTTTTCTTTCTGGCCGTACTCGCGGCACTTGCTCAGTCTTCTTTTTTGAAATTCAACATCTTTATTGTTTTCACCAAGACACCAAACTAAAGTACAACTAAAACAAAACTTAACCAAACATAAGGATAACCAATGTGACAAGGGACAACATAACACCAGGCTGCTTCTGGATCAAGTAACATCAAAGGAACAATACCAATACCCCTGAAACCCCTCCCTCCCCCATCCCACTCCTCCCCAACCCCCAGAGAGTGCCTGATAAACCCTGACCCATCGGAAGGAAGTCAAGACAATATTAACCAGAAATTAACCAATGCCAAAGGGATTAGTAATTAGCATTAAGCAGAGACATGCATCTTCAGTATCTTAATTCAAGTATAGGGCATATAATTTACCCCATTTATGATTGAATGAGTCCATACAGTTCCAGGAGCTGGCCATCAATCTCTCAGTATTGAAACAAAGTGACATTTCCTTCAACCATTCAGCATATGTTATAACCAATTGAGCCACCCAATGTTTAAGAACCAATCGCTTAACTACTATAGAAATTAAGGCCATGTGAAATCTACGTTCCTTTATCTTAATTGTCGACAACATTCTGAGAATACATATCTCTATAGTAAGCAATTTCCCTAGCCCTAGTAGAAGATCTAGGTTGGATTGAATTGTGTTCCAGAGTGGTGCCACTTTGTTGCAATGCCAGAAAATATGGATCAGATTCCCCTCAGATGACCCACATGTAGTGCAGATAGCTGCAGGAAGCCTTCCCAATCTGACTAGTTTAACAGGTGTATAATACATGTTGTTTAGAATATGGTACTGTATAAGTCTATGCCTGTCTTGGGTAAAATATCTGTGAAAATCCTTCCATATCTGACTCCACGTAAGAGTGGTGTCCGACAGGAGGGAGGTCCAAATGTTAGAACCCGGGAGGGAATTTGGGAATTTTATTCCCAAGAGGAAGGAGTAAATCGCTGATATTCCATGGGGTTTGTTAGCATATTCCTGTATTTGTCCCATAAAAGGCCTAACCTGGGACCATTTAAATGTAGTTCCAAAATTAGACGCCGTAAGATGTCTCAGCTGGAAAACCTTGAATATGTATTTCTGAGGAATATTAAATTTAGCCATAATATCCGGGGAAGAAAGGAGAACAGTCTGAGAAAACAGATCTGCACTCGGACCCCCTGTAGCTGCGGAATCCAAGCAGGGGAGAGCAACAACCCCCCTATTTTAATATTCGGGTTCCGAATAAGAGGTTGAGCCATATCCCTTTTGGATGTGATATTAAAGAAGTTCCAGCATTAGGCTAAAACTTT
Organism: Neoceratodus forsteri; assembly: GCA_016271365.2. Taxonomy (NCBI): domain Eukaryota; kingdom Metazoa; phylum Chordata; order Ceratodontiformes; family Ceratodontidae; genus Neoceratodus; species Neoceratodus forsteri. The sequence continues at coordinate 767,043,578 of CM057451.1, forward strand.
AATAGAGACTCCCACTACCGACTCATGTATTGAGTTTGGTAGTGCAGAGTAGGTGGAGAAAAAAAAACAAGAGGGATTGGGATTGGGAATGCCAAGAAGTTTACTGTCTAGTTTTAGCCAGATAGGAGGTATCCATCAGCTGTGTCTGAAAACCATCTGCCCACTTTAGACAAGTGACTCACCCAATAGTAGAAGATAAAATTGGGGAGACGGAGTCCACCCAGTTCTTTGGGAAGATTAAGTTTTAAGAAAGACTGCCTGGGATGTTTACCCTGCCAGATCAATTTGGAAAGGGCGGAGTGAAATTGACTGAAATAAGACATTGGGAGCCAGATGTTCATTAGGTTTAGCAGGTAAAAAAGACAAGGCAATACGTTCATTTTAATGATGTTGATACGACCCCATATCGAAAGAGGGAGATTTACCCATCTTTGGAAGTCCTGCTGAATATTCATTAAAAGATCATCTAAATTAAGTTTCCTAAAAGTTTCTGGGTCATTAGAAAGATGTATACCTAAATATTTAATTGACTGAGGGGACCATTTCATGCCTAAATGAGCAAAGTTAACTTGATGGGTGAGGGCATTTAAAGGAAATATCACAGTCTTTGATAAGTTTAATTTATAATTAGCTACACATCCAAATTCTCTGATAATTTGTAAAGCGTGTGCTAACGATACCTCTGGATATGCCAGATGCAGGAGGATATCATCTGCATACACCGAAAGGGTTAAGGGCTGTTGGTACAATAAAATGCCCTGACCTGGGGTGAGCACTAATACTAAGTAAAATGGGTTCCAGGTACAAATTAAATAAAAAGGGAGATAGGGACAGCCTTGCCTGGTACCAGTATATAGAGGAACATGAAGAAAATACTCCGTTACAGTAAATTCTTGCTGTGTGGGCTCGGTATACTGTCTGTATCCATCTAATAAAAACCGCTGGGAAACCCATTTTTTTAAGAGTTGCCCAGAGAAACTCCCAGTTCTCTCTATTGAAAGCTTTTTCTGCATCTAATGAGATTAAGGCCATGGGGATCTGAGAGCTCTGGGCAACCTGAAAAATGTGTGAAAGGGTTCATAAATGATCGGCTGAAGATCGGCCCTGCACAAATCCCACCTGCTCAGGACTCAACAGATAGGACCAAACTCTTTTAATTCGAAGAGACTAGACTTTTGTTAAAATTTTGATGTAAGTAATTTAGTAGTGAAATTGGGCTGAACTGGCGGGGTCATTTTGAGGTTTATCAGGTTTGGGATAAGAACTATTATAGCTTCTAACAAAGTGGGTCTAGGATAGCGAGTAAACATGTATTCAAACAAATTTAAGAGGGAGGGCTAATTCCTTACTAAAGATTTTATAAAAGTTGGAGGGGAAGCCGTCAGGACCTGGCGATTTATCTGATGGGAGCCCCTTGATTGCCTGCTCTATGTCCTCCAAAGTAATTGGAGAGGACAAAATCTGACAGTGACCTGCCAGGAGAGATGGGAGGTCGAGGCCTTCCAAATACTGCTCAATACATGAGGGTGAGACCTGCGAAGGACTCTTACTGTATAGGTCTTTATAAAAGTTCTCAAAAAACCTGGGAAATATCATGGGGGGAGGTTTTAATAGAGCCATGCGGCACTTGTAAGGAGGGAATCAGCCTCGAGCTCTCTAATTCCCATAGTCGGAGGGCTAGTAATCTACCTGGTTTCTCACCTTGGTCAAAATAGCTGGCCTTAGTTTTTAAGATGGCATATTCCACCTTTTCTTTTAACAAGTCTGCATATTCATTTCTAAGCTTCAATAGGGTCTCCAATGAACCAACAGGAGAGGATGTAGATAAAGTATTTTTGGCCACCCTGATCTGATTTAACAAAGAGATAGCTTTAGCCTCCCTTTGCTTTTTCCTTTTGGAAGCAAACTTGATAAATTCCCCCCGACGTGGCATTTGAGAGAGCACCATATTTGATCATCCTGTTTAATGGAGCCCCTATTAATACCCATATAAGAGGAAATTAGGTCCCTGATGTGAGAGACTATACGTTCCTCTTTTAAAAGTTGTGTGTTTAATTTCCAGGTAGTATCCCTTTGGGTACTCGGGTTAGGGGAAATCACTAACCATGCCATTGAATGATCCGATATAACAATTGGTTCGATTCCTGTATGGTGAAGGCTGGTTAAAAGCGAGGGTACTAGTTACAATGTAGTCTAATCTGGACCACGACTGGTGAGCCTGAGAATAAAAGAAAAAGCTGACTGGAGGGATTAAGTAAGCGCCATGGGTCACACAATCCCAGTAGCATCATGAAGTCCCTCAGAACTTGTTGTGGAGGGGATAAAGGCTTTAATGGTCTATAGATCCTGTCTAGATCCTGTGTTGTAGGTATATTCCAGTCCCCCCCCCTAGGATTAACATGGAGGGCAGGAATCCACTTAACTTATCTGCTAGGCGCATAAGGAACTCAGCATCGCCACCAACTGGACCATAAATTGCACCCAATACCACCATGGTGTTGCCGAGCTTACCCTTGACTGTTATGAATCTGCCTTCTGGATCCGATAAACTTTCTTCAACAGCAAATGGAATATTCCTCTTGACCAGAATTGCCACCCCCCCTACTGCTGAGGACCTACAGGCAGTAAGACTTGGGAAAACCCTGTTCATGTAAACCATTTGTTTCAGTAGTTAAAAGATGGGTTCTTGCATCAAAAGAATATCTATATTTAAGAAGGCACAGTTTTGAGGACTTGATATCTTTTAGTCATGTCCCTGACGCCTAACGTTCCATGTGGCAATCTTAACTGGTGCTAAAGTCATTAACAGTCTTGTTAAAAAAATAAACATGAATCAACAAATGAGAAGAACCCCAAAGGCACACTCCAGCCTCCCCTACCTTCATTACCCTTGAACATAAATAGTGTTAATGAAGATATCCTCCCAGCAAACTACCATGTATGCCTGGGATACTGGGAACATGTCTTGAAATAACTGCAATTTTAACTCCCAACATTGCCATTAGCAGAAGAGGCAACTGAACCATAAAACCCCCCTCCCCCTGAACCCCTCGAACTATGTACAAAAGGTCCCCATTTGAAAATAATATTTAACCTGTCAATGACAAATGCAAAGGACCAAACCCTATAGGCATCATTCCCATAAGAAATGAAGGTTAAATATGAATGCCAATTCTGAGCATTGATACCAAAGGATACCTCGAGGAAGTATGCCATAATTAATTGTATCCCCGGGAATACACCTTTCCCCCCTTCCCTGGTGCAAAATGCAGTTCTTCGCTAAGCCTGCTCTGACTCGAAGCTCCCCACCCTCCAACCCCCTTGAGTAAACTGCCAATATGCACCCTAACCAGTAAAACAAATTCTGCAAAATTATTCGCTAGCTCCTGAATTTAGGCCCAAGAGAAATGGAAAGAAGCTGATCGTAAGCCTAATTTAATCAAGCTACTTGTATTCACTGGTACTGCTCCATGGGAAGCTATTTGAAGCCCTTGTACCCCTATTAATTAAACATCCTGGTGTTAGAAATCACCAATATCCCCTTACCTCCCAGCATTACTGCTATCAACGGGACATCTCAACATTCGGAATGATGGGGAAGTGACTAGGGGACCTAAAGTTCTGTGGGACCCAAAAGAACCAGCCCTATTATGGGCATAGGGAAACGCACTCCAAACTAATGTTCCTACCCCCCCTTCCTCAGAGGGACCCAGGCACTCCACCGCTGAGTCAGGCCTATTAGGCCTCAGGACATCCCACTGGCCCTCCGCAGCCAACCTGAAAAGGCGAGAGAGAAAAGATGATACGAGAAGGGAACAGAAAAAGATTTCTGAGCAGGTACTCAAATTGCTTCAACAAAATTGAAAACTAATAGCTTCTGAACCATAAAATTTCCATTCAACCAGTCTTAAAGAGATTAGGTAGCTTGACTGTGAGGTCTGAAGCTGCTTGCTGCGGGGATTCATATGAAAGCCAGGCACCGCCCATTGCCACCTGTAGTTTAGCTGGTAGGTCATCTTAAGCGGATTCCCACAGCGTATTAATTTGTTGACCGTAGGTGGAAATGCAGACTGCTTTTTATGAGTTTCGTAGGGAAGGTCTTGAGTTAGTCTTAGTTTGCGTCGCCCATAAAATGGCTTGAAGTTCTTAGATTTGATATAACATGTTGTTTCTTCAAATAGCTTAGAAATCTTATGATTATGGGCTTAGGTGATGCTCCAGGTGGAGGTTTCAGCCTGACAGACTGATGGGCCCGCTCTATGTGATACTGTGGGTTTAGGGGTGACGGGCCGACGATCTTGGTGAGAAACTTCTGGAGAAAGCCGATAACATCTGCGCCTTCCTCTGCTTCTGGCAAGCCAAGCATCAGGACATTGTTCCTTCGGCTTCTCCCCTCCAAATCCTCTGTTTTCAGTTGAAGCCTAGTTAGTTGCTGCCGAAGGTGAACGATTTCTGGCTCCGTTTTCTCTTTCCACCCTTCCAGAGAGGTGGTTCTAGCTTCAGAATCTCCCATTCTTAGCAATAGAGCGCTTAGATCCCCTCGAAGTGATTTCAGTTCTGTAGAGATATCTTCCAGGGTCTCTCTAAAGGGCAGCAATTCCTGAAGGAAATGAGCCTCTGTCAGGAAATCCGAGGAGCCGGAGGTGTCAGATTTGGAGATGCTCCCAGAGTTTTGATGCTTGGTTTTCTTAGCAGATTTTTCTGGGGTAGCTGGTGGTGTGTGTCTGATTCGGCCTGTTTCTTCTCAGCCTCCATCTCGGCTATAAAGCCGAAAAACGATGTAGTGTAGTTACAACAACAATCGCTGAGGCTCTGAAGACTAACGCAGTATAAAACCAGAATCCGGAGTTCGCTTTTGATATTGCTAGGGCAGAATAAAGTTAATTAAGGGGTCAATCGGTGGGAGCCTCAGAGTAGTGCTGCTTCTAGGTGCACTGCATCACGTGACTCCCCTCAGTCTTCTTTTTATTTAGCCGCCTCATGCAGCAGTGTCTGTATATACAGAACAACCTGCTCTGAATATAAATTCATTCCTTCGCTGCATCGCACATCTTTAGCTGCATCTTGCGGCAGTCACAATTCGGGGTTCGGCAATGGTGGAGTGCCTCACTCCTCTGAGCTTTTTTCCCCTTCAGTAAAAGGAGCTCCTCTATTAGGAGTTCTCCAGGGTACAGCCTTTATTTTATTACTAAGTGCACTCGGCGCTTCCTAGTAATTACAAAGCAAATTGTGCTTTCATTTTAAATCTCCACTGGAGTGCAACTTTACAGGTGTACATTACCACCAGCAGCAGTACAGGGACAACGAAAAGGACAGCAGAGTAGAAGGCAGATTCTTTCAGGTTGGCCACCCTGACAGAGAAGAAGAGAGAGAGAAGAGAGAGAGAGAGAGAGAGAGAGAGAGAGAGAGAGAGAGAGAGAGAGAGAGAGAGAGAGAGAGAGAGAGAGAGAGAGAGAGAGAGAGAGAGAGAGAGAGAGAGAGAGAGAGAGAGAGAGAGAGAGAGAGAGAGAGAGAGAGAGAGAGAGAGAGAAGGAAAGACCTCTCAGGACAGGTAGAAAAGAATGAAAAGACATTTATGTTGGGGGGTTCCTGGTTGTAGTCATTATACTATAATTACTGGGTTGTGTTTTCTTCCATTGAAAAGCCATGTATTAAATACCTATAATACCTGAGTAGGTATTATGCCATTCAGCAATGCATAATCTGGATCCTCTGCAATGCCACATCCGGCAATCCAGACTACTCTAGGCTCCATACATAGCGATTGCATGTCCTCTGTGGAAAAACACAATGCAGTAATTATATAAAATAAAATATAGGGTGCAGTGTATTTAACTGGAATTTAACTTACACACCTCGTTGTTGGATGGCTGTCATCCAACAACTCGGAGTGATGTTAATTCTCATAACACACTGCACCCGGGGTGCAGCACCCCATACTTTATCCTATATTTAGCTAACAGGGAAATCTTCATCCTGTTACAATCTATGACAAAGACAATATTAGTCATGATTCATAAAAAGGGAGATAACTCTGATCTGGGTAATTGGAAACCACTTAGTTTACTAAATACAGATTTTAAGATTTTTTTTTTCTCTTTATACTCCCCCCCGGCCATCGACACTCCTCTCTTTGGGAGTTGCTTATGCCTTGTACATCCCCGCTCTCCTACCTGGCCATCCAAGCGGTCTCATCCCCCACAGAGCCCTGGTTTACCCCCCAGGCAGGGTTGAGGTGGGGCCCTTACCCCGTGCTTCCTTGTCTCGTCGGGATGCCGGTTCGGTGGCAGGTAGGAGGCATTGAGGATCAAGGCTAGCGCTCCATCTACTGGAGGTGCTACTGCCATTTTTCCCATTTTTCTGTGGACATCACGTGATCCCCTGACATCAGGGTGCATTGCACCAATGCCCACAATGTCCTCCCCTTGCTGCCCCTCGGTGCATGCTGTGCCTCCGACCTCCGTCAGGGGCCAGTCTTGCACCGGGATGTTGACCCCCCCTTCCTGGAGAAGATGAGCTGTCCTTGGGATGCTCAAGCCTTCTCCCCTGGCCAGCCCTCCAGCTTCCCAGGCTTGTTCCCGAACCCAGGTCACTGGCATCACAAGCGGAAATTCAGCCACTGTGCCGGCAGGCCAGCTCAGATTTTAAGATTTTAGGGAAGATATTGGCAAATAGACTAACTACAATTGCAGATCTTGGTATGCACCAAACATGCTCTATTCCAAACTGTAAGATTCAGGGCCATTTAATCCTTTTAAGAGAAATATCTTTGAGAGCAAATACTGGCACATTAAGTGGATACGTTATAAGTTTGGATCAGGGAAAAGCTTTTGACAAACTATTACATGAATATTTGTTCTGTTCTCTAGAAGCATTTGGGATTCTGGACAGGTTTGCAAGATGGATATGGACTCTTTATGAAAAGGCAATAGTGACACCTAATGTGGGTGGATGGAAACTGAGATTTCTGTATGTAAAGAGGTTAGATAGGCTGCCCCATGAGCCTTTTACTCTATGTTTTAGCATTGATCCCATCTTGAGGCATATAGTATTAGATCACAGGATAAAAGGAGTATGAATAACACCTGAGGACACATATTTAAAAATGGGCAAAGTGGGTGCAAGTTTTGCACTGCCACTACCACTCCATGGTATGCTATATTCAGTTGGACAGTGCATTGGCTATCCAACTGAATATAGGAGCATGTCAGTACAGTTCTAAGCTTAGTAGCATGGCCCCAACATGGATCCTGGCAGTGCAGGCACGGTGCCCCAGACCAGATAGTGCCATAGCTCCCGGCACGATATTTAGATGGCACCATGCATGCAAATGAGCCCATTGAGCAAGATGCTAAGGGGCATTTGCATACCCATTATGTATGCATTTGCATGTGAAGTGGTGGCAGGTTTGCACTCTTTGTGACCAGCCACACCCCCACTCCAATTGTATGGTCCTGTAACAGAAGACATATTTCCTGGTGCCTACTGGTCCCCCCACCCACTGATTGCCACCCAGGTAAATAAAAAACATTTCCCTGGTATCCAGTGATCCCTCCCACCTTCTGATTGCTGTCCCCATTAAATAAAAACCAAAAATGCCCCTGGTGTCCAGTGGTCCCTCCCACCCTCCAATTGCCATCTCAGTTAAATGAAATAAATGTCCCTGGAGTCCAGTGATTTCCCTCTCCCTCTGATTGCAGTCCCCCTGGAGTCCAGTGGTTTCCCCCTTCCTCTGATTGCAGTCCCCCTGGAGTCCAGTGGTCCCCTCCACCCTCCAATCACTGTCCCTGTTAAATGAGAAAAATGTCCCTGGTGTCCACTGGTCTCCCTCACCCTCTGATTGCCATTTCTGTTGAATGAAATAAATATCCCTGGTGTCCATTGGTCCCCCCTCCTCCTGATCACCAGCTCCAGATCAAATCATATAGTCCCTGATGTCTAGTGAAACCCCCACCCGCCAATCCCCGTCTCCATCCCAGCATAAGCTTCTCTGGCATCTAGCAGCCCCCTGCACCATGGGCAGTGGCTCAGTCACCAGTGCTGCAGGAGCCTATACAGTGAACAGCACAGCCCTCCTCTCACTACCTCAGCCAGCCACCATGTGTGATGACAGGGAGTGTGCATCCCTGTACTATAAAGGGAGTGTGCATACTTTCTATAGTAGACAGTGCATGTGCTCCCTTTACAGTACAAGGGATGCACACTCCCTGTCATCACATATGGTGGCCAGCCAAGATGGTGAGAGGAGGCTATGCCAGTCACCGATGGGGTTGTAGAAGCTGAGGATTGAGATAAGGGGTGGCTAAGAGTTGGCCAGTGTCTGTGGTGTGGGAAAGCCGTTAGATGCCATGGAAGCTTATGTGAGTGCAGGGTGCCACTAGGTGCCAGGGAATATGTGATTTTATCTGGTGTCATCAATTGAGGGTGGAGGGACTACTGGACACAAGGGGCATTTATTTCAGTTAATGGGGATGGTGATCAGAGGTGGGCAACCACCGACAGCAGAGAAGTTTTTTTCATGTACCGGATAGCACTCAGAGGGTGGGGGAACCACTGGACACCACAGACATTTTTTCATTTAACGGACGGTGATTGGAAGGTGGGGGGGCCCGCTGGACACCAGGGACATTTTTCCATTTAACGGGGACAGTGATCAGAGGGTGGGGGGACCACCAGGCGCCAGGAAAATTTTTTTCATTTACCTCAGTGGTGGTGGTGATGGAGGGTGGGGGGACTGCTGGACACCAGGACATTTTTTCATTTAACGGGGTAGGCAATCAGTGGGTGGGGGAACCACTAGGCACCAGGAACATTTTTTCATGTACTGGGATAGAGAGTAGGGGGGAGTATTGGACACCAGCGATATTTTTCCATTTAACAGGGTCAGCAATCAGTGGGTGAGAGGACCCCCAGGCACCAGGAACATTTTTATATGTACCTGGACAGTGATCAGAGGCTGGGGGGACCACTGGACACCAGAGACATTTTTCTATTTAGCAGGGTCAGCAATCAGTGGGTGAGAGGACCCCCAGGCATCAGGGACATTTTTCTATTTAGCAGGGATAGCGACTGCAGGGTGGGGGGACCACTAGGCACCAGGAACATTGTTTCACATACAAGGACAGTGATCGGAGGGTGGTGTAACCATATAAGTGTACCTATGTTGTCATCCACTGGCTCCAAACTGTCTGTGCACAGTGGGTCAACTTGACCTAGGGGAAATAATGAGTTTCACTCACACCATAGCAACATACAACAGCATGAGCCTGCATGTCCTTATATGGGTCTAGCAGAAACCAATGTGTAGAATGCAATACCCAAGCATGTCCATGCTTGTCCAGACAAGTTCTGCCTAGATGCTAATAACAAAATGATTTTATTGGTACATGGGTGATTTGCTGGGGGAGAGATGATGTGTGTGTGTGTGTGTGTGTGTGTGTATATATATATATATATATATGTTGCTTGCTTTCCCTAGGAGAAGAGAAAATGTAACATCAATGGCTGTATAGCACCACGCTGAAGTAAACGATCTTTACTCTTCCGATCTGGCCTGTGTCATCTGTATCAGAATGTACAACTAGGTCCCGAGGTAATATGTAGCCTGGAGGACCCCAGCTATAATTCCTCTGCTACAATTGGTGCCGTGACTCAGATCACTTTTTAAATGGGGAACACCGACCCAGGACCTTGATGTAGTCTGTCCACACCGTAAGAAATTGCCTTGAGTGCATTTAATCCTGGAAAGTTTGGTGCCATGGAGAGACTGATCACCCTCAACCAACCACGGGCTCCACAAGGTAACGATGCTCAGAGATTAAATAAATAGACAAATGTTAACTAGAGATTACTGTTTGAACTCGTGAGGCAGAACTCTAGGGAACAAGATATAGGCTAGAGACCACTGTTACTGCAAGACAGGGCTCTAGGGGGTCATAAGACTAGCCCGCACAGGGTCACCACTGGTGCACAAGGGGATGATACTTTGTCAGAGTTAGCAGACGGATAAGTATCGAACCATGGAGATAGTACCCCACAGAATTAATCTGTAAACACAATGCAATGGAGGTAGAGATACACAAGTATCTGGGAAAAAGATGCAAGTTAGGGGCATACGATGCCCCTCCAGAGGACAAGTCAGTCTGAGAGTATTTTAACAGGCTAGTGCTGGATCAAAATTCGCAACCAAAAATGAAAAAGAGAAGCTAGCAAATGCTGTACAAGGTCTGTGGCAATACAGCCAAGAGGTAACTCGTCAACACATGAGACTTTTAAAAAAGCTGCATGAGCAGCAAGATATGGTAACCCAACTACAGTTGGTAATAGATGGTTTGAAAATGGAAATAAATCAAGAGACAGAGCAGCAAAATGTAGTAACCCAGCTACAGTCAGAAATAGATAGTTTAAAGATGCAAATAAATCAAGAGTTAGAATCACTGCAAGAGGAGAACCAGCAACTAAAGTCACAGTTAGTAAAAGTACAGGAGACCTTTGTCTTTTAGATAGGGATAATTCTCTTCTAAAAATAAAGGTAGACCAGCAGTCACAGGAACATGCTGCTGAAAAGCGTAGATTAAGTTGTGATAATAATGAGTTACAAGAAAAAGTTGAAGAGTTATCAGAATTGTTAGTAGAGTGTCAGAGTAAGTTAAAAGAGGAAGAGAGAGAGGAGCAACAGAACAAAGCAGGGGCCATTGTAATGATGGCGTCGGTTTCCACGAGGGGCATGGCCACCACAGGCGGTACGATGTCTCAAGCAACTAGACAAAAACAGGAAGAGTTTTTACTTTCGTTAGAAGGAGAAAGGGACATATATAAATTAAACTGTAAACATGCTGAAGAAAGGGGTAATGCAAGTGAGGTAGCCAGGCTTACACAGGTAGGAGAGAACCTTAAAAAGAAAATAAGACGGATACAGGAACAACTTGACGTGGATGATCAGGCATGAAACAGCCTGACAGGTGAAGGTGCACTGGGAGGAGATGATAAGAAGATAATAAATGGTAGAAGGGCTACCCTGGAGGGACAAGACAAAATGACAGAAGAGGCAGTGGAGTTAGAGGAAGATCAGGAGGGACACCTAACAGCCTCAGGAAAGAGTGTCTGAACAAAAAGAATACTAAATAGGCATATCATAGATAAACCAGACCCAGGACCCGAAATCAGGGATCTAACTATTAAGGAGTTAACACAATTGAGTCAGGAAATAGGACCCATTGATTATAAGACAAATTTGGTAGAGTTAGGAAGAAAGTTAAAAATATCCAAACTACTATGGGGCTGACTAGCAAAGATGTCTGCTGCATCGTAATGTTTAAACTTAGTCCGCATTTGGTGGAGGCAATGCCAGACGAGGTGCAAGGCACGCACAAGGATGCATCCAAAAACCCCAACTCGTGGGCAGATTACAATGAAATAGTAGATGCCATAAAATGGGCAAGGGGTGAATCGGCATGACAGGAAGTCGACTGGGACAAAATATTACAAACCAAGCCGACAACAGGGGAGGGGCCGTAGGCGTTTATCCCGAGGCTCTTCAAAGTTTATCAGCGACACGGGGGGTAGGAGTGCCCCACCCAGGAGGATCCATCCTTTAGGGACCTGTGGATATGGGCGTACAACCTGGATCCCACCCTCAGCTCCGTGTTAAAGTTATCAAAATCACATGATGAGAAGTTAGAATTACTAGAGACATATCTCAATGAAAAGCAAAAATGCAGTAAAGTTGCTGCAGCCGCTTGGGTAAATGAGGGTCCCAGCAATACCCACCTGCTGGCAAATCAAACTTAATGTGTTTTAATTGATGCTAACAGGGCATATCAAAAGTGAGTGTTTTGCTCGAGATGGAGGACAGGAAGGAAAGGGTCCAAGGCAGATGCAAGCTAGGGGAGGGTCAAGTGAGAGGTCCGCCATTGGGCAGACAGAGTAATGAGGGAGACACTGTAGTGGATCTGATTGATCACCAAGTGGTTTTAAAGGCGTCCCAGAGAGGGGCGGAGTCATCCTTGGATGATGATGATGTCATAAGGAGGCTTAGTGCCATATGTTAAATAGATGAGCAATAGGAGGCAGAGGCCCTGGTAACCCTGATGCTAAATGGGTATGCTCTTTACATGTTGATAGTCAGGGAGGCCTACAGCTAAGGTTACCATCAACGGTCACACTGTAGAAGCACTCATAGACACCAGAGCAGCCATATCAATGCAGAATATCAGCATACCCTTAGACCCGAAAGACCACCAATGTATATAGAGGGATGTACAGGACATACCACAGAAGGGTATTGGTCCTAACCACAACACATAAGGCTGGGAGGTACACCTGTGCGCCAAGCTTTCGCATGGGTGGGGGGCTCATGGAAGACAACATCATTGGTAGCGATTGTCTAACTAAGCATCAGCTTGTTGTAGTCTTAGTAATCAGTGTCTATGGAAAGTCAATGTTAAAAGGTTTAAACCAATTACTGTTGTGGAAAGTTATGCTTTAGCCTCTGTAAAATCAAGTGCTGCAACAAGTGTTAAAAGTTTAGAGACACGATTAAAGCATCCGAATTTAAGCAAGTTATACAGAATCATGAGATGGTATGGGCACAACTGGATGGATTGTGGACAGGTAAGTGACATAAGAATAGCTGTAGAAGGTCCATGTCTGGGGCACACTAAACAGTACCCGATACCAAAAGAGGTGGTAGAGGAATCAAACCAGTCATCCAACAGCTGTTGCAACAAGGAGTCATTAGGCTCTGTGCTCAATAGCTAATAGTCCCATCTGGCCAGTGTTAAAGCCAAATGGAAAATACTGCTGACCATCGAGTACTGTAATTTAAACAAAGTAACCCTCAGGTTAGCCCTGTTACTAGTTCCAATACTGAGATTTTTAACAAATTACAGCCAGAGAGCAAATTCTTCTCTGTCCTAGATTTGGCTAATGGGTTCTGGTCCCTGCCCCTCAAGGCAGAAGACCAGTATAAATTTGCATTTACTTTTGAGGGTAAACAGTACACATTTACTCGATTGCCACAGGGCTTCCACTCAGCACCAACCTTGTTCCACAGGTACATAAAACAAATTCTGGAGGAAGAAGGGTTGGGAGACTCAGTAGTTCAATATGTAGATGACCTCCTGCTGCAAAGTTCAACAAAGGAGGACCACCTAGTACTGCTGGATAGGGTACTAGGCTTATTGGAAAGAAAAGGATTAAAGGTAAATCTAGACAAAGCACAAATTGGTGACCAAAGGGTCACCTTTTTAAGAACCATTATTTCTCCCCAGGGGAGGCGAATAGACTGCCAGAATAGCACTAATCCAGACCCTACCATTACCAACTACCATTACTGGCTTAAGGAAATTATTGGGTATGACAAATTTCTGTAAGGATTATATCGAAGGGTACTCAGAGATTACAAAACCATTATGTAACACGTTAAAAAATGACCCAAAGGGCCAGTACAACCTCATATGGGAGGGAGAAGAGTTATACTGTTTTAATAAGTAAAAAAAAAGCATTACAAACAGCACCAACCTTAATACAAGCTGATTACTCAAAATCAGTTATCTTACAAGCCAATGCAACAGGTGACACCATTGTCGCTGTGCTGTTACAAAAATGAAATGGAAAGCCAGTACCAGTTCCTACCTAAACAGACAATTATCAGAGGTAGAGAGAGGGTTTAACGTATGCGAGAGAGCAGTCCTGGCCATTGCTTGGGCTGTACAAGCAAGTGAGGCAACCACTAGGTTTAACCCCATCATAATACAAACTACACATACCCCTTTAAAATTATTGTTAGAAAACAAAGTCAAGGGAGTTAGCCTAACCCGACAAGCAAGGTGGCTGTTAGCCCTGCAAGATAAAAACATTACCATTGAGAAATTGACAGTGCCACACATGTTACAGTACCTGGATTATCAGGGAGAGCCACATGATTGTGGGGAGGTTCAGCAAATAGCAGCCAGAGAGTCACCTTTTGTGGATGGGCATGGTGCAAATGGCTATAACACGCTTATGTGGACGGGTCAAGGTATTGGGAACAAGGAGTCCTATACGTAGGTGCAGCAGCGTATCATGACACCGGGTGTTACCACCTAGAGGATAAAAGGCCCATACACAAACAGTTAATACTCATAAAGCTGTCACCAGAGGACTCCTCCCAGTTCACAGAATTGGTGGCAATATACGAGGCCATCCTGGCAAACCCCAAAGGCAGGCTAGGCATACATACAGACTCATAGTTTGCAGTGGGATCACTTACTACCTGGTTACCCATATGGGCTAACAGAGGTATGAAAACAGCAACTGGGGAGCATGTCAAACACAGAAAACTTTTACAGGCCATATTAAAGGAGGGGGATGCAACGCCAGGAAGAATAACCATCATAAAGGTTAAGACCCATGTTGACTCTAAATATGCCACTCCAGCAGAATTAGGAAATGATAGGGCAGATAAGCTCGCCAAAATGGCAGCAAAAATGAGGGACCCCTGGAAAGGGATTCGACCAAAGACCCCCATTCACTTTGTACAAATTAAACCAGCCATCAAAGTGCTACTGCCAACCCATAAACTGTTACCCAAAGCAATTTGGAAGATTTACAAAGCCAGGACCCCTGGATTGTAAATAAATGTGCAAACAAAGGAGGACCCCAAAATAATTATAAATTTAAAATCAGAGACAACATCCTGTTTAGGCAGGAAGAGGATAAAACATTAAAATGGATACCTCCAAGTTAATTATATCATGATATTGACATGAAAACTACCGCTAGTGGCCATGGGGTCCAATAAAACCATGAAAATTGTCAAATCTAAATACTGGTGGTCTAACATGGCCAATACCATTGCAAACAGCCTACGTCGCTGTCTTATATGTTTGCAACAAGACCCCAAGAGGGCAAACCAAAATTACAGCCATTGCCCTTGGCAGATGGCCCCTGGGATGCATTACAAATTGACTATGTGGGGCCACTCCCAACAGCAAAGGGGGATATAAGTACATGCTGGTTATTATAGACATGTTTTCTAAATGGGTGGAGGCATTCCCCACCAAAAACAACACAGCAATAACAACGGCAAAAATCCTATATAACCAGGTGTGCACTAGGAGGGGCTTCCCCAGTATTATCGAATCAGACAGAGGCACACATTTTGTAAACCAAGTAATGGCCACAATGTGCCAAATAATTGGGGTCCAACAAAGACGTATCTGTTAGCACCCTTTGCAAACTGTGTGAGAGGCCTTTTGGCACCATGCAATTCTGCTTAAAGTTGGACCAGCATAACATTCTGTGGTGATTTGCATATGCAGCCCATGATGCTTTGCATTGTGGGGGCATGTGTGATATATTAAAACACTTGCCCTATCTACTGAAAAATTGTGCATACTCTATATACTGAAAGAAATATATTACATATTGAAATACATACACAGTATATTTCAAAAATCCACATACACTATATCCTGAAACAAATACATTATGTATTGGAATACATACACTATAGACTGAAAAAGCCACATACACTATATACCGAAACAAATAAACTATATATTGAAATAGACTACATTCTGAAATTACCCATCCCCCTTGAATGGCCTGCTCCTGCACTCATTTCTTGCTGGATTCAGGGAGCTGCTGGCCTGATGAGATGATGTCTAAAACTGCAGAGCAGAAAGTAAACAAAACAGGGCTATCTCTTATTTTGCTTCTTTATGAGGTTTTCTATCTTGGTTTATTATTTATTCTTTTAAATACTATAAGTGCTGCCCTCATTTACTATTAAAACACATTTGTATGGGAACTAATACTGGATAGTCCTAACATAAACATAGGGCTGCATGCATTTTTCCAAGTTAAATGTTTGATCAGATTTATGTGTTATTAATTACTGTTTAATCCAGCAACTTGTCTGAGCTGAATGCTTGAAAGCACTGCAGGAACTGTGATAGTGTAAGCCAAAGGCTTTTTTAGTGTACTCTGGACTATGTTTTGATTTTGTTTTTTGGTTTTATTTTAATGTTTTGTTTAATAAAAGTTTCTTGGTTAAGAAACAAAAATATATATTTTTCCTGTAGTCCCTCAGTGTCCAATTCTCATCAGGAGCTTAGCTGGCATACTGTATGCATATAATTTGCATGTTTCTATACTAAATAACTTTACTATGATGCCTCACTGGAGGCATTCACAGTCTGTTTTGGGGTTTGAGCTTCTCAAACTGTTTGATTTCTTTTTTTTTCCATAGAGATTTTTACCTCCTTAGTCACCCTGCGACCCACTTGCCCACTGACATCTGCAACCCAATCATCCACCTTCTCCAGGACTTACCTGTTCTAAAATTCCCCCCACCCCTCACACACACACAGCCCCCATGTTGGGGCCAGGAGGTGGAGGGCCATTGACAAGGAGACACATATTCAGACAGGAGCAGAGCCTGGTTAGCAGTGCAGAATCTGTGGCAGGTTGTTGGATCATTCTGCCATTGGGGGTTTTCTACCTTTGGTTTCATCCCCTTGGCAGCCAAGCATGCAATGATGCAATTGCATATAAAGGCACATGTTTGCTTTGTGCCTGCCTGAGCCCTCCCCCTTATGCAACAACTCCACTGCCCTGCCAGCCCTCATCAGCTAGGTAGATGTTGAAGAGTGGGGTGGTCAGACTCCCCCTTCCTGAGAGGAGAGCATTCCCAGAGATGCTCAATCATATCTCCCCAGCTAACATCTGTGCAACCCAGGTCCACCCCAAAACTGGGCCACTGGCATGGGAGGCAGTACAGTCACCACCAAGCTGCTAGGCCAGCCCACCAGACTGTGATTTTATAAGTAAATAAAGACAGCATTCATATGAAAGAAGAAGAAACAAAACCTGTATTTTAACTAGTTTGTTATAAATGTTTTAAGTCACATCACAATGTTTTTAAATTGGATAAAGGTTTTGCAAGCAAGATAAGATAGAACAATACATAAAGAGACAGATAAGATAACTCTTATATGTTTACTTTCTGCATCTTAAGAGGCATCGGGCAGGATTTTTAGTTAATTAGGGCCCCATTTTCAGAAGGTTAGCGCAGTGCTAAACATTACACTATGTGGGAACAGCATGTTTGGGGATGTCATATTCAGCATCCCCTGATGCTAACCTGATCATGTGCATGTGCATATGTACTACTATGGCCATGCAAATGAGTAATCCTCTCCTGCATACAGAGCACAGTGCTATATAAAAGGTTTCCTTCTTAGTAACCATCAGTACCTCCCCCTACATTTTATACTCAGCCTCTAGGTTTCTATGCTCTAGATGCTTGATTTTGCACTTTTTGGCTTTGAACCCGAGCTGCCATGTCCCATACCACTCTTCAAGTTTTCTAAGGTCCCTACTCAGTCTCTCCATCTGCACCTATCAATGCTATTACAGATTGTGGTGTCATCTGCAAAAAGGCACATCTTCCCTTCCAGTTCTTCTGTAATGCCACTTATTAAGACATTGAAGAGGACTTGTCCCATTACTGAGCCCTCCAGCACCCTACTGGTCACTCTCTCCTCATTGGGTGAATGCCATTTACCACCAGCTTCTGTGGCTGTGCACTATCTCAGGTGCAGCACTTAGAGTACGACTAATGACTGGCTCTGAAAATGGGGTCCACGTACCACTATAACAGGATTAGCACTGCACTGTGATAAACATGGCTGGTACTATTTAAAAACATTTTCTGTGCAGTGCTAACCTGTTAGCGTGACACTATTTTTTTCCCCCAGGATTACTAATTACAACCAGGTGCCCATACAACTGAGGGTTACTCTAATGCATATAAGGTGTACAAGTATATTAAATGCTTTCTGAAAGTGCTAACACACTGCCTGGTTAGTGCTAGTTAATGATTCTGGGAATCGTGTTTAATTGCACACACGCAGCCTGCCAGCAACTCACACACACACACACACACACATATATACACACACACACACACACACACACACACACTGTCAGTCCTGGACACAATAAAAAAAAATAATTCCTTGGTAGTCTGGTGGTCCCCCACTCACCTAATCCAGGTAGAGCTAGAACATTTATCCCTCATTCCTGCTGCTGTTATACTACACATATTTCGCAGCCTGTCTGGTGCTGGGGAAAACAAGTTTCGGCATTAGCGACCGTCTGGAAAATAACTAAAAATGGTAAATTTTGTATTGGGCCATCAGAGGAAAGAGGCTGCTAAAGAGTAGAGCTTCAGTGAAGACTCTTGGGGAAAAATACTGTGGACAGTCTGGGTGCCTTTTTTAGAAGCCAGTGAGGTGTTGAGGGAACCTCATGCATGTTAATTTTGGTTGAGGACAGTGGCTCCTGCCAATGGGAAGCTGCCAGAAACCTCCCAAGGGGAAAGAACTTTGATTTCTGAGTTCATTTCGGTGGGAGCCCCTCCACAGGGAGGGGGTCTTCAACCTCTAGGGAGAAGGTGGGGCTGCAGGGCTGTGAGGGGGGCTGTCTGGCGGCTGCCAGCGTTCTGTCTCCCAGAGCTGGTTGTGCCTTTCCCCATCTAGAGAGAAAAAGAGAGGATTTTGCAGGCAGCTCTGCAGAAAGGGAGAACTTCAGTATTCTGTTGCTGTGCAGAGAAATTGCACCACAGCAGTGAAAGTGTTCAGAGCAAAGGTTAAATAGATTGAGAAAAGGATTAAGGAAATGGATGGATTTGTGTCAAGAGAATGGGAGAAAGCCTCTTCAGTTTCATCTGTGCCACATCGGTGAGACACCAATGATCAAGGATTTCTGATGAGAGAAGTAAGAAAAAGTGTAAAAGGTTCTGTTTGACCCTGGCAAAGACAAGGCTGCCTACAGGAAAAGAGAAGACAAGGTTAAAGGACTGGTTTATGGTAGACAAACTGGACTGTAGAAAATGGATATGAAAACAGGATCAGAACCCAGGTTTTAAGAAGCTGAAGAGCAAGCCTCTTCTGTCTGGAGTTGACTAGCACCTGCACAGTGAGAAAAGGGACTTTCTTGATGTATTTCTGAAAAAGAGTTGCTGGACTTGTGTGTGAGCCAGAGCACAAGAGTGGCTGCTGTGCTGGAGGCTGTGGCGGCAGGGGGATGAGCTGGTGCTGTCTGCCTGGGTGCCTGCTGTCTGTTCCTGAGATGCAACAAGATGGGAGACTGTTGTGATAAACCCCTGGATTTTCAGACTCTGCACAGTCCCCCCCCCCAGAGCCTGATATTCAGGAAGGTAGCGAGACTGCTTGACTACACACCTTGCAGGTAATCGAGGAAAGAATGGAAATGATCTGAAGAATCCATCCTAAATGTGCCAGGTGGGAGCTTGCTGACCCCAATCAAGTGGGGCTACTGGCAACAAGGGATTGTGGGTTTGTACCTGGGTGCTGCGGTGCTCTGACCTGTGGGGAGCCGGGCCATGGGAATGCTTCCGTGTCTGGGTCCCTGTGGCTGGTGGGTCTTGTGTGATGCCTGCAGTGTGCCTCTGTAGGCCAGGGGGGAGATGGGCTGCAAGACCTTTGGTCATGCTGAAGATCCAAGCTGCAGCTTCTATGCCTTCAGTGTTAAGCACCAGGCCCGGTTCTACGTCTGCTGATCCATCTACCCCTTGACTTCAGTCATGTGTGCCATCTGAGGACTAATACAGCAGAGCCATGAGTGAGTGCAGGAACTGCCCGCACCTGGGGAATATGTATATAGTTATCTGTGTTCAAGTCCACTGGCTCTGAAAGCCAATTCAAGGTTTAAAAGCAATCAAGGGAACATATGGGGGCTGCTTGGTTCAGGTGGTGCGCCAGGCCCAGCCTACTAGCTGCACCTCAGGCCTGCAACTTGGCATTTAGGTACCTAGGGACAAAATTTGGGGCATCTTTCTGAACTATTAATACCTGCAGCAGTTAGATAGTCAGGTAGTTTGGTGGCTGCATTATCAAAACATGATTTGGGTTAAAATCAAAAGGGGGAATGCTGTTTGGGAAAATGTTAAATCTTTAAAATGCAAATTTAAAATGTTGCATAACCTCTATTCCATTCTACCCCATCCTAACCCTCCCTGTGAAAATAAATTATGTTGTTACTGTTTTAAAAAGGTCTGACTCAAAAGCCTGATTTTAGTAAGCATGTTATTATTAGAAATTAATGATGGACGATGTGGAATATGGGGATGTTCAATTCTGATAAGTCCATGTATGGGGCAACTGTTAGGGAGATGGGTTGGTACAACAATACAGGGGGTTGTACTGGCAGAGATCAGACCCACTTAAATGTACTCTGGGTGGCACTGCCATTTTCTTTATGATCTTGGGAAAGGACCCCCAGTAATATCAATTATGGGAACCCAGGCCCCTTAACCGTGGTCAGGCCTGCACAGCAGGTGCAGTGGCCTTCTATAGGATGGCGCCAGAGAGGGGCCACAAGCCATAAACACAGATTTTGGGTTGTTGTGGTTGTCTTAACCCGTGTTTCAACACAAATCACTTCCACACTGATGTCAGCGTGGGTTAAGGCAACAGTGTTGGTCTAAACCTGTGCTCGTACCTACCTCTGAGCAGGGTTTAAGCACAGTTTTAGAACATGGATTGTAGTATGGTTTTTACCATGCTACAATCTTAAATTTATTTACTGAAATGTTTCACTAGGAAGGGCACACTGAACAACAAGTTGCTCATCTCACAGTGCATCCTGGGGGATAGGGGGATGGGAGTGTACAGCGAAATTCATCTACATGACGCAGTAGAAGGTACATTATTGTATTGCAGCATACAGCAATTAAACATTAGCGACTACAGACATGAGTGCACAGAGCATACTAGCATGACATCAAGCAAAACATCATAGAGAATGAACATACATAGAACTAAACAGAAATAAACCTTTCAAACCATTTAACAGAGTTACAATGGTTTTAAAAAGCCCTAAGGCAGAATATTCAAGCTTTTTTTGTGAGTGTTAGACAGGTTATCAACTTGCTAATCCAAATCTGCACCTCCAAAGCAGGATAGTACTGCAAAGAGCCATATGATTGCTTGGTTACCAAGTCACTAGCCCATTTGTAAGTGGCCCTAATCCATCCTTGTGCACCTGTGTAAAGCAGCTGACAGCACCTTGCACATAGGCACATCGGCATGCTGGGAGGTTTGGGGAGGTGTAGTTATCCATTAGTGCAACACTAGTTACTGGTTCCCCAAACCAGGTGTTATGGGCTGTGAGTTTCTATACTCCCAGCACCTGGCCATGTCAAGCTACCACTAGCCCTGGTCCCCCACTGGTACTTGACATAACTGTCCAGATGTCCAGTGCTCCACCCCCCCCAAATTGCATGCCTGTGTAATAAGACATCTGTCCCATGCATCCAGCAGACCCCCCACCACTGATCAATTGGGCCCCAATCAGACACTTGATAAGATCAGTAATTCCTCTGTACCATTTGCCTGATATTCAGACCAGGGTTTCCCTCGTGCCCCAATCAGTAGTCTGGCAAGAGCTGTAATTCTTCCATACCATATCCTTGGTGTTGAGTGGTTCCCCTGCCCCATAAGTATGATATCTACCCCCCAACCAGCCCACCCAGTACCACTACAACTGCCCCCACTTGCCCCCAACCTATGGTGTACGGCGACCAGCACAGACCCTCCACTCACATCTACAGCAGCCACCAACTGAATGACAGTTCACAATCACATGCCTACTAAAAGCTGTTTCTATAGTAGGTGTGCAACCATGAACACAGAAACACTGAATTTGTCATCCGAAAAGGACGCTTGGTCTACCTAGTCTGCCTAGATGTTTCCTGAGTCATCTTCCTCCTCACATGCTGTCTGTTCCTCCCACCTTCCAGCCTCTTCTCTAATATACCACTGTCTCACACCACATGCTTGAAGCCCCTACTGTTTTAGCCTCCACCACTTCAGTTGGCAATCTGTTCCAGGCATCTACCAATACTTTCTCACATCTCTCTTACCCCCCCCAGCTTCATTGCATTCCCTCTGGTCCTGGTGCTCTTTCACATTTGAAAGAGACTCCCCTGGACCCTGTTCATTCCTGTGAGATACTTGTAGGCCTGTATCATGTCATTTTTCTCTTTCCTCTCTTCTAGAGTGTACATGCTGAGATCCCTCTGTCTGTCCTCTTAGGCCTTCTCATGTAAACCCTTCACCATCTTAGTTGCCCTCCTGTGGACTTCCTCCCCCCTGTCTATGTTCTTTCTGAGGTTTGTTCTCCAAGACTACATCGTACTCCAGGTGGGGTCTGGCAACACCACCTCCATCCTCCTGATGGAGATAGCCTCCCTACACACTGCAGCATCCCACTAGCCCTACCCACTGCTTTGTCACAGTGCCACCTTGAGGTCCTCATGCATAATACCCTCAAGATCCCTTTCCTGTTTATTGACTGTCAATAACCCCCTTACACCCCCATCCTATACTTAGCTCTTGGGTCCCTATGCCCTAGGTGCATGATTTTGCACTTTTTGGCATTGAACCCAACTGCCATGCTTTTTAACACTCCTCAAAATTCACAAGATCCCTGATCATTCTCTCCACCACTCCTGGGTGTCCACCCTATTGCAAATTTTTGATATCATCTGTAAAAAGACATATCTTCCTTCAGTTCTTTTTGCAGTGTCCCCTACATTCAAAAGGATTGGTCCCAGTACTGAGCCCTGTAGTACCCCACTGGTCACTCTCCCATCATTAGAGTGAGTGCCGTTAACCATCACCCTCTGCCTCTTAGCCATTAACTATCTGTACTAATTGGAAGGCTACAGCCTATAGTTCAAGGGAGTGGTGCAACAGGACACACCCCATTCAGCCCATTTAAGGACTGCTCTC
Organism: Neoceratodus forsteri; assembly: GCA_016271365.2. NCBI lineage: Eukaryota > Metazoa > Chordata > Ceratodontiformes > Ceratodontidae > Neoceratodus > Neoceratodus forsteri. Next base: position 767,066,383 of record CM057451.1, read on the forward strand.
TCACTCCACACACAAACATTTTTTTCTTGCCCCTCCATCCATCCCTCCTCCTCCTCCAGTGGCACACCTCTCTTTCCCGTGGGCTTCTTCCTAAGGTACCTTTAGCCAAAGGAATCACTCCTGTGGCACCTCAAGGGGTGGAACCCTCCTCTAGGGTTCCTTTCCTTCGTACCCATACAGGATGGTATATCCCATGGATAGAGAGGCGAACAGTCAAAGATTATCTATGTTAGACAAGCACGAAATCAGTTGCACAGGCATATTGAACCCAATTAACCATTTTAGATCCCACCCCTAGGCCTATATACCCCTTAGTTTCTTTATCAGCCTCCTGTGTGGCACAGTGTTGAAGGCCTAGCTAAACTCCAGATCAGTCATGTCCACTGCTCTCCTCTTATCTATTTCCCTGGTCATCCAGTCAAAGAAATCTACCAGATTCATTTGGCATGACATTCCCCATTGTGATTCTGTGCTGCCTGTGGCCTTGCAGCCCACTGGATTCAAGATACTCTAACAGTCTCTCTTTTAGTATGGATTCATTAATTTCCTCATGACTCAAGTAAGACAGACCAGACTATACTTGCTTGCCTCCTCCCTGCTGACGCTCTTACAAAACGGGACTATGTCTGCTCTCCTCTAGTCCTCTGGAACCACTATTGTTTCCAGTGAGTTGTTGAATAAGGCCATGAGTAGTGCAGCAAGCACCTCCCTGCCTAGTTCTCTTAAATACCCTTGGGTGTAACCATCCAGTCCTATGGTCTTGTCCACCCTAAAATTTGAATTCCCTTCAATAATACTCTTTCTTTTGAAAATAGACTTGTGTCCACTTCCCCCTCCAGTGTTCATGCTGCTCCTTGGTGGTCTGTCCACGTCTCTCTCCACTGTGATAAATGTGAAGTACATGCTCAGGATGTCTGCTTTTTCTGATCCCCCATGCAGTCTCCTTTGTCATTCTCCTTATTCTCAGAATCCTCCCTTGCCTTCCTCTCCTGGCTCATGTACCTGAAGATAGTCTGGCTCTTTTGATACCCTTTGACTATGCTTTCTTCTGTCTGAGCCTTTAATCCCCTCATTACCTTACCTGCTTCCCACTGTTTTACCTGTTACACCTCTATCGTCATTCTTCTGTGTTTCTTCATACCTCCCGAATGCCACCCTTTTACAAGCTTCTGAGTAAGGCTATTCTGATGTATCTCCCCATGTCAGTGAAGTCTGCCTTCTTGAAATCCAAAACGTTTGCCCTCATGTGACTGGACTGAGTCCCATTTCCCATGCTAAACCACACTGTGTGGTGGTTGCTGGATCCCAGTTGCCCCTCCACACAGGCATCTGTGTTCTGTCCCCCTTGGTCAGTATCAGATCAAGAATGGCCTTTTCTCTGGATCAAGCACAAGCTGCCTGAGACCTGCTCTCTGTAGGGAATCCAGGATGCTTCTGTTTCTGGCTGAAGCAGCTGCCTGAGTGGACCAATCTATGTCTGGCATACTGAAATCCCCTAGCAGCAGGACTTCACCTTTTGTTGTCATAGTGTGTATTCCATCTACAAGCTCCCTGTCCACTTCTTCCCCCTGTGCTGAAGGCCTGTAGATCAACCCTGTGCATATTGTTGAGCCTTTGCCAGGTTTAAGGGTGACCCACAGTGCCTCATCCTCCCCCTGTCTACCCTGCACCTCTGTCACATTTATACCCTCTCTGACGTACAGGGACACACTCCTCCTTTTACCCCCCATCCTCCTGAACAAAGCATAACCCAGTACATCAATGTCCCATGATTAACAGTGTACCATGTCTCAGTAATTGCTGCTATGTCCAGGTCGTTTTACTATCAATGCCTCAGGTCTGGGATTTTATTTCCCAGGCTGCGGACATTTGTTACCATGTCTTCCATGTTTGTATCTTATCCCCCTTCTTTCCATGCTGCTGCTTTCCTGCTTCTTTCCCCTCCCTCCTCTGCTTCCCCCCACCAGTTGTCTTTCTCGTGTGGCCGAGAATTCACTGCTTCCATTCTTCTTCTTCTGCTTTCAGTGTCCCAGACTTCAACTCATTTTCCTGCATGTGCTCGGGGGTGTGATACTAAGCCATCTGACCTTCCACCCTTCAGCCAGTTTAAATGCTTGTCACTGAAGCATTCAAACTTCTTACTTGGGTCCCCTTCCCTGACGGATGCAGGCCATTATCTTTATATAGGCTTGCATCCACTCAGGTGGGGCCCCAGTCCCCCATGAAACCATAACCCTCCCTTCCATGCCATTCCTTCAACCAGGAGTTGAATTTCTGGATGTGGGGTACCCTAGCCTCTCCTCTGCCATGAACAGGTAGCACCTCCAAGAAGGAGACAGAGTTTTCTACTTGCTTCAAGCTCCCCCCAACTTCCTGAAATCCTTTTGGATTCTAGCTGCTTCCACTTTGTCTCCTACCAGGTCATTCATCCCCAGGTGGACAATAACATCCATTTCATCCCTCCTTGCCATTACCCTTGTGATCCTATTGATCTGCTTCTCATCCTGCCATGCAGTGCTTTCTGAAATGCACTGTACCTCCCTGTCCTTCCTGCTAGGTTTCCCTAACTTTACTCCTCGGACAACTGAGTCCCCCACCAGGAGACACTTCCTCCTCCTCTGGGATTCTCTTTTCCCCTTCCCTGGTGCTGCATCCTGGAAGATCCACCCATTCTCCTTGGTCTCGGATGTGGGTGCCATTGTGGAGCTATCCCACTCCTCCAAAACAGTGTAGAAATTGCTTAACCAGACTGGCTGGGGGATGTGCTTCAGACACCTTCATGGCCACTTCCCTACAGTACCATAATGGTCCTATTTTCCTCCTACCTTTGTTCACTTCCTTCATGCAGATGCTGGTTGCCTTCCCTATGCCTTTACTTAATTTTCTCCACTGTTCCTCTACCCCTCTCTGACAATCCTCCGCTGCAAGACTGCTTCTGAACCAGTCTTCCATTACTTTAAAATCCAACCTACTAAAGTCCAGGACCCTTGTCTTTTTGTGGCTTGCCTCTGCACCCATCTTAATGTTGAATCACACTGTACAGTGATCACTGGTTCCCATTGGATAGCCCACTGTGACATGACTAGGCACTATCACAGCCTCCAGTAGGACAGGGATTCAGATGAGCAAAGGGAGACAGCATGTCCCAAATAGGATAGCACCTTTACCCCATGAGTCATTTTCAGCTCTCAGCATGCTAACTCCATAGGGCAGGAACGGTGCTAATGGGACATCTGCTGAGCCATATGGGCTAACTAACATCTCTGCACAATGCCTCTGTGCATAATTGCATGCAGGAATTGTACAGAGCAGTGCCAGCCCCCACCTCCTGATCACCATTCAGATGCCCCTGATATTACAATAAAATGATCCCTGTTACCTAGTAGTTCCCCCCAGTCACATTCAGATGATCCTGATTAGTAAAATGATCCCTGTCATCTAGTATTTCCCCACCCTCAATCACCATTCAGATGTTCCTGATTAGTATATTAAGAGGATCCTTGGCATCTAGTTCACCATGATTGCAAGTCTGTGCCTCCTCCCAACTCCACCCATTAAGGTCCTTCCACCCCTCTCCCATGGTGGCCCATAAATTACCCCAGCTGCCAGTTCCTCCAACTGCAAAGTGACAGGCCCAGCCCTCTGCATGCCACCTCAGCTTGACTCACTTTCTGATGACAGGAGTGAGCACACACCTACCAGAAACAGATGTTCTACAGTAGGTGCACACTCACCCCTTCTCACTCAGACAGTGGCTAGGAAAGATAATGAACTGAGAGGCTGTACCGATCACAGTCACAGGAGGTGGCTGCAATCTTGGGTAAATGGGGTGCCAGTGGGAGGGTGAAGGACCTGTTGATGGCTTTAGGAGGGGGCTCAGATTTGCAACTCGGGGTGGGGCTACTAGATGTCAGGATCATGGAAAATTAGAAACACAGAAACATATAAATGACGCAGAAGAAAACAATGGTACATCCAGTCTGCCTCTAGTTCCCTATTAAACCTCAGGACCTACTGTCCATAGGGTACTAGCCTTCACTATCCACTCCCCTGTTCTCCTCCCTACTACTGTCAGCCTGAGTAACCATTATATCCTTCACTTTGTCACAGCCATGCTTGAAACCATTTATGGTTTTGGTGCCTGCCATCTCGGTTGGCAGACTAGTCCACATTTCCACCACCATTTCTGGAAAATAAAACTTTCCAATATCCCTCTTGAACCTCCCTCCCATCAGTTTATACTTGTGCCCCCGTGCCCTTGAACTGTTACTCATGCTAAATAGTTCTTCTCCGTTCATCTTTTTATTTCTTACAGGAACTTGTAGGTCTCTCTCTTATCACTCCTCTCTTGTCTGGTCTCCAGTGAAGACAAGCTCAGTGCCTTGAGCAGATCCTCGTAAGATCTGTACTGTCAGGTCTGAATCATACTGATCACCCTTTGTTACACGGTCTTCAGCTTGTCCTTATCTTTCCTGAGGTCAGGTCTTCAGAACTCTGCACAGTACACCAGGCGCAGCCTCACCAACGATCTATAAGGAGGCAGTAATACCTCTTTTCTTTTACTATCAGAACCCCTCCCAATACATACTAGTTTCCTAGTTGCCTAACTAGAGGCCTCACTGTACTAGCTTGATTGTTTAAGGGAGTCACTAATGATGACTCCTAGGTCCCTTTCCTCAGCTGTAGTGCTCAGCTCTACCCCTCCTATCCAGTATTCTGTCCTGGGGTTCTTGTTCCGTAAGTGAATCACCTTGCACTTTTTGGCATTGAATTTCAACTGCCAAACCTTAGGCCACCTCTTTACTCTTTGCATGTCACTCTGCAGTTTCCTACTTCCTCCGTCACTATCTACCCTCCCATGAGTTTGGTGTCATTTTCAGAGACACAGCCCCAGATTCATTCTCAAACATTGTTGATGAGCGTATTGAAGAGGATAAGACTCAGGATGGATCCCTGTGGCATTTCACCCATGACCTCCTCTCTTCTGATTTAACACTATAATCACAACCCTCTGCTGCCTGTCTTTCAACTCAAAGCCCCTCATCCCCACCAAAACACTGCTTATTTTTTGGACCTCACCCCTTGCACTGTGACCTGAGCCACTTGATTGGTGCCCTATCTCATGGCCTCCTGCATTGACTCCATGCTAACATATTTCAAAGAAAATTCCCTTGAAATATGGGACTGCCATGCACCCCCAGTGCAGGATATGAGAAAAGGTATCCCACCTCCCCAGATCACGTCCAAACTCATAGCTTGCTTGCAAGTGCATGATTTGGTCTGGTCAGAAAATAAATATAACCCATCCCCATGACTTCCAGAGGTATCATCACCTCCATAAATGTGTACCAGGACACAAGGCTTGCTAAAGGCAAATATTTACAACCTCCTTCAGTGCCAACATTGGTCACTTGTCTAAATTTTGAAGGTTGCCACACTTCTTCTCCCTCCCACCAATCCATTTGCCTGTCCTCAAAGTGGGTAACACCCCTATTTCTAACCCCTCCTTCATCACCACAGAGGTTTAATTCCTTTTTTTATCTCCTGCACCTCCTCTCTCCTCTCTCCTTTCCTCCCTCTCCCCTTCCCTGCCTCCCTCTCACCCCTGCCAGTCTGCATGACAGTTATCTCCTTCCTTCTCCCTATTTTTCTTCTCTCTAGTAACTCCATCCTCCATCACCAACACCCTTTCCGCCCTTAACCCTTCCAAGGGTAGGAGCCCAGATGGCCTGGATAGCAAGCTGCTCCATATCTCTGCTTCTGTAATCTCCTCCCCATTGGCTGACCTCCCTAACCTCTCTTTCTGCTGTTCCTCTGTCCCTACTGACTGGAAGACTGCCACTGTTACTCCTCTTCCAAAAGGTGGTGACCCATCTTCTACTAACAGCTACTGACCCATTTCTCTCCTCCCTCCAAAATATAGGAACAAATTGTCTTGTCACAACTCTCTCCCTTTCTGGACTCCTCTTCCTTCTTCACCCACTACAAGTCTGGCTTCCGCAAGAACCACTCCACCACCATCTCCCTGCTCAGGCTCACCAAATCCATTCACAATGGTATGGATCACAGCCTATTCACTTCTGTTATCTTCATCGATCTAGCCAGAGCGTTCAACACTATCTCCCACCCCAATTATTAGCCAAACTCCAGGCTGCAGGCCTCTCCAACTTAGCCATTGATTGTTCCACTCTAAGCATGGGTAGGTCCCAGGCAGTCAAATTGGTGACCCCTCTTCTCCTGCCTGTATCCATTGGGGTCCCACAAGAATCTGTGATAGACCTTCTACTTTTCTCCATTTTCCTTTATGATCTCCTCTCCGTATACTTGTCTGCATCCATTCACATGTACATGGATGAACGGTCCTCTTCACAGCAGGCCCACAGACTCCAGCTGGACTTGATCAAGTTCAGCCCTGACTGTGCAAATCAGCTTTTCCTCAATGCCAAGAAGACTGCCTCCATGTGCTTTGGCACAAGGCACAGACTGTCTAGGCTCCCTTCCCTTCCTACTTTCCATACCCTGGATGGCTCCACTGTGGAAGATGTTACAACCTTTAGGTATCTTCGTATCTGGCTAGACCAGCACCTAAACTTTTCTGAACAAGTGGATTCTATAGTCAAAAAGCTGCACCTCAGTTTGGTGCACTTTACAGGAACTGTGACTGTATCCCACCTCCAGCATACCGTGCTATTATCCAGAAATTATCCTCGCAATCTTTGACTATGGTGATGTGGTCTGCAGCACAGCCCCAGTCACTACCCTTGCCAGACTGGACACACTCTTCAACTATTTCTGCATTGCACTCTCAACTGTCCTCCTAGGACTCATCACTGTTCTATGTATAAATCTTTCTCCTTTTTCTCTTGTGGACAGACACCATGCCCACTGTACCAGCTTTGTGGCAAATTCTGGTTTGTTTCCCTACCATCCTACCTCTGTCTCCCCACCCCCACAGCCATACCCTCACAAGCTCAAATGTTCAAACCTAGCGGTCCCTTCAGTCTCCATGACCATCAGCAAAGCTGCGTTCAGCCACTGCTTCCCTAAAATCTGGAACCCCTCACCCCAGCCATTCACCAATCTCCCTCCCTGGATCCTTTCTTGCTACTTCAGAAGTCTCACCCCTCCCTCCACTTGCTCCTAATTTTCCTCCTGCTCTCCTATGACTTGTTTCCAGTTTAGGTTCAGCTATAATTTAGGCACTTATGCTCCCACTCTGGGCATTATGCACAAATATTTACAACTAGTGTTGATTTAAACTGCTCTGTATTTGATTGCCAGCCTGTTTGTGTCTCCTGACTGTGCTGTATATGCATTGTCGATTGTTTGCTTGTCACTCAAGTTCTCACATCTTGCATGTATTATTTCCAATGTAATTTGCAATTGGGTACCACTCTACTCTCCTCTGTTAATGGTCTTCCACCATGTATGTTATGTGTTTTGAACTCTTGTGCTACCTAAGCCCCACTTGTACAAGTTCCCCTTCCCCCAGGATGCATCTGGAAATGAGTTCCCAGATTAGTATTCCTTTCTTGGTGAAACTTTTAAGTATGTAAGTAAGTAAATAAATAAATAAATTCTATACCCATAATATTATAATAATTGGTTCATCTGAATGGCAATTTTGGGAGGGGGGCACTAGACACCAAGGATCATTTTACTATAATAACTGGAGCCATTTAAACTGTGATCAGGGGTGTGGAACCTTCACATGCCAAGGATCATTTTTGTATACTACTTAGGAACATCAGAATGGTGATCAGGGGTAGGGTGACAATATGCACCACTGTGTGCTCAAATGAGGGCAGGATTTTGAAGGTAAACAGTATTGCAATTTCAGTTGTTAAGCACTTTCAAAACCTTTTATATAGCACTGTGCTCTGTATGCAAGAGGGATCCCTCATTTGCAAGGCTGTAGTAGTACATATGCACATGCATATGATCAGGTTAGCTTCAGGGCTGCTAATATATGACACCTGTTCAACCATGCTGTTCTCCCACATGGCACAATGTTAGATGTTTAGCACTCCACTAACCTTCTGAAAATGGAGCCCTAATTGACTAAAATCCCCTGCGATGCCTCTTAAGATGCAGAAAGTAAACAAAAATTGATTATCTTATTCTGTATCTTTATGTATTTGTTTATGTTATTTTTCTTGAAAACTTTTATCCAATTTCAAAACATTGTGATGTGTCAATATTTATAACAACTGTAGCTAAAATACAATTTCTTTCATCTGAGTGTTGTTTTATTTACTTATAAAAATACAGTCTGGTGGGCTGGCTTAGCAGCTTGGTGGTAGCTACTGCCTCCCATGTCAGTGGCCCAGTTTTGGGGAGGACCTGGGTCAAACGGGAGTTAGCTGGTGGGAGAGATGATTGAGCATCTTGGGAACTGCTCTCCTCTCAGGAGGGGGGAGACTGACCACCCTGCTCTTTAACAGCCACCTAGGTGAGGAAAGCTGGCAGGGCATCAGAGTGGCATAATGGGCAGGCTCAGGCAGCCATAGAGCAGTACTTGCCTTTAATTAGATTGGCATCATTGCATGCTTGGCTGCCCAGGGAATAAACCAAAGGTAGAAAACCTCCAATGGCAGAATAATCCACCAACCTGCCACAGGATTTGCACTACTAACCAGGCTCTGCTCCTATCTGAATATGTGTCTCCTTGCGAATGGCCTTCTCCCTCCTGGCCCCACCACGGGGGTGGTGGAGAGGCCATGGGAGATCTCAGAGCAGGTAAGTACTGGTGATTTTGGGTGATGGGGATGGACAGGTCAGTGCACAAGGGGGTCAGTGGGTGACCTAGAAGATAAACATCTCCATGGAAAAAGAAATAAAACAGTCTGAGAATCTCAAACTCAATAACACAGTCATACCATATAAACAGCGTAACTATACACTTTGCGGCTAGACCAGTGCAGGTTTATTAGTGGAGATCAAGTGCCTGGCAAAGCTCTGTCCACCTTGCAGTGCTCCGCAGATATGTAATGGGGAGGCTAGGAACTGTGAGTGCCAGCAGTGAGGCATTACAGTGAAGTTATTCAGAACAGAAATGTACAAATTATGCATATGCCAACTGAGCACCTGATGAGAATTGGTCCATGAGTGATTGCTGCAAAGCATATATATAAAAACTAAATCAAAACTAACTCAGTAGAGTACAAACTAGGAAAGCATTTGGCTTACACTTTAACAGTTCCTGCAGTGCTTCCCAAGCATTCAGCTCAGATAAGATGCTGGACTAACACAGTAATTAATTACACATAAATCTGATCAAAACTTTAACTTAGAAAAATGCATGCAGTCCCCTATGTTTATATGGTATGACAGTGATATGTTGGGACTATCCTAAGTATTAGCTTCCCATACAAATGTGTTTTAACAGTAAATGAGGGCAGCACTTATTTGAAAGAATAAACTACAGCATTTTAAATTAGTTCTAAAAGTTTATTGTCACATCACAATGTTCTGAAATTTAATTAAAGGTGCTAAAAACCAAGATGGAAACCCCATAAAGAAGCAGAATAAGAGATAGCCCTGTTTTGTTTACCTTCTGCTCTGCAGCTTTAACATCCTCTCACCAGGCCAGCAGCTCCTGAATGAAACAAGAAATGAGTGCATGGGCTGGCCATTCAAAGGGGAAGGGTAATTTCAGAATGTAGTCCATTTCAGTATATAGTTTATATGTTTAAGTATATAGCGTATGTGGATTTTTCAGTCTATAGTGTATGTATTTCAATATATAATGTATCTGTTTCACCATGTAGGGTATTTGTTTCAGTATATAGTGTATGTGGATTTTTTAAATATACAGTGTATATATTTAAATATGTAATATATTTATTTCAGTATACAGAGTATGCAAAATTTTCAATAGATAGGTAAGTGTTTTAATATATAGGCAAGATTCACAAAAGAGATGCACTGGGTGCAAATGAGATGCGCCAGCACAAACATGATGTGCCCACCAAATGCAGACTGATGCACAAAGGGATGCGCCATGCACAACCCCACTGTGAATCGGCAGGTAAGGGTATGGCACAAGTGGAGATGTGCCAGTGCATCCTGGATGCACACAGCCTCCCAGGGGAACAGAACAGTGAATACGGAGCAACCCAGCAAGGCATGTGGGAGCAACAGGTGACAATGCAGTGGGACAAAGGTGAGAGGGACACACAACCAAAAGGATAAACCAGAGTGACCAAGGGCACAACAGTGGCAGAATCAGGCAGAATACTAAGAATGGGCATACAGAACAACACCCAGAAGCACAGGGCACACCCTACACAGGCCCATGGCAGGCACACAGAACAAGTAAACTGTCGCTGGCATGGTTCCACACAATAGTTTGGGAAAGCAAGCAGCAAGGTAGTGGCCACTGGACCAGACCAACACCACAGGTGGCCAAGACTGTGGCCATGTGGGAAGCCACACAGGGTGGCACCATGGCAAATGTAGGGTGGCACACAGTGCCACGACAGTACCACACAGCCAGTTCAGACCCCCAACCATGGGACACCGAACACAGGGCTACAGACCAATAGTGCAGCAGTGCAATGTATGCATGCCACAAGCTGTACACACAGACCAGGGGCACAGACATGAGTAGCAGGACATGAGGCCCACCCACATGCCACAGGCAACAGTGGGTTCACACAGAGGCTGAGAGGGCAGGGGAAGCAGACCATGCAAACACAGGAGCAGACAGGGGTAAGGCAGCAAGGGGACAGTGAAGAGCTGGAGACAACAGAAATCCCAGGCCCAAAGAACAGTGAAGGACCACAGACAATGTGTCAGATAAGAAAATGTTTAATAAAAAAATTTAAACAACAACAATATATACATAGGTAAACAAAACTATATACGGGTCTATGTAGAACAAGGGATGGGGTGTGAGGGACTATGTACATCAACAACAGGTGTGAAATAGGGTGGAGCAGACAGGACATGGGGATGGGCATAGGGGACCTGGATAGCAGCATATGTAGGAGGGAGGTCAGAAATACACTCTGACAGTAGGAAACACACTATGTACAATATATACAGTTAAGGACATGGCTGTGAGATATGTCCATGCACCCACTGGTGGCCATGTGCCAACAGCAGTTGCACATAAAACAACTGCAATTGTCCTCATCATCTACCCTGTTGCCGCAGAATAGCTGCAATGTCTCCCTGATGGCCCTCTGCACACCGGGCCCCTACATCGGGTGCGAGGTCCCAGAGGCTGTCTATGTCCTGCCACACTGTGACCATCCTGGGGACCTACAGCAGGAACACAGAGAACATACACTAAGTGCCATTGCAGACACACAACCCACACAAAGCAGAAGCCCACCCCACCCGACAGACACTGCATCCACAAGATAGTCTCCTACCTGCACTCATACGGCCACCATGTCATGTTCTGATTGTGGCCACCCCGCCTGCATTATTCAGCAACCTCTGTGGCTCACCACCTGGCTTTCAGCCCTGTAGGACACAAAAGACAGAGACCGCCATCAGTAGACATGACATGCCACAAACACCCCCCCAACACCAGTGTGGGCTTGCAGTGATGGTGTAAATGGCCACTGCAACACCAACGAATGGCTTGCCAATGTGCAGCTGTGCACAGCACCCTGTCCTGAGCCCCAAAAGTGCCCAGCCATGGTTATGCACTGCAACCGGTGGTCCCATCCCATGTGTTACATAGTGTACCTGTCCCACACACACACACACCACCGCAGAGTGGCCCACCCCATGTAGCATGCATGACAGGACACCACAGGGCAGGTGCAGCCACACGCAAGTGTGCATGTTGTATATTGCCCATGTGAGTGTGATGTGTTGTGTGCCATCTCCATCCCACAAGCACCTGTGCCGCACATGTACGTGTGATACATACCTGGGTGTGGGCACACCCCGCGCGCATGCTCCCTCAGCTGCTCCAGCCGAACACCGTCTCTCCACCCGAGGTCACCATACCGGTGCCTGCACTGTTCCCCTCTGCAGGAAACACCCGTGCGGCGCACCAGCTGCCATGCAATGTCAGCCTACACCTGTGACCTGGGCACCAGCAGGTCCTCACACCCAAAAAGCTGGCCTTGTACCCACACCACCAGGGCCACCAAGTGAAGCAGTTCAAGGTCTGACCAGTTCATGGCCCTTGGACCTGACCTCCCATCTCTGGGCATGTCTACAGTGCAGTGTCACAACAGTGCAGTATATGAGACCTGTGCTACTGAGCAGCCTAATCATGCCACACGAACCACTAGGCCATGTGTAGTCCCCCATGCGCAGCAACGTGCAGTGCGATTGGTCAGTCATGTGCCCACAGGCACATGCGCAATGTGCAATGTTATGGCGGGAATGCGGTTCATGGGTCATGACCGGGTCATGCATGGGCAGTATGTAGGCATCTGCCATGATGTGTGTGTTATGCATCATCGTGCATCGTGCCTGTAATGTGCAGTAGCACAATGCCACACAATGGCATGTAACACGTGATCAGCTTACAACCATGGACAGGTCTCATATTGTGCATCGTGCAGGTGGATGTAATGCGCGTACAGATGGCACTGCATGATGTGCACTATATGCATGTCCGCAATGCGACTGTCAGGCCGATCGTGCATATGCATTGTGGTGGCAGATGTACAGCAGACACAGCGCATGTGCACAGAATATGCCCATGCACTTGCACCCCATTCAGGAAGATGTCCCGATCGCAACGCGCATGCGCGGGTAATGCTCTGTTCGGAAATGCGCCCAATGCAGCAGATGTACCATGTAGATTGAGATGAGCTGACAGCAACTATGCAATTCACAGACAAGGCACCCAAATCAGCCTATTAATGTATTCAAGGGCATCTCAGCTGTTTAACATCTCATTATCACTGCCCCAGTCCTCATTTGCATGCCCTGAGCCATAAATACTCCTAACTCAGAACACACTGAGAACAGGTGACTGAGAGGTAGAACAGCCCTGAAGGTGGGTACTATCCATTTGTACATCTGTTTACATGTTTTTTGGTCTGTGTTGTGCACTGGGCAAACGCTGCATGGAGTCAGGCACATCCTAGGGGAGGTTGTGGATATTACAGCCACTAGACTGTCACACAGACCCAGCTGTATGGATGGATATCCATGATTACTGTTGCCAATGCCCATGTTGACATGGCCGGTGGAAAGCCTGTTGCTGCTGTCACATGTGCAGGGACACCTGCAACACAACATGCTGTGCCGCACACTGTCCCACAGGCTGACAGGAGGGGGGGCACTGTCAGCAATGGTGCCTGCATGTACAATGCAATGTGCATAGTGGCAGTGATGTGCAGCTGACTGCATGTGCACATGATCATGCATCACAGATGACAGGTCCATGGTCGTGCCGCAGGACATGGTGTGTCCGCCACACACGCCAAATGCAGCCCAGACAGCTATGACACACCATGTACCCCCACACAGGTGCAGTGCCCACAGGCCCTGTCAGCCAGGTACTGATGTGCTCACCTGCATCCACTGTATGTCATCATGTGCACTCGGGGATCGACATGTGCATGCCTAATGACTGTCTGTACCGTTCCACAGATACCACAATGCCTGGAGAAGACAGTGACACCAGCAGGTGGCAGCCAAACTTCACCAAGGATGAGGAGCAGGCCCTCATCGAGGCCTACAACAATAGGTGGGGCATGCTGACGGGCAGGGGCGGCAGCCATATGGCACAGGATGAGGGCTGGGAGGTGGTAGCCTGGCACGTGAATGCCATTAGCAAATTCAACAGAACCCATCCTGGAGTGTCAAAAATATCTTAACGATGGGAAGTGTAGTGCAAAAGAGAGGGTGGCCCACATTGAGGCATTCCTGTGGTGGACTGGGGGCAGGACGCAGGATGATATCTGCCTGCATCCCAATGAAGAGCTACTGTTGGCCACCATATCCCGAGCCACTGTGCAAGGTGTCCCTGGTGGGGGTTCCAGACAGGTGGCAGTCCATCACAGCACTGTGAGTATACATGCACAGGACACGTGTCTGGTCACGTGTGTGCCTTGGCCACCATGACTGTCCCAGTGTGTTGTGCCTTGGGTCTGTGGTAACAGGGGTTGTATCATGAGTGGTGGCTGCACATGCTTGGAGCCTGCCACACAATGCATTGCCTGACATTCCATGGGGTGGGCACATGCGGTGGGCCGTGAATCAGGCTGCTGGGACACACACATTGTTGGATGGGCTTGCTGTACCTGTGCCACACAGGGTCCAGGTGACAATGGCCTGTCACCACACAGTACCAGTCACAGCATGAGCATGGATGGCATTGCAGTATGGGCATTGCACAGCCATGCAAGGGACTGTCATGCGCAGCCATGGCACAACATTGTGGTGCACTGTACATGTCTATTTGTCATTCTGTATGCCAATGTGTCATCCTTTGCAATAACCTTGATCTCCCTCTTCTGTTCACAGCTCCTTCATGCCTCACTGGTGCAGTCATGGGCACAGCTGCTCAGGATGTCCTTGTGGGTGATCATGCAGGCCCGTCATACAGTGCTGTGGGGACTGCAGTGGATGACACAGTCCCTGCTCCATCCACTGCACCAGCACCACTTGCACCAACCCCAGTGATGGCAGGCCCATCAGGCCCTTCTGTCACTGCCGCCACTGTGGCCAGCAATGGCACCACATGACTGGAGGGTCTACTGGGTCTGTCAGATGATGACCTTGCAGATGCAGTGGACATCGCTGATGCCGTCATTGTGCTGGCAGCTGGCATGCAGGGGGCGTACAGCAATGACCTTGTGGATGATGATGCCACTCAAATAGAGGGGGACATGGCAGACAGTGGGGCCTGCAGCACACAGGTGCCTGTGCAGGTGGCCCCTGATGCCAGAGATGGCCTCACTGAACATGGGGTGGATGTGGGGACCACACAGCCACCCATGGCAGTGGGTACTGTGCCCCCCACATCTAGTCCAGGTGCGTTTGCTGGGCCATCACAGGCATCCCAGTCAGGTGATGTGGGACATGCATGCACTATTGGAATGTGACAACACCAGCTGTGGACGGATGGGGCCAAGCATGGCCAAGTCCCGCCCATGTTGCAGCCTGCTGTGGTGCCACCACTGCCCGCAGCAGGCTGGTCCCCTTGCACGTCATCGATGCCACCATGATCCCTCCCATGATGACAGCATTGAGGCACATGTTCACAGCTTGCATGACACCATAGAGGGGATTGCGGCCCAATGTGCGGAGTTCAGGAGCCTACAGAAGGCAATAGTCCTGGAGCATGAGTCCACGGCTGCCTGGTGTGCACAGATTTTGACAGAGGCATGCTTTATGTGGGTAGACATGACTGCAGCATTGGAGCAGATTGCAGCCACTGTGGAGGTAGTGTGTGCATCCGGTACACACCATGGCCATCGGGCATCCAGCCAGACACCCAGGAGCACCTCCCACACACCCAGGCAGCAGCATCAGGTGGACCATTGCTGCTGATGCTGTCGCCTCACATTGCACCGGCCATGGTCTCCGGCACAGACATGGCTTGCTGGGCATCAACACCAATGAGCACCCATTCATGGTCTCATTGCAGTACCCCTACAGGGGTGTTGGGTACACCCCCTGAGGCTGGTGGTGCTGCAGTGGCATCAACCGTCATGGCAAGGGCTACCCACTTCTCCGGCAGCCGTGGTGCCACCCATTGATGTCCTGTCCCCGTTCCAATGTCGGCTGCACATTCCTCCGCTGTGTCCCCCACACCTGGCCAATGTTAACTGGGGTGAAGTGTGTGGCAAGCACCTGCCCCAGTGCATTGCCATTGTGGGATCCCTGTGCAGTGCCCCTTGCTTGTTTGTGTGTACCACTGTTGTGCCATGTGGCATGGGCATGACAAGTGTGGTACAGTGTCTGCTGCACCTGTGTGCTGGCAGCAGTGCACACTGATCCATGTCACCCCTGGCACTGTCATAGTGGCACATGTGTGTGGTGCATGCTGTCTGTGTGTGTGTGTGTGTGTTGTGTGTGTGCACCACTGTTGGACTGTTTGTGTGTTGTGCTATCATAGTCATATTCCTTAGACAGGTCAGAGAGAAGAATGAGAACATTTTTCAAAATCTAGAGTTAAAGCATTGTGGAAACATTGTTCTTTTCTGCATTCAGGCTGAATAAGAGGTAATTCCAGGGTCTTCCTAATAACATATTGACTGCTTGTGCTTTCTTAATAAAATATTTATGATTCATACAGGATGTTAAAACATTCAATAGGTAATAAGTTTACATATGGAGTATGCATAACTAGCCTGTATTCAGATGATTCCCTTAAAGTTCTGCCTTGTGTTATAGCTCTTTATCTTGATTTAGTTTAAGTCATCACTAATACCTTTTTTTCCCAATTGTTTAACCACGTGAGACACACTAAGCTGAAAGCTTGTTTTCAGGTGCAACCTGGGAGCACAGGGAAGTTAAGTGACTTGCTCAGGGTCACACAGTATGCAAGTGGGGGCTGTGGATTCAAACCCAGGTCTCCAGATTTGCAGCTCAGAGCCTTAAACCACTGCGCGCTATACTGCCTCCCGCTTATGAGCGTTATTTTGGGTATTGTTTTTCTTCTTCTTTCTTCTTTCTTTCTTTCTTTCTTCTTTCTTTCTTTCTTTCTTTCTTTCTTTCTTTTTCTTTCTTTCAAAATGTTTCACTCATTTCCAGGTGTTTTCTGGGTGTAGAGGATGAGGAAAATCATATACAGCAAGCACAATATAGCATATAGAATAATCGTTAAGTAAAGAAAAATTGGATTAACATATGTACAGAGTATGAAGGAAACAGATTGCCAGGGCAAAACAAGTGGGAGGAAGAGAGTCAAGAACAGTTACAAGAGGGAGAAGAGAAGTCACAGAGAGAGGAGCCGAGGAGGCAGAACAAATTGACAGGGAAGGAGGACCAAAGTTTAGGAAAGCGTTAAGAGAAAGCAGATTGACCAGCAGTAAATTTTCTATAAGGAACAGTGAGGAAATGGGAAGTATTATTGCGAAGAGGATAGTAGGATGTCAAGGGAGAGGATTAGAGTGAAGTAAGATAGGAAGGAAGGGAACCAAATCAGAATTTAAATATAACAGAGGTACAATGGGAAAGGCACCTGGCATCAAGAGAGGGGAGTGAAAGGGCAGAGTAGAGTGAGAACTGGTGGGTTCATGGGGACTAATCTAAAGCAAAACAACAAAAAGAGTTGAAAAAGGGGTCCAGTCTGGCAAGGGAAGATTTGAGGTCTCCCACAGTGGACTAATAAATCAAATAAAACTAATAAATCAAAGCGGGACTATCTACTATCCATGCAAGAATCGCACCTTGCCAACCCTAAAAGCTTCTGGACCCATATCAATGCCCTACTCAAGGGTAATGAGCGGAACATCCCTCAAAATATGATCTCGAAAGGCACCATACTATCCTCACCCTTGAAGATAGCCTATGGTATTAATCATTTCTTCATGGACCTAAGTACTTATAAGACGGATCTACCAGTTATCCACCCAGTCTCACAACTTTGTGTCCCAGAAGACTCCCACCAACAGGCCCAAACCGAGGAAAAGATAGCCAACTCAGTTAAGAAGGGGGATAAAACCTTTATAGGTACATCAGGGAGTGAAGGAAGACCAAGGGAGGGATAGTGAGGCTTAATAAGGGGGGTGGGCAGAGGGAGACTGTGAAAAGGCAGAGATACTAAACAAATATTTTTGCTCAGTATTTACAAAGGAAGGGGATACCTAGAACAAACAGTAGAAACACACTGGATACAGAAGTTGATACCAGCCCATTTACAGAAGAAAGGGTTCTGAAAGAACTCTTAAAACTGAAGGTGGACAAAGCAATGGGGCCTGATGGATTCATCCCAGAATTCTAAAAGAACTATGGTAGAATTACGACACCACTGACTATCCTGTTTAACAAATCATGGGAGGATGGGGTGGTGCCCGAGGACTGGAGGAGGGCAGATGTGATTCCTCTTCACAAAAGTGGGAGCAAGGCAGAAGTAGAGAAACTACAGACCTGTTAGTTTAACCTCAGTGGTAGGGAAATGATGGAATCACTTATGAAGGAAAAGAATTGTCAGTATTAGAGGCCAGAGGGGCAGAGGACCCAAGGCAGCATGGATTCACAGCAGGAAGGTCATGCCAGACAAATCTGATAGATTTCTTTGACTGGGTGACCAAAGTAGTAGATCAGGTAGGGGCTGTGGACATGGCCTACCTAGACTTTAGCAAGGCATTTGACACAGTCCCACACAAAAGATTAATATACAAGTTAGCTAGCCTCGGAGTGGGTCCCAAGATGACAGCCTGAGTAAACAATTAGCTGGAAAATAGGACACAGAGAGTAATAGTAAATGGAGTCCACTCTGATGAAAGGGGGGTTACTAGTGGGGTACCGCAGGGTTCAGTATTAGGACCAGTCCTCTTCAATGTCTTTATAAGCGACATTGCAGAGGGACTGGAAGGAAAAGTCGCGAGGGCTCAGCTAGTAGCCCTCCCCCAGCAAAGGACAAAGGACACCTCGAGGACTCGGGACTCCAGGTCACGAGGGCTCAGCTGAGTAGCTCCTCCCAACAAAGACAAAGACTCGACTTGGTCTTGCAGGTAATCCCCTGCACTAGCAGCTTAGCCGAGGTCTTCTTGGCGCCTAATTTGAATCGGCTGGAACCACCCCCGATGGCGCAAGAGCTGGAAGGACCGGGAACTCTCGGCTGGTGCCCCCACATGCTGCGCTCCAACGGACCCGGTGGTCGCGAGGGCTCAGCCAGTAGCCCTCCCCCAGCAAAGGACAAAGGACACCTCATGGACTCGGGACTCCGGCGGTTGCGAGGGCTCAGTGAGTAGCCCTCCCCCAACAAAGGACAAAGACTCAGGACTTGGTCTTGCAGCGGACCCGGCGGTCACTAGGGCTCAGCCAGTAGCCCTCCCCCAGCAAAGGACAAAGGACACCTCATGGACTCGGGACTCTGGCGGTCACGAGGGCTCAGCGAGTAGCCCTTCCCCAACAAAGACTCGGGACTTGGTCTTGCAGGTAATCCCTGCACTAGCAGCTTAGCCGAGGTCTTCTTGTTGCTTATTTCGAATCAGCTGGAACCACCCCGATGGCGCAAGAGCTGGAAGGACCGGGAACTCTCGGTTGGTGCCCCACATGCTGCGCTCCAAGTAAACTAATTTCACCTAAAAGGAATGCAATTCAGGGCATCTTAACATTATAATGTTTATTTGTTATTTGCTGCACCTTAGCCTTGTTTTTTAGATAACGAGTAAATCCACCTTAATGAAATTTGTGGCATGTTAACTGGGCATTTTAATGTGGACATATAACGGAATGCTAGGTTGTCCTCCAGTGCTGTGAAATCTGTGAAAGAAAATATGTTTAGTACTGCTAGCGGAGGATATTTTGCTACAATCAGTCTCTGGCTGCCATCCTCAGCTGCCTGACTAGCTAAAGGCGTCCTCCCCTCCCTGATTCGTATCCTGCTGTGCATCCCGCCCTCCCTCTTACCTTAATTTAAACCTGTTGCTCTTTTTTTCTCCAGCGGACCAGGTGGTCGCGGGGCTCAGCCAGTAGCCTCCCCAGCAAAGGACAAAGGACACCTCGTGGACTCGGACTCCGGCGGTCGCGAGGGCTCAGCGAGTAGCCTCCCCAACAAAGGACAAGACTCGGACTTGGTCTTGCAGGTAATCCCCTGCACTAGCAGCTTAGCTGAGGTCTTCTTGGCACCTAATTTGAATCAGCTGGAACCACCCCTGACGGCGAAGAGCTGTAGCTGTCCCCACCACTCCCCACCACCACCCTTGGTCGGTTGTCTGTTTTATAGGCTGCAGGGAGCCACATGGTGTGATAATAACCTATCACCATTTTTCCATCTGCAGGTTATTTTCTCTCACCACTAGTGGCTGCTCTATCTAGCCTAGCTCATTTCTCCTATTTGTAACTCACCTGCTTACATAGCAGAGCAGCTTATTACCCACCCCCTCGATTCACCTACCTCCTTGTGCCACGCACCTGAAAGGTTGGCACCCATAGAGAGAGGCCGACCTCTCCATAATTAGAAAAAAAAAAAAATCCTCTCCATAATTGGACAATAATCCCCTTAGACTAAACCTCAAATCCCCCAGCCTGAAAACGGCTGTCCCTTCCTCCAAGCTTGGGCAAGCCCCCTAATCGCTAGCCAGTCTCTCTGTCATTTTCTCCCTCTATCCTGTCCCACTGCGCTCTCTTCCTCAGCCCTTCATTTCTTTCCTCTGTGCTCACTGGAACCTCCGGGGGACATGGCCTCTCCACCCTGCCCCCTTCCCTCTCCTCTCAATGCCTCCCCCTGGCTCTCCTTAAAAGGGCTTAAAATTGCTCACCTGAACGTGCGTAGCCTCCTACGCAACCTAACTGAGCTCGCTGTGTGGGTTGCCCACTACAAGCCTGACATCCTGGGACTCTCTGAGACCTGGCTTAAGCCCCACATACCTGATGCCCAGTGCACCCTCCCGGGCTACAGCCTCATCAGGCAAGACAGACCTGGCACGAAGAGAGGTGGCGGGGTGATTCTTTATTACAAGGCGCACCTTAACTTGTCCCCCATTGACCACTCATCTTCTATCCTCCTGCATGTGAGTTTCTGCATGCTCTCCTCCTGCTTGGTCACACAAAGAAAATTCACCTAGTGTGCACCTACATTCCCCCCAAGGATGGTCTGACTGGTCTCTCCTCCCTGCTTGGCTGCATCGGCCCTACAGTGGGTCCCAATGAAACCCTTCTAATAGGTGACTTCAACTTGAATTGGTTGGGCACCAACCGCCACTTGTACGAGCCTCTGCTCTCGGGGCTTGCACTCACCCAAGTTATAACCAAACCGACCAGGCTTGCTGTGCGGGGAACTCAGGATCCCTTATTGACTGGATTCTGTCCAACCGGCCTGCCAATATCACGTCCTCTGGCACCCTCCCGGATGCCACCTCTGACCACTCCCCAACCTACTGTGTCTGGGGCATCTCTAAGCCAAAAGTCCCTAGCAAATTGATTGAACTGAGAGACTACTCCAAATTTAATACCCATGACTTTCTGTCCGACCTCCATGCTATTGACTGGACAGAGGTCACTACCGCCAACGACCCCTCGCGGGCCTTGGATCTATTCCCTCGAAGCTTATCCCCTTCAGAACAAACATGCCCCATCACTAGGAGAAGGGTTCGGGCACCGTCACCAAATGGCTAAATGGGGCCTATTCTCCTCTTGAAGGCCAGGGACAAGTGTTGGGTGACCTACAAGGCCTCCCAAAATAATCACGATCTGATGATATACAGGCACCTCAGAAACTCCCAAAAGAGCCATCCGCTCTGCAAAAGTGAGTTCTGTAAAGCAGCCTTACTCTCCTCCAGCAGCAACCGAGGAGTTTCTGGCAAAACATTAAAAACACTATTGGGGGTTGCTAAGGCACAGGTCTCTGACCTACTAGTCAGTGGAGTCAGCTGCAATAACCCGCACACCATTGCAAACACCTTCAACTCCCTGTTTTCAGAACTGCCCCTCCCTCCCCAGCCCCTCCTGTCTACCCCCGTGGTCCCCTCCCGGTCTCCTCCTCGGCCCTCTTCCAACTGAAACATGTCTCTCCTAAGGAGACCCAGATGCTTCTTTGGGCCTCCTCCACACTGGCGCTGGGCACGACTGCCTCGAACCAAAACTACTCAGACTGGGGCCCACCTCCTTGCCAGGCCCGTCTCGCACTTATTCAATACCTCTATACACATGGGGATCATTCTCGACCTGTGGAAAGTGGCCAAGGTTTTCCTGTCTTCAAACAAGGAAACCCTAACGATCCTGGCAACTACCATCCCATTGCCATTCTGTCCGCCACAAGTAAACCTCGAGAAAGCCATTGCCTCCCAGCTCTCCCAATACATCCAGGACTACAACATCCTCTCTCCTGCCCAGCATGGCTACAGGAAAGGGCATAGCACGTCCACCGCCCTCGCTGTAGTCACTTCTATGATCAGGGCAAGTGCTGACCAAGGCAGCCTCACTGGAGCCATTTTTGTGGACCTCTCAAAAGCATTTGACAGGGTTGATCACACCCTCCTTGGCTCCAAACTCCTATCCCTTGGGTTCTCCCCCTCCGCCCACGCCTGGTTCCTTAACTATCTCTCCAACCATCAGCAATTCACCTACTTCAATCAGACATCCTCCAACCTCGCACCATTCTGCTGTGGGGTCCCTCAAGGATCCGTCCTCGGTCCAACCCTATTCTCGCTATTTATCAACGACCTTCCTCCCATCACTGCCCATGGCCACACCACCTTGTATGCTGACGATCTCGTCCTCCTGGCCAGCTCCTGGACATCTCCATAATAAACTCACATCTTAACCATGACTTTGAATGCATCCAAACTTGGCTGGCTGACCACAGGCTCACCCTCAATCTCCTCAAAACTAAATCCATGCTGTTCAGGTCCTTACGCAAAATAAAATCCTGCCCTGCCCCCCTGCTGATCCATGGGGTCGACGGCTCACCCCTTGAGACGGTAACCTCTGCTAAGTACCTGGGTGTCACCTTAGATCCTCAGTTGGACCTCACCTCTCACATTCGCAATGTTTGCAAAGTCACTAATTGCAAGCTTGGCTTAGCCTACCACGCTATAACTGCCTTACCCTCTGCCCGCTTGGCCATAGCTAGGGGGTCCTCCCTTCCATCTCTGTTACGGACTAGTAACTTTGCACCTGTTCCCAAATCCAGCCTCACAAAATGGGACACGGCCTACAACAATGTCTGCCGCCATGCTTTCTGCCCCTCCCTCACTCATCGCTAGGACCTATACAGTCGCCTGAGTGGCTTCCCCGAGCAGCATCGCTCCTTCGCTCTAGGTAATTTCATCAGACAACATCATCCGTTCTAGCACCCCCAGCTCTGACCCTTCCCTCAAACCTGGTGTCACATCCTACCTCCTGCGATCTACTTCAACTCAAGAATGCCTGGTTCCTAGAACACGCACCCTCAGTGGAGACCGAGCCTTCCACACCTATGCCCCAAATTCTGGAACTCGCTACCTGAGCTCACTCGGTCCTCCTCCTCCCACCCAAGCTTTAAAGCCTCCCTTGGAACTTCCTGAAACCTCCCTCCTGCTCCTGCTCAACGTGACCTTCTCCCTTCCCCTTGCCAACCTGACTGGATGGCCTCTGCACCACCAAATTTATCTAGCCTGTCTCATCCGAATTTCAAATGCACTATGCCAACCTTGTCCTTGAGTCAGCCTGAACTGCCTGTAAATTTAGTCATGTTTCTTGTCTCCTTAGTGATATGTATGAATTCCGTGTACAACTTTGCCCTAGAGCTAGCCCTGTAACTGCTGTGTATTTCTTTTACACTTTCTCTGTTCCCAACTGCTCAATGTATCCCTACCTTGCTTTAGAACCAGCACTGAATTGCCTGTTATCTTTCTCTGTATTCCTTATGCTCCTCTGTTGTTTATGTACAAGTAATTACTTGTAACTACCTTCCTATGTATTTCTAATGCTTCTCAATTGTTGCTGTATGAAGTTTTACCTGTAACTCTCCCGGTCGCACCTGAAATAGGCACGTGGCTGTCTAGTGTGCCCACCTGGTTAACAAAAGCAAATAAATAAATAAATAAATGTCTCTTTGCAGATGACACAAAGATCTGCAACAGAGTTGATGCACAAGGTGTGGTGGAAAGGATGAAAAGGGACTTGGCAAGGTAAGAGGAATGGTCAAATGTATGGCAGCTTAGATTCAATGCTAAGAAGTGCAAGGTAATGCACCTGGGAAACAAAAACCCAGGGGAAGAGTACACAATGGGGGGTGAGATACTAACAACAACAAAAATGGAAAGGGACGTGGAGGTAGTCATATCAGATGACCTAAAGGTGGGCAAGCAATGTGAGAGGGCAGCAATGAGGGCTGGGGGGATATTGGGATGCATAGGAAGAGGCATCACCAGTAGAAAACAGGAAGTTATTATCCCTCTGTACAGACAGCTGGTCAGACCCCATCTGGAGTACTGCGGCAGTTCTGGAGACCCAGTCTTTGCAAAGACAGACAGGATGGAAGCTGTCCAGAGGAGGGCAACTAAAATGGTGCAGGGTCTGCACCGGAAGACATATGAAGAGAGACTAAAGGAGCTTAATATGTATAGCCTCGAGGAAAGGAGGGAGAGGGGGACATGATAGAAACTTTCAAGTACCTCAAGGGAATCAACAAAGTCCAAGAGGGTAGCATCTTTCAAAAAAAGAGGTGTGCAAGAACAAGGGGGCACAATCTGAAGATAGAGGGGGGCGGCTCAGAGGTAATTTAAGGAAGTATTTTTTCACAGAGAGGGTTGTGGATGCATGGAACGGCCTTCCGAGTAGGTCGTGGAGTCAAAAACAGTGGTGGAATTCAAGCATACATGGGACAGTCATAAGGCAATTCTAGGGGATGGGGGTAGGAAGAAGTAGGCTGCTGGTTAACTAGGATCTGCAGCTTATCCAGTAGGCAGGGAAATGGGCAGACTGGGTGGGCCAAGCGGTCCTTATCTGCCATCAAATTCTATGTTTTTATGTTTCTATGTTTCACTCTTCCACGTAAAAATCACCTCACAAAAAGAAGTCATCAAACTCTTAATGGGTCTCAACCCCAGCAGTTCTCTGGGATTTGACTCCCTACCACCAAAATTCCTCAGAATAGGCGCCCCTGCTCTTGTTTACCCTATTGCACTTTTAATTAACAGATTCTTCCTTTCACAGACCATCCCTGATAAGTGGAAAATGGCAATCGCTGTCACAGTTCACAAAAATGGTCGACTAACCTTGTTGAGAACTACAGACCCATATCAATATTGTGTCCTATTGAGAAAATTCAGGAAAAAATAATTTACGACCAATTCTTCTCCTTTCTAGAGCAGACCAACACCCTTACTCTACACCAACATGGTTTTCAAAAATCACACATGATGGAATCTGCTGTTCTGAGGGTCACCTCAGATATCTTCCAGGCAACGGATCAAGGCTTGGCCACTGGGGCTGTCTTCGTAGACCTAACAAAGGCTTTCGATCTTGTAAATCATCCACTCCTCATCTCTAAGCTCCACTGTCTAGGCCTTGATTCTACCTCTCTAACCTGGTTCTCCAACTACTTATCAGGCTGATTTCAGTGTGTCAAATGGGCTGGTACACACCTTCTTATCTCCAATCACCGATGGGGTCCTCAGGGTTCAACTTTGGGCCTCTAATATTCTCCATCTTCATCAACAGCTTCCCTGAACTGTGGAGGGGCCTCAGTTCAGTTATACGCAGATGATGCCATACTGTACTGATCCAGCAGAGACGTCCCTCCATCATGATTGACCTGGAAAAGACTTCCAGCAGCTTGAATCCTGGTTCAAGGAGGACTTGCTGGTGCTGAATACTAAGAAAACAAAATGATGTTATTCCATCATACCTCCTTCAATAGGACTTTCCAGCCTCCTTGGTAGTCAGTGCCTCCTTGGTGTACTCTAGAAGGAGTGGCTCCTTCAAATATCTGGGTATGACTCTTGATTAACACCTATCCCTTGAATCATATGCAACAAGTGTCATTAAGGTAACTAATCAAAAACTCTGCCTCCTATACTGTGCTGCCCGCTTCCTCACACCCCAAGCTTGGAAGACCATTGCCTTGACTACTCTTCTCCCTGGGCTATTTTATGGGACACCTATAACTCACTCTGTCAAAGCCTCCAGCCTGGCCAAGCTTAAGCAGGCCTATCACAGAATTGCATGTTTTGCGGGCAAAGCTCCAGCTTGGGCTCACCACTGTGATGTGCTCAACACCCTAAGCTGACCATCCTTTGAGGTCAAAAGGGATTTCCCTCTTCTATGCTCCATCTTCAAACTTATCCATCTTCCCTCCCCACCCATCCTCTCCAAGCTACTCTCATTGAAATCCTTTCCTAGGACTCTCACCTCACTATACTAAGCATACCCAAAACCTGTTTAGCCCTAGGCAGGAGGTCCTTCTCTGTGGCAGCACCTCAGAAATGGAACAACCTTTTACACAGTTTATTATCTTGTACATCTCTCTTCCACAGTTCAAGAGACTCTACAAAGAATTTTTTTTCCTCCTCCTATATGTAACTGTAACCACTCCTAATCTCCTTTTGTCTGCATGAGATTCCTCCCCCCCATTCCCGCTCTTCACTTGCCCCTCCTCACTCTGACACACTATTTCCTCCCTTCATCTCCTCCCTCTCCTAACTTAACCTTTCCCCTTCCATGCTGCTTGTCTGTTTGTATATAATGTAATATAGGTATAATTTGATATCCTTTTGCCAGCCTTAGAATGATGTTTTGTAACTTCACTGCCTGTATGTATCCATTACTTTGCTCAAGTGCTGTTGTTTATTAGCAATCCTATGTATTGGTGTCTGCATACACTTGTCTTGTATTACTATTTATTGTATTCACTATTTCCTCCCTCTGTAATCTCTTTTCCCCGGGTCGCCCCTGAAAAAGGGACATTCATCTTAGTGGGCCTACCTGGTTACCAAAATTCAAATAAATAAATAAACTATGTTACCATAAGCAAAAATAGGGAGGATCATCTTTGAAACAATCTCACAACACACAGGAAGCAGGATGTTCACTCTGTTCCTGTATAGTGCATCAACCCTGGGGTAAAGCTTTTGGTGTATGGCATCAATATGAACTAAGAAATAATGATGACAGTCAAGCCAAACCCCAAGGTGCCTAAAAGAGGATGCATCTTGCATAATAACACAATCAAGGGCATGAAAAGAAGGGAGCGGGGCAGGTCTAGAAAGCCTCCGATGTGTGCCAAAAGTCTTGGAAATTTTTTTTAGCATTGAGAGAGGGTTAGTTAGACTTGAACAAGAATTGAATATTGCTGAACTCCAACTGAAGCTGGGAGGTAAGACTATGGGAAGAGGAGCCTGATGCAAAAATAACTGTATTATCAGCATACATATGAATGTACACAGAGGACCAGACAGAGGAGAGGTCATTCAAACGTATGGAAAAGAGAATAGGGCCCAGGACAGACCCTTGAGGGACACCTGAGAAGATTGGGAGTGGTGATGAAATGAAGCTATGTATCCAGACATCTTGAAACCTACCCCCCCCCAAGTAGGAGTGAAACCAGCTGACAGCAGAGTCAGATAGATCAGCTGCTACAAGCTTGTCCAGAAGGAGGGATGTGACACTAAGTCAAAAGCTTTAGCAAGATCAACAAAATGGCAGATGTGATCAGACCCTGATCCATACCAGTGAGGATGGAGTCAGTGAGCTGTAAGAGGGAAGTGGAAGATTTCTATGCGAGACTGATAGGGGTGAAAAGGAAGAGGAGTCTAGGACGTTTTTATATTGTATCATTCTTTGTATTTTTATGTTTATAGTTTCTTCATTGTGATAAAATACCCCTACTCTCCATATTAAGACTAAGTGTCAAAAACAACCACATGCACAAGCAACTTAAAGAGAGATATTGTCAGAGGCAAGAATGTCCTTCTGAGCTAGAAACCCAGCAGAATTTGTTCATTTCTTGCCCCTAGGCTAAACAGTTCTGGAAGTTTTTAGAAAATAAATGGGATATTCTACAACTGACAGCTATTACTTATGAAGAAGTAGTTACAGTTTCCATTTCAAACAAGTTTACTGGATACCATGAAAGCATTCTTCAAATAAACTTTACAGGTATGAAATATGTTTCATCACTAGCAAGATGCAGATTGATCTTTCAGCAAGAAATAATTCTGGCTTTAGTGTTGGTAGACTAGTTAGAACAGCATATAAATGATATCTGTAAACAAGAATATAAATCACTGCACAGTACCAAATTAACCAGATTATGGAAATGTGTGGATTAGTTACCCCCTTAGATACCGACGTTAGATGGAATAGGTCTTTCATCCTTTTGGATACAACAATAAAGTAAAGACAAAGAACCTCTGTCTAACTGAAGCTTTTTCTCTGGAACAAAAATCATAGTAAATAACTGTTTCTTCATGCTTTATAATAGATTCTTTTCTTGATGGATTGCCTAGTTTTTTTCATAACTGATATTGGTATTGAACTTCTTTGACATCAGCTTTTGGAAATTTTACATTCGAGTAGTTGATTGCATTCACTTTTGATGCATACTTTTTCTTCATAAGTTATTTACTTTTGTATTCAATAAGCATTCCCCTACTCTGCATACTATCAATACCTTACCTTAAGGGCTCACCTGCATAGATTATTAATGGAATCACACCAAAGGGGAGACTGTCAAGCTAGATCATCTGTGTAAAAGAGGAAATGAAACCTGTTCAATATAACCAGACTACTTTTATTGCCTGAACAAAGGTTCAGGATTCAAGGAAATTACCATCAGGGAACCTTTTGTAGGCTGCACCAGACAAGTGAAGAAAATGGTAAGCATAGACATCTTGAACAATAATGGTAAGGTGGTAACAGGTCAGGAGGACATTCTGAATGTTGTTCAGAGTTTCTAATAGTTGGTCACACTCCAGACCAGCTGGACAAGTATTAGATTTCTTTTGGGATGGATTAACCTGCCCACATTACCAAGAGTAAATAGTTGATACTTACACAAGCTGTAACTGTGGATGAGGTAAAAGGGGCTATAAAATCCTTAAAAACAGATTCTGCCCCTGGGAGTGAATATTAGACCACTGAACTGTATAAAACATTGGTGGATGTAATTAGCCCAGATTTAGCTCATTTGTTTAATCAATGCCTTTTTGATTCTACCATACCAGGGCGTATGGTGGAAGCCAAAATGATTTTTCTGTATATAAGAAGGCGACCAGAGGGAGTTGAAACATTGGAGACAGATACGTCTGCTAAATATTGATTTTAAAATATTAGCCAAATATTGAGTGCCAGGTTAGGAACCATTCTTGATTGTCTAATCAATCCAACCCAGATGTGCACTATCCCTGGTAGAAAAATCCAAGAACATCTTTTTCTACTTCTGAAGTTTTTGAAAGGAGGAAGCAGGAGGATTTGAAAGGTTCTGTGCTTTCTTTGGATCAAGAGAGATTATCTGATAATATAACTCACAAGCATTTTTTCTCAGTTATGGTGAGATATGGCTTTCACAGACATTTAGTAAATGGATTGAAATGTATTACATCCAGGTAACCTCGAATGTAAATGGCTGGATGTGGGCTCCAGTTAGGGTACCACAGGGCATGTGTCAGGGATGTCCACTTATTCTCCTCCTATATACAGTACCCTAAACATTGAGCCCTTGATTAGAAAATTAAATATGAGAGAAGGTCCTGCAATAAGTTTTTGTTCTAGTCCTTGAGTACTGGCCTAGCTGATGATTTGTGCTTGCTTCTAGAAACAGCTCAGGAAGAAGTCCAGATTCGAAAAACCTTACTGGAGCTACTGTCACACATATTGATGAGGGTAAAAACCAGGGTTTGGCTTTGAAAACAGAGTCTGAGACTGCCATGGTAGCAGATATCCCTATAGTGTCTGGGGCCTGTATGGATACTTGGCATCTGGTTTGGCAGTCAGGATGCTGCCACCTTCAATTGGAAGCAAACATTATTAGAAGGCCAGAATAAGGTAGATCAATGAAGAGGTAGCAGGTGCAAAAAAAGAAGGTTTTTCTGTGTAAAACTTTCTTGCTCCCTGTTTTTCTTTTTTTAAACAATGTTTACCCTCTTCCGTGACATAATGAGACTTCCTTGCATTGTCTTTTCTTTCAGTTGTTTCGGGGAAGCCACCTAATCAAACAGAACATTATTTGTTTGGCAATTACAGATGGGGGTATCAGAATGTTTTACCCTCTTGCTTTTTTCTTGTGCAGCAATATAGGATCTCAACCACTGTTGGTGATCAGAAAATAAAACTTTGAAAGTTGCAAATAGTTTTGGACTTCATTGTTTCATTAGTGTGTGGGGAGTGCTGTGACTTGGTTTTGAACTGTTTAGCTTTTGTCACTGAGCACCCCAATTTCCAGTTGCAACTCTGATCTTGTCTAGTTCTCTTTTTTTTTTTTTTATGTTGACGTGCTTGCACAGCCAACATCGTGGGACAGTGCAGCTTTAGAGGCGTGATCGCTGTTGGACGAATGCAGGGCACGCACCACTAGGTGCGTCCTGCATTCCCCAATCAGCCTGCATGCCGGCACCACACCATGCATACATAATGGGACAAGCACATCTAAGAAAAGGTCCACTGCAATCCGAGCAAAACTCATCAGATGCAGCAGTCCTTTTCTTGCCGTGCTCGCTGGCATTATGTACATGGCGGGACACAGCGGTAGAACTGCCGACTTCGGGGGTGCCCAATCCCCGTCAGCTGCCCCTACCCCCTGTGAATGTGCTGACAGAGGAGCCCACTCCGTCGGGCATAACGCACCCCAATTGTTTAATGCTGAGGGGGTGCCCAATTCCTCAGCTCTTACCCCGCCCCTTCCCTTGTGTGCCAATGGGGAGCCCACTCCCTGTCGGCAGAAATAACCGCCCCAATTGTTTAATGCCGGTGCCCAATCCCCCTATTGCCCCTCCTTCTCTGTGTGCCGACGGTGCTGCATATCTCAGGCATTTTTGGAATTTTGGCCCCAAATTTTGAACATGGGGTTTTGGGACTCCTTCTCATGAATTCTTGCACTGTCTTGGCGTTATTCAGTCCCGAAAGGTGGTTTCGCAGTCACTATGTGGAATCACCTTTCAGGATCATGTAAGAAATGACAGTGCCACTGTTCATGAGGGGCTCTCAAAACCCTATGTTGCAAATTTATGGGAAAAATCCAAACATGATTGTTTTGTAAGCATCAGAGAACTGTGCAACGCACGCCATAAGTTAGCTTAATTCACAATATTTTCATGCCAGATTCTCAACATTGGCATTTACCACCTTCTTGTGAACCGTATAGCTGTCATTTTTCACATCCTTGCTGAAAAGTGTTTTTGCACTTCCGGCGCAGAATAGTGCAGTTGCTGTGTGAAATCAGTGTTTGGGACACATTACAAAACTGACAGTGATACTGTTCATGAGCAGAGGTCCTAAAATGCCTTCGTTGAAAATTTGGTGACAATACTCCATAAAATGACTGTTTTATGAAATGCATAGCAACTGCGCAACGCACGCTTGTAACTTAGCGCATTCACAATATTTTCATGCCAGATTCTCAAATTTGGCATTTTACTACACCTTCTTGTGAGCTGTATAGCTGTCATTTTTCACATCCTTGCCAAAATGTGTTTTCGCACTTTCAGAGCAGAATAGCGTGTTTGCTGTGCAAAATCAGTGTTTGGGACACATTACGAAAATGACAGTGACCCCATTTATGAGCAAAGGTTCTAAAATGCCTGTGTTGAAAATATGGTGACAATACTCCATAAAATGACTGTGTTACACGCGTGTGTTGCGCAGTTTGCACGCACGCTCGTAAGTTCACAAACTTCTAATTCTCACTCCAGATTTTCTACAGTGCCATTGTTCTGCACCTGCTAATGAACAGTACAGCTGTCATTTTTCACTTCCTGACCAAAATCTGTTTTCGCAGTTCTGGCACAGAATAGCGCAGTCACTGTGGAAAGTCCGTGTTCGAGACACATGATGAATATGACAGTGACACTGTTCATTAGCAGATGTCCTAAAAATGCCTATGTTGAAAATTTGGGGACAAAAGTCAATATAATCACCTTTTGGGACACATTAAAAAATCACAGCACTATGCGTCTCTAGCTCCGCCACTCCCACTGCCAATGCCAGCACGACAACATTCGGCATTGACAAATGCTTGTTGTTGTTGTTAATACCTCCCCCCCCCGCCATTGTGTACTCTTCCCCTGGGTTTTTGTTTCCCAGGTGCATTATTTTGCACTTCTTTGCATTGAATCCAAGCTGCCATACTTCTGACCATTCCTCCAACTTTGCCAAGTCCCTTCTCATCCTTTCACCAGTGAGCAATACAGTGGCAACACCACTTCCCTGCTCTTGCTGGAGAACTCCCTCCCCCACCCCAGCATCCCATTAGCCTTATCAACTGCTTTGTCACACTACCCTGACACTTTGAGGTCATCAGTTATGATAACCCCAAAGTCCTTTTCCTGCTTAGTGACTGTGACTGTGAGTATCTCCCCCTTCCTATACTCAGCTCTTGTGTTCTTATGCCTTAGATGCATGATTTTGCACTTTTTTGGCATTGAACCCCAGCTAATATGCTCAGAACCACTCCTTGAGTTCCCCAACATCCCTGGCATTCTCTCTACCCCCTTCTGAGTGTCCACCCTATTACAGATGTTGGTATCATCTGCAAAAAGGCATACCTTCCCTTCCAGGGCTTCTGTAATGTCACTTATGAAGATATTAAAGAGGACCAGTCCCAGTGTGGCACCCTGCTGGTCACTCTTCCATCATTGGAGTGAGCGCTGTTAACCACCACCCTCTGAAGCTTATCCATTGACCCATTTCTAACTCAACTCACCACATTGGATAAAACCCTAGGCTACTCAGTTCTTAATCAGTCTCCTGTGTTGCTCAGTGCCAAAGGTTTTGCTGAAGTCCACATAGGCCATGGCCACTGCCCTCCCTCCAATCTATTTCCCTGGTCACCCAGCTGAAGAAATCAATCAGATGTGTCTGGCATGACCTCCCCCCACCCTTGTGAATCCATGCTGCCTGTGGTCTTGCAGCCCACTGGATTCAAGATACTCTACCAGCCAGCTTTCCTTTACCAGGACTGCTGTTAATACCCTGACATAATATCTAAGTGAAAGTCACATAGTAAGCTGTACCCAAAGCTTGTCTCCTTGCAATCAAGAAATTATAATTGATAACTTCCTAGCACCAAGCTATATTATTACACCAAATCAGAAATATATAATACCCACTCTTAGATCAAAAATGAAAATAAAACATTAACAGGACTATGCAAGCAGGAGGTGAAGAGGTCAGGGCTCCACTGAGAAAATGTCATATAAGTCTGAAATTGCCACGCAGAAAGGACCCGAGTGCAGATAAATGCTGCACTTCAGAAAAAGTGTTAGTGAAAAAAGGGAAGAGAGTAAAGTGGGGTCAAGACCTGACAGCTACAACAAAGAAAAGGCTAAAATTGCATTAAAGGAAGAGGCAAACGTAAAGGGAGACAAGGAACAGCAAATATGTACTGATAGAAAATTACAAATATAAAATGTGAGGACAAATTAGTATAAATCAAAAATAAATGAAAATAACAATTAATCAGATTTAAACAGATTCTAAATAAGGTTATCCTTTTAATTATCATTACTATTATTACAAGGGTGAGCAAAATGTTCACGCAGGCAGAAAAAAACAGTGATAAAGGTAACTATTACAAGAATAAGCAAAACGCTCATCCAGGCAACAAATCACAAAACATATTACAGGAACAGAATGATACAGCACCTACTGAATCATTCAAACCATAGGTAAACAAAGCTTGTAAAGTGTATATCTGGCATGATTCTTTTCGTAAAAGAATCTTACTTGGGTATCTACCACTTTTGGGTACCCTAACACATTAAATGCCAGCAATTCTAACACAACTTAAATTGCTTTGATGATATTGTGCAGAATGATTGCCAACTGGAGCATCTGGATTCATGTTGTACTGGCCCGACGTGCTTCTGGATGTGTTCTTTACAGGAGCATCTAGATGAGAAAGGCGGGACCAGGATGATAATGTGGTGCAGTTTTCCAAGAGAGAGGTGAGTTTCCACGCAGATGGAGTCTAGGTCAATGCCTAGGAATTCCAAAGTTGTAAATGGGCATTGTGTTTTATCACCTGCTAGGGGGATACTGTGGGATGAGAACAAATGACAAAAACAGGTGATGTTGGCAGAAGGTGGAGAGTCTGGAGGCTATACAACAAAGGAAGTCATTGGGGAGATGCAAAATGAATGGGTATTCTATAAATGTTCAGCAGAATCCAACACAGCGAGCTTGAGAAAGTATTGAAGACACCAGGGCTGCTTTCACATCTGAAGGTCAGATGGAGAAAAATAATTTGTAAACGATCCCATAGATGTGCTATAATTAAAGATAAATAGGTAGACATTTGAAAGCAACTGTGAGAAGGCAATGTGAGAAGGCAGTAAGGAGGGCTGAGGGGATACTGGGATACATAGGGAGAAGCATCACCAGTAGAAAACCAGCAGTTGTCATCCCTCTGTACAGACAGTTGGTGAGACCCCATCTGGAGTACTGTGCAGTTCTGGTGACTCCATCTCTGCAAGGACATAGGATGGAGGCATTCCAGAGGAGGGCAACTAAAATGGTGCAGGGCCTGCACCAGAAACCATACGAAGAGAGACTAAAGGAGCTCAATATGTATAGCCTCAAGGAAAGGAGAGAGAGGGGGGACATGATAGCAACCTTCAAGTTCCTCAAGGGAATCAACAAAGTCCAAGAGAGTAGCATCTTTCAGAAAAAGAGATGCGCAAGAACAAGGGGGCACAGTTTGAAGATGGAGGGGGGACAGCTCAGGGGCAATGTAAGAAAGTATTTTTTCACAGGGAGGGTGGTGGATGCATGGAACGGCCTCCCTGAGGAGGTCATGGGGTCAAAAACAGTGGAGGAATTTAAGAATGCATGGAAAAGACATAAAGCAATTATAGTGAGGGTTGGAGGAAGTAGGCTGTTGGTCAGCTAGGGTCTGCAGCATATCCAATAGGTAATTGACAATTACAGCTCAGTTTTTTGATTGATAGGTTGGAGCTTGTATTTCTTTCTTTGTAAAGATGGCTGAAGTGGCACCCACACCACCAGCAACAGCTCCTGCCAAGGCTCCCAAGAAGAAGGTGGTAGCAAAAAAAAAAAAAAAAACAGTGGGGCCCAGCATGGCAGATCTGATCCTCAAGGCTGTGGGTGCCTCTAAAGAGTGGCACGGGGTGTCCGTGCCGGTGCTGAAGAAGGCTCTGGTGGCCAGCAGCTACAATGTGGAGAAAAATAAGGCCCAAGTGCGAGTGTCCCTCTGGAGACTGGTGAGCAAAGGCAAACTGGTGCAGGTCAGGGA
The DNA here is from genome assembly GCA_016271365.2 of Neoceratodus forsteri. Classification (NCBI taxonomy): domain Eukaryota; kingdom Metazoa; phylum Chordata; order Ceratodontiformes; family Ceratodontidae; genus Neoceratodus; species Neoceratodus forsteri. The sequence goes on from CM057451.1 coordinate 767,101,376, forward strand.
CTCCTATAAAGTGAACAAGAAGGAGCTACAGAGCAAGGAGAAGGCAGCCAAGAAAAAGTCCACAGCCAAAAGTAAGAAACCTGCAGCAGCCAAGAAACCCAAAAAGGTGGCAGCAGGAGGAGGGAGCAAGAAAAAGGCTTCAAAGAAAGTGAAGAAACCAGCAGCAGTGGCCAAAAATACAGCAAAGAGTGCCAAAAATGCAGCAAAGAGTCCCAAAAAGGCTAAACCTGCCAAGTCAAAGAAGGCAGCCAAGAACCCGGCTAAACTGAAGGCAGTCAAGCCCAAGACTGCTAAGTAGTTGGGTGGAATGCATTACTGGCAGAAGTGGTATCCAGTAGAACAGTGGACTATTTCAAAAGGGGCTGGGACAGGGCAAGGGGGAGGGTCAAGGGAGGGAAAAGGTGGGAGGGAAGGGCAGCTGCAGAATAAGGGGTGCTAGCTGCACATTCAAGCAGACTTGATAGGCCACTAGGCCTTTATCTGCTGGCAAATTTCAAATGTTCGTATGTTCGTAGGGAAATGAGCAGACTGGGTGGGCCAAGCAGTCCTTATCTGTCATCAAAGTCTATGTTTCTATGTCTGCATTGGTTAGCCAGGCTCCAGGACCAGCCGTTTTAATAAATTTGATTGCTTCATCAATGCATGCATAGGCCAGTGAAAATCATCTGAAATAATCAGAGAGTTAATTATTGGTTCTTTAGCAAATTGGGTGGCTAAAAAATCGATAATGAGATGTTTTTTTCCAGAAAACATTTGGGTTGCAATCCAGACAGGGCTGATATGGAATGTGGGAAAAGAGTGTGTTGCAGAGAAACTGATAAGGAAGCCTTGCAAAAGTTATTTCAATAGAAATGCATCAGTGACATCTGGCTCTGCTGTGGCTAACCTGATATTTGGAAAACTGGCTGAGACAGTAGGGATGGAATGTAGACTTGTAAATGCACCATCAGTAACACCTAATGTCAGAAACTGCACAAGAGACCCAGATGGATGTGTAAATAACAACTGCTGGAGATGTGGTATATGAACAGGAGTGCATGAGGGAGCTAAATGTCATTTACAGCCTTGGATGGGAGCAGAAGCTGGATTTTGATGACAGATGAGTTTGGAGTGGGCTTCTCCACAGTGGATACAAACATGTGTAAGGTCAGATCCCTCGCCAAGTGTAGAGGGATATGCTGGTACTTCTCGTCCAGGGAGTGTCTGCTTACATCAGGAACTAGCACCTCAAACTGTAACACCTCAAGCCTGGGAAATGGGGACCGGAACCATCAGGCACAACAAGGACACCATTAACAAGAGACTTTTCACTAACAAAATGTCCATGCCCTAAGCTGGGATCAGTCAGGTTGATGTTTATTTGCCACAAATTTACACAGCATTCAGAGCTCGCTCTCTTTACCATGATTTGTGAGGGTTCCACATATCTGGGTGCTCCGCATAACACAGGCACTGACTACACAGAGAACTATGATTTATTTGGGACTATCTAAAACAGTGGCAAAAACAGTGGTGAGATTCAAGAATGTTAGAGATACATAAGGGAATCTTAATGGAAAGCAAGGGGAGAGCCAGAGATCAAGTAGGGTCTGCAGTGACTTTAGAGGCAGGGAAAAAATGATCAGAGTGGTTGGGCCAAGTGGTCTTTAGTTGCAGTCAAATTTTATGTTTCTATGTTTCTATCTTCTATTACAGGGCCCCGTGGGTGCTACTTCCCACAAGACGGGTGTGCAGTGGCACTCTCCCCATTAGGGTGAGACATTGTTCCCCGGGGTTGAGGCTACCCATGCCGACACATAGCATTTGAGCCAGATGGTGACATTACATACAATACTAGAACCAACTTATGTTTCTCAAATATTCTCACAGTTGGTCCAGCTGTGTATGCCTTCCTGCATCACACTTAATAGGTCCTAGTGACCTTTTTCCTCACAACAGGCTATGTCTGCCAGCTCAACCTCAGTGGGCTGTGAACAGACCCAGACTCTTGCCAAGCACATCACCCTGAAGAGCAGTTCTACACACAATATAACTACAGAGGTGATGTACGTTCTATGGTACCTTTTATCATTTGAAGAGCTACTGATGGAGGAGTAGTCACTCACTGCTGTCTTCCTTGTGTCCTTACTGGGAGTAGATCCACATGGACTCCAGCGACCTCCATTGAGAGGAGGTGTACTACTATTCCCAGGTGCCGTTTGAACTAGCTGTATGGTGTGCTTCCAGGTGCAAGGTTACTGATGACCCTCCTGGCATAGTTCAGCAAATGGCAAGGAGAAGTAGGGCTTCCACAGGGGCTTCTCCCTGTCTGTCTGTGCTGCTGGTACTACAAAAAGCACTAACACCCCAAGTCTTGGAACAAGCAAGGCACAGCCAGCATCTCTTCCTTTACAGAGCAAAGGGAGGCAGGTAGGACCATGAATATTCATGTCTGGTCCCACTGGCTGAGTCAGGAAGCACAGTGTACAAACATCCAGACACCCTGCCTCCTAGCTTACTCCCAGCAGGAAGACTCTCAGGGACTACCTAAACCCTTCAAGTGCTCCATGGTAACCAACCTCAAACTTGGAAGAAGAGAGAAGCCGGTTACACAAGTAACACTGTACATGATGGAGCAATTCAAGCTATTTCATTAAAATTGTTGCAGACTGCTCTACCAGGTGAAACACAGCTTGATGCCCTTGTTTAACTAGGAGATTCTTAGGTGCATAGAAGACATGCTGGGATGAAGCGCCTTGAGTTGGTGCAGTACTTGTGGATGGATGAGAGTTGTATACTGTAGAAAGCAATAAAACTGAAAAATGGGAGAAGGGATCACATATACAGTAGCGTTCCCCACAATGAAACTCAATTCTGCAGCATTTTGCAGCACTCTGCAGAATGCTGCAGCAGACCTACGGAATAAAGCAATGTAATTTCAATGGCAATTAATCCTTTTTGTCATTCAGGAAATGTGACACTGCCAGGATGAAGTGAATGCCACAGTTTCCTGCCACTGCACTGCCACCTAGGTGACCACAAGTGGTAGTGTAAACTGGAACAATACACTGCAGGAAATGGCGGATGCCTGGCATTAACACACAGGCACATTTGCATGCGGCATCATGATGCAGTGACCACCTCGAGTGGGAAGGAAAACACATGAAAATGGCCCTGGCACTAGGGGCTAGCAAGCCCTGGTAAATCCAACTCTTAACCTTGACCAGATAGACTCCAGGAATGAGCTTAATATCCTCATAGATTCTAGGGGAGCCCTCTCCTGATCTTGCCTGGGGGGTGGCCAAGCCTACATGGCAGCTCAGGAGGCAACCACATTAAGTAATAATGAGGGTCTTGTGCCAGAGTGGAAAGGGCATATGAACAGAATGGAAAAAACAAACTGCTGTAAATTTCTGGGGTTGAGAAATCTAACATGACGGCTTATCACTCCTTGATAAACAGAGAGACTGACAGGTTTAACCAAACATTAAAAAATATAATCTGTTCATATCCTACAAAACAGAGAGAGAAGTGTCCCCAGATTGTTTAATCCCTTGTATTTTCCTGCCATTACACCATACAAATGAAAATATGATATGGCATTCTGACTTATGTGTGGCAGTTAACTCACTCAGCTCTAGAATGGAATCTTAAGCAAGTGCTGTATTCCTGTGTTAAAATGGCTGTTTTCCTGAGCAGTTAGAATGCTCAAAACTAAAATGGTAACACTCCGACTTGGAGTATAAATAACTAAAAAAGTATAACTCCTATCACAAAACTTACAGCACGAAGTTTGCTCACAATAAAAAATCTTTAAAAGGAGGGGTCACACATGTTAATAGCATTAACCTTTTTTAACAGTACATGTAACAATGAAAAGTTACATTTTTTTCTTTAAAAAAAAACTAAATAAAACACACTAGAAGTGGCAAATGTCTGTTGTATGATGGTTTTCCATCACACCAACATCTGTGCATTACACTGCCATAGTTTAGAGTGTTTCTGAGCTGTTTTACATAATAAAACAGACCATAAACTAAGGCATGTGCCAACACATAACACCAGTAACATAGAAACATAGACATTGATGGCAGATAAGGACCTCTTGGCCCACCTAGTCTGCCCATTTCCCTACCTACAGGATAAGCTGCATATCCTAGTCAACCAACAGCCTATTTCTTCCTACTCCCCACAAAAATTGCCCTATGTCTGTCTCATGCATTCTTGAATTCTCCTACAGTTTTAGACCCCACAACCTCCTCAGGAAAGCTGTTCCATGTGTCCACCACCCTCTCTGTGAAAAAATACTTCCTCACATTGCCCCTGAACTGCCCCTCCATCTTCAAATTGTGTCCCCTTGTTCTTGCCCATCTCTTTTTCTGAAAGATGCTACCCTCTTGGGCTTTGTTGATTCCACTGAGGTACTTAAAAGTTTCTGTCATGCCCCCCTCTCCCTCCTTTCCTCAAGGGTATACATATTGTGAGCATTAATTTACATTCTGTTTCCAAATAAAAACCTACATCATAAAAAGTAGACCTCCTAGACCCCAGACACCAGAATGATAATAATCCACATTAAAGAGACCTTTCAAATGATAGGTCACACATATTTCTAGCATTTACAGTTTTTTTGTTACAGTACTTAAAATGGAGGAAAATCAAATTTTTACACTTTTTTTATCCCAAAAAAACTAAAAAAAAAGTATACCTCCTAGCTCCCAGACACCAGCATACAAATTTTTCACAATGAAAAGAGCTTTCAAATCACGGATCACACATTTCTAGCATTTACAATTTTTTTAATGGTACCTGCAATGGAGAAAAATAGCATTTTCTTCACTATTTAACCCAAATTAAAACCTAAAAAAATCTGAACGGTAGCAAATGTGTCCAATATAAAGTCAGTACTCTGGTAAGTAGGAATGTTTCCTACCGACCTGCACTTACCAATAACCTTATTCCTGATTGGTTGATCCAGAAAGTGCAGAAGAAGTGCAGGAGGCACATATGTGCTCTGGAGATGGGATCAAGTGAACACCTGGTGCACATATGCACTATGGAGACTAGAGGAATTTTCCTGATGACGCACATATGCGCTATGCGGCTGAGTGAGTTAACTGAGATGTAATGTTGATCTAGTAATGTTCAAACATGTACTGCTGGATAATGATGTCATGGGCCATGGTTGATTTAAAGTCTCTTAAATATAACTTGAAAGCAGCAGTGGAAATAGTATGAAGTCAAGCTACAAAGAAGCAATGCATCAAACTAGCATGTACAATCTGAAGGAGACCAGAGAGTCACAAAAGTTGGAAACTGTATGCACTTTATTTTTAGTAGAGTTGAAAAAGGCAAAAGGAAGATAGTCAATAACTGAAAGTAAACCATCTGCACTATACTTACAAAAAATGGCAGAATACCAATGTAAACAAGCATTTGTCAATGTCAAGTGTTGCTTGCTGTCATTAGCAGTGGAAGTGCAGGAGTTAGACAGATGCAGTATAGGAATGGCAGCGAAGTATTGAACTGACGCCAACTCCCTTCCACCCTGCAGAGATAGACAGGCATTGGGGTTTGCCTTTGGGTTGTCACCCATAACGGTCATGACATTTCACCTCACTTTACCCTGCAGACACTTACAAATGTCGAAGTGTGCTTTGGAATGTTCGGGCTTTACACTCACCTCATTCCATAAGGAAATATGCTGAAATGGGTGCAGTATAGGAGAATGGGGTGAACTCTGGGGCCAAAGTGTCCAAGACGCACCTTGATGCCTGCCACTGGCTGCAGGGTGAGGGTGGAATGGCATGAGCATTACTGTCTACAATCCCAAATCACACCCGTGACACCTATCAGTCCCTACATGGTAGGGCATTCTGGTTGAAAACTCTAACATCCTGGGCGTTTCTTGGTATTTTTACTCCAAGTTTTCAACATGGACTTTTTGTGACCCCACCACATGAACAGTGACACTATCAGTTTGTTAGCCGAAAGTTGGTTTTGCACAGCAACTGCGCCACTTGGCACCACAGGTGCAAAAACACATTTCAAACAGGATGTGAAAAATGACACCTGTACTGTTCATAAAGAGCTGTAAAAAATGGCAATGTTAAAAATCTGGAGTGAAAATATAAAAAAACTGGTGAAGTCACGAGTGTGCATAGAAACTGCGCAATGCACACCCATAATGTAATTAGTTTGGGGATATTTTACAGCAGATTTTCAACATAGGTATTTTGGGACCTCTGCTCATGAACAGTCACTGTGATTTTCTTAACCTGCCCCGAACACTGATTTTCCACAGCGACTGTGCTATTCTGCGCCGGAAGTGTGAAACACATTTCAGCCAGGGTGTGAATAATGGCAGCTGTACTGTTAATAAGGAGGTGTGGAAAAATGCCAAAGTTGAAAATCTGGACTGAAAATATTACAAATTTGTGAACTTATGAGGGTGAATGGAAATTGCAAAATGCGCGCTCGTAACACAGTCATTTTATGGATGTTTGCCACCAAATTTTCAACATAGCCAGCTTAATACCTCTGCTCATGAACAGTGTCACTGTGATTTTCTTAATCTGTCCCAAACTGATTTCGCACACCAACCGCACCACTGTGCACTACCTGTGCATAAACACATTTCAGGCAAGATGTGAAAAATGACAGCTGTACTGTTCATAAGGAGGTGTTGTAAAATGGTAATGTTGTAAATCTGGAGTGAAAATATTAAAAATGCTCGCAGTTATGAGAGTGCGTAAGAACTGCACAACGCACGCTTGTAAAACAGTCATTTTGGGGAATTTTATCACCAAATTTTCAACATAGGGTTTTTGAGGGCCTACCTCATGAACAGTGTCACTGTGATTTTCTTACTCTGTCCCAAACATTGATTTCGCACACCGACTGCGCCATTGTGTACTACAGATGAGAAAACACATTTCTGGGGAGATGTGAAAAATGACAGTTGTACTGTTCATAAGGAGGTATGATAAAATGGCAATGTTGAAAATCTGGAATGAAAATATTAAAAATGCTCAAAGTTACGAGCGTACATAGGAACTGCGCATTGCATGCTCGAAAAACAGTCATTTTGGGGAAATTTTTCACCAAGTTTTCAACATAGGGTTTTTAGATTACTCATGAACTGTAACACTGTCATTTCATTAATCAGTCCTGAAAGGTGGTTCCGCGCAGTGACCACAAAATCACCTTTTGGGACCAAATAACAAAATGACAGTGACTGAGTTCATGAGGTGGGGTCCCAAGAACCCCATGTTGAAAATTTGGTGAAAAGATTCCCCAAAATGGCCGAGATATGCACCAAAGTTGAAAAAACCCTATTCATGCCATTATACAGCTTACCAGCATTTCTTCAGTTCGAGGTCGGCTTTGAAGAGTGCAGATGTGTTCCCGGTCCACAGAAGATCATCATGCCTGGCTCTGGAGGTAAGTATGGGGTGAAGTGGGGTGTGGGGAGGTGGAGTAGCAGAGGGTGGGCATGGGTTGAGGGAGGGGCAAAAGAATCAACAAGGGACCTGTTTTTTAGTTTTTTTTTTAAGACAATGGAGGACTTTTGCCATGCTGGGGTGGGCTCCCAGCATGGCATGAAAGTTGTTGGAGGCAGTGGAAGTGACAGGGATTTGGGCACCCCTGTGGGAAGGAGACTTTGCCACACTGGGTGGGCTCCCAGCATGGCACATGGATGTTTGTTGAGGAGGCAGTGCAGCCGATGGGGATTGGGCACCTCATTGGCCAAGATTCTTTGCATGGGGTGAGCCCAGCATGGCACATGGACATTTGTTTGGGGGGTGGGAGCCGATGGGGATGGGCACCCCCTGTCAGCCATACAGTCTGCTGGGGGGGGGAACGCATGAGCCGAGGGGGGATTGTGCACCCCCCTCAGTAAACAACAAATGGGGGGGAGGTGCATTATTCTGATGGGGATTGGGCTACCCTGTCGGCAAATGAACTGGGGAAGGGGTCATGCCAACAGGGGGATTGGGCACCCCATTGGCTTTCTTTTTTTTTAATTATTGAAATTTTTCTCCAGGAAGGCACACTGAACAGCAGGCGGCGGCTTTCCATCAGCTTCCTGGGGACTGTGAGAGGCCGACAGAGAAGCCATCGTCATGGGGACACCACGCAATCAGCTGTTTTGGTAGCTTGTAATGCACCAAAATAGCTGATTGCGTGTTGACATGGCCAAATTTCTTTACGCATTGTGGCATGCTCATTAATTGCTGACGCAATGTGTTTCTTGCACATGGTGTGCAAGCAACACAAAAATTAATCCTGAAACAGAGCATATGACAGTAAACAGGACTTTAATACAATTCTTGAACTTAACACTCTCATTTTTAGAAGAGACATCCTCACCTTCAGAGATGTCTGTTGAGACAGAGTATATCTGGAAGATGAAATGAGAAACCTTACTGCCTACCCCAGGATGACATTGATGTCTCAGGGATATTGCTGACAGAACTGCTTCATGGGTAACACAGATCCCTGCCCCTAATGAAAATGAGTATACAGAAGAATCAGAGGCAGTAGACTTCAGAGTGACTGGTGATTCATAGGAAGACTAGCAGATGATAAGGCTTTAGCCAACCAAACTGGGGAGTGTTCCATGAAACATATTACCTCTCCAGCTAATGAGCCTGGTGTACTGCATAGGTGAAGGACATTAATTGATTGCATCTGTACAGGCATGTAACCCTGTATTCACAAGATCTAGAGTTGGAAGATTAATGAAATCAGTAAGCAGACACATTTATAACACGGTTAAATCAAATTTTGCTAAGCCTGATGAAGCTATTAGCAGCAAAATAGATTATGTTATAACATTTCCACACAATAAAACCCCAGTATAGCTAACTATGCTTCATATTATCATTATAAATAATTCTGGAAGAAGAACTATGGTGGAAATATTAATTCTAATTTTATTTTCTGTTTTCAGCAAGCATTTAATTTAGCCCAATTATTTTACTTGCAAACCCTAAAGTGGGTGGGTTTCCCCTATTTAATACTGTTTTTCTTTTGCTACTCTTGGACCAACACCCAGACCTGCCGTTCCTCCCTCCCACCAAGCCTCAACCGTATCTTGGTTCATTTGCACTCAGTCCGCCTTTCTCTTCCCACAGGCAGGTGGAGTTCATGTGGAGTTTGTTGGGCCAGACAGGGTCTGAGCCTCCATGGAGGTGGCATTGAAGTCAGATAGCTTGTTCAGGAGTCCTTTTCCATTTCTCTGTTCTCCTCCCTCCCTCCCTCTTCTGTAATGCTAGTGTCCATGTGTTCGGTCAGTGATAGGCATGCTAAGGATCTTGTGCTTCCTTTCATTCATCTGACACGTCTCCTGGCACCCCTATGGCTACAGTATCAGCATGTAATATGCCAGACTACCATCTGTAGGGATCATTAAAGAAGCAGGACAATGTGTCCATGTACCTCATGAGGAAGAGGGTTGCTGTGGCCAGCACCCCCCCACGCTAGTTGCCAAAGTACAGGGTTCCAAGCTTGCAGTTTCAACATAGGTTGCCCTCATGGTGGCAGAATACCCTACCTTCGGGTCATCCAGTAGCCTTAGTTTTCCCTTTCTGTCTGTAACCCACATTATTGTAATGAATTTTTGCACCAAACATGCATCAATAATTAGTGGAAAATTAGGCATAGCAAAGCAGAATGCCAAACTTAGAAGGTCTGGAGGAAGTAGGTGTCACAACCCCACTCAGCAGATCAGGCCGTCTGCTCCCACAGTGCCAACCTCCGAGCGCAGTATTGTGAACAGTTAACAGAACAGGGTAACCCTCCTGTCTGTTTTGTGGATCCGAATCACCTTTGGTCTCAAGAACTGGAGGGATTCAAACTGTGAATCTTCTGCTAGCATACCCAAATGTACAGGCTCAGATAATTCTGCTCTTCAGGGAAATGCCAGATATCTTTCGCCAAGGGCACCTAACCAGTTATACAAAATGAACCCTTAAAAACTCTATGAAAGACCTTAGATAAATTCTTACCTTTTCCCAGTTTGGTATACCATTAAGCTTATGAACAGTGTCAGTTTTCACCATCTGTACCTCACAGGCAAAAGAATTTTGAAGACACAGGCAGTTTCTTTAAAATAAGAGGTTTACTTAGAAAACGGATAAAAAATACGTAAAATGTAAACACAGAACCATATATCACAATGCATACAATCACTTAAAAGAAAACAAGTAAAAGTACAAATTCCTACCAACATACACTTAGACTTCCTCTATCTAATGTATACCTTCTTACAGTGCTTATAGTTAGATGTTGTTGTTTCAAGAGAGTCCAAACAGGAAAGTCTCTGTGAAGAAACACAGAATACAATTTTAAAATGCTGTGTTTCAACCCCTTCCATGAGGTCATCTAGCTCCTCCTTTCAGAATACAAAAAAATATATACAACAGGATGTCTTATCAAGAGGTATATTAAATACTGTGACTTCAGCAAAAACCTAATTTTCCCAGATTATGATGGTCTTTAAATTTCCTCTTCGATCTCGAGGATTTTTATGACTTAGCACCATAGTGATATAAAAGTTGTTCTTCCTCTAAATGTCATAAAAGTTTATGATCTCTATATTAGCAGCTGATTGGCTACAATTAAGTCAGATAAACATGAGACCCTTAATTATGTCTCTCTAGTTTTTAATTATCTCCTGATTTCAGGTGAACATATATCCTGTTATTTTAATGAAACATGGTGGGTGTGAGTTCATCCCAGGAGCACAGGATATCTCATGAGAGACACTCAATAACACATTTTTATCTTAAAAAATCATAGAGCAATCAGAACCAGCTGTCCACGTGTCACAGTAGGTACTATACCTCTTATAATCCTCACAAGGGTAGTTCTCATTCTAGTCAAACAAGGTAGCTACCTTCTTATATGTAGTCCTGTATGTAGAAACATAGAAACATAGAATTTGATGGCAGATAAGGACCACTTGGTCCACCTAGTCTGCCCATTTCCCTACCTAATGGATAAGCTGCAGATCCTAGTTAACCAACAGCCTACTTCCTCCTACCCCCCACTAGAATTGCCTTATGTCTATCCCATGCATTCTTGAATTCCACCACTGTTTTTGACTCTATGACCTCCTCAGGAAGGCTGTTCCATGTATCCACAACCCTCTCTGTGAAGAAATACTTCTCACATTACCTCTGAGCTGTCCCCATCTTTAAATTGTGCCCCTTGTTTTGCACATCTTTTTCTGAAAGATGCTACCTTCTTGGACTTTGTTGATTCCCTTGAGGTATTTGAAAGTTTCTATCATGTTCCCCCTCTCCCTCCTTTCCTCGAGTCTATACATCTTTAGTTCCTTTAGTCTTTCTTCATATGTCTTCTGATGCAGACCCTGCATCATTTGGGTTGCCCTCCTCTGGACAGCCTCCACCTTGTCTATATCTTTGCGGAGATGGGGTCTCCAGAACTGTACACAGTACTCCAGATGTGGTCTTACCAACTGTCTGTACAGAGGGCCAACAACTTCCTGTTTTCTACTGGTGATGCCTCTCCCTATGCATCCCAGTATCCCCAGCCCTCCTTACTGCCTTCTCACATTGCTGGCCCACCTTTAGGTCATCTGATATGACTACCCCCAGGTCCCTTTCCATTTCTGTTGTTGTCAGTATCTCATCCCCCATTGTGTACTCTTCCTCTGGGTTTTTGTTTCCCAGGTGCATTATTTTGCACTTCTTTTCATTGAATCTAAGCTGCCATGCATTTGACCATGCTGCCAACCTTGCCAAGTCCCTTTTCATCCTTTCCAACCCACCTTGCATATCAATCCTGTTGCAGATCTTTGTGTCATCTGCAAAGAGGCATACTTTCCCTTCCAGTCCCTTTGCAATGTCACTTATAAAGATATTAAAAAGGACCAGCCCCAGTACTGAACCCTGCGGTATCCCACTAGTAACCCTCCTTTCTTCACTGTGGACTCCATTTACTAGTACCCGCTGTGTTCTGTTGTCCAACCAGTGTTTTACCCGGGCTACCAACCTGGGACCAACTCCCAGGCTGGCTAATTTCTTTATTAATCTTTTGTGAGGGACTATGTCAAATGCCTTGCTAAAGTCTATGTAAGCCATGTCCACAGCCTCTCCCTGGTCTACTGCTTTGGTCACCCAGTCAAAGAAATCAATTAGATTTGTCTGACATGACCTTCCCACTGTGAATCCATGCTGCCTTGGGTCCTGTGCCCCATTGGCCTCTAGATACTCAACAATTCTTTCATTCAGAAGTGAGTCCATCATTTTCCCTACCACTGAGGTCAAACTGACAGATCTATAATTTTCCTGCCTCTGTCTTGCTCCCACTTTTGTGAAGGGGAATCACATCTGCCCTCCTCAAGTCCTCAGGTACCACACCATCCTCCCATGATTTATTAAAAAGGGTAGTCAGTGGTGTTACTAGTTCTTCCCTTAGTTCTTTTAGAATTCTGGGGTGAATCCCATTGGGCCCCGTTGCTTTATCCACCTTCAGTTTTAAGAGTTCTTTCAGAACCCTTTCTTCTGTGAAAGGACTAATATCAACCCCCCCATCCAGAGTGCTTATATTCACTGGATTAGATATTTCCCCCTGCTTTTCCATTGTGAATACTGAGCAGAAGTATTCATTCAGTATCCCTGCTTTTTCACTGTCACTCTCTGCCCAACCACCTTCCTCTTTGTTCAGCCTCAGTATCCCTGCCTTAGTCTTTCTTTGCTCCCTAATGAACCCATTAATGGTTTTATCCCCTTTCTTAACCGAGTTAGCTATCTTTTCCTTGGTTTGGACCTTTGCTACTCTGACTGCCTTACCTGCTTCCTTCTACTTTAACTGGTACAGTTCTCTGTCCTGCTCCTTCTGTGTTTCCTTATACTTCCTGAATGCTATCTATTTCTCCCTTACCTTCCCCGCCACTTCTTTTGAGAACCATAGTGTTTTTTTCTTTCATTTTGATTTGTTTATTTGCTTCACACAAAGGCTTGCTGCCTCTGTGATGGTGGTTTTGATGTTTCCCCATTGTTGCTCCACCCCACCTTCTTGCCTGTTTGCTAGTGCTTTTCTGAGGCACTCTCCCATTTTGACAAAATCAGCCCTCCTGAAGTCCAGTACCTTCACTTTTGTGTGGCTTGACTCTACAGCTGAGTTTATCATGAACCACACTGTTTGGTGGTCGCTTGTTCCCAGATGGCTACCCACTTCAAGAACAGAGATCCTCTCTCCGTCCCCATTTGAGAGTACCAGGTCTAAGATTACTCTCTCCTGAGTGGGTTCTAAAACTAGCTGTCTGAGGCATGCCCCCTGTAGGCATCAAGAATGGCCCTGCTCTTGGATGTGGCTGCAGCAAAATTGCTCCAGTCAACATCTGGCATATTCAGGTCCCTCATCAGCAATATCTCCCCTTTCTCTGCCATCCCAAGGATGCCTTCTATCATTTCCTTGTCCATTTCCTCCCTCTGAGATGGTGATCTGTATACAACCCCTGTGTGGATTGTGGAGCCATTTCCAGTCTCCAGGGTGACCCACAGTGCCTCCTCCCTCCCTGTTTACCCTTTAGTTCCATTGCTTTGATTCCTTCCCTTATATAGAGAGCTACTTCTCCTCCTCATCTTCCCTCCCTGTCCCTCCTGTAGATTTTGTACCCTAGTATGTTGACATCCCAGTCATGGTTCTCTGTGTACCATGTTTCTGTGACTGCCACAATATCCAGGCATCTCTCTTCCATCAAGGCCACCATTTCAGGGAGTTTTTTACCTAGACTATGGGCATTGGTTGTCATTACCCTCCATTTTTTTCTGGCTTTATTTCTTTTTGCCCCAATCCCTGTCCCTACTGCCTTTGTCTTTTTCTCCATTTACCCCTGCCCTTCTCCCTATCAACTGCTCTATCTTGGTGTTTACCTCACTAATTACCCTGATTTTTGGGGGGCTAGGATTTCCCTTCTCCTCTTCAGTGCCTCCCCCCTTTGATAGTTTAAATGCTTGCCATTGAAACATTTAAACCTATCATCTAGGATCCTGGTTCCCCTCCAGGATAGATACAGACCATCGCACCTGTATAGGCCTGCATCCCTCCAAGTGGAGCCTCAGTCCCCAATGAAGCCAAATCCCTGAGCTCTGCACCAGCTTTTCAACCACTCATTGAATCCCATGGTGCAGAGTACCCTAGCCTCATCCATGCCATAGACAGGTAGCACTTCCGAGAAAGTTACTGTGTGTGTGCTACTTGTCTAAGGCCCCTCCCCAACTCCACAAACTCCTGTTGCACTGCTCTGATCCAATTCTCAGCCATTTTATTCATCCCTAGGTGAATAATGACATCTAGTTCCCTCCCCCTTGCCGCTGCTCTCACGATCCTGAGGATTCATTTCCTGTCCCTCCAAGCATTGGTGCCGGGCAGGCACCTTACCTCCCTTTCCCCTCCCTCCCCCAGTTCTACCCCCCTAACAACTGAGTCCCCCACCTGGAGTTGTTTCCTTCCCCATGGGATCCTGGGCCACCCTCCTACGGGTCTCCATTGTGGAGATTCCCAGCATCCTCCTTGCTCTCCACTGCAGGTGCCTCCATAGAGGAACCATGATTCACCAGAGTGGTGAATGAATTGTGGAGAGGCACAACTGGAGGGATGTGCCTCTGTTCCACCACCCTCACCCTCCCTCAGCCCACCGTGGTCCAACCACTCCTCTTTCTTGGCAACCTGTGAGGTAGTGGCGGTGGCCTGGGTGGTCCCTGGGTGGGGGGAGCAGGTTTCCCAAATCCTTGCCAGGTCAGCATGGAGACGAACAACCTCCTCCCTCTGACCAGAGAGGTGCCTGCAAATAGGGCAGCAATGCAGTCTCCAGAATGTCTCCCAGAAGACTGCTGCTCCACAGCCAGTGCATTGCACTACTCCCCACATGTCTGTGTCCCTTCCAGTTACAGGCTGCTTTTTTGGTTTTTGTTCTTGTTTTAGTGTGTGCAAGCTTGTGAGTGTCTCTACCCCCTATTCAGAGTGCTATGCCTTTGAGGATATGAACAGGTGTATGTTGTTAGCAGTTTTGGGGAAGTAATGTCAGAGCCCCTGCTATAAAAAGAAGTTATCACTTGGGGTGGGTGGGGTGAGGGGGAAGGGTGGGTGGGAGTAAACCTATGCCATTCAGAAAGAATCACCTACAACTCTTACCTTCCACCCCAGAGAGTGCCTTCCTTCCTTTCAGATACCTATTTCACAAAGGCTAAGTAACAGGTCTAGTCACAACTGACTGCAAATATCTCCCAGCTACAGTTCCTCCCTGGCAACTTAAAGTTAAAACTAAGAAAAGTCCACCCCAAAAAAAGAATCAATACTAGTTACTTACACAGGTCCAAAAAGTAATAATTCAGTTCAGTGTAGTCTAGAAAATAACCTCCTTGATTCAAGGAAACTGTGGCTGCTTTCTTACTCTATCTCTGTCTCAGTCTCAGCAGACAGAGACCACAAACAACTCCAGTTATAAATCCTCAGTTCAACTAGGCCCCTTTCAGTTCCTCCCCTTAACAGACAGACACCTATGTATGTAAGACTTATTCTCTTAACAGTGTTCAAAGAGCTATTTTGATGGTGTTATGTACTGTATATATACCCACTTCTCTATAAAATGAAGTCAAATGCATGAAGGGTGATCTTCATGGGATTTTTAAGGAATACTCTATGGTTGGATGTGCAGCAATAGTGCAATAACCACATATCCTGGGTGTGTTGCAAGACCCAAAGTGCAGATAAGGGACTTTAGCCACCCAGGAAGGGTGGTTATTGTAGCTTTGCAGAACACCTGGAGGAGATTATTCCACTTACAACATTTGGTAACAGTTAAAAAGTGTTAAGCAGTTAACTCCCCACAGTATGGAAATGGATGGAAGTTGTTGATAAAATATTGATGAAACTTAAGGGAAAATTTGATCAAGTTAAAATGTATTCTTTATATTTTTCACAAAAGTTTCTCTACAGTCCTTTACAGTATCTGTGTTATAAGTTGTGTACTTTGAAGACACTCTAGAGAATTAGAGTCACATGCTATGTGTGCAGGCTTTTTCCCAGTCACACCCAGTGGGGAACGGGAAGAGTTGTATGTCCACTGGGACCACCTGACCTGTATTTTGAATATATATGTTGCAAGTCATGTATATACAGAGAATAAACTAATTGCACCCAGCACTGTGTTGGTGTGATTCATTCCAAAAAGGGGAACCTAGGGGATCAGCAGTAGGAAGGATAGGCTTATGAACAAATCTCAGAACAGAGGATAAAATGAATCTTTTTCGTGGTAGCCACAAAATCAAGCTGGTCTCACAATTACCAAGACTCATTGGTTCTTGTTCTTATAGACTCTGTGCAAAGCAGACATCACAGGATTGGGCTTTAGACTTCATAGTAATCATGAAATACAAATCAACATAATTTCCATGCATTCGACCAATAAATCTTTTATAAAAAGCAAATAGTAAATGTTTCTAAATTATTTTTTTTTAGAAATTTCACACAGTGATGGCATCATTTAGTTGTAACACTTAATTTGCAAGAGGCTCCCATGGAGTGATTACTACAGCAGTGTATACAGTTATAGGTCAAATGTATTCAAAATATTAATTTTACAGCAAGTTATATAACTAAATAAAAAAACATTTATGTTCCTGGAAACTACTTCAAATGATACACTACAGTTTAATTTAAAAAAATGCTTAAAGCATAGCCAGCCTAAAATGTCTTCATGTTGATTTACATATTGTAACGACTTTGCCTCTACCCTTCTGAAAGATTCATTGCTTCCACCCCGAGGATCAGAGAGAGAGACAGTACACACAGTTTTATAAAAGTACACCTTTATTTCAGCAGTATAGCTGGCCAAAGGTCTTGTATGGCTGCAGCTACTAGGTTAAGTCAGCCTCAGTTGGAATTCAAATTCTGCCAGGCCCTGGCATTTTCCAGCAGAGTTGATGGCTGGTTCTGGAGCTGTAAAGAACTATGTTCCAGCACCAGGAGGTCAGTGGGTGCAAATCTCAGAGAGACAGTCTAAATCTCAAGCTTATCCACGCTGTGAATAAATACAAGTTTTACTCCAACACACATACTGATACATAGTATGTGTTAATAGAAAAGTCTCAGTGGCTGAATCAAGCATGTACCCCTTCCTTTGCTGGTGTTTTTGATCAGTTTTGCTCCAGACAGTGGCAGCTCCAGCCTTATTTGGTTACCAGGGCACAAGTGGGGCCCAATACAGTAGCTAGCAGCCAGGGCACTGATACATTGTTGTTACAGTATATGCAAAATTCAACACCACATGGAACATCAACTGAGGTACAGGCTTTTTTTACCAGGACACGTGCCCTGGTACAGAGCTGCCACTGGATCCCAACAGCTGCACACATAGTCTCGTTTTTTTCTACCAGTCAGTGATTTATTAGTAGAAAAACATATATCCGGAAATGTTCAGTTCAAACAATAGTGCTTTGGTACACTACTGCTCATCCCATTATGTATGTTCATTCTCTCACACACACGGGTCAGCTGTCAGGTGTGCACCTGTTGCATGCACATGCACATTGACATTTTGGAGTGTATCATGCATTCCTCAGAAAGTCAGTGATAGAATCCGGACCCGGTTTTTAAAGGTGTGATTGTGAACTCTGATTACAGGCAGCTGGTGATTATCAGTAAAGTTCAACCCAAAGTGTTGCTGAGTGAAAAATTCATTCCCACCAATTTCAAACTAAAAACTATTTACACAAACCAAAAACTCCCTGAACTGTTCAATAAATATATATGAGCATATTCTACACATGTCTTCTCCCGAGGGTTAACAAGGGTTTCTGCAAAGGGCATTGACAATAAGCCCAGTTTCAAAGAAACACAACATCACACATACTTCCATAATGCAAAGCATCATGGGATATATGCAAATCACCATTACATTTCAGACTTGTTCAGTTTATAACAATTTACATGCATTTTAAATAGAAAACTAACTTAATTTTTATCATACAGTCCCCTAGTACCTTTTTACCTTTAACAAAAACACCTAGTGCCATGGTATTTTCAACATTTACAGGTTTAATACACATAAGGTATATACATTAAAGTATTTTGTGACATCATAATAATAATAATACATTTTATTTCTCAAAAGTGCCTTTCAGCTATCAAGGCGCTGTACAGAAAATAAGGAGTCACAATAAAAACTCAGAAAAACAATAAAATAATCAGAGGGTCCAAGATTAAACTGTGCCATCAAAAGCATGGCACCACAGATATGTTTTCATTGCCTGCTTAAACCCCCCGCACAGTTGTGCACTCCCGAAGCTGGCTGGGTAGAGAATTCCAGAGGGATGTGGCTGCATGCACAAATGCACGGGCCCCTGAAGATTTCAGACACCCTTGGAATCTCTAGCAACCCCTCATCAGCTGAGCGCAACTATCGCACTAGGCGGTAAGGAACAAGGAGCTCTTTCAAGTAGTCAGGGCCCTGTCCATGTAGGGCTTTATAAGTCAGTAAATCGACTTTAAAGGTGATCCACCACCTAATCGGCAGCCAGTGCAGATCATGCAGCACAGGTGTAATATGAGAGGATCGAGGAGCTCCTGTCAACAAACGTGCTGCCGCGTTCTGCACGAGCTGCAGGCGGCAGATATCAACCCAGCCAGCCCTAAGTACAGGGAGTTGCAATCATCTAGGCGCGAGGTCACAAAAGCATGGACAAGGGTAGGTAGATCCCCGGATGGAACAAGGTGCTTAATCCTGGAGCTATTCCTAAGATGATAAAAGGAAGACTTGATGACAGCTGACACCTGAGCTCGTAACGTTAGCCGGTCGTCAAACACTACTCCCAGGTTTTGCACCTGTTCAGAGGAAAGGAGCTGCAAACCCCCAAGAACAAGTCCAGAGGGCTTACCAGACCTCAACCCCTCTATCCGGTGATCCGGGTCCACTACCATCACCTCCGTCTTTCCGGAGTTCAACTTTAACCAGCTCGAAGTCATCCAGTCTTGGATTTCAGTGAGGCAGGAGTTAAATACAGAGACAGCTCTATCCTGGTCGGGGGCCAAAGACAGGAAGAGCTGGGTATCATCAGCATAGCAGTGAAACCTCAGTCCATACTGTATTACAATGTCTCTGAGGGGCAGCATATACACTGCAAACAACATGGGGGACAGCACTGAACCCTGAGGAACCCCACATGGCAGGGAGAATGGTTCCAAGGAAAAAATGCCAGACACCGCTCTCTGATTCCTGCCAGAGAGGAAAGATGTCAACCATCTGAGGACTATATCTGTTAATCCACAGACAGACCTCAGGCATCCAAGCAGCACCCCATGGTCTACAGTGTCAAAGGCTGAGGAGAGATCAAGGAGCACCAAGATAGAACAACGTCTCTGATCTCTTGCCATCAGGAGATCATTGAGCATCTGAACCAGCATCGTCTCAGTACTGTTCCTCTTTTGAAAACTAGACTGGAGAAGTTTGTAGATGTTATGGATGGTCAGGTGGTCATCCAGCTGTACCGCAAGTACTTTCTCAGTCACCTTCCCTATAAGGGGAAGGTTTGAGATTGGTCTGTAGTTGGCAGAATATCTGGGTCCAAAGAAGCTTTCTTTAGGTGGGGGGGGTAACCACCGCCTCCTTCAGGGAGCTTGGAAACTCACCAGATTCCAAGGAGCACCGGACTATCTGCACCAGGATCGGGCCGATCAAATCCCAACAACCCATAATTAAGGAAGTTGGACCCGGATCCAAAATACAGGTCATAGAGTGCATACCCTGGACAATCCGCATGACATCCACAGGTTCAGGCAAGGTAAAGGAACTCCAGGAAGTTGGAGGCGAGGCAACCAAGCACTGATCATCCACAACCCCCATAGAGCGGGTCAAAAGAATTTCCGACCTGATGTCGGCCACCTTATCCACAAAGAACCGAGCAAGTTCATTGCACTCTAACTGCGACAAAGGTCTTTGGAGCTGAAGACAGGCTGGGTTGCACAGCCTGTCCACAGTTCGGAAGAGCTAAGCTGGTCGGTTCTGAGTGGCAGCTTTCTCCCCAGACAGGAATTCTGCCTTCTTATGGGAGATCGCTGATTGGTAGATATGATAGTGTTCAACCAATCTATGATGGTTGGCCTCCAAGGTGGATTTCCACCAACACCACTCTAACCTATGTCCTACTCGCCGCAACTCCCTCAAGGACCCATCAAACCACGGGGGCTGAGGGCAAAGAGGGAGAGGATGAACACAGACAGGAGTAATCCAGTCCAGGGCTGCAGAAATGGCCTTAATATAAGCCACCACTAGAGTCTCTGCACTTGAGCTGGCCATAGGAAACTCCGAGAGATCAATCACCACCGCTAAGCCTTTGGGACTCACTTCCTGCAAGGGGCGGTAACTGACCATCTCCACAGGGGTAGGCCTTCTAAGAGAGCACAAAAATTGAACCTCACAGTGTAGTGATCAGATCAACTGACCAGTTCCACCTCCAAATCGGAGGCCTCAATCCCCAGGAGGAAGACCAAATCAAGAGAGTGACCATGTTTATGGGTGGCACAGGTAACCACCTGTCTAAGGCCCAGAGATGTCATAAGCTGGAGGAAGTGTTGTCCAAACTGCGAGAGTTCGTCATCGACCCAGACATTGAAATCACCCAGTACCATCAATCTGGGTGACTCCAGTATCATGTTGGTGACAAAATCTGCAACTTCCTGCAGGAAATGCATCTTGTCCCCAGGTGGACGGTAGATGAGAGCTATCCTGCAACTTACACCAGCCACCACTGAGCACTCAAATGATTCAGCCTCCTCAACTGGTACACCCGTGAGGCCCAACTCAGTCTTGACACAGACTGCCACCCCCCCACGTGATCCAATCTCGGGCAGTGAATCACCGAGTACCTGGCTGGAATTGCTGCATCCAAAATGGGACCAGCATTTTAATCAAGCCAGGTCTCGGTGATGCAAGCCAGATCGGTTGTTCCAACAAGATCAGCAATGATTGCGGTCTTGTTTTTAACAGATCTGGCATTGCATAACACTGCTCGAGTTGGATGGGCTTCCAGGGCTGCCCCGGCTACTAGCCTGCCACAAGAGGCAGTGCCCTTGGGTATGGGGACTAGACAGGGAGAACCCCGTTCCAGACTCCATTTCGCCCCAGGGCATCTTCTAGGCCTAACCACCCGAATGTGAGAGATGCGCTGATTCATCCTCCAGTGTCCACACCCCCCCACCCCCCTCCCACATATGATACCTAGCACATGACAGTGCTGGTAAGTTGACCACAACAAAGGAGGGGGGAAAGGGGCAGAGGGCATGGAGAGTGGAGGATGAATAGCCACGACGGGGGGGGGGATTTGCACATTTCTCAATCAAGTTCAATAACAAAACACGCTAAACAGGCACCCAACTTATTAGACCCCCAAAATTACAAAAATAAAATTCTAACAATGCCCAACTAAAAACCAAAAATAACCACCCCACTCACCCAAAACTCTATAAACACTTTTAACCCCAAATCAAACTAAATTAAAACTATAAAACATCAATACAGATGGTACGAATCCAAAAAGGAAGATGGTACAAAAGGAGTCCACTTCAGAAAGCTCCAAACACAAAATATTAAAAATAAAATAAAATCTGGTTTCAAAATAAATTAAACAAATAAAACAAATAACAGATACAGATTAACTAAACATAAAAGCAACTTAATGAAATTTCGGCCCCCAGGTACTCTCACTACCAGGGAGATGGTGCAAGAGGAGTCCACTTCAGAAAGCTCCAAACACAAAATATTAAAAATAAAATTTTAAATCAAAATAAATTAAACAAATAAAACAAAAACAAAAACAGAAAAACAGAAAACCCCTGCTCTCACCAAGGGATACAAATTAACTAAACATAAACAGCAACTTAATAAAATTTCGGCCCCCAGGTACTCTCACTACCAGGAAGGCAGAAAAACTGGACACTCTCACTGTCCAAACTAATTTAAAGGAAAAAGAAAATAACATAAAATCTGGTCATATATCTGAGTGGTAGACACCACAGAATCCAATCGAAAGTCTCCTTCTGGCAGAAAACCTCCCGATTATTCCCGCACTTTTTAGCTACTTGTAGCTTTGCAGCTCCTGATATCCATTAAATAATCACTAATTTAGATAATAAATAAAGTCAGTAAAGAAGTAAAGGTAATATTAATAAGAAATGAATCAGTTTCAACTTCCAGCAATAATGGAACTTCAGTCTACGCTTCTCTGAGTAGATAACCAACTCCAAGTTCAGGGAACAAACCGATCTCAATAAAATACCGAAGAGAGGTACAAATGGTGCTGAGAATGCTCCTCAATAGTCCACAGCACCAAGTAATCCCCACAGAGCAAGGGGGCCAACACTTCAACTGCCTGGACTAATGCCCTCCGGTTGACTGCTAGACTGTCTAGGGGAGCCACTACTCAAGCCCGTCCTCTGGCAGGCCTAAGGTGAACTCCTCTCTGTGACCACCAACACCCTAAGGGAGTCACCGCGCCGAGACAAGGGGAGCCACAACACCAATCCAGAGTCAGTTTTTGAACAAAACCCCTTCACTGGCGCTTACCACACACATATCGAAGTATCAATAGGCCAGACCAAAACAGTAGAATCCAAGAATTCCAGGCACTATGGTCCCTCAACAGTACACGTAGTCCTCCAGTTCCAGGCTTCAAAACCATTCTCCTCAGAGCACCTCAGAATGCCTCTATCTTCTGTATATCCTAAATATCCAAAGTACGGCTTCCTCCTTAATGCTGCGCTTCAGGAGTCAAACAAAACATCGTCCGGAGCAATCGTATTAAAAAATAAACACTGGAGTGACTCCGAATAACTCCAGCATTGGCTATACTCAGCCGCAGGAGCAAATTAATAAAATGGATAACAGCGCAAACTTCAGTGTGAACTTAAAATCAAAGCTTTCCGACTGCTTAATACTGACCGAAAAAGCAGTTTGGCTGATCTTCCTCACTAAAAATCCCTTGCTAATCTAATCTTACCGCTGTTGCAATAAGTAAAATAAAATTAGTGTCACAGAGCTGAGTTAAACACTCTTAACGCTATAAATTAAAATAAAATAGCTCAGCTACGGAATGCTGTGATTTGGCTAGCACAGCGTGGCCGCCATCTTCTATTTTTAAGAATAGACTTTGGTTGTCACTGCCATTGCTGTTGACATAGTGCCATTGCATACTAAATCCACCAATGAGGAACGCAGCCTGTTGTTTTATACCAGCTCGGAGGTCACAACAATAACCTCCCTGTACGAGGACCTGAGAGGGAAAAGGAAAATTAAAGAGCATACTATATATTTCTAAAATCTAGGCATAGACGTATCCCACCCTCTTTCTTGTCCACTATGACCATGGGTAAAGACCATACACTCTTTGAGGGCACAATTATGCCTAACTGCTCCATTGTTTTGGCTTCCTGAATCACCTAATCCCTCACCTTCATGGGCAGTCTGTGGGGCTTTTGGTGTATGGGCTTGTCTTAAGTGGCAGTTATGGTGTGCACAATTCCTTTAGCCCACCCTGGGACGTTTGTGAATACGGGCTCAAACTCTTGTAATACCCCCTGCAAATCTTTCTGTTGCTGAAGCTCTAATTCAGGGCTTATCTGAATCTCCTCCAATGGTTCTGACTGTTCTAACCTTTTATAGGCAACCTCCACCTCTGACTCCCTAACTTCAGGATGGATATAAACGGAGGGGTTAGACTTCTCACACCATTTCCTAAGGAGGTTCATTTGGTAAATTTTCTGAGCGGGTCTCTTTCTGGGCATGCTAAGCTCATAGTTCATTGCTCCTGTTTGCCTTAAAATGGTGAAGGAGCCCTTCCATTTCAGGAGTAGTTTGTTCTCTGAGGAGGGAAGGAGCAACAACACTTTGTCCCCTAACTGAAATGTTTTAGTCTTCAAACTCTGGTCATATCTTTCTTTCTGCAAGTCTTGCTTCTGTTCTAAGCTCTGGTGTGCCAAGTTGATATACCTCAACAAGCATTTGCATAACTGAGTCATGTACTCTATGACATTAAAACGTCTCGCCTCCTTCCCTTCTTTCCAGTGTTCCTTAACCACATCCAGTGGCCCCCTTGGGTTCCTCCCATACAATAATGAAAAAGGTGAGAAACCAGTGGACACGAGGGATTTCTCTGTAAGCGAAAAGTAAATAGGGGAGGTACCTAACCCAATCTTTACCTTCCTTCTTTTACATATTTGCTCAACATTCTCTTTAATGTCTGATTAAACCTCTCTACAAGGCCATCAGTCTGTGGGTGATATGGGGAAGTACACACTGCTACCATGCCCTGCAGATGGTACAATTCTTTTAGTAGGAGTGCATTAAAATTACTCCCCTGCTCAGTAAGTATTTCCTGGAGGATTCCCATGTGGCTAAATACCTTTGCTAGCTCCTCTGCTATCCTTGGGGCGGTGACAATTCTCATGGGGATAGCTTCAGGGTAGCAGGTAGCATAATTACAATGACCAGCACAAATCTGTTACCCTTGGAGCTCTTTTCCTGGAGGCCCACTGCATCCATGGCTATCCTGTCAAAGGGGTTACTCACAATGGGAATGGTTTGTAGCAGTACTCTATCCCTTTTTCCTGCCTGAGCTACCTTCTGACACTCAGCGTATGCCTTGCAATACTCAGCTATGTTCTCGTGGATAGAGGGTCAATAAAACCTGGGTAATATCCTATTCAGTGTGCTATCTCTGCCTGCATGGCCTGCTAAAGGGTTGTCGTGCCAGATACATGATTTGAGAGGAACATTTTTCTGGAACCATTAGTTAGTCTACTACCTCTCCAGTTCTGAGGTTAGTGTATTCTCTATACAGTATTCCTGTTTTACAGCAAACTGAGGGGCACCTTTTTCCACTCCCTTCCCCAACTGTGGAAAAAAAGGGTTACGTGAAGGGTCTGCTTTTTGCTCATGCTGCATACCACATTTAAATGTGTGTCCCAAGTCTGGCTGTACACCAGCATGAGTATCAATCCAGTCCTTCTTTAGCTTCCTCTTCTCCACCTTAGTTTTATGGTCCTTGCCAGGATCCTCAAAAACATCATCATCAAATGGGAACACAGATGATAAATGTCCCTTCTTCACTTGAGCTGTGGTGGTTACAGCAACTACAGCAGAGTGCTGGGTGGCATGACAATGTATAAATGAAGCAAAGTCTGGGTGGTCATGCCCGATAACAACTGGCACAGGTAGGTGAGGTACCAACCCCACTTCTACCTCATGTGCCTTTTCTTGAACCGTCATTTGTATGGTGGCTGTAGGGTAGCGATGGGTATCACTGTGTACACAAATGACTGCAGTATTCAGTCCTTTATTATTCCCAGTCATCAGATCTGCTCGCACAAGAGTCTGGTGGCTCCCTGAATCAATCAGTCCCATCATCTGCTGTGATCTAATCTGCACAGTAGCCATAAAGTGACCCAAGTTCACTAAGGCTATGTGAGTTGTCTCTTTCTTTATATTAGGACAGTTTCTTACATAATGCCCCTTCTTTTGGCACAAATGATATACAATCTCAGCTACTGGAATGCATCTGAGGATCTCCTGCTTCACACAGTCATAGTCCTCTGCCTCTCGGGAGTCCATGTGGCTATAAACCAACTGGGCACTGCCTGTCAGGTGTGATGCCAGTCAAACAACCCACTGTTCCCCTGGCCATGTGCATATTTCAGCAATCCTGTCAAATGTTGTGAGGTAGGCATCAATGTCTTCACTGTCTGAATGTTTAGACAGTTTAATGTCTTTTGGGCTACTGGCTCTTTCTGTTTGCCCTGCATTGATGGCATGCAAGACCCTCATGTTATCCAACCATTTGGCTTCTTGACTTCTCAGCAAAGCATCGTGGGATATATGCAAATCACCATGAAATTTCAGACTTGTTCAGTTTACAGCAATTTACATGCATTTTAAATAGCACAACTAACTTAATTTTTATCATACATTCCCCTAGTAACTTTTTACCTTCATCAAAAACAGTTAGTGCCATGGTATTTTCAACATTTACAGGTTTTATACACATCAGGTATATACATTAAAGTATTTTATGACATAGTGCTGTTGCTTCTAAATCCAACAACGAGGAACACAGCTTGTTGCTTTATAACGGCTCGGAGGTCACAACAATAACCTCCCTGTATGAGGACCTAAGAGGGAAAAGGAAAATTAAAGAGGACATTATAGCATAGTCAAGAAAGGGAAGGGGGTGCCCATAGGTGGCCAACCTTATGGACTAGAAATTGTAAAGAATAGATTAGGCTAAGAAATAGAAGAACTGTTGCAACAGATTTAAGAAAAGGTCAGTTCTCAAGAGTGGCAGGAGCTCCCTGTCACAGCCACCCTCTGGAGCAGTGTCTTTATCAAATATCCATTTCTTGGATTTAAATTGACATGTTCTATTGGTAAGGCAAGGCAATTTTATTTGTAGAGGGCCCTATCCCAAAGACTATTGGAGCATTACATACTGGGTGTTTACTCACCTGGTAAAGGTGATTGTGTTAGTTGTCTCCATGACACTCCAGACATTACCTCATGCGTTCCCAACTCACCTGATAGGCTAGTGATGCACATGTGACCCAGATCAAATTTCACAGCATACCCAGGTCCCAGGAGTCCCTATTCTCCAGTTCAATTCTTCCATAGCTGAAATACAAATGTTTTAGGCCAAAAGATCACCCTTTTCGTGACTCCCATCTTCACCCCATATCTTTATACATATATAGAGTATAACCACACAAAATTCGAAAGACAGTCTTTTAAGATAACCACCACCTGGGTTTATTCCCTATAGGTACAATTCTAAAATCGGTAACCGAATGATACCGACTATAATCAACTGTGCGTTCAAAACAGTTTATAATGATCTTGGAATACAGAAGCTCTGCACACACAAACATATCCAGTGAAGATCTCTGCCATGGTCACCCTGACGGGTGGGTCATGGAGTGTCATGGAGACAACTAACACAATCACCTTTACCAGGTGAGTAAACACCCATTGTGTTATGTTGTCTCCATGACACTCCAGACATTACCTCATGAGTTACTATAATAAGCAGTTCAAAACATCCATCAGGGCGGGACAGGGTGATGTGCAGACAGTTCTTGCGACACGCTGATGATAGAATCTTTCTGGCAAATTCAGTCCTTTGTCTGTATAAAGTCTCAAGTCTATAATGTCTTACGAAAGTGTGGACCGAGGTCCATGTTGCCGCTCTACATATGTCCTCCATGGACACATTGACTCTTTCTGCCCAGGAGGCAGCCACTGCCCTTGTTGAGTGGGCTCTAATTCCCTCTGGAGGTGTAAAGCCATTAGCTTTGTATGCTTTCTGTATCGTCCTCTTTAACCAGCTAGCAATGGTGGCCTTCGGAGCCACCATTCCTTGCTTGCCACCCTGAGCCATGATAAAGAGTCTTTCGGACTTGCAATTGTCTGTGTCCATGTAATATATTGTGATACGGTACTCCCTACATCCAGCGGATGGGGAGTTCCAGAGTTGCCCTGTTGCCGTTGTGTGTGGAACATCAGTATCTCCAGGGTTTGTTCTGTATGGAACGTGAACATGACCTTGGGGCGTAAGGCTGGTACTGTTTTCATAAAGACCCCTTGGGCAGTGAAAATGGTGTAGGGTTCTTTGCAGGACAGGGCACCTAGTTCGCTAATTCTGCGGGCGGAGCAGATTGCTACTAGAAAAATTTTTTTTTTTTTAAACCAGCCAGTAAAGTGGGAATTGATGGCCCAGCTCGCACGGGCCCTTTATTAGGTAATCGAGCACCATGGTTGTGTGCTTAGCCAGTCTGCTCTGACATTCAGCTTTCCCGCCAGGTGCACTGCGTGGAGGTGGGTGAGGTTGGACTGGGCCCAGTTTAACACCTTGGCAGCCTCTCTAAGCATGGCTTTGCTGCACGTTCTGCCTTGTTTTGCTATGTATGCTACAGTGGCCGGGTTGTCTGATTTTACCAAGCCTGCCCAGCTGGCGATGTTGTCCCTGAATGCTCTCAGAGCATGGAACACCACCCTCATTTCCAGGATGTTGATGGACAATCATGCCTCCACCCTCATCCATTTGTCCTGCGCTGTGAAATTGTGCACGCATGCACCTCAACTGATCAAGCTGACATCGGTCTCCACTGTCACCTGGTATGACAGCTGTAGTGGATAGCCCCTCTCGAGGTTCTGGCAGTGGATCAGCCACCTCAGGGAGTCCTTGACCTTCTTTGGCAAGTAAACAACCTTGTTGAGGTCGTCCTCCAATAGGGAGCCTTGTTGCAGTATGCAGCTCTGCAGGGGAAGCGTATTCCAACTCACTCAAGGGACCAGGTCTAGGCAGGATGCCATGCAGATGAGAACCTGTGCCTCTTGACCCATGGTCGGCTCGGCTACGGACTGCAGTGTTCAAACTATTGATATCATCATGTCGATCCATTTTCATGAGGGTCTCGCCATCCCCTCGGCTGTGTCTATCTCTGCTCTGAGGTGCTCTATGCCCTGTGATGGTCGTAAACAGCTCTTCTCCCGATTGACCACCCTAGTGTGCTGGGGCAGAGCCGACAGAACTGTGTCCATGTCCTTTTGAGGTTTGACACTGCTGCGCACCTGTATCAGCCAGTCATCCAGGTAGGGAATGATACCCACCCCCTGTTCTTGCAGTTGGGCTGCTAATACAATGGACACTTTTGTAAACACCCTGGGTGCCGAAGTGAGTCTGAAGGGTAGGGCCTGATACTGAAAGTGTTGGCCCAGTATGTGGAACCAGAGGAAGCGCTGGTGGCTGGGTCTGATTGGGATGTGTATGTATGCATCCTTCAGATCCACGGATGTGAGGTAGTCCCCCCAGCCATATGTTCTTCAGAGTCAACCGAAAGGTCTCCCTTTTGAACTGTGGAGTGGATATGAAATGGTTCAGTAATTTTAGATCCAGAATAGGTCTGAGGTCTCTGTTCTTCTTTGGGACCAGGAAGAATATGGAGTAGACCCCAGTGCCAGCCTCGGAGCCTGGTACTGGTCAGATTGTGTTGTTTATAACAGGTCCCGGATGATCTCCTGGACTTGGTGGGCGGTGGCCCTCCTTTTGCGATGGGGTACAGTATCACTCTGTCTCAGCGAGGTTTGTTTAAAAATTCGATAGAGTAACCTTAGGATATAATCTCCAGGACCCATCTGTCTGAAGTTGTTTGCTGCCATTGCTGATGGAATGACATCAGTCTCTGGCCCACAGGCGGGTAGTCCGAGTGTTGTCTTGGCAGCGGGGAGGTCGGGGGAGGAAATAGTCAGTACTGTTTTGGCTTTCCTCCTCTGCCTATGCCTCCAAAGCATGTGTTCCTTTCTCTGGATGCTGAGTAGCTGCCCTGTGAGGTACCTCTGAAACTGTTATTGTTGTTGTTATGGCCTCTACCCTGAAAGGAGTTGTTCAAGTAATTCTGTCTTCTGTTCTGCTGAAACCTGTTATTCCCCCGAAATCTATGCCAACCAGATGGCAAATAAGTGGTCCTCTGTTTTTCTCTAGCGAGATCCTTGCCCTCTTCCTTTGTTTCAGGAATTCTTTAAGGCCTTCGCCAAACACGTTATCCCATTTCAGAGGCAGGTACTGTAAAAGGATCTTCAACTCATTGTCTGCTTCCCAAGTTTGAGCCATAGCTCGTCTGGCTCTGTTTGTCAGGGCAGCAGATCTGGCTTTTAATTTCTGGGTAGCTACCGGCGTGTCCCCTAGATACTTAGCTGTATCTAGGGTACATTCCAGTAGAGGGAGAGGGCCCCTAGGTCTAAGGGGGTGAGGACTCGACTAGGCCAGCCGCTGTGGGAGGAGCCTAGGCCTAATGAGATAACCCCAGGAATTCCTTAAGCCAGCAGATCAGGAGCCAGCTGTCCTGCATCCCTACGGCGCCTCGAGGTTTAGGCCACTGAAGAAGGGGCTAGACCTGATGAGGTAGTTCCAGTAATTCTTTAGGCCAAAAACACAAGGAAAACATCAGCTGTTTTGTGTCTCTATGGTGCCTCGAGGTCTCCACTCAGGAGAGGATCTCCCTGAGGCCCGAAGGAAATTATCATCCATCTTGGCGAAAAATCAGTGAGTCCTCTGAGCAGCAGCCAAAGGTTCTTTGAGGGCCCCCCCTCCGCCAGAGTTCTGCACAGAAATAGAGCCTGTATCTCTTTTAGCAGACTGTTCCTCCCTTCTGACTCTATTTGCACCCCTTTTTTCTCTCTTCCTCTCACTTAAACCCTGAGAAGGCGGGTCATGCTCTCCCAAAGCCGCTGATCGAGTTCGGTCATCGGGGGAGAGATAGAGAGAGAGGGACCAAGAGAGCTGCGTAGCGGGCAGGGCCGCCCCTTGGGACTCTCGTGCATCAGTGGCCTGCCCGACATGCTGGAAGAGACACGCCTGCTGCATGGTGACTGGAAACTGCACCGGCAAGGAGAGCAGTGACTCCAGCATCGAACACCAGCAAGTTAGAGCCTACCCAGGGGAAATTGGGACACCAGTGAGTTGGAGCCTTCTCGGGAAGTTAACGAAGGGGAATGGGGGGTTAGCTTGACCACTTGGTCACTACAAGCGTTTTCGCTTCTAAATGCCATGGAAGGAGGGGTGCTCCATACACAAATGATTAAGTACTCTATACAAGCCTGGTGCATGAACTTAAAACAGGGTCTTGATGGAATTGTGGGTGAGAGAAGCCCTTTCAGCAGCAAGGGATGCCCTGGCGTGCTATCCAGTTATCATATCTCTTTCTATATATGTATGTATATATATATATATATATATATAAGAAAACCAATATATTTATGGAATATCCCAGGGCATGGTATGCCATTGCTGCTACAGCAGCACAGAGGAAAAGAATGCATGCATCGAGAAAACCTGATGCATTGAATCCGGATATAAAATGCTCAAAGGCTAACCCCACCCTGTTAAGCGGCATATGTTTACCTTGTACACCACGCCTGTCGTGCGATGTAGTGAGGAATAAACATCAATTTAGACTTAAAATGGTGGCTGGGCCCCAATGGATAGGGGCCTAGTTCAAATGGTGGTCGGGCTACCATAAAATGGTGGCAGTGCCACGAGGCTTGCCAAAAATGGCGGCCGAAGTCTTTTGGGAATTGTCCTATTCAAAATGGCGACCAAGCCATGCGGTGAACGCCTCCCTAAAATGGCAGCTGTGTGGTAGGGACTTGCTTCAAAATGGAAATCATTCCAATAGAATGGCGACCAAGCCATGTAGTGAAGGCCTCACCTAAAATGGTGGCCAAGGGCTTAGGTACTCGCTCCGAGATTATTGCGACCTGAGCCATGAAGAGAATCCACTCGATCCAGGGTTCTGGGCCCTAGCTGTGGTGCCACGAAGTGCCAGGCATGCCTGAACTGCAGCAGGAATCACAACGTTCTCTTTCTAACAACAATCGCACCCCTCAGGCTTCTCGCAGCAGTCGCTGGTTTAGAGGCCACATTCTCAGCAATTAGGGACTTAGATACCTGACTTCTCAGTGCTTCCAAACAGGAACAAAAATTCTGTAAATTTTGTGCCCCAATTTCGTTTTAAAGAAAAAAAACCTCCCTGCAGTAGTCACTCAGCTAGGGACTGTATGCCGTGGTTAATACCATGTCCTACACTACCCGTGGATTTGGTGGTAGCATAGAAGCACACAGATGTGACCATTTGGGTTCTGCTTGGAAGGGGAGACCACATGCCCGGGGATAGGTTAAGCGCGTAGCTCATTCGGACAGGCTAAGATGCTGTTGATACACCAGTGGCATTTGGCGATGGGCCCCGCTTGGAAGGGAGGACCATCAGCTACTAGGCGGGCGCTAGAGCGCAAATCCTAAATGGTGTATCCAAGCATGTAGGTAGGAATCGCTCGCTACAGCATTGATTAAACATTCCTTATTTCTCATTAAAAACTCAGCAATTTCATCTCAAACTAACAGGATTTGTTTCAAATTGTGTTCTATCATTCTATCCATTCCACCAGATTACATAGAAGTGATAGGAGAATACAGGGCTTAGAATCTAGTCTTTTTTCAGCAAGTTACAAACAAAACAGATCAGATGCCAACAATTTCTAAAAATGAAACATCTGACTCTATCATTCTCTCTGTCTCTGTTAATGAGGGCACAATCAGACAAACAGAAAAGAGCTGAAGTGCATAATTTATTCCATGCAAGAAACCTGGGCCTTGTTTGCTATTATTCTAACTAAAAACAAACACTTAAATTAAGGGACTGCTAGCAGAGGCTGATTGCAGGTATTGCGCTACCCTGCAGGCTCGGGAGTAGAGTAGAGTAGTAGGCGGAAGCGACCACGTGAGCTCCGCTTGGGAGGGGAGACCACAGGGCCAGAAATAAGATGCTGAGAAGATGTTTTCTAGCATTTTGGAAGTGGGCTCCGCTTGGGAGGGAGGACCACCGGTTACTGGGCAGGCGCTATGGCGCGACTTTTAAACTCACAACCCAGGCATGCAGTGAAGAACGCTCGCTACAGCATCGAGCCACATTCTCTCTTTCTTTCCAATAATTCCGCCAAATTGTTTAAAAAACTTGCAGAATTCGTTTCAAGCTAATTAAAACTGTTTTAAGCAGCCCAAAGCACAAACACAGAAGCAATGAAAGAACAAATTTCAGGTTTTCCAATTCTTATCTGCATGCTATCAAGTAACACATCTCCAGCTGCTAACAAAACTTCACAATAAACCTGTGGCTATCCAACCTGTTTCTCTGTCATTCTTTCTCATGTAGTGAGGCAAAACATAAACCAACAGCAACAGCTGAGGAGCATAATCCAATACAGCCAGAAAAAGAAGGCCCCTGAACATTGTTTGCTGTTTCCCAGCTGAGAAACAATTACTTAATTAACCACATTGCTTCCAGTATAAACACAACTCTATATAACTAACTATAATAGCTAACTGCTGTGGGAGTCACACGTTTTGCAACAAACTTGTTTTGGCCTACCTTCTGTGATTGACCACTCAGGGACTCCTGGAGTGCTTGTAACCTCTCAGATGCAAAGGTTGAACTGGAGAATAGGGACTCCTGGGACCTGCATATGCTGTGAAATTTGATCTGGGTCACATGTGCATCACTAGCCTATCAGGTGAGTTGGGAACCCATGAGGTGATGTCTGGAGTGTCATGGAGACAACATAACACAATGTACAAATATCAAATAGAAATGCAGACTACAAATCATCAACTAACCACAATCAGTAAACATATTTTGAGGAGCAATTCAGACATCTAAGCCATATGCCAGGTCAAACAGCTTTTTGGGTCCCTTTTTAATGCCTCCACCAAAGGGGAACTCCATAGATGGAGAGGCAAGAGTTCCATATTGCTGGAGCCTCCACCAAGAAGGCTCTGTTACTTATTCCTACAAATCTAAGTGTGACAACTGATCCACAATTCTTTTCAACACTGTGTTTGGCTGTATGACTCTGCATACAGTATTAGATGTTCTTATTGCAGTCTTGTGCTCAGAAATTTGTATCTTTAGCACTTTCTTAGTCTGCCCCACATATCCAAATCCACAGGGCATGTACCTAAATACACTGCCTCTGCTGTTGTACATGTAGTAAAATCCTTGATGTTGAATTTTGTACCATCACTTGCATGCATACCTCTCAACTGTACCACATTATGAGGAACGTTCCTCATTTTACTTCACAAAAGCTCCCTGTTCCGTATTGTGAGGACTTGTTCCACATTCAAAGTCAACATTTCATAGCTAAAATCCATAGTAAATGTTGCAAAAAATATATTATTCAATAAATAACAGACTTTCTGAATATAAATGCAACATGTTAACAGTGTTTTGAGCTTCTTAGGTAAATATTTGATTAAGTGTTCCACATTTTGCCCATTTGTTCCACATATTGACAGGCAACGTTCCACATTTGGGGGGAAAAAAGTTGAGAGGTATGCTTGCATGTTTGAATGTTTCTGTGTTTGCTGAGTATTCACACTGGTGACAGTTGCCAGATGTGTAATTGCCCCATGTTTTTTCTGGTAGCCATGTTTTGTTAGGTACTGTGTTGCAAAACCTTTGTACAACTAAATCTTTTATGTTCCTCACTCTTCAAAATGTTATCCTCGATAGCATCCTACTGATACTTAATAAGCGTTTCTCCCCTATAAGCACATTCCAATGTGTCCTTATAATTTGGGAGATTTTTTTTTTGGCTTTTTGTTGAATTCAGTCACAAAAGTGACACATTTATTTTGATTTTTGCTCTCACTTTTTCTTCAATAGTTCAGTGCTTGGTGTATTTTCTGCCCTTCTTCTTGCCCTTTGAATAGAATGTTCCTGAAGTTTTGCTACCTGAACCTTCATGATATTTCTTCAGCTTGTTTTGTGACATTCACCTCATCGCTACAATTTCTCTTTTTAACTGCATTATGTCTTCTGTGAAGATTCTGCAACTCATTATGGTTTAGTCAGGCTATGAGATACCTATATAGAAACATAAACAAATAGACAATGACAGCAGAAAAAGCCAATGGTCCATCCCATCTTCCCGAGTTCCCTATTTAGCCCTAAGGCCTACTGTCCCTCCAGGGTCTCAGCCCTCCCCATCTTCCCCTCCATCCCCCTCCCAGCTTTTGCCGCCCTGAGCAACCACTATACCTTTCATTCTATCCCAGCTGTACTTGAACCCACCAACAGTTTTAGCACCCACCACTTTAGCAATCAGACTGTACCAAAGCTCCACTACCCTTTCTGTAAAATAATACTTCCTCATGTCTTTTCTGAGCTTCCCTCCTGTCAGTTTCCACTTTTGTCCACATGACTGTAAACTAGTATTCAAGCTAAATATTTCCCTGCAGTTCACCTTATTAATTTGTTTTAGGAACTTAACGGTCTCTAGCATATCTCCCCTCTCCCTTCTTGTCTCTTCCGGTTACATGTTTAGTGCCTTGAGGTGCTCCTCATATGACCTGCCCTGTTGGTCTTGAATCATTTTTGTTACCCTGTGCTGCACCATCTCCAGCCTATCTCTATCCTTCCTGAGGTGAGGACTCTGGAACTTGATGCAGTACTCCAGGTGTGACCTCACCAAGGATCTATATAGGGGAAGTATTACCGCCTCCCTTCTGTTATCAGTTCTCCTCCTGTCACATCCCAGCATCCTACTTGCTTTGCTATATGCTCTGTTGCACTGACTCGATTGTTTGACTGATGAGAATGCCATGGTCCTCTTCCTCAGCCCTAGTGGTAAGTTTCACCCCACCTCTGTAGTACTCACAGTACTCTGTCCTGGGGTTCTCGTTCACTAGGTGCATTACCTTGCACTTTTTGGTGTTGAATTTCAACTGCTAAACCTTAGACCACCCTTTGCAGTTCCCTGAGTCCCTTGTTGCTATTCAGCCTCCTGCAGAGCTTAGTGTCATCTGCAAAGAGACACAGTCTGTAGCAGATACCCTCACCAATGTCGCTAATGAACATATTGAAGAGGACCAGTCCCAGAACAGATCCTTATGGTACCACACTCATGACCTCACTTTCTGCTGACTTGACCCCACTGACTACAACCCTCTGCTGCCTCTCATTTAGCCAGTTATCTACTCAGTTTACAAGGACCTTAGCTGCACCCAGATCCTTCATCTTCTTCAGCAAGCATCTGTGAGGTATCAAGTTGAAAGCCTTGCTGAAGTGAAAGTAGAGCAAATCCATGGCATGGCCTCTATCCAGCTTCTTCGACACCTGCTCAAAGAAAACTATAGTCTGACAAGACCTTACTGCTATGAATCCATACTATTTACTATCTTGGAGACTGTTGCTCCCCAAGTACTCCACAAGATCCTATCTAACCAGTGACTCCATCAGCTTCCCTACAATAGAGGTAAGACTTACAGGATCGTAGTTCCATGCATGCTACTTGTCCCCCCCCCCCATGGAGTGGAATCATGTCTGCCACCCTCCAGTCCTTCCGAACTACTCCCATCCTTAGAGAGCTGTTGAATAGACCTACCAGGGATCCAGCCAGTTCTGAGTAACCTCAGAGGCAACCCATCTTGCCACTGGGTGTTATCTATTTTTAGTGCTACCAGCTCTTTCTGGATCCTTTCCCATGTAAATATTGGCTGTCTCTTCTCTGAAATCCCCCTAGTGGCTACTTTGATGCCACTCTCTGGCAAGGGCCCACTGTTTTCCTTAGTGAAAACTGAGATAATCACTAAGGATGGTATCCTTTTCTCTGTCATCCTCTATCACCCTACCCCACTCTGCTAACCTTACAATTCCCTCCTTTTTCTTTTTTCCCCTAATATATCAGAAGAACTGTTTTTCTCCTCTCTTGATCCCCTCTGCAATATGCAACTCTATGTCTGCTTTTGCCTCTCTAACCACCCTCTTTGCCTCCCTATTTTTCAATATGTATTATCCTCATTCTTCCTCTCCCTGCTTTTCCTTATACTTTAGATGCCTCACGAATGGCTCCTTTAATTGCCCCATCTCTCTTCTGCCTCCCATGTTGTCCACCTCAACTAACTTTTCCCTGTTCAGCTCCCTCAGCCTGTTGAACTCCACCCTTCTGAAATCCCTGACTTCAGCTCTCGTTTGGGGTTTTCTGGACCCAAGGGCCAGTTCAAACCAAATGGAGTTATGGTTGATGTTCCCCAAATGGCTCCCCTATTCCCACAGCTCCAATTACCTCTGGGTTGGTGAGCACCACATTGAGAATTGCAGTCTGCCTTGTGAGTTCCTTAACTAGCTGTACCAGCTGACAGTCCTGGAAAGCATTCAATAAGGCCTAACTTCTGGTGCTCCTTGCCACTGGAATATCCCAAATGATGTCTGGCAGGTTCACATCTCCCTTCACTACTACTTCTTCCCCCTTTGCCACCTCTCTTTCAAGTTTTTCTTGACCTCTCTGTCGCTCTCTCTCTCTCTCTCTCTCTGTCTCTCTCTCTCTCTCTCTGTCTCCTCTTCACCTTGCCCCGGAGGTCTATAGATCACCCCCAGGTGCAGTTTCTTGCCTAAGGCTGCTGTGAATTGCACCCACAGCAACTCAGTGTCACCATTACTATGCCTGTTGCACTCATCTTCCACCACTTCGATGCCTTCCTTGACAAAAAGGCTTACTCCTCCCCCTCTACCTATTCCTCTATCCCTCCTAAACAATGAGTTCCCAGGGACCATTAGGTCCCAGTCATTATTTTCTGAACCCCATGTTTTGTGATGGCCACCAGGTCCACCATCAGCACCTGAAGAGCGCTGATTTTGTTACCTAGGCTCCTGGCATTAAGGCATACCCCCTTTCATCTGACCCCTGATCCTCCATTGCTACTGCCCTTGTGCTTTCCTTGTCCTCCCATCCTTTTTTTTTTTTGTTGGTGTTTGCACATTTTGCAATCCCCCTCTCTAATATCTCCTCACCAGGTTCAGTTGGCCACAACCCCCTTCACAACCACTGTGTTGATACAAGCCCCCAGAAGTGGGGGAGTACTAGCTAGGATCCCTTTCCTCTCACTTGTCACTGTGGTTTGACTAGTGCCAGTCACCCCTATAGTCAGTTTAAACATCTGATATAGATGTCAAACTTCTGCCCCAGTATGCAGGCCCCCTCTCTTGTCTGGTGAAGTCTATCACCCTTGAAAAGTGTCCTATCCCAGAAGTCCCCTAAATCCCCCACAAAGTGGTACCCCTTCTCCTGACACCATCTCTTAAAGATCCAGTGTAATGATTCTCCTAATCATAGATACATAGACAGTGTCGACAGATAAGGGCCTATGGCCCACCCAGTCTGCCCATTTGAGCTTGTAAGTTCAGTTTATGTTTTCCTAGAAGTCTGTTGCCCCTTAACCCTGACCTCCAGAATTCCTTTATGTCTATCCCATGCATTCTTAAATCCAGTGGTTGTTTCAGCCCCCACCACTTCCTCTGGCAGGGTGTTCCACTTGTCCACCACCCGTTCTGTGAAGAAATTCTTCCTCACGTTTCCTCTGAATCATCCTCCCTCCAACTTCATCCCATGCCCTCTAGTCCTGGAACATCTTTTTCGCTTAAAAATAGTGTATTCCTGCACCCTGTTCCTCCCCGTAAGATACTTGTATGTCTCTATCAAATCTCCTCTCTCCCTCATCTCCTCCAGGGAGTACATATTCAGTTCCTTCAACCTGTCCCTCATAAGACCTGTGATGCAATCCATGTACCATCTTTGTTGCCTCCTCTGAACCTTCTCTACCCTGTCTATGTCCTTATGTAGGTAGGTCTCCAGAACTGTACACTGTACTCCAGGTGGGGCCTCACTAGTGTCTTGTATAGTGGAATTATGACCTCCCTTTTCCTGCTGGTGATACCCCTGCCTATGCATCCCAGCGTCCTATTTGCTTTACCTGCTGCCTTGTCACACTGTTTCCCTACCTTGAGGTCATCAGAGATGATAACCCCAAGATCCCTTTCCTGCTTGGTGCATGCTATATCCTCACCCCTCAACTGATATATTGTGCCAGGGTTTTGTCGCCCATATGCATTATCTTGCACTTCTTTGCATTGAATTTCAACTGCCAAACCCCTGACCATTCTTCAAGTTTCTGCAGGTCCTTCTCATTCTGTCTACACCCTCTGGTGAGTCTACTCTGTTACAGAGCTTTGTGTCATCAGCGAACAGTGAAATTCTGCCTTCTAGGTCCTCCGCAATATCACTGATGAAGATGTTGAATAGGAACGGTTCCAGCACTGATCCCTGTGGTACCCCACTGGTCACTCTTCCCTCTGTGGAGTGACAGCCATTTACCACCACCCTCTGTGTCCTGCCGCCCAGCCAGTTACCTACCCACCACACTACTGTCCTGCCCACACCCATATTCCCCAGTTTGTGTAATAGTCTTCTATGTGGCACAGTGTCAAAGGCCTTGCTGAAGTCCAGATAGGCCATGTCCACTACCCTCCCCTGATCCACCTCCGTAGTTACCCAGTCAAAAAATTCAATGAGGTTGGTCTGACATGACCTCCTTCTGGTGAAACCATGCTGCCTTGGGTCCTGTAGTCCATTGACAACTAGATGTTCCACCAATCTCTCCTTCAGTAGTGCTTCCATGATCTTCCCCACTACCGAGGTGAGGCTGACTGGTCTGTAGTTCCCTGCTTCCTCTTTGTTCCCACTTTTGTATAAGGGGACTACATCTGCTGTCCTCCAGTCTTTGGGTACCTCCCTGTTTCCAGTGATCTGCTAAACAGGATAGTCAGAGGTTCAGCCACCACCTCTCTTAGTTCTTTAAGGACCTGGGGTGCACCCATCTGGTCCCATTGCTTTATCAACTCTTATTACTTCCAGTTCCTTCAGGACCCTTTCTCGGTAAAAGGGACTTGTGTCCATTTCTGCACCATTCTCACCCTTGTACTCCTTCAGACCCATTACCCTCCTCTTCCTCAGTAAGACTGAGCAGAAATACCTGTTCAGTATGTCAGCTTTACTGTTGTCATCCTCCACGCTCCCATCTTCCCCTTCAGTCTCACTATCCCTCCCTTTGCCTTTCTTTTTCACTTATGTACCTGTAAAGGTTTTGTCCCTCTACCCACTAATTTTGCAATGTGTTCTTCTGTCTGAGCTTTGGCTTCCCTTACTGACCTCCTGCCTCCCTTTGCTTCTCCTGGTACTTCTCCCTATCCCTTCTGCCTGTGTCTTTTGTATTGCCTGAATGCATCTTTTTGGCTTTCACTTTCTTTGCTACCTCTTTGGAAAACCATAATGGTCTCCTCTTCCTTTTCCTCTTGCTAACCTGCTTAATGCATAATTCTGTTGCTCTAGTAATCCCCATTTTAAATACTGCCCACTGTTCCTCAACCCCTGATTCCTGCCCCATTCCCCTTAATGCCTCTTACAAGTATCTCCCCATTTTCCCAAAGTCTGCCCCCCTAAAATCCAGGA
Organism: Neoceratodus forsteri; assembly: GCA_016271365.2. NCBI lineage: Eukaryota > Metazoa > Chordata > Ceratodontiformes > Ceratodontidae > Neoceratodus > Neoceratodus forsteri. The sequence continues at coordinate 767,141,271 of CM057451.1, forward strand.
TAGTGTTTTTGTGTGTTTGGTTCTGCTCTTTCTGTGATTTCAAACCACAATGACTGAGTGGTCACTGTTCCCCAGGTGCTCCCCACTGTTACCCCATCACACTGTCCCTGTTTGTGAGCACAAGGTCCAGTATTGCCTTCTGCGAGTTGGTTCCATGACCAGTTGTTTGAGAAGGCACCCTGAAGGAGTCCAGGATAAATCTGCTCCTAGTTGATGCTGCTGCTGGGATGCTCCAGACCACATCTGGAATATTGAAGTCTCCAACCAGTACTACCTCACCCTTGTCTGCCATCCTTTGGATGGCTAGCATCAGCTCCCTATCTGTTTCTTCCTCCTGGGCTGGTGGTCTATAGACCACACCTGTGCGGATGGCTGGCCCCATTTTCCTTTCCAGCTTAACCCACAGTATCTCTCCCCCATTTTGTTCCTCCTGGATCTCTGTGGCCCTTATGTTATGGGCTTCGCTCCGCCAGTGGGCGGTCGGCGGAAACCTAGCCGACCCAGGGAACCACGAGGCCGGGAAGGACAGCGAGGGAGGACTCGGGAAAGCCTCAGCCAATTGGTAAGCGAGCGCTCCTCTAGGCACAGCAGCCGATTGGCTCTCCTGCCCCATTGACTTATACTGACTGAGCCTGCTTTACCAAAATCTGTCTGGGACTTGGGAATTTCTTCCCTGTATTCTTGTAAAAATCTCCCAAAAAGAGCTGTCTTCTTATTGCTGCAACTGTAAAGGGAATCTGTTGATTTGTTGTATTTTTTGCTGTAATTCCAAATCCTTGGTAACCAAAGTGGGCCAGACGCTGAGGCGCCACTTTTCCTTCCTTAAATTGTGTAAAACACCTAAAAGTGCTGTTTTCTGCTAAGGTAATTGCAAGGGGAAACTGTTGATTTACTGTTTTTGCTGTGATTACAAATCCTTTTTGCATTTGTAAGGTGGGTCAGACACTGAGGTGCCACAGCCCCCACTGCCTTTTGTTGTGCAGCTTTAGGCACTGTGACAAGCAAAACACTTGTTCTGCTTCTATTTAACTGAGTGCGCCTTCCTCTGTCTCTCTCCAGACTGCCACCCCTGCCCCACAACACCCAGCCTGAAGCACCGGGGTTTCGCTCCGCCAGCGGGCAGTCGGCGGAAACCTAGCTGACCCAGGGAACCTCGAGGCCGGGAGGGACAGCGAGGGAGGACTCAGGAAAGCCGCAACATTTTTGCCCACCCGCCCTTCCCCCCTCTTGTGTGTTACTTTTATAGGCATCTTCCCGACGAAATCTCTTCCCCGCCCTCAGCATTACCTAAACCAATAAACTGTTCCACCGGCTTGCTGATCCAACTAATCAGCAACTCACTACTCTCCCGTAGCCAACTAACAATATCTCTCTCACAATGGGGAGTTTACTTCTGATACTTCTTTCACTGTCATCCATGGGTTCCCCAAAGAAGATGTCCTATCACAAACTATGGTGATCCATCCTGCCCAGTCTCTGAATCATCCCCATTGTTTGACGCTCAAACCCTCACATATGCCTTACCATTGCTGCATCGATTACAGTGGGGTGACCCACAAAAAGAGACGCAAACCACCATACATGTATTTCAATCAAGGCTCCACTACTGGATATACAGATCCCCCCTATGCCTGACCACCAAACTGCTACTTGGTGTCTCGACACAATTCCATAACCCCACATGGAGCACCCCAAAAGAGTGGCAACAGAATAAGAGAAGGAGGACCAAAGACAGCCCCCTCTTCCTATCTCTGGCAGCCCTCATGAAACTCCTGCTCTTTCTATTGCTCTGTATTGGTAACGTGGAAATCAACCCTGGACCCCCTGAATGTATTACCTCTCCAGCAGACCTAACCTCAATTAAAGGCCTCAGTTTTTTGCATATTAATGTATGCAGTCTGTTGAAAAAACTTACACTGATACAAGCCTGGGTTGCCCATACCTTGCCAGACTTTCTCGTGGTATCTGAGACATGGCTGAAACCCACCACAGCAGACAGGGATGTTAACCTACCCAACTATCAGTTATTCAGAGCGGATCGCAAACAAGGCGGTGGAGTAGCTATATATGCAAAATCCGTATACCTGTATCCTGTATTGCTGCAACCTCTGTGCCCAAGGAATTTGAATGCCTATCCCTAAAGTCTCTCTTCCCAATACAGCAGCTTTTCAGCTAGTTGGATGCTACAGACCCCTCTGCTGACCTCAAGCTCTTATCCCACCTGGGGAATCTGCTCAAGCCCAGCACTGAAGAAGTCATTATTCTAGGTGACCTGAATTACAACTGGCTTACCCAGGCAGCTGCACCTCTGGTATCATTATGTGATACATATGGGTTCGCACAACTAATTAATGAGCCAACAAGAATTAATGCAAGGAATAGTAATAACAGCACACTACTTGATATCATGCTAGTGAATAAACCCCATCTATTCACACATGCTGGAGTGCTTATCTGCGATATAAGTGATCACTGCCCCATCGCAGGGGTAAGATCTTCCAGCAAAACAACAACCCCAGCAAATTTCCTCATGAGGAGATCCAAGAAAAACATCAATATTGAAGGATATTTGCATGATCTAGCTCACTCTCCAAGCTGGCAAGAGTTTTATCTTGCCCATTCTGTGGAAAACGCACAGCAGGTGCTAAATAGCATCATAATAAGTGCCCTTAACATCCATGCCCCAATCTCTAGTATCCAAATAAAAAACAAATCCTGTCGTTGGTTTTCAGCTGACCTCAAAGCTGCACTGCTGGAAAGAGACAAACTCTGGAAAATGGCAAGAAAAATCAAGAATGCAAATGACTGGATGATCTTTAGGAAAGCCAGGAATAGATGCACCAAGAAAGTTAGGGATGCAAAGGCTGCCTTCTACGTGGCTGAGCTTGACTCCTCCTATCATAATCCTGCTAGGTTTTGGGGTACCACCAAAGGTATGGTTGGGCAGGATTCTAGCACCTCCCTACCAACTCAATTACACCACAGTTATGGCCCTATCACTGGTAAAATGGAAATTCTGGACGCCTTCAATAACCACTTCACAATGGCTGGCCTTGCCTTTGACACCTCTCCAGCTAACCTGCTGGGGAACAATTAAGCTCCAGTACACTGGTGCTCAGAGAGCTGACTTTTCCTTCAGCTTCAAATCTGTACTGTTGAAGCAAGTAGAGGACCTACTATGGCAGCTGGATACCAAAAAAAGTGCAGGGGCAGACTCTCTGGACCCCTACTTTCTAAAGATTGCATCCCATGTACTTGCAGTCCCCCTAACACATCTCTTTAACCTATCTCTAAACTGGTTCTATTCCCACACTGTGAAGACAGCCCAAGTGGTTCCCCTTCTAAAATCAGGGGACCCTATGGACCTTAATAATTACAGGCCCATTTCCATTCTACCAGTGCTATCCAAGATGCTGGAGAAATTAGTGAGTACCCAGTTAAGGGAATATCTTGACGATGCTAACCTCCTGAATCCAGCTCAATCTGGATTCAGGGCCAAGCATAGCACTATCACTGCACTAGCCAAGGTCACAAATGACTGGCAAACCGAATTAGATAAAAAGAATAATGTCTGTGCAGTATTTCTTGACCTGAGCAAAGCATTCGACACCGTGGACCACGAGCTTCTACTATCATCCTTGCACTCCATTGGCCTAGATCCACCCTCCCTTAAGTGGTTCAGGTGTTATCTTACCGGTAGGTCACAGCAGATAAAAGCTGAAGGTGACCTATCCCCATTAAAACCACTGTTAAGAGGAGTCCCCCAAGGTTCTATCCTGGGTCCTATCCTTTTTGCCATCTATATAAATAATATTGATTCAACCCTCACCAAATCCTCTGTACACCTCTTTGCTGATGACACTGTTTTGTATGTCAGCAACCCTTCTTCTGCAGCTGCCCGTGAAATCCTGCAAACAGAATTCTCCTTGTTACAATATCAGCTACTTGAGAAAAAGCTTCTGTTAAATGCAAAGAAAACTAAAGCAATGATGTTCACAAAGCAAAGCTCCACCAGCACCTCCTCTTCAATCATTCTCCCCCAGCTATGCACTATACTTGGAGAAAATCTGGAGTATGTAGAAAAATTCAAATATTTAGGTGTGTGGATTGACAGCAGACTCTACTTCACTCATCATTTAGAAGAACTGCTAAAAAAGCTTCACCAAAGGCTTGGCCTTTTCTATAGATTAAAACCCTTCCTAAACAGAGATTCAAAGATGAGGTTAGTCCAGGCCATTTTTCTCTCAGTTGTTGACTATGCAGACTTCCTTTATAGTCACTGCCCCATCTCCTACCTACACGAGTTGGATACCTTATACCATAGAGCAATAAGATTCATAACAGATCTGCCATCTAATACCCATGATTGCTCTCTTTATGCTGCAGTTGGATGGGTTTCCCCTACACCTCAGAAGGAACAGAAATGCAGCTCTATGGATTTACAGAGCATTATCAAAAAAACTTCAAAACTATATTCTGGACTGCTTCACTCAGACCATTCCTAGCTCCTATGCCCTAAGAAGCAACAACATCATCCTGTTCAAATTGCCCAAATTCAACACCCGGCTAGGGAGGGCAGCAATCAGCTATTCTCTAGCTATAGCATGGAACACCCTACAAAAATCCCTAAAACTGTCCAATATTATTCCAATTGCATCCTGTAAACAGCGTTGTACAGTTTTCTTCACAGAGAAATGCAGTTGCTACTGCTAGAGCTAGCTTTGTCATCTTATAATCTCCCCTCCCAAAAATTCACCATATATGGCATAGTCTTTGTTCTTCAGTTCTCCCTCCCAGGCAGACACCCCATCTTATGGCACCCAGTAATACCTTCCACCATCCTAGTATTACACTATGCTGTGTGTTTGCCATGGCCCCTCCACTGGGATATGTATACACTGTATATACTATAAATATTAGCTCAACTTTTCTATAACCCACTTTATCATGTGAATTTTACTGTACATCACTGTGTTTATAAATGTTTTTTTTTCCCCTGTATGTATAACTGTTTTATATAAGTGTATTGATGTATCTGTTGTGTATCAACTGTTGAACCTTGACCTTATCAGGTCCATCTTGTAAATGAGCCTTGCTCAATGATGCTCGCCTGAAAAAATAAAGATTTGATGATGATGATGATGATTATGTCATTTTTCACGTACAGTGCCACTCCCCCTTCCTTCCTACCTGCCCTGTCTCTTCTGAATATGTTGTAGCCAGGTATGGCCATCTCCCAGTCGTGGTTATCGTTATACCAAGTTTCAGTGATGGCCACAATGTCCAGGTCTGACTGCACCATGACAGCCTCCAGATCTTCCATCTTGTTGCTAAGGCTCCTGGCATTGGCACACATGGCTTTCCATGATTTGACCTCCCTAGACTGTTTCGCTGTTCTACTCCAGCCCCTTCCTTGGTTGTCCTTTATCCCTGGTTCTCCTTGCTGTCTGCCGTTCTGCTGAATTTTGCCCGTTTTCTGCCTATCCACCTCTTGGGTGCTAATCTCCATCTTTTGCACACTGCTTTGTAGAGATAGCCACTTCTCCGGTTCACTGGTTCCACTGCTAGCTGTGGGGGGTGAGCAAGTAGGTACCCTCCTTGCTGGCCTGCCACCCCCCCTTTGCTAGTTTAAATGCTTGTCAATGTAGCATTTAAACTTATCATTGAGTGCTTTGATTCTCCTCCAGGATGGATGCAGGCCGTCAGGCTTGAACAAACCTCCATCCCTCCAGGTGGGTCCCCAGTCACCAATGAATCCAAACCCTTCCTCACAGCACCAGTTCTTCAACCATTAGTTAAAGTTCCTGGTGCATGCACCCCTATGCTCTCCCTTGCCTCTCGCAGGTAGTACTTCTGAGAAAGTGGCAAAAGTAGCTACTTGCTTGAGACCCCTCCCCAATTTCCTAAACTCTTCCTGAACTTCCTTTGACTCCCCATTTGCCAGGTCATTAGTACCTAGGTGGATAATGACATCCAGCTCCCCTCCCGTCCTTGCCTTCCAGTGATCCCCAGGATCTTCCTTCCATCCCTCCATGCCATGGCACCTGGTAGGCACCTCACCTCCCTGTCCTCCCCCTCCTGCGTTCCTAGCTGGATCCCTCTTATGATGGAGTCCCCCACCAGGATTCACTTCCTCCTCCTCTGGGGTCCACTGCTCTCTCTGCTGAGGTCACCTTCTTGTCTAACCTCCACATCCTTTCCTTCCACTTCTCTGGGTACCTCTATTTGGTTGTCCCTGTTTTTCAGTGTGGCATATGAGTTCTTGAGTGGAATAGGATCTGGGTTGTGCCTCTGCCTGACTGATCTAACCCTCCCTGAGCCCACTGTCATCCAAGTGCTCCTCATTCTCGGCATCCTTTGTGGCAGTTGCATTGGACTGGGTGGTCTCTGGATAGGAGTGATGGTACTCCTGACCCAGTTTACTTCCACTCTGAGTCTGGCTACCTCATCCCACAGTCCAGAGAGATGCATGCAGATAGGGCAGCAGCTCAGTGTCCAGAAGGTCTGCCTGAATATGGCTGCCCCACAGCCACTGCATTGCACCACTCCCCACATTATACTGCAATTATACTGCTATTCCACTACTTGTCTGTTACTGAAGCTCTCCTAGTTCCCTTTTTATTAATTTACTGTCCAAAAAATCCTGCCACTGATCCTCAGATACTTTTCTTTTTAAAAAAAGAAAATAAATCAATCAATAAATAAATGAGTTAAAACAATTGTCATGCTGAGGGCGGGCTTCTTCCCCCTTATGCCCCTCCTACTCCACACCCCTTACTATCCCCCGTGTTTAGCTCCTGTCAATCAGACTTAACAGGGCATATCATTAAGAGTTGGTGGAAGGGGAGGGAGGGGGAGCGAAACATTTGCAGCAATTAAAGACAGCAAAGAAATACACCACCACTACGTTTTAAATTTTCAACAGCCCAAAAACAATTCTAAGTAAATACAGCAAAGAAATTACAGTGTCACTAAAATCCCACAATCTAAGTTTAAAAGAAAAATAGCAATTACCAGTTACTGTAAAGCACCGAATTGAATATGTTTCCTTCCCCTTCTGGCTTCTTCATGTAATGTTATTTCGCTATATGCTATGTATTAGTTAATTTTGCATCTTCAACCATCTTTTCTTTTTCTCAATAAAGTGTAATAAATAGCCAAAGTATATTTTTATTGTTCACTTGGCATCTCTGTTACGCTTCTGTTTGCTTCTTCATCTGGCCGGCAAGCTGACTGTGACCATGCTGTGTGATGACATAGTAAGGTGTCTTTGAGTGATCCCCGGCTGTCACTGTACTTTTCAGATGTACAGAGCTGAGTTTGTAATTTAGTCCAAGCTAGTGTTCGATCCTAGAATGTGATCAGACAAGGAGACCAACGATCTTGCAGCTTTCTCCTGCTGACCATTTTCACATATCGAGCCCTACTGTTTTGAACCGCTGGCATCTGCCAGTGGTACTGCTAACATCAGACTGCAGGATCAGAAATTTGGGAGCAGTGACAGCAGTGAAGCAAAGGACAGCAATTTAGATATTTCCACCGATGCATGGTATGAAGTGGAATAGTTGGAAACCCAGTGTTTTAGGATTCCATTGTGATTGCAGCATAATTGCATCAGTCTCCCAGTTCATGGTCCAGTGGAGGTTTTGTTTAGGTTTTTTAACGGGGGTGGTGGTGTAGCTTCAGTTCTTTATCCACAGCAGCACCACATGGTATATTGGCCATTATAACTTATGCTGCCCCTTGACATGATTCAGAGTGCCTCTGGCTGGTGTAGCCCACCTCTTTTTTCCAACTTTCCCTGCTGACCATTACCCTAAACTGACCCCTCGAATAAGTGCACTGTCCTCTTACACAAGTCACAACCACCATTGTCTGCCAATTTGAAAATTGTTGTCAGTTAGTGACTGGGCTGGCACAGATGGCTAAGCTGCAGATAGATTTATGGAATGTCTGTTGGTCCTGCAAGGTGGCAGAGGTCTCCACTAATGTCAATGTCACTGTGACAAGTGTGTGACTTCCCATGGTGTGGAGTGGTGTAGGGGTGTTGGTGTCATTGAAGCAAATGAAAATCTGTAATTTTTTGTGGTTTGTTTGTTTTGTGTTCTTTTCTGTCCGAACTCAGCTTGCTGACCCTGTTCCATTACTGAGCACTACTCATGTGAATCTCTGCCATTGGGTCTAATACTCCTTTGAACCTCTGCCATCAGCTGTAATGTCAGATGGATTGATTGGCATTTACTGAGCAGCGCTCACAGCAGTGAAGCAGACTTAAGTACTGTGCATATTTCCACCAATGGCATGATAGCACAGCAATGCACAGCTGATTTTTCTGCTTCATTCACTCAATTTGCAGTTCCCATGTGATGCATTTTCTGGGAGGGTGTGTTGTTTGTGTGTTTTTTATGTTCTCCACAACTGCTCTGCATATGGGCCACTATGTGTTATCCTGCACCAGGACATGTTTCATAGTTCATCTGTCTTGGTTAGCTCACCACCTGGTTACTCAGTGTTTTTTTTTTCCTTTTTGAGCCCAAGTTTTAGTGGATTGCTCTAATGAAAGAAACATGAGATTCAGTTTTTGTGGTGGTGGGGTGTGTGTGTGTGTGCATATGTGTGTGCGTGTGTGTGTGTGTGTGTGTGTGTGTGTGTGTGTGTGTGTGTGTGGCTATTTATTGTGTTCACAATAGCAGTTTATATGACCCATCATTAGGTATACTGGCACAAGGCATGTTTGAGAGTGCCTATGGCCGGTGTATCTCACCTTGTGGTTATTGTTTGAGATATTTTGTTCCCTTTTTTTGAAACAATACTTATAGTATGTGTGTGTTTAAGTAGTGAAAGAAACTGTGTTGTGTTGTGTTGTGTTGTGTTGCTGTCCCACTACAAATGAAAAAGGCTGTATAAATTGTGTCAGCAACCTATGACTGGCAAGGCAAGGGGTGGCAGCAAAAACAATCTCTAATTTTTTTTAGTATTTTTTTATAGCAAGGGACAAACTTAACATGCCAACAGGTTTCCAATACTCTACCCTTCTCTTTGCAACCTTGTGCTTCACCTCTAATGTCATATCAGTCATCAGCATTTCAGGAGCTCTGCTCACAGCAGTGAAGCAGGTCCAGTACTCTGGATATTTTCACTGATTAATGGTATTCAGGTTAACACATGGACCTGGGTCCAAGGTTCACTATATAACCTATAATAACATAATATCATAACAGTATACACCATGACTGGGGTCATTATCTCGTCGAGTCCACATGTGCTTCTTTTTTTCTTTTGAGAGGGTATGTGGTGCTTTTATACATTCTCCATGACAGCACTGCAAAAACAATTATGGAAACATAGACCATGATGGCAGGAAAAGACAAGAGGTCCATCTAGTCTGCCCATATTCCATATTGTCCCTGGTGGCCACTGTTCCCTTCATTATATCCCATGACTGCTAGAATCCCTGACTGTGTTTGCACCCACCACTTTGCCTGGCATACTGTTCAAATATTCCACCACCCAGTCTGTAAAGCAACACTCCCTTGCATCTATCGTGAACCTCCATCCTGTTCATTTACATTACTAACCATGTGTCCACCAGTTGGTTTTCAGGCTAAACAATCGGTGTCAGTCTATCTCGTCATCATAACTACTGTCTCCTCTCTGTATTCCATTGAACACATATTTAGTGCCTTGAAGTGCTCCACATATGGTTCCTCCCTGCACCCTGGAATCATGTTTGTTACTTTCCATTGCACTGTTTAAACCTACCAATGTCATTACTGAGTTGAAGACTCCACAAGTGAACACAGTTCCCCCGTTAAGCCTCACCACATATCTGTATAAGGGAAGAATTTCCTCTTATCGTCTTCTATCGATACCCCTACCAATACATCCCAGCAACCTTTTTTGCTTTGTTATAGGCCTTGTTCATGCTTTCAATGACCTGTTCACTGATCAGCCTGCTTACACCCACACACCCCCAGCAGGCAATTACCCGGGCTCCACTCACAGCCCAACACCCTCCCCTCTGCCCTCTCCCTTTTAATTTAAAACTGTCTCCTGCAAGGAGACACGAGAACTCCTGGCTGGTCTATCCCCTCACTGTGGAGCTGGGCATGACAACCTTGAGCCCAGATTGCTCAGCCTGGGGACCCCCTACCTGGCACAGCGCATCTCACACATCCTCAACTCCTCCCTTATATCAGGGTCTATCCCAGCTATATGGAAGGTGGCCTGGGTAACCCCTGTCCTCAAGCGTGGTGATCTCAAAATCCTTGATAACTATCGACTCATAGCAATACTATCTGCAGTGAACAAACTTCTGGAAAAGGTAGTGTCCTCCCAGCTCTCTCACTTCCTCCAGACCCATGACCTCATCTCCCATGCGCGGCATTGGTTCTGCAAAGGTCACAGCACCTCCACTGCCCTCGCCCAGGTCACGTCTACAATCAGAACTGCGACAGACCAAGGTAAACTCACAGGTGCCATTTTCATCGACCTAACTAAGGCCTTTGATTTGGTGGATCACTCTCTACTGGGGCTGCCCTCCGCTCCCTCAGTCTCTCCTCCCCTGTCCTAGCCTGGTTTGCAAACTACCTCTTGGGCAGGCAACAGTGCACAAGGTTCCAGCAAACCTTCTCTGAGCTTGTCCCGGCAACACATGGGGGTGCCTTAGGGGTCTGTCCTTGGCCCTCTACTGTTCTCAATCTTTGTTAACAAATTGCCCACGGTACCTGCCTTCGGGCATGTTACCCTTTATGCAGATGACCTGGTGCTTCTGGCCAGTTCCCATGATACCAGAGACATAAACACCAGACTTAGCCCTGATTTTGCCCGCATTCAATCTTGGCTCATGGCCAAAAAAACTTGTTGTCAAACTCGAGAAGACACAGGCCATGCTATTTGGTTTCCTTGCCAAGGTGATAACGTACCTGGAACCTCAAAGTTGTTGGATGGGATGGTGCCCCTGTTAAGGTGGTAGACTCCTTCAAATACCTGGGGGTCACCTTTGACCCTCAGCTGGACTTCTCCCTGCACATAAGAAACTGCTGCAAGACCACAAACTGCAAACTGGGCCTGGCATATAGGGCAAAGAGCTGCCTTACCCCTGTGGCCTGGCTTGCCATTGCTAAAGAGGTCCTTCTCCCCACACTCTGCTATGGGCTCACCTCCTTCATGAACACCCCTAATCAATGGATCATGAAATGGGAAACAGCGTACAACAATGTTTGTTGCTTTGCTCTATCAGCCCCCCCCCCCGTCTCACCCATCACTGTCAATTTTATGCTAGGCTTGGGTGGCTCTCCCCTGCCATCAAGCCTTTGTCCTGGGCAATTTTACTGACAACATCCTCCGTTCATCCACTCCTCCTGCACTTGTCACTCTGCTTAAACCTGTCCCCTCTGGTTATCAGCTGAGGTCTACTGACTCTCAGGTTCTCGTGGTCCCAAAAACTTGCTCCCTCACAGGCGACTGCGCCTTCGGAGCCCATGCCCCTGGAGCTTGGAATCAACTCCCTGCTTATGTATGGACCACCCCCTCCCACAGAAGTTTCAGGACCTCCCCCTGGAACCACCTAAAACAAGCCTTGGCCTGCCTCTGTTCCTAGCTGTCCTCCCCTCCATTGTGCCCTGAGGTCCTCTCGACAGCTCGTGAGCAACAGTATAGATTGCCCTCTTCGTAAGGGCTCTGCTATATCTGTCTGGCCCCCTGGCCACCTTCTGTGGCTGTCATGCCCTTTTCGCTGCACTTACTATGTATTTTCTATCTGCCTGCACCTGATTGCAGTCTGCTGCTTATTCCTGTCTGTACCTTGCTGAGCTGTTGCTATCATGTTCCACACTGTGTTATTTGCCGGGACTGGACTGTATTGTATTGACTAATTGTTACCTTGTCTCTGACATGTTGTTTTTGCCTTTGTAATTTTCCCGGGTCGCTCCTGAAAATAGGCACTTGACTGTCTAGTGTGCTTACCTGGTAAACAAAAGCCAAATACATAAAAAAATAAATAAATAATTGTAGCAATGTCTTGTTTGTTTACAGTGTATTGTGGAATGCTGTTATGCATGGAGTTCAATACCTGGAATATGCTTGTTCTGCTGCAGTAGTGACATTGTTGTGTTTTCTGCTGCAGTAGTGAAATCACTGCTGCAGCAGAACAACTTGGAATGCTGCCACATAGTTGCTTTCTTCTATCCAATATTTTTTTACCTTTGTTTTACCAGGAGAGACACACTAAGCTGAAAGCTTGTTTACAGGTGCAACCTGGGAGCACAAGGAAGTTAAGTTACTTGCTCAGGGTCACACGGTATGCAAGTGGGGGCCGTGGGATTCAAACCCAGGTCTCCAGGTTGGCAGCTCAGAGCCTTAAACCACTGCACCTGGGAAACAAAAACCCAGGGGAAGAGTACACAATGGGGGCTGAGATACTAACAACAACAAAAATGGAAAGGGACCTGGGGGTAGTCATATCAGATGACTTAAAGGTGGGCAAGCAATGTGAGAGGGCAGCAAGGAGGGCTGGGGGGATACTGGGATGCATAGGGAGAGGCATCACCAGTAGAAAACAGGAAGTTGTTATCCCTCTGTACAGACAGCTGGTGAGACCCCATCTGGAGTACTGTGTGCAGTTCTGGAGACCCAATCTCCACAAGGACATAGACAAGATGGAAGCCGTCCAGAGGAGGGCAACTAAAATGGTGCAGGGTCTGCACCGGAAGACATATGAAGAGAGACTAAAGGAGCTTAATATGTATAGCCTCGAGGAAAGGAGGGAGAGGGGGGACATGATAGAAACTTTCAAGTACCTCAAGGGAATCAACAAAGTCCAAGAGGGTAGTATCTTTCAAAAAAGAGGTGGCAAGAACAAGGGGCACAATTGAAGATAGAGGGGGCAGCTCAGAGGTAATGTAAGGAAGTATTTTTCACAGAGGTTGTGGATGCATGGAACAGCCTTCCGGAGGAGGTTGTGGAGTCAAAAACTGTGGTTGAATTCAAGAATGCATGGGACAGCCATAAAGCAATTCTAGGGGGTGGTGATAGAAAGAAGTAGGCTGCTGGTTAACTAGGATCTGCAGCTTATCCATTAGGTAGGAAAATGGGCAGACTGGGTGGGCCAAGCGGTCCTTATCTGCCGTCAAATTCTATGTTTCTATGCTATATTGCCTCCTAAATTAAGCGGGATTTTTTTTTCCTTTTAAACTTAAACTTGCAGAAACATCTGGAACATACTGTGTCAGTAATTTGAGCCTGCCACCAACCCTCGAGTGCCCACCTCCCTAACCATCAGTTCACTGACAGGAAGTGGAATGTCAGAAATAGTCATGGATGTCCATACACTATAAAAGAGATCCTGATTGCCATAAACACCTCTCGATGCACACACAGGCGTGTTGTGTATGGCTGCCCATACATTATCCTTTATATGGTAGTTACTGCTTATAACTCTCCCATCCCAGTTCTCTTCTGTAGTGCTAATTCTCATCCACCCACACATCACACCCACCCACCCAGTACTCATACTTGTGTTTCCTTATCCAGATGTGAATAACCTTGCATTGGTTAACATTAAAGTGTAAATATGAGATCTTTCTCAACCTATCTTCTTGTAGTATGTCCCTTTGTATGTCCCTTTTCCCTTTTCCCTATCGACGCTTCCATATAGTTTCATTTCATCTGTGAAGACACACAGCTGTCCTTTATATTTTATATCACATGCCGGGGTATCTCCTGTTGCCTCTAATCTATATGCTCTCAATGAAATCCATGACTGTGTTGATGGTGTGATTCACAGTGTATACTGCCTTAATGAAACACTAAGTATACTTTACTGTTGTTTACTTGTCATCCTATTCAGGTGCAGTTGTGGTACTTGTGCAGTCTTGCCAGCCATGATTGAGAATCAATGCTGCTGGTTTTATTCTGCAGTGGCTGAAAATTTTGAATCGATGGATGTTCAAGGATTCAGAAATATGTGTTTAGATGAAGATGTGTTAACATCTTGTCTTTATGCGTATATAGAGATCGACGAACCTGTGGGTGACAATGAATCAACGAACGAGTGAGTTGAACTCTCTTATATTATGGTACAATGCTCTTTTCTGTAATTAATATATTATTTATCAATACTTTTTTACAGTCTAAATCCTGCAATGCCCAGTTGCCTTTTTTTCAACGTGTATCCAGGAAAACTGGCATTGTTCGCGTGTTATGATACATTCAGCCAATAAGCATGCAGGTGTGGGTTAGGTGTCACAAACTCCAGTATCCTGGAACCAACAGACAACTGAACAGCATGTTGCTGTCACTTCCATGCAATGCGAACCACCACAAACTAAGCTCATCTGGTCATAAGTAACACTTTCAGTGGTGCTACTGGTTTCCACCAACCCTTTGAGTGCCAGTCAGTAATTCAAGTGGCTATCCTCACAGCTGTCCATTGGCCTCCCCATGGCAATGATCCATGGTACAGCCCTACTCCCTGGTTTCTAGCCTCCACTCTGCATTGTGGCACGGAGCACACTCCCCCAGTCCCCTTACCTTTATTCTTGGTGATGATACGGTGACACTCGATTCCCTCGCCACACCTACTTGGATGCACATTGTATGTCCATGCATTGGCCATGGTGTTTATTTATATGACAGTGTGCGTCACCCTGTGCTAGCAAGCAGACACACGCTACTTGGCAGGTGATATTTATTTATTTCAAGTTTGGGATTAATATCTCTGAGTCAAGAACTCGTTTTCAAAGGTTCCAAGTCAGTCAAAAAAACAGAACAATTGCATACAGATACAGACAACATTGCATGTCATTTTAGGTACAGAAAAGTTACGTAAAGATTACACATACTTTGAAGTTTCAATAATACATAGAACTCTAACATTACAACTATCAACACAACATGTGAGCAGCTTAATTTCTTAAAAGTACAAGGGGGAACAGTCAGAGAGGGTTCCTTGCTGGGGCAGTCAGGGGTACTGTGGGGAGAAGGGGGAGAGGGCCATAGGTAGGTGTTGTCAGTTGTACGCATCAGAGGTAGCCAGGGGTGGGAGAGGGGAGAGGAGGTGAGATGGGGAGATATAACCAATACATAGTGATGCTAGAGGGGGAAGTATAATATGTAACGGGGGAGGTCCAATGAGGTGCGAGTATGGTTGGGCATATAGTCGTATTCATCTGCAGCAAAGAGACTTCAGCTAAGCTGCTATGTTGTGGCATGTGTTGGGTCACACTGCAATGTTAACACCAGATGCAGCATAGTAGTGCATTATCACTCACAAGTTAACAGAGATTTGAGGCTCGCTGGGGTGGTGATTATGGACACCACAGGCTTGTACTCATAGGGCAGGTGGGAATGCTATTCCCAGTGATTGCAAGTTTTACATTATGGGTTGTCAATTGCTGGAATGGTATTACAAGTATCACCATAGGTTGTCTTTTGTACAGTGTTGTTTGGCGATTAGAGGGTAGGGACGTTAAACCACTAGCACCATTGATTCCCTGTTTCTTATAGTCTGTTGCTTGTGATGGGAGGGTATGGGTGCCATTTTCACCTAATACATGTACAGTTATCATGGCAGACCAGTTGGGGATGTGGATCTTCTTTGCCGTAATGCATTCCTCTTCTACTTATGCAAATAGACCCCTGATGCACAAGCAAATGTCTCATAGCTACTTCTATGCCATCGCTCTCATTCGCATGGCTCCATCCTGTGCTATCAATTTTCGCATCATATTTTTTAGTCATGTTGGTGCAATTAATACTAAATTAGTGCTGCACCAACAGGGACCTATATTAAGTAGAGTAGCACCACACAAAATATACCATTCAGGGATCCGACTGCAACTGCAAAGTGTCATATGAACAGTAGCACCATGCATTGTGCATTGTGGAATATCATGCCCCTGGCTGGTATTCCTTTTACAATGTCTGCCGCAATACCACTAACTACAATACCTACCTTTGCATCTGTTCACTTAATTGCATTGGATTTATTTTTAATTTTTGGGCCTGGTGATTAAGTTGTTTCAACATGTTCCATTTCCTTGTTTTCCATGCATGTTATTACGCTACTTGGCCTATCACTGATTTGTCCACTGGGTGTGGCAGCAACTGGGTAGAGGAAATTGAAAAGTTTTGCCATCCTGCACAGTATTGGAGATACGTAATAAGTTCCCTTCAGAGAAGTACACTGCTTTCCATGAAACATAAAAACTTGTAAGTATGGAGTTCATCTTATTGTCTGTCCCAAAAAAGACTGGAGTTTATAATGTTAGCATATGTTTTAATTTCATAAGTCATTGAGTCTGGAAATTGTTCCTCTAGTAATGTGCAAGCAAATGCATATATTTTTTCAAGTGTTTTGTCATTTTACACAGTGACTGTACACATATAAGAATACATGTGTTGGTGACCGTATGGCAGTGGGTTCCTATGGTGTTGCAACAGGCAGTGTGTAAACTTGCTAATAGGGCACACAACATGAGCATCTGTGTGGTCTCTCACAAAGAACCCTCATGTCATATGGTATGTTAGTAGCAGACACTGTCATTTTCTAGGGTTGTAGAAACAGAACTAATTTGATTAAAAATATTTTATTATAATATTATTATACTCTTAATTGTTATTCTGTGTCCTTGTATTGGCTTAATTATTAAGTCCTATAAATGTTTATGCTCAGATTAATGTCTAAATGAATCTTTAAAACAAGGCAATGCTGCTTAAGGCTTGAATACTAAAATAGAATAATGATGCCATGAAAAGGGAATACAGCATACATGGTCAACCCCAAGGGAAAAAAAAGTTGTTTCAGGGATAGTCTGGTTAAATTGAATGGCCTCTTCCAATTAGTAGCAGAAGAGCTTGAAACCTGACATAATTTACGATCTTGTTTTCAGTACCAGCCAGAGCAAATCTTTGAGGGGTTAACATAGATTCAGACTGGCTTTAAGAAATTAAGACTTTTATTTTTAAAAAATATACAAAAACTCTGATACATTTCAAAATAATACAGGTTATTGTAAGTGCATTTACCTGCCCAGTGAGTAAGTTTTAAACCCATCAAGAAAGAGTATTGTGAGCTATTTTCAAAAAATTTGTAGCCTCAAAACTGTTTAAAATAAATATATGGACAAGTGTGGTGTCTATAGTAAGCTGACCTTGCTAACTTTTCAGTGGAATGAGCGTGAAGTGTTTATCTAATAGAAACAACTAGTCGGGTGGATTATAGGCCTCTGGATAGCTACATGATGTCATGGTTCATATACTTTGAATAAATGAAATCCCTGTCTTAAAGAAGTATGCTAAATTTATACGGTTCCTAATTATATCAGGTATGCCAAAGTAACATCATTTTAAACAGGAAAAATTGTACTTCTGAAATCTGTTAATACTTTTTAGATAGCTATAAAGGAAAAAAGTTTATAATGCTTCTATAAATTATAGATTTTATATTAGAACTGACACCATCATGTTTGGTCTCAAATGAATCCTCTCCTTTAGTTGCATTTAAAAATGTGAGTCTTGTATATGTACAAAGGTGCACGTAGATGTAAGAAAGAAAAGTTATTTTATATCAAAAATAGTTTTTCGGGATGAGATCGTATTGGAAAAACAATGGCTTAGGAGGGGCTAACAGTAACACCCTCAAAGAGTGTTCAGACCAATCATAACTTTATGGTGATGTCACCCAGTAAGTGGGACATAAATGGGATGCTGGCAAAGTTGGCCCAGAACTGCTTAATTCTTTGGTGTGTGAAGACTTGTGTTGGCTGTCCTGACAATTTTGGATGAGCTTGGACTTGTACCAAAAGCCTGAAGCCACACCTGCTTGGAACATTATTTGGGCTTTGACATTGCCACCGCAAGGGGGTGCTAAACCAGCTGCTGCAACTGACTGTTACAGAAAGGACTTTCTTCCAGTATTGGATCAAGCAAAACCTATGTTTTGCATACTGAGAATTTGGACTAAAAGTAATGTTTTGGAATTTCTGTTAAAAGCCTGAACAAGAGACTGACTTTGGAATTTACCAGCCAGCAAGCTTGCTGTGCTGTTAAATAGCAGTGAGTCCAAAGTTGTAAGTTCAAAAGCAGAAATGAACTGAAACAGAAAAGAATCAAAGAGTCCAGTTACCCAAAACAACATTGCTGTTCACAAGGAGAGATCTTTCTACAGACTGTGCTGAACTGCTAAAATCTAGTCTGATTTTTCCCACTAAATCCTGAAGTGACTTTTGATGGTTTGTGATGTCATGCAAGCAGGGGTGTAGTCAGGCATTTCAGATTTGTACACCAAGCTGCCACACTGCTACCCCCTCCCCCACTGTTGCCCATGCCTTCCCCCCCAATGACTCGAGTCCAAGGTTTCTGGCTCCAATCAAATGATTCCCACTCTAGACCTGCTGCCTGCCTGCACTGCTAGTGTGGTGTTTGGCTCCTGCTGCCTGCTGGTAAACGCCACTGACTGCACCACAAGTTCATGACCATGGTAGAAATTTCTTCTCTTTCTCCCCCACAGATAGGCAGACTCACTCTGCTTGCCACTTCACATGAAGTCTTTGTTCTTTTAGCTGGGTCTGAGTCTGTTCTTTCATCTGATGCTCCTCAGTTCTTCTACTGCTTCTCTCACTCCCAGTCCAACTGATCTAATGGTATGGCTTCTAACTTTGCTGGAGCATTTAAACTTGCCACCCCCCCATCAGGTGCTGCAGCCAATCACTACACAGGTGGACCATGCGGACCTAATTGAGACCTTCCGCTTCAATGGCTGTGGTGCACCACCCAGCCCCCCAAAAAAATGAAGCTGAAAGAAAGAAAAAGCCTGTGAAGCCAAACAAAGGAATTAAAAAGCAATGGACTAGAGAGGGCAGAGCAATACTGGCCAGCTTGTTTGCTACCCCCTGCTGCTAAACTTAGTATGCCATGGCTTACTTGGTGCATCAGTAGCTACATCCTTGCATGCAAGAAGGATCCAGCCTGCATTGCTTCATTGATGTCAAAAGACTCTACAGTTCCAGGTTCAAGGGAAAAAGACAGCAGACTAAAGTCAAACTCACCACAAAGGACATTTGTCATCCAAAACAAAAGTTCTCACCAAGACTTTGAAAGCTAAAAAGTAGAAGACCACATCTACAGATAACTAAAACATAAGTATTCCTTTATCCTATTTTTAGTACTTATTTGGCTATCTGGGGTGATAACTTGGTGCACTGATTCTTTCATAACCCTTTCTTCTGTAAATGGGCTGGTATCAACTTCTGTATCCAGAATGTTTCTACTGTTTGGTACCTAAAACAAACAGTAGAAACACTCTGGATACAGAAGTTGATACCAGCCCATTTACAGAAGAAAGGGTTATGAAAGGACTCTTAAAACTGAAGGTGGACAAAGCAATGGGGCCTGATGATTCATCCCAGATTCTAAAAGAACTAAGGTAGAATTAGTGACACCACTGACTACCCTCTTTAACAAATCATGGGAGGATGGGGTGGTACCCGATGACTGGAGGAGGGCAGATGTGATTCCCCTTCACAAAAGTGGAAGCAGGGCAGAAGCAGGAAACTACAGACCTGTTAGTTTAACCTCAGTGATAGGGAAAATGATGGAATCACTTCTGAAGGAAAGAATTGTCGAGTATCTAGAGGCCAGAGGGGCACAGGACCCAAGGCAGCATGGATTCACAGCAGGAAGGTCATGCCAGATGAATCTAATAGATTTCTTTGACTGGGTGACCAAAGTAGTAGATCAGGGAGAGGCTGTGGACATGGCCTACCTAGACTTTAGCAAGGCATTTGACACAGTCCCACACAAAAGATTAATATACAAGTTAGCCAGCCTGGGAGTGGGTCCCAAGATGACAGCCTGGGTAAAGGATTGGCTGGAGAATAGGACACAGAGAGTAATAGTAAATGGAGTCCACTCTGAAGAAAGGGGGGTTACTAGTGGGGTACCGCAGGGTTCAGTATTAGGACCAGTCCTCTTCAATGTCTTTATAAGCGACATTGCAGAGGGACTGAAGGAAGAAGCATCTCTTTGCAGATGACACAAAGATCTGCAACAGAGTTGATGCACAAGGTGGGGTGGAAAGGATGAGAAGGACTTGGCAAGGTTAGAGGAATGGTCAAATGTATGGCAGCTTAGATTCAATGCTAAGAGTGCAAGGTAATGCACCTGGAAACAAAAACCCAGGGAAGAGCACACAATGGGGGTGAGATACTAACAACAACAACAATGGAAAGGGACCTGGGGGTAATCATATCAGATGACCTAAATGTGGGCAAGCAATGTGAGAGGGCAGCAAGGAGGGCTGGGGGATACTGGGGTGCATAGAGAGAGGCATCACCAGTAGAAAACAGGAAGTTATTATCCCTCTGTACAGACAGCTGGTCAGACCCCATCTGGAGTACTGCGTGCAGTTCTGGAGACCCAATCTCCGCAAAGACATAGACAGGATGGAAGCTGTCCAGAGGAGGGCAACTAAAATGGTGCAGGGTCTGCACCAGAAGACATATGAAGAGAGACTAAAGGAGCTTAATATGTATAGCCTCGAGGAAAGGAGGGAGAGGGGGGACATGATAGAAACTTTCAAGTACCTCAAGGGAATCAACAAAGTCCAAGAGGGTAGCATCTTTCAAAAAAAGAGGGTGCAAGAACAAGGGAACAATTTGAAGATAGAGGGGCAGCTCAGAGGTAATGTAAGGAAGTATTTTTACAGAGAGGGTTGTGGATGCATGGAATGGCCTTCCGAGGAGGTTGTGAGTCAAAAACAGTGGTGGAATTCAAGCATGCATGGGACAGTCATAACGCCATTCTAGGGGGTTGGGGTAGGAAGAAGTAGGCTGCTGGTTAACTAGGATCTGCAGCTTATCCAGTAGGTAGGTAAATGGGCAGACTGGGTGGGCCAAGCAGTCCTTATCTGCCGTCAAATTCTATGTTTCTATGTTTCATTTTAGCTCCAAACCTTGGGTGTATGGTTAAGCTAGAATTTAAATCTAAAGAAAATACCTTTTACATACTATAAAGTTTAAACACGTATCATACCAAGATAATCTGAAACACTAGTGTAATGAGTTGCAAGTCTCATAGTAAAAAGAAAAGGTCAGGCTATTTATAAGTATGCTAAAGAAATAGTATAAAGTGTCATTTATTATGCTGAATATTGCTTGTTTATTTACATTGCTTATTGCTGAAATTTGTTTTGTTTCATATGATTTACTTGATTTTCTAAAATCTGTTTTGTTTACATTACAATTTATATTTACATTACTTTTATTATGCTTGATATTTATGCTAGTTAGGAATATTTAGGACTTGTACATATGTGAATAAAATATATTTATCTCTTATATAATCCACAGTGTGGCAACAGTGTTTTTCACTGTCAGTTTTGATTCTGGAGAGCACAGGATAATATCACATGTGAATATTTATTATTTTTGGTAATTTATGAAATAATTTTTGGGTAAGGCCTGAGGTAAATCCAAGTGCATTCTTATAAAAAGTGATAGTATAAGCCTTTGTTCCGACAGGCTGACTGATCCAGTATGGGGAGGACCTGTTAGTAGGCATTGGAAGCAATCTCTATATTCTAAATGTGTATGGATAACAAGATTTTCTATCACCAGCAAACACCAAATTTGTTAGGACAACCACTTAGTGATATGTCATATGTATACATGTAGTTGTGGATCAGACTGTGGCACAACGATAAATTGCATTGGGGTTTTGCTACGCTCTGTCTGTTCCGCAAGGTTACTGGATGTCACATACCATGTTTATAAGCAGGTGTGCTTTATTGAGGGGTTATATGGGGCTTCAGATGAGGCCATTTGTTTAACACAAGCTACACTAAGAACCTATTTGCACAGCAGTATCATTCTGGATTTACTTGTCCTGTAGCTTGTTGGCTTGAAATGTCACATGACCGGCCCTCATCTATTAACATGACTGATACAGCAGTGCACGCAATGAGGACATTTGTTTTGCAAGTTCCTATTAGGAAGCACACAGCTATGTATTGGTTTGCCTTCTCTTCATGCGTTTTCCTCCTACTTCTTCATAGGTACAGGCACGTGGCCTGCAAGACTTGTACCATATACCAGTCGCAGTGACAGTTGGTAGAAATATACTAAGGCAAGACATGCTGTACTGTACTGGCTGACACTTAGGCATGTTGTAAGTACAGCTATTCATACAAGCATGTAAACCAATTACCAGGGGTCACAGAAATCTGATCACGCAGTGGCTTCGCAAAATCCATATTTTTGACCATTCTGCACTAACAAGCTGCAGTTTAATGCCACTCAGTGAATGTCTGAATGCCATTCCACAACAATAGTCCAAATATCAACAGGAAATGCACTCAGATATCATAACAATTTGATACGCATGCTTGTATTTGGTCAGAACAACTGTATGTGTTGAGGACTGATCCAATATGACTGCATTTCATGTGATTCACTTCTGGCTCTGCCTGTATACACTTGTGAATCACTTATGAAGCAGGCTATCAGGATAATGTTTTGCTGACAGAGACTGAAAGAGTGAGTGTGATAAAAAGTGACAATTGACCCATTAATCTAAATTGAACATTAACTGAATGATTGCTTTGGAAAGCAAAGTTAGGATTTTCTTGTATACATAATGTTCTTCATAACTGATTGCAATTAACAGTCGTGACTAGTCCTGATGGCCCTGCTAATTATAAACTTGTATGTGCTTCTTGGGGGGTGAGGACAGTGACCCCTTTCACTTGATAAATTGTCACAAATACAGGCTCACATACTAAGCTGTTAGGTTCAGCCTTAGGACAGGGACAGAAGTGAGTCAAACCACCACTAGGATATTGGACTTCCGGAAGGTGGATTTCAATAGAATGAGGGAGGTTTTCAGGGGTGACATGAAAGGCAAGGAAAAGCTGGGGAATGTGAAAGAATTGTGGGGGGCAATAAAGATGAAAATTTTGAGTGCCACTGATCAGTGCATTAGGAAGGTAGTCAAAAGCAAATGAGGAAGGAGGCCACTTTGGTTCTCAAGAGAAGTGGCAAGGGCAATAGGGAAAAAAAGAGGGCTTTCGGGACATATAAAAGAACACAAGGAAAGGAGGACAGGGAAAAGCTAAGGGTAGCAGGGCAGAAAATCAGGAAGGTGAAGGCAGATATGGAAGCGAGGATAGTAAGAGATGCCATCAGGGGAGACAAAATGTTCTTCAGCTATATCAGTGAGAGCACAAAGAGCAAGTAGGGTATAATGAGACTAAAAGGGGAGGGGGAGCGTTGATAGAGAGGGACTTGAACAAAGCAGACTTGCTAAACAGGTACTTCTGCTCAGTTTTCATGGTTGAAAAGGAGAGGAAAGGAACAGAGTTGGAGGGGAAGGGCATGGAGGGTAGGGAAGTGGACACTAGCCTGTACAACAAGAGCAGGCAATGGGAGGAATTAGAGCTAGAGATGGAGTTGCTAGCAGAGCAGAATGAAGTGGAATGAGTAGAGAACAAAGTCAGAGACAGAGACTCCCATCCCCAGTGGATAGGAAAGCACACCTTTGCGCAATACCCCAGAGGCTGAGCTAGGGACGGAGACTGTTGGGTTGGTATAAGCATGTAAAAAGACCTCCACGTAGGTCAGCAAGAAGAGTCCCTCATGGAGGACCCGAGATGGCATCAACTGAGATCTCCACGTAGGTCAAAGTAGAGACTCATACCAGAATGTCAGGACAGCCAACTTAGAAGGAAAGGAACAGCAGATAGAGGAGCAGGAGCATCTGATGGAGCCACTTCAGAGTCAGACAGACCCCCACGGGGGCTGTCCAAAGGCAAGCCAGCCTCTATGCAGGCAGAGTGAAGGCTGAGTGGGTATTGTAGAATGATGAAGCATGCATGAAGACAGTCAGCAGTGAGGTTCAGTTCTGGAGGACCCAGAAGAACTGGAACAAACCATTTACCTGAGTTTCTTGAAGTAGAGGCATGCAGGCACAGTACAGTATGATAATGCAGGGCAGATCCTTTGCCCAAGAGAGGGTGTCAAACTAAGGAAGACTGAGACTTTGAAGCATTCATGCTGTGAATCCAGTCCCCCATGAGGGCCAAACTGGAAATGATGGGACCTCCACGCAGGTCTGTCATAGGAAATAATTGGGTATGATCATGCCAGGAAGCTAAGAAGCTAGGCCCCCACTTAATCCAAGCTGGACCAGCAGGACCCCCATGTAGGTCCACCAGAGGAAAGAATTCAAAATTATTTGAGTCATGAGATAGGCCCCCATGTGGGCTAGCTGGAAATGGCGAGCCCCCCACGTAGGTCTGCCATGAGAAAGAACCCAAAATGTTTTTGCCATTAACCTAGGCCCCCACATGGGCCAAGCTGGAAACAGCAGGACCCCCACAAAGGTCCAGCAGGTGGCAAAGCTATCTGGCTGGTAGGTGTAGACAGGAAGGAGCAACATCAGGATCCCAGGGCAGTACTGCGGTCAGCAAATCTGGTAATGGAGAACGATGAATCATGTGTGAAGTGACCATCACATAGGTCAACGCTGATGGTTAGCAGTATCATGGTTCATTCACATTACGGTTTGTCATGAGTAGAAACTCATTCATGGTCTGATTGTATTCAGCAGAGATAGTAGAACATAACATGTATATTGGTTCTCATACCAATGTAGTATTATCTTGCATCCTGCTAACTGGACTGTCAGTAATGTCTTAAGTTGGACTTAATGGAATGAATCTATGTAAACTGTATTCAGGCCTAGCCAGAACCTCCTTGAAAATGAGTTAGCATGATGGAGCTCATCCTGGTGAAATAAAATTAGATGTGACATTACTAATGAGTATGTCTTTTAGTTAGATCAGCATGTTTCCAAGTCATGGTCACAGAGAAAGCCTGGTGGTCTCAAAACTTAAAACCTACACTCATTAAAGTTTGCCCAGTGAAGAGTGCAACTGACAAGTGCCAGAGCAGGCTAACCTGGAAAGAAGCATTAAGAATATGCCAGTATAGGAACCATCAGGCCTGCCAATTGCAAGGTTCATTGAGGTAGTAGGCAGGTCAACAGTTGCACAGGAAGACATGCCAAGCTGCCAACAGCACAGGACCTGATGCGACCTGGGGAACAGGAATGAGTGGGGATTCCCAGGCAGAGAGACGAGGAGGGCCAAGCAGCCAAGCCTCAAAGGAATTCTGGTCAGCAAATGTTCGATGGAGGTGGAAGTCCAAGCACTGCAAATGGAGGCACCAGAGAGAAGGCACGGCTGGGAGCCGAGTGTGGCTGGTGAAGTTACGCCAGAAAGTGCCTGCACAGAAACAAAGCTGTGGAGGGGCAGTGACAGGATACCCAAAAAGAGGAACAAGCTGTGGCAGGGTCAAAAGCACTGCAAAAGACTTGCTGGAAGAGCAGTTCCAAACTGCAGGAGGCAGGGCCACAAAAGTTGATGGTGGAGACAAGGCATGGAAGAGGAAAGCATTCAGGGGAAAGTCCAGCAGTCCTCATTGTACAGCACAGCATCTTGGCAGGTGGAGCAACAGAACCATGGCTGGCAAGGCAGAGAAGAAAAATGCCCAAAAGAGAAACAAGGAGACAGAAGAGTGATGAACAATTGACAAACAAGGTACAGGGAACAGCCAGGATGAAGGAGGGAGAGGGTGGGAAATGGATGGGGGAGGAAGCAACAACGGGGTGAACAGGGGGTGAAGAAACAAACAACAAGATTCAAGGGGGGAACAAGCAGAGAAGAGAAAACACCAAGTGAGGGAGAAATAGAGAGCAGGACAGGCAAGGAAGGAAGGACAGGAAAAGCAGTTAGCAAAACCAGCCATGCAGCCAAAGAGCAAGTTGCATGGGGGGTCAGAGGTGAGGTCTAATGATGGGCAGCAGTTTGAAATGCTCAAGGCTGAGTGACTGAAGTGCTGAGGTTTAGGTAGGGGATATGGGAGGAGCTATTTCCCTGCATTGAACCGCAGGCTTTTAACCCTCCCAGTATACTGTAGATAGGGTGGAGAGAGTCCAGAGGAGGGTGACCAAAATAGTGCATGGCATGCATCAGAGGACCTATGAAGAGAGGATGGAGAAGCTAGACCTATATCTCCTGGAAACAAGGAAGGAGAGGGGGGATATGATTGAAACTTTTAAATACCTGAAGTGAATAAACAAGGTGAAGGAAGGGAGTATCTGCAAGATGAGAGAAATTCCAAAAACTAGGGGGCACAGTTTAAAGCTAGAGAGAGGAAAATTCAGAATTAATAGGAGAGGGCACTACTTTACAGAGGGGGTGGTGGGACCCTGGAATAGGCTACCAGAGGGGTGGTGGAGGCAAAAGCAGTGGGGAAGTTCAAGAGGGCATGGGATAACCACAAGGGTTTAAACAAGAAAGGTAAGAATAAGTGCCCTGATGGAAAAAATGGGCCTGGAATCTACATCGGTGGGGGACATGGGGTGGGGTGTAAGGTGGGAGGGCCATTGCTAACTAGATAGGGGCAGACTGGATGGGCTGATGGGGTCCTTTTTTTGCTGACAGATTTCTATGTTTCTAAGCCTACAAAGAACCGAACATTTCTAAAAAAATAAGTTACCTTCAAGTAGCCAAAAAAGTGCTATCAGCACGAGTAACTGTGTTAAAAGCTATTGTCTGATGCAGCTAAAATACATTGCTATGCTTTGCAACTTTAATCATGTTACTTTTCAATGTCTCTACTTACAGTGCTGCTTGACAGAAGCAATCAATGTAACAAAATCTACAGTCATCTGGTTATTTTTTCGTTGCAGAAAAGTGACATCCAGAAGCTGACATAATAAGTTGTTTCACTACCTATGCAATATTACATGACTATGCATTACAAATTAGAATCTACAGTAGTTAGATATGCATGAGGAGGAAGCCTTTAGATTGTAGATGCTAAGCTACATAATCTGTAATGTGCCATTCATTTGAAAAACATACACCTTGCTTCATGGTGAAAGCATGCACAAGTGTCAATTAGGGATGGGTGGACTGGTCCATCAAGAATCAGAACCCCCCTCCCAATCTCACAAAGTCCATAAGACCTGGGTAAATAAGAACTCTGGGCGACAGTGTACAGGATCTGCCCACAGAGCTTTATTTATTTGTTTTTTTAATAAAGAAAATATGTAAATATCTTATTCACCTCGATCCCACAATGACAAAAAAAAAATGTTTAATTTTCAATTTTCCATGTGTTCTGGTGCATCCCCGTAAGGCTTCATGCCCTCCCATGCAAATATTTAAGTGTGCATGCTTCTTATGAGAGCGAGCTAGTGTGGGAGTCATCTACTTCATTAAGTGATGAGGAAAAAAATGGTTGCAGTGCACCCAAAGAATTGTCTCGTGCAGGCTATTATTACAAGTAGTCCAGTGCAATGGTAGCAACAGCGATAATGCCAGTGGCGGGTCTCATGGTGTGTGATGGCAGGTGAGCGTGGACAGGTGGAGTTACCATACAACAAGCCAATACAGTCCAGAAAAGTGAGCAAGTGAGTCACTGAGTGGGGCAAGAGTGATGACTCAAGGAGATCAGAAAAACAAATTATCACCTCAGGTTTTTAAGATTTTGTGTACATAATATGGCATACAGTGTGGTAGAATGGGGAAAGAGAAATGGCATCAGATGCTGCTTGGTCTTGCTTACATCTCAAAAGTACTACATTATGAGGGAGTATTGATGTCTCACATTTTGCCCTCAGAATTGCTATGCCCTACAATCGCTAAGGTGCTGCTGCCCAGACAGAGAAGGTGCTATAAACTCAGGCTTTAAAACAGCAGCTGTGAAACAAAATTTAACTTGGCACAAACATAAATGCACTAATTAATTTCCATTATTCTGAGCTTGCATCTTTTCAAGTTTGATGAGGCATCCCACATTTTGAGCACCAGAGTCCCACTTTTCATTGTCAAAATATTGAGAGGTATGGATGGCAAGGGCCTGTCAATGAGCAGATAGGGGCGTTGGTGTAAGAAGGTATATGGCAAGAAAGCCAAGACTTATAAATTTATTTTTTTTGGTGGGGGGTGCAGAGCACTTTGGGCCCTGGCATTGATTTTGGTTATTCACATACGTTGATCCCCATTCCAACATATGTTATATGATTAGGCCTGTACTGACTGTGTTCATACTAGACTGTATATTTATGCCTTTTGTTATGTTATTGTTTCTTTATTACCTGTGTATGCATTTTTTCCCCTGTACCCTCTTTCCTGTGCCACATCTTGAAATGTGCCTACCGGTGTTCATGGTCATCAGTTTCTAAATAAATAAATTGTTGTGCTTTGAATGGGTAAAATTAAGTACTGTTGGGTATTTTGCTGGGCTATGTTGAATGCCCTCTGACTTCATTATTATGATCCATTAAACCCTTGGTTATCTGCAGGGAAATGTAACCCTTTTGGGAAATGTCAGAAGATCACTATGTCATAACGAAACATACAATACCCCTCTTACAGATTCTAGACTAAGAAAGGATAATATAAAGAAACAGATGCAATTATAAATGTAATATAAGGTTCTTTTATTGTCCTACCAGCTTGCCTTATAGGACAGTCACTATACATTGCATACTAATTATGTAACATATGCACCTGGGAGACTGGAAGCTCTCATACACTGCAGTGTTTGTGCAGGGTCTGCCTGTGTTTTCCTCAGACAGGCTACAGGGTGCACGGGAAAAGGGGGTTTATACCCTGATAACATCTAGTCTGGTGATAGATAGCCAGCTCATGTGCATGTGATGATCTCGCACTTACTATTATTCTTATCAGTCAATTTGGTGGGCAGCAAAGTATTATCTCAGTTGCCCTTTCAAATGCTACAATTAGTAGCATTCTACTCATAAGAATACGCTTATGTCAATCACGTGTTCTTATGGATGAAACATTTTGTAATGTATCATGATGACTGAAAGGTCCATTCATAAATTATTGTTGTGGTTGCATATGACACCTTAGCTGTAGAGGGGGGCTCCAGGACTTCCTTCATAATTATTAGACATTATAGCAGCAGATAGCAGTATGTGTCTGTAGAAAAATATAATTCGAGATGACTTCTTCTCTTTCCTACATAATTACTTGTAGGGCAAAGGTCTCTTTTGCATTTCATAGTCTAAGTCTAAGTAAGGTAAAGGTTATTCTTCTTAGCAGAGCTGCTTTCTATATTATATACGCAAAAATAAAGTATGTTCATGTATATAACCCTATCCTAAACTTATGTAGATGTTCCCTAGCTATGTGTGTGCATCCCTAGCTGTATATATATATGTGTGTGTGTGTGTGTGTGTGTGTGTGTGTGTGTGTGTGTCCCTACTGTAGCTCCATGGTGTAACTGATATGTCTGTGTGAGACGTCACCACATTATGTCTGTTTGTGTGAGATGCCCCACTTACAGATGTGGGTGTTGTGTGTATATTAGTACTCCTACTTATTAGATGTGGGTGTGCATGTAAGTATCCCCACTTATAGATGTGGGCAGGTGTGTGTGTGTAAGACTATCCTACTTATGGCTGTGGGTTATGTACTTGTGTATCATCTGCATGACATAAGCATACAGGTAATCATGTTGTGCCTTGTGTACATCATGCGCATGTGGGTAAGCTTTGCAGTGATGAAATATCTTGTGTACATCACGTGTGTGTAGGTAAGTATATCTTAGATCCTCCTTTGTTACCTGTGTGCATACAGGTAACACAGAAAGAAAGAATTAGTGAACAGGATAGACTGGGTAGCACAGAGAAACTTGAGTTCAGATCTATAAAAGTTGAGAGTTTTACAGAGGCAAAAGGTAGTAATAAGAAGTATAAATATAAGAAAAACTTGAACAACAAATCTTTTAAATGTGAATTCCAACCATGTGTTGGTAAGAGCAGTGTACGTATCTCCATCATGAAATATAGTTTTTTATGAATCCTCTGTCTTTTGAACACTATTTTTGATTTCAACAATGTGTGTCTTTCCTTTTCATTAACCTTTTAACACCAAAGTGCAATTGCTCTATATGAACATTAAAAACTGGTAAGTATTGGCTTATATCTTTTAAATGTGTGTGTTCAGTATCTATAGAATCTTTGTCATGGAGGGGTACCAGGGTAATGACTGTATGGCCTATGACAGTGCGTTTATGGGGTGTAAAGCAAAAATTGTGGTTTGTCACATTGCAAATCATAGTACTATAAACCAAAGACTTGTGATTCGTAACCACACAGTATAAACCTTCAGAATTGTAGGTAACTCAAACTTTAGGTACAAGACATTTGGTAAGTCTGATGGGCACAAAATCGAGCAGTTGGTGAGTTTAGTAGAAAATGGAATTCCAGCAGTCTTGATGAAAGCGTTGCTGCTGTGCTTGATTGGAGTCTTGATTGAAGAGACGTCTGAAAAAGTATTTTTTCAGCTGAAGTTAGGGATTGACCCTCCCTCAGGCTTGCCTTCATGTATGGTACCCCAAGTATTAACACTGTTGTGGGTACCCATGCTGGCTGACGAAGAAACAGTGCGCTGGTTTCCATCAGTTGCATCAAAGTTTATTTCAGCTTGGTCAATGGATGACCCTTCTCTGAAGTCTGGTTCATATCCTCACACAGATATGACCACAGTAAAGACATCACACCTGCACAGGTAGTAGTAGCCCTTCCTGGTGCAGCAGTCTGTATGGGGGGGGCTACCCATCCATTTAGGTGATGGTGATGAACAAGGAGATCTGGCAGCTTTATATGTTCTCGAAAGATGTCTTCTTCCAAGTGCTCAAGTGATTTACCTGTAGCAGTTTATTAAATATTGCAGTATCCTTATTAAATATAGGCAGCGAAACAGTAAATGTAACAAACATTGTATATTTTATATCACAGTCATTTATAGCAGGAGCCCTGGTTGTGGTGCACTGTAACATAACCAAGGTTTTCAGCAGTGGCAATGGCAAATGTGACCATATGATCCATGAACTTCATAGTACATTCTATATTGTCATAGTGGGGGCAATAGCATTTGGCCATATGTCTGTCATTAATGAGATCGTGGATCTTACCAGTTTCTAAACCTTGTAAGAGATTTGTAATGGTGGTGAGTTCAAAGTTTCCATAAGCAGAGCAAAGGATTTCCCTACCTATGTGTTGTTGTCTAGCCTCCCTATTATTAAAGTGTATTAACTGTATTAACTTGTGTCTTGTCTGATTGAAAATCCTAGCAATAAAGTGCATGTTATATGTGGTGAATCTTTCTTCTTGTGCAAGGCCAGCAATTCCGTGTAGCATAGGCTGTCTTACATCCTGGTTTAATTTACTATTAAATAATTTAGCATGCCTCCTAATTTTGGTCAAATCTGCCAGATTCCAAATAGATTATCCAGTCCCAAAAATACCCGTGGAAGACCCTAAAATGACTGTCACATCAGGAAGACCTAACCCTCTTTTCCCACGCTTAGGTCTGAACACCACATGGTGTTCTGTGGAATACTTCCCTGCTACAGGGTTTGAGCTTGTATTTGAAATGCTGCCATAACGTCAAGTAGCATTACTGTATGAAATTTAGAGCTGTTTGTTTTGGAACAATGACCGAATTCGGCCATGTTCCAGTTAGATAAATTTAACATTACAGGCACTTGCATGTAATTTACATTATTAATTAATACACCTGGAATAGAAATAGCAGTTAAGTCACTTTTGGGCTGGGTTCAAGTGTAGGGCAGTTTTCATAATTTTCAGAAACAGTTTTAGAAATTACAGTAAGGTAAAAAAATTCAGTAAGAATAGTGTTCAGCTGGCAAAACAAGGGGGTAAAGAGCATTCACGTTGACTTATGGACTGATATCAGAACCTTCATATGTTGTGTAATAAGATTTGGAAATCAAAACTTTAAAAGGAGCATAAAATGGGTGGTCAGGAAGTCAGAGGGTCAACCAAAAAGATGAAGTGGGGCAAACTTCTTTCCTTTTCAGGGTCATCTGGGGCATCTGGATCAGGGACTGGGCCTGGGATAGACTTCACCTGGACATGAACTGGAAATGGAGCAGAACTTAGTCTTGGTTCCAGGGGTGGAACTGGATCCTTCTTGGTCGGGATCTCCTTCCAAGGTGTAGTCATCTGGGGATGGTCTTATCGGCACAAGAACAGATGTCCCCCTCTGGTCAGGTTTTTAGATCGGACCTCCTTGATCCAAACATGGCAACAGGGTCACAAATAGGTAGGCCTGGAATAGGCCTACTCAGGATTGCCTTCCATCCATGGATTTTGACATTTATTATTTCCAATATCTAATACAGGAAATAGGCCATCTGTTAAAATTACATGTCCCTTCCCCAATAAGTGGGGAAAAGGTTATACAGTTGTATACTTAAAACACTTTAAACAGCTTCAACTGATTTGCATGGCACCATTTCTCAGTTGGCTGTGTTATTTTTTGGTTAAATGCTCCTAGGTATTGAGTAGTGTGGGGCCCTGTTACTGGGTCTTGGAGTATGTATCTGGTATGCTTCAAGTAAGTTCAGTAACATTTCACTATGAAACCTAGAAGTGTTGGTACTGGAGCAGAATCTAAATTCTGCCATATTATAGTTGGTGAGATTTAAAATCACAGGGACATACAGTGGCGTGAAAAAGTATTTGCCCCCTTCCTGATTTTCTCTATTATTGCATATTTGTCACATTGGATGTTTGCAGGTCTTTAGAGAAAACGTAATATTAGATAAAGAGAACCTGAGTGAACAAATAACACTTGTTTTTTTTTAATTTCACTTATTTAATGAAAAAAAGTTAACCAACACCAACTGGCACTGTGTGAAAAAGTAATTGCCCCCTTACACTTAATAACTGGTTATGCCACATTTAGCTGCAATGACTGCAACCAAACACTTCCTATAATTCAATATCAGTCTTTCACATCGCTGTGGAGGAATTTTAACCCACTCTTCCTTGCAGAACTGCTTTAATTCAGTAACATTTGGTAGGTTTTCGAGCATGAACTGCTCGTTTCAGGTCCTGCCACAGCATCTCTATTGGGTTTAAGTCTGGACTTTGACTAGGCCACTCCAAAACTTTAATTTTACTTCTTTTTAGCCATTCTGATGTGGACTTGCTTTTGTGTTTTGGATCATTGTCTTGCTGCATGACCCAACTCACGCTTCAGCTTCAGCTGACGGAAGGATGACTGGACATTCTCCTTCAGAATTTTCTGGTACAGAGCAGAATCATGGTTCCTTTAATTATGGCAAGTCATCCAGGTCCTTAGGCAGCAAGCATCCCCACACCATCACACTACCACCACCATGTTTGACTGTTGGTATGGTGTTCTTACTGTGGAATGCTGTGTTTGCTTCACGCGAGACATTATGGGATCCATGTTGTCCAAAAGTTCCACTTTGGACTCATCTGTCCATAGAACATTTTCCCAAAAGGCTTCTGGATCATCCAGGTGCTCCTTGGCAAATGAGAGACGAGCATTTATGTTCTTCTTGGTTAGCAGTGGTTTCCGCTTTGCTACTCCTCACATGAAGCCATTTTGCCCAGTCTCTTTCTGATTGTGGAGTCATGAACACTGACCTTAGCTGGAGGCAAGAAGCCTGCAGTTCTTTGATGTTGTTTTAGGATCCTTGAGACTTCTTGGATGATTTTACACTGGCGCCTTGGAGTAATTTTGGCAGGCCACCCACTCCTGGGAAGGTTCACTACTGTTCCAAGTGTTCTCCATTTGAGATTATGGCTCTCACTGTGGTTCGATGGAGTCCCAGAGCCTTAGAAATAGCTTTGTAACCCTTTCCAGACTGATAGAGGGAACAAATTTTTTCTGATCTTTTCAGGAACTTCCTTGATCATGGCATAATGTGCTTGTTGAATCTTTGTGCTGGCAACGTGACTCTGATGGTAAGGGCAAAATAAGTGAGGTTTATATTGAGCAGGCTGGCTGTAATCAAGCCTGGCTGTGTTCAATCAGCTGACTCTAATTATCCCTTTAATTGGGTTGATTTAACTAGGGGGCAATTACTTTTTCACACAGTGCCAGTTGGTGTTGGTTAACTTTTTTCATTAAATAAATGAAATAAGTAAAAAAAAAAAGTGTTATTTGTTCACTCAGGTTCCCTTTATCTAATATTATATTTTGTCTAAAGACCTGAAAACATCCAGTGTGACAAATATGCAATAATAGAGAAAATCAGGAAGGGGGCAAATACTTTTTCACGCCACTGTACATAAATTGCACATTATTTACAAGGGTACCTGGAGTGATAATGCAACCAGACCACTAGTTGATCTGTGTTCCTGCATTGGACACTGGGTGGGTTCTTCCTCTGTTGGGTGAACAACAGTTGGAAACATGACAGTGCTAGCAATGGAATGAAGTATGTGATGCTGTCTAATAGTACCATTTGGAAATTGAGCACAAAAAATGTGGGTTTATTTTTATTTATTTAT
Organism: Neoceratodus forsteri; assembly: GCA_016271365.2. Taxonomy (NCBI): domain Eukaryota; kingdom Metazoa; phylum Chordata; order Ceratodontiformes; family Ceratodontidae; genus Neoceratodus; species Neoceratodus forsteri. The sequence continues at coordinate 767,175,663 of CM057451.1, forward strand.
TTTATTTTATTTTTGTTTACCGGGTAGGTGCACTAGCCAAAAAATGACTATTTTCAGGCACGACCCAGGAGAGTACAGAGACAAACTTTAAGAGCACATTTTGGAACAAAACACAGGTTACATATAGATGTTTGAGGCATTAACAGCAGAAAATGACAACAACTGAAGTTAGTAAGAACAATACAGCAGTAGAATTTAACACGTGACTATTACAATCAGGTCAAATAAAGTGACAAACAATGTTCAACCAAGTTCCATGTAGATGTATGCGGCATTAACAGCAGAACATGACTAAGATTGAGGTAGTAAGAAAAATGCAGCATTAAAATTTACAAGTGACAATACATTCAGGTCAAGTAAAGTGACTAAGCAATGTTCAATCAGCAAGGGATAAAGTGCTGTGAGAGTAGTAGCAGCCATGTAGTAATAGGTGAAGGGAGAACTAGAGAGAAAGTGTAGGGAGTAGGAAGGCAATGGGGGAGGGCATAGATTAGGCATAAAATAAGTACAGGTTACCCAGTAGAGTACAGCAGGTGATGGAAGAATGAAGCTTTGTCGATTAAGAAGAGAAAGCAAACAAGTTTTCCAGAAAGGTGCAGTAGGAAATGGTAGATGAATGCTAGAAGTTTAGGAAGTGAAAGTGAGAGGAAGTGCTCCATGTTGGAGTGGACCCCAGGCACCCAGGAGACCACAGGGGGAAGAGAGGAGTTAGAGAGTAAAGGGCTAGGGTGGTTTGAAACAGGAGCATTTGTAGGAGGAGAAGAGATAGTGGAGTAGCTCTCTCTTAAAAGAGTTGTGGGATGCAGTTTGGCATACAGTTAGAGGGAGTGAGTTCCAGAAATTGGGCGCATGACAGGCAAAGACACTACCACCTTTTGCTGTGTAGTCTCTCGGGATGTGAACTGGCACATTTTCAGCAGAGTGAAGGCCATAGCTGGTTTTCTGATATTGAAAGAGACAGGCCAGGGGTTTAGGTATTTAGGATCTGATAATGTTACCAGCAATGGACCTGAGTGCATAAGACCTTAGTTCTTGGGGCGGAAGCCATCCTAAATCTTCATAGAGAAGACATTGATGTTTCAGCTGGGGGGAGCAGGATACAAAACGACAGGTGTTATTATAGGTGACATTCCACTTTCGAAGACTCAAATTGCAAGTAGACACATATGCAACAACCCCATAGGTGAGAGAGGGAAGTAATATCCCATGGGCAATGGCAAGCCTAGCAGAGAGGGTGAGTGCATAACTAGTACGGTAGGTGATGCCAAGTTTGGAGTTAATCTGCTTACAGGTAGTTTGGATGTGGAGATCGAAGTTCAGAGATGGGTCAAGAGTGACACCCAGATATTTGAAGGAATTTACCACCCCTACAGATGTGCCATCAAGGGAGATGTTAAAGTGTGTCCGGGAATGTTTGAGTTCGAGACTGGAGCCAAATAACATTAGATTTATTTAAAACAAGTTTTGGTGATTGGTGAGCCACTGTTGGATAAGTTGAAAGTCACTAGAGAGCCAAAGGTTAATGTCCTCAATACTATTGGAACTTGCATACAGTACAATGTCATCCGCATATAATAGGGAGGAAGTACTGCGGAGGTTTGTGGTGATGTTATTGATGAAAATTGAGAAAAGCAGAGGACCTAGGATAGACCCTTGTGGAACTCCAGTGTTGATCGTGACCTTGTCAGAGAGGGTGGAGTTAAATTTCACATATTGAGACCTATCCTTCAGATAACTATCAAACCAGTTCACAACATTTGATGAGAAATCTAGACAGTTTAAGGTGGCAGAGAGGATGGAATGGTCAACTAGATCAAACGCCTCAGTCATGTCAATGAAAATAGCCCCAGTGAGTCTGCCAGAGTCGATGGCCACTAGGGTGTCAGACGTGAGTTTGAGTAGTGCAGTAGTGGTACTATGTCCCTTGCAGAAACCATGTTGGGCAACAGTTAAAAGGTTGTGTTTCAGTAGAAAGTCAGTTGTTTGGGTGGCAACTAGTTTCTCAAGGATTTTACTGAGAACTGATAGGATGGTGATGGGTCTGTAGTTTGATGAGTCAAGAGGATCACCTTTTTTAAATACAGGGGTAATTCTGGCCATCTTCTCGATATCCAGGACAGAGCTTTGACACAGGGAGAGAGTAAAAATCTTGGCTAGGGGAGCAGCTATGTAAGGGACAGCTAGTTTCAGGAGCTTGGGTTCCAAGTTATCAGACCCAATGGCAGCATACTCTGAGATGTTTCGTAGCAGTCTAAGAGCCTCACTTTTTAAGACAGACTTGAAGTGGAAAGTGGGCCCGGTGGGGTTGGAGTTGGCTGGTGTGGTATTTTATTTATTTCAGTTTGGGATTAATACCTTTGAGCCAAGGGCTCATTTACAAAAGCTCCAAGTCAGACAAATAGAACATAACAGAAAGTGTAACATCAACAGTAGATACTGTATATAGCAAAATACTTTAGGGAACCAAAGATAACGTGAAAACAAGGTTACATGGTAAACATACTAAAAGAGAATATTGTGCTAAACTGACAAATTACATTAAGGTTACAAATTGTTTAGAAATTAAATAGAGAAAATACGCCATCGGTCCTACTTAAAAAGGCAGCTGGTTGGAGTCAGCCCTGTTGGAAGGATGATTCTGGGAGCTAGTACTTAGTTGAGGCAAGTAACCAGATTAAGAGGTATGGTTGTAGCTGAACAATTGAGTAGCAGCCTCAGAGGGCTTTGTCATTGGGAGTGGAGGGTAAGAGGTGATGGGTAGGGGTGGGAGGAAACAGTAGGAGGTGGGCAAGGAAGGGGGAGGAGTAACGCAGATTTGGGTGTGTGGCTGTGAGGTACAAAGAGGAAGTGGTGGGCGGGGAGAAGAGAGAGCGAGAGGAGGATGAAGCAGAGGGGTGGACAAGAATGGTTAGATATATAGAAAGTAACTGTTTAGGGGAGATGGGAGGAAGTGCATGAGTCAGTCAGGTGCTTGAATTAGGGCGATCAGGATACTCTTAAATTTCGGGAAAAGGGGTTAGTTAATGAGAAGGCACTCACATATACAAACAAGAACTAAGTGCTTTGAGACCAGCTTTGAAACTGCTGATCTTGCTACATTCAATTAGGTCAAGGGGAGACCGTTCATCCACTTTGGCCCTCTATTGGAGAGTGATCTCTGGGCAATTGAGGTATGCTGAAAGCGAACCACCATCCTTCCCTTAGATGCACTCTGAGTACTGACAGCTGGCTTGTTTATTTTGAAAAGGCGAAATGTGGATTCAGGTGCCTTCCCGAGCGTAGCTTTCTTTGCCAGGAGGCAGGCCTGGTATTGGACTCGGAGATGAAGTGGTAGCCATCTGGTTGCTGTATAGAGATCACAAGTGTGAACCCAGCAGTCTGCTCCCAGGACAAGTCTGTATGCTTTGTTGAGCAGGGTTTTTAACTTTTTGAGGGCTGTGTCAGATCCAGCACTGTAGATCATAAGGCTGAAGTCAACAGTAGATAGGACTGTGCAGCTTGTGACCATCTTTAGGGCCTCAGCAGGCATGTAGTGATGGTGTCGATAGAGGACACCTAGTTTAGTATTGGCTGTTTTGACAACATGGTCAATATGAGTTGAAAATAAGAGGGCAGTGTCCAAGTGAACGTCAAGATATTTAAAGTTATCAACCTGCTCTAGTATGACCCCCTTACTACTCAGTACCTCGAGTTTTCCAAATTTATTTTGGTTCTGTGGAACTGTGAATAGCATACTCTTGTTTTTTTATAGTTTAGCAGTAGTCTGTTTTTAGAGAACCATTTCTCAAGTCTGTGAAAGTTAGCGTGAAGTTCATGTGTGATAGAGGGTAGGTTATTACCACTTACAGAGATGACCACATTTCTGCATATAACACCGAGCAGACCAAGGGCAGGGAGTTTATGAAGAGGCTGAAAAGAAGTGGCCCCAGTATAGATCCTTGGGGGACTCATAGATTCATCTCTTTTGGTTCGGAAAGAGTGCTTTTGATTTTGACACAGTGGGTCCTGCCCAAGAGATAGCTCTTGAACCATTTAACTGTATCCATGGACAGGCCTGTTGAGAGTAGGTTCTGCAGGAGAAGGTGATGGTTGATGATATCAAAAGCTTTTGTGAGGTCAATAAAAACTGACCCCACTGCCAGGCCATTATCAAAGGCATTGTATAATTCAGTGGTATAGTCAACTAGGGCAGTGATCGTGGAATGGTCTTTTTGGAACCCATGTTGCTGGGCACAGAGAGATTGTATTTCAGCAGATAGGCCATTAGCTGGTCTGAGACAATTCATTCCAGGGCTTTAAATGGCGGGGAGAGAATGGAGATGGGCTGTAGTTAGACAGGTTTGTGTTATCCCCAGATTTAAAGATGGAGTGACATACGCCTTCTTCCACATGTCAGGGAACACACCTGACCTTAGTGAGGCATTAAAGACTTAGAAAGTGGATCCATCAGTTCATTAACTGCGAGTGCAGCTAGCTTCATATCAATAAGGTCGCTCCCCATCCTTGTTTTCCCTAGTACATGTTTAATATACTTGATGGTGTCCTTCCAGGTGAGCAGCTTGAAGTAGAATGGGGGGCTTTACCCCTAGCCAAAAGAGCCAAGGACATGGTGAGGCTAAAGTCTGTAGTTGAAGGGCTCAGGTAGTCGCTAGGAAGCACCAAGCTTAGATCTGTGAAAGCCAAGTTAACTGCATTGGCTATGTCACCTGGTTCCTGATGTGTACCAGTGGCGGTGACTATTAACCCAGATTCGGATTTGGAGGTTTTCCCTGTGAATGCTTTTACAGAGTCCCAAAACTCCTTCCCACATCCCCAGCTCCTTTTTAGTAGATCATTGTAGTATGTTGCCTTAGCCTGCTGGATGAGTCTTGTACATCTGTTTCTGGCAGTCTTATAAGCTACAAGATCAGGCAGTTTGCAGGATGCTTTGGCTTTCTGCCAGAGATTATCCCTTTCATGCATGAGCTCAAGGAGAGAGCCTGAGAGCCATGGGTTTGTAACCCCTCTAGTTTTTTAGTTTTGTAGGGGGCAAAGATGTCACAGGCCTTGTTGACCATTGTGATGAAGTAGTTGAGGGCTTGATTGCCATCCTTAGCCTTATCAAAAGGTGACCAATCCAAAAGTTTAAGATATTGCCTGAAGTATTCCAGTTGCCCAGGTCTAAGGGACTGGTTAAGTGAGACCCTGGGAGCACTGATGTTGGTCTTATTTAACTACGTGCACATAACTGGGAGTGATCACTGAGGGTGTCCAGAAGAATGTTAACCTCCGAGATATGCTCTGGGCTGCTTGCAAAGAGTCAATCAATTAGAGTGCTTGTACCATTTTGTAGTTAAATCTGGTAGCCTTGGTGACAAATTGGGTTAGATAGAGACCAGATACCTGATCTTGAACCGTTATGGTGTCCTGGCACTGCCAATTGGTGTTGAAATTACTAACAATAATATGCCCCCAGTTGTGCTTTAACTGTTCAAGGTTGCTTAGCACTTGCTGAATACCTGTTTTATGGGTGCCAGGAGGTATGTACACAATAGTTAGAAGTAGCACTTTGTTTTGTTGGCCCAGAGTGAGCTTCAGCCTTAGTAACTGAGCCTCCTTAGAGTGGAAGCCACAAGGCAGTAGTTGGGCATTCATCTCACTTCTCAGGTAGACTAAACAACCTCCATCCCGCTTGGTCAGTCTATCCTGTCAGAACACTGTGTAGCCAACAAGGGCTCTGGCAGTATCACTGAACTTAGGTGAGAGCCAGGTTTTGTTAAGAGCTATTACATCTGGCTGTAGTAGTTTCACCCAGGCCTGGAACTGCAGTAGCTTGCAGGGGAGACTGTGAATGTTTAATGAGACTATCTTGAGGTGACCCAGTCTCATGTGTGGTTTGGCAATAGGTGGGCCCGGGTTCAGGTGGACATCTTCTGCGATCAGCAGAAGTATTAAGAGGATTTTTCTTAGAATACAGGCCCAGTGTACCCAGCTTTGCCTATTTGGTTTGGCTCTGTGAGGCATAGTGTCAGGAACTGGAATGGCAGTACGGCTACATAGGAGGGCAGCTATGGGGATTCTGCTGGGTACTGGGGGATTGTAAATTGAAGGTGCGGTTTCAAAGTCATGATTTGGGCATGACTCCACTTGAGTTCTTTTTAACTTGAACTCAGTGGTGGAAGTGGAGTGGGGAGGACAGGGAGGAGTACTTGACAGAATCGAAGGAGGTGACAAGGGCAGTAGGGGGAGCCAAAGCATCTACGAAACTCAGGCTGGCACAAGGCATTAAGAAGGGGGAGAAGGACTTCTTTAAGTACATCAGGGAGAAAAGGCGCTGTAAGGACCACATAGTAAGGATTAGGAAGGAGGGGGGTTGGGTGGAAGCAGGGTGCGATAAGGCGGAAGCACTAAATGAGTACTTCTGCTCAGTATTTACTAACGAGAAGAGGGGGGTGACACCCAAGGTGGGAGAAATGGCAGAAGCAGGGTGGGAAGTGGTGACAGATGGGGAAATCATGGAGAGCAGAGTTCGAGAGGGTTTGAAGGCACTGAGGGTGGACAAGGCACCAGGCCCAGATGGCATCCACCCCAGGGTACTGAAGGAGCTGGCAGAGGTCCTTGCAGGACCTTTAGGCGGATCTATTTAATGTCTCACTACATTGGTGTGTACCTCAGGACTGGAGGATGGCTCATGTGGTGCCCCTCCACAAGAGTGCCCCAAGGATGAACCGGAAACTACAGACCAGTGAGCCTCACATCCATCATGGGTAAGCTAATGGAGACCATCCTGAAGGAGAGGCTGGTGGCCTCTAGAGGCAAGGACTACAGGACAGCAGACAGCATGGCTTCATACATGGCAGATCCTGCCAAACCAACCTGGTCGAGTTCTATGACTGGGTAACTAGGCAACTGGACAGGGGCCATGCAGTGAATGTCCTGTATCTGGACTTCAGTAAGGCATTCGACTCAGTGCCATATGGAAGGCTGGGAAGTAAGTTAGTAGGCACAGGGGCGGGTGCAAAGCTGGTGAGATGGGTAGGAAACTGGCTGCAGGGAAGGCAACAGAGGGTGGTGGTGGGTGGGGAGCTCTCACACCCAAGGGCAGTGACGAGTGGTGTTCCACAGGGCTCGGTGTTTGGATCAGTGTTGTTTGGGATATTCACTGCAGACATATCATGGGACATCAAGAGCAAGATCAGTCTGTTTGCTGATGATACCAAGGTAGGTGCGGTGGTGGATGACCTAGGAGGATGGCAGAGGTTTCAGGATGATCTGGCAAAGCTTGAAACCTGGTCAGACACCTGGCAACTGGGCTTTAATGCCAAAAAGTGCAAGGTGCTGCATTTTGGGATGAAGAACCCAAGGAGGAGTTACCAGCTAGATGGGTGCAGCTAGCCCAGACAGAGAGAGGAGAAGGATCTGGGGGTGCTCATTACAGGGTCAATGAACAACTCGGCACAATGTAGGAAAGGCAGCTGCAAAGGCCAACAAAATGCTGGGTTGTATTGCAAGGGTATATCCTCGAGGAGGAGGAGGTGATTCTGCCACTGTATAGGTCATTGGTTAGACCACACCTGGGTACTGCGTGCTGTACTGGCATCCGTATCTGAAGAGGGACATTAAGTTACTGGAGGGTGCAGCGAGAGCAACAAAAGATGATCAGGGGCTGGGGGACTTATCATACGAGAGGAGGTTGAAGGAGTTGAACATGTACTCACTGGAGGAGAGGAGAACAGGGGTGACATGATTGAAACCTTTAAATATATGAAAGGAATAAACAAGACAAGTACAGAGGGCTGTTCAAAGTAAAGGAGGGAGGGACACCAGGGGCCATGATATGAGACTGGAGCAAGGAAGGTTCAGGAGGAGATGAGGAGACACTTTTACAGAGGGGGTGGTGGTGGAATCGTTACCTCCTGAAGTGGTATGCAGTAGAACAGTGGACTGCTTCAAAACGGATGGGACAGGACAAGGGGAGGGTTAATGAAGGGGAAGGGTGGAAGGGAGGGGCAGCTGCAGAATAAGGGGTGCTAGCTGCACATTCGAGCAGACTTGATAGACCTCTATGCCTTTATCTGCTGGCAAATTTCGTATGTTCGTATGTTCGTAGATCTGGAGACTGGGTTAGTCTTGTAACCAGTATTTTTTAAGCACACTTCCAGAATACAAGATAGCAGATGAGGAGGGCTAGTAGCACCATTCTAGATGTTGCTACTGTGGTTGAGTATCTAATCAGGTAGTCTACACAGTCAGAACAAATTTGCTGCACCAGTTTATGCTGCAGTATATTAGCCGATTTGGAGTGGCATGAGACATTAGCAAATTGGGAGATATAGGAGAGAATCCAACAGCCAAAAGTTGCAGGATGGCTGGGCTGTAGGAGGGACAATAGAGCTACCAATAGTGGCACAAAAGCCAGGAGCAAGGAGGAGCTTAGGTGTATTAAATAAGCCATGGGAGAGGTGGTGGGCGGGAGGGGTGAAAAATCCCCGGATTCAGTCTCAGTGAAAAAGGCAGAGCGAGCCAAAAGACAGGCAACAGCAACTGCTGGGGAAATGCACCAGCCAATCAGGGAAGGCCTCAGCAAGAGTCTGACCAATAGCGGCTGTTGGCCTGAGCTCGCGGCCCAATGCTACAGGCGCTGAAAGTACCAAGAAGATGGCAAGTCCTGTGGCCATCCAAGGGCATACCTTGAATAGGAGAGCTGGTGGGCAGGTCTCGGTGCACAGTGGGCAGCTTGAAATGGGAAGCCACCGCCGCTGAGGAACAGGAAGTTAGCCCTGTTCAGGGGCAGCAGTCACTAGACGGAAACAAACAGAAAAAGCAGCTACTTAGTAATGGTTGTAGGTGCAGCCTGCTCTAAATCGGTGGGTGGTTCCCCAGAGAGAAACAAAAGGCAGGCAGAGGACAGTATGAATGAAGGAGGCAGAAGTGGGGTAGCTGGCGTCAAGCCTTACAGGATCAGTCTGGGGGTTAGAGAAAGAGAAAAACAAAATAGTACAGAGAGCCGAGTTAGAGGTGGGTGGGCATGAAGAGACTCAGGAGAGGTTTGGTGGGAAGGGGGAGGTGGGAAAGATCACTGAAACAGAGAGACGTAATCTCAGGTTGGGAAAAATACAAGGTTGCAAAACGTGGGCAATTCCAACTCTAAACACTGATTAATTTACCTGTAGAACTAAGCCCAAATTCCTCAGCTGCTACAAGACACTGTATAAAGGAAGGTCTACAACTCAGATTTCACTACTCTGCAAAAGACTGTAACACATTCAGGCACTATCATTTCACCGAACAATATCCCCTTAGTATAATTAGAGGAAAAACATTCATTTTCAATGAACGATCCCCCTGGTTCAGTCTCACTGAAAAAGGAAGAGCAAGCCAAAAGACAGGCGGCAGCAACCACTGGAGAAGTGCACCAGCCAATCAGGGAAGGCCTCAGCAAGAGTCTGACCAATAACAGCCATCCACCAAAGCTCGTAGCCCAATGCTGCAGGTGCTGAAAGTACTGAAGAGACGGCGAGTCACTTGAATGGGAGAGCTATCAGGCAGGTCTCGATGCACAGTCAGCAGCCTGAAATGGGAAGCCACCACCACTGAGGAGTGGTAAATTCCCCATGTTCAAGGGCAGTAGTCACTAGTGAGTGCAATGTGTTTGTATAAACCTGTGTGTTGTACTTGGGCCTGGTGTATAGACAAAGTACCATTAGGTGGCACTTGTGTATGTCTGAAAAGGGCAAACTGTAAACAACAAATGGATTATGTATAGACATCTCTTTTCTGTGGCTTTGGAGAGATATTGGTATACTTCCTTTATTCCTGGATCTGCCAGCTATGGGTCAGTCAGCTCCAGAGGGACTTTTGTTTTGCTGTCTGCAGCCACCACAGGTGTTGCACTGGAAGAGAGCATGGTTCATAACCCCCCCCCCTTGAGTTCCTTCTCGGGTGAAAGAAGCAGCTCCGTCATTGTAGTAATGGAAGGGTTCTGTGTGGGTTGGCCAATGCTGGAGCAGAGGACAGACAACAAATTAGTAAATTCCCCACTAATGCTGCCTGTAACAGTTTTGCACAGATGTCAGATGACACTCTATTGAGAGTAGAAGTGTGGACATTTAACCACAAAAGTGCTGACAATCTTATTTGCCAATAAGTTAGCACCTTAAAAGGTGTATGCTGAATAGACACTGATGGGGTGGCCCTAGAATATCTCAATGTTTTTCACATTTTTAACAGTATTACATGTTAAAGTAGCCTATTCCATACATTACCAGAAGTGGTTTGTAGAGTATTGAGTGTTGTTTCCCCAGGAGGGGTAGGTCTTATGTCTTGAGTCAGTCCCTGGCTAGAGGGACCCTTTTCTTCCTGATAGAGAAAGAAAAAAAACAACACAAAGAGCAAGATCGTGTAGACCGTTCTCTGTGAGATAGATTAGCATTGCCTTTTAAAATGCTACTGCATTAACCTTATACTGATGTATGAATTTGGCTGCCCCTACCAATTGTGCCATTGGCAGGGTAGATGGTGCTGTGGCTGCCAGCCACACCTTACTCAATTTCTAAAAAATAAAATAAAAACAGAGATAAAAAGATGTCCCTTTTTCCCTTGGTTTTAACTTACAAAAACAGTCTTAACTGAGTCACACAAAATCCTGTACATTTTATTTACATGTTAAGTGAGTCACACCATGCCTGCAACAAAAAGTGTTAAAACAAGCCAACATGATTAGGAGAATATCCCTATTGATCTTGGAAGTCATTCCTAGATTATATGCCTCTGGTGTATCTCATGGGCACAGTAGGTAAGTGCATTTAAAAAAAACACATAGTTTTGTAGTTTTTCCTTTTAGCAGTTAAAACTGCATAGCAAGTGACCTTGCTTTCTTTTTCCTGTGAGCCGTCAAAGTAAGCAGCTTGTTATGGATGCTGGGGCATTAGAAAATCCATGCCCCCAGATTGCCTTGCTTGGCATGGTCATGTAATCATGTGGTAATGGGGCTGACCCATAAAAAAATTGTAGTGAGTACAAGCATGAAGCCTATACTTTTGTAAAAATAAGTTAAATTACTGAAATTATTAATTGATGTGTGTCCTTGATAAAGAAAACAATAGTTGCTTAATTAGGAAAGGCATATTAAGTTTGGGCTTTTATTTGGGTGTGACTGGCGAGCACAAGCAAATCAAGTGACTTGACAAGGGTCATACAGTATGCAAGGGGGCTGGAGGGATTCAAACTGAGGTTACCAGGTTTGTATCTGAGTGCCATTGATAACTGTGTTCTACTAAAAGTTAACAGGCGGTTCAAGTCTCTCGTGGCAAACAGATTGTATTTTGCCAAAAATTAACATAAAACAAAAGTAGTACAGTTTAAAATATACTGTAAGATAAAGTAGCTTATTAAAAGGAATGGGGCCTTTTTTTCTCAAAACACAATGCTATATTTACATTTAACCATACAAAACAAAATACAGGAAAAACTATTTGTAACAGCATTTAAAAAAAAGCTTTTAAAGCTTCAGTTTTGGACAATGAAGGATGCGAGAGAACACTGGTGTGTTATCAGCTAGTTAGTCATGCCCCCTGGCCTGGCTAGCTGCCACAACTGATGACGTGGTGTTCGGCTGAAATGTTAGCCATAGTTTAAAAAAAAAAATAATAATTTTATGTTTGCTTGAACGCATGTGCAAGAAACATAGTGCCACCATACGAGTTTTCGTAGGTGTGCCTCCCCCACTTCCAATGCCCTGCTCCCTTTTGCAGTCACGGCTGCACCACGCCAATGAATGTCTGAGCTGTCTATGACAGCCGTTCAGATGCAGTGGTGTACAGTTGAAAGGAAAACACTGCAGACAATTTGCACACTGCCATCGGCAGTGTGCAAATTGCATATGTCAGCACTGCATCTAAACTGTCTGTCATAGACAGTCCCTCCCATGAACACTTAGGTACACATTGGGAGCCCACCCCAGCATGCTCATGTGCTCCCCCATACAGCGTGTGGCCGACGGGGGAGCCCAATTCCCTGTCGGCTTTGCACCCCCCAACACACCTCCAGGTGCCACACTGGGAGCCCACCCCAGCATGGCAAACGTCCGACTCCTGCCCCCCAACACACTTCCAGGTGCCATGCTGGGAGTCCTCCCCAGCATGGCAAAAGTCCTGCGTCATCTTCCTAAAAGAAAAGAAAAAAAAAAGACCTAAAAACAAAAAATGGTCCCTTGTTGATTGTCTTGCCCCTCCCCAATCCACACCACCCTCTGCGCGTCCACCTCCCTTCCCCCGACCCCATACTTACCTCTGGGCCCGGCATAATGATCTTCAGTGGACGGAAATACGTCTGCACTCTTCAAAGCTGACCGCGAACTGAAGAAATGCCAGTAAGCTGTATAATGGCATAAATAGGTTTTTTGTTTCAACTTTGGTGCATATCTCAGCCATTTTGGGGAATTTTTTCACCACATTTTCAACCGGGGGTTCTTAGGGCCCCACCTCATGAACTCAGTCACTGTCATTTTGTTATTCAGTCTGGAAAGGTGATTTTGTGGTCACTGCGTGGAACCATCTTTTGGGACACAGTAATGAAAGGACAGTGCCACAGTTCATGAGGTAGGCCCCCCAAAACCCAATGCTGAAAATTTGGTGAAAAAATTCCCAAAAATGACTGTTTTACGAGCATGTGTTGTGCAGTTCCTACGTACATACATAACTTCGGACATTTGTAATATTTTTACTCCAGATTTTCAGCTTTGCCATTTTACCACACCTCCTTATGAGCAGTCCAGCTCTCATCTTTCATATCTTGCCTAAAATGTGTTTTTGCACATGTAGCGCACAATGGCGCAGTCAGTGTGCGAAATCAATGTTCAGGACAGATTAAGAAAATCACAGTGACACTGTTCATGAGTAGAGGTCTTAAAATGGCTATGTTGAAAATTTGGTGACAAAAGTCCATAAAATAACTGTGTTATGAGCGTGCATTGCGCAGTTTCCGCACACCCTCGTAAGTTCACGAATCTGTAATATTTTCAGTCCAGATTGTCAACACTGGCATTTTTCAACACCTCCTTATGAACAGTACAGCTGTCATTTTTCACACCCTGGCTGAAATGTGTTTTCACACTTCCGGTGGAGAAATGCGTGGTTGCTGTGGGAAATCAGTGTTCAGGACAGATTAAGAAAATCACAGTGACACTGTTCATGAGCGGAGGTCCCAAAATGCCTGTGTTGACAATCAGCTGTAAAAAATCCCAAAACGAATTACATTACAGTTGTGCATTGCACAGTTTCTATGCACGCTTGTGACTTCACCATTTTTTTTTATATTTTCAATCCAGATTTTCAACATTGCCATTTTTTACACCTCCCTTGAACAGTGCAGCTGTCATTTTTCACATCCTGTTTGAAATGTGTTTTCGCACCAGTGGTGCCAAATGGCGTAGTTGCTGTGCAAAATCGGCTTTCTGCCAGTGTACTGATATTGCCACTGTTCATGAGGTATGGGTTACAAAAAAACATGTTTAAAATTTGGAGTGAAAATACCAATGAATGCCTGGGATGTTGGGGTTTCTGGTTTCCCCTGTAGATACTAACAGGCATGAGGAGTTTGACTTGGGATTGTCACCTGTAATACTCCTGCCATTCCACCCCCACCCACACCCTGTGCCTTGGACTATTTGGCCCCAAAGTGCACCCCATTCTCCTATACTGCACCCATCTCACCATATTTCTTATGGAATGGGGTGAGCATAAGACCCAAAGACTCCATGGCACACTGTGACACTTGTCAGTGTCTGCAGGGTAGGGTGTGGTGAAATGGCATGGCCATTACGCCTGATGACCCAAAGGCACACCCTAGTGCCTTCCAGTCTCTGCAGGGTGGTGGTGGGGTTGGCTTCAGTTCAATACTTCATTGCGATTACTATTATGCATCTCTCTAACTCCTACACTACCAATGCCTATGCCAGCAGCAAAGATTCAGCATTTTTTTTTTAGTCTTTTGTTAACCAGGTAAGGCCCAGTAGGCACAAGTGCCTGTTTTCAAGGGTGACCTGGGAGCAATGGGCAGTTAAGTGACTTGCTCAGAGTCACACAGTATGCAAGTGGAGGTTGTGAGAATCAAACTCAGGTCTGGTCTGCTGGATGTATCAAGCTTGTTCACACCTCGTCCCTCTAACCTCTCAGCTATACTGTCCCATTGACAAATGTTTGTTCCTTTTGAAAGGAGAGAAAGCAAAAAAAAAAAAAAAACCTTTTTAAACCAACAAAGGCATCTCAAGCTGCTATTAAACCACACCTAAATTACAAGTTCCTTGCACAAACTTAATCTTTTGCGTCATACACCCAAGACCATTGTTAACTCCCTTCCACGTACAGCTCAAATCAATTACATCATCCTTTAATCACTTTAATTTCCTTGCACATAAACCAACCAATCCAATTCTCTCTCTAAACAAGTACAATTATAAAAAAAAAAAGTTGTGAATAAGGATGCTCCCCATATCTTTCTAGGGACAAGAAACTTCTGGAAAAAAACATTTCTCTTCTGCTCGGAGCTTATCTTTACTATCTGAAATATAACCTTAATGCTGTAAAATCACGCAAGCTTCTTTATTGTCTCATTTAACCAAGAAAAAAGCTTTTCTCTGCATATTTACATGCCACTTTTGAAAACTGCTAGTTTTCAGAACATTTAGATAAAACAAGAAAGAAAACCAAACTCATTCTTTACAGCTTGTAGTGTTTGTATATTTTTTTGCTCTGAGCTTATTAGGCTCAGGAGCTAGAAGAATAAGTTTTTAGAGTAAGGAAACAGAAAACATAGTACGACTGGCCAGTCTCTTTTAGAAAGGAGGAAAACAAAAAGGTATAGAGGTACAGTTTAGCTTTTAAAGATTGCATAGGACAGTTATGTGAGAAATTATGTAGCATATTACATTCAAAACTTCAAGGTTGATGAGTAGCACATATGGCAAAGCTTTTACATAGCCCTTTTCAAATGCATTCTATACATACCTGTCAACCTCCATCATCACAAATCTGGGACAAGGCTTAAAATGATCAGGGACAAATGACCAAAATCAGGGACGCATCTGAAAAAATAGTAATATTAATTCCAGAAGCTGTGTACAACATGCTTCTTAGTGTGAACAGCATTTTCTTAATGAGAACTAGACTGTAACACCAATGGCTGGCATTATTTGGTGATTCAAACCCCTACTCTTCAGTGACAGAAATGCCAAATTTAGGAGTAACAGAAGAAATTTCTGAGGCAAAATCAGGGACATCCCTGAAAATCAGGGACAGTTGAGAGGTATGATTCTATATTTTGTATGGCTAGTTTGCTGTTTACTAACATAATCTTTCCTTTACAGTTTGTTCTAGGGGTGGAGGCTTGCTGTTGACTGGGGCTAGGGGTGGCGGTCTACCAGGACTCATGCTCATGGATTGACTGACTGATCAAGTTGGTCAAGGGATGGTAGTTCCCTTTTCCTCTCCTACATCATGCCTGGGGTTTTCAACACCCCAAGTAGGCTGGCCTTTGGGCTTATCATCGATCATTTCGTCATGCTCCGATAATGCAAGATCAATGGGAGATACATACAAAGAGGTTTTTAACATGACCCTTAAGGACTGCAAACTTTTCTCATACCATTTTCAACAACATTCTACATTCCTACATACAGTATCTCTCTGGTTGCCTGGCTACAATCTTGCTTCAAGGACAAATTTTCAGTTTCTAAAGTCTGAATTGTGGAGTACAGTGTTGCTGTAATTAACCCCTTATGATCCTGTTTTTTCCTCATTGCATGTTTAGTATCCAAATACAGTGGGCACAGATGCTGTATTGGGGCACTGTGGTTATGGGCATTGAAAACAAAATCACCCATTCTCCAAACAAAGTCAAACAAAAGGTTAGAACTAGCTAGTCTAAGCTCTGAACTAATGCTACTAGCAATTCTATTTGTAATGGCCATTTTGAGAGCACCTTCCAAATCCTGCTCTCTTAATAAAAGTAAAAAGTGTACCGGTTCCAACTTACTCTATCTCTGAGCAGTCTGCACCTCTGTAGCAAAAACTGCTTCTACCTCTAAATCCTGTTTGAGTCCTGCAGCCATGGTTTGCCAAATTATGTTGGGTATTTTGTTGGGCTCTGTTGGACATCCTCTGAATTTGTTATTATAATCTAATAAACCCTTGGTTACCTGCAGAGAATCATAACCCTTTTGGGGAATGCCAGGAGATCACTATGTCATAACAAAACATACAGTACCCCTCTTACAGATTTTAGGACTATGAAAGGACAATATAAAGAAACAGAAGCAATTATCAAAGCAACATAAGGTTATTTTATTGTCCTACCAGCTTGCCTTATAGGACAGTCATTATACATTACATATTAATTATGAAACACACACACCTGGGAGTCTGGTAGCTCTCATACACTACAGTGTCTGTGCAGGGTCCACCTGCATTTTCCTCAGAGAGGCTACAGGGTGCACATGGAAAAGGGTTTTATTCCCTGATAACATCTAGTCTGGTGACAGATAGCCAGCTCATGTGCATGTGATGAACTCACACTCACAATTACTGGTCAATTTGGTGGGCAGCACAGTAGTATCTCAGTTGCCCTTTCAAATGCTACAATTAGCATTCTACTCATAAGAATACACCTATGTCAATGACGTGTTCTTATGGATGAAACATTTTGTAATGTATCATCAGTCTCTATGAAAGGCCTATTCGTAAATTATTGCTGTGGTTGCACATGACACTGTAGCTGTAGAGGGGGGGTCTCCAGGACTTCCTCCGTGATTATTAGACATTATGGCAGCAGATGGCAGTATGTGTCTGTATAAAAACATCATTCGAGATGACTTCTTCTCTTTCCGACATTGTTACTTGTAGGGCAAAGGTCTCTCTTGCACTTCATAACCTTAGTCTAAGTAAGGTAAAGGTTATTCTTCTTAGTAGAGCTGCTTTCTATATTACATATGCAAAATAAAGTATGTTCGTGTATGTAACCCTATCTTAAAGTTATGTAGATGTTCCCTAGCTATGTGTGTGCGTCTCTAGCTGTATATGTAATGTGTTCCCCCAATTCTATATATATATGTGTGTGTGTGTGTGTGTGTGTCCTTAGCTGTATATGTAATGAGTTTCCCCCCAATTTTGTGTGTGTGTGTGTGCGTGTGTTCCTACTGTAGCTCCGTGGTGTAACTGATACATCTGTGTGAGACATCACCACATTATGTCTGTTTGTGTGTGAGATGCCCCATGTCTAGAAATGGGTATTGTGTGGATGTTAGTACTCCTACTTATTAGATGTGGGAGTGCATGTAAGTATCCCCACTTATAGATGTGGGCTTGTGTGTGTCTAAGACTATCGCACTTATGGCTGTGGGTTAAGTACTTGTGTATCATCTGCATGACATAAGCATACAGGTAATCATGACATGCCTTGTGTACTTCATGTGCATGTGGGTAAGCTTTGTAGTGATGACATACCTTGTGAACGTCACATGTGTGTAGGTAAGGATATCTTACAGTACTGCTATAAATGTTGCTGTTAGCCCTTCTGAAGTACAACTGTGTGGGGTGGGGCAAAGAGGAGATGAAAAGGGTTCTGGTTTAAAAATTTTATTTTCTTAGCTACAACACTGAAGGTCTGTCAACATAGATTGGGGGAAGGGACAAAGCTTAATATATTCGGCAGGGTACATGTCAGCAGATGGGGGTTGGGATGTGCATACTGGGTAAGAGTAGGTGCCTGCAGATGCTGGCAGTAATTTCTTTTGTACTGGAGGTGCTTCTGCATAAGGAGCGGGATGTACATATTGGGGCAGGGTGGGTGTCAGCACTACCAGACTGGCGGGACTGGGGACTTGTAAACTGAGTTATGATGAGTGAAGGAGAGATGTTTAATCAGTCAGTGTCAGCTGATCAGAGGTGTATGGAAATGTATGTTGTCTAATGGGGATGGCATCTGTCTGTTGGTCAGTCAGTCAATCCAAGAGTGTGGTGCACAAAGAGACTTTTCAGTAGAGAAAAATGGGAGACCCCCCGCAATATGATCTCTCACTGAATATCTCCCCTCCCTTCCCCATAAGGCTCAACAAGTCCTAGTAGGAGACCTCAATGTAAATTGACTCAGTCCCACTGCCTCACCGATAAGAGACACTTTTTCTGCATTGGACCCAACCCAACTTGTCACACAACCCACCAGATGTAACCAAAAGGCAGGGACAAGCACCCTCCTAGACATCATTGTCTCAAACCAACCCCAAAAGATTCAAGATATTCAAGTCTTCCCAGATTCCTTAAGTGATCACTCCCCTCTCCTATTCCTCTGGTCTACCCCCCAACCCCAAACCCGTAGCCCAAACCACTCACTGCAGGCGCCTTCACCCAAGAGGACTGCAAAAACTCGGGCAGTTCCTCACTCATATTGACTGGTTTCCCATCCGCCAGGCAACGAGCGTTGACACTGCCCTCGACCTATTCTCACAGGCTTTTACCAAGGCCTGTGATCTTTTTGCACCCTTCACCATGATCTGCTCCAAAAAACAAAATGTACCCTGGGTCATCCCTGCCCTACTCCAACTACTCAAGGACAGGGATGACCTTTGGCATATTGCTACCGAGACTGGTTGGGCTGCCGACAGACAGGCATATAATGCTGCCCGGAACAGGTGCACATGGGCCATCCATAAAGCCAAGGCAAACCACTACCAGGCCACTCTCACCTCCTCATGGGGCTGCGCCCAGAACTTCTGGGACAATATAAAAGAAATAACTGGGAAATCATGCTCCCCCTTGCACACCTTACAGTCAATGGCACCACCATCACTGACCCCACTGACATTGCCAACTGCCTTAACTCCTCCTTTACTGATCTTAGCCCTGTCCTCCCGAGTAACTTTTTCGACCCTACTTACTACCCATCGCCTTAAGATCCACAGCGCCCCCAGTTCTACCTATGTAAGGTATCCAGTCAGGAAGCCAAACCACTCCTGCTTAAAGCACTAAAAGGCACCAGTCCTAGCAGCGACCCCCTGGACCCAGAAATACTCCAGCTGGTCCTGGTCCCACTTACAGAACTACTGAACCGATACCTCTGTCTGGGGCAATTCCCCACTGCATGAAAAACTGCAACAGTCACACCTATCCACAAAGGTGGTGACCGGTCCGCCCCCAGCAACTATCGGCCAATTTCCATTTTCCCCCCCTCCAAAGCCTTAGAAAAAGTGGTGGCCACCCAACTCATGGAATGCCTTGCAAAATATAACATCCTGTGTTCAGAACAGCATGGCTTCCGTGCTGGTCACAGTACAGGCACAGCTTTAATGGAGTTCTCCAACTTCCTACATGCCTCCCTGGACCACGGCTCACTAGTTGGGGCAGTGTACATTGACCTCTCTAAGACCTTTGGCATTGTCTCCCACCCACACCTACTAAATGCCCTCAACCATACAGGTTTCTCCACTGGCCCCCTCTTCTGGTGTGCAAGCTACCTATCAGCCAGCTCCCAGCATGTCAAAATCAATGGGGTGCTCTCAGAAATCTGTCCTATCCACTGAGGGGTTCCCCAGGGCTCAATCCTGGGCCCACTGCTCTTTAGCCTGTACCTAAATGCCCTGCCTAGCATCTGTTCTGGCAATATTCTGCTATATGCCGACGACGCCGTGATTTATGCAGCGTACAAAAATCTTACCTCCCTCCAAGACTCCCTCCAGCACTCTTTCAATGATGCTGAAAATTGGTTTAAGAAGAGCAAACTAGTAATTAACCTAAAAAACACTAAGGCAATGCTCTTAGCCCACCCCCATAACAAAGCCAGCAAAAGTCCCCTCCAAATCTTCCCGAGCACTTGTCTACCACTCGAACAAGTTTACTCGTACAAACACCTTGGAATCACATTTGACTTGGCCCTCACCTTTCATGCCCACATTATTGCCCTTGCTTCTGCTGCAAATGCATGCCTTGGCATCCTCTACCAGCACAAGGACTGTCTCCCACCTGATGCCCTCAGGCTCGCCATCACGTCCACAGTAATGTCCCTAATTGATTATGGCCTCCCAGTATATGGTGCTGCTGACTCCACTGCCCTCAGCAAGATTAGACTCACGCTAAATAAGGCTTGCAGGCTACTGACCAGTGCCCCCAGACTCACCCACACCTGTCAACTTTATGACATGGCCAAACTCCTAAACCTTGATGAATGCATCCGCTACCAAACTGGCCTGCTAACCAAGAAGATCCTACTTGGGCTCCCCCCCCCGGGGTGTCTGCCTCCATCCAATTTACACACCCCAGAGCCACCACCCGAACTTCGGACAAGGTCACTGTACTAGTGCCCAGAACTAGGATCTCCCAGGCTCAGAGGTCTTTCAGCTACAGAGCTCCTACCTGGTTCAACTCACTCCCCACAGCCATTTCCAACACTGCCAGAATTGCTCCCTTCAAAGCTGCCTTATGAGACCTGCTGTTCAACACCCGCTGCTGCACCTGTCACTAAAGATGCTCTGCTGTTTCTTATGGTACTATTGACATGGCCCACTGGGCTGAACACCCTCTCACCCCACCCCATCCCCCAGGCCCTCTCTCCTCTGCCAGTACCTGCTGGTACTACTTGAAATGTTTATTTATCTACACGTGTTCAAGCAATTGTATGTAATAATATGTATCTCTGTTCATGCAACCTATGTAATACTATGTTGACTCTGTATGTCTGTATTCTGTAAACATGTAAAATCTGTTACTCTGTCTTGACTGTACTCTGTAAACTATGTTAACCATGTGTGTCCTCTCTGTGATGAGGTACATTTGTAAACAAGCCACTGGCTCAAAGGTTGTAAATCCAATTATACAATAAATAAATAGACAGAGCAATAAAATGCCCAGAATGGTGTCAGAAACACACTCAGGTTAGCAAACTGTTTTATTTTCTATTTTTAAGGACATTTGGTGATTGTTTTCAGGTATTAGCATTAATCTCCTAAAGGTTCTGATTTAAATCAGAACTAATCAGGATCCTGCCTTAGATCCTGGTCCTGATAAGGATCAGGACCTTTTTGGGTCTGACTATCCCTTTTGTCAATAACACACATGCTGCATTAAAAAAATGGCACAGATTTCTTAGTGAGCACTGTGGATGTATAGTGTACACCTGCATTCTCCCTGCAAGTACTGCTAAACTTCAGTGAATTTTGGGGTAACATTTTGAGAAATGTTGCTCTCACACTGACTATTACCATAGTGTGCACTACAGTCATGCCCAGGTGCAGACTGTCTCATTTGTTGTTTCTGCTCTTATTTCAGATCAATAGATGTTGCACACCAGCGACTCAGCCTTCAACAAAGAAACATGGAAAAATAGAAGACGTCGCCAGATAAAGGCCTCATGATACATGAAGCATGCACCGTGTATCACCACCAACAGTGACACATCAGCCACTACTCATTCTTCTGTCTTGCTCCTCGCCTCACTTCCAAGGTCCCCTTGTACATAGTCCATGCATTCTTGAATCCTTTCACCATTTTTGCCCCCCCCCCACCCACCATGTCTGCTGGGAGGCTGTACCAGGCATCCACCACCCCTTATGTCAAGAAGTACTTTCCCACATTTCCTATTAGCCTCCCCCTTTAACCTTCACAGTGTTAACCTTTGTAGTTGGCCATCTTTGTTTTTTTTTGTTTGTTTTTTTTTACTTTTAATTTATAAAAGATTTTATGATATTACAGCCAGCTGTGATATACATAAAAAAGGATGATGTACACAGACCTCCTCAGTACATGGATAAATATAATACTAACTGGTGCGTTTCTACAGGATTTATGAATTCCAGCCCTACAGAAGACTGCTAAGATATAAACTAACAGGAGAGTAGTGTGAACTAATTATCCTGTACAGCGATGACATTCTCGCCACACAGCTAAGTGCAAAAAAACTATGTGACCAGGATAGCAGTTCCCTGGCAGAAATTAGATAATGTGGTGGGCCGAATGACATGTCCACTTATAGACAGAAATTTACCACGATGGCCTGGGCTCAATTAAGTTGAGAGTAAAACCCATAGTATACAGCAGAGCAAAGCATCCTGTCCTCTGAGTACAGAATACAGCACAGGGTATAATTCCAGTCCACAAACTGAGTGGTGATCGTATTCACCATAAAGACATCAACTACAGTGTAAGTCAAAAGGTAGCTTAATACAAGATATGTTAAGAGGAGCAGCAATTTAGGAGACCTAATTGAGGTCAATAACAACTTCTTGAACAGTTAAGTAATTTAAGCAGGAATAGTTAAAAAGTAACTAGCAGCCTGAGAACAATAGAAAAATTAAAACATTTTTATTAAACAACCTGAGTATTTTAAGTGCAGGTGTACATAATCCTTAGAGTCCATTTATATAACTCCAGTCCTGAGATGAGTACCATTTTGGTTCCAAAACTGCAAACAACAGCTCACCCTTCCTCATCAGATGTGGAGTCCGGTGGATTCGACTTTTGCAGGAGTTTTTCTGCAAACTGCGCTGCCGCTATGGGATCCATAAATATGTAGGCTTTAGAATCATGCCTGATGCGAAGGCGCGCGGGATAATTTAGGCTGGCTTCAATTCCATGGCTCTGCAGATCTTTTTTTTTTTTTTTACCAAGAGAAGATGCACTAAGCTGAAATCTCATTTACAGGTGCGACCTGGGAGCACAAGGAAGTTAAGTGACTTGCTGAGGGTCACACAGTATGCAAGTGGGGGCTGTGGGATTCAAACCCAGGTCTCCAGGTTTGCAGCTCAGAGCCTTAAATCACTGCACTATACTGCCTTTTTTTACCACCTGAAGCTCCTTTTTTCATGTCTACGTGGGAGCGGAAAGGTCGGGGGAACCCCAAGGCGGCTGCCTTCCCAGATGACCTCTCCCCTTGATCTAGCAGCTTGCAGAAGTGCTATCTGAGTCTCCGGCACTGACAACGTGGCACTTGCCATGAGCAGTCTCTGCTGTATGTCTCTTCATTGTTTGGATCGCTGGAGGATGGCAAAAACTCACACAATCTTCAGACCTGAGTCCTTGGGCAGTAGCAGTAGATCGTCGAAGATGAGCCTTGTAACAGACGGTAAGATCTCTGCTGCTCCAGCAATTCTGGGAGAGAAACCCATTATACATATGTTCACTTGCCTCTGCATATTCTCAATGAATTCCATTTTAGACTTGAGGTATGAGAGATCCCTGGTATAAGCAGCATTGTAGGCTGCTTGTCGCTCTTGTGAGTCTTGAAGAGTTTTTATTGCCACTGCATTGTCCTGAATATTACGATCATTGTCCATAAGCTTAGTTTCCACTGCCACAAGATGCTTGTTTGTCTTCTCTCCATTAGTTTGGATCTTGGAGAGAAATGCCAGGATTTGTGTGGTCAGGAGTTCTAGTGAAGGCATTCCTCCGGCTGTGGTAGGCCCTGAACATGCCGCAGGGCAGACAGGAGACAGAAAGAGTTGTAGGTTGTGTGATGCCTTCTTGGAGTCCTTCTTTGGCCCCATTCTGTACCAGGGAACTTCCAGCATCACCTCTGTAACTTTTTAAAGGTTTTTATATATTATAATCTCAGGTTTCCAGCACTTTAATCAATGCTATCTTGAAGCTGCTTTAAAAAGCTTTTGGGTTGCTCTCCTTTGAACTGTCTCATCCCTATCTATGTCCCTTTGGATATGGTGCCTCGTGAACTGGACACAATATTTGAGGTGGAGTCGGACCGCTGACCTATACAGGGCTTTCACTGCATCCCTTCTTTTGATGGAGGATCCCCTGGCTGTGCAGCCCAGCATCCTATTAGCCTGCCCCACTGCCTTGTCTCACTGTTAGGCTACCTTCCATCATCAGAAATGATTACCCTCAGGTTGCTGGCCACCATGGGACCCGCCAGTGCCTTGTCTGCCACTCCATGGGTTATTTAATTTAGTTACTTATAATGCTTCACAAGAAAAGTCTGTAACACAGAGAAAAGTTCATATTTGCTGATTTTTTTTTATTAATTGCTATAAACTGATAATTGATTAGAGCATAACAGTACAGAATAACGTTGATGCACTGGCAACCGCATTTTCACTATGTCTTGCTGATTTCAGTCTTGCTAGCAAAGGGACTGCTTACATGCAAGTTTAAAAGACCTTTAATCTGTTGGCACAGTGGCGTATTCGATGTTTCATTTTTGTTTAGCTGTTCTTGCACAATATCACCCCACGCCTCAAACAGTTAGAATTCTATCATCCGTTACAAGCAATGGTGTTTGTTGTGCTGCCATAAAATGGCTCTACATTTTGTTAAATCTGGAGCGGTGATCAGCGACCAACTGATCTTTATCCGGTTTGTCAAACTTGGTTGCAATAGGAGGTGGCAATGACCAAACACCCTTGACCACTCCTGAAGCTTGCATAAATCCCTTCATACTTTCTCTGCACCTCCAGGAGTGACAACCCTGTTGCAGATCTTGGGGTTATCTGCAAAAAACCACACCTTCTAATCCAGCCCCTCTGCATTACCGCCTGTGATGACATTACAGAGGACTGGTCCAAGTACTCATCCTTGTGGGACACTGCTGGTAACCCCCCTCCTACTGATTGAACTCCATTCACCAACACCATCTTTGTCCTATTGCTCAGACAATGTTTGTCCCACGTTACCACCTTGTGACCCACTCCCAGCCTGCATAGTTGTTGTATTAGCCTCCTATGTGGGAGGGTGTTGATGGCCTTGCTGAAATACAGGCAGGTCACATACATGGCCCATGCCAGCCAATGCCATGTATGAGGTCCCACCCTTGTCCCACCCAGTCTGTACTTTCATCCTACAAACAATGCCTTGGAGCATGTGTGTTTGTACATAGATTATATATATATATATATATATATATATATATATATATATATAGATATATATATATCTATATATATATCTATATCTATATATATATACACACACACATATTCATAATTTGCAGGTGTACAATAAGCCTTACCTGTGGTGCATAGTTCATGCTAAGTAGAACAAGAGGCAGTATAGCAAAATGCCTGTGTACTGGTTCCTCTGTACTGATTAAACCTGTTATTGTTGAGAAAGGCATGTTCAAATCAATACATTTTTATATTTCACACACTCCTTAGGTTTGCGTAATCTACCACCAAAAGAAATCCTAGGTGTGTCCCTGAATCACTGGACACTGTACATAAACTTCCAGAACTACAGGTCTGCAGGTGACCGCACAGTGGGCATGAGAGTGACTTTTTTGACCATGAAAGTTCATTGCTTAGTGGGTAAGGGTAATAGTGCTCTGAGGTGCATGATGATGTCAGCTAGTAAGTGTGCACAGCGATAAGACTGTTTGATGGAATATTTTCTGTTGTGGTATCCTTTGGTCGGGGTGAGGGGAAGAAAGAAGAGAGGGGGACATGGTACTAAACAATGGTGCCCACACTAAGTGTGATGGCATTGCAGTGTTTATTTATGTTTGTCATTTTGGTGCTTGAACAGGAAGCCATGTGCACCCTGGTGAAATGTACAGTAATCATAGTATTTCTTGGCTAGCATTTTTGTACTGTATAGGTGAGCAACATTTACCATTTACAGTTGAAGGCTACAGCAGCCATCTTCGTGCATCTGCGGTTTTGAATCAATTTGTCCTGCTCTCCAGTGACAGAAACAGTTATAAGCGACTGAACTAGTCTAACTATTTTGTACACAGAAGGCAAGACACACACACACATCAATCATAAAGGTTGATTAGTTTTATTAGAACTGGCAATTCATAACAGTACTTTAAAGTAATGCATCATGAAACAAGAACAACAGATGTGAGATCACATATACATGTAACAATTCTTTGGGAACATATCTTATTTTGGGTATACATAAGTTACCAATCATCCATGTAATGTATGCCCATAGACATAAATTTCATAATAGGATGGCCAGATGTTGGACAGGGAGAAGGCATTTCACAAATTCAATATGATTCTGCTGTCCACATATGCTAATATCTATTATATGCTAGGAGGTTATATGTAGCAGGATCCAGCAGAGCAGACTAGAAATGTAGGCTCAGTGATTTCTACAGATTAGGAATAAAAAAGCTTTAGATTTTACACCACTGAGCACACATAGCAATAGTATTATTAAATAAAAAAAAAGTATGTTCTTCAATTAGACTAAGAATGACATGACACCCCTGTATAGGTTGTTGATTGAAGCATCTGAGTAGTTGATTGGTGGTAGCCAGTTGAATGATTGTTATATGCTATGTGTGTGTGTGTCTGTGTGTGTGTGTGTGTGTTTCTGTGTTTGTGTGTGTCTGTCTGTGTGTGTGACACAGTATTATACAAAATAAGTTGGCTGCAGTATGAATCCAGCACATTCAGTATGTCAGAGAGACTATCTTTTAAAAATGTGTCATTATTTACTTTTAAGACGAGGAATGTGTCAGTACGGGAAAAATATTGCTTATGTTTTATGAACTACATGTTATGTATTTTTGTGGGAGACTTTTTACAATTATGTATCTTAACTCCAGAACACTGACAACCAATAAAATAAGCAAAGCCAATTAAATAAAGAGAGCTTACATAGCAATTAAACCCACGAAAAAAGCAAGCAATAATTTACAATGTTTACTATATCTACCACAACAAATGCTTATATCAAAACTTCAGGACTACCAATTGCTCCACAGCATAATGGCTGACAAAGAGTCGATATGAGTAGGGCCTAATACTTGTATAAAGTGCTCAGAGAGACTATTAAAAGTTTGTATATGTGTACATATTCCACTAAGTATAAACGTTGATGGAGGACAAAGAATGGCATAATGTTAAGATGCAACAGAACCAATGACTGATTTCATACGTGTAGTAGGGGGTGGTGTCAGGGATAAATTACTCTGGCCCAGTCTCGCTGTCATGTCGGGTGCCTCAGGGATCGGTGTTGTCTCCCATGTTGTTCTCAGTGTACAGGCTGCCCCTCGGAGACATTGTAAGAAGGTATGGGCTGAGGTTTCACTGCTATGCCGATGATACCCAGCTCTACCTATCTTTTGCGCCCGACCAGGATAGAGCTGTCTCGGTATTTAATAACTGCCTCGCTGAAATCCAAGACTGGATGAATTCGAGCTGGCTGAGGTTGAACTCGGAGAAGATTGAGGTAATGGTTGTGGACCCAGGTCATGGGATAGAGAGGGTAGGAGCTGGTTTGCCCTCAGGATTATTTCTGGGTGGCTCCCAGCTCCTGACCTCTGAACAGGTGCAGAACCTGGGGGTGATTTTTGATGATGGGCTGATGTTAAGATCACAGGTGTCAGCAGTCATCAAATTAGCCATTTACCATCTGAGGAACATCTCTAGGATCAAGCACCTAGTTCCATCCAGTGACTTGCCTACATTGGTTCATGCCTTTGTGACCTCACACCTTGACTATTGCAACTCCCTCTATCTAGGGCTACCAGGGGTTAATATCCGCTGCTTGCAGCTAGTGCAAAATGCTGCAGCTCAGCTTTTGACGGGTACTTCTTGTACCTGTCATATTTCTCTGGTGCTGCGCGAACTGCACTGCCTGCCAATACAGTGACGGATCACCTTTAAAGTCAGTCTTCTGACTTATAAAGCCCTCCACGGACTGGACCAGGTCTACATGAAAGAGCTTCTGATTCCATACTGCCCTAAGCGATCGCTCCACTCGGCGGACTAGGGGTTGCTAGAGGTTCTAAAGGTTTCTTTGAAATCATTGGGGGCCCGTGCTTTTATGTACATGGCCCTAACCCTCTGGAATTCTCTACCCTGTCCGCTTCGGGAATGCACGTCTGTGGAGAACTTTAAGTGTGCCTTAAAATCCCATCTGTGGTCATCAGCTTTTTGTTGATTGCTGTTTTAATGATGATGTTTTAATATTTTATGTATTGTATTATGTACTTGTGTTTTATTTATTGAATTAATAAGTATATTGTTAATGCACCTTGGTTTTAGAAATATAAATAAATTATTATTATTATTATTATTATTATACTATGGCTCAGCAGGGGATAGCAGTGGGCTGACAGAGAATGCTGTGGTCACAGTAAAGTAAAAAAAAAAAATTTTGACAGAGAATGGAGTAATTATAAATTGCACTGAAACTACCAGTGATTTCATATGTTTAATATGGCTCATACTACACAGCCTGATAAATAAAATGTGGACGGTAATCCAAAGGTAATAACTTTCAGTTGACAGACAGAGAAGAAATACGTATTAGAGGATAGAAACTCTGTACTGTATGTGGCAGAGAAGAAATATGAAATGTGGCTGTGAGTTCTGGAATGCCGTGGTCACGTTCAAAGAAATGAAAAAAAAAAACATTATTTTCATCAATACTCTTACAGTGGCTGACAGAGGAGAAGAAATATGAATAGTGGCTCAGAACTATTGAATGCCGTGGGCACATTAAAAATAAATGCAAATAAAAATCCACTCTGTCGACAAAGAATGACATAATTATAAAGTGCAACAGAAATTATCACCAGTTGCATATGTTTGCCATGGCTTATTCCACAGAGGTTGATAAACAGAACACGGATGGCAAACCAAAGAGGATTGCACAGTAGCCAACAGAGAAAAATATTTAATGTGGCTCAGAACTCTGGAATGCCGTGGTCACATTCAAATACTTGAAAAAATAGCAGCAATTTCATCAGCACTCCTACTGTGACTGCCAGAGATGAAATATAAATGTGCCTCAGAACTCTGGAATGCTGTGGTCACATTTAAATAAATAAATATAATGATAATTGAAGAAATATGAATTGTGGCTCATAACTGTGGAATGCCGTGGTCACATCAAATTAAATAAAAGCAATAATCAGTAATTTGGACTGAGAATTGCATGATTATAAACTGCAAAAGAAATGATCACATCACTGATTTCATTTGTGTACCTGGGTTCATTCTACACATGCTGAGGAATAGAAAATGGACGGTACACCAAGGGGAAAGTGGGATGACCAATGGTTAAATAACACTGTAGCCGAGCCAGACAAAATATGAAATGTGGTTCTGAGCTCCTGAAAACAGTGATCACATTAAAAAAGTAAATGAAATGTAATTATTTTGGTCAATGATCTCAACTACCCCATAACACTGACTAACATGCAGCAACAGAAACCCTCAACAAAGAAAACACATGGATACAGACAGAACACTTCTATTATTATAATAATAATGGATAGTGAACACTGTGATTTAAAAAGCAGAATTCTGCAGAGTGAACCAACATGCACAGAATGCAGACAATGCCGTCAATACCAGCAGGCACTGCTGTATAAAGCTACTAACCCCCTAATTACATCATCATGCACGGAACAGCATGCCATCCAGGCGGTCCAAATAAATGGCATACTTTGAGAAAAAAAACTACAAAGAATGTGGAGGTAAATAAAATAACTTTTATTCATCAATTCAAAGTAAAAACTGTCATGAACCCACTCCTGGGAGCCAGGTCTACTGAGCTCACAGTGCCCACCCCTAAGTGCAATCCATGACAAGGGGGAACAGGAATACCCTCCAAGTGTCCTTCTAGAGTGCTCGCCATGTTCACAACTGAGCACCTGCAACAAGGTCCCAGGGCTCCATCTCTATTCTGGGTAAGGGCAAAATACAGTCTCAAGTCTGTAGCCAGCTGAGAACTCTCCTCGGTTGCTGTACTGTGGGGTAGAGGCATTACAAGCTCTTCGGGATTTGCCCTCATAACCATGATTGTGTCCTCTCCCATGGGGTGTGCAGAACCTAGTTCCCCCTTACAGACTCTCCCAGAGACCAGTGTATCTCCCTTACTTAAGACACCCAGATCCCTTTTTTCAGGATCCTAGTTTTGACAATGAATGGTAGTGCTTTAGCAATTACAGGCTGGTCTCAGAATTGACTAAATCTTTTTCTTCTACACACACAAAAATCACTCACAGGCAGTTTTAAAAGTGAAAATGCCTTTACTACTGTAAATCTAAATGTTTGTCATGCAAACTTTACAAACAAAAAGTTTAGAAATTTGGCTACAGAATAACAAAAATAAAGGTGGAAATATACATGCAAAGGCGCACTGTAAAATTTAACTATCTAGTTTTCTACCTGGTCCGTGGATGATCAAAGTTCAGAAATAAATGAGTGTTTGCAAAAGTTTCAGTCATGTAACATTCACTGGTTCATAGTCTGTATCTGTGAAGTCTTGCTTGGTGTGTGACAGGAAGAGTGTTCCATGAAAAAAATGTGCCCCATGATCTCCTCTGAGGGCTTTTAATACACTGGGGCTGTCTGTAGCCTTATCTTTTTTAGGTCAGCAGGGATCTCTCTTGCTCTGTCCAAGATTTTTAAGTGAACCATATTATTGATTAGTTAGAGTCTCTTACAGTTCTAATATCTTTTGATCTTCCCTCATCCTTCCTGCCACCTCATAAAAATGACAGTTCCTGGAAATCTAAAGCACTTTTCCTTTGAAGAGTAAGTTTATGATAGGGGAAGATGGTTTTCTCCCATCCTGAGGTTTATTACACCAATTAGCTAACCAGAGACTTCCAACCCTTTTGAAATGGACTCTTAGCTTCCACGCTAATTGGCCTGTTCACAGTTCACAGAGGAATGTCAAATGCTTTGCAAGACCTTCTTTCTTTCTTTCCTGTGACCTTTTCAGTGAACTATGTACCCCTTTAAAAAACACATGGGCATCTTTTGGCAACCCTTAGTTCTGGCCTGGTTGGAAATTTTAAACATAACCAAACTCCTCTGCATGTAACCCTTTTAAAGCATAAACAGAAAAAAATATATAAAAACAATAATTGTATTACAGCTTCAGGTGCGCTCAAGAGAACCCTCGGTGCAGGAATTTAGGCTGCCAGCCTCAGAATACGAACAACAAAAGAAGAACTGCTACACTCCAACAAAAACAAAGAGACATTTCAAATCTGTAGTGAGAAATTTATTGTGGCATGGGCCAAACACTAGGCCTTCCTCAGGGGGTGGGTCTCGACACAGGCTGGGGAACCAGCCTCCTATTCTTTTCAACAGGGGCTTCTGTGGGGTTCAGGGAACTGCAAAGGGCCTTAGTCATCTGACTGCTGGTAACTACACACACCACCCCCTGCTGTAGATTATTCCCTATAATCACATCCAGGGTAAGGTTGTCAGCCATGGCCACTTTTTGCACCCTCTCTCCCCTTTCTTACCCCAGTCCAGGAAAACACTAGCTAGTAACAGAGTTTTCTCCTCCCCAGTGAATCCCCTCACTGTTACAAACTGATTAGGTATAAGTTGTTCAGGCCCAACCAAATCCTCTTTTTACTAAGGTAAGAGACATTCCCATGTCCCTTAACTCATGGGTTTGCACCCCAGTTACAGTAACCAGATGTATGTGCTCCCTCATGTTAACAGGCATGCTTTCAGGTATACACAGGGCACCCAACTCTGTTCAAGCACCACTTTGTCCACTCTGTGCTTTTTAGGACACTGTCTAGCAAGATGCCCTGGCTGTTTAAGAAACCAACAGTCATCATTTCTTTTATCTAAGAAATCTCTTTTTGGTAACTTGTGGTTTCCCCTTTCAGCAAAGGCAGTGAGGGTTTTAGCTGCCTGAAGGTGTGCTTTTCTCTTTCTGCCCTGCCACACCTGCTCCACTTCCTGTCAGAGCAGGCCTGCTCCTGGCATAGTGATCTGAGAGCTCAGCAGCTTGCTGTGCTGTTTTTGGATCTCAGTCCTCTAGTCAGGTTTTCAACTCTGCTGGACAAGCCCAAAAGACTGCTCTAAAAGTACAACCTCCTCAATTTTCCCCACAGAGTTTGCTTCCACCTCCTCCCACCATTTTAAAAACTGACATTGCTTTGTGGTGAGTTTCTTAAAGCTCATGTCAGGGCTTTTTTGGAGTTTCCAGAATTTAAACCTGTATGCCTCAGATGTCAGTTCATACTTTTTAAGCAAAGCTTAATCATAATCTTGGTTATCATTATTGTCCATTTGGCCTAGCGCCTCACGCCCTTTATCAGTAAGTAGTGGGGATAGCTGGAAGCTCCAGGACTCCCTGGGTATTTTGGCCTGGATACAGACCTTTTCAAACGAATTCAAAAATGCATCCATATCCTCCACCTCTTAAAATTCAGCTATTAATTTGACATTTAACTTATACCCCAGCCCTGGAGTGTCAGGTTCACCCCTGCCACTTACCTCCTCTGGCGCTGGTCATTGGAGTCTTAGCTTCCCCAGTTCAAACTCCCTCTGCACTGTTTTTTCTCAGCCTCTCTCTGGAGCTGCCTTTCTTGTATGGCAGGTTCCCTCTGATGCTGTCTTTGTTGCATCTCCAGTTTCCTCATCTCCAGCTACAGCCTGATCTTTTCCAGCTCCAGCTCTGTGGTGACCTTCCCGTGGTGCCGTGGCTCTGAGTTCCCTCTGGTCTCACTGTTCTCTCTCTCTGGAACTGGACACTCTGATGTCCTTTGGCACCCCCATGCCCAAGGTCTGGTCTCTTTCAGTCACTTGCTGTGACTCAAGGTTCAGGGCAACCACTTGCTCATCAGCAGCCATGAGAGCCTCCACAAGGTTCTTTTTGGTTTGCCCCTTATACTGGACCCCTCTTTCCTGACACCACTGCCTTAGGTGGTCTGCAGTGTATTCACTACAGTTGGAAGCCATTTTCTTCCCTAACTACTGCTACACTTATACTGAAAAAAAGCAAAAACCAGGGTAGGGAACTTTATACTGTAACTAAATTATGTTTTTTTTTTCCAAATCTCTGCCCTGTTTTGTGTGTGTATTGTTTTCAGCTTATCAATCTGATACACTGGCCTCAAATCCAACCTCTATGCCTGTGCTACCAATATCTCTCAGATCCCACCACTGTGCACCAGATCTCTTGGATCCCACCACTGCCACCAGATCTGTCACAAACCCATTCCTGGGGGCCAGGTCCACTGAGCTCACAGTGCCCACCCCTAAGTGCAGTTCATGGGAGGGGGTACAGGAATACCATCCAAGTGTCCTTCTAGAGTGCTTGCCAAGTTCACAACTGAACACCCACCACAAGGTCCCAGGACTCCCTCCCTATTCTGGGTAAGGGCAAAATACAATCTCAAGTCAGTAGCCAGGTGAGAACTCTCCTCAGTTGCTGTACTTGGGGGAAGACACAGGCATTATGAGCTCTTCAGGACTTGTCGTTGTAACCCTCACTGTGTCCTCTCCCACAGGGTGTGCAACACCTGGTTGCCCCTTGCAGACTCTCCCCAAGATCTGTGTATCTCCCTTTCTTAAGGAACCCAGATCCCCTTTTTCAGGATCCTAGTCTTGGCAACGAATGGTAGTACTTTAGCAATTACATGCTGGTCTCAGAATTGGCTAAACTTTTTCTTCTACACACAGAAAAAAATCACTCACAGGCAGTTTTAAAAGTGAAAATGCTTTTACTAATTCTAAATGTTTATCACACAAACTTTCCAAACAAAAGGTTTAGAAATCTTGTTACAGAATACCAAAAATTAAGGTGTAAATACACATGCAAAAGTGCACTGTAAAATTTAACTAGTTTTCTACCTAGTTTGTGGATGATCAAAGTCCAGAAATAAATGAGTTTTTGCAAAAGTTTCAGTCCTTCTGTAGCATTCATTGGTTCTTAGTCTGTTTCTGTGCAGTCTTGCTTGGTATGTGACAGGAAGATTGTCCCATGAAAAAGTGTGTTCTGCACCCGGCTCTGAGGGCTTTAAATACCCTGGGTTCAGGCTGTCTGTAGCCTTATCTTCTTAGATCAGCAGGGGTCTCTCTTGCTCTGTCAAAGATTTTTAAGTGAACCACATTATTGATTAGTTAGATTCTCTTACAGTTCCAATGTCTTTGATCTTCCCTCATCCTTCCTGCCACCTCATAAAAATGACAGTTCCTAGAAATCTAAAGTGCTTTTCCTTTGAAGTGTAAGTTTATAATAGGAGAAAATGGTTTTCTCCCATCCTAAAATTTTATTACATCAATTAGCTAACCAGGGACTTCCATCCCTTTTGAAATGGACTCTTAGTTTCCTGGCTAATTGGCCTGTTCTTAGTTCACAGAGGAATGTCAACTATTTTGCAAGATCTTCCCTCTTTCCTGTAACCTTTTCAGTGAACTATGTAACCCTTTTAAAAAAACACATGGGCATCTTTTGGCAACCCTTAGTTCTGGCCTGGTTGGAAATTTTAAACATAACCAAACTCCTCTGCATGTAACCCTTTTAAAGTATAAACAGAAAAACATATACAAAAATAATACTGTCTGCAATATTCTAGCAGCTGGCAAACTTGCCACAAAAACCAGCAGACATATTTTGGGGGTTATATTTGATTGAAACACAAGGCGATATTGCAGACAAACACTGTTGCACTTGATCTTTAAGCCTCCCGTTAAACTCCTGAGTTACATCACTTCTTATCCTAACCTGCCTCCCATCCTTGCCCTACATATGGGGTGACTTCAGAAAAGACCAGTAGCCAGCTCCATGGCACTGAGCGATGGGTGTTCACATGGCATGCTGATGATCTGGGTTCATGCCCCAAGCCCAGATGTCAGAAGCAGAGTGCGGCAAGGAGGGCATTTACAGCATCCATTGGATGCTTCCCTCCTGGGGTGGTGGAGGAGTCCTGGATCACTGTTTGATGGCTCCTGGTGGTAGATAGTGGCTGGCATTCTTGGCGGCATGTGGTCTCAATATGCTGCTGAATGCCCCCACCCGAGGATGCTGTCACAGCCAAACCATTTTGTGGGACGTGGGGGGACTGGGGAGAAAATGGGAAAACTAGCCACTCCACTGACTGGAGGATGGTGGCTGGTCCCCACTCACCACGACACCCGGAAGTATCCATGCCAACCCCTGCAATGCCCGGGATATGGTTGGAATGCCCTCGGGTGACTTTCCTCTCCTGGTTCCCTCCCGATGAAGAGATATGTTTGGTTACCAGTGTTGCTGCAATAACACGGTGGCAGATGGCAAAGGGACATGGTGGTGGGGTGGGGTCCTAGGGGGCTCAAAGGAGTGGCTTGCCAAGGGCTTGAGAAGAGCAAAAAAAGGCCAGGGAGGCTGAGTGTGCCACCAATCTGCCCCCCCTACTCTACAGAAGTTCCACTTCATCATCTCTATCAACTGGTTCACCAGATCATTGGTAGCCAGGTGTACCAGCACCCACAGCTTGCCTTGCTCACTCTCTGCCATCCTCCCTATCCTATTTAAATTCCTGATGGCCGATACACCAGGAAGGCATCAGATCATCCCCCTTCCATCCAACCTCCCTTCATAACCCTCTTTTATCTGGTCCCCAACCACTAAGACTCTCCTGGTAAATTAGCTCCTCCTGGGTGCCATCACGTTGTCCTACCTTTTCCCATTGACTGACTTGGAGTCCTTCCCCCCAGGCAGAGTCAGGTGTCTGGCCCTCCATCTAGATGGTGATGTTGGGCTGGCCAGCCTCCTTATGGCTACCTCTGCCCCCCCGCTCCCTACCACTCTCCATCCCCTGGACCAGTATCATTCATGTATGCATTTTTATACACCAATGTCACTTTTTCTGTACGAGCCATAACTGGGTGGGGGTAGATATATCACTCCAATTATTTTGTCAGTGTTTGGATGTTTATAATTATGCATTCAATTCCTCCATCAATGGATGTAATGTCCATTTTCATGGACTTATTTTAATTTTAATGTTATTGTTTTAACTACACTGTCACTTTAAATCTTGCACTTCATAAGGACTCAGCTGACTATGTATCCTTGACTCTTGAGAAAGCTTATAAGTGAAACCAGTTGAGTTGGTATAATCCTGTCAGGATGCTCTGCCTGTTTCGTGTACTTTTGTTCACTCTAAGCACTTTAATAAAAGTTTTACAACTTTAGAGTCCATTGCTGGTGCAGGCTTTGTTGCTCTGCACCAATTCAGTTTCAGTATACAAGAGAAATACCCCCCTTTTGTTTTCCTATCCTAACAACAGCAATTATATCCTTAATTTTCAATGACTTTATTTAACATCTTTTAATTTAGCCATGTTCCCGTTAACCTGATTATGTCTAAGTTATCCTGAGTTGCCCATAGCCTAAACAGATCTAATTTCTTGATCAGGCTGTGGGCAATATCGTGAGCAACCAGGACATAATCTTTTCCTTTGAGGGCCAAATGTTAGTTTCTATATCATCACACAAGGCTAACATTAAAATCAAAGTTGCTCTATTATATCTACATAAATTAATACTTTGGTAATTTTACCAATTTATATTTGATCTTAATACTTGTTTTTTAGCCTTGTAAAATACTTTTTTGTGTCTTTTCCATTAGTATAACATCTACAGCTTCACAGGCTACTTCTGCTGCTGTGAATTTCTTTTGCTTTCAGAAATGTATCCCTTGAATAATTAAACTGTTAAAGTATACCTTTGCCAGGAGCCAGAAAAAATTAAACATACCAATGATGTCCATATTAGGGATGCTGATGGAGACAGTCATAAGAAGCAAAACTATCAAGCACTTATAAAACAACAACTTGGATTTGATAGCTTAGTACAGATTCTTCCAGTTCAGTTTCAGTTTATTTATTGAAAAGCAAATTAGGCACAGGTCTAATTTAAAATTGCTTCCAGTGCAGTTAAGAAAAAAATTACAGCAAGTATTCACAAAAGTAGGTAAAGGAACTAATAGGATAAAAATAAACATGTTTGCTGTTACAAGGAATTAATTTGAAACATTTACAAAGGTTAAACAAGATATAATGTATGGGAGAGGGTGACTAGTACCTGAAATCAGCAAGATTACAACATTGTTATGGTATCATTGTGATATCAAGAGGTTGTTAACCCCTCTTGCTATGTCATAATGATATCATAACAGCTTTGGCTCCTTTGCACAAGTGCGTCCCTCGTTGTTCGCTGAAAAGTTGTAGCCATAGGTAGAGGATGCTCAAAATTCTTTTGATTTCTCTTCGATGGGTAACAGAAGAGATAAAAAGTCATCACCGCTTTCATCATTTAACAGTGCCCATTTAATTTCTAGCCGTCGTTATGGTGATGCTCCCACAGTGCATTTCAGTTAGCTAATCACCTGACAAGATCAGCCGATGGACTATTTCTTATGGACTTGTGGAAAAATGTATGGCTTTTGCTTTATTTTAAATCTACTACCTGCTTTTTAAACAATGAAATGCAGGTTTTATGTAACCCATCTTCTTGATTATTTTGTTTTTATCAATAAATGTCATGCCAGAAAACTGCCGTGCTGGAAACTGTAGCTGATTCTTTCCCACATCAGGTAAGCTAAAATCCACACATCACAGGAAAAGTGAATTCATTTTTGTAGTGGCATTGCCTGGTTCCCATACACTATAAAAGCTAATGGATGGGAGTCAGGTAAAGACTGGTCACCTATCTGCCATGCATCGAATGTTAACTCTGCACATGACTTCTTCATCAGCTCCTTCAATGCTGCCTGTGATGTTTATGCCCCCTTCAAAAAGATGAAAGTAAAAGGCCTTAGCAATCCATGGCTCACTGCTGATCTCCTCACATTGCTGAAAGCTAGGGACCACCTCTGGTTTCAGGCTCAGGCCACTGGTAGGCAAGTAGATATACAAAATTACAAGCATGCCCGAAATGACTGCACCAAAGAAATACGCCTGAAGAAAAGTAATTATTACAAAGATGCCCTCACAAACACCTGGGGAAAGGGGAAGTTCTTCTGGAATAATCTCAAGGAAGTTACAGGGAAACTGCCCAAAAGATCACCTTCAATGTTGGATGTGGATGGGACTATAACTCTTGACCCTTCCACTATAGCTAACGTTCAATAACGCATCCACTGACCTCAGTAGTGTCCTTCCTCTAGACTTCTTCGACGAAGACCTCCTTCCTGCACCCTTCTCCATCCCCCGCATCCTTTTTTAAATCACCCCCCTTTTTACTTCAGAGCAGTCAGGGCACATGAAGTCCATAGATACGTATGTAAAGCAATTGCTGGATCTAGAATAAGTGGCGACTCACTCAACCTCAAACTGCTGTCCCTTACTCTTGATGAAGTGCTATCTCCTTTAACCTGGATTTTCAACCTCTCCCTCACCCTTGGCCAGTTCCCCGACAGATGGAAATCTGCCACCATGACACCAGTCCACAAGAGTGGGGACAAGGCCCTTCATGGAAATTATAGGCCTATATCCATACTACACCCCCCAAGGCCATCGAACATCTGGTATCTGAAGAGCTAACGGAATATCTGGGCAAGTACGACTTCCTTTGTAAACAACAGCACGGCTTCAGAAAAGGCCACAGCACCACATCTGCCCTCCTTGAATTCACAGGAGCAATTCACAACTCCCTGGACAATAATTACCTTACTGGTTTGGTCTTCATAGACCTGACCAAGGCCTTTGACACTGTCCATCATTGAATACTTCTCACAGAACTGCTAAAAGCTGGGGTCTCCCCTGAGTCTACAACTTGGTTCAAGAGCTACCTGGAAAACCATTCCCAAAGAGTGAAAATTGCTGATGTCCTCTCAGATGCTAGACCCGTACACTCAGGAGTCCCCCAGGGATCCATTCTCGGGCCACTCCTTCAGCCTGTTTTTGAACAATCTTCCACAATCCTGTCCGGAACAAATCCTACTCTATGCTGATGATGCTGTCATTCACGCCAACCACAAACAGGACCCCCACCTACTCCAAAACAAGCTTCAGAAGGGTTTCATCTCCATTGAAACATGGTTTAGTAGTCAAAAGCTGGTTCTCAACTATAAGAAAACTGAGTCAATGCTTTTCTGTGGCTCCCACAACAAACATAGGCTTCACCCCCTTAATATTACAAACTGCCTTAGTGCTTTCCTCAAACAGGTTCACTCCTTTAAATATCTGGGAATCACTATGGACAGCAACCTATCCTATGGCATCCACATCGATAGCATCACAAAAGCAGCAAACACATGCATTGGTCTCCTCTGCAGGCACAGGCAATGCCTTACCTTGGATGCCTTAAGGATAGCAGTATAGAGCTTGGTGGTCTCTCTAATCCACTATGGTCTGATTATTTATGGCTGTGCAACTGACACAGCCCTCAAGTGCTTATCCTTGGCCTTAATCAAAGCCTGCTGACTCATCACAGGATCCCACTGTCTCACCCATACATGTGACCTCTATGCCCAAACAGGGTGGATCCAGTTATCAATCCGTATCAAGTACCAAACTTGTCTAATGGCTAAGAAACTTATGATACATCTTGCTCCCTCCTGGAGTCCGAACTCTTCTCCATACAGCATGCAACTCCCACCTCACCAGGGCTTCAGAAAATCAAATGCTGCACATGCCCCTGTGCCGCACCACACAGGGCCAAAGATCCTTTGTGTACCAAGCTCCTAGCTGGATTAATGGACTCAACAAAGACATCTCCTCTCTGCAAAAGCTAGGCCCATTCAAAACCAGTCTTCACCTCCACCTAGCTGCCTCGAGCTCCTGTGACTGTCCCTCATAATCTGATCTCCCTCCTAGCACTTCTACTCCTAACCCTCTCTCCCTCATCCTACAGTCTACCCTCTCCTTCTGTTTTTGCCTCCTACCCCACAAGCACTTTTTGAGGCCTGACAAATCCCCATGACTGCATTGCTCTTTTTGTGTCCCTTCCAAGCCTCAGCTACCTCTGGCTACCCTGCCCCCCGGTACCCACTTTCCTTAAATGTAATGTATTTCAGCTGCTTAAAAATGTCTGTACACCATTTCTGCAATGTTACTCAACTCTATGTAATATTTGTATTGTACCTCAATTGACATGGCACCTTTGTAAAAGAGCCTTGGCTCAAAGGTACTTGTAATCCTAGACTCTAAATAAATAAATAAAATAACCACGCTGAATTCACTTCTCGAGGTTGCCATGGCAGCAGTAAACCTCTTGAGCTTCACTCTCGATGTTTACAAAGCTGCCCTGGCAACCTCTCAAAGTAAATACAGCATGGTTATTACCTGACTCCCATCCATTATCCTCCGTATTATACATCAAAGGCTTAAATCTGGACACAGTAACCAACATTCACATCTTCAAAGATCTTTGTGGTAAGGACAATGAGTGGGCTATTAACAACTTGATGATTAGCAACCAGCTTTAGAAAGGATTTTAGGTTCACTAAGCAACACCAAAGGCCAGGGGCAGAACAAAGTTGGAGTTGAGTGGGTTTAAATGTAATGAGCTGAGTAAGAAAAGAGGGAGCTTTGCCTACAATGACTTTCTGGCTAAAGATATACCAGTGATGGGGTTTTCAATTTACTAAATATGACAAGAGCACAAAATTTGTAAAGACTGAAGTGTTGAGTTTGGAAGGAAAAGCCACTGTTGAAGGGTAAGGCACTGTGATACATAGGGTAGAGTAGAGTGTGTAATATTTAGAAATGGTTCAATATATGACATTACCATAGACAAGTATGGAAAGAAAGAGAGCTGACACAAATTTTTGTTTTGTTTTGTTTTTTTTATTTGGAGGCTAAACAAGGCCTTGTGCCTTTTCTTTTAATTTGGAGGCTAAACAAGGCCTTGTGCCTATAAAAAGAAGCATAATCTTTAGATTTAAGGCAAAGG
This sequence comes from Neoceratodus forsteri, assembly GCA_016271365.2. NCBI lineage: Eukaryota > Metazoa > Chordata > Ceratodontiformes > Ceratodontidae > Neoceratodus > Neoceratodus forsteri. The sequence goes on from CM057451.1 coordinate 767,216,237, forward strand.
AGTTAAAGGAAAACAATCCTCATTACGTGCCCCACACCCAAGTGTGGGTCTGGTCCCAGTTTGCAGTTCATGTACTAAACTTTTGTTTTGTACTTACTGTTTGCTGCAGCATAGTAGATTGTATCAGACTGATTCCATTGAATTGCAAGCTGACATTTCTGTAACTATAAATGCCAGAATCCCCTTCAGCTGACATCAGAGCAGGGCTGCAGCAGTGGGAGAGTCAATATCCTGCAGTGTATGTTAGAGATTTTATAAGATCAGATGTTTTCAGGTCCTGCTGTTCTCCTTGGGCTAAGTACAGACCTCTGGGACTGTACTTTGCCCAGGGAGGACAGCAGGACCAACAAACAGAAGATCAAAGCTAGTAAAAACTCAACATTCACTGCATGCACTGCATTTAGAAACATAGTTGTTAACCTGCTCCAGATAAATTGAAACAGGGCCACCTTGAAAATAAGACTTCGGTCCTAAAGTGTGATAAGATATGTACCAACTTTATCTTTTATCCTGTACAAAAATACAGATTTTTACTACTACATATGAACATAAAAACAGAGACAATGATGGCAGAAAAAGGCCAAAGGTCCATCTAGTCTGCATGTGGTTCCTTATCTGCCCTTGGACCTTTTGTCTAAATGGGGTTTTATCTCTCCTGGTCCACTCCCCTCCCTACTGCTACCAACCTGAGCAACCACCAAATCCATCACTCTGTCCCAGCCATGCTTGAACTATTTATGGTCTTGGTGACCACCACCTCTTTTGGCAGACTACTCCACAGCTCCACCACCCTTAGAACTTTCTCACATCCCTCTTAACCCCCCCACCAGTTTCCATTTGTAACTTCAGGTTCTAGCTCTGTACTCCTTCTAAATAGTTCCCTGCAGTTCACCTTATTTATTCCCTTCAGGAACTTGAAGATCTCTATCATATCACTCCTCTCTTGCCTGGTTTCCAGCGAGTAATGTTCAGTAGTTGCAGACAGTCTTTGTAAGATCTGCCAGGTTGACCCTGAATCATCTTGGTCAACCTGCATTGCACTGTCTCCAGCCTGTCCCTATTCTTCCTTAGGTGAGATTTAATTAATATGTTTCTTCCTTTCATTATTTATTTTCTCCCCTTTCCCTTCCTATGGGTCACACCTGGAAATAAACTCTAACCAGAGCTGATACGGCTGTGGTGAGCTGCCAAATGACCTAAGTTACACGTGTGCATAGAACATTTTGAATGACCAGGTGTAACTCAGCCATTTTTTGGAGTTGTTTCACCAAATGTTCAACATGGCCTTTTTGGGACCCCACCTCATGAACAGTGCAACTGTCAATTTGTTCACTTGTCCCAAAAGGTGATTTCACAGTGCGGCCACAGGTGAGAAAACACATTTTGGGCAGGATGTGAAAAATGAAAGCTGTACTGTTAACAAGAAGGTGTGCAAACATGGTAATGGTGAAAATCTGAAGTGAAAATATTAAACACTAGCGAAGTTAGGAGCGTGTGTAGAAACTGCACAATGTATGCTCGTAACGCAGTCATTTTTTGGAATTTTTTCATCAAATTTGCAACAGGGGCTTTTTGGGACCCCACCTCATGAACAGTGGCACTGTTGTTTCATTAATCAGTCCTGAAAGGTGATTCCATGCAGTGATCGCAAAATCACCTTTCCGGACTGAGTAATGAAATGACAGTGACAGTGTTCATGAGGTGGGGTCCCAAGAACCCCATGTTGAAAATTTGGAGCCAAAATTCCTTAAAATGGTTGATATATCAACATAAGTTGAAAACCTCATTGACTGCCATTATACCACACTTACCTTTGATTCTTCAGTTTGCGGTTCTGCTTTGAAGAGTGCAGATGTGTCCCAGTCCAGAGGAGAGGACAGCGCTGACCTCTGGAGGTAAATATGGGGTAAGGGGGTAAGGAGGTGGGTGCTCAGTAAGAGGGGGATGGGAGAGGGGACTGGGACGATGATGAGGACCATTTTCATTTTACAGATAAAAAGAAAAGATGTTGGGGTATGGTTTTCTTTATTTACAGGGGGAAAAAGAAAAAAAACGTACATTTGAGCACACTAGGGTGGGCTGCCAGTGTGCTAAATGAGTTGGGGGGGCACATGATGCTGGTCAATAAAAATGGATTTTACAGTTGTGCACACACCGTTACATAGTCCCTGTCATAATGTATGTGAGTGTGTGTGTGTGTGTGTGTGTGCCGCACGCATGCACGTGGGTGTGTGTTTGTGTGGGTATATGGTCTGTTTCTTCCTCTGAAAAGGTTGCAGGGAATATCTATGTCACAGACCATCAGTAGTTTCTGTTTTGATGTTAACTGATAGGCTGTTAGTGACTGTTTATTACTAGACATCAGTAATATGGCCTTATGTCAGGACCCTTACCTTACAATTGTGTATTACGACAGGGAAACTTGCAAGGTTCATCCATTGAGCTTAATGTTGCTTCTAGAAATGAGAAACAATGTCAGTAACATGCTTCTATACAGCATTTGTTTTTCTTGTTCCCTCCTGACCTCAATAGATACCGAGTTAAAAAAAGCGGGGTTCACCTGTACCAAAAACACTGGGCAGTCACAAAGAATAATAAATATATAAATATTTAGTATTTACACTATTAAATTATAGAATAGCCAGAAAAATACACAAGTGATAAAACACACTAGAAGGGAATACAAATAAAAACAGTTTAAACAGTTTGCAAAAAGAAAAATTCTCTCGTCTCACACGAAGACCTACAGTACTTTACCCTCTCACAGAAATTTATGTTGCACACACAGTGTGCGAGATTTCAGCTGAGGGTCTCCTTTTCAAATGAGACCCAAATACCTTGCTGTACCAAGTTAAATCTGCCCTCTGTACTCTTGGGATCCACAAGATAATCCTTTCTGAGCCAAGTAATCAGTATACATCTTCATCATGTCTGTCACAACCATCAGTCTCCCTTTGTCCCCTTGTTCAACAAGCAGGCCCAGACCAGCTTACAGTCTGATATACATAACCCTAAATGTTGGTTGTGTATTTGAGGCTATACACCCAACAACTTCATCTGCTTCTATGGTTTGGACAAGGCTTTAAAGGGGTAGTCCACCCAGAATTTGCAAAAACATATGTTGTTTGGCATGTCTACTAGAGTGTTCACTCGGAGAAGAAAAAAAAAGTGTCTGCTGTTTGCAAGCTCATCTGCACACATGACAAACAAACCTAAATATCTTGGAAACTTTACAAGCTACACAAAAATGACCAGCAGCAAAGCTGTTCAAGACAAAAAGACCTTTACAATGAGGGTAGTCTCTAAGCTGAACTCTGTATAGTTTTTGACATATAGTCATCTAATTAACCAAATGTACATGTTTTTTCTTTACCAAATTTCCTACTTCAGATGGCAAATATTTTAAAAACTGTAAGGAGGTCAGCTTAGTGACTACCCTCAATGTAAAATTATTTTTGTCCTGAACAACTTTGCTATTGGTTTGTGTGTGTGTGTGTGTGTGTGTGTGTGTGTGTGTGTGTGTAGCTTGTATGTTTTTCAAGATATTTAGATTTGTTTGGCATGTGTGCAGATGCACTTGCAAATACCAGAAGCTTTTTTTCTGTCTGAGTGAACACGAAAGTAGACATTCCAAGCAATTGTAAATATCTTGAAAACCATACAAGTCACACATACACAACTAGTGTCACAATGGTTCACATCAAAAAGACCTTTACAATGAGGGTAGTCACCAAGCTGAACTCTGTATAGTTTTTAAAATATAGTCATCTTTACTGTTGTGAACTGATTGTAAAGCAGTGCTTTCTGATGAACCTATGGTCTCGGCTACATCACTGTCACGTGAGACAAGATGCATTGTAGGAACAAGGAATGCAATAAATTTAGCTGAGATGGAGAGCCCCATGGGTCGTAAAACTACCATAAAGGTAGCAGGCTAATTTAGGGAAAACTCCTAATAGCAGACAGAGGGAAGGACACACTAGGACTTCACACACACATCAAAACACTACACAACATATGTTTTTGCAAATTCTGGGTGACTATTCCTTTAAGGCTGCAGAAAGGCCCTCAGAAGCATGGATTTCTGAAAACAGTCCCTTTCACATGATAAAGAAGAGTGCTCAGGTTTCCAATCAAAGTTAAGCCTGTGCCAACTCTCAGAGAGAAATCTGCTCACCACAGGGATCCCTTGTAGTGGATCTGAATGCCTATGTTCTTAGTGAAAATACTTTAACCCTTTTTGACCAGAGTGCAGCTCAGGGAAGACTGAGTTTATACAAGTGACCTTGCCTTTTATTAAAGGTGGGAAAGCACCCATACATACAACTACATATTTTTTTGTAAATTCTTGTGTTTTACCTCAAATATTTGTACATAATTCTCCAATGTTTTTTGTATGAGTTCTGTAAATGTATTGTTTCTCTCTCTCTGTACTGTCTTCTTCCTTACCCCATACACTGAAAGCTTGTGAAATGGGCAATTTGGCTCACATGCCTTTCTAGTATAAAATAAAAGATGAACAATGAAATGAAAAAAGCTGGTAGAAGCCAACAGCATTCAGCCACTCAGCGTATGCTCAGGGCTGGCAGTATAGCCTATAGGTTACAGCAACAAGCTGTGAATGAGCTTGGTACTTCCAGTAGACTGGGATTTGAGTCCTACAACTTCCACTTGCATACTGTGTGTAGAGCTGCCACCTTTGGATGCAGTGAAAACCAGATGCTAAACCACACGCCAAACTCTACCTATTGCCCCACCCCCTTTTTAATGACCAAGTACATTGTACCTCCTCAAAAGATATTTTAAATGTTACAGAAGACTTTAAAAGTGATAGGAAATGTTTTCATACCTTTAAATGCTCTCTTTTTTCCTTTCCATGTCAGTCATGTAGTCTGACATGCTTTGACTAATTTTTGATAAAGTAATAGATACAGTACATAGAAACATAGAAGCTGATTGCAGATAAGGACCTTGTGGCTCACCTAGTCTGCCCATTTTGCCTACCTATTTCAAACCACAGATCCTAGTTGATCTGCAGCTCACCCTTTCTTTCCTGCCTCTATGGTACCCTTATGTCTAGCCCATGCATTCTTGAAGTTCCTAACTGTTTTTGGCCCCACAACCTCTTTTGGGAGGCCATTCCAAGTATCTACCACTCTTTCAGTGAAAAAGTACTTTCTCATGTTGGCCCTGAACCTCCCCCCCAACTTAATTTCATGCCCCTTTGTTCTTGCTCATCTTCTTTTTTGAAAGTTGCTACCCTCTTGTACAGTACCTTGTTTATATCCCAGAGATACTTGAACATTTCTGTCATGTCCCCCTCTCTCTCTTCTCTCCTCCAGGGAATACATATTGAGTTCCCCTAGCCTCTCCTCAAAGGGCTTTTCTTGCAGACCCTGCACCATCTTTGTAGTCCTCCTCTGGACTGTCTCCAGTCTGTCTATGTCCTTCCAGAAATGTGATCTCCAGAACTGGACACAGTACTCCAGCTGAGGTCTCACCAACAATCTGTACGGTGGCATAACCACCTCCTTCTTTCTGCTGGTGATACCTCTCCCTACAATATGTACCCCAGCATCCCACTGGCTTTCCTCACAGCCTTCTCACATTGTTTGGTCACCTTTAGGTCATCCGATATGAGTACCTCCAGGTCCCATTCCTGCCTGATGGCTGCAAGTTACCCCCCCATCTTGTACACCTCCCTTGGATTTCTGCTCCCCAAGTGCATGACTTTGCACTTATATTTTTCATTTAATCCTTGCTGCCACACTTTTGACCACTCCTCCAACCTGCTTAGGTCTTTTCTTCTTTTTTATATCCCCTCTGGAGTGTCAACCCTGTTGCAGATCTTAGTGTCATCTGCAAAAAGACATACTTTCCCCTTCAGCCCCTCCGCAATGTCATTTATGAAGACATTGAAGAGAAATGGTCCCAGGACTGATCCCTGTGGCACCCCACTGGTCACCTCCCTCTCCTCAGATTGAACATTATTCACCATTACTCTCTGTGTTCTGCCCCTCAACCAATTTCTGACCCAGTTCACCACCTTGGGGCCCACCCCCATGCTGCCTATCTTGTCTGCCAACCTTCTGTGTGGGACAGTATCAAAGGCTTTGCTGAAATCTAACTAGGCCACATCCACCGCCCTTCCCTGATCCACCTCCCTCCCTGGTCGGGGGGCTGCTGAGAAATTTAGAGTGAAAGAATGCTACACATCGCATTGCTGAGGAGGAGGAGCACCACGTGCAGGACTGTGCAAGGCACTTTTTAGGTCAAGAAAAGATATGCCACCATTGCCTTAAATGCAGAAGGATATATATATATATATATATATATATATCCATACACACGTCAGCTTTCTGCACTTTCTGACCTGTGCACAGCCTTTCCAGTATATCTTATTGCACACAGAAATTTTTGCCACTGTTTTGTCAGTTTCCTTGATGCAACTCCCTGCCTGGAGTGTGAAGTGGCAGGAGCCCTCAAAGAGGGTCAACAAGGATAAGCCCCGCAGAGGGCGAATACTGCCGGTACGGTGGTTTAGCTCTGAAGGAGTGTTGGATGCAAAGATAAAAATAAGGAGAGTGTAAGAGCACATTAGAGGTTGGAGTTGTGAGCAAACTGATGGAGGAGTTCTGTTGGAAAGCAGACTAGGGGCAGATGAAGAATGACCAAAGTGAAGTGGAGTAAAGTGGAGCAAAGTGGAATGATCCTATTTAAATATCTTCTTCCCCATTCTTACAATCCATGTTCTTCCTACAAGTTTAAGTTTTTTCTGTCTCAAAAAATTTCCTAAGCAGCTACATATATATATTTAAATATTTATGGAGATTTAGTTTCAGGCATGTAATAAGGCCTGCTATATAGCTTTATAATCCTTGCAGAATTAAGCTGCAGAAGTACATAAAACATACAGTGTGATTTTTTGGGGTGGCAAGTTCTCCTTTAAGGATTTTTAGTGTATTTTCATTTTTGATGTGGATGTACTTTTAAAAATTTAAACCCAGTGGGTCAAGGTCAGGTGATCAAGCTTGGGTATTTGTAATGCCCATGTGCAGTCGTCTTTGACTGACGAGACCCATTTTTGAAACCCCTAAAATCAAGGAGCATGCACAAATGTTTTATGGGCTAGAAGCATATGCTCCCCAGTAGTGTGGTCTGTATTTGCTTTTTGTGGGCATTGTAAGTTTCTTAATCTCTCAACTGGATCTCTTGGGCCCATGAGGATCATTTTGAGCATTGGATCCAAGAGAAATAAACAAGGGCTGAAATGAGGATTGATTCTTTATATTGAAGACCATCTAGTATGGTAAGCAGGGATCGGACCTTTATCAAACCACTATTATTTAAAAAAAAAAAAGGTTTTGTCTAAAGTCTACTGATTTAAATAAGAAACAAATGTTATCCTTTATTTAATTGTTTTGCTTCTAGTTGCCCTGGCATTTTAGGTGACAGCATGAAGCAGGTACATCCTTCTTTTTTGTACCACGTATAAAAGGACACCTTGCCACTATTTTATTGAAGGTATAAGTAAATTTAAAATAAGTTTTAAAAATTATTAGCTAGTTAGCTATATTAAAGAGCTTGAGTGCATATGTGCACAGTAACAATTCATGAGAAATACATGTTATAAATGTAAGCCCCCTCATTTGAGAGGGGCTTATAGCTTGACTTAGAAACCCCTTTTCCTCTTCCCCTGGAGCGTAGGTTTTCTTTTTGTGTTCAGGGGACAGCAGTTTCTGCCAGCCACCACTTGGTGGCAGCAGAGAGTAGTTAAAGTGGATCGTATTTAATGGAGGATCAGGAAATGTCTGGCATCTTTAGAAGGAGATAAAGAGACCAGCGGTACTTAATGGTGTTTCTTAATGGATTTTTTTTTTTTGATTTTTTTTTTTAGTTGTTTAACCAGGAGTAACACACTAAGCTGAAAGCTTTTTTACAGGAGCGACCTGGGAGTACAGGGAAGTTAAGTGACTTGCTCAGGGTCACACAGTATGCAAGTGGAAGCCGCGGGATTCAAACCCAGGTCTGGTCTGCTGGATGCCACCAGATTTGCAGCTCAGAGCCTTAAACCACTGCGCTATACTGCCTCCCTACTGATAGAGCAGTAAGCGGAGAGGGGGGCCCCTCCCCCAGGCAGGGTCGGCGGCATGCGCGGCGACACACCGCGATCCCTGGGTGGGCATCTGCAGGGAGGTTATTGTTAGGCAGCTGCGTTTGTTTGGGTCCAGGCCCTGGAAAAATCCAGTAGGCAGTGTAGGAGCAGCAAGGAAGGTGAGTGGGACCCTGGGGTCGGTTTATGCCCTTGATGGGAGGTGTAGTGTTCCTGGATCATTAGGACTGCAGTAGGTTGTGGCAGGGCCGCTGCAGCTTGGCATGGCAGGGTGGCCCAGGGATACTGGTGAGGGATCCGGGGACAACCGCTACCCATTAGGGGGCCTGTTTGGAGGGACAGGCCTTGGGGGCTGCTGGATTTGCTGGGTGGGCCGCCAAATGCCCTGGAAGTCTCCCCTTGAGCTGGATGGCACTTATTGGGCAACAAGTTGTGGTCAAAAAGAGTGATGTAGCTGTTTTAGCAATTGGAGCCACGCTACAGGTATATGATGGATGGAATAAGAAGGAGGCAGAGCACTTTTGGGACCAGGTGGGCCAGTGTGGAGGTCTTGGGGCTTAGAGCAAGTAAAAGGTTGGGCAGCAAGTTTAGTGGGCTGCAGGGTGAAGCATCCCGGTATGAAATGGCCAGTTTAATATGTATACCCTTGAGGAAAGGAGGGAGAGGGGGACATGATAGAAACATTTAAGTACCTCAGGGGAATCAATAAAGTCCAAGAGAGTAGGAGATATGTAAGAACAAGGGGGCACAATTTGAAGATAGAGGGGGATGGCTCAGGGGCAATGTAAGGAAGTATTTTTTCACAGAGAGGGTAGTGGATGCATGGAATAGCCTTCCTGAGGAGGTTGTGGGGTCAAAAACAGTGGAGGAATTCAAGAATGCTTGGGACAGACATAAAGCAATTCTTGTGGGGGGGTAGGAGGAAGTAGGCTGTTGGTTAACAAAGATCTGCAGCTTATCCAGTAGGTAGGGAATTGGGCAGGCTGGGTGGGCCAAGTGGTCCTTATCTGCTGACAAAGTCTATGTTTCTATGTTTAGGGGTGGCTTGGGAGAAGCTCATCGTTTCCCGACAGGGACAGTGCTCTGGTGAGAAAAGTTATGGGAGCACTGCAGTCCGAGTTATGGAAGTAGCCTCAAATGGTAGTGAAGCATTAGCTAGGTACTTACCAGTGCAGGAGAATGCAGGAGCTTCACATTCCTGATTCAAAATTTTTTTTGTGCTGGTGGAAAATCTCTGCCGTGAAGTCTGTTGTGTAAAATCTTGCTCTGCCTATAAATACCACTTTGACAAATACTCCCTTCTTAGAGATGTAAAAATGTTAGCCCCATGGAGATGTATGTTTTCAAGTAATGAGGCCCCAGAACTCGTAATCATTTTGAGAGGTCAGGAGAAATAAAGTTTAAATTGTTTGGGAGAAAGTTCTGATTCCAGTGGGTTTATTTTTAGAGGTTATGGAAAGGGTTCCAATGAAATCAGTTGTTTTTAGAGTCAACAGTCTCTGTAAGTTTTCTTTAAGCAGGGATCAAGGTTATTGAAAAAGATCCTGCACCTTCCTGCTGCCGGTGGCAGGTGGGGTTATGGGCGACCTTGCTGATGAAATTTGGGGTCGTCACCTGCCGGGTCACCCCTGAGGACACTGAGTATCTGCTGTAATGCTTCAAGAAAAGGAAAGAAGACTTCTCAAGGTAGGCAGTATTTTGTCCATCTGAATTGTGTATGCTCCGGGAGTTTCGGTTCAGAATTTCTATGGCTGTGGGCCCCCTCCCCCAGAAAATCAGTAGCTCCTAGACAGTTCAGGGAGGGGGTGGCTGCATGTGGTGTTCACCTGAGATTTTTCCTTGTGTCCTGGGAGGAAAGGAGTATGCAATCCCAGAGCAGAGATGCTAGTGGGTCACCCTGCCTGCTAGGCTGTGTGGCGCACTTTAAAATTCATTGGTGGTGTGGTGGAGGTGGTGTGCCTTCCCTGGTGCTAGGCCACAGGCAGCTACTGGAGAGCTTGCATGTAACCCATGGGTCATGTGAAGGGGTTTCTGTCTTCCAACTGGCTGCTGGCTTGTGTTGGGGAAAGCAGTGCTGCGAGCCAACACCATTTCGCAGCAAGTAGAGGGTGGAAGCAGCTGTGAGGTTGGAGCTTGTGGCTGCGAGAGGAAAAGAAATATTGTCATCACCAACCAGGGGTTAGCCATTTTTCCCCCCCGACTGTGGTAAAAGACAGCATGGGGCCTTATTGAATGGACTCACAGTACCGTATGATGGGCAGTGGGTTTAAGTTGAAGGATGCGCCTCCTCCTGAGGAACCTGTGTCAGTGGTGCCTACATCTGTTTTGGCATGGCTATGGAATAATGAAGTGAAAGGACAGCCAGATGATTGGTGTGTCCGCTGTGGATTTCAGGGGGAAGGCATAGCTAGACTGCCAGTATGCAGCATCTGTTCCAGCTCTGCCCTGGAGACATGTTTGACAAGCCCCGCCTGTATTCTATTGGGGTATCCTCTCAGCATCTCGAAAGGCCTGTCCTCAGTGTGGTCACAGGGAAGTGTGGGGTCAGGACTATTTGAGAGACTATCTCTTGGAGACCCATCCCCAGCAAAGAAAGAGAAGCCGCCAGAACTTTCCCCAGATGTGATTGTGGAAATGGTAGCGGAGGAGAGTGGTGCTGCAGGGACAGATCCAAAGGGCAAGGAGGGGCACAGACTTCTTCCCAGCCCCCCCATCGCTGGCTGCTCACTATCCCCATGGCAGAGGGAGAGGAAGGGGTCTAAAGAAATTGGTGGGTGGCCCCTCAGGGCTTGGGAGGTCCCCATCTCGATCCCTGCCTGGGAGCAGCCCTCCAGCACAGGAAGATAAGCTGGTGGATGCAGCATCTGTGCAACCTAAAACAGCAGCTGCTAGGCTGGGGCCTATAGGAGAAAATCCTGACAAAAAGGAGGAGAAAGGGTTGATCACAGAGGATGAGAACTTTGATGATGGGAAGTATGTTGGCAAAAAGTTTCAATTCATGGACTATGAAGTGTACTGTGCTATTCCCAAGCAGTTCCATCATCCTGTGATTGCTTCTGAAGACTGCACCCCACGTATACCCCCATGGTCTGAGGCCCTTAGAACCAGGATGGATGGACTAAACCGTAGTGATCCATTGAACCTAGCCTCTCATCAGGGAAGCGGGCTGGAACCAGGACAAGCTCGCAGAACCAGCATCAGTGATCCACCCAAATGGAGTCAGGCTGAAAGGTGGGTGTGGCGAAGGATGACGGTTGAGTATCTGCAACTGGAATATCCTTATGTCTCTGAATGATTCTGGGATATTATTGAGGAGATGCGAGAGAAGTGGATCTTCAGGAAACAGCTTGAGCAGCTAAAGCATTGGCCTGGAGCGGGAGACTGTCCATCTCAGAAACTATTCCAGAAGGTGCAGGCCATGTGCCATACAGTCCCTTGGACAGGGCTTACCATCTTCAAGCACTTTGCACTGGTCCAGGACTTGGCAAACTGCCAGGTAAAATGTTACATAGTGTCAACGGACTCTTTCAGAGACTTTACCACCAAGCTGGACCTGGAATTTTATTTTCCACCTGGTGAAGGCCCAGCTACTTGAGTACCTGTTTAAGACTCACGGACTTGTTCCAGGATGACTGCGTACCAGAGCAGGTTTGGGTAACAGACTGAAAGTGCCATGATATTTCTTTCTGAGCGTTAATTACTTTATAGTTATATTGCCTTGATTTTAGAATTTAAATAGTCAATCATTTTTATTTCTTGCCTGCAGGACGGGTATTTTGCTCCTGCTTAGTGTGAATGGAGTGTGTGTGTGTGTGTGTGTGTGTGTGTGTGTGTGTGTGTGTAGAGCATTTGTTTAACATGCAGCCAGATATGTGTTATTACTTGGGGTAACCTATGTGCAATTTGGGGGAGGTACAATTGTGGGTTTAGAGTTATTACAATGATTAGCTACCTCAATCTGTGTACCAACAAGTTGATTATGGTATTAGAATGTTTAAGATGTTATGCAAATTTTCTACTGTTTGCATCTATACTTTAAATCTAGAACCTCCTGGCACAGATAAGGTAGGAATTTATTTCCTAAAGATACTTTTTTAAGGTTTTAGTAGTGTAGGGAGGGATCCCTTTGTGGTCCAAAACTTTTACAGGTGCACTTGCATGTGGTTCAGGGGGGTGCGCATACCTGGACTGCAGGTGGGGAGTGTTTGTGTTGGGCTCTCTGCCATCATTCCTAGGGGGAAATGATTCCCTGGGTAGAGGGAGAGTGTAATACCCCTCTCATTTGAGAGGGGCTTATAGCTCACCTTAGAAACCCTTTCCCTCTTCCTCTGGAGTTTAGGTTATCTTTTTGTGCTCTCGGGGAGGGGTAATTTCTGTCAGCCGCCACTTGGTGGCAGCACAGAGTTGTTAGATTGGGTGGTATTTAAGGGAGGAACAGGAAGTTTCTGGTATCTTTGGAGGGAGATAGAGAGACCGGCGGTACTGCTAGGGCAGTAAGCAGGGAGGGGGGCCCCTCCCCTAGGCAGGGTCAGCAGCATGTGCAGTGATGCGCCGGGTCCCTGGGTGGGCATCCACAGGGAGGTTATTGTTAGGCATCTGCATTGGTTTGGGTCCAGGCCCTGGGAAAGTCCAGTAGGAGAAGTAGGCAGTGTAGTTGCAGCAAGGAAGGTGAGTGGGACCCTGGGGTCAGTTTAGGCCCTTCTTTAGAGGTGTAGTGTTCCTGGGTCATTAGGGCTGCAGTAGGTTGTGGCAGGCAAGGCCACTGCAGCTCAGCATGGCAGGGCAGCCCAGAGATACTGGTGAGGGGGTTGGGAGGAACCTCTACCCATTAGAGGACCTGTTTGGAGGGACTGGCCTCGGGGACTGCCAGATCTGCTGAGTGGGCCATGGAGTGCCCCAGAGGTCTCCCCTTGAGCTGGATTGCACTTATTGGGCAACAGGTTGAGGGAAAAAAGAGTGATGTAGCTGTTTTAGCAATTGGAGCCATGCTACAGGTATATGGCGGATGGAATAAGAGGGTGTCAGGGAGCACTTTTGGGACCTGGTGGGCCAGTGTGGAGACCTTTGGGGCTTAGAACAAGTAAAAGGTTGGGCAGCAAGTTTAGTGGGCTGCAGGGATTGAAGAACCCTGGTGTGACATGGCCGATTAAGGGGTGGCTTGGGGGAAGCTCATTGTTTCCCCACAGGGACAGTGCTCCGGTGAGAAAAGTTAAGGGAGCACTGCAGTCCAAATTACGGAAGTAATGAATTTCCCCACCACCGTGGTCAGGCTGACTGGTCTGTAGTTGCATGCCCCTCTCGGCTCCCACTTTTGTGGAGAGGGACCACATTTGCCCTTCCTCCAGTCTTCTGAGACTACCCCTGTCTCCAGTGATCTGTTGAACAGGGTTGTCAGCGGGGTCGCCAGCACCTCTTTGAGCTCTTTTAATATTCTGGGGTGAATCCCATCTGGGCCCCATTGCCTCATCTATTTTTAGTTTCCCAAGTTTCTCTAGGACTCTCTCTACTGTGAATGAAGTGGTGTCTACCTCCCTTCCCTGGTTTCTTTTTTTGCTGAGTTGTGGTCCTTCACTTTCCCCTTCCTTCATGAAAACTGAACGTATAATCATCTAGTTTTTGGTGTCCTTAAGTCGACATTGCATTCTCATCACCTCAGCAGCTACTGCTCTTTTCTTTCATATTTTCAAGACATTCCATGACATCATGTCATCAAGGCACAGGTCAGGAAGCATAGGGAAAGCCAAGAGCAGTTGTAGAATTCAACAAAACTATTACTTGTAGTTGCAATAACATAAACAAAAATAAACTTGTTCAGAATAACTATGTACAGAGGGAAAAAATGTAATCTTGCTTTAGTCTAAAACTAAATCTCTCTCTGCAATTGCAGCTCAGCTCTTTTATAAGGCTTTTCAACCTCCATCCTTAGCAAGCATCCTGTTCTAGCAAAACATTCTGTTCTCATCAATTTCAGCAGGATCTGTTAGAACAGTGAGCTTCTTAAAGTCCCCACAGCAGCTGTAAAATGCTGAGACATTTGTACTCAAGTAACTTCTACTTTTCTACAGTCATCTCAAATCATAAATATATATATACATTTCAACAGTAACACCATATTTTCTAAACAAAAGTGATCCCATTATCAGTTGTTTTCCATGTATTGATTTGCACATATTCTTATATTACTAGATCTAGATATGCAAGGGAGGAAAACAGACAGCAAGAGAAAAGTGAGAGACAGAGAGAAGCATAGGATTGCAAGACTGTTCGGGTTGATCAAGTCCGAAGTCTCACAGGAAAATCTGGTTGCACAACCAGACAGAGAAGGGACAGAAAAGAACAATTCCTTGCATTTAAATACTTTCTGAAAAACAAATGGGACAGGGTCCTACCCTGTCACACATCAGTTACACCATTCAGTGCTACGTATCTAATTGGCTAGGAATGGTTTGACTGTTGTTATGGAATGTACAGATATTTTAAAATTGAGTGCAGTAGCTGCTAAGGACTCAGGAGAGACAGAGAGAGATTCAATGTAGCACAAAGGCAATAAAAATGTTCATTATTAATGAAACAAAAAAGGTCTAAAACATATCAGCATATAGGACAGGCACAAAAATAAAAACAAGAGAGTGCACAAAGGTGTAACAAATATTTGTCGATGCCAAATGTTCACTGCTTGCAGATCTTTGCAGTCCAAGTGTTCAAATGAAAATACCAGGAGAGTGCCCTTTGTTGGGGGGGGGATCATCTGGGCCATGGAAGACACTTGTTTGGAAGGGACTGGTTTATGCAAATGAAAGGAGTCAGTCACTTTGTGAATAAAGTGGCTGGCTCCTTTCAGCTACGTGAAGTTTCCACCCCATAAAGAGAAAAACGCATCACCATCTGCTGGCTGATCACTGGGCTGTCACTGCCTCCAGTGCAGCCTGAGCTGCATTGGATTGACTGTGACACACCTCTAAAATACAGTATCACAACAACATGTTCACTTGAAAATATAACAAAAAATAAAATTAATACACACTGTAAATAGAATGGTCAGAGTACACATCTGAACTTTATTTTTAACTTCAATTTGCATTTAATGCATTAAATTTGGTTATATTTAACAATTCCTTTCATATTAGTCATATGATTTACTGTATGTAGACAAACATGGTCATATTTTATTTATTTACTCTTTTATAATATATACAGATTTATACTTTTGTCACATGAATAAGTTGCAAAGATGCTACTGTCACACTTGAACAGCTGGTTCTGATCCCTGTATCATTTTTTTTTGTAAATATAAAAAAATGTATGATGAACTGTGTCAGGAGGAAATGCTGGCTTGCTGAAATTGACACATCAACCCCCGGATAAGTTCAAAGGACAGGACATAGCTGAAAACTGCAGCTATCTGAAATGCAATTACTTTGTTAAATTTGCTTTGAAGCCTGGAACTAAAATATCCATTGTATAATGCCCTCAGGGAGATCCTTTGATTTGGCACTAGGTGTCCTGAGAAAAGGGACACAGGCCAGTGTTCTGGGTATCCTCCCAGGAAGCCAGCTCATTTCATCAAAGAGACCATTGATGTCTGGGTATACCAGGTCCCAGACTAAATTAAGGAGTCCAATATACATTTGCTTGGAATATACAGTGACTTACATCAAAGAGGCTTTGATGTCTTGTGAAGCAGATCAGACTGGTTTTGGGGAAATCACATGAAGAGAGAAGATTCATCAATGTCAAATATTGTGTTAAAAATATCTTATTAGGACTTCCTGTGGTATAAAATATACATTTTAATGCACCAAGGTGGAGTTAGGTGATCTCAGAGAGTAGGCAGGCTCAAGACTGCTTTAAAATATACTGAGCAGACCTTACACAGAGACATTCATTTTCATTATCTGACTGAGAGAAGAGAGACCATGAAGCACTGAAAGATTAAGAAGTAAGGACCATGGACAAGACTAGTCTGAGTGTATGTATTGTAGGAATTTGCATTTTTAAACCTGCTTTGTTTTTAAGGCTGTATGTGTTGGGATATCTTGTTCTGTATTTTACTGTTTTCCTATTTTACCTATTTTAAAGTAAAGATATATATTTTAAAAACAGAAACTGTCTGGTGTGCTTTGAAACTTCTTTTTTTTTATAATAAGTAAAGCTTAGATGGTATAGTTGAACACTGTGCATGAGCTTAATGTGATACCAAACTGGGAAACAGAAAAGAGTTCCCTAAGTCTTGCGTAGAGTTCTAAGGGTTCATTTTGTAAGACCTGGTTAGGTGCCCATAGGCAAAGATATCTGGCCCCCCAAAGACAGAATTATCTGAGCCTGATAATTGGGTACACTAACAAGAGGTTATCAAATCCCTCCAAAACTTGAGACTAAGGTGACTTGAACCCACAAAACTGACAAGAGGGTTATCTTGTTCTGTTAAACTGTTCACAATTCTACGCTCAGAGGTTGGTCCTTTGAGAGTAGAGGGCTGACCAGCTGAGTGGGTTTGTGACAGACTGGTGGTAGCGGTGGGATAAAAACTTTGGTGGTATAAGCTTTATTGTTCAATGTGTCATCTTGAGACTGTTCAGCTCACTTGGAAAAAAAGAAAGGCAGTGTTTCATTTCAAAAGGAAACAGAACTATATCCCTTGGCTTACAGTCAAGTTCCTACCCGTTTCATTTTTTTTTCTAAAGTGCCAGTCAGATTAGCAGTAGTCAGGAAAGATGGCTTCCAGCTACAGCAGGCACACTGTAGAATACTTAAAACAGTTGTTGAGGACAGAGGAGTCCTGTTTGAGGTGACAGCCAAAAAGCAGAACCTCATAGAGACCCTGATGGTAGCAGATATCCAGAGCAGCAAGTCACCGACCGTGACTGAAAAGGACAAAACCTCAAGTGTGGAAGAACTAGTGGCCAGTGAAGGGTCCAGAGCCGATGAGGAGGACAGCAGGGCCACTGTCAGTGAAGAGCCACAGCAGCAGGGGAAGGTCACCAGTATCCTGAATCCAGAGGTACTCAGGCTGCAAACTGAGTTGAGCAGGATGGAACTGGAGGCAGAGTGAGAACAGAGGGAGGCAGTCCTTGAGGCAGAGCAAGAACACCGAAAGGCAGAACAAGAACAGCGAGCGGTGGACCGTGAGGAGCGTGAGCACCAGTGAGATGCAGAGGAGAGGAGAAGAGAGAGGAGCGCCAGAGGCAACACAAACTGGAGAAGCTACGACTCCAACCAGCGGCACCAGGCAGGTAAGTGGCTTGGGTTTAACTGGGACTGCAGGACTGGGTTACAAATTGAACTCCAAATTAATAGCTGAGTTCAAAGAGGGGGAGGACATGGATGCCTTTTTAAATTCTTTTGAAAAAGTTTGTATTCAGGCTAAAATTCCTAGAGAGTCCTGGAGCTTCCAGCTATCCCCGCTACTTACTGGGAAATCTCGGGATGCATTGTGTCAAATGGACAATGAGGACAGCAATGATTACAGCAAGCTAAAAGCTGCACTGTTAAAAAAGTTTGAATTAACAGCTGAATCATACAGAGCTAAATTCTGTAAGTTCAGGAGAAGCCCTGATATGAGCTACAAGGAGCTAGCCATGAAACAACAGCAGTTTTTAAAATGTTGGTGGGAAGGAATTGAGGCAAACTCTGTTGATAAAATTGAAAATGTGATTTTATTAGAACAGTTTTACTGGGCATGCCCAGCAGAGCTAAAAACCTGACTAGAGGACTGAGATCCCAAAACAGTGCAAGAGGCTGCTGAACTCTCGGACTGCTTTGCCAAGAGCAGACCTGCTCTGAGAGTGAATGGGGCAGGCATGGCAGTGCAGAAAGGAAAAGCGCACCTTCAGGGCAGCTAAAACCCTCACTGCCTCCATCAAAACCAGTTAGCCCCAGGTTTCAATGAAAAGATTTCTCTGAAGTAAGAAATGCCTGTTGGTTGTATAAACAGACTGGGCATATTGCCAGACAGTGTCCCAAAAAGGTGAGCCATAATACACAACCGGGTGCCAGAAAAGAAGTGGGTTGTTTGTGTGTCCCTGGAAGCATGTCAGTGAACATGAGGGAACACATGCACCCAGTCATGGTGAATGGTGTACAGATGCAGGGGTTAAGGGACACAGGGGCATCCCTGACATTGGTAAAGGGGGATCTGGTACAGCCTGGTCAGCTTATACCCAATAAATACATTACTGTACAGGACTTTATTGGTGAAGAGAAAACATTGCCACTGGCTAGTGTTCTCCTAGACTGGGTTGAAACGGGGAACTGTGCAACAGGTGGCTGTAGCCAACACATTAGCAGTGGATGTGATCCTGGGTAACAATCTCTAGCAGTGGATAGTATATGCAGTTACCCGTAGCCAAGTGGCAAGGTAAAATTGTAGCTCTCTGAACCCCACAGAAACCAGTGTGGAACCAATGAGAGGCTGGTTCCCCAGCCTGCGTCTCCAGATGGGGAGACTGATAAAAAGGGGGTAGAAATTTCCCCAGTAGCAAGTAACCACACAGCTACAGAGGGTTACTCCGAAAAGGAAGGGGTGACCCCTTGTCAGAGGGTTGGGATTGACAGTGATCCTGAGGGCCCTGCTGCTACTGCTAAGGAGCCTAGTTTAGCAACTGAAGGGGACCTGTCCCATGCCTTGGGACTGCGTGAGGGGTTTGCAACTGCTCAGAGGGGTGACCCTAGTTTAGAGAAGCTGAGGGCTTGGGCAGACTCTGACGGAGCCCAGGGAGGTGACGGCAGACATAAGGTTTATTGGGAAAATGGATTTATGTATACTCAGGCAGTACAGGCAGAGATAGGGATGCTAGGCAGGCAGCTTGTCATTCCCCAGGGGTACCGAGAGCAGTTGCTCAAAATTTCACATGATATTCCCTTGTCTGGTCATCTGAGAATCACACGCACTATGCAGCGTTTGGCCCAGAATTTCTACTGGCCTAACTTCACCCAGCAGGTGAAGGAGTATTGCAGGTCTTGTCACCGGTGCCTAGAAATAGGGAAGGCGGGCAAGAAAACCCAAGCCACCCTGATTCCATTGCCCATAGTGGAGGAGCCATTCAAGATGGTGGGAATGGATATTGTGGGGGCTTTAAATACCCCCAGCTCCTCAGGGGAGAGATTCATCCTGACTGTGGTGGTTTATGCCACCAGGTACCCAGAGGCAGTCGCCCTATCCTCACTGAGGTCAGACAAAGTGGCAGATGCCTTACTTGGGATTTTTTTCCGTGTTGGGTTTCTGCAGGAAGTAATCACCGATCAAGGGGTTCCTTCATGTCAGACCTGATGAAATGTTTATGGGAGAAGTGTGGGGTGGTGCAAAGATGCATGACACCGTATCACCCACAAGCCAATGGGCTTGTGGAACGATTCAATGGTACCCTAAAGTCAATGCTCTGGGCATTTGCTGAACAGCATGGGAAGGACTGGGAGAAATACCTTCCCCACCTGTTGTTTGCATACAGAGAGGTGCCCCAAGAGTCAACAGAATTTTCCCCCTTCGAACTCTTGTATGGACACCAGGTACGTGGGCCACTAGACTTGATCTGGGAGGACTGGGAAGACAAGCACACCACCCAGGGATCTCCCCTTGTGGATTATGTCCTTAGGTTTAGGGAAAGGCTGAAGGAGCTTATGGGGACATCCCAGAGCAATCTGGCAGCTGCCCAACAGAAACAAAAAGTGTGGTATGAGCACAGAGCCAGAGCTCTGTCGTACATGGTGGGTCAGGAAGTCACGGTCCTTATTCCAGTCTAGAAAGACAAGCTGCAAGCTGAGGGGCAGGACCATCAAAGTGGTTAGGAAGGTAAATGACATGAACTACATTGTGGAGTTACCTGACAGTAGACAGACAGAAAGGATGTACCATGTCAACATGATGAAGCCATATGTAAATAGGGCTGACATGGTGTTTGCAGTGTGTAGTCATGGGGAGGGATGGACGAAGGAGACCCCCTTCTGGACTTGCTGGAAGAGAGTAAACAGAAGTCCTCTGTGAGGCAGTAAAGCTTGTCTCCCCAGCTGACCCCAGGCCAGATCCAGAAAGTAAGGGAGGTTTTAGCAGACTTTGCCCCCTTGTTTAGCGCCAAGTCTGGACTAACCCCTCTAGTGACACATGATGTGGAGACAGGGACACAGACGCCCATACGGCGGACAGCATATCGGGTGTCAGAGGCTGTCCAAAAGGACATTAGGAGGGAAGTGGAGGAGATGCTGGATTTAGGGGTAATCCAGAGATCCCACAGTCCCTGGGCCTCACCCGTAGTCCTTGTACCCAAGCCAGATGGCTCGACTCATTTCTGTGTAGACTATCATGGACTGAATGCAGTCACGAAGTCAGACGCCCACCCAATGCCCCAGACGGTCAAACTCCTGGACAAGTTGGGAGGGGTGACCTACCTTCTGACCACTGACCTGACAAAGGGGTATTGGCATGTAGAGTTGACAGACAAAGCTAGGGAGAGGTTGGCCTTCATCAGTCTGATAGGTTTATTTGAGTTTAAAGTAATGTCTTTGGAATGAAGAACACCCCAGCCACCTTCCAAAGGTTGGTGACCCAGGTGTTAAATGGTGCTGAGGAGTACGCCTTGGTGTACCTGGATGACATTGCCATCTTTAATACCAGCTGGGAGGAACACCTATCCCACCTTAGGGAAGTGCTGGGCAGGATACAAAGGGCCGGGCTCACTGTCAAAGCCAAAAAGTGCCAGGTGGCCATGGGAGAAGTGGCATACCTCAGGCATGTGG
Organism: Neoceratodus forsteri; assembly: GCA_016271365.2. NCBI lineage: Eukaryota > Metazoa > Chordata > Ceratodontiformes > Ceratodontidae > Neoceratodus > Neoceratodus forsteri. The sequence continues at coordinate 767,237,079 of CM057451.1, forward strand.
TAGGCCAGAAACAGCTCCATCCTAACCAAATAAAAATAGAGGTAATCCAGGCATGGCCCAGACCAGAAACTCAGAAGCAGGTCAGAAGTTTTCTCGGGACAGCAGGGTACTATAGAAAACTTGTACCCAATTACAGTGCCCTGGCTGCTCTCCTATCTGACCTGACAAAGAAAAGGATGCACAAGAAAATTACCTGGGGCCCAGCCTGTGAGGAAGCCTTTTCCAAACTAAAGGAGGCACTGTGCAGTACTCCTGTTTTGACAAGTCCTGACTATAGTAAAACCTTTATAGTTCAGCCTGATGCCTCAGATGTGGGTATTGGGGCAGTACTGAATCAGACATCCAGGGAAGGGAGGGACCACCCAACAGCCTACCTGAGTAAAAAGTTACTTCCCAGGGAGCAGTCATACTCCATGGTGGAAAAGGAGTGTCTTGCCATAGTGTGGGCCCTAAAGAAATTGGAGCCATATTTGTATGGGCAGTAATTTGTGGTGCAGACTGACCAAAACCCCCTAGTTTGGCTGATGCAGATGGGGAAAAACAATGGTTGATTACTAAGATGGAGTCTTGCTTTGCAAGGATATGATATGACCATTCTACATAGTGCGACCTATCAGAACTCAGATGGGTTGTCCTGTGTGTATGAGGAGTGAACTGATTTGGAAAGCTCATCCCATGCAGGGGATAGACCCCCCAAATTCAGTCTAGGTGGGGAGGAATTGTCACACTTGGACAGCTGGTTCTGATCCCTGTGTCTTTTTTTTTTTGTAAATATGATAAAATGTATGATAGACTGTGTCAGGAGGAAATGCTGGCTTGCTGAAATTGACACATCAAACCCCCCCAGGTTTAAGTTCAAAGGACAGGACATAGTTTAAAACTGCAGCTATCTGAAATGCAATTACTTTGTTAAATTTGCTTTGAAGCCAGGAACCAAAATGTCCATTTTATAATGCCCTCAGAGAGATCCTTTGATTTTGCACTAGGTGTCCTGAGAAAAGGGACACAGGCCAGTGTTCTGGGTATCCTCCCAGGAAGCCAGCTCATTTCATCAAAGAGACCTTTGATGTCTGGGTATACCAGGTCCCAGACTAAATTAAGGAGTCCAATATACATTTGCTTGGAATATACAGTGACTTACATCAAAGAGGCGTTGATGTCTTGTGAAGCAGATCAGACTGGTTTTGGGGCAATCACATGAAGAGAGGAGATTCATCAATGTCAGATGTTGTGTTAAAATATCTTATTAGGACTCCCTGTGGTACAAAATATAAATTATAGTACACCACAGTAGAGTTAGGTGATCTCAGAGAGAAGGCCGGCTCAAGACTGCTTTAAAATATACTGAGCAGACCTTACACAGAGACATTCATTTTCATTTCCTGACTGAGAGAAGAGAGACCACGAAGCACTGAAAGATTAAGAAGTAAGGACCTTAGACAAGACTAGTCTGAGTGTATGTATTGTAGGAATTTGCACTTTTAAACCTGTTTTGTTTTTAAGGCTGTATGTGTTGGGATATCTTGTTCTGTATTTTACTGTTTTCTTATTTTACCTATTTTAAAGTAAAGATATATATTTTAAAAACAGAAACTGTCTGATGTGCTTTGAAACTTCTATTTTTTTTTTATAATAAGTGAAGCTTAGATGGTATAGTTGAACACTGTGCATGTGCTTAATGTGATACCAAACTGGGAAACAGAAAATAGTTCTCTAAGTCTTGCATAGAGTACAAAGGGTTCATTTTGTAAGACCTGCTTAGGTGCCCGTAGGCAAAGATATCTGGCCCCTCAAAGGCAGAATAATCTGAGCCTGATAACTGGGTATGCTAACAAGAGGTTATCAGTTTGAATCCCTCCAGAACTTGAGACTAAGGTGATTCGAACCCACAAAACAGACAAGAGGGTTACCTTGTTCTGTTAAACTGTTCACTATTCTATGCTCAGAGGTTGGCACTTTGGGAGTAAAGGGCTGACTGGCTGAGCGGGTTTGTGACAGCTACCACTCATATTTACATATTGTTCATATCTGATTTCAATATAACACAATTGTATTTGATTTATTAAATATTTTACTACAGTTATTTCCCATGTAACCTGTCCATTGTCACACACGTAAATAAGTCTTTGTTTAGTGTACCTTTCCTAGTCACAAAGATAAATATAAATTAATAAAACTATGAAAAAAAAATTAGATTTAGTCGTGCCATTTACTGGACTTCTAGATGCCGTCAGTGATGTCAGCACCTACCAAACACTGTGCATACAATTGTAAAATGTGAACTGACCAGATGCAAACATTGTGGCTATTAGTCCAACTTTATGAAAAATTGTAAAATGTGGAGTTCATGTATCTAAAAAAATATATATACATTACCAAAGAAACAAATCTCATTTTTGTATAGAAAGATTTAAAAAGTGGATGATTTGATACCTTTTAGTGGACCAATAACAGATTTACAGAATATAAACTTTCAGGCTACAAGGAGCCCTTCTTCATTACCGTATCAAATCACCCACTTTGTTCATCTATTTTAGAAGGACCAATATGGCTGCAAAAGTTTTTGCATAGAGTCATTAAAGACATAATGACATCTAGTCTCGAATGTTTGATCTTTTTTATACCTACCCAGCAAAGACATACCTCTCACCCCAATCAACCCCATAACCTTATCTTCCATTAGCACCAACCCCCCCCCCAGCCCTGCCCACCTCCATTCAGGTATTATGTATCAGTAAAAGTGAATACTGAGATAGTAGGCATCATATCTGGATACAGCAGGGATTTTCCATTTTTCTATCCAACAAGTCCCTTCTGGGTCCCCGACATCATATACCGTCATAGTTGAACCTGAACCCACACTGATAGATAAGACATCTTATAAATTGCAGTATGGAATTGAAATGCTGGCCACCACATGAGCTATCACACAAAATCTGAATGGTTGTTTTGTGAAATAAGTAAAAATAAAATTAAAAAAAAACCTCCTATTATAACAAAAGGCTGAAAACAAATAAGTGCTGATATTTCAAGATCTGTGTAAATCCTTCCTTTTAAAGATTACAGCTGGAGATCTATAAAAAATGTGCACGACCTTCATCAACCATGAGTTTGTTACTATCATGCATCGAATGGCGTAAGTGGAGAGGGAGGGAAGGTGTTACAAAAACAAGAAAAGGGCTAATAAATTTTATATCATGACCATCACTGTCAGCCCTGATAGCAGCCAGTGTTAGTGTGCGTGTGTGGGGGAGCATTAACATGAATTTTGAGGGGGAAAAAAACAAAAGGACTGCAGCACTCCATTAATAAAAGAATGGTGTGCTGCTCTAGCTTGTATTCTGTCACTAACAGTACATCACATTTTACAGGCCATCAGCATCTTATTATGCATGACTAGAAGGGCAACAAGGAGAGGAAGAGAAGAGTGGAGTTAAAAACAAAAAGGTCTATTAACTTGTATATCCTGCTCATCACTGTCACCACTGACTGCTATAGTAGCGTGGGTGTGTGAGAGGATGGGGCAGAGGGGTTGGGAATTAACAACGCCACTGGCTTAATATAATAAGGCATGGAAAAAAAACAGCAGCACAGCATTAGTAAATCAAAGATGAGCTGCTTATGACAAAATTCACTATCATAGCGCTAACAGTACAACACATTTTACAGGCTCACAGTCTCTTACTGATAAACAGCTATGTACTGTAGGTATGCCAAGATGGTGGTGTTGTGGGGATCTACTGGTGGTGGTAGTCATGGGGGTGTGTGATTAAACTTCTAAAGAGTCTAATGTATTAAATAGTAATATTGTAAGACCTGAATGAGAAAGTAGTGCTTGAGAGTATACATGTGTGCGGAGGGAGAGGTAATGAACAAGATTAATAGCACTAGAAAATTCATTTTGGGGAAAGAAAAAAGAATAAGAAAGTTACAGCATACCCAGATAATAGTGAAGCCATGATGTACTGATGCTTCAGTTCTGGCAGGCACCACATTCCCTGTTGTAATGCTAACAGTACAAAATAGCTTCACAGACTTGCAGTCAGCATGGATTCACGTAAGTTGTCACCAGCTGCAGCTACGGTGTGTGGTAGTGGATTATCTGTTTTATAAAATGTCCAGAAGGATCTGAGGGATGAAAGAAGTGCAGGCACATGGTCGTTGTGGAATGATGCAGTCATGTGGTGTGTTTCATCCAATTAGAAGACTGGATTTTCACAGATTTTTCTTACCCATTTTATAACTTGGGTTAAACTAAGTTTCTGGTTTGATTTTATTGTTCATCAAATAAGCCTTTACAATATTCTAAAAAGACAAATAAAACAGTTCATACAGATGCACGGTATAAAATCAAAATGATACAATTAAGCAGTCTATGAATGTGATTATTATTTTCCAAGAGACTCAGACCATTAACAATACACATTCAAAATCACATAAAAAATCAGAATCAGAATATTTTTTTACCTTGTTAGATGCTAACATATCCAACGTGGAAAAGCACTGCAAGGATTGTGTCAGGTGTGTTCAGAGAAAGACTTTGCGCTAAAATGTAGCACCACTTGTGAACATTACCACCAGTGAACCTATGGAACTGGTATGTATAGATTTTTTGTCACTGGAACCAGACAGTAAAGGTTATAGTCACATTTTAGTCATCACTGACCCCTGTACAAGATATGCACAGGCCTACCCAACAAAAAACAGACAGTTCAGACTGTTGTGCAGAAACTCGAGGAGTTTGTAACTCATTATAGTATACCCCAGCGTATTCACTCCGATCAAGGTCCTAACTTTCAGAGCTGTCTAGTGAAAAATTTCTTGCTGCACATGGCATCCAGTAGTCATGCACTACTTCCTTCTATCCTCAAGGGGACCTACAATGAGAAAGGTTTAATCATATCTTATTAGACACGTTAGGTACACTGGACCCAGGACAGAAAAGAAATTGAAGCTAGCACATCCCCAGTTTGGTGCACACCTACAATTGTACCAGAAACAGTGCTACAGAGCTTCTTCTTACCTGTTAATGTTTGGCCAAGAAGTCTGTCTGCCAATTGACCTAGCTTTCAGAGTGTGTGTGGATGGAACCTCAAAAGAGTCCTACCTTGAATATACTAAACACCTCAAGAAGTAACTGAAAAAAGCCTATCAATTGACTGCAGAAGCCGCCAGTAAAGTTAGTACTGCTAATAAATTTTAGTATGACCAGAAAGTGCATCACCAAGTTTTGCAAGTTGGAGGCCAGCCTGGTGGCATTGAGTGCTGAGGCGCTGGACACCTTACCTCCCATCATGCCGATGACCAGGGTTTGGGAATGAGCCCGAGGTCATTGGAGAGCCAGCACAGGGGGAGGGACAGAGCAGCACTGAGCAGCTGAAAGGCAGCTCTCCTCTCCTCTCCTGGGTTGGCGCCTTGTCACCCACCATAGTTCCACTGCCCCCAGATGGAGGTCCAAGGGCAGTGCAGGTGAGTGGGTGGCAAAAGAAGTGGGAGGGCGTTCTGGTACCACAGCATGCACATGTCTCCACATGCATGCAGGCAGCCAAGACAGGGGATGGGAGAAAAACAGGGGGAAAAAAATAGGGTGAAAAAAGACAATAGAAAAACGTTTTGTAAGTTGGAGATAGGGTTCTCCTCAGAAATCTTGGTCTCCATGGAAAGCACAAGATAGCTGACTGTTGGTCTTCTGAACCTTATGATGTTCCTGAAAATTAAACAGATTTGCCTGTGTACAGTTTTCATCAAGAACCTGGCTGGGGGATTGTAAAAACTATTCACCGTAACTACCTTCTGCCTAGTGGTCGGCTCAAGCCCATTCCAGAGACTGTAACAGAGCCTGGGCTGAGACCTGCCAAAACCAGCAATCATAACTAAGCCAAGGAGGAGATGGCACCGACATCTCCTGACAGCACCATGTGCAATGACCCAGTTCTACCCTCTGCCACAAATGACAGTTCAAACAATGAGGAGGACAAAGAAATGTACTGGTGTCAACCTCCTATAAATGTACCCAGCACACCAGTGACCCCTATGGACTAGCCACAAGCCGGTCATGAAGAGACAGACTCCTTGTACTGTTTAACCCCAGTTGGAGATCAAGAAGTACCTTTTGCAGATTTGGATGTAGAAGCGTTGGTGGAGGACTTTTCAACAAAGACTGATCGGACACCTGCTATTCCAGACCAAGCCCTTGTGCTGGACACAGTGCCCTGAGTAGGAAATATGCATCCTACTGGTATGAAAGAAGCAGTAGTACCCTAAAAGTCTAGTAGAGCATGTAAGCTGTCTATGAAATGAACCTACAACCTCCCTGGAGCCTCCTCTGAAATCCCTATTCAAGGGGTGCACAAGTACATGGTGCCCATTGTTTATTCCATGTCCATTGTTGACCACTACCACATTGAATTGCATGTTGGGGTTGGAAAAGGTACTTATAATACTGTATGCCTAACTGGATTAAAATGTATGTCAAATGCAATGCTAATGTTCACGTGTGTTAAAGCTGATGCATACCTGTTAGACAGAATGCTGGTGTCTAGTTGGAAAATATACTGTAATGTTGATGTGTTTGAAATGCTTGATAGTTAGGAACTGATTGTGTAGAAATAAATGTTCTTTAAAATGTGATGTTTTACACTGCCACTATGGACTCTTAGAACTTTATGGATTTTAAGGCAGTGTCTTGTCGAGGATACCAAGATTCTGGGGGAGTACATGAGCCCCCCCCCACCCACTTGTAGGGTTTACCTGTATCGGGCTATGGCCCCACTGCCACCAATCTGCTGTTTCTGCCTCTGGTCCCCTGGACTGCTGAATGGGAACAGAGAGCTTGACTTTAGGAGCCACTGGCAGGATTCAGGCCCAGGCTCCACCACCTTATCTCCATGGCTGCTGCCGCCTAATCCCTCTGTTCCTCGTCCCCACAAGGAGAGCGGGGCCAAGGTCCCATTGGACAGTTTGTGCCTCTGAGCACTGAAAAAAGGATTACCACCTGGTCTGGGAGATATCCACAGCCAGATTGGGATGTAAATATTAATGACATGCATGCGGAAGTCTGCGCATGCGTGGCCAGCCTTAAAGGAGCCTCGGCTCCAAATCAGCAGTGTGGCCGTGCAGCAGTAGCTTAAAAAATATGTCCCAGCTCCAGGGCAGGCAGTGGAGCCAGGACTCAAGTGTCAAATGCCTCCAGGCACATTGCGTGGGGATTTCTGTCATGTACACCCTGGCGCCCCCTCACACAATAATCTACCTTGGGGTCAGCCTGGTTTCTTTTGGGTGCAATACACAAACTGCACCCAAAAGAACCCAGACTGATCCCAAGGTAGATCAGTGTGTGAGGGGGCATCAGGGTGTACATGACAGAAAGACCCCCTCCCTGTGATGTTTACTCTCACACGATTGGTTGCCATAGACTGAGGGCACGATAACAGTTGTTAATCATCAGGAGACTTAGCTGAATATTGCAGTGAGGCTTCACAGATGGATTTCCATGGCTTTTACAAGTTTTAGTTTATATATTTTAAACGTTATGTGGCCTCAGATTTCAGTTATGATTGACAGCTGAATGAGACTGTGACAAGGATACTGTATAAAAATATTTGCTATACTGGAAAACATGTTATTTCCACTGCAGCTGAATAACAGTGCTAAATAATACTTTTCATTTGCACTGTTATTCATCACTCCCATGGTATACATATATTTAGACTCTGCTCCGCATAGCTGTTAGTTGAATTTAATTTTGTATAATTTCACCAATCTACACAATCACAGTAATTACGCAGCTTAGTGAGATCCTTGTTAATTTTGCATTAGTATAAATTGCAGAAACAAGCGGGCAGTCCTGTTATAATCCCAGAAGCCATCATTGCAAGTGGAATTCAGCCAGATGACAAACTGTACATATAGCAAAAGCTCCTATTCAGCTCTTCTACAGATAGTCTTGAAGCAAATACAAGAAACAGAGTTGCTTTTTCTACATGTAACCAGCCTCCCTCCTCAGTCTCCGAAAGGCAGGTTACCGGAGAGCATTCAAGGGTTAAGTCAGACTCTGAGATCTGCTCTCTTGGAGAAAATTGCCCAGAGACAGGGTGTCTGGATGTTTACAGCATTGCAAGAGAGTGGCACAATCTAATCTGGCTGGGATGCAAGATATGACATGCTGAACTCCATAAACGAAGTTCTACAGGAAGAAATCAAAGCTCACTTAGTTGGTTTTCAGTAGGGCTGTGTATGGTCTGAAAATCATTTCCCAAATACCATGAATAATACACTATTCGGCATTCAGATTCAGAATAATGAATAGTGCACTATTCATCCGGTATTCGGGAAACACAGTGCCAAAAAAAGAGACAAGGAACAGCCCCCTCACTTTTCTCCAACTCCAAGCAAGTAGCTAAAACCCAATCCCTCCACCCTTTCTGAAAGGAGCATAGTACCCTCCTCCACCCCAGCACCCACAAGTTGTTATTTTTTTTTTTGTTTTACAGATGAGCCCCCATTATTATAAATAATACTTGCCGGTGACAGGTGACCAGCTCAACCCACCCACCTCCACGTCCGGTCAGTAAGCTTTGTAAAGTGTGCTATGTCTTTAAGAAAAAGAATACGTGTGATCAGCTGGTTTTACTATAGCAAGCGTGCAAGCACTTTCATTCATGAGAAGGCAGCCGGCCGTGGAGGAGGGAGGATAGTGCTGGTCGCCTTCTTCTCACCTTAAATATGGATAACTGGGTGCTGGACTGGGTGGGTGCAAGGGTCAGGGTGCTGGGCAGGCATGTATTCTTTTTCTTAAATGCATAGCTCACTTTACAAAGTTTACTGACCGGACGTGGAGGCGGGCAGATCAAGCTGGTCTCCCAGACACCGGCAAGTATTAGTAATATTTACGAGCCTTCTGGCACAGGACAGGATGCCAGGGGCACACTCAGTCTTCCAGTGCAGTGGCACTTTTGACATGACACATCCAGGAGCAACATTAAAACACTAAATAACTCAACAAAGGTTAGCTGCATTTATTTTAAACCATATAGGTTGTTTTAAATGTGTGTTTTTGCAGCCCTGGTGATTGCTCCCACTATTTTGGAGAGTTTTCCTTTAAGTGTGTGTTCTGCTAATGCAGTTGACCCTATCAAGATCATCACACTAGTAAGTGACGGTGCCAGCGTCATGACTGGAATGCACAATGGGGTGGGTGCAAAGTTAAGACAGCAAGTAAACCCAAGGCTGATTCAGATCTATTGTGTTTTCCACAGACTGGCACTAGCAGCAGGACAAGCATGTAGGGACAATAGTGTTTTCCAGGAATATCAAGTAACCATGATAATGTGTACAGATACTACAGCAGCTCTGCAGTATGCTACAATGCCTTGTGTTTCATCCAAGAAACACTCAATGATGACAGTATCAGATATCTGTCCCTAAAAGAACCTTCAAGTTTTTGGTGGCTGTCACTGCATACTGCAGTTCAAGCAATTCACAGATCATACCCTGCTCTTTTATAAACCCTAGAGCATTATGAAGCAAAAGGTGCCCAAGAAGCAAAGGGCCTTCACACAAAACTGAAATCAGTCTGCTTTATCTTATGCATTTCTTTTTTATGGATGTCTTAGATGTGGTGAATAAACTATCTTTTGTCATGCAGCAGGACAGTGTTGACATTTCGGTAGCCAGCAGCGCGATAGAAGCCACAGTTACTAGACTGCAACAGTTTAAAGAGCAGAATGGGGTTGAGCTAAAGAAGACATTTCAGGAACTTGACTAACATCCTGGCACATGGCAGGATCAAAACATGAATGACAGGTCGGCACTGTGTATGCAGTTTCAGACAGCAACTCAGGAATACCTGATGCAACTCATTGAAAATATTCACACAAGATTTGAAACCTCAATGGAGCTGCTGCATAACTTAAATGTTCTTCTAAATCCTAAGGTCTCCCTGATGAAACATAGAAACATAGACTTTGACGGCAGATAAGGACCGCTTGGCCCACCTAGTCTGCCCATTTCCCTACCTAGAGGATAAGCTGCAGATCCTATTTAACCAATAGCCTATTTCTTCCTACACCCCACAAAAATTGCATTATGTCTGTCCCATGCATTCTTGAATTCTCCCACAGTTTTAGACCCCACAACCTCCTTGGGAAGGCTGTTCCATGCGTCCACCACCCTCTCTGTGAAAAAATACTTCCTCACATTGCCCCGAGCCATCTCTCCTCTATCTTCAAATTGTGTCCCCTTGTTCTTGCACATCTCTTTTTCTGAAAGATGCTACCCTCTTGAACTTTGTTGATTCCACTGAGGTACTTAAATGTTTCTATAATGTCCTCCCTCTCCCTCCTTTCCTCAAGGATATACATATTAAGCTCCTTTCGCCTCTCCTCATATGGCTTGTCTTGCAGACCCTGCACCATTTTAGTTGCCCTCCTCTGAACTGCCTCCATCCTGTCTATGTCCTTGCGGAGATGGGGTCTCCAGAACTGGATGCAGTACTCCAGATAGGGTCTCACCAACTGTCTGTACAGGGTGATAACAACTTCCTGTTTTCTGCTGGTGATGCCTCTCGGTATACATCCCAGTATCCCCCCAGCCCTCCCTACCGCCTTCTCACATTGCTTGCCAACCTTAAGATCATCTGATATGATTACCCCCAGGTCCCTTTCCATTTCTGTTGTTGTTACTACCTCCCCCAATTGTGTAATCTTCCCTGGGTTTTGTTTCCCAGGTGCATTACTTGCACTTCTTTGCATTGAATCAAGCTGCCATACTTCTGACCATTCCTCCAACCTCCAAGTCCTTCTCATCCTTTCTACACCTCCTTGTGTATCAACCCTGTTGCAAATCTTGTGTCATCTGCAAAGAGGCATACTTTTCCTTTCAGTCCCTCTGCAATGTCACTTATAAAGATATTAAAAAGGACTGGACCCAGTACTGAACCCTGTGGTACCCCACTAGTAACCCCTCTTTCTTCAGAGTGGACTCCATTTATAATTACCTTCTGTGTCCTGTTGTTCAGCCAATGTTTTACCCAGGCTACCACCCTGGGACCCACTCCACGGCTGGTTAATTTGACTACTAATCATTTGTGTGGGACTGTGTCAAATGCCTTGCTAAAGTCTAGGTAGGCCATGTCCACAGCCCCTCCCTGGTCTACTACTTTGGTCACCCAGTCAAAGAAAACAATTAGATTTGTCTGACACGACCTTCCCACTGTGAACCCATGCTGCCTTGGGTCCTGTGTCCCACTGGCCTCTAGGTACACAACAATGCTTTCCTTCAGAAGTGATTCCATCACTTTCCCTACCACAGAGGTCAAACTGACAGGTCTGTAGTTTCCTGCCTCTGTCTTGCTCCCACTTTTGAGAAGGGGAATCACATCAGCCTTCTTCCAGTCCTCAGGTACCACACCATCCTCCCATGATTTGTTATAAAGGGTAGTCAGTGGTGTCACTAGTTCTCTGCTTAATTCTTTTAGAATTCTGGGGTGAATTCCATCTGGCCCCATTGCTTTGTCTACCTTCAGTTTTAGGAGTTCTTTCAGAACCCTTTCTTCTGTGAAAGGACTGGGATCGGCCGCCTCTCCAGAGTGCTTCTGTTAATTGGATTAGGCACCTACCCCACTTCCTCTTTTGTGAATACTGAACAGAAGTATTCATTCAATATCCCTGCATTTTCACTGTCACTCTATGCCCACCCACCATCCATTCTATTCAGCCTCACTATCCCTCCCTTTGTCTTTCTAAGCTCCCTGATATACCTATAAAAGGTTTTATCCCCCTTCTTAACCGAGTTGGCTATCTTTTTCTCAGTTTGTGCCTTTGCTATTCTGACTACCCTCCCTGCTTCCTTCTGCCTTAACTGGTACAGTTCTCTGTCCTTCTCCTTTTGTGTTTTCTTTTACTTTCTAAATGCTATCTTTTTCTCCCTAACCTTCACTGCCACTTCTGTTGAGAACCATAGTGGCTTTTTCTTTCATTTTGATTTGTTTATTTGCTTCACATAAAGGCTTGTTGCCTCTGTGATGGCAGTTTTGATATTTCCCCATTGTTGTGCCACCCCTCCTTCTAGCCTGTTTGTTAGTGCTTTTCTAAGGCACTCTCCCATCTTGCCAAAGTCAGCCCCCCTGAAGTCCAGAACCCTCATTTTTGTATGGCTTGACTCTGTAGCTGAGTTTATCGTGAACTACACTGTTTGGTGGTCACTTGTTCCGAAGTGACTCCAAGATAATGGATCACGGACTGCAGGAACTCAAGGATGTTTGCACTTATTTCCAAGAAACAACCTTCAAAGAAGAAACACTGTCAGCACTTATTGACCAAGACAGGACTAAGAAAGATTATGGACAACTCAAACTTGTTCTGAAATTTAAAAAAGGACTGACTTTGTTCAGCAGTGTCTGCCAATACTTAACTGGGGACTATTCAGATGTATTCCCAGATTTTGTCACAATGGCCAAGATTTTACTTGTGTCACCTGTTACATCAGTGGCATGTGAAAGGGGGTTTTCTGTACAAAACAAAATAAAAACAAAAGGTAGATGTTCCCAAAAGGTTGACATTGTGAGCAAACTCATGCAGATTGCCCAAGAAGGAGCTGAACTTGAAGACTATGACCCTCATCCAGCACTTAAGAAATTTAAGGGCATAAGACTGCACAGAAAATAAGAAAAAATTGCTCACCTTAGTAATATTGTATTTTTCTATATTCATGACTGTATGCAGTCTGCCTCCTAAGTAGAACTACCCGGAGAGAAATAGAACTATATGCAAATGATAGAACCTATCATTGCTCGAGACACATATTCAAACTGCTGCCCTTATCTAGTGCAATGTTCCATCAATGTCTCAGATTTCGATAACAGCCTACAAGGCAGAAGAACTACATATCTATCTAATACTACCTATAAAATAGAAAGGAACCTACTCCTAAAATCCAAATATAAGCCCTAGTGGCTAGTCCATTACAATACTAAAATAATTAAAACTTTCATCCTGGAAACACATGTAACTAAAGAATAAGAAGATAAATCCCACCAAAGTTAAAAATGTACTCCACTAGTGCGTACATGCATGTTAAAATCCAAGAAAAATTCGGTAGGCATGCTGACGCTCTGGTTCTGGTAGAGAAGGCAGGGTGGGAGAGTTATGAATATAGAAGAATACACTGGAAGAAACAATATTACTAAGGTGAGTATTTTTTTCTTTCTAACCCCATCTATTCTTCTATATTTATAACTGTATGCAGACTTCAAAGTATTACCTTTGGAGGTGGGCAGAGAACCTACTTAGGGAAGAAGCTCTGCAGAACTGCTGTTCCAAATCTGGTATCACTTCTAGGATTGTATGTCCAGGCTGCAATGTTTAGTGAAAGTATGTACTGTCCTCCGCGTGGCAGCTTTGCAGATATCCAGTAGGGGGACATCCCTTGAAGCTGTTATGGAAGCAGCTATTCCTCTAGTTGAGTGGGTCCTAAGTCCTGATGGGACCTGCTTGCCTGCTTTTTTATAACAAAACTGTATACAACTGACTATCTAGCGAGAGATTGACCTCTTGGTAGCTGGTGTACCTTTTTTCACATCCCCATAGGTAAGGAACAACTGTTGTTTTTCCTCCCTGTGATCTTTAGTGTGAGATATGTAATAGCTCAGAGCCCTCTTTACATCAAGACTGAGGAGTATATGCTCACCTAAAGTAGAATGCTCAGTGAAAAACACTGGTAGTGTAACGGATTGGTTCAAATGAAAATCTGACACCACTTTGGGGAGGAATTTTCTATTTGTCCTGAGTACCACTTTATCATTGTGGAAAGACAAGTAGTCCTTTTCTATACATAGAGCCTGAAGCTCTCTTATCTTTCTAGCAGAAGTTATAGCCACTAAAAATATAGTTTTCCATGTAACATACTGGAGGTGAGCTGAGGACATAGGTTTGAAAGGTGGCCTTATAAGTTGAGCAATACAAATGTTCAAGCCCCACCCAGGGAAAGGTCCCCTGATGAGTGGATGTGTGTGACACAAACCTTTGAAACACTTCTTAAAAATAGGATCATCCTCTACAGAGGTGGTTCTATCCACAGAAATGTAAGCAGAGATAGATGACAAATGAACTCATAAGGAAGTATGCTTAAGGCCTTGATTGTGCAAGAAAGTGAGATATTCAAGGAGAGTTGTACCACCTTGCCCTGCACCAGATGAGCAAAGTCCTTTAAAGCAAGAAGTACAGCTCGCAGCTCAAGAGATTTATTTTTATTTTTATTTTATTGAAATCTAGGATTACAAATACCTTTGAGCAGGAACTGCTTGTTTACAAAGGTTCCACATCGAAGGAATGGGGGTATACATACATACAAAAGGTCAACATAATAATACATAGTTACACTATAATAAGAAGTAAGAGACTGAGGCTTAGGAAATTCCACTAGTTCAAAATGTGCCAAATGTTAGGTAGCATGACATACCAGCCAAGGGCAATCTTGGAAATAAGCACTGCAGGTGAGAGGGAAGGGGGTATGCAGGCAGGAAGGCCATTGTCGGAGGGTAGAGGGTGAGGGTAAGAGCTCTAAGGGGAGATGAGGGATAGAAGTCAGGAAATGCCCTGGGGGAGGAAAGGGAGAGGGGGCAAGGGGGTAGGCAGGTAGAAGGGGGCAAGGCGGGGAGAGATAGCTGTCAAGACTGAAGTGGAGGGCAGTGAATGGTGGGCCCCTGATTAGGTGAGGCAGTCGCAATGACTAGTTGAAATGAGATGAAGTCGGAGTTGTCTCTTAAAAGGGCCAAGAGCAGCAGCAGTAAGAGTTGCTTTGTTGAGAATATTGTACCACTGTGGTGCTCTGTGGGCAAAGGTCCTCTGGCCCATGGTAGTCCGGCATCTGGGGACAAGGAAGGTTTGTTGTTGTGAACTTCTAGTTCTCTGGGTGCTGTGGTGGTCAATAAGTAGCTTTTCAATGCCCGGGGGCATGACCCCGAGGAGGACTTTTTTGGCTAAGAGGCAGGTTTGATACTGTATCTGGCTGATGAGAGGTAGCCATCCTGCCCGAGTGTACAGGTCACAAGTGTGTGTAAGTCGATCAGCCCCAGTTAGCAGCCTGCATGCTTTGTTGAGTGCAACTGTAATTCTGTAGAGGGCAGAGGCAGAGGCAGAGCCATAAATTGCTAGCCCATAATCAATCATGGAGGTGACAGAGCTGTTGATAGCCAACCGGAGAGTGTCAGGAGTCATGCAGTGTTTGTGCCTGTAGAGCAGGCCTATACGGATGTTGGTGGCTTTGGTGACAGAATCTATGTGCCAATGGTAGGACAGTGAGCTGTCCAATGTGACACCTAGGTATTTAAAATCAGGAACGTGTTCAGGTAAGGTCCCTTTTTGGTTTAGGATGGTGAGGTCACCGGATTTGTACTTGCTCCTGGCGTTGTAGAAGGTCATAACCTTTGTTTTGCTGTAGTTCATGACCAGTTTGTGTGACTTGAACCATTCACATTTATGTGAAGAAGAGACTTTGCTTTGGACCAAGTCCCATGGATGGTGTGTTCTCCCATATGGGCGCCCCATCCCAATAGAGAAGCATCTGTTGTTAGAATAAAGGAAGGGTTCTCCCTCTGGAAAGGGACCCCTTGCCTTAAGTTGTCTAAATTTTTCTACCACTGTAAGGCTTAAAATAACAACCTCTGTTACTGGGATCAGTTTTGACATCTTGTCTCTTTTCTGTGACCAGTGAGATCGGAGGTAAGACTGCAGATTTCTCATTCTGTATCTTGCCCCTGAGACGGTACCTGTTGTTGCAGCTATGTGACCCAGAATCTTCAGATTTTGTCTTGCTGGGCAAGGCTGGTTTAGCTTGAAAGAAGCAGCTAGGTTGAAAATACTTTTCACCCCGTTCTGAGGGAGGAAAGCTCTTCCCTGGATTGTATCCAGCTCTGGTCCTATGAATTGCAACACCTGAACAGCGGTAAGAACAGATTTTTCCTGGTTTATCAGGAATCCTAGGGATTGCAGAAGGTGCACTGCTGATTGCAAATGCTCCGAGACCTGTTGTGGGGACTTGCCCACAAGCAGCCAGTCATCCAGATAAGGGAAAACTAGAATACCAGACCTTCTTAGATGTGCCACCACTACAGCTAGGCACTTTGTGATTACCCTGGGTGCTGAGGTCAAACCAAAGGAAAGGGACGTGAACTGGTAATGGCCTGAAAGGAGTCTGAACCTGAGATACTTTCTGTGAGACTGCTTTATTGGGATGTGAAAATAGGTATCCTTTAAATCCAAGGCTGCCAGCCAATCCCCTTGCTGGATAACTGGTAGTATGGACGGCAGAGTGACCATTTTGAACTTTGGCTTCACTAGAAATTTGTTGAGGGATCTGAGATCCAGAATGGGCCACCACTCTCCATTTTTCTTTTTGGTCAGAAAGTAACAGGAATAGAAACCCCTTCCCCTGAGATGCACTGGCACAGGTTCCACTGCTTTCATGTGGAGCAATTTTTGCACCTCGTTTTGTAAGAGTTTTCCCTCCATGAGGGAAGCTGGCCTGAAAATTCTCAATTTTAAAGGAGGAAGGGATTTGAAGCATGGGGCAAACTCTGTCTTACCACTTCCAGAACCCACTTGTCTGTGGTGATGGAAACCCAAGTCTGGATGAATAAGTTAGCCTGCCCCCTACTGGTACTAGGGAGGCGACCTTGACCAACTGGTCAGGGATTTTGTTTTGGGGGTTTCTGAGCTTGGGCAGATTGGGAGCCCCTTCTGGAGCCCTCTCCTGCCTCTATATGTGAAGTACCCAGTCTACTGTGGGTAGGACTGCTGCTGGTAAGCAGCTTGACCCTGGTAAAAAGGCCTCCCATAAGAGGACCTTCACCTGCCTCCCCTTCCATAAGGCCTATAGGAAGGGGTCAGCCTGTCCCCAGAGGAGTTACTTTTGCAGGTGGCCTTGTATTCATCCACCTTTTTCATGTAATCCTCAGTGTGTTTGCCAAATAGGGAGCTGTTCTCCACAGGAAACTCCATGGCCTTGATCTGGGTATCCTGGGTTAGATTAGTGACTCTAAGCCATGCCAGTCTTTGTAGAACCACTGACAGAGCCATCCACCTGGCGGCATTGTCATTGGCATCAGCTGCCATCTGGAACTGGTATTTAGCAGCTTCCAGACCAAATCTAGCTGTCTCTGCCAGGTCATCAGAGAGGAGAGAGGGAGCCTTCTCTGACATAGCCAGTACTGATTGCTGCAGTGTTTTCTGATACTGTGCTGCATAAGCCTCGTAAATGGCCTGCCTCATGCCCAAGGAGATAGCTAAATAACCCTTCTTAGACATACCGTCTATTTTTCTGGCATCCTTCTTATGAGGGTGGGAAGAGAGAGGGACCCTCGCCTTTTCACAGGCTGTCTGCTGGACTATACCTTGATGGTTTAAGAACTCTGCTCCTTCCTTGTCCAACCAGTATTTCTTGTCAGACTTCTTATCTATAGGAGGAATAGAATTAAGAGTCTGTAAAATATTTAACAAGTCTTTTTTAAAGAATTTGTTAATTGGCCAAAAATACCCTTTTTGTGGGTGTTAAACCCATCAACTCTAAATATTCGACCGCCTCCTCGTCATCAGTAACTTCACTGGTAGCTAAATCCAAGGCATCCACTATTTTTCTAACAAAAGAGAAGTGAGATGAAAAATCCTCTGGTCGAGGAGGAGAACCAAGCTCCTGCTTAGGTGAGATTTCAGGCTCTATGGGCTCAACCTGTTCAGGATTCATCTCACCATAATTTTCACATTCAGACTACTGTACTTCAGCAGCAGGAGGCCTTGGAGGAGCAGGTTGAACAGGCAGGATACCCTGTAAAGCCTGTAAAACTTTCATAGCCTGAGCTATCTCCTCTGCAGATGGCAGGCTGTGAGACACTGTAGAAACCCCTTGAGGTGCAGGAGCCTGGGGTTCTATGTGTTTGGTTTTCTTGGACTTTTTGGAGGGGGCCGAAGAGTCAGCCAGACCACTCCCCCTTTTTAAACTTTTTAAACTGCCAGAAGCACCCTTATCAGGGGTGGTTACAGAAGGCAAGGCAGTTTCATCAGCATGTTTTGATGGCTGGTTAGAGCCAGATAGACCGCGATCCACTTTGTTTTTTAGCCTTTCCATTCTTTTCTCAATTGTTTTGTGAGGAAAGGATTTACATATAGTACAGTCTGCTGAAAAATGTTCAGATCCCAAGCAGAATAAACATAAATCGTGTTTGTCAGGTTTTGCAAACACTTCCCCACACTTGATACAATTTTTAAAACCTGGGGGACCAGTCTTTTTCTTTGATCTTTCTTGTAATTCCATTTCCAGGAGAAAAAACAGTAACCATATATTAGTATTCAAATGAATGGTTTTCCTTTTCTTCTTCTTTTTTTTTTTGGTTCAGGAACCGGTTAAGGACCCGCGAAAGAACCGATAACTTTTAAAAATCAAACCAGGTCAGTGGTTCACCGGAACCGGAGTATCGGTTCAAAAGAACTGACTGCATGGATCCACAAAATACAGATAACAAATTCAAGATTTATAGAAATTAGACTAAAATAATGCTAAACTATGGCAAAATATGCTAAAATTTACTAAGAAAACCCCAGTTCCTCAGTGGGTTTACCGAACTGTGAGAAACCAAGAAAAAAATAAAATTTTAACCTTAAAATAAAATGAACTTTAAAATGTAATAGAACTAAATTAAACAATAAACGAAGGCAGCAGTTTAAATAAAGGCTGAAATATATTTAATTAAACTGGAATTGCACAAATAGTCAAGAGAAAGATCTCCAGGCATCTGAC
Source organism: Neoceratodus forsteri (assembly GCA_016271365.2). NCBI lineage: Eukaryota > Metazoa > Chordata > Ceratodontiformes > Ceratodontidae > Neoceratodus > Neoceratodus forsteri. Next base: position 767,255,868 of record CM057451.1, read on the forward strand.
TTGTCAGGTGGAGTGAGAAATCTGAGATGTTGATGGAATGTTGCAATAGATAAGGGCAGCAGTTTGAACATGTGTCGCTAGCAATGATAGGTTCTATCATTTGCATATAGTTCCATTTCTGTCCAGGCAGTTCTACTTAGGAGGCAGACTGCATACAGTTATGAATATAGAAGAATATATGGGGTTAGAATTATGTTTTAAAATTGTCTTAACTGCGATTGTATTTTTTTAGTTCCAGACCCAGCAGACTGACGTGACCCAGAGACAGATGACTGGATGGCAACTTGGGCACAGGAGAGAAAATAAGTATTAAAATATAGTATTGTTCCAATTAAAAGGGGGGTGGGGGGCAAATTAATTTTAATCCCCAAGGCCAATTCTGCTCTGTTTGGTGGGGGAATGGGAAATATCAAGAGTCAGTATATTATTTAACTATGCACAAGGGGTGGGGTGGGTGACTGGCCATAACATTAATAAAATAACCCCATTCTTCTTTATATTTACTGCATGGGTTTTTTTTTGGTGGGGGACAGTCATAGTCAAACAAGTTCAGCACCCAAAGGAGTTGGGGGTGGCGTAAAATAAGTAATAGCCCATTGTGTCTTTTTATCTGGTTAGGGTGGGAGGACTCAGGTTAAAAATTGTCTAAATGTAACCCTAACCCTCTGCTCTTTCCACAGTCTGACTACAACACTGGCTTCAGGAGGGTTTTAGAAAAAGTCATGGGCAAGGGGGTGTTTAGGAGAAGTTATGGACAGGTGGGTGTTTAGGAGAAGTTACAGAAGGGCGGTTTAGGAGACGTTATGGGCAGGAGGGTGGTTTAGGAGAAGTTATGGGCAGGAGGGTGTTTAGGAGAAGTTAATTGGGCAGGAGGGTGTCTTGAGAAGCTTATTGCCACAGAATGCCATGCCATGAAAAAAGAAGTATGAAGAAAGCAAGACATGCAGAGTTCAGTGCCACCACCAACCACCAGATGTAGATTGTGCCACTGTCTTAAACCATTTGGGAGAGCCTAAGGGTGTGGGTGGGGTGGGTGAGTAGGGGAGCGTTTAGTTACATACTCAATTTAAGAAATGTGCAGGACAGCAGCCAAGAGAAGTTAGGGGCAGGAGGGTGTTTAGGAGAAGTTATGGGCAGGAGGGTGTTGAAGAGAAGTTATGGGCAGGAGGGTGTTTAGGAGAAGTTAATGGGCAGGAGGGTATTTAGGAGAAGTTAATGGGCAGGAGGGTGTAGGAGCCTGGATTATGCCAGGTCAGTCATGCCAAGAACAAGAACAACCTAGCAATTGCCACTTAAGCCACTGATTGCGCACAGGAGGGTGTAGGAGAAGTTAATGGGTAGGAGGATGTAAGGAGACTGGTAATGCCAGATCAGACATGAAAAAGACAAGCGATATTGCACTACAAATGTAGATTGTGCCACTCTGTCCTGAGTCAGAAAATGATGTGGGGGGGTGAGGCAGTAAAATGTTTTAACAGCACTTTTTATCGTGCTGTAAAATGGCTGGGAGAGAGACAAATTTGATTTGTGCCACAGTGACACACTTTGCTCTTATTCCCAAGTGCCTTTGGTGGGGGGAGGGCTGTTTTTAGTCAAATAATTGTAATTGCAACTAATGAATGTGACTGTGCGGGAGTGAGGACAGGAGAAGTATTGGGCAGGAGAGGTGACTGGGAGACATAGGTGACTAACAGCATGATTGTTAGTACTGAAATGTTTTTCAAGAACATGCCTACTTATATTGTAAACCTAATGGCCTTGACTTTGTTTGTAGCTAGGCTGAGGTTTTTAGCATCTTGGTGGGCCGGGGCAGACTGATACAGCAAGAAAGAATTCCAGTGTTTAGGCAGAATTGACAGCAAAACTGTAAGTACATTTCTTTTCTCATTGTAAACCAACATGTTCCGTTCAGTTCAGCTTTATTGCTCGGTGAATACACCATTACAATATACTAAAAACATTACAATTTCTAATAAATCATCCCATGTTTAAAAACACAATACATAATATATAAAAGGAATTAGAGTGCTTAATCAGTTTAAAAAAGCAGAAAGAAAAAAAACACTTGACAAATTTTTCTTATCTGGCCTATGTTTTTCCTAACGGCTGTAAAGCTGCTAGTTATAACGCTTTTTAAATTTCCATCCCCAAATTAATTCTCAGAGGCAGGGAGATGTTTTTCTTTGTACTTCATCAATTGATAAAAAAACTCTGAGGCCATCTTTGCCTCCTTCAATGTATGGGGATGTAAAAGTATGAATAGAGGATCGTACTTTGCATTTACATATTTGGTGAGAAAGTTATTTAACAAATTAAACCACAAGGTTTTGTATAAGGGACATTGTACCGTAATATGATAAAGATTTTCTTCAAAGCCCCTATTACAATTACATAGTTCTGGGCATGAATTGAGTAAGGTTTTTCTATTAAAAATATATATTAGAACAAATAATTCCCATCCTTGCCCAGGTGATCATTTTTCTGTCTAGAGGGGTCAAAGGTAGCATTAGATAATTCTCTAGAAATGCATCAGTCTTATTTTGTGCTAGCCAAATAGCCTGATGTTGGGCTTTAAGGTGATCCATTTGTTTTTCTTGAGCAGACCTGAGTATTCTCTTTTTAACAAATTCCTTAAATAAGGAAGATATTGTAATTGATTTTTTTTTAGTTATTTAACCAGGTGAGGCACACTAAGCTGAAAGCTTTTTTACAGGCGCAACCTGGGAGCACAGGGAAGTTAAGTGACTTGCTCAAGGTCACACAGTATGCAAGTGGAAGCTGTGGGATTTAAACCCAGGTCTGGTCTGCTGGATATCACCAGATTTGCAGCTCAGAGCCTTAAACCACTGCACTATACTGCCTCCTCTGATTTCTCCCAATCTGACGACAGATGATACATAGCAACTCTTCCCAGGATACTCTGAATATTTTTAACCCAGAATGACCTGGAGTCTTGTTTTTGCCAGGAGATCTTTTCTTTCAAGCACAATAAAGGCAAACAATTGGCCTGCTGATTAATAATTTTAACCAATAACCCATAGAACGTATATCAATTATTGTGACGATGGGAACTCTTTCCAATTCAGCCCTACCTATGACATTGGATGTAGATAGTGGGACCTGTAATAAAGATTATAATAAAAAGAAAGTGGAGTTTCCAACCATAAAGGAATGTTATTACTCCAAACCTCTGCTCCATATGTGAGAATAGGATTGATTTTTGCTTCACCAGCAACTAATGCTGGTGAGACCGAATGGCCTGCATATTTCATGCTAAAGCGTAACAAAGCTTTAGCTATCAATTTTGCCCTTATCACTTGCTCCCTCCAATGCTCTGTCCATTTCTATTTGAGGCAAACTTAACTCCCAAATATGCATAAGAAGTTACCCCCTCTATAGGTTCATTATTTAAATAAAACCTTGATTTAATTATTTGTCCCTGATGTGGGGCAAAGATCACAAACTTAGTTTTTTTTTTCATATTTATTGTTAGATCCAGATGTTTGCATTTAATATAAAGTTGATTTATTTTATTTTGCAAGCCTTGAGGGGATAAAGCAAAAATAATTAAACCATCAGCATAGGCAAGACTATGAACTGACATATTCTTAATTTTGGGGGGATTAAGGCTAAATACATTGCTATAGGTCAAAAGAGAGTCAATATACAAACTAAATAAAAAGGGAGCCAAAAGGCATCCCTGTTTGACCCCTGAAGTTGTACTAAAATAATCAGTGATATTACCCCTGTTGTCATATCTAACAGCCGAAGTTGTATGTGAATATAAAATGTAAATCGGGACCAACAAGTTCAAAGGTACATGTCTATCTATTAATATCTCCCATAATTTGACTCTGTTAACAGAGTCAGATGCTGCTGAAAAATTGAAGAATAAGACATACAGCTTCATTCTACGAAATGACCTATCTTTTTCTATCAGATGTGCAAGAATGTAAATATTATCTGTTGTTGAAAAATCCTTGAGGAAACCTGCTTAAAACATAGATAATGGGGAGCTTACAGATGACCAATGTTGTAATTTGTGTAATAATATTTTAGCAAAGATTTTTCCGCTAATATCAATAAGGCTAATTGGGTGGTAATTAGATGGAGATTGAAACTGTCCTTTTTCATGAATTGGGATTATTATGTTTATTGCCCAAGAAGGTGGTATAAATCTCTCTCTTAAACATATATTAAAAATTTAAAAAAATTGTAAAAAAAACTACTCAGTAATTCAAATGCATTTTATAAACTTCACCGGGAATTAGATCAGGCCCAGGTGCCTTACTGTTTGAGAGATTCACAATGGCATCTTCTACCTCCCCAAAAGTAAACACTAAAGTATATATTCCCCCCACTACTAAAATTATCTAGCACATCTCCCCCACTATTAGGGTGTTTATCAAGTAATGAATTACAGTATGTTATCCAAGCTTCTTTAGGAATATATATCGGTGGTCTTAAGTTCTGATTAGTAGCTCCCTTAGATACTAAGGCCCAAAAGAGCCTAGCATCACCCTCCTTAATGACTTGGTACATTACTTCCTACTGTTTATAAGTAAACTCTTTTTTTTGGACAAGAAATTCTTTATACTCGCCTCAAGCTTTATTTAGCTTTGAAATCACCCTCTTACTTGGATTTTTTTTAGCCTAAGAAATACAAAATCACACGTGCCCCCACAATGCAAAGCATCATGGGCTGCATATGCAAATCACCACAGAATATTATGCTGGTTCAACTTTAAGCAGAAATGCATGGTGCCGAAGTCTGCCTAATAAGCCTCGCTAAATTCCTTTTCTCTCTCCTGCAATGGCCATCAAACCAAGATGCTGAGGCTTAGTAGTATTAGTAGAATAAATCACTGTATTAATTTGTTGATACCCTGAATTCAATAGCTGACTGATCTGCTCACTTTTAGGATCAGTCTGTACTTTATGGTTTAAATGAACAAAGCTGGAGGTGTATATAAGATTTGAAACTCCATTCATAGTCTTATTATTCAACCTTAGCCTCTTTTTCCCATGAATCTTGAGCTCTGCCATAGGTTTCTTTGGAGAAGAGATATTACTATCACAATTCCTAAAATTCAGCAAAATTGCTGCATGATCACTTTCTGTTTGCATAACCACCTCCAATCTCTTAAAAAAGTGATAACTGAGGGGGAACAAAAAATAAAGTCAATCACATTCCTACCTACTGGGGAGAAAAAAGTACTTTCTCCATGTTGGTCCCCCTCTAATCTCCCATTAAGGATCAAAACATTATTATCCGCGATGAAAGTTCGAAAACATCTCCCTGCCCCATTAACAGTCATATCAGTCGTATTTCTTTGTTCCAAATCTGACATATATAATGATTCTTGTAAAACTCATAAGTTGTGAAAGTTTGCTACCCTAGCATTGAAATCACCTACTAATAGAACAGTATCTACCTTATTTGATTGTGTAGTTAATCTATTTCCATAGACAGTTTGGACCAGAAATCATATGTTGGGTGGGTATGAAAACTTGGTGGAATATATATATTTACGATCAGAACTATACACGAATCCCAGTTAACAACTATCATAAGTATTTTGGGAGTGGGTGAATAACTTTTTATTACCCTTAATCCATCCCTGATTTTAATCATGGTAACCAGGCCTCCTTTATTTCTCTCATGCATTTTTCCTTTAATTGCGGGAGCAAAATTTGATTATAACCATTCAAATAAGGGAGTGTTAGAACCCATGTCTCTTGAAAAATAATGGCTTCAAATCTAGAGATAAAGGTAACCCACTGCGGGTCTGCAAACTTATTGTAAAGTCCTGATATGTTCCAATTAAGAATATTATAACTAAAATTACTTACTAACCCCCAATCCTGCTCTAATAAGGTATTATTATTTTGACTTTCTACTAATTGTAGTCAGTATTGAGCAATTCTACATTGTGCTAGTATATCCCACTCATTTAATTCCACCAAGTAAATATCCACTTCATCCAGCATATGTCTGTTCTCTAAAATAATGCCAATAATTGTGCAGAACAAATAAGACAGTTTATCTGACTACCCTCTTTACCCTTCCAAACTCTTTTTGCCTGCACTAATTCTTCAGGAAGAATATGGGTTTTAATAATGGCTGAAAGAATCATCCTCAAGAGGGAGGATAAATTAACAACAGTTTCTCCCTCCACTATTTCTAACCCAATGATGGAAAACATTGAAAATTCAGAGGACACTCCAAACTCCCAATTCAACAATGCAAGGGTGGACTTAAATTTATCATATGTTAACATTTTTCCTGTTTTTGCCGCGTTATAGGTATTTTTTCCAGATTGTTGTCCAAGTAATTGGCGTTGATAACAGCAGTCCCAGTGAGTTTACCAGGTCTTGTTTAGCCCAGACTTGTTTTGCCATGTCCATATTAGGGAGCATAAAGTAAACTGAGTTGGAAGAGTTGGATGGATCCCTAGTTACCATACTGAGTGCATTCGCAACAACTGGTAACCCCAGTTCAGCTCTTAATATATGTACTATCATGTTAGTCAGTGATACATTAGTTTCGTAATCCATAAAATGCATCTTATCTACTTTAAAAACTACTTCCTTGCCTGTGCATATTAGATTATATGCTTCAGAATCTTTCCCATCAAAATGACTATCCTCCATAACTAGCAATGGATTTAATTGAGGGTCTTTATCAAACTTATCTCCCTTACTTAGGTTCTCTGAGGGAATTATCCTTTGTTCAATAATGAGGTTACCCATCCCCTTTCCCTGTTCTTTTATGGGAATTGGTTCCTCAACTATGGGCTTATTTATTACTTTAGAGTTCCTTCTATTCAACGTATAATAATTTTCTTTGTCTACCTGTGTCTCTCCTACAGTAATATGGCCTTTAGTCTCTGCCTTATTTAATGATTCCACTTCAATATTTTCATCATTTTTTTTTTGTTTTGTGGTTCTGTTTCCTAGGTTTATTAATCTTAGTGAGTCCATCAGATTTAATCTCCTTTTTCCCCCTTTTTTCTTATTTAGCCCCTCTCTCTTTTTGCCTTTTTTACCTTTTTGGGGCTCAGAAATATTTAGGGAAGGGAATGATAGATTATGCTTTGATTTATAAGCCTCCTTTTTTCAGATAACTGTGATATTTGTTGTTCAAGTGAGGCAAATCTCTCTGCACAAAAGTGTGAGAGGTTTTCCAATGCTGTTTCAATGCAATTGTATGCCTCCAACAGGACAACCTTGGACATCACCGGGTGAGCAAGAGCCATAATAGTATATTTCGATATGGTATCAGGACATTGAACAAAGAAATCTTGATCTAACTGGATGTTCTGGACCTCTCTATCCATTCTTTCAAATAGCTCATCCAGAGATCCATCTAAAGTTACATGCAATGAGTCTTTAGGGTCCATTATAGAACTCTCAGCCGCTCTTGATATCTCCAATGGGCTAAATAAGTTCATGCCAGACAGAAAACATGAAATACAATCTTCCCTGTTTACATAGTCCCCTTGATTTACCTTATCATTTTGAAGGCTGGATTCTAACTCCCCTACCCAATCATCATGAATAGAGACCCTAGAGGAATCTATGATATTTGCTTGCTCCCTCATGGGAGTGCTGGCTTGACCACCTACACAGTGTAAAAAATGTGAACTGTTCATTTTTGTGGCTTCCTGAAATTCATTAGGGTTTTTTTTTAAATCTGTAATTTTCCTTGACAAACTGATTTCGAGAAGATAAGGGAGCTTCTAGTGGCTTCCAATTCAGAAGTTGTAAATTTGCTATCAATAGTAATTCGTGAATTTTGTTTTTCCTCAAGCATTTCCTTTGAGCTCTTTTCACCTTCACTATAATGATTCTCCAGTAATTTTGCCATAACATCTTGGTTTATATTATTCAAACTATCCAAGGCCAGCTTGCCATGATTCTTATCAATCTTTTTTACAAAGTTTTGCTTTCTCCAATTAAGCTCTGGATTATATCCACATGAATCTAATCTGGAATCATAAGCAAGTTGCTCCTATAAAAAGTGAGGAAAAGGGGATAATGGAGTAACTCCTACCAATTCCTTAGGGGTCGAGGCCGTAATGACCAGCTCCTGAGTATATACACAACAATTACCTTTTGCACTCTTATTAACATTTTGAAATTGTTTCCCTTTGTTCTTTCCCTTGGTGATCTTGTTCACTACCTTACCACTACGAGTATACATGGTGCTAATTAGAACAATTAACAATCAGGATCCAAACCTCACACACAAAGGGAAAAAAAATCTGATAAGCTAATAGTCTCTCACTCTGATTGTTGGTTTAGACTAATCCACCCAATCAGTCTAAGCCATCTTCAAGCTCTGTATCTTCCTAAACACTACAAAGTCTGCACAGGTTTAGCATGTAAAAGGAAAATATGTAATATGTAATATATGTAAATATGTATGTAATAATGCGCAAGCTCAAACTCAAATTCTAACTCAAACTCAAGTGATACGGAATAACAAGTAGATATGAACCGGTTTAATTCAATTTCGCATTAGCCAGAAATACCTAACTAATAATCAGAATTCACTAAACTCCAGTATATAACCAGCGCATAACCAACAGGTGGCCAGCGCGTAACCAGGAACCAAAAAAAACCCAGGTTTATCTCAGCCCTTTTTGAGGACAAAACAAACTCAGTTCACATAAACTGTTCACAAAAACTACATGTGCTGTGTCCAAAATATCTCCGTCAAACCCCCTGAGGCTCCATGTAAAAGCAGGAAAAGGTCTTCTTAGGGCCTCCTTAAAACAGATCAATCAGTTTTTATCAATGTCTCTTCATAGATGCTGATTCTTAACTCTAAACTCCATAATAAGGGTACATCCAGGAACTCCTCTAACCGCTTCACCACCACTATATCCTCTGTGGGTATTAAAAGATGAAAAAAAGATGGGGACTCTAAAAACAATAACACAAAAAAGATGCTTAAAAAAAGATCTTACAATATCATATAAAATACCTAAAATAACAATTCTTTCAAAGATCGCCTTACTAAAAAAAAACAAAAAAAAATGTTTTAAAGGTCCCCGATAATAAAATATAACACTAGTATAACATTAGTACAACATTTAACTTACTTAGTCATCCTTGCCACAAAAAAAGTCAGCGTATGGTGAATCTCACAGATACAACTTCCTAGATTCCAGGGGTGAAAGGATGGGCTATGTGTTTCTACTACCAGCAAGTTTTAAATCTTGGAGTACTCATGCTAAGAGAAAGAATAAACATAAGGAGGGACTAAGCTGAACAAATCTCTAACACGACTCAAAGATTTCAAAAAACTGACCACAAGAAACACAAAATCAAACAACAAAAATCCAGACTCTAATACCTTGCACAATTAGAAGTTGGGAGACTCTTCTCCAGACCGCATTTAAAGCAGAAGCCAGAAATACAATACAATGATCGCCAGGTATGCCCCTCTCCTAGAGGTAAACCCTCCTCAACCACTATCATGCTAACCCACGCATGCACCTTAAATCCTCTGCAAACATGTGAGGTGAACTGCCAATCCCTTTCTAACTATATGCAAGTGGTGTGGAAAACAAAACCCAGAAGACAAAAAAAAAAAAGAAAATATAAAGACAAGCACAAAAAATAAATAAAACAATAAAACAGAATAAATCGTTTTCCCTTCAATCCCCCACAAAGTCTTTTTACTCAATTTTTCAAGCTCAGCTCTCTCGCTTTCTCTCACTTCTCCATACAGAGTCTCTACTCAAATTTTTCAAGCTTTGCTCTCTCTTTTTCTGTCAAATGGAAATTTACTCTTGCTTCTTTCACAGTAGATTCAGTCTGCTCTCTTGATTCTCTGATCGCACCCAGTAACCACACAGTAAACAAGAACAGTACAGTTCCTCAAACTTCAGGCCTTTGCAAAAGGCCCCCTTTTCTCCCGTAATCCAGCTGCCACCGAATGCGTTTCCTCCTACAGGGAGACAAGGAACAGCCTGAGGCCACACACCAACTGAGAAGACACAAGAAACTCTGAAAAGACCTGCCGCTATGAAAACAGTGGCATACCTTTCATAAATTAAATATAGGCTAAAGCACGTCCTGCTCTGAGGCTTCTCCTCAACACCCATGGCATGCAGTCTCCTCTCTCCTCACAGTCCTTGGTTCATTTGGCTACCTCTGCACAAGAAGCAGAGTGAATGGAAGGGTGAGAGACAAACCAACATGAATGAAGAACAAGATACAACACACAGGTCAGGTGAAAATTCTATTTATTTCTGAACGTGAACATACTGCTGTGGTTTTTAACCATCATTTATAGGGCTAAGGTGCCAATTGTATGACTTTGCAAACTGCTAAGAAAAAAAAGCAGAAATGTATGATAAGTTTGTCATTACATCTGCATAATTCTGACTCAGGAATATAAAAAATATATGGCGATAAATTAACAACCGTGGGAAATGTACTTTTCAGACTTGTTCCATTCATTTCAAAGGGGAACCCAAAAACTTTGATGGGGACTCACAGATTTTAGGTCAGAACATCCATTTTTTTTTCCAGAAAGTCCAGGACTCCCCAACAAAAAATCCTACCGAGAGCCCTATGTGTGCCCCTTTAGAGATTATCAGCGGGTCACTCAAGTCAGAGCTGGCTGCATGAAACTTTGGGCTGTGCCTCAGCCAAGCATGTTTCCACTCTGCATTGTCATTTAAAATGAGGAAGCTCATAAGGGAAAGAATTATCAGAACGGAGATGTTTTCAGGGATGAATATAAGATGCACAGAGTTCTTCTGAAGAACAGTCAAGCCTATAAAATCTTCAGCTGTTTGTGAATTTGCTGCAGCAAAGATGTAAAAATAACTTGCTTGTGTCCTATTGGTTCTTTCAAGCTTTAGAATTGGGTTGTTTGTGAGTTGGACAGTCATGCTGTACTGTAGCAAGAAATGGCTACAGTGGATTGATGTCAGCAGGTTGCCTTGAAGACCAAGTGGCAGAGCTAAGTTGAAACTTTTCATTTTAAAGATATTTTTCATGAATTGGGTTTGGTTTCCTTGATTTGCTAAGTTCTAATTAAAGTGTTACCATAATCATTCTGGATCTTTTTTCCTATGAAAATAAGCACTAACACACCCCACCTTGGTCTGATACAACCCCACACCAGCATCAAACACTCCACCAGAACTGGCACCCCCCACCTGTAAAAAAACAGCAACGGATACAAGATGCAGTAATGTGGCAGTCTGTAGTGCTTCTTCTATCTGCTCTTGTTTGAACATTCAATTTTTACTTGATATGTGATATGTGTGTGTCAGCACCTGTATCGTGCATTTTCATTCCTGCCTCCCTGTCACTCTCACTCACTGTGCTCTCCCTCCCTCTCACTCACTGTTTCACTCTCCCCCTGTCTGTAAATGTATCTAGAAAGTTTATAAAACAATGAAGAAAAGTGACCATTCAGGAAAACAATATATTTTAGGTAAACCAAGCACCCGCAATGCTGCTTTCTCACATTTTTATTCCTCACTTACAGCTGATTCTTCTGCAGAAACATGTTTTGTGGTCCCCCCCCCGCCGGGTTCCCTCTGATGTGGTCAATTCCAGTCCAGAAAATTCTGAGGATTCCAAAGTTTGTCTTGCAGTGTTTTTGCATAGTTTACAGGTGGTCTCTTCTGAAGTGGTAGACAAAGTCATGTCTATGACAGTAGATGTAGGCGAAGGTGAGGAGGGTGTCGATTTTATCTCATTTACAAGTGGTTGATGTACATTGCTGTCACCTTCCTCAGCTTCTTTAGGGTCCTGCATATTTGTTTGTGAGTTCTGCTTTTCCTTGGGTCCCTTTGTTAACAGAAATAGTTTGAATAATAAACACTGCCTAATGTCAGTGTCAGATCTGGTTTGATTGTGCAGGGTTTCACGAATCCACTCCTGGGGTCAGGCCCACTGAGCTCACAGTGCCCACCCTTAAGTGCAATCCATGACAGGGGGCAGGGATGCCCTCTTCATCCTTTTTCAATGCTCACCAAGATCACGACTATACCTCTGCCACGAGGATCCAGGGCATCCCTCTAGTTCTGGATAAGGGCACAATACCAGTCTTGAGTCTTGTGGCCAAATGTGAACCCTTTCCTTGGCTTTTACACAAAGGAGAAAGACCCAGGCATGACACTATCTTCGGGGTAGCAGTGTAAGCCTGATTTGACCATCTCCCTACAGGACATGCAGCAGTCTGGTTCAAAATCTTTGTAGGTTCTGGTATTCTCCCCATCCTTCCAGATGTCCCTTCAAGGCCCCTTTTTAATTTGGCTGTTTATGGTGGCCCCTTTGGCAAAAACAGTTTTTACAGATTATTAATCAACCTTCTACAGTCCCACATACAATATAAGGAATTCTCGTTCAGGCAAATATTCTTTAGGAAAACAAATGTTTTACTAACATACTTAGATAAATACAGTTACAACTAAAATAGAATATACTAATTTGAGTTACAGTATGCATAAATAAAACTGGAAAAATGTACAGTGAAACACACTAAAGCTGTTAACTAAAAAGTCTACCTTATTACTGCAGTGAATTGAAGACCAGAAAAAGTGGATACAAGTTTTCAGTTCCTTTAGTCCTTGTAGCCACATTGGATTTCAGCAGTTTAGCTTCTGATGTGTGTCAAGCAGAGTGTCCAGATGAAAATGTGTGTTCAAATGCCCTGAGCTGGGGTTTATATAGCCTTCTGTCGCCTTGTTGTGTCATCAATTCCCAGTTCAGAGCAACTACTCCATTTGGCCAGGAGATGTCTCTTTTAGGCCAGAAAGTGGCACTGTTGTGCTTCTTCCAAAATTTCCAAGCATATTAAGAATCAGATTCTGAGACCTGTAATTAGCATGGATATGACACATCAGAGTTAAGCCCTTTGAAATCCCCTGTAGACCATTGGAACCCATAAGCTAAAATTCACACAGGTTCTCGAGAAAGCATTTTCCTTTTCTGTTACCTCATAAAATGTAGCATATTATAACAGCTTCCTTAGATCAAAGCATTCCGCTCCTGAGTGCATGGTTTCATGACATAAAATTGGATTTTGGCATATCTCTGTTAAAAAAAACTGGGTATACAGTTTCAGTTCCTGGCAAACAGCTACCTTCAGGTCAAAAGAAGGTCAAGCTTTATAAAAAATAGTCTTTTCTCTAGTTGCATTTGTGCTGACACTGGCATGTATTTTGGCCTGTGCATATACACCAGATTACCAAAAAAAAAAAAAAATATATATATATACACACACACACACAAAATTATATCTACAAATAAGGAATAGCAGCCAGGCAGCTCACAACACCCCTGCCTCCTAGACTGAATTTGTAGGAATCCATCCCTAGGCATGGTATGATTTTCAGAAATTCTGTTCACTGATCTAACTGGTAAGATAGCCCATCTGCATTGGCATTGGCCAATCCAGCCCTGTGGGTAATGGTTATAGTGTAACTCTGTTAGGCAATACTCCATCTTAAGAGATGACCATTCATTTTACCCATCTGTGTTAGCTACACCAGGGGTTTTGATCAGTCTGTACCTCAAAGTGCCTCCCATAGAGGTATGGCTCTAATTTCTCCAGGGCCCACACCAGCGCAAGGCATTCCTTTTCAACTGTGGAATAGGCCTGCTCCTGGGGAAGCAACATTTTGCTAAGGTACATTATTGGTTGGTCTTTCCCTTGGTTAGAGGTCTGACTGAGGACTGCTCCAATCCCCACATCTGAGGCATCTGGCTGGACTACAAATGGCTTACTGTAATCTGGACTGGCCAACACAGGGGCACTGCACAGTGCCTCCTTTAGTCATCCAAAGGATCATTCACAGGTTGGCTCCCATTTTACTTTTTTGGGCATTCTTTTCTTTAGCAGGCCAGAGAGTAGAGCTGCCAGGGTACTGTAATTTGGTACAAACTTTCAATAGTACCCAGCGGTCCCAAGGAAACTCTGAACCTGCTTCTGGGTTTCTGGCATAGGCCATGCCTGTATTGCCTCAATCTTGACTTGATTAGGGTGAAGCTGCCCCAGTCCCACTACATGGCCTCAGTATGCCACCTCCACCATGGCCACCTGACACTTTTCAGCCTTGTCAGTGAGCCCTGCCCTCTGTATCCTGCTCAACACTTCCTTCAGGTGAGACAGGTGTTCCTTCTAACTGGTACTGAAGATGGCAATATCAGCCAGGTATGCCATTGCATACTCTTCAGTACCATACAACACCTGATTGACCAACCTTTGAAAGATAGCAGGGGTGGTTCTCAATTCCAAAAGGCATTACCTTAAACTCAAATAATCCTATTGAAGTGATGAAGGCTGACCTCTCCCTAGCTCTGGCAGTTAACTCCACTGCCAATACCATTTTGTCAAGTCAATGGTGGTAAGGTATGTCGCCCCTCCCAACTTGTCCAGTAGTTCATCCATCCATAGCACTGCATGGGTGTCAGACTTCATGACTGCGTTGAGTTCACAATATTCCACACAAAAGTGAGTAGAGACATCTGGCTTGGGACCAAGAACTACGGGTGAGGCCCAGGGGCTTTGGATTTTCTGGATTACTCCTAAACCCAGCATTTCCTCCACCTCCTTCCTAATATCCTCTAGGACATCCTCAGACACCTGATAGGCTGTTCACTGTGTGGGTGCTTGTGTCCCCGTGTCTACATCATGTGTAGCTAAGGGGGTTAGTCTAGGCTTGGCAGTAAACAAAGGGGAAAAGTCTGCTAAAACCTCCCTCACTCCCTGAGTCTGTTGTGTGCTCAGCTGGGGTGACAGTTTAATTGCCTCTACAGAGGATTCCCACTTGCTTTCCTCCAGCAAGTCCAGTAGGTGGTCTTTTTCATTAGTCCCCTCCCCAGGACTACACACTACAAGTACCATGTCAGCCCTATTTGCATATGGCTTCATCATGTTAACATGGTACATTCTATGAGTATGTCTCCTGTCAGACAGTTCTACAATATAGTTCACGTCATTTACCTGTTGTACTACCTTGTACAATCCCATCCACTCGGCCTGCAGCTTATCCTTCTGGACCGGAATTAGGAGCATGACTTCCTGACCTGCAGAGACAGCTGTGGCTCTGCAGTCATACCAGACCTTTTGCTTCTGCTGGGTGACTGACAGGTTGCTCTGGGCTGCTCCCATAAGCTCCTTCAGCTTTTCCCTAAACTTTAAGACATACTCCAATATGGGAGTTCCCTGGGTGGCATGCTTACCTTCCCAGTCTTCCTGGATCAAATCTAGGGGCCCATGCACCCTATGTCCATATAAGAATTTGAAGGGGAAAACCCTGTTGACTCTTGGGGCACTTCCCTGTATGTTAACAACAGGTGGGGAAGGTATTTCTCCTAGTCCCTCCCATGCTGTTCAACAAATGAATAGAGCATTGATTTTAGGGTACCTTTAATCCTTTCTACAAGCCCATTGGCTTGCATGTGATAAGATATCATACATCTCTGCACCACCCCACACTTCTCCAACAAACACCTCATCAAGTCCGATATGAATGTAGCCTCTCGATCAGTGATAATGTCCTGCGGGAACCTGACATGGGAGAAAATACCTGACAAAGTGTCTGCCATTTTGTCTGTCCTAAGCGAGGAAAGTGTGACTGCCTCTGGGTATTGGATGGCATAATCTACCACTGTAAGGATAAACCTCTTCCTGGAGGAGCTCCTCCACAATGGGCAAAGGAATTAGGGTGGTTTTCATTTTATTACCTGCTTTCCCTATTTGTTGGCACCAGTGACAAGACCTGCTTATTCCTTCACCTTCTGGGTGAAGTTGTGCCAATAGAAATTCTGGGCCAGTCGCTGCATGGTGTGCATGATTCCCAGATGTCCAGACATGGGGATATCATGAGCGATCTTGAGCAACCACTCATGGTTCCCCAGGGGAACAACAAGCTGCCTGCCCATCAACCCTCCCTCTGTCTTTACATCCTGCATATACAAAAGCCCATTGTCCTAATATATTCGATGTCTCCCATCAGATTCTGTAGAAGCCCTCAGCCTCTCCAAACTAGAATCAGTCCTCTGAGCAGCTGCAAATTCTTTCACACTTTCCCAAGACATAGGACATGTCCCCTTCAGTTTCTAAACTGGGGTCCATAGCTCTAGCAACAGGGCATTCAGGGTCACTGCCAACCCTAACCTTCTGACCATTGGTTACCCTTCCCTCCTCAGAGTAACCTTTTGTAGCTGTTTTGTGAACTGCTACTTGGGGAAGTCCTACCTCCCTTTCACTACTCTCCATTTCAGGAGACACAGGCTGGGGAACCAGCCTCCCATTGTTTTTCATAGGGGCTTCTATGCGGTTCAGGGAACTAGAGTCAGCCTTTGCCATCTGACTGCAGGTAACTGCACACACCAACCCCTTCTGGAGAGTGATCCCTATAATAACATCCAGGATGAGGTTGTCTGCCATGGCCACCTTTTGCACCCTCTCTCCTGCATCACCCCAGTCCAGGAGAACGGTAGCAAGTGGCAGAGTTTTGTCCTCCCCAGTGAATCCCCTTATTGTTATGTACTGACTAGGTATAAGCTGTTCAGGCTCAAACAAATCCCCTTTTACTAAGGTAAAATATGCCCCCATGTACCTTAACCCATGGGTCTGCACCCCATTTACAGTAACCGGGTGTATGTGCTTCCTCATGTTCATAGGCATACTTTCAGGGATACACAGTGCACCCAATTCTGTTTGAGCACCACTTTGACCACTGTGTGCCTTTTTAGGACATCGTCTAGCAAGATACCATGGCTGTTTGCAAAACCAACAGTCATCATTTCTTTTATCTGATGAATCCTTTTTTTGTAACCTGGGGCTTCCCCATTTCTGTGGAAGGAGTGAGGGTTTTAGCTTCCCTGAAGGTGGACTTTTCCCCTTCTGCACTGCCACGCCCACCCTATTCTCTTTCAGAGCAGGTCTGTTTCTGGCATAGCGATCTGAGAGCTCAGTAGCTTCCTGTGCCATTTTCGGGTCTCGGTCCATTAACCAGGTTTTTAGCTCTGCTGGACAAGCCTAAAAGAATTGCTCCAGAAGTACAACCTACTCAATTTTCTCTACAGAGTTTGCTTCTACTCCTTCCCACCAACATTTCAAAAACTGATGTTGCTTTGTGGCGAGTTCCTCATAGCTCGTGTCAGGGCTTCTCCGGAGCTTACAGAACTTAACCCTGTATGCTTCAGGCGTTAATTCATACTTTTTAAGCAATGCAGCTTTAAGTTTCTTATAATTACTACTGTCCTGATTGTCCATTTGGCCTAGTGCCTCACACCCTTTTCCAGTAAGCAGTAGGGATAGCTGGAAGCTCCAGGACATTCTGGGTATTTTAGCCTGGATACAGACCTTTTCAAACAAATTCAAAAATGCATCCATATCCTCCCCCTCTTTAAATTCAGCTATTAATTTAGAATTTATCTTGTACTCCAGTCCTGGAGTTCCAGGTTCATCCCTGCTACTTACCTCCTCTGGCACTGGTAGTTGGAGTTTTTGCTTCACCAGTTCGAATTCCCTCTTGAGTTCTCTTTCCTCTCTCTCAGCCTCTCTCTGAAGCTGCCTTTCTTTTTCCTCAGCCTCTCTCTGACACTGATTTCCTTTTTCCTGCATCTCTAGCTCAAACTTCCTCTGCTCGAATTCCCTCTGCTGCTGGGTTTCAAACCTTTTCTGCTCAAATTCCAGCTTCAATCTCCACAACTGTAGCTGCAGCCTGATCCTGTCCAGCTCCAGCTTTGTGGTGACTTTCCCCTGGCACTGTGGCTCTGGGTTCCCTCTGGTCTCGCTGTCCTCCTCCCTGGGACTGGACTCTGCAACATCCATTGGCACCCCCACGTCCAAGGTCTGGTCCCTTTCAGTTACCGGCTATGACTCAAGGTCCGGGGCAGTCGCTTGCTCATCAGCTGCCACAAGAGCCTCCATGAGGTGCTTTTGGTTTGCCCCATGCACTGGACCCCTCTTTCCTGACACAACTGCTTTGGATAGTCTGCAGTATATTCACTGTAGATGGAAGCCATCTTCTTTCCTAACTACTCCTACACTAACTCTTCACCCCCCAAAAAAAGCAGGTGGGGAACTTTATACTGTAACCAAATTGTATATTTTTAAATCTCTGCCTTGATTGTGTGTGGACTGTTTACAGTTTATCAATCTGATACACTGGGCTCGAATTCACTGTTATGCCTGTGCCACCAATCTCTCTCGAATCGTAACACTATGCAGCCAAATCTCTATGATCCCAAAGATCTACGCTCTCTCTGCAGGCATACCTCTGTTAAAAAAACTGGGAATGCAATTTCAGTTCCTGGCCAAACAGCTGCCTTCAGGTCAGAAGAAGGTCAAGGCTTTTCTTTTATATCTAGTCTTTTCCCTAGGTGCCTTTGTACTGACATTGGCATGTCTTTTAGCCTGTACATATACACAGGATTACCAATACCCTACCACTCTGGCCAAGGATAATTAGAAAGAAAACACCAGTTTATAGTCTGACAGTCCAATAGGAAGAGCAGTCTTTTTAGTGCAGTGCAGGTGGTTGCTAGCTAGCTTCCAAGAATGGGTACAGTACCTTGGTGACTGATCAGTCTCATTGGCAGACAGGAAGACTGAGGACAACAAGCTGAAGAAGATGAAGGGGATGCAGAAGATGAAGGATGAAGGCTGGTCTGGGAGCTGAAGATGAAGGGGGTGGAAGGATGGCAGATGGTCAAGGTGATGTCCCTCTGTCACGATGGGGGGATCCTCTGTAAGGCTGCTCACAAGTTGCCACCCAGCCAAAGAAGGGAGCTATGGCCACCTTGAAAAAGTAAAATAAAAATGGGGTAATTTTATAATTGCATACTGTGGAGAGAACCTCACTATCATGAGTCAGGGTGGCTCCTAGGCTGACTATACTGCGGGGATAACTTTCTCTATGCTAACTACTGCACTCTTCAGAGTCTTTGGAGTCATTGGCAGGCTAGGCGGAGGGCACTAGATGCTTGGCCAGGTGGAAGGGAGTTGGCCCCTGGACTCAGGGCCACAGGCAGTTGCAGTCTGTCATAGGACTATTAGTTGGTTCAGGCAGTAGGACTACATTGGATGGGAAGTTTGTCCACTCCCCCATGGCAACAGCTCAGGCTGGGGGAGGTTAGAGGACTGAGGCAGCTAGACACAGTTGGGGGGTGGGACAGGCAGTTCAAGCTCCATGCAGAACAGTCCAGGAACAAATTAGTCAAGCTGCAAGGGCAAGCAAGTTAAGTCCCAGTGCAGATAGCTGTCTTCAGTGGTTGCAGGGCAGACAGTTCAGGCCCTGCTGTGGTTTCAGTCAGACCCTGGTGCAAACAGTTCAGTCCTGTGGGGTCAATAATGCCCCACGGTGCAACCCAGGAACACACACTGCACATGGCAATTACACAACAACACTTTCCTTTTACCAGGTACTGGGTTTACCTTATGGCCAGGGTCCGGGTGACAGGCAGCACAGTGCAGGCCCAGCCTTCCCCTTGGTCCACAGGTTAAACTGGCAAGCAGTCTAGGGAAAATGGGGTGGTTGATGGGGTGTTTGGGGCTCCCAGTGAGGAAGCTAGGGCCCCTGGGG
The DNA here is from genome assembly GCA_016271365.2 of Neoceratodus forsteri. NCBI lineage: Eukaryota > Metazoa > Chordata > Ceratodontiformes > Ceratodontidae > Neoceratodus > Neoceratodus forsteri. The sequence goes on from CM057451.1 coordinate 767,275,445, forward strand.
TGACCTTCCTTGGAAATGGGATGCTGGCCCTTTAAATCCTGGAGGGATCCCTTTTCCTCTTCACAGGCATGGTGGGAAATTTACCTAGGCCTGTCTCCTACCTCTTTCATATGTGGGGGGGCAGCTGGGCTATACAGTGTGCCCAGATTTAGCTCTGCCCCCTAATAAATATTGCCCTTTTAGCTATACCCTACCCTGCAGGATCTGGGCACAGCTCCATCCCTCCTGCTTCCAATATGAGGGCCCTTGGTCTTGGCCCACCTCCACCCTCTCTGTGGTGCCTCTGGCTGTCTATCCCTCCCTGGGGTGCTGTTTGGTACTAACCCCGAACCCTGGGGCTCATGCCATGCAATGCCCCTACTTTTCATTTTGTGGGGGTCTTGCCCACTTGTCTCTTCCTTTTCCAGTCCTCTGGTGCCCTGTACCTCCAGCAGAGCCACTGGCACTAGCAAAATAATTTTGGGGCTTACATCCCACTTACCACTGGGCCTGGGCCTCCAGTTAATGCTGTGTTAGTTGGTGGAGTTATAGAGGAGGTCAGGGAGTCATGCTTCCATGCATTGTTCTTGCTGTCTGTCCATGGCCGTGAGGCTGAACTAAGAATCATGGGTGGTTATTCCCATCCAGACACACTTTGCTGCCACACCTTGCAGTCCTTTTCCCAAAATGGTCCCCTTTTCCAAGGCGGCATGGACTACCGAAGAGTAGGGAGTCTGTGACCACCAAAGCACTATGGGCACTTGATGCAGGACAGGGGGATGTGGAAAGGAGAACTCCAGGGGACCCACCCCATGAGCCACCAGCGAATTTGCAAGGTACCACTCAGATCAGCCAGGAGGGAGTGGAATCAGCACAGGCTGGACAGGGCAGGCTCCAACAGGGGGAACCAGACGGGGGGGACAAAATAAACTAAAATAAGGCACCAAGTGCCCCCCAACAAGCAGACACTGACCTGGGAAACCTCCTGCCAGCCTGTAGCTCCCACCAATGCCTGCCCAGGACCTCAGGGGCAATGTGGCCCTCAAAATGGAGAGACAAGGACACAAAAATACAAAAAAAAAGGAAATGCAGATGGACAGGGGAGGCCTGGGGCAGAAAGGACCTGACCTAGGCCACCCAGAGGCAGAGTGCAGAGAGGAACACCCCCCCATGGATCCCAGCTCAGAAAACTTACCCAGCTGCTTCTGGCTGTCCAGAGAACCCCTGGACCTGCTGGGGAGTGGAGCTATAGGACTGCTGCTGTTGCCACTGCTGCTGCTGAAGACCCTGGAGGACCACTGGCTACAGAGGAGCAGCCACCAAGGAGCTAGGTACCCAAGCTTCAGGTAAGCCTCCAGGTGTCCATGCCCTTGTGCTCTCCACTCTGTCAACCACCTAGCCAGAACTTCCCTCCAGCTAGCAGGGAAGATCCATTTCTAGCCTAGAGGCTTCTGGCCAGGCAATTGGGTCCCTGTGGCTTAGACCAGCCCTTTGGGCTGATTTATGGCCCCTTTAGGCATTGGCCAGAGCCCTGGCCTGGCCAGAACAAAGGCTGAAGCCTGGAAAAAGTCCAGAAGTGGGAGGGGGAAAGGGGGATAGGGACAGAAAGTGGTCAGCCAGCTAGCTTGGTCAGCAAGCCAGCTGGCTGTGCATGGAGTGGGTGGGGGGTTAACCCTTCCCCTCCTGGAAGGTTTTTCCTGCTGGAATTTTCTTAGCAACCTTCACGGTGCTACAGTTCTCCCCCCTTAAACATACATGTCCACATGTATGGGGTTGGGTACCATTTTAGCTGTAGGACATACAGTAAGCAACCAGGTTACTATTACACATGGTAGCACCCATGTTGAGTGCGTAATATTGAGAGCTACAATTTGAGTGACTCAATACCACTCTCACTGAGAACGAGTGCTGAAGTAGGTCGTTACATCCTGTACAGTGAGTATAGCAAGGAGCTATACTCGCTAGTACAGGATATAGGATCCTGTGTGGCCAACTCCCACTGAGCTGGCTGCATAGCATAGTGGTGTACACCACTGCTTGTGATGCCAGCAGACCCAGGTTCGGGTCTGGTTTGGACAGAAATGTTTTAAAAAAAAAAACAATAACTTGCCCCTTGGTCAGCACCCCCCTTGGAGTTGATTATTTTAGTTTGGGGGGAAAGGGGAGTGCCGGGGCATAGCCCCCCCACATAAACATAGTTGCTGTGTCTGTGGAATGCATGTATTGTAGCGACCATCGCTATTTGAGACAGTCGCTACAATATCAGGCACCCTTTTGACCACGGGCCGTTTTGTGGTCACTTTATGTGATGGGAGGTCTTTCAGACTCACCTTTATCAATCAATCAAAATCTTTATTTATCCTTGTGAACATCGTTGAGCTATGCTCATTTGCAAGATGGACCTGGTTAGATCAGAGTCAGTTACATAAAACATGATGCAATGCAGTGCATAAAATACAATGTACATAACTGATAAGGTTATACAAGTCAATAAGGATACCAACACGTGAGACACGTGTAAAAAGTGATGATGCATTAACATAATTTCACATATTTACATTTTTACATATATAGGGTCGTAGAAGGAATTTTGAAATATGGGCATGAAGGGAAAATAGGTGGCGACTAACATACATAATTGTGTAGGGGGATTTGTCAGATGGGAAAGGAAGTAGTCAACGAATGATCTGGGTAGATGGTGGGTGGTGGGGCTTCAGGAGGAGAGGGAGAGATGGGAGAGGGAGGGCGGATGGCAGGGAGGAGGGAGGAGGTAAGAAAGACAGTGATGGAGTAAAGAGATATAGGAGAAGGATGGGCAAAAACCAAAGTATTATCATGGTTAAACTAGGATAATAAGGCAGGATTGCAGAACATGTGGAAAGTTAGAGGAAGGGACTTGGATACGAAAGAGAAAGGGGAATGATTCGCCCTAGTGCTGTCGGAAACAGTTGCATTGCTCCTTAATAAGCTTTGAGTAAAGGGTTTTGAAGGACATATTAGATATAGGTGTACTCAGTTTTAGTATTTTCTGCAATTTGTTCCATAGGGAGGGCAACACAAAACTAATAGCTGTCCTTCCAAAGCGATAATTAACTTTGGGCACTTTGAGCAGGATGGAAGAGTAGCTTCTTAGGGCATATTTACTTATAGTGATTTGTGTGAAGCAGTCCGAAACATATTGTGGTAATTGCTAGGATATAGCTCTGAATATCCATAATGCCGCATTTCTGTCCCGTCTGAATTGAAGTGAAGTCCATTCAACTGCTGCACATAGAGAGCAATAATGGGTGTCATATGGTAGTCCTGTGATAAACCTCAGTGCCCTGTGATAGAGTGTATCCAACTTACCCAAGTAGGAGGCAGGGCAATGACTGTATAAGAAATCAGCATAGTCAATTACAGAAAGAAATGTGGCCTGGACCAGCCTTAGCTTAGTGTTACTTGTGAGAAAGTGTTTGATTCTAAAGTAAAGACCATGTCTCTGATGAAGTTTTTTTAGTAGTTCTTCCTTATGTTCAGTGAAGGAAAGCCTATTGTCAAGCCATACTCCCAGATATTTGAATTTCAATACAAATTCAAGGTTTTCACCAAGGATAGTGGATATATGTGGGAGCGTACTTGAGACTGGATATCCCGCATGTGTGTGAGGAGAGAAAAACATTACCTTTGTTTTCTTTGCATTGAGCAGGAGTTTTTTGCTCAGGAGTTGGTGTTGGAGTAGATTGAACTCAGTTTGTAAGTGTTTGCAGGCTGCCTCTGGAGAAGGGCATCTGACATAGAGCACCGTATCATCGGCAAATAGGTGTACAGTGGCCTTGGTGATGTTATTATCGATGTTGTTGATATAGATGGTGAATAGAATGGGACCGAGGATAGATCCTGGGGTACGCCTCTTTGCAGTGGTTTAAGGGGGAACATCACATTTATCACATAAATCCATTACATACTAGTGGATTGGTCTACCTAAATGCAGAGAGAACTACCTACAGCATTGCAACATTAATAACATAGCAGACAGTATTATTTACCTTTGATTGCCTGTGGCTGGTGTCAGTGTAACCATTGTTTGGGGTCATTAATCAGAGCAGGATCTACTGCTCACCCTTTGATTAGGCCCTTAAGCAGGGCTCTATATTTCCATGATCAAACGAGCAGGGGGACTCCCTGAGTAGTGCACTGTGACCACTTTGGAGGTAGCTCATCTGGCAATGACTCTGTCAAGGGGGTTCCTGTGGTATGGCAGCTGGTTCCACCAACAGGGGTTCTTAGGGAACATTGACTGGGTCTGCCACTGGCAGTCTCCATGGCACAGTAGCCAGGATAGTGTACACCCAGGGCCATGGGTAAGGGCTTCTTGGGAAAAGCCCTGGGGCTCCTCGGATCCCTGTACCTGCCTCTCCTCAAGGTTGGCATCTTCAGGTTCTGGGTCTGCATCTTCTGCAGGTGGCAACGCTTGGAAGGTGCAAGGTTTAAGGATGTTTTGGTGCACTGTCGTTTGCTGGGATGGATCCAACTCCAACTATATTCTGCAGACAGGAAGTTCCAGGAAAGGGGTATCCACAATGAGATAGAGGTCTGGCTCCCATTTGGTTTTGAGTTTTTGAGTGTTGTGTGTTCATTTCAGTAGGACTCTGTGTCCGATGGCAAGACGTTCAGCTTTGGCTGTGCTATTTGTACAGGTCCTGTTGTTGTTGACATGCTTTGTCCATGTGCTGGGAGACCAGTTTGCTGGCTAGCTGCAGCTGTTCATGGTGCTCTCATACCCAGTCAGTTAATGGGGTGCTTTCAGGCTGTGTTGGTACTCCTAGAACCATGTCCATGGGTAGGCGGCCATGGTGTGCAAATAGGAGATAGTAGGGAGTGCACCTGGTTGAGCAGTGGACAGTGTTGCTATAAATGTAGGCCAGCTCTGGGAGAATAGTGGGCCATCGCAGGTGTGTCTCATCAGGAAGGGACCTTAGTAGGTTGATGATGGTGTGGTTGGCTCATTCACAGAGCCCATTGGTTTGCGGGTGGTAGGCAGTCGATCACAGCTTGCGGCTCCCATACAGTACACGGAGTTCTTGGAAGTGCTGCGACTCGAATACTGGACCCTGGTCAGTGAGGATTTTGGTGGGAAACTCATATGGCCTGATGAAGTGGTTCCAGAATGCTTTTGTGGTGGTCTTTGCCATGACATTTCAGACAGGTACTGCCACCAAGAACCTACAGCAATGGTCAATGATTGTTAGGACATAGGCTCGTCCATCACTGCTGGGGTCCAGTTTGAGGTGGTCTGTTGCAACCAGCTCCAGTGGTGCACTGGTAATGATGGATATTAGGGGTGCTTATTCTGTGGTACCTGGGTTGCGCTTGAGACTGCATGGCTTACAAGCATTGCACCAGTTGACGATGTCTTTTCTCATGCCAACTTAGTAGAAGCACTTACGGAGGTTACTTTCAGTCTTGTCATGGCAAAAATGCCTGGACAGGTCGTGGAATGCTTCTACTACAATTGATACAGCTTCTTTTGGCAGTACAATTTGGACTAGTGGTAGGTGGGTCTTTGGACAGTGAACTCTTCGGACCAGTGTCCCTTGCTGGATGGAGAGGTGGTCCCAGTGATGGAGGAGTTTGAGGAGTTCCTCCAGTGCTTGCTGCCATGCCTGGGGTGAGAGCATGGCCCCAGTCAACAGCATTTCTTGCAGTCGCTGGATGATTGGACTTTCTAGCTGGATTGGCTCCCACTAGCTGTCATCTGGAGGAAGGGGAAGGGGTTCAGTTTCATTGTCAGCATGCAGTATGTGTGGGAGGCTCTGACAGCAACTTCAGCAGGCACAGTTAGGAACAGTGGCATCTCTAGGCTCTCTTGCACTGTCTCATCCTTTTCTGGCTCATCCGTTGTGGGCAACCATGACAGGGCATCTGTACTGGCATTGATGCACCCTGACTGGCAGCAGATGGTGAAGTTGAAGTTTGCCATTCTGGATCCCCACCTTTGTTCCAGGGCCTCCAGCTTTGCAGTATGTAGGTGCTCCAGGGGGTTATTTTCGGTGTACACCAGGAAGGTGGTAGCCACCAGGTAGTGCTTGAATTTTTAGTCACTGCCCACACTAGCATGAAGAACTTAAGTCTGAAGGAACTGTACCTTTTGTTATTGTGCTCTGACCCTTTTAGCCCTCAGCTGGCTTAGGCAATGACCCTTTCATGCCCCTTTTGTATTTGGGACAGGACTGCTCTGAGCCCACAGTTGCTGGCATTAGTGTACACAATGAAAGGCTGGGTGTAGTTGGGATAGGCAAGTATAGATGCCATGGTGAGAATGTCTTTGAGTTGCTGAAATGCTGTCTGTTGGGGTTTGGACCATGATATGGAGGCATTACGGGGGACCTTCTGGACCTTGGACACTCTGAGGAGCTCATGCAGCGGAGCTGCAATTTTGGCAAAGTCCTTAACAAACCAGTGGTAGTGCCCCACAAAGCCAAGGAACTTGTAGACATCTCTGGCTATCTTTGGTGTCAGCTAGTCCTGTACGGCTCGAATTTTCTCGGGTTAGGGGAAATCCTAGTTGCACTGACAATGTGGCCCAGGTAGCTGACTCTGTCCTTCAGTAGGTGGCACTTGGAGGGTTTGATTTTGAGCCCATCTGTTGCCAGCCACTCGCAAACCATCTCCAAATGTTGTAGGTGCTCTCGGTGGGTGCCAGAGTGGATGATGATGTCATCCAGATAAAGAAGAATAATGTCAAAGTTCTGGCTGCCCACGCAGTGCTCAATTAGTCACTGGAAGGTCCTGGGGGCATTGCACAGACCAAAGGGTATCCTGGCAAACTCATACAGGCCCATTGGAGTGGTGAAGGTGGTCTTTTCTCAGTCCTCTGGGGTGATGGGCACCTGCCAGTATCCGCTGGCCAGATTTAGGGTGGATAATAGCGTTGCTGACTTTAGTGGAGCAAGGGAGTCTTCAATTCATGGGAGGGGGTAAGCATCTTTGTGCGTGACCTGGTTCAGCTTGCAGTAGTCCACACAAAACCAGAGTTGTCTGTCTTTCTTTTTGACCAGGACTATGGGAGCAGCCCAAGGGCTGTGGCTCTCCTGGATGACTTTTGCTTCCAGTATCTCTTTTAACAGATTTTTGGTGGGCTGGTACAGTGTAGGTGGTATGGGCCAAAAGCACTCTCAGATGGCAGCATGGTCACCAGTCAGGATGTGGTGTTGCACCAAGCTGGAACACCCAAAGTCGATTGGGTGTTGGGAGAACGACACGCTGTGGTTATGAATTAGTGCCAGCACCTCACGCCTTTGCTCTTCTGTGGTGGCTGATGTCCTCAGGTCAATCTCTTGTAGCCATTGTTTGTCGGAGTCATCCTTGGGTCCACCTGTGGCAATTGCAGAGACAGTCACACCCACAGTGCTGGGCATGTTTATAGGTGAGGCCTCTATGACGCTGTCCAGATCTATCTGCACCAATTTCCCAATTGGCTGGCGCTTGTACAGTCATGCTGGAGTTGCTCCACAATTGAGGACCCTCACAGGTATCCGTCCATTTTTCACCACCACCAGACTGTGGGCGACAGCAATGGTGCTGTCTTCAGAGTTGGTGTAGGGCTCCAGCAGGGTGAGGTAGTCATTCCCCTGCACCCCTTTCTTGGCCTTGCAGAGGACAATTGTCTCATACTCTGGATTTAGCAGAATGGATCGGAGGTCTTCCACCCATACAAGGCTTATTTCCCCTTGGTCTGTGGTGAACTGCTGGTGGTTTCAGATAACCTGTATGGCTTGGTGCCAGATTCATCACTCCGGTCTTGGTAACTGGGTGGCAAGATTCTTGAGGACATTTAGTAGCTCCTCTTGGCAGTCAAGCAGATAATTCATCCCTAGTATGACTGGGGGCAGACTATCATTGGATGTCTGGGTGACAATGACGCCCTGATCGGGGTATGTGGTGGCACCCAATTGGATATCAAGTTCTTGGTATCCATGGTACAAGGTGTCAAGACCATTTCCTGTAATCAGGTTAAGCCACCTTTGAGGTAGATTCTGAAGAGGTGCTTTGGGCCAGTGTTGAAAGAAGTATCTTCCCTGGATGGTGGACACCTGGGAGCCAGTATCAAGCAGTGCCATGAGTTTGACACCATTAATACAAACTGGTATGATGGGGCACCTTCCAACATACTTCCAGCACTCTACTGCAGAATCAAGGCCTATCTCCTGTCTTCCCGGGTGTTGGCCCACTGCCCCGAGATCACCCTGTTCAAACTAGCTCTTCAGTTGGCCATTGTGGCCACTCCTGCTCTATGTGGCCACAGGTCCCACATCTCCTGCAGATAGACCTGCTGCGCTTGCCAAAGTGATCAATCAGCTTCCTTCCAGTGCCCCTCAAGCCCCTTGTGGGTGGGTGTCCCCTCCCATCTCTTTGATCCTCTTTCATGCCTCTCATGTCCTGGTGCATATCCGCCATTCGCTGAGCGAGATCTGCCACTTGATTCTGGAGCTCTTGGGTACGGTCCCAGAGCGAGGCAGTCCCTGGAAGAGAGCACTGGTCAGGTGCTTGGGCCACTTGCTGTATTGTAGGTGGGTACTCGGGGGTGGCCGAGTTCCCTGTGGTGAAATTTGCCTTGCCCACCAGTCTTTTCAGTAGAAGGCAACTACCGGGGCCATACCATTAGGCCACATCATCAGTGGGATACTAGCACACTGTATGCCAGTGGTGACCTCCTCTGTTGGTCGGCTGTCCCCCAGGATCCACATGGCCTTTTTCTTGAAGTCTAGGAAGGTCTCACCAGGCTCTTGCTCTTGGAGTATCTGGAGGTCTTTTTGCTGAGTGGCACTTCGCACTCCCTTAATGAAATAATCCTGCAGCATGCTGTTGGGGTCTGGCACAGCTTCTGGATCCTCCCGCTCAATGGCACTCAGGGCCTCTTGGAGACTCAGGGCAAACTCTTTTAGGCTCTGTCTTGGGCCTTGGGTTCGGGAGAAGAATCGCATCTTCTTTTGTGACAGGGTGTGAGTATAAAAGATCTGTCCCACCTGGTTAGGATCCTATCTGCAGTGTCCCATTTCCTCTCTGGCCAGCTGGCACCTCCTGGTGTGCTGAGCCTCCCAGCTGTCCAATCAAGACTTCCACCTTCTGGTGTTTGGGGATTCAGTAAAGCTGGAACATTGCTTCCATTCGGGTCCAGAATTCTCCCAGGCTGGATCCATTGGGGTCGGTGGGGTCCCCTGTGTACTGTGGGAGCCATGGGGACCCGAAACAGTAGAGCATTGTGAGGGGGTGATCACTGGTCCCCTCTTCATTACCATCAGCAGAATGGGAGCCGCTTGCCATTTTGGAGGATATCTGTGGATACATGGACCTGCTTTGGGCTCCTTTTATAATCCTGCTTGCAGCACCAAGTTGTGTTGACTGGACTCAGTAGGGTGGTTCATCTCTTCTGGTTAAGGAGAGGCAGGTACAATGGTTCCAGGTACAACCAGATAGCTTTTTATTGCAACAGTTACTTGTTCCACTGGAAAAGGAAGGGGTTAGGTGATTGCAATATATGGCCAGGCACTACAGTGATTGTCATGCACAATGCAATATTTAGTGACGTAAGGCCACTATACAAGTCTAAATTCAGTGATTAAAAAAACAGTTATAGCATCAATACGCATATACCTCTAAAAGGGTCACCTAGTGCCCTACATCTACAAATGTCAATAATACTGACTTTACCAATACCCCACCATCTTGGCCAATGATAGTTAGAAAGAAAACACCAGTTTATAGTCTGATAGTCCAACAGGAGGAGCAGTCTTTTTGGTGCGGTGCAGGTAGTTGCTAGCTAGCTTCGAAGAATGGGTACAGTACCTTGGTGACCAATCAGTATCAATGGCCAGCAGGAAGACTGAGGACAACAGGCTAAAGAAGATGAAGGGGATGCAGAAGACAAATGATGAAGGCTGGTCCAGGAGCTGAAGATGAAGGGGGTGGAAGGATGGAGGATGGTCGAGGCGATGTCCTTCTGTCATGATGGGGGGTCCTCTAGAAGGCTGCTGATGAGTTGAACCCAGCTGAAGAAGGAAGCTATGGCCACCTCGAAAAAGCAAAATAAAAATGAGGCAATTTTTTAATCGCGTACTGTGGAGAGAACCTCACTATCATGAGCCAGGGTGGCTCCTAGGCTGACTACACTGGGGGGCTAACTATCTTTGTGCTAGCTACTGCAGTCTTTGATATCTTTGGAGTCATTGGCAGGCTGGGCAGAGAGCACTAGATGCTTGGCCAGGCAGAAGGAAGGTGGCCCCTGGATTCAGGGCCACAGGCAGTTGCAGTCTGTCATAGGATGATTAGTTGGTTCAGGCGGTAGGACTACCATAGTTGGGCAGTCTGTCCATTTCCCCATGGCATCAGCTCAGGCTGGGGGAGAAAAAAGGACTGAAGCAGCTAGTTGCAGTTGGGGATGGGGCAGGCAGTTCAAGCCCCTTACAGAACAGTCCAGGAACCAACTAGTAAAGCTGTGGGGCAAGCAAGTTTCCACCCCAGTGCAGGTAGCTGTCTTTAGTGGTTGCAGGGCAGACAGTTAAGGCCCTGCTGTGGTTTCAGTTGGACTCCGGGGCAAATGGTTCAGTCCAGTGGGGTCAATAATGCCCCAGGGTGCAACCCAGGAACACACACTGCACGTGGCAATTATATAACAACACTTTCCTTTTACCAGGTACTGGATTTACCTTGTGGCGAGGGTCCGGGTGATAGGCAGCACAGTGCAGGCCCAGCCATCCCCTCAATCCACAGGTTAAACTGGCAAGCAGTCTAAGGAAAATGGGGTGGCCAATGGGGTGCTTGGGGCTCCCACTGAGGAGGCTAGGGCCTCTGGGCTAACCTTCCTTGGAAATGGGATGCTGGCCCTTTAAATCCTGAAGAGGTCCCTTTCCTCTTCGCAGGCATGGTGGGGGATTTACATAGGCCTGGATCCTACCTTTTGCATATGTGGGGGAGCAGCTGGGCTGTACAGTGTGCCCAGATTTAGCTCTGCCCCTAATAAATATTCCCCTTTTAGCTATACCCTACCCTTCAGGACCTGGGTGTAGCTCCGCCCCTCCTACTTCCAATATGAGGGCACTTGGTCTTGGCCTGCCTCTGCCCTCTCTGCTGTGGCTTTGGCTGCCTCTCCCTCCCTGGGGTGCTGTTTGGCACTAACCCTAAACCCTGGGGCTCATGCCACACGATGCCCCTACTTTTCCTTTTGTGGGGTGCCTTGCCCACTTGTCTTTTCCTTTTCTCTTTCTCTGGTGCCCTTGTCCCTCCAGCAGCACTGCTGGTGCTAGCAAAATAACTTTGGGGCTTACAGCCCACTTACCTCTGGGCCCGGGCCTCCAGTTGCTGCCATGTTCATTGGTGGAGTTATAGTGGGGGCAGGGAAGTCATGCTCCAACACGGCATTGTTGCTGTCTGCCTGTGGCTGTGAGGTGGAACTAAGCATCATGGGTGGTTATTCCCACCTGGACGCACTTTGCTGCCGCACCTTGTGGTCCTTTTCCCAAAGCAGTTCACTTTTCCAATGCGGCATGGACTACCAAAGAGCAGGGAGTCCGAGACTGCCAAAGCACTGTAGGCACTTGATGCAGGACAGGGGGATGTGGAAAAGAGAACTCACAGGGACCCACCCCACTAGCCACCAGTGAACTAGCCAGGCACCACCCAGATCAGCTGGGAGGGAGTGGAATCAGCATGGGCTGGGCTGGGCAGGCTCCAACATGGAGAACCAGACAGGGGGGGGAACAAAATAAACTAAAATAAGGTCAGCAGCTGTCTTACTTAGCCTATTGATCTTTATGCCAGTTGTTTGTTGGGTTTCTTCGCTAGACTCTTCTGCTTGTTCTGCAGCACAGTCCTGTACTGACTACATGGCAGGTGCTTTGGATGCATTGTTAGGCTTTGCTCCCACACCCTGTGGCTGATCTTTTCAAGGGTTCCCCATCAGGTCCAAGAGAGATTCAGACACAATTCGAAGTAAGTTTAGCTTTGGTAGCTCAATTTAATTCAATGTTTTTCTAAAAGGAACCCATCATCTGGTTGCACAGCACTATCTTGAAATGGCCATAATTGCTCAGGCTCCACAGCACCCCCCCCCCATGATTTTAACTTCTGGCTGCAGTGCTGCTCAAAGCTATTGTGATCTCATTAATAGTGTGCAAGTTGCTCTCTGATTGGTTCAGTATGCACTGTGATGCACCCAACAGGGCAAGATATTGTCTGTGATGTCCCCAGCTCTCAAAATAATATGATATTGGGTTGGCCCAGTAGCACAGAGGGCTAAGATGCTGGTAGCATCTCACCTCTCAGCATGCCATGACCTGAGTTCAGGAATGAGCTTGGGTTGCCAGGGATCATGGGGGGGAGGGTTGGAAGAGGATCCAGCAGCTGTCTGGCAGCTCTACTCTCCTGGACTGGGGTGGAGAGTCATCTAGTAGCACAAAACTCAGGAGTCTGATGAAAGTCAGGTGGCTGGAGGGGGCTGGCAGTTCCAGAGCATATGCATGCCTCCATGTGGATGCATCCTCCATGTTTGACATAGCTCTTGGGGGAGAGAACTATGGTGGAAAATGGAAAGTGATCAGGCTTCATAAAGACCTGCCTGAGGTGCCATGGCCTGCCCTACCAATCCAGTGGTAAGGGGGGGACTTCTGGATGAGAGCCAGTGGGGGAGACTGCACTCACCCCTGGCCCCAATGTGGGGGGGAACCAGGGGGTAAAATACCTTCCCAGAAGGAGAGAGGCAAACAGATACTTTATTAGAAGAAGGTGGTCTCATTTAAGTGAAAAAAAAGAAGACAGTCACTGTGTGTTTCTCTGAGGAAGGGGCTGTATCAGCTTAATTTACTGAGTCAGAGCAGAGGGTGAATCTAATTGGGGGTGTGGCTTAGCAGCTTAGGAGTACAAAAGCAGGTATCTCCAATTACAGCTTCCTGCTGTTTTTGACAGAGGATAACTTTGGTTTCAGAGCGAGAAACAGCAGTCTAGAACTACAGATTTTTTACTGATAAATTACTTCTGTCTCAGCAGTAGTCAGTGCCTGTTTGGATTAAGTAAACATATACATTATTAGAAGAAGGGGGTCTCATTTAAGTAAACAAAAAAAGAAGAAAGTCACTGTGTGTTTCTCTAAGGAAGGGGGCTGTATCAGATTAATTTACTGAGTCAGAGCATAGGCTGAATCTAAGTGGGGGTGTGGTTTAGCAGTTTAGGAGTACAAAAGCAGGTGTCTCCAATTACAGCTTCCTGCTGTTTTTGACAGAGGATAACTTTGGTTTCAGAGCAAGAAACAGCAGTCTAGAACATACAGATTTTTTACTGATAAATCACATCTATCCCAGCAGGAGTCAGTACCTGTTTGGATTAAGAAAACATATACTTTATTAGAAGAAGGGGGTCTCATTTTAGTAAAGAAAAAAGAAGAAAGTCACTGTGTGTTTCTCTGAGAAAGGGGGCTGTATCATCTTAATTTACTGAGTCAGAGCAGAGGGTGAATCTAATTGGGGGTGTGGCTTAGCAGCTTATGAGTACAAAAGCAGGGGTCTCCAATTACAGCTTCTTGCTGTTTTTGACAGAGGATAACTCTGGTTTCAGAGCAAGAAACAGCAGTCTAGAACTACAGATTTTTTACTGATAAATCACTTCTATCTCAGCAGGAGTCAGTACCTGTTTGGATTACACAAACATATACTTTATTAGAAGAAGGGGGTCTCATTTTAGTAAAGAAAAAAGAAGAAAGTCACTGTGTGTTTCTCTGAGAAAGGGGGCTGTATCAGCTTAATATACTGAGTCAGAGCAGAGGGTGAATGTAATTGGGGGTGTGGCTTAGCAGTTTAGGAGTACAAAAGCATGTGTCTTCAATTACAGCTACCTGCTGTTTTTGACAGAGGATAACTTTGGTTTCAGAGCAAGAAACAGCAGTCTAGAACTACAGATTTCTTTTTACTAATTGCCCTCCTTCCCACCCCTCCACCCTCCCACCCAAAGCCAGTTCTAGTTTTATAGTCACTGGATTTGACTGACAACAGGAACTTCCTGTTTGGCAGTAGGAAGGGAAGGATCACTGAGTCACATTAGTTTCATCAACCTTGAAGTAACCTAAAAAATAACTCTTTCTCAACACCCCGGCTGCTGGAGGTCTGAATCCAAGCACAGAAGAAGTAGACTACTGAAGACTACAGGAAGTTCCTGTCCCAGAACAGGAAGGGTGAGAGTTGTAAGGGCACATTGACAGTAGGAAAATAAGTGTAAAAAATACATATAGGGAGGAGACAGTAAGCATACAAAGCAACAGGAGAGGGGACACAAAATAAGTCAGGATGGGAGTGGTGCAGTGCAATGGCTGTGAGGCAGCAGTGTTCCAGGAGACATTCTGGAGGCTGCGATGCTGCCTTGTTTGCAGGCACCTCTCTGGTCTGAGGGAGGAGGTTGCCATCTCCAGGCTGACCTGGCTAGGATTTGTGAAACCTCTTCCCCCACCCAGGGACCACCAGGGCCACCACCGTTACCTCAGAGTTTGCCAAGAAAGAGGAGCGGTTGGACCAAGGTGAGCTCAAGGAGGGAGAGGGTGGTGGAACAAAGGTGCATCCCTCCAGTTGTACCTCTCCACAATTCATATGCTGCTCTGGCAATGAGTGGTTCCTCTATGGAGGCACCTGCAGTGGAGACCAAGGAGGATGCTGGGAACCTCCACAAAGGAGACCCACAGGAGGGTGGCACAAGACCCCACAGGGGAAGGAAACAACTCCTGGTGGGGGACTCAATCATTAGGGGGGTAAAAGTGGGGGAGGAAGGGGGATAGGGAGGTAAGGTGCCTGCCTGGCACCACGGCTCGGAGGGACAGTAAGCAAATCCTCAGGATCACAGGAGCAGCTGCATGAGACAGGGAGCTGAATGTCATTGTCCACCTAGGGACAAATAACCTGGTTGTGAATGGAATCAGAGCAGTGCAAGAGGAGTTTGCGGAGTTGGGGAGGGGCCTTAGACAAGTAGCATGTAAGGTAACCTTCTTGGAGGTGCTACCTGTCTATGGCAAGGATGATGCTAAGGTATTCTGCACCATGGAATTCAATAAATGGTTGAAAAACTGGTGTGGAGTGCAGGGTTTGGACTTCATTAGGGACTGGGGAGCCACCTGGAGGGATGCAGGCTTATACTGGTGTGATGATCTGCATCTGTCCGGGGGGATCCAGCATCCTAGGTGACAGGTTCAAATGCTTTACTGGCAAGCATTTAAACTAGCCAAGGTAGGAGTATGAAAAGGAGCAGGGAAATCCCAGCCTCCCCCCTCAAAAGTTAGTAGTTAGAGAGGTAAACACCAAGGTAGAGAAGTCAGTAGGGAGCAGGACAGGGATAAATGCAGAAAAAGGCAGTAAGGACAGGGATGAGGCTAAAGAGGTAAAGCCATAAAAAATAAATGGAAGGTGATGAGTACCAATGCCCGTAGTCTGTGTAACAAGCTCCCTGAATTAATGGCCTTGATGGAAGAGGGATGCCTGGATATTGTGTCAGTCACTGAAACATGGTACACAGAGAACCATGACTGGGATGTCAACATACCAGGATACACAGTCTACAGGAGGGACAGGGTGGATAAAAGAGGAGGAGGAGTAGCTCTCTTTATAAGGGAAGGGATTAAAGCAACAGAACTAAAGAGTAAACAGGAAGTTGATCAGTCACTACGGGTCACCCTGGAGACAGGAAATGGCACCACAATCTGCATGGGGGTTGTGTACAGACCCCCATCTCAGGGGGAGAAAATGGACAAGGAAATGATAGAAGGCATCCTTAAAATGGCAGAAAAAGGGGAGATATTGCTGATGGGGACCTGAATATGCCAGATGTTAACTGGAGTACCTTTTCTGCAGGCACATCCAAGAGCAGGGTCATTCTTGATGCCCTACAGGGGGCATGCCTCAGACAGCTAGACTGGAACCCACTCAGGAGGGAGCAATCTTAGACCTGGTACTCTCAAATGTGGAAAGAGAAAGGATCTCAGATTTAGAAGTGGGTTGCCATCTGGGAACAAGTGACCACCAAACAGTGTGGTTCACAGTAAACACAGCCATAGAGTCAAGCCATACAAAAACAAGAGTATTGGATTTTAGGAAGGCTGACTATGGGAAACTGAGAAAGTGCCTCAGAAAAGCACTAGCAAATGGGCAAGAAGGAGGGGTGGAGGAACAATGGGGAATAATCAAAGCAGCCATCGCAGAGGCAACAAGCCTTAGTGTGAAGCAAATCAACAAAACAAAATGAAGGAAAAAAACACTATGGTTTTCAAAAGAGGTGGCAGGAAAAGTTAAGAAGAAAAGGATAGCATTCAGGAAATATAAGGAAACACAGAAGGAGCAGGACAGAGAACTTTATCAGTTAAAGCAGAAGGAGGCAGGGAAGGCAGTCAGAATAGCAAAGGCACAAACTGAGGAAAAGATAGCCAACTCTGTTAAGAAGGGGCATAAAACCTTTTATAGGTACATTAGGGAGCAAAGAAAGACCAAGGGAGGGATACAGAGATTTAATAAAGGGGAGGGAATGTGGGCAGAGGGTGACAGTGAAAAAGCAGGGATACTGAACGAATATTTCTGCTCAGTATTCACAATGGAAGATGAGGGGGAGGTACCTAAACCAAACAAGAGAGAAACTCTGAATAGGTGGGTTGATACCAGTCCATTCACAGGAGAAAGGGTTTTGAAAGAACTCTTGAAACAGGGTGGACAAAGCAATGGGGCCTGATGGGATTCACCCAAGAATTCTAAAAGAACTAAGGGTAGAACTAGTAACACCACTGACTACTCTCTTTAACAAATCATGGGATGATGGGGTGGTACCTGAGGACTGGAGGATGGCAAATGTGATTCCACTTCACAAAAGTGGGAGCAGGGCAGAGGCAGGAAACTATAGACCAGTTAGTTTGACTTCACTGGTAGGGGAAAATAATGGAATCACTTCTGAAGGAAAGAATTGTTGAGTACCAAGAGACCAGTTTTTCTGGGTACAGGACCCAAGGCAGCATAGTTTCTCAGTAGGAAGGTCATGTCAGATGAACCTAATAGCTTTCTTTGACTGGGTGACCAAAGTAATAGACCGGGGAGGGACTGTGGATATGGCCTACCTAGATTTTAGCAAGGCATTTTACACAGTCTCACACAAAAGATTAATATACAAGTTAGCCAGCCTTGGAGTGGGTCCCAAGGTGGTAGCCTGGATAAAAAAACTGGCTGGACAACAGGACGCAAATGGTAATAGTAAACGGAGTCCACAGTGAAGAAAGGAGGGTAACTAGCGGGGTACCGCAGGGTTTGGTACTGGGACCGGTCCTCTTTAATGTCTTTATAAGTGACATTGGAGAGCACCTGGAAGGAATGGTATGTCTCTTTGCAGATGACACAAAGAGCTGCAGCAGGGTTGCTACACAAGGTGGGGTGGAAAAAATGAAAAGGGTCTTGGCAATGTTGGAGGAATGGTCAAATATGTGGCAGCTCAGATTCAATGCAAAGAAGTGCAAGGTAATGCATCTGGGAAACAAAAACCCAGGGGAAGAGTACACAATGGGGAGTGAGTTAATAACAACAAAAAAAATTGAAAGAGACCTAGGATTAATTATATCAGATGACCTAAAGGTGGGTAAGCAATGTGAGACGGCAGCAAGGAGGGCTGGGAGGATACTGGGATGCATAGGGAGAGGCATCACCAGTAGAAAACAGGAAGTTGTTATCCCTCTGTACAGACAGTTAGTGAGACCCCATCTGGAGTACTGCGTGCAATTCTGGAGACCCCATCTCTGCAAAGACATAGACAGAGTGGAGGCTGATCAGAGGAGGGCAACCAAAATGGTGCAGGGTCTGCACCAGAAGACATATGAAGAGAGACTAAAGCAGCTTAATATGTATACCCTCGAGGAAAGGAGGGAGGGGGGACATGATAGAAACTTTCAAGTATCTCAAGGGAATTAACAAAGTACAAAAGGGTAGTATCTTTCAGAAGAAGAGATGTGCAAGAACAAGGGGGCACAATTTGAAGATAGAGGGGGACGGCTCAGAGGTAATGTTAGAAAGTATTTTTTCACAGAGAGGGTTGTGGATGCATGGAAAAGCCTTACTGAGGAGGTTGTGGAGTCAGGAACAGTGGGAGAATTCAAGAATGCATGGGACAGGCATAAGGCAATTCTAGTGGGGGGTAGGAGGAAGTAAGCTGTTGATTAACTAGAATCTGCAGCTTATCCATCAGGTAGGGAAATGGGCAGACTAGGTTGGCTAAGCGGTCCTTATCTGCCATCAAACTCTATGTTTCTATGTCTATGTAAAGAAATCTTCCAGTGACCCAGACTGCCTTGCGAACTACAGACCGGTTTCTAACCTGCCCTTTTTGGGCAAGATTATTGACAAGGTAGTCGCGTTGCAGCTTGAAAACTTTCTTACCACCCATGAAGTCTACAATCCTCTCCAGTCTGGTTTCAGGAAGAGGCACAGTACCAAGACAGCATTAGTTTGGGTGATTAATGATCTCCTAATAGTGAGGGATTGGAGGAGCCATTTGATCTTGATCCTCCTTGATCTCTGTGCAGCATTTGACACCGTGGATCAGGGGTGTTGTTGGATTGCCTGCGGCTAATTTGTGGACTGCCGAGGACAGTCCTCAGGTGGTTTCATTCTTTCTTCACAGGCAGGACTCAGAGGGTGGTGTCAGGAATTTTTTCCTTGGCCCCCTTTGCCCTGCCTTGTGGGGTGACACAGGGTTCCATATTGTCCCCCATGTTGTTCACGGTGTACATGCTGCCGTTAGGAGACAATATAAGGCAGTATGGGCTGAGTTCTCACTGCTATGCGGATGCTACTCAGCTCTACATGTCCTTCGAACACGAACAGAATAGTGCGATCTCGGTCTTTAACAACTGCCTTGCTGAGATTTAAGACTGGATGAGTGCTAACTGGTTAAAGCAGAATTCAGACAAGACTGAGATGTTGGTTGTGGACCCAGATCAGCAGGTAGAGAAGTTGACTCCTGGGCAACCCTCTGGCCTTGTGTTAGGGGGTGACCAGATGAGACCTTCTGAACAGGTGCAGAATCTGGGTGTTGTGCTTAATAATGAACTGACGCTAAAAACACAGGTGTCAGTAGTTGTCAAGTCCTCATTTTACCATCTGAGGAACATCACCCGGATAAAGCACCTTGTTCCTCCCGATGACCTTCCAACATTGGTTCACACCTTTGTGTCCTCCCGTCTTGACTACTGCAATGCTCTATACCTAGGGTTACTGGGGGTGGATCTCCGTCACCAGCAGCTGGTGCAAAACGCTGTGGCCGGGTTGTTGACAGGGCTGTCAAGAACTTGCCATGTCACGCCTGTGCTGCACGAACTGCACTGCCTGCCGGTGCGGGTGGAGGATCACCTTCAAGGTCGCGTTGCTGACATATAAGACCCTACACGGACAGAGGCTGGGTTACTTGCAAGATCTCATTCATCCTTACTGCCCCCTCATCCCCTCCGCTCCGCCAACGAGGGATTGCTAGAGGTTCCCAGGGTCCGTCTTCAGACATCAGGTGTTAGGGTTTTTGCTTTTGTAGCCCCAACCCTGTGGAACTCTCTATATCGTCAGATCAGAGAGTGCCTATCTACGAGACATTCAAATCTTCATTAAAAACATATTTATTCAGTTTGGCATTTGGGGATGATATTTAGTTTATTACTGCTGCCTTTTTATTTTATATGTTTTAATTGATTAATAGTCTGTTTTATAATGTACATGCGCTTTGGTATTGGAAAAGCGCTTTATAAATAAAATTTGATTTGATTTGATTTGAAAGGCCTAGCAGCCCTAAAGATAGATAAGGCACTGGGACTGGATGGGATGCATCTGAGGGTGCTCAGGGAACTGACTGAATCCCTGCTAGAACTATTCAATAGCAGATGGAGGTAGTTCTTAAGGACTGGAGGGTGGTAGATGTAGTCTGGCTCCATAAGGTGGGTACAAGAAACAAGCAGGGAACCACAGACCTGTCAATCTTACCTCTGTAGTAGGGAAGCTGATGGAGTCACTGGTCAAAGAGGACCTTGTGGACCACCTGGAGAGAAATGGTCTCCAGGGTAGTAAACAGCATGTGTCTATGGCAGGGAGGTCTTCTCAGAGTAACCTGATAGTTTTCTTTGACTGGATGATGAGGGTATTGGATAGGGGCCGTGCTGTGGATATACTCTACTTCGACTTCAGCAAGGCTTTCAACTTGGTGCCTCACAGATGATTGCTGAAGAAGATGGAGGCTCTGAGTGTGACTAGGGACATAGTAACATGGGCAAGTAACTGGCTAAAGGGGAAGCAGAAGAGGGTTGTGGTTAACGGGGTCAAATGAGAAGAGAGGGCGGTCAAAAGTTGGGTACCACAGGGATCTGTCCTGGGCCCAGTGCTCTTCAGTATGTTCATCGGCGACATTAGAGAAGGACTCTGGGACAGGTTATGTCTCTTTGCAGATGACACTAAGCTCTGTGGAAGGGTGGATAGCAATGTAGGAATTGGTGAAATGCAGAGCGACCTGCAAAGACTAGAGAGGTAGTTTAAGGTTTGGCATCTGAAATTCAGTGCCAAGAAGTGCAAGGTGATGCACCTAAGGAACAAAAACCTCAGAACAGAGTACTGAATGGGTGGAGTAAGACTTAACACTACAGCTGAGGAATGGAACCTGGGAGTTATCATTAGTGACTCCCTCAAACAATCAAGCCACTGCAACAAGGCCAATAATAAGGCAAACAGGATGCTGGGGTATATCAGGAGGGGTATTGACAGCAGATGAAATGAGGACTACTTCTTTATGGATCTTTGGTGAGTCACACCTGGAGTACTGTGCCCATTTCTGGAGTCGTCACCTTAGAAAAGATAAGGACAGGCTGGAGATGGTGCGGCAAAGGGTGACAAAGAAGATTCAGGGCCAACAGGGCAGGTCTTACAAGGACCACCTCAAGGCACTGAACATGTACTCACTAGAGACCAGACAGTATTGGGGAGATATGACAGAGACCTTCAAGTTCCTGAAAGGAATAAACAAGGTGAACTGTGGGGAATTATTTAGCATGAATAACAGTTCAAGGTCACAGGGGCACTGTGAGAACTGACTGAAGGGAGATTCAAGAGGGATATAAGAAAGTATTATTTTACAGAAAGTGTGGTGGAGCCATGGAACAGTCTACCTGCTGAGCTGGTGGATGCCAAAAACCATTAATAGTTTCAAGCACAGAGTAAAGGGTATAGGGGTCACTCAGGGTGACAGCAACAGGGAAATCAATAGGGTTTGGATAGGGAGGGCTAGTACCATGTATGGATAATAGGTCCTGAGGTTAGATAGGGAATCATGGGCAGACTAGCTGGACCATCAGTCTTTTTTTGCCATTATTGTCTATGTTTCTATTTGGAAGGGGAATGGGTGGCTGGGAAGGAATAATCTATGCTAAGAAATTCCAAGTTAAGGAATCTTGGGACAGACTGTAGGGACTGTTCAGGTCTTTTTCTGTACTTCTGTTTTTCTGTTTCTATATAGGATGGTTGGTTCATTTACTCAGCTGCATGGCCAATGACTTGGAGGGCATGTGTGTAGTCTGGGACTCCAGGACAGGCAGCTTGAATGCAGAGTAAATGCAGAGCAGCTGTGGCTGATTGAAACAGTCATTGAGTGAAAATATAAATAAAGCCTTTGGGTGCCGATATGTTTTCTCCCCCAGTATCAGGTGAGTGGTCAGGGGACACTATTGCCAGCCAATTGGCTAAACAGCACCATGAGTGCCAGCACGGATGTGAACTGAAGCCTATTGGGAAGTACTGGCAGCATGAAGCATTAGCAAATCTGAGCGACTGTGTAACTTGTGATGCAGTTTTATACCCAGCATGACTTGAGCCAATGAGGAGCTGCACTTGTGATCAGGTAAGTTTGACCACACCAATATAGACTTAGTCTGCATTTTGCTACGAGAAGAAAGGAGCCAGCTCCTGGAGCTGCATGTGTATGTAAAAGCAGATCCTGGCTTTGTGATTGATTGATTGATTCATTCATTCATTCATTCATTCATTGACTGATTGACTGACAGACAGACAGATATGAAAACTGGCTACCAGGAAAGGCACACTGAACCAAGGCTCATTTCCAGGTGCAACCTGGGGAGAGGGAAAGGGGAATACAATAAATCATACACGGTAGTATTGAAGCTTTCCACAAAATGAAGTGCAGACAGTGAATAATACCACAGGGCCCAAACAGGTGACAAGGCTGAGACTATGAGCAATACCACAGCCCAGTGTAGCTGATAATAACAGGCTGAATAAGCATTGGTCAGTGCCGAACATTTGCTTGCATATGCTGTGTAGTTGCTGTGCATAGATAACACAAAGGCAAACAATAACAAGAGTTATAACAGTGAAATTGTCTTGACTGGGAAACCTTGACACACGTGTTAACCCCTTGTGAGGGACAGCTCCTTGGCCCCCCACAAGGTGTTGTGTGTATGTCAGAATACTGCTCTGTCCCTCCCCTGGCTGGGACCAGTGCTACATACCGCAGCACTTTCCAGACAGCCTCAGCCCATTCAGCTGACTCACCGATCTTACTCCCAAACTCAGGTCCCTGGCATGGGAAGGCATTGTGGTTTCCACTGGGCTAACAGCGGTCCCTGCAAACATGACTTCATTTTTTTTGTGACATTTTGAACCCAAAATTTCATCACAGTCTTTTTATGATCCACCCCTTCTCAACATGACAGGTGTCGATTATAAAATACTGTAAAACTTGACATTTTCACTGTCAAATCATTTTTGTTGTTTTCACTGAAGCACTAATTTGCGTAGAAATAAAGTTTAGCTAATTAGTGATATGATCAACTTTTCCATTATAGTTAATATGGTGCTAATAACGTAGGGTTAAATTAAATTTGTGCAGTTATAGTTGTGTGTGTGCCCTAAAATTACTATGCTGGACAAAACATCATTTCGTGCCACAAGTACAAATACAGATGTTGGCCAGGATTTGAAAAATGACATGTCACATTCATGAGGTGGTGTGAACAAATGGCTATGTTAACAATTTGCTGGAAAATCAAAAAGGGAGTGAATCATTTTCCAGAATTTGGCTGGGGAGTTATGATTGTTTTGGAGGTTGGCCTTAAAATAAAGGGATTTGGCTGTATGGACGGCCTTTGTGCAAGTGTTTCTAAGCATCCTGTAAGACAGGATGTCACACAGGGAGAGGGATAATTTGTACCGTGCCCATGCTTGATCACGGGTCTTGCACAAATCAATGAGATAATAGGTGATCCAGGAGTGGTGGGAGGACGGAACCCTGGACTTCCTGGTGGGGGCATGCTTGTCCCAGACAGAAGTAAATTTCAAGTGAAAGAGGGAGAGGACCACGTCAGTGTCTGGGGCAGAGAAAATGGGGGTCCAATCAGTTGCTGTCAGGTCTCTCAAAAAAGTGTCTTTGTTCAGTGACCCAAGGGATGTGGACCAGTTGTACTTGGGAAAGAAGGGAGGGTGTCAGAATTTCCTGACATAAAATATTATGTAGTGGTCACTAAAAGACCCCAATGAAGATGAGTAAGATGGAGGGAAAGGAAAGTGTGGCAAGGAGATACTCATGGGAGGAGTGTACAGACTCCCTGAGGGTGATGGTGCAGGAGAATCTCTGCCAGACAAAGAGGGCATCACCACCACCATGTTTGCACCTGTCCTACCTGAAAAGGTGTTAGTCAGGAAGAGCCAGGCTAGAGTCAAGAATTCTGGAGGAGAGCCAGGATTCAGTGATACAGAGGAGGTCAGGAGACTGTTCTAGAATATGTGTTGAATTGTAATATTTTTTTATTTGATAACAAGGTAAATTCTCAAATCAAGGGTACTGCAATGGGTGCCACATGCGCCCCTTTAAGAGTAAATTTGTTTGTAGAGAAATGGGAGGGCGAAACAGTATTAAATAAAGAGGTAAATCCATTTTTTGAAAATGTGGTAATCTGGAAATGTTTAATCGATGACATTTTAGTTGTCTGACAAGGAAGCCTGACAGATTTTGTTCAATTTATAGAATGGCTTCACAATACAACCACTCACTTCAGGTTCACCTATCAGATAAGCCCATAATCCATTACCTACCTAGATCTCAGACTAACAAAAAATGAAGAAGGTAATATTGAGAGTGACATCTATAGGAAAGGGGTGGATGGCAACACAATTCTATTAGCCAGTAGCTGCCATCCACCCCATGTGGCAAAAAATATCCAGAGGGGGGACAGTTCCTGAGAACAAGATGTAATTGCTCCACAATGGAGACATTTGAAAAGGGAGCAACAGAATTACCAACAAGGCTCTTAGAAAGCGGATATAAAAAAGAAATGATTTATGTGGCAAAAATGAAGCTAAGAAGAAATAGGGATGATTTCCTCCAGCAAAAACCAGATAATGAACTGGAGGATGGCAGATTTAATTTTGTCACCAGTTTTTCTTCACAAGCCAGGGATGTAGAAACCATTATCAATAAATGTTAGCATGTTCTCACAACTGATGCAGGCTTCAGGGATTTGGGTAAGATAAAACCAAGGATGTGCTACAAACGTGTCCCTATACTTAGGGATTTCTTGGTACTTAGCCACTTTAAAAATAACACCACACAGAAAATGTGGCTTAACCAAATAAATGGGTGTTTTAAATGCAATAGATGTATCTATTCTGAGCACATAGAACAGAGAAAAGAATTTACAAGTTGCAATACAGAAAGAAGCTACATGGAAGACCTGGGTTAGTGAAGGGGTAATTTACCTAGCCACATGCCTGTGTTCTGCTTTCTATGTGGAAAAAACCATCCAAGCTTTCAAGATTAGGGTAGGTAAGCACGTTAGAGTCATCAACAATAGAGATATTACATATGCAACAGCAATACACATTGTGAATGCATCTGACAGTGAAACACATGGCTTTAAGTTTATAGCCATAGATAAGGTTTGCCGGAATCCCAGAGGTGGGGACTTTGAAAACTTGATGCTCCTGGGGGAGCATTTTTTGGATCCTTACGCTCAAAGCAAATAAATATCCTGGCTTAAACACACAATTACTGTAGACGTCCGACCATATCTGAAGAGAAAGAATAGATACTAATCTATTCTATATCACTGTATTGACCAACAGGGTATTGCCCTTGCTCTGTTTTCTCCCATATTCCCCTTTATCTTGGTTCGCTTTACTAACTAGGCAATGAAAATTATATATATATATATATATATATATATATATATATAATTTTGCTGTAGGATATATATATTTATACAACAAATGTTTGGGATAAATGTACAGATAAAACTTGTATCTCAGGCATCCAGTGAAGATATCATTGATATCTCCATGTTCCTATACGTATAGTGATATCTCCATGTTCCTATACGTCATGGAGATATCTCTATGTTCCTATACGTCATCCAAACAAAAGTGAAACTACACTTTCCATTGCAGTCCTACTCTCTACAGCCTAAGCTGTTTCTCCCACCACAGCGTACACACCCCTGGCATTTAGTTGACCCAACAAATATTTTTAACAAATAACTCTATAGCATTATCTGGTTGATCCTGCCACTCCGTGTTTCAGTAATTGAAAATAACACTTTCACTTTCCCTCTTGAAATGTAGCATGACCCGGTATAAAGTAAGAAACAGAATGAACTCCGAGTGATTTACATCTGCTCAGTTCGCCGTAACATACCAAACAGCCTCCTGTACGTTACTTCACTGAAGAGCGTCGACAGTACTGTGAGTGAAGGTGAGTGAGTCGAAGAAGAAAGAAATGAGAGCCAGCGCTAAGCACACTCTCGCCTCATTTCTTTCTGCTGTTCTGAAGCTGCCAACTCACTCACTCTCTGCACTCACAGTACTGTCGGCAGCTTCTTGCATAAAATTGAAGTAAACGATAGGGAAAAAACAATTTTGAGTATGTTTGGCAGACTGACTGGTGTCGTGTAAATCACTGGGAGTTCATTCTATTTCTTACTTTATAGGCTCGGTCACGCTACATTTCAAGAGGGAAAGTGAAAGTGTTATTTTCAATTACCAAAGCACAGAGTGGCAGGATCAACCAGATATGTTTTAAAAATGTTATTTATTTGAAAATAATGGCAAGATCAACAACTTAAAAATTAAGATATACACAAAACTTTAAACTGGCAGGATCAACCACAGTTTTTTTCAAGTAACATCTCATCTGTTGGGCATATACCATACATAGGACTTTCTATTGTATGTGGCCCCAAACATTTGTTTGTATAAACAGAATGTGACATGACCTGAGTGAAGATATCATATTTATCTTCACTCAAGGCCAATGACATCAAGATATCTCACTCGTGGCTTCGCCACTCGTGAGATATCATGATATCATTGGCCTCTCGTGAAGATAAATATGATATCTTCACTCAGGTCATGTCATATCCCATATATTATATATATATATAGAGAGAGAGAGAGAGAGAGAGAGAGATGTATTTATGACACACAGAATGCAGTTTTAACTTTATTGTATATTATATTTATCCTTCTAGGTACATCACCTGGTACAGACTTCCACTATTTTCTCCCTCTTTCCCCTTCCCCTCCCCAACCCCTTCTTTATTTGCTGCTTCACCCTTTTTCTATTTCATGTTTCAACATTACAGTAATACTATTACTGTCTCTATCGGATTTCAGCATGTATTTTATTATTAAGAATCACTTGTGAATGGTTATGTTTTCGTTCTAATCTTTATGTGAATACCACATTGCCTTCTTGGCACTGAATGTGTTAATGCACCTATTGTTTATGAAGGCACTTTAGGTTTGAATTTTTTAC
Organism: Neoceratodus forsteri; assembly: GCA_016271365.2. Classification (NCBI taxonomy): domain Eukaryota; kingdom Metazoa; phylum Chordata; order Ceratodontiformes; family Ceratodontidae; genus Neoceratodus; species Neoceratodus forsteri. The sequence goes on from CM057451.1 coordinate 767,302,253, forward strand.
CCAATGAAAAGACACTATTACGGACAGTGTCATATGGTCACATGATGGGGTTTTAACTTTAAATTGTAGTTGTTTGTACTGAATACCTAGCCTTTGAAAAAGAACACCTTTAGTCTAAAACATGTCAGGTGGGGTTCCTGTCTTTCTTACTTGGAATGAATAAACACAGCTTTATGTGAGAACTCTGAGTCCTCGTTGAATCCTTGCGACCCTCTTATGGGTCTAGTGTGCGCTCAAAACCCTTATGGTCAGAGGTCAGGAGACTGTTGCTCAACCTATACTTTGAGGAGATCCAGTTTAGGGAGGAGGCTCCTAGCATTGAGGTGGACAATGTTAAGTCCAATCAAAACAGAAAGAACTCAACAATCCTTGTCAAGCACAAAATGTGCATATACCGCCAGATTTCTTCTGTAAAAGATTTATTGTGGTGAAAACAAGCAATATATCCTGGTGTAGCCTGAGGAGACTACCACAGATCAACATTTCACACTCAAACTGAGTGCTTTGATAAGGTGTAGAGCACCCCCTTCTGACCATATTTATACATTACATTTAATTAACTTTCAGCACAAAAAAGCATGAGGAATGCACACAAAACAATTTAGCTTAATTCACCACATCTGTGCTTCATTCTGCAGTCCTAAATCCAAATATATATGTATTAGCTTATTGTGGCATGACATTTATGTCCACTATAATCTATATATGTGCCAATAGGATTGGACATGTTTACAGCAATATAAATATTTTTCCAACAGATTCCTAGAAACTATATTTGGAAGGCTCTGCCTATAGTTTGATGGACAATCAGCCAGCCACTCCCACTTCCTGAGCTATATAAGCAGTTCCCCTCAGACTCTTTCTGAAGCACTTTTTCTTTGCTGGCCGGAAGCTCTGTCCGTTTGCTCTGTGCTTGGCTGGGGCCTGCCCCAACCCCCTGCCCGCTGTTTCTTTCTGTTGGACTCTCATGCTTTGTTCTTCTGCTTCTGGTTTGTATTTATGCCTCCGACTTGTGCTTCCTTTATTTCCTCCCTGTTTGTTCTCTGTTTGTGTCTTTGTTTTGTTTTCTTTTGGGGGGTACCAATTGTCCTTCCATTGCTTGCTCTTACTGTTTGGCTTTTGTTTTGCAGCCCCTGCTACTGTTTTATTTACTTCCATTGCTATTGTACCCAGTGCTGTGTTTTTACACAATCCAATGCTCCCCATGTTATCAAGTCTGATTGTTTTCACCTGATTCAAGCTCATGCTATTCCCTGTTTTGTATATGCTCCTCCTGCACCTTGCTATGCAGTTCAATCTTGCTTTCCCTGTTCATACACTCCTGTGTGTTTCAGCTCACCCCTGGCTGCTCCATGTTGCATACTTGAGTAATTTCACCTGACTCAGATTTATTCTGACCCTAGCTATACAACTCAATCATGCTCATTTGCTTGCTGCATTGCAGTTCTTTGCACTGCCTGGTTACGCCTGCTTCAGAAGCATTATGTCTCCTTATGTCATTGCAGTTTTGTGCTCCATTCAGATTGTTCACTTGTGCTATTTCCCTGTTGGTATACTACTGTTTCACTCTGGGGTCAGCTGAAGTTCCTACTGAGGCTGTTAAACTAGCTTTAATATCTACATGTGGTTCTCGACCCTTCCATTATTTACTTGTTTGTCCTATGGCAGGGACTGCGACATGTTTGGGGAGTCATGGCCCCATGTGGCTAATTATTTCTGTTCTAACTCCTGCCTCACCACCAAAAATCCTCAAAGTATTTGTTACTTTGATTTGGCTTTTACATGCCTGGCTGTCTTGCCCCACTATCATGCTGCCCCCATTTATGTTTATGTCCCATCATTGCAACTATGTTTTGCAGACCTGTGTGTCTGTCTGCCTGTTCCTGTTGCTTACTGACCCATGTGCTGGTCCAATTATTGTTATGCTTCCCTGTGCAATTACCCTGCTTTACTGAACTATGTCTGGATCAACCCCTGATTTATGCCATCGTTGCTCACTGCTCCCTGCCATCTGCCCAAGTCTCAGCACTCACTGCTTATTCAGCTCCTCAGTAGTCCCTGGGCAAGCCATCTCTAGCATTCTGGTGCTTGGTCTCCCTGCAGCCAATGGTCTCGCTCTGCACCAGGAGTCTGCAGCTTGGGCATATGAAGCCTGGGGTGGGGTCCTTCTCACCTGGCCCATAGCTGGGAATGTCCTCACTGCAGGTGGACCTTAAGTCATCAACCATACCAACGGCACCCCAAGTTGTAGTATTGATGACTCAGCCATGAAGGAAGGTTACAGTGATTTCCTTTAGCTCCAGTGTTCCACTTTAATGTAGTCTATTGGCTCTAGTGGTTCCTGGGCAAAGCACCTTCACCGCATTCTCCCCACGTCCCCCTCAGGTTCACCTGTTTTGTTTTTGTTTTTTGTTTTTTTATTTTGCCTTGGTAGGCCGGGTGCATGCCTGGGGGGGTTGCTGCTTTCCTCCTCCCGCCTTGAAGGTGGTTTGTTGCAGAGCAGTCTGGCTCACTACCCTCCATGGCATTCCTGTTAGAATGATAGAGTGAGAGTTTCCCTCTAAATTGGAATATTTTTCCATCTTTTCTTGTTTGGGGCTTTCTAAATTGCAGTAGCAGAGCTGTCACTAACTAAATTATCCCACGCCTGGAGGGATGGCGACCTAGGCCTTGGATCCCCAGAGATTTCCTCCTCAAAGGGTTTTTTTTCTCTCCTCCCTGCCAAAGGTCATAATACCTAGCTAGTAATTCCTAGTTCCATTAGTTAGGATCCGCTGTTGGATGGAGGGGGATGGTGTCCCTTCTTGGACATTCCCTTTCTCCTTAGGAAGTCCCCTCTCCCCTTTCCAACCCATCAGACTCATCCCATGGCTTCCCTGTTTTCTCATTGCATGATCAAGCTGCCTCATGTTTATTTATTACCAGGCTCACAACTCCTGATGTTTATATATATCTTACTACTTCCTTAAGTTGCTATAAACGTCATACTATTGCTTCTTTTTGGGGGATTCTTCCTAAGGTTCCTTTAGCCAAAGGAAGTGTCCCATGGCACCACTAGGGGTGGAACCCTCTAGAAGGTTCCTTCCCTTGGTACCCCAACAGGGTGGTAATTCCTCCAGAATAGAGAGTGCGAACGGACAAACCTAAGTAACACAGTTGCATAAGCATAACACTTACTGGCTGTATAGGTCATTGAATTAGAAGGCTCTGCCTATGGTTCAATGGACAAGCAGCCAGCCACTCCCACTTCCTGAGCTATATAAGCAGTTCCCCTCAGCCTCTTTCTGAAGTACTTTTTCTTTGCCCAGCCATCCTCCCCTCCTCCTCCAGCGGCAGTGCCTCTCTCTGGGGGATTCTTCCTAAGGTACCTTTAGCCAAGGGAAGCATCCCATGGCACTTCTAAGGGTGGAACCCTCTAGAGGGTTCCTTGCCTTGGTACCCCTACAGGGTGGTAATTCCTCCAGAACAGAGAGTGTGAACAGTCAAACCTAAATAACACAGTTGTACAAGCATAACACTTACTGGCTGTGTGTAGGCCATTGAAACAATGTTAGTAATACTAACTACATCCTGAACACTGCATGAAGCTATGAGATGCTATAGTGATAGATAGATGAGAAATTGGGGGAGGGTAACAAAGGGAATATTAAAAAAATACATTTTAAGGTCAGATGCAGAGAAGAACATTTCCATCATTAATACAATAGCCTTGCTAATTCTATCTGATCATTAATGCCTGGCCATTCCATTGCACCAATTTAGAGATCCAAAAGGCCTCTATTCTAACCAGTTTGGACTCTATATCACCACTCCTGTAACCTGTCATTACTTTATCAATACCCATAAACTTAGGTGCATGTAATGATGCTTCTCTAGCATTATTAATGTGCATTGCAAGTGCATAGCTCTCATTTTTATTTAAGATTGCACGCATGTGTTCCCCAATCCTTTCTTTTAGCTTACGTTTTGTTCTCCCTACATAAAATACCCCACAACTACATAAAGCCAAATAAATTACATTTTGTGTGTCACACATAATCAGTCTGCATATCTTATATCTTTTGCCATCCTTAGGGCCAAAAAAGAAAGAGGTCCTTTCCTGAATATTGCAATACTTGCAACGTCCACATCTGATACATCCAGAATTTGGTGGGGGCAAAAATCCAGATTTTCTGTCAACTGGCTGCATACTACGCACAATTGTGTGATGTCTTCACAAAAGCAAAAACACTTAAACATTTTCTTAGAGATGAATAGGATTATTTGAACAACTGTGTGTTTGACTGGTCAAAAAAATCTAAGGGTATCTTGAGAAAGCGAGATTATGGTGAGCCACATAGTGAAGGCAGTTCTGCTGACTAGGACTCCACAGTTTTTTTCGAGGAAGACATGATAAACGAGGAAGTAACTTTACAACAGTCCCCCCACCCCCAAACACCAACAACTCCAAGGAGAAGTCCACACAACCTTTTGCCACAAATCGGGACACAAATAATATACAGAGGATAAAGAGGATGAGGAGAGGTAAGAGGGGGTTGGGGAGGAAGGAGATGGGCCAGAGGATATTATCAACAAAAACATGTGCGCTTTCAGGATACATACTGACTGATACTGATACACAAGAGGAAGATTTAACATCAGATTTATCATCAGAACTAAATCTCCTTTTCAGAGAAGACAATCCGGTACAGGAAAGTGGGACTATTTCTGATGTACTTACAGGGACTAATATTGAGATACCAGTTCTAGAGACTCTGAACACCGAGTGCATAAATAATGTCATAAATTTATCTAGTTATGCTATAAGGCCCCGTCCACACTGCACCGCTCGTACCCCGTGACAGATAGAAACCGTTACAACTGAGGAGCAGTGTAGTGTGTCCACACTGCTGTGGTGTCCATTACAGGACTGGCACTGCTGGTCCACACTTCTGGAGCCGGGCGACTATTACCGTGGCACCCAATCCCACAATGCAGCTCATGCTGCGCTAGGGGACCGGTGCCATGCGTCTACACTACGCCCAGTAACATTACTGAGGCGTAACCAGTTTCATAACCATTGTTGAAACCACCTCATATGTGGTTTCAACAACGGTTACAAAAACGCCTTCTGTAACATTACAGGTTTAAGCACAAACCGTTGCAGTAATGGTTTGGGCACTCTGTAATGTTACAGAGGGGTAGTGTAGACAGGGTCAAAGTGACACTGAGCTCAAAGTATTAAACAAAGGTTTGAGTTTTGTACCCATGAATAGGATGAACCGGTTTGAAACATTTATAGACCTGAATAAGTTTATAAGATTACTGAATTTAAAATGTTTTTTTCAACCTAGAACAGCAGGTTTGAATGTAATAACAACTGAAGAGCTAAACGAAACACCAGAGAGTCAGATACCTATCACTGAGAACAGTTATAGCAGTAGTGAAAGATGCCTTAGAAGGCCTTCTACATTTATACCTCCCACGAACACTGTAGTCAACACTTTTTACAAAGCTTGAATGTATGACCTAGAAACGTACTATAAAAAAGAATGAGCATAGAAATGATGTTTTTTTGGATATGCCATCTCAGGAAAGGAAGGCTTTGGATAAGCTAAGTCAGAATAAAGATGTGACAGTAAAACCTGTCGATGGGGGGGGTTACTTTTGAACACAGAGGATTATATAGCTGAAGCACAAAGACAGCTTGGTGATTCTAATACATATATGCCCCTATCTACTGACCCCACAATGACTAACAAAATAAAAGTGAATAAACTTATAGAAAAGGCATTTCTAAATGGTGACATTTCAGAAAAAGAAATATATTTTTTGACAGTAAAATATCCAATTTGTCTGTTTTTTTATTTATTGCCCAAAATACGCAAAACCTTAATAAATCCCACAGGGCAACTGATTATATCAGGACAAGGATCAATGATGGAGACTATGTCACAGTTCATTGATTTTCATATACAGCCTTTGGTAATGAATCTTAGGTCATACATGAAGGATACCAGAGACATTATTAACTTGACATCAGAAATGCATATATGGAAGGGCAGACTTTTGGTAACATTGGATGTTTCCAGTTTATATACCAACATTCCACATGATTTTGGACTTGAAGTCCTACAGTACCTTTAAGAGAAAAGAGAACAAAAGGTACCAGCTAGTCAGCTTTTGCTAGACATGACAGAATTGGTATTAAAAAATAACACATTCAGTTTTTTGGGTCAACATTACCTACAAAAAAAGGGTACTGCAATGGGGGCAACATTTGCCCCTAACTATGCTAATTTGGCTATGTGACTATAGGAGGATAATGTAATGTAATATACAGTACAAAGAATCCTTTTCGTGCAAAGGTAGAGTTCTGGCATTGTTACATAGAGGATTGTATAATGGTGTGGGATGGTACATTATCGGAACTAGAATTTTTTGTTACATATTTGGAAAGCCATAGACCAGGCTTTACTTTTGATGTGAAGCATAGGGGAGGCAGAATTAACTTCCTGGACATCACTATAAGAAAAACAGAAATGGGTGACCTTTTGACCTCCCTGTATGGCAAGAAGATGGACAAAAATACATTGCTTTAGGCAGATAGCAACCATCCTTGGCATACAGTTACAAATATACCTAAGGGTCAATTTATGAGGTTAAAACGTAACTGTAGCCTCACAGAGGATTTTGCTGAGTGTGCAGATGCACTTTCAGCATGTCTGTTGGAAAGAGGTTATAGTTTTAGAAATGTACAGAATGCCAGAAGGGAGGTTGAACAAATGGATATGACTGCATTATTACAGTCGAGTGAATAATTAGTTGAGGAAAATAACTTCTTGAATTTTGTGACCACATATTCTTGTGATGCAGGTGCAGGTGCAGTGAAGAACATTATTTAAAAAATTTGGGATATTATTAAAGCCGAAACTAAACTTAAAGAAGTATTTGAAACCCCTCCTAGAATTACATATAGGAGGGCTCATAGCATTAGAGATCAAATTGTGCATAGTATGCAGCCAGTTGACAGAAAATCTGGATTTTTGCTCCCACCAAATCCTGGATGTGTCAGATGTGGATGCTGCAACTATTGCAATGTTCTAGAAAGGACCTCTTTCTTTTTTGGCCTTAAGGATGGCAAAAAATATAAGATATGCAGCCTGAGTATGTGTGACACACACAGGCCCAGATATTCAAACTGCGCCAGGCTGTGGCGCAAGCTTGGGCACAGCGCAACTTGGCTGCACAGAGGTGTGGACTGGGCGATATTCAACAGAGCTGCACCATGGCACATCATCATTGAATATCGCACCCTGGCCACCCGCAGTGTGCATGGCGCAGTGGCACTGTGCCAGCGCAAGTGGCCAGAGTGGAGCATGGGGATGCGCTAGCACAAGTTCCATTGCGCTATGCACAGCAACCGCGATATTCAAAACTTGACATGCAAATGGGGCCATAATGTATGCAAGGCGCACATGGGGACATTTGCATGTCATTATGACCCCATTTGCATGCAGGTGCGCCGATCCCCGATGACTTGCGCCTGGTGCCCTGCCAGGCAGCAGCTGTCGGGGACCGATGCCCCCTGCAGCCAGCAATGTGCTCCACAGCCCAATCGCGGCCTGCAGTAAAAAAAGGAAAATCACAAATCCCTGGTGGTCCAGTGGACCGCTGTCTGCCCGATCGCGGGCATTTGTAATAAAAATAGATTACTCTATCCAATATTCCTGATGGTCCAGTGGACCGCTGTCTGCCCGATCACGGGCATTTGTAATAAAAAAGATTAATCTGTCCTATATCCCTGGTGGTCCAGTGGACCGCTGTCTGCCCTATCGCAGTCTAAGTAATATGATAGCTTCAATATCCCTGGTGGTCCAGTGGACCCCACCCCCCAGCCCAATGAATCCCACTGCCCGTTCCCCAGTCAGCGGCGGGTGGCAGCACCCACCACCTGCCACTCCGCTGCCGCCGACTGACACCGTTGGTAGGGCTGTATGCCCATTGGTTCCTGCGTGAGCCAATGGGCGTGCCGCAACTCGTACCTACATTTCAGATATGTGATTCACATAGTCTGGAATGTAGTACTCGTATGGGCCACTGCGCCTATGGGCACATGCCCATTGGCTCACGCTATGAACCAAGCGTACAGCCCTACCAGCGGTGTCGGTCGGCGGGCGGCTGCAGGTGGCGGCAGGTGAGATGCTGCCACCCGCGGCTGACAGGGGAGGCGGGCGGTGGGATCCAGTGGGCGGGGGGGTGGGTCCACTGGACCACCAGGGATATTGTGGCTATCATTTTGTTACTTAGTCCGCGATCGAGTGGGCAGGTCCACTGGACCACCAGGGATATTGGGGCTATCATTTTATTACTTAGCCCGTGAATGGGCGGGCAGGTCCACTGGACCACCAGGGATATTGGGGCTATCATTTTATAACTTAGCCCACGATCAGGCAGACAGCGGTCCACTGGACCACCAGGGATATAGGACAGATTAATCTTTTTTATTACAAATGCCCATGATTAGGCAGATAGCAGTCCACTGTACCACCAGGGATATTGGACAGCAGTCATTTTTTTTTACAAATGCCCACGATCGGGCATGGGGGGGCACAGCCAGGTGCAGCCAGAGCTCGGGTGGCCACCCACAGGTGGCAGCTTCCGTGTTGCTCCCTGCAATGCAGCAGCTCACCTGTGGGTGGCCATCAGTTGTTCCTTTTTTTTTCTGGATCAATTTTGTGCTGGCGCAGGTAGGGGTTGCGCATGCACGGCTCTGCACATCCCGGGCTGAGTATCGGGCTGTGCAGGGTATGCATGGGCACGCCCCCCCCACCTGCGCCTGCACGTATTACTGATGCACTCTGGCACACCGGGATTTGTGCTGCGCACTTTTTCCTTTTGAATATCGCACCAGGGCACACTGTTGCGCCATGTGCAATCCTTTTGAATATCTGGGCCAAAATGTAATTTATTTGGCTTTATGTAGTTGTGGGGTATTTTATGTAGGGAGAACAAAATATAAGCTAAAAAAGGATTGGGGAACAAATGCATGCAATCTTAAATAAAAATGAGAAATATGCACTTGCAATGCACATTAATAATGCTAGAGAAGCATCATTACTTGCACCTAAGTTTATGGGTATTGATAAAGTAATGAGAGGTTACAGGAGTGGTGATATAGAGTCCAAACTGGTTAGAATAGAGGCCTTTTGGATCTATAAATTTGGTGCAATGGAGTGGCCAGGCATTAATGATCAGATAGAATTAGCAAGGCTATTGTATTAATGATGGAAATGTTCTTCTCTGCATCTGAGCTTAAAATTTATTTTTTTTCTCTTTTATCCCCCCCCCCCAATTTCTCCTCTATCTATCACTATATGGTCTCATAGTTTCATGCAGTGTTCAGGATATAGTTAGTATCACTAACATTGTATATAGTGTCTAGGAATGTGTTGGAAAAATATTTATATTGCTGTAAACATGTCCAATCCTATTGACACATATATAGATTATAGTGGACATAAATGTCATGCCACAATAAGCTAATACATATATATTTGGATTTAGGACTGCAGAATGAAGCACTGATGTGGTGGATTAAGCTAAATTGTTTTGTGTGCATTCCTCATGTTTTTTTTGTGCTGAAAGTTAATTAAATGTAACATATAAAAATGGTCAGAAGGGGGTGCTCTACACCTTGACAAAGCACTCAGTTTGAGTGTGAAACATTGGTCTGTGGTAGTCTCCTCAGGCTACACCAGGATATATTGCTTGTTTTCACCACAATAAATCTTTTACAGAAGAAATCTGGCGGTATATGCACATTTTGTGTTTGACAAGGAGTGCTGAGTCCTTTCTGTTTTGATTGAATCTTTTTGGGACTTTACAAGCACCATTCTCCTAGTAGTGACCCTTTTTTTCACCTTAGTGTTAGGGCCACTAGGAAGTTTTTATTCCTTTAGAATCTTGTATTTCAATAATACAGCTTAACAATATAGTCGTGCAGTTTAACAGCAATATAATGTAAAGGGTTCTCCCCGTGGGTCAATAGGGGGGTCGCCAGACTCCTCCCCCCTTCCTGTCTACTTAAGACCCACAATCCATCAGCCCCCTGCCTAATAAGTTTCACATACCTTTGTCCATGTGCTACTTGGCTTGTGTCTGTGAGCTGTATGGCTTCCTTCCTCGCTGTTCTCATCTACTGCGTTGTGCTCTCCTGTTTTCCTTTGTGTTGTTTGTTGTTCTTTTCTGCTCCACTCAGGGTCCTTCATCCCCCCTCTTTTGTTTGTGGCTTCATCACAGTGATCTTCCCTCTTCCCTGACCCTCTCTGTTGTTTGTGGCTCTCCCACTTCTTTTGCCTCTGCTTTCCGCCCCCCCTTTTCCCTGCAGCGCTGCCGACTGTGCTCTCTCTTTTTCTGCCCTTCCCTGTGCCTTCTTGTGGCTCCATCACTCCTTCTACTCCTTAGTGTCCTATCCCATGGCTCATCCCTGACTCTTTCTTTTCTTTTCTTTTCTTTTCTTTTCTTTTCTTTTCCCTGTCTCCTGGACCCCTGCCTCCTGGTGTCTGTCTCTTCCTGTGTTGCAATGTTCCGCATCCCCTCTCATTCTGTTCCCCGTGCCTTCTTGGTTCCACTCCTGTGCTGCCTGCCTGCTGCCCTGCTGCTCTAGTGACAGTTTTCATCTGTGCTTTGGTTGCTCTTTTGGCTCTTTAGGTTTGTTTGTTTTGTTGCCTCCTTTCTCCTCCATCTTGGCCTTCTATGCATTGCTTTGACTGGGCATCTTTTCTTGCTCCATATTTTATCTGTCCTTGTTTTCTTCAGGTGTCTGTCCTGCAGCCTCCAAGCCCCCTTACTAGCTCTAGTGTGCAAATGGTGTCGCTCTCCCACAGACCTCCTACAACACACTCTGGTGGGTGCTGGTTTTGTAGCCCTTGCTCCTTCCTCCAGACTTACTTGCAATTAAGTGCAAGGCTCCTGGACAAGCATCATAATGGTAGTGCAATGGTTGTGTGTGGCTGTGTGCGTAGCCTCAGCCTGTACTTGGAATGGGTTCCTCTCTATGAACCTTGCTCGGGACACCTGGGGTCATCTGCCCTTAGCAGTTACCCCTTGTGACAGGCTTTCATTGAGTCCTTCAAGTTCATTAATGTGTTCTCCTTATTTTCTAGCTACCATGTCCCAACCTCAGGACAAAACTACTGGTCCTTCAGACCATGAAGATTCAGATGCTCCTACACCTATCCGCAGGAAGATCGCACCTAAATCAATACAAACAATTAAAGGATGGACAGTCACTAAACTTGTAGCTGCCCTCTGCCATCTTAAAGTTTCCTTTTCTGCTTCAGCCAAAAAGCAGGAATTTTTTAATCTCTACATAGCTGCTACTTTGGCTAGCTCCATTCCCGATACCACTTCTTACATCCCTTCTAGAACATGGTCTCACACAGTTTATCACTTCCCGACTAGAGGCCCCAACACTCTTGATCTTCTTATATCTAACTCCAATGATTCAATTTCAGATATACACATAAGGGCACCCCTTGGAACTAGTGAACACTCCGTCATTCTATTTTCTATTTTAACTGAGCATCCTTGCTTACATAAACAAACAACATACAAACATTACGACAAAGCAAACTTCAAGATCATAAACAAATCACTTCTATCAAAATCCTGGGAAATTCTAATAAATCATCTTTCAACCAATGAAGCTTGGGTTTTACTCAAATCCTTAATTCATCAACTAGAGCTTTTATGGCTCCCACAAGTAAATAAAAATACAATTCCAAAGGAAGAATACCAAGATGGTTCAATAAAAACATTAGTTCATTAATAAAGAAAAAAATGAAATTATTTTAAAAACTAAAAAGCAAAAAAGCACACAATATCGAGATTATTTATTCAAAATATCAATCCATACTACTTCTCCTAAAACATACAATAAAATAAGCCAAAACTAAGCTTGAATTCAAAATAACCCATACTAAAGATTCCCATAAATCACTGTATTCTTACTTAAATAATAAAAAGGATAATACTAGAAAGGCTGGGCTGATATTTCACAATAATAACATTATTAGATCAGACCAAGACACTGCGAACATATTCAACTACTACTTTGCTTCTGTTTTTTCACCTAAGGATATCCCAGCTCCAGGCTCTCAGGACCTGCCCAGTAAATCCACTAACTATAACATTACTGAGGATATGATATTGACAGCTCTATGTTCCCTATAAAAATAATCTAGTCCGGGTCCGGATAACATCACCCCAAGATTTCTATTAGAAACAGCTAAGGCAATAGCAGTCCCTTTAAAAATAATTTTTAGCAAATCCATTGAAACTGGACATATCCCTTGTGATTGGCTATCAGCCACAGTAACCCTGATCCACAAAAAGGGTAGTAAAGCCAGTGGCTAGAACTATCACCCAATAAGTCTCACATCTGTTGTCTGCAAAACTATGAAGAAGATCATCAAATCATTTATGGAAAAAGAAATGGGTATCCTTAATCTGGTCGACAAGTCACAACATGTTTCAAAACAGGGCATTCATGCACTACTAATCTAGTAACCTTTTATAACAACATAAACTTGAGTTTAGATAATAATACTCCATCTGATGTTATCCTTTTAGATTTCAGTAAACGTTTGACAAAGTACCACACAATAAATTGGTCTCTAAACTAGAGTTTATGGGTTTTTCATCATGCATTACTAATTGGGTCAAAAATTGGCTTACCAATAGAACTCAGAGGGTGAATATTAACAACTCATTGTCAAATCAATGTTTAGTGAGCAGCGGAGTGCCCCAGGGCTCTGTCCTGGGTCTTACATTATTAAACCTGTACATCAGTGACATGAAAATTTCATCCCACAATTGGTTATCTAAATTTGCAGATGACTCCAAACTTGGGGTATACATAGATTTATCTATTAACATAAATAGCCTAATTCTGGATTTAAGTTCTATTGAAAAGTGGGCACTGACAAATCACATGGAATTTAATATCAATAAATGTGTAGTCCTCCATTTTGGTGTTAAAAACCCAAGAAATATATACAAAATAAACAACATCCCCTTAAAATCATCAGACACAGAAAGGGATTTTGGGATACTTGTTAATAGGAAACTATTATCACAGGACCATTGTTTGAAAGTAACCAGAGTTGCACATTCACTTATAAGCCAGATAAAATGCTTTTTTGTTACCAGGATCAAGCAGTGCCTTGTTCCTTTATATAGATCTCATAAAAGACCCCACCTTGATTATGGATCTCCATTTTGGAACCCCTGTTTAGCAGGTGACATAGCTCAATTGGAACGAGTCCAGAGAAGGGCTACGAAGATGGTCTCTGGACTGTCAAACAAAACCTACTCTGAGATATAGAATTGGCAATACAGGAGTTTAATGACATACTGATGAATGTAATTCAGCATCATGCACCTTTAGTAAAAAAAAAAACAAAAAGAAGTAAAAAAGATCCATAGATTAGAGATAGGATAAAAAAAAAATCTAAGAATAAGAGAGAGTATGGAAAAAGGCCAGAAAAACTAAAAATACAGAGGACTGGAATACTTTTAAGGCATGGAGGAAGAAGTGTAAAAGTGTAATTAAAAGTGCAAAAATTAAGTGTCATTGGAAGAAGATAAATAATATTTCTGACTCCAGACAATTTTGGAAACGTATTGCTGACTTAAAAACTCCAAATAAAACTGATAATAACATTAGCTTATTACAAGGAGAAAAGTCAGTGACTGATTCTATAGGTGTAGCAAGTATACTTAATTCTTATTTTTTGGAATTACCCGACTTAAAGATAGTAAAACCAACTTTGAATCCAACAGATGTTTTTGAAAGGGGTAGGATAGAAAACTTAAACAAAATATTTGAATTTGAGGTAATACAGGAGAAAGATATAGTAAAGGAGCTGCAGAATTTAAACCCAAATAAATCTGGAGGTGTAGATGGCATAGAGGCAAGATTTTTGAAGTTGGATGTACAAGTATTAGCACCTGTTATAACTTACTTGTATAATTGAAGCCTGAGTAGCTGCAGTGTTCCTGAAATATGGAAAATAGGAAAAGTCATTCCCATCTACAAAGGAGGTGATAAAACAACCCCTTCAAACTGCAGGCCTATAGCTCTTCTGCCACTATTGTCAAAGATTTTAGAGTGTAGAGTACATATACAGCTCAGTTATTTTTGGAATCAAATGGCAAACTATCAGAGAATCAACATGGTTTTAGAAAGGGGAGATCCACGAGAATCGCCCTATTTGAATTCAATGACTTGGTGGTAACATCTTTAAACCAAGAGATGTCCACTAGGGTGGTGTTCGTGGATCTCAGCAAAGCCTTTGATTTAGTACAACATGAAATGGTTTTGAAGAGGTTATGGGAGATGAGGATTCAAGGGGCAATGTTCCTATGGATGAGGTCATACTTGACTAATCATCAGCAATGTGTAGCATGTGGGTTTTCGGTGTCAGGTCCTGGGAAACTGATGAGGGTTGTTCCCTAGGGCTCGATTCTGGGACCATTATTGTTTAACATCTATGTTAATAAACTTGCTCAAGTTATTGAACACAGTAATATAAGATTATATGCAGATTACACTGTGTTGTTAACTTCTGCAAGTAATTTGACAAAAATGATTGTTAAAATACAGTAAGACTTACTTCAAATGGAGAACTGGATGTGTAACTCTGGACTTCTCCTCAATTCAAAGAAAACACAGAGTATGTTATTTTCAGTGGGTCAGGATAAGGGAAACAGGACAGAGATGCAACTCCACCTTCAAGATGGAACCATGATCAAAAGTGTATTTAGTTATAGCTGTTTAGGCTTTCAGGTAGATTCAAGGATGACATATACTGAGCACATTACAGTGCAAATAAAAAAGGAATACCAGAGACTAGGGGCCCTCAGAAGGGTAGCAGGAAGTTTGCCATTAATGGCAAAACAATGGTTGGCAAAACAGATGCTCCTACCAGTGATGGAATATGGTTCTATACTTTATACGAATCCAACTAAGCAAGCTTTAAACAGATTAATCGAGCTTACTATAGGATAGGAACATTTGCTATTGGTAGTAGTAGGAAGTTACATCATTGTGTAATTTATAAAGATTTAAATTGACTCCAGCCAGAGGCTTATAGAAATGGTCTCTGTCTTGTCACATGTCACAAGATCTTGCATCAAAAATATAATCATCCGTTACATAATCAGGTGAAAAGAAAATCTAATAGGGAAACATATATTAAAACCAGGAAATCAGCAAACAGCATTTTAGTGCACAGATGTTGTAACAGATTAGTTGATAGCACACTTCAGAACAGTGTAGCACGTAGTTGGAATAACTTGTCAGATGACCTGAAATCTGTTACAAACTTTTTCAGTTTTAAAGTTACTTTATTTAATTATTTGAGGCTTCCTTGCACATGTTTTTAATGTAAATGTTGTAATGTGTCTTTTGTTTTTTGTGTAATTTATTGTATTGTTGTTTAGTGTATTGTACAATGAACTGGAATGCAGGACTTTGTTGAAAACGGGACTTCTTCCAAACAAATGTTTTTCCTATGAAAAAATAAACTTTTATCAATCAATCAATTCTCAGCTAAGGCAGCTGCCTACCTATTGAAGTTCAGTTCTCACATTCCTTGGGCTTCTCTCAACAACAAGTTATTTTGCAGACATTTTGCTGGGCTACGAGTGTTGACATTCACAAATCTGTGGTTTGTTTTCTCATTTGGCTGCATTATGTTCTTTAACTGTAAATTCTAATCAATGACCTCTCACATCTACTGCAACTCATCAATCCACTACACAACACATCTTTTATGCACCCAAAAATCTCATAGATAAAAAGGGTCATCAAACAATTTTTTCAGCTGGAAGAGTGGTATGTAACAATTTCAGTGAAACCGCCTGATTCGCACCATCCTGTACTCTTCATGTTTGCAGTCATTGTGGGGAAGCAAAAAATTGGACTGTCACCATAAAGTTTATTCTGCCCCTGCTCCAGGTTACAAATGACGTTATGCTCATCCATCGACATCAGCTGACATTTGTCTTTTACATCAGATGTTACTGACTCATCCTTATGAATCTCTTGTGCAGTTCCTTATTTCGGGCCTTTCCAATAGATTCCATATAGGACTTTATGCTGTCCCTACCACATCTGTCCAGTGCCCCAATTTTAAATCTGCTACCAAAGAACCTCAGGTTGTGGATGCTTAACTGGCTGAATAATTGTCAAAAGGGCATCTATTTGGTCCCTTCACAGCTCCCCCTTTTCCATTGTTTCAAATAAGACCTATTGGCATTGCCACCCAAAAGTACTCAGGTAAGAAATGTTTGATAATCGACGCCAGCTCCTCATTCCACAACAGATCCAAGCATTAATTCTCTCATTCCATCTGAGGATTATTCACTTTCCTATGCATGAATTGACAATGCTATTAAACTCATTAAACTTGCTGGTCAGATGCTTGATTAACTAAAGCAGATATCACAGATGCCTTCAAGTTGTTGCCTATCCTTTCTTCCCTGTGGCACATTTATAGAATATGTTGGAGAAACCAGTACTATTTCTCTGTATGTCTAACTTTTGAATGTAACAGTAGCCCAAGTCTCTTAGATACCTCTCAATTTCCTTGTGTTGGATTCTGTTGACTGTGTTTAGACAGCCATTTTTTTTGCACCTCTTGGATGATTTTCTTCTCATCGATACCCCCTATGTCTTTCAGCCTTGAGCATCACCTGCCTCCGGCGACTATTCTCCACCCTTATCATTCATTTGGCAGATGACATAACAGAAGGACCTATTCATAAGTGAGAGTTCTTAGGTATCGAATTAGATACCATTAAAATGCAAGCATGTCTCCCTCAAGAGAAATTACACAACATTTCAAACCTAGTAACCTAGTTTCTCTGTTTTCCAAGAAATTATTCTGTACAAAAAGAGAACTTCTTTTTCTATTGTGCTATCTTACTTTCATTATGTGAATTATCCCAGAAGGCTGGAGCTTCACATCTTACCTACTCACTCTAGCCCATTCTGGTATACCATTGGACCATCATATAATTATCAATGCTCCCGCCTGTTCAGACCCAGCCATGTGGTCACTTTTTCTAGCAGAATGGAATGGAATATCAATGTTTTACAAGGCTCCATCCCCTTTAAATCATATCTCCATATTTACGGATGCAGCCCTTTCATTTGGCTTTGCTGCCATCCATGGAATTTCTTGGTTTTCCTGCTCCTAGCCTCCAGAAACTGATAACCTTCCCCAGTTCCATTCCACTTCAGCTTTGTTTGACAACTACCCCACTGTAGCAGCCGCACTCACTCTGGGCACCTCATGGAACAATCAAACTAACCATTTACACAGATAACCAAGCAGCCATAGCCATTATAAACAAAGGGTGTTCTTCCTCTAATTCCATAATGAACTTTCCGAGATGATTAACATGGACATCCTTATTGTACCACTTTACTATTCATTTAAGCAATAAGGCATGACAGGGTGTGGGTTATTGGGGGATTTACCCACACCTAGTGTGGTGTGTCACGAGGTGCAGCCGAGTGACTTAACCACACAAGAAGTGGGTATATCCCCCAATAACCCACACCCTGGAGTGCCTTATTGCAATTATACAGTGGACCCATGTGTAAAATAAATTTTAAATGTGTTTAAGTATGTTTTTTATAAATGCCATTTCTCAGCCGTGGGTTATTACAGGATATACCATGGTCATGTGATGTGTTTTGAACAATGAGGTTACAGGATTTTCATACCCCATTGTATAATGTGTCTATATGCCTTTCTCAATTCCATTTCCATCAATTAATTCAAATAAAGTTTATTTTGACATTGGTTGTCATCACAAAAATATTAAAAACAATATATATGTGGCAAGAGTGTGGAGATTCAGTCAGTACAAATTATTTTGCACATTATACAAAATGATACACTTACTAAAAAATTACATATCAAGGTGATGGTTGACTAAGAGAGAAGATCTAAGTTAATTCTGGTAAAATCCAGAATTTCAAAGGGACACTAAGGGTTTTGGGCCTGGTTACCTACATTCCCCTTAGTGAGAGTGCAGCCCGTAATCACTGTGTCTCCAATTAATAGAGAATGATGGCTTATATAAAGCAAAAAAAAGGAAGATTGTTTCCTGGTTAATCATCATACAATTTTCAATAGTTAACTGTGTTGAACATTTAGTCATTACAAAGACATACAAAATTGAGATTTAATGAAACAGTACAAATGAAATTCCATGAACAGATAAATTATCTTATCTCATAAAGGGCTATACATCACAGCTCCAAACTAACAAATATACATACATCGTGAGTGGCCTGTGGAGGAAGAAACCTAGGAAAATTCTGCAATAGAAGAATGCAGAGGACACTACAGATGAGCACTACAAAACTCACCCAAATAGGGACCAAAACAAAAAAGGTAAAAAGGAAATCCAAAATACTTCTGATCATAGGAGATTCTATGATTCGGGAAGTTGATACCTACCTCCGGCCAGGGGTAATGGTCAGATCTACCAGGTACATCAGCATGGAGAGACACTGACCACATTGCTAAAATCGTGCAGAAAGCAGGAGAAAACATCGATGTCCAGGTACACATCGGAACTAACAATCTAGCCAGCCGGGTCAGTTGTAGAGACCAAGGAACACCTGACCAGGCTGGGAGACAAACTGTCATACATTTCATCTGGCATCTCCTTCTCTGATGTCCTGCCAGTCTGGGAGAGGAGGCAGATGGGTGAAAGGTCAGAGAAGGGGTGATAGAGGCACTAAACATGTGGCTCAAGGGCTGGTGCCCAGAAAAAGGACACAAATTTGTAGGTAACTGGCAAGAGTTTTGTGAGAGAAATTTCTTTAAATTAGATGGACTGCATCTGACTAAGGAGAGAATTAGTGCATTGGGGCAAAAGTTTGATATCTTTGCAGAATATTTAAACTAGCAAATGGAGAGAGGGGTGCAGCACCCAATATATCAAACAGGAAGAGCACCCCTCCCCCCTCAGCTAGTGATCAAACAGGAGTTCAGCATGTTTGTAGTTCATTTGCATCACCAGATGAGGAAAAAGGTCCAGCTCCCCATATGAAACACGGGGAAAAGCTGAACCTCACCCCACAACTAACACACTGAAATCTGGCCAATGGAAAATCATGCACGCTAATGCCCGCAGTCTGGGAAACAAGATCCCAGACCTGGAGGCAACAATGACAGAGGCTAAACTAGACATAGTATCCATTAGCGAAACATAGTTCACCAGTAACCACACTTGGGAGACTACCATACCTGGCTATGTACTGTTCAGAAGAGACCAAGGTGAAAAAAGGGGGGTAGAGTGGCCCTTTATGTCAATGAAAATATCAAAGCTACAGAAATTCAGAATACACATAAGGAGCCCGAAGAACTGTGGGTCACTCTGGAAACAGGAAATGGGACAGCCATATGATCTGGGGTTGTCTACATGCCTCCAGACCAGGGGGAGAACATAGACACATTACTGTTAGAAGATATACGAAACATGACAGCTAAAGGGGAGGTTCTTCTAATGGGAGACTTCAGCATGCCAGATACAGATTGGTCAATACCAGCCAGAACATCTGCCAGAACTAGGCACATAGTGGATTCCTTCAAGGGGAGGGCTTCAAACAATTGGTACAACAACCCACAAGAGACAGGGCTATCCTGGATCTAGTACTGATTAACAGGGAAATGATCACAGATCTCCATGTAGAAGGTTACCTGGGGGCCAGTGACCATCACATGGTATGGTTTAATTTGGCCACTAGAACTAAATCAACCCATTCCAAGGCAAAAATATGGGTCTTCAGAGGATCTGACTTTGATAAGATGGCCAACAGAGTTAAGCCAGCCCTGGCAAAAAGAAATACAGGTGAGGGGGTACAGGTAAAGTGGGAAAACATTAAGGGTGCAATACTTGAAGCAACCTCCCATTGCGTTAGGGAGAAAAGCAAGAGCAAAATAACTACTTTGGTTCTCAAAAACAGTAGCAGAAAAGATCAGAGCCAAAAGGCTGGCCTTCAGGAAATATAGGGGAAAGCAGCAGGACAAAGATAGGGAGGCATACCAAACTTCCCTAAGGGAATCAGGGAAGGCAGTAGGGCAGGCAAAGTCCCAAACTGAGGAAACAGTAGCATGAACAGTAAAAGAAGGGGACAAGACTTTCTACAGATACATTAGTGAAAGAAGAAAGTCCAGAGAGGGTATTGCTAAGATCAAAAGGGATAAGGGGAAATGTGTGGCGGAGGACCAAGGAAAAGCATCTATCCTAAATAAATACTTCAGCTCAGTATTTACTGAGGAGAAGGTAGGGCAGTGCCCACAGCTCAGCACCATGGACACAGGGGTGAGGGAGGTATGCACAAGTCCCTTCACAAAAGAAAGGGTCCTACAAGAGCTCACTAAGCTCAGGGTGGACAAGGCAATGGGACCTGATGGCATACATCTCAGGGTACTAAAGGAGTTAAGGATGGAACTAGCAGAGCCATTAGCAGAATTGTTTAATGAGTCTCTGAGCACAGGAGAGGTCCCAGAAGACTGAAGAAGGGCTCATGTGATGCCGCTTCACAAGAGTAGCAGTAGAGAGGAGGCAGGGAACTACAGACCAGTCAGTCTTGCCTCAGTAGTGGTCAAGATTATGGAGGTACTCTTTAAGGAAAGGATAGTGCAACACCTGGAATCCATAGGGGCACAAGATCCAAGACAGCATGGGTTTACAACAGGAAGGTCTTGTCAAACTAACCTCATACATTTCTTTAACTGGGAAACCAGAGTGGTGGACCAAGGGGGTGCAGTTGAGGTTGCATACCTTGACTTTAGCAAAGTTTTTGATACTGTTCCACATAGAAGATTGATTAAGAAACTAGATAGGCTTGGGGTGGGTCAGAAGTTGGTCAACTGGGTTGCAAACTGGTTGGCAGGCAGAAAACAGAGAGTGGTGGTAAATGATATACAGTCAGAAGAGATGCAAGTCACAAGTGGGGTACCTCATGGATCAGTCCTGGGGCCAGTCCTCTTCAATATGTCTACCTCTCATCTCATGTGCCTCCATGCCATCAGGCTCTATGAATGCAATCATAATGACCATTGTCTTATTCCCAGAATATTGCCCTAGGGGGTTTCCTGGTGGGTAGAAATGCTCACTGGCTCTCCTTCAAGTGTGTATCTTGAGGGTGAGTCCCTTGTCACAGTCTTAGTTTCCATTCAGCTTCCAGCCTTACCTGCTCAAGGTGAAATTTACCTGTGATTTTGGTCTTTGATATGTGTTCATATTTTCAGTACCTAGTCATTTACTTAGCTCTAAGTTACATCCCTTATTCATTTCAGCAGTCATCATTCAGTCAATCTCAATCACAACAGTCATTCTTTCAGCAGTCATCATTCAGTCAATCTCAATCACAACATTCTTTCTGCATTCATCATTCAGTCAGTCCAATTCTGCCTCATGCCATTGGGCTCTATGAATGCATTCATAATGGCCATGTTTATAGTCCCCGACTCTTGCCCAAGGGGTTTCCCCTGTGAGTAGACATGCTCACTCACAACCCCTAAAGTACAGATTTTGAGGGTGAATCTCTTTGCATGTATGGGGGTCCTTCGCTGTAGGCCACTTTTCTCCTGCAGTGCCTTCTGGCAGTCCCAGTGGGTAGTAAGGTCAAGTGCTCTGGGGGAACTTTAGCCATGCAGATCCATGGTTGACAGCACCGCATGGTGTGGTGCAGTATTTAACACTTTAGCTGCATGAATGGAACTCTAAGCCCACATGGGTCTGTTTCAGCATTGTCACCAGAACCTTAGTTATCATAGAAGCTTGCAGCCTTTTCTGCTCGTAGCTGAATTTACCTATGATATTGGCCTTTGATATGCATTCATATTTACAGTACCTTGTCATTTACTTGGCTCTTAGCCATGTCAGTCATTCATTTCAGCATTCATTATTCACTCAATCTCAATCATATCAGTTATTCCTTCAGCAGTCATCATTCAGTCAGTCCATTTCTGCCTCATTGCCATTGGGCTCTTTCATTTCATTTCATTTTTATTTGTTAACCAGGTAAGGGCAACTGGGCAAATGCCTTTTGTCAGGTCCGACGCAGACATAAAAACAAAAATAACAAAACGTAATTATACAAACACAACAAATTAAATAACATTAAAACACAAAAACAATATACCTGATAATATCAAAAACAAGTACAATTTAACAAAGACATCAAATACCTTTGAAATCTATATCTAAATGTTGAATATGATGTAACACTTCTCAGAGAATTAGGTAACACATTCCAAATACAAAGAGCTTGACAGCTAAAAGACCATTGACCATAATTATTTTTAGCTAAAAAAAACCTCCAACACAATGCCCTCAGCAGACCTTAAGGAAGCTTTCATGTCACGAATCATTACCAGGTCAGAAAGGGGGGAAATACCATTGGAGTAAATTGCCTGATGTATCAAATTTCCTAACACATACACATATCTGTACAGTGGAGAGAGCCAACCCAAGGAGGAGTACAATAAACAGTGATGGGTCAAAACAGGGACATCCAGCATGAAATGACAGATATTGTTAAAGACCACACTTATAGTCTGCCTCTCCCTAACATCCAACTTTACATATAAGGGAGAGACATAGTCCAAATGGGGCACAAGAACACCAACTGCCAGTTTCCTGCATGAATCCAAGGACAGATAGGGTTTAAATTTATAAAGCCAACCCAATTTGGAGTGTACTTTACTCCTAACCATCCTTACCCGAGGAGCAAAAGTAAAAAAAAAATCAAGTAGTACACCCAAATATTTAAATTTTGTAATTTGCTCAAGCAAACCACCCTGAGTATCATGAATTAACAACCTAGGATTATCCCTCAATCAAACAGAGTTACCAAACAACATTACTTTGGTCTTTCTAACATTTAAAACCATTTTGTTAGAAAACAACCACGAGCATAAATTCTGGAAATCAATATTCAAAGCTGAATTTATACCATCAACGGACTGGTGCTGATAATACAAAATCAGATGATCAGCATACAGCAGACATTTACACTCCAGAAATATTTGAGGGATCTGATTAATAAACAATGAAAATAGCAGAGGGCCAAGGATGGACCCCTGCAGTACATCGCATCCAATGGGACACTCTTTGGAAAAAAACAGACCCAACTGAAACATATTGAGTACGATTCCACAAAAAATCATACACAATATTAACCACAGAGTCAGATAAACCCAAAGAAGCTAACATCAAACAGAGTAAGGGGTGATTAATCAAGTCGAAGGCCCTGGACAGGTCCACGAACACTGCTCCAGTTAACAAACAATCATTACAACCCTTAAGAATGGTGTCCGCGAACCTGATTAGGGCCGTACCAGTCTCTTGACCATGACAAAACCCATGCTGCTCAGAGCAGAGGACTCTGCCCACCTCCAGAAAATCTTTAAGCTGATTGACTAATAGTGTTTCAAATATCTTACTTAAAGGGTTTAATATAGAGACTGGACGATAATCCTCTGGGCCAGCAGCGTTAGCCTTTTTTGGGACTGGCACAACCCGAGCCAACTTTCAAGATGCAGGAAATGAATTAGTAGAAATACATAAATTGAAGATCTTACAAAGAGTTTCGGTAATATGATTTGATATTATTTTGACAAAACTAGCATCCAACCCCTTCCCACAATCACCAAAAGAATTTGGCAATGAACACAATAATTTCAACACTTCAGTTGCTGTTACCCACCAAAACAAAAACTTAGATGTTATACAGTTGTCAGGTTGATCATCAATAGTGTCAGAAGAATAACCTGAGTGTAAGACACTATCCTGATCATCAGAAAAAACAGAAATTAAATTGGAAACATCAGAAAAACAATGATTCAATATATTTGCCATCTCAAATGGGTCAGTAACTGTTTGTCGAGAGTATTGAAGTGAGGAAAAAATGATTTAGTTTTAGAAAACATTAGATGATTCACAGTATTCCAAAATTTACAAGAATCCTGTGAAGCAACCTACAACTTTGTCCTGAAGTAATCAACCTTGGCTTGTTTTACCTTACTACTTAAACAATTCCTGGCTGCCTTATATTCCAATAAGTTCTTCAAAGTAGGAAACTTCTTATATGTTAACCAGGCAAGTTTCTTTTGTTTAATGAACTGCTTCAAATAATTTGTAAACCAGTGGTGTAAAACCCCTCGAGTACATACAACCTGTAAAGGGAATAGTTTATCTGGAATAATCAAAAGTTGATGGCAAAAAAAAATCAAGAGCACAATCCGGGTCTGGTATGGAGTCCAAATAGGTCCAATCTAGATTCAGCAGTTCACCAAACAACACTTCAGGAGGAATCTTACTACACCCAAAATTTAGAACTTCAAATGTGACCTGATGGTCGCTCACTGACTCACCCAATACTCCAGCACAGAAAACAATAGTCAAATTATTTGTCACAACCCAATCTAAAAGGGTGTGATTCAAAGAGTCTATGTTCAACCTAGTTGGTTCCTCAAGAAGCTGATGCAAATTATAAGAATCTAATAAACACTCTGTAACCCTATCTACCTTTAACTAATTCAAGTTTACATCACCCATCATAAACAAAATCATACCTCTCCATAAATCCAAGATATCGAGCCAGTCTGCAGGTGAGAGCTGCTGGAACGAAACACAGACTGCAATTTGTTCTCCGTGTGTGTCATTGCTGTAACTGTGGGCAGATAAAACAAAACCGGGACAGTGTTTGCAATATAAGTCTTCTGTATAGCGTGCTGTAGTGATTGGGACTGCCAACAGCTGGGGCCAATTCAAACTCAAAAGCCCGTGCCGCCCCGAAGACCTAAAACTGCAGTTCTGAGGTGCTGTGAATATCGAGCCAGTCTGCAGGTGAGAGCTGCTGGAATGAAACACAGACTGCAATTTGTTCTCTGTGTGTGTCATTGCTGTTACTGTGGGCAGATAAAACAAAACCGGGACAATGTTTGCAATATAAGTCTTCTGTATAGCGTGCTGTAGTGATTGGGACTGCCAACAGCTGGGGCCAATTCAAACTCAAAAGCCCGTGCCGCCCCGAAGACCTAAAACTGCAGTTCTGAGGTGCTGTGAATATCGAGCCAGTCTGCAGGTGAGAGCTGCTGGAACGAAACACAGGCTGCAATTTGTTCTGTGTGTGTGTCATTGCTGTTACTGTGGGCAGATAAAACAAAACCGGGACAGTGTTTGCAATAAAAGTCTTCTGTATAGCGTGCTATAGTGATTGGGACTGCCGACAGCTGGGGCCAATTCAAACTCAAAAGCCTGTGTCACCAAGACCTAAAACTGGGCAGTTCTGAGGTGCTGTGAATATCGAGCCAGTCTGCAGGTGAGAGCTGCTGGAACGAAACACAGACTGCAATTTGTTCTCCCTGTGTATCATTGCTGTTACTGTGGGCAGATAAAACAAAACCGGGACAGTGTTTGCAATATAAGTCTTCTGTATAGCATGCTGTAGTGATTGAGACTGCCGACAGCTGGGGCCAATTCAAACTCAAAAGCCCGTGCCGCCCCGAAGACCTAAAACTGCAGTTCTGAGGTGCTGTGAATATCGTGCCAGTCTGCAGGTGAGAGCTGCTGGAACAAAACACAGACTGCAATTTGTTCTGTGTGTGTGTCATTGCTGTTACTGTGGGCAGATAAAACAAAACCGGGACAGTGTTTGTAATATAAGTCTTCTGTATAGCGTGCTGTAGTGATTGGGACTGCCGACAGCTGGGGCCAATTCAAACTTAAAAGCTCAGGTTACCCACGGCGCGAAAGGCCAGGGCACGAAGCGGCCGAGTGACGCGCGAAGCGCCACTCGCTGTGAGGAAAAACGGACAGTAAGCTTACATTTTAAGTTTGAGTAGTCTACTGTTTAGGGATTGTAAGTTTGAATAATGCACTTATTTGGTATTATTGGGGGTTGGGTATTAATGGGGTTATGGTTAATTAGCCCATATTCATTAGATGTAAATAATAATAATATATGTAAAGGATCAGTATTTATGATTATGGGGGGGGCATGTTCAAGATCACCATTTCTTAGTTAGGAGGCGAAATTCATTTACAAACTCTCAAAGACTATGCATAGCATTATTAAAAATTAAAAAAGGATCTTTTAATGTGGTGGAGAATAAGACTATGAGTTTGTTTTTTTCTGTCCTCCTAATACAGTGTGGTGATGTTGAAGTTAATCCTGGACCTAAAAAGCAACTAGAGGTAACAATCATTCATGAGAATGTTAGAAGTCTTGTTTGTAAAATGGATGAATATAGGGTTTGGGTATCTGACTTATTTTGTGACATTTTAGCTATTTCTGAGACGTGGCTGCATTCTGGTATTCTTAATAAGGAAGTGGAATTGGCAGGGTATAATTTGATAAGGCAGGATAGGGGTAAAAGGGGTGGGGTGTATTGTTTTATTTAAGAAGTTCTCTGGGTCCATATCAAATATTATTTGGGAAAAATGTGGAAGGGATTGATTGTTTGGTTGTAAGGTTGTTAAAATTAAAATTAACAGTTGGGGTATTTTATGCACCTCCCAAAACTAAACTAAGTAATTTTGACATTCTAGCTGATTTTCTCTTAGAGATTTTGAAAGATCAAAGTGTGGTGCTAACTGGAGATTTTAATGCAGCCTGGGGACAAACAAGAGGTAACAAACTTAGATCTAGTTTTGAAATATTAGGCTTACAACAACTGATACAACATCCAACAAGAAGTTTAAACAATAGGACAACTGGAACTATACTAGACTTGTTTTTTGTTTCAGATGATTTGAAGGTTGAGGGCTGTAAGGTGTTACCATTGAATATGGGGGATCATAACCCTATTCAATGTCACTTTTTAATTCAAAAAGTTAGGTGTAATGATGATTATGAGTTTTGGGTACGCGATTTTAGGCACTTTAATGAGTCATCATTTAGGGACAGTCTTAGAAATTTTGATTACTAACATACTAACGTACTAAAATGCCAGCAGAATAGGCCTAACGGTCTTTCGAGTCTGCTCGATTGGTCAGCCCCCACCCTGAGTGCTGACCTTGCTGCCCCCCTTGCCTTCTCTGGCTTCTCCCTTCCCAGTTCCGGATATTCTTGCTACATTGGATTTTGCTTCCAGAACCCTTCCCCTGTACTTGTCCCAGCCCCTCTTGAACCCCTCCACCGTCTCTGCCTCCACCAGCCCCCTAGGTAGTGCATTCCATGGCTCCACCACCCTCTCAGTGAAGTAGCACCTCCTCCTTTCTCCCCTGAATCTTCCCCCTTCCAGCTTCCACCCATGCCCTCTAGTGGCCCCCTCCTCCTTCCTTCGAAGCACCCTGACTGTTCCTCCCCTATTTACCCTCTTCATGTACTTAAAGACCTCTATCATGTCCCCCCGGTCCCTTCTGTCTTCCAATGTGTACATATTTAGCTCTTTGAGCCTCTCCTCATAGGTCCTGTCCCCCAAGCCCCAAATCATTTTGGTTGCTCTCCTCTGGACCCTCTCCAGGAGTTTAATGTTTAATGATTGGTCAAGGATATTTTTGATTCCTGACTTGGACTTAGCTATTCAAGAATTTACGGATTCTTTTCTATATATATTTCAAATTCATTCCCCTAAAATAAAAAAGAGTAATAATATTAAAAATCCATTATGGCTTAATGAAAAATTGAAAACCCTTTTGCGTATTAAAAATAGAATATGGAAAAAAGCCAAAAAATCTAAATTGGAGGGGGATTGGGATCTTTTCAAAAAATGGCAAAATAAATGTAAACAAAAGGTGAAATTGGCAAAAAAAGAATACTTCCAGAGTTCTTTTGATAATATACATGATCCAAATAAATTCTGGAAGGTTATTTCCAACTTAAGAAGTCCAGTGAAATCTCAAACTTTAATTAATTTAATAGTGGGAGATAATTTGGTTGATAATCCTTTAGAAGTGGCTAATTTGTTGAACCATTATTTTAAGGACTTACCAGATTTAGAGATACCTAACCTGGGGAGTGTTGCCCAGGAAGGTATTCACTCTGATATTTGTGCTATGAATAATGAGGGCTTTAATTTGAAAAATATAAGGATACAGGATGTAGCTAAAGAATTGAAGAACCTAAAAACATCAAAACGTGCTGGAATAGATAATATCGATCCCAAATTTTTGAAATTGGGGTCTGATGTTATAGCTCCTATAGTTACATATTTTTATAATTGGAGCATACAGTCTTCAGTTGTTCCTGATTGTTGGAAAATGGGTGAAATTATTCCTGTTTACAAGGGTGGTGATATCACAGTCCCTTCCAATTATAGACCAATTACTTTGCTCCTGATTTTGTCAAAAGTATTGGAGAAGCTGATAAATAATCAGCTTGTGCAGTACCTTGACCACTTGGGGTTATTAACAAATTGTCAGCATGGATTTAGAGGGGGTAGGTCCACAAATACTGCCCTACTTGATTTTGGTAACCTGGGTGGCAACATCATTGAACCAGGGAAACCAAACTGGGGCAGTGTTTGTGGACCTTAGTAAAGCTTTTGACTTAGTTCACCACGAAACACTTTTGTTTAGATTGCAGAATTTAGGGATACATCATAATTCATTACAGTGGTTTAGATCTTATTTAACTAATCGAAAACAAAGGGTGGTTTGTGGTGCTGCTGTCTCGGATCTCCTGGACTTAAATCGTGGTGTACCTCAGGGGTCAATTTTGGGCCCTATGTTATTTAATATCTATATTAATGATCTTCCTGATTATGTAACTGGCACTGATGTCAGACTTTATGCGGATGACATAGTATTGGTTGCATCTGCTAAAGATCCTGGGGAACTGAGACAGCGACTCCAGACAGATTTCTCTAATATTGAAACTTGGATAAGAAACTCTGTACTTTTGATAAGTACTGGGAAGACTCAGAGTATGATTTTTTCTGTAGGATCTAAATCTAATAAAGATATAACTGATTTGAAGATTAGTTTTTTGGATGGGACAAGGGTACAAGGGATTAATACTTATAAATACTGGGGAGTTTTGGTTGATTATCGTTATTCTTTTTAAGAATATATTTTGTTACAAATAAAAAAAGTCAATCAAAGACTGGGGGCATTAAGAAGAGTGTCAGGATGCTTGACTAGGGATGTAAAGACTAAATTGGTAAAACAATTGTTGTTACCTGTTTTAGATTATGGTTTTTCATTATATATGCATTCTTATAAAAAATTTTTACACAAATTGGACCAGACTTATTATAGATTGGGGAATTATATCTTAGATAATAAGTCCCGAGTCCACCATTGTGTAGTTTATCAGGAACTTGGTTGGTTGCACCCAACAGCTCGAAGAGAATATATATGGCTTATTATATGTCATGGTTTGATATACCTAAAAATGCATCCTCTACAAAATTTGATATGTCAGAACTCAGATTCTAAATATTCAGACACATTTAGGAGGACCACTAAAAAATTGCCCATGATACAAATTATGAATCGTATGGGGGATATGGTGTTACAAAATAGTTTAGCAGGGGTATGGAATAAGTTACCTCGCCAAATAACTGAAATTTCTGATCTGCATATTTTTAAATTGGAATTGTATAATTATTTAAATGTTTGTTGTAGTTGTTTTTAGGCAATTGTGATTTTGTATTGTGTTCTAATTTTGTATTGTTTTGTCTTTACTGTAAATTCCACAGGTATTTGTTGTAAATGGGGATTTATTCTCCAACAGATTAACCTGTATAAAAATAAATTAAAAAAAAAAAATTAAAATAAAGGGGGTGGCCCTCTCAAAGAACCCCTTAAGACCGTGCAGCCCACACTTAGATGGATTATATAAAGCACCCACCGCTAAATGCTTGACACCACCCAGTAACACATCCGACAACAACCAATCATTTTCAACATTCAAAGTTGTACTGGATCAAAAGATAGTCATGTCTAGATGGTTTAAATAGTAAACTACCACTCCACCCTCAGACTTACTTCCCTTGCAGTCAGCTCTTAACATCTTATAGCCAGGTGACCTATACATATAATCAGGCATTGATGGTTTTAACCAAGATTCTGTAACGACCACCACATCAGTCTGGTATAATAATGTGAGTGATTCAACATTAGCCAACTTGGGAAATACACTTCTAGTACTCATATTTAACAGTTTGAGCCCATGCAAATTATTTATTTATTTATTTATTTAAGAGATTTACCAGGAAGGCATACTGAGCGGAGTACTGCTCGATTCCAGATGTGCCCTGGGGGTAGGGTTTACAAATGATACAGATGTATAGGAGAAGACAAAAATCATACAACTTATGTGACTTACACAGACAGTGGTACGGTAGTTCAGAGGAAATATACATACAAAGGGTGGTTGGTACAGGCAAAATAATTACAATTATGTGAATATATACCGACAGTGGTACAGCAGTACAGGAGAATAAACATTACAGACAATGGGTGAGGCATTTCTTAAATACAAAAATTGCATAGGTCCAATTTCAATTAGTAATTTAATAACCTTAGGTGCAGAGTGGGAAAGGTACCCAGAACGGTGCTAGCAGCTGAATAGGTAGGAGTGGAAATGGGGATTTAGCGAGGGGGAAAGCATGAGCAATTTGTAGCGAAGTGCATTTTAAGAAGGGTATTCCGTTCAAGAGTACATGTGGCGTGTCTGATATCAGCTGTCAGGGAGTTCCAAATTTGGGCAACCTGAAACTGAAAGCTGCCTGCCCAGATCTGGTGGATCTGTGTGGAATGTGCAGGAGCCTAGAGTCTATGTTTCTGAGAGCGTAGGCAGGTGGGGAGAGGGCGGTTAGGGATGAGAACAGATAGGAAGGGAGCTTTTGTGACCAGAACTTTGCAGCAGTTCTAGCAACATGGAATAATCATCAGTTTTGAAGTGAGAGGAGGACCAGAGACTGGTAGAGATCACAGTGATGGGTAGTGGTAGGGCGGTCCAAGGAGAACCGGCAGAAGGAGTTGTAAAGGGGGTCAAGCCTGGCTAAGGAAGTTTGGGGGGCAGCACCATATACAACATCGCCATAGTCCATAATTGGGAGGATCATTTTTTGGGCAATTGCTGTTCTGGTTGGTAGTGGAGTACAATTCTTGTTTCGGTAGAGGGCTCCCAACATGGGATGCAATTTTTTGTGAAGAGCGTCTATATGTGCTGAGAAGTCAAGGTGCTGATCTAACCAGACACCAAGGTAACAATAAGTGGTGCAGGCCTTGAGTGGAGATCCGTCCAGGGTGTAAAATGTGGGTGGAGCAGTAAGCCGGGTTAGTTTGGCCCTAGAGCCAAAGGTGAGGGAGACTGTTTTTTTTGAGTTTAAGAATAGTTGGTTACTGAGGAACCGACGTTGGATGGAGTCGAAGTCATCCTGGAGACAAGCATACACAGCAGATGCAGATGGGCCAGAGGCGAACAGCACCGTATCTTCCGCGTACAGATGGATAGCCGTTTGTGGGCAGGCGGCAGGCAGGTCATTCAGAAAGACAGAGAACAGCAGGGGGCCAAGTTCAGACCCTTGGGGGACACCACTGGTGACAGGAAGAGAGGTGGATTGTGCCGAGCCAATACGGACTGATTGGGACCTACCTGACAGGTATGACTGGAACCAGTTGATGGCGTTCCCAGCCAGACCAGCTTGGGCAAGTTTAGCCAACAAAAGGGGATGCGAGACCGTGTTGAAGGCTTTTGCCAGGTCGATAAATATGGCTGCTGTAATTTCCCCTTTGTCCATCCCTGTAAGGATGAAACATAGAAACATAGACTTTGACGGCAGATAAGGACCGCTAGGCCCATCTAGTCTGCCCATTTCCCTACCTACAGGATAGGCCGCAGATCCTAGTTAACCAACAGCCTGTATCTTCCTGCCCCCCACAAGAATTGCCTTATGTCTGTCCCATGCATTCTTGAATTCTCCCACAGTTTTAGACCCCGCGACTTCCTCAGGAAGGCTGTTCCATGCATCCACTACCTTCTCTGTGAAATAATACTTCTCACATTGCCCCTGAACTGCCCTCCTTCTATTTTTAAATTGTGTCCCCTTGTTCTTGCAAGTCTCTTTTTCTGAAAGATGCTACCCTCTTGGACTTTGTTGATTCCCTTGAGGTACTTAAACATTTCTATCATGTCCCCCCTCTCCCTTCTTTCCTCAAGGGTATACATATTAAGCTCCTTTAGTCTCTCCTCATATGGCTTCTCTTGCAGACCCTGCACCATTTTAGTTGCCCTCCTCTGGACTGCCTCTATCCTGTCTATGTCCTTGCGGAGATGGGGTCTCCAGAACTGGACACAGTATTCAGATGGGGTCTCACCAACTGTCTGTACAGAGGGATAACAACTTCCTGTTTTCTGCTGCTGATGCCTCTCCCTATACATCCCAGTATACCCCCGGCCCTCCCTACTGCCTTCTCACATTGCTTGCTAACCTTAAGGTCATCTGATATGATTACCCCAGGTCCCTTTCCTGTTTTGTTGTTGTTACTACCTCCCCACCCATTGTGTATTCTTCCCCTGGGTTCTTGTTTCCCAGGTGCATTATTTTGCACTTTTTTGCATTGAATCCTAGCTGCCATACGTCTGACCATTCCTCCAACCTTGCCAAGTCCCTTTTCATCCTTTCCATGCCTCCTTGTGTATCAACCCTGTTGCAGATCTTTGTGTCATCTGCAAAAGACATACTTTCCTTCAGTCCCTCTGCAATGTCACTGATGAAGACATTAAAAGGACTGGACCCAATATTGAATCCTGCGGTACCCACTGGTAACCGCCTTTCTTCAGAGTGGACTCCATTTACAATTACCTTCTGTGTCCTGTTGTCCAGCCAATGTTTTACCCAGGCTACCACCCTGGGACCCACTCCCAGGCTGGTTAATTTGACTAATAATCTTTTGTGTGGGACTGTGTCAAATGCCTTGCTAAAGTCTAGGTAGGCCATGTCCACAGCCCCTCCCTGGTCTACTACTTTGGTCACCCAGTCAAAGAAATCTATTAGATTTGTCTGACATGACCTTCCCACTGTGAACCCATGCTGCCTTGGATCCTGTGCTCCACTGACCTCTAGGTACTCAACTATTCTTTCCTTCAGAAGTGACTCCATCACTTTCCCTACCACAGAGGTCAGACTGACAGGTCTGTAGTTTCCTGCCTCTGTCTTGGTCCCACTTTTGTGAAGGGGA
The DNA here is from genome assembly GCA_016271365.2 of Neoceratodus forsteri. Taxonomy (NCBI): domain Eukaryota; kingdom Metazoa; phylum Chordata; order Ceratodontiformes; family Ceratodontidae; genus Neoceratodus; species Neoceratodus forsteri. The sequence continues at coordinate 767,335,475 of CM057451.1, forward strand.
ATCACAACCGCCTTCCTCCAGTCCTCGGGTACCACACCATCCTCCCATGATTTATTAAAAAGAGTAGCCAGTGGTTTCACTAGTTCCTTCCTTAATTCTTTTAGAATTGTGGGGTGAATTCCATCAGGACCCATTGCTTTGTCCACCTTCAGTTTTAGGAGTTCTTGCAGAACCCTTTCTTCTGTGAAAGGACTGGGATCGACCCCCCTATCAAGAGTGCTTCTGTTAATTGGATTAGGCACTTCCCCCTCCTCTTCTGTGAATACTGAGCAGAAATATTCGTTCAGTATTCCTGCTTTTTCACTGTCCCCCTCTGCCCACCCACCGTTCATTCTATTCAGCCTCACTATCCCTCCCTTTGTCTTTCTACGCTCGCTGATGTACCTATAAAAGGTTTTATCCCCCTTCTTAACCGAGTTGGCTATCTTTTCCTCAGTTTGGGCCTTTGCTATTCTGACTTTCCGCCCTGCTTCTTTCTGCCTTAACTGGTACAGCTCTCTGTCCTGCTCCTTCTGTGTTTCCTTATACTTCCGGAATGCTATCTTTTTCTTCCTGACTTTCACAGCCACTTCTCTTGAGAACCATAGTGGCTTTTTCTTTCATTTTGATTTGTTTATTTGTTTCACACAAAGGCTTGTTGCGTCTGTGATGGCAGTTTTGATAATTCCCCATTGTTGCTCCACACCTCCTTCTAGCCTGTTTGCTAGTGCTTTTCTGAGGCACTCTCCCATCTTGCCAAAGTCAGCCCTCCTAAAGTCCAGTACCCTCACTTTTGTATGGCTTGACTCTGTAGCTGAGTTTAACGTGAACCACACTGTTTGATGGTCACTTGTCCCCAGATGGCAACCCACTTCTAGATCTGAGATCCTCTCACTACCCCCATTAGTGAGTTAGTGAAGCGAAGGAGGGAGGTGGTGGTGGAGTGATTTTTCCTGAAGCCAGCTTGGTAGGGGGTGAAAAATGCTATGGAATCTAGGTAGTGGTGGAGCTGGGATAATACAAGGCTCTCTTGAATTTTGGCTAGGATTTAAAACAGGAGTTTTTTGTGGACTCTGTCTGCAGGGAGAGAGAGAGAGAGAGAGAGAAAGCAGCCAAAAGCTTCCTTAAATCAAGGATGTAATTTAATGGACTACACTGAATTGAATTACCAATTTTTGGGTCTGTGTACATAAGTAGTTTTCATTCTCTGTTTTTGGGGTTGACTTTTCTTAGTTTAACTTTTATTTGCCAGGGAGAAACTCTAGCTGGGAGACATTTGCAGTCATTTGTGACTAGACCAATGGCTTAACCTCTGTGAAATAGGTGTTTGAAAGGAAGGAAGGCACTCCCCGGGGTGGAGGGTCAGAGTTGTAGTTGATTGTTTCTGGAGGGCACAGGTTGACTCCCACTCATCCTGCCCCTCGCCCCAAGTGCATAACTTCCTTTATATCAGGGGTTCTGACATTACCTCCCCAAAATTGCTAACAACATATACCTGTTCATATTCTTTAAAGCACAACACATGGAATAGGAGTTAGAGACACTCACAATCTTGCACACACTAAAACAAGAACAACAACAAAAAAAACATCTGAAACAGGAAGGGGGACAGACATAGGCGGAGTGGTGCAATGCACTGGCTGTGGCACAACAGTCTTCCTGGAGACATTCTGGAGACTGCGTTGCTGCCCTATTTGCAGGCACCTCTCTGATCTGAGGGAGGAGGTGGCTTGTCTTCATGCTGACCTGGCAAGGATTTGGGAAACCTGCTCCCCCACCCAGGGACCACCCAGGCCACCACCACAACCTCAGAGGTTGCCAAGAAAGAGAAGTGGTTGGACCACAGTGGGCTCAGGGAGGGTGAGGGTGGTGGAACAGAGGTGCATCCCTCCAGTTGTGCCTCTCCACAATTCATTCATCACTCTGGCAGAGCATGGTTCCTCTATGGAGACACCTGCAGTGGAGACCAAGGAGGATGCTGGGAACCTCCACAATGGAGACCCACAGCAGGGTGGCACAGGACCACACAGAGGAAGGAAACAACTCCTGGTGGGGGATTCAGTTGTTGGGGGGTAGAACTTCGGGAGGGAGGGGAAAGGGAGGTAAGGTGCCTGCCTGGCACCATGGCTTGGAGGGACAGGAAATGAATCCTCAGGATTGTGGGAGCAGCTGCAAGGAGGAGGGAGCTGGATGTCATTATCCACCAAGGGACAAATGACCTGGCTGAGAATGGGATCAGAGCAATGCAACAGGAGTTTGTGGAGTTGGGGAGGGGTCTCAGACATGTAGCACACACAATAACTTTCATGGAAGTGTTACCTGTCTATGGCATGGATGAGGCTAGGGTACTCTGCATCATGGGATTCAATGACTGGTTGAAAAACTGGGGTAGAGCTCAGGGATTTGGCTTCTTTGGGGACTGGGGCTCCACCTGGAGGGATGCAGGCCTATACTGGTGCGATGGTCTGCATCTGTCCAAGAGGGGAACCAGGATCCTAGGTGACAGGTTTAAATGCTTCATTGGCAAGCATTTAAACTAGCCAAGGGGGGAGGCACTGAAAAGGAGAAGGAAATCCTAGCCTCCCAAAAATCAGGGTAGTTAGTGAGGTAAACACCAAGATAGAGCAGTTGATAGGGAGAAGGGCAGGGGTAAATGGAGAAAAAGACAAAGGCAGTAGGGACAGGGATGGGGCAAAAAGAAATAAGGCCATAAAAAAATGGAGGATAATAAGTACCAATGCCCGTAGTCTAGGTAAAAAGCTCCCCAAAATGGTGGCCTTGATGGAAGTGGGATGCCTGGATATCATGGCAGTCACAGAAACATGGGACACATAGAACCGTGACTGGGATGTCAATAAACCAGGGTACACAATCTACAGGAGGGACAGAGAGGGTAGAAGATGAGGAGGAGTAGCTCTCTATGTAAGGGAACGGATCAAAGCAACAGAACTAAAGGGTAAACAGACAGGAGAGGAGGCACTGTGGGTCACCCTGGAGACAGGAAATGGCACTGCAATCCTCACAGGGGTTGTATACAGACCCCCATCTCAGGGAGAGGAAATGGACAAGGAAATGATAGAAGGTATCCTTAGGATGACAGAGAAAGTGGAGATATTGCTGATGGGGGGACCTGAATATGCCAGATGTTAACTGGAGCACATTTGCTGCAGCCACATCCAAGAGCAGGGACATTCTCGATGTCCTACATGGGGTATGCCTCAGACAGCTAATTTTGGAACCCACTTGGGAGGGAGCAATCTTAGACCTGGTACTCTCAAATGGGGACAGAGAGAGGATCTCAAATCTAGAAGTGGGTAGCCATCTGTGAACAAGTGACCACCAAACAGTGTGGTTCACAATAAACTTAGCTGTAGAGTCAAGCCATACAAAAGTGAAGGTACTGGACTTCAGGAGGGCTGATTTTGTCTAAATGGGAGAGTGCCTCAGAAAAGCGCTGGCAAACAGGCAAGAAGGTGGGGTGGAGCAACAATGGGGAAACATCAAAACCACCATCACAGAGGCAACAAGCCTTTGTGTGCAGCAAATAAACAAATCAAAATGAAAGAAAAAAACACTATGGTTCTCAAAAGAAGTGGCAGGGAAGGTTAGGGAGAAAAAAACAGCATTCAGGAAGTATAAGAAAACACAGAAGGATCAGGATAGAGAACTGTGCCAGTTAAAGCAGAAGAAAGCAGCGAAGGCAGTCAGAATAGCAAAGGCCCAAACCAAGGAAAAGATAGCCAACTCGGTTAAGAAGGGGGATAAAGCCTTTTATACAGTAGGTACATTAGGGAGCAAAGAAAGACTAAGGCAGGGATACTGAGGCTGAATAAAGAGGAGGGTAGTTGGGCAGAGAGCAACAGTGAAAAAGCAGGGATACTGAACGAATACTTCTGCTCAGTATTCAAAATGGAAGAGCAGGGGGAGATACCCAATCCAGTCAATAGAAGCACTCGGGATGGGGGGGTTGATATTAGTCCTTTCACAGAAGAAAGGGTTCTGAAATACATCCTAAAACTGAAGGTGGATAAAGCAATGGGGCCTGATGGGATTCATCCCAGAATTCTAAAAGAACTAAGGGAAGAACTAGTAACACCACTGACTACCCTTTTTAATAAATCATGGGAGGATGTTGTGGTACTCGAGGACTGGAGGAGGGCAGATGTGATTCCCCTTAACAAAAGTGGGAGCAAGACAGAGGCAGGAAACTACAGACCTGTCAGTTTGACCTCAGTGTAGGGAAAATGATGGAATCACTTCTGAAGGAAAGAATTGTTGAGTACCTAGAGGCCAGTGGGGCACAGGACCCAAGGCAGCATGGAGTCACAGCAGGACGGTCATGTCAGACAAATCTAATTGATTTCTTTGACTGGGTGACCAAAGTAGTAGACCAGGGAGGGACTGTGGACGTGGCCTACCTAGACTTTAGCATGGCATTTGACACAGTCCTGCACAAAAGATTAATAAACAAATTAGCCAGCCTGGGAGTGGGTCCCAGGGTGGTAGCCTGGGGTAAAACACTGACTGGACAACAGGACACAGAGGGTAATAGTAAATGGAGTCCACAGTGAAGAAAGGGGGTTACTAGTGGGATATCGCGGGGTTCAATACTGGGACTGGTCCTTTTTTAATGTCTATATAAGTGACATTGTAGAGGAACTGGAAGGAAAAGTATGTCTCTTTGCAGATGACACAAATATCTGCAACAGGGTTGATATGCAAGGTGGGTGGAAAGGATGAAAAAGGACTTGGCAAGGTTGGAGGAATGGTCAAATGTATGGTAGCTTAGATTCAATGCAAAGAAGTGCAAAGTAATGCACCTGTGAAACAAGAACCCAGGGGAAGAGTACACAATGGGGTATGAGATACTGAAAACAACAAAAATGGAAAGGGACCTGGGGGTAGTCATATCAGATGATCTAAAGGTGGGCAAGCAATGTGAGAAGGCAGTAAGGAGGGCTGGGGGGATATTGGGTTGCAAAGGAACAGGCATCACCAGTAGAAAACAGGAAGTTGTTGTCCCTCTGTACAGACAATTGGTAAGACCACATCTGGAGTACTGTGTGCAGTTCTGGAGACCCCATCTCTGCAAAGACATAGACAGGGTGGAGGCTGTCCAGAGGAGGGCAACCAAAATGGTGCAAGGTCTGCACCAGAAGACATATGAAGAAAGACTAAAGGAGCTAAGATGTATAGCCTCGAGGAAAGGAGGGAGGGGACATGATAGAAACTTTCAAGTACCTCAAGGGAATCAACAAAGTCCAAGAGGGTAGCATCTTTCAGAAAAAGAGATGTGCAAGGACAAGGGGCACAATTTGAAGATAGATGGGGGACGGCTCAGAGGTAATGTGAGGAAGTATTTCTTTACAGAGAGGGTTGTAGATGCATGGAACAGCCTTCCTGAGGAGGTCATTGAGTCAAAAACAATGAGGGAAGTCAAGAATGCATGGGACAGGCATAAGGCAATTCTAGTGGGGGGTAGGAGGAAGTAAGCTGTTGGTTAATTAGGATCTGCAGCTTATCCGTTAGGTAGCGAAATGGGCAGACTAGGTGGACCAAGCAGTCCTTATCTGCCATCAGATAAGATTCTATTGAACAAACATTAAAGGTAAAGTCTCCTCAGCCTATTTTCTGTATATCTGTGTAGTTTGTAGCTATGAACAGTGATTCCCTCTCTTGTATCCCCCTAATTTTATCATAATTTAAATATAAATGAGGTTATTTCACTCTGTTCTGCCCTGGTGTGAAAATTTGCTTGACTCCATTGCAAAAGTCATGACCTGACTCATGTAAGGCATCGTGGAATTTTATGATGTTTCAGTGCTAAAGCCTGCAGTAGTTATACCATATTAGTCAGTGCTGTTGCTGTCCTCAGCAGGCCTTGTGTTCTTGTCTTATGCTGGTCATGGAACTTTTCAAGGCATGGTAAGTGCCCTGCTGTTTTCTGTAGCTTAAAGAGTATCTGAGTTGGAAAAGCATGCTTTCAGAGAATACAGGGACTTCACAAAATGTGTAACAGAACTGAATGAGAGCATAACTTTTGCTGGCTTGCGCATCTAAACATCATCAACTCCCACGATGCCTTCCATGAGTGGGGTCATGACCTTATCAACAGAGACAAACAGGTTTTTACACCAGGCCAAAACAAAGCAAAGCAACCTTATTTAGATTTAAATTAGGATGAAACTGGGAGATGCAAGAGAGGAAATCATTGTTCATGACTACAAACTATACAGGTATACAGAAAATGGGCTGAGGGGACTTTCCCTTTAAAAATTGATATGAAACAGTTTTTGCACCTCTAGATGCCCTCCTGTTTTCCTTGTAGTGTCTATCCAATATTTTAACTTATTTTGACCTTCTGTGTTAAAATAATAATGTAATTGTTTCCCATTTGTTATTACACAGAATCCCTCTTTCCTCAGCAGTGTTGTTCTCTCTTTTCATACTACCTGAACATTCTATGACATCAGTAACGCAATCCCAGGCTATTTAGGTCAGTAGCACAGAATGGTGCAACTGATGCCATGGAATGTCTTAGAAATGTGAAAAGAAAGAGCAGTCACTGAGGAATGTGGAATTCTATGAAGATTTGAGGACATTTCAAAGCTAAATTATTGATTTATCAAAAATTGGTCAAGACATATCAGACTACATAACTGGCATGTAAAGGAAAATGGGAGGGCAGTTAACTTTGTGGCAATCATTTCCTATCACCTTTAAAGTAATGAATTTTAAAAGTTCAACATATAATAACGAAAACATGCAGGTAAACTTGCAATTACCAAAACCAGAAAGGCAATACTTTGTGTCATATAATTATAATTGGTTCTATGTCAAAATAGCGAAAAAAAAATAGCAAGTTCAAAAATAGCGAGAGCACAATAGCGAAACGCAAAATAGCAACTGAAAGTATAGCGAGTGTAAAAGTACCTCAACAGCAATCATAGCGATCTGTGTTCTAATGGGCAAAATTATTCGGTCACAGAAACTGACGTTTGTGCACTGAAACAAAATGACTTTCACACTGAATGAAAAGGAACATAAAAAAAGAATATTGTTGCCAAGCAGATTTAGTGTAATCCCTCATTATTTATGAAGGCAAAAATAAGGGGGTGTAAGTCATAATGTGGAATGGAATGATCCAAAGCTGTGTTGTAATGACCATGATGTACTGCTTTAGAAGTTCAGTACATTCTGGGAGCGATAGTAATGAAAGGGCATAAGGGTTGTAAGCAAGGAACAGAAGATAATGTGTGTATCCGCGTCATCACTAGGTCTAAACATTTAACAAACATTAGGTTTTACTACAAATTAACTTTACTGAGTGAAGGAATTCAAGTGATCTTTGCTAAAATGGGTGAGTGCCTAAGGAATGCACTAGCAAATGGGCAGGAAGGAGGGGTGGAAGAACAATGGGGAATAATAAAAACTGCCAGCACAGAGGTAACAAGCCTTTGTGTGAAGCAAATAAACAAAACAAAACAATGTAAGAAACCACTATGGTTCTCAAAGGAGGTGGCAGTGAAGGTTCAAGAGAAAAAGAAAGCATTCAGAAAGTACAAGGAATCACAGAAGGAGCAGGACAGAGAATTGTATCAGTTAAAGCAAAAGGAAGCTGAGAAGGCAGTCAGAACAGCAAAGGCCCGAACTGAGGAAAAGATAGTCAACTCAGTTCAAGGGGATAAAACCTTTTTAGGTACATCAGGGAGCGAAGGAAGACTAAGGGAGGGATAGTGAGGCTTAATAAAGGGGAGGGGTGGGCAGAGGGTGACTGTGAAAAGGCAGAGATACTAAACAAATATTTTTGCTCAGTATTTACAAATGAAGAGGGGAGGTACCTAAAACAAACAATAGAAACACTCTGGATACAGAAGTTGATACCAGCCCATTTACAGAAGAAAGGGTTCTGAAAGAACTCTTAAAACTGAAGGTGGACAAAGCAATGGGGCCTGATGGGATTCATCCCAGAATTCTAAAAGAACTAAGGGTAGAACTAGTGACACCACTGACTACCCTCTTTAACAAATCATGGGAGGATGGGGTGGTACCTGAGGACTGGAGGAGGGCAGATGTGATTCCCCCTTCACAAAAGTGGGAGCAGGGCAGAAGCAGGAAACTTCAGACCTGTTAGTTTAACCTGAGTGATAGGGAAAATGATGGAATCACTTCTGAAGGAAAGAATTGTTGAGTACCTAGAGGCCAGAGGGGCACTGGACCCAAGGCAGCATGGATTCACAGCGGGAAGGTCATGCCAGACAAATCTAATAAATTTCTTTGACTGGGTGACCAAAGTAGTAGATCAGGGCGGGGCTGTGGACATGGCCTACCTAGACTTTAGCAAGGCATTTGACTCAGTCCCACACAAAAGATTAATATACAAGTTAGCCAGCCTGGGAGTGGGTCCCAAGATGACAGCCAGGGTAAAGTATTGGCTGGAGAATAGGACACAGAGAGTAATAGTAAATGGAGTCCACTCTGAAGAAAGGGGGGTTACCAGTGGGGTGCCGCAGGGTTCAGTATTAGGACCGGTCCTCTTCAATGTCTTTGTAAAAGCGACATTGCAGAGGGACTGGAAGGAAAAGTATGTCTCTGTGCAGATGACACAAAGATCTGCAACAGAGTTGATGCACAAGTTGGGGTGGAAAGGATAAGAAGGGGCTTGGCAAGGTTAGAGGAATGGTCAAGTGTATGGCAGCTTAGATTTAATGCTAAGAAGTGCAAGGTAATGCACCTGGGAAACAAAAACCCAGGGGAAGAGTACACAATGGGGGGTGAGATACTAACAACAACAAAAATGGAAAGGGACCTGGGGGTAGTCATATCAGATGACTTAAAGGTGGGCAAGCAATGTGAGAGGGCAGTAAGGAGGACTGGGGGGATACTGGGATGCATAGGGAGAGGCATCACCAGTAGAAAACAGGAAGTTGTTATCCCTCTGTACAGACAGCTGGTGAGACCCCATCTGAAGTACTGTGTGCAGTTCTGGAGACCCAGTCTCCGCAAGGACATAGACAAGATGGAAGCTGTCCACAGGAGGGCAACTAAAATGGTGCAGGGTCTGCATCGGAAGACATATGAAGAGAGACTAAAGGAGCTTAATATGTATGGCCTCGAGGAAAGGAGGACGGGGACATGATAGAAACTTTCAGGCACCTCAAGGAATCAACAAAGTCCAAGAGGGTAGCATCTTTCAAAAAAGAGGTGCAAGAACAAGAGGCACAATTTGAAGATGGGGGGGCATCTCAGAGGTAATGTAAGGAAGTATTTATTCACAGAGAGGGTTGTGGATGCATGGAACAGCCTTCCGGAGGAGGCTGTGGAGTCAAAAACAGTGGTTGAATTCAAGCATGCATGGGACAGCCATAAGGCAGTTCTAGGGGGTGGGGGTAGAACGAAGTAGGCTGCTGGTTAACTAGGATCTGCAGCTTATCCATTAGGTAGGGAAATGGGCAGACTGGGTGGGCCAAGCGATCCTTATCTGCCATCAAATTCTATGTTTCTATGTTTCTATCTTAGTCCTGTGAGCTGAAGAGGAGGCTTAGGTTTGTTCTTTGATTCACTCTTGCACTTCTTTTTTGGTGGCTACGGAGACTTCATAGGCAAGCAGGTGATGACTTCAGCCCAGGAGGAATCCACAGATATAATTCCTGACTCCAAGTTGGCTACACTATTAGGCTGTGGTGCAGATTCCTCTTGTACTAGGTCTTCCTGAGACGAGTGGCAAAAGTCACGTCATGGAGCAAACTTATTGCTCAGCAGGATGGGGGAACTAAGCTTAGATACCCGATTAGAGGAAGTAAGTTGATTGTGTGATTCCTCCGAAGTGCAACAAGTGCTTTTAACAGATCTTGACCCTGAAGCAGCTTTTTCCTGGATTCAAACTGGATGTCTGGGAGGCAGTGTGACCGCAGTGGCATTAGCATATTTAGCAGAATCACAATCTTTCTCTGTATCAAGCAAGTCTAAACAAATGTTGTTCGAGGTAAGGGCACAGACACTGGGAGGATGAGTTACAGCAGAGTTAAGTGAAAGGGAGAACATGTGTTGTAAGTTATTTAAATATGCTGAAAGCACTTCAGGGGTATTAAAGTATTTAGTAAAATTGTTCATGAATAGCCTCATAACAGCAGGGTATCTTAGTGTGAATTTTATGCCCATTTGGTGGAGAGTTTGCTTAACTGGGGTAAAAGCTCATCTCCTAACCGACACTTCCTTAGAGAAATCTCTGTAAACAGAAATAAGGTGTTTGGTAGTTGCTGTCTTAGTTTGCACTGATGTGGGTTAACAGATATGCTTGGCACTATTTTTTTATCACTGTTTTGACATAGAACCATGACAGCAACAATTAGATGTTAAGCAGCAAATGGAAAGCTCATCCGCTTCTCCGTAGCTCCTCTTCAGTACATTAAAATTCAATAAAGGATTTCACGATTTTGACGTCTCAACAGATGAAAGATTTCAGCTACTGGTACTATTTTGACGCAGGAAAAGTTGCCGTTAATGGTGCTAGCTAGCTATTAGATGTCACTCGCTATTATTGCTTGCGCTATTCTTTATTCGCCATTCTTTACTTGCTATTATCACAGGATACCATTATAATTCATATCTTTCTGAAATGTATTTATTTAGTTTTTGTTGACATGGACAGGAGAACTAGGAAGTACTTCTTGTTTTCAACCTCATCTCGTAGGGAGGGGGACAGAGATGCAAGCTGACTGACATTGGAACCAGTTAATCTATCAGTGGATTAGTTAATCTGTTAGTGGACTACCATGTCATAGTTTATCTTATAACCTAATCAGCAGTAACTGTTTTGGCACCTAGTGAATTTTCTCAATCAAGATCCACAAAATAGAGGATTTGATACCAATTATTGGATCAACATAGTTGTTAAAAAACAGGTTTAACAACTCTGTTGGTCCAATAAAATATATCAAATCATTTATATTTGTGAATCTTACGTTACAAGGACCGATTGAGCAACAAAAATGTCTGTCTCAATTCACAAACTAAGAAATGATCCCAAATCTCATGATATGTGTTCAGCTTATTGAAATAAGGATGCCAAGTCTTTCATTTGCAGTTCATTTTCTCATTTAGTTAAGCCATTCCACCACTGTTGAAGGGGAATTTTCTTTCCATTTTCCTTTACACATTTGCTATATAAATATTCCTCATTGTGAATGATTTAGTTTCAAAAGAGAATTTTATTAAAGAAAAATAGAAATCGATAGAAGGAAGTTGTTTTCGTGTAGGGTACTGGCCACTCATCCTTCCCCTGTACAAGTCCCTGGTTCTTCCTCACGCAGAGTACTGTTCAAGGTTCTGGAGTTCACACCTGTGAAAGGGTAAAGGCTGTGCAGAGAAGGGTAGTCAAGATGGCCTGGAGGCTGGGAGAGAAAGCATACAAGTAAAGATTGGGATCTAAACGTGTACACCCAGGAGACAAGAGGGAGGGCATGATAGAAATCTGCAAATATCTCTATGGAATGAACAAGGTGAAATGCAATGAATTGTTCACATTGGGCCCTATTCACTAATGGGTGGGTGGTATGCATGAAATGCACATATTCCACCCGCACCACTCCACACCTGCACTCAGGTGTGCGCATGCTGGCATTCACGAATACTGACTGCCAGACCACGCCCCCACCCCCACCCCCACGGTGTGCAGCCGCATGGTGGAGGAATGTGGCAGCATGGGGGCGGAGCATGGGATACAGATGGGTATCCAATAGGATGCCTGTCCCGGGTCCCATAGAGAATGCCCACCCAGGGTCCCATAGAGGATCCCCATCAGCATGCAGGCAGGGAGTCCTGTGACAGTGTGTATGGTGCAGGGAATACACAACGGATATTTGCCCAAATGGCTACCCCCAGCCCTTCCAGACAGCCCAGTGTGCTGTGCCAGCTGTGTGCAAGGGGTGTGTGCAAGGGGGGATCCCGTTTCCATCACGCAATGCCGGTGACTTGTGGGGCACACATAATTAGATACACCAAGGTCCCCCCTCATGTACATTTGCCTGTGCTAGCCCAGCACACAAGTGCCATTATGCATGTGCACAGCTCATGCACTCCCCCGGCATGCCCCCATCCTACCTCTGGTGCGGCACTATGCGGCGGCATTCAAGGCACTACCATACTGGTGGTGAATGCCACCAGGAGTGTGCACATCACTGCTGCATGGAATTTGGGCATAGGAATGCCTACATGCTGCCCTTATGCAGTGTGTAGGCATTCATGCATAGGCCCCATTAAGTACAAACACAAGGGGAATCAACTAAAACTGGCTGGGGGTAGGTTCAGAAGAGATGCTTGCAACTACTTGTTCACAGAAAGTGTGGTGGACAGACTACTGGAGGAAGTTGTCTGTGCCAAAACAGTGAGAGAATTCAAACATGGGTGGGACACTCACCCATCGGCGCTGTGGTAGTGCTATCTCTCTTGACACTGGTGACCTATGTTTAGGAACGAGTGCAAGTCATTGACAGCCAGCCAGGAGGAGGAGGACTGAGCATTCCCTGAGGATGCTGTCCTACGCTGGGGAGGGAGGGCAGCCACCTCCATGGTTGTACTGCACCTGGGTGACCACAGGTTGCAGCGCAATGGAGCAGCTATGGGGAATGGAAGACTCAGGCTGCTGCCACGCAATGCACATTCGCTTAAATAGGTATTCATCCCTGGGCCACCTGCATCTTGAGGGAAGGGAGAAACATAGAAACATAGAAACATAGAATTTGATGGCAGATAAGGACCACTTGGCCCACCCAGTCTGCCCATTTACCTACCTAATGGATAGGCTGCAGATCCTTGTGCCACCTTGTTCTTGCACATCTCTTTTTCTGAAAGATGCTACCCTCTTGGACTTTGTTGATTCCCTTGAGGTACTTGAAAGTTTCTATCATGTCCCCCCCCCCCTCCTTTCCTTGAGGCTATACATATTAAGCTCCTTTAGTCTCTCTTCATACGTCTTGCGGTGCAGACCCTGCACCATTTTAGTTGCCCTCCTGTGGACAGCTTCCATCCTGTCTATGTCTTTGCGATTGGGTCTCCAGAACTGCACACAGTACTCCAGTTGGGTTCTCACCAGTTGTCTGTACAGAGGGATAACAACTTCCTGTTTTCTACTGGTGATGCCTCTCCCTATGCATCCCAGTATCCCCCCAGCCCTCCTTACTGCCCTCTCACATTGCTTGTCCACCTTTAGGTCATCTGATATGACTACCCCCAGGTCCCTTTCCATTTTTGTTGTTTTGTTGTTAGTATCTCACCCCCCATTGTGTACGCTTCCCCTGGGTTTTTGTTTCCCAGATGCATTACCTTGCACTTCTTAGCATTAAATCTAAGCTGCCATACATTTGACCATTCCTCTAACCTTGCCAAGTCCCTTCTCATCCTTTCCATCCCACCTTGTGCATCAACTCTGTTGCAGATCTTTGTGTCATCTGCAAAGAGACATACTTTTCCTTCCAGTCCCTCTGCAATGTCACTTATAAAGACATTGAAGAGGACCGATCCTAGTACTGAACCCTGCAGTACCCCACTGGTAACCCCCCTTTCTTCAGAGTGGACTCCATTTACTATTACCCTTTGTGTCCTATTCTCCAGCCAATTCTTTACCCAGGCTATCATCTTGGGACCCACACCCAGGCTGGCTAACTTGTATATTAATCTTTTGTGTGGGACTATGTCAAATACCTTGCTGAAGTCTAGGAAGGCCATGTCCACAGCCCCTCCCTGATCTACTACTTTGGTCACCCAGTCAAAGAAATCTATTAGATTCGTCTGGCATGACCTTCCCGCTGTGAATCCATGCTGCCTTGGGTCCTGTGCCCTTCTGGCCTCTAGGTACTCGACAATTCTTTCCTTCAGAAGTGATTCCATCATTTTCCCTATCACGCAGGTTAAACTAACAGGTCTGTAGTTTCCCACTTCTGCCCTGCTCCCACATTTGTGAAGTGGAATCACATCTGCCCTCCTCCAGTCCTCAGGTACCACCCCATCCTCCCATGATTTGTTAAAGAGGGTAGTCAGTGGTGTCACTAGTTCTACCCTTAGTTCTTTTAGAATTCTGGGCTGAATCCCATCAGGCCCCATTGCTTTGTCCACCTTCAGTTTTAAGAGTTCTTTCAGAACCCTTTCTTCTGTAAGTGGGCTGGTATCAACTTCTGTATCCAGAGTGTTTCTATTGTTTGATTTAGGTACCTCTCCCTCTTCATTTGTAAATACTGAGCAAAAATATTTGTTTAGTATCTCTGCCTTTTCACCGTCACCCTCTGCCCAGCCCCCCTCCCGTTTATTAAGCCTCACTATCCCTCCCTTGGTCTTCCTACGCTCCATGATGTACCTATAAAAGGTTTTATCCCCCTTCTTAACTGAGTTGGCTATCTTTTCCTCAGTTCGGGCCTTTGCTGTTCTGACTGCCTTCTCAGCTTCCTTTTGCTTTAATTGATACAATTCTCTGTCCTGCTCCTTCTGTGATTCCTTGTACTTCCTGAATGCTTTCTTTTTCTCTTGAACCTTCACTGCCACCTCCTTTGAGAACCATAGTGGTTTCTTACATCATTTTGTTTTGTTTATTTGCTTCACACAAAGGCTTGTTACCTCTGTAATGGCAGTTTTTATTATTCCCCATTGTTCTTCCACCCCTCCTTCCTGTCCGTTTGCTAGTGCATTCCTTAGGCACTCACCCATTTTGGCAAAGTCAGCCCTCCTAAAGTCCAGTACTTTTGCCTTTGTATAGCTTGACTCTACAGCTGTGTTTATTGTGAACCATACTGTTCGATGGTCGCTAGTTCCCAGATGGCTACCCACTTCTACATCTGTGATCCTCTCTCCATCTCCATTTGAGAGGACCAGGTCTAAGACTGCTTCCTCTCGAGTGGGTTCCAATACTAGTTGTCTAAGGCATGCCTTCTGTAGGGCATCTAGAATAACCCCACTCTTAGAAGTGGCTGCTGCAACTGCACTCCAGTTAACATCTGGCACATTCAGGTCACCCATCAGCAATATCTCCCCTTTTTCTGCCATTCTAAGTATACTTTCTATCATTTTCTTGTCCATTTCCTCCCCCTGAGAGGGGGGTCTGTATACAACCCATGTGTGGATTGTGGTGCCATTGCCTGTCTCAAAGTTGACCCACAGTGCTTCTTCGCCTCCCTGTTTACCCTTTTGTTCTGTTGCTTTGATTCCTTCTCTTATGTAGAGATCTCCTCCTCTTTTACCCTCCCTGTCCCTCCTGTAGATAGTGTATCCTGGTATGTTTATGTCCCAGTCATGGTTCTGTGTGTACCATGTTTCTGTGACTGCCACGATATCCAAATGTTCCTCCTCCATCAAGGCCACTAATTCAGGAAGCTTGTTACCCAGACTACGGGCATTGGTACTCATTGCTCTCCATTTTTTGATGGCTTTACCTTTTGTAGCAGCATCCCCCACTGTCCTTTCTACCTTGGTCTTTTTCTCATTTAGTACCCCCTTTTGTAGGAGGAGGATGGGTATTTCCTGCTGCTTATCAGTGCCTCCCCCCTTGACTAGTTTAAAAGCTTGCCAATGAAGCACTTAAACTGATTGCCCAAAAGACTTGTTCCCTTCCTGGAGAGATGCAGACCATCCTGCCAGTATAGGCTGGTGTCCCTCCAGGTGAAACCCCAGTCCCCAATGAAGCCAAATCCCTGTGCTCCACACCATTTCTTCAACCATTCATTAAATCGCATGGTGCAAAGTACCCTCGCCTCACCCATGCCATAGACAGGCAGCACCTCTTAGAAGGATACTGTGTGTGCTACTTGTCTTAGGCCCCTCCCCAACTCTACAAAGTCCTCCTACACTGCTCTAATCTCATGACGAGCCAAGTCATTTGTCCCTAGGTGGACAATGACATCCAGCTCAGACTCCCGTGCAGCTGTTCTCATGATCCTGAGGATGCGCGCTTCCTGTCCCTCCAAGCCATAGCACCAGGCAGGCACCTTACTTCAGTTTTCCCTGCTCCCCCCCATTCTATCCCCCTAATAACTGAGTCCCCCAGCAGGAGCTGCATCCTTTCTCTGTGGTGTTCTCTGCCTCCTTCCTGTGGGCCTCCCTTGTGACAGTTGTCCGCAACCTCCTTAGTCTCCTCTGTGGGTGCATCCATAGAGGAACTATGGTCCCCTAGAATGGTGTATGGATTATGGAGTGGAACAACTGACTAGGTGTGCCTCTGTTCCACCACCCTCACCCTCCCTGAGCCCACTGTGGTTCAACTGCTGTACTTTATTCGCAACCTCTGAGGTAGTGGTGGTAGCTCTGGTGCTCCCTGGATGGGGGAGGTTCCCTTACTACTCTCCAGTGTGGCCTGAAGACGGGAAACTTCCTCCCCTCAGGGCAGAGAGTTGTCTGCAAATAGGGCAGCATCTCAACCTCCAGAAAGACTCCCGGAAGACTGCAGCCCCACAGCCACTACATTGCACTACTCCCCACATGTCTGTCTACCTTCTTGTTTATCCTGTTTATAATTTTTTTTTGTGTGTGTGTGTGTGTGTGTGTGTGTGATTAGTTTGTTATATAGAAATATATATAGTATACATTGTGTATGCTTATATCGTCAGTGCAGTGTGCTAAACTAAAGAACCCCCTCCCCATGCAGCATAACAGCCCTGCCACACCCACAGGTCCAGTACTCACCGACCTGGGCAATCTCCTGGATGACTGCATATTGGCTTCTGAAGGACCTGGCCCAGTCTGAGGGCTCCACCATCTGGGGTAATGGCCCAGTCTGAATTCACCAAGAGTCAGGAGCAAAAAAAATAAATGGACGAGACAGGCACAAGGTTCCAAAAACTACAGAAGGGGGTGTAAAAGAGGGGAAGGGAGGAAGGTCACTAGAACCATCGCACCACTAATAGGCAGAGTTGGCCAGACTGGCTAGGCAAGTAGGTCTTTTTCTGCCATCATGTTCTATGTTTCTGTGGTAGGTAACTAATTCACCGACTGTTCCTAATTACAGTTTAATATTGCTTTACTAGTTATTTGAACAGAACATTTTTACTGTGGGGCTGATCCATTAGTGCAGCATCTGAGGAGTTGCTTGCCATGCTGGTGACCTGTGTTCACAGGCCAGGCCCAGGACATCACAGGAGGCCAGTGTGAGCAAGACTGAGCATCCCAGAGGATTCTCTCATCCTCCGTGGCTGGGGGCTGGTGAGTGATCTCAATGCCCAGTTGTTCCTTTGTGGACCAGGACTCAAAAGGCAGCCACAGTGACCTTAAGAGGATAGGGAGAAGTCAGCAGAGTTCCTCATTGCCATGCCATTGCATGCATGTGATTGGGATCACCAAGCCACTTATGTCTCTGTGGTGGGGACTCAAAAGGTGGGATAGCCAGGGCCCGTGGTGAGGAGTACTGGATGTATGCTTCTAAGGGAATTTCCATGGGGGGTAGTTGGCAGGGCAAGTTGTGAGGGTTGCTCAAAAACCATACTTAAGAAGGGGTGTTCAGGATGGGAGGTTTCCTAGCACAGAAATCTTTTAACTGTGGAGGAGGATAGAGGATAAATAATAAATAGGAAGAAAAAGTTGCTGTAAACAATTCCTTATACAAACCTAAAACATTATCCTCGGAGTCCGGTGACACCTACAGAGTCCTTATGGGGAGTAAAAACTTAAGAGAAACCTTTATCTTTTCTCACTACAAACAGTTAAGTTTTGCTCAAATTCAGTCACTCACTGTTCTTCCTGCCAGATAGTAAGTAGACCCTCAGGTACAGTGAAAAATGAGCAAGCCAGGCAGGTCTTACTGTTTGTAAATTTCAAGCCAGCAGAGGGCGCTCCAGCTTCATGTAAGTTTCAGAACGCAGCATGCCTTGTCCTCCATAATAACCTAGGTGCTGGCTTTTTTATTCTTTTTCTTTTTCTGTCTGATCTTTCACCCTTTTCCCTCAGTCCTCCATCCTTTTGATAATGAGTGCATCAATGTGAAATCTTACTAACGTACAGTAGGGTTTTCTGTATGACATCCAGCTGCCATCCTAGCAGTGAGAGACAGGCAGAGCTGTTTTAGTACAAGTCTCAGCTCAGAATGTGCATGTGTCATAGCAGTGCCTAGCATGATTCATTAAACAGACTTCCACCCCACACGTGCAATCTCGGTGTTGGCTCTCACATTGCTACCATCTTACTATCCCACATGTATGCCATGAGATTACTTTACCCAGTCCCAAAACTAGGTCTGCTTGAATCCACATTTTCGTCTGACCTGCTCCATGATCTGTATGTGGGCTTTTCAACAACCTCTTTGAATGACAAAGAAGCATGCAGACAAAAGGATTTCACATCCTGCATATGCACAGGCACAGTTCATCACCTTCAGGAATTCTAACACATTCTGTGACTCTGTACCTCAGCTGTTGATCATTTCTTTTGGCTTGTGACTTAACCACCAGGTATATACTCCTGTCTCTCCTGTTATGTACTTATACTACTCAAAAGGAGTTGTACGTACCTATCCCTCCACTTCTATCTCTTGGGCAGTCGCATACCTAAAATTAAGCCAGGCATGTTCCCTGTAGACATGTTTATACACCTGGCTCAGAGGCTCCTCCTGCTATCTGGTGATATTGAATCTAACCCTGGTCCCAAACTCTGCACCCCACTCTCTACCTCAACTAGCACTAAAAAAGGCCTGGTACTAGCCCATATGAACATTAGAAGCCTCCTGAGTCACCTGGCTGAACTTGAAGCCTGGGCTAAGTTGGTGGATCCTGACATACTATGCCTCACCGAAACCTGGTTGGAAACCTACTGTATCCGATTACCTCCTGCCCTCTACCTGGGTATAATATTCTTCGTGAGATCGATCTGGGTCCAAGGGGGTGGGGCTCATTTACTATAAAAGTCATCTGTCTCTTAGCTGCCCTACCTAACCCTGATTCCCCATGCTATGTGAAGCGCTGCATGCAACCCTGACACTGGTCGAAACACCTACATATCGCTTGTGTGTATAACCCGCAACCAGTGGGCTGAACGGTCTCCAGAACCTACTGCAGTATGTTTCTCAAATTAAAAACAAATGAAACACTCCTCCTCGGTGACTTGAACCTGAACTGGCTGGGCCCACATCACAATCTCCTTGCATCTTTGATCCAGAAGCACAATTTTCACCAACTTATAACTATCTGCACTAGAACCACGTCTTCACTATCAGGGTCGTTACTGGACTGGATCCTTACAAATAGACCGGATCATGTTTCCAAAGGTACCGTCCTGGCTGACTCACTTACAGATCACTCACCAATGCTCTGTCACTGGCGCTCCTGCCCACCGCCTGCTCCTCAACCACGACTGATTACCTTCACGAACTATGCTGCCCTCAATACACAAGCCTTCTTATCTGACATATCTGACATAGACTGGACTGACGTTTCTCCACCTCCAATGTTGACACTGCCCTTAACATATTTCTCACCAAGTTTGGCTAAGTACAAAGAAACACCTCCCAAAGGTAAAAGAAGAGTCAGAGGTCAGCAGTCAAGATGGCTAAATAAAGAACTCCTACGTAAGTTAAAAGTCCGAGATAAGCAATGGAAATAATACAAAAAATCTGGGCTCCCCCTGGATCTTATCCTGTACAAGCAGTATAGAAATGATTGCAAAAGGTGCATCAGGCAGGCTAAAAGCATATACTGTCAAAACCTGCTGACTAACTCCTCCAACGACCCTCAAAAATTTTGGAGCCACATTAAAACTTTTTTAGGATCTACGCAAGCTGTCACCCCCTCAGAAATGGTCCTGCAAAGTGTCCACTGTAATGACTCCTTCACTATTGCAAACGCGTTTAACCAGCAGTTTTCCGACCCATCTGCCTACACAGCTTCCCCTTCAATCTCCTGCTACACAACTGAACCCAACATTCCCTGGCATTCACCTCACCTCATCTAAACCATTCTACTTCCAAAGCGGTCACCAGGCATCAAGTCTTCAAGCTGCTCAAGGCTATCTCTGACAATACCAGCCCCGGCTCTGATGGAATGGAACCCCGTCTATTAAAGATGGCTGCTCACCCCATATCTGGACCCATAGCTAGAATCTTCACCCTATCCCTCTCCAATGGCTCTGTCCCTGAAATCTGGAAGACCGCCAGAATTACTCCCGTGTTTAAAAAGCAGCAAAATGACACGACCAACTACAGACCAATTGCTATACTACCAGTCCTTAGCAAGATCCTTGAGAAATTAGTCTCTATTCAAGTTACCTAATCTGTTGAAAACTCCAACTTACTCAATACAGCACAGCACGGTTTAGAAAACACCACGCACCATGACTGCACTAGCAAAATTCTCCTCTGACATTCTTACCAACATGGACAAAGGGAAGCTAACAGGGCTGTTTTCATCAACCTCACTAAAGCTGCCTGACCTTGTTGACCATCCTTTACTACTTGCCTCCCTCAGAAATCTGGGCTTCTCCTACCCTGTCACTACCTGGTTCAGCAGCTACCTTGCCAACAGGACTCAAGCAGTGAAATTCAACTCGGCGATCTCTGACAGTGCTGTTATCAATATTGGCGTCCCTCAGGGCTCCATTCTCGGTCCTCTCCTCTTCTCACTATTTGTAAACAATCTCCCTGATGTAGTAACCTCTGGCCACTCACTACTTTATGCTGATGACCTGGTCATCTATGCCCACTCTGACAATATCACCAACCTGAATGCTGCCCTTACCACAGACTTCCACTTGGTGCAGCGCTGGCTACACACCCAACGCCTTGTCCTTAACTCCAATAAAACTAAAGCCATGCTATTTGGATCCCCACACAAATTAAGAACCTGCTCTTCTTCTCTCTGTGCCTGACATTAATGGTAACCTCTGGAGTTTGTTAGCTCTTTTCGCTACTTGGGCATTCACCTTGACCAAAATCTTGACCTAAAGCTGCACATCCAGGAAACTTGTAAATCTGTCAATTGTAAGCTAGGCGCTTACAGGACTAACTACCTACCTGCTTACCCCTGCCGCTAAACTGGCAATTGCTAGAGGAATCCTGTTACCAACCCTCACCCACGGTGCTCCCATCCTAACCATGGCCAGCAAACTGTTCTGCACCAATGGGACACCACCTTCAACAATGTTGTAGGTATGGTTAAAGCACCGCCGCCTGAAGCACCATTGTCAGCTATACAAAGACCGCTGGCTATCTCCTCCTCCACCAGGCAATATTACCTCTGCAACCTTTCGACACCATCATCAGAGCATCAAAGCCAGCTGAGCTCTCAAAACTACTCCAACCGGTTATACCTTCACGGGACCTTAGATCCTCTGACAAGTCCTTATTGAATATTCCTCTCGTCAGATAAAAAAGGGCCTGGAGCCCTTGAGTTATGCTGCCCTCACTTTTGGAACTTGCTGCCCCAGGGACTAAGAAATGCTCCTTCTCACGATGCATTTACACAATCTCAGAGCTTTCTTACCTCGATGGACAAATGTGTTTGTTTTGATCCCTCTTGAATCCCATGCTCTAACCTGTTCTCCTCCCTCCCTATTATGTATTATAGGCACTTGCACTTTTTTATTCTTGGTTGTTTTTGCTTTTATGTTTCATGTTTGTTGATACTGTATAACATTGTTGTTCTGATGCCAATTGTAAAGCTCTCTAATTTCTGCCTAGTCACTTAGCTTGCCCTCGCTCCTGAGCTGTTTTCCCCACCTTCATTCCTTATCCTGCACCCTGTTCCTGTAACACTTACTTTCCCAGCCCCGCCTTCCCTTCCCACTTAGCCATTTCTCCAGTACCCCTGTCATTCCCCTCCCTTTCCTGCCCCTCCCTCTCCTGCTCTTTGCCGCCTCACTCCCCTCTAACCCCTCCACTCCCCTCTCTGCCGTCTTCGGTTCCACTGCCCGTAACAGGTTGCTACCTTGTACCGCTTAATGTCAAATCTGCAGCCACCCTTCCTACCTTTCTTTCACCTTTCTGCCCCTCTCCCTGCCAGCTTTCCTCCTTCTTTATTCTTCCCTCTTCTCCCTATGCTCAGTCCTCACCCTCCCTCTCCTATTTTATCCCGCCTCCCACCAGTTTGCGTGACTCCCCTCTCTCCTGCCGCCTCGAGTTCCACTGGCTCGGCCGCAGGTTACCACTCTACCCGCCAATGCCGCTTTTCACTGCCTCGCCTGTCCTCCTCCCTTCTTCTGCTCCGCTGCGCCTTATTAGGTGCACTTATCTCCCTACCCCACTCATTTCCCTATCTGTTCCGTGCCCTTCATCCCTTTCCCTATACCCTGCCCTTCCCACCCTACCCTTCCCCTCCCCATTCCTTTAGTTCAAATCCTCCTCACCCTTGCACCTAGTCCCCCACCGCCTCCCTGCACATCACCCTCTCTCCTCTCTATTTTTGCACCCATAACTTCACTGTCCTGTTCCCCGACCTCTCCGTCTCTCTTGCCGACTCCGGTTCCACTGTCCCGGCCACAGGTGGTAACCTTCTCCCACTAATGCCGCGCTTGGCGCCTAGCCTCCCTCCTGTCCTCCCCTTTGCTATTCGCCCTACCACCCCTGTCTCCTCCTGCCCTACCCTTACACCTGTCCCCTACCACCTCCCTAGTTCTCAACAACTGAATACATGTAATTTTATCCTTATTGCTATGCTTGACTACACTGTATGACTTTGTCCTTTGCAAATGTATCCTGCTCTGTGTAATTTCTTATGTATCCTGCAAATGTATCCTGCTTTGTGTAATCTCTTATGTATCACTGTGTTCTGTAAATGTACCTCCCGGGTCATGCCTGAAAATAGTCACTTGTTGGCTAGCGCACTTACCCGGTCAACAAAACTAAATAAATAAATAAATAAATAAATAAATAACTAAATAAAAATAAATAAAAAACTGCTGTATAATCAAAGAATACCTCCCTCCTTCAAACTGAGGGCATGAAACTCATTTCGCTTGTGACCCGAGCCAGAACTACAAATCAGTTGCTCAAAGGTGAAAAGCCTAGTGTACCCAATGTGTACCTCTTTCCCCCACCCTACCTGAACCCCTAGCCCGCCCCCCACCCAAGCTCTGGATCTCAGATGTCATTTTACAGGAACTACTGCAGAACGTGGATGAAAATGAATGCAGGGAGACAGATGGGCTGCCTAATCCTTTAATTTCTTCTTGACTCCAATCCCTTCCCCTAGGAATTAATGAGATGAGGGTTTTATTTAATCTACTGCCAACCACTTTCTTTTTTAACAGTCTACTGTCTAAGGCATGCCCTGCTTCCCTGTCAGCCTGTCTGGCTGGGAGAGGGTTACATAAGAAAAAGGAAGCCAGAGATGTGCTGTACCCATACCAGAGTCCTGCTTATCAATGAAATCCATTAGTGAGGTAACAGGGATAGTCAGATGTTGGCATCAGCTGGAGGGTGTTTCAGATGTTAGCTAGTTAGTACTGTCTGAGGAATAAAAACAAATCAATGAAGTCTGAACATCCCCCACAGAGAAATAATAATACGCTTTGTAAAATGCAGTTTTATTTTTTTCTAATTAGAGGTTTTATTGTGGCTAAGAGTGACATTAGTTTGCTTTTCTCTAATTGCCCGGCCTTTTCTTTTGGCATAGCATCAGGGCACACTCTATATGCCAGATTTTCGGGGCTTTTAGGAGTTGAACACCAGTTGAACTCAAACATGATACCAATTGTTCAGTATGGCTGAATGTGGAGCGATAACATGTCTCCTGAATCTACAGCCATTTGTATGAACAGAGCTCCTGAATTTTAAGTTTCCTGACAGTTTATGTAGGCAGTGGGTTCTGATATGGAAAGCATCATGAAAGAATATTTAATACCGTATTCATTTATGTATGCATGTACTGATTTCTAATAATCATTAATGTATACATTTACTGATTTTTAATATTCATTAATGTATTCATTTATTGATTTTTCATGTCGTGTATGTGTGCATTTATTGAATTCTACTATTCATTTATGTATCCACTTAGTGATTTAATAAGGGCTACTTCAGGGCAGCACCCCTATTGAGCATAGATTTGCAGCATGGCATGACACTATCATATGCTGAGACTTTGTGTTGCATACCAGCATGTTACTAGGGGCAAACCTGGGCTACACCTATTAACATCTGTAAAACTGTGGCCCGGTGGCACTGAGGGTTGTGGCGATGGACGCCACACCTCATGCCACGCCGGCAACCTGGGTTCAGAAACTAGTTCAGGCCATTGGGGGTTGGCAGGGGAGACAGTCCGGAATACAGCTGTCCTCTCTTGAGGAAGGTGGGTGGTTGATTCCCCAGAGCTAGCAACTTCCAGCAGAAGCTGGGGGTGAGACAGCTGGGAGATCACGCTGACATTGGGTGGGAGCATCAGCGGACATCCATGGAGAGGTGCAGGAGCACGCCAGCCTGCATCAGGACATCATTGCACTGCTGTGCTCCTGGGGGAACCTAAGCCACTTAACAAAGAAGCCACCAGTTGGCTGGGAAGAAGATCACCTGCCCCCACCTCCAACTCTGGACTCTGCCCACTGGATCGCGTCTCTCCCTCCACCTCCGCCCAAGGAGCATCAGAAGAGGTAGCACCGAGGAGCAGAAGGCGGCCCCACTCTGGGGGGCGTGGACCGGGGGAATCTCCAGAGGTGTGTCACGGGTGGAGAGGGGAGATCAAGGGTACAGCTCGGGAGGGTCTCAGAAGGAGGGGAATAGGTAGGACGACCGATGGGGCCCCAGCCAGTAGTGACAGGAGGGAAAAATAGTTGGAAAAAAAAATCTGTAAAACTTATTTGCACTGTGACTTAGTCAACATGGGTACTCCTTAATTCTCCTGTAGCTACGAAGGACATTCGTGAATAGCACAAATGGGTGACAACAAAATGACAACAATCTGCTGGAGGCAGTATAGCGCTGTGGTTTAGGTCACTGAGCTGCAAATCTGGAGACCTAGGTTTGAATCCCACAGCCCCCACATGCATACTGTATAACTCTGAGCAAGTCTAACTTCCTTGTGCTCTCAGTTTGCACCTGAAAACAAGCTTCAGCTTAGTGTGCCTTTCCTGGTTAAACAGTTTCCCTTTCCCCCTTTTATGCCAACATTTTTTGCAACCAAAAAAGGGGCCCAAATTGTTTTATTTTACTAGTTACCCCTAGCCCAGAGTGGGTTACTTGGGGGTTGTCCTGCTCCTCATGCTCTGTTCTACAAAGCCATGTTCTAGAAAGAGAAAGAGAAGGAGGGGACTTCGGGAGACAGCAGGCTCAGTTAGTACTGCGGGTGTTTGAAAGTCCCTGGGCCTGCTCTGTTTCCTGTATCCTTTCCCAAGCTCCAGTTAGCAGTTAGGGGCTGGACTGGCAGTGGTAAATCCTCCAGGGGTTTGAGTCATCCAGTTGTGTTGTCCCTGAAGCATTCAATGAGAGTGTATTACAGAACTAGTGTCCAGTTGAAATTCCAAGTGAGATCTCCAGGAGATTAAGGTACTGATGTCTGTTATGTGTCTTACCGAATCCTGAATGGAAAAATGTGAAAAAGGAATATATGCAAGAAGTTGGGATGGAAGGAAAGAGCCCCTGTAGCCCCCCTGAATTAAGGGACTTCCCCACTGTGGGTTCCTCCTGCGCGCAGACCTCCTCCTGTGGCATGACAGATGCTCAGTAATGTGCGGGGGAAAGATGAGTTCCCCAAGAAACGCAATGATGATCTCCTGAGTATGGTTGAGAGAGAGGGCTACTGCATGGATTAAAGCTGATATCAGTTTGCTGAGATCTCCCCTGGGTCCTATCAAGGAAGAGACAACTGTGTGCTGTACTGTACTGTACTGTACCTGTCTCTTCCTTGATAAGACCCAAGAGGGAGCAGGAATGCTACACCCTCAACTGTACCCTAAAAACAGTTGCTATTTGATTCTGTTGTTAGCTGTGGACAATGTGAATTTTACATTATTGAATGGGCAGAACAATTGATTCTTTGCATTTATTTTTTAAATCTCAAGTAAAATCTGAAGTACTTGTCCTCACTTATAATGCAATGCTCATGTTCACACATCAGAGCAATTGTGTTTCCAATAAATCTTTAGTAAAGGATGCTGGTCACAGTTATTTACCTTGAAATAGGGGTTTCATCTGTACAGCACGTGGAAAAGACTAAAGAACAAGGAGGTTAAGCAGAGCGTCCAGATTTAGAGGGATTCCTGTTATTGTACAGGAAAATTGAGTCATTTACAGGGAAATTGTTCCCGTAGACTTGCACTGGTTATATGGGAAACAGAGCAATTTGGCTTTCATAGGAAATAATGAAATCTACAGGAAAACACAGTAAAATTGCCCCAGAGTTACAGGGAAAATGCCAACTCAGTCTGGGAGCACTGGGTCAAGTGACTTGCTCAGGGTTGCACAGTGAGTCAGTGACTGTGGTGGGATTCCAACCTGTTATCTTCTGAATGCTCAAACTGCAAGCTAGCATCTTCTTCTGTTCATCCATCCTTGTTCTTGTTAATGTGTAATTAGCCCATTAAAAAGTTCAGGTTTGACAGCAAAAACCAGTCTACACCCATTGCTTGTAATCTGTGATTTATACATGCAAAGATAATAATAATAGAGCAATTTGTTTATTTAAAAGTTTAACCAGGAAATACATATTGAGTTTATATCAGCTTGTTTCCAGATGTGTCCGGGGCAGAGTGGAGAAGGAGATAGCTAACAATATAATTACTAAAAATACAAGAAGTCAAACACAATGTTACAGAATTACAAGGAGGATCATACTGCAAATATAAAGGCAATTTAATAATGTGACATCGAGGCACAGGTCAGGAAGCCTAGGAAAACCAGGAGCAGTTCTAAAATTCACAAGTAGCATTTTATTGCTATCAATAACAGCAAAATAAAAAATAAAAATTGTTTAGTATAGCTATTTACAAAGGCAGTACAAACAGAGAAAACAAAGTCCTTCGTTTGAGGGTGTTTCTAATTTAAACTTTCAGTCTCTCCCCAGCAAAATATTGCTGCTCCTTTTATAACAAGTCTTTGCCTGATAATTAACTTCTTCATCCTGAGCTCATTAAGGAGATATCCTATTTTTCACAAAAGGGTCTTGCCAGTTTCTTTACAGAGCAGGCTTGCAAATAGAACAGAGTCCCAAGCTGGCCTCATGCCAACAGCTGTGCAAAAGAGTTTGCAGACAAGCCTGTGGGGAGCTCAAACTGTATTTCAGGTTAACCCCCTAAATTCCAAATGGCTTTTTGCAATCATGTCCACAGTCTAACTATGCACATTTTCAAACCAGGGATTCCAGTTTCACATAAAGATTCACATATATTTTTATAACCACAGATATGCAAGGGGGCAGAAAAGACAGAAACAGCAAGTGAAGGTGGAGAGATAGCAAGAAGTGGAGAATTGCAAGACCATCATAGTGATCAGTAGGTCTCACAATAACATTTGGTTGTGCAACCAGACAAACAAGAGACAGAAAAGGAGAGGACAGAACAGATCCTTGCATTTAACTCTTTCAGCATAACAAATGGGACAAGGCCTTATTCAACTCTATCACATACCCCTCTTTAAGAGGGAACCAGTTAAAAAAAAAAAGTTTCCAAAACTTTATTAATTCTCTTCTAACATTAGTTTGTAATATTTACAGTTCAGTGCATATGCATTATAGCAAATGGAGAAGTTTAAACTCACACCTTCTGTTTTTTCAACCTTTGGAATGATTGATTCCTGACCCACATCTTAACAGAAAATCAGCACTGACATCCTCTTTCCCAATTTGTGCATCACTTTAAATTTAAATGGCTGTTGTGCCAGGTACTACCATGTGATTTTGGAATTTTTATCCTTCATTTGGTTAAGCCAATGGAGGGGACTGTGATCTGTTCTAAGTACAAAGTCAGCTTCAGCAAATAAAACTTAAGGAACTCCATGGCCCACTTTGCTGCAAGGCATTCCTTTTCAAGGTAACCCATGAAATGAGCGAATAAAAATTAGCGACCGCATCAACAGCACTAGCAAAAAGGTGAATCCCAAAGTCAGAGATATTAATAATTGCTAACATGCATAAATAGCGCCACTGCTTGACAAAAGTGAATATAATAGCGACAACAGCATGCTATCTGCTGCTGCTGCTCCAAACATCAGGCACACCAATGCATCAAAACAGTGACATCTAGAGTCTAAAAAAAATACAAGTCTCAATGACTTGGTTTACTTTATTGATTCCTCCACCGATGGACAATGAATTTTACAATTTTAAAAAAGCCTTCTCCACCTGGACATGCTCATACCTGGAAATAAAAATTATATGCCAGCCCTCGCAGGTATTCATATCTCCTTCTATGTGAATATTTTTTCACAATGGAAACTACTCTTTCATCCATGTTTTTGTACTTCTTTCTTCTGGAACTTATACTGGCTCCTGAAACCATTTGTTCCAGCTTAACCTCAGTAAGCCATTGTTCTTCTTTCAGGCACAGAATAAATCTCCAAATGGTTGGGTGACAAGCACCTAGATAGCTATTAAACCCAGATGCCACTCCTCAACAACATTATTTGTATGAGCCATTCCCTGTGTTGTTGCCACGTAACAATTCCACTGGTATGGGGGGAATAATGTCTTTCTTCTACCAAACCGACCCCTTCATTGTCCTATCCAGGTACTTTCAAAGTACTCAAGTAGGGGCGTTATAAGGCTAGCATTGTCACTAAAAAACTCCCACCTCTTCAACTCTTCAAATGTTGCAACCACATCCCCTGTAGGGATGAAGGCCAATGACAACAACATGTGCAGATGTAGGGCAAAATCAGGATCTTCAGTGTACTTATCTAGCACCAATGGGAGCTTCTGTATCCTGCACCAAATTGCCTGGGTAAAATGGAAAAAATAACCACGTACAGTATGTCAGCATTTGGAAAACAGGCACTAAATGCAAGCCATGCAGCCCTTTCAAAGTCCATTAAAGCAGACTCTGGGTTCAAGTTGAGCCACATTTCTTTTAGCAATTCATATAGCTTATAGTATGCTGCAGAACTTCTTGTCGACATAAGCACATACAATGCTGTTACAATCTCTCCGAATCTGATGTAATGAATAGTGTACAGCTGTTCAAATAACAATGGGCATGATTTAAAAGTGCCATCTAACATCCATTGGCTGCACTCCTTGAGTATTTGAATATTATCTTCCGTGGCGAACACAAGGAAGCCATCCTTTTCCTACCACTATCATATAGGAGAAATGTTTCTCCAGAACAAGTTGTTTTAAAGTCTATGGGTATCTCCAGTTCCTCCACAGAAGCAGGAGTGACAGGACAGCCACGCTTGACCTGTCTGATACACTGTATAGTTCTTTTCATTAGGGGTACTCCTGGCAAATGGCCGGTTACAGACTCAGGGGCAGTGGTTGTGCATTGCATGACTACCTGTGAAGTGGTCCCCACACTGGACCGAGCTCAATCTCGGACATTGGCCATTATTTTATGAGCACCAACTTCACCAGCATCAGGAGTGTATGTTCTTTTAGTAAAGCACTAACAGAGTTTCCCAGCATGTGCATCCTAGCCAGACAGGAGAATTTAGGACCAACAGCACAACGCCAATACATCTTCTCCCCTTTCCTTGTCCTTTCTGTACACATAGCCTGCATGTATAGCCAGTGGCTTACCTTTCTGGCTCACGACAGTTTTAAACATCTCCATCTCGATCTCTCACCATCTGTCACCATCAAATGCAGTCTTATATAGTGGTATCCATTTAAAATGTATACTGCTACATTTTGGGTAACAGAAAATACCTGGTCATTGGAGGAAAAAGTAAACAGAGTGTGAGTTACACCTGCTGGTATTATTAGGATCCTCTGACCCTATGGAGGACATGTGCTTTTATTGCAGTCGTTCAAATAGGTAAGCGCCATTATTTATTAACGCGATTCTGCAGTTTGCCATTATGCCATCGATATACTGATTATCACAATTTTAAATTCGTGATTATTACATGGACCCCTTTTCAATGGTGGAGTACCTTTTCTCTCTGTCATGCAACTTCCTACTGATATACAGAATGGAATGTTCCTTCCCATGTATATGCTAACTCAAGACTGCATCTAGGCCTTCCTCAGATGCATCTGTCTGTAACAAAAATTGTTTCTCAAAGTCTGGGTCTTAAAGCAGGGGCTGAACATAATGCAGCCTTAATGGCCCAAAAATCTTTATCACACTCTGGGGTCCATTTTTCATTATTCGGGAACTATTTCTTCATGAGTTCAGTGAGGGGAGTAGCTAGCTCAGAAAGTTGGGAACAAATTTCCAATAATAAACAGCCAGCCCTAAAAATGACCTGACATGTTTCTCTGTTTTAGAGATAGGACTGTTAGCTACAGCATCTATCTGAGAAATGTCTGGCTTTACTTCTCCATTTCCCAAAATACAGCCCAAATATCTGGTTTTCTGCATGCTCAATGCACATTTGGTAAGATTAATTGTCAGACCTGCCCTTTTGACAGATTGGATAACTGCTCGTAGGTGTTCCAGGTGGCTTTTCCAGTCTGGACTGTACACCATAACATCATCCAGGTACGCAGCCCAATAACCAGCGTGAGGGGATTAAATTGCATCCATGTACTGCAGAATGTTGCATGTGCACCATGTAAATCTAACTCATGGCAATGAACAGATAGAATCCAATAAGAGTGGCAAATGCATGCCTCTGGATTCTTTAGCTACAGGAATTTGACAGTAACCCTTGGTGATATCAAAGGTACTGATATGCTTGGCACTTCTCAATCTGTCGGTATCCAGTGATAATAGTGATTAAAAATGAATGACTGCAAAAACAGCGACTCATTTTTAGCACTATCATCATGTGCTACCCTGCAAGGGTAGTGATGATACAGTGAGGAGAGTGACCGGAAAGGGATGGATAGGAAGGAGGGTTTAGGTAGCTGAGCCAGCCCTGTGGTGTGGTGGTGAGGGTGGATGGCTATGGTGCAGTAGGCACTGGGTTCAGGTCAGACTGGGGGAGAATATTTTACCGCTGCTTGCAGCTGTCATTTTTTTCCCTGGACCAAGTTTTGCCCCTCCTCATCATTCACCCCCCTGGAGTTGATAATCTAAAAGCAGGGGGGTGTGGGGGCAAAGCCCCCCACAAAGGTAAAAACATTAAGTGTTCCCGGAAGTGGAGTTGCCGAGAATTGTATATCACCAATATACTTTTCGGTGATATACACACCACATAATAGTGATCGCTATTCTGCAATCGATATTATGACATGGAACCCGATCTGTCAACCAAATCATCTATCCTGGGCATGGGATAACTGTCAAATTCTGACACTTGATTAAGTTTCCTAAAATTAAGACAGATTCTTACATCCCCTTCTTTTTTGTTTACAATCACCATTGGTGATGACCAAGTTCTTCTCAACTCTTCTATGATACCCAATTCTTTCATTTTTTTGTATTTCCTTAACCATGTCTGCTCTTAACTACTCTGGTAATCCATGTCTTTTGTCTGATAGGGCGTGCATACCCTGTCAATATTACATGCCTGACCTCTTTTGCTCAGCCTGGTACTGTGGTAAAAGTACTGTTAAATATCTTTAGTAAGTCACAAATTTCTGTGGTTTGTTCAGAGATTGAGGAAACATTCACCTTTACAGCATCAGCAGTTACAGTTTGTTCCAGTCTGTCATAAGCTACAGTATATCAATACCTTCTGTAGAAGTTTCTGGTGAAACCAACAAAGTAGCCTTTGGTGTCTTTTCAACCCATTTCTTCAGGAGGTTAGCGTGGTATATCTTGGTAGGATTTTTCCTATCAGGGGTCTCAGTTTCATAGTTAACTGTGCCAGGACATCTAAACACTTAGTAAGGCCCTTGCCACTTCATAACAGTAGCAAGACCTTTTAACCTGGATCAAAAACCTTTTATTTTACTCCATGGTCATAATATGCCTTCTGCTGGTTCGGGGCCTCTTCCTGATTACTATGGGCAATCTCAACATATTTTGCCAGCTTCTTTCTCAGGGCACACATATAAGATGTAATAGATTTTTTCTATGTGGGGTTATCTTGCCATGTTTCTTTTATTACATCTAGTGGCTCTCTAGGTTGTCTACCATACACCATTTCAATAGGTGAAAAACCTGTTCATGCTTGTGGCATTTCTCTATAAGCAAAAAGCAGATATGGTAAGTACTGGTCCCAGACTTTCCCTATATCCTTTTACAGTCCTTTTTAACACACATTTTAGGGTTTGATTGAAACATTCAACAAGACCATCTGTCTGAGGTTGATAAGGAGAGGTTCTTATGGCGGTGATACCTAGTAGTTGGTACAGCTCCTTCAATAATGCAGCACCAAAATTGCTACCCTGATCAGTAATAATCTCTTTAGGTATGCCCACCCTACTAAAAATGTTGGCAAGCTCTGCTGGCACTTTTGGGGCTGCGACAGTATGCATAGGAGCTGCCTCTGAGTATCGAGTAGCATACTACTGTACCAAAATGAATCGATTACCCTTTTTACTTTTGTCTAAGGGGCCATCCACATCCATTGCAATTCTCTCAAAAGGCACATCTGTCAAGGGTAGGGGCACTGGGGCACCTTGTATTTTTTCAGTCACTGGGGCTACTTTCTGACATTCAGCACAAGAACTGCAATAGGTAGCAACATCTTCATGAATTTCAGGCTAGTAAAATCTTTACAGCAATCTGGCAAAGGTGCAATCCCTTTTGAGTGTCCAGCCATAGGACTATCATGTGCTATCTGTAACAATTTAGATCTATATTTTTGTGGTATAACCAATCGTATTATTGGTTCCTGTGTCTGAGGTTTAATCCAAACTCTGTAGAGTAAGCCATTACATTTTTTAAACATTGGTTCACCCTGTTTTGGTTTTGGCCCCAGCTGCTTAAAATAACCCTGGAGAGAAACATTGTTAGCTTGCTCTGAAACAAAATCACAATCAGTTATCAGTTTAGTTTCAGTATTTTTATATATTAACCCCTTATGTCCAGGGCCATAACCAGAGGGGTGCAAGAGATGAGGTTGCAGTAGGGCCCACACTGTCAGGGGGCCCATTGTTTCAGAGGTTAGCATTAAGAAAACCTTTTAGAGACAAATCTGTAACTTTCATCTCGTATTTTTTTTTGTACATGACTTATCCATTTGAAATTGGGATGCTGAGAAGAACAGATACAAAAGAACCTCTGCTATAAATATTTTGTATATGCTAATGGTTATTTTATGCTCATTGGTTGTGAGGTAGTGCTCCACAAAATATTTTGCAGGGGGACTCTTAAAGTCATTGACACAGCCCTGTTTATGTCCATCAGTCTTTTGTTGCCACTGTTTCTTCAGCCGTTTTCTTTCTTTCTTTCCTGGTCTTCAGGATCTTGGAGCTGTGCTCAGTCAAGTCTGAATCAAAATCACCAAAAAGAAAAGAGTCCCCACTACCTGAGATTTTCTTTTCTTTGCCTGCGCTCTTGTCATCACAGCTGCTGAAACATCAGGATTTGCTGCCTCTGTGATTAACTCAGTAAATCCTGGAAAGTAATTTCCAATAACCATAGGTACAGGTAACTTAGGTACTACCCCTACTTTCATTTGGTGTGACACCCCATTAATATTCAGAGTCACTTGGGTGGTGGGATGGTATCAAGTGTCCCCATGGATGCAGGTGACACCAGTACCTGGTCCTTTTGCACAGTGTTTTCCAAGCACTTCAACATGCACCAGGGTCTGTCTACTTCCTGAATCTAAAAGTCCTTTCACAGTCTTATCTCCCACCTCAACATCTGTTAAGTACTTGCCCCAATTTGCTAAGGACAGTTCTGCTCTAGTGTTACTCTCCTTGCTGTTGCAGTTTCTTACAATATGGCCTTGCTTGTTACAATTATAGCATGTTAAGTATTTGGGTACAGAGTTGTTACCCCCACCAGATTTCTTATCAGACTTGGAGCTAAATTGGGAAAAAGAGGGTCTTACCTGTGCTTGTCTGTTACCTTGCTGCTGTGGCATCTGTCTCGCCATCTGGTAGTCTTTAGCCACAGAAACAGCCTTTTCCCCACTTCCTGATCAGTGTTCTTTTACCCAAAACTGCACATCTGTAGGCAGGATGTTGATGAATTGTTCCATTGCAAGTGTGTCGATGACCTAGGGGACTGTTGTACCCTCTGGCTGGAGCCATTTAATAAGAAGTTCTCTGAGTCAGGTGAAGGCTTCTCAAGGATTGTCAACTGAGTTGTACTTCAGAGACTGGAATATTTGCCTGTAGGTCTCTCCTGAGATGTCATATCTTTCCAGGATTTCTCTTTTCAGCAGGTCATTGTTTTCTGACTATGCAGTGTCCATATTGTTGTAGACAAGTTGGGATTTACCTGTCAGATAAGGTGCCAGCCTGATTGCCCAATGCTGCTTTGGACATTGGCAGGCAGCGCAACCCTTTCAAAAGTTATCAGGTATGTTTTGATATCATCTGAGGGAAACAACTTTGTAAGTTTAAGGTATTTTAAGTTGTTTGTGTTTTGTTGCTCTGCTGGACCTGTGCCAGATGCTCCAACTTTGATAGCTTGCAAGGCATCGAGCCATCGCTGCTCCTGTCATAGCCTCTCTTCTCTGCTGCTCCATTTCTCTTTTTTTGTATAGCCCACCATTTGAAAAAGGCAGTCAGGCTTTCAGGTTCTGTCCCTGCCTGTTCTTCTCATTCCATCACTGATGCTGGCTGTACAGTCTCAGGCTGGACTTTTGTTTCTGCTTCAAATTTGGCTGCCATTCTTCTGGCAATCACTCCTGGACTTGCTGCTGTAGAATCCATACATTTTTCTATGATTCCCTGGTACCAGGTCTAGTACCCACACACAAAACCCCTGGCTTAGAGTATGCACAGCATAAATACCATTGCTAACACCATCTGTCATAGAGGCACAGGTCAGGAAGCATAGGAAAACCAGGAGCAGTTCTAAAATTCACAAGTAGAGTTTTATTATTATCAATATAAGCAAAAAAATATTTAGTATAACTATTTACAAAGGCAGTACAAACAGAGAAAACAAAGTCCTTCATATGAGGATATCTCTAATTCCAACTTTCAGTCTCTTCCCAACAAAAGATTGCTGCTCTTTTTATAACAATTCTTGTTTGTTCTTCATCCTGAGCTCATTAAGGAGACATCCTGTTTTTCACAAAATGTTCTTGTCAGTTTCTTTGAAGAGCAGGATTGGATATAGAACAGGGTCCCATGCTGGCCTCCTGCTGACAGCTCTGCAAAAGAGTTTGCAAACAAGCCTGAGAGAAGCTCAACTTAAATTCCAAATAGATTTCTGTTATCATTTCAACAGTATAAGCATGCACATTTTCACACCAAGGGATCCTAGTTTCACATAAAGATTCACATATATTTTTATAACTGCTGATATGCAAGGGGGAAGAAAAGATAGAAACAGCAAGTGAAGGTAGAGAGATAGTGAGAGGCAGAGAATCACGAGACCATCAGAGTGATCAGTTCCTAGGTCTCAAGAGAACATTTAGTTGCACAACCAGACAGACAAGAGGCAGAAAAGGAGAAGACAGAACAGATCCTTGCATTTAACTCTTTCCTCATGACAAATGAGATAGGGCCTTATTTTTATTTTTTTATTTAAAAGTTTCACCAGGAAAGCATGCTTAGCAGACAACTGCTCATTTCCAGATGCATCCTTGGGGGTACAGCTTGAGAGAGGAACAATATTATACAAAATAGTACAAGATAAGTACAAACATAGAGTACTAATTACAAGTAGAATAGTAAGTACAATGTAGAGTAAGCACAGCAAGTATAATTTCAGCCAAAGAATGATTATGACAATTTCTGCATCACAAGTAACAACAAGGAAACAGCTGGGCGGGCAGCCCAGCCAACCCGGGGCATAAGCGTAATACACATAATATATTGGCAAGTGTGAGGACAGGCAGTGGTAGGAAGTAGCTCAGATACAAGCTGGTTAATAGCAGGAGTAGGTGGTGCAGAAGTGGGTTTTCAGGAGGGGTTGAAATAGTGAGGGGAAGGGGCACGGCAGATGGTGGAGGGGAGGGAATTCCACAGTTTAGGCAAGCAGTAGGAGAAGGCAGCTTGGTCAGCAGAGGTGGACATGCATGGGACAGTCAAGGCCTGGGAGTCATGCTGTCTGAGAGAGTGGTAGGGAGGGGGGGAGAGTGCAGAATGAAGATAAGAGGGCAGGGACTGGGACCAGAATTTAGCCATAAGATTAGCACAGTGTGCCTGCCTCCTGTCCTGAAAGGATGGGAGGGACAGGGCTTGGTACAATATGCAGTGGTGGGTACTGTGAGGGCAACTGTGAAAAATGAAGGGAGGGCCTTGAAAAATTCAAAACAAGTTCTCTGTAGTATAATTTCTTTTTTATTATGTAAAGTCCCCTACGTTTCACCCACAAAATGAGCTTGTTCACAAGGATATAAACTTGTAGGTACTGTATTCTTTGTTTTTCTGTAAATTAATCAGAATACACTTTCATTAATTTATACTCATATAGACTTATAATATGCTTATAAGGTACCCATATGACAGGATACCGTAAAGAAGGGAAATGTAATGAAAAAGCATGAACAGGGCAAAAACTAGAGAATGGGAGTAAGAACAGAACAACCAGTAACATGTAATGAAGTAGTAAAAGAGGAAATGGTCACAGACAGTTGTAGGAAGGATAGCAAAAGTCATAAAGATGAGACTTTAGGGAGTAAGGAGAAGCAGAGAGAATAGAAAGGGGAAGCGAGGACCAAAGTTTAAGAAAGCGGTAAGAAAAAGCAGATTGACCAACAGTAGATTTTCTAGAAGGAAGAGAGAGAGAATGGGAAGTTGTGTTGCAAAGAGGATAGGAGGAAGAGGGAGGAGGAGATAAGAGGGATGTGAGGTAAGAAGGAAGGGAGCCAAACCAGAAGTCGGAAAAAAAGAGACACAATGGGAAAGGCACCAAGCATCAAGAGAGGGGGGAGAGAAAGGGCTGAGTAAAGAGAACAGTGGTGAGTGTGAGGTGAGCAATCTAAAGCAAAATGACAGAAAGAATGAAAAAGGGGGTTCAGCCTGGCAAGGGTGGATTTAGGGGCACTACTGTAGACTAAGTCACAATAGTCAAAGATAGGAAGGATCCCAATTTTGAAAACAATTTCTCAGTGGGCAGGGAGTGGAATATTCGCTTTAATGCAAAGAAATAAGCAAGTAACATCAGAACATAGTAATTTAAGTTGAGGAGGGCACTAGGTACATCTCATCCACCCCCACTTCATAAGCAGAGAGGAAAAGAGGAGTACATGACAATTCGCTCCCGACAACTCATACTGCGACTACTCGCTCCTGACATTACACTCCGCCATCATCCTGCTCCCACGTCAATTCTTGCTATGTCAACTCACTCCCTCTAGCTTTTAAAATGAAGTTCTACTCATTAAAAAAATATGTTAGTGCCTGTAAACATCAATTGCACACCATTCCCTCCTACAACATTTATACACCATTTCATACAGAAGCACATATTCAATGTGAGGTGTTCTATGCTCGCTCCTGTCACTTTTAAAAAGCAGTATGTTGCCAATAGATGTAACTGCTTGCCCGTTGTTGTATGCTCAAATCACAGTTCAGCTTGTAAGTAATCCTGATTGATGATTGCCAATACTCAAAATTGCTGGTCAGTGATCATGGGTAATTAGGAAATCTTTAAGTAATGCTTACCGCCAGCCCCAGCATTCGCTCATCAGTAATCACCGAAATCACAGTACAGAATGACTTGCCACTTCATTTTGTCCGAGTGAGGGAACAAAAAGCTGGCAGATGATTTAAACTTCATCTACACATTTCACAAACTAGGACGCATGAACAAGGTAATTTGGCAGTGTGAGCTAGCTGTCCATAAAGCAAAGCTGTGCAATGCAAGAGTACACACTAAAGGATTTGAGGACCCAACAATAATACATCATTTTTCAATGCATTCTCATGCACCCAATGTTTGTGCAGTGGAAAAAGCTGCTGCTGTCAATGCAGCCAAAGATAGAGCTACAGCAACACAATATACCACAGCACAGGTTCTCATTCACTCAAAGTCAAAAATTTCACTTGCATCACAGGGTAAAATCTGTGATAAAAATCTGAAACGAACCATCCAGCAAGTGAGAGTCCACGGTGCTCCACCGAACCCTAAGGACCTCATTAAATTGGTAATACCCAACAAATACAAAATGTATAAAGCTACAGATTTAGGTGAGACTGTCCCATTCTTGTTGCATGATAGTGGCCCTGGACAGAACATATTTTTACTGTTTGGAACACATACAAATCTTGAATTCCTTCAGAAATGCAAACAGTGGTATGCAGATGGAACATTCAGCATTGCCCCTCCACTGTTTAAACAGTTGCACGTTATAATGGGGGAACACTTTGGTAATGTTCAGCCTGAAATTTATGCCCTTTTACCTGGGAAATCAAGGGAGTGCTACAAACGTCTGCTGTCTGCACTTAAAAATATTTCTCCAAAGCTTAACCCAGAGCTGGTAATGACTGACTTTGAGACGGCATCTATTGTTGCTTTCCAGTCTGTGTTCCCACAATCACAGACAGTCGGATGTTTTTTTCATTTCACACAGTGTATCTACAGGAAAAACCAAGCAGAGGGACTAGCTATCAAATATGCCCAGGAACCAGAATTTGCAATAAAGTGTAAATATCTACCTGCACTAGCTTTCTATCCCCCGGATCAAGTTGTTGCACGATTTGAGGAAATCTCTGATGATTCTACACACATTTTTCCAGATGAATTACAGCCATTAATTGACTATTTCGAGGACACTTGGGTGGAAAGGAGAAATAGAAGAGGAACAGGATGTAGACACCCACTGTACGATATAGAGTTGTGGAACCATTCGGAGAGTGTATCGAATGGACGTGCAAAAACAAATAATGTTGTGGAGGCTTTCCACCGTGGCATGCAGACTGCGTTATGCATGTCACATCCAACAGTGTGGAAATTTATTGACGGGCTGAGGAGAGTGCAATTAAAAAAGGCTTCAGAAGTGGAGCAGATAATAGTCGGGATTCCCCCAGCAGCTTCGCGGAGAGTATACAGAGACAATGTTGCCCGGCTCGCCTGTATTTTGGAGAAATGTGCTGTTCGTACAACTGAGGAGTTTTTACGTGGATTAGCACATAGTTTTGAATATTAATTTAAATGTAAATGGAACAGATTGCATTGCTTTTAATATATTTGAATAAAGTTTGGACTTTTAACATGAAAATGGACAGCACTGAACTGGGTAACCATGACTACTAACAGGCACTGAACTTGGGAACCATGGACGTCAGACGCCTTACAAAGTCACATGCTGACACGCTGAGTCTGGTAAGAGAATTTTAAATTAAATGGCTGAAAAAATTATTTTGGGAGCGAATTGTCTTAGGGAAGTGAGTGTCGGAGGAGCGGATTAGCGTGGGGGGGTGAATTGTCAGGAGCGAGTTGACGCGGGACGAATTATCGGGAGCAAGTTGTCGTGTTCGCGGAAAAGAGTATTCTGTGCAAACATGAACTAATCCATAGGGATTCCCTACCCTCTCTACTATGCAGGGTACTCATTAATTCCCTTGATAAGCAGAAATTTGTTCAGGCTTACCTTGAAGTCGAGTACCGTCTCCATATCCACTGTGTCCACTACTAGGCTGTTCTACCAGTTCAATACCCTCTTGGAGAAAAAGCAGCTCTAATTGTACCTCTGAATTTATCACCTTAGAGCTTCATAGCATGTCCACACATCCTGCTGTAGGACACCAGATCAAACATCTCTTCATGTTCAGTCTTGTTGATAATCCTGAGGCTGAGACTATGTCCCCCTCTCAGCCTTCTTTTCTCCAGGTGAACAGCTATAAGGGCCTCTAGATTCTCCTCGTAGCCTTTGTCCCCAGTCATTTTGGTGGCCCTGTGTTGCACCCTTTTGACCGCTTCAGTGAACTCTTTGTACTGAGAAGCCCAGAACTACTGTACATGCACTACTCCAGGTGGGGCCAGACCAGAGCTTTGTAAAGTGGCAGGATTGCCTCCTCTGTTCTTCTGGTCACCCCTTCCCTTGATGCACTGCAGCATTTTGATTGCCCTCTTGACAGCAGCGCACACTGCTTACCCTGCTTCAGCTTCTTATCTATTATGATCCCAAGGTCCTTTTCCTTCCCCCATGGAGCAAGAGGAAACCCATGTAGTCTCCAAGTGTAGCAAGTGCACTTAGCATTTTGTTACATTGAATCAGACACTCCAGGAATCTGGCCATTCACCCAGCTTGTTCTAATCCTCCTGAAGTTAATCCTCATCCTCTAGGGAGTCAGTCCACCAACCTGGAAGGCTTAGTGTCATCAACAAACTTAAGCAGCCTACTGGGGACCCCAGCTCCAGATCACTAATGAAAATAGTAAACATCACTGGCCCCACCACCGCTTCCTGAAATATGCCACTGAGTATGCCTCTCCACTGAGAGTAGTGCCCATCCACCACTACCCTCTGCCTGCTATCCCCAAGTCAGTTAGCAGTCCACCTCAAGTATGTTTCATACAGTGCACTGGTATACTTTGCCTGGAAGTTTGTCATGTTGCTCTCCAAGTTACGGGCCCATGTTCTGTCCATATCTGCCATGTCCTGGTTGCAGAATTATCTGACTGGCAGATCTCAGTTAGTCTCATTGAATTCCATTTCCTGTCCACTCATAATAATAATAATAATAATAATAATAATAATAATAATATCTGTATTTGATTTGCGCGCCTTTCAAAATTGCTCAAGTGCTTTACAGAAAGATAATAAAAGCAATTACATACTGTAAAACAGCATTATAAAAGTAGACAATAAAATCTATTATTGAATATACTTAATTAGTAAAGGCTTAGCCCCATAAATAAGTTTTAAATGCCTGTTTAAAACCCTCCAGGATCGCGCACTCCCTAAGCTGACAGGGTAGAGACTTACAAAGGGCAGGGGCCGTGTACATGAATGCATGGGCCCCTGAAGATTTTAAAGATACCAATGGAATCTCTAGCAACCCCTCATCAGCCAAGAGGAGCGGTCACTCTGGGATGTAGGGGGACAGAAGCTCTTTCAGGTAGTCTAGGCCAAGTCTGTGTAGGGCTTTATACATCAGTAATCCAACTTTGAAGATGATCCGCCACTGAATCGGTAGCCAGTGCAGTTTGTGCAGCACAGGTGTGATGTGACATGACTGGGAAGTCCCTGTCAACAACTGGGCTGCAGCATTCTGCACCAGCTGCAGGCGGCGGATGTCAACCTCCAGTAGTCCTAAGTAAAGGGGGTTGCAGTAATTAAGGCGCGAGGTCACAGAGGCGTGGATCAGCGTAGGAAGGTCACCAGATGGAATAAGGTGCTTGATCCTAGCGATGTTCCTCAGGTGGTAAAAGGATGACTTGATGACTGCCGACACCTGAGAGTGCAGAGTCAACCCATCATCAAGCATCACCCCTAGATCCCACACCCATTCAGAAGTAAGAAGCTGGAAGCCCCTCAGAAAGAGCTCTGTGGGCTAACCAGCCCCCGACCCCCCATCCGGTGACCAGGATCCACAACCATCACCTCAGACTTTCCCGAGTTCAACTTTAGCCAGCTGGAATTCATCCAATACTGGATTTCAGTGAGGCAGCTGTTAAACACCAAAAGTACACTATCCTGGTCAGGTGCAAAAGACAGGTAGAGCTGGGTATCATCAGCATAGCAGTGAAACCTCAGCCCATACCATCTTACAATGTCTCCGAGGGGCAGCATGTACACCGCGAACAATGTTGGGGACAGCACTGAGCCCTGAGGGACCCCACATGAAAGACAGAGATGGTCAGAGGAATAAATCCCCGACACCACCCTCTGGGTTCTGCCAGTGAGGAAAGATTTAAACCACCTGAGGACTATACTAGTCAGGCCACAGATGAACCTCAGGAGCTCAAGCAGCACCCCATAATCCATGATTACTACCACAGTATCCCAGGGATCAGTTCAGGGACCTATACAATTTGGTATCTTTTGAATGATCTAGCTGATATATTGCATAGCTGTGGATCCCATGTTATCATGTATGTGGATGATATTGCTATGTACAGAATGGAATCTAATGTCAGTGACATGACCAGATACTTGCAACCTGACTTTGATCTGGTGCAAAAATGGTTGTTAAAAATGGCCTTCTATTGAATGTTGTTAAAACCAAGTACAAGCACTTTGGAACTAAACAAAAACTAAAGTCTTTACCTCTTCTAACTTAAATAAAGATTTATGTGGCACATATGTGGAGAGAGCGGAAAATTTCAAGTACTCTAGTATCATTATAGACCAGACTCTCTCTTTCAAAAAGCATCTCTGCACTGGTTAAATCGGTCCACATTCACTTGCTTTGCTCTGCTTTATAGGTTAAAAAATTGTTTGTCCACTCACTCTAAGTCCTAGCTCTGTCCTTTCTCCTGTCCTTAGTGGACTGTGTCCTTCCAGTCTATGACACTGCCAATGTCACGGACTTGCAAGAGTTAATATCATATACAACTCCATATACAGATTTGCTGCCTCCAGACACAGATTTTTGCATCATTGCATTCTTCACAAACACCTTGTCTGGCTGTCTTTTGATTTACACATTATGTAGTTCATCCTCAACAGTTTTAAATGTTTCCTAAAAGGTCCTATTAGATTCTTATTGTTGGCTGGTGCTAGCCTCAACACTGGTTCCCAATGGACTAGATCTACTCACATTCAGCTCATACGACCCCTACTCTTGCATTCCTCTCTGTGCCAATGCTCTTTTATTATAGAAACCTATTACACACTGAAATAATTGACCTGCTTCACTACACTCTATCAGCTTGCAGAATACATTTAAAATGGCATTAAAACTGTATGGATTTGTCAATGTGCAAGTGTAATGCTACCTGATCACTATCTACAGAGGTGTATTGTACTGTCAATGTGCAAGTGTAATGCTACCTGATC
Organism: Neoceratodus forsteri; assembly: GCA_016271365.2. Lineage (NCBI taxonomy): Eukaryota > Metazoa > Chordata > Ceratodontiformes > Ceratodontidae > Neoceratodus > Neoceratodus forsteri. The sequence continues at coordinate 767,378,411 of CM057451.1, forward strand.
ACTATCTACAGAGGTGTATTGTACTGTCAATGTACAAGTGTAATGCTACCTGATCACTATCTACAGAGGCGTATTGTACTGTCAATGTGCAAGTGTAATGCTACCTGATCACTATATACAGAGGTGTATTGTACTGTCAATGTGCAAGTGTAATGCTACCTGATCACTATCTACCTAGGTGTATTGTACTGTCAATGTGGAAGTGTATTGCTTCCTAATCATTGTGTACTCTAACATACTGCATGTATCTGGAGGCTCACACAGACACAGCTCCAACACAACTGTCAGTTGGCAGTGTTTGAAAAGCCCACCAAGATTCAAAAGGAAGAGTAGCCCTGAAATAGGAGTGCATTTTTTTCTAATTGCATAGTCCTGCTCCAGATCACCACTGAGTGCACCAGGGGACAGAAAAGGCTGCTCTAGGACTTGCACCAGCCTTCCCCTGCCGCTGATTGCCTCTGCAATCCTTGCCCCACCAAGCAAGTATAAGACTCCCAGTGAGCTTCGTCAGCCAATACCGAGGCTCCTTTCCCCTTAAAAGGCAGGTCCCCCTTAGTGATCCTCACACTGTGGTCCTCACATGAAGGACCACAGCACAAAGGACAAAAGGAGAGTCTGCCAGGAAGAGAACTCCAGAAGAGGCAGCCGATTGAGGGATAAGCTGCCCAAAAAAACACAAACTAAGGTACTGTCAGCAATAATGATTTGTGCATACAATACATGCTAGAACTTCAGCAAGATTACTGTTGTCACAAATGCACTCAGCAGTTCAGGCCCTCTGCTCCCACAGTGCCAACCTCAGAGCGCAATAGTGTGAACAGGTAACAGACAGGGTAACACTCCTGTCTGCTTTAGGGTCCGAATCACCTTTAGTCTCAAGTTCTAGGGAATTCAAACTGTGAAACTTATGCTAGCATACCCAATGAACAGGCTCAGATATGTACCCTCTTTGGGGATTGCAGTACAATCTCTCACCAGGGGCACCCAGCCAGGCTTCCAAAATGAATCCTTTTAACTCTGTAAGAGACCTTAGGTATATTATTACCTTTTCCCAGTTTAGTAACACCATCAAGCCCTTCAAACAGCTGTCAGACTTAACCACATATACATCACTTGCAAAAAGAATATGGAAAACACACCAAGGCAGTATCTTAAGAAAATGTACTTTACTAAAAGATGACAAAAATATCAAAAATGTAAATACAGAACACTATCAAAGAGCTCACAATCACATAAAAGAACAAGGGAAAATTACAAAGCAAAACTCCTACCACAATACATTTAGATTTTTGCTATCTAAGGTATTACCTCTGGAAGTGCATTTTAAAGTTAGATCAGAGAGCTGTGTCTCTCTAGAGTCCCAAAATGATATAACCTACATTTAAGACACAAGTATCAGTTTAAACTATGTGTCTCCATACTCCTTCTGTGAGTCATCTAGCTCCCCCTTTTAGAATATAAAATTACAAAAAATGATTTCCTATCAGGAGGTATTTTAAATAAGGTGCCATCAGAAGAAAAAAGACATTTCCTATATATAACGCCTTAATTATACGTGTTTCCTTTGAACTTAGCAATTCTACACTGGCACCAATGTGTTAAAAAGCTAACAGGAATCAGCCTAATGATGTCCTGTTTCTGAAGTCATAAAGTCACATTTGGTGTGTACTTCAAAAAAGCCTAGGCATGTCATAAACCGTAATAAAATGTCATTCTGAAGGAAGTCAATTAATTAAATGGTTCCTGGTCAGTTTTCATATCATGTAGCTTCACTGAAACTGGGGTGGGGGCACCCATGGAAGCACAGGCTGTCTTATGTGAGACTATCACATGCTATATTTTTATATTACAAATATCATACAATAATCATAACCAGCTGGCCAAGCGTCGCAATCCTCCCCACCTAGACTGAATTTGGGGGCTCTATCCCCTGCATGGGATGAGCTTCCCAAGTCAGTTCACTCCTCATATAGACGCGACAAGCCATCTGCGTTCTGATTGGTCCAGCCCTATGTAAGATCATCATGTCATACCCTTGCAAGGCAAGACTCCATCTTAATAGTCTACCATTAGTTTTTCCCATTTGTGTCAGCTAAACCAGGGGGTTGTGGTCAGTTTGTACCTCAAAACGCTGCCCATATAACTATGGCTCTAACTTCTTTAGGGCCCACACTAAAGGCCGTGGCGTACCTGAATGACATTGCCATCTTTAGTGCCATCGGGTGGGCATCTGACTTTGTGACTGCATTCAGTCCATGATAGTCCACACAGAAATGAGTAGAGCCATCTGATTTGGGCACAAGGACTATGGGTGAGGCCCAGGGGCTGTGGGATCTCTGGATTACCCCTAAATCCCACATTTCCCTTTCCGGATCGTGCTTGAAAATAGTCATTTTATGGCTAGTGTACTTACCCGGTTAACAAAAGCTAAATAAAATAAATAAATAAAGGTGGGACAGGTATTCCTACCAGCTGGCACTAAAGATGGCAATGTCATTCAAGTATGCCACGAAATACTCCTCAGCACCATTTAACATCTGATTCACCAACCTTTAGAAAGTGGCCAGGGCGTTCTTCATTCCGAAAGGCAGTACTTTAAATTCAAATAAGCCTATCGGAGTGATGAAGGCAGACCTCTCCCTAGCTCTGTCAGTTAATTCTACCTGCCAATACCCCTTTGTCAGGTCACTAGTCATAAGGTATGTCGCCCCTCCCAACTTGTTCAGGAGTTCATTTGTCCAGGGCATCGGGTAGGCGTCTGACTTTGTGACTGCATTCAGTCCACCCGATATGCTGTCCGCCGAATGGGTGCCTATGTCCCTGTCTCCACATCATGCGTTGCTAAGGGGGTTAGTCCAGGCTTGTTGCTAAACAGTGGGGCAAAGTCTGCTAAAACCTCCCTTACTTCCTGGATCTTGCCCGGGTGCAGCTGGGGTGACAATTTAACAGCCTCCACAGAGGGCTCCCACTTGCTTTCTTCCAGCAAGTCCAGAAGGGGGTCTCCTTCATTTGTCCCCTCTTCAGGACTACACACTGCAAACACCATGTCAGCCATATTAGCACATGGTTTCATCAAGTTGACATGGTACATTCTTTCTGTATGTCTTCTGTTAGGTAACTCTATGATATAGTTCATGTCATTTACCTTTCTAACTACTTTGTACGGTCCTGCCCCCCTCAGCCTGCAGCTTGTCTTTCCAGACCAGGATAAGGACCATGACTTCCTGACCCATCGTGTACAAGTGAGCTCTGGCTCTGCGGTCATACCACACTTTTTGTTTCTGTTGGGCAGCTGCCAGGTTGCTCTGGGCTGTCCTCATAAGCTCCTTCAGCCTTTCCCTAAACCTAAGGACATAATCCACTATGGGAGTTCCCTGGGTGGCATGCTTGCCTTCCCAGTCCTCCCAGATCAAGTCTAGGGGCCCATGTACCCGGCGTCCATATAAGAGCTTGAAGGGAGAAAATTCTGTAGACTCTTGAGGCACCTCCCTGTATGCAAACAAGAGGTGGAGAAGGTATTTCTTCCCGTCCCTCCCATGCTGTTCAGCAAATGCTTGGAGCATTGACTTCTGGGTACTGTTAGATCTTTCCACAATCCCAGTGGCTTGCGGGTGATAATGCACCTCTGCACCACCCCACACTTCTCCCATGAACATTTCATCAGGTCTTACATGAAGGAACCCTCTCGCTCGGTGATAACCTCCTGCAGAAACCCAACATGGGAGAAAATCCCAAGTAAAGCATCTGCCACTTTGTCTGTTCTCTGTGAGGATAGGCCAACTGCCTCTGGATACCAGGTGGCATTATCCACCACAGTCAGGATGAACCTCTTCCCAGAGGAGCTGGGGATATTTAAAGGCCCCATAATATCCATTCCCATCCTCTGGAATGGCTCCTCCACTATGGGCAATGGAGTTAGGGCAGCTTAGGTTTTCTTGGCACCGGTGACAAGACCTGCAATACTCCTTCACCTGCTGGGTGAAGTTGGGACATTAGAAATTCTGGGCCAACCGCTGCATAGTGTGTGCAATTCCCAGATGACCAGACAAGGGAATGTCATGTGCAATCTTCAGCAACTGCTCACTGTACCCCTGGGGAATGACAAGCTGCTTGCCTATCACCCCTCCCTCTGTCTTAGCATCCTGAGTATACATCAGTCCATTTTCCCAATAAACTTTATGTTTTCTGTCACCTCCCTGTGCTCCATCAGAGTCTGCCAAGCTCTCAGCTTCTCTAGACTAGGGTCACTTTTCTGAGCAGCTGAAAACTCCTTACACATTCCCAAGGCATGGGACAAGCCCCCTTCAGTCTCTAAACTACGGTCCCTAGCACTAGCATCAGGGCACTCAGGATCACTGTCATCCCTAACCCTCTGACAATGGGTCACCCCTCCTTCTTTGGAGTAACCCTCCATAGCTGTGTGGTTAACTGTTACTGGGGAAATGTCTACCCCCTTTTCAGTAGTCTCCATATCAGGAGACATAGGCTGGGGAACCAGTCTCCGAGTGGTTTCCACAATGACTTCAATGGGGTCTGGGAAATTACAATTTCCCCTTCCCACTTGGCTACAGTTAACTGCACACACCATCCCCTGTTTGAGATTGTTGCCAAGGATGACGTCAACTGCTAAAGTTTTTGCTACAGCCACCTGTTGCACAGTTCCCCCTGTTTCACCCCAGTCTAGGAGAACACTAGCGAGTGGCAGTGTTGTCTCCTCCCCAGTAAAGCCTTGTACAGTTACAAATGTATTGGGTATAAGCTGACCAGGCTCTTCCAGATCCCCTTTTACCAACATCAGGGACACCCCTGTGTCTCTTAACCCTTGTGTCTGTACACCATTCACAGTGACTGGGTGCATGTGTTCCCTCATGTTCACAGGCATGCTTCCAGGGATACACAAACAACCCACTTCTTTCTTAGCCCCATTTTGCATACTGCTTGTCCTTTTGGGACACTGTCTGGCAATATGCCCAGTTTCTTTACAAACCCAACTTTTGTTTCTTTTCTCAGAGAAATTTTTCCTTTGAAACCTGGGGCTAACTGGTTTTGGTGGTGGCAGTGAGGGTTTTAGCTGCCCTGAAGGTGAGCTTTTCCCTCTTTGTGCTGCCACACCCACCCTATTCACTCTCAGAGCTGGTCTGCTCTTGGGATAGCGGTCCGAGAGTTCAGCAACCTATTGCACTGTTTTGGGATCTCAGTCCTCCAGCCAGGTTTTCAGCTCTGCCGGGTAAGCCAAAAAAAACTGCTCTAACAATATAGCATTTTCAATTTTATCTACAGAGTTTGCTTCAATTCCTTCCCACCAACATTTTAAAAACTGATGTTTCATGGTTAGCTCCTCGTAGCTCATGTCAGGGCTTCTCCTGAGCTTATGGAATTTAGCTCTGTATGATTCTGCAGTTAAATCAAACTTTTTTTAAAGTGTAGCTCTAAGTTTGCTGTAATCATTATTGTCCTCATTTTCCATTTGACCCAATGCAACCTGAGCTTTCCCATAATTAGCAGGGATATCTGGAAGCTCCAGAACCCTCTAGGAATCTTTGCCTGAATACAAACTTTTTCAAAGGAACTTAAAAAGGCATCCATATCCTTCCTCTCTTTAAATTCAGCTAACGGTTTGGAATTTAATTTGTAACCCAGTCCTGTAATTCCAGTTAAACCCAAGCCCCTTACCTGCTCTGGTGCTGATGGTTGGAGTTGTAGCTTCTCTAGTTCATGTCACCTCTGGCGCTCACGCTCTTCACGGTCCACCACTCACTGTTCACATTCAGCTTCTCGCTCTTCTCGCTCCGTCTTCTCCTCTGCAACTCGTTTCTCTTGCTTCACTTCTTGCCATTCCCGCTCAGCCTCTCTTTGGAACTCCAGCCCCATTCTGCACAACTCAGTCTGCAGCCTGATTGCTTCTGGCTCCAGAATGCTGGTGATCTTCCCCTGCTGCTGTGGCCCTTGGCTTGCACTGGCCCTGCTGTCCTCCTCACTGGATCTGGGCACTGCACTGGCCACTGGCCCCTCCACACCCAAGGTTTGGTCCTTTACCATCACAGTCTGTGACTCAATGCCTGGGCATCTGCTGCTGACAGGCATCCATGAGGTTCTGCTTGGTGGCTCTCCCCTCATGCAGGACTCCTCTGTCCTGGCACAACTGCCTCAAGTAGTCTGCAGTGTACCTGCTGTAGTTGGAAGCCACCTTCTTCCCTAACTATGGCTACTCTAACTTACATTTTAGAAAAAAAATAAAACAGGTAGGAACTTGACTGTAAGCAAAATGATATAGTTCTGTTTCCTTTTTGAAAAATAAATCACTGCCTTATTTTGCAAGTGAGCTGTACAGTATTAAGCTGACACACTGAACAGTTAAAGCTTGTGTTACCAGATTTATCACACCGCTGCCAACCAAATTTGTCACAAACACATTCAGCAGGTCAGGCCCTCTGCTCCCACAGTGCCAACCTCAGAGCGCAATTGTGTGAACAGGTAACAGACAGGGTAACCCTCCTGTCTGCTTTTGAATCCGAATCACCGTTAGTCTCAAGTGCTGGGGGATTCAAACTGTGAACCTTATGCTAGTGTACACCAATAAACAGGCTCAGATACGTACCCTCTTCGGGGATTGTGGTACAATCTCTCACCAGGGGCACCCATCTGGCTTCCAAAATTAATCCTTTTAACTCTATAAGAGACCTTAGGTATATTATTACCTTCTCCCAGTTTAGTAACACCATCAAGCCCTTCAAACAGCTGTCAGATTTAACCACATATACATCACATGCAAAAAGAACTTGGAAGACACACTAAGGCAGTATCTTAAGAAAATGTACTTTACTAAAAGATGATAAAAATATGAAAAATGTAAACACAGAACACTATATCAAAGAGCTCACAATCACATAAAAGAACAAGGGAAAATTACAAAACAAAATTCCTACCACAATACATTTAGATTTTTACCTCTGGAAGTGCATTTTAAAGTTAGATCAGAGAGCAGTGTCTTTCTAGAGTCCCAAAATGATATAACCTACATTTAAGACCCACAAGACATAAGTATCAGTTTAAACTCTGTGTCTCCACACCCCTTCTGTGAGTCATCTAGCTCCTCCTTTTAGAATATAAAATTACAAAAAATTATTTCCTATCAGGAGGTATTTTAAATAAGGTGCCATCAGAAGAAAAAATACATTTCCTGTATATAACTCCTTAATTACACATGTTTCTTTTGAACTTAGCAATTCCACACTGGCACCAATGTGTTAAAAAGCTAACAGGAATCAGCCTAATGACATCCTTTTTCTAAAGTCATAAAGTCACATTTGGTTTGCACTTCAAAAAAGCCTGGGCATGTCATAAACAGTAATAAAATGCCATTCTGAAGGAAGTCGGTTAATTGAATATTTCCTGGTTAGTTTTCATATCCTGTAGCTTCACTGAAACCTGGGGGGAAGGGCACCCATGGAAGCAAAGATAGCATTCAGGAAGTATAAGGAAACACAGAAGGAGCAGGACAGAGAACTGTACCGGTTAAAGCAGAAGGAAGCAGGGAAGGCAGTCAGAATAGCAAAGGCCCAAACTGAGGAAAAGATAGCCAACTTGGTTAAGAAGGGGGATAAAACATGTTATAGGTACATTAGGGAACAAAGAAAGATGAAGGCAGGGATACTTAGGCTGAATAAAGAGGAAGGTGGTTGGGCAGAGAGTGACAGTGAAAAAGCAGGGATACTGAACGAATATTTCTGCTCAGTATTCACAATGGAAAAGCAGGGGGAGGGACCTAATCCAGTCAATAGAAGCACTCTGGATAGGGGGGTTGATATTAATCCTTTCACAGAAGAAAGGGTTCTGAAAGAACTCTTAAAACTGAAGGTGGATAAAGCAATGGGGCCTGATGGGATTCACCCCAGAATTCTAAAAGAACTAAGGGAAGAACTAGTAACACCACTGACTACCCTTTTTAATAAATCATGGGAGGATGGTGTGGTACCTGAGGACTGGAGAAGGGCGGATGTGATTCCCCTTCACAAAAGTGGGAGCAAGACAAAGGCAGGAAACTACAGATCTGTCAGTTTGACCTCAGTGGTAGGGAAATGATGGAATCACTTCTGAAGGAAAGAATTGTTGAGTACCTAGAGGCCAGTGGGGCACAGGACCCAAGGCAGAATGGATTCACAGTAGGAAGGTCATGTCAAACAAATATAATTGATTTCTTTGACTGGGTGACCAAAGTAGTAGACCAGGGAGGGGCTGTGGACATGGCCTACCTAGACTTTAGCAAGGCATTTGACACAGTCCTGCACAAAAGATTAATAAACAAATTAGCCTGCTTGGGAGTGGGTCTCAGGGTGGTAACCTGGGTAAAACACTGGCTGGACAACAGGACACTGTGGGTAATAGTAAATGGAGTCCACAGTGAAGAAAGGAGGGTTACTAGTGGGGTACCGCAGGGTTCAATACTGGGGCCGGTCCTTTTTAATGTCTTTATAAGTGACATTGCAGAGGGACTGGAGGGGAAGGTATGTTTTCTTTGCAGATGACACAAAGATCTGCAACAGGGTTGATATGCAAGGATGAAAAGGGACTTGGCAAGGTTGGAGGAGTGGTCAAATGTATGGCAGCTTAGAATCAATGCAAAGAATTGCAAAGTAATGCACCTGGGAAACAAAAACCCAGGGCAAGAGTACACAATGGGGGGTGAGATACTGACAACAACAAAAATGGAAAGGGACCTGGGGGTAGCCATATCAGATGACCTAAAGGAGGGCCAGCAATGCGAGAAGGCAGTAAGGAGGGCTGGGGGGATACTGGGATGCATAGGGAGAGGCATCACCAGTAGAAAACAGGAAGTTGTTGGCCCTCTGTACAGACAGTTGGTAAGACCACACCTGGAGTACTGTGTACAGTTCTGGAGACCCATCTCTGCAAATACATAGACAGAGTGGAGGCTGTCCAGAGGAGGCAACCAAAATGGTGCAGGGTCTGCACCAGAAGACATATGAAGAAAGACTAAAGGAGCTTAAGATGTATAGCCTTGAGGAAAGGAGGGAGAGGGGGGACATGATAGAAACTTTCAAATACTTCAAGGGAATCAACAAAGTCCAAGAGGGTAGCATCTTTCAAAAAAAGAGATGTGCAAGAACAAGGGGCATAATTTGAAGATAGAGGGGGGATGGCTCAGAGGTAATGTGAGGAAGTATTTCTTCCCAGAGAGGGTTGTAGATGTATGGAACAGCCTTCCTGAGGAGGTCATAGAGTCAAAAACAGTGGGGCAATTCAAGAATGCATGGGACGGACATAAGGCAATTCTAGTGGGGGGGTAGGAGGAAGTAGGCTGTTAGTTACCTAGGCATACCTCTCAACTGTACCACATTACGAGGAACGTTCCTCATTTTACTTCAAAAAAACTCCCTGTTCCACATTGTGAGGACTTGCACCACATTCAAAGTCAACATTTTAAAGCAGACATCCATAGTAAAAGATGGGAAAAAATTAATTATTCAATTAATAACAGACTTTCTAAGCATAAATGCAACATTTTAACAGTGTTTTGAGCTTCTTAGGTAAAGATTTGAGTAAGTGTTCCACATTTTGCCCATTTGTTCCACATTTTGACAGGCAATGTTCCACATTTGGGGGACAAAAGGTTGAAAGGTATGTACCTAGGATCTGCAGCTTATCTGTTAGGTAGGGAAATGGGCAGACTAGGTGGGCCAAGCGGTCCTTAGCTGCCATCAAATTCTGTGTTTCTGGATTTCCGGTGACTTCAGCACCTGGGATGGCTGTGTAAGGTTTGGCTCCTAAAGCAGTTCCTAAAAATAGCCTTACAAAACTAAATTTTGACAAAATAAATCGTAGTACCTGTGGTAAGGCCACATCCGAACAGATGGAGAGGAGAAAACTGGAGAAACATCCAGAGGAGCAGTTAAATGCTGAGGGATCTGATTGCCCAGACTCAGCCAGCGAGATGTCTTCACAGGCCAGCATGACAGCAACGGGCCAGAACCCGTCTGAGACTCCTACACAGAAAACACAAAAAATAGACATATTGCTAGAAGAATTGCATGCATTCAGGGCAGATACAAAAAACGACTTTGCGAGCTTACGAGCCAACATCAAAGAATTGCAAAAAACTACTATCGCACACCAAACAGCAATTACAGAGCTGGATGTGAGGGCCGTTCATAGTGACAGACTAATAGTTGAAGCCTTCACACGAATCCAGATGCTACCAACCAAATATGAGGATCTAGAAGGGAGATCGAGGAGAAAAAACATCAGGCTATACGGATTCAGGGAGCATGCAAAAGGGAACAACATCGTCCAGTTCTTAGAGACATTCTTTCAACAAAAACTAGATTTGCCACATGATTTCCCGCTCAACATAGAGCGAGCCCAGAGAGCACTCAGGCCGGCTCCAACACATAACCAGCAAAGGCCCCGATCAATCATTTTACAATTTGTGTCCTATGCAGTAAAACAACAAATTCTTACAGGCCTGTGGAAACAAAAGGAGGTCTTCTATGAGGGAGTATGTATCTACGCCGATAACGATTACTCTACTGCTATCATGGAGCAGCGCCGAAAACTAGGTCCACTAATCACACTTCTAAGAGAAAATAATCTTAGATTCCATACACCATTCCCTGCAAAGCTGCGGGTGTTCTTCCCTGAAGGAGTGGAAACATATGATAACCCCCATGCAGCAACTGCAGCTCTGAAACAAAGAGGTTTAAACCCAGCACAACCACCGCATCCACGAGCTAGATCAAACTACAATGCACAAAGAGAGCAGTCCACAGAAAACACTCAAAACAGGAGACAACATGCTACTTCAACCCTAAAGGACATTCAAGCCTTATTGCAAACTTTTCAAAAGACCTGAAACATGTAAGCAATAGATCCTAAAGTCGGGAACTAGTAAGGGATAATGGCGGATATACCTGGGCACCTGTACTCGGCCTGGATTAACATTGCACACTAACCAAGTCCTCTCCTCACGTTGCCAGACATGTTTTTCCACCCAGAGACCCTGCCACAATAAAAAAAAAACTGCCCTGAAGGAAATCATTGCAGGATCAACCTGAGAAATACACAAGGAAACTGTACTTAAGAGAATCTTCACATACCCGAACCGCACAACCAGAAACAATGAACACTTTGGTCCCAAGAGAAAAAATCTCTGTCACAGCAGTACCCAAAACAATTACATGGGGACTATTGGTTAAGAACAAACATAAGCTGCCTAACAAAAATATTATTAATCAAAGTGTTCTATGGCAATTAACCCCTCAGAAATATACAACTTAATGGGTGCAGAGTGTACTTTCTGGAGGGGACCTACAGTGGCCTAGCTGGGGAAGCCATGAAGTGAACTTACCTTCCAGAGAAAAACGGTGAACCAAGGGAGAGATCCAACCAGGTAGGTTTCCCCTTTCTGTTTGGAAGGTGAGTGATCGAGGGGAAGGGGAAGTTGAAGAAATCAGAGGGGAAGGAAAAAAAAAACATGTAAAAATTAAAGTAACAAACTAAAAATAAGTAATCCTAGGGACGGGGGATAAAAGCAATGGCAGGAAAGCGGCTGAACTCGACTGTGTGGTAACACTCCCAAAACAGACATATAGTCCACTGACAAAAACGAGACCTGCTACGCAGTGGAATTAATTACACGTGGAGGAGGTGAGGGATTTCTTAAAGGTGCTGGTGCCTCCTCTCACCTCTCCCACATAAATACATATAAATTGGGTTATGGCACTGCAACTTAGGACCAGCTTTAAGGTGCACATTTAGATAATAAAAGTACAGTTGCTAGAAGGGGAATCAGGATAAACTAACGGTCTGTGCGGGGGAGGAAGGGAGCATGGATCATAGCTGGGGAGCGAGATGGGGAAAGGCATGGTATGGCATAACAATCGAGCCCAGCCATAAGATAAAGAGACCAGCAGGAAACAATGAGATTACGGCACACCAACCACACAAGTAGGGAGAAAAAATATGATATACCCAAGGACTATCAATGATACGTGTACATCGGCACATCCAATGTGCAGATTAAAGCCACAAGTCCCACGCACAGTGCAACGCAAATAAAGAGTTAGTGTAATGCTTCTCTATCCAACCTTACACGAGAGTGCAATAATATGCTGCATAATCACCTGATGATATTTAAAAACAGGGATGTTTGTGTTTCCTCTCCTAAAGAGAATCTTTTCTAGGATCCATGTGCAACTTCAGTGAGGGGTGGTGGAGACATGAGGGCGGGGGCTGTGGTGGAGGGAACGGCAGAGCTGATCAGATATACAATCGGTTCTCTAGCCATGCACAGCACAGTTTTAATTTTCTGAAGATGGTAGTAGTGGGGGAAGAAGAGCAAGACTAGCGCTCAACATCAGCATGAGGAAATACAAAATGTGAGAGCTGTGGGAAGATCTCTTACTTTATATTAATACAGCAACTGAGAGTGCCACTTCTGACTGACTCAAATAAATACCTATCTCTCTCTCTCTCTCTCTCCAGCTTCCTTGCTGGTCGCCTTCTCCGTGGCAGCTTTATCCAGATGGGGCTGCAGGGAACAAAAAAAGCAATGGGACTGTGTGCTTGTGAAATGAATGGTATAAATAATGTGACTGGTGGTGCATGCAGCATACAGCCTCATATAGGAGCTAAACATTTTGCTGCACAGTAAGAATGTATGTGTGCGTGTATGCATGCGTGCGCACGTGTATGTATGTGTAATAAATCAGCAGCTGTACAGCTGTTAATAGGCCCCCTACCTAACGACCATGATGAGGTACTGGGTTGGACTCCGTTCCCTGCTGACAGCTGTCTTCTGCCCCAGTGGTTTTAAACAGCGAGGATATGAAAGTGGGAGATAAACTGCAAGTTTGACTTTCACTTTAACGTTTGGGTGTAAATTGGACTCTTACATGTTTTCAGGAAGTAGCAGGGACATAAAGGTGGTAGGAGGGTGCCCAGAACAGACTGATAGGCTTCTAGCGTGGATGCATATTTAACTAGGCTTCTAGCGTGGATGCATATTTAACTTTCTTGTGTCTGCTCTCTAGTGTCTCTCTCCCTAAAATAGTCACATATCTCCATTACTTGTCAAGAAGGGCATGACCCTGCTCTCACTTCTCCTCTTTGGATATCATCTGCCAGATGTAAACAGTGCTTCGCTCTCAGGCACAAACGGTTGACAGATCATTTAAAAGAAATAACACTAAGTAACACACCTTAAACTTGACAAGTTTAATGGGACTAACAGATTACTAACAAGTATTCAGAACTGATTGCTTGCCTCGGCACATCATTATTGGGCTTTCGAAAGTAATGCATGTCAGTTTTGTAATGTGCTGCAACCAACAGAACACACTGAGAAGACTCACTGCACATCTTACAAAATCATTACTATGACTGCTCTTTGACAAACAAGCAAAATGAATATACTTCTCTCCTAATACTGTTTTACACACACAAAAAAAGAAATGACGTAAGTGTGGGACAGTACTCTTATACTTTACATGGACTCAGAGTTTGGGTGATAGAGGGAACATAGGGGAATATAGTAGATCCCAGGACAGTAACTTGCACAATGGTGTGTTCCTTCTCCTGCCCCCCCAGTTGTGTCACATCCAGTCCTGCACATGGCAGATGATGACAGATACAGCCAGCAAATGTAGAGATCCGATAAGCAGTAATAAAAATATAAGAGGACCACCTGTTTTCAGTTGGTATCCCAGTAAATTATGTTAAGGTCAGGAAGGGATCACAGAAATGCTGGACTGCTGTCTAAACAGGGGTTCTGATGCATTGGCTCTTTAATTGTACTTTGTTGTCAGTATCTATAACAGGGAGGAGGGGAGGATCACAGACTTGCTGGCTCTTCCAAGAGACTGAGAGACCTGATAGAAATGCCTTGACATTGCATCATACATAAAAGCACAGGACTTACACCTCAGGGAGGAATCACCGAAGTCTGACTACATCAAAGGGGTAAGTACACCATTGACAACTGGGATGGGGGAAATGGAGGCCTTAGGGGGATTAACAAGGAAAACCCCAATGTATCAGGACCCCAGTGGAATTTAAAAGTCTGGACAGACTTCTGATGAAATGATCTTCCCTGCCCTAAAACCCTATAATCTGCAGGACATATGGGGACCTGTGAGGGGAATGGTGGACAGAAATAATCTGGACCGCCAGTCCCAGACAGACCTCCTGAGGCCCTCGTGGATCATAGGTAGACCTGACCCCAATCAACGAGGAGTGCAACAGTATAAGAGTGGTTTGGATCAAATACAGAAGACACCCCAGTAAATGGTCACCCTTACTTCATAAAGGGAAACCCCTCCCAGCTGGACATGAAAATAATATTGTAATGGGATGAAAATGAAAACAACTCATTGGCCTCACCTCCAATCACTATGTCCCCCCAGAGCAATAGCCTCATGACCATGCCTCTCAACTGTCCCTTATTATAGGGGACATCCCTAATTTTACCCCTTAAATGGTGCTGTCCATCTGTCCCTCATGGAAAAGATGCTGCCCACACAGAGAATGTGTTGCAAATTGAGACTGTAAAGAATACGTTCTTATTGTTTTGAAGTACTCAAAAATTAACTTTGTACAAGTAAACATTATGGTTTTCACAGTGTTCTGAGCTTGTACCTCCATGCTTGAGAAAGTGCCCCTCGTTCTGAGATCTGTGTCCATCACTGTCCCTCATTTTGAGAGTCCAAAATGTCCATGTCCTTCATTTCAGTGACAAAAGGGTGGGAGGTGTGCTCATGACCTTAATTAGTGCCAGCGGGGACGGTGTTCCTCCTCTCCTCCCCAGATATGCAGCAGAGCACTTTTAAGATAAACATAACAGAGAAGAAAGAAGATGGATCTCGAATAGGGAGGATGGAAAAGCACCCGAGAAGATAGAAGAATTCCCCATAGCTCTAGAATTAGACTGATGCTAATTAATGGACCCCAGCTTAGGGTATTCTAGACAAGGACAAGAATGCCCTCCCCATCAGGGAAAAATGAGATACAAGAAGATGGAATTGCAGAGGTATTAAATCTATGCAAACACTTTGTCTGAGCATTGTTCTCAGCATTTGCACAGCCCTCGCAGGTTCTGGTGATCCTATCCTTACCCACTATCCCACCTCACAGGTGGCAGCAGACCACCTTTAGGAGACCTGGATCCCCCGTGGGACCCACCGATCCTCCTCTTGAGGGGAAGAGCCATGAGGACAGCTCTACCTTCACATAGAAGGGTGTCAGTAGTAAGACACCCCTGCCTTGGAAGTCATACCCCTCCCTACACCACAAGTAGACAGACTCAGCTCCAGAAGCTGACATCTACTTGTAATCCTTAGTCTCCCAGAAAAAACAACTTGGGAAGTAACTTATCACCAGGGACGGAACATATGACCCCAGATGACTACCCAATCCCAAGATGGGAGTTAAAGGGATATTTCATTATGTTATTCAAAGTTTGTTTAATGTTATACTATTATGTTGTTTATTCTTGTTGTTGTACTATGGCTGTCACACAGAAAACAAGGAAAGAAAGGTGGTCATTAACAGACTGGAAGTTAACATTAATGTACAAATACACCTATATTGAGATGGCCATCCGAGAGGTGACCCCAGATAGGTTAGATACCTGGGACCCCCCAGTGAGTTTATCATGGTCCCAGCTGGCCAACTGGGGATCACCTGGAAATGGACAGGTCAACCAAACTATGACACAACTTCACTATGGCTAGCCTAAATTCTATATCAATCTACTCACATAATGTCAATGGGCTAAATAACTCTGTTAAGAGACACAAAGTACTTTCTAATATTAAAAAATCTCACCCTAGCTTTGTCCTCCTACAGGAGACACATCTCACAAAAGAAGAACATGACAAACTCACTAAGTTTGGGTACTCAGCAGTAATATCAGCCAGCTTTCCAAAGGAGAAGTGAAGGGGAACTGATATTCTGGTCCCTGAGGGAGCGCCCTTTCAGATTACTGCCTCCTACAGTGACCCCCAGGGCCATCTAGCAATTGCAATGAGGCAACTAATGGGAAGGGATCTAACTCTAGTTAGCCTATACATCCCTCCGGGAAGTGACACACCAGGGGTAAATAACCTACTGGGCAAAATCCTCCAGTACCAGAGAGGAATACTACTGGTGGGGGGAGACCATAATATAGTATATGATAAATTAGACACATCCAATATTAACCCACCTAGGCAAACAGGAGCTATTAAAAGAGTTAGATTCCTCCTAAGAACATATGGCTGGCAAGACGCATGGAGATATTTAAACCTGAAAGCTAAAGAGTTCACCCACTATTCCCACCCCCACAAAATATATACCAGAATAGATATGTTCCATATCTCACAAGAGCATCTCCCACAACTCCGTAGTTGCGAACTGCTTCCTATATGTCTATCAGACCATGCCCCATTGCTACTTGAACTACAAACAGGCCACTATAAAACACGGACCCTATGGAGATTTAACAATTCCCTCCTAAACACACAAGAAACAAAAAATTTGATAAAGGAGAAAATAAAGCAAATTCTTAATGAAAACTCATCCCCCTGCATCTCCCCAAGTACAATATGGAACACTTCAAAAGTAGTCCTTCGAGGGGAGCTAATTAGCATGTGTTCAAGGTTAAAGAGACGAAGAGAAGAACGCATGATCCAGCTCCAACAGGAACTCAAGCAAAAACAGACTTTATACATGCAAGGAGATGCAACACAATTAGCTGATATTAAAAAATTACAGAATAAAATCCAAGAAATTCTGAACATTAAAACAGAAATAGCTCTTCGCTATCTTAAACAAAGATATTATGAAGGAGGGGCTAAGGCTACAAAACTATTGGCCTACCGGCTCAGACGTAGAGTATTGGAATCTACGGTTACTCAAATTAAGGACCCTAACCACCAAATCAGACACAAAACACAACCGGAAATACTTAAGGCCTTCCAAACATACTACAAGCAATTATATACTGAGGGAAAAAAAATCAAGCCCACAAAAGATAAAACCATTTTTAGAGAACCTCAAACTGCCCACCCTCTCTGACACCCAGGTCACACAACTAACCAAACCAATTTTAACGGAAGAAATCTTAGGTAGCATTAAAAACCTTAAAAATAACAAAAGCCCAGGACTAGATGGATACACAAGCGAGTTCTACAAAGCTTTTAAGGAAGCATTAACAGCTCTCATCACTAAAATGTGTGTTTGGGTGGCAGGGGGAGAAACACCCCCACCAACATGGAGCTAAGCTACCGTAATGGCAATTTTAAAACCCAACAAAGATAAAACCCTGCGTGCTTCATATAGACCAATAGCAGTCTTAAACATACACTATAAGTTATTTACCTCAATATACATAAATCGTCTTAACACTATACTGCCGTCTATAATACAATTGGAACAGACAGGTTTCGTACACACATGGCAGACCCAAGATAACATTAAAAGGACCCTGCATATCATTTATAATATATCCCGTTCAAGGACCCCTTTCCTACTCTTAAGTTTGTACGCAGAGAAGGCCTTTGACCGAGTAGCATGGGAATTCTTCTTTAACACCTTATTCAAATTTCAATTTTCACAGGCCTTCATAGACATACTGAAAGCACTGTATAACATGTCACAAGCATACGTCAAAATCAATGGACACTTATCTAGCCCTTTCTCTCTAACCAGAGGCATGAGACTAGGTTGCCCCCTGTCCTCATTATTATTTGCACTCTATTTAAAGCCCCAAGCATAAGCCATCAGACAAAATGAGAACATTACAGGCCCAGAATTAGCAGGTCACCGACAGAAATTGGCCCTGTATGCCGATGATTTGCTAATATATTTAATCTCACCAGAAGAATCCCTACCTCACCTATGGGAACTACTCTCCCAATTCGGAGAACTAGCTGGATATAAAATTAATGACACCAAAACAGAAACCCTCTCTCTTAAATACACCCCCTCAAACGTCACTAGACAACTACTTAACTTTAGCTGGGACAAAACTTCCATCAAATACTTAGGCATACACATAGCCAAGAATCACGACTCCCTCAATTTGCTAAACTATGACCCTATCATGAAAGTTATCCAGGAGGACCTAAAAAGATGGCAGACTATAAACTTATCTTTTATACACAAAATTGATACAATTAGAATGAATATTCTACCCAGACTACTATACATAGCCCAAACATTACCCATTTCCCCAACCACACAACAATTTAGAGTGTGGGATAAAATGATTTCACAATTCCTATGGGGAAAACTGAAACCAAGAGTTAGGTATGCCACACTTCAACTACCAAAAAATAAAAGGGGTCTAGCCCTCCCCAACCTGCAACTATACCACCAGGTTGCATAGATTCGAACTACACTCTACTGGCTATCACCGACTTATGAGGCCCTCTGAAAAAAATTGAAATAGTGGAAGAAGAACTAATCCCACTCACCCAAGGACTCCTATATGACCCAGAACTTTGTCAAACACCAGAGAGTGATAATCCATTCACAAAACAGACAATCCATAACTGGTATAAGGCACTAAAACACCCACTGATCCTATCTTATAGATACCTAATTACCCCCTTTGCAGGTACTAAAAAATTTCAGCCAGCAATTTTAGACCACATCTATCGGCAATGGGAAAGAGAGAACTTCTTTCTACCATTGCACTGCCAACAAAAGGATATAGTGGTGGAATTCACAGTCTTAAAAGAAAAATTCAACTTAAGACAAACAGATTTTTTTAGATATTTACAACTTAGGTCTTATATCATGCAACAACAAAGTGCAGCCCCTAAAGGAGTGACGGCCCCTCTTCTAATACTCTTAATAATACAAACCCTTATCTTAAGGTCAGTGGAATATCTTATTTCAAAGATTTATGCGACCCTGATGGACCTGACAAGTACATCAATGGACTACATTAGAAAAAGATGGGCAATAGACCTTGAGATTGAAATTCCGCCCCACCAATGGGATACATTTACAATGCACACCCACAAACCCTATGACTTCTACATATGAAAAAATTTTCCTTGGAAGAGACCACAATCTGGATACTTCTGTACCCAGTACAGCAGGCCAGGCCTCAGACCCAAATGGACGACAGTTGCTGGAGGCAGTGTGGAAAAACTAGAGCTTCCATTGTACGCATATGGGTTGTACTCTGTAAGGGATTGTTTCTTTTTACTCTGAGGTGCCACAACTCCCCTTATACTGACAGTGGCTTCTGTCTGCTATGCAGGGGAGACTTCCACATGGTAAACATTGTAACAGTGCCACATAGTGCCTCTCACAAGTCAGACTTTGTCTTCTAATACCGTTCAATTCTATTTACTGAGGTTGTTAATTGTATGCTGCTTAACTAATCTGATGCAGTTGTAAAGTATAACTAACTGGGGGATGTGTATGATGTTCTAAACCCACCATATCCCTTTATTACACTCACCCATCCTACTCTGGGAGGTGAGGGTGTCCATCACCCTACCCTAGGAGTCATGCTTATCACCTGCCGCTGTGTGAAATCAAGTTGAGAAGGATTTAGAGTCTAGCCACCTGGGTAGACTTTCATACAACAATGTATAGGTTGTGAACCCTGAGGCCTCCCTGGTTCTAAGGGTCTGGTATCTGTATAAGCAAACACAGTACTGGTAGTCGATGCCATGTACCCCTCCATCTGAACAAACCTCCCCCTGCAAAATTGCTGTTTGCCACAATACTACTCCTGGGTAAACTTACAACTGTACAGGACTGGGAGGACGATAAGCAATTCACAGATGCAGGCAACCCTTCTTGCACCTTAATGCAGTACTCCTGGGCAACAGGAGCCCCTATTCAACCCATTCACACCCAAGGACCTCAACCAATGTCAGACCCCTCTGTGGTGCACATTACCTAACCAGCAACAAATAGGTGCTACATCCTTACACATGGCACCCCTGGCTACAAGGTCAGCATTAAATACCACTCCTGTGAGAAAAAAATCACGGAGGCTAACCCCAGGCCTGCGGGATCTTAAAAAACTAATGCTTGTGCTACCCCTCTTGTCTGGAAATATACACCCCAACAAGACCCACGTGGAAACAATGAGCCGGGCATGAACTAAATGAGCTAAATATAGTCTCCCTTAACATTGGTAGCCTATTCCCTAAACTCACCCTGTTGCAAGCTTGAGTGGCACTTGTGCAACGTGATATAATATCCCTGACAGAAACCAGGCTTATCCCTAAAATCACAGATACTTCCTTTGCTCTGGCTGGCTTTAATCTATTTAGAGAGGATTGCCAGGATAATTGGGAGGTGGCTATCTAATCTACCTAAGGGCTGATCTGCAGGGCTATAAAATAGAAACTGATCACCTTACTACAGATTGTGAATGCCTGGCAGTAAAACTCCACCAAGGGATGGGACACAAATCCCTTGTTATCATGACAACTTACATACCTATAGGTAAACACAAATCTGGCCTCGAATCATTCTCTAGGCACTTCAAACAAACAAGTTGTAACTGGGAAATGATAGTCACTGAAGACTAACATTAACTGGGCAGCTAAATCAAGTGTTGAGCCAAGGGACTTAGTGACCAGCTTGTTCATCACTCAAGTAGTTACTGAATGCACTAGGGCCAATTATAAAATGGGATCCAAAACTTTAATTGACTGTATCCTGGCTACCCATCTGGATAGGTTAATCGATGATTGTGTACTAACAGACTCTATCTGTGACCACTCCCCAGTACAATCCACAAGGGCTGCTAAATATTCCAAGCCCCCTCCCCCCCAGACTATCATCAGCAGAGTCCTTTGTAAAGATAAGACAGTAGACTTCAAGGCATATGTGTCTCTGATAGACTGGAGCTATATGGGCAGCATCCCTGATATTGACGCCACCACTGACTACTTTATAAACAAATTCAAAGCAGTCCACAACAAATTTGGCCCTCTCAAAAGCTCATGATACAAACCTGTGGATGTGGCATTGGGTGAGAGAAACAGACTCACCTGTTGACCAACAAAGGTACAAGAAAGCTCACAATAAATGCACCAGTAGGATAAGAAAGTCTAAACTGATGTATTGCAAAGATCAGAAAACTAGGAACTGGAGCAATGGGAAAAAATCGGGGGATAATATATCAAAACCTCATAAGGCCTCTGGCTGTCTAACCTGCTCCCCCCAACCTGAAACTCTCTGAACTAGCTCCCTTTTGGAGCTTATATATATGTATCTGTACATTGTCTAATTCCATGAATCTACTAGAATCTAAATGTTAGCCTATTACAGTATCTCTTGTATCATGCATGTTTGCTTGTGTCCCATTTCTGCATTGCTCTGTACTATGTTTTACCTGTATTGACATGGAACCTTTGAAAAGGAGTATCTGACTCAAATGTACTTTCCAAATCCTCAATAAATATATAACTAAACAAAACTCCTAGGTAAGACTGAAAAAATGCTCCCAAAAATGCTCAGAATTGATGGAGCTGTTATCGTGGACCCAGCTAAGATAGATAATAAATGTAATACAGCCTTCACTGAGCTCAGCACCGTCCCCCCTCACAGTTCTGTGCTTGGGACATGTGACAGTGATGGTACTGGACTAATTGGCAGCTCTGATCAAGACCTGATGCTCCCCAAATTCTATTTCAGATAAATCTCAACAAATGATACTGTAAAATATGTTAAACGAGTCCTAGTTAAAACTAGCAAAGGGTAGAGGGCCACATAATAGATATTAAGCTGCTGGCCTAGGCCCTCGAGGAACTTCTGTGGGGCAGGATTCTCTGTGCCACAGCGAATCCCTCTTGTGACGGGGAAGGGAGATGGTGTCAGGGATATCCTTTCTCCATGCAAGGGGATACAAATACAGTCTCAAGTCTGTGTTCCTGGGGTAGAACTCTTTTGGCCTCGCACCATGAACCAGAAAAGCCAGAGGTGTGTATAGGCCTTGGGAGGGGCTCTATACACCCTATTATGTGTCTTTCCCCAGAAATGCAGTGTTTGGTTCAAACCCCCACAGGCTCCTCTTGACACCCTTCGTATTTCCTTCCTTCCTTTCATCACAAAGTCCCTAATGGTACTTCACTTTTGGTAATGTTAGGCCTGGAAACAGTCACACTGGTGTGGTATCATTTGAATAACTCTAACCAAGGCAACCCACACAACAGCCATGGGCAGAATTATTCTTAAAATAAACCAAAAGCTTTACTGGTTAAATTAATGATTGCAGTTAATAACATAAAGACAAATAATTTTAGACATTGGTTACAAGGTATTGAAAACAAAATGGAAATTATACATAAAAACCTACACTTTAAAACTCTGAAATTTAAATTCTGCCTCAAGTCTTTAGTGATGAAGTTTGAAGTACAAAGTCTTTACAATGACAGATGAAAATCATGGTTCTTGGTAGTGCAGAAATATTATTGAAGAAAGTGTATCTGCTCCCCTATGCAGATAGAGAGGGTTCCAAATGCAACAATAGCAAGGCTTCAAGCAAAAAGGCAAAAGCTAAAAAGCCCCAGATACCTCTCTGCATCCAGGTTTTAAGGATCTTCCAAAGAGCATGTCCAGTGAATAGTGACTGCGCTGCGACTGGCAGCATTCTGTTTCTATGGTTGCCCAGCCAATCCGAGTTTAGTATTTTATTACAATATCACAGATATGAGTTTTTTAATTTAAGAAAAAAAAAAGACTCATAGGTTAGCCAGCTCAAACCAGATTCCTAGGGGAACATTCCAGCCTTCCTGCTGGGAGATGGCTGAAGTTAAACTGTACTCAATACAGTTGTTTACTTATGTGGTAGCCCAGTTATTGGTAACGAGATTAGCTGAAAGTAGACCTCTGAAAACAAAGGAAAGGTAGACAAAGAGGCACCAGCTGATGCTGCTGTGGTCCACTGAGACACAAATGGACCTGCCTGCTGGCCAGCTGTGCTTAATTAGTCTTTTGTCTCCTTTTAGATAATTTAATTAACTCTAACCTCTGCTAGCAGAAAATGTTTTTTTTCCTGTAGTAACAAGAAAATCACATCAGTCTACAAGGCCCATGGTCTGTAGCCATGATCCCTTGCACTTACATTGGGCCACTATAGGCCACTATGGCATTCTCTGATGCATTTCTCACATGGGGTGCTGCTGGAGTGCCTGCAGACTTTCTGTGGACTGTCTGGCACAGTTCTCAGATAGTTTTGATCTTTCCTCACTGACAGGACTCAGAGGGTGGTGTTGGGGATTTATTCCTCTGCCTCTCTCCCCCTGTCTTATGGGGTTCTGCAGGGATCCTTGCTGTCCTCCATGTTGTTTGCAGTGTACATGCTGCCATTGTGAGACATTATAAGGCAGTATGGGCTGAGTTTTCACTGCTATGCAGATGGTACTCAGCTCTACATGTCCTTTGTACCTGAACAGAGTGGTTTGGTCTAGGTATTTAACAGCTGCCTCTCCAAGATCCAGGGCTGAATGAGTGCCAACTGGCTAAGGTTGAACTCGGATAAGACTGAGGTGCTGGTGGTGGAACCAGGTTGTCAGGGGTTGGGATCATCAGCTGGTTAACCTTCCAAGCTCTGACTCAGAGGTGCCCAGCTGCTGATCTCAGATCAGGCTCGAAATCTGGGCATTTTGTTCATTAGTAACCTGACTTTAAAATCTCAGATGTCTGCTGTCGTAAAGACCTCTTTTTTCATCTGAGGAACAGTGCCCAAATTAAGTGCCTGGTCCCACCTGGTGACCATCCAACATTAGTCCACACCTTTGTTACCTCATGCCTTGATTACTGCAATGCACTATACCTAGGGTTAGCAGGGATTGATATCCACCGATTGCAGCTAGTGCAGAATGCGGCAGCCAGGTTGTTGACTGGCTTATCAAGCTCTTGCCATGTCATGCCTGTGCTCCATGACCTGCACTGGCTGCCTATACATTGGGGGATCATGTTCAAGGTCAGATTACTGACCTACAAAGCTCTACATGGACAGAGTCCACACTACCTGCAAGAACTTCTCTGCTCCTACATCCCCTCCGCTCACTCCGTTCCACTGCTGAGGGATTACTAGAGATTCCCAAGGTGCGATTGAAGACCTCTGGGCCTGCTCTTTTGCTTTTGTGGCCCCTACCCTGTGAAATTTCTACTTCACCAGGTCAGAGACTGCCTGACCGTCAAGAGTTTTAAGACATCCTTAAAAACCTATCTTTTTGGTTTAGCATATCCAGATTCTAATAATAACTAGCCTACTGTGGTTTTATTCTTGATCTATTAGTGTTTTATTCTTGATCTGTTTTAACTGTTTTGATGTTAATTCTATTTTTTTTTGTATTTTTTTTTTTATATTGTACAGCACTGTGGTCTTTTTGTAATAGCGTTTTTAAATAAAATTGACTTGACATAAAAATTATATAAAACATGACCAAAACAATAAGGTACTGCATTGCCTTGACACACATTCCTCTGTGATATTCCCAGTTCCCTAGAGTTTGGAAAACTGCACTGGTCACACCAGTTTTTAAAAGTGGTGACCACTCCAATGTGGATAATTACAGATTAATATCAATCCACTCCCCAAACAGAGTGGGTAGGCAACCCTTTAAATTAGTACATTGTAGCACAGTATATGTACGTATTCATCCCTGCTTATGGAATAAGGTGGGAGCAGATATGATGATCCTAGAGTCCCTTCTGACCTTAAATTACTATGTCACTAGTATAAAAAAAACAAAAAATATAATACAAATATTCTCATGAGTGATACATACATAAGCGCGTAGGAGTTAGCGAAACACTTTTTATGGAATAACTTACAGGAACAAGCATTTGTTAATGCTGAATGTTGGTTGCTTGTTAAACAATGTTTTTTGCAATTCTGACCCCAAATTTTGAAGATACTTGTTTTAGGATTTGCCTTATAAACATAACATGTGCCATTTGTAGTATATTGGCCAGAATGTCATTTTGCACCAGAGGCGCGAAAACACATCTCTTCCAGGATTTAAAAATGACATGTCACATTTATGAGGTGTTGTGGAAAAATGGCTACTGTATGTTGAAAGACTGGAGTTAAAATATTGAAAATTAGTGAAGTTATGAGTGAATGTTGAAATAGTGTAATTTTCAGTCATAACCTGGGTATTTGACCATATTTGTACAACAAATTTTCTGCATAGCCTCGCCTAATGAATGTGTTAGGTGACATTTTCCAAATCATAGGCAAAACATCATTCTGTGGCACAGGTACAAAAACACATTTTGGCCAGGATTTGAAAAATGACAGCTGTCACTCTGAGGCCACCGTGTCTACAACCAGAACCTCAAAGGATGCCCAGGAGGAGGAGGAGTGGTTGGACCACAGTGGGCTCAGGGAGAGTACAGGATGGGGTTCTGAAGCACATCCCCCAACTGGTCCAGCTCAGTAAGTCCTACCCTGTCTTGGAGGAGCGGGAAAGCCCCACAGGGGTACCCACAGCTGAGACCAAGGAGGAACGGCTGATCCTCCTTGGTGGAGCCCCAGAGAATGGGGTTAGAGGACCCCAGAGGAAGAGGAAGCTACTCCTGGTGGGGCACTCAATTGTCCAGGGAGTGAAGTTAGGGGCACCTAGCAGGGGGGAGAGGGAGGTAAAGTATCTTCCAGAAAGCACTGCATGGAGGGATGTGAAGCACATCCAAAGGAACACAAGGGCAATAGTAAAGAGGGAGGAACTGTATGTCATTATTCACTTGGGGACAAATGACCTGGCAGGGGACAAGGTGGAGATAGCCAGAATCCAGTAAGATTTCAGGTAGTTAGGGGATCCTAAAGCAGATAGCATGTTCTGTCTCCTTCTCGGAGGTACTACCTGTCCATGGCAAGGAGAAGGCTAGGTCACTCCACATCTAGAAATGTAACTTCTGGTTGAAGGAATGGTGTGGAAAGAAAGGTTTTGGCTTCATGGGGGACTGGGGCCCCACCTGGGAGGATGTGAGGCTGTATAAGGATGATGGCCTGCATCCATCTGGGAAGGGGATCTCAGTCCTAAGTTTGAATGCTTCAGCCGTGAGAATTTAAACTGGCTGGTGTTGGGGGGGGAGCTAGGAAGGACAGGATGCTCATTTATTTATTTAATTTTTGTTTACCGGGTAGGTGCGCTAGACAATAAAATTGCCTATTTTCAAGCAGGACCCAGGAGGTTACAGACATGGTGACAGGAGTCCCATGATGACAGTACAATACATTACAGACTTACATTAGCAAATTGAAATGTTACAAGACAGAGCAATAATTGTGTTACAGTTATGCCATAGTAATACACAATACAGTAGAAAGCAAGACATTTAACTGTGAAAAGCAGTACAGACCTAAGTTAGCTTGAAAGTAACAGTCATTGCCTAGGGAAAATATCAGTCCAAGAACTCAAATATGATGGATACAACTAGCCCAGAGCTAGTAGATAACAATTGTAACCAAGTGCATGGTAGAAGTGAGAATAAATACCCCAGTGTTATAAGGAGAGTGGGGCAGCCAGCAGATGGGAAAGAAAGGGAAGGAGAGAGATGTTTATCATGATGAGCTGAGGTGACATAACTCCTTTTCCTCTACTCTCTTCTCTCCTTCTACTTTGGGCTATCTATTTACGTATAGTACTAAGAATGCACATATTTCTGAGCAGGGCTGAAGCACAAGTAATTGAGAGGATCTTTCAATCTGTATGTGATTACCCTCATCTTGAAAGTATTATTGAATGTTATTGCATACCTGTACTCCAGCACAAACCTCAATAAATACCTAAGTGCAAAAAAAAAAAAAAAGCATTTCTCAATGCCGAATGTTTGCTTGCTAACATTAGCATTGGACGTGCAGGAGTTAGACAGATGCAGAATAGGAGTGGCAGTGAAGTATTGAACTTACGCCAGTCCCACTTCCACCCTACAGAGATGGACAGGCACTTGGGTGTGCCTGTGGGTCATTGCCCATAATGCTCATGGCATTTCACCTCACCCTATCCTGTAGACACCGACAAGTGTTGAGGTGTGCCTTGGGATGTTCAGCTTCACAGTCACCCCCATTTCATAACGACATACACTGAAATGGGTGCAGTACGGGAGAATGGGGTGAAGTCTGGGGCTGAAGAGTGCAAGGCACACCTCAAATGCCTGTCACTGGCTTCAGAGTGGGAGTGGGATGGCATCAGCATTACAGCCAGCGGTCCAAAGTCACATCTCTGATGCCTGTCAGTCTGTACAGGGTGGGACGTTATGGTTAGAAACCCTAACACCCCGGGCTTGTGTTGGTATTTGCACTACAAATTTTCAACATGGCCTTTTTGTGACCCCCACCTCATGAAAGCATTTGGGACCTCTTCTCATGAAGAGGGCACTGTGATTTTGTTAATGTGTCCCAAACTTCGAGGTCCTACTGCAACCGTGCCATTCTGTGCCAGATGTGCAAAAACACAGATTAGGCAGGATGTGAAGAATGACAGCTGTACCATTCATTGGGAGGTGTGAAGAGATGGCAATGTTGAAAATCTGTAGTGAAAATATTAAAAATGCTTGAAGTTCCAAACGTACGTGGAAACTGCTCAACACACACTTGAACCGTAGTCATTCAGTGGAATTATTTCACCAAATTTTCAACATAGGCATTTTGTGACCGCTGCTCATGAACACTGTCACTATGATTTTCTTAATCTGTCTGAAACATTAATTTCCCACAGCAACCGCGCTATTGTGCGCCAGATGTGCAGACGCATATTTTGGCCAGAATATGAAAAATTACAGCTGTACTGTTCATAAGGAGGTGTGGCAAAATGCCAATGTTGAAAATCTGGAGTGAAACTATTACAAATTTGCGAAGTTATGAGGGTGTGTGGAAACTGCGCAACACACATTTGTAACACAGTTATTTTATGGACTTTTGTCACCAGACTTTCAACATAAGCATTTTTAGGACCTCTGCTCATAAACAGTGTCACTGTGATTTTCTTAATCTGTCCCAAACACTGATTTCCCACAAGCGATTGCGCCATTCTGCACCGGGAGTGCTAAAACATATTTCAGCCAGAATGTGAAAAATGACAGCTGTACTGTTCATAAGGAGGTGTGGGAAAATGCCAATGTTGAAAACCTGGAGTGAAAATATTACAAATTCGCGAAGTTACGGGCATGCATAAAAACTGCACAACGCACGCTCATAACGCAGTCATTTTTGGGAATTTTTTCACCAAATTTGCAACACAGGCTTTTTGAGAGCCCACCTCGTGAACAGTGACACTGTCATTTCGTTAATCAGTCTAGAAAGGTGATTCCACGCAGTGACCTCAAAATCACCTTTCTGGACCAAATAACATGATCTCAGTGACTGAATTAATGAGGTGGGGTCCCAAGAACCCCATGTTGAAAATTTGGTGCCAAAATTCGAAAAAATGGCTGACATATGCACCAAAGTTGGAAAAAAAAAACAGTTATGCCATTAAAGAGCTTACCAGCATTTCTTTAGTTCGAGGTCAGCTTTGAAGAAGTGCAGACGTGTTCCTGGTCCACTGAAGATTGTCAAGCCAGGCTCCGGAGGTAAGTATGGGGTGAGGAGTGTGTGGGGAGGTAGAGTACACAGAGGGTGGGCACGGGTTGGGGAAGGGGTATGGGGCTCAACGAGGGGCCGTTTTTCTTTTTTTACAGGATTTAAAATTTAAAAAAAGACTTTGCAGGACACTTTTGGCACACTGGGGTGGGCTCCCAGCATGCCCCTGGCCGGGTGTTTGTTGGGGATGTTGGTACTGGAGCCGACGGGGATTGGGCACCCCCATCAGCCATACAGTGTAGTAGGGGGACCCCTTCAGCACATAAATGGGGGGAACATCATGCCAATGTGGATTGGGCTACCCCATCGGCAAATGAACTGGGGATGGGGGGCATGCCAACAGGGGGATTGGGAACCCCCAAGTTGGCTTTCATGGGGACTCTGAGGTGGGTGACAAGAGCTGCCACCAGCCACCATGTTATAAGAAATGTTACACCAGGCAAGGCACCTCCTCATTGCATACATGTGATATCTCCCTCTTTTCGCAGGAGGCTCCTGTTTTTTTTTTTTTGAGTGAACTCCCTCCCTCCCTCCTGGGAAACAAAATCTCTTGCTTAAGTAAAATTCTGTCCAAAATATCCATTTTTGGGGGCAAATAAAGCCACATACAAATTAAATCAGTGATGAACAAATGTATCTGATAACTTTATATAACTAGTTGTTTATTCTTTTTAGTGCTTATTCTAAACAAAATGAAATACATTACATTTTTGTAATGATTTTTTTCTTATTTTTTTTTGACGCCGTTTAAGGACAAACTCATGACATTATGGCATCTCCCTACTAGCAGGCCAATCTCCCTCCTAATTTGACCCAAATCTCCCTCTTAAGCAAGTTGGTAGGCCAGTCTCCCTCCTAATTTGACCCAAATCTCCCTCTTAAGCAAGTTTGACATATCACATGTATGCATTGCAGCAGCAGATTAATTTCAAGCTGGTGGCACGCTGGTTGAACTAGTGTCAGCAGCAGTGTGCCATCACATTGGAGAAAGTGGGACAAGCCTCAAAAGGCACTGGGGGCATTGGCCCCCACAGTGCTGCACCTCCAAAACCCTGCTTCTCTTCTAAGCTGTCACAAAATGTTTCTTGCGCATGCGCGCAAGCAAACATAAAAAGGAGGGAGATAAGAGCTCGACTAGAGGGGCAGGGCAACAATCAGCAGCATGAACATTTGTCTTTTGTCATTAAAGAACTGATAGGTTCCTTCTTGAAAATCATATGCTAAAGGGAGAGTCTAAGCACAGGAGGCAGAGAGTTTCAGAGTTTGGGGGCATACATTGAGAATGCGCTTTCACCCATATTTGATGCACATTTGAGTACCATCACTAAGGACTTGTCATTAGATCTCAGGGGATATGCCAAGGTAACTGGTTTGAACATGTTTGCCAAAAATGCTGGTATACCAGAGTTAGTGATCCTATAAACGAGGCAACATGTGGAGTACTTCCGAAACGAATAGGGGAACAGCAGCTAAGACTGGAGTAGAGTGTGCAATGATGTGTGATTTTGGGAGCTGATAAAGCAGATCGACAGATGTTGTTATATCAGGTGTTCCATTTGGTCATTAGTCCTTTGTTGGACTCCTGACAGGCTACTAGCCCCAGAGCAAGGCTCGGTCTGAGGAGTCCCTGGGCTAGTGCCATTCTGGCAGCAGTGGTAAGATTATGCCTGATCCTGTAGGCTAGTCCAAGTTTTGAATTGACTGCTTTGATGACATTAGACATACGTAAGGTGAGATCCAGGGCAGGGTCAAGGGTGACACCAAGATACCTGAAGGATAGTTCAAGTTTCAAGTTCAAGTTCAAGTTTATTGGAGAAAAACTCCATTGAGCAAGCTAATTCACAAGGAGATCCTGAGACGTGTACACTGACAAAGAGCATACATAAATAAAAATACTTGATAGAACAATAGTAAAACATGTATTCAAGTGTACACTTAGTACAAGCAGGATATTACATAAAAGGTAATATATATTTGTAGACTCACCACAGGCAGAGGTTGAACCGCTGACTTGATGAACAAGCTGACACTGAGTAAGCTGTAGTCTAGGATCTTTCCTCATTACCCTCCTTTAGGAAATGGAGGGTAATGAGTACCAATGCTCGTAGTCTGGGCAACAAGCTCCCTCAGCTGGTGGCCTTGATGGAAGAGGGATGCCTGGATATCATAGTAGTCACAGAAACATGGTACACAGAGAACCATGACTGGGATGTTAACATGCCAGGGTACATAACCTACAGGAGGGACAGGCAGGAGAGAAGAGAGGAGAGTAGCTCTATGTAAGGAAGGATAAAAGCAACTGAACAAAAAGTAGGGAGGGGAGGAGAGGAGGCACTGTGGGTCACCTTGAGACTGAAAGGGCACCACAGTCTGCAAAGGGTTGTGTACAGACCCCCATGTCAGGGGAGGAATGGACAAGGATATGATAGAAGGCATTCTTAGGATGGCAGAGAAAGGGAGATACTGTTGATGGGAGACCTGAATATGCCAGATGTTAACTGGAGCACATTTGTTGCAGCCACATCCAAGACAGGGCCATTCTCAATGCCCTACAGGTGGCAGGCCTCAGACAGCTAGTTTAGTAACCCACTCGTGAAGGAGCAATCTTAGACCTTGTACTCTCAAATGGGGGCAGTGAGAGAATCTCAAATCTAGAAGTGGGTTGCCATCTGGGAACAAGTGACCATCAAACAGCGTGGTTCATGTTAAACTCAGCTACAGAGTCAAGCCATACAAACGTGAGGGTACTGGACTTCAGGAGGGCTGACTTCGGCAAGATGGGAGAGTGCCTCAGAAAAGCACTAGTAAACAGGCTAGAAGGAGGGGTGGAACAACAATGGGGAATCATCAAAACTGCCATCACAGAGGCAAAAAGCCTTTGTGTGAAGCAAATAAACAAATCAAAATGAAAGAAAAAGCCACTATGGTTCTCAAAAGAGATGACTGGGAAAGTCAGGGAGAAAAATATAGCATTCAGGAAGTATAAGGAATCACAGAAGGAGCAGGACAGAGAGCTGTACCAGTTAAGGCAGAAGGAAGCAGGGAGGGAAGTCAGAATATCAAAGGCCCAAACTGAGGAAAAGATAGCCAACTCGGTTAAGAAGGGGGATAAAACCTTTTATAGGTACATCAGAGAGAGTAGAAAGACAAAGGGAGGGATAGTGAGGCTGAATAGAATGAAAGGTGGGTGGGCAGAGGGGGACAGTGAAAAAGCGGGGATACTGAACGAATATTTTTGCTCAGTATTCACAAAAGATGAGGGGGAATTGCCTAATCCAATTAACAGAAGCACTCTTGATAGGGGTGTTGATCCAAGCCCTTTCACAGAAGAAAGGGTTCTGCAAGAACTCCTAAAACTGAAGGTGGACAAAGCAATGGGGCCTGATGGAATTCACCCCAGAATTCTAAAAGAATTAAGGTGGAACTAGTGAAACCACAGACTACTCTTTTTAATAAATCATGGGAGGATGGTGTGGTACCCGAGGACTGGAGGAAGGCAGATGTGATTCCTCTTCACAAAAGTGGGACCAAGACAGAGGCAGGAAACTACAGACCTGTCAATTTGACCTCTGTGGTAGGGAAAGTGATGGAGTCACTTCTGAAGGAAAGAATTGTTGAGTACCTAGAGGCCAGTGGGGCACAGGACACAAGGCAGCATGGGTTCACAGCGGGAAGGTCATGTCAGACGAATCTAATAAATTTCTTTGACTGGGTGACCAAAGTAGTAGATCAGGGAGGGGCTGTGGACATGGCCTACCTAGACTTTAGCAAGGCATTTGACACAGTCCACACAAAGATTAATAGTCAAATTAACCAGCCTGGGAGTGGGTCCCAGGGTGATAGCCTGGGTAAAACATTGGCTGGACAACAGGACACAGAAGGTAATTGTAAATGGAGTCCACTCTGAAGAAAGAGGGGTTACTAGTGGGGTACCACAGGCTTCAGTACTGGGTCCAGTCATTTTTAATGTCATTATAAGTGACATTGCAGAGGGACTGGAAGGAAAAGTATGCCTCTTTGCAGATGAAACAAAGATCTGCAACAGGGTTGATACACAAGCAGGCATGGAAAGGATGAGAAGGGACTTAGCAAGGTTGGAGGAATGGTCAGAAATATGGCAGCTAGGATTCAATGCAAAGAAGTGCAAAATAATGCACCTGGGAAACAAGAACCCAAGGAAAAATTACACAATGGGGGGGGTAGTAACAACAACAAAAAGGAAAGGGACCTGAGGTAATCATATCAGATGACCTTAAGGTTAGCAAGCAATGCGAGAAGGCAGTAGGGAGGGTTGGGGTATACTGGGATGCATAGGGAGAGGCATCACCAGCAGAAAACAGGAAGTTGTTATCCCTCTGTACAGACAGTTGGTGAGACCCCATCTGGAGTACTGCGTCCAGTTCTGGAGACACCATCTCCGTAAGGACATAGAAAGGATAGAGGCAGTCCAGAGGAGGGCAACTAAAATGGGGCAGGGTCTGGAAGAGAAAACGTACGAGGAGAGACCAAAGGAGCTTAATATGTATACCCTCGAGGAAAGAAGGGAGAGGGGGGACATGATAGAAACTTTTAAGTACCTCAGTGGAATCAACAAAGTAAAAGAGGGTAGCATCTTTCAGAAAAAGAGACGTGCAAGAACAAGGGGACACAATTTAAAGATAGAGGGGGGTGCGGTTCCGGGGCAATGTGAGGAAGTATTTTTTCACAGAGAGGGTAGTGGATGCATGGAACAGCCTTCCTGAGGAGGTTGTGGGGTCTAAAACTGTGGGAGAATTGAAGAATGCATGGGACAGACATAAGGCAATTCTTGTGGGGGTTAGGAAGAAATAGGCTGTTGATTAACTAGGATCTGGGGCCTATCCTGTAGGTAGGGAAATGGGCAGACTAGGTGGGCCAAGCAGCCCTTATCTGCCATCAAAGTCTATGTTTCTATGTTTCTGTGCCAGACAGCACCCCATTAAAAGGTGAGCCATCATGGCTGTTTATGGTTAGTTGTGTGGAGGAGGTCCTGCTCTTTGGTTTGAACCTGAAGAGCATAGAAACTGTCTTTTTGGTATTTAAGATGAGTTTGTTTTACTTGAGCCAGTGTTGGAGGATATCAAAGTGAGTGTTTCAGGTTTAGGTTTTTTGTGGACATGTCTGCAGAGCTAGAATAGAGCACCATGTCATCAGCATATAATAGTACCCCCCCCCCCCATAGTCACATACTCTACATGAGTATCCAAGGAGTAGATAGACAGACAGAGGGCGGAATTCAACATAAGGGAGGAAGACAGGGAGGACTCAGGAAAAAGAGCACCCAGGAAGGGGGGAAGGCAACAAAACAGTGGAGAGAAGGCACATCCTGGAGAGCTATATGAGCCAATGCATGGAGCCATAGTAACAAGATGGAGGACCTTGAAGCAGCCATGGCACAGTCAGACCTGGACATTGTGGCCATCACTGAGACCTGGTGTAATGATAACCACGACTGGGAGGTGGCCATACCAGGCTACAATCTATTCAGGAGGGACAGGGCAGGAAGGGGGGAGGAGTGGGGCTTTATGTGAAAGATAACATAAAGGCCACAGAGATTCCAGTGGAACAAGGAGGGGGGAAGATACTGTGGGTTAAGCTAGCTAGAAGAACAGGGTCAGCCATCCGCACAGGGTTAATTTACAGACCACCAGCCAGTGGAAGGAGATGGACAGGGAGATGATGCTGGCTATCCAAAGGATGGTGCACAAGGGGGAGATGGTGCTGGTTGGCGACTTCAATATTCCAGACGTAGACTGGAACCTCCCAGCAGCAGCATCAACCAAGAGCAGGTTTATCCTGGGCTCCCTATAGGGAGCCTTCATTAAAGAACTCATCCTGAATCCACACGGTAGATGGCAGTAGTGGATCTGGTGCTCACAAAGGGGGACAGTGTGACAGGAATCACAGTAGGGGAGCACCCGGGGAACAGTGACCAGTGTGGTCAGTGTGGTTCAACATAACTGAAGGGGCAGAACCCAATCACGGAAAAACACAAATCCTTGACTTTAGGGGGGCAGATTTTGGAAAAATAGAGAAATGCTTGGAGGAGACACTAGCTGGAAAAGGGAGGAAATTAGGGGTGGAGGAACGGTGGGCAGTATTCAAATCGGGGATACCAAGGGCAACACAATTATGTGTAAAACAGGTTAGCAAGGGGAAAAGGAAGAGGAGACCATTATAGTATTCCAAAGAGGTAGTTAAAAAAGTGAAAGCCAATAAAAATCACCTTCAAACAGTGCAAAAGGACACAAGCTGAAGGGGGCAGTGAGAGATACCAGGAGAAACAAAGGGAGGCAGGGAGGGCAATAAGGGAAGCCAAAGCACAAACAGAGGAACACATCACGGAATCAGTGGTTAGAGGGGACAAAACCTTTTACAAGTACATCAGTGAATAAAGGCAGACAAAAGGAAGGGATAGTGAGACTGAAAGGGGAGGATGGGAGTAGAGTAAAGGATGACAACCGCAAAGTAGATTTACTGAACAGATACTTCTGCTCAGTCTTTACAGAGAAGGGGCAAGTTATGGGCCAGAAAGGAGTAGAAAGGGAAGGAAGGGCACAGAAATGAATACAAATCCTTTTCCACAGGAAAGGATCCTAAAGTAACCGGAAGGAATAAGAGTCAGTAAAGCTATGGGGCCAGATGGGGTACACCCCAGGGGGCTGAGGGAGCTAAGAGA
Organism: Neoceratodus forsteri; assembly: GCA_016271365.2. NCBI lineage: Eukaryota > Metazoa > Chordata > Ceratodontiformes > Ceratodontidae > Neoceratodus > Neoceratodus forsteri. Next base: position 767,413,675 of record CM057451.1, read on the forward strand.
GGTGGTGGCTGAACCTTAGGCAACCCTGTTCAGCCAGTCACTGGAAACAGGGGAGACACCCAAAGACTGGAGGACAGCCGATGTAGTCCCCCTATACAAAAGCGGGAACAAAGAGGAAGCGGAAAACTACGAATCAGTCAGCCTGACTTCAGTAGTGGGGAAGATCATGGAAACACTGCTTAAGGAAAGAATAGTGGAACACCTGGTTGCCAATGGTCTACAGGACCCAAGGCAACATGGTTTTACCGAAAGGAGGTTGTGCCAGACTAACCTCACTGAACTCTTCGACTGGGTGACAAGGTAGGTGGATGGGGGGGCAGTGGATATGGCCTACCTGGACTTCAGCAAGGCCTTTGACACTGTGCTGCATAGAAGGCCATTAAACAAGCTGGAAAACAAGGGAGTGGGTAGGACGGTGGTGTGGTAGGTGTGGAACTGGCTGGATAGCAGGACACAGAGGGTGGTAGTAAATGGCTGTCACTCCACAGAGGGAGAGGTGGCTAGTGGGGTGCCACAGGAATCAGTATTGGGTCCAGTCCTCTTTAACATCTTTATTAATGACATTACAGATGACCTAGATGAGAGAATTTGTGTGTTTGCTGATGACATAAAGCTCTGCAACAGAGTGGACACACTAGATGGTGTGGATGGAATGATGGGAGATCTGCAGAAGTTTGAAGGACTTGTCAAGGGAGTGGCAGTTGAGATTAAAAGCAAAGAAATGCAAAATAATGCACATGAGGCACAAGAACCCAGGGACAGCATATCAGCTGGAGGGAGGAATATAGAATGTTTCAAGCAGGAAAGGGACCTAGGGGTTATCATCTCTGCTGACCTCAAGGTGGGGAGTCAGTGCAACAAGGTGTCAGCAAACAGGATGCTGGGATGTATAAGCGGGGGTGTCACCAGCAGGAAAAGGAGGTCATAGTTCCACTGTACAAGACACTAGTGAGGCCACAGCTTGAGTACAGTGTCCAGTTCTGGAGACCTTACCGACGAAAGGACATAGACAGGGTGGAGGCAGTTCAGAGGAAAGCAACCAAGACGGTGCAGGGATTGCATCATAAAACCTACAAGGACAGGCTGAAAGACTTAAATATGTACTCCCTGGAAGAGAGGAGGAAGAGGGGTGGTATGATAGAGACATATAAGTACCTCAGGGGTAGGAACAAGGTGCAGAAAAACACCATTTTTCATAGAAAAAGATGCTCCAGGACTAGGGGACATGGGATGAAACTACAGGGAGTGAGGGTCAGAGGGAATGTGATGAAGTACTTCTTCACAGAGAGGGTGGTGGACACATGGAATGCCCTGCTGGAGGAGGCAGTGGGGGCAGAAACAATTACAGGATTTAAGAATGCATGGAGTAGGCATAAGAGGATCCTGGTGGTCAAGGGAACGGGAACAACCTAGTTCTAGGGAAGCTGGAAGAAGCACAGCTACGTTTGCAAATGAGCAGACTAGGTGGGCCATAGACCCTTATCTGCCATCAACATCTGTGTATCTATGAGGTGCTGTGAAGAAATGGCTATATTGAAAATCTGGGGTCAAAATGTTGAAAATTACCAGTTACAAGGCTGCATTGCTAAATTTCAATGTAGGCTCATAACTTTTTTTTTTTTATATATTTTTCCCCAAATTTTCAACATAGCCTTCTTATGACCCCACTTCATGAACAAGTGCAGAGAAAATTTTCATCTCCTGCCCCAAAGGTGATTTTGCACAGCGACTGGGGGAGGGGGCAGCTGCAGAATTGGGCTGCTAGCTGCAAAACCGAGCCGACTCGATAGACCAAAACACATTTATCTGCTGTCAGTTTTTTATGTTTGTGTCCTTTTTAGGGATGCAAAAACACATTTTGGCAAGGATTTGAAAAATGACAGCTGTCAAGAAATGGCTATGTTGAAATTTTGGGGTCAAAATATTGAAAATTACCAGAGTTACAAGCCTGTGTTTGCAAATTTCAACATAGGCTCATAACTTTGTTGTTTTTTAATACTTTTACACCAAATTTTCAAAATAGCCTTCTAATGACCCCACCTCGTAAACAAGGGCAGAGAAAATATTCAACTCCTGCCTGAAAAGGGGATTTCGCACAATGACCGCAAAATTACCTTTTGGGACAGATTTGCCTAATGGCACTGTAATTGTTCATGAGGTGGGGGTTCCAAAAAATATATGTTGAAAATTTGGGGCAAAAATATTAAAAAAATGGCCAAGTTATGTCACTAAGATCAAAACCCCCATTGAAATACATTGAACCACATACCTGATTTCCTCAGTTCCTGGTCCCATTTTGAAAAGTGAAGACGTCTCTGCAGTCCAGAGAAGATTATGGCATCGGACCCCGGTGGGTAAATAAGGGGCTGGGGTGGGTTGGTGGGTGCTGATTGAGAAGGTCAGGTGGGGGGGAACAATGGTGCAACAGGCAATGACGGATGGCTTTCTGTTTTACCAGTTTAAAAAAAAGCAAAAAAAATGTCGAGGGATGGTTTTCTATGTTTTAGGTGATGACACTGGGGGAATTGGACACCACCAGTGTCAGTGTTACATTTATCGGGGGATGCTGAGAGGGAGGATCAGGTGGGGGGGGGACCAGTTACGGGGCACCTGAAACAGACATTGATGGACGGTTTTCTTTCTTTCAGCCAATCCATATAAATAAATAAATATAAAAGCTATGAGGTTGGTACTGGGGATTGGGCACCCCCAGTGTAAGTGTTATGTTTGTTGGGGTGTGTGGGGTGGTGGGTGCTCAGAGGCATGGTCAGGTCAGAGGAAACAGTTATAGGATTACCAGCTACAGACATTAATGGACAGTTTTCTGTGTTACAGGCAAAGATACAAATAAAATTAAAACTACGAGATGGTGATACAGGGGATTAGGCACCCCAGTGTCGCTGTTACGTTTGAAGAGTGGGAATTAGTATGTGGAGAGGGAGGTTGGGTGGGGGACAGTTACAGGGGCCAGCAACAGACATCGATGGATGTTTTGTTTTCACAGACTGACTGGCTGCTGAGATTGAAAGCCGCTCAGCTGTTTGCTGACCAGCTTCATGCAAATCAAAGAACCAAAGCCCTCTCTGACTGGAGCGGCTTCGGTCCTTTGAAGTTTATTTTATGTACACAAAGTTTCAGCCCACTAAGCAGAGAGTGATGTCATGACCGCAGCACATGGTCATTGGTGTAGGCTGCAGAGCCCCTGATTTTGTGAACTGCAATGGGCTCGGCAGTGACACACTCCTGAAATCCACTATCCTTGACACAAAATGTTGGATGCGCAAGAGCAGCCAACATAAAAATGAATATGCTATTGGTACAACATATAAAAAAATGATAAGCAACATCATAAAATTACATAAAGCCAATGAAAATACTGGGTTAGTGCAGCAACTACATTCAGGGTGTATATACCCTGTCTCCCACCCCCTCCTTCTTGATGCCCTTAGTCTCTCTGGTTTTGCTGCTGGGCCTATCTCCTGGTGCACCAGTTATCTATCTGACCGCTCACAGAGTGTAAAAATTAATGGGACCTACTCAGACATCTGTCCCATCTTTTCTGTGGTTCCCCAGGGCTCCATTCTGGTCCCCTTACTATTCTCCCTTTACCTTAACACCCTTCCACGCGCTTGCTCGGGGAACATTCTATTGTTTGCTGATGATGCAGTCATCTTTGCTTCAAGTCGTAACCCTATTGCCCTCCAGGACTCGCTGCAGAAGTCCTTCACTGAAGCCGAGGGCTGGTTCAAGGAACATAGATTGGTGATAAATCTTAAAAAAACAAAAACCATGTTCTTCACTCATCCCCAAAACAAGTCCTGCAACTTCAAACTCCTTATTCCTCTGGGTCCTCTTTCCCACTCGAACAAGTTTGCTCCTATAAATACCTAGGGATCCATTTTGACCCCTCCTCTCCTTCCATGGACACATCGCTGCCTAGCCACTGCCACTAATATCCGATTGGGCATCTTACACCGGTATAAACACTGCCTCCTCCCGGAGGCTCTTCGACTCACAGTCACCTCCTCTATCCTGTCCCTAGTGGACTATGGACTGCCGGTGTATGGTGCTGCTGATCAGACCGCACTCCATAAAATTCGCACTACTCTGAATAAGGCCTGCAGGTTAATTACTGGAGCATCTAGGCTGACACACACCTGTCTACTGTACACTAAAGCGCTGGTACTTGATCTTGACGAGCGCCTCAAATATCTGACCTGTACCCTTACAAAAAAGACCCTCCTTGGGCTATCCCCACCAGGACTGACCACCACCATACTCCGCTCTGTCCCACTAGTTCATACTCGGACCTCTGGGAAAACCTCTCTTGTTATCCCTAGAGATAGGACCTCTCACAGCCAAAGAGCCTTCAGCTTTAGGGCCCCCTCCTGGTTCAACACACTGCCCCCCTCCATCTCCGAAGCTCCAACTATATCATGCTTCAAAACTTCATTACGTAACCACCTTATTAACACCCGATGCTGTAATTGCCACTAGTCAAAGCCGACTCAATACTTATGACAAAGCTTATTACTAAGCTGCTAAGGACAACATAACTCTGGTATTGTTTGCATCAATCCTACCTGTACCAGCTTGTTTGTATCTATGTCTTAAGTTACTGTTATACTTATGTGTTATACTGTTATACTGTGTATTTTCGTTTGTCTTACTGTGACAAGGTACCTTTGTAAATGAGCCTATGGCTCAAAGGTTTTCCAAACTGCTGTTTAAATAAAATAAAAAAAATATATATATAATCCTACAATATTAATAAGATTGTGTCAACAATTTTAAAGATCTCAAAGCTGAATCCTTCTAGAGCCCATAAATGCAGCCTCAAAAGAGCTTTTAGTTATTTTTCTGTTTGTCCTCCTGTCTTCCCCTGTCTGGCCCATCTGACTCTTCCTCAGCCACCTCACAGCTCTGACAACCCCATCCATGGCCAGGAAATGCCATGGCTTATTCCTCCCCCGAGGTGGGACTCATTCAGTCTGGCCAGTGGAGATGCTGGACCTGACAGTCCCGGGACCATCATTCTGCAGCCAGGAGGGGTTTTGCTTCATTCTCTCCCACAAAGGATGCTGATGACAAGGGCATCTACAGATCCAGAGACACAGCCAGTCAGAGTCCTCCCTCTCGCACATTGTGGCTCCAGCTGCACCACAACCTGTAGTTAACCAGGTGGCAGTAGTGCTGTGAAGCTTACAACCTTCCCTCTTCAGTTTGAAGGGCATCCTCTGGGACACTATCCATCTTCTTACCAGCCTTCCAGATGCCCTTGACTTGGGGGGGGGGGCAAGCCTGAATCACCCATAGCAAACACTGACAGGCCTGCCCCCCAAAAAAGGTGTGTAAACATAAAACATCAAAGAGTCCACAATAAGGAGGCTATAGGTCCCAACAATCCACCAACACATGATACTAAATTGGAGCTGTTAGAATATAGCAATATGCAAATGATAATAAACAAAGAAGGTGCACTAAAGAACAAGTCCAAAGTACTCCATAAGGCCACAACTAAATCAGAATAGTTGCAATCTCAGACTGTGTATGTCATATTGTAATGGCTCCTACTGCTCTGGAGAGTGAGACAACACTTTTATACAGTACGATACCCAGGACCTGACATTGTTATTATAAATTACAACCTCGCATTTTGCTGGTCCAGCACAGTTAAGCTCTATGAGTCACAGCTGTGGATTTGTGAGGAGGTTACTACTACATTCCTGGGAGTCATAGGCATGGGTCTGAGAGAGGGATACTGCTTGATACCAGGGAGTAATAGACATGGGTTGGGGAGGGGGTGCTGGTACACACCAGGGAGTGACAGGCACAGGTTAGGATGAAGTGTATTGATTGGTGCCAGGGAGTCATGGGCATGGTTTGGGGAGGGGGGTACTGGTACACACACCAGGGAGTGATATGCGCAAGTCAGGAAGAAGTGTATTGATTGATGCCAGAATCTTGGACATGTTTTGGGGAGGGAAGTACTGGTACACACCAGGGAGTGATAGGCACAAATCAGGAAGAAGTGTATTGATTGATGCCAGAATCTTGGACATGTGTTGGGGAGGGAAGTACTGGTACACACCAGGGAGTGACAGGCACAGGTTAGGATGAAGTGTATTAATTGGTGCCAGGGAGTCATGGGCATGGTTTGGGGAGGGGGGTACTGGTACACACACCAGGGAGTGATATGCGCAGGTCAGGAAGAAGTGTATTGATTGGTGCCAGGGAGTCATGGGCATGGTTTGGGGAGGGAAGTACTGGTACACACCAGGGAGTGACAGGCACAGGTTAGGATGAAGTGTATTGATTGGTGCCAGGGAGTCATGGGCATGGTTTGGGGAGGGGGGTACTGGTACACACCAGGGAGTGATAGGCACAAATCAGGAAGAGGTGACCTGATCAACACTGGGGAGACGTGGCAGTGGGTTGGGATGGGGATGCTGCTAGATGATGGGTAGTCATGGACAAGGTTCATGGAGAGGGACGGGGTTCTTAAAGACTGCTACTGGGCCCAATTACTTTCCAAATAGCAGTATTAATTGTTAGAGCTTTCCATTTAATCACAGAGCTAACAAATTGGGAGTCATGGAAGTGGATTTGTAAGGGGAAACACTACACACCAGAGTCTTTGGCGTAGGTTAGGGAAAAAGTACTCTCAAGGAAAGGGTACTGCTTGACACAAGGGGGTCATGGACCTGGGTTTTTTCCAAACAGCCTCTAATATTTTCATTCTGTTGTAAATTACTTATATTTCCAGCTTGACCTGACATGACAGACACAAAGACCTTGGGACACTGTGTGGGGTAAAATTGTCAGAAAGCTTTGTACCCCATGAGATCTTGGCTACTTCATAACTTTTCATCCACACCACTTTTCCGCAAAACCTTACTATCCTCACAGGGCTTGAATTTAATAGTATTCTACCCTATCTCACATAAAACAAGGCACATACTGTACGTGTCACCCCAGTGGTTCGGTAGCAGTACAGAAGCACTGGAGCTTGGGACTTGCACTGCCCCTACTGTGGGTGAAGGCACAGGATGCACCACTATACTCCCCCTTTTCCAAGCAGCTAACTGACAGAACAGTGAAATCAAACAGAAACACTTAAAGCTCCATTACAAGAACTAATCCAAAAGCTCTACAAGTTAAAATAAATTCCACAAATTGGACACACAATGGCCTGTCTCAGAATATGACATTTATCATCACTTGTGAGTGACACTGCTACTCGTGTGTTATGGTCCTTTCCTTCACTTATGAAGATAAATTGCATATTCTGAGTTAGGATATTGTGTATGATAGATAGATAGATAGATAGATAGATAGATAGATAGATAGATAGATAGATAGATAATGTTTTTAAAGTGTCTCTTGGCTGTGCAAACCACTTAATGGCAGTGTTACCAGCACAGATCCTGTAATTGTCCTGGTTGCCATGGAGCTGGTTGGCAACACCCTGCTGATGATCAGTCATCCATTAAGGATAATACACAGCCCCTGAAGGTTAAGTGATACACAACCAATGAGGTAATGCTGTCACTGGACTGGTCATGAATGACTATGACTCATACCTTCGGTCACTTACTGACCTCTCCAGATCATACAGTAAGTGAAACAAGAGCTAGCGACATGGGGATGGGAACTGGGAATGAAAACTGATATCCGTATGGAGGGATCTTTAAATTGAAACCCTGCATCTGCCAACCCCCACCCCACCCCCATCACAATAACAAGAAGAAATATCTGTTCTTTGTGGAAATGAAAGTAATCCTCTCTTTATTAGAAACTCCCTACCCCAAAGCCTCATCTACTGATTAGACTTTTTGCAATGAAAAATAATGCTTTCAAACCTTGCAACTTACTGATTTTGACTTTTGTAAGACCCACAGACAACATGACGGGTGTTGAATGGGGCCATCACCTGACACAGTGTAGCTCTATACCGCTCGCTTGCATTGGAAAGCAAACAGCTTCTGCTATGAAAGAATGACTTACAGATTCAATGCATTCTCCTTTAATACTTCTCAGCAAGGAGAAATGTTTGGAACAATACAGAACAGGTGGACCAGGAAGAAGGAAGGTAGGTAGGGCAAGACCCTTTTTGGAGCACTGAACTGTGAACCAAAGGTCCTAGGTATGAATCCCACTGCTACCATTAGTTCATCATGTGGTCCTGAGCAACACATTGACCTCCCATGCTTCAGTCACTCCTGGCTGGGTTGTAGAAGCTGGAGCCCCCATCCCCCTACCATAAATGAGAGGCTGCATATCACTAAGACTATCCGAGGACCATAAATTGTGCAATTGAAAAACAACGTCCACCAGAAAGGAGTGAGCTTACAGTGCTGGACGGTGCACTGCTAGCAGGAGCAGTTAGTTCCTGTAACATCCAAAACTGCAGTCCAAACAAACATCTTGTGTGCACTCAATAATCTTGTGCTCAGTATCTGTTCATAGTTAGGGATGCCTCCAGCAGAAGAGTTCATGCTCACTGTTACTACTTGCATATTGTTCAAATCATATCAAGTGCTTCTTAACAAGAATGTGCAAAGTCCGTCCATTAATACAATGCAAAAACAGCAAATGATATTACCAAATCAACTGACAGCTGCCAGTCAAACACTCCTGCGATTCCCTCTTCACTTCGCTTGTTATGAAGTCCACCATGTAGCAACTATGGGCAGCCATGGTAGCATTTAAAAGACAATCCTTCAAATATGCCATGCCTCCTGATGAAGATCCTGAAGAGTGAATCACCGGGGTGTTTAGCTGGCAGCTGTCCATTGAGTTGACTGTGACTAATGTTTCTGTGCCCCCCACCATGCAGTGGACAGAGGGCCAATTGAGAGAGCAGATGGAGGAGGGGCAGAGATCACTACCAACTGCAGCTTTGGTGCCCCTGCTAAGGTGATCACCACCAACTGTGGATGTGCTCTTCCTGTTCTGCCCCACCCCCCACACTGAAGTGGTGATCGCCACCAGCTGCTTTGCTGTTTGTGTCTCTCTTTTGTTGCAGAGAACCGAAGATTGCCACAGTTGAGCTTTTAAGCAGCTTCAAATGGAGCTGATCGGGGGGGGGGGATGAGATCACAGCACAGTCAACCATGGATTTGCTACTGCAGCCTCTCGCTGACCCAGGAGATCACACCACTGAATGCTTTTAAACCAGCAGCTGAAGCTGAGTGACTAACCTTCGGGCCCTTCATGGCTTTGAAATTGTGATGTCATTGTTAATGTGCTCATGCTCTTCCGGTCACTTTACTAGCTAGCTCAGTGATGGCAGAAGTCAGCCACAGAGGAGTTACTTTTGCCATCCCATCCCATCCAGTGGGGCAGTGGTGGCAACTATGTGCTGAGACAAATGAGGGAGGCAGCTAGGGGGTGGGTGGCAGGCAATCAATGAGACTGGAATGCTAGATACATGTTACTAACTCAGTTACTGTGTGATACATAAAGTAGTCCTCACACAGTAACTGTGATAGTAAGAATGTGTAAAATGCCTCTTCTGGATTCTATTGACTCATTTATAATAATTCCAAGAAGTTTGTCCTGACCATGTCAGGCAGCCTTAAAAATAAGTGTAGGTAATTTATTTCATTGATTATTCCATTGATCCACCCCTGAGAGTACTACCAACTTAAAAGTAAGCCTGATTTTGATACAGAAGAGGGTTAAGGAGACACTGTCAACACTTTTGGCATCACATGTTTTCTCATTAAAAGAAATCATTTTATGACTACTTACCTTCTTGTAGAATTTGTCATTGCTGGTTGTTTTTATTTACTTCCTCTTTTTTTATTACAACAGAAAAATATGCTATTGAATTGATAACACCAAAACGTGTTTTGTTTCAAATCCTTGAACACTTCTTACTGTGTAGTTGCTGAACTTTTTAACCTACCTACACAGTTCAGTCCCTCATGACTCTGCTGTCTCCTCCTATAGCATTATGAGTGGCTAGATTGTTTTGGGGGGTTCCAGTTTCAGGATGGATGGTGGATCAAGGACTACAAACAAATAGGTTTAGTGTGGTAACACCAGAATGGTGGGCAGTCAGTTTTTATTGTTATTAAAAAAGGTAGAATATGCAAATCAGCCCGATATTTCAACATGCTCTACAGAAGGTGAGCAATCATAAAATGTGTTGTTCAACCTAGGGATAATTTGAAGCCTATGGGGGGGGGCTGATCGTGTCCCTTTAAGGTGTACCTGGAGTAAGGGAGTTCTGATGTCCAAAAGGCCTTACACTGTGTGAGCAGCATTTAAAAAGTAAAGCAAGTCAGACAGTTGACCACCAAGGTTTCTGAGGTGGTTTTGTGACAGCCACAAATTCAAGAAACAGTCACTCTGTGAAACAGTGCCCAATTGTGCCTCTTTGTGCTATACGGAACAGGGGTCCCAAGGGTTTTGCTGGAAGGGCATTGGCAATAAAGCATAGTTTCAAAGAAATACCAAACTGCACATAACCCATTAATGAAAGCATCAAGGGTAACATATGCAAATTACCATGAAGGACTTCAGGTTAGCTGAGCTTTAAAATAGCAGTTGATGTTATGTGCTGAAAAAAAAAAAATTTCATACTTATGTAACCCCCCCTACAAATGGGGGTTCCCGAAAAGTCTTCCTCAAGCTTGCCTAAATGGTCACTTCCAGGCTTGAGTCCTGCGTTTAGCAGTTTAAATGTGATTGCCAGAGTGTGCCTGTATAGCCTCTGTGTACTGTCTCTTTAAGAGCTGCCTGGATTGCAGTCATAAGCAATCTGAGAGGGAGCTCTGTTGAAAGATGTAACTATTTGCTGAAAATCATTTAGAGTGATAATGGTAATGTAGTTTATCTAACCTGTTTTCTTTGCAGCAAGGGCTGTTTTGTTTATCCCCACCATTTGGCCCGGGACTATGAATTGGACCAATCAGTTCTGGTGGGACCTAAACTGGAGCCGGGCTACCAGAGCTGTCTGGAGTCAAAATCTGTAGGAATTGTAGTTTGGGGCTTTTTGCACCTTTTTGCACCTGAAGGGGGAGTCTTTGTTGTGACTGACAGCAGGATCAGCCAACCGAACCTTTTTGGATCTTGGGGAATTTCCCAGGCTGCTGCAGCTAGTTTTTTTTTTAGCTGAGAAGTGAAGAAGTACCAGCTCAAATGATTTTGAGCAGCAGTTCTGTGTAGTTTTGCATGGGAGAACTGTGAATGGGCTGAGTGTTGGCCTGCCTGTCTGCCTGCTGTCCCTGAGAGGGAAGATAGAGTTTATTTGGTCTGAATCCGAGTTGTGAGGACTATTTAAGCCACTGGACTATGACCAGGCTTTAACCTGAAGAAAACCAAAGATTTGCTGAATGCAATCAGCCTGTCAGGATTTCCAGCTGCTTTTGAATCCCCAGTTTTAGCAGTTTGCCTGGTACAGTAGAATTTCCTTACATGTAAATGTGCTGTGTATTGAAAGTGGGTCATGATTTGGTTCCCCACTGTGTGAACTGTGTTCTGCTTGCTGGAAGCTTTATCCAGCCTAATCAGATGAATCCGCATTCATCTCCATTCGGCCTGAGCCATGCCATGCTGGCCCTGCCAGACTACCCCACTGCACAGAGAAAGCCACTGACGAGAGACCTGCCTGGGGATCAGCCCCCTACTCCTCGCTTGAAGAGGAACGCCGCCTTGGCGAATCATGTGGGCCCTGCTTCTCCTGGCACTCCAGATTAACCACCTGCTGTCTCGATTTTTGTCCAGCCTGTGTCCAGTCTTGGGTATTGTGAGTAATCATCAGGGTAGCTCCCTGCAACAACAGCCTAATCTAAAAATGTGTCATCTGATTGTCCTGTTGTTCTCTTTTCACAAACTGAGCCCTCCAGCTCTGGATTACAAATAGTGTATGTTGTACATGTTGTTTAAGCAATAAGGCATGACAGGGGGTGTGTTATGGTGGGATAATGGCCCACCTTGGGGTGGGTTGAAGCAGGAGGTGTAGCTGAGGGCTTCCACCACCCGAGAATGGCCATTAGCCCACCATAACACACCCCCTGGAGTGCCTTATTGCAATTATGAAATGGGTCATTTTTAGTAAATTGTATGCATTTTTAAACATAATACTTTCAGCTGGGCCGTTGTGCTGGGTTAAAAGCAGCCCAGCTGAAAGCAGCTCTTGGCCAATCAGAATGCATCATTCTTTCTAACATTTCATAATTTCTTCCATCACAGGGCCCCAGCCAGCAGCAACATTCCTGGTTAGCCCACCATTCTCCATCTGGGTACCCAGAGTGTGTGACTGTTTATGGACCCTGAAGTGCATGCATGATTGTTTGATTGATAGAGCCTTTAAGCAAATTAATCTGATTACACCCCTCCCTTGTTCAAGCCCCATAAATAAATCAGATCTAACCCTTTTTTGCATTTACCCTGACTGTGGTTCCTGTTTGTGCAAGAGTACTGTACTGTTGTTATTTTCTGTCTATAACCTTGTTTTACAGGGGGCCTCAGGGTCAGGCCAGAGGAAAGCCCTGGTGGTAAGTGCAAACAGTGTGGGTACTTGTGTGGTGTATCAGGGGTATTGTGAAAGTGATTATTGTGTATTGTTCCAGCCGCTAGTAACTAAAGAGGGGGGGTTACAGTGTCCCAAAGGGCTGTGCCCAGGTTAGCTTGACCACTACTAACCCTGACCTCCGGTTGGAGACACCCATTTCAGAACTCAGGCCCCTTAACCTGTTACTAGCCAAGCAGGCAGGGGTAGTAGCCCTTGGGATAGTGCCACCTAGGGATTACATTGTGGTGGCTCACCGCTAGGATTTTCTGCCTTCTAGTGGCCAAAATTATGAATTATTGTTAAAGATTAATGGCTACCCCAGTAGAAATGGCTGTATACCAGTTGGTGGGGTGGTGTACTGGGCAGGAGATCGACCCCCAAAATGCTCTACTTATACTGGATATTCCCTTGGGTACCAGTAAAGACACTGTAGAAGGAGCACTCTCCAAAGTTGAATGTTTAAAAAAACCCTGTGGTGGTGGGTCGATAGGCTGATTTGATCGCCCAAACCTTCATAGCCTTGGTAGAGTGTAGTGACCTCATGGACAGCTCTAAAGTGCCACAGACTATTGCCCCAGAAGGGGTTCCAGCTGCCTGGAGAGTGATATCAAAAGACAGTAAAGACCCCAGGGAGGATGAGCTCCCATGATTATCTGAGATTTTTGAGGAGAAATTTGCTAAGTTGTTGCTGGAGGAAGGGAAAACCTTAGAGGACTTTAAGAAACTATTCCTTCCACCTGGAGGTGTTCCTTCCCCAACACTCCCTCCCACTCCAGCACCTGTTACTGCCCCACCTTCTGTGCCCATGCCAATGCTGGCCCCTATATCTGTACCTGCCATTAGTCACAACTCCTACCGAAGGCTGAGAATCTTCTCGGGCACCCTTCCCACCCCCCCAAGGGGAGGATGACTGGGAGACCTGGATAGACTATGTTGCCCCTCTGGTACTTGAATGGCAATGCTCAGAAGCAGAGAAATGAAAGAGGTTGAGTGAGAGCTTCTGAGGTCCTGCCCTGGCTACCATCTGTGCCAAGCAGGCCAATAACCCCGAAGCAACTGCACAGGACTATCTTGATGCATTGGAAAATGTGTATGGGAGCTCAGACTCAGATGAAGATCTGTGGTGGAGAGTAAGAAATGCTCAGCAGTACCCAGGGGAGCCATTGTCTGTGTATGTACCTCGGCTTGAAAAGCTGCTACAAGAGTGCCTCAGAAAGGGTAGCTTGCCACCAAATGAATTAGATCGAACTAGGCTGGACCAGATCCTTAAGTCTGCTCCATTTTCAGAATTGTTACTGCTTCAGTTGCTCCTTGCCACCTGACTGGAATCACCCCCATCCTATGATGAGCTAATGAAAGAAATTCAGGGGGTTGAGCAAAGGTGACCCCATGGGGGAATTGCACCCATATCTGTTGCTGCTACTCAAGTGACAGTGAGTGATCAGCCAAGTGAGGATCGGGGCAAAAGTCGGCACTTAACGAGCACTCTGAGAATGCAAAGGACTTCCCACCCTGGGCCCGGCATTGGAAAGAAAAGCTACTAAAGGAAGTCCAAGAGTTGAAGATGGGTGCCTCTGCAAGGTTTCCCCCATGGAACAAGATTCTGGTCCCTTTTAGGATGTGACTTAAAGAGGCTTAAATACCAGGGCTTCTCACATAGCAGTACTGCAGAAACAGCTGGGGTTGGCAGAGGTTGTGGGGACCTGCTTTTGCTGAGCAGCTGGGAATTTTAGTAGCTGCATAAGCTTTAAATTTTTATCAGTCTGTGGACTTTAAGCAGGACTGCTGACTTGTTCAATAAGTGTTGTTTTGTATGGGACCTTCCTCTGGAGGAGGTTGCAGTGCTTTGAGATGCAGTGAGGGGCAGACACAGGGCTGATACACTCTCTTGAGAGTCGGGTGTGGGCCCAAATCCCACCCTACCCCACCCCTCCCTCCCCAGAGCACAGCTCATTTACAGGGGAACACCTGCCCTGCAACTGGAGGAAAAGGCTTCAGGTGCAGCTCATGTAGTTCTAGCCACTGGGGGGTGGGTTTTAAGGCTGGGAGAGAGGAGCTTAGGGAGTTGTAATCTTCCCTGTAAACTAACTCTTAAGGCAAATAGTCAGGTGGGGAAAAGTTCAATCACCTAAACGTTGCAAGTTTAAAGGTCTGCATGCTGTATGGGGGAATGGCCTTGGTATAGGTACTGGTAGCTCGAGAAACTGTAGAGCCACTGAGTTGGTAATTTGGCCTAGAAAAGACTGCTGTGATAATGGGGAAGGGACTGCATATCACTAGAGCGGGTATCTGTGGGTAGGTGGTTGGATGCACAGGGTGTGGTGCAGCCATGATACTGGACTAAGCTTGGAAGTTTGGGGGATGCCCAGTGTGCTACCAGCTGGCACAGCTTAAGGAGGAGGTAGAGGGGATCTGAAGACAGCTTGGGGGGCTGGGGGGAGGATTGGAGAGGTAGGAGGCAAGTGGTCACCTACATGGAAGTACTAAGTGCTGGGGCCTCCCAAGCTGGGGGAGGAGTGAAGAGTGGTGCTCACACTAGCAGAGGAAGGAAGGGGTACATAGAGAGCTCTCGGGGACCCTGGTAGACAGGGTCCAAAAGGTGGACATTTCCACAGCAGTAGGCAAGATTCTGGGGGTGTCCAAAGGAAACCAAGAGAGGCAGTAGGGATGGGGGGGCACTGGGGGATGGGCTAAGGCTCACAAATTGTTTTAACCCTCTACACCCATTGGTAGAAGAGGTGTGTTTGGGGAAGGAAGAGGAGGCTGATGCTGCTGCTGGTGTAGCTGGGTCAGGGATGGATAGAACAGGTGTAGAGGGCAAGTGTCAAGGGCACAATAGAGGGGGTCCTGGACAGGATGGGGGAAGAGGGTAGGAGAGGAGAAGAAAAAGGAAGATCAGGGGAACAAGGAGGAGGCTGATGGTATGGAACAGGGGAGCATGACAGGCAGGAAGGCGCAGGACGTTAATGGGATGATAGCAAGCAGAAAGCCAAATAGGCAAACAGATAGGATGGATGGATTAGTAAGGAGTGGGGAAAGAGATACAGAGAAAGATACTCAGGTGGGGGGATAAAGAAGGCCAGGATATGGGTAGAGGAAGTGACCAGGGACAATAGTGAAGGGGCTACCTTCAACAAAAAGGGCCCTTAAATGCACAGGATGGTTCACTTATAACAGAGAATAGAGAGCTCACAGAGGAATATAATAAGTATTTTTCCTCTGTGTTTAACAAGGGGTCACAAATAAGGAGGAAATGGGACTCTGAGCATAAGGGCCCCAGTTTAATGATATACTCAACTGAAGTGGCTAAAAGACTAAAAAATATTAATCAAAATAAGGCTCAGGGACCAGACTACATCCATCCTAGGTTAATCAAGGAGATGGCAGAACTATTGTGTGGCCCTGTTTCCTGGCTGTTCCAAAAATCACTGGATAAAGGAGAGGTTCCTGATGCATGGAGACAAGTGGTGGTTATCCCTATACATAAGAAGGTTCCCAGACAGGAAGTTGCAAATTATAGGCCCATTAGCCTGACTTCAGTATTGGGGAAAGTACTGGAGGGTATAATCAAAGATTATATCATAGAATTCCTAAACATATCTGGCAATAAAGATGTAACACAGCATGGGTTTACCAGTGGGAGGTCATGTCAGACTAACCTTCTGGATTTCTATAGCAGGGTTAGTAATTCCCTGGATTCAGGTAATTCAGTGGATATCATTTTCTTGGATTTCGCTAAGGCGTTTGACAAGGTCCCCCATGAGGAACTGGTTAAGGCCCTAATAGATCTAGGTTTTCCTATCTGGGTTTCTCAGTGGGTGGAAGCATGGTTGAATGAAAGACATCAGAGGGTTGGTATTAAAAGTAAGTTTTTCGGTCATGTCAAAGTAACTAGTGGAATACCCCAGATCTCTGTCTTGGGTCCCTGTCTTTTTAATATATACATTTCATCAATGCAGGTACAACCTGAGGTCTGTCTCTCTAATTTTGCAGATGATACCCATATAGGATGTCCAATAAATAATGAAAAAGATCAACAGATTCTGCAATTGGCACTGGACAACTTGGAGTCATGGGCCTCACATAAAAAATCTTGGTAATAACAACAAGAAATTCAAGGACTCACTGGGTGGTAGCACATTAAGCGCTATTAAAGATGAAAAGGATTTGGGGATATGTATTAATAATTATCTCAGTTTTAGTATGCAGTGCAACAAGACTATAAATAAGGCAAGCAGTATTATGTACTACATTCAGAAGCACATTAAGTGTAGGGATAGAGAGGTTATGATCCCACTGTATACAGCATTGGTGCGTCCTCATGTGGAGTATTGTGTGCAGTTCTGGGCTCCACATAAAAAAGGGGATATCAGAGCCCTGGAGAGGGTCCAGAGGAGGGCCACCAAAAGGATTAAGGGTACTTCTGGACAGAGTTATGAGCAAAGGCTGATATTTTTGAATATGTTTTCCCTGGATTACCGTCGACTGAGAGGGCATATGTGCCTGATTTATAGGGCCTTGACTGATATACACTTGTGGGATCTGTTGGGACTGGTATTAAGAGACCAATTATACAATACTAGGGCACACCATTTTCAGCTGGTTAAAAGTAGATATAGAACTAATAAAATGAAATTCTGGTTTAATATTAGAGCGACTCAAATCTGAAATACCTTACCCTGCGAGGTTGTGGAAAGCAAGACTATGTTGGAATTCAAGACAAAACTCGACAAATACCTTATAAGTAGGTACATACAAGGATACCTTTGAGGATATAAATGGAGAGCTAATGGACTAATGGTCTTCAAATGCTCTAGAATATCTATGTAACCCACCTGTTACCTGGGGTTACAAGAATCCCAGTAAGACCTAGTGGTAGGCAGGGAAGGCAGCTTCTGAAACTCCAGTTAAATGGATTTCACACTGTCTCACTCTGTTCTCAGTCTCAGCTGAGACTGAGGGATGACATCATTTTAGAACTGTCACAGCTGCATAAGCCACACTGGATTGTTACAGTTGGAGGTTAGAGTAGAACGTTGGGGATTTTTGAAGTGAGTTCAGTAGAGTCTGTTGTAGTCTGTAGTAGAGGTGCTCTGCTGTAAGCAAGCCCTCAGAGCTCTAAGATCTGTCAAAGAGCTATTTTTTGTTGTATAGGTGTGTGTTCTCACCTGAAGAGGAACACAAGAAGAGCACACTGAAGTGGTAGAGACCGCTTTCAGTGGTCCAGGGACTCATCCCTGTGGGGATGGGAGGAAGGAATCAGCCTGCTTCCAAAATTCACCTCTACGGGTTTACTTCGGGACACCTATTGCTTTCTCTCAGGTACTTGGCCAGTGCCTGAGGAAAGTCCCCAGACATGGGACTGATGAGGAAGATTCCCTGATGGAGCAGAAGTGCTCATAGGTGGTTTAGGCAGCCACTAGTAAATGTTTCCATGCTGTATGGAAAGTGTCCAAGTGGCTGGCAAGGGAGCCAAGCCAGAGAAAACCCAGAGCAGCGTACAAGTTCGGGCTGTGTGCCCAGTGTGTTTCAGGGCCAGAGGGCTAAAGTGAATAGGATATGTTCTGATCTCCATAAATCTGCATTACCAGGAGTGTAGCCCCATGGGGGTCCATCTATGCTTTGTTTATTTTGTTGGATGTGAATAAAAGCCACACTTTATAATCCCACTTCTGGTATTGGACATTACAGTTATTGCTTCCTTTGTCTGGAGTTACTTGGGTGCCCCTGTTGCAGAGTAGCCAAACCTAGCCAATGTGCCAAGTGACATATTCTCCCCTGAACCCAGCCCACCTAGTATTGCTGTCAAGATGGAAACGGCATACCTGAGTGGGGGTTACAAAAATGGAGGCACCGCTGGGGATTTGGGTTTGGAATTTAGGGAGGAATGTAAGAAAGGTCACTGGGACAATGGCTAGCATTTTGGTTATCTGGCAGTGGGTAGCCCAAAACAACTGAAGCAATGTTTAACTAATGTGCCGCTGTGTGCTGTTATCCATGTACTGCTATTAAAATGCCAACTGTTTACCAAGGAGCAGTAAAGCCTGAGAGTGTATGCCCTTGTCCTGCATCAAAATTACAGCGTTTGCCAGCTTTTAAAAGTGTCTGTGACAAAGAAAAGTGTGGAAAACTGTGGGTAGCAAAAGGAAAATTGTGCCCTATATGTTGGAAATGCTTTCTGTGTGGACTGAGAGACTTGTTCTTGATTGCCATGAAAAATGGTTGAAATGGGCTCCCATCGAGGAGCTACAGTGAAAAAAAAAACTGTGGTTTGCAGTTTAAATTTGCCTGCTTGACGATCGCCGTGAGGAGAAGAGCACGAGAGGAAAGATGCTCATTTGCATGGCGTCGAATGATTGGTGAGACTGCAATCAGTCCCGGCCCCAAGCCAGCTCTAGAGTGACTGCACAGCATTCGAGAGGGAGAGTGAGTGGAGTGTCCGAACTGGCTTACCAGGAGGAACATCACAGAGACTGAAAGCACTGTAAAAAGTTAAAAAAACTGACTTTTCTGTTTAAATTCTGGCTCAGCCTGCATCTTGATTGACTGGACTGTGAGTGTGGTGTTCAGAGGGACAATCGGCAGGACTGCCAACCCGCTTCTTTCCAGAGGCCTCCAAGACTGGCTGCAGGCCGTTTTTCCATTTCAGCAAACAGCTACTGATAACATTGAGCACCAACTGAAATAATTGCTCAAACTGTGTAATTTCACCAAAAGCCAGCTGAATCTATGTGTAGCAGTGTAATCGCTTTGCAAAGAGGGATTGTGTTAATTTTTACCAGCAAAAGCAAGAATTCTAAGCAATCAACTGTGATCATAATTATAGGTTCAGCGTCAGTATAATTTTCAAGGCCATGTGAGAGACTGTGAGTTGTATCAGGTATGCAGCATGAAATACTGAGGCTTTAAGGGACTGTAAGCTATAGCAATGTCTTCAACGAAGTAAAAAGTCTGTGGTAAATCATATAAATGTGCTAGGAAAAAGAACAGTGCAAGTTTGTGCAGTTTGAGCAAAGTTATCAGTAGAGTGTGTAAATCGGATGCGCAGTGGCTTGACCCAAATACAGAATGTTGATGCGTAGGAGTGCTGCCGCCGCCATTACAGGGTGGGGGTAGTAATGTAAACACAGCAGCAGAGGAGCCATTTTGAAAGAGAAAGAAAGCTTTCAGTGATGTGGGACTTGAAATAACAGTGAGCGTTGTTTGTTTTTTCTCTGCAGTCATGAGTTCAGGACCAGCCCGCTACCTGGATCATGCCCGGGCTGTGATAGCAGTAGAAGTTAACAAGTTAAGGGACTTTGAGAGATGTCACTACGGAGGACAACTGCCTCCTCATGTGGTGATTCCTGGATACCCAGTGTGAGTATGTGTGATGTGTTTAAATGCTGGAAGGGACGTCTTCATGGTACCTCACTGTTCTGGGTGCCTAGAAAAATATGGTTTGTTTAAAGTGCCCAAGATTCATTTGGCTCCCACATGGACAAAAGTTCAAGAATCTGCAGTTGGCAGCACACAGCATCAGACGGAGCCTGATGGAGAAGGCCCCTCAGAGTGTGGCACAAAGCAAGAGGGTGCAGATTTACAGACAGAACCATGTGCTGATGTTTCAGAGTCTGAGTCGCAGAGAGACATTTCAGGAAGAGCATCAGTAGACCCTTGGAGAGAGGGGCCTAGCCCAAGTCTCATAGGTGAAGATGAGATGAGGGAGGCCTTTGAATGGGAGGTTTTGACTTCCACGCCCAACGAAGAATGGATAGTCTCAGGAGTGAGGATGACTGCTCACTCCTGGGCACAGATTCTCAGTGAGGAAGAAGAAGAGAGGGAACCTATGTAGCCTTGTGAAAAAGAAACCGGTACACAGCCTCAAGCTGTTGCCTCAGAGGAACGTATGGAAGACAGTGGTGATTCCACTGCCCTGGCTGTGCAAGAAGGAGCCAGGGATCCATTTTTTGTGTCATTAAGAATGTGGAGCTGGCAGAACCAGGACTGGCCACCCCCAAGCCAGGCCAGAGGTCTCAAGTTGACCAAAGCTAGTAAAGAGGTAATACTGGTTCATAGGAAAGTGAATGAAATCTATGAGGTGTCCTTTTCTACCTTTCCTCGGAGAGTCAGGGAGGAGATTGAAAAAAGCAGGAAATCCTGGATTTGGGAAGAAGCAATGAAATATGTACATCCTGGTGCAAACAAGCATGTCAAGAACAGAATGTTTCAAGAAAAATACAGCCAGTGGAAAAGAGGCAGGACACTGTTTATGGACACTGTTCAAATTGTGGATGGAGAGGGACGTGAAACCTTTCACAGTGTGAATTATGATTGCCCAGATGGGGTAATAATTCCAGCACCTGACCCGTAGTGCTATTGGCCACAATGCAAAGACCTTCATGCGAATGTGCCCATGCCTACCAAATAGGAAGCAGAGCAGTGGTAGCCAGTGCTGCCACTCCAGCCATTGCCGTACCTATGTTGTTCCACCAGTCTGGACGTCCAGGACCCAGGTGCCCCACATTCATCAGTTCTGCACTGTACTGGCTTTCCAGAATCCATTGACTGGCCCACCAGATGACTTCAGATCCAGAGAGGACACCAGCCCAGCTGTATCCTGATTCATCACCTGGGTATCGGATAACTTCAGACCAGCTGTTTTTCCTTTTGTCCCTGTTCCAAGGTTCCATCTCCAAATATGACATCAGCCCAGCAGTTTCCAGATATGCCCTCCTGTCATTTCCTGGAAGATGTCTGCCCAGCTGTATTGGAAGAATGCTGCCAGGAAGAGTCTTCGGCTGAGGACCAGGTGTGGTATCGTGTTGTTCTACAAGGGACTGATAAGTCCAGACTTTTCTATTTTTATGACATTGCAGTACACACCCTACACTAGCAGACTCCAGATGTTTGAACTGTCCTCAAAGACTCTCCCCTTCGGGACTTTGGCCTGCTAGAACTGTGCTTCACCGGGCTACGGCCCAGGAGAGACTCTTTAATGGACTTTCCTTCGGGCACTGTGGTCACTAGATGGGACTTTTAGGGCACTCCATTCCCCAAATATTGTGTATTGTAAATAATGTCATTGTTTTCTACTCTTTTCTAATGTTTATACTGTTTTTTCTACTTTTCTAAAAAAAAATATATATATTTTTTGGGATTCTCCAGTGTTTTGATGGTAGGGGTTTAGACAGACTGTGTATGCAGATTAGGAGTATGCGTTGTCTTTCTTTTTCTTGCAGGTGTTCCTGAAGAAGATAGAAGAGAAGACAAGAAGAGGAGGAGGGACTCAGTGGAGTTCCTCAGTAGTATTTTAGAGTGTAGTGTTTAAAGTACTGTTGTTGTTGTTGTTGTTACTGTCTGTAACTTTTTCTTCCAGAGGTATGGTTGTGGGGGAGTGTGGGAGTAATGCATAGTGTATGGTATTAGCTCCTGGTGTGTGGTTGCATGGTGTCCAGTGTCGGGGAGGTCCCCTATTTGTTTTGTTTTGGGAAATTTACTGTAAGTTAGAGGCAGACAGGTTTTCCCTAGAGGGCTGGGGGATAGACAGGCTGTGGTCCTGAACGGCCATAGGGGCTGCAGTACTGATCTAATAGGGCTATGCTCTGGACAGTTCTTCCAGAGCCACTGAGTGCCCATAGTCAGTGGGTAGAGTAGAGGGTGATGTGTCAGATGATGGCCTCTGGGCCCTAAGTGTTGCCTGCCTGTGCCTAGCACATGGTAGGAGGGGCCTGATCACCCCTCTCCGTAGGTAGCACATAGGGTAGGATGGCCTAGGTCGGGTAACTAATGACTGCGGACAGTCATTTTCGTGGCCCAGGGTGAGTGTAACCCCCCTGTTACCTGGGGTTACAAGAATCCCAGTAAGACCTAATGGTAGGCAGGGAAGGCAGCTTGTGAAACTCCAGTTAAATGGATTTCACACTGTCTCACTCTGTTCTCAGTCTCAGCTGAGACTGAGGGATGGCATAATTTTAGAACTGTCACAGCTGCATAAGCCACACTGGAATGTTGCAGTTGGAGGTTAGAGTAGAACGTTGGGGATTTTTGAAGTGAGTTCAATAGAGTCTGTTGCAGTCTGTAGTAGAGGTGCTCTGCTGTAAGCAGGCCCTCAGAGCTCTAAGCTCTGTCAAAGAGCTATTTTTTGTTGTATAGGTGTGTGTGTTCTCACCTGAAGAGGAACACAAGAAGAGCACACTGAAGTGGTAGAGACCGCTTTCAGTGGTTCAGGGCCCCATCCCTGCGGGGATGGGGGGAAGGAATCAGTCTGCTTCCAGGGGCAACCCCCCTGGTCCGGCTAGGGAAAAGAAGCTGCCTGATTTAAGTTTGTGCTGAGGCACCAGAAGTTCTGGACAAGATTTCCTTTGAGGAGAAAACGCCTGTGGGGCACCTGCAACCAAGGGGTGAGCTCGCTCTGTTAAAGGGCCATGTGTTTTCACCTGAAACAAGATGAAACTAAAGTGACTGTTATTATGGGATCAGGAAAAGACAGCCAAGTGCAGTTTGGAAGATGTGGGGATTGGACTGCTTAACTCTGTGGGGAGTCTAGAGTAATGGACACAGCCACTTATTAAGTATGCTGAAGTTCAGCACAAATGGGATGTAAAGATGGTAGATTGAATGTGAATACATTTAAAACAAAATCTACACAGCAAAGTGTTTTAAAGAATGAGGTGTTACAGTCTAGAGAAATGGCCAGGTATGAATTATGGGAGCGAAAGCTGGGAGACCCCCCCATCAGTAGTAACCAAATTCACCTCTACGGGTTTACTTCGGGACACCTATTGCTTTCTCTCAGGTACTTGGCCAGTGCCTGAGGAAAGTACCCAGATGTGGGACTGATGAGGAAGATTCCCTGATGGAGCAGAAGTGCTCATAGGTGGTTTAGGGAGCCACCAGTAAATGTTTCCATTCTATATGGAAAGTGTCCAAGTGGCTGGCAGGGGAGCTGAGCCAGGGAAAACCAGGGAGCAGCGTACAAGTTTGGGCTGTGTGCCCAGTGTGTTTCAGGGCCTAAGGGCTGAAGTGAATAGGATGTGTTCTGATCTCCATAAATCTGCATTACCAGGAGTGTAGCCCTGTGGGGGTCCATCTATGCTTTGTTTATTATGTTGGATGTGAATAAAAGCCACACTTTAGAATCCCACTTCTGGTATTGGACATTACAGTTATTGCTTCCTTTGTCCGGAGTTACTTGAGTGCCCCTGTTGCAGAGTAGCCAAACTTAGCCAATGTGCTGAGTGACATATTCCTCCCCGAACCCAGCCCACCTAGTATTGCTGTCAAAATGGAAATGACATACCTGGGTGGGGGTTACACCTATGTAATCTATGTAATACCCAGATTGTGGGAGGAGAGAGGAGCCGATTGAGGGGAGAATCCAGATGAAGGGATGAGGAGGGGCATGAAAGGAGGGGGAACCCGAGGGGTGAACAGGAAGGCAAGGGGGAAGTTAGAGTACTGCTATTGGGGTACTCCATGATCAGAGGCATACAGTGGGAGAGGCAGGAGGAGGGTAAAAGCTGTCTGATCAGAACCAAATGCCACCCAGGCCTAACAGTGCACCAGGCCAAGCATGAGTTGTATTCACTGGCAAGGGAATGTGGGGAGACCACGGACATTCTAGTGCACTTGGGGACAAACCACATAAATGGTAATAGTGAACTAGAAATTCAGGCAAGGTTCCAGGAGTTGGCCAGGGTATGCCTTTCCATAGGCTGTAAGATCTCCTTTTCAGAAATCCTGCCAGTGCCAAGGGCTAGTGGGGAAAACAAGATGAAGATTAGGGAGATGAATCAGTGGCTTAGGGAGAGGTGTGGGGAACTGGGGTATGGCCTGGTGGGGGACTGGGGGGAGACCTGGGAGGATAAGGGGCTGTATGCTAGGGACAGGCTCCACCTTAATTTGGAGGGGAAGGAAATCCTAAAGCTCAAACTAGCTGGGTTCATCAGCGAAAGGTGGGGTTTAAACTTGTGAAGGGGGGAGGGATCAAAAAAGGGGCAGTGCCAGCAGATGCGATAAATGAGGGACAGGGTCTCCACTCCTCTAGGGAGCTAGGGAGATAATGGAACTGGGTCGCCAGGTAGGGTGCAGGAGCTGAGAAATGGGAGCTCAAGAGGGAGAAAGGAGAGGAGGGAAAAAGGGTGGAGAGTTGTCCTGATAAATGCCAGTAGCTTAGGAAATAAAATGCCTGAGCTCCAGGCAATGCTAGCTGAGGGGGAGGTAGATGTGGCAGCAGTCACTGAGACCTGGGACACTCAAGGGCATGAGTGGGACTTAAATCTAGAGGGCTACCTTGTGCTCAGAAAAGATAGAGGGGAGGGAAGGGGTGGAGGTGTAGCACTGTTAGTCAGAAAAGGCATGGGTATAGGAGAGGTAGAGGAGGCAGAGGGGGATGTGGAGGCTATTTGGGTCACCTTGCTGATGCAGGAGGGTAAGAGAGTAAAAGTGGGAATGGTATACAGACCACCAGCACTGGCGGAGGTCCTAGAAGAAAGTTTGGTGGCAAATCTCGAGTGACACAGTAGATTAGGAAAGGAAAGGATAATAGTAATGGGGGACTTCAACATGCCAGGAACAGACTGGGGGACTATGACATCACCAATGGTTAGAGAGCAGAGGCTGCTGGATGTCTTCCAGGATGCATTTCTGACACAACAGGTGGGTGAGCCAACTAGGGAGGCCCAGACACTGGACGTGGTCCTGGCAGACAGTGATCAGATTAGGGGCCCAGGGATGAGGGACCTGTTGGCTGGAAGTGATCACACCACATTCTGTTTCTTCCTGGACCGGGGGGGGAAGCCGAACAAGGACGGTAGTAACTGACTTTGGGGGTGCAGACTTCAGGGAGATGGGAAGGATCCTTAAAGATCATCTAGACAGGATAAGGCTGGATATGGATGCTGAAAGCAGGTGAGGGATCATTAGGAGGGGAATACAGGAGGTTACCAGATCCTACGCAAGGGAAAGGCATAAGTTCGGCAAGGCCAGAAAACCCCACTGGTGGACTCGGGAGGTACAGGAGGTGGCGAGGGAAAAAAGGCGGCCTATGGGTGCTTCAAGTGGTCAAGGAGTAAAAGGGATCAGGAGGAATATGAGCGGACAGCCAAGAGAGTCAGCAGGGTGGTGAGAGCAACCAAGGCAAAAAAGGAGCAGTCCTTGGCCAGTGGGATCCGGAGGGGGGACAAGGGATTCTCTAGATACATAGGGGAAAAAAGTAAAGTAAAGAGGCAGATCAGCAAGATAAGGGTAGGGGACAGTTGGGCACAGGAGGCCGGGGAACAGGCAGAAGTCCTAAATGAGTACTTTGCCTCAGTTTATACCGGGGGGATGGAGAGGCTATGTCTTGCGAGGGGAGCAGGGGCAAGGGGTGAGACAGGTAGAGACCAAGGGCCCTGATGGGTCTGGGGAAAGGGAGTGGCCACCACAGACAGGTGGCAGCCCAGCAGTGCATGGTGAAAAGAGGGAGGATGAGACTGAAATCCCAGTAGAGAGAGAGAGTAAGGGAAGCCCTCAGGTCCCTTCAGATGAAGAAAGCAGCTGGGCCAGATGAGATACATCCCAGGGTGCTGAGGGAACTGGCATATGTCCTGGCAGTCCCTCTAGCAGAGCTTTTCAACATCTCTCTGAGGACTGGGTGGGTGTCCCAAGACTGGAGGGTGGCCCATGTTGTGCCGATCCACAAGGGAGGATCAAGAGAGGAGGCAGGAAATTACAGGCCCGTTAGCCTGACATCGGTGGTCAGCAAGGTGATGGAGGGTAATTTCAAGGAAAGGCTAGGGGGGTTACTGGAGCAAACTGGGTACTTGGATGATAGGCAGCATGGCTTTGTCATAGGAAGATCATGCCAGACAAATCTTGTTGAGTTCTATGACTGGGTGATGAGGGCCCTGGACCAGGGTAGGCCAGTGGACGTCCTCTTTCTGGATTTTAGCAAGGTGTTTGATTGGGACCCCATAGTGGCCTGCTGGCTAAGCTGAAGGAAATGGGGGTAGGGAGACAGTTGCTAAGATGGATAGGAAATTTGCTCTCTGAGTGTACTCAGAAGGTGGTGGTTGGAGGGTTAGCCTCATCCCCAAGGTGGATTACTAGTGGGGTTCCCCAGGGGTCAGTGCTGGGGCCATTCCTGTTCAATGCCTATATCTCAGACATCAGAAGGGGGATCAGGAGTGAGATGAGTCTCTTTGTAGATGACTCAAAGCTAGATGCAGTGGTGGATGGGGAGGAGGGGGAGGGTGGCCTTACAGGAGGACCTGGAGGCTCTGGAAAGGTGGTCAGGAAAATGGAAACTAAAATTCAGTGCGGAGAAGTGCAAGGTTCTGCACCTGAGAGTCAGAAATCCAGGCCAGAGGTATACCCTGGGAGGAGACATGATTCAAGTCACGGAGGGTGAGAGGGACCTGGGGGTAGTGGTAGATGTCAAAATGAACAACTCAGAGACCTGTAAGAGGGCAGCGGCAAGGGCAGATAGAATGCTGGGATGCATCGCCAGGGGGGGATTACCTCCAGAAAGGCGGAAGTGATCCTTCCACTGTACAACTGCTTGGTTAGGCCACACCTCGAGTACTGTGTACAATTTTGGACACAACATTTAAAGAGGGACATTACACTCCTAGAGAGGGTCCAAAGGAGGGCAACCAAAATGATCTTCTGGGGCCTGGGGGAGAGGACCTATGAGGAGAGGGTCAAGGAGCTCGACATGTACACCCTGGAGTAGAGGAGGGACAGAGGGGGACATGATAGAGGTCTTTAAGTACATGAAAGGGATCAATAAAGGAGGCCCAGTCAGGGTGCTCCAAAGGAATGAGGGTGGGGCAACAAGAGGTCACGGGTGTAAGTTGGAGGGGGGCAGGCTCAGAGGGGAGAGATGGAGATGTTATTTCACTGAAAGAGTGGTGGAGCCATGGAATGCACTGCCCAGGGAGCTGGTAGAGATGGAGACTGTGAACAGGTCTAAAAGGAGATGGTGCAGTTACAGGGGGAGGGTAAATCTGACCAGGCACAATACAGGTGGAACATCTGGGACTGGGGACAGTATAACCCAAGGAGGAGGGGGGACACTAAAATCGGCCCTCAGTGTGGGTGCAGAAAATCGAGCAGACTCGAGAGACCGTTAGGCCTATTCTGCTGGCATTTTAGTATGTCAGTATGCCATGTGATCCCTGTCCTGCATTTTCTGAACTGGCTGCCTGTCAGGTGGAGGGTTCTTTTCAAGGTGGGCTTGCTCACCTATAAGTACCTACACAGGCTGGGCCCTGGCTGCCTGTCTGAGCTCCTGTCACCTGTGACCTCTGCCTGCTCCCTCTGTTCCACTTCAAGGGGCCTCCTGGATGTTCTCAGGGTTCGGCTCAAAACCTCCGGTGACCGAGCATTTAGTGTCTCTGGGCCGACCCTGTGGAACACTTTTCCAGCTGCAGTTCAGGAGGCTCCCTCGACTGGTGTCTTTAAGTAGAGGCTTAAGGCCCATCTTTTCAGTCAGGCTTTTGGGGATTAAGCCATCTCCCCTGACCCTATCCTCAGTTATCGTATATTTTACACTTTAAGTTTTTAAGAATGTCGTTTTAAAGATTCTAGTACTGTACAAATGCTATTTCTGTATTTTGTATCTTGTTTTTATTATGTATGGCACCCAGAGCCTCTGAGATTGGGTGCCTTAGAAATAAAGTTGCCTTGCCTTGCCTTGCTTCCTGTGACAGCTGCACCCCGGCAACCCCATGTAGATACTGGAGACCTGCCATGAGCCTAGTACAATCCCGACCTGGGGGCTGAACTCAGAGAAATCAAAGAGTGTATGAAGGCACTGCAGATGGCACAAGTGTCTCAACCACAACCTAGCATTGTGATATTTGAACAGGGATGCCTAATGAACCTCTCTTCTGCCCCAAGAGTAAGGCCTCATTCCTCCACTTTGCCTAGACAGAGGCTGTTTCGTTACTGCTGTATGGAAGATGGGCATCTCGCCCATGGGTGTGCCCACTCAAAGAATCCTCCATTGGTGAATGAGAAGATGCTAAAGTAATCAGGGAATCAATAGCAGAGCCCAGTGAGGGAGCGAAATGGGTCCACGAATGTGCAATGCTCCATAAAATGGACTGAACCTAAGATTCCTCCAGAGAGCAACTTGCCCTCAGGGCTAGTGGGCCCTTGAGCCGATGTTCAGATATTGGTTGAGAGAATCCTATGTAATGCATTGCTTGACAGTGGGTCACAAGTTACCATTATCCATCGTGCTTTCTACAATCACTGCTTGAGACACCTGCCACTCCACTCCTTGACAGGACTCTCAGTGTGGGGGCTTGGTGACATCAGCTATTCCTTTGATGGTTATTGTGTCATGCAATTTGAATTACACAGAATGGGTAGGGTAGGGAAGGCCTGCACAAAAATTAGGCCTTACTGCTGAGCTGCCCAGAGTCCAAAGGCATGAATGGCACCCCTGTGCTGACCGGGACCAATACAAATATGTTTGGCAGGTTGGCCGAGATGTGCCAGGAGAGAGGAGGAGCTGACACCCTGCAGATTCCATCCTTGCGAGCCACTGTGAAGTAAGTGGGTTTGAAACTTGATGCACCAGCAGCTGTACTGACCGAGGAACTTATTGGAGTAATTTACAGAGTTGATGGAAAACAGCTGGTCTTGCCACCCAATTCACTGTGCTGAGTAGTCCGTATCACAGAATTCATGCACCAGCCAGAGGGATGGGCACTTGTTATTGATGCTCCCCATGACCATAGTTTGCCCAAGGGACTGATGGTCCAGAGAGGGGTGATGCTGACTCCTGATACTCTGTGGGCCAGCTGAGTGGTTCTAAGGGTGAAAAATGAAACTGAGAAACCTGTCACCATAAGAAAGGGCCAAGTGCAGGCACACATCTTCCATGTCGACAGTGTGACAGAGATAGACCCTCCCTTAGTCACTGATACAGAGATAGAGCCTGCCTTATTTGCCTATGGAGACTCACCAATACCAGACCACTACAGTTGGAGCCTGAGCAGGAAGCTGGCTAAGCTGCAAAAGGTATTCTCTTTGCATGAGTGGGATGTGGGATGCATCTGTGGAGAACAGCACCATATTCATCTGAAAGACAACCGCCCTTTTCGAGAGAGGTTCCAAAGACTGATCCCTGGGGACATTGAGGATGTCCAATGCCATTTCCAGGAACTGTTGGTGGTGGAGATTATAAATAAATCAAGGAGCCCTTATGGGTCACCTATAGTGGTGGCTTGATAGAAGAATGGTGCCATACAGATGTGCATTGATTACCATACCTTGAAGAAGAAGACAGTGCCTGACCAGTGTACCATGCCTCGAGTAGAAGATTCCCTAGCTAGCTTGTCAGGGAGAAAATGGTTTTCAGTACTGGATCTATACAGTGGCTATTACCAGATCCCTATGGCAGAAGAAGATAAAGAAAAGACAACCTTCATCTGCCCTCTGGGGTTCTACCAGTTTGTGAGAATGCTCCAGGGAATATCTGGGGCTCTTGCTACCTTTCAGAGACTGATGGAGAAAGCAGTGGAAGACATGAACCAACTGGATGTAATTGTGTACCAGGATGACTTGACTGTGTTTGGAAGGACTTTGGAAGAACATGAAGCCCGACTCATGAAAGTATTGGACTGGCTGGAAGAGTTTGGGTTGAAAGTGTCAATTAACAAATGCCAGTTTTGTCAGCCCTCAGTGAAGTATGTTGCTCACATTGTCTTGGCAGATGGTATACAGACAGATCCATCCAAAGTGCAGGCCCTTAGTACCTGGCCTAGGCCTCACAGTCTCAAGGCCTGTAGTTATTCCTTGGATTTTGTGGGTACTACAGACGTTTTGTAAAAGATTACTCAGTGATTATGTGCCCTCTGAATGATCTCACTCAGGGATACCTGTCTTCTAACAAAAAGAAAGCCTGTTCCGGGGGGATCAGTCTTCAAAAATAATACTTGAAAGTGAATGAGCCGTTTGGTGACAGATGGACTGAGCAATGTGAGACTGCATTTAGAGAGATCACTAAGCGCCTGAGTGAAACACCCATGTTGACCTTTGCCGACCCCACTAAGCTGTATATCTTGTATACTGATGCCAGTTTGAATGGATTGGGAGCTGTCCTGTACCAAGAGCACCCAGATGGACTCCACCCTGTAGAACTGCCAGCCACAGTCTGTCCCCTTTGGGGAAACACTATTCTGTGCACAATCTCAAATTCTTGGCCCTCAAAATGGGCTGTAACAGAGAAATTTCACTGTTATCTGCATGGCGTCCACATTCTGTCAGGACAGACTATAATCCTCTTACATATGTGAGTACTACAGCCAAGTTAGATACAGCTGGACATTGATGGTTGGCTGCACTATCCGCATACATTTACGGCTTGGAGTACCGAAGTGGCAAGAGCAATATAGATGCTGACGCCCTATCCAGATGCCCTCATCCTGAGCAACCCACTTCAAATGCGCAGCTTACGAGTGTAACAGTGAAGGCCATACATTCCAAATTTGACACCACTGATCAAGTTACCCTGAAGAACCCTGACAGAGCCATTGATATGTTGGGAGCCTTTCCAGATGCCGTTCTTGCTGCTCTGCTGCTTATCTAAATTTCACCGGGTTGGACCTATTGTCAGTGCCCCAACTGAGCAAGCCAGAATTGCAACGTGGCCAGAGAGAAGACCATGTGTTAAGAGGAGTAATTCAAGCACTAGAGAAAGGACTTGATGCTAACCAACTATGTATGACTCACTCTGATGTGTCTTTGTTGCTGAGGGAGTGGAAAAGTTGTCATTGAAAGATGGACTTTTGTTCCACACTAGCCATGACAGTGCTCACCTTGAGGTTTCAGGAAAACAGCTGGTACTGCCCTGGAAATACAGGAAAGCCATCATCACATCATTGCACAATGATATGGGTCATTTGGGGTTTGAACACACTTTGAACTGATTTTATGGGCCAAGAATGATGAAGGGCAAATCTGTTTCAGATGCACCAAGCAAAAAACTCTGCCAAAGAGGGCTGCACCCCTTGTGAATATCAGAACAAGTGGGCCATTGGAGCTGGTATGCATAGACTTTCTTTCATTAGAGACTGACAGAAAAAACATGTCCAAAATCCTGGTGATAACAGATCACTACGCACATTATGCCCAGGTGTACCCTACTAAAGACCATAAGAACATAAAAATTTGCCGGCAGAAGGAGATCGTGTGGTCCATCTAGTCTGCTCAGGTTTTCTACCCCACTATCAATTTATCTTGTTAAGGTGACTATACTGTCTATCCCATGACTGTTTGAATTCACTGACCATCTTGGCTGCCACTACCTCCGGTGGCAGACTGTTCCAAGTGTCCACCACCCTCTCCATGAAAAAGTACTTCCTAACATTTGTTTTGAATTTACCTCCCACCAGGTGCATGGTGTGTCCTCTAGTACATGCAGTTCTGTTTTCCCAGAAGAGGTTCCTGGTTTGTATTGTGTTGATCCCTTTAACAAATTTAAAAGTCTCAATCATGTCTCCTTTGTTCCTCTTCTGCTCAACGGAGAATAGATTTAGCTGGCCTAGCCTAGCTTCGTAAGTGTCATGCTGCCAACCCTGCACCATTTTGGTGACACATCTCTGCACAGTTTCTAGACAGTCTATGTTCTTTTTTAGGTGAGGTCTCCAGAACTGCACACAGTACTCCAAGTGAGGACTCACCAGGGACCTGTACAGTGGGAGGATTACATCATGCTTCCTACTGCTAATACCCCTACCAATACATCCGAGGATGCTGCTTGCCTTTGGTGCCACCTTTTCACATTATTTCCCTACTTTTAAATCGTTTGAGATCATGACACCAAGATCCCATTCCAGCTTTGTTTCTTCTAGTAGCGTCCCCTCCAGAACATACTTCGTGCATGGGTTCCTTCTACTCAAGTGCATGATTTCACTTTTTTTGGCACTGAATCTCGACTGCCAGTTCCTGGACCATTCCTCTAGCATTCTGAGATCTGTCTCCATTTCTGTGATCCCAGAAAGCAAGTACCATGCTAAAAGTGCTACAGCAAATTGTCATTCACTATGGACAACCCCCCCAAAGAATCCATTCTGATCGAGGGAGAGACTTTGAAAACAGACTAGTCAAAGAGT
The DNA here is from genome assembly GCA_016271365.2 of Neoceratodus forsteri. NCBI lineage: Eukaryota > Metazoa > Chordata > Ceratodontiformes > Ceratodontidae > Neoceratodus > Neoceratodus forsteri. The sequence goes on from CM057451.1 coordinate 767,446,291, forward strand.
TTCTTGCTGCATATGGTATCAAAAAGTCTTGCACCATGCCATACCACCCACAAGGGGACCCTCAACCTGAACATTTCAACAGAATTCTAGTGGACATGTTGGGCACTGTAGACTCTGAACGAAGTCGAACTGGAGCCAAACAGTGAGATATTTGGTGCATGCATATTTATTTATTTAACATTCTTTAGGAGTTACAACCTTTGAGTCAGGGACTTGTTTACAAAGGCTCCTCATCAGAGAAAAGGAGCAGACATACAGTGCACATAGTAAACATAGCGTGGAGTGAGTTACTAGGTTAGTCATAGAATGCAATTTCTATAGGTATACAGTATTACACCAAAGGTTGAATGGTTTACACAGGAATCAGTAGTAATTTTACAATATTGCACTGACTTGCTTTGAGGAGTACTACTTTGTCTATACAGTGAAGTGGAGAACTAGCATGGTAACAGGTGCAAGCAGCCTATGGAGGCATTGTCAAGAGGATGTTATAGTGGGCATCAGATGATAGACCACTAGAGTAGGAGATTATCTGCAGTGGTAGGCATCACAAGTAAGGCATACCAAGGAATAATAGATTTAGGATGCTGATTTATGGCCTGAGCATAGTAAATGGTGAGTACTACCACCGCACCACAGCAACACTAGCCAGTGGGAACTCAGCGGTGGGCTGACATGTCATAACCTAACTAGGTGGTACATTGACAGTGCCATGAGGCAATTATATGTTCTTTGAGTGCTAACTTGAAGGGACCTAGATTGGAGATGGAGGAGGTATCAGAGGGAAGTTCATTTTACAAATCTGGTGCCCTGTAGGGGAAGGACCTACCAATGCCTGCCCTTGAACGGGGCTGCTTCAGCTCCCCCATGGTCGGCCGGCACCCAGTCAGCCACCGACTGAGACCAGGATGCCTGCCTGCAGCTCCTTGGAAGCTGCCTGCCCTTGAACGGGGCTGTTTCAGCTCCCCCATGGTGGGCCAGCACCCAGCCAGCCACCGACCGAGGCCAGGACGCCCACCTGCAGCTCCTTGGAAGCTGCCTGCCCTTGAGCAGGGCTGCTTCAGCTCCCCCACAATGGGCTGGCACCCAACCAACCACCGACCATGGCCAGGACGCCCGCCTGCAGCTCCTTGAAAGCTGCCTGCCCTTGAACAAGGCTGCTTCAGCTCCCCCACGGTGGGCCAGCACACCGACCGAGACCAGGACGCCCACCTGCAGCTTCTTGAAACCTGCCTGCCCTTGAACGGGGCTGCTTCAGCTCCTCCACGGTTGTCCGGCACCCAGCCAGCCACCAACCGAGACCAGGACACCCGCCTGCAGCTCCTTGGAAGGTACGGGACAGCGCAGCCAATCGGAACATGGGTGCTTCCAGCAAACCCACTCTGATTGGCCAGGACTTTTCAGCCACCTGGCACTTTTTACAAATAGATTTTCAATAGAACTAAACACATTTCAACAGTGTAATAGAAGGTTTTTTTTTTGTTTTTTTTAACTGGCTAGTTTTCCACTAGCAGGTTATACAGACCTGCCACTAGAGGGATTCTTGGTCTTTCTACACAAATCACTGTACTCAATCGTGGGCAATATGGCCTGCATTATCATTCTACTTCTAATCCTGGCAAAAATTATGACTCATAAAGCACCGATTCATGCTGAGTCAGAAGTCATCCCAGCCTGGGAACCCACAATCATAGTTCCAGCTGCATCTTCATATTGCTTCCCTACTCTTAATCTGTTGGGTTTTCATTTTAATTCTCATCCCTCTCCTCTGGCCCTCCTCTCTTCACCAACGTCTTTCCGTGCACTTCCCCTGCTAGCCTTGAACAGCCATGTCAGCATCTCCTATGCCCTGGCTAGACATACCTCAATGACTGAACACCACACAAGAACCCATACGAAAAGAGCCCACTTCTACCTGATAAATGCCCTCAAGAAAATGTTTCTAATTCTCCTTTTCTGTTCAGGCAATGTCGAACTAAATCCAGATCTCCCAACTCAAATCACTTCTCCATCAGAGTTTACAGCTGCTCCTGGGATGAAACGGATGATAGTCAATATTCTAGGCCTGCTCAAAAAACTTGAACATCTTCAATTTTGGGCAGCCCACACTGACCCAGATTTGATTTTAATTACCGAGTCATGGTTAAAAATGGTTAGGAGGCAGTATAGCGCAGTGGTCTAAGGCTCTGAGCTGCAAATCTGGTGACATCCAGCAGACCAAACCTGGGGTTTGAATCCCACAGCTTCCACTTGCATACTGTGTGACCCTGAGCAAGTCACTTAACCTCCTTGTGCTCCCAGGTCGCTCCTGTAAAAAAGCTTTCAGCTTAGTGTGCTATACCTGGTTAAACAACTAAATAAAAAAAAAAAAAAGACCAACACTGATCCACAAATTACTATATCGTGCTTCAAGTTCTTTAGGGCTGATAGGGATTCGATGGGGGGGGAGTGGTTGTATACGCCAAATCAAAATTTGATGTTAGCAGCGTTTCCTGTAAAACTAAGCATAAGGAATACGAGATTGTCTCGCTTAAACTTCACCTTCCAGCCTCAGAGTACATCACAATCATTGGTGGCTATAGACCCCGTCAGGAGGCACAGAAATTCTTAACATGTTGAAATCCATAACTTTGGCTGCTAACACGGAAACAATAATCTTAGGGGACTTCAATATGGATTGGCTCACTGCTAAATCCCCCTAAAAGCCATCTGTGATGAGCTGGGTCTTACACAGATAGTAACTGAACCCACAAGAATCAATGCTTCTAACTCTGCCAACAGCTCACTCTTAGATGTCATCTTAACTTCGCATCCCCATAAAATCTTACATTTTGCAGTTTTCCATAATGACATGAGCAACCACAGTATCGTTGTATGTACAAGATTCCAATCTAAATCCCAGCAGCACCCTAAATTCAGAATCAAACACTCATTCCGTAAATTCAACTCAGTAAACTTCCTAACCGATCTAGCTACGATCAGGTGGCAAGACCTATATCTTGCCAAATCTGCTGATGCCGCCATCTCTGTCCTAAATGACAACCTCACCACCCTAATTAACAAGCATGCTCCTCTTATTAAAATGAGGGTGCGGAAAATCTCGCATCCGTGGTTCACCTAAGAGCTCAAATCTGCACTTACCAATAGAGACAAGCTTTGGGCTAGGGCCAGGCACACAAAGGACCCGACAGACTGGCAGGCGTTTAGAACTGCCAGAAATGCCTGTGTTAAAAGTGTACATGTTACTAAAGCAAACTTTTACATCTCCACTCTGGAGCAGGCCAAAGGGAACTCCCAAAAAATCTGGAAGACACTGAGATCCATTGAAGGCCAATCTGCTGCTTCCTCCCTTCCCACCAAGATTCTGGCCAAGGACGGGATGGTTGAAAATAAACTGAGAATCCTCGAAGAACTTAACCTTCACTTTGCCACTGTCAGGTTGGCATTCGACTCCTCCCCATATGCTAGCCATGTGAATAGCAACACTAGCCCAGATACTACACATGCTACTCCACCTCATCCCTTCCAGTTGTGCCTGTTTAGCTACAAAGAAGTCGAAGACATAATTCTTAGCCTTGACACCAAGAAAAGTGCAGGGGACAATGGCTTTGAATCATTTTTCTTGAGGTTAGGCTATACCCAGCTCACAGCCCCTATCCTTCACATCTTCAACCTCTCTATTACCACAGCCACTGTTCCATCCTGCTGGAAATCTGTCCATACTCTTCCTCTCTTCAAATAAGGAGATCCTTGTGACTTTAACAACTACCGTCCTATCTCTATCTTGCCCGTTCTCTCCAAAGTGCTGGAAACACTTATATACAACTAACTAAAAAATCACCTCAAAGCACACTCACTCCTAAACCTGGCCCAATCTGGCTTCAGGTTGAAGCACAGTACCATCTCAGCCTTGGCTAAAGTCTCTAAAGACTGGGTCCATGCTATGGACACCAAGAAGGTTACTGGTGCAGTCTTTCTAGACCTCAGTAAGGCCTTCAACATTGTAGACCATTACCTCCTAATCACCTGTCTTGCCTACATAGGTGCCACTCCACTTACCTTACAGTGGTTTAACAGTTATCTCACAGGAAGGATACAAAAAGTCAAAGCTGATGGCCTACTATCTGCCCCCCTTCCAATTTCCAGAGGAGTCCCTCAAGGCTCCATCCTAAGACTAATCCTTTTTTCCTGTACATCAACAACCTTGACCTCCACATAAAGAACTCTAGCATACATTTCTTTGCGGACGATATGGTTTTGTACGCATCAGGCTCATCCTTAACTGAAGTCAGGGAAGCACTCCAAGCTGACTTTATCCAGTTAGAAAGCAACCTTATCAATGCCAAGCTTCTCTCAAATGTCAAAACAACCAAGACAATGATTTTCTCGAGACTTGCCTTGTCTGGTGCCCTACCTACCCCACCTAAAAACTTCATAGTTACCTCCCTAGGTGAACCCTTGGAAGTCATACCTAAATTTAAATATCTAGGTATGTGGATAGACAACAAGCTTTCCTTCAACGACCATATTGAGGATCTATCAAAGAGGCTTAAAGCACGCTTGGGTGTCTTCAGAAATAGGACCCTTTTCTCTCGTGACCCACAAAGACTTGTCCAAGCAACATTCCTTCCCTTGCTTGACTACGAGACATTATCTTTATCTCCTCCCCAACCTTGAGCCTATCTAAACTGGACGTACTCTATCACGTGCTCTTCACTTCATTACTAACTCTGCGTACAGGACTCACCACTGTGATCTTTATGCAGCAGTTGGGTGGACCTCTCTTGCCACCAGACGCCTCCTGCATGCTGGCATTTGGACCCTCAAATTACTACTCCACAAGCTGCCTGTCTAGTTAACGTCTCTCATACACATCTCGCATAGCTCCTACTCCCTAAGGAAATCTGACCTTATCCTACTAGATGTTCCCAGGACACGTACCACAGCTGGCCAAAGAGCTGTCTCATATGCCCTCCCAAACATTTGGAATCAACTACAAGCCATGCTGAAGCTAACCAGCATTGTATCAAGTAACTTCTGCAAAACACTAGCTATCTCTAAATTAAAAGACATATGTAGGTGCTACTAGGGCCCCAATGCCAAGTCAACTTCCTAGGTACCAACTGGCCCTCTACTTATTAAGCTGAAATGTGTTGCATAATTTAGGGCAAAGTTAAAGCTGGAATGTACTGCACATATAGCATAAGGACTTCTATTGTGTATACCTCTTGTATTATATATTTTTTTTCTTTGTTGTTCTACATTTTATACAGTATCTCCTGTCTATGTAATTGCAAACTGTATGTGTATGTACCTCAGGACCTCCTTGTGAATGAGCTTGCTCAACGGAATCTTTCTTGCAATGAACTTGAACTTGAATACATCCATGGATGCTGCTTGCCTTTCGTGCCTTTAATTGTACTGTACTAAAATGACGCCACCCAGAGGTCACCTTTCTACCTAATGTTTGGGAGAGAAGCCTGCCTACCTCTCGATTTATGTTTTGGGGTCTCAGCCAATGGAGCTTCTGCAAAACGTACTTAAAGTACACAAGACGATTATGGCAAAAGTTGCTAGAAGCCTACCAACTGGCCTCTGAAGCTGCAGCAAAAAACAGTCAAGCGAATTATACTAGATATGACACCTGAGTTTGCCACCAAGTACTGTAAGTGGAAGATCGTGTTCTTCTGGAAATATGAATCTACAAGGAAAGCACAAGATACAAGACCATTGGGTGCCAGAAGCCTATATAGTGATGGAACAAATGTCCGACCTTCCAGCCTACAAAATCCACCCAGAACATGGCAGAGGCCCAGAAAAGACAGTGCATGGAAACCATCTGCTACCTATTGGAGAAATTGCATCTGACCCACCATCAGAACGTGAATACCCAGTGGCGAGGAGACCAAAAACCAGAAGCCAAATCTCCCAGAAGTGAAACAAAAGACTCCAGCTTGATTCTAGTACCTAAACTACAGCAACTGCACCAGAGCATATGCTTGGTCTGTCAGACGAAAGTGATGATAAAGTGTCCTATTGCCAGCAAGTGCCCAGTCTGATTCAATGTGCTCCCAGCAACGTGCTCCCACTCTTCCATACAGATGTACGCAGATGACACTGTCCTATACACCTCTGGTCCCACAACACTCAGTGTAGCAACCCACATCCAGGAAGATTTCAATGCCATCCAGAACTGGTTCAGGTCTAACCAGCTATTTCTTAATTCTAAAAAAAAGTATCGCTAACTTTTGTCTCTCTACAAAGACTCTCTCGACAAGCCCCCAGCCCCCCTTTCAAAACCTTGGATGGGACTCCCCTGGAAAACTGTACGAGCTTCAGATATCTGGGCGTCTGGCTAGATCAACATCTAGATTTCTCAGCTCACATCACTTCTCTACACAAGCGGCTGCTCCCCAAACTTGGCGTACTACACTGTAACAAAAGCTGCCTCCCCACACAGACAAGGCACGCCACTGTACAAAAAATTATCCTTCCCGTACTCGACTACGGTGATATAGTTTACTCCAACGCCCCCAGGTCCGCCCTAGCCAGCGTAGACACCCTGTTCCACTCCTTCTGCCGTTTCATCCTCGACTGCCCCCAATGAACACACCACTGCAACCTCTACAGCTCATTAACCCTGCCATCCCTCCATGACCGCAGACAAACTAACTGTGCTAGGTTCACTGCCAAATATTGGTCCCACTCCCTTCCCCCCTACCTGACCTCTGTCCTCTCCCAACAACCTTCACCTGCATACTCCCTTAGGAGTACGGACCTAAGACTGCTTCATGTCCCGTTTATGTGCACATCCAAAGGCCAGGCCACTTTTAATTACCGCATTCCTCAGACCTGGAACGCCCTACCTGCCCCCATTAGACACACTCCAAACCCCTCCCTATGCAACCGATTACTCAGAGCACACTTCACCTCCAGTTGCTCCTGTTTCAACTAAAAAAAAAAATTTTTCAAATGTCACGCTGTTAAAAACTAAAAAGTATTGTACAGTACTCTACCCTCAGTGTCGTTACAATGAATGTATGTATCCTACCCTTGACTGCAATTTTTCCTCCCAAATTTTTCTCCAAATTGTTAATGTACAAGCCTTTGCTCATTTCTGTACTGTCTAAGCATTTCCAACTATGTATGTGGGTCACGGCCCCCAGGTTGCATCTGGAATCGAGCATGTTGCTCAGTATGTTTTCCTGGTAAAACTCGTAAATAAATAAATAAACTTAAGAAACTCATACCCGTCCACAAGTGCCTCCCCTGTTGAGGACTCTGTGACTACAGAGCCAAATATATTGATTGAACCCTGAAGCTGCCCCTTTTGAACTGGAAGAAAGGCCCATTGAGCAACCTGTACATGGAGACCATGATGGACAATGCGATGGAATCAAATTGTGGTGAGCAAATTCCTGAGACTGATGCAATTGCTGATATTCCAGACAAGACCCTGTGCTGGTCACAGTGCTGGAAGAAGGGAGTGCATACCCTGTTCCTGAGGAAGATACAGTGTTGCCTAGAAGGTCTGGACAAGAACCCAAACATATAATTAAGCTCAGTTATGACACCTTGGGTGTCTCCTCAGATACCCCCTTCATGTGGTTCACAAACACATTGTCCCTGTGATATACCCCCCAATGTGTTGCACAATGGATGATGGGAAACTGCATGTGTATGCCAATAACTACTGTTGCTAGATAGGTTCCAGCTGTCTAGCCAGAAAATGCTCATTATGTCAAGAACTGTTCATAGTGTATATATATATATATATATGTAAACAGTGCTTCAGATAACTCATATTTGGACTTATTTTACATCCAAAAATCAGCTAAAAATGTCCCAAAATGCACTGTCTGGATTCACTGATGTCCAGTAATATTTCTGTAGTTTAATGCTGATGCCTGGTTTTTATAGTGTGGACGTCATCATTTGTTTTATTCTTGCCACTTGCCAACAAGCTGACAAGGGCTTTGGAGTAGTCTAGCCCCGCCTCCCCCACCAGCCAGCTCACCAGTCCACCAATCGCCAGCAGCGTGTATGTATATTGTGTATGCATAATCAAAGTCCCTCATTTGGCGCCAAAGTCTTAGTAGTCACATTGAGGTGGGCTAGAGAGAGAGAGAGAGGGAGGATGACGTGATGGAGAATGGAAAAAGTAGGCCTGGATGAGCCAGCTAGCAGAGCTTAGATTAGATTAAGTTTTTCCAAGCTACGCGATGGTAGTCATGGTGGACATGAATCATTAATCTCATCTGAGATACTGAACCAGTTGGTTGCCATTGCTGACCGTGTGTACTGAGAAGGTCTGGAGTGTGGTGGTGCTGGTGCATCCATGCATCGTGGTGGAGTCGGGAGAGGTCCTGACCATCCTGTCCTGGACTAGGATCTGATCAGAGAGACTACTAGTAGGGAGCAATTTGAGCAAGGACAGGAGCATTAAGTGATCCACTGGGACTGCCTGGACTGGATCATAGGAGGACTCCGAGGAGGTGTGTACAGTGTATTAATCGTGTGTGTGGAGTGTGTGGAATGGTCCACACCATCCTAGACTGTAGTATCCAGAGGGAAAGCCTAAGGGGATCATTATCAGATGCACACACTCACACACGGACTGGGAGTCAGGAGTCGGGGGTGTGCGAACCTGTGGTTTGGACATGTGGGTTTGATAGTTCAATCGTGTGTAGGCTAGGTAGGCAGTGGCTATGCCTAGGCCTCATATCTGCCAGCCTGAGGGGTTGAGAGATGGAGAAGGAGTGACGAGCGAGTCTCAGTCTAAAGTCAGTCAGACTCTCACATCACAGGTGGCCGGCAGCCTTATTGAATTAAATTTGTAAAAGGCCTGGGCCTGTGTCGCATGGAAAGAAATATTGCGTGGAGGAAGCCAGCAGCCAAGGGGGGGTGCGGGGTGAGCATTGGCCTGAAACTGAGTAGAGAACACACAATGTCGGCTTTCAATGCAGACGTCAATAGGAGGAAATTTTACTTTTGTTTACGTCATTCCAGCACTCACTGGCAATGGCAATTTGGCAAACCTATTTGTAGGATTTGAGTATTTTTAACATTTTAGGTGGGCCGTGGCATTTTCTATCCTGGGAGTAGGAGGAGGAATGGAAGTAAGCTGTTGTTGATTAACTAGAATCTGCAGGCAAAGCTTATCAATCAGGTAAGGACATGGCCAGACTGTTTCTATGTTTCCAGACTCAGTCAGTGCTGCCCCCGGCCATGTAATATGGCTGACTCCTCTGTCCTCTGTCCTCCCTGCTGCTCACATTCCTAGGGACCAAGTAACATCCAATTCCATTTGCCCCTGTCTGTGATTGTGATGTGAACTGATTGTCTGTGTGTGCCAGTCTGGGGGAGTGGGTGTTGTTGTATCACTCCAAAGTTTTGAAACATAAGAATCTACTGGGCGCTGCAAACAGCAAGGGCTGGTGCTGCTGAATAAATTATCCTTTACTAAGAAAACAGCAGTGTTTGCGTCATATATGAGGAGGTGTGTGTGCACTTGCTTTTTGCTATAGTCTGTACACTTATTTCAAGTTGCACCATGTTCCCTGAGCTGGTTCTTCATTGACTGCATGAAAAACTTTGGTTTTGAATTGTTAACCAAGGCTGAAAGCACATTTTGCAGTTTTTGATTGTCTGTGTGTGCCAGTCGGGGGGGGGGGTGTATCACTCCAAGTCTTGAAATGAAAAACTTTGGTTTTGATGCATACAATCACAATGTCAGTGTGAAGCATCTTGCATTGGTTGCAGATGTAATAGCCCATGCAGAGTAGCACTAGTAGAGTGGTTTCATACGAGGTGGCAGCCTCTGCTCAGCACCCTCCACAACCATAATAACACAGCACAGCAGGATCACGTGATGAGCTAGAGGAGAGAGGATGTCCTGAGTGTTGCTCCTGGGCCCTTGTCATACTATTTCACTTTTCTAAATCTATTTCGGGCTCCTCTTGGCAGTTTAATACCTATATTGGTTCTCTAAGACTCTCTGTTTAGTTTTAAGGCGAACAGTGTAGATCACACTATTTACCTGGTTTTGTGAAGTGCAGTGAAGGCTGGATCGCATGGCCGAGATGGAGTGTGGAAATCCAGAGCCCTTGTCTGCTCATGTTCCGGCAGTGAAACGTCTGAAACCCCTCTCACCCGTACCTGAGGATCAAGATGATGAAGTGAGAGTGGAGGGGGGCGATAAAGCAAACTCGGATGACATCCTTGAAATCAAACAAATGCTACAGGGTTTGTTGGCGGACTTTTCTCAGTGAAACCGACTCTCAATGCCCTGCCAAGGAGGATGGGCGATCTAGAGGCCAGGGTCTCATCGCAAGAAAAGAAAACCACGACAACTGATCAAGAAGTGGTCACCCTGCGTAAGCAGGTCAAAAAGCTAGAAGATCATATTGAGGATCAGGAATCGCATAGTAGGAGAAATAATTTAATCATGGCTGGGCTTCCTGAGAGAGATGGAGGGGACGGACTGTGTATCTTTTCTTCAGGATCTGCTCTTTAAAATACTAGGCCCGACTCCATATGGGGACGCATACAACCTCGAAAGAGCACACCGAGCCCTTAGAGAGATCCCCCCAGGAGCTCGCCTGCGTGTACTAATAATGAGATTCCTAAACTACAAGGAAAAGGCTTTTGTTCTTAGTAAAGCCAAGCAATCAAAAAACTTACAATGGAACGGGGCGACTCTTTGGTTGTTCCAGGACCAGACCCCATCTGTTCGAGATCACCTGAAAGAGTATTCGGAAATTAAAAAGAAGCTATACTTAGCTGGGATCAAGTTTCGGATGCAGTATCTGGCGATACTGATAGCGAAACTCCAAGCTGGAGACAAAAAATACTTAACAGTGCGAGATGCTTTGGATGACTTAAGGTTTGAGCTTCCATCACTATTCAAGTTTCCGACCTGACTTTTCTATTTTTGAAAAATGGGAGTTCTAACCCGATTTTGGATATGAAGATTTGAGAGGTGGAAATAATCTGCGTGGACTGAATCAGTTTAAGATTTTCTAAAATATAAATAATCTGTTGATTACATTTGGCATGCAACCTATAGTTGTGTTATCAGGGTGTAATAGGGGACTTAGTGGGAGAAAAGAGAAATGAAGTGCTGCATGGAGGTGTTTGGCCATGTTTAACAGAGTGAGCTAGGATGGGTGACTCTGCCTCTCCGTGTAATTTTGGGTTGCAGTAATGGGATCAGTGGGAGGTGCCACTAGAGGACAGATATGTTATTTCATAGGCAATCCAATGGTTTTAAGGTGGGGGGTTTAGGCCCCCTCCAAATGCTGTGGGGAATACGCCATATTTAGTCCCTGTTTCCACCTGTTAGACAGTTTCGGTATCCTATCAGATGATGGAGAAACCGGCGCTCTAAAGCTTGTTAGCAGCAAGAGGATTTCCGAATATCGATTTATAGGGGGAAAGGAGACAATGGCTTATGCTCACTTAGTTGGGGTGATTAGCGAGCAATTTTTGTTTTTTCTTTTTTTTTATGTAGGCTAGTGCTGTCCTCCACCAGACCAAATCATAGTACTGGGGGCAGTTTATTTGGTGGGGAAGAGGAGAAGAGGATTTTAGGCTCATTGCAGGATCGGAGGGGGAGGAATGGGTCTTCCTTGCACAACATGAAAATCAAAAGCTACACCACAAATGAGGTGGCTAACCTATGCAATACAGAAGTCCAAAGAAGCAGTAGTGTGAAAAAGATCTACTGTGCACTATAATAACTAATTTAAAGCAAAACTCTACTGAGTACTCGTAAAGTGCACATAGAAATGTAACCAGGCAGGAGTTCAGTAAAACACCCCTTTCTTGAAAGACTACTGGGCTAGTTTCCCCTTCTTATACTATTTTTTATGATTTTCTCTTTTATTATTGCTCTGGTTCCCTTCCTCTGCTCAGTCGTTATTGAGGAGAGAGATGGAACGTGTGGGTGTCTCCACGAGTCTGCTGTTTTTGCATTCTACTAAGTGACTCGGATGGGGAGGAGATATCCAGAGTGGCATTTAAAAGTAAAGGCTGGGGAAGGATTTTGATAAAGGGGTTTTGATGGAGATGGGGAGGGGGTCTTCTGATGCCCTGGAGAAACTGAATGAGGGGGCACTGCATGGTGATAACTGAATGGATGGGATTACCTTTAATAACTGTTATGAGCTTCATGATGGGACCGGGAGGCTGAGGGGCATTCAGAAAACTGCTCATTCATGGATCGCTATTTTTTAGGAGAGCGATCATTGGATCAGGGATTTGTGTCGTGGGGGTGGGGGGAAGGAAAAGAGAGAGAGTCCATTGGCTATAAACAATGCAGTGGCAGATCCTGTCAAGGTGATGGTTAGGGGAGTATTCATGTACAGTGTTAAATGTTAAAATCATTTCTTGAAATGTTAAAGGCCTTAGGGGTAGGCGAAAAAGGCTGGCAATTTTGAGACATAGTCAATGAATGGGGGCCCAAGTCACGACTTTACAGGAGACTCATCTTCTGACTGAGGAACTGAATCTTTTGAAAAAAAACTATGGGTGGGTCAGGTGTTTGGAGTGGGAAGCACAACTGCTTGGGGGGGTAGCTATTCTTGTGGGGAAAGCTTGCCCCTATACGGTAAATAGGGTGGTGACAAGAGAGGATAATAGAGGGATTTTTCTTTCAGGCTCTGTCTTGGGCTCAGACCTGTCAATTGCCTCCATTTATGGTCCAACACCCTCCAATTCGGACTTTTTCACTTCATTAGAGGCAGATGCAGTGGTGCTGCCAGCACACCCCATTATATTAGCAGGGGACTGGAACCTGTGCCTAAATAGCTGGGAGGACAGGAATCCACCTTCTAAAAAAACCCTATCCAGGGCGCAGGAGGCCCTGGGTCATTTTTTAAAGGACATGGCACTGGTGGACCCCACTCAGATCCATAACCAGGTACCCAACAGTATTACTTTCTTCTCCGGGGCACACAAAACTCACTCCAGGATTGATTTTTTCCTGGTTAACAAGGAAGCATTGGTGGCAATTAAGGAAATGGTTACTTATAGTAGAATCCTGTCTGATCACTCCATAATCCAGATGACATGGGAGTTAAATGCTTCTCTGGCTAAGCCATTTAGATGGAGATTGGATGAATCTCTACTGACTGATATTAAAATGCAGGGAAAGTTAGAAGATGCTCTCAAAGAGATCATCCAAATCCAACTACCAACATTACAGGATGAACAATTAGCTGGGCCAGCCTGTAAAGTTCTTTATTCGGGAGTAGCTCAAAGATATGCAGTGAGAAGAAATGGACTAAGATAGGCCTGAGAGGAGTTTATCTTAGAGCAGGGGTTCTCAAATGGTGAGGCCAGCCTCCCTGGGGAGGCCCCAACCTGTTCCAAGGGAGGCTCAAGCAAGTCTGAAAAAGTACTGTATTTAAATTTTTAGTTTTATATATTTTGTGTGAAGAGATGAAGCAAACTGAAAGAGGATAATAGTAGGTGAATTTTATGTATTTATTTACTAATAGGTGACAAGGGTAGGTAAATAGGCCAAGGCTCATTTCAGGTGTACCCGGGAAGAGTAGGAGTGAATACATTTAAAAGGTAACTGCAAAACAATCAAGAAATACACAATGAACAATAGTGCAAACAAATGTGAACAATAAATTAATAATGAATAGTGGTAATTGATCAATTTGTAAACTGATGACAGAACAGCCCAAATACAAGGGCTGAACATAGAAGTGCTAAGAGCAATAGCAGGAAGGAGCAAAGTAATCCCTGAGAAGTTGCTTAGGAGCAGGGAAGGAGGGGGAGAGGCAAAGTATGTAGGAAGGTTATTTCATATAGAGAGGAAACAGAGCAAGTAGTCTGACCCATGAAGGTAAGGCAACAAGGGGTAACAATGGTTCAAGAATGAAAATAGTAGAGCAAGTAGGCTGGCCTGTTGGGCGGGGGTTACAATAAGCTGAATAATAATATTTGTTTTATTTATTTATTATTCAGATAACACCTTTGAGCACATGAGCTCTTTTTCAAAGGTTCCATGTCAGTATAAGACAAACAGCTGAATGTGAGCCAAGAACTCAAAGGGGTTTCAATGTATTCATGGTGTACTGCGCAAAGTACAATATGTTATTTTTCTTTGGGGAGGCCCAAGATTATTTCAAGTTTTTGGGGGAGGCTCAAAATCTTTTCCATGGATTTGGGGAGGCTCACTGTGACAAAGTCTGAGAACTATTGTCTTAGAGGCTATAGATTCCCTTGCTCCCTTAGAAGGGTCATCTACAGAACTAGATGCTGAATTCAAAGACCTTAGGGATGAGATGGCAGAACTTATTTATGGCAAGGTGGATTATTGGTTGGAGAAAATCCAAGCTAAATACCTAATGTGGTGGGGGTGCCTGGCCACCTCCTAGCAGCTAGGGTGAGAGAATGGGAGGCAGCACAAACAGTAAACTTAATCAAAGTGGAAGGGGAAACAATAACTGACCCTCAAGAAATGGCTGATGCTTTTGCATCTCACTATAATGGGATCTACCAAGGGGGAGTGACTGGCAATGAGGCAGAAATTCAGGCATTTCTTGATAATATACCTCTTCCTGTTCTTGACTCAGCTCAGGTAAGGGGGCTAGCAGCTCCAATAAGTGAGGGGGGAAATTTTAGAGGTGGTTAAATCACTGCCAAGTGGTAAAACTCCTGGGCCTGATGGCCTCACAGCCAAGTTTTACAAATTACATATTTTAACTATACTTCCTCTCCTAAAATATATTTTTACTAGGATAATGCAAACAGAAGTGGCTCATCCCCCACTTTACCAAGCATATATTACCCTCATCCCAAAACCGGACAAGCCAAAGGAGCTTTCGGAGAGCTATAGACCGAGAGCGTTGATGAATAAGGATATTAAGATTTTGAAGAGGATTCTGGCTAATAGAATTTTGAAAGTTGCTCCAAGTTTAATTAGTCAGGAACAGGTAAGGTTTATGCCAGGCAGGGGGGCACATGATGCACTAAGGAAGCTTCGCCATATCTTAAACTACACGCTGGACTCTCAGATGCCTATGGCGCTTGATCTCCTTAGATGCTGAGAAGGCCTTTGACAGGGTCTTCCATGCCTTTCTTTTTGCCATCATGGAGAGGATGTGATTCCCAGAGGGCCTTCTTAGGGGAATCAAAAATTTATCTGCAGCCCCCACTGCCAGGGTGTTATGTAATGGATACTTATCACAAGAAATCAAATTAGCAAATGGGACCAGACAAGGATGCCCTCTTTCTCCTATTTTGTTCAACATTTATTTAGAACCCCTACTAAGGGCACTCAACTTAGATCCTAGGATCCAGGGGTTAAAAATTTGGGGAGAAGACCTCAAATTTTCGTTTTTTGCAGATGACATACTTTTACATTTACAGGACCCAGCTGAGGGCTTTAGACAGACACTGGGAATTATACAACAGTACTCAGCAGTATCAAACTATAAACTGAACTTGAACAAAACACAAATTCTCCCTCTTACACCACAAACTTTTAGGGCAGACTTCGAGCCACTACAGATCCACTGGGCTCCTAAATTAACTAAATACCTGGGTATATGGATTACTCCTAATATAGAGGAGGGAGCGGAGGTTAATCTGGAAAAACTTGTAGCCGTAATCAGAGGAGACATGCTCAGATGGAATAAACTTCCACTGAATTTTACAGCCAGGTTAGGATTGGTTAAAATGAACTTACTACCTAGACTGTTGTACCCGATTCACTTAGCACCATATATTTTCCCTAATTCCTGGTTTATCAAAATTAGAAAGTTGTTTTCTGAATTTTTATGGCATTCTAAGCCCACCGGGAAAAAGCATTCTGTCTTACGTCTTCCACAAGACATAGAGGGCTTCAAGCTACCGGATCTCCAACTATATTATGTGGCAGGACAGATAAGGTTAATGGGGTTGTGGAATGGACATAGAGTGGGGGAGAAATATGTGCCAACCTGGCTTCAAATAGAGAGGCAGATACCAAAAGACTTCGGAGCCTCCCCAGAAGCGTTACTCTTCTCTCACCCAGAAAAGCTCCCTAAAAAGGAAAGTTGACTCCAATAGGTAAAACAGCAAATGCTTGGTAGTCCTTCCTAATACTGGCACAGAGAAAGGGGCAAGAGAAAGCTTGGGATCAACCAATATTGGGCAACCCGAATTTCCGATTAGGAGGCCAAATTATTACATAACAATGGGCCAGCCAGCTATGGGGCCTTAAACTCTCTGACTTTATAAATGAGGATAGAGTAGTTCTTCCATCTCAGTGTGAGGTACTGCATTTTTTTAAGAAGATGCAGCTTATTAGTTTGTTGCATAGGGTGAAGAGAGGGATGGCGGATCCCCAGGAGACTGGGTTCACTTGGGAGAAATTAAAGGAGGCAGATCTTACAAACAAGCCCATCTCGCAGGTTTACAGGGTGCTTTTGAACTTTATGGGCCCAGGCTCCTCAATTCAAATTCCATACTGGGATAAGATCATGTCTCCCCTAAGCCCTAACTGGAAGATTGTCTGGAAGAGCTGTAAATATATATCCATACGTAAACTCAAGAATATGCAGTTATTTATCTCTTCTAATATGTACTATACTTCGGCTATGTTATGTACGAGAAACCTCAGACAGACAGACCTATGCTTTAGATGTGGTGAGAAGCAAGGGGATATCCTGAGTGTGATGTGGGATTGTTCTAAAATCCAGCCCCTGTGGATCAAAATTAAACAAAACATGGACTCCATATTAGACTTTTCGGAGCTCATACTACCTATGACCTGTGTGCTGGAGGACCTGACTCAGGTTTCAGGGGTCATAGCCAAATACCACCTTATTTTACTCACAGCCCTTGTCAAATCTTTTGTCCTAAAGCACTGGAAAGATGACCTTATTTATACATATGGTCAGTGGGTGGGGGATCTTCTGAGAACCCTGAGGATGATATGGAGGCAGATGCTGGGCGAGGGTAAGATCGGGCTGTATAATAAAAGGTGGTTGGCTTTGGAAGCAGTTTATTCCATACAACTTGAAAATGCCCAGAGCAGGGGTCTGTCTGTCGGGGTGAGATCAGCAGATGAATAATGGTCTGAATTTTGGCTTACTTGTTATGTTTGTTTCTCAAGAATATGTAACTACTTTCAACTATTTCTATGGTTTATAAATAGTCATGGAATATAATGATCTGCTGATTAAGAAAGGGTGGGGGGACTCTCTTTTTTTTCCAGGGGACACAGCTGCGTCTTTCTTGTCTTACCTTATTAGTAGTAGTTATGATAAGCCAAATACATTTTGGGATGGCCAACCATTTATCCTATTTTGTAACCTTGGGTTAGATTTTGGCCTATCCTATCTTCCAGGTTGGACAAGGGTCAGGTAATTGTTAGATGTACAGGATTCTCTACTGCAGCTGTGTATTTTCATAGATATTGTTGTACATAGTATCCACAGCCAGTTTAGGGCTGGGGTGCCAGGGTTATGCCTTGGTATACATGTGCATAGGTCTTCTTGTGTTTTGTTTCTGATGTGTATCAAAAAAATCTAATAAACATGTTTAAAAAAAAAAAGAAGCACAGCACAGAACTATCTCTATGAAAACTTAATACAGTTCCCTTTTCCCTAATGGAGGCAGCATAGCATCTGACTGGCCGGCAGTGAGCTGACTGAAGGAGTCACACACCAGTAGAAGAAGTCAAGCAGGGTACCCTGGGTAGCATGTGATGATGGTACACGTATATTATTCAGAGAGGAATCCATCACCAGTGGCAGCATTTCATCATCTTTTTTTACAAGGTACTGTACCTCTTCAGTACAGAAATGTTAAAATGCTTGTTTTTTTTTGTTGGGTTTGAGGCCAGGTTGCTGGGGGGTAGTGGGTGGGGGAAGATGTACTACTGTGGATGTAGCTGCCATAGATGTAGAGGATAATGCATGAGCATCAGTGGTTAACCATAATGTAATTACCTCAAGCAGATGCCAGGATGACAATGTAAATCTCTGTAGTGCAGCTTGAGAGGTGTACACTTGTCATGTTAACCATGAGTGGTAATTACGTGTATGATTGAGCACCATAACTCAGGCAGTGTATGTTATGTGTAGTGTATGTAAAAAATAAGCACTGTGGTTCAAAAAATTCCTTTTTTTTTTCAATGCGTGTTTAATTTCCTGCTTGGCTATAAATGCCTCCTGGTTTGAATGTTGAGCAACGAAACTGCTGACATTTGACATTATGATCAAGTACTACTGCTGGTATGTAACTGTCTAAATGGAATGTGTGGGTTTTGAAGTACTGTCTAAACAGCAGATCACCTTTCCTTTCCAATAAATGTGACATGTTGTGACTACTAATGGCTGTCACTCCACAGAGGGAAGAGTAACCAGTGGGGTACCACAGGGATCAGTGCTGGGACCGGTCCTATTCAACATCTTCATCAGTGACATTGCACAGGATCTAGAAGGCAGAATTTCACTGTTCGCTGATGACACAAAGCTCTGTAACAGAGTAGACACACCAGAGGGTGTAGACAGAATGAGAAGGGACCTGCAGAAACTTGAAGAATGGTCAAGGGTTTGGCAGGTGAAATTCAATGCAAAGAAGTGCAAGATAATGCATATGGGGCACAAAACCCTGGCACAATATATCAGTTGGGGTGAGGATATAGCATGCACCAAGCAGGAAAGGGATGTGGGGTTGTCATCTCTGATGACCTCAAATAGGAAACAGTGTGACAAGGCATCAGGTAAAAGCAAATAGGATGCTGGGATGTATAGCAGGGGCATCACCAGCAGGAAAAGGAGGTCATAATTCCGCTATACAAGACACTAGTGAGGCCCCACCTGGAGTACAGTGTACAGTTCTGGAGACCATACCTATGTAAGGACATAGACAGGGTAGAGAAGGTTCAGAGGAGGCAACAAAGATGGTGCATGGGTTGCATCACAAGTCCTATGAAGACAGGTTGAAGGAACTGAACATGTACTCCCTGGAGGAGAGGAGGAGAGGGGATATGATAGAGACATACAAGTATCTTACAGGGAGGAACAGGGTGCAGGGAAAACACTATTTTAAGCGAAAAAAGATGTTTCAGGACTAGAGGGCATGGGATGAAGTTGGAGGAGGACGATTCAGAGGAAACATGAGAAAGAATTTCTTCACAGAACGGGTGGTGGACAAGTGGAACACCCTGCCAGAGGAAGTGGTGGGGGCTGAAACAATCACGGGATTTAAGAATGCATGGGATAGACATAAAGGAATTCTAGAGGACAGGGGTAAGGGGAAACAGACTTCTAGGAAAACAAACTGAACTTACAAGCTCAAATGGGCAGACTAGGTGGGCCATAGGCCCTTATCTGCCGACACTGTCTATGTATCTATGTACTTAAGTATTGTCTCCATGACACAATGAGGTAGGGCATTAGGTCCTTGAATTAAACATTGGTGGTTCATTTCCACATAGAAATAATTTTAGGGGTGATGGAAAGGATGAAAAGGGACTAGGCAAGGTTGGAGGAATGGTCAGAAGTATGGCAACTTTGATTCAATGCAAAGAAGTGCAAAATAATTCACCAGGGGAAACAAAACACAGGGGGAAGAGTACACAATTGGGGGGGGCAGGAGCTAGTAACAACAACAGATTTGGGAATGTGTACCAGGCTCATTCTATACAGCTGAAGGGGTTATGTTTCCAGAATGAGCTGTGAATTTACTACCAGGTCCAGGGGATTGATGGGGCCATGCTAGACCTATCTTCTGGAGGTGAACCCAGTAAGTCCACGCGTGAAGCAATAACATAATGTCCAGACCTGCAGATGGGATTCTACAGTGTGACTTTATTAAAACAAATTATCTTTAGAACAAGGGTGGTCTGGTCACCCAAAACTTTACAACATAACACTTGGCTAATGTATTAACTTCCATTAACCAAATACATTGGAATGGGGTTCCATACTTGTTTTGTCACTATGTGACGACAGTCATGTGTGATTGCTGGTAAAGTAGTGTACACATGTTGAAATCACTTTTATAACTGCTTTAGATAACCTGCTGGCTGACAACAATGAACTGTACATAAACTACACCTCATGACATGAATTTTGAGAAGGGAACTGTCATGACACCGAATATGTCAAGCTCAGATCAAGCCGGTTTGAAGACCCAAAAGAGAACTGCCACCACAAAGTCTTTATTATGGTTAATAAAAAAAATGTCCCACAACTCAGTGCCTTGTGACTGACTCTGGAGGGAGTTCATCATCTGTGAATGGACCGACTGCTGATTGTTCTTCCAATTCCAATACTGAAATAGAAAGTAACAGCTGCGGCCTTGCTGTAACTTCAATTTGTAACTCTGATGACTTTCCTATATTTCAATTATCAGATAGTGATGACTGTTCTTCTTATGAGTGTATCCCACAATCTGCAGTTTCTCAGGGTCACACACAATCATCAGTTGTTCAGAAATCATGCAGCGGTGATACTAGAAATAAGAACAGTCAGTTATCAGATGCTATGAAATCTGTTGTTATGCGTAATTACAGACATCAGTGGGAAACTGAATTTGATTGGTTGAAGGCAAGAGATGGGAAAATATTTTGCTCTGTGTGCCGTTCAGATCGCCATCTCACAAACAAATCTGCTACTACAGGTGCAGGTGCGTTAATGTGCATGCAGTATGTCTGACAGTAACGGTTCCAAGTAGCCGGATTGGCTGTCACAAAATGGGCTTTGGCTTCTCCAGTTCACAGTGGTGGTGGTTGTGAATTAAGTGGTAAGGCATGCCATGAGTGACCCAATCATCATGACCATCTAGGGAGAGTTATGGTGTGATAACGGCCCACCCACCTCCAGATGGTTTGAAGCACGAGGTGCGTGTAGCCAAGCACTTCCACCACCTGAGCAGGGTCCCCCATTACCCCACCATAAAGCACCCCATGAAGTGCCGTATTGTGCTAATGAAATGTGTCCTTTTTGGAAACCATTATGAATTTTTGAACAGGTTATTTCAACTGGGCCACGTTGTGCTGTGATAACAGTCCAGCAGGAATCATCTGTCTACCAATCAGTATTCAGCATTTTTCTACACATTTCTAAGTCTGATATTGAAATTGGTAGAAAGGATGCTGAACTCTGATTGGCAGACAGATGCCTTTTGTATGACTGGCCCATAATTCCACCACAACAGCCTAGCCATAATAACCTCTTTAACAAATTAACAACATTTAAAAAAAATACCTGTTTTATTACTGCAATATAGCACTTCAGGGGGTGCTTTATGTAATAAATAAGACATGACAGGGTGTGCATGGAACATATTTTACCACACCCACGGCCAGGGGCGTAATTTGGCACAAGGCCTTGGCCGAGTACCTTTAGCCCCAGACGTGTGGTAAAATCTGTTCCATGCATACCCTGTCACGCCTTATTGCTTACTTATAAAACGGGAAGCTAAAAACAGCCAGGTTTTAGCTTCCCATTTTATAAGGTGGGTTAATGGCCCTCACCCCTCTTCAGTGATAGAAGCCACCACAGGAGGGCAGGACAGTTATCCCACCATAGCACCCCCTCCCGTCAGGCATTATTACTTAATTCATATTCATCATAGTTCATC
Source organism: Neoceratodus forsteri (assembly GCA_016271365.2). Taxonomy (NCBI): domain Eukaryota; kingdom Metazoa; phylum Chordata; order Ceratodontiformes; family Ceratodontidae; genus Neoceratodus; species Neoceratodus forsteri. The sequence continues at coordinate 767,467,888 of CM057451.1, forward strand.
TAGTAAAGGCTTGCTACTTTTATTAATAATTTGTAACAGAAATTACAATTTATGCCTTAAGAATGCTGACTTTGTCATCTGTGTTTCAGGACTGCACTGTCCCTCTCCGCCCAGGTGCTAATAAGTTTGATAACTTGTAGCCGGACATAGCACGGTGTCACGCAACCGATAGAATCCTGCAGTCTGACTGTGTAGAGAGTGTAATACTGAGTCACCACACCAATATTTTCTACTTTTAGGATATCACAGAACATACATAGATCTTCTTTGGGGTGCTCTCACTCATCAGGTAGGTATGGTACTAGAACCACAGCAGCACCACTAACATCATAGCCATAGGAACTTCACTGTCAGTGAATGGGAATCCACATGGAAGATTCTCCACAGTACATTGCTCACTCCTCAGTTCTTTTCCAGCATCGAGTTGCAAGCACATTCTCCACTGACGAGCAGCAGTGCAGTGTTGGTGGATTTAGCACCTTTTTCAAAGTAGGGCCTACTGCCACTTGAAGTAACATACACAGTAGTATCACACAGTTGTTTCACCAAGTATTACTGTCTTGATATATTTAACACCCATGTATTTTTTTGGAAGGGATGTCCTGCAAAGACTCCTGTCTTAAGTTTATGGAGTCCCAGGCAGATTCAGTTGCTAAGGTCTTCTGTCTTGAGCTTAAGAAGATCCTTGGCTTGGCTAATTGTTCCAAGTCTCCTGTCTTAAGTTTATGGAGTCCCAGGCAAATTCAGTTGCCAATGTCTTCTATCTTGAGATTAAGAAGATCCTTGGCTTGGCCATTTGTTCCAAATCTCCTGTCTTAGGTTTATGGAGTCCCAGGCAAATTCAGTTGCCAAGGTCGTCTGTCTTGAGATTAAGAAGATCCTTGGCTTGGCCATTTGTTCCAAGCCTTCTGTTTTAAGTTTATGGAGTCCCGAGCAGATTCAGTTTCCAAGGTCTTTCCCAGGGCTTGCAAGTTGTGGGTTGATCCCTTCTTTACAAGAGTGATGGTGGGGAAGGACTGCAGATGGAATGTGTGTGAGTGATCAGTGCCACCCACAACTATATCGGGCTGGTGAGGTCTTGCTGATGGTATCACATGTGTGGCAAAAGTTGCACGCTTAATGAAAATCTTGTATGTTTACGGTCATTCCATGATGGTGAAGAGTTCCCATGATGCACTTGGAATCCACCTGGTGAGTGAGATCACCTCAAAGATTTACTCTTTATGGTACACTCTACATATCTGTTATTTCCTTGTGTCACTGATGTATACCATTTCATTGTGTGCGTAAAAGCAGACAGTAGCTTAACCTTTGCTGTTTTATTCTCCTTTTGTCCAATTCCATAGTATTTACAAAAAAATAATTTTCCTATTTTAGAAAATTGTCAGAAATCAACCCTCAGGAAGCACAGTCAGACAAAGGACCACCATACAGCACTGGAAGCAGACATTCTTAGAAGGAGACTGCATGCAGTTAACGACAATGATGAGGCAGAAAGTTCAGAAGATAACGATTCAGCTATTAAATTTGTAAAAGACAGTGAACGTAATCTGTTTAAAGCGGTGTACTTTGCAGCAAAGACAGATATGGCAAATTGCTGTGTCAACCAGCTTTTAGATTTCATTTGCTGGACAGGAGGGCAATGCTCAGTACCTGATATGAGTGATTACACTGTCCATGATGTTCAGAGAAGTATAGTGAAAGTATTAGATAGCAAAGTCATAAAAGAAGCATTGTAAAGTCCTGTGTTTGGCTTGCTAGTTGATGAATTCACAGATCTTTCAGTCCACAAACTGTAATAATGTATATTCGATATGTTAATGAAGGGGAAATGAAAACAAACCTATTGGGAACATCAGGGTAAAGGATGGTTCAGCACACCACTTAGCTAAAGCTATTGTAAACAGATGTCAGGCCCTGGGCTTCGTCATGAGTAAACGTGTGGGGTTAGGTAGTGATGGGACTAGTGTAATGATGGGCAAGTCCAATGGTGTTGGTGTACTTTTGACTTCACTGCTTCACCTTTTATGGTTCATGACCACTGTTTGGCTCATAGATTGGCTTTGGCCTGTTCACAGTCCTCTACTCAATTTAGATACCTACAAGACTTTCAGAGTAATATTAATGGTACATATGCCTATTGCAGTACATCTGCTGTTAGGTAGGCAAAGCTAGAAGATATGCAAAGTGTGACTGGTGCAGTAAAAGGAAAGCTGAAAGAAGCAATTAAAGAGCTAGTGTACTGCTTGGAATTAATAGTAATTTTCAGATGCAGTCAGCTATCACTTCCAGTATCTGAAGTATTTTTTTATTTTCTGTTTGCTAATTAGAAGATTTTCCACCTGGCAGTACTGGGTTGATATTTGGAGCTGCACTCTGTCTGGAGGAAAAAAAAAGTCAGTTCTGTTCCTCCCACTACACCATCAGAAATGAGACCAAACACCTTGAGGCACCACAATCCTTAAAGCCTGAGCAGTGACTTTCACAAGCTACCAATCAAAATGCAGGAAACTGTGACATCACTAGTAACCAGGGAGAGCCAGTCCTTGCTGCATAATGTGAAAGTGAAACCTGGCAGTGAGAAATGTTTCTCATTGGTTACTAGTGATGTCATAGTCAGTGTGGTTTCAGTGTTGATGTAGTGGGAGGAACAGAACTGACTTTTTTTCCCCTCCAGACAGGAGTGCTGCTCCACATATCACCCAAGTACTGCCAGGTGGAAAATCTCCTAATTAGCAAACAGAAAAGAATAAATACTTGAGATAAAAAAAGTGATAGCTGACTACATCTGAAAGTTACAATTAATTGCAGGAAGCTTCCAGGCAGTACACTAGCTCTTTAACTTAAATTGGCTGTCAATGCAAAATGCTGTAAATGCAATACATAAATGTTACCCTGCTAGTCTCCCTATACTTAAAGAGGACAGGAATCATGCCAAAGCTTAGGGCTTTCACACGTTTCTCACTACTTATGTTTTTGCAGCTGTTCTATGTATGTTCTGTGATATCGTTAAAGTAATGGGAACTCTTTGTAAATCCTTTCAAAAGCAGGATCTGCTGTATGTGGATATGAAACCACAAGTGTTCTGTGCAAGTGGTGAGTTAGAAAACACAAAAACTGAGCCAGGCCCAATCCTGACAGCGTTTCAAGAGGCATGTGAAATTAAGAATAGTGATAGTGGACAAATGACAGCATGTTGGAAAATACAGCAAGCTCAGCAAGATGACATTCAGATTGAACTCAGATTTTCACATAAAATGACAGCACAATTCTCATAACTGAGGGAGGAGTATCTCAATACTCTTATAAGCAACATGAAGTGTAGGTTGTGCCCAGATTCTAACACAGAAGCACTTCTGGATGTAATTGCCAATCTAACTGACCCCCCAGTCTGTAGTAGACTGTAATACAGTCAGTGTTCAGAAAAGTTTACAAATTGTTTGTAAAAATTTGGTTCCAACACACAATATGACAGTGATCAAGATGATACTGAGGCAAATATCCATAAATGCAGGCCTTTACTAGATGAAAATTGTCTCTGTTCAGACTGGGCAAAAGCAAAGGCAATGATGCTTGGATGCTATAGGAACCTTAGTTCCGAAATCTTTATGAGAAGAGTAATTTCAAAGTACTCTGATACAATGCCAGTATTTTCAACATTATTTAATATTGCTTTATGCATTCCACTTACATCTGTAGTATGTGAGCGAGGTTTCAGTGTGCAGAATAGGATAAAGACAACATTTCGTTGTTCACTAACAGAAGATAGCCTAAAGCTACTAATGAAACTAAACATGGGGCCTGACTTCTCTGACTTTGAAGTCGATAAATCTGTGAAGTGTTGGAAAAAAGAGAAAAAAAGGTGCTATGTCTTTGTGCCAAAAATCAAAAAGAAGGAGACTGGAGAAGCCAAAGTCCCAGACAGAGACAGTCAGGTTTCATGTTTCTGGTAGTAGCAGCAGCAGCAATACTGGTGGTAGCTGTGCCATATTATCCAGAGGTAGCCGCACATCAAACAATGATTGTGTCAGTATGTCACCATGTTATCAGCAGCAATACCTACTTTGACACTGCAGATGATGGCGGCGCGGGTGCCAGTGCCACTGCACTTTATCATAGGAGCAGTACTAACAGAAGTGCTCATGATGGGGGGAGGGCTGAAGATAGTGAATTAGGCAATGAGGATTTCCTGGAAATAGTAGAGGGCATGGACGACAACAATAGCAAATAATTGCACAACTTTCAAATTGGACTCGTTTGATCCAGGTTCAGGTACACTTTTTGGGCCAAATACAACTCACTGTCAGACATACTTCTACACATTGCACCGGCAGAAGCAATTATCTGAAAACCAGTATTTTAAATAGTAAATTCACTTGAAAGCTATGAAGCAAGCAAAATGTTTATTTTCATTTATGTTGCATACTGCTGTGTATTGTACAGGGAGTACGGACAGGGCAGCGGTAGCTGATGCAGGATGCATTGCAGCCTGGTTGCTGCAAAAAGTGCAGTGGTGATGGGATTGGTGTGACTGGGAGTTGCTGAACATGATGGAATAGGGTAGGGCATTGGATAATGAAAAGTTAGTTGCTTACTGTTAAAAGAAGACACAAAGTCTATTGTTCACATCACATGATGTGCTGTACTTTGGTTGGTGGCAATTTATGGTGACACTAGCAGACACACACACTACATCTACAGTTAGTACACAACAGGTTGCATTGCCTCACATTGCTTGCAAGTTTTGGATGTGACACAGTCACATTAAATAAAGCAAGAACGGGTTATTAAATGTATCATGGGATCATACAGGCATAAGTGCATTGTTAAGGCTACATGTTCCCTGCATTACTCTGTCTCCCCCAAATCAATTCTCCACACGTAACCAAAAAACTGGTTTGTGTACCCAGCAAGACAACATCTTGCCAGGCCATCACTCACTGTTATATGTTTGACAAATTTTAGCACTGACTCACACAGACTGATTTTTTTTTTTTGCCTTGATAAGCATCAAAAATGTCATCACTGCAGGAGTCACCCAATTTCTGCAAAGTGTCAAGTTCAACCAACCAAGTGCCAACACCTATGGTACCAGCAAGTTCACTTACAAATGTGTTTATGTTTCAAAGTATAATAATTGTGGCTAACCAATTTGAATGTTATCATTGGCACATTTACCTTGTTAAATAAGTTCAAGTTAGAATGGTAAGGTAGGTTTTAAAACAGCTGTTCTGTTCCTTGACTGAGACTGTACAGTTAAATCTCATGGACGAAGCACACACAATACCCCTACCCAGGCACCATCAGGCTGCAGCAGGCACCCATGCTGGGCTTGGCTATTTGTCCATTATGTGTATTATAATACATATATATATATATATATATATATACACACAACACCAAGCAGGGCCAGCCAAATACATTGGGTAAATACATCATGTTATTTTGGAATAATTATTTAATTTTCACTTTATACAACATCATATATTTCACTATACTACAATTTAATTAATTTGTTATAAATAATGTCATTTCCACTTACAATCTAGAAATGGAACAGGAAAAAAAACACACAGATAATAACAATGGGCCTGATAGTAAACTTACAATGGAAAGAAAGGCAGCTTTGAGATAATACAACGTGAAACGCAAAACTAATTCAATACTGTAACAAACAGTACAGAACCATTGAAAATGGTGTTGTGGTATAACAAGGGGACTACTATTTTAAGTTTATGGAGTCCTTTGCAGATTCAGTTGTCCTTTTGTCAAGATCTTCTGTCTTAAGTTTAAGAAGAGCCTTGTAGTTGGCTCTATATCGCATGTGATAGTGCATGGTATATAGCAGGGCCTCCTGTCTTAAGCTTATGGAGTCCCTTGCAGATTCAGTTGTCAAGGTCTTCTGTCATAAGTTTAAGAAGATCTTAGGCTCTATATAATACCACCACACACCATTTGTACTGGTTGTTGCTGGTGTTTATCTTGTTTTACCTCTAAACTTCCTTTCTTTCTATTGGAATGTCCATATGTGGTTGGAGAGCCCATTATTCTGAGTTAAATTTCCATGCTAGAAGTGGAGAAAACATTTTGTAATATGTTACATTATAAATTGTAATCTAACTGAACTAAATGGTGTTGTAAGTGAGAAACAAATATTTATGCAAAAATAAGATGATTTATTTAGCCAGTTTATTTGCATTGCCAGTGCCACTGGAGTATTTATGATGCAGCACAGCAGCAGTCGGCAGAATAGCCCATTTTTCCAAAATGATTTGTGATGGTAATAACAAATTACTAAAGATTTTACTTTATAGCTAAATAAACAATGAGTTGTAATCAATCACTGATTACCACACTATGAATCATGATATAGGTAGCAGCAGCCTAGCGTACTGCCAGTAGCAGGCATCTATCTGCAAGCAACTGAAAGAGCCGCTAACGCCAAAAGTGCTACATTGCAGATTCTGAATAAGCATACTGCCAATAAATCTCATACCAAAAACTAGATTTTTACGTTACTTCATTTTAAAGTCATCAGCCATTTAGTAACCTTGACTGCACTATCTGTGCAATAAAAGCAGGTGTCTGTGAAGAGCTGCTGATTATGTCATCTAGGGACCTCACAGTATAGTAATCCCTGTCAGCAAGCTTATAGGACCTGTTTCTCCAAAGCTGTTAAGATCATGTGCAATGGTTTTCACAAGCAAAACAGACACACCAGTCAGTAAATAATACAAAAACTATATATAAAGTAATGTTTACTGACTCGTGCTGCCTGTTCTACTTATGAAAAACATTGCCCATGATCTTTACAAAGACACAGGTCCTGTAAGCTTGCTGACAGATCACCAGAAGACGGCGTTTTTTTGAACAGGAAGAGAAATCAGGGTTACAAAATGACTAATAACTTTAAAATGAAGTGAAATCAGAAATCTACTTTTTGATATAAGATTTGCTGGGGATAAGTTTATTCTAATTCTACAATGTAGCACTTTTGGCCAGATGGTTGTCAGTAACTTTGTAACATACTAGATAATATTGTACACAGTACACAAATGATTATCACTAATATATGCATAACGATGATTTGAAGGTACTGATGGTATGGCATTGTCTACCATACAAGAACTGAACAACTCAAGAAATAAACACATTGTCTGAAAATGATTACTGTGTGCTTACATTTTCATTTCTTATCATTGAGAAATGTATTTATGTGGATTTAGCATGGATTACAGTAAGGTATTCAGATATGCAATGAGTTAACTTTAAAAACTAGAGAATTTAAAACATTTTGACTTCCAAAATGTGTCTGGAATTATTTTGACTTCCAAAAAATTGACAGCTGGAGTATTTTGACTCCAATGAAACTGAAATGACTTCCACATTTCAACCCATGGAAGTATTTGAGTTTCACCCAAAAAAAATTATCTGAAGGCCTGTGTGTAAATAATCTGGGTAGTTAGGTATCAGGGGTTAGACAGCAATGTATATAATGTCTTGTTGAATGTATGCCTGTGCCAACTAGACTAAATGGTTAATGGCTTGTCGAGGACGTCAAGCATTTGCCAGAGGGAGTGTCTACCCCCCAAAATCTGGGGCTTACCTCAGTGTGTGCTGTGCCAATGTCTGATCTTGCCTCTGGTCCCCCTGGACTGTTGAATTGGGACTGGAGTGCTGTGGTAAGTGGCGCTGGTGGGGCTGTGCCTGTTTCTTCATGGCAGCCACTGCTATGTTCCTTTGCATCCTCGGCCCATGTTGGAAGGGGGGCAGAGGCTCGCTGTATGGTCTGTGCCTTCAGACACTGTGGGGACACTTTCTCAGTCCAGGGAAAAGCTGGGGAGCAGACCAAGGGGAATGTAAACAAATATGCCTGCCATGCATCGTTTGTGCATGTGCAAATGGGGGCTCCCACAAAGTAAATAAGGAGTTTCCTGGCCCCATCAGGGCAAGCAGGACCAGGACATGTGGGAATTAGCCCCCTGAATGGGCTTGGAATTAAAACTGTGGGCTGCCATTGCCAGGGCAGAAAAATATAAACAGTCATGGCCACCCCCATGAGTTTCCCTAAAGCAGAGGCTGCTGGGATGGGGTGAGAGGGTACAGTGGAAAGCCTGGGAACTAACTGGCTAATAGGAAGGGAGGTTTGGGGGCTGCTTTAAAAGGCTGCAGAGCCTACAAAAAAAGGAGATCCCAGAGAGATCCAAGAGGGAGAGACTGAGAAAGGGCTGTTCCAGCCCAAAAGACAGTCTGGGTGCTTACAGGCCCCCTCTGAACCACAAAAGGCAAATCTAGGCAAATCACCCATGAAATTCAACTATTAGCTGGGGATAAAGCAAACTATGATTCTGCAGTTCCTGTTCAAGAATTGAACTTGCACTTTGCATTTGTAGTGTGCTGCCTGATACGTATATAAACTGTTTGAACTGTTTGGACTCCGAAAGAAAAGTTATTTGTGCTGGGGATTGGAACTGTCTTGGAGCCCAGCTGTGGTTCAGTGCTAGGAAAGGTTGTGTGTCCAGCTGGACATCCAGGGTGATTTCAGCATGCCCAGCCAGCCCGAGGGGTTTTCTGCAAACTAGTTAGTCAGTTAGCTAGATAGATAAGGGGGTAAAGTCCTGGGCAGGACTTTTAAATCTGCAGGATAAGCCCTGGCAGAAGATTGAAAGAAAAGTGCTATGTTGTTTGGAAGTAGTGTTGGGGCCCCACACAAAGTTCTGCAAATTAATTTCAAAACTGTTGTTTCCTCTGTATCCCCAAGTCTTTGGGACACCTATCCTGCATCCACTGGTGGGCCACCAGCAACTTGGAGAGGTACCCACCCCAACAGACTATTAATAACAGCATGGGCATTTGGGGGGAAAGATGGGTGCACCCACAGGGAGGGTACTGGGACTGAGTGGGGTATAAACTGTTTCCAGATATTGATGGTTTATGCTGTTTTATTCTCCTTTACCCTTCCTCTATAATAAATCTGAAGTTAGATAATGTTACACTTGGGTATTTCTGGTTAGTGCTTGGAGTATAATTTTGCTGTGTGGGGATAAGGTTGTTGTGTGTGGACAGATACTGTATTTTTCTTGGGGGGGTGGTAATCTTGTGCTTTATCTACTAGGTACCCCGTACCATTGCCCCAGGTGGAGGCACTATGCCATTCTATTCCAGTGTAGCTTACACATTAATGAACCCCTTCTGGCCCCCCTTGGAGGTGAGTGCAGTGTGGTCTCCAAAGGCCCCAGAACAGCCAAGTGGTAAGTTTGGAGCTGTCACACTTAGTATTACATTTTCTACTTCTGTCATGTGTGCTGCTGTTCATTTGATTCTTTGAGGCAGTCTTTGGTGTTTTTCAGATGTCCATTTTTATTTCTGTGGCTCCAAAGAAAAGATGTCAGCATCCCTGACTGGCTGACCGCTTTCCTCTTGTGGTACCACCCTGCTAATGTTATCAGTGATCAGCTGTTATTTAAATTACCTCTCGTAAGGGTGAGCACACTGCATTAAAAACTGTAAAGCGTGTTCACAGTCAGTACTGTGATGGGCCCTGCAGGTTTCCTGTAGGCTCCTGCCACCACAGTGGCACTGCCACCTACTTTGGTGAACAAATAAGGCCCAGTTTACCTGAGCCATGAGGATGAGTGCTGGAGGCACTCCAAACAGCTGAGTCACAAGGGGTTTGCAGCTTGGTGAGTTTGGTAGAAACAATATCCAAACACAAAAAGAGATTTGTACAGCAATCCAATTTATGCATCAAAATTGTCAGAGGCCAATTACACAGAAAACATTGGACATTGCAAAAACAACATTAATTAATAGTAACTCTAATGGGAGAAGAGCCCATAAAGTCTTGAAAAGGCCACCTGCCACAGCAGGATCCCTCCTAGGCTTGACTGGTCAGCCTACCCCAAAGTTACCCCCAGGCCCAAGGCACTTATAGCTTGTACCATTGACTCAAAATATCAAAATATCCACTTGTAAGAGAAAAGCTGCTGCTACCATGGAAGAAAGGCTCGAACACAGCATCGGTTCTTGAGAATGCAATTCCTGTGTTGATGGTTGTCATGTCTCATAGAGTCTCTTAGGCCTTCTTAGCCTTATCGTGTAGTAAATCCTTTAGGGTATCGCTCCTATGTTGACAGATGTCTCACATAGTCTCTCAGTGGCTTCACCGAATTGGAGACAACTACCTAACTACCCAGTTCTAGGCCAGTTTTCCCTGACATATTGAGGTAGATTGCTGTACTACCCTAAGCCAGGGTCCTAGCCACTCCTCAAGAATGCACCACAGAATTGTTCAGACGCACCCATGACCTGTCTGAACTGTTGGGTTATTCCCAATCTCTAATGCACAGCACCAGTTCCTCTGGGCAGCCTATACTATGATGAGACTTTTACAGGCACAACTTCTTCCTTTGTGGGAAACAACCTACCTCCACTAGGTGCCTGCAACTTCTGCTTGGTTCCATGTCACGATAGCGAGCGAAAAACAGCAATCGCTATCACAGCTAGTGTACATCACCGAAAAGCAAAACGGTGATGTACACTTCTCAGCGACACTATAGCCGACAACCAAAAACAACAGTTCCCGCACCTCCCTGATTATAGATTACCAACTCCAGGGGGGTGCATGTCGAGAGGGGGAGACAGTCCAAAAAAAAAAATCCCAGCAAAAGCACAAAATGTTACCCCTCTCTAACCCTGAACCCTGTACCTGCAGCACCATAACTAGTCACCCTCACCATCACACCACATGGCTAACTCAACAGGGGCATGCCACATTGCACCATACAAACCCTCTTCCCTATCCATCCCCATCCGGTCATTGTCCTACAGTACTGCAACCCTCCCTCACTTATCCCTACCCTCACTGTACCTGTCCATCACTACTCATATGTCAGGTGCTGCAAATGAGTAACTCTTAACAGAGTCGCTCATTTACAGTCGCCATCATCACTGGATACCCTTCTGCTCTACTGCTAATCTCCCCCTTTAAAGCAGGACCCTCCCTATAGCCACTTGCTCCAATTCCTTCTTAAGCTGGGGCAAGTACTAATGCTTCCTTACTTCTCTGGACCTACTGATGGTTTCCCAAAATTGCCTTCCCACTTATTCTCTCCCTGCTGCAATGGGTCTGCCTTGCTTTTGGCCCCAAACTCCCCAACTTTTTGGAAGATCCCAGCAAAAGAGAGCCCTTCCCCAGCCTCTGTTGCTGGACCCACACACCCTAATTACTTGCCTAATTGTCTCTGTGCACCCAAAACTTATATCATCTCTAGGAAGCCACTAAAAGCTCTCCACCAATTGGCAGGCCTCTTGTCCAGAGTCCCACCCACAGTACAGCTCTATGGCAGTATGGGGGAACAGTCCATTACAGTATTGCTAGCAATGTTTAGATATTTCCCTGCATTTTCTGATAATATTGCTGCTAACTTTATTATTTTTATAAATTAGAGATGCCAGCATTTGAGGTATTTTTGTCTTTTTGACTGCATTATTTCAGTGGTGCCCCTGCTTTCTTCCAAGATCTGTGACACAGCATGCTGACACTCAACTAGTTCTTTCATCATCAGAGGTTTGCACACAGCAAGAGGAGGGAACTGTAGAATTTGACGGCAGATAAGGACCGCTTGGCCCACCTAGTCTGCCCAATTTCCTACCTAACAGATAAGCTGCAGATCCTAGTTAACCAACAGCTTACTTCCTCCTACCCCCCACTAGGACTGCCTTATGCCTGTCCCATGCATTCTTGAAGTCCCTCACTGTTCTTGACTCCACGACCTCCTCAGGAAGGCTGTTCCATGCATCCACAACACTCTCAGTGAAAAAATACTTCCTCACATTACCTCTGAGCCAGTCCCCCTCTATCTTCAAATTGTGCCACCTTGTTCTTGCACATCTCTTTTTCTGGAAGATGCTACCCTCTTGGACTTTGTTAATTCCCTTGAGGTACTTTAAAGTTTCTATCATGTCCCTCTCTCCTTCTTTCCTCAAGGGTATAAATATTAAGCTTCTTTAGTCTTTCTTAGATGCGTCTTCTGGTGCAGACCCTGCACCATTTGGTTGCCCTCTCTGGACAGCCTCCACTCTGTCTATGTCTTTGTGGAGATGGGGTCTCCAGAACTGCACACAGTACTCCAGATGAGGTCTCACCAACTGTCTGTACAGAGGGATAACAACTTCCTGTTTTTTACTACTGATGCCTCTTCTTATGCATCCCAGTATCCCCCCAGCCTTCCTTACTGCCTTCTCACATTGCTAGCCCACCTTTATGTCATCTGATATAATTACCCCCAGGTCCCTTTCTATTTTTACTGTTGTCAGTATCTCACCCCCCATTGTATACGCTTCCCCTGGGTTTTTGTTTCCCATGTGCATTACCTTGCACTTCTTTGCATTGAATTTGAGCTGTCTTACATTTGACCATTCCTCCAACCTTGCCAAGTCCCTTCTTATCCTTTCCACTCCATCTTGTGTATCGACCCTGTTGCAAATCTTTGTGTCATCTGCAAAGAGACATAATTTTCCTTCCAGTTCCTCTGCAATGTCACTTATAAAGACATTAAAAGGACCGTCCCAGTACTGAACCTCAAGTGTACCCCACTAGTAACCCTCCTTTCTTCACTGTGTACTCCATTTACTACTACCCTTGCATCCTGTTGTCTAGCCAATTTTTATCCAGGCTACCACCTTGGGACCCACTCCAAGGCTAGCTATCTTGTGTATTAATCTTTGTGTGGGACTGTATCAAATGCCTTGCTAAAATCTAGGTAGGCCATGTCCACAGCCCCTCCCTGGTCTACTACTTTGGTCACCCAGTCAAAGAAATCTATTAGATCTGGCCTGACACGAACTTCCCATCGTGAATCCATGCTGCCTTGGGTCCCAGCCCCACTGGCCTCTAGGTACTCAACAATTTTTTCCTTCAGAAGTGATTCCATCATTTTCCCTACCACTGAGGTCAAACTAACTGGTCTGTAGTTTCCTGCCTCTGTCCTGCTCCCACTTTTGTGAAGAGGAATCACATCTGCCCTCCTCCAGTCCTCGGGTACCACCCCATCCTCCCATGATTTGTTAAAGACAGTAGTCAGCGGTGTCACTAGTTCTACCCTTAGTTCTTTTAGAATTCTTGGGTGAATCCCATCATCATCCCATGGACCAGCAGTTTTTCATAATCTCATGTAGCTGACTAAATGTTTGGGCAAAAGCCCAAAATATTCCAGCATGTATAGGAAAATTTAAAAAAAATGGGCAATCATCCACTTGAGGCACAAATAGGGTCAAACTCCAAAGTGTTGCCACTTTAAATTTAAACAGACAGTACAGAGAGACATACTGGCTGTGAGTAATGTAAAAACATTCAGCTTAATTCATGGCTTTCCAGCACTCAGTGTAGAACGTATACACTGAGTGTTGAGAAGTCATGAATTAAGTTGAATGTTTAGAATTGCACACTTCACTTTTATGTGTTACTCGCCTATTTCTCTCTGCACTGTCTGTTTAAAGTATGCAAGTCTGAACAGCAGGGGCATCACAGGACTCTTGTGAAAGTACTAACATGAGAAACATTGCGGCTATCTTGTCTACTCACCACTCCTGTCCTTAAGCTGGAGTTATATCTGTTGAATAAACCATATTTGTGGCCACGCTTTTGAGTTTTGGCCCTCTTTGTGCCTTCGGGGTGAGTGCCTATTTTTGTGTTCATTGTGCACACAAGCGCAAGTGAACATGTAGGTAGGAGAGTGTCCTTTGAGGGGTGTCACACTGTCCGCCCAATGCAGAGCAGTGTTGCAGGGGCACAACAGTGCCAGACCAATCAGCACCCAGGATAACAATGACAGAGTTTCTGGCTTGCTGGGTGGGGATGACACCAACTTCAAAAGAAGTTGCCATCCTTTTGATCCACGCCGCCCAGCAAGCCAGGCTGATCTGTCATGGTCAGCCTGGAATGTCTGCCTGTAACAAAGAAAACCATCCCTCGATGTCTTTTGCTGGTGACCCTAATTGTCCCCCAACCTGACCCTCCCTATCAGCACCCCTTCCCCCCCACACACACAGTAGTGACACTGGGGGTGCTCAATCCCTCAGTGTCTTAAAGTGTCCCTCATAGTTTTTTCCCCTGAAAAGAAGAAAAACATCCATTTACATCTGTTGCACCCCTCCTAAACATGTCAATGACACTGGGAATACCAAATCCCCCAAAGTCCTCAACTATCCTCAGCTGTTGCAATACTGTCCCCTAATGACACTGGGGGTGCCCAATCCCCCAGTGTCCTGCCCCTGAAATAAAGAAAACTGCCCCTCATCATTTTTTTACTTGAAAAAAAGAAAACAGTCCATCATTGTCTGCTGCGCCATTACCCACCCCCCACCTGACCCTCTCACTCAGAACCCACCACCCCACACCCCATACTTACCCACCAGAGGGCCGTCCCTGTAATCTTCCTTGGAACGCAGCTATGTCTTCACTCTTCAAAGCCCAACCGCAAACTGAGATAAGCGCTTCAATGTAGTTCAGTGGGGTTTTCAGCTTCAATGTATTTTAATGGGGTTTTCAACTTAGTGGCATAACTTGGCCATTTTTTTTATATTTTTGCCCCAAATTTTCAACATACCTTTTTTGGGACCATACCTCATGAACAATGCAAGTGATGTTAGGCAAATCTGTCCCGAAAGGTGATTTTGTGGTTGCTGCATGAAATTACCTTTTGGGCAGGAGTTGAAAATTGTCTCTGCCTTAGTTCATGAGGTGGAATCATAAGAAGACTATGTTGAAAATCTGGTGTAAAAATCTTTAAAAACAACGAAGTTATGAGCCTGCATTGAAATTTGTGCACATAGGCTCGTAACTTTGACAATGTTCAATATTTTGACCCCAGATTTTCCATATAGCCATTTCTTTACAACACCTCATGAATGTGACAGCTTTCATTTTTCAGATCCTGGCCAAAATGTTTTTTTGCACTCTGAAAGGTGACTTTGCAGTCGCTGAGCAAAATCACCTTTCAAGCAGGAGCTGATTTTTTTTCTCTGCCTTTTTTCATGAAATGGAGTCATAAGAAGGCTATGTTGAAAATTTGGTGTAAAACTATTAAAAAAAATGAAGTTATGAGCCTGCATTGAAACTTGTGAACACAGGCTCTTAACTTGGGCAATTTTCAATATTTTGACCTCAAATTTTCAATATAGCTATTTCTTCACAGCAACTCATGAATGTGACAGCCGCCGTTTTACAGATCCTGGCCAGAATGTTTTTTACATCCCAAAAGGTGATTTTGCAGTCACTGTGCAAAATCACCTTCCGGGCAGGAGTTGAACATTTTCTCTGCACTTGTTCATGAGGTGTGGTCATAAAAAGGGTATGTTGAAAATTTGGGGCACAAGTATTAACAAACAAGACACTTACACTGCCCAACATCATCACTTCTACTTTGTGTTCTTAACTGTTAATAAAATGATTCCTTCACTGAAGCAATTTCTAATGTCACTTTCAGAGATATCAGTACCACACACAGCCCCTATGACACCAGTGCACGCGGTGAACACTTGGCATTGACAAATGCTTGTTTTATTTTCCTTTGCTCTAATGTTTATTGGCTAGCACTGCAGTTCTCAGAGCAGCCCTTTGTTGTTATTTCAGCATGCAGGTGATATAGAATTATAAGGCTTTACCTGTAGTTCGGAGGGGCAGCAGGTGACATGCCACATAGAAACAGAATATGTTGGCAGATAAGGACCACTTGAACCACTTAGTTTGCCCATTTTCCCCTGCCTATACTGTCACTGCAGACCTTACCTGATCTCCAACTACCTCCCCACTTTTCTACAAGATGTCTTTGTTCCTAACATATGCATGGTTGTAGTCTGCCAGTGTTTTCGTCCCCACCACCTCTACTGGAAGACTGTTCCAGGCATCCACCATGCTGTCAGTGAAAAAGTACTTCCTCACATCCTTCCTAAATTTCCCCTGTTACAGCTTCACTGCATGCCCACTTGTTCTAGTGCATTTTCTCATCTGAAAAATACTCCCCTCCTGTACCTAATTCACCTTTATGAGGTATTTATAGGCCTCTGTCATGTTCCCCCTCTCCCTCCATTCTTCAGTGGTGTACATAATGAGATCGCTTAGTCTTTCTTCATAGGAATTTTGATGCAACCCCTGTACCATTTAATGTGCCCTCCTTTGGACAGCCTGTACTCTGTCTATGTTCTTCCTAAGATGTGATCTCCAGAATTGGGCACAGTACTTCAGTTGGGATCTCACCAATTATCTATACAGTGGTAACACCACCTCTCTCTCCTGCTGGTGATACCCCTTCCTATGCACTCCAGCATCCCTCTGCCCTACCTACTGCTTGGCTGCATTGCCTCACCACCTTGAGATCATCCAATATGATTATCCCAAGGTCCCTTTCCTGTTTAGTGACTGTCAGTACCTCTCCTCCTTTATAGTCTGCCTCTGGATTTCTGTGCCCTAGATGCATGATTTTGCACTTTGTCACATTGAAACCCAGCTGCTATACCCTTGACTACTCCTCAAGTTTTTTCAGGTCTCTACACATTCTCTCCACCCCTTCCAGAGTGTCTACCCCATTGTAGATTTTGGTGTCACCTGCAAAGAGGCAAACCTTCCTTTCTAGCTGTTCTACAATGTCACCTGTAAAGAAGAGGGCTGGCCCCAGTACTGAGCCCTGAGGTACCCCACTGGTCACTCTCCCCTTCCCAGAGTGAACGCCATTTACTACCATCCTCTGTTACCTATCCATCAACCAGTTTTGTACAGTCTACCACCATGGGACCTACCCCTGAACTGCCAAGTTTCCTTATGAGCTTCCTATGTGATACTGTGTTAAAGGCCTTGCTGAAGTGTAAGTAGGCCACATCCACCACCCCACCCTGATATATTTCCCTTTTCATCCAGTCAAAGAAATCGATCAGGTTTGTCTGACCAGAGTCCCCCACTCCCCATTGAATTTGTGCTGCCTTGATCTTGTAACCTACTGGATTTAGGATACTCCCCTGGCCCGTCCTCTAAAGGTGTCCTTCCTTTAGAAATGTCCCCCACCACTAACATCAAGCTGACCAGCCTATAGTTGCCAGCCTCCTCCCTGCTGCCACTGTTATGAATCAAGACTGCATCTTTCTTCCTACAGTCCTCTGGAGACACTTCTGTTTCCAGTGAGTTGTTGAATAGGGCTGTCAGAGGTGCAGCAAGTACCTCCCTGAGTTCCCTCAGCACCCCTGGGTGTACCCCATCTGGTACTATAACTTTATGCACTTTCAGATTCGCAAACCCTTTCAGGACTCTTTCCTCTGTCAATGGATTCCTCTCTGACTGGACTTGTGTCTACCTCCTTCACCCCACTGTTCCTTTTTCTGTCAATAAGATTTTATTCAATATTTCAACAAATAATGCAATAGCAAAACAATATCATACATTTCTAATAACTTCTGCTCTGCATGCAATCCCATCTCTCAGACCCCACCAGGTCTGCCTCTGTCACCAGGTCAATCTGCTCCATTAGATTTGACCATTCCACTAAACAGGTCCACCCCATCACAGAAATTGCCACCTCAGGCTCATCCATTGCTGGGCCCAGCTCTGCCTGTACTGTTACCAAAACAGGCCCTGCCTGCCCCATTAAATTCACCTGTTCCACCAAACTTACCCATGCCTTTTAACTTTCATGCCTCTCAGCAGGAACTGACTGCCCCGTCATTTCCTCACCCTACTCCATGGTTTGGATTACATCCTCCGTGGGCTCTACCTGTCCCGTTGCCCACAGGAGTGGAAGAACTGGACCCAGAGGTTGAGAACATAGCCACTAGATGGATTCATGCTGATATTCCACTCAGCAGACCCTAACAATATAGTTAAGCCATTCAGGCTTAAGCATCTGCCCCCCATTTTCTGCTTAACAATAAGAAATGCATTTCTGTGTGTACAAATTTGTATCACTTGATTAACAATAATTATTAATGGATTTTAATGTGTTCAATTAACTGTTTAACAGTTTAGGATCTGGTAGATTGTATTCTGCAAAGTTTAAAACTTATGTGCTTAGTTTTTACTTGTTATATATTTCTAAGTAAGATACTGAAGATAAACTTGTACATTTCCAGACAAGCTGTGTCTTCATGAGTCCTGGAGCATGGCCCTCTCGAAGCACCAATGGGGGGTGGCCTGGCTCAGCTTAAGATGGTAGCTTAATCACACTTCGATTCGAGGGATTCCAGATATCAGCATACATCTGTTCCCTTCCAGGACACTTATGTAAGCCAACTACGAGATACACAACTATAAAGCATATATCTGGAGCCACAGTGAGTTATTTCTTACTTTGCGTCAAGGTTTGGCCATATTTTTTTTGCTCTAAGTCACCTGGTTACCCAAGGGCCTAATAGCATGGCTGAGCCTGAAATGCAGCTTTCTTCACTATCTAGAGTACAATCTATGTTTCACAAACTAATTTCTGAAATGAAGGACTTAAAAATCATATCTCAACAAAATGCTGCTACTTTACAAGCTCTGGATTCTCATTTATTAAACACTGAATTGAAAGCTGTGCAACATGAGTCTTCTGTGCAAACTGTGAAAGCCACAATAAGACAGCAAGACAGGGTCATCAAAAATCTACAAACCAAAATAGCTGATATTGAAAACAGAAATCGTAAGAATAATCTACGCTCTTTTGGTTTTCCTGAGGGGTCTCCGCTTGGAGATACATCTGCACTCCTCTTGCACGTCTTGCCAGCTATGCTGCGACTTCCTCCCAAATTAAACATTACTATTGAGCACTCACACCACTCTCTAGACCCTAGACTAAATCCAGATCAGAAACTAAGGCCTATAATAGCAATATTCCAGAACTTTGCCCACACCGAAATCATATTACAGAAGGCAAGAGAAATCGGGGTTCTTACGTGGAGAGAATACAGAATTTACATATACAGGGACTTTTCAAAAGAACTATCCTTAAAAAGACATGCCTTTTCCCCTGTAAAACAAAGTCTTCATCAGAAGGGAATAAAATTTGTTCTGAGGTACCCTGCCATGATGAGGCTGGTGATGAGGCTTTACCTGAGTAATACTATAAAAGACTTTAATTCCCCCAAAGCATTGTCCGACTTTATTGACAACATGAAACAAGATCAGAGAATACCTAGTCCCATTGGTTTAGTCTCCACAGAGTCAACTACTGCTTCCTTACCTAATGTGACCCGTGCTGCTCGGGGTAACCAGAAGCCTTTACCCTCTTACACTGAAGATGGGTCCTCTTGCCCTGGGATCTCCCTTCCCAGCCAATCAGCGCGCATATAAGATAAAAAATCCTCCGGCTCAAAAATAACAAAATCTACATGCTGCGAAGAGGAATGCTCACCCAAAACAACAGCCGCTTCCAAGGAGTGTCTCATCACACATCACTGATCCCACTCAGCAATATGTTTGCTCCTCTGCAAGAATTTGCTCTTTCCTCGCAAGAGAACCTCTCACAGAAGGACTTTTCAACTCAACCAGTCATCCCCAGCAATCCTGAATTTGGAATGATCTCTGCTGACTCCTCCTGGGCCAAGATAGTCTCTAGCTCACCTTTAAAAACCTGTGAACCCCCGAAGAAAAAACATAAGAGCAAAGCAAAGAAGAAGATACCCTCTACTACTTCTGTCTCCCATAGGGCTAATTTTACCTGATGCAGGTATATTTCATATTCTGTTTCACCATTCACAAGATGTGCAATCTAATGTTATTTTAGGCTCTCTCTGAGATCACTCTGGCCAAACATGCCTGATCTGATGTGTAGCTTCTACGAGGGGATTTGATCAATGCTCCAGGCAGACTGCTAAATATCCAGTTGCACATTACGGTTCTCAGGTAAGCCCTTAGACCACATATCTAATTTCAGGCTTTACCTGTGGTTCTACGGCCAACTGAGCCTGAATCGATGTACAGCTCCTGCATAGTGCCCTGACTATCGCTCCCAGCAGGTTGCTAAAATATTAGGCTGTACATCGTGGTCTTCACAAAGATCCCACTGACTACCACCCTCTCAACCTATTTTAGATATTTGGTGCTCCATGAGCTAATAAATCCTCATTATAGTATAAATGGAGCTAATAGAATCCACATGGCAATAATTGTTTTCTCTTTAACTAATACCAGTGCCTATTTAGGTTACTTTCCCCTCTTTGCAATATTTCTTAGTGATGCCCCAGACACTCTAATAACACCTGATAACATAGAAGGCCTCTCTGATAAAAAGCTAAAAATGCAATTAAGGAGTTTCTCAGCAATATATTTCAGAATTAGGTCTACATAGAAACACAGAAACATAGATTTTGATGGCAGATAAGGACTGCTTGGCCCACCTAGTCTGCCCATTTCTCTACCTAGAGGATAAGCTGCAGATCCTATTTAACCAACAGCCTATTTCTTCCTACCCCCCTCAAAAATTGCCTTTTGTCTGCCCCATGCATTCTTGAATTCTCCCACAGTTGTAGACTACACAACCTCCTCGGGAAGGCTGTTCCATGTGTCCACCACCCTCTCTGTGAAAAATACTTCCTCACATTGCCCCTGAGCTGCCCCCCCTCTATCTTCAAATTGTGACCCCTTGTTCTTGCACATCTCTTTTTCTGAAAGATGCTACCCTCTTGGACTTTGGTGATTCCACTGAGGTACTTAAGCGTTTCTATCATATCCCCCCTCTCCCTCCTTTCCTCATGGGTATACATATTAAGCTCCTTTAGCCTCTCCTCGTATGGCTTCTCTTGCAGACCCTGCACCATTTTAGTTCACCTCCTCTGAACTGCCTCCATCCTGTCTATATCCTTGCGGAGATGAAGTCTCCAGAAATGGACGCAGTACTCCAACTGTCTGTACAGGGGGATAACAACTTCCTGTTTTCTGCTGGTGATGCCTCTCCCTATACATCCTAGTGTTCCTCCCAGCCCTCCCCACCGCCTTCTCACATTGCTTGCCAACCTTAAGGTCATCTGATATGATTACCCCTAGGTCCCTTTCCATTTTTGTTGTTGTTACTACCTCCCCCCCTTCCCCATTGTGTAATCTTCCTCTGGGTTTTTGTCTCCCAGGTGCATTACTTTGCACTTCCTTGCACTGAATCCAAGCTGCCATACTTCTGACAATTCCTCCAACCTTGCCAAGTCCCTTCTCATCCTTTCCATGCCTCCTTGTATATAAACCCTGTTGCAGATCTTTGTGTCATCTGCAAAGAGACATACTTTTCCTTCCAGTCCCTCTGCAATGTCACTTATAAAGACATTAAAAAGGACTGGACCCAGTACTGAACCTGGCGGTACCCCACTAGTAACCCCTCTTTCTTCAGAGTGGACTCCATTTACAATTACCTTCTGCATCCTGTTGTTCAGTCAATGTTTCACCCAGGCTACCACCCTGGGACCCACTCCCAGGCTGGTTAATTTGAGTACTAATCTTTTGTGTGGGACTGTGTCAGATGCCTTGTTAAAGTCTAGGTAGGCCATGTTGTGCCCCTCCCTGGTCTACTACTTTGGTCACCCAGTCAAAGAAATCAATTAAATTCATCTGACATGACCTTCCTGCTGTGAACTCATGCTGCCTTGGGTCCTGTGCCCCACTAGCCTCTAGGTACCCAAAAATTCTTTCTTTCAGAAGTGATTCCATCACTTTCCCTACCACAGAGGTCAAACTGATAGGTCTGTAGTTTCCTGCCTCAGTCTTGGTCCCACTTTTGGGAAGGAGAATCACATCAGCCTTCTTCCAGTCCTCAGGTACCACACCATCCTCCCATGATTTGTTAAAAAGGGTAGTCAGTGGTGTCACTAGTTCTCTACTTAATTGTTTTAGAATTCTGGGGTGAATTCCATCTGGCCCCATTGCTTTGTCCACCTTCAGTTTTAGGAGTTCTTTCAGAACCCTTTTTCTGTGAAAGGACTGGGATTGAACCCCCCTCTCCAGAGTGCTTCGGTTAATTGGATTAGGCACCTCCCTCACTTCCTCTTTTGTGAATACTGAACAGAAGTATTCATTCAGTATCCCTGCTTTTTCACTGTCACTCTCTGCCCACCCACCATCCATTCTATTCAGCCTCACCATCCCTCCCTTTGTCTTTCTACGCTCCCTGATATACCTATAGAAGGTTTTATCCCCCTTCTTAACCAAGTTGGCTATCTTTTCCTCAGTTTGTGACTTTGCTATTCTGACTACCCTCCCTGCTTCCTTCTGCCTTAACTGGTACAGTTCTCTGTCCTGCTCCTTCTGTGTTTCCCTTATACTTCCTAAATGCTATCTTTTTCTCCCTAACCTTCACCACCACTTCTTTTGAGAACCACAGTGGCTTTTTCTTTCATTTTGATTTGTTTATTTGCTTCACACAAAGGCTTGTTGCCTCTGTGATGGCAGTTTTGATATTTCCTCATTGTTGCTCTACCCCTCCTTCTAGCCTGTTTGCTAGTACTTTTCTAAGGCACTCTCCCATCTTGCCAAAGTCAGCACTTCTGAAGTCCAGAACCCTCACTTTTGTATGGCTTGACTCTGTAGCTGAGTTTATCGTGAACCACATTTTTTGGTAATCACTTGTTCCCAAATGGCTACCCACTTGTAAATCTGAGGTTCTCTCACTGTCCCCATTTGAGAGTACGAGGTCTAAGATTGCTCCCTCATGAGTAGTTTCCAAAACTAGCTGTCTGAGGCATGCCAACCGAAGGGCATTAAGAATGGCCGTGCTTTTGGATTTGGCTGCAGCAAAGGTGCTCCAGTTAACATCTGGCATATTAAGGTCCCCCATCAACAGTGTCTCCCTTTTCTCTGCCATCCTAAGTATGCCTTCTATCACATCCTTGTCCATTCCCTCCCCCTGACATGGGGGTCTGTATACAAGCCCTGTGTGGATTGTAGTGCCATTTCCAGTCCCTAAGGTGACCCACAGTGCCTCCTCTCCTCCCTGTTTACTATTTTGTTCAGTTGTTTTTATCCCTTCCCTTACATAGAGAGCTACTCCCCCACTACTCTGCCCTCCCTGTCTCTCCTGTAGGTTATGTACCGTGGTATGTTAACATCCCAGTCATGGTTCTCTGTGTACCATGTTTCTGTGACTGCTACAATATCCAGGCATCCCTCTTCCATCAAGGCCACCAGCACAGGGAGCTTGTTGCCCAGACTACAGGCAATGGTACTTATTACCCTCCATTTCTTGATGGCCTTACCCCTTTTTGCTCCATCCCTGTCCTTATTGCATTTGTCACTTTCTCCATTTTCCCCTCCGCTTCTCCCTATCGACATCTCTATGTTGGTGTCTACCTCACTTAGTGAGCTGATTTTTTTTGGGGGGGGCTAGAATTTCCCTGCTCCTTTCCAGTGCCTCCCCCCTTAGCTAGTTTAAATGCTTGCCAATGAAGCATTTAAACCTATCACCTAGGATCCTGGTTCCCCTCCTGGACAGATGCAGACCATCACACCAGGATAGGCCTGCATCCCTCTAGGTGGCCCCCAAGTCCCCAGTGAAGCCAAATCCCTGAGCTCTGCACCAGTTTTCAACCACTGATTGAATTCCATGGTGTGGAGCACCCTAGCCTCACCCATGCCACAGACAGGCAGCACCTCCGAGAAGGTTACAGCGTGTGCTATTTGTCTAAGGCCCCCTCCCCATCACCACAAATGCTTCTTGCACTGCTCTGATCCCTTTCTTAGCCAGGTCATTTGTCCCTAGGTGAACAATGACATCCAGTTCCCTACCCTGGGCAGCTGCCCCTGTGATCCTGAGGATTCCCTCCAAGTCATGGCTCCAGGCAGGCACCTTACTTCCCTCTCTCTTTCCTCCCCCAGTTCTACCTTCCTAACAATGGAGTCCCCCATGAGGAGTTGTTTCCTTCCTCTGTAGGGTCCCATGCCACCCTCCTGTGGGTCTCCTTTGTGGAGGTTCCCAGTATCCTCCTTGGTCTCCACTGTGGGTGCCTCCATAGAGAAACTACATTTTTCCAGAACGGCATAGAAATTGTGGAGAGGTACAACTGGAGGGATGCACCTCTGTTCCACCACCCTCACCCTCCCTGAGCCCACTGTGGTCCAACCGTCCCTCTTTCTTGGCAACCTCTGAGGCAACAGCAGTGACCCTGGTGGTCCCTGGGTGGGAGAGGAGTCCCACAAATCCTGGCCAACTCAGCCTGGAGATGAGCTACCTCCTCCCTCAGCCCAGAGAGGTGCCTGCAGATGGGACAACACTGCATCCTCCAGATCGTCTCCCAGAAGACTGCTGCTCCATAGCCACTGCACTGCACCACTCCCATCATGTCTTTACATGGCATATTTTTTCTTTAACTCTCTCAAGCCTTTATCCCCACCTCAACCTCTTTCTCTAAAATGGCTTTCTTCTTCCCCCATTTATTAGTATCATTTAATTTAGCATAGATAGGCCATTTTCTTTTTTTTTTTTGATGTATTATTTCTTCCAAGCTCCCAGCTTCTCCTTCAATCATCCCCCAGCATTCACTCCCCTGAAGGTTAGATCCCCTACCTTGTGCACCCCACAACTTACCCTTTGTGGCAGGGTGGTGGGGAGTGACTCAACCCACCCCAAATGGATCCATGCCTGGGAGGTGCCTTCTCGGAGGTGGCTCATTGCAGGGACCACATCATCTGCTGGAGCTTTTTTCCGCTTTTCTCCTCTTGTGAGGAGGCAGGGCGTGCAATGACACCTGCAGTGAGAGCATGCATGCTACCGCATGTGCTCTCACCTAGCGTCTGCCTGTCTCCTCTCCTTCAGCTGCAGCATCAGCATGCTGCCCCCCAGCAGTTGCTAGGGGCCAGTGGAGTGCCAACAGCTAGTGTCCCCCCACCCCAAAGAAGGAAAGCAGTCCTATGGACGCTTGATCCTTCTCCTCCCCACTAACCCCCGACAACTCGTGCTCATTCCCGAACATGGGTCGCTGGCGTGGCTTGAGGTAAGGCATCCAGCACCTCAGCCCTCAATGCCTCTGGGCCGGCCCAATGACAGGCCATTTTCGAGCTATATGGTACCTTTATTTTTTTTTAAATTGGAAAATACAATAATACTATACAGAAATATCAAAAACATTATTTAAAAATATAGAACTCATCTCACAAATCAGGACTAAAATCTAATTACATATTATGCTCAAAGCCTAAGGACTACAAATTACTTAATGCATCATAGTCTCTCTTATGAAGGGGCTTATAGGGCCTAGCTCATAGTCCCAGTCACCCCTCATTATAATCCTAATGAGGCCTTTTTTGAGCATTTGGAATCCATATTATACTCTTTTATGCATAAAATTTTGTGTTGCACCAATATGGTCAAAGCCTATGTGTCATGCCTTTTAATAAATACAATAGTCCACTACAGTAATGGAATCCTTTTAAATAGGTGGGGAACTTTATTTGGGCCTACACCATCTCTACAGAGTAGTCTGGAGCACCAGTGACCTCTTTATTTATACCTTTAAAATTGCCTTGATTTTATTGCTCTGTATATTCTCTTGTTATCGTGCTATTGGAGCTATTTAACCAAAGTCAACTATGACTTTATTTCGAGGAACAGTACCACATTTTGTATGGGTTGGCATATTCAATCATATTTCCTGTTTGTTTCTTTGTATATTTTACCTGGTTTGGTGCTGCATGTAACTTGAACTAATTATATATAATCATTCCTCTCAGATGAGGCTCTGACACTGGTTTCCCTTGGAAACCGTATTTGCACGTAACCTCGATACAATTAGACTCATTTTCTCTTTCCTCAATCACAATATTTGTTTACTATCTTAGTAATATTGATTGCTCTAATCTTGTGGTATTACCTCAGGATTTGCTGGTTATCTACTGCCCGCCCAATTGCACTGTAGGAGAGTCTTTGTACTTCTGTACTGACTCTTTTCTTGCAACGCAATCTAAGGTGTTTCAATGATGTATATAGTATGCTTAATATCTGTTTTCACTGTGTGAATTATAGAGAGACACAGCAGCTACAAAGGCTTAAAATTTCTATCTAGACTACATATATTACTCTGTCTGTCCTGTGTACGATTCCATATTCACCCTCCCTTAATTATCAAGCCATCTGATTCTGTTTGCTAAGCAATATCCTCTGCCATAGTCCATTTTGGGTCCCTTTCTCTGTACAGTTCCCACATTTCTCTGATTATATATTATGGCTGAACTAATCTCATACTCTTGAAATGTTAAGGGACTCAATTCTCCTTGTAAGTGCAAACAAATTCTTTCTCACTTTAAAAACATAAAGCTAAGACTGCTTTCTTACAAGAGACGAAACTATTGGCAGAGGACAATGAAAGGTTCAAACGGGATTGGGTTGGTCATATATTTGCTTCTTCTTACTCCAAAAAACAAGAGGAGTAACAATACTGATCCATTAGAAACTTAACTGGACTCATATAAAAACGGTCAGTGATATAGAAAGCAGATGGGTGATAGCTATACTTAATACTCCCTCTGGCCCTTTAACATTGGTTAATGTGTATGCCCCCAATTCCGATTCCCCTGAATTCTTCCACAGCCTAGCACAACAAATTTTGTCTAATAACTTAGATAATTCACCCATATTATTGGGAGGGGACCTAAACCTTGCCTTGGATGCTCACTTAGATAGAACCAATGTTTCATTGGATGCTCATCCTAGAGGCATTAATGCTCTTTCCCTACTCATGAAAGATTTTGGCCTCACAGATCTCTGGAGACTTTTCTACCCCTGAGATCAGGATTATACCTTTTATTCCTCGCTCCACAAATCATATAGCAGAATTGACTACTGGTTTGCATCTCCTTCTCTGACCGACAAAGTAATTGAGGCTTCCATTCTTCCAATGGTCATATCTGACCACTCACCAGTGAGTATACACTTGCTTTGGGGCCCCCATTACTTAAGTCGCCCTCATGGTGCTTGGACTCTTTACTAATGAAAGACCCGGAATTTCTCCCATGGGTTAAATCACAAATACAGGACTTTCTCTCCTTCAATAAGCCCTCGGATACCTCCATGAGCACAACATAGGAAGCTTTAAAGGTCACTATTAGTGGAAAAATTATAAGTTTTGCAGCATACCGTAAGAAATTAAGAGAACAACAGCTAACTCATTCAGGAAAACAACTTAAGGACAAATAAAGCCAATATTTTAAATCCTCTAAATCCAACCCAATTCCCGCCTGCACCTAGAAATACTGCAGCTTAGGATCAAAATTAATGAGCTTTTATCACCGCAAAACTGAACTAACTTTAAACTCAAGCACAAATATTGGAAACATGGCTACAAATGTGGTAAATTACTCACTTACCAACTTAAAAATCAACAACTGGAAAGGTATATTGCTGGCCTTAAGGATCTCTTAGGCCAAATGCATACTAATGGTCCTTCTATTAACCAGATTATGATGTCTTTCTATAAGCAGCTATATGCCCAACCCAATTCAGTTTCTAATTCACACAACACTTCCTAGATAAATTACATCTTCCCCATCTCTCAGATCAAGACAACGAAACATTAGATAAACCATTTTCCATACAAGAAATTCAGAATCCGCTCTCTTCTTTAAAATCGGGTACAGCTCCAGGTGGAGATGGCTTTCTGGTGGACTTTTATAAAGTACTTTCTGATACTTTATGCCCCCTGATTTTGAATGTTTTCCAGGAAGCTACACAAACTGGCAAACGTCCTTCCTCAATGATGGAAGCTATCATCACCGTACTCCACCCAGAAAGACAAAGACCCCTCTCTTCCTGCTAGTTATAGGCTAATCTCTCTACTAAATATGGATGGGAAAATCTTTGCAAAATGATTAACTTCTCACCTGGAACCACTCGTTTCTAAACTAGCACATAGATCCCAAGCCGGTTTCATTAAAGGCAGAACAGGTTCTGACCATTTACGCTCATTATTTAATCTAATGCATAAAGCTAGATCCCTCAAAACCCCTACAGCTGCAATTGCTATTGATTTTGAAAAGGTCTCTGATTCCTTTAAATGGAATTATTTACATCAGATGTTGCTTCATTTTGATATTACTAGTAACTTCTGTTCCTGTATTAAATTACTATACACTTCTCCTACGGCTAGAATTCTAACCAATTCTACACTTTCTTCCCCTTTTCCTCTAGCAAGCGGTACTGGGCAAGGTTGTCCTCTATCATCCTCCCAATTTATTTTGGCTATGGAACCCCTTATGGTTCACATCCGTCCATCTAATATTATTAAATGGATCCCCATTGAAAATTCCCGGTACACTTCATTATCATATGCAGATGACCTTCTAATTCTTCTGGAAAATCTTGAAGAAGCTGGCCAACCATTAGTAAATATACTTAAATTGACTAAGATTCCTGGTCTAGCCCTAAACTATGGCAAATCAGAAACACTACCCTTAAACTCAATGTGCAAATCTTCTATGAACTCTTTGCTGGGTTTTCGTTGGGCCCCACAAGGTCTTACATATCTCGGTATTAAAATTGTTCCTAATTTAGAGAAAATATGGGAAACTAACTTCACCCCAATATTAGCCAATAATAAAATCATATTAGAAAGGTAGAAGTTATTCAATCTCTCCTTCACAGGAAGATAGCAGCCATCAAAATTGTCTATCTCTTCCAAAATATTCTATCTTTTCGCCAACATACCTCTAGTTCTCCCCTCTAATCTCCTAACTAAGCTCAATAAAACAAACAGCAATTTTATATGGGACAGGAAAATTCCTAGGTTCAGTCGCACCACATTGCATTCACACTGGTCTATAGGCGGCTTTGGACTTCCCTGGTTTACAGCCTATTTATGAGCCTTTCGTGCCTCACAAACTATTAGATTGTTTTGTAAACCTACATCCAAGTCACCATTATGGGTAGAAATGGAAACCTCATTAAGTCCAGGTAATTGCCCTACCATCTTCATTTATAACTCCCTAACCTCTAATCTGAAATCACATCCTGTTATTTCTTCTTCAGTACACTATTAGAAGCTGACCCATAAGTGTCTAAACTGTAATCCAACCCCCCTTTTTTATACTCCTACATGGGGTAACCAAGATATTTCTCTCAAGAATTATCCCATATTCTGTTGCATGTGGAAAAATAAAGGTATAGCCTTTTTGGGGGACATTCTGGAAAAAACTCCCTTATTTTAAAACCTTTTAGTGAACTCTGCAATCAATGGGGCCTACTCAAACATGATTTTTGGAAATACCTACAATTACTTGCTGCTTGTAATAATTTTTTCCTGCACCAACACTCACATGCCTTATATGACCAACACATTTCCCTATGGATCAACATTTCTTCTAATTTAACTAGTATTATTTATAAGGACATCAGAAATAGTCTACCAGATCAATCTCTGATAGCTAAAAACAAACGGAGCCTACTTCTGAACTATAACATATCTGATTTACAATGGCGTAAGTGCTGGCTCCTTTGTCATACAATATTTAAGGATGCCTGTAGCTCTCTCATCCAAACTAAAATTCTTCACCTTTGGTACAGGACACCATTGGTTCTACACCATAAGGGACTAGTTAATACTAACAACTATTGGCATTGCAACTCACCCAATGGAGACTTACTTCATATGGTATTGTGACCCCATACTTAAACTCTGGTCCAAGGTGCATCAGTTTGCATCCAAAGTGATTGGACAAAATATTTTATTCGACCCCAAACTCTTCTAATGCCCCTTCCTCCCAAGCTCAATATAAGTGGCTAAGCTTACTTTTTCTTCAAGTAAAGCAACTTGTAGTGATGTCCTGGAGAACCATTAACATACCTAGTCTTACTGATATCCTCAAAAATCCTCAAAAATCTCTCACAATATGCGTCTTTTGAACATATTTCCTATGCTGCTTTTGACCGACTTAATAAATATGGAAAATGCTGGCAGGAATATTTCAACTATATTAATACTTCAAGCACTTAACCGATAAGTAATGACAGGCCTTATGGTATATATTGCATGCCATTATTGCAATATTATTTTTCTTTAGAAATGCTGTAGTCTCTCTTTAGATAGGAACTTTCTTCTCCTCTTCTTCTTTTGGTTTTGTTAGTTTTATTAGATAGTTGTTAATGTTACTTAAGATTATGTTTATTCTGCCTATACCTTAATCAGCAAGTACATACTTGTGCACTTAAAGACATATACCTCAGTCTGATTCATACTCCAATATTCTTTTTTTATGTTTTAATCCTCAGCTCACTAATATTTAAAGAAGCATACTTATACATATTTTGATATATATATATATATATATATACACACACACATATACATCAGCCTAGACTCTGTTGTGTGATAACTTGTACTCCTTTGAATTTTTTCTTGTCAATCATCAAACTTGCTGTATCTCAGGTATGTGTCATCCTTTTTGTATAAGGAAGTCTGTTTCTATTATTAAAAATCTCTGAATAAAAAGATAAACTGCAAAAAAGAACCAATGAGGGACTTTCCACTAATAAACATAGACAGTATATTTTTACCCAATCAGCTTAAGCCGTACAAGGTCAATGATCGGTTAACCCCTTTGCATTTGTGGTTTGCCTACCCCACATGAGTGATCAAGGCAGTCAACCCTGTTCCATCAAAACTAATGCCTGACCACAACCTTGCTCTGTCTGGTAAACAACTAACCACAAAAAGTGGCCAGCTGTTCAAGTCTCCATTTAATGTGTGATTTATCAAATGGTGTATTTTATAGCAATGAGGGGTTTCCCCCTGCCATCTTGTACAACAAGGTATTGTGATGTCAGGACAAATTTACAAATCCAAATAGCCTCCTTATATTAAGTAGATGCCTTCAGGTCACATACACCCTTCAGCACCTAATCATCTAAAAACATTAGAAGCATTTTGGACATAAGAGCAATCAAAATAATGTAGTTTTCTATATTATTAATCTCCCATTTGCTGTTTATTGGGATTCAATCTCCCATTTATTGATTTATCAAAAAGTATTTAAACTGTTACCAACTTCAGATAAGGTAGGAGTCTCAGAGGGAAGATCACAGGTCACTGCAACTCCCAGGGCCTCAGGGGGACATCGTTTTTTATTGGTCTGGCGAGTTTGATTACCTTTATCTTAGGCATAGGACCAAAGACAGGCAAATCTGGCATTTGTTTTTATTCCTTTTTGTGACTACTTTAGCCTGTGCCAGGAATATTATTTTCTGCTTTGCAACTGCTGTTCAGAAAAATTGTAACTGTATTATGAATTGTCATTTCAGTTTAAAACTGTAACTGTTTGTTCATTTTACTGCCAAAACTACCTTGTAAGACTTAAATGCTCATATCAAAAGTAAACAATTTTATTCATGAATCCTGACTTTGGTATTCCTTCTCAGTTTAATATCATAAAACCTAGAGCAATGTCTCTAGAAAAAGATAATTTAAAAGGTAAAACAGGTTTAGATTTCTGTTTCCTGGGTCATCCTGGTACACTTAAAGTAACTGTTATAGTTTATATTCACATGATTAGATATACAGATTTGTTATGCCACAAAATTACTATGCAAACATTTGGTTTGGTGCATCAAAGATTCTAGTAAATGACACTGGTGCAAAGTATATGACTGTCATAGGCACAGACAGGCAGATGGTTTTAAAGTAAATATAAAAATATTAAACTAACTATAAAGGACTCATTGCCCACTAACAAATAAACATGCCCATAAGGAAACTTTAGATTTTAATGAACACAGCATCTTCCTGGACTGAGATCACATAGTCTTGGTCAGTCAGGTGTCAGATGGAATAATAGTGGCAGGTGCCCTAGGCTAAGACTCAAAAGACACTCTGCCCACTCTTTGTATTTCCACTTCAAAAAAAAACTTCATCCTGACCTGGCCCAATTGGTTGATAATTTGCTAAAATGCCAAGATCAGTCAGTAGAAAATGCAGAGGACCTGTCAGACTCCGCCAGTCATGGTGAAAACCATGTACATGAGTCTGACCAGGGAAGTTATATTGGAGAGCTGGAAGACACCTGGAATAACCCCCACTTATCACTTCATACCATAACTTTCACTTTAAATGCTACACCCATGGAAGTTAGCTAAGTCTCATCCAACTATAATATTACACAAAAACAAGTGCTAAAGATATAAAAATAAAACTGCTTCACAGATTCATACATAAACAGTAAAATTCAATAGAAAATAAAAAAATGTTTCTGTATTTGACAAAGAAGCTATCTCTACTACTTGTTACATTTTTTCCCCTTCAAATTGCAGAAAGAATGAAGAGTATGAAAGAAAGAATGAAGAGGAAAGAAAGACAAGGAAATGTACATTGAAGTAAGAAGAGAAGGAAGGAATTTGTCTAAGGAAGCACTATAGAAATGCATTTATATTACCAAACATAATACATCATTTTTGTACAAATGTAATCCAAAAAGGCCACCTTAGTGTTTTATTTATTTTTATGAGACATAACTTTGTTTCCTGTTACAAGCATTTTCTTTTATTTTTTCTGGGCACAACCTTATTATGTGGTGAACTGATGTGGGGAGAGTGAGTTGGGGCTCTGGGGAGTAAAAGTGGGTGGGGGAGGATGCCAATTGATGGAGGGTATGGGTGGGACTAGCAGGCAGGAACCAGGAAGCACATGAAGAGGACTGGCCAATAAAAAGGCCAGTGTCACAATATATTTCTAAGGGGGCCAAGTGACCCCTTACATGAGCAACTCCGACACGTGAGTGCCAAGATGCAGGAGTGTGGCATCTCGAGTGGCATCTGCTGGGTGTCAGCAGGGAGGACAGCAGGCCATGGGCCATGTTGGGTAGGACAGTAGCAGGTGGGATATGACTGGAGGAGAGAGGAAGTAAAGAACAAAGGAAATAAAAGAAAAAACAACAACAAAGGAAACACAGTGATAAAGTACATAGCAAGAGGGGGGACAGGAGCAACTCAGGAACACCTTGAGGAAGTGAAGGTTGTTGCATGGAGGCAGGCAGATGACTTGGGGAAGAGTTGGGAGACAGAGAGGACCTGAGAAGTTGATCCATGGAAGCCGGGAGGGTAGTGAGCTGCAGTGGATGTGGGGCAGCACTGTTCTTAGGAACAATGCGTTGGGTGGGGGGGTGTCCAGTGTGTAGGCAGTTCAGCCAGCTTAGGCAGGAAATAGAAAGTCTGAAATGGGAACTGTGGAGAAAGCAAGTATGACTGGGGGATGGGTGGGTCAAGAAGATATGGAGGGCTCCTTCACAGGATACACCAGGATGCCACAAGCAGAAGGGAATAGTTAGGATAGTGGATCAAGGAGCACCAACACTGCAGGAACCAATGGGCACAGGGAGGGGAAGATGGCAAGTGGTGGGGAATGACAGTGGTGGAGGAAGGGTTAGGGAACATACCCATGGAAAGCAAAGGCAGGGGAGGATTTTGGGGGAGGGCATGGGCAGGGGTTTGGAGACTAGGAATAGGTACACAGTGCTGGCTATAGAGGAGTTGCAGGAGGAGGCGGGTATCAACATAGAACAGGGAAAAGTGGAGCAAGAGGGAGTGGAAAAGTACAGCAGGCCAGGGAACAGGAAGGACTGTAGGTTAGAATATGGTGGTGGCAGGAGGGTGGATGGGGTTATCATGGACCCCACAACAGTAAGGTGGGGTGGGGCCAAAAAAGGTAGAAAAGGGGGAAGAGGGGGGCATTAGGAAAGGGCCAGAGAGAGGAGATGACATTAGTGGAGGGGAGGTGGAGGGGCAGGGAAAGGAGCACAATAAGGATGCAGGGGGTAGAGTGCAGCTGGAGGTGAAGTCAGGGGGGAACAGAGGGAGGAAGGGGAAAGGAAAAAGAGTGGAGGACACTGAGGGCTTAGGTCCAAAGCAGGGCAAAACAGAGGGTTTGGGCTGGCTATGGGGGAAAGGGTAGTTATAATGGGGGATTCAGTGCTCAGGGGAGTGAGATAGGGAGGTAAGGGAGCAAGAAAAAGCCAGGTCTGGGTGGAATGTATGCCAGGTATGACAGTAGGGAGGATGGGACAATTCATTCAGAAATGTGCGGGAGGGGAGGATAAACCTCATATTGTGGTGCATCTAGGTACAAATGATCTGGAGGGCAATATGGTTCAGGAAGTGCAGGGGAGATTCAGGGAGGCTGGAAGATGATGCTCTCAGTAGGGGAGATTGGTGGCATTCTCGGAAATACTCCCTGTACCGAAGGCAAGCACCACTAGAAAGTTAAGAATAGAGGAGTTCAACCAGTGGCTTTGGGGGGTGCGCAAAAATAGAGTATGGGTTAGTGGGGGGGTGGGGAGAGACATGGAATGATAATGGGCTCTTTGCAAAGGATAGGCTACATCTCAGCAGCGAAGGAATGGGGACTTTGATGCTGGAGTTGGAGAGGTACATTAAAACTAAAATAACTTTAAACTGAGCAT
This sequence comes from Neoceratodus forsteri, assembly GCA_016271365.2. Lineage (NCBI taxonomy): Eukaryota > Metazoa > Chordata > Ceratodontiformes > Ceratodontidae > Neoceratodus > Neoceratodus forsteri. Next base: position 767,502,263 of record CM057451.1, read on the forward strand.
GGGGTGGGCGAGGGGGACTTCAAAAATGAGCCAGCTAGCAGGAGAGACCAGAAGAACTCACCCCCAAGACAGTGAGGAGGGAAGGGAGAGGACTTTACCAAGGAATAACAGTAGGGGGAAGGGGAGAGGAGGGGCAAAGCACAAGGTAGACTATTGTATCCTTGAATGCAAGAAGCTTGGCAAACAAGGTAGCAGAATTCCAGGCAATGATAGCTGAAGGGAAGGTTGATATTGCCACCATCTCAGAAACCTGGGCCACCCAATACCATGATTGGGATCTCGCGATCCCTGGTTATAAGGTGTACCACAAAGACCAGGAGGGGGGAAGAGGAGGTGGGGTGGCTATTTATGTTAGAGATGGGATACTGTGTTCCAGGGAGAAGGGAGAAGAGGGGAGGCCAGAAACCCTATGAGTTCTGCTCCAAAGCTCCAAAGGCAAGAGGATTAGGTTGGGGGTGGTGTACAGGCCACCCTCACAAAACGAGGAGATTGACAGAGAGCTGGGGGGAGCAAATCAGGAGGGTCAGTGGCAAAAGGAGTACAGTTATAGTGGGAGACTTCAACCTTCCTGGGATTGATTGGTGGACCATGACTACCACAAACACTAGGGAACAGGTACTGCTTGAGGCTATCCAGGACAGTTACCTAGAGCAGGGAGTGATGGAGCCTACCAGGGAGGGGTTATTGTGTTAAGAAATGGAGACCAAGTCCAGGATGTGGTCATACAGTGCCCACTAGCAGGAAGTGACCACCGCTCAGTGTGGTTCTTCCTCAACACAGGGATGGAGACTGCTAAAACCAGGGTAAGAGTGGTTGACTTCAGGACGATGGATTTTGCCAGGATGGGCAACATCCTAGAGGGGCATCTTGCTAGAATCAGCCCGGGGATGGATGCTAAACAGAAGTGGTCAATCGCAAGGAAGGGTCTGAACGAGGCCACAGACGTGTGTGCCAAGTCTCAGAGTAAACAGTCCAGGTCAAAAAGCCTAGCTGGCTCAGCAGAGAAGTGGAGGGGAAGGTGAGGGATAAAAGATTGGCCTTCAACAGATTTAAAAAATATGGCAGGGGGGAAGACAAGAAGGTATACTCAAAGGCATCTAGGGAGGTGAGTAGGGCAGTCAGGGCAGCCAAAGCAGCAAGGGAGCTGAAACTGGCTCTGAGGATCAGGACAGGCAAGAAAGAGTTCTTCAAATACATAAGGGAGAAAAGGAGTTGTAGGGATGAGATTATTAGAATAAAGAGGGAAGGGGCATGGGCAGAAAAAGGGGAAGACCAGGTGGAGGCACTCAACGAGTACTTCTGCTTGGTGTTCACAAAAGAAAAGGATAGACCAATACCACAAGGGAAAGGAGGGAGGGGTGAGCGGGGGCAGAGGTAACATATGGGGTCATCCAGGAAGCTAAGGTTCTAAAAGGGCTTAAAGCTTTGAGGGTGAACAAGGTACTGGGACTGAACAGTGTACATCCTAGAATCCTGAAGGAACTAGCAGAGGTGTTGGCGGGCCCTCTAGCAGACCTGTTTAACATCTCCTTGGATATGGGGATTGTGCCCAGGGACTAGAGGGTGGCTCATGTGGTGCCCTTCCACAACAGTGGTCCCAAGGATGAACCAGGCAATTACAGACCCATAAGTATGACTTCTGTAGTGGGGAAGTTGATGGAGACCATTCTGAAGGAGAAGCTGATAACCTTTCTGGATAGGAATGGACTACAGGACAAGAGACAGCATGGGTTTGTTTCGGGTAGATCTTGCCAGACCAACCTGATCGATTTCTTTGATTGGGTAACTAGAGCGGTTGATGAGGGACATGCTGTGGACATCCTGTATCTAGACTTCAGCAAAGTTTTTGACTCTGTGCCACATGGGAGGTTACTGGGCAAACTGAGGGACCTGGGAGCAGGGGAGAAACTGGTGGCATGGATTGGGAGCTGGCTTCAGGGCAGATAGCAGAGGGTAGTTGTATAGGGGGACACATCCAAGCCAAGGCCCATGACCAGTGGGGTACTGCAGGGATCAGTGTTGGGCCCTGTGTTATTCAATGTCTTCATAGGGGACATTGCAGAGGGAGTCAGGAGTAAGATCAGCCTGTTCGCCAATGACACAAAGATTTGTGCACCAGCGACCCGGGTTCGGGAACGAGCCTGGGTCAGCGGGGGTCAGCCGGGGGAGGGAGAGGACTAGAGCAGGCTGCTGGCTGGCAGCCCTCTACCTCGGGATAGGGGTAGCAGGCCTCCTCAGAGCTTGGCCACCCTCTGGTGGAAGCCAGAGAAGTGGCGCCTCTCCAAGGACCCTTGGCGTAATCCGTCCAGAGGAGGGCAGAGGAGTCCCCATCTGGAGTTGTGGTGCACGTGTGCGCCTTCATGTGCTTGTGCTACCGCTTTCGGGGCTCTTGGGTGTAGGTCTATGAGAGAAAACAGAGGAAAAAGTGGGGGTCTGCCGAGGATGATACCTCCGGACCAGCTCTGGGGATCTGCTGGGACGTGCATGGCGCTACAAGCCCCCGAAAGACCCCGAGTCTGGTAGGCTGGTGGATGATGAGGGAGGACCTACCACAGGAGGATAAAATAAGTTGAAAAAAAAAAAAAGATTTGTGCAAAAATGGACAGTGAGGAAGGGAGGCAGGCACTCAGGGAGGATTTAGCTATATTTGAGCTATGGTCAGTGGAGTGGCAGTTGGGGTTTAATGCTAGGAAGTGCAAGGTCATGCATTTCGGGAACCAGAAACCCCAGGACCAGATACTGGCTAGGGGGCATGCAGATAGCAGTCTCGGAGGAGGAGAAGGACCTGGTGGTATTAGTCACAGGAGACATGAAGGTATCTGTGCAGTGTAGCAGGGCAGCAGCAAGGGCAAGTTGGATGTTGGGGTGCATTACTAGAGGTATCACCTTGAGGAAAAAGGAGGTCATCCTGCCCTTGTATAGATCACTGGTGAGGCTGCACTTGCAATACTATGTGCAGTACTAGTGTCCTTACCTCATAAAGGATGTGAAATTGCTGGAAGGGGTGCAGCATAGGGCGACAAAGATGATCATGGGGCTAGGGGAGATGCCATATGAGGAAAGATTGAGGGAGCTCAACATGTACTCACTGGAGGATAGAAGGGAGAGAGGGGGGATATGATAGAGACCTTTAAATACTTAAAGGGCATAAACACAGTTGGGGAGGGAGGATTGTTCTGCTTAAGGGGGGGAAGGATCACGAGGGGACACAGCCTGAAGTTGGAAGAGGGGAGATTCAGGAAGGAGATGAGGAGGCACTACTTCAGAGAGAGAGTGGTGGCTGGATGGAATGCACTGCCGAAAAAGTTAATAGACCTGAGGATAGTGGACAGCTTTAAGCAGGGATGGGATAGAGTCAGAGACAGAGGCAGTACAGGCAAGAACAAGATGGGAGATAGGACCAGGAGGGGGGATGAAGTGAAGGGATTGGTGGGGTGGGGGGCAGCTGCAGTAGGATATGAGCTGCACACTCGGGCAGACTTGACAGACCTATGGGCCCTTTCTGCCAGTAAATTTGTATATTTGTATGTTACTCTTAGAAAGTACTGAGTCCCTGTGGTCACAGTAGTCCAGGGGAAAGGAACTTGTAAATAGTATCCCATTTGGCCAGAAAGTTGTCATTTTGTCCCATCATCAGAAGAGTTGGTCTTTCAGATCTTAGGATCTCTAGACATTCACTTTTCCATTCATTAATGGTGGAAGCCCTCCAACAACATTTTAAACATAGAATTTTAACTGCAGCTGATGTAAGAGAAGTAGTATATTGTTGCTCTTCAGTCGAGCCTCTTTAGTTCTCAAATTGTCCTATAAGACAAGTTTCTATGTTCATATTTCCCTTAACCAAGCGATGCCACCTAAAAAACGTTTGATGTTATCCCATAAGTATTTTATGTTAGCACAGCCCCAGAACCTGTGAGTAATGTCAGAGTTTTCTAGTCCACACCTTATACAGTTTGATGTAGCTCCAATCCCCATTTTGTACATATGAAGTGAAGTATAGTAAAGAGAGTGGAGTAACTTAAATTGTATCATCTTCATGTTAACTGTCTTGAATGTCTTAAGTGAATTTCTCATATTTTTTCCAGTTCCAATTTTCTAAATTCCTGCGTAGTGTTTGTGACCACCACCTGATGTTCTCATGTCTGTTCCTTTAGTGGTTTCCAACAATAAATTATAGAATCTAGATATTTGGGGACTTAACTGAATGCATGCCGAAAAATTGTTTGTATTCATATTGCCGTTCATTAATCCTGGCCCATTGAACAACTGGGGCCCAATATTCAAAGGTTTGCACGGACGCAAATGGGCGCTCACCCGCCCAAACCAGGATTTATGCCAGAGCACAATATTCAAAACGTGCAGTTTCACATGCTAACAGGGTTATCACACGTGCAAAAAATAACGTATGTGGGTGGGCAAAGGAAGGGGCAGCGACAGGAATACTCACACAACCCAATATTCAATGCATTTGTGACACACAAAATGGGTTAGCACAGTCACTTTGTGCAGTGCAAATACCACTGAGCAAAACCCCATCTTAACCCAGGCAACCCTAGCAGCCACCAGAGTTACTGCAGCCAACAACCACGGTGGCCAGTGGGGGAACACACCAGCCCCCTCATGGTCCGTGACCCTACCTCCCTCCGATTGGTGTCCCAGTAGTGATGGAGAGTATCCCTGGTGCCTAGTGGTCCCTTCTCACTCTGATCGCTGTCCCGACATGAAAGAAAGAAATCCTGGTGCCCAGAAGTATCGCTCACCCTTGAATCACCAGACCATACTGTAACTAAAAAGTCCCTGGTGGCTAGTGGTCCCTTCACCCTCTGACTGCCAGCCCATACTGTAACTAAAAAGTTCCTGGTGGTCCATGGTCCTCCCGACCCACCACTTACTGTCCCCTTAAGCCGACAACATTGACCTGGTGGTCTGTGGTCCCTCCCATCCTCCGACCAGGTAATGTATTGAAGTTTCCCTGGTGTCCAGTTTTCCCTCCACTGCTGTCCCCCTGCTCCCTTACAGTGTCCTTGGCATCTAGTGAACCCTTCCACCCTCTGATTGCCATCCCTGTAACCCCTGACAGTGTCCCTGGAGCCTAGTGCCCCCCCTCGCTGATTGCCAGCCCTGGTATGATTAAAAAACATCCCTGTGCCTAGTGCCTTCCCCCATCTTCAATTCCCCAGCTGCATACAAACATGGAGACAGCCTGGTAGCCCATTGCCCCCCTGGTCTCTGATCCCCAGCCCTGGTACAAATACAATTTGCGTCTAGTGCCTATCCACGTGTGACAAAGATGTAATGCATCTTAAAGAAACAATAATATTCCCTGGCATCCAGTGGTACCACTCACCCTCTGATTTCCATTCCCCTAGCTTATAGAGTGTCCCTGGCATCTAGCACCCCCGTACTGCAGGCACCGTCAACCCTCCCTCCCAACCCACCCTTACCAAAAGTGCCAGTGTCATGGCCAGATACGGCACCTGCACAGTCCTCCACTCACCTCCTCGGCTGGCCACTGTATGACAAGGCTGGGCATGCACAACCTATGTATAGCATAGTGCACGTGTAGTATACACTATGCTATATATAGGTTGTGTGCTCCCAGCCTTGTTATACAGTGGACGGCTGAGGAGGTAAAAGGAGGGCTGTGCCAGTCACTGTATCTGGCCAAAGCACCAGTACTTTCAGTAAGCAGGGGGTTGGGAGGGTAGATTAACAATGCCCACAGTGCGGGGGAGCTGCAAGACCCCAGGGACTGCTTTACAGCTACGTGAACGAGATGAGGGTACCAATGGACACCAGGGAATATTGTAGTTTCTTTATGATACATTACATCTGTGTCATATATCGACAGGCACTAGATGCAACATTAGGACTCTTGTATCTGTACTGGAGCTGGTGATTGGAGACCAGGGTGGGGGGGGCAACAGGTCACCAGGGTGTCTCCATGTTTGTACAGGACCAGGGATCGGAAACTGAGGGGGGGAGACACTAGGCACAGGGACTTTTTTTGCTCGTACTGAGGCTGGCAGTCAGCAAAGGGGGGGCATTAGGTACTAGAGACATTGACTGGGTTTACAGGGACAGTAACTGGAGGGTGGAAGAGTCCACTGGATGCCAAGGACACTCATGGGAAGTATGGGAACAGCAGTGAGAGGGTGGCAGGGACCACTGGACACCAGAGAAACTTCACTGCATTACTGGTCTGGTGATTGGAGAGTGGCAGGGACCATTTACCACCAGAGTAAAGTCAGTGACTTATGGGGATGCCGACTTGTGGGTGGGGAAGACCATGGACCACCAGGGATCTTTTAGTTGCAGTATGGGCTGGTGTTCAGGGGGCAGGGGGACCATTAGCCACCAGGGACATTTTAGTTACAGTACAGGCTGGTGATCAGAGGGTGGTGGTGGGGGAGCCGTTAGCCACCAGGGAATTTTTAGTTACAGTATAGACTGGCGATCAGAGGATGGTGGAGTCCTCTAGGCATGAGGGACCTTTCTTCCTTGTTGGAGACCGGGCAATTGAGGTGGGACGCTGCCTCCACTTCCCATGCAAATGAGCCCATAATGGGCATGCAATGACCCCTTAGAACTTTGCATGCCCAATGAGCTCAGTTTCATGAGTCCCTCTGAATATCGCGCCTAGCACTCTGGCACTATCGGGTCTCGAGGCACTAATCCCTACGCAGCAGGAATCCATGTCAGGGCAGCGCTACCTCACTTAGCACTGCACTGACATGCCTCTGTATTCAGTTGGATAGTGCCAGTGTGCTATCCGACTGAATACAGCATCCTTGGGATCCTGGGCAATGGCATTGCACAGCGCAAATCTCTGTGCACCACTTTGCCCATTTTTGAATATTGGGCCTCTGCTCTTTTACACTATTGCTAAGCCTGTCAAAACATTCCAAATCTGTATTTTGCATTTTTTTTTCTCTTTCATCAACACACCAAATAGCTTAAACCCACTTTTGTCCAGTATGTTTTTTAATTTTAACAAACACTTATTGATCCATTCTGTTTGACTATGTACTCAACCATCCTTAGTAATATTTGGGTTTCCAAATAACTGTTGAATTCTGGACTTGTTTAAATTCAGGTCAAGTAGTTAGACCATATTTGTAAGGATTCTAATATTATTTGTAAGTATCTTGGTTTTTTTTAGGTTTAGTAGTGTGTCTAAGCTAATGTGAAATGATTCTGTCCATTCAGTCTCTATCTCTAACCATTCTGGGTTGTTGGGTTTACCCTTTTGGGCGTCAAGCCATTTAGCAAATTGGGTTGATCTACAGGCCAAATGATAACAATATAAATCTGGAACCTTCAACTCCCCATTATCCTTGGACCTAGTCATCTTATTATATGCCATCCTACATCTTTTATTAGACCATATGAATTTTGAGATCTTATTTTAATATTCACAGACCATTTTTTAGGAATGCTAAAGGGTAGTGACATAAATAAGTATAGTGATTTTAGGGGACTATTCATTTTGATTGAATCTAGCCATCACCAGAAGCCTAATGGTAAATCATTCCATCTAGTCAGGGTCTCTTGTATGTTCAGCATGGTGAGATTTGTATTAATTGTTTTGGAAACTGTCCTAAATAATTTGATCCTAAACAGTCAATATTGTCTTTTCCCTAGGCTATTCCAAAATCTATAATATCTTCCTTGATGCAGTATTGGTTAAGAGGCAAAAAGAAGGATTTCTTCTTATTTAATTTCTACCCAGAAACTGAAATAAATTCTCTAATTATTTCTAAAATTCTTGATATTGATTTTTTGGGATCCGAAACCATAACCAGAATATCATCTGCCTGCGATGAGAGTAAATGTTCTTTGTCTTTCAGTTTAATACCTCTAATCTGTTTGTCTGCAGACAACCTCCTGACCGTGGGATCTAAAGTTAAATTACATAATGAATTCAATGGCAGACAGCCCTGCCTGGTGCCTCTTTTTAATGGGAAAATGGCTGAAATCGCCCCATTAATAATGACCAAGGCTTTCAGATTATTATATAGCAATTTAGTCCAGTTTATATAAGTATCAGGGAACTCATATATTTTTAGAATTTCAAATGAGTGAGGACTTAATATATGATCAAAAACCTTCCTGGCATCCATGGTGAAAACGATTGCAGCTGTCCTAAATTTGTTTGCTATTTCCATTTAATTAAATATTTTTCTAGTATTGTCAGCTGCTACTCTATTCCTAACAGAGTGTTTGTCTAGTGTCAGTTAAGTATGGAATCACCTTTTCTAGCCTATCTGAAAGAATTTTCGTGAGAATTTTAATGTCAGTGTTTATCAAAGTTATCAGCCTATACTTGTTGCATTCATTAGAGTCTTTGCCAGTTTTATGGATAAGGGGAAATAAGTTCCTGAGTCATTTTACCAGACAACACTCCTTTGATACTGCTTCTCTACGTACTTTTGTTAGGATGGGGGCAATATCTTTTATCAGTTTGTTACCAAAGCTTGTTGAATACCCATCTGGGCCTAGAGCTTGTTCATGTTAACGTTTTTTAATTACCTCCCTCACATCTTGTATTTCTATTTCCTGTGATAGTGTTACTTTTAAATCTTCTGGGACTTTAGGCATCTCAGTGCTTTGACAATTTTTTTTTATATTTGAACCATATTAGATGCCTGATACACCATAAAGGTTTTTATAGAATTTGTAACATTCTGCATTAATCATTTTTGTCCTGTAATTTTGAGTTTTTTGTAAATCTCTGATAGTACATATTCTAGTAGCAATACTAGTCTGCTTTAATCTTATTGCCAGTATCTTTGGTGCCTTCAGTCCTGAGTCTATGTAACTTAGATTTGACTTCCTTATTGCAAATTCTGCCTCATCTCTTACTCATACAGAAGTATTCCAAATTAAGTTTTGACCATAGTGTCCAAGTCTCTTGGGAGGACTCTATCGAACATTTGCCTGCCACCTCTTTTAATTTTATGATTTCCTCCATTTTATTTTCTTTTAGAGCAGATGAAGTGCTAATTAGAAAACCTCTCAACTAACATTTAATGCATTCCAGATTATGTGCTCATGAGGTCTCAAGTGGGTTGTTTTGCTGTATAAATTCCTTTGTTTTGTCTTTGATAATTAGACACTGCCTCCTGTAGGAAATTATTTATTTTCCATTTGCTAGTTCTGTTTGGATGACTGCTTCCCCCTCCCCCCAAACAATACCATTACCGAAGAGTGGTCTGATAATACTTGTTCCTCAATGTTAGATGCAGTTATTTTGTCAAACAAAAGGTTTACAAGTTTACTCAGAATGAAAAATAAACAATGTTGCACAGACAGCTGACAGAAAAAAAATGAGCTTCCCTCACCAAATTCTTAACCTGTCCACTAGCTACATAGACACTTTCCCTAGACTAATCTCTACTCACCATTCAGCTAGTTTCCTATGGCAGGGCTCTGGTCTTTCAATGTTGCAGGTCCAAGACAGCGAGCTGAGCCTCATCTCCCTAATTTATTCCCTTTGACTGTGGGAGTGGTTTCACCCCTTTGAGTGACAGTTCCCCCCTCAACTGGTGTGTGCGTGTGTGTGTGACATCATCCAGGCCAACTGGCTTCCTTCATACCTAGAACATCACTTCTCCTACTTTACAACTCTGTTTTCAAGGATGGCTGAGGTATTCGAAATTTGCATCTTCCTATCTGCAAGGATTTACATCTTAGATTAGCTCATGAAAAAGTTATACAGAGCAGTTCTCAGTATTTCCCATAACACTTGTCTGGACATGTGACTGGGAAGCCATGTTTTCATCCACTTTCAAATAACAAAACTTATAAAAGGAAAATATCTACACTAATACAAGAAATGAGTGGATCAATCTGGTCATATGCCCATCACAGTTAACCATAGATTTAGGGCTGAAATTTGGTCTAGTCTGCATCCACTGGCTTCTGCCATCATCTTCCCCCATGCATCTGTCCCTGATCTTGTGCTGCCCCTGATTTCCATTGGGGGTCGCTACAGATCAGGGAGTCCCCTGTAAGCCACCCCGGGAGAGGAGAGCAGTCCTCTGGACACTCAATCCTCTCCCTCCCCAGCCAACCCCCGGTGTCCCGAGTCTGTTCTCGAACCCAGGTCACCCAGAATGGTACGAGGTGTGGCGTCCAGCACCTCAACCCTCAGCACCACCAGTGTATGTGTATGTGTGTATATGACATCACCCAGGCCAACTAGCTTCCTTCACACCTAGAACATCCCTTCTCCTACTTTACAACTCTGTTTTCCAGGATGTCTGAGGTATTTGAAGTTGCACCTTCACATCTGCAAGGATGTGCAGCCTAGATTAGCTCGTGGGAAAGTTACACAGAGCAGTTCTCAATATTTCCCATAAGACTTGTCTGGTCTTGTGACTGGGAAGCTATGTTTTCATCCACTTTCAAATAACAAAACTTATGAAAGGAAAATATCTGCACTAACATAAGAAATGAGCAGATCAATCTGGTCATATGCCCCTAACCATAGATTTAGGGATGTAAGTTTGGTCTATTCTGCATCTGGATTTATGGCAGAGAGACCAATAAGTAAACTCTTTAACACTGGAGTTGAGTTCTCTCCAAATATCAGTTAGGTTTAGATTATCTACCAGATAATAAAAATCCCTATCAGACTTAGATCTGTTGTTTCTATGATTGGATCTATCCAAAAAGAGATTCAGAATACTATTTGTATCCCCAGCTAGAATAAGGGTGCTGTCTAAGAAGTTACTGATTTTATTGTAAACCTCCACAAAAACATCATGAGAGAGATTCGTCAGTTAAGTAAGCAATGACACACGACAGGGTGTGCAGTTATTGGGGATTAATCAACATCCCGGGTGCATTGTGAGGCACAAGGCCACAGGGAGTCCCCTGTAACCTATCACAAATGCACTCAGCAGGTCAGGCCCTCTGCTCCCACAGTGCCAACCTCTGAGCGCAGTATTGTTAACAGGTAACAGACAGGGTAACCCTCCTGTCTACATGTGGGTCCGAATCACCTTTAGTCTCAAGTTCTGGGGGGATTCAAACTGTGAACCTTATGCTAGCATACCCAAGTGTACAGGCTCAGATAATCTTCTCTTCGGGGGAATGCAAGATATCTTTCGCCAAAGGGCACCTAACTAGGTATCCAAAATGAACCCTTAAAACTCTATAAAAGACCTTACGTATATTCTTACCTTTTCCCAGTTTAGTAACACCATCAAGCTTTAAACAGTTTGTGTCAGTCTTAACCCTCTATATGTCATATGCAAAAAGAACTTCAAAGACACACCCAGGCAGTCTTTCAAAATAATATATTTACTAAAATGGATAAAAACATGTAAAATGTAAACACAGAACACTATATCAAAAAGCATATAATCACGTAAAAGAAAACAAAGAAAACTACAGGCAAACTCCTACCAAAGTACATTTAGATATTTTCTATCTACTGTATTACCTCTATAGTGCTTTTAGTTAGATCTTGTTTCTTATGAGCCCCAAATGGTATGTCACTCAGTTCAAACACAGAATACAGTTTAACACTCTGGCCCAGATATTCAAACTGCGCCAGTCTGAGGCGCAAGCCCCTTCGCCGCTCAAAATAGTTGCGCAGGGGTGTGGCCGGGGTGATATTCAAAGGAGTTGGCTGTTGAGCAACTCCTTGAATATCACCCTCGAAACATACAGCACTTGGCAAGATGACGCAGTGGAACTTGCGCTGACTGCAGTTGCCAGAGTTGAGCATTAAACTTGCAGTGGCGAAGGTACCATTGCGCCATGCGCAAATTTCCGATATTCAAAGGTGACATAGAAATGGGGCCATAATTTATGCAGCACAGGGGGCCATTTGCATCTATTTATGGCCCCATTTGCATGCCATTGCATGTAGAGTGCGCCGATCCGAGGACTTGCTCTGGCCACCCTGCCAGGCAGCGGCCCGTCGGGGACGACGCCTGAAATGCAGCTTTCGATCGCGGGCATCACAGTTATGACACCCCACACATCTCCACAGCCCGATGCGGGCAGAACACGTACAGTAGATGTACTGCCCGCGATCGGGCTGTGGAGATGTGTGGGGGTTTCATGAACTGTGATGCCCGCTATCGGGCTGTGGGAGATGTGTGTGGGGGGTTCATGTATGTGTACTGCCCGCGATCGGGCTGTGGGAGATGTGTGGGGGGGGTTTTCATGTAACTGTGATGCCCGCGATCGGGCTGGTGGGGGGGCACAGGGACCGAGTTGGGGGCCAGCCAGGGGTGGCAGCTGCTGTGTTGCACCCTGCACTATAGCAGCTCACCTGTGGGTGGCCCTCAACTTGATCCTTTTTTTTTTGGCTCAAGGTTGTGCAGGCGCAGGTTGGGGGTTGCGCATGCACAACTCTGCACAACCCGACTGAATATCAGGTTGCGAGGTTATGCATGGTTCCTCCCCCTCCTGTTGAGCATGCATGCATTCATTTGCATTGCTCTTTTGCGCAACCTGTTGCCAGTGGAGCAACTGCCTCCTGCTGAATATCGCAGAATGGCGCAATGTAGGACTTGCGCATGCGCAACCCTGTTGCGCATGGAGCAACCCTTTTGAATATCTGGGCCCCTGTGTTTCCACACCCCTTCTATGTTGTCATCTAGCTCCTCCTTTTAGAATATAAAAAAATACACAAACAATAATCTTCCTGTCAGGAGATATTTAAAATACTGTGACTTCAGCAAAAACAAATTCCCAAATTATGACAGTCTTTAATCAAGCCTTTCATTTGATCTTGTGTGGTTTCCTGTTCCCCAGGCAGGTCAAAGATTTTACAACTTTTCAGACCAGGTTGCTATAAAATGTTTTTCCTCTAAGACATCATAAAACTTTACGAGCCCTATATCCTGGCAGCTGGGTCAGTTCTTATTAAGAGAGAAAAACAGGAGACCCTTAATTAAGTCTCTCTAGTCTTTTAATTACCTCCTGGTTTCAGGTCACTTGACTGTAACTGAAACCTGGGGGGGGGGTGCACCCATGGCACACTGTGACAATCACACACTATTTTTTTATTACAAATATAGAACAATAATATCCAGCTGGCCAAGAGTCACATAACCCACCCCAGGAGAGGCGAGCAGTCCTCTGAACACTCAATTCTCTCCTTCCCCTGCCAACCCTCAGTGTCTCGAGTCTGTTCTTGAACCCGGGTCACCAGCATGGCACGAGGTGTGGCATCCAGCGCCTCAACCATCAGCATCACCAGGCCGACAATACCATATACATCTTAAGTTTATGATTAAGGTTCAGATATTCCAAGATATTGCATGAAATATTTTGCTATTTGACATGCTTATCTAAAACATAAAAATGCTGCATAATATTCCTTCCTTCGGGGTCATTATTCTAGGTATCCAACCCATACCTTGTCCCCTTAGTATTACAAATAACCACATCTCCAACCACATTTTCTTTAATGTATTGGCATAACATTTCCTTCCTTTCTCCATAATGAATAGCTTATTAGAAAAAATATCAAAAGAAGGAAAGAAGAAACTTCTGCCTGCCTTCTGTCTTATTTGTCTGTTCACAGCACCATTCTTTCAATTCTTACCTCCCCCCAATCCATTTAAGCCACCCTTCCCTAACATTTTTTCCCTGATAATACAAAAGACTAGAACTATCCAAAGAATGTGCCTTAATCCTAGAATTCACCCCCTGATTATCCCCAAATGGTTCCATACAGGAAGTGTCTCTCTTGAGAGACCATCCGCCTCCCCCCCAACATCCCCTTGAAAATCACATAGCTCTCAGAAATATAATTCTATAAATTAAACATCTTTGTAGCAACTAAATATTGTTCTAATAGAAACCTAGAAAACTTAAAACCTGAAAAACTTGAAACACTGGTAATAAACATACGGTCATAACATCAGATATTTCTAGTCTTTTTTCCACTTAAATTGTTAACATCTATTAACTAAAACACTAATATTATTGGATTCCCACTCATTTCCAAACCTAGGAGTACCTATTTAGTTTAATCCTGCCTTCCTACAATCAAATTTATATTGGTGTATATTACCATGCATTCCTAAAAAGTAAGTTTAATAATTAAAGGAATTGTATTGAGACAAATGTTTCATTCCAGGTATCAGTCCTCAACTCAGTGACAAAATCAAATTTCATCTAAACCTCCAGGAAATCAATGTTACCCAAGATCCTTCCCCTCTGCTCAACATACATCAGTGGGAATATGAAAGAATGTACCTTTCCTTCTTTGCCCGTATTCAAAGGGCACCTATGTGTGGCACAGACCTGACAGCGCCATAGTGCAGAATTGTGAGCTGCACCCATGCAAATGAGGGTTCCCTCATTTAGTATGAATTTAAATGATTTCAGAAGTGCTAAATGCCTGTGTGCACAGCACAGTTTAACATTTTTGAAACCTAACCCTTAATGGTGCGCATAGGGGGTGGTTGTCTAGCGGTCCCTCCCTAACCCCGATCTCCTCTCATAATAGTTTTTGGTAATCCCTGGTGGTCTAGCAGTCCCCCCCAACCTGCCCTGCCCATATCAAATACATATCTGTCCCTGGTGGTCCAGTGAACCCCCCACCCTGGCAGGTACTGTTCCACCATCTCGTACCCCCGTCACATCTCCGAGAGCCGGCAACTGACACAGCTCTCCCTTCACCACCACAGCCAGACACAAATTGAGCTCTCAAGGAGCATGTACTGTAATAGCTGATTTTACAGTACATGCTCCTTGAGAACACAGTCTACGGCTGACCATGGTGGTGACTGAAGGGCTGTGATAGTCACTGGCTCTCCGGGTTGGGACAGGGGAGTTTGTGGTAACAGGCCTGACAGGTGTGTATCCCCTAGACTACCAGGACAGATATGTATTTGACACAGGTAGGCTGGGGTTAGAAAGGGAGGGACTGCTAGACCACCAGGGATTACTGAAAACTATTACTGGAGGGAACTGGGGTCAGGGAGGGACTGCTAGATCACCAGGGATTAATGACAAATACAACCAGAGGGAATCAGAGCTAGGGAGGGGCAGCTAGACCACCAGGGATTAATAGCAAATGCAACGGGAAGGGATCAAGGCTAGGGAGGGACCACTAGACCACCAGAGATTAGTGACAAATATAACAAGAGGGGATCCATGCTAGGGAGGGACCGCTAGACTATTAGGGTTTGCATTCCTCCACTGTCAGAAGGGATCGGGGTTTGGAAGGGGGGACCTGGCACAGTGCACTAGGCCAATGAACGACATGCAGATGAGCCCATTATGGGCATGCAAGTGGCCTGTTAGTGCCATGCATGCCCACTGGGCTCATCTGCATGTTTGGGCTGAATATTGCCTACTGAGGCTGTGCTGCTAACCAGTGTGCATCGTGCTTTACCCCTATGGGTAGTCTTCTGCCTAGTGCTCTGGTAGTATGGTGCACAGCATGGTGACTACTTGCATTCTGCCACACTACCAAGACCCGATATTCGAACAGATAGTGCAGTCTGTTCGGATTGCATTATCTGTTTTAATATTGCGCCAGGGCCTGCGGGCCCAATTTTTTTGCATGATGCACCTGTTTGTACATGCAGATGGGCAGCTCTTAATATGGAGTAACTGGCTGTAACTAGCATTGTGAGCTAAAGTAATACATAGCCATTTGTTATCCTGTTTTTTAGGCAACAGTAAACTGATATTGTAGCTGAAACTGTCAAATTGCTTGTTATTAAGCAATTTCATTTCCTTTCTGCTTCCATTTTGTTCAACAGCCTTCCGAGTACACTGAAGCTGACCTTTAACCTAGTGCTGCACATTCTTATATTGCACACAGTTCTAGCTAGCGCGAGCCTTCTATTCAAACTGAAACTGCCAAGCACAGATCGAGATTCCAAGAAGATGTCAATTAAAAATTCATATTCAAATCTTTCTATGGAAAAATACATATTCAGCTCTGATAAACCTTCTGACATTGTCATTTTACCATTAGCCCTCTTATAACATTCCCAGCTAGCTCAGCTTCCATCAAGAGTTACTTCTTCATTAAAATGTTTATTTCACAAGTTCATTTACATTTTAGCAAAACTGCACATCATTTCAGCCTAAAGTGAAACCCTTCAGTAATCCCAAAGAAAAGCAAGCAAATGGGAAATGGGAAACCGCCCCACAGCCAATTAATAGGCCGCAGCTGTGTCTAAGTATGCATTATAAGAGCAGCCCTTAAAGCTGATGCACAATATCCCTCATGAATCACATTCAGGTATTGAATTTATTCATTGTAATTAACTTTTCTGTCTGCATTTCCCTAGTCCTGCACAAGTGAGCCCATCTTCATTTAACCTACAGTTTGCTCTAATCCAAAGTAACTGTTTACTTAGTTGACCCAGCTGCCGATGAACCTTTATACACTTCAGCAGGACAGAACTAAGGACACTGTCTTTGGGGCTCCTCCTACTACCCACAAGGCCAAAATGGGAAGCAGAGTGAAAATTATTTTTCAAGGCTTTCAATCTTACTGTCCCTCTGCCTTAAGAGACTGTTGCAAAGCGAAGTACTTTTTTTAACATGACTTTGTTAGCGGGTTATATGCTTAGCCTCATGGCTAACTATCCAGGGAAAACTTATTGTTTATTTGTTACCTCTTCCAGTATTGTTTGTGGGTTCCCACCCCCACCTCCCACAATCCCTGCAAACACCAACAGGTTCCAAATAGGACTCCCCAACCTATTGAAAGATTCCTAGGCTATGGATTTGATAGAGAAGAAATCAAAGTTTTTGAATAACTGAGGCAGGTCTTCACTCAGTCCATCAATTGCAGCTTCAGATCCATTGTAGTCCTGGAGACCTTCGTCTGTACAAAACCTAAGCTTGTTTATCCTGCTGTTTGTTCCTTGCCTTTGTTCTCAATAGTTCTTTTACAGCTATGCTTATCATGATATTTTGTAACATCGTTTTGTTGTTTGCGCTGCATTTGTGTAATCCTCACATCCTTGTAACCCCTGTAACCTGCTGGGGTCGTGTCTGAAAATAGTCATTTTTGGGCTATGGCACCTACCTGGTAAACAAAAACTAACTAAATAAATAAAGAAAGAACATTGGGTAAAGAAGGTTATATACTTCAAGCCAGCTTCCTTAAGTTTCTTTTTGAGTGGGAAAAATGTCCCTTTTTTTTATCACTTCTTGTGGTAGTTCGTTAAAAATCTTTATCCCGGATCCCTCAAAATCAATGTATTGCTTGTCTCTGGGCATTCTTAGGGCATAAATCTTGTGTTCAAAATGCAAGTTTAAACACAAAGGGGTGGGATCTTTTACTGGGACCTGGTCTGCGCTTGAAAGACCTACGCCGTCTCTCTACAATGTATTTTGGATAATCTGGTGGGGATCTGCTGCCTGGGTTAATTGTTTATTCACAAAGAAAACAGGCTCACTCCCTTTAATCCCTTCCCTCAAGCCAAATATTTCTGAATTGTTCCTCCTACATCTGCTTTTCACATCTTTGATTTTTATATTCAAGTTTAGCTACTCTTTTATTATGCTGTGAATCCTAATATCTTCTATACTGCATATTCAGGTTTCTGCATCAAATATTCTCACTTTATGCTCATCTGTTTCTCATTTGAGATCTTTAAAGTCTGCAAGAAGATCTAGTACAGTTATTTTATTTGTGGATTTCTCCGTCATCATTATTTCAAAATGAGCAACTGTTAAAGGGATAGCAGCTAGTGCTAAGTCAGGGTAACTGTGGTTAACATTGTCACTGCTCCCTGAGTTAGTATATAACATCAGTCTCTTCAGTGTTTTCACAGTATTTTCTTTCTACTGACAAAACTAACATATACTGCTGTACTGCCATTTGACTGTCCTCCATGTTTAAACAAAAAACCCTGTAGTCGACAGTTGAGATACTTAACTGCTATGACCGCCTTGTAACTTCTGTAGTAGTAAGTTGTTTATATCAGTCTGAGTCCCGGTACATTTTCCCAGTTTGTAGACACAAATTATTCAAATCTAGATTTGCTCCTTCACCAGTGACAGCTGTCAGCACGACCATGGCACTGATCGATGTTTTGACCAGCCGTTGTTATACCAGAAATTCAGGGTACAAATCTTTATGTTTTCTCTTAAAAATACAGTGATTGATTGACCAACACTATCTGAAAAGTGGTAAAAATTGCATCAGTACTGGATAAATATAAAATTAATTAAACTTAAGGTAAAATAAAACAAAATAACAAGTGATTAGAATGTGGGAAGGCACGCCATGGAGCTAAATGAGATGCGATGACTTGGATATCTGCATTCGATCAACCCCCGCCATGTTCCTTCTGTTTTTATGTGGTCCATCTCCTTCCCCTTCCACTGTGAAGACTTAACAGAAGCATCTGTTCAGGAGTTCTGCTTTTTCCTGATCCTCCTCTGCACAGTTTCCTTTGCTCTTCTTAAGCTCACAATCTCTCCCCTTGTCTTTCTCTTATCGCTTATGTACCTAAAAAGGTCTTGGCCCCCATTGTTACCCCTGTCCTTTCCTCAGGTTGCACCTTTGCACCCTTCACTACCTTCCCTGTTTCTTTCTGCTTTTCCTGATAAACTTCCCTATCCTCTTCCCTCTGCTTTTCTTTGTACCTCCTGAACACCACCCTTTTAGCCTTTACCATTGCAGTCACTTCCCTTGAGAATCAGTGATCACTTTTGTCTCCTGTTCTTGCTTACTTCTTCAGCACAGAGGTTTGTTGCATTTGCTATGCCATGCCTTAATTTGCCCCATTGTTTCTCAACCCCACCTCCCTCCGCTAGGTCATCTCTGATGCATTTAACCATTTTTTAATCTGCCCTCCTGAAGTCCAGGACCGTCATCCTTGTGTTGTTTGCCTCTGCTGCAGTCCTTTTGTTAAACCATACTGTTCGGTGATTGCTGGTCCCCAGGTGGCATCCCAACTTAACATCTGTAATACTGTTCCTGTTTGTGAGCACCAGGCCCAGAAGTTCCCCATCATGAATGAGCTCCTTGACTAGTTGCCTGGGAAATGGCCCCTGAAGGGAGTTTAGGATATTGCTGCTTCTAGCCGAGGCCACGGCTGGGAGGTTCCAACCTACAACCAGCAAATTAAAGTCCCCCACCAGCAGCAGCTCCCCTTTTTCTGCCATTGTGCTGATGGCTTCCCCTATTGCCTTATCCAGTTCCACCCCTTATGCTGGAAGTCTGTAGATCATGCCAAGGCACATGGTGGCTCTGGTTCCTGTCTTCAAGGTGACTCACAGTACCTCCAGCCCTTCCCCCACCATTTTCCTTACATTTCCATCACCTTGATACTCTTCCTTACATACAGCATAACCCTTCCTCTCTTACTCCCTCCCTATCCTTCCTAACCTGAGTGTAGCCTGGTATGAGCCATGTCCCAGTCATAGCTGCTTGTGCACCGTGACTCAGTAATAGCCACAATATCCCGGTTTGCCCCTGCCATGATGGCCTTTAGGTCTGGAATTTTATTTCCAAGACTTCTTGCATTTGCGCACATGACCCTTTACATCTTGCTCCCACTCTACCTCAACTCCACTTCCTCCCCTTGTGTCCTGCCTCATTTTCTCCTCTCTGTTTGCAACTTTGTTCCTGCCCCCCTGTCCTCTACTTCTCTGCTGCTCCCATCAGCCTGCTCCCTGGGGGATTTTCCTACCCTCAGATCCTCCTTTCCTACTGCTTCAGTCCGTGGAGAGGCACTTTTAGCCTCACTTTGTCTTTCTGCCACTCCCTTCAGCTAATTTTAATGTTCATCAAAGTAACATTTAAACCATCCACTGAGGACTGCGATTCCAATCCCAGATGGAAGCAGGCCATCACCTCTGTATAGGTTCTCATCCCTCCAGATTGGTCCCCGATCCCCAATGTAGTTGAACCCTTCTTTGCTGCACCATTCCTTCAACCATGAATTGAAACTCATGGTGTGGAGTACCACATCCTTTCCTCTACTGTAGATAGACAGCACCTTAGCAAAAGCCACCGTGCGTGCTACTTACCTTGTGTCCCTCCCGACCCTGAATTCTCCCTACACAATCTTAGTCCCATCCCTTCCTGGTTCATTAGTCCCCAGGTGGACAATGACATCCAGCTCCCCCCCTGCCTTGCTGCAATAGCAATCCTTAGGCTCTGCTGCACATCCCACTAAGCCATGGTGCCCAGTAGGCACCTTACTTCCCTCTCACCCCCCCTTCCTCTTTCCAAATCTACCCTCCTAACAATTGAGTCCCTCACCAGAAGATGGTTCCTCATCTGCTGGGATCCTCTACCTCCCACCTTGGGGCCACCCCTGCACAGCACCTCTACATACTCCCTTGGCACTATATCAGGTGCCTCCTCCCAACAGTCCCATCCCACCAGAATCATAAATAAATTCTGTTGTGGTACAGACAGAGGAATGTGCCCATGGCCTGCCACCCCCACCCACTTGGAGCCCATCATGGTCCAGCCACCCCTCCTTCTCCTTTGCAACCTCTAGGGCAATGGCAGTAGACTTGGTGGCCCCTTGGTTGGAGAAGAGGTACCAGCCAACTCGGCCTGGAGACGAGTGACCTCCTCCCTCAACCCAGAGAGGTGCGGGCAGATGGAGCAGCACCTCAGTCTCCAGAATGTCTCCAAGAAAACTGCAGCTCTGCATCCATTGCACTACACCACTCCCATAATTGACTTCATGTATGGCTACCTACTGCTATCAGTTGTACCATGCCCCTATTGCTCCTTCCTGTGTTTGGTTCTTTCCCACATACACCTTCCAATGGTATTTACTTTATCGCCCTACTCTAAATAGGGTGTTTCTTGCTTTCCCCTTTAGTCTCCTGCTTTCTCCCTTACTTACAAACATACAAAATTGCCAGCAGAAACAGGCATCCTGGTCTATCGAGTCTGCTCGAGTGTGCAGATAGCACGTCCTCACAGCTGCCCCTCCCACCCCCTCTTCCCAGTATCCCTTCCCCCTTACCCTGTCCCAACCCCTCTTGAAAATACCCACTGTCTTACAGGACACTGTGTCATCTGATAAGGTGTTCCATTTGTCCACCACTCTTTCAGTGAAAAAATGTCTCCTCATCTCCCTTCTGAATCTTTCCCCCTCTAATCTCAGTCCATGCCCCCTCCCCCTTCTCATCTGCAAATCCCTTCTGTGCTGGTCTTGTTTATCCCCTTCAGATACTTAAAGGTCTTGATCATAACCCCCTATCCTGCCTCTCCTCCAATGAATATATATTTAACTCTCCCAGCCTGTCCTCGTAGGGCTTGCTGTCTAATCCCTGGATCATCTTGTGGCTCTTTACTGCACCCCTTCCAACAATCTGACATCCTTCTTCAGGAATGGGTGCCAGTACTGCAAGCAGTACTCCAAATGAGGCCTGACCAGTGACCTACACAGGGGCAGGATAACCTCCATCCTTCTGGAGATCCTCCTTGCAATACACCCCAGCATTTTGTTGGCTTTTGCTGCCACCTTCCTGCACTGAGCAGAGTTGTTCATGCTCCCTGTAATGATCACACCTAGGTCCTTTTCCTCTGTGGAACTCCCCAACTGTACCTTAATCAAGTGATAATCCCTTCCCTGGTTCCTGGCTCTGAAGTACAGAACCTTGCACTTCTTGGCATTGAACCCCAGCTGCCATGTTTCCGCCCAATCCTGCAGCTTAGTCAGGTCCTCCTGCAACCCCTTCCACCCCTCAGCATCATCAACCACAGCTTCCATCTTGGTATTGTCTGTGAACAGACTGATCCTGCTCTGGATCCTGTGTGAGATATCTGCAATAACAATCCAAAACAGCACCGGTCCCAGTACCAATCCCTGTGGTACCCCGCTCATCATCGCTCTCAGTGACGAAAGGTCCCCCCACCACCACCACCCTTTGCTGCCTTCCCTTTAGCCAGTTTGTGATCCATTTCACCATTTTTGGTCCCACCCCCACGTAGTTCAGTTAATCCCCAACCTCCCATGTGACACTGAATCAAAGGCCTTGCTGAAGTCTAAATAAAGGACATCCACTGCATGGCCCTTGTCCAGTTCACGCATCACCTAGTCGTAGTACTCTACAATTAGTAGTACTCTACAATCTACTTATTTGGTTATATTATACCCTGTACACCTCAGCCTCTTTACTTCTTTATTTTTTAATTAACCCTCCCCTTTATGCCCTTCTCAAACAGTTTCTGCACCCTACCCTAGATAGGGTACCTCTCTCATTCTGCAACACAAAGAAAGAGACACACTCAGAGCAGGGTGCTCACAGCAAAAGTATGCACAAGATTACTTCTGAAAAAGCTGGGAACTCACTACCAAAGGAGCAGTCCACAAACAGGAATATTGATTCACACTCCAAAGTTTAATGCTGAATGTAAAAATGCATACAATTCCACAATGCATGCAGACCCCACATCAGGGAGGTGTACTGTATGTTTGTGGACTGCTCCTTTGGTGGTGAGTGCCCAGCTTTTTCAGAAGTTGTCTCTCCTATTCCTAGCTGTAATAGCTGCCTGCTTTTTACTTAGCCCACAGCTACTTCCTACCCCACCACTTGCAGTGCCCAGTACAGGTAAAAGTAAGCTAACAGGTTTTCTACTTTACCATGCCTGTCCAGCAGAGCTCCACGCATGCCTGCTGTTGCCTGCCAACGTCTAAGATGCCAATAACTGTTCCACTCACATGCTGGGACACGAGCATGATGGAACACTGAGCAAGGGAGTCTTTTATAGTGCTCTTGTTAGAAAGTACTAAGGTCTGACAGCTCCACCTCCCAATTATACACCTGATTCACAGGGCTTTCTGAATCTACTCTGCCCCAACATTAATCTTCTGAGTTAAGTTACCCACACTACCTGTTACAATGTTAAACACAAGTGCCCCAAACACTGTCTAAAAATCTATTTTTCTATTTTTTTATATCCGTTTACACTGCTGCTTTTACTATGGAGAGAAAATATAAACAAATATATTTTACATTACACTGGCACAGTAACACCAGTATAGTTATGGTTGAATAAGGTGTTTAATGTTAAACCCTAGTTTTTGCACCTTAATAACTTTGGCGACATTCAACAAAATAGCCCAAAATTTTGAATATGAGATCATCATCTGACCGGCAAAGTCTCAAAATGTGAAAAGTTTCATGACGGCATCTTTTATTTTATTTATTTATTGATGGTTCAGAATCACCTTTGGGCAAGTCTGATTTACAAAGGTTCCATGTCACGTTTACAAGGTTACATTAGCAGTGTTAGCACATAACAGTGTTAGCACATAGACCAAGGGAGGGATAGTGAGGCTTAATAAAGGGGAGGGAGGGAGGGTGGGCAGAGGAGACTGTGAAAAGGCAGAGATACTAAACAAATATTTTTGCTCAGTATTTACAAATGAAGAGGGAGGTACATAAAACAAACAGTTGAAACACTCTGGATACAGAAGTTGATACCAGCCCTTTACAGAATAAAGGGTTCTGAAAGAACTCTTAAAACTGAAGGTGGACAAAGCAATGGGGCCTGATGGGATTCATCCCAGAATTCTAAAAGAACTAAGGGTAGAACTAGTGACACCACTGACTACCCTTTTAACAAATCTTGGGAGGATGGGGCAGTACCGAGGACTGGAGGAGGGCAGATGTGATTCCCCTTCACAAAAGTGGGAGCAAGGCAGAAGCAGGAAACTACGGACCTGTTAGTTTAACCTCAGTGATAGGGAAAATGATGGAATCACTTCTGAAGGAAAGAATTGTCGAGTATCTAGATGCCAGAGGGGCACAGGACCCTAGGCAGCATGGATTCACAGCGGGAAGGTCATACCAGACGAATCTGATAGATTTCTTTGACTGGGTGACCAAAGTAGTAGATCAGGGAGGGGCTGTGGACATGGCCTACCTAGACTTTAGCAAGGCATTTGACACAGTCCCACACAAAAGATTAATATACAAGTTAGCCAGCCTGGGAGTGGGTCCCAAGATGACAGCCTGGGTAAAGAATTGGCTGGAGAATAGGACACAGAGAGTAATAGTAAATGGAGTCCACTCAGAAGAAAGGAGGTTACTAGTGGGGTACCGTGAGGTTCAGTATTAGGACGGTCCTCTTCAATGTCTTTATAAGCGACATTGCAGAGGGACTGGAAGAAAAGTATATCTCTTTGCAGATGACACAAAGATCTGCAACAGAGTTGATGCACAGGGTGGGTGGAAAGGATGAGAAGGGACTTGGCAAGGTTAGAGGAATGGTCAAATGTATGGCAGCTTAGATTCAATGCTAAGAAGTGCAAGGTAATGCACCTGGGAAACAAAACCCAGGGAAGAGTACACAATGGGGGTGAGATACTAACAACAACAAAAATGGAAAGGACCTGGGGGTAGTCATATCAGATGACCTAAAGGTGGGCAAGCAATGTGAGAAGGCAGCAAGGAGGGCTGGGGGGATACTGGGATGCTTAGGGAGAGGCATCACCAGTAGAAAACAGGAAGTTATTATCCCTCTGTACAGACAGCTGGTGAGACCCCATCTGGAGTACTGTGTGCAGTTCTGGAGACCCAATCTCCGCAAAGACATAGTCAGGATGGAAGCTGTTCAGAGGAGGGCAACTAAAATGGTGCAGGGTCTGCACCGGAAGACATATGAAGAGAGACGAAATGAGCTTAATATGTATAGCCTCGAGGAAAGGAGGGAGAGGGGGGACATGATAGAAACGTTCAAGTACCTCAAGGGAATCAACAAAGTCCAAGAGGGTAGCATCTTTCAAAAAAAGAGGTGTGCAAGAACAAGAGGGCACAATTTGAAGATGGGGGCGGCTCAGAGGTAATTTAAGGAACTATTTTTTCACAGAGAGGGTTGTGGATGCATGGAACAGCCTTCCGGAGGAGGTTGTGGAGTCAAAATCAGTAGTGGAATTCAAGCATGCATGGGACAGTCATAAGGCCATTCTAGGGGGTGGGGGTAGGAAGAAGTAGGCTGCTGGTTAACTAGGATCTGCAGCTTATCCAGCAGGTAGGGAAATGGGCAGACTGGGTGGGCCAAGCGGTCCTTATCTGCCGTCAAATTCTATGTTTCTATAACACACAGTTCATTTAGAACACCAACAACTTGTCTATTCTTGTTTGTCAGGGTAGCCACTTCAAGGAAGGGAGGTGGGGAATAAGATAGTAAGTAGTTGAGAGGGGTGGGAGGAAGAGGAAATTAGCCACTCTGTGGTATTACCATGGCATTGCATGGTTTATGAGGTATAGAATGTTGATTTTTTTTCTTCCTATATATTGTTTTTCCTCCAGGGTGCTTCACAGGCAGCTGTTAAGCCTTGTCCCTGCCTCCCTCACCTGGCAACTGCCTCGTCAATCCACTGAGCCCCATATACCCCATGGATTCCCCCCCCCCATGGAGGGGCTGGGAAGAGAAGGGCCATCCTCCCCCCACCCAGAGATCCTTCATCCAGATTTGGTATACTGGCAAGCCGGCAACAGTGCAGGATGAAGGAAGGCAAGCAAGGCTTCATATAGCCTGCAACTGCCGTGTTCCACTTGATTTCTCCCATACCTTTGCTGCGGCAGCCTGTACGTGTGTGCGCATGGAGGTGCACAGACACTACATGACTGCGGCCCTTCCCTTCCATTCCACTTGAGCTGTGGTGCTGCCACCCAGCCTCCACCAGGTGGTAGTCAAGGAATGAGATGGCTTCCTTCCCCACCAACCCCCGGTGACCCCCGCTCATTCCCCAACCTGGGTCGTCAGCATAGTGAGAGGTAAGGGTCATAGAGCCTCAGCCCTCTGCACTACTGGGCTGGCTCAGAACACTGATTTTTGCCCTATACATAACATAGGCTTTTTTGCTCTCATGTACAGCCTAGACAGTACGGAATTTTTTTTCACAAAACTTTTAGAAAGGAAGCAGCCTGTGGCAAGGTAGTACCTTTTGAAGGTTTCATGAAAACATATTAAATGGTTTCAGAGTTATACGGAGTTTACTTTTTTTTTTTTTAGCATGCTCAGTAGGGCTTTTGGATAACCCCATGATACGAATAATAAAACACTGATCGTGAGAGTTTATCATTTGTAAGTCATTCATTGCGATAAAAAATATTGATCATGGTGGCAGCCACCCTGTCTTTTTTAATTTTTTTTCCCCATGACTGCCACGGCCCCACTCTTTCAGATTCTTATGCTGGACCTTCCCCCCATCCACCCAGGTGGCTTTAGCTTTCACGCTTATCGCCTATCAGACCTGTAGGTCTGATCCATCAAGCACACCTATTGATTCCAACCAATCCTCAGTGAGGGGCTTATCCAGGGACATTGGCAGGAGGGGCAGGAACAGTCCAATCTGCGCGAACCGGAGCGGCGTAGGGGAGCCAAACCAAGGCTCTCATCTGGGCCGTGGCAGCCATTTTTCTGTTTTTCATGATCCCGCCCATCCACGTCCCCTATTGCCTTGCGCGCACTCATGGCAGGCCTGGTGGGAAGTGCCTGATGGTGTGTGTTCACCCATGCCATCACTAGCATCACAACTAGCCACCACCAGGAGTCACAAAAGAGCGACACAACAGCCTTCCTCCCTCCCTCCCTCCCAGGAGGATAGCGTCCATGAGATGCTCTTGAGCCCTCCTGGCCGGCCTCCACTCCTGATGTCCCGGGCTCAGGTCACCAATCTGCCAGAGCAATCCCATCACTGGATGCCACAAAGCTGACATTTGCTTTTTTAACAAAAACACATTGAAAATACATAAAAACTATGCATTTTTAAAAAATGAACACCTGAACTGAGCTAAACAGGACTTGTTTAACTATATCCTGGTGTTTGTTTTTTCACAAAAACATCCAGAAATATTTTTTCTGGGCACCCTAAAATCTAGGGTGCCCAGCTTAGCAAGAGGAGCAGTTCACCCACATTCTCTGTATAAGAAGAGTGGGACTTTCTTCAATTGTTTAGCCACAACTGGAGCTGCAAGCTTGAGTGAGAGCAGTAAGCCAACAATCGTCTTCTCTCTCTCTCTCTCTCTCTTTCTCTCTCTCTCCCTCTCTATTTCTCTCAACTAGCTATCACTCTAATCAGTCCATCTATTTATTTATATTATGCCTGCCCCCTCCCAGCTCAGCCAGCCCTCACTCATTCTTCCCCTTTTGCCCCAGCACATTGTAAAGTGGACCAAGGTGCCCACCCCTGGTATCACATGACCACCACCTTCCATCTAGGTTGCTTGCTCCCCCTTCCCAATGTTGTTTATTATAGATCTATAAATAATAAACAGAGTTGGGTTCCAATCCCTGGTACCACTTCTCTTGATCACACACCCCCAGGTTGCCCACCCACCCACCTTCCCCAATATGTGGTGGTGGCACCAGGGTGCCAACCCCTGGTGCCAAGAAACAGAATCCTGACACTGGGTTGCCCAATCCCCAGTGTCAGCTAGGTCCCCTGGAAATAAAGAAAACTGCCCCTCAATCTTTCCTTTTTTTTATGAACTCTGTAAAAAAAATAATAAAATGGTCCATCTGACCCCCAATCCCCCACCACCCACTCAGTACCCAGAACCCCACAGCCCCCACATGCCCTCACTCACATAAAATTGTCCCACAGCAGAGATCCACTCTCCAATCAAAAAGAAGTCTTACTGTTGGAACCGGTGACTGGGGTATGAAAAAATAAGTTAAGTTCGGATTAGTGTATTTCAGTGGATTTTGAACTTTTACTCATAATTTTGTCATTTTTTCATATTTTACACCAAATTTTCAGTAAGGCCTTTATGCGACTTCACTTCATGAACAAGGTAGGAAGAATTTTTCAAATTTATCCCAAAAGGTGATTTTGCGGTTGCTGAGCAAAATCATCTTTAAGATAGGATTTGAAAATTGTAATCTACTGGGCTCATGAGGTGGGTTAAGAAGGCTATGTTGAAAATTTGGTATCAAAATATGTTAAAATAACCAGGTTATGAGTGAATATTAAAATATGTCAACGTTCACTCACAGCTTCACTTAGTTTCAATATTTTAATGCCAAGCTTTTGTAACCCCTTGGTGGTGCTATACCAAGGGCTACTACCCCTACCTGTGCAGTTAGTAGCAGGTTAAGGGGCCTGAGTTCTGAAACAGGTGCCTCCACCTGGAGATCAGGGTTGGTAGTGGTCAAACTAACCTGGGCACAGCCCTCCGGGACACTGTAACCCCTCTCTTCCCTTCTAGTGGCTTGAGCAATATATGATAATCACTTTCGTAGTATCCCTTGTACACCATACCAGTACCCACACTGTTTGCACTTACCACCAGGGCTGGTTCCTCTGGCTCGACCCTGGGGACCCCCTGTAAAACAAGGTTATGCACAGTAAATAGCAACAGTACAGTACTCTTGGCACAAACTGGAACCATAGTCAGGTTAAATGCAGCAAAAAAGTCAGATCTGATTTATTCAGGGGACTTGAACAAGGAAGGGGTGTAATTAGGTTGATTGGTATAAAGGCTATATTAATCAAACAGTTATGCATGCACTTTAAGTCCCCATGCAGTCACATCTCTGGGTACCCAGGTAGGGAGACGATGGGCTAGCCAGGAACATTGCAGCTGGTTGGGCCCTATGATGGAAGAAAGCAACATGCACAACACACACTATTTGTAATCTGGAGCCGGAGGGCTCAGTTTGTGAAAGAAAAAGCAACCAGACAATCAGATGACAACACTTTAGATTTAGCTGTTGTTGGAAGGAGATACCCTGATGTTTACTCATGATACCCAATACTGGACACAGGAAGGAAGAAATCAAGACTGCAGGTTGTTGAGCTGGAGTGCCCAGAGAAACAGGGCCCACACAAATCGCTGAGGTGTCATTCCTGTTCAAGTGTTGAGAAGGGGGCTGATCCCCAGGCAGGTCATTTGTTGATGGCTTTCTCTGTGCAGTGAGTAGTTGGGCTGGGCCAGTGTGACAAGGCCCAGGCCCAATGGAGATAATTTTGGATTTAGCCTGTGGGGCTGGATGCAGCTTCCAGCAAGCAGAATACAGTTCAAACCACAGTGGGGAATCAAATTGAGACCCTCTAGCAGCATAGAGCACATTTACACATAAGGAAATTCAAATGCAGCTTCCAGCAAGCAGAACACAAATCAAACCACAGTGGGGAACCAAATCACGACCCATTATAAGCACACAACACATTCACATGTAAGAAAATTCCACTGTACCAGACAAAAGGCTCTCTGGTCGCAATTGCAGAGTCTCTGCACAATCCGGGAGTTCAGAGGTGGCTGGAAGTCCAGACAGGCTGATCGCATTCAGCAAATCTTTGGTCTTCTTCATGTAGGAGCCTAGTCACAATTCAGTGGCTTACTTCGCTCTCCAGGTTCGGATTCAGTCTGAAAAAGGCACCAGTTCCCTCTCAGGGACAGCAGGCAGGCATGCAGGCCAAAACTCAGGCCTTTCCACAGTTCTCCCCTGCAAATCTACACCAGGGGTTCTGCTTGAACCATTCAAGCTGTTATCTCTTCACTTTCCAACTCAACTGAAACTAGCTGCAAGCAGCTTGGGAATTTCCCCAAGATCCAAAAGGTTCGGTTGACTGATCTGTCAGTCACAACAAGGGCTCCCCTCCAGGTTATTTTAGGTACCAAAATGCAAAAACTACAATTCCTACAAGTTTTGACCCCACCAAGCCCCTGTAGGCAGGCTCCATTTTAGAGTCCCAACAGTACTGATTGGCCCTTTCTGACAGTCCCAGGCCAAGTTGGTGGCAAAAGAACAGTCCTTGCTGCAAAGAAAGCAGGTTAGAACAAACTGCAATATTATTGCTACAATAACAAATGATCAGCAAATAAGTACATCTTCTAACATAACTCTCTTTTAAATTAATTAAGACTGTAATCCAGGCAGCTCTTAAAGATACAGTACACAGAGGCTACACAGGCAATCTCTGGCAATACATTAAATCTGCTAAAATACAGAACACCAGCCTGGCGGTGAGCATTTAGGCTAGCTCAAGGAAGACTTTTCAGGAAACCCCATTTGTAGGGGGGGTTGCACCTTCAACATAGCCATTTTTTCACACCATCTCATAAACGTGACCAGTGTTATTTTTCAAATCCTGGACAAGATATGTTTTTGCACATGTGGTGTGAAACGACATTTCAACCAGTATTTCATAAATGTCACATATCATGTTTATAAGAGGAAGTCATAAAACGACTTTCTTGAAAATATGAGGTCAAAATTTAAAAGAAAAAATTTATTTAGAATTGTTAGTAGTACCAGCCTTTACCCCGTGGGTAGTGCTTTGTGATCCCATACCAGTGAGCTAAGTTTAGGGGCAAACTCGGTAACCCAGCTGGATGGATAAAGGTTGGGGTGACCACTGTATCATGTAACACAACCCCCCCACCTGAGAATGGTAGTTGGAAGGTTGCCCATATGGGTCCAAGTAACATTTAGTGAAGATAACTCTTCTCTTGGCATAGAGACCTGCACCTCTGCACCTTTGAGTGCCAGAGGGCCCTGTGCTTTGTCTGAGAGATGGATTCATTGGCCTGTGCATTTGTGTTTGCAGCCACATGGAAGTGCAGGACCCAGAGGGACCTGTGCTTCTGCAATCCACCAGACAGCTCCATGAATTCTTGACATCCGTTGTTGCATGGAAGTGCAGGGCCCTGTAGGTGGAAGGAGTCTTCCCACGGTTCAGGGCTTGAGGCCCCTCTATGTCTGCAATACGATTACACTATCTCAAAAAGAAAGGAAATTCTTGCAAAAAACTGCATTATTGCATTATAAAGTTCAACTTAATGTCACAAAAGTAGGCAAATGTGGTGTTAAGCTTTTCAACCCTAATTCCCAACCCCTCCAAATTTCAAAACAACAAAACATGAGGGTTTTGGGTAGCTGGAGTCTTGGCAAATCAGTTATCTTCCTTGGAGTTGTCAATCATAATGCCCACCTGCTCCACTGAGCAAACCCTGCATGAAGAAAGCTACAATAGATTCTGTTGCCAACTTATGGCAAGGCACACTCCCCCATTTTGAAGATTGTATCACTAGGAGAAACTGGCCTGGAGCTGATCCTTCTGCTTTGGACAGGAAGCTATGGGCTGGGGGGGGGAGGGAGCATTAGGGTAGAAAACCCCCAAAGAAGACCCTACCACTGAGTCATCAAGACTCCAGATACCCAAAACCCTAATGTTTTTTTTTTCTTTTTGCTGCTTGGGAGTGGGGGTAGGTAGTTAGAGCTGGAAACCCTAATGCCATATTTCCCTACTTTTGTGGCATTAAGCTGAACCCTAACTGGTGCATTAATGCAGTCTTTTGCAAAGAATGTATATATAAACAAATATACCTTTAAATTAAAGCTGGGTGCTTACCCATAGATACATAGAATTTGCCAACAGATAAGGACCACTTGGCCCACCTAGTCTGCCCATTTTTCTATACCTACGTTATCACCGCAGACCCTACTTTATCTCCAGCCCATCTTGCTCCCACTTTTCCTTTCCCCTAAGATTCCTTTAAGTCTATCCCATGCATTCTTGAACCCCACCACTGTTTCACCACCACCACCACCTCTGCTGGAAGGTTGTACCAGGAATCCACCACTCTTTCTATGAATAAGTATTTCCTCACATCTCTCTTGAATCTACTCCCCTCCAACTTCATATCATGTCCCCTTGTTCTTGATCACCTTTTTTTCTGAAAAATACTTCCCTCCTGCACTTTATTTACCCCCATGATGTATTTAAAGGTCTCTATCCTATCCCATCTCCCTCCTTTCTTCCAGGGTGTACATATTTAGGTCCTGAAGGCTCTCCTTGTAAGGCTCTTGATGCAGATCCTGCACCATTTTAGTTGCCCTCCTCTGGACTGCCTCCAGCCTGTTTAAATCCTTCTAGAGATGTGGTGTCCAGAACTGAACACAGTATTCTAGATAGGGTCTTACCAGGGATTTATACAGAGGCAACACCAACTCCCTCTTCCTGCTGGTGATACCAGTGCCTATGCACCCCAGCATCCCACTAACCCTCCCAACTGCCTTTTTCCACTGCCTGGCCATGTTTAGGTCATCAGATTTGATTACCCCCAGGTCTCTTTCCAACTTGGAGGTCATCAGTACCACCCACGCATTTTGTACTCCGCCATTGGGTTTCTGTGCCCCAAGTATATTTTTTAGCTCTTTTTTGCAGTGAAACCCATTTGCCATACCCTTGATCACTCCTCAAGGATTCCTAGTAGACTTCTCATCCTTTTCACCCCCTTTGGAGTGTCCACCTCATTGCAGGTTTTGGTGTCATCCACAAAGAGGCAGACTGTCCCTTCCAGTGCCTCTGCAATGTCACTTATAAAGTACTAATCCCTGAGGCACTCATTGGTCACCCTCCCTCCCTTCCTTAGAATGAGCTCCATTTACCACCACCCTCTTCCTCCTATCTTCTAATCAGTTTCTTACCCAGTTTCCCACCTTTGGACCTACTCCTAAGCCACCCATCTACTTACTAGTCTCCCATGTTAAACAGTGTTGAAAGCCTTACTGAAAACTAGGTAGGTGACATCCACCGCTCCACCATGATCTACTTCCTTGATCACCCAGTCAAATAAATCTATCAGATTCATTTGACACGACCTCTCCCCATCCAGTGAATCCATGCTGCTTTGGGACTTGTAACAAATTGGATTCAAGATATTCCTTTCAGCAGTGATTCCATTAACTTTACTACCACTGATGTCAGACTGACTGGCCTATAGCTGCCAGTGTTTCTTCCCTGCTATTACTTTTGTGAAGTAGTACTACATCTGCCCTCTCCTCTGGAACCATCCCTATTTCCAATCAGCTGTTAAATAGGACTGTCAGAGGTGCAGCCAGTACTTCCTCGAGCTCCCTCAATATGCTTGGATGCATGTGTCTGGCTCCATTGCTTTGCCCACTTTCAGAGTAGCAAGTCTCTTCAGGACTCTGTCCTCCAAAAGTCCCCACCTTCCACCCTCCCTCCACGCTCCCATTACTTTTTTTGTGGCCCCTCCCCTTCTCCTTCCTCTGTGAACACTGAACAAAAATATTTGTTCAGGAGGTCTGCTTTTTCTTGTTCTCCCTCTGAACATTCCCCACCTTCCCTTTTTTTTTTAAATTTTCATTTATTTTATAAGATTTGTCAAACTACAAAACAGAACAAAACAACATTTCATAAACAAATGAGAAGTGACCCCTAGATTGGTTACATAGGATGGTTACATTAACAGTTCTGTACACAATCCCACCCCCTCATCCCTCACCAAATATAGCATCTTAAAAAATGACAGTCTAATGTAAGATGTGGCAGAGATATGAACTGTTAAAGTCCCTGGTCTAATAGAAAGTATTCACCACAGGGTCTAAATGATATATACCCGGAGTAGAAAAGAGACTACCAGGTTAAGTCAAGATAATAAACCTTTCCCCATTCGTTATAGAATTGGATAATATTATTGTGAAATAGATAAATCAGTTTAGTGGTCTGTAAGTTAAGAAGAATGTTGGATGTCCATTCTCTTAAACTCAATACTTCTTTCTCCATCCAATGTCTAATAATCAGCTCTTTGTGGAGATGGCTATAACAGGAATAGTGGCTTTATCACTTAAGCCCTTGACCATGTTGAGATTTCCTAAAATACAAACTTCAAAGTTAAAAGCATAATGTAGAGAAAATCTTCTACCATATTCTGATTTAACCAGGTTCCAAATATGTTGGGATTTGGGACAATCCCAAAGGATATGACGGATAGTCCCTTCTCCTAGGTTACACTTAATGCACCTGTCAGATTCCAGAAGTCCAAATTTAAACAGTTTTGGGGGAGTCAAATAGGCATTGTGGAGAAGTTTGTATTATATTCATCTTAGATTATCCAAGGATATATAATGGTATATGTCTTTTCATAAAATGGACCAGTTTTGAATGCAAAGTCCATGCCCCCTGTTCCAATAGGAAGGAATAAAAGGATCTGTGTTAAACTTGGAGGATAATAGAAGTTGATATAAGTGGCAATAGGATGGGATTTGAGACTCCTAAATTCCATGTCTTTTACTAGATCATGGAAGGCCAAAGGCAGTGGGATAGGCCCGAAATGAGCCTTTAAAGACATTTTAATTAGCAATAGCTTGGGTAGAAACTTCTTGTGAAGATTCTCATTTTCCAAGACTGTCTGAAGTGAAATGTATGAGTTATTTCCAATGAAAGAACTTACTGTGAGATTAATGTTTTTAGAAAACCAATCAGCCAGGATAGATGCCCCATTTATTCTGAAATTTGGATTACCAAAAATAGACTGATATATGCTATCGTGGCCTGAAATACCTATAAAAGACATAATTTGGTTGTGGATTTTTAGATAAGTCCCAATCGTTGAAGGTTTCAACTTAGTGGGAAGCAACCTAAATTTAGTGTGTAATATGGCTTTAGGACAAACTTTGAATTTTTTCATCATATTTAATTCGATGTCTAGCCAGACTGGGAAGTAACTCCCAAAGTGATTTCTTGGATATAGCCATTTTATATACTTATTAATGTGTGAAGCCATATAATATAAAAGGCAGTTTGGTAACTTGATTCCACCTTGTTCTTTGGGAAGGACAAGGTTCCACCATGCTATTCATGGAGTTTTACCACACCAAATAAATTTAATGATTTCAGAATGTAGATTATTGAACCATTCCATGGGAATAAAGATACTTAACATGTTGAGGGAATGGAATAACCAGGGAAAAATATTCATTTTAATGGCATTGACTCTGCCCCAAAATGAGAGTGGGAGCTTCTGCCATCTTTTTAAATCTTGTTTAACTGTGGAAATTAAGTCTTCTAAGTTTCATTTTAAAAGCTGAGATCGATCAGGTGATAAGTATATGCCTAAGTATTATAGTTTGTGGGGTGACCATGTTAAACCCAAATATATAATTTAATTTTTAAAAGAGAGAGAATTAAGAGGCATGATTTCTGTTTGATCAATATTTGGTTTATTTATTTATTTACTCTATTTCTGGCTGCGCTTGAGCCCTGGAGAACTCTCGCAGGCAACCACTCACCTCCAGTTCTACCTACTGGCCTGAAACTCACCAGCATCTTGGCACCAGCCTGGCTATCCCCTCGGCTCTGAGCCCTGCTGAGCTGTAGCCGCTCTATCCTCCCAGGACGCTCTATCTGCAAATGCGGGCCGGGCTGGGCTCGGCCAAGGGGCTGGATGAGTTCGGCTGGTGGAATGTGGCTGTAGGGTGGTGCCTTCGCCTGTCTCCAGGAGTGGAGGATTTTCTTATTGTTTCCCCTCGTTACACCCTTCCCTTCCCCTGGTGGAGTCCTGACATGCAATGATGCCAGGGAACGTCTTGCCGTGGCTCCGCAACCCTCTACTCTGGTCCTGAAGCATTGCAGTACCTCCAGTCTCCAACAGAGGTCACTGCTGTGCCGGACATAGTCCCTGGATCCCTCCAAGGAAGGAGAGCCATCCTCTGGATGCTCAATCCTTACCCTCCCCTGCCGACCCCCTGGCAATCCAGGCTCGTTCCCAAACCCGGGTCGCTGGCGTGGCACGAGGTGTGGCATCTAGCACCTCAACCCTCAGCACCACCGGCTGACTCAATATATACTAACATACTATTTGCCAGCAGATTAGGCCTTATGGTCTATTGAGTCTGCTCGAACCTCAGATCCCTAGTTTGGTGCCGAGGCCCTCCCCTCCCTTGTGTTCCAGAAACCCCTATCATCCATCCCAACCCCCCGGGACAGGCCATCATCTGATACATCTACTTTCTGTGTCTGTCCCACCCTCTCTTGAAGCCCTCCACTGTGGATCTCTGAACCAGCTCGCCAGGCAGTGCATTCCAAGGGTCCACCACCCTCTCAGTTAAAAACCTCCTCCTCTTTTCCCGCCTCACCCTTCCACCTTCCAACTTCAAACCATGCCCTCTGGTAATACCTCCTTGCTTTAGTCTAAAGATCCCCTCCATATTTACCCTATTTATTCCCTTGAGGTACTTGAAGACCTCAATCATGTCCCCCCTGTCTCTCTCTCCTCCAATGAAAACAGGCAGAGCTCCTCAAGTCTGTCCTCATCGTCAAATCCCTAGCCCTCAGTATCATCTTAGTTGCCCTCCCCTGTGCCCTCTCCAGGAGCTGTATGTCCCTCTTCAAGTGTGTCTCCAGTACTGCACACAGTACTCAAGGTGTGGTCTAACCAGTCCATTGTACAGCGGCAAAATCACTTCCTTGCTCCTAGAGGTGATCCCCTTATGATGCATCCCAACATCCTATTTGCCTTGCTAGCTGCTCTCCTGCACTGCTCAGAGTTTTTCATACATGCATCCACCATGACCCCCTAGGTCTTTTTCCCCTATTGAGGCCTCCAGTGCCTCCCCTCCCAGGGTGTACCTGTGTTTAGGGTTTTCCTGCCCAAGATGCAACACCTTGCACTTGGTGATATTGAAATTTAATTTCCATGTGTGAGCCCAGCTTTCCAGGGTGTCCAGGTCCCCTTGCAGGGCCAACCTCCCCTCTTCTCCCTCAACTACTGCTCCCACCTTGGAGTCATCAGTGAAGAGACTCATTTCACACCCTATACCCTCCCTGATGTCAGATATGTATGCATTAAACAGGATCGGACCCAGGACCGAGCCCTGCGGTACCCCACTACCAACCTCTGTAGGGTTCAAGAGCTCCCCACAGACCACTACTCTCTGGGTGCGTCCAGCTAGCCAGTTTTCAATCCATCTGACCATCAAAGGGCCTACTCCTAACCCCATCAGTTTCTCAACCAGACCATTGTGGGGGACAGAGTCAAATGCCTTGCTGAAGTCCAAGAATAATACATCCACAGGCTTTCCCTGTCCAGTTCTGATGTTACCCATTTGTAGAACTCCACAAGATTGGTTTGACATGATCTACTGGCACAAACCCATGTTGCCGACTATCCAGACCTCCACCTCCTCCAAGTACACCCCAATTGTTCCTTTAATATACTCTCCATTAATTTTCCCACCACCGAGGTCAAACTGATGGGTCTATAGTTACCTGGTACTTCCTCGCCCTCCCTTTATGGACTGGCACCATGTGCCTCTCGCCAATCCTAGGTACCCTCCTGTCTCAAGTGACCTGTTGAAGAGCTCTGCCAGGGTGCAGTCAGTATGTCCGCCAATTCCCATAGTACTCGGCTGAATGCCATCCGCCCAGGAGATTTGTCTTCTTTAGGGCCTTGAGGCTAACCACACCCTTTGGCAGAGATAGCATCATCCATCCCTCCACCTTACTGGCCTTTTATCCTTGTCCAGATGTGACACCCTGGGGTACCTCTCCTCCCTCTTGCTCCATTTCTGTTGCTCCCTGATCCCACTCACTGCCGCTTCTATCCCCATTGTGCCTTGCTTTGTAGATATCCCATCCCCTCCCTAGTGAACACAGAGGCAAAGTGCTACTTAAATACCTCTGCCTGGTCCTCACCTCTTCCACCCACCCTCCTTCTGATCTCAATCTGCTGAGATGGCCCTTAGTTTCTCTCTCCCCAATGTACCAGAAGAACCCCTTTTCCCCTCCATGTATCCCCTGTGCCAGCCGCTGCTCTTTACTGGACTTTGCTCCCCTCACCGTCCGGGTGACTTTTCTAGATGCAAGATGGTACATTTCCTTATTCCTATCCCCTCTTGTTGTTTTATATTTTTTGTAGGCCGCCTTCTTTTCTCTGACCGCTACCTGTACCTCACTGGACCACCAGCATGGTTTATGTGACCTTGCTCCTTACGGTTTCAACTTAGTGCAGATCCTGACTGCCGCATGAAGTCCCCGTTTTATGACCTCCATCTCCCTTCCACACTTGTCATTGATGTAATCCCTTCAAGTGGTCCTTGAGAATATTTCCCATGCCCACAAAGTCTGCCCCCCTGAAGTCCACTGCCAGTGTCCTGAGCTCCCCTCCCCATGCTTATTTGAAACCAGACAGTATTGTGTCGCCTCCCAGTCAGGGGGTCCTCTACAACCAGGTCCCTTACCAGATCCCTATCTGCCAGAACCACGTCCAGGACATGCCCCTCCTTGTGGGCTCCATCACATGCTGTGTTAAGAACACATCCTGGAAGCCGTCCAGCAGCCTCTGCTCCTTGGCCACCTTAGAGGACATGGTTCCCCAGTTAGTACCTGGCATATTAAGGTCCCCCTTCAACACCACTCCTTCCCCTTTTAGTCCACACTGGGCAATGATGTTGTCCAGCAAACCATCCTCTAGAACATCACTCATCCCGGGGGGCCTATATACTACACCCAGCTTGACCTTATCTCCTGCTGGGGATTGTAAGGTGACCCATAAGGCCTCCACATTTCCCTCTGCCTCTTCTACCCTAGCAATTTCTATGTCATCTCTAATGAACATAGCCACTCAACTCCCTCTGCCCTCCTTACTATCCTTCCTAAGCATAGTGTACCCCCGCACGTTTAGGTCCCAGTCATGGTTTTTGTTGGCCCACGTCTCCGTGACCGCCACCACATCCACCCTCCCCTCGAACAGCATGGCCTGGAACTCTGGCAACTTGTTTCCCAAGCTCCTGGCATTTACTAACACCAACCCCACCCTTATCCCTGATCCCCTTTGTCGAACCCCACCCAGGTTCCTTATACTTCCATCCTCCCTCTGCTCATCCTGAAACCTCCACCCCAGTCTGTTTCCTCCCCTTGGGTTTGAAGGCTAATCCCTCATCTGGAGGAAAGGGCTTCTGGTCAACCCCTCCCTTATCCCTGCCCCCCTCACAAGTTTAAACCCCACCTTTCTTGAATGTAGTCAGCCATCCCCTGTTTAAAGACTTCCTTCCCTAATGGGGCAAGATGAAGCCTGTCCTTGGCATACAGTCCCTTATCCTCCCAAACTCCTTTCCAGTTCCCTAACACCCCCAACCCACTCTCTTCACCCCACTTCCTGAGCCAGTCATTAACCTCTGTGATCTTAATTTTTTTCTCCACTGAGGCCTTTGGTACTGGTAATATCTCCAAAAAGGAAATGTTGCATCCATTTTCCCGACAGACTCTGTCAAGTTCTTGGAACCTTGCTTGGATTTCCAAAACGCTATTTCCCTCTAGATCGTTAGTTCCCAAATGCACCAGGAAATCCGGTTTCCTTCCACAATCCCTAACCAGTTCATACACCATGAACTTTGCTCTGTACACTGTCAGCCCAGAGGTACTCACTACCTTCACCTGGCTATGGCATCCACCCCTCTGTCCCTCCCACTAGATACCCCAATCATCGAGTCTCCCAATAACAGAACCTTAACACTGCCATCAGCCTTATGGTTACCTCCACTATGCCCTCTCAGCCCCCCACCCACCCCCTTTATTTGTGATCTCAATTCCATGAGAGTCTTCCTGCCTTATTAGAGACCCCCTTGTCACCCTCCCCTTTCTGCCTCCCTCGTTATTTTGCCCACTTAACTCAGACCCCCTTTGTATAGGTGTCCCCTTTAACCCTCTCTTATCTGAACCATTTATCCTGCCCTGATAGTTTCCCTTCCCCACACCACCATCCTCTCCCTTGTAATAGTACCCTGCCTCAGGGCTCTCTGTGGGTCCCCTTTAGCTAGGCCCTCCTGGTACTACCCCCTGCTGAAGGGGGCTCCTCTCCCCCCTCCTTGTCTCCCAGTTTCTCTCCAGTCATGTCCCTCCCTCATGTCTGCAATATGTTGCATCTCCCCATCTGCTTAACATGTTTGTTTCCCCTTCTCCCTCTGGGACTATTTCTATCCTTTCCATTGCCGGTCTGTGCTGCCCTATGGGTATCCGACTCCTTCCCCCTGGCCTCTGTATCAGTTTCCTCATTTCCACCAACCCCTTCCTCCCCATCTAGGTTGCTTAGTAGCTCAAATTTATTGTGACACTCTATGTCAGCCTCCATCAAGTAACTCAAGTTTCCCCTGACTGCACCTCTAAACTGCCCCTCTTCTTCCCCTCTTGCTCTGTTCTCCTTAGGAGCTCCATTCCCACAATCTGCTGTTTTAGGCTTCCCCACAACAGCCCCTCCCATCTCAATGTCTGCTGTACTAGGCTTCCCCACAACAGCCCTTCCTAACTCTTTCCCCTCCACTCTCATTGTATTTGGAATGTTCACCCTGTACGCTTTCCCCTTAGCGTCAACATCCCTATCTAAGGGTCCTCTGTCCCTAATACCCCCCTCCTGCTTGCTGTAACATAACGTCCTGTAATTTCAGAGCATTGCCCCAGCCTCCCCTCAGACCCACCCTTCTGCTGCCCATATCCACACCTCTTATCCTTGGACACCCCACCAGCTCCCCAGCTTACTCCTTAACCAATATACCTCACTCCTGATACAAGATAGCTGTCTACAGAGTGTGCAGCCTCCCTCTCTCCAGGCCCAATTGAGAATTATTGCCATCCCACAGCCTGTGCAGCCTACAACCCTTCTGAAGATGCCTGCCATGGTGGAATATGGCCACCCTGTTTGTCCCCCTCTGTTTATAATGGCACACCACCTTTCTCAGTCCCTTCCCCCTGGAATACAGTTTCTCTCTATACTGACTGCAGTTATTTACAAACCCAATTTCAACCCCACCAATAAAGTTCCCAAGTCTCACAAACACATACAGTCCAGTGTGTGTCCAGTCCCACTAACAGTGTGTGTATGCAGACATCAGGTACTGTATGATGTCACAGGCCCACCAGTTCCTGTTGCTTCTAATTTCAGTCCCAAACAGAAATACACAACCCTTCAATCCCAACCCCCAGTGGCTTTTCAGTATTTAAGAAAGCCTACAAAACAGGGTAGGTGGGAGGGCTCTTACCAACACCAGGCAAACATCACATTTAAATTACACTCTAATTATCACTGCCAAACAAGTGTTCCCAAGCCTCAAAAGTTACAATATCACAGCCCAAGCAACAGTTCTGACTCAAAGTAGTAATTTTTAACACATAGAACTAATTTCGCGCACAAAACTATTCAAATATTTCAGTTAAAACAGAATATGACCCCAGACCTCTGTCCTTACCAGCCTCCTGCTTATGTTCCCAAGTGAACAATGAAAGACAAGGTGATTTCTGCTAATTTCCCTTCCCCCTAACACCAGGCAAACATCACATTTAAATTACACTCTAATTATCACTGCCAAACAAGTGTTCCCAAGCCTCAAAAGTTACAATATCACAGCCCAAGCAACAGTTCTAACTCAAAGTAGTAATTTTTAACACATAGAACTAATTTCACGCACAAAACTATTCAAATATTTCAGTTAAAACAGAATATAACCCCAGACCTCTGTCCTTACCAGCCTCCTGCTTATGTTTCCAAGTGGTTTATAATTGGAAAGGGTGCCATATTCCTGTATAGTTACTAGAGCTGCTTTTATTGAGGTCGCTGGATTAGATACGTGGAGTAAAATATTATCTGCAAATGCAGAGATTTTACACTGCAAATTCCCACAAACAATAGCCGTGATTAGTGAGTTAGTATTTAAGAAGAAAATAAATTATTCTAAATATAAATTAAATGAAAGGGGAGATGAAGGGCAACCTTGTCTAGTTCCACTTTGTAATTTAATTATGTTTGATATTAGCTCATTACAACTTAATCTAGATGATGGAAAAGAATACAGAATATTTAACCAATTTATAAACTTTCTAGGGAAACCAAACCTAAGAAGAGCAAGGAATCGAAATTTCTGGCGGACTCTATCAAAAGCTTTCTCTGCGTCTAATGATACTAAAGCCATAGGGGAGTTGGCACTGCCAGACACAAAGAAAATGTGGGAAATTTTCCTGATATTAATAGGAGCTTGCCTATGCGAAATAAACCCTACTTGTTCCCTAGAAATTAGGGGATGCCACATTTTTTAAATTCTCTGATCCAAAATGGAGGCAAGGATTTTTATGTCATAATTAATCAATGAAATAGGCCTGTAACATCCTACTGTATTTTTAGGTTTGTTAGATTTAGGCACACCTTCCCTTTTTAATCTCACAGTCCCCCCCACTGCTCTTCCTTTTTTCACTTACATATCTAAAAATAGTCTTGCCCCTTTTTGTTACCACATGGGCTAGTCTCTATTAAGTTTATGCCTTCACACTCCTTACTGCTCTCCCTGCTTCCCTATTTCCCCTGATACACCTCCCTAGCCTCCTCCCTCTGTGTCTCTTTGTACCTTTTGAATACTACCCTTCTAGCTTTTACCTCTTCCACCACCTCTTTCGAGAACCGTAGCAGTCTCTTTTTCCTCTTGCTTTTGTTCACTTGCTTGATACAGAGGTTTGTTGCTTTCACTATGGCCCTTTTTAGCTTCGTCCACTGTTCCTCCACCCCAACCAGATCCTCCCCCCTCCCCCTCATGGCATCACTGAGGCATCCACCCATCTTTATAAAATCTGCCTTTCTGAAATCCAGGACCTTCACCCTTGTGTGGTTCAGTTCCACAGCCATCCTTATATTAAACCACACTGTACGATGATCACTGCTCCCCAGGTGGCCTTCCACCTTGACATCTGCAACACTGTCCCTGTTAGTGAGTACCAGGTCCAATATTGCCCCATCACAAGTGGTTTCACTGACTAGTTGCCTGAGGAATGCCCTCTTCAGAGAGTCCAGGATGTCCCTGCTTCTAGTTAAAGCAGCACCTGGGAGGCTCAAGTCTACATTTGGCAGACTGAAGTCCCCCACCTGCAGTACCTCCCCTTTTTCTGCCATTTTGCTAATAGCCTCCACCAGTACCTTATCTAACTCATCTCCCTGTGCTGACAGTCTGTAGATCCAGCCAGTGTGAATAGAGGCACCATTCTCCATCTCCAAGGTAACCCACAGTACCTATGCCACCCCTGAATTCCCTGTATCTTTGTCATCTTTATGCAGGGCCCAGTGTGCCTTGTGGCAAACTGGAACTACATTCTGCTGCAGGACCTCATGCTTGCTGTGGTCAGGCTATGAGCAATTCTGCAGCAATTCTGTGATGGGCTTTACATTCTCTGGCAACTGAAATTAGTCCCAAAATAAAATCTAGTTACCCAGAAAAAATGCTCAGGAAAAGGCAGCCTGGAGCAGTTTGACAGATGCACAGGCAAGGCAATGCAAAGCAATTCTGGCATCATGATTTGGACTGGATGTAGGGCAGGGGGGAATTGAAGGGTTATTTAATTTTTTTACTGCGGTCTGTTTTATTGTCCCATTGCTCCCTCCCACCTGCTCAGTGCTGGTTTACCACAGCTATGCTCCTGAGAATTTTCCCTCTGCCTGCCCAGTTACTTGAAGACCTGTATTGCCTGGTTACAAAACAATA
Source organism: Neoceratodus forsteri (assembly GCA_016271365.2). Lineage (NCBI taxonomy): Eukaryota > Metazoa > Chordata > Ceratodontiformes > Ceratodontidae > Neoceratodus > Neoceratodus forsteri. Next base: position 767,545,467 of record CM057451.1, read on the forward strand.
CTGTTCCAGTGGCTCCCTCCCACCCACTTGCTTGAAGTTTGGTGGTAATGGTTTGTGCTGTAACACTGCTCTAGTTGCTTCCTCCTGCTCGTGCAGTTCAACACCAGTAGAATAGTTTGTGTCAATGCCACTCTGCTTCCATATCATCTTCTCTCCCACTCTCTAAGGATTTGCTGTGAGGCTAGAGAACAGCTGGACCGTTTTACATTAGACAAAGGTCCAGAAAGCCTCCCCTTTTTTGTCTGCAATAATTACTAATAATTTTTCATTTCACAATTCTGCAGTTGGCAAATAGAACCACCATTCTTTCTCATGTAATAGACTTCCTGAAGTTCCCTCAGTGTTTGTAGAAGGCCACAATGGTCATAAGCTTCAGGGCTGAGTGCCAGTGGATTGGAAAAGGGTGGCCCCACAGACTAATGCAACCCGGGGGGGATGGATGCATAATGGAGATGCAAACAAGTCACACTAATGCCATTTTAAGCTTGCTCACAATCATTTTAACCATTTAGTTGAGGTTTTCAGAGGTGACAGCCATTTTTTTTTTTGGTATGGCTCTTTTCCACGAAGGGAGCTCAGCCCTGCCTATGTGCTGCCCCCCATGCCCAGGCTTACCCCCCTGGGTGGGGCCACTTGGTGGGCGCCTCTCCCCATGGTCCTTCATAACATGCCCTGGCTTACCCTCCAGGATGGGGCCACGGGAGCGAGACCCCTCTGGCGGACACTGTTGGCAGTGGGAAGGGTAGCAGAACAGGGCGTCATGCTTGGGGGCCAGAATTTTGTGACTTGCGTCAGTTCCTGGGGGGAACATGCAATGATGACCAGCATCCACCTCGCCCCCCCTCAGTTGACAGCACCAGCACAAAGGATCACCCCAGCCTCCACAGGAGGTCCATGATGAGACGGATACTCTACCCCCCCCCCAGAGAAGGAGAGCAGTCTCTAGGATGCTCAATCCTTCTCTCCTCAGCTGACCCTCTGACATCCCAGGTCCTTTCCAAAACCGGGTCATCTGCGTTGCAGATGGATGCCCTGCTTCTGCACCGGTGGGCCAGCTGTTGACAGCCATTTTTACTGCACAAAATATGCTGTTTCTGCAGCAGGACCATGTTTCTGCAGCAGTTGCTGCAACTGCAGAATTGCAGAAAACATGGGGGCCCTACTTTTATGCCTTCCCTCACATAAAGCACCACATCACCTCCTTTTCTTCCCACCCTGTCCTTTCTGAACAGAGCATAGCCTCGTATGGCCATGTCCCAGTCATGCTTTCAGTGCACCATGACTCGATAATGGCCACAATATCCAGGTCAGCCTCTGTCATGATGTCCTCTATGTCTGGAATCTTATTACCCAGATTTCTAGCATTTGCACACATGGCCTTTCTGATTTTGTTTCCACTCTGTTTGTTACCCCCTTCTTTCCTTTTTTACATCCCTCCTCTCTCCCCCCTTTTTTTAATGCTTCCGTTTCCCCTGGGGGATTCCACTCCCCTCTGGTTCTTCCTACTCTCTACTTCAGGGCTATGGGGGGGGGCAAATTTCACCTCCCCGGTTTTCAGTGCACCATGACTCGGTAATGGCCACAAAAATATCCAGGTCAGCCTCTGACAACCTACAGGTCCAGAATCTTATTACAGTACCCAGACTTCTAGCAGTTGTACAGATGTCCTTCTAGATTTTGTTACCACTCCGTTACCACTTCTTTCTTTTGTGCCCTCTCTCCTTCCCCTTCATTTTTTAATGCTTCCATTCCCATCCTCCTTCATTTCTACTGCCCTGCTTCCTTTGTTAATTTGCACCATGGGGGATTCCACTCCCCTCAGGTTCACCCTACTCTACTTCAGCCTGTGGGTGGGGTAGTTTCTTCCTCCCCCAGTTTCTTCCACCATCCCACTCGGCTAGTTTAAATGTTCATCAAAGTAACATCTAAACCATCTATTGAGAACTGCGGTTCCCCTCCCAGATGGATGCAGGTCATCACCCTGGAAAGGCCTGTATCCCTCTAGGTAGGTCCTCAGTCCCCAATGTAGCTAAATGCCTCCTCTCTCCACTGTTCCTTCAACCATGAGTTGCGGGTAATGGTGAGGAGATCCCTCTCCTCCCCCATTGTAGATGGGCAGCACCTCAGCAAAGGCCACTGAGCATGGTACCTGTCTAAGACTACTCCCCAGATAACTAAACTCCACCTGCACTATCCCAGCTCCATCTATAGCCAGGCCATTAGTCCCCAGGTAGACAATGACATCTAGCTCTGCCTCCTATGCTGCTGATCTTGCGATCCTCAGAATCCACTTCCCATTCCTCCAGGCCATGGTGCCAGGAAGACACCTATCCTTCCTCTCTCCTCCCTTTACTATTCCCAAATCTATCCCCCCTCACAATCGAGTCCTCCACCAGAAGTTGCTTCCTCCTCTGGGGTCCTCTTCTACCCTCCTTGAGGTCTACAGTACAGAGGACCCCCACATCCTCCCTGGCCACTACCACTGGTGCCTCCTCCTGACAGTCCCACCTCACCAGAGTGACATAGTGTGAGGAGTTGTGGATGCAGACAGTGAGGGCAGAGGCTCAGCAGACAACAGTGATTCCCAAAATACTACTTTATTACCAAAACAAAACCAAAAATAAAATGGAAACCTAAATACAATGTATATTATGCAGAGAGAACTTTTCATGGAGTGACAGGAACCACCACAATGCTAGATAGAAGCAGCAGCAGATACCAACAGAGCTCCTACCCTGTCAGTGGCTCATGAGAAAAACTCATTCTGTTTCAGCTCTGCATCTATACAACTTGCTTACACCTGATAGGTCAGTGGGCCTATCACTCTACATTCACATTTTCTGTCCAGTTTTATATTTATAATATTTACACTGGATGCAGCCACAAAACACAAAGACAATAAAGAGAACATACAACAAAACACAAGTTATTGCATTTTAATGACTCTTCTGTGAAGTATAAGGAATGAAAAATGCTCTAACTGGTAGTTCTACCTTAATCCACTCTTGATGATCTCTGATCCAGCAGGGATCTAGTTAGGGCCAGCCTACCCTTGTACTGAAACAGAGGGAAATCACATACTGGCTCAAGTTCAGCATTTAGGAGTTATCAGTCCCTGTCTCTTTCCCGGAATTCACATAAGTTATTTAATTTAATTAATATTCAGCTCTTTCAATCTAGTAGCATACTTGACAGCTCTGTTTCAGGTTAAAACTCTATTGACTGTGAGGGAGTCAGAAAAATATTAACTCATTGGTGTTTAAACTGTGCTAGTTAGCCCTGCAGTGAAAAAAACACGTTAACAAAAAGCTCTCTTTTTATTTAAATGTAACCCCAGCGCTGTATAGCAGTTGGCTCCCCTTTCCCCCTTGCCGCCTGTCTCTGATACCCGGCAAGGGGCCTGGGTCCTGCTACAGTGACTATTGGGGGTTCATTCCCAGAAAAAGTGAAAATAGCATGGTGTCTCCTCCAAGAGTAAAGTATCAGTGGTTCAGATATCTGCTTGGCACAGCCCCCTAGGATGCTGTGCTTACCCACCTCCCAAACCAACCACTCTGCACACTGTGTCCCCAAATACCTTGTCCCACCATAAACCATATATTTCAGGAATAAATGCATGCAATGAAGTCCACTAACAAAGTAGATTCAAACAACAAATTCACAGCTTAATTCAGGGGTAAGGAATAGGTAAGGGGACATCCAGATGTAGGGTTGCTGTGAAGGCAAGAAACATTAGTGACATAAGCAATTTTAAACATGTGGGCCCACAGGCCAAACTCTCCCCCACTGGTACCAGTGTCCCTGTATTGTCCTTAGAGGTACCCACTAGTTGCAGGCCTGCTTGGTGCCGCGGGGTGGCTGACTGTTGGGATCCTGAACTGATGAAGCATGAACTTTAAATAGAACAACTACAATCCACCCTTTTGACCCTTCCCAGTAACCAGGTCCTGGGTACTCACAGTTAGTTGACCTCTGCGCCAAGGGAAATGGAACTCCTCAAATTGTAGTGCAGCAACATAGACCCAGGCCGGCCAGGATCCCTCCACCCAGATGGAACTTGCTTGAGGATCTTGCAGCTGGTCACCTTGATTACAGTTCTGACTGCTTGTCACCTTCAGCCTCTCCTGGCCCAGTACAGTGCACTGTGGCAGGACAACACAAGCCCCAGAAGGCCCAGACCTGGGAGTGGCTCCACAGCCTTGCTCCCTGACTGGGGTGCCCTAGCACTTGGGTGCAAGACCTGTGACCTCCTGAGACAGTGAGTCCCACTTGAGAGAGGTTAGAAAGTTCCTTCCCTGGCTCTGGGTGAGGACTCCCAAACAGTGGGGATCCTCCAGAAGTCCCTGCACTGAGCTCTGAACAAGTAACATTTATAGGCAGTCACTCCACTGAAGTCCAATGCCAATTTTAGCAGGTGCTGGCCTCTGATTGAATTAGTGTCAGTGCAATTCAAACAGAGGGGATTCAGCATCCACAGCCCCCCTGCACACTAGTCCACACTTTCAGCCTAGCAGTGTCCAACTCTTTTACTCGGCTGCAGCAAGTCCGCCAATCTCAGTCACTTTAACCAGTTCACTCAGGACACACACACTTTCTGGCTAGCACCCAATGACCTGAGACGTTCTGCCTCCATGAAGAAAGTGCTGTTGCAGTCCACACAAGCAAGTGACCTCTCAGCAGCAACTGTAAAAACTCAGATAATCTGCTGTCTTTTCAGTTAACTCAATATTCCAATGCAGGGTATCTGCCACTTTCAGTTTCTCCCAACACTCATTCAGCAAATTTTCAGTACCTGGGGAAACAAGAGCTCAATTCAGTCTCTCTTTCTCTCTTTTCCCCTTCGCGATCCAGTCCTGCTTCCAGCATCTGGAGAATCTTTCAGCAAACACACACTTCGGATTAGGGCCTGGATAAGCCCGTGAAGTCCACAGTCTGCTCTTATACCACAGTCCTGACTCATACAGAGCCCAGCCACAGACTGACTAAATCCCAGAAAGTCCCCACTGTGTCAGCCAAAATCCCAGTCCTCTGATTGGCTGTTGAAGCCTTTCAATAATAGATATCCATAGTGATCAATATTTCCTGTTGATTTATTGGGGCATGATCTAGGCACCAGAATTAGTCCCCTCCTTTTCTCAGGAGTCCCTCTGTCACAGTTTTGGGGGCCTAGATCACTGATTGGCTAAAAAGCATTGGCTAAAAAGCAAAGGGTTAGGGGTCACAAACATGTCAGCTCCCATTCAGATTAATGGAGTCAATTCCCATTTATACAGCCTCTCCCCTTTTGCTCTCTGGTGCAGCCTAATACTTCACCCCAGCTGCATCATCACCACATTGGATTATAACTCTGAGAACCCTCTGTCAAATGAACCCACTTGCAGGGCTGTGGCCCCAACCGTTTGACTGTCGCGGCTGCCGAAACAATGTCTCCCCAGGCGGCAGGCAGCAACCTCATCAATATTCATTAGGGGCCACTCATTAATATTTAAACTTTTATTGGATATCAAATTGAGATAAAAATCTCTTTTCCAATTGAATCCATCTCATATATACCACAGGTTACAAATATACACAATTATTTCATATAAAAACATAACACATAAATAATCAGGAAAGTGTAGATAAAGTACAAATATCATCCAAAACAGTTACAATGTATGTCGTAAAGAGTGTTCAAAAATGACCTAAAACAATCAAATGATTTTAATACAATAACATCCATTTGCTTTGACAACCTTTCCCATGTTTTTGGTACCAAACTTGACAAAAGTTTTTTCCTAAAACTAGTTCTACGTTGAGGTACATAAAAACATATTCGATCCAAAGATTTTAGGCCATACATTTGTTTTTGTCTATTTGCAATCATCTTCAGGAGAAAATCTGGTAAAGACTGGGTCACAAATCTATATACCAGCAAATTCCAATGCATATCTCGTCTATCTGATAATGAACATATGCCTGATTTCTGGTACAAAACACAATGGTGAGTTTTATATGGCAAATTTGTTATGAATCTTAGAGTACTAGTAAACAACACATCCAAAGAACCTAATACTGTTTTATTAGCATTTTTGTAGACCACATCTCCGTAACCTAATATTGTCAAGAAGATAGATGTGACCAACTTCCTAACTTTTAAATGAAAAAGGGATTTATTTCTGTAAAACAAAATCAATAATCTCTTTAATTTATTTGACATTGATGTTATATGTGTCTCAGATGTTAAATTATTGTCCAATACCATTCCTAAATATTTATAAGACTTCACTTGCTCAAGAATAACCCCGGTTAATGACCTTATTTCTTTCATAATTAACTATTTTATATTTTTTTTCTGAAAATCATCCATTGTGTTTTGTGTTCATTTAAAAGAAGTCTCAATTTTATTAGTTCTTTCTGTACATTTGACAATTCTTGCTGCAAAACAGATAGTGCTATATCAATGTTTTCATTTTTTGTATATAATATTGTGTCATTAGCATAGAGTTGGACACATGTGTCAGGTGAACAAACTTTTGGTAAATCATTTATATATAATAAAAAAAACAGCGGGCCCAGCACTGATCCCTGGGGTACTCCGTTACACATAGTAACAGGTGCTGAACAGGATCCTCCCACCCTGACACACTGTAATCTTCCTACCAAATAAGCTTGAATCCAACTCGGTGCTGATACATCCAAGCCCACTTTTTTAAGCTTATTCAATAACACAATATGATTAACAGTGTTGAATGCCTTCGACAGATCCAGGAATATGACTGGCATTTCCTGGTTTCTGTCGAAGGCATCCAACCCTTCATCAACCATCCTCAGAATTGTATGTGTCATGTTGTATCCTTTCCTAAAACCTGATTGACAAGGAGTCAACACATCATGTTTGGTAAGATACTGCATCAATTGCTGGTAAATAAGCTTCTCAAACATTTTAGCACATATCGAAAGAATTCATGAGCTTCAAGCGGCCCCATCATGTTAATCCTCCTGCGGCTATTCCATTAGGCTTCATCCTGACTCTACACAGGTCCCCGGTCCCCAAGTATACCAAGAGGGGCACCAGGACCATGGACAGTCTCCCCATTTACCCAACCATAATGGCAGTCGGCACATCAAAGCGCTAGCGAGCAAATGCAAGCGCCGGCCAAATTTGCCATGCCGGCAACTCACGGTGAAGAAATTATGCCCTGAAAGGGCAAGAAGCAACCTACTGGTAGGGGAAATGGAGAAAACTCCAGCAAACTGGGGGCAACAACAGGTAAGCCCCCAGAGAGGGGTTACATAAAAACATTGCTGAGCAATACAGGGAGAAATGGGACGACTCTGTCACACAGGTGGCTTGTAGAGCATAGGAGAAACTGAATGCAATCCTCAAGGGAACAAAAAAAAAAGTAGAAAGGACAGCTTGTTTACAACCATAAGCAGCAGAATGCAAACTGAGGCATGCTTGTGAAAGGGCATAAATGTTGCCTCGCACCAGCTGCTGAAAAAATACAAAGAAAGATTTTAGCAGTACTAGCAGGCTATCAGGGCTCAGGTTTATAGAGATATGCATCTTTGGGCTACTATGTCTCTATATGACTTCCATTTTTGTTTGTTTGTTTGCTTGCTTGTCTGTTTGTTTGTGTTTGTTAGTTTTGCCATAGCTCTGCAGTGAAAGAAAAGAAAGAAAGAGGAATAACTTAGGGTGGAGGAAACCGCAGGGCTCACCTAATGGGCCAGACTACACTCCAGATTTTTACCTGGCTAGGTAAAACAGCTATTCCACTGAAGCTTATTAGAAATCGCAGCTTGAGGAACCTTTCCTTGCTTTTAACATAGAAACATAGAAGTTGACGGCAGAGTAGGACCACAAGGCCCATCCAGTCTGCCCATTTCTTTTTCTACCTTATGAATGTGCCATCAGCCTTTGCTCGGTCAATGACCTATCTATTCATACTCATCTGTATTGCTCCCTTATGCCTATCCCATGCCTGTTTGAGACCCTGCACTGTATTTATATCCACCACTTCCTGAGTTAGGCCATTCCATGCATCCACCACCCTTTCTGTGAAAAAGAACTTCCTCACATTACCCTTTAATCAGCCTCCCTCTAATCTCATGCTGTGTCCTCTTGTCCTGCTATTTTTCTTATATTGAAACATGTTAGACACTTTCACCTTGTTAACACCCTTAAGGTGTTTGATTGTTTTGATCATATCACCTCTCTCCTTCCTTTGCTCTAGGGTATACGTATTGAGCTCCTTTAATCTGTCCTCATATGTTTTCTGATGCAGTCCATGCACCATTTTGGTTGTCCTTCTCTGGACTGCCTCAGTTTTGTTAATGTCCTTGTGAAGGTGTGGCCTCCAGTACTGCATGCAGTACTACAGATGGGACCTAACCAGTGTCTTGTAAAGAGGGATTATTATCCCCCTCTTACGACTTGTGATACCCCTACTAATACACCCCAACATCCCCTAGCCTTACCTACTGCTTTAGTGGTCAGCTTGGATGATTTCAGGTCATCTGTGATGATGGTGCTGCCCAAGTCTCTTTCTTCCCTTATGACAGCCAGCAACTCCCCTCCCAGCCTATAGGTGGCTTCAGGGTTTCTCTTCCCTATGTGCACGATCTTGCACTTCTTTGCATTAAACCTTAGTTGCCACTCTTCCGACCATTTTGCCACTTTATCCAGATCTCTTCTCATTATGCCCACCCCATCTGGATCATCTACTTTGTTGCAGATCTTGATGTCATCTGCAAACAGACAAACCTTACCCTCCAGTCCATCTGCAATGTCACTGGTGATGATATTGAAGAGGATTGGCCCCAGGACTGATCCCTGAGGTACCCCACTTGTGACTTGCATCTCTTCTGACTGTATACCATTCACCACCACTCTCTGTTTTCTGCCTGTCAACCAGTTTGCAAACCAGCTGACCAACTTCTGACCCACCCGAGCCTACTCAGCTTATTAATCAATCTCCTATGTAGAAGAGTATCGAAAGCTTTGCTGAAGTCAAGGTAGGTGACATCAACTGCTACCCCTTGGTCCACTCCTCTGGTTACCCAGTCAAAGAAGTCTATCAAACTAGTTTGACAGGACCTTCCTGTTGTAAACCCATGCTGTCTTGGATCCTGTGCTCCTGTGGATTCCAGGTGTTGCACTATCCTTTTCTTAAGGAGTGCCTCCATAATCTTGCCCACAACTGAGGTAAGACTGACTGTTCTGTAGTTCCCTGCCTCCTCCCTGCTACCAGTCTTGTGGAGCGGGATCACATGAGCCATTCTCCAATCTTCTGGGACCTCTCCTGTGCTCAGAGACTCACTAAACAGTTCCGATAATGGCTCTGCTAGTTCCACCCTTAGCTCCTTTAGTACCCTGGGATGTATGCCATCAGGTCCCATTGCTTTGTCCACCCTGAGCTTATCGAGCTCTTGTAGGACCCTTTCTTTTGTGAAGGGACTAGTGCACACCTCCCTCCCCCCTGTGTCCATGGTGCTGAGCTGTGGGCCCTGCCCTACCTTACCTTCAGTAAATACTGAGCAGAAGTATCTATTTAGGATAGATGTTTTTACATGGTCCTCCTCCTCACACGCCCCCTTATCCCTTTTGATCTTAGCAATACCCCCTCTGGACTTTCTTCTTTCACTAATGTATCTATTGAAAATCTTGTCACCTTTGTTTACTGTTTGTGCTAGTGTTTCCTTCGGTTTGGGCCTTTGCCTGCCTAACTGCCTTCCCTGCTTCCCTTAGGGAAGTTTGGTATGCCTCCCTATCTTCATCCAGCTGCGTTCCCTTATATTTCCTGAAGGCCAGCCTTTTGGCTCTGACCTTTTCTGCTACTATTTTTGAGAACCACAGTGGTTTCCTTCTTCTTCTTTTGCAGTTCCTTTTCTCTCTAACACAATGGGATGTTGCTTCAAGTATTGCATCCTTAGTGCTTGCCCACTTTGCCTGTACCCCCTCACCTGTATTTCTTCTTGCCAAGGCTAGCTTAACTCTGTTGGCCATCTTATCAAAGTCAGCTCCTCTGAAGTCCCATATTTTTGCCTTGGAATTGGATGATTTAGTGCTAGTGGCCAAACTGAACCATACCATGTGATGGTCACTGGCCCCTAGGTGACCTTCTACCTGGAGATCTGTGATCAACAGCGACTCACCCCACTGTATCACCTTGCTAAGCCCATATTCCACACACAGGCATCCCTTTGGCAGTCATTCTCAGTGTATTCTCGGCCATAACAGGCTTTGTTAGCAGCTTCTTCATCTCAGTTCTTTTGCAGTTAGCCAAAGGAGATCATAACAGATGCAGTCCTGCTCTAGTTACATCTCCTCTCGGGCGCTCCCTAAAGCCAACAAGATCCTCCACATTCCACCCTAGTAGAGAATAACAGAGAAAATAAAGGCAAGGGAAACAGTTTTAGAGAAAGAATAATTAGAAGGAAGAGGAGAGAAAAAATGTCTTTTAAAAATGCCTGAAGGGGTGCTGTGCATAACCATTATCCCACCCTTCCTTTCTTATTTTAGCTGCAGCTTACTTAAAAGAGAAGGCCAAAACATTATGCCCTCACATTCCTCCCCTTAAGAGGGAACCACCCAGGGGGGTTCCAAAATCCATACCCCTGCACAGGGTGGGGGGGTTCACTCACCCTCACCAGAGACCCCGCAACAGGGACCTTAACACAGTTTGTGCTATCAAACTCTGTAGTAGTTACACACACTCAATACCAGTTCAAGATGCTGGGGGGTTATATTTCTATTAAATAGTATAATAATATGCCCTAGCCAAACAGACTTGTCATTTCTACTGTATTCATTTACAATATTTACAACCTTAAATCCTTAAAGCTGTTCCTCCTTTTCTCCAGTACCATCACCATATTGAGATAAAAAATCTGTATTCTTCTGCTGGACTCCTGGTTTGTGGGTCACTTGGAAGAGATATGGCTGCTGAGCTATTTATTTTTTTATTTATTTAAATGTTTCACCAGGAGGGCACACTTAACAACAAGTTGCTTGTCTCACGGTGCAACCTGGGGGGAGAGGTTACATAGGGTTGTGAAGGATAATCAGTTACAATAGTATGCGGGTAGTACAAACAATACAACATTGTAAGATTGTGCAACAGTTACTGTAGAACACAAGATATTGTACAATAAACAGTAGTGGAAAGAAACATGGATTTTTGTAATTGACATGAATTATTTATTTATTTAGTTTTTGTTAACTGGGTAGGTGCACTAGCCATGAAATGCCTATTTTCAGGCACGACACATGAACCTGTGCAGAGAAAACCTCAATGGATTTCAAGTCCATCACCTTAACCACAACTACATCTAAATACCAGGAAGATCTGAAACGTGTCAGGTGGGCCCCTTTGTGATTCTTGTTTTTAGTTTCATGTCTGGCTAAATAAAGTTGCTTTTTCTGTGGCAATTCAGTGGCGTCCAGCATATTTTTGTGAGGTGGTAAGTGTGCCCGGCTTTCGTGTTTGCAGAGCTAAGTACCATCCTGTAATTCTGGCATATTTGTCTTTCATTTCTGTTAGCCACTTCAGAGGGTTGTGATCTGTAACCAAAATAAACTCAGAGCCATCCAGGTAAAAACTCAAAGACTCTGTAGCCCACTTGGCCACGATACACTCTTTTTTCAATAGTAAAGTATCATGTTTCATGGTCAAACAGTTTTCGAGTACAGGCTGCTCACCACCAGTGCCTTCTTGACTTTACACTGTACCAATCCCTACCTCAGATGCATCCATCTAAACTATAAATGGTTTGTCAAAATCAGGGCTCTTCCACACTGGCGCCAAACACAGTTCAACCTTAATTTTAACAAAGGCATCATCACATTCCTTGGTCCATCTAATTCTTTTTGGCTAATGCTTCTTTATTATTTCTGTCAAAGGGACAGCCAGTTCAGAAAACTCCTAAATAAACCTTCAAAAGTACCTTGCCAAACTAAGAAACAACCTATCCTGTTTCTTAGTGGTGGATACTGGACAGTTAGTAACAGCTTCTCTCTTAGATATTTCAGGCTTAACCTCCCCTTTCCCTAAAACAAATCCCAAATATCATGCTTTGGTCATCCCCAATTCATACTTTTTAGGGTCAATATGTAACCTAGAAGCAGCTATGGCCTCCAGAACAGCCCAGACATGTTGGAGATGTCTTTGCCAATTTCTGTTGAAGATCACAACATCATCTAGGTATTTCACACTGTACTGCATATGAGGGGCAAGGATGGTATTCATAAGCCTCTGAAAGGTCGCTGGGGCACCATGAAGCTCGAATGCTATGACCCTGAACTGGAAAAATCCCAAAGGTGGTAGCAAAGACATTTTTCTCTCTAGCTGACAACTCCAAGGGGATCTGCCGACACCCCTTGGTGAGATCCAATGCTGTGATATACTTCGCTCCCCCAACTGGTCGATTAGGTCAGCCACAAGGTGCATGTGGTACCCATCAAACTTTGAAATCCCATTATTATTTCTGAAATCAATATACACTCTCAGGCTGCCCTCCTTTTTTGGGCACCACTACCATCAGGCAACACCAGGGGCTAGCTGAAGGCTCAAGGATTTCTAGATCTAGCATGTTATCAATTAAAGCCTTAATGTCACCCTTGAATTTTTCAGGCACCCTATATGGTTGCTGGCATATGGGGGCAGCTGTTCCCATAGCTATGCAGAGTTCTACCTGAATAACCTTCCCTGGGACAGAAGTAAACACCGGTAACAGATCAGCAGTACAATCCCACATTTCATTTTTCTGTTGTTCAGAGAACTAGAAATTTATTTTTAGTGCTGGGGAGTCTAGTTCTGGGGACTCTGTCTCACCCTTTTCCAATCTCTGTTAGGCTTCCTCCATACGATCCTCTAGACCCTCAGGTATAGCCACACAGCAGAAGTCAGGTTTTATAACACTTTTACTAACCCAGGCCTTCAGTACATTGGCGTGATAAACATGGGCTCTAATCTTTTGTCTGGGGATGTCTATGTAACTGGGTCAATCTGCCTAACCACAGAGAATGGTCCTTTCCATTTAGATAAAGGCTTGTTTTCTTGAGAAGGCAATAACAACAGGACCTTGTCTCCTAACTGTAAATACTTGTTTTCTACTCCCACATCATAGTAATCTTTTTGAATTGCCTTTTGTTTAACCTCAGTGTCATGTGCCACTTGTATGTATTTACTCAGTTTATCCCTGAGCTTAGTCAGGAACTCAACCACAGCAGCCTCAGTTGGACTCTTACGTTTCCATTTTTCTTTGATCACATCTAAAGGGCCCCAGCAATTTCTACCATGTAGAAGTTCACAAGGTGACAACCCAGTAGTAGCTTGTGCTACGTAAACATCAAGTAAGGCAGAAATTTGTCCCAGTCCCCCCTTCATAAACAAACTTTCTTAACATGGGTTTCATTGTTTTGGTCATTCTTTCCACCAAACTATCTGTCTGGGGGTGGTACAGAGAGGTTCTAACTGTAGTGACTCCCTAACATTTTATACAATCCCTGCGGTATTTGTGAATTAAAATTGGTCCCTTAGTCATTTAGTATGGTGGTGGGGATACCAACCTGAATAAGTACTCTGGCCAGTTCTTCTGTGACTTTCTGTGCAGTAACTGTGTGCATCAGCATGGCCTTTGGTACTTTGTGGCATAATCTACTACGGTTAAGGTGAAGTGGTTCCCCTTTTTACTGGGCTCTAATGGGCCTACAATATCCATGGCCACCTGGGGGAAGGGTACTGTAACCATGGGGTCTGTTATCAAGGATGCTTTGTCTTTATGGGTAATCAGGGCTACCTTCTGGCAGGTTTCACAGGCCTTACAGCAATCCATCACCTCTACATAAATATCAGGCCAGAAAAATCTAAAGAGAAGCCTGTTCATGGTTTTTTACCTTTTCCCACATGCCCTGCTAAGGAACTACTGTGCGCCAAGTGTAATAGATCAGCACAGTACTTTTGGAGGAACCACCAACTGCTAACAATTCTCACCATTAGAGTTCTTACAGACTCTGTAAGTCATTTTCAACTATATAGTAAGGCTCCCTTCTTCAACAAAACGCACTCAAACAAATCTTTTAAAATCCCATCAGTCCGTTCTTGCACAAAAGTATCAAAGTCCCACTTAGTGTCCAGATCATTCCCAACTTCCCACAATGCTCTTCTAGACACTTTTTCTTTTCTTACTTCCCCTCTGGTCTTTCTGATCCTTGTTGATTCACCAAAAACATCAGAGTCCTCAAAGTGGAATAAGGTCCCCTAGTCCTGTACCTTTTCTGCAGCTTCCTGAGCTTTCGTTGTTTAGGCCTAGCTAGATACAAAGACTGTATCAGTGCTTAAGCAGAAGTTGCTTTTTAAATCCAGAGATGTCATGATTGATAATGAGGGGAAAAGGTAGGGAAGATATCAGTGTCACTGTAGCCATGTAAGTCTCTCTCTTTACTTTAAATTGTATTTGAGCAGTGGAGTAGCATCTCCCATCTCCATGTACATTTCTCCATCTGCACAGAAGTTAATAGGGAGCAGTTCAGATCTAACAAGTGTTTGCCTACTCCCAGAGTCCAACAGAACTTGTACCACCTTCCCTTCCATGGTAACAGACTGCAAAAAGTTCCACCAGTTAGCTAAGATCAGGTTAGATTTCACATTTTTATTCTTCGGACATTTCCACTTAATTTGTCCTTTCTCCCTACAGTTATGGCAAATTACATCAGGTGTGGGCCCTGGCTTTCTAGTTCTCCTCTCCTGTCTGTCAGATCTATTCAAGGACTAAACTGACCAGATCTTACTGGCTTGGTTTCTCTCTGCTCCCTCCTGGGTGTTGCTCTGTGTTCTAGCCAGTAGTCTTCCACAAGCTGGATAGCTCTCTTAACATATGCTGGTCAGTGCTCTCAGACCCAGACTTGCTCATCTTCAGGGTGGATGTTGATAAACTGGTGTAAGATGATCACATCTGTCACCTGTTGCTTTGTGTTTTTTTCTCTGGCTCCATCCATATGCAATATAAATCTTTCAATCAGGCGAATGACTCTTGGGGTAGGTCTCCAGGCTTGAGCCTATAACTTCTAAACTGTTGCTGATAGGTCTGCCCACAAATATATACCTGGCCTAGATAATTGTCTTCACCTGGTCATAGGTCTTTGCAAGTTGGGAGTCCTTATGGCTATAGGCGAGTAGGGCCTTATCGATTTAGTAGGGATCTAAGCTGACCACCAAGCACACACCAAAGTTATTGTAGCACATACACCATGGAGAATCAATTAGAAATGTTAATAATAATAGGTTCAAAAACGAACACATCATTTGTAGTTCATTTTGTTTCAACTCATTTCAGATTTAATTCAAACTGACTGTTGAGTAAAATTCTTTTTCCAAGAAAAGTGAAGTTAGTGTTGCTTATAGGTTCATAGGTTCATAGGTGAAATACATGATCAAAGGACAAGCCCATTAAGATCACGCCACCTAAGCCAGGTGGGTTACATATTTTAGACCATTCATATAAGAATCAAGTTTTAATTTAAATTGAGCCAAATTATCACAATGTACTACCTCATGTGGAAGTGAGTTCCATAACGGAACTATTCTCTGAGTATAAAAATTATTTCTCTTTGTAGTTTTATTAGTAGATGCAATTAATTTCAAATTGTGTGATCGAGTATGCACAGAAGTTGGATTCCAAGTCAAATATAAGGTATTGAACAAATATTCATCCTTAGTTGCCTTATAAAGCAAACAAAGGTCCCCTCGCAATGATCTATATTCCATACTATACAGTTGTAATTTTTCTAATCTTTCCTCATACGTCAAAGGACCCATGCCAGTAATATTTTTTATAAATCTTCTTTGGATTTTCTCTCTGGATAATCTATCTCCTATCTGTGTTGGTGCACTGAATGATGAGCAATAATCAAAAGTAGATCTTATAATACTGGTAAATAATGGGATTAATATGGCTGGTTCTCTGCTTTTTATATTTCTGAATATACAAATGGATAATCTAGTACATTTTTTAATGGTAGAATTCAAATGTTCTGTGAATTTGAAGTTATTAGTAATAATAACACCCAAATCCTTTTCAGAAGTAATAACACTTAACACTTGGTTGTTAATATAGTAATCAGCACATATGTTATTCAGGCCAAAATGCATAACTTTACATTTATTTATATTAAAGTTTAATTTATGATTGGTAACCCAATCTGAAATTAAATTCGAGTTATCCTGTAAGTTAGATATGGATTTTAGATTGTTAACAATCCCACCTAACTTAGCATCATCAGCATATTTTGTCAACCAAATACCGTTATTAATATTCATACTGGCTATAAGAATATTAAATAATATAGGGCCCAAAACAGAGCCCTGAGGCACTCCACTAGTAGCCTTAGTCCATATAGAAGTATAACCTCTTAGTGATACCCATTGTCTTCTATTGGTTAGCCATTGTATAATCCAAGTAGTTAAAATTTTATTAAGCTCTAATTCTAATAAACATTCATATAATATACTATATGAGACAGAGTCAAAGGCCTTTTCAAAATCCAAGTAACTAACATCCACCGGAAGACCGAAGTCCAATGCATTACTCACAGGCTCAAAAAAATTAAGTTAGTATGACATGATCTACCAGGTTGAAAACCATGTTGGAATATATCAGTTTGACCTTTACTTATTATATGTTTATTAATTTTATTTAATATAAGTTTTTCCATAATTTTACATACAGAAGACGTTAAGCTTATAGGTCTATAATTTTTTAACTCCTGCCTTGAACCGTTCTTACGAATAGGTATGGCTAAAGCATCTCTCCACTCTTTAACAACAATTCCCTTTTCCAATGATTCATTAAATAGAAAAGTTAACACACCTGCTAGCTCATAAGAAACATTTTTTTTTAAATATAGATGGAATATTATCAGGTCCAACAGATGTGGAAGACTTAACTGCATTAATAATGCTATAAGTTTCAGCCACAGTAAATTTAATTATAGGATCAAAATCAGAAGGATTCACATCCAATAAAATGTCATTTTTTTAAAATATACTAGCAAAGTATTGATTCAATTTATTTGCCATAATTTGTTCATTATTTATAATCTCATCATTGATTTTTATAGGTCCGACTAAATTAGGAGAAGATTTTAAGGAACCAATATAATTGAAAAATGTCCTATTATCACCTTGATTACTAACTAAATTTAGTTCCAAAGCTTTTTTAGCTTTTTTAATTGCATATTTTGATTTTTTGGCTTTAAGAACAAATTTAGACCAATTAGATTTGGATTTATTTTTCTTATATTTATTAAAAGCCTTTTTCTTAGCTAACATTAATCTTTTTATTTTATTAGTAAACCAAGGTGAAACCTTTTGTTTCTAATATATTTAACTCTAATTGGCACCCACTCTGAAATACAAAACTCAATTTTATCTTTAATTCTTTGCCATATTTCTTCCACTGGTAATCCATATAATTCATTTTTCCAATTCCACCTCAATAGGTATTCTTTAATTGCTATATAATTTGCCTTATTGAAATTTCTAAATTGGGTTATACCACTAGACTTATTAATATAAAAATTAATTGACCATTTAACCATTAAATGGTCACTATTACCTATTGGAGCCATAGTACCTGGGGAATCAATGCCTTCTTTAACATTAGTAAATATTAAGTTCAGAATATTATTATTTTTTGATGGGATTTTAACAATTTGGTCTAATTCTAAATGGGAAATTGCACCAATAAATCTATTTTCCTGTTTATTTGAACATATTCCATTTGACCAATTTATTCCAGGATAGTTGAAATTGCCCATCAGAATAGTGTCAGCATTTATATTGACATTTTCCAAATAATTACGAAAGTTCAATTATGAGTGAGATTTCCCTGCCCCTGCACTTTTTGCACTTTGGCTCACCCGTAAGCAGCACTAACTTCACTTTTCTTGTACTGTAAAAAGGGTTTTACTCAAGAATCAGTTTGAATCAAATCTGAAATTAACTAAAATGAAATTAACTGTAGATGAGGTAAGTCTGAGTTTTTGAACCTATTAATAATACAGTGAAGTTTCAAATTACTTTTTTCCACAGTGTACGTGCTACACTAATTTTGGTGTGCATTTGGTAATGGTTGGATAGTGAGCACCCCTCATTCTGAGTGCTGGAAAGGGATTTTTTTATCCTTTGGGGAAAGGTAGACTGTTTTGGAGGCTAAGCAGACCACCCATTGTTGCCGTGACCACCTACAGGCTTCTGCTACCCTCTCAAAGCTGGTTAAATTGGCCTCAATGTAGTCATCCTGCCTCAACTTTGTCATTTTCACATCTCAGAGCACCATGGTTTCTGCATTCCCAGCATAGGGTTTGGGGCAAAGGACAGTCCATTCTTGGAGGGCCTGGAACATCTAACTCCACTTTTCGTCCATCTAATTCAATCTTTTTCTCTCCATTTCTTGGCATTGAGCTATTCTATTTAATTAAATCTGTCAAGTCTTTGGGGGTTCTGCATCTTCCTCTTCCTCTGACCATGGTTCTTCCACAGCGCCCTCTAGCTCTTTTTTTCTGGAAGGTCTTAGGCTTACCATCATAGTCAGTCTGTTCTCTCTCCAACATGACTCTAGTCAGAACACCTTTTTGTATAGATGGCCACCTCCTTCCTCGGAATTTCTTGGATCCAGGCATGTACTGAGCTCATCCTCTGGTCTGGGTACTTGATCAGCACCATTCCACATCTAACACCACATGTGAAGAGTTGTGGGTGCAACAGTGAAGGCAGAGACTCAGCAGATAGCAATGGTTCCCAAAATATTACTTTATTTATTACCAAAACAAAACAGAAAAAAAATGTAAACCTAAAGACAATGTCTATTCTGCAGAGGGAACTTTGCTTGGAGTGATAGGAACCACCACAGTGATAGGTAGAAGCAGTAGCAGAGACCAATAGAGCTTCTACACAGTCAGTGGCTCATGAGAAAAACAATTCTCTGCTTCAGCTCTGCATCTATACAACTTGCTTACACCTGATAGGTCAGTGGGCCTATCACTCTACATTCAAATTTTCCCACCAATTTTATATTTACACCGGATGCATCCACAAAACATAAGACAATGAAGAGAATATAACAAAACACAAGTTACTGTATTCTAGTAACTATTCTATGAGGAAATAAAAATGCTCTAATTGATAGTTCTGCCCAGGGGTGTAGCCAGAAATTTCTGTTTTGTACACACAGTCTCCAACAGTTACACCCCCCTCCACATTAAAAATTTACACTCCTCTCCAAATGGTACCCCTTCCAAACGTGTCACATTATTATTAGATGATTCTTCTAATCCCTGAAGAGGTTATATATGTATCTGTCTCCTAAACAAAAAAAGTTTGAACAGAGACACTCCCCAGTGGCCTGCACCAACCCAAATACTACAGATTAGAATGAAAATGTGAACAGAAAGGCATATGGGCTGTGACAGGCACTAAACAAAATTGTACTCAAATGTGTACAGTGAGTATGCCTACCTTAACCCCACCCCACTCCAATGACATCACTCCTTCTGACCCAGCAGAATATAATTAAGATCCGGTTAGGGCCGGCCTACCCCTATACTGAAAAAGAGGGGAACCACATACAGGCTCGAGTTCAGCATTCAGAAGTTATCAATTCCAATCTCTTTCCTGGAACTCTAATAAAGCAATTTTTTTAACATGCAGCCTTTTCAAACTACCAGCATACTTGACAGCTGGTTTTAGCTTACACACTATAAACTGTGAGGGAGTCAGAAAAATATTCACTCATTGGCATTTAAACTGTGCTAGTTAGCCCTGCATTTTAACAAAAAGCTCTTGTTTTATTTAAATACATTGCTGAGCAATACAGGGAGAAACAGGATGGACAACTCAGTCAGGCAAGTGAGATGGCTTGTTGAGCATAGGAGAAACTGAACACAGTCCTCAAGAGAACAAAAAACAAAGGTAGAAAAGACATCTTGTTTACAAACAGCAGTAGCAGAATGCAAATGGAGGTGTATTTGTAAAAGGGCAAAACACACTGCCTTATACCAGCTGCTGATAAAATACAAACAAAGATTTTAGCAGTACGAGCAGGCTGTCAGGGCTCAGGTTTTTTAGAGACGTACATCTTGTTTGCTATCATGTCTCTATATTACTTCCATTTTTTCCATAGCCCTGCAGTGAAAGAAAAGAAAGAAAGAGGAATAGGTTAGGGTGGAGAAAACTGCAGGCTCACCTAATGGACCAGACAACACTATGGATTTTTACCCGGCCAGGTAAAACAGCTATTCCACTGAAGCTTATTAGAAATGACAGCTTAAGGAATCTTTCTTTATTTTTATTAGGTTAATGTCTCTGACTGCATCAACAGGGACCTGCCCCACTGTATCACCTTGCCAAGCCCATACTCCACACACTGGCTTCCCTTTGGAAGTCATTCTCAGTGTATTCTCAGCCATACCAGGCTTTGTTAGCAGCTTCTTCATCTCAGTTCTTTTGCAGTTATCTGAAGGAGACCATAACAGATGCACTGCTGTTCCAGTTACACCTCCTATCAGTGTGCTGTCCAAACCCAACAAAGTCTCCAACATTCCACCTTAGATGGGAATAACACCGAAAACATTAAAGGCAAGGGAAACAGTTTTAGATAAAGAATAGTTAGAAGGAAGAGGAGAGAAAAAAATGCCTGAACCTGAAGGGGCACTGCACATACCCATTATTCCACACTTCCTTTCACATTTTAGCTGCAGCTTACATAAAAGAGAGGGCTAAAACATTACACTCTCACATGTAGGAATTGCTTAGTGGTACCGGTTGAGGAATGTTCCTCTGATCCACCACCCCACTCTTCCAGAGCCAACCATAGTTCAGCCGTTCTTCCTCCCTGGCATCCTCTGAGGTAACAGTGGCATATGTGGTGGCCCCTGGGTGGGAGAAAAGGTCTCCCAAACCCTAACCAACTCAGCCTGGAGTCCCTTCCTGTTCCTGCCCTTGTGAACACAAAATGCTGCTCAGGTTAGTGTTAGGGAAAAAAAATTCAAACTGGATACGATTTCACTCAGCATGCCCTGCTGAATTTAGTACTGCCCCTCTGCCGAAAATATGCCCTGTGACTACAAAACAGACCCATTTTATGCAGGACAAGTCTCTTCCTGCTTGCCTGTAATTGGTCTTCCCAAAATCACGTGATCCCCTGGTCCTACCTGGCTGAAGATTGTGTTTCTTCCTGTTCCTTCCTCCGTAAACACAAAATGCTACTCAAGTTCGATTTAGTGGGGAAAAAATTCAAATTAGATGCAGTTTCATTCAGTACATCATGTTGAATTTGGTGCTGCCCCCCCTGCTGAAAATACACCTATAACTAAAAAAACAGCCTCATTTTATGCAGGACAAGCCTGTTCCTGCCTGGCTGCATGCAACTGGTTTTCCTGCCGTCATATGATCTCCTTGTCTCACCTGGCTCAAGGTGGCATTTCTTCCTGTTCCTGCCCCTGTGAACACAAAACACTGCTCAGGTTAGATTTAGTGGAAAAAAAATTAAAACTGAATGTAGTTTCACTCAGCAAACCCTGCTGAGTTTGATGCTGCCCCTCTCCTGTCTGTCAGCAATTTCTGCACTCCCAGCCTCACCCCCTTCAAGCAGTATAAAACTGTATATGTCCAAGTGTCCTTTGAATGTTCAGATTTTTCCTTAAACCCTGCATGGCTGTTCCATTCCCTCCAACCTCCTCTGTATCTTGCAGTCGCATGACTGCTTCTGGACATCCACCATGCTGCTCTGTGTACAGCCACCTCAGCCATATCTGTTGCTTTCCCCTTGGGCTTTTAGGCCTGCTTTCAGCCCTTCTGGTTGTTGGGGCACCTGCTGATCCTCTTCGATGTGCCACCACTTCCTGTCCCTCACAGGTGATGTGCTCCTCTAGGCTCTGCTTTTCCAGGGTTGGCTCCACTTCTGAGTCTTAATGTCCTTCCTGTTCAGCAGTCCTAAAAAAACTAGTTTGTGCAGCACTTGTAGTCTCACTTTCCATCAGTAACCACTGCATGGCTATCATTCACTGCCTTGTTTGGCATTACTCAGCCTCCTGCTTCTCCCACTGCTTCATTGTTCAACCACAGCATCCTTGCATCCCACCTTCTTACCAGGCTGGTCAGTCATTTCTGCCTCAGCACTACAGTAGCTGCTCAGGTAATCTCCCTTTCCTGCCTCCATTAACATCCCTCCTGAGTTTGGCTGGGGTGTGTCCGCCATTGTTGTTTGTTCCTCATCATTCAGTTCCAGTCTTATTTTCATTCCACATTCCTGTGTCTTTAACCAGTCATGCAGCCTTGCCTTCAGTTTTTCCATGTTTGTTTGTTTCTTTCTTTGTTTCTTTGTTTCTTTGTTTTTACGGCTGCATGGTGATGTCACCATGATGAAGTACTGCTATGACTAGGAGAAAGAGAAGGAACTCTGGAACCACATGATAGGAAGGATACCTAGAATGTTGCCTTCCTCAGAGTGCTTGGAGTGGAACTGAACAACATCTCTCCGCTTCACCTCCGTAGTGCCATTCTGTTGTCTCCCCTCCCCCCACCACTGCACTAGCCACACTATTTCCTTGCTCCCAAGCTTGAACTCCTGAAACTAAAAATGGTCACTGTCAGGGTTTTAAAGGTGACATGCATGTTTATCTAGCACTTAGCTCATTTACAGGAGTCCCCAAGCTTGTTCTGATCATGGCAGTGTTATTTATGTTAGTTTAGGGCACAATTAAATCAGAAATGAAGTTTCTGTTATTTCACATATTTCTTTCAACTATGGCATTTACTGAAGATCTGTGCAACTCAGTTCCATTCAGTAAGTCAAAGCCAGTGACATTGCAGCATGTTTTTTTTTCTTTGAAGGTTAACCCTGTAGCTATCATCACCACAGTGCTATCTGCTGTGCTACCATCTTGTTTTAGTCAAGGGGCAACTGTTTAAATATATTTTATGCACTAGCCTAGTGCATAATTAGTTTACATAATAAGGATGATGTTCATAGTTCATAGGTTCATAGATTGTATGAGTTCGAGGGGCATGCCCATATTGAACTCGCCGTCATTTAAACCTAATGACGGTAGATGAATTTTTCGTCTCCCATGTGTTGATCTAGGTTTTTTTTTTAGTTGTTCAAGGTTTCTACTGGTTACTACCTCTACTGGCAGTGTGTTCCATAAATAAGGTACTCTCTGAGTTACAAAGTTTTTTCTGTGCTCAGTTTTACATATCTCTAAATGCAATCTTAATTTATGTGATCTTGTACAATCAAGTGGGTTTTGTTTTGTCAAACAGTTTGATTCAAGGAATAACTCATCATTTGATGTCTTGTACACCCAACATAGTTCACCTCTAGTTATTCTATATTCTAGGAATTTAACCTAAATTTCTTAGTCTTTCCTCATAGTTTATTAATTGTTGATTCTTGACATGTTTTGTTAATTTACATTGAATGGACTCATGTGTTACCTTGTTTCTTATTAGTGTGGGGGAGCAGAAGGGGACACAGTATTCCAGGTTTGATCAAATCAAACTGTTGTACGATGTGGTATGCTTCTGATTCAGTAACACACACAGCATCCAGAGTATGTAAGTGCATTCGGTTACCAAAGTTAGAAAGGTATGGAGGTTTGCTGCAGTCTTTATTTCATAATATGGTTCATACTATGGTTAGAAAGGAGCAATGAGGCTTGTGCAGCCCATAAGTGCTCATATTGTCCTTAATAGTAATACCTGAGCTTAAAACCAGTCAAAAGCAGGTTATCTAAACATCTTTTAATTCATTTTTAGTTTTACTTATAATTACCTCTAGTGGGAGTCTGTTCCATGGATTAACCACTCTAAGGGTATAAAAATATTTCCGATGTATGTGGTTAAACCTTCTAACTGAAACCTGGAGTGGGTGGCCTCTGATATTATGAATGTCATTTTTGAATTCAAAACCTAGTTCTGTGAATAGAAAAGGGTCATGTATAATATCAAAGAATAAAAAAGGTCTTCTGTAAGGCGACATGTCTCCAGGGACATGAGGTTCAGTGATGCAATTGTGTGATCATAGGACAGGTTGCATACACCAGTGATATTCTTAGTGAATCTTCTTTGTACTCTTGCCAATAATATATTCTCTGATTTTTTGAATGGGCACCAAAGTTGAGAAGCATGCTCATAGACCCTAAACAGGGGCAGCATAACCACAGGTGACCTGGATCTTATATTTCTTTTTATAGACCTAATTATTCTGTTGGTCTTGCTAACTGCCTCATTGATCTGTTTATTGTACCTCCAGTTATTACTAATAAATACACCCAGATCCTTCTCATCAGTGGTGCATTCTAGGGTCATTTCCCCAAGATGGTATTTATTCAGTGGATTTTGTGCACCTAGATGCATGATCTTGCAATTGCTGTAGTTCAATTTCATACCCCAGGAGTTTGTATATTTTATTTAAATCATTTTGAATTATTTGAGATTGTTCTGGAGTAAGACAGGGACTGCCAATATTTACATTGTCTGCTTATCTGGCCGAGTCTGAAATACAACTTTTTGTTAAGTCTAAGATAAAAGTCTGAAATAAACAAGGGCCCAAGATGGATCCCTGAGGGACCCCGCTGATAACTCTAGCCACTCCTGATAGGGTTCCTGAGATAAAGACTCTCTGAGTTCTGTTATGTAACCAACTATAGATCCAATTAACTAGATATTTAATAATATTGAATGAATGTAATTTTGTTAATAGAGCCTAATGTGGCATAGCATCAAATGCTTTACTAAAGTCAATATAAATTATGTCATAGGGGGTCCTGGAGTCTAATTTTGAACTAATTTGCTCATAAAAACAGAGTAAATTTGTAGTACATCCCCTTCGCTTTTTAAATCCGTGTTGTTCTGTATCTGGGTCGAGTATGGCTAGGGAAATTAAATCTTTGATTATGCTTTCAAGCAGTTTACATACAGAAAATGTCAAGCTAATGGGTTGATAATTATCCCAGCTGTTTTTAGGGCCTTTTTTATGTATGGGAACAACATGTGCAGTCCACCAGTCTTCTGGAACAAAACCAGTTAACAAGCATTTGTCGAATAGTAATTTAAGTGGGTGAACTAAGCTATCCACTAGGAGATACAACAGATGCCCTGCTATGTCTTCAGGACCGGGGCTGTATTTACCCTTTAAGGAGAGCAATTTCTCATAAAGTGTATTTTCGGGAATACTGATCGGGGAATCTGAAGCTGGTGCAATGTTTAATCTCCTGTTCTGGGTGTGGAAAACTTCTCAAAACCTAGTTTTAAAAAGCTCTGCCATAACCTTAGAGTCATGTATCTGCCTATCATCTACTAGCAGAGGGCCCACCTGACAGATAGGTTTTCTCAGTGAGCTCATATAAGCATAAAATTGTTTACTGTTAGATTAATTGGCAGTTTCAGCCAGATTGTATTCCCATCTAGACATTGCTCTTTTAATATGCATTTTACACTTCCTTTGGACATTAAGGTATGATCCCCAGTTTGCAGATGTTTTAGATTTTAGGTAGATAGCATGTTTTTAATTTTTTAATTTTAGCAAATGTTTCAGTGGTCTATCCAGCCATTTTGGGGAATGTTTGTTAGTCTTGTTTTTTTAATTTTGATGGAATGAACATATCTGTTAAATGAATTAGGGTCTGTTTCACCATTTCCCAACATGTACACACAGGTTTGTTAGAGAATAGGGTGCCACAGTCGATACTATTTAGTACTGATTTTAACTCATAGAGGTTAGCTTTATCATATAAATACAGTATGGTGGTGCTGCTACTAACACAGTACTCTCTCTCGACAGTGAATGTTATACACTTGTGGACACTACCACCTAGTGGGGATCCAATATTAATGCTATTTATGAGTAAGTTGTCATTATGAAATACCAAATCAAGAATTCTATCACCCCTAGTGGGTGTAGAGATACATTGGTTTAACTTAGGTTGCTGGCATGTATTTAGTAATTTATTCTCTTTGCCTGAAGTTGATGTAAGATTAGTCCAGCATATCTCTCCTAAGATGAAGTCCCCCATGATGATAACGCCACCTAGCTCATGGGCAAGCTCTAACTCCAGTAAGATGGACTCATAATTATCTGATGGAAAGTTAGGGGGCCTGTAACATGTTTCAATAATTATACTGTCAGAGTCACTGAGCTGTAGTTTTATCCATAGTGTTTCAGTATCGAAATTGTGAGTTTTTACTTTGTTCAAAATTATCTACTGTTTTAAATTTGTTATTAATGAAAATTGTAACTTCACCCCCTGTTCTGTTGGAAGGGTTTAATTTATATGTATGACAGTCAGGAATCATGTGTTCCCAAATGTCTCTATCATCTCCACATGTTTCAGTGACAGAGACAACATCTATGTATTCCTGTGATACTTTTATATTAGGTTCATCTATCTTGTTTGAGATACTTCTATCATTAAGGTATAACAATCTGAGTTGGTTACAGACAACTGTAGTCTTATGATTATTAGTTATGTTAAGTGGGGCAGGAGGTTCCTGCCTCTTTTCCTGGAGTATTAGTTTAAACAAGAATTAATAGTAGCAAGAAATTGTTTCCCCAGCAAGGTGTTGCCACATCTGTTCAAATGTAGTCCATCACCACAGAATAAGTCATGTCTATCAATAAACTTTTCCCAGTGAGTGACACATATGTGATTTTGCCTGTGACACCATTTCCTCATCCACTCATTAATGATTTTGATTTTCTGATTTGTATGAGGAGGGGCTCTTGGAATGGGAAGTATTTCAGAGAAACATATGTTACATCCCTTCTCCACAAGTTTGTTTGAAAGTGCAACTACATCCTGTTTAATCCATATGATAGAATGATGCTTGATAGTGTTTGTTCCTACATGCAAAATAACTAAGGGATTAGTACCACCATCATATAATATTTTGTCCAACATTGGTACGATGTCTGCAATTTTAGCACCAGGGAAACTAAAACATGTTCGGTTTGTTTTATCATGATAACAAACTGCTTTATCCAAATGTTTCACTTCTGAGTCACCCAGGACAAATATTTGCCTAGAACAGGAGCTGCCGGGATTAGGAGGTGTTATTTGGGTCTCCATATTAAGGCGAGAGCCTGCATTATTTGGCAAGAAGGTGGTAAACAAGTCAATAGTAGGGTTGCTATTACCGTCATGTACAAGAGGTGCAGTAGAATTTATAGGAATATCAACCAGAAGACTAGTACTAGCAGGGTTAACTAAGGGAGACGTGAGACCACTGGGGTTGCTAGGAGTAGAGATAGGAGACTCTACAGAACCTGTCATGGCTTCAGATGTAACTGAGCATAAGGGGGTCAAATCTATTTTGAGTTTCAAGAAGGACTGCACTGGCCTTGTGCCCTTTTTTGGGGGCACGTCTGCTTTGCACCTCATACCAATGGTCGTCAGTGCCCTCATTGCAGTCTTCCTCCCTAATACATTTTTTACTAAGAGCCTCAGAAGTATTGGTCTGACAGTATTTCCAGAGGGGTTATATATGCCGGCGCAACAAAAAAGATCGCTACCGGCATTTCAGTGATGGGCTCCATGTCAACCGCAAGTTGCAGTCGCCATGGAGCCGCACAGTTCGACTCTGTTTTTTACATCAGGGGGCTTTGCCCCCCAACCCCCTGCACCCCCCTGAACTAAAGGATTCTAACTCCAGGTCAGAGTTAGTTCGGAGAGGGGGTGCAGGTCGGGGGAAGTGGTTGCCCTCTTCCAGCGGCATTTCTACGGTGACATGGCGCTGTAGTCAATATCAACGCATGTCGCCATAGAAATGTTGCTGTTAGGGTGGCACACCCTTCCAGAGCTCTGAGGTATAAGAACCTAAGCTGTATTAGAATCAATTAGAGTTAGGTAAATAACTGGATTAGAGGGGGAGACTATGTGATATGGACTCAATTCTCAAGGAACAGTTATCTAAATTTGTTTGTTTATTTAGTTGACAAAACCTAGAAGCCATTTGCTTTTGACTAACTTCAAGATATTTAAGCCTAGAGTTGAACAGTAAGATTTCTTTAGCCATTTCATCATTCTCTGTACATTTAATGCAGATAGTGGAATGTTTTGGAGGTAGTGCAGTAAACAAGCTATACATATTACACATGAGGCATTTTACCTCAGTTTCACCTTTTGTTGTAGTAATAGTATTCTCCATTTCACCACTAAAGTAATGTATTTATGTGCTTTAAGAATAAGGAACAGGACAGTAGTGAATAAGTGGGGGCTGCAATAGTCTTATGTTAGCTCCAAATTGATACACAGTACAATGTGCACTGGCCTACCTGATGGAAGCACTAGCAAACGTGGATCTCTGCATGTCCACACACTCATGCATCTCCGTGCATAGCGCCGCACTCATCCTGCTCACAGCAGAGTGTGTTGAAATACTGGCTGGTGCCCCGGAAGAGCCAGTAGTAGGGGTCATGGCCACAGACTATGCCCAATACTGATTAAAATAGAAGTTTGTAGTTTTAAAATCACAGGTAAATTACACTCATACATGGAACTGGCACGGGAATATTGATATTTGCCCAATAACTTTGTAAATCAAGACTCAAAAATGAGCGGTAGTTCACAGTGCAAATCACTGAACTACCCACTCCTCTGCCTGTTGCCAAGGTAGCAGTAAACAGGGCTCCAATGCACTCGCTTATCAGCGGTGCAACAGTGCAATGAGCACAGAGCTAAAACAGTTCCTTTCCAGTACCAGTGATCCACAGATGTGGAACACACTGCAGATATTATTTTGCCTTCCTATTTCATCGGTGCGAGAGTTAAAAAAAAAAAGTTTGACTGTCAATGGACCAACTGTGTTTTGTTTAAACCTTAACTCCTCTCCCACCTTCAGCAGCAGTGCATAGTGAATCTGGATACCCAGCAGTTCCACTGAATTTATAGCAATGGTGACATCAGGCTTCCTGACAGATTGAGTTTTATTTGCACTGAGCCCATCTACTGTTATTATAAGAATGATGGAATGGAAAATAAACATTTTTTTGTGTCTGGTACATCTTTATTAAACATGCTGCCATGCATACCTAGTATTTCTTAGTTTTCAGATCAGAAAGAAGTTCATATGTCTGAATTTTATTTATTTTTTTATTTATTAAACTCTAGGATTACAAATACCTTTGAGCAGGAACTGTTCGTTTACAAAGATTCCACGTCAGAAGATGGGGGAAACATACATACAAAGGTTGTCAATGATGTACAATCATAACACGTACAAAGGCTGGCAATTGTTTACAGTTACAACACACTTTAGAAATAAAAGACATTACTACAGAGCAACTTAAGTAAGCAGCTGGTTGAGGTAACAGAGTAAGATATTAAGTGATTCAGAAGCAATCGGACTATGAGCGTATGATTGGGTAGGAGGGGGAGAGAAGGACGTAGGCAGGCTGAGGGGCCGCTGTTAGGAGGAGGGGGAGGGTGTCTAGCACCGGGGAATTTGGTACTGGGGTTTGATAAGTGCAGTAGAGGTGTGGCGGGGGGGGAGGGGAGCAGGAAAGGGGTCACGTAGAAGAGCAGGGCCCAGAGAGAATGATGCTCAGGGAGGAGGGGGGTTACTGGTCTTGAGCAACTAGGTGGTGGCTGGAGCAGACCTTTTAGGAGAAGCAGTCACATTAAGTGGTAGAGGTGAGGTAAAGTTGGAGATTCCATTTAAAGGGTCCAAGCGTAGCAGAGGAAAGTGTTTCTTTGTTGAGGGTATTGAACCATTGTGGAGCCCTATGGGTGAAGGACCACTGACCCATGGAGGTACAACATCTGGGAACCTGGAAAGTTTGATATTGGGCACTGCAAGTATGCTGATTGCCACTGTAGGCAGTAAGGAGCGTACCAACACCTGGGGGCATGAGTCCAAGGAGAACCTTTTTGGTAAGCAGGCAGGTTTGGTATTGTATTCTGTTGAGTAGTGGTAGCCAGCCAGCCTATGTGTAGAGGTCACAGGTGTGTGTTTGGTGGGCCATGCCTGCTAATAGCCTGCAGGCTTTGTTGAGTGAAAGTGATTTCCTGCCGAGGGCAGTTGTAGAAGCGGAGCCGTAGATGGCAAGACCGTAGTCAATGATAGAGGAGACAGAGCTGTTGATGGCCAGTCTAAGGCATCCGCAGACATACAGTGCTTGTGTAACAGACCAAGCTGTATGTTGGCGGCCTTGGCAACAGTATCTATATACCGAGTGTAGGAGAGGATACTATCCAGCATGATATCAAGGTACTTGAACTCCGGGACATGTTCAAGTGAGTTCCCAGAGTGGTTCTTGATGGTGAGGAACAGAGGTTTGTGCCTGCTCCGTGGATTACAGATGGTCATAACTTTGGTCTTGCTATGGTTCAGGACAAGTTTATGTGAGCTGAACCAATCTTCAACATGCTTAAAGTCGAGCTGTAGCTGGGTTTCAAGGATTATAGTGTCATGGTGGCTAACAACCAGGACTGCATCATCCGTGTAGAGTAATATTTTTTGCTGGCAGACACTAGGGAGTCTGTTGAGGAAGAGGGAGAAGAGTAAAGCCCAAAATAGACCTCTGGGGGACTCCGGAGAGGACTGGCTTTTCATCAGATGAGACACCTGCTATCCTGACGTGTTGGACCCGATTATCAAGGTAGCTAGCAAACCATGGAAGGGCATCATTGGAGATCCCTATGGATGACATTTGCCTGAGTAGTAGAGGGTGATTAACAGTCAGGTCCATAAATACTACCCCACCACAGTTTCCTTGGTCGAGCGTGGTTTAGATGAAACTTGTAAATTCCAGAAGTGCAGTGGTGGTGCTGTGCCCTTTTCTGAAGCCATGCTGTTCTGGGTACTGGACTTTGTACTTATCCAGGAATTTGACTAATATGTCTGAAACTATACATTCCAGTGCCTTAGATAACGGGGGGAGGAGTGATATAGATCTGTAGTTGGTGTGAAGAGTCCTGTCACCACTTTTGTGTACCGGTTTAGTTATTCAGTCGCTTAATACAGTATCATGAAATTTAACTGCCACAATCAGACTAACATTTTGTAACTACCGTATAGGACATTGAATTTGTGATCGCTAGAATACACAGTTGAACTCCCGCTGACATGTTCGCGTCAGCATGAAGTAGCACGGTACTCAGATATCACCTGCAGCCACTTCATCAACAAATAAAAATCACTGTACCGCCCCAGTTTCCTTTGGACTTTATTCTGCAGTTTCCACATACAACACAGTGTGCTATTATGTCCTTGAGCTCCTGCTTGAAACCAAAGGCTGTCGAGCATGAGTACCCATTTGATGTTGCTGATGCTAATCCTGAACAACTCACGCAGACCTCAGGGATTGAAACACAGATCACTGCAGTTGTTGTGAAGGAGCTGTCTAACCCTCCTCCTGCCAAAAAGAAGTGACCAAACAACTATGCTCACTATATCCCCGAGCTGAGGTTTGAGCTCGGACAATATGCCACTCAACATGGGGTAATGTATGCTATCAGATACTACCGGCAGAAAACCAAAAATGAAATCCATGAGAGCAGTGTGCGTAAATTTAAAAAAGATTATATGGAGCAGTTAAAAACAAATCCAGACCCCTCACAGCTTTCACCAGCACTACCGTGCAAACCCAGAGGTACACCAACATTATTAATGTTGGATGTTATTGACCAGCTTAAAAAGATTGTGGTCACCCTGTGACGTGAGGGTGCTGTAGTAAGCGAACGTGTTGTGCTTGCTGTTGCCCGAGGAATAGTGAAATCTAATGCCCTTGACCTTCTTAAGGCAAATGGAGGAACTGTCAAACTTACCATGAAATGGGCATGGCAGTTCCTTAACAGAATGGGCTTTAGCAAAAAAAAGGGCACTAAAACAGCTCGAAAAACACCTTCTGATGTTGCTCAGCTGAAGGCATCATTTCTCACCTGCATAGCAAAATGTGCAGCCCAAGAACTCATTCCTGCTGAACTAGTCATAAATTTGGATGAAACCGGTGTCAGCATGGTCCCAGTAGCAGAATGGGCCATGGCTGCCACCGGGTCTAAACAGGTGTCCATTGCTGGTTTGGGAGATAAGCGTCAAGTTTCAATGATTTTAGCCTGCACATTATCAGGTGCATTTCTCCCACTGCAGGTGATTTACAAGGGGAAACCCCATGCCTGTAACCCAGCACATTGATTCTCACCAGATTGGGATATCACTCAGTCCCCAAATCACTGGGCTAATGAGGTGACAATGCTCAAGTACATTATCAATATCATAATCTTTGAGACAGTAAAAGAATAACTAGAACTTCTGAGTTAGCAAAAAACATTGTTGCTGCTAGATCTTTTTCAAGCACACACCACAACAGATGTTCTGAATTCACTTGCGCAAAACAACATTGTGCCCATATTCATCCTTGCATCCTGTACTGACTTACTGCAGCCACTTGACATTTCACCTCTCTCCCTATCTTAGCAAGCTCCCTACTTGGTCTCCCTCTGACCTACATGGCAAATCTCAATGCTCCCAGCCCTCTCCTAGTACTGCACGTGCTCCTCCATTTTACTTTAGGGTAATTGGGGTAAAAACCACTGCAAAACTCTTAAAGACACTTCCTACCTGAGGTAGCCCAGGTAGTGACAGGCTATAGCCCACCTTCCTGAAACTGCTATCCCCAGTTATTGTAAAGCCCCTAACCTACATTTACAACCTCGCCCTGTCGTCTGCAATAGTTCCTGACTCTTGGAAGCATGATCATGTCATACCCATATTTAAGGCTGGGGATCACCTTGCTCCTGAAAATTATAGGCTCATCTCCCTCCTTCCTCACCTGAGTAAATTACTTGAGAAAATCATTCACCACCAACTATCCGATCATCTAGAAAAAGACCACCTCCTGTGTCCTCTCCAGCACGGCTTCCACAAACACCATAGTACCTCCTCAGCCTTGACACTTTTCTCGAACCATATCCTTAGAAGTAAGGACAAAGACAGGGCCACAGGAGCAGTGTTTGTGGATCTGTTGAAGGCTTTCGACCTCGTAGACCACCATCTTCCCTACTCCACCCTGCTAAACTTTGGCAGCTCACCAGATACGGTCACATGGTTCTGTAGTTACTTCTCAGGCAGGTCCCAGTCCATCTTGATTAGTAAAAATTCCTCAGCTCTGCTACCTACCCACACTGGTGTACCTCAGGGCTCAATACTGGGGCATCCACTTTTTTCTATGTTTATTAATGACCTCCCTGCTGAAAGCATCAATTACAAGGCCCTCCTCTATGCAGATGACCTAGTCATATACCACAGCGATAATTCCATAGAGTTCTTGTCCACCACCCTCACAGCAAACTTTGAGGCCGCACAGAGTTGGTTTCTCTCCAGAAAACTTCTCGCTAATGAGAAAAAGACAAAGGCCATGCTCTTTGCCTCTAAGCCATTCCTAGCAAAGGTAGCCAGGTCAAAACCCCACTCTTGATCACTACCCCTGCTGGTCCTCCACTCAAAACTGTTCCTGCCTTTAAATATCTAGGTGTCACCCTAGACCCCTCATTTACTTTCAATGAACATATCAGCAACACTGTGATGAAAATCCACCAAACATTAGGGGCTGCCTAGCACCATAATCAGTTTCTGTCCCCTGAAGCTCACCCAGCTATTGCTCAAGGAAACCTCCTGCTCCTCCTTGACTACCACTCCCCCGTATACTCTACCGTGTCCTCCTCCCCTACAGACCCACTTACATATCACATACAACTCCATCTGCTGCTTTGTCCTTCAAGCCCCACTTACCACCCACCACTGCTCGCTATACCAGTCCCTAGGGTGGCTCTCTCTGCAGGGTCGTTTTGACTTTGCTATGGGCAGCCTCATTGACAGTGCACTCAGGAACCATCAGCTGTCCCCTTATTCCTCCCTAGTCACTGACAGAGTGGTCTCTCGGAGTCTCCTGCCCTCCTCCATTCCCCACTGGAAGTCCATCGCACTACTACTACTACTACTACCATGGGTAGCAAAGCCTTCTCTGTCTCTGCCCCTTCCCTCTGGAATAGACTTCCTTTGTCCATCTGATCATCCCCCTCCCATCAATCTTTCAAGGCAAACTTAAGGGTGTGGCTCCTGAACAAGGCTGCTTGTACCTGCAGCTGTTCCCAAGTGGTACCAGGGCCCGTATCCTGGCATAGCACCTTTTCGTGCCCTTACCCTACCTCCAGTGCCCCTATCCTCTTGCACTGTTCTGCTCCTCTGTTCAATCTGGATATGACTGCCTGTTTTATTCTGAACTGTTAGCAGGTTCTGCAACTTAACTTAAGCTGCATTTCTGCCTATGACTTGTGCCTATACCACTCCAAGTGATAGACTTGAACCATCATTTTAACTGTATTTATTTCCTTGGCTCCCCGGTGTCTGTATGCACATTGCATGTAATACTTTACCATAATCCCCATGTTAAGCCTTTTATATTGCACAGCCACTTAATGTATGTCACTACACCAGTATGTACTGATTTCTGTGAAATATTTGTACTTGTAATGTGACCTCATACCAAGTGCTTTCGGCAATCCTGTTTAGTTCTAATTGTATATGTATTGATGTTTGTTGTGTTTGCCACCCTGGTGGTCTGGGTCACAACTGAAAACGGTCCTCTGGATCAGTTTGCTCACCCGGTTATCAAAGATATAAATATATAAATAAATAAATAAATAATAAACTTTTCAAAGACAGACTCAGAAACCAGTTCACTTGTTGGTATGCTGGTCTTATTGCTGATACACTGGCTAAGGGCAGTCAGGAGTTCAATACTGATTTCAAGCAGTAACATTTAAAAGAGCGACATGCTGCATGACTTGAGACTAGCTTTGCCGAACTTTATGTTTGAAAGGATAACTGCATT
Source organism: Neoceratodus forsteri (assembly GCA_016271365.2). Taxonomy (NCBI): domain Eukaryota; kingdom Metazoa; phylum Chordata; order Ceratodontiformes; family Ceratodontidae; genus Neoceratodus; species Neoceratodus forsteri. Next base: position 767,580,342 of record CM057451.1, read on the forward strand.
CGTGGATTTTCAGAGGTTGGAATTTTAAATGCCCACACTAATTGCCTGCATTGGATAAGTACAGTACTCACAGGTAAAATCTTTCATTTTCTCAAGGAACTCTGTTACAGTATCCCTTTTTTTTTGTAGATGCCAAAGGCCCCGCTTGACTGCATGATGATAGATGCTACCATAGTGGTGGATGACGAGGACCACGTGGACGCAGATTGAACGCAGAGAACGAGGAGAAACTTAGCCATTTGTTTTCCTTTTATTTTCTTTTGATGTAAATAAATAACGTTTGCCAGCACAAATAATGTGTCTCGGTGATGTCTCCATGAGGTAAGGGTGACAGAACGAGAGGATGAAAGGGACGAAAAGACAGACTTCGCAGGCTGGTAGGAAACTGCAGTAGAATGCAGACTGCTGAATGCCTGAATGCTAAAATGCTTGCTAGTCTGATACCAGTAAGCATTAAGCCATGACGAAGGTGGCATCTAATGGTGGATTAATGCATGGTTGGGAGGGTTGTGGTACGAGGCTGCAGGCCGAGTGCCTACAACAGCCCAACCATGCATTAATCCACTATTAGATGCCACCTTCGGATGGCTTAATGTGCTTGTAACATGGTTTCTAGGACAATATGTTTTGCATGAGTCTTATTTTGATACTCTTAATAACATTATATACACACATTTTGCACTGTTTCAGTTTCTGTGCTGCACTTCCTGAACATTTGAGACACTGCAATTTATATGCTGATGTGAAATTAATAGCAAGCATTTCTATCAACCTACTATGTCTGAACATTTGTGTGTGATATTTATTGAAATCTACGCTGCTATTATTGTGATAGCCTCTTTGGGAGGTCGACTGTATGCTCGTTTACTGCTTCCTTTATGTTCCACTTTATCTGCTTTGCATGCTACGTGATCTTCTGTCTGTGTCTACTACGTCGGTCCGATGGGGTTCTGTCCCCTTTTCGATAGCTGCCGTTCCTTACTCGTTCTTTGATTTTCTGACTGCTTCGGAGGTCTTTTGGCTTTCCTGTCTCACTTTCTAAGATTACTAATTCCAGTTCGCCCTGCCATCTAGTTTTACTGACTGTGCATCATTCAGATAGCACATTTCGCCTATCGGTCTGTGTGACGGTCCGTTGTGATTCGGACATCTCTCGCCAGTTGCTCCACTCTGGTGATGCACGTTGCTCCTGCTTGCAGCTGCAGATTGCCACTGAGTCGTGCTGAGTGGCACAGGCAGGCACTCATGGGGATTTGGGTGAGTGGCTGGGATACACACTTGCTGCTTCAGTAGTGCACTGCTTTTCTACCTCTGTGGTTCAGGATGGTACTTCATTCTGGAGACGGCTTTACTGGTGGATTAATACAGTCTCCAAAGTACTCCACCTGATGCATTTCATCCAATGGATACTGCCAATTTGCTCATTCATATCTATGCCATGTTACAAGACGCTGTAAAGGCTGTCAGAGTTTTACTGTGCTGAGTGATTGAGTGACTGAGTGCTGACTACGATACACTTTACACAGCAGTATAATGTATAAGGCATAAGCTATCATATACATTTCACTGCCATTTTATTTTCACTTACATTTTGAAATAGTGAATATAGCAAAAATAAACCGCCAGCAAAATTTGTGTCCTATACAGTATTTTCCTTCTTCAGTTCGGTAGTCTTCAGTTTGGAAAATAGATGAAGGAAAATAACATAAAAGTGACTGCTAATTCCTGAAATTCAAGCACAGAATAATCCCCATATCCCCCCACCCCTCATCTAACCTTTTTTGTCCTCCCCATCCCTCCCCTCCTCTCATTTCCTATTCCTGTCTACCACCCAATTCCCCTCTCCTACCTGCTCTCCTCCTGTTATTGATCAAGTCCATTTTTGCTTAGCTTAAGCCTGTTATGCATCCTTGTTAACTTATTTATTTATTGAAATGTTTCACCACTGCTGCTGTGCACTGCTGTGCAGTAATATCTCCTTCTAGCATGCCCCTTGTAACACAGCCACTATGTATTTTTGTATTACCAGTATCGAATGCATTTCTTTGCATTTATTTTCAGTTTGTACTTTGCATTCCTCCTGACATTTATAGTTGTTTTGTTAACTCCCTTCTTCCCTTTCCTCGGGTTGCACTTGGAAACAAGCCTTGGCTCAGTGTGCCTCCCCCATCACCAAACTTTGAAATAAATTAAAAATATATATTTTTTTTTTCAGGTATTCCCAAGAGATGGAACTGACTTGTTTAGACACTCAATTATAACTGGAAAATTATAATGGAGGAAGCACCACCAGTGGTATATGACTTCTGTGAAATCCTTAAAAATAAAATGAAAATTTAACTTGAAAAGGATCTTTTGTTATTTTATTACACGATTTTTTATTTAATGCGCTTAGTAGCCATTTCATTTATAGCTGAGTTAATGTATTCAGCAGCCATTTAGTTTATAGCTGAGTTCCTGCATCAGAGTTTTAACAGAAGTCCAACAGTTAAAAATAAAAATGAGCCAGTGATTACTGATCTTCATTTACCCGATTTTTAACTAGTCTTTCATAGGTGCTAAATCTTAAGAGCTTCAATTCCAATAGCTCTGCTTTTTTAGTATTAAAATCTCTGCTAGGAAACAGTAAAGAATGCTCATAGAAATGTAGACACATAGAAATTGTCAGCAGATAAGGAACACCCAGCCCACCCCATCTGCCCTAAATTCCCTCTCTATAGTGCCACCGGAGACCCTACTTGCTTCTAAGATTCCCTTGTGTCTATCCCATGCATTCTTAAATCCTGTGACCATTCTAGCCCCCACCACTTCTGCTGGGAGGCTGTTCCAAGCATCCACCACCCTCTCCGTGAAGAAGTACTTCCTCACATTTCCTCTGAGCCCCCCTTCCCCAGCTTCATATTGTGACCCCTTGTCCTTGAGCATCTTTTCCTTTGAAAAAAAATGCTCCCCCCCTTACTGTACCTTGTTTTTTCCTGTGAGGTATCTGAATGTATCTATCCTATCCCCCATTCCCTCCCATCTTCTAGGGAGTACATATTTAAATCCTTAAGCCTACCTTCGTAGGGTTTCTGGTGCAAGCCCTGTACCATTTTGGTTGCCCTCCTTTGCACCGCCTCCATTCTATCTTTGAGTATTGTTTACATTTTAATGTTTTCTCTATAATGGTGCTAGTCCAGGAGTTTGAGGAATTATTTAAAACGTAAACTGCATACTTTATTCAAGAATCATTTTTAAAATGCCATTCTTCTGCACAGTGAATTTGCATGTTTCCTCTTATCAGTAGCAATGTGAAAGGCCTGGCAGCATTATAACGTGTGATGTGCTAGCCTTCCAGCAGGTCTCCACCTGGAGAAACTACAATACCTGCCAAGGCAGGTCTGCTGCTGAGTGCCTAGTATCCCCTTTAGATCTAATAGTTTCTGTACACTTAAAACCTGTGAAGCATCTCAAGGATTTTAAACATGACTGTGAAAAGAAGCTTAAACAGCTGAGATCCAGAAAACCTTTCTTGTGGACTAACATACTGCTTTGTTTTGTCCACTTCTCCTATTTTTGCTGTCATATATGATCATATTTTGAGGTATCGTGATTCTGCTATTTTTGCCATTTTGCCTCTTATAACATTGTATCTGTACCCCAGTTCCAGTATCTCTCTGACTGGCTAATCCCCCGTGCACTAATCTCTCACTTGAATTTTTCATGTAGGGGACATCACTGACTTGTGAAAGAGTCTTGTACAGTTTTGTGTTTAGCATTAGATTCCACTTCTAGCTTGGTAAATTTTATTATGGCTGTATAGCAGAGTTATGCGGATGTATTGCTGTTACATAGTAGACATAGAAAAAGGGGCTCTGGAATGTCTGGAATGTTTCTGAATGCACCAATTGAAAAGGGAGATTTGGCAGCACTTGACTGCAAACAGACTACAGCTGTGGATAGTTGTGTCCTTCCACCAGAGTGGAATATCTCTCTGCGTCCTCTCCGTTCCATAAAGTGTGGTTGCTTCCACCTCACCCTCAACTCTCCACCGCACTATTTTCTTACTCTAGGACTGACTATCAATCATCTCTGTAATGAGGGACAGATCAAGAGGCCGTCTGTGATCTCTGTTGGGAGGGATGAACTGAGAGGCCATCCGTAATGTTGGTGGGGAGGGACGGGCTACTCGTGGTGGAATAAGTGGCCAGCAGTATGAGAGTCTACATCTTCCTTACTTTGTGAAGCTTTCAGTGCAGCACCAACTCAAAGCAGATCTTCATACTATGGATGCAAAACACAAAAGGGATAGTAATTCCAACTTTATTGAGAAGTCCGGCACAACAGCCATGCCACATAGTGGGCAGGTGGGAAGCAGTGCTGGAGAGTTCCATGCTTAATGCTCATGTGATATCGGAAACCAAAAATGAAATCACTGACCAGATATTTTTTTGCTAAAAAAATACCTGTAAAAACACAGTCACTGAGCGTACAATGAAATGTTGCACGCACACTCATAACTTTGTTAATTTTGAGTGGACAATGCCCCTTTAAAGCAGCCTAGCAGCCATGTTGGCCCTGACTAGAGTTTGTGAATTTGCTTAAAAGCATTTTAGCATGTTCTCAAAGTCGGCCTAGAGAGAAGCGAAGCCTGTACATGTGGGAGTGAGGTGCTGGACACAAAGATAACCATATCGCTGGTGTACATGTGGATATGAGAGGTGGAGCAGGAGGAGAGGAGATCATTAACAAAGATGGAGAATAGAGTTGTCCCAGGATGGAACCCTGGGGGATGCCAGTGTGAATGGGAAGGGGGGTGATGAGGCATTGCCCAACTGCACATATTGTAATCTATCAGAGAGGTAAGCCCTGAACCATTCCATGGATGAGGAAGAAAGACCAATGGAAGCAAGATTGTCTAGGAGAAGTCAATGTGAGACCGAGTCAAATGCCTTGACTAGGTCTATGAATTTGGCAAGAGTCAATTGATCATTGTCCATGGCTGAGTGGATGTGATTAGTGAGGTGAAGTAGAGGGGATGAGGTGGAGTGATGACACCTAAAGCTAGATTAATAGGGGCTAAGGGCAATGCTTGTTTCAAGATAGGAATTTCATCTTTTGGAAATGAGGGAGTCCTGTATTTTAGCAAGAGAGGGGAGTAGAGAGATGGGAATGTAATTACCTGGCAGGGAGGGGTCGCCCCCTTTATGGAAGGGTATGACCTCGGCCAGCTTCCATGCCTTGGGGATTGAACTTTAGGACAGAGATAAGTTGAAGATGTGAGTGACTGATGGAGTAATAGCTGAAGCAGAGATTTTGAGCAGATTGGGACTGAGTCCATCAGGACTTTGCTTGGCTTGTTTCAAGGATTTGAGAACATGCAGAACCTCTAAGTTAGTGATAGGAGAAAAGGAATAACCACTTGAGGAGGTGGGAGAGGAGTGATGCAATGAGTGGTGGAGAGGGATGGTGGGGGGGTTTGCTTCAGTTTATTTTCACTGTTCATACCAACCATATGAAGAGAGACTAAAGGAGCTTAATATGTATAGCCTCAAGGAAAGGAGGGAGAGGGGGGAAATGATAGAAACTTTCAAGTATCTCAAGGGAATCAACAAAGTCCAAGAGGGTAGCATCTTTCAAAAAAAAGAGGTGGGCAAAAACAAGGGGGCACAATTTGAAGATAGAGGGGGGTGGCTCAGAGGTAATGTAAAGGAAGTATTTTTTCACAGAGAGGGTTGTGGATGCATGGAATGGCCTTCCGGAGGAGGTTGTGGAGTCAAAAACAGTGGTGGAATTCAAGCATGCATGGGACAGTCATAAGGCAATTCTAGGGGGTGGGGGTAGGAAGAAGTAGGCTGCTGGTTAACTAGGATCTGCAGCTTATCCATTAGGTAGGGAAATGGGCAGACTGAGTGGGCCAAGCAGTCCTTATCTGCCGTCAAAGTCTATGTTTCTATGTTAACCATTGTAACTAGCCTGGGGATCTCCATTTTCTGGTTGTTGAAATCTCATTATCCAGAAGCGCTAGATAAGTATATGAGAACATGATGCCACAGGGCCCATTTACACCATGTATCTCTATGCTGAAAGTACACATTACCTGAAAAAACTCTCTGAAAACAGAAACATAGAAGTTGTTGGCAGAGAAGGACCTCTTGGCCCACCTAGTCTGCCCTACACACAGACTGAATGCAGTTTAAAGGGGAATTCTAATCTTCAGGATTTCTTCATGTCTGAAAGCCCATAGAAAGCTATTTTGAGTGAGTTATTGTGCTTACCTGTAAATCTTAGCAGTCCAGAGTTATTCATATGTAAATCAGTCTGTAATTAAGGGCTGCGGGCAGCCATGTGTTTTAGGCTTCTGACAGGCAATGATGTCACCGCAGTCTTGGCCCTACTTTGATTGCAGATAATCCAACAGTTTAAATAGGAAGTTGGCTATTTTATTAAGTGTGTTTTAAGGTGTTATTACAATACTTTCAACAGTTATAAAAATGGTTTTGTATGTACAATGAAACTAGTGAGTTACCACCTTTACATTTCAAACTGTTAGTACAAAATAATCCAATAGAATTATTACATTATGTTAGAAAATACCATGACTTTTCAGTCCAGAATATTTCAGTGAGAATCTGTCATACTTTTAACTTTACTAACAGAAATATGACACTCTTTTAATAACATTTCAAGTTATGCATTTTTAACACTGTTGCCACATTATGTGTTTTTTACAATTATTCAAACAAATAATTGAGACCTATCTTTTCCTTTTCAAGTCAAATCTGGATAGAAAGAGAATAATATTTGCAGAATCATAACAGATGTTTACAGATTTTTTTTACATTCTTTATCCAGGAAAGGAACACTGAGCTGAAATTTGTTTCCGGGTGTGTTTTGGGAACACAAGGAGGTTAAGTGATTTGCTCAGGATCCCACAATATGCAAGCAGTGCATGCTGGAATTAAAACCAGTTCTGCTGGATGAACCAACCTTGTTCACAGCTCATTGCTCTAACCTGTAGGCTATACTGCCAGCTGATCATCAAAAACAAAATATTTCAAGGCTGGTTCTATGGTGTCAATAGGTATGGGGACTCATAACAGGATTTCTAGACCCTGGCTGTGTTCAGGTCAGTACAAATTTCTGGGGCTGCCACAGCACCACTTCTAACTTTCCATCCCCTCTCTTATAGCCTATTCTCCTACAATCATGGGTTTCAGGTGTGAACTTAGGTCTACGAGATGCAAATGTGGCCCCATACCTACTGGCCTGGCACCATGTGGCCAACCTTGAAATGTGTAGTTTTAGAAACATAGACATAGAAAAATAGAAAATTGATGGCAGATAAGGACCACCAGGCCCATCCAGTCTGCCCATATACCCTTCCTGTGTCAGCGCCTGCTGACCCTACTTGGTCATCAGCTTTAGCTTCTCCCTCCCACCTCCAGGGTACCCTTGTCCCAATCCCATGCATGCTTACCCCCTCCAAGTGCTCACTCCCACCACCTCCTGGGGCAGGCTGTCCCATGCATCCACCACCCTTTCCGTGAAGAAAAACTTCCTCACATTGCCCTTTAGCTGGCCCCCCTCCAATCTCATATCGCACCCCCTCATTCCTGTACCCCTCCTATACTGAAAGATGTTGCCAACCTGCACCTTGTTCATGCCCTTAACATACTTGAAAGTTTCTATCATATCTCCATATTCCCTCCTCTCTTCAGGTGTATGCATATTGAGGTCTTTCAATCTCTCCTCATATGTCTTCTATTGCAAGCCCTGCAAACATGTTAGTTACCTTTCTCTGAACTGCTTCTATCCTGTCTTTGTCTTTATGAAAATGTGGCCTCCAGAACTGTATGCAGTATTCCAGGTGTGGCCTCACCAGCGTTTTGTATAGTGGCATCACCACCTCCCTTCTTCTGCTAGTGATACCCCATCCTATGCACCCCAACATTCCACTGCCCCTCCCTACAGCCTTTGTACACTGTTTTGCCACCTTTAGATCCTCTGAGATGATAATCCCAAAATCCCTTTCTTACCTGGTGACTGCCAGCAATTCCCCTTCCCCCATCCTGCAGCTCTCTGCAGGGTTTCTGCACACTAGGTGCATGATTTTGCACTTCTTCACATTGAACCTCAGTTGCCACACTTCTAACCATTCTTCCAGCCTTCCTAGGTCCCTCCTCATCTCTCCACCCCACCAGGAGTGTCCACTCTGTTGCAGATCTTGGTGTCATCTGAAAATAGGCAAACTTTACCTTCCAGCCCTTCCACAATGTCACTAGTGAACACATTAAAAATGACTGGCCCCAGGACCACCCCTGAGACACCCCACTGGTCACCCCCTTTCCTCAGATTGGATCCCATTTACCACCACCCTCTGCTTCCTGTACCTCAGCAAGTTTCTAACCCAGTTCACCACCTTGTGGCTCATGCCCAGGCTACCCAACTTGTTCACCAGTCTCCTATGTGGAATGATATCAAAGGCCTTGCTGAAACTGAGGTAGGCGACAGCTACTGCTCCACCTGATCCACCTCCTTCATCACCCAGTCAAAGAAATCTATAAGATTTGTTTGACAGGACCTTCCTGCTGTGAATCCACGCTGCCTCAGATCCTGTGCTCCATAGGATTCCAGGTGTTCCATAATCCTTTCCTTGAGCAGTGTCTCCATAATCTTTCCCACTGATATGAGGCTGACCGGCCTATAGTTTCCTGCCTCCTTCTGCTTCCACTCTTGTACAGAGGGGACTACATGTACCCTCACCCAGTCCTCTGGGACCACTCCTCCACTGAACAGCACAGCCAGTGGTGCTGCTACAGTAGCTCCTTCCTTAACTCCTTTAATATCCTGGGATGTATGCCATCTGGGCCCATTGCTTTGTCCACCCTCAGTTTTGTGAGCTCCTCTAGGACTCTTTCTTCTGTAAATGGACTGGTGTTCACCTCTCTCCCCCCTTTGTATCTGATGCCTCGCTGTGGTCCCCATCCTTCCCCTTCTCCCATGAAAATGGAACAGAAGTATTTATTCAGTGTTGACAACTTTTCCAAGTCTCCCTCTACACACACACACACCCTTCCTCCTTTCTGAGATGTACAATCCCACTCCTGGTCTTCCTTCTTTCACTGATGTACCCATAGAATGTCTTATTCCCTTTCTTCACTGTCTGTGCTAGTCCTGCCGCTGTTTGCACCTTTGCACTCCTAACAGTTTTCCCCACATCCCTCACACTATTTAGGTACTCCACCCAATCCTCCTCCTTCTGTGTCCCCTTATATTTTCTGAAAGCCAGCTTTTTAGCCCTTTACTTTTTCTGCTACCTCCATTGAGAACCATAATTTTCTTCCTTCTCTTTCCTTTGCTTCTCAGCCTAATGCACTGGTTTGCACCTCTACTATGGCTCCTTTAAGGTGTGCCCACTGCTTCTCTACACTCCATTCTGCATCCTTCCTTGCCAGGGCTTCTTTGATATATACCCCTATCCTAGCAAAATCCGCCCTCCTAAAATCCAATACTCTCACCTTTGTGTGGCTTAACTGCGACCCTATACCCATGTGTAGTGGTCGCTGGACCCCAGGTGACCGTCCACTCATCCTTCTGTGATTCTGTCTCCATTGGCCAGTACTAGATCCAGAATTGCCTTGCCACTGGTGGGTTCAAGCACTAATTGCCTGAGGCATGCCCCCTAAAGGGAATCCAGGATGTCTTGGCTCCTGGCTGAGGCAGCCACTGGGATGATCCAATCCAAGTCTGGCATATTAAAATCACCCAGCAGTATTACCTCCCTCTTTACTGTCATCTCATGTATTTTTTCCCCTAGCTCCCTATCCACCTCCTTCCCCCGATCTGGAGGCCTGTATATCACCCCATGCAAATTGCTGCACCATTGCCTGTCTCAAGGGTGACCCACAATGCCTCAGCCCCCCACCTACTCTGTGCCACAGTAGCCTTCATTCCTTCCCTGACGTACAGACTCCCCTTTTTTTTTACCCTCCCTGTCCCTCCTGAATAAAGCATAACGTGGTACAGTTACCTCCCAGTCATGGTTAACAGAGTACCGTGTCTTTGTTATTGCCACAATGTTCAGGTCAGCCTCTGCCGTCAGGGCCACCAGGTCTGGGATTTTGTTACCCAGGCTGCAGGCGTTTGTATACATGACCTTCCATGTAACCCTGCCTGTCTACCTTTTATTCATGCTTCTGCCTTCTATATCCCTCCTCCCAACCCTGGAACATCAGGAGCAGATCCTCCCAGTCCTTCTCATCTCCAACGAATATAAATCCAGCTCCATAAGTCGCTCCTCATAGCTTTTATCCTGCAAACCATCTATCATCTTGGTAACCCTTTGCTGCACCCCGTCCAAGGCATTGATGTCACGTCTAAGGTAGGGACTCCATAGTGGAGAACAACAGTCCAAATGGGGACGCACATATGCTCTGTAAAGTGGGAGAATGCATTCCCTATTTCTAGAAACAAAGGATCTTTTTATATAGCCTAGTATTTTGTTTGTTTGTTTCCTAATATGATTACAATGTGAGGGTAAAAGTGAGATCTGCATTAATAATTACTCCCAGGTCTTTTTCCTCTTTTACTGATATTAGCTGTGAGCCATTCAACATAAATTGTACATTGGGGTTATTATCTCCCAAATGCATAATAACACATTTATTTGTATTAAAAACCATTTCATTTTGTTTGGCCCAGTATTCAAGTTCTTGAAGGTCTGTGGAAAAAACGCTATTTCGGCAGGTGAACCCACTTTAGCTACAATTTTTGTGTCATCTGCAAATTTTATAGCCATATTCTTAAGGTTTGCTGTCATCTCTGACACAAATATGTTAAAAAGAATGGGTCCCAGGACAGATCCCTGTGGCACCCCACTAGTAACTATACCTGTAGAAGAGGTGTATCTTCTTATACGTACTACTTGTGTACATTTTCTTAACCACTCTTTGACCCAATTAATCAACGAAGAGTGTATCCCAAAAGATGTCATTTTGTTTATCAGGGTTTGGTGTGGCACTTTATCAAACGTCTTACATAAATCCAGGTATACCACATCCACTGGTACTTTTTCATGAAGGAAACTACTTACTCTTTCATAAAAAACTAAGGTACTAGAAAGGCAAGATCTTTTCCTTTTGAAGCCATGCTGGTCAGGGTCCACAAGATGTTTTAAAACCAGGTCATCTTCTATTCTAGTTTTAGAGATACCCTCAAACACTTTACCCAGGATGCTAGTCAGGCTATTAGGCCTTTCATTTGATGTTTCACTCTTATTGCCCTTTTTATATACAGGTGTTACCAGTGCAGTCTTCCAGTCACTTGGTACTAATCCAGATGTTAAGGACAAGTTAAACAATTTGTATAATGGTTCAATCAACCAGGATGTTATTTCTTTCAACAAGCGTGGGCGGAGGTTATCAGGCCCTGGTGATTTGTTTATGTTAATTGCGTCTAGTTTGTTTTTTATTCCCTGTTTAGTTATTTCAGGATTATTATAATCGTCTGTGTTATTTGTACACTCCATGTCTTTTTTTGTATTTAAAATAGGGCTAAAAATTGAACAGAGATAGTTATTAAATTCTTGAGCCATTTCTAAGGGGGATTGTATGGCATTATCACCGATGACCAATAGTTTTAGTTGTTTGTTTTTTGTTGTTTACATGTGAATAAAAACTTTTGCCTCCATCTTTTATATGAGCCAGCTTAAATTCTAATTTTTTCTTTTCCTTTTTTATTGCATTCTTACATCTTTTTAGTGTTGCCCTATATTTATTTTTATTGTATTCATTGTTACATCTTATAGTTGCTCTATAAGCTCTTCTCTTTTTTTGAATCAAATATAGTATAGAGGAGGTTACCCATATTGGTAGTTTGCCCCTATTATTATATTCTACTTTATCTGGGATGTATTTTTGTTCTAGGGTGATTATTTTATTTTTTAATAACTGCCAAAGCTCATCTGGAGATATAAGGCCAGTGTCCCATTTCCATGCAGTTAGTTCTTTATTAATTTGATCAAAATTAGCCCTACCATAATTTTTAAAGGTAGTTATACCGGGGTTACACTCCAATACCATTTTTATTCCAAAAGTTATTATACAGTGATCACTATTTTGCAGGGGGTCCTGAATTTTAATATTCCTAATTTGATGGGGGATGTCTGTTATTAATAAATCAAGAATATTGTTTTTCTTGTTGGTGTATGTATAAGTTGGGCTAAACCATCTGATTCACATAAGTCCAGAAAAGTGTTTTCCATTTTGTTATTTGTTGTGCCATTTTTCCAATCAATTCCTAGGTAGTTAAAGTCCCCTAGTAGTATAATATCTGATTGATTCTTTTTTTTTATCTAAGTTATTCAATATTGCCTGATGCTTGAGTGGATCACTATTAGGAGATCTATAACAGAGTCCCACCAACAATTTAGTTTGTTTTTCTCTTATTATTTCAATCCACAGTATTTCACTGGATATTTCACCATCAGGTACATTAACAGACTTAAATTTGATATTATTTTTGATAACAAAGCTATCCCTCCTCCCTTTTTGATAATCTGTTTTTATATACAGTATTATAACTATTTATATTTATATTCCAACTAGATTTGTCTCCCCGCCATGTTTCGGTGATTGCAGCTCTGTCAGTGCTATCTTTATGGAGTAGTACCTCTAGCTCATCTAGCTTTGTAGTATAGATACTTCTTGCATTTGTGAGCAGAAAGGACAACCCATATTTTTTTTGGTTTCAATTTGTACTAGTATTATTTAAATATATATCAAGGTGTTTTGTGGGTTTTTTATTTACAGTCTCCCTTTGCCCCCAGGGGTTTAGTTTTCTGTTGCTGTGGAGTTTTTTATTATGTTGTACATAATGCACCCTAGTATAATTGTACCTTTTTATGTTGGCACGCTTGTGCAGCAAACATCTTGTGCCAGTGGAGATTTGGAGGCACAGTTGCTGTTGGGCAAATGCAGGGCATGCATCAGTAGGTGCATCCCTCATTCCCCAATCATCCTGGATGCCAGCACCACACCATGCATACTAATGTGGAGAGCACATCTGAGGAAAGATCCGCTGCAATCCGAGCAAAGCTTGTCAGACGAAGTGGACCCTTTCTATGTGCTCAGTCACATTGTATTCATGGCGGGCGGCTGCCCAACTGCCGACTTCGAGGTGGCCCAATCCTGCTGGCTTACTGTGGCGCAAAGTATAAAGCAACAGGGGAGCCTACTTCCCATCAGCATAAAGCATCCCCCCAATTTCTTATATGCCGAGGGGTGCCTCCAACTTTCAGCTCTTTCCCCACTTTCCTTGTGTGCCGATGGGGTGTCCAATCCCTCAGCATAAATTAATCCCCCTACTGTTGTATGCCGACGAGGGTGCCCAATCCCCCATCAGCAGCAGCAACCCCCCCAAACAGTTAGGTGGCACACTGGGAGCCCACCCCAGCATGCCAAATATCCTGAGGAAAAAACTGTCCTGCGATGGGTTTTTCACCCTGTAACACAAAAATGGTCCTCGTAGTCTCCCTACCCACCACCTTGGGCACTCCACCCATTGTGCACCCTTGCCCTCCCCACATCCCCCCTCACCCCATACTTACCTCTGGAGTCCAGCACGATGATCTTTGGTGGACCAGGAACACGTCTGCACTCTTCAAAGCCGACTGCAAACTGAGGAAATGCCGGTAAGCTGTATAATGGAATAAATAGGGTTTTTTCAACTTTGATGCATGTCTCAGGCATTTTTTGGGAATTTTGGCACCAAATTTTCAACATGAGGTTTTTGGGACCCCTCCTCATGAATTTTTGCACTGTCATGGCATTATTCGGTCCCAAAAGGTGATTTTGCAGTCACTGCATGGAATCACCTTTTGGGAGCGAGGAACAAAATGACAGTGCCAGTGTTCATGAGGGGGGCTCTCAAAAAGCCTATGTTAAGCCACTGCTATGCAGATGATACTCAGCTGTACATGTTCTTTGTGCCTGGCCAAGATGCTGCCTTTTCAGTCTTTAACAACTGTCTGGTCGAAATCCAGGACTGGATGAATGTTAGTTGGCTGCAGTTGAACCCAGAGAAAACTGAGGTGTTGGTTGTGGACCTGGGTCACCGGGAGGTGGGTTTGTTGGTGGGATCACCCTCAGGTTTATGGCTTGGGGGTGTCCAGCTAACTACCTCAGACTGGGTGTGGAACCTGGGTGTTGTGTTTGATGACTGTTTGACACTTAAATCTCAGGTGTCGACAGTTGTCAAAACCTCTTTTTACCATCTGAGGAACATCGCCCGGTTGAAGCACCTGGTTCCTCCTGACGATCTTCCTACTTTGGACAACGCTTTCATTACCTCCTGCCTTGACTACTGTAATGTCCTTTATATTGGGCTACTGGGGGTTGAGATTCGCCACTTGCAGCTAGTGCAGAATGCGGCAGCCAGGCTACTGACTGGTTCTTCTAGGTCCAGTCATATAACGCCTGTGCTCTGTGGACTGCACTGGCTGCCAATATGCTGGCGAATCACCTTCAGGGTTGGTATACTGACCTATAATGCCCTACATGATCAGGGACCTGGCTACCTGAAAGATCTCCTTTGTCCCTACTGTCCCTCCCGCTCTCTCCAATCCACTGACAAGGGATTGCTATAGATTCCCAGGGTTCGCTTAAAAACTTCAGGGGCCAGATCTTTGAGTTTTATGGCCCCAACCCTGTGGAATTCTCTACCTCATCAGGTGCGAGATTGCCCGACTGTCCAAATCTTTAAGGAGGCTTTAAAAACATATATTTTTAGCCTAGCGTATAATAAGTTTTGAACGCTGTTGCTTAGATTAATTCTAATATTGTTTTAATTATTTATTGATTTTATCATGTTATGTACAGGCATCTTGGTTTTGGAAAGGTGCCTTTTATAAATAAAGATTGATTTGATTTAATTTGATGTTGCAAATTTGGTGGGAAAAATCCACAGAATGACTGTTTTACAAGTGTCGTGCGCAGTTACTACGCACGCTTGTAACTTAGCGAATTTGCAATATTTTCACACCATATCTTCAGCACTGGCATTTTTCCACACCCTCTTGTGAACCGTACAGCTGTCATTTTTCACATCCTGCCCGAAATGTGTTTTCGCACTTCCGGCACAGAATAGTGCAGTCAATGTGGGAAATCAGTGTTTGGGACAAATTATGAAAATGATGGGTACACTGTTCATGAGCAGAGGTCCTAAAATGCCTATGCTGAACATTTGGTGATGATACTCCATGGAATGATTGTGCTACGAGCATGCGTTGAGCAGTTTGCACGCACTCTCATAAGTTCGCAAATTTATAATATTTTCACCCCAGATTTTCAACATTGCCATTGCTCTGTACCTCCTTATGAACAGTACAGCTGTCATTTTTCACATCCTGACCAAAATGTGTTTTTGCTGTTCCGGCGCAGAATAGCGTGGTCGCTGTAGAAAGTCCATGTTCAAGACTCATTATGAAAATTACAGTGACACTGTTCATTAGTAGAGGTCCTAAAATACCTATGTTGAAAATTTGGGGCCGCAAGTACATAACATTAGTGTTTTACGAGAGTGCATTGCGCAGTTTGCACGCACGCTCATGACTTCGTGCATTTGTAATATTTTCACTCCACATGTTCAAAATTTACATTTTTCCACACCTCCTTATGAACAGTACAGCTGTCATTTTACTTATCCTGCCTGAAATGTGTTTTCGCACATCCGGTGCAGAATCACACGGTCGCTGTGAGAAATCAGTTTTTGGGGTGCTTTGAGAAAATTACGATGACACTGTTCATGAGTAGAGGTCCTAAAATGCCTATGTTAAAAATTTGGTGTCAAAAGTCCATAAAATGACTGTGCTGCAAGCGTGCGTTGCGCAGTTTCCACACAGCCTTGATTGTGCCACTTTTCATGAGCTGGCCTGACAAGCAGCCCATGTTCAACATGTAGAGTGAAACTACCACTACACGCCTACGGTGATAGGGTTTCCAACTGTAGCACCCCACCTGGTATGGACTGACAGGTGTCAGGGCTGTGACTTCGGATCATCGGATGTAATGCTCATGCCATTCCCCCTTCCCACGCCCACCCAACAGCCACTGACAGGCATCGTGGTGTGTCTTGCACTGTTCGGCCACAAACTTCACCCCACGCTCCTATACTGCACCCATGTCAGCGTATTCCCTTATGGAATGGGGTAAGTATAATGCCCAAAGACCCCAAAGCACACCATGACACTTGCCAGGTGTCTACAGGGTGGGGAGGGTACAATGGCATGAGCATTATAGCTGATGACCCAAAGGCACACCCCAATGCCTGTCGCTCTCTACAGGGTGGGGGTGGGGTTGGTGTCACTTCAATACTTCACTGCCATTCCTATTATGCTCCTCTAGCTCCACCACTGCCAATGCCAATGCCAGTGCGACAACATTTGGCATTGACAAATGCTTGTTTATTTAGGTGTAGTCCATCATAACAGTACAAGTCATCCCTTCCCTCAAATGTTTCCCAAGTATATATACTGTACACGTGATGTTATTTTTAAGGTACCATCTTCGTAGCCAGTTATTGTAAGCTTTTTTTTTTTTTTTTGTCCTATAATTGCTGGCTCTTGGAACAGGTAAAACTTCAGTGGTAATGGGCGTCACATTTAAAGCTTTTAATGTTTTTACAACATCCTCCATGTTCTTTGTCATTTTTTCAACCTCCTGTTTCCCAAAAACATTTATCCCTACATGTAATATCGCTATTTTGAGGTTTCTGATGTTTTGAAAGATGCCTGGGAGCATGCTAATCACATGCTTTATTGTTGCACCACTATAACTACAGCGCTCAACATTATCTTTATTCCCCCTAGTGGTGTATCTATCATTGTATCTGATAACTGAATCTCCCAGGATATAGATTTGGTCAGGCAATATATATACTGATTTGGGGTACCATTCTCATTACTGCAGATGTTAAGTTGTGGTTCTATAGGGCTAGTAGTAACACTATCTTTATTCAAGGGGAGGACCAAAATAGATTTATTGCTATTTTCCACCTCTTGTGGGGGTGCGAGGTTAGACTGGATATTAGTAGCTGATTTGGGGACATACTATGGGGAACAGGTGTTGAATCTATACTTGGTTCTTCATCTGGAAGTTTAATCAGAGGGTCGAAATTATTTGCTAATGGTATCATGAATCCCTTCACCTTCCTTTCCTTCTTTTTGGCTGGCCTAGTTCCCTGTATAGTATACCAGTTATCATCACTCATTTCATTGAAATCATGTAATCTTTTACTCTTTTTTGTAGGAGTTCTTCTGTGTATCAAGTGTTTACTGGTATCAAGATTCTCTGTATCATCTTTATCATTTGTTAGCTGTGGGGGGGGATGTGCTTAAGTGCTCACTATGTTGTTTGTGAACATCATTTTTTATCTGTGTATGTAATTTACCACAATCTCTTTCATTTATTCTGGATGCCATGGTTTGTTGGCTACATTCAAGTGCCCATAGTCGGAGTACCAAACGTTATTTCCACTAACATATCAGTGTTTTGCTTACATTTTAAACAAATAAAACTGTTGTCAAGAATTTGTATCTCCGAAAATAGGTACATTTCACATAATATACACTTAGACCCCTGCTTACCCAGAAATAATGCACTGAAGTCCATTGTGCCCTTTATACTTAGCATAAAATATCTTTTTACCTTAGAAAATGTGTATTTTAATCGCACCTAACTTCAGTGACTCCTCGCACCCCTCACAACACGCGTAACACATGCCGATGTGTGTGTCTCTGCATGTGCGAGCACGCGCCCTGCCCGAGCTCGCTTTGCTTGCTGCAGGGTTTGTTGATATATCCCTGGCATGACCTAGAAGTGTCTCCCAGGGTCACAGCACCCTCACACTTCAAAATGCCCCATATTAGTTTAAAAGTGCTAAATAAACCGCTGTGCTGACACTCATATGTCTGTCTCTTGCACAAATCACAGTGACAAAGTTCCACAATTAGTAAAAAACAGCCTCTTTACATAGCGCTATGCACACTTAGCAACAGTTGCTATGTGCAGTGACTCTCTTCCTGTTTGCTCGAGGCAACAGGGTTCCAAGACATACAAATGTTTACACACAATAAAAGGTATATAGCACACACAAGAAGTGTTTAATTGGGCTGTCTGGTGCAACATAGGGTGCTTGCACAAAGTATAACTCACACGCTCTCTGCAGGGCTTGTTGATATATCCCTGGCATGACCCGGAAGTGTCTCCTGGGGTCACAGCACCCTCATGCTTCAAAATGCCCCAAATTAGTTTAAAAGTGCTAAATAAACCGTTATGCTGACACTCATACCTGTCTCTTGCACAAATCACAGTGACAAAGTTCCACAATTAGTAAAAATAGCCTCTTTACATAGCACTATCCTCACTTAGCAAACAGTTGCTATGTGCAGTGACTCTCTTCCTGGTTGCTCAAGGCAACAGGGCTCCAAGACATACAAACGTTTACACACAATAAAAGGTATATAGCACACACAAGAAGTGTTTCATTAGGCAGTCTGGTGCAATATAGGGTGCTTGCACACTGTTAGTAGGAGTTTGTCTGTAGTTTTCTTTCCTTGTCTTTTAAGTGATTGTATGCTCTTTGATATATTGTTCTGTGTTTACATTTTTCATATTTTTATCATCTTTATTAAAATCTTTATTTTGAAAAGACTACCTGGGCGTCTGCCAGTCCTCTTTTTTCATGTGACGTATAGATGGTTAAGTCTGACAATTGTTCAAGAGCTTGATGGTGTTAATATACCTAAGGTCTTTTATAGAGTTTTAAAGGTTCATTTTGGAAGCCTGGCTTGGTGCCCCCTCGCATAAGATTGTACCACAATCCCCGAAGAGTGTACGAATCTGCTCCTGTACATTTGGGTATGCTAGCATAAGGTTTACAGTTTGAATCTCCCCAGAACTTGAGACTAAAGGTGATTCAGACCCACAAGCAGACAGGAGGGTTACCCTGTCTGTTACCTGTTCACATTACTGTGCTTGGAGGTTGGCACTGTGGGAACAGAGGGCCTGACCTGCTGAGTGCATTTGTGGTAGAGTCCAGTTTTTTAAACCACTTCTTCAGTATCTGTATTGGCAGGTGGGACAACACATAAAACACCCTGGAGGCAATCATCATTTTAACTGCAGCGACCTTCCCTGGCATTGAGAGGTTCAATTGCTTCCATTTTTTCTGTGCCACGGCCTGCAAGCTACTAAGGAGTTGGGATAAGTTTGTTTCCACCACAGTGTGCACAGTGTTTGAGTTGACCTTAATCCCCAAGTATTTTATTGTCCCTTTTGCCCATGCCAGGCCCACTTTTCATGTTACCTCTGGGGTCAACTGTGCATTGAGGGGGAGGACCTCTGTTTTACTCTTGTTGATGCGGAGTCCAGAGATGTCTGCAAAAGACTGCCATAAATCTACAATATGTGGGGCGCTTGTCTGAAAATCATTTGTTACTATAAGGCAGTCATCTGCATACATCATTGCATGATACACTTTGCCTTGTACGCTTATGTCCCCTATTCCTGGGTGCTCCCTCACCGCACTCTCAAAGCCTTTATTGCCAGCACAAATAATACTAGTGACAGTGGACACCCCTGTCTTGTGCCTCTATGTAGCCTAAATGGTTCAGACAGGGTGTTATTCGTCAGTATTTTGGCAGTGAGCAATTTGTATAATGTTTTGATCCACCCTCTGAAGGCGTTGCTGAAATTGCAATGCTTGAGTATCGCATGAAGGAAATCCCACTCCAGTGAATCAAAAGCCTTCTCAAAATCCACCGAGATGGTTACTGCTGATGTGGGATGGGGTTTTGCCCTTTGTATTAGGGACACCAGGGTTCTTAGGTGGTCTGCACTAGCCTGCCCCTTGACAAAGCCCACCTGTGAGGGATGGATCAGAAAGGGGAAGACCAGCCAGCCCAGTGGTGCTGAGGGTTGAGGCGCTGGATGCCACAACTCCCACTACACCGGCAACCTGGGTTCAGTGACTGATTCGGGTCGCTGGGGGTCGGACGGGGGGGGAAGAGGGATCGAGCACCCAATGGCTGCTCTCCATCTCCAGGGAGGGTTGTAAGCTAGCCCTGCCAAGTTACTGCCATCTCCTGGGTGAACCTGGGTACTGGCAGTGCAGTTGAGGAAGCAGAGAATGAAGGGAGGGCTGATGTCAGCAAAGGGCCCTGAGCAGAGACGCACCTCTGCACCCCTCTGCCTCATTGGCCCTCCTCGAGTGCTGTCAGTAGGGGGAGAGCACAAAACAAGGAAAAATACACCCTATAGCTGGTCCAGGTGATGAGCCACCGCACTTCCACAAAAGAACCGAGGGCAGACTCCACTGTACACACTCTCTCCTGAGGATCGTAGGAGGTAAGGGGGAATCCTCCTTCACCCCACCTGGGGGATTAACCAGGTGTCCAGAAATAAATGAAGTAGTGTACTCTAGGAGCAGATGCCGCAGCCCTTGCGGTGGAGTGTGAGTGCTTGGAGGCTTTAAGAGAGTAGACCAGTTGGGGGAGGGGAGAGATAGGACAAAACTAGAAAGTAAAAAAAAAAAAAAAGAAAGGGAAGGGCCTTTTCCAGGTGAGTTGCCAAGACATTTGCCAGTATTTTAGTATCTGCATTGATTAAAGATACCAGCCCTTGACTTGGGCCACCAGATCACTGCCAGGCATGGCCACGGCTCCACAAGCCGGCCACACAGCCACCATTGCCAACCCGCCTCCTGGATCAACGCCGCTGGATCCAGCCCTTGACATGGGCCACCAGATCACCACCAGGTGCGGCTGTGGCTCCACAAGCCAGCCGCACAGCCACCATTGCCAACCAACCTCCTGGATCAGCACCACTGGATCCAGCCCTTGACTTGGGCCACTGGATCACCACCAGGCATGGCCGTGGCTCCACAAGCCAGCCGCACAGCCACAATTGCCAACCCACCTCCTGGATCAGCGCCGCCGGGTAAGACCTCAACCTGGAGCAGGTGAAGCCATGAGCGGCTGCCATTGGTTGTAGCTCTCACAGCTTCGTGCCTGATTGGACCCCTGCTTCTTGTACTGCCGCTGATTGGCTGGCTCTGTCTCTCTGCCTTACTCAGCTCACTGGGTGCAGCGCTCATAGACTTTCATTGATTTTTGCTGTAAAATTTGTTCTAGCACTACTGCAGGATTTTACTGTTTAAACAAGTGTATTTTTGATGTTAAAACAGTTCTGAAACTTTTATTTGGCCTGTTTTCACTGTTAATCCTCTCTGCTCACAATCTCTCCCGACCTTCGCTTCTCAACCTGTAACTCCTCACTAAGTCTTCCTTTCCACTTCTGTCTTGCACCCCACCTCCTGTGGCGCCAGGGCCATTACAACCGATTTGGCCCTTGTCCTCGGCTGCCTCCTCCACCCCTCCTCAGTAGTTATCTTTTTTTCTTCTTTTGACTCTCTGCTTTCCCCTGCTTCCGGCCCCCCGATTTAGCTCCTGCGTCACCTTTTTCCTATCACCTCCTCTCCCTACAAGTAATCTCTCTCTCCTCTCTTCTCCCCCCTCAGATCCAGCCCTTGACTCGGGCCACCGGATCACCACCAGGCGTGGCCGTGGCTCCACAAGCCGGCCGCACAGCCACCATCACCAACCCGCCTCCTGGATCAGTGCCACCGGTTAAGACCTCAGCTTGGTGCCGGTGAAGCCGTGAGCAGCTGCCATTGGTTGTAGCACTCACAGCTTCATGCCTGATTGGACCCCTGCTTCTTGGACTGCCACTGATTGGCTGGCTCTGTCTCTCTGCATTGCTCTGCTCACTGGGCACTACGCCCATAGACTTTCATTGATTTTTGCCATAAAATTTGCCCACCCCCCAGCCTCCTCCTACCTATGCCCATATCCCGCCCACCTTCTAACACCTCCGCCTTTCTTTGCCTATTGGCTCACCCATATAGGACCTTTCTCCACCCTACATCTACCTCCACCCCTTCTCATCCCAGAGTGTCTACTGAACCGTCTCTCTCTCTCTCTCTCTCTCTCTCTCTCTCTCTCTCTCTCTCTCTCTCTCTCTCTCTCTCTCTGTTTCCTGCTAATAGCTTATCTCTTCTCGTACTACTTACTGTCTGTCCTGGTCTACATTTTACTCTCTGCCACCTGTGCAACTACACCCAACCATGCGGGCATTTTCCCCTGTTCTTTCCTCTCCTCCTCCTCCTCCTCCTTGCTCTGCCCCCATTCTTCCTTCCTGGCCCCAGCCATACCTACCCCCTCACCACCACCATCTACCGAAACTCCCAGGGAACCCTCCAGTACTCACCCAGACCTCTGCATGGCCCACCTCTTGTAAATACCTGTTTACTTTTCAATACTGCTAAATTTCACAAGCGGGACCATTTACCCACACTGTACCACTTAGCTTCTCACTGGGGTGCCGCATGGAACCTGCCTACCGCCCCTCCTGGAAACAACGACCTAAATTATCTCTCAAGGAATTACGCTTAAGCTCTATAAAAGTCCTACTCTTCCTCCTACTACTAATCTCAGGAAATGTCCATCCAAATCCTGGCCCAAGCAGCTCATGCCACACAAAAACCACAGGGGCTCTTGTTCTCGCAACCCTTAACATCTGCAGCCTACTGCTAAAGCTTGACGCTCTTCAATCTTTCATATGCCAACACCACCCTGACATTCTTGCTGTTGTTGAAATCTGGCTGACGCCAAATGCTTCATAGACTGGACTGGGTCTCTAAAAAAGGCAGTGGCTGTGCCATCTATATCAAAGACACTCTCATGTGGCACCCCAAAGCAACTCCCTTGCCTGCTGCCTCGGCCCAGATCCTTCCTATAAAAATCCTCCTAGGACCAAAGCATAAAGCTCTTACTATTGTCTCTGTATACATTTCACCCAGGGATCAAAGACACGGTCTCAACGATGTTCTTAACTTCATCAACTCCCAACCTCCTGACACTGAACTTATTCTATTAGGAGATTTCAACATTAACAGGCTAGCATAGGATGCAAGTGCTCACAAAAATTCCATCGCAGCTGCCAGCCTCACACAGATGGCTACCTCCCCTACCAGGACAAACTACAAAACTGGCACCAGTACCCTCCTGGACTGGGTACTCACCAACCACCCCACCAGGATTTCTTGTACCACCATTCTCCCTGACTCTTTCAGTGACCACTCCCCAGTCATTTGTGAATGGTCTAACAAATTCCTCAAGCCCCCTCCCAAAATCATCTCCAGCAAGGTCCTCCCTCATGGAAAAGTTTCCCATCTCACACACAACCTGAAACTGCAAGACTGGCTACCTATTTACAAGGTGACGGATGTTAACTTGGCTCTTGAATTCTTCATCACTACTTTCAACAGGGCTTGTGACCTCTTTGCCCCTGTTAAAAAATGCAAAGCTAAAACTCTCTGTAACCCCTGGATCACTGCGGGACTTCTTACTCAGCTGAAATTGAGGGACCACCTTTGGGCGGTAGCTAAAGCTACCAGCAATTAATCTGACATCCAAAAATACAAACAAGCCCGAAATGCCTGCACAAAAGCCATCCAGCTTATGAAAAATTCCTGTTACAAGGATGCTCTCACCAACACCTGGGGAAACGGACGAGCATTCTGGGATAATATCAAGGAAATTATGGAGAGACAGCCAAAAACCTCTCCAGCCATGCTAATAGTTGATGGATCCACTACCCTCGACCCAATGGTCATTGCAAACACCTTTAACACGGCTTTTACAGACCTCAGTGCTGTTCTCCCTCCTGACTTTTTAGAAGAAAGTGCCACCTCCTCTAGCTTCCCTCGTGCCCAGTCAAACCACCCCCTCTTCTACTTTAGGGAGGTCAGGTTGAATGAAGCACACCGCTATATTGCTGCTGCTTTCTCTAAATCCAGAACTAGTGGTGACACCCTGGACCTTAAGCTTCTGTCACTTACCCTCAATAATGTACTTCGTCCCTTAACAAAAATTCTGAACCTCTCTCTCAGCTGCAGTGAATTCCTGGATAAATGGAAAACTGCCATCATGACCCCTGTCCACAAAAGTGGCGATAAGACCAGTCACTCAAACTATCGCCCTATCTCCATACTATCCCCGCTCTCTAAGGCACTCGAGCGCATTGTGGCAGACCAACTCACCGACCACCTGGATAAATACAGTATACTATGTGCACAACAACACGGCTTCTGGAAAGGACACAGTACCACCACAGCCCTCCTTGAGTTCACTGGAACAGTACACAGCTCCCTCAACAATGGTCTACTCACTGGGGCTGTCTTTGTTGACCTCTCCAAGGCATTTGATACTGTCCACCATGGGCTGCTTATTGACCAACTACTGAACGCCGGTCTTTCACCTGACTTTAAAAGC
Organism: Neoceratodus forsteri; assembly: GCA_016271365.2. Taxonomy (NCBI): domain Eukaryota; kingdom Metazoa; phylum Chordata; order Ceratodontiformes; family Ceratodontidae; genus Neoceratodus; species Neoceratodus forsteri. Next base: position 767,604,712 of record CM057451.1, read on the forward strand.
TACCTAGAAAACCGGTTGTAAAGTGTAAAAATTGCCAATGATCTTTCAGATACCTTGCCTGTTCGCTCCAGTGTCCCCCAGAGGTCCATATTGGGCCCCCTCCTGTTCAGCCTCTTCTTAAACTCCCTACCTCAATCCTGCTCTGAACAAATCATACTGTATGCCAACAATGCTATTGTTTTTTCCTCACACAAAGACCCCACGTCACTACAACGCAGTCTCCAGCTTGGATTCAGCACCATTGAGTCATGGTTCTATAATCATAAACTGGTCCAATATCACAAGAAAACTAAGTCTATGCTTTTCCGCAGCTCTCACAATCTGCACAAGCAACACCACATGGCTATCTCGGGGATTACCCTCGAACAGGTTCTGTCCTTCAAATATCTAGGGATACTGCTTGACCCTAATCTCTCCTATGGGGCTCATGTTGACAATGTTGCCAGAGCTGCAAATACACATATTGCTCTGCTTTACAAATACAGACAACATCTTACCCCAGATGCACTGAAGATTGCTGTACAGAGCTCTGTGATCTCGGTTATCGACTATGGACATAATTTATGGCTCTGCCACAATGACAACCCTCAGACATATATCAGTTGCCTTAAACAAGGCGTGTCGGCTTATTACTGGTGCCCACCGTCTCACCCACACTTGTGACCTGTATGCTCAGACAGGTTGGCTCCAACTATCAAACCGCATCAAGTATCTCACCTGTACCATGGCGAAAAAAATTTACCTTGACCTTATATTCCCAGGTGTCTTAGCCCTGTTACACCAAAGCTCCAATAGTTGAAGCTTAAAGAGATCCGATAGGCAGCTCCTGAAAGTCCCCCGCTGTCGCACTACCCAGGTTCAACACTTTTTTGCCTACAAAGCTCCACTTTGGCTAAATGGCCTCAGCCCCACCATCTCCTCAGCCCCAACTCTTGGTATGTTTAAAACCAGACTCCTGCACCATCTCATTGCTGCCAGCTCCTGTGATTGCCTCACCTAAACTTAGAATCATTATCTCCGCCAGCTTTTGTGGCCCCCTCGCCTCTCACCAGACACACCAGCCACGCCTCAGAATCTGTGTGCCCCTGTTGCACTTTTCCTTACTTTCCCATCCCCGCTGCCACATCTCCTACCTACTCTACCTCCTACCTGTCCTATCCCCTTGCCTCCACCCCTCACCCCCCCCGATAACAGCACTTCTCAACAAATCCTTGGTCTGACAAATGCCTCTGGCTGCATTGTTTTTTTCGTTATTCCTAATGTCTCAGTACGCAAACTGTCTGCAATCACCACATTGTTGTTTGTTCCTTGTCTTGCTGTTTCCTCAATATGTATTTTCTGATGTGGAACCTTTATAAAAGAGCCTTGGATCAAAGGTAATTGTAATCCCAGACCTAAATAAATAAAAAAAAATAAAAATAAATAAGAAATAGGCCTGTAGCTCACTGGGAAAGTGGGGTCCTTCCCTTCTTTGGGAAGGACTGTTATGATGGACTCTCTCAAGGTGTTAGGTAGTTCTTCCTTTTACAGTGCTTCTTGAAGCATTTCCCTCATTGGTAGGGCAACTTCCCCTTGTATTATTCTGTAAAAGTCTACTGAATAGCCATCCCCCCTGGAGCTTTGTGTGGGGCCATGCAATTTATGGCAGCTCTGAGTTCATGTTCCCCAACTGGAGCCTCCAGCTCCTCGCTCTGGGCTGGTGTAAGCTTAGGGAGCTTGAGGCCTTCCGAAAAAGGTAGTAAACTTATAGTCATTCCACACCACATGTGAGCTGTAAAGTGAATCATAAAATTCTAGCATGGCCTTATTTATCAGTTCATGTTTGTGTTGTTTCTTCCCCTTGCTGTTTATTGCTGGGCTATATGCCTGTTGGCCTGTAGTTTTTTCAACCTGTAAGTTAACAGCTTACCCGCTTTTTCTCCTCCCGCCCACTATTTGTGTTGCAGTCTCAAAATCTGGAGTTCGGCCTTCCTTGTCACCAGGGTATTCAATTGTATTCTTAGGGATATGAGGTTGTATACTAATTATGGATTCTTAAGCCTACTTGAATTTTTTTTGTACATTTCCTCCTTATCTCCCAATTTGTTCTTCAATTCACCACCTCCCTTTCCCCTTTGTTTCCTGCAGTGAGATGCATAACTGATTATCCTTCCCTTCAACGTGGCCTTCAAGACTTCCCAAATGGCCACTGCTGGCGCAGTCCCTGGAGGATTATCCGAAAAGTAGTTTTTTGCTTCCAATTTTAGCCATTCCTTAAATTCTACCTCTTGCATTAGCAGAGGGTCTAGTCTCCAGTTTACTGATTTGGAGCTTAGGGGGTTCAGTATTAGGGACAAGGTTAGTGGAACGCGGTCTGACATGTACAGAGGGGCTATTGTGACATCCAACAGCTGATTCGTGATGTTTGGGGATGTGAACCAGTAGTCTAGTCTGCTGGCTACTTTTCTAGCATCTGAAAAATATGTGTATTCCCTCCCATTCAGGTGGGCCACCCTCCAGCTGTCCTGTAGTTTGTGTAGTGCAATCATCTCTTTTAGTGCCTTGGTGGAATGTATGTGAGGTTATGGCCTTGCATTAGATCTGTCGCTCTGTCCATTGCTAAATCACAGTCTCCCCTCACCATTATATCTGTTTCCCCTGTAATCATATCCAACAAATTCCTGAGAGGGTTTGTGGAACAACTCCGATCAGTCCTTATCTGGTACATATATATTTGCCAACAATATCTCCCCCTTAGAAGTATCCACTCTGGCCAGGACCCATCTCCTTTCCTTGTCCGCTCTTTGCTCCAGCAATTTCCACTTTAGTTTTTTGTGACAAAGTATAGACACTCCCCTTTTGGCTTTATCTGCTGTGCTATGGACCTCCCAGTCCACCCACTCCTTGACCAGTTTTTTTGCTTCTACATGATTCAGTTTTGTTTCCTGCAGAAAGGCTATTTGTGATTTCAGATTCTTTATCCAGGCAAGAATTTTTTTTCTTTTAGTAAGTGAGTTTAGGCCCCTCATATTCCATGAGGTGGCCGTTAATACATCATTACTAGCCATGTGTGAGTCCTGAGGTTTTGTTCTGTTCTATACCTACTGCCATTTGCGGTCAGTGCCTTTGAGCAGGAAAATATCTATTTGTTCCCCCCCATCCATTCTCCCTTTTGCCCCTCCTCGTTCCCAAGTAGCCACCTTTCAGCCTTCGATAGTCAGTAACACTGCTGTAGCCTGTTATTTGTGTCTCTATCGTATTCTTTTCTCCCTTTATGCAACTGGTCCTTTTGCCCCCCAGCTAGGTCCCTCCTTTGTTGGTTTCTGTGTTTTATTGGGTTAGACCTTCTTTCTGGACCTACTGCGATTTGAATCACACATTGGTGTATATACCTTCTGGTATGAGTATTTCCATTAACCACAGGCATAACTGTACATTTCTCATCACCTCTTCTCCTACCTAAGGGGTCACCCCTTAACAACCTGGCCACTAATTTCTTTGTCAGCCCAAGGTTTGGAGAGCCCCACTTGGGTGTGGATCTTGGAATTTCGCTTCCCACAATTGGTTGTTATTTGCCTTAAGTGTCAATCTGCTTTTGTACAACTAAATAACTTTGAGACCTAGGATCCCCATTAACAGTCAACAGCAGTTGATTTTTAATGTCATCATATGGCTTTCTATCAGCCGTTCTTCATCTTTTCCCCCCTTTACCTTGAGCAGATGCCTAGGTGCACAGCATTCGAAATCCATTGGATGGTGGGGTGGTGGGGTGGGAGGTGCCTTACGTACCTCAATCCCCGAGCAGCTATACTTGTATAGGCCAAGGGGGGGAAGGCAAGCCACACCACTCTCTATTCCTCCAGTCACCTCCCTATCCCTTTTTCACTGCTTATTGAATATTCCTTGGTTGCTCCACATATCGTGGGAGACTGTTATCTGCAGCACCTTTAAAAGATCATCTTCTGCATAGTCTTCCGGTTGGCCCCTCCTACCTCCCATTCGCATCTTTGTATTGTCAGGAGTTCTTCTCCCCAGGAAGGGATGCTACGCATTCTTCAATTACCCCTGGCTTTCCCCCAAGGTAAGAGTATTGAACTGCTTCTATTCATTGAAAAGAGAGAAAAAAAACCTGAGAGCTTTACCCTGACTTTACGCACTGCTGTTAGGCTCTTAGCAAATATACAAGTGTCCCTGCTCACCTGGTCATTTCTAGTCAGGCTTAGCATTCTTCTGCTGAGGCAGGCACCTCTTTCTTGGGTGCACAAATCCACAGTGCCCATTCATCTGCCTCCCTCCCCTTACTTTAGAGTGGAAGCCATAATTCCCCCCACCTAGGGTGTTAAATTCTTATATCACGGGACAAGGTTGGCTTTGTTGCTATCAGCTATCCTGCAGCACTGTTTACTATGGTACATAGATTCTATAATGCTCCAGGAATTATGTCCCTACATTTCCAACTGGCAAAACTATTTCACATTTCTTGAACCCATTCTCGTACATGCAGTAAGTCACTTTTTGGGCACCATAGGTATGCAAGTGTTTTTCTCACTTCAGCACCTCTTTAACCTGTATTTAGGGGACCTGTACCTATAAAACATAAACCTTGGCGTTAATTTTGCAAAACTGTAGTGGCCGCTGTGATATTCATATCTAAAGCAGCTGTATATATGTACAAGGTTGCAGCCACTTTACTGGGTCAGATAGGGCAGTGCGGTTCAATAGCAATACAGCATCTTCCCACTTAGGACCTTTTGCAGCAGAGAAATCATGAGCATTGGTAGGCAGCAACCTATTGTTATCAGTCTCTTACCCCCTTTACCCAACCAAGTGGCTCCTTTGTACCAGGATTATTAGAGGGCTGGAGATTGTCTTACCCAGGTATGTGAACTGGTGCATTCAGTCCCCATCACCAGCTCAATACCTCTCTGCTGCTTCCACCTGCTGCTGAACAGTACCTGTCTCTCACGTGAACTGGTGAAATTGTTTTTCAGCCCTGCATGACAGTCAATGGAACTGTATTTCTCCCAGCCTCCCCCACACATTCCGCCCACTCTTGACACAGGGGAGCCCAGTCAATTAGCAAGTCCTGTTCTGTTGAAGCCTCTTACAGTGGTTGCGCTTTTGCACCAGACATGTCAATGGCTGGCATTATCTCCACCAGTGGTTCGTAGTGGTTTGTAAGTTTCACTGGAGTGTCGGCTGGGGAGTTTGTGCTGGCATCTAACAGGTTTTGCAACCTCTGGTGACTTCTGGAACTGTTCCTCCTCGCATTTTTTTTTTCTTTGTGGCATTTCTGTCAGATTTTTTGGGCCTCCCTCTCAGCACCCTTTGCCATTCTTCTTCCTGCTCTTTCTCTTGCTGTGAGCCATACTGTGTCTCCATGGTCTCCTCCGATGCAAACTTGGGGGGCGGAGCTTGGCATCTAAAATGGTGGCAAGTTAATTTTCATAGAGCAGACCTAGGAAAACCCCTATACAACCAGCCAAAAATTCTGCATACAGCAGAAGTTTAAAATACAGATATTCTGAAACTGCAATTCCAGTGCTTCACAAAGAGACATCTCACCCCATAATCAGATGGGGCATTGCTGAGAAATGTCAAGGTTGACCAGCTTGTTCAAACTTGACGTTCCTCAGCATGGCACTAGACATTGAAAAAATAACAGCCATGCTTAGCAAGGTTTTGCAAGATATGGCAGAACTAAAACTTACAACAAATGAGGACCTGAGGGGGCTAGTGACCAGAGTGGAGGGAACAGAAAAGGTGGTTAAACAGCATTCTGCACAACTGTCCCCAGGGGCATAGCTACAAGGGTGCAGGGGGTGCAGTGGCACCTGGGTCCATGAGGTTTGAGGGGCCCAAATCATAACTTTGATGTTTATTCAAAATTGGGGAGGGGCCCTGTAACCTCACCTTGCACCCAGGCCCTCGGGGAATTTGCTACACTACTGACTGTCCCAGCATGAAGGGTACCTCAGAGAGCACCAAGGATAGATCCAGTACTTGCACACAAAGGTGAATGACATGAAAAATCAAGCCAGAAGGAAGAACGTTTGAATAACTGGCATCCCTGATGGTATGGAGAGAAGGGACATGATATACTTTTTGGAAAATGCTCTGCCTGGTATGCTATGACTCAATAATGAACCACCTCCTGAGTTTAAAAGGGCACACTACACACTGGCCCCAAAACCCAGACCGGGGGACCGTCCTTGTCCCATGCTTTGTAAATTCTTGAGGTACTCAGTCAAAGGACGATATCTGAGGGTAGCGAGGGAGCTGAAAGAGGTTGAACGGCAGGGCTGCTCTGTACAGTTGTTTCAAGATTACTCCCCTGAACTAGCAAAAAAAGAAGGGCATACGTGGTGGTGAAACAACAGTTGTACAAGATGAACATTTCTGCATCCTTAAGATACCCAGCGATGCTGCAGATACAATACAAAGGGGAATATCTAATGTTTAATATGCCTGGTGATGTTGAACAGTTTTTGCAGAGCATTCAGAGGGAAGAGAAGGTGTCATGGCAGCCCCCAAGTCCACCAGGAGGCATCACATGGCAGAACATGGTGTTATTACCTATTATATCAAAAATAATGGAAAGAATTGTTCACACCCAGTTAATGAGTTATTTAGAAAAACATAATAAACTAACAAAATTCCAATATGGATTTAGGAAGGGACTGTCCATGGACACCATGCTCATGGACTTTGTTAATTTAATGGCAAGTCCTCTTGGAGAGTCATGAGCTGTGGGCACAGTGTTTGTGGACTTGTCAAAAGCGTTTGACTTAGTAAACCACATCATATTGTTAGACAGACTCAGTGAGATGGGAGTTGCTGAAGAGCCCTTAAACTGGTTCCGCTCCTATTTTTTTTTTCAGACAGACACCAGCTGGTAACAGTAGGGGGTATAAGATCTGAACTGGTTAGGGTAACATGAGGGGCTCCCCAGGGATGAATCTTGGGGTCCCTACTGTTCTTTATATACATGAATGAACTCCCAAATCATAGAAATGAAATCGATATAAGATTATAAACGAATGACACTGTGTTGGTGTCAGAAGGAACAGACCTAGGAGAAGTTGAGCAACACCTACAAAGTGACTTCAATATATTAAAAACCTGATTTACATCTTCCAAATTACTTCTACATACCAAAAAGATGCAATCCATGTTTTTCAGTCAACCTCGAATAAATGAAACTAGACTAATAAACAAGCTGCAAATCAAAACAATAAATGGACAAGTCTTACCCAGGCTGCTTCTTACAAATATCTAGGAATTCAAATAGACCAACATCTATCCTTTGAAGAACATATACGAAGGAGAGACTAAAGGAGCTTAATAGGTATACCCTCGAGGAAAGGAGGGACAGGGGGTACATGATAGAAACGTTCAAGTACCTCAAGGGAATCAACAAAGTCCAAGAGGGTAGCATCTTTCCGAAAAAGAGATGTGCAAGAACAAGGGGGCACAATTTGAAGATAGAGGGGGGATGGCTCAGGGGCAACATGAGGAAATATTTTTTTCATGGACGGGGTGGTGGACGCATGGAACAGCCTTCCTGAGGAGGTTGTGGAATCAAAAACAGTGGGGGGAATTTAAGAATGCATGGGACAGACATAAGGCAATTAGTGTGGGAAGTAGGAGGAAGTAAGCTGTTGGTTAACCGGGATCTGCAGCTTATCCAATAGGTAGGTAAATGGGAAGACTGGGTGGGCCAAGTGGTGCTTATCTGCCATCAAAGTCTATGTTTCTATATATATAAGCCTAGTAACAAAAAAATACATTCCAGAATAGGCGCTATGAGAAGAGTATCAAATTGCTTAACAAAAGTAAAATCGTTTAACCGTAGCAAATCAACTTATTCTTCCAATAATGGACTATGGGTGTTATGTCTTTAGTGGAGCAAATAAAACAGCGCTTCAGAGATTGAACAATATATACCACAGATCAGCAAGATTTGTGCTAAAAAACAAGTATGATACCCATCATTGCTATACATATAAACATCTTGATTGGGTCTCTTTAGCCCAAAAAAAGGGATAGGGCCTGGACCTTATTATTATATAGGGCGTTCAAATGTGAAAAACTCATGAGTCTTTAGGAAAAACTGGACAGCCCAAATCATCACTTTCAGTTGAGAAGGAACACATCAAGAGAAATAGTTGTACCAAAAATAAGGAATAATTTCGCAAAACTTACATTTAAATATAAAGCTGCCATAACATGGAATAAAGTACAACCCCAAATACAAACACTAGAAATGACTGTTCTGTCATTTAAGTCAGAGATGGAAAAAACCTCAATGCATATCTATATTTGTAATGTTTGATTAAAGGTCAAAAGACGAAAAGCATTTTTGACTCTGTTTAAGGTGACTATGTTTATACCATGAGCCTTGACTGTTGTCCAATGTTGTAAAATTGTCTGTTGTAAACTGACTACTGTAAAGGTTTACCATTACATTTTATGTAATGTTATTTTATGTGTATTTTAGAAACCTTGAGTGTGTAAACTGTGATAATTGGAAATGCCAACAGGAGAACATTGTAAACAGGGCATGTTTGCCCTGTGGTGAAATTGTTAAATCAATGTGTGCCTGTATAAATAGAAATGTTTTACTACTACTACTACTACATGAATCTGCAAATATTATTCTCTTTTTAACCGGATTTGACTTGAAAAGAAAAAAAAATAAGACACAATTACTTGTTTATTAATTGCAAAAACACATAGGTGGACAACAGTGTTAAAACATGCATAACTTGAAAGAGTATTTTCCTTTTTTTGATTTTATCAAATCATGGGAGGATGGTGCGGTACCTGAGGAATGGAGGAAGGTGGATGTAATTCCCCTCCACAAAAGTGGGAGCACGGCAGAGGCAGGAAACTACAGACCTGTTAGTTTGACCTCAGTGGTCGGGAAAATTATGGAATCACTCCTGAAAGAAAGAATTGTTGAGTACCTAGAGGTCAGCAGGGCACAGGACCCAAGGCAGCATGGATTCACAGCGGGAAGGTCATGTCAGACAAATCTAATAGATTTCTTTGACTGGGTGACCAAAGTAGTGGACCAGGAAGGGGCTCTGGATGTGACCTACCTAGACTTTAACGAGGCATTTGGCACAGTCCCACACAAAACATTAATAAACAAGTTAGCCAGCCTGGGAGTGGGTCCCAGGGTGGCAGCCTGGGTAAAAAAATTGGCTGGACAACAGGACGCAGAGGGTAATAGTAAATGGAGTCCACTCCAAGGAAAGGGGGGTTACTAGTGGGGTAACACAGGGTTCAGTAATGGGACCGATCCTCTTTAGTGTCTCCATAGGTGATGTTGCAGAGGGGCTGGAAGGAAATGTATGCCTCTTTGCAGACGACACAAAGATCTGCAACAGGGTTGATACACAAGGGGGTGGAAAGGATGAGAAGGGACTTGGCAAGATTGGAGGAATGGTCAAAAGTATGGCAGCTTAGATTCAATGCAAAGAAGTGCAAAGTAATGCACCTGGGAAACAAAAACCCTGGGGAAGAGTACATAGTGTGGGGGAGGTACTAACAACAGCAACAATGGAATGGGATCTGTGGGTAGTCATATCAGACAACCTAAAGGTAGGCAAGCAATGTGAGATGGCAGTAAGGAGGGCTGGAGGATACTGGGATGCATAGAGAAAGGCATCACCAGTAGAAAACAGGAAGTTGTTATCCCTCTGCACAGACAGTTGGTGAGACCCCATCTGGAATACTGTTTTCAGTTCTGGAGACCCCATCTCCACAAGGACATGGACAGGATGGAGGCAGTTCAGAAGAGAGCAACTAAAATGGTGCAGGGTCTGCACCAGAAGCCATAAGAAGAGAGATTAAAGCAGCTTAAAGGATACCTAAACAACATTTTGACAACAAACTATTCAAAAATATGACTCCGTAGGTGACTAAAGGAAAGGCTACTGTATTCATTAATGCTAAAACTACATTTATGTAATTTACGTAAATGTGGTTCCAGAGCATTTGAAAACTGCAAAGTCAGCCTTCCAATTGCAAAAAAACTCTCTTACCTGCTTCCTAAAATGGCCACCAAATGTGTTACATGATGACATCATTGGAGCCGAAGTCAGAGAGATATATTGCTCTCTATAGTGCTAACTGTTCTTTTTTCCCTTTGCATAGAATTGTTTCACCCAAATGGTCAAAACCATGTACATTGTTTTGTATAATACACATGTTAGGCTATGGTTCTGTTCATTTTGTTTACTTTAACATGTTAAAATTGTGTTTTAATCCAACCGACTTTCTTTGTGGCAAACCACAGTGCAGTACAAATCTTGTATGACCTGGTGGTTTAGTGGTTATGGCAGATCCAGATTGCTACAATGGGGGTGCTGGGTTGGAGTGCATACTTAATATGCACTTTTTAACATGTATATCAAACGTTTATATTTTCTGCTATTATTCTTTTCTAGTAAGTTTTTGACAGAACCTACAAATGTAATCCATAGTTTGAATGTAAACATTTGTACAATCAATAAATCAGACTTCTTCAACAAAGTGAAATGCAGCAGCAGCAGCAAGCAAGTACGTTACTATGGGGGGGTTGCAGCCACACTCTTCACCACCCCCTAGATCCATCACTATTTTGCAGTAAAGTTCTTGTGCAGTCCAATGTTAGAGTTCATACTTTCTCGAAAATCAAATATATTCAAATTGTTGTTGCTGGTATACCTTCTTCTGCATTATTACAAGGTGTGCCTACAGGTGTGTGCTAACAGATTACTGCTGTAATCTTCTGATTCAAATTGTCTTTTGCAAGGTATATCTTCTGTTACTGCTTTATTTTTCTCTGGAGCAAAGTGTTTCTTACAGGGTATATCTTCTCTGAAATTACTGTATTACAGGTGGAGCTTACATGTTTGTGACTTTTTTATCATTGGGCTAAGCAAAATTACTGTTTGACACTGTGTTTTATTTTATTCTTGTTTGTTGAAAAGGTTTGTTGTCTCAGAGGTGTTTCAGTCTCCTTCTCACATTGAAGGAGCTAATTGCTTTCCTCCCACAGCTCTTCCAAAGGATTAGGTGTGTATGTGGGGGTGGAGCTGGTAAACTGTCAGTAATTTCCAACAGAAAGAAGGGTTAAAAGTCAGGTTAGTTGATATCTTGGAGGTAGAAGACTTGGTTTGCTGGCCAAGGCACCTAGCTTCACCTGAGCTCTTTCCTTCTAAGACTGCTTGAAAGGCAGAGTAGAGAAACTTGCCAGAGCAAGGGAGAAGGATTAAGACTTAGTTTGGCTAAGCAGATTTACTGTGTGGTGGTGTTTTTATATTTTACTCACAGGGATTGCTACTGTTTGTTGCTAACATTTCATTGCTTTATTTTTTCTCTGATTCAAATTGTTGTTGCTGGTATACCTTCTTCTGCATTATTACAAGGTGTGCCTACAGGTGTGTGCTAACAGATTACTGCTGTAATCTTCTGATTCAAATTGTCTTTTGCAAGGTATATCTTCTGTTACTGCTTTATTTTTCTCTGGAGCAAAGTGTTTCTTACAGGGTATATCTTCTCTGAAATTATTACAGGTGGTGCTTTACAGGTTTTCAGTTTATCTAACATTAGGATAAGCTTTCAGGGTTACTGCATTTATTGTTGACTGATTGTTTCTGCTCTTACCTCCTTGTTCTTTCATCCGTGGTTGTTCTTTTTAGGCAGGGGAAGGGCCCAGCCACCCACCCCCATCCCCAACCACCCCACGCTACACTCCTTTTATAGGGTACCACAGTTGTGACATTTCCTGTGGCAGAGCAGGAAGGGGCGGATCAGTGGGGCCTCCACAAGGTGATCTCATTTACAGGGGCACTAGTAATTTAACTTGTTATAACAAGTTAAACAAAGCACAATTAAACAATTACTTGCATTTTTCCTTCTTTTTTTCCTTCTAATTACTCTGACTAGGTTACAAACCCAGCAACTTATTTGGAATGGATTTCATTAACTGCAGGTACTGTGGAACAATTTTCAGAAGGACAGTCTTACAGGATTTAGGACACTGTCCTACATGCTAGGCCTTTGGAGATCTTAGGTCTCAGCTCCGGGCAGCATGGGCAGAGATTGCACACCTCAAATTTCATATTGAAGAGGAAATACATTATAAGAACCACCCGCCATTTCCCCAGCATCCAACAGAAAAACCTCGACCGCAGAGGGTAGTTGGTCCAGGAGGTTGGCAGGTGGTTAGGAGGAGAAAATCAGGTGCCCCATCACTCTCTGCTCTCCAACACATTACCTCCAAAAACCATATAAACACTACAAACAGGTATCTGCCTCTATCTCTGAAATCATATAAAGAGGCAGAAGACACTGCAGAGCAGGACACTGTGGCACAGGAGCTAGCACAACAATATTCACCCAAATCAGGAACCAAAACTAAACAAGCACAAAGGAAATCCAAAAAACTTCTGATCATAGGAGACTCCATGATTCGGGGAGTTGATAACCATCTCCAGCCAGGGGTGATGGTCAGATGTCTCCCAGGTACATCAGCATCGAGAGACACTGACCGCATTGCTAAAATTGTTCACAAAGCAGGAGAAAACATTGATGTCCTAGTACACATAGGGACTAATGATCTTGCCAACCCGGTCAGTTGTGGAGACCAAGGAACACCTGACTAGGCTGGGTGACAAACTATCATCTATTTCATCCGGCATCTCCTTCTCTGAGATCCTGCCAGTCTGGGAGAAGGGAGCAGATGGACGAAGGTCAGGAGAAGGGGAGATAGGGAGCTAAACACGTGGCTCAAGGACTGGTGCCAGGAAAAGGACACAGATTTGTAGGGAACTGGCAACAGTTCTGGGAGCGAAAGTTCTTTAAATTTGATGGACTGCATCTGACTAAAGAGGCAGTGCATTGGGGCAGAAGTTTGACGTCTTTGCAGAATATTTAAACTAGCAAATGGGGAGAGGGGTGCAGCACCACTTACGCCAAATGGGAAGAACACCCCTCCCCCCTCAGCTAGTGGTCAAACAGGAATTCAGCGTGTTTGCCGTTCATTTGCATCACCAGGTAAGAAAAAAGGTTTGTCTCCCCATGTGATGCACAGGGGTAATGCCAAACTTCACCCAACAACTAACACACCAAAATCTGGCCAATGGAAAATCATGTACACAAATGCTCACAGCCTGGGAAATAAGATCCCAGACCTGCAGGCAATAATGTCAGAGGCTAAACTGGACATAGTAGCAATTAGTGAGACGTGGTTTACCAGTAACCACACTTGGGAGACTTCAGTACCTGGCTATGTATTGTTCAGAAGAGACCGAGGTGCAAAAGGGGGAGTAGTGGCCATGTATAATGAAAATATCAAAGCTACAGAAATTCAGAATACACATAAGGAGCCAGAAGAACTGTGGGTCACCCTGGAAACAGGAAATGGGACAGCCATAAGAACTGGGGTTGTCTACAGGCCCCAGACCAGGGGAGGACATAGACACATTACTGTTAGAAGATATACAAAACATGACAGCTAAAGGGAGGTTCTGATAATGGGAGACTTCAACATGCCAGATACAGATTGGTCAATACCAGCAGGAACATCTGCCAGAACTAGACTCATAGTGGATTCCCTGCAGGAGGGCCTCAAACAACTGGTACAGCAACCCACAAGAGACAGAGCTATCCTAGATCTAGTACTGACTAACAAAGAAGGATCACAGATCTCCAGGTAGAAGGTCACCTGGGGCCAGTGACCATCACATGGTATGGTTCAATTTGGCTACTACATCTAAATCATCCCATTCCAAAGCAAAATATGGGACTTCAGAGGAGCTGACTTTGATAAGATGGCCAACAGAGTTAAGCTAGCCCTGGCAAAAAGAAACACAGGTGAGGAGGTGCAGGCAAAGTGGGCAAGCATTAAGGATGCAATACTTGAAGCAACATACCATTGTGTTAGACAGAAAAGGAAGTGCAAAAGAAGAAGGAAACCACTTTGGTTCTCAAATACAGTAGCAGAAAAGGTCAGAGCCAAAAGGCTAGCCTTCAGGAAATATAAGGGAACACAGCGGGATGAAGATAGGGAGGCATACCAAACTGCCCTAAGGGAAGCAGGTAAGGCAGTAAGGCAGGCAAGTCCCAAACTGAGGAAACACTAGCACGAACAGTAAAGAAGGTGACAAGACTTTCTATAGATACATTAGTGAAAGGAGAAAGTCCAGAGGGGATTGCTAAGCTTAATGGAGAAAAGAGAGCAAGTGAGGAGGAGGACCCTGTAAAGGCATCTATCCTAAATAGATACTTTTGCTCAGTATTTACTGAAGAGAAGGTAGGGCAGGACCCAGACTCAGCATCATGGACACAGGGGAGGGAGGTGAGCACTACTCCTTCACAAAGAAAGGGTCCTACAAGAGCTTGCTCAGCTCAGGGTGGATAAGCAATGGGACCTGATGGCATACATCCCAGGGTACTTAAGGAGCTTAAGGAGGAACTAGCAGAGCCATTAGCAGAATTGTTTAGTGAGTCTCTGAGCACAGAAGAGGTCCCAGAAGACTGGAGAAGGGCTCATGTGATCCCGCTCACAAGAGTGGTAGCAGGGAGGCGGGGAACTACAGACCGGTCAGTCTTACCTCAGTAGTGGGCAAGATTATGGAGGCACTCCTTAAGGAAAGGATAGTGCAACACCTGGAATCCATAGGGGCACAGGATCCAAGACAGCATGGGTTTACAAAGGAAGGTCCTGTCAAACTAATCTCATAGATTTCTTTGACTGGGTAACCAGAGTGGTGGACCAAGGGGGAGCAGTTGATGTCGCCTACCTTGACTTCAGCAAAGCTTTTGACACTGTTCCACATAGAAGATTGATAAATAAGCTAGGTAGGCTCGGGGTGGGTCAGAAGTTGGTCAACTGGGTGGCAAATTGGTTGACTAGCAGAAAACAGAGAGTGGTGGTAAATGGTATACAGTCAGAAGAGATGCAAGTCACAAGTGGGGTACCTCAGGGATCAGTCCTGGGGTCAGTCCTATTCAACATCTTCATTAGTGACCTCGCAGATGGACTAGAGGGTAAGGCTTGTCTGTTTGCAGATGACACCAAGATCTGCAACAGAGTAGATGATCCAGATGGGGTGGGCAGAATGAGAAGAGATCTGGATAAACTAGCAGAATGGTCAGAAGAGTGGCAACTGGGATTTAATGCAAAAGTGCAAAATCATGCACATAGGGAAGAAACCCTGAAGCCACCTATAGGCTGGGAGGGGAGTTGCTAGCAGTCACAAAGGAAGAAAGAGACTTGGGCATCATCATCACTGATGACCTAAAATCATCCAAGCAGACCTCTAAACCAGTAGGTAAGGCTAGGGGGGTGTTGGGGTGTATTAGTAGGGGTATCACAAGTCGTAAGAGGGAGGTAATAATCCCTCTGTACAAGACATTGGTTAGGCCCCATCTGGAGTACTACGTACAGTATTGGAGGCCATACCTTCAAAAGGACATTAACCAAATTGAGGCAGTCCAGAGAAGGGCAACCAAAATGGTGCAGGGACTGCATCAGAAGACATATGAGGACAGATTAACGGAGCTCAATATGTATACCCTTGAGCCAAGGAGGGAGAGAGGTGATATGATCGAGGCATTCAAACACCTTAAGGGCATAAACAAGGTGAAAGAGTCTAACATGTTTAAATATAAGAAAAATAGCAGGACAAGAGGACACAGCATGAGATTAGAGGAGGCCGATTAAGGGGAATGTGAGGAAATTCTTTTTCACAGAAAGGGTGGTAGATGCATGGAATGGCTTACCACAAGAAGTGGTGGCTATGAATACAGTGCAGGGCTTCAAACAGGCATGGGATAGGCATAAGGGAGCAATACAAATGACTATGAATAGATAGGTCACTGACAGAGCAAAGGCCAATGGCACATTTATAAGGTAGAAAAAGAAATGGGCAGACTGGATGGGCCTTGTGGTCCTTATCTGCCGTCAACTTCTATGTTTCTATGTTTCTATGTTTATATGCTTATCTTGTCTTCTTTTTCCATGGGGAAATAATAATAATAAGAATCAGCATTTATATAGTGCTTTTCATACACATTGTACCCCAATGTGCTTTACAAGCAATACTAGACTGGTAGTGAAGTGACTGAATGTGTAGCGGCAGCCATGTCATACATTAATATCCACACACATACAGCCTTGGACCATTGCATGAACTGGTTTTATGGGACAGGGAATGTTGGCCAGGACAATGGAGTCTGGTAGTGATCATGGTGCTGGCAGTCCCACATCTGATTTCTCACAGTGATCTGCTCATATTTCTCTCCTTCTGTCTTCCCCCTTCCCTGAATATAGCAGTACCTTGCAAGAGTGGCCTTCTCAGTCCCCCTCTGGTATTCATTCTTTACTGCTCCTCTTCACTCCATAAACTAGTGAGCTCATCACCCTTCTGCATCATGAATGCAAGTAGTACAGTCCCCTTTTTTTTTGACATATCAAATATAAACATATCTTTACAGTAAGTCAGGCTGGTAGCAGCAGGGAACAAGGGGAATGATGGGCTTTCCTACCCTTAAAAGATCTAGGCTACCTTTGATTAGGCACTGCTAAATGATGGGTGTGCACATCATTATGCACGTCATTTAATAGTGCCTAATCACAGGTGGCTTAGATCTTATATGGGTTGGAAAAGCTTACTTTTTCACGTGTGCCATGCTGCTATCAGCCTGGTTTACCAGATGATCATATTTATTATTAATATGTAAAAATAACACTGGAGACTGTACTAACTGCATTCATGATGTGGATGGGTAGTGAGCTCACCAGTTTTTGATGTGGGGGAGCAGGTGAGAAGAATGATTGCCAGAGAGGGACTGAAGAGGCCATTCCAGCAGGGTACTGATATATTCAGGTTAGTTGTCGACAGAAAGGAGGATGTTGAGCAGATCACTGTGAAATCTGAAATTTGGGGCTGCCAGCATTGTGATCACTACCTGACTGTGGACGAGAGCAGCCAGCAATGACAAATATGCAGAGTGGCAGGGCTGCACCTAAACTGTTACTTGAATTCAGTGTAGGGAGATTACCCTCGGGTGGGGGGGGTGTTGATGTTTGTTAGGACAGTATTGAGGGAGTTGTGTATAGCTCATTCAAGATGTGGAAGGGTGGTAGCCAGTCAACTCACATTGTGGAGCAGGGCACAGAAAAGTACTGGGGAAGAATTGCTGGGAACTGTCCTGTGGGGTTCTGCAGATCACAGGTATAGGAGTAGACTGACACTGGAAGTTGGGTGGATTTGCTCAAGGTATTAGTATGCCGCTCCTGTTAATAATATTGTTATCCATTGTAAGTGCTGCCCTTATGAGAGCATGAACAGCAGTTTTTCTGGTGGGTCATGATGCTTATTGCTTGGCCCTCCAGGAAGACCTACTGTAGCTGTTGGTTAATGAAGCATGGAAAAAACACAACAGGGGAACTGTACGTACTACCTTCACTGTGTAGAAGGATGGTGATCCACTTAATGTTTACTGTGGGAGCAGAAGTCAAACACTGAGAAAGTGGACTGGAGAGTGATTTGGGAGGCATTTTTAACAGTGCCCGCTGATGAAGCATTTCGGTATAGGTGTGCACAACTCTCTGAGGTACAAGATTACAATCTGAGGTGTGATAATTATCTTCATGAGATCGTAAGCACGTATGCAGCCCCAGGCAGTACTAAGGACAGAGTATGGATAGTGGGGTGTTCAACAGAATACAGACTAGATGCAGGGGGGGTTTTGTGGAAAAAAAAAAGCCTTACTTGAGGATTAACAGGAGAGCATGAGCTTTGGAATTGAACCAGACCAGTACTTTGCTGTGTAACCCTAGGCAAGTCATTAAACTTCCTTGTGCTCCCAGGTCACACCTGTAAATTAGCTTTCAGCTTAGTATGCCTCTCCTGGTTAACAAAAAAAACAAAACTCATGGCATCACATAACCACTAGATCATCAGGTATTTGAAGTGTCGTACTGTATTGCGATTTGCCAAAGAGAAAGTCAGTTGGATTGCAAAACATTTTCAGCAAGTTAAAGTAAACAAAATCATAGCTCAACATGTGTGCTGATTAAAATAATCCACAAGTTAACACATGGTGTTGATCATTCTGGTACAACAATTCAAAACAAAGAGGGAATGAAGAACTAGTTAGCACTATAGTAATATATGTGGATCTCTGTCTCTGGCTCTGATGATGTCATCATGTCTCATCACTTAACACATTTGGCAGACATCTTAGGGATAAACCAAGGCTGCTTTTTGAAAGATAAAGGCTCATGTTTACATTTTTCAAAAGCTGTGAAACTGCATTTATGTCATTTATATAAATACAGTTTTGGGATAAATGTAAACAGCATTCTTTACTTTACCTTGCTGTGAAGCCAGATTTTGGAGTTTGCAGTTTTAAAAAACTGCTTATTTAGGTACCCTTTAATATGTATACCCTAGAGGAAAGGAGGGAGAGGGGGAACATAATAGAAACATTCACGTACCTCAAGGAAATCAACAAAGTCCAAGAGGGTAGCATCTTTCAGAAAAAGAGATGTGCAAGAACAAGGAGGCACAATTTGAAGATAGAGGGGGGACAGCTCAGGGGCAACGTGAGGAAGTATTTTTTCACAGAGAGGGTGGTGGACACATGGACAGCCCTCCAGAGGAGGTTGTGGGGTCAAAAACAGTGGGGAAATTCAAGAATGCATTGGACAGACAGTCAATTCTAGTGGAGGGTAGGGGGAAGTAGGCTGTTGGTTAACTAGGATCTGCAGCTTATCCGAAAGGTAGGGAAATGGGCAGACTGGGTGGGCCAAGCAGTCCTTATCTGCCGTCAAAGTCTATGTTTCTATATTTCTATTAAGTTAAAAGTATAACAGCTTCTTACTGAAATACTTTGGAATGAATGGGATTTTCTAACAAAACAATACAAGAATTCTATTGAATTATTTTTACTAACAGTTTGAAATGTAAAGGTGATAACTCACTAGTTTCAATGCACATGCAAAACAATTATTATAAATGTAGGAAGTGTTGTAATAACACCTGAAAACACACTTAATGAAACAGACAACTTCCTATTTAACCTATTGGATTATCTGCCGTCAAAGCAGGGCCAAGACTGTGGCGGCATCATTGCCTGTCAGAAGCCTAAAACACATGGCTGCCCCCAGCCCTTAATTACAGGCTGATTTACATATGAATAAGTCTGGACTGCTAACATTTACAGGTAAACACAATATCTCACTCAAAGTAGCTTTTTCTGGGCTTTCAGACATTAAGAAATCCTGCAAAAAATGGAGACCCCTCCATGACAGTTACAGGGGCTAGTATGAACAGTGAAAATAAACTAAAGCAAGCACATATATCTTCAACAGCTACATAAAAAGAGCTGACTGTTGACAAGAAGCAAATAACATTTACAAGATATCAGGGTATAGTACTCCTTTAAGTCTGATATTTATAGCTGTTTTCAGTTTATCTTTAATTTAACTGACTATATAGATACTTGAACTAGCACCATTTCTACAAATAAGGGCCAATACCTTGCTTTTCTGATACCTGCCTCATTTAACTCAAAAATCATGATATAGAATTGTGATAACAATTGAAGAACTAAGCGGGCACTTTTACAGAACTGATTTTGAAACACTGAGCACTGAAAGAGTTAGCTCTTCCCCTGCTACTCTGGCCTCGCTATCGAACATCTCTGTGAATGGGCATTAACTCTCCCGGGAAGGTCAGACTGCATTTTAACTTCAACACTGACATTAACCTACAATAACAGAACACCAGAACAAGATAACATCCAGATTTAGAAGAAAGAAAAGTGGTGACTGGGGTGAGAGTCTATGTGAACTGGCTGTAAACAACCTTAGTGACTCCCAATAGAAAAAGAGTAGAAGCAAAACAAACAGCAATATCTAACATGTTTTCTCCTAGCATGAAGTTCTGCTTTAACTCTTTCAATATGGCAAGTCCCTTGTGGGAATCCCCTGCAAATCACGAGTGTATGATCGTGTCCTCTGTTAGTGGCAGCGAAGCAGCATTTGATGTGCAACAGTGCAGCTGGAGCCACAGAGAAACACCGTGCTGGTGGGCAGCAAGGTGGGCTCAGTGAACCCAAGGTAGGCCCCTACATGCTGGGGTGGTTACACTCGCCTCCTGCTGAATACTTGTGTTCACATCAAGGTTAATCACAGAGTCCACCTATAAATCAAACATATTTACACTGCTTCCCACTATTTAGACACATTATTCCCTACTAAACAATTTTCTTTAAAGATTTTATTTCAGTGTGTATATTTAGTGCTTGTGAAAGGTGCTGTATTAACAATTGGAACCTGAAGTCATCTGCTTATCCACAGTGAAAGCTTACCCACACTGCCTCAACCCTGCCGTAGAGGGACTACCATGTAGGCAACAGTGTAGTTCAGACTCCATGTCCATTCAATCCTTGGCCTCTCATGTGAGTCTGACAACAAGGGTACCAGTTAGTGTCAATTGTGTTGGTGGTTTTATGATGTGGACACCAGCCCACTGGGAACTGGAATAAGACCACCACAACTCATTTCACATAGGCCACCTGAACAACCCTCCAGTGATAATGGCTTTGGGACACAACCAACCTGTGTTGAATTTGAACCCGCTTTCTAAACGATTTTCAATGAAGCAACAACAGTCTGCCTAAACAAAAGCTTCTATCTCAGCATTATTTTAATAGTAACAGAACAGTAACAGCAATATAAACTCTGGGGCACTGGGGAATCTAAAAACAAGGTTTAAATATACCCAACAGGTTGTCCATGTCAGTTGTTTGCAGTTTTAATTAATTGTCACTGTACGCTGTATTGTTTAACTTTTTAATTTTATGTTCTTTGTTTATTATCTCCTGTGGTTCTGTGTGCAATTTGTTGGATAACAGGAAACCATTGCAAATGAGCTCTCGCTCAATTGGTGTTGTGTTACCATAATGCTTCCTGTCTTAAACAAAAATCTTGAATCTTCTAAACAGGCTGCCTAGACACATAGGGCCCGATTCTCGAACAGGGCTGCATTCAGCACAAGCTGCGGCAAACAACAGCTTGTGCCAAAGCCCCATGCGCCAGGGACCCTGCACCAGATTCTGGTACAGGAGGGGTCCTGGTGCCTAAGACCCAACACTATGGTGAATCCCAGCACATGTAAACCGCATGGCACACAGGAGGGTTCACCGCAAGCCCCTTGAACCGTCGGCTGCACAGTCCATCCAATTAGGGACCGGCAGCAGAGGTGTGTGGAGGGCTGTGCCAGTCCCCTGCTCTGTCTGGGGGGGCACTACCTGCATGGGTGGGGGCACGGGCACCAGTGGGAGGGTTGGTGGCATTTGTCCTGGTACTAACTGGGACACCGGGATCTGGAGGGGGGGCACTACCAACATGCTGAGGGGCACATTGAGGATCAGGTGAGCGCTAATGCCCTGGTTACCCTATGGGGACACAACCTGGATGGGGTCCACTATGTGGCACTTGTGGGGCACAGTGGGGTTGGGGAAGTGGGACACGCCACACTACCCATAGGACAGTTCACCTAGGGGAGCGATGTCTAAGTCCCCTTATGCCAGCCCTGGCTGGTCTAAGGGGACTTAGAATTTCTCCCACTGGGTGCTGTCTGTGAATAGCAAGCTGCAGCTTGCGTCAGCGCTGTCCACCTAGCGCCATGTCACAGGGCAGTGCAGGGTGCAGGGCTGGCACAAGCCCTGTTTGGGGCAGGCAACCTTTGTGTATTGTGTGGAGGCAGCCCTGGATGCAAGGTGCACCTTGCACCATATCTGTTTGGTGCAAGCACCTTGCATCAGACGCAGGGCTTTGAGAATCGGGCCCATACAGTTCTAGCTAAGCTAAGCAGTCAGCAATAAGGAAAAAAACAGATATTGTGTCTATAAAAAAGATTTTCTGTCCCAGTAGCTGGTGTAGAGAGGCCCCTTTAACAGACTTTATCTACAGCCTTTGGTGCTTGGCATTGAGCATAGCTGAAGGAAATATGAGGCAACATTCTAGGGCTGACATAAATACCTCTGTGTACTACATGCAGGTGGAGTGGATCAGTGGGGGCACCAGAAGAGTCATAAGCAAGGCCCCCTGTTTTCTGTGGTTCTGCGACATGTGGCAGCAATACTTATGAGCTCTCTTACTCCAGAGACCACTTCCACCAACTCACATAATCAGGGCTCCTTCTCTTCCTCCCCTATAACTTTCAAACAGGTTAAGGACCTACTCATAAAACTTGATACTAAAAGGAGCACAGGCACAGATGGAATAGATCCCCCATTCCTAGAACTAGGCCATTATTTTCTAACCGCTCCAATAACACACCTATTTAATTTGTCACTTGCTTCCAGTACAGTCCCTCCTTCCTGGAAAATAGCTCATATACTGCCCCTATTCCAATCTGGAGATCCATGTGACCTAAATTATTGTAGGCCCATTTCTATCCTGCCTGTACCCTCCAAACCTTTGGAGAAACTAGTAAATACCCAACTAAGATACTACCTTGAAAACTCTACACTTCTCAATCCACTGCAATCTGGATTTAGGCAAAATAATAGCACAGTTTCTGCCCTTGCAAAAGTATAGCAATGTAATCCCAATTTTTAGCTTACTGGAATGGCTGTTCAGTATTCTACACAGACCCTTCTCCCGACTTGCACCCAGAATATACACCGATGCATCTCCAACACATGGCTATGCTGCTGTCTTTGAGCAGTCCTGGATTGCTGCTCCCTGGCCTCCAGAAATTACAACACTTTGTGATTTTTCATCTACATCTCCTCTCTTTGAGATTTACCCAATCGTAGCAGCTGCCTTAGTATGGGGTCATCGCTGGTCCCTTCAGACAGTTTCCACCTTTTCTGATAATCATCTCAAAGTGAATATCACCAACAAAGGCAGGTCTTAATCCTTTTTCATCGTGCTGTTCATGCAGAGATTGACCTGGCTTTCTCTTTAGCACAGTTTTACACTGCAATGTTTTAATATACTAGGCCATAAGCCAGCCCAGTGGCACTGAGGGTTGAGGCGCTGGACACCACACCTCGCGCCACACCAGTGACCCAGGTTCGGAAGCGAGCTCGGGTGCCGGGGGTCGGCAAGGGTGGGAAGGGATCGAGCATCCTCAGGACAGTTCTCCCTTCCGGGGGGGGGAGGGCATTGGGGATGTCCAATGTCCCAGTGACCCCAGGTGGAGACCAGGGGTGCTGCAGAATCACAGACCAAATTGTGTGGGCGAGCATGGTAGATGCTGGCAGAGTTGCCATGCGCCATGGTGTCACTGCACGCCATGCTCAGGGGAGCATACATCATGGAAAAACAAACTTCGGGGCTGGATAGGCAATTGCATCCCAGTGCCTGGCCGCCACACACCCGATAATGGGCCTCTGCATCTGCCCCTTGATTTCCTCACAGGCTTTGGCCCAGGGGGGCCCATGTGGAGGCCTAATGACTTTGAAGAGGCAGGTGGTCACAGTGGGCAGTAGAGCGGCGGGTGAGTGGACTGCCTGAGACAGTTCCGGTCCCCGCAGGAGATAAAATAGAAATGGAAAAAATATATATATATATATATACACACACCAGGCCATGCAAATGCAACTGATGTGTTATCTCTATCCCAATTTCAGACCTTTCATCACCTCTATCCTTCAGCAGACTCAGTCATGACTCCACCTCCTTCATTCAGCAACCTCATAATGATTTAGAATTTTATCACCAGCAAACCAACGCCATCATGTGGGCCACCCTAGCTCCAGCCACCAAAGCTACTTATACTACAGCATGGAAAAAGTATTCCTCATTGTGCGCATTGCAGTCCTCCCAGAATACTTCTGCTCATGTAAAACATGTACTCACATTTCTAACTTTTTGCCTTCAAGCCTTGAAACTATCATATGGAACTATTAAGCAATACCTATCAGGTATCCAGTTCTTTTCCTCACAGTCTACTCCATCCTCACCTTCACTGTTTCCCAACCCTTCAGTTAAACTTCTTCTGCTGGGTATCCAAAGAATATGAAGCTCCAAAACCCCTCGCCATGTCCCCATAGATGGCTCCAAAATGAGAAATATGTTGTATTTACTGAACTCAAATCCATTTGATTCTATCTCAAACATCATGCTTTATTCCATTATTTTTCTAGCCTTTTATGGATTCCTGCATCCTGGAGAATTCATTGTCTCATCATCCTTCTCTGCTAACTTTCTTAAGATCGCCAATTTACAGAAAAGAGCTGATCATTATATCCTGTCACTACCTTCTTCAAAGACTGACAGATTACATAAAGGAGTTCAAATAACCCATTACCCATCCTGTAATAATTGGTGTCCAGTAGCTCATTTAGACAAACTCATGCTCTTCTACTCATGCTCAGATCCATCACATCCTCTGTTGACCTCCGATAATCAATCACCTATGACCACAAAATGGTTCCTGGATCATGTTAGAACCCTTCTTCAGTGGCATGGATTTAATCCATATTCATTTTCAGGACATTCATTCAGGATTGGAGCAGCTTCTTTAGCATCAAGAAATAACATTCCTGCACACATCATCAAGAGACTCGGAAGATGGACTTCAACAGCCTTTGAGTCCTACATTCCTAACCCAGAAGCAGAAATCAGACAAGCATTTAGGATCATCTCCTCTTAGCTTTCCCAGATGATGAGCAGGTCAGTAGCCATGGGTCCTCAGAGGTTTTCTCCACAGGGTTTTTTCCCTCTCCTGAGTGCTACTGGTCACACTCTCCATGAGTTGGAGGAAGTAATCTTTTTGGGCCTTCTATTCCCTACATGCTACCCGGCATATCTACCAAGGGTGGGACTAGAGAAAGGCCAAAGTCTTACAGTATACATAAGCACTACTCTAGTCACCAAAAATTGAATGAGAGGGCTGAAGCCTGAGGTTCAATTTGGGGGGGGAAAGTTCCTCCCACATTCCAAATAAAATCCAGCCTCTCCCAGCAGCCCATGTTTAATGTGTTTTGAAGCAACCACCATCCTCCTCCTTCGGCATTCTGCTCACCCTTGGTGCTTGGCCCTCTATTCCCTACATGCTATCCGGCTTATCCACCAAGGGTGGGAATAGAGAATGGCCAAAGATTTACAGTATAAACAAGCACTGCTCTAGTACCCAAATGTTGAAACTAGTATATTGTTAGTCTGTACCCCTTTGTTCCATTCCCCCACGGTCACACCTGCAAACAAGCTTTGGCTCAGTGTGCCTTTCCTGGTTATCAATTTTCAAATAAATATTTGTCTTGGCATTAATGGTGGCATGACAAAACTGTATTTACATCCCATCCATAATTTATTCTACTCAGATTTGGGTATATTAAGAGCACATGACTAAGGGGAAAACATGCCCATGTCTGACAAACATACATAGAAACATAGAAGTTGACGGCAGATAAGGACCGCAAGGCCCATCCAGTCTGCCCATTTCTTTTTCTGCCTTATAAATGTGCCATCGGCCTTTGCTCTGTCAGTGACCTATCTATTCATAGTGATTTGTATTGCTCCCTTATGCCTATCCCATGCCTGTTTGAAGCCCTGCACTGTATTCATAGCCACCACTTCTTGTGGTAAGCCATTCCATGCATCTACCACCCTTTCTGTGAAAAATAATTTCCTCACATTCCCCTTAATCGGCCTCCTCTAATCTCATGCTGTGTCCTCTTGTCCTGCTATTTTTCTTATATTTAAACATGTTAGACTCTTTCACCTTGTTTATGCCTTAAGGTGTTTAAATGCCTCGATCATATCACTCTCCCTCCTTTGCTCAAGGGTATACATATTGAGCTCCGTTAATCTGTCCTCATATGTCTTCTGATGCAGTCCCTGCACCATTTTGGTTGCCTTCTCTGGACTGCCTCAATTTGGTTAATGTCCTTGTGAAGGTGTGGCCTCCAATACTGTGCAGTACTCCAGATGGGAGCCTAACCAATGTCTTGTACAGAGGATTATTACCTCCCTCTTACGACTTGTGATACCCCTACTAATACCCCTAACACCCCCTAGCCTTACCTACTGGTTTAGGGGTCTGCTTGGATGATTTTAGGTCATCAGTGATGATGATGCCCAAGTCTCTTTCTTCCTTTGTGACTGCTAGCAACTCCTCCCAGCCTATAAGTGGCTTCAGGGTTTCTCTTCCCTATGTGCATGATTTTGCACTTCTTTGCATTAAATCCCAGTTGCCACTCTTCTGACCATTTTGCTAGTTTATCAGATCTCTTCTCATTCTGCCCACCCCATCTGGATCATCTACTCTGTTGCAGATCTTGGTGTCATCTGCAAACAGACAAGCCTACCCTCTAGTCCATCTGCGAGGTCACTAATGAAGATGTTGAATAGGACTGGCCCCAGGACTGATCCCTGAGGTACCCCACTTGTGACTTGCATCTCTTCTGACTGTATACCATTTACCACCCTCTCTGTTTTCTGCCAGTCAACCAGTTTGCCACCCAGTTGACCAACTTCTGACCCACCCAGCCTACCTAGCTTATTTATCAATCTTCTATGTGGAACAGTGTCAAAAGCTTTGCTGAAGTCAAGGTAGGCGACATCAACTGCTCCCCCTTGGTCCACCACTCTGGTTACCCAGTCAAAGAAATCTATGAGATTAGTTTGACAGGACCTTCCTTTGTAAACCCATGCTGTCTTGGATCCTGTGCCCCTATGGATTCCAGGTGTTGCACTATCCTTTCCTTAAGAGTGCCTCCATAATCTTGCCCAATACTGAGGTAAGACTGACTGGTCTGTAGTTCCCGCCTCCTCCCTGCTACCACTGTTGTGGAGCGGGATCACATGAACCCTTCTCCAGTCTTCTGGGACCTCTCCTGTGCTCAGAGACTCACTAAACAATTCTGCTAATGGCTCTGCTAGTTCCTCCTTTAGCTCCTTAAGTACCCTGGGATGTATGCCATCAGGTCCCATTGCCTTATCCACCCTGAGCTTAGCAAGCTCTTGTAGGACCCTTTCTTTTGTGAAGGAGTAGTGCTCACCTCCCTCCCCCCTGTGTCCATGATGCTGAGCTGTGGGCCCTGCCCTCCTTCTCTTCAGTAAATACTGAGCAAAAGTATCTGTTTAGGATAGATGCCTTTACAGGGTCCTCCTCCTCACATGCTCCCTTTTCTCCATTAAACAGCAATACCCCTCTGGACTTTCTCCTTTCACTAATGTATCTATAGAAAGTCTTGTCACCTTCTTTTACTGTTAGGTGCTAGTGTTTCCTCAGTTTGGGACTTTGCCTGCCTTGCTGCCTTCCCTGCTTCCCTTAGGGCAGTTTGGTATACCTCCCTATCTTCATCCCGCTGTGTTCCCTTATATTTCCTGAAGGCCAGCCTTTTGGCTCTGACCTTTTCTGCTACTGTATTTGAGAACCAAAGTGGTTTCCTTCTTCTTTTGCACTTCCTTTTCTGTCTAACACAATGGGATGTTGCTTCAAATATTGTATCCTTAATGCTTGCCCACTTTGCCTGTACCTCCTCACCTGTGTTTCTTTTTGTCAGGGCTAGCTTAACTCTGTTGGCCATCTTATCAAAGTCAGCTCCTCTGAAGTCCCATATTTTTATATTTGCATCCTCAGTAAGCGATGTTCATTAATGTTTGTTATACGGTGGGATAACAGATGGACACAACACTTGATATAAGGTACAACCCACTTGACTTCATGAGATGCTTATTTTTTAAGATTTCAAAAGGAACAAATAAACCAAAACAAATACTGCAATAACTCTTACACAGAAAGTAAAGGTTCAAAATTAGTAATAAACCTTAAAAACTTGAGTGGTAAACTAACACTGTTTCCATAGTTTCAGTGTAGCAATAGGATCTCCCCTAGCCTTCACCTACACAGTCAGCTCCAACTTACTCTCTTTGTCTTCTACTCACAAGAGT
The DNA here is from genome assembly GCA_016271365.2 of Neoceratodus forsteri. Classification (NCBI taxonomy): domain Eukaryota; kingdom Metazoa; phylum Chordata; order Ceratodontiformes; family Ceratodontidae; genus Neoceratodus; species Neoceratodus forsteri. Next base: position 767,632,616 of record CM057451.1, read on the forward strand.
GCTTTATATACCCCCCGTGGTCAGGTGATCACAGTATCACACTTTTAAAAGTCTCTTATATAGCCCTCTTTTTAAATTATATAACATCTGAGGGCTTGCTAATAGTATATAAAACAAACAGAAGGTCACCCTGCAAGAAATATACGGAAAAACAGAAAATAATAGCTAAGGAAAATGTGAAACTTTCCATTCCATTTTGATTGACAGGTTCAGGCATATAAAGTTGGCCCACTAGGGGTCACTGATTTCCTAAAGGAAACCTATCCTGTCAGTTCTCTATGGACTGGACACAGGTAAGCACATACAACTTGTTTATCCTGCTCTGCTTAAGCACACAATGCCTGCATAAGCAATTTACCCGATTTGGAGGGGAAGCCAAAAAGATAGAAGAATAATCAAAGAGACCACAGGACTTTACTGTGGCTTTTAACATGAATTTATGTGTTTTAAGCCAGCTTTATTCATACATGAATTGTATTTATATAGCCTTAAGTGTCCTAGAAAACAAGCAGCTACAGGCTGCTGTACAGTAGTACTATATGAGCTGTAAAAGACCACAGAAGAAAAGCTCCTTATCTTTTTCCAATGGCTGCAAAGTGTAGCCGTGGCTTTACTTTTCAGATTGGCCCTGTGCCAAGGGCCAGTTTCCTCGACACACAGGTACCCTCACAGAAGCTCATTAAAGAGTGACCTGTGTTCAAGAAGGCTCAGGAATTGTTTATTGTACAGAGGCAGCCTGGCTGTACTGCATTAATTTCTCTGCCAGGCTGGCAAAATACTGCTAAACAGGGAACTAGGAGGGACAGCGTGCTGTGCTTTCAGACACAAGCGCATAGGCACCTCTCCTCTGTCCCAATATAATTGCCCTATTCTGGGCAGAGTTCCTTTTGGGTGGCCAATGCCACGGAACAGTTCCAGAGGGGCCACTATCTCAACATTGGGGCAAGCCGCATGCTGAATGTACTGAAAAAGCTGCATCTTGCGTTTGTGGCTCAGTCTCCAGTCTAGCGGCTCCTCTCTTTTATAATTGCCACAGTTTGTGACTTTTGGAGCAGTGCAGGAGAGCGAGAGGGAGTGATTTTATAGTGCTACTGTACCTACCCTCACCTCTACAAGTCATGTGCTCCTCTAACCTCGGGGCACCTTTTTCAGGAAAAATGGGGTGAGTTGCAGACGGTGCATTATAACACCATATTTTGTAAGGGCAGCTCACCCCCACAGAGGCAAACAGTTTATTTTCTTATACTATGTGGCAGAAAGCCACCGGATGACCACTAACAAGCAATATATTCATTTTAATACCTAAAAGGCTATACTAGTGGTTCTTTCTCCTATTATATAACATTACTATAATCAATTCATTGTGACAGAGCAGCAGGAGAAAGAGAAACAAAAAGGAAAAGGGGTTGCTGCATCTGTCTTCTCAGCTATGCTTGCAGAGGTTTATTTCTTATACAGTACTTTACTAGGGAAACATAGGCATTCCGAGTGAATACTCTCCACAGCCACCTTCTTTCTACAAGCTTCCCAATATCTTATCTTCAGTCCACTATCTGCACAGCCAGTGCATATTTTTCCCAATCTAAGGGAAAGGACTTTTTAACTATGGAGGTCAATGAGCACTTGACCTTCCCCATACTACTGGACCCACAAGGATATAGAAAATTATAGGGACAGGGATAGCATAAGTAAGAGGAAAGTTTTGCCCAAAGGTGGCCTGCCTTCTGGACTAGAAAAAAAAGCTATAGTAAAGAAAGATTGCAACCAAAGAGTTTAAAATAAAAAGGGCCCTAAATCTATGGCAGGGTCTTCCTCATTCACAAAATTACTGTTTAAATTTTGACTTGCTGAAAGAAGAAACCATTAGTTTGGAGAATCAGCTAGGTCTGTGTCTGGCACAAGCTGTATAGCATCACATCCAATATACTGTCTGTTCTGCTGAATCATGTTTATGAGATTATTTCTATCTGACAGAAATTGTTGGCACCAAATTCTCTAGTATCTACACACAAATCATCAGCAGTGGCACTTCTTATTCTTCAGTCACAATCTGATCTGCTGATCCAGAGTCAAAGCCAGTATTGCCGTACCAATAATTAAAACCTTGCTTTCCTTTTTCTCACTTTACTTCGTAATCAGCTCATATCCTATAATCCATGCCAAGGATCTGCGCCTTTCCATGACATGTGCATTGTTGTCTATGTCTCTAAAACCTTTTGATTTTTTGTCACTCTATTTTTAATTTCATTAAGTGCATCTTTCCACAATTCTGTGTCCAGCGCTGTTGTTTAACAAATTGAAAGTATTCTCATTCTCTTCAGACGGGATGGGCCACAGTGCCTTTTTCTGTCGACTGCTTCTATGTTTCTATGTTTTTTCAGGTTTGTCTATCCAAGACCCATTGTTCAGCTGTTCAGCACTGCTCCACTTCCTCAATGATAATTCACAACATCTCTGTTCAGTGCTGCTGTCCCCCATCAGCTTGTTTGGAAAGCACACATAGGTGCTATGTGACAAGGGTGACTGCAGGACAGCGACCCGCAGAAGGGCTCAAAACCACCAGAGCGACTGAAAAACAGTATGTTGTTTAATGCGAGGGGCTTTGCCCCCCGCCCCCCACTTACTTAGGATTCCTACTTGGGGGGTGCAACTCGGGGAAAGAGGGGAAATCCCTGGTCGCTCAGATTGTCAGCGCCGTTGTGCAGTCACCCTTTACCACCAGTTACCCACATACAGTCGCCCACATCACACGCTACCCACACATATAGTATTGCTTTGACTAAACCCTAGAAATGACACCAAGCAGTCCCAGGGCAAAAGTGTCAGGGTACTGGACTACATAACCATGTTAATCAGTACTGTGATCCATAACTTTAATCTGCAGACGTTTTGCATGTGCAAAAAGGAGTGATGTCATGTTTTCTGTCCGTGGAACTGACTGAAGGTGTAAATAGTCTCTTCCACCTTACCCTCCTCCAAGCAATGTTTTCTGCACTCAAATAAATACGCTTTCATGTTAGTCAATGATTTTAGGGTACTATTTTCTTCCTTAAATGGGTGGTACAAGAACTGGAACCTGAGTAGTAGGAGGCAGCATTAGTTGTTTTTTTTTTGGAGTAAGATCCACCCCACCTCCACCCAAGAAGCTCCCTAAAGATCCACCCCCAACTTTTTTTTGATTCATGTGGAAGGGGCATGAGGTGGCTCTATCATGCTGTAAGAAGACACACTAGTTTGACACCTGTATCAAGCAACAGAACAAGTCTGAAATTGTGGAGCCCCTGCATTTTATTAGGCACTAGGAGAACAGAAGATACTTAATGCCTTTATTAAGGACTAGGAGAACAGAATATATTTAATACCTTCAAACTGACTAAAAAAACCTTTGGAACAAATGATTATCAGAGCCACATGGGGCCCCAGAAGGAGACAACAAGTGAAACTACATCTCCCAAGGAAAACATAGACACAGCATTTTAATTTACAGTAAGAGCCACATGTTTTTCTTAAACATTTATTTACTAAAAACATAAAGTTCAGCTTTTGGGATTAACAATATTTGTTTACCATATTCAATATATTGTTTATATATAATTTGTCTTTTTAGTAGTTTCAAAACTTTGAAAGCATTGGTGTTAGTAATGCATTTAGAAATACATTTTTAATTGTCTTTACAGTTAAATATGCAGTTTCATGTCAGGGCACATTTTTTTGGGGGGGGGTCAAATTATTTTAATCCTGGGCACAGTACTTGATGAACACAGACTTTGATGATAAAGTGTGTTTTTTCTTTTAAGTTTGAGAAGTGTGTATTAGAAAACATTGAACAAGAAAACAATTGGTGATTTTAAAAGCTATTTTGAACAGAGCTGACATAAAAAAAATCTCAACTGTATTTTTTATTTCATTTTATCAGGGACACTAGAAACAGGATGTTAAAATTTACTCCTAGAAACCTGTTATTCCATTTTTTTTACTGCATCTTATCCCAGGCAATCTTCCCAGAGTGCAGTTTGTCAGGGCACATTTTTTGGGGGAGTGTCGTTCAAATTATTTTAATCCTGGGCACAGTACTTGATGAACACAGACTTTGATGATAAAGTGTGTTTTTTTAATTTTTTGTTGTTGAAGAAATGAAGAACTCCCTTTTGTGGTGGTGCCAAGTTCAAAATTAGAAATGCTGCTATGACACACAATGGGACGGCACACATCTCATTTCAGTGGAGTAAGCAGACCTCTTTCGTCTTCTATTTATGTGGGTTCAGTGATTACCGTTGGCACATCTTGTGATATTAGTGCTAAGACAGCACTTTATTGAAAATATAGGTGTCTCAATACAAGATGATAAAGAGCAGCTAGAAAAAATAACATCCATGTAGAATTCTTACATATTTGTTTAAGACACCAGCTCAGCGTCCAGTTGTTAAAATACCAACAGATGTTTTACACTTTGCGCATCCTCAAAGTACTGTGCAGCAATTTGTTAGCTATAATTTAAGTTCTGCCAGTGTATATGATAACCTGGCAATGGCCTTCCATTGATCCAGTTCTTAATTACATGCCTACATTGCTTTGGCATACAATTGCTAGGTAACCATAATGTCACCTGTTATGCATTCATTCTTTGGCTTCTAAATGGCAAAACAGTCCATTATGCACACTTAAAACAGGCATTTAAAATATGTTCTTTTCAGGCTAGAACAGGAGACAAGATCAACATGAATTTTTTTCCATTTCAAAAATGGAAGCTGCAGTCCAAACAACTCTTGCCCCCCGCCCCCAATCGTTGCACCTCTGCATGTCTTGTTGGTAGAATGACTGAGCTGTGTGTTGTTTCGGGGTTTTTTTGTTTGTTTTTTTTATAACAGCGTACTGTCTAGCCAGCAAAGGAGCACACCTTGCTCCTAGGGACACTTAGCACATCCCAAACCACTGACTGTCATAATTTACATTAGTCCAGTCAGAAGAAAGGTGCTACTTCTTGTTATCATTAAATAAAAAAAAGAGGGATGGCCTAATATCTTGAAACAGATTTAAGAAAAATTATTCTGCACTTACTTTGAGACACATTTTTTCAGCTCTCCTCTTTGTACTAGGGAGGCAGTATAGCGCAGTGGTTTAAGGCTCTGAGCTGCAAATCTGGACCCTGGGTTTGAATCCCACATCCCCCACTTGCATATACTGTGTGACCCTGAGCAAATCACTTAACTTCCCTGTGCTCCCAGGCTGCACCTGTAAAAAAGCTTTCAGCTTAGTGTGTCTCACATGGTTAAACTATTGGAAAAAAAAATAAAAAAAAATAAATAATCAGAGCTGCTGATGCCACTGTGAAAACTTTGAAAAAACTAATAACTTGGTACAACTCAGCTTACATTTTAAATATATTCTGTAGATTTCTCCTGCCTATCTTTTATTACAGAGGAAATTTGGATGCATATACTGTATGATCTTTATCTGTTAGAGTTCATCTGCCTCTGTAGCTTATTCCCTACTTCAAGTCAAAATGCTATGTTGTGACATCACAGTCTGCTGTCATGGGAGTAACTGTGCTGTCACAAGCCATGCACTATGACCTCAGGTAGGGCAAAAGCACCAGGAATACATGAACACTTCAGGAGCAGCAGTCCTCTTTTCGTGCAAATGGCCTCAGTAAAAAATAATGGGGGAAACATATAGAACTAATGTGAAATATAAACTGACCTGTGTCTAAATATTATGTTTTCTTTCACTTATCCTGAAGGCGTCAGCTGCTCTTTAAGACTGGCACTCTGCTTGGGGGAGGGTGCTCATTGGAGCAAGGTGGCAACCTGTATGTTACATGTATGTTTCAGTACTAAACTGTAACACAATTGCTTTCATTGTTTTTCCTGTACTATAACTGTTTTAAGACATTCCAATACATGCTTAAACCCATAGGTGATTAATGGCAGCAAAATAGTGCTGCTTGAAAAGTTTTTCAACCCAAATTAGTGAATATGACTGTGACTCTAGGGCAGTTGCCTCTCCAAAGACTGTCATGACTATAACTTCTCCCTCTGTCTGTCTGTCTGTCTGTCTATCTGTATGTCTGTCTATGTAATTATCTATATTTCTAGCAATTGCATCTATTCAAATTTTTACCTACTGTATATGTAAAATAAACCTGCATATCGCATTTGCCTGCACTCTGAACACATACTTATGATACAGTGCATATTTGTACTGCACTCATGTATAGACATCATACTGTCCTGATATTCCTATTATCACAGGCATAACTACCTTAACCTTATCAACAGCAACATAGAAACATAGAAGATGACAGCAGATAAGGACCGCAAGGCCCATCCAGTCTGCTCATTTCTTTTTCTACCTTATGGATGTGCCATCGGCCTTTGCTCTGTTAATGGCCTATCTATTCATACTCATCTGTATTGCTTCCTTATGCCTATCCCATGCCTGTTTGAAGCCCTGCACTGTATTTATATCCCCCACTTCCTGAGGTAGGCTGTTCCATGCATCCACCACCCTTTCTGTGAAAAAGAACTTCCTCACATTACCCCTTAATCAGCCTCCCTCTAATCTCATGCTGTGTCCTCTTGTCCTGCTATTTTTCTTATATTGAAACATGTTAGACTCTTTCACCTTGGGTATACATACTGAGCTCCGTTAATCTGTCCTCATATGTTTTCTGATGCAGTCACTGCACCATTTTGGTTGCCTTTCTCTGGACTGCCTCAGTTTGGTTAATGTCTTTGTGAAGGTGTGGCCTCCAGTACTGCACGTAGTACTCCAGATGGGGCCTAACCAGTCTCTTGTAAAGAGGAATTATTACCTTCCTCTTCCGACTTGTGATACCCCTACTAATACACCCCAACACCCCCCTAGCTTTATCTACTGCTTTAGTGGCCTGCTTGGATGATTTCAGGTTGACCCCTTATAAAAGTTACCATCACATTTTCCCTCCTAATGAAGTCCATCATTACATCTGACTGCCTGAAATCAACACATTACTTAAATATAACTTACATCACAGCATGGACATGGACCTGTTTTGCTCTATAAAACTATGTAAATAATCCCAAGACTGAATATATGCCAGTCATTACTTTTTCATGTACTGCCACCTATTCTACCTGTCAGACTTATTTTTTTATTTAGTTGTTTAACCAGGTATAGCACACTAAGCTGAAAGCTTTTTTTTACAGGAGCGACCTGGGAGCACAAGGAGGTTAAGTGACTTGCTCAGGGTCACACAGTATGCAAGTGGAAGTTGTGGGATTCAAACCCAGGTTTGGTCTGCTGGATGTCACCAGATTTGCAGTTCAGACCCTTAGACCACTGTGCTATACTTATATTGCTTACCATTCTTTCCACTGAAATCTACACCTCCATATATTTTCTTAATAATGTGTCTGCCTTCCTTAGAATGCAAAATAAAACAATCTTACTAATTAAAAATCATTGTGTTGTTTGTCCATGTTTCTGTAACAGTTCCACACAACCTCACTAACTTCATTATGCAGCCGTGGTGGATCTGACCAGAATTTGTTATCAATTGTGACCACATAACAGTTCCATGGTTAGTTGATTGGCACCCATGGGCACCAGTGACAGGGCCCAGAGACACCATATAAAATTATTTAACGATGTTGGCCTAAAAACCTTCTTTGTTTCTGTCTCTCTTTTGCCTTGCCAGAAGCATCTGTCAGCAATCCATTGTCTGGCACCAGTGTAACCACCAGTGACATTCTTAGATGTGCCAAAAACACCTGTTAAAGGTTCTTCGATTTGACTTCTCCTCCACAGTCTTTACATCTCTCTTCAAGGTTGTCTCTCCTAGCTGCCAAGGTAAACCAACATTGTACCATCAACAAAAACACAATAGCTAGCAGGAATCTAAGGTATGGTTTCTTTGTATATGGTGGGAGCACTGTATGATCTGATGGGTAACTGAAACATTTATTTCCTTTTGCTCCCATTTTTCCAATGCAGGCAAAGAAAAACTTCACACTTTGGACTGTGGTCTGAGGATCTTTTTCCACAGGAACCAGAGACATGGTACAGAGGCTCTATAATACATGATCTTAGCAATCACGTAAAGAGCACCAGTTTCAGTGCTACCGGCTTCTACACTAGTAACAGAGATCGGGTTTTTCCAAGACAAATGCTGCTTGCAAGGAAAATGGAGACAAAAGAAATGGTAGTTTACTCACCTGGTAAAGGCAATTGCATGAGCATTACCTTACAGCATTCCCCATCCATTACCTACTGGGTTACATCCACCTCATAGGCTGCAGATGCACATGTGACCGGGTGTTTGAAATCTGATCTGCTAGATCCTCCTCCATACCACAGTACTCCAGTTTCAATTCTTCCAAAGCTGTGTTATCTCTAGAGTTACTGTGGTAAAGCTTGTTATGATATTAAGGGACATATATATACATACATAAATGCAAGAATACAGTATATGCAGCCTGATACATAGAGCAATAGTAAATAATCCATGAATATTGGATTCCTAGTAAGTTGGTTTATTACCCTATTGACTACACACCAGTTCTGTTCAGCCCATACGGCATAGTGGAATGTTCGGAGATCGAGAGCTTCAAAGCAATAATAGAGTATCCTTGTTTCTTCGTTATACAAGCATTAGCTGGATTGTCATCCGAAGTAGAATGCCAGGGTGGGTATAGGGATGCTGTAAGGTGATGCTCATGCAATCACCTTTACCAGGTGAGTAAACTACCATTGTATATTGTATCACCTTACAGCATCCCCCATCCACTACCCTCTGGGTTCTAAGAAGCAGTGAGATATATTTCAGGAGGGATTGGATGATGTTCTGGCTAAGGTCCACTATAATTAAATAACACTTTCCTAGCAAAGTTCTCTTTTTCAGCATTGGCTATGTCAAGTCTGTAGTGTCTAGTGAAAGTATGTATTGGGACCAAGTTGCTGCTGCACAAATGTCTTGTATGGAGGCTTCATTCCGCTCCACCCAGGATGTTGACACTGCCCCGATGGAGTGTGCCTTTATGCCCTATGGCGATGTTAGTCCCTGCAACATGTAGGCCTCAGTGATGGCATGTTTAATCCAGCTGGTTAGTGTTCAGTTAGTTGCTGCTTGGCCTTTTCTTCGTCTGCTTGGTACTACAAATAGTCTGTCTGATAATCTGAAATCCTTTGTCCTGATTAAATATGTGGTGATAACTCTTTTCTTGCCCCAATGTTTAACTTCTCCTTCTTGCCCTAGATTGATCTGCATATTCCATGGTGGTAGTTCAATGGATTGAAATATATCGAAGGGTGTGGCCACTTTAGGGATAAAAGAGGGGGTGGTTCATAGTGTCACTCCATCATTGTTTATTGTCAGGAAGGGGGGTTTACAGGAGTGCTCTGATCTCGCTTATGCTTCTGGCCGAGCAAACTGCAAGTAAGAAAACTGCCTTAAAGGATACCCATTTACTGTCTGTGGTTGCCATTGGCTTGAAGGGTGCTTTAGCCATTGCATCTAGCACTTTGTTTGGATCCCAGGGTGCCAGTGTCAGCCTGTGTTTTGGGCGAATGTTGGTAACTGCCTTTAAGAACCTGAGTACATCTGGGTGTAATCCTGGAGAGTTACCTTCAATAAGGCCTGCGCCAACTGCTGTGGCTTAAACTGTCAATGAGGATGGCAAGAGGTCCCTGTCTACTCCTTGTTGAAGGAATAATAAGACGTGAGAAATGGATATTGGTTGCTCCGTGATTTGGTTGTCTAATCGCCAATTCTGGAATATGAACCACTGTCTCTTGTATGTGGTGGTAGTGGATATACATCTGGATTGGAGCATTGTGTCCACTACCTTCTGGTTATAGCCTTTGTCTAACAGTCTCTGCCTCTCAGTAGCTGGGCCGTTAGCTGCAGTGAGCATAAGTTTAGGTGGCTGATTGGGTCTTGAATCAGTAGGTCTGATCTCAGGGGTAGCATCCAGGGTGCATAGATTGACATGGATACTAGTGTTGCAAACCAGTACCTTCTGGGCCAGTACAGAGTCACCATCATGACAGTGGTTCTGGCCTGCAGAACTTTGTTTAAAGTCTGCTGTATGAAGGGGAAGGGAAAGGGAACATTGTTTAACTAAGAGTAGCACACTAAGCTGAAGCTTGTTTCCAGATCCAACCTGGGAGCATGAGAAAGTTAAATGACTTGCTCAGGATCACACAGTATGCACCTAGGTGGCTGGGTATCACGTCAGGACATCGACACTTTTACAGTGAAATCCCACCACGGTGACAAATCTCGCCAGGTCGAGATCTTTCGCTGTGGTGGTTCACTGGCTGCCGACAGGGTGATTTCTGTTGTTGCGCCCCCACCCCAAAGCAACGCCTGTGATAATAGGAATATCAGGACAGTTGGTTAATTAGAGATGGGGGTGAGGGGAGGCAAAACACCCTTGCAGAAAAACACTTAATCCTGTCAGGAACCATTGCCGACTGTGGGCATTGTTCCCATCACTGTTGGGGGTGTCAACATCGACGCTGTCAATGTAATGATGTGGAACCAGGTGGCTGTGAGATTCAAACCCAGGTCTCCAGATCTGCAGCTCAGAGTCTTAACCCACTGTGCTATACTGTCTCAAGGGGAAAGGGTAGAAATACGTATGCTCCCAGGAATTCCCACTTCTGTGACAGAGCATCTGTTCCCAGTGCCCCCGGTTTTATGTATCTGGAATAGTATGTCGATAGTTGAGAATTTTTTGCAGAAGCCATTAAGTCTATTTCCAATGGGCCCCATCATTGGTTCAGTTGGTGAAATATCTGAGGGTGTAGGGCCCATTCCCCGGGTGCTATTTCCTGTTGGCTAAACCAATCTGCCTGTATGTTCAGCTTGCCTGCCAGATGAATGGCTGTGATAGATTTTAGGTTGGTTTGCACCCAGTCCATTACTTTCTATGTTTCCCGAAGTAGTCGGGCACTTCTTGTTCCTCCCTGATTTAATATGTAGGCCACCGTTGCTCTGTTGTCTGATCTTATGAGCACTGTCTTGTGTCAGATTGATTTTTGAAAGTGATGTAGGGCATGATAAATTGCCCTCATTTCTAGTATGTTTATCTGCATTTTTGATTCTGTCAGTGACCATTTGCCTTGTGTTGGCATGTGACTGAGTGTGGCTCCCCAATCTGTTAGGCTTGCGTCTGTGTCTATGGCAGCTTCATGTTCTACTTGCAGTGTCATTTCCCTGAGTATGTTGGTGCTGTTGGTCCACCATGACAGTGCCTTTCTGACGGATGGGGTTAGCTGTATTGTCTTCGTATGATCAAGTTGTAGCTTGTGACCCGCTTGTATTGCCAGGGTCTGTAGTGGGTGCATGTTCCAGAGTGCCCAAGGAACTAGGCCTATGCAGGACGCCATAGAACCAAGCGTCTGTAGGATGGCTTTCAGGGTTGGCTTTGGAGTGCTGTTCAGTGCACGTGCCTGCATTATGGTCTTGTCCGTCCTCTTCTGCGATGGCCTTACCATGTCTTCCGCCATATTTATTGTGGCTCCCAGATGTTCTATAGTTTGGCTGGGCAGCAAGCTGCTCTTGTTCCAGTTAAGTATCCACAAGTGGGACTGTAAGGTGTCCACCACTGTTTGCGTGTGCTATTGCACCACTAGTGGGGATATGGCCGGATTAGCCAGTCATCGAGATACGGGTTTATGTGTATTCCCGTCTGCCTGAGTTTGGCTGCAGGGTGATGGAAATTTTGGTGAAAACATGCGGGCCAAGACTAGGCAGAAGGGGAGGGTTTGATACTGGTAGTGTTGGCTCAGTATCTTGAATCATAGGAATTTGAACTGGGATAGTCTGATGGGAATGTGAAGATAAGTGTTCTTCATATCGATGGAGGTGATAAAGTCTCCCAGTCTTATGGATTATAATGTTGATTTTAGCATCTCCAGCTTGAATCTATTGCACTGTATAAAGCAGCTGACAGATTTTAGATCTAGTATGGGTCTCATATCCCCCTGTCTTTTTTGGTACCAGGAAAAAAATGTAGTAAATCCCCTGATCTATCTGATCTGGCGGGACTGTAGCTATTGCTTTGTTGAGCAGTAGGTTGTGGAGTGTGGATTTCACTGTTTGGACCTTCACTGGTTAATGAGACACCGGGGATACTACACTTCTGTTTGTAAAAGACTTCTGTTCGAATTTTATGGAGTATCCTTACGATCCGACCTCCAGAACCCATTTGTCTGTCGTAGTTTGGCTCCATACATGTGAGAATTGGAGCAGTCTGGCTCCTATTGGTGGATGGGAGAAGGGTTTTGACATTGCCTCATTGCTTTGATTGACTATTATTGGAAATTGGTGGTCACTTGGAGGTGGATCTATCCCGTGTGAAGGTGGTGTTATATCTACCTCTTTTACCCCTGCCCCACGCTCTGCTGTGGTTGGGATTGTTGAAGTAAAAGGACTTCAAATTGTAAGACTTGCCCTGGGAGTACTGACTAGTTTGCTTTCTGTCTTGTTTTCCCCTGTAGGGGCGAAATCTGCTCCAAAAGGCCGGTAGGTACTTGCTTCTGAATGGCTTGTCCTTATCTAGGTCTTTGCCATTGCCTTTGTGCTTCACATATTTTTCTAGGCCCTCACTGAACACTAAATTGCCTTTGAATGGAAATTTGTTTAACATGGTCTTTGATTCCAAATCTGCATTCCAGATATTTAGTCAAATGAGTCTCCTTGTTCTGTTGGTCGATGTGGCAAGCCTTGAAGACATTTTCAAGGAGTCTATGGATGTGTCAGCTACGTATTTTGCTGCTTGACTAGAATGTTCAGCTAGATCTGCCTGCTTAGACTTCGGGTCCATGAAAGACACCAATTCTTCGAGCCATGAAACAAGTGCTCTGGAAGTGTACGTTGTACCTCTTCATGCTAATCCTGTCATCTCAAAGCTCTTTTTCTTGAATTCCTCCATTTCTTGTCTTTTTGGGTCCTGGAGGGGTGTTGTGGTTTCCAAAGGGAGGACTGTCTTTTTACACAGTCCCGTAATCTGATGGTCTACCGTGAGAGGAGTGCACCAGAACTTGTTTATATCCTCCTGGATTGGGTAGAATCTATCGAATGTGCGTCTTTCGAATATTCTGGTGGGGTCAGAGATTCCCATTCCTTGTTGATGACCTCCATCAGGGACTTGCAAATGGAAAATACTTTGTCTTTCTTTTGTTTTGCTCTGAGGAGAGGGTTTAGCTTAGATTGCTGGGATGATTCCTAGACTTCGAACCCCTGGCCTCTTTTACAGCTCTCAGAAGTTCTGGCAGACAGTCTACCGCTGTGAGTTTTTTTGTTAAGGTGAGCTCATCTTCCTCCTCAGTCTGGTGCTCTTCGTCACCCAGTCCCACATTGGTGGTGTCATCGGGCTCGATATCATCTGGGCATGCAGTACCGTCTGGGGTAGCTGGCAAGTTCCCGTCTGGGTTTTTCATGCCTGTGCCCTTTGTTTCTGTAATAGTTGTATTTGGTCCCTCCTTGCTTGCTTTCAACATCTCCTCCATGCATTCAAGTATTTTGAGCATAACGGTCTGTTGTGTTTTCAAGAATGCTTCGACCATGGAGGGAAGCTCATCTGTTGGGGTTTCCTGTGTCTCTGGCTCTTGTTACATCTCTATTTCTGGTTCACTCATTATTCATGGACCTTCTGTCATTGGTAGCATGTGGGGCAATATGATCCTGCCTGATTGCTGAGGAGGGTGTTCTGGCAGGATTTGCATTTCTTATTCTTGGCCATGCTTTTATCTGTGGATGACAGGGGAGACATAAAGAGTGGGAAGGTTGGTGTGCTGTCTTGCAGACCCTACCTCATATAATGAGTATTTAAAATATTATTTATTATTAATTGCTCCTTATCAGCTGCTAGGCTGCATCGGGATACAGGTAAAACAGATGTATATATATAAAACACACACACACATATATATATATATTTATATACATATATTTATAAATATACATGTATAAAGTGCATCTATGTTATCCCCTATAAGATGCTTTGTGTGGTCTTAACTGAGCCAACCAGACTTGCTCAGAGTGAGTGCTGCAGGTAGATGTCCGAAATACACCGTCTGATGCATGTACCTTAGTCTGCAGGATGCAGTGCAACTGGTTGTATTGGTTATATATATATATATATATATATATATATATATATATATATATATTTATTTATAAAATGGGTAGGGAATTGTTGTTGTTTTATTGGATGATGAGCATCACATGACCGTGAGTATATCAGAACGCAGCACACCTGCACTTTTACCCGCTCCAAAACAATTTTGACATTTTATAAGATAGATAAACCACTCTGAGGAGTGCGGTCGCTTCCTGATATACACACGAATTGGGTAGTTGACGACTCGGCCTGCGGCTCGGTAGGTACAACGCAACCAAGCGCATGTATATCAGAGACACTGCATACTCTAGAGTAGAAGGTCTATTACATATATATATTTTATATATATATATATATATATATATATATATATATATGTTGGTTGTATGAATGTACCCTTTTTACAGTCATTGCCCTTTTAAGAGGCAGAGAAATTGGACAAATTGGTTTTATATATATTAGTTTGTGCCATAGGCCCTTTTTCTAGACCTTGCCTCTTTAAGAGGTGAAAGATACATCTGCCCATGGTAGATGGGCTTACCCACATGGCTACTGGTCTGTGGGTCATAAGTGTGCCTGTGCGCCGGAACTGTCCGCCCTTGCTAAGATGGCAGATATTCTTGACCAAAATGGCGGTAGTGACTTCAGCTTTGCACTGCACATGCGTGTGGATGTCGATGAGCTAAGGAGTGCCATTTCAGTTTGCTGAGCCGTGCAATACCCGCCAAGGCCAAACGTAAGATGGCCGCTGTGATGTCATGGCGGAACTGTGCATGCGTTCTGGTGACAATGGCTGAGTTTGGAGGTTAGGTAAACAGGGAAGCCAAGATGGCCACAGCCAGCTGGGGAAGCAGTTTGGAGCTGTATTTGGGAACTGCTGGGCCTAAACAGAGTGGACCTCAGAACAGGGAGCACGACCAAGATAAAGGGAAGATTCTGAGAAGCTGAGTTGAGTTCTGCACCAGAACACCTGAATTGAGGTTAGTAAGGCACAAGTTAGTTTTAAATTCGACTGTCTGGACAACAGCACCTGCGCTTTAGTGGGGTCCACTTGCAAGGGGACCCGACCCCTGCTATGCGAACCGGAGCCGCTCACAAGGGGCTCCAAGTTCAAATAATGATTGGAGAAGAAACCAGAATACTGGTATCAAAAAAACAGTTTCTGGTTATTATTAATTTGCTGTAAACTCCTGCTGAGGAGAAAAGGGGGGAGGGATACAAGGGCACGGATGAGCTCCGTGGCGCCATGTTTAAATGTCCAAACAGTGGGCTCGAGTTGTTTGGTAACCCAGTCAATTATTTAAAGACCCTGAAAACTCAGCTAACACTTCCACAATTTCTAGCCCTGATCCAATTAATGCATTAAGGAGATAGTGATTTACAACAGTTGTTCTAAGAAATACAAACACTAGAAACATAGAAACATAGAATTTGACGGCAGATAAGGACCACTTGGCCCATCTAGTCTGCCCATTTCCCTACCTAATGGATAAGCTGCAGATCCTAGTTAACCAACAGCCTACTTCTTCCTACCCCCCACTAGAATTACCTTTTCTAATAAGTGAACTAATATGAACAGGGTGGCTTTCTTAGTTTAAATCTAGGCAACTTAGCAAACTATCTTTATGCAAAGCCCTTTGCTTCCTTCTTTTTTTTTTAAATGCTGATATGAAATGGTCTCTAGGAAGTAAACTGAAATAAAATAATTTGCATTGCAGAGAAGCCACTGTACCACTAACTACCCTATGCTCTTATAGCTGCATTTGAGCTCATTGGAATTAATTATTTTTAATAAATGTAACCCCCCTACAAATGGGGGTTCCCAAAAAGTCTTCCTTGAGCTTGTCTAAATGCTCACTGCCAGGCTGGTGTCCTGCGGTTTAGCACTTTAAATGTATTGCCAGAGAGTGACTGTATAGCCTCTGTGTACTGTCTCTTTAAGAGCTGCCTGGATTGCAGTCATAATTAATCTGAGCGGGAGCTCTGTTAGAAGATGTTTGCAGATAATCTGTTACAGTAGTAATAATATCGTAGTTTGTTCTAACCTGCCTTCTTTGCAGCATGGACAGTTCTGTTTGTTTCCATCGTCTTGGTCCTGGTCTGCTGAAATGGTCCAATCAGTACTTTTTAGGACTCTAAAATGGAGCCTGCCTACAGGGGCTTGGGGTGGCCAAAACTTGTAGTAATTGTAGTTTTGGGCTTTTGGTGCCTAAATTAACCTGGAGGGGGAGCCCTTGTTGTGACTGACAGACAGATCAGCCAACCAAACCTTTTGGATCTTGGGGAAAGTCCCACACTGCTTGCAGTTTCAGTTAGATCTGAGTTGGGAAGTGAAGAAGTAACAGCTTGAGATAGTTCGAGCAGCAATCCATAGTGGATTCACGTGGGAGAACTGTAGAAAGGCCTGAGTTTGGCCTGCATGCCTGCCTGCTGTTCCTGAGAGGGAACTTGTGTTTTTTTTTGGACTGAATCCGAATTTGGAGAGTGAATTAAGCCACTGAATAGTGACCAGGCTTTAACCTGAAGAAGACCGAAGATTTGCGGAATGCGATCGGCCTGTCAGGACTTCCAGCTACCTCTGAACTCCCGGAGTGTGCAGAAACTCTGTAATTGCGACCGGAGAGCCATTTGTCTGGTACAGTGGAATTTCCTTACATGTGAATGTGCTATGTGCTTATAGTGGATCATGATTTGATTCCCCACTGTGTATCTGAACTGTGTTTTGCTTGCTGGAGGCTGTATCCAGCTACACGGACTGAATCTGTATCCATTTCCATTTGCCTGGGCCCTGCTACACTGGCCCAGCCAGAATACCTGCTATGCAGAGAAAGTAATCGACGAGAGATCGGAGTGGGGATCAGCCCCCTGCTCAACGCTTTGAACAGGACCGACGCCTCAGTGATTCGTGTGAGCCCTGCTTCTCCAGGCACTCCAGCTCAACAGCCTGCAGTCTCGATTTTGTCCTGCCTGTGTCCAGTATTGGGTATTGTGAGTAAACATCAGGGTAGCTCCCTGCAACAACAGCTACATCTAAAAGTGTTGTCATCTGATTGTCTTGTTGCCTTTTCTTTCACGAACTGAGCCCTCTGGATCCGGATTACAAATAGCGTGTGTGTTGTGTATGTTGCGTTCTTCCATCACAGGGCCCCAACCAGCTGCAACATTCTTGGCTAGCCCACCATTTTCCTACCTGGGTACCCAGAGTGTGTGACTGTGTAGGGCCTCCGAACTGCATGCATAACATAGTGGATTAAGTATGGGTCTGGGTGTGTAATGAGAATTTACACACACCTGAGGGGTTTGATGCTACATAAACCCCCGAGCATGAAGTCGAGGTTGTGTAGCATCAAACCCAAGGTGTGTGTAAATCAAGTTACACATACCCAGACCCATATTTTATTTTTATATAATTGTTAGGTTTCTTTTCGCCTCAACAATTATATAAAATAAAAGAGGCTGCTGTGTTTCCGCAGTCCGACTACAGCATGGCGTGCGGTCGGCTTTCAGTTTTATTTCAAACATTTTGTGGGCAACCCAGTAGCAAATGTGGTATATTTAAGTTTTTTTACAATATTATTTACGAGTGTCAGTGGCAGTTTATATCCATGCTGGGTTTGAGGTTCGGGAGACAGTGACCGAGAATCGAGGAAGTTCAAGCGGGCGCATGCACAGAGTAGGGGAAACCGTACACGTGTTTGCCGTTATAAATGCTCCTTTATAATGGCAAATTACGCTACGGTTTCCCAATGGGAAAAAGAGGAAGTCATTAATTATTGTCTGATTAATATAGCTTTTAAGCAAATCAACCTGATTACGCCCCTCCCTTGTTCAAGTTCCCTGAATAAATCAGATTTAACTTTGTTTGCATTTAACCTGACTGTGGTTCCAGCTTGTGCCAAAACTATTGTACTGTTGCTATTTACTGTGCTTAACCTTGTTTTACAGGGGGTCCCTAGGGTCAAGCTAGAGGAACCAGCCCTGGTGGTAAGTGCAAACAGTGTGGGTAATTGCCTGGTGAATAAGGGTCATTGTGAAAGTAATTATTGTATATTGTTCAGGCCACTAGAAGGGAAAGTGGGGTGATACAGTGTCCCGGAGGGCTGTGCCCAGGTTAGTTTGACTACTAACAACCCTGACCTCCAGGTGGAGGCACCCGTTTCATTACCCAGGCTCCTTAACCTGCTACTAATCAAGCAGGCAGGGGTAGTAGCCCTTGGGATAGCGCCACCTAGGGGTTACATCTTGGAGGCTCACCGCTGGGATTTTGTGCCTTCTAGTGGCCAAAAATTATGAATTATTCTTAAAGATTAATGGCTACCCCAGTAGAAATGGCTGTACACCAGTTGGTGGGGTGGTGTACTGGGCAGGAGATCGACCCCCAAAATGCTCTGCTTATACTGGATATTTCCCTGGGTACCAGTAAGGACACTGTAGAGGGAGCACTCTCCAATGTTGAATGTTTAAAAAACCCTGTGGTGGTGGGTCGACAGGCTGATTTGATCGCCCAAACTTTCATAGCCTTGGTAGAGTGTAGTGACCTCATGGACAGCTCTAAAGTGCCACAGACTATTGCCTCAGAAGGGGTCCTATCCACCTGCAGAGTGATAACAAAAGACAGTAAAGACCCTGGGGAGGATGAGCTCCCACCATTATCTGAGACTTCTGAGGAGAAATTTGCTAAGTTGTTGCTGGAGGAAGGGAAAACCATATAGGACTTAAAGAAACTATTCTTGCCACCTGAGGGTGTTCCTTCCCCAACACCCCCTCCAGCACCTGCTACTGCCCCACCTTCTGTGCCCATGCCAATGCTGGCTCATATATCTGTACCTGCCATTAGTCACGACTCCTACTGAAGGCTGAGAATCTTCTCGGGCACCCTCCCCACCCCCTCGGGGGGAGGATGACTGGGAGACCTGGATAGACTATGTTGCCCCCTTGGTATCCGAGTGGCAGTGTGCAGAGGCTGAGAAGCAGAAAAGAATCATAGAAAGTTTGAGGGGCCCCGCCCTTGAAGCCATTAAATTTTTGAGGTCCACGAACCCTGATGCATCTGCTCAGAAGTAGCTGTCTGTACTTGAAGGCAATTTTGGGAGCATTGAGTCAGGGGAGACTTTGATGTGGAAATTCAAAGGTACCAAACAATGGAAGGGGGAAAGTTGTCTGTGTATGTTACTCGCCTAGAAAGAGCTCTGCAGAAAGCTTACCGGAAAGGTGGGGTAGCCGCCAGTGATTTGAACCGTGTGAGATTGGGGCACATACTGCAACATGCCAAGCATTCTAAACTGCAGATCATCCAGTTAAGGCTCCAGGATAGGAGAGGTAACCCACCTGACTACTGTGACTTGATAAAATAACTCCAGGAGGTAGAAGGTGAAGAGGGAGATTGTAATTATGGGGTGCGTGCAGCCCAAGTGATCATGGCACCGGAAGGCCCTTCTGAAATGGAGACCACTACAAGTGTCCCGCCATGGGCTAAACGGTGGGGGAGGAGTTGCTGAAGGAAGTCAGAAAAGTACAACCGGGTTCGTTCGCTGAGGTAGCCCCTGCTGACAGAGACCCTGGCCCCTGTCAGGACGTGAGTGTTATGGGGTTGGGGGTGCACCCTCAGGCATCCTCTACTGAGGGTGGCTTCTCGGCTGAGCTCAAGAAACTTACTGCCACACTAAAGGAACTTTTGAGACATGGTATACTACCAGCAGAAGTCAGATCACAATCTCCCGTCGATGCTCCAGCATCACCTGCTATGTTTTCCCCAAGGATGTTCGAGAGCCTGTCATTTGTCACAATTGCGGCAAGGATGGCCATCTGAAGAGGGAATGCTGGTCTCAGAAGGACTTAGAGAAAGTGGTGAACCAGCTTAAAGGAGAGCTTCAGAAAATGAGTCAGTGGTAAAGGGGTGCACGAAATGACCGCAGTGAAGGCTTCGGCCATCCTAACTCAAACTTCTTTGTGGCTAAATTGTCTGTCGAGGCCCCTGCTGTTGTCTTTCCAGACTGGTACAAAATAGTGGGCCCTTCAATGAAGACTACTGTGACTGTGAATGGTATTCCTACTCAGGCTGTGCTTGACAGTGGGCCACAGGTGACCACTGTATTTCAGGACTGGTATGACAAACACTTATCTGATGTGCCATTACAATCCCTGGAAGGCCTACATGTGTGGGGGCTGAGAGACAAGACTTATCCCTACCTAAGATATGTCCACCTCTGGTTGTCTTTTCCTGCAACTGTAACTAGTGTAGAGGAGCAAGTAGAGACACTGGCCCTAGTGTGTCCCCCCACTAGACTGCATGATGGGGTTCCCCTGTTAATTGGAACAAACGCCCACATGTTTGGGAGACTAGCACAACTCTGCCATGAGAAACAAGGGCAACTGACTGGCCGGGCCTAAGAATTCCAGCCTTAGTAAAAAAGGGCATATGACTTATAACAGAAACCCAATGAAGAGGACCTAGATGAGCCAGTGGGGATAGTGTGGAAAAAGAAGTCTGACTCCTTGGTATTGACCTCCAATGCCCAGTGCACAATCCATGGAGAAGTCTGCCTAAAGAGAAATGTGAAAAACAAAATATTAATGTTAGATACACCAGGTGATGGAAAGTTGCCAGAAGGATTATTGGTTAAACCCAACACCTTGCCTTCCCGTGCCCATGCCTATACACGACAAGTGATGGTCCAGATTCGAAATGTGTCAGATCGGGAGATCCAGGTGAACAGAGGGTGCACTCTAGCTACAGTACACTGTGCAGACACTGCAGTATTACCCAATAACAAGTACTCTGGCCAAAAGGAGAGAGTAACCCCAGACTTATTTGACTTTGGTGATTCCCCGCTGCCAGCTGAATGGAAGGCTAGGATTATCAAGAAACTTGCCCAGAAAGACCAAGTGTTTTCGTTAAAAGAATGGGACGTGGGGTGTGTCCAGGGTGCAGAGCATCATATATGCCTGCATGATCACCAGCCATTTCGAGAGAGATCCTGACACCTCGCCCCAGCGGGCATAGATGATGTGAGAAGACATCTTCAGGAAATGTTCGCTGCTGGTGTGATACAGGAATCAAGGAGCCCATATGTCTCTCCCATTGTGGTTGTGCATAAGAAGAACGGGTCGGTGAGGATGTGTGTTGATTATTGACCCTGAAGCGGCAGACTGTCCCAGATCAATACACCATGCCCCATATACAAGATGCCCTGGATTGCTTGAATGGGAGCAAATGATTCTCTGTATTGGCTCTTCGCAGTGGATATTACCAGATTCCGATGGCCACAGAGGACTGTGAGAAAACCACCTTCATCTGTCCTTTGGGGTTCTATGAATTCCTGAGAATGCCACAGGGGATTTTGGGTGCCTCGGCCACGTTT
Organism: Neoceratodus forsteri; assembly: GCA_016271365.2. Lineage (NCBI taxonomy): Eukaryota > Metazoa > Chordata > Ceratodontiformes > Ceratodontidae > Neoceratodus > Neoceratodus forsteri. The sequence goes on from CM057451.1 coordinate 767,654,088, forward strand.
CAGCAATTGATGGAACATGCGGTGGGAGATATGAACTTGTTGGAATGCCTCTTGTACCTAGATGATGTCATTGTGTTTGGGCGCACATTAGAGGAGCATGAGACTCGACTGTTTAAAGTCCTAGACTGATTGGAAGACTTTGGCCTCAAGCTGTCCATTGACAAGAGCCAGTTTTTCCAAACCTCCGTGAAGTATGTGGGGCACATAGTATCTGCAGAAGGGATAGAGACCAATCCCAGTAAGATCAAGTCACTGACCACTTGGCCCCAGCCCCATAACCTGAAAGAACTACATTTCTTGGGGTTCTGTGGCTACTACCGCAGGTTCATAAAAGACTATTCCAAGGTGATTCGCCCGCTCTCGAATCTCACCCAGGGTTACCCCCCTACTAACTGTAAATACAAGAAAGGGGCTGTCAAAGAACCCGAGAAAGTATACTTCCGAACAGGTGAACCTTTTGGGCCCTGCTGGACACCCAAATGTGAAGCAGCCTTCCACGAAGTCATATAATGCTCACCCACACCCCCATCCTCGCCTATGTGACCCTACCAAGCCCTATGTGCTGCATACAGATGCTAGTCTGCAGGGCCTAAGACCATGAGGATGGTTTGAGACCTGTGGCTTTTGCCAGCAGGAGCTTGACCCCGTCAGAACGAAACTATCCTGTGCACAAGTTGGAGTTCCTTGCCCTAAAATGGGCCATTGTTGACCAGTTTCATGAGTACCTCTATGGGGCAAAGATATTGGTGAAGACCAACTAAAACCCGTTAACCTATGTACAGACTTCAGTTAAGTTGAACGCCACTGGGCATCGGTGGCTCTCTGCTTTATCAACCTATGCTTATGCTGTCGAATACAGGCCAGGACTGAACCATATTGATGCTGATGCCCTGTCACGAAGGCCAGTCTCTAAGAGTGATTGGGTCAGGTTGTCTGAACCTGACATCTAAGCATTGTGCCAAAAGTTTGATAGAGATGAACAGACGTCTACGGACACAGTGGACTGTTTAGTAAATTGTTCGGGCCCTTCTGATAACTGCATACCAGCTGCCTATTGCCATTTCTCTTCTCTAGATATTAGTGCACTACCTCAATCTGACAATGAGAGAATCCAGTGGGCTCAATCCCAAGATCCTATGATTCAGCCAGAACTTGATGCCCTGCGTGCGGGGAAAGATGTGTCCCAGTTGCGTTCCCCTGACTTACGAACTGCCCTATTGTTTAAAGAAGGCCCCAGGTTGAAGTTACACAATCAGCTGTTATACAGAGAGACAGTGGATCACAGTGGTTGAGTAAACAAGCAGCAATTGGTCCTGCCCATGGCCTTTAAAGATTTGGTACTGAGGTCCCTCCACAATCACATGGGGCACCTCGGTATTGACAGAACTCTCGACCTGGTACGATCTCGATTCTACTGTCCTAAGATGGGGGCCGATGTTGAGCACCAAGTAAAGACCTGCAGTCATTGTCTGCAAAGGAAAGCCCTGCCTCACAGGGCTGCCCCCCTTGTCAATATTACTACCAGCTCCCCCATGGAACTGGTCTGCATAAACGTTTTGTGTTTAGAACCTGATCAGTGGAATATTGGCAATGTGTTAGTGGTTACGGATAATTTCACATGGTATGCACAAGCTTTTCCAACTAAAGATCAAAAGGCCTCTACCGTGGCCAAGGTGCTAGTGGAAAATGTCTTTGTCCACTATGGTGCCCCCCAGCAGATCCACTCTGACCAAGGCAGAGACTTTGAAAGTTGGCTAATCAAAGAAATGCTGTCTCTGTGGAGGGTGTGGAAGTCAAGAACCATCCCCTATCACCCACAGGGGGACCTTCAACCAGAACATTTTAATTGCACCCTTCTAGACATGCTGGGCACCCTCCACCCAAAAGACAAGCATAAGTGGAGCCAGCAGATTAGCACCTTGGTACACGCATACAATTGCACCAAAAATGATGCTGCTGGGTTCTCCCCCTACTGCCTCATGTTTGGGAGGGAGGAAGGCCCACATGCCAGTTGATGTCTGTTTTGGGGTCTCTCCAGATGGGGTCCAAGCTGAAAACTACATGCAGTATGTACAGAAGTTGAAAGCTCAATTGAACCATGCATATCAACTGGCCCAAACAATGGCCGCTAAAAGAAATCTCGCCAACAAAGAGAGGCACGACAAGAAAGTAAAGGCTCAGGAGCTACGGCCTGGAGACCGTGTGTTGTTACGCAATTTGGGACTACATGGCAAGCACAAAATTGCTGATAGGTGGCACCATCTTCCTCATGTAATAGTTGGAAAGTTGGATGAAACATAGAAACATAGATTTTGACGGCAGATAAGGACCGCTTGGCCCACCCAGTCTGCCCATTTCCCTACCTATTGGATAAGCTGCAGATCCTAGTTAACCAGCAACCTACTTCTTCCTACCCCTACCCCCTAGAATTGCCTTATGACTGTCTTATGCATGCTTGAATTCCACCACTGTTTTTGACTCCACAACCTCCTCCGGAAGGCCATTCCATGCATCCACAACCCTCTCTGTGAAAAAATACTTCCTTAAATTACCTCTGAGCCGCCCCACTTCTATCTTCACATTGTGCCCCCTTGTTCTTGCACACCTCTTTTTTTGAAAGATGCTACCCTCTTGGACTTTGTTGATTCCCTTGAGATACTAGAAAGTTTCTATCATGTCCCCCCTCTCTCTCCTTTCCTCGAGGCTATACATATTTAGCTCCTTAAGTCTCTCTTCATATGTCTTCCAGCGCAGGCCCTGAACCATTTTAGTTGCCCTCCTCTGGACAGCCTCCATTCTGTCTATATCCTTGCGGAGATTGGGTCTCCAGAACTGCACGCAGTACTCCAGATGGGGTCTCACCAACTGTCTGTACAGAGGGATAATAACTTCCTGTTTTCTGCTGGTGATGCCTCTTCCTATGCATCCCAGTATCCCCCCAGCCCTCCTTGCTGCCCTCTCACATTGCTTTCCCACCTTTAGGTCATCTGATATGACTACCCCCAGGTCCCTTTCCATTTTTGTTTTGTTAGTATCTCACCCCCCATTGTGTACTCTTCCCTGGTTTTTGTTTCCCAGGTGCATTACCTTGCACTTCTTAGCATTGAATCTAAGCTGCCATACATTTGACCATTCCTCTAACCTTGCCAAGTCCCTTCTCATCCTTTCCACCCCACCTTGTGCATCAACTCTGTTGCAGATCTTTGTGTCATCTGCAAAGAGACATGCTTTTCCTTCCAGTCCCTCTGCAATATCGCTTATAAAGACATTGAAGAGGACCGGTCCTAATATTGAACCCTGCGGTACCCCACTAGTAACCCCCCTTTCTTCAGAGTGGACTCCATTTACTATTACTCTCTGTGTCCCATTCTCCAGCCAATTCTTTACCCAGGCTGTCATCTTGGGACCCACTCCCAGGCTGGCTAACTTGTATATTAATCTTTTGTGTGGGACTGTGTCAAATGCCTTGCTGAAGTCTAGGTAGGCCATGTCCACAGCCCTCCCTGATCTTCTACTTTGGTCACCCAGTCAAAGAAATCTATCAGATTTGTCTGGCATGACCTTCCTGCTGTGAATCCATGCTGCCTTGGGTCCTGAGCCCTCTGGCCTCTAGATACTCAACAATTCTTTCCTTCAGAAGTGATTCCATCATTTTCCTACCACTGAGGTTAAACTAACAGGTCTGTAGTTTTCTGCTTCTGCCTTGCTCCCACTTTTGTGAAGGGAATCACATCTGCCCTTCTCCAGTCCTCGGTACCACCCCATCCTCCCATGATTTGCTAAAGAGGGTAGTCAGTAGTGTCACTAGTTCTACCCTTAGTTCTTTTAGAATTCTGGGATGAATCCCATCAGGCCCCATTGCTTTGTCCACCTTCAGTTTTAAGAGTTCTTTCAGAACCCTTTCTTCTGTAAATGGGCTGGTATCAACTTCTGTATCCAGAATGTTTCTACTGTTTGTTTTAGGTACCTCCCCCACTTCCTTTGTAAATACTGAGCAAAAATATTTGTTTAGTATCTCTGCCTTTTCACAGTCACCCTTTGCCCATGATCTACCAGCATACGAGGTATGCCCACAGAATAACTCCAAAGCTGTCAAGACCATGCACCATAACCACTTGCTGCCTGTCGGCCAAGTTATTATTGAAGCTGAGCCAGCAGACATTGCCTCCACTGGACCAGTGACTCATGCTGCTTCAAAAAAGAGACAGAGTCAACCTACCCCAGTAGTTACAGAGTTAAGGTTTCCCCCACAGCAGGCCCAGAATGATAGTGACTGTCAGTCCACCTCTGACAATAGTGAGTGTGACAATGCCTATTATCCCATCTATGAATTGAGTCAGCTGTTTTGAGGTAACCCTATGACTAATTGTGGGGATGAAGCGGGGCCTTCTGGACTGCCTAACCCCCCAGCTATGCCCTTGGAGCCATTGCTCACTGAAAGTGAGGTGCAAAGCATCACATCTGAGGTTGCAGACTCTGTGTTTTGTGGAACTGTGTGAATTGCCTGAAGAAGGGGCTGATGGTCTGAGTCTCTCTGGTGACACACCAGAACTTGAACAACAATATGAGAGTGCTGACAGCACCCCTTCAATGCCATAAAGCCTAACTGTGCCAGAACCTTCTCTAAATGAGCCAAGTGTTGTGGAAAGAGAGCCTACAGAGCAAGGAGCTGACAGTGCTCTCAGTTTGGACATTCCCATCCTGCAGAGGCACCCCTCATGAATGATGAAAGCTCCAAAGTTAGTACTGAAAGTACAGAGACTATGACTGTTCCCCCCAGAGAGACTGGCTGAGCTGTCAAGCCAGTATTGTGCTTCAGTTAGGATTCTCCCGGGAGGCCAGTGGATTTGCCTTTCAGTGTGGTTCACAAAGGTATTTATATTTCTCAGAGCTCTCTACCCAAACTGAACTTAATGGCCAATTCCAGGCTGATTGTTCTTCCTTCTCAGTATGGTGCCCCTGCCCCATCCAGCCCCAAGTTAGCTAATAGGGAAGGGCACCCTCCTACATTGTTTAATGTACAGGAAGTTATAACATGAATCAGTATTGTGATGTCACAAGTATGTTAATCATAGTGGAATCAGTATTACTGTATGAAACATGCATAAGTATTGTCCTAGTGTAGTGAATATGTATAGTAAAGTAATAAGTTTATGTTAACCGATGCATGATGGTACAGACTTGATGCGGACAACAAGTTTTCTCCAGGCAGGGAAGGGTGTAAACCCCCTACAAATGGGGGTTCCCGAAAAGTCTTCCTTGAGCTTGCCTAAATGCTCACTGCCAGGCTGGTGTCCTGCGATTTAGCAATTTAAATGTATTGCCAGAGAGTGCCTGTATAGCCTCTGTGTACTGTCTCTTTAAGAGCTGCCTGGATTGCAGTCATAATTAATCTGAAAGGGAGCTCTGTTAGAAGATGTACTTGTTTGCTGATCATTTGTTAGAGTAGTAATAATATTGCAGTTTGTTCTGACCTGCCTTCTTTGCAGCATGGAAAGTTCTGTTTGTTTCCATCATCTTGGTCCTGGTCTGCTGAAATGGGCCAATCAGTACCTTTTGGGACTCTAAAATGGAGCCTGCCTACAGGAGCTTGGTGTGGCCAAAACTTGTAGGAATAGTAGTTTTGGGCTTTTGGCGCCTAAAATAACCTGGAGGGGGAGCCCTTGTTGTGACTGACAGACAGATCTGCCAATTGAACCTTTTGGATCTTGGGGAAAGTCCCACACTGTTTGCAGTTTCAGTTAGATCTGAGTTGGGAAGTGAAGAAGTAACAGCTCAAGATAGTTCGAGCAACAATCCATAGTGGATTCGAATGAGAGAACTGTGGAAAGGCCTGAGTTTGGCCTGCATGCCTGCCTGCTGTTCCTGAGAGGGAACTTGTGGGTTTTATTTCAGACTGAATCCGAATTTGGAGAGCGAATTAAGCCACTGAATTGTGACCAGGCTTTAACCTGAAGAAGACCGAAGATTTGCTGAATGCGATCAGCCTGTCAGGACTTACAGCTACCTCTGAACTCCCAGATTGTGCAGAGACTCTGTAATTGCGACCAGAGAGCCATTTGCCTGGTACAGTGGAATTTCCTTACATGTGAATGTGCTGTGTGTTTATAGTGGGTCGTGATTTGGTTCCCAACTGTGTGCCTGAACTGTGTTTTGCTTGCTGGAGGCTGTATCCAGCTCCATGGAATGAATCCGTATCCATTTCCATTTGCCTGGGCCCTGCTACACTGGCCCAGACAGAATATCTGCTACGCAGAGAAAGTCATCGACGAGAGACTGGACTGGGGATCAGCCCCCTGCTCAACGCCTTGAACAGGAACAACGCCTCGGTGATTCATGTGGGCCCAGCTCTCCGGGCACTCCAGCTCAACAGCCTGCAGTCTCGATTTCATCCTGCCTGTGTCCAGTATTGGGTATTGTTAAAGCTACCAACAGTCCCTATTTTCCCAGGACAGTCCCTATTTTAGACAGCATGTCCCAGTGTCCCCACAAGTTTTGCAAAATGTCACTTTTGTCCTGGTTTTAGCTTACTTGTCCCAGTTTTGTCCCTTTTTTTTCTGCTGACTGCTAATACATGAGTGACAGTTATTTCAGCACCACTGTGGTGCTGCTCTGGCTGGACAGCAGTTTGCAACTTCAACCCCTGCACCTGTGCTGCACTGTAAGCATGTTAGTGGGAGCACAGTAAAGCATGTTCCTTCCTGTTAGATTAGACTGAGTAGTAGTGCAAACAAGCGTATGTGGATATCTGCCTGCCAGCAGCTGAGAGGGACTCCAGACAGAGAAGGGACTGGCAGCAGTGAACTAAGGGACCCGGACCTGATCAGCTATAGGGAAGAGTGTATCAACAATCCAGTGTGGTGGTGGGAGTCACTGAAGTAAAGTTTGCTCAGCAAATGAAGTGAATGTAAGCGGGTTGGATGAGACTGTCAGGAGGAGCAATACATGCAGCTCGAATGTCTGATCACAATTTAACACAGGTTTGCTTCTAATGAACTTTCTGTACATCATGATTTGGAACTTGCTGCAGCAGAATGATGTATTGTTTTAATCTGGATGTTTGCTACTGGTGTTACTGTGGGGTGGTATGGCCAGAGCAAGAAGCAACATTTAATTGATTGTGTGTAGCACTGTCTGAGGCAATGCCCAAGGGAGTGACACAGTGTATGGGGGGGGGCATGGTCAAGATGGACCATCCCAGTTTTAGGCCTCGGAAAGTTGGTAGCTTTAGGTATTGTGAGTAAACATCAGGGTACCTGTTTGTTGTGGGACTGTATCTAGGATTAGGGGGTGACCGGATTAGTGGAGTGGGGAGTACATATTGAACTAGTGGGGAACCTGTTGGTTCACTCAAGGAAACCTAATTGAAGGAGAATGGGGCCACACGTCATTAGGACCGGCATCTTTGGGAGGGCGGTGGGGTGCGCAGGGTGTGGGGCGGCCATAATACTGGACTGGGCTTGGAAGTTCGGTGGTTGCCCGGTGTGCTACCAGCTGGCACAGCTCAGAGAGGAGGTTGAGGGGAGTAGGAGACAACTGGAGGGGGGGGGTATGTTTGGGGAATAGAGCAGGGGCTCTCCCACGGGGATGCACCAAGCACTAGGGGCAGGGACATAGGGAAAAGAGTGCAGGAGAGGACTCTGGGGTTGCATGGGGACCCTGACAGAGGGGGCCCAAAAGGAAGGCACTACGAAGGAAGCAGGCACCCCCAGGGATGCACCAAGCATGAGGGGCGGGGGCATAGGGAAAGGAGTGCAGGAGTGGACTCTGGGGTTGCATGGGGACCCTGACAGAGGGGGCCCAAAAGGAGGACACTACCAAGGTAACAGGCAGGTAACTGGGGACCCTCACAGAGGGGGGTCAAAAGGAGGACATTCTCAAGGGAGTAGGCAGATGGCTGGGGCTAGACAGAAGGAAGCAGAGTGGGGAGGTGTATCGGACCTTAAGCTCAGCAACCATTTCAATTCTTTACTTATGCGTGAGGAAGAGGGGGATGTAGCCACGACAGGGTGGGTAGGGATGGACAGGAAGTGGGGAGTAGGAGGAGGGGGCCGGAAAGCAGGGAAAAATAGGGGGGAACCTGGGGGGAGTGGGGATCAGAGCAGGTGGAGGAGGGGGTATAAGGAGGAATGCGCAAGGATAAGGACCAGTTGGGAGGAAAAGGCAAGGAGAAGGACCAGAACTACAAGGAGGACACAGTAAAGGGTGCTGAAGGTTTGGGTCAGAGGGGCAAGACAAGCAAGGAGGGGCTGAATGGAGATGGGAAGAAAGGGAGGATGAGACAGGCTAGTTTAGCAGAGGGGGAGGACCAGTCACGAGCAGTGACCGGGGGTAGCAGGACACAGAAGGATACTCCAGAGGAGGAGAGGAATAGGAACGGAGGGAGCAGGTAGCCAGGGCAAATAAGGAGGGGGGCAGGTTGCACCCAGATAGAAAGGAGGAGCAAGGAGCGGCTGGGGGAGAGGCCAGTAGAAAGGATGAGGGACATGGAAGGGGGTGAATGGAGGAAAAGGGGCGGTCAGAGTGCTCCTGTTGGGGGATTCCATAATCAGGGGGATCAAATGGGATAGCTAGGGGGAAGCCTGCCCGGTCAGAACAAAATGCTTCCCTGGACTAATGGTGCACAGGGCCAAACATGAGGTATATCAGCTGGCAAAGGATTGTGGAGGTTCTCCAGACATACTGGTTCACTTGGGTATGAATGACATTGAGGGAACTAGTGAGCTAGAGATACAGGCGAGGTTCAGGGTGCTAGCCAGGGTTTGTCATGATACAGGATACGCGATTTCCTTCTCGGAAATCCTGCCAGTGCCGAGGGCTAATGGGGAACACAAGAGGAAGATTAGGGAGATTAACAAGTGGCTCAGGGAGTGGTGTGAGGTCAGAGGGTACGGGTTGATGGGGGATTGGGGGGAGACCTGGGAGGATAAGGGGCTGTATGCTAGGGATAGGCTCCATCTCAGCTTGGAGGGGAAGGAAATCCTTAAGTTGAAAATAGAGTGGTTCGTTGGTGCAAGGTGGGGTTTAAACTTGTGAAGGGGGAGGGATGGGAGAAGAGGCTATAGAGGGGGGTCCAATAAAGGAGGGACTCTGCCTCCACCCCCGGAGCTGGTGGGATGTGGAAAAAGGCCATCTGGTAAGGTGCAGACAGGGGGAGGACAGAATCCCCATAGGAATGCGAGCAGGGGAAATGAGAGTATAGGGAAGGGATGGAAGGTAGTCCTGCTAAATGCCAGGAGCTTAGGGAATAAAATGCCTGAGCTTCAGGCGATGCTAGCTGAGGGAGAGGTGGATGTGGCAGCTGTCACTGAGACCTGGGCCACCGCAGGGCATGACTGGGACCTGAACCTGGAGGGTTACACCATGTTCAGGAAGGCAGGGGAGGGAAGGGAGGAGGGGTGGCAATAATAGTCAAAAACTGCATTGACATAGGAGGAGTGGAGGAGGTGGAGGAACCTGTGGAGGCGATTTGGGTCACCTTAATAACAAGGGAGGGCAAGAGAGTAAAAATAGGAGTGGTGTACAGACCCCCTGTGCTGGCAGAGGTACTGGAGGAGAGTCTGGTGGCAGATGTTGGGAGACACTGCAGATTGGGTAGGGGAAGGATGGTGGTGTTGGGGGAATTAAACATGCCAGGAATGGACTGGGGGACTATGACATCCTCGGTGGCCAGGGAACAGAGGTTGTTGGATGTCTTTGAGGATGCTTTCCTAACCCAGCAGATGGGGGATCCGACCAGGGAGGAGCGGATACTGGATGTGGTCCTGGCAGACAGTGACCAGATTGAAGGCATGGCGGTAAGGGACCCGTTGGCAGAGAGCAACCATGCCACGGTCTGGTTCTGCCTGGACCTAGGAGGGGTAGAAGGCTGCACAAAGATGGAGATAATTAACTTTAGGGGGGCGGACTTCAAAGAAATGGGAAGGACCCTTAAGGAGCATTCGGATGGGATTGGGCCAGACATGGATGCTGACAGTAGGTGGGAAATCATCAGAAGGGGGTTGCAGGATGCTACTGGCACCTGTGCAAGAGTGAGACGCTACTGCGGTAGGACCCGAAAACCCTGCTGCTGGACCAGGGAGGTTCAGGAGGTGGTGAGGGGAAAGAAGGCGGCCTATAGACATTTCAAGTGCTCAAAGAGTGCAAGGTATCAAGGGGAGTACAAGCTGATGGCTAGAAGGGCCACTAGGGTGGTGAGGATGGCCAAGGCAAGGAAGGAGCAGAACCTAGCCAGGGAAATTAGGAGAGGGAACAAGGGCTTCTACACAGACACTGGGGAAAATGAAGGGCGAATGGGCAGATTAGCAGGATTAAAACAGAGGAGGGATGGGCACAAGACCCGGGGGAGCAGGGCCGGGGGAGCAGGCTGAGGTACTAAATGAGTACTTCGCCTCAGTTTTCACCGAGGAAAATGGGGGGGGCTGCCTCATAGAGGGAAGGAGATGGTGGAACTGAGGAGGGGGACCCTTCCCAATCAGGGGTCTGGAGAGAGGGGGGGCATCACTGGCAGAAGAGGGGAAGGCAATGCAGGGGGATGAGGTAGCGGAGGTGGAAATCACAGCAGAGAGAGTGAGGAAAGCCCTCAGATCCCTTAAGACGGAGAAAGCACTGGGACTGGATAAAATTCATCCCAGGGTGCTGAAGGAGCTGGCAGATGTCCTGGCCAAACCCCTGGTGGAGCTTTTCAGCATCTCCCTGAGGACAGAGTGGGTGCCCCAGGACTGGAAGGTGGCGCATATAGTGCCTAGTCACAAGGGTGGATCAAGGGAGGTGGCAGGAAACTATGGGCCCGTCAGCCTGACCTCGGTGGTAGGCAAAGTGATGGAGGGTATCGTAAAGGAGAGGCTAGAGGGGGACCTGGAAAAGTCGGGGTGCCAGAACGATTGACAGCATGGCTTTGTCCCAGAGAAATCATGTCAGACAAACCTTGTGGAGTTCTATGATTGGGTGATGAGTGCCTTGGACCTGGGTAGGCCGGTGGATGCCCTCTTTCTTGACTTCAGCAAGGCATTTGACTCTGTTCCCCACGGGGGCTGGTTGGATAAGCTGGGGGAAATGGGGGTGGAAAACAAGATGATCAGATGGATAGGGAATTGGCTCCAGGACCGTGGTTGGTGGGATAGTCTCATCCCCAAGGAGGATCATTAGTGGGGTCCCTCAGGGATCAATACTTGGGCCCCTCCAGTTCAACACCTATGTCTCTGACATAAGGAAGAGAATCAGAAATGAGATGAGTCTCTTTGCGGATGACTCAAAGCTGGAGGCAGTGGTGGATGGGGTGGAGGGGAGGATGGCCCTTCAGGGGGACCTCGAGGCTCTGGAAGGGTGGTCTAGAAAATGGAAACTGAGATTCAGTGCAGAGAAATGCAAGGTACTGCACCTGGGAGCCAGAAACCCAGGCCAAGTGTACACCCGGGGGGGGGATGCTACAAGTCTCGATGGCTGAGAAGGACCTGGGGGTGGTGGTGGGTGTCAAGATGAACAACTCGGAGACTTGTAGGAGGGCAGCGGCCAAGGCCAACAGGATGCTGGGATGCATTGCTAGAGGGATCACCTCCAGAAGGAGGGAGGTGATACTACCTCTGTACAACTGCTTGGTGAGGCCACACCTCGAGTACTGCATGCAGTTCTGGAGGCCACACTTAAAAGAGGGACATTGAACTCCTGGACAGGGTCCAGAGGAGGGCAACCAAAATGATCTTGGGCTTGGGGCACAGGACCCATGGGGAGAGGCTCAAAGAGCTAAATATGTACACATTGGAAGAGAGAAGAGACCGGGGAGACATGATAGAGGTCTCCAGGTACATGAGGGGGGTGAATAGGGGAGGCGAAGTCAGGGTGCTCCGAAGGAAGATGGGGGGGCAATTATAGGGCATGGGTAGAAGCTGGAGGGAGGAGATTCAGGGGAGGAAGGAGGAAGTGCTACTTCACTGAGCGGGTGGTGGAGCCATGGAATGCATTGCCTGGGGAGCTGATGGAGGCAGAGATGGTGGAGGGGTTTAAGAGGGGGTGGGACAGGTACAGGGGAAGGGTTCTGGAAGCAAAGTCCAATGCAGAGAGAATATCTGGGACTGGGAAGGGAGAAGCCTGAGAGGGCAAGGGAAGCAGCAAGGTCAGTTCCCAAGGTGGGGACTGACCAAACGAGCAGACACGAAAGACCGATAGACCTATTCTGCTGGCATTTTAGTATGTTAGTATGTAGCTCCCTGCAACAACAGTTAAATCTAAGTGGTGTCATCTGATTGTCTTGTTGCCTTTACTTTCACAAACTGAGCCCTCCAGCTCCGGATTACAAATAGTGTGTGTTGTACATGTTGATTTGTTCAATCAGAGGACCCCAACCAGCTGCAACGTTCCCGGCTAGCCTACCATTTTCCTACCTGGGTACCCAGAGTGTGTGACTGTGTAGAGAGCCTGAACTGCATGCATAACTGTCTGATTGATATAGCTTTTAAGCAAATCAACCTGATTACACCCCTCCCTTGTTCAAGTCCCCTGAATAAATCTGATTTAACTTTGTTTGCATTTAACCTGACTGTGGTTCCAGTTTGTGCCAAAAGTATTGCACTTTTGCTATTTGCTGAGCTTAACCTTGTTTTACAGGGGGTCCCTAGGGTCAAGTTAGAGGAACCAGCTCTGGTGGTAAGCGCAAACAGTGTGGGTAATTGCCTGGTGAATAAGGGTCATTGTGAAAGTAATTATTGTATATTGTTCAGGCCACTAGAAGGGAAAGAGGGGGGGTTACAGTGTCCCGGAGGGCTGTGCACAGGTTAGTTTGACCACTAACAACCCTGACCTCCTGGTGGAGGCACCCGTTTCATTACCGAGGCCCCTTAACCTGCTACTAGCCAAGCAGGCAGGGGTAGTAACCCTTGAGATGGCGCCACCTAGGGGTTACGTAAATTTCTTACCTTATTACTGGTAGCTGTGGAGCTAGGCAAAATGCTTGCAGCCTCTGCAATGCACATTAAGGAACTGGAGTCCTGTGGTAAGAAGAAGGATCTAGGCAGATCAGATTTCAAACATCAGGTTACATTTGCATCTGTAGCTTATGAGGTGGACGTAACCCAGAAGGTAATGGATGGGGGATGCTGTAAAGTGATGGAATATGCAAGTAAGTTTTAAAGATCACCAGTTGTGCTAATTTCAGTCTACTTCCATAAGTCTCCCACCGGTAGCTTACCAGCACCAGAGTGTAGTTCTTCATAATTTAAAATGTTTCCTTTTGTATTCTGTGAAGGGGAAGGGATTGTAAATAAGAAGTAGCTACTTGATTCGTTCCCTTTCCTGGTCCTGCTCTAGTCTAGCGCCACCCCCATGCTGCCCCCAAGCTCCTATGTTTTGTGATATGGGAATCTGTAGAACGCGGGGGGTGCACTCCATTGATAGCAATGGGACCATCATTTAAAACATCTATTTTTATATTTTATAGGTCCACTGGGGGAAAATCAAATCAAAGCAACAGCTCAAATAACAAGAGCCTTATTACTCAGAAGAGGGGGACACAACACTAGACCACACTGATTAGGGGACAAAACCAAAAAAAAAAAACCACCCTTGGCAGGCTTTTCTTTGCATGGGCCTTTCCTATGCCTTAAAGTGCCTCAGACAAGGGCACTCCACTACAAGGCCAGCAACCTCTCCAGGGTAACACCAGGAGGTGCACCCTAGCCAGCATCAAAGCCAGGATTCTTTCTCGTGCACCTATGACCCCCGACTCACTACGCCACCCAGAACCCACTCCAAGAAGGTAAGGAGCTGTCTTTACATTTTTTTTTTTTATTTTGACCTTGTCTGATGGGGGAGGGCCTTGTCGAGGTGGCCCAGCTTCCCAGCGTTCCTCTGCCCCATCACTGTCCCACATTAAAAAGAAATCAAGGAGACAGTGCAAAATGGGTCTTCTCGCCCCCCACCCCACCTGTGATATTGGCAGCAGTGGTCATGCTCAGTTCTGCCCTGTGGCTTTTTCAGTTTCTTGTCCCAACCCCCCTCCAGAAGGTATCAACATCACCAGTCATGCTTAGTGCTGCGGTGCGGCTCTTTTTGTTTCTTGTCCCCACCCCCCCCTCAGTGATACCAGCAGCATCAGTTATGCTCAATGCTGCTGTGGGGCTCTTTCAGTTTCTTACCCCATCCACCACTCCAATGATATTGTCAGTGGCAGTCATGTCAGTTTCACTGTACAGCTACTTGTCTCGTGCCCTTCCCCCAGGTAAAACCAGCAGCACTTCTACCCCCCTCCCCCTGAGTATGATGGCCACAAGTTAAGAAAGTCATAAAGGTAAAACTGTGGTAAGTCTTCAATGGTTAATGCTAAAATCTAAATAGGTAAGCAAAAAGACACAATGGGGTGAGCGTTAGAAGTGTCTAGCGCACTCCCACGGAGTGACTTATTGTGCTTATGAAATGGGCATCAATCAATACAGTTAAAAAAAATGAGTCAAAACTTTGCATTTGAGATTAAAATGAATTTATTTTAACAAATATTACTACACCAGGAAAAATAGTCCCTCCTTTTGAGGGAGGGTATAGCCAAAGAAATAAACCGCAACTAAGCACGTGTTGCACATTTTGTAGTTCAGCAGAAAATAAAAAAATAGTTTGCCAAAGTAGACGTCACCTGTGAAATTCACTGTGCAGCTCTGCATGTTCCAGTGTCCTGTTGAGAAGTATTCATTTGCTCCAGTTGGAGGAGTTGTTGGACAGTGCCCTTCTGCACTGGAGGTGGTTGCTGGTGGTATGGTGGAAACATTTTGACGTGGCACCAGGGCATTACTCCATCTCTTCCTATCTTGTATGCTTGGTCTCCAGTAACTCTTCAGACTTGTCTCATTTCTGTGACCTGTCACAGTCATGATTTTCTGGCTCTGCAACCCTGCATTTGACAACAACTGCACTGCCATGGCACGGACAGAATGATTAGTATAACGCTGGCTGAGATTTGTTTCTTTGCTTAGGCGGCTCATCATAGAACTCCGATAATTCAAACCCATGGGCTCTTGGGAATACCAGACAGACATTTTGTCCAGACCTTCTTGTGGTATATGCTCTGGATGCACGTAGAGAACTTTGGGATTTGGCAGAAGCTTTGAAATGTACTTTTTAAAACTTGAAACTGGGCACAGAGGGTCCCCTGGGATAGAGTAGATGCAGCCTCTTAATGTCTGCTTGTTAGTTTCAAGAGGGTTGCTGTGATTTTTTGCCTGTTCATTACATCGCAGGCTTAGATATTCTTGACCATTTTCATCAGATTTGACCTCAAAACTGTCTGGCATTAGTTGTCTGATGCCCTCCCTGCCTCTTCTGGCCATATATAACTGGACGTCTGGCCAGACCTTTCTAACTAGACCTGTGGCTGTGTCAGGGGACAGTGCTTGAGATGACTTGAGATTGTATAGGTTTGCTGCACTTATGGTTTCGTGGTGCTTAGCAATGCTTTTTTTCTCTCCTGTACTGCTTTATGCGTGAGATGAATACATGGTTAGATGTCACAAACTCAGTGTCAGTCATTATATTGATATTCCTTCCTACGGCTGAACAGTTTAAGTATCTATAAAAGGCTGCTCTCAAGGAGCAGAATGAGCTGATAGCATTCTCTGTACCAGTGGATGTACGTGCTTCTGCATAGAAGCATCTGAATGTATCATTTAGCTCTTTCTTGGTGGCTGTTTTCATCTCTAAACACACATTCTTATTCCTGCACCATTCTTCAAAAACATTCAGTGCCCAGTCAGTTGATGTGACAGTATCACACTCATTGCAGGCATCTTCTATGTGATCTAACTGCTGCTCTGTCAGGGATAGGAACCTATTACTAACTCTGCGTACAGGACCCACCACTGTGATCTTTATGCAGCAGTTGGGTGGACCTCTCTTGCCACCAGACGCCTCCTGCATGCTGGCATTTGGACCCTCAAATTACTACTTCACAAACTGCTTGTCTATTTAACATCTCTCATACACATCTCGCATAGCGCATACTCCCTAAGGAAATCCGACCTTATCCTACTAGATGTTCCCAGGACACGTACCACAGCTGGCCAAAGAGCTGTCTCATATGCCCTTCCAAACATTTGGAACCAACTACAAGCCATGCTGAAGCTAACCAGCATCGAATCAATTAACTCCTACAAAACACTAGCTATCTCTAAATTAAAAGACATATGTAGGTGCTACTAGGCCCTCAACGCCAAGTCAACTTCCTAGTACCAACTGGCCCTCTACTTATTAAGCTGAAATGTGTTGCATAATTTAGGGCAAGGTTAAAGCTGGAATGTACTGCATATATAGCATAAGGACTTCTATTGCGTATACCTCTTGTATTATATATATTTTTTTCTTTGTTGTTCTACATTTTATATTTCCTGTCTATGTAATTGCAAACTGTATGTGTATGTGCCTCAGGACCTCCTTGTGAATGAGCTTGCTCAACGGAGTCTTTCCTGCAATAAACTTGAACTTGAACTGTTACTTCCAGGCTGCTGCTGTGGTTCAGGAGCAGTCTCTAGGAGGATTTCCTGTACGGCTGTTTCCTCTAGGCTCTCAGAAGCTTCACTATCAGTCTGTGACTCTGCTGGTGGCAGTGTGTCTCCATTTTCTTCTACTGCCATAGTTTCTTCCATCTCCTCGATTACTGCCGATGAGGACATCTACTTGTCGTCAAAACATACTGAAATACACAGTATGTGCTTCCATTGCTAAATTACAGCTGATGATGCCGTTTGATACTGAGATGTGGTTCTGAAACTCAGTGGCGGCTATGAGAATTCTGATAGAATGTTAATTTCAAAAGTTTTACTATGTGGGCTGTTGTTAGGGCTGGTTGCTAGGCATGCGACGACCCCCCCGCCCATGCACACACACACACACACACACACACACACACATATGCAAATTAAGTACAGTCCAGGAGAAAACAGTATTAATGGCAGTTTCTTTAT
Organism: Neoceratodus forsteri; assembly: GCA_016271365.2. Lineage (NCBI taxonomy): Eukaryota > Metazoa > Chordata > Ceratodontiformes > Ceratodontidae > Neoceratodus > Neoceratodus forsteri. Next base: position 767,671,028 of record CM057451.1, read on the forward strand.
TTTTGTTTATTAAGTATGAATGTATGCTACACTTACACAGTCAGCAGCGCGTGTGAGGAGATGCCGCTGATGTGTGCAGAGCTACAGAAAGTGAAGCTGGACTATGGAGGGACTCTCGCTACAGGAATTCAGTGATTACTCCTAGAGAAAAAGTCAGACGCTGAGAGGAAAAAAAATTATACTGTTAAGTGAGTAATCATGGCAAAACCAGATACTGGGTGGGAGCAAGAGGGGTAGATGGAAGGTGGGATGCTGAGACACTGGGATACCAAGTAATGGGAAAATGACAGAACAGACCGGTGGTGGAGAAACTTTCCTTTACAAAGATTAGCATTGTAGCACTGGAATACATCTGTGTGCTCTTACTGATGCTTACTGTGCTTTTGTGAGATGTGCAGTTGGTGATGAAAGGAGCCATTGGCGATCATATTTAGGGACACTTAAAAGGGGGATTACAGCAACAAAGATGGTGGCCCTTAACATTCTGCAGCTTTTTCAATGTTCCAAATAGGCTTGAATATGTTGCCTCGCACTAAGTCACGGGTGCCAGTACTTGATTTAAACCATGAGCTAGACACTGTCAGCATAGGGTTAACAGCCGATCAGTGGGCTAGAAATCTTAAGTTAATTTCATAACAGAAAAATAAACATGCTTCTCTCTTTCTTCTGTTAGTATAACTAACTATCTTATATTGGGCAGAAAAACAGTTGGCATTAGCCAGTAGAAAACTGATGTATTTGATTATTCTTCACTGTTTTTTTTGTTTGTTTTGTTATTACTTTTTCCCCGGGCCACCAGTCTGCTTACCTTTCACACGTCAGGCATCCTCCTGAGGTCTCTGGCCTCCATCCCTGAGGACTCCTCAGCTCCACTGTTCGGGTCCCGCAGCTACCCCCACGGCTTGCCCCCCATGGTGAGGAGGTGGAGAGCCACCCTATGCTCTACCACCAGGTCTGGATCCAGTACGGCCGCGTACCCTCAGTGCCCAGCAAGTCCCTCCATGAAGACGGCCATCATGCCACCACGACTGGTGTCCTTTTCCCCTGTTCTTCCCTAATGTCTGTGACGTGCAATGACACAAATGGTCAGGAGCGCACACGCTACCGCACACACTCCTTTCCGAATGTCGGCCCCAGCACGTCCCCCGAGTCTTGCCAGTGTCCTGCAATCACCCCCAGCCACCACTAGAGGCCACCAGCACACCAATGGCAACTCACCCCGGAGAAGGGGAGCAGTCCTATGGACGCTCAATCCTTCTCCTCCCCTGCCAACCCTCGACAACCCAGGCTCACTTCCGAACCCAGGTCGCCAGCATGGTGTATTCTTCACTGTTTTAGAAAGGCAGTCAACTAACTTGTAAATGGTAGTGAACATAATTATAGACACTATGGATCCCTGGTTGGTGAAGCCTTTTTTAAATGAGATGTAAGTGTATTAAGGGGATACACGATAGCCTGGCATGTGATACCATTTGTATCACAACGAGTGGACAGTGACCTTGACTCATGAGTGGCAGAGCGTAGCAAAGTCACGAGTGAGATTTTTGAGGTCACTGTCCAGGAATTGTGATACATAGATATCACATAACAGTACATCATGTGTCTCTTTTATACAATAGGGCTCCAGTTTTTGTTACTTTTTTTGGGGGGGGTTAGCGGCATGAGGAGGGGAGAAGTGACGCGTACACTATGTTGATAATGGCGGTGACATGTACACTGTGATTGATATCTACATGGTGTACTCGTCACGATCTGGTTATCACACTGTGGTTGTGATACGGATTTTTATCTAATTCCATATCACTTTACCCCTTTTGTATAATATTAGTTACATAATGTCATGCCACAAGAACCGAGCAGAGGATATGAGAAAAATCTTTACCACAGTTTTGTAGAATAGCAATATGAAAATGTCTGAGTTTAGAAATGATGTAAGCAAATCCATTTTATTTAATTTTTCACTGAGAAGAGGAATGAGGTCCGAAGCATTACCGCTCGAGAAACAGAGAAACATAGAATTTGATGGCAGATAAGGCCACCTGACCCACTCAGTCTGCCCATTTTTTCCCTTCCTATACTGTCACTGAGATCCTACTTGATCTCCGACCCCCTACCCCCGCTTCCCAACTAAGATTCTCTTGTGCCTATCCTGTGCATTCTTGAAGCTCACCACTGTTTTCGCCCCCACCACCTCTGCTGGAAGACTATTCCACCACTCTTTCAGTGAATAAGAACTTTATTACATCTCTCTTAAATGTACCCCCGTCTAGCTTCATTGCATGTCCCCTGTGTTCTCATGCATCTTCTCATCTGAAAAACACTCCCCTCCTGTACCTTATTTAGCCCCATGAGATATTTATGTGTCTCAATCATGTCCCCCCAACTTCCGGGGTTTACATATTAAGGTCCTTCAGTCCCTCTTCATAGTGATATTAGTAATATATTTTATTCATAATTGTTCATATGAATAAGGATTTTCCAATTGAGCAGAGCTCATTACCAACGGGATCCTTGTTACAAAAAATTGCAAAATATAAAAAACTTAAGTTGCTTACAGAGAGCCGATCTATCACATACATTTCAAACAACATTAATATATAACAATCATCACAGGGCTTCTGATGCCCCCCCTTCCTCCTCTGGACAGCATCCTCCTTGTCTATGACCTTCCTGTGATATGGCCTCCATAAGTGGAAACAGTACCCCAGGTGGAGTCTCACCAGCAATCTGTACAGTAGCAGTATCATCTCCCTCCTTTCTTCTGGTGATACCCCTCTATATACACCCCAGCATCCCACTGGCCCTACCCACTGCCTTGTTGCACTGTCTCACCACCTCGGGGTCATCAGACATGATTACCCCCAGGTCTTCTTCCTGTTTGGTGACCGCCAATACCTTGCCTCCCATTTTGTGCGCTGCCTTTGGGTTTCTGTGCCCCGGGTGCATTATTTTACATTTCGTCACATTGAAACCCAGCTGCTATGCCCTTGACCACTCCTCAAGTTCTCACAGGTCTCTGCACATTTTGTCCACCCCCACTGTAGTGTCTATCCTATTGCAGATTTTTGTGGCATCCACAAAGAGGCATACCTTCCCTTTTAGTTCATCTGCAATGTCACATATAAAGACATTAAAGAGGACTGGTCCCAGTACTGAGCCCTAAGGCATCCCACTGGTCACCCTCCATTCCCCAGAATTAACTCATTTACCACCACCCTCCCTCGCCTATCACTTAACCAGTTTGTTACCAAGTTTACCACCTCAGGACCCACCCCTACACTGCCCAGTTTCCTTATGAGTCTCCTATGTGGTGCAGTATCAAATGCCTTACTAAAATCTAAGTAGGCCATGTCCACTGCCCCACCCTGATCTATTTCCCTGGTCACCCAGTCAAAGAAATCTATCAGATTTGTCTGACATGACCTTCCCTCCCGAAATCTGTGCTGCCTCAGGTCTTGTAACCTGCTGGATTCAAGATGCTCCACAATCCTTTTCTTTGGCAGTGACTCCATTAACTTTCCCACCACTGCCAGCCCGGTGGCACTGAGGGTTGAGACGCTGAATGCCATACCTCGCACTATGCTGGCGATCCAAGTTCATGAATGATCTCGGGCACCTGGGGTCGGCGGGGAGGGAGAGGATCTCACATCCGATGGACTGCTGTCCTCTCCTTGGGGAGGGACCATGAGGGCTTCTGGCGCATTGGTGACACCCAGTGGGGATCAGGTGCACAACAAGGTGCGGAGCAGTTAAGGGGAGGAGCGTGCCAGATGCCTATGGCCCAGCCGTGCTGGCATCATTGCATGTCCAAACTCCTGGGGGAAACCTTACAGAAACCCCCCCCCACTCCTGGATAGGCGACGGCTCCCCTCAGTGCCGCACTATCACATAACCAATCCAGGCCCTTGCCTCCGCCCTCTCTGTCCTTCCACCACCACTGCAGCACACTTGATTATAGTTAGAGTGCCAGAGTGGAGGCAGCCCTACCTCAGTGGGCTCAGAGCTGGGGGGGGGGAACTGCTAGCAGTGGATGGTGGAGGGCAGCTATCTCTGAGGAGGCAGGACTTCAGGCGGTCAGTAGAGAGGCGTGGTGAGCAGGGGCAGCCTGAGAGAGTTCCAGGGTGCAGGGAGCAAAAATAGAAGATAAAAAAAAAAAACTTTCCCACCACTGATATCAGACTGACTGGCCTGTAGTTGACAGCCTCCTCCCTGCTACTACTTTTATGAAGTGGGACTACATCTGCCCTCCTCCAGTCCTCACTCCTGTTTCCAATGAGTTGTTGAATAGGGCTGTCAGAGGTGCAGCCAGTGCCTTCCTGAGTGACTTGTGCCTCTCCCCAAAATATCAGCATTGCTGGTTCTTGCATTTCCGCTCAAGTGGCTTATGGGCCTCTTTCAATCCCCCATACTACAGGCATCACTAGTTGTTGCATAGTCACTGAACAGCTTGCATATCTGTCTCTCTCTGTCCCCCAAACTACTGGTATTGCCAGTTCTTGCATTGTTACTCTAGCGACTTGTTTAGTTTTAACTGCTACACTATCTAAGCCCGACAACTACACAAATACAAGCAAGCAAACATGATTGGCAATGGCCAGTGTTTGTTCTTTATACTGTAGGGAGAGTTCACTGTAGCTATTGCATTAGCATTCTGGATCCTGCAGATGAAGACTTCAACAAAGGTACCTTTTGTACAGTTCTGGTGGTTTTCCAGATATAGGTTTAACTTCCAGTGATACTATTTGTAAAAAGAAATGGCTAGTCTAGTGTCAACACCACTTCTACAAATTAACCAAAAGCGGGTCTAGTACTAATTCGATTGTCTACAGCTGGGCTTAGGGTACTGCTGGTATGGAAAGGCTGCATACAATCACTGCACATCAGGGACCCTATACATAGTCACAAGGGGCAGTGAGTAAGGCCCTGTCCACACTGCACAGGATAAACCGTTACCGGTGCTTTGAACCGTTACCATGAACTCCAAAAACGGGTCGCATCCACACTGGTAACGGTTTACCATGCGATTTTAAAACCATTCTTTAGACCTGTCAAGATGTGGTCTTTAGGTCGGAATCTGAAACGGTTCATTTTCTATAACATTTCTTTTACCAGTGCGGACGTGTGACTGTACTGATTTTTATGTTTTATGTATGTGTGTATGAGGATGCCCTGCAAGGCACTGTGGGATAGCCCCTTGATTCGGTTTGCATGGAGCACCAAAAAAGAGCAGCAGTGTGGATGGGAGGTGACCATTTCAAGAAACAGTTCAGCACCACTGCGGACAGACGGTAACGGTACATACCATACCAGTTTTAAAACCGTTACCGCTCAACCGTGTGCAGTGTGGACAGGGCCTAAGTGATCACGACTCTTTACAACAGCCTCTTGATTTGTGCCTCATTGTGCCATGAACAAAATTCATTGCATCCCTTCCATGTGTGGTTACTGAGAACATTGCAACTTTACAAGGAAAGTTTGGGGAATAGGAAAGCAAATGAAAGCATGGCAACCCTCACTAACACCATCACTAAGGTTTGCAGCACCCCCTGCCATAAAACTATTTAAGGCAGTTAGCAGGGTCTTTTTAATTTTAATTTTTTGTTGACAGGGAAAGGATGGCTAGGCAGCTGTGGTTATTTTCAGCCTCATCTCGAGGGGTGGGGATGGTGATACAGATGAAAAACAAGTGAAATTGAACCATATTAAGCTGTTGGAGGTATTTTCAATGAATGGGGGAAATTTGGCCAGGATACCAGGGAAATTCCCCCACTCTTTTCTAGAAGTGCCATGGGATCTTTAACATTCACCTGAGTAACCACTAGAATAAGCAAACAGGACCTCAGTTTCATTTCATTTCATTTTTATTTCATTTTTATTTTTATACTGGAAAGGCATGTGAGCAAAATTGCACAAGGGTCCAGTGACAGACAAATATAAACAAACAGTAAAATTTAACATATGCAATGGTAAAAATCAAAGAATTAAAAACACTTACATACATTTCTGTTGAGTAGGTAATGTTTTAAGTTATTTTGAAAAAGTGTCAGAGTCGGGTACTGGACCAAGGATGATGATGTTAAGCTATTAATATGTTTAACTCCCCTATAAGAGAGGGAGAGTTGTCACTGTGTTGTATGACAAAATGTAATTTAGAAGAAATTACCAGTGGTGAGTCTAGTAATATGTGACTTAACAGATCTCTGAAATAGGGAGACAATACTATTGGGCGAAAGACCCAAATAAATTTTGTAATAAAATATCAAGATTTTACTGTTCAGTCTGTCCTCTAAAGAGCCAATTTACAGCATTGTAGAGGACATAGTGATGGGTCATTCTTGATAGCCCAATAACAAATCGAATAATGTTATGGTACGTGGTCCTCAGCCTACCAAAATGTTTTGATGAGGGAGGGGAGAAGTAAATCAGTGAGCTATAATCTATCGGGGAAGTAAAAAACTGTTCGCTAAAAGAACTTTTGTTTTTCAAAAATTGTTTCACACCGTATAACATACCAAGCCTTTGATTAATTTCTTTGATCAGCTGACTAATGTGAATTTCAAAAGTTAAATGACAGTCTAAAGATGCACCAAGATATTTAAGATCAGTAACTCTCTCAATCAAGTTACCATCATTGTCTTTGAGAGCAAAGTCAAAATCAGTAGCCTTTCTAGTGCCAGAGAATACCATAGAATTTGTTTTTGGCATTAAGAACTAAGCCACGTGAAGAAAACCAAGAATGTAGCCTACTAAAATCACTCTGAAGTTTGTCAGAAGGTACTGAGGGACTATTATCTTTACAAAAACGAAACAAGGCTGTGTCATCAGCATAAAGGATCAGCTCAGGTAGAGAATTGACAAAAAGCGTGAATAATAAAGGGCCTTATATAGAACCTTGCAGAACTCCAGATTTAATAAAACAAACTTCAGAATGTTGTCCCTCAATAATCATTCTGTGTGACCTATTATATAGAGAATAATGAATGACTATTGTAACAAGCCGGTTAATTCATCGAGAGGTTCCTATGGCAACCACTTGAACCTTGAGAGTGAAGTTCGAGAGGTTTAGTCACCATAGGAACCTCGAGATGCACTAATCATAGCTTGTTACCGTTCATTAGTCATTCATTGTTTTTTATATTGTATGATGAATACATAAGTATTAAAACTGCCGTTGTTAAATAATTAAAGCTTACTTTGGCTTTTTTTCCTCTGAATTGGCTCTCACTGCCGTGGCCACTGTCAAATAGGGGGAAGATTGCGCACTGCACATGTGCAATCACATTCTAAGTTGCTATGCAGCACTAGCTACATAGCTAGTACAGCATAACAAACTAGCTGACGTAGCTAGTACAGCATAACAAGATCTTGAAAATGATGGAATTCAGTGCATAACAACATTCCATCATACACTATATAACTAATTCCTGATCCAATTAAGTACTTCTCATGAAAAGTTTATATGGGACAATGTATTGAGGAGTACATCATGATCCTCAAGGTCAAATGCCTTGGTGAGGTCCACAACCACAGAGCCAGTGTAAAGCCCATCATAAATAGCCCTATAAATAAAGTCTGTGAACCTCACCAAGGAAGTCTCCATATTATGGCTGGCTCTGAATCCATGCTGCAATTCCATTAAAATGTTACATTTGTCTAAATATTCCAAAATCTGATCCAAGACAATTTTTTTCAACATTTTGGAAAGCGGAGTGAGAAGGGAAAGCAGCCTAAAATTAGAAACTTCATTTTTGGGACCAGATTTGTGAAGGGGTTTAATAATAGTGCTTTTCCATTGACTTGGGGAAAATCCCATTGCATAATAAATAATTAAAAATGGTTAGTTAAAGGAAAATCAATGGGTTCACTAACAAGTCTCACAATACGGTAATCAATAGAATCTAAACCAGGACTAGGCTTGGGATCATTCTTCTTTTATATTCAATTATCTCAATCGGTGAGAGAAAATGAAAACAACATTTGGGACTGGGTGCAAAAGATTCTGTGCTATTAGAGAGAGATTCTGGAGAACCCTCGAAACTGAACTCCTTGGGTGAACATCTTTGAACTTAAATATTTCTAAATCACCAAAATATGAATTAAACAAGTTGGCAACCTCCCTTGGCTCATTAATGAGTCTCCCCTCCTTAGTAAGGGTAAATTGTTTATCCTTTTTACCCCTGCCCACTAGATCATTCAAAGTGCTCAATGTGAGTTTAGAACTCCCTCTTTCACTAAAGTGTCTAGTTCTAAAGAAATTTATTTTAGCTGCTCAAACAACTGTTTTGCATTTATTTTGAAGTGTTTTATACTCCTGTAGAAGACCAGGGCTCCCAGATCTACATGGATTCCTGTATTTTACAGGGATTTTGAGCATCTACAGGGAAATTCTTCCCATTGACTTCTATTGGTTATACAGGAAAACAGAGGACTTCCGCTTCCATAGGAAATAATGTAATCTTCATGAAAACACATGAAAATTGCCCTGGAGTAACAGGAAAAATACCAAATCAGTCTGGGAGGACTGGACTAGGAAGTTTAAACTTCCTGTACTTAACCCAAGCCCTGTCTCTCATCCGCATCAGTTTTAAGAGATCTGATGTGACAGATTCATTTTTTTGGCCTGTTATTCTAATCTTTTTCAGTGGAATAAAAGTGTCACAGATATTAAGAAAGGTCCTACTAAAAGAATCCAATGTCTCATCAATACTCTCAACGTTTCTGGTAAAAGACCAGTCAGCGACAGAAATGGTCTTTGAAAATTCCTCGATATGCAATTTTTTAAACTGTCTAGTAAGGAAAAAATTAGGTTCCCTTTTTAAACCCTATGCCGATTAATTACAAAATACAGCACAATGGTCACTAAAGGAATCTGGAAGAACACCAGAAGTTACAACACGAGAAGGGTTGGTAGCAATTACCCAATCAAGGACAGAGTCATACCCAGTTTTATAATTCATACACGGGGGTGACAGAAATAAGCTAGTGCATACCGAGTCCCACAATATTCTCTCTAGCATCATCCGCTTGCCCTGGGTGCCAGTTTAAATTGAAGTCTCCTAAAATAATCCATTCTCAGATACGGGGGGAGTGAATTTTTTTAAGTCAAAAAAGGTTTCAGGTTCACAGCATGGTGCACCTGAGGACTGATAAACCACACTTAAGGTGATTATTTTATTGTCATCAAGATCAAGATCAACAGAAGGGGATTCAATAGTGGGAGTTCCTGACTGAAAACCTTGCTCCACAAAATGTGAATTGCTAAGAGATGTAAAATAAACACTGATTGCCTAATTTGAAAGATGGTGCCCAACTCCCTACATCCTGTACTACAGTGACAGTATTGGGATTTTACCCCAAGATGCTGGTGTGGGGCTAGAACCCACAACCTTCTTATCTTCCAGCCTCAAAGGTAAGTGTGCAACCTGCTGAGCCACTGACACTCGTTTTGGGTTCACAAATCTGCAACAGTGCTTTCTGGAGCTGGCAAAGGATAGAGATGATCACAGGGCTACACACTTTATCTGCATTGGAGGGTAATGGGGCTAGAGAGGGTGTGTTTCACTGGACCTCAGGGATCAAGTCTTCAAGTAGAGTTGGAGAGCATGAGTGAAGGGCACAGAACCAGCAGGAATGGATGTAGATCAACAGAAAAAATTCAACTATATTTGTCTAAGAAGGGGGCCTAAAGGTGAGGGTTAGGCAGGTGTAGCGAGAAGCCTACAGCAGTAGTGCTTCTTCCCACAGGTTCTGATCATGGCTTAGCCCCACGTGACTGGTACTAAGCTGTGGTAAGAACTACATGGGTTTCATAAGCCAGTATGTTAGGTGATGCAACTAACATCAGGCCGACTGATTTGTATTGCAGCTTAGTAAGGGTCAGACTCAACTGAGTCAGACTGTTGTGTATGGCAAATTTTGATGGGGGTAACATGGGGTGTTTTTATGCACTCTGACTTTGTACTACTGCCAACAGTAACTGAGAATTGTACCCCTGGTATCCAATTTGTTGCTGTGCAATTTGCTCTGAGATGCACTGAGTATAAATAGTTCCAAAATAAATTGTAAATGGGCAGTACAATTATATAGCTTCAAAATGTCAAGAAAATGGTCCGTCCAGAGGAGCTGTTTACCAGCTCTTAGCCAGTTATTGGCCAGTGGCAGCCAGTGCAGGCCAGGAATACCATCTGGCTACTAGGCCATGTAATTGCACGTAACTTCCCGAGCACCTCCCATGTCAGCTTTTGGAGTTTACTCCTCCGGCTAGGACTTTGCCAGTTCAGAACTGCCCCAGTGCAGTAAAGGGTTAAAGTTTCAGTCTAAAAAAGAAAGAAAAATGTATCGGAATGTTTCTTATTTTACTGTTTTGCAAAGACCTCTATGTTCTAGGAGCTTGACAATTACCTAAGTACATCCAATGCTTGTTTAGCGCCTGCAGTTTCCTGAGCTTTTCTAGTTAACTGCTCTCATGTGGTATACAGATGGGTATCCAGCCAGAAGTCAGTTGGTCAGAAGTTGGAGTCAGAATGAAAGAAGGACTTCATACCTTTTATTTATTTATTTATTTATGTCATCGGAAACAACCTTTGAGCAAGTTTGCTCTTTTACAAAGGTTCCTCGTCATTAAAAGGGACAAAAGATATAAAAAGACAGGGAACTAATTGTTTCAATCACAGTACCCAAGGGGGCATGGTAACAATATAATTATTAACATACTTAGGAACAATGGGAGGGCTATAGCCTGAGGTTCAATGTGGGGGAATAGCTTCTCCCACATCTCCTACAATGGCCAGCCTTCCATGACGATTCTCTGCTTAGCGCATTGTTAAACTGCAGCGCCTGGGCTTCTGTGTAGCTCGTGGGCTGATCCTCCTTCCTTTCCCTTTCTGCTGGCTTCTTTCCCCCAACCCACCATCTTTCTTCCTTGTCCCCTCCATTCTCACTGTCTCCCGCCTCCTGTCTGCTGTCCATTTTTTCCATTTTCCCTGTTCCCTTCCTCTATTCCCCGTACCGCTTGCCGCTCCTTCTCAGTTTGGGGCCGCCGCCCTGTTTCCTCCCTTTCGGGTGTGGCATCATTCCTCTATGCCTGCCTGGCTGCCCTACTCATGCCAGCTCCACTGCCTGCATTTGTGCTCGCCACCTGGAGCTCAACTGCTGGCCCACCTATAGCTCTGTCCCTGTGTCCCGACCTCTCCATGGTCAGCAGCTGCTGGAGACCACGCAGTCATAATCCCATCATCAACCCACTAAGTACCGTCATCAGCATTGTTTCCGCATGAAGAGTGTACTACCTTGTTTCTTGCCATGTGGTGTACCACTTTGGCCCTCACTGTGGTATCCCTGGTTGGTGCTTCTTCTGTTTGCTTTACTACCTGTTTCCGGTTATTAGCTGTACATCTTCAGCTTCTTACTTCACCCGGGCTTTACGTAGTGATGTGATTTTCTGGGTGTAGCTCGTGTCATTCTTGGTACACTGCCCACATCATTGCCTGAACATGACTGCTGTTGGATGCGATTGGTGTTTGGTTACAAACATTTATATGGCTGTGCTCATTACACATCCTGTGGTACCATTGGTAATATCGTTCATGAAGGGATCGTACTGTGGCCGGTTCGTTACCCACATCACTGCATAGATTTTAGTCCCACTATCTGCTTGCTTAAACTAGCATTCATCAGTTGGGGGAGTCAACCGAACAACACGGCATTGTTCTATTCCAAGCTTTCCAGGGACAAGAAAGTGTCCGTTCCCATTGGCAGTATTCACGGATGGACAAGGGGTATGGATGAATAGTGTGCACCACCCTCTGGGGTTGTTTGTAGTCCTTTGGCCCACATTACTTAATTGCAGCACAGTTCTCATTGCTTCCCTGATAATTCTGACCATGCATGAAGCCCTATTCTCAGCTCCTGGATTCCTAAGCCCCAAGTCCATAAACTACACATTACAAAAAAAATGAAAAAAAATAAAACACTACGACTGGACCGTACAGGCAGTCGGTTACTCCTACTCCTTCCTTTCTGTCATGGGGCCCTACTAGCGCTGCCTTTTCTCTACTACTTGCATAGTACCAAACTGGCATAGCAATCATTCAACCTCCGAGGACCGCCTGCGTTCCCCTGACATGTTCCCCTGCTGCCCAGCCCTTTCCATTCTTTCTTCTGCTTTTTGTTTTGCCCTGTTTCCATCATTGTTGTGTGCTCTTCATGTTCTTTGGACGTTCTTCTGCCTGGTCACTGTTCCTACCAAGATGGCCATATTACTGCTATATCTTCCCGGGCCCCCACTTCCCCTTGCTCCACCCCCCATCTCCTGCTCCTGTCCCATGCTCCCCTGGTTTTCCTTCTGGGCCTATTGCTCTTCATACCAGCATTTCATCCCCATTTATGCCCCTTCTCCCATCCTGACTCATGCTACTTCTACCCCTAGTCTGGAGCCTTAACCCCCTGCCATTTGCTTCTGGCACCTCTACCCTGCTACTCCCTGTTTGGTCTCTAAGGAACCTGCTTCGTGCCTGCGATATGATCTACGTTGCCCTCCTGCCTACCTGGCTTCTGCTAACCTTGCATGGATCATTACCCTTATGGCCTACTCGGCCTCAGTCATTCATTGCATTCCTTCACTAACAGCATGCTCCTTCCTGGATTATTCTGAACCCCCTTTACTGGCATTCTTGATAACTCCTTCTTACGTTCCCCTACTCCTGACTTGCTTCCTTCCCATTTATCTGCCTATCAATTTACCTACCTACCACTACACAGCCAGCTGCCTTTTCCTTGCTCAGCCCATACCACCAGTTTGTCCGGACTCCATCCCTGACTCATACCTTCTGAGGTACTGAGTGAAGGTAAGCTTGCCCTGTCTACCAGGGATGGGATTTCGTTACATTCACTACTACCTACTACTTATAAACCTGACATCCTTCATCCCTAAATCTGCTTGGAGGCATCAAGTGAAGGTTAGCTTACCCCAACTACCACAGATGGGAACCATTTCTGCAATCTACTGCATCATACTTATGCATTCTCTACCTGATACCAGTTGTCGCTTCCCTTAGGGAACAGGACCTCTTGCCCCATGTGCCTTCAACATCCTACCTATGCCTAGCGGCCTCAAGTCAGGGTCATCTCACCTTGACTACCCTGGGATGGGAGCCTGAATCTACATTCGACAGTTTCGACCTTCTGCATTCCCTCCTGATACCCGGTTGCTGCTTCCTTTCAGGACAAGACCAACATACCCCATTTGCTTTCCACATCCTACCTCAGCCTGGCAGCTTAGAATGAAGGTTGTTTCACACTAACTACCAGGGATGGATGCCTTCATCTGCAATCCACTGTTTCAAACTTACGCATTCTCTACCAGGATACCTGGCTGCCGCTTCCCTTCAGGATTGGGACCACTTTGCGCCGTCTGCCTTTACCATCCTACATTGCCTGGTGGTATCGAGTTAAGGTCATCTCACCTCAAATACCTGAGATGGGAGCCTGTGTCTGCAACTGACTGTTTCATCCTTATGCATCCTCTACCTGATACCCGGTTGCTGCTTCCCTTTGGGAATGGGACCATCATACCCCATTTGCCTTCAACATCCTACCTCTGCCTGACAGCATCGAATGAAGGTTGCCTCGCACCGTCTGCCAGGGTTGGAAGCCTATGTCTGCAATTGACTGTTTCAACCTTCTGCATTCTCTACCTGATGTCGGTTGCCACTTCCATTCAGAAACAGAACCACTGTACCCCATTTGCCTTCCACATTCCATTTCACCACTCTACATCCTGCACTTTCATGAACTCATTGTGCTCGCCTCTGCCTTGGCCTCCTTGTTCTTTGGACTTGAACTCCACCAGCTTGTTCAGTCTCTTCCTTCATTTAGTTCAATTGCCTCCTGGACTTCCATACTGCTAGTCGCCCCTTCATGTCTGCCATGCGAGTTCTCCTTCGGAGGTTGGAACCTCGTGCCTCATCACTGCATAGCCTTCTGTTCTCTGCACTTGCTGTTCACCATCTCCTGTGAACATGAGACCTTCATTCCTCAACTTCATAGTGCTTAGTACCTGGATTCATTTCTGATCTTCCTTGGATCCGCCACTCGTGGCCTGTGTCACAAACACACTTCGCAGTTCAGGCCCTCTGCTCCCACAGTGCCAAACCTCGAAGTGCAATATGTGAACAGGAGACAAAAAGGGTAACCCTCCTGTCTGTTTTGCGTCTGAACACCTACCGGTCTGGAGTCCTGAAGTCAAATATGAACCCTTTTTGGCTAGCACACCAAGTTAACAGATTCAAATATCACACCCTCTTTGGGGAAATGCAGTGCAATACTTAAGCCAGCGGGCACCCAACCTGGTTCTCAACCCCCCTTTTGACTCAATTGAGACCTAGGTACTTTTATTAAATTGGTGCATATGGTAACACACTGTAAGTGCCTAACAGTTCTGTCAGACTTATCAATGCTGTCTCAACATTCACATTGAGAAGTGGAAAAGCCGGCCAGCAGGCGCGGTGATTAGATTTCCGCTTGCGGCGCAATGACCCGGGTTCGGGAACGGACTTGGGTAGCTGGAGGGTCGGCTGGGAGGAGGGATTGAGCGCCCAACGGCTGCTCTCCTCCTCCAGGGGGGTGGGTGGGGATGCAAGTCCCGCTGCAATACCGCCACCTGGGTGACCACAGGTGGAGGTGCATCGAGACTGCACATAGCAGGGAGGGATGGACGTCTGCCAGGAGCCAGAGCATCAGGCACGTCATGACGTGCTCCGCCCCTAGGCTCCCCGAGTGTGTGACGTCCTGAAGGCGGGGAAAGAAAACCAGGAAATACCCCACCAGACTCCTGGTAGATGGAGCTCCTGGCCACGATCCCCAATGCCCCTACCGATGCCAGTACCAGCATCACCCGACAAAACTCAAATCACGTCGGGGTGTAAGGGCCCCACCCCGTACCCGCCTGGGGTAGAAACCAAGGCTCCATGGGGGATGGACTGCACTGGCGCCGGCTAGTAGGGCGAGGGACGAACCAGGCCACTGGAGACTCCAGAAGGAGCAGGAGTGTGGTGGTGAGAGAGGGGGCAAAAAAAAAAAAGAAAATGAGAAAAAGACAGGCAGAATTTCAAGGAAAACAAAGTTTACTACAATTAAAAAAAATACAAAACACAGAACATATAATATTGAGTGCACAGTCATATAAATTAAATGGACAATTTAAACAAAACCGCCTTATTACTGAATTTTTAATCCTACCCTAGTTTCACTTAGTAAATAGTGGTGATTGATTACCTACTCAAGAGTGTGTACTGTCAGGAGTCCAGAATCAAAATGCACAATTTTCTCTTAGCTTTGACCCTCTATAGAGGAAAAGGGTACCACCCAGCTTGTGAGGTCACAGCTCAGTAGTGATGCTGGCTATGAGGTCACTCAAACCTGGATACCGAATTGCAGTCACAGACATCTGAATGTTGCTCAGTATCCAAAAAAAAAAATATATATATATTTTTTTTTTTTTCAATTAGTGAGCCTGCTTTATTGGCAGGTCAGAATAACCCATTTGATCTTCAGGGAAACTTCCTGACACTTACTTCTCCTAAGGGTGAGAAATGTAACAGGCATCTGTCAGAAGTTGCTTCCTTCCTAATAGGTCATAAAATGCAATAAGTGGCTGATTTTACAACCTGTTACAACCTGGTGTAGAGGAAGCTCTTAATTAGATTTTCCACTGGGTCATGGAGAGTGCACCATACTTTTAAAATCCCAGCTCCCATGGTGCTCTTCTGCTGACTACCATATTTTCCAAGCAGACATTCAAAGAAACATACATTTATATCACAAGTATAATACAAATAATAACAAGTAGATGCTATTGTCATGACAGCCTGCTGTGGCCTTGCTCCATCCCACTTGGGTTTGCTGTGGTGTTGATCCCAATCCTGTTCCTTCCTGCACCTGCAATGTCAGTACAGCTTGGCCTCTGCTATCTTCTTCTAGGACTCCTTCCTCCAGTCCACTGCCATCCCCTCCAGACTTTCCTCTCCATCCTTGGACAGCTGCCTTCTCACTGCCCTAGCAGTTTGGGGCTTTGTCCTGTTTGCTGTGGCTATCTCCGGCTAGTATTCCTACCCAGTCAACTACTTGTTCCATTCATCTGTCTCATACTCCTACTGTAGCCACTCTAACAGCTCCCATCCACTACTTGATGGAGCACTTGTTCATTTCACCTGAGGAAAACTACTTATACTTCAGGAGGCAGTATAGCATAGTGGTTTAAGGCTCTGAGCTACAAACCTGGAGACCTGGGTTTGAATCCCACAGCCCCCACTCGCATACTGTGTGACCCTGAGCAAGTCACTTAACGTCCTTGTGCTCCCAGGTCGCACCTGGAAACACGCTTCTGCTTAGTGTGCCTTTCCTGGTTAAATAATTTCTCCTTTCCCCTTTCTAGCAAACATCCCTCAGACAACATATAGACTCCTATGTCACCATAGAGCTATCTACACTTCCCAACCATCTCCCCAGGATCAATTCTGGAATCCCATTCTACTGGACTATAGAAAGATCTCATCCCTCATCCAACTCTACTGGATACTCCCTATGCATCCTGTCAATTCAAGCACTATGGCTTCCTTATCCACCATGTCTCATAGGATACCTTTTACATGGAAAACTGACCTAATTCCTTCTGTCATGTAATGACTCTGTAATCATCGATGTTATGGATAATGGGAATATCTCATAGCAGTACCGGCTTCATCCGTTTTACTGTTCTGTAGCTTCTCCTACAAGTACCGACTCCATGGATCATGTTACTCAACTCCTATGTCCTCAATAGCCATTGGATGTCTGAAGACCTTCAGAGATACCTTCCCAGAACTTCTATCATTGGATCTCTGGTGCCTAGCCACCTTACTAAAGGCATTCTATCCAAACCACTGTCGTTTAGCTCCTGAATGTCACCATGCCTAATACAATCATCTACATTCCTTCATCACATTAACATCAATCAAGTCAGCTGCCCATCCAGCAGTCCTTCTAGCTCATCCCTCATTTTTTGCCTCCCATAGTCCTTCCAGTACAGATTTTCACTGAGAGCAGACGTCCATTGATTCTTAATCTGAACATCCGCAACCGATCTGGCTGTCTCACTATCCCAGTCTTGCCTCGTACTGGTTACTGATAGAGTTGAATTTGTCAATAAAGTAATTAACCACAAGGTCAATATCCTGTTGCTCATCAAGGGGGGACCAATCAATCTGGGATTGTCCTATTTTCAAAAAAGTCAACATGCCTTTCCTTAGTACTCTGCTTTCAACTATAGAGGAAGGAGCTTTCATAAATTTACTGGACCACCAGCAATGATGGGTGAATGGTCACTCAAGGTGTTGGGCAGGACTGAAACTTCAGAGATCCTATCAGGGGAGCTGGACAGAAGCCAGTCGATCAGCATGCTGGTACCTGCTTTGTAGTTCATTCTAGTCAGGACAGAAACTAATTGAGTAAGATACAGGTAGGAGCTTGCCACCAAGTCCTTCTGTGGGGTTTATTCATTACTGAGCAAATTAATATTGAAGTCACCTGTGACAACTAATTCACAGGTCTTGCTGATGTTAGTGAGTGCTTCCATGACTTTACCTAAACCCACCTTAACATGCTTATGTGGTAGGTAGACTAATGCTATAACAAGTGTTTTATTATGTTTTCCGTACAGGAGTTTGACCGTAGGCAATTCGTGGTCCCCCAAGCCACCAAGTTGAGGTAATAAGCTAACTTGTATGGAGTCCCTAGCATAGATGAGACAGCCCCACCACTTTTACCTTCCCTGTCACATCTGAAGACTTCATACCTCTGCAGGGCTATGGCGTTGTTATTTGTCCTGGAGTTTAGCCATGTCTCAGAGAAACAGATAATGTCAGGACAGTACAGGGAAGTCCAAGCTTGGAATTATGCAAACTTTGGTAGCAGACTGCCAATGGTCATTGCAGCTATAGTTAAGCCATTACGCTTGTTACCCACTGGAATGGGGGAATTAGGTGGTCCAGGATTGGGATGCACAATCCCAGACAGAAGTAGCAGCATAAATATTACCTTTCTAGTTGTGAGTATGAAGAGTAGTTTGGATTTTCCCTTCCAGAGCTTAGGTTTATGGAATAGGACCAAAGGCATTTCATTGAGAGGGGGGCAGGGGGCAGGTAGAGTACACTGATGCTAAAATTAAGTGCCTGTGTTAAAACTCATAGGGTATCAGAGGTACCAGTGTCCCAAAGCAGCACACATCAGTACTGGTTACATGTAGAGCTATATTTATTACATTAGGTGCCAGCCTGTTATACCTGTAGTCCAGATGATGTAAGGGACCTTGTTGTACCCCAGTGTCATGGATGATTGAATGGTCAGTAGTACTACAAGTAGTATTAGTGGTACTTTCATGATAGTGGAATTACTGTGGTGCACAAAAGATTTACTTGGGAGTGGGTTATAGGAAGAGTGGAACCACAAATTATGAGTGCCCTACCAGTAATTGAGTATAATCACCCACTGGCCCAGAGATTAAATTAAACCCCATGCAGAAGAGAACCCCCCCCCAGATGAGGCTCCAGCTGCAACTTGCTGGAGAGGGCTTGCCAAGCACAGAGTGGTGGCAGGGTACCAAGTTTGGGGTGGCGTCCGTACTCTCTGGGCTGAGACTCCAGAATCTGGATTCCAGCTAGGATCCAAAGTCAGGATGTCCAGGGCCTGCTGGCAGCTCCCTCTCAAGTTGTTGCCTAATTGTAATTGCCGATAAATCACAGGGGTCTGGAAGAGAAATCACAGATACTCCAATGTACCAGGCTCTGAGAAGGGGAGCTAGTGAGAAAGTTTGAGGATGGGGCCATTGCAGAGACAGATGGTTGAGTAAGATTCATTTATTAATTTATTTATTTAGATTTTGTTAACTGGATAGGCTGACTGAGACCAAAAGTCCCTTTTTTTAGGAGTGACCCGGAATTAATTAAATTCAACAGTCACCTATAAATTCAGGTAACAGTACATGATAATACAATATAGACAGCAATGTGATTCCCCTTCACAAAAGTGGGAGCAAGGCAGAAGCAGAAAACTACAGACCTGTTAGTTTAACCTCAGTGGTAGGGAAAATGATGGAATTACTTCTGAAGGAAAGAATTGTTGAGTATCTAGTGGCCAGAGGGGCTCAGGACCCAAGGCAGCATGGATTCACAGCGGGAAGGTCATGCCAGACAAATCTGATTGATTTCTTTGACTGGGTGACCAAAGTAGTAGATCAGGGAGGGGCTGTGGACTTGGCCTACCTAGACTTTAGCAAGGCATTTGACACAGTCCCACACAAAAGATTAATATACAAGTTAGCCAGCCTGGGAGTGGGTCCCAAGATGACAGCCTGGGTAAAGAATTGGCTGGAGAATAGGACACAGAGGTAATAGTAAATGAAGTCCACTCTGAAGAAAGGGGGGTTAGTAGTAGGTACCACAGGGTTCAGTATTAGGACCGGTCCTCTTCAATGTCTTTATAAGCGACATTGCAGAGGGACTGGAAGGAAAAGTATGTCTCTTTGCAGATGACACAAAGATCTGCAACAGAGTTGATGCACAAGGTGGGGTGAAAAGGATGAAAAGGGACTTGGCAAGGTTAGAGGAATGGTCAAATGTATGGCAGCTTAGATTCAATGCTAAGAAGTGCAAGGTAATGCACCTGGGAAACAAAAACCCAGGGGAAGAGTACACAATGGGGGGTGAGATACTAACAACAACAAAAATGGAAAGGGACCTGGGGGTAGTCATATCAGATGACCTAAAGGTGGGCAAGCAATGTGAGAGGGCAGCAAGGAGGAATGGGGGATACTGGGATGCATAGGGAGAGGCATCACCAGTAGAAAACAGGAAGTTATTATCCCTCTGTACAGACAGCTGGTGAGACCCCATCTGGAGTACTGCATGCAGTTCTGGAGACCCAATCTCTGCAAGGACATAGACAGGATGGAGGCTGTCCAGAGGAGAACTAAAATGGTGCAGGGTCTGCACCGGAAGACATATGAAGAGAGACTTAAGGAGCTCAATATGTATAGCCTCGAGGAAAGGAGGGAGAGGGGGAACATGATAGAAACTTTCAAGCACCTCAAGGGAATCAACAAAGTCCAAGAGGGTAGCATCTTTCAAAAAAAGAGGTGTGCAAGAACAAGGGGCACAATTTGAAGATAGAAGGGGTGGCTCAGAGGTAATTTAAGGAAGTATTTTTTCACAGAGAGGGTTGTGGATGCATGGAACGGCCTTCCAAAGGAGGTTGTGGAGTCAAAAACAGTGATGGAATTCAAGCATGCATGGGACAGTCATAAGGCAATTCTAGGGGTTGGGGGTAGGAAGAAGTAGGCTGCTGGTTAACTAGGATCTGCAGCTTATCCATTAGGTAGGGAAATGGGCAGACTGGGTGGGTCAAGCGGTCCTTATCTGCGGCATCAAAATCTATGTTTCTATGTTTAATGAGAGATAAGTATACAAACAGTAATTAGAAAAGTATTTGCAGTTGTTACAAATGCAAGGCAAACTGACAGCCTTAACTATACAGATATTAACATGAGAAATTAAGAAAGTATAGTAGCAGGGTAACAGTAAAAACCAGTAGCCTGTGAAATACATATATTAGGCCAGAGATCTCACCAGGGTCACGGGGGGACTCAGCTAGGACAAGTACACTGGCAACACACATGCAGTGTGCACCAGGGGAGGATTTGAAGGATTTGTGATTGACGCAAGCCTGGACATCAGCCAGCAGGTTGTTCCTCAGTCTAGGAGCCATAGCAGCAAAGGATATTTTGCCAGCAGATGCTGCAGTTCTAGGGACAGTAAGGAGAATTGGGAGGAGGACCAGAGGACTCTACCATGAGGTTTAAGTTCCAGGACTGAGGCAAGGTTAGAGAGAGGGGTGAGTACAATTTTATGCACCAGGCAGAGTGTAGAATAGTGAATTCTACTTTCCAAGGAAAGACCAGTTATGCATGGATAGTGCCTTGCAGTGGTGCACCCTATTACCGGCACCAACAGCAAAATGGCATGCATGGTGATATAAGGTTTTAAGTTTATCGAGCTCAGTATCTTTGAGTGAAGATAGGACTGAGGCACTGTATAGAACAGCAGGAAGTAAATACTGTTGGCTATGGATACTCTGGCTTCAAAGGTGAGGTAGGGGTTTAACCTATGTAGGAGCCCCAGTTTATGGTTTAGCAGTTTCATCACCTGGCCAACATGAGGTTTGAACAAGATTTCCTGATCCAATATAACTCAAAGACACTTGAGAAAGGCTACAGTCTCAGTGGGGTCACCAGTGATGCAGTGAGTTCCATGTCTGCCTCATTTGTCATGCCCCTACAGGTACCATTAAGTCACTGAAGTAAAAAGATGGGGTCATCACTGAGATATCAAGAACCATGGGTAGGATAACATAGGGGTGGCTTTTGTGGACCTAACCGAGGCATTTATTCTTATTGATCACTCTTTGCTCTGCTCTGAACTGGGTCATTTGGGTTTCTCCAGGAATGTAGTTACTTGGTTTAGTGACTACTTGTTGAATAGGACTCATTTTGTTAATGTTGGAGCTGCTGTGTCTTCTGTTTACCCAACTGATTCTGGAGTGCCACAAGGCCCAATTTTGGGCCCTTTGTTATTTTCCCTATTCATCTGACACCCTTGAGGCTCTCATAGCTCTCAACCCTCTCGAGGGCAACAGCACTGACGGGCTCGACCCCAAACTCCTCCATCTCTCTGCCCCGGCAATTGCTGTACCAATCACCTCCCTTCTCAATCTTCCTTTCTGTCTTGCCTCTGCCCCCAACTATTGGAAACAGGCCACTGTCATACCCCTTCACAAAGTTCATGACCCCTCCTGTCCTGGTATCACCTTATCTCCCTGCTCTGCACATCAGCTAAACTTCAAGAACACCTCGTGTTGTCTCAGCTCTCCCCCTTCCTTGATTCTTCCTCTTTCTTCACCCCTTTCCAGTCTGATTTCTGAAAATCCCACTCTACCACCTCCTCCTCCTCCCTCCTCCTCCTCCCTCCTCTGGCTTACTGATTCCATTCTCTCAAGCAGGGATCAGGGCCTTATCACCTCCGTCATCTTTTTCGATTTGGCCAAAGCCTTTGACACTGTTGCCCACTCCCTTTTCCTCGATAAACTTACAGTAGTGGGTCTCTTCGACTCTGCTACCAACTGGTTCTACTCCTACCTTGAGGGTTGGACTCAATCTGTTAGAATTGGGGACTCCTTATCCCCTCCCCACACACACACACACACACATACTTTCTATCAGCACTGGTGTCTTCCAGGGGTCCATCCTTGGGCCAATGCACTTTTTTTGGTCTTCCTGAATCATCTTCCCACTGCCTGCTCCTCTGCATTCATCCATATGTTTGCAGATGATACAGTACTATTTGTTTCTGGTTCCTTCCCCTCCAACCTGATGGCCAGGCTTCAGCTGGACTTCAGCAATGTTCAGCACTGGTTCCAGTTAAATCAACTATTCAACAATGCCAAGAAAACTGTCTCCATGACCTTTAGCACTAGGCAGAAGCTCACTAGGTTTCCCACCTTCCCCTTCTTCCACACCTTAGATGGAGATGAGACCACAGTCAATTATGTTCCCACATTTAAGCACCTCAAGGTTTGACTTGACCAGCACCTTGACTTTTCAGAACATGTGGATACCATCCACAAAAATCTTCACCCTAAACTCGGTGCATTATAGAGAAATAGAGGTTCCATTCCTCTTCCAGCTCTCCAAGCCATTGTCATGAAAATAATTCTCCTTATTTTCGACTATGGTGGCATTGTCTACAGTGCTGCTCCTAAGACCACCCTAGCCAGACTAGATTCCCTCTTTCACTCCTCTTGTTGCTTTGCCTTCAACTGTCTGCCCTGCACCCACCATTGGTGCCTATATTCCTCTGTCTCCTTCCTTGAGGCCAGGCATCTCGCTCATTGTACCTCCTTTATCTCTAAATACTGGCTAGGTTCTCTCCCCTCTTACCTAACCTCTCTCCTCCCCCCCCACCTTCCTCTTACACCCTTTGCAACCCTGACTATCATTTTCTTGCACTCCCTTCATGGAAATCCTCAGCTGGCCAGTCTGCTTTCTCCTACTGCTTTCCCAAATGATGGAATTCTCTCCCCCTAACCATCCACTCTGCCATTTCCTATCACTCACTCTCCTCCCTTCTCCACAATTTTATTACTCACTCTTGCAATTGTACCCTGATCCCCGTCCTGGTTCCACTTCTCCCTACACTTGATATAACCCCCTTTTCTACCCTCTGTAGTAACTAGCTCCTGCTCCTACTGCTACCCTCCCATTACCTCTGCACTTTGAATTGTATTTTCCTTGAAATCAACTGGTTAACTTCTCCACCTCTTTCCATGCATAGACTGCACTTTGCACTTTTACTGTGTTTCATTGATACTTACTGGACTGCAATCTCTGCCTTAACCTTGCATAAATTACATGAACTGCCTTTTAATTTTAACTTATATGGTACATGGTTTTTAGTTTTTGTTTTTTACCTGCTATGCAATTATTGTTCTGATTGTTAGTCATTACCTTCCTCTACCCCCTCCCCCCCAGCATGCATCTGGAAACAAGCTGTGTTAAGCTCAGTATGTCTTTCCTAGTGAAAATTTTGAAATAAATAAATATGCCAGCATTTAGGGGGTTGTAGCACTAGCTAGGACTATAGCAGTCCAGAACTGCCCCAGTGTAGTAAATGGCTTTCAGTCTACAAAAGAGAGAGAGAGAGAGAAAAATGTGTCTAAATATGTCCTTGTTTACTGTTTTACAAAAAACACTGTTCTAGGATCTTGTCAGTTTCCTGAGTACATCCTGTATTCTTTTAGCACCTGCAGTTTGCCAGGCTTTTCTGGTTGCCTGCCCTCAGGGCTATAAATATATGTATCCATGCAGAAGTCAGTTGGTCAAAGGTTGGAGACTGAATGGAACAAAGGCCTTCATACAGCTGAGACCAATAGAAACTCTGTCTGGGACTGGCCAGAGAGGGCTTACGAGGGTCGGGGTGGTGGGTGGCAGGGTCCCATGTCTGGTGGGCCACTTGTTCTCTCCACTCCAGGCCAAGTTTCTGAAAGCTGGATTCTGGCTGAGATCCAAAGTCTGGTTGGTGAGGACCTTTTAGCAGTTCCCCTTCAAGGACTGCAGACTGATGGCAAGCGCAGGTAAATCTTAGGGGTCTAGAAGATAAACTGAAGATTCAGCTAAGTACCAGACTCTGAGAAGGGGAGTGAGTGGGAACCATAATCTGAGGAATGGGGTTGTCACTGAGATATTAAGACCTGAAGGCTAGTTAAGATTCAGTGAACTCCATGTCTACTTATTTGTTGTGCCCTAAACTGGTAATGTTATGTCACTACAGTTAAAGGACAGCATTGTCACTGACACATCAAGAACCATGGGAAGGGTAAGATACAGTTGGCTCCATGTCTACCTCAAGTAATGTGCCCAAGCTGGCCCCACTAGATTTAGAGCAGGATGGTATTTTTTCTTTATTTTTTATTTATTTAAAAGTGTCACCAGGAAAGGCATACTAAGCAGTGAATGTTCATTTCCAGATGCATCCTAGGGGAGAGGGGACAGGGATAAACAATAAATACAATGCAAAAGACATATACAAATACTAATATGTGGATAAGGGATACAGTCAAGCATCAGGATGACAAAACCGAATAACAGTCATTTCAACCTAACAGCAGTGTGCTAGAACTATATTAAACCATCAAATAAGTAACATAGAGTAAGTGCTAACATGAGTAATGAGCAGAGAGACAAAACTATTGAGAGGGTAGAAATTAAGTACATGTGCAGGAAGGGAAGAAATGGTCCTTTAGGAGGGAAGAGAGGACTATTGTTGAGGCTCAGGCCAGGAAGCATAGAAAAACCAGAACGAGTTGTAAAATTTGCAACAAGTGATTTATTATTAATAACAGTAAAATAAAATAAATAAAATTATTCAGTATAACTATTTAAAAGGCAGTATAAACAGAGAAAGTCCATTTGGGTTTCTTCTCAATTTCCAATCTCAGTCTCTGTGTTTTCTCTCTTGCAAGAAGTTGCAGCTCTGTTTTATAAGTCTTTGCAACCCCCACTCATTAAGAAAACAGTATGCTTCTCACACAGTGTTCTTGTAAGTTTCAACAAGTGCAACAAAAAGAACACTGTGATCCAGAACTGACCTCTTGTTTACAACTTCTCAGAGAGTTTGCAAACAGGTTAACTCCTTGAGTTCCAAACAGCTTTTTGCAATCATTTCAATGGTATAACTATATACATTTAAACAGTAAAACTATATACATTTCTAAACAAAGGGATCCCATTATCAGTTACAATTCTGCATAATGATTCACATATATTTTTATACCAGCAGATATGCAAGGGGGAGAAAGACAGAACAGCAAGAGAAGGTAGAGAGATAGTGAGAGGTAGAGAATTGCAAGACCATTGGGGTGATCAAGTCCTAGGTCTCACGAGACAATCTGGTTGCACAACCAGACAGACAAGATACAGAAAAGGAGAGAATAGAACATATACTTGCATTTAAACTCTTTCTCCAGAACAACTGGGACAGGGCTCTATTCAACCCTGTCATGTACCCCCATCCTTAAGAGGGAACCTGTTTTATAAAAACAGTTTTCCAAAACTTTCTTTAAATTCTCCTTTAACATGACAGTAGCTTATAAACTTTATAGTTCAGTGCATATGCAGCATATCAAACAGAGAAGTTTCAACTCACACATTTTTTTCAGCCCTCAGAATTCTCAACTCCTGATCCATATTTAGACAGAAAATCAGCATTGACATTCTCTTTCCCAGATTTGTGCATCACTTTAAAATTAAATGGCTGTAGTGCCAGGTACCACCATGTGATTCTAGAATTTTTGGTCTTCATTTGGTTAAGCCAACACAGAGGATTGTGATCTGCGACAAGTACAAAGTCAGCTCCTAGTAGGTAAAATTTAAGAGACTCCATGGCCCGCTTTGCTGCAAGACATTCCTTTTCAATGGGAAATACCTTTTCTCTCTGTTTTGCAACTTCCTACTAATATAGAGAATAGGATGTTCTTTCCCATCTATATACTGACTCAAGACTGTACCTAGGCCTACCTCTGATGCATCTGTCTGTAACAAAAACTTTTTCTCAAAGTCTGGGCTTCTTAAAACAGGGGCTGAACATGATGCAGCCTTAATGGCTCAAAAAACTTCGTCACACTCTGGGGCCCATTTCACATTATTCGGGTACCATTTTTTCGTGAGTTCTGTGAGGGGAGTAGCTAACTCTGCAAAGTTAGGAAAAAATCTCTAATAATTACCAGCCAGCCCTAAAAATGACCTGACATGTTTCATGGTTTTAGGGATAGGGCTGTTAGCTACAGCTTCTATCTTAGAAACCTCAGGCTTGACTTCTCCATTTCCCAAAACATGGCCCAAATATCTGGTTTCCTGCATGCCCAATGCACACTTGGTAGGATTAATTGTCAGACCTGCCTTTTTGATTGATTAGATAACTGCTCATAGGTGTTCCAGATGGCTATTCCATCTGGACTATACACCACAACATCATCCAGGTACACAACATAATAACCAGTGTGAGGGGATAAAATTACATCCGTGTACCATTGGAATGTAGTGGATGCACCATGTAAACCAAATGGCATGGTGGTGAACTGATAGAATCCTACAGGCATGGCAAATGCTGTTTTGTCTCTGGATTCTTTAGCTAGGGGGGGATTTGCCAATAACCCTTGGTGAGATTGAGGGTACTGATATATTTGCCACTCCCCAGTCTGTCCACCAAATCATCCATTCTGGGCATAGGATAACTGCCAAATTCTGACACTTGATTAAGTTTCCTAAAATCAGGACAGAGTCTTACACCCCCTTCTTTTTGGTTTACAGTCACCATTGATGATGACCAAACACTTCTTGACTCTTCCATGATACCCAATTCTTTCATTTCTTTGTATTTCCTTAACCACGTCAGCTCTTAACCGTTCTGGAGATCTGTATGTTTTTTGTCTAATAGGGCAAGCATTCCTTGTCACTATCATGTGCTTGACCCCTTTTTCTCGGCCTGGTACTGTGGTAAAAATAATGTTAAATGTCTTTAGCAAGTTACAAATTTCTGCAGTTTGTTTGGAGGTTAAGGGAAACAGTCACCTTTACAGCTTCAGTAGTAACAGTTTATTCCAATCTATCATAAGCTTCATCAATGTCTTCTTTATCAGTTTCTGGTAAAACTAGCAAAGCAGCCTTTAGTGTTTTTTCAACCCATTTCTTGAGGAGATTAGCATGGTGTTTCTTAGCAGGATTTTTCCTGTCAGAGGTCTCCATCTCATAGTTAACTGTGGCAGTATGTCTAAGAACCTTATAAGGCCCTTGCCACTTCATTAACAGTTTATTTTCTGTAGTGGGTAACAGTAGTAAGACCTTTTCACCTGGCTCAAAAAACGTTTCTTTTACCCTATGGTCATAATACACCTTCTGCTGGTTTTGGGCCTCTTCCTGATTACTTTGGGCGATTTCAAAATATTTTGCCAGCTTCTTTCTCAGGGCACACATATACGATGTTATAGATTGCTTCTGACGGAGGTTATCTTCTCATGTTTCTTTTATTACATCTAGAGGTCCTCTAGGTTGTCTACCATACAGCATTTCAAATGGTGAAAAACCTGTTGATGCCTGTGGCACTTCTCTGTAAGCAAAAAGCAGATGAGGTATTGGTCCCAGTCTTTACCTTCCCCTTTTATAAACCTTCTTAATATGCATTTTAGGATTTAATTAAACCACACAACATGATCATCTGTCTGAGGGTGATAAGGGGATGTTCTTATGCCAGTGATGCCTAGTAGTCGGTACAGCTCCTTCAGTAATGCAGCACCAAAATTATTACCCTGATCAGTAATGATTTCTTTAGGGATGCCCACTCTGTTGAAAATTTTGTCAAGCTCTACTGCCACTTTTGGGGCTGTGACAGTATGCATTGGAACTGCCTCTGGGTATCAAGTAGCATAATCACATACTACCAAAATTAATTGAATTCCCTTTTTACTTTTGTCTAAGGGGCCAACCACATCCATTGTAATTCTCTCAAAAGGCACATCTATCAGGGGTAGGGGCACCAGGAGCACCTTGTCTTTTTTAGTCACTGGGGCTTCTTTCTGACACTCAGCACAAGAACTGCAATATGTAGCAACATCTTCATGCATTCCAGGCCAGTAAAATCTGTACAGCAATCTGGCAAGGGTGCGATCCCTCCCTGAGTGATCAGCCATAGGACTATCATGTGCTGTCTGTAATAACTCAGATCTATACTTTTGTGGTATAACCAATTGTTCTATTTGGTCCTGTGTCTGAGGTTTAACCCAAACTCTGTACAGTAGCCCATTATATTTTTTAAACATAGGTTCGCTCTGTTTTGTTTTCACCCATCAGCTGCTTAAAATAACCCTGGAGAGAAACATTGTTAGCCTGTTCTGAAAGAAAATCACAATCAGTGATCAGTTTAGTTTCAGTATTTTCGTATGTTAACCCCTTATGACCATTAATCTTTCATGTCACTGTTTCTTCAAGCGTCGTCTTTCTTTCCTGGACTTCTGGATCTTAGAGCTGTGCTCAAATAATCAGCGAAAGAGAAAGAGTCCGCACCATCTGAGTTTTTCCTTGCCTGAGCTCTTGTCACCACAGCTGCTGAAACATCAGGATTTACTCCCTCTTTGATTAACTCTGTAAATCCTGGAAAGTCATTTCCAGTAATCACAGGTACAGGTAACTTAGGTACTACCCCCACTTTCATTTGCTGTGACACACCCTTAACAGTCAGAGTCACTTGGCTGGTGGGATAGTATCACGTGTCCTCATGAATGCAGATGGCACCAGTACCTGGTCCTTTTGGACAGTGTTTTCCTAGCACTTCAATACGCACTAGTGTCTGTCTGCTTCCCGAACATATAAGCCCCTTCACAGTCTTATCTCCCACCTTCACATCTGTTAAGTACTTGCCCCAATTTGCTAAGGACAAATCTGTTCCAGTATCATTCTTCTTACTATGGCAATTTCTTGCAATATGACCTGGCTTATTACAGTTATAGCAAATAAAGTCTTTGGACACAGATTTGTTACCCGGACCAGACTTCTTATCAGACTTGGAGTTTAAATGGGAAAAACAGTGTCTTACTGGTGCTTGGCTGTTACCGCGCAGCTGTGGCATTTGTCTGGCCATTTGGTAGTCTTCAGCTAAAGAAGCAGCCTTTTCTCCACTTTTTGGTCAGTGATCCTTTACCCAAAGCTGCACATCTGTAGGTAGGAAGTTGATGAATTGCTCCATTGCAAATGTGTCCATAATCTGTGGGACTGTTTTGCTCTTTGGTTAGAGCCATTTTATCAGGAGTTCTCTGAGTCAGGTGAAGGTTTCTCGAGGATTGTCAACTGAGTTGTACTTCAGACACCAGCCCAGTGGTGCTGAGGGTTTAGGCGCTGGACACCACACCTCACACCATGCCGGTGACCCGAGTTCAGGAGTGAGCTCGGGTGCCGGGGGTCGGCAGGGGAGGGACTGGATTGAGCACCTGCTGGGCTGTTCTCCTGTCCCAGGGGGAGGGCATCAGGGTGCTTGGCACTCCAGCAGCCCCTGGTGGAGACAAGGGGGTGCTGCAGTAGTGCAGAGCTGCATGTACTAGCGTGCCTGACGCTGGCAGGGTAGCCATGCGCCAGTGCATCAGGAGTGCACACGCATGGGAAGGGGGGCGGGGCGCAACAGAACATAGGAAACCTCAGTTTTGGGGTTAGGCGGCACCACTCATGCCCATGACCGGCTCCAACTCATCTGACCTCAGAGATCCTCCACCCAGGGCCCACGTCAGCAGCTGGAGTCTACAGTTAAGAGCGCCCAAGGTAGGAGGGGCGGCCCCACCCCAGAGTGGTTAAGCTGGGGGTTCCAGCTGCGAGGCGGGGGTGGAGGAGAGGAGGGTTCAGTCGGGGAGACTTCAGACAGGGCAGGATAGGGTTGGATGCCCGAGAAGGCTCCCAGAACTTCAACTGGAGGGAAAAAGAATTGAAAAAAAAGAGTTGTACTTCAAAGATCAAAATCTCTGCCTGTAGGTCTCTCCTTTTCAGGATTTCGCTTTTCATCAGGTCATAATTTTCAGACTGTGTAGTGTCCACATTGCTGCAGGCAAGTTGGGCTTTCCCTGTCAGGTAAGGTACCAGTCTGATTGCCCATTGCTGCTTTGGCCACTGGCAGGCTGCGGCAACCCTTGCAAAAGTTGTCAGGTATGCTTCAATATTATTGGAGTGACACAACTTTGTAAGTTTAATGTATTTCAAGTTGCCTGCATCCTGTTGCTCATCTGGAACTATGCCAGATCCTCTGTCTTTGATAGTCTGCAAGGCATCCAGCCACCACTGCGCCTGTCGCTGCATCTCTTCTCTCCTCTGCTGCTCCTATCACTGCATCTCCTCTCTCCTCTGCTGCTTGAGTTGTTGCATTTCTTCTTTTCTCTGTGTTTCCAAACATTGAATGTCTTGTTCTCTCTGCTGCATCTCCTCTTTTCTCTGTTTCTCCATCTCTTTTTGTTGTATAGCCCACCATTTGAAAAAGGAAGTCAGATTTTCAGGTTCTGTCACTGCCTTTTCTTTTTCTATAACCAGTGCTGGCTGTACAGTCTCAGCTTGGATGTCTGTCTCTGCTAGTTTGGCTGCCATTCTCCTGGTAACCACTCATAGGCTTGCTGCTGCAGAATCCATATCTTTCTTCTATGCTTCCCTGGTACCATGTCTAGTACCCACGCACAAAACTCCTGACTTAGAGTTTGCATGGCACAAATCCCACACCTAACACCATCTATCATTGAGGCACAGGTCAGGAAGCATAGAAAAACCAGAAGCAGTTGTAAAATTCACAACAAGTGATTTATTATTAATAACAGTAAAATAAAAAAAAAATTGAATTGTTCAGTATAACTATTTACAAAGGCAGTATAAACAGAGAACGTCCATCTGGGTTTCTTCTCAATTTCCAATCTTAGTCTCTGTGTTTTTCTCTCTTGCAAGAAGTTGCAGCTCTGTTTTTATAAGTCTTTGCAACCCCCCCGCTCGTTAAGAAAACAGCATGCTTCTCACACAGTGTTCTTGTAAGTTTCAACAAGTGCAGCAAAAAGAACATTATGACCCAGAACTGACCTCTTGTTTACAGCTTCTCAGAGAGTTTGCAGACAGGTTAACCCCTTGAGTTCCAAACAGCTTTTTGCAATCATTTCAATAGTATAACTATATACATTCTACAGTTGGACACCAAGAAAAACACTGGTACTGACTCTCTCGATCCCTACTTCTTAAAGATTGCATACCACATCCTAGCTGTACCAATCACGCACCTATTTAACTTGTCCTTGTCCCAGGTGACTCTTCCACACCTATGGAAAATTGCCCACGTCATTCCTCTTTTTAAATCAGGGGATCCCCTGCAACCTAAATAATTATAGGTTGATATCTCTCCTACCAATATTGTCTAAACTGCTGGAAAAAAATTGTGAATGCTCAGTTGAGAACCTACCTAGATAACAAGAACCTTCTAAACCCTATGCAGTCTGGTTTCAGAGCCAAGCACAGTACCATTATGGCTCTGGCCAAAGTGACTGATAACTGGCAACGAGAGCTGGAAAACAAAAAATTTGTATGTGCTGTGTTCCTGGACCTTAGCAAGGCCTTAGACACTGTTGACCACTGACTGCTTCTTTCCACCCTAAAAGTGATAGGTCTGGACCCGACCTCTCTGTGGTGGTTCAATAATTACCTTACAGATAGGCTTCAGCAGGTCAAGGCCAAAGGGGAGCTCTCTCCACTCAAACCACTAAAAAGAGGCGTTCCACAGGGATCCATCCTGGGGCCTCTATTGTTTGCCATTTATATAAACAGTATTGATGTTGGCATCAAGGAGGCCAATATTCACCTTTTCACTGATGATACGGTGTTGTACCTAAGCCCCCCAACTCCGGAAGCCACCTGTAGAAATTTACAAACAGAATTCAACTTGTTGCAGAATGAGCTCCTGAATAAAAAACTCTTACTCATTGCCAGAAAAACAAAAGCTATGCTGTTTTCTCTGGCTACTCATTCGGTGAACCCTGCTATCTCTGACTCCTTACCTCCCATAAACACTTTACTAGAAGAGAGGTTGGAATTTGTTATGAAATTCAAGTACCTAGGAGTCTGGCTAGACCACAGACTCTCCTTCATGGGGTAACCCGTGAGGTGGGCACATGGGGAAGGGCACCATTGGTAACGGCGACTCATTCTCAGTGCAATCCCTCACAGCGATGGGGGGGTGACTGGATGAGGGAGTGGGCAAACTGGGCGACAGGATATCGCTATGTGTATGTGCACACAGGAAGGAATGAGCACAGTGAGCATGGGCTGGGAGGGGGCAGAAGGGCTGTAGGGGGTGGCACTGCAGTGGATGGCCGAGCTGCATTGTGGAACTCAGGGGTTGGCTAGTGGTCGGGGTGGGTGAAGTGCGGGTTGGTCCGGAGCTGGTGCGATTTTTATTGCGCCTGGCGACACCTTCATTTTCACTGCTTTCACCCCTGACATGCACCCCTGGAGTTGTGGATCCTTAAGTGGGGGGGCAGAGGGGTGAAGCACCTTGTGAGGGGGCGGGTGTGGGGGGTGCATAGCCCCCTCACAGAAAGCAGTAAATAAATCTCCTGGTGCCGTTGTCCTGTGCACCAGGATTGTCAGAGTGCCAAAAAGGTTTTCCGTACTCTAACTGTGCGATAACAGCGATCACCTTTAGGCGTTCGCCATTATCACATAGACCCCCTTCGTGGAGCATATCAAGGATCTGCTGAAAAAGTTGAGGCAGAGGCTTGGTCTCTTCTTTAGAACAAACTGCCTCCTGACCAAAGATGCCAAGATGCAGTTAGTTCAAGCCACGTTTCTATCCCTAATTGATTATGCTGATTTCATTTATAGTCTGTGTAATGCCTCCTGTCTTATTAAACTGGACACCTTATACCACAGAGCCTTGACATTCATAACTTGCCTACCTATCACCTCCCACCACTGCTCCTTATATGCAGCTGTGGGGTGGACTTCCCTTCAGTACAGAAGAAATAGAAATGCAGCTCTCTGGACTTACAGAGCCATTACCAACAAATTACCCCAATACATTTCCAACTGTTTGCCATTATATGTGGTAGGCAACTATGCACTGAGAAGCTATTCTCTGCTTCTACTGAAGGTACCTAGGGCCAATACACACTTTGGGAGAGTGGTCATAGGCTTTGTGTTGCCCTCACTCTGGAACAAACTACAGAAATCTATGAAACTGAGTCTCCCTGTTAGTCTTACCACCTTCAAGACCTTGTATGCCAAGGCTGTTAAGGAGCTGTGCAGCTGTTTCCAGCACACTCAGCATGCTAGGATGCCTACTGTTTACCTGCCCACTACATCTCCACCTAACCCGGCCCCTTGATTGTCTCCACCTATACCCCCCTTTTTTCTGCTAATCCACTACCTTTCTTACCCTCAGACTTCTAACTTATATGTCCCCAGCCCATCTACCGTAGCACCACCTCCTAGAACAGCTGCAGTCCTGTACCCTTCCCCTCCATATCTGCCCCTTAAGTTTGTATATGTTCTGACCAATGATATGCCATGCTGTTTGAAGATGTTTTAATATGCTGACTGTTTCAGAATGTTGTAATTCCCCTTCTCATACCATTCTCCCTAACCTTGTTAACCCTATACCTGAAATACTTGTTATTGCTCTGTGTATTTTTTTCCATTTCTGTATAATTCTGTCTATTTATTATCTGTACATAAAAGTGTTATTCTTGACCTTGTATAACGCAGGTTCACCTTGTAAATGAACCTGCTCAATGGTGTTCGCCTGGATAAATAAAGACTTGATTGATTGATTGATACATTTCAACAGTAAAACTACATACATTTCTAAACAAAGGGATCACCAGTATCAGTTACATTTCCACATAATGATTCATATATATTTTTATAACAGCAGATATGCAAGGGGGAGAAAAGACAGAACAGCAAGAGAAGGTAGAGAGATAGCAAGAGGCAGAGAACTGCAAGACCATTAGGGTGATCCAAGTCCTAGGTCTCATGAGAAAATTTGGTTGCACAACCAGACGGACAAGAGACAGAAAAGGAGAGAATAGAACAGATCCTCGTGTTTAAACTCTTTCTCCAGAACAATTGGGACAGGGCCCTATTCAACCCTATCACAAGGACTCGAGGGGGAGGCAGCATGGTGGGGGAAGGGAGTTCCATAATTTTGGGCAGCAGTGTGAGAATGCTGCCTGACCCGCTGAGGTGGACCTGGGAGGGATGGTTAAGGTACGGTGGTCAAGGTTTCTACGGGAGCAAGAGGAAGGAGATTTGAGGGAAACAGAGGAGGAGAGATAAGGGGGGAGAGAGAGTGAAACCAGAATATAGCAAGAAACTTTGCACAGTGGATAAGGCATCTGTCTGCTAGGAAGGGAAGGGAGAGAGATTGGTATAGGGTGCAGTGAGGGGTATGGGGAGTGCAGTCAAGAGTGAAATAGCAGGCCAGCGAGGTGGCACTAGAGGTTGAGGCACTGATCACTACACCTCGTACCATGCCAGTGACCCGGGTTTGGGAATGAGCCCGGGCAGCTGGGGGTCAGCAAGGGTGGGAGAGGATTGAGCATCTAGAGGACTGCTCTCCTTTCTCAAGGGAGGGAGGTTCTGTCATCCCGCTCATTGACTGCCCTCTTGCGGTGACTCCATATAGGTTTTTATCCCTGGAGTCAGGCAGGTGGCTATGGCCCACTCCTCAGAGGGACTCATCCTCCATGCCCATGCATTCCCACTCAGACCGATCCCTACAATTTCCCCATGACTTACCCCCATGGTGGGGTATGGGTCGGAAGGCACGTATTGGTGTCTTTATGTTGGTGGGAAGGGGAAACGGGAGTAAACGTGAAAAGGGAGTGGGCAGGCTCTATTATGGCCCATCACATCCCTTGGCCACCCTGGCTTCTGGATCATGCTATGGGGGAGAAAGCCAGCACTTCCCTCCCTGGCCCCGCCATGGGGGTAAGTCATGGGGGAATTGTGGGGATCGGTCTGAGTGGGGATGCATGGGCATGGAGGATGAGTCCCTCTGAGGAGTGGGCCATAGCCACCTGCCTGACTCCAGAGATAAAAACCTATATAGAGGAAAATAAAAGAGTGAAACAGCAGAAGGAGTGGAAGAGAGTCCAGCCTGGTTAGGGAAGATTTGGGAACAGCACTGTAGACTACATCCCCGTAGGCAAAAATAGGTAAGATCATCTTCTGAACAAGAGTGCGACAGGCCGACAGTGGCCAGCAGTGAAATACAACCACAATGTCTGCATAGGGCACCCAGTTTGGGGTGCAGTTTTTTGTGGATGGCATCTATGTGTCCAGAGAAGGTGATGTTCCAGTCAAGCCAGACCCTGAGGTACCTACAGTAAAGGAGACATTGTCTTCAAGTAAAGTCCATTCTAGGGTGTGGAAAGAGGGGAGGGATTGGAGCCAAGAGAGTCTCTGCCTCGTGCCTTCTTGGCATTCAAGAATAACTGATTTGAGCAAAACTAGAGCTGGACCTTATCAAAGTCTGGATGCTACATCAGAGGGGAAGGGGCCAGAAGTATACAGGACAGTTTCATCCGCATACATGCGGATGGAGGTGAGAGGACAGGTAGAGGGAAGGTCATTTAGGAAGATGGAGAGGAGTAGTGGGCCCAATATGGAACCCTGAGGAACTCCAGTGTTGATGGGAAGGGGAGGAGACGTTGCATCACTAATCTGAACGGATTGTGTTCTACCCATGAGGTAAGAATGGAACCAGCTGGTAGCTGCATTTGAGAGCCCCGCAGCTGAGAGTTTGGCAAGCAGGATGGGGTTGGAGACTGTGGTGAAAGCCTTGGCAAGGTCAACAAAGATAGCAGAGGTGATGAGACCCTAGTCCATACCCGTGAGTATGTAGTAAGTAAGCCTAAAGAGGGAGGAGGTAGTGTAATGGCATTTCCGGAAACCAGACTGGTAAGGCATGAAGAATAAGGAAGAGTCAAGGTAGGAGGAGAGTTGGGATAGCCCAAGCACTCCTGAAGCTTGGCAAGAATGTGGAGCAAAGAGATAGGCTGAAAGTTACCCAGGGAGGAGGGATCACCACATTTTGCAAGGGGGATAACAGTGGCATGTTTCCAGCCAGATGGGATGGATGCAAGAGAGAAAGAGAGATTAAACAGAGAAACAATGGGGGAAGCAGTAGCAGGAGCAGACAGGTATAGAATCTTGGAGTCAAGACCAGAGGGGCACTTGCTCTTAGATGGGTTGAGGGTAAGAAGAGTTTTGAGGATATCTGCTGGAGATGTAGGACAGAAGAAGAAAGAGGGAGAGGAGGGGTGGGCTGAGTTAGAGGGCTCAGGGACAGAGGGAGGTAACAAGGAAGAAGGGAGGGTACAGACAAGTGAGGAGGCACAGAAGGTGAAATAAGTGTTAAATTCTGAAGCAACAGGGAAGGGATCAGCTAGTGAGACAATGCCCACTTTGAGGACTGGTGATGGGGGCTGGGATGGAGGGGAGAATAGGGATTAAACCACCTTACAGAATTTGGATGGGTGGTTTATGTTTGAATTCAATGTGGCTGAGAAGTAATCAGCTTTGGCCAGTCTAATTGCCCTGGTGCAAGCATTTCTGAGAGAGCAGTGCTTCTGGAAGGCAGTTTGGGAGCCAATGGATTTGTGTAACTTCCATGCCTGATCTCTGGCATTTATTTATTTATTGAATTTATTTCTTGAATGTTGTTGACCACTGGGCCTAGAAGTCCATCTTTCAAGGGTGACCTAGGGAAGGGGAATACAGATGGTAAGCAACTGAAATTGAACCAGATTAAGCTTTAGGCAAGCCATCATCTCAGCAGTGACCCAAGGGAGGTGGGAGCCACACACCCGGATGAGTCTTAGGGGATCATAGTGGTCCCAGATAGCTAGTAGCTTGGAATTGAAGTATTCCAGTGCAGATTCAATTGAGGAAGCAAGGGGGATGGGGCACCAATCACTGGTTGTCAGGTCATTTAATTCTGGAGCCAGATTTAAGGATTTGTATGAGTGAATTAATAGGATTTTAGGTGGGGGGTTAGGGCTGTGAAGTTTGCAAATGGAGTAGATTAAGTGATGGTTGCTTATGGCATCAGGTAAAATACCAGCTGCGATAATACGATGCGGATGGGAGGGGAGTGCCAAGTCAATTAAGGAGTGATTTTGAGTTTTTGTGTTTAGACGGGTGGATTCGCCAGTTAACTGGGTCAAGTTTAGTGAGGCTATCTCAGTCCAGGTTTTATTTTGGGTAGGGGAGTGCAAGTTCACATTAAAATCTCCCATTATGTACAGTTCACCAGAGGAGGAGTGAGTCTGAAGGGTAGATAATAGTTTGGTGATAGAAGAAGGAGAAGGGCTGGGACAGCAATATGTACCAGCAATAAAAATGGGCAATGAGAAGGGATGGGGAATCTTTACCATAAGTAACTCATAGGCCTTCGGGAGGGAGGACACGAGTACAAGGGCAAATTGGAGGGAGGCGGTAATACACATGGCGATACCACCACCTCTGGTGCCGCAGTCCTGGCAGACGAGGTAGTAGCCAGAAATAGATACACTCATGTCAGTAATGACTTTAACCATGTTTCAGTAATGATCAGAATGTCAGGGCAGAGGTCTAAGACTAGGGGTTGAAGCGAAGTAAGTTTGGGTAGGAGGCTCCTGATGTTTAGATGGGCTATTTTCAGCCCACGAGGGACTTGGGAGGAGCCGGAGGATGCTGGGCCAGGACTGAATTCAACATCACCTGCTAGCAACAGCAGCAGGATAATTAAGAGTTTTGTGGCTACTGTAGTAAATTTACGGGGTAAGGAATGG
Source organism: Neoceratodus forsteri (assembly GCA_016271365.2). Lineage (NCBI taxonomy): Eukaryota > Metazoa > Chordata > Ceratodontiformes > Ceratodontidae > Neoceratodus > Neoceratodus forsteri. The sequence continues at coordinate 767,709,005 of CM057451.1, forward strand.
GGGGGGGGTGTTGGATGAGGATTTGGGAGGGAGCTGTGAAGGTATGGGATAAAACAGATACAACAAACCAGAAGTCAGGTGCATAAAAACGCAAACATGCATTGTTATTTTATTCAGATCAGGAAATAAAAAATTAAAAATAATAAACATAGAGAAAGTAAAAGATTATTTAATGTCCAGTAGCCAGCAAACTTTCTAATTTCAAAATTTCTGAGGCTTAACTTCAGCCTTTGTAAATAGAACAGTGTGGAAACAAGCACATACATCTGAGGTCCTCCTCACTTGGTAGTCAGTATTCAACTGATTCACCTACCTATCTTTGTTTCCTCAAGTGGTGGGTTTTTATCCCTTTCATGGATGACATTACCATCAGGTGATCCACCCCTTTTTGCTAAAACCAGTATAAACATTTTATTCTCAGGAGCTCCCCATCAAAGAGTAAAGACATACATGTTCATACTTGTTATCTTTTCTAGCCTAGACTCAACTCCTCTTTTCATGGTTAAGGGGGTTTTATGTTTCCATTTTGTTTCATCTCAAAAGATAATTTTAATAAGATAGTAAGTCAGGAGGGTTCCACTGGGTTTTACAAGGGGAACGGGAGAACGAGGGTGTGCTCCTCTTCTCCCTTCTCCTGCCAACCCTTGGAACTCACCATATCTTTTTATTTCCATTAAATCGTTAAATGTGACACCCTAAAATAGACAAGCATACAGCAAATGTATTTCATTTTCATTCCCAGCACAAGCAGCCATCCCACAGAAACAAAGAGCAAAAGGAATGGAGGAGCCCCAGACACCCCACACGTGGGCATTCACCCCAGGCAGGGCTCACCCTGTCACGGGGCAAGCTTGAGTGTGAGCAAGCTGGCACAGAAGCAAAAAGGAAGGATAAGTAGACTAGGGGCCATGGGTAGTGAGACCAGGTGGGTGGAGATTGGGGAGAGGTTGAGGAGGAAATGGGAGATAGAGTGGACTCGGGGAGTATAGAGGAGGGAAAAGGGAGGAGTGGGGGGTAAGGGAGGCTATGCAGAAGAGGGGGGGGAGAATACAAAGGGAGCCAAGGAGCATGACTTGAGGTGGGAACAGGGTATATCCCTTAGTTTAATGCCCTAAACCGGTACCACTAATGATCTTGTTGCCTCTGGGCATGTAGTATTAAGAGTTATCTGGGGTACTGCCAATGATCTCATTGTTTCAAGGCATGTGGTACAGAGAACTATCTGGAGCCTGACTGGGGAGGCTGTTAAACCTATAACACTATTTGTATGAACTTGTCAATAAGAGACTGAGGGCATGTCTTTGTCAATAAATTATTTATAACTGAGTCTCGCTTTTTCCCATAAGGAAACCCATTGCGCAATTTGCCATTATAAAGGAGTGTTTATAACAGCAAACACATGCTGGGTTTCCCTTGCTCTGCCCGTATGTCAGCCACAGTGCTTCCACTCATGACTGCTGGCTGCCTTGCCTTTCCACCCAAAACTGCACCGCCATTTGGACTCAACAGTAAGTTACTTTAAAAAAATAACACAGCCCTAAAACATTTTAAAACAACTACCAGGGGGCCAAAAAGTTAACTCTTACAGGTGACCTCAGACCATGCTAAAACCCAACTGGACTGCAGCCAAACAGGAACATCTTTTATTTTATATAATTGCTGTGGCAAAAAAGCAAAACCCAGTAATTTTATTAATTAACATAGAAACATAGAAACATAGAATTTGACGGCAGATAAGGACCGCTGGGCCCACCCAGTCTGCCCATTTTCCTACCTGATGGATAAGCTGCAGATCCTAGTTAACCAGCAGCCTACTTCTTCCTACCCCCACCCCCTAGAATTGCCTTATGACTGTCCCATGCATGCTTGAATTCCACCACTGTTTTTGACTCCACAACCTCCTCTGGAAGGCTGTTCCATGCATCCACAACCCTCTCTGTGAAAAAATACTTCCTTAAAGTACCTCTGAGCCGACCCCTTCTATCTTCAAATTGTGCCCCCTTGTTCTTGCACACCTCTTTTTTTGAACGATGCTACCCTCTTGGACTTTGTTGATTCCCTTGAGGTACTTGAAAGTTTCTATCATGTCCCCTCTCCCTCCTTTCCTCGAGGCTATACATATTAAGCTCCTTAAGTCTCTCTTCATATGTCTTCTGGTGCAGACCCTGCACCATTTTGGATTGCCCTCCTCTGGACAGCTTCCATCCTGTCTGTCTTTGCGGAGATTGGGTCTCCAGAACTGCACGAAGTACTCCAGATGTGGTCTCACCAGCTGTCTGTACAGAGGGATAATAACTTCTTGTTTTCTGCTGGTGATGCCTCTCCCTATGCATCCCAGTATCCCCCCAGCCCTCCTTGCTGCCCTCTCACATTGCTTGCCCACCTTTAGGTAATCTAGAATATGGGATGGTGCAGAAACTCAAATTTTACACACACCCTTGGTGTTGGATGCCTTGAGAAACCCCTCGAGCTTCTCTCTTGGGGTTTATGTGGCATCCAACACCTCATGTGTGTAAAATTCTTGTTACACACACCACCCCGTATATTAATCTAGATTTGTTTTGCAACCATTTCAAGGGTAGTGCCTGTATCCTGGAGTTATTGTTGAGGAAGGAGACTAGAGAGTTTTAAAAATATCCCAACTGTTGTTGCTGATTGAATTGAACCCTATTCCTGTCCCACTGCCCTATTTCTCCCAGGGATCCATCTTAGCCAAGCTAGTTTCATTAAAGTTACTGTTCCCTTGCCTTGTAGGTTCAGTGTTCGAGCATCTTGGGGCCCTCTCCATAATATTCTCCAGGTGGAGACATATATTTTATGTTTCCCCATTCCCTGAGAACTGTAAAAGAACCAAGGCTGGCCTTCTCAGTGTAAATGGAAAATGCTGTCCCCCGTGGGTCCCAGTACGACAGCTGATGGATGACTGATGGACCTCCCAACACCAACAGTCCCCCCAACATGCGGGCATCAATGTCAGTGACCCTCATAGGTGCCACCAAGCCATCACAGTCAGTGAACAGGACACATATTACCTGCCACTGCAAAAAAGTAAGGCAAGGTTGATTTGAAAAGACAACATTGTGCTGGTGTACTGTATTGCGGGCTTAATGAGAACTGAGATTGCAGTTCCCCATCACTTCATCTAAGGTTATAACCCTATACGTAACTTCCTCCCAGACAGTCCATGTTCAGTGGTGATGTCATGCACATAAGGCTGCATCTGCAAACACAAAATGGTACAACTAGTGACAAAAGGTTATCATTTAGCAAATTACTGTTCTAAGACACCAACTCTTCAGGGGCACACAGGAATCACAGGGGCTGTCTCTGAATATTAAGGAATGTTGGCAATGATTTATGTACTCTGAGCCCCGATCAAGGTGGACACATCAGTGCAAGGCAGTTTGCACTGCTAAAACACAACAGCAATAACACTAACTGCTGTATTTCATAAGGAGTGCAGCCAATTTCAACAGTATTAGGAGGATAGTTATATAATTTAGTTTCAAAAGCTGAATTTGACCTTCTGTCTGAGCTGGATTAAGAGCAACAGAAAGCTTTAACTTAATTTTCACCAACAGGAAAGGTCTTGCTGGGCTATTTTGTCCTCAAGCAACCTGTTTGTGTAATCTAGTGGGATTATCCTGTTTGAAAAAAGCTGGTAGCATGGCTACATGGAAAGTGAGTTAGCATGTTCTTGACAACACTCAGTTGTTTAGTTTCTATTTCTTATTTCACAGTTTCTTTACACAGGATAGATACAACATCTTATTTTCAGTGGGGTCCAACCTGTCTCCAGCTTTACAGCATGGAGGACTGGCAGTCAGGTGACGTACTCAAGGACACACCATGAGCCAGTGGCTACAGTGGGCTCTGAATCTGGGATCTCTCAGGCCATAGACCTGTGCTCTAATCACTGGATTACACTGTCTCCATGTTGTATAACTAAGTAACTGATTGCTGTGCCAGCATGTGGCTTGAATGCAGAAAAATACATTCATGTCCTAGTAAATGTTCTTATGTTCCCCTGATCACTTTCCTCCAGGACACATCTGAAACTGGAACATCTTTACCCTCAAGAATCTCCTGACACTTAAGAAATGCACAGCTCCCACCTTACCTAGTGGTGGGGCCCCAGCATTGCAACCTCTTCTCTCAACCCCCGGCCAACATCACCCTACCTCTCCCTTGGCTCCTATACCCTCCCCCTCCCTACCCCTTCTCCTCCTAAGTCTTATACTAGAATACACACTGGGCTACATATCCTAGTGAGTGCATGGGGTCGAACCATCCTAAATTTTTTATTTATTTTGCTTGTTTATTTAGTGTGCTATAATTAACATTTAATTGTGTTATCCTTCACTGTATAGGCCTGTCTTGGCTCCTCGTATGTACAATGTTTTTTTGCCTGCCTTGTACCTGCCTGTGATTTGTTTTATTATGTGCAGGACCACTTTGAAAATGAGCTTGCTCAATGGTGTTACGCCTGGTTAAATAAAGATTGATTGATTGATTGATTGATTGAAACTGGGCTATTCTCAGCCCAGTTTGCCTTTCTTGGTGGAAGCTATAAATAAATAATCTGCATATGATTGTAATCCTAATTTTCATATGAGCCGAAGCATGCCAATTGTCTGTTACACATAGTTTTTCTAATTTGCGGCTAGTTTGTAAATGTTATTATTATGTTCTTGCTTTTGTAATGTGCATGGTGTCTCCTTAGGGGACTGGTCTTATAGCATAAAACTTACTTTTGGTTCAAGGTACTGTACATTCCATGCAGCTCTTGGGGCTCTTTTATACAGCATTGACACACCATTAGCTTTAACCGAGCATATTCAGAGCTAGCAACATGGATGTCATTGTTGTGTGACAGTTAGTTTAGAAATGGTACTGAACCTTAGCAGGAAGAGATGTAAGCAATCAGATAGAGGAGGTTATGACCTCCCTTTTGTCACAATGGGCAGTTAGACTTGGGACTCTGACCTTCCAGACATGGCACAGTTAAGTTTATTTGTCTCTGCTGGTATGTTTTGCAGGCAGTGGCAAACATACTGTATAATCAAACCAAAACCCCAGTGTGGCCTCAGGACCCTTCAAAGAGAAAATACTGAAAGGAGTGTTGTCTGTCCAAGTGCAATCTTGTAATCATTAACTCTAAGAAGACTACCGCAACTCACCAGATAAACATTATATTAGTCTGTTCATTATAATATTTACAATGCCTCGCAGTTTCACAGCCTTCTTCCACTTCTTCAGGTAGATTTGGAGGTGCTGTGGCACATAAACTACTCTGTTACAAATTACAGTCGTTGTATTTGTTCATCATCAGTACCTCAGCCTTATCATGCAGCAATACATTTCCAAGCTTTCACTTTTTCACTGGTTCCAATTCATCAGTGATTAAAGTGAGGGGGAACTTGGGGGGACTAGTCCCCCCATGTCCCCTTGGGGTTCTGATTAGGGGGAACTCAGGGGAACTCAAGTGTGCCCCCAGCTGTTTTTTCCCCTAAATATAGTAATTACAGTGAGTAGTACTGTCCCTTTAAGAATGAATGATGCTGGCAGCTGCCAGGACTAGAACCATGCGCTGCGCAGCCGTGGTACACTGTTGCACCAGCTGGGACTTGGGGAGGGAGGAGACTGATGTAATTATTCAGTCTGATGATCCTCCTCCTCTCCCCACCCATGACTGATGTCCTGTCTTCTCCTCACTCTGTGCGCATTGTGCCAGAGAAGTTATCACCCCCTGGGCCATCCTAGTCCCGACTCCATCCTGCCCTTCGCCCTGCCCGTTGCAGTACTTACTGCAGTGCACACCAGGTGACTAACATTTCACGTGTCACCTGACAACACCACAATTGGTGTGCACTCGAAGAGAGGTGGACCACGGATCTCTGTCAGTTAATAGGTCAACTGCGCATGTGCAGATCAATTGCACATGTGCAGTTGATCTGTGTTTGCGTTGTCTGTGTTATGAAGGAGTCATTGCATCGGGTCACAGAGAGCAAACAGAGTGGAAATAAAAACAAATATATGTATATTACTACTGGGCCTCTCGGGCGTGAATATATAGTGTGTGTGTGTGTAAATTTAGACTGGGGACAAAAAGATCAATCTTTGTTTGATTTCCTGCTGAGCCTTAGCCTTTGAAAGAGTATAATTTTTTTTTAGTCAGTGGAGGGAGGAAACTTACACTGAGGCTAGGTGATGCAGTTTGGCTCTCTGGGCTGACACTTCCAGACTGAAAAAAGTTTACTTCACTAATTTACTTCATTTCAGTCAGTGTTCACGTCAGTCAGTGATTAGTGAGGGGGAACCAACCAACTAACTTGTATTGATCTGTGAGTGACAGAGGACTGCCGTTGGGGCTGATCTCTCACTGTTTTTGAGGTGGTGATTGACCAGCAGTGAGGAGAGGACTAGGCTACTAGAGAGAATATCTAGGGAGAAAAAAAACACAGTAACAAGCTGGCCAACTAACAGCTCTGCCAGTCTGCCCTGTTTGTCAAGGGCATAGCCATAGCTGAACATTTTGCACTGGTGGTGCTGCTTGGTGTGATGCCCTAGCCCTAAGAAATTGTTCCCTTCCTAATCTTACAGTCGCACCGGTAAACAAGCTTTCAGCTTAGTGCGTCTCTCCTGTTTAAAAAAGAAATCTCCATACTAAACTAAGTTTTTTGTGATCTGTTTTCTGGGTTCTGGCTAAATAAACCCCCCAAATTCCAAAACAGCATAAGCTTATATTTGATAGGGCTGAGTTGCTTTGTCTGAGGGGTTGGTTGCAGTGTTGCCTCCTTGGATTGGGCTCTCACTCTCAACAAGTGGACTAGAAATAGGGAAGGTGGCTAGGGGGCAGTTTGTTGAAGGAATTTAATGGAAGAAAATAATAAAAAAAAGAACACAGAACAGGGCTACCTTGAGAGTTGCCGATGTCAGCTGCTGTCCGGGCAGGCTCCATCCTCTCATCAGGGGCGGAGTGAGGCCGGGGGTATTTTGTTGAGCATTTGAGTGAGAAATGACAGATAAACATTTAGAGAAAATAAAAAAAAAAACAGCCCCTTGTAGGAATATTTCTTGTGGGAAAAAATACAGAAACAAACTCAGATAACAGTGTTGTACTAAGGGCCGCAATGTCTGTTGGGCTCTTAGCAAGTGGTGGTGGTGGCCCTTAGGCTTTCACTGAGGAGGATGAAGTCATTCACACACAAAAAATATTTTCCGGGGGATATTGTGGGAAATAAAAAAATTACAAAACATAAAAGGTCTGCCAGTGTCACCTGCCTGAGTGGGCTCTTAGCAAGTGCTAGAGGAGCCATTGAGCTGAGGTGGGGTGATTTTGTCTTGCCTTTGAGTGAGGAGGAAGTGGGACAGAAAAACATTTATAGAATAAAAACCCAGCCTCTTGCAGGAATATTTCTTGTGGAAAAAATACAGAAACAAACTCAGATAACAGTGTTGTACTGAGGACCAGAGTGTCTGTTGGGCTCTCAGCAAGTGCTGGTGGTGCGGAGTGGGGTGGATTTTGGTGACCCTTTCTCAGAGAGGGGGGCAGAAACATTTAAGAAAACAAAAAAAACAGTCCTTTGCAGGGATCTTTTGAAAACAATACGGAAACAAAAAGTTTAATAACAGGAGTGTCTTGAGGGCTGGCTAGGCTCTTAGCTAGTGCTGGAGGGGCCAGGTGGAGGATTTTGGTGATCCTTACATTGAGGGGAAAGGAATCATTTAAAAAAAAAGGTTTCCAGGGATCTCTTGTGGAAGAAAGTAAATTAAACAAAAACCTCAAGTGTCTGTTTGGCTCTATACAAGACTAAGTGCTTGAAGGGAGATTGACCGGTTTAACCAGGGTAGAGAAGAAGAAGTGTGACCTTTTCACTATCTTTTTTAATTTATATTTTTTTGGCTTTTACCCCCAGATTTCTCCCATTGTACCTGGGGCCCCAGCACATGGCTGTGCATGGGTATGGAGGTGCACACACACCCCATGAAACTGGCTCAGCCCCTTCTGCCTCTGCCCTGGCAATCACTGAGCTCCCCGTGGCCAAAGCTGACATCCTTCCTCCACCAGGTGGCAGCCAAGGGCCGGGGAAGCTCCACATCCCTCCTGGGAGAGGAGAATCGCCTCATGGCAGCTCAATCCTGCTCCTCACATTCCCACCCCTGACAACCCCTGACAACCCAGGCTTGTTCCCAAACCCAGGTCACCGGCGTGGTGCAAGGTGCCTTTTACTGTCTTTTTATTCCTGTAACTCAGTGTTACAAGGATATCTGTACAGCTATATCTATGAAGAGAAAATTGTCTGGTGAAGAGTTTTGCAAGACCAGATCATGACGATTATTGGAATAGTCTGTGCATAGTAGCAGGACAATATCTGATTTCTTCAAAAGCTAAACTTTGCCCCTCTCCATTGAGCAGGAATCAATACTATCTGAGTAACTTTCAGGGGGGACCAAATCCAATACAAAACAGTTACTGAACAACCCATATTGCCCTCCTCCTCTAAGGACAGTGAAAGAAGAATTGCTCTTCTGGAAGTGCTTCAACCCTCTGGTGAGCAACAAAACACAGCAGATGTGGTACCGTCTCCATTACCTATGCAGTCATCATCGTCCATGTCCACTGAGAATACTGAAAGCATAGAATGTCAGACCGCAGAGGCTGATTCATCATCTGTGACAGCCATCTACCTGACTGTTGGACAGCTGATCAGGGTATTTCAAGAATGCACACAAGTGGTTGTTCATCCTCAACAAGAAGCTCGGCTGCTCAACCTGCAAGGAAGCAAGCCTGGTTTCTGATGTCACTTTCGCCAAGGAATGGGCAGCTGGCGAACTCTCACCATATGGCACAGACAAAGCAAGACATTACTCTTGCTCCGAAAGAAAGTTTCAAAACATGAGAAGTCACTAGGACAACAAAACGCTGATGAACTCTTAAAGAAACATGATGAAAAAGTTATTGAGAAGGCTGCTGAAAGGTTGACAAATGAACATCTGGAAGCTACTGCACGAGTCATGAGAACAGCATATTACATAGCCAAGGAGAACCACCCATTTACTAACCATCCAAAACTACTTGAGCTCCAAATACTAAATGGAGTTTCTATTGCCTCATATCTGCAGTCTTACATAACCTGTCCTGAAATAATTGACACATTTTCTGAAGAAATGAGGAGGAACCTTTTTCCTTTTTTTTGTTAACTCTATTTCACCCTCCCGGCAGGCCACTGCAATTCTCTGTCACCCTACTGGACCCAGGGTTGTTCTGGAAATTACCTGCACTATACACATCCCAGCAGAACTACCCAGCCAGCTCGGAGGCTTCATTGAGCGGTGTCCCCCGATTTTCCACTGTTTCTCCCTCCTAACTGCCCAGGGCCCCCGGAAGCGGTGACTCATGCGGAGATACAATCAGAAATTCTGGGAGAAGGTGTGTCGTACACACTGCAGAGTTGTGGAGTGAGCTCTGACAGCAGGACTGTGTGCAAGGCACTTTTTAAACCTTGAAAATGTATGCCACCATTGCCTCATTCTTAGCGTGGCCGAGTAAGACAACTAGTTGTCCTGTTCCGCTTATTCAATGCCAAGTCGTTTTTTCTGCACACAGACTTTCCAGACCATCTTGCGGCACCTGTTTGTATTTCTTTTCCTCTTAGTGTGTTCTGCTACCTCTCAATATGAGAAGGGGGAGTTCAAGGTGGCAGAAGCCCCCCCCCTCATGGGTGGTGGCGGTAAGCCCTGTGGAGGGAAAATTGCACTATGGAGAGGAAAGGGCTTTACGAGTTGCATTTTTTGCTCTCCTGAGAATTCCTACTATCTGACCCTTATTCAGCTTTTCTCGCTGTTACAGTAGTAACAAGAAGTCTTGCGTGCTTATTATTTTTCTTAATTTTTTCATATAAATTGTCTCCTATTGCTTTTTATTGCTTTTATTGTTTACAATTTCAAAGGCTTAGAAGGACTAGGAACATGGAAAGGGTCACCTGCCAGCCATTTATTAATCTATTTAGCATGTTATACAAACAGCTAAGAAAGTTCCTTACTTTTATAAGTCAGTGAGTAGAGAGCTTAAAACCTGGTTGCCTTCTCGTACTGTTAAGTAACACATATTCAAGTATATTTTTACAAAAAGGCTATGTATTGCTCAATGTTTGTTGCTTTTTACGTTGCTCTTTATGTATTATAAACTCGGCATTGAGAATAAACCTTTAAAGTCATTTCCTGCTCCTTCTAATTAGATAAGTAAAATATTTTATAGGGCGAACCTGGGAATACCCTGGAAATATCTTGCTGATCAAGTGACTGAGCATAATAGTAGCACAAGTTGATGAATGGTTAATTGAACTGTGTTAAAATTACTTTTATTTGAGTGCTATCTAAATGCTCTATTTATGACTAACTCGGCAAACCACAAGTAACAGTAATTAAAGTATTAGTTAATTAAGCATAGGCATGTGGGGCACATGTGATGCAAATTTACTTTTAAAATCCTTTAAAACCCATGTTGGATGTTTGGGCTTTCAGTATCATCATTCACTACAGTGAAGTCAGTCAGATCCTGTTCCCGAGACGGAATTGCCAGTATAATAAGTATTGCACTGCTCCCAGATTCACATTTGATTTCTTCTGCATCTAAGTTCTAAAACTTTTAAATATGGTAAGCTTGCACTCATTTTAAAGATTTTTAAGATTAAATAATTGTTTTTTTTTAAATTCTGAGCTTAACAATAAATACTGAGATGCAGTTTTATTTTATTTTTAATTTTTTTAGATCTGGCAGGACAGTGACAGCCAAGGACCTACTCAAAACATCTTACAGTCAGCTTCTCTAGTAAATTAATATAGGTCCATTCCTGTGCATTTATGTCTAATTATTTTAAAATGGATACTGGCTTTGGAAAGACAGATCCCTGACCTTGCAACTGTTTTTGCTCATTTTGCTTCAACTTGATTCAGCAGCCAAAGGTAATACTACTTACAGAATATATTAGTATATCCTAGATTACACTTGAGACCCCTGATGATACTCTGATAAGAGGTTAATAAGAGGTTCTTAAGGTTAAGATTTAGGAGGAGCAAAAAGCACTTTAGCTTCCTAACGCATTTAACTTTTGCTGCCTGCTGTTAGCTTTATTAACTATCATGTTCTGTATTTCTGGAGACTATAGACACTACAGTTATCTATAACCATAATTGAAAAGCAAGACAGTACACTTTTGTTACAGTTTACAGTAACTGGATACATGGGAAAGCTGTTTGGAAATCTTTTTGCCCTCCATTTCTATATATTATTTTTTCTTTTAAATTTCCATTGTCTCTAGTGCTGTATAATCAAGAATTCAAGAAGATAGCAAGCAACACCACTTAGAAGGTTTTAAGGCCTAGGAAATTTACAGGAATACTTTATTGTAATTATACTGAGGACAGCCAAACACCCAGAACTCCTGGCACTCAGCTATTTTGACTTTCAAAAGGAAGACTTTCTCTGGAGCCATTAAAAAACCTTTTTGGAGAATTTAAGGAAGGCTACTGGAGCTTAAGAAGCCGAAGGAAGTCGAACAAAGCTGAAGTTGAAAGAAGATGTCTCTCATTATTTAACTGGGCAAGTGGGTAATATTATCAGACTGAAAGCCCTATAGATTATTCTAAGGACATTATAAGAGACTTTCTTGTTTTGTGTTATTGTGTACTATTGCTGTGGGAAGTTTTTTGTTTTATTCATTTTTAGAACCTGTGCTAATTTGGTAGTGTTAAGGCATCTTATTTTAACATATAATGGTTCATATAAGGAGTGGGAAAATTGTTACACCGTATAGGGCCATAAGTGCAGAATGAAAATATAATTCCTTAGAGGATATGTCCCCTTTAGCCCCCCCCCCCGTGAAAAAAGCCACATGAGATAAGGCCAAAAAGAAATTAAATAAGGAGAAACAACTTAAAATCACTGAACTCTGGAAGCAACATACACATTTTCTTTATTTCTGTTTATGTACATTAAAACAATATAGTACATATTCTCATGTAAGAGAGATCATAACTGTCACTAATTTAACTGACATCACATACATATACCCTTACATTCTTGTACAGTAGGACATGGGGGTAAATAACAAAAATATAGGGCACTGAAGTACCCTCAGTCCAAAAAAGTTCTTTCTTCATATGCCAGCCACTTCAAAGGCCAAGGTAATGTCCTTCAAGGTAAATCATAGGGAGACACACTGCACCATCCAGTGGTGCTATAAGACCTTACATTACCACTATTTTAGTTAGGAAAAAAGATCCCTTCACATATTCCACAAGACATACTATATAAAGAGTACACTATATATTATAGGCACTTTAACATTTGTGCCTACAGCAGTATATGAAATTACAACAATTTTTAAACTTATAAATCCCCTAAAGGGTATTTAGGTAACAGGAGAGGACATAACTAGAGCAGGATATAAATTTTTAAATTCAAGAAAAAGAAAGGACTACATTTAAATAACAATAAATTCCCTTGTTATAGTCAATACAGTAGTCCACGAAGATACAATGAACCCCTGCTCTGTATACATCCCCCTAACTCTCATTCTCATTCTGGAGATTAGAAGAACCCTTTAATGGGCCCAAAAACAACCTCACTCAGCCCTCGTCAGATTCCCCTTCTGCAATTACAGAGTAGGTCTCCCATGCTGGGTGTGTCTGGAACTCTGTCTCCATTTTTGCGATCCACCAACCCGCATCTTTCGGGTCATTGAATTGCCAGTTCTTTCCACCATAAGTGATGCATAGATGAGCAGGAAGCATGAATGAGTGGACAATCCCCAACGTGCGCAATTTCTGCTGAACAGCATCAAATTGCTTGCACCTTGCACGCGTCTGGTAAGAAAGGTCCAGAAAAAACTTAATATCTTGCCCTGGACCTCAATCAGATAAGTTGCTCGAGCTGCGCTGATAAGTACATCCCTCACTTCAGGACCAGCAGTCTTCAGCAGCACAGTGCAGGGTTGGGTTGTCTCATTAGGCTGCACTCTTGGGTTGATGCAATAAGCCATACAGAGGTCACTCCACTCAAACTCCTCCAGAGTTGCAAGAGTCTCTGCCAGCCATCCTCGAAGAAAACTCAGTTACTGGGCCCCTTTCACACCCTCTAGTAAGCCTATGATGCGTGCATTCCCTGCACACAGGCTGTTCTCCACTGCCTCAAGCCTTCCCCTCAACTGCACATTCTCCTTGGTTAGCAAGGCCACCTTGGCTTGAGTCAATAGTGATCGTTTATCAATGTCTGCAGCCAAATCCTTCACTGCTGCCACTGCAATCTCTTGTGCCTCTAATTTACTTAGTTTTTTCAATTTTGGCATCCTTGGCCCTCACCAAGTTTAAGATAGTTTGCCATGGTGGTTTCTGGGTTATGCAGGTTGAAGAAGGCCCAGGATTTTCTGTCTCCTCACACGTCTGGGTTTTAGGAGCCATGGATTTCTGATTTTCCGCTGTGTGCTACTGAATATTTTTATGCCCCATAGTGAGTTATGTATCTATTTGTTGCTGCTGTCTTCAAAAAGTCAATGGACCTCACAAATATCAGTTAAAGAGCCAATTTATCCCTTTATTTTAGATTATATAGAGCCCTTTGTGTGGAGCTGCACAAGGATGTGTCCTGCCTGAAAGCTGGCTCTCTGGCACCCTGCCACATACAAATTTGCCACAATACCTTTCCACACCCATTTTAGTAAAGGATACTCAGGAGAAAACAACACTAGTTGATAAAAATGTTGATACTACTCCAATACCAGAAATTACTCTATCTTCAGAGGAGGGTGTATCCATTTGGGCAAATGAATGGGACTCCTTGGAAATAAATAAATAAATACAATGAAAAAGTACAAATGTAACTAATCTACCACCAGTTTTCTCTCCTTTCTCCATATCAGAATATGGAGATAGCCCCCAGACAGAATCCATGGTTTCCTGCGGTAACTCAAATTTTGATACCTCAGCACCATCAGAAAAGGTTACTACAGGAAAACCCTTAGAGGGCACTTTGGACACTCAAACTAAATTGGACACCATATTGAAGGAACTAGACTCTGCCACAGAGGGCTTAAAAAAACTAGATGCACTTCAAGTAAAAGAATCTCTAGATGAAGAAAGAGAGCCACAGAGGACTGTAAAGGCAGTAGATATGAGACAGGAGAAAGAACATAATGCAGAGTGGAAGGGAACCAGAATAGAATATAACAAAAAATACTTTAGAAATGCAGGGAATTTTATAACTAGCTCTTCAATATCCAAACAAATGTTAGAAATTATTAAAAACAGATACTATGTTGATGTTGTTATTCTGGAAAATTTGACAGCTAGTAAAGATGAGATTTCCAGTTTACAGACAGATGTCTTTTATAATAAAATATTATTAGATGGTACAACAAAAACTCACTTGGCAAAGGAAGAGAAGAACATAATGACATAAGGATTAATAAAGCGACACAAGTAAACTTGTCTGACCCATTTAACAAAGACACACTATGTGAATGTTATATGGGGACATCTGTAAAAGGAAAAACAGTAGCAAAAGAAAAAGGGAAGGGAAAGAGAGGAAATTCTAAGAATAAATGTCAAAGGCAGAGCACATACAAAAGGCTGAAGGAAAAGGAAAATCAACAAGAAATAGATATTAATAAACAAGTCAGGGAAAGGCTACAAGATAGAATGGAAGGAACCACCCCAGTTAAGGAAACTCATATAAGCCTAATAGATAGACCTGAGGTCACAATAATTTTTACTCAGATAAAGGCTATTGATAGCCCACCTGCACATCCGGAATCAAGCAGTAGTCTGCTCAGCATGCCTTCCTGGTAAAACGTATAAACAAATAAATAAAAATAAAGAGAATACTGGTAACAAATGAGTGGAAAGGTCATCTTAAGAAACTTCATGAGGATTAGAAAATAGCAAGTTCAAGGAATATAGGGTAACTAATCCACCAGGGAAAATAAATCTGAAAGAAACTCCACAATCTCACCCAGCCTTGGTAGATCATGGCAGGGACATTAAGGGAGGATATGAATACCTGACAGAAACTCATGGGATTTTTAAACTCCCAGATGAGACGCAAGAACTCTTGCTGACTTGGATGTCTCAATTATTGGGTATTCAGGAACCTCATGAAGGTATTCACATTATGAGACCACCCAATCAACGATTCCAGGACTGTGTCCTGATATATTGTAACTCAGGGGAGTTGGCAAATAATATCTGGAAAAAGAATGCCATGTTAGGCATAAGAGGTATTCTCCTTCTTCCTCCACAGAAGGTACTAATATCAAAGGGATCAGTAACTCCTATTAATAGTATTCTGGCCAGGGCAGAAGAGCTGGACAAGGCAAGAGTAAAAAAACTCTCAGAAATTATCGGGCAAAAAGAATTACAGAATAAGCAGGAGTGGGAATGTAGAACAATTACAATTTTTGGATGGGAGACCACAAAAGAAGAAACAGTTAAGAAGATTTAAAATTATGTGATTACATTCTGGGGTAGAATTTTACACATAAATATATCCAGTAACTCTATAGAATGGTTCAAGATACATGGACGGTATAGCAACACAACACAAACTGACGTCACATTTAAAAATCCACACATAGCAAAGGCCCTCCTTATGGTTGCAAATAGATTGGACCCTTTGGGCATTTACATGCTAGCCCCTCAGAGTCTGGAAACTTCATTATTTAAAGGAAACTTGGCTGATCAATCTGATAATAAAAACAGCCTACGAAGCAATCAGTTCTCCCCTTTGAAGCTTGTAGGAAATGACTGACAACCACAGCAATGAACTATGCAACCAATAATAACTACACCTACAAGGAAAATAGATCTGATGGAACTTTAGATACTGTCATGGAACATAGAAGACTTACATATAAAACTTGCAGACCCAGAGGTAAAGGAGTTTTTAATGGGAAATGAAGCAATCTGCCTCCAAGAGACATGGTGTGCGGATAACTTCCACCCCTTGTTACTGGGATATTCTAGTTATGTAATATCTGCTGTTAGGGAAAGGAAATATGGCAGATACAAAACTGGGCTTACAACCTATGTAAAGACCTCACTTAACTGTAAGATAAGGAAACTTGAGATCTACACAAATGATCTTTTGGTATTAAAACTGGAAGGAAACAAGGGAAATATATGTATTATTAATGCATATTTCCCTCCTAGTAAGGCTAAAGCAACAGAAGTTTTTTTGAATCTGAAAAGTGCATTAGAAGAAATTACAAATACATGGCCTCACCTTCCTACTGTAATAGTTGGGGACGTCAATGCAATAATTTATTCAAATAAACTTAATGAGAACTTGTATGGAGATTTTTTGTCATCCTTACAAACAATAAATTGTAAAATTAAAGGCCAAAGGTTAACTGAAGATCTCATAACCAACGAAAGAGGGAGGACTCTGTCTAGATTAATGCTGGACTTGAACATATGTCTATTAAACAGACATTCACCCAGCAATAAAAAGGGAAGCCTGACATGTTGTGGATCTCGGGGCTCCTCTACAATTGACTTGGCTTGGGTGAATGTAGAAACCCTTACATTTGTAACAGACTTTGAGGTCTTGGATTGTAATGAATCATCCCACTTTCTGGTTATGGTTTCCTATAAACTCAAATGTTATTGGTTCTCTTACAACTTTGGAGAGTAAACTGGGAAACCTGAAAATAATAAATCAGTAAAGAGTTAGATGGGGCATACACATAGCTAATAATTTAAAAGAAATACTCGAAAATGGGGAGCTACCAAAAATAAGAGAACAGTTTCTTACTGAAATAGAACATGATGATATTTTCTAGATAAATTGAATAAAGTTAATATTTTAATCAGACCCCATTGTATTGAAGATAAAGTTCTTAACAAAAATAGGGTAGCGTCTGGCAAATCATTGTTTAATAAAACCTGCAAGCTGGCCAACGCACTTTAAGCCACAAGATAAAACAGTTGAAAAGAGATGTCACAGATCCAAAGGCTAGGGCTTGTACTATAAATAGATATAGGAAAGATAATAAAGAAATCCTAGAGAAAGAGAGACATAAACACAATGTAGAGAGGTGGGAAAAATTAAGGAAAACTGTGCTACAAAAGGACACTAAGTCATTTTGGAAACAAGCAGCTATGGGTTATAACACGTTCTCTAGGAATGTGGAAGCCTATGTAACACCTAGTACGTGGACACTATATTTTGAAAAACTATATTTTTCCACTCAGGAACAGAACTTACTCACTCAATATAATGTTAATAAAATAAATAGATACCATCCTGTTCCATTCTGTATTGATGAGGAGGAGATATATGCAGCAATTTTGTCACTCATCTCTCATAAAGCTCCAGGGCCAGACTCCATAATAGGAGATGTATATAAAGTTTTCCCATTCTGGTGTCTCCCTATAGTCAGAGTTCTATTTAATGCTATAATTAAAGGTCTTAGGATACCTGAAAGCTGGAGGGGTAGTATTATTTACCCAATCTTTAAGAAAGGGGACAATAATGACCCAAAAATGTATCACCCCATTAGCTTAATTGATATCTCCTAGAAATTATTCACTAAAATATTATTGGAGTGTCTGTCCACGTGGATGGAGAATAATTCTATTTTAAGTGAATTCTCAAATGGATTCAGATCGTGGAGGTCTACAACTCAACATTGCTGTGTTTTGAATTACCTTATTGGGAAACATGTCAAGGTCAAGTCCCATAAACTGTTCTGTTGCTTTGTTGACTTCTCCTCTGCCTTTGACAGCAGAAGCAGGAGTATTTTATGAAGGAAACTAGATGAATACAGATTGGATCTAGAACTAGCTAGTATTATTATGAGATTATACTCTGAGACATGGGCTATGATTCATTATAACCAATATAGCCCAAAGATCTCTACAATCCAAACAAATCTGAGAGTTAGGCAGGGTTGTCTACTGGCACCTCACTATTTAATATATACATTAATTCACTGCTGAAAAATATGGATAGTTCAGGCTTTCATTCCTCCAAGATAGGCAAAAGACCAGTATACATTGTTTTTATTTCGCCTACTACTACTGGGACTCCAAAGAAAACTGAACCTTTTCTCAAACTTATGCAAGGATCTAAAACTAATGATAAATAAAGAAAAAACTAAAATGATCATATTTGGAAATAAGACTAAGAATCCTCCTTCAGTCTGGGTAGACATGGATAAACTGGAGACAGTTACATTTTATGACTACTTGGGGGTAAGGTTTGCACAGGATACTACTTGGAGAAAACACAAAACTTTCATAAAAAATAAAATGAAAACAGCATCAGGCGCCTTTCGGTCCTTTAATGTGAAGTTAGGGAATACCTTGATACCAGGCGTTCTTAAAATATTGAATGCTAAAATCAAAACATGCACCCTTTATGCACAGAGGTTTGGGGCATTGAATGTATGAAGGAAATAGAAACTCCAATTAATAAGTTATATAGACATCTTCAAAATGGTTCCCCACTCGGTACCTGCAGCTGTATTACAGCTCAAATTGGGTCAGTTTTCCCTGGAATCCTTAGTTTTGGAAAGAAGACTCCTATTTTTGCTAAAGCTCTTCCTCCTTTCAGACTCACAACTTCCTTGCTGATGCATTGAGGAGGAGTTGGAATACTTGGAGAAAGGCTTCCTCTTCCCCTCCTTGTATCTGATAAGAAATAAACTTTTCCCTCTAGGCCCTGGAAATCTTTTAACTGATATATACATTCAACCTTGGGAAGAAATCAAAAACAAGGTGATTACAAGAATTAGGGACACAGATATAGCAAAAAATTATACTCATTTAGATGACTTGAAATGCTTTAGGTGGTATAAACAATTTAAATCTACACATTATCTCGAACCTTACTTGCATATATTGACTAAACCAGAAGATAGGCACTTGATTTCCAGATTTAGGTTGGAATTACATAAAGCAAATGACGTTTTCTACCTTCAAAGAAGAGCTGAGGTTACTTCACCATTCTGTAAGTGTGGGAGACAACAGGAAGATGATCTAAAACATGTGGTCTTGCTTTGCCCTCTATTTAAACAAAATAGGGATGGATGGCTGGGGGAATACTCGGTAATCTGAATTTACCATCTAATTTTATAATGCAAGATCACTTCACATCAAAGGATATTGTCAAATTACATGGTTTAGCTGGATTTCTTGGTTCAATTCATCTTTAATTAATGGGCATTGTACTACAAGACCCTGAATACATTTTGCGCTTTGATCTTTCCACTGAAATGTATGAAATTTCTAACATTTGTCTCACTTGTTATGTATAATATTGTATTTTATTTAATTGATACCTGTTTCTATTGTGATGCATTTTTAAAATGTTTATGATTGTAATGGTATTTTTACCGTTCAATAAATTAAATTGATTGATTGACTTATGCATGTGGAGGCGCGCATACGTGCCACAGCTCCAGACAACAGCCCCTTCCGACCCTCCCATGGCCTTGCGCCTGGGTTCTCGGAGCCAGCACTGCCACACAGCCTCCACTTGGGAGCAGTCAAGCATCGAGAGACCCATCAGATCCCTCCCAAGGTGGAGAGCTGCCCGCCAACAGCTACTTGCTGTCCTCTCCCTCCCCCCTGCTAACAACCAATGACCCAAGCTCGTTCCTGAACCCAGGTCACCGGTGTGGTATGAGGTGTGGCATCCAGTGCCTCAGCCCTCTGCACCACTAGGCTGACAAGAATGAGGAGGAACCTAATGAGATACATAGTACAGACCAGATGCTCCATATCGGTGCTGGTTGATGAAAGTACAACAGTCAGCAACAGATCAACTTTGAGCATTTACATACATGTATACATGGAAAAGGAATCAACTCACATTACGTTTTTCCTTCAACTGGTACAGTTGTGTGACACAACTGCACAGGGAATTCACAATGCACTCTTATCCACGTTGTTACGATATGGCTTGGGAGACGAAGAGCTCAGGACAATGTGGGTGTGTTTTGCATGTGATGGTGCGAGTGTGATGCTCAGTAAGAGAGGAGGCCTTGAAGCATTGCTACACCTGAAATATCCTAATCTATTTGTGTGGCACTGCCTCAATCATCTATTGGAACTTTCACTTGCGGATGCCGTTGACTGCTGCAATGCTGTGAATCACTTCAAGATATTTCTAGATAAATTGTATTCATTTTACAGCTTTTCACCTAAGAACACATGAGAATTAGAAGTGACTGCTGAGGCTATCTCCACTCAGGTGGCTAAACTTGGTAGTTTGTTGTTGACTCGGTGGGTTGCTAGTAGCTACCGTGCTGTTTATGCTGTATAGGAGTCAACACTTGAAATCAGTTTGTGACGATGCTAAGAAAAGCTCTGACAATAAGTAGTTCTGTTGTGGTCTACTGAACAAGATGACATCCACTACCTTCATCCTCAACATGGGCATATTGCTGGATGCTCTTGATGAATTACGGTTCTTGTCAGAATATGTACAGAATCAGGGTGTGACAGTGTTTGACGCTGACAGATACATTAAACGTTGCATACAGGTATTCAACAAGATGAAGAATTAGCCTGGCACATACACAACAGAAGCTGAAGATGTGGTTAAATGCAAGGAGTTCCATGATGTCTTGTTGGTAGAGGA
Source organism: Neoceratodus forsteri (assembly GCA_016271365.2). Taxonomy (NCBI): domain Eukaryota; kingdom Metazoa; phylum Chordata; order Ceratodontiformes; family Ceratodontidae; genus Neoceratodus; species Neoceratodus forsteri. The sequence goes on from CM057451.1 coordinate 767,729,652, forward strand.
CAGGAGGAGTAATGCCATTTGTCGTCAACAGCTCTGCCAGGCCTTGACAGACATGACAGCAACAAGACTGATGTCAGAGAAAGTATTAGTAAAGTGTGTTACTATGCTCCAGCCTGATTCACGGCCTGAGGATGTAGAGGTTGGCTTTGGAGAAGTGGAGTTTCAGATGCTGGTGAATAGATTTGGACACTTAGAGCAACTCCCAGAATGGAATGCTGCAAGGAGCAACTTTGATGACTTTATATAATTCAGAGGTCTCAGGACGGGACAGTCCCTATGCAAGTTGCTGTCCGTAATAAACACGATCCCTGTGAGCATAGCAGACAGCGAGTGAGGTTTCAGCACAATGAACATTATTGCCAGCCCAATCCTTAACAAACTTACTGTTGAGCATCTGTCTAACTTGATGTTTAGTAGCGTCACTGGCCCACCAGTGACCGAATTTGATGCCATCAAATTTGCCAAAAAGTGGCTGAGAATGCATCGATCTGCCATACACTTGTGCAAGAGGAATAGAGAATCTGCCAGTGAGCCACATGTCTGCCTGTTTAAATACATGATGCAATAGTATACACTCTGACTGTCTGCCAAGAGACTTGCAAAATATGTTATGCAGTGTCACACGCTGATTATCCAGCCTTCTAGCTAGAAGTCATATCACCCGAGTGCATCATTTGACTTTACTTAGTTTTAAGCATACCACGACTGCATGACAGAGCTGCACGCTGTTGGAGTTTCTCTTATGTGTACATTTAAAAAAAATCTTACAGGATGAAAACTTTTAGGGGAGGGAGATGGGAGTGACTTTTTATGCAATGCAAACATTGCTTCTTTGTTTCATTCTGTTGCCTTTTAGTGGGCTGTTATTAATCTGCTCCATAGGCTGCTAAAAGCCACCAAAATTCACCATTTGGCATCATTTTTCATAATATTTTCCAGGGGACATGCCCCCCGGACCCCATAGAGAAGTTAGGATTTTGTGCCCACCCTCCAGACTTTCTGGTTGCATGACACCCTGTCATACTGGTGTCCTTGCTTTTACCTGTTCTTTAAAAAATATCTTAACAGGATGAAAACTTGTAGGAGAGGGCCAGGAGTGACTTTTACAATTAATCATGCAATACGCACATTGCTGTCTACGATGCCTCAGCATTCTGCCATGCTGCCTTTTAGTAGGCTGTTATGAAACTGCTCTGCAGCCTGCTAAATGCCACAAAAATGCATAATTTGGCATCACTTTTCACAAAATGTTCCAGGGGGCATGTCCCCCCAGGCCTCACTACAAAGGTTAGGTTTTGTGCCCCCTCTGAACTTCTTGGTTGCATGTGACACCCTGTCATGCTGGCACCCTTACCTTTACCTGTACTTTAAAAAAATAACTAAACATAATAAAAACTTGTGGGAGAGGGTCAGGAGTGACTTTTACAATCAGACAATACAAACATTGCTGTTTACTATACCTCAGCATTCTGTTGCCTTTTAGTAAGCTGTTATGAATCTGCTTAACGGCCTGCCAAAAGCCACCAATATGCACTATTTGGCAACCGTTTTTAAAAATGTTCCAGGGGGACATGCCCACAGACCACCCTAGAGAAGTTAGGAATTTGAGCACCATAGAGTTCCCCCTGTTCTGAATGTCTGCTTTAACAACAGTTAGGAGGTACAATGTGATTATAGCAAATCTTTAGAAACATATTGCGTGCAGGCACCAGGAGGTGTTAATTCCTCTCTGTAAGTCCCTAATAAGGCCCAGTCTAGAGTATCGTGTCCAGTTTTGGTGCCTGTACCAAGGAGTTGACATCCAAAGATTGCAAAAAGTTCAGCATAAGTACACAATATTTATTTATTTATTGAGATCTCGGATTACAACACCTTTGAGTTGAAAGCTCTCTTACAAAGATTCCACATCTGAGCAAAACAGGTAACATACAATAATGACAAGATGGGACAAAAAATGGCAGGATACATAGAGAGCTAAAATTAGTACAGTCAGTTTGAGAGTGACACTTCAATTACAGAATTTAGTACATGTAACTAAGCTATGAGCAGCCAGGGGGCTTTGTCGGGGTAAAGGAGGGTGCAGGGATGAGAGAAGCATGGGGGCATGGAGGGAGGGGGAGGGCGAGGAAAGTAGGGGATAGGATGTGTGTGAGGAGGGGGGCAAGACCAAGGGCAAACAGAGCGTAAGTGCTGCTAGTTACTAGCGACTAGCAGGAGGTTGTACTATGGAATGCAGTCACAGCCACTAAGAGCTGTGAGGTGTTGGCAAACCTTACGTTTAAACAGACCAATCTTTGATTTGACAATGATGTCCCAGGGGAGACCATTAAGACAGTTTGAGACATGGTAGTTGAAGGTCCTTTGTCCCTGGGATGTACAGCATAATGGGACCTGGTATGACTGCCTGGACTTGCCCCAAGTTCTGTGGGGGTTGGACGTTGGAGTTGGGAGGTGCTGAAGGGCTGGGGGGTTAGACCTAGACAGTTTTTTTTGGCTAGTAGATAGATCTGGTATTTTATCCTGCCTTTAAGGTGCAGCCAGCAGGAAGGAGCATGTAGGTCACATGTATGCTTAAGTCAGTACGCACCGGTGACTAGTCTGCAGGCTTTGTTTAGCACAGTGGTTACCCTTTTAAGCGTGGTTTCTGATACGGCACTATAAATGACTAGACCATAGTCTATGATGGAGATTCTGCTGCTGTTGACAGCAGTATGGAGTGCCTTGGTTGTCAGGCAATGTTTCTAACAGTGCAGTAGACCTATTCTAGTGTTGACTGCTTTGGCGATGTGGTCAGCATGGTGGGTAAATGAAAGGGAGCAGTCAATTAATAGGAAAAACACATTTGGATTATGAGGCCAGTTTACAGCATCCAACTCTATTCTTCCTTCAATGTAGTAAGGGTCGGGGGGACATGATACTGACTTATAAAGCCTTGTGCAAAGGTGCATTGGAATCTTCCCCAGGCTCAAGGTGAAATCACCAAAAGGTTAAATATTCAGCAAAAAGGGCAATCATCAAGAACAAACAAAAGGGTCAGATTCTTTATACAAAGATACATAGATATTGACAGTAGATAAGGGCATACAGCCCACTTAGTCTGCCCATGTGCTCACGTACTTGCTTCTTCAAGCTTCTCTAGAACTGGGTTGTCCCGTTCCTGACTACCAGGCTCCCCCAATTCCTATCCCATGCATTCTTGAATCCTGCAATCATTTCTGCCTCCTCTGGCAGGGTGTTCCATTTGTCCACCACCCTCTCTGTGAAGAAATTCTTCTTCACATTCCCTCTGAACCTCCCTCCTTCTAGTTTCATCCCATGCCCCCTAATCCTGGAACATCTTTTTCTATGGAAAATTGTGTTTTCATGCACCTTGTTCCTCTCCATGAGGTACTTATATGTCTCAATCATATCCCTCCCCCCGTGGAGTACATATTTAAGTCTTTCAGACTGTCATCAGAGGTTTTGTGATATAATCCATGCATCATCTTGGTTGCCCGCCTATGTCCTTAAGCAGGTAAGGCCTCCAGAACTGGACACTGTACTCGAGATGGGGCCTCACTAGTGTCTTGTATAGTGGGATTATGACCTCCCTCTTCCTACTGGTGATATCCCTGCCTATGCAACCCAGCATCCTGGTTGCTTTTCCAGCTGTCTTGTCGCACTGTCTCCATACCTTGAGGTCATCAGAGATTTGTCAATTCAATTTTATTAGTATAATGTTATAACAAAAATAAAATCAGTTACACACATCTTTTACATACCATAAAGAAACAACAGATAATAAATGTTCAACACATATTCTAAGTAACTAACATAGTACTAAACAGAGAGTAAAAATAAGACAGCAACTGTTAATAATACTGAGAAGTACTGTACTATTAATAGTATAGTACCATGCATTTGAAAGAAATATAACAAAATGTACATACCTGCAAAACTGTAGACTTGTAAGGCATATTCTCACACAGTTAGATTGAGTAAGGGTAAAGAAAGTCCTGTATTTCCCCTGATGATAGTAAAGCAAAGATCCTAATCAGAACAGAAAGAAAGCATAGAAAAGAGAGAGAGTAAAGATAGAAACAGAAGAGGAAGAAGAGAAAGTTACAGGATTGCTATAGACATGTTTAAAATGCGGTCAGCACAATGAGGAAGAACATCTCTTAAACAGAATGGCATCTTAGAGATACTATCACTATGAGGTAGGGGACACAATGTATTTTATTGCCCATTGCGAGCTGTATCCACATTACTACAAACAACCTTATATAAAACACCCCACCTGTTGAAAAACTGGTGGCCTTGATCACGCATACAAAGGGCCAGTTTTTCTGTGCTCAGAATCTCCAAAATGCAATGTTTCCACTTCAAGTAAAGATGGGGCAGTCTCAGACAACCAGTTACGTAAAATAACGTTCCTGGTTGACACGCCAATTAGCATCAGGGAATACTTTTGCTCTAGAGTCCAAGCCTGATGTTCACTGAAATGCCTCACTATACACTTTTCTTTAGTAATACAAGTTGACAGGGCTGAGGCGCTCGAAAGAAAGTTTTTAATTTCCTCCCATAAGCTTTGTACATAGGGGCATTCCCAGAACATATGAATCAAAGACCCACTGGATAGATTACAGTTAGAGCAGGTTGGAGAAGTGCGTGTGCCCATCTTATGCATTGAGTAAGGGGTATAGTAAAGATATTGTGCAAGGTTTTGAACTGTATCAGTTTCAAGTTTACAGCACTAAAGGCCTTAGTACTAAGATTCATATCCTGCCCCATTTCCATCCCTGAGTAGGAGTGTTAAGGACCTCAGACCACCAGTCCACACATTTGGTAGCACTTCCCTAGCGTTCTCTAAAAGTAAATTATAGAAATTAGAGATCCTAGGTGAAGTACGGATACAGCCAAGAAATTCATTGGTATTACTGTTCAAATAATCTGTTGGAGACACTACTTTAATAATTATTTGTTTAATAGCCTCATAAAATGTGTAGTCTATAACCGGTATGTTATTTATGTGCACTAAAGTATTGAAGAGCTTAAAGTTTTTCCTGACTTACTATGTCTCTTAGGGATTCTATTCCATTCATTACCCAATCCGGCTTCAGCAGGGTTATATTATTTATGGAGAAGTTGGGGTTACTCCAAAAGGGTTGTGATCTAGATTTATTCATATTCAAAGCAAGTAATTCACTCCATTGGCTAATCTGTTTTAAAGAATCTGTAATCAGCTTATTTGGTTTTAATAGTTTAGCTTTAGCAAACAGCAGCGCATTAATGTTAATACCTTGTCTTGCCAAAATCTCAGTTTCCATGAGCAACCATTCTGGAATATATTGCTTGGGAGAAACACTCAATGACCACTTAGAGAACTGCAGTGCTCTACGTGCCAAATAATAGAAGTAAACATCAAGCAATTTCAGTCCTCCCCGATTCTTAGCCCTAGACATCCTAGAATGAGACATTCTGTGCCTCTTAAACACCCAAATAAACTTCATAGCCAGTCCATTTAGGCCGAAAAGCCATTTTTTAGTGATACAGTAAGGCAGCATTAGGAATAGATATATAGCCCTAGGTAGGAGGTTCATTTTAATAGTCTCTGTCTGTTCCCATAAACCCAAAGGCAACTTATTCCACCTAAGAATGTCCACTTGGGCTTTATTTTTGAAGATTTTTAGGTTTTGTTGAAGTGTTTCAGAAACTGTTCTATACACTCTAAGACCCAAATATTCAATGTAATCTTTGGCCCAGGAGATTCCTGTACCATCCAAGTCATCCTTCTTACACCCCATATTTAATGGTAAGAAATGTGTTTTGGATACATTAAGTTTATATCCGGAAACTTGTCCAAAGCTATCTATAATCCTCAAAATCTCTGAAATTGATGTTTTGGGGTTAGTTAAATAAAGTAGTATGTCATTGGCATAAAGGGAGATCAAGGCTTCCCTACCCCCTATCTTAACTCCCTCAATTTTCTGGGATGACATTAATTTTCTGACTAGCGGGTCGATAGTAAGATCAAATAGAAGGGGAGACAAAGGGGAACCTTGCCTAGTACCTCTCTCTATAGGAAAAAAGGGAGAAGTAATCCCATTAGTACTGACAGCAGATGAGGTATCACTATACAAAATTTGAATCCATTTAATGAAATTTTGGGTAAATTTGTACAACTGTAGAGTACTAATAATATGCGGCCATAGCACTCTGTCAAACGCCTTTTCAGCATCCGGAGATGACAGCCCCATAGGTTGCTTGGCTGTATTGGCATGCGACATGTTGTGAAACAGCTTTCTACTATTGTCAGCCGCCAATCTACCCTTTATGAATCCAGTTTGTTGAGGGCCTATGAGATGGTGAATTACCGTCTCTAGTCTGCTGGCTAAAACTTTGGCCAATATTTTAATATCAGAGTTGATTAGAGAAATTGGTCTATAGTTTGAACACATCAAGGGATCTTTCCCTTGCTTATGTATTAGAGTGATTAGCCCTTGTGTTATACTGGGGGGAACAAAACCCTTGAGAAAAGCTTCATTAAAAACGCCTTTAATGGATGGTAATAATACTTCAGAAAAAGACTGAAAAAAGTTAACTGAAAACCCATCAGGTCCCGGTGCCTTATTCTTTTTCAAACTGTTGACTGCCATGAGTATTTCCTGATCTGATATTTCTGCATCAAGCTCTTTTATTAAGTTTGTGGGTAGATCAGGCAACAGCATGCCTTCACAAAAATCCTTAAGCGTAACACTATTACTGGACACCTCATTAGAGTAGAGTTCTTTATAGAAAGCAAAAAAAATGTTGTAGGTGCTGTATTGGTCCTTTTAAGAACAGATCCAGAAACAAATGATTTGATACCTTTTATTGGACCAACATGGATGTTACAGAAAAGAACAAAGTGCTCTAGCTTTCGAACCAAACAGGTCCTTCTTCAGAAGCTTAGTGGCAGTTTTTTCAAATATCCCATACTATTAACACCAGATTATATTGAAAAAACAGAAATAATTCTCATTGGTTTAACATATACATTTAAAACATAACAGAAGATTATGTCAGAGAAGCTAATTAACACCAGTATGCCTTTAACTGAGGAGCCTCAGAAGGGCAAAGGTTATCAAGAATTCAGAGAGTTCTTGTCACATAAATTTTAAAATGTCTCAGTATGCCAAGAAAGCATTCTAGTGATAAAAAAAACCTTGGAGTGGCATTCTCTCTAATACATGTAAGATGAGCTTACAACTTACATTCCAATTGTCCTGGTATATTAAAGAACAGATAATGAGAGACAAAATCCTGAAATTAGGTATAACTGCAAGTTGAAAACAAGCCTCAAATTAACCTACACATATATACATGATGCATGAAAGTATCACTTGTAAGTGTAAGTGCCAAATAAAAAAATACTTGTCAAGTACCCCAAGAAAAACGAGACCATGAGCCTGATAAGTGCAGATTTCAACACAGAGTCCATGTATAACAAAAATGCACAGAATCAGTCTAAGCAATCTAAATGAAAACCCAAAGGAATTACACCTTTTATGAACCCCCAAGTAAATGAGATATGCATCTTAATATGAGCAGTTAAAAATGTGACAGTGTGTAATCCAACCACTGACAACTAATAGAAGAAAGTAAATGTACACTATATGTGAAAACTAAGTGTCCTAGCCACATAACAATTGCCCCATGCCATGTTCCCCCACACATATGTGTGTACATACACCACACCACACCCCTCCCACACACACACACACACACACCTGCACACCCCACACAGCCATAACACACAACAAATATAACACAATCCACACACACCACACCACACCACGCACAACAAACAAAACACACACACACACACCATACCCACAACACACAAGAACACAACACACACCAAACACACACAAAACACACACATACATACATACATCAGTATACACACACACACACACACACACACACACTCAAACGCACTCACCACAGTGTTAAGGTGAGAAGTCAACATGTAGATAACCATAAACTTACAAAATCAAAGGCCTGCTGAAGAACTAAAGTGTTTATGTCCATCTTTTAAAGTAAAGGTTTGTGTAAGTTTAAGTGGAATAATGTGTCATATAACCAACATCAATGTTCAGTCCATCCACCACCATACTGAGAAGTAAAATAAGTCTAATTTCAGAAGCCCGTCTCTGTTGTGTACTGTTGAAATGTCCTTTTAAGACTATCACAGACATATCTGAGATTGAGTGGTCATCCTGGGAGAAGTGCTGACCTACTGGTTTCTCAATCATCTTGTGATTAATAGAATGTCTGTGTGAAATTATTCTAATGCGGAGTTGTTGGCTTGTCTCCACCACATAACCTGTGCGAGGACATTTCTTGCATTGGATAAAATAGACCACATTACTTGATGTACACGTATAATTCCCCTGTATCCTGAATAGTCTGTTTTGTGATGTAACCACACAGTCTGAAGTGGAAATGAAGTTACATGTCTTACATGTGCATTGATGACAGGGTCGTGTACCATATGATGTCATGGTATTCTGTTCCGGTTCAAGTTGACTCCTAATAATCAGGTTGGCTAAATTAGGCGGTTGTTTAAAAGATAGTAGTGGTAGTTCTTGAAAAATACAGTCAAGGGTTTCGTCTTCACTAATTATTGGATGGAGATCCTTAATAATCTTACGTAGGAGTTCAAGGTCAGGATGGTATGTGACTACTGAGGGTATTCTGTTGGTAGTCATCCATTCCTTATATTGCAGTAGCTGTTCTCTTGGGACCTGTGTTGCATGTTCCACTGCTCTGTCAATTTCTCTGGATGAGTGTCCCTGCTCAATAAAGGTGTTTTTCAACATCGCCAGATGTGTATCTCTGTCTTCCTCATTTGAACAGAGGTGGTGATACCAAAGTGCTTGACTATATATGACAGATTTCTTTGTGTGCCTCGGGTGATTACTTTTCTTGTGTAAGTATCTCTGTCTGTCTGTTGGTTTCCTGTAAAGACAGGTATGTAGGATATGTAGGGTATGTCTGTGATGGTCTTAAAAGGACATTTCAACAGTACACAACAGAGACGGGCTTCTGAAATTAGACTTATTTTACTTCTCAATATGGTGGCGGATGGACTGAACATTGATGTTGGTTATATGATACATTATTCCACTTAAACTTACATAGACCTTTACTTTAAAAGATGGACATAAACACTTTAGTTCTTCAGCGGGCCTTTGCTTTTGTAAGTTTATGGTTATCTACTTGTTGACTTCTCACCTTAACACTGTGGTGAGTGCGTTTGAGAGTGTGTGTGTGTATACTGATGTATGTATGTATTTATGTTATGTGTGTGTTTTGTGTGTGTTTGGTGTGTGTTGTGTTTTTGTGTGTTGTGGGTATGGTGTGTGTGTGTGTGTGTGTTTTGTTTGTTGTGTGTGGTGTGGTGTCGTGTGTGTGGATTGTGTTTGTTATATTTGTGTGTTGTTGTGTGGGGTGTGCAGGTGTGTGTGTGTGGGGTGTGTGGTGTGGTGTATGTACACACATATGTGTGGGGGGAGCGTGGCATGGGGCAATTGTTATGTGGCTAGGACACTTAGTTTTCACATATAGTGTACATTTACTTCCACACACTGTCACATTTTTAACTGCTCATATTAAGATGCATATCTCATTTACTTGGGGGTTCATAAAAGGTGTAATTCCTTTGGGTTTTCATTTAGATTGCTTAGACTGAGTCTGTGCATTTTTGTTATACACAGACTCTGTGTTGGAATCTGCACTTATCAGGCTCATGGTCTCGTTTTCTTGGGGGTCCTTGACAAGTATTTTTTTATTTGGCACTTACACTTACAAGTGATACTTTCATGCATCATGTACAGTATATATGTGTAGGTTAATTTGAGGCTTGTTTTCAACTTGCAGTTATACCTAACTTCAGGATTTCGTCTCTCATTATCTGTTCTTTAATATACCAAGACAATTGGAATGTAAGTTGTAAGCTCATCTTACATGTATTAGAGAGAATGCCACTCCAAGGTTTTTTTTTATCACTAGAATGCTTTCTTGGCATACTGAGACATTTTAAAATTTATGTGACAAGAACTCTCTGGCTGTAGAGAATTCTTGATAACCTTTGCCCTTCTGAGACTCCTCAGTTAAAGGCATACTGGTGTTAATTAGCTTCTCTGACATAATCTTCTGTTATGTTTTAAATGTATATGTTAAACCAATGAGAATTATTTCTGTTTTTTCAATATAATCTGGTGTTAATAGTATGGGATATTTGAAAAAACTGCCACAAAGCTCCCGAAGAAGGACCTGGTTGGTTCGGAAGCTAGAGCACTTTGTTCTTTTCTGTAACATCCATGTTGGTCCAATTAAAGGTATCAAATCATTTGTTTCTGGATCTGTTATAGAAAGCAAAGAATTTGTAATTTATTTTTTTATGTCCTGAGATAATTGAATTATCACTGATGTCCCTGAGCATTGGGATAGATGTTGATGAGCTCATTTGTTTCAACTGAATTGCTAGGATGTTTGATCATCTGGGTCCTGAATCGATGTAATTAAGTTTAGCTTTACAAATGAAAAACTCGTCTTCGCCTCTTATTATTTCATTATACTCTGATTTCAAACTGGACCATTCCCTCCACTTAACACCGGATGATTCCCTACTAGATCTTGTTCTTTCTCCTTAATTCTACTTAATAATTAATTTTTCTTTTTGTCCCGTTCTTTTTTATGTGAAGATGAGCGCTAATGATATGCCCTCGGAGCCACGACTTCATACATTCCCAATTTGTACTCCAGGAAGTATCCTCTGGTTTGTTAATAGTTAAGAATTCATTTACAAGGCCCTTAATTTTAACAGTGAAGTCAGAGTTTTGCAGTAGGAAATTGTTGAACTTCCATCTCCTGCTCCTTTCATGGTTGAGGGCTACTTTAAGAGCAATTTGGACCGGAGTATGATCAGATATGACTTGCTATAGTATTTCAACTGAGATAATCCTGGTGACTACCTCTTTAGGTATAAAAATTTGATCTAAACGAGATCCAGAGTGGTGACAACTAGACCAAAAGGTGTACTCTTTTGTGTTAGGATTCATAGATCTCCAAGCGTCCACCAAGCCCAGATTGTCAGTTAAATGAGGTAGGTCTCTATCCGTCTTTGATAAGGTGGGCTGGAATTTAGACCTATCAAGTATGGGATCCAAAATGGAACTGGTGACCCCTGCTGTGATTATGGTACTGTTCATGTATGGGGATAAGCAGTTAAATACAGTGTTAAAGGTATCGTGGGAGGCGAGGTCATCAGAGATGATAACCCCTAGGTCTCTTTCCTGCTTCGAGCATTCTATAACCTCCCCCCCAGCTGATATGTTGTTCCTGTATTTTCATGCCCATGTGCATTATTTTGCATTTCTCAGCATTAAATCTCAACTGCCACTCCCTTGACCAGTCCTCAAGCTTCTGCAGATCTCTCCTCATTCTTTCCACTCCCTCTGGTGTGTCTACCCTGTTGCAGAGCTTTGTGTAATCAGTGAACAGGCAAATTCTCCCTTCTAGGTTTTCTGTAATGTCACTGGTAAAGGTGCTGAAGAGAACTGGACACAGCACCGATCCCTGTGGCACCCCACTGGTTACCCTTCCCTCTGTGGAGTGACAGCCATTTACCACCACCCTCTGTGTCCTGCAATCCAGCCAGTTCCCCACCCAGCGCACCACCTTCCCACCCACTCCCATGTTCCCCAGCTTGTTTCATAAGCCTTCTGTGTGGCACAGTGTCATTGGCCTTGCTGAAGTCCAGGTAGGTCATGTCCACTGAGTAGTCTGTCAGTGTGGAATAAGCTACCACAGAAAGTGGTCAGTGCCCATACTGTCAGTGCTTTCAAACAAAGGCTGGATGATTATATGAATACTTTGGGGACTCAAGGCTACTATCAATGGTACGTGGCTGGTGGTCTAGTTGTACTTATCAAATCAAATCAAATCAAAATTTATTTGTAATGAGCTTTTCAAAATATCAAAGCACAGATACATAACAAAATAACATCCATCACAATAAATATAAATATAAAAACAATTAAAAGGCAACAGGGTGACCTATTCAAAGGCTAGTTCAAATAAATAACTATTCAGAGATGCCTCGAATGACTCAGTGGACAGGCACTCTCTAATCTGATGAGGTAGAGAATTCCACAGGGTTGGGGCCAACAAAGAAAAAAGCTCTGGCCCCAGATGACTGAAGACAAACCCTGGGAATCTCTAGCAATCCCTCTTTGGTGGAGTGGAGTGGGCAGAGAGGGTGGTAGGGTCGAAGGAGATCTTGCAAGTAGCCCGGTTCTTGACCGTGTAGGGTCTTATAGGTCAGCAATGTGACCTTGAAGGTGATTCTCCATTGCACCGGCAGCCAGTGCAGTTCACACAGTACAGGTGTGATATGGCAAGTTCTTGGTAACCCAGTCAACAACCTGGCTGCAGCGTTCTGCACCAGCTGCAGGCGATGGAGATCCACCCCCAGCAACCCTAGATATAGAGCATTACAGTAGTCAGTACGCAAAGAAACAAAGGCATGAACCAATACTGGAAGGTCATCGTCTGGAACAAGATGTTTTATCCAGGCTATATTCCTCAGATGGTAAAAGGAAGACTTGACAATGGCTGACACCTGTGTCTTCAGCGTCATCTCGCTGTCAAGAATTACGCCCAGATTCCGCACCTGTTCAGAAGGTCTCAACTGGTTACCCCTTAACACAAGGCCAGAGGGAAACCCAGGAGTCAACTTCTCTGCACGGTGACCCAGGTCCACCACCAACACCTCAGTCTTGTCCAGATTCAGTCTTAACCAGTTAGCACTCATCCAGTCCTGAATCTCAGCGAGGCAGTTGTTAAAGACCGATAATGCGTTTATTCTGTTCGGGCACAAAGGACATATAGAGCTGAGTATCATCTGCAGAGCAGTGAAAACCCAGCCCTTAACACCTTATAATGTCTCCCAATGGCAGCATGTACACCGTGAACAACATGGGGGGAAGCACAGAACCCTGCGGCACCCCACAGGGCAGAGCAAAGGGAGCAGAGGAAAACATTCCTGATACTACCCCTGGGTTCTGCCCATGAGGAAAGATTGAAACCATCTGTAGACTGTCCTTGACAGTCCACAGAGCAGCTGCAGGTGCTCTAGCAACATCCCATGGTCCACGGTGTCAAATGCTGCAGAGAGATCAAGGAGAACCAAGATCGAACGGCTCTTCTGATCTCTCGCTATTAGGAGATCATTTAGTACCCAAACCAACGCCGTCTCGGAACCATGCCTCTTCCTGAAACTGGACTGGAGAGGATTATAGACCTCATGGGTGGTAAGAAAGTCCTCAAGCTGCAACGCGACTACTTGCTCAATAACCTTGCCCAAAAAGGGCAGGTTAGAGATTGGTCTGTAGTTAGCAAGACAGTCTGGGTCAAGGGAAGGTTTCTTCAAAAGGGGTGTCATGGTAGCCTCTTTTAGAGACTCCGGAAACACCCCTTGGTCCAAAGAGCACCAGACTATCTCAGCAAGGACTGGTCCGATCGCATCCATATACCCCACAAAGAGGCGTTTAAGACCAGGATCCAAACTACAGTAAGTCGGTCGCAAGCCCTGGACAATCTTCATGATATTCATGATCGCTGGCTGGTCGAAATCTGTCCAGACAGACTGAGGGCTTGCAACCTCACATCGATCATTGCCATGCTCATGTGAATGCATACTGTGGATCTCTGACCTGATCGACGACACCTTATCATCAAAGAACCGAGCAAACTCATCACACTTTATTTGTGAAAAAGCTCTCTGACCCCACAGACAGGCTGGATTGCACAGTCTGTCCATGGTCCGGAAGAGCTGAGCTGGTCAATTTCTTGAATCAGCTATCTCCCTGGACAGGAACTCTGCCTTCTTACGGGAGATTTCTGATTGATAGTTTGTATAATGGGCCATCAATCTAAGTCTGTCATCTTCCAGGCCAGATTTCCACCAGCAGTGTTCCAACCTTCGCCCACTCTCCTCAGCTCCCTCAATGTGCCATCAAACCAGGGGGACTGAGGGCGGAGAGAGAGGGGGCAAACACGGACAGGAGCTATGGAATCCACAGCCTTCAGCACCATACTATTATAGTGCACTACTAAGACATCTGATTCCATGCACTCCATAGGCCAACTCGATAGGTCCAGCACCACCATCAGACCATCGGGGTAACTCCCCTCAAAGGGTGGTACTGGACCATCTCCAAAGGGGTTGGTCTCATGGGGGGCCGCAAATTTGAACCTTATAGAGTGATTGTCAGACCACCTAACTGGTTCCACCACCAGTTCCATGATCTCTATCCCCAGGGTGAACACCAGACCCAAAGAGTGACCCTGAATGTGGGTAGCAGTGGTAACAGCCTGTGTAAAGCCCAACGAAATCAACTTAAGTCCCCTTCCACCAGTATTTTTTATGTGTTCTTCCCCAACTACTTCAGCAGGCAACAGGGAGGATAAGCAGCTCTAGGCAATGCAGACAGGCTGGGTGTGTCCCTATCTAGTGGAGGCCTGACAAACTCAGCAGGATTTCTATCTTCTTTCTTTAGAAAAAACTGGATGGGCTTACCAGCTGACTTTATAGATGTTATACCTGTGGATTCTTTTTTTTTACTTCATCACCACTGTAATATTCTTGAGATGAAGAACAGACTGACACAGACTCTGACAGATGTGTAACTTGGTAATAAAATTACCTTTCTCAGGTTCTTGTTGGAACTGCACAAAAGGAAGAGACAACAGACAAGTGGTATCCAGATAATAAATGTAATTTATTATTGGCAAATAATAATGATACAGGCTTACAACCAACAGTGTAATCACTGGGACAGTATCCAGCTTCCTTACCTATGTAGGCGCAGTCTCTAGTCTCAGTAAAGCTACGTGCTGCAACTGGTCTTATACCCTGATAATTATCATGGTAACTGCTAAGAAAGGTACATATAAAATATATAATTGGTCAGTAACAGGTGGTGTGAGTAACCATCCCAACTAACATGAGAAGTTGCTTAGCTTGCAGAAGATAACCAAACAATAAGGTCTGTATGAGTTTCCAAGGTCACTTGCGGTTACAGTGATGCACAAGCACGAAAGATGGCATACCTAAACATCCGCAGTACCCCACATAACCATGTGGAACTGACTGCCTGGGCTGCCCTTTATGAGCCAGATATCTTAGGGATCAAGGAAACCTGGCTGAAGCCTTGTATACCTGACTCCAGATGTGCCATTCCGGGTTACAGCCTTATTAGGCAGGATAGGGGTAGTAGTAAACGTGGGGGAGGTGTACTCCTATACTTCAGGGGTCACCTAAATGTATCTGCAGTGTCCCTGTCTCCTCCTGACCCCTCCGGTTGTGAATTCATTCACTCCCTCCTACTGCTCAGAAACACTAAAAAGGTGCAACTGGTCTGCGCCTACAATCTCCCTAAGGGAGGCCTGTCAGGACTCTCCTTCCTTCTTGACCACCTTAAAGGCAAGGTTGGTTCAAATGAGGTGCTCATCATGGGGGACTTCAACCTCAACTGGCTGGGGCCTAATATCAAACTATATGAGCCGCTTCTCTCAGGCCTCGCACTCCATCACACCATCACTGATACTACTAGGACCCCCACAGGGTGCCAAGGGCTCCCTTATTGACTGGCTCCTGAGCAACAGATTGGACAAAATCATCCAGTCTGGTACACTTCTGGATGCGATCTCTGATCACTCTCCATATACTGCCTATGGGGATCCACCGCCCCAAAATTCCCAGTAGAGTGATTCAGATGAGGGACTACTCCAAGTTTATCCTCAACGAATTCTTGGACGACCTCTGCCACGCCAACTGGTCCAGGGTACTTAGCTCTAATGACCCTGCTATAGCTTTGAACCACTTCCTGGTGATTCTCATCCCTCTGCAAAACCAACACACTCCCCTCACGAAAAGGAGGGTGCAGGGTATGGTTACTAAGTGGCTCCATGGAGGTCTACTAGCTCTCATGAAGCAGAGGGACAAGAGCTGGTTCAATTACAAAATTTCCAGTGACTCCCATGACCTCCTTGAATATCGTTGGCTCAGAAACTCCTGCAAGGCAGCCATCTGGGCTGCCAAGAGTGAGTTCTGCAAATCTGCCATGCTCAACTCGGCTCACAACCCCCGGCGCTTCTGCAAACATTAAAAATATGGTTGGAGGTCCGCCTCAAATTCGGGCACCGACATGAATGTTGAGGGGGCCAACTGCAATAACCCCCAGACCATAGCCTCAGCTTTCAACAGCTTGTTCTCCACTTTGCCTGCCACCCCACCGCTCCCACTCTCCACCCCCAAACCTCCGCGTATCCCCCGGCCTCCATTTTACCTAAAGCAAATCTCTGTTAGGGAGACTCTAGCCCTGCTTGCTGGTCTCTCACACCACAACGGGAAGGGACACGATAATCTAGAGCCTAAGCTCCTCTGTCTGGGGGTGCCCCTCCTTGCCCTGCTGATTACCCACATTTTCAACTCTTCCCTCACCTCTGGAATCTTACCTGATGTGTGGAAGGTGGCCAAGGTTGTCCCTGTGTTTAAGCATGGCAACCCTAAGGAGATGAACAACTACTGCCCCATTGCCATAGTCTCTGCCACCAGCAAGCTACTCGAAAAGGCCATAGCTGCACAAATCTCCCATTACCTTCAGGAGTATGCGGTTCTCTCCCTTGCGCAGCATGGGTTCAGGAAGGGGCACAGTTCGGCCACTGCTATTGCCGTTGTCACCTCAGAGATCAGATCTGCTACCGACCTTGGCAAACTGACTGGAGCCATCTTTGTCGACCTCTCTAAGACCTTCGATCGGGTTGACCACAGCCTCCTTCAATCCACTCTGCTCTCACATGGCTTCTCCCCCCAAGCCCTCGCTTGGTTCACCAGCTACCTTGGGGGAAGACTACAATACACCTGCTTTAACCATGCCCTATCGGACCTTTCCCCAGTCAGATGCAGCATCCCCCAAGGGTCCGTCCTTGGTCCTTTACTGTTCTCCCTCTACATCAACGAACTCCCCTGTGTGGCAACCTCTGGGTCCACCACACTCTATGCGGATGACCTGGTACTACTGTCTAGCTCCCAGGACATCTCAACTATTAACGCTCAACTCAACTCAGACTTTGGGCGTATCCAAAACTGACTCATGGGTCACAAGCTCTCAGTTAACCTAATCAATGTTATTCGGGTCAGTGGCCAAAACTGCATCATGCCCCTCCCCTCTTGCCATCCTTGGGGGGAATGGTTCCCTCCTGCCTGTCCTGAAATCCACCAGGTACCTAGGGGTGACCCTAGATCCTCAGCTTGATCTTGCTGAGCATCTCTGGAAATCTGCAAAGCGTCTAAACAGCAAGCTCAGCTTAGTTTACAGGGCTAAGGACTGCCTCACTCCAGCCGCCCAGCTCGCCATAGCAAGGGGATCCTCCTACCCACGCTCTGCTGTGGGCTGGTTGCCTTCGCGCCAGTTCCGAGCGCCCATCTTGTGAAATGGGACACGGCCTATAACAACATATGTCGCTTCGCCCTCTCTGCGCCTCGCTTTTTGCATCGGTGAGACCTCTATGCCCAACTGGGGTGGCTTCCCCCGGAAAAACACTGTGTCTTTGTCCTCGGCAACATGGTCGATAATATTGTCCGTACTGCCTGCCCCTCCGCTCTTGCCCTTCCCTTCAAACACTGCTCCCCGGCCTATCAACTTAGGTCCAGCTCGACTCAGGTCTGTTTGTTCCCGGGGACCCGCTCCCTTACCGGTGATCGGGCCTTCTCCGCCTATGCTCCAAGACTTTGGACCTCCCTTCCCGCCCTAGTCCGGGCCGCCCCTTCCCACCCCGGCTTCAAAATGTCCCTTTGGAAGTTCCTCAAGGCTGCCTCCACCTGTCTTTGTGCCAACTAGTTGCTGGGAGACTCCGCCTCTCCCCTTACACCTCTCCCACAAACTGAATATCGGACCCTGACTATCACCTCCTTAGCACCTCCCACCCTCCTCTGCTAGGTGCCCCCTTACCCTATCACCCATTAGCTCCCCCCCACGAGGCACCCCCTTACCCAATTACCCTTTAGCTCTCTCCCCTGTAGCACTTAGTCTAACCCACTACCCCCACCCTCCTCTGCGAGGTGCCCCCTCTCCCAAATCACCTATTGCTCCCTCCCTTGTAGCACTTGATGATCCCTCATGTTTCTTATGCCTTCTGGGGTTCACAACTGTAGGGCTGCTCTCTGCCTGCAGGCCTAGCCAGTCCTGTCGTGGTGGTCCTCCTGTTGTCTCCTACCCCCCTCTGTACCCACTAGCTCCCTGCTGGCCCACTTCCCTGCCTACTCTCCCCTTCACCTACTTACCTGACTATCACCTGGATGGTTCTCTGCCCACCCCCTCCCCTGGTTGCCTGTTTGTCTCCCCTTGCTCCCATCTGAGGATTACCGCCTCTCCATTTGTATTGACTAGAGGCACTAGATGCAATACACTCTCTACTTTTTCAATTCTAGCTGTAGTGGTTTACATGTTTGCTTTCTTGCCTATACTGTCTGTATTTTGTACCCCGGCCCCTCCCTGTATGAGAGCCCGCATGCCTCCTTGACTATGTACCTTGTTCTCTGTATTGTAATTTCTCTGGCCCACCTGTATTATGGGCTGTTTGCTACCATGACTATGTACCATGTTTTCTGTACTGTGCTTGTATGCTACCATGACTATGTACCATGTTTTCTGTATTGTAACCTCCCGGGTCGCACCTGAAAATAGGCATTTGTTGTCTAGTGTGCCTACCTGGTTAACAAAAACAAATAAATATTGCCTAACTTATAATTATACAATAAAGTATAATGGATAACATCTCCCAGTGGCAGAATACATTGTAAAACTATAGTGAAGCATAATATGCATGAGAAAAGTACAATAGAACTCAAATCCAGACACTTATGCTTATACAATGTGTCTCTGCCCTAAAGTTAGTACATATACCTACATATATATATATATATGTGTATATATATATATATTTTGTTGTCCACGAGGTGGGGTTACAATCAGGGGTAGGTCCATGGATAACAGATGTTACCAGGTTGCCATCTTACTCAGACACAGGACAAAGCACACTACTCACAGAGACAGAAGTCGATAGGGCTTCGGACTGCATATGACAGAAAACTACTCAGACTACTAATTGCTCTACCATTATAAAGGAGCCTACAAGGCATCACAGGAGGTGGGGCTTTGTCTGAGAGCAGGTATTGAGTGACACCTCGGTGGGCAGGTAGGGAAAGGTAGCCGCCCACTAGGGGTGAGGGAGCAGGCAGGTGGGCGGTTCCCAGGAGGGAAGGTGGGTTGAGTCCAGGGGGAGGAGCATAGCCCATAAAAAGGGTTGTGCAGGAGAGACTGGCTTTCAGTTTCCTGCCCACAGGTTTGGAGAAAGAAGAGAAGAAGAAGAGAAAGAGGAAGAAGAAGAAGAAACAAAAGCAGCAAATAGGATCAGCAGGTCTCAGGAGCATCCATTGGATCAGTGGAGGTAAGCGGCTAGACAGCAGGAGGTGTTTGCAGTGGGCCCTGGGGTTCAATTCCCAGGTGCAGCAGGCTGGTAGTAGCTTTAAACCAGGATATTTAACAACAACAAAAATGTTTACAGATAATAGGCCCTTGGGAATGGGGCAGGATTGATAAGGAGAATGGTAGATAGGAGGTAGTGTTGGTGACGGGTTGTTTTGTTCAGAGGGATAGGAGGGGGAGAATGCCATCAGCCACGTGGCTAGGAAGCAGTCTGAGAGAGTGGGGGCTAGCAGTGGTGTTCGTGCTGTCTCCCTACCTCCCCTACCCATGGAGCATCTAAGAGAAGCAGTGCTGGCTGCAATACCAGTTCAAAGAGGATCCATTAACAACAAAACAAAACAAAAAAGAGTAATTCATGGCTAAGGCTGGTGGTAGTGCTTACCAGTAAGAAGCAAGGGTTCAAACAGCAAGTGCTTCAGAAGATGAGGTGGAGTAAGGCCAAGCCGCCCCTGCTCTTGGGAGACCTGTTCCAATCAGCTGCATGATACTGCAAGGCAAGCCAAGAGGGCTTATAAAAGGGCCGGTGGTCGGGTCAGAGCCGGGACACTGGGAACACATAAGCAGGAGAGGTCCGCCCCTCAGGAACTACATGGCAGGGTGTATTAAAAAAAATAATAATAATAAATAAATAAATGAAATAATTAAGTACATTTATTTGAAGGTTAAGTCATTGATTATGGTGCTTACCAGTGAGGAGCAAGGGTCCAAATGGTGGCTTTCTTCTCAGGGATAAGGTGGCACACCTTCCATAGACATACTTGTTACCAAGTCAATTAACCTTTCCAGTGCTCTCATTTCACCCCTGAAAACAAGCCTCATCATCCCTGATTATGGCGAGTTTGCTCCAATTGCTTTAAAGATACCACAGGGGAAAGCCATGTAGGTGAAAGTGAAAGTGGCATCTCCCAGTAAGGCCGGCAGTTGGGTAATAACCGGGATGCTGATACCACATGGTCTGGAGAGATCCACCTCCTGCATATTAATGAGCAGACAGAGACTAAAAAAAAATTTCAATAACGAGGACAGGAGATTTAACAGAACAGTCCAGAGCTGTGGCATCAGATGATCTTAGACATGCTGGTTAGTTAAACTGGAGGAAGAGTGGCTTGTTGTATGATACAGCTGGAAAATAGGAGCTTTGTTTGGTCTAAGAAGAGGTGCCCCTAGGCAATAACACAAAGTGCAAACAGAGCATAACAAGTGCCGGATAGTATATAAAAAAAGAGAAAGGTAGAATTTCTAAACAAGACGCCAGCACCATGTGGGGTATGTGGTGTGTGTGTGGCTGTGGGTACAAACTTGAATAGAGAGCAGCCCCCCTGCTCCTCTCAGTGGCGGAAAATGGGCATAACAATTGTAGGTAGCTCAAGAAGGTAGATTAGGGCATGAAAGAGCACAAATACACAGAAAGTCAGTTAGTTTAGGGTTAGAGCTATAGCCCATAAAACCCAAGTATCAATGTTCAAATCTTACATAGAAGGCAGCAATAATTTTGGTAACACAGTAAAGGACTGTTGTTGTGGGTGCCTGAACTCAGCTTGAGGGTTGTTTGGCTTATAAAGTAGCTGGGAGGCAGGCATTAATTAATTATTTATTTTATAGATATATAGATATATATATATATGTGTGTGTGCGTCATGTATATAGGAGGCTGAGTAGTTTAGTGGTTGAGGCTCTGGGTTATGCACCTGGAGATCAAAGTAGGAGCCCACAGCCTACAATGAATATGGTGCCAGCTTTATGGTGTAGTGGAAGGCTCTAGAGTGTGATAAACAAGAGGATCAGAGTTCGAATCCACACCAGGTATTTTAAAAAAGTTAGTGTTTTGTATATATGGCAAGTTAGAGGATATAAAGTGCTGGGGGATGATAAGGTAGAAAAAAGCTGAATATCTCTAAATAGGAGGTGGGGGTCAATGGGTCAAGTCTCTAAGTATTTTCAAGGTTATTAAATTTAGTCAATAGACCCCTTTGTTGTGGTGGCAGCGGAGGCTAAAATGGCAGCAGGGGTGCCTGGTGGGTTGTGTGGTTTGTCTTTTGCAGAACAAGTGAAAAAGAAGCATAATTATGAACTTTGAAGATCAACTGGCCACTCTCATTCAGGAGATAGGCAAGATGTGGTGGGACGCACTGTTCCGGGTGCCAGGCAAGGAGGTGGTGCCAGGTCCATCTGGGCCAGTGCCCCAGCCTCAGCCAGTCAGTCTGGTGGGCCTTGTTCCAAAATCAAACATCCAGTCACAGCCTGTACAGCCGGTACCCCCGTGGGAGGAACCAGGAGAGATGAAAAAGGAGCCAGAGGGAGAGGGGTACCGACACCGACAGCCGACCCGGAACTTCCACCACCACACAAGAAGGCTCAGAGCAGGAAAAGCAAGTTAGGGGGTTGGGTCCCCAAATGTGCAACCAGGTATGTCGGACTTAGACAAGTTATCAGCAGATGAACTGAGGGCTTTGATTCATAAAGAAAGGAAAGTGCCCCTTATGGCACAAAAAAGGCAGCCAAGGAGGTTGGGGGGGGCACTTGCAGGGCAGGCAGAGCCAGTGAGTCCGGTCCAACCCAGGGAGCCATTAAGGGTGAACCCTGGCCAGGTGCCATGGAGCATACCTCTCAACTGCTCCGGATTTTCCGTGATGTCCCGTATTCAGTTGGTCCAAGTCAGCCTGTTCCGCTGCTCCGCATTCTGTGGTGTTTTTCCGCCCAAATCCATCCGACGCCGGAAACATGCGCTTGCCTTTGTTGTTGCCCAACACTTCCGGGTTTCCGTCTCTGCAATGTCCAAGCGTGCCCTGCCGACCAATAGGGTGGTTTCCTACTGTACCAATAAAATTGGTGCTCCCCCAAGCCTGCCTCGTAGCCCAGCAGCCTCTGCTCTACCCGACCCGCCCCACAGATGGCTTGATGGCTGGTCCCCCTCAGGTCGCTGCTGTACAATAAAGCAGCTAGTGGCTGGAGGAACCACAGAGCTGTTGGTAGCTGTTTCTAGGAGAGCCGGAGGGGACAGGACAATGTTACGCATCAGAGCAGAGGTCAGAGGAGTTCGGAGCACACCGCAGAACTAGCTGAGGAGCAGAAGAAGAACGGGCAGTAGCTGCTCAGTGGCTGCACCATATCGCCGGAGAGGAGGTCAGTGGCTGTGGAGTGGAGACCACACAGTGAAAGCTGGGAGCAGTGGTGGAGCCTGAGCAGAACACGGTGCCAATCGCCAGTTGCAGAGGTGAAATGCAAGTTTTTTATTGCGAATTAAATGCTGCCTGTGCTGTGCCTGCCTTGTTTCCCTTTAGCTCTCGGGTGGTGGGTGGCAAGAATTTGTGGTAGCGCATCGGACCGTGTTTATTGGGGCAGTTTCCCTGCTCCTGCTCCCTCCCAGGGTAGTGCATCAGACCGTAGGGCTGGCAAGGAGACGGAAGGAAGCTGTGAGCTGACTTGGGTTGGGAGCCAGTGCCATAATTTGGATATGATTGTGCAAAGTGCAATTAGGAAACAAATAATGTCAATGTTGAGAGGCAGGAAATATCTTCATTGCAAAGTTGGGTGTGTCCCAGGAGGGAAAGAAAGTCACGTTTTGTACAAGAGGATTGGTTCAAAAATTACCCCACAAACACTGCAACAGTTTATAGCAACTTATGCCCATGATTTTTGTTTGAAGACTTCCTGACATGTGAGGAGGTGTAGAAATATATTTTTTGGAGGTGTGAATTAATTCCTTAACTTAGACCTGCATTTTTATTTCCTGTAATAAAAACACTGACGGTTGTTAGCAGCAGCGCTCTGAACGGTGCACGTTTCAAGTGCCAGGCTTACCAGCAGTGGATGCTGCCCGAGTTTCGGGACTGTTGAAGCCTCAGTTTCAGGCATCATTACCTAGTTTCGTATCTGGTTTCCCAACAAAGGTGGGCAATCTATTTGGGGAGCCATGTTAGCATGTTAGGGTCCTCTGAGGCAGCTTTCCCCCTTGAATGGGACGATGACGAGCGGATGGCTGCCCTCTTCTCTTGTGTACCTGGGATTACAGTGAAAGCAGTATGAGAATGGCAAACGGAGGGTGGGGGTGCCACTAGACACCAGGGAAAGTGAAAATCATTATGGGGACAGTGATTGGAGGGTGGGGAGCTACTAGACACCAGGTAAAGTCAAACCATTATGGGGCATGGCAATTGGAAGGGGTGGCGGTGCCAATAGACACCAGGAAATCTTGATACAATAGGGGGTGGCAATTGGGGTGCTACTAAACACCAGGAAACACTGAAACAATACAGGGATGGCTGTTGCAGGGTGGGAGATGCCATTAGACACCAGAAACTAAGTCCAATACTACTGGACTAAGTCCAAAATGTTTTTATATGAAGGATCCTTTATCATATAGCCAATGTGTATTAAACTGCTAATTTTTTATTTATTTTATAGAACTCGAGCCTGGGTTTGGGACACTGACCTTCTACCATCAGAGGCAGAGCGAGTTCAGCAAGCAACCAGTGCATCCACCAGGAGTCCAGGACTGTCTACACCATGCAGGCATTTCTCACCAGCAAAGGAGGCGAGGAGGATCGCAGCAGCAGAATTTAATAGGTATGTTCCAGGGAATTGGGCAATTGGGCATATCCTAAAGTGTAAAGTATTTTTAAAATGACTGCATCTTTAACTGTCTGGGAGTGGTGGGGTGGGGAATGCTACCACCAATTTCCTTTCTTTTGGGACTTGTAATTTATTGCGTGGTTGCTGCCTCAGTGACTCCAATTTCCTTAGGATATACATGTATACCATTTTTGGCAGGCTGGGTGGGGGTGCATGAAGCTTGCTGTGTCTGACAACATCGGGTATTTTGGGGAATAAAGTTCTAGTATGACACACTTGACTCTGCTGGCTGTATTCATAAAACAATATGGGTGATTGGGCACAATAAGCCAGACCCCCCCCCCAACCCACACAATGACATATGTGACCTGTTTTTTCATTGGCGGTGCATGGGATCTGACTCGCTACAGGAATGCATCGGAGTACTTGGGTCTGGATGGATGTGTTTAATAAAATGGGTTGTGCAAGTATTTGTGGTTTGTGGTGGTGCAGCAGGGGGGACCTACCTGCAGCGTCCAACAATGTCTGATGTTTTATTAATATGATTGTAGTGTTAGTGTAACACACTACAGGCATGTTAATCAACCATTAGAATTGGTTGGTCACAGCAAGCGGGACCCCCCCTCTCACCAACCCAGAGAATGACTTGCTTGGGCTGGTTTTGATGGTGTGGTGGTTTGCTACGTGATGTCGCGGGGTTACGTTACATGTGTAACAGAATTCTTTTTACAAGTGTTTGGGTACATGGGGGGGGGCTGCTTGCAGTGTCCAAACAGTATCTGATGTTTTATTAATATGATTGTAGTGTTAGTGTAACGCACTACTTGCATGTTAATCAACCATCAGGATTGGTTAGTCACAGCAAGGGGATCCCCCAACCCAAAGAATGATGTACATGTCCTGTTTTGCAGTGAGTGTTTAGTCTGCTAAAGGACACTACGTCAGATTACTTGGTTGAAATGTGTTTTCTGAGTACTCATTTATCTTTGCCAGCCCTTGGCAAAGTTGGCTCTGGCTTACTTTGCTACTTGCTTGCAGCTTACTTCAGATGCGTTTTCATGGAATTCTTGTTTTTGCTGCCATGTCTTGACAAGCTGGGGTGCACAAGTGTGCTTCTCCATCTTCGGTACTTCATCACTGAACTGTCCTGCTGCCATGTCTTGACAAGCTGGGGTGTACAAGTGTGTTTCTCCATCTTCGGTACTTCATCGCCGAACCGTCCTGCTGCCATGTCTTGACAAGCTGGGGTGCACAAGTGTGTTTCTCCATCTTCGGTACTTCATCGCTGAACCATCCTGCTGCCATGTCCTGTCAAGCTGGGCCACACAAGTGTCTCCATGTTCTGTCCTTCATTGCCTGAACCGTCCTGCTACCATGTCTTCACAAGCTGGGTGCACAAGTGTGTTTCTCCATCTCTTGTTCTTCAGCATCTCTTGTTGTGCGATTCGTTTTTAAATTGAAGATGTGTATCCAGAGGAGCCTGGATCTGTTCAACAGGAGGATGGCAGAGAAATTCTTTCTTTCTTCTGCCACCTTCTTGAAGAATAGAATCCTACCCCACTGGAACACTAAACTGATGTGTTCAAGCACTAAATACAAAATTAATACTTCATGTGTAGACAACCGGGCGAAGTTGATGATGAGGACCATGATAGTGACAAATCTCCGGAGAAGAAAAGGCGAAGTACACAATTTTCCAAGCAACCTGGATTAGCATGTTTGACTGGTTAGCGGAAGCAAGCGTGGTGTGAAGCATGCATTCTGCAAGACCTGTGGCACAGATTTCACCATCCACCATGGAGGACGACATGACTTGCAGTGGCATGCTAATTCAGAAAAGCACCAGCAAAATTCCAAGCATGTGACTGGAAAAAACATGTCGCACTTCTTTGGCTCTCCAAACCTGGTGAGCACGAAAGTCATTGAGGCAGAGGTGGCTTTTGTGTCCCTGATAGCAGAACATAATCTCCTTTTACAGCAGGAGGCATATTCTAAAGTACATGAAAAAATATGGAAGACCCAGAGTTCTGAAGAAGATGACATTGGGCCAACCAAAGCAAGCTGCATTGCAAGGGATGTGCTTGGGCCACGATACCAAAATGATGTAGCTGCAATGTGTCAGAAAGTACCCTTTTGTGTGTACATGGACCAGAGCACTGATATGGGTGATGAAAAACTGTTAGTCATTCTTGTGGGTTTCCTGGATGAAGCTGCTGGCAGAAATGTCATCCGTTTCTTAGATATGCCAGATTGTGTGTCTGGGACCGGGCAAGCGATGTTTGACTGCTTGGTAGAAAGCATGAACAAGTTTGAAATCCCATTGTCAAATATTGCAGCGTTTTCATCTGATAATGCTGCTTCTATGATTGGGAAAAACAATTCAGTCCTGTCACGTTTAAAGAATGTGAATCCAAACATTCTTAACATGGGATGCCTCTGTCACTTGGCTGATCTGTGCAGCAAAGCTGGGGTAAAGCTTCGTTCACCTGTGGAAGAATTGCTCTCTGATGTGTACTGCCACTTCTCAACCAGTTCACAAAGACAACAGAAACTAAAAGGAATTTGCATTGTTCACAGATGTTGACCCACTCAAAATAATTAAGCATGCCCCAACTAGATGGCTGAGTCTTGGAAAAGTTATCAACGAACCTTGGATATGTGGCGGCTCTGCTGTCATATTTTCTAACACAGGAACCAAGATCATCAAAATTGACCTAATCTGTCGTCTGCAGTGCCATGAACTCAGAATGGTCTTTATGTTTCTTAAATATGCACTAGAACCCTTGCTGCAGTTTAGCACCAGCTACAAAGCAGAGAAAGCCAGCTTATGACTCTGCATGGAGATGTGCACAAACTGATGCAGCAGTATGCAAGCAGAGTACTGAAACCAGCAGCAGCTGTAAAATTAATCAGGCAAAATGACATGTCTGTACTACATGACTCAAGCAGTGTCTTGGCCAATGGGGACCTCAGGGTTGGACTGGAGGTCAAGCAGTACATAAGTAATAATGAGGATGACATTTTGGGGACAGTAACTGAACAAAGTTTTTACAAGAAAACTGTGGTGTTTTATACTGCTGTGCTGGAAAAAATCCTGAAAAAGTTTCCAATTCAGGATCACCTATTAAAAAATGCTGCATCCATTCTCAATCCAGCAATTAAGCTGGACATATCCACACAACTTGTGTTTGATGTTGCCAAATGTCTTGGAGTCTGTGTAACTGAGGAAGACTCTGAACAATTATTAGATGAGTTTTCAGTGTATCAGATTGAAGATACAGGTAAATTAATAGGACCAGTCAATGGACCACATTCATGCATTTCTAAATATTGGGCTCATGTTCTGCAAGAACTATGTGCCTCTGAAAGACTTCAGCTTTTCAAAGATTAATGTTGACGTTACTTTGCTTGCGCGATTGAATGCTGAAGCAGAAAGGGCCTCACATGGTGAGGAAGGTAAAAACTGAGTTGTGTCATTCGCTAAGTCTGAAGACACTGAACTCTCTGCTTGCCATCAAAATGAACGAAGACAAGGACTGCTATGAGGTCAAGCAGCCAAAGCAAGTGCTAGATGCTGCAAAAAAAGCCACAGCAGCATACAACAAAAAAAATCTCAGTCATACTTGTGATAAATAAAATATAAGTTACACTGGCAGGTGTGCAGCCACAAGTTTTCTGAATGTTTTTCATGTTTTGTTTGTATTTGCTGTTTAATTTTCATTTCTTCTGTTCTGCTACACACTGATGGTTTTGATTGCATTGTGTTGGAGTTGGGCTGTGGTTGCACTAACTAAAAGCTTTGCATTGTTCAGGTTGTTTGAATAATGTTTTATTTACTGTGTGGCTGGCATTTACTGTTAATCATAGCAATGTAGGAACTGTAGCGTAGCAATGTAGAAATGTAGGAACTGTAGTGTAGCAATGTAGAAATGTAGGAACTGTAGCGTAGCAATGTAGAAATGTAGGAACTGTAGCGTGGCAATGTAGAAAGTGCGGATGTGTAGCGTAGCAGGTGTATTGTTTTTGCCTGCGTTTAATATGTGCAAAATAAAGTGTTTCTTAATCTAATCTTGTGTGCATTGTGTTTATTCATGAGTGTAGTATTAAAATAAAGTACAGACAACACATTGGTATAGTAAGTTTTTATAACAAAAACACACAGCACCACACATGGTGTAAAATAACTTTATTGATGCACCATCAGATGGCTGCGCTATTCGCGCGCTACAAAAAATAGGGTGTTCCACATTTGGGTCATTTGTCACACATTGCCCTGGTCTTTGTTCCACATTGGCAGGTTTAGAGGTTGAGAGGTATGCCGTGGAGCTTGGGGGGGGCAGAGGCCCCAGCTCCTGTGCAGTTGATCCCGACCTTGATGCCGAATTCAGTGCCCCATGCGTTGACACACACACGCAACAGCAGATGAAGGTGTGCCAGGTTATGCAGCTGCAGGCTGAACCTACATCAAACCCACAGGCCCAGGTGGCACAGGGGCAGACAGAAGCAGGGCAGCAAATAACACCCTACTTCACAGTTCAGATGGCACTGGAGCAGAAGCTCAACTGGCTGCTGGCATTATTGCCCACAAGGGAGCAAACTCAGGTGGGCAGGGGTCAGCCAGCCTTGGCATCAGGGGGTACCCCAGGCATAAGTAGCAAGATGGTGACTCCAGTGCCACAGCAAGTGTCTGGGCAACAAGAGAATGTGAGTTTCGTGTCACCAGGGGAACCAGTGGGGTCACACATACCAAATAAGGAGAGACAGCAGATTACAAATGGAACGTACGTGATGTATTCTCACTCCTTAATCAGCCAAAGAAGCCAGAAGAGGAAAAAGATAAAAAAGAGCAGGATGACAGGGTAAAGAAGAAGCACAAGGCAACTGTTCATCGCACTTAGGAAAACTGGGTAGCAGGATTTGCCATATATGCAGGCATTCTGACCCAGAGCAGCCCAGCGAAAGCAAACAGACTGTGGGTATACTTTAGCAAGATTATGACTATGCACGTGAACAAGCCAGAGGGAGGATGGTTGGAGTATGATGAGGAGTTTAGGAGAAGGAAACAAAATGACACCTCGAGGTCCTGGGCCATGTTGAACCTCCCTTATTGTGGACAATAGACATGGGGGTGCACCCAGCACACAGATAGCAGCTTTCTAGTCCAGCAGCCCAACTCGCCAAAAAGAGGGTATCAAGGGAGTAGCAGCGGGAAGGGAGGGCAGAGGGGCATTGTTTTAATTACAATCAGGGATCATGTACCACAGAGCAATGCAGGTATAAACACAGATGTATGGCCTGCAGGAGACAGCACCCCTTCCAGCAATGAGGCAAACAAAACAGGGAGCTTTCACCCCTTTTGGAAGGGACAAAACAAGGCTTCCAATACCCATAAAGGGGAAGCATCTTAAGAAGTGGCTGGCCAGGTACCCTGATAAGGAGGCTGCTCACTCTTTGGCTGATGGATTTAGGGTTGGGTTTTGTATTCCCTCTGAAGGACCTCTAAGAGCATATGAGGCAGACAACCTGAAATCAGCCAGGGAGTGACCGGAGGTAGTGTGAAAAAAGCTGCAAAAAGAAGTAAAGACCAGCAGGCTCATCGGCCCATTCACAACACCCCCAAGCCCTCAGCTCAGGGTATCTCCCATTAGGTTGGTCCCCAAGAAAGTGCCAGGGGAATTCTGGATGATTAATCACCTGTTGTATCTGGAGGGGGATTCAGTTAACCATTACATTGATCCAGTACATATGTCAGTGTCATATGCATCATTTGACAAGGCGGTGGAGGTGGTCCAAATGGTTGGACAGGGTGCCCTGTTAGGGAAAACTGACATAGAGGCCATCTTTTGACTATTGACCGTGCACCCGGCCAGCAGAGAGTTACTGGGCATGAAATTTGATGGTCAGTATTATGTGTATAATTGCATGCCAGTGGGTTGTGCCATGGTGTGCACTGTCTTTGAACAGTTCAGTAAGTTTCTGCATTGGGTAACAGCAGAAATAGCACAGTGGGCAGACCTGATGCATTATTTAGATGATTTCCTGTTTGTGAGAAAGGCTGGGACACAACACTGTGCATAGGGCTAGATATCTTTATAGAAGACATACAAAGGGTAGTGGAGAATGTGATGGCATGATGAGCTTGTGGGGGTGAGCAGGAGAGCTCACCCTGTGGTGGCTAGGTAGCCTTGGAAGGTCTGTGCTGAGGGGGGTAACAGGGGATCATGATTCTCATGCAGCCAGATTCCCTGAGGCTGACAGGAGGTCAGTGCTGGGCGGCTGGAGTTTCCCCCATTAAAGTGGGAACAGTCAGAAAGGCAGCCTCTTCAAGCATACACTCGTGGCCATGGCAGTGTCCCCTGATGTGGGGAGGACACTTTCGTAGCCAGTCCAGAGAGCCAACCCTCATGTCCTGGAGCCAGTGTCCTCATGGAGTTTGTGATTGGCAGGCAGCCCCCTGTAGAGAGAGGGGGGTCAGCCAATGTTTCTGAATCAGATCTTGACGTTGGTGATTTAGCTTACTCAAATTGGAATTCCAGTCTGAAACTAAGAGGACCCACTCCTCACATGGAGCTTGAAGTAAATATAGCTAATTTTGGCAGAGGGAAATTTAAATATGCTATGCTATGTGGGGGGTGCACTAGTATCTTTGGATTGTATGTTGTTTGCCACAACCTAGCAGCACCCCTTAGAAGAAATGTGAATTCCAGTGTGTGAAGTAACATAAAAGGTTTGAACATGCTATTTTTGGATTTACTGATTGACACAGGCTGCTTTCCAAAATAGCTGGGGGCACAGCCCTTGGCGCAAGGTGCTTGTTGCGTCCAATGTGTTTGGCGCAAGCTCCTTGCACCATTCTAAGGGCTTTGAAAATCTGGCCTTCAGTCTTCAGTACTGTTGCTCTGTCAAGCCTCTTTTGAGTGGTTTCATTTAGAAACTGCAAATATAAGCCACATCAGATATATGTATAAGGGTGGCTTTTATTTAGTAACCTTTTTCGGCTGCCACTACTGTTCAAGGGAAGCTCAAAATTGAGGGTGTTTTTTTAATGATGATGTGCGGTATTTATAAACCTGTAGTAAAAAGTGAGAAACAAAATAGTTGGTTAAATAACAGTTGTCAAAAAGCTAAAATGATTAATAAGATTTACCAGAAAAAAACCATAATAGAGTAAATGCAAGGATTTTAAATAATGAAAGCCAGAATTATGAAGAGTTTTTTCAACATGAGAGAGTTGCTTACCAAAATAATTTATGGGAAACAGTAACAGAGGTAATCTCAACTAACAATAACAAGACTTTTCTGTAGCTTAGTAGTAAAAGTTACAGGAAGTTATGGAATCAATACAGAGGCTCACAACTCAGAACAAAAATGGATTGAACACTATACCCAGATCTTCTATTCAGAGGAATAGAATTTAGCACAACAAAATCTAAATCAAAAATTGAACAGACAAATCCCCTTTGACTATGACTGTCTCAGACTGAAATAATGAAAGCCATGGTAAGCTCTAAGAACAATAAAGGACCTGGTTATGATATGATTCCCCATCTGGTCTGCCCCAAATAGTTATATACCAAAGGGAAAGAGAACATTATAGTTTCTATATATACAGTAAATTTTCATTTATTTATACATAGATACATAGACAGTGTCGGCAGATAAGGGCCTATGGCCCACCCAGTCTGCCCATTTGAGCTCGTAAGTTCAGTTTATGTTTTCCTAGAAGTCTGTTGCCCCTTACCCCTGACCTCCAGAATTCCTTTATGTCTATCCCATGCATTCTTAAATCCCGTGATTGCTTCAGCCCCCACCACTTCCTCTGGCAGGGTGTTCCACTTGTCCACCACCCGTTCTGTGAAGAAATTCTTCCTCATGTTTCCTCTGGATCATCCTCCTTCCAACTTCATCCCATGCCCCCTAGTCCTGGAACATCTTTTTCGCTTAAAAATAGTGTATTCCTGCACCCTGTTCCTCCCTGTAAGATACTTGTATGTCTCTATCATATCCCCTCTCTCCCTCCTCTCCTCCAGGGAGTACATGTTCAGTTTCTTCAACCTGTCTTCATAGGACTTGTGATGCAATCCATGCACCATCTTTGTTGCCCTCCTCTGAACCTTCTCTACCCTGTCTATGTCCTTACGTAGGTATGGTCTCCAGAACTGTACACTGTACTCCAGGTGGGGCCTCACTAGTGTCTTGTATAGTGGAATTATGACCTCCCTTTTCCTGCTGGTGATGCCCTGCCTATACATCCCAGCATCCTATTTGCTTTACCTGCTGCCTTGTCACACTGTTTCCCTACCTTGAGGTCATCAGAGATGATAACCCCAAGATCCCTTTCCTGCTTGGTGCATGCTATATCCTCACCCCCAACTGATATATTGTGCCAGGGTTTTGTGCCCCATATGCATTATCTTGCACTTCCTTGCATTGAATTTCAACTGCCAAACCCTGACCATTCTTCAAGTTTCTGGGTCCCTTCTCATTCTGTCTACACCCTCTGGTGTGTCTACTCTATTACAGAGCTTTGTGTCATCAACAAACAGTGAAATTCTGCCTTCAGGGTCCTCATGCAATGTCACTGATGAAGATGTTGAATAGGACCGGTCTAGCACTGATCCCTGTGGTACCCCACTGGTCATTCTTCCCTCTGTGGAGTGACAGCCATTTACCACCACCCTCTGTGTCCTGCCACCCAGCCAGTTACCTACCCACCACACTACTGTCCTGCCCACACCCATATTCGACAGTTTGTGTAATAGTCTTCTATGTGGCACAGTGTCAAAGGCCTTGCTGAAGTCCAGATAGGCCATGTCCACTGCCCTCCCCGATCCACCTCCCTAGTCACCCAGTCAAAAAATTCAATGAGGTTGGTCTGGCAGTGCCTCCCCTGGTGAAACCATGCTGCCTTGGGTCCTGTAGTCCATTGACAACCAGATGTTCCACCAATCTCTCCTTCAGTAGTGCTTCCATGATCTTCCCCACTACCGAGGTGAGGCTGACTGGTCTGTAGTTCCCTGCTTCCTCTTTGTTCCCACTTTTGTATAAGGGGACTACATCTGCTGTCCTCCAGTCTTTGGGTACCTTCCCTGTTTCCAGTGATCAGCTAAACAGGATAGCCAGAGGTTCAGCCACCACCTCTCTTAGTTCTTTAAGGACCCTGGGGTGCACCCATCTGGCCCCATTGCTTTATCAACTCTTATTACTTCCAGTTCCTTCAGGACCCTTTCTCGTGTAAAGGGACTTGTGTCCATTTCTGCACCATTCTCACCCCCTTGTACTCCCTTCAGACCCATTACCCTCCTCTTCCTCAGTAAAGACTGAGCAGAAATACCTGTTCAATATGTCAGCTTTACTGTTGTCATCCTCCACGCGGTTCCCATCCTCCCCCTTCAGTCTCACTATGTCTTTCTTTTTTCACTTATGTACCTGTAAAAGGTTTTGTCCCCCTCTACCCACTGATTTTGCAATGTGTTCTTCTGTCTGAGCTTTGGCTTCCCTTACTGACCTCCCTGCCTCCCTTTGCTTCTCCTGGTACTTCTCCCTATCCCCTTCTGCCTGTGTCTTTTTGTATTGCCTGAATGCAATCTTTTTGGCTTTCACTTTCTTTGCTACCTCTTTGGAAAACCATAATGGTCTCCTCTTCCTTTTCCTCTTGATAACCTGCTTAATGCATAATTCTGTTGTTCTTGTAATCCCCATTTTAAATACTGCCCACTGTTCCTCAACCCCTGATTCCTGTCCCATTCCCCTTAATGCTTCTTTCAAGTATCTCCCCATTTTCCCAAAGTCTGCCCTCTAAAATCCAAGATACGTGTTTTTGTGTGGTTTGGTTCTGCTCTTTCTGTGATTTCAAACCACAATGACTGGTGGTCACTGTTCCCCAGGTGCTCCCCCACTGTTACTCCATCACACTGTCCCTGTTTGTGAGCACAAGGTCCAGTATTGCCTTCTGCTGAGTTGGTTCCATGACCAGTTGTTTGAGGAAGGCACCCTGAAGGAGTCAGGATAAATCTGCTCTAGTTGATGCTGCTGCTGGGATGCTCCAGTCACGTCTGGAATATTGAAGTCTCAACCAGTACTACCTCACCCTTGTCTGCCATCCTTTGGATGGCTAGCATCAACTCCTATCTGTTTCTTCCTCCTGGGCTGGTGGTCTATAGACCACACCTGTGCGGATGCTGTCCCCATTTCCTTTCCAGCTTAACCCACAGTATCTCTCCCCATTTTGTTCCTCCTGGATCTCTGTGGCCCTTATGTCATTTTCACATACAGTGCCACTCCTCTTCCTTCTTGCCTGCTCTGTCTCTTCTGAATATGTTGTAGCCAGGTATGGCCATCTCCCAGTCGTGGTTATCATTACACCAGGTTTCAGTGATGGCCACAATGTCCAGTCTGACTGTACCATGACAGCCTCAGATCTTCCATCTTGTTGCTAAGGCTCCTTGCATTTGCTACATGGCTTTCCATGATTTGACCTCCCTAGACTGTTTAGCTGTTCTCCTCCAGCCCCTTCCTTGGTTGTCCTTTATCCTGGTTCTCCTTTGTCTGCCCTTCTGCTGAATTTTGCCCTTTTCTGCCTATCCACCTCTTGGGCACTAATCTCCATCTTTTGCACTGCTTTGCAGAGATAGCCACTCCTCTGGTTCACTGGTTCCACTGCTAGCTGTGGGGGTGAGCAAGTAGGTACCCTTCTTGCTGGCCTGTCACCCCCTTTGCTAGTTTAAATGCTTGTCAATGTAGCATTTAAACTTATCATTAGTCTGGATTCCCTCAGGATGGATGCAGGCCGTCAGGCTGAACAAACCTCCATCCCTCCAGGTGGCGTCACCAATGAATCAAACCCTTCTTCACAGCACCAGTTCTTCAACCATGAGTTAAAGTTCCTGGTGCATGCACTCCTATGCTCTCCCTTGCCTCTCACAGGAGTACTTCTGAAAGTGACAGAAGTAGCTACTTGCTTGAGACCCCTCCCAATTTCCTAAACTCTTCCTAAACTTCCTTTGGCTCTCCATTTGCCAGGTCATTAGTACCTAGGTGGATAATGACATCCAGCTCACCCTCCGTCTTGCCTTCCCAGTGATCCCCAGGATCTTCCTTCCATCCCTCCATGCCGTGGCACCTGGTGAGCACCTCACCTCCCTGTCCTCCCCTCCTGTGTTCCTAGCTGGATCCCTCTTATGATGGAGTCCCCACCAGGATTCACTTCCTCCTCTTCTGGGGTCCACTGCTTTCCCGCTGAGGTCACCTCCTTGGCTAACCTCCACATCCTTTCCTTTCACTTCTCTGGGTACCTCTATTTGGTTGTCCTCATTTGCCAGTGTGGCATATGAGTTCTTGAGTGGAATAGGATCTGGGATGTGCCTCTGCTGACTGCTCTAACCCTCCCTGGGCCCACTGTCATCCAAGTGCTCCTCGTTCTCAGCATCCTTTGAGGCAGTTGCATTGGACTGGGTGGTCTCTGGATAGGGGTGATGGTACTCCTGACCAGTTTACTTCCGCTCTGAGTCTGGTTACCTCATCCGCGGTCAGAGAGATGCATGCAGATAGGGCAGCACCTCAGTGTCCAGAAGGTCTGCCTGACTATGGCTGCCCACAGCCACTGCATTGCACCACTCCCCACATTATACTGCAATTCCACTACTTGTCTGCTACTGAAGCTCTCCTAGTTCCCTTTTGATTAATTTACTGTCCTAAAAATCCTGCCACTGATCCTCAGATAATTTTCTTTAAAAAAAAAAAAAGAAAAACCAATAAATAAATAAATGAGTCAAAACACTTGTCGTGCTGAGGGTGGGCTTCTTCCCCCTTATGCCCCTCCTACTTCACACCCCTTACTGTACCCTGTGTTTAGCTCCTGTCAATCAGATTTAACAGGGCATATAATTAAGAGTTGGGGGAAGGGGAAGGGGAGGGGGTGAAATTTGCAGCAATTAAAGACAGCACAGAATTACACCACCCCTACATTTTAAATTTTCAACAGCCCAAAAACAATTCTAAGTAAAGACAACAAAGAAAGTACAGTGTCACTAAAATCCCACAATCTAAGTTTAAAAGAAAAATAGCAATTACCAGTTACTCTAAAGCACTGAATTGAATATGTTTCCTTCCTTCCCCTTCTGGCTTCTTCTGAGAAATAAAACTCACTTGCTACCTCAACTCTGACTAAGCCCCACCTCCAGTTATCACGTAGCTGAGGTCAGAGGCCAGACAATTAACACCCCTCACCCAACTACAGGGCAGTCAGACAAGCCAAGATAAAATTTGCAGCAATTAAAGACAGCACAGAATTACACCACCACTACGTTTTAAATTTTCAACAGCCCAAAAACAATTCTAAGTAAAGACAACAAAGAAAGTACAGTGTCACTAAAAGCCCACAATCTAAGTTTAAAAGAAAAATAGCAATTACCAGTTACTCTAAAGCACTGAATTGAATAGGTTTCCTTCCTGAAATATTGAAATGTTTTACCAGGAAGGCACACTGAACAAGTTGCTCATCTCCCAGTGTGACCTGGGGGGAAGGGGAATGGGGGAATATGTAATATTAAAACAGACAACAGAAGTGATAACATTTTTATACAATAGCACTAACATGAATTAACTATATTACGTATTACAATAAAAATACCAGGAGAATTGTGGATATCCTAAAATGAATAGAAGTGCCATATAATTATGGGGTATTCAGGGACTAGCAGATAACTATAAGGCAATAGATAAGTGCCATTAATGAGGAACGACACTATAGATAAAGCAGAGCAGCTAGAAGGGTAAAGAGTGGAAGAAGGAGTGGGGATTGTTAGGATGGGGGAAACAGGTACAGTTAGATGAAAGGAAGTCGTGAAGGGCAGAAGAGAGGGAGTGGAAGGAGGAGGAATGGCAGATTTGATGAGGAAGGGAATTCCAAATTTTGGGGAGATAGTGGATGAATGCTGATTGTCCTGCAAGCGTAGTACAGTGAGGGATCACTAAGGTGTGGGAGTCAATGGATCTAAGGGAATGAGTGGGAGTGAGGGGAGTAGAGAGAGTAGAGGACAAATAGGAAGGTAGGGAGCCAAACCAGTATTTAGAGATAAGTTTAGCACAGTGGGAGAGATGACGGTTAGTGAGGGAAGGGAAAGAGAGACAGAGTGGTAGAGATCACAGTGGTGAGTTGTTATAGGGGAGTCCAGAGCAAAGCGGCAGAAGGAGTTGAAAAGAAGGTTCAATCTGGAAAGGGAACAGGGGGGAAGGGAACATTGTTTAACCAGGAGTAGCACACTAAGCCGAAGCTTGTTTCCAGATGCAACCTGGAAGCACAAGGAAGTTAAGTGAAACATAGAATTTGAATTTGACGGCAGATAAGGACTGCTTGGCCCACCCAGTCTGCCCATTTCCCTACCTACTGGATAAACTGCAGATCCTAGTTAACCAGCAGCCTACTTCTTCCTACCCCAACCCCCCAGAATTGCCTTATGACTATCCCATGCATGCTTGAATTCCACCACTGATTTTGACTCCACAACCTCCTCGGAAGGCCATTCCATGCATCCACAACCCTCTCTGTGAAAAATACTTCCTTAAATTACCTAGCTGCCCCCATCTTCAAATTGTGCCTCTTGTTCTTGCACACTCTTTTTTGAAAGATGCTACCCTCTTGGACTTTGTTGATTCCCTTGAGGTACTTGAAAGTTTCTATCATGTCCCCCCTCTCCCTCCTTTCCTCGAGGCTATACATATTAAGCTCCTTAAGACTTGCTCAGGATCACACAGTATGCACTTAGGATAAGGTGGAATTGGGGGCAGCACTGTAGACTACATCGCAGTAGCCAAAGATAGGGAGAATCATCTTCTGTACAATTGCACACCTGGCCGTAAGAGGGATGCTGTTATGGTTCCTGTATAGGGTGCCTAGCTTGGGGCACAGTTTTTTCAGGATAGCGTCGATATGCCCAGAGAAGTTTAGGTGCAGATCCAGCCATACACCAAGATATCTGAATGAAGAAGTGTCCTCAAGCTTAGCCCCATCCAGGGTGTGGAAGGTGGGGAGAATAGTTAGCCTAGCAAGTCTCTGCGTAGTGCCGAAGGTCATGGAGACTGTTTTCTTGCTGTTTAGAAAGAGCTGATGGGAGATAAGCCAGTGCTGGAGCTTGGTGAAGTCGAGCTAAAGTCTGGTTTCCATCATGGGGGGGACTGGCCAGATGTGAACAGGACTGCATCATCAGTGTATGTGTGTTTGGAAGTGGTGGAACAGACTGACAGTAAATCATTTAGAAAAATGGAGAAGAGTAGGGGACCCAGCACTGAGCCCTGGGGAACTCCTATGTGGATTTGGAGAGGAGGGGAGCTGGACTCAGCAGTTCTAACCAATTGTGTCCTACCTGTGAGATAGGCCCAGAACCAGTTACTTGCAGCTGGAGTGAGTCTGGCTATAACAAGGGATTGAAGAAGGAGGGAGTGGGAAACCATGTCGAAGGCTTTGGCTAAGTCAAGTAAAGATGGCAGAGGTAATCAAGCCGTGATCCATTCCAGTTAGGACTGAGTCAGTGAGCCTAAGCAGGGAGATGGTAGTAGAATGTTTTTTCCTAAATCCAGATTGGAACGGGGTAAAGAAATTAGAGTCAGAGAGAAAGGATGAGACTTGGGTGAGAATGTGGTGTTCCTGGAGTTTGGCGAGGGTGAGGAGCAGGGAAATAGGGCGGTAACTACCTGGGGAAGTAGTGTCACCCCCTTTTTGGAGGGGGATGATGACAGCATGCTTCCATGGTGAGGGGACTGAGGCAGTGTAGAAGGAGAGGTTCAGGATTACTGAGAGAGGAAGAGCGATGGCTGGGGCCAAGAGGTAGAGAAGCTTGAGGTCAAGCTCGTCGGGAGAACTGCCTTTCTTTTTTTAAATTCATTTTTATTGATCCATTTAAGAGTAGTCCATTGTACAGTATATATTGTTCCAATGTCACAACATATAATATTTAAATAACATACTTTCTAGGACTGCATTATCGATCATATCATCAACTTCAAATAAATATGCTTTAGTTACCATTTGTCACCATAAGAATATTTATTTTCATGTGTGTTGATTATTCTCATACAAACTATGAGTTTCTTTATATAAAGCAAAAATAACCATAAAATTAACAGGTTTCTAGGGGCAACCCATACAAAATAAAATAAAATAAAATTAAATCTCCAGAGTTGTTTTAACCCTTTTCTCTATGTATCCTGGTTTAGGACTCCTATTGCTTGGTGCCAGGGGCTCCAGATTTGTAGGAACTTATCTTGCTGCAACCTTAGCTTACTGGTGATGGACTCCATCCTTTCAAGTTCTGTGATTCTGGCTTTCCACTCCTGTTCCATGGGGGTCAGTGGAGAGAGCCATTTGGACGTTATGTACTTTAAAGGTACCACTCT
Organism: Neoceratodus forsteri; assembly: GCA_016271365.2. Lineage (NCBI taxonomy): Eukaryota > Metazoa > Chordata > Ceratodontiformes > Ceratodontidae > Neoceratodus > Neoceratodus forsteri. The sequence continues at coordinate 767,769,200 of CM057451.1, forward strand.
CAACATCTGTGCTAGTGCATTGGCTATTTTGTTGCCTCTTAACAGAGTAGGAAGGCCTAAAACTAAGTCCTCACCTGTATAGAGAATTTGGAGTCCAGTTAGCCTTTGTGTGTGGGCATGTATTGGTTTCCAAAATTCTTGAATTTTAGGGCATGTCCAGAAAATATGAGCCTGGGAACCTCTGGCCCCACAACCCCTCCAACAGAGGTCCGACTGAAGTGTGCTTATATGTTTCAACATGGAAGGAGTGAGGAAGGATTTCAACATAATCTTCCAGTTGAATTCCCTCCATGTAGGATAAGCCGTAATCTCCCACTCCCTTGTTATTCTTCTGGTCCAGTGGGACGGCCTTAAAGAAGTGCCTAAGGCCACTTCCCACCTCTCCCTTATTGTATTAAGGGTACAAGATCTTGTGGCATTAGTACTTCGTACAATTGAGAGAGGTAGTGTGTATTCTCTTTGAGGCTCACAGCATAGTAGAAAAAGGACTCAAATTCTGTTCTTTCCCCTCGGATTTGTGTTATGATGTGCAGGGACATCAGAAAGTGTCTTATCTGCAGAAATCTACAGTGATCTTCGGAGCATTAAGAAAACCTCTCTCTAAGTTGGGCAAATGACAGGCACCCTTACTGTCAAGGTACTGGTTAAATGTTGACAATTTCTGAACTGCCCAGAATCTGTATCTGGGATCCATTCTGGGGGGGCTCAAAAGCTGGTTCATGTCTGATTAGAGACAGAGGTCCTGGTCTCCAAGGTGTGTGTGTGATTTTCCTCAGTTTGACCAATATTCTGAGAGAGTGCCTTACCAAGGGTTGTCATTTGCCCTCCAGATTTGGGTGGGTAAGGAATTTAAAGTGCCCAACCCCTCAATGTAGCTTCTTCTATTTGGTACCAGCCCGAGTCTTCTCTACGTTTTGCCCATGTGCATAGTTGCACCCCTCTGGCCGCCAGGTAATATTGATAGAAATTTGGAAGGGCCATCCAACCCCCCTCTCTAGGTGCCTGTAAGATATTTCTTGCTATTCTTGAGTGTTTCTTGACCCATATAAACCTCTGTGATTCTTTCTGTAGCTGTACCCAGAAACCCCCAGGGAGATGGATTGGGAGGGTTTGAAACAGGAATAGGAGACGAGGTAAAACGTTTCTTTTTTAAAGTCTGTATTCTCCCATATAAGGTCAATGGCAATAAGTGCCATCTTGCCAGGTCTGACTGTAACTCCTGGAATAGTTGTAGATAGTTATTTTTGTAAAGTTTGGATGTATCTATTGATTTTTTTATACCTAGATATCTAATTTGTGTTCTTACGTGCCCAAGATAGTGGAAAGTCGTGCTTAAATCCCTGAGGGGAAGTACCACTTAATATCAATGTTTCAGACTTTGTGGGATTGATCTTGTATCCTGCCAGCAGTCCGAATTCCTCTAGTGTTTGTAAAAGAAGTGAAACTGAGGTCTCTGGTTCCCCTTCGAAGAAAAGCGTCATCAGCATATAAAGCTATTTTTGTTCTGTTCCTCCCACCATCACCCCCTTGATTTCTTCTTGTGATCTAATTTTGATGGCAATGGGCTCCAGCAAGAGAGCAAAAAGCAAGGGAGAGAGGAGGCAGCCCTGCCTCGTACCTCTCTGTAAGGGAAATCTGTCTGAAAGGTGTCCATTTAACTTTACATGTGCTTCTGGGGCCACGTACAAAACACGCACTGCCCCTGTGAATTTATCCCCCAGGCCAAATTCTTGTAAAGTTAAATCTAGGAATGACCAGTCTACTCTATCAAATGCTTTTTTGGTATCCATACTGATGGCTAACTGAAATTCTTTCCTTGCTTTCTGGGCTGAAATTATATTTAACAGGTGTCTAATGTTATCCTGCAGATACCTACCTGAGATGAAACCTGTTTGGTCTCTGTGGACCAGGAATCCGATGACTTTCTGTAAGCGGTCTGCTAATATCCCTGTAAAGATTTTTAGATCAACTGGAAGTAGGGAAATAGGCCTATAGGATCTACAGTCCTCTGGATCTTTGTGTGGTTTTAATAAGACTGAGATTTGGGCTTGATTACAAGACACCGGGGCTGCCCCCTCTCCCCCAATCACCTCATTAAAAACCTCTCCCAACACCAGGGCCAGTGTTCCACTGAACCATTTGTAAAATTCGGTTGTGAATCCATTTATCCCTGGTGATTTCCCATTTTTAGTTGTTTAATCTTCTGTAGGATTTTTTGACCTCATACTCTGGCTTCTAAACTTAGACGTTGTTCGTCCGATAATTTCGGGAGGCTCAATTTGTTGAGATAATTAAAGATTTTTTTCCTTATGGTCTGGACCTCTCTCCGCTTCATGTAACTGCTGATAAAACCTTTGAAAATGTTGTACTGTCTGGGAAGGGGATGTTGTTGTGTTACCCCCTCTGGGATCTCTCAAACGCAGTATGGTTCTGGATGCAGCTTTCTTGTGGAGTTGCCAGGCGAGAAGTTTTCCCACTCTGTTACCCTCCTCATAATATTTCTGTTTACAGTATCTTAACTGTCCTTCTCTTTGAGTGTCTAGTATCTTTTTGAGTTTATATCACGCTTGGTCTAGTTGCTGTTTTGTGGCATCCTCTAAGGTGTGTTGGTGTGTTTCTTCAAGCTGTTGAATCTCTAGTTTAACTTTCTCTTCTCTTCTAATCTGGCTTTCTTAATCCTAGATGAGTGCTTTATGATTTCCCCCTCTCAAGTAGCATTTAAGGGTGTCCCACCTAATCCTAGCTGTGGTTTCTCCCTGGAGGTTAAGCTGCAGGAAGGTCTCAATAGAATTTTAGATTGTTTCTTTAAATTCTTGTTGTGATAGTAAGCTGACATTAAGTCTCCATATAGAAACATAGAAACACAGAATTTGACAGCAGATAAGGACCGCTTGGCCCACCTAGTCTGCCCATTTCCCTACCTGATGGATAAGCTGCAGATTTTAGTTAATCAACAGCTTACTTCCTCCTACCTCCCCCCCCCCACTAGAATTGCCTTATGTCTGTCCCATGCATTCTTGAATCCTCCCACTGTTCCTGACTCCACAACCTGCTCAGGAAGGCTGTTCCATGCACCCACAACCCTCTTCAGGAAAAAATACTTTCTAACATTACCTCTGAGCCGTCCTCCTATCTTCAAATTGTGCCCCCTTGTTCTTGCACATCTCTTCTTCTGAAAGATACTATCCTCTTGTACTTTGTTAATTCCCTTAAGATACTTGAAAGTTTCTACCATGTCCCCCCTCTCCCTCCTTTCCTCAAGGGTATACAAGCGTATACATATTAAGCTGCTTTAGTCTCTCCTTGTATGTCTTCTGGTGCAGACCCTGCACCATTTTGGTTGTCCTCCTCTTAACAACTTCCACTCTGTCCATGTCTTTGCAGAGATGGGGTCTACAAAATTGCATGCAGTACTCCAGATGGTGTCTGTACAGAGGGATAACAACTTCCTGTTTTCTACTGTTGATGCCTCTCCCTATGCATCCCAGTATCCCCCAGCCCTCCTTACTGCCTTCTCACATTACTTGCCCACCTTTAGGTCATCTGATATAATTACTGCTAGGTCTCTTTCGATTTTTGTTGTTGTTATTAACTCACCCCCCATTGTGTACTCTTCCCGTGGGTTTTTGTTTCCCAGATGCATTACCTTGCACTTCTTTGCATTGAGTCTGAGCTACCACACATTTGACCATTCCTCCAACCTTGCCACCTTGTGTATCAACCCTGTTGCAGATCTTTGTGTCATCTGGAAAGAGACATACCTTTCCTTCCACGTGCTCTCCAATGTCATTTATAAAGACATTAAAGAGGACCGGTCCCAGTACTGAACCCTGCGGTACCCCGCTAGTTACCCTCCTTTCTTCACTGTGGACTCCATTTACTATTACCCTTTGCGTCCTGTTGTCCAGACAGTTTTTTATCCAGGCTACCACCTTGGGACCGACTCCAAGGCTGGCTAAGTTGTATATTAATCTTTTGTGTGAGACTGTGTCAAATGCCTTGCTAAAATCTAGGTAGGCCATATCCACAGCCCCTCCTTGGTCTACTACTTTGGTCACCCAGTCAAAGAAATCTTTTTGGTTTGTCTGACATAACCTTCCTGCTGTGAAACCATGCTGCCTTCGGTCCTGTGCCCCACTGGCCTCTAGGTACTCAACAATTCTTTCCTTCAGAAGTGATTCCATCATTTTCCCTACCACTGAAGTCAAACTAACTAACATGGAGTCTTTTGGCCTTTGGGATATTTCAAATTCTATTGTTATAGGTGCATGGTCTGATAAAGTGATGTTCCCTGCATGTGTGCTTAGAATATGAGGCACCAGGCTGGAGGACACCAGAAAGAAGTCTATCCTAGAATACATTTTATACTTTGGTGAGTAGTATGCATAATCTCTTTCTCTCGGGTGGGTAAATCGCCATCCATCCACCAATGCTAATTCCTTACATAATCTGGATATTGTTTTCCCTGATCTGGAGGGACCTGTTGTTCTGGAGCCCACTCTATCTAAGTGCAAGTCTACCACAGAATTAAAATCTCCTCCTATGATAATCCAACTACCAGGGTCTGTCGCTGTTTCTTTAATAACTTGGGACAAGAATGCCGCCCTGTCTGGGTCTTCGTTCGGGGCGTATAAGTTCAGTAGGACACAATTTTGGCCTCTTTAGTCTCCTTGTACCCTAATGAATCTACCCTCAGGGTCTGTGTCCACCTTCGTAATCTTCAAGGGAATGTCTCTCCTTACTAGGATTGCCACTCCCCAGCGATGTGTGTGTGCGTGGTAGTTTGAGGCGTATACTTCCACCACCCACCCCATACAACTTCTTATGCTCTTGTTCTCCTAGATGGGTCTCTTGTAAGAAAGCTACCCCTGCATGTTGTCTTTGTAAATCTTGGATAATCCGGGCCCATTTTATGGGGCTATTGACCCCCCTGACCTTCCAAGATACAATTTTAGGTCTCCCATTGTATATCTAAGGTTTTTATCCATAGTTTCTGGAGAAAATAGGTTGCTCACTTAACATTGATCATAACATCAAAACATTTATGTCTATAACTAACATAACTATTTACATTATACCACTGTAAGTGTGACCTTGCCAGATCGAAGGTACTTCAAGGTTATAGTATGCCCTACTCCCCGCCTCTACACACAGACTCTATGAAGCAGGGTAGGAAGTTGTGATTTACTACCTCCTTTCCAGAATATCACCACCTTAAACTGGGTGGTGTCCCAGGTGGGTTATAAGTGGTTCCCCTCTAGTTTATCAAATGGATGCCACTCCGACTTGTCCCCATGTATATTCTATTAAAGCTATTAAGTAACGGTTTCCCCATTGTAGTGGGGCCCTTAGTGGTCCTGTAGGCAAATGTATGGTACCTCTGATATATTACCTCCCCTCTTCCATTTCCTCCCACCTACAGGAGCCTGTAGAGGAGACCCCACCATGTAGTACCACCCAAAGCTAGCCCAGGCTCAGCCATCACAAGGTTCACCCTCCCAGTTCTAAAGCCACAGCCTAGTCTCCCAGGCAGACAGAATTCTTTTTAGCATATCTAGATCATGCTGCTGTGTGAAGTGTTACCCCCACAGGAGGACTTTTGAGCCTGCCACCTCCCAGACGAGACCAAGACTCCTTTGGAATCTCTAATATTTCTAAGTACTTAATCCTTCCAAGGGTTGGGAGGACCTCTCCGAGTCTCTTCCCTGACCTTGGCCATTTCAATATTTTTTATTTTTGGTTCCCATTATCTGAGAGGCACAGATCATCTTGTATTTAAATGGATTCCATATTAGGAATTCCCTTAAGCCGTTCAGGACCTCCTCCTGTGGAGCTGCCCCCCTCCATGATCTTCTCATTCTTTAGACAGTCTGGGAATCCCAGCATCGGTAGTAGGCCAGGTAGGATGTTATCTCCGCTATAGCCCCTAGGCCACCCTGTGGCAGCCGTACCCCAAAGCCACCCCACCAGCCCATGATGCTGCTGTTCATCTCATACATTAATAAGGCATCCTGGAAGGTGCTACACAAGCAGAGGGAAACAAAAACAAAAAGGTGTACAAAAATAACTCCCCACCCAAAAGATGGGGGAATGATAAACCTTTGCCTTAAGGAAACCACCAATTTTGTTATAACTATTGTCCAGTGATCAGCCTTACGTTATTGTGGTTTTGACTGCTTTAGGCCATCATTCACTGCATATAATAATAAGAGAAAATTTCTCCCTTAAACATCCCCTGAATCATCCCCTAAGTCTGACATGCAGAGACACTTTGAACCATGATGCCTAAACTGAAGCATCAGCCAGTCTGAGCTCATTGAAAAAAGCTCCCTCCACAGAAGAAACCCTCCTCTGAAGGAAAACAGTTAACTAAGAGGAAGTCTATCAGCCTTGTTTGGAATGTAGAAATAGCGATCTAATGAAAGTCACTTAGCTTGCTCAAGTGCCTATATCTTCAGCTCTCCCTGCGTATTGTGAGGGATCCAACTGCTCCTCGTTCTGGGGGATTGCTTTGGAAGTGACTCTGTCCCACAATTTAGAAACGCCCTCTGCTCCTTTCATCCCGTTTCCTGGTTCCTTGTGTTTGCCAACTCTGTTCTGTAAGGGCCTTTTCTCTCCTAAATTGACCATCCTCTGTGACATGGATTCCAAGGTTTTTGACCCACACTCTGGCCTCATTTAAGTAGGTGAACCTTCTCCAACCCTCCTCCTTACAAACTTTTTTTTTTTTGCATTATTTGTTTATTCCCCTCCATGCTCCTGGTGACCCCCACTCCTTCAGGCACCTTCAAGTCCTCACCGGTCCCCACTGGCCTACCCAGTCTCTCTCTAACCCTCACAACGCAGCCGGTCTCTGGGCTATTCTGACGTGAAGCGCTTCACTGCATGGGCCCCCTCCGAGGGGAAGGCATTGGGGGAGGAGTCCAGCACACTCTCGACAGGGCCCAGGGATGCTGCTGAGGGAAGGAGGCTCACCGAAGGCCCCGGAGGAATTGGGGGATGGAGAGCCTTCATCTGGTGGCCACCACCGAGCGGTATTTCTGGTTTTCTAGGTTCCCTCATCGTGCCACTCATGCAGTGCCTCCAGTCTCCACTGGGGGCCACTACTGAGTGAGGCAGTCCCCAACCTCACCCCAGGATAGGAGAGTAGTCCTTCAGACGCTCAGTCCTATCCTCTCCCTGATGACCCCAGGCATCCCAAGTCCGTTCCCAAACCCAGGTCGCTGGCATGGTTCAAGGTAAGGCGCAAGTGCCTCAGCCCTCTGCTCCACCAGGCCGGCCTGTACATACTTTTAATCTTGCAGGATATTCTGTTTGGGCTTGGTGGCCTGCTTGTCTTAAAGCTTTGACCAGTTGGTATGTTTGTTGTCTGCGAGCCAAAGTCTGGGGTGCATAATCTTGGTCAAAATACAGTCAGATGTCTCCAAACAATGTTTGTTTTTTGGTCCATGCCATGTGTAATAGTTCTTCTTTTGTTTGAAAGTCCATAAAGGCCATCACGATAGACCTAGGATGCTGGCCTGGTGGCGCAGAGGGTTGAGGCACTGGACACCTTACCTCATGCCGTCAGCGACCCGGTTGAGAGACAAGCATGGAGCGCGGGAGAATGATCAGAGACACGGTGCTGGTAGGAGTGGCCGAAGGGCAGCTCTCCTCTCCAGGGTGGTGGAGTTGCATCCCTCGGCCATGGTTGGCCTCCTTGTGGAGGCCAAGCTGCAGGTCCCAGGTAACAGGGAGAAAAATGGAGAAGAAAAACCACCCGGCAGGCAGGATGATGCCCGACCCTCCGCAGGCACGACTCCTGGGCTGGGCATAAAGTAAGCCCCAGTAATTCCAGGTGTAGGAGCTAGGGGGTGGGGTGGTTGGGCTGAATGAGGCTTGCCGGCGGAGTAAACAGTGAGTCTAGAAACCAGGGATCGGTGCACTCTAATAATCCCCAGGTCTCTGTCTTTTGGGATGTCCAGGCTTTCCTTTAGGAACCTATCGATGAATTGTATCATATTGCCAGATTCCATCTCCTCCAGGTCCCCATGTAACCACAGATTCCTGTTTTCTAGGTCTTCAATCTGTTGCTCGCGGTATGTTTCCCTGCCATGTAGATCTAGTAAGGCAGAGCTATGAAAATCTGTGATAGTGGTGTATGTTGTAACCATATCCTCTAGATGAGTTGTTCTCTCATTTAGTTTTGTTAGTTCCTGTCTGTCCTCAGAAACTCTTTTTTCAGGTCTGGTCAGCATTTCATTAACTTGTTTCAGGTTGCTGCATAACATTTTGGAGGTGATCATATACAGTACTCTTCTTCCGCTTCAGTATTTATGGATGGAGTTTGTGTTATGAGGGCAGCAATGACTTCCCGCAGCATGGCCTGTTGTTGGGAGGCCTGTTTGTTCTGCTGTTGTTTAAAATGTGTGCCTCCCATCCCATCTTTTTTTTTTTGCTTAGTAGGCCTCATAAAGTCAGTAATGCTCCAGTTTTTCGACAGGATGACGGCTTTTGAGTGCGGATGTCATTGGATTCGTACTAGGGTGAGTCAGAGTTATAGCAATTAGGCTTCCATTTGCAGGCAACCAGAACCAGAAGTCTCCGGGAGAACTGCCTTTTGATGGGTTGAGGGACAGAAGGGCAGCAAGGGTGTCTGCAGGCAAAACCATGAGAAGGAGAAAAGGTAGTGATCTGGGGCAAGACTAGGACTGCAGGTAGTGCTTTTGGAGGAAGATACCATATGTGGGCAGGATGGAATGGAGGCTAGCAAGGCGGAAGCGCACATAGTGCAGTAGGCGTTGAACTCCTCAGCCACTTTAGCATGGTCTGCAGTGAGGGCATTGTTTATATTAAGGACAGAGGAAGGGGGTGGGCAGGGGGGAGAAGAGGGCATAGACAACTTTCCAGAATTTGGAAGGGGAATTTAAATTAGAGTGGAAGGTTGAAGAGAAGTATTCAGACTTGGCTAGTCTAATTGCTCTCATGCATGCATTACGGAGTTTGCAGTAAGTTATGAAATCACCTGGTAAGTTGGTTGACTTATGTTTCCTCCGGGCTTGGTCACACGCTCTGAGGCAGGCCAGGAGCTCCAGGGTGACCCAAGGAACATGGTTGCCATGAACTCTGGTACATTTGTAAGGAGCATATAGGTTCCAGACAGAGAAACGTATCTTTAAAGTAATCTAGGGCATCATCCACGTGAGGAGCAGTAGTTAATAGCCTCCAGTTAATGTCAGCAAGGTCTTGGAGAATGACATTAATGTCGAGGGATTTGTGTGAGCATGCTAGTAGAATCTTAGGAGGAGGTTTAGGCCTGTGGACCGTCCATACCAGATAAATCAAGTGATGGTCACTTAAGGTGTCAGGAAGGATGCCCGACTTGATGACCCAATGAGGGTGGGAGGTGAGAGCCCAGTCTATCAGTGTATGATCTGGGGTTTTTATTTTATGTGGGTTGGTTCATTTATGAGCTGGGTTAAGTTTTGTGAGGATGTGTTGTTGCAGGCTTTACTGTTGGAGGGTGGCAGCCAGTTTAAGTTAAAGTCCCCCATGATGAACAGATCACCGGATTAGGAGTGTGCGACAATGGTGGAGGTGAGATCTGTAGCAACCGATCCTGGGAGATTAGGGTGACAGTAAATGCTGCTATGAAAATCAGGATGTCGAAGGGCAGAGAAACCCGGATGACGAGGGCCTCATAGTTAGCAGGTATGGTGGTAGAGAGGGTGATGGCATACTGTAAGGAGGAGGAGATATACATAGCCACCTCACCTCCTTTGACTAGTCTGTCTTGTCTAGCTAGGGAATAGCCAGGGATGGTAATGGTTTTTGGTCAGGGATTTTAGTATTCAGCCAGGTCTCAGTTAGGTTGAGGATGTCGGGGGACAGCGAAACAACCATGGCTTGCAAGAAGTCTAACTTAGGCAGGAGACTGCATATATTTAGGTGCAGTAGTTTAGACCACTAGGTAGAGTTAAGGGATTAGAGGCACTTTGCCCATGGGAGGTTAGTGATGGACAAGATGGAGTGTTAACTGGTGGGCCTGGGTTGGGGTGGACATTACCCAACAAAAGGAGAAGAGCTACAATTAGGTAGTAAATTTTGGGATTTTTTAAAGAATTGCTGAGATTTCATCGGTTTTAGGCTGGAGGGTTCTAGATTTGGGGGAGATGAGTCATTTAGAAGTAGTCTGATAACTGCAAGGGTGGTAGATGCAAAAAAAGTGGGGCTGCAGGTGTCAGTCGGAAAAAGCATCAATTGTGTATAAAGGGAGTAGAGGTAATAGTATGGCAATTTGTAAAGATCGTAGATGTTGTGAGAGTGCCAGGGTGGAGTTGCTTTGGATAGGGCAGGGAGAGGGGGGAATGGGGGGGATAAAAGCTAATAGCAGTAGAGAGGTTAGTGGAGACATTTGTAAGGCAGAGCGATACAGCATGGCTAGATCCGGGTGGATCTGTAATAAAGACTGAACAGGGAGAGAGAGAGAGAGAGAGAGAGAGAGAGAGGAGAGAGGGAGAAGATCTTAGCAGAGATCCTCAGTGAGTGGCTAGTTGGGCTGGGAGACATGGTTCAGGGGCTGTAAGAGCATTTAAAGAGTGCTGGGGTGGGGGGGCCAAAAAATTCAAATAGTAGTGGGTGCAGCTTGCAAGCAAAGCCGAGAACTGCAGCTAGTGGTGACTACCCAATGACGCACAGCACCGAGTGAGAGACGGCCAATGGCAGTGTGCGGAGACAGCAGATGAGCCAATGGAGTGGATGGCTTAGGATGCTGAGGGTAGCTGGTAGACAGTTTGGTCCATACCTGGTTGCTGGTGGTGGTGCAGGTTCAGTGCAGTGGGTGGCTACAAATGCAAGCCGCAGCCGCCAATAGGAGTGGGAGTCCGGTCAATGGCTGAGATCTGCAAAAGGGAGAGAACACAAGGCTAGTGGGATATATTGGTCATGGGGAACAGCCGCAAGCTGATCAGTTGGAGGGAAGAGGAAGGAGGAGGGGGATAGGACAATAGAGTCTGGGAGAGGGGGTGTCAGCACCTTGGCGCCAAGTACAAGTAGGTTGGGAGGGTGGAGGCAGGGAAAGAAAGAGTAATTAACACAATAAGTGGGAGAAGCAAGGACATTTGAGTCAGATTAAGGCAAAGTTCAAGTTTGGAGCGAAGAAGAGAAATGGGTTAGGTACAAATTGGGGCAATGAGAAGACGGGTTAAAGTCACAGGGAGTAGATAGGGAGAGCAACAGAGCAGTGAGATTTAAAATAATCCACCAGCATACACAATAAATCCTAGTGTAGCTGGTACAGAGTTCAACTTTAGAGTTCTAGCATTTTAAGGGTCACTAACAGACCTTCCCCTGAAAAAGTATTATATTGCAAAACTGACCAGGCAGCTTGTGTACCTTTCTGCCAGCAAGTTTGTTTGCCGGTACGTTTTTACCTTTTGATTCTTAATAAAGGATTGCTTTTTATAAGTGGCATTTGGTGCTGGTTTTTGTTTCTTTGCTGTTTGTCTCTGAACCGTGCCATGAACTTAAAGGTGGAACTGGATTTGTTTGTGTCTCTGTAACAGACCCCCAATGTACAAATCCATCAGTTGACTAGACAACCTGCAAGAAATCTTTTGTCAGGTTTTGCTTTCCAGAATGGAGAGTTGTGCTGAAAACAAAACATACTACATGAATCCCAAGCAGACTTTTGTAAGAGCAGATATATCATAAATGATTGTTTCACACTGCACCATTAATTTGGAAGTATTGCATGAATAAATGGACCCCCCAACAGTGTGGCGTTTACCTTGGGTTCCCCTGGCTCAAACCAGATTGCAGTCATGTTTCCTTCAGCCCCTAAAATTGGAACTTTACTGCATGAGCTGGCAGGACACAAGGATTACTTCACCACCTCCTACGGCATTACATACCACGGCCCCAACCACATATCAAAAGCAGTCGGCTGCTGCTTATGCAGCAAGACTCCAACAGCCACCCCACAATACTGGAGTCCTAAGCACACCTGCACAACATGAATGGAGTGCCACAGAACTTTGTTTAAGGACAGGTCTCCAGAAGAGGAATGCAGGGACATTGCAGGTGGTCTATGACCTCCTGGATGGCTACTGCTGCTTGCTGGCATCTCTAGGTTTTAGGAGTCTGCTTGCCCAACTTAGACCAGGCCTTCTGTGCCAGTTTAGCTGACATGGATTTCTGTGGAGCTGGCTATGATGGGGCCTCAACAGGGATTCCATGTTGAGCCAGGCCTGGTATAGCTGCTTCTGTTGAGTCATAGTGTTGGGTGCCGGTAGCCATGAACATCGTCATGTGGGTCAGGTATGGGGTAAAGAACGTCACACTCTGCTGCTTCAGTGCATACATTACCAGTATGTATTTTTTTGCACTGAACCATGCTGGGCAGTGAATAATCATTGTCTATGTAGATTTCTTTATCTTGGAATAGAACTATTTTTTGCTGCCAGGTGGTGTGGGGAATCCACCCCTTCTCTTGATACCAAAGGAAGCACACTATAATGGAGCAGTGACAGGCCTCCAGAGGTGGCTTTGGACCCAAAGCCTGGTGGGTCCACTCAGTTTGTATTAGTTCTGGTGGGAGTTACACGGATAAATGTAGACATGTCAGCAGGAACTGGAGCATATTTGTCCCCTCGGCTCCCTCGGGGATGTAATTGAGTCACAGATTGTTACAGTGGGACCAACCCTCAGCATCCTTGGCTCTGTATTGCAGGGTCCAGATGGATCTGTGGAGCTGTAGAACTGTCCATTCAGTGGTATTGAGGTGGCCATCTTGCTGCTGAGTAAGCTGGTCATCTGTCACATTCAGCCATTTCTCACTTGCCCAATATTCACCCTCATGGCTGCTGTGGTGGACTTCATCTCGTGGCAAAAGTTCCAGAGCTCAGAATTCACCAAGTCCATTTAGTGCTGCAGTGTCTTGTGTGAGGGAGTCACGACCTCTTTGCTCCCATGACTGATGGTGCATGACGGGAGGGAGCTCTCATTATTCAAGCCACCTCAACAAACTCGATCACTATCCTTCAATTTTGCCAGAGAAGGAGCCCTGCTGGACCTTCGCATTATGATTAAGACTCTGTTCCATTGTAATGTAGGTGGTTTTGCTGAAGGTGAAAGCAATTCTAGAGATCCGAAAACTAGGTTCCCCACAGAGCATTCCTGACTTGATGTTTACAGGGACATGACATCACCAGAACTCTGCAGAAATAGGAGTAAGTCATGGAGATTTAATTTTTGTCTATGTTGTATATATTGTACACTACACCTAGCACGTATGGACTGTTGTTTACTATTTTATTGTGTAGACTGCTCACTGTAACACTTATTCTGAACTGTACCTACTGGAAATGTATTTCCCCAGGTTGCCCCTGAAAAAGGGATATGCTTATTTCAGTGGGCCTACCCAGTCATCAAAATTCAAAAAAAATATATATATATATATATATATTTAAATTTTATTAACCGGGTAGGGACACTGGACCAAAAGTCCTTTTTCAGGTCCGACCCAACAAAAATACATACAATAACACAACAAAACAATCACATATTATTTAAAACATTTTTAAACATCATGTGCCAGCAAGTAAAGTTTAAAATTGTATTTAAAATGTTGTAAGAAAACAGAGGAATGCAACTTATCCAGTAGGCCATTCCAATACAAAGTGGTTGCAATTGAGAAAGAACGAGAGCCAACCTTACACTTATGAGCAATTGTCTGAAGAGTCACACCTTTAGCTGATGTCAAATTAATAGTGGCATTTTGAATAGTAACTAAGTCAGCAAGAAGAAATACAGAACTGGAAAAAAACTGGTAGCCAAAAAATCAGCAAACTTAGACCTGGGGAATAGTCAACCCAATTGTGAATAAAGTAAACAGCGATGGGTTTGAATAGGAGAGTCCAAAACAAAATAACAGATATTGTTATAAGCAACAGTTAGAATATTGTGTTCCTTTGTTCCCATGTTAAAATACAAACTAGCCACATAGTCAAGATGAGGTATAAGTGATCCAATAGCGATGGATCTGTGCGTCTTAAGAGAAAAATAACTTTTGAGTTTATACAGTAATCCCAACTTCTGAGTAATTACCCTACTCACAGCTCTCACCTGGGGAAAGAAAGTTAATCCAGAATCAAGCAGAACCCCAAAATACATAAATTCAGAAACTGGATCTATAGCAGTTCCATTACCATCAAGTATATAGACACTAAGATTATCCTTCAACGTGAATGGAGTGCCGGACAACATAACCTTAGTTTTTTTAACATTCAGTATCAAAGAATTCACAGAAAATCATCTACAGACATGAAATTCACGCTCCAGATTCATCATCATCAATTTATTGTATAGCAAATTGAGAGAAACTCTCATTTACAATTGCGTCCCAAGTATTAGGTTATAAAATTAATTGTCAGCTGCGTTGTGGATTTAGCCTGGTAAAACAGAATCAAATCATCAGCATATAAAAGGCAATCACAAGAGCTGCAAAGAGAAGGTAACTGATTAATAAACAAAGAAAATAACAAGGGGCTCATGATGGACCCTCGTGGTACCCCGTAATCCACTGCACAAATAGTAAATTTGGCTGATTCAGTGCTGACAAACTTTGACCGATCCTTCATGTAATCCCCACACCATCTTACCGCATTGTCTGAAAAGCCCAATTGACCTAACTTTAAAGAGAGCAAGGAATGATCTATGAGATCAAATGCCTTGGTCAGGTCCACGACAATTACCCCAGTCATGAGACCATTCTAAAATCCTCTAAGGACAGAATCCTTGAACCTGACTACAGTGGTCCTAGTCTCATGATTTCTATGAAACCCATGTTGTTGTGAGCACATAACGCTATTAAATTCAAGATAACCAGTGATTTGATTAGCCACTATTTTCTCAAGCAATTTGCTCACAGGATTTATAATACAGATTGGTCTAAAATCATCTGCACAATCAGCATTTTGTTTCTTAAGAATTGGCACCACTCTGGCACATTTCCAAGATGAAGGGAATTAGCCTGAGATCAAACAAAGGTTAAAAACTGGACAAAGAGGGTCAGCAATAAATGGAGCAGCCAGCCTTAAAAAAATGCCCATCAAGCCCATCCCCCCAATCACTATATTTGTTTGGGATTATCAAAAGCAACTTCAATACCTCATTTTTCAAAACCCTGTGAAAATAAAAAGTAGGTCTCCCATCTAAAGATGCAACAGACCCAATATCACCACCAGGTTGGACTGGAGAAACAGATTTAAAGCATGACAAATCAGAAAATTTGATATTAAGCAGATTAGCAATTTCTACAGGATCGGTAATTTCTTTTTCGGTAATTTTTAAATTTCTTCAATATACACTTTTCCTTCGGATATAACAAAGAATTAATTAAATCCCCAAATGCCTGGGGTCAGACCAGCTGGCATCAAACTGAGTCTTGTAAAATTCTTTCTTAACACTTTTCACTAGTTTGCTAATCTTATTTCTTAAATACTGATAGTTATTCAGTAGGATGGTTCAAGTTCAAGTTAAAATCATCAGGAAAGCATCACTGAGCAAGCTCATTTACAAGACGGTCCTGCCACAGGTTAAACACAAACAGATACATACAAAGCATAAATCAGGGCAAATAAAGGATGACATACACTATAAAATGAGTTATACGGGGAGATAATAAAATGGCATAAAAACATAGTACAAAAAGATGAAATTTGCCATAAGCAGCAAAATACAAACATAGTGCAATACAGTCAATTTCCAGCCAGTGGATGGGGAGGGGGTTAGAATACGTGCACAGTAATGGATACAGAGATTCCCACCATAGCTGGTAGAGTGCTTAGACCCAGCCGTAGCTGATGGACAAAAGAATCCCTGGGCCCAGCTAATTGGCATAGCAGTGATAATCCTCCTTAACAGAATTGCTTATAATTGCTTATAAGGTGGAAAGGCATTGCTTATAAGCATCCCAAGCAAGGTTTCTCCACTTAATCCAGTCCTTTATATCCTTGGAGAATCACCTATTTAAAATTCCCCAGACTCTCAGATTCTGTAAAGGAAACAGAGTATTCTGAACAGAAAGCAACTGTATACAAAAATAATCCCAGGCACAGTCAGGAAAAGGATTTTGCTCAATAAATGACCAATCAGTTTGAGATAACTAACTTCAAAGCCTCAAAATGACCTTCTTTAAAACTACAAAGCTGAATAAACGCGGAGGCAGTTTAGGATGTTTAAAATTCAGAATGCAAAATGTGGCCAAATGGTCACTGACTGAGTCTGCCAAAACCCCAGCCAAGAAAATAGAATCAATTCTATTTGTGGCAATCCAATCTAATATTGAATGATTTCCTGTTAAAGAGTTTCAAATAATTTAGTCAGTTCACTAATTAACTGAAACAGATTGTAGGAACCCAGAAAGGGTGCTAAACCCAGACTATCACTCTGTGACCAATTCAAGTTAACATCATCAACTAATAAAAAATAACAATCAGTTACAACGGTAGTGATGTTATCCAAAAATTCATTTAAACCTTTAATGCCACATTGCGGAGGTTTGTAGACTACCAATAATTACATGTTTCCTTCCACCTAAAACCAAGCAAAGAAGCAATTAATTGTATAAAGATTCAGTAGCTATACATGTTCCTAAGATACTTAATTCAAGATGTTCTTCAAAGTAAACCGTTACCCCACACCCTTTTTACCAGGTCTATCCACCCTAGTAATATTGTATCCAGGGATCTTGCATAAACTGTTAGAAATGGAGGGTTTCAACCATGTTTCAGATAGAACAATCAATTCAGGCTTGTAAGAGTGAGAAATAAATATTATTTCAGTTAGTTTAAGACTCTTCCCATTTAGGTGCATGATTTTGACACCATGAGAGGTGTACCAGGGTTTAGCACCCATACTAATAGGGTTTTAAAATTCAACTGACCCATTCCTAGAGCTGTGGCCCACTCTAGAGCGACAGCCTGACAGCGAAACCTGAAAACAGACTATTACAGCAACTGTCGCTGTAATGGTCCATTTTCACCGATGCTTTTCTCCTGGTGTTCTGCCTCCTCCCGGAACAACTCTGACCGGGAGTTGATTATATTGAAATGTGGCTAAAAGCAAAAATCTTTAGATGGCACAATACTGGTATCAGTATCGTGCCATCACTGTGCGGGATGAAGACCCATCCACTGATTCACCAAGACCCCAGAGACCCAAAACCCAAATGTTTTTTCCTTTTGCTGCTTGGAGGGTGGGGGTAGGGAGTTAGGGTTGGAAACGCTAATGCCACATTTCCCTACTTTTGTCACATTAAGTTGAACCCTAACTGGTGCATTAATGAAGTTTTTTTGCAAAGAAGTTTGCTGTTTTTGCACATTAAAAGCACTTTATCCTGCATCTAACAAGGTGAGATCATTTCATTCTCTTGTTCTGAGCCAGGCTCTGACATTTTCTGTTTGCTGACCTACTTATGTGGCAGCTCCAAGGCCTTTTCCCCCTGAGCTACCCTTTGTTCACAAAACTAGTGGGGCTGCAGCTTCTTTCTTCAAATCAAGCTCAGAATATACCGTCTGGATGCAAGGCACTAATCTTGGATGCCAGCTGACTTCTTCACCCATAGGGAGGGCCACCAGACTAGAAAGGGGCATAAGTATTAACAGAGGGACTGATTCTTCAGCAAACAGGCCTCACATATGCCACTGGCACATACGAGACATTTTTTTTTGCAACTGGGACTGATTCTTCTGTAAACAGACATCATATAGGCCACTGGGACAAATAAGGTACTTGTTGCAATGCTGATCCTGAGGAGATGGTCCTCAAGAGCTGGTCCTGAAGAAATGGTCCCAGAGAGCTGGTCCTGAAGAGTCAGCCCTGGAGAGCTGATCCTGAAGACCTAGTCCTGAAAAGGAAAACCCCAACCCACTGGTTGATGTTGGGCCACACAAATGAGCCAAGGCAGCTCCTACACTTCCATCTCCTCCTAACAGGGTTGGAATGGAGGTTTGTAATGTGACACTGGGACCTGTCCTGACTCACACCCTGGTCTAGCTTGGTCAAATGCCAGTTGTAATCTACACAGTCTGTAGGTTAGTACTGGTCAAATAAGCAGGTAGTGGGTACTACAAGCAAGGGTAAGGAAGTAGACTAAAATGAAGCTCAACACATACAGTAGGAAGTTCCGAAGGGCACAAAGTGAATAGGCAGTCTCTGATGGGGAATTAATTAGTTGGTAGTCATAAGGGGGCACCACAAGAGAGGCAGTCATAACAAGGGTAGCAAATACTAGGCAGGCTTAACACACAATAGGTTCCAAATGCTTAGGCAGTTCTGTAACAGGGCACCAAACAACAGGCAGTCAGGATGTGGGTGACAAGTAATTAGACAGTTCTGGAATGGGGCAACAAATGATAGGCAGTCTATACGTGTGTGAGAAGCACAGGTCTATAATGGGGCACCAAATGATATGCAGTGTTTGCAGGACACCACACAGTAAAGTAGTTACATTTCAGGAGCACCAGATGCTTAGGCAGGCTTTTTACACAGCTCAAATAGGAATTCTTTAACCAGGGTACCAATTACCTTCAAAATGGCCCTCAGACGCTAGCTACTGTATGTGAGAAAAACACATGTAATTGTTTCACCTGAAATACGAATGGTTTCTTGTAAATGTGTTACCATGGTATAAGTCAGTTCTGTAAATGCACTGTATGTGTGAATTGTTCTTCTATGGAATGTTACTCTGTTGTTCTACATGTACTCAGTGATTGAAATGTCTGTAGGCTTGTTCACACTGTCGAATTTGCAGCACATTAACCCATGCACACAGGCTGATGTGCTGCAAAGTCAGCTTTGTAGACACTTACTGGGGCACCGTAACAGTGCTTCAGATCCTTTTTTTGCTGCAGCTCAAGAATGGGGATGTGTATCAGATCAAGCGAGTTAACCTGCATTGTGAATCTGCTGTGGTGCTCACTGCTGATCGAAAGCCTCCACTCCTATACTGTTCCATTGCTCACATGAGTCTCTCTGCCGGAACCAGGAAGTCCAACAGAAAAACTACTCACTGTTGTGAATTGTTCTGCATCTCCTTAATTCCTTTTTCAGGAGAGTGGATGGGCTAGTACATCAGTGCTACTCTAGTGGGCACTGTAAAATGAGTTTCAGCAAAGGTTAAAAATGATGCACCAACTGAACTGTTCATGCCAGCACTTCCTATATTCAGAAGGCATGGCAATAGGCGGAAGTGAGGTAACCAGTGAACACATCACCAGCCTGTCACTGCTGATGTTGGGATGAACAACCCAGCCCCGAAAATGTACAGCCCCTCTCCGGCACAACCTGCGTCATTGTGGGGTTGGGCTGTGTGAACAGAGAACTGAGCTGCAGCAGACATCGCATTGGGAATGGAGCAATGCAAAGATAAGAGTGCCGCTGCTGTGCAAACACAGCTTGTAAGAAGTATTTGTTGTCTCCTTCGGGTCACCCAGAAAACCAGCAAGGTTCCTAGTGGGCATACCTGGTTACCAAAAGCTAAATAAATACATTCTGTAGGTGGTTCTATTAAGAGACACCAAAATGTTAGGCAACCTCTATGGGCAGCATACAATTAGGCAGTTCAGTTACAGTGGCACCAGAACAATAGGCAGTCTTTCAATAGGCAGGTTGTAAGCAACTCATGTTTAAGGGCACCAAATGCTTATGCAGGCTTTTACACACAATTTACAGATGCAGACTTTAAGTGGGTACTGTCACTTTATATGTTGCTTTGCTGTAGGCTGGCCCAGTCACCCAGCAGGCTGAGATGCTGGATGCCACACTACCATCCAGTTGGTGACCTGCATTCAGGAACAGACCAGGGTCGCTTGGAACCAGCCAGGAGTGGGAAGGATTGAGCATCGACAGTGCTTCTACCTCAGCGTGAGGAATTCCTGTGTCCTGCCACATGAGTGTCACCTGGCAGAGGCCAGATGGCAATGATAATGGAAGCAGTAGGAATGGACAGGGCATTAGCAGACATGGCATGTACACGTGTTAACATGCACATGCATGCATGCATGAGTCACTGCAAGCACGATGCCCTGGGAGCAAGCATATGAGAATTATCAAGCAAAACTGCCCCAGCTTACCCAGCATTCTCCTGCAAGCAGTGCACAACCCTACTGGGCTGGCCACTACAGTTGTTAGCCTGTATGTCCTCGAGATAGGTTAGTAACAGGGCTGGGGAAACACTGCTAAGATCGGGGATGAAAGAAGATAAATATATGGAAAAAAGATGTTGTCTTGCTGTGTCCTCATAAATATTTTTAGGTGGATTTGAATAGTCTACCCCTCATCCAGTGCTCCCTAATGGAGCCCTGTGTCACTCCACCATATGGGCAGTCCAGGAGTCCTGGTGCCTGCCCATCTTCTGCTCATGGAGAGAGCTTAGGGGTGCCCCCATATGGACAGTCTTTCATCTGGCTTAGCCTGCCCCCCAAAGCCTGCTCCTCACTGAAGCTTCTTTCTGTGCTGCCCTCTGGGCTGTCATTGTTGATCCTGCCCCTAACACATGGCTCTGGATGCCCACTGCCCACACCGACTGGTGCAATTCACTTTATATTAAAATCAACTTTTTCTTTTTGGTGGCTGGCACCAGAGTTTAGGGACACTACCCACTCACCACCGCCACTTGGTTTGCCTGCCTCTGACTGAGTCGGGGAAGGGTTTGCTGCCACACCCTTTTTTTTTTTTTGCTGCCAGTTTGGCAGAGGAGGGACTTGGACTACTGGCACAGTGTGGCCAAAATTGGCATGGCCAAGAGGAAACCAACCAGACTTCAATTGCTCCCAGAAGGGAGCCAATGCTGATGCAGGCAGATCACTGTACTTTAGGAGAACACCACAGAACCAACAGATGGCTTCAACCAACCCAGGTAAGCCTTTCTTTTCTGTTGCTCCCTGTGTCCTCCACCTTTGCCAGTTCCAGCACTGACTGCTTCTCAAAGTGGGCTCATGATTCTATCAGGCAAACGCCCCTAGTGCAAGCCAGAAATCCAGGTCTCAGTTGGTCCTGTATCTGTCAGTCACTCTCAGCGAGGCTGCAGGTTCATAACTCAATAACTGATTGGTGGCTTCAGTTTCACATGAGTTAATTACAGTCCCTGTTTTTTCCATAAGCCCTCTGAGGCTCTTTTTGCAGGCTTTGGAGCTTGACTGGCTCTGCAGTCCTCCCCTGACCCAACTGTTATGCCAATAAGGGTCAGGGATGGCAAAGATGGCTGCTTACAGAGCTGTTATGCCCATACAGTCTGAGGAGCAACTGCCCCCCAGTCTCCCAGTTCTCATCCAAATATTGCTTTTTAAATGGGGAAGGGCTGTAAAAGTGTCAGTTAGTGCCCTTCCTTCATTACATTTTAATTTGTGCCCCCAGAACTGTTCTTGGCATGGCATCCCTGGTTGCTGAAGTTGTAGTCCACAGGCACTCATTCCTAAAATGTCTTCATTTACAATGTTTTAAACATTATATGTTGTATGTAGCCACACTTAAGTGTCTGAGCTGGTCATGGTATCGACTAAGGGATTGCTTATTCTTTCAGGAGTAGCTGTGTTCTCATGCCATTGGTGGTGGTTGAAACTTTGAAATGTGAGCTGAGTGGAGCCTTAAAGGTAAGCCCCACATGGGGGGGGGGTTACATTGTCATTTCATTTGACATTCAGTACTTCTGTAAGTTTATATTGTCTGTGAGCTGCAGGAGGGGTATTGGGTTGAAGCCATAACCTCAAATAACCTTAAATTCCTTTCTTTGCTGAGGTTAACATCGCTGATAAATATTTAGACCAAGATATTTGAATACCAGAGATAGCACTCTCAAAAGTTTTGCTCCAGGAGCAGATTATTGACTGGAGTAAACTATAGGTATATTGGAACATACTTGAAGCACACTTTGAGTGCTAAATGCACATTCCAATATACCGTCTAAAGGCTGCAGGCACTAACTTATTTGCTCCTAACAGACCACAACTCCCTGTTGGCCACATTGATTTATTTATTTAGTTTTTATTGACCAGGTAAGCACACTAGACAATTACAATGCCTGTTTACAGGTACAACCCGGGAGAATTACAGAGCAAAGCAATGAAGGAAACCACATCACAAAATAACACAGAAGAGTCCAAGGTTACAGAAAGGGCAAGGTGGCATACATTAGACAAAAAGCACAATAGCAAAATCAGAATTCAGCTGTACTATGGTGACCAGGAACTGATCACAGAATGAGGTAAGTTTCCGGTTGGGATCTTTAGGAATGACAGAAGCAAATGGGCTGTTAGCATTCATAAAAAACAATTGCTATTGTGGAGTAACCTGTCATATTCAAACTTTTCCCATGCAAATGACCCCATAACACAGACAAGATGCTATGGGATTAAACAGGTGCTGCCTGGATAGCAACCCTCCACCCCCACCCCGTTTAAGTCCTATGCAGATTATATCAGCAATAAACCTGGCAATCTAGTTCCCACCCCCAACCCCCAATCTCTGTGCCAGATATAAAAGCTATATCCCTGCGGTCTAGTGTCCCACCCCCACCCCAATCTCTGTGCCAGATATAAAAGCTATATCCCTGGCAGTCTAGTGGCCATTCAGACCCTATAGAAAAGGCGAGGGTGCAGGCCACAGCATAATATTGCAATCTACAGCCTGTTTAATGCTTAGCACCCTAGAGGGAGCTCATCACATTTTGGGCTCATTGCCAAGAGCTCGGCCTCATGTCAGGGGGTTGCAGAAACCTTCCAATGACCAGCTTCTCCATGAGCCTGACAGAGATGGAATTGTTCTCATTACCTTTTGAGGAAACAAACAGGTTACATTATGAGTGCTCTAGCAAGCACATTCTGTCAAATTCATAACTGGCTTGGCCATGGCTCTGAGATGAGTAGGATCACTGCAGAGTGACCACCCGACAGATACTAGCAAGTGTTACAATGAACAATGGTGTCTAATGCACCTGAAGATGGGGCTCATGATATACTAAAAGAAAACAGATTATGTACAAGATGACGACATTGTTAAAACGCATTAATGGATTATGAGTCAGAAACTACCATGAAATTATTTCAGGTAAAAGTGTAGGTGGGTGTGAGTGGGCAAAGCAGTGTTTTGACAATCTCTTTATTCCAGGCTGCTGCAACTGTAAATTCTGTGCAGAAAGAAAGCCTATACAGTACAGTGCTTGCTGGCTGAGTGCAGTCATGAATGGAATGCAGAGTGGGTGGGAGCATGTGCAAATGCTTCTGAGACTTCAGTGGAACAGAGAGCATGCTTTTGTGATCAGTGAATGGAGCTGCTGGGCTAAAACATGCCCTTTAAAGGGGCAGTATACACCTAAACAGTTTTCCAGGCCACTCTGCCAAGCCAAAATCACTTCTGGAGCATTATTGGTGACAAAGAACGTACCTTAGGTGGTATTGTGCTATCACATCTGTTGAAAGTCAAACGTGGAAGCAGGGAATGTTGGTCTTAATGTGAGAGTACTAGCTGTAGGAGTCAACATTTCTACAGTACTCCACTTATGGCTTTTTCCAACAAGAAAGGCTGTGGGTCATGGTGCAGGAGAACTGCCTTCAGGGGATTCAACAGCATCTAGTTACTTTACTGTACAGTATGTGTGTAGCACTAAGACATAAGAAGGATAAAACTGGCATCTGCCCTGCCAGGATTTAATGTGGCAACCCAGACTATCTGACCCAGGCTGTAAGCTTCCATTGCCAGGTATGACAGAGTTAACAAGTATTTGCTACTTTGCATGGAAGCAGTCCACAGCTTTTGTCCTTTGTGCATGAAGAACAGAACAGCTGGTTGAAGCATGCCAGGAAAGGGGAGAAACCACAAAGTCAGCTGTTCTGCATTGACTACAGAACTGGCTAGCTAGCTGATTGGTGTGTGTATGTGCAAGTACATTCCTATTCATTCCACATACACAGTGAGCACAAAGTGGCTGGACTGAATAAACACACAAATAAGCTGACAGGACAGGTGCTGTTTGTTGTAAAAACTGCTGGGCACTGTATTAGAATGGAGAATTTGGGGAAGCTGCAGTTAAAATATGTTCAAAAATAGGAAACAATGCTAGCCTAGTAGCACAGAGGACTGAGATGCTGGGCACCTCACCTGCTGCCATGCCAGTGACCCAGGTTCAGGAACAGACCAGGGTCACTCAGAGACCAGCTGGAGGAAGGAGGACTGAACATCCTTTGACAGCTTTCCTCCTACGGGGGGGGGGACGTCAGCATGTACTGCTCCTTGGCTGATACTTAGTGGAGGTTGGATGGAGCAGTAGTAGTCACCCAGCTAGTTGGCTGAGGAGGAGTCGGTGCAGAGGCATGCAGTATCTTCATGCAGTATGAGCATGCCCTTGCATGCATTCCTCCCCAGGTTGGAGAGAAAATGAGGACAAATACCCGCACCAGCAGGATGACACAGATGGCCCCACAGGCCTCACAACACTGAGGCACCCACTTACCCATGGAAGTCAAGAAGTAGACGAGGCAAGACTCAGGTATGGTGACTGTCAGGGCTGTGTGTCACTGGCTGAAGGGGGTCAGTGGGGTAGTCAGGAGATAAACAGAAGAAGAAAAAATGGAAAAACAATTATTTAGATTTTTCTTGCTGTTGTAGACACTAAAACTAAAGTTTTGCTGATTTGTATCACCTGTTGTCTTGACCCGTCTCTCATTGTTATGCATGCTGCTTTGCACCATTGCTCACTCGGGGGGATGCAGAAAGCAGTGTAACCATGGCATCCCTACCACACAGCCATACTAATGTCACTGTAACTCAAAGGGTGAATGCTGACTGAAAAAAATGAAAGGTCATTCAGAATTATCTATCTGGTTCCTACCACACATACACACACACACACACACACACACAACACATATTACTCACTCCACCACCTGAAAGCCTAGATGCTAGCTGCTGCCACAGTTTCAATTCTCGGTTTAACTATCATCACTGGGAACTGTGCTCTGATTCCCCAAAGGCAGTTTAGGCTCCATTGTTTGCCACATAGCTTTCTGAATGACGGTTGCAGGTATAAATGATTTAAAGCAACAATCCAAATTAGTTTTTATGGCTGCGGGTGGAGCCTACAGCCATCTTGTTATCTGTAGGTGGAAAATGGAGTATCGTGGAACACATGTTTTGGATTTTTCAATGTATCCTTCCATGCCAACTGAAATAAAATACTCCCATCTTTCAGTTAAGAACGTTGGAGACATAACTCCAAGTTGCTTATTGGATGTCATTAGGAAACTGAAACAGCTTCTTAAATATTTGTTAAACATTGGTTGCCTATTAAACTGGAGATTTGTTTAGCACCTTCAGAATGCTACAACTTGTACATTTAAATACTGTGCATTCAAACAGCTTCTTGCTACTAGTTTCACTTGGGAATGCATTGTCTTTCAAGAAAGATTCATACCTCATAAATGTCACCCTTTCCCCAGTACACCTATAATTTACTCTGTTTTTTTAACCACCAAAGACGATATCTGATGATAAGCACTAGCTCAGACATACTCAGACATATGTCAGATCTTCAATGAACTACTATTCAGTGAGTATGTAGCAATCAGCAGGTATTTTCTACTGTGCTTTTGGAGAAAAAAATATATTGAGCTACAGCAAACTCTCTCTCTCTCTCTCTCTCTCTCTCTTTCTGTCTGTCTGTCTCTCTCTACACACTATCCTCATGGCCACAACATTCAGTATAAATACTGCATTCTAATATGCTGTAAAAAATGAAGTTCAGTTTAGATTTCCTTTAAATATTTCTTATCCTATTGTAAACCCCCTGTCACCCAAGGTTACAAGAATCCCAATTAGATCTAGTGGCAGGGAGGGAAGGCAGCTTGTGAAACTCCAGTTAAATGGATCTCACACTATCTCACTCTGTCCTCAGTCTCAGCCGAGCTGGAGGGATGACGTCATGTAGAATTGTCGCAGCGGCAGCATAAGCCACAATGGAATGTTGCAGCTGGGAGTTAGATAGAACGTTGGGAGGTTTTTGAAGTCAGTCAGTGGAGGGAGGAGGTGACTGCAGTGTGCAGTCCCTCAGAGCCCTCAGCTCTGACTAGACCTACCTGTCATTTTGGGTGTGTGTTCTCGCCCTAGATATAGACACACAAGATACCGTTTGGAAGTGGTTGAGACCATCTCCCAGTTGTTCTAGGGCCCCATTCCTGAGAGGGATGGGGGGTCCAGACCAGCTCTCAGTGGCAATCCCCCAGCCCTGCTGGCAGGAGATAAGCTGCCTTGAAGATTTGTGCTGAGGCACCAAGAATTTTATTTGGTTTTCCTGTGGAAGAAGCCTGTGGGGCACTTGCAAACCAGGGTGAGTCAGCTCTGCCAGAGAGCCTATGTTTTCACCAGACAGTGTGTTTAGTATCTGCTACTGTGGATCAAGGAAGGACAGCTAAGTACGGTACTACAGTTGTGTGTGACTAAAAATGTAATCTGTACAGTGAGGGTCTACAGGGATGGACAATGCCACTTTATGAACATTTCAAGTCAGGACACTATGTTTTCCAGAGACTGTAGATTGTTAAATGTGATATATATTTCAAAACAGCATTCTACAACAGTGTGTTTCAAGGAAGGTGTTGATTCCAAGTGAATGGCCGGGTGTAGATTTGGGAGCAAGAGGTCAGAGACCCCCCATCAGTAGTAACCAGATTTACCTCTATGGGTTCAGTTTGGGCACCTTTTGCTTTCTTCCGGGCACTTGATCAATGTTCGGAGAAAGCACCCAGACGTGGGATTAGATGGAAGATTTGTTTCCCTTTATGGAGCCTGGATATGTTCATGGGTGGTAGAGGGAGCCACCGAGAAATGTTCCATGCCATATGGAAAGTAGTTCAGTTGCTGGCCGGATATGCCATGCAGGGAAGTAGTCCAAGGCTGGTCAGATGTGTCAGGCCAGGGGAATCCAAAGAAGAGTACAAGTTCGGGCTGAGTGCCCAGTGTGTTTCTAAACCTGAGGGTTACAGTGTGTAGAAGATGTGTTCTGGTCTCCGTATATCTGCATTACCAGGAGTATAGCCCCGTGGGGGTCCATCTATGCTTTATTGTTCTGTTGTTGTGACTAAAAGCCACACTCTAGAATCCCACTCCTGGTTTGGACATTACAGTTATTGCTTCCCGTGTCTGGAGTAACTTGGGTGCCCCTGACTAGAAGTCAAACCTAGCCAAAATGCTGAGCAACAGTTTTCTCCCCGAACCCAGGAAGCCAGGTAGTGGTTTACATAATGGAGGCACCGCACAGTGCTAATAAAACAAAAAAAAATTACATCAACCCGACTCCTGGTTACACTATATTTTGTATCCTGGACACACAAACACACACACACATATACTCTGTACACACCATCCTCATGGCCACAACATTCAAAATAAATACTGCATTCTAATGTGTTAGAAAACAATTATACAATGGCAATAAAAAATCCTTGCATCTGATTGGATGTCTTCCCTTGGCAATAGTGCGGTTATCTGAGAACAACTTCACTGTATTAATTTGTTGGGTCATTGTCTGCATCTTCTCTTAAGAAACAAAGATATATTGCCACACTAAGAATCTACTAAACATGTTTTTTTAAATGTTTTCCTTATTTTGTATTATAATGAGCCATTGTATAATTGCAATAATGCACTCCAGGGTGTGGGTCGTGTTGGAATAACCTCACTTCTGGGACATTGGATGAATTCGGTATGCGGCCTCATGCCCAGCCACCCAGGTATGAGGTTATCCCAGCACGACTCACACCCTCTCATGCATTATTGCTTAAAGAAACTGTTTATGTCAGTGAACATGAAGTTCAGTTTAGAGTAGCTTTCCTTTAAATATTTCTTATCCTATATTTTCTATCCTGGATAGCACAGGGGAGATGTTACATCTCTTTGTCATAGGGATATTCATTTACACAATTTTGTTCTGTATTTAGTTAGGCTGTCCCAGATTAGATGTAATATCTTGTTTTCAGTGGGGTCATGATTTTACCATTTTGGTAATGTATTTCTTCAGGGTAGCCTACTCCAGGGCCCCCATATTCAAAGGTGTTGCTCAGCACATCCCAGCGGAAAAGGGAGATGTGCCACACAACTCCAACAATGTGCCGCAGCATGATATTCAAATGTGCGGGATGCACCAGCCACAAGGGAATGGGCCAGGGTGCACACAAATAGTAAGCTGTGCAAGTTGAGGGTGCATTTCCATGCATATGTCGCACTGCAGAATATTCAGTGGACTGCAACCCTTGCAGTCCAGAGTAGCACAGCCCACAGTTAGGCCATGAATAGCTGGCCTAACCTGGACAGCCACCAGCAGCCCTGGTGGACTAGAGGTACCCCCCTCCAATCCCTGATCGATCCAACTCCATCCTCGCAGAGTTCCATAGTGTAGGGCCCCCCCGGACCCAATCACACCAGAGGAAACCACAGTCCATATATATAGCATTGAGGACCCCCATCCACCACCTCAGTACATAGACACACCCACTTCCCCCATACCCGACCTCTTGCAGAGACTGGCACTGCCCTCCACACCCTGCCACGGCCTGCTACCAACTGCACTGGACCCGAATCAGGGACCTTCATTCCAGAATAACCCAAGTGGCTGTACCATGCATTGGGGCACTATGCAAGCTCTGGACCCATCAGTGTATGCAGCCGTGTGTATGTCCCTGGCAAACCATAAGAGGGAAATGACATACCTCCAATGCATGCCTTCTTGATGCTGTATCTATCTGCTGTCATACAGCGCTGCAGGCTCACACTCTCCCCCATTCCTCTGTATAATATGTCACCTTCTAAACTGCTGTGGTATCCTGGGTGCCATGTGGTGTGGTATCCTGCAATGCCATTTGCAGTGTACACTCCAGGCTATGGATAGTGCGCCTGTGTTTCCCCGATTATACCAATAAATGGGAGGTCAGCTGTAACATGCTTGTTTTGGGACCTATGTAAGTTGGTAAAACATTGGCTGTCACCTACACTGAGCCGTACAATGGCACCAGGATGATGGAGCGCCTGAGGTGTATGGCCACTGGGCATTATCACCCGCACAGAGCTTGTGCTTATGTATGACACATTCCAGCGTCCTACTGCCAGTACTCCACCACCCGAAAATAAGATGCCATTTCTTCTGTGAATTATCCAGGCTAAATATATAGCAATCAGCAGGCATATTCTAGGAAAATACGTTGTAAAAATGTGTAAAAGGAAGACCACATGGAAACTGCCTCTCAACAGATCTGCATTACACAGATTCATTAGAAATAATGGGTAAAAGCATCTCAAAAGCTCTCCACAGCTGTATCGCTTCTGACCAGAATTTGTTTATTCTGTTATCTCTACCTGTATGTTCTTTGTTAAATTTTTCTAACATGCTGTCACATTTGTCTTCAGTTTCTGCCATATATACGCCCCTACCCGGCCATCCAGATTAAAATTGCATTTGGTGGGGTTTACATACCATAACTCTCAGTGTCACCTGCTTTGGAGTAGATAACAGAAAATTATTTGGAAGGGCTGTAGAGGCACCACCCCACTATGGGCTACTAGGTATCTCTTATTTATTTATTCACAGCATTTGGCAAGAAAAGTCAACTGAGCTGGGAACAACTAATTTCCAGGTGCGTTCAGGGTAGAGCTGTTAAGGACTTTAATCCACACTGGTGGAGTAAGGGCAGAATTAACAGTGTTCACTTTATTTATGCTACAAAATATTTCTGAAAACTCTGTAAAATATTTTAAATGTCACTATCCACACTGATATTGAATGTTCTTTCCTTCGACAAAGACATCAGTCTGCAGTACTGTGCCATAGAATACTGTAGAAAGATCTGCTCAGTATCTTGTTCTGCAGAATTTTGGAATTCTGCTGATTTTTTCACATTCTGCATATGGATTCCGCAGAACCAGAATAAAAAAAACTACACACAGACTGAAGAGATCCAAGATGACCAACTGAGACATGCTGTTTGGTTTGCTCCACTGACTTATCACTGCTACAGCACGGCTTGACACTATTGTATTTTGGTGGATACAAATGTCCCCAAAAAAAAAATAAAAGACGTTTCTGTCATTCTTGGAGGACAGCTTGTTACATTCGATTCCTCAGACAGATACTTTTGCTGCTCTATGCTCAGCTTCAGCATAAGTCCAGGGGAATCAGCAAGGGTATCCCCAGGGGAGGTTTCCTGTTTGTTACTGTGACTTTACTTTTGGCTCATGAACACATCACTGTTGCCTATAATGAGCCTGTCAGCTGAGCATAGGCAATAATGCATATATTCTTACTGTACTCCTCTGAGAGCTCTCCAATGAATATCTCACTAAATCTGAAAAGAAAATCTATTTATTCATTCCACTTCGCCAGTAAATGGACTGGGTCACAAGACCTATTTAGAGCCATACCTAGGAGAATAGGGAAATAAAGTAAAAAGAACATAACATACATAACATACGTAACATATGTAACATATGTATCATGCATAACATACATAAAATACATTGGCAATTCCCCCTTCACTGCCTCCACCATGCCCAGGAAAGGGGAGCAGGACATAGCCCTGGGGCAAGTATACACACAGAGCCTTTCACCATGAGCCTCCCCTTGCTAGCATTTCCAGGTCTTCAGAAAGCACATTGCACACATGTGAAACACTGGCGTAGAGTGAGAGCTAATGTTTGTATCTTGCTGTCCAATAGAACTTTATAATAAAACTGCATAAGTAATCCTATGACCCAGCTTTGGTCTGGTTTGAGTTACTGAAGGCCATTTTCTGAGCTCAGCTCTTTTGTTTGTGTCTTGCCTTCCTGCATGCATGACCACCCGGGCGCCACCTATATACGTTCCTGTGCCACCCCAGTGGACACGCTCAGCCATGCTACCAGTGCCTTTTACAAGGAAACCACTCACTGTCCTCTTTTTGTCCTGCTCAGTCTCCTTCATTTTACATTCATGACGGACAGGGTGCTGTTCAGTTACATTCTCCATCTCTTCAGGGGCACTGGGGCCCTCCAGCACAATGGGCTGCTCGAAACCAGCTTTGGTTATCTAAAAATAGATTCAAAACTCACTATATCTCACCTCTTTCCTTGGGCTCTGATGTCGCAGCACCACCTCCTCTGCTCTTCAGCAGATTCTTAGGTGCATTCTGATAAGCTTTACGACTCAGATCCCCCACAGAGGAGACAGGTGACAGGGTGATAGGACAACTGCAGGTTACCTTCAGATACTGAACCTGGGACAGATAATATGAAAGCCATCAGGCAGCCCTCCTTGAGTGTGGACCACCAACAGGCTGTAGCTGTCCCCAAACTCAGACCCTACCTTGGATCCGAGCCTTTTGAGACCCAACCAAAGAAAGCCAGTGACACTATGGGCCCAGGAACCTGCCACCATCCTGAGTCCACAAGCCCATTTGGCCAGTCACAGCCAGAGTATGACACCCTTGTGTGTCAGGGTACCACAGGATTTGATACTGGCATGCTATGGTCCCTTCAGAAAGAGTTACTTTAAGTGGAATCTTAAATGCTTCAGGAGAGTGCACAGAAAAACCCAGGAAAGTCCTGAGCCAGTAGTACAGGGTGTACTGAGAACAGGGCTGGTGCCCTGTTGATAAAGTATCAAACTTGCAACATCTGGAAACCTTCATTTACTAATCTATCCATTCATCTATCCATCCATCCATCCTTCCATCTATCCATCCTTCCATCTATCCATCTATCCATCCATCCATCCATTCATCTACCTATCTATCCATCCGTCTATCTGTCCATTCATCCATCCATCTATCCATCCACCCATCTATCCATTCATCCATACATCCATCTATTTATCCAGCCATCCATCTATCTACATATCCATCCACCTACCTACCTATCAACCTACCTACCTACCTACCTATCCATCCATCCATCCATCTACCTACCTATCTATCTAGTTAGTTCATTTTTGTTAACTCGGTAGGTACACTAGTCAGATAAATGCCTATTTTCTGGAACGATCTTGGAGGTTACAATGAAAAACATCACATTATAGTAAAGGTCAAAAGGCAAAATACAATATAACTGAACACAAGAGCAGATTAATATGGAAAAACAATAGAATATTCACATGATGAGGGCATCCCATTTAGTCTTGGGTTTACCCAAGATGCCTGGACTGTTCAATATGGTAGATGTACCACAGACAATCACTTAGTCTTTGTTTGCATACAGAAATAAGGACTGCCTGCAGGTTAAATTCCACGGACAAAGCCCTATCATCTTAACTTGAAGTTGTTTGTAGCCTGGGTACACTAAAAGCATTAGTACTGTATCGACGTGCCTGCAAACAGTGAGAGGCAACAAGAACATCAAAGTCGCATCCATATAGAACTCACAGCAGTGCTAGGTTGTAATCAGTGAGGCTCCTCATCCTGCTTCTCCCCACTGTCCTCCCCTACCTCAAACCAACCATCATAATACCCCCTACCACACTGTCTGGTACTGTAGAAAAGAGAGTCCTCTCAGGTGCTCAAAAAAAGGAAAGTAACGCATAATGTTCAGCAATCATCCTGGATTTTTTATAATCTGCATCTGTTCCATCCCACCCACCCTGTTCCACTGGTACAGTGGCACACTGTTGTAATATTTGGCCTGATCAGTGCAACAGAATTGTGCCCTGTAAGGGAGGAAAGGAAGACATGCAAAGATAGATACACACAATACTGTATGTCATTTTCTTTCAAAATCAGTGAAGGTAATGGCATCTACATGTGGTCCGTATGTGTATATGTGATGAATATTTTATAAGGACTTTCAATGTCAGTGACAGTAGGAAGAGTGAGTAGTGGTAGTTGTCTCGGGCATGCAGTGGCAGCAACAGAATAGTGAAAAATGGCAAGAGGTCACCTACATACAGTATGTAAAGAATAAGACATCACAGCTGGCCCGGTGGCACTGAGGACTGTTGCGCTGGACACCACACCTCGCACTTCACTGGCGACCTGAGTTCGGGCACAAGCTTGGGCCACCAGTGGTCGGCTGAAGGGGGGGAGGGTGCGGAGCTGGATCGAGCAGCCACAAGGCAGCTGTCATCTCCGGGGAGGGACGCATAGGTTCCCCAACTCTTGGCTGCCTCCTGGTGGAGGCTAGGTGGCAGTGCCAAGCCACAGGAGCCCAGGCACTAGGCCAAGGGGTGGGAGGAGGGGACCATGACTGAGGCTGTGGAGCACATGCTCGACCATGATTTGGGGTCCCAGGATAACGGGGAGTAAAACAAGAAACTAATGTCTCCCCCATTGCCAAGTAAGGTGGAGGTGGTACTGGGGGAGCAAAAAGCAATATAGAAAAAAAGAATAAGATATCATTAAAATGGGGTTGTGCACACTGAAGAAAAATAGCAAAACATTCTGCAAGGTTCAATACTGGAACCTGAAGTGTGCAGTTAAGGCCGCTGCATGGGGGTACTGGAAATGGGATGTGATTATAGTTGATAGAGTGAAAAAAGGGCTGAAGGCAACTAAGAGGGAGTCCAGCAAAAATTTCTAACATCAGTACATTCAGAATTAGAATCAGCATGTCCCCTATAAGCCTCATTCCAACAATGAAATTGCCACCTTACTTTTTTTTATATCTTATAAGCTTTTCTGTAACTCTGATTTAATTGCCTGTCCAAAGAAAGTGGTTTCAGTAAAGCGCTACTGATGATGTCATAACCAGAACTCACAGCCTTGTCCTCCCTGCCAGCAACCTTATATAACTTATTTCTCCCAAGCTGCATAAAACTGTAGTTGTGGTAAACATTTAAAAAAGAAAAGCTGGCAGTGGGTGTGTGTATTGCATGCACTTCCAGAGTGCGCAGATGTAAGGTACAATGTGGTCAGGAGGTGGCTTTGGAATGCAGGCACTAACATGGCATAAGAATATCAAGGTTGTGCACATTTTCAAAATACTATAGGGCTGAACTTTTAGAGTGCTACCTGGTTGCAATTTTGAAATGCAGCAAGTACGCAATCTCTAAAAATAGCTGGGACATACAGTTTTGGAAGGTGACATGAATGCTGAAATTCATAATAAGGGAGTACCACAAATAGAGATGTGCAATTTTAGAACGTAGGGGACACGTACAGTAGCTGCAGAATGTGGCAGGTATCTGCAATTTTGAATTTTGTCTAGGATGCTTAATTTTGGTATGCAGTGGTGATGTTCAATGCAGAATGTGGTAGTGGTGCTCGATTTCAGACTGTGGTGGCAACATGTAATTTCACAACACGGCATAGACATGCAATTTCAGAATGTGGCTAGGATGCATGGGTTCAGAAAGTGGTGATGACATTAAATTTTGGAATGTGACAAGGCAGCACATTTTTGGAATGTCGAAGGATGTGTAATTTTTGAACATGGCAGGGAAACACATTTCAGAAGGATAGGAACACAGACAATGACAACAGAAAAAGACCAGTGGTTCCTCCAGTCTGCCTGTAGTTCCTTAAGAAAACACAGGACCTATTGTCCATACAGGGTACTAGCCCTCACTATGCATCCCCTGTTTCTCTTCCTATAGCTACTACTGCCCTGAGTAACCACTGTACCCTTCATGCAGTCCCCGCTCTGCTTGAAACCATTTATGGTTTTGGCACCCTCCACCTAAGCTAGCAGACTGTTCCACAGTTCCACCACCCTTTCTATAAAGTAAAATTAGTCATATTTTTGTTGCTCAAACTAAATAGTTCCCGGCAGCTAACTTTGTTTATTCCTATCAAGAACATGAAGGTCTCTATCATATCACCCTCTCTTATCTGGACTCCAGCGAATACATGTTCAGGTCTTTGAGCCAGTCCTCATAAGATCTGTCCTGCTGTGCCTGAATGATACTGGGGACTCTTCATTGTACTTTTTTCTAGCTTGTCCTTATCTTTCCTGAAGTAAGGACTCCAGAACTGGGTGCAGTACTCCAGGAGCGGTCTCAACAGTGATCTATAAAGAGGTAGTAATACCTCTTTTCTTGTACTGTCAGTACCCCTTCCGATACATCCCAGCATCCTATATGCCTTACTTGGCTTTGTTGCACTATCTTGATTGTTTAAGGGAGTCTGTAATGATGATTCCTAGGTCTCTTTCCATAGCCATAGTGCTCAGCCTTACCCCCCTCCCATCCACTACTCTGTCTTGAGGTCCTTGTTCCCTATATGCATCACCTTGCACTTTTTGGCATTGGATTTCAACTGTTGACTTCTGGCGATGTCATGGAACAGCCAGCAGCTTAAAGGAACAGCTCCTGAACCCCCAGGGAGAATTAACCTCTCCAATCAGCGATAAACCAACTAAAACCTAAAAAATGCCAAAGAAGGATAAAGGAGATGGTATAAACACATGATTGACCACAAAAGGAGGAAATTCCAACAAAAACAGGTTGAGATATCGCATGTTGAATCCGAGCAGCAGCCGGAGTGCCTCCCCGAGCAGTGAAATGGGCCCAGAATATGATACAGACAGGGAGGAGGAGAAAATCACCTGACTGAGATTTGAACTAATACTGCAAGAAATTAAGGCATCCAGGGTTGATAACAAAAAGGACTTTCAAAAAATACAACAGTGGCTTTCCAGTTTCAAGCAAAGATTCAGCGCTATGGAGGATCAGCTGACAGAGGCAGAAACTGGCGCTCTACAAATCAACACCATGGGCAAGGCCTTGGTGCAGCATACTGAAGCACTCCAAGAGAAATGTGTTGACCTGGAGGTGAGTGCTAGGAAAGAAAATCTGCGACTAGCAGGCCTACCCGAGGGAAGTGAAACAGGCAACATGTGTTTGTTTCTGCAGGACCTCTGGAAAGACGTGCTAGGACTAGAAGTGGGTTACAACATGAGGATCGAGAGAGCACACAGGGCCCACTACCCCAGACCCACAGACCCAACAGCTAGACCCAGAGTGGTCCTAATGAAATTTTCAAGTTTCAAAATGAAGGGGGACATTTTAAACCGAGCGTGGCAGAAAGGAAATGTAACATATAATGGAGCCAGACCTTATGTGGTTCAGGCCTACCCTCCAGGGAGCCAAAAAGCACGCATGAGTTTCCTGAACATAATAAGGGCATTGAAAGCAAAGCAAATTAAGTTTCAAACCCCGTACCCAGCGAAGATGAAAATATTTTGGGAAGAGGGGATCCAGCCCTATAACACACCCGAGGAGGCTACAGTGGCATTGCAGGCACACAAGATCCCAGTACAACAGTGATTTAGACCCCAAAACTGAAATGAACAAATCAGAGCCACTGGAACTGAAAGGATTATATTGGGGAGAAATGTGCATGCAGTCAGACAAGGAATGGCTAAAAAAACAGTGGCAGACATTAGAGACATTTTGCATAGACTGATGAGCTCTATGGAACACCACATGGCAAAAAGAAAAGATACTTAAAGAGAATATGGGCTTGAGAAGAGAACTGAAGACTTTTGCAAGAGACCTGAAGTTTCCCCATGAACTTACAAGGACAATAAAATATAGTCAGATGAGTGTTTAATTTCTGATATTATTCAAAAAGCAGAAAGGTGGGAATTGCGGGAAAGGAGGGAAAGGGAGATGGAGAATAAAGGGATTATAAAAAGGGAAAAGAAGTAAGCAGGGTGTAGCAATGGCAGAAGAGGTAGGCAAAAGGGAGGTAGGGAGATCCTAAGGGAAATAGAGAAGGGTGGTGGATACAGAGAACATGATAGAAACAACATAGAAGCTGAACTCTGAGCATAAGGTAGAAAAGGAGCTGGCAGGACACTAGCAATTATAAGAGGGAACAACATTAAAAATCCAGGAGAAGGGGAACTCAATTTCTGGAGGAGGGCATATGAAGGGGAAAAGGGGATAGATCATAGGGGAAGGAGAGGAAATAAAGGAAAGTGACAGCAAAGACCATAAACGAGAGGGTAGAGGGAAGGAATAGGTGGGGAAAGGGTGTTTAGAACTAAGGTGTAGAATATATGATGGGGGGAATCAGGGGAAAGGAAGCAATGTAAACAGACTATTTGATTGAGAATGTGCAGATGAAAAGCAGAAATGTTGGCAATGTAACATGTGGACCTCCAGACACTTTTCTCTACTTTTTAATTTTTGCAGGGGAGCAAAGAAGGACACAAGGCTGACCCAGATGTGACTTGGAGTCCTTGCAAGCAGCTAGATGAGTTGGCGAGAAGTAGCTGAGAAGCCCTCCAAGGTGAACAACACAGACCCATAATGCAAGAGTGCAGTTACCTTGTGAGCACTCCGCAAAGAGGTAAGAGGGAAAAGGGAGGGGGAGATAACACACATGGAAAAGCATAGTACAACAGGAAAGGGGGGAGACGATTTGTTGTATAAAGTGGGTCTTTGAATAAGAAGTACTATGAAGGGGAAATAAGACTACCCAGAATAATAAACAAGCAAAAGAGAGAAAAAGGAGAGAGAAAAGGGTCTGGAAGTCTCAATTATAAATACAGACACCAATATGAAAAGTATGTGGGATACGCATTTGAGCAGGGAAAAAAAGGGGGGGGGCATCATTCAAGAAAAATATATATAACTTAAAAGAAAGTAATGGACCCCCGGGGGGAGGGGAAATGTGAGAGAGTTTGGACAAACTGCTGTGTTTACCATGGGAAAGAAAGGTGGTAACTGACCATTTTCTAAGAGGGGCACAGAAGGGAAAGTCCTTCAAGGAGAAAATGACCACAGTAGTAGCCCCTAAGTATAGGGGAAGTGACACCACTACATCTCCAGGGACAAGAACAAAGAAGCAGAGGGAGGTGATTGTACCTGGAGAAAGGAAAAGCAGAATTTCTTTCCCCTACCTTGGAGGTAAAGAGTGTTGTGTAAATAGGTTATTAAGACAGTTGTGCCATGTTGGCAGTTTAAACCTGAGTAAGAGTCCAGACCAAATACAACACAGGAAGAAGTGCCTAGAAGGGGAACCGAGGCTGGGGATAAGGGGACACACTAAGCTACCGGAAGGACGGTGGCTAGGAAAGCCTAGAAAGAAATTATGACAGCTATAAAAGTCACAAAAATAACCGGATTTCAACTGCTAAACTTCAGACCACTTCTCTAGTCTAGACTGAACAACTAACGTCTTTCTTCAGTTCCTTTTTGAAACAGGTGAACTGCCAGAGGATTCCAGGACACAGAATGTAGTACCCCTACAGAAAAGTGGCAGTCGAGACAGGTCAGGCAACTATAGACAAGTCACATAGTTGACATCTATAGTAGGAAAACTATTGGAATCTATTAAAAAAGGATTTACCAGTGGCAGGATGTGCTAGATGAACCTGGCTTTATTCTTAAATTGGGTGACAAAGGCCATGGAGAGGGGGCAGGCAGAGGATGTCCTGTACCTAGATTTTAGCAAAACCTTTGACAACATCCCACATGGGAGGTTGGTAAATAAACTGGGTGACCTGTAGGTAGGGAATAAGATAACGAGGTGGATACAAAATTGCCTGGGTGGGCGAACCCAGGGAGTAGTCCTAAACAGATAGCCCTCAGGGGTAAAGGAAGTCAAAACAACCAACCAAGATCAGGGAGTCCCAGGGAACAGTTTTAGGATCAGTCCGCTTTAAGATATTTATACATGACTTATGGGAGGGAGTCCAGAGTAAGATATGCCTCTTTGCAGATGACACCAAGATCTGTGGTAAAGTGGACAAGGGGGTCTGGCCATGAAAAAGGATCTGCAAAGACTGGAGAGGTGGCTGAGAGTGTGGCAGCTGAAATTTAATTTGAAAACGTGCAAGTTAATCCACATAGGGGCCAAGAACCTAAAAATGGATTACAGGATGTATGAGGTGGTACTGAAGAGCACAGTGGAGGAAAGGGACCTGGGGTGATAATACAGGAGCACTTGAAAGCATCAGCACAGTGTAATAGAGCTGTTGGAAAGGTCAACAATGTGTTCCATTCCCTTTCAGTCCCTGCCCCCCCCCCGGGAATCTTCTGCTGCATAAGCTGCCTTCTCATATTGCTTCCCTCAGCTCTTGTACTCTCTCCCTGTCTTCATCTGTTCTGCCTCTTGCCCCTTCACCCTTAAATCTCTTCTTCATGACTTTACAACTCCCTCTTACAACTGTCCCTGTCCCCTGATCTTAGCATCCATCCTCCACCCCCACCCACAGTTCACTCAAACTGTTGCACTGGGAGTCCGTCTGAGTAGGGATTGTTTCTCTGCTCCAGTTCAAGTTCAATTGTATACACCTTAGACACTTTGTCGATCTGTACTTACCCTGCATAGAATATTGGTTTACACATCTGTAATGTATTGTACTTTTGCACCTTATTTTGTTGCACTGTATCACTTGCCACGGAATAGTATTGCTGCACAGCTATTAATGTATT
This sequence comes from Neoceratodus forsteri, assembly GCA_016271365.2. NCBI lineage: Eukaryota > Metazoa > Chordata > Ceratodontiformes > Ceratodontidae > Neoceratodus > Neoceratodus forsteri. Next base: position 767,808,570 of record CM057451.1, read on the forward strand.
TTTACTCTTGCATCTTGCTTTATTGTCTACTTCCCCCAAGACACATCTGGTAATGAGCTGTTACCAGCTCAGTATGTCTTTCCTGGAAAACATTGAAATAAATAAAAGAAAATTCAGGAGGGTGATCACTAGCATAAAGTGGGAGGTAATACTGCCCCTGTCTAGACCCTTGATTTGACCTCACTTCGAGCAGTTTTGGAGCTAACACTTGAGGAAGGACAGTGTTGTCGAGGCACAGGTCAAGAAGCATAGGAAAACCAGGAGCAGTTTCAAAGTTTGCAAATAGCGTTTTATTTTTCTCAATAACAGCAAAATAAAAATAAAAATTATTCAGTATAACTATTTACAAAGACAGTACAAACAGAGAAAACTAAGTCCTTCTGAGGGTATCACTTAATTCCAAGTTTCAGTCTCTCAGTCTCTCACTCTCCTCATCTCTTTAGCAAAAGCATTGCTGCTCTGTTTATAAGTCTTTGTCTGGAAACTTAATAAGAGAGCCTGCTTCTCACAGAATGTTCTTGTAAGTTTACAGAATGTTCTTGTCAGTTTTGTACCTTGCAGGTGCAGCAAAAAGAACATAATGACCTAGAACTGACCTCTTGTTGAAGCTCTGCAAAAAGTTTGCAAACCAGCATCTGAGGTTAACCCCTGGAGTTCCAAATACCTTTTTGCAATCATTTCAGCAGTATAATTATATACAGTTTTAAACAAAGGATCCCAGTATCAGTGACATTTCCACATACATTTTTATACCTGCAGATATGCAAGGGAAAGAAGAGACAGAAATGACAAGGGAAGGCAGAGAGATAGCAAGAGGCAGAGAATTGTGAAACCATCGAAGTAATCAGTTCCTAGGTCTCACAAGAAAATTTGGTTGCACAACCAGACAGACAAGAGACAGAAAAGAAGAGGATAGAACAGACTCTTGCATTTAAACTTTTTATGCATAAAAAATGGGACAGTGCCTTATTCAGCCCTGTCACAGACAGGGATAAGCTGGAGACAGTGCATAGATAACGATGGCAGAAAAAGATAAAAGATCCATCTAGTCTGCCTGGAGAAAGAATTTCTCCTCATCAGAGAACTGAACCCGTCTCCCATGTGACAGGTAGGGATGCTGACTACCCTACTAACAAGGACTACTAGAGAAGAGAAGAGCTACCAAAATTATACAGGGGCAACAAGGTAGGTCTTATGATGAGTGTTTGGGGGATCTCAACATGTGCAGTATGTGTTGGCAGACAGGAGGCAATGGGGGTGACATGACTAAGACATGCCAGTACCTCCACAGTATAAACAAGGTGGGTAGCAGTAAGTTGTTCACAGTAAGTGGTAACAAAGGCACCAAGGGAAAATCCATAAAGCAGGTTCAAAAAGATTGTCAGTAAGTACTTTTTATGAGCAGTGACAAATTGGAACAAACTTTTGGAAATGGTCATCTGCGCTTAAACAGTAGGGGGTTCAAAAGGGTACCAAGGCACATTGGGAAAAGTGCGTATTGGGGCAGTTGGGGGAAGGAGAAGAAGGAATGAGGACTGACAGAGGTACAGCCCATAACTAGAAAGTCTTGGCCAGACTAGATAGGCCAATAGGCCTTTATCTGCCAACATTTTCTGTTTCTATTTCTATGTTTGTTTCATGTATCCTGTGGTCTCTGTTGGCCCATAAACTGCCAGCTTGCTTCTATCTGCTCTCAGTCTCTTTTCTACTACAACAGTTTTCCACGTGTTGACTGACTGGGGCATTCTAGCCAAGCATGCCATCCCAAGTTCTTGTAAAATATTATATTCCCTATGTCCCCCCTCCCAGAACTCTATTGGTTCCAGTACTAATATTGAATAATAGTGCCCCTGCCCTGGTGGTATAGAGGCCTCCTACCCCCCAACCCCAGCAGGTAGTGCCCACCATCCCACTCCCCCAACCTGAAGCACAGTCAGCAACCAGCATAGCCCACCTTACAACCCCACAGCTGGCCACCAACTAAACTGTCAATGAGTGTACTGTAAAGTGTAAATGCTCATTGTGAATGTGTACACCTTTCAGTACTTCATTGACAGTTCAGTTGGTGACCAGTCGTGGAGGTGTAAGGTGGTCTGTGCTGGTCACCAGCTCTGCTTCAGGATAGAGGGACAGGGTTGTGGGCACTACCTGCTGAGAAACCTTCTTTCATCAGGGCAGAAATTCACTATTAATACTAACTTCAACGAGGTTCGATGAGGGGGCATGGGAAATATAATATTTACAGAACCTGCACCAACAGGGTTCGGGAGGGGGGCATGAGAAATATAATATTTTACAAGAACCAACACCAGTGAGGTTCAGGGAGGGGGCATGATGAATATTATATTTTATAACATCTGGCTTCAGCAGGGTTTGGGGCGGGGGGCATTGGACATGTTTTATGTTATACATGTGTGCAACATCAGGAATCAGGGAGGGGGGCCACTAGTCCACCAAGGTCTAGAGCAGCACTGGGCAGCCTTGCAACTTGTGGCAAACACTCTCAGTGCACTGTCTGTTTGGAGTCTGGCCACAGTTGCAGCAGGCCATGGGAATTTGCCATTGGGACGCTGCCCAATAGAGAATCGGGCGCAGGGTCCATGGTGCACTGGGCTTCGGTGCAAGTTGCCATTTGCTGAAGCTTGCACCAATCCAGCCAGGTTTGAGAATCGAGCTTTCTATTTTTATAGAATCAGCGGCTGTGCCTCAATATTGAGAAGGTAATTTTAATATTTCTGCTGGCACAAGAAATTCTGTTTACAGTCTGCTGTCCGAAGTGCACTCAACCAATTGTATTGTCTTTGACCTTCTTGATCCTGAGCAACAGGGTATAGTCCAGGTCATCCCAGGGCTCCTAACTGATATATCCAGTAAGCTTCCCTATTAGCTAATCTATTTTCAACATCCCCCCCCACCTTAGTCCCAATGACACCTTATCTATGCCTATAAAGACAGGAACATGCTCAGAATCCTCTCTTGCACCATTTATATGAAGTGCCATTGCGTATTTCAAATCTTTATTTTTTATCGCCCGCATATGTTCCCCCATTCGTTCTTTAAATTTCCTTTTAGTCCTGCCCACATAATACACACCACAACTGCATGACAGTAAATATATAACATTCTTAGTATCACATATTATGAAGTGTATTACGTTATATTTTTTTCCATCTTTTGGGCTTATAAAAAATCTGTTTTGCTTAACACATTACAATATTTGCATCTACCTCAACGTCTACACCCAAGGGGTAATGAAGCAAAAAACCTTTTTTTATCCTTTAACTTTTTTATTGGTTGTATACTATGAACAACCTGATCCTTTATATTTTGTGCCCTTCTGTATGTTACTCTGGGCAGATTTTTCACTATCTCTTTAAGACGTGGTTCCATTCTCAAAATCCCCCAATTACTATATACTATATTTTTAACTGCAAAAGCACTGTCTGAAAAAGTAGTTACAAAATTCAGCCTATTTTGTTCAGTTGCATCTTTTATTTGATCTTTTTCTTGCAGCAACTGTTCCCTAGGCATTAAGACCACCTTTTCTTTGGACTTTTCTATGACCTTGTGACCATACCCCATCTCCTTCAAACAATCTATCAGGTCTGCTGCAGATTCCAAATAATCCCTCTCCTCTGTACAATTTATTTTCATTTTCATATATTGCCATATTGGAATATTCTGCATCGTATGTTTTGGATGGCAACTATCTACTTTTAAAAGTGTATTCCTATCAGAGGGTTTTCTGAAGAGGGAGGTCACAAGGTCACCTTCCACTGTTCTAGTGATAGCCAAATCCAAGAAATTAATCATCCTCATGTCATACTTAAGTTCAAACTGAAACACTGGTTATTGTTGTTCTATACATTCTTTGAAATCTAACAATTCATTCTCTGTTCCATTCCAAATCATAATACAGTAATCTATAAAATGCATGTAAAATTCTATTTTATCTTTATAGGGGCTTTTATCAGTGTATACCACTTCATTTTCCCAATAGCCCTTTGCCAAATTCGCATAATTGGGGGCAAATGTTGTCCCCATTGCTGTGCCCTGTTTCTGTAAAAAATGTTGCCCCATGAAACTCAAAAAATGACTTTCTAGTACCATCCTAGACATTTCCATTAATACTTTTGTTTCTGGAATTTTATTTTCCCTTTGTTCTAAAAAATAAGTCATACTTTGTAACCCATAGTTATGGGGTATATTCGTATACAAACTAACCAGATCCATCGTGACCAAAAATCTATTTTCATCCATAAAGATCTCCTTTGTTAAGTTTATCACATCCGAACTGTCTTTTAAATATGACCTCAGCCCCTGCACACACGGTTTTATGTGACTATCAACAAACTGAGAAAGTGGTTTGGTTAGTGATCCCTGCCATGAAACAATCAGCCTGCCAGGCAGATTATCTAGGGTCTTATGGACTTTCAGTAATAAATAAAATACTGATCACAACGGTGATTTGGTTACCAAAAATTCCATCTTTTTATTGTTAATGTGTCCCTCCTCATATGTTCGCATAACAAATTCATCTATTTTCTTTTTAAACTCACTAGTAGGATCACTAACTAGTGGTCTATACTAATTTCTGTCACTTAATTGTCTATTTACTTCCTTAATGTAATCATTAGTGTCCATGACTACAACACTTCCTCCTTTATCTGCAGCTTTAATTGTTATTGCATTACTATTACCTAAATCATTAAGTGCCTTTCTTTCCTGATTGGACAGATTGTTAAATCTCATTCTATGTGGATTAGCTTCATAAAAATGTTCTAAATCCACCATACATGCTTTATAGAAAACATTAACCATTGAATTCATTGGGGGAATAAAGGTTGATTTCTTTTTCCAACCTAAATTAGTACTTATTACCTTTTCTCCCTGCTCATTCATTTTCAAATTAGATTGTTCCTGATTATGTTCCCCATGTGTTCTTCCATCAGTCTCAATTTGGAAAAAGCACTTTAAATTGAGTAACCAAACAAATCTGTTTAAATCTAAAAACATCTCAAATTTATTTATAGACGCAGATGGTACAACATTTAAACCTTTATTTAACACTTTATTTTCTATACTTGTTAAGACATAACTTGACAAATTTATTACATTATCCTTTTGTTGTTCTGTATCCAACATACCAACCCTACGTGTTCATCTTTCCACAACATGTTTGTTCTTGACCACCATTCATCACAAGTCCATTTCCACTTGTTACTGTTTGTATATCCCCTGGAATCAAATTGTCATCCCTTTGTTAGGCATTTCATTTAAATTCAAAGGGAAATCAATATTACAGTCATTTGAATCATTGCTAGAAAGGTTTAGTCCAGTTCCCAGTGATTTCTACCATTCTAGATCTAATAGTTCTGAAAATGTACACGTCTCCCCCTCGTTCTGTAAAATTGGCCACTGTTGTAATTTTGAGCTCTGTTCCAACCTCCTCACCCTCTCTTACCCCTCCAGGTCCTCTTCCTCCTCTTATTCCCCTGTTTGTATTTTGTAAATTTCTCGGACTCCTTTGCGGGGGGTAATGGTATCAGTGCAGTCTCTGCTTCCAATAGCTCCTCTTCTTGGAAAAAAAGTTGAGTCTGAGTCATAAGAGTTAAATTCATTTTCATTCTGTTTAGTCCCTGACTATGAATTTTTCAAAATCAATTTCAATTTTTTTAGACCAGTCAAATACTCTATTATTTTCATAGTCCTGTTCATCCCTTATGATTTTTTTCACTTTCTTTGCCTTTGTTAGCGTATCACATTTATCTATTGCATCCTTTAGAGATTTATGATAGTAGTCAAAATCAGAAGATGTAGAAAATTAATTTATTTCCTTTTCCTTTTCTTGTAGTTGTTCCATCAATTCCTTTTGTAGTCATTCTGCATCTCTTATAATACAGCCCACTAGTCCCAAAGAATAATTTGTGTAGCACTTCTTTCCATTCCAACATAAATATGTCACGTTCTTTTCCAAAAGCTGGATTCTTTCAAATTCTTAGACCTCTTGGGACCTGTTGGACCTCCAAATATGCTTCCATCATTTTCAGATGCCAAAACACCCTCCATGATTTTAATGCTTGCCTTTCATAGCCAATAAAGACTTTTTAAATTGTCAAAGGTTCAGATGTTAAAATATTTGTGTTTTCTTGTGCATCCCTTTCATGTATCCCCTTTGAATTTCTATTCTGTAATTCTGTACAAAGATTAAATCATTGTCTGCAGTGTCCAAAAAAAACATTGAGTAACTAAAGGGAGTCTCCCTGGTAGATGTTCTGCTACCATTTGCCGTCTTCTCCATTTGGTTTATACACACAAATCTTTTTCAACTCATTCTTCTTTAGTGAGTCTTGATGATAATCCCCTCGAGCAAGTATCCAATTAACACACTTTTGCTTCACAGGATTGCTTCATGAAGGGAAGGTGCTTGTCAGTACTTCTTTAGCTTAGTAGAAACACAAGGGACCCAGCACTCATTATCTTCCATTTAGAAACTGCAACATTCACCAGTTTCAGTAGAAAACTTTTACTATTTTATTCTAAAACCAAACACAAATGTAGAATGTACCACCAGGGAGACCTCCACAAAAGACCAATGTTTCACGTTCCTTACGAACACTTTGTCAAGGTGTATTTGTACCACATAGTGTTCAATATTTATACTACAACTCATTATTACCAAGATCTAAAAAACATGCAAATTCCTACATATTCAATTACTTACAATGGTTAAATCCTTCTATAATGTGAGCAGGACCTATTTATACAAATTTATATACACTTTTCAAAAGACTTTTTTTCAGTAAACAAGCAAATTTTATATTACTATAAAATATATGTAAACTTAGCTCTTGTTACCCTTTAATGAATGAATTGGGGGGAAGAAGAAAAAGGGGGGAGGAGATATTACATTTTAAAATTGCTGACAAAGGAAAAAATCCCTAACTATACTTCTTTATACAGCTTTATCCTTTTGTTACTTTGCATATTCCTATCCACATCTACAGTATTTACAACAGATGTTTTTTACAGCAATCATGACACTTCTATTTGATCATTTAGTCCAGGCCATGCCAGGGCTCCTAACTGGTATATCCAGTAAGCTTCCCTATTACCTAATCTATTTTCAACATCCCCCCTCTTGATCCCAATGACACCTTATCTATGCCTATAAAGAGAGGAACATGCTCAGAATCCACTCTTGCACCATTTATATGAAGTACCATTGCGTATTTCAAATCTTTATTTCTTATCACCCGCATATGTTCCCCCATTCATTCTTTAAATTTCCTTTTAGTCCTGCCCACATAATATACACCACAACTGCATGTCAATAAATTTATAACATTCTTAGTATCCCATGTTATGAAGTGTAATATGTTATATTTTTTTCCATCTTTTGGGCTTATAAAAAAATCTGTTTTGCTTAACACATTACAAACTTTGCATCTACCACAACATCTACACCCAAGGGGTAATGAAGCAAGAAAACTTTTTGGTAGTTGTTTGGGAGGGAGCTGTCACCACATTTCAATATTGGTGTTATCACTGCTGTTTTCCATAAGGTTGGGAACTGGCCCAGGCGCAGGAACAGATTTAGAAGGTCCGTGAGTGGGGAGATAACTGAGTCTAGCGCAAGGTATAGGATATTTTATTTATTTATTTATTTATTTTGCTTTTGTTGACCAGGTAAGTATACTAGACAAGACAATTGCCTATTTTCAGGTATGACCCGGGAGAGTACAGGAATTACAGATTTAAGTACATAAGACGACATGGTACAGATTACAGATACCTTACAAGTCATGTGAGGACAACATAAATATAGATTAATACAGCTTACAAGTCTAGTAAGGCATAGTTTTGTTCAGTATGCACACAGCAGAGTAACATATGTAGCAACAAAGAGCAATATAATAGGTACAGTTGAGATGCAGCAGATACAACACTATTTATGCATATCGAAGTTGTCTTTGCAGTAATTGGAGCTCTGGAGGGCTTTGGACAGGTAGACTTTTGCTTCTGCATGGGTAATGACTCTGAGTTTGAAGGGGTGGAGGAGCTCAGGTGGTGGGGTAGGCTGAATTGGATCAAAAAAGTTGCTAGGGAGGACTGAGCTGTGGTCTGAGAAGGTGGAGTTGAGGCAGTTAGCTATGTGAAGTGTGTCTGCGGTTGTAGTACCATAAACACTAAGTTGTGAGTGAGGGAGGGAGAGCAGGATTTACTATTAAGCTCCTTGATGTTATCCCAGAACTTTCTTGTGCTACCCCAGGAGGTGGCCTGGCTCGTTCTGTAGTGCTCTGCCTTGGCCTTGTGGATTGCCCAGGTACACTTATTGTGGGCAGCATTATAGGCCTGCCTATCGCTTAGCAAACCAGAGACAGTGGCATGATGCCAGAGGTTGTCAGGCATTTTGAACTGTTGTAGGAGTTCTGGGGTGATCCAGGGGGCACTACGTTTCTTAGTGGTCACTTTGATGGTTGGTCCAAAAGCATCACAGGTGGTATTAAAGGTGGTGGTGAAGTAGTGCAATGCATCATCTATGTGCTGGGCTAGGGAAATAGGTGACCAGTCCCAGTTAATTAGATATTGTTTGAGTTTTGCTATGCCTCCTGGGCATAGTCGATGACAAAAGGTGATATTTGGTGGTGGTTTAGGTAGCTGACAGGATCAGCTGAAGATGATTGGGTAGTGGTCGCTTGAGGCATTGGGTAGGACACGCAGGTCAGTATTTGGTTGGGGATGATTAGTGAGTAGGATATCTAGTAGGGTGTGGGTTCCATTAGTGGGGTTGGCCCTGGTAGACTGGGATACCAGTTACATCATATCTAACGCAGCAAATGTATCTTTGGCGTATGTTGATGAGCTCACTAGCCAGTTTATGTTGAGATCCCCAACTAGGATTTGTTCCATTTTGTGGGGGTGACTGGCTAGATAGTCAGAGAGCATTTTACAGGCAGGGGATTGGCTGCAAGGTGGGATGTAGGCAATGGTTAGAGTAAGAGGAGCATAGTTTGGGTCAGGGGAGAGTTTTATTGAGAGGGCTTGGGCACCATGGTCTAGGGAGGGCAAAGGAAGGGCTTGGTAATGCAGTGAGTCATTTACATAGATGGCACAACCACCACCTCTCTTCCCATTACAATCAAGCCTAATGAGACAGTAGCCAGGAATAGAGATAAATGGGTCTGGAATCTTGGCTGACAGCCAGGTTTCTGTTAAAGCCAGAATGTCTGATTGGTGCTGTGCTGTCCAGCATTGTAGGGGTATGATCTTTTTAGGCAGGCTGCAGATATTCATAGCAGCTATTCGAAGCCCCATGGGTGACTGCAGTTGGGGGAGGGGCGCTACTGGGCCAGGATTGGGGTGAACATTGCCAGATAGTAAAAGAAGCAAGTGGAAGATCCTGACAAGGGCCATGAATTGGTAGTGTTTTGCCAGATAGCGGTGGCTGGCAAGCTTAGAAAGTGATGAGCAGGGAATGGGCAGTTGTGTGAGGGCTGGGACAGCCAGGTGGAAGAACAGACAAGGAGGGCTCAAGGCACAGAGAGATGGGCGGAGGGGGAGAGGGGAGGGAAGGGGTGCGGGGGGCTATGGGGAGAGACAGGGTGATGAACAGGCTATGAGGGGTGAGGTGTTCCTCCGGCAGCAAAGGTGTGTACATACCAGAGACAATTGGCGGTTTGTTGCTGGGCAGCGTAAACATGCTTAGCAACAGTAGTATGGTTAGTTTGTGTGGGTGGGTGTTGTGAGGGAGTACAGTGGTGGTAGATGTGACCATGGGTAGGTATGAATGGGTCTTGCTGACACCTAACATTGTGACAGACACAGTGGCACAGTGGAAGGGTTGCTGCCTTTGGAGCAAAAATACCTGGTTTGAACCCTGGTTTGGATGCCACGTCATATGCCTAGTGATAGTCTGGGAGACGGTGCAAGGGACACTACAGAGAGGTCGATAAATTTCTCCATGATTGGTATGAAATACATAGACCTCTTAATACTGCTTTCAGGGGGCCCCATAAAGAAGAAATAAAACACAGACTGGAATTGCTATAAAAAAAGAACTCCTTAATTGTTTGTTTAATTTTATTTCTGAAATCTTCTTCTCGAAGTAGAGTGTTATTAGAGGTCCAGTGTCTTTATCTTTGTTGTGTATTTATCTCCGGGTTTAATAGTAATTCAACTGCAGCACGATTGGCTATTATTATAGATTTAATGGCACTGTCCTCATAATGTGGAATCAGTGTTTTAGATATAAATATATAGTCCATTTGAGTAAAAAACTTCATTTTTCTTATCACAATGACTATATTCTTTCTCAGATGGTCTTTTAAATCTCCATACATGAATTAAATTATGTTGTTCAAGAAAGTGATTAAGTAGATTGGAAGTTTTTTTATTTATGGGAATGGGTGAAGAAGTTTTATCTAATCTTGGATGTATTAATGCATTGAAGTCACCCATTAATATTACATTTTTGGCTTTTAATGTGACTGGATCTGTTATTCAAGCTAAAAAGAGGTGATAAACATAGAAACATAGAGGTTGACGTCAGATAAGGACCACAAGGCCCATCCAGTTTGCCCATTTCTTTTTCTACCTTATAAATGGGCCATCGGCCTTTGCTCTGTCAGTGGCCTATCTATTCATACTCATCTGTATTGCTCCCTTATGCCTATCCCATGCCTGTTTGAAGCCCTGCACTGTATTCATATCCACCACTTCCTAAGGTAGGCCGTTCCATGCATCCACCACTCTTTCTGTGAAAAAGAATTTCCTTATATTCCCCCTTAATTGGCCTCTCTCTAATCTCATGCTGTGTCCTCTTGTCCTGCTATTTTTCTTATATTTAAACATGTTAGACTCTTTCACCTTCTTAATGCCCTTAAGGTGTTTGAATGTTTCAATCATATCACCTCTCTCCCTCCTTTGCTCAAGAGTATACATATTGAGCTCCATTAATCTGTCCTCATATGTCTTCTGATGCAGTCCCTGCACCATTTTGGTTGCCCTTCTCTGCACTGCCTCATTTTGGTTAATGTCCTTGTGAAGGTGTGGTCTCCAGTACTGCACGCAGTACTCCAGATGGGGCCTAACCAGTGTCTTGTAAAGAGGGATTATTACCTCCCTCTTATGACTTATGATACCCCTACTAACACACCCTAACATCCCCCTAGCCTTACCTACTGTTTTAGAGGTCTGCTTGGACGATTTCAGGTCATCAGTGATGATGATGCCCAAGTCTCTTTCTTCCTTTGTGACCACAGCAACACCTCCCAGCCTATAGGTGGCTTCAGGGTTTCTCTTCCTGTATGCATGATCTTCTTCTTTGCATTAAATCCCATTTGCCACTCTTCTGACCATTTTGCTAGTTTATCCAGCTCTCTTCTCATTCTGCCCACCCCATCTGGATCATCTACTCTGTTGCAGATCTTGGTGTCATCTGCAAACAGACAAGCCTTACCCTCTAGTCCATCTGCAATGTCACTAATGAAGATATTGAAGAGGACTGGCCCCAGGACTGATCCCTGAGGTACCCCACTTGTGACTTGCATCCTCTTCTGACTGTATACCTATTACCACCACTCTCTGTTTTCTGCCCATCAACCAGTTTGCCACCCAGTTGACCAACTTCTGACCCACCCCGAGCCTACCCAGCTTATTTATCAATCTTCCATGTGGAACAGTGTTGAAAGCTTTGCTGAAGTCAAGGTAGGCGACATCACCTGCTCCCCTTTGGTCCACCACTCTGGTTACCCAGTCAAAGAAATCTATGAGATTAGTTTGACAGGACCTTCCTTTTGTAAACTCATGCTGTCTTAGATCCTGTGCCCCTATGGATTCCAGATGTTGCCTGTCCTTTCCTTAAGGAGTGCCTCCATAATCTTGCCCACTACTGAGGTAAGACTGACTGGTCTGTAGTTCCCTGCCTCCTCCCTGGTACCACTTTTGTGAAGCGGGATCACATGAGCCCTTCTCCAGTCTTCTGGGACCTCTCCTGTGCTCAGAGACTCACTAAACAGTTCTGCTAATGGCTCTGCTAGTTCCACCCTTAGCTCCTTAAGTACTCTGGGATGTATGCCACCAGGTCCCATTGCCTTGTCTACCCTGAGCTTGTCGAGCTCTTGTAGGACCCTTTCTTTTGTGAAGGGAGTAGTGCTCACCTCCCTCCCCTCTGTGTCCATGGTGCTGAGCAGTGGGCCCTGCCCTACCTTCTCTTCAGTACATACTGAGCAAAAGTATCTATTTAGGATAGATGCTTTTACAGGGTCCTCGTCCTCCTCACATGCCTTCTTTTCTCCTTTGAGTTTAGCAATACCCCCTCTGCACTTTCTCCTTTCACTAATGTATCTATAGAAAGTCTTGTCACCTTCTTTTACTGTTCGTGCTAGTGTTTCCTCAGTTTGGGACGTTGCCTTCCTTACTGCCTTCCCTGCTTCCCTTAGGGCAGTTTGGTATGGCTCCCTATCTTCATCCCACTGTGTTCCCTTATATTTCCTGAAGGCCAGCCTTTTGGATCTAACCTTTTCTGCTACTGTATTTGAGAACCAAAGTGGTTTCCTTCTTCTTTCGCACTTCCTTTTCTTCAGTATCTAACACAATAGGATGTTGCTTCAAGTATTGCATCCTTAATGCTTGCCCACTTTGCCTGTACCCCCTCACCTGTGTTTCTTTTTGCCAGGGCTAGCTTAACTCTGTTGGCCATCTTATCAAAGTCAGCTCCTCTGAAGTCCCATATGTTTGCCTTGGAATGGGATGATTTAGATGTAGTGGCCAAATTGAACCATACCATGTGATGGTCACTGGCCCCCAGGTGACCTTCTACCTGGAGATCTGTGATCCCTTCCCTGTTAGTCAGTACTAGATCTAGGATAGCCCTGTCTCTTGTGGGTTGTTGTACCAGTTGTTTGAGGCGTTCCCCTACAGGGAATCCACCATGTGCCTAGTTCTAGCAGATGTTTCTTTCTGGTATTGACCAATCTGTATCCGTCATGAATTGAACCTATATTAATAGGTAAATTGTTAATAGTAATATTCAGCAAAAGGAGTCTCCCTGTCTTATCAACCCAATTGTTCCCAACTTTTATATCAAGCTGGTTTCTAAAAAAAATGGAGATGCCTGCACTTTTCTTTGTACAGACTGATGAAAAGACCTTCTTGATCCAATTTCTTTTGAGTTTCTTAGAATATAAGTCTGCTGAATGAGTTTATTGAATGGCAATCACATCAGCTTTAATTTTATTCAAATATGTTAAAATTCTTGATCTTGTGATGAGTGTGTTTAACCCATTGACATTAAATGTGGCACACTTGATCATTTTGCTAGCCATTATCTTTTGGGGAATATATCAATATAACCAGAAAAAGCTCTTCTTTTATATTAACATCAGATTTAACAACTGAGATCTCATCCTTCCACATCAAATAACAAAATGTTTCTTAAACACCTCCACATCCTGTGAAAAAAGTAACAGCCCAACCCCACAATCCCGTTCCCATATTCCCCTAATCACACCATACAGAAGGAATAGATATCCCATGTTCCAGAGCAACAAGGGTTGCTGAATTTGTGTTGTATTGTTTCCAGTCTGCCAACATCAGACACTGTGCTAAAAAGCAAAGTTAAATATTAATCTTTCAGACAAAGAGGTGTGCAAGAACAAGGGGACACAATTTGAAGATGGGGGGGACGGCTCAGAGGTAATGTGAGGAAGTATTTTTTCATGGAGAGGGCTGAGATGCAAGGAACAGCCTTCCTCAGGAGGTTGTGGGGTCAAAAACAGTGGTGGAATTCAAGAATGCATGGGACAGTCATGAGGCAATTCTAGGGGTTGGGGGTAGGAAGAAGTAGGCTGTTGGTTAACTAGGATTTGCAGCTTATCCATCAGGTAGGAAAATGGGCAGACTGGGTGGGCCAAGTGGTCCTTATCTGCTGTCAAATTCTATGTTTCTATGTAATCAGAAAGTGGAGAGGTAGAGAGCAAAAAAAATGGATCCTTAGGGAGGAATACCTTATCCATATTTTATTATTACAAGACTTACTAAACCAATGCAATATTATCTCTGATCTTATTCTTTCCATATAGTAAGCTGAAAAGCAAGAATTTGATTAAAATGGGGAGAAGGGAAAAGAGGGGAAAAATCATTTCAATAACACCCAGTACTAGCATTTTCTGTGTAATGATCTTGAATTAGTTAGGGCAGCGGTAAATGGAGAAAGTGACAAAGGCAAGAAGGACAGGGATGGGGCAAAAAGGAGTAAGGCCATCAGGAAATGGAGGGTAATGAGTACCAATGCCTGTAGTCTGGGCAACAAGCTCCCTGAGCTGGTGGCCTTGATGGAAGAGGGATGCCTGGATATTGTAGCAGTCACAGAAACATGGTACACAGAGAACCATGACTGGGATGTTAACATACCAGGGTACATAACCTACAGGAGAGACAGGCAGGGGAGAAGAGGGGGAGAAGTAGCTCTCTATGTAAACGAAGGGATAAAAGCAACTGAACAAAAGAGTAAACAGGGAGGAAAGGAGGTACTATGGGTCACCTTGGAGACTGGAAAGAGCACCACAATCCGCACAGGGGTTGTGTACAGACCCCCATGTCAGGGGGAGGAAATGGACAAGGATATGATAGAAGGCATTCTTAGAAAGGCAGAGAAAGGGGAGATACAGTTGATGAGAGATCTGAATATGCCAATTGTTAACTGGAGCACATTTGCTGCAGCCACATCCAAAAGCAGGGCCATTCTTGATGCCCTACAGGTGGCAGGCCTCAGACAACTAGTTTCGGAACCCACTCGTGAGGGAGCAATCTTAGACCTCGTACTCTCAAACGGGGGCAGTGAGAGGATCTCAGATCTAGAAGTGGGTTGACCATCAAACAGTGTGGTTCATGTTAAACTCAGCTACAGAGTCAAGCCATACAAAGTTGAGGGTACTGGACTTCAGGAGGGCTGACTTTGGAAAGATGGGAGAGTGCCTCAGAAAAGCATTAGCAAACAGACTAGAAGGAGGTGTGGGGCAACAATGGGGAATCATCAAAACTGCCTTCACAGAGGCAACAAGCCTTTGTGTGAAGCAAATAAACAAATCAAAATGAAAGAAAAAGCCACTATGGTTCTCAAAAGAGGTGGATATGAAAGTCAGGAAGAAAAAGGTAGCATTCCGGAAGTATAAGGAAACACAGAAGGAGCAGGACAGACAGCTGTACCAGTTAAGGCAGAAGGAAGCAGGGATTGAAGTCAGAATAGCAAAGGCCCAAACTGAGGAAAAGATAGCCAACTCAGTTAAGAAGGGGGATAAAACCTTTTATAGGTACATCAGCAAGCGTAGAAAGACAAAGGGAGGGATAGTGAGGCTGAATAGAATGAATGGTGGGTGGGCAGAGGGGGACAGTGAAAAAGCAGGGAGACTGAATGAATATTTCTGCTCAGTATTCACAAAAGAGGAGGGGACATGCCTAATCCAATTAACAGAAGCACTCTTGATAGGGGGGTCGATCCCAGTCCTTTCACAGAAGAAAGGGTTCTGCAAGAACTCCTGAAACTGAAGGTGGACAAAGCAATGGGGCCTGATGGAATTCACTCCAGAATTCTAAAAGAATTAAGGGGGGAACTAGTGAAACCACTGGCTACTCTTTTTAATAAATCATTGGAGGATGGTGTGGTACCCGAGGACTGGAGGAAGGCAGATGTGATCCCACTTCACAAAAGTGGGACCAAGATAGAGGCAGGAAACTATAGACCTGTCAGTTTGACCTCTGTGGTAGGGAAAATGATGGAGTCACTTCTGAAGGAAAGAATAGTTGAGTACCTAGAGGCCAATGGGGCACAGGACCCAAGGCAGCATGGATTCATAGCGGGAAGGTCATGTCAGACGAATCTAATAGATTTCTTTGACTGGATGACCAAAGTAGTAGACCAGGGAGGGGCTGTGGACATGGCCTACCTAGACTTTAGCAAGGCATTTGACACAGTCCCACTCAAAAGATTAATAGTCAAATTAACCAGCCTGGGAGTGGGTCCCAGGGTGGTAGCCTGGGTAAAACATTGGCTGGACATCAGGACACAAGATAATTGTTAATGGAATCCACTCTGAAGAAAGAGGGGTTACTAGTGGGGTACCACAGGTTTCAGTATTGGGTCCAGTCCTTTTTAATGTCTTCATAAGTGACATTGCAGAGGGACTGGAAGGAAAAGTATGCCTCTTTGCAGATGACACAAAGATCTGCAACAATGTTGATACACAAGGAGGCGTGGAAAGGATGAGAAGGGACTTGGCAAGGTTGGAGGAATGGTCAGAAGTATGGCAGCTAGGATTCAATGCAAAGAAGTGCAAAATAATGCACCGGGGAAACAAGTACCCAGGGGAAGAATACACAATGGGGGGGGAGGTAGTAACAACAACACACAAGCATTTGTCAGTGCCGAATGTTGTCTTGCTGCCATTGGCAGTGCAGGAGTTAGAAAGATACAGCATAGGAGTGGCAGTCAAGTATTGAACTGATGCCAACCCACCCCCACCCTGCAGAGAGTGAGAGGCATTAGGGTGTCCCTGTGGGTGTTTGTTAGTGCAGTGCGGGAAAACTTGCTGGGCAGGATGTGAAAAATGACAGCTGCACAGTTCATAAGGAGGTGTAATAAAATGCCAGTGCTGAAAATGTGGCATACAAATATACGGAATTTGCAGAGTTGCAAGGATGCGTGGGAAATATACAAGGCATGCTTGCAGCACTGCCAGTTATGGTGGTTTACAGCAAATTTTCAACATAGGCATTTAGCACCTCTGCTCATATACAGTGTCACTGTCATTTCTCAAAGTGTCCCAAGAAGTGATTTTGCACAGCGACCATGCTATTCTGCGCCGGAAGTGCGGAAACACATTTTGGGCAGGATATGTGAAGTGACAGCTGTACTGTTCATCAAGAGGTGTGTAAAAATGGCAATGGTGAAAATCCAGAGTGAAAATATCACAAATGCACGGCGGTATGAGCATGCGTGCAATCTGGCAATGCACGCTCGTAACACAATCATTTTATGGAGTATCAGTTCCAACTTTTCAACATAGGCATTCTAGGAGCTCTGCTCATGAACTGTGTCACTGTCATTTTCATAATCTGGCCCAAACACTGATTTCCCACAGCGACTGCGCAATTGTGTGCCGGAAGTGCGGAAACACGTTTAGGGCAGGATGTGGAAAATGACAGCTGTACTGTTCACAAGGAGGTGCACAAAAATGCCAATGCTGAAAATCCAGCATTAAAATGTATCATCTGGCGAGTTACGAGCCCTACGTAGCAACTGTGCAACCACGCTCGTAAAACAGGCATTTGTTGGATTTTTCCACTAAATTTGGAACATAGGCTTTTTTGAGAGCCACCTCATGAACACTGGCACTGTCATTTCGTTAATGGGTCACAAAAGGTGATTTCGCGCAGTGACTGCGAAATCACCTTTTGAGGCCAATTAACGCCATGACAGTGATAGAATTCATGAGGAGGGGCCCCAAAAACCCCATGTTGAAAATTTGGTGCTAAAATTCCAAGAAATGTCTGAGATATGCAGCAAAGTTGAAAAAACCCTATTCATTGCATTATTCAGCTTACTGGCATTTCCTCTGTTCGCAGTCGGCTTTGAAGAGTGCAGACGTGTTCCCGGTCCATGGAAGATCATCGCGTCCGGAGGTAAGTATGAGTGAGGGGTGAGGTGGGTAGGGTCTGCGCCGGTGAGTGGGTGCGGGTGGGGAGAGGGTGCATCTAGACTATGAGGGCGGTTTTCGTTTTGCAGGTAAAAAAAAAAGAAAACCGTCCGCAGGCTGATTTCGCCTTGCAGGGCATTTGGCATGCTGGGATGAGCTCAAGCATGCCACCTAAAATAGGTTTTGGGGGGTGTCAGTAGCCCGATGGGGATTAGGCACCCTCGTCGACACCACCAACACAGGGGGTAATGCCGGCAGGATTGATCATCCGCCCGGCAAACACACTGGCGTGAGCTGAGGGGATTGGGCACCCCTCAGCATTCAATATTTGAGGGGATACAGATGGAGTGGGCTCCCCGTCGGCACCAAACATGGGGGGTTGCGACAGGGATTCAGACACCCGAAGTCCGAGGAAGCATGAGGCGGCCGCCCGCTCGCCAACCATGGTCATAATGGCGGCGAGCACAGCAAGCAGAGGCCACTGCATTATGGCGAGCTTTGCTTCGGTGCAGCAATCTTTGCTGATGTGCTTCGCCCATTATCAAATGTGAGCAGGTGGCATGCAGACTAATTGGGGAATGAGAGGATGACCTACTGATGTGTGCCCTGCATTCACCAACAGCAGCCGCACTCTCCAATACCACATATAGAGAAGATGTTGCTTGCACATGCGCAAGCCAACATAAAAGGAAAGGAACCTGGGGTAATCATATCAGATGACCTTAAGTTTAGCAAGCAATGTGAGAAGGCAGTAGGGAGGGCTGGGGGTATACTGGGATGGCAGGAGAGGCAACAGCAGCAGAAAACAGGAAGTTGTTATCCCTCTGTACAGACAGTTGGTGAGACCCCATCTGAAGTACTAAGTCCAGTTCTGGAGACCCCATCTCCGCAAGGACATAGACAGGATAGAGGCAGTCCAGAGAGGCAACTAAATTGGTGCAGGGTCTGCAAGAGAAGCCGTATGAGGAGGGAGACTAAGGAGCTTAATATGTACACCCGTGAGGAAAGGGGGGAGGATATGATAGAAACTTTTAAGTACCTCAGTGGAATCAACAACGTCCAAGAGGGTAGCATCTTTCAGAAAAAGGGACGTGCAAGAATAAGGGAACACAATTTAAAGATAGAGGGGGGGCACTTCAGGGGCAATGTGAGGAAGTATTATTTCACAGAGAGGGTAGTGGATGCATCGAACAGTCTCCTGAGGAGGTTGAGGGGTCTAAAACTGTGGGAGAATTCAAGAATGCATGGGACAGACATAAGGCAATTCTTGTGGGGGTAGGAAGAAATAGGCTGTTGGTTAACTAGGCTCTGCGGCCTATCCTGTAGGTAGGGAAATGGGCAGACTAGATGGGCCAAGCGGTCCTTATCTGCCGTCAAAGTCTATGTTTCTATGTTTCTATTTTTCTATGTTTCTATGTTTCTAGTTTCTGTATGGGTTCCACAGTTGTGTCATTTGGGAGGAATACATCTCCCATATTTTCTTGTTTCAAGAGTTACTAGACCAATGCTATGTAGTCTCCAATCAGAGTTTTTTCAAGGACTAAGCTGAAAAACAAAAGTTGGATTATGAAAGGGGTAATCAAAAAACAGAACAAATCCATTCTTATGCAAATCTTATTTAGGCTACTGGAAAAAGAAGTGTTCATGATGGTTAGGTCAAGTTAATAAGTCTGGTAACTTTTCAGCAAGATTATTTATAGCCTCCTCACTCGTGGAGTAAATAAATCTTCTTTGTCCTCCAACAATAACCCAGAGTTTAACTGGAAAACCGAATGATGGTTTGTAACCTTTAGCCCATAATTTTGATCTAAGCCAATTAAATTACCTTCTATTGGCTAAAACTTTGGCAGGCAAGTCATGATAAATAGCTATGTTGGCCCCATTAACTGGGCCCTTTTCTTTTTATACACTTCGACCTAGATATTCAAAGCAGATGCGCGGCGCAAAGTGGAGATGTGCCGCGTATCTCAGAAGATGGGCGGAACCATGATATTCAAAAGGGACAGATGTATCATGCATCTCCAGATGTGTCATTGCACATCTATAATGCATGCAGCACATGTAGAGGGGACATTCCCATGAATGTGCCACGCACCCCTATATTCAGCCGAAATGTACAGCACATCTGCAATGCATCTTAGAGATGAGCTGCCCAAAGTTAGGCATGGAAAAAGCATGCCTAAATGGCCAGCCACCCACAGGCAGGCAACAGAACTGCAGGCAGGCTGTCTGAATACAGCCCTTGGAGGTGCAGCAGGATATGCTCCAGGCACACACACATAGCAGTCATGCCAGGATAGATGAATCCTGTGCCACTGGCGCCATCCAGGGAGCAACATCCCACACCATTCCCTGGACATAGCCACCCAGCAGCTGCCATTCCTTGCAGTGCTCACCAGGTACCTCCCAGACTGAGGTGTGTGGGGCACTGCCGGTGATGGCATGCAGCATATGGAGTTGGTGTTTCACATACATCTAGTAGCCCTAGCAGCCTGTGTCACCCTGTGCCCACCCCTGTTGCATGTCCAGGTAGCCCCTGTGGCCACTGTCCAGGTGGGCCCCCTGTACCCCTGTCTGACCGTGTGCATGGCTATGGGGAGCTAGTCAACTGGGTGTGAGTATCCCTGCACATGTAGCTGTGCTGTGTTGTCGGGTTTTTGTGACATAAAACATTACAAGAGGAGTGTATTACAGTCAGCGGCCAGTGGCAGTTCTTTGTGCTTCACTGTGCATGGCTATGGGTAATAGCACTGTATCCAGGACAATGCAGTACACCCACACACACACATACCTTCCATCACACCTACCTGCTAGGCTGCAATACCTTCTATTCACCTTTGTGGAGTGGTGGGTCAGCCCTACAAAGCTGGAATTGAGCATGACGGGTATGCAAATGACCTGAATACATTCCATTAAAGTGAGGCAAATGTGGGAGATGGGCTTGAAATGTGCAGTTAAGTCATTTGCATATCCTGGCTGAATATTGCAGTTTACACATCGCAGAAGTGGCTTTGTATTGCATATGTCCCCATGCTCCACGTAAGGCTCAGGTCACCTGTTGCACCGTGCATCTCCCACTGTGCAACTGAGCATCTTCAGCCAGACATGTGCGAGCAGATCTCACGGCGCATCTTCTGAATATCTCATTATCTTGGGTCAGCGCATCTCAGATGCATGGTACAGGCACTTGCACAAGTTTGCAAGGGACTTTTGAATATCTAGGCCACAATTCATTAAGGATTCTTTGTCATAGGATCTCATCAATTTCACTACAATGGGTCTAGAGGGAGCCCCATCTCCTGGTTTTTGTCTTAATGTTCTGTGAATCTTATCAACTTCCATTTGTGCATCAGATGGGTCTGACTCTAGATATGCAGCCAAAATGTTATAAAAAGACTCTCCTAATGTAAAGTTTGAATCCCATGATTCAGGTACTCCAACCACACGGATAATTTTCATTCTAGCACATAATTCAAAGTCTAATAGTTTCTCCTGAAACTCTTCATGCTGATTTTCCATGTTATTCAGTTGTCTAATCATAGGGGTTTGCTGGTCCTCTGTCTCAGTTAGTCTCTTCTGAGATGTTTCCACCTGTTGTTTTAGAGCTCGGTTTTTGATTACTAGTGAATTCACAGTTTGCTGTAACCCATTAACTCATTGCTTCAGAGTAACCAGTTTAGACAATTTGTTATCCATTTTCTGTATTTTTTCCAACATTAATTGAGCCCATGCATGCATGTCATCAAAGGCTCTATTATCTGTTTCATCCCATTTCGAGTTCCTCTAAAATACTTGAATCAGGGTCTGAATCAATAGAAAAAGCCGTTTGCCCATCTTGCCTCTCTACTATGTTTTCAAAAACTTCAGCCTTTTTGTTCAGAGAGGGTGTTTCCCCAGCTATAGTGTCACAGTTCCCTTTTTTTCAAACACTGAATATGAAAAAGAGATAACATTACTTATCTTGTTTAGATTTCTTTCCTGCAGGACTTGTGGGACCGATCTCGCTTGTGGGAGTTCCTCTCCTCGATGGAGGTCTGTACTTCTGTTTTCCTGCTGAGGCAGCTGAGTGAATCCCTCATTTACGGGAGTAAAAAGTACTGGCTGAGTCATCTGCTCTAGATGCTGTCCATCATATAGAACTTCTGCTGTAGGATATAGAGACATATTTTCTTCCAGACAGTTCCATGTTGTGTTTGTTGTAAGCTCATTTGATTCTTCTGTGTGGATTGGGTGCTTAATCAGAGTAACAGTCGGTGCCATTATTGTTTTTTCTGGTTCCTGGTCTTGCTGGTTACAGCCTTGCAATTCTTTCTGTTGACTTCCCTTTGAAATCAGGATGTTCTGCTTTGCCAATATGGTTCTCAGTCCTTGATTTTCACCAGAGATAGCTGCTGCATCTTCAAACTGGTGGGAGTCCATAACCCAGCTAGCATGGTTAGAGCCACTGGGGTCTTTCACTTCCTGATGCAGTAACTCTGGACTGCTCTCTCCTCCTTGAGTTTCATTTGTTTGCTGTCCTAACCTGGAGCTCTGAAGAAGTAGTCTTTTCTCTTGAGATATCTCAGGGATAATTGAAGAGCGCAGGAATTGTGCTGAAGTTGGTAAGTTAATTAAGGGGTGTCACTGTCCATTTACTTCTTTAATTGAATTCTCTGTGCGTTTAGCATTAGGTGGGGGGGGTTACCAAATCCTTAGGAAGATTTTTTGTTGCCCTTTCTTTTTAAAAAAGAATGCTATTTTCCCTCTTTTGTTGAAACATCTCTCCATTTATTTACATTCTTGGAATTCTGTTCTTGTGAAACTTATTGCAGATTTTTCATAGTCATATTCGAGTCCCGCCGTTCCTCTTGCTCCACATTAGTATTCTCGGGTGAAACTTCACTCATTCCTAAGAATGTTACAACTTCTTGAATTTCCTTTTTATTTTTAGGCAGGAAGTTATCCAATGTTTTAGGAGCCAAGCTGGTAGATTTTATTGTTTTTGCCCTGACCTTTTTGATACTGGCTTCTTAGATTCTTTCTTTGCCAGTCTCATGATTCCGAATTGGAACCATGTTTTTTGCTCCTTTTTTTCCTGTCTTGCTTCCAAGGACCAGCCGACATGAAACATATATAACTTTTGTTCTTTTCTCCACACTAGATTTATACAAACAAAAATGCTTGGTAAAATATAAAGCTCTCTAACTCAGCTTAGCACTGAGCATCTCAACTCCTCCAGTGGCAAGGGCAGACTGAAAAACGCTCATTAGCCAACACCCAGATCTCTTTCCAGTTTGGTGGTCACTAGTACCACTCCTCCCATTTTGTACTGTGACCCTGGGTTTCTATGCCCCAAATGCATGATTTTGCACTTTTGCGCATTGAAATTTAGTTGCCACATTCTTGATCACTCTTCATGCATACACATGGGTGGGGAACTGTCACTCAGGGGACAGGTCACTCCCTTACAGCCCTGAGCACATAAAATTAGGGAGCTGGACACTCTCTCGTGCTCTGACTCTTTACATCTAGAAGAAGGTGGAAGCCCTGCTAGAGCTAGCCTGTCTCCATGAGGAAAGGATAGACTTAGTGGAAGTCCTTTCAGGTTAGTGGCAGGTAAGATAGACACTAGGAGAGACTAGGTTTTGAGATTCTTCTATTAATCATCTGTCTGTGTACTTGACATATTTTCCTTTCCCGGTAACCATGAAAACCCTTTTGTTGTACTGTGTGTATCTGCTGCTTATTTATTATTACCTGTAGTAATTACTAGTAAAGTCTTATCTTTATAGAATCAGTGGGTGTGCCTCATTATTGAAAAGATAATTTTATTAGTTCTGCAGGCACAATAAATCCTCTGTCTACAGTCCACTGTTCGCGAAGTGCAGTCTACCAATTGTATTGCGTTTTTTATTTTATTTTTTTTATTTTAGTCTTTGGTAACCGGGTAAGGCCCACTAGGCACAAGTGCCTGTTTTCAGGGGCAACCTGGGAGCACTGGGCAGTTAAGTGACTTGCTCAGAGTCACACAGTATGTAAGTGGAGGTTGTGAGAATCAGACTCTGGTCTAGTCTGCCGGATGTACCAAGCTCATTCACACCTCGTTCCTCTAACCTCTAGGCTATACTGCCTTCTTGATTGATCAATGGGGTATTTTACTGATATAATCATCTGGTGGCAGCCCAGTGAAGCAATAACCCAGACAACAGCCTGTAAGCTGGTACAGTTCAAGGTGCAGGTTGTCACAGAGGGGGAAAGAAGGAACTTGGGTACACATTAGTTTTGGTATCTGCAACTTTTTCTAACCAAGCTGGAGTGGGTGTCATAACAGTGTGCTTACCACACTTAGTCTCAAAGTGTCAACCTGAACAAATAATATCTCACACCATTCTGACCATGATTTTAAACATACCATCAAAATTAAAATGAACACTGTGAAGTGTGAAATCTCCACAGAGGCCTATTTTGGCCATTATAACCCAAATTTGGGGAGCTGATAGTGCTACAAATTCAGTAAGTCTGCAGACTAGTGAAAACCCAGCCCCAACCCTGCAACTGCTTTTTCCAGCATGAAAACGTGATGTCAGGTTTTGAACTTCCACCCTCTGGCACTCTGAACCACTGCAACAATGACATAAACCTTGTGAAAAACAAAACAAGCAGGTGGACGGATTATAGAGATGAAGGTTTTGGAGTAAATATATTAGATAACACATCTGCTGTGGAGCTATAAGCATTTTTCAAATCTGTTTCATCAGTGTTTTCCAAGCTGAGGTTGATCAATAAACTGTACCACGATGGCAGGTGTTATTTGTATTGAGGCTTACAGAGCAGGTGTCAGCCTTTCATTTTCTCTCAGCAGTGGGGCTCTAGTTGAGCACCTCTGCCAGCTCCAGTCAGGGCACATTTAGCTCCTCTGTTTTTGATTCCCTGAATTAACGTAGTCCCCTAGACAGCCAGATCAAAGTGAACAGCAGTTCAAAATATTTTGTGGGCCCCAGGGTTGATAAGATTTTGTAATCTTTTAAGATTGCCTGACAAACCATATTTATATTGAAATGAGCTTGCAGTAACAATTACTTGTCAGTGTATCTAACGTCACGAACTCTCATTTACAAAAGAAATTAGACTGTTACTATTTCTAAAGTGACCTTTTCTGCAGTGCAAAGCTTTCCCTTGCTAAGATGAAAATATACTTACTGTATTTTCAGTACTCCTGTTAATACTACAATCATAGTGTCAGCTGAAAGCACAGTAATAATACAAAGTCCTGGACAACTGATCTTATAATTCCTCCTTTTCACTCTAATACATAACTTGTTTCTACATTGTTTAATCAAGCTTTTCTCCTGCACTGCCAGTCCTCACTGCCCTTGGGTCGATGTGTCCAGCAAACTCCCATCCCAAACAACCAATAACAACAGGCAACACAATGTGGGGCCAAAGAGAGCTAGCAGCCCTCATCTAACTGGCTGTATGGCTTTCCTGACTTTGTCTCTGTTCCCTTCCAGATCCCTTCTGGCATCACCCCATGCCCACTGGTGACCTCATAAGTCACAATTTGCACCTATGGTAGAAGGGTGAACCCTTTCTTGTCTGCTATAGGTGGTGTTGTTGTAGCCATGGAATGTGAAGCCTACCATCCTCCAGGTGGCAAGCACTGCCACTGAAAACCCCACCCCACCTTTGGTTGCCTAGTTTTTGACATCCCAGGCTTAATTCCTAAACCCTAGTTGCCTGCATCAGAATGCATTGTGCTACCACTGAGCAGGGCTGTATGGAAATGTCCAATTCCAGCAGAACAGAATTCCATGAAATTTCAGAAAATTCCAGCTAGTTCCTAGGAATTGTGTCAGATGCGGAATGGCAGAATTCTGCCATGGAATGCTATTCCATCATTCTGTGTTTTGTCCCACAGACCATTATACAAAAATTCTGAGAAAGCAAGTGGATGAATTTCATCAGAAATGCACCCACTAGGTACTGTCTGATGTCCCACAAGAAGCACATTATGCTTCCAAGCCAGTGACCCAGGTTTGGGATCAAACTCAAGAGCCAGCTGTCAGGCAGCCAGACTAGAAGGTAGTGCTGCCAATGGCAGTGTGTCCCAGCAGGGGTTGGGAAGTGGCAAACTCCAATGCTGCAGCAGCTCCTGATGGTGAGCTGGCGGGCTTGCTCTTCCATCAGGAGCATGCTGCATCCATTGGAGACAGACTTCCCCACGCACAATTGTGTGTTGTCTGGAGTTGTGGGACAGAAAGTGATAAAACAAATTGTTGACTGAGCAGGAAGATGGCCAGCCCCTCACAGGCTCTGCACCACCAACCAGGCATTCTCCTCAACTGGATTTGGACATACAGAGAGATATGTTCTTTACAGCCCCATCACAGGGGACAAGCCATTAGGGATGGAGGATACAGTAAGTACATGGAGAAGGTGGGTGATGGGCCTGGCTGGATAGGGGCAGGCCAGCAAAGCAAGAAGATAAATTATAATAAAAAAATAAATGCACCAGCTGACCCAGTGCTGTGGAGGGCTGAGGCGGGTGGTGGCTCACCTCCTGCCACACCAGGGACTTGGGTTTGGAAATAGACATTGGTTAATCAAGGACCGGCCAGGGGAGGGAGGATTGAGCATCACCTGGACAGTTCAACTCCCTCAGTGGAGGGGGTTACAGTATCCCACTGCTAGTCTGCTGCCTAGAGGAATTTGGGTGGCAGCACAGTGAGGTGCAGCAGGGAGGGGGGCCCTCTACATGCAAGACACTGGAGGAACCTCCGTGGAGATGAAGTAGGTACATTGCATCAATTGCAAGTGTGGTGAAACCAGTGGGAAGTGGAAAATCCCCATACCAGGTGAAAATGTCACCCCAAGAATAGTGCAGAGAAAAAATGCACAGCAAAAATAGTATGACTTGACAGCAACAAGGATAGCATAGTGAAAGTCAGTTACTGCTATCCCTGTAGCTGTCATCACATGTAAAGAAGAGGACAAGTAGCAAGCTGTGTGGTGCATCACCAAGCTACACTCATGGTGAAGGAGACTGAGACCACGAGCAGCTAGGGTGGTGGAACATGCCAGGGACCAAGGTTCTGTTCCCAGTCTCCTGACTCTTGTATTTTTCTTCTCTTCCACCCCCAGGTTTTATTTTTTGTTTGTTCTCTGCCCACCCTGCACTTTTGAAATTCCCCAAGTTCTTCCCGTCCTTGAGTTGCAACACCTGCAGAGTTGATTATATTTAGATCAGAGGGTGTGGGGGGGGCAAAGACCCCCCCCAATGGGGGGGTGCAGGGATGGAGCCCCACGCTAACATTTATCAAAGTTGTTTATTTTGTGTCGGCATGGTAGCACTCACTGTTTTTTCCTGAGTGCTACCATTGCTTTTCTAGTTTTTGGCACATGTTTTTTGACCGCGGTGTAGTGTATTTCAAGGTTTTGACCTTGTGCTGAACATCCCCCAGCTGCAGGATGGTGTCTGCCCACAGGCTCTGCACTGATGACCAGACACCTCCATGGAGGCCCTCCGGCAGAGGCTGCAAGCATGAGTGAGGTAAGCCCCACAGAAGCCGGGTGATGGAACTGAGGGGTTGGTTAGATGCGGGTGGCCCAAGGCAGTAAAAACAAATTGAAAATAAAAGAACTGCATCCACTTGCTTCCTAATGGCTCTTACACACCTGTCTGGAGGTCCATTAAAATTTCTTGAAAGCCTGTTGTCTGTTCTGA
The DNA here is from genome assembly GCA_016271365.2 of Neoceratodus forsteri. NCBI lineage: Eukaryota > Metazoa > Chordata > Ceratodontiformes > Ceratodontidae > Neoceratodus > Neoceratodus forsteri. The sequence continues at coordinate 767,835,969 of CM057451.1, forward strand.
GGGAATGCATGCCCAAATTCTGCCATTTATTGTACACTCTGCAATGTAAACTGTGGATTCATATTCTGCCATTTTTCCATTAAACTATTTGTTTTGTTACACGAAAGCATCGGATAGTCTGCACAACAGGTCTTTGTGGGGAACATATCCCCACAGATAGTGACACAATGTGATTGCCTTTCAGTCAGAATCTCCATACCATGTGACTCCCCTAAGTGCCCTACAATCTTGCAGAACTGAGTAATTTGAGAGAGAAGGACCTTTGGAGCTGCTGCAGTTTTGTAGCAGTAGTAGTAAAGTAGTAAAGGTTTTATTCATCCCAAATACAAACAAGAATACTCTATTAAGCTGAGGTTAATTTTCAATGAGAGCTTTCAATACATTACTTCATTATATAAATACATACGGGTTCTTACAATACAAGAGAAACATAATTCACTTAGCTGATTTATAAATTCGGGACTTATAATACATTATATCAATATAATTAGCAACTCTCCGTATTGAAAATTATTATCAAATACATAAATACACAAATGTAACTGTTATCACTGACATATTCGACTATTGTAACTGATACTGTAGTATATTGATAGCACTGCCTTCTCCAAATAAGTTAATGTCATGCACTTTGCAATAGCTTTCCCTTGATCATTGCTGCCCTGACTACTTGATGATCTGCTGTATTATGGACTTGCAACTACCTGCTTTTACTGATACTTGACTATGTTCCTCTAGAGCTGCTTGCTTTTGTATTTAATTGTTAATTTCTCTGTGTACACTGTCCTTGACCTTGACATGGAACCTTGGTAAAAGAGCACCTGTGCTCAAAGTTTTATTTCCCAAATAAATAAGCAAGTAAATAAATAAATATGCACATCATTCCCCAAACCTCTGCATAATTCAGCCTAGGTCTAAATTCAAACGGCATGGTACAGGATTATTAGCTTGAGCTAAAAACTACTTTTTAAGTTTACCAAACCTTACACTACAACTTGATGGTCTCATTGTATATGGAATAGAGTTCCACATCAATAGGCCCTTAAAAAAAGAAGTGAGACTTGCCTACATCTATTTCACAGGGTGGAATTAGAAACTCAATTCCTTCAGCTGATCCAAGATACATTTTGCATTTCTTCTGGTAAAATGTTCCAGAATATATTTAGGCACATGTTTCTTGAAGCACCTGAACATATAATTTAAAGTATGTGTAACCCCCCCCACCGGGCTGACCTTAATTGCCCCCAGTATCTCTCATTTCCTCCCGTTGTCTGCTGGTGTCCTGCTCCTCCTTCTTTTGCAGCCTGAGTATTTGTGGTGCCTCCAGGTGCTCCCCAAAGTAGCCAAACAGCCCTGCTAGTTGTTTTAGCCCAGTTTGGGCTTAAACTTAAACTGCGATCCGCCACCGCTCTTTGCTGGTTCCCAAGCGGGTGGGCGAATGCACATATGCAAAGGGCGCAATTGATGTACCGACTGCTTGGTTTGCAGTCTGCCGGGGAGTCTTTCAGCAGTCCCAGTGCCCCCCCCAGAACTAAATGGGGCCCGGTGACCAAAATGAGGCAGGAGAAAAGCTTTTGTGACACTTGGACAGCTGGTTCTGATCACTGTATGATTTTTGTAATATAAAAGTGTGTTATGGAGTGTCTCTCATGAGACATGCTGTTTCAGATAAAGAGAACAGCCAGGAGATAATTACAGGCTAGAAGAGACTAAATTTAGGATCCCCAGTTTATCTAGCTTAATTGTAGCTTGTCAGCTGCTAGGATGGGAAATCATACACTTTTATAACATTTAGAGGAAGAGAGCAGGTTATGACGCTTTAGTGCGAAGTCATAAAAGATTCTTTGATGTGTCCTGGGAAGAAGAGCTACTTGAGATCAAAGAGGGGGTGTTATTTAAATAAAGTCATGTGGGGACATGAGTTTTGCTGAGGTCATCTTTACTAATTTACCTCCTGCTGGACAGACATCCTGATTGTATAATTTTTAATAAACAGAGGAGGAGCTGCGTGACATCATGGAGAAGGCAGGCTCAAGACTGTTTTAATTATGTTGTAACAGACCTTTACTGACACACGTTTGGACTCTCTTGACAACATCTGTCTATCAACACTATTAGAAGAGATACATTAGATATATATGTCTAATTGTCTGGTGGTAGGAATTTTGCAATTTTTTTTTAACCTTTGTTCTTTTAAATGATTGTATGTTTTTGTGATATATGGTTCTGTATTTACATGTTACATTTTTTATCTATCTTTAAGTAAACCTCTACTTTAGAGACTACTTGGTGTGCCTTTGAAATTCTTTTTCTTGACAAGTGAAGCATACATGATTAAACTTGACACTGTACAAAGCTTACTGGTTTTACCAAACTGGGAAAAGGTAAGAGTTTAATCTGAGGTCTTTATTAGAGTTTTAAGGGTTCACTTTTTATGCCTGGTTAGGTGCCCGTAGGCAAAAGATATCTGGCCCCCTGAAGAGCAGAATTATCTGAGCCTGTACATTGGGTATGCTAGTAAGAGGTTCACAGTTTGAATCCCTCCAGAACTTGAGACCAAAGTTTGATTTGAACCCACAAAACAGACAGGAGGGTTACCCTGTTCAGTTAACTGTTCACACGACTGCACTTGGAGGTTGACACTGTGGGAGCAGAACGCCTGGTCTGCTGAGTTGGTTTTTGACACCCCCCCCAGAACTAAATGGGGCCCGGTGACCAAAATGAAACAGGAGAAAAGCCTCAGTTCTTTTTAATTTTAAAGCTTGAAAAGGGGTTAGGACAGGGCTCATAAATATGCAAAACCCCTCATTAATATTAGTGAGCTACTGCCAGCCGCTTGGGGGTACTATGTTTCAGCGTCAGCAACAGCAAAAGTGTTTGGGACAAATGTGTAAATGTGGGCTTATTCAAAAGAGCATTGTTGGGGCTATCTGTCAGGGGGACAATGGCAGATATATAACTTTTATCCTGGCTGCACCAGAACTTTAAACTTGTGGGACTGCACAACTATATACAAACTAAATGCAGCATCCACCATTTTGGGGGTCCAGTAGCCAGTCAGAGGCCTGGATTTAGCCAGAGATTCATGGACAGTGCTAAAGACTTGTGGGAGAGAAACAGGGACACATTTTTGGTGCCTAAAAAGCAACCAGTAAGAGGACTGAAACTGTTTCAGACAGCTTGAACAGTCAATCAGATTCCTTGGACTTTGCCCTTTATTAAAGAGGGACTGTTCAAACTTCAGTCAGAGAGAAATCTGTTGGGGACTCAAGATCTAACTACCAAGGAGAGAGGAGTTTCCAGGCTCTGCAGGGATCTGGCCTAAGAAAGGCCTAGTTTTCCTCTGGTGTATATCCTGCAGTCCCAAAGAGGGGACCGATCACCAAGAACTGCTTGTCTGCAGATTAAAAGGTTTGCTCAGCAAAGCAGCTGACATTGCAAACCAGCCAGGAACCAAAAGAGGAATTGGAGAGTTTGATGTTTCTAGAAGTAAATGTGCAGAATGCTTATTGTGGGTCAGGACTTACCGTCCAGGGACTCCTGATTGCCACAGAGGAACCTGCCTTTACCAGCAGCTGAACTGCCTACCCGCCGGAAGGGGCAACAGCAGATAAACTGAACTTTGTCAGAGGCACTTTGTTGAACTGTTGCCCATCACCAACCCAACCCATGCCATTTGTCCTAGTGCCAGCTACAGTTTTACCAGTGAGAGACCAGTTTCGGGGGGATCCAGCCCCTGCACAGTAAGTCATCACAGGCTATGGCCACCTACAGGGAAAGGCAATGAAGTGGAGGTGAGTTGTGATGGCCCAGCTTCCCCATGTCCAGCAAATTCCAGCAACAGGTCTTCATTTTGCCAGGTCATCTACAATAGTCTGGTACAGTGAGTAAATTCAGGGTAGCTTCCTGCAACAAATATTTCAGTCATCTTTTGGTACCATCTAATTGCTTTTAGTTTAGTTTTAAGGGTTTCAATAGACTAGGCCAGCCAGCCACAGATACAAATAATTTAATTTGTTTTGCACTGTTTATCTTAAATGCTTCTTTTCATAAGGGGCCCCAACAACAACTACAACCCTGGGCACCGAATCTGGCCAGCCAGCATTACATTTCTGAGTACCCAGTAACTGCAAGACTGTTAACAAAGGGACTATATTAATTGTATGTTAAATAACTTGGCAAAATCCAAAATAGTGATCATTTGCCTAGATTTGCTCCTGCTCCCTGTTCACATCCCTTTAATAAACTTGATTTGCTGTGTTGCTTTGAACCTAGCTTGTGAGCATATTGTTACTTGGCTTAAAGTGATAAGGTCTGTATGAATGTGTTAAAAGTGCATGTTGTATTGCCAAACTGTCTTTACAAGGAGTTGCAGGGCACACACCAGGACCAGAGATCCTGCTGGTAAGTGGGACAACTGTGAGCATATTATCAATGTTTTTTGCAACCTGTCTATTGAATACTGTTAATGGTCATTGTCAACACCTAGGTAATTGGTCACTAGGAGGGATTTTGGGAGTTATCATTTCCCAGAGTGCTATATCAGTCTAGATAGATAACCCACTCAAACCGTACTCTGGGTGGAGGCACCAAACTATTGGGTTTACTGAGGGTAGGGGAACCCGAGTACTTGTCAATTTGGAACCCAGGCCCCTCAACCTATTGTTAGGAAGACAGGCAGGGGTAGTAGCCCTTGGAGTAGCACCACCTAGGGGTTACATCTTGGAGGCACTGCTGGGATAAGTGCCCCCCCCCAGTAACCAAAATACAAAATTGTAGCTAAATTTTACTATGAGTAGTGGCATTAAAATGGAGCAAGCTACCAACCCTAGAGCTGAAGTTGCTACTATTAACATGTCTGTGTAATATTTGCTTGATTGGTGCAAGGCAGAGGAAGTTGACCCCCAAAAGTCCCTATTGATATTGAACTTTCCCCTAGGCATCAACAAAACCACAATTGAGGCAGCTTTAAGTAAAATTAAATGCCTTGGTAAAGCCATGGTAAAAGCCCGCCAAATCAAGGCTACCCAAAGTTTAATGGCCTTGGTGAAGTGTAGCCTTCCAATAGATCTCTCTGGAGTGCCATGTGAGATTGTGTCTAATGAGCCCATGGTAATGGGGAGGGTCATATACATGTACAGTGCAATGTCTGAATCTAAAGAGACCCTAAAAGACTAAAGGGCTCAGAGACAGGCTTACCAAACTGTTACAAGCAGGGGGCCAAACCCTCAAGGACTTGAAAAATTTGTTTGACATCCCTCAAAGTACCCCTACACCAGCGCCTGCTCCTATATCTGCAGCCGCCTCTATGCCAGCACCTGCTTCTGCATCTGAACCAGCCCCAGTGCTGGCCCCTGTACCTGTACCAACCCATATGTCTGCCCCAGTGGTGGCACCCATGCCTACTCTTGTTTATGTGCCCTCCAGTGGTCACAAATTTTACCGCCAGCTAAGAGTGTTCTCTGGTACAATTCCCACACCCCAGGGGGAAGATAATTTAGAGACTTGGATGGACTATGCATCCCCGCTGGTTCAATAGTGGCAGTGTGCAGAAGCAGGAAAATGAAAAAGAATCATGCAAAGTTTAAAGGGTCCTGCGCTGGAAGCAATTAGGTTTTTGAGGTCCACTAACACTGATGCTTCAGCCCGAAAGTATTTGTCTGCATTAGAAGGCATCTTTGGTAGTACTGAATCAGGGGAAGATTTAACGTGGAAATTCAAATCCACCAAACAGTATAAAGGTGAGTGCCTGTCTGCTTATGTTACTCATTTGGAAAGGGCCTTACAGTGAGCTCACAGAAAAGGTGGTGTGTTGGCCAGTGACTTAAATCATGTGAGACTAGATCATATACTCAAATCTGCCAGATATTCTAGTTTTCTAATGCTCAAGCTAAAGTTCCAGGATAGGAGGGATGATCCCCCTGCTTATTATGGGCTATGAAGGAACTCAGGGAGGCTGAAAGTGAGGAGAAATCTTGGGACTTGTGTGCAGGCACGGCTAAAGTAGCTCCAGTACCTGAAAGGCCCTATGAAAAAGAGACTGTTAGTAACTCACAGCAGTTAAAAGATCTACTAACAAAGTTGGGAGAACTAACTTCAAGTGCACAAAATGCCATGGATATGGTTAAAGGGCCTGATACCTGTCAAAACATGTCTATCATGAGTATGGGAGTGCACTCCCAGGCATCTCCTACAGATGACAGTCTAGAGAACCGGATAAATGAACTGTCTGTCATGGTGAAAGAATTGATGGGACGTAGCGTGCAGACCCAACAAGGACCCTCTGCTGTTAGTGCTCCTACTCAAGTTTCAAGTATGAGTGTTACAACGCCCAATAGCCATGAATGGAGACCAACCTCTAATGTAATCTTACAGCCAAAGCAGACCAAAGAAGGTATATTTTGCTACAAATGTGGGAAGGACAAGCATGTAAAGAGAAATTGCCGACCCCAGGAGGATCCAGTCAGGGTGAGAGAAAGACTACTTGGCGAAAAGCACCCGAGGCAAAGTACTTCTAATGACTCTCCACCCCCACCTCGACACAAGTCTTAAGTGACAAGATCTTTTGTTCCTGTTCCTACAAATAATGCTTCTCCCAACTGGTCTGAAATGGTAGGTCCCTCCATGGAGACTACAGTACATGTGAATGGTATTCTGGTCCAAGCCATGTAGGACAGCAGATCTCAGATCACCATAATATTTAAAGACTGATATTAACAGCATCTGTTGGACCACCCTCTACAACCTCTAGATGGACTGCACATGTAGGGTTTGAGTGATAAATCTTACCCGTGCTTTGGTTACTTAAGAGTATGGCTTTCTTTCCCATCCACTGGAGCAGGCATGGATGAACCTGTAGAGACACTGGCCTTGGTTTGCCCTCCAATTGGATCATATGATGGAATTCCTTTGCTGTTTTTTTTTTTGTAGACTCTTTTTGTGCACCGCAACCTAGAACTTTCTCAAGCTACCCCTACTCACCATTCACTGCTCTACCGCCCACCTGATGCCCTGCCTCCTCAGAGGGTAGGCGCCCTCCACCAGCCTCCTGCTGGCAGACCCCCCCCCACCTCTGAGCCCCCTGACGTAGGGCCGCCTCCACTCCGGCACTCTATCTATAATGTAGTGTGCCAGTTGAGGTGGTAGAAGGACAGAGGGGCAGAGACAAGGACCTGGTATTGGACATGAGGTGATGCGGTCCAGAGGGGAGTCATCGCCTATCCAGGCATGGGCATTTTCCCTTTAGTTGTTTCCCCCAGAAGCACATCCATGCAATGACATCAGCATGGCTAAGCCATAGACATCCACTGCACTCCTCCCCTTAGCATCTCTGTGCTAGTTTTATCCCTGGTCTCCACCGGGGGTCTCTACTGCACTGGAGACACCCTGGATCCCTCCCTAGGGTGAGAAGAGCAGTCCATCAGATGCTCAATCCTCTCCCTCCCCTGCCAACCCCTGGTGCCCGGGCTCATTCCCGAACTTGGGTCACCAACATGGCATGAGGTGTGGCATCCAGCACCACAACCCTCAGTGCCACCGGGATGTGGAATTCCTTTGTTGATCAGCACTAATGCACACATGTTTGACCACCTAGCACAGATATGTCAAGAGAAGCAAGCCCAGAAAACCAAATGAGCTTTACACATTCACGCAATGATACAAAAAGCTCATGAGATTCAAATGCAGAACAACGAAAATGATGAGGATGAGCCAGTGGGATATGTTTGGAGGAAGGACCCATCATCTCTTGTCTTGCCTCCTAATGCACAGTGCCATGTCAGTGGAGAGGTGCAATTCAAAAAGGACGTAACAAACAACATTTTCATGCTGAATGCTCCAGAAGAGGAAAGGCTGCCTGACTGGCTCCTGGTTAAACCAAGTGTTCTGCCAGTTCATGCTCACGCCTATGCTAAAAGAGTTGTGGTGCAGCTTTGCAATGTAACTGACAGAGACATTGAAGTTACTCGGGGTTGCACTCTGGTCAAGGTATACTGTGCCAATACTGCAGTGTAATCAAACAAGTGCTGCAGAGAGGAAGACGATGAAGTGTCCCCAGATATGTTCGACTTTGGAGAGTCTCTCATCCCTAGTAAGTGGAAGGACAGAATCAGCCACAAGCTGGTGCAACGGAGCAAAGTATTTTCATTGAAAGAATGGGATGTTGGATGTGTCACTGGCGCTGAACACCACATCAGGTTCCATGACGAGAGGCCATTCTGAGAGAGATCATACTGTTTAGCACCTGCTGACACTGATGATGTCAGACGCCATCTTTAAGAAATGTTAGCAGCTGGAATCATCCAGGAATCACGCAGCTCTTATACATCCCCGATTGTGGTGGTCCAGAAAAAGAATGGCTCGGTGAGGATGTGTGTTGACTACCGGACACTTAATAGAAGAACCATACGAGATCAATACATGATGCCTCACATCCAGGAGGCCCTCGATTGTCTCAAAGGAAGTCAGTGGTTTTCCATTTTAGACCTTAGAAGTGGGTATTACCAGATCCCAATGGTGCCAGAGGATAGAGAGAAGATGGCATTTATCTGTCCCCTGGGCTTCTGCACATTTTTGTGCATGCCTCAATGCATATCAGGAGCACTTTCAACCTTTCAGAGACTAGTGGAGTGTGTGGTAGGAGATATGAATCTCCTTGAATGCCTTGTGTACTTGGATGATATCATCATGTTTGACAAAACACTTGAGGAGCTGGGGGGGTTCTGTGACTGCTACCATATCCAGGCGGGGAGGTGCTGTGGAGCCTGCGCAAGAGGGAGGCTTTCTCATAGAGCTCCATAGCTTAATCTGGGAAAATTTAGATAAACTGCGATTTTGGGCATCACAAACAAATTATTGTAGGTGCCAAATGAAGCTAAACTGCTATAGACCACCCTGAAGCATTCTCAGAAAGAAAAAGCCTCGAGTGTGAAAGCTAAATCCAGAAAATTTCCTGAAGCACTAGCCACGCAGTCTCAGCAAGGCCACCCTGCTGAGCCTGACGATGTGCTACAAGAGGAGACACTTCAGATTCTGGGCATTAAGTTAAACAGACTGATTGCCTCTGTCTCCGGATTATCGGACAAATTTGATGCATTAACAAATTGTGTAGCAGGGATTGAGGTGACAGTAGCGTCAGTTCAGGGTGCATCAGCTGAAGCTACTAAAAGGGCTGTTGTGGCAATGGGAGCAGTGGCAGCAGTGGTCAAAGAGCATGCTCACCTGAGGTCTCACCTGGAAACACTGGAAAACCAGCCGAGAGCCGCTAACATCCAAGTTCTGGGTCTGCTAGAGGGTAGTGAGGGGGATCACCTCCTCCTTTTCATTAAGGACTGGCTGGTGCAACAGCTCATAGAAATATAGAATCTGATGTCAGATATGGAACACTTGGCCCACCTAGTCTGCCCATTTCCCTACCTAACGGATAAGCTGTAGATTCTAGTTAACCAACAGCCTACTTCCTCCTACTCCCCCACTAGAATTGCCTTATGTCTGTCCCATGCATTCTTAAATTCCCCCATTGTTTTTGATTCTACAGCCTCCTCAAGAAGGCTGTTCCATGCATCTACAACCCTCTCTGTGAAGAAATACTTTCTCACATTACCTCTGAGCTGTCTCCCCTCTTTCTTCAAATTGTGCCCCCTTGTTCTTGCACATCTCTTGTTCTGAAAGATGCTACCCTCTTGGACTTTGTTGATTCCCTTGAGGTATTTGAAAGTTTCTATCATGTCCCCCCTCTCCCTCCTTTCCTCGAGGCTATACATCTTAAGCTCCTTTAGTCTTTCTCCACATTTTTTCTGGTGCAGACCCTGCACCATTTTGGTTGCCCTCCTCTGGAGGTAGCTCAGAGAAAGAGTCACCGACCGAGCCCAATGCATCCAAAAGGTGTATCATGTAACTTCCAGGCCAACCAGATAATCCCAAAACCCCAAGGGCAATGGTGGTGGTCACAGATGGGATAGGCTCGCAGGACCATATTCTGAACCTCACAAAACAAAAAACAAATACTTCTACAGGGTGGGGAACAGGTTTGGCTGTTCCTAGATATTGGATACACTACTTGCCAGAAGAGGAAAATATTTGATGGTGCCAGAGCCATGCTGCGGGAGGCAAATATCTCCCATGGACTTGTCTTTCCAGCCTGACTATGAATTGTGCAACGGGGAAGGTCTTTTTGTTTTCAAACCCTAATGAGGCATTGAAGTGGGTGCAAAGACACACATCGACAAGATCCAGAGAAATGGAATGGGAGGTCTCTTCCTCGGATGAAGATGAAGCTTCATCAAGATTTCTTTATTGGAGAACTCTTAGAGAGGTCTTCTTGTGGGGTAATTACCACTTCAGGGCTTATTGGTACTTTGAACTATAACCTGCAACGTTTTCTTTTTTATATATAGCTCCAGCTCTGAAGTGGATGTTATAGCCCCATTGAGATATCAGGTGCCAAAAAGCATTGAGCTGTTCACAGTTTCTTACAGTTTCTACACATATTCTTAGTTTATTTAATAGCTGCTAGTTACTGTTACCCATTGTTGGTTAAAGTTTTGTGAGGGCAGACCACAGCTCAGGATATGCCTAAAATTATACATTTATACTGCATGTTATAACTCATTCGTTCTCATGTTAAAATATTGATGAGAAGTACTATTTGAAAGCATTTTTTGTCATACTGTATGTGCACATTTTGTGTGTTAATTCTTGGATGGAACATGGTGGTAACCTCCCACCCTAGTGGAGGAGGAGAAGGACTATGGGGACGTTTACTTTCAATTAATCTACGAATTATATGCCACATAGCTCATGGACTCATTCGCAGCTTATACTTGGACTTTACTCTTAATTATAAATCTATTTGTTTTCTCCCCCCAATGATGTATCTTAAAACATTAGACTCATTTCATCGAGTGTGTTAAGTGAAGTGGCACCCTCATAGTATGTATCATATTGTACCGTAGTTTTGATGCTTGCATCAAAACTGTATGTTTGTTTTTAATAATAATAAACATAAAGTTCTAAAAAAAAGAAACACTTGAGGAGCATAAAGCTCGGCTGTTTAAAGTTCTGGACAGATTGGAAGAATTTGGGTTAAAACTATCTATTGACAAGTGTCAGTTTTTCTAAAGAGCTGTAAAATATGTAGGCCACATCGTGTCCTCTGAAGGCATCCAGACAGACCCAAGAAAAGTAGAAATGTTAACCAGCTGGCCAAGACCCAATAACCTCAAAGAGCTTCAAAGATTTCTAGGCTTCTATGGATATTGTTGCTGCTTTGTAAAGGACTACACAAAGATAATTCAGCCACTGCTAAACCTGACACAAGGATACTCTCCTTATCTCCTACCAACCAAAAGTTCAGAAGGGGCACTGTGAAAGAAGGAGACAGGGTCTACTTTAAGCCTAAAGAATCTTATGAATCAAGGTGGACTTCAGAGTGCGATGCAGCCTTTCATGAAATTATCTACCAATTTACACATGCTCCAATCCTTGCATATGTTGACCCAACTAAACCATATGTACTACACATAGATGCCAGCCTGAGTGTCCTTGGAGCTGTACTTTATCAAGAATATAGAGGGACTGCGCCCAGTGGCGTCTGCAAGCAGAAGCTCAACACCATCCGAGAAGAACTACCCAGTTCACAAATTAGAATTCTTTGCTTTGAAATGGGCCATAGTCAATTAGTTTCACAAGTATTTGTATGGCACCAAAATCTTGGTCAAAACCGACAATAATCCCCTCATGTATATACAAACGTCACCAAGTTGGATGCAACTGGACACAGGTGGCTGTCTGCTCTATTGACATATGATTATTCAGAGGAGTACCATCTAGGCTTAAACCATATTGATGCGGATGTTCTCTCCAGGAGACCTGCTTCAAATTAAGAGTGGGTGCAAATGTCGGAACAGTCCATGAAGGACCTGTGCCATAAATTTGATAGAGATGAATGTCCCTCTGTGGAGGCTGTGAATTACCTTCCTGATTTTCTGGGACTTCCACATACCTGTGTGCCTGTAGCCTACCGTAATTTTGCAGCACTAGACCTGAGTGCCTTACCGTAGCTCACACCAACAGATATTCAAAAGGAATAATATTATGACCCTATAACTAGACCAGTTCTAAATCCATTACAGAAAATAGAAGATGTCTCCAAGTTGCGATCGAATGATCAAAGAACTGTCTTACTGTTTTAGGAGGGACCCAGACTGAAGCTTCAAGAAAAACTGTTATATCAAGAACTAACAGATAGCGAGGGAAAAGTTGCAAGAAAACAACTGGTGTTACCACCAAAGTTCAAGAATGTAGTCTTGAAAGCCCTCCATCACCAGATGGGACATTTGGATAGCAAGGGAACCTTAGACTTAGCCCGTGCCCATTTCTATTGGCCCAAGATAGGTGCAGACATCGATCAGCATATCAAAACTTGCAGTACATGCCTCCAACAGAAGACTCAACTGCAAAGGGCAGCCCCTTTGGTTAACATAGCCAGTAGTGCACCAATGGAGCTTGTGTGCACTGACTTTTGAGTTTGGAGCCTGATTTCAGAAACATTGGAAATGTGCTTTCTGTAACATAGAAACCTAGAACATAGACTTTGACGGCAGATAAAGACCGCTTGGCCCACCTGGTCTGCCCATTTCCCTACCTACAGGATAAGCTGCAGATCCTATTTAACCAACAGCCTACTTCTTCCTACCCCCACCCCCTAGAATGGCCTCATGACTGTCCCATGCATGCTTGAATTCCACCACTGATTTTGACTCCACAACCTCCTCCGGAAGGCCGTTCCATGCATCCACACCCTCTCTGTGAAAAAATACTTCCTTAAATTACCTCTGAGCATGCCCCCATCTTCAAATTGTGCCCTCTTGTTCTTGCACTACTTTTTTGAAAGATGCTACCTCTTGGACTTTGTTGATTCCCTTGAGGTACTTGAACGTTTCTATCATGTCCCCCTCCCTCCTTTCTCTCGAGGCTACATATTAAGCTCCTGTCATCTCTCTCTTATGTCTTCCTGGTGCAGACCCTGCACCATTTTAGTTGCCCTCCTCTGGACAGCTTCCATCCTGTCTATGTCCTTGCGGAGATTGGGTCTCCAGAACTGCACACAGTACTCCAGATGGGGTCTCACCAGCTGTCTGTACAGAGGGATAATAACTTCCTGTTTTCTACTGGTGATGCCTCTCCCTATGCATCCCAGTATCCCCCCAGCCCTCCTTGCTGCCCTCTCACATTGCTTGCCCACCTTTAGGTCATCTGATATGACCATGTTTCTGTGACTGCTACAATAGCCAGGCATCCCTCTTCCATCAAGGCCACCAGTTCAGGGAGCTTGTTGCCCAGACTACGGGCATTAGTACTCATTACCCTCCATTTCTTGATGGCCTTACCCCTTTTTGCCCCATCCCTGTCCTTATTGTGTTTGTCATTTTCTCCATTTACCCCTGCCCTTCTCCCTATCGACATCTCTGTGTTGGTATTTACCTCACTTACTACCCTGATCTTTTTGGGGGGCTAGGATTTCCCTGCTTTTTTCCAGTGCCTTCCCCCTTGGCTAGTTTAAATGCTTGCCAATGAAACATTTAAACCTATCACCTAGGATCCTGGTTCCCCTCCTGGACAGATGCAGACGATCATGCCAGTATAGGCCTGCATCCCTCCAGGTGGACCAACAGTCCCCAGTGAAGCCAAATCCCTGAGCTCTGCACCAGTTTTTCAACCACTGATTGAATTCCATGGCATGGAGCACCCTAGTCTCACCCTTGCCATACACAGGCAGCACTTTCGAGAAGCTTACCGTGCATGCTACTTGTCTAAGGCCCCTCCCCAACTCCACAAACTCTTCCTGCACTGCTCTGATCCCTTTCTTAGCCAGGTCATTTGTTCCTAGGTGGACAGTGACATCCAGCTCCCTCCTCTGAGCAGCTGCTCCAGCAATCCAGAAGATTCGCTCCCTCCCTCCAAGCCATGGCACCAGGCAGGCATCTTACCTCCCTCTCCCCTTCCTCCCCCAGTTCTACCTTCCTAACAATGAAGTCCCCCACCAGGAGTTGTTTCCTTCCCATGTGGGGTCCCATGCCACCCTCCTGTGGGTCTCCTTTGTGGAGGTTCCTAGCATCCTCCTTGGTCTCCACTGTGGGTGCATCCATAGAGGAATCACACTTTGCCAGAATGGCATATGAATTGTGGAGAGGTACAACTAGAGGGATGTGCCTCTGTTCCACCACCCTCACTCTCCCTGAGCCCACTGTGGTCCAACTGCTCCTCTTCCTTGGCAACATCTGAGGCAACGGCAGTGGCCCTGGTGGTCCCTGGTTGGGAGAGGAGGTCCCACAAATCCTGGCCAACTCAGCCTGGAGATGAGCAACCTACTCCCTCAGCCCAGAGAGGTGCCTGCAGATGGAACAACACCGCATCCTCCAGAACATCTCCCAGAAGACTGCTGCTCCACTGCTGCTGCATTGCACCATTCCAATCATGTCTTATTTCTGGCCCCTTAACTGTTGTATGGAATACTTACTCTTTCCTCTGTTTTTTTTTCTCCCTACTTACTTACTGTCTCTGTGCCCTTTAAGCTCCTGATCTTCCTGTTCTGAGACAAGAAGTTCCTATATTTCTCAGTAGTCTCCTTCCTTGCTCAGAGTCAGACCTCCAGTAGCTGCGGGGGATGGAGAGCTACTCTTCCTTCTAGGATTGTGAGTCTTTGGTGGCTCTGCGATCATTCACTTCCTGCTCCCAAACAGGAAGTTCCTGTTGTCAGTCAAATCTAGTGCCTATAAAACTAGAACTGGTTTAGGGTGGCAGGGTGGTGGAGAGGGCCAAGCCTTCCACAGATCATTTCACCACATATGTGCAGGCTTATCCAACAAAACATCAAAAGGCCGCAACAGTAGCCAAGGTTCTTATTGAGAAATTTTTTGTACATTGTGGTGTTCCACAGTGGATGCATTCCAACCGAGGAAGAGACTTTGAAAGCCAACTAATCAAAGAAATTCTATCTCTATGGGGTGTAAAAAGGTCAATCATCCACAAAGGGATCCACAGCCGAAAGATTTAATACGACATTGCTGAACGTGTTGGGCACCCTTCACCCAAAAGACAAGCCAAGATGGAGTCAGCAGATAAGTAATTAAGTACCAGCCTATAATTGCACCAAAAATGATGAAACAGGGTTCTCACCGTATCAGTTAATGTTTGTTCGGGAAGCATGTCTACCAGTGGATATTTGCTTTGGAGTGTCACCAGATGGAGTTCAAGCCAATAGCTATCTGCAATATGTACACAAACTCAAAGCACAGCTTAACCATGCTTATCAACTTGCCCACACTATGGCTACTAAGAAAATTCTAGTCAATAAAGTGAGACATGATAAAAAAATCAAAGATCAAAAACTACTACCTGGAGATTGAGTTTTGATGAGAAATTTGGGACGGCAAGGAAAACATAAGACAGCAGATCATTGGAGTCACACTCCCTACATAATCATGAGTAAGTCGGATGACCTCCTCGTCTATAAAATACAGCCAGAAGGAGATCCCCGAGCTGTAAGAACAATGCACCAGAATCATCTCCTGCCAATTAGGCAAATTGTCATAGATACAGTACCGCAAGGTGTTGCCCAACTGGGCCTGTTACTAGATATACCTCTCAAAAGAAACAGTCAAGCCAGCCTCCTGCTACCCAGCAGACCAAGCCTTCCACAGGTAATGCTGCTATGGATGATGACAATGATTCTGAGTGTAGTGAGAGTGACTATAGAGGTGTGTATTATCCTTCCTTTGAGCCAGCAGAGCTGTTCCAAGGCAACCCTTTGTGTAATATGGGAGACAGTGTTGACAGTCCAGTGATGTCAGAGAATCATGCCCTATCAACTGCTCCAGTGCTACTGGAAAGTAAAGTGCAAAGTGTGACCTCTGAGGCAGCCGATTCTTTGTGCCTTGTGAAATTGTCTGAAATCAAAATAGCTACTTCTAATCAAGAAGATGGTGACTATATCAGTGAACCTTTAAGTAATGCTGAAATAAGTGGGCCCAGTGAACCAGATCTTAAATCCGAAAGTATTATTCCTGCAGATGCTGACAGTATGTTGAATGACTCAGACTTAGTTGAAACACCTCTTTGAAATGAGCCTGAGTTTCAAGAACCAGAAAACTCAAGTGCTATAACAAATACAAGTGTTACAACCCATCCTAAATCTTACAAGAGTGCAGAGGTACCCCTTTTCTCAGAAGCTGTCTTATTGGTGGACAAAAAGCCGGGAGTCGCGAACCCAAATGCAGGTGTTGAAAGGCCAGTGCTAATGCCTCTATGCCTAGACAATTCAGAAGCACTGTAAAACCTGTGGTACAACCCACATACAATTCACCAGGAAAGCCTGTAGATCTGCCCATGAATGTGGTTCACAAACGGATATACGTCACAGCAAATTTCCTCCCCAAACTACTGGTTTACTGCCTCTTCGAAGGTACTAATCCAGCCCTCTACCCAATATACTAGGGGTCACTCTTACAAAGTAAAAGGGGTCAGTTAAAAAAAGCCTGGTTATGGTAAAACAAGGTCCGCTTTTCAGAGGGGTTAAGATCCAAAAGTTGAAAGGTTATGTCATGTCCTATGGTTAACCAAATATTAAAAGTACGATTACATGTAAATGTCATGACACATTGCCAGTAGCTAAACTAAGCAAAGTATTTTAAAAGGGTACCGTTTACATAGAAACATAAAAACATAGAATTTGATGGCATATAAGGACCGCTTGGCCCACCTACTCTGCCCATGTCCCTACCTAACGAATAAGCTGCAGATCCTAGTTAACCAACAGCCTACTTCCTCCTACCCCCCACTAGAATTGCCTTATGTCTGTCCCATGCATTCTTGAACTCCCCCATTGTTTTTACTCCACAATCTCCTCAGGAAGGCTGTTCCATGCATCTACAACCCTCTCCATAAAGAAATACTTCCTCACATTACCTCTGAGCCATCATGCCTCCCTTTCCTCAAGGCTATATATATTAAGCTTCTTTAGTCTTTCTTCATATGTCTTCTGGTACAGACCCTGCACCATTTTGGTTGCCCTCCTCTGGACAGCTCCACCCTGTCTATGTCTTTGTGGAGATGGGGCCTCCAGAACTGCACACACTACTCCAGATGTGGTCTTACCAACTGTCTGTACAGAGGGATAACAATTTCCTCTTTATTACTGGTGATGCCTCTCCCTATGCATCCCAGTATCCCCCCAGCCCTCCTTACTGCCCTTTCACATTGCTTGCCCACCTTTAGGTCATCTGATATAGCTACTCCCCAATCCCCTTTCATTTTTGTTGTTGTCAGTATGACACCCCTCATTGTGTATTCTTCCTCTGGGTTTTTGTTTCCTAGGTGCATTGCTTTGCATTTATTTGCATTGAATCTAAGCTGCCATTCATTTGACCATTCCTCCAACCTTGCCAAGTCCCTTCTCATCCTTTCCACCCCACCTTGTGTATCAACCCTATTGCAGATCTTTGTGTCGCCTGTAAAGAGACATACTTTTCCTTCCAGTCCCTCTGCAATGTCACTTATAAAGACATTAAAAAGGAAAGGCCCTAGTACTTAACCCTGCAGTACCCCACTAGTAACCCCCCTTTCTTAACTGTGGACTCCGTTTACTATTACCCACTGTGTCCTGTTGTCCAGCCAATGTTTTACCCAGGCTACCACCCTGGGACCAACTCCCAGTCTGGCTAATTTGTTTATTAATCTTTTGTGCGGGACTGTGTTAGATGCCTTGCTAAAATCTTGGTTGGCCATATCCACAGCCCCTCCCTGGTCTACTACTTTGGTCACCCAGTTAAAGAAATCGATTTTAAGTCATAGAATGCTATACTGTGCAAATATGTGTGTTATATGTTAGGCCTAACACGTAAATTGTGTATATAGTAAAAATGTTATCATATGTCCTAGTTTACTGTGGTCTTGGCGCGGATGCCAAGCATTTCAGGAAGGAGAGAGAGATATAACTCCCCCCTCAGGGGCTTATCTTAGTTGCCCCCAGTATTTTCTGTTTCCTCCCATTGCCTGTTGGCATCCCACTACTCCCTCTGTTGCAGTCCGAGTATTTGTGGTGCCTCCAGGTTCTCCCCAAAGTTCCTGAACAGCCCTGCTAATTATTTTAGCCCAGTTTGGGCTTAAACTTAAACCTCGATCTGCCACTGCTCTCTGAAGGCTCCCAAGCGGGTGAGCAATTAAACATGTGCAAAGAGCACAATTGATGTACTGATCATTCGATTTGCGGTTGGCCAGGGGAGTCTTTCAGCAGTCCCGGTGCCCCCCCAAACTAAATGGGGCCCAGTAACCAAAATGAGGGAAGAGAAAAGCCTCAGTTCTTTTTAACTTTAAAGTTTGAAAAAAGGCCTAAGATGGGGCTCATAAATATGCATGAGCCCCTCATTAATATTAATGAGCTGATGTCTGCCCTTTGGGGATACTATGTTTCGGCAGCAGTGACAGCAAAAGTCTTTGGGACAAGTGTGTAAATGTGGGCTTATTCAAAAGGGCATTGTTGGGGCTATCTGTCAGGGGGGACAGTGGTAGATATATAACTTTTATCCTGGCTGCACCAGAACTTTAGACTTGTGGGACTGCACAACTGTATACAAACTAAATGCAGCAGCCACCATTCTTGGGGTCCAGTAGCCAATCAGAGGCCTGGATTCAGCCAGGGACTCATGGGACGGTGCTAAACCCTTGTGGAAAAGAAACAGGGACACATTTCTGGTGCCTAAAAAGCAATCAGTAAGAGAACTAAAACTGTTTCAGACAGCTTGAACAGCCAATCGGAGTCCTTGGATTTTGCCCTTTATTTAAGAGGGACTGTTCAAACTTCAGTCAGAGAGAGAGATCTTTTGGGGAGTCAGGCTTGAACTACCAAGGAGAGAGGAGTTTCCAGGCTCTGCAGGGATCCGGTCTAAGAGAGGCCTAGTTTTTCTCTGGTGTGTATCCTGCAGTCCCAAAGGGGGGATCGATCACCAAGAACTGCTTGTCTGCAGAGTAAAAGGTTTACTCAGCAAAGCAGCTGACATTGCAAACCAGCCAGGAACCAAAAGAGGAATTGGAGAGTTTGATGTTTCCAAAAGTAAATATGCTGAATGCTCATTGTGGGTCAAGGCTTACCATCCAGTGACTCCTGATTGCCAGACAGGATCTTGCCTTTACCAGTGACTAAACTGCCTACCAACTGGAGGGGTCAGCAGCAGATAAACTGAACTTTGCCAGAGACACTTTGTTGAACTGGGGCCCATGACCTACCTGACCCATGCCGCCTGTCCTTGTGCCAGCTACAGTTTAACCATCGAGAGATCAGCTTTGGGGATGCAGCCCTGCACAGTAAGTCGTCACAGGTTGTGGCCACCTACAGGAAAAGACTATGAAATGGAGGTGAATCATGACGGCCCAGCTTTCCCATATGCAGTAAATTCCAGCAACAGGTCTTCATTTCTCCAGGTCATCTGCAATCATCTGGTACAGTGAGTAAATTCAGGGTAGCTCCCTGCAACAAATATTTCAATAATCTTTTGGTACCATCTAATTTCTTTCAGTTTAGTTTTAAGGGTTTCAATAGACTAGGCCAGCCAGCCACAAATACAAATAATTGAATTTGCTTTGCACTGTTAATCTTGAATGCTTCTTTTCAACAAGGGCCCCAGCAACAGCTGCAACCCCAGGTCCGAATCTGGCCAGCCAGCATTACATTTCTGGGTACCCAGTAACTGCAAGACTGTTAATAAAGGGACTAAACTAATTGTATGTTAAATAAGTTGGTAAAATGCAAAATAATGATCATTTGCCTCCCCTTCCCTGTTCATGGATTAAAGTGATAGGCTATCTACTGAATGTGTTAAAAATGTATGCTGTATTGCCAACTGTCTTTACAGGGGGTTGCAGGACCAGAGATCCTGCTGGTAAGTGAGGCAACTGTGAGCTTGTTATTAATGCTTTTTTGCAACCTGTCTATTGAATACTGCTAAATGTTATTGTCAACATCTAGGTAATTGGTCACTAGGAGGGATTTTGGGGGGTTATGGCTTCCCAGAGGGCTATACTAGTCTAGATAGATACCCACGCAAACCGTACTCTGGGTGGTGGCACCAAACTATTGTGTTTGTTGAGGGTAGGGGAACCTCGGTACTTGTCAATTTGGAACCCAGGCCCCTCAACCTGTTGTTAGGAAGACAGGCAGGGGTAGTAGCCCTTGGAGTAGTGCCACCTAGGGGTTACATGTGGAGACAACTGCACTCACCCAAATGCAGCCACTGCAGATCCCTGTGCATTATACAGTAGTGAGTTTTGCAAGGGATGTCAAGGAGGTAGTGGGCAAATCTGTTGTACATTACATTCAACTTTGCCAGTTCCTTCCCTGACGTTTTGTTGTAGAACATTGTCCCCAAATCTTGCTATAGACATGATCATTCTGGAATCCTTCTTTAAAGTGCCAGAGAAATCTTTAGTGTTTTGTTATTGCTAGGTGTTAGGCTTTTTGTCTGATCTGGCAGACTGTAGTTTCTCTGCTGTGGGAGAAGCTAAAGAGTGTGTAGGGCTCTGTACACTACAGTATCAGCTGGCAGCCAGAGAAAGACACAGAACTGATGGTTGCAAATAGACTTTGGTGCAGTTTATTTATTCCTCATTAATTCTGCAGTATTGATGGTGGCTGATATTTTTTGTAGTGCTTACAGTATTAGCTGCTACAATTTTTTTTTTTGGCTCCCGATCCCCTGCAGGGATCTCATCTCCCACTCGCCACCTCCCTATGCCCAGGCTTACCCCCCTGGGCAGGGCCACCAGGAAGACACCCCTTCCCCAAGGTCACCGGTAACATGCCCTGGTTTACTCCCCAAGGTGGGGCCACAGGAGCTGGCCCCACTCGGTAGATATAGTTGGCAGTGGAGGCAGCGGAGCAGGGCTTCATGCTCAGGGCCAGTATTTTTGTGTGCTGTACAGGGGAGCGGGGACGTGCAATGAGAGCCTGCATCTGCCCGCCTTCCCCAGTAGTACAGCACTGCACAGTGAATTCCCCCAACCTCCACTAGGGGTCTGTAGTGTGCCAGACACACTACCTTCCACCCCCCAAGAGAAGGAGAGCAGTCTCTAGGACACGCAGTCCTTCTCCCCACGGTTGGCCCTCCAACGTCCAAAGTCCGTTCCCAAACCTGGGTCACCGGCATCACAGACAGATGCACTACCTCTGCACCCATGGGCTAGCAACAGCTATATTTTTGCAGTTATGTGAGGGTGAGGTCTTTCTGGACACAGCCCAGTAATAGGCTAAGCCTGCATGAGAGATAAGCACAAACTAGCTATGGATTTCTAAATTTAATTATTTTCAGTCTGGTGAGTGTGAGAAATATGTATAATGTGTGCACACTGCTGCAACAAAAGAGTTTATTTTCTTCAGTGTTACTTGTTAGTACATATCAGGAGATACTGAAGAAGAGCAGTTTAGGCCATGGATGTGGTCATGGGCATTGTAATATGCATTTAATAACTGCTGAAGGAAGGGTGCCCCAGGCTCATCTAGTGTATCTACTGCACAGCCCTTAGTGTTTCAGATGCTACCTTCACTGCCAGTAGTACCATAAGTGCCACTGCAGGTTGGGAAAAGTGTCATTGGAGGGACAAGTAGTGGCGTTGAGAGTCACTATGTTAATAAATCAGCTGCTGAAGTAGCAGGAATGCTAACAGTGGCACCCTAGGATAAGTCACTTGAGCCAGAGTCACAGAAGAGAGTGGAGGAGGAGTCTCAGCAAGAGATGTTGGTGGAGGAGGAGCATGCACAGGAGTAGGAAGTACAGGTGGAGGAACCTCAGCGGGAGATGAAAGGGGAGTAGCATCAGGAGGAGACAGTGCAGGTGGAAGAGTCATAAGAAAATATTGTAGGGGTGGGCAACCCAATGGCCCAGCGGGTAGTGCACTGCTTGCCCATGCTGGGAACCCTTGCAGTGGGAAAGAGAGCTTGTTCCTCCACAGGGGCATGCCTGCAGCATTAGAGGCCAACTGTGGACTGTGCCAACACTGGGGAGTTGAACAAGAAATAAACAGAAACTGGAGTCAGTGAGTGAAGCCTGGCCCATTCCTCAGTCACTGCTGCCAGCCAGGCCCAGTTCTATCTGGATGAGGACACTGGGCAGGGGGAGAACAGACCTCCCCTTCCTGGCCCCACCACAGGGGAGAATCTGTAGGGGATTCACTGCTAGTAAGTTCTGAGGGGAGGCATGTGTCAGTTGGGGGGTTGGCTGGGGCTGACGCAAGGCTGTCTACAAAGGAGAAAAAGCTCTATAGAAAACAAGAAAATATTGTAGGGGGTGTTGTACATACTTTAGTCATCATGCAGCACCAGACTCCAAATCAGAAGAGGTGGAGATGGTGGCTGATAAAGGCAACACTGATGTTGACGATCCAGTGCTTGATATAGACTGGGAGTCAGGCTACTATCCAAATAGTCTGAAATGCAAAAGTCAGCTTCTTTCACCCGCAGCAAGGGCGACTGAGGAGGAGGAGGAAGAGGGGGAGAGTGTTGGTCTGACACGTAAAACTGGATTTAAAAGCATGGGAAAGGGGACAGTGCAGGGCAAGGAAAAGAGATGGTGATAAAGTATGTAAATGAAGAGGAGATGTGGTATGTATGTGAGGGTGTAGAGGGTACAGGGTACATGCTGAGTGCCCCCAGAGACAGACAATAGATAAGCAGCACCCTTCATCCCAAATGCCTTTACTCTGGAATATATATGTCACGGACAAAAATGATGAGAGTGTGGCAATATGCCAAGGTCAAGTGAACTGGGGAAACCTGGGTCACATCTCACTACCACTGGGCAACATAGCCATTTGTAGACCCAACATCATCTCAAGTGGCAGAAGCATCAGAGGTATGAACAACTTGGTCTTACTAGACCTGTTGATGAAGGTCAGGGTGGAGATGAGGAGGAGGAGGAAGTAATCGGTGGTGAGTAGTTGATACAAGATGTCAGCACTGGTACCACCATGACAAGCAGCATGCAAGTGGCATCTAGCACTCCAGTCAGCAAAGAACCACGGTCTGTAACCGGGTGTTTTTCCAAGGAAATAATGTTGCAGTCATCTACTAGACCTGCCATGACTCCAACAAAGAATGTGCCCCATACCCAGTCAAAAGCAACATTCCCTTGAGTGGTCCAGGTTCAACCAACCATCCCACAGACTTTGTTCAAATTCAGTAGATATCCATGTAACCACCTGGTGTTTTGCAAGAGTACTAATACTGCTGTGGTACAAATGTTTGTAGTTGATATGCTACCGCACTCATTTGTTAAAAATGCTGGTTCCATAATCTAATGAGCCATACAATGCCTAAATAAAATGTTCCTCTGGGCACATGTTTTCAACCAAGGCAGTACCTTGGATTGAAAGTCTTACCAGTCATCAGGGCACTGGCATTACAGCGCCTGGTCACTACGGCATCAATTGTCAGATTCGCTGCCCCCTCCCCAAGGTCCGCCCCCCCCCAGAGTTGGTATATTTAGAATAAGGGGGTGTGGGGGGCGCTGCCCCCACATTGGGTGTCCCCTGCAAAAAGAGAGGATGGCTACTTTCTGACTTGGCACCCTAATGACCAGGCACACTACCACAGGTGCTCTGAAGTGGTGGAACTGATTGAAAGTGCATGTCTCACATAGCCCAAGTCATCTGGCAGTGGATACTGCCCACCTAACAACAGATATGTGTAGCAGTTGTCCTAGAGATTCAGCCAATATATGAGCATCAGAGCACACTGGGCTAAGTTTCCCATGTGTATGCTGTGAGGTGATGTCAGTTACCTTCATGATGAATCCCCCCCCCCACTGTTGCACAACAATAGGCCATACTTAGCATGGTCTACATGGATTCTGTCCAGTACAATTCTGCAAACATCTTAGCGTAGCTAAACATTCAACCAGACAAGTGGCTGACATTTCAAGACCTAAAAGCTGGGTTCGTTGCCAATGACAATGGTAGTAATTTCATAAAGGCTAATCATGATGGGTGTTTCTACCATGTGCCATGTTTTGTACACTGCCTTAAAGGGTAACTGTCAACCACCTGAGGCCTCAAAGTGTCTCTAGTTTAAAAAACACATTCTATGATTGGTTATATTCTGTAGGCTGTTGATGTAGCTGGTAGATTCATTTGGAGTCTTTTTTTTCTTTTAAAAAGTGAAAAGCAGAGTTCCCACCATACTGGTGCTACCACACAAAAATATGTTTGTTTACATTCCTTGATCAAATTTCATTACATCTTTCCTGGACTTGGGAACACGTCAAACATAGTCTAGCCACTCAAGATGCAATGGGAGAGGAGACTACCGCATCATGAGTGACTGCACTGTTTGGGGGTGTTCCTAATGTTCAATAAGAGTAGATCAGGCCCAGCCTGTCTGCACATTGGTAGCGCTACTGTTTCCAATACTGGCAACCTGCATTCAGGGACAAGCACAGGCCATCAGGGGCCAGCAGGGTGGAAGAGGGTCAAGTGTCCTAGAGGATGCACTCCTCTTCCAGAAGGGAAGGGGTTGCAGCTCCGCTGCTCTACTGCAGTCTAGGTGACCACAGGTGGCAGTGCAATGGGAGTGGTATCAGGGGGACGCAGGCTGCTGCCACACTAAACATGGTCACATGCATGCACATGCGAACCCATGCCACCAGCATCCTAAAGGGATGCAACCAGGAAAGCAGAAAGCCCTGGCAAGGCAGGATGAATACAGTCTGCAAGCCCCATGCTGGTGATGTAGCTCTCCTCTTACCTGGGACCTGGTCTGTGCAATGCAAGGCCTGGCCCACCATCCCCTGCAGAAAGGGTGAGGCATGTGGAGGATGAACTTGGAAGGTAAGCCCATGAAAAGCTGAGTGAGGGGGATGGGGGAGCTGGTATGAAGGAGATCCTAGCTAGTGAAAGGGGATAAAAAAAGTAGAGTAGATCAAGGATTTGAAACAAAACAAGACTGGGTATAATTACACCATTACATGCATTTCAGTGCTACTTAGAAAGGAAGCAAGTAAGACAACCAGCAACGTCAATGAATTTTTAGTGAAGGTAAGCAATCAGAAAATATGGGTTTTCACCTAGTAATAATATGATGTAAAGCAGATCGACAATGTCCCTATAATTTGATTGAACAGGACTTCCTGAAAGCAGACAGATCCAGAAGCAAATGGTTTGATACCTTTTATTGAACCAACATAGATGTTACAAAAAGAACAAAGTGCTTAAACTTTCGGACTAACAAAGTCCTTCCTCAAAAGCTTATGACAGTTATTCAGAAACTCACATAGTATTAACACCCAGATCATACATAAAAAAAACTGAAATAATTCTCATTGGTTTAAAATACTCATTTAAACCATCATTGAAGTTAGAAACAGTTGAACCAGACCTCACCAATTTGCTATTAACCGAGATGCTTTAAAGGTCAAATGTCATCTCAATAAGATAACAACCTTCACAGCAGAGAATTCAGCTATCATAAATTCTAAATGTCTCAGCATGTGCAGTGAATACAGTCTTAATGAACCATTGGAGCCAATTCTCACTTAAGTACATGTTAAAATCTGATAATATTGTATGTTAAAAACAAACCTATATAACTGAAATGTTCTATATATGGCATTAAGAGGGTTTCAAATAAAGTTAACCTAGTGTGAGCGACTGTTACACACCACTGTACAGTTTAAAACATATATGGAGACATTGTTCCAACTATACACTCAACCAGTTACTATATTCCATAAACCTTAAAACCTTCAGTGTTGTAACAAGATTTTATACAAGGTAATATCAATTATCAGTATAAGTGCCAAATTGGGAAGGGGGGACTGTCAAGGACCCCCCAAGTAAATGAGACTAGGCATCCTGATATGTTCAGAGTTCAAAAATGTGTCAGTATATAATCAAACTACTATATGGACAGAGACAGTCTAAGGACTCTGAATAAAAACCCAATGGAATTAAACCCTACCACCCATGGGTAGATACATAGTGAATATACACTTTCTTCTAACTAGTTATGTGAGCTAAGAGTCCTAACACACCATCATTTACACCAATCACTACAATATATACTCAATGGAATTTAACCAGTCAAGGACCCCCAAGTAGATGAGATCATGCATCCTAATATGTTCAAAGTTCAAAACTGTGACAGTATATAATCATATAGGATTGTGTATGGCTACCGATGTACAACAAGGCTATTCTCCAACTGAGTAGTTACTATGCTGACTGTTGACCTCGAGAGAGCAGATCGAGAGGTCATACAGTCGGCATAGTAAATACAAAGTTGGAGAATAGACTTGTTGTGCATCAGGAGTCATACACCTTTCTATGTAGTGTATAATGAAAAACCTGCACTTTGAGGGCAAGAAAACAGTGGTAATAAATGATAATTTCAACATCACTGCAGTGTTTACATTTATTTTTGTGAGGGTCACAAACTTTTCAATTCGCTGTCAGGGAGGGCATTTGAGGTTGCTATGGAGCAGGCATCAGTCATTTTGATAGGGCAACCTTCGATTGGTTGCTGAACAGGTGTGGGCAGGCTTTAAAAAAAAATATGGTGGCTGAATTCCTCGCTTAGCGAGAAGCAGTGTCCATGAGAAGACTCTCCTGTTACTATTAGTAAGTACTATTTGTATATCTGGTTGATCCCATCTTTTAATTAAATGTGGAACCATCTGGTTGATCCTGCAGTTTGTGAACGTTGGGCGATCGTGTTGCCGCTGCCACCACAGTTATCTGGTTGAGCCTGCCATTCCTGTTGCAGTCCATGTTATGTGACGTCCGTAGTGCAGCAGAATGAAAAGTCGTTCTGCTGTACTATGGATGTCACTACTGCCGCAGAACAACATTTTACAGTTAACTGATTTCAGTAGAGAACAACGTTCCACCATACACTATAAACTACTATATGTATAGTAACAGTCCAAAGACTCTGAATAGAACCACAGTGGAATAACCCCCCTAGAGGAAGATAATAATAACATGTATTTGATTAAGCGCCTTTCGACTTTCAAAGCGCTGTTCAGCATACATAGAATTATCCATGTGTTTTAATGGATTCTAAATAGTTAAACTTTTGGGGATAATGTTGTTCCTCTTGCACTGGGTTAAAAAATAGATGTCACTGTCTAGCTGTGCCAGTTTCTTCTTGATGTTGTGTAACTGCCATATTCTATGGTGAATTCTGGTATCTTCCATGATAACATACAGATTCAGTTTTTGCCATATTGGTCCTTGTAAGAACAGATCCAGAAGCAAATGGTTTGATACCTTTTATTGGACCTGTTCTTACAATTTGTTCTTTTTGTAAAATCTACAAAAAGAACAAATTGCTTAAGCTTTCAGACTAAAAAAGCCCTTCCTCAGAAGCTTATGACCGTTATTCAGAAACTCACATACTATTAACACCCAGATCATGCATAAAAAATAGAAATAATTCTCATTGGTTTAAAATACTCATTTAAACCATCACTGAAGTTAGAAACAGTTGAACCAGACCTCACCAGACAGAAACTGACAGCATGGTGGTCATCGCCCACCAGATATGTGGACATTTCAGTCATTCCACAAGGACCAGGCAGCAGCTGAGGAAACTCCAGATCAAAAATAGGATTCCTTAAAGAGCTACTGACACCTCAAAGAAAACTTTCAAAAGCTTAATAATTAGGTAAGATTCTGCCAGCATTCCATTTATATTTTTTATAGTTCTCCTCCCCATTATTTATTACTTAGGACATTTGCATGAATATATGATTTTTATCCCTTAGAGTTTCTTTAGAATCCATCTGCTTCTATAGCTTACTCCCTACTTCAAGTCATAATCCACTGTTGTGACATCACAAATTGTTGTCATGGTAGTAATTGTGATGTCACAAGCAGTGCTCTGTGACTTCAGGTAGGGAGAAAGCAGCATGAGTAGACAAACTCTTTAGGAACAAAGATCCTGTTTTCATACAGATGACCTCAGTAATAAATATTGGGGAGCAGTACTACAGCACTAATGGGAAATGCAAGCTGAACTGTATCTAAATATCAGATTTTGTTAAAGATGTCTTGATCGTGTCACCAGCTCTTTAGCACTGCCTGAATCAGAAAGTGTCCACAAAGTGGAATTCATCTTGTACATGCTTGAATGACTGAGCAATACAAAGCTCTCACGGACTGCACCACAATGCGCATCCCTCTCCTTCACTCCGCCTCAAAGGAGGAGGATGGACAACCTCGTTCAGGTCCTGCAGCCCTTCAAACATTCCACCCAAGCTGTAAGTGCAGAAAATGCAAGCACCAGACAGCCAATACCACTGTTTTGGGGGGCATTAGAGAGCCATCTTCCAGGCAGGCAGCATCTCCTATTAGCTCTTCATCACAGAACAGTGAATTACTGAAGTAACTCGAATAAAAATGATCTAAAGCACTCAAAAGTGTGAGAATCACACTCTATAGAACTTCTTGAGCAGATTGACACCAGTATTGTGATGGGGCATCCAAAAACACAGCAGCCAGAACCATCTAAACAGCAGCCACATAACTCATCTAAGGCCACAGACATAGTGGAAAGCACCAAAGCATGTAACCTTAACATTGCGACTGAGCCACCATGGCAAGCTATGTTGGAATCCATGCTGACTATGGA
Source organism: Neoceratodus forsteri (assembly GCA_016271365.2). NCBI lineage: Eukaryota > Metazoa > Chordata > Ceratodontiformes > Ceratodontidae > Neoceratodus > Neoceratodus forsteri. The sequence goes on from CM057451.1 coordinate 767,864,641, forward strand.
CGCCAAAATTGAAAGAACACTACAAAAACTGGATTCGCACGACACTGCTATTCAGCAATTAAAAGGATCAAAGGAAGAATATGACACAGTCCATGAAGGCACTTACAGCAGTCAACGTCTTAATGAAGGAAAACTCCCAACTGCGAGGAAGAATTGAGGCCATGGAGAATGAAATCAGAGCCGGGAATGTCCATCTGCTTGTAGTCCCCGAAGGAGCTGAGGGTACCACAGCGTTGGAATTTCTGAGGCAGTGGTTGCAACAGACGGTCATCGTCTCGAAAAACTTTGATTGGGGAGATCTCAAAAAAGCATACAGAGAGTGCCCAAGAGTAAAATCTATCAATCAATCAATCAATCATGGTTTATTTCTATTGCGCTTTTCAAATACCAAAGTGCAGCACATAAAAGATACATCAATAATAAATAATAATTAATATATAACACAATTAAAAGGCAGCAAAAAAGGGGGCTAATCAAAGGCTAAAGTAAACAAAAAACCTTTCAATGAAATATGAAAGAGTCTGTGGGCAATATTCTCTAATCAAAGAATTTCCACAGGGTTGGAGCCACAAAGAAAAAAGCTCTGGCCCCAGAAGATTGAAGATGAACCCTGGGAATCTCCAGCAATCCCTCATCGGCGGAGCGGAGTGGGCAGAGAGAGCAGTAAGGCCACAAGAGATCTTGCAAGTAGTACGGTCCCTAACCATGTAGGGTCTTATAGGTCAGCAATGCGACCTTGAAGGTGATCCTCCAATGTACCGGCAGCCAGTGCAGTTCACGCAGAACAGGTGTGATGTGGCAAGATCTAGATAGCCCAGTCAGCAACCTGACTGCAGCGTTCTCCACCAGCTGCAGGTGGCAGAGGTCCACCCCTGGCAACGCTAGATATATGTAACCCCTACCCAGTCTACCATTTGTTTCTGACAGCAATACCAGGTGGGCTGGGTTCGGGGAGGAATAGGTCACTCGGCACAAAAGCTAGGTTTGGCTACTCTGCACAGGAGCACCCAAGTAACTCCGAACACAGGAAGCAATAACTGTAATGTCCAATACCAGAAGTGGGATTCTAAAGTGTGGCTTTTATTCACATCCAAACAGAATAAACAAAGCATAGATGGACCCCCATGGGGCTACACTCCTGGTAATACAGATTAAAAGAGACCAGAACACTTCCTCAACACTTTAGCCCTCAGGCTCTGAACCCACTGGGCACACAGCCTGGACTTGCATGCTGCTTTGGGTTACACAGCCCGAACTTGTACACAGTTCTGGGTTTTTCCTGGCTCGGCTCCCTTGCCAGCCACTTGGACACCTTCCATACTTCATGGAAACATTTTCTGGTGGCTCCCTAAACCACATAAGAGCACCTCAGCTCCATCAGGGAATCTTCCTTTCAATCCCACATCTGGGTACTTTCCTCAGGCACTGGCCAAGTACCTGAGAGAAAGTAAAAGGTGTCTCAGAGCAAATCCGTAGAGGTGAATTTGGTTACTACTGATGGGGGCTTTCCCACCTCTCACTCCCACAATTCATTCCCGGCCATTTCTCTGTACAGTAAACACTTCATCCTGTAAAGCTTTGCAATGTAGATTCTTGCTAAATGTATTTCACATTCCATCTACTGGTCTTGTTCTCATTTGTGCTGGACTTGAACTTACTTTTAAGTGGCATTGTCCATTACTCTAGACCCCCCACTGAGTTAAGCAGTCCAATCCCCAAATTCCTTCACTCTTTGTGCTGGACTTGAACATATTTGAATTAAGTGGCATTGTCCATTACTCTAGACCTCCCACAGATTAAGCAGTCCAATCCCCACTTTCCAACTGTACTTGGCTGTCTTTCCTGACCCCACAGTAACAATCCCTTTAGTTTCCTTCTGTTCAGGTGAAAACACTTGGCCCTTTTTCAGAGCAAACTCACCCTTTGGTTGCAGGTGAACCACAGGCGTTTCCTCCACAAGGAATCTTCCTCTCAGAGCTTCCGGTGCCTCAGCACAAGTTGAACAGGCAGTTTCTTTCCCTTAGCCGGACCCAGGGGGGTTGCCCCTGGAAAACAGGCAAACACCTTCCCCCATCCCCTCAGGGATGGGGCTACTGAACCATTGAAAGCGGTCTCCACCACTTCAATTACCAGTTCCTGTGTTCCTCTTCAGGTGGAAACACACACCTTCCAAAAGTAGCTCTAAAACAGAGCTTAAAGCTCTGAGAGCCTGCACACACACTGCTGCACTACAGTCTCTCTCTAAGACTGCACACAGACAGGCTTCAAATTCCCCAACGTTCTACTCTAACCTCCAACTGCAACATTCCAGTGTGGCTTATGCAGCTGCGAAAGTTCTATTATGATGTCATCCCTCAGTCTCAGCTGAGACTGAGAACAGAGTGAGACAGTGTGAAATCCATTTAACTGGAGTTTCACAATCTGCTTTCCCTGCCTACCACTAGGTCTTACTGGGATTCTAGTAACCCCGGGTAACGGGGGGGGTTACATATAGAGCATTGCAGTAATCTAGACGCGAGGAAACAAAGGCGTAAACCAGTACTGGAAGGTCATCGTGTGGAACAAGGTGCTTTATCTAGGCTATATTCCTCAGATGGTAAAAAGAGGACTTGACAACGGCCGACACATGAAACTTAAGCGTCAGCTCGCAGTCAAGTATTATGCCCAGATTCCACACCTGCTCTGAAGATCTCAACTGGTTGCTCCCTAGCACAAAGCCAGAGGGAAATCCAGGCGTCAGCTTCTCTACACAATGACCAGGGTCCACCACCAGCACTTCAATCTTATCCGGATTTAGCCTCAGCCAGTTGGCACTCATCCAGTCCTGAATCTCAGCGAGGCAGTTGTTAAAGACCGTAAGGGTGTCATTTTGTTTGGGTACAAAGGACATATAGAGCTGAGTATCAATCTGCATGGCAGTGAAAACTCAGCCCATAACGCCTTATAATGTCTCCCAATGGTAGCATATACACAGTGAACAACATGGGAGAGAGCACAGAACCCTGCGGCACCCCACAGGACAGTGCAAAGGGAGCAGAGGAAAAAATTCCTGATACTACCCTCTGAAATCTGCCTGTGAGGAAGGAATGAAACCATCTAAGGACAGTCCCTGACAGACCGCAGATCAGCTGCAGGCGTTCTAGCAATATCTCATGGTCCACAGTGTCAAATGCAGCAGAGAGATCAAGGAGGACCAAGATCGAATGGCTCCTCCGATCTCTCGCGGTTGGGAGATCATTAAGTACCCGAACTAACGCCATCTCGGTACTATGCCTCTTTCTGAAACCAGACTGGAGAGAATCATAGATGCCAAGGGTGGGAAGAAAGTCATCAAGTTGCAGTGCGACTACTTTCTCAATAACCTTACCCAAAAAGGGTAGATTAGAGATCGGTCTGTAGTTTGTGAGACAGTCCGGGTCAAGGGAAGATTGCTTCAAAAGGGGTGTCACGACAGCCTCTTTCAAGGACCCTGGAAACACCCCTTGATCCAATGAGCACCGGACAATCTCGACAAGGACTGGTCCGATCACATCCGCACAACCTATAAGGAGGCACGTGGGACCAGGATCCAAGCTACAGCAAGTCGGCTGCAAACTCTGGACAATCTTCATGACATCTGTGATTGCCGGCCGGTCGAAATCCATCCAGACAGACCGAGGGCCTGTAACTACGCATCAATCTCTGCTGTGCTCATTTGAACGCGTCCTGCAGATGTCAGATCTGATCGTTGACACCTTATCATCAAAGAACCTAGCAAACTCCTCACACTTTAATTGTGACAAAGCTCTCCGGCCCTGCAGACAGGCTGGATTGCACAGCCTATTGACAGTCCGGAAGAGCAGAGCTGGTCGATTCCTTGATGCAGCAATCTCCCTGGACAGGAACTCTGCCTTCTTACAGGAGATTTCTGATTGATAGCCCAAATAATGGGCAATCAATCTAAGCCTGTCACTAGACTTCCGCCAGCCATGTTCCAATCTTCGCCCCACTCTCTTCAACTCCCTCAGAGCCCCATCAAACCAAGGGGACCAAGGGAAAAGAGAGGGGGCAAACGCGGACAGGAGCTATGGAATCCAATGCCCTCAGCACCACACTATTATAGTGATTTACTAAGGCATTTGGATCCAAGTACTTCATAGGCCAACTCGATAGGTCCAGCACTGCCATCAGACCTTCGGAGGTAACACCTCTTAAACAGCAGTACTGGACCATCTCCAAAGGGGCAGGTCTCAAAGGGGGGGGCCATAAAATTGAACCTTATGGAGTGATGGTTGGACCACCCGACTGGTTCCACCACCAATCCAGAGATCTCCATCCCCAGGGTGAACACCAGATCCGGTGAATGACCCTGAATATGGGTAGCAGCGGTAGCAACCTGTGTGAAGCCCAACAAGTTCATTAGTTGGAGGAAGTTTTGACCAAAATGTGAGAGTTCATCATCGATCCAGGCATTGAAGTCTCCCAGGGCTAACCACCTGGAGGGCTCCAACACCAGGTCGACAATGAAGTCCACTACTTCCTGGATAAAAACGTTCTGATCACCGGATGATGGTAGATGAGTAGAATTCTACAGCCAACACCTGCTCCCATGACACATTCAAAGGATCTGGGGGACACCACTGGAACCTACACAAGGTGCAATTCTGATCTAAAACAGATAGCGACCCCCCCCGATCCAATCTCGGGCGGTGTACCACCAAGTACCCGGCTGGAACAGCTGATGCCAAAATGGGGCCAGCATTCTCATCCAGCCAGGTCTCGGTGATGTATGCCAGGTCAGATGACTCAACAAGATCAGCAATTATTGCTGTCTTGTTTTTTATAGACCTAGCATTACATAACACCACCTGAGTTGGATGAGAGGCCTTTGAGGAGCGAGCCACTTGCCCACCATCAGTGGAGCCCTTGGGTATGGGAACCAAGCATTGGGAACCCCTGTCCTGGACCCATTTCACCCCAGGGTGCCTCCCTAGCCCAACCACCCTAATCCACCCCCTAAGCTCCTCCCCCCAGCTGGGGGACCCACCTCCCCCTCAGCCTCCTCCGAGCAATTCCCAGGGCCCGACAACGCTGATAGACCTCAGGCCACAATGAGGGGCAATTGAAGGGGCGCAGGTCCCTCAGCCTAGAGGGGGAGTAGTGCCTGCCCACAGAACCTCGAACCCAACACATGCTGTCAGGAATATTCCTATAACCAGTCAGCAGCAATTTAAATGCACCATAAATGCAATAACTTGTGAATAAAAAACTCCATCTGATAATACTAGAGGAAGAAAGAAACCCCTACCCACCCAACCCAAAACCCCAAAACCCTTAAATACTAAATCAGGTCCCAATATAAATACAAGGAACAGTTTTTTGGGAAAAGAGGGAACCAGGCCTCCAAGCAAAGAGCTCGTTGGAGAGGATACAGAAACTGCAGTCAGGCTAAACAGAAATTAAGCACCATCTTCTTTCCCCCAGGTCCTCTCACAACCAGGGGCTAAGTAAATTCAGCAAGGGACTCTCACTCCCAATGAAAAGTACAAGAATCTGAACCAAAGTATTTGTCAGCCTCTCAAACCCTCTCATGATAAGACAGGTAAAACAAACCAAGCAGAAAATAAAATGGATTGTCTGACCGTGATCCGGCAAATGGGTTTAGTAAAAATCCTCGTCATTGGTGTCAACCATATCATTCCGCTCCAGCCCTCAGCAAACCTGATCCCTGAAATTCCCAACCAGGAGCCAGGAGAAAGGAACCATGACCCCCACCATGAAACTTCACAGGGCCGACCTACCGGACTGCCCTGTAGAGAAACTAGAGGGCATGCAGCCTAATCCCCTGGCTACCCATGGGAATCAGGCCGAAGTCCTCCATGTAGCCGTGCACCCCACCCCCTAGCACACCCGATGGGTCAGGTCAACAGTTTGCAAGCACAATAAAGTCTGTCCTCCTATACATCCAGTACATTTCCCACTGGAGAAAGACCTTAATCCATAGGAGACAGGATCAGAGAAAGTCCATCCGCCACAAAATGGTAGCGAAAACAGTTTAGAGCGCTTTCCAATGTCCACAATTCCACAAGCCGCTTCCCATGATTCCAAATTCCTCTGGCCAGGCCGACTGAATAAACAACTCACCAAACAAAATAAAAAATGAAATTCCACTCTGAGAAACCAGCGCCAACAGCCCCCCAAATACACGTCTACAGCAAGAATGTCCATGCATCGGCCCCTGGGGTGTCGAGCAATCAAACAGGGCGTTACAAGCCCAATCTCAATTCTCTGCTTACTCAAATTTATCTGTGAGCCTATCTCGTAATTGGGCCCACAGAACTCGCAGAGAAATTCCCAAGACACAGAGGGACAACGCAACAGTACAACAGCAACGTCAACAGCCTACATCTCCCACCCAACCCTGGACTATCCTATTAAGGACTTTGGGCTCAGAGGTGTGGGATGTTTTGATCCAAGTGGCAAGAGCAGTATACCCAATCAGCATCAATGGAGAGGACATTAAACTGTATCTAGAACTCTCATATCAAACCAGGGCTCATTGTAAACAGTTTGACACCACGAGACAATGACTCAGAGCCCTGGGAATCATACACTCTTTTTAGTTCCAAGCCAGGCTGAGGATCGTATACAGAGGCAAAACCTAGCAATTTAATGATCCCAAGGATGCCGGTGGGGGATAGAAAAAGCGGAGACTGAGTTCGCAAAAAATCAGAGGATTCCAAAGATGAGTGGCTGTGTTCTTTGAATTTGGTGTGGACTGTTATTAAATTACACAATTTTGAGTGTGCTTAAACCCCTGTATACTAACTTTTGTTTAGTTTAATTATGTGGTATCTTTCATGGTGTTTATTTTGAGCATGTCTTTTTTATTCAGAAGGAGGGGTGGAATTCACGTAGCAAGAGGCTTCATAGCTATGTGCCTTAAGTGTTACATTTGTGTTCATGCGGTCCTGGTGGTTTGACCGCCATTTTGTTTTTTGCTTTTTTGAAATCTCTATTTATCCACCCCAATCTCCGCAGGCTCTGCATCATCAGGAGCACCCATGAAGTCTTCCCCCACTTCAGCCATCCTACCTGAGTTCTCCGGTCTACCCCCATGGAGCTGCAGTTCTCCCACCCCCGGCAGGGATAAGGTGGGGCGGGCTTACACCTCAAATAATTCTGGTTTCATTTGGGGACCACAGGACCAGGCAGTTGGGAGCAATTAGCGGTCTGCTTCTGTGCTCTGTCTTCCCAGAGCCTTGAGAATGATTTTCCCTTTTTCTTAGGGCAGTGACACGTACCCAGATGCCATGGCATCACTGCCGATGTCACCACTCCCTATCCCCTAGACATCAGCTCTGCACTTGCCGTGCCTCTGACTTCTGCCAGAGGCCAGTCAAGCATCAAGCGCAGACCCCCCCACCTCCCAAGAGAGGAGAGCTGTCCTCCAGATGCTCAATCCTCTTCTTCCCCTGCCAACCCCCGACGGCCCGGGCTTATTCCCAAACTCGGGTCACCAGCATGGCATGAGGTGTGGCATCCAGTGCCTCAACCCTCAGTGCCACCAGGCCAGCCATGACCAACATTTTGGAAAGCCGTCTTGCCTCAAGTTTACAGCTCAACAGTAATAGGCATAGATACCAGATGCAAAGTATGATCATCAGTGCAGTTTTAAATAGTTGTTTGAGGTTTGCATGTTAAAGGTTATTTTAATATGATGCTTTGTGAGACTGGAGCTAAATATGAGGTAATATTTTTTCTTCCTCAGGGTTATTCCCTGTTATGATAAAAGGTTTAAATAGCAGTTCCTCGGGATTGCTTTGATCCTACTTGTTTATTCTTCCTCAGTAAATACCTAAAACCATTGAAGAGGCTGGCAGATTGCTGGTAACATTATTTGGGGTATAGAAGTTCATGAATCTCCCCCATATTCCTGCTGTAAAGGATTACAAGGAGAGCAATTGTGGGTGTCACCAATTTTTTGGAGTAATAATGTCTGTGTAGGCATGGTTTGCAATATACTACTGCCTTGTATGAGTGTATTGATATTAATTGATGTTTTTATCAGAAATGAATAAACATGAAGTTAAAAAAAAATACCACTGCTTCAGGTGTTGCAACAGGCTCTGGCGAACACTGAAGAGCAGTTGAACTGAATGTCAACATGACTGGCTGTGATCTGTTGGAGGAGATGCTGGAACATGTGACAAGAGATGGGAGGTTATGCAGCACATTGTAGTCCAAGTCCTATGTGTTATAACCATGCTTGATCCATGGTACAAACGTATAATGGTGCCTCTTCTTGAGGAATGCAAGGCAGTGCTGGATAAGTACAACTTGGTGTTGGCATGGCTACTGTACACAAGTACTGTGACAAATCAGTAACAATCCAAGAAAAGTGAACATCACCTAGGGCAACCAGCCCCAATAGAGGCAGTGTCTGCAATATCAGCAAGTTCCTCCACAAAACCCTCATCCTCTTCAGCAACACCTTCTTTGTTTATTTATTTATTGAAATCTTGGATTACAACCTTTGAGCTGGAAGCCTGTTTACAAAGGTTCCACGTCATGACAAAACAGGGATACAGCAGTTAAATTATACAAGTCAAAACAGTGTTAACAAAGAAAATAAACAGGCAATTCAGATACAGCCATCTAACTTGTAGGATTATAAAAGTACAGATATTATGCAGCAACAAAATCACGTGTAACATAAGTGCACTAATAATGCAAGGCAGGAGAAGAAAAGAGGACCATGGATGTGAAGGGACTGGTAGCAGGGGGTGAGGGGAGGAGAGGGATAGTAAAGGAAGGACTAAGAGAAGGGATGAGGGGAGGACTGGACCAGCTAAGTAGGCCTTGTCAAAATGTAGCAGATGAGGGGAGTAGATGGGGGGAGTAAGGGGGATGGGGAGGGGCATGTAGGTCTGGATGGTGGGGGGGGAAATGTAGGGACATGGCTGGGGAAACTGAGGGAGGCATTGAGAGAAATATGAAAGTGGGGGAATGTGGGAGGGGGAAGTGGAGGTGTTGATAGGTGCTTGAGCAGATTAAAGGCAGCAGTCACAACAGCTTAGGGTTGCAAGATAGTCACGAAGCTTAGCTTTGAATGGGCCAAGTTTAGTACTGGATAGCATGTCCTCGCTGAGAGAGTTCAGCCAGAGGGTAGCATGATATAAGAAGGAGTGCTGGCCTTGGGTGGTGCAGTGGAAAGGGACTTTTAAGGTCAGGATGTTGGACCTCCTAGTGATGTGGGTATTGTCGGTGTGGGAGAAAAGGCTTTGAACACCAGGAGATGCAAGCCCTAGGATAGACGTTTTAGCTAGAAGGCATACCTGGTACCAAATTCTACAGTACATGTTTAGCCCCCTGACTGAGAATAGAGGTCACAGGTATGTGTTAGGTGGGGAGCATCAAAGACAAGCCGGCAGGCTTTGTTGAGGGCCACTTTGACCCTCTTGAGGGTTGTATCAGTGGCAGCACCATACACTACCAGTCCCTAATCAATCATAGATAGGACAGAACTGGTAACAGCTAGGTTTCAGGCACCATCTCTTAGGCATTGCTTGTGCCTAAATAGTTTGCCAATCCTAGCACTGGCTGCTTTAGCTACTAGGTCAATGTGAAGAGTGAAAAAGAAAGGGAACTATCCAAGATGACCCCGTGGCATTTGAAACTCTGAACCATTTCAGGGGGTGCATTTTGAGAGTTCACTAGGTGCAGTTGGTAGGATTTGTGCTGGTTATAGAGGGAGGCAAACAGCATAGTTTTTTTTTTTTGCAATTTAATAGGCGCTTAGAGTTGATGAACCAGGACTCAGCGGCAGCGAAATTAAGTTGCATCTGTTTTTCCAACATTACTGGGTCCGATTGGCTGGAAAAAAGCTCCGCATCATCATCAGCATAGAGGAGGACCTCATCCAGACATTCTTGGGGAGGTGGTTCAAGAACAGGCTGAAAAGCATGGGGCCCAGAATTGATCCCTGGGGTATCCCTGTAATTACAGCCTGACTTTCAGAGAGGATGTCAGCAATTTTCACTTGTGTTCTCTCAGAGAAATAACTCCTAAACCAACATACAGTTTTGGGGGAGAGTCCCAAGTGGGTTAACCAGTCCAGTAGGAGTTCATGGTTGACTGTGTTGAAGGCCTTGGTGAGGTCGATTTAAGTCACCTCCACCAACTGGCCCAAGTCAAGAGTATTGTGGATGTAGCCTGTGAACTCCACCTTCTACCTCCAAAGTGGGTCCACAAAAACTAGCCAACAGCTGCAATTCTCTGTGGTCTGTTCTTTCCGAAGTGGGAGCTGCCACCAAAAAAAGTAGTACAGTCCCAGCAAGAAATCCCTGTGTCTGCAGCCACTCTGGTGCAGGCATATACGAATGACCCAGAACAGCTAGGAGTTGAAGGTTGCCCCACTGTATTGCAAGTCAAAGACTGAGGTGTGGCCTACACCGGCTGCTATTGCAATTTGCTGTTTGTCCTGCCCAATAGCTAGTGTGAGGTCTGAGAGGGTGCTGATTGCAGCTGGGGCAATAGTCACTTAATGGAAAACATGCCTGTCCAACCATAGTGTTGAAATTCTGCTTCATCAAAATGAATACACACCACATTCCATCTTTGACCTAGGTTCTGTGACTTTCTGCTCTGGGGGCTCTGCAGCCCCATCTCCATCTGCTGTAGATCCAGATGAGCCACCTGCTCCTCCCTCAGCCTCTCATGATAGACAAAGAGCTGCAGACACAAAAGAGAAAGATTACATCAACAAGACACTGGCACAGTGAGAAGCCAGTCAGAAAAGACTTGCCTGCTTCTGTTGGAAGCTGAGAAACTTGCTACACTGCAGAGAACAAACTAGAACGCATTTGAGGAACTGGGAACTTGGTAAAACATAATATTGTTGGGGACTTGTTGGAAAGGTAAGCTACGCTTTCTACAGAAAGTTTAATTTTTTTCTTATTGGCATTAAGAAGAGAATTGCAGGATTCCATTAAAGTGTAGTAATTTTATAACCAGAGGGGGTGAAATACAACTGAAGTTGCTTGATTCCTGTGCTAGACACCTAGGATTTGGAAGGATATTTGTGCAACATTTTAGAAGTGTCTTGCTGGCTGAGCAGTGAGTTCGTTTTCATCCCTGGACTCAGTAGAGTGGTTTGTGTAGGAGCGGTGGTCTAGCAAATTGTGGTGTTGGTTGACTTACTATAAAGGGCAGTACTCACCAGGGTGGTGGAGCAGTGGTGTAATTGATTGTTTCTAACAGTCACCAGTGGTTGTGGCCTACCCACCACCCTTCCCTCACCCTGCCCACCCCAGGCATGGCATTTCCTTTATAGCCAAGGTTCTGACATCACTTCCTCAACAGATCTTGGGGCAGAACTGTCATATTCTTAATTACCCAGCACAGTGCATAAAGGGTAAGTACACACCAAAAAAAATCATATATTACTCATTGTATATCATAAAGAAGAGGGCATGTGGGGAGTGGTGCAATGCACTGGCTGTGGGGCAGCAATTTTCCAGGAGACATTCTGGAACCTGCATTGCTGCTGCCCTATTTGCAGCAACTAGTCTGAGGAGGCGCCCACCTCAGGCTGAACTGGCAAGGACTAGCAGGCCTTCCCACCCAAAGAGCACCAGTTCCACAACCACTGCCTCAGATGTTGCCATGTGTGAAGAGCAGATGGACCACAGTAGGTTCTGGGAGGATGAGGGTGGTGGAACAGAGGCGTAGCCCCTGAGTTGTACCTCTACACAAATCATATGTCAGTCTGGCAAATCAAGGTTCCTCTATGAAGACACCCTCAGTGGAGACCAAGAAGAATGCTGGAGACATCCACAAGGGAGAACCACAAAAGAGTGGCAAGGGACACCACAGGGGAAAGAAACAGCTTCTGATAGGGGACTCAGTTGTTAGGGGTGTAGACCTGGGGAAGGGGGAGGAGAGGGAAGTAAGGGCCTCTCTGGTGCCATGGCTTGGAGGGACAGGAAGCAAATCCTCAGGATTGCAGAAGCAGCATCACAGGAGAGGGAACTAGATATCATTATCCACCTCGGGACAAATGACCTAGCTAGGCATGAGATCAGTGCAGTGCAGGGTGAATTTGTGGAGTTGGGGATGGGCCTCAGACAGGTAGCAAGCACGGTAACCTTCTCAGAGGTGCTGCCAGTCTATGGCAGGGGTAAGGCTAGGGTACTGCACACCATGCAGTTTAATGAATGGTTGCAAAACTGGTGCAGAGCACAGGGCTTTGGCTTCATTGGAGACTGGGGGTCCACCTGGAGAGATGACGGTCTATACTGGCATGATGGTCTGCTTCTGTCCAGGAAGGGAAACACGCTCCTAGGTGTCAGGTTTAAAGGCTTCCTTGGCAAGCTTTTAAACTAGCCAAGGGGGGAGGTGCTGATAGGAAACAGGAAAGTTCAAGCCTCCCCCCACAAAACATGGCAGGTAATAGGGTAAACACTGAGGTACAGAGCTTGACAGAGGGCAGGACAGGTGTAAATGGAAAAATAGACAAGGGCAATAAGAGCAGGGATGGGGTAAAAAAGGATAAAGCCAACATTAAATGGAGGGCAATGAGTACCAATGCCCGTAGTCTTGGAAACAAGCTTCCAGAGCTAGTAGCCCTGATGGAAGAGGAACACTTTGAAACTGTGGCAGTCACAGAAACATGGTACACGGAGAACCATGACTGGGATGTCAACATACCAGGGTACACAATCTACAGAAGGGACAGGGAGGGTAAAAGAGGAGGTGGAGTAGCTCTCTATACAAGGGAAGGGATCAAAGCTACAGAACTAAAAAGTAAAGGGGGAGGACAAGAGGCACTCTGGGTCACCTTGGAGATAGGGAATGGTATCACAATTTGCACAGGGGTTGTATACAGACTCCCAGTATCAAGTGGAGGAAATGGACAAGAACATGATAGAGGGCATTCTCAAAATGGCTGAAAAAGGGGGGATACTGTTGATGGGGGACCTGAATATGCCAGATGTTAACTGGACGACATGGACTGCTGCCACATCCAAGAGCAGGGTCATTCTCGATGCCCTACGGGGGCATGCCTTAGACAGCTAGTGGTGGAACCCACTCGGGAGGGAGAAATATTAGACCTGGTACTCTCAAATGGAGAGAGGATCACAAATTTAGAAGTTAGTAGACATCTGGGAACAAGCGACCACTGCACAGTGTGCTTCACAATAAACACAACCATGGAGACAAGCCATACAAAGACAAGGATACTGGACTTTAGAAGGGCTGACTTTGGCATAATGGGTGAATACCTGAGGAATGCATTAGCAAATGGCCAGAAAGAAGGGGGTGGAAGAACAATGGCGAAAAATCAAAACTGCCATCATGGAGGCAACAAGCCTTTGTGTGAAACAAATTAAGAAAACAAGCCAGAATAAAAAACCACTATGGTTCTCAAAAGAGGTGTCAGGGAAGGCTAAGGAGAAAAAGGCTGCATTCAAAAAGTATAAGGAATCACAGAAGGAGCACGACAGGGAACTGTATCAAGTAAAGCAGAAAGAAGTGGGGAAGGCAGTCAGAAAAGCAAAGGCCCAAACCAAGGAAAAGATAGCCAACTCAGTTAAGAAGGGGGATAAAACCTTTTATAGGTACATTAGGGAGCATAGAAAGGTTAATAATAATAATAATAATAATTTTATTTTTAAAGCGCCTTTCAGATTTCAAAGCGCTGTACAATCATACAAAAATACAATCCATACAGTTATCATTATAATACAACATAAGACACTCATAAAACCACAATTTTATAATCAGATCGCATTATACTATAAAAAGACCATGTGATACAGATGGGTTTTAAGGCCACTCTTAAATTCCCCCAGGGAGGTGCACTGCCGTAACCGACGGGGTAGAGAATTCCAGAGAGTGGGAGCAGCATAAGAAAAGGCTCTACAGCCAGATGAATTTAAACACACTCTCGGAATCTCTAGCAACCCCTCGTCGGCCGAGTGGAGTAATCAGCCAGGGCAGTAAGATACGAGAAGGTCTTTCAGATAAGCTGGACCCTGATCATGTAGGGCTTTAAAAGTCAATAAACAGACTTTAAAGGTGATCCGCCACCGAACCGGAAGCCAGTGCAGTTCGCGCAGCACCGGGATAATAGCAATAAGAACCTGCTGGTTCCTCCAAACCGGCTGCAGCGGTCTGCACTAGCTGAAGGCGGTGGATTTCAACCCCAGAAAGCCCAAAATACAGGGAGTTGCAGTAGTCCAGATGAGAGGACACAAAGACGTGGACCAACATAGGTAACATGTCAGACGGAACAAGGTGTTTCACTCTAGCGATATTCCTAAGATGGTAAAAAGAAGTCTTGACGACTGCTGACACCTGCGAATGCAGTGTCACCCTGTCATCCAAGATAACCCCTAGGTTACGCACCTGTTCAGAGGTCAGACATGAAACACCCCCAAGAAAAATTCCTGACGGTGCAACAACAGGCGACCCCTCTATCCGACAGCCTGGGTCCACCACCAAAACCTCCGTCTTTTCTGTGTTCAACTTCAGCCAGCTAGAATCCATCCAACCCTGGATTTCTCTCAGACAGCTGTTAAACACTGAGGTAGCTCTATCCTGGTCAGGAGCAAAAGACAGGTATAGCTGGGTATCATCTGCATAGCAATGAAACCTCAGCTCATACCGTCTTATAATGTCTCCGAGGGGCAGCATATACACCGCAACTAACATGGGAGACAGCACAGAACCCTGAGGCACCCACATAACAAAGTATAGGGCCAGAAAAAAGCCCCGACACAACCCTTTGTGATCTCCCAGTGAGGAATGAGGTAAACCATCGAAGGACGGTTCCCGATATTCCACAAATCTGCCTCAGGCTTGCTAGCAACACCACGTGATCCACGATGACAAAAGCTGACGAGAGATCAAGAAGAACTAAGATAGGATGTCTCTTCTGGTCTCTCGCCCTCAAAAGATCATTAAGCACCCGAACCAGCGCAGACTCAGTGCTGTGTCTTTTACGAAAACCCGATTGGAAGGGTTCGTAGATGCCATGGATGGCTAAGTGGTTCTCCAATTGGGATGCCACTACTTTCTCAATCACCTTCCCAATAAAGGGAAGGTTTGAGATAGGTCTGTAGTTCATAAACAGTCGGGTCCAAGGTAGTTTTTCAAGAGGGGTGTCACCACCGCCTCTTTCAGGGAGCTAGAAACTCACCTGATTCAAGGAGCACCAGACTATTTGCACAAGGATTGGGCCGATGATGTCACAACAACCCAATATTAGGGAAGTCGGCCCAGGATCCAAACTACAGCTCGTAGGGCGCACACCATGGATAATCCTCATGACATCCACAAAGTCTGGCCTGCTGAAGGAACACCAGGAAGACAGAGGTACTGTGAACTCATGCTGTTCAACGGCATCCCCCTGAGAAGCCACCGGACGCAAATCCATCCTGATGTCAGCCACCTTATTAGCAAAGAATCAAGTGAGCTCCTCGCACTCTAATTGCAAAAAAGCTTTCCAAACTTGAAGACAGGCTGGGTTGCACAGCCTGTCCACAGTTCGAAAAAGCTGAGCCAGTTGATTCCTGGCTACTGCAATCTCCCTGGACAGGAATTCTGCCTTCTTATGGGAGAGTGCAGATTGATAGACAGAATAATGGTCCATCGATCTAAGGCAGTTGGCATCAAGGGTGGCTCTGCGCCAGCAGCATTCTAATCTTCGCCCCTGTCTCCTCAGGGGTGGGGAAAATAATGGAATCACTTCTGACAGAAAGAATTGTTCAGTACCTAGAGGCCAGCAGGGCAGAGGACCCAAAGCAGCATGGATTCACAGTGGGAAGGTCATGTCAGACGAATCTAATAGATTTATTTGACTGGGTGACCAAAGTAATAGACCAGGGAGGGGCTGTGGATATGGCCTACCTAGACTTTAGCAAGGCATTTGACACAGTCCCACACAAAAGATTAATAATCAAGTTAGCCAGCCTGGGAGTGGGTCCCAGGGTGGTAGCCTGGGTAGCAAACTGGCTGCACAACAGGACACAGAAGGTAATAGTGAATGGAACACATTCTGAAGAAAGGGGGGTTACTAGTGGAGTACCTCAGGGCTCAGTACTGGGTCCAGTCCTCTTTAACATCTTTATAGGTGACATTGCAGAGTGTCTGAAAGGAAAGGTATGCCTCTTTGCAGATGACACAAAGATCTGTAACAGAGTCAATACACAAGGGGGTAGAAAGGATGAGAAGGGACTTGGCAAGGTTGGAGGAATGGTCAGACATATGGCAACTTATATTCAATGCAAAGAAGTGCAAAGTAATGCACCTGGGAAATAAAAATCCAGGAGAAGAGTACACAATAGTAGGGGAGGTACCAACAGTGACAATAATGGAAAGGGATCTGGCTGTAGTCATATCAGATGACCTAAAGGTGGGTAAGCAATGTGAGAAGTCAGAGGGGGGGGCGTGGCCAAGCCGGCATCCAGAATGGCTGCTTAGTTCTGGAGCTCTGTGCCTAAACCATCAGGAATCTCCCTTTCCCCATTACCCCAGGACGTACTGAGGAAAAAAAACGTGGGACTTGGTAGGGAAAACAGTTATGCCACCAAAGATGTCGAAAAAACAAGAGCAACTTCCATTTAAAAGCACCAACAACGGGCTTAAAGATCTGGAGCTGGTGGCTCTGCCACTACGAGGAGAAAATGCTGGTAATGGGGCTGTGACAACCTCAGCAGGGACTGTGGAAGACAACATGTACAGTCCTCAGTTTTTGGTACTGGAAAAATTATTTAATGATTTAAAATACGACCTGACAAGTAAAATGAGTGCTGGGTTTGAAAATGTATTTGCACAGTTGGCCCTCCTGCAAACAACAGTAAACAACTTGGGGGAGACAGTGGAACAACACTCAGCTCAATTAACGGAGGTGGAAGAAAGGGTTAGTGCGCAAGAAGACCGTTACAATCAGTGAAGCCCCCAATTGCAAGCGGCAATGACTGAAATAGAGAAGTTAAAAACAATATTAGATGATCATGAAAATAGGGAGAGGCGAACAAATGTAAGAATAGTGGGCATGACTGAAGGAGTGGAAGGCAGAGACTGTGTAACTTTTTGCCAGACATGGTTAAGAGCAAAGCTAGACCTGCCAGCAGAATGCTCCTTGGAGATACAGCAGACACATAGAACTCCTGGTCGATGACCACCCCCAAATGAAAGGCTGCGCCATATTATTGTAAAATTCTTGAGATATCAGGACAGAATGGCTGTACTGAATGCAGCACGAAAGGCGGGTGCCATTAGAGAAGGCTCTCAAACTGTTAGTATATTCCAAGACTTTTCACGGTCGGTACAAACAGATCGGAATGCATTTATGCCTGTGAAGAGGAGGTTACATCAGTTGGAGTGGCCTTTTGCACTTGTTTACCCTGCTCGACTGATCATAAGGAGAAAAGGCGCTACACTGAAGGTGTTTACAAACCCGGACGTGGCAATGCAGTACATCGAACATGAATCGAGGCAACAAGAAAATGCAGATGAGTGAACTTTACTCTGGACATGGGCTAAATCATTAGTACTTTTATCCTTGTCGTCCAACACTACACAGGATGCGGATAGAGGGAGTGGGTTTGGGAGGGGGAGTGGAGATCTTTTCTCGGCCTGCTCCGAAACTCCTAGGAGAGCCTATTAAGGCTGGGCGGGCGTGCTATCCCAGCTCTAGCCGGGCAGGACATTTTTGTTTCCTTTTCTCTATGGAGGTGATCCAGAGTGACATTACAGAGATTTAAACGATACCTAATGACTCTATATTATATGCTGGGACAAATCTTTAGTTAATTTTTTATTTTTATACTTTTGTAGCACCACGTTACATTAACGGTCTGTTTAGCAGAATGTGGTCAATGGGGAACTGAAAAACTGTCCTGCATATCTCTGCACATTGATTGTGCAGTGGGTTGATCTACGTATGTATAGGGCAGCACTAAGGTGGTACAGGAGTACGGGGGGTGTTTGGGGGGAAGAGGAGCATTTGCTCGGTCTGTTCCGAAACTCTTAGGAGACTTATAAGTGCTGGAGCGGGTGGCCTTCCCCACCTCCCCTGACGCCAGCCCCGGGGCCTAGAGCGGCTCTACAGTGCTCCACCTGCAGCTATTGAATTTTGCTTTGGTTGTTGTACTTGGGTCCCAGAGGCTGTTCTATTTTTTGTTTTGTCTATATTAGAATATAGAATCAAGGACATGTTTGGTCAAATTAATAGGGAGATGTAAACCTATCCTCTTGCTTCGTATCTGTCTGCAGGGAGATGATGTGGATAGGAAATGCGTGCCTGATTTTAACTAGTGAAATGGTTTTCCTTGATTATATGGACACAACATATGTCCCGGGGGGAGGGGAGAGGGGATTCAGTTGGTTTTATTTTTGTATGCGTTCCAGGTGGGGTGGGCGCGGGACAGCTCAGGAGACCAGTTTTATGCTGGTCACCCCCTCCTAATGAGGCAGGGGGTTATTTTCTCATGACCCAGGGATTAAGAGTGGGACGGAACACTTGGCGAATGACAGGACATATGAGCAATAAAAAGACTGTATGTTAAATTATGAGTGGGGGTCTGCCCACTCCTGCTGAGCTCCTCATTCTGGGGGTTCCCTTGGGGGGGATAGACCCCTAAGTGTTCTTGATTAGCCCAGATTTACATATTTTCTTGATCTGGACAGGTGGGTTGTGGAAAATTATATTTTATGTTTAGTAGTTTGGGGGGTCCTGGACGGGGGCCGCTGGCACCGCCACACCTGGCTTTATAGAGAAGATAATGATGGTTTGGCCAGAAGGCTATTCCACGATAGTAAAGGGGGTTTAATTAGAGGTACACTTGGGGAGAAGGGGGAAGCTAGGTGGTGAATAAAAGTCGGATACCACCTTGCTAGATTCCTGACACAAGGGGCTTAGTTTTTCTAATAGATTAGATAAGCGCCGTTGTGCAGGTCTTTACCTTTCTCTTTTCCTTTTCCTTTTTTCTTTTATCTTTTCTGGGTCTTTTTTTGTGGGGATCTCTCTGAAATGTTACAGATGAGAGGGCGAGGGGAGGGTCTGTTAATTGGGAGAAAAACTAAAAAAGGTCAAGAGTCGGGCGATGCGAGGGGGCTCGGGGTAGTTGCAATGCAATGTGCTTGGGAGATCCTAGATCTAGGAATATATCTGATGCCACCAAATGGCTAGTTTAAAAATGTTATCCTGGAATGTAAATGGCTTAAAAACTACAGTGAAACAAAAACGTGTATGGGCATATATCAAGAAAAAGAATGCAGATATTGTGATGCTACAAGAATTGCATTTAACATGTGATGAGATTAAGCGAATAGAAAAAATATGGGGGGGGTACGATGAAAGCTTCTTGCTTCATATCCAAGGCCAGAGGAACATGTGTGTGGTTCAGACCGGGGGTCAGGGTTCAAATTCATACAACCCAAAGAGACAGTCAGGGAAGGTATGTTATAGTGAAGGCTACAGAGGAGGAGGAATTGCTAGTCCTGGGATCCTTGTATGGGCCTACATTTGATTGTTCAGAATTTTTTGAGGACCTGGCTATTATGTTAGCAGTGTTCCCAGATAAAATGATCATAGGGGGTGGTTACAATACCTATTGGGACCCTCTTCTTGACCACTCTAAACCCAGATTCAGGCATTCCCCCAGGAGTGTGGGGGCCCTCCGGAGACTGGCGGAGGAAAGGGCCTTGCAGGAATTGTGGAGATTTAAACAGATACAGAGGAATTCTCTTTTTACTCCTGTGCCTATAAGGTCTATACAAGACTAGACTATTTTTTGGCTTCTCCTGCCTTTTTGGGGCGAGTAAGGGAGATACAATATGGTCCTATAATAGTATCAGATCATGCTCCTCTGTATTTAGAGATGGAGAAAGAGACCAATGAGGGAGGGATGCGACAATGGAGAATGGATCCCACATTACTGTTAGATCCCCAATATGTGCAACAAATGTCCAAGAAACTAAAGGAGTTCTTTGAAAATAATAAGGTGGAAGACACCTCAGCAAGAACTACATGGGAGGCCTTGAAAGCTTTTGTAAGGGGGGAGACTATCGCATATGCAGCCTTTAAAGGCAAAAAAGAAAAAACAAAGGGAGAATGAACTAGAAGCTAATATACTGAGGTTAGAAAAGCAGATTATGGGTCGCCAGTCACCTGAGGAACTGGGGAAATTGAAGAGTATGAAGGGGGAATACAACCAACTGTGTTGTAAGCATATAGAAAGGGATATCCTAATGTCAAAAGCGGGAAAGTATTTCGAGGGAGACAAGTCGGGGAGATGGATGGCCTGGCTAATTAAAAAACAAAGAGCAGAAAGAACAATCTTAACAATAGAAAATGAGAATGGGGAATGTACTTCCTCTGCCCGAGAGATAAATACAATTTTCAAATCCTTCTATGAAAAGCTGTATACATCTGAATTCCCACAAGGGACAAATTTAGATAGTTTCCTAGAAAATATACCCCTTCCTGAGATACCTGCTCAGAAAAATGAAATGTTGGGACAAGAACTTAAAGTGCAGGGGATTAAGGAGGCAATCTGGACATCTAGGTCGGGGAGAGCTCCAGGGCCTGATGGCCTGCCCATGGCATTCTACAAGAAATTTTGGGATGATTTGTGCCAGCTTTTCCAGTATATGGTGAGGGAAGTATTGGGGGAAGGGGGGCTGACGCCATCTCAGCAGCTAGCTATTATAACAATTTTACCCAAACCGGACAAGGACCCAAAAATATGGGGTTCATATCGTCCAATCTCTTTACTAAACGCTGACTATAATATCATAGCGAAAATATTGGCAAGGAGGTTGGAGGGGGTTCTACCACAGATCATCCATCATGATCAGGGGGCTTTGTTAAGGGGAGACAAGCAAGACATAATTTAAGATGGGTAATGAATATTATTTGACAAGGGTCCAGAAGAAGGAAAGCTTATGGAGGCCTCCTCGCATTAGATGCAGAAAAGGCCTTTGACAGGGTCGAATGGCCATTTACGTTTGCAGTACTAAGAAAGCTTGGTCTGCACCCGGTCTTTAGACAGTGGGTGGAGTGGCTATATCAATCCCCGTGGGCCCAAATTCTTACAAACAATACTTTATCACCCCCCTTTCGGCTCCATAGAGGGACGAGACAGGGGTGCCCCCTTTCACCATTGATATACGTGCTGACCATTGAGGTCTTGGCGTCAGCTATTAGGCATCATCGGGAAATAGAAGGTTATAGGGTGAATGTAGAGGAGCACGTTATCTGTCTTTTTGCGGATGATGTACTTCTATTCTTAGCCGATCCAGTGAGAGCAATGCCTGCCTTGACTTCCCTTTTCAGGGAATATGGTCCCATTTCAGGGCATAAGATCAATTGGAACAAGAGCGAATGGCTCCCTCTGGCGGATGGTGGAGAGTCCATACATATAAGTGGCATAGACATTACTCCTAGAACAGTAATTAAATATCTGGGAATACTGCTACCACGTAGAATAGCGGACGTGGGGTATCTAAATTATAGCCCATTAGCAACAAAAATTAAGGAACAATGTAGTAGATGGAAATTGCTCCGCTTGTCTTTGTTGGGAAGAGTAAATTTAGTAAAAAAAATTCAAAATTCTATGTCAGTGACTTTATCTTTTTCAGACCCTTCCTGTCATGCCTCCACCGGTCTGCCTTAAGTCCCTTGAGGGATCTATTACTTCCTCAATTTGGGCCAATCGGAGACCTAGGATCAGGAAAGAGGTGTTGTGGCAGCCACTTCATAGAGGGGGGCCTGACACTCCCCAATTTCAAGCTATGTGCTTTAGCGGCCAACTAACATATATTATGGATTGCCAGGAAATAGGAGGAAGAGCGAGAGCCTGGGTCACTATGGAGTCATAATCTAGGGTGTGCTCCCCCTATGCCTTATGTCTTCTCCCATCAGGACTGAGGGAAGGAGAGGGTGAGAAGCCTAAGAATCCATTCACCAAATGTATGCTTAAAGCCTGGGTGAGGGCTTCACTGTTGATGGGGGACAAGGGAGGTATATCACCAGAGGGGTCCATCTTGTTTAGTTTGTGGAGGGATGGAGGGGCTCCCCCCTCAATCAAACAGGCTCTGAGGCAGTTGGAGGGGAAGGGTCTCTTTCTTCTGTCTCACTTATTCAGTGGTGGGACCTTTTCTAGCTTCTCCGAGTTGAGACAAACATTTGACATTCATCCATCACACTACCTTACTTATGTGGTGATAAGATCCAGGATGCTTGAGTTAACTAAGATAAAGGCAGGGGAACCTTCCCTGAGCAGAACATCTCTGGAGGAAATTTTTCAATACTGTAAAAAACATGTGGGAGTGAAACCACTGTCTGTACTATGCAAAGCTTTGTTGGGAGCTCAGCCAGACAAGCTGCAAAAGTTAAAAGACAGTTGGGAAAGGAATTTGGGTGTGGACAGGTTGACAGGAGGGGACTGGAATCTGGCCCTACGGAGTAGCAAAGCTGTTTTGGTAAATAACAGATTGCGAATAATTTATTATAACATTGTGCACAGAATCTATCATACCCCTGCCTTGGCACACAAGATTAATCTCCAAATTTCAGATCAATGTCCTAAATGTTATGCTCAGAGATGTATTTTTTACCACATGGTTTGGGCGTGCCCAAAAGTGGGAACATACTGGAATGAAATTAATCATATCTTAAATAAGGTTTTGGTCGGGGTACCAAGAAGTGGAGGGGGTCAGTCAGTAGCTTCACACCCTTTGAGAAGGCTGGCAATAGTAGTGGGCAAGCAGATTTTAGCTCAAAATTGGATAGCTCAGGCCATGCCTACTATTGCTCAGTGGGCAAATGCCCTCCTAAGCAACATGAAGCTAGAACATACTCAATACAAAGTTCTGGAATGACTAGACAAACATGGTAAGATCTGGTCTCCCCTGGAAAGGGCCTTGGGGAAAGAATGGTTTCCACTCTTTTAGGTAACCACATGTAATGAAGGCATTGTTTTCAGAAGGTGGAAGGGAGTTCCTCTGGCGCTGGACTGGGCAGGGGTATATAATAAAAGGGGGGGATTGCATTAGTATCCTCATATAAAAATGAGGGAATTCCAGGAATAGAAGGTAATGGTAAGAACACAATGACTACAGATGATTAGTTTCACTGTATAAAAAGGTGTTTCTTTAGTTGGATCATGGTTTGTACCCAAACTATGTGTACATGTATTATATTGTAATTGAACGCGATGTATCCGATTATCTGACTATGTAGAGCTCTCCTTGCCCCGATGGCTCCTCTATAAATAAAGTTAAAAAAAAAAAAAATGTGAGAAGTCAGTAAGGAGAGCCAGGGGGATACTGGGATGCATAGGAAGGGGCATCACAAGCAGAAAAAGGGAAGTGGTTATCCCTCTGTACAGACAGTTGGTGAGACCTCATCTGGAGTACTGCGTGCAGTTTTGGAGACCTCATCTACGCAAGGACATAGACAGGATGGAAGCAGTCCAGAGGAGGGCAACTAAAATGGAGCAGGGTCTACATCAGAAACCATATGAAGAGAGACTGAGAGAGCTTAATATGGGATCCGTATGATTGCCCATAATGCATTTTGCCGACAAATGTTTTACCAACTTCAGTGTTCCCAGACGTCGGTGCCACGCCTCAACATTATTCTGTGTTCTGGGCATTCCGTTCATTGTAAGCTCATGTACTGACCAAAACTGCGGTGGGCATGGGGGGGGCTGCTCTGATAACCGTGTTATTTCTCTGCGTACTCTGCCAAATAAGTATGTCTCCTCGAACCATTCAAGGACTGGCAAACTAACAGGAGGCATTTCACACTTTAGTTCACTGTACACAGTGGGGATATCATCTGGTGGAAGGAAGGAAGGAAGGAAGGCAAGTGCTACTAGTTGCCGCATCAGTAAACTAAACTCTGGATCATTGCCATAAGTTACTGCTAGACCGTAGCTCTGTATTTTCCTCCACACTATCTGTCCCAGATGAAACAAACAACCCTTGTTTGTTGCATCTGGGAATTCAACTTTAGTAGCGTGGATTGCAGCCTGCTCAAAATCTGCTAAAATGAATTTCAGAGACAGGCTGTAGTCACATTCATCTGCTGCATCATTTAAGTCCTGGAACAGCTTTAGATAGCACTCGGTAGACTTAGCAGACATCAAGACATATGCCAGTGACACAATGCGACTCGTCTCAGCAGTACCTACAGGGGCATGTATGGAATAAAGCTGCCTAAATAGAGTGGGAACTGTTTTAAAAGTGCCATCCATGAGCCACAAATCTGCAAAGCTTAATTTCTCAATATTCTTTTTTGTGCTGAACAGCAAACTCGATCAGTGCCAAGCACTAGAATCTTTCAATAAGAATTGCTTCCCACTCACAGTTTGTAATTCTGGTTGAATGCATATGTCTGCCAATGTTCGCGGCTCTACTGGCATGTTTTCTCTCCTGGCACGCTTTACAACTTGTTGCAGGCACTGGCGGCTCGGCATGTTATGCCGCACCTCCTCAGACACTTTAGACAGTTCGTTTCGTATAAGCTGTGCTGGAGTGTCATTAGTTGTCAGTGCTCGAGATTTCAGTGATGCTAAGGAAATCGCTATGTGACTGTCATTTGCATCAGGGGACTGGTTGTGCTCTGCAGTGGTTCGCAAATGGTGTTGTCCACCCGCAAGAGTAGTTGATGCACGTCCATGACAACCTGTAGATTTGCGTAGCTGGCAACACCAGTAAAACAAATCCCCCCTGCTCCTTTCCTTCACATATAAGTAGCCATCAACTGACAGCTTGTCATGCCCACACTTGGATGGAACAACAGCACAAACGATAGCCTCTTCAACACTCATGATAGCAGACTGTTTGCTACTTTCAAAATGGCTGAAAAGATGCTGAAAATAGACTACCAATTTAAAAATGTCCATATGTAATTAATCCTGACATCGTCAAAGCACCTGTCCAGCAAACTTCTGATGACCACCTTAACAGAAAAGAAGCTTCAGGACTGCAAAAGTGTCCTTATGTGATTAAGTATGCTTGCACAGGTAGAAAATTATTTCACGCTTTTTATTGCAGCTGTAAGTATGCTTGCTGTTTGCAAAGCATTTTATTATTTTATCTGCTCAAATAACCCTAATTAAAACCAATACAGAGCAGAAGATTATTAAAAACTTATGCATATGCAGATGCTGTATTGTTGATGGTACATGATGGTGAAGCATGGAAGCAGGGAACCGAGTGGTAAGGGAGGTAACAGCACAGTCAACAGCTACAGGGCTTAAGATAAATCTAACAAAAACTAAAGCGTTGTGGCTTGGGGAATCAGAGGGACCTGAACTGTATGAGATCCAGATTACTAATGACAATTTACAGGTTCTAGGAGTTACCGTAATTCATGCAGTTTTATTTTATTTATACTGCTGCTTGTTCTTGTTTTTTATGCATTGCTGTTACTCATACTGTGGCATTATGACATGAAGTAAGCTTGCTCCGGGAACATATGCAAGCTGCTAACTATGCAGATAACTAAAGCATTACTAGTACAATTAGTGTATATGTGTGACGGCCGATAATAGAACGGGCTAATGTGCAGGCGGGATTACTGTAGTCAGCAAAACACGATCGGGATAAAATAAGACGGGAGACCGCAAGTTGGGAAATCATACCAGACCCCTTAATATGTATACCCTTTATGAAAGGAGGGACGGGGGGACATGATAGAAACTTTTAAGTACCTCAAGGGAATCAACAAAGTCCAGGAGGGTCGCATCTTTCAGAAAAAGAGATGTGTAAGAACAAGGGGGCACAATTTAAAGTTAGATGGGGGATGGCTCAGGGGTAATGTGAGGAAATTATTTTTCACGGAGAGAGTGGTGGACGCATGGAACCGCCTTCCTGGAGAGGTTGTGGGGTCTAAAACAGTGGGGGGGAATTCAAACATGCATGGGACAGACATAAGGCAATTATAGTGGGGGGTTGCAGGAAGTAGGCTGTTGGTTAACTAGAATCTGCAGCTTACCCAATAGGTAGGGAAATGGGCAGACTGGGTGGGCCAAGTGGTCCTTATCTGCCATCAAAGTCAATGTTTCTATGTTTCTATGTTTATTTCTCAGTACTGTACTCTAATACTTATACAAACAGGAAGACATTTTTCACATAAAGTCAATTTTTTCAGCTAGCTGACTGCCTGGGGAAATGTGAGAAGTGTTCATCACTGACACATGACAGATACATCAAGCAGGTAGAGATGGTGCCAGTTTCTAGTCCCAAAGCTACACAGGTGGTCCAGAAGTCAGGAGATGGATGCAACCTCCACAGGTTTGGTGGCTGGCTATAACCACTGGTCAGTATCAGATGCCATGGGGAGGTGGTGTGGAAAGCACCTGAGAAAATAAAATGGGCACATCTGACCAACATCGTATGGATGGATGGTGGTGTCAGTGGTGAATAGGACTTGGGAAGACTACACAGAACACAGTGCCAGCCCTATGGACTAGGTGCATGGTAGGTGATGGAGCAAAGCTGGTAGAGTATAAAGAAATACTGTTGAGCTCAGAATATGGGAATAAAAGAGGACAGAAGAAGAAGCCAAAGACCAGGCTCCACCCCATGCCATTCCCCCAAGCCCAAAGAAAGTGGTGCTGTGACACACAAGATGGTGTTCAGTTGGACTGTGGTGACTCAAACAGATGGAACAGCAGCTGAACATCAGAACAGGAGCCAAAATAACTATTCTCATGGACAGCAAAATATAAAAAAATCCCTCCAGGTGAGACCTACAAGCTTCTACTTTCCCTACCAAATAGTGGAACTAGCAGTGATGATCTAGACTCTGGTTCCTGAAACTAACTTGCCATTGCCTGGCCACTACTAAAGAAATGTAATCTCTCACTTGTCTCTGCAGCTCCACCTGCCTGTTGAGAACTACTGACCAATCTCTGTTCTCTCTACTGAGTAGGCTTCTTGAAAAAAATTGTCTTTGCACAACTTCACTCCAATGTAAACCAATACAACTTCCTTAGCCCTGAGCAGCATGGTTTCAGGAAGGGGCACAGTACAGTGAAGCCTACTTATAAGAACATCGGTTAGTGGAACATCCCAGTTATAAGAACATTACTCTGATGTCCCGATTTTCCCCCACGTATTCCTATGCAGTGAGAACCCGCTTATAGTAACATTCAGCCCAGTTAAAAGAAAATATATCTTCAGCATCTTTGCCTGATCTGATAGCTGTCAGTGACTAAAACAAACTGTGTCACTGATTTAGCTCACTCCTCTCAGCTCAGGCGATTAACTTGGTTAACACATTCCCTGGTATGCGGCTAAGTGTTAATGGGAAATAATTAGCTGCAGCACTCTGAGCATTCCTGCATTGATTCGCCTGATAAATGTGCTGCCTTTCTATTGTTTCCTGATCTCTTTCATCCTGTGGCAGTAATGGTGAAAAGACATGGCTAAACAGGCTAACACCCCTCTGAAAGGAAAGCAGATAACTGCGCTTACCTTATCGCAGAAGCTGTCTATAATTGAATGCCTTAGCAGCCCTTCATCGAGATGGAGTGACATAGCAAAGGAGTTTGATGTGAATGTTTGAACAATTTCAAAAATCATCAGCAATAAGGACCAGCTGATTACTGACTTTGAGCAAGGGTTGAACAAGGGCAGTAAACGGAAGAGAACTGGCAAGGATGAGCTTGTTGAAAATGCTTTGCTTCAGTGGTTCAGCGCCTGTCGCGCAGTAGATGCACCTATCAGTGGTCCTATTCTGCTAAGTAAGGCACAACAAGTAGCCGACAGAATGGGTCTGAGTTTCACAGCCACAAACAGGTGGCTCTGTAGATGAAAAGAACGCCATGGCATACAATTCAAAAGATGCCATGGCGAAAAACAAGACACTGATACAGAAGGAGCGTTGTAATGGAAAGATACTGTGCTGCCAACCAGAAACAGTCAGGAATTGTTTTTTAAAAGTAGAGTTTACTGTGTGTACTGCTGTGGCACCTACAAAGCAAGAATCTAGTGGTGAAGAGATAGTGGATGCACCAGGGCTCACTCAGGAGGACTTTGAAAATTATGTTCAGTGTGTCAACGAGGTCAAAACTACAGGCTCAATCACCGAGGAGGAAATAACCCGTGACATCCTCACACCAAAAGAAGAGCTGTCGGATGATGAGGACTCAACAGATGTAGACGTCCCTGAAACACCCACAAATATTGACATTAAATCTTGCATGTCACAGATACAGCAGTACATTTTGAGTAAACTGTCTGCTGATCTGGCATCCTTTTACGCTCTAGACATATCTAGATGAGCTGACTCTAAGAAATGCCAGACAGTTTAAGATTACTGATTATTTTAGCAAATAACTAAGTATTGTCTTTATGCACTGCATGCACTTTGAGGCAATTTACTGTTTTTTATTATTTAAATCCTGTCAGTAAAGTTTTATATCAGTATTCCAGTACTGTATTGCGTGTTTATCTATAGCAGCAACACTCCACCTTGTGGCAGGATTAGAAAATTACATGATATTTTCTCGCTATAATGGTAGCCCGTCTATAAGAACAGCCCGCTTATAAGAACAATTTTCTTTGGCAAATAGGGTGTTCTTAAAAGTGGGCTCCACTGTACTAACACTGCCCTTACCTGTTTTACTGACCAAACTGTCTCAGCCATGGACAATGGCAAACTCACAGGAGCAGTATTTATGGATCTGACAAAAGCATTTGATCTCATCAACAACAATCTCCTAGTAACTAAACTATCAATTCTTGGTACTGTGTATCCATTAAGGCCACCTCCTGGATTGATAACTATCTTTTAGGTAAATCCCAACATGTTCACATGGAAACATACTCAGCTCATAAAGTAAGAGGTACCACAAGCACCTATCCTAGGTCCTCTCCTTTTCTCCTTATGTATAAGCAACCTCCTTCAAGCCTGCAACAACTGTAGCACTCTTCTGTATGCTGATGATCTCATTTTCCATAACTCAAAGTCACTGACCAGCCTCTCCCTGAACTTGAATGATGACTTTTCCCACATCCAAAGTTGGTTCCTGAGAAACAAGCTGCTACTCAATGGCAAAAAGACTAAATCCATTCTATTTGGCTCGAAACCAAAACTCTCCAACCAGTCCTCCTGCTTAACTCTTACCTATCCAATGGCCAGATCATGGAGCAGTACACACCTTCAAATACCCAAGAGCCATACTGGACCCCTCCCTCACATTCTCAAATATCAGTGATTTTCTGAGTAAAAGAATTCACCAAAAATTGGATTTAGCATGCAGACTGAAGAACTCCATGACTCACAAAGTTTGCCTCACCATTGCCAAAAGTACTATGCTGACTATACTGGATTATGCCGCTTCCATTTACTCACAAGCCACTGCTAAAGACCTCTCCCAGCTAGCTACAATTTACAATAGCACACGCCAATTTGCCTCATTGGCCCCTTTTAGAACATACCCCTTTGGCAAAGATGGTGAAGAAAAAAGGATGGCTTTTAGGTGGTATAAAGAAACACTGTGGGAGAAGGACAGGGAGGTATACCTAGTAAAGTGGGAGGAAGTAGATAAGACGTTAAGGGGAGCAAAGGCACCAACAGAAAAAAGTATCACCAAAGGGGTTGCGAAGGGTGATAAGACTTTCCTCAGATATATAAGTGAGAAGAGGAAAGCAAGGGGAGGTATAGTGAGGATTAGAAAGGTGGAAGGGGGCATTGCACAGAAGAGGATAAAACAATCTGATATTCTAAACAGGTACTTCTGCTCAATCTTCACAGTGGAAGGAAGGGGGGGTGCACCACCAGGGAGTGGTAGGAACAGCGGAGGGTGGAGGTGAACACAAGTACATCTTTGGAGGAAAGAGTCCAGAAGGGACTTGCAGCTATGGGACTGGATGGGAAACACCCAAGAGTTCTAAAAGAACTTGGGGAGGTTCTAGCAGTCCCATTGACAGCCTTATTCTACAGCTCACTGGAAACAGGTGTGGTTCCAAAGGACTGGAGAAGAGCTGATGTGGTCCCTCTATCTGTCTGTTTTGAATTGCCAATATATGTATTTTTCTGTGTAAATTTGCATATTTATACTGTATAGTGGTCTGCAGCCCTCGTTTGAATATACCTGTGAGATGAAGTGTCTAATTAAATTCTCAGTGGAATTTTAAATGTTAGGGTTCATTCTTTATCCTTGGGTGTCTTAAATACCCCTACTGGAAGTATTTGTGCCTGGTTTTTAATAATTATATGTGCCTGTTTTTTACCAAGTTCCCATGTATGCTTGCCACCGTAAATATACACCATTTGGACTGCTCTGCCTTTTAAAAAAGCAGTGCTTTTGCTATCCAAGCCTCTATGTGTGCTCTGTATGTCGATGCATTTATGCACCTCTTGGACTTTACTTTTCTGAAAGAAAGTAGTGGGGATCCATAAGCATTAATACTCCATATTTTATTTGGTTTGCATCGGTGAAGTAGAATTTCTGCCCGCGGAGTGAATGTATAGCATTGTGTGTTTTTGTATGGATCAAGTATTGCATTATTCGCATTATTTAAAGTTGGTACCAGCTTTTAAATATGCACTCAAGTATGACATTTAACTGAGCTCCTATATAGTAGCTTGTAAAATGAGCCTTTTGGCTACATGCTTTTATGTGGTGCTTTTTGGTTTGGAATTGGTGCTGCTATGCTGCATGGAGCACTTGGTTTTAACCATTTTTTTTTTTTTACATAAACCCATTCAGCGTTGGTAATTTGCATATTCATTACTACATAAGGGGCATTAATGGTGGAAAAGGGGCACTCTGTAAAGCATGGGAGTGCTCAAGCGAAACATTAGTCAGCAGTGCAGCCCTGACGTCATCGAGCCACCTTAGCAGGTTGTTTCCGTGTACTGCTGGTTGAGGAATATATACTGCACGTTTTTTGAATAAATGGTAAGAGTTTTTATTACAATCCATGGTCGTGTGGAGTTATTGCTGTGGTTGCTCTATTTCCTTAGCTTTCTGTTGTTCTTATATGTATAGGAGCACCATAGCAGTTTCCCGGTGCTAGCTATTTTTTTCTGGCTTGTTTGTGTTTTTATACTAGTTTAAAGGTCATTATGGAGCTCATGGTAGACTATTTGGAGCTATTATGTAAGGAGAGATCTATTATAAAATGTCAGAAATGTAACATGTTTGTCTCTACCCAAAGTTGTGACTTACCAGAGGGGTTTATTTGTGATGACTGCACAGAATGTACTGTTTTACTTACTGAATACAGCAGAGTAAAAAAGTGAGTTAAACAGAGCCCTTGAAATAAATAAAATTGAATCCTTTTTTTATATATTTTTTTATTTTTGTTAGTAGTTTTCATGCACACATGCAGCAGGTAGACATTGTACAATATGCAGTGCAATCTTAAAATACAATTATTTAGACAGTATATGGGTTAACAGCCGGAGTCACTGGAGTCTTTAAAAGTTATGGTGACTTTCCCCCAGAACTCCAGACCCTAGATTGTATAAAAATGCTTCAAAGACATTCAAGGAACAAAAGCTAGATTTACCCCTGAGTAGTATAGTACCAAACCCTGCCATTTAAGTCTAAAATTCTGCATACGATCTTGGAGTGTTGCCGTAAGGCTTTCCATCTGGTAGATTTCCAGCATAATGGATCTCCAATCCTGAATGGAAGGGATTTGTGGAGACATCCATTTTCTGGTGATGGCTTTCTTGATTGCTATAAGGAATATAAGTAGCAGTGTTCTAGTCCACCGGGGAGAGCAGACTGGATATACCGAGAGCAGTACAATTTCCCCTGTTAATTCCACTGGGTCCCCTAAACACGTAGACAGCTCCAACTGAAGACCACACCAAAAAAGCATGAGGAGGGGGGCAGTGCCATAAGACATGGCTCAAATCTGCTAGACAACATCCACATTGTCTCCAGCAATGACCATATGCGCTGAGAGGAATTTAGTTAGGATCGCTGGAGCTCGAAAATACCTAGTTTGAATTTTCCAGGAAAACTCCCGCCAAAAAGAGAAGGCAGTCACCCTAACAACCAGCAGAGTCATGGCCATCCAATCTACAAACTGAACTTCAGAAGCGAGATCCTTGTTCCATTTATCTAAAATTGACTTTGTCGAGTCTCCCAATAAGTTTCTCAATGCCCTATATATGTTTCCTATAAGGTGACCACTCTGATTCCCCTTAATGGAGTCAATGAACATTTTTAATAAGGGTGGGATTGGGGTAAGGAGTTTAGTGGTTAATGTCCAATGACGGAGTATATAATTCCTCACTTGGAGGTATCTAAAAAAGTCTGTGCCTCGAAGTCCATATTGGATTTTGAGCTTATCAAAGGGTAGAACCCCCCTCGCATCCAGAAACTGGAATAAATGTGATAGTCCTGATTTACGACATTGGGAAAAGATCAGATCCATGTGTGAAAGTTGAAAAAGATCATCTTTGGAAATTATTTTACAATAATCATATATTGATTTTATTTCTGGTTTATTTCTTAATCTGTACCATACTTGGAGAGTACCGGATGTGATCTGTGTGAAATGTCTCAGAGCGGATGTATTGTCGATGGAGGAAAAAAGAAGAGCAGATATGTCATGCATATCATTTAAAATAAACTCCAGGGATTTCCAAAGTGCCGAGAAGCTGTCAGTTTGCCAATAGATAAGAGTACGAAGAAAAGCTGCTTGAGCATAAAGTTTAAGATTAGATAGATTTGCTCCCCTTTGGGCCGTGGATAATTGGAGGATGGAAAGGCGAACCCTCGGGCGTTGTTTGCCCCAAATAAATTTAGAAAGTAATTTATCCCAGGACTTAAAGTAAAAAGATGAGGGGAAGTAAGGGATGTTTTGGAAGAGGTATAAGACCTGAGGGAGGACGTTCATACGAAGAGTTTCAATCAGTTGAAAAAATAACAATGGTAAGGATGAACATTTCTCTAGGTCTTTTTGTATTGTAATGGTAAGTGGCTCATAATTCACCAACTCCATTACCTCCTGATTCAGTGGAATATATATTCCTAAATATTTTATATTCGTGGATCTCCACCTCAAGGGGAGAAGGTCACAAAGACTGTTAGTTGGTGAAAAATTGAAAAGAAGGGCTTCTGATTTTGTAACATTCAATTTAAATCCTGCCAAAGCTTCATATTTGTGGAGGATTTGCCAGACCATGAGGATAGAAGTGTCTGGTGAGAGAAGGGTTAAAAGGACATCATCAGCGAACATGCTGACTTTATATTGTTGTTGTCCCAGAGGGATGCCCTCCACCTCGGAGGAGATTCTTAGAGCCGTCCCTAACCATTCCATTTAAAGAGCAAATAAAAGAGGAGAAAGGGGGCAACCCTGCCGAGTACCCAGGGATAGAATAAAGGGGGGGGATATTCCTCCATTGACTCTCACATATGCCTGAGGAGCGGCATAAAGGCCCCTCGGCCATTTTAGGAATGACCCTAGGAAGTGGAACCTTTACAGGGTATCCCAAAAAATTGCCAGGACAACCTGTCGAAGGCCTTCTCTGCATCCAAGCTAATGACCACAGCAGAGATCCGCCAATCCCAAATGTATTCCACAAGTATTAGTGTTTGATGTATATTGTCTGTAGTGTTTCAATTTTTAATAAAGCCAGAGTGGTCATGGTGAATAAGGCAGGGTAGGATCCTCTCCAATCGTGAAGCCCATATGGCCATAAAAAGTTCGTAATCAGTGTTGAGGACTGAGACCAGTCGGTAAGAAGAGGGATTAGTGGGGTCTTTATTTGGTTTTAGTATGGTAGCTAGTGTGGCATATGCCCAGGAAGGGGAGGACCCCCTCAGCCACCTCTTTAAAGGTAGAGAGTAACTTGGAAGAAATCTCACCCACAAACAGCTTGTACCATTCGGATGGAAATCCATCAGGTCCTGGGCAGTGGTGAAAAGAGAGTGATTTAATACCGTGACAAATTTTGTCGGGTGTGAAAGGGGATTTCAATAGGTCCCTTTGGGCTGTGGTGAGATAAGGAAGTAGGAGATTTCGCAAGAAAGACAATCTCTCCTCAGAGGTAGACAGATCATCTTTCTGATATAGGTGTTGATAGAAGGTAACAAAAGAGTGGAGAATATCTGCTTCCCTATGTGATATTTTCCCAGAAGTTGGGTCTTTAATCTTTAGGACAGTTGTGGAACCCTTTTGCCCACGAAGGCGATGGGCCAGTCTACGAGCACCTCGGGGTCCTCCCTCATATCTAGCCTGTTTTAAATAAAGAAGGGCCTTCTGGATTTTGATATCCATAAATTTCTGTATTTCCGCCTTTGTTTCTCGTATCTTTTGTTGGACCTCTCAGTCCCCTTCAGTGTATAGTAGCTGGTAGGTGCCTAGGTGTTCCAAAAGGGTATTATATTTAGCTTCTAGCTCCCGCCTTCTTCTTGAGGCATATTCAATGGTCTCCCCTCTAAGTGTTGCCTTTAAGGCATCCCAAACCAGGGCATCTGAAATCTCTGGAGAGTTATTTTCATGAAGAAAAAGGGGAATGACCTTTTTGATATATTCCACATATATTTTGTCTTTAAGCAGAATTGAATTAAAATGCCACAGTGTTTGTTTTTTCTTCCCACCCAGATTCAGTCAGAGAATGAGGGGACGATGACCAGAAAGAATCATAGGGTTTATTGTGATGTCCTGCACCTGGCCTAAATGTTCACAGGTTATCAAAAAGTAATCCAATCTGGAATAAGTGTGATGCCTATTCGAAAAACAAGTAAAACCCGGTTCCGAAGGAAATAGACGGCGCCAGACATCTATTATGCCCAAGTGATCCATTGTATTTTTTAAATACTTAGCTGTTTCTGATTGATGCCTGTGGTGAGGGTTGGAGCTGTCTAGGTGTGCAGACATAGTGATATTTAGATCCCCTCATAAGATAAGCTGTCCCCAGAGGAGGTTCATTACCCGTGCCACTAAATTTTGAACTACAGAGGATTTGGACATGGGTAGTAAATATGCACTCACCAGGGTCACTTCCTGGGAATATAATCTGCCCTGTAAAATGACAAATTGGCCCTTACTGTCCATATGGGACTGGGTGACTTCTGGTGGTGTGGAAGCAGGGACCAGGATAGCCGCCCCCACCCCCCCCACGGAGACCACCAGGTCGAGAGGAGGCATAAACTTTATATCTCCCTCCCCAGCACAGTTTTTTATGTTCTTCATCTGAAAGATGCATTTCTTGAATCATATATAGGTCATTTTTGGTTTTTTAATATATTATATAAAGCGTGAGTGCTTTGTGGGGTTATGTAAGCCATTAATGTTCTGGGAAAAAATTTTACTGGTAGGATAGCCATAACACATTAGGTATTTTTTGTCATTTTGTCTGTCCCACAGGAGAATAGTCCTGCCAGTCAATTGGACCACTCCCCCCAGAGGACCAGAACAACATGAAGAAGAGCCGTCAGCGTGTCTCCAACCTGTTCCAGCACCAATAAAGATTCTTTATATAATGTATTTGTTGTGTATGTGTGTCTTTACATGGCCCCTTGATCTGTGGGGCCTAAAATTAAGCCTAACAACAAATCCTTATTTAGGGATATAGGCTTAGTAAACAGTGAAAACTTAGCTATTTTAACTATAGAGCCAGGAGAACAAGGGAGAGTCACCTCATCCCTATGAGTTCCTCTTAACTTAGAGGAATTAGAACAGGGTAGAACATTAACTATGAAACAGACCAGTTCTGGTTGCATTAAGAACCTTTTAACATAATTAACTATGTACAAAGTGACCTTCATTATGGAGGTGGGAGTAATCAACCACCTCAAGATGGCTTCGGGGAGGTCCCGCGTGGGGGAGGGCCCCTGAAACAAAGGGCTATAGCTTCTGTCTGAGCTGTAAATGCCCTTAGGGGAATGTGATTCCTCTCAAATGGGGAAATATCATCCATATAAAGAGAAGAAGTAGGTATGGAGGCATCCGATATAGGGATTGGTCAGAGTCCCTCCCTGATGGATTTGTTAAAAGTCTGGTACCCAAAATTAGTCTAAAATAGTGTTGGAGGAAAGCTGTGGGGAGAAATTGAATCCTTTTTTGAAACAATTACCGCAGAGAACCCACTTTATCTTGAAAGGGCCACTGACAGAAAAAAATGAAGGCGATATAAGCCTTACTAGACAGGAGAGGAATCTGAAAAGGGAAACAGAAGATTGTGAAATCTCAAGCAATGACTGGTGTTGGGTCCAAAACAAGGGATTACAAAGAAAGGGGAGAAGAGCAATCACCACTATACCCGAACCTCTCACACTGCAAAACAAATGTTCCATACTGGATACTGAAAGTATGTACTCCAACAATGATAACCAACACCCACCAGCTAAGTACACACAGAAACCCCCTCCCAGAGTAGACAAAGGTTAGTCACAGCAGACTTCATTAGATTTAGTGATTCTCATTTTTGTAAAATAGTCAGGGAAAATACTATGGTATGCTGCTTTTCTGGGGCCAAGGTTAACGATAGTCAAACTAAAATATATTCTTTACTTAAAACTCAAGGACCTAAACCCCTTGTTGCACTGCATTTAGCCACCAATGATGTGAGCATCTTGCATGAAAAGTGTATATACTGTGATTTCATTGCCCTAGGAATGAAAGTACAAAACAAAGGACTTAAAGTAGCACTTTCAAGTATTCTGCCCATCCTGAGAGCTAGCAAGGAAAAGAACCAAACCCATAAACCAAATTGCCAAATTGGTGCAGTAAATTCAACATTACTTTCATTGATGCATGGGGCAGCTTTTATAAGAATGAGTTATACTCAGCGCTGAGGGCTGAGGCACTGGATGTCTTATCTCGTGTCATGCCAGTGACCTGGGTACAGAAACAAGCCTGGGTCATTGGAGAGCTGGCACAGGGGGATGGAGGGAGCAGGATTCAGCAACCAAAAGGCAGTTCTCCTCTCCCAGGGAGGACTCTGTCGCCTGCCATGTAGGCGAGTGGGCAGCAAGCAGTGGGAGGGCATCCCAGTACCGCGGTGTGTGCATGCCTCCACATGCGCATGCGTAGCCAGGACAGGGTAAGGTGTAAATGGGGAAAAAATAGGGGCAAACAAAAAAGAATGAGTTATACTCCAAAGACAGGCTTTAAATAATGAGTTTAAAATAAAAGATCAGGGGGAACAATGGAAATGCCCTAAAATATCTAATAGTCACTTAACAAAATTGAATAGCAAAACAATAACAACTCAGCAAACTCATTAGTGGAGATGCACACGTTTTAGCACAACAAGTTTAAACAAAATGGAAGAGCTGCAAATACTAATCTCAGAGAAAACAACAACACTAATTGCCATTACCAAAATGTGGTGGTCATGCCAAAAAATCTGGTGAAAGAAATACAAACATATAAACTAATCTATAAGGAGAGGTATGATAAGAAGTGAGAAGGAATTGCACGGTACGTAAAAGAAGTAGTACTGGCCAATGATATGCCATATCAAACAAAATAAAAAAATAAAATCAAAAATGACCAATATAAAACAGAAACACTATGAGTCAAACTAACAAACAATATCTGGAGTCTTATTACCGGGATATGTTACAGACTGCCTGATACTACATTCGAAAACACTGCCAGCATCTTTAAAGAATTTGAAGCAGCATGTGATGATGGAGACACCATTACACTAGGAGACATAAACCTGGTGACATAGACTGGGGGCCAGATATTCAGAAATGCACCAAAGGCTGGTGCAAGTCCAGCACAGCACACAACCAATGCGCCATGGTGCAACGAGTGTCATATTCAGAGGTTGTGCATGCCGAACTGCACCAGCACAACACGGTTGAATATGGTACAGCTGCACCATGGTGCAACCGTGGATGCACCATGACGCAACCACAGGTGCAGCATGGGGCAACCACAGGTGCGCAATGGGCAGACACAGAAGCCCTAGGGCAACCGTGGGAGCAGAGCACCGGAGCAACTGGGGGGGGCACGGCACAGAGTGGAGACCCAGGGACAGAGTCAGGGCAGTGAAGTGACAGGCCACAGGAGGCCACCACCAGCAGGGCATAGCAGGGTGCACACAGACACCCAGACCCCCACCCCAGAACACAACAGTGGCACAGACAGGAGGCAACAGGGGGTGCCAATGGAGGACAGAGGGCCACCTAGGGGGCCCCCCACAGGCAGCAGGCCGTGTTCCCCCCCCTGCACAACCAGACCAGGCTAGGCCACACCATACCCAGGACCACGCAGCCAAGCAGACACACCTGCCACACAACCCTGACAGCCACCCCAAGGGCACCCCAAGGCACAGCCAGCAACCAAGGGGAGGGACACCACCAATGTGAGACACACAGCAGCACACAGCAGTGATCCACAGAAGCACAACACATGCCCCAACACATGCACACCACATGGACAGGCACTGGGCCACTGCAACATGGATCCACACACCACCTGCAAAGCAGACACAGACACAGGCAGGTAAGGCAAAATAGAAAAGCATTCAAAATAACTATATACAGTAACAAGGGTGTGGGAAAGGGTAGGATAGTGAGGGAAGGGGACAGGGAACTGGGACTGTACAGTGGGAAGGGTACAGATGGGGGAGGTACAGCAGGGGAAACGGGAATGCTGGGGCTAAATCTAATGGTGGCCATGCCCTGCCACCCCTTGGCGCCCTCTCTGTCGTCAGTCGGCCAACATCATGCAGTGCATCTGAATAACTGCCTCCATGGTCATGGGTGTCACCAGAATCAACTGCCAGAGCAGCCGGCAGCACAGAGGCAGCTGCACCCTCCATTGGACACCTATGACAAGGGATAGGATAGGTGATCAGTGCAATGTCCCAAGGTACCATGCCCACCCATGCACAATGGGCAGTGGGAACAAACACCCCTGGAGTGCCCACCATGGCCACCCACAGGGGGATGGGCCAACACCTGCCAGCAACTCAGCACACCAGTACAATGCACAGAGGTGGTCCCCACCGAACAATGGCCACCCGACTGCGGAATGACAGTGACATGGCACAGTGCACCAGCAGCACCACAGCAACAACAGTGTTAGCCGGGTGCACAACCACCCCACCAACAGCTGGCACACATGTGCAGTGGCCACCCCACAGTGGCATGCACCATGCACAGTGCAACACACACAGCTGCCATGGCACATGGCACAGGTGGCCACGCCTGCACCACACCCCCGCCCCCCAAGTGAAGTGTGCAGGACCAAGACAGTGCCTACCTGCCCTCTGCAGCCCCATTGGTGCTGGTCCTGCTCCGGCACTGCCACCGTTGCCCACCGCGGCCTGCTGTGCTGTTCCTGCCGCTCTCACCACCCTCGCATGGCGTTGATCCTCATGGCCTTGGAATGGAACAAAGACAAGTACACATCAGGACACATCCACAGCAGCTGCCCACCACCCCACCCCTGTGTACAGGGTGTGCTCCTGCCCGACACGCCCCACACAGCTGTATCACAATGCAAGCTATGGCTGGCAATACCACTCTGCAATGTGCATGATGACAGTGTACCCAACTGCAGGGCATGCCGGGTAGCCTAGCCAACACCACAGTACAGCACTAGGGCACAGATGCAATATGGGCTGACTTACCTGGCCATGGCACAGCCCCTCACCTTACACGTGCCTGCAGCCATTGCAGGTGCTCTGGGCCCCAACACACAAGGTCTCCATACCTGTGGTGGCATTGCTTCCCTGTCCGGGCCACCCCAGGTGGCTTGCTGCAGACTGGCAGCAATCCCCTGCCACACCACTACCCTTGGCTGCTGCAGGGACACCTGTCCAAAGAGCTGTGGGGTGTGTGGCAGGACACACGCTACCAGGTTCACCAGTTTAACCTGGGACCAGTTTCTTGCCCATCGAACACCATGCTGTACCACAGTGCCAACTGCAATGTGGGGGAAGCAAAATGACGGCCGGAGGCGCAGGTGTGCACATGTGCCAGATGCGTGATGTGAGGGTACATGCACTGTGTCTGCCTGTTCACACAATGCCAGAGATGAGCGACATGGGCATGGCCAGACTGGCACGTGGCAGGGGAGTGACAAGAGGTCAGGGGGTCACACCAGGGGTCAGGGGTCGGCCACCACATAGTGTGCTGATGTGCAATAGCAGGCATGGAGCACTGTACACCACGGTCCCAATTGCACAGTGGGTGCACAGTGCACAATATTCAGGAGCACACCGACCGGCGCATGCGTACTGTGGTCCTGTGCAGTGCACATGCTTGGGCATTGCACTACGGCTTGCTCCGGAGCATTCTTATTGTGCACAGAGCAAATTCATGATATTCAGCCGCCACATGCAAATGAGCTCATCAACCAATGCATGGCACACTGGGGAAATTAGCATGTTATTACTGTTGCGCCAATGCTCATTTGCATGCGCTAAGCTATAAAAGCGCCACCGACCAGCACAGGCCATGGACCGGTATTGCAACCATCTGAGGTAAGTTGTTCATGCTGCTGGGGCACACTGAGCCCTGCCAGCACAGCAGGGGGGACGGATTAGAGTGCTGCTGACACTGACACAGTGTGCTGTCCATGTCCACAGGTAGCAACAGTTGGAATGTGAGGAGGGTGAGGAGCGTGGGCCTGCTCGCAAACACAGGCCCAATTTCACAAAGGTAGAGGCCCCGTTTGAGGCCTACCACAACAGGGAGCCACTGTTGAGTGGTGCCACGGGCACACCACTGGCCAGGACTGGGGCCTGAGAGGAGGTGGCAGCATACATCAACCAGTAGGGCAGCCACCAGCGGTCAGTGCAGCAGTGCCGCAAGAAGGTGGGCACCAATAAGTGGCGCATCAAAGAGAAGGTGGCGGCCATCTGTGCAGCCCAGAAAGCCACTGGAGGGGGGGCCTGCTGATGTGCCACAGCTCATGGCGCAGGAGGAGTCTATTGGTAGCCACCATGCGCTGCAGCACTGTGGAGGGTGTGCTGGGTGGAGGATTCCAGATGGGTGGCAGCATGGTACATATGTAGGGCATGTACAGCATGCAGTGGCTGTGTTGGGGGAGGAGGGGGCCTTGGGGGGGAAATGGGGGCCTTGCATCACTGACACATCTGTTTTCTCTTTCAGCACCAGCATGCCTGCATGACAAGGATGGAGCACCAGCAGTAGTCATGAAGGCAGGCCCACCTTCCAGAGGACCAGCCATCCACCTCCACAGGCATCTGGGGGCCTGACCGGCTGCAGCACACCACTACTGTCCAGCTGGATGTTCTGGGCATGTGGTCAGATGAGACCCCGGATGTGTTTCTACAGGATGCCAGTCTTGGCATCCTCTCCGTGGAGACACAGATCGGGATGGGGTCCGACACTGATGACAACCTGACCATAATCCTGGACAGCATGGGTGGTGTTGTGGGGGAGATGCCCATACCAGAAACCACCACAGGCAGCGTGCCCAGCAGCCTGACAGTGGTGAGACAGCTGCCTGCTGCCACTGCAGGTGCTGCTGTTTGCAATGCCACAGCAGCGCCATGTGGTGATGGTGGTGCGGTCGTGCAGGCGCTGGGCAGCGTTCAGTGGCCAGATGGACAACAGCAGCAGACAGCAGGGGCCACAGGGCAGCCAAATGCGGGGTCCACTGCTGGGGCACCTGATAGGGACTTACCCCATGGGGACCCCAATGTGCAGTGTCCACCTGAGCGGGGGGTTGTGCAGCATGGTCGTTCGCCACAGGAGGGTCGGCGCCCCGCCCAGTTTCCCCTGGGCACCGACCCATTGGCAGAGCACACCTGTTTGCTGTGGTCCTCCATGGAGCAAAAGGTGCTGCTTGCTGCTGGGATGTGTTTTCTCTGTGCACGGAGGTGCGCCAGGCAGTCGAGCAGCACGAGAAGGGC
The DNA here is from genome assembly GCA_016271365.2 of Neoceratodus forsteri. Taxonomy (NCBI): domain Eukaryota; kingdom Metazoa; phylum Chordata; order Ceratodontiformes; family Ceratodontidae; genus Neoceratodus; species Neoceratodus forsteri. The sequence goes on from CM057451.1 coordinate 767,906,468, forward strand.
ACTGCGCAGCTCCTGGTGGCTGTACAGCACTTGCGGGAGAACACAACCCCATCCCAGGATCACATAGCCAATGCGATCATGGCTGACCTTGCACTGCTGGTTGCCACAGGGCATGGCCAGCCACCATGGATACCACGAAGTGCACTGTCCACCCCACGATCCCGGCGTAGGCGACACCCTCCCTGTCAATGCTGGGCTCTGCTGTTGGCATCCCAGGCACACCTAGGGCGGGCCTGTTTGGGAGCCTACACACCCCTGTGTGGACCCAGTCATGGTCCCGCAGTACAACCCCTGGGGGGCTATTGCAAACACCCCCTGTGGCTGATGAGCAGCATGTGCCTTCTGATCGGCCCTGATGTGGCCGCCCCCATGGCTGCAGTGGCCATGGTTCCATGCACCGGCCCTGATGTGCGTGCCTCCCTGACTGCAATCTGCAGCCACTGCCCTGTGTGCGCATGGGCGGCATGTGTGTGTGTACATACCACTGGTGTGGCACCTGTGTGTCACGCCACATGCTTCCTGTGTGCATGCCTGCCCGGCTGCTGGCCCATGTGGTATGGGCGTGATGAGCACAGGTCTGCACTGGTTGCACCTGTGCACCGGTGCAATGCATCTGATCCCAACCGCTTGCCAGCACCTGCGTGCGTGTGTGTGTGTTGCTGTGTGATGCTGTGTGCAGTTGTGTTTGGTTGTGTGCCACTGCCACCCCTACCCCTGCACCATGCCTCTGTGTGTGCATGCCCATTGCCATGCATGCCCCTGCCTGTGTACTATACCTGTGTGTGTGGACTTTGCATGGGTTAGGCACCACCTACCTGCATGCACCACAGTGCTCCTGTGCAATGGTGTCCCAATGCTGCCGCACCATCCTTTGTAGCCGGGGATCCCTCCACCCGGGGGGGCTGTCCACCACCCTCCAGCCCATTGCCATTGTCATCCCCACTACTGTCACCCTCTTCAGCCTCAACAGCTATCCCACTGTCAATGGCCATGTTGTGCAGTATGCCACAGGCCAGGAATAGGCCACAGACATTTGAGGGGCTGTACTGTAGTGCACCGCCAGACCTGTCTAGGCAATGGAACCGTGCCTTCAGCATCCCAAATACATGCTCAATGATGTTTCGTGTGCTGGCGTGTGCCTCATTGTAGAGTTCCTCTGCTGGGGACGATGGGCGCCAATATGGGGTGAGCAGCCAGGGCCTCAGTGGATAGGTGCTGTCTCCTGTGTGGATAATGACATGGCTAACCCTGTGTCATCCTTTGCTGTGCCCCTTGCCTATCCCTGGCACCCTCGCCAGCACACCTACCCTGCCCTTCCCATCTCATGGCCTGCTCTGCCCGGCACCCCTTGCCCATCCCATACTCACCCACTAGGTGGCCTGTAGGGATGTCCCCACACTCGAACCTCTGGCACAGTCCAAAGCTGTGCCAGATGAACGCATCATGTGCAGTCTCAGGGTGTGTGGCACAGACATTGGTGATGCGCCCCTTTGCATTGCATACCACCTGGCAGTTCACATTAGGGAACCCCTTCCTATTCATATATGCCACGCCCTCAGGGCCAGGTGGCATGCAGATGCCGACGTGCGTGCGGTCAATGGCCCCAAGCATGCCAAGCATACGTGCTACCCTGTGGAAGTCCTGTATGGTTGCTGTACACTTTGCCTGTGTGCTGGGGAAATGGATGTACTGCGCAGCATGTGGTAGCAGAGCACTGAGGAACTGTGTGAGGAGGCGTGATGTGGCCAACTGGGTTATGCCTGTGGTGTCCCCTGTTGGTCTCTGGAAGGTGCCCATGGCGAGCAGGCACATGACAGCTGTCACTTTCATCTTGTGGGTGCCTGCATCTCCTCACTGCACAGCTCACAGAGCTGCTTCAGCATGGCCCTGTACAGGCAGTGCCGTCCCACAATCTCCGTGTCTGTATAGTTCTCGAAGGTGGTGCGGGCATAGTACCACCTGTTCCGGGCGCACCGCCAATGGGCTCTTCCTTGACCACGTCACTGATCCTCCTGCCCCCTCACACCCCTCATTATGGCCTCCATTAGGAAGGGTGCACTATCCATGGCCCCTGATGTCCTGTCTCCCCATGGGCGGTCGGCTGCTGCAAGCTGTGTCCCTCCCTGGTGCACTGTGTGGCACTGTGCCTGCCTGTCCCTCTCGCTCTCTCAACCTCTGGCTCACTCTCCACTGCCACTTCTGTCCCTCTACCCCTGTGGCTGCCTGTGACAGTCTGTCTGTCTCTCACTGGCTCTGTCTCCCTTGCTCTGTCTGTCTGTCTGTCTGTCCAACGTCTCTTGCCACTCTCTCTCTCTCCCTCTCGCCTGGTGCAAGTGCTGTCTGTGTGCTTGCGCCTTCTATTAATAGGCTCAAGTCTGCTTGGCGCATCCAGGTTTTGCTCCATACTTGCGCCATGGTGCCACACTTGAATTTCGCACTGCGCCGATTATTCATGGGCACGCCCCCTGTTCTTGTTCATACATTCATTATAGTTGTGCAATTGGTGCAATGGGACTTGCACAGCACAATAGCTCCTGCTGAATATTGCTCCCTAGGCGCCAAGTCCATGCTTGCACCAGCGCCAACTCAGTTGTGTCTTGCGCTTCTTTGAATATCCGGCCTGGGTATCTAAATCTGCCATATCTAGGGCAGGTAGACAACATTGTTGACCAACTAAGTTTACAACAGCATGTTTTAGCACCCAGCAGAGGGGATAATATACTCAACATCAGTCTCTCATCAGAAAATATGCAACTTCAAAACTGACTGATTGGTGCACCACTAGGAAACAGTGACAATACTATGGTTCAAGTTTAACATTTTGCAAACATACCTTTACTAATGGTATTACGGAGATCTACCAGTACAGCAAAGCGGATGTATCGAATATTAACACGGCATTAAGTAAAATAGAATGGGTACAACTATACAGCAAGAAAACAGAGGAGGAAATGTGACAAATATTGAAAGGGATCATTCTTGAAATTAGTAATAAATTCATTTCCAAAGTTAGAAAATATAATAGCAAAGGAACTAAACCAAAATAATCAACACCAACATTTTAAAAACTAATAAATAAAAAAATCTCACAAAACTCATTTAATACAAAAATATAATGCCTCCTGGGTAGCTCATAAACAACCAATGTAAATATAAAAATGCCATTAAAAGGCCAAAAAAAAGAATGGAACTTTCCCTAAATAAAAACACAAATGAAAACAATAGCGACATATTCTATAGTGGCATTATTTCCCTGAGTCAATCTAAAAATAGAATTCAACTTATCTTTCATGAAGGTATCGAAATCAATAATCCGGTAGACATGGCTAATGTATTTAATAACTTCAGTTCAGTGTATTCAACTAAAACTAGGGAGCCTGACATACTGAAACACATACATCAGAAGGGCTGCCAGTATAGCCTAGAGCAGGGTGTCCAACCCATAGCTCATGGGCCACATGTTGCTTACGAAGCAGTTTGATGTGGCTCATGAGAGGCCGCTGAAGACAGTCACAGTTAGGGTAATTTGTCAATTACACATCAACTATGCATCATAGTTTCCGGTGACGTCTTTGATTTTCATCCTGATGCCCAAGTTTCGAAAAGCAACACAGCTGAAGTGGGACTGCGGCGGGACTGAAGAAATGGATTCATAAATGGTACTGTATGCCTGCAGACACAATGTGGACATACCATAGAGTTGAAGAAAGCCACAGAGTCGTAACCCCCCCAACCAGCTCCCCCGATCGCCTCTGCCAACATGACACTCAGGCTCACAGAGTCTGCTCTGCTTCCCCCCATCCCATTCGCTGCAAAATTCTGTTCAAACCTTCATTGACTGCTGTTTTGAAATCCCCTCTGACTACACATTTGGGGTGTATAGGTAACTGGACAGCCACCTCTGCCAACAAGACACTCAGGCTCACAGAGTCTGCTTCCCCCATCCCATTCTCTGCAAACTTCATTGCAGACCTTCACTGATTGCTGCTTTGAAATCCACTCCAGCTACACATTTGGGGCATGTAAGTAACTGGATGGTCACCTCTGACAACAAGACACTCAGGCTCACAGAGTCAAATCTCCCCCTCCCCAACAGCACCCCAATCCAGTAAATTACAGCAACAAACCACCATTGTAAATAAACTCTGCCAACAATATCCTCAGGCTCACAATGTCAAAACAAACCCCAACCCCCTAGAGCTGCTCTGACTAATTATTTTTAAAATACAACTATATTTTAAAAATACAATAAAATTAATAAATACATTTTTTTTTTTTGGTAAATTTACTTTTTATTAAAACTTTTTTCAACAGTCACAAGTTCATTTTTATACATCATAGCATTGTAATGCGTGAGTACAAGATTACAAGTCATGCCTGTTGTATTTCATTAAAGTTTTGTACAAGGTACACTGTGTGAGTCTCTTTATTTTCAAGTATGGATCTGAATAGAGGCCTAAAGCCCAGTATCCCTCATTCTGTAATCCTTCTCCCACCCCTTAACAACTCCATCCGAGATCAAGCTGTTTGTTTACATACTCATACCCGCTGTTCCTAAGGTCTCAGTTCCCCTGTACGCTCTTCCAGGGAAGTGTGATTTTGAGTCCTAGTCTCTGGGCTGCATCCTAGGGGACAAAGTCTGGGTCTTTTAGCATGATGTGCATGATCCACCTGTTCCATCTTAGGGAGCTCAATTCCAAGCTGTCATTTAAGTTATGGGTAATTCTCTCAGCCCTGTATTTGTGATTAACCGATGTTCTCCATATTGCCAGAGTGGGTGCCTGGGTTGACAGCCAGCATTTTGTGATGGCTTTCTTTGTGGCTAATAGGAGAACCCCAATTAAGTGACAGTTATGAGAGTCCCTTAGTCCCTGTGGGTGGACGTATAGGAAGAACAGTTCTCCTGTGAAGGGAACCGGTTGCCCGAACAGTTTCTCAATGTCTCCCTGCACAGCTGCCAGGAATGGTTGAAGTTTAGGGCAGAGCCAAAAGATGTGTGTGTGTGTGTGTGTGTGGTGGGCACTGGTCTCTCCACATTGCCACCAGCATTCAGCTGTTCTAGTGCTGAGATAGTGAGAGGTAATGGCTGGGGTGCAGAAGTATCTTATCTGCAGCTGCCACGAGAACTCCCACCAGTGATAAGAACTGGTGATTTTAGAGGCTGTTAGGCAGGAGCTGTGCTACTACTGTAGTGTGAGTTGTAGGCCCATTTCAGCATTCCATTTTTCTAGTGTGAGAGTTGTGGAGTCCCCCACTGTCTTGACCAGGGCCTTGTACAGGGTGGAAATAGTATGTGGTAGTACTTTGGATTGCACCACCTGATGCAGTAATGTAATCACGGGGGGGATGTCTCTCAGGGCAGCGGGCACCCATTGGGAGTGTATCATAATAGTGCCTCAGTTGCAAAAATTGGAACAAGTCCGAATGCAGTAGACCGTATTCCTGGCGGATCTCACTGAACATCTTAAAAACAGGGCCAGATAGGAACTGTGTAAGCTGGGTCAGCTGGAGGTGCTTCCAGTTGTGGAAGGTGAGGTCATTTTGGGCTGGGGGAAATTCTCTAGTGATATGATTGGGCACAGTAACATGAGGAATGGGGAAAGGTGAAGGAATTTACAGATGGAACTCCAAGCCTGTAGTTGATGTCTAATCCAGGGGTTTGACGTTATTCACCTTTCAGGCAGGGGATCTTGACATAAGGTAGCAGCAGCCAGTTCTTGAGTGGGCAATATAAATTCCTCTAATTCCCTCCATCATGCCAAGGTGGACCCCACGTAGCAGTGAGCTCTGAATAACAGGTGAGATGCCCAGTAGTATAATTTTAGATTCGGGAGTGCCAGCCCTCCCTGTGCCTTGGGTAGGAACAGAGTGGATAATTTAACTCTGGGACGTCTGCCGGCCCATATAAAACCAGAGATTGCATTGCTCCAGCTTTTAAATACCTGTGAGGGCAGGAAGATGGGAATATTTTGGAAGAGATAAAGGGCTCTAGGTAGGATCACCATCCTAACCACCTCAACTCTTTGAGGATATTTAAGGGTAGAATGTTCTATTTGTTGAGGTCCTGCTGCATCTGGGTGTAAAAAGGAAAGTAGTTATTCTGCAAAGCATCTTCAGCTTTACAGGACAAAAACACCCCCAGGTATTTCAGCTTACCAAGGTCCCACTGAAATGGGAACCCCTTCTTAAATGCCGGAGAGGGGCTCAAAGTGAAAGGTGAGTGCATCCGGCTTGGAGGTATTGAGTTGGCATCCTGAGATAGCCCCAAAGTCATCCAAGATGTGGAAGACTGCAGGTATGGATTCTATGGAGTTGTTCAGGAATAGTAATATATCGTTCGCATACAGAGCTATGCGGTGGTCGACCTTGTCCACTTGTATTCCTGTAATTTGTGGGGAGGGACGTATTGCCTGGGCCAGCATCTTGATAAAAAGAACAAAGAGCCCCAGGGATAAGAGACATCCCTGTCTTGTTCCCCTGTGGAGAGGGAAGCAGTCAGAGTGATGCCCCAAGATCTTTACACAGGCTCGGGGGAAGAATAAATGCTTCGGATGGTGGTTATCAGTGGGGCAGGGAAACCCATCTTGGTCATGGTGGAATACAGAAAGGGCCAGGATACTCTGTCAAATGCCTTCTCAGCATCAAGGCAGAGAAGGACTGATGCGTGTCCTCGGGTTTGCATTTCATGCACTAGATGTAGTGCTCTGTGGGTGTTGTCAGTGGTGGCCCTGGCAGTCACAAAGCCAGTTTGATCTAGGTCTATCAAACTTGGCAGAACTGCATCGAGTCTATGAGCTGAGATGGACATAACATATTTATAGTCCATATTAAGGACCGAAATGGGTCTGTAGGAGTTGCAGGGCAGGGGGGTTTTACCCAGTTTCAGAATGAGTGATATTGCTGAGTAAGACCAACTTGGGGGAGGCGACTTACCCTGAGTGACCTCGTTATAAGTCAGTAGCATCAGTGGGTTCAGAGTTTGAGAAGCAAATTCATAAAATTCTGCCCCTTAACCATTGGGGCCTGCGGCTTTCATTGTTTTAGACCTGGAGATAGCTGCTGAGAGCTCCATTGGGCGCATGGGATCCACCAGGCTTATCTGCTGCTCTTCTATAAGACTGAGTAGTTCCAAATTAGCCAGAAAGGTGTTGATAGCCCCAGTGTCTGGCATCCCCTCTGGTAGTATTCACAGAAAGTATGGGGTATTTTTTGGAGTTTAGTGTGGCAGGTCCCAGTGAGAGGGTCTTTTATTGCTGTTATGGTGAACAGCATGCGTTGTCTTCCTAGACGGTAGGCCAGGAGGCGGGAGACCTGGGGGCCTATTTCACCATATCTCTGTCACAGCTAAGCCAGGGCTGTCTCAGTTTGCTGTAGGCAAAGTGCATCTAGGTCTTTCTTGGTTTGTTTAAGTTGTGGAAGGATCGCTTGATCCCCTTGCTGGTGGGCAGATTGCAGGAAATGAAGGGTGTGTTCTAGCCTAGTCTGCCTCTCCTTTCTCATTTAGGTCTGAGTGGCTGTATATTTGATCAGGTGCCCCCTCAGGACTGCCTTCAGGGTGTCCCATCTGATAGAATATGACATTTCTAGGCCAGAGTTGTCAACTATGATTTCCCTCAATTTATCAGTGAGGAACTCCCGGACGGGTTCACTCTTTAGACAGGCTGGGTTGAACCTCCATAGGGTGTTTCGCTGTTCTAGCCCTAAGTCCCAACTATTGGTCAGTGGGGCATGATCTGTGTGGGCTTTGTTCCCTATTGTACAGTTAACCACAGACTCTAGATATTCCATCTGGGTGAAGCAATGATCAATACGGGTATACGTGCCATGCACTGCTAAGTAGAATGTATACCCTTAGGTGTAGGAATCACCATTTATTTATTTAGCTTTTGTTAACCGAGTAGGTACACTAGACAAGTTATATGCCTATTTTCAGGAACGACCCGGGAGAGTACAACAGGTATTACTGATACATCAGCACAGCACAGCAGGTAAACAAGTACAATTTGTAACTTAATACATTGAGTCACAAAACAAAAAAGCAATGTAGGGATCTTATATGACAGAAGTTGGTAGAGTACATAATGATCAAACAGTAGGTAGTATTGAACACACATAGACAAGTGCATAAGGAAAAGTTGGATGGAGATCATCAACCGATCAATTCAGATTGTGTTCCGAGTAAATGACTAACGTAACGGTCCAGTACCTGGGACCTAGTACTAGGGAGGCTTTGGGCACTCACACCCTGAGGCCAGCTTCAGATGCCCCCACAGGGATTTCTGGAAACACTGATGAGAGGGGGCAGTGCGAACCTGCTCAGGAAAGGAGTTCCAGAGCCTAGAGCACATGCAGCAAAGTCCCTGTCCCCCATGAGGAATGCAGGTGGGGTGCACAGTATCCCTGGACCCTGGGACTTGAAGGGAGGGTAGAGGGCGGTCAGTGGGAGAGAGAAGCTGTGCCAGCCCTGGGGTGTCAGTACTGATCACTTTGCTCACAAGGCACCCCAGTCCAAAGTTTAGGTGGTTAGTCGGAGAAAGCCAACCTAGCTTATCATAGAGTTCACAATGGTGGGTGAGGCGGGGGGCGGCCAGAGCAAAGCGGCAGATATTATTGTACATCATGTGCCACCGAGTAAGAAGAGCTTTAGAGGTACGTGCAAATTGGTGGAGACCATAGCTAAGGGAAGGGAGGAGTGCTCCCCTAGCAAGTGCCAGGTGAGCAGCAGATGTCAGGTTATATTTGGCCCTATAGGCCAGACCCAGCTTACAGTTCACGGTTCTACAGACATTGAGGATATGGCTCCCTAGGTCCAATTGGGGGTCAAGTGGCACCCCAAGGTATTTAAGGGAGGTCACAGTTTGGGGGGAAGTTCCATCTGCACAGTTGATTCGCAATGGGACTGGAGAGGCATGTACAGTATCTTGGCAGATGATCCGAATAGCATAGCCTGCGTTTTTTCAGGTTAAGGACCAACTTCTGTTGGGTTAACCAAGCCTGAATGTTATTAAAGTCCTCAGACAGGTGGAGATTGAGGGTAGCTGTGTCCCGGGAGTGGGCCAGGAGAACCAGATCATCCGCATAAAGGGTGACCCTGCAGTCAGTTACAACGGCTGGGAGATGGTTAATAAAGAGGGAGAAGAGAAGGGGTCCCAAGACTGAGCCCTGAGGAACGCAAGAGGTCACAGGTAAGGGATCTGAGAGTAGTTTATTGAATTTGGTCAGCTGTACTCTGCCATGCAGGTAGTCAGTTAGCCATTTCTGAGCAGGGGGAGAGGCCAAGGGACCTCATCTGAGTACAGAGCAGAGCATGGTCAACAAGGTCAAAGGCCTTGGACAAGTCAATGAACACTGTTCCAGAGAGTTTCCCCTGGTCCATGGCTGCTTTGATACTGGATGAGACAGAGACCAGGGCCGTGGTCATGCTATGCCCTTTACGAAAACCGTGCTGGGCGGGGGACAGCAACTCGTGGGCTTGAATGTACTCAGAGAGTTGTTCAGCCACTACTTTTTCAAGGAGCTTGCTGATGGCTGAAAGAATGGTGATCGGCCGATAGTTGTCTGGGACTTTTGGGTTGCCCTGCTTCAGCACGGGGACAACCCTGGCCACCTTCCAGATATCAGGAATCTCCCCGTGGCAAGGGACAGGTTGAGGATGTGGGCCACCGGGGAGGCGATGTGAAGGGTTCCTAGTTTCAGAAGCTTGGGCTCCAGGTTATCTAGGCCAGCACTGGAGTACTGGAGAGGCCGGAGAGGAGATTCAGCATCTCCTTGTCCGACACAGCCCTTAGAAAGAAAGGTGGTCTGGAGGGGTCGGACTCCTGCCAGACCGGGGGTAAGGGGCAACTGGTACTCTTGTCAGTAGGGATGGGTAAGGAGAGAGCAGATAGGTCAGTGAAATGGGAATTGAAAGCATTTGCAATCGTATGTGGGTTGTTGCAGGAAACCCCTCCAATTATCATGTCTGTTACTCCTGAGCTAGAGGAACCACTGACAAGTTTTTATGTTTCTCCAGAACCATCTTGGGTCATTTGCAGAGCTGAGTAGGGCGGACTTGCAGAAGTCACTTTTTGCAACCCTAAGAGCTTTTTTACACTCATTTCTAAGTTTTCTATATTGTTGAAGCAAGGTCTGATCAAGGGAGCATTTGAAGTGGGCCCAGCACTTGTCCCTCGCCCGCATAAGGGCAAGGAGGCTCCCGTGCAGCCATTTTGTGGCTGATCCCCTTACCCTCCACCTTATAGTTGGGGCATGCCTGTCTTGCAGGGCCCCAAAGGTACTGAGAAACTGGGTTACGGCTGTAGAGGGGTCAGGGGTACTATACACCCCTGACCAGTCCGTGAGCCTCAGATCCTCCATAAATGCATCCAGATCAAGCCTGGAGAAGTTTCTGATGTGGATGATTTTGTGGGAAATCTTTGGGGGCGGGATTTTCCATACGTGGAAAACCGGGGAGTGATCTGAGATGGAGTCAGATAGGGTTCCTGCAGAGGAGATCCTCTCAGGACAATTAGACAGGATCCAGTCCAGTAGAAAGCTGGAGGCTCCATTTGCCGACCGTCGGGTAGGCTTCTGTACAAGTTGCGTCAGGGTTAGGTTTGCAAGTAAAGGCTCAAGCTGCTTTACATTTCCACCAGTCCAGTTTAAGTTCACGTCTCCCAGGATAAGGAGTTCATTATCACCAATACTGGGGCCAACAGTGTCCAGGAGGTGGGTGAGACCCGGAAGCCCTCCCTTTGGGGGGTTATAGGTGCATACAACATGTAGTTTTTAGTGTTGCCAAGTAGGAGCATAACATGAAGCAGCTCACAGGGGGACAGTGGGGATGTCTGGTGTGTCACCAGAGATACTTTAAGGTGGCTCCTGAAGTATATCAGGATGCCTCCACTCCCTCTTGTTTCGAGACCTATCCAGTCGTATGAGCTCATAGCCTAGTAGTGCACAGACTGAGTCAGGAATCAAGGGCATAAGCCAGGTTTCCATTATTCCAAGGATATCGGGCTTGTAGAGTGCGACCCATGCGAGAAGCTCGTCCAGATTGGGAAGCAGGCTGCAAATGTTGAGATGGGCCACCTTTAACCCCTTGCCCAGCCTCCATTCTTGAGGAACTGAGGAGACCTGGTGGGTAGGGCCAGGATTAAGTTCAACGTCACCGGCCAGGGCTAGGATCAACAGGAAAAGCCATAGTAGGTGCCCTCTAGATGTGGAACTCCTGGTCGTAGGCTTGCGGGCTTGGCATTGCCTTATCCGGATATGGTACAGTAGGGGTCTTGGTACCAGACAGCATGTGAGATAGCAGGGTCTCCCAGTGTATGCCATGAGATTAGAGAAGGTGAAGTCAAGCACCTCGCAAGGAGAGGTCCTTTCCCAGCCATCCCACGTGGTCTGCGTGGGGGCAGTTACCACTTGGAGGGTAACTAGTCCCAGAAAGAGGCCAGCAAGGATGACGGAGCAAGGTGGGGGGGGCAGGACGATGCCCCTAGTGGCCTTGGGAGACACCATTCTAGAGGTGGAACCTTGCAGTTCGCTGGGACCCCACATAGGTAATGTCTACGGAACTACAAGGAGATGGTCGGGAGGGGGCAGGGTAGGGTTACCAAAATAGTGAGGAGGATAGGTGGGACAATCTACTCCCGGGGAAGTGCAGTTGGACGTGGGCAGACTAGGAGACACAGTCTACATCTGGGGTAGGAACTATTGGTCGTGGGCAGGTGGTCACCCGCTAGGAAAGGGCACCAGAGCTAGCTGACTCGTAGGAGTTGTACACCCTACTATAGAACAGGGTTATCAGTCAGTCCCCCAAGTACAGCACCCAGGAGAGTAACCAGGAGAGTGCAGCATGTGTGGGGCAATATTAAATGGGAACCCTGGGGAAGTAAAGAGGACAAGGGCAAAAGTATAACAGGCAGTATACTGAATGTCACCTGGGGAGAGCTAGGGACTATAGCATATAGCAGTAATTAACACACAGTGTGTCACAATATTCGAGAGAGGTCACATCGATTATGGCAAGAATAAGCAGAGCACATAGAGGCAGGGTTCATTTAGCAAGGGGAGGCTAGTACAGTAGGGGCATTCAAGTCAGATAAGACAGAACAGGACAACACAGGTCATTGACAGTGACTAATATCTCATTTTTATCCCTTGGAAGTAATAAGACATTCACTTTACAGTACCAACCCCCAGCAATCTGATTGGGCACAGCCGACTCAGGAGGCGGGGCAAGTGAGCTTTAATGGGAGGAGGAGCAGGGTGGGTGGGAGGCCGAAATAAAAACCTGTAGTACGGTCTCCTGCAACAGCAGGGCAGCTTGAGTCGAAGATTGAGTTTGTGCCGAGAGGCCAGCGGAGCTTAGTTTGCAAGCGGCACCTCAACTCGGCCGTCGGTTGCGGATGCGGAGCGCAAGGGGGGGGGACCCACCAGCACAGGTCATCCACGTCTCCCCTCCAGCAGGTATGGCAGAATCAAGGTGCGAGTCCAAGGTCGCGCTCACATACATACATCCAGCCCACCTCCCGGACAAATTGTTTAAACAATTTATGCAGGGCCGGTTGCCTGCTCTGAGATGTGCAGGTGGTGTCAAATGCAGGGCTATGGGCAATATTAAAATCTCCTGCAAGGAGGAGAAGCCCCTTTGTCATTTCAACCACCTTGACAAGTAGAGAGCGCTAATGCTTGGGGAATTCATCCCCAAGGGTAGGTATATGTTTGCTAAAGTTACCTCCTTGCCCTGCAGGGTTCCCAGTACAATAACTAGCCTTCCCTCAGGGTCTGCCCATTCATTTATTGCCTGGAAGTGGGTCTGGTTAGGGATAAGTATGTGACCCTTCTTTTTCTTCCCCCCTCCATAGAGGAGGAGTAAACCTGGGCAAATCCTCCTCTTGCTAGCTTCTCATGTTCCTTGGTGGTCATATGCGTCTCCTGGATATATATTAATTCAGCCTTACTTTTCCTCAGTAGTGTCAGTATTCTAGACCTTTTTATAGGGCTGGCTAGCCCATTTACATTCAGTGAGTATAACTTTAAATGTTTGTAGCCATTATACAAACTTAAAACAGGTGGGGTACCAGAAACACCACATCATGTTTAGGCCTCTTAGCCTGCTAACTGTAACCCTTGTACTTGTCTTGTGATTGCTTAGTAACATACGAGAGAACATCTTCTCCAGTTGTGAACTGGGGGAAGACCCATATAAGGGGGGCAACTATGAGGGTTTGGGTGCAAACTAGGAAGCAACAGTCTACCAACTGGGCAGAATCTGCTGTACTATGGGTGGCTTCCAAGGGGCCCGGGGCAGGTATGCTCTGGGACCCTAGTGAATGCCTGGTTTGGCTCCTCCCTAGCATAGGGCACTAGACTTAAACATCTGGGGTACAGGGTGTTGGGAGGGGTCATGCCTTGGCTTCTCCAAGGACAGCTGCTATTGTTTTGGAGGTTTGAAACTTTCAGCTCTTTGCTTATAGCTGTGCAAACTAAGCAGGAAAAGGGGGATTCTCTCCCGGGTATATTAGGACCAGGGGGGTCAGGGCCACTTGCCAAATTTGTCCAGGGTAGAAACCCTTATCTTCTGAGTCCCCATGTTGTGCATGCAATCCTATGCCTGTCAGCTCAGGGGTCAAGGCGGCGACAGGATGGGGGTAAGAGGGGAAGGGCGAGCAGTATTGGCTGGGAAAGAAAAATAATTTAAAAAAAGGGCAACCCACCCCCAATCCCACGGGGACTCAGTAAGAGGTATCCTGGGAGTCAATGTGTCCTCTCCTCAATTAAACAACTAATTGTCAATCGACCCGGGCAGCATCAGCAGGTGGAAGTACCACCTCGCTGATTGTTTGTCAGCAATTCTTGCAATTCAGCTGTGGAGCAGCTGACAACGATGATGAAGATAAGGGGGGAGAAACCCGAAAGTGAGGTTGGGGGAGATCCCCCAACACTTATGGAGTGGAGTGCTGCTTTTAGCAGTGGGGTTCCATATACCCACACCCCAAAAAAAATAAACAATCCTCCCCCCGCATCCCAAAAGACCAGTGATTCAAAGTTCGTGTTTACAGACCTTCTTCATTCTGAGGGTCTCTGCGGGGTTTGCCTTGATGTCCGACCACCACCCACAGTCATGGCATCTGGGGGCCATTTTGTTAAATTCAGCCGTCTCCCCCCGTGTTTCCTCAATTCCCACCCCCCGGTACTGTTCCCCCTCCATTCTCCCATCCAGGCCTTATCATTGCCCCTGCGGCCACAGCCTCTAGAGGGTCTTGTAGCTAACAGTGTAAGTGACCACAAGGGAAGTACGAGGCCTGACTTATGAGAGTGAAACCAGGAGTTGGAAGACAGTGATGCCACATCCGAGCATGCTACACTCAAGTGCACAGGAAGGAGTTACTGGGCAGCTGAGGGGGGACTTTGAAACTAATGGTTGCATGGAAACTGCTTTAGGGGGAGAGTTGTGGACCTACCTGTAGGGAGAAAAAGAAAAGATGGTCCATTCATTTCATGGGCTGGAGGTCTGGATTCTGGGTGGGTGGTCTTGCTGCCTGCTTCCTAAGGCCCTCTGTGATCTGCTGTATAGTTGCCGCTAACTCTCTCTGGTGTTGCTCCTTCTGTGGTGCTTGGCACCAAACCCTCGTTGCCAGCTTCACTGCAAGCGTTGATTGGGGAGGCTTTTTCAACTATAATTCCATGCCTCGGCGGTTCTTCTCCTGGGTGGCATCCTCAGCCATTTCTTAGGTTCTGGATCCATCAGGAAAGTGGATCACCAGCCTAGAGAGGTAGGGAGTATAGAATTTAATCTTTGCCTCCCTCAGTTTTTTCAGTAGTGGGGTATATACTGTGTGGCATGTGGCAACTGAGAGGGAATAATCATGGTCAATGTAGATTCATTGTGCTTGAAAAGTCAGCTCCCCTTTCTGCCATGATTTGTGTATTACCAGCTCCTTCTCCTAGAATCAAAGGAAGCGGAGTACCACCGAGCGTGGGTGATTGGCCTGGGAAGGTTGCAGCCCAAGGGCCTAATGCACCCAGTCCATTTCAAGTGTACAGCTTTCCGGTAGATCAAGTGCAATTCGGAAGAATTGCTGCAGGAATTGAATCATGTTGTCACCCTCACATCCCTCAGGCAAGCCAGAAATTCTAAGATTATTCTGCCAATTTCGGGCTTCAGTGTTCTCAGCTTGTGTCTGGAGCTCCCGGATTGCCTGGTGCATTTAGGTGATGGCACGCACTGTGACGTCTATGTGGGAATCTGCCTGGGAGACTTGTTCCTCCATCAAGTCCAGTCTCTTCTTAATTTTCCTGATGTCTATCCGCACAACAGTGAATGTTGATCAGGTCTCCTTCCTGAAGCCCCTGGAGCTCTTGCAGCACCAGATCCATTTGTTTGTTGAGGCGGTTACTTTTCTGGGCCTCAGCCCTAGGGTGGCCATGATAGGTAGAGAGCTGGGAGCTGTCACTGTCCAAACCCAATCCCTCAAGATCCGTGGGGTCCGTGGGCGATCAGATCCTACCCAGTCTTCCTCTTGGCATAATATAGCTGGCTTGAAGCAGAGATTCCCCTCTTTGATATTTTAGGAGCTGAAATAATGTTATTTTCTGTCTTGGAGGAGACAGAACGGTTGTCTCAAGATGCTTCCATGGGCATGACATCACCGGAAGTTCAATAAATATAATTATTGACTATTGCCTATGAGTGTTATTATTTTAACTCCAAAATATTGCTAAATATTGACATGGTACGGGCAGCACGTTTTTGTGGCTCATATCTTAGTCAGAAATTTAAATATGGCTCATGTCCAAGAAAAGGTTGGACACCCCTGGCCTAGAGGTTAGTGTAATGAGCTGTGAATGAGCTTGGTACATCCAGCAGGCCTGGATTTGATTCCCACAACCTCATATGTAATTATAGATCTCTTAGCTTAAAATTAATTCTTCAAAAAATCCTTGAAGACATTGTCAAAGATCAAATTAACAATTACATTAAAATATCGACCCAGACCACTATGGTTTTACACCTGGAACATCCTGTATTACTAATCTGCTCTGCTTCTATGAAAAAGTACTGAAAGTTGTGCTCGTGATAAAAAAATACCATAGGCCAGATATTCAAAATGTAGCCTGAGTGCTAAGGGGTTTTGTCTGCGCCAACCGGTGTTTGACCCCAATTTGTGGGTGGGTGGGGTCTATATTCAGACACCCCCACAGCACTGGTAAAACTCATTAGTGCCCAAGCCCTAAGTGGCTACTGTGCTCATGTAAATGAGGGGTCCCACCTGCGTACAGGCGCAGCAGGAAATTGAGAGGTTTTCACAGGCGGTAAATTCCACTCAAACGGGCTCAAGTTATCACCTTTGCAAACCCCAACTGAATGGGACACAAGGCCCTTTTGGGGGTGGCGGCACTGGAGCCAGCCACTACCCCAGCCTCCTGAACATGGCCCATGTACATATTAGATTCCCTGGTGTCTAGTGGCAACCCAACCCCCAATCAGCCATCCACCTTAGTGTTCGGCCTTTCTCTGGTGTCTAGTGGCACCCCCACCCTCTGATTGCCCACTGCTGTGTTAGTAAAGCTGTCCATGGTGACTAGTGGCACCCCAACCCTCCAATCACCCATCTCCATAACATAGAAACATAGCAACATAGACTTTGATGGCAGATAAGGACTGCTTGACCCACCTAGTCTGCCCATTTCCCTACCTACAGGATAAGCTGCAGATCCTAGTTAATCAACAGCCTATTTCTTCCTACCCCTGATAAGAATTGCTTTATGTCCGTCCCATGCATTCTTGAATTCTCCCACAGTTTTAGACCCCACAACCTCCTCAGGAAGGCTGTTCCATGCATCCACCACCGTCTTTGTGAAAAAATACTTCCTCACATTGCCCCTGAGCCGTCCCCCCTCTATCTTCAAATTGTGTCCCCTTGTTCTTACACATCTCTTTATCTGAAAGATGCGACCCTCTTGGACTTTGTTGATTCCACTGATGTACTTAAAAGTTTCTATCATGTCCCCCCTCTCCCTCCTTTCCTCAAGGGTATACATATTAAGCTCCTTTAGTCTTTCCTCGTAATGCTTCTCTTGCAGACCCTGCACCATTTTAGTTGCCCTCCTCTGGACTGCCTCCATCCTGTCTATGTCTTTGCGGAGATGGAGTCTCCAGAACTGGACACAGTACTCCAGATGTGGTCTCACCAACTGTCTGTACAGAGGGATAACAACTTCCTGTTTTCTGCTGGTGGTGCCTCTCCTTATACATCCCAGTATCCCCCCAGCCTTCCCTACTGCCTTCTCACATTGCTTGCTAACCTTAAGGTCATCTGATACGATTACCCCTGGGTCCCTTTCCAATTTTGTTGTTGTTACTACCTCCCCCCATTGTGTAATCTTCCCCTGGGTTTTTGTTTCCCATGTGCATTATTTTGTACTTCTTTGCATTGAATCCAAGCTGCCATACTTCTGACCATTCCTCCAACTTTGTCAAATCCCTTCTCATCCTTTCCACACCTCCTTGTGTATCAACCCTGTTGCAGATCTTTGTGTCATCTGCAAAGAGGCATACTTTTCCTTCCAGTCCCTCTGCAGTGTCACTTATAAAGACATTAAAAGGACTGGACCCAGGAACTGAATCCTGCAGTACCCACTAGTAACCCTCTTTCTTCAGAATGGACTCCATTTACAATTACCTTCTGTGTCCTGTTGTCCAGCCAATGTTTTACCCAGGCTGCCACCATGGGACCCACTCCCAGGCTGGTTAATTTGATTATTAATCTTTTGTATGGGACAGTGTCAAATGCCTTGCTAAAGTCTAGGTAGGCCATGTCCACAGCCCCTCCCTGGTCTACTACTTTGGTCACCCAGTCAAAGAAATCAATTAGATTCATCTGACATGACCTTCCCGCTGTAAACCCTTGCTGCCTTGGGTCCTTTGCCCCACTTTCCTCTAGGTACTCAACAGTTCTTTCCTTCAGAAGTGTTTCCATCACTTTCCCTACCACAGAGGTCAAACTAACAGTTCTGTAGTTTTCTGCCTCTGTCTTGCTCCCACTTTTGTGAAGGGGAATCACATCAGCCTTCCTCCAATCCTCAGGTACCACACCATCCTCCCATGATTTGTTAAAAAGGGTAGTCAGCGGTGTCACTGGTTCTCCCCTTAATTCTTTTAGAATTCTGGGGTGAATTCCATCAGGCCCCATTGCTTTGTCCGCCTTCAGTTTTAGGAGTTCTTTCAGAACCCTTTCTTCTCTGAAAGGACTGGGATCAACTCCCCTATCCAGAGTGCTTTCATTGGATTAGGCAACTCTCCCTCCTCCTCTTTTGTGAATACTGAGCAGAAGTATTCATTCAGTATCCCCGCTTTTTCACTGTCCCTCTCTGCCCACCCACTGTCCTTTCTATTCAGCCTCACTATCCCTCCCTTTGTCTTTTTACACTCCCTGATGTATCTATAAAAGGTTTTATCTCCCTTCTTAACTGACTTAGTTATCTTTTCCTCAGTTTGGGCCTTTGCTATTCTGACTTCCCTCCCTGCTTCCTTCTGCCTTAACTGGTACAGTTATCTGTTCTGCTCCTTCTGTGTTTCCTTATACTTCCTAAATGCTATCTTTTTCTCCCTAACCTTCTCCGCCACCTCTTTTGAGAACCATAGTGGCTTTTTCTTTCATTTTGATTTGTTTATTTGCTTCACACAAAGGCTTGTTGCCTCTGTGATGGCAGTTTTGATGTGTCCTCATTGTTGCTCCACCCCTCCTTCTAGCCTGTTTGCTAGTGTTTTTCTAAGGCACTCTCCCATCTTGCCAAAGTCAGTCCTCCTGAAGTCCAGAACCCTCACTTTTGTATGACTTGACTCTGTAGCTGAGTTTATCATCAACCACACTGTTTGGTGGTCACTTGTTCCCAGATGGCTACCCACTTCTAGATCTGAGATCCTCTCTCTGTCCCCATTTGAGAGTACGAGGTTTAAGATTGCTCCCTCACAAGTGGGTTCCAAAACTAGCTGTCTGAGGCATGCCACCTGTAGGGCATCGAGAATGGCCCTGCTCTTGGATGTGGCTGCAGCAAAGGTGCTCCAGTTAACATCTGCCATGCTCAGGTCCCCCATCAACAGTATCTCCCCTTTCACTGTCATTCTAAGGATGCCTTCTATCATATCCTTGTCCATTCCCTCTCCCTGACATGGGGGTCTGTATACAACCCCTGTGTGGATTGTGGTGCCATTTCCAGTCTGTAAGGTGACCCACAGTGCCTCCTCTCCTCCCTGTTTACTGTTTTGCTCCATTGCTTTTATCCCTTCCCTTACATAGAGAGCTACTCCTCCCCCTTTTCTACCCTCCCTGTCTCTCCTGTAGGTTGTGTACCCTGGTATATTAACATCCCAGTCATGGTTCTCTGCGTACCATGTTTCTGTGACTACTACAATACCCAGGCATCCCTCTTCCATCAAGGCCAGAAGTTCAGGGAGCTTGTTGCCCTGACTACAGGCATTGGTACTCATTACCCTCCATTTCTTGATGGCCTTACCCCTTTTTGCTCCATCCCTGTCCTTATTGCCTTTGTCATTTTCCTATTTTTTGGCAACCTCTGAGGCAACGGCAGTGGCCCTGGTGGTCTCTGGGTGGGAGAGGAGGTCCCCAAATCCTGGCCAACTCAGCCTGGAGATGAGCAACCTCCTCCCTCAGCCCAGAGAGGTGCCTGCAGATGGAACAACACCGCATCCTCCAGATAAGTGGTTAGGTGTATCCTGGTGTCCAGTGGTAACCCACCCCAACCCACTAAGCACCCATCCTTGTGGCAACCAGCACCCCAGTGGCTAGCAGCCGCACTCCACAGTCAGCATCAAGCACACCATCTGCCCAACTCCCATACCTCTCTGTCCAGTGCTATGCAGGAGATCAGATATGGGGACCGGCCCAGCCCTCCCCTCTCCATCTTGGCTGTCCACTGTATAGAATGACAGGGAGTGGTATGTGCTCACTATGTTAGTCAGTTACTAGCTACTTGAAATCTTACCAAAATATTTTACTATTGCACAGGCTCTCATCTTGTCCATCTTACTATACTAGTTATTGATCTGATTAAAGGCAAAGAGCACTATAACCTGAGAAAAGGTTGTCTAGTTATTGATGTGCTCTGGGCTTGATTGCTGTCTATGTTCTCTGATAGCGTAATGAGCATCATCATTTGGAGTCATGTGGTTGTCTCAGGTCTTCTTGAAGATGCAGGTCTGATTGAAACTGGTGCCCATGTATAGCTGCTTAATCAGAGAAATGGGTGAATATGCTGATAGAGTGCTGACTAAAATAATTCAAATAGTCAAAAGACTAGTGTACAGCTACCGTCATGCAACTCAACGAGGTTGTTGTACTGCAAGTAGAGTTAGTGCATGCAAGCTTGTAGGCTGGGACTTCATATGCTGCAACCTCATGGGTTCTGCGAATGATGTGTGAGAGGTAAACATTACATGTCATTGAAACTCTGTATGTGTCATATGTACTCCATTCTTTTGAAACTGACAGCTCCCCTATGTGGAAGCTTTGAATTAAGTGGGAACAGGAGAGTAGGGAGCAGACCTCTCCCACGGACTGGGAGTGGGCTCTAGCAGATGGTTGGAAAGTTACCTCTTCCCCTATGTGATGGGAATTCTGCTGGAAGGTTCTAGTCCATTTCTTCTGCGCCCCTACAATCATTAAGTACTTTCAGACAACTAATACTGATGCTTGTTGGAGGCTGTATGGTGATAGGGGTTCTCATACTGTATTCACATATTTTGGGACAGTCCCAGACTAACTACTTTCTGGGCTGCTGTTCATAACTAGTGGCACCCCCACCCTCCGATTACCCATCCCTGTAAGTGTTTAGGTGTACCTGAGATCATGCTCAGCAAATCACTCAAGTTGTAATACCCTCTACATTTTGTGGTTTAGCTTGACTCCTATCAAAAATAAAAACCTCAGAAAGTTATTTTATATTCTGATAACTGTAGCTTGGAAATGTATTAATTTCTTTGGCTATCTGATGTTACCCCACAGGTGTCTACATGGATACACAAGGTGCATGAAATCCAAGAGTTGGAACAGCTTACTGCCAAATTGCATTTCCGACTGGAAAACCTTTTGGACTTTTGAAACCCATGGACTCTCTACATACAAGGCTGCCTCCCACAACAATAATGTGAGGACTTAAATGATGGACATTTCTTCCCTCATTTTACCTTATTCCATTTGCGGACTAGCATATTTGGACTTCAGCTGCTACTATGGTTTATACTTTTACTCAGGGTCTCATTGTCTCGTCTCACTGTTTTATGTTCTTGTTGCCTGGTTTTCCTTTTCCTTTACAGCAGTCGCTACATTACTGCTCAGGCAGTTCTATGATTAGATATGACTGTTACATTTGTTCTAAATGCATCATGGCTTTTATTCAATAAAGCCGAGTTAAAGAAAAAAAACTCTTCGTGTGTCATTACGACAGCTTGACTGTGTATTTTGTTTACTTGTGATGTTATAGCACTAGTACAATGTAAGACTTGATATAAATTTCCAGTTCAACTTACTGTATGTCTAGGCTATACTAACGGACTGTATTCAGTGGTATCGCATGTTTGTAATTCAGATAAAGGCCACCAATTACTCTAGAAAACAGAGGCATACTACCTGTCCCATGTGTCTCATCTATATATTATGTTTCCTGTGTTTTAAAGATGCCAGTGATTGCCAAGGACCCGTCATTGTATTTTGGCTGTAAATGAAGATGATTGCTCCACCAATGACCATGGACAATGACCATGGAAAAAGTGTCACATACACAAGAACAATTTAAGGCCTAGATTCAGGTCCACATTATGGTTACAAACAGCTTGCACCTCCACTATAGAAATGTGTAACAGGTTGCACTTCCGCTATATATGTCTATATAATACATGGATGGGAATTTTTCCCCATAGAAAGGGCCATCATTTATTTCCCTGTATACCTGTGACTAATCCAGCAATCAAAGATATATACCTGCACTAATTAATCAATTACAGCTACTGTATATACCTGCACTAATAAGAAGTACACAGCTGCATTATGTTAAACCCTATGGGATACCATTAATAACACAATTAACACAGCATTAGGAAGCTAGCCAAACCAGTTAACAAGCTGCAAAAGAACCTGGAAAAAAAGACACTTACACAAAACCCTTCCAAACACAGAAATCTCCCAAACTCCTATTTGCACTCACTACACACCATTCCCTCATTGCTGCAAGATACTTTCATGTGCCATAACATGACTGCAAATGTTATCTCCATAACAATAACTATCCTAATGTATTATATTCAACAAACATTGGGTAACGGTGGAACACTCAAGAAGCATACCCATCTTGGGTGCTGATTAGGGCATTAAAGCAACTTTGGGCTCATGGCCTTATAGTCCTAATTAACCCCCTCAATGGGTATACATCATTGTATACCACCCTTACTCATTATTATATAATAATAACTGATGACCCCCATTATCAACCTGTTTTTGAGTACTTTAAAAAGTCGTATCAACCCGCAGGTTGATACGAAAAAACTCGTATCAACCCCCGGGTTGATACGACTTTTACAATCGCGCGTCGAGAAGCCTGCAGCAGTCCAAATGGAGAACTGTTTTCTTGCCATCTGCTGCACTGACAGGGACAGAGACAAAAATAATGTTTTACAGGAATTTCACTAAACTGCCTTTTAAGTGTGGTACCTTATGGTCATGGGTTCAAGTCGGGTAAGGTAGATCCGAAACACGTACTTTCACCACTACCCCTTACTATTTTCCCATGTTGGATGACCTTTCACCTCTGATCTGAGGAAGCAACGCTCGAGAATTTCTTAAAATGACAAGTTGTCAGTTAATTTAAATGTAATTTACTAAATTATGTAATAATTATTTGTTAGAAAGTAATTTGTCTCCTGCTGATCTTATCAGAGAGAGTTACGTTTAAGTCTCATGAACTTCTCCCTCAGACTGAAATTATCCCGAGGCATCTAGATGATGCAGCCATGATGGATTTAAACTTTCACATGAAAGGAACATATAAAAAGGTATCATTAAATTGTTACTGCATTCTGTTTACTCCTCTGGATGTAAAATATGTAGTAAAATCTGCTTTGTCTGCTTTCTATTATAAGAAATAAAATGTATGTAGATGCTGCATATGGAGTGATTTCTGCTATGTACAAATGAGAACCATTTTTTTTTCTTTCTCCAGTTATTATATAAAATAAAACATATGTAGGTGGTTGATATGGAGTTTTTTACAAACCCTTGATGTTGATAATATAAACCTCAGGCTTCGCTCTCGGGGTTTAGATATTATCACACATCTTGAGTGTGTAAAAAAACCTCCACATCAACCACCTACATATGCATTATTCTCTATTTATACAATGGCAAGAAAGAATCCTGGCTTCTGATTGGTCAGTTGGCCATCACAGCGGGATGTTATCCTGGCATAACATCCCAGCTCATTTTTGTTGCATTTCCATTTCCTTTGTTTGCCTCTTCTCTTAAGAAACAAAAATATTTTTCCACACTAACAAAAACATTCTTTAAAATTATTTTTTTTATTCTGTATATAACAACAAGCCATTGTATAATAAGAATAGTGCCCTCCTGGTTATGCTGGGATAACATCCCTTCTTGGGTGTTGGACACCCTTGGCCTGCAGTCTCAGGCCTAACCACCCGAGGCAGGATGTTATCCCAGAATAAGAGAAAGCTCAGGCTGCACTTGATGTGCGAGGGGATGCGCTTACAAAAGGATGGCCATCCGAAAAACAGCAAACAATGTGAGAAATTGCAGTGCTCCACCAAACAAATCAAAGAAACAACAAAACAATGGATTTAAACAACTAAATACAACTAAAAATAAGAGTAACTCATTGGTGCATACCCAACATGTGACTCTGAAACAGCGGGGATTAATTCCCTAGTAATGCCCACTGTTGCAGTACCTTTTAATCCACCTTCAAATCACCAGGAGACATGATAAAATCAACTGTCGGGAGTGCATTTAGTGAGTCGGACTTGGGAGGGGGAGACTGAGAGGGAGACACAGAGAAAGACGCACACAGTGGGACACTCAGTCCCTGTCTTGAACATGACATCAAATGAAACTATACAAAAGTGCTCTCTGTTGTTTTCCCATCCTGTGTCTCTTGTTTGTTATCTGTAACTTGTCCCCGGATTAGTTCCCACCCACCGACTTGATTGAACTTGGAGAAAGAGGCGATCAGTGTCTCCGTCAGCAGTGTGTGTCTGTGAGGTATTCTCATAGCCGTCCTCCATTCCCCGGCTTAGTTCCATCCCATCCACCCGCCTGATGGACCTCACAGAATCAAGCGGTGACTTTTCCCAACACCAGTGTTTCCCATTGCCTGTTGGTAAGAGTAAACATTTCTACCTGGAATGCAGGGTTGTGGCTTTCTTTGCATATATCTGTAACCCTTTACAGTGATAAGTAGCCTTTTACATAGTGTACTGAAACCGGCATCATTTTAGTCTTTCTGATATGCAGATCTACCCAAAATGCAGCACTGTGTAGCACTGAATGTGCTAAGTGAACGCATTGGATGCCAGTAGAGATATTGATTTATAGAAGCACTCACACACTTATTTTCCCTCACAATGTTAAAATGTTGCTAGAAAACAAAACCTGCTTACTGTCAGAAATCACAATATAAATAAATGTAGACTGTGCATTGTGCACATGCACAGCTACTAAAGTAGCAGTTCTGAAACAGCAGTGTAAAACAAGAATGTAATTTTCTCTTCATTTTAATATGTACCACAGTTCAAGTCGAACATTCAGAAGCATTACTTACCTTTACTTACCTTGCATCTTAGCCATGTTAGCCATGTTACAAGCGCATTAAGCCACTCGAAAGGAGGCTTCTACTAGGGAATTAATGCATGGTTGGGTAGTTGGGGCACTCAACCTTCGGCCTCGTGCTCCACCCCTCCCTCCCACCCAACCATGCATTAATTCCCTAGTAGAAGCCTTCTTTCTCATGGCTTAATGCTTACTTGAAGCACAAAGATTATTTTCCGAAGAAGCACCAGTATCTCCAACCAGACCTCAGACCGAATCTGCAGCCTCGACCGAAAGCACAGGTACAAAAATGTCAAGGAGCTGATGTAAATTAATGTTTAAGCCTTTTGATAATTTAAACATTTATTTTTCACACCTCTTTTAATGGGACCATAAAAGGAAACCATTCTAAGTGGATTTTTTCTTTCTGCTTGTTTCTAAATATGGCTGTTTCTCATGTGTCCAACTAGTTCACATTTAAAAAAAAGATTAACGGGGAGGGTGATCAGTGTGTGCGGAGGTGCCACTAGACACCAGGAAACCAATTCAAAATAAGGGGGACAGTGATCGGTGGGTGAGAGGTGCCACTAGACACCAGGGCAAGGGCGGCTCACAGCTGATACTGTAGCCAGCAGCACGAGTTCAGCTGCGGCTGCAGAAGTCAAGAAATTCCCACTGTTCTCATACAGAGAATGCGGGGGAAGCACTCCTTTAACTAAGCTGGGCTCCCGGGATTTTGGGTGCCCAGAAAAGGTATTTTGGACAGCATACTAAAAAACAAACATCAGAATCTAGCTAAATGGGTCCCGTTTAGTTAGGTTCTGATGTTTGTTTATGAAATATCTTAAGTTTTGTATGTTTTCCACAGTTGTTAGTTCATAGAAAACAATAACAAGATGGCAGTTGGCAGGGCACCAAAAAGGTTTGGTGTCCTGTCAATTCAGTGGCGCGAAAGCAAAAAGGGAGCATTTGTGGCATCAAATTTTTACTTTCACCACAGAACATTATCTCTGAAACCCTACAGCGCATGTGCAGATCAGAAAAAACTAAATTTCAAAGCCTTATAACTCGGGAACCCTTAAATATGTTTTCACCAGACCTGTCAAAGCCATTACCTTGGGACATGACACATGTCCCCAGCAAGTTTGGGGCAAAAATTCCTTTCCATGTAGACTGTAGGAGACAGCAAAAAAAAACAATGTTAAGTATAGGAAAAAAACTAGACATTTACAAAAAATGACACATCTGGATCTCAGAAACTGCACAAGCTGCCAACACAAAAATGTCCACACATCAGGACCTTTCCTTCTAGATAACACATACAAAATGTCAGCCCATTTCGTCAAAGGGAGCCAAAGATATTTGTACCGGGTCATGTTGTTGTATAGACAATGTTGCAGGGCAAAACAGTAACAGCGTGAGTCCCCGAGTTGCCACCCCCCCGGGAGAAGGTTATCTTAATGGGGGGGGGGTTCGGGGGCACATTCCCCTTGTAATGGGGGGGAAGGGGAATAGTCCCCCATGGAAAACAATTTTTCATTGTATTCATTCCTTGGTTGCTGTTTTAACAGCGCAGTATAGTGCTGTGCTGTTTTTGTATGTGACAACATGAGCCCGTGCCAAGATATTAATGTGCAAAGTTAGGGGTTTAACATTGAACACCCTACTCAACCCTTACTATAGGGGCACTACTGCGCCCCTATAATAGATGGCTAGATAGATAGATAGATAGATAGATAGATAGATAGATAGATAGATAGATAGATAGATAGATAGATTGATTATAGGGCCACAGTTGCCACCCTATAGTTAGGGTTGAACGGGCACATCTATATTAAACTCAAAATTTTGCATTTTAATAACTTTGAAACCAGTCAACCAATTTGCATGAACTTTTGCATGCACCATCAGGGATACAAGATTTCTTGATGTGGCCAGTGTTGTTCTGGTCAGATGTGTGGGTGCAGCAATACGGTGTGTAACAAAGTGTGTAATTTACCATATTTTTGCAGTTTTTTTGTCACTCCACAGTGCTGGAACGGTTTGGAATTTTGGTCTGGAAATTTGGGGGTAAAAAGGGCTTGCTTCACAGATGTGCCTTTTGCTGGTTTGGTGAAAAAAATATTAATCCATTCCAAAGTTATTTAAATTTTAACGTTCCCATTATTTTCTATTATTTGTTTTAACCATTTTTCCCCGTTTCCGCTCACCCTAACATCTTTGTCATGAGCGCGCATGTGTGGAGGCACATGTGCATCATGCACTAGTTACCCCCTACTGGTCACCCATCACCTGTCTAAGCCACCATCGGACCTCCATCCGGTGGCGGCAGGACTGCGGGAGGGCGACTCCCCCCAGGAGAGGAGAGCTGCCGTTAGGCAGCTCGATCCTGCTCCCACCCTTCCCCCATGCTGGCTCCCCAATGACCACAGTCCATTCCCAAACCCAGGTTGCCAGCGTAGCGTGAGGTGTGGCATCCAGTGCCTCAACCCTGAGCACCACCAGGCCAGCTAAGTTCCCATTATTCTCAATGGGAATTTTGTCCCTCAGTTAGATGTCCTGCTTAAAAAAGGATCCTTTTCACAAATGGGTAATCCTTTTTCACAAACTGGTCATCCTGTGTCGCAAATGGGAAATCTGTTTTTGTGCTGCCATCATTTTGTTTTTCAGTTAGCGAGGGAAACAAAATTAAATAACTCAGAAAAAATGATGTGTTTAGTAGAAACCAACATGTGTTCTGCTAATCGGGACCCATTTCACCCAAGTCTAGTGTTAGTTTTTGGAAAAATTAGTTGGAATGTGTTTTTTTCAACATTTTAAAATCTTCTTCCATGCTTTTTTTTGTGCTCGGGAATCCTTTTTCGCAAACTGTGAAAAAAGAAAAAAAAAAGGATCCTGTTTCGCAAATTGTGAAAAAATAAGCAAAAGGATTATAACACAGCTGTTTTTTTGTCACTCCACAGTGAAGAAACAGTTTGTAATTGTGGTCTAAAATGTTCAGGGTACAAAGGGCTTGCTCCACAGATATGCTTTTTGCTTGTTTGATGAAAACATATTAATTTGGTCTGAAGTTATACAGGTTTGAAATTTTGCTTCATTTCCCATAGTTTAACATTGTAATGTAAGGTGTTTCTTTGTCGCTCCACAGTGCAGAAACGGTTTGGAATTTTGATCTGCAATGTTCCGGGTACTAATGGCTTGTCCCTTAGATGTGCCTTTTGCTGTTTTGGTGAAAAAATATTAATCCGGTCCGGACTTATAAGAATTTGAAAATTCTGGTTCTGAGCATGCTCAGTAGCACTCCCAGAAGTGAGGCTCAAAAAATAATCTTTTTTCACAAATGGGTAATGCTTTTTCACAAGCAGGTTACCCTGTGTCGCAATGAGAAATCTTTTCGTGTCATACTACTACAAATGGAAGTGCAGGGTCTAGAGAACCCCACCCATACCTACAAATATGGTACACATCAATGGAGGGATGAGAGTGCAGGGCCTTCCATATACTTCATCTGTATAGGCATGGAAACACAGGGCCCTTTCTGCACACAAGTGTATGTCTTCAAGATATAGGTATGCAGCGGCCGCTGATACAGGTAGGGTAAAAGGGCAGACTGGATGGGCCTAGTGGTTCTTATCTGCCATCAATTTCTATGTTTTTTTATGTTTCTAAGGAGGGCTACTATCTCAAAAAGTAAGGAAATTCTTTGCAAAAACTTCATTAATGCACTAGTTAGAGCTGAAGCAACAAAAGTAGGATAATGTGGTGTTGGGTTTCCAACCTAACACCCCACCACCACCAACCCACCAGACAGCAAAAGGAAAAACATTACAGTTTCACCTGTCCTGTATCTTCACTAATCAGGCATGGGGTGTGCCTTGGAGTTGTCACCCCTAACATTCACCCCATTCTCATATACTCTACACATCTCAGCTTCTTTCATGACTGAATGGGGTGAGCATTAGGGGTGACAATCCCAAGGCACACTCCATGCCTGATTAGTGAAGACGCAGGAGAGGCGAAACTGTAATGTTTTTTCCTGTTGCTGTCTGGTGGGTGGGGTGGGGTGTTAGAGTTGGAAACCTTAACATCACATTTCCCTACTTTTGTCACTTCCACCCTAGCTAATGCATTAATGATGTTTTTGTAAAGAATATATATATATATGTGTGTGTGTATTCTTGTATTTAGTGTTACGTTTCACTGTGGCATCTATGCAACTCTTCATATGTGAATAATGTTTTGGGTCCAGATAAGACATAAAAACAAACCATGAAGAACATTTACTTATGTTGTGTTCTTGTCTATGCATCAGCATATGTCGGCTGTTTTCAGTCTGTAACATTTCTATGCACATGCCTGGCAGTCTCTCTTGGCACTTACATGTGAATATATGCCCCCATGTCCTACTGTAACATGTCTAGTAAATATTTACAAAACAGACTGAGTCAGTGCTTGTCTGGCAATGGCTTTCATCAACATAGAACTGGTTCCTAAATCAGAGGACCAGAATTCAAACTGGTGCTGGTTGCATGACCTCTGAGCACATACAATGTCCCATATTACAGACTCCAGTGCCACGTGGCATTGCTATATACAGTACATCATACCGACACATAAACAAATGAGTCAGTGGAGATTTTATTAACATACATGTTGCCAAGAAAGGACTAGAGTCTGTGGTTTACCAGTTCTTGATCGTGATTTACACGCACTCGAGACATCTACAAAAATATCGCTGAGTTGTTGCCCTCACAGTTAAACAAAGTACACACTTCTGGGAATACTGGATATCAGTGTGTTTCTGTAAAATCCTGTTATGCAGCCAAGGAACTGCCTTTGCTGTAGAAAACACAGACTTGAAATGCAGCATGCCAAGCAGTGATACAGAAAGCATATCGGTGGAAGGTATTCATAGGTCATTTTGTTACCTAGGTGTGTGTCTTTGAGCACAACCACAAATATATTGTACGGTCTCAGATGGTGATATGGTGCTTATATTATTCATTAGGATGCCAGTGTGAATAAATTATGGATAATTAAAATTACTGTAAGCTGGCCCTGGTACGAAGCTGTCTGATAACAAGCCAAGAACCTATAACAAAAATTATAGCTTACAGTGTTAAGAGACCACACCTATTATAAGCCACAGATGAATTGTAGCTCAGAGGAGCTGTTGCTTATATAGCGCTGCTGATATGAT
The DNA here is from genome assembly GCA_016271365.2 of Neoceratodus forsteri. NCBI lineage: Eukaryota > Metazoa > Chordata > Ceratodontiformes > Ceratodontidae > Neoceratodus > Neoceratodus forsteri. The sequence goes on from CM057451.1 coordinate 767,936,489, forward strand.
TTCTATGAGTGGGACATTACTCCAGTCAATCAGTGTTGACTAACGAGACATACTTGAGGGAAGGTGGTAATCAACAACGTTTTTATTAGTTATGAATCACCTGCATTGTAGTGGTAATTAATAACACTCTGAGAGAAACTGTTCAGAGACAGATGAGACAGTTTCTGTACCTGGACTGAAATAGAAAAGGACAATACAGTATGTGAGGATAGGAGCACAGGCAAGAATTATGGGTTACTTGGAAGACTACTCCAGTCATAGATAACTGCGTATCTACAAGTGATGGGAAGGGAACGCAAACAGCCAAGGCATGACAGATTATAATAAAGGGAGAGGAAATAAACAGCATGAGTAGCATACTGTACCTCAGACCCCATCCCCATCCATTTTGTTTTGACAACATTGTGAAACACTGTATGGGGGGGCTAGTGCAACAGTTAATACTGCAGTGTTATAGTTACTGTTCACAAACCACCCTCAGGAGGTCAGTTACTACAAACAAGAGTCAGGAATATCCACTCCCCTTTTACACATTCTCATTTGCTTGGCCTGTGTACACAGAGGCCTTCCAAACAAGTCGTATTTGTGAGGATGTTTTTATTCCATACAGTGCTGCATTATGTATGTGTGTACAGTTACTTATCATTTCATCTTCTGCTTCATCTTCTTTGTCATCTTCATCTTCTTATTCTTCCTCTTTTTCTTCTTCCTGTGTCTTCTCTTGCCTCCCTGCCTCATGTCTGTGACATTAATTCCCATATCAGTATTCATCGATGTAGCATGAGTAATCACTGGGTCCCAATTACTTGAAATGCACCAAACATACTGATCATTGGACAAAGATAAATCATCAGTATGTTGAAACACTTTAAGGAGTTAATACATAAATGACAGGCTTACTTGTGAACCTTTACAGAGCTGCAGTTCCTGATGCAGTTGTTCCCCATATTCTGCTATCTCCACAAGGTTGTAATTGCACATAAAAATAATAACCTTTGGGGTACACTATACATTTCACGTTAATATAGGTTACATCCACTTTAGTGCAAGCCCCAGCCTGTTCAACAAACAGTAGCCAGATGTTGAGATTTATTGGTTTCCAACTGGCACCGTTACAAATCTGGTGAAAGGTAGAGTTTGGACAGCACTGGTGGGTGGGATAGTAGGTTGTGATCACAGGAAAAATGGTGAGAGGGAGGGGAATGAATGAAAGATGGGGACAGATTGTGAGATATACCAATATATTAGGTTATGATAAACAATCAAAGGTATGCAAAGTGCGAATGTGCATCATGAGAAAATGGAGCGGCTGGAAACTACATGAGCAAGAAACTTGATGAACAGAAATACGGTGTTTGTGCTGAGAGTGAAAATGAGGGAATGGGACAGCAACCTGCTTTATAGTGCTTAGAAAGTGGATGTGGCAACAGGCCATGTCTGTGTGGGAGTCTGAGCTTTGGGAATGATAATGCAGTACACTGCACCTGTTCATTTCCTACATTGCGGAGAGCATCACAGCCTCAGGGCTGATGGGGGGTGGCTTCATTCAGCTGTTGAGCTAAAAGGTAATCAGCCAGTGCAACAAACACCCCATCCTAACCCCAAATTACACTTTCAACATGAACATGAATGTCATCCTGACAACACACAAGACTAAGACCATATGTGTGTGTAACTGCGGTGGCTACATATGACCTTTGTCTTGTCTCTCTCATACTGATTTCACACATGGACTTGTATGAGTTTCCATACTTAGCCATCAAACAAGAGTTTCAGAAATACATTGCCCTTTTTATTTACTTGTCACTTTTATTTGCCATAACTGGAAACCCTAGGCAATTTACATTGGGCCAATGATGTGCAAGGCAGTCCAGGACTTTAAACATGGTCCTGTGGCAATCAAGAACAGGGACGAAACGAAAGGGGCTGGGCTATAAGCATGCAGGTAGAACCCTTTTGTTTCTCTTGTTTTAATGAAACGGACACTAAAACATTTACTGAGATGAGTGCTCAGCTGGTAGGGGGTAAGCAGGACTTTTATGGTGATGGGCAATCGAAGGGAGAGGGGTGCCACTGGACATCAGGGAAAACCCTTGTACTATGGTGGTGGGTGATCAGTGGGCAGGGGATAAAACTGGACACCAGGGAAACCATTCAGATTGTGATGGCAGGCAACTGAAACAGGGGTGCCACTGGACACCAGGGTAGTCTTTCAGATTATGGTGGCAGGCGATCGGAAGGTAGGGATGCCACTGGATACCAGGGTCAACATTGCCATTACAGCAGCAGGTGCAGGGTGGGTGGGGAGTGCCACTGGATGCCAGGGTACCCATTTTCATGGCTGGAATGGCTGTTTGGGGTGGATGGGCCACTCGCCACCATGTCTGTGTGGCACTGTTCTCTGCACATCCCTGTGGGCTGAATACAGCCCACTTTCCTTTTGGGGGAGTGCGACTCAACTTAGTGCATGCACCAACATGCCCCTATATTCAGTTGGTGCCAGTGCATATCCCATCAAGTTGCTAACTACATTTCAGCATCACAATTAAGGCATCACAATAAGGGTGACAATGACAGGGGCGATCTTAATTTTAGATCACCCCTCACTCATGTCGCCCTTTCTGACCACACAATTTCTGCCCCTCAAGGGCATGCCCACCCTGGAGGAGGTTATATTTAGTTTTGGGATGTGTGTGTGGGGCAAAGCCCCCAGCAAAAGCTGACTGTTTCCTGGGAGGGCACTTTGGTGCTGTAACTCCCGGGAGACATAATGTATGGTGCTGTAATGCCAGATGGCATGTTACGTGTGCCATAATCAGCGTTGGCAGCATCTTTGTCACTGTGGCATGGGTGAACCGAGACAGTGCACTATCTGACTGAATATAGTATAGTCAGGGTCTTGGGCAAGGGCAAGCACAGCGCAAACCTCTACACTCCGCTTCTGCCCATATTCCAATATCAGGCCCCATGTGACATAATCTACTTGGACTTTAGTAAAGTATTCACTGTAGTTCCACGTTGGACATAGAAACATAGATACTGATGGCAGATACGGACTGCTTAGCCCACCCAGTCTGCCCATTTTCCCTACCTACTGTAACACTGCAGACTGTACTTGATCGCTGACTTTAGCCCCCCCACTTTCCCTATCTCTAAAGTTTCCTTATGCCTATCCCATGCATTCTTGAAACTTGTTACTGTTGTTGCCCCCACCACCTCCTCCACTGGGAGGCTGTTCCAGGCATCCACCACTGTTTCAATGAAGTACTTCCTTACATCTCCCCTGAGTCCCCCCATCCAGCTTCATAGCATGTGCCCTTGTTCTTTAACATCTTTTTTTCTGAAAAATGCTTCCATCTTGAACCTTATTTATACCTGTGAGGTACTGCATGTTTCTGTCATATCCCCCCCTCTCTCTCCTTTCCTCCAGGGTGTACATACTGAAGTCCTTCAGTCTCTCCTCATAGGGCTTGTGATGCAGACCCTGCACCATTTTAGTTGCCCTCCTCTGGACTGCCTCTACCCAGTCTATGTCCTCTTGGAGATGTGGTCTCCAGAACTGGACACAGTACTCTAGGTGAGGTTTCACCAGTATACAGCAGTAACACCACCTCTCTTTCCGCAGGTGATACCCATCCCTATGTACTCTAGCATCCCATTAGCTCTCCCCACTGCCTTATCACACTGCCTCACCACCTTTAGGTCATCAGATATGATAACCCTGGTATCCCGTGATAAGAGTGCTGGGGAACGGGCACCTACACTAACGGTGACCCACTTCCCATGCATTTCAGGGATGGCTACGGGAGGGTAGGGCAGCCAGATGGGGGGGTGGGTGGCTATAGCGACAGGATGTCGCTATCACGTATGTGCAGGGGATGGGCAGGCACCCGCTGGCGGGGATGTGAGGTGGTGCCACAGTGGGTTGCTGAGCTGACCCCATGGCGTGGTGGGTGGGTTGCCAGCATCGGTCAGCAGGGTACTGGGTTTGGGTCGGGCTGGTGCATTTTGTTCGCCCAGCCGAACCTTTTTTATATGTTTTTTCACCCCCGACATGTACCCCTGGGTTGAGAACCCTTTAGTAAGGGTGCGGGCAGGACAACCTGCAGAAAACATTAAAAAAATAAGTCCCTGGCACCCTTTTGCTGTGCGCTGGGGTGTTAGAGTGCCGAAATAAATTTCCAGCACTCTTGACTTCTGCATAACGGCGATCGCCTTTAGGCTTTCACCGTTATGATATAGAACCGATAACCCCCAGATCTCTTTCCTGTTTTGTGGTGGTTAATACCACCCCCCCTCCCATTTTGTACTCCGCCCCTGGGTTTCTGTGCCCCAAGTACATGATTTTGCACCTCTTCACATTGAAACCCAGCTGCCACTCCCTTGACCACTTCTCTAGTTTTTTTAGATCTCTATTTGTTTTTTCCACACACACCTCAGAGTGTCTACCCTATTGCAGATTTTAGTGTCATCTGCAAAGAGGCACACCCCTCTGCAATGTCGCTAATAAAGACATAAAATAGGACTGGTCCCAGTACTGACCCCTATGGCACCCTGATGGTCACCCTCCCTTCCTCGGAGTGAACTCCGTTTACTACCACCCTCTGTCTCCTATCCCCCAACCAATTTCTTACCCAATTTACCACCTTTGGACCCACTCCCAGGTTTCCTAGCTTGTTTATAAGTCTCCTATGGGGAATGGTGTTGAAGGTCTTACTGAAATCTAGGTAGGCCACATCTACCACTCCTCCGCGATCTAATTCTCTGGTCACCCAGTCAAAGAAATCTATCAGATTTGTTTGACATGCTCTCCCCCAAGTGAATCTATACTGCCTTAGATCTATTTTTTTTTTTACTTTCTGTTTATGCCCCTTCATCGCCATGTCTGGTCCTTCCCCTGGGGTCCCCAATACACCACACAGGCTGCGCCATGAGGACCAGAGGAACTCGCTCCATTAGTACCCCACCCCAGTATTCTCAGCATCCCAGATAACCCCCCGGGTGGGGCGGAGGGGTCTCCCTTTCCCCTCCAAAACCTCAGGAGAGCATGCACCTGGAGCTGCACCCCCAGTTCCTCTCGGTCACTGGTGCAGGAGCCCATCGCCTTGCCCAGACATGTTTTTTTTTCCTGTGTTTTGGTCCCTGCCCCCTGCAGATATCAGCACTCGGGGAGGACCAATGAGATGGAGGCATGCAGAGACGTGCCTTAGCTCCGGTCCTCAGCTGACATCTGCCCCTCCCTGCCATTCTGCATCCTCTGCTGCACCACACCCGTGGTCGCCCAGGTCGTGGTATGGCAGTGAGGACCACAGCCCACCCCTCCCTGGAGAAGGAGAGCAGCCCATCGGGCGCTCAATCATTCTTCCCCGGCCAGCCCTCCAGCAAACCGGGCTCGCTACCGAATCCGGGTCACTGGCATCACAAGTGGTAGCGCTACCATGGTGCCAGTGGGCTGGCTATACTGCCTCAGATCTTAAATTCCACTGGAATCAAAACATACCACTATCCTTCCCTTCAGTAGTGATTCCATTAACTTCTCCATAACCGAAGTCAGGTTGACTGGCTTGTAATTGCCAGCCTTCTCTTTGCTCCCACTTTTATGAAGAGGGACTACATCTGCCCTCCTTCAGTCCTCTGGAACCACTCTTTCTCCAGTCAGTGATTGAACAGGGCTGTCAGAGGTGCAGTCAGCTCTTCCCTGAGCTCCCTCAATATCCTAGTATGCACCCCATCTGGCCCCATTGCCTTGTCCACTTTCAAATTTGCAAGTTTCTTCAGGACTCTCTCCTCTGTAAATGGACTAGTGTCTACCTCCCTTCCTTCAATGCTCCTGGCCCTTATCTGTGGACCCTCACCTTCCCCTTCCTCAGTGAACATGGAACAAAAGTATTTGTTCAAGATGTCCACTTTTTCCTGGCCCCCACCACACACTTCCCCTCTTCGTCTTACTCTCCCTTCCCTGGTCTTTCTCTTTTCACTTACATACTGTACCTGAAAAATGCCTTGTGCCCTCTTTGTACTGCCTGAGCAATTTCTCCTCTGTTTGCACCTTTGCACTCCTAATTGTTTTCCCTTCCTCCCTCTGTTTCTCCTGATATACCTCTCTATCCTACTCTCGCTGTGTCTCCTTATACCTCCTGAATGCTAACTTTTTTGCACTTACGTTGCCAGCCACCACCTTTGAGAACCACAGCGGTCTCTTTTTCCTCCTACTTTTGCTTACTAGTCTGCACCAGAGGTTTGTTGTTTTCTTTGTCCCTCCTTTTAGATTCACCCACTGTTCCTCCACTCCCCCTAATCCCCCCCCACCAGTTAGGGCATCCCTGAGGCATTCCTCCATTTTTTTTAAATCAGCCCTCCCCTTGCCTTTGTGTGGTTCAACTCTGCCGCAGTACTTACTGTATATTGAACCACACCATATGGTGATCACTGGTCCCCAGGTGGCCACTCAATGTGATGTCTGCAACACTGTCCCCGTTTGTGAGTACAAGGTCCAGTATTGCCCCCTCATGTGTGGGCTCTTTTACTAGTTGCCTGAGGAACACTCCCTGCTGAGAGTCTAGGATGTCCCTGCTTCTTGCTAAAGATGCAGCAGGGATGCTCCAATCTACATCCAGCATATTGAAGTCTCCCACCAGCAGCACCTCTCCCTTGTTTGCCATCTTTTGGATGATTTCCACCAGAACTTAATCCACCACCACCTCTCCCCCTACCCCCCCCATTCTGGAGATCTGTAGATCATACCAGTGCGAAGAGCGGCTCCCTTCCCTGTTTCTAGGGTGACCCACAGTACCTCAGCCCCTCCTTGATTCCCCTGTATCGCAGTAGCTTTTATGCTATCCCTCACATAAAGTGACACTCCTCCCCTTTTCTTTTCTACCCTGTCCTTTCTGAACAGAGTGTAGCCTGGTATCGCTATATCCCAGACATGAGTCTCAGTGTACCATGTCTCGGTAACGGCGACAATGCCCAGGTCAGCCTCTGCCATGATGGCCTCTAGGTCCAGGATTTTGTTTCCCAGACTTCGCGCATTTGCACTCATGGGCTTTCAGAATCTGCTACCACCCTGTTTGTCAACCCCCTCCTTCCCCTTTTACCCTCTCTCCTTACCCCCTCTGCTCTCATTTCCATCTCTTTTCATTTCTACTATTTAGTTACTTTTATTGTTAGGTACCCTTGGGGATTTCTCTCCCTTACGATTTTTCCTACTACCTACTTCAGTTTGAGGGAGGGACAGTTTATGGCTCCCCATTTTCTTCCATCAACCCCCTTGGCTAGTTCAAATTCTTGCAAATGTAACATTTAAACTGTGCATTGAGGACTGTTGTTCCCCTCCCAGATGGATGCAGGCCATCTCCCCTGTATAGGTCTCTATCCCTCCAGGTTGGACCCCAGTCCCCAATGTAGCCAAACCTCTTCTCTCTGCACCAGTCATTCAACCATGTGTTGAAGCTCCTTCTTTAGAAATAGGACCCTCTTTTCTCTCGCAACCCGCAAAAGACTTGTCCAAGCAACATTCCTTCCCTTGCTTGACTACGGAGACATTATCTTTATCTCCTCCCCAACCTTGAGCCTATCTAAACTGGACATACTCTATCACCGTGCTCTTCACTTCATTACTAACTCTGCATACAGGACCCACCACTGTGATCTTTATGCAGCAGTTGGGTGGACCTCTCTTGCCACCAGACGCCTCCTGCATGCTGGCATTTGGACCCTCAAATTACTACTCCACAAGCTGCCTGTCTATTTAACATCTCTCATACACATCTCGCATAGCGCCTACTCCCTAAGAAAATCCGACCTTATCCTACTAGATGTTCCCAGGACACGTACCACAGCTGGCCAAAGAGCTGTCTCATACGCCCTCCCAAACATTTGGAACCAACTACAAGCCATGCTGAAGCTAACCAGCATCGTATCAATTAACTCCTACAAAACACTAGCTGTCTCTAAATAGAAAAGACATATGTAGGTGCTATAGGCCCCAACGCCAAGTCAACTTCCTAGGTACCAACTGGCCCTCTGCTTATTAAGCTGAAATGTGTTTCATAATCTAGGGCAAGGTTAAAGCTGGAATGTACTGCATATATAGCATAAGGACTTCTATTGTGTATACCTCTTGTATTATATATTTTTTCTTTGTTGTTCTACATTTTATATCTCCTGTCTATGTAATTGCGAACTGTATGTGTATGTGCCTCAGGACCTCCTTGTGAATGAACTTGCTCAACAGAGTCTTTCCTGCAATAAACTTGAACTTGAACTTGTATGGAGTTCCTATCCTTCCCTCTGTTGTAGACAGGTAACACCTCAGAAAAGGCCACTGAGCATGCTATTTGCCTAAGACCCCGGACCCTAGGTGGACAATGACATCCAGTTCTCCCTCCCATCCTGCTTCCCTAGCGATCCTCAGGATCCACTTTCCATCCCTCCGAACAGTGGCACCAGGTAGTCATCTAACCTTCCACTTTTCCTCCCTTCCTGTCCCCAAATCTGTGCTCCTAACGATAAAGTCCCCCACCAGGAGTTGCTTCCTCCTCCTCTGGGGTCCTCTTCCACTCTTCTTGGGGTATCCACTATGGAGGACCCCCACATACCCTCTGATCACTACTGCAGGTGCCTCCATGGGACAGTCCCACCCTGCCAGAGTGGCATAGGATTTGTGTAGTGGTATCATCTGGGGGACGTGCATCTGACCATCCACCCTTACCCTTCCCAAGCCCACCGTAGTTCAGCCGCTCCTCTTTGGCATCCTTTGAGGCTGCGGCAGAAGACTTTGTGGTCTCTGGGTGGGGAAGGAGGCATCATGAATCCTAGCCAACTCGACCTGGAGTCTAGCAACCTCCTCCCTCAGCTCAGAGAGGTACATGCATATGGGGCAGCACTGCAGTCTCCAGAAAGTCTCCCTGAAGACTGCTGCCCCACAGCCACTGCACTGCACCACTCTCATCATATCTATGTTCTACCCTGCCTGTTTTTCTGTTTTGCTTTCCTTTAGATCCTTTTTTACCCCTTCCCTAGATAGGGTGCTTCACCTATACCCAAACTATTGCTTGACCCTAACTCACCCCTACCCTGCCTTACACCCTTATTTACTCCTACCCTAGATAGGGTGACTCTCCTATACCCAAACTATTGATTGGCCCTAACTTGTTCCTACTCTGCCTTATGTGGTTTTGCTCTCTTTAAACTCTATTTACTCCTACCCTAGATAGGGTGATTCACCTATACCCAGATTACTGCTAGACCCTAACTCGCCACTACCCCGCCTTTTTTTTTTTTGCCTTTAACTCTTGGTTTAGTCCTACCCTAGAGAGGGTGTTTCACCTGTACTCTACTTTTTGCATGTCCCTGCCCCTCCACACTCCCTTGTAAAGTGTGCACAGTTACAGGTGTTTAAGCTTACCACTGATGTCAGGTACAATGTCCTGGTGTCCTGCTTCCTCCTTCCTTACACTTTCGTTGTTCCTCTGCCTGCCTGTTGCACTGCAGAGTGTCCTGCTGCCAGCTGCCTCATTGGGCTGACTCTTCTGTGATCTTCTTGTCTCGGGGGTCCTTAGCACAAGGGGGCCACAGCATGGGGGTCCGCTTGGTGGATGTGCTGATTAAATAGAAGGAGAACAGGAAGAGGGCTCTCAGGTGTGCATCCCAATTGGTCCCTCTGTGAGAGCTGTGAGCACAGGCTCACTCCTGATTGGTGGGAACTCAATCCCTTCAAGGAGCTCCCAAGCTCTGCTCCATTCTCCGTTCTACGGAGTGCTCTTGCTGTTGTTGGATCTAAGGTTGTAAAAAGAGCTGGGTGGAGTGGTGCATAACTTATGACACAAAATTAAATACAAGCGGTTTCCATTTCATTTTTTTCCCCCTTTCAACTTAAATAAAGGAGAGATCACTACCAGGTTTCTTTCCAAACAGCTTCTTTATTTTAGCGCCTGCATTCCAAATGATTTCAGAAGTACAGGGGTCCCATCCTTCACCAAATAAATAAAGCAGCTCCATGGGACTATCTAAACTTTTTACAGTTCACCCAATGCTGGATCTATTGAGCAGAGTAATTGTTATACAGGCAGTACAAGCAGGTTATCTTCACTTCTGGAACTTGGATGGTTTACCCAAGTAGATCCTTTCCTTGAAGAATCAACAGGCTCTTGGCTCACTGGTGCTGTTAAGCCAAACTATTTATTTTCCTATTCTGGGTTACCCTTTCCTCATCTCTCTACCTGGTCTGGCTTTGGTTGGCTGCCCTGTCTCCGGTGCAGAGAAGCATGCTGCTTCCCCCACCTGGCCCTTGGACCTTGGCCCAAATCTTGAGGGGTACCAAGATGTTTTCCTTCCAACCCAGGCCCTGTAACCTGAATACTCTCCTCCCTCATGGAACCTGAACCTGCCAGTGCACCAAGCACTTCTCGCTCCAGTCACCTGACTATGGCCATGTACATTCTCTTACTCTCCATTGGTGCAGATGCCCTCAAACTCAGCCCCACTCCAGTGCCTGAGCTGCACCTTCCAGGCTGTCCTGCCACAACAGAGAGAAACCTGAGCACTGCAACCCTCAGCTCCCCCCCAAACAACCCACTCCTCCACTATGGCGCCCTTCCTTTCCACCAAGCTCCCTGATGACCATTAAGGGATGGCCCAAGCCTCCGGTCCACATCCCTGCCACCACATCCTGGGCTTGAACTAAGCTCCAACCAGCAACTTCCCTCCAAGGCCTGTACTAAGATCTGCAACCCACCCAGCCCTTAGATGCCAGTGCACCAGGACCTGCCTCTCCATGCAGGTTCCTCTGTATGGGTGAAGAACACTCCTGGCTCCCTCTGTGCCTGAATTGCCCTGCCACCCCAGGTACGGGAGAGGGCCTCTGCCACTGGCCTCTCCCCTGTGAGAACCCTGCCACTGTCCCCACAACCCTGGCAGCCCAAGCACTCCTGCATGGGATCACATGGGCTCCTGCCTATCCTGGCACTCTCCTACCACCTAATCCTCCCTCATCCCAATGACCAGGGACACTGGTTTACCGGGATTGAGAAAGGGCATATTCCATTTTGCACATTGTAAAAAACGGTATTGTCACCGGTGTCTGCTAAGCCAAAATCCGGTTTTACTGGTATTTGGTTCTCTGTACTTTATTTAACAATTTTTAACTCTGCTAACATGCGTTTAGCAATTTTGACCTCCACTGTTGCACATCCTTCCATCCTTGTACCAATTTAAAGTTATTTTAGGTACAAGATGTGATGGCAGCAGCAGCACTAACCCCATCCCTAAGGTGTGATGGAAGCAGCACCACGTGTCCATCCCTCAGGTGCGATGGCAGCACCAACAGCACTACTGCCCCATCCTCTGGTGTGATGGCAGCGCAACATCACTCACGACCTCTCCCTCAGGTGTGACAGAAGCAGCAGCACTGTGGCCCCATCCTTAGATGTGATGGCAGCAGTACTACATTCCCCATCCACCAGTGGTGATGGCAGAATCACTACAGCCCCACCACTTCGCGTATGATGGCAGGAGCAACAATGCAGTCCACATCCTCAGGGGTGATGGCAGTAGTGACAGCACTATGATCCCTTTTCTTCAACACCCACACCCCACATGCACAAGTTACAAATGACTTGGTCTTTTGCTTGTTAGAACACAGATGTGAATTAATCTGAACCATCACCACTAAGGTGGACTACCTTTGTTTTCCTGTCTATAATTTAACTGCCTCAACTGGATTTCTGCCTGTGACACATGACCAGAGTTAGGGAACAGGCTTGGGTGTTGGAGGGCAGCTGGTGGGTGAAGGCTTGATTGTCCAGTGACCACACACCTTATACTGGGAGGGAGGGTGGGTTCACGGCTCAGCATTTGTTGGCCCCTGGTGGAGGCTAGAGGCACAACAACATGTCAGCCCTCACTGCAGGAGGAAGTGTGATGGACATCGGCTTGTGCCGTGACATCATGTGGCCTGTCAAGAAAATGGGAAAACACCCGCTGGCCAACCGAAGGACAGCTGTTGGTCCCTCCATAAGCTGGAAGCCCCAGACATGTGTCTGTTCTGACCCCTGCCATGCTCAGGATACACAGAAAGCTCTTTGGGTAATTCTCCTCCCTGGTAGCCTCCAACAGGGGTAGGGGCCCGCTCAATGAAGGGTTACTTTGGGTTACCTGGTAGCACAGTAGTAAGGGGCAGTGGATGGTGGTCGGGACTCAGCAGCAGTGGTAGGGGGCCTTGGCAGGCCTGAAGGAGTGGATGGCCAGGGGATAGGAGGAGAAAAAAAACCTGCTTGAATTTGCTTCTTTGAAATAAAGTGTCTTCACCTAAAAAATCCACAAGTGATTAGTGGAGGACCTTCAAATGGATTCATGCATCTCCCAGACATGTGAATGCTTTTTTACTTGTGTCCATGAAAAGGTGTCTCCCAGTTTTCATGTCTTTGTTCAGATGTGAACTGAGCTTTACTCTGCCCACCAGCATCATACAGCCCCTGGGGTCTTACCTTCTGTATGTCATTGACTGTGCTTTCAAAATCCACTGGCCAAACATAAGTACACTTAAATACTTAACTTTTGCTTTTTGTTGAAGCAGTCATCAGAAAACTTTTTGTTGTCACAGAGACTGAAACAGCAGGTGGGAGAAAAGGTGCAAATCATTCAATTCACCTAAATGGGGTGTTAACTCTGAAGTCTTTTCATAAGTAGTAAGGCAGTTTCTCATTTGTGAACATACTTTTATTCAGACTAGTTTTCATTCAAACAACTGAGGATTTTAGATGGCCCTACTGATTACAGTATAAACTCGAATAAGCTAGTTGGTAACAGTGATCCTGTGTTTAGCAACCTACAACCTAGATGCTCATATGCAAAGAACACAATAAAAACCTGACAAATCTAACAACAAGCTTATAAAGCACATAAAATGTATCTGAACATTTATCTTTACCTATACAAAATCATTGCAGCCCAAGTAAAACACAGGCAAATTACTACTATTCTATGAAGTAGTAAACATATATTGGTATTTTTTTATGTTCTTTGTAAAGCAGGTAAGGCCCACTAGGCAGAACTTTCTGTTTTCAGGAGTGATCTAGAAGCACTGGGGAGGTTAAGTGATTTGCTTGGAGTCACACAGTATGCAAGTGGAGGTTGTGGGAATCAAACCCAAGTCTGCTGGAAGTACCCTGTTCAATCACTGTTTGTTACTCTAACCAATAGGCATGGGTAATTAAACTGAATGGCTGATTACAACAAAGCAGTGCAGGTGATTTCCTGACTGACTCTATTTGCAGCAAAGCAGAAAGAATGCAAAGCACATCAGCATTCATTTTAAGATGCTGAAATCTGGGTCGGCCCACTGGCGCTGCGGTAGCACTATTGCTTGCAATGCCAGTGACCCAGGGTCAGAAGTGAACTCGGATTGCTGGAGGTCTGGCCAGGGGAGTAGGATCAAGCACCTGGGGGACTGCTCTCCTCCTCCAGGAAGGGTGGGCTGCAGGTCCTGCTGCTTTACCACCACCTGTGTGACCATGGGTGGTGGTGCAATGGTGCTGCAGAGTGATCAGGAGGGGAGGAAGCTAGCCAGGATCTGGAGCAGTGGCATGTCTCTATGTGACCTACCTTGGAACTCCTCTAGTGCAGATGCCCTCAGGGACAGACACCAGAAAACCAGGAACAATCACCGTACATCGGTCACTGGCAGAAGGGACCCAGGTGCCCCAGACTTCATAACCAGGCTCCATGAGGGACCCACTGAGCTGTCCGACACACATTAATGGAGTGTGGAGGGGTGATCTGGGGTTCCTTCCCTTCCCACCTGGGGGGGTACAATCCCGGCAGGATAGGGGCAGGCCCACAGGAGCTCCTGAGCATTACCTGGGGTGAAGCTAGGGGATACCCAGCCTAGGGATCTCTGAAAAGTTGAGACTGATGCTGTGAGAAGGGGACATAGAAAGAGAAAAAAAAATTTAAAAATATGCTGAAATCTTAGAGATTCTGTGCAGTGACATGCAATTTCCGTGAGGCACCGGTACAAGAATTCAAAATCCGCAAACCAAGCAGGATTCCGTGATTGTTACCGGTGTTACCGGTAAAAATGGAAAACCAGGGTCCCTGCCAATGACGCAGATACCTGGCTGGACATCCTCCCTCCAGAGTTCCCCTTCCGGCTCCTCGATGCCACATTGCTGCAGAGGCCATCCCTGTCTGCCAACTTTGAGGGGTTCCCCCACAGGCCCAACCTGGACAGTCGAGCTCCCTTCTTGCCTGCCTTTCCTGCTTTTCCAGCCACCCCCTCCAGCCACAGGTTTAGTGCCTGGGCTGGAAAAGGCCTCGAACTTCCTGTGTCCGCTCCTTATATATATTCCCTAACCTGCCCTCTGCTGCCACCTTGAGGCATCCAACAGGGATTAACCCCCAGAGCACTAACAAATTCCCTAGCTCTCGGGGGATAGGAAGGGGAAAGGGGTCTCTAGTGGGAGCATAAGCCCTTCCGAAGAGAGGGGACTTACAATTGCTTTTGTAATAAACAAGATACAAACATATCACAGTAAAATGAAATCAAAAGTATTAATACACTGCCAGAAAATTATAGTAGGGAAGTGTGGCGTGTATTTGGTGTGCAAAGATGTGTGCACTTTGGGTTCCACACTTGAAACTGCAAAATAGCTTTTAATTATATATATAAACTTTGCCAAAGTGAGTGAAAACTATGCAAAATACTCAGTAACTGTCTGAGCACAAGCAATGGTTTGTCCAAAAGGAGCAGTGGCTGGAAATGAGAGCCAGAAATCAAGAGTCAGAAGACAAGAAAGGTCTGCAGTCCATGAGCATGGCAGGTGGCCGGAGGGGTGAGGGCAAGTTCAGTTTGACTGGTCTATGTCTGAAAATTGAGAAGCTCTGTAAATCCGTAGCCACAATGGACAAAAAATGAGATGCCTTTACTGGATGGCTGGCCATGGTAGAGCAAAGTGTTGATATCATAAAACTGTCAGTGCAAGACTCAACTGCAGCTGCGGGACATGCCCAACGAGCATCCACACAACTTCTAAAAGAAAGTGCTCTAGGAGATGCCTGGAAGTTCTGGATAAGCAGGCCAGGGCTGTAAACGTCAGAGTGGTGGTGTTCCCACAAAGTGTTGAGGGGGACTCCATGCCCTTATTCATGCAGGACTGGCTGAGGAGGGGTTGGGAGCAGACCCAGAAGGGGAGCTCCTACAAATCAAAAAAGCCTACTCGGTTGACCCCACAGAAGAATTAGGCAGAGGAGTCAGGCCCTAGAACTGTCTTGGTGATGATGTCAGGACTCCAAATGTGAGACCGGGTCCTGCAGCTTGCAAGGAAGAAATGGGAAATCTAAAGCCGGCCAGGTGGCACTGAGGGTTGAGGCACTGGATGACTTACCTCATGCTATGCTGGTGACCCAGGTTCAGGAACGACCTCGGGTCATCAGGGTGCCGGCACGAGTGGGGGAAGGGTAGGAGCAGGATCGAGCACTGTCTCTCCTCTCCTGGGAGGGAGGATCACCCGTCTGCAGTCCTGACATCACTGGATGGAAGTCCGATGGCAGGTGTAGGCGATAATGGATAGACTGGTAGAGTGGGGCATCCTGTAATGCATGACATGCACATGCCTCCACACGCGCCTGCTACGCCGGGACACAAGAGGTCAGGGAAGAACACTGGAGAAACCTACAAAATACATACTAACATAGTACTACTAACATACTAAAATGCCAGCAGAATAGGCCTAGCAGTCTTTCATGTCTGCTCGTTTCGTCAGCCCCCATCCTGGGAGCTGACCTTGCTGCCCCCTCGCCTTCTCGGGCTTCTCTCTTCCCTGTCCCGGATAGTCTCGCTGCACTGAACTTTGCTTCCAGAACCCTTCCCCTGTACCTGTCCCACCCCCTCTTGAAACCCCTCCACCGTCTCTGCCTCCACCAGCCCCCCGGGCAGCGCATTCCATGGTTCTACCACCTGCTCAGTGAAGTAGCACCTCCTCCTTTCTCCCCTGAGTCTCCCCCCCTCCAGCTTCCATCCATGCCCTCTAGTTGCCCCCTTCTTCCTTCAGAGCACCCTGACTGAGTCTCCTCTATTTACCCCATTCATGTACTTGAAAACCTCTATCATGTCTCCCCGTCCCTTCTCTTTCCAATGTGTACATATTTAGCTCTTCAAGCCTCTCCCCATAGGTCCTTTCCCCCAAGCCCCAGATCATTTTGGTTGTCCTCCTCTGGACCTGTTCCAGGAGTTCAATGTCCCTTTTTAAGAGTGGCCTCCAAAACTGCACATAGTACTCGAGGTGCGGCCTCACCAAGCAGTTATACAGAGGTAGTATCACTTCCCTCCTTCTGGAGGTGATCCCCCAGTGATGCATCCCAGCATCCTGTTGGCCTTGGCCGCTGCCCTCCTACAAGTCTCCAAGTTGTTCATCTTGACATCCACCACCACCCCCAGGTCGCTCTCAGCCATCGAGACTTGTAGCATTTCCCCCCCAGGGTGTACACTTGGCCTGGGTTTCTGACACCCAGGTGCAGTACCCTGCATTGAACTTAGTTTCCACTTTCACGACCACCTTTCTAGAGCCTCCAAATCCCCCTGTAGGGCCACCGTCCCCTCCTCCCCATCCACCACCGCTCCCAGCTTTGAGTCATCTACAAAGAGACTCATTTCACTCCTGATACCCTTCCTTATGTCAGAGACTTAGGCTTTGAACAGGAGGGGCCCAAGGACCAATCCCTGAGGGACCCCACTAATGACCCTCCTTGGAGATGAGACTATCCCCCCAACCATCTGGTCTGAGAGCCAGTTCCCTATCCATCTGATCATCTGTTTCCCCACCCCAAGGCCATTTCCCCCAGCTTATCTAACAGGCCCCCATGAGGAACCAAGTCAAATACCTTGCTGAAGTCAAGAAAGAGGACGTCCACTGGCCTAACCAGTTCCAAAGCACTAGTCACCCAATCACAGAACTCCACAAGGTTTGTCTGACACGATTTCCCCAGGATGAAGCCATGCTGTCTATCGTCTAGGCACCCCAACTTTTTCAGTTCTCCCCAGCCCCTCCTTAACAATACCCTCCATCCCCTTGCCCACCACCAATGTCAGGCTGATGGGCCTGTAGTTCCCTGCCATCCCTCTTGATCTTCCCTTGTGGATAGGCACTATATGCACCAGCTTCCAGTCCTGGGGCACCCACCCCATCCTCAGAGAGATGCCGAAAAGCTCTGCAAGGGGTTTTGCCAGGACATCCGCCAGTTCCCTTAGTACTCTGGGATGTACTTTATCTGGCCGTGGTGCTTTTTCCATCCTAAGGGAACTTCGGGCTTCCCTTACTCTCTCAACTGTGATTTTCACTTCTGCTTCCTCGGCCCCGTTTTGCCTTCCCCACTCCTGCCGATGATGGCTCCACCCCTTCCCCAGACCCGTCAATCAGTAAGGGTCCCTCCCCTCATCAGTTTCACTGTCCCCTCCCAGGTATGATGCAGCCCCCATTTTCCTGGGTAAAAACTGAAGCAAATACATATACATATAGATAATACATATAGGAACATAAAAAAAGAAATGGGAAATCTAGGTGGAGGGGTCCTGGGTGACGTTCCCAGACCTAAGCTTGCTATGAGGCAAAAATGAAAACAGTTTGATGGAGTATGAGCTATCCTAAGGAAAAGAAACATCACACACTCAATGCTGTTTCCAGCACAGTTGAGGATGGTGTACAACAACCATGTTTTTCAATTTGCTGACTTTAAGATTGCTGGCCCCTGGGTAAAGTGAATGGAATATCAGCCAGATACCCAGATAGAGGAAGAAAGTTCAGATGAGGCAAAAGAAAGATGTGGAAAAATGAGCACTGGGCAATTGGAAATCTGTTGCATTTAGTGATCCAGATAATTTTTTGAATTGGGAAGTATTTACTGCTAGCTTATTCGCCTGGTAGTATTTTCACCTAAATGGTAGAAATGTCATACACAAACTCATCTTGGACCCCCCCCCCCACACATACACACACACACACACCTCTAAACTAAGTCCTTTACTGGCTTGGCACCTGCAGCCACTAACTTTCTTTGCCTTTCTTTGAAAGGTGAGGCCTAGGGTTTCTTCACAAAATTGACCAACATCTGCCCAGAAGCTCACCAGCCTAGAGCAGGCCCACAGCACATGGGTGAGATTTGCCTGAGCTACTGGCATCTCCAACATTCATTGGAAGGTAGGAGCTGAACTTGAATAGAACTGATGGAGTCCTATACCACCAGAGTAGTACTTTATTCCAAATAAGCCTGCTGCAACCATCCCAACATGCTGTGTGCACCATGTATAGGCAGTTACTCCAGGCTTTCTGCTCAATTACAATGCCAAGTTCTTGCTCTCATGCAACTTCAGTAGAGACAGTTGGGTTGGATTAAGCATCCCCCAAGGGGGTGGCCTTTTGACTGAGCATGAGTCATGAACAACTGTAACTGATAGCTTGAGCGTCATAAGGTTGTGTTTTGGGGGACTCTTTTATTCATATATGGCAACTTTGGCGGACTTGATAACAGCTCATGGTCGGTCCTACCACAGTTACGCGGCTGATACCCAGGTCTGTGCTCCTGTGACTTACTCCTTGCAACTGACCCTCACTCAGCTGTATCCCTGATTTCCCACCAACCAATGATGGATGACTATAAATTTGCTTGGCTTACATTCCAACAAGGCTGAACTACTCATATGTAACACATCAGGAAAGATCAAATCCCTCAACCTATCCAACTTTGGCCTACACTTTAGCCCTTCTGTTATCATCCTACCACAGTTGTTTCTAATATTGGGATCTATTCAATCAGCCACTACAACTGGAGCCCCACATCAGCAGCTCCATTATTTCAGCATGTTATCATCTACGCACCATTGCTAAGATGAATCCCTACCTAATTAATGACACTGCTGCTATCCTTGCTTACTGTTTTCATTTTATTTGCATTGACTATTGCAATTCCTTTCTAGCTAGTCTCCCAGCTTGAGCCCACACTGTCTCCAGCTCATTCAAAATGCTGCTACCTGATTACTCAGAGGTTCTCAGAAGTATGATCATGCTTAAGCTTCACTGGCTTCCAATTCAGCATTGAAAAGACTACAAAAATACTTTTACTTATATTATATGCCATAATAGACTCAGTACATTTAAATGCCATATATTTAAATGCCATAATGAACCAGTGTTTAACCCTCCCCCCACGACCACCTCACAACCCATTTCTGAGGCCACCTGACACCTTGAATCTTGGATTGCCGTGACCTTCCCCTGCAGTCAATCAGGTTGCTCTGGGGCTGGGCTTTCTACCTGCGTCTTATCAGCCAGAGTCATAAATGGTCCTCCGTACTGTGGTCTAGAGCACTAAGGACCGCAGTGCAGAGGACATCATAGAGGGAGTCTGCCAGAATGGGAGTCAACTAGAAGAAGCAGACAGCAGCCAGTAACTCTGCCTGTTTCAACACCTCTGGGTAAAACTGTCTCAAGCTGTAACAATTCTGAGTGCTCTTGTAAAGCATGCTGTCTTGTCTGTTTGATCCTGATTTTGCTGGTTCCTAGCAATACCCTATCTGGGTAAGCACTATTAGTTAATAAATCATCTGTTCTGTGCCAGAGTTGATGCTTACTGCTACACCCAATCTAGCAGAATAATATTAGTTTAATTGGTTGTCTGTTTTGTGCTAGTTGAGTCTTACTGTTATACCCTATCTGGGTGAGTTTTACTAGTTTAATTAGTCGACTGTTTTGTGCTAAAGTTGATACTTACTGCTACACCCTAGCCGGGTGAGCACTACTAGTTTAAATTAATTGCTTGTTTTGTCTAAGTTAATGCTTACTGCTACATCCTATCTCGGTGAGCACTACTAGTTTAAATTAATCACCTGTTTTGTCTAAGTTGATGCTTACTGCTACTCCATATCTGGGTGTGCACTACTAGTTTAATTCTCATCTGTTTTGTACTGAAGCTGCTGAAGTTGCTGCTTTTTTGTTCAATACATAGGCCAGGTTGACTCTCTTATGTTGTAAACTGTGAAACTGATAGTTACATTGCCTAATCAGCTAGGTATAGCCTTATTTACAGGTTCTGTATAGGGATGGGGTACAGAGGGGAAACAGTTGTAATGGCTATGGGAAGCTCTTTTATACGGTTATGCTCTGAAAAGAGGGTGCTGCCCCATCTTCAGGACTTTGGAGGAGCTTCATGCTCAGCTGGTGGCAGCAAGGAAGCAAATATCTCAGCTGCATTATCAGCTCAGCTGGAGCCCGCCCCCACTCCCCCTGAGACCCACTGGTCCAGGAGTCTAGAGAGTGGTGAGGAGGGGGAGGGGGAAGGGAGGCAGGGTTAGTCACTGGGAGGTTGCCTAGCCCAAAACCCATCCAGATGGATGTCAGATGGAAGGAGGCCTGCCTTAACGCCAGGAGCCTGGGTAATAAAATCAGCAAGTTCCAGGCAATGATGGCAGACACTGAAATTAATCTTGAGGCCATCACAGAAACATGGGCCTCAGAAAATAACAACTGGGACCTGGCAGTCACTGGGTACTCAATGTTCAAGAGGGAGAGTTGAAAGGGTAGAACGGGAGCGTTAGCCCTTTATGTCAAGGATGGCACTGAAGTTGTGGAGGATGGGTGTATCAGCAGTAGTAATGAGGAGAAAGAGTCACTGTGGGTGCAACTCAGGGTGGCTTCAGGCAAGAAGCTATGCTTGGGGGTGATCTATAGACCACCAGGGCAAGGGGAAGAAAGGAACAGGGAGCTTGGGACAGAACTAGAAAGGGGAGGGGCTAAGGGGGAAATAGTGTTAGTGGGTGATCTGAATCTACCAGACATGACTGGGGATGTTCCAGTGGCCAAGAGCACTAGATAGAAATCAAGCCTTGGATATAATTCAGGACTGTCCACTGGTTCAGCTAGTTAAGGAACCCATGTTGTTTGCCACCTCATGCTTGGTATTTACTAATGAATTGTACTGTATGATCTTTAGTATTTCTTAGCACTGTACTGTTTTTAGCTGATCTGTATAAGCCTCTGTTGTCTACATTTTATATGTTATCATGCATTTGTTACGGTATTTGTAACTAACTCCAGGTCGCCCCTAAAAAAGAGTCCCCCGGGATCTAGTGGGCCTACCCAGTTAACAAAACTGAAATAAATAAATAGGAGCTATGGTCCTTGATTTCATAATGGCGGACGTCATCAGGCTGACAGAGTTGGTGCAGGAGAGGTTAGTCGGGGTGGACAACACAAGAGGTCTGAAAGAGAGACGGGGCAATAAAGCGGGCCAATCTTGAGGCATCTAAGTTATGCATGAGAGCAGTAATGAAAAGTAACAAGTTCAAAGGACCATTATGGTTCTCAGCAAGGATCAGGGAAGTGGTACAGTTCAAGAAAAAGGCCTTCTCAAAGTACAAAGAAAAGCAGGGGTGGAGGCCACCTGATGGCTCAGTGTAAGTGTTTTGCACTTCCATACTGGCAACCCGGATTCAGAAGCAAGCCCAGGTCTGCATGGGTCAGGTAATCAGGCTGGAGAGTGCTCTCAATGGGAGAGTGAGCTAGTCAGGGAGGAAGACGAGCCAGGTCCGGTGCAGCAGCGGCCCCTTCGCGGTGAGCCGGGGAGCTTACTCCTGCTTGAGAGGTGGCACATGCTTAGAGCAAGCTGCTGTGGTCAAAGTTAACAGAGGTTGTGCCAATCATCTGGGGTGGTGGGAGGTACCCAGGGAGTAAACAGAAGGAGAAAACAGTGGAGCCTGGGCTACATGATGTCCTACTCGATCCCTATGGGTGCACACCATCACTCCAGGACACCTGGCTGATGTTGGATGTGTGCCTGGGGGGAAGGATGGCCTATCCCCTCCATCCTCCCATGGAGGGGTAATCTGTGGGGACCATGGGCAGTTAAGCACTGGGGGGAGGGACATAGACATCGGTGGTGTGGGGACAGGGCAGATGCAAAAGCAGCTGCCCAGGTGTCTCTGAGGAGGATAAACAAAGTATCAAGAAAAAAAAAGAAAAGCAGGTGGAGGAAGAATGGGGAGACTATTTACCGAGAAGTAAGGAGGCGAAGATTGTGGTTAGGGAGGCAAAAGTAGATACAGCTGCATATTGCAGAGGGGGTAAAGGGTGGTGAAAAACATGTAATCGGTATTACTTGCTATTATTTGGTTGTATAGCCAGAAGAAGACTTTTGGCCCACTGAGACCATCTCCCACTCCTAATGAATGTATGGTCCCTTAAGAATATTCAGGTGTTTATCCAGCTCAGTCTTGAATTTGTTAAAGGCCGTCAGATTTATTATGTAATGTGGTAAATTATGTCACTAATGTTGCTAATGGGAAAGGAGCAGAAAAAGGCCAAAGCCCATAGTAGCTCCTATGAGTTTTGATAGTAATTTAAGGATCCCTCCTCATTTATATATTGGTCAAGCCTTTTCTTAAATATACCCTTATTTTTACTGACGACAATACTTTCAGGGAGTCCACTCCACAAGTTTGCCACTCTCTCTGTAAAAATGTATTTTCTTCTATTACACCTGAAGTTTGTTCCCATGACCTGTAGTGCATGTCCTCTCGTTTTGGTGTTATTAAATATAATGTTCATTTCTTCCAGCAAGGTTTGATCATTTATAGTGTTGTAAAATAATAACAAATCACCCCTCTTTCTTCTCAATTCCAGTGTATATAGCCCTAGTTTGGCAATTCTGTCCTCATATGTTTGGTCTTTTACTTCGGATATTATTTTTGTCATTCTGCGTTGTACTCTTTCCAGTCTTTTAGTATCAGTTTTTTATGTGGATTCCATAATTGACTACAATGATCAAGGTGCAGTCTAACATATGATCTATATAGAGGGAGTAGTACAGCAAATGACCGACTTTTGATATTTCTTTTTATTGTAATTGCAACTCTGTTGGCATTACTAATGGCTTTTGTACGTTGTTCAGTAAAGTCCAGGTTTTTATCTATTAGTACTCCAAGATCTTTTTCTATATTGGAGCTTTTCAGAGCTGAGTTGTTTACTGTGTATTGTGCCATTGTGTTGTTCCTACCCATATGTAGAACACAGCATTTTTCTATGTTAAATACTATTCTCCATTTATAGGCCCACCTGGATATAAGATCTAAGTCTGTCTGGATGGACTTAATTTCTTCTACTGTTGCACATGGTCCTCCTAATTTAGTGTCATCCGCATATTTTATTATTTTATTTTCCAAATTTGCACCCAAGTCCAAAATAAATAATTGAAATAGCACAGGACCCAAAACTGAGCCCCTCGGGACCCCACTAGTCACCCCTCCCTCAGAAGACAAGTAACCATTTATAGAGACTCTTTGTGCTCTGTCTGTTAGCCACTGTTGTATCCACCTTATAATATGGCTACTTATGTGTAATTTCTGTAGTTTGTTAATTATCACCCAACACAGTACCATATCAAACGTCTTATTAAAATCCAGCAGTACCATGTCTGCTGGTTTTCTCTCATCTAATATTCTGTTTATGATGTCATAAAAGCATACTAAGTTTGTTACACAGGAACGACCTGTGACAAACCCATGTTGGTTTATGTCCACCTTATCAGACTGTTTTAAATGTTCTATCACATTGTCCTTAATTAGCGATTCAAAAATATTACCTGGGACAGAAGTTAGACTTATTGGTCTATAGTTGCGAATATCTTGTCTTCCTCCTTTTTCATAAATTGGTGTTATTTTTTGCGGTTTTCCAATCTAATGGTACCGCTCCTGAGTTTATAAGTTTGTTGAATAATATTTCAAGTGGGACACAAATGGTGTCTCTACTTATCACAAGCATTTGGGGGTTATTTTATCTATTCCGAGGGCTCCATGTTTCTTTAAAGCATTTATTTTGTCTTTTATTTGCTCTTTAGTACAGAAATTTACCAGGGGTCCTGGTGCATTATTAAACATGTAATGAATCTGTACATGAATAAACTGAACAGAAATATGTATGAAAGGCGTTAGCTATCGAAATTGGGTCTGTTATAGTTTCATTACTTTCTGTTATTGTGTTGATCTTGAAATCAATCTATTTTAATGAGTTAATATAACTATAAAACTGTTTACTGTTATGTTTGGTAGCCATTTCAGCAATTCTAAGCTCTAATTTCTTTGCTTTGTTTATTACATTCTTACACATTTTCTGTGCTTTCTTAAATTCGGTCCAGTTGCTGTCTGTACTTGTTTTTTTGTAGAATGCATATTTTTGTGTTTGTTTTTGATAAGTTTAAGAATTTTGTTGTTTAACCATTTAGGTTTCATTCCTTTGCTGTTATATTTCTTTACTTTTCTTATGTGTTTATCGCATGTTTGTAATATGGTTTGTTTAATCATTTCCCAACATTCATCTCCATTCTTGTCTCTGAGAATATATTCCCAGTTGATACTGTTAATGTCTTCATTTATTTTTGCCTTATTGGTCTTGTTATATAAGTAAATTTCTGTGTATCCTCTAACCATTTTTGTGGTGCAGTTTATTAAAAAATAAATACAGGAGTGATCATTGTTTCCTAATGGTGCTGTCACTTCGTAGTCCTCAATATTAACGTTATCTGTGCTCAAGACCAAATCCAATATATTATTTCCCCTTATGGGTGTCCTAATATGTTGTAATAAACTGTGTTCCTGAGTGAATTGTAAAAATCTTTGACTGTGTTTGTTACCAGCAGTATTCTCCTCCCAGTTAATGCTATTAAAATCCTCTGCCCAAGCAGTGTTACCCTTTTCAAAAGCATTTGTTGTTTCTTCTGTTAATGCCTCTAGTACCTCATCATCTGAGCTTGAGGGACAATAACATAAACCCAGAATAAGGTTGTCCTTAACAGTTTGGTTTATTTGTATCCATAAGGATTCTATTAACTTAGTGTGAGTTTTAAGTTTAGAGGTTATATCTGTACATTTCAGATTTACCGAACTATATATAGCTATTCCACCCCCCTTTTTTTGTGTTCTAACTTTAGTAATTCGTAACCCTGTATATGTTCATCCCAGTAGTCCTCTTCCTTCCACCATGTCTCAGTTATTAATAGTATATCAATGTCTTTGTGTAATTCTAATAGGGCCTGCAGTTCCCCATGTTTGTTATTTAGACTTCTAGCATTAAAGAGCATACATTTCAAGTATTGTGTAATCCAATTTTCTCTGTTACTAACTTTGGGATTTTTTTTCTTATCGTTGTTTGTTACAACTGTTGGTATGTTTAATCTTGTCCTAGTTCTTTTGGCATAGTTTGCTAAGTTGTCATTACCTTTTTTGTTTGTGTCTTTTACCGACTTGTTTCTTTCTTGTCTGTATAAAACACTATTGTTTTCTGTGTTAACCGATTTTGTGCTGGGATCCCTGTCCCTCCTCTGTAATGTTCCACCTTTGAGCAGCCCTTACTGTGAAATAGTTATCATGCTTTTTAGTGTTTGCTCTCGGAATTCTTAGTTGTTTGTCATGTGATCTTAGATTTGCCTGCCTATCGGCATAAGTAACAGCACACTGCCCAATTAGATCCAGATTGTTTAATATTTTAAAATATAATAAAATATCACCTCTTTTCTTCTTTCCTCAAGGCTAAACAGATTCAACTTAAACAGTCTATCTATGTAAGACATACCCTTTAATAATAATAATAATAATAATAAACTTTATTTATAAGTGCCTTTCAAATACTAAGGTGCTTTACAATAATAAAACATGATTCCTTAAAATAATGATTACAACAATATATAGTACAGCAATTACAAATACCAACAATTCACTGGTAAGCCTGACCCCACAAAAAAGTTTTAAGTGCCTGTTTAAAACCCACCACGGTCACGCACTCCCAAAGCTGATGGGGTAGAGAGTTCCAGAGGGTAGGAGCCACAAACATAAATGCACGGGCCCCAGAAGATTTCAAAGTCACCCTCGGAACCTCCAGCAACCCCTCATCAGCTGAACTGAGCTGTCACACAGGGGTGTAGGGAATCAGAAGCTCTTTCAAGTAATCAGGACCAAGTCTGTGTAGGGCTTTATAAGTCAGTAAACCAACTTTAAAGGTGATCCGCCACTGAATTGGCAGACAGTGCAGATCGCACAACACAGGGGTAATATGCAAACCCTGAGATGCCCCGGTCAGCAATCGAGCAGCTGCATTCTGCACTAGCTGCAAGCAGCAGATGTCAACCCCAGGAAGCCCTAAGTAAAGGGAGCTGCAATAGTCAAGGCGCGAGGTCACAAAGGCATGGACCAACACAGGCAGATTGCTGGATGGAACAAGGTGTTAGACCCTGGCAATGTTCTTAAGATGATAAAAGGCAGACTTGATGACTGCTGACATCTGATATCGAAGGGTAAGCCCATCATCAAGTACCACTCCCAGGTCACGCCCTCATTCAGAAGTAAGAATCTGGGAGCCCCCCAGAAATAGTACAGAGGGCAGACCAGTCCTCAACCCCTCTATCCTGCGACCTGGGTCCACAACCATAACCTCAGTCTTTCCTGTGTTCAACTTTAGCCAGCTCAAATTCATCCAATCCTGGATTTTGGCAAGGCAGTTATTAAATCACAAGTCCTATGAAGACAGGTTGAAGAAACTGAACATGTGCTCCCTGGAGGAGAGGAGGGAGAGAGGGGATATGATAGAGACATACAAGTATCTTACAGGGAGGAACAGGGTGCAGGAAAACACTATTTTTAAGCGAAAAAGATGTTTCAGGACTAGAGGGCATGGGATAAAGTTGGAGGGAGGATGATTCAGAGGAAACATGAGAAAGAATTTCTTCACAGAACGGGTGGTGGACAAGTGGAACACCCTGCCAGAGGAAGTGGTGGGGGCTGAAACAATCACGGGATTTAAGAATGCATGGGATAGACATAAAGGAATTCTAGAGGTCAGTGGTAAGGGGAAATAGACTTCTAGGAAAACAAACTGAACTTACAAGCTCAAATGGGCAGACTAGGTGGGCCATAGGCCCTTATCTGCGGACACTGTCTATGTATCTATGTATCTATGTAAATACTGAGAGTGCACTAATCTGGTCGGGAGCAAAAGACAGGCAGAGCTGGGTATCATCAGCATAATAGTGAAACCTCAGCCCATACCATCTTACAAAGTCTCCGAGGGGCAGCATATACACTGCAAACAACATGGGGGACAGCACCGAGCCCTGAGGGACCCCACAAGACAGAGAGAGTGAGTCAGAAGAAAAAATCCCTGGCACAACTCTCTGTGTTCTGCCCATGAGGAAAGATGTAAACCACCTGAGGACCATACTTATCAGGCCACAGATGAACCTCAGGCACTCGAGCAGTACCCCATGGTCCACAGTGTCAAAAGCTGAGGAGAGATCAAGGAGTACCAGAATGGAACAGTTTCTCCAGTCTCTCACCATCAGGAGATCACTGAGCACCCAAACCAGAGCAGTCTCAATGCTATGCCTCTTTTGGAAACCAGACTGGAGAGGTTTGTAGATATTATGGATGGTCAAATGGTTCTACAGTTGAATTGCCACTACTTTCTCAATAACCTTCCCTATAAAGGGAAGGTTCGAGATAGGTCTGTAGTTAACTAGAATGTCCGGGTCCTATGAAGCTGTCTTCAGAAGGGGTGTCACCACCGCCTCCTTCAGGGAGCTTGGAAACTTACCAGATTCCAAGGCGCACCAGTCTATCTGAGCCAGGACCAAGCCAATGATATCACAACTCAGGGAAAATATCAGGGAAGTTAGGCCAGGATCCAAACCACAGCATGTAGGGTGCATCCCCTGGATAATCTGCATAATATCCCTGAACTCCAGCAGGTCAAAGGTACTCCAAGAAGTACGAGGTATAGTGACCGGGCACCGACCAACAGCATCCCCATAGAATGAGTCAAGAGGATCTCTGACCTGATGTTGGCCACCTTATTCACAAAAAATCAATCAACCTCATCACACTCCATTTGTGAAAAGGCTCAATGGAGCTGCAGACCGGCTGGGTTGCACAACCTGTCCACAGTTCGGAAGAGCTGAGCTGGTTGATTCTGAGTGACAGCAGATCACTGATTGGTAGACCTGGTAATGCTCTACCAATCTAAGATGGTCAACCTCCAGGGCAGATTTCCACAAATGACGTTCTAACCTTCATCCTAAATGCTGCAACTCCCTCAAAGACCCATCAAACCAAGGGGCCCGAGGGTGAAGTGGGAGAGGACGAACACGGACAGAGCAATCAAGTCCAGAGCTGAGGAGATGGCCTTATTATAGGCCAAAACCAAAGGCTCTGAACTTGAACTGGCAACAGAAAACTCTGAGAGGTCAATCACTGCCGCCAGGTCTTCAGGGCTCACGTCCCATAAAGGGCGGTAACTGACCATCTCCACAGGGGCAGATCTACAAAGGGGGGTGCAAAAGTTGAACCTCACTATGTAATGATCAGACCAACCGACAGGTTCTACCCCCAAATCGGATGCCTCAGTCCCCAGGAGGAACACCAAATCCAAAGAATGACCATGACTATGGGTAGCAGAAGTAACAATCTGTGTGAAGCTCAGTGATGTCATCAATTGGAGGAAGTGCTGTCCAAAAGGTGAGAGTTCGTCGCCGACCCATGCATCTGGGTATAAGCCTAGTGACCCATTCTGGATACTCTTTAACTGATTAACATCCCTCCTAAGATATGGGGACCAGAAGGGAGACCCATAATCTAAGTGTGGTCTTACATAGGATCTGTATAGTGGAATTGGAATTTCTTCAGGTATATTAGGACAAAAGGAAGAAAGGAGAGGGAATCATTAGGTTATTTGTGGGGGGGAGTAGGATGATAGAGAAGATGTGCAAAACACTCCCATCCTTAATGATTACTGTTGCTCTGTCTTCAATAGGGAGGACAGTAGGTTCTTGCTGGAGAGTGACATCAAAGCAGCCACAAAGGAGGTCCTGGGGATGAGGCAACTGGTATTTACAAGCAAAAGGGTCCAGAAGGGGCTAGCAGCCCTAAAGATAGATAAGGCCCCAAGACTAGATGGGATGCATCCAAGTGTGCTCAGGAAACTGGCAGTAGAACTGGATGAACCCCTGGTAGGGCTATTCATTAGCTCAATACAGATGGGAGTAGTTCTAAAGGACTGGAGGATGGCAGATGTAGCTCTGCTCAATGGGGGGGGCAAGGAACAAGCAGGGAACTACTGACCTGTCAGTCTTACCTCTGTTGTAGGGAAGCTGATGCAGTCACTGATCAAAGAGGACCTCATGGACTACCTGGAGAGAAATGGTCTCCATGACAGTAAACAGCAAGGGTTCATGGCAGAGAGGTCTTGTCAGACTACACGGATAGTTTTCTCTGACTGAGTGATGAGGGCATTGGATAGAGGACATGCCATGAGTTTATCACAGAGAAATCCAGCACTCACCAAACCAATGAAACAACACTGCTCATGAAATACTGAAGGTGCCAAAAACATTCGAATCGGTGCTTCACAGACACTTGCTGAAGAAGAAGATGGAGGATCTGGGCAAAGCTAAGGATACAGTAAGATGGGTAGGTAACTGGTTAAAGGGAAGCAGCAGTGGGTTGTGGTTAAGGGGCTCAGATCAGCAGGAGAGGGAGGTCACAAGTGGAGTACCACAGAGATCTGTCCTGGGCCCGGTCGTCTTCAGTATGTTCATTAGCGACATTGGAGTAGGAATTGGGGAAAAGTTGTCTCTCTTCACAGATGACACTAAGCTCTGCAGGAGGGTGGATAGTGACAAGGGAATCAGGGAAATGCAGAGTGACCTGCAAAGGTGGTCTGAGGTTTGGCAGTTGAAATTCAATGCCAAGAAGTGCAAGATGATGCACCTACTGTAGGGAACAAGAGTCCCAGGGCAGAGTACTGAATGAGTGGAGTAAAACAAAACACTACAGCTGAGGAGTGGGACCGATGAGTTATCAACAGTGACACCCTGAAACAATCAAGCCAGTGTAACAAGGCCTATAGTAAGGCAAATGGGAAGCTAGGTTGTATCAGGAGGAGTCTTGACAGCAGAAAGTACAGGTAATACTACCCCTTTATAGAGCCTCAGTTAGGCCATACCTAGAGTACTGTGCCCAGTTCTGGAGTCCTCACCTTAAGAAAGACAAGGACAGGCTGAAGATGGTACAGCAAAGGGTGACACAGATGATTCAGGGACAACAGAGCATATCCTGTGAGGAGCACCTCAAGGAACTGAACATGTGCTGACTGAGGACCAGAAGGGAGAGACAACATATGAGAGAGGCCTTCAAGTTCCTGAAAGAAATAAACAAGGTGAACTATGGGGAATTATTTAGCATGAGTAACAGTTTGAGGTCATGTGGGCATGACAGTTGGAGGTCATGTGGGCATGAGTGGAAACTGACAGGAGGAAGGTTCAGGAGAGACATGAGAAAGTATAATTTTATAGAAAGGGTGGTGTAACCATGGAACAGCCTACTAGGCGAGGTAGTGGGCACTAAAACCATTAATGGTTTCAAGCACAGCTGGGACAGAGTGATGGGTATAGTGGTTACTCGGGGCAACAGAAACAGGTTCCACGTCAAGACAGCAACTTTATAATGGCGACAACTGAAAACCGCACACACAATACAGTGCAAACACATATGGCAATCATTCTTTTTGAGGGGGACTTTGCCCCCCCCATGCCCCCTTTACTAAATATATCAACTCTGGGGGGGATGCAACTTGGTGAGGGGGATCCTCCAGTTGCTGATATGGCACTTGCAGTTTTCCTGTGTGGTTTTCGGTCGTTGCCATTATGAAGTCACTATCTTGATGGCATACCACAGAAACGGGGGGCATGGGGGAATGGGCAGCGCTAGGACCCTGGATAAACAATAGGTCCCAGAGATAGATACAGAACCACAGGCAGATTAGGGGGACCAGTGGTCTTTTTCTTCTGCCATTGTCTATGTTTCTATCACTTGCCCCTTTATATTTAACTGAACTACTCCGTGGCCATTCACCAACACATCAACTTTTATCTTCTTATGCGCATTTTCTCAATGTCTCTGTCGCATGATTGACCACATTTGGTGACAGGGCCTTTTCAACTTATGGCCCACATCACTAGTACAGGATTCCTCTGCAAATTCAGTCATGTACTGATCTTGAGCAATGTAAAAGCAAGCTGAACCCCTACCTTTACCCATTAGCTTTAAATGTCCCTTAATTTAAAGTAATATTTGTGTTCTGTATTGTACCACACCTTACATTTTTCAGAAGTGCTATATAAATAGCATATATTATGATTATTAAAGATATACCTCTAAACTTCCTCCCTCTTAGGTTCTAGTCCCACACCACAACTTAGGTTCTTACCCCAAATGCTAGCACTCCAGTGCACTACTAAGGGGGCGCTGTACTGTCTGGGTGTGCCATCCTTCTGAAGAGACATTAAACTGAGGCCTCTACTGACCATCTCTGGTGCTGTCCTGGTTTTTGTCCAGGTGGAAGTCAAAGAACTCATGGCAAAGGGACTGTCTCGATGGCCCACACTGCTGTGCAGGTAATCTGTGTTCAGAAGTAAACTCAGGTTGCTCACATTGGGAGGCAGACTATGTCTGGGTCACTACTGCTGGCAGTGCTCCTCAGCCTGGGAGGGTTGGTAGGGGGTTCTGGTGCCACAGTGACCCCTGTGGAGAGGCAGGAACTTATTCCACCATAGTGATGTGCTGTGCATGCATAAGGCCACTGCATGCAGGCGCAGCATGCCTGAGAAGATGAGAGGTCCCAAAGGAGTGAAAATGGGGTACAAATGGTTATCCACTGTGATTATGGCTGCTGGTACACTTGGGCCTCTTGCCATACAGCCTGCTGTCCATTACCATATAGTTAGATAGTTAGTTATCTCAAAAGTTTTACCAGGAAAGATATACTGAGCTGACAGCAGCTCATTTCAAGATGTGTCCTGGGGGGAAGAGGAAGCGGAGATTACAGTATAATTACACAAATACAATGTTCAGAAAACTACAATAAAATATAAATAAGAATAATAAAATGTGGCCAGCCTGGTGGCGCTGAGGGTTGAAGCGTTGGATGCCACACCTCACGCCTCGCTGGTGACCCGGGTTCAGAAGCAGACTTGGTTCGGCAGGGGATGAGAGGACTGAGCATCTGGAGGACTGCTCTCCTCTCCTGGGGTGGGTTGTTGGGGATTCCCCACTTTGTAGTGGCTCCCGGTGGAGACCGGGAGCACTACACTAGTGGGGAACATGAATGGGGAGTGGCAACGGTGGACGTCTGCTGGAGGGAGCAGAAGCACTCCCTCTGCACACTGATGCCATTACATGTCTGCACCTCAGGGAAGAAAAAGGATAAAACCCTGGCACCTGGACAGGCAAAGATGGGACCCATGTATCGCACCCACACTCAATGCGGGATCCTTCAGACCAGCCCCCGGCTCTCACTCTCACCTCGGCCACCTGCTAGATTGTAGATAGAGCACCGGAGGAGTTTACAGTCCCACCTCGGGGGACCCAGAGCCAGGGGGTTGGTCAGGTTGGTGTGTGTGTAGGAATAAGAGCATCCTGGGACAGGGGTCTGGTTGTAGGACCTCAGGTGGAGAGGGAGAAAGCCAGTCCAAGTGTGTCCCCACCAAAGAGAGGTCTATGGAGCCAGAGATGAAGGGGGCATAAATAAAGTCTACAAAAAAAAAAGAAGAAAAAGAAAATGAACATAATCACAGGCAATGTCTGTCAGCACAAAATATATAATAATAAGTGCAGAAGAGGGGGCCGTGGCCAGCAGCTGAGGAAGTTGGATGCTATAAGAGATGGATCCACTTCATCAATCTTAAACCACGCAAATGTATTATTTTTTTGCAGAGGAAACCACAAATAATTTGCTGCATTGTGTAGTACTCAATCAGCTGCATAGAGAAATGTAATTTTTAAAGGCAACAAGGATGGTTAGGCCACTCCAAACTGGTCAGCAGGACAGCAGTAAGACCAAACAGGGAAGTCAACTGATACAGAATAAGTGATCCACAAGAGCCTCGAGACCAGGAGCAGTGGTCAGCCTACAAATGGAGCCTTAGGCAAAGGCAAGGCAAAGTTTATTTTTATGGTGCCCAATCCTGAAGGCTCTGGGCACCTCACATTCAGAACAAGCAAGGGAATACAAAAACACACACAGATACAGTTAAAACAATAATAAGACAAGTAATGCAATAAAATCAGTCAATAGCTCAGCTCAGTTAAAATTTTTCTGCACCAGATCAGATAACTGTGTCCGGGAAGGCCAAAGAAAACAGGTGGGTCTTAAGACAGCCCTTAAAGACCTCAACTGAAGGGGCCTCCCTGATGGATAGTGGTAGCACATTCCACAGTACAGGGCCTGTGATACTAAATGCCCTGTCACCGGCGGTTCTAAGTATCATCCCAGGAATCACCTGGAGACCCCTAGAGAAAAAATGAAGGGAGCGGACTGAGGTGGACAGCGTTAGGAGATCAGCTAGCTAGCCAGGGCCTAGTCTATGTAGGCAGAACCAAAGTGTAGAGCCAAAGCGCAGGGGTCTGGATTTGCTACATGGATTAAAACACTTGCAATACATTTTTCCATGTCCTTGAGTGCTCATTACCTTGGTTCTGCATACATTTTTTGAAGTTTGCACCTCACGCTGTGAGCACCCGCTCGATATGTTGCGCTGTTCACCTGTTGGATCTGTTTGACCTAGTCTATGTAGGGCCTTAAAGGCGAGTAAATCCACTTTGAAGATAACTCTCCACCTGATCGGCAGCTAGTGCAATGCATGCAACACCAGGGTTACATGACAGACCCTCAAAAGGCCCATCAGCAACCTGGCAGCTGCGTTCTGTGCCAGCTGCAGTCAGTGGAGGGTACCTCCAGAGACCCCGAAGTAAAGAGCATTACAGTAATCAAGCCTGGATGTTACAAAGGCATGAACTAGTGTGGGAAGGTCCTCAGGCAGAACTAGGGGTTTGATCCTGGCGATATTCCTCAAGTGGTAAAAAACACTTTGGACAACAGATGACACCTGAGATCCAAATGTCAATCCGTCATCCTGGAGCATGCCAAGATCTCGCACCCTAGAGGAGGCCAGCAACAGTGAAGGCCCCAGGAAAAGACCAGTTGCCACACAGGAGGCATTCCTATCACACCTTTGGCCTGGTTCCACTACTGGAACCTCTCCGTCTTGTCAGAGTTCAGTCGCAACCAGCTAGAGGACATCCAGTCATTGATCTCAGCCAGGCAGATATTTAGAACTTCCACAGCGTCGGATGTTCCAAGGACAAAGGACAAATTAAATCGGGTATCATCTGCATAGCAGTGAAAACCCACATTGTATTTCCTAATGAGCTCACCCAGGGGCAGAATGTACACTGCAAACAACATTGGTGACAAGATCAATCCCAGAGGCACTCTGCACGAAGGAGCCTTGGGGAAGAGGAGAAATTCCCCATCGCTACCCGATGCTTCCTGTCAGCAAGATAGGACGCAAACCATCGGATGACAGTGCCGGCAAGCCCACAGTACTCTCTGAGGCAATCAAGCAGCACAAGGTGGTCTACAGTGTTGAAAGCAGACGAGAGATCAAGGAGAACAAGAATTGACCTGTATCCACTATTCCTCACCCTGAGGAGGTCATATATGCAGGCAATCAGGGGCATCAATAAAAAAGTAGTGAATCTTAGTAGATTCTCTGCATTGGAAGGCAAAACGATGGAGGTGTCAGAGGAAGCCAAAAAAGCTACTAAGACAGCAAACTACCTGATCAGAGCAGTTGTGGGCTTCTTAACTAAGAATAAGCACTTGAGACTCTGTCTAGAACTTCAAGAAAATGGAGCAAGGATGGAACATGTGCTGCTCCTTTGCATTGTAGAAGGGGCCGAGGTGGCAGAACTTTTCACACTTACCCAGAATTCACTGTAGCAATGCCTGGGTCTCAATGTGGAGAGCCAGATCCTGAAAACTTATTGAATTACTCCACACCAGTGCCCAAATACACCTGAGCAGTCCATGACTATTCTGATAGTGACATCAGGACCACACATCAGGGACTGCATTTTGGGTGAAGCAAAAATGAAGGCCAGCTCCACACTCTGGATGGTTTACCGATTCATGTTTTTCCTGATGTAAGTTTTGCCACCAGACGGCAGCGAAAAAGCTTTGGGCAGGCTTGAGGACATTAGGAATAAACCACACACTGAAGTTTCCAACCTTACTGCAGATAGCATATGCAGGCAGGATTTATATGTATGCTGACCACTCAAAGACAGCCAACAGATCAAGGCAATAACGATTTACTTTTCCAGGCAAGATCCAGTGGATGCCTCTGAGGGTGAGAAATCACTGCTTAAAACTTTTACAGTTATTCAAAACACACCTTACTTGTTCTGGGCCATTCATATTAAAGTTATTTATCTGATATAATAAACCCTGATATGCTGTGGTAACAGTTTAATATGGCTTACAGCGTGTAAGTATAGATGCTGGAGAGTCAATACTTGAATTCAAACTTAATGAAGAATTTATTTGTTTTTTGCTCTACAGGGCCATGTGTCTTGGCATGTGAGAATATTCAAGCATGATAAGATGGCCACTGCCTTGCAGTGGGGCACAGCATGCTATGTGTGACATGGTCTGGCTCTTCTGACACAAAACAGGATATGAAATCAAACCCAGCACACAAAAACCAGCTGTTTCTTCCATTTTACAGTAAGTGCACTTCAGTTACAGTAAATGTTGGGAACTCTTACAAGGGACCTCAGGTACAACAGTTAAAATTTGCCATTTAGAAGTGTAGTGAAGTGTTTATAGTTGTTAAGTGCTCTCTCAGTCAGCACTGCAATAATGTTCAGCTAACGTGTTATGCAGTAAGGAGGCGAGTGCTCACAAAAGAGTTGCTCCTATTCATAACTTCAGGTGTATCTTTCAGATTTAGTATTTTCATGTACTCTAACATCACACTATGGTAGGCTGAAACCCTCCCACTGTGTTTTTTTTAAATAAAACTAGAGAATGAGGTCCTAAGAGGCTAGCAACTAAAAGCCATACAGTCACAACAAGGCTGCTTCAAGGTACCAGATAAAATGAAAGCATTCTGAGAGCTGAAACCTTCAGTGAAGAAATGAGCTTACAGCATGCCAGATAATGTTCTCTGTTTCTTTCCTATCCTTTTGGCTGCAGCCATTCTTCTATGCTGACCTTTCTAATATTCTAATTTTTTTCCTCTCCAGCCCAATCACCCAGGGTAGAAACTTTTTTATGCTCTTTCTGACACCCCAACTCCCACCCCAATATGCACACAGTGCTAAGCATTAAAGTATGCAAGGGCTACTTGAACAGCTAGGGTGAAAAAGAAAAGCTTGTGGATTTTGGTGCTGTACTCTTCTAACAGAGTTATCATTTGTAAAATACAGTACCTGTAGTAGAAGTTACAGAAATGATAATGAATATGTGTTTGACGCTAAACAAAATATAATAAAACACTAAAGGTGAACTACTATAAACCACCTTTAGTTCTACACAATGGGTAATTAAGGTATCAGTAAGTCTGAAGTTGTTGTTGGAAAAAATGTATAAAGCGCATGTTTTACAAACTGCTGCAAACAATGCATTAGCAATGCTTTTGTTTCACATTGCTAGTATCTACAGTATTTCTACTCTTAAATGAATTTTTCTTTAAGCACAA
Organism: Neoceratodus forsteri; assembly: GCA_016271365.2. Taxonomy (NCBI): domain Eukaryota; kingdom Metazoa; phylum Chordata; order Ceratodontiformes; family Ceratodontidae; genus Neoceratodus; species Neoceratodus forsteri. The sequence goes on from CM057451.1 coordinate 767,973,119, forward strand.
AATGCTCACATTTGCTATGTTTACAAAATTTTAGGTTGAAAAAAATTACCTGTTTATGAAGTGCCGGACTCGTGTGTTTTTTGGTGTGCTGGCCTTCATTTAATGGATTACTTTGGGCTCAGGTGGCTGTGATAAGTGGGTTTTATAGAGCACTGGCATGAGGGAGTCTGGGAACAACAAACTTCCTGCCTGGGAGTGTCCTTCTCTATTTTCTTTTTACCTTATTTTGCAATTTTATAAAAGCAAGTCTGTTAAAATGTTGTTTTTCATGTTTTGTTTACTTTTCTGTATGAAACAATCATATATAAAACTGCTGTAAATATTTAAGCAAAAGTTAAGCTATGACTGACAGGTCACGTGATCTCCAGGTCTATAAAAGGAGCTGGCTGAGCACAGTCTGGCAGATGGGATGAGATGAGATGAGGTCTGGACTGTAGAGGAAGCAGTCCTCTACAAGAAAAGAAAACTGGCCAATGAAAGAGGGGAGGGGTGCTGGGGAAGTTTCAGAAAGACTAACCAAAGGCAGTGCTAGCCAAGGCTGGGTTGTTTTGGACCAGAGTTGAGTCGAGCAGTTGGAAGGGTGATTGATCTAGCTGATGTATGGGCTGCAGGGGTGTAGGTACTGATAGGACCACCCTCAGGTACTGATCTTGCCCCTCTGAGTCTACCTATTGGCTGAACAAGAACCAACAACCCTTTTAAGCCAAGTTTTTATAGTTGCCCAAAATCATCCTGACAAGTCAACAGATACAAGTAATTCAGACGTTCCAGATTTGCACTGTTTGTACTCTTTATTCCATTTCTGTGTCCAGTGTCTCCAAGTCCTTATTTAGTAAACTACACTAACCTATGGGATATTTTAAAATAAATTTTCTCACTTTCTGTTTTCACTCCAACCCACCCTCCCACACACGTGTTGTTAATTGTGCAAGAGGTACAAATTGAAGTTTCCCATCATCTGCTTGACATATAGTTCATAGCCATTGGTACAATGGTCAATTTGGACTTTTTTTTTTAAGTATCACGCGATTAGTCTAGCGACCATTTTTCAAAATATTCATCCTGTTGCACCCCCCTGTTAGAGAAGGTTTGATGGCTGCATAAGATAGCTCTACTCATCAGCTTTCAGAAAAGGTATGTTGTGATGTTCATCGCATGGTCGATAATATTGAATTTCGAAAATAAAATCTGGACAATATAGCTGAAAAAAATTGAAAACGAGTAAATCCGGTATTTCGACGAAATTGTAAAACTTATTTTTAACATCGTATTTGTATAGTTTGGGTATTAGTTTCCAATTTTTATAAACTGCTAAAATAAATTTGAATAAAGTGAACCTAAATGACCATAAATGAACCCTAAATATAAGTAAAACATAACAGCTAAAACCAATTTATCAGGCCTTATGTTCAATAATCATGTTTAATGGCATTTTAACTAATTATGTTCTTTATTGCTCTCACTTTCCTTCCATTTGCTCAGAAATTATACCACAATTTCATTGTAATAATTGATTTGTACACACTAAGGTTGCTGGCCAAGAATGCATTGCTGTAACCGAATCTCATTCCTGAAGGCATACACTGTACACATGTAGAGAGAAACAACAAATTTTCAAACAATAAGTTTATTTCCAGGCTAAACAGAAAGAGTGAGAACATTTACTTTTGAATGATAATGACACCCATGGAAATGCAAATGTCTTTTTCAGCTAAAAAATTACCCACAACATTTTTACTACAAAATGTTATTATAGTAATAAGGTCCATCCTGAGCACAAATTAAACTATTAGTTCATTTTTTTTACATTTATTTCTTTTTGGTACCTCCTCAGCTGGGTTGTGGTCCTATGGTTCTCCCTATCCAGCTAGGTCCCTTTGGCCCCTGCCCTGGCCACAGTCAGAGCTCTAACTCCCTTGCCCTACTGTTCCCAGGCCACTTCACAGTGGGTACTTACCCCACACACTGCGGACACCTAGAGGCAGGCCTTGGGGGGAGCTAACTTAAGTGTGTCTGCTGCAGCACCATCCAGGCCAGCCTTCACAAATGCTGGAGGATTGTTTGTGGTCCCCATAATACCCTCCCATGACACTGGCATGCAATGACATCAGGGGTGGTGCTGCTCATGCTTTCGCATGCTGCATATCTGACATCAGCCCGTGCCAATCCACACTGTGACCCCTGAGCTTGCACCAGCCCCACTGCCAGGAGACAGTACCTCAGCAGTCATCCCCTCCCACCCTTCCCAGAGAAGGAGAGCACTGCATGAGATGCTCAATCCTCCTTCCCCCAGCTGACCCTCCAACACCCAAGGTTGCTCCCAACCCCAGGTCATCAGCTTGGTAAGAGGTAAGGAGCCAGCGCCTCCACCCTCTACACCACCGGGCCAGCAAAAACTATTAATTCTAATGCAGTAAATATATTATTGTTTGAGACAACATTTTAATGAAGACTTATAACCATATTTATCACCATGCAACTTTTCACTATAGCATGTATTTTTAATTCGGAGGCGCATTTAACTTATTTACTCAGAGCCATCATTGTCAGTGTTATAATATGATTCCAAATCACCATTTTTATAACTGATATTGTCTTCACCTGTTTCATGCATATTGTCACATGTGGGTGTCCTTCACACCCCCAGCGTGGTGTGCATTTTAGTTCTATCATCACAAGCCTGCACTTTCTTGAGGAGCATTTAAACTTTGTGCACTGACATGTGGTAAGTTCTATCAAGTCTTTTGGACCTGATTCATGCGTCATTAGTTGAGGCTCAAGAACATTCTCTGTCGGTGTCCACTCACATCCATCAGGTGATGCAATAAACTGCTTAACTACTAGTGCTGCTTTCCGAATAGTACACTGGTAAATAGCTCTCTTTACTGTATCAGGCTGTCCATACATGGTGACAAGCTGTCATTCTGCTTTGCTTGCTTGCAAAACTGTTTGTACCTTAGTAGGTTGATGTCAGAACTAATACATCCTGTTGGTTGGTAGAGTCTGCATACAAACTTGTGACAGACATCAATGACATCATTCTTGACTTCAAAAGAGTCTCCAAGTTCAGCCAACCTCTGCAAGTTTTCATGGTTCATTCTTAGTATTTGCAAGGATTTCTTTTTGCCTTTCCCCTTGAAACAGCTGGTGCTGTCATAGCCTGTAAGGGTGTGGAATGGCAGAAGGAACTTGCATATTGAGTTACCAGGTTTCTCAGCTATGAAATGCATTGGCATGTATTGAGTCTTAAAGTTTGGTTGCCATTTTGAACCATAGCTTGATGCTAAGCTCCTTTGCAAAATATGTTCCAAGCTCAAGAACATCCGTGTCTGGTGAACATATGATCGCATTTTCTATCTTACAGCGAGTGACTGAATCAATAACATGCAGACATACCCTACTATCGTCTTCCTCTTGGGCAGAGAAGAGTTCAGTCAGATCCTTTACTTATCCATGAGTTATTTCCACCACTCATTCATGATTTTCAAAACCTCCTGATAGCACCAATGTTTGGGATGGTGTGAGAACATAAGGCATGGTTTTACACCACTCATCAACAGTGAAGTTGTTGAAGTTCTTACTTTTGGGACTGGAAAGGTATACCTTCATGTTTCTGGGTAGTACCTGGTTTCTTGCACTAATTCTGATTTCTGAAAATCCTACTGTCTCTCCTCATCTTTTCCTTTCACCAGCTTTGATAGACATATCATTGTCGTACCTGTCTGATATCACCTGAACTGTGTCACTTTCCTTAAATGCACTCTCCACAAACCTTTGCAGTCTATGCAACATGTCACCAACAGTGTGAATACTGGTTCTTGATGTCAGCTTCTGAAGACATGCCATACGATCTATGAAAGTGGTTGTGGTATATCTTTCTGAGTTAATGTTTCTCATGAAGATAGCTGGATCTAGTGAGGAATCACCTATGGCCTCCAGGTCCCTGAGTGCTTGTTAAGACACAAAAGGAGCACCAGCACTCCAGAGTCAGGCGTTTCAACAATAACTCCAATGAAGGAGGTCGACAAATGTTTCATTTGAAAAGTAGGAGCAACTTTATAGACTGAGCAAATCCCAAGAACAAACGGGATAGCATCCATCACCACCAAACTGCCCTTCAGTGGAGTTATTGTTGAAACTCCTGGCTCTGACGTGCTGGTGCTCCTTTTGTGTCTAAACAGAATTCTCAGCCAGAAGCCATGTACCAGCACCTGCCTGGACTGTTGAGCACGGCACCTTTCTAGTCTTTTGCCCTGAGCAATTGTGTCTTGTTACTCTTTTTGCTAGTGAACCATCTGCATTAGCAACAGCCAGAGGTCGGCTTGACAGTTCATATTCAAAGGACTTCTGCAGGTCTATCTTTCTGTCTCTTGATATCACCAGAAGCCTGACAAAGAGCTGTCTATCCAAATCTATGGATTTTACCTTCTCCCTGCATTTGGGTTTGTTAGAGTGCTGTATGTTTGTAAACGTGGGTAGGTTCATCCTTTTGATAGGGTCACTGAGTGGAACTGCAGCAGTATTGAGTCTTTCTTTAATAAATTCCATTAAGGCAGTCTTGCCATGTTCTTTTGCAGTCAACAGGGCAATAGTGGCATGCAATGGAGCAACAGCTCCTGTAGCTATATTCATGAGAGGTTCAGGTTCATCTCTTGAATCAAGTACATCCACAGCAAATGGATTTCCATAGCAGTCCAAGATTATGCTAATAGTTCTCATGATGTCTTTGTTGTCTTTCTTGAGTTGATTGTGGTCAAAGATCACAATGAATCTACTCTTCAAGGCTGTCCAGTCCACACATGTACTTGAAGTTCCTCGTGATGACACTTCTTTCATGTACTATGAGATACCACTTGAGAGTTGCTTTCTCTTGTCTGCTTATTCCTATGATTCTCCCTTGCCTTGACTTGGAATCTCTGGCCACAGTTTGTTCCAGGCCTAAGTCTGACCAGACACTGTTAAAACAGGCTGAGGATGATTGTGCGATGTCATGCTCTCCATTGACAAATTGTTTATGAACTGCTGGTGCAGTCTTGGGAAGCAGAAACATTTCTGAGAGGTAGACAGGACCCCATCTAGCACAGTTTTGTTAATTTTATATGAAGGCATAGAAAAGGATGTCAGCAAAACATTGTAGGTGCTGGTTCCAGTTTGAATTTTCTTAGCTGCAATGTAGTAAAGAGCAATTTGCACATCTATGATATACTGCTGCCAGAAATGAAATTTTGTTTTTGGTTTTTCTTTTTTTTTTTCAATTCTGTTTGTAGCTCTCCAGGCACCAGAACTCTCTTGGACTACTCAGCGTCCACGCCATTTCTACCGCCCACCGTGACTCCACCTGCTCAAGGACATTACTTTCTCCTCGGTGAAACCTCTCCAGCCAGGGTCCCTGAGGAGATCGAAGGGGCAGAGGTGGAGATCCAGTGTTGGGCATGTGGTGGTGGGTGCTGAGAGCCATCGCCTATCTGGGCTGGAGGGTGTTTTCCCTTGTGTTATGCCCCCCCAGAAATGGGACATGCAATGCCACCAGTGCATGACGCAGATGCTCCCACCCACATCCGGTAGGCAGCTGCCTGATGTCTTACCCCTGCTAGAAAGCCCCTGTGTGTCACAATGCCATCAGTCTCCACCATGGGCTACTGCTATGCTGGGCTGTCCCTGGATCTCTCACCGAGAGAGGAGAGGACAGCAGTCCTCCAGACGCTCAGTCTTCTCTCTCCCCTGCTGACCCCCGGTGATCTGGGCTCGCTCCCAAACCCAAGTCGCTTGCGTGGTGCGAGGTGTGGCATCCAGCGCCTCAACCCTCAGCACCACTGGGCCAACCAGAAATGAAATGTTGACTGCTGCTTTTGCCTTTGGTTAGTGAACTCCTCAAAATCACCTCGTAGAGTTTTCAGTGTGGCTTCAGGGTCTTGAAATGCATCAACAAGGCTCTGTCTATTTTCCTCATTCATTTCACCTTCTGTTGCTATCGCAGCCATTAGTTGTTGGGCATTTTTGCACTTTAGCTCAATTTGATCTGTGTCCCCTGATTGTATTTTCTTCTTATGTGACACCCAGGCAAAGAATACTTGCCACTGTAGTCAACACATGGCTTTAAATATCAGCTTGTGGGCTAATGTACGTTTGTAGTTTTTTCCCTGTATGATCACAGCTGCAGCATTTGTTCCAAATATCTCTGCCTCAGCTAGCAAATCTTCAGATCCACTGTCTGCATAGTGTTAGCCAAGTATCTTCCAGTAGAGCTCCATGATGTGGAATACTCCCATTCTCAAAGCATGATGCCTAAGTTCCTCTCAGTTGCAGACATGGACTTCTTGGGCAATGATGTACAACTGAAGGTCCAAATTTATCACTGAGGGTTCCTGGCCCAGCATCTGCATCTGTTTCTTGATTGTTTTTTGTACTATGTATATAGTATCCTTATGGGTGGGAAGGCTTGGTACTACAGGATTGTAACCAACAGTGGTCTTGAATCTTTCTTCTTTGAAGCTGTAGTGAGGGACTGCATGAAACCCACACCAACTTGATACACTTTGATTCTCTGGTTGTAGGGGCTCAAACTCAAGAGTGAAGATCTTTGTGGGGCATAAACAAGAACATACCCAGTCTCTGTTGTGCATCAAAGATGTGGATTGGTTTGTTAAAAAACAAGACTTCACATCAATTTCACCAGACAGGTGACTGAGTGGAACTTTTCTCTTGAATTGGTTAGGACACTCTAGAACACCATGGCATGTAAGTTTGCTCACAGCTTTTCCCCTAATGTCAACTACTTTAAGCCTCGGTCCAACAGACACATTGGACCCCGAATTGTCCTGATACAGAAAATTGCCTAGAACATGTGTTGTTCCTTGACCACTCCAAGTTTCTTCATTTATATCTATGTTATCCATTGAAGCATGTGCAAATATTCCAGGCATGATGTTTGCTGGAAGAAATGTTCCACCTTGTTGTGCAATTGATGACATGATGGCACTTGCTGTGGATGTCTCAACTCTGCAAACATCATCATAACTGAGGGAATGAACTTAACTGTGTAACATATCCAACAATTGGTGACTCCTAGCCAAATGGTGGACTGATATGGCAAGTCCAATATGCTTTGTTTTTTTCAGTGAGAATTTGAAGCACCATAGATTATATCTGTGGCTACTGCTAAGACTCTTCTGTGTGCATCAGGGGTGTTTTGGATACGTTCTACTGGTTTACCCATCACGAGCAAACTCAGAAACTGGTACAGATCAGCAGGCACTATGAACTCTGCTCTTTCAAAACAAATCTCTCTACGGTCAATGCATGGGTTGGTGGAAATTACCGATTCTTTTCTGGCAGATGCGCGAAGTGTTGTTGCTGCATGAAAAATACAGAGATTCTCATACTCATCATCAGGAAGCTCCATGTCTGTCTTGATTGCTTCTTCCTGGACCTTTGTTTGAAACTCAGCAATCTTGTTGATTGTTTCTTTCAAATATATTTTGCTATTATACACTAGCTCTGGTTTGTTTGTTTGCTGAATGAGGCTGATGGAATGTAATTGAACCTTCAAAGTGTCTAACAAGATGTTTCTTCAACTTTTCAGCACACTATGTCCCTGATTCAGCATAACCACATGTGTTCAAATATCCTCTGTGTTTTGTCAACAGGAATGTCATATCAAATGCCCTGCCTTGTGTTTAGTCATCCTGAACGTGGTTTACAAGTATGTCAAATGATATTGTGAAAACATCAATGTTGTCCTCTGTCTGTTCAATGCTAGTTTCACTGGTTGTCCAGCCCTTACCAGTAGCTAAGCTAGACAATTTTTGTGGTACTTAGCCTCCAAGGCTATGAGATCTTGGCTTTGTACCTTAGTCAATAAATTTGTATTACTAAGAAACATGGCTGCTGACTGAATGTTTCTTTGCATTTGAAATGTTCTCACTTGAAAAAGAGGTAATCACTATGTTTCTTCGCAGAACTGCAGATGATGCATTTGTTAGTTGCAAATGTTGTGGATGTAAGTCTTGTTCTCATTTCCAGCTCCTGGCTGCTTGTTCCAGGCTTTTCTGAGTCTAGATGACCTGCTTGTCGACTGTGTTTGTATAAAAGGTTTTCTTTACTAGTGTAATTCTGATAGCATCAGCGATGATAACAAATGGCAGCAGTGAATCCAATCTCATCCAGCACCTCTGATGTTTTAGTGCTTCTATACAATTCATCAGCTGCTTCTCTCTTTGGCTGCAACAAGATTTTGTGAAGCATCTCTGTCTTGGCAAATAATACAAATAGTTGCATAGTCTCAGTGTGATCTATGAAACTTTTTTGCTGGAGATGGTACAAATCCAATACCTTGTCTACCTGCCATTTCCTGCAATTAAACAGAAAATATTTATATTAAACATGCAATAAATTGAACAAGAAAAATACATTATTAAGTTTCCACCACCAAACACATATCTTTAAACCTTTTTGAGATATTGATCCCTGAGTGCCAGTTAAGCCTCTCCCATTGGCAGTGCCAGATGTTACTTTCATGGGTATATCATTCACACAGTGACGGCAATACTGTGAAGGCCATACAGCGACAAAATCAATGTAATGGTCCGCGGTATTGCCAACACTGCTGTTTTCCGTGATTTCACTCCTCCCCAAAACAACTCCAACTCAGAGTTGATAATCTAAAATGTAGGGGGTGTGGGGGCAGAGACCCCCCTGCATGGGGGTGTGGGGGTAAAGCCCCCCACAAAAAACACCTTCTGCTCCTGATGGCACAATGCCGACTGTTCGCATTGTGCCATCACTGTAATGCTGATCGACAAATTTCATGTCAATGCAGCATGGTGGAACCACTTTCATGGGGTAGGGGCTCAACAAAGATAGGCTTGTATCTTGGTACCTGCCATTGACCTAACACCACAACATACTTTTTCTGAAAGTTCAAGGTCATACCTAACCCATGAACATGACAAATCTTCTCTAACAGGGGGTGCAACAAAAACCTAAAATAGGGCCCTTCTGAAAACTGCCCACTTGACTAGATGATGTGTATGTGTTTATCACCAGTTACATGCCCCCCCCCAAAAGCAGTAACAAAGGAATACAAGTAGCAAATATCCTAAAATCTTACACTTGGAACCAATATCAGTTTTACATACACTATATAATTGAAACTCAGTAAAAATACATTGAAAAAAATAAGCGCAGAAGAACAACATGCAGTATGAAACAATGCAATACTAAGTAGGGAAGGGGGAATGGCTGAAAAATGTGGGAGTGAGTAGTAAAATCATGGAGGAGAGATTTTAGAGAGTGAAGTGAAGGTGCAGAGCAGATGAAAGTGGGGAAAGAGGTCTAAAGTTTAGGGAAGTGTAAGAAGGCAGCTTGACCAGCAGAGGATTTTAATGGGGGGAGAGTGAGACAGCGATAGCCAGAATTTTGAAGTGAGTAAGAGTTATTCGGGGTGGGGGGAGGAGGGAGGCAAGATAAGAGGGAAGGGAGCCAAGAAAGAATTTGGAGATAAAGAACACACAGTGGACAAGATCTGGCATCAAGAAAGGGGAGGGAGAGGGCAGTGTACAAAGAACAGGGATGGATACATGGGGGGCAGTCCACAGCAAATCCACAAAAGGAGTGAAAGAGGGGGTCCAGTCTGGTTAAAGTCTACTTGGGAGCTGCTCTGCAAACAGTGCCACCACAATTGGACATACAGGCTGGGCTGCCCTCCTCCCATCACAGGTGGAGCTGCTATAGCAGGAGGTTAGTGATTGATGAGTAGGGGGGTTGCCAGTTACAGCCCGATAGTGGATGTAAGCTGAGAGGGTATAAAAAGCTCTACAGAACAACAAGAATCTAAGGCACTTTTCACAAGAGATGGGAATTTTCCATGGTGTCCTAGCCAGCATTCTCCATTCCATAAAGGCATCACTATGACATTCTGACATGCCGTTGCCCGACACCCGGGAGTCTGACAATTATATCCCAGCAGTCGGTATCCCAACGGTCGGGAATTGGCTGTGGTGGAGTTGGCAATCAAAAAAAGGGGGATGCAGGGGGTGAAACCTCCTGAAACATAGAAAAAAACTCCACCGCAGGCAATTCCTGACTGTTGGGATATAATTTTCAGGCTCCTGGATGTCAGGCAATGGCATGTCAGGATGTCATAGTAGACCCTTCCATAAAGCCTGTTCAGTATATTATCCATGAATGGGTGTTGCTGAATGAAACATTCGCCACTACATATTTACACTCACATTGCTACCAGTCCCTCTCATTGTTTTTAAAGTGCTTGTAACATATATATAACTTAAGAACATAAACATAGAAACAGAAGGTGGTACATATGCCCACTGAGACTGCCTCCTACTGTATTTCTCAGTAGTAATACCTATTGAGATGAACTCCACTCCTGTGCCTATCAGTGCCGAGCTTGAACACCTGCAAGCCTTTTGGTATAAACCAGAACCCCAGATAATCTATTCCACATCCACACCACCATCTGTGAGTTATAGTATTTTCTGCAGTCCCTCATGAACTGTCCTCCCTGAATCTGCAGTCAATGCCCTCTGGATACAAATTCTCCTTCTTTTAATTCCAAACCCAACCATAAAAGAGCAACTCTGCACTTATTCATGTACTCTCATAAACATAACGTTTCAGGTATAACAATTTACCAGGGAATCTTTTTTTTTAATTTTCAGATTTTCTTTCCATGGTTTATAACTCTTTTGGTAGTCTATCCAAAAAGCCTATATAAAATCATTGGCTATCTCCTACTGACATCCTAGTTCCTTTACAGTGCCACCCACTGACTCCTACTGCAGACCACCCAACCTTCGGTATCTCCTGGTACATAGTGACAATTCCTTCCTACCAGGTACTAAGGCTTGTAATAGAGCCCACCTTTATACCTGCAAATGCATTTCTAGTGTAATTGAAATTCAAGGTCCCACAGGTGTTTTCACATCACCAAGGAGTTTTCACGCATTTCCAGAAATGTGATACATCATTCTTTGCATGAAGTGTGCAGCTAATCCAACTACCTATGTCGGACAGACTTGCAGACACCTAGCTGACTGATTCAGGGAACATTACAGAACAGTGAGAAATGGAGATATTGAAGAACACACCTCTGGGCACTTTGAATTGTCAGCTAATTTGTTACAGGTTCAAACATGGAAAACAGTCACAAAGCAGGGGGCTCACACAACTCAATACCTTTTGTGCACATACCTTGGCATGTTTGAACAAAATGTTTAGCACAAAGACCCCACAAATGTGGACAGGGGGTCAGCACTAATACAAGAAAAAGGACCCACTGGTCACGGAATATTTCAAAATTTTATTTACGTGTAGCATAGTTAAAAAATGCTCACCCACATCAGAACTAGATAGCAGGATACAGGTGTATCATCTTGGCTACTTCAGACATAATGCAAACTTTGTGCCTAAACTCCAGCTACAGTGCATGCTCTAAACAGCTTCTTACAAAGCTGGGTTGTAGAGCTGAAAAAATCAATGGAACAAGGCATCTTATTGTTTAGAGCGTGGACTGTAACTAGAGTTTAGGCACAAAGTTTGTATTATGACCGAAATAGCCAAGGCGACACATGCCTGTATCCTGCTGCCTAGTTCTGATGTGGATGAGCATTTTTAAACTGTGTTACACGTAAATCAATCAATCTATCAATCAAAATCTTTATTTTACCAGGCGAACATCATTGAGCAACATTCATTTTCAAGATGGACCTGGATAGAACATATAGTCATAACTTACACTGGACAAAAGGCAAGAGGTAAAATAGCATAGAATTACAGAGACTAAGTGATACAATCAGCAGGACTAGACAAGATACAGAGTATAAACATTTCATTGGTCAACGGCAGATTAAATGGTGCAATCAACAGGATTAGACATACTATTTACAGTGTATAAACATTTCATTGGTCAATACTAGACTGAATGATACAATCAGCAGGACTAGACATACTATTTACAGTGTATAAACATTTCATTGGTCAATACTAGACTAAATGATACAATCAGCTGGACTAGACATAATATGTACAGTATATAGATAGTTCAGAGGTCTATGTGCTGGTTAAGATAACTGTACTCAAGTATAAGTATACAAGCCTAAAGCTAACAGAGGAGGGAAGAGGGAGGATAGTACAATACCGGATGTTAGGATGGTGACTGGTGGGAGAAAAAAGGGCAGGAAAAGGGGTATGGAGAGGAAGTGCCAGTAACTGAGGAGGTATGGTATGGAGAGGAAGTGCCAGTAACTGAGGAGTATAGAAGCCTAGAAAGTGCTGGGGCACTAGAGCAGTTTTTAGAGTATGAGCTAGGAAAGGGTACTGAAGGGAGAGGAAGTGCCAGTAATTGAGGAGGTATAGAAGCCTAGAAAGTGCTGGGGCACTAGAGCAGTTTTTAGAGCATGAGCTAGGAAAGGGTACTGAGGGGAGAGGAAGTGCCAGTAACTGAGGAGTATAGAAACCTAGAAAGTGCTGGGGCACTAGAGCAGTTTTTAGAGCATGAGCTAGGAAAGGGTACTGAGGGGAGAGGAAGTGCCAGTAACTGAGGAGTATAGAAGCCTAGAAAGTGCTGGGGCACTAGAGCAGTTTTTAGAGCATGAGCTAGGAAAGGATACCGAGGGGAGAGGAAGTGTCAATAATTTAGGAGGTATAGAAGCCTAGAAAGTGCTGGGGCACTAGAGCAGTTTTTAGAGCATGAGCTAGGAAAGGGTAACTGAGGGGAGAGGAAGTTAAGAAGCCTAAGTGCTGGTTCAGAGGAGCATATTTTCGGAGCATATACCTGGTAGGTAACCGGGTTGGGGGGGGGTGAGGGGCCAGGTAGTACTATGATCATGGAGAAAGATTCAGTTCTAAGCCCATAAGCCAAGTTTGGATGGAGATCAACACTGAGAGGACAGAGAATACTGGTAAGTGCTAGAGGTGTGGGTGGGGAAAATATAAAGGTGAATAACCAGCATTTTGACCCCAGTTCTCCTATCAGGAACAGGACAGGTTCAATGATAACAATTATAGGATTCATTGAAGAAGAAGGCATAGCTTGTTTTGAAAGCAGCCACCAACAAAGGGTGGCCCAGTTTCAAGGATTTTTGTATCATATTCCATAGTAGGGAGAGCATATAACTTATTGAAGCCCTACCTAATCGAGATCTCACCTTGGGTACAAATAGTGAAATATAGGAGGCGCTTCTTAATGAATACTTGCCTACTGTACATAATGGCAAGCAATCTGATATATATTGAGGCAGCCTACTGGAAATGGCTCTGAACGTCAAAATGACTGCATTTCTCTGCCGTCTGTACTTAAGAGATGACCATCCCACTGCTGTATATAAGGAACAATGATGGGTCAAGTAAGGGAGACCAGTGATAAACCTTAGAGCTCTGTGGTAAAGGGTATCTAGCTTTGAGAGTGCAGCAGTCAGGCCCTGACAGTACAAGAAGTCTTCGTAGTCGAGAAAGGAAAGAAAAGTGGACTGAACCAGACTCATCTTGGCTTTTCTTGTCAGGAACTGGTTTATCCTGTAAAAAATACCTAGTCTCTGCATGAGCTTTTTTAGCAGCTCTTCTATGTGATCATTAAAGGATAACCTATGATCAATCCAGACGCCCAGGTATTTAAACTTAGACACGTATTCCAAGGGTTCTCCCAGTAGTGTAGTGATCTGAGAGGATGTTATAGATGTGGCATCATATGCATGAGGCAAGAATAGCATTGCTTTGGTCTTTTTTGTATTTAGTAATAGTTTCTGATTAACAATTGTAATTGCAGCAGATTAAAATCACGTTGCAGGTCATCGCAAGCGGCAGTAGGAGAGGGTCCTTCGGAGTAGAGCACCGTGTCGGCAGTGAAGAGATGAATGTTGGCAGCTTTGATGTTGTCATTAATTCTATTAATATAAATTGTGAATAGTAGAGGACCCAATATGGAGCCCTGGGAAACTCCTCTCAATAGAGGTTTTAAGGGAGAAAATTCCCCTTCTGCTTTGACCTGCTGGTACCAGCCAGTAAGGTAATTAGTGAACCACCTTTGGGAGTGATGGTCCAGGCCAATGTTCCTGAGTGATGTAAGAAGCAGATTGTGGTCTACAGTATCAAAGGTCTTGCTTAGGTCCAAAAATACTGTGCATATGAAGTTTTTAGCATCCAGTCCATGTAGCCAGTCATTGGTCACTTTAGCGAGAGCAGTGACAGTGCTATGTCATGCCCTAAATCCAGATTGTATGGAGTTAATTAGATTTTCAGATTCTAGATATTTTTTGAGCTGGTTACTCACAATCTTTTCCAGGAGTTTGGATTAGCTCAGAAGTAAGGAGATGGGCCTGTAATTATTAAGATCTGCAGGATCTCCGGATTTAAACGGGGATGACATGAGCTGTCTTCTATAGTGGTGACAAGACAGCCTGGGAGAGTGATAGGTTAAAGAGGTGAGTAAGTGGGACAGCTAGGACCTGATAACCAATTTTCAGGTAGTAGGGGTCTAAAAAGTCAGCTCCAGCACTTTTCTTGATATCCAGCTGTAACAGGAGGTCTTTAACCTCCTTCAACGAGACCGGCTGCAGGGAGAATGAGTAGTTAGATACCAGGATTCCTTGGTCCTGTACACCAAGTTGGGATCATAGGTTACTGGCAGGAGAGGTGTCAAAAGCTAGTCCTGCAGTGGCAAAATGATTGTTGAGGTGTTCAAGGATGGAGGGCTTATCTGAGACGGAGGTGCCACCAACTAGGATTTTAGCAGGTAGTGAGTTTCTAGGAATGTATCCTTCTAATTTTTTAAGGTTTTCCAGAATTTGTTGGGGCACCTCAAGGATGCATCAAGTTCCCTACAATAAAAAATGGCCTTTGATTCTCTGACCAGCTTGGTGCAGAGGTTTCTCTCCCTCTAAACAAAGTCCAGTCAGTTGGGAGCTTAGATTTCTGTGCCATTTTCCAAAGTGCATCTCTTTTTTGTAAGGCACTCTATTATGGACTTTAATCAGCGGAGCAAGGTTATCCAGGGCTCCTCTAATGGTTTCATGAAAGATGTCGTAATCCGCATCCACAGATATTGGAAGGTAAAAGTCCTGCCAGCGTAATGAATCTCTTAGTTGGGTATTACGTGTATAGGGGTTGAAGTTGCAGCAGCTTCTTTTTGTGGTAAATTTTGAAGCTGCTGTGGCTGTTTTTTACGTGCTTATACAAGTAATGTAACAATGATCACTTGTATCTGTGAAAAATATGTCAGCATGAGTAAATAGATATGGTTTACTTAGTAAGGTAAGATAAGATCCAGTAGAGAACTATTGTTTGGGTTCTTTGGATTTGGTCTCGTGGGTTCATTGATAAGTTGTGTCAGCCCAATGGAGTCACAAAAGGCTTTGAGGGGTGCAGAGGCAGTGGCAAGCCAATTGAAGTCTCCTAAAGTTATGACATCTATGGTTAAGG
The DNA here is from genome assembly GCA_016271365.2 of Neoceratodus forsteri. Lineage (NCBI taxonomy): Eukaryota > Metazoa > Chordata > Ceratodontiformes > Ceratodontidae > Neoceratodus > Neoceratodus forsteri. Next base: position 767,988,554 of record CM057451.1, read on the forward strand.
ATCCCAGAGTCTTATTTAGGTGATGCAGCAGCTGTAATCCAGCTGATGGAGGCCTGTAGCATCCAACTACACATAGCGAGAGCATAGGTGAAATCTTGACCTTTAAGGATAAGCATTCAAATTCATTCTGAATAGAGGTCGAGTCAATGATGGAGGCTTGAAATTTATCTTTAATGTATATGGCTACTCCACCTCCTCTAATCTGTCTATCAGTCCTATAGAGAAGGTACGTTGGGATATTCACCTCGTGGTCAGCTGTTCCAGGACTTAGCCATGTTTCAATGACCACTAATATGTCAGGAGCAGTATGATGTGCCCAAGTCTGGATGGAGGTGAGCTTCTCTAGAAGACTACACACATTTACGTGCACAAAACTTATCCCCTTGAGACTGGGAAGGTCAGAAGGGGAAGAGATACTGGCTGGAGGTCCTGGGTTGAGCTCCACATTGCCCGAGCAGAGCAACAAAAGAAGTAGTAGCTTCCTGATAGCCCCCAAGAGAAATCGAAATGCCTTTACTCTTTCTCATTTAGGCAGGTAGTTAGAGGTCACTGTTGGTGTACTAATACTATTACCAGCTGACCTATTACAGCAAAGATCAGGGTAAATAATGTTTTTAAATATTTTGTGACCAGTGGGTCCTTTTTCTTGCATGGGTGCTGACCTACCTACGATGGCTGTGGGGTCTTTGTGCTAGACATTAGGTTCCAACATGGACTCATAATAGCCCATGCATGCAGGGAAGCTTTTCAAATTCCTAGCGCCCAGTACAAGGTACTAGATGTGACCACTCTAGCCCAACAGGGGATGCTGATCCGCAGGTATTAAATGGCTTGTTGTTTTATTCAGGTGATATCCAGGACAAGGACGTACAAAAGGAGACAGTCATCAGCCAAATTATAAACAGTTGTAACTTTTGCCAAATTGCCAAATAATAATGTTTCAGAGCTATGTGATATAGCCATTATATTAAATATTAATGTACTATTCTTTTTACTTTTCTACTCTATGTATCCTGAAAAATTCAATAAAATATAAATAAAAAAAAGAAATAGAGTCGCTGATGAATCCATTGTATCCCATTTTACCTCCATGGACCATAATGTCAGTGATCTTTCTGTGTCCTTCAACAGGGTTTCCAGGATGCTGACCAAAGAAAATAAGCATTTGTCAATGCCAAATGTTCGCCACCAGTATTGCTGTTGTACCAGGTCTTGCTTGTACACATTTTTACTATACATTTACCCAGGATAGAGCAGATGAGATGCAATATCTCATTTTCATTGGTGTCCTGCATTGACATATTGTTAGATTGTAATTACACAGGATAGGGCAGCTGAGAGGCAATATCTGCTTTTAAGTAGGCTCTCACAGTTTGACCCCAAATGTCCAACAGTCTTTTTATGATCTAATGTTATGATCAAGACAGGTGAAATTTTTAAAATCCCATCCGAAAGGTGATTTTGCTGTGCCACTGTGGAAATAAGTTTCAGAGCAGATTTGAAACATGACACCTGCCATGTTCAGGAGATGGGGTAACACAAGGGATATGTTGAACATTTGGGGCCAAAATCTGCAAAAAATTAAGTTATAAGTAAATGTTGGAACAATTTGTTTCCTCATAACTTAGTTGATTTTTCACATTTTTATGCCACATTTTCAACATAATCTTTTTATGACCATTCCTTGTAAGCACGACAGGTTTCATGTATAGAACAATGGCTGAAATGTCATTTTGCCCCAAAAGTGTTAAAACCCATTTGGGGTAGGATCTGAGAAATGTCAGCTGTCACATTCATGAGGTGATGTGAAAAAATGTCTATGTTGAAAAGTTGGGGTCAAAATATTGAAAATTACCACAGTTTCAAGAGTGCGTTGAAAAACTGCAACGTAGACTCATAACTTTGTTGTTTTCTCATATTTGTACCTCACATTTTCAACATAGCCATCTTATGACCCCACAAAGCTTTCGTATGAGCCCACCTCATGAAGAACTGTAGAAAAAATGTTCAAATCCTGCCCAAAAGGTGATTTCATGCCACATATGCAAAAACACATTTTATCCAGGATTTGAAAAATGACAGCTGTCACATTAATGAGATGCTGTAAAGAAATGGCTATTTTGAAAATTTAGGTTCAAAATATTGAAAATTACCAAAGTTATTCGTAAATTTCAACATAGGCTCATAACTTTGTTGTTTTTTTTATTATGTGTACCCCAAATTTTTAACATAGCCTTGTTATGACCCCACCTCACGAACAAGGGTGGAAAAAATTTTCAACTCCTGCCTGAAAGGTGATTTCACACAGCAACCATGAAATCACCTTTTGGGACAGATTTGCCTAATTTCATTGCCATTGTTCATGATGTGGTGTCCCAAAAAATGCATGTTTAAAATTTGGGGTAAAAATATTCAAAAATGACCAAGTTATGCTACTAAGTTCAAAACTCCATTGAAATACATTGAACCACATACTTGATTTCCTCAGTTCACGGTCTGGCTTTGAAGAGTGAAAACGTGTCTGCACTTCAGAGAGGATTACTGCGTTGGATCTCTGGTGGGTAACTAAGGGCTTGGGGGAGTGTAGCGTGGTGGATGCTGAGTGGGAAGGTCGGGTGGGGGGGACAGTAACAGCAGCAATAGACTCCGATGGACAGTTATAATTTTTACAGGGTTTAAAAAAAGTACAAAGGATGATTTTTTTTATTTCAGGTGGTGACACTGGGGGATTGGGTACCCCAGTGTCAGTGTTATGGGTGCTGCATAACTAAAATGGGCATGATGGGGGGTATCAGCCAGCATGGGGGATTGGGCAACCCATGCTGTTATATTAACATTGGTTGAGCATGGGGGGGGGTGGCAGTTATAGCAATGGCTGGAACAGGCATCGGTGGATGGTTTTCTCTTTTGCAGGGTGCATTAAAAAAACTATCATGGACATTTTTCTTTAATTCAGGTGGAGACACTGGGGGACTGGGCACCCCTGGTGTTGGTGTTATATTTGGAGGTGTGGGGGTGCTGAGGGGAGGGTCGGTGGGAAGTCAACAAGGGCAGGGCAGCAATAGACATTAATGAATGCTTTTCTTTGTTACAGTGTGTAGTAGGCTGATCATGACAGATCAGCTGTGCTTGCTGGGTGGTGTAGATCAAATGAAAGAGCCTACCTATAATTGTGTTGGCCCTCTCCTTCGAAATACACACGGTTTCTTCCCAGCAAGCCAAAACAGTGTTATGGTCAGCCTTGCTGATGACTGGTGTGACACTGATGAGCCCTTGCAGACCACTCTGCATTGGACTGACAGTGTCACACTGCTCAAAAGCCACTCTCCTAACAAAATATTCACTGCAGGTGCATGCATGGTAAACATAAAAAACACAGAAACTAAGCTTAGCATATGTTTATGCTCCCAGCAGACCTCTGGTTTAAATGACAGACTTATTTTCTAACATCTGTCAACCACCTTATGGTTTGCCTCTGAAGTCTATCCTTTTAACCCCCACCCCCATCATATCTCTGCTTTCATGCATGTATGGTATGTTTGCACGTGTGGGTATGCCCGCAAACACTTCCATTCAAGGCATGTGTGGGCATACTCACATGGGTATTTCACTTGTATGTGTATATCTATTTTCATTTTCTCCAGATGCCCCTGTCTCCTTCCCCCACCTTTGTCACCTTTCAGCCTGCTTACTATGCCCTTTTTTTCTGCCTTATTTATTTATTTATGCACTCCTGGCCCCCCATTTGGCCACTACTTTGGGCCACCTAGGACCACCCCAACCCACTGATCACCTCCACCACCATCCCACCATCCCTTTAACCATGGCCCGGTTTGCCTGACATATCCTTTCATGGGGAGGCCCCCCATATGAGACACCTCGGAGGGGACAGTTTTGCCTATAGGCATAAAGAATTCTCCGGGGCACATGGGGGAGCCATCATGGGCACTCCCGGGCTATATGGAAGGCAGGTGGACTGGCTGCCATCATCTGGCTTGCCAAGCAGCCATTTTCCTGTTTTCAACCCGCCCAGACCCCTCCCAAAATGGCATCCAAGAAAGACACATCACAGCACGTGGTCACCCATGCCGCAAAATGCATCACTGCAACTGGCCACCAGAACCACCCAAGGGTGATGCAGACTCCGACCCACCCTCCCCTCCCCTCCAGGGAGGAGAGCATCCCTTAGATGCTCAAAACCTTCCCCACCAGCCTCTGCTCCTGTCGTCCCAGGCTTGGGCATGAACCTGGATCACCAGTGTGCCAGGTGAATGCCCTATTAATTAAAACCTACCTGAGGACTCCTCAGCTCATTCACTCCTACTATGCCTCTCCCTTCCCATCAACCCCTTTTTGTTTTCCAGCTTCTGTTTTTACCTTGCTTTTTATCACTTTTTCTCCAAGATCCACCCCCTTATTTTCTTTCCTCACATATATATCCCTTATCCCCCCTTACTTCTCCACTAAGTTTGCTATTTTATCTTTATAGATACTTTCTGAAGAAGACCTATGGCTGAAACATCGATTCAAAATCTGGTTTCCATTTTTAGTGTGCATTTAATATTACCCTTTTGTTTCATTTTCAGCCAACATCATGATGCAGCACTTCTTTTTGCTTCTATTGCTTATGTTAATGACATGATAGCGCTCACAATAACAACAAAATGTAATGTTATACATGGCAATTTTGCAGTCAGTTTGAAACAGTCTTGCTTTTTGAAAGACTCAGTAAAATATGTACAGCATTTCTGAAATATTTAGCAGACCAAGAATAAAAGAAAGTAAATGAAAACTAGAAAACACTAATGTTAAACGTACAGGAATTGCTGGAAATGTAATAATTTTAAGCCTTTTATTTCAGTAGACAGCTGCTCTTTAATCGCATTTCAGGATCATTGCATAACATGTACAGCATCATCAGGTCACCCCTCACCCTCCTTTCTAAAGTGAACATACCCAGGCTCCACAGGCTGTCCTCATATATTTTGCCCAGTTCTCTTATCCTTCTGGTTGTCTTCCACTGGATCCTTTTAACTCCATCAATGTCCTTTATACGGCAAGGTGCCTAGAAGTAACAGCACTATTCCAGCTGAGGCCTCACACATGCTCTGTACAGAGGGACAAGTTACTCCCTCAACATGCTGGCAAAAATGTCTTTTAATAGAGCCCAGTATTTGATTTGCCTTTTTTATGGACTCTCGCACTGATGTCACTGCTTTAGATCTTTCATTATGATCACCCCTAAATCCCTTTCCTCCTTAGCTTCCCTCAGTAATTCTCCATTCAGGTAATAACTGGATCCTTGATTTCTTCCACCCAAGTGCAAACTTGAACACTTTCCAACACTGGATTTCATATTCCATTTATCTGCCAAAATAAGTACCCTATCCAAGTCACTTTGAAGCCATTAATTTTCTCTTGACTACCATCCCTCATAGTTTAATGTCATCTGTAAATTTAATGTCCCAGTTTTCAATTCATTACTGATGTCTTTATATAAATATTAAAAAGTGTTGGGATGATTGCAGAATCCTGTGGAACTTGTCTTGCCGCATCACTTTCACTTTTTACAAACCCCTCATTCTAACTCTCTGCTTTCTATCACCCATCTAATTTGCAATCCAGTCTATCATCATATCATAATTCATAAATACCTGTACAGTAGTTTTCAGTTTACTAATTAGTTGATCATGCAACACCATGTCAAATGCTTTACTTAAATTTGAAAATTTTATATCCACTGGTAGCCCCCGGTCACATTTTTATAAACTTGCTCTTAGATACTGAGCAAGTTAGTCATACGATGCATGATCATCCTTTAGAAAAAGGGCTTTAGATTTCATGGTCTCTGACTGGCTGGTACCCATGCCAGGGGATACATTAACTTTTAACAGAGACCAGGAAATAAAAAGTGCCAGCCTGCCATACTTCTGTGCCCAGCTGTTATCTCTGTGTTAGTTTGGATTTGAAAATTCAGTAACCAACATTTTTTCCCTACTCACTGAGCAAGATGAGTGAGCAAGTCAGCCCTCTCACCGTTGCATTTCAAGTGTACCATAACTAAAGAAAACATAGCCATTTTAGCACTTTTCCAACTCAAATGAAAGTGCTAGTACATTGTTAACTACACCTAATCACGCTCCCTCCTCCAGCCGCTGGCCCGCTTTACAACCACAAGTCAGCAGCATGTCTCCATCTGCAGGATAAGAAATCATGAAAGTACCTCTTCTCTCATTGTAGATGTAGCACTACACTCTCACACTCGCTCTTCACCCATTGGAAGTCATAGAATCGTTCGCTCTTCTCTGGCACTCCAAGTGCTACTGCTAGCACACAAGCAGTCAGATCACCATTATCCAGTTCCATGCAACAAAACAAGGACAAAACAACAATCTGACCTGTACTTGCCAATCAACCATGGCTCCCCTGCTCACCAACCGACAACGCTCACTCACTGCTCCCTGACTGTGGTACCATACGTGCAATATTTCTTTGAGGTGAGCATTAAACAACATAACTTAAAACTTTCACAGCAGCAGGGGACAGCAGTAAAAAAAACAGAGCACTTGATGACAGTAGGGGGAAAGAAACAGCAGTAAACTTCACTTCACAATAAAACAACTGTGAAACACTACAGAGCCCTCTACTGGCAAGTATACTAGTTGAGGGACTACTTTAGCAACAAAACAACTTTTTATTCATTTTAGTAATTTTTTAACTATTTTTGTTTTGAATGTTATCAATTCTGCACAAAAATGCCACATGTAGCACATTTTCTAAGTGCAATAATACCCTGCAGGGTGGGTGGTATGGGCAATACCAGAACTTCCAGGGGCTATAAGGCCTCCGCCTGCAGCATCAGGCTTCATTATGCTCCTGGGTGGTCTGGTATTGCCCAATACCAATCACACTGTGGTAGTGTGGCCCTCTTAGCACCTGTAAAACAAATTAGACTACTGGGAGGGATCATGCTTCTCAAACCTTTCAATAATAACCAATTCAGATGGAGACAAAGACCCAGCCCCTGATTAACATTTTAATTTTATTCACAAGTAGCATATCTACCAAATGACGTCTATATTTTGTAGTGCATCAACTTCTTCATCAGGTCCTAATGATATTCATACACATACAGTTAATTTATATACCAAAACTTTTTAACTGAAATTAAAATATTAGCCTGTTAGTGTCTCCATCTGAGTTGGTTATTATTGCTGAATAACACCCACCTTGTCCGGTATTCTTACTTGCTTAATAAACCCATGCTGTGTTTAAGCAGTAAGGCAGGATATGCATTATTGTTAGGAAGTGAGGCATGAGGCAATGCTGAGTGCTATACACCTGAAAAGTGCTGTAATCCCAAAATCATGCCAACCTGGAGTGCCTTATTGCATGTCTCTTTTTTCCTGTACTCTCCCAGGTCACACCTGAAAATAGGCATCTGTTTTTGTCTAGTGCACTTACCTGTTTAACAAAAGCTAAATAAATAAATCAATTATAAAATGGTTCCATTGATTTTTATTTTAAAACCTGAGTAGTGAGATAAAGAACAGGGACAATGGTTTTCCGTTTTTACTGGTAACACCGGTAAAAATCATGGAATCCTGCTTGGTTTGCGGATTTTGAATTCTTGTACTGGTGCCTAACGGAAATTGCATTTCTCTGCACAGAATCCCTAAGATTTCAGCATATTTTTAAATGTTTTTATTTTCTCTTTCTATGCCCCCTTCTCACAGCGTCAGTCTCCACTTTTCAGAGATCCCTAGGCTGGGTATCCCTCAGCTTCACCCCAGGTAATGCTCAGGAGCTCCTGTGAGCCTGCCCCATCCTGCCTAGGTTGTACCCCCAGGTGGGAAGGGAGAGGACCCCAGGTCACCCCCTCCACAGTCCTTAATGTGTGTCGGGCAGCCCAGTGGTCCCTCATGGAAACTGGTTATGAAGTCTGGGGCAGCTGGGTCCCCTACCAGCAGCCGATATGGGGTGATTGTTACTGGTTTTCTGGTCTCTGTTCCTGAGGGCACCAACACTCGAGGGGATCCAAGGAAGTAGGGCAAATAGAGACATGCCGCTACTCCAGATCCTGGCTAGCTTCTTCTCTTCCCGATTGCTCTGCAGTCTCATTGCACCACCACCTGTGGTCACCCAGGTGGCATTAAAGCAGCAGGACCTGCAGGCCACCGTTGCCAGAGGAGGAGAACAGCCCCCCCAGGTGCTCGATCCTACTCCCCTGGCCAGACCTCTAGCAACGGGAATTCACTTCTGATCTCGAGTCCCTGGCATTGCAGGCAGTAGTGCAACCTCAGACTATTTACAGTGCTCTGTCAACTATACACCCACTTTGGTGTAAGAAAACATAAGCAGATGGAGAGGGGAAATAATTCAGTTTTAGTAAAATGTTGCAGAGTGTTCAATGTTCATAATTTGCACTGTAGGTACTGTGCACTATTATTGAAGTCATATATTAAAACATTATATATGGGTGTTATGGCTGGCAGTATAGCCTAGTGGTTAAAGTAACAAACAGTGATCGAACTGAGTACATTTAGAAGACTTGGGTTTGATTCCCACAACCTCCACTTGCATACTGTGTGACTCTGAGCAAGGCACTTAACCTCCACAGTGCTCCTGGGTCACCTCTGAAAACAGGCAGTTTTGCCTAGTGGGTTTAACCAGTTTACAAAAAAATATAAAAAAAATACCAATATATGTTTACTACATCATACGGTAGTCAGGGTACCATGTAATTTATTCGAGTTATACTCGGGCTGCAATGATGTTGTATAGGTAAATATAAATGTTCAGATACATTTTGTGTTTTATAAGCTTGTTTTTAGACTTTAGTCAGGATTTTATTGTATTTTTTGCATGTGAACATCTAGGATATAGATTGCTAAGCACAGGATCACTGTTACCAACTAGTTTATTCAAGTTTATAATCAGCAGGGCCATCCAAAATCCTCAGTTGTTTGATTGAAAATTAGTCTGAATGAAAGTATGTTCACAAGGCTCAAGCTGCCTTACTACTTATTTAGGTGAATGGGATAGAAACATAGACTTTGACGGCCCACCTAGTCTGCCCATTTCATCATTTGCACCTTCTCTCCCACCTGTTGTGTGTCTCTGTGACAACAAAAAGTTTTCTGACAGACTGCTTTAATAACAAGCATTTGTCAATGCCGAATGTTTGCTTGCTGGCATTGGCAGTGGTAGTGTAGAAGTTACAGAGCTGCGTAATAGTAATTGCAGTGAAGTATTGAACTGAAGCCAACCCCACCACCACCCTGCAGAGAGTGACAGGCATTGGGGTGTGCCTTTGGGTCATCAGGCATAACGGCCACGCCATTTCAGTACACCACCTGCAGACACTGGCAAGTGTCCGCGGTGTTCCTTAGGGTCTTTGGTCCTATGTGCACCCATTCCATTAGGAAATACAGTGAGATGGGTGCGATATAGGAGGATGGGGTGAACTTTGGGGCCGAAGAGTCCAAGGCATACCTCGATGCTTCTCACTGTCTGCAGGGTGTGGAATAGCATGAGCGTTACAGGCAAGAATCCCAAGTCACACCCTTGATGCCTGTCATTCTCTACAGGGTTGGGCGTTATGGTTGGAAACCCTAATACCTCAGGCATTCGTTGGTATTTTCCTCCAAATATTCAACATGGTTTTTTGTGACCCCACCTCATGAACAGGAGGAATATCAGTTTCTTAGCCGAAAGCTGCTTATGCACAGGGACTACGGCATTTAGCACCACAGGTGCAAAAACATTCCGAACAGGATGTAAAAAATGACAGCTGTACTGTTCGTGGGGAGGTGTAAAAAATGGCAATGTTGCAAATCTGCAGTAAAAATATTTAAAAAAATGGTGAAGTCATGAGCGTACATGGAAACTGTGCAACGCACACCGTAATATAATTAGGTTGGGGATTTTTTTACAGCAGATTGTCAACTCAGGCATTTTGGTGCCTCCGATCATGAACAGTGTCACTGTGATTTTCTTTATCTGTCCCGAACAATAATTTCCCACAGCGACCACGCATCTCCGCGTTGAAAGTGTGAAAACACACTTCTGCCATGTTGTGAAAAATGACAGCTGTACTGTAAATAAGGCAGTGTGGAAAAATGCCACTGGTGAAAATCTGGACTTAAAATATTACAAAGTCATGAACTTACAGGTGCGTGAAACTGTGCAATGCTCACTCGTAACACAGTCATTTTATGGACTTTTGTCACCAAATTTTCAACATAGCCATTTTAAGACCTCTGCTCATGAACAGTGTAACTGTGATTTTCTTAATCTGTCCCAAACATTGCTTTACACCAACAGCACCATTGTGTGCTACATTGCGAAAACACATTTGGGCAGCATAAAAAAATGGCAGCTGTACTGTTCATAAGGAGTGTAATAAAATGGCAATGTTGAAAATCTGGAGGTAAAAATATTACATTTGCAAACTTATGAGCATGCGCATAAGAACTGCATAACACACTCGTGAAACAGTCATTTTGGAATGTTTTCACCAAATTTTCAACATAGCCATTTTAAGACCTCTGCTCATGAACAGTGTCACTGTGATTTTCTTAATGTGTCCCATACATTGATTTCGCGCTTGTCGACTGCGCCATTATGCGCTACATGGGTGGAAACACATTTTGGGCAAGATGTGAAAAATGACAGCTGTACTGCTCATAAGGAGGTGTGGTAAAATGGCAATGTTGAAAATCTGGAGTGTAAATATTGAAAATTCGTGAACTTATGAGCGTACGTAGGAACTGCACAACGCATGCTCGCAAAATAGTCATTTTTGGGAATTTTTTCACCAAATTTTCAACATAGCCATTTTAAGACCTCTGCTCGTGAACAGTGTCACTGTGATTTTCTTAATTTGTTCCGTACATTGATTTAGCACACCGACTACGCCATTGTGCGCTACATGGGTGGAAGAGTCATGCGTGCAAGCAAACATAACAAACATAATAAATGTATCTTAGTTTTTGAAGACGGGTTTTTTTTTTTGTGCATGCATATGTGACGTATGAATGAGGGATCCACTCACTGTAGATCAAGGAAGGATGTGAAATGGTGCAGGTACGTGGGGGGGTGAACAAAGTGGTAAACAGTAAGCCCTACCAGAGCTTCAGGCTGATGTAGCACAGCTGGACTAAGGCAAGGGAGGATGTAAAATGGTACAGGTACATGGGGGGTGAACAAAGTGGTAGACAGTAAGCCCTACCTGAGCTTCAGGCTGATGTTGCACAGCTGGACTAAGGCACAAGCACCCACGGCATGTTCTTATAGTCCCCATTTATATGTCCATTTATGTTCTTACAGTGCTGATTGCCTAACTGAGCCAAGATGTAAAACCGATACTAAAATGTCAGGTTTATTTCAGGTGACCATGTTCTTATAGTCCCCATTTATATGTCTGTTTATGTTCTTACAGCGTTGATTGCCTAACTGAGCCAAGATGTAAAACAGATACTAAAATGTCAGGTTTATTTCAGGTGACCAGGATCATAGTGGGGAGAGGGGGGGCAAGTGAAACAATGTCCTGAGAATGTGCTTAAACTTATTAACCGTTGCTGTGCCGCGGAGTGATACACCGGTCCAGAATTCCTATACGTTCAAATTCTGTTTGCAGCCTAAAGGTGCTAAGGTGGATTGGCATTTACATTACTCAGCGGCAAATCTTTTTCATACTTTTTGTGATCATCGGTTAAGATATAACCACTAACTGATGACAGACACTTCGGGGCATGAAACTGTGCTACCAGCAAAGATGCATTTGCAAAGCCCTGAATATTTATCTGTTGGTAATGAAATGAAAACTGTCAGCTGATAACATTCAGCCACTGTACATTGCACAGAATAGACATCTCACTGATAGATCTGGAGCAAGGGACATGCACTTGCCAATAACACCACTACAGCTCCAGACACTGAAAAAAGAAGTTCATGCATTTTCATGGCTGTTAACTTTTTCAGCATTTTAAAACAGTTACTTAGCATCTGCACTAAGATGTTACATGTCGCTGAACTGAATTATGACACCAGAATCCCTGCAATCAACATTTGTCAGCAAAAGTGAATTGAAAAAACCAATAGATGTATAAAATGGTAAGTGACATGAGTCAATAACAACATATCTGCAAGTAATATTTGGCTTAAAATTTGAGCACCACCATATTCCACACCACAGCGTCAAACAGGGATGCCATTTATAATTCAGCTAATGTCAAGCAGTTTTTGAGCCATAAAAAGAATTACTGTATCAGTATGGTGGCAGCAACAGGATCAGGAAATTATGAAATAAAATGCAACAGCACCCCCGTCGGCCATATGTTGTGCAGGTGGAGGGAGTGCATGAGTACCCAGGGGTGGGCTGTTAGGCGGCTTCAGATTCACCGGAGAAAAGGGTGGATTCGATTGTGAGCTACGGTTGAATTTGTGTTTTCTTTTTCTATACCTAGTTTTCGCTATTTTGTTAGGGCACATGTCCAACCCTAAGATGTTTAGGGTCACAAGGTGATGAGACTTCATTGAGCATCTGATTTGAGAAAGAGCTGTGTGATACTATCTAAATGCCAGCTCACGGCAATTCAGAGGAAAAAAAAAATATTTTGAAGCTGCATTACCAGACTGTGTGTGCAGTTTAGTGAATTACCACACAGGGGTGTGTATATGACAGCACTAAAAGGTGCATTAAAGTGCTTCAGTCATGAAAACCTCCCCCACTGGCTGCTGCTGAAATGCATAGCAGTATTTTCTCCTTTGTGCATTCTGGCTGTTCTTTGCTTCAGCTGCAGGTAGTACAGTACGCTCAAGTTCGTTTGCATAGGTTTTAGCAGCAGGGAGTTCATATTGACAGAGTCTAGTAAGAGAAAACACTTGGAATTACACATACAACAAAGTCTGAGTTTTCACATCAAATGCTGAGGTATTTTTTTCTGGAGGATTAGAACCCATGGAGTCCATGAAGGTGTGCTTTGGAGAGCTGGTGTGTGTAAGGACTGTTAGGCACCCACACATTTTGGTGGTCCTGCTGTGGCAGGGAACAGTTTATTAAAGTAATGATGTGTGGCTTGTCTCTCTAAGCTAGACAAGACTACACCATCCTATCAGGTAACCGACACAGTTGATCTGTGTGTGTGGGGGGGGGAGGAGCTGCTCACTGAAGTGTAGCTCCCTCTTTCAACTGTATGCCACTGCATTTTCAACTGCTGTCACAGACAGCTCCAGCAGTGATTGGAGAACTGTGACCATGCCTGCAAAAACACTGACTGAATTGGAAGATGCTGACACACCTCTGAAAAACTCAGATGATGGCACTATGTTTCTTGCACATGTGTGCAAGCAAACATAAAAAGCAAATGTTAAGTGTTTAAGTGTACTTATGCTTGGCCAGTGGAATGGAAAGCACATTCAGTGACACACGGAAGGTAAGACCCAGGGGCTGTATGATGCTGGTGCGCAGAGTGGTGCTCAATTCACATCTGAGCTCAGACATGAAAACTGAGAGACACTCTTTTCATGGAGACCAAGGAAAAAAAGGAATCCACATGTTTGTGAGATGCATTAGAAGGTCCTCCACTAATCATTTGTGAATTTTTTTTTAGGTGAAGACACTATTTCAAAGAAGCAAATTCAGGCAGTTTTTTTTTTGTTCCTCCTACCCCCTGGCCATCCACTCCTTCAGGCCTGCCAAGTCCCCCTATTACTGCTGCTGAAACCCCACCACCATCATCCACTGCCCCATATGGCCATGCTACCAGGTAACCCGAAGTAACCCTTCATCAGTGGGCCCCTACCCCTGTGGGAGGCTAACAGGGGAAGACAATCACCCTAAAGAGCTTCCTGAATATCCCAGGCATGGCAGGGGTCAGAACAGATACATGTGTCTGGGGCTTCATGCTTATGGAGGGACCAGAAACCATCCTCTGGGTGGCCAGCAAGTATTTTTCCATTTTCATGAGAGCGTGACAGGCCGCATGATGTCAAGGCACAAGCTGACGTCCATTATGCTATCTTCTGCAATGAGGGCCAATGTGTTGCCATGCCTCCAGACTCCACCTGGGGCCAGCAAATGCTGAGCTGTGAATATACCCTCCCTCCTCCCTCCCTCCCAGGAGAAGGCAAGTAGTCGTTGGACACTCAAGCCTTCACCCCCCTCGACCGGTCCTCCAACACCCAAACCTGTTCTCAAACTCTGGTCGGTGGTGTCACAGGCAGAAATCCAATTCAAACAGTTAAATGATAGGAAAAAACAAATGTGGTCCACCTTAGTAGTGGTGGTGGTTCACAGTAATTCACATCTGAGTTCTAACAAGCAAAGAGACTAAGTAATTTGTAACTTTTGCATGTGGGGTGTGGGTGTTGAAGAAAGGGGATCATAGTGCTGTCACTACTGCCATCATCCCTGAGGGATGTGGACTGCATTGTTGCTACTGCCATCACACCTGAGAGGCGGGGGGCCATAGTGCTTAAACACAGAAACATAGAAACATAGACTTTGATGGCAGATAAGGACCGCTAGGCCCATCTAGTCTGCCCATTTCCCTACCTACAGGATAGGCCGCAGATCCTAGTTAACCAACAGCCTATTTCTTCCTACCCCCCACAAGAATTGCCTTATGTCTGTCCCATGCATTCTTGAATTCTCCCACAGTTTTAGACCCACAACCTCCTCAGGAAGGCTGTTCCATGCATCCACTACCCTCTCTGTGAAATAATACTTCCTCACATTGCCCCTGAACCGCCCTCCTTCTATCTTTAAATTGTGTCCCCTTGTTCTTGCAAGTCTCTTTTTCTGAAAGATGCTACCCTCTTGGACTTTGTTGATTCCACTGAGGTACTTAAAAGTTTCTATCATGTCCCCCCTCTCCTTCTTTGCCCTTTCTCAATCCCGGTAAACCAGTGTCCCTGATAAAGAACATTAAGTACTGTACTTCTGATCTATGCTGTTGTACTGGAATAACACATGATCATGTGAGCACATCTGACCAATCACTGGTCTTGGTTTCTCTTAGTCATATTATAGTCTATCTGCTATACCCAATTCATTTAATTGTGCTTGAAAAGTTTCTTCTTTTATAAGTGATTCCTTCATTTTTAAACATTACTGATATCAAACTGACCAAGTTGTAGTTTGAAGCCGTACTAACGAGCGACCCATTCCCTATTATCTTATTCAAAGATAAATTTTGTTTGTACAGAGGTGATGGCCAGAAACACCAATTGCTTACCAGAAGTACTGCAGGTTCTTGTGAAACTGAAATGTAAACTGAGGGTGATAACTGAGTGCAGCCATTAGCACTGTTCCACACTCAGTTGTGAGGGTTGTTGGCTTGGAGTAGTTAGAACTGTATAATCTTGCCAGCCTGTTAGCACAGTGGCAACATTACTGTTCGTGGTGCCAGTAACCCGGATTCGGGAATGAGCCTAGGTCATTGAGGGCTAGCTGGGAAGACGATGATTAAATGTCCCACAGGATGCTGCCTTTCTCAAGGGAAGGAGTGAGAGAAGCTACAGCACATCTGCTACAACACTGCCACCTTGGTGACCAAAGCTGGCAGTGCAGTGGAAGTACAAAGGGAGATGGGGCACAAGCCAAGTTCTATGGAGAGAGGACACCAGCTGTGTTCTGATCCACGCCACTTAGTATGTGTGGGCATGGAATTCCTAGCATGCCAGCATCCTGAGATGGAGGGACAACAGAAAGTGGTAAAACCTGGACACAAGCAGATAAACTCGGGTGTGCTTGGGCTCTACTCCCTGCCACTGCCCATTCACTTCACTGGTCCTCTTGCCTCCATGCCCTGGAGGAAGTGGAAAGTTTGAGCTTGTTTCAGCCAGGTCCTGCCATGGGGTATAAGCCCATAGAGTTGTAAATGGAGTGAGATAAGCACCAGGGATGCAATGGGACTGGGCTGGGCCTGACCTGGACGATGGAGATCATACCAGAGAGAGAAAGCATAAAGAATAAATTAACCCCCCAAAAAAGTGTGTAATCCTGATTTGTTGCAATGCCAGCGACCTGGTTCAGGAGCAGCCCAGACCACTGGCAATTGGACAGCTGGCTGGATGGAGCACTGCCCATGGTAGTAAGTCCTGCCTGGGGAGGGCTGACTCATGATGGGGGGCCAGGGAGCCTGCTTCTCCATTGGGAGCATGCTGCTGCATGCATGCAAGTCACACACTGGAGCTGCACGCTGCCACAATGAGGAGGGTCAAGGGGTCACTTCTGATAAAAAGGGGGAATAAATCACTTTGCCGTTTGCACAACAGTTGCTGGAATACCTAGGCCCTGTTTTATGTATACCCCCTTGGGAAGAGTAGTTAAAGGGGCTTGGAGACCACTAGAGTCTATCCCAAGAACTGGGATGATGGTAAGGTAGGGGAAAACTATATAAAAAAATAACTTGACAATCCTACAGGTATTCCTGACAAGGCATAGTCATAAGCAGACTTCACCTCATGCCATTACCTCCCCATGGCCAGGCTTGGCTCAGCTGGTAGCTCATCCACCTCTGGACCAGAAGGTATTGGGTTCTCATCCCACACCGGGATGGACTTGCACCTAAAAATCGCTGGCATCCAAGTGCAGCATTGGAGGGTGCTGTACTGCTGGGGTGTGCCATCCTTCGGATGAGACGTTAAACTGAGGTCCCTTCTGCCCATCCTGGTGTTGTCCTGGTGGGTGTCCAGGTGGAAGTAAAAGAACCCAGGGTACTCTTTGTAAAGTGCAGGGAACATTCCCGGTGTCCTGGCCAACATTCCCCTTCCCATAAACCGGTTCATGCAATTATCCAGGCTGTGTGTGGGTGATGATGTGCGATATGGTCGCCACCACACATTCAGTCCCTTCACTACCAGTCTAGCATTGCTTGTAAAGCGCTTTGGGATACTGTGTATGAAAAGCGCTATATAAATGCTGATTCTTCTTCTTTAATATCCAGGCAATGCCTGGAGCTATTATCATTATTATTTAAAGGAACACTACACCCTCTCATTTCATACATTTTATCAGTTTAATTGTCACTAGTGACCTTCATTCCTATAGCAGGTCAGGATGTAAACTGTTGCTTTATTTCACTTTTACTACTGGAACTAGCCCCCTGTAACTATCTTAGATTACTTTATTTTCAGACTGTTGAAATCTCATTTGTTCCTGAGGTCTGCATTAACAATGAGAACACGATGTCACAGAGCCCATTTACACAATGTATCACTATGTGGCAAGTAAAAATAACCTGAAAGACTCTACTAGAAACACATAAATTGGAAGCAAATCAAATGAAACAACTGCACTACAACTCAAAGCAGTTTTCAAAACGAATTAATTAGCTATTGTACTGCCTGCAATTAATAATGATTTTCAGATGCAGTCAGCTGTCACTTTCAATATCTGAAGTATTTTTTATTTTCTGACTGCTAAGTAGAAGATGTCCCACTTGGCAGTAATGGGCTGATTTGGGAAGCTGCACTCTATTTGGAGGCTAAAAAAAGTCAGCTCTGTTCCTCCCACTACATCATCAGAAATGTGACCAAACACCTTGAGGCACCACAATCCTTGCAATCTGAGCAGTGACTTTCACAAGTTACCAATCAAAATGCATGAAATTATGAGAGCACTAGTAATCAAGAAGAGCCAGTTCCTGCTGCTTTACATGAAAGAGAATAATCTGGCAGTGAGAAATGATTCTCATTGGTTTCTAGTGATGTCACAGTCAGTGTGGTCTCAGTGTTGATGTAGTGGAAGGAACAGAACTGACTTTTGTTAGCCTCCAGACAGAGTGCTGCTCCACACATCACCCTAGTATTGCCAGGTGGAAACTCTTCTAATTAGTAAACAGAAAAGAAAAAATACTTGAGCTTTAAGAAGTGATCCTTGGCTACATCTGAAAGTTACAATTAATCCCAGGCAGTTTCCAGGCAGTTCACTAGGGGTGGGATATTCAGACTGCGCCAGGCAGGGGCGCAAGCCTGGGTGCAGTGCAACTGGGCTGTGCCAGGGCATGGACCAGGCGATATTCAACTGTGCTGCACCATGGCTCAGCACTGTTGAATATGGCACTGATGGTGCACGGTGCAGTGGCACTGTGCCAGCACAAGTGGCAGAAGGGGAGCAGGGGGATGCACCAGTGCAAGTGTAGTTGCACTAGGTGCATCAACTGCGATATTCAGCACTGGGCATGCAAATGAGGCCATTATGCATGCAAGGCACAATTGGGCCATTTGCAAGTTATTATGGACCCATTTGCATGCGTGAGCCAATCTCCGGCAACTTGTGCCTAGCGCCCTGCCAGGCTGCAGCCGTCGGGGTCCAATGCCCTGCAGTCCCTTGGCGGACCCCGCTCTCGTATGCCCAATTGCGGGCATATGTCTAAAACATCCCTGGTGGTCCAATGGACCAGTCCCCATTGCCCAATCATGGGCATCTGTAAATAAAATCCCTGGTGGTCCAGTGGACCACTGTCCATCACCCGACTATGGGTTTAGGTGAACTATATCCCTGGTGGTCCAGTGAAACCCCTCCAGTGACCGATCATGGCTGGAATCACCGAAAGATATCCTGGTGGTCCAGTAGTATTCCTCCCACCCGCCCACTGAGGCCCCACCACCCAGCACTCCCCCAGTCAGTGGCAGGCAGCAGCACCACACCTGCATGCCACCCGGCCGCCCGCTGACTGACAGCATACAGTAGGGTCTGTAAGCCTGTTGGTCCACTGCATAGGCCAATGGGCGTGCAGACCATACTGTACTACACAAGCCCGATATGTGAATGAATGCATACATTGCCCACAAATGGTCGAGGGGGACACAATGTTCCCTTGGCAGGGGGCATGTGGGCTGTGTTCTGGGTGGGCGGGTGGCCACCCACAGCTGGCAGCTGCCGTGTTGCGCCCTGCAATATGGCAGCTCACCTGTGGGTGGTTAGGACTTGTTACTGGTTTTACCAGGCACAACTCTGTGTCCCCCTGAGTGTCGCTAGGTGGTGTTGTGCCAGCATCTGTGCCACATATCCCGGGCTGAATATCAGGATGTGCCGCATATCCACGGGCATGCCCCCTGCACTTGTGCTGCATACATTACTGATGTGCACCTTTGAATATTGTACCAGGGCACATTGATGGGATGCACATGGTGCAACCCTGTTGTGCCATGCACAACCCTTTTGAATTTCCCACCCTAGATCTTTAAAGGAGTACTACAGTCAAAATTCACAAAAACATATGTCATGCAGAGTGTTTTGATTTGTATGCAAAGCCCTAGCGTGTCCTTCCCTTTCTTTGCTATAAGAACTTTTTTTTAAATTTGCATGCTAGATTTATGGCCCCTGGGGATCTCCATGTTCACATTGTTATTGCTGTCCTTTTTCCTATAATGCCTCCTGTCCCATGTGACAGTGATGCATCCGGGACCATAGGTTCAGCAAGCACTGGTTTAGAGTCAATTTTACAGCAGTGGAGCTGTTATTTTACATAACTTTCCTTATCCAGTGAGCACTAATAAAGGCTACATTAGCAGTTTCACAAACACCTGAAGGATAATTGAGGGGGTTATTCTGTAAGAAAATAGCTAGAGTCTATATTAATTATAGTACTGATGACCTGGGTGATTTGTGTGCTTTTTATCACTGTGTGTTGCTTCATGAAAAGAAATGAAAAGCTTTAAAAACAAAACTTTTACTTCAGCTGGCTAGACTTAGACACATACCTAGAAAGCAAAAAGATTGAATTAAAGTTATTTCAACGAGGCCAGAATATCAGACTCTTAACAGCAAATTGCTGCTGCAGCAGTTTTCCATCACTGAATCAGTACTCCTGGATGCATCACTGTCACATGAGACAGGAGGCATTGTAGGAAAAAGAAGAGCAATAAACAGTGTTAACATGGAAATCCACTGGGACCATTTTCCTGGTAAAATGACATAAAACTGGTAAGCAAGTTTGGAAAAAAACTCCCAATAGAAACTAAAGGGAAGGACACACTAGGACTGCACACACTAATCAAAACACTCTCTATATATGTGTCTGCAAATTCTGACTGTGGTACTACTTTAAAGGTAAATGTGAGATTTCACACCTTGCTGCGACATGTTTTGTTAATCTCCCTCAATAAGCAGACATGTATACTGTAAAGTCTAAAGGGTGCCAACACATCATTTTCTCATATGTTAATGCAGCTCTCAGGAACAATGAGATTTTAACAACCTGGAAATGGACTTCCTTGGAATAATTAAAGGGGACTAGTATGAACAGTGAAAATGAACTAAAACAAACATGAATATCCCCAGGGTACTGAGGCAGCCAGCAGAAATCCTGGCAGGGCCCTTGGCAGATCTGTTCAATGCCTCCCTGGTCTCAGGCAGTGTACCTCAGGACTGGAGGATGGCTCACATGGTACCCCTCCACAACAGCAGTCCCAAAGATGAACTGGGAAACTACAGGCTGGTAAGCCTCACATCCAACTTGGGAAATCTGATGGAGGCGATCCTAAAAGAGAGGCAGGTGTCCCTTCTGGAGACCAGTGGGCTACAGGACATTAGGTAGCATGGGTTTGTCATGGGCAGATACTGTCAGACCAACCTGGTGGATTACTATGACTGGGTAACTAGACAGCTGGACAAGGGCCATGTAGTGGATGTCCTGTTTCTGGACTTCAGTAAGGCATTCAACTCAGTACCACATGGGAGGCTGGGTAGTAAGCTGGCAGGTACAGGTGCAGGGGTGAAAATGGTGGGATGGGTAGTAAACTGGTTACAGGGAAGGCAGCAGAGGGTGGTGGTGGGAGGGGAGCTCTCGTCTCCGAGGACAGTCACAAGTGGAGTACCACAGGGCTCAGTGCTGGGACTAGTGTTGTTTGGGTTGTTCATGTCAGACATCTCAATGGGGATCAAGAGCAAGATCAGTTTGTTTGCAGATGACACAAAGATTGGAGCTATAGTGGATGACTTAGGAGAGTGGCATGGGTTGCAGAATGATCTGTCAAAATTGGAGACCTGGTCGGACACCTGGCAGTTGGGGTTCAATGCCAAAAAGTGCAAGGTGCTACATTTAGGGGCAAAAAACTCAAGAAGGAGCAACCAGCTGGGGGGTTCAGCTAGCCATGACAGAGGAGGAGAAGGATCTGAGGATGATTATAATGGGCTCAATGAACAACTCAGCACAATGCAGGAAGGCAGCTGCAAAGGCCAACAAAATGCTGCGTTGTATTGCCAGGGGAATATCTTCAAGGAGAGGGGAGGTGATCCTGCCATTGTATAGGTCATTGGTTAGGCCACACCTGGAGTACTGCATGCAGTACTGGCAACCATACCTGAAGAGGGACATTAAGTTACTGGAGGGGGTGCAGTGCAGGGCAACAAAGATGATCCAGGGACTAGGGGACATACCCTACATGAGCAGGCTGAGGGAGTTGAACATGTACTCCCTGGAGGAGAGGAGACAAGGGTGATATGATTGAAACCTTCAAGTACATGAAGGGAATAAACAAGACAGGTATGGAGGGACTATTCAAGTTAAGGGGGGGTAGGGACACTTGAGGTCACAATCTCAGATTGGAGGGGGGAAGGTTCTGGGGGGAAATGAGAAGACACTTTTTTATGGAGAGAGTGGTGTCTGGGTGGAACACGTAGCCTGCAGAACTGGTATCCTGCAGAACAGTGGACTGCTTCAAAAGGGGATGGGATAGGGTAAGAGGGAGGGCAGAGGAGGGGAGGGAGGGGCAGTATAAGGGTTGCTAGCTGCACACTCAAGCAGACTCGATAGACCATAAGGTCTTTATCTGCTGGCAAATTCATATGTTCATATCCCCAACAGCTGCTGGAACTGTCTTCCCTTTCATCCAAACTAGTCTTATCAGACGTTCTGCCAGTGTGGGAGAAAGGGACAGACACAAACCAAGTCAGAGAGGTTGAAATTCTCGAGTTCAACTCATGGCTACAAAAATTGTGCCAGGACAAAGGATACCACTATAAAGGAAACTGGTGCAGCTTCTGAGAAAGGGGATTTATTTTAGTATGATGGCCTGCACCTAAATAAGAAAGGTGTGCAAGCGCTTGGGCAAAAATTCAATGTTGACGCAAAGTATTTAAATTAAACAAAGGGGAGATGGTGCTGCTCACACCCTGACTGTTTGTGGGCTAGTCATCACTCCCCAAAACATAGCGGACATACATACAACCACAGGAAAGGGAAGGGGGCAGCACACACCTCAGCTGCTGGAGTATCAGTTATCGCTCACCAAGGAAACAGTAACTTGCATAAACTCTCGGATGGAAACAGTAAATTGGAGCAGTCCAGGAAGGAGGTGCACCCACATATAAAAAGGGAGGCAAGTTCCTGGATGGTTACAAATGCTAGGAGCCTGGCAGGTAACTTACCCGACCTTATGGCCATCATGGAGGTGGAAAGGTTAGACTGGGTAGCTGTGGCAGACACCTGGTTCACGGAAAACCACAGATGGAACACAGCTATACTAAGATATAACCTGTTCAGGAAGGACAGAAAGGGTAAAATTGGGGTACCTATTTGCATTCAGGAGAAAATAAAAGCCGCAGAGGTGCAGGGATCCACAGGGGAAACTGAGCCACTTTGGCTAACAGCTGATGCAGGTAAAGGAACAACCTTCAAAACTGGAGCTGTTTACAGACCCCCAAACCAAGGTGAAAAAGGGGGCAAAGACTTAATTGAGGAAATATATAAAATGATTGACAGAGGAGAAGTAATACTGGTGGGAGACTTTAACCTCCCAGATATAAACTGGAGCTCTCAAATGGTAGCAACGACAAGAAGCAGGGACTTCTTGTTGACCGTACAGGGCACAGGACTAGATCAGTTTGTTCAAGACCCAACAAGGGGAGATGCCATCCTCCACCTCGTTTTCACAATCAGTGAGAGGGTAAAAGAAATCGAGGCTGGGTACAACTTGGGAAACAGCAACTACCATATGGTCAACTTCAAAATAAGCATAATGGGGGACACCTGTCACTCAAAAATCAAAGAGCTAGATTTCAAAAAGGCTGACTTCTAAAACATGAGAACCATCCTTCAAAATAACTTAGTTGAATCAGAGAAGGCAGAGGTTGAAGCTATGTGGAGCAGACTTAAGAGAGCAATCAAGACAGCCACAGACCAATTCTCCAAAAAAGTCAGCAAGGCAAAAAGAAGAAGAGCTCCTCTATGGTTCTCCAAGGAAGTGGCAACTGCAATAAAAGAAAAAAAGGCATGCAAGATGTACGAACAAACTAAACTGAAAAAGACTGGGATTCGTACCAAGAAAAAATGAGAGAAGCAAGCAAAAGGGTAAGACAGGCCAAAGCCCAGACAGAAACAAAGGGAGCAAACAGAGGGAGCAAAGAAGGGTGACAAATCCTTCTTTAGATATATGAGGAAAAAAGGAAGGCAAAAGGGGGGATAGTGAAGACTGCTGCAGGTGACGGGAGGATAGCAGAATACAACCCTGAAAAAGCAGAAATCTTAAATAAGTACTTCTGCTCAGTATTTACTGAGGAGGATCCAAGAAACAGACCAGCACTCACAAAACATCGTACCCCAGGACCAGGGGTAGACACTAGCTCCTTCACTGGAGGCAAACTGGGGAAGGAACTTGCAGCCCCACTAGCAAAACTATTCACCAAATTCCTACAGAGTGGAGTGGTGCCCAAAGACTGGAAGTGGGCAACAGTAGTCCCACTCCACAAATCAAGCAGCAGGGAGAAGTCAGGTTATTACTGACCAGTAAGTCTCACGTCTATAGTGGGAAAATTGATGGAGTCACTGCCCAAACAGAGGATTATAGCATTCCTCAAACCAGCAGGCAGCTGGATCCCAAACAGCATGGATTCACAGTGGGGAGGTTGTGTCAAACAAACCTGATCAAGTTTTTCGACTGGGTTACCAAGACGATGGACGAAGGTGGAACGATTGATGTGATCTACCTAGATTTTAGCAAGGCCTTCGACTCAGTTCCACATGGAAGGCTGGTAAAGAAGTTAGACCACATAGGGATAGGAATATAAGTGGTAAAGTGGGTACAAAATTGGCTACAGGATAGTACCCAGAGGGTGCAAGTAAATGGAGCTCTATCGTCAGAGAGTAGCATGACCAGCAGAGTGCCCCAGGGCTCAGTGCTAGGGCCCCTGTGACCGGGTGACGCCTGTCATTGGTGAGGTGCCCTGGTAGGGAGAGATGTGGGTCTTTCCTTGCCCCCCCAATTAACCTACCTTATGCCTACGTTATATAAAGTACATGGAAGGAATAGATGAAGGTGCTGGAGTGCTTTAAAAACAATTAAAGATTAAAAGTGCTAGCTAATAAAGTGCAGGGATATGTTAAATGCTATGGTTAAAGTACCAGAATAGTGCTTTCTGTACAAAGAAAGAAAGTAAGAAATATAAAAGGCATCTGTGCCTTTAATTGCAGTAATAAAAAAAATATAGAAAGGGAACCACAGAGTAAGGACCCATCTGTATTGTCTGTTTTCTATGGCTGCAACCTCCATCTTCTTTTCTAGTGCAGCTATCCCTTTCTTTCTTGGTTGGAGGCAGGCCACCTCTAAGCAGCACCCCCCCACACACACACTTTCATTGTCTAAACCCTCTTTCAAGTTCTCTTCCTTCTGGGTTCAGGTAAAAAGGTTCATGTAAGGGAACCTTGTAGTTATAAACTAAAACACAAGTGGCAATATGTGTTTTACTTGGTGGCTAGTTAAATGAGCACAGGATTAAATAAACTAGTAAGCAGCATTCCCTTTCCCTTTACTTTATTATGCATCCTGTGCTGCCTTGCTAGAAATACAAAGATAACATAAGTGGGATATTATTAAGATACAGTATTATTAGATTCTCTGTTAGCAAGTAGCAGTATTGTTGGGTTTATAGGAAGAGTGACTCCCTTTTGTGGCTGGTAATGTCCCCTGAAAGAACAGTAACAAAAAGAAGGCCCTTGGGTCTTACAATGAGGCACAAACCATTTTCTGCTGAAGTAAAAGTATCAGTGTCTAGAGATGCAGTCTGTATAGTGCTGCTGTTGTGCCTGCGCGAATTGTCACACATAGCACACTATGCAGCAACCTAAAAATAAATGAATACAGTAAATAAGTTACATTAAGCCCTAGTATGCAGTGTAGCTGTGGATAGAAATTGGGGATTTCTGTTAAAAGTCCTGTCACCTTCAAGCCTGTGTGAGCAGAGTCAGTAATGCCTGATATGGATACAAAATTAAAATAAAGAACTGACAGCCCCACCACCACACATCATAGCAAAATGCTGGGTCAATAGCTTACCTCAGGTTAATTTGCTGGTGAGTCCTTCAGAGGGTAAAAATGAGAGAGAAAAGATACTGTTTGGTGGCCTGATAAGCTGCAGCCTTCTCTGCAGCAGTGCAGGGTGTCGGCTGCACAAGCTCTTCTTCTGCACTCAATCTGTAGGGAAGCAGCGGCCCCTAGAGGCCTCTATTTATACAGATTCTAACTACTTTAATTATTGATTGAAGGAGGAGCTTACAGTAATTAAAAAGATAAGCATTTAGAGTCACTTTCTAACCAGGATTATGGTGTGTAATAAAGATGTTGGAAAGAAATAGTTATTAAAGTAATAAGGCTTAAAAGCAACTTTTTGTACTATGTATAGGAGCAAGGTGTGAACCTAGAAACTCAAAAATGTACTTAATTGGAAATGAATTGATGTCACATGACAGTGATGTCATTGATAAAAACATATATAAGCCTACCACTAGGGTGTATTTATCAGATAAGGCGTCAGTCTAGAACTGACTGTGAGAGGTGTAAGACCTTAAGTTTAGAAGGCCTGTGTCTACACCCAAGACAGCATTGATATTGTTGACTTAATGACAATTTTCTTATTTTCTGTTCTGAATAATTATCATTTTATGCTACAAATAATAAAATGATAAATGCCAGCCTAACATTTTTTATGCACTAACTCTGGATGTCTGCCTGCTAATTGTCTCCTGAACAACAACCCCATTACAGCCACTACTCTTCAATGTTTTCATAGTTGACATACAGTAGCTAAAGGACTAGAGGGAAAGGTGTGTCTGTTCACAGATGACACCAAGATATGTAACAGAGTGGACGCCATTGAGGGAGTAGGCAAAATGGAATCAGATCTCAAGAAACTTGAGGAGTGGTCTAGATCATGACAGCTGAGATTCAATGGCAAAAAGTGTAAAGTCATGCACATAGGAAAAAGAAATCCAAAGAAGGCATGTTACCTGGGAGGGGAACAGCTAGCTTCCTCCAGCCAGGAGTGCAACCTTGGAATCATGATCTCAGAAGATTTGAAAGTGGGAAAATAGTGCGAGAAGGCAGCACTCAAGGCCAGTGGAATGTTGGGATGCACTGGGAGGGGAATCATGAGCAGGAGGAGGGAGGTCATCCTACTGTTGTATAGGGCACTAGACAGGCCACACCTGGAATACAGTGTCCAGTTTTGGAGGCCTCACCTTAAAAAAGGATATTGACTGCATAGAGACAGTCTAAAAGGCCCAGTGGTGTGGAGGGCTGAGGCATCATGCTTTACCTCCTACCACGCCAGCGACCCAAGTTCACAGTGCGAGCAGGTCGCCATGGGTCAGCCAGGGAGGGAGAGGATCAATCATCCGGAAGACAGCTCTCCTCTCCCAGAGAGGGGTGAGGATGAAGTCCACTGCTTGACTGGCCCCTACCAGTGGCTGGGGGCTGGTGCATCAGACCCACACAAGGGGGGGTGGAGCCAAGCAAGATGCCTGGTGTGCCATGTATGGAAGCATGCACAACTCAGCCATTGGCATCATTGCATGCTTTGGCTCCACACCCGGGGTGGGACAAAACCGGAAGAGAAAACAAGCCGACTATCAGGATGATGGGTATACCATTACCACAGCAACTCCGGCAGAGCGAAGACCATCACAGCAACAGGAACTGGGCAAAATCCACCCATCGCTGTGATGGTCTGTGTGTTGATCGGGACTGCCTCGTTGGGTGTTTGCCCCCCCCCCCGGTCCAACTCCAACTCGGAGTTAGAATCCTAGAGACCGGGGGTGTGGGGAGTTTGTCAACATCCCCATGGCTACAATGCCAACAGTCAGCATTGCAGCCATCGCTGTAGGGGATGTCGGCGCTAGTGCTGTCGGAGTGCTAAAGGTAAACTGGGATGATGCCAGTCTCCCCTCCGCACCGGGCCAGCTGGCACCTCAAATTGGCTGAGGTGATGGCCAGCATCAGGTCCGGTGGTGATGATGGGGGGACTGGTGGAAGGGGACCAGTCAGCGGGGTATGAAGAAATAATCAAAAAAAAAAGAGACAGTCCAAAGAAGGGTGACAATAATGATACAGGGACTGCGCGAGATGTCATACGAGGATAGACTGAGTGAACTGAACATGTATTCCATGGAACAGAGAAGAAAGAGAGGAGAAATGATCAAAACATTCGAATACATAAAAGGTGTAAACAAGGTGCAGGTGCAGGCACAGGAGCTTTTTTACTTCAAGGAGGGCAGTAGAACTAGGGGGCATGATCTGAGACTAAAAGGAGGGAGGTTCACTACCAACGTCAGGAAGTTCTTTTTAACAGAGGGAGTAGTGAACACTTGGAATGGTCTGCCCCTGAGGTTGTTGGGGCAAACATGGTTGGGGTATTCAAGAATGCGTGGGATAGACACAAGGGAGCCCTCACTCTAAAGGGCAGTTAGTGAGGTAGGAATGGATGAAAACACTGGGCAGACTAGATGGACCTAGCAGTCTCCTTCTGCCATCAATTTCCAGGGGGGTAGCTGGGGGGTTTTCTGGCTACACAGACCCCCCAACCCCGCTTTAACAATACATTACACACACCTTCCCCCTGCTTGCAAAGTCCTGGCTGCTACATAACTCCAAACTCTATTTGAACCCCCCCCAACTTTACTCACAGCCAGGTGTCAGTGTGGTGTCGGAAAATGTCAAAGATTCCACTGATTAAAGTGCCGCAGGCAGCACTAGTGAGATGGATTCCAGGACCTAACTGCCACAGTGCTAGTGAGACAGGTCAGGAGGCAGGCATCAGCTAATGAATATGCACAGCTATCAGCCCTGCTTCCCAACAGGGACATACAAGCCAGAGCCTTGGATGATCGGGTCTTGGGTCAGATGACTGTAAAGTGGTGGTCACATGATACTCAGCAGCCAGACAATGTAGACTCATCCAACACTCTCACTTGTTTTCCACCAGTCAGTACAAAAGAGTCAGTGGTGTGTGTAATCAGCACAGCTGCTCTCTGGGCCAAGTTTATTTCATTGCTTTTCTCTGACTCAGTAACTGCAGCTGCTAATAATAAATAAATAATCCGGTGGATAGTCAACTTCTCTGTCCCTTCTGACCTCCCTCTGTCCTGTGGCCACAGCTAGGGTCTCATTGGTTGTCACTGCCCTGGGCCGGGGGCAGACTGAAAAGGTTTCAAAATCCAGCTAGAAATGAGAGCAGCCTGAGACAAGAAATACACCACAGTATGAGGGTTGCAGCAGCATCTACCCAGTTTACTACAGGCAGTGTTTAGTGCTGGCAAATTAAAAAGCCAAGGTAGAACCACAGTAGAGATGTCTGGGTTGGAGAAAAGGAGAGAAAAAAATCTGCTATGGACATTCTTTAACCATGGAGATGGGGGACACTAATACATCTTTATTAGGGGATATTGACCAAGTTCACCCTGCTTCACTTAGTCTTTGCCAGAAAGTAAAAACAATTATGCTTTAAATAGTCTTCCCCATTATGTCTGCAATTTTGAAAGCTGACTTTTTTTTGTTTCATACTGAAATACTGTATAAAAGTTGTTGGGCTGCTGTGCCAAATAACAGTCAATTATTCGTGCAGGGTTATGAATCCACAATCCTGTTATTTACCTGCCCATCCAAATATTTTGTGAAGATAAGTATTTCATTATTGATCCATCAGCTAAGGTACATAAATAATAAATCATATAGAAGAAAACATTAAGGACCATTGAAGTTTGTGACGTGTCTCAGACCACAATACCATACAACCAATTCTGTCATTTTTTTACCTAGTCAGTTCTTCCTAACTGAATGGAATGTTCTTTTGCACATAGGGTTCACTAGAAGATTCTGTTTTTATTCATTAATATTTTGTTTTACATGGTAAATGGACTGAGACAAAACAAAGTTAGTCGAAAGATCTGGGACTT
This sequence comes from Neoceratodus forsteri, assembly GCA_016271365.2. NCBI lineage: Eukaryota > Metazoa > Chordata > Ceratodontiformes > Ceratodontidae > Neoceratodus > Neoceratodus forsteri. Next base: position 768,017,734 of record CM057451.1, read on the forward strand.
GGGAGGGATGAGACTGAAAACTTGAATTTTGGTGCATTTTGTAACTCAACAGTTATTGCCTAAAGTGTATGAAACTGCATAATTTAACTACTAAATTTTCAACATTTTCCAGGGGAGCATGCCCCTGGACCCCCCTAGAAATATTTGGAACCCCCTCCATTAAATCCTGGCTACATCCCTGATTTCTATGAAAAGGGTTGATTGTTGACAAGGAAACACAATTTACAAGAGATGAAGGTTTAGTACTCCACTCGCTGCCTATTCTTTTTTTCTTCTCCCGTAGGTTATTCCTCATCACCTAACCTGCTTCCTATACAAATCCTAAATACCTTGCACTTGTTCCCTAGTCTCTGCACCTTCATTTTCCTAATTTTGCCTATCCCTACACCCTCCCACTATTTCCTACCCCCTGTCCCCTACCTGTCTCTAGCTCTCTCATTACCACTTCCCCATACTCTTACACCTTATTCCAGCAACTCTTCCTGGTCTCCCACTCATTTTAGTGTTAGTTTCCTCTCTGTATTTATTTTAAGTTGTATCTGCACATTATCTGTTTCATATCCCTTGTACTGTTAGCATTGTTTTTTGTATCTGCCGCCCTGATTTTTATGTATAGAATCTAAGTAAGCTGTAGCCGCACATTACTTGTTTTGTATGACTGACATTGTTATAACTGTTTTTGCATTAGCCATTGTGATATTTAGTTCTATGTATCCCTGTGTATGTTAGTCCTTCCTGGACCGCCTCGCAAATGAGCTGTCTCAATGGTGTTATCCTGGTAAAAATAAAATTGAATTGAATTGAACTGAAGCAAATTAATTTCTGGTTCCTTGTCAGTAAGTATGAAACCAGTCATATGATAAACAAGTAGGTAAAGGCACCTTTTTAATGAGTGTGTCTTTAATCTCAAAGTTATTGATGCTTGCTGTACTTCTTTGTCACACCCACCCGTGCAGAGGGCACCTTGACCTTAGCCTGAATCTGGGATGAAGTTGAAAGACTCAGCTAAGCTACTCTGACTAAGCTACTGTAGCTCTCTCAAAATCTACTACTGTGAGATAAGTGGTGTTGGTGGTACACTCTTGAACTCTATTAACAAGTAACTCATCAATATACCATTTGTTAGAATTTGTTTTTGAAGACAGCATAACTACTGACTAAGTAGAAAATTAAAACTGAGCCTTGTTTTAAAAACCTAACCTTCCTGTTTTTAGTTCTCATATTTGCAGCATACCAACACACACACACACACACACACACACACACACACACACACATAGTACATTAAGAGTCACAGTAGTGTAGTAGTGACTCCATCCAAGTTAGACAAATGCCAGTAAACTTTACTTTTATGTGTGGATTGTTAAATTGTTAGGTGTAGAAGTAGATTGTGAGGGGGGATCAGAGAAAAAGTCTGGCACACTTAGGCTGGGAGCTGGCATTAGCTGGGGGCAGGATAGGGGTGGCATACTGAGGTGGTAGTTGCTGCCACTTTAGGGTGTTGAGGGTAGAGATTGAAATACTGGGGTTGGGCATTGCTGGCATTTAAATTGGGTAGAAGCAGGACCCCTTTAAAATGAAATGTTGCATCTCAGTTATGCTATGTTATGTAAACTAAAAACCAAATGGAGTTCTCCGTGATAGGATACCACAAGCATCACCCAATGCAGCATCGAAGAATCTATCAAATGTTGTCTACCTCAGTCTGAAGAAGTTAAGTGCATCCACTGTAGAAGCAATCACACTCGCATGCAATTAAATACACCACATTTGTCGTGTCACAACAGACAAAATCTTTAACACAGAAATCTCTTCCTGCCCTAGGATCATAGAACTGTTTAGTGGTCAGAATGTGGTTGCACTGGCAAAAGTGACCTATTGCACAACAGTATTGACATACAGTAGTGTAACTGTATCCTTCTGACTCAAAATGTTCAGTACAAAATTAAGTTTCACGCCCTTATGGTTCAAAAGCTAGCCCTCTTTTAAGAAATTACCTCTAAATGGGTTAACCTTTGAACTGATGTGGCTACTAACATTATTAAATAAAAACTTGATGTCAGGTTCATAAAGTTACATCATGTTGCTACACTTTCAATGTATTAACAGAGAAATACACATGGTTATTGCAAAATTTTATTTTATGATATTGATACTGTAAAAGTGCATTTTCAGTGTATCAATACACTGAAAGTGTGTGTCGACAGACTCCAAAAAATAAGTTGCAAGTCAAGTCAATTGCCATATCTGACTATATCCCTGTCACTATGGTGTGTATTCTTAATACCTCCAACTGGGGCACAGAAATCAGTCCTCATATGAAAGTAGTAGCAAAGTGGAGATTTACTGTACAGTATGTTGCAAAACATGCTATAACTTACAAATACTGGCTTCACCGTACAATGACAGCATACCACTGATGAGGCAGTAGAGGTTCATGAAAACTTACTTCCCCAGGGGTGTGGCACCTCTCCCAGCAGGGGTTACAATACTTAACTCGGTCCTTCTGAGGAACAAAGACATTGGAACTTGGCTCAAGCAAGAGGTGAGAGAGTGCTTTATCATCAAAACCATGGAGGAAACATATTGCTTACACCTCAGATAGGAAAAAAGGAAGGTAAGAGGAATTAAACGTACTTCTGCACCCTTAAGAAGCTGAAAGACAAAATTAAAAATGGAGATCACCTGCAACACATACTGAAATTTCCTGGGTACTAAATATACAATCAATCACTTGCCACCAAATCTGCTGTTTTTTTTTTTACACAGGCCAGACAGGCCTACAGTGAAGCCCGCCAGGATGAAGCATAGTCTCACAGTTTCCTACATGACAAAAGGGACTAATTCCTATTGAAATTGCATTGTTTACTACAGTCACTCTGCTGCAGCATGCTGCAGAGTTGGGTTTAATCCTGGCGAGCTGGGAGGGAGTGGGTGACCATCTTCTAGCTTATCTACTCTGGCAAATGACAGAAGATCTTAAAATCCTTGGCATATGAAGAGGTGGGGGTGACCAGGGGGTGGATACTGACCCAGAGCTTCATTTACAGGGAACTTAATGCTTCCAAGTGAGGACCAGGGATGGATCACATGGATTTTTTGGAGGAACTCAATCCCCTTTGCCTCTCTCAGGAGCAAAGAAAGACTCTTGACCTGCATCTGTTGAAGGTTGAGATGCAGGGGGGCACTTAAATACATGCAGTGGGCATGCCCTGAGACTGGATAGGTACCCAGTAGAACTCAGTTGGGCTGTACCCAGCTTGGTGGGAAAGCGTCTTTTGAATCTACTGCAGGAGGCCTCAGAGAGTGCCTCTCCTATAGAAACCATAAAAGAGGCTACAATCACTGTTACAGTCCAAAAGGGGAAGGATCCTCTCCAGTACTCGAGTTACTATTCCATCTCTTTCTTCAACGTAGATAACAAAATTATGGCAAAAGTTTTAGCTATGGGGGCACTGCTGAGCAATCTACTGAGCAGACATGTCTTCTTCAAGCTCTGCTTGGGATATAAAAAAAAAATGATATTTTATAGTTGTTTCTTGCTGATTTAGATCAAGAATTGCATTAAAAGTAGAATCTGGAGTTTCTTCTGAGGCGTTTGGTACCAAACTTCAATATGGGGAAGACACAGAGAGGTGCTCAAAGTGACTCAAAATCTCAGCCACATGCAAACCACCAGGCCGTGGTTCCCACACTGCCTGAAAGTAACATGGAACCCCCTTGGAAGGCCTTACAGGTGTCCATGACAGCCATAGCTGTTAAAATGGAGACATTACACCAGCAATTTGGTGAGGCAAGACCTCAAAATTGAAAATGCTGTGAAAATGGCTACTTCAGCTGAGAATTCTGCAACACAAGCTCTGGCTGCCACAACGAAGCTGATACAGGAGAATAGCCAGCTTCGGTATTTCCTCGAATCACTGGAGAATGCTAACCAGGCTCCTAATGTGCGAGTGATAGGGCTGCCTGAGTGGGTCAAGGAGCTGGATCGCTTAATTCTTTTGAAAACTTGGTTACCAGTGGCACTACATTTAAATCCCAAGTTGAGTACTCACTTTCTGAAGGCATACCGGATCTCTCCTTGTTCGGCAGAAGCGCAGAAGGACCTTCCACGCATAGCTCTTTTAATTACAGATGGAGCTGTGACCAAGGAGCTGATAATGCAAGCTGTTCACACAATCAATCATCTTCACTATGAGAGGCATACTTTACACATCTTTCTGGACCTTGCATATGCTACTCGGGCCCAACGTAAAAGTTTGATGGTATCCTGGCTAAACTGAAAAGCTTGGGAGTGGCGCATTCCTTATTAATGCCTGCACTCCTCAGGATTTATTATGGAGGACATACTTTTCAGTTTACTGATCCAATGGAGGCTGGTAAGAGAGTTAAAAAGATCAAAAAAGAATCAAGGCTTCCCAGGTCAATGTGGGTGCGGAGTCGAGATCAGAGGATGAGACAGCCACCTGAAACAGATACCTACAGAATTGGTAGTTTCAAGTTAGAAACTGTACTCCAAAAGGCAGTGATTACCTTGAGTTTCATTCAATGGACCTGCATGTACTGTTGAGTATTAATCTCATTTTCAGAGACAATCACCTTCTGTTTCATTTTTGGTACTTTAATTGCTGGGTTTGTATCTAGTTTAAACTAACCAATTAGCAACTGGTGTTTGTTCTGGGAACCATGTTGGTATTTGATTTTGCTTTACTATAAGGCTAATAGTATATATATTAAGCTACCAGCTCTGTTGAGGGGACATTAACCTTTTAGGATTACAAGATGTTTGGAAAAATGGTCTAATCAGCACAGGTTGTTGATTTTAACATATTTGTGATAAATATATTATTCTGGACTGACCGCCTTCTCTTGTAGAGTGTATCCATTCATAGAAACATAGAAACATAGAAGTTGACGGCAGACAAGGACCGCAAGGCCCATCCAGTCTGCCCATTTCTTTTTCTACCTTATAAATGTGCCATCGGCCTTTGCTCTGTCAGTGACCTATCTATTCATAGTCATTTGTATTGCTCCCTTATGCCTATCCCATGCCTGTTTGAAGCCCTGCACTGTATTCATAGCCACCACTTCTTGTAATAAGACATTCCATGCATCCACCACCCTTTCTGTGAAAAAGAATTTCCTCACATTCCCCCTTAATCGGCCTCCCTCTAATCTCATGCTGTGTCCTCTTGTCCTGCTATTTTTCTTATATTTAAACATGTTAGACTCTTTCACCTTGTTTATGCCCTTAAGGTGTTTGAATGCCTCGATCATATCACCTCTCTCCCTCCTTTGCTCAAGGGTATACATATTGAGCTCCGTTAATCTGTCCTCATATGTCTTCTGATGCAGTCCCTGCACCATTTTGGTTGCCCTTCTCTGGACTGCCTCAATATGGTTAATGTCCTTGTGAAGGTGTGGCCTCCAATACTGCACGCAGTACTCCAGATGCGGCCTAACCAGTGTCTTGTACAGAGGGATTATTACCTCCCTCTTACGACTTGTGATACCCCTACTAATACACCCTAACACCCTCCTAGCCTTACCTACTGCTTTAGAGGTCTGCTTGGATGATTTTAGGTCATCAGTGATGATGATGCCCAAGTCTCTTTCTTCCTTTGTGACTACAAGCAACTCCCCTCCCAGCCTATAGGTGGCTTCAGGGTTTCTCTTCCCTATGTGCATGATTTTGCACTTCTTTGCATTAAATTCCAGTTGCCACTCTTCTGACCATTCTGCTAGTTTATCCAGATCTCTTATCATTCTGCCCACCCCATCTGGATCATCTACTCTGTTGCAGATCTTGGTGTCATCTGCAAACAGACAAGCCTTACCCTCTAGTCCATCTGCAAGGTAACTAATGAAGATGTTGAAGAGGACTGGCCCCAGGACTGATCCCTGAGGTACCCCACTTGTGACTTGCATCTCTTCTGACTGTATACCATTTACCACCACTCTCTGTTTTCTGCCCGTCAACCAGTTTGCCACCCAGTTGACCAACTTCTGACCCACCGAGCCTACCCAGCTTATTTATCAATCTTCTATGTGGAACAGTGTCAAAAGCTTTGCTGAAGTCAAGGTAGGCGACATCAACTGCTCCCCTTGGTCCACCACTGGTTACCCAGTCAAAGAAATCTATGAGATTAGTTTGACAGGACCTTCATGTTGTAAACCCATGCTGTCTTGGATCCCTGCCCTATGGATTCAGGTGTTGCTATCCTTTCCTTAAGGTGCCTCCATAATCTTGCCCACTACTGAGGTAAGACTGACTGGTCTGTAGTTCCCCGCCTCCTCCCTGCTACCACTCTTGTGGAGCGGGATCACATGAGCCCTTCTCCAGTCTTCTGGGACCTCTCCTGTGCTCAGAGACTCATTAAACAATTCTGCTAATGGCTCTGCTAGTTCCTCCTTTAGCTCCTTAAGTACCCTGGGATGTATGCCATCAGGTCCCATTGCCTTATCCACCCTGAGCTTAGCAAGCTCTTGTAGGACCCTTTCTTTTGTGAAGGGTAGTGCTTACCTCCCTCCCCTGTGTCCATGATGCTGAGCTGTGGGCCTGTCCTACCTTCTCTTCAGTAAATACTGAGCAAAAGTATCTATTTAGGATAGATGCCTTTACAGGGTCCTCCTCCTCACATGCTCCCTTTTCTCCATTTAGCTTAGCACACCCTCTGGACTTTCTCCTTTCACTAATGTATCTATAGAAAGTCTTGTCACCTTCTTTTACTGTTCGTGCTAGTGTTTCCTCAGTTTGGGACTTTGCCTGCCTTACTGCCTTACCTGCTTCCCTTAGGGCAGTTTGGTATGCCTCCCTATCTTCATCCCGCTGTGTTCCCTTATATTTCCTGAAGGCCAGCCTTTTGGCTCTGACCTTTTCTGCTACTGTCTTTGAGAACCAAAGTGGTTTCCTTCTTCTTTTGCACTTCCTTTTCTGTCTAACACAATGGGATGTTGCTTCAAGTATTGCATCCTTAATGCTTGCCCCTTTGCCTGTACCCCCTCACCTGTGTTTCTTTTTGCCAGGGCTAGCTTAACTCTGTAGGCCATCTTATCAAAGTCAGCTCCTCTGAAGTCCCATATTTTTGCCTTGGAATGGGATGATTTAGATGTAGTAGCCAAACTGAACCATACCATGTGATGGTCACTGGCCCCCAGGTGACCTTCTACCTGGAGATCTGTGATCCCTTCTTTGTTAGTCAGTACTAGATCTAGGATAGCCCTGTCTCTTGTGGGTTGCTGTACCAGTTGTTTGAGGCCCTCCCCCTGCAGGGAATCCACTATGAGTCTAGTTCTGGCAGATGTTCCTGCTGGTATTGATCAATCTGTATCTGGCATGTTGAAGTCTCCATTATCAGAACCTCCCTTTAGCTGTCATGTTTTGTATATCTTCTAACAGTAATGTGTCTATGTCCTCCTCTGGTCTGGGGCCTGTAGACAACCCCAGTTCTTATGGCTGTCCCATTTCCTGTTTCCAGGGTGACCCACAGTTCTTCTGGCTCCTTATGTGTATTCTGAATTTCTGTAGCTTTGATATTTTCATTAACATACAGGGCCACTCCTCCCCCCCTTTTTGCACCTCGGTCTCTTCTGAACAATACATAGCCAGGTACTGAATTCTCCCAAGTGTGGTTACTGGTAAACCACGTCTCACTAATTGCTACTATGTCCAGTTTAGCCTCTGACATTATTGCCTGCAGGTCTGGGATCTTATTTCCCAGGCTGTGAGCATTTGTGTACATGATTTTCCATTGGCCAGATTTTGGTGTGTTAGTTGTTGGGTGAAGTTTGGCATTACCCTGTGCATCGTATGGAGAGACAAACCTTTTTCTTACCTGGTGATGCAAATGAGCGGCAAACATGCTGAATTCCTGTTTGACCACTAGCTGAGGGGAGGGGTGTTCTTCCCATTCGACGTATGGGTGCTGCACCCTTTCTCCCATTTGCTAGTTTAAATATTCTGCAAAGACGCCAAACTTCTGCCCCAATGCACTGACTCCTCTTTAGTCAGATGCAGTCCATCAAATTTAAAGAACTTTCGCTCCCAGAACTGTTGCCAGTTCCCTACAAATCTGTGTCCTTTTCCTGGCACCAGTCCTTGAGCTACGTGTTTAGCTTCCCTATCTCCCCTTCTCTGACCTTCCGTCCATCTGCTCCCTCTCCCAGACTGGCAGGATCTCGAGAAGGAGATGCCAGACGAAATAGATGATAGTTTGTCACCCAGCCTAGTCAGGTGTTCCTTGGTCTCACAACTGACCGGCTGTACGAGATCATAGTCCCTATGTGTACTAGACATCAATGTTTTTCTCCTGCCTTGTGAACAATTTTAGCAATGCGGTCAGTGTCACTCCATGCTGATGTACCTGGGAGACATCTGACCATCACCCTGGCTGGAGATGGGTATCAACTCCCGAATCATGGAGTCTCCTATGATCATAAGTTTTTGGATTTCCTTTGTGCTTGTTTAGTTTTGGTTCCTGATTTGGGTGAGTTTTGTTGTTAGCTCTGTGCCGCAGAGTCCTGCTCTGCAGTGTCTTCTGCCTCTTTATGTGATTTCAGAGATAGAGGCAGATACCTGTTTGTAGTGTTTATATGGTTTTGGAGGTAATGTTGGAGAGCAGAGGTGATGGGGCACCTGATTTGCTCCTCCTAACCACCTGCCAACCTCCTGTACCAACTACCCTCTGTGGTCGAGGTTTTCTGTTGGATGCTGGGGAGCGGGTGGTTCTTATAATGTATTTCCTCTTCAATATGAAATTTGAGGCGTGCAATCTCTGCCCATGCTGCCCGGAGCTGAGCCCTAAGATCTCCAAAGGCCCAGCATGTGGGACAGTGTCCTAAATCCTGTAAGACTGTCCTTCTGAAAATTGTTCCACAGTACCTGCAGTTAATGAAATCCATTCCAAATAAGTTGCTGGGTTTGTAACCTAGTCAGAGTAATTAGAAGGAAAAAAAAAAAAAGGAAAAAAATGCAAGTAATGGTTTAATTGTGCTTTGTTTAACTTGTTATAACAAGTTAAATTACTAGTGCCCCTGTAAATGAGATCACCTTGTGGAGGCCCCACTGATCCGCCCCTTCCTGCTCTGCCACAGGATATGTCACAACTGTGGTACCCTATAAAAGGAGTGTAGCGTGGAGTGGTTGGGGATGGGGGTGGGTGGCTGGGCCCTTCCCTGCCTAAAAGAAGAACCACGGATGAAAGAACAAGGAGGTAAGAGCAGAAACAATCAGTCAACAACAAATGCAGTAACCCTGAAAGCTTATCCTAATGTTAGATAAAACTGTAAAACCTGTAAAGCACCACCTGTAATAATTTCAGAGAAGATATACCCTGTAAGAAACACTTTGCTCCAGAGAAAAATAAAGCAGTAATAGAAGATATACCTTGCAAAAGACAATTTGAATCAGAAGATTACAGCAGTAATCTGTTAGCACACACCTGTAGGCACACCTTGTAATAATGAAGAAGAAGGTATACCAGCAACAACAATTTGAATCAGAGAAAAAATAAAGCAATGAAATGTTAGCAACAAACAGCAGCAATCCCTGTGAGTAAAAAATAAAAACACCACCACACAGTAAATCTGCTTAGCCAAACTAAGTCTTTATCCTTCTCCCTTGCTCTGGTAAGTTTCTCTACTCTGCCTTTCAAGCAGTCTTAGAAGGAAAGAGCTCAGGTGAAGCTAGGTGCCTTGGCCAGCAAACCAAGTCTTCTACCTCTGAGATATCAACTACCTGACTTTTTAACCCTTCTTTCTGTTGGAAGTTACTGACAGTTTGCCAGCTCCACCCCACATACACCTAATCCTTTGGAAGAGCTGTGGGAGGAAAGCAATTAGCTCCTTCAATGTGAGAAGGAGACTGAAACACCTCTGAGACAACAAACCTTTTCAACAAACAAGAATAAAATAAAACACAGTGTCAAACAGTAATTTTGTTAGCCCAATGATAAAAAAGTCACAAAAATGTAAGCTCCACCTGTAATACAGTAATTTCAGAGAAGATATACCCTGTAAGAAACACTTTGCTCCAGAGAAAATAAAGCAGTAACAGAAGATATACCTTGCAAAAGACAATTTGAATCAGAAGATTACAGCAGTAATCTGTTAGACACACCTGTAGGCACACCTTGTAATAATGCAGAAGAAGGTATACCAGCAACAACAATTTGAATCAGAGAAAAATAAAGCAATGAAATGTTAGCAACAAACAGTAGCAATCCCTGTGAGTAAAAAATAAAAACACCACCACACAGTAAATCTGCTTAGCCAAACTAAGTCTTAATCATTCTCCCTTGCTCTGGTAAGTTTCTCTACTCTGCCTTTCAAGCAGTCTTAGAAGGAAAGAGCTCAGGTGAAGCTAGGTGCCTTGGCCAGCAAACCAAGTCTTCTACATTCACATGATTTTACTGTTGGAAATGCTGTTACTGTTGGATTTCCCCCATATCCATAACTCATTCGTTAAGACTAATGTCCTCTGTTCCATTGGATGGATCCTCACTATTTTTAATGTGATGTCTGGCATATGATCATTGGAACTGCATGTTTATTTGAATTTTAATAAACAGAAGGTTCAAAAAAAAGTTCTAGCTACCCACTTAAACCAAGTATTGCTATCTCTCATCCACCCTGACCAAGTGGGGTTTGTGACATGGAGGCATGGGACGAACCACATAAGGTACCTGGTAAACCTCATGTGGGCTGTGGGATCCTCACCGAACCCTGCAGCAGCTGTGGCACTGGACAGTGAGAAGGCATTTGACTCCATCAAATGGCTTTACTTGTTAGCAGTCCTGAGGAAGTTGGAACAGGGAGAAGGCTTCACTGACTGGGACTGAGTAATATATGCAGAACCCAAAGCACCAATTGTAACCAACAGGGCACATTTAGATCCCTTCACCCTGGGTCTGGGGATGTGGTAGGGGTGCCCCTTTCAAAGGATCTTTTCTTGCTGGCAATAGAACATTCAGCTCCTAAGATGAGAGGCTCAGTTGATATCTGTGGAACAGGGGTAGCAGGGAGAGCATGCAAGATGATGTTGTTTGCTGATGCTATCCTTCTTGATCAGGGACACTGGTCCATGAAGACTGAAAAAGGGCAAATTTTGTTTTGACAAATGGAAAAACTGGTATTGTCACGAGTGTCTATAATGCCAAAATACATTTTACCAGTTTTTTTTGTTTTGTGAGCTTTGTTTAACAATTTTTTCTCGGCTAGCATGTATTTTAACAATTTTCCTGTCAAGTATTGTGCATCAATCCTTGCAGTTACTAAAATAATGAACTCTATGACAACCTGTACCTCACTTTGGTTTTGTGACTTATATGTATACACAGTCCTCCCACTATTATCAATGCCTGTTCAACCCAGTGATCTGAGTGTGAACATCTTGGAGGGGTGTGTGTGTGTGTGTGTGTGTGTGTGTGTGTGTATGTAGCTGACCTTATGTTTGGCATCTCAAGTTGATCAGCCCTCATATGTGACAGCACCAGCACTACGGCCTCCATCCCTGAGGAGTGACAGTGACAGTAGCAGGAGCAGCACTATGGCCCCCATCCCTCCGAGATGATGGCAACAGCAGCACTGTGGCTTCCATCCCTCAGGGGTAATGGCAACAGAATCATGGTGCTCACCCTTCAGGGGTAATTAATGCAGACTTGACTACTATAGGAATTTTGTATCTAATACAGTCATTCCAAAAAGTTGACCTATTTCACAGATAACCTTGGTCACGAAATGGCTCCAGTTTCACAAAGTTCAACGTGTGTACAATTATAATATATCATAAAATGTGCAATAGTATGAGAAAGGTACAATGAACACCTGCAAGTTTAAGAAAGGATTTGAAATCAATGGCAGCAAAGAGATGGAGTGATGGGTAAACATATTTCATGGTCTAGGAGATCATGATCAGTATGAGTAAATAGACGGGTAAGAAGTTTGAGGGTATATTAGAAAATTACATAAGATATGGATAACAAAAAGTGAGGAAAAATAGAGAAAAGATACAAAGACAACAAGAGGGATCTACATATGAAACCAAAGATATGATTATGGATGATTAAAATATTTCACTCATAACATATACTTTTAATGGAATGCAAATGAGGCAAACAGGCAAGAAGTACTGCAACACCTTAAAAAAAAACAGGATCAGTTAGAATTTCTTCAAGAAACACACGTGAAAAGTTCTGAAGTTCATATGATGAAAATTAACTAGGTTGCTAATGTATATGGAGCTGGAGAAAGAAGAAGAAAAGGTGGTACCTAAATGCTGGTACACAGAAGCATGAATTTTTCAGAAGATTTCATACAGCAGCACCCTGAAGGAAGGATCCTAATAGCAGCAGGGCCATTAGGAAGAACCAGAATTGCTTTCATAAATATGTACAGCCCAAACAGTGATGACCACGCATTTTTAATAGTATCATGGAACATCTAGTGAAAATCACAGAATATAAATGGATTATAGAAGACCTGAATGTCATATTGAATCCAATCATGGACAGATTAGCACCAACAAGAGAAGAACACACACAAAATGCAAAAGTGGTTTCTGCCCTTGTGGAGGAGAATAATATTTTTGCTGCCTGGAGAATAATCCACATAGAAGATCAAGAATACACTTTCCATGCTAATACATTTAGGACAGCTTCAAGACTGATTACTGGTTCATACCGAACAATGAAGCTCAAGGAATAGTTGGGGTTGAAATCTGACCAATGACTATATCTGACCACACTCCAGTAAAACTAACCATAGGAACAGACACAGTGGGACCTAAAACTCCAGCCTGGAAGTCAACCACTTCATACTATAAAATGAAGGAAGTAACAAAGCAATCCAAAATGAAATTAAGAATTTCTTACTCTGCTATGGTAGGAGCGGATCATTATAACTGGGAATGCAGTGATGTGAGGGAGGCGCTAACTTCCAGGGCCGAGGTGAGTCTGAGGGATTACCAGTGGATAACTAATGGCCAGTGGAACTTGTGTCCGGAGCCCCAGGGGGGTTCCGGCCTGGGGACAGTGATGCCAACACTGAGTGGCCTTGGTAAGGGTCACATTACTTTGTTGCTCCATAATCTGCTAGTTGCAAAAAGGGTTTATTGTTGGGTTACTTCTCATGGGACTTCAGGGCTTGTTAATGTACAGGTAAATGAAGTGGTGAACTGTTGAGTGCAGTGGGAGTGGGAGGGGGTGGAGCCCGTGTGCAGTGGGAGGTTTACTGCTTCCTATTGACTCTTGACTGTTGTGGCAGTCTAGAACACCATCTCAATTCATTTATATGCTATCAGATGTAGACAGAACCTTGCTGTTGGGTGTCTAGAGGATGTACAGGAACTGGGGAGGAGAGGGGAGGGTTGGTTTTCTGTATCCCTATTTGTTGCATGTTAGTAATGGTTGTCTCTTTATTCTACAGTGGATTTCTGCTGTCTGCACATGCCCGGGACAAGCTGAATTTGTGCATACAACCAGAATGCCATAGAAATTAATGGATGCATACTGAAGTCAATGGGGACCCATTTACAAACATAACTCACATGTTCACAAATACACCTAAGCCATCTTAAATGCTGTTAAATGTTATTTTAAGCAATATGAGAAGTGACAGCCTTTACCATAGCGCATCATTTTTTTTTTTGCTAAACTGAACACTCGCTGATGCTGACCCACTTCACTGCAGCAAGCGAGAATGAACGTGGCTTTTAATGAGTAGCATGAATTTTGAAGTCAACTCCTTTGCCATCAGTCCATCACCCTCTGTGAGTTAATCAGAACTGAAAACTAACTGCAATCACTATCGCTGTGGTGCAGGGAGGATAGGTTTAACTGGGCTCTGGCATTTGTCAGGTGATTAGTGGATTAGCTACGGGGACAATCTAGCGGCTGCAAGGGAATGACAATTAAATGTAACTGTCAAAGCAGTGACAAAGACCTTCTGGGGACATGCTGGGGAGCATGTCAAGATGAAAAAAAGTGCATATAACCAAAAAACTGTGTGCACACAAACAAAATAATTAACATTACTGGAATAGGGCAAGAATCAGGACTGCAGTTTTTTGTGCATACATCTGGAATGTGCATACATCTGAATCGCATACAAGTGGAATCCACTGTATTTAATTTTCTTGCTGGTTCTATATTTCAGTACATGAGCTGCAGGATCAACCTTGCCTAATTGGGACCCTCTGGGGATGGTTTTGAGCTCTAAGAGAGTGTGTGTGGCCTGAAGTCCTGGAAGGGATCTGGACATTTGGGAATGATAGGACCATTGCTGCAGATGATTTTGTACACAGCATGGCTAACACCGTCAATATTGTGTCATGGAACATTAAGGGGTTCTTCTTGCCGATTAAATGTAAGAAAGTGCTAAATGCCTTTAAAAGTAAACAGGCCCATGTGGCATTACTGCAAGAGATGCACCTAAAGAAAGAGGAGCATAAGAAGTTTATAGGTGGAAGGGTGGGGGAGTGATATGCTGTGGCTTATTCCTCTCATAAAAGAGGGGTTGCAGTCTTGCTCCACAAGCATCTGCCCTTCAGGGTTCAAAGGACCATGGCAGACCCATAGGATGGAAGGACAGGTGGTATGTATTTGTGCATGGAGCTCTGCATGACCAGCAGATCACTTCTGGGATTATATATGCCCCATCGGTCTTTGACCTGGATTTTTATAAATCCCTGTTGGAACATCTCCATGGGGAACAGTTCCCTAACTTTGTCATGGGTGATGACTTTAATTGCGTAATGGTGCCCCATTTAGATCATTCCTCAGATAGGAGACGTCATGAGGAAGGGATAGCATCTTGGATTAAAGCGGTGGAGGACCTAGACTTGCTGGATGCTCCGCTGATTGCCAACCCAGGTGCATGGGAATACCCATTTTATTCTAATCCCCACAAAACTTGGTCAAGGTTGGACTACATATATGTGACTATTGAACAATATGGAGAGGTGCAGGATGTCTCCCACAGTCCCACTGTCTCATATCAGACAATGCTATGTCCTGCTACATCTTGAGAGTGGCAGTGAATGACCTAGGGGAGCCAAGTGGAGGTTCCCGACATACTTCTTGGGGAAGAATGACTTCCAACACTTTCTTAAGGACCAATGGGAATATTATTCGACCACTAAAGCTAGTACCACCCCTCTAATAGGTTGCTTTGGGAAGTTGGGAAGGCATTTATGTGAGGTATGATGATTAAATACATGGCTACCCTCCAAAGGAACAAAAAAGAGAGACATATGGAGCTGGAGGGAAAATTGAAAGCTCTGGAAATTCAGGTGGCAGAGAAGGAAGACAAGGGACCTATGAAAGAGCTCATGGCTACCAGGGAGGCTTTGAACCTCTTATATGCAGGGGAGGCCAGGATGGCATTATACTTTGGCCACTGAAGAGTGTGGCAAGCTAGCCAACTGTCAGTCATTATTTGCAAATATAATTCTGTTATATACATATATATACAGTGGCATCCCCCTGGATGAAACCCAATTCTGCAGCATATTGCAGCACTCTGCAGAATGCTACAGGAGACCTACTGAATAAAGAAATGCAACTTCAATGGCAATTAGTCCCTATCGTCATTCAGGAAAATGTGACACTGCCAGGATGAAGTGAATGCCACAGTTTCCTGCATGACAAAGGGGAATAATTGCCATTGAAATTACATTGCTTTATTCAGTAGGTCTGCTGCAGCATACTGCAGAGTGCTTTAAAAGTGGGTTTCATCCTGGTGGATGCCAATTATATATATATTTTTTTATGTGAGCCTGTGTATGTGTACATGCCACACAAATGCCAGTGTTGAGGCAAGGTGCACATGGAGAAAGAGACTGGATTTCTTTTTAAAATGTTTGACCTTCCTCTGACCTGAGGGGCTGCTGCTTGTCAGGAAGCTAAGGTTGCATTTCCAGATCCTTTAGCAGAGATATGCCAAAATCCATTTACCTGTCATAAACCATGCACTTCAGAGACAGGATGCTCTGATTCCAGTAAACTGTTATGGTATGTTGCATCTTATGAGGTGAGAGGACCTGGAACATCCTTTCTGGCAGACCTGTGTGAATTCTCTTACAGGTGTCATAACTGTCAGGGAAGTATGACATCACAAGGTAGCTAGAAAATTGTGTTGTGAGGAAGGCGCAAGAGTGACATCTACTGGCCTAAAAGAGAAGACCCTTTTGGGATTAGACAGTTCTTTTCTTCAGGCTTCCTCCAGCTATTTAAGGAGCTGACACAGAGCAAATGCTCTCATTTTTGCTGAGCATCTACAAGGGACACTCTTCTCCTGGCACAAGAAGCAAAACTGCTGAGACCCAAGACTGCCAGTACAAAGGAAAATGAATCTTTCAGTTACTTTCTTTGGACTTCAATTTACTACGGAATTAAGGTAGATTTTGGATAATAGTTTTAGTGCATTTTTCATGTATATTTTTCCACTTTTATTTCTGTTATTTTGTGACCAAATTAGTGCATCTTTTAGTTGTAACCATATGATTATTATGTAAGTATTTTAGTAAAAACATTTGTTTTTTTTAAGACACCTGCCAGAGCAAGATTCTTTTAAAATTGTGTATGAATTGTGGGACAGCTATTAATAATCTGTGACAAACTGTTATTGCCAAGGGGTGCCTCCATAAGCAACCAATCGAGCAAAGGTCTGTAAGAGATGTCTGGGTAGAGATAGGGAAAATACCAAAGTCCCAAGGAAGAGTTTTTAGGGATTTTGAACCAGGTTGTTGCATGTCCTGTTGAAGAAGATGAAATTAGGAACACACTGCTACCCCAAAGAGAGTGTGACACCTGGATCTTCCCCATTTGTGGAACAACCAAAAAGGGTTCATATTTGACTACAAGACTCGAGACAGGTATTGTGACCTTATCCAGAATTTAGAGGGACACCCTGGGTCCTCATGGCGGGTGTTCAGTCATCACCTCGGCAAGCATTCTAAAAGGACATGAGGAAGGTATTCCCTGTTCCCCCACTACCACCACCCCATCATGGATTGCAATTAGGGGTGGGCACTGTGAGCTCAGTGGACCTGACCCTCAAGAGTGGGTTTGTGACAGATCTTGTGCACAGTGTTGAGATCTAAAAGATTTGGTTTCATAGTGTTGCAATTCAAGAGATATTGGTGGAACAGGCATAACAGTTGGATTCAAAGCCAGTGTATCAGATTGATATACTGAACACAATCCACACACAATCAAGGCAGAGATCTGGAAAAATATAATTTGGTTACAGTATAAAGTTCCCTACCTGTTTTTTTTTTTTTTTGGTGTAAGCTAGTGTAGCAGTAGTTACGGAAGAAGATGGCTTCCATCTACAGCCGAATACACTGCAGACTACCTAAAGCAGTTGTGTTAGGAAAGAGGGGTCCAGTGCGAGGGGCAAACCAAAAAGCACCTCTTGGAGGCTCTTGTGGCAGCTGATGAGCAAGCGACTGCCAAGGACCTTGAGTCACAGCAGGTGACTGAAAGGAACCAAACCTTGGGCATTGGGGTGCCAGGGTCCATCGCAAAGTCTATTCCCAGGGAGGAGGACAGCGAGACCAGAGGGAACCCAGAGCCACACCACCAGATGAAGGTCTTCACAAAGCTGGAGCCTGAAGGGATCAGGCTGCAGCTAGAATTGAGGAGACTGGAGCTGGAATTCGAGCAGAAAAAGTTTGAAGCCCAGCAGCAAAGCGAATTCAAACAGAGAAAGTTTAAAGCACAGCAGCAGAGGGAGTTTGAGCACTGGAAGTTCAAGCTGGAGATGCATGAAAAAGAAAACCAGTGTCAGAGAGAGGTCAAGGAAAAGGAAAAACAGCTTCAGAGAGAGGACAAGGAAATGGAAAAATGACTTCAGTGAGGCTGAGAAAGAGGAAACAGAGTGCCAAAGAGAATTTGAGATGGAGAGACTAAGACGTCAATGACCAACGCCAGAGGAGGTAAGTGGCAGGGGTGAACCTGAAACTCCAGGGCTGGGGTATAAGTTAAATTCAAAATTAATAGCTGAATTTAAAGAGGGGGAGGATATGGATGCATTTTTAAATTTGTTTGAAAAGGTCTGTATCAAGGCCAGAATACCTAGGGAGTCCTGGAGTTTCCAGCTATCCCACTGCTTACTGGTAAAGGGCGTGAGGTGCTAGGCCAAATGGACAATCACAATAGCCAACATTATGAGAAACTTAAAACCTAAACCTAAAAACTTAAAAGCATGATCAGGGAACTTCGTATGTGCACTCTGAAGCTAGTGCTCCTCCTCCTGCTGCTGTCAGGCAATATTCATCCAAATCCTGGCCCAGCCCCCACTAAGGTTGCTAACCAGAACAAGCACTCAGGCGCCCTCTCAATTATAATGCTTAACATTTGCAGCCTCCATCCCAAAATGGATGCCCTTCAGATCTTTACTAGCCAGCATAGCCCAGACATCCTAGCAGTTGCTGAAACCTGGCTCTCCCCATCAGTCCCTGACCAGGCTATCACCCTTCCTGGGCACAATGTTTTTAGGCTTGATCAGATGACTAAAAGAGGTGGTGGGTGCGCCCTATACCTTAAAGAGACTATCTTGGGACACCCCATCAACACTGCTCCCCTGACGACTACAGAGCAGATTCTTCCCATCAGAATCCTCCTTGGTGCTCACAACAAAGCCCTCACAGTCGTCACAGTCTACATACCACCTAAAGAGCAAGGTAATGGACTTTCAGCAGTTCTGGACTTTGTCAGGTCACTCCCACCGGATACTGAATCTATCCTGCTAGGTGACTTTAATATAACCTGGCCCTCTGCCGAGGCAGGGGCACATAGGGACTCCATTGCAGCGTTCAACCTCACCCAGATGGTAGACTCACCAACCAGAAAAAACTACAAAACTGGAACTAGCACCCTTCTGGACTGGATCCTTACCAGCCACCCCACCTGGATTTCAAACACCACTGTCCTCCCTGACTCAGTCAGTGACCACTCCCCTGTCAGCTGCTTGTGGTCTAACAAATTCAATAAACCTCCCCCAAAAACCATCACCAGTAGAGTTTTACCCCGTGGACAATTAATTCATCTCAAATCTCACCTCCTCCAACAGGACTGGTCATCAATCTTCATAGCAACTAATGTGAACACTGCCCTGGACCACTTCATCAAAATCTTTAACGAGGCCTGCAACAAATTCACCCCTCTTAAAAGGTGAAAAGTAAAAGCTCTCTGTAACCCCTGGCTCTCAGGAGACCTCCTAAGGCAGCTTAAGGCAAGGGACCACCTCTGGGAGCTCGCTAGAACCACTGGGAAGCAAATTGACATCACTAACTACAAACGTGCACAGAATGACTGCACCAAATCTATTCGGCAAATGAAATCAGCCTATTTCAAGAATGCTCTTACTAACTCCTGGGGCAATGGAAGAGACTTCTGGAACATAAAAGAAGTCACTGGGACACAGTCAAAATCCACCCCATTGGTGCTCATCATAAATGGAGATATTACACTCGACCGAAAATCATTGCTGACACCTTCAATACTGCCTTTACTGATCTTAGTACTGTACTTCCCCCTGATCTTTTCAAAGAAGTGGAAGATTCTATGTCCCCAGTTTCTACTGTTCCCACTAGTCACCCCCCTTCTACTTTAAAGCGGTCAAGATGTACCAGGTTCGCAACTATGTTACCAAAGCCATTAGCAAGTCCAGAACCAGCAATGATTCACTAGACCTCAAACTTCTATCCCTCACCCTTGAAGAAGTACTCAGACCATTAACCAGGATTTTTAACCTCTCCCTCAGCCTCAGCCAGTTCCCTGACAAATGGAAATCTGCCACTGTAACCCCTATACACAAAAGTGGTGTCAAAACTGCCCATGAGAATTTCTGTCCAATCTCCATCCTACCTCCCCTCTCAAAGGCACTGGAATGTATTGTCACAGACCAGCTGACTGACTTCTTAGACAAACACAACAAACTGTGCAGGCAGCAACATGGTTTTAGAAAGAATCATAGCACCTCCATGGCACTACTTGAATTCACCAGCGCCATCCACCACTCATTGGATAACGGGCAGCAAACTGGTTTTACCTTCATCGATTTAACAAAGCCTTTGATACCATCTACCACAGCCTTCTGCTTGTCCAGCTCCAGAAAACGGAGCTCTCACCCAGCTCTGTAAACTGGTTCAAAAGCTACCTAGACAACTGGTGTCAAACAGTGAAAATTGCTGACACACTTCAGATGCCAGACCGGTCCATTCTGGTGTCCCCCAGGGCTCTATTTTGGGCCCCCTCCTCTTTAGCCTGTTCCTGAACTCATTACCAGATTCCTGTCCAAAGCAAATCATACTCTACGCAGATGATGCTGTAATCCTAGCCTCCCACCATGATCCAAAACAACTGCAAGAAAACCTCCAGCGTGGCTTCATATCAGTCGAAAACTGGTTGTTAAAGCACAAACTGATCCTAAACCAGAAAAAAACAAAGACCATAATCTTCAGCAGCTCTCACAACAAAAATAAGCAGTGTCACCTCTCCATCAAAACCAAGCAAGGAGTCACTCTTGAACAAGTCGAATCCTTCAAATACCTTGGCATCACCCTTGACTCCTACCTCTCCTATGCTGCCCACATTAATAGTGTGTCGAAAGTCGCTAACATCAGGCTGGGCCTACTGTTCCATCACAGGAAACATCTAACCCCTGAAGCATTATCAGTTGCCGTCCAGAGTTCCATTGTTAGCATCATTGACCATGGACTCATCATTTATGGCTCCGCCACTGCCTCCTCTCTCAAACGTGTTTCTACCTCCCTCAATAAAGCCTGTAGGTTCATCACTGGATCTCACCATCTCACCCATACCTGCGACCTCTACTCTCTAATTGGGTGGCTGCAACTCAACAGCAGAATAAAATATCAAACCTGCATCACAGCAAAGAAAATAATGATGGGCAGTGCCCCTCCTGGTGTCTGCTCTCTCCTTAAACTCAGAAACAACAACTGCAACACCAGGAAGTCTAAACCTCAACTCCTGCAAATCCCCCGCTATCGCACATCCCAAGGCCAAAGGTCCTTTGCATATAGGGCACCCAGCTGGCTAAATAGTCTCAGTAGTGACATCTCTGCCTCACCCACGCTGGGTGCATTCAAGTCCAAGCTTCGCCTCACTTTTCTTGCCTCCAGCACCTGTGACTGCCATGACTAATCAGTACTTCCACCTAGCTGCTCTTTGTTTTCTGCTGCCTCTTGTTGCCCCTCCACCTAGCACTTGCCTCCACCACAGCCCATCTAATGCACTTACCCCTGTCTGCCCTTGACAAAGCCCCCTAGGCTGCTATACCCCTGCCCCTGTCTCACCGCACTCACCCTCTCCTTTCCCTACCTCTCATTTCTCCTTTTCCCCTGTTTGTGTACACTTCCCTGTGTTTCATGTAATAATCCTTGTAATAACATGCTACGGCCATCAGTGTTACTCATTGTTCTATACTATAATTAAAACTGTATGCCTGTACTCACTGACGTGGAACCTTTGTAAAAGAGCCCCAGCTCAAAGGTACTTTGTAATCCTAGACTCAAATAAATAAAAAAAAATAACAATAAATAAAACTGATTTACTTAAAAAGTATGAACTAACTCCTAAAACATACAGGGTTAAGTTCTGTAAACTCCGGAGAAGCCCTCACATAAACTATGAGGAACTCGCCACAAAGAAATGTCAGTTTTTGAAACACTGGCGGGAGGGAGTAGAAGTAAATTCTGTGGGAAAATAATTGAGGAGGTTATGCTGTTAGAGCAGTTCTTTTGGGCTTGCCCAGCAGAGCTAAAAACCTGGTTGAAGGACTGAGACCCCAAAACAGCGCAGCAGGGTGCTGAGCTCCCGGACTGCTATGCCAGGAACAGGCCTGCTGTGAAAGGGAGTGGGGCGGGTGTGGCAGCTCAGAAAGGCAAAAGTGCACTTTCAGGGACGCTAAAACCCTCACTGCCTCCACAGATAGGGGGAAGACCCAGGTTACAGAAAGGGATTTCTTGGATAAAAGAAATCATGACTGTTGGTTTTATAAACAGCCAAGATATCTTGCTAGACAGTGTCCTAAAAATGCATAGAATGGGCAAAGTGGTGCTCTGACAGAGTTGGGTGTACTGTGTATCCCTAAAATCATGCCTATAAACATGAGGGAGCACATACACCCGGTTACTGTAAATGGGGTGCAGACCCATAGGTTAAGAGACATGGGGGCATCTCTTACCATAGTAAAAGGGGATTTGGTTGGGCCTGAACAGCTTATACCTAATCAGTTTGTAACAGTAAGGGGATTCACTGGGGAGGAGAAAACTCTGCCACTAGCTAGTGTTCTCCTGAACTGGGGTGAGACAGGAGAGAGGGTGCAAAAAGTGGTCATGGCAGACAACTTCGCCCTGGATATGATTATACGGAACAATCTCTGGAAGGGGGTGGCATGTGCGGTTACCTGCAGTCAGATGGCAAAGGTCAATTGTAGTTCCCTGAATCCCATAGAAGCCCCTGTGGGAACAAATGGGAGGCTGGTACTCCAGCCTGTGTCTCCTGACATGGAGAGTAGTGGAAGGGAGGTAGGACTTCCCCAAGTAGTAGTTTACAAAACAGCTACAGAAGATTACTCCCAGGAGGGAGGGGTAACAAATGGTCACAAGGTTAGGGATGGCAGTGGCCCCGAATGCCGTGATGCTAGAGCTATGGACCTCAGTTTAGGAACTGAAGGGGACAGTGTCACAGACTCGCTCAGCCGGTCAACCCTCTACTCCCAAAGTACCAACCTCTGAGGGTATGATTTGTGTACAGTGAACTGACAAGGTAACCCTCTTATCTGTTTTGTGGGTTCAAGTCACCTTAGTCTCAAACTCTGGAAGGATTCAAACTGATAACTTCTTGTTAGCATACCCAGTTATCAGGCTCAGATAATTGTCTTCGGGGGGCCAGATATCTTTGCCTACAGGCACCCAACCAGGTCTTTCAAATGAACCCTTAGAACTCAATGAAAGACTTTTAGAGAACTCTATCCATTTCCCAGTTTGGTATACAATAAGCCCATACACAATGTACTTATAACTTTTAAAAGCTCCACTTAAAATAAAAAGAATTGTCAAGGCACTCCAGCAGTTTCGTTTGTAAAAAAATATCTTTACTTATTTATTTATTTATTAAATTTTGGTGACCAGGTAGGCCCACTGAGCCCCGAAGGTCCCTTTTTCAGGGGCGACCCGGGATAACAATACAAGTTATAAGAATGAACAAGGACATAAGGAACATTTGAGGCATTGTGAGTTACATCATGAGGTGGTTACAGTAAAGAAAAATAGTGGATACAGGCATGGTTACAGGCATGGTAAAAGAAAAGCAGTGGATGCAGGCATGGGTACAGGCATGGTTATCATCATGACATGTAAGCAATTGGTAGTACTTTGCATATAGTTTATTCAGGGGTTACATGGCCTCTGGTGAGCAGTCTGTATAAGGCAGGTAGTAGGAAGGTTAAGCTAGGAGACGGGAGTTGGAGACGAGGGGAGTACCTTAGGAGCTTTAAGTGCCATGACAGTGGCATGCACTTGAGGTCAGCAGATGGGACTTAAGCCTGGTGTGGAAGTTCATGAGTGAGGAGGAGGCCTGGACCTGGGGAGGGAGCTTGTTCCATTGGCAGGCTGCTTGGGAGGTAAAGGATCTTCCGCCAGCATTTGTCCTTACCCTAGGAACTCCTAATAGTGTTCTATCTGAGGTCCTTAGGTTCCTTGGGTTGTGTTTGAGGGTTATGGTCCCGGCAATGCTTGGTGGAGCGTGCAGTTTGAGAAGCTTGTAGGCCTGGACAAGCAAGGGGGTGTTGGAGGCAGGCGACCAATGTGGGCCAATGAAGATTGGCCAAAGAGTCACAGTGGTGATGTCTCGGGTGGTCTAAGGTTGCGAAACAAGCTATTTCATTATATAGGGTTTGCATCCTGGTAATCTCTTGTTTAGCCATGCCCTGTATAATAGGGGCCTCAAAGGTCAGGTTGGGTAGAAGGACACTGGTAGCTATGGAGAGCCTGGCTTCAGGGATGAGTTGGTCCCTGAGTCGGTACAGGGTGCCAAGTTTCCGATGTAGGGTCGTGGTGACCTGGTCCACATGTTCCTTGTATGTGATATTCTGATCCAACGTGAGGCCTAAGTATTTAAGGGAGGGGACTACGTTAATGGCTTTACCAGAGAGTGAGGTTAAGGAGAGGGATGAGGACCTGTCAAATCCCAGGGATCTTGGCCTGAATAGCATTGCCTTGGTCTTGTCGGCATTTAGTACCATTCTGTTCTTACATAGCCAAGTCTCTAGTGAAGTGAGATCCTTATGGAGTAGAGGGCCTAGGGCAACCACATCACGCAGGGGTCGGAAGATGACAGTATCATAAGCGTACTGCACAACCGAGCTCTCCCCCACAGTGGGTACGCAGGTCATTGGTAAACAAGGAAAACAGGAGGGGACCTAGAATTGAGCCCTGAGGTACACCCTGGTTTAGGGGTAGTGGGTCAGACATGGTTCCTTTTCCAGGAGACCCTCTGTGCCCTGCCTGATAAGTAGTTCCCAAACCACTTCAGGGCATGATTGTCTAGGCCTATATTTTGCAGCTTCTGTAGCAGCAAGTTGTGGTTGACGAGGTCGAATGCCTTGGATAAGTCTATAAAGACTGCACTAGTGGGTATCCCCTTTGTCCATTGCCCTGAGAATTTCATCCATGAAGTTAATGAGGGCAGTGTCAGTACCATGGTTTGTTCTAAATCCATGTTGGGAGGGGGCAAGGAGCTGATGAGCTTCCAGGTAGTCCCTGAGTTGATTGTAGATGACTCTTTCTTGCACCTTAGCAAGTGAGCAGAGGAGGGAGATGGGCCTGTAGTTGTTGAGTTTTTCCCTGAGCCCCCCTTTGTGAATAGGGACAACATTGGCATGTTTCTACAGGTCAGGAACTGCTCCTTCCCTCAGTGATCGATTGAGGAGCATGGTTATAGGCCAGGCTAAGGAGGTAGCTCCTGCCTTGAGTAGCCGAGGGTTGATACCGTCGGGTCCCCCTGACCCTTTCAGTTTCAGGTTCCTTAGGAGGTTTAGTACTTCAGTGCATTTAGCCAGTCTCAGGTGAAATGGGGGTCTTTCCATGTGAGGTGGTTCATCTGAGGTAGGGGGGAGAGTCTGGGAGACAGGCAGGTCATGTAGGCCTCGAGGTCTGAGAAGTGCCTGTTAAGGGCAGCCAATATTTGAGAAGGGTCAGTTGTGAGCTGACCATTAATCTCCATGGGACAGGACTCAGGCTTTTTGCTGCCCTTGATCAGATCATTGATATGATTCCAGAATTGCTTGGGGTTGCCCAGGTTGGTTTTCTGGAGGTGTGTTAAGTAATCTCTCTTAGTGAGTTTTATGGCTCTCTTGGCTTTGTTCCTCAGGGCTTTGTATTCAGCGAGATCTGCCGGGAGGGAGATGAGCCTAAACTTTTTCCAGGCTTTTTCCAGAGTAGCCATTAGGGCTTTGAGGGAGGGAGAGATCCACTTGTAGCAGCTGCCTTTAGCTCTCATTCTCTTCATTGGAGCAAAGAGGTTGGCTGCTGTGGTTAGTTCATCCTGGAAGTATTGCACAGCCTCAGTAAGAGTAGGGAGAAGATTTATGGGGTTCCAGTCCAGACTACCTAGGTAGCAATTATATTGTAGTTCAGAGAACTTGGAGAAGTCACGGGCGGAGAGAATTCTAGGTTGGAACTTGGGTGGTTTGTTTTTCCATATACAGAATATTGGGGAATGGTCACTCAGGGAGTCTGCCATTGTGCCTGCACTCTGTATATCAGTGGGGTTAGACACCAGAGCCCAGTCAAGGGTGGTGTGGTTCCCAGTTTTGTAATTAAGTCCGGTCAGTTCACAGATGACCTGCGTCAGACCTGCTTCTTGGGTAAGTGACTTCAAGGCATTACCAAGGTCCTGGGCCCAGTTAATGTTGAAGTCGCCCAGGATTAGTTACTCCGTTGTTACCTTGATAGCCAAAAATATCAAAACAGAACAGTAATTACAGAACAAAATATATATATCCCAACACATACAGCCTTAAAACAAGCAGGAAAAAGTACAGTTCCTACAATACATACATTTAGACTGGTCTAATCTTACTCTTTTTCAGTGCTGTGATGATTCTCCCTCAGTCAGCTAATATTCTCTTGTATCAGGCAGAAATATTTTCTTGTGTCCCTCTGTCAGGTTCTTTCAGCACTTAAGCACACTTCTGAGCCGGCCTTCTCATGAGGACACAAACTCCACCTTGGTGAATCAAACTCTATATTTTACAATACAGGGTCTCCAAATAAAATATTTAAAAAAACATATGAGATGACCTCACTGACTTTCCTCTCCACAGGTTAACTGGTCAGAACTGGTTTGTGCTCTGCTACACACACACACATAAACAGTCTTTTGATGTAAGTCACTGTATTCAAATCAGAAGTGTATTTGACTCCTAAACCTTGTCTGGGCCCTGGGTATCTACACATCATGTAATTCAAGGGTTCCCTGGAAATGTATACTGTACCTTCCAGAATCATCTGGGTCCTCCCTAGCTCAGACATCAAACCTCTTCAATGTCCATTCTGGCCTCTCTTCGACACCCCTCCCCACAAGTCCTTCCCTGACAACTATGCAAGTCAAAGGATCTCCCTGAGGGCATTATGAATGGCTAATCTTATTTCCTGGGATGAAAGCAAATTGACAAGGTAATTGCACCCCAGATCTCTGCAGTTTAAAATACCTCCTGTCCTTTGAACTTATCCCTGGAGGGTCTTGATGTGTCAGTTCCAGTTAGACAGTAGTTTCCTCAAACTGAGTTTTCCCATCATATATTTTATATGTGATAAACAAATTAATACAGCACTCGAGCACTCAGAGCTGGCTGTCTATGTCACACTCCTCCCCACCTAGACTGAATTTGGGGGATCCATCCTCTACATGGGATGAGTTTCCCAAATCAGTTCACTTCTCATAGACCCTATACAGTCCATCTGAGTTCTTATTTTTGGCTCCGGCCCTATGTACGATTTTCAAATCATACCCTTGTAAAGCAAGACTCCATCTGAGCAGTCTGCCATTGTTTTTCCCCATCTGTGACAACCAAACCAGGGGGTTGTGGTCAGTCTGCACCACAAAAGGCTGCCCATACAAGTATGGCTCCAATTTCTTTAGGGCCCACACTAAGGCAAGACACTCCTTTTCTATCGTGGAGTATGCTTGTTCCCTGGGGAGCAGCTTTCAGCTCAGGTAGGCTATCGGGTGATCCCTCCCTTCACTGGATGTCTGGCTTAGTACTGCCCCAATACCCACGTCTGAGGCGTCCATCTGAACTACAAAAGTTTTGCTATAGTCCGGACTTGTCAAAACAGGAGCACTGCACAGTGCCTCCTTCAGTTTGGTAAAGGCTTCCTCACAGGCTGGACCCCAGGTAATTTCCTTGGGCATCCGTTTCTTTGTCAGGTTAGATAGGGGAGCAGCCAGGGCACTGTAATTTGGTACAAATTTTTGATAGTACCCTGCTGTCCCGAGAAAACTCCTGACCTTCTTCTGAGTTTCTGGTCTGGGCCATGCCTGTATTACTTCTATTTTTATCTGGTTAGGATGGAGCTGTGCCAGGCCTACCACGTGCCCGAGATATGCCACTTCTTCCATGGCCACCTGGCACTTCTCGGCTTTGACAGTGAGCCTGGCCCTCTGCATTCTGCCCAGCACTTCCCTAAGGTGTGACAGGTGTTCCTCCCAGCTGGTACTGAAGATGGCAATGTCATCCAGGTATGCCATGGTGTACTCCTCAGCACCATTTAACACCTGGTTCACCAACCTTTGGAAAGTGGCCGGGGCGTTCTTCATTCCAAAAGGCATTACTTTGAACTCAAATAAGCCTATCGGAGTGATGAAGGCTGACCTCTCCCTAGCTCTGTCCGTCATCTCTACCTGCCAATACCCCTTTGTCAGGTCAATGGTTGTAAGGTAGGTCGCCCCCCCAACTTGTCCAGGAGTTCGTCCATCCGGGGCATCGGGTGGGCGTCCGACTTTGTGACTGCATTCAGTCCACAACAGTCTACACAGAAGCGAGTCGAGCCATCTGGCTTGGGTACAAGGACTACGGGTGAGGCCAGGGACTGTGGGATCTCTGGATTACCCCTAAATCCAGCATCTCCTCCACTACCCTCCTAATGTCCTTTTGGACAGCCTCCAACACCCCGATATGCTGTCCACTGTATGGGCGTCTGTGTCCCTGTCTCCACTTCGTGTGTTGCTAAGGGGGTTAGTCCAGGCTTGACGCT
The DNA here is from genome assembly GCA_016271365.2 of Neoceratodus forsteri. Lineage (NCBI taxonomy): Eukaryota > Metazoa > Chordata > Ceratodontiformes > Ceratodontidae > Neoceratodus > Neoceratodus forsteri. The sequence continues at coordinate 768,046,019 of CM057451.1, forward strand.
AAACAAGGGGGCAAAGTCTGCTAAAACCTCCCTCACTTTCTGGATCTGGCCCAGGGTCAGCTGGGGAGACAATTTTACTGCCTCCACAGAGGACTCCCACTTACTCTCTTCCAGCAAGTCCAGAAAGGGGTTTCCTTCGTCCGTCCCCTCCCCAGGACTACACACTGTGAACACCATGTCAGCCTATTTGCATATGGCTTCATCATGTTGACATGGTACATCCTTTCTGTCTGTCTACGATCGGGTAACTCCACAATGTAGTTTACATCATTTACCTTCCTAACCACTTTGTATGGTCCTGGCCACTCAGCTTGCAGCTTGTCTTTCCAGACCAGAATAAGGACCATGACTTCCTGACCTACCATGTACGAGCAAGCTCTGGATCTGCGGTCATACATTACTTTTTGTATCTGTTGGGCAGCTTCCAGGTTGCTCTGGGCTGTCCCCAAAAGCTCCTTCAGCCTTTCCCTAAACCTTAGGGCGTAATCCACAATGGGAGTTCCCTGGGTGGCATGCTTACCTTCCAAGTCCTCCCGGATCAAGTCTAGGGGCCCATGTACCCGGCGTCCATACAAGAGTTTGAAGGGGGAAAAGCCTGTCGACTCTTGGGGCACCTCCCCTGTATGCAAACAACAGGTGGGGAAGGTATTTCTCCCAGTCCTTCCCATGCTGTTCAGCAAATGCCCAGAGCATTGACTTTAGGGTACCATTGAAGCATTCCACAAGCCCATTGGCTTGTGGGTGATACGGTGTTGTGCATCTCTGCACCACCCCACACTTCTTCCATAGACATTTCATTAGATCCAACATGAAGGAGCTCCCTCGATCAGTGATTACCTCCTGCAGAAACCCAACATGGGAGAAAATCCCTAGCAAGGCATCTGCCACTTTGCCCGTCCTCAGTGAGGAAAGGGCGACTGCCTCTGGGTACCGGGTGGCATAATCCACCACAGTCAGGATGAATCTCTTCCCTGAGGAGCTGGGGGTATTTAAAGGCTACACAATATCCAGTCCCACCCTCTGGAATGGCTCTTCTACTACGGGCAAGGGGATCAGGGTGGCTTGGGTTTTCTTGCCCGCCTTCCCTATTTCTTGGCACTGGTGACAAGACCTGCAATACTCCTTCACCTGCTGGGTGAAGTTAGGCTAGGCCAGTAGAAATTCTGGGCCAACCGCTGTGTAGTTCATGCGATTCCCAGATGACCAGATAAGGGAATATCATGGGCAACCTTGAGCAACTGCTCACAATATCCCTGGGGAATGACAAGCTGCCTGCCTAGCATCCCTCCATCTGTCTGTACTGCCTGTATATACATAAGTCCATTTTCCCAATAAACCCTATGTCTTCCATCACCTCCCTGTGCACCGTCCGAGTCTGCCCAAGCCCTCAACTTCTCTAAACTAGGATCACTTCTCTGAGCAGCTGCAAACCCCTAACACCTTCCCAAGACATTGGGCAGGTCCCCTTCAGTCACTAAACTAGGGTCCCTAGCACTAGCATCAGGGCCCTCAGGATCACTGTCAATCCCAACCCTCTGACAAGAGCTCACCCCTCCCTCTTTGGAGTAACCCTCTGTAGCTATGTGGTTATTTGCTACTGGGGAAATTTCTACCCTCTTTTTATCAGTCTCCCCCTCTGGAGACACAGGTTGGGGAACCAGCCTCTCAGTATCTTCCCCAATGGCTTCTGGGGGGCTCTAGGTAACCACAGTTTTCCTGGCCACTCTGGCTACAGGCAACTGCACATACCCACCCCCTGGAGATTGTTACCCAAGATCACATCCACTGCTAATGTGTTAGCTACAGCCACCTGTTGTACAGTTCCCCCTGTTTCACCCCAGTCCAGGAGAACACTGGCCAGTGGTAAGGTTTTCTCTTCACCAGTAAACCCTTGTGCAGTTATGTATTTGTTGGGTATAAGCTGACCAGGCTGTACCAGATCTCTCTTTACCAATGTCAGGGATGACCCTGTGTCCCTTAACCCCTGTGTCTGTATGCCATTTACCATGACTGGGTGCATGTGTTCCCTCATGTTCACTGGCATGCTTCCAGGGACACACAAACAACCCACTTCCTTTCTGGTACTACTTTGCGTATTATTGCTTGCCCTTCTTGGACACTGTCTTGCAATGTGCCCAGTTTCTTTACATAACCAACAAACATTTCTTACTTCAGAGAAATCTTTTCTTTGAAACCTGGGGATAACTGGTTTCAGTGGAGGCAGTGAGGGTTTTAGCTGCCCTGAAGGCATGCTTTTCCCTTTCTGCACTGCCACACTCACCCCATTCACTCTCAGAGCAGGTCTGCTCTTGGCATAGTGGTCCAAAAGTTCAGCAGCCTCTTGCACTGTTTTTGGATCTCAGTCCTCTAGCCAGGTTTTTAACTCTGTTGGGCATGCCCAATAAAACTGTTCTAATAAAATCACATTTTCAATTTTATCAACAGTGTTTGACTCAATTCCTTCCCACCAACATTTTAAAAACTGACGTTGTTTCATGGCTAGTTCCTCATAGCTCATATCAGGGCTTCTCCTGAGCTTACGGAATTTAGCTCTGTATGATTCAGCAATTAATTCAAACTTTTTTAGTAGTGCTGCTTTTAACTTGCTGTAATCATCACTGTTGTAAAAGCAAAAGGATCTTGGCTAGTGGTCCCTGGTAATCCAATAAAGCCACCTGACACCAAATGTTGTTTTAAATCAGTTGCAATTTATTAATACCAAATAAGCCCTAACAATTTTACCTCTAACATGATCAAATCTAAACAGCTGATGGCTTTTTACCACCAGGGCTACAGGTACAGAAAAGAGGAGTGAACCGCTTCCTTTTCTGGGTATTTTAGCATCTATAGCAGCTGTAGCTATTCCTCTAAAAATACACTGGCCATGACATTTAGGTCCTGTATTTATACCCCAAAAATGCATGGTGGAAATTTCCAAAGCCTACTACAGCACATTTTAACCTAGACACTAGGTCATCTGATACATCCTGAGGTTTGGGTTCGAAAAATAGAGTGACTATGAGATACCTCGGTCATAAGATACATTTGACACTTTGCTGAGACATGTGGTCATTTTTAGATGGAAAAACAAGTGATCAGGGGATTTTACATTTATCAAAAATAACTCGCTTTAGGATACAGAAAACATATGAGGGGACTTCACATTCACTTTAAATAACTTGCTGACTAGACAGTGGCCAAAACAAGGATATAATTGTTTCTTATCAACTCTCTGTTACACATTTTTTTTAAACACAAGAAATTATAAAATGAGGAACTGTATCTAAGCTGCAGTGGTTTGAAGCAGCTAAACCTTATCTTGGCTATGGCCTTGGGTTGAAGGAAGATTTTGTACAAAATATCTCTGCTGAGTGAAGCAAAGCTAATTTTCTTTAAAACATTTATTTTTTTAAACAGGGTTTATGCTCTTCACTTATTTTCTACAGTTATTTAAAGGGCCCCAACACCTTTTGAACCTGGGCATCTACACAAACATCAATTTGCACAGTGGTATCATTATTTGCATGGTTTTAGCAATTAAAAGTTCGGTCACTGGTCACTAAACTTTGGCCACTGGCCACTTTCAACAATCGCCACCTCGAAGGCAAGGGACCCGTGTGGGGACCCGAGCGCCTTAAAAGTAAACATAAAAATAAAGATGCTAATTATTAAATAAATGTTTTTAGAGCTTATTGCCCTGCGATTCTGTCTTGTGATCTCTGATAATGGGCTGCTATTACATCTATTATTAGGGAGACATAAAATAAGGACACATTAGTTTATGTGCAATGTCCAAACTTAGCCATATTACAATAGGAGATATTTAAGACAACCAGTATATGCAGAAATTGCACATCATTTATAAGGGTTTCAGGTACTGAAGTAGCAGTTAATAGGCTAGGGGGGCCCTGGTGTTAACTGGGAACACTTTTAACAATTCTGATTATGGGGGTGAAGGAAGATGGGTAAGGGGAGTCTTGAACCCCCACAGATAATACTTTGATTAGTACATAAGTTTGGTATAACTAAACACTTTTGATCTGTTAATTACATTTTAATACATTTACCTTACATAATTTCTAAGCTATTATAACACAAGCTACAATTTTTTAAAGCTAGAAAAACAGTTTATAATTGATTACATGAAAAACCTTTTTAAAACTGGTTGCCAGTATACAGATAGTCAAGGCATTTATAAAAAGCATCCTGTTCTGGAGTTGGTACAGGGGTGGTTACAGATGGAGCACAAATGGTGAGTTTGTAAAAGATAGTGCAGAACTCAGGGATGCCAACACCACAATTGAAATATGTGAAAAGATGTTAATGTGTGTACCACATATAACACAATATGACATAACAATATTTGTTGATGAAGAAGAGTTCATGGAATCCACTTTGAGAGTGGCTAAGGTAGATGCTACCTTGTGTTGAGGTGTGGCACACCCTTGGAGCTTGACTGAAGAATCTGTTGATAATGTCTCTTGTTAGATAGGTCATTATAAAACATATGACCAGTTTAGAAAGTTCATACAAGTAACAGTCCATGAAATTAACAGTCCATAAAGTACATATAAGTAACTACAAGTTGGCGTAGTTACAGTACAGGTGAAATGTTATTTGTAGAAAAGTGGTAACCCCACAAGGCACATGGGGCAATGCAGACAGTAATTTAAAAACAAAACACCAGCATAGTAGGAAAATTAGTGTTCATGTTGCTGGTTGCTGGATGACTGATTGGCAGACACATTGGCCAAGGGTGCATTAGATTGCGCATTGAGTCCTTTAAGGAAATAGTCACACACAATGGTGTAACGTTTGTGTTGTGGTAGTTGATGACACCCTGGCACAAAGATTAACAGTCCATAAAAACTAACAATTGACAATAAACCATTAAGAACACAGACCATAATAGAGCAATAGATTTGTATAAAGTACCAGTCATGTTTGGAACAAGCAGTAGTGAAGAAAATGGATGTCTTGCTTGAAGATCAATTGAAGAAAAATCTTCTTGCTGAAGTTAGGGGATTGCCCCTACCCCAGACTTAACTTCATGGTAAGCAGAAACAATATGCTTGATTGTAGAGTCTGAATTGGCTGGACCTTTTTCAGTTGATTTAAAGTTCTACAAATAGGTGTAATTTTGCTGAAAACAGTACACTTGCAAAGGTAATAATAACTTGATTCATGCAATAGTCCTTATATGGAACTAGTCAGGCACAAAGTTGGTGATGACATCAAAGCTGTGGCAGTTGTTTTCTTTTCAGAAAAAAGATGAAGGTCTTGGCAGCTTAGATGAAAGTGTTACTGCTGTTGTACGTAGAGATGTTATGTGTGCCACACCATGGAAACCTGCAAACTTGCAAAGTGTGTTAGAAACTGAGTTAAGAACACATAAATAACAATCTTTTAAACCAATGACTTTTTGTTTTGTAAAGAGTGGTGTGACAGAGCCTAAATTCTGGCAATTGTGGAAAGAGAAAAATAAAAATGGGACATCAACCGCACACCTGGGGGTGCAGGCTGAGGTCCAATTATACCATTTGACCATCTGTAAATCCAAGACAATGTTATGGTTACACCCTGCATTTAAATTGCAGAAGAGGCTATACAGTGATGAACATGATTTCCCTGTATCTGTTGCTAGCAGGCCTAACTGAGACCTGTGTTATAAAATATTGCAATGTTATAATAACACACTTTAAACAAACAGTTTATGGCAGTATGTCTGTTACACTATGCAGTAGTGGGACAAATATATATTGCTGGCCTATGCCAACTAATAGTAGTGCCTATTGCACCTTTGACAAGTGAAAGGGTCTATCTTCTTCACACTGTATAGTGAAATACTCCAAAGTACTGAGTGAGGTAAGGCTTGAAGCATAGGTTTTGGATCACAATCTAAATTCTGCATATTATAATTGTTAAGATTTAAAATGACAAAACCTGCATAGACTGCACTTATTTTTCAGGGGTACCTGTGAGTAATGAGACAAACAGAGCATTAATTTGTCTGGGGTTTTGCTTGGAACACATTGTAGGGATAGGTCAGCAATGCTGGCCCCAGTATCTAGGTTTGGTTATGGGCATTAAAAACATTGATAAACGTGGAGCAGTTTTCTGAATACACACTTGATACAGTGTAGCAAGATGTATATCAAAACATTATAACATAAACATAAAACAAATATTTTTGCAATAGAACAATGTCAGTATTGAGCATAATGCATAAAATACATTTTAAACACAGAACAAATATAAAGTGTAAGTCCACAGTCCAGGAATCTTAGAGCATTGTGACTTTACTGGTTGTACATAACCATGGAATAAGTTGCAGAGGGTGTATGGTACAGTTCAAGTTTATAGCCTCTTCTGCGATTTAAATGCAGAGTGTAACCATAACATTGTCATGGATTAACAGGAATTACCAGGGGATCAAAGCCACAACTTTTCCATATCCCTCGCTGCAGCACAGCCATTGGCCAGCGTTCATTCACCTACAGGGCACCCACTTGGTTTAACGGTCTTGCCAATGATACTATCAATACCACTGGGCTAGGGGCCTTCAAATCCAGGCTCCAAAACACCCTGGTCACGTCCAGCATCTGCAACTGTCATGGATAATGTCTATGCAACTCCGCTCCACTACCGCTCTTTCCTATATCTAGCTCCTTACATAACGCACTTGCCCTAGTTTGGCCTGTGCCCCACATGCTCTACAGCACCTGAAAATGCCACCTTCCTGGCAGCTCCACCCACCCCCTCCTTATCCTTACCTACCCCACCTCTCCTCTCTTCTCATTTCTTACCTCCCTTGCCCCTTCCATTTCTTTCTACCACCCCCCATTGTCCTCTTCCTTTCCACTTTACCCTCTCCCTGTCTGTTTGAAATTAATTTGATATCCTTTACCCTTATTTGTGTAACAATTTTGTCTATTGTCATGTGATACCTATGTCTTGATGTGGAACCTTTGTAAAAGAGCCCTGGGCTCAAAGGTAATTGTAATCCTAGAATTGAAATAAATAAATAAAATAAAAATAAGTTGCAATCCTTGGTAAAAATTACTTAGTTTTGGTTGAGGTAATTATTTGAGCAATCCACCACTCTGTTTTTGTTAACTTGTAAGACTTGTTCAGGGTCTGTGATGCTTTAGAACTTTGAAATTTAAAAAAAACTTTGTTTGCACTGATAGAAAGCAGATGATTGCATCCATTGCTGTAAGGCTATGAGAAGTTGTTTTATATTTGTCTGACAGGATAAGAAAGCTGAAAAGACAATCAAAAGATATGAATATGTGTGGAAATACATACACAATCCCCCCTCCAGCTTAACTGATTACTTGCTAAGAGCAGAAGCCCTTGTACCAATGATAGGTATGAGGTTTAACTGTTTGCACTAGAAAAAGCAGAAGGACTGAGCTAGGTTATACTGTCAAAGTACATTAGGTCTTTTCAAAACTTGTAAATAAGAAATAATTATTGGAAAATACACATTTTCTTTATTTACCCCTTTGGGGAGACAGTGATGTACCTTGCACCTTTGTGGGTATTGCACTGGAAGGAAGGATAGTATGCCCCCCCTTCCAGATCCTACTGGTGGAAGAGACAGTTTGACTACTGTAGCAATAAAAATGTTAGCTGTGGATGATGACATGGATATTGAACCAGAAATGGTCTGGCAATATTAGTAACCAGTCGTGCAACACCTTAAAAAAAATGTGCACTGGATAAATGGTAATGGGGTGGCCCCATTGCTGTCCCCACCTAGCACACTTCAAATTATAACAGAATTATATGCATCTAGTTTAGTAAGTTTCATATCTTACTATAAAGATGGGGAACTTCTTTTTCTCTAGAAGAAAGAGAAGAAACACACAGACAAACAACAAAAACAAACATACACAAGTCTAAAAATAAAACAAGATTATTTTCATAGGATAAAAGAAGCCAATTGTCCCTGGGTTCCCTTATCCTAAGCATGACAAAATGTCAGCTGAGTTTACAAAAGATCCGGATTGATGGTAATACCGTACGTATGTATCTCTTAGAATGCATTTTAAAAAGAAAAAAAAAATGATTACACCATGGTCACACATAAAAACAAAAGTCATTGTTTTTAATTGTAGATGGTAAACTCTCAAAAACAGCTGTAATAGTCCTTTTTAACAGTGTACTATATATATATATATATATATATATATATATATATATAGTAAAAAAAGTACGGGAAGGTGATGAATAATTCCCCCTTCCCGCTCGAGTGCCTTGCATAGTATGGGAATCACGTGATATTGTTAATGAACAAAGAAGTTGTACTTACAACCAAATGTTTGTGGAGGAAGGCTTTGAGCATTGCCTGTGTTGGCTGCAAGCCCAGAAAGAAAAAAAAACACATTTGTTCCTTTTTACTTAGAATGCCAGTTCTGTAATAAAATGTCAAATTGTATGGTTCACTCTTGGTGTGCTTTCATGAAAACATACATTTTGTGTGAAAAGTTGTGCTTTAAGTAGGGAACACACATCAAGTATGAACTGGTAGTAACATAAAATGTTGAAACACAAGAAGGTCAAATAACATGCAAAATGCCACACAGTGTACATGCAAGGTTGGCTCAAACCCAACTGTTTTTGTAGTGTCCTTGAACACTACTGATATTAAAATATCTTTAAATAATAATAGAGCACAAAATAAAACTGCTGGTCAAGACAGTACACACACATACACATACACAAAAAGAAATACTTAACACAAAATAAGACTGACATTATTTGACACCAATTTGCTGAGGTAATGCCCATAGTTTCATTAGAAAACTGTAAGTGTTTTAGATATATGTGCTGCCTCCTGCCTGTCTTGTAACACCGACAACCTTTTAAACCAACAAATTTATATATATCTCCATGCCAAATCTTTTCAGAACAAAAACAATTTTAAACACCTTCCAACTCCTTTAAAATACAGCACAACATACCATCTGTAAGTGGACACATCTAGTATAACATGGTTACACCTTTTGGCGCATAGCCAAAATATGGCACTCTGCCATTTTGCAAAAAGTTTCTGGTTTTAACTAGAAGTATGATAAAGCCATTCATAGCTGTTAACACATTACATTTTCACCTAGCAGTGGCTTGGCACGTTGCCTGCAAACTACAAATCTTTCTGCACATTGCAATCTATGACGTCATATCTCTTCACCTTCAACACTACCTGCTCCAACCAACAACTACATACAAAAGTTCTTCACTGACCCTATCTAGGCAGCACAAATATTTTATCAAAAATAAAACTAATTAAAACAGTCAGATATGAGGCAAAGAAGCTTCTTCTTTTTTACTGTAACATGTTCTGCTCCAAAGGCAGTCAATGCTATCTTGCAACCTTGACAACAGAACATAATTACAGAACACAGATATACGCTGGAAAATATGCAAGAGAGAGAGAGACAGAGCATTACCTTGTTTAGTATATGTTTCACAGAAATAAAACAGACAGACATAAAAAAAAAAACTTTAAATAAAAAAAAAAAATTCAGACTTACCCTGTGCCAAGGTATTTTCCTTCTTCTTTTCTGATATACCGGTCTGATTCAGAAAAATGACTGCAGGACCTTCATGATAATCTCCAAACGCTGCAGCTATTAACCCTTTCAAAGGTTTTCTTTTGCCCATTTCAGTAACCTGCCAAACCAAGTCTTTTCCCAGAGTTCTGGTTTGCAGTTTAAAAATCTGTAGCAGTACTAGGTACTAGGTTGAGATTCAACTGGTGGAGATCCCCAGTACCTGGGTTTGGGATCAAATGTTTCAGCCTCTATAGGAGGCAAGGGAACTTGAAATTGATACAAAAAAATACTTGAAACTACACAGTTAGGGAACACGGGGGATTTTCAAATCAACCCATCTGTAGTCACACCTACTGTGTATTCATCCAAGTAGTTTATTTTTCTTTCTCTAAATGTTGCTTATCTAACGTTACTTGATTAGACACTGCTTTTCTTCTAAAAGCAGCCTGAACTGTGAAAGCCATCATCGGCTCTAACAGTATATACTTCTAGCAAGCACAAATTACAAGGGCAGTTGCCCTTACTTGTTTGAGAGACTTTTTCTTAATACATCTCTCCACATAACCTTAAACCTGGGGTCCTCAGAACCCCACATAAATATACATTATCCTTACCCAGCTTATAGCTGCACTGTAGACCTTTTCCTGTAGGTTCAAGTCCACTCAAACACTTAGAGTCCATTAGACTCTTTTTCCCAGCCCCACAGTCACTTACCTGCGTGGACCCTGTTTAGAGTAAACACTAGGCTTTACCAGATTTACCAAGACCAGAACCAAAACCATCCTGTATCAAGGACCGAAATAGTACAATGAACTACTTGCTGACCTCACTGATACTACCAAGATTAGTACCTTCAGAGCTGGGCTCAAATCTCTCCTTGGCTCTAAAATGAATTGTACCTGCCTGCACTAATGTGATAGTACCTCGCCCCCACTTTTCCATTTACCTACCCCCCTCTACATATTTCTGCTATATACCACTTTTTTCTTAACCCTCTCCCCTACCCCCAATTACCTGACGATGGCCTCACTTGGTTGAAAGCTCTACCTCTCTCCAACCTCAGACGATGCCACCTCTGTCTGACCCCCCCAACCCCCTCTTATCTAATCAGTCTATCTGTTAATATGTACTAATTTGATGTGTATAAGTTCAAATTTTACTATTACTGCCTGTGTATGTGCTTCAATGTTTTTCTTTTTCTCTCTCTGTAAACCTTGTATTTTTGTAATGTTTGTTCAACACTGACCTGGAACCTTTGAAAATGAGTACTTGACTCAAAGGTATTAATCCCAAACTGAAATAAACAAAATTAAATAAATAAAATGCTCTAGAAAACCTAAAAGTAGAAAAAATAGCCCACAGCATGAGAAACACTTTTAATGAATACCTTCAGAAGTTTGGACAGTTGGATGCCTTGATTGCCATCCCTGATGGAAATGAGAATGAGTAGGCTTATACTTTCATAATTATAGTTACTAAACAACAGCTAGACCTTCCTTGCAGAGATCCAAATATGTAACCCTAATATATACTATATTTACAACCCCTCTTCTTACCCCAAACAAACTAAAGGAAAAAATATTTTTAGTGATAAATGACATATACCTGGGGCGTACACCTTAAGCATAGACATAACATAGTTTCAAACATAAGGTTACATTAAATATTGAGCCCTTACAGCACATAATGATTCAAAATAGTATCAAATGTAACTCTGACAAATGTACTGTGTTTTAAAATGTTGTTTGTCAGTCCTTATATGTTATGTTATAATGAACTGTTTTAATGTTAACGCAACGTTGAAGCATGAGTTTTTGTAATGTTTTATGTTAGCCTTCAAATAGTGTTTTGCAATGAAATGGTTAAAAGTCTTTGGCTATAATTAAATAAGGTTTACAGCATAGAGGTCAAGACCAACAGATCTTTCATACTTTATTGTTTAATTCACTTAAACTGCTTATTACACCTCTAAAGTTCAATGAAATATAGTTTGGGGACATATTAGACATATTGAACATAATCAGAATTTTATCTCAATGTCAGTATTATGTTGTAAAAATATTATATATGCCTTGTTTATTGTAAATGTAAGGAAATCCAATAAAATATTAAAAAAAGAACAGTTTCTACGGAGTCTGAGAAATTGGCTGTGTGGTATGAAGAAAACTAACGATAGGTCATGAACGATTGGCTGAATGCTCTGGATGCCAGAAACTATGTATGTGCACTGTTACTTGACCTTAGTAAAGCCCTTGATACAGTGGATCACACCTTGCTCTTGGCCACCCTAAGGAATGTTGGGGTTAACAATCTGGCCCTTGAATGATTTTCCAACTACCTCACCGACCGATACCAACAGGTTAAGGAAAACTCTCCTAAGAGGGGTACCTCAAGGGTCCATTCTTGGCCGACTCTTATTTGCCATTTTTTATAAATGACTTAAATGCCAAAGTCAGATCAGCAAATATCCACCTGTTCACTGATGACACAGTGTTGTATGTAGCTAGACCTACCTTGGAACAAGCATATAATGATCTCCAAACAGAATTTAATCACTTATAGACTAATCTCTTGTACTCTAAGCTCCTATTAAAAGCTAAGAAAATGAAGGCCATGAGCTTCACACCATCAGTGAACTCTTCCAATCCCTGCACCTCAGGCACAGTCCCACAAATCCTCACCTTGTTCGGTGAACTGCTGGATTATGTGGAATCCTTTAAATACTTGGGGGTCTGGATAGACTTTAAACTTTCATTTAAAGTCCATATTGAAGAAATCTCACAAAAACTAAAGCAGAGGCTTGGGATTTTCTGTAGAATAAGGCATTTGCTAACTCAGGAGGGGAAAAAAAGGCTGGTACAAACTACGTTCATACCCCTCCTTGACTATGCAGATTTCTTGTATGGGCATAGCTCGAGTGTGGCCCTTTCCGAACTCGGCTTTCTGAATCACCGGGTGCTTAGGTTCATTATTGAGGCCCCCTATTCAACACATCACTGTACCCCCTATAAGATCATGGAATGGTGTTCACTTAGCTTCAGGAGACATATGAATGCTGTGCTCTGGACCTATAGAGTCATTACTAATAAGCTGCCTCAATACATTAAGGACTGCCTACCTGTCTGCAGCCCTGGTACCCATCTGTTAAGACGTCTCTCTTATATTTCCCTTTCTATCCCCAAAGTTAGAATGCACTTTGGCAGGGTGACAATAAGCCATGCCCTCCCTGTCCTCTGGAATAATGCACAAAAAACACTACAGCTCACTTCCCCGGTGTCATTGTCCTTTTTTAAATACCTGTTTTTGCAGTCTTACCAGGAGACATGCAACTGCTTCCATCAATGACACCCCTTTAAACTCTAGCACTATTCTATCCTTGTCTGTCACTCATCTTTACCCATAAGCAACTGAACCATCTCCCCAATCTTGCATTAGACTTAACCTTGCCTATCCTGCATCAACCTGTGTCCCTCAATGTAGTTGTTCTTATCTCTCCCCTGGCCTTCCCTCCTGAGCACCATGTCTACATTAATAAATGTTTTCATCTTTTTTCTATGCATTGTGCAGACCCTGTGTATATACTGTGCATACCTATATAATTGTCATGTATTACGTTAGACTCAGCATCTCAGCCTGCCAGTATAGTGTCCATATCATTGCTGTATGTGAAACTGTCATGTTATATTCATTGTATATATTTATATTCTGTCTGCCAATGTACTTGTGACTGTATCAAATGCCTGCCAGTGTAGTGTCTATATTATTGCTGTATGTAGAACTGCCATGTTATATTAATTGTAAATATTTGTATACTGTCTGCCAATGTACTTGTGACTGTATCAAATTGTTGATGTGTATCTCCTCCAGGTCCATCTTGTAAATGAGTTTATTCTCAATGGTGTTCTGCCTGGTAAAATAAAGATTTTGATTGATTGATTGATTGATTGAAACTCCTGGGATGATAACTTTCATACTTAAGCAGAGTATTTCCTGCAATGGGCTCACAACAGTCCTTGGATTTTAGTTTATTCTGGTTGATACTAGGGTCATATCTAGAAAATGCAATTTGTCATGATCAACTGTATTTTTAAATTTTAAATGTAGTAGTAAAAACCTTTATTTTTATACAGGAAATTAGTTGGTATTTCACATCATTAGGACATAGTCCTATTTACAAGATGCTCCTGTTATACAAAATTTAAACATTTGTAACCAATGCAGTTGCAACATCAAGACAGTAAACTAAACTAGACAATCCATTCAGTTTAGACGATACAAGTAAGTTAATACAAAAAATCATGTTACAATACACTTAATCTACTAACAATAGTTATACCTATATTGCAATTCATTTTTCTTAGTATGGTTTAAAATTTCCCTAATTTCTAGCCATAACATTCACATCTTACTCTTAATTCTAACTTCAGACTTGTTGAAAATGATTTCACATCTTTGAATTGTTTATTTATTACTGATTTGAGTGCATTCCATATCCTATCTACAATTACTGGAAAACGCAAATTACTATATGAGTTTTTAAGTTTTGGTAAAACAAAATTTCTTAAATTTATGTTTTGTAGGTTATGAGCATGCATTTTCACATCCAATTTATCACTTAGGTACTTTGGCTGTTTCTGATTTAGCACTCTATAAATCTGTGTCGCCCATGCAATCTGCCTTTTAGTTTCCTGCAGGAGCCATCCTAGTTCCTTAAATAAATCGCAATGATGAACTTTATAGTCCTTTCCTGTTATAAATCTAGACACTCTATTGTACATTATATCAATTTTTTGTAAAAGACCTTTTGTTGCCAGGCCATGTACATGGTTGCCATATTCTAGTACTGGAAGAAGAAGTTGATTTATTATAGTTTCCCTTATTGTTTTATTCATGCAAAAATGTGTCCATCTAAATGCTCCCAACCTTTTATTTACCTTTGATACTGTATCTAGTATATGTTTATCAAATTTTAAAGAGTCATCGATCCATACCCCCAGGTATCTGTATTCCGATACTTGTACTAATACTTCATTTTGTAATGTTTTTATAGTAATGTTTCTTTACTTTTATTCAACATTCGATGTTTTTTACAAAAGACCATAAGTTTTGTTTTTTTAGTGTTAACTATTAATCCCGATTCAGTCAACCATGTACATAACTTGGTAAAATTTGACCGCAAATTAATTTCCAATTCTCCATGTGTACTTCCACTTGCAATCAAAAGGGTATCATCTGCAAAACGACTTATATTCAAACATTCAATTACATCTACTAATTTATTTATATATATCAGGAACAGTGTTGGCCCCAAAATGGAGCCTTGTGGGACTCCTCTCTGCACAGTTGCTTTACCAGATAGCACCCCATTTATACTTACTTGCTGTGTTCTATTTCTTAGATAGGATATGAACCAATTATATGACTCCTCAGTTAGACCAATCTCTGCAAGCATTCTCCCAAAAGCTTATGAGACACAGTATCAAAGGCTTTTGATAAATCCACGAACACCGCACCAATCGACAGGTCATTTTCCATCTTTGAAGCTGTGTTATCTATCATGTCGGTGAGCGCGGTGCCCATGGAAAAGCCTTTATGAAAACCAGATTGATATTTTGTTAATAAAGAATATTTTTTCAGATAGTCAGTAAATTGTACCTGTACCAACCTCTCTAAAATTTTTGATATCCCTGGTAATAGGGCTATAGGTCTATAATTTGTAAGTTGAAATATATCCCCTGCACCTTTATATATAGGAACAATCTTTGCTTCTTCCAATTATTAGGAAAAATTCTTCAATCAAACTCCAATTAAATATTTTAGTTAATACCAGGGCAATTACCTGTACAGCATCTTTAAGGAAATGGTTTTCGATGAGATCCAGCCCAAAAGCTTTTTTTAATTTTAATTTTCTAATCTCATCTTTTACCTGTCTACAAATAATAAATTTGAATCTAAATTTTGGTATATCCATATTTTCCATCCCCTTCCCAAGGTTTATGTGTGTTAAATTGGAAAAATCCAGATCAGGTAAATTTACAAAATAATCATTCAAAATGTTTGCTGACTGCTTGGTGGACTGAAGAACACCCTTGCTTAACATTTGAATAGGGGGGCCTTGAGTCTGTGGTGATTCAAAAGATTTTATTAAGGACCAACATTTTTTGCTATCTGTAGTTTGTTTCAACTTCTCTTCATAATATTTTTGTTTTTGTTTTTTTATTTGAAACTTCAGATAATTTCTAGCTTTCTTATACTTATCCCAATCCTCAGTTTTTAATGTCTTCCCAGCAATTTTCCATAACCTATTTTTTATACGTATTAGTTTCTTCAATTTTTCTGTTATCCAGGGAACATGAAACGTTCTTTGCATACATGTTCTGTAGGGAGCTAGTTCATTACATATGTCCAGAAACCATTTAGAAAATTCCTGAGTTGCTAAGTCCACAGATGGTATTAAGAATAATCTATCCCACCTGACTGAAGTTAATCTTGCAACGAATGCTTCTTTATTATAATTTTTAAAGTTTCTGTACTTAGTTTTTAAAGAAGGGTTTAGTATAAAATTATGTTTTTTACCCTCAAGTTCAAATACACAACTTAAAGAACTATGATCCCCAAAACCGACTGTTTTACTTCAATTGACTTAATCACAATTTTAACTGTAACACAAATTAGGTCCAGTATGTTTCCTTTACTATGTTGTGTAGTTTTCCTAGTAGGGAAAAGTATTTTTTGATTTACATCTAATATTTTGAAGCTATTTTCCAAAGCTAATCCTCGTGGCTTACCCTAAGCTGCATTAAAATCACCAATCAATTGCAGTTCACAACCCATAGAATATTTTTGTATCACTGATGCTAAGTTATCAGATTCACCTGTTGGTGTTTTGGGGGGGTGTAAATAACACCTATTATTAGATCCAGTTTGTGAATTTTTACCAATAGGCAGTCAAGTAATCCTATTTGATCTGCAAATAACACTGTCATTTGGCCAAATACTCATTTAGTGAGTAAAACAACTCCCCCACCTTTCTGACCAATCCTATCCAGTCGATGGCTAAAAAGGCCCTCAGGCTCAACTTCTTTGGTTTCAATCTTATTATTTAGCCACGTCTGCATCAACACCACTGTATCAGGAGATTCTGCAATTGTCCAAGTTTTAAATAAATCAATTTTCTACCTTAGGCTCCTGGCATTATCGTGAATAATTTTAATGGCTCCATTATTTCCCGGGCCAGAGTTTGTTTCGATGTCTCCCCATAAAAGTAATGAAATCACCAAACAATTTCTTGATTTATTTAAACCTTGCCCTAGTACCCTTACTGCATACTGATTGCTTTTTAGGTGGATTCTTATTTTTGAGAAGGAGTTTCTACCAGTTCCCTTAATTTTTAGGTCCCCATCTATTAAGAAATTTCCTTTACTAGTAGAAGTCCCAATTTCAATTGCCAAGGTGCTGGTTACCTCTATTTGGCAAGGATTTATAAACTTTCCATATAATACTATTATTGTGCAAACATGTAAAAACAACCTATAGAGCAGTTTCATTTTAACAATAAAAGGATATCAGACTTTACCTACTTTAATTTACTCTGCCTGACTACTTTCCTCTATCTATTTATATGTAATACTTAAAATATGAAACAAAGTTTCAGTTTAAAAATTACACAGGCTCACTTATTACAATATACCAGCATTTAAAATTTTAAATCATTCAGGTTAAATTGAATTCATTGGTATTTAACCAGTTCATAAACCTAGTGTCTTTTTCCTCTGTACCATTCCACACACAGACCACATCATCAGTATATTGAAAACAGTATTTTATGTGGTCTGTGTGTGGGTTATCTGGATTGAGCACCAATCTGTCCTCCCAATATTCCAGAAAAAGGTTGGCAAAAGAAGGGACCACAGAGACAGCCATGACCATCCCACATATTTGAAAAGCATAAGTAAAAAGCATGTGAAGGCTCATTTTATGCAAATGCAGTGTGTTTTTAATTCCATCAAGTGCTTAGCACACAGACACACAGACAGACACACACACACACACACACACAGTCTCCAGTTCCACTTTCATAAGACATTTAACATTACAGTAGATAATTTATAGATCTTGCACATCTACATAACATTCCTTCTGTGACATTGACTTACACACTACTAGATTTGCAAGGAAGTTTTCTTATCTCTGGTTGTGTTTCCCATCTAATTATTTCGAAAATTCAATCCAGCTACTTTCCTATCTGACTTAGGTGAGGTCAGATGGCAGGATCTGTACCTTACCAAAAAGGTAGATGAGGCTGGCTCTGTTCTCAAGGGCAACCTTGCCATTCTGACAAATAAGCATGCCCCCCTTATCAAAGTCGGGGTGTATAAAAACTTTCACCCTTGGTTCACCCCAGATCTTAAGTTAGCTCTTACTAACCAGGACAAGCTCTCGGCCCAAACAAGGCAATCCAAGAGCCCTGCAGATTGGCAGACCTTTAGAGCTGCTAGGAATGCCTGTGTAAAAAGCATTTGCACTGCCAAAGCCTACTTCTACATCTCTTCCCTTGAAGAGGCAAACAGGGACTCTCACAAAATTTGGAGGACACTCAAATCTATTGATGGGCGGCCCACTGCCCCCTCCGTTCCAACCAAGATACTTACAAATGGTAGGATAGTGGAAAGTAATTCTCAAATTCTCAAAGAACTCAACTCCCATTTTGTTACAGCTGGTCTAGCGTTTGACTCCTCACCCTATGCCAGCTATGCGAAGAGCCAGCTTAGCTCCCCCCCATCAACCTGCACCTCATCCTGCCCCTTTCAATTGTGCTTGTTTAACTATAAAGAAATAGAAGACTCACTTCTTAAACTTGATACCAGAAAGAGCACAGGGGACAATGGTCTTGAACCTTTCTTCTTAAGACTAGGCTATGACCACCTCACAGCCCCCATTCTCCATTCTTCAGTCTCTCTATCACTTCTGCTCTAGTTCTGACCTGTTGGAAATCTGCCCACATCCTCCCCCTATTTAAATCAGGGAACCCATGCGATCTCAACAACTATAGGCCCACCTCCATTTTGCCTATCCTTTCTAAAGTCTTCGAAAAATTGATCTATAACCAACGAAAACTTCACATCGAAACCTTTACACTCCTTAACCCAGCTCAATCCAGTTTCTGGGCAAATCACAGCTTTGGCAAAAGTAACAAATGACTGGATCTCCGCCGTCGATGCAAAGATGATTACTGGTGCAGTCTTTTTGGACCTTAGAAAAGCATTTGACACTGTCGATGTTTATCACAACCTCTTAGGCTCTTGTCTGTCCAACCTAGGTGCCTCTCCATCCACCACTCAGTGGTTCACTAGTTACCTATCAGGGAGAACACAGAAAGTCAAAGCGGATGGCCTAGTCTCTGCCTCTTTGCTGGTTGTCAGAGGAGTCCCCCAAGGCTCCATTCTAGGCCTGATCCTGTTCTCTCTGTACATAAATGATCTTTACTCTCACATAACTAGCTCCAACCTGCACTTCTTTGCAGATGCTACTGTTCTGTATACCTCTGGATCAACGTTATCGGAAGTCAGGGATGTATTACAAGCTGACTTCGCTCAGCTCAAAAATAATCTAATAAAAGCCAAGCTTCTCCTTAATGCTAAGAAAATAACAGCAATAATTTTCTCTCTTGGTACCTCCTCTGGTCCCTCCCCTGTCCTACCAAATTACTTTATTGTTACCTCACTAAGTGAACCTTTGGAAGTCATTCCTAAATTCAAATACCTGGGTATTTGGTTAGATAATAAGCTCTCTTTTTATGACCACATTGATGAACTATCCAGGAGGCTCAAAGCAAGACTAGGATTCTTTTTTAAAAAATAGCTCTCTATTTCCCCTTGAGACACGTACCAGGCTCGTCCAGGCCACATTCCTTCCCCTACTCAATTACGGTGATTTAATTTATACTACAGCTACAATTTCAAGCCTAAGCAAGCTGGACGTCCTTTATCACTGCGTGTTATGATTCATTACCAATTCTCCCTACCATACTCACCACTGTGATCTGTATGCAGCTGTTGGTTGGAAATCTCTCACCACTAGATGCCTGTTCTACGCTGGTCTTTGGACCCTTAATTTGCTTTTGCAGAAATTACCATGTTACCTAAAACATCTTTAATCTGTATTTCCCACAGTGCATATTCTCTCAGGAAAACAGACTTTGTCACACTCGATGTGCCTAGAAGTCGTACCTCCTTTGGCAAACGAGCTATCTCGCATGCCTTTCCCACTATATGGAACCAATTCCAATCTATACTAAAACTAACTAGCATTCGTTAACGTCTTCAGAGTGCTAATTGCATCTAAAATAAAAGATACTTGCAACTGCCACTAAACCCCTCCTCTATCCTTATGTGAGCTTCTTGACTATTGTCTCCATTGGTTCTTGCCTGACTGAGCTCTTAAACCTTCTAGCTTGCAAAATGTATTGCATGGGTAACTAAATTACAGGATTTTTTCTATCTGCTCCTATACCCCTTCCTTCCTTAGGCCCTCTTTCTACATATTACCCTTTGCTATACCCTTTACTACCCTAGGCCTCCTACATATACATTACCATCTGCTAATGTACCCCTTCCCCATCCCTGTTCACCCTAATTATCCTATCCTTCTTATCATTTGCTCACCACATTAAGCTATCAATTGCATCAAACAGTATTAAAGTTTTAAACCTTACCTTATATTGCCTGTACACTTTTTGCAAAATGTCCCTTAACTGTACATATAATTACAACATTGTACCTTGCTGCTCAAATCCTTTACCTCCTCTACCCTTGGTTCCTGTTACCTCTCTGCTGACTCCACCAAACTTCACTGTACTGACCCTCCTCTGTTTTGCTTGATGTTCTAGTTATTCTTGGCCAATGTTAACTTCACCAATCCTGTAACCTTGCAAATTGTAACTTTCTTATGTACTCATGTTCCCTCAAATCTTGTACATTGTTTTCCTGTAACTGTTTATCACTGTTTTGTCCTCTCTGTGACGAGGTACCTTTGTAAACGAGCCTCTGGCTCAAAGGTTGTAAACTGATGTTTAATAAATAAATAAATAAATAAAATGTAATACCTGATTTGAACCTTGTGTGCACTTTTTATATTTGATTACTAAGGCACCTTACTATATAATGTGTCATTGTCTGTGTATAACCATCGGGACTCCTTGTGAATGAGCTTGCTCAATGGAGTCTTCCTGCAATAAACTTGAACTTGAACTTCTCTAATATGTCACATTCATATGTAAAATATATTTTTTCTAACATTGATCTGGGTATTTGAAAGTGAGCTCTTTTTAAAGAAACCTGCCACTCCCCTTCTGAAGAACTCTACAGGTTCAAAAGCTTAAGGATTTTCTGTAAATCTCTGTTGATCCAATAAAAGTTATCAAATACCTATTTTGTGCCACACAAAGTATGTGTGGTAATAGTCAGACTTAAACTCAGTACAATTATGGCTCAGAATGAAATACAAAGTCTCCAAAATAAATTTGGTTGGGATTTCATCTTTTATGGGACTCTTTCTAAGGAAGTGTTCAGCCACTTATTCCCAGAATTTGTTCTATTGCAGTATATGGGAAAAGTAAGCTTGTTACCTGCTTGTCATAGAAATCTACTGCCATAAGTACTATGTACTAATTCATAGGGTTTCTATCTTTTCCTTTTTTGGCTCAGTTTTTGCATCTTAGGCTATATTGCCATTTATAAATTGCACTCTGACACAAGTGTATAATATCTTCAGGAAACAGGATCAAGATAAACTTCTGTATTGTGCAACTTTGTTTAATCTGTATTTATAAACTGTTTGTTATAGTATTACTCACTTTAATAATAGATGCTGCTATTTTTAATTTGCCCTGTACTTTTTTTTGTTATACAACCTGTTCTTCACAACCTGACATCACTTTTGTTACTGCTACTTTAAATTGTATAACATCCAGCTATGTAGTGTGACATCAGTAACTTTATCAGTATATAAGTGTCAAATGAACTAGAAGCCTGCCCCGGACAAATACCGTAGTTTGAAGTGAGGGGCGTCTAGCTTGCAGTGTAATGCTTGTCTGTGCCACTATAGTGTGGAATAAAATGTTTATGCATTGCATTTAACTTTCTATGTGTTCCTTTGTGGGCACTGTA
Organism: Neoceratodus forsteri; assembly: GCA_016271365.2. Classification (NCBI taxonomy): domain Eukaryota; kingdom Metazoa; phylum Chordata; order Ceratodontiformes; family Ceratodontidae; genus Neoceratodus; species Neoceratodus forsteri. The sequence continues at coordinate 768,067,746 of CM057451.1, forward strand.
GTTTTTTTGCCATATCAAATTTGGGGGTTACACATGAAATGTAGTTCCCCTGGGTACTCTCACAGTCAATAACAAAAGTGCGTGCACTTCGGGTGCTGACAAGGCTTCAATAACTGTCAAATCAGCAAACAGGCAGCCAAACACCAAGTTCTGTTTAAACACAATGTTTCTTTTATTTATTTGATAGTAGTTTCAGGTTTTGACCATAATACAAGTGACCCCAATATTTCACCCTCATAAGAGATTCCTCAGGGAGATTGTGGCCCTCCTATGGTGTCAAAAAGACATATACATTGTTTTAATATTTCATATTCAATAGCACTTAGATGTCTAAGTGCACATTTAATTTCAGTTTTTCAGATTACTGTAGTAAAACCAAATGTATATGCTATATCATTGCTAACAAATGCATTGAATGGCTAGTTCTTACTTTTCAACTCCTTGGTTATAGCTTAAATCAAGTTCTGTCTCACATACTGTAGATATAAGTTTGTATTCCCTACATATGTAGAACAAACCTCTTAAGGATTGTCTTCAAAGATTATATACACATTTTCAGTAATCTATAATAGCACTACTCAGAGTAATATTGTCAAGAACAGTGATATCATGAGCAGTCAACGTATTAAAAAAAAAATGATACACCATGAATTTATGTGTACAAGCCTTTTTAGTACCTGAATCTTGTTGGCTGGAGTCATTTATATTTTCAACTCTGTATACTTTTACATGCATTATTTATACTTACTTCATAATCATTCCAACACTGGTAAAGCTTGCAAAAACTTAAGTTCCCAAATAGCATTAAATCACATTAGGTCTCTTGTAATAAAAAACAAAAGGCAGTCCCATGCGCTTTCTGTGCGAGTGCCTCATAATCTTATGCTGCCTTTACATTTCTTGGGAACACTACAGGCATGCTGGTAATGCTTTTAAGTGTAAACCTTATTTTCCAAATAGTATTAGATATTGTAATGTCCTTGTTTTTTTATGGGACGTTACGAACAATTACAGCCATAAATTTAAAACTTATTTCCTAAATGTCATGCTTCAAAAAATGAATACTGTGACTGTGTTTACCTAATAACACATCCAGTTAAAAAACTCACTCATTTACTCTTGTCTCCATGGCTGTTTCAGTCTACATATCTGTTGGAACAAATGGCAACATTTCTTGAAGAAACAAAAAGACAGTGAAACTTTTCCAACAGTGTATGTTTGAAAGAAAAACAATAATAAGTGATAGTCTCAAAAACTCATAGTGTTGTAGCACATTCTGCTTACTTCTCAGGCATTTACTAGAACATTGAGTGCTTGCTTGGCTGCTTTTTATGCTGTCAGTATTGGGGGGGTGCTTCTGTGCAAGCGGGAGGGGACACAAATCCTGCTGAGGGAAGCATGCAGGGTGTTCATTCTTGCACTCATTGTTACAGGCTTGCTCTCATACCCCATTCTAATACCATGTTGGGTACAATATAAAGATGCTGTGGCCACTGCTGTGACCAGTGTGTGACAGGGTTTGGTGGTGGGGTGGGGGGGACACAATAGAGGAGACCTTTGGGAGAGGCCTGATGCACATAAACATATTAGAAAGGATAACCTGCATTTTGTCTTTTGCTAATTTCTGCTCTTAGTGATTTCACTGCACACACCAGTAAAGGATTAATATGCTACCAACATACTTGCCAGTTTTGTTTCCCATTCATCCCCAGCAGGGGGTTAATGTTCCCAATGTGTATATCCAATACATCTCTCATTTCATTAGCTGTTTTTCCCCAATCTCCCCCTCTACTGGGTTTCAGTATAACTTATATTCTCCAAATCTTTAGGGATGCTGGTGTGTGTCCTGCTCTATTAAAATGTTCTGCTACAGATAAGTTTTCATTTATTTTCCTAATATTACTCCCTTGCTCCTCTACGCATGTTTTCAGAGGTCTAGAAGTCTTGCTTACATCTTGCTACGGGGCAACTCAGAAGATAGACTACATGGTCACTATTACAGACTATATAATGCTTAATTAATTACTTCTCGTCTGCCCATGGATGTTTAAAGAATTATTATGTTCATTGTGCATGAACATTTTGTTATAAGAATGTGTTTTCAGAGGTGTGACACGGTTCCATTATGCCATGGCGACAAGAAATTTGCCGACCGAGCAGGCCCACCAGCACAGCGGTAGCACTACTGCTCATGATGCCAGTGACCCACTTTTAGAACAAGACTGGGCAGCTGGATGGCCGGCCGGGGGAGAAGGCTTGAGTATCCCAGGGACTGCTTGCCTTCTTCAGGAGGAAGGGGGGACCAAGGCTTGGCGCTTGGCTGACCCCAGGTGGAGACTCGAGGTATGGCAAGCCCAGCCAGTAGCAAGGGGGCCATGTGGTGGATGTCGGCACTTTGCACCTTGACATCAGGGCACACACCACAAGGCAAGAAAAACACAAAAATCACCGGTGGCACCTCCTGTAGATGGAGCACCAGCCCCGATCCCCTATGCCTCCTGCTTACCTCCAAACTGGCATCCCAAGGAAACAAGAAGTACGGGGTGTAAGGGCCCCACCTCAACTCCACCTGGGGGGCGGAACCAAGGCTCCATGAGGGATGAACCACTGGGAAGGTCAGGTAGGACAGCGGGGAAGTAACAGGCAATGGTGACTCCCAAAGAGTGGAGTGCTGCAGGCCGGGGGGAGTATAAAGAGAAAGTTAAAAAAATAAAAAAAATAAATCTGTCAACCGTTGGCACAGCGACAGCACAATACTGCCAACTGGTGTTGTGCCATCGCTTGGGGAACAAGTGTTTTCTGTGGGGGGCTTTGTCCCCACACTCCTCATGTGGGGGGCTCTGCCCCCACACCACCTGCACTTTAGATTACTAACTCCAGTCAGAGTTAGTTCAGGGAGGGGGTGCAAACACCCTACATGCAACAGTGTCGGGAACGTGGAGACTATCACAGCGAACTGCCGAAAATGTCGCTGTGATAGTCTTTTCGGTATCTGTCCAGGAAGGGAACAAGTCTTTTGAGCAATTGGTTTAAATGCTTCATTGGCAAGCTTTTAAACTAGTCAAGGGGGGAGGCACTGATAAGCAGCAGGAAAATCCCAGCCTCTCCCTACAAAACAGGGTACTAAATGAGAAAAAGACCGAGATAGAAAGGTCAGTGGGGGATGCTGCAACAGAAGGTAAAGCCATCAAAAATGGAGAGCAATGAGTACCAATGCCCGTAGTCTGAGTAACAAGCTTCCTGAATTAGTGGCCTTGATGAAGGAGGAACATCTGGATATCGTGGAGCAGTCACAGAAACATGGTACACAAAACCATGACTGGGACGTAAACATAGCAGGATACACTATCTACAGGAGGGACAGGGAGGGTAAAGAGGAGGAGAAGTAGCTCTTTACATAAGGGAAGGAATCAAAGCAACAGAACAAAAGGGTAAACAGGGAGGAGGAGAAGAAGCACTGTGGGTAAATTTGGAGACAGGCAATGGCACCACAATCCGCACAGGGGTTAGATACAGGCCTCTTCAGGGGAGGAAATGGACAAGGAAATGATAGAAAGTATACTTAGAATGGCAGAAAAAGGGAGATATTGCTGATGGGTGATCTGAATATGCCAGATGTTAACTGGAGTGCAGTTGCAGCCACTTCGAAGAGTGGGGTTATTCTAGATCCCTACAGGGCATGTCTTAGACAACTAGTACTGGAGCCCACTCGAGAGAGAGCAATCTTAGACCTGGTTCTCTCAAATGGACATGGAGAGAGGATCACAGATGTAGAAGTTGGTAGCCATCTGGGAACTAGCGACCATCGAACAGTATGGTTCACAATAAACACAGTAATAGAGTCAAGCCATACAAAGGCAAAAGTACTGGACTTCAGGAGGGCTGACTTTGCCAAAATGGGTGAGTGCCTAAGGAATGCACTAGCAAATGGGCAGGAAGCAGGGGTGGAAGAACAATGAGGAATAATAAAAACTGCCATCACAGAGGTAACAAGCCTTTGTGTGAAGCAAATAAACAAAACGAAACGATGTAAGAAACCACTATGGTTCTCAAAGGAAGTGGCAGTGAAGGTTCAAGAGAAAAAGAAAGCATTCAGGAAGTACAAGGAATCACAGAAGGAGCAGGACAGAGAACTGTATCAGTTAAAGCAAAAGGAAGCTGGGAAGGCAGTCAGAACAACAAAGGGCCAAACCGAGGAAAAGATAGCCAACCCAGTTAAGAAGGGGGATAAAACCTTTTATAGGTACATCAGGGAGTGAAGGAAGACCAAGGGAGGGATAGTGAGACTGAATAAAAGGGAGGGAGAGTGGGCAGAGGGTGACTGTGAAAAGGCAGAGATACTAAACAAATATTTTTGCTCAATATTTACAAATGAAGAGGGGGAGGTACCTAAAACAAACAACTGAAACACTCTGGATACAGAAGTTGATACCAGCCCATTTACAGAAGAAAGGGTTCTGAAAGAACTCTTAAAACTGAAGGTGGACAAAGCAATGGGGCCTGATGGGATTCATCCCAGAATTCTAAAAGAACTAAGAGTAGAACTAGTGACACCACTGACTACCCTCTTTAACAAATCATGGGAGGATGGGGTGGTACCCGAGGACTGCAGGAGGGCAGATGTGATTCCCTTCACAAAAGTGGGAGCAAGGCAGAAGCAGGAAACTACAGACCTGTTAGTTTAACCTCAGTGATAGGGAAATGATGGAATCACTTCTGAAGGAAAGAATTGTCGAGTATCTAGAGGCCAGAGGGCACAGGACCCAAGGCAGCATGGATTCACAGTGGGAAGGTCATGCCAGACGAATCTGATAGATTTCTTTGACTGGGTGACCAAAGTAGTAGATCAGGGAGGGCTGTGGACATGGTCTACCTAGACTTTAGCAAGGCATTTGACACAGTCCCACACAAAAGATTAATATACAAGTTAGCCAGCCTGGGAGTGGGTCCCAAGATGACAGCCTGGGCAAAGAATTGGCTGGAGAATAGGACACAGAGAGTAATAGTAAATGGAGTCCACTCTGAAGAAAGTGGGGTTACTAGTGGGGCACATTAGGTTCAGTATTAGGACGTCCGTCCCTTCAATGTCTTTATAAGCGACATTACAGAGGACTGGAAGGAAAAGATGTCTCTTTGCAGATGACACAAAGATCTGCAGCAGAGTTGATGCACAAGATGGGGTGGAAAGGATGAGAAGGGACTTGGCAAGGTTAGAGGAATGGTCAGATGTATGGCAGCTTAGATTTAATGCTAAAGTGCAAGGTAATGCACCTGGGAAACAAAAACCAGGGAAGAGTACACAATGCGGGGTGAGATACTAACAACAACAAAAATGGAAAGGACCTGGGGTAGTCATATCAGATGACCTAAAGGTGGGCAAGCAATGTGAGAGGGCAGCAAGGAGGGCTGGGGGGATACTGGGATGCATAGGGAGAGGCATCACCAGTAGAAAACAGGAAGTTATTATCCCTCTGTACAGACAGCTGGTGAGACCCCATCTGGAGTACTCCGTGCAGTTCTGGAGACCCAATCTCCGCAAAGACATAGACAGGATGGAGGCTGTCCAGAGGAGGGCAACTAAAATGGTGCAGGGTCTGCACCGGAAGACATATGAAGAGAGACTTAAGGAGCTGAATATGTATAGCCTCGAGGAAAGGAGGGACATGATAGAAACTTTCAAGTACCTCAAGGGAATCAACAAAGTCCAAGAGGGTAGCATCTTTCAAAAAAAGAGGTGTGCAAGAACAAGGGGGCACAATTTGAAGATAGAAGTGGGGCGGCTCAGAGGTAATTTAAGGAAATATTTTTCACAGAGGGTTGTGGATGCATGGAGCGGCCTTCCGGAGGAGGTTGTGGAGTCAAAAACAGTGGTGGAATTCAAGCATGCATGGGACAGTCATAAGGCAATTCTAGGGGTTGGGGGTAGGAAGAAGTAGGCTGCTGGTTAACTAGGATCTGCAGCTTATCCATTAGGTAGGGAAACTGGCAGACTGGGTGGGCCAAGCGGTCCTTATCTGCCATCAAATTCTGTTTCTATGTTTCTATTCCCATCGCTGTGTGGTCGGTATACCACTGTGACACTGTCGGTCCAATGTAGAACAGTCTGCAAGGGCCATGTCAGTGCCACATCAATCATCAGCCAGTCTGATTATGACACTGGTCTGGCTTGCTGGGTGGAAACTTTGTGTACATGCATACAGAGAAGTCATGGCACTCACCTCAAGTCTGTGGATTACTCCAAAAAGACAATGAATCCTTGTTTTTCATTCACCATACAATCATTTGGCTTTTATTGGTAAAGTGCACCATGCAGCTTACAACAGTGGCCACCCAAGTGGGGGAGCAGCCAAAACAGACCTAACGTTTCACCAGCAAACCTGGCTTTTTCAAAGGTGGTGCCCCCTATGTTTCAGACACTTATATAGCATAAAGTCACATGGTAAAGTGCATTATGTTTAAAAATTTTAAATGACATACAGTGCTGATGAAGCGCAATAGTAACATAAAAAGTGCAAACCAATTAAAATGTTTCATTATAGCCATGCCAAAGCCACAGTATAAATTGGCGTAACTGAGGGTAAAGCTTTCCCCCATCACCGTGCCTTTTTCTTGATGAAAAAACTTCCCCATAAAAGCAAAGTAATTCCCTTCCAAAACTATTCTGGCCATCTCTAAAAGGTAGGTCTGTACAGGGTTTTACCTCTGCTCCTCTTTTACTGAGGAAATACCTAATGGCTTTAAGTCCCCCTTGGTGGGGTATGTTCATGTAGAGGGACCCCACATCAAGAGTAACCAACATGGGCTGGCCCAGTGGCACTGAGGGTTGAAGCGCTGGACACCACACCTCACACCATGCTGGCAACTTGGGTTTGGACATGAGCCTGGGTTGGCAGGGCTTGGCAGGGGAGGGATAGGATCAAGCATCCGGAGGACTGTTCTCCTATCCCAAGGGGGGGTTGAGGGCTCTCACCACTCTGCAGCAGCCCCTGGTGATGATCGGAGGCACTGTCAGAGTCAGTGCAATCGGGGTGGAGCGCAGTGGAAGTCAGCATGCCATGCCTCAGATGTCATTGCATGTCTGCACTCCAAGGGGATCTAAGGAGGAAAAATGGCAGCCTTGGCAGTGGCAGCTTTATGGCCACAACTTTCTTGCCCAGCGGGGCCCGTAGTGCATGGTCACACACCAGTATTGGTTCTCAGCCTGGTGCGGGGAGTAGGGGAGGTCCCTTTCGAAGATACAGCATCATATATCAGCCAGTGTGTGGACATACCTCCGGGGTTGTTTGGGGGAAGTGGAGCGGTGGCTGGATGATTGCAGGTCAGGCTCTAGGAGGAGGAAAAAGAGAAATATGGTTAAAAAAAAAAAGAATAACCAACATGGAGTCCCCCTCCACTTCTATACCATCCTGATATGTGTTGTACTATAGTACTCCTCAATTAATAACAAATGGATCAAAAGATTTGTATATGTTTTCAGAGGCATTAGAGATTATATAAAGTAAATTGGGTCAGAAAATGGCCCCCATTATAGAAACAGGCTTTTCATGCACTGTTAAAGCACTTTTTGTGGTATGATGACTTATGTGGTAACACAAATGAAATAATGTGGCTTTAGCATGGTTATAATGAAACATTTTAATTGGTTTGCACTTTCTATTTTAGTATTGTACTTTGTCAGCACTGTATGTCAATTACAATTTTTAAACATAATGCACTTTACCATGTGACTTTATGCTATGTAAGTGTCTGAAACATAGGAGGCACCACCTTTGAAAAAGCCAGGTTTGCTGGTGAAATGTTAGGTCTGTTTCGGCTGCTCCCCACTTGGGTGGCCACCATTGTAAGCTGCACGCTGCACTTTACCAGTAAAAGTCAAATGAATGTATGGAAAATGGAAAACAAGGATTCAGTGTCTTTTTGGAGCAATCCACAGACTTCAAGTGAGTGCCGTAACTTCTCTGTATGCATATGAACTGTATCACTGAGCATCGAGCCTCCTTTAAGCGGCTCTGTTGTAATTTGAAGGAAACTTTATGCATTTCAAAGGAAAGCGCCAACCCAATCATAGGTTGGTTCTTTCCTTTGATCTACACCACTCAGCAAGCATAACTTATCTGTCATGATCAGCCTGCTGAGGAATGTCAAACATCCAGGAAGAGCCCCGTGCTCTTGCAGATGCCAGCTGTAACAAAGAAAACCATCCATCGATGTCTGTTACTGGCAGCCCGTAACTGCCCCCCCACCCGACCCTCCCTCTCAGCACCTACCACCCCACCCCACCCCTGTAACCACTAGCCCACATAGCCTCTATAAGTTACAAAATGAGTAGAATCACAACCCTACTGAATGTCAGATGTAATACTTCAGCTGCACTATTTTATTGCTCCAAACAGTAAACTTTCATATGCTAGTTTTTCATATGAGACTTGCTGTGGAATACCTTCTTTCAAAATGCGCTCTCAATTAAAAATGAAAAGGTACACTAATGTTATAGTACATGATTTTGAATTCTTGTGTGACTGATTCAAATGTTCCTATAAAAATATATTTGCATTTCATAATATGCTAGCCTGCATCATGGGTGTCGGCAGGTATACTCACTGTACTCTACTAAGCACAGTAAAATCTAGAAAATCCAGGGGCAAAATGAGACTCAGGCCAGGGCAACAAACACAAACAGATCCTGTTACACCTGAAAAATATTTTTTTCCCTCCTTGGATGTTCCAGTGTGAGTTTGTGAGTGATCTTTGGAAGATATGTGTAATTAAAAGCCAGTCAACCTCTGTCTGATTGGTAGTGTGTGTGTGTGTGTGTGTGTGTGTGTGTGTGTGTGTGTGTGTGCTGGATTAAATAAAATATTGTGAATCTATTTGAATCATTGGCTTACTACCTATTGTTGACTGAAACTGGGGTGGGGAAATGTTTGCGTGAAGGGTCAGCACATCTTTTGGTTTGTGTTTATGGGGGGGCAACAGTCCCATTACCTCTCGAGTACAAGTCATTGTTTTCTAATGGATCTTTACGGTGATTTGCGGGATATTCTTCTTACCTTGGAAAGACATGCTAGCTAGTCAAAGAAATGTAAGCAATTACTTTGATCTGTTAATTACAAATATTTTTTATAATGCACAATAGGGCCTTAATCAAAATAGGTAAAATGGTGATCGTGTGTTTTATGCCTTTTTCCTCACACCGTGGCAGTAATGTTTTCCTTCCTTTTGCTGGAGAGTGTCGGCTCTGTAGCTCCCCCTCTCCAGCTATAGTAACATAAAAAGTGCAAACCAATTAAAGTTATAGCCTGACCCTGACTGCCAGCTATCTGATTAAAATTCCTTGCGATCAACCAGCTGGAAACACACACACACGCACTCACGCACACACACACACTCACACACTCTTAGTCTCTCTCTCTCTCTGTCTCATACTAACACAAACACACACACTAACACATAGACACACACACTTTTTTTAATACCATTTGGTACCTGGCACCTGCACGCGACCTTGCAGCTGACTCGGTTTTCCAGCAGTGCTCCTCTTCACACTCCCAGTCTTCAGGGCAGGCAGCGAGAACTGGGAACCCATAAAAGAAAAAAAAAAACAGTAATGACTCAGTCAAGGTCCTTAGGGCAAGCAGCAAGGACCAGGAAACTGGGAACAAAAAAAAACAGAATAGAAGTGGGTTGTCAAATTTTGCTTGTGATCTGTTTGTAAAGTCTGTCTTACAGAGCAATCTGCACCTAGACCCTGTACAACAGCAATACCAGCAGTGGTGGGTTAAAGGTGGATTTGTAACTTAAGTCTCCTTAACTTTCTTTTTATAGGGATCTTTTGTTCTACCTCCTCTGGAAATTGTATTTCAGCCTTAAATTTCTAAAACATATATGCAGATCACACACAGATTTCTAAAAAAATCTATGCAGATCACACATAGTTTGAAATTTGTTGACTTTAGTTGTGGGTGTGAAAGAGAGACCCTTACTCACCACTGTCATTCCTGTATCTGTCAAAATCTTATTGTTCAAGTTAAAGATAGAAATAACATCTGCTACCTGCCTCTGTTCCCCATCCCTCTCCTCCTTTCCTTCTGTTTCTTCCTCCTGTCCTCCTCCTCCTCCTCAACCTGCCAGTGGTGGTTCTCCCTGGTAGTACCTGGGTGGGGGTCTTGTTTAATACCTGTTCTTTAGAAGGTATGGTTCTCTTTGTGGATACTAATCCCATGGAGCCCTTTACTGTCTCTCTTCTAAAAAAAGGCTGTGCTTGATCTTGTCTTGGTTCTGCTCTGGAAGACTCTTTGTGAAGGAGCAGTGTAGCTAGCTGCACTATCTCAGTCTGTACTAAGCCGGCCCAGTGGCACAGAGGGTTGAGGTGCTGGATGTCACACCTAGCGCCATGCCAGTGACCCAGGTTCGGGAACAAGCCTGGGTTGTTGGAGGTCGTCGGGGGGGAGGATGTGAGTGGCTGCTGACTGGAACTCTCAACCTCAGGAGGGAGTATCCCACTTCCTTGGAGCATGGCCACCCCCTGGTGGAGGCCAGAGTGGAGGCGTTGCTCCAAGGAGTGATGGCACTAGGCTGAGGGAGGGTGGAAGAGGCTGGTACTGGAGCTGCAGAGTGCATGTGTGTCTCCATACACATGCGTCACAGCTTCAGAAGTGTCGGGGTTAGGGCACTTTGGGGAGAAAACAGAGGAAAAATGGGGTCCACCCAAGGATGATGCCTCTGGGCCATACTCTGGGGTTCTGCCAGGGTGCACAAGGTGCTACAAGCCCCCGAAAGACCCCGGGTTCCGGTAGGTTGGCTGACAACCTGGGAACCTGCCGCAGGAGGATAAATACAATTGAAAAAAAAGTCTGTACTTCTTGTCTCCTCCTAAATGGCACATTCACTCTCCAATTATACACTCTATTCTAGCTGTAGTCTTTGGTGTCCCTTCTAAATCTCTGTAACTTTGTTTTCTTAATGTAATCCTTAGGCTCAACAAGCTTCTTTCTACTTTTTTCTAGGGTAGACTTAAAAACCTCTTCCTTAGTTTTCTGTTTAAGTTGCTGCTGAATCATTTTCATTTCCTCTGCTAGCTTACTCCTGTCTTCTAAAACAGCCTCAATAAGTGCATACATGAAGTCATTGCTACACTTATTTTTGATACCATCCCATCTGTCAGTTAACTTTTTAGATTCAATGCCTAGATTGGGGTTAATCAGAACCCGAAGACCCCTAGAGATTCTTTTGTATTGTAGATATTCACCTAAAGTCAGAATGTGACACTCTTTTTTTCTTAATATTTTCAAGTTTGTATTTCAGACCTGTCTCTGTTACTCTTACACCTAATGTTTCATTTGTACCCCTTAGGGCTTCTACCAGTTTCTTTTGTTCATTTTCTATAAAGTTACATATTGTTTGTCTAGTCTCTAGAGTTGTCCCTGGCATACGTCAAAATGAATGAACATAGCTCCTCTCATTTCCCCCTTTCTCAAAGCACCCGGGCAGGGTTGTCCTCTCTCCACAGTATTATTTGTGTTGTACTCGGGACCCCTAGTGCAGCCAATATGACAGGATGACTAAATTCACGGACTGAGCTTGGCTGGCCGACAACAGAAATTTGCCCTCTATGATGATGACCTGCTTATTTATATGACCACTCCCGGGTTGCACCTGGAAATGAGCCTCGGGTCAGTGTGCCTTTCCCGGTCACCAATTTTAAATAAATAAATAAATACTCCTTACCTCAGTTATGGGACATTCTCAACCAATTCGGGCATATTGCTGGCTATAAAATGAATCTCACAAAAACAGAGGCCCTTTACCTTCTATAGTTTCATAGTCTGATACGAGTTCTGTGAACAATTTGTCCTTTGTGGACTCTCCACCTGTTACTCCTATAGGTGGAACATATATTTTTTCCCCCATATAGTGATCTAATCTGTTTTTAAATTCCTTAATATTGCTACTTTCAACTACATATGGTGGTAGTATGTTCCAATCTTGTATAATCCTTTGTGTAAAAAAAATCACATCTTTTCTTCATTTTACTAATGTCATCATCTAATCTAAATCCATGAGATCTTGTTCTTTTATTTATTTCCTGCCTTCTACTAATACCAATGCTTTCCAACAAGTACTCGTCATGTATAATTCAAGTTCAAGTTTATTGCAGGAAAGACTCCATTGAGCAAGCTTATCACAAGGAGGTCCTGAGGCACATACACATACAGTTCGCAATTACATAGACAGGAGATATAAAATGTAGAACAACAAAGAAAAAAAAATATAACACAAGAGGTATACACAATAGAAGTCCTTATGCTATATATGCAGTACATTCCAGCTTTAACCTTGCCCTAGCATAGCTCTAAATATAAGTCACAAGTCACCTCTAAGTTGTCTGTAATCTGCTGAATATAGGCCTAAAACTTTTAATCTGTTATTATATGAAAATTCTCGTAGCCCCCTTATTTTTTTAGTTTGTTTTCTTTCAACTCCCTCTTTTAGCTTCTTACCGTTAGCTGTATTTGCCACTGACAACTGGGAGCAGTAGTCCATATGTGGTCTTACCAAAGTTGTATATAGGGGTATCATAACTTTAGATTCCCTACTCTTTATATTAGATAAAATACATCCCAATAGTTTGCAACATTTTTTAACAATTATACTAGCATGAATATCTGTTGTTAATTTGTTTGTCATTACTATCCCCAGGTCTCTTTCTTCAGTAGTGACTTCTATTTCCTGATTGTCTATGTAATATCTGTACATAAGATTTCTAGCACCAAAATGTATTACTTTGCATTTGGAAATGTTGAACTGCATTTGATTTTCCTTAGTCCAAACAGAGAGTTTGTCAAGATTATCCTGAAGTTTTTGTCCATCTTGAGTAGATTGTACCAATGCTCCTAATTTGCAATCATCTGCATATTTATTTAACCAAGCATTGTTTGTCATCTGTAGAGTACTGACCAAGATGTTAAACAATGTGGGACCCAAAACTGATCCCTGAGGAACTCCGCTGGTCACCCCTCCCCACTCTGAGCAAAAACCCCTAATCACAACTCTCTGTGTCCTGTTTTCTAACCATGATATTATCCAATTTATAATGTCATTATCCAACTTAATCTTATACAGATGTTCACTCAGTTTTTTATGAGATACTTTGTCAAATGCTTTTGCAAAGTCTAAGTATATGACATCCACAGGTACCCCTTGTTCCAGTGCTGCACTAACTGGTTCGAAAAAAGATATCAAGATAGTAAGACATGATCTCCCTTTAGTGAACCCATGTTGAGAGACATCTGTTATTCCTTCATTTGCCAAATGGTCCAGGATTCTGTTTTGTATTACTCTTTCTAGTATTTTTTCTAGCACTGAAGTCAGGCTCATGGGCCTATCATTTTTAACTTCCAATCTACTTCCTATTTTATGTATCAGAGTTATAAATGCTTTTTTTCCATTCTGGGAGTACTTTTTCACTTAGTATTGATAAACTAAAAAGGTGCGTGAGTGGTCCCACAAGTTCAGGTAACAATTCCTTTAGAACCCCAGGTGTTATTCTGTCTGGGCCAGTTGATCCATTGGGTTTAAGCCCATTAATAATGGTTTTAATTTCTGTTTCTGTAATAAGTGTACAAATGTCAGTTAAAGTATTTATGGGTTTCTGTATTATCTCTTTGGTTCATGCACTGCTAAAAAATAAGTATTTAATTCAGTAGTTATATCTACTTCCTCAGTAAATGTACCTTTATCTGTAATTATTGGTCCTATCCCATTATGTTTCTCTCGTACAGTCCCAGTATAACTGTAAAATTGTTTTTTTTATCCTTAACCTTGTCAATTAGTTTTAATTCCATATTGCTTTTGGATTTTCTAATCCTACTTTTTAATTGTTTATCACAAAGTTTTAGTTTTAGTTTTAAACAGTCAGTTAGATTTTTCTTAAATTTTTTAAAAATCCTTTTTTTCTTTTTAATTAATTTCATTATATTCCTATTCCACCAGGGGGGTTGGCTTTTATTGTTATTATATTTGTTGATATTTGTGACCCATGTATTTATAGAGTAATCCAATATGTGTATAGTTCTATTCCATGTATTATTAAGATATATGTTTTGAAAGTCCTTTTGCCAATCCCAACTTGTTAAATATTGCTTTATTTTCTTATAGTTAGCTTTTCTATAGTTTTTAAAAATTGCATTCCCTTTTGTTACTGTAAGATCTGATCGGTAGTTGAATCCTATAATTAAATGATCACTATTTCCAAGAGGTGGCATTGTTTTAATACCATAAATATTGTTACTTCCATTTGTTAGATCTAGTATGTTAGTCCCCCCCTTGTGAGTTGACTCACTAATTGATCTAAACTGCTATATATAATGTAGTCTATGAATCTATTTTCTAAATTATTATTTCCTTCCAGAGTATCCCATTTTATGTTTTGGAAAATTGAAATCTCCCATTATTATTGTATCCTGGGTTATTATCTGTTTTTCCATATAATTTATAAGTTGTTTGCTTTCTTCTTTGTCCATACAAGGAGCCTTATATCCTAGTCCTAATGTTAAGGTTTTATTTATTAATTTTATTTGAGCCCAAACAAATTCATATATTTCCCCAGGTTTTAAGAGCTCACAAGGTTTTAGTTTTTCTTTTATGTATAACACTACTCCTCCACCTCATCTGTCATTCCTATTTTTCTGTATATTAATGCACCCAGGTATGTTCATATTCCAGTCTGTATCATTATACTAGGACTCTGTGACCCCTGCTATATCAATATTATTATTATCCAGTATATAGATAAGTTCATCGATCTTGTTTCTTAGACTTCTTGCCTTTAGTAAAATTATTTTTAGATCGGCAGTTTCTTTATGCCTCACATGTCCTGGTACAACAATTTCTATATACCCCTGCAGAGAAAATCAGGTGGTCATTTAAATTTAACTGGAACATGGGATTTCTTAAGTATCTAGGTGTTCATATTTCTGAGAACTTTGATTCTTTTAATCCTCTTAACTATGACCCCTTGACCCTCACTATACAAGTAGATATAAGGTGATGACAAACTATTAATCTCACCTTTATACACAAAACTGACTTGATCAGAATGAATGTTCTGCTGAGAATTTTATATCTCCCTCAAATACTTCCAATCTCCTCATCTGCCTGACAGTTTAGAACTGGGATTGAATGATTTCCCAATATCTCTGGGGAAAACAAAAACCCAGAGTTAAATATAATACCCTACAACTTCCGAAATCAAAGGGAAGTCTGGCATTAATTAAAGATTATATCATCAAGCAGCTCAGATCTGCATAGTCTTATACTGGTTGTCCCCCTCATATGAGGTACTCTGGAAAACAACTGAAACCATTCAAGAGGACTTGTTCCCACTCACACAATTGTTTTTATATCTTTCAGACTCCCCCTTCATGCAAAAACCCATTTATGAATACTATGCTTAAAATGTGCCACAAAATTCTCAAACACCCCCTACTTCAACCATCCCAGTACCAGATTACCCCATTTGTAGGAGGCCCTTTTTCTCTCCCAGCTATTTTTGACCATACTTACTAATGGTGGGAGAAGAGAAGCTTCTTTCTTCCTGCCCATTGCCAGTGCACAGAAACCACTGAAGAATTCCCTGTTCTGGCAAACAGATTTAACCTCTGACAATCTGATTTTTTCCATTATCTGCAGCTCAAATCATATACACAACAAAGTCAAAACCTACTCCTAAAGATCATCCTACTGCCCCCGATTTCCTTAATCCTACAATCACCTTGAGGCCAATCAAATCTTTAGTTTCCCATTCGACCAACTACATAAGATTATGTAGTGAACAGTATTTAGCCATTGAAATCCCTCCACTTCAATGGGATAAATATGATACTCCCACAAACTCACCTCTTTATATATCTGGAAAGAATTTTCATGAAAAGGGATTATACACTATTTTTGCACCTCTGTGCAACATGTAACCACTCCAGTCCCCTGGGGTTACTAGAATCCCATCACAGTTAGCCTTAGGAAGGTACTGGGAAGCTGTGTAGGGAGCTTATTAGAAGCTCATTACAAGATGACATCACTGCCTGATCATCTAGCTTGAGCGGGGAATGGATTATGTCATTTAGAACTCCCACAGCAGCTGAGCCACAATGGAATCAGCAGCCTACAGCAGTTTAGAATGTTCAGACAGTGGAGCAGTGAGTACAATGTGGGAGCTCTAACAGAGAGGAGCTCTTAATAGAGATGTCTGCTGGACAGTCCAGTGGCTGACTGGGTGAAGGACCTCTGTCCAGTATTTCTCACCCTAGTGAGTCAGACAGCAGTAGTGCCATCTGAAGTGGTGGAAACCATTGATTCCAGGACACAGGAGTGTCATTTTTCCTGAGGGGAAAGAGAGTGAGATTGCAGTTCAGTGGAACCAAGGGGTAATCCCCTGAAGATCCTGAAGTGAGTCAGCTGCCCAGAGAAAAAGTGTGCAGACTGAAGCTGTGACAAAGCTACCTGGGAAGGGAAGAGGATGTTTTCCTTCAAGCTTTCCATGTCTGTATCAGAGGGACAAACAAAGCCATGAGTACAGATTCATGGAACTGTTCTTGGGGGCTGGTCTGAGGTGTATGTGCCTAGAGATAAGGTTAGAGTACACCTGTCAGGGCCACTGTTTTAACACAAGAATGTGCTGAATGTTTCAAGTTAAGATTGGGAGTCCTTTTGTAATCCAAGTGTATTGAGAGGATCCATTTCACCACAAACATGTGCTGAGTATTTCAAGTTAAAGTATGGGATTTCTTTGCAATCCAGGTGTATTGGAGGCTCCATGTGGTGTAACCCAGAAGGACTGTCAGAGAATGGGAATGGGGTAGGGTTGGGTATAACCCCAGTTTGATTCCCTGGTCAGTGCTAACTGGTTCACATATGGGCACCAGGTTAAACTGGCCATGTTAATGTATGTCATCACTCCAGGGAAAATGTTTTTAAAGTGTGTGGCAACTACCTCAGTATACACTTGTTTCGAAAAGTAAGGTCCAGGGATTCCTAGTACAGAAGGATGGACTATTCGAAATGTGTATGAGGAAAAGTTTGCTCTAACGTGCCCTAACAGTTGTTGTTCTGGAAAAGAAATGCCATGATCATGTGTGTACAGTACCAAACTTGGGGGACTACCCTGTCCTGAATTTGTTTCCAACTTGTCAGAATAAAGTCATACTGCACAATCCCATTTCCTGATTGGACATTAGATCTCTGCTTCTAGGTGAAACATTATTGGGGTTCCTACTGATAGATTTGGACCTAGCATATGCCTAGCACCTCCCCCCAGAACCTGGAGTAAATATAAATGTTCAGTTTGTACACTAACCCCCAATCCCTTTAGACTGCTGAGCCAGGTATTCACCTCAATACTAGAGGTGATGCCTATTGTTATGCCAGCCTGTTTCCTGTTGCCTTGCCTGTGGTACAAGTTAAGGGGTGGTTCCAGTTGCAAGATGCTGCTCTTGGCCGGGGCATGGGTTGCAAAACATGGGGGTTCATCTGGGATCTCAGGTGAGAGGATGCTGAGGGTATGATTAGGGTCTTTTTCTGTCTGGTGGCAGTGCACCATAACAGAAATAGTTGCCAAAGTAAAGTCTTACCATGGACAGTTGAATTGTGCCAAGGAAAAGTAAAATGTTGTGCCAAGGAAAGTGCCATGAGAAAGGATTTTGTTGCCTGTGTTTTCTGTAGAACATGTGCTGAATGTGCTTAGAACCTGTGCTTAAAATAGACTGTAAATTTAGTAATGTGTGCCCTTGCCATACAAAGTACTTAAAAAAACTGACAAAAAAGTCAAAATGCCAAAGCGGAAAGTATTTGAGAACTTAAAAAACATTATTGCCTAAGTGCCTAGAAAGTTTCAAATGCTTGTAGTGAAAATTGGAGGAGTCACTAGCGAAAATGTACACAAAACTGTGCCAAAATGCCCAAAAAGCACTCTTGTCATTGAAATTTCAAACCATGGGAAAAAAATGTTAGCTTGCAGTTTGAACTTGCCTGCTAGATGATCGTTGTGAGAAAGAGAGAGAGAGAGAGAGAGAGCTCATTTGCATGGTGTTGTGTGATTGATCAAACCAGCCAAGTCCCACCCACTGCCTGGAGTCTCTGAGTCAGAGGAGTGGTCAAGGAGGAGAGCGTGGAGTGTGCAAGCAGTGTGCGAGCAGAAGAAAACCATCACAAAGGAGAGGAAGCTTTTTTTTTTAACTTTCTTTATTTATAGTTTTGGTTCAACATACAAAACATTTAGACAAAAAACAATCAGACATTTCACATTTGATTCAATGCAATGTCTTAACTGTTAACTGGAGTACCTTTGCTGCAGGCACATCCAAGAGTAGGGTCATTCTTGATGCCCTACAGGGGGCATGCCTCAGACAGCTAGTGTTGGAACCCACTCGGGAGGGAGCAATCTTAGACCTGGTACTCTCAAATGGGGAAGGAGAAAGGATCTCAGATTTAGAAGTGGGTAGCCATCTGGGAACAAGTGACCACCAAACAGTGTGGTTCACAATAAACACAGCCATAGAGTCAAGCCATACAAAAACAAGAGTATTGGACTTTAGGACGGCTGACTTTGGGAAAATGAGAGAGTGCCTTAAAAAAGCACTAGAAAATGGTCAAGAAGGAGGGGTGGAGGAACAATGGGGAATAATCTGAACAGCCATCGCAGAAGCAACAAGCCTTTATGTGAAGCAAATCAATGAAACAAAATGAAGGAAAAAACCACTATTGTTCTCAAAAGAGGTGGCAGGGACAGTTAAGGAGAAAGGGATGGCATTCAGGAAATATAAGAAAACACAGAAGGAGCAGGACAGAGAACTTTATCAGTTAAAGCAGAAGGAGGCAGTGAAGGCAGTCAGAATAGCAAAGGCACAAACTGAGGAAAAGATAGCCAACTCTGTTAAGAAGGGGATAAAACCTTTTATAGGTACATTAGGGAGCGAAGAAAGACCAAGGGAGGGATATAGAGACTTAATAAAGGGGAGGAAATGTGGCAGAGGGTGACAGTGAAAAAGCAGGGATACTGAATGAATATTTCTGTTCAGTATTCACAACAGATGAGGAGGGGGAGGTGCCTAAACCAAACAAGGGAGAAACTCTGAATAGGGGGTCGATACCAGTCCATTCACAGAAGAAAGGGTTTTGAAAGAACTCTTGATACTAAGGGTGGACAAAGCAATGGGGCCTGATGGGATTCACCCAAGAATACTAAAAGAACTAAAGGTAGAATTAGTAACGCCACTGACTATTCTCTTTAACAAATCATGGGAGGATGGAGTGATACCTGCGGACTAGAGGAGGGCAAATGTGATTCCACTTCACAAAAGTGGGAGCAGGGCAGAGGCAGGAAACTACAGACCAGTTAGTTTGACTTCAGTGGTAGGGAAAATGATGGAATCACTTCTGAAGGAAAGAATTGTTGAGTACCTAGAGGCCAGTGGGGCACAGGAACCAAGGCAGCATGGTTTTACAGCAGGAAGGTCATGTCAGATGAACCTAATAGATTTCTTTGACTGGATAACCAAAGTAGTAGACCAGGGAGGGGTTGTGGATATGGCCTACCTAGATTTTAGCAAGGCATTCGACACAGTCTCACACAAAAGATTAATATACAAGTTAACCAGCCTTGGAGTGGGTCTCAAGGTGGTAGCCTGGATAAAAAACTGGCTGGACAACAGGACTCAAAAGGTGATAGTAAACAGGGTCCACATTGAAGAAATGAGGGTAACTAGCGGGGTACCGCAGGGTTCAGTACTGGGACCGGTCCTCTTTAATATCTTTATAAGTGACATTGGAGAGCACCTGAAAGGAAAGGTACAGTATGCCTCTTTGCAGATGATACAAAGATCTGCAACAGGGATGATACACAAGGTGGGGTGGAAAGAATGAAAAGGGACTTGGCAAGGTTGGAGGAATGGTCAAATACGTGGCAGCTCAGATTCAATGCAAAGAAGTGCAAGGTAATGCATCTGGGAAACAAAAACCTTGGGGAAGAGTACACAATGGGGTGTGATTTAATAACATCAACAAAAATCAAAAGAGACCTAGGAGTAATTATATCAGATGACCTAAAGGTGGGCAAGCAATGTGAGAAGACAGTAAGGAGGGCTGAGGGGATACTGGGATGCATAGAGAGAGGCATCAACAGTAGAAAACAGCAAGTTGTTATCCCTCTCTACAGACATTTAGCAAGACCCCATCTGGAGTACTGTGTGGAATTCTGGAGGCCCCATCTCCTCAAAGACATAGACAGAGTGGAGGCTGTTCAGAGGAGGGCAACCAAAATGGTGCAAGGTCTGCACCAGAAGACATACGAGAAGAAACTAAAGCAGCTTAATATGTATACCCTTGAGGAAAGGAGGGAGACGGGGACATGATAGAAACTTTCAAGTATCTCAAGGGAATTAACAAGGTACAAGAGGGTAGTATCTTTCAGAAGAAGAGATGTGCAAGAACAAGGGGACACAATTTGAAGATAGAGGGGGGACGGCTCAGAGGTAATGTTAGAAAGTATTTTTTCACAGAGAGAGTTATGGATGCGTGGAACAGCCTTCCTGAGGAGGTTGTGGAGTCAGGAACAGTGGGAAAATTCAAGAATGCATGGGACAGGCATAAGGTAATTCTAGTGGGGGGCAGGAGGAAGTAAGCTGTTGATTAACTAGAATCTGCAGTTTATCCATCAGGTAGGGAAATGGACAAACTGGGTGGGTCAAGCAGTCCTTATCTGCCGTCAAATTCTATATTTCTATGTAATATCAGGCAGATTGCATTTGATCCATTCCATAACAGCTCTGTGAAAAGTGGGGTACACAAGGAGAACACCAAGCAGGAGACATATATTCCTACTATTTCATAATTCTAAATTCTGGAATATAGCTTTCACAGGGTTTTGTGAGCTTTGTGATAAGAGAGACAAAACCTCTATCTTGTTCATCAAAGAGTAAGACATTATAAAGATTCTTTGCCTCCTACTTATTCCTCTGACATGCAATATACTCCATGTTTGGGAAACTACTATAATACATTTTAAAAGTACCCTATCAAGGGATAAAGTCCAGCCTCACCTCAGCCATATACAGAACCCAGCGTCTTCATAAGATCTCAAACTGTGACAATGTTCTTATTAATGGTCACTGTTAAGGCTTCCATTCTGTATATAGTTATCATAAGATCTTGCCACATATGCAAAGTGATAATCATTGGGGATAGCCAGTTTTTTGTTATTACCTTTTGGGCTGCCAAATAGGAGATTTTTAAAAACGTATTTGTAATAGAATTTCTATACTCCTTTGGTAGATGCAGAACAAAATAACACAAAAAGGTAATATGCAGGCTAGTATCTATTATTGTCTGTAGGGCCTGTTGCAAGTCCCGGAAAAAGGAAGCTAGTGCAGGGCATCCCCATATTATATGCGCCAGTGCTACTGGTGAGTACCCACACAATTTCTCCAACAAGTTGGAGAACTGACTCCTTGGTATTTCACTTGAATTGCTGGAGTCTGGAAATATCTAATGAATACTTTCCAGGAAAACTCCTGTCAGCTAATTGCTGAGAAGCCCCAGTGTATCCTCTTTTGTGTCCAGGACCATAGCTCTTCTGTGATCTGGGTCCCCAGGTCACGTTCCCATGCATTTTTGACAGAGAAGGAGGTATTCCCCTTCCAAGAGAGTACAGCTTGATATAAAATAGAGATAATGTGGGTTGCAGGGGGACTACCCTCTATTGCCATCTTACGTACATGTGCAATCTGAGGAGGAGGTGAATCCTCAATATTCAGATGAGCTAAGAGGTCTCTTACATAATTTCTAATTTGAAAATATCTAAACCTATCTTGCCAAGATATTCCATATTTATTAACTAAGGTGTGAAATGCCTGAATCTCATTTTCTTCTAAAAAATGGCAAATAAGGTGTAGATTCTTTGCCTCCCATTTTTTGAAACTCGCATCCCATTTAGCAGGGAGAAAGGTATCCAGATATGGGACTGAGAGCAGAAGATTTCTCCACTCTCTAGCCTTTTTGTCCGCCAGGATTCCATACCAAGTATTCAAGGCTGGAATTGTGTATGGGTTACCATCCTGGTGTGTGGGGTAGTCTCTCTCTCTCTCTCTGCCTAAGGAGGGTATAATTCAGATTTCCAAGGGCCCCTTCCCGTAGTTCCAGTGTTTTCCACTTAGCCAAATAAGCCTGGTTCAGCCAGTACAGGACTGTCCGTAGCTGGGCTGCTCGATGATATCGTTTAAAATTTGGAAGAGATAAACCACCCTCCCTCCCTCTTTGGAATCTGCAGAACCAAAAGGCGAACTCTCGGTTTCTGAGACCCCCATATAAAGCGGGAAATCCCTCTATTGAGTGCGTTGAAATATTAATCTGGGATGAGGATGGGGATTGTCTGGACTAAGTATAAAAACTTCGGGAGGATTACCATTCTTATTGCCTCTACTCTCTGCACCAGGGGAATAGGAACAGGGGCCCATCGGTTTAATTCCATTTTGATGGGTTTTTTTTTAAATTGAGGTAAAATTAAGGGAAAACAGTTGATCTGCCTGAAGACCCAATTGAACCCCCAGATATTTAATATGGGTAAGATTCCATTTAAAAGGGAAATTCTTTAGAGTCTTTTCTGAGGGTTCATATTGAATTTTTAAAACCTCAGTTTTGACTGAATTCACTTTATATCCGGCTAAGAGGCCAAATTCTGTCAAGCGAGTCCAAAAGGGCTCCAATGACTGCTCTGGATTTTGTAAATAAATTAACAGATCATCTGCATATAAAGCTAATTTATGTGTTTCTCCACCCATTTCCCACCTCTGTATTGTCTCATCATGTCATATTGCCTGACCTAATGGCTCAAGGTATAGGGCAAAAAGAAGATGGGATAGGGGCAAACCTGTCTGGTACCTTGGTGCAGGTATATTGGGGGGGATATTCTGCCGTTTATTTTAACATAGGCCTTATGATTAGTGTAAATATTAGTTATGCTTTTAATGAAGGATTCTGAGAATCCAAAACTCTTCAAAGTCAAACCCATGAACTCCCATGCTACCCGGTCAAGGGCTTTCTCAGCATCCAAACTCAAAAGCATGAAAGGTGCCTCCAACCGGGCAGCATGGTGTAGAATATGCAGTGATATTTTGATATTGTCCTGGGTCTGTCTACCCAGGACAAACCCAGTTTGATCATAATTAATTAATCTGGGGAGTACCATCTCCAAACGCTTTGCCAGTATGGAGGCATACAGTTTATAGGCAATGTTAAGGACAGATATAGGGCGGAAGGAGCCACAGCATGTGACATCCCTCCCCAGTTTGGGAATACTTGAAATGACTGTGTAATTCCAGGTGTCAGGAAACGCCTCCCCGATTGTGCCTCTCTACATGCCGTCATCAGAAGTTCTCTAAGTTCAGTTGTAAAAAACGTAAAAAAATTCTGGGGTGTACCCATCTGAACCAGGGGACTTTTTTTTATTTTTAATCTTTTAAAGGTGAATTCCAGTTCCAATGGGGTAATAGGGGTATCAAGGGAATCTCTGATTTCTTGAGTCAGTTTTGGTAATTGTAACTTAGTCAAATATGACTCTATACGCATGCTGTCTGGAGTATGTTCTAAGTTATATAATTTCAAATAAATATCCCTAAAACTGGATAAAATTTTTTCAGGAGATTTAAGCAGATGCCCAGTCCTAGGATCCTGAATCTGGGTAACCGTGGACTGAGAGGTCTGTTGTCTCAGACGATGAGCCAAAAGGAGAGAAGCCCATGGACCAGTCTCATAATACTTCTGACGTAAGCATTGTAGTGCTTGTTCCATTTTTACATCCATTAATTTTTGAATCTGCTGCTTAATTGCTTGTAAAGCAGGCAGTGCAGCACTGTCCCCATTAGCATGCCGCCCCTGTAAGGCAAGTATATGTTTTTGTAATTCTTCCATCTGGTGATTTTGTTGCCGCTTAAGATGAGTAGCATATTTAATACAGTCTCCCCTAAATACTGTCTTCACTGTGTCCCATAACACTGTACCAGATATTTCAGGAGAGACATTTTCCTGCTGGATTTGTATTAGTCTTGACTTAGCCATCTCCATGAATTCCTTTAAATTCAACAAATAATTGTTGAACTTCCAAAGGGATTGCCCCCATTTAACATTCCAGTTCAACCTCAATAACAATTGTGAATGGTCAGAGAGGACAGATGGAATATGACTACACTCCACCACCTGACTCTGGTGCTCCCCAGAAACCAGAAAATAATCAATTCTGGCATATGAACCATGGGGATGAGAATAATGGGTGTATTCTTTTTTTTTTATTCTGCATCCTCCAGGCATCTACCCAAAAGCCCCCTTTTAAATGTAATTAGTTTGGTAGCAGGGTTTTGCCGAAAAGTTCTGACTCTGGAAGTGTCCATTTGCTCCCATATCTGATTAAGGTCTCCTCCTACTACTATTATTAATCCATTCTATTGTTCAGTAATTTAATTTAATAAAGAACGGAGGACTTCCTTTTTTGAGCCTGTAGGGGCGTACAAAGAGGCCAATGTAATGGGCGAATCCTCCAGGTTACCTGACAGTATGGCTAGACGGCCCTCAGGGTCGATTTAACTGGCTGTCTTTTGAAATTGAGTTCCTCTGGAGACCAGTATAGCAGAGCCTCTTCTCTTTCCCTTCCCAAATGAGGCTGCTATCACCTGATCATATAGAGGATTGTGTATGAGCAGGCATACACAACAAGGGTATGCTTGCATCGAGAGGTTTCCTTGGTGACAGTAGACCTCAAGAGCACAGCTCGAGAGGTCTCCTGTCACCAAGGAAACCTCGAGATTTCAAGCATACCCTTATCTGTGTATGCCTGCTCATACACAATCTTTTATAGTGTATGAGAAGGCACTCACATACAGTGGCATCACGATTAGCGAGAATGCTTTTTTTTCTTCAAATAAACAAGTAGCCTAGGGAGAGAGACACGTAAAATGGTCTTATCTGTTGCTGTTTTCAGGGCATCCACTCGGAGGTCTGCTTACTAAGTGACAGCTCTTGCAACGGTCGGCATGACTGAGGAGACTTCAGCACAAGCACTGATTCAATGTTGTTCTGCGTTAGTAGTGACATCTTCAGTGAAGCATAACAGGAGTTTGACATCACTACTAATGCACAACAGCCTGATTCCAGTCATTGATTTCTATACACAACAGCACTCTCTCATACACTATAACCAAATTTCCCCAACTTCTGGTGTTCAAATTTACTGAGGTGTGCTTCTTGTAATAAAACAAAGGAGGGGCCTTGCCTTCTAATGCTGGACATGACCTTATGTCTTTTTACAGGGCTATTTAGCCCATTAACATTGTGAGAAACAATTTTTATAATAGTAGTATCCCCCATTTAAAAGCACAGAACAGATTCCCCTCCTGTGCACTAAACTGTGCCATCTTACCCTTAATATTTTTTCAAAATTTCTCCAATCCCCACTCCACTTTCCTTTCCCATTAACTCTCCAAGCATCCCCAGACAGAAATCCATAATCTCTCCTTTGATATTCAAACATGCATTGCCTATGATCGTTTTTGTCTGACAAATCTGGAGGCTGAGATGCTGCCCTGTTTGCAGACAACTATCTGCCCTGAGGAAGGAAGTTGCCCATCTTCAGGCTGCACTGGACAGTAGTAAGGGAACCTCCCCCATCCAGGGAGCACCAGAGCCACCACCACTACCTCAGAGGTTGCGAAGAAAGCACAGCAGTTGGACCACAGTGGGCTCAGGGAGGGTAAGGGTGGTGGAACAGAGGCACACCCAGTCAGTTGTTCCACTCCACAATCCATACACCATTCTGGGGGAGCATAGTTCCCCTATGGATGCACCCACAGAGGAGACTAAGGAGGGTGCAGACAATTGTCACAAGGGAGGCCCTCAGGAAGGAGGCACAGGGCACCACAGGGAAAGGAAGCAGCTCCTGGTGGGGGACTCAATTATTAGGGGGATAGAACTGGGGAAGCAGGGAAAACTGAAGTAAGGTGCCTGTCTGGTGCCATGGCTTGGAGGGACAGGAAGCGCATCCTTAGGATCACGAGAACAGTTGCACGGGAGTCTGAGCTGGACATCATTGTCCACCTAGGGACAAATGACTTGGCTCATCATGAGATTAGAGCAGTGCAGAAGGACTTTGTACAGTTGGGGAGGGGCCTAAGACAAGTACACACAGTATCCTTCTCAGAGGTGCTGCCTGTTAGTGGCATGGGTGAGGCAAGGGTACTTTGCACCATGCAGTTTAATGAATGCTTGAAAAAATGGTGTGGAGCACAGGGGTTTGGCTTCATTGGGGACTGGGGTTCCACCTGGAGGGACACCAGCCTATACTGGCAGGATGGTCTGCATCTGTCCAGGAAGGGATCAAGTCTTTTGGGCAATTGGTTTAAATGCTTCATTGGCAAGCTTTTAAACTAGTCAAGGGGGGAGGCACTGACAAGCAGCAGGAAAATCCCAGCCTCCCCCTACAAAACAGGGTACTAAATGAGAAAAAGACCATGGTAGAAAGGTCAGTGGAGGATGCTGCTACAGAAGGTAAAGCCATCAAAAAATGGAGAGCAATGAGTACCAATGCCCGTAGTCTGGGTAACAAGCTTCCTGAAATAGCGGCCTTGATGGAGGAGGAACATCTGGATATCGTGGCAGTCACAGAAACATGGTACACACAGAACCATGACTGGGACGTAAACATACCAGGATGCACTATCTACAGGAGGGACAGGGAGGGTAAAAGAGAAGGAGAAGTAGCTCTCTACATAAGAGAAGGAATCAAAGCAACAAAACAAAAGGGTAAACAGGGAGGAGAAGAAGCACTGTGGGTCAATTTGGAGGCAGGCAATGGCAACACAATCCGCACAGGGGTTGTATATAGACCCCCCTCTCAGGAGGAGGAAATGAACAAGGAAATGATAGAAAGCATACTTAGAATGGCAGATAAAGGGGAGATATTGCTGATGTGTGATCTGAATATGCCAGATGTTAACTGGAGTGCAGTTGTAGCAGCCACTTCTAAGAGTGGGGTTATTCTAGATGCCCTACAGGGGGCATGCCTTAGACAACTAGTATTGGAACCCACTCGAGAGGGAGCAGTCTTAGACCTGGTCCTCTCAAATGGAGATGGAGAGAGGATCACAGATGTAGAAGTGGGTAGCCATCTGGGAACTAGCGACCATCGAACAGTATGGTTCACAATAAACACAGCAATAGAGTCAAGCCATACAAAGGCAAAAGTACTGGACTTCAGGAGGGCTGACTTTGCCAAAATGGATGAGTGCCTAAGGAATGCACTAGCAAATGGGCAGGAAGGAGGGGTGGAAGAACAATGGGGAATAATAAAAACTGCCATCACAGAGGTAACAAGCCTTTGTGTGAAGCAAATAAACAAAACAAAACAATGTAAGAAACCACTATGGTTCTCAAAGGAGGTGGCAGTGAAGGTTCAAGAGAAAAAGAAAGCATTCAGAAAGTACAAGGAATCACAGAAGGAGCAGGACAGAGAATTGTATCAGTTAAAGCAAAAGGAAGCTGGGAAGGCAGTCAGAACAGCAAAGGCCCGAACTGAGGAAAAGATAGCCAACTCAGTTAAGAGGGGGGTTAAAACCTTTTTAGGTACATCAGGGAGCGAAGGAAGACTAAGGGAGGGATAGTGAGGCTTAATAAAGTGGAGGGGGGCAGAGGGTGACAGTGAAAAGGCAGAGATACTAAACAAATATTTTTGCTCAGTATTTACAAATGAAGAGGGGGAGGTACCTAAAACAAACAATAGAAACACTCTGGATACAGAAGTTGATACCAGACCATTTACAGAAGAAAGGGTTCTGAAAGAACTCTTAAAACTGAAGGTGGACAAAGCAATGGGGGCTGATGGGATTCACCCCAGAATTCTAAAAGAACTAAGGGTAGAACTAGTGACACCACTGACTACCCTCTTTAACAAATCATGGGAGGATGGGGTGGTACCCGAGGACTGGAGGAGGGCAGGTGTGATTCCCCTTCACAAAAGTTGGAGCAGGGCAGAAGCAGGAAACTACAGACCTGTTAGTTTAACCTCAGTGATAGGGAAAATGATGGAATCACTTCTGAAGGAAAGAATTGTCGAGTACCTAGAGGCCAGAGGGGCACAGGACCCAAGGCAGCATGGATTCACAGCAGGAAGGTCATGCCAGATGAATCTAATAGATTTCTTTGACTGGGTGACCAAGTAGTAGATCAGGGAGGGCTGTGGACATGGCCCTACCTAGACTTTAGCAAGGCATTTGACTCAGTCCCTCACAAAGATTAATATACAAGTTAGCCAGCCTGGAAGTGGGTCCCAAGATGATAGCCCGGTAAAGAATTGGCTGGAGAATAGGACACAGAGGGTAATGGTAAATGGAGTCCATTCTGAAAAAAGGGGGGGTTACTAGTGGGGTGCCGCAGGGTTCAGTATTAGGACCGGTCCTCTTCAATGTCTTTATAAGCGACATTGCAGAGGGACTGGAAGGAAAAGTATGTCTCTTTGCAGATGACACAAAGATCTGCAACAGAGTTGATGCACAAGGTGGGGTCTAAAGGATGAGAAGGGACTTGGCAAGGTTAGAGGAATGGTCAAATGTATGGCAGCTTAGATTTAATGCTAAGAAGTGCAGGTAATGCACCTGGGAAACAAAACCAGGGAAGAGTACACAATGGGGGTGAGATACTACAACAACAAAAATGGAAAGGGACCTGGGGGTAGTCATATCAGATGACTTAAAGGTGGGCAAGCAATGTGAGAGGGCAGTAAGGAGGGCTGAGGGGATACTGGGATGCATAGAGAGAGGCATCACCAGTAGAAAACAGGAAGTTGTTGTCCCTCTGTACAGACAGCTGGTGAGACCCCATCTAGAGTACTGTTTGCAGTTCTGGAGATCCAATCTCCGCAAGGACATAGACAAGATGGAAGCTGTCCAGAGGAGGGCAACCAAAATGGTGCAGGGTCTGCACCAGAAGACATATGAAGAGAGATGAAAGGAGCTTAATATGTATAGCCTCGAGGAAAGGAGGGAGAGGGGGGACATGATAGAAACGTTCAAGTACCTCAAGGGTATAAACAAAGTGCAAGAGGGTAGCATCTTTCAAAAAAGAGGTGTGCAAGAACAAGGGGGCACAATTTGAAGATGGGGGCAGCTCAGAGGTAATGTGGCAAGTATTTTTCACAGAGAGGGTTGTGGATGCATGGAACGGCCTCTGGAGGAGGTTGTGGAGTCAAAAACAGTGGTTGAATTCAAGCATGCATGGGACAGCCATAAGGCAATTCTAGGGGTTGGGGGTAGAAAGAAGTAGGCTGCTGGTTAACTAGGATCTGCAGCTTATCCATTAGGTAGGGAAATGGGCAGAATGGGTAGGCCAAGTGGTCCTTATCTGCCGTCAAATTCTATGTTTCTGTGTTTCTATAGTAACATTTATCCAAACATAGACATAAAAAACAAACTATACCATTAAACCTTCAAACCCCAATAGGGAGGTGCCAACAGGGCAGCCTTCACCCATAAGTGAAAACTATTTACAGATCAACTCCCAAGGTAGGGGAACAAAAAATAATGTTCCCTAAGCGCTCAAGTCACCATGACTCTAGAGGGAGGAGAAGGGGCCAACCTACTGGCTCGTTTCTCCTGGACCCTATACCTGATGGGTCCTTGCCACCCTAGGTGGCTCGTCATCCCCAGTGGTACCCCTGCTGGGGGGGCAAGGTGTAAAGCGCTCCTCCATGATGGTCTGTAAACTGACCAGGAGTACCAGGAAGCGCATGGTCATGCATGCAGTGCTCTAAGAGGAGAAAAAACTCATCCCCCCCCAACCAAACTTGACAATGTTTATGTTGAGATTCCAGAGTTAGAATCCCTACAAAACGTCAGGCTCTGCCGTTTCCATGATGGAGCCTATCTTTCTCACTTGGCATATTATTACAAGTTATACCCAGTCAGTATAAAAAACAAAGGAAAACAGGGCTGTTAACATTGACGTTTTCTGCTGAGTGAAATAAAGAAAACGTTTCTTTCTGAGCGCTAGAGGGCATCAAATAGCTGGCTTAGAGTCACAAATAAGTCCACATAGACTGCGAGGGTAATATTGTTCTGCCTAACGAATGTGCGATATATACCTGAGTTCCACATACAAGTAGCCAGACACAATTACTCTTCCCCCCCTTCGTAGTCAGGACTTTAAAGAGTTATAAAGAAATCCCCATTTAAAGTTCCAAGCACTTGAAGCTAAGAGTCACCAACACACTCTCAGTCAGTGCAGGAACTGGTATTCATTTCAAGGGGAAACAGCACTGTGGAGAAGAACCCCCCTCCACAGACTCACTCTAACCATGTCTATCTTCAGATATCGTCCATTTGTTTCGTCAGCGGTTCCCCCTGAGCTGGCACAAGTGTAAGTTTGTGCAGCATATTCTTTATGTCCTGCAAGGTCGTGTTTACTGATTTCTTTGCTGCTCGGTTGGTGTTCTGATGCACAGCGGGGTGCCATGGGTTCTGAGAACTGGCGGGTTGTTCCATGCGCCAGGGGGCTTCTGAGATCTCATGCCCTTTATTCTTTAGTGCCTGGATTGTTTCCTCGAAGGTATGATATAATTCTGTACCCGACTCCCAGTGCACCCGCAAACGGGAAGTGTAAGGTGTTTGAAACTTGATCCCCAACACTTTTAATTTTCTAAGTATAGGAGTGTAAGTTAAGCGTTGCTGTTGTATTGGAGGAGGGTAATCCTGCTCAAAAAACAGTCTAGCACCATTACATTCTACCTGTCCCTGCCTCCACGCTGTTCAGAGAATCACCTCTTTCTCCTGAAAGCTGGAGAATTTAGCCAAAATTGATCGGGGCCTGGCAGACTTTGAGGTGGGTTTGGGCACCAGGGCTCGGTGAGCTCTCTCAATTTTGAAAGTGAAGGCCTGTGGTAAATCCAGTACGTGGCACAAAAGATCCTCCACAAAGTCAGTCATCTCTCCAACTTCTGCTGATTCAGGTAAGCAGTAAATTCTTAAGTTGTTTCGACGTGAACAGGCCTCTAAATCTAAGCATTTGGCAGACGTGATTTCTCATTGCTAGACTAGGAACTCAACTGCTCTGGATATGTGTATTAAATCACCTGCTGCAGTCGAAATGCGTTCCTCCGTGGTGGTTACTCTAGCCTCCAGTTTGTTCAGATCTGTGTGCAGCTTGTTAAATTCATGCTTCGTTTCCATTCGAAATTGCTTGATTTCTGATAATAGGGTTTCAAACGTCGAACGTGACAGAGTCTCCATTTCTGTTTCGGTGTCTCCTCCCGCCATACTCACTGGAGAATCTCTCCCGCTGGTAGCTGAACTAGCAGGGCTTAATCCAGGCTGATCTCGCTTTGTTTTCAGGTTTCTGGATCAGGATCTTTTCACAGCTGTGGTTCCACTAAGTGATCTATGCATATTTAGCCAAGTTTAATAGTTCAGAGCTGAGTGGAGTCGTTTCTTTCTTTGGTGAGAAGAGGGAGCTCCTTGGTTAGGCAGCCATGATGCTGGTGACATCACCAGAAGTCCAAATGAAGCTTTTAAACTTGTTTTTGGAGTTTTGAAACAAATTCGGGTTTCTCCCTATGATCAGACCACTAAAGCAGCAATCATGGTGCATGTAGTACCTGCAAGCTCAGTGACCCAACTGACGGGAAGATCCCTCAAATCGGCAGGAAGGCCACAACACCATCCATGGAGGGAACCAGCTAATTTTCAGAGTGAGTACATGCCAAATAATAAAGAACTGTGTACAATGCAATAGGTAGAAGCTTACGTAGAGCAAAGATTGGGCAAAGAAAAAATGTTTGAGTGTAAATGGACTAAGTTGCAGCAGCTGTAGCCAGTAGCAAGCAAAACAATGCAAAAGTCTAACCATGGGCAATGCTAACAAAGCTCTAGAAAGCAGCAAAGAATACAGGACTGTGCTGAATGTGAAAACTGCAAGGTTGTGCATAAGGAAAAATTAAACGCTGTGTCAGAGAGCCAATGCAAGCTAAAGCAAAGTGTGCATGATGCAGAAACATTTTCAGTGGCCATGTTGGGGTATAGTCCGAATGAAAGTGAACAAAACAACAGGTGCCATGTTGGGCAAAGGGTGCAGTAGTGGTAAAACATCAGCAGAATGTGTAAAAACAATGTCTGAACTCATTGCAAACTCAGGCAGCATGTTTCAGCACTGAGAAAGTAAATAAGAACTGTGCAGTGTGTACCAAGTCAGAACCAGTAGCTAAATGCAAAGAGCAGAGCAGTCATTTGGGACTTGTGTGTTTGATGTTACACAACATGGTGACTGACCAATCCAGGTATCCCCGCCATGCAAGAGCGTGGATCAACCAGCAGGAAAAGGAGCTTGGGGCAGTCTAAGTACTGCCACATCACCCTGGTGTTACATGAACTGCACTGGCTGCCGATCAGGTGGAGGGTCCTCTTTAAGGTGGGCTTGCTCACCTTTAAGGCCCTACATGGCCTAGGCCCTGGTTACCTAGTGGACCTTCTTACACCTGCTGTCTCGATCTGCTCCCTCCGCTCCTCCTCTAGGGGCCTCCTTGCGATTCCCAGGATGAGATTAAAAATGGCCTGCAACAGAGCTTTCAGTATCATCGGCCCCATTCTGTGGAATTCACTACCTCCAGTTGTAAGAGACCCCTTCTTTAGAGGTATTCAAATCCTGCCTCAAGGCCTTCCTGTACAATCAGGCTTTCCTGGACTTTGCTTAATTATTTTGTCTTAGCCTGACTTCTGTTATTCAGTTCTGTCCCTGGCCACTTATTTAGTTATTTATAGTTATTTTTCTGACTTATTTATTTAAATTTTTGTAATCATGTATTTAATTTAGTCCTATTTATTATAAAGTTTATTGTATTGTTGGTTTTACTATTGTCATTGATTTGATTTGTGTACGGTGCCCAGAGCCTCTGGGATTGGGTGTCTTTTAAATGAAATTTGCCTTGCCTTGCCTTGCCATGTATGAAAAGTTATATCATTGTGAAGGAGCCCCAGCAGATGTAGCACTCCCAAACTTCCCAGTACATGTCTGTATTGTTTGCTTGAGGCCAGGAAGGGATGTCCTAATGATACCACACTGCAAGGACTGCAGAAGGCAGTATGGTATGTGTGACACAGGAGGTACAGTGCATGCCAAAGGGAAAGCAATTTCTGGCCCCTACGTGGACACTGGTAGAGAATCCCATCTGTGCAAAGCAGAAAAAGGCTAAATGCAGACAGAAAGATTCTGAAGAGCTTGACAGAGAATTCTTCAAGGGAATTTCTCAGGATATTTCATACTGAATTTAAGACAGCCAGAAGGCAAGCCAATGTAGGCAGTTCTCACCAGATCAGTGGAGGCAAACCGGTTACCAATCAAAATATACTGATCCAACCTTGTTTTGAAAACAGTAAAACTGTATGCCTCCACAGCATTTATCAGTAGCTTGTTCCACAGCTTAATTGCCCTAGACTTAAAATTATATTTCCATATGTCTGTCCTACACTTTATTCCTTCTAACTGAAAACTATTACCTCTTAAATCATAATTACATTCCCTAAATTCCAATTGTAAATCCCTCAAGTCTTCATGTTTTATTACTTTGTATAATAACAATAAACTCTGGCTCGTTTAATATCCAGTGGCCACAATCCCAGCACATTTAATCTATCTTCATGTGGCTTTTCCCTAACCCCAGATCTTTGTGGCTTCTCAACCATAGTTATGTCCTTTCTCAAGTAAGGACTCCAACTGGTAGAGCAGTAATCTAAGTAAGGTCTTATATAGGATTTAAATAGAGAAAGAAGTACCTCTTCATTTATTGATTGAAATCCTCTTCTAATACATTTTACCAGTTGCATTGCTTTATTCGCAACAAATTTACTATGGGTCCCACTTTTTATATCATTCCGAATATATATGCCCAAGTCCTTCTTGCAATCCCATTCCTTTAACCTTGCTCCCTGAATATAATATTCTTGCTGTAGATTACCTCTCCCCAGATGCATTATAATGTATTTATCCAAATTAAATCTCATTTTATTATTTACTGCCCACTCAGAAATATATATCAGATCCTGACCAAAAAATAAGTCTATCCTCAAAGGTGTCCACCACCCCTCCTAGCTTTACATCATCTGCAAACTTAACTAACTTGTTTCCATTTTTAATATCTAGGTCACTAATAAAGATGTTAGGAAAACAGGGGTCCCAGCACTGACCACTGAGGCACATCACTTGTCACCCCAACCTCTCACCGACAAATGGCCTTGTACCCTCACTCATTGTGTTCTATCCATCGGACAGTGTTTAATCCACCTAACAATGCTGGTGTCAATTCCTAAACTAGCGAGTTCTGAGATTACTAGCCTATGTGGGACTGTATCAAAAGCCCTACTAAAATCTAACATCACCATGTCGACTTTTCTTCCCTGATCTATACATTTACCAACATAGTGATAAAAAACTAACTAAACTTCCCAGTACATGTCTGTATTGTTTGCTTGAGGCCAGGAAGGGATGTCCTAATGATACCACACTGCAAGGACTGCAGAAGGCAGTATGGTATGTGTGACACAGGAGGTACAGTGCATGCCAAAGGGAAAGCAATTTCTGGCCCCTACGTGGACACTGGTAGAGAATCCCATCTGTGCAAAGCAGAAAAAGGCTAAATGCAGACAGAAAGATTCTGAAGAGCTTGACAGAGAATTCTTCAAGGGAATTTCTCAGGATATTTCATACTGGAATTTAAGACAGCCAGAAGGCAAGCCAATGTAGGCAGTTCTCACCAGATCAGTGGAGGCAACCGAAGTTACCAATCAAAATATACTGATCCAACCTTGTTTTGAAAACAGTAAAACTGTATGCCTCCACAGCATTTATCAGTAGCTTGTTCCACAGCTTAATTGCCCTAGACTTAAAATTATATTTCCATATGTCTGTCCTACACTTTATTCCTTCTAACTGAAAACTATTACCTCTTAAATCATAATTACATTCCCTAAATTCCAATTGTAAATCCCTCAAGTCTTCATGTTTTATTACTTTGTATAATAACAATAAATCCCCCCTGGCTCGTTTAATATCCAGTGGCCACAATCCCAGCACATTTAATCTATCTTCATGTGGCTTTTCCCTAACCCCAGATGTCAGTTTAGTAAAAGATCTTTGTGGCTTCTCAACCATAGTTATGTCCTTTCTCAAGTAAGGACTCCAACTGGTAGAGCAGTAATCTAAGTAAGGTCTTATATAGGATTTAAATAGAGAAAGAAGTACCTCTTCATTTATTGATTGAAATCCTCTTCTAATACATTTTACCAGTTGCATTGCTTTATTCGCAACAAATTTACTATGGGTCCCACTTTTATATCATTCCAATATATATGCCCAAGTCCTTCTTGCAATCCCATTCCTTTAACCTTGCTCCTGAATATAATATTCTTGCTGTAGATTACCTCTCCCAGATGCATTATAATGTATTTATCCAAATTAAATCTCATTTTATTATTTACTGCCCACTCAGAAATATATATCAGATCCTGACCAAAAATAAGTCTATCCTCAAAGGTGTCCACCACCCTCTAGCTTTACATCATCTGCAAACTTAACTAACTTGTTTCCATTTTAATATCTAGGTCACTAATAAAGATGTTAGGAAAACAGGGGTCCCAGCACTGACCACTGAGGCACATCACTTGTCACCCCAACCTCTCACCGACAAATGGCCTTGTACCCTCACTCATTGTGTTCTATCCATCGGACAGTGTTTAATCCACCTAACAATGCTGGTGTCAATTCCTAAACTAGCGAGTTCTGAGATTACTAGCCTATGTGGGACTGTATCAAAAGCCCTACTAAAATCTAACATCACCATGTCGACTTTTCTTCCCTGATCTATACATTTACCAACATAGTGATAAAAAACTAACTAAATTGGTCTCACAAGATCTGTTTTTTACGAATCCATGTTGAATCTTATCTGCTAGCCCTTTTTCTGTAAGATAATTTGTAATTACTTCACTAAGGATCCCCTCAATTATTTTAACAGTTATCAAAGTTAGGCTCACTGGCCGATAATTTGCCACCTCAGTCCTACTCCCCTTTTTAAATATTGGCACCACATATGCAGTTTGCCACTCCCATGGTACATATCCTTCCTTCAATGATTTTTGTTCTATAAGGGCAATTACTGGTGCCAGGCCTTCTCCAAGTTCCTTCATAAATTTTGGATGTGATCCATCTGGTCCAGCAGCCTTATTCTTTTAAGGACTTTATCCACTGTTATTAATACAGTTTGATCTCAGCTCCTTGTTTTAATCATACAATTATCCATACTACTGTCCTGCTTGGTAAATACCCTACTAAAGGATCTACTGAATTCACTAGCCATTTCATCCGGTTTAGAACTCAATGTTCCTTCAATATTTAAGGGGCCCACAGTACTATTACCCCCTTCTTACTACTGACGTATGCATAAAAACTTTTAATATTGTTTTTTGACATAGCAAGTCTATATTCTAACTGCTGTTTTGCTTTCGTTATTTCAATTTTTAAAAGCCTTAATATTTTATCATATCTATTCCTACTTTCCCCCATTTTCAGTCTTTTCAATTTTCCAAAATACAACCTCTTCTTGTTACATAATTTAATAATCTTATTGTTAATCCAAGGTGGCTTTTCCCCCCTACGATTATATGCATACCTTTTTGGAATATGGCTGTCCACCAACTCATTTATAGTTTTAACAAATAACTCCCAGGATTATTCAGTAGATAACCCTTCCATTTTATTATTCCAATTAATTTCATCCAACGTTTCCCCTCATTGCACTAAAATTAGCTCTACTATACAGAACTTGGATTGTCTTACCCCTAATTGATTAATTCATCTTATTTATGATACAGGTAATATTACCATGGTCACTTGTACCTATTGGGGGTCCAATATTTACATGTTGAATATCCTCCGGTATATTAGTGAACACCACATCCAGGATGTTTTCTCCTCTAGTGGACTCATATACACAGTGCTGATTCCCTACTGATATTAATTCTTCTTGTATCCCAGCTGCTAAGGAGTTATTGGTGTTACTCTTTCCCCAATCAATCTCCAGAATATTTAAATCTCCCATCAATAATATGCCAGTATCCTCTGCTAAGTTAGCAACATATTCAATAAATACTTCTGCGTCCCTCATAGTAGTATCGGGTGGCCTATAGAACACCAACAGCTTCAATTTCTTCTCCTTTATCCCTAACAAATCTACACTAATGACCTCAATATTGCCAAAGTCATTGTTACCACTATTAATTAAGTACTCTATCCCTTCTCTGATATACAGAGTAACTCCCCTCTCCTATCAAGCCTACTATTATTAAGTAGACAATAACCAGGAACATGCTGGTTCCAAGCAGTATCCATGTTCCACCACGTTTCCACTACTCCTTTAATCTCTATTTCATCCTTTTCCAGTAGTATCTCTAATTCAGACATACTGGGCCAGATATTCAAACTGCACTCTTCTTAGGCGCAAGCCCTTGCGCTGCGCAAAATAGTTGCACAGGGGTGTGGCCCGGGTGATATTCAAAGGAGTTGTGCTATTGAGCAACTCCTTTGAATATCACCCCCTGGCCACAGCCACTGTGCATGGCACAGTGGAACTTCGCGCCACCAGAAGTTGTCAGAGTGGAACATTCAACTTGCGGTGGCGCAAGTACCATTCGCCATCGCTAAAATCGATATTCAAAGGTGACATGCAAATGGGGCCATAATTCATGCAAGGCTCAGGGGCCCATTTGCATCTGATTACTCGGCCCATTTGCATGCCATTAGCATGCAGGTCCCATGATCGAGGACATGCGCTGGCACCTGCCAGGCAGCAGCCGTCGAGGACCGATGCCCCTGCAACCCGATCGCGGGCAAAGAGTGAAAATCCCCACCACCACCCCACTGGCCCGATCGCCGCAACAGCAGAAATGTCCCCCCACCAGCCCGACCGCGAGGCTGCATTAGTTTAAAACAACCCCAGCCTGCAGCCCGATCGCGGGCATAGTTTAGCCCCACCAGCCCGATCGCGGGCAGCAATGTATTCATTCACAAAACTGGACTGTCTTGATGGTATGGGCTGCGCCCATTGGCTCTTGCTCTGCACCAATGGGCGCGGCAGCTACCATGCAGCCATCAGCGGGTGATGGGCAGCAGGCGGTGGATGTGCTGCCTCCGCCGGGCCGCCGGGGAGCGGGGTGGTGGGGCTTCATGGGTGTGGGGTGGGGGACACTAGGCACCAGGGATGTGTTGGGGGTGTTTAATAACTACATCCCGTGATCAGGAGTTTTGGTCCACTGGACCACCAGGGCTATGTTTG
Source organism: Neoceratodus forsteri (assembly GCA_016271365.2). Taxonomy (NCBI): domain Eukaryota; kingdom Metazoa; phylum Chordata; order Ceratodontiformes; family Ceratodontidae; genus Neoceratodus; species Neoceratodus forsteri. Next base: position 768,106,147 of record CM057451.1, read on the forward strand.
GGGTTAATGATTACATCCCGCGATTGGGATCTACGTCCACTGGACCACCAGGGATGTGTTCGGAGGGGAGTTTAATGATTACATCCCGCGATCGGGATCTACGGTCCACTGGACCACCAGGGATGTGTTCAGGAGGGGGGAGACACGTTACTGCCCATGATCGGGCTGGTGGGGGAGGTTAAACTATGCCCGTGATCGGGCTGCAGGGGCACAGGGAGTGGGTTGGGGGCCAGCCACAGGTGGCAACTGCTGTGTTGCGCCCTGCAATGCAGCAGCTCACCTGTGGGTGGCCCTCAATTTAAGCCTTTTTTTTTTGGCTCAAAGTTGTGCAGGCACATGTTGGGGGTTGCGCCTGCACAACTCTGCACAGCCCGGCTGAGTATCGGGCTGTGCAGTTTATGCATGGTTCCTCCTCCACCAGTTCAGCATGCATTCATTTGCATTGCGCTGCTGCTCAGCCTGTTTTCAGTGGCGCAACTGCCTCCTGCTGAATATCGCAGAATGGAGCAAATTCGGACTTGTGCAGGCGCAACCCTATTGCGCATGGCGCAACCCTTTTGAATATCTGGCCCACTATCTTTATTCAAACTCCTGGCATTAAAAAACATCCCCTTGGTCGTTGTATTCTTATTTCTTGTATAGAACTGGATAGAATAGCTTGTTTAAATCATCATTCATTCCCCATTTATCTAGTTTAAACATTTGTCAATTTCATGGTGCAACCTTGTTCCTAATATACTACTGCCCCAGAAGTTTAAGTGCAGCCCATCCCTACAAAATAACTCATTCTTATTATGAAATGTATCCCAATGTTTGATGAATCGATAGCCATTTGTCTTTGCCCATCCATGCAACCATGCATTAGCTAAGGCTATTTTCTTTTGCTTATACACAGTTGCTCTTGGTTCAGGTAATATTTCTGAGATCAAGATTTCACAGCCTTTCTCAGTTAGTCTCTCAGTTAATTTTGAAAAATCCTTCTGAATTTTTGGCAGTGATTTTTCAGCCAAGTCATTAATACCCACATAAGCTACCACTATGGGTTTTGATCCAGCCCCATCAATTATATTATCAACCACATTATATAAATCAAGGGCTTCTGCACCAGAAAAACTGCTGACCGTATTATTTTCTTTGTCTCTCATACAAATGTATTTATCTGTATATTTAATGATAGAATCCCCGACTACTATAACTTGTCTTGGACCCTGCTCTGTTGGCAGTTCCTGGGTAACCATACTCTCAGCATTTTCTGCTTCCTCCATCTTGGGGTACTGTGAATCAGCTAAAATACTGTAACTGTTTGATAAAGGGATCTTAAAAGTCTTTCTGATATCCATTACCCCTTTTTCTACTTGCCCAGGGAAGGAAGAAGTGGTCTTTTCCACACCAGAAAAGGTGGAAGGAGGCCCATCAGAGACTGAGTCTGTAAATCCGTGGGCAGTTGGCCCAAGTCCAAGCTTCATAGGAGAGGACGAGATGGAAAATGCTCTGTATTGGGAGGTAACCACCTTAGAAGGCAGTGAGCAATGGACAGTTTTGGGGGCTGAAGGCACAATCAGCTCCTGGGCAGAGCTTGTAGAGCAAGTAGAATTGGGGCAAGTTGGTAAGGAGACTGACAGTGAGACTGGTCTGTCAGTGGCCCCAATTTCAAGTGAGACGCCAAAAGACTGTAGAGAGCGTGAGAGAAATGCAACCCAGTACAGGTATGGACTGCTTTTTGCCCTGTCCAGAACATCAGTAGCTGGCTTGACCAGGTCTGGCCTCCCCCAAGCCAGGTCATGGGTCTAGACTTGCCAAAAAGCAGCAAAGAGGAACGTTTAATCAGACATAGGGCGGTAGTCAAGTATTGACAGACCTATCCATTTTTCCCCAAGGCAAATATGGGAAGCAATAGAGGACTATAGGGAGGAATGGTTGTGTGGGAAGAAGCCAGAGCTTCCATCAGACCTCAAGTGTGCAAGTTCATGGGGATCAAACTGTGCTACGACAGGCTGCAATTCTGTAAATGTGGTAGAACTATGTACATAAACTGTGTCAAAATAGTAAATAAAACTGGTCAAGAAACAGTTCATAAAGCAGAAAATGACTCATCCAGATGGAACAATTGTCTATGCCCCCCATCCTGAGTGGTACCATCCCTGAGTGCCACTCCTCCAGCCATGTGTGCCAAAGTAACTACATCAAAAAGGAAACAGCAGAAGGTGCACTTCTCCAGCCTTCTGAAGTGGCAGAGACCCTCAAGGGTGCAACTTTACTGAAAGATTCAGGTTGTGTTCAGCAGCATCCAGGTCATGTCCAGCAAAAACAAGGTCCAGCAGGTGGTGTGAAAAAACTGATCTCAAGATTTTTTCCAGCCCAGATCCAGAGAGGTGATCCAGATTCTCTACTCATCCATAGAATCTGGTAAGATGTACGTTTTCATCTTTTACATTTAATTTCAATGACTGTGTATCTAACAGAAGATGTCCATGGAACTGCTGGTCCTAAAGAGACACTCCTGGATCTGGACTACAGTTATGCAGGCCTTGCATATGTGTAAGAACAGTTTTCAACAGGCTTCAGCTTAGGAGAGACTGTTCTTGTGCGAAGTGCCATGTGCACTCAGGACATTCTTCCTTAGAGTACAGACTTGATAGGGGCCCCCCTCTTCCCAGATGTTATTGTAAATATGTTTTTGGTTTTTATACTGTCTTTTGTAGAAAAACCTTTTAAAAATACTTTTTGGGCTTGTGTAGTATCTGCTGGTGAGAGGTTTGGTTATTGTTTTCTTGCAGGAGGTGTTTTGGAATCTTTGCTTTTGCAGGTGTTCCTGAAGAAGACAAGAAGAGGATGCTTAGAACTCATCAGAGTTCTCTTTTAGAATGTTTTGAGGAATTGTGTTTAACTAGTAGATGTTAACCATTGTTTCTGCTTTTCAGATTTAGAAGATGTAGTTCTGGGGTTTGGGGAATGCATAACAATGTCATATGTATGTTTCTAAAGCACTCTACAGTTTAGAATTGTGAAAAGTGTGGGGATAGGGTTTTCCCCAGTAGGTAGCATAGGCCAGACAGCTTTTCCCTTGAGGGCTGGGGGATAGGCAGGCTGGTGGTCCTGATCTGGATAGGGGTCACCAGTGCTGTCCTGTAAGGGTATGCTTCATGCAGTCTCTTGGAGCCACTGAAAGTCCCAAGATAGGTGTTAGGTGAAGCTGAAAATGCTTCAGTGGGCCTCTGTTCTCTGGTGCAACCTGCCTAGGTTTTTGCCTAAGTAGGGGTGAGCCTGATCTACTCACTTCATAGGGCGCCCAGAGGTTGGATGGCCTGCGTTGCAGACAATAGCCTTGCTGCACACAGCAAGCTCATCTGATTGGCGGTGAGTGTAACCACCCAGTCCCCTGGGGTTACTAGAATCCCATCAGAGTTAGCCTTAGAAAGGTACTGGGCAGCTGTGTAGAGAGCTTATTAGATGCTCTTTACAAAATGACATCATTGCCTGCTCAGCTAGCTTGAGTGGAGAATGGATTATGTCATTTAGAACTCTCACAACAGCTGAGCTACAATGAAATCAGCAGCCTGCAGCAGTTTAGAATGTTCAGATGGTAGAGCAGTGAGTACAGTGTGGGAGCTCTAACAGTGAGGAGCTCTTAGTAGAGGTGTCGGCCGGTCAGTCCAGTGACTGACTGGGTGAAGGATCTCTGCCCAGTATTTCTCACCCTAGTGAGTCAGACAACAGTAGTGCCATCTGAAGTGGTGAAAACCGTTGATTCCAGGACACAGGAGTGTCATTCTTCCTGAGGGGAAAGAGAGTGAGATTGCGGTTCAGTGGAGCCAAGGGGAAATCCCCTGAAGAGCCTGAAGTGAGTCAGCTGCCCAGAGAAAGAGTGTACAGTCTGAAGCTGTGACAAAACTAGCTGGGAATGAAAGTGGATGTTTTTCTTCAAGTTTTCTATGTCTGTATCAGAGGGACAAACAAAGCCATGAGTACAGATTCATGGGACTGCTCTTGGGGGTTGGTCTGAGGTGTATGTGCCTAGAGATAAGGCTAGAGTGCACCTGTCAGGGCCACTGTTTCACCACAAAAATGTGCTGAATGTTTCAAGTTAAATTTGGGAGTCCTTTTGCAATCCAAGTGTATTGAGAGGATCAATTTCACCACAAACATTTGCTGAGTATTTCAAGTTAAAGTATGGATTTCTTTGCAATCCAGGTGGAGGATCCATGTGGTGTAACCCAGAAGCAATGGGAGAGACTAGGCATTGGGTAGGGTTGGGCATAACTCCAGTTCGAGTCCCCGGTCAGTGCTAACTGGTTCACGTACGGGCACCAGGTTAAACTGGCCATGTTAACGTATGTCATCGCTCCAGGGAAAATGTTTTTAAAGTGTGTGGCAACTACCACAGTATACACTTGCTTGGAAAAGTAAATTCCAGGGATTCTTAGTACAGGGAGATGGGCTATTTGAAATGTGTGTGAGGAAAAGTTTGCTCTAAAGTGCCCTAACAGTTGTTCTGGAAAAGAAATGCCTCAATCCTGTGTGTACAGTACCAGACTTGGGGGACCACACTGTTCTGCATTTTTTGCCAACTTGTTGTCAGAATAAAGTCATACTGCACAATCCCATTTTCTGACTGGACATTAGATTTCTGCTCCCATGTGAAATGTTATCGGAGCCCCTACTGATAGCTGTAGACCTAGTGTATGCCTAGCACCTCCCCCCAGAACCTGGAGTAAATATAAATGTTTTGTTTGTATCCTAACCCCTGACGCCTTTAGACTGCCAAGCCAGGTATTCACCTCAATGCTAGGAGTGATGCCTATTGTTATGCCAACTTGTGGCCTATTGTCTTGTCTGTGGTACAAGTTATTTATTCATTTTTATTTATTTATTTAGTTTTTGATAACCGGGTAGGTGTTCTAGCCATAACTATGACTATTTTCAGGCACGACCAGGGAGGACACAGAAACAACATAAGATACAATTACATACATTTTTAGAGACTGTGAATGAAAATTTGTACAAACAGGCAAGGAAAAATATGACTGGCAGAATATAAATATGGTGTCACAGAAATATGCTGGAAGGAGAGAAAAAATAGCTCTTTAAAATTAAAATATAAACATTGCAAAAATAGATCAATCTTTGGAATGAGGAGAAAGAAAACAATATCAGTAATACAGTAGTTATCAGCGGAAAAATTTGGAGGAAGGATAGGAGTAGAGTAGATAAATGTAGGAGGATGGAAATAGAGTAAGGAAATACAGTCAAGGAAAAATAGTATGAGACAGTGATATAGAGGAGGTGAGCCAATATAGGAACAAGAGAAAAAAATAGCACTACAAAATTAAAATATAAACATTGCAAAGTAGATCAAACATAGGAATGAGGAGAGAATACCAATATCAGTAATACAGTAGTTGTCAATGGAAAAATTTGGAGGAAGGATAGGAGCAGAGTAGATAAAATAGGAGGGTGGAACTAGAGTAAGGAGATACAGTCAAGGAAAAATGGTATGAGACAACAATGTAGAGGGGGTGAGCCAAGCAGGCTGTAGGTAAGTGCAGAAATTATGGGGAGGACAAATCTAATATAGGTGAGGGATACTGAGTAAATTAGGGTCAATAGGTCTAAGGTGGTTTGAAACAGGAGCATTTGCAGGACAAAAATAGATGGTTTCGAAATGCCTTCTTGAAAGCAACATGGGACAGAGCCTGGTGAATAGTTAGTGGGAGGGAGTTCCAGTACTGAGGGGCATGACAGGTAAAAGCACCGGCGCCTTTAGAAGTAGTGTGTCTAGGGATGAGAACAGAGGCAGAATCTGCAAAGCGTAGGTCATAGAAGGAGGACTGTTTTTGAAAGAGACCCGCTAGGGGCTTAGGAGTTTGTGATCTAATAATGCTGTCAATTATGGAGCCAAAAGCATAAGACCTAGACTCGTGAGATGGAAGCTATTCAAGGTCAGAATAAAGGATGCAGTGGTGTTTCAGTCTATGGGAGGAGGATGCATACTGACAGATGTTATTGTAGGTGACACCCCATTTCCGAAGACTTGATTTACATGCAGAGGTATAGGTGGCAACCCCGTAGTTAAGTGAGGGCAGAAGTATCCCATCAGCTATGGCAAATCTAGCAGAAGGGGTGAGAGTATGGCTGGTTCGGTAGGCAGTACCAAGTTTAGTGTTTACCGACTTGCAAGTTCATAGAATATGGGTGTCAAAATTTAGTGAGGGATCCAGAGTAACACCCAGATATTTAAAAGAGCTTGCCACCCCAATGGATTTGCCACTTAAGGTGGTGACTTTAAAATTGTGTTGGGCATGTTTGAGTTTACAGTTCGAACTGAATAGCATAGCTTGGGTCTTAGACTCATTTAGGACAAGTTTGTGGCAATCAAGCCACTGTTGGATGAGTTGAAAGTCATGGGAGAGCCATTCATTGATGTCATCAGTGCTTTTGCACTGGTGTACAGAACAATGTCATCCACATACAACAGGGAGGCAGTCTGCGTAAGGTTAGAGGAGATACTATTTAAGAAAATAGAGAAGAGCAGCGAGCCTAGTATTGACCCCTGAGGTACTCCAATGTTAATAGTAGACTTTTCAGAGAGGGTAGAGTTATATTTTACGATTTGAGTTCTGTCAGATAGATAACTAACATACCAGTTTACAACATTTGGAGAGAAGCCAAGAGAATTAAGTGTGGCAATGAGAATAGAGTGGTCAACAAGATTGCATGCCTTTGTCATATCGATAAAAATGGCCCAGTAAGAAAAGCAGAGTCCATGGCCACTAGGACATCAGAGGTTAGCTTGAGTAAAGCAGTGGTGGTACTGTGTCCCTTTTGGAAGCCATGCTGAGCAGGAGTTAGGAGGTCATATTTAAGGAGAAATGCTATGATTTGAGTAGCTACAAGTTTTTCAAGAATTTTGCCAAGAACAGATAGGATTGCAATAGGCCTATAGTTGGATGGGTCTTTATGGTCACCTTTTTTTGTAAACAGGAGTTATCCTAGCCATCTTCCATATATCAGGGACATGATTTTGGCACGAGAGTTTAAAGATCTTGGTTAGGGGAGCAGCAATGAATGGAGCAGCTAATTTTAGTAGCTTGGACTCAAGATTGTCTGACACCGCCGCGGCATGCTCAGAGATATTGTTAAATAATTTTAGTACCTCACATCTAGAGACAGACTTAAAGAAGAATTTTGGCTGAGTAATATTTGTTGGAGTATGTGGGTTTGGTTTGACAGGGAAAGAGGAGGTGTATTTTGTTAGGTCAGAGAATTGCTCATTGAAGAAATTAGCAATAGTCCAGGGATTGTTACAGTGGACGCCATTGAGTGACATGTCGTTTGGGGTGTATGACGAGTTTGAGCCCATGAAGAACTTAATGTGGGACCAGAATTTTTTTGAATCTCCATAGGAGTTAATTAAAAGGTCTTTACAGTAGGAGCTTTTGGCCTGTTTGATATCCTTTTTGCAGGAGTTTTGCAGAGCTCAGTAGGTGTTTAGGTCTGCTGTATGGCCGGAGCTCTTGTAACGGATCCAATTTTTATCTCTTTGATGTAGCTTTCTGAGCAAGCCAGATTTTAGCCACCGGGTTTGTTTGTTTTTCACTCGGCGTGTTACCAGTTTGCAGTGCTGCTCCTGCAACGCTAGGAAGAGGAATAGGAAGATGTTAAGAGAAGATTGACCATCGTTAGATCCTAGGAGAGACAACCAGTCAGTACTAGCTACATCTTGAAGGAAAGCTTGGGAGTTGAAATTAGCATAATTACGGAAAGTAATGAAATGGGACTTCATTTGTACTGGCTTCCCTTTACCCCAAATGCAGAAAGTAGGGGAATGGTCGGAGATAGCGTCAGTTAGTACGCCTGAGACGACAATGCGCTCAGGATGGTTAGTCATACTACAATCCAGCAGTGTACCTGTATTAGAGTGAGGAGCAGTTCTGGTAGGTTCTAAGATTAGCTGGTACAGATTAAGGTTTTGTATACTAGACAGGGATGCGGGTTGAGAGCTACCCAGCCAGTTTATGTTAAGGTCCCCAAGGATAAGAACTTAATTTCTCCCAGAGAGAAAGGCGGTTTGATCCAACAGTTCCTCTAGTCCTTTATGACCACTCCTGGGGGGTTGTAGACACAGACAATATGTAATTTTTTGGAGCCGAGAGTGAGAAGGGTATGAAGCACTTCACAGTGATTGAGGGGGGATGAGCTGATAGCAGAGAGTTGAAGGTGATTTTTAAAGTAAACTGCTGTGCCCCCCCTCTTTTGGGAGGGGTCTATCTAGTCTCAAGAGATTATAGGATGGGATGGTGTACAGTGAGCCGGGGTGAACGATTTAAGCCAGGTTTCAGTAAGGCAAATGATATCAGGCTTGTAGAGGGAGGTCCATGCTTCAAGTTCAGTAAAGTTCTTCTCAAGGCTCCTTATGTTATGGTGAGAAATTATAAGACCTTTGGCATTTTGACTAGGATTAGTTATGCAATTTACTGGACCCGGGTTTAGCTGAACATCACCAGAGAGCAGTATGGCTAGAAAAAAGTAGATACCACAGCTTATTGCACATGAAGGGGCATAGGGTATGTAAACGAAGGGATAAACTATTTTTGTGGACATGTGCAATCATAAGGATCCATGGCCTATTTAATAGTAGTGGACTGGTGACACAATTAGGTTCAGGCACAACAAGGAGGTTAGAGAAATAAAAATCATTGGGTATGTGGTGAGGGGGAGCTGTAGCAGCTCTGGGGGGCAGGTAACAGTGATAGATGAAACAGTGGCAGCATGGAGGCAAGGAGAAATAATAATGTATGATTCTTCATTGTAGACTGTCCAGGATTATGTGCACAGGTCAGAGTAGCTAGTATAGATGCAGGGAGGAAAAGGGACCAAGGAAGGAGCAGGGCTCGTACTATCCACAGGACGTTGAACATTGTTCCAGGCAGAAAATTAGAATAGTAATTCTAGAGAAAAAATGCAGATAAGTAATCAGGTCAGCTAATGGACTGAGCTACAAAATTAGGCAGAAATGTTTGAGAGACAAGGTAGGGTAGGTAGAACAGTGAAATGAGGAGATTAGGGTGAATCCAATGCCCAGTAAAGTGATTAGGGAGGCGCAGGCATGGAAAGAGAGGGATAGAGGATAAACAAGCAGAAGTAGGAATGAACTGATTGATGTAGAGCAGTAAGCACAAACCTAACTCACTCTTACACTAGTTGCCCTAACAGTAGGACATATGGAATGCCTGATAGGAAAGCCAATGAGATAGGAGCTGTCAGAGAGAGGAGGGACAAGAAGCGTATTTAAAGGAGGCCTGGGCAGGGGAGGGAGGGAGAAAATAAGGAGTAGGTAGTCCACTTAATTTGGCAGAAAAATGAGCTATGTTATAGCAGGGAAAAAGTGGTCCAATCAGCTGGGCCGAGCAAGAAGAGAGGACCAATCACAGTCCAGCAGCCAAAGCACCGCACTAATCGGAGAAAAGCCAGAGCGAGGCGACTCCAGCGGCAGTACCTGCTTAGAAGAATCGGATGCGGCGAGCTTAGGAGGCGGGCAGGGTTGGCAGTCCTAGTCGGGTGGCAGCCACGGGGCTTTCCGTGGGGCTGCCTAGCAGTCCAGAGCACCACTCAGGTGCAGGAGAGTCCCTGCTTAGAGGAATCTCATGCGGCGAGCTCGGGAGACGGGCAGGGTTGGCGGTCCAAGTTGGGTGGCGGCCGCGGGGGTTTCCGTGGGGGTCCCTGTTGCTGGACGCTGCTCTTGGCCAGGACATGAGTTGCAAACAGGTTAAATATGCTTCACAGTATGGGGATTGCTTCTGGAGGCACTGTGTTTCACCCAGGGCTTCGCATGCTCATATTTTTTGGCAGTGCCCCAAATTACAGCCTTTCTGGGACCAGCTACAAATAAGAGTTACAAGCATTATTTGACTCTTCTTTCAACCTAACTCCATGCACTTTATAATTTCTTGACCAGCCGGAAGGCTTTAGGGTCTCCTTAACTAGTGTAACATTAACCTTAGTGTAACATTAAAAGAGAAAGGTTGTCATTTCTGAAACATTACCAGTGCCCATGGCCAGTGCAAACAAACAGAGAAAATTTAAAACAATCAATGAATAGCTGCACAAGTGGTACTTAAAAAATGAAATTATCTGATTAACACATGGGAAACATTTATAAACAACCCCAGCTATTTTAGCTGGGATGGCCTACATTTGAGCAAAAGAGGCAGAGCAATTCTGGGGAGAAAATCTGACTACTGCTTTCAAATTCTTTAAACTAATGTGGCGTTTTGGTTATTTGGTCCACCACTAAAAGAACCCTCACCTTCTCTGTGGTCTGCCAGACCCTTTGGTTGCTGCTGGTGCTACTGGTGAGGACCCCATCTGGACTGTGTGAATAACCTGACGGACGCATAAAATAATAATAAGGCAGGTTTATTCTGTGCTGCTGATGTTCTCTTCATGAAGACAAGCCCCAGACTGACAAAATATCTGACTAACAGGCATACATGGCAATGCCAGGCAGTGCAACAAATTGTTACATGCAAGTTCTAAGTGCTCTTAAAGGGGCAGCAGCTTAACATTAAGCCCCATGCTTAATGTGTGCTTCACATCACCACCAGAACAGTGAATGTGAGCACCACTCAAACAAGCACTAAATCTATAACAGTTTCTAAGAAATATTTTAAGTAAATTTTAAGTCAAAAACACATTTTCATGCATTAGAAAGCATTACGTTGACAAACAGAACTCCACTGCAGGGAGTGGGGGGGAGGGAAGAACCTGGCCTGCACTGGGGACCAGTCAGAGTAGCACCAGAGAGGGGGGAACACAATAGTACTTGAGACTCGTGTCATGCCACAAGCGCTAAGGTGCGGGGGAAGGAAAAGGGAAGGGTAGCAGCAGGAGGATACCCAGAATGCAGGCCAAACTTTTATTAACAGTTGCATAACAAACAAATAGACTGTATATGTAAAGAGACATTCCTAAGGGGGGAAGCATTAGCGCAGGTAAATAGTACCATGGCAACAGGTGCAAGGAGAGAGGTATAACAAGATATTTACTGCAAAACAGTTAAACCAGAAAATGAATTAGTCCAGTAACAAATGTTCAAGACCTCTGTCAACTTTTCTGGTCAGTGGGAATGGAGACATGTGTAGATTGTACTAGTTTCTGACAGGATATGGTCAGGTCGTTAAAAGCGACCCAGGAGTTCTGCCCATTATCAAATGCATACCACTTTACTCTGTAAGTCCAGGATCCATTGACAAACTTCTTCCTTAAGATTGTCTCGATCTGGTACACTGTGGTGTGCAGAAGAGAGTCCTGAGAAGAAGAAGAAGGTTGAGAAGAAGAGGAAGTGTCAAGCAAATCACCTGGTAAAACAGAATCCAGCTGGAGAGTGTCTGGAGCGGGAAGAGCTGTAGGAACTAATTGTAAGTTGTCCGGAGGGATCTCAGCTTCAGAGAGGATGGCAGGCTTAAGGGTAGCTTCATTTCTGGGAGTTCTGGGGTCACCTGGAAGGTTGTTATTCAGGTACCCATGCTTTAGTCAGTTTATATGGACTTTGCTGTGTACCAGCTTTCCATCCGACTTGCGTCGCAGTCGAACGTGGACCAGAGGAAGCTTTTCTATGATGTAGAAGGGACCAGTCCAGGGGCAAAGCAGTTTCTTGGTGGCACCCAGAACAAGAACAGGTCAGCACAAATAAACAATGTTCCCAACAGAGAATGAAGGCTTATGCGCCTTGGCTGCAGACCTCTAGCAGCGTAGCAGCGAGAGATCCCTGTCCAGTGGAGTTCTTGGGTAACGTCCAAGGACTAAAAAGAAGGTGGTGTATTCTGTGCTGTCAACACAAGGGCTGGTATTGCATGCAAACTGCACAAAGGGAACAAGACAGTCCCAGATGTCATGAGTCTCATCCAGATACTTGGAGAGTGTGCCAAGAATGGTAGACATCATTCTTTCACTCTGTCAGTTGCAGTGTGGTTGGTGACTTGTGGTATGTGTCTTTTTTATGTTGAAAATTTTGCAAGTTTCACGGACAATGGTTGACAGATAGTGCCTCTATCAGAATGTAGGTACGATAGGGTACCATGACTATAAATGACTGTGGTGAAAAAGGCACTTGCCACAGTGGTGGCTTTAATGTCTCTTAGGGGGATGAGTTCCAAATACTTCATCAGGCAGTCCACAAAGACAAGGATGTATTTTTTGCCAGTGTCAGAGCATGTTGGTAAGGGCCCAAGAATGTCAGTGCTGACTCTTTGAAACAGTTCAGTGGCTACAGGCATTGGGATGATGTGTGCCTTGTTGGTTTGGCAGAAGGCTTTCTTTGGGAGCAGGGCTGGCAGGATTTTATGAACTGAACAATGTCCCTGTTCATGTGTGGCCAGAAGAAGTGAAGGCTTGTCTTTTCCAAAGTTCTGTGTATTCCCATATGACCAAAGGTGGAGAGGCATGAGTGGAGAGAAGAACCTGAGGGATGAGAGAGGCTGGCACAACTAGCTGTACATGAGTTCTATCCATGCGATGATCCTTGCCTTCCTTGGTCCAAATGTAAAAGGGCACACCGTCATTGAGAAAGTACTGAGAAGCAAAGAAAAGTACATCTTGTTGATGTTTCTTTTGTTGCGGTAAGGTTCCAGACTCTAAGTAGGAGATTATGTCTGTAAACTGAGTGTCAGTTCTTTGTTGTGTTTTAACAGTTGCCAAAGACAAAGCAGATGTAGAGGAGATGAGAAGCTCTTCAGCTGCTTGCAGTAACTGAGGATTTGTGTGTCTCTCTGTAGAAGCAATAGGGAGCAGCAAAGCAACCTGAGGAGCTGTAGGAGTGTCCACAGGAAGCACATCCATGGCATGGAAGGGAAGAGCTTGTAAGCAGGATTCTTCATCTGTTGAGGAGGATGCAGAGGGATATCGTCTCCAGCTTACACCATCAGCATTTGAGTGAACTCGACCTGGTCTGTACTGAATTTCAAAGTTGTAGTATTGCAGCATGACGATCCATTGGATGAACTTGCCTACTGGCTCCTTCCTTTCAAATAACCATCTGAGGGCAGAGTGATCAACGATAACTGTAAAGGAGGAGTAGCGAAGGTAGCAGTCAAATTTCTTCATGGCAAATACCATGGCTAGACATTCTTTCTCTGTGATGCCATAGTTCTGCTCAGCTGAGGATAGAGATCACCCAGCATAGGAGACAACTCGTTCTGTTCCATCTTGAATTTGACAGAGCACAGCGCCTACTGCAAAGGAACTAGCATCTGAGCAGAGCATGAATAGTTGGTCGAACCTTGGGTAGGCCAATACTGGAAAAGACATTAGGTTTTTTTTTAAGGTGTCAAAGGCCTCTTTACATTCAGATGTCCAAATATAGTCACATCCCTTTTTGGTGAGGATGTAGAGTGGAGCTGCAATCTTGGAGTAGTTGCAAATAAACTTCTGGTAGTAGTCAGACAAGCCCAGGAAAGCTTGAAGGTCTTTGAGATTGTTAGGCTCTGGATAGTCTTTGACGGCTGAGAACTTGTCTGGATCTGGAGAGGTGCCTTGAGAACTAACCACATGTCCCAGGTAATGAATCTGATGCTGCGCAAAACAACACTTTTCTGGGCGATGCTTTAGATTGGCTTGTCTATGACGTTCAAACACATCCTGGAGATGTTGGAGGTGCTCTGGCAAAGTTCTGCTGAAGACAATCACATCATCCAGGTAGACTAGGCAAGATTTCCAAGACAACCCACATAGTACAGCTTCCATAACACGTTGAAATGTGACTGGACTGTTACAAAGACCCATAGGCAGACGTTTGAACTGGAAAAGTCCCAAGTGGCAGAGCCATGCTGTGTGTGGATGAGAAGCTGGATCAATGGAAACTTGATAGAACCCACTCTGAAGGTCTAGAGTTGTGAAGTAAGCAGGACTGGCCGCACCAAGACTCTTTGAAGCATCTTTGGTTGTAGGACCCCCCTCCCCACCCATCCACTGATCCCCACCGCCCCGCTTCCCCCCGGTCAGCGGCGGATCCATTCACATATCTGGTATGTGTAGTACGGTATGGGCTGCATGCCCATTGGCTCACGCTGTGGACCACGGGCGACAGCCCTACCAACGGTGTCTGTCGGTGGGGCGGCAGGCGGGTGGGATGCTGCCACCCGCCGCTAACCGGGGAGCAGGGCGGTGGGGATCAGTGGACAGGTGGGGAGGGGGGTCCGCTGGACCACCAGGGATATGGGGGTCACTAATCCTATACTGAAGCCCGCAATCGGGCAGTCATTGGTCCACTGGACCACCAGGGATATTGGATTTAATTTCTTTCTTTACACACTTAAGCCCACGATCAGGCAGTCATCGGTCCACTGGACCACCAGAGATATGGGAGTTATCTATGTTTACACACTTAAGCCCGCGATCGGGCAGGCAGAGGTCCACTGGACCACCAGGGATATGGGAGTTATCTTTGTTTACACACTTAAGCCCACGATCGGGTGGGCAGAAGTCCACTGGACCACCAGGGATATGGGAGTTATCTTTGTTTACACACTTAAGCCTGCGATCGGGTGGGCAGAGGTCCACTGGACCACCAGGGATATGGGAGTTATCTTTGTTTACACACTTAAGCCCGCAATCGGGCGGGCAGAGGTCCACTGAACCACCAGGGATGTTGGAGTTATCTATGTTTACATACTTAAGCCTGCGATCGGGCGGGCAGAGGTCCACTGGACCACCAGGGATATTGGGATCTTTTTAATTTTATGAATGCCCGCGATCGGGCTGTGGGGCACATTGCCGCGCTGCAGGGTGCGTTGGTCCCCGGCGGCTGCTGCCTGGCAGGGTGCCAGTAGTCATCGGGATTGGTACCTGCATGCAAATGGATGACATGCAAATGGCCCCATTTGCACCTTTGCATACATTATGGCCCCATTTGCATGTCAACTTTTGAATATCATGTGTGCTGCACCTTGGCGCAATGGAACTTGCGCTAGTGCATCCCATGCTCCACTCTGGCCACTGGTGCTGGCACAGTGCCACTGTGCCATGCACACTGCAGGTGGCCAGGGTGCAATATTCAACGATGCTGAGCCATGGCGGAGCTCCATTGAATATCGCCCGGTCAACGCCCTTGCGCAGCCAAGTTGCACTGCGCCCAGGCTTGCGCCACAGCCTGGTGCAGTTTGAATATCTGGGCCTAGGAGTTTAAATCTAGTGAAAAAGACAGAATTAGAAATAATTCTCCACAAGGAAAAAATTAATATAGCTGGAATCACAGAAACGTGGTGGGACTCCACATGCTCCTGGATGTGTGAAATCACAGGCTATTAACTCTTTTACAAAATTAGGGACAATAAAAAGGGTGGTGGAATTTGTTTTTATGTTAGAAAAAGCCTTGATTGTAAGGAGAGACAAACTGCAAGTGATTCAGAAGTCCTGAGAGCATCTGGATCCAACTCCAGTTAAAGAATAGAAAACAAATCCTCCTCAGTAATTGTTACAGCCCCTAGCATCTAGAAAGGAATACAATGATAGCTTACCGAAGGAAATAGATACCAATCTACCCTGGGCGAAACTATTATTACTGGGGAATTCAAACTACCAGGTATCAACTGAAATTCCCTGGAGGGTACATCCAACCTTGAAAATTAATTCATCAACTTGCTACTGGAAAATGGGTTAGAACAATTAGTAGTCGACCCCATAAGAGGTACTAATATTTTGGACCTCATAATCACAAACATGGATCCAGATGTTTCCAAAGAAGAAATACAAGGTCATTTGGGAAATAGCGACCACAATATGGTCTTATTAGTTCTCTCATACTGTAAAATGAAACATGTCAGAGAAAATAATCTCAGGGACTATGGTAAAGCAAATTTAGAATCAATAGATGAATATCTAGAGTCATCTGAGTGGGATCATGAATTACTCGCACTATCTATAGAAGACAATTGGTTGCTGATTAAGAAAAGGATACAGAAGTATGAGAACAAATTTGTGCCCATTAAGATGAAATATAACAATAAAGGCAAAATTCCTATGTGGTATACCCTTACTATTAAGAAACAAACCGGGGGGAGGGGCGCTGTGGAGCATGCCTGCTGCATAGAAGCACTTTAGTATTGCTCTGTAGATCAGTGAACTTTAAACTATTTATACTGATCAATTTCTTGCTTGAATTTTCTTATAATTGTCTGCTGTTGATACGTCTCCTCGAGCTGCACAATTTCTAACTTTTTCAACATGGTCCGATCGCAAAAGGGAGATCCGAGCGAACCTATAATTCAGCCACCACTGGAGCATCCAGCCACCGGATCATAGAATGTGGCCGCCGGAGGATCAGGGCTTGTTGCCAACAGAGGTAAGCCTCTATGGAAACGCTACAAATGTCAAAGCAGGTGATCAGTGCTGAAGTAGAAACAATATTAAGCCATCTGGGGGAGCAAAATATTAAAATTAAGCTCACCACCAAAACAGCTACCTCAGCAGAGACACAAGCAGCGAAAGTCCTTGCTGCAACTAATAAGCTGGTTCAGGAAAACTTGCAGCTTCATTAATGTATGGAGGCACTAGAAAATGTACAAAGGGCATCTAATATATGATTTGTTGGACTTCCCAAGGGTGTAGACAGTGACATCCTTTTGGCCTTTCTACAACAGTGGCTTCTAGGAGCATTGGGCCAGGGCCAGAGTGCGCACAACATTTTATCAGGGTCTACTGGATTTCCCCTCAGCTGTGGGCACTCAGAACAATCTCCCTAGAACTGCTCTGCTGGTAACGGATGGTGTGATGACCAGGGATTTACTTTTGGGGCCTCTGAAGCTGCCGTAAACTTGAATTATGATGGTGTCATGTTACATCTGTTTCCCAACCTATCCTATGGCACCAGATTATGTAGGGGAAAAATTTGATGGAGTTCACGCCAAACTTTGGAGTCTTGTAATCGTCCACTCATTACTTATGCCAACCTGCTTCCATATTCATTACGGGCGCCGCACTTTTCAGTATACCAATCCAGAAGAAGCAGGAAAATGAGCAGAGACCACTGTTCAAGAATTTGAAGCTACAAGAGCATCCGACCCAGCTTAATCAGGTGAAGATGAGACATGAGAAGCGGGCATGGATTTTGTTCGACAGCTTCACACCAATACCAACAGGATTATTGAAGTTTGAACTGATTGACAGGTTTGTCTGTTCTTTAAAATGACACTTTAAACCAAGTTTACTTAAAATGTGTTTACTATTACGGGGTTATATTCTGCCTTATACATTATAGTAATTGATCAGTTTACTTGTTTATTCATTTGTAATTTTGTTTCTGATTCATTGCTTCTGGGTAGACACTGAAATGTTATATATGTTGCTTTTAACTAAATGTTTGGGACGGGGTCACATTGATACTGGCTGTTTAGCGCTACTCATGTTTGGATATTTCTCTTTGAACTGACCACTGCATGCTTGCAGGGTGTAGCCATCTTGGACAATTTTATGGTTTTCTGGACCTTATGGACTACCCCCACCTTCGAACTTCTGATTGCTTAAATTACTTATAACCTTGTTTTACTAGGTTTTCCTGTAGTACATTTTGAAGTCTGGCATGAAAATTACTGTATGCTATTGTTTTTTGGTTTTTTTTTGCTTAAAACAATAAAATATAAGTATAAAAAAGGAGACAAACCAAAAGGAAAGAAAAAGCTTACTCTAAGCTCAAGAAAGATCCATCCAAAGGTAATAGACAAAGTTATAAACATGATATATGGTTGGATAAGACAATGATACAAAGAGAAAGAAAAAAAATATAATTTAAAATTGCCCATCAAAAAGATAATCATAAATTTTTTATACATACATAAATAAAAATAAATCCAATGTAATAGGATCATAAACTGAAAATGGAAACACAATAGATGATCCAGCTAAATTTGCAAATTTCTTTAAAACATATTTCTGTGTTCAGTTTTTGGTGATGGGGCAAGTATGATTTGATGGACAATCTAGAAGTCTGTGATGTTCAGCATTTCAGTAACACAGAAGTTGAGAATTCACTAAGCTCTGTTAAAAAGGACACTTCCACTGGCCCAGTGGCACTGAGCGTTGAGGCGCTGGATGCCACACCTCGCACCATGCTGGCAACCCAGGGTCGGGAGTAACCTCTGGTTGCTGGGGGTTGGCAGGGAGGATTGAACGTCTGAAGGACTGCTCTCCCTTCCCGGGGAGGGAAGGGTTATTGTCCCACTCTTTGGCTGCCCCCTGGTGGAGGCTGGAGGGAAGCGCCAGAGTTCAGGAGACACAGAAGTGTGGTTATGTGATGTGCACATGCCTCCATACGTGCATGCTCATGCCGCAAGAGGAAGGCGGTGTACAGGGAAGAAAACAGAAAAAAAAAATGGAAAAAGTAATAAAAAAAAAAAGGACACTTCCCCAGGCCCAGATAGCCTCCATCCTAGATTTCTTAGGGTATTAGCTGCGTCATTGAGCCACCCATTTACTATTCTGTTCAGTAAATTATTGGACACGGATGAGATTCTTGTGATTGGAAATTTGCGGTTGTAATACCACTCTATAAAAAATGGAATAGAAATTATGTGGGAAATTATCTACTGATCAGTCTGACATCCTTAGTAAGTAAACTATTTGAAAGGTTATTAAAAAAACCGCATTGAGGATGAAATGGAACATTTGACACTTAATGACAAGACACACTATGGGTTTAAAAAAGGCAGATCATGCACAACTAACCTAGTTTCTTTTTACAAACAGATTAGTAGGAGCTTACATCATGGAAACCCAGTGGATGTCGTATTTTTAGACATAGGTAAGGTATTTGATAGGGTTCCTCATAGAGAGCTTGTGCAGAAACTCTATAACATGCGCTCCGGTTATTATTTCGTAAGGTGGATTGCAAATTGGTTGTCAGATAGAAAACAACAAGTAAGGGTTGGTAGCAAATACTCGGATGAGGGGTCTGTGACCAGTGGCATCCCACAAGGATCAGTCCTTGGACCAGTTTTATTTGGTTTGTTTGTCAGGGATATCCATCTTAACCTAAAAAATAATTTAGTTAAATTTGCGGATGACACAACATTAGGAGGGGAAGTTAGTGATGTTTCACAGTATAAGTTATTTAAAACAGACTGAAATATGGGCCAGTAAAAACAAAATGAAGTTCAACCATGATAAATGTAGAGTCATTCACCTGAGGCAAAAAATCCTTGGTATTCATATGTTATTAATAATGTCCCATTAAAAGCTTCAACAAGTGAATGTGATCTGGGGATCATAAATGACAAATTATCATTATCCGATCACTGTAGAAAAACAATTCAGGTGGCTAACGGTATGTTGAGAACCATAAATAAATCATTTATCTCCAGGAGTGATTATTGCATACTACCTCTCTTTTTTTTAAACTCACCTTTATTGTTGAAATGGCTATACATGTTCTTCCATACAGATATATTAATAGGTATCTTTTCATCAACTTTCTTTGCACATGTCAGAATTTAAATGCAAGCGAACACGTTTCTTATTTGTGTTTTTTCTATTACACTTAACTTATAACTTATCCTTACTCATTCACACAGTTAATCCATCTGCGTTCTCGATTACATGTGTTCTTCTTGTAACTGTATTTTTTACCTCTTTGTTACCTTCCATCTATTCTATGTATTGTTCTGCATTTATATTCATTATCAATAAATAAAAAACTGTAACTTATTCAAACTGTTAACTATAGAAAGGCAAATATGCCTTAACAATAACCAGCTGCATAAAAATTCATATTTTTATCACAGAAAAGGCTTTTATCTCTTATCTCTTATTCAGGTTGCGCCTAAGTTCTTTAAATACTGCATGAAAGAGACAAGGCTAGCAGCCATACCTATTTTCCCTCGTTCTGTCTCGATAACTCACCCCCCCATAATTTTGGGCTGACGTACCTTCCCTTGATGTCCATCTGGACCAGATACCTATGTGTTTATCTGATGTTAATCTCAGTTTAGCTGTAATTTCCTACATTCTTTGTATATTATGGACCCTGATGACCCATAATTCAAATGAGGGGGGTGTAGGTTTTAGCTAATTTGATGTGATTTGTTTATGTGCTGCGATCCATAAACAGACATTGTTGGGAGTTATCTCCTATCGTGTTAACTTTCATCCCTAGCATCAAATATTTAAAATCACATACAGTGTCTACTCCCCAGATTCTACTCAGCTCTTGATGGACCATAGACCAAAACCCAATCACCCCCCTGACATTCCCAAAAATGGAGTAATGTGTGCTAATTTGTCCACATTCCCCTCCAGAAAAGGTTAGAGTGACCCGCTGCAAAGTGTGATATGATTGTTGGAGTATGAAAGTACCAAACAAGACATTTCCATCTGAACTCTCTCCATGTGGGTGATGCTGTAACCCTTCACCCTTTTTCCC
This sequence comes from Neoceratodus forsteri, assembly GCA_016271365.2. Lineage (NCBI taxonomy): Eukaryota > Metazoa > Chordata > Ceratodontiformes > Ceratodontidae > Neoceratodus > Neoceratodus forsteri. The sequence goes on from CM057451.1 coordinate 768,126,554, forward strand.
ATAGGTTCAATCAATCAATCAATCAGCCTTTATTTTTAAAAAGACACTATTCCTGAGATCATAGCGCCCATTACAATAAATAAGTAAAACATATAAAACCAACATTATGAAATAATTCAGAGATCAACACCAAATGTAAGCTCAAACAGGTATGTTTTTAAGGCAGTTTTGAAGTTCTCCACTGTCAGGCACTCTCTTATCCGATGAGGTATAGAGTTCCACAGGGTAGGGGCCACAAACATAAACGCCCGTGACCCAGATGTCTTCAAACGAACCATGAGAACCTCTAGCAATCCCTCATCAGCAAAGCAGAGCAGTGGGAGGGGGCAGTAGGAACACAAAAGATCTTGCAGGTAGCCAGGACCCTGTCCGTGTAGGGCATTATAGGTCAGCAAACTGACCTTGAAGGTGATCCGCCACTGAACAGGCAGCCAGTGCAGTTCACACAGCACAGGAGTAATGTGTTTTAACTGAGAAAGCCCAGTCAACAACCTGGCTGCAGCATTCTGCACCAGCTGCAGGAGACAGATATCACACCCCGGAAGCCCTAGGTACAGGAAGTCACAGTAGTCAAGACGTGAGGTCACCAAGGCATGGATCAATGCTGGAAGGTCGCCAGACAGAACAAGGTGTTTAATCTGGGTGATATTCCTCAGATGGTAAACAGAGGACTTGACAATGGCTGACACCTGCGAACGAAGCATCAGTTCGTCGTCAAATGTAACACCCAGATTCCACGCCCATTTGGAGGTCAGTAGCTGGTGACCCCCCAAGCCAAAGCCCAGAGGGACTGCCTGCCTCTGACCTCTCTATCCTGTGACCTGGATCCACCACCAACACATCAGTCTTGTCAGGATTCAACTTCAGCCAGCTGGCATTCATCCAGTCCTGTATCTCAGCGAGCCAGTTGTTAAACACTGAGACCGCACTATCCTGGTTGGGCACAAAGGACAAGTAGAGCTGGGTATCATCTGCATAGCAATGAAATCCCAGCCCATACTTCCGTACAATGTCTCCCAATGGCAGTACGTACCCCAAAACAACATGGGGGACAGCACAGAGCCCTGCGGTACCCCACATGGCAGAGAGAATGATCCAGAAGAATATATTCCTGACACCACCCTTTGAGACCTGCCAGTAAGGAATGAATGAAACCACCTGAGAACTGTTCCAGACAGGCCACAGATGAACCGCAGGCACTCCAGCAGCACCCAATGGTCCACGGTGTCAAACGCCACTGAGAGATCAAGGAGGACCAAAATGGAACAGTCCTCCAATCTCTCGCCATCAGGAGATCACTGAGCACCTGAACAAGGGCAGTCTCCGTGCTTTGCCTCTTCCGAAACCCAGACTGGAGAGGATCATAGATCTCATGGATGGTAAAATGATTCTCCAGTTTCAGTGCAACCACCTTCTCAATAACTTTCCCTACAAATGGGAGGTTAGAGACTGTTCTGTAGTTGGCAGGACAATCCGGGTTGAGAGAAGTTTTGTTAAGGAGGGGTATCACCATCACCTCCTTCAGGAAGTCTGGAAACTCACCTGACTCTAATAAGCTCCAGACTATCTCCACCAAGACTGGGCTGATGACATCAATCCACCCCATCAAAAGGCGCGTTGGGCCTGGGTCTAAACTATAGCAAGTCGGCTGGATACCTGGGACAATCTGCACGACATCCGTGATCTCCAAACGGTCAAAGGCCATCCAACAGAACTGAAGAGTCGCAACCTCACACTGACCACTGCCACTCCCCATAGAGAAAGTTGAACGGATCTTGGACCTGATGTCAGCAACCTTATCAGCAAAGAACTGAGAAAACTCATCACACTTTTCTTGTGAAAAAGCTCTTCGAACCTTCAGACAGGCTGGATTGCACGGTACAAGAGAATGCTGATTGATAGTCCCTATAATGGTCCATCAATCTACGTCTGTCGGCCTCAAGGCGTGATTTACGCCAGCAATGCTCCAACCTTCGTCCAACTTGCCACAACTCCCTCAAGGTCCCATCAAACCAAGGGGACCGAGGGCGAAGAGTGAGAGGATGAACTCGGACAGGAGCCATAGCATCCAGAGCGCCCACCACAGCCCGATTATAAGCCTCTAACAGGTGTTCCAGACCCTCACTTGCACATGGCAATCCTGATAGGTCCAGTACCGCCAATAGGCTGCCTGGGTTCAGCCCCCTCAAAGGGCAGTACCGGACCATCTCCATAGGGGTAGGCCTATGGGAAGGGCATGGAAGTTGAACCTTACAGTGCAGTGATCCAACCATTCAACTGGTTCACCACCAAACTGGAGGCCTCCATCCCCAGGGGGAAGACCAGATCCAGAGAGTGTCCATGATTACGGGTCTCAGAGGCAACTGCCTGTGTGAAGCCCAACAAGTTCATAAATTGGAGGAAGTCCTGATCAAATTGTGAGAGTTTGTCATTGATCCAGGCATTGAAGTCACCCAGCACCATCACTCTGGGTGACACCCAAACCATGCCAACAAAAAAGTCCACAACTTGCTGCAGGAACTGCTTCTTGCCCCCCGGTGGATGGTAGCCGAGAAAAATCCTGCACCCCACACCTATAACCACTGTACACTCAAAGGACCTGGTCTCCTTAACTGGCACAACTACAAGGCCCAACTCCAACCTAAAACAAACTGCAACCCTTCCCCCACCCCTGTGATCTGACCTCGAGCGGTGTATCACCAAGAACCCATCTGGAATCGCTGCCTCTAAAATGCGACCAGCATTTTCATCCAACCAGGTCTCGGTAAAGCAAGCCAGGTGTGTTGTCCCATCAAGATCAGCAATAATAGCTGTCTTGTTTTTTATTGACCTGGCGTTGTACAACACCGCTCGAGTTGGATGAGGCACCGGGGCCGATCGAACTACTGGCCCACTAACAGCGGAGCCCTTGGGTATGGGTACCAGGCAAGGACAACCTTGTTCTGGGACCCATTTTACGCGAGGGTGTCCCTTGGACCTCATTACTCCAATCCAGCCGCTCGGCTCTCCCCCCCCAGGGTCCGGGCCTCCCCTTCCATCTTCTACCCACTAGCCCCAAAGCCCTACAGCGACCAAACACCACTGCTGGCAATGGAGGATAGTTAAATGGATGGAGGTCTCGGAGCTCGGCAGAGGAGTAGCGCCTAACAGAGAGAGCAGTCATCAAACACATACTGGCAAGCCAAGACTCCAGCCCCCAATGATCCCAAAAATAAATAAAAATTAAAAAAATAAAATAAATAAAAGGTTTCACTGATCTTTTTCATTTATGGTGGTACCGAAGTCTGTCTCCCATTTCTGTCTTAAGTTTGTGAACTCTGGATGTGTGTCCCCTATCAGAACATTATATATACAAGATTTTGTTCCTGTTCTTCCTCGTAGCATTGTTGCCCAGTGAAAAAAACCTTCCAGTGATGTGAGCTCCCTATCTATCTTTATAAGCCTATCTTCCGATTGTATGTTAAGCCTCACCTGTAAGTATTTATGGAAGTCTGTGTTTGGTAGGTTATATCTTTCTTGGAGTTCTTTAAAAGTTATCACCTTGTGATTCCTAATTAGATACTGATATCTTGTCAACCCTGCTCTATTCCATCTTGTGAATGCCTCGTCTTCTCTCGAGGGGGCAAACTCTGGATCTTCCATTATGGTTGACAGCGGACCCACATAATTCGGGGAACCTGTGATCTCCCTGGCCTTAATCAGCATCTTTGCTGTGTGTTTTGTCAATGGATTTGTTATTTCTCTGATGAGTTGAGGTGTTATTGTTGCATGAGGGAGTGTGGCTAGGGGGGATCAAAGTAAGGTATTGATTTTCTATCTCTCTCCAACCTGCATCTGAGCGCTGTTTTAGCCATGTAGTTATTGGAGCCAGTTGTGCTGCCATGTAATATAGTTTGATGTCTGGCATTGCCAGGCCACTCTGTTCTCTTGGTAGAGTTAGAATTCTTTTTTTTTCACTCTGTGTCTGCCATTGGACCAGACAAAGGACACTGTATGCTTCTGTACTTTTTTTTTTTTTTTATACTCCCCTCGCCTCTCGTGCTTCATCCCTTTGGGAGACACCTGCGGCTTCTGCCTCTGCTTATCCACCTGAAGCTCGTAGTGATTGTCCCCCATGGAGCCTTGGTTATACCCCCCCCCGGGGGGATGAGATGGGGGCCCATGCACCTCGAACTTTCATTTGCTGCATCGGGACACCAGCCTGGGACAGGTAGGGGCTATAGAGGTCTGAGCCAGTGCTCCGTCTACTTGGAGCATGAGGATCCATTTTCTGGTGTTCTTTCCGACCATAAAGTGTGCCCTTGATGTCAAGGTGCAAGCGCCGATGTCCTTCACGGTCCTCCCCATTTCTAGGGTCGAGGCTTGCTGTACCCCAGGCCTCCACCTGAGGTCAGTCAAGTTCCAACCCGCATTCCTCCCTCCCTCCCTCCCAGAGAAAGTGAGCAGTCGTTGGACACTCATGCATTCTCCTCCCAGCTGGCCGTCCAACTCCCTGGGCTCATTCCCAAACCCAGGTCATCGACGTCATGAGTGGAAATCCAATGTACTTGTTTCCAAATGTTTCAGGGATCCTTATAAGTAGGGCTTGGAATAGGAATAGGAACCGAGGAAGGACATTCATTTTGAGTGTGGCTATTCTGCCACCCAGAGAGAGGGGCAACAGGGACCGCCTATTTAGGTCAGTTTATCATAGTTTAATTTGAATAACATGTTTAGGTTAGCCGATATAAGTACCCCTAAGTATCTCACTGTTTTGTGTGCTGCCCACCTGAATGGAAACCTAGGCATGAATTCCCTGGGGATATTTCCACTGATTTTATCGCTTCCAATTTATCTAGGTTTATTTTGTACTCCAAAATTTCTCCTATCTCTTCCAGCTCCCTTATCAGTGCTGGCATGGAGGTGTGGGGGGAGGTAACAAAAAACAGGGAGTTGTCAGCGTACAGAGATTTTGTGATTTCTCCCACCCACTCTAAACCCCTTAATAGTGGCGTTGTTTCTTACTGCTATTGCCACAAGCTCTATGCATAACACAAATAAAAGGGGGAGAGAGGGCAGGCTTGTCTCATGCCTGTAGTCAAGTGAAACTCTTTTGTAGCCTGTGGGGCTGCATAAAGATGTTGTATGTTTTCCCTGTAATTTGTTCCGACTCCCATCTCCTCCAGAGTTCTGTGTAGGAATCTCCAGTCGACCCAGTCGAACGCCTTTTCTGCGTTCATAAAAATTGCAGTTGCTGTTTCTGGTTTCTTTCTTTGTTCTGCTATTAAATTAAGTAGTCATTGGATGTTATCATGAATAAGCCTACTGTTAATGAAGCCCATCTGATCCAGGTGAACTAGAGACCCCACACACCCCTGCAGCTTTCAGGCCAGTATTGTCGTAAATATCTTCTGGTCCACGTTCAGCAAGGAGATCAGTCTGTACAAGCCACACAATATGGAATTCTTCCCCTGTCTCAGTATTACCAAGATCTGCGCATAGTTCCATGATGGGAGGCTTGTCTCTCCCCCCCACCACACACCTCTCCAAACACCCTATGTGTGGAACAAGTTTTTCCTTGAATGTTTTGTAGAATTCCAAGGCTATTCCATCTGGCCCTGGTGCCTTCACCCAATTTCATCCCCATTATCACCCTATTATTTCTGATAGGGTAAGTGGGATGTCTAACATCTCCCTGTCTTCTTGAGACAATTTATTTACCTGGACTTCGTTAAAGAAAGCATTTATCTTTTCCTGATAATCTGTTATTGCACCTTGTGTATATAACTGCTTATAAAATTTTATAAATTCTTTTGCTGTCTTTTGAGGTTCATTTTCCACTTAGCGAGGGTTATCTGAATTTTTCATTCATAAGACCAATCTGCTTGCCACTCCTCTTCACAGTTGCCATGTTACTCGCTTTGTAGTAGCGTTGCCTGGAGAAGCGGAGGGCACCCTCTATCCTTTCATCTAATATTTTATTTAATCTGCTCTTGATTTTGTCTAACTCTTTCTTTAATTCTTCATTTAGTGTTATTTTATGTTCAGCTTCTATATTAAATATTTTTTCTTCTAATTCATTTTGTTCCTTCTGTCTCTGTTTCTTCAAGCCCGCTGCATAACGAGTGGTCCTGCCTGTGATTACTGCTTTCGTACTGTCCCACCAAATTGCAGCTATTGTGTCAGTCTGTGGGTTAGACTCTCCATATTTTCTCATGCATTGTTCAATTATTTCTTTGTATTCCTGTTTGTTTTACAGTGATACATTTAGGTGCCATGTCGACGATTGGATCCGAGGTATCAGGGAGATGTCCATAACCACTGGGGCATGGTCTGAGATGGTCATGTGTTTTATAGAGCATGCCCTGACAGTATGAAGCCATTCTACTGAGCTCAAAAAGAGATCTATTCTCAAATATGATGCATGTGGGGCCAGCCAGCATGTGTAGTCCCTTATCCTTGGGTTCATATGTCACCAAGCATCCCTTAGGCCCAGTTCTCTGTTGATGGCTTTTACCGTGGATGCCGTTATGCTCAGCCTCCCTCTGGTTATACTGATCTATCTACTCTTGGATCCAATGCTGCATTAAAATCCCCCCACCACCACCACGATGTACAGGTCCCCTGGAGGAGGGGCCATTCCCAGGATCACCCTCCTGATAAATTCCGCATTTTCTTTGTCTTCATTTGGGGCATTCAAATTTAATAGTGTGCATGGTCTAGCCTGATATTTCCCCTTTATCATCACAAATCTCCCTTCTGTATCTTCTTTAGTTTCCTCTGCTGTAAAAGGGCATTTTTTATTGAGTAGAATGGCTACCCTGCTCCTGTGAGTTTGTTTCTGAAAGTGTGCATGGTACACTGCCCCTATCCACTTCCTCTTGAGTTTAGCTCCTTCCTTTTGGTTCAGTTGTGGCTCCTGCATAAATTCCACCTCCGCCTTGAGTTTACCTATTTCACTTAGGACCCTGGAATGTTTGATGTGGCTGTTGAGTCTCCTGATGTTATATGATACTGTTCTATCAGACTCCATCTTTCTTTAGTTGTTGTGTTAACGTTTATACTGGTTTATATCGGGCTTTGCTCTGCCCCATCTCTTTTAGTCTTTTGTTGCCTTTCTTCTGTTGACTTATCTTCCTTGCTGGAATTTCAAACTTGTATAACAAACACTATAACATTTCATAACATAACATAACATTCTAAACATATTTAGTACTTCAATTAGTTACTTTCCCACCCTATTCGTCTGCCTGTTGGAGTTGAGCTTATCGGGTGCAGTTTCTCACCCAGGAGTTGTACACTTAGTTGTGCTTTTTCTGCTACTCTTCATTACTTGGGTATAGGTAACTTTATCTTTGTATCACCTCCTTAATTACCACACTGTTGGCTGATGTTTTCTCTCAACACTAATTGCTCTTGTATCCCTGTATCGGGTACTTTGCATGACTATGTAGTATGTACATATCCCCCCTCCTTAGTTTGGTTTGTTTCCTTCTTTGAATATATTGTTCTCCTTCCCTTGATTCCTAATATTTGTTCTCTGCTTTGTCCGTTCAGGTTTCCTTTCTCTCTCTCACACATAAACTTCCCTCCTTCCCCCCACTGTCACGTATTCCTTCACCACTAAGTCATCCATGCATTCATCGCCTCACCAGGTCTACCCTCCTGCCAAATCTCCATGGCATATGTTTAACAGGGGGCTTACCTGTATCCACTGGATAAGCCATAGGTTTATTCCTCTCTCCTGCCCAGTTCCAAAGAAGTGGTGCACCCCCAGCAGAACTTCATTTAAGGGAAGATTTAGAAAAGGTGTTAAAGATATATGTTTTGCCTTTACTTCCCCTAGTTTCTCAACCCCTTCCCCCGGACTGCCTGCAAGAAATTTCCCTGCCAGGTTTACCCTCCTGCCAAATTTCCATGGCATACATTTAACAGGTGGGCTTACCTGTAACAACTGTGTGGTGTGTGGCAAGGTTCAAGTCTTCCCTCATTGGTGATCCTTGACATGATGCTCCACTGACAGTGTCCTTGCCTGTAATAAAAGTGGGAGAGCATGAGTAGGCCCGCAGATAAGCATTGAAATTCATCGTTACCTTCCTCCCGGATATATACATCATTGACTTGTGTTGAGGAAACTCTTTAACCCCCCCCCACTTGAGGGGCAGTTCTCCCTCCATTAGAAGACAACCCCCCCCCCACCTCTGTGTGTCTTCACATTTGGGTATAAGTTAATTAACTGCCCCTTTTGCAAAATGTACCCCACTTTCATTTCCAATTTTACCCCTCCTTCTCCTCCCCTTCTGGATTCCCCCTTCCGTTTTATTTCTGTGTCTCTTTTATTATTTCATGTCCCTCCCAATTGGACTGCCCTGCTTTAGTTGTCCTTCCCCCCACACCATTTTTCTTTTTTTGTGTTTTATATACAAATCCTCCTTCCCCTTTTCCTCAACAGAACAACCATTTTGGTGCCATTAACCCTTACATATTTACAGTAGTTCACCCTTCCCTCCCACTTTTCACAAGTCCAATGCGCCCATTTTTGTTTACCCCACCTTCATTTTCATAGGTGCAGGAGTCCAGGGCAAATTGCTGTTCCAGTATACCCTTGTGCTGCGTTGCAGGCCGGATCCTACTCTCTGGGTTCAATTTTCAGCTCCCGTGCTTCACAAGCCCTCCACCAAGGCCCACCGCGCAGTTGGTAAGTTCAAATGTGTTGGATGCCTTTAAACAATGCTTAAAATTAGTTTTTAAAATTTAATTTATCTGCAAGGTGTGCCTGGTCTTCTTTCTGCTGTGTGTCTCGATTTCTTCTGGTGGAGCGTGGTTTTGATGGGGTTGCTTCTGGGATTTTCTTTGGGCGGGAGGCCCTGGACCATGGCTTTAGGTTAGAGAGCAGTTCGGCTGCTGAATCTGGGCTTCAATATAGTTCTGCTGGAACTCCTAAGGTTTGCAGCATTGATTTAGCTTCCGTAAGCATTCTGAAGAATTTTGGCCCCTCTGTCGAGAAGATTTTAAATTGTGTAGGTGCATACAGATGCATCTTAATGTTTTTTGTAGCTAAGTATTTATGTATACCCAACAGTGCTTTCATTTTTTGGTTGGTGATGGGAGTATAGTCGTGGTCTTAGTACAGTCATTTATTTATTTATTCAATCTTGGATTACAGTACCTTTGAGCACAATGCACTCATTTACAAAGGTTCCACATCAGTGAGGAGGGATGAACAAACATACAGAGGCGGAAATACAAAGACTAGGTTTAAAAAACAGTAAAGTACATACTTTAATTATCTAGAATTAATAACTTTAGTAGTGGAGAAAAAAGGAGTGGGGGTAATAAGGGAGAAGAAGAAGAGTGGTAAGCAGACAGAAGGCCTTGTCAGTAGGAGTAGAAAGAGTGGTGGATGCGGGTAGTAGGTAGGTGGGAGGGGAGGTGGTGGGGGTGGGAGAATGGGGGGAGGGTGAGGATATAGCAAGGGTTGGGAAGGTAAAGCTTTGGGGTGGAAAAGAGGGAACTGGAGTGCGCACAGGTGGTAGTATCATTAGGTGAAGCAGTTGCAGAAACTATTTGTCGTAAGATGCTGATGGAGCCTGTGCTTGAAAGGACCTAATCTTGGTATGGATTGGATTTCATTGGGAAGTGCATTGGACCTGAGTGGGGCTCTGTAAGTGAATGACCACTGCCCTTAAGATGTCCTGCACCTAGAAATCTTCAGAGATTGATGGGTTGTTTCGAGTGTGCTGGGAGCTGGAGTGAGGGCTAAGGAGGTTTGCAGTTCCAGGGAGCAAAAAGCAGAGAAGCACTTTTTAAGCTAACAGGTATGTTTGGTACTGTATCCTTCCACTTAGTTGAAGCCACCCAGATTGGGTGTATAGGTTGCATGTGTGGGTGAGACGTGCAGTATCAGTGAGGAGTCTGCACGCCTTATTTAGTGCAATGGTTATTCTACAGAGTGAAGACGTAGTACCGGCACCATAGATATCTCCGAGTTGTATTTCTTTCTTTGCCCACGATACTGTTAGGACTTTCATTTTTGTCCTGTAATCTAGGAACTTCATTACAATTGACTTTAGGTTGGCTTTTGGATCTGTCAGCTTTTTTGTAAGTACCTTGTGTGCTTGAACAATGTTCAAGGGATCTAGTTTTAACAGTCCAAGAAGTTCTTGTAGCAGGGACTCAGGTATACTTTCATTTTGCTCGATTCTGTTTCTTCAGGCAAACCGTACAGCCATAAATTGTCTCTTTTTGATCGGAGCTCAATATCATCAGTTTTATCCGTGTGTTCCCGTTCCCTTTGGTAAATTAATCCGAGTAGCTGTTCCTGCCTTTCAATCATTTCTGTTGCCTCTGTAAGGCCTCCATCGAGGTTGGTTGTCTGCCTGGTGATTTCTGTAATATTTTAGGTGTTTTCAGCCACTGGTTTCTCCACTCTTTCCATGGTGCTGCTGAACTTGTTTAGTTCCAGAAGTAGTCGTTTTGAGGTTATAGTGAAGTCTTCACCTTCATTGTCACTGTAGTCGCTTGCCTGGGCCGACGCTGTGGAGTTACAGCTGCTTTTGCTTGCTCCTTTGCCTGACATTTCCATCATTTCTGGCTTTTTTAGGTAATCTAATAATGTTTCTTTGTACCTATTCTTGTCTGGCATACCTTCCTACACTGCCAGTATTTCAGTTAGAGTGCAATTTTCAGTGATGAAGGGGGTTAAAGTTTTAACATCCCCGGGGTTGTGAGCTGTTGTCATTTATCACCACATGAGGAGGCAGAACCAGAAGCCTGCACACTACCTCTCTATAGAATTTGTGCAAGACCCCTATTAGATTATGGTTTGCCCTTCTGGTCTCCTTACTTAAAAGGTGACATCAACCTAGTTGAAGGTATTCAGAGGAAAGTTTCCAGACGCATTCCAAGATTGAAACACATGTCATACAAAGATCGACTATCTAAGGTTGGACTATTCAGTTTATAAGACAGAAGATATAGCAGGGATATACTAATATTATTTAAGACGCCAGACAGCCAAGAACTTATGGCAGAATGTAACATTTCCTTCTGTGAAAGTTCTATTAACATGAGGTCTCACAATAAATAACTTGTAATTGCCAGAGCAAACACAAACAAAAGGGACAATTTCATTACTTCTACAGCACCTAGAGTTTGGAACTCTCTTTCATAGTATTTGATAGATATTGCTTCTTTTAATAAATTCAAAACTGAATTAGATAAATATCTAACGACCATGCCTGAAAAATGATGATGCACCCACTAGGAGTGGGAGATAGTCCTGATGGGCTTACAGCCTTCTTCTATCTGTTTCAAAATTGAGTAAACTAAAAAATTACCATACATTTGCATTTTAACAGCTAGAAAAACCATAACAAACAATTGGCTCACCCCTAATTTACCCACAATTGCTCTGTGGCAGAACATTTTGATTTCTGTCCATGAAATGAAAAAATTACAGCTAAGATCTCTCAGTCTTTACCTAAATTTGAACTGCTATCTGGAGAAGATGGATTATCTATATTATGGCCAGGAGAGCTGATTTTGCTCCATAATGTTTATAGATTTAGGCTACATGTTCTTTTTCTGGACTATAAAAAACATAGACCTAGTAAATTTACTCCTCTGTAACTCACAGAGAGGAACGAGAGGCCCTATGCAGAATTATGTGGTATCTCTTCTATTTTGATGCTAAATTATATAATGTTCTTTCAGCTGTACTGTTGTTTGTACTTGTTATATGTTGTATGATGAAAACTTCTTCATTAATAATAAAAATAAATAAAAAAAAAGCTGTTAAGTCAGCAAAACTCCACTTAGAAAAAGTGCAAGTAGGGAAAATGCTCTAGTGCCACAACAGGAGTAAGGTGTCTAGCTAAGGAGATGTTCACAATATTTAAGAAGGAAGGAATGTACAGAGGAGCATCATTGAATGTCAGGAGGGATGGAATTCCATAGTTTAGGGGTAAGGTAGGCAAAGGATGCTTCACCAGCTTGAGTTTTAACTCTAGGGACAGTGAGCAGGTTATTTTCAGTAGATCTCAGAGGGTAGCCATTTTCAACAATCTGAAGAGAGAAGGGAAGGGATCAAGGCTGCTCATTTAGTATTATGTTAAAGATGACACCTCCATAACTGTGGTCATGCAGGAGTGACAGGGGAACCAACCCAGCTTGTCATAGAGGAAGCAGTGATGAGTGAGTCTAGGTGACGTTGACGCAAAATGGCAGATATTATTATAGGTGACATCTCATTTGAGGAAGGTGGTTTTTGAGGCTACAGTGTACACTGGGTCTCAGTAGAGAGGTCTGGGGAGTAGCATTCCTCTGGCAATGGCAAAGCATGCCTGTGGTGTCAGATCTCAGGCTACTTTGTATGAGACAACAAGCATGGAGCTCACAGATTTGCAGACACCCATAACATGAGATGCATAATCAAGAGTAAGGTCAAGGATGACTCCGAAGTACATAAAGAAAGAAGTGGTTGGGACCAAGGTGCCATCTTGATATGCTATGGATAGAGAGAGAATGGGAATGCTCTGAGTTCGGAGGATGTGCCAATGAGCATGGATTGCATTTTTGTGGTATTGAGGATTAGTTTGTTTATTAGTCAGGTATGAATAGACTGTAGGTCTGCAGTTAGGTGCTGACTGATCTGATCAATATTCTTTGAGCTGGTATAGAGGACCAGCTCATCAGTATAGAGTACAGCTGAGGAGCAGGTTAGACTATGTGTAATAGAGTTACTGTGCAAGGCAAACAGCAGTGGGCCAAGTATGGAGCCTTGGGGAACACCTATAAGGGAAGGCGCAGGGTCCAAGAGGGACGACACATACATGACCCTTTGGGCTTTATTTGTCAAATAGTTACAAAGTTAGGGGACAGCAGTGTGTGAGATACCCAGGTTCGCAAGTTTACCAGTGAGCAAGGTATGACTGACAAGATCAAAGGCTTTCACCAGATCAATAAAAACTATTCCCAAATCACAGAATAAAAAGAAAAACTGGCTTATGCCATTACATTTTGATTCATAACACTGCATTCTGTTTTCATTAGTTTCTTTTTACTTACTTTGGACACTTAAGTTAGGATATTTGCAAGTTTTCCTAAAATGCGGGGTTATCTGAGTTAAAAAGTAGATCCATAAGAAATGTTTGTGGTACTTAGAGAGATGAAAAAAACTCTCTCAGATATAGAGCTTCAAGTTTTTTATACCACGGACAATGTATCACTATGTGTAATAAGTTTTCTGGGGAGTTTGTACTACAAAAGCAATTTAAAGCCAGTCTATCTTATTCCCTTTGTAATGGACCATTATTATATTGTTGTCAAACACTTTGAAGCTGTATTTAGCTAGAATTATCATGTGTTGCAGATTTTGTACACTGGTCACATATTCTTTTAAGTTATGTTCTTTAATATTTCCCACCAACCAGTCTGATACTTTTAATAAATGGATTTTAGTAAGGTCTTTTTTTTTGGTGTTATAGTGACCTGCATCATTACCTGGACTTTTTTATACCCATTGGCTGTCTTGCCTCAATTCAGTGAGTATGGACACGTTTCAACCAGCTGGATGCAAAATTATTAGTATGCATTTTATAATACCCTAAATCTGATACTGAAAGTGATAACCCTGGGCATCCATAATTACCATTACTTACTGTCCCTGTTCTGCAAACGACAGTTCCTCACATGGATGATTTTCCGTGTAAGGCTGTTGGTATTCGTCAATGGCAATTTCATCATCTGAGTCCCATGAAGAGATAAAACTGATCACACTTGCTCTCACATGTTGTGCAACACACAACATGTTCCTATGATGGATGATATATTTTTTATACTAAAGTAGCATTGTTTCATCAAGCATCAGACATCTTTAGCTCCCTTTTAAGTGCCCAAAAGCACACTCCACAACCATTCAAGCTTTACTAAGTCTGTAATTAAGGTAACGCTTGATGGGGTCACTATAATCAGCAAATGGCTTTATTATCAAGGCAGGAGTGGGTATGCAGGATCACCTAAAATAACTGGCACACTAACTTCCCCAATGATTTTGTTCCTATGCAGAGACAATATGCCGGCTTGACCCATACAATAAAGACTGCTATTTTTGAAAACTCTGGCATCATGTACTTTTCCAGGCTAACCTACAATAATGTTGATGAATCGGTGCAGATGATCAACAGCTGTCTGCATTACCACGGTGTAGTGACATCTGTGATTGTTATACCCAGTTGCATTGTTTGGGGGTGGAAATATAGAGAAGCGGCTTCCATCTACTGTACCTCCACAATTTGGGAAACCCCTGTCCCTTTAAAATCCTGTACTTATGTCCACAACATCATGAACCTTCATAACTTTTGGCAAAAGGACCTTAACTATTGCTTCGCAAACACTTCTAACTATTTCTCCTACACTCAAATGTCCAGTGCTGAGTAAATGTCTTAATGCCTTGTATTCAACATTTCTTGTAAGACGCCATAATGCAACAGCCATTCTCCTCTTCTAAATATTTTACTGTACAGTTCAGAGCACAGAATTGTAATAGTCTGTTTAGACATCCAAAAATTTGCGAGCCATTCTTCATTGTGTCAGATGCTCATAACTATTTCATCCCACCATCTTCTGCTTCTGTCAAAGCTCCAAATTCCTTTTTTGGTAGAACCACACACATATCCACAGGTAATTACATTCTGTGTGAAAAAAAAAGCTTTAGCAACTGAAACTGAAACAAGCGCATTCTGTGCTGCCTTCTAATTCTTAAATTCCTTAACTTTATCCTGTCACTCATATATGAAAATACTTTGTCATATATTTAGCAGCAACAACAACCAGTAGTAGCTCAGTGAGGAGTTCAAGGAAGATGTAGAATGACAACAAAGCAAAGCACTATGGAATCTGTTCTGACAGTAACTCATGGCATGACAGGACAGAAGTCTTAACTTGTGTCACAACCTGCCCACACTCAGGATGCTGTAGGCAACAGGTTGCCAATTTTCTCAGCCCTTCACACTTGTAACGGCACATCAGCAGCTGTCTCAAAAGTTACAAAATGTCTCAAAAAGTCTCAAAAGTCATTCTCTTACATGCGGAGTTTCTCAGTCCATATCCCACCAGAGCCACTGCTCACACAGTACAGTACTCCTTTGGCTACAGGCAAATAGCCTTCCCCTGTCACTCACCCCTGTGACAACACTTCACTTCTTAAAATATGGTAATTATAGCTGTCTTTTCCCTTCGGAGCCAGATCATGGATTTGTCAATGTCAAAAGATTCGGTCACAGAGGCATGAAGTATATAAAAATAGTTACTATTTCACAATATTTACACAATGTACAGGCTATCACAATTACACAAAGATTATGTGAATTACAGGGTTATGGTTTGCACACAGCAGAAAAAATGTATTAAAAAAAAAAACTTCCCATAGGTTCTTAATTTTTAGCATAGTAGAAAGATTTCTTACCACACAGGATAACTTTAGTGAACCATGGCAGATTCCAACTCTTGGTTGGTGTTAATTATTAAATCCCAACATAGACTATCTTGCTAGGGGCTGGGAAGACCTTAAAAAACCTTCACCTGCCAGCCCCCATGCTGTATCATCAGATATGTCACTCTGACATCATAGATGCAACACTTTCTTTGTCTCCTGGGGTACTGCCTCTCTGGAAAGCTGGCTTAAAACAGAATCTTAGATTTTGTGGACTCAGAAATACTCTCATTGTTCTGAGCCATGTCTGCCCCAGCAAGGGGTGACTGCATGTTCAGAACAGTTTCCTGACATGAAAGACCTTGTCGTCTTTGAAGCTCCCTCATTAACTGACCAGAGATTTCTGTCATTACAGGACAAAGGGACTGTAATTACCTACCAGGTATAGCTGTCTACCCCGGCGACAATTTTAATCTAATTTCCCCAGTACATCTCTGTCCTCTTAGCAGACAGAATTAGAATAAAAAAAGTACAAAGATCACCTCTTACATGGGACTACTATTATGTAATAAATTCAAAGAAACATAATATAAGTTCATGCACAGACTCTTTTACCCACCAATAGGGTTCACAAGTTTTACCCAGGGGTCTCCCCTAACTGTGGGAAGGGCGTAGCAGAAAGAGGCACCTATTTCCACTGTTTTTGGGAATGCAAGAACCTTAAAAAATATTGGGCCAGTCTGGTGGTGCTGAGGGCTGAAATGCTGGATGCCTTACCTTGCACAGCGCAGGCGACCCAGGTTCGGGAATGGACTCAGGTGCTGGGGGTCGGCAGGGGGTAAGAGAGGATTGAGCATCTGGAGGACTGCTCTCCTCTCCTGGGTTGGGGATTGGGAAAGCATCGCTCAGCAGCAGCCCCTGTTGGAGACTGGAGACACTGCATGAGCACCGCGATGGGGAACTCAGGAAACTGGAAAACAGCTCCAGGGTCTACTAGATTACAGCTGCCAATCTCTGATGCCACTGAAACCCTCCAGGGAGCCATCTCCACCTCAGCAGCAATTCGGGACCTAATAGTGAGTGTGCTGGCAACCTCCCACCAGTGCCTTCCCCCTCAGAGGAGAAGGACCCACCAGGTGAAGGGTTACACAGGGATACCTTGAGGCCAGCTGTGATGTGAGGATGGAAGGGGCTCGAGAGCATAGTAGGGGTAAGTCAGGGGCCTTGGCGGTCTGAAGGAGTGGGGGACACTGGAGCAGGTAGAGGGATAAACAGATCAAGAAAAAAAATACTGGGAAGACATTGCTTTAGAAGTTTCCACCATATGGGTAGGGATGTGGAGATCTTGCCACTATCTCTTCTATTTGGGGTGGAGAAGAATATGGAGGGCAACTGGGAGTTATACCCCAGCTGGGTGAGGATAATGTTGGTGGTGGCCCGACAGATTATACTTAATACATGGGTGTCCTGTGCACCTCCTACATCAGGAATGTGGAAAAATCGATTATTAGCAACATTAGCTTCAGACAGACTCACACGCTAAAGGAAAAGGAAGAACGATTCCTCTGAGAGTGGGGAAAAATTATTAAATTCCTTAAGTCCCGTTGATGCACAGATTTTACGTGAGGGAGCCAAATATTAAGAAGGACAGAAGAGATTTTTGGGAAGGGTATGGACAGGAGATGAATTTAACTAGTGGGAGGGCAGGCAGAATTATCTTCGCTATCGCTTGACTCATGTAAAGACTTTCGTATGGTAAACAAGTGGTCATAGCATATCCCTATATATTGTTTTTTCACATTATAGGTAAACATAATTACTTCTCTCTCTCTCTCTCTCTCTCTCTCTCTTCTATGTTTATTCTATCTTTCACTGTATTCCTGGTTCTTGTTCACATGTATCTAATGATGATATTAATAGACAGCCTCACACCCTTCTATGTATAGTATATTGATACAGATATTTGACCAAAACAGGTGGGGACTTACATATGAAATAGATATGTGGAGGGGTTGTGGGATAACAGATGGACCAGACACTGAACTTCAAGTTCAACACACAATCTCTGTATGATGTTTATTCAAAATACAGAAAAATAACCTTAAGCAATGGCATATTCTTCTTCAGTACATCAGTTTGCAGCAATGGACTATGTATGTCCTTTCTATGCACTTAGCCAGCACCTGCTAACACTGATCTCTGATCTAAGTTAGCAGTTGAGATTCAGCCCCCACCCCTATGCGAGCCCTGTTTGCTTGGGTAGTGGGCGCTCAAATAAAAAAATAAAAGCTAAAGACAAAGAACCTCAGTGCAGAAGCACTGAAACAAGGGTTAGCCCCAAAGGGCATTGACACTAAGCCAGGTTTCAAAGAAACATAACATCACACATACTTCCCTATTGCAAAGCATCATGGAATATATGCAAATCAACATGACATTTCAGACTGTCTCAGTTTACAGCAATTTACATGCATTTTAAATAGCACAACTAACTTAATTTTTATAATAGTCACTTAGTACTTTTTACCATCATCATAAAAACCTAGTGCCATGGTATTTTCAAAGTTTACAGGTTTCATAAACATAGGGTATATACATCAAGGTATTTTATGATATAGTGCTATTATATATTATATCCAACAATGATAAACACAACCTGTTTTACATACACTTGGAGGCCACCACAATAACCTCCCTGTACGAGGACCTGAGAGGGAAAAGGAAAATTAAAGAGGACACTATAGCATAGTCGAGAAAGGGAAGGGGTGCCCATAGGTGGCCAACCTTATGGACTAGAAATTGTAAAGGATAGATTAGGCTAAGAAATAGAAGAACTGTTGCAACAGATTTAAGAGAAGGTTGGTCCTCAAGGGTGGCAGGAGCTCCCTGTCACAGATAAAATAACCAATCCCAGGCTATCATGGGATAACATGGACTCTAACTAAGCAATGATAGCCAATAAATTAAATGTCTAAATGCTACAGACTGCTAACCTCAGCCAAGGACATTACATGAATAGCTGTGTTGCTGTTATAAATCAAAGTGTTAGCTATATTGGGCGGGTTGTGAGAATATGTATGTATACTTTGAAATAAGTATGCCTTTCTTAGAAAATTTTTAATAAATATATGATACAAAAAAAGGTACAAAAATTAAATAGTAAGTTATTACAACCTGGTTAAAACAGTGCTAGACAACAGTGTTTAAACCCACTTATGAACTCTGTAAAAATACTTAAAATGTTTTTAAACCCAGATAAAAGCAAGTGTAAATGCTCTAGCTCAATTTACTTACAATGATTTTAAAAATTGTTTTAAAACCATTTCATTAGGGGAGGGGCGTAGCTTCAGCTGACAGCATCGGATGCGGTACTGAGAGCTCTTCCAACTTTAAAGGTTATAAACAGCTATATTTATAGTAATTAAGAGCTAACAATCTCCTTTTCATCCCGATTATGGACTATCTGACAGCAGGCTACTAAGATCTTCAGCTTGATGTTCGGCAGGATGGGAACCTGAAAAAAAGCTCTGGTAAGGGCAAGCCAGGCAAGCCACAAGATGGTGCAGCTCCAAGCGGCATGGCAGCTGGGGCTGTTGGAGGCCCTGAACCAACTAATAGTGCTGTTCTCAAGGCTGCCCAGGCACTTGATAAATTAGTCCAAGCTCTTGATGCTAAAATGGACCTTTTCAATAATAGAGTTACTCTCCTGGAAACTAGGATAGAAACTGTTTCCGTTGAAGCCTGAGTAGCTAAGAAGTGTGCAGACAAAACTTCGGCTGTGACTGCTGGGCTGGTATCAGAAAACAAACTGCTCCATTTACGTCTGGAGCACCTAGAAAAAGGAGCTTGTTTAACCCATGTGTGCCTCCTGGGCATTCCCGAAGGGTCAGAAGGGGATGATCTGTTCCTCTATATTACCCAGTTGCTACAATGTATTTAGGATTATACTGCCCCGACTCTATCTACAAGGCCTATCGTATCTCACTTCAGAGACCGGCACAGGATTCTGATCTTCCCCATACCATCATGATCACCACAGCTTGCCAGCATATTTAGGATCGTATACTCTGCCTCACTAAAGTAAAAGGCCCACTCCAACTCCCTGAAGGCCCCCAAATCTTTTTCTTCCCGGATTTGAGTTTTACTACCCACCAGTGCCGGAAAGCTTTCGATGCTGTGCGCAGTGAATTAAAATCTTTAGGGGTCATCCATTCGTGCCTGCTTCCTGCAAAACTACGTATCACCTATTCAGGTAAAACTTTCATCTTTAATGATTCTACTGAGGCAGGGAAGAGAGTGCTCAAAATCAAAAAAGATTTTATGAGAGGGCCACAATATCTGAGGAGCGTACCTTGAGTTAAAATACCTGAACTAGACACTACCCTTGGTTTTTGCTGACTTTCAACTCTGACTCCATAAAAACACAGAAACATAGAATTTGATGGCAGATAAGGACCACTTGACCCACCCAGTCTGCCCATTTCCCTACCTAATGGATAAGCTGCAGATCCTAGTTAACCAGCAGCCTACTTCTTTCTACCCCAACCCCCTAGAATTGCCTTATGACTGTCCCATGCATGCTTGAATTCAACCACTGTTTTTGACTCCACAACCTTCCTCCGAAGGCCATTCCATGCATCCACAACCTTCTGTGAAAAAATACTTCACATTACCTCTGAGCCACCCCTCTATCTTCAAATTGTGCCCCTTGTTCTTGCACACCCTCTTTTTGAAAGATGCTACCTCTTGGACTTTGTTGATTCCTTGAGGTACTTGAAAGTTTCTATCATGTCCCCCCTCTCCCGAGGCTATACATATTAAGCTCCTTTAGTCTCTCTTCATATGTCTTCCGGTGCAGACCCTGCACCATTTTAGTTGCCCTCCTCTGGACAGCTTCCATCCTGTCTATGTCCTTGCGGAGTCTGGGTCTCCAGAACTGCATGCAGTACTCCAGATGGGGTCTCACCAGCTGTCTGTACAGAGGGATAACAACTTCTTGTTTTCTACTGGTGATGCCTCTCCCTATGCATCCCAATATCCCCCCCAGCCCTCCACAAGTGATGTTATTTGAATCACACTGACACTGCTGTTTGCTCTGTTTTATTTAGTTACAGTATCTGCTATTTTTTATGAATTAATTATACTTCTTCAGCTGTTTGTAGTCAGAGTGAAGGCTCGACGGCTAGCATCTATTAATGGTTGTATTTTCATAGGGATATCTTATTCATAGATTTTAAGTAAGTCACTGGTGGACTTAATGGGTCTAGTACCCCGGAGCATCTTGGATAATTCTTTCCTTTTGGTACATAGTCCATGGTCATGGCTGTGAAAGCCTTGGTCATCCTTCTGCTCTGAAAACTGTTTATTCAGTTGTATTTCCCTTCCCATGATGTAACCCAAGGAGATAAGAAACATATCCTGTTTAAATAAGTATATGTTCCTTTATCACTTTCTATGCCTTGGAACCAAGTATATCATTCTGTATGCTTTTGCAATACTGAATAAAAATAAAAGAAAAAAAGAAAAGCACATGTACAGGGCCTCAGACTCCAGAATAAAGCAGGATGTACCTGTCAGTTAATATATAATTTTCCTGACTCCACTGTTCATATAGTCCCCAAAACACTTTGCCTTCTATTCATACTAAGGAAACCAACCAACAAAACGAGTGGTTAAAACTTCTAGTATAAAGTATTGTTTCTTATATTTTGTACCAATAAAGTGACGATTCAACAGCGAAAAAGAAAAGTCATACAGCTTCATCAGATGTTTCATCTTGATTTTCATTTAAACAATAAGGTACGATAGAGTGTTCATCGTGGTGGGATAGTAGCACATCTAGGTGGGTCACAGCACGAGGCCAAAAGCTAAGTGCTTCCGCCACCCTAAGTGTGCCGTTTTCCCACCACAACACACACCCTGGAGTGCCTTATTGCGATTACATGGCTATAAAAAATTCAACATGAATTTACTGATTAAGCAATCAACAGAAGCAAAAAATCTGAAGGTTTAACTTTTATTACAATTAAATTTAATTGCAATAAAGTAGTCTCTTACAGAACTAGTCTGCATCACTTCACATTGATTGCATTTAAAAAAAACACGTAACAGAAGCAAACTATCTGAAGGCTTAACTGTATTGCAATTAAATGTAGCCATAACATATACAGATACTGTAGTCTCTTGTCATCTGTTGGACTATCTTTTTAATTTTTTTTATACATTGAAAAGAAGCAAAAAACTGAATGTCTAATTGCATTGTAACAAAATCTAAACACAAAAGAAGCAAAAAACTGAATGTCTAATTGCATTGTAACAAAATCTAAACACATTTAACCACATTTACTGTACTCCCTTTCAGAGTTATCCTGCATCATTTGTTTATGACATTTTCTGTTAAGTGTAACAAATATCATTTTAGTTGCTTTACAGTACTTATGCTGGTGATGGGTTGGAGGAAAATGATGCCAGGCTCATGGACACAAGCAGGTTGACTGTTTTCTTTTGGAATGAATTAATATTTTTTCTTTAACTCGGCCAAAGGCACATCTGTGGGCCAAGTCCTTTCTACCCTGAAAATGTCAGCCCAAAATTCCAAACCATCCAGGTGCTAGATGATGACAAAAAAATTGTGATTTTTTTTAAACTTTTTTCACTGTCCAGATCTTGGAATCCACACATCCAACTGGACTGAAACTTGTCATGTCAAGAGATGTACTTCTCGAGACCGTGCATGCGAATTTCATGCAAATCCATTGAACAGTTGCAAAGATACTAATGTGTAAAGTATCCAAGAAGGCAGTTTAAGATACTTGTCTTGAGTTTGAATCAAGAGTTGGAATGTTTACTATGTATAAAATACAAGAATTCAAATCTCTGTTCAGTTCTACTGGCAGACTGTTCACCCTCACTATCAAACAAGGCCTTAGATGGAACCAGGGCCATTGTTTTCTCTGTAGCAGGTTAAACAACACATATTTCCCCAGTAAGCATAGAAACATAGAATTTGACAGTAGATAAGGACCACTTGGCCCACCTAGTCTGCCCATTTCCCTACCTAACAGGTAAGCTGCAGATCCTAGTTAACCAACAGCCTACTTCCTCCTACCCCCCCACTAGAATTGCTTTATGTCTGTCCCATGCATTCTTGAATTCCCCCACTGTTTTTGACTCTACAGCCACCTCAGGAAGGCTGTTCCATGCATCTAAAACCCTCTCTGTGAAGAAATACTCCTCACATTACCTCTGAGCCGTCTTCCCTCTATCTTCAAATTGTGCCCCCTTGTTCTTGCACATCTCTTTTTCTGAAAGATACTACCCTCTTGGACTTTGTTGATTCCCTTGAGGTATTTGAAAGTTTCTATCATGTCCCCACTCTCCCTCCTTTCCTCGAGGCTATACATCTTAAGCTCCTTTAGTCTTTCTTCATATGTCTTCTGGTGCAGACCCTGCACCATTTTGGTTGCCCTCCTCCGGACAGCCTCCACCCTGTCTATGTATTTGTGGAGATGGGGTCTCCAGAACTGTACACAGTATTCCAGATGTGGTCTTACCAACTGGCTGTACAGAGGGCCAACAACTTCCTGTTTTCTACTGGTGATGCCTCTTCCTGTGCATCCCAGTATCCCCCCAGCCCTCCTCACTGTCTTCTCACATTGCTGGCCCACCTTTAGGTCATCTGATATGACTACCCCCAGGTCCCTTTCCATTTTCGTTTTTGTCAGTATCTCACCCCCCCATCGCGTACTCTTCCCCTGGGTTTTTGTTTCCCAGGTGCATTACTTTGCACTTCTTTGCATTGAATCTACGCTGCCATACATTTGACCATTCCTCCAACCTTGCCAAGTCCCTTTTCATCCTTTCCACCCCACCTTGTGTATCAACCCTGTTGCAGATCTTTGTGTCATCTGCAAAGAGACATACTTTCCCTTCCAGTCCTCTGCAATGTCACTTATAAAGACATTAAAATGAACGCCAATACTGAACCCCTGCGGTACCCCACTAGTAACCCCATTCTTCACTGTGGACTCCATTTACTATTACCCACTGTGTCCTGTTGTCCAGCCAGTGTTTTAGCCCAGGCTACCACCCTGGGACCCACTCCCAGGCTGGCTAATTTGTTTATTAATCTTTTGTTTGGGAGTGTGTCAAATGCCTTGCTAAAGTATAAGTAGGCCATGTCCACAGCCCCTCCCTGGTCTACTACTTTGGTCACCCAAAGAAATCCGCTAGATTTGTCTGACATGACCTTCCTGCTGTGAATCCATGCTGCCTTGGGTCCTATGCCCCACTGGACTATAGGTACTCAACAATTCTTTCCTTCAGAAGTGATGCCATCATTTTCCCTACCACTGCTTAAACTTCTTTACTATCACGTCACCTGTATCTCTTCTAACCTCCAGCGGGTATAGATTTATTTCTCTCCATCTAGTCTCATATGGCTGCTCTTGCATACATTGCACCATCTGTGCTGCCCTTCTCTGAACCCTCTCCAACCCAGCTATATCCTTTCTTAAATGAAGCCTCCAGAACTGTACCCCAGGTGTTGTCTGACCATGGTCTTATATAAAGCCATCAACACCTCCCTCTTCCTACTTGTTATACCCCTTTCTATGCACACCATTATTCTAGTAACTTTACCTACTGACCCACTACATTGGTCTCCTACTTTACGGTTGTTTGAGATTATAATCCCCAGGTCCCTTTCCTGTTCTGTTTGCTTTATCAGTTCTCCCCCCAGTGAGTACTCAGCCAGTGGACTTTTACGCCCCACATGCATCACTACACATTTCCTAGCATTGAACTACAGCTGCCAAATGTTCGACCACTTCTCTAGCCTGCTCAGATTTCTCCTCGTGGCTTCAGCCCCTCCTATCATGTCAACACTATTATATAACTTTGCATCATCTGCAAAAAGACATACTTTCCCTTCAAGTCCCACTGATATATATGTTAAAAATGATTGGTCTCAGTACTGACCCCTGAGGAACACCACTCATCACCCTCATTATCCTAGAAAGTACACCATTTACCACCACCCTCTGACTTCTATCCTTCAGTCAGTTTTCCACCCATCTAGTTATTTTTTGTGTGTGTCTGTGAGAAAAGGATTATGAGGACAAATAACATTTAATTATTATATTTTTAAATTTAAGGCAGTTTTATTTTTATGGCCTAGTTGAAGGTTTTTAGTGAGTAAAAGGGACTGCCACATATGTGATGGCAGTCAGGTATGTGTTTGATACAACTGATTTCATATGTGATGAGGCTACTGGTCCTTCTTTTAGTGCCGTCCTGGTGGAACATCAGCACTGGGTTCCAAGCTCCTCAGCCAATCAGATAACTGAATTTTTCATAGCCATATTATAATCTGAGCTTCAAAGTCTTTTTGGATCTTTTACACCATGCAGTTTACCGGCACTGAATTGGAAGTGCTTCAACGCATATAAAAACCTCATGTGCACTGGCACCTGCAAGGCATGAGAAAATTCCAGGCCCCGAAATGCAGCCCACATCTCTGTCAAATCCCTTGTGGTGCTTTTGAGTTGAGAAACTGACGTCAGGTAAGAGGTACTGTCAAACTTCTGATGGTGTTGCAAGCCTGCCTCGAACTCTTGTAGCTTGCAGGATCCAGTGTCGTTCATGCATCCCCTCAGTCACTAACAAGTGTGTTCTTGGCAGGAATTTATCACTGGGTAGCATCTTGGCATGACCTTATATGCCCTTCTGATAACAACTTAGCAGTCCTTATCTGCCGTCAATTTCTATGTTTCTATGTTTCTGTGTTTCTATGTAACAGCTGAGGATTCAAATTGTAAAATCTTTTCCAAGTAGGACCCCATAAAATAGGGTCCTGCATTTCTTCACGTAGAAACATAGAAGTTGATGGCAGATAAGGACCGCAAGGCCCATCCAGTCTACCGATTTTTTCCTGCCTTATGAATTTGCCAAAGGCTTTTATTCTGTCAATGGCCTATTTATTCATACTCATTTGTATTGCTTGCTTTCAGGAGACAAAGGAACGTTGTCCTTTGGACCTACAGAGCAACTGTCAAGATGTTGCCCCAGTATATCTCTGACTGTCTGCCCCTATGCGCCTCGGGTAACTATGCCCTAAGAAGCCACTCTTATATCTCCCTAACGATTCCGAAGTTAAAAACCCGCTTTGGCAGAGCATCCTTTAGCTTTACCCTACCCCAGACATGGAACAAGCTTCAAAAAACTCTAAAATTAGCAATTCCCACAAAAGTCCCCGAATTCAAACTCCTCTATGCAAGACTTTTCTCTGAAAGCTGTGAGTGCTACTCCTGATGTGCTTTGTCGGCTTCCGACACTCTTAGATCAACCTTTACCTCTTATATGCTCTACCTAACACATTTCTCTCCAGGACTCTACTTCCTGTTTTCTCTTAGGCCCCACTTTGCCTCAGATGCTCCTCACCTTCTCAGGGTATATAACGTGTTGTTCAATACTAACTTTACAGGGTATACAAACATATTGTTCAATACTAACATTTTGTGAGCGAATCATCTATATCTTACTTGATAATCCAACTTATGTATAGTTTTGTATATTATATATGCTGCTACATTTGTATCTTGCTTGACTAGCTATTTTATGTATAGCTTTGTATTTTTACTTGCTGTTACACTTGTGCTGCTCCTTACTAGGAGTAGTATTGCTGTTCCTGTTTATGCCTATATATATCCTTTACTTATCCGATGTCATGTCTGTATGCCCAGGCCTACCTTGGAAATGAGCTTGCTCAACGGTGCTTCACCTGGTAAAATAAAGATTGATTGCTTGATTATGCCTATCCCATGCCTGTTTGATGCCCTGCACTGTATTCATAACCACCACTTCCTGAGGCAGGCCGCTCCAAGCATCCACCACCCTTTCTGTGAAAAAGAACTTCTTCACATTATCCCTTAATCAGCCTCCCTCTAATCTCATGCTGTGTCCTCTTGTCCTGCTATGTTTCTTATATTGAAACATTTGACTCTTTCACCTTGTTAATGCCCTTAAGATGTTTAAATGTCTCGATCATATCACCTCTCTCCCTCCATTGCTCTAGGGTATGCATATTGAGCTCTGTTAATCTGTCCTCATATGTTTTCTGTTGCAGTCCCTGCACCATTTTGGTTGCCCTTCTCTGGGCTGCCTCCATTTTGTTAATGTCCTTGTGCAGGTGTGGCCTCTCTAGTACTGCATGCAGTATTCCAGATGGGGCCTAACCAGTGTCTTGTAAAGAGGGATTATCTCCCTCTCACAACTTGTGATACCCCTACTAATACATGTCAACATCCCTCTAGCCTTACCTACTGCTTTAGTGGTCTGCTTGGATGATTTCAGGTCATCTGTGATGATGATGCCCAAGTCCCTTTTTTCCCTTGTGATTGCCAGCAACTCGCCTCCCAACCTATAGGTAGCTTCAGAGTTTCTCTTCCCTAGGTGCATGATCTTGCATTTTTTTATATATATACACTTTTATCCTCCTTCTGCTGCCAGCTGCCCCCTTCTGACTGACCCCCCAGCCCCGTCACCCCAGTATCACCGGGACTTACCCCTGCCCGGTCACCGGGTGTGGAGCCTGCGGGAGGTTGGTGATCATCCTGCAGCTAGAGGTGTTTTTCCATTTTTTCTACCTTCCCCATTGCTGGGGTGTGCATGCAGGATGTGTGTACATGGAGGCGTGTGTACGTCCGCAGTAGTCCTACAGCATCCTCCC
Source organism: Neoceratodus forsteri (assembly GCA_016271365.2). Classification (NCBI taxonomy): domain Eukaryota; kingdom Metazoa; phylum Chordata; order Ceratodontiformes; family Ceratodontidae; genus Neoceratodus; species Neoceratodus forsteri. The sequence continues at coordinate 768,153,694 of CM057451.1, forward strand.
TATGTCTGGCCCCTCTTACCCGCACTACCCTCCGGCCTCCACCTGGGGGCAGTTGTTCAGTAGAAGTGCCAGTCCTCCTTCCCCAGAAAAGGAGGGCTGTCCTCCAGATGCTCGATACTCTCCCTCCCCTGCCAACACCCGATGGCCCATGCTCATTCCCGAACATAGGTTGCCTGCATGGCACGAGGTGTGGCATCCAGCACCTCAACCCTCAGTGCCACCAGACCAGCCCTGATCTTGTGCTTCTTTGTGTTAAACCCCAGTTGCCACTCTTCAGACCATTTTGCCAGTTTTTCCAGATTTCTTCTCATTCTGCCCACCCCATCTGGATCATCTACTCTGTTGCAGATCTTGTCATCATCTGCAAACAGGCAAACCTTAGCCTCCAGTCCGTCTGCAATGTCGTTGATTAAGATACTGAAGAGGACTGGCCCCAGGACTGATCTCTGAGGTACCTCACTTGTGACTTGCATCTCTTCTAACTGTATACCGTTTACCACCACTCTCTGTTTTCTGCCCGTCAACCAGTTTGCCACCCAGTTGACCAACGTCTGACCCACCCAGAGCCTACCCAGCTTATTAATGAATCTTCGTGTGAAACAGTATCGACAGCTTTGCTGAAGTCAAGGTAGGCAACATCAACTGCACCCCCTTTGCCCACCACTCTGGTCACCCAGTCAAAGAAGTCTATGAGATTAGTTTGACAGGACCTTCCTGTTGTAAACCCATGCTGTCTTGGATCCTGTGCTCTTATGGATTCAAGGTGTTGCACTATCCTTTCCTTAAGGAGTGCCACCATAATCTTGCCCACTACTGAGGTAAGACTGACTGGTCTGTAGTTCCCTGCCTCCTCCCTGCTGATACTCTTGTGGAGCGGGATCACATGAGCCCTTCGTCAGTCTTCTGGGACCTCTCCTGTGCTCAGAGACTCACTAAACAGTTCTGCTAATGGCTCTGCTAGTTCCACCATTAGCTCCTTTAGTACCCTGGGATGTACAGCCATCAGGTCCCATTGCCTTGTCCACCCTGACGCTTGCGAGCTCTTGTAGGACCCTTTCTTTTCTGAAGGGACTTGTGCACCCTCCCTCCCCACCGTGTCCATGGTGCTGAGCTGTCGGGCTCTGCCATACTCTTCCTCAGTAAATACTGAGCAGAAGTATTTATTTAGGATAGATGCTTTTCCTTGGTCCTCCTCCACACACTCCCCTCATCTGCTTTAATATTAGCAATACCCCTCTGGACTTTCTCCTTTCACTAATGTATCTATAGAAAGTCTTGTCCCCTTCTTTTACTGTTTGTGCTAGTGTTTTCTCGGTTTGGGCCTTTACCTGTCTTACTGCCTTCTGTTAGGGAAGTTTGGTATGCCTCCCTATCTTTTTCCCGCTGTGTTCCCTTATATTTCCTGAGAGCCAACCTTTTGGCTCTGACCTTTTCTGCTGCTGTTTTTGAGAGCCAAAGTGGTTTCAGCCTTTGTTTGCTCTTGCTTTTCTCCCTAACACAATGGAATATTGCTTCAAGTACTGCATCCTTAATGCTTGCCCACTTTGCCTGTACCCTCTCACCTGTGTTTCTTCTTGCCAGGGCTAGCTTAACTCTGTTGGCCATCTTATCAAAGTCAGCTCCTCTGAAGTCCCATATTTTTGCCTTGGAATGGGATGATTTAGTTCTAGCAGCCAAATTGAACCATATCATGTGATGGTCATTGGCCCCCAGGTGATCTTCTACCTGGAGATCTGTGATCCTTTCCCCGTTAGTCAGTACTAGACTCAGGATAGCCCTGTCTCTTATGGGTTATTGTATCAATTGTTTGAGGTCCTCTCCCTGCAGGGAATCCACTATGTATCTAGGTCTGGCGGATGTTCCTGCTTGTATTGACCAATCTGTATCTGACATATTGAAGTCTTCCATTATCAGAACCTCCCCTTTAGCTGTCATGTTTCGTATATTTTCTAACAGTAATGTGTCTATGTCCTCCCCTTGGTCTGGAGGCCAGTAGACAACCCCAGTTCGTATGGTTGTCTCATTTCCTGTTTCCAGGGTTCACCCTCCCACAGTCCCAGAAGCCTTAAGCTGGGTACTCTCACTACATTTTCAACTTGCTCTAAGTGGGCCTTCAATATTTTATTCTCCCCAGCAAAGCCAGAAGTAGCCACCATTGCACTTTTGGTGACTCCTAATGCATTTTTCATCTTGCCTGCCATCAGATCCCTTTTTGTTTCTAGGGTAGTTACTGTATACTAGTATTGAACACCTCCACTTTCTGATCAAGATCAGGGATGGCTTGTAATACTGTTTGCAGAGTTGGTTCTCCATCAGCTCCCGACTGCTCTCCCTTCCCACCAGAACCACTTGCTGCAGAAGAGGAGGCTGCATACTTGATTTCTGTGGATTTTTTTCAGCTTCACTTTCTCTTCATTGGAATGATCAGGTCAGCAAACTGTACCACTTAGTAACCTAATAGACAGTAAATCCAACAAAATGAAAAACAAGGGTGGGCATGGCTAGCTACCTAGCTGATGAGACGTACTTTCAAAGAGCTCCTGATTCAGCGTCCTAAAGTAATAAATGTTCTATATTTCGGGAGTACTTGAACTCTGAAACTTACGAAGTTGGGCTTCCTGAGGTATAGAGCTATCCGGGCATACCGAATTTATCAACATGGGCAGAAAAAATACAGAGCAGAAAGCTAATTTCTTTGCCCCTCGTGGTGGGGCTTTCAAACCACCACCCATGCCTGGGAACTTGCCTACTTCCAGTGAGGCAGTTGGAGAGCCTGGACCGGCGACGCTGGAGACTTTGCAGTCTGCAGTACTAAACCTGACTAAAACAGTCCAGCTTATGGACCAGAAAATGGATGCCTATCATACCTGAATGGTCCAGGTTGAACAGAGGCTGGATGGCCTAGTGGACACGACACAGATGGCGGAGCGATCAGCTGCATCAACGTGTGTGAGGGCGCAAAATTTGATCAAATCCAGATTGGAACATTTGGAAAACCTGACGCGTGCTAATATTAGGATAATAGGGCTACCGGAGGCAGTTGAGGGAGAGGATTTGCCTGGCCACTTGGCTGAATGGTTGTCGGAGACCCTGGAAATAGATGCACAAGGAATGATTGTAAGAGCCTACCAGGTTAACACCCGAAGACCGAGTATTTCCTCAGATGGTGCCAGGACTGTAGTGTTGGTAACTACCTCCATGGTGGCGCGAGACCAGATCCTTCGGGCAGCACCAGCTAAGCACAGACTTGAGGTGGAAGGCTCCAGAATCCTGTTTTTCCCCGACCTTTCCTACGCCATTCGGATGAAGCAGAAAGGATTTGACGCCATCAGGGGGCAACTTCGATCAATGGAGATCCCAAATGATCTCTTGATGCCAGCTCGACTACATGTTACAGTCGGCAAGAAAGCGTACATATATACGGATCCCAAAGAAGCCGCAAAGCTGGTGCAAAAGTTGGAGACTGAAAGGACTGCTCGAGAGGGCAACTCCTCGTCAGATTCCGAGCTGGGAGATACCTGAGCTAAGCAGTGAGAAGGAGATTAAGGTCACAATTAATAACACTAATGAGCTTTCATTTTCCTAAAAGTGGGACGGTAAATTATTTTTCCGATGGTAGGTATTGGACTGATCTCATAATGAAGGTCGCTCTTGTTCAGGCAGATAAATAATATTTTGGATACATCCAGGACATTTATCTTTTTTGTCTTCCCCTGTTTTTTTTTTATTATTACTTTAATTAGTATTTCTGTAACTTAATGATACAATTGCCTGCGACTGAGTGGGCTGAGGTTAAAATAAAACATTTGTAAATGGTTTAGGGAGGCTGAGGAAGCTAATTGGGAGTTTATTTTTGAGCTTGATATATAAAGAGTATATTGTTTAAGGGCACGATAGCCCATTTTACAGTTTTGAATATTACTTAATATGTGAATTATCTATTAAGAGCTTTGGTAGCATTAGCCAAATGATAGAATAATATTACAGATCTTCTTTGTATATGGTTGTTCCCCCTAATCTTGATTGCATGTGGCAGTGTCTCTCTTATCCGAATATCTCTTTTCTGATGGTTTCACATGTAGTACTGTACTGCAAAGGAATTGTTGAATGCTGTATCTAAGCATAAAATCCATAAATAAAAAGTACAAAAAAAAAAACAAAAAAAAACAAATACATTTTAAAGTAAAAAAAGTGGTTTTAGGCTGGTCCGCTGGTGCATGGAAAAATTTACGCTACTTGACATGGCGACCTGGGTTTGGGAACGGACTCAGCGTCAGAGGGACGGCTGGGGAGAGAAGGCTGGAGAGACTGCTGACTGCTTGCCTTCTCTTGGGGTGGGGGTGGGGTGGAGGACAGGTACCTACTAACCCCTGGCGCAGGCTGGGGGTGTAGCAGTACAGCAGTGCACCTGCTCCCACTAGCTAAGGAGCATGACTGATGCTAGTGTCTACCTTGTGTCCTGGACATCACGCTCCTCTCAGAAGAAATGAGGAAAATGGCGCACTGGTCAGTCGGGTGACGGTCCCCCTGGATCCTCACTGCCAGAGTACCCGAGCCCTCATCAGCTGCCTCAGAAGCACCCAGGACCATAAGAAAGGCTGGTAAGGTTCATTCCTTGCACAGGTAGGGGACCCGCCTGATGAAGGGATACATCGGGGTACCCTGGGGCTGGCTGCGATGTGGAGTGGTGGGGGTCAGGGGACTATTGGGGGGAGAACTGGTCCATGTGGGGGCCCGAAGGAGAGACTGACCAGTGTGTGAGTGGGAGCAAAAAAAAATAAGAAAAGCCATTTTATTACAGCGACCGACACAGTTTCTGTAAAAGAAATGTGATACAGTCAGCTACTAGCTCTGTCTCCCCCCCCCCCCACCAAGCCTCACACTTTAGCTAACTGGTGGTGGTGGGGGGGATTAGGTTACAGTTTAACAGAATCTGCTGGGACAGTCATGGCCAAAACTGTTAGCCTAGCAATGTAGCCCAATGTGTTTTTTTTTCCAATCTCACTCCTATTATTAAGAATCATAATTCCCTAGCATAATTCAAGTCATATACCTCTCGAGTCTCAAATGGCCCTGATTTTACATCAAACATTTCCTCTTCTTCTGTAAAATTTGTTTTTCTGTCTTTGAAAAATAGGGATTGGAAGTATAAAATAATGCCAGTTTATAAAATGGGGAGAGAAAATCCTACGTTTTTGATTGGTTTTCACCTGTGCATCAAATCTGTTCGATGCACAGGCATAAACAAGTACAAAAATGCAGGACCAGATTACAAAAAAACAAACAAACAAAAAAAAAAAATAGAAAATCACTGTGCCATCAGAACACTCAGTTTTTGAACTGCTGCCATTTTTTTTCCGCCGTGTTAGCAATGAAAAATGGAAAAGTGTGTAGCCGAGCAAAACAGAATTACAAATATACAAAATTCAGTATTTGTTGTGTGAGTTATAAAACAACAAAAGTCCTACTCCTCTTTCTTTTTCCTTTTGTAATATTTTAGCCTGTTTTGTGTAACAGAACTGTGTTCCCTGCTCTCCCATCCCACTGCTCCCCAACCACTTGCCCGCTCGCTTCCTCTGAGTACGCTCACTATTTCTATCACAGTCCCCACAAAAAAAATGATTTTTTTTTTGTGCTGACATACTTCAAAACAGTCATGCTGGACAAATCTTTTTCTTTCTTCATGTGTCTTCAAATGCCATCCTTTGTCCTCTACCTGCACACGACTCTGTTGCCCCGTATAGTGGCAATTATCTACAGTGGTCTCTGTTTCCCAATATAGTTTCTCTCATTCTATCGGTCCTTGGCAGCCTTGGGAAGTTCCCACAGGCAAACACAAATTCTATACTGCAGTTTTTTTTATTAATTTTTAATATTGACAGAGACCTGACCTGTCCAAATCCAGTACAACACAGCTTGACTCCCTTGATCTCTCGATCGGGACACACTCACCACAATACATGGGGATGATCTTCCATACAGCCAGTAGAGAAAAAAAATTTAAATGAAAGCCTTCCACACACTAGCTGCATTACTAGTTCTAGTTGTCGGCTTGCTTCAACTCCTGCATGGGGGGGTGAAACACAATGACATCATCAGTAGCAGGCAGAAGGACTATTTTACTTCAAATTAACATAATCATTTTATGTTTTTATACATATATAGTTTTGTCAGGGTGAGATAAATATTAAAAAAGGAACCCATTTTATAGCAAGAGCAAAAAAAAAAAAAGACACTCTGTGGTGCACTGAACAGATATTACTGCACTTCCAGGGCTGAAGGCACTCGGCCTGTGACCTTGTGCCTCACTACACCCCTGGGTGTGCAGTAATATCTGTTCAATAATACCCCCCAGTGTCTTATTCATACCTCTTAGCTGTCCCTGCTTTTGCCACAAAATTTTACCCTCTCCCTCCTACAATTTGTGTTTCCTGAATAAAAAGTGGGGATTGTAAGTACAAAATAACGTCAAACATTAAAGTTACAGATGTGTTCTTCTTTAGAAAATGCATTGTACACTAATCCCCTTATTCTACCAGCTTTCTGAGTGTACATCACTAGTTTTGAAGATGTGTTCCCGATTTTGGTCCTTGTCCCTGATGTTTTGAAGCCTTGTCTCTGATTTAGGTATCAGGAGCTGGAGAAGGTATGGTCTTATTGCTTAGGTTACTTACAGTCTAGTGCTCTATCATAAAATGCCTTCATATTAAAAACAAACTGTGGGAGGCTTCTTGAGCTGATATTATTAAAGTTTTGTCACAGATTTTGTCATTCATTCTTGATTGTTTTTTTACCCCTGTTCATGAGTTGCAAGACAATAGGTTGAGAGGTATGACTGGGACACTTAAGAAATATCAGTCCTTTTTTGTCCTCATTTCACTAACAATGTTCTGACCTTGACAATTACAGTTTCATAGAAGCTTCACTCTCCATAACAGGGTGTCATGCTTGAATGCACTAGCAAATGGGCAGGAAGGAGGGGTGTAAGAACAATGGGGAATAATAAAAACTGCCATCACAGAGGTAACAAGCCTTTGTGTGAAGCTACTTTCCAAACTGTCCCGCCTTGGCTTTGACCTGTCGACCATCTCCTGGTTCGATAGCTACCTCTCAGGGAGGTTGCAATTTTTCCAAATTGAATCCGCCGTCTCAAATCTTTCCCCTACCTCTGTTGGAGTCCCCCCAAGGATCTATTCTTGGCCCACTACTTTTCTCCCTTTTCATTAACAACTTGCCCTCCCTTTCCTGCTCCTCCTCGTTGATCCTTTATGCTGATGACATGGTGCTTCTCTCCAGTGGTAAAGATCCCTTATCAGTAAGAGCACATCTTCAAGCAGACTTCAACTGCTTGCAAGAGTGGTTACTGCAGAACAGGCTTCTAATGAATGCTAAGAAAACCATAACTATGCTTTTTGGCCCCCCGTCAAGAATCAGATCTCTTACTCCAGACTTATTGATACATTCTCTAGATGACTCCCCTCTTGAATTCGTTACCTCCTTCAGGTATCTAGGAGTCACTCTCACCCATCTCTTGACTTTAACCTCCACGCTATGCTACGTGTAAGACAGTTTACTCAAAACTTGGTCTTGCCTTTAAAATTAGGTCCTCCTCAATGATGCTTCCTGCTTGCTATTGCACAAGGATTTCTCCTCCCTGCTCTGACATATTGCTCTCAGGTTTGCCTTAAAGTTAGCAAAGGAGCGCTCCAGAAATGGAGCACCTGCTATAACAGTATATGCAGATTTGCTCTCTCCACTCACAGACTTACCCATCATTGCCTGCTCTACTCGAAACTAAATTGGCTCTCCTCAGACTCTCCCAGACTCGCTCAGACACTATTCTGTGGGCTGTACAACTGATAATATGATCAGAACGGGGTCCCCTAAATACCTTGCAGAACTATTAATTCAGCCCTCCCAAGCATACTTCCTCAGGGCATCTGCTCAAACCCAACTTGAAATTCCCAGATATCTCACAAAAAAAGGAGAACAATCCTTCGCCATATCTGCCCCCCGCTCCTGGAACTCCATTCCCTCCCACATCAAACTCTCCAAATCCCACAAGGCCTTTAAACTGGGTCTTCGGGCACACCTATTAGAACCTGACTGCTGCTCTTGTGCTGTAACTTGAGCCTCTCTCCTAGCATTTTCTCCTCCCTATGGCACTTACTGATTTCCTGCTGGTCTGTAAAATCTGAAAGTTTCCCACATCCAGCAGAAATCCTATTGTTATAATGCTACTTCATTTAAGTTTTGTTTGCTGTTTGTCGTTTCAGTTTAGTCATTGATGTATCATCAGATGAAAATAATTTATGTAATGTTATCTGTTTCTCTTTGTCATCACTGATAATGACTGTACCTGGCTGTATACTGTTCAAATGTTTGTTCACACCTCATGCTGCGTCATGAAATACTCTTTAATGTTGACTCTGGTCTCCCCTGTCTGTACTCTCCCGGACTGTGCCTGACTATAGGCAACATTGTTGTCTAGTATACTTACCCGGTAAACAAAAACCAAATAAATAAATAAACAAAACAAAACGATGTAAGAAACCACTATGGTTCTCAAAGGAGGTGGCAGTGAAGGTTCAAGAGAAAAAGAAAGCATTCAGGAAGTACAAGGAAACACAGAAAGAGCAGGACAGAGAATTGTATCAGTTAAAGCAAAAGGAAGCTGGGAAGGCAGTCAGAGCAGCAAAGGCCCAAACCGAGGAAAAGATAGCCAACTCAGTTAAGAAGGGGGATAAAACCTTTTTTAGGTACATCAGGGAGCGAAGGAAGACCAAGGGAGGGATAGTGAGGCTTAATAAAATGGAGGGGGGGTGGGCAGAGGTTGGCTGTGAAAAGGCAGAGATACTAAACAAATATTTGTGCTCAGTATTTACAAATGAAGGGGGGAGGTACTTAAAACAAACAGAAACACTCTGGATACAGAACTTGATACCAGCCCATTTACAGAAGAAAGGGTTCTGAAAGAACTCTTAAAACTGAAGGTGGACAAAGCAATGGGGCCTGATGGGATTCATCCCAGAATTGTAAAAGAACTAAGGGTAGAACTAGTGACACCACTGACTACCCTCTTTAACAAATCATGAGAGGATGGGTGGTACCTGAGGACTGGAGGAGGGCAGATGTGATTCCCCTTCACAAAAGTGAGAGCAGGGCAGAAGCAGGAAACTACAGACCTGTTAGTTTAACCTCAGTGATAGGAAAATGATGGAATCACTTCTGAAGGAAAGAATTGTCGAGTACCTAGAGGCCAGAGGGGCACAGGACCCAAGACAGCATGGATTCACAGGGAAGGTCATGCCAGATGAATCTAATAGATTTCTTTGACTGGGTGACCAAAGTAGTAGATCAGGAAGGGGCTGTGGACATGGCCTACCTAGACTTCAGCAAGGCATTGACACAGTCCCACAAAAGATTAATATACAAGTTAGCCAGCCTGGGAGTGGGTCCCAAGATGATAGCCTGGGTAAAGAATTGGCTGGAGAATAGGACACAGAAGGTAATAGTAAATGGAGTCCACTCTGAAGAAAGGGGGGTTACTAGTGGGGTACCGCAGGGTTCAGCATTAGGACCGGTCCTCTTCAATATCTTTATAAGCGACATTTATTTATTTAAGGTCTAGGAATTACAACCCTTTGAGTCAGAGACTCATTTGCAAAGGCTCCACGTCTTACATCAAATAGACTGGAACACAGTATATCACGGAATACACAATTCAGACTTCAGCTCTAATACAGAAAAATGACAGTACCTACAGAGGTGAAAGAAAGTACATAACACACACATGGAACATCAGCAATTGTGAAATTATGGTGCATAAACCTTTTTTTTTTTTTTTAAAGTTTCATCTGCAGTCGCAGTGGGAGTTGGACATAATGTGGTTCAGTAACTCAAGTTTAAAAGGCCCAAGACTGGGGATTGATAAGATAGAGTCAGGGATTGAGTTCATCCAAAGTGGGGCCCTATAGCAAAAGGACCTTTGGCCAGCAGTGGTCTTCACAAAGGGGGACATGGAATGTGGCGGTGTCAAGAGTGTCTAGTGGTGCGAGTCGTTAGGTTCTTTTGGAGGAGCTGAAGACAGCCAGGGGGGGCTAGGCCCAACTGGATTTTTTTGGCCAGTAGGCAGGTCTGATAAACTAGTCGCCCCTGGAAGTTTAGCCATGATGACCGTAGGTAGAGGTCACAGGTATGCGTGAGATGATCACAGCCTGTGGCCAGTCTGCAGGCTTTGTTTAGGGGCACGTTTAATGCTGGACAGTGCTGTGTCAGAGGTGGCCCTGTAGATGATTATGCCGTAGTCTACCAGGGAAAGGCTGGAGCTGGAGATAGCTAACCATAGAGCCTCAGGAGGTAGACATGGCCTAAGCCTGTAGAGGAGACCGATTCTTTTGTTTATTTCAGTGCAAGTTGATGCGATATGCTCACGATAGGTAAGGGCGGAGTCTAGGGTAACCCCTAGATATTTAAAATTGGAAACAGGTTCCAGCATGGTGCCCATCGCATTATGTATAGATAATTTTGTGCTGTGCTTATGTTGTGGGTGGGCGAATAGCATGACTTTCGCCTTTTTTGTGTTGAGTACAAGCTTGTGTGAGGAAAACCAGGCTTCAATTTGTGTGAAAGAGCCCTGCAAGGATTTTTGAAGCTGTGTGGGGTCTGGGTGCTGACTGAAAATCACAGCATCATCTGCATAAAGGAGAAGACGCCCAGAGGAGGCCAGAGGTAATGAGTTCAAGTAAAGTGAGAAAAGGAGCGGACCAAGGATGGACCCTTGTGGGACACCCAATGGGACGGGAAGGTTAGCGGAGAGGGTGCTTCTTATCTTCACCTGTTGAGTGCGGCCAGAGAGATAACTAGAGAACCAGCTAGTTGTTTCTTTGCATACGCCAACAGAGAGGAGGGAGTTTATGAGCATGGTGTGATTGACAGTATCAAATGCCTTGGAGAGATCTATATAGACTGATCCGGCCAGGTCTCCGTGGTCAAGAGCGTTATGAACAAAGGAGGTGAGTTCTAGAAGGGCAGTGGTGGTGCTGTGACCTTTCCTGAAATCGTGTTGCTGTTGTCATATTAGGTGTTGCGCATCTAGATAGTAAGTTGATCTACCACTATGTTCTCCAGCACTTTTGAGAGGGGAGGGAGTATGGAAATGGGCCTGTAGTTACTACTTGAGGTACGTGCACCATTTTTATGTACTGGCATAATCATCGCCTATTTTCCATAAAGACAGGAACTGTCCTAGGCACAGGGACATGTTGAGTATTTTAGTGAGAGGTATTAGTACAGCATCAAGGGTTAAGGATAGCAGTTTTGCATCTAGTGAGTCACCACTATGTCTGGTCTTTCCTAGGAACCTGAAAATATATGAGCAGGCATCACTAGCGGAGATAGTTTTGAGATGAAAGAGTGGAGCACTGGGGGGGTGGGGGTGGCAGGAAATTTCCTGCATCTGTACTGAAGAAAACAGGAGGGAGAATAGAGCTTAGGTCTGAGAATGATATATTGAAAGCATCTGCTATTTTGCTGGGGTCTTGGGTGGGGATACCATCTAGGATAAGCATGGAAGGGGGAGGGGACGGAGACTTTTCACTAAGTTCCTTTATATTATCCCAGAACCTCTTTCCATCACCTCAAGTGGCAGTGAGTTTTGTTTGGTAGTAAGCAGCCTTTGTCTGCCAAATTGCCCAGGTGCAGGTGTTTCCGGCAGCACGATAAAGTTGTCGGTCAGCGGGTCGACCTGATTGAAGGGCTCGGTGCCACAGGTCATCACGCGCCTTCATTTGATCGAGCAGAGACTGATTTACCCAGGGACAGGATTTTGATTTTTCAATCCGTTTGACGTGGGGGCGAAGATGTCACAGGCGGATTGGAAGGAACTTATGAAGAAGGACAGGGAGGCATCAACTGACGCCTGGTGATCAAGTGGGGACCAGTCGAAATTTCGAAGTAGGTTTCTGAGATGTTTTAAAGCCCCTTTTCTGAGTTGGCGACACATGGAGATCCTAGGTGGGGGTGGTTTCCAGCTATTTGTCCAGAGGCAAGTTACCGGGGAGTGATCACTGATGGAGTCCGATAGGACCTGGACATCCAATATGTGCTCAGGATGGTTTGTGAGTATGAGGTCAAGGAGGGAGCTGTGGCCCATGTTTTTGTTCACTCTAGTGGGGGAAAGGGCCATTTGGGACAGATTCTGGGCAGCAGCTGCATCCCTGAGGGAGGATGTCTGGGGGGCAGGCCAGTTTATGTTAAAATCACCTAGGGCTATGACTTCCGAATTTTTTGGAAGCTGGTCGATTATGTTTAGGATGGATGTGAAGGCATCCCTTTGATTTCGAGGGGGTATGTATATTGACATTATATAAAGGGATTTACTCGAGTTTCCAATTTCAACCCTGACAGTGAGGGACTGTATGCCTTCCGTAGGGCTTATGGTAATTATGTTTATTCCTTGCAGGTGCTCTTGAAGATACAATGCACTACCCCCACCCCGCCTATTTAGCCTATCTGACCTGAACAATGTGTAACCAGGTATGCATACAGCTGAGTCAGGGATATGCTGTGATAGTCATGTTTCAGTATCGGCTACTACATCAGGGCGGTGGAGGCAGACCCAGGCTTGAAATGAGGCAAGTTTCTTTTGGAGACTACAAATATTAATGGTGGCCAGCCGCAGTCCCTTTTGTTTTGCTGGTTGTCATGGGGTATGGTCAGTGGGGCCAGGATTTGGATGAATGTTGCCCACAAGCAGCAGGAGGATGACTGCTGTCTTGGTTAGGGTGGTTTTTTGGATCTTTTGTGAGGTGTGTCGAGATGGGACTGCATGATGGAGTAGTTTATTGGAAATATGGGTGCACGTGAAACGTAGTATTTCGAGTCCACAAAGTAATGGGGTACTCATGGTTTCAGGGGGAGGTGACGTGGCAAAAGACGAGGGTAGGGGATATAGGACATGGTAACTGATGAGGAAGTTTTTATTGGTCTGCATATCGCAGGAGGCAATTTTGGGGGCAGAGGGAGGGGTAGCGCTAGGACTAGTATGAAGAAGGCAGGAGGGTAGTGGGCTTTGGGAGAGGGTTAAAATGAGGAGAGTAAGCCATGGAATCGCTATGTGGACAGAAAAGGGTGATATGGTATTTTTTCTAGACATGTTTGAGAAGTATTTAGTAGTTAACTTAATGATTTTTTCCCTTGCTGATTTGATGTGGGGAGTGGAGGAGGGAGACTGGATTTAAAAGAGGTGTAGGATAATTTTATATATATATTTTTTTGGGGACTCACACCGAAAAATAATCCGTGCAGTAGTTAAGGAGCCGAGAGAGAAAAGATCAGCTGTGAAAGCAATAGCAGCTTCTAGCAGCAGGTCCTGATAACCTGGTAATGGAGAAGCTGCCTGATTGATTTTTGCACTTCACCAATCACCAGAGGTCTCTATACGTATATAAGGAGAACATGACCAAGGGTGGAGGTGAGGGCGAAGGGGCAGCTGACGCGCAGTGTCAGCGGGGCTCGAACGACTGTAGAGAGTGCACGGCGCTGCAGTGCTGCTTCCCCACTTTACCTGCTTGCACGGTTCCAAACAAAACGAACGCGGGTCCCTTTAATTTAAGCTCAGGAGAGGGTGTTTCATTCCCTCATGACCACCAGCACCCACGAGGGGAGCCTCGCCAAAATTTCTGCTGAAGAAAAGGAAAAAACAGAGGTTAATATAGGTGAGCTACCCGGGGAGTGGAGTTTACTACAGGACTGCAGGGCTAGGGCTGTTTGAAAGGGACTATGCGATCTGCGTGGGACACAACGAGAAAAAAATGGCCACACAAGTTTCCCAGAGCTTACTAGCAAAATTAAACAGTTTTCTACTGGTACAGGTACTAATAGGCATAAGGCACAGTGCTTTTGCTACACGATGGTAATTTCAGCAGTTTAGAACTGGCTATGTTGCTGCAGGAGGTAATTTCAACTACAAAACAGTGTTTTACTACACAGGAATTATTTTTAAAACATAAGGCACAGTGCTTTTGCTACACGAGGGTAATTAGAACTGGCTATGTTGCTGCAGGAGGTAGTTTCAACTACAAAACAGTGTTTTACTACACAGGAATTATTTTTAAAATGTAAGGCACAGTGCTTTTAATACACGAGGGTAATTAGAACTGGCTATGTTGCTGCAGGAGGTAGTTTCAACTACAAAACAGTGTTTTACTACACAGGAATTATTTATAACGAAGTTAATTTGTTTGTACCAAACATAAAGGCTCAGAGCTAGCAAAGGATTTGTCTTTTTTTTTTTTTTTTTTGGCGCCAAGAGTACCCTATAAGGTATTGTGAGCAAGCTCTTAAAGTAACAAGAAAAAAAAACAATATTCAGGTCCATTTTCAGATTTTAGGCAAAAAAGAAAACGATCTCCACATGTGTGGGGGCAGTAAATTGGAAAGCAATTAAAGTCCATGACTGTAGAGAGCGCACGGCACTGCAGTGCTGCTTCCCCACTTTACCTGCTTGCACGGTTCCAAACGAAACGAACATGGGTCCCTTTAACTTAAGCTCAGGGGAGGGTGTTTTGTTCCCTCACGACCACCTGCACCCATAAGGGGAGCCTCGCTGAAATTTCTGCTTGCACGGTTCCAAACGAAACGACTGCGGGTCCCTTTAATTTAAGCTCAGGGGAGGGTGTTTCATTCTCTCACGACCACCAGCATCCACGAGGGGAGCCTCGCTGAAATTTCTGCTTGCACGGTTCCAAACGAAATGAACACGGGTCCCTTTAATTTAAGCTCAGGGGAGGGTGTTTCGTTCCCTCACGACCACCTGCACCCATGAGGGAAGCCTCGCTGAGATTTCTGCCTGCATGGTTCCAAACGAAATGAATGCGGGTCCCTTTAATTTAAGCTCAGGGGAGGGTGTTTCGATCCCTCACGACCACCAGCACCCACGAGGGGAGCTTCGCTGAAATTTCTGCTTGCACGGTTCCAAATGAAACGAACGAGGGTCCCTTTAATTTAAGCTCAGGGGAGGGTGTTTTGTTCCCTCACGACCACCAGCACCCACGAGGGGAGCCTCACTGAAATTTCCAGAGGGACTGGAAGGAAAAGTATGTCTCTTTGCAGATGACACAAAGATCTGCAACAGAGTTGATGCACAAGGTGGGATGGAAAGGATAAGAAGGGACTTGGCAAGGTTAGAGGAATGGTCAAATATATGGCAGCTTAGATTCAATGCTAAGAAGTGCAAGGTGCATTACCTTGGTGCAGGAGGTAATTTCAACTACAAAGCAGTGTTTTACTACACAGGAATTATTTTTAAAACGTAAGGCACGGTGCTTTTGCTACATGAGGGTAATTAGAAATGGCTATGTTGCTGCAGGAGGTAGTTTCAACTACAAAACAGTGTTTTACTACATAGGTGTAACCCCTAGATGGCGCTATCCCAGGGGCTACTACCCCTGCCTGATTTGCCACTAACAGGTTGAGGGGCCTGGATCCAATGGCGGGTGCCTCCACCCAGAGGTCAGGGTTTGCAATAGTTAAACTAACTTGGTCACAGCCCCTCTGGGACACTGCAACCCTCTTTCTTCCCACTAGTGGCCCACACAATATATCAGAATTACCTTCACAGTATACACTTACCCCAGGTCTGGTTCCGCACTGGGACCTCCTGTGAAATGAGATACAGTGCAACAATCACAGTACAGTACTTTAACATAGACAAATACCTCAGGCAGTATAACTTGCTGAAACAAGCAGCTCTGATTTATTTAGGGGATATAACAAGGACAGGGGAAATCAGGTTAATTAGCTTATCACTCTAATAATCTATTTCCATGGCTCTGTGCACAGGCCTACTCCCTATCAGTTACTGTCCCTGGGTACCCAAGCCCTAGTGGCTAGTCCAAACCGTGGCAGCTGGTAGGGGCCCTTTCACACAGAGAAAAGGAGAATTAAACAGTCAGCAGTACAGTAATTCCATTTGGATTTAATGTGGCAATTCAACAGGGAGCGACCCTGAATTAGTACTCACGACCTCCAAATAAGATAGGGTCCTTCAACGTCAGCAGGGCTCACTTGAGGTACACAAACCTCTTCACACATTTATATAAAAGAAAGCACTATACCAGGCAGGCTGCATCTGTATCCCGATCGCAATTACTGCGCAATACCCGGGAGAACACACAGCAGATTCAGTTCCTGACAGACCGAGTGCAATTTTCAGCAATTCTTCCAGTCTTCTACAGGGTGAGCCTGGTTTCTACTCTTCAGATATCCTTTGATTCTCTTCACAGGACGGATTCAGTCCTAACAAGCTGCAGACCGGAACTCTGGGCCTTACACACGTTTTTTGACTAAAACTGCACACTGAAAAAGCACAAGGCTCCTTCCTTCTTCACTGCCAAAGCTCAACTGAAACTCCAACCGACAAAACCGGCACTTCCTTTGAGTTCCTCCCAGTTCTTGACTGGATTGGCTGTCACTCACAATAGACTGCTGCTGTTGGTCCAAAAGGCACTGAAGTCTAAACTACATCTCCCAGAGTCACTGCCCATACAATCCTCTTGTGGCTGGCCCAGATTATGAGTCCAAGTTCTGATTCGTCCAAGGCACCATTTTAGAGCTAGCTTACCCACACTGATTGGTCCAGTTCAGCAGTTCAAAACTAGAATGGGAACTAGCAGACACAGTTCTGACTGCAAAGAAAGCAGGTTAGACAAACTGTAATTTCATTATTACTGTAAATGATTTCTGGCAAACAGTTACATCTTTCAGATAGGTTCCTTTGCACCCTAGTGAATGCAAAAATGGAGTGAATTGGCAGCAGCTTGAATGGTACTCAATCAAAGAAACACACAGTCCCCCATACAAACTAATTATGTCTGCAAGCAGACAGCTCTTAAAGAGACAGTACCAGAGGTTCTAAAAACACTCACTGATAAATGGCTTAAACGCCAAACACCATTCAGGCTTGGAGCATTCAAGCAAGCTCCTGGAAGTCTTTTGGGAACCCCCATTTGCAGGGGGGTTACATAGGAATTATTTTTAAAACGTAAGGCACAGTGCTTTTTTCTACACGAGGCTAAATTCAGCAGATTAGAACTGGCTATGTTGCTGCAGGAGGTAGTTTCAACTACAAAACAGTGTTTTACTACACAGGAATTATTTATAACAAAGTTAATTTGTTTGAACCAAACATAAAGGCGCAGAGCTAGCAGAGAATTTGTCTCTTTTTGGGAAACAAAACCCAGGGAAGAGTACACAATGGGGGGTGAGATACTAACAACAACAAAAATGGAAAGGGACCTTGGGTAGTCATATCAGATGACTTAAAGGTGGGCAAGCAATGTGAGAGGGCAGTAAGGAGGGCTGGGGGGATACTGGGATGCAGAGGGAGAGGCATCACCAGTAGAAAACAGGAAGTTGTTATCTCTCTGTACAGACAGCTGGTGAGACCCCATCTGGAGTACTGCGTGCAGTTCTGGAGACCCAATCTCCGCAAGGACATAGACAGGATGGAAGCTGTTGAGAGGAGGGCAACTAAAATGGTGCAGGGTCTGCACCGGAAGACATATGAAGAGAGACTAAAGGAGCTTAATATGTATAGCCTCGAGGAAAGGAGGGAGAGGGAGACATTATAGAAACTTCCAAGTATCTCAAAGGAATCAACAAAGTCCAAGAGGGTAGCATCTTTCAAAAAGAGTGTGCAAGAACAAGGCACAATTTGAAGGGGCTCAGAGGTAATTTAAGGCAGTATTTTTTCACAGAGAGGGCTGTGGATGCATGGAACGGACTTCCGGAGGAGGTTGTGGAGTCAAAAACAGTGGTTGAATTCAAGCATGCATGGGACAGTCATAAGGCAATTCTAGGGGTTGGGGGTAGAAAGAAGTATTCTGCTGGTTAACTAGGATCTGCATCTTATCCATTAGGTAGGGAAATGGGCAGACTGTGTGGACCAAGCAGTCCTTACCTGCTGTCAAATTCTATGTTACTATGTTTAGAGCCCGGCTTTAGAGTAATTAAAGAATGGGAACATCATCCACACCCTCATTTTCGCACCATCCAACAACCCCTGTCACGTGAGACGGCACACGATGGCGGCCTTGGATTGGCGTCAGTGATCCCACCCTCATTCCCCGTCCCATCCCTACACGCGTTCCTTCCCTCCCCTCAGGGCTGCTGCTCGCGTTTTCCTCCCTCCTTCTCAGTCAGTGTGGATGAGAGCGCTGCGCTGTACGCCGCGTTGTTGAGTAGAGTCGGGCAGCTCCACTAGGCTCTCTAACTGTGTGGGAGAAGGTGACGATGGCGGCGGCTGTGGAGAGAGCAGGCGTTCGGCTTGCCTTCACCAACTCCAGCGGCAATGTCGGAGGGAGTAGCGGCGGTCCCGGGGTGGGCGCTGCCGTAGTGGCAGCAGCCGCGGGTGGACCCGGTGTTGCTGCGGGAGCCGGACTGGGAGTTGGCGGGTCCGGATCGGTGCCGGTGCCCATGAATCTGTTCGCTACCTGGGAGATAGACCGCTCGTCACCCTGTTGCGTGCCAAGGTAAGGAGGGCACCAGCTCGCTGGGTCTGTCAGATACACAAGACCGTTATTGGGGGAAGAGCCGGGGAGGGGCTGTATGCCGGCAGTAAACGGAATCTGCACTTGGACGTGGTGGGTTGTTGCACCGGGTGTGTGAGCTTGCATTCTTTTTGGGGGCGCTGCATATTTAGAGGGGGCTGTTGATGGAGGCAACGCTTAAATAGGGGAGCTGCATATGAGGAAAGGGGTGTACTTGAATGGACGTGTGTGGGAGGTTTACAGCCCCCCCCAACACTCTAACGTGACTGTCTTCACTCGTTGTAGCCGCTCGCCCGCTGGCGAGGGGACTGGTCCTGCCCCCTCTGACATGTGTCCTCGTTCGTTGCAGCCCCTTGCCCGCTGTGTGTTTTCTGCCCATCTTTCACTGGCGAGCAACGCTCATCGCGCTGCTGCTGCTGCCGAAATCTGCGAGTCTGACTCTCATCACCATCAGTCATGTTGGCTGACTAGCTATTGTTCTGTCAGAGCGGAACACGCTGCTGTTACATCTGACGGCTGGCTAAACGTATTGTGGCATTTTATTTTTGAAATACGACCCACAGATCTGTGCCAGTCTTCCCATTCATCCGATCTCACCTGCTGTTGGTATTTAATGTGCTGCCGCGGAGAAGGTATTGCAGACACCAGGCACTGTCGTGTAGCGGATTTCTACTCTGCAGCACAGTCGTTATGAGGTTTTTTTCCCTTACTTTTTGTCATGGGACAAAAATATGCAACAGTGGTTTCCCCGAGATTCAGATGCATTGCATGTGGTCAGAGCACTTCTAATAAAGAGCAGGGGGCTGAATGATGCATAATGCAAACAGTGTTTTTTATACTTTTGCCTGGGTCTTCGTACACAGATTCATATCAGCGAGGTCTTCTGGAGTACTTTTTTTTTTTTATCTTCTGTTACTGAATCAGTGCATGGGCACTGTGTGTAGTTTAAACTCACGATGTTATATTTTCTTTTCGGACACACGCAGTTGTCGGGAAGAGTCGCACTTTCTTGTGTTTATGGCCCAGATGGGGGTCTGGCGATCACAGTGTGACTGGGGAGCGGACACCCACCGTACATCACTGTTTGGCAAGGTGCCCTCCTTCCTGCACGCTGTCTGACTTGAACCTTTATGAGCAGAGCAACTTGTTGATCCTACTAGCAACACCTTGAGCATAGTGTCTATTTCAGGAAGTGTTTATTTGAAGTTTTTTTAATAAACGAGTAATTTACTGTGTTTCTGATTAATGAAGGGGTTTTGTACTCTTAATTTGCTGATGGTATCTTTTTTTTTGATGTTGCTATGTGTACTGTATTTGTATCAAATTAATCGACCTTCCCCTGTTGTAATATTCCTATGCTGTACTTTTCCAGGTTGTTCCTGAAAATAGGCAACTGTTAGTCTAGTGCACTAACCTGGTAAATAAGAAAATATTACTTATGCTCATTTTAAGGGCTTGCTTCAGGGAGAGGAATATGAAGCTCAGTATAAAAATTACAATAACTCTACTGATATTAGTGTTTTTTAATCATTAAAAAGTGTTGGGTATTAGTTATCTATTATATTACGTTTTAAAGAAAGTGCAGCTATTTGTAACAGGCAGTCTTCACTAATGTGAGGTGCAGTAATGCAGTTCATTTTACTGCTGAGCAATTTTTTTTTAATCCGCCATAAATGTTCTTAGTTTGTTTAAATGTTTTCCTCTTAATGCAAAAGCTGGTTGCTTTATTTTCTAGCAGAGCTCTGTCAGGTGGTGGAATGCAGAGTAGAATACACATAGGAATGTGTCAGTGAGCAGTATTAATTGTAAACAGCTTTAGTTAGGTTTTTTCCTTTAGTTTAGTGTTGTCTGATTATGAGCATCTCTGCTGCACAAGAAAAGGATGCTGTGGAATTGAATTTGCTCTTTAATTGTTTTGTTTTTCCTTCTAGGATTGCGCTGCTGTAGGTCTCCATTTTCCCTAGAAATGAGCTTACTGTGCCATCAGTCTCTTTAGTGAGAAAGACTGACCTGCTTCTCTGACATTTGTAACTAGGTGTTAGTGAGCAACCAAATGACAATGACTGTTCCCATTGACACTTGGTTGATAATGGAATCCACTGGAGTTATATTTTCCCGTTTTGGTGGTGGTGGGGGGGACTGCTTAATCTATGCAGTATGTTTGGCAAAAGGCACTTGGTGGTCTGAAGTGAAGCAAACTGTGTATTTGCTGGCGTAAGCACAGCCTCTGGTTTGAGCAGTCCATTTCTCCTGATTACTGTTAGCATCGTTACACAACTGGCAGTTTGTATGCCAAAGAATTCTGAAACTGCCTACTGTAAGGCAGTGGCACTCCTATGCCTTAGTGTTGAGGCACTCTTTTGGGGGCTGTGGCATCGCTGTGGATCTTGTCAAATGAGTTGTGAAAGTTGTGGGTTCTTTTCTAGGTATGTCATGTTACAGCAGCAGTGCATGTTATGGTGCAACATTTGACCTGTTCTTTGTGGCTGTGACTACTGTCCTAGCAGATTTGGTTGTAGTTTTTGTAGCACAGACACCACTGCCCCAGCAGGTGTTGAGACACTTCCTTCACCACAGGCATTAGTGTCCCAGCAGATGCTGGCAGAGTTCTGTTACTGCAGGCACTACTGTCCCAGCAGATAATGTATATGCCGGGACACTTTACCTTACCTCAGACACTGCTGTCCTGGCATATGCTAGGACACTTTCCCCCTCACTGCAAGGTAGTAGTGTTCCAGCAGATGCTGGTAGAGTTCTAATAATGCAGGCACTACTATCCTAGCATATGTGCATTTACTGGGGCAGTAGTGCTGCCTGCAGTAACAGAACTCTGACATCATCTGCTGGGACACACAGTAGTACCTGTGGTGAAGCAGAGTGTCCCAGTATGTGCTGAGCCAGTAGTGTCTGAGGTAAGGTAAATTGTAACACGGCAAAATTACGGAAGGTGAAAAGAGCAGCACTGATTGGAGTAAAGGCATCACATGTCCTTGTTTGGAGAGAGTATTAATTTTACAACAGTGCCATCCTCAAACTGAAGTACCGATGTGTGCCACGGACTGGAGAAGTAGCAGTAGTGGAGCAGAGGCATCGTCACAGAAGTCCCTGTCTGTCTCACGCACCCACCTGAGTGCCCACGACAGTGGCACAGAGTTTAGCAGTCTGACTAGCACGGAAATGATTTTGGGTGATACAGGAGGCACGTAATGGGCTACATCGCTAAGTCATGCAGCGTTCACGGTAAAGTGAAGCAGTATGCAACGTAGACAAACAGTAGAGCAGATGGCACAGATAGCAGCAATTTGGAGGCACAGAAGTAGCTGAGGAGTGACATAGTGGTGGGCGGAAGTTGGTGGACGATATCGGACGATTGAGGAGAGCAGACTAATCAGGTGATGAAATATGCAAAGTACTTTGTAGCTGTTTGGCAGTTCAGATCGTGGGAACGACAGAATCAAAAAAGTTAAACTTCCCAAGCAGTGTAGTCAAATAAGTACCGCGTAAAATCAGAAAAGAATGAAAAAAATGACATAATGTCATATCGCAGCCTACCAGACAAGTGGCTTGTCATAGTCAGCATCAGTGGCTGAATAGAAGTATAGACCTACATCCAAGGAGTAAGAGAAGTGCAGTGAACATATTTCTTAATAATAACCTCAATCTGTTCCTGATGTAGTTACCAATACACACGACATCCTTCAAACACCAAACAAAATATCACCATGTTACAGAAGCATTAAGCCACTCCGAAGGTGGCATCTAATGGGGAATTAATGCATGGTTGGGCTGTTGTAGGCACTCTGCCACGGTCCCAACCATGCATTATTCAGGAGAATCCAGTTGAGAGGAATAACTGTTGAGCGCAGGAGGGACCTCAACCAGTGGAAGAGGTTGATAAAGGCTATCGGGAGTTAGTTGGGGCCGAGGTTGGGGGGCAGACCTGGATGATTTACTGACAGATGTCTGAAGTTTTTTGGGAGACACTTGGGGGGTCCTGCGGGTACAGATTTTAGCTGAGTGAGTTGCTCCCATCAACGCAGTCGGCCACCATAATTGTATTTTCCAAGCCAGGGAAGGACCCTAAGTTATGCTCCTCATTTCACCCTTCTTACTACGGACTACAACATTTTGGCTAAATTAATGGCCACTAAGCTTGGAGGGAAGTCTCCTCCTGGTGATCTATCCTGACCAGGCAGGGTTCATTAATGGTTGACAGGGTAAAATTAGCATAAGGAAAACCTTGAATGTGATCTTGCAGTGGAGGAATGGATCTGAGGGGGGGCACCCGCTAGGATACTTCTCTTTGATGTTGAATGGCATTGGACCATGTGGAAGGGGTACCTACAGAGGACCCTGCAACAAGTACAACCTAGGGGAGAATTCTAGGAGCTGGGTCTGGGCCCTCTATACTCATCTCACTGCCCAGGTCTTGGTGAATAGAGGACTGACCAAAGAGTTATCCCCACTGACTGTTCTGCTGAAGCTGGTTTACATGTACTTGTATTACTGCTTGGCTATGTTCCATGTAAAAACTGCAGCTGTCACTTCGTGGCCCAGGTTGTGACTGAAATTGGTCCTTTGGATCAGCTCATTTACCCGGTTATCAAAGACATAAATAAATAAACTTATTTGAGCCACTGGGGGAGGCAGTTATGGGCAACACTGAGACTGAGGGATTAGTGGTTGGAGAGAAAGAGTACCAAGGTCTCACTGTTTGCTGATGACCTGTTACTGTATGTGAGGCATCCAGAAAGTGTTCTGCAGGTAGTGGCTGACACATTTCAGGTGTATGGTGGTTGTCAAGGCATAAAGCTAATTGGAAGAAGAGTGAGTTTCTCTTGTGAGGAAAGAGGCAGCCTGGGGTGCACAGGGCTTCTCCCTGATTGTGCTAGTAGTGGACAGCTTAGATATTTGGGTATCTGTATTCCTGACAGATTGTCAAAACTGTATGAAATTAATCTCTCGCCTTTATAGAAGAAAATTCGAGGACCTGGAGAGCTGGGCACAGCTTGCACTAACCCTAATGGGCAGAGTTATTGCTCTCAAAATGTGCATATTCTCTAGGCTGCTTTATGCTCAAAACCACCTGTTAACTGCCTTAGAAATGAGCCTGTATGGTGGACAGACTGTTCTGCCACTTTCTTTTGGAGGGGAACTTGCCAGAGATTAGGACCACCAGCCTCCAGACCTGGTCAAAGAAGGGGGATTAGCTCTGCTTCACTTGCAGTATTATTATTATTGGACTGCTCGGCTGTCTTATTTAGCTGAAGAGGGCGTGGCGGGCTTGACACCATGGAGAAGGTTGGAGGAGGCAGAGGTGGGAGGGGATTCTCTGAGCTTGGTTCTGAGTCCCATCACTTGGGTGGGGTGGGGGTAGCTGACCCATGAATTGGTAACCCACTCACTAGGGCACTGCTGGGGTTTTAGGAAACAGGCTCTTGGGTACATCGAGCATGTGATGGGTATTTCACTATGGGCAGGGCTAATGGCAACCTTCAAGGGGCAGCGAGGGTACATGGTATTTGTCCACCAAGGCTTTCTCAGACTAGGAAGGCTAAGTGGTCCTTATCTGCTGTCAGTATCGGTGTTTGTATGTTTCTGTGAGAAGTTGGGTCTCAAGACAGTGGGCGAGATGTTTGAAGGAGTTGTGCTGGCCGCCTTTGCCACCCCAAGGAGGACATTCTCCCTGCTCACAAGTATGTACTTTGTTTACCTCTGTGTCAGGGGATTGCGTAGTGGTGTGGCAGGGGTAGTACCCACTTTGAGTAAAACACTATTTGAAAATGTAGTGTTGGAGCTGGGCCGGAGGCACTGAGGGTTGAGGCGCGACCACACTGGTGACCCGAGTTTGGGAACGAGCCGGGCGCCGGGGGTCAGCGGGGAGAGGATTGAGCACCGATGGACTGCTCTCTCTCTCTCCCAGGGGTCGGTGGTGGCCTGTCCGCATCCCAGTGACCTCTGGTGGAGCGGGGCACTGCAGGATGCGGACCACACGGGTGAGGTGTCAGATGCCGCAGGGTTGCCGTGCACCATGGCATCAGGGGAGTGCCACACTGGAGGGAGGAGGGGTTTTGGGGACCATCACAGAAAAAAACTCCATCCTGGATAGGTGATGGCCCTTCCAGTACCCGGACCGCCACGCCATGCCTTTAGCTCCTGCCTCGCCTCAGTCTCCTTGGGCCCATAGCCGCCCGGGCTCAGGAGACAGCAACAACTTTGAAGAAGGCAGGGTTCATAGCGGGTGGTAGAGCAGATCTGGTGAGCGAGCGGCCCGAGAGTTCCTGTTCTGGGGTGTAAACATAGTTGCAAAACAGGACCCCTGGTGGGAGAGCGTGGGCACTGCAGGTGATGGACCACGGGGTGAGTTTGTCGATGCGCAGGGTTGCCGGCACCATGGCATCAGGGGAGTGCCACACCCGGAGGGAGGAGGGCTTTGGGGACCATCACGGAAAAACCTCCATCCTGGATAGACGATGGCCCTCCCAGTACTGGACCGCCCGACGCTGGCTCCCTGCCTCTGCCCCTCAGTCTCCTTGGGCCCATAGCCGCCCGGGGCTCAGGGAGACAGTAACAACTTTGAAGAAGGCAGGGTCCACAGCGGGCGGTAGAGCAGATCCGGTGAGTGGAGCGGCCCGAGAGAGTTCCCGTTCTGGGGGTGTAAACATAGTTGCAAAAAAAAAAAAAAATGTAGTGTTGGCTCCCCTAACCACATAGTAAGCCTCTTTCTGTGTTTCATAAGCTTATCAGGGGAGGGAGGGCAATTAAACCAGAGGACTGTAGAGTAGATTCCAGAAATCATCAATGAAACTGACTTGGGTGTATTAATAACAACCTAATGTTTGGTACGCATAACAAAACGGCTGTCAAAAAAGGTCAAAAAATTATTTTCAAAAAATTATTCCTTGTATATTAAAAATATAAAAATGGGATCCCAAGGTCATAATACCACTTTATTCAACATTAGTTCGTCCCACATCTTGAATATTGCGCCTTTATGTGCTTTCAACCACAGTTAAAATGTGAAAAACTAGTAGGAGTACAAGAAGAATCACAATACATGTTTCTGCTGTTAAAACTTGAATTATGAACAAAGATTGGAACACCTGGGATTGTATTCATTACAATACAGACAAACTAGAGGAGATCTCAGCTTTACTTATAAAGCTATAAAAGACGATTATTGAATGGAAACCCTAGGGCTAGTCAGACACACTGACTACTTTTGCACAAGATCTCATCACTTAAAATTGAAAGAGAATACAATTAAGACAAATAGGTGTAATAACTGGTTCACTCAGAGAATAATTCCAGTTTGGAATTCCTTATCGTTTGATGTTGTAAACAGTGATAGCTTAGCAATCTTTAAAAATAGATTCGATTATTATATGGGTAAAAGAAAAATATAGTTTATTTAGATGTTTGTCATGAATTCATTCCTCCACCAATATAGGTGGTGAGTTTTATATGGACCATTTGGTTCACCTAACTCATAACATCCTATGAACCTATGAAGCGTGGAGTAGTGACTTGGGGGGGTAGACGTGAGCCCAGAGGTACGGAACAGGGCAGTTGAACACAAAATCCAGTGTGCCTGGTCTAACAAGCTGAAGCGGATTCAGTTCAACATAATGTACAGGTCTTGCATCTGCCTGGTGAAGTTACACAAACTGAACACAAAGGTGAGTGAATTGTGTCCCAAATGCAGATGTACAGCAGGTATGTTTGGGCATATGATACACTCATGATCCAACGTCAGTTTCTGTTAGGGGGAAGTACATGCTATAATGGAACGTGTTTTGCAGAAACCCTTGACTTATAACCTGTTGGAGTGGCTGTTTGGGGCTGACACACAAAATAGGGGGAAAGAGTGTGACAGGTGGCAGGTCAATGCAAAAAACAAACAACACTGGCTCAGTATTGGGGACAGGCATGTGCACCACCCATAGCCCACTGGCTAGCGGATCTAATTCATTGTATGAAACTAGAGAAGGCCCAACTGGAGGCAGATGGGAAGGGGGACAGATTCTGTGTCATGTGGCAACTCTTGCTGGAAGCCATAGAGAATGGGATTGTCTCTGTCTAGGGAGGTGCCAGTTACAATGGGAGTTGTGTGAGGAGAGCACCCCAACTGGGGGAACTTTGGCCATTGACAAAGCCAGGAACATCTGAAAGTTAATGCTTACCTGATGTCTTGTCATCGACAATCTGTATTACTGTATACTGCATTATATAACTATGGACATGCATGGAGCAGTTCTTTAGTATTTGTATGCATTGGTATAATGTACAATGTTCTGTTATTCTGTTTGTATGCTTCTGCCAAAAATTGAAAATAAAGTTTGCAAACATAAAACAAAATGTTTACATTAACAGAGGAGGGCCATGGTTGACTCCATCCCAGTTCCTTTATTTTAAGCAGAAGTTATTGTCATATCTGAAGTAATTTCTTGTTAAAGGAAAACTGCATTCTTCTTTCTTGTTAATGTTATTTGTTACTGTAAGGGGGCTCTCTAATGTGCACCCTTCACTCCCTGACCCACCTGGGGTCAGCCTGTGTCTCCAGGTGCAGTACACAAATAGAATATGAGGAACATTTTTTTTTCCCAGTTCTTTGTACTCCTCCTCACTGGTTCCGTAGACCTCTCTCCAGTGAGGGTATTTGGGTGTCCATGTCCTGCCCATCCCTAAGGTCCACCTGGACTGGTCTGCTGCTCCCATGAGCTCTCCTCCATCTCCTCTGACCACCCTGCCCCCCATCTCTGAGCCCCCTGCAGTGGGACCACCATTTTACTCCTCCGGTGCTCTATCTACAATCTAGAAGGGTGGCTGGGGAGTGGAGGAGAGACAGCGACCGGCCAGGTAGGACCTGACTGTGGGTGTGGGGGACGTCCTTAACCTCACCTTCGCCTGTCCAGGTGCCAAGGCTTTTCTATGTGTTTTGTGCCCCGAAGGTGTGGGTATGCTGTGACGGTCAGCGCACAATGGGCGTGCTTCTGCACCAGTCCGTATGCCATCCTCCGTCACCTCCAACTCGCTTGCGTGTCTCTTGTCTGTCACGCTGCCTCCGGTCTCCCCTGGGAACCGCTGTCACAGTGGGAGACGCAACCCATCCACCCCCAAGAGGAGAGCAGTCCTCTGAGACGCTCAATCCTCTCCTGGCCTACCAACCCCGGACGACCCGAGGTTGTTCCGGACCTGGCCGCCGCATGGCGCGAGTGTGGTGTCCAGTGCCTCAACCTCAGCGCCACCGGCTGGCTGCCAGGAACAGGTTTTGTGGCTCTATGGACGGATATATAAAGGTTACCAACGTGGCCCTAACCTTCCCCCAGGAACAAATATTATTTATCTCTCCTAAAGCTGGTCTCCGGGCTCATCACTACCGGGAGGTCCTTCCTGGAACCATGTGACAGGCAGGAGGTAGGCTGATCTTTGCAGGGAAGGAGGTACCTTCCCACCCACTTCCTCTGGACACCAGTTTACTTCCTGCCTGTCTGGTGGAAGGAGCTTTGCAGGACATCTGTCACAGAAGTGACAGCCCAGCAGACAGAAGAGCAAAGATTCGTGAGTTGGTTCTATTTTTCTGCTTGGCACTCTTTATTTTGAAAGCGCTCCATTGCGCTACCCCAGGGACCCCAGTCTCAGCCCCGCAAGCTGGACAGACTGAGCTCCCTGTGCTTATCGCTCCTCTGCCTTCCTGTGCTTCAAGGAGACTGGTCCGTTTCAGCCCCTGTGCTGCCTTGCGCCTCCCCGAAATCGGAAGCACGCCTGGTCCAAGACTCTCACGCCGACGAGCTGAGAGAGAGTTAGCCGTGCCGAGGGCATTTTCAGCCCGGTTTCGGGTCGAGGCCACAGAGTCAGACGCCTGTCGACGTGCCAGCCGCTTGAGAAGTGTTTCACTTCAGGCTCGGTGATGCCACAGTTCTGGTGCGAATTAGCGCTGTAGCGGCATTTTCACCCAGCAACATCGAGGAGCAGGCAACTCTCTAGTCTGGTCAGCAGGAGCTTAAGCCTCACTAGATAAAAGGGGTTCTCCATCGGCTGATTTAGGGGAGGAAACCTATCAGCAGTGCAAGACAGAAGGGATCTTAAGGCAGCAGACTCTTAAAGGAACAGAAGTACACTAATTCTAGGTGGTCAGTGTTATTGCCCCCCTTTAAGCCCCAGTGGCTAAACGTTTCCATTTCCGTTCTTCTTTAAGTACAGTCACAGAGGTAATGGCTTCCAACAAGGACAGACCCCCCCCCGGGACAGGAAATGCCACAAATGCAGGACACCCATGCTGGCCACTTTTGTAGGTCGCTATGTGTAAAATGCAACAAATATTACTTTTCCCCACATGTTAGAAATACACACAAAGTAATAACCATGAACTCAAACTGTAAAATAAATTAATCTCTGATTTATTATAGGGATGGGGTATAGGGAAGCAAAACAATATAGAAGCAATCAGGAAGTACTTTAACAAATTTTGCTTCAGTTGTTCCATGCACCCAGTCTCCATACCACCCCTTTAGTGGCCGTGAGAATGCTAACTGTCCGTTGTGTGGCTACCTCACCGGTTTGCTGGTGGTAGCTAACCAGAGTATGGTGGGTTGGTGCACTTTAGGACACCCAGAAACACAGTCTTGAACTTGAAACTGGAAGAACTTTGGTTAGGGTCCCAACTGAATTTCAAAAAGGGTAGTCAGAAATGGCTTTTTATAGTCTTCTGCTCGGATTTTCTGGCAGATTAATAGAGCTGCATGAGAATTAATACTCTTATAGTCATCTAAACTAATTGAGTTTCACAGAACTCCTTTGAGCCGCAGTCCAGAGGTACCTATGGTTTTGTAGAGTTAGGGGTGCTGTTGCAGGATACTGATTGCTGCACAGCTTTGAATGCAAGAAACAGCCTGGCGGCAGGAGATTCACTGGGGCTGTCACGATTGTTTACATTTTCTGCATTGCTTTTGCAGTCTCTAGCATTTATTATAAGCCTATTTAAGGACTATGCACTAGATACTCTGGCCCCACTTGTTATGTTGGGACAAGGGAAATCTTCATTTTGGCTGGAAGAAGCCCCATTTGCCTTTCGGGGGTCCAGAAAAATAAGGCGCCCTTTTCACGTCCTTTCCTGCTGTGGGTGTGCATGTGCACCTCTCTCATACAGTTCTTGATCCTTTGCTCACTTAGGGACTAAGAAACCCACAATAATGCCTCTGATGGTGCTTAGCATTTAATTCCCAGCTCCACTGCCTACCCTGGAGCTGGAAATGCCCTTTAAATTATGGTTGCTGCCGAAAGTGTTACTGGGGCTGCAGCTCCTTTAAGACTTGGCCAGTCATGCGCTGTGCTTCTGCTCGTGCGGCCATGACACCTGCTGTCCCTGGAAACCAATTCCCAGTGCCTGCAGGCTAAACATCACTTGGACTCAGCCCACTTCCAACCCTGGGGCTGAGGAACAGGAAAACCCAGTGGTGGCTGGACGTGGAGATTGGGAGGGAGCCCTGTCCCAAATCTCACCAGGGCTCCTTGGGAAAGCCTTCTGGTCCTGATCCAGCAGTCCCAGGGACTGGAGGTGAGGACAGCAGTGAAGCAATGGGGCCACAGCCCAAAAGGTAGCCCACTTAAATATACCCCCCAAAAAAAAAAAAAAAAAAAGAACTTGTGCCCTGAAAAGACACTGCCTTAATGTCCATAACGTCTACGGGTTCACAGTGGCAGGATAAAACACCATACAACATTTCTAACTGAGCAATCAGTTCCTAGCTGTCAAGGTATTTTATACATATCAAACACTACTGTGCATTTTCTAACCAGACACCAGCATCCTCTCTATCACTTATGCATCAACTGTCACATAGGTGGACCTGTTAGCAGTACACTTAGCACCAGTTTTGACACAGGTAGACATATTTGCAGTACTGTTACTATCAGTTGTGATCCAGGTAGGCATATTAGCAGTACATTTACCAACCCCAATGTGCAGTTCATTACGATGTTATGTAAAAATGGGCATGGAATAAAAAAATAGGCACCGTGTATTTATGCACTACTTGGATAGGGATTTCAAAAGAGGCACCTGGGTGTTCGTAAGTCAATTTCATGGGTGGTTTACATGCCCTACTAGACTTCTGGGGTACTACAGTGTCTTTCTTAGGAATAGGGTGCACACCTACTCCTGGCACCGTGTGAAGCCTGATCAAGAATAGCAGGTTTCCGCTCAGTCTTGGTTGCAAATTCCTCCACCAATGCTTCTACATCCCAAGGCATAAATTAGTGTTGGAGACTGTATTAGTGGCCTTCGTTAATCAAAGTAAAAAATGATTAGCAATTGGCCGAAGTTGATCAGCAATTGCCAAAAATCCATAGTTTTGCTCAAAACCCATAAAATGTACCTGTACTGTATTGCTAAAATACACATTTACACAAGTTTCTGAGACTGATACTGTTTTATTTAGCGATTTCCAGAGAAGTACAGCAATTGTGCAGCAGCACGCATACATTCAAGAGCCGAGAGAGGATGTCTGCCGAAGCAGACCGCGAATATTCGTGACCGTGAATTCGTGAGCGTGATACATTGTGAGTCATGACAAATTAAAAAAATGAACCCCTGCCCCAGCATAAAAACTGGGACCGTAACTCCCTGAGTCTCTTAAATGTTCACTGCAGATGCAGGGCACACAACATAACAGGGCATATAACTATTGTGCAGAGTACAGATCATTTCTGCAAAAACAGGGCACATTAATTTAGTCTCATTCTGTTCCCAAATGTCACTGCAGACAAAGCAGTTGTCACATAGCAGGGTACATTAAATAAATAAGTTCTAGTTTGCAATCACTGCAAAGTAGGGCACAATACTTGCTCTTTTTTTCTGTTACCAAATTGTTCACTTGACTGCATGTGGGCACACTAGCAGGGCACACAGATCTCTGCAAAAGCAGGGCACATTAACTTAGTTTTATTCTGTTCCCAAATGTTCACTGCAGATGAAGGTCATATAGCAGGGCACATTAAGTTCTGGTTTCCAATCTCGCAAAGCGGGGCACATTTTACTTTGTCTCTCTTTCTGTTCCCAAATTCACTGCAAAGTCAACGGCAGGGCACACAACATTTACTAACAGTGCACATTACTTCTGGTCATCGAGATCTCAGCAGGCAGGGTTGCTTACTTAGTCATATCTGTTCCCAGATATTCACTGCAAAGATGCAGGGCACACAGCATAGTAGCAGGGCACATTAAGTTCTGGTTCCCCTATAATCTCTGCAAAGCAGGGCACATAGTCTTTCTTTATTCTGTTCTCAAGCAGTTGTTAGCTGTTTGTTCCCAAATTCGCTGCAAGCAGGGCGACTTTTCATGCTCTTGTTCTCCCACCACCCACAGTCCAGCTCTAGGCCTTGTCTGTTCGTTGGCATTACACCATTCCCCCCCATCTGTGCCCTGAAGTCCGTGTGCCCCTCTTTCCTCCTCCAGCTCCCCGACCAAATGAACATTTTTTACTTGTTTTGCTGCTGCTCTCCTCTGAATCTGCCCGTCCCTCTGCCTTGCCGTACGATACAGCCACCTGCTCTCTGCTCCATCCAGGTCACCCCTGTGCCTCTCGCGGTCTTGACCAGGCCTTCTCCATCTGGCTCCTCGGTGTGGCCACCACTCCTTCCGGCTCCAGCTCATCTCCAACCACCTGCAAAACAAAAAGACACAATTAGTTAACCGGATGATGGTGCAATGAAGATTATACAAAAAATAAAAGTGAAATAAAATAAAGAGAACTCACCTTTGGACTCCTGCTCGACCTTCCAATGCCTGCTTCCTCTTCTGGGTGCGCTGCAAAGGACTTATTCACATTTCTCCGCAAGAGACTAGGTGGGAGGGGAGCAGGAGCATCACTGGACCAATAAGGGAACAGCACGGGTTCATGGGTGGGGCAGAGGAGGAGGGCAAAAATGAATACCAGGACAAAAAAGAACATTAAAATTAGTTACAGTGCCCAATAAGGCACTTTACAGGACCCAGGACCAATTGGCAGTGATTAGCAATGACTGCTCATCATTGGTTTGACTCGCTTTTGCCGCTCTTGTGTCACAAATTGCAATGCGAACCCGCTTATTTTATGCCTTGCATCCATGTCCTAAATGGTACTTCCTGCTCTTCAGCTGGGGGTACACTTGGCACCAGTGGATCTGCATTAGGGTTCAAGCAGTACAAGGGGTCTGTCTCTTTGCAACCTGCTTGTGACCAGTCCATAGGGGGTCAGTGGTGCTTGGGTACATCTGAGGGAGGTTGGTACCAGAACTTTGTCCTCCTCACTGTTTGAACTGTCAGTTGGAGCAGGCAGTAGATCTGGTCATAGCACAGTTCTGGGTCAGGAAAGGCAGTTGCCATCTTTTCTTTGGATTGTGTACAATTTCTGGTTCTGGCAGGTCTCATCCAGGCTCTGTTACAGTCTCTGAAATGGACTTGTGCTGATTAGTAGGAAGGAGGTGGTTATGATGGATAGTTTTGACAATCCTCTGGCCATGTTCTTGATGGCTGTTGTACACTGGTAAATCGATTAACTTTTCCAAGTCCACACATAATACTCAGACGACCAATGGTCAGCTGTCTTGTGTTTTCCACTGAGGCTGAGATTTTCAAGAACTCTATTCCCAACTTGTAGAACTTGATGATGCACTTTCTGGTCATACCTGAGTTTATTGGCAGCACTGACTTTATCAGAGGCTTCTGCAGCCAGTTAAGTTTCCTTCAGTTGATGTTTGAGGCATTTAATGTATTGAAGGTAGGACTCTTTTGAGGTTCCGTTGTCCGACACTCTGAAAGCTAGATCTGTTGGCAGGCGTGTTTCTCTGCCAAACATTAACAGGTAAGGAGAAGCATCTGTGAAACTGTTTCTAGTGCAGTTGTAGGTGTGAGCCAACTTGGGGACATGCTGGATCCAGTTTCTTTTTTTTCTGGGTTCTAACATGTTTAACAGGGTATGATTAAACCTCTCAGGTTGTGGGTCCCCTTGAGGATGATGGGGAGTAGTGCAAGATTGCTGAACTCCATGTCAAGCAAGACATTATTTTACCAGATGCTCTGAAAGTCAGGCCTTTGATCAGAGGTATACACTGGAGCATGCTGTAATGAGCCACAAACTCCTTGAGTTTTGAGAGAAGTTCGGGTCTTCTGAATTTTTTTTTTTTTTTTGGGGGATAAGCCTGGGCATAGCTGGACCAGTGGTCAGTGATGACTAAAATATGACTGTAACTTTACTGTCCTGCTCCAGTGTTAGAAAATCCACACACACCAGCTTCAAGGGTTCTTTTTTTTGGTGCCGGACACCTGTGCCTCAGATCCCTACTTAGCCTCCCGGGACTTACCTCAGGGTCTTGCCTCCCCAGGTGGGGCCACCCGAGCAGGTATGATCTCCAGTCAAGACTGAACCAGGTGTTACCCTCGCTACCGGATGCCTCCTTGGTTGTCCCGGTGGGCCGGGGTTGTTGCTCAACGGAACACTAGACTTGGTCTCTCATCCGAGCCACGGGTAGGGTGGGGCAGGTCCAGAGAACGGGGCATGATTCTCCGGGACTGGCATTTTTCAAGATGTCAAATCCCCAGATAGGAGGTGTAGTGTGCATTGATGTAATCATGCCAAAGTGCCGATGTCCCTCACACCACCCAGCAATGTGGGCTCTGGCAGCTGCTCCCCAGCCTCCAAGAGGTCAGTCGTGCTGACTCATCCTCTCTTCTCCCCGCCTCAGGGAGAGCAGTCCATTGGATGCTCAATCCTCCTCCCCTGGCTGGCCCTCTGACTCCTTGGGTTCGTTCCCGAACCCAGGGTGTCAGCATTGCAAGCGGAAGTCCTACCGCTGGGCCGGCTATAGGTTCACCTGGTTTGAATGTTCACAAATGTTGCTGCCTTTCAGGGCAAGGTCTTCTCCTGGATGCATCAGGCACAATTCTTGCAGTGCTTTCCATGTCCGATACTATTCTGGATCAGTAGAATTGTCCTTGCACCGGGTTTAGAGTATGCTGGAACCAGAGGTGTCCCATGCCATTGTGCAGGGCTCTAAGAAGAAGTTTGTGGTACTTCCACGCAGGGCTGTCAGTAGGATTTTTTTTGTTTCGGGATCCAGGACTGGCTGTGAAGAAGGGGGAAAAAGGGGGTCCACAGCCCAAAAGTGGGAGTCCATGGAAAATTATCAGGGGTCCCCATTCCAGATACATGGGACCTGCGGCCCTGCACCAGCACTGCTTGTACTCCATTAGTTTCTATTGGGGCATTTAATTTTTTTTTTTTTTATGTTTCAGAGGGTGAATTCAAACAAATTATGGGCTGCTCAACTAACAAGGCCTTTGTTAGTTAAGCAGTGGCAGTAATTTGTTTGCAGTCACTCCTCTGAAAAAAAAAAAAAAAAAAAAAAAAAAAATTAGTTTAAAATGCCTCGATAGAAACTAATGGAACGCACCCCTCCCCAAAAACACGCTCTACAGAATATTACAGTACAAGCAGTTCTTATGTGGAGTCCGGCTCTCAAGTGACTTCTTGGGCTTGGTGGTTGAGTGTATCGGGACCTTAGAAAAATCCTGAGCATCCCGATGCACAAATGTGCGTGAAGGATGCGGGCACCATGTCCCAGAGAGCCCTGCTACGGCACTACCAGTTGTTTGCAGTGGACCATTGTTGTTGGGTCTTGGACAGACCAAAAGAGAAGTTGCAAATGACAACTAAAAATAACTCTCTTTCCAGGACAGGAAGCGTAGCTCGCAAGAGGCGTCCGGTTCAAAGGGAGGTAGCATAAGCTTTTCCAACACAAAGTTAAGGTCCCAAGGTGGGACAGGGTCCTGGATTGAGGGCTCCAAGTGGAAAATGCCCTGTAAGAATGTACGGGACACACTGATTTGGGCCACTGAGCACCCATCCACAGGTACGTGGTATGCAAAGATGGCAGAGAGCTGTATCTAATAGAGGAGTACCGTAAACACGAGTCTGGAAGGGACAGAAGGTATTCCAAAACCTGATCAACTGGATGAGTGAAGGGATCCAACTGGTGTGAAGCAGCCCAGAGAACGAAGCGCTTCCATTTCATAGAGTTAAGTGGTCCTGGTGGAGGGCTTCTGGCCCGCACCAAAACATTAGCCACTCTGGGGGAGATCCTGAATCTGGCAATGGCTATGTCTTCAGGAGCCATGCATGGAGATGGAGGGACTTGAGGTCTGGATGGACCACGGTGCCCTGATCCTGGGAGAGCAAGCCTATGCACAGGGATGGGGACAGCGGAGGTTCCACCACCAGTTGTTGTAGTAAAGGGAACCAGATTTGATGAGGCCAGAAGCGGGTGATGAGGATCATCATTGTCCCCTCCATCTGGAGTTTGATCAGAACTCATTGAAGGAGCAGGAAGGGAGGAAAGGGTTACAGAAACCTCCCTGTCCAGGAAGAGAACAGTGCGTTTTGCCAGAAAACTCCAGGCCCTGGATCTAGCTAGCAGAAAAGTGGCAGATTTACGTTGAGTGGGGAAGTAAAAAGGTCCAACTCGGGCTGACCCCACCTGTCGAAGAGGTCTTCTGCCACGGAGGTCAGAAGTTCCCACTTGTGAGCTCAATCACAGGTGGATCAGGGTTGACCACCAGGACGCTTTTGTCACCGGGAACATGGATGGCTGAGTTCCAGGCCATGCTCGACTGCCCAGTACCGACTCTCAGCTTACCTGCACAAGGTGATAGGAGTGAGTCCCCTCCTTGTTTATGTAATAAACTACCATATGTCTGTCTGGACCAGCAACCAATCTGGGGAGAGCTGAGTCTGAAAGGCCTGCAGGGCGTACAATACTGCCTGCATCTCCAGGACATTGATATGAAGATCCCTCTTGACCTCAGATCAAGTTCCTTGGGTTTGGTGGGATCCCATGAAGCTCCCCAGGAAGGCTGGAGGCATCTGTCGAAGGATCTGCTGGGGAGGAATGGAAACGGAACTCCTGAAAGGGGTTGCTGGCCCAGCCACCACAACAGCACCTTCTTGACTGGACCCAGCTAGCACTGGTTGATTCAGGGCATTCATGCGTTGGTCTCTGTAAGAGAGAGCAAGTCAAGATCCATCTGCCTACTTCCATTGGGTTTCCTTAATCAAATGCTGCAGGACATTCAGAGGGACTCCAAGATGTACACTGTGTCCTGTTTTATGTTGTGTTTGTTGGCTGGCCACCCACAATCTGTATTTATTTTATGTCTTCTGTTGTGTGATTCTGCCCCCTGTGTACATCATGGATCTCCTTCATAACTCTAGCAGCCTTAAGTTATGGAAACTAAGTGTGAAGCAGAAATGTATTTAAAAATAAAGAAAATACTGGCTTGTAACTTCAAGTCTTCAATTAATTAGTTTAAGCCTGCTGGAAGCAGAGCAGTGCGACAGTGCAGGCGTTTTAGAAGTCTGCTCAAAACGCTCGCACTATCGTGAAGATGGAAAAGGCTCTGGAAGCAGTCTTTAATTTAATAAGGGTGTCCGTCTGCATTATAGACAGAACGGACGAAAAGAAACAAAATACAAGTGGAGTAAAGCCTTCCTTTTTATGGGAGATACAGAGAAGTCCAGACTGCTGCTGTTTAAATTTATTCTGAGCTCTGCCTTTGTTGTTTAGTTAGCAGTCTGTAGAAAACTGTTTAAACCGCCTGAAAAATACTGGTTTGGGCACAATATTCCTATCGCTAGTGCTGCCATTTAATTAAAGTAAATTCTCCACAAGGCACAGAAGGAGTTCCCCCTTAAAAAGCACTACTGAAAGAGAGTATTGGTAATGTGAGTAAACTTTGTTTATGTGCCTCTGCTTCTTGCTGAAAACACTCACATTACCAACACCTCTAGGAAGAAATATGTTTGGCTGTACTAAAAAGAATTAAGTAATACTTGACTTACCTGTATAAGGCAACTTAAATTATACCAGTAGTTTTCTTTTTAAAGTTTCTGTATGCCAAAATGCTGCTGTTTCAAGCTCCTGCTTCATTGTTCCCTATGGACGGCGGCGCCCAGTTTCCTGTTTTATCCCTTACAAAGAGGAACTTCCCTGTGAGAAAGTTAAAATATTGAGACAGCTCATAAAATTTGTTTTGAATGTCAAAATGTTTTTGGAATGTTACTTTATGTTTAAATAAAATAAGATATTTTATTTTGAGAAAGATTGAATGGATAAAATTTTAAAACTGGAGTAACGAGGTCACACGTCTGTAGAAACTGCTATATAAGCAGAACTACCTAAGAAGCTAGCAGTGTAAGGGAGGGTGTGAATCTGTTAACACCCAGTCCTGAGATGGTCAGTACTACCTCTGATATGTAAACTATGGACTTTTTGGCTTGGTTTATTATTTTGTCGTTTCCAGTCCGCTCTAGGTAATAAATTTTAAGTTTATTCTGCTAATTTTTGTCCGAGCACTTTGTTTATCCCACACCATTTCACATTTGGTGTCAGAAGTGGGATGCGGGTTCGAGGAGGACCTGTTGGTGGATCTGAGGGCAGATTCTGAGTGTATGCAGTCGGACAAGGCAGGAGAGTGGACTTTCCCAGCTACAAGGTCATTTATATTAGCCACACAGTTGCCTTTATTGTCTGGGCTGGAGACGACGGTTCGAAGAAAAGTGGCTAAGGTGACAATGGAGGGAGACGCTTTGGAAATGGAAACGGACAAGGATACAAAGGCTATTGAGAAGGGTGCACAAGCAGCTGAACCAAAGGAAGAAGAGCCACCAGAGGGTCCCCATGAGTTGTTACGATGGTTGTGCTTGAGACAGACAGAACTGGAGCGAGAAAGGAGAGACCGAGTTGAAAGAGAGAGAACCGGCAGAGAATGCTGCTAGATGGACTGACACCCTACGGGCTATTCAGGTACTCGGTTCCACAAGATCTCCTTCAACACCCTGGTGGGACAAAAGACATAAGGTTAGTCAAAATGACTGAGTCAGATGATATAGAAGCCTATCTTTTAACATTTGAGAGAGGGCTGCTTGTGCCTGGCCTAGAGATCAGTGGGTGGTCAGGCTGGCACCATATTTAACTGGGAAGGCGAATTAGCCTACAGTCATACAGACCTTGCACACATAAATGACTATGATTATGTTAAACATGCTATTTTAAAAAGATATGACACAAGTCCTGAAACCTATAGACAGCGCTTAGAGCATATAAATTCCAAACGACAGATACACCTCAAGATTTGTATACACATCTGAAAGATTTATGTCATAAATGGTTGCAACCTAACACAAGAACAGTGGTACAGATTGTAGAGAACATTATTTTGGAACAATTCATCCGGTCTTACCCCAAGATGTGCAGTTATGGGTTAAGGAACATCGCCTGAAACCTCAGAGACCGCCTATAAGGCTAGCAGAAGATTACCTGACTGCCAGACCACAACGCCCTAAAACTTTTATGAACTCTAGAAGCCGACTGCACTATAAACCTAGTAGCAATGTGAGATCATTTAGTCCTCCCATGCTGCACCTAGTGGTAACATTGGGAATAAGAACTACAATAGACCAAGTAAAGGTTTCAATCATGAAATAATATGTCATGAATGTAAAACCAAGGGCCATATTGCTCGGTTCTGTCCAAATAAAAAGGTTGAAACAATTTATCTAGCACTTGCTAATTGGGGCCATTATGTTACCACTGTAAAGATTGGAGGAAGGACAGTTTCTGGCCTAGTAGACTCTGGCAGTAAACAGACACTGATTCATGCTTCGTTGGTGGATAAGCCAAAATTAGGTGAAGCAACCACCGGAGTGAAATGTGTCCATGGAGATGTTCACTGGTACCCTTTGACAGAAATGGACATACAAATAAATGGGACTATGCTTAAAATGAAAGTGGGCATAGTACCTTCTTTACCTGTACCAGTTATAATTGGACATGATTACCTTTCTTTGACTCTTTGTTAGCTATGAATATTGGCAGCTGCTATACAGGAGAAAAAATGCAAGAGATGGAACTGGGACAAATATTTCCTTTTGAGGGGAGGTATTTGGGACCATTGGCAAAAAGTAGAAAAGCAAATCACAAAAACAGAAGGATAAAAGGCTTGGAACCAAAAGACACTGGACTAGAGACATTAACAGAAAACTTCATGTTACCTAATAGAGAGTTCATAAGTGTACAGAAAGCTGATAAAACACTAATCCCTTTTTTTCCACAGGTAGTGTCAACAATACCTACTGAGTCTCAGCAACCATATTTTATTATTAAGGAAGAATTATTGTACAGGGTAGGTATAAATTCCCATACAGGGGAGGTGGTAGAACAACTGATGGTCCCTGTCCTTTTCCGAGAAAGATTACTATCCCTTGCTCATGACCCTCCTATGGCAGGTCATCTGGGCAAGGACCGAACATTGCAACGTTTGCTATACCGGTTTTATTGGCCGGGAATACATGAACAGGTGGCTCAATACTGTAGAAGTTGTCCTGAGTGTCAACAGGTTGCAGCAATAGGCCTAAAAGACAAAGTGCCCCTGTTACCAATGCCCTTGGTTAGCAATGTATTTGAAAGGGTTGTAATGGATATTGTAGGCCCATTGCGAGAAGTACAAAGGGAATAAGCTTTATATTAGTGGTGGTAGATTATGCTACAAAATATCCTGAAGCGATACCCCTTAGTACTACCACTACCACCGGATAGCAGAGAATTAGTGAACATTTCAGCCGTATGGGGATTCCAAAACCATTCTAACTGATAGAGGCACTAATTTTTGTTCAGAGTTGTTACAAAAATTATACCAAGCTTTAGGCATTAAAGCGGTTTTCACCACCCCCTACCATCCACAAACAGATGGGTTAGTTGAGAGGTTTAACCAAACTCTAAAAAGAATACTCAGGAAATACGTGACAGAGGAAGGTAATAAATGGGACGTTTATCTACCCTATTTGATGTTTGCATATAGGGAAGTGCCACAAGCCTCGACGGGGTTCTCTCCATTCGAGTTACTGTATGGCCATAACCCAAGAGTCCCATTGGACATTATTAAAGAAGAATGGGAAGACAGGAAGGGGAAACATAAGATAGAAGCTTTAGAATATTGGCAACAACTGAGACGAAGGTTAATAACCTACATAAAGAAAGCACATCAAAATAATTTACAACAAACTAAACAAAAAGAATACTATGACAAAGGAACAAGGCTCAAAGAGTTCACTGCAGGTGATAAGGTTCTACTTTTATTACCCTCCTCTGAGAATAAGTTACTTATGAAATGGCAAGGGCCATATCAGATAGTGGAACGAAAGGCCCAGTAACTTATTTGGTGGCTTGTCCTGAAAGGAAGAATAAAAATAAAGTATATCATGTCAACTTACTAAAACCCTGGGTGGACCGAACTTCTCTCCTGTAACTATGTCAGCCCTGAAACATCTGAATTTGAATCTGAATTTAGACATAGCTTATAAAAGGTTAGAGCGTCTGAGTAACCTCTCAGGTGCAAATTAACCCACATTTAACTACCCAACAAACATATACATTACAAAGTATGTTAGAGCCCTATAGAACACTATTTACAAGTTTACCCGAAAAATTACACATGCAGTACATCATATTGTGGTATCTGAAGACACCCTATTAGGCAAAAGCGTACAGAATCCCTGAGAAACTAAGGGAAGAAGTAGTACAAAGAGATCAAAAAGATGCAGGACCTGGGGATTATAGAACCATCACATAGTGAATGGACTTTCCTATGGTGATAGTGGAGAAAAAGAAGGTGGAATTAGGCTTTGTTTAGAT
Organism: Neoceratodus forsteri; assembly: GCA_016271365.2. Lineage (NCBI taxonomy): Eukaryota > Metazoa > Chordata > Ceratodontiformes > Ceratodontidae > Neoceratodus > Neoceratodus forsteri. The sequence goes on from CM057451.1 coordinate 768,194,970, forward strand.
TTGACGCCTAAATGCCATATCCAAATTTGATTGTTACCCAATGCCCCGGATTGATGACATCATAGATCGCCTGTGGGCAGCCGTTATATCAGCACCTTAGACTTAACAAAGGGATACTGGCAGATTCCTCTAGATCCAAAGGATAAAGAAAAACAGCTTTCAGTACACCAATTGGCCTATACCACTTCACAGTGATGCCATTTGGCCTGCATGGGCGCCGCTACATTCCAATGGGTAATGGATAATATTCTGCAACCTCATACAGAGTATAGTGCGGCCTAGCTGGATGATGTTGTGGTTTTTAGTCCTTCATGGGAAGAACATCTACAGCATCTCCAGGCTATATTATGTACCCTGTCAGAAGCCGGGTTGACACTAAATCCCCCTAAATGTTCATTGGCAATGCAGGAAACCAGGTATTTAGGTTTCCAAACTGGAAATGGGCTGGTAAAGGCAGAAATCTCAAAGATAGAAGCAGTAGCCATACCCCCAGCCAAGGACAAAACAGATGCAAGGTCCTTTTAGGACTAGTTGGCTACATACAGATTCATTCCCTGACTGTTCCACAATAGCAGGACCTCTAACCGACCTCTTAAAGAAATGTAAGCCAGATAGGTAAACTGGACACTGGAATGTGAAGAAGCATTCAGCAAACTAAAGGCTTGGGTATGTTCTTCACCAGTCCTACACTCTCCTGACTTTAACCAGCCATTTATAGTACAAACAGACGCGTCCAATTATGGTATGGGGCGGTACTTACTCAATTAATACAGGAGAAGAGCATCCAGTCATATTTATAAGTCGGAAGTTACATGAGAGAAAACATTATTCAGTTATTGAAAAGAGTGTCTGGCAATCAAGTGGTCAATAGAAGCTTTCGCTTTTATTTATGGGAGTGAGAATTTGAGTCATGGGTAGACCACAACCTCTATGTTGGCTTCTATGTGATGAAAGATAAAACCCTCGATAATCGATGGTATTAGCAATGCAACCCTACAGGTTTATGATAAAATATAGAAAAGGTTCAGAGCATAAGAATGCCGATTTTCTATCTAGATATGGAGTAGAAACTGTACCTACCTATCTTCAGGCCTCGGGGTAAAAGAAAGGTAGTGATTATTAAAAGAAATAAGTATTTTGAAAGTATCTATAATAGATAGTTTTTTTTTTTGGGACCCTGAGGTGGAGCCTTGGTGAGGGTGGGCTATGGCTCCATCTCTTGAGTAGAGATCTGAAGATAGGTATAGTAGTAGCTGTTGTAAACCAAACATAATTTGTTTGGTTTTGGGTGGGAGGAATGTAAAGAGAGCAAGCAAGATCCATCTGCCCCCCATTGGGTTTCCTTAATTCAAATGCTGCAGGACATTCAGAGGGACTCAAGATGTACACTGTGTCCTGTTTTATGTTGTATGTTGTGTTTGTTGGCTGGCCAACCACAATCTGTATTTATTTTTATGTCTTCTGTTGTGTGATTCCCCCTTGTGTAAATCATGGATCTCCTTCATAACTCTAGCAGTCTTAAGTTATGGAAACTAAGTGTGAAGCAGAAATGTATTTAAAAATAAAAGAAAATACTGGCTTGTAACTCAAGTCTTCAATTAATTAGTTTAAAGCCTCTTTGGAAAGCAGGCATTGCGACAGTCTTGGGCGTTTTAAAGTCTGCTCAAAGCGCTGCACTATCATAAGAATGAAAAGAGCTCTGGAAGCAGCCTTTAATTTAATAAGGGTGTCCGTCTGCATTATAGACAGAACGGAGGAATAGAAACAAAATACAAGTGGAGTAAAGCCTTCCTTTTTATGGGAGATACAGAGAAGTCCAGACTGCTGCTGTTTAAATTCATTCTGAGCTCTGCCTTTGTTGTTTAGTTAGCAGTCTGTAGAAAACTGTTTAAACCGCCTGAAAAGTACTGGTTTGGGCACAATATTCCTATCGCTAGTGCTGCCATTTAATTAAAGTAAATTCTCCACAAGGCACAGAAGGAGTTCCCCCTTATAAAAAGCACTACTGAAAGAGAGTATTGGTAATGTGAGTAAACTTTGTTTGTGTGCCTCTGCTTCTTGCTGAAAACACTCACATTACCAACACCTCTAGGAAGAAATATGTTTGGCTGTACTAAAAATAATTAAGTAACACTTGACTTACCTGTAAAAGGCAACTTAGATTATACCAAGGTAGTTTTTTTTTTAAAGTTTCTGTGTAGCCAAAATGCTGCTGTTTCAGAAGCTCCCTGCTTCATTGTTCCCTATGGACCGGCCGCGCCCAGTTTCCCTGTTTTTATCCCTTACAAAGAGGAACTTCCCTTCTGTGAAAGTTAAAATATTGAGACAGCTCATAAAATTTGTTTTGAATGTCAAAATGTTTTTGGAATGTTACTTTATGTTTAAATAAAATAAGATATTTTATTTTGAGAAAGATTGGATAAAATTTTAAAACTGGAGTAACGAGGTCACATGTCTGTAGAAACTGCTATATAAGCAGAACTACTTAGGAAGCTAGCAGTGTAAGGGAGGGTGTGAATCTGTTAACACCCAGTCCTGAGATGGTCAGTACTACCTCTGATATGTAAACTATGGATTTTTTGGCTTGGTTTATTATTTTGTAGTTTCCAGTCTGCTCTAGGTAATAAATTTTTAAGTTTATTCTGCTAATTTTTGTCGGAGCACTTTGTTTATCCCACACCATTTCACAGTCTCACTGGACCCGAGTGTCCATTGAGGATTCTCATGTGCAGCCTGGCCAAGGGAACCATAGCAATGGCTGCGGCCTTGAGACCCAAAAGCCTCAGGAACTCCCTCACTGGAACATGGCGATTGAGAAAAGAAAGCAGGCTTGAGCTGTCACGCACTTCACTCTGTTGAAGAGTAAAAGGCCTTGCTCTTGAAGCATGTCCAGCACCACCCTATGTAAAGAAGGCGCTGGCTGGCAGGGGGTGAGGAATGATTTTGGCAGAATGATGGTATTGCCCAAAGCCTGGAAGAGACTGCAGATACTCGCAAGGTCTGTAGCAGTCATTCCCTGGACAGGGCTGCCAAGTCAGTTGTCTAAGTAGGGAAAGCCATAAAAACCTTGATACCGCAAGGCTGCGGCCACCACCGCCAGGCACTTTGTAAAAACCCTTGGGGCTGAGGACAGGCCAAAGGGCAGAGCTCGAAACTGGTAATGCTGTCCCAGAAAATGGAAGCAAAGGAAGTGCTGGTGGAATGCAAAAACCTTGATGTGCAGCTAAGCATCCTGCATATCCAAAGAGCAGAGCCAGTCCCTTAGTGAAGCAGGGCAGCAGTCACTGAAGGCTGACCATCCGGAATGGTTTGTACTTTGTGTACCGTTGAGGTTGCTGAAGTCCAGGATGGGCTGAGATCCCTGTCTGCTTGGGGACCAGGAAGAAGTGGGAGTAGAACCCTCTTCCTTGTTGTGACCAGAGAATGGACCCTATAGCCTTCTTTTGCAGCCCATATGAGGGGGACATGGCCTGGAGGATGTGCGGATGGACCTGGGGGATTTTCTGGAGGCCACTCCAGAAACTCTAGAGTGTGGCCATGCTCAGTGAGCTGCAGCACTCTGTTGTCTGTAGTAATCGGAGGGGAAAAATTACCTTGACCACCGCTTCCTGAAATCCTTTGGGGGTGGTCGCAGCCCCAGACTGGGCTGTGTTTGCTCCTCTGGTGGCCTGGGGAAGGGGTCCAGGTTGGGTGCAGGAAGGGCAGCACCTGTCTTGCATTTGCCCTGGGCCTTGGGAGGGGGTCGGGGCTGTCTACAGGAGGAGTGGCAAAAGAGGGCCCTGTGACCCAATTTTGGCTGGGTGTGGTACATGGAGTGGACAGACTTCAAGGCCTGCCCGGAAAGTTGGAGCTCAGCGATAATGTCTTGAACATCTCCCCCAAACAGCTTGGGACCCCAAAAGGGAGCATCCGTAATGCTAGATTGGACATCTGAAGCAAAGCCCGAAACTCTGAGCAAAGCATGGCGCCTCATGCTAATACCTGTGGCAGCCCTCCGGCCCGAAGCATCCACGGCATCATAAGCCGCCCTGAGGATGTGGGTGCTGACGTCTGACCCAGTCTTCAGGGCCTGAAGGGTTTGCTGCTTTGAGGGATAGTCTGGCATGGCCATGACTGCCTCCCTGGCCTGGTCCCACAAGAGGTTTCGGTATTGCACCATATGGGTCAAGTAGTTAAGGGCCCAGATAGCTAGGGTGGCAGATGCGAAGGCATGCTTGCCTACTTGGTCTAGCTGCTGAGATTCTCTGGAGAGAGGGCACTGAGGTGCTTCAGCCTCTTGATGCAGTCTCGGGCCATGTTAAGGATGACAGAATCCACTTTTGGGTGCTCATCAAAATAGGATTTACCAGCTGGAGCATGATAAAGCCGGTGAGCCTTTTTAGAAACCACTAGAACCATGTGAGGGTGGTGCCAGGTGGCCTTGGTAAAGTTAACCTAAAACTCAATGTATGGGGGGGGACTACCAATGGGGAGCATCACGTTGATGAAGGTAGATTGCCAGGCAGTGATACTCTGGGTCCTGTACCTCAGTCTCCCACGCCATAGTGGTTTGGATATGCCTCATGATATCCATAAATGTGGAGTCATCAGGAGGTGCTTTGGGACATTACTGGGCTCTTCTTCATCTCTGAGGATCTTCCAAAGTGGAGGAACACTCAGAACTGTCACCATCATTGGTGGCCCGTTGTAATCCCCAATGTCGAGAGGGCTGGCGTTCAACTGGGTGAGCAGGATTGCCCACATCAGTAGGGCTCCTGGGAGTATGAGGAGCAGTCAGGCCTGGGCAGGCTGGGTTGGTGGTGGGGGTCCCTGTGTGGGCCTTGAGTGCATCTGGAACCACCCGCTGGAGACCTGCAATATATGAAGGCCCATAGTGCTAAGATCAAGCTAGGGTAGTCCACAGGCACTGGCGCTGGTCCCCCTGGGTGCAGGACAGTTACAGACCGACTGGGGTCTTACAGGTGCAGGGTCTGGATATGCCAACACTGGTTCTCCAGACGTTGGATAGCAGTAGGCAGGCGTTAGACCCCTAGATGTTGGAGCCGGATATCCAGGCTGCAGCCCCACAGGAGCTGGAGGCAGCACAGGTGCTCATCCCCCTGGAAGCAGAAGTGGGAGGACTGGTGCAGGTCACCCAGACGTTGGAAGCAGCAGGGCCAGCGAACGGCCCACGGGCTGGGGGAGTACAGGTGCAGACCCAGAGGGTGTTGGTCTAGGTGACGCCGGAGGGGGATCCACAGGTGCCGGTGTAGGAGAGGCTGGTGCCGGAGAGGAGGGCCCCACTGGTGAAGGCTGAGGGGAGACAAGACATTGGGAGGCTCCGATGCTCTGCAGTACCTGCCCCTGTGAAAGAGGGACAGGACCGACGGAGGTCCTGGAGGTCGATACTGGCATCGGGGCCGGGTGACTGGGCAGTGATACAGAACTGGTGCTAACAACCCACGCTGGCTGGAGGAGCTCGGCCAAGCCACCTGCAGAGAAGCCTGCAAAAACAAGGGATGAAAAGCAGGCTGGGGGGCAGGATAAGGGAGATCCTACTTTGAGGCCGCCACCAGAATAGAGATCTGAGCTGGTGGCGGGCCGCCAGCAGTTCTAAAGGGGTAAGGGCGAGGGCCATGAGATTGACTCTCTCAAAGGGAGGAAGACCCTAATGTGGTCAGAGGAGCCTTATACGGAGACCGTGAATGGGAGGCAGATCAGGGTTGGTCTTTGTCCTGATGTTTGTGCTTCCCCAAAGATTCGTCCTTGGATTTGGATGAAGAAGAGCCTGAGGACTGGGCTGGGGAGGCAGAAGAGCTCCATTCCATCAGGGTGACCTTCTACTGGAGGAGATGACTTTCCAGGGTCTTCTGGTGGCTGGGTTAAACTTCCGGCAGACCTCGCAGGCTTGCACGTCATGGTCTGGCTCTAGGCAGAAGAGGCAAGCAGAGTGGCCGTCCTTGTCTGGGATCCGTTTATTGCAGGCACACTTTGTGGAGCAGTCTGAAGAATAAGAAGAAGGTTTAGAAGAAATAAACGTTTAAACAGAATACCGTAAAATTTCATTTTACTGTATAAATGAGAAAATAATAAAGCATAGTAAACGCTGGAAAATGGCAGTCCGACTGTCATTGCAGCAGTGTCAGTGGTCTGACGGCACTGGTCAGCTGAAAGAACTGAGGAGGGTGGGGCCACCCACTGTATATAGGATACGCTTGATGTCTGATGCTGATGCTGGAGGTGGGCAGCCAGATCTGGTAGACTGCTAGCTAGAAAAGTTTCCTGTGGTCCTAGCGCCTGATGGCTTAGTCCTACTGGTGATGACCTGCTGCAAGAGATACCCTCAACGAAGTTCACCATGTTCCTTGGGAAGTACCTGGTGCAGCAGGACCTCCACTGTTTCAAGGTAACCCTCGTGTACTCCGTGAAAGGCTGAAGCGAAAGTTCACTCACGGGGCTGAAAATAAATAAATATTAGTGTCGTAAGTTGTTAAACACAATGATTTTCTGTTTTCAAAAATAGCCAATTCTGGCAAAATCTTAGAGCACTGTTTAGGTGCTTTAGGCATACCCCTACTGGAAGATTACATCCACAGGACGTAAATGGTCCATTTTGAATAATTTTTTTTCTTAGTTTTTGTAGGGGAAGAGTTGTAAATTCCATTGGATCCTTTCCACTTCTTGAATATTTTTATAATTTTATTTATTTATTGAGATCTTGGAAAGAAAATACCATGAACTAAAACTCGTTTAGAAAGGTTCTGCGTCAGAAATAAGACATATATTGTATAACACTGTTGGTATAACAAATTGTGGAACATGTACCAAACATTACATGAAGTACAAAAACAGTGGGTGAGTATGTAGTCAGTGGGTAACTGGGCTAATGCTAACTAAGAATACAATAGTTTGTGGCTTCGTACCGGCAATAGGCAAGATAGAGGTAGTTGTGGACAGAGGGGTAGGGGAGAAAATTTAACAAAAAATTAAGGTAGGGAACCAGAAATGGGGATGATATGAAGCCAGGCAGAAAAGCAGCTGATACAAGGGGAGGCAGATGGGGGGAGCCGAGGAACAGCTCAAGCAAGCCTTTGTCGATGTACGAAAGTAGATAGGGGTGTGGGTCAGTGGGTAGGGGTTAGCATGCAGTAGAAAGGGTAGTCCTGAGAGAGAGGGAATGATCTAGGGAGGGAGAAGCTCCACAGAGAATAAGATGGGACAAGCACTTGGAGTCATTGTGTAAGTGCCGGAGTGTGCCAGGGCCAGTCAGAGCGGGCAGAGGAGAGAGTTAGGACCTCAATTGCACTTAGTGTTTTAGGTCACAGATGAGCCCTCAGGTTAGAGCTTAGTACAGATCTGTAGATCAGGAGCTTGAGAGCCCAGTCATTTGGGGGGCTCTATATCCAAAGGATCACTGGTCTTGTGAGGTCCGACAGAAGGGCACTTTTAGAGACAGATTACTGGCTCTTCTGTGTTCCTGACGTCGTTCAAGTGGAGGAGGTAGAGCATCCCTGGGGGTAGTGTGGCCAAGAGTGGTCTTCTTGACAAGTAGGCAGACTTGGTTCTGATCGTATTTTCTATGTTGAGCCATCCAGTCCGGGAGAGAACTCACAAGAATGTGTTAGCGGTGAGCTCTCTAAGATAAGCCTACAGGCTTTTAAGAGCTGTTTTGATTCTTTGTAGAGTTGTATCAGTAGCTGCCCCATATACTACCAGCCCATAGCTGATAAAAGACAGTACTGAACTTGATACAGTGAGGCGAAGGGCTTCTTCAGTTAGGCAGAGCTTGTTTGTACAGTAGGCTGATCCTGGGGTTGACAGCCTTTGCAATCGGATCAATGTGGTGCGTGAAAGAGTGTGAGCAATCTAGGGTGACCCTGAGGTATTGGAAGGTATGGACCATTTCCAGAGCTTCACCCTGATGGTTGTGAATTTTTAGCTGATAGGATCTGTCTGTTTTGTGGTGTGGCAAAGAGCATAGTCTTTGTCTATTTGTAGTTCAGAAAAAGCTTGTGGTTTTGGAACCATGACTCCACAGCCGAGAAGCTAGACTGCATTTGTTGCTCAAGGGTGACAGGGTTGGCCTGACTTGAGAACAGCACAGCATTGTCTGCGTGACAAGAGGACTCTGGCTTTGACAGGTCATTGGAAGATTATTTAAAAATAAGCTGGAAAGTGGGGGGCCCAAGATTGAGCCTTGGGGTACACCAGTTGTGACATTGCAAGGATCAGAGTGGGTATCTAGGATTTTTACTTGCTGTGTACGATCCATGAGGTAACTCTGGAACCATTCCACTGATGCAGGTGAGAGGCCAGTGGATGACCGTTGATATAAGAGCAGCTTACGATTGACTGTGTCTAAGGCCTTTGGTTCTTGGTTCCTGTTGTCGAATGTTTCTCCCTCGTGCCACTCCTGTGCTCCGACGTTTTGTGATGTATTAGTTTGTAGAGTGCAAAGGCATGCTCCATTGATTTCAATGGGAGACGGCTTTTAGTTATGTATTTTTGTAGTATAGTGGATCACTGGGTTCAAATCAAAGCTCAACTAACAAAGGTCTTGTTTATTGAGCTGTGGCTTTGATTTGACCCCAGTGACCCACTAAACTATAAAATACATAACTGAAAACTGTCTCCCATTAAATCAATGAAGCGCACTCTCATGTGGTACAAACTAATACATCGCAAAACTTTGGATCACGGCCGGGACAAGGGAGAAGCATTTACCAGTAAGAACCAGGATGAGGACGGGATCCAGTGATTGAAAGGAATTTACGATCCTGTCCCCTACAAAAACTAAGATCATTACGCAAAATGGAGCGCCTAAGCCTTCCATTGTGGGGGGGGGGTATGAGGGTTGTTTTAAGAATGAGCTCTTTAAAATCAAATTTTTCTTCCCCCATCTAATGCCGGCCTGCAGGGGCAGGGTGCCCAACTGTGATGCAGACTACCCGGGTTCGGGAATGGATCTGGGAACGTCAGAGGGCCAGCCAGGGGGAGAAGGATTGAGCATCCCAGGGACTGCTCTCCGGGAAGGAGGGGGGACCCCTAGAGGAGGCTGGGGGTACCCCTGGGTCAGCACCAGTACTTGTGGGGGCGGAGCGGATGCAGGACGTCATTGCACATCCCTGGCCCTGGGGGTAAAATCAACAAAAAAATTGCAGCCGCCTTCCATGAAGCCCACTCTCCTGGCTCCGCTTGGCACTCTGCGGCACTTCTGGATCCACCTATCCTGTCATCCGCCATGGCTGGTAAGGGCCCGTGCCCTGCCTTATGTTGGGGGGAGCCAAGGAGGCACTACAGGTAGGCTTTCCTGCCAGCATCCTTCTCCTGCCGCCATGAACTCCTGTTGGTGGGGTGTTCGCCCTGGGGCAATCCAGGGGCATCGGGACCCGGGGAAGGTAAGTCCATGGAGTGTGAAGCAGCAGCCAAGGGTGGGCAGGGGTCGAGAGACTAGGCAGGCTTCAACAAAAATAAGAAAAAAATCTGTATTTTCCATCTTCCCCATATTGAGGGAAAATTAGCATTTATTTTACTGTACAAAGAGCTGGCTCAAAATGCAGAAGTTTGCACAAAACACTGGTGCAGAGTGGGGGATATTTGCATGTCAAAGTGGTGCAAATGGAGTTTTTCATGAAAAATTGACTCCAAGTGCTGATTTAAAAATGACAGATTTCATTTTTCTCCTGTGTTTTTCGTTGAGACGTGAAAATCATTGGCCCTACACATGCCTATCCCAAGCTGTTTTAAACCTACCAACTTAGTTGACAATGATCATGCCCTTGGGTAGTTTGCTCCATTTATCTTCTGCCATTTCATTGAAAGTGTTTACGCACATCTGTTTTAAACCATCCCTCTGTCTGGTTTAGTGAGATCCCTTTAGTACCTATATTTTCACTTAATAAAAATATGACCTTTTAGTCACTTCGCTTATCCTATGAAGATGCTTTTGTGTTTGTGTCATGTCTCCTTTCCTCCTTTTCTCAAGAACGTACATGTCCAAGTGAGGACTCAGACTCTTGCAAATTATTCTAGTTTGTATTTTATTTTTACATACTGTAGCATTTATCTCTGTCTTTTCTTTATTCCCTGTAATGTTTTTACACTTGGCTGTTAAATGTTTTTGATGGCTGTACTACTGTCAGTATGCCTATTTCTGTATGGTTCTACCAGTACTATGCCTCTTTGTACTCTCCTGAGTAGTAATTGTAAATAGGCATACAGTTGTCTAATGTACTTAATTGGTAAGTAAAATGAATACATAAATAAACAGAACTGGCTGAGTCCTTACTCAACTGGACCAAAAGAACTGGCACTTCTACTTGCTCTTCATACAGTAGGATATTGCGCTCCTTCTGTTCGCTCTTCTACAGGGTAGGTGTGTTTAAATAAGCAGTACTGCAGTCTACAGTGTATGATTATGGGTCAATAATTACACACCTTTTTAAGGGTGTTGTTCAGCGCACGTGCCTTTAGAACACCCAAGGGACGTATGTGACTATCTCCCACACTGTTAAAACGGTAAAATTTGACTTCATAACCGAATAAACAGAGCGTCTGTCATTGTTTGGGGGAATTTTTCTACAGCTGTTGTTATAAGTGGAATAAAGCAGTCTAGAGTGTGTGATTACACTCAGTAAAGTAGTTCCCATGAAACCAGCTTAAAGGAAATGCAAAGATTAGCACATGGGCTTTATAGTCCATTAATTTAGAGCAGCGCTAGTCACTTGGAGCATGAATTTAGTTTTTTTTTTTTTTTTAATTTTCTTCAAAGCCCATTTCAGGAGGGAAGGGATTGTAAGTAGGGCTGACTAGACAGACACCCAACCTTTCCCACTTCCCCGGCAACTCTTCCGTGCTCAGACATTTTATGACATCTAACCAGGGACAGCGTGATGATGATACACCTCATTGTAATCTAGGGGAGCATTTTCAGAACTTTTTTTTTTTTTAATATGTTAAAGCAATGTTTTATGTAAATGAAAGCAGTCGCTCAATAGAATCCAAATTAGTTGAGTGGTGACTTTCATTTACATAAAATATTGCTTTAACACATAGAAATGTTTTGAAAATCTCCAAATCCTCCTACATTGCCAACAAGGGTCATGTCTCCACATACTCCTGGTTAGATGTAATAAATGTCTGAGCACCGGGTGGGGGTGGCCAGTGGACCGGGAAGTGGAGGGTAGGCTAATTTACGTATCCCTTCCTTCACAAAATGGACTTTGGAAAAAATGTCAGTTTATACTCAGTGACTAGCTCTGCACTAAAGTAATGGGCTATAAAGCTCATAAGCAGTTAAAGTTTTAAATTTACTTTAAATAGTTTTAAAATACTAAAAAATTAGTTTATTTTTAGTCAGCTTAGTCTAATTACTGCAGCCACAGGAAGCAGCTCATATAGGAATTTTTTAATGTTATTTTTTGTTGTGTATTTATTTTAAACGAAAACAGTAACATGGAGCACCATTCAGGAGATAATGCAGTTTCTGTCTCCTTGTCCAAACACTGAGGACCACTCAGAGATATGTGATTTCATATCCTTGCCCTCTCCCTATCTCAGAGGCAGCCACTGCAAGCAATCCATGGAGTTTTCTTGTTGTTGTTGTTCTTGTTCTTGTTCTTGTTGTTGTATTTTAACAGAAAACTTGCTATAAATGTTGCCCCCTCGAGTATTCCCGGTTGCCTGAAGCTGCAGCGGAGCACACATTACAACAGGGTGCCTAAGCGCTATTAACTTGGAATTTTCAAGTAATATCAGGTAAATATGTTTTTGATAGTTGGCAGTGAGCTGAACATTGTAATATTACTCCTATTTAAAAATGACCAATTAACTAAGTTTATTTACTCTATGACAATAAAGCTGTGTCTCTGGGTATAGCCTGAGTGTTGGATGAGTGAAATAATACTAATGGGCAGTGTCAGTGGCTCAGCAGGTAGCACACTGCCTCTCTGAGGCCGGAGATCAGAGGGCTGTTTGCCATCTGTGGAATTGAACCCACAGCCGTCTGAGGGGTGTCAGAGGCTGTGGGTTCAATCCACCTAACGCAGGTTAATATCCCAGTACTTCACACTGTAGTGCAGCATGGGGTGCTGCACTCTGAGGTGCCGCCTTCGGAGGAGACATTAAACCGAGGTGCTACCTGCCTGTTCTGGTGGTAGTTCAGGTGGATGTTAAAGATCCCATGGCACGCCCTCAAGAGTAGGGGAATTGTTTATTAAGAAAAAAAAAAACGTAATTGTAAGACATAAAAAACTTAAAAGGAAAAAACAACATAAACCATCAAAGCGCATCTTTTTTTTTTTCCATAGCAGTGAAAAAGTTAATAAACATTTCACGAGACAGAATATACAGTATTTTCTATTGAACCGTTTTCCCAAAAAGGTGCAACCCCAACAATATATCCCTAAAACCCTGTTGTTTAACTTAAATCCAAGCAATGTGTTTCCAAAACCCTCAAAATGTTTGAGTTTCTAATCTTTCTAAATCCATCTGTTTCAGGATTGCCATTTCAGTATGTGTAAGTAGTACTGATGTTAAAGTATGGGTGTGCTGTAATGAAAACTGGCATCTTGCCTGCCACATGTAGAACTTTATGCTGGCAAAAATAATGTTTAGGGTACTAGGGTGATACCGAGATTAAAAAAACAGAGTAGTCTCCTAGTACCAGGCTTTCATATGTGATGGATCTCATGGGACCCCATTTCCATGTGGCCACTAAATCAGCCCAAAACTATGTGGCATAGCGACAAGAAATGAGAAAATGCTCTAGTGTTTCTTCTATACCTTCACTCTGGTCTGAGACATTGTCTTTCTGCCATTGGTTTGTGTTTTTAAGTTACCTTTACCCCTAATCTCCGTGACAACTAAGCTATACATCGACCCACATCCTGAGGGGTATTCTTTTATCATTTAGAACCTTCAAGGCTAAGTGTGTTTTTGTAGGTAAGCATTTTGGAAAGTCCACTTGAACTAGGAAATTCCTTTCCATTACATCCATATACAGTGCTTTCCTATTGAGCCCTTGTACTTTTTCTTTAGAAATACCCAATGTTCTCAGTTTTGCGGCAGCCATATGTATGAAGGAAGGTTCTCCTGAGTTCGCCTTTATTATTGGGGCCTCATTTTCCCACTTTTGTAAAAAAAATAATCTTTTACTAAATATAATGTCCAACCATCCCAGGGGTGCGTCTTATAATTCTCTTCTTCCCTGAGGGTAGCTTTAAAAAAGGAAAACTAGAATACCAGGGGGTTGATCATTCCTAGCTCCCCTTTGTTCGGCTTTAAATACATAAAATCTCTCTTCAAAGGATTTAAACAGCTCCCCCAGAGCATCTGGAAACAGTTGCTTAATAACCTTGTCTCATAAATTTTTGGTAGAGGAAAAATAGCACTGAAATACAAAAAATCAGGAGAATGAATTTCTTTACAATCATTACCCTCTTGTTTTGAAAATGACCATGTTTTCCATACTTGTACCTTTTGTTCCCCATTTGTTTTATTTATCCAATTTAAGTCTGCCAAAGCCCCATTTCCAAAAATGCATCCTAGCATTTTAAGTGTTATTAGTTATTTTTGTCTGTCCTATATTTTTCATAAGGTCCTTCCCCCCCCAAAAAATCCCTGAGCTTTTCCTTTGATTAATTTTAGAACCTGCTAAATTATTAAATCCCTCCATAGTTTTAAGTTACAGCAGTTCCTGAACTTTTGTTTTTCCTTGGAAGACACATACCGTCCGCATATACTGACACTTTTTTGGGTTCTAGCTCAATAGAAGGCATTAGACCTTGGATGTCTGGTTGATTCAGAATTTCACTAATTATTGGGACTAAGACAGAGGTCTATAGAAAGGCTAATTGGGCACCTCTGTCTTACTCCTCTTCTAAACTGTAAACTTTTCCCAACTAAACCATTTACCACAGGATACATTGCTGCCTGTTTGTATAAGGTTTGTATCCCTGTCCTAAATTTTAAGAAAATCCATATTCCTGCAGTACCTGAATATAAAAAATCATGGGATACTCTGTTGAAGCGCTTTAGCTTGATCTATGGATAATAAATACCGTTAGCTTATTCATTTGACTGCATTCGCAAACATTCCGTAAAAGTGTTAAATTCTGTTGAATATTTCTGCCAGGGATTGAGCAAGTTTATACCGGGTGGATCAATAAATTTGCTATTATTTAAAGTCTGTGGCATAAAATTGCTGAAAGAATTTTATAGTGAGTATTGAGTAAGCTATTTATCAATATTTTGTTCTCTTTTTATATAAAAATAAAATTAAAGCTGCTGAGAAATCCTTGGGTGTGTTTCCTGTTTCCAAAATTTCATTGTAAACATGGGTTAGTATGTTACTTAAGTTTTCATGTAAAAGTTTATATAATTCATTGATTAGTCCACCTTCTCCAGGTGATATCCCTGCCTTAAATGAGAAATTTCTATTTTAACTCCCTCTACAGTTATGGGTTGTCTAACTCCAAAATTTGTGTGGGTGTTAGTTTGGGGGGAAGAAAGGTTATAAGATCCTCCCATTTAACTTTCAGTTGAAAAGCTTGGCCATGTTGTTAGTTTACAGTACACTGGACTATATCTAACAGCTCTACATCTGTTTTTTCAAATTACCATTTTTGTCTAATAAACCTTCCATCATTTTCCTATCTAGAACTTGTTTGCACGCTGAATAGGGGTCTGAGTAAGGTGTCTTTTTTTTTTTAACCATAGTTCAGCTCTGCTTTAATGTCACTAGCTCTAATGCACTGATACTGTTTCATCTGAGATTTAAATTTGTTCTAGCTGGTCTTTTATTCGTACATCAGAGGCATTTGGAAGCAACATTGATTTATAGTATTGGATTCTGTGGCTAAGTATGAGAGGTAGTCCTCCACCTGGGTTTTCCTCCTAGATTTAAAAGGAATTTTTAATTTCTGTTTTTGTGTCCATCCACCATTCTGTCCAGGTATCGTACATCCCAGCTACTGACTTTCTGTTTTGTAAAACCCCGATCAAGTTTGTTTGAAATTTTTTGTTCCAATAGTGCAGGATTAAGTTTCCACCTGGAAATTACTGCAGGAAGTCTTGGAGGTATACCAGACAGATTTAAACAACATTTTAGCACCAAATGGTCTGAAAATTCACAGTAATTCAAAGAAAATTTGGCTGGAAATAAGTTTTTTGATATGAAGAAATAATCTATTCTGGTGACATAACTACTTTTCCTATAAGTGGACCACTGGTTCTTGATGCAATTCTCTATATGTGTCTTTTAAAGAAGCTTTATTTAAGAGTTCTTTTAAGGCGTGTATCACAGTAAACCTTCTTTGCACCTGGTCTCTAATTTTTAGGTCTAGGTTGCAGTTAAAATCCCCTCCCCAGATTATTTGCCTAGGAGTAAACAAATAAGGTTCTATTTCATGAAACAGGTCTACTCTAGTCATTTTAGCTTGTGGGGCATATATATTTATTAAACACAAAGAACACCCTTTTTATATGCAGTGTAATAGAAGGGCCCTCCCAGGAGCAATGTCCACCAGTCTTGTCACTTGAACCTGTGTGTTGCAGAAAAGAATCCCAACCCCGTCTGCAGCATCTGCTCCAAAGGACCAAAAGAATAGTCCACCCACCCATAGTTTTTTTGTTTGTTCAATGTCTTGTAAGGAAGTGAATCTAGTTTCCTGCAACATGAATATATCTGCAGCTAAGGTTTTACAAAAGTGAAAAAATCCCATTCTTTTTTTTTTTTTTATAATTCTTAATACTGCAGGTATTGATTGAAACTAGATTCAAGGATGCCATGCACAAAGTTTGTCTTTTTTTTTTCAGCATTTAACATTTTGTCGCCCTGCGGCACTCTCCGGCTTGGGCATCCAGCTGCTGGCTCTGCCCCCCGGAAAACTGGGTAGCTCAAACTGCACCCAGGAGGATCCGGGATGGCCGTCATGCCATCTCGTTGGAGGGCTCCCCTCAGCCTCAGGCAGCCAGGACAGCCCCGGACCCTCCCCGACAGATTCTGCCAAAGTCCTCCAGGCGGCTAGGAGCGCGGCCATTTTTCCTCCTAACTGGTCCCTCGGAATGTGGACATGCAGTGACGTCCAGACACAGTGTGCAGATGTCCGCCATGTTTCCCTTCCAGTATCCCCCACTCCAGTAGTGCCCCCGGGTGTCCCCAGGGGCCGCTACAGCACAGTGAGATTCCCCAACCCACCCCAGGACCAGAAGAGCAGTCTACGGATGCTCAATATTAGTCCTCCCCTGCCGACCCCGGCTCGTTCACGAACCTGGGTTGCCGGCGTGGTGCGAGGTGTGGTGTCCAGCGCCTCAACCCTCGGTGCCACTGGCCCAGCTTTTCCGACCTTTCTTTTTCTTTACTTCTAACAGTTCAGGCCTCCTCTTCCTCCACACTCCATTTCTGAAGCAGCTCATGATCTGATTTAGACATCAGATTCAGAGTCACCTTCCTGCTCTTGTAGTACCTAAAGGTGTGTCAGACAGGAATACCTGTAGTCTGGTCAATTTTTGGCGCTAGTCTGGTGACCCTCTTTGAGTGTAGCATCTGAAACTCTGGAGTTTTGGGGGCATTGTGTCTACCCCAGTCTGCTCTGTCTCTATATCATTTTCTTTCTGCATGGTGTTTTGATTTTCAGGGTTATTCCTCTGGGGCTCATTTTTTTTATAGGGGTTCAGTAGGAGCAGGGCCTGCTTCCGTGTTTCTTCTCTCTTAGGTTGGGGCCTATATCTATCCTGTGCCTGATTAATTAAGGTTTATTTATCCAGAACCCTTGTCTGTTTTGCCCTGCCCAGGAACACTGGTGGTAGGCATGTCCCTGCTCATCACAGAAGCTGCACCTGAAAACATTTCTACGTGTTCCACTGTCATGATCTAGCTCACCACATAGTGCACACTTAATTTTGTCGCATGCACTGCTCAAATGCCTTTTACTGCCACATTTGTAGCAGGCCTTCAGCTGCTCTAGGTAAAAACATACTCCCAGTCTTTCCCCAGAAAAAAACTGTTTGGAATATGTTGAACCTCATCTCCCAGTGTATTCAGCTTGGCTTTAAATTTCCAGCTGCCTGTCCAGATACCTTCCCCATCTATGATGAGTTCTGGGGGCCCTAACACAGTACATTTACTCTCTTACCATCCGATAAGTCTGACTTCTGTTATAAGCAAGATCATGGAGAAAGTTAAGAATCTACTAGAGCACGAATCTATTGGGGGTAACTTGACTGATACTACACAACAGGGCTTTAGACAGGGATACTCCTGTACTACTAACTTGGTTTCCTTTTATAATCATGTCAGTACGGCATTGGATAATGGCATCCCCTATGGATGTGATGCTTCTGACTACAGTAGAGCATTCGACAAAGTCCCTCATGACATCCTACTTGACAAAATGAATGATATGGGATTCTCTTACTACATAATCAACTGGGTGGCAGGTTGGTTGAACGGAAGATATCAGCAAGTCAGAATTAATGGCTCACTTTCCCACCCACTGAGTGTGACCAGCGGGGTCCCACAGGGGTCTGTGTTGGGACCCACCCTGTTTAACATCTTTATTAGTGATCTGCAGGCTAGCCCTGAAAATGTTCTCTCAAAATTTGCTGATGACACCAAGCTGTGTGGCTCTGTTCTTACATCGACAAACAGAGAAACCATGAGGAATAACTTAAAATCCATCGAGGAATGGGCAGTTTTAAACAAAATGGCACTCAACTCAGACAAGTGTCATGTTGTACACTTTGGTAAGAACAACCCTAGGCAGACTTATTTTCTGAACAGTGTGGCCCTTCATGTGTCACCATTAGAACGTGATCTCGGGGTAATCATTAATAATAAACTATCCTCTAGTGATCATTGCAGGATGATAGCTAGGAAATCTAACGCCTTGCTCACTCGAATCCAACGTTTGTTTGTGTCTAGGACACAGGAATGCATAATCCCCTTGTACAGAGCTTATGTCAGGCCCCATCTGGACTATGGATCCCCCTGCTGGAGTCCCTACCTGGGGCAGGATGTTGACAGGGTTGAGAGGGTGCAGAGAAGAGCCACAAGAATGGTCCCTTATTTATCCGAACTTGACTACGAGGAAAGATTGAGTTACAGGGTTACACTCACTACGCACAAGACGCATTTAGAGGTGACCTTCTCCTATTGTACAAAATCAAGAATTCTCAGGAGTTAATGCACCACTGTGACTTACATTTCTCTTCCAGCTGGACTTTCCACGTATCATAACAACCAGATATTTGTATCTAAAGCTAAAACAACAAAAGGTTAAACTACTTTACAGTAAGAACCTCCAAACTGTGGAATCTCCTTCCACAATACTTAGTGAACAGTAGCTCTAATACAGTCTTCAAAAGGGGGCTGGATTGTTGGCTCGAGTCTAACAACTTCAAGGTATAATTATCCCACCAATGTGGTGGGGGACAATCTCGATGGGCAGTAGCCTTCTTTTGTCTGTTGAAACCAAGGAAACCAAGTAAACCAAAACTGTACATCTTCCACGTTGACACCTTTGTTTCGAAACATAATGTTAACCATTTTAAACAGAGGTTTTGTGATTGGAATTGCCCAGAAAGGTGTCCATGAAGGCGTGGTTTTACATGTCTCGTATTTTTGCCAAAATGTATCCAGTCCAGCAAAAGTCTTAAAGCTGATATCGAAAGTGTCTTCTCCCCTTACATTGATAAGGGCATACATATCAGCTGCTTGAAAGTTCATTGAGTCTTTTAGACGCCTCCGGGCTACAAAAAATCTGTCTGGGTATTCTCGTAAGCCCCCTCTGTATCTCAAACGAACCGCGTTTCTTCTAGGGGCTTGTTCAAGTTTATTTTGTTTAAATAAGTCAGAGAAACACGGTCCAGTTCAGAAATTATCTCTTTGTGGGGAGGGATGGGGGGGGGAACTATCAGGTAGTTCTTGCTCAGCCCCTTCCTTTCTCCCATATCATTAGCCCCATTGTGTACATTTGCCTTTCCACCCAGTTTTTGCTGACCTGTGTTTGCTGTCTGTTCTCTTGCATCTTGCATGACAATCTGGTGGCTCTGGTGTGAAAGAAATCCAAGCTGAATCTGGAATCCATTTCCGTCCTGAAATGTCCAGCCAGTGCTTTCTCCTTGCTCCGCTCTGTACCGGGGAAAGCCATGTCAGCAGCACTTTGCTTCTGCATTCTTCTATGTAGAGTGTCAGCAGCCTGACTCATCCCCTCTGGCTGTGCAGGTCCCGGTGGCTGACAATCAGCTGCTTGTTGGAAATGCTGCAGTAGTGGTGGCAGGTTCTCCGTCTAAACCTGAAGCAGTCCCAGAAAATTTTTCTTGCTCAGTTTGTAGTGGTGTTGCGGTCGAGAATGTTTTAGACATTTTGCTGTAGTCTGTTTCTCCCGCTGCACAGTTTGCACTGTGCAAATCACTTCCAAGCTCCTGAGACATACTTTGCTCATTAGCTTCTTCCCTTAGCAGAACCTCCTCTGGAGGCATGGATAGAACCTCCAGCGTCTTGTTCTCTAGTACAAACTGCCATTCTGCAAGCGAGCGACAGCAGCTCCCCCTACTGACAGCAATGCAGTAGGGGAATTTCCCCGGTGTCCTGGCTAAATTTCCCTATTCACTGGAATTACCACCAGTAGCTTAATCTGGTTCAAGGTTAGTTGACACTCATCTGTGTGTGTGGGGGGGAGGGGCAGCTTCAGGTGGGGTGCTAGCTGCACACTCGAGCAGACTTGATAGACCATGTGGCCTGTTTCTGCTGGCAAGTGAAAAGTAAAAAAAAAAAAAAAAAAAAAAAAAAATATGGTGATATTATGGGGTTTGAATGGCTGTAAGTTGTTCAGGTGTGTAATTCTGGGTCAGTAATTACACAACTCTGAGCTTCTTTCAGCCAGTCAGATCACTAGAGATTTTCTACATTATAAACAGTATTAGAATGGATTCACAATACAAGGCAGTTATCTGATTGTTGAGTGGATAAAGTACAAGGCTGAAGCTAGCACTTTATTTTCATGAGACAGTTGGATCTCCCCACACCGAGGATAGTGAATCTACTGCATATTATTGCTTCTGTATTGTGCTTTGTTTTTAAAGATGTTTTGTATTTGTTTTTATACGTCTCCTGAATTAGTATGCATTGTAAGATGTCACCAGTTTCCTTTCACTGTCAAGAAAGTAACTGTTGTGAGAGTGCTGTGCATCACAATTTGTTGCTTTGCTATTCTGATTTGAGGATGGGTACACATGATGATCTGTTATCAGCCCTATCTGAAATGTCTGATTATACCTAGGGTAGGATTTTCAAAGGGTGGTGCAGGGCTTGTGTCCAGCCTTGCACCACTGCACTTAGATTCTGGCCATGCAGCAACCCCTTCTTCACAGCTGCTGCCCGATTTTACAATCTTGGGTGCAGTTGTGACAGTTTCCACCATATATGACAGCTTGCACCAAATATTTGGCACAGCTCCAGCTAAATATTGAGTTTGCATAAGTTATGCGGGTCTAACTTGTGGCAGTTGCCTGGGGCTTGCGGTGATCTAACAGTTTTGAAAATCCTGCCCCTAGACTCCAAATTTAGGACAGTGTGAAGCCAGTGGATTAGACTATTCCTGAACTTTATGCTAAGCAAGATATTGGATGAAATGGATGCATCTTCATGTCCTGCTTGGATTCAACCCCCCATTTGTCTGTCATAGTCCTGTGACAAAAAACACTACATACTGCACCAGCTTGCATGATTTGTGGTTTAGCAGTGTGTCACTGTAATTTCACCATGAAATAGCTGAACAGGGGTTGAATCTTTGAGTGAATTTAATATTTATATTTTTATTCAGTCATTCTGTGCTTCTGTCACGAAAACAAGGGTATGCAATGAAGCTAGAAGAAATGTAGGAGGTGTGTGAGTACTACTTCACTGAAAGAGTGGTAGACACCAGGAACAGTTTTTCAGTGGAGGTGGCTAGGGGCGAAAATAGTGGTGGGCTTCAAGCATGCATGGGATAGGCACAAAGGAATCTTGGTAGGGAAGTGTGGGGGGAAGGGGGCAGCTAGAGATCGGGTAATGTCTGAGGTGACTGTATAAATGATGACAAAAAGGGGCAGACTGGGTGGGGCCAAGCTGTCCCTATCTGCTGACAAATTCTGTGTTTCTTTGTTTCAAATATTCAGCAGCCGGCTTACCATACTACGCACTGGGGAAACACCGGACATCGCCCAACAACTAACGAATCGAAATCTGCCCAATGGAAAATCTTGTACATAAATGCAGCAGTCTGTGAAACAAGATCCCAGACCTGCAAACAACAATGACAGAGGCTAAACTGGACATAGTAGACATTAGCGAGATGTGGTTCACCAGTAACCACACTTAGGAGACTTCATGTGCCTGCTATGTACTGTTCAGAAGAGACCGAGGTGCAAAAGATGGAGTGTAGCCTTATGTGTCAATGAAAATATAAAGCTACAGAATTTCAGAATACACATAAGGAGCCAGAAGAACTGTGGTCACCGTGGAAACAGGAAATGGAGAGCCATACAATTGGGGTTGTCTACAGGCTCCAGACCCGGGGGACATGGACGATAACTGTTAGAAGATGTCACAAAATATGACAGCTAAAGGGAGGTTCTGATAATGGGAGACTTCAACATGCCGGATACAGATTGGTCAGTACCAACAGGAACATCCACCAGAACTAGACACACATAGTGGATTCACTGCAGGGGGAGGGCCTCAAACAACTATTACAACAACCCACAAGAGACAGGGCTATCCTAGATCTAGTACTGACCAACGGGGAAAGGATCACAGATCTCCAGGTAGAAGGTCATCTGGGGGCCAGTGACCATCACATGGTGTGGTTCAGTTTGGCCACTAGAACTAAACCATCCCTTCAAAGGCAAAAATATGGGACTTGAGGTGGAACTGACTTTGATAAGATGGCCAGCAGAGTTAAACTAGCCCTGTTAAGAAGAAATACAGGTGATGGGGTACAGGCAAAGTGGGCAAGCATTAAGGATGCAATATTTGAAGCAACATCCCATTGTGTTGGGGAGAAAAGCAAGATAAAAAGGAGGAGGAAACCGCTTTGGTTCTCAAACAGTAGCAGAAAAGGTCAGAGCCAAAAGGTTGGCCTTCAGGAAATATAAGGAAACGCAGCAGGATGAAGATGGGGAGGAATACCAAACTTCCCTAAGGGAAGCAGGGAAGGCAGTAAGGCAGGCAAAGGCCCAAACCGAGGAAACACTAGCACGAACAGTAAAAGAAGGGGACAAAACTTTCTATAGATACATTAGTGAAAGGAGAAAGTCCAGAGGGGGTACTGCTAAGATCAGAGGGGATAAGGAGGAGTTTGTGGAGGAGGACCAAGGAAAAACATCTATCCTAAATAGATACTTCTGCTCAGTATTTATTGAGGAGCAGGTAGGGCAGGGCCTACAGCTCAGCACCATGGACACGGGGAAGGGAGGTGTGCACAAGTCCCTTCACAAAAGAAAGGGTCCTACAAGAGCTCGCTAAGCTCAGGGTGGACAAGGCAATGGGACCTGATGGCGTACATCCCAGGGTACTAAAGGAGCTAACGGTGGAACTAGCAGAGCCATTATCAGAATTGTTTAGTGAATCTCTGAGCACAGGAGAGGTCCCAGAAGACTGGAGAAGGGCTCATGTGATCCCGCTCCACAAGAGTGGTAGCAGGGAACTACAGACCAGTCAGTCGTACCTCAGCAGTGGGCAAGATTATGGAGGCATTCCTTAAGGAAAGGATAGTGCAACACCTGGAATCCTTAGTAGCACAGGATCCAAGACAGCATGGGTTTACAACCGGAAGGTCCTGTCAAACTAATCTCATAGATTTCTTTGACTGGGTAACCAGAGTGGTGGACCAAGGGGGTGCAGTTGATGTCGTCTACCTTGACTTCAGCAAAGCTTTTGATATTGTTCCACATAGAACATTGATTAATAAGCTGGGTAGGCTCAGAAGTTGGTCAGCTGGGTGGCAAACTGGCTGGCGGGCAGAACACAGAGTGGTGGTAAATGGTGTACAGTCAGAAGAGATGCAAGTCACAAGTGGGTACCTCAGGATCAGGCCTGGGGCCAGTCCTCTCAGTATCTTCATCAGTGACATTGCAGATGGACTGGAGGGTAAGGTATGTCTGTGTGCAGATGACACCAAGATCTGCAACAGAGTAGATGATCCAGATGGGGTGGGCAGAATGAGAAGAGATCTGGATAAACTGGCAATGTGGTCAGAAGAGTGGCAGGGTTTAAAAGAAGTGCAAGATCATGCACGATGGGAAGAAACCCTGAAGCCACCTATAGGTTGAGGAGTGGAGTTGCTGGCGATCACAAGGGAAGAAAGAGACTTGGACATCGTCATCACAGATGACCTGAAACCATCCAAACAGACCACTAAAGCAGTAGGTAAGGCTAGGGGGATGTTGCAGTGTATTAGTAGGGTTATCAGAGGTTGTAAGAGGGAGGTAATCCCTCTTTACAAGACACTGGTTAGGCCCCATCTGGAGTACTGCATGCAGTACTAGAGGCAGCACCTGCACAAGGACATTAACAAAATGGAGGCAGTCCAGAGAAGGGCAGCCAAAATGGTGCAGCGACTGCGTCAGAAAACGTATGAGGACAGATTAACAGAGCTCAGTATGTGTACCCTAGAGCAAAGGAGGGAGAGAGGTGATATGATCGAAACATTCAAACATCTTAAGGGCATTGACAAAGTGAAAGAGTCTAACATGTTTCAATATAAGAAAAATAGCAGGGGAGAAGGACACAGCATGAGATTAGAGGGAGGCCGATTAAACGATAATTTGAGGAAGTTCTTTTTCAATGAAAGGGTGGTGGATGTACGGAATGACCTACCTCAGGAAGTGGTGCATATGAATACAGTGCAGGGCTTCAAACAGGCATGGGATAGGCATAAGGGAGCAATACAGATGAGTATGAATAAATTGGCCATTGACAGTAAAGGCCTATGACACATTCATAAGGTAGAAAAAATGGGCAGACTAGATGGGCCTTGCGGTCCTTATCTACTGTCAACTCTATGTTTCTATTTTAATAATATCACCAGAGTGGATCTGGTGTGTGTGTGGGTACAGTAGTACATTTTTACAAAAAAGATTTATTTGAGAGAGGGTATGTACAGCTGGAAAGTATTGCTGTGTCGACTTTGGTTGTTTTTGTCTACGTTATACATAATTCTACATGTGGACCTTCTCCTGCAGTCAGAAGGCAGAGCTTCAGTTTATGCTACAGCAAACTTACAACTTGTTTTATATGTAAGTATTGATGCCATTACTGTGATTTTCAGTGAAATGGCAATAATGTCATCATACCTTGCATGGTAGTTGGAGGAGGGGTACAAAAAATGGGGGAGGGACCTCTTAAAACATGTAGTATAATATCAAAAAAAACTAGTATATTCACTGTTCTCTGCCAAATATCTGATTGCCGTGTGGAAATAAAATACTGTGCCTTTGGCCTCATACCTTGTCCGTGCCATTATTGAATTGTATAGTGAATCCACTATCATATCATCACTTAGGCAGTAAGTAAGGGGCGAAAAGGGGTCCCCAACCTTTTGATTTTTAGATTTCGGGTTCTTGATCAAGTCTTGCATCTGTGGACGTGTAGCTGCTGTTTCACCTTAACCTTGCAAATTGCATTCAGGATAATTTGCCGTTGGAACAGGTTTCCTGCAAACCTCTTACTGGACCAAGTTTTCAATTTGTGAGGAAGATTTCTTGAAAATGTTTGTCAGAAGCTTTAGTACAGTGCTCTTCAAGATTTGATAAATGGTCAGTGTGCATATTTTAAGCTTGTTTTACTTTCTTGGGTTCATTACATGCATTTTTTTCCCAACATCTGAGCAGTACAGTACTGATTACAGTGACTCCAGTTAAACTCTGAGGCTGGCTTGCAGAGTATGTTGAAATGCAGTTGGATTCTGATTGTTTAAATGTTTCATTCTCTCTCCTAAGCTGGTCTCCGGGCTTCCTTACTCCTGGGCTGTACCTCCTGATGCTGATCCACAGGCAGGAATCAGACCTCTGCAGCAGGGGACATCCAGCCCTCCACTTCCTGTTCTCCTCAGTTTACTTCCTGCCTCCAGACTGGCAGGTACTCTGCAAGCAGTGCTCTGTCCACATGGCAGAGCTGAAGACAGCAGACTGTAAGTCTATCAATTTCAGTTTTCTTGGGGATTAGTAGCTGACTGTTAGTGCTCCTGCATGGGCTCCAGTCTCAGCCTTGCAAGCTGCACAGACTGGCCCCATTTCATTGGGTTGTTCTTTTCCCGCGATTTTGGACTGGGCCGTCCACACTAACCCAGCAGCACTAGGTCAGGAATCCAAGAGCTTAAATCTGTCCCAGTACAGTTTTAACGGTTGGTGGTTTGAAACGACACTGGAGTGCTTATCCAAAATGCATTCCCTCACAGAGGGCAGCCCTGAGTGTTTCCCGTCGACAGACGGTGTCTTGGGCTCCTCAGCCGCTCGTCGATGGAGTTCCGCTCAGCTGTTTCAGCCGCCCCCAATTGGGCAGTCGACGGCTGGCGCTTTGGAATTCTCAGCCGATTTTTGACGGAGACAGGGCTCTGCTACTACAGATCAGAGTGCGGATTTCAGGAGATTGGGGGCTCAAGATCAGCACCGGAGTGCTTAATCAGGATGCACTCCCTTCCAAGGGCAGCCCCGAGTTTTTTCCCGCCAAACGGCTGACACTTTTGGTATCCTCCGCCGCTTGTCACGGTGGCATGCTACAGGGCTCACAACAGCACCAGAGTGCTTAATCAGGATGCACTCCCTTCAAGGGCAGCTGCAAGTTTTTCCCGCCACCCGCTGACACTTTGGTATCCTCAGCCGCCATAGACGATGACATGCCCTATTAGTACAGCCTCTCTTGTACCTGGCTAGCAGTACAGGAGGAGCGGCGCTATTCTCGAACAATCCAAAGAGCAGGCGCTCCTTAGGCAGACCCGACGTTACAGCAGAATCAACAGCAACAGAGTGCTTATTCATATGCCCCTGGACAGTTCGGAACCAGCTGCAGGCTATTGACAATCTCGGAACTGGCGCTGCAGGCTATTAAGACCACTGCCGTGGATCAGTGGCTCAACGTGAACAGCCCCCACCACAAATGTTTTCATCATACAAGGAAAAATGCAGCTCACTATCTTGCCCTTAAAAGAAAGAACTGAAGGGGACAGGATCAGTTGTGTTCCAGGACAGTAGCTGCTGTTGTTTTCACAGGGTTCTTGTGGATTTTACTTGGTAGTTAGTTCTTTCTTTCTTACTTCTAAGGGGCTAGCAGGGTATTGTTTGGGGTGCTGCTGGATGTTTGTAAACTGACTTGTGGCTGTAAGGGGCTCATTTTGTGGAGGTTTCACTGTGTAACAGGCTGCGCTGGTAGAGGCCTATTTCTTCTGATTTAAAACCTATTTGGTGGGATTTGCTTGGAGGTGGTTATTTGAATTGGAGACCTATATCTGTTAATTTCAAGCCTATTTTGATGTGTTGTTAGTGAAGCTGATTAAATTGAGTCCTGTTTCCTTTGGCAGCAAACATATTTTGGGGCTTTGACTTAAATTTTGATTCCTTGTGTGACTCCATTAGCTGTAAAGGTTACTGCATAGTGGGAAGGGGTGTTAATGGTCTGGCCAGGTCTCACCAGCCAATTGACTGGAGGCAGAGCTGAATCAGATTAAGGTGTTAGCTTCTTTGTCTTCTCA
Source organism: Neoceratodus forsteri (assembly GCA_016271365.2). Taxonomy (NCBI): domain Eukaryota; kingdom Metazoa; phylum Chordata; order Ceratodontiformes; family Ceratodontidae; genus Neoceratodus; species Neoceratodus forsteri. Next base: position 768,221,678 of record CM057451.1, read on the forward strand.
GAAAGAACTGGAAGGGACGGATCAGTTGTGTTCCAGGACAGTAGCTGCTGCTGTTGTTTTCTGGGGTTCTTGTGGATTTTACTTGGTAGGTTAGTTCTTTTCTTTCTTACTTCTAAGGGGCTAGCAGGGTATTGTTTGGGGGTGCTGGATGTTTGTAAACTGATTTGGTGGCTGTAAGGGGGCTCATTTTGGAGGTTTCACTTGTAACAGGCTGTGCTGGTAGAGGCCTATTTCTTCTGATTTAAAACCTATTTGTGGGATTTGCTTGGGCCTGGTTCTTTGGCTGCTGGGCTTGGAGGGAGACACAGGGCTGATACACTCTCTCTCGAGTCAGGTGTCTGCCCAGGGACCGCCTCCCCACCCCTCCCTCCCAAGTCTGCAAATTTATAGGAGAACACCTGCCCTGCAATTGAGGAAAAGGCTGCAGGTGCAGCTCATGTAGTTCTAGCCACTGGGGTAGGATTTAAAGGCTGGGAGGAGGAGCTTTGAGTTGTTCATTTCTTATAAGTTTAATGTGTTGTACTGCACCTAGTAACAGGGTTACTGGTGTACAGTGGGACTGTCTGTAAGATTAGTGGGTGACCTGATTAGGCAGTAGGGGTATCTTGGACTAGGGGGAACCTGGTGGCTCACCCAAGGAAACTTATTTGGAAGGGGATGGAACCACATCATTAGGCGGCATCTTTGGGAGGGTGGTGGGTGCATAGGGTGTGGAGCAGCCATGATACTGGACTGGGCTTGGAAGTTCGGTGGTTGCCCAGTGCTACCAGCTAGCACAGCTTAGGGAGGAGGTTGCGGGGATTAGGAGAAAGCTGGGGGAAGGGGGGTGGTATGGTTGGGGAAGGGGGGTGGGAATCTCCCACAGGGTTGCACCAAGCACGGGGGGTGGGGGCATAGGGAAAGGAGTGCAGGAGAATACTCAGAGGTCACATAGGGAACCTGGCAGAGGGGGTCCAAAAGGACACTACCAAGGAAGCAGGCAGGTAACTGGGGGCCCTCACAAAGGGGGGACGGAGGGACAACATTCTCAGGGAATAGACAGATGGCCAGGGCTGGACAGAAGGAAGCAAGGCGGGGAGGTGGATCAGACCTTACACTCAGTAACCACTTCAATTCTCTTCTTCTGCTCAAGGATGAGGGGGGTGATGTAGCCATGACAGGGGTAATTAGAGATGGAAAGGGAGTGGGAGTGGGAGGCAGGAGGCAGGGGCCAGATAGCAGGAAGAACAGGGGGGGACCTGGAATGCAGGAGAATGGGGAGCAGGAATCAGAGCAGGAGGGCAGGGGAAGAGGGAGGAAAGCGCAAGGAGAAGGACCAGTTGGGAGGAAAGGTAAGGAGAATGACCAGAAGTACAAGGAGGATTCAGTAAAGGAGCTGAGGGGTTTAAAGGAGAATGACCAGAAGTACAAGGAGGATTCAGTAAAGGGAGCTGAGGGTTTAGGCCAGGGAGCACGACTAGCAAGGAGGAACTAAATGGAGACAGGAAGGAAGGAGGATGAGCCAGGCTAGTTTAGCAGATGGGGAGAAGGACCAGTTGCGAGCAGTGAGGGGGGAATTAGCAAGGAACAGAAGGATACTCAGGAGGAGGAGAGGCATAGGATTGGAGGGAAGGGGGTGGCCATGGTAAATAAGCAGGGGTGGCAGTGGCACCCAGAAAGGGGAGGAACACGGAGCCGGCTGGGTGGAGGGGCCTGTAGAAAGGATGAGGGACATGGAAGGGGGAATGGAGGAAAAGGAGCGGTCAGAGTGCTCCTGCTGGGGGATTCTATGATCAGGGTATCAAATGGGATGGGAGGAGAAGCCTGGCCAGTTAGAACAAGATGCTTCCCTGGACTAACGGTGCACAGGGCTAAGCACGAGGTATATCAGCTGGCAAAGGATTGTGGGGTTCCCCAGACATACTGGTCCACCTGGGTACAAATGACATTGAGGAAATAGCGAGCTAGAGATACAGGCAAGATTCAGGAGCTCGCCAGGGTCTGTCATGACATAGGATGCACAGTTTCTTCTCAGAAATCCTGCCAGTGCCAAGAGCTAGTGGGGAACACAAAAGGAAAATTAGGAGATAAACCAGTGGCTCAGGGGTGGTGTGAGGCCAGAGGGTATGGGTTGATGGGGGATTGGGGGGAGACCTGGGAGGATAAGGAGCTGTATGCTAGAGATAGACTACATCTCAATTTGGAGGGAAGGGGAATCCTTAAGCTGAAAATAGAGGGGTTTATTGGTGAAAAGTGGGGTTTAAACTTGTGAAGGGGCTGGGATGGGAGAAAAGGCTGTCAAGGGGTTGCCGATAAAGGAGGGACTCTGTCTCCACCCCCCCTGGGGACCAGGAGGATTGCAGGAAAAGGCCAACTGGCAAAGTGCAGACCAGGGGAAAACAGAATCCCCATGGGGACACGAGCAGGGGAAATGGAACTATAGGGAAAGGGTGGAAGGTAGTCCTGCTAAATGCCAGGAGCTTGGGCAATAAAATGCCTGAGCTCCAGGCGATGCTAACTGAGGGAGCAATGGATGTGGCAGCAGTCACTGAGACTTGGGCCACTGCAAGACATGACTGGGACCTGAACCTGGAGGGATACACTATGTTCAGGAAGGACAGGGGGGAGGGAAGGAGGAGGGTAGCAATGATGGTCAAAAACTGCATTGGCATAGGGGAGTAGAGGAGGCGGAGGAACCGTGGAGGCGATTTGGGTCACCCTTGATAACAAGGGGGCAAGAGGGTAAAATAGGAGTGTATAGACCCCTGCCCTGGCGGAGGAGCTGGAGGACAGTCTGGTGGCAGATGTTAGGAGACACTGCAGACTGGGCAGAGGAACGGTGGTGGTGTTGGGGGACTTAAACATGCCAGGAACAGACTGGAGACTATGACATCCTCTGTGACCAGGGAACAGAGGTTGTTGGATGTCTTTCAAGACGCGTTCCTAATTCAGCAGGTGAGGGAACCGACCAGGGAGGCACGGGTACTGGATGTGGTCCTGGCAGACAGTGACCAGATTGGGGGCCTGGAGGTAAGGGACCCATTGGTGGGGAGTGACCATGCCCGGTCTGGTTCTGCCTGGACCTAGGAGGGGTAGAAGGCTGCACAAAGGCGGAGGTAACCGACTTCAGGGGCGGATTTTAAGGAAATGGGAAGGATCCTTGAGGAGCATTTGATGGGATTGGGTCAGACATGGACGCTGATAGTAGGTGGAAATCATCAGAGAGGGGTGCAGGATGCTACCAGCACCTGTGCAAGAGTAAGAGAAATGCGGTAGGGCCCAAAACCCTGTTGGTGGACCAGGGAGGTCCAGGAGGTGGTGCGGAGGAAAGCAGCCTATAAGCAATTCAAGTGCTCAAGGAGTGAAAGGGATCGAGGGAGTCAGAGCTGATGGCTAGAAGGCCACTAGAGTGGTGAGGCGCGCTAAGGCAAGGAAGGAGCAGAACCTGGCCAGGGAAATTAGGAGAGGAACAAGGGTTCTTTAGATACATTGAGGAAAAACGAAGGGTGAAGGGGCAGATTAGCAGGATTAAATCAGGGAGAGATGGGCACAAGACCCGGGGAGAAGGGCTGAGGTACTAAGTGAGTACTTCACCTCCGTTTTCACCAGGGAAAATGGGGTGCTGCATCATACATGGGAGAGACAGAGATACTGAGGGGGGACCTCACCGATCGGCAGGTCTGGGGAGAGGGGAGGCATCACTGGCAGGTGGGGAGGGCTAGCAGGAGAAGGGGTACTGGAAGTGGAAATCACAGCAGAGAGTGAGGGAAGCCCTCAGCTCCCTTAAGATGGAGAAAGCACTGGGCCGGATAAATTACATCCCAGAGTGCTGAAGGAACTTGCAGATGTCCTGGCAAACCCCTGGCAGAGCTTTTCACCATCTCTCTGAGGACAGGGTGGGTGCCCCAAGACTGGAAGGTGGTGCATAGAGTGCCTATCCACAAGGAGGGATCAAGGGAGGTGGCAGGGAACTACAGGCCTGTCAGCCTGACCTCGGTGGTGGGCAAGGTGATGGAGGGCATTGTCAAGGAGAGGCTGGGGGGACCTGGATAAGTCAGGGTGCCTGGACGATAGATAGCATGGATTCATCCCGGGGAAATCGTGTCAGACAAACCTGGTGGAGTTCTATGACTGGGTAACAAGTGCCTTGGACCTGGGTAGACCAGTGGATGTCCTCTTTCTAGACTTCAGCAAGGCATTTGACTCTGTTCCTCACGTGGGCCTGTTGGATAAGCTGGGAGAAATGGGGGGGGAACCAGATGATCAGATGGATAGGCAATTGGCTCCAGGACCGGACCCAGAGGGTCGTAGTTGGGGATAATCTTTCCCAAGGAGGGTCATTATGGGGTCCTTGGGCCCCTTCTGTTCAACGCCTACATATCGGACATAAGGACAGGAATCAGGAGTGAGATGAGTCTCTTTGCAGATGACTTGAAACTGGGGGCGGTGGTGGATGGGGAGGAGGGGAGGGTGGCCCTACAGGGGGACCTGGAGGCTCTGGAAAGATGGTCTAGAAAGTGGAAGCTGAGGTTCAATGCAGGGAAATGCAAGGTACTCCACCTGGGGGCCAGAAACCCAGGTCAAGTGTACACCCTGGGGGGAAATGCTACAAGTCTCGATGGCTGAGAGGGACCTGGGGGTGGTGGTGGATGTCAAGATGAACAACTCTGAGACTTGTAGGAGGGCAGCAGCCAAGGCCAACAGGATGCTGGGATGCATCGCTAGGGGATCACCTCCAGAAGGAGGAAGTGATACTCCTCTGTATAACTGCTTGGTGAGGCCGCACCTTGAGTACTCGTGCAGTTTGGAGGCCACACTTAAAGCGGACATTAACCTCCTGGAGAGGGTCCAGAGGAGGGCAACCAAATGATTTGGGGGCTTGGGGACAGGACCTATGAGGAGAGGCTCAAAGAGCTAAATATGTACACATTGGAAGAGAGAAGGACCATGGGGACATGATAGAGGTCTTTAGGTACATGAAGAGGGTAAATAGGGAGGAACAGTCGGGCGTCAAGGAAGGAGGAAGGGCCACTAGAGGGCATGGCTGGAAGCTGGAGGGGAAGATTCAGGGGAGAAAGGAGGAGGTGCTACTTCACTGAGAGGGTGGTGGAGCCATGGAATGCACTGCCTAGGGGCTGGTGGAGGCAGAGACAGTGGAGGGGTTCAAGAGGGGTAGGACAGGTACAGGGAAGGGTTCTGGAAGCAAAATCCAATGCAGCAAGAATATCCGAACTGGGAAGGGAGAAGCCAGAGAAGGCGAGGGGACAGCAAGGTCAGCACCCAGGTTGGGGACTGACCAAACGAGCAGACACGAAGACCATTAGGCCTATTCTGCTGGCATTTTAGTATGTTAGTATGTAAAGGCCAGCAGTGATTCATAGATTCGTAGAAGTGTGACGGCTGAAAAGCACTAAAACAAGGCCCACCAAGTCTGCCATTTGTCCTGCTGTCTGCTTGGACCTGTGATTCAGGCAACTCCAGAAACCTCCAGGGGAGGGGTACACTTTAAAAAGGGGTGTAGGACCATTGGAGCATGGTCTCAGACAGTCCTTCCAGGGCCGCACAGGGGATTCATCCAGCTTCTAATGGCTTTCGCTGGGCCTAATTGAAGAGGGCAGCGCCTGCGAAGATCGAGGACTCCCAGGAAGACAAGCCCGCCTACTCAGTCCGAAGCCATCAGACGGACAGGTCACAGTGAGCAGCACTCACCAGATATGAGAGAACAGCAGCCTTAGAGACTCAGCAGTCCGCAGTTCCATCTGTGGCCCCAGTCCTACAGATAAATTGGGCACCTGCTTTGGACCTTGCATGCTTCACATATACCTCAGGGGTTGCTAGATGGGAGATCCTACAAGAGGGCATAAGGAGGAGGAGGAGGACCCCATCCAGTCTTCATCTGAAGAGAAGCAGTTGTCCTCACATCATTATGGTCTCAAAGTAGATCTAGGGCGCTAATAAGGGAGTGCCTGAAACGCCTCGGACCTGAGAATCTCTGGCCTGGAGGGCCTAATCTTCTCATAACCCAGATCGTATTTGGGATTTGCCTTTGAGCCCCGGGGATCCCACCCAGCCAAAACAGGTCTTCACCTGGCAGCTGCCACCAAATCTGGCCACAGCCTTCCTCTCCCTTCAGACATAGAGGGCTTGGATAGGAGGAATGGAACAAGCCTATTTTTCTCAACTGCAGTTCTGGGGTTTGGCTTGGCTTAGGCAGTAGAGTACGAGAGGAGGCGGTCAGGTGTGCAGGTCGCACCATGTTTCTTCTAACTCCAGTTCGCTGCAATCTTTTGCTCAGCTCGGCAAGCAGTCGCTTCTGTAAAAGCCAGTTGGCTATCGCACTCCAGTGAAGGTAATTGCCTGTTTGGCTCAGCCATGAAGGAGACAGTGAGGATTCTGGGAGATGGCTGAGGGCACATGCCACATTAAAGCTGGGCCAGTCTTCAGGCCCTAGATGCCTTTGTTCATTATCAAGGTTACCTTAGGTTAAAACACTACCTTCTTGAAGGGGAAACAAGAACATGCTATCCAGGCACATCCTCCAGTAGTGGACAGGTTTTTAATAAACTCTTCATGAATGGGCCCAAACCGAGTCGGGCTGAGGGTCGTAGACATTACCAGCATGGGTCACCTAATACAAGCCCTCCCCCACCACCATCTTCGCTGGCAACCCATCTGAAAGACAGGCAACGCTAGGCCAGTCCTAGATCTCAAATTCTCAATAGTTTTGTTCGCAGCAGACCCTTCAAGGTGGAAACCTTGTCACGAGTAATCAGTTGCAAAAGGAATTTTCCGCACCCATAAATCTGAAAATGCCTATTTGCATATTCCCATGCAGTAATGGCACACGACTATCCCAGATTCAAAGTGGGAGAGCAGTACTTCCACTTCAGACTCTACCATTGTGGTCTTCCTCAGACCCACGGACAGTATTTAAGGTGCTAGTAGTGGTTATAGTCCACTTAAAGGCCCCACAGCTCAACCAAGCATTACAGGCAGTGGCAGAAGTAGTCGGGGCCCCCTATGGCACATGGTTTTCCCATCAACTGGAGAAAGAGCTCCCTAATTCCAAACCAAACCTTGATCCTCCTGGGGCGCTCACATCATGACACAAGGTTTCTCCCGAAAACTAGATTTTGGTATCTGTAATTGCTCATCAAGGAGTTTTGCAAGCTCCTCAGCTGCCTGCTTATATTTTCACACAGCTCATTAAGACGGATTAAACCCTTCCTCCAGGGACGGTCCCAGAGGTCACGGGGGCCCCAAGTTAGCCATCCACACTAAGTTGGAATCACGACCAATGCAAGTCTCAGGAGCTTGGAAGGACTTACCTGCATCAGCTGTTGGCACCGGGCAGGGGATCGCTGTTGTAACAAGGTACAGTATAAGCGTTTCTGAGTGGGGAACAGGAGGCCATGCCCCAAGACACGCTGAACAGCGATTCCTCTATCAGGATAGCCTGATTCCAACTGACGATGCTGGCAGCGCTGACATACACCGACCATCAGGGCGAAACGAGAAGCTCAAAGATGCTAAAGGAATCCCTTCTCTTTCAGTGGGTTGAGCACCACTGAGTGATGTTTGTATCGGGACAGGAAAATGTCATAGCAGAATGACTCGGTTGCAAGGTGGGTCGACCAAGGGATCGCAGCTGAAGGACAATGCTTCCCACATTCCGACAGAATAGTGGGGCAGTACTCAAACAGATCTTTTCGCCTGCTGGCAGAACTCAAGGTAAAACAATTCTGTTCCTGGCCAAGGATCGAACCAGTGGTGTCTCAGGACACCTTTTCCAATAAACTGGGATCTGTTCGTCTCCTGTATGCCTTCCTCCAATACCACCTCTATCAAGAGTCCTCCACAAAGTGGCCTTGGACAGGACAGTCATGATTCTAGTCTGTCCCTTATGGCTTTTCCACACTTAATTGTTTCTCATTTATTGGTCAGGGTGACCACCTCGAACATTCAGGTTCAGCCAGGGCATTTTCCATCAAGGTCCGGTTCTGCATCCCATTTTAACAACTGGTCTCTTTCTAGGCCTGGAAAGTGAGTGGAAAAACTTTCAAGGAGCTATGCGGCACAGCTGCTGTTATTGACATGATGGGGAACTTGTGTGTCTGTTCTTCTTCCAAAGTGCATTATAGAATCCAGAGGAAATTTTGGTTCTGGCTTCATTCCAGACACATGCAGAATGACGCAATATAATCACCTGTACTACTGCAGTTCCTTTAAGACAGATGGACAAAGGACTGCAACCAGCCACCTTACAAATTAAGAGTTTCCGCACTGGGGGCACTCTTGACGGATCCTGGGGAATTGTTGGGCTCTTATCCCCATGTCTTGTGGTTCTTCAGGCAGCAGCATTAAAACATCTTCTGTCCACCAAAGCTATCATTTTGGAGTCTTAATATGGTTCTCAAGGCCGTGACCAAGGCCCCTTTAGAGCCTGTCAAGGCATCCATCATGCATCTCAAAATAAAGGTCACCCTTTTTCTCAAAGCTAGTACTCCAGCCAGGAGTTTCAACAAACTAAAAGCATTGCTTGCCCAAGAGCTATACACTCGTTCATCAGGCTAGAGCAGTTCCAATTTTTGTTTGCCAAAGTTATGTCGCCCCTCTATTACAATCAAGGGTTCATTCTTCCTTCCTTCTGCCCACTCTCTAACAGCAACAAGGATGGAAAATTTCATACACTAGACCTGGGAAGAGGGAGAAAAATGTACATTAAGAGAGGGGAAGCTATTCGCAAAACTTCAACTGTGTTTATGCCAGCTAAGGGGAAAAAATTTGGGGCAGCAAGGATTCAATAGGCTCTATAGCCAGATGGATTCTGTCACCTTTACGGCTTTTGATCAGGCCAGAGTAACTTGCCTGGCCCCGTGAGAGCCCATGGCCCCTTCGTGGGCGTAATTCAAAGAAGCATCGACACCACACTCAAACTGAGTGGCCTTTTGATCATCCATTCGCACACTCTAGCAAAAAAAAAAAAGTTTTCACTGGAGGTGATGTCCTCGGCAGAGGCATCCTTTGGCCGCAGAGTGTTTAAAGCGGCGGTGAACCCTTAAGGGCTCTTGACATTCTTCCCACCCGGGACATCTGGGACGATTGCTTTTGTATATCCTAGGAGGGCAGTTCGGAGATCAGCTTAGGAGAGAGAAATCAAAATTTAAATACCTGTAAATTTTCTTTCTCCAATGGCTGGTCTCGGACTTAGATTCCCTCCCAGAATGTATATAGTTGGCTGGACTCACGGCCATATGTGCCTTAAAATTTGTGTCTTTTGTTCCCAGGTTCTTGTAGTATGACCACATTGGACTGCTTTAGGAAGAACTGAGGAGAACAGGAAATAGAGGGCTGGATGGCCCCTGCTGCAGAGGTCTGATTCCTGCCTGTGGATCAGCATCAGGAGATACAGCCAGGAGTAAGGAAGCCCGGATACCAGCCGTCGGAGAAAGAAAATTTACAGGTATTTAAATTTCTGTTTTACTGATTTCAGGCTTATGTAGAGTCATTAACAGCTGTACATTGGGGTCTGTTTTTCCGACAATCTGATTTGCTACTGATAGTCTTTACCTATGGGTAAATCCTACAGTAACCCATGGGTAAAGATCCAGTAGCCAGAGAAGCCCAGTCACGAAAAAAAGAAATCCTTCTGTGTCGCCCAAAATGTAAGCAAACCACCACCACCATTTTCTTTTCCCACTAAATGCTCTACAGGGACCAAAGTCAGAAACCCTGCCCACCAAAAACTATACTGGCCTCCCAAAACAAGTGCCCCCAAAAAAGTCTGACAATCAATTCTAAAAGCCAGAATACCTTAACAGTGCTAATGACGTCTCCTGCCGGTTGCTCCTTCCCCGCCTCTGTAGTAGTAACCACTGGCTTCTGTAACGGATTGCTCCTCTGGCCTCCATTCTGGTAACAGCTAGGACCTGTAAAGTCACTCCCTCCTGCCTCCCTTGAGGTGACCGCTGGCTCCTTGGTCCATCCATACATTGTAACAAGAATGTGTGTGTGTGTGTGTGTGTGGGGGGGGGCCCTCTTGCAACACTGGAAAATAATAATTAAAAAAAAAAGAAAAAAGAATCTCAGCTCCTGATGGAGCTGTGAGAACACCAGAACTCATTCACTGTTGCCCTGCACTGTCACTTTCTCGCAGACTGGACATTTTTTTTAAAAATCGTCTCCTAATTGACCTGCAGAAATATTGGAGCTCACTCTACTGTTGCCCTGCGCTGTTGCTTACTCACTCCTTTCAGCCACCATACATCTTGTCTGCCGCCTTCTTCTCTTAAAAAAGAAATAATAAAATAACAGTGTGTTGGGAGGGAGGGGGTGCCATGTCCTAGAACAGTATAGTGTTTGGTGGAATGCATTGCGTATGGAGATTCATACACTGTAAAAAGTAATTCTGCTGCAGTAATGACATAGACACTAACGCAGAATGACTTTTTGTCTCTTATGTTAATATCTACGCTACAGTTCAAGCAACCCGACAGTGCTTTTCATTGAACAGTGGTGGGTGAAGAGTCACATGTGTGAGCTGGCCAGCGGGCGGTTGTTGCTGGCGGAGTGGAGCGACTGGGTGCTGAAAACAAAAAGTAAGTGATTCTGGAGCTTTTGGACACCATACTATATAGAATAGTGTATGGTAGCCCTAAATACACAACAAGCTCCTCTGACACCTCGTGATAGCTATGACACTAAAGGGACCTCTCAAGCTTGGCTCTTGAGGTTCTTGACATCATAGTAACCACTCGTCTAAGAATAGCATTGTTGTGTATGGCTACTATACACTATTCTGTATATTCTACCTAGCAACAGAGAACTATTTAACATACAAGGAAGACAATTACAGGAAACACTATTTAATAATAAAAAAAAAAAAAAAAGCTTTCCCAAACCATTTTAATCATTATTTAAAAAATTTTTTTTTAATTCCTGCCTGTTGTATAATTGCAATAATTTACACCAGGAGTAGGTTATTATTTTATTTTAGTCTTTGGTAACTGGGTAAGGCCCACTAGGCACAAGTGCCTGTTTCAGGGGCGACCTGGGAGCACTGCGGTTGGCGGACTCTGCTCAGAGTCCCACAGTATGCAAGTGAGATTGTAAGCATCAAACTCTGGTCTGGTCTGCTGGATGTATCAAGCCTGCTCACAGCTCATTTTTCTAACCTCTAGGCTTTACTGCCAGCCCAGTGGTGGGATTTACCCACTTCTGGTGTGGTCCAATCAGTTGACCTGCAGCCTCATGACCAAACCACACCAGGCATTGGTAAATTCCACCATAACCCATACCCTGTTGTGAATTATTGCTTAAATAAACTTCTTCAACAGTGGTTAGATAATAGGAGCAACTGGTGCAGCACACTTAGCTGTGTGAGTTCCTGTTTGTTTATACTGCTGCCTTTCTGTTTGCTTGGATTTGCTAACAAGATGCTGGTTTAAGAAGTCAGACATCTAGTTGATGAGTATTCCCCCAGTGCTGCCTTAAAGGCTGGGACCCAGGGACTATTCCACTCTTCTGGTAATTAAACAGGTCGCCAAGGTCTGTGGAAGAAATGATGATTTCGTGAGATACATATGATAATGGATTGATTTGCATGTATTGTAACAGATGCTGAAAACCCAAAGAAAAAAGACATTGTTGGCTGAAGGAGCTGTTTCAGCAGTGTTTTGCACAGTAGAACTGCTCATAGTTGTTCTGCCTTGTAGGTCTTCTGACTAGCCTTTTCAGTGATGAAGAAAAAAACATAAGGAGCTACCGCTGAGGTTCAGATAAGGAGCGACCTCTGAGATTCACAAAGTAGTGTTCCAGTAAAGATGCTGTCTTGCAGAGGGGCTGGAAGGGAAGGTATGCCTCTTTGCAGATGACACTAAGATCTACAACAGAGTTGACAGTCCGGGGGGGTGGAAAAAATGAGGGACCTAAGCATATTGAGGAGTGGTCAAGAGTGTGGCAGCTAAGATTCAATGCATAGAAGTGTAAAATCATGCATTTGGGGCACAGAAACTCAAGGGAAGAGTACTGGGAGGGGATGTACTGATGACCACCAAACAGGAAAGGGACCTGGGGGTAATCATATTTGATGACCCAGAGGTGACCGAGCATTGTAAAAAGGCTGTAGTGTCCCTACAGTGGGATGCTGGGGTGCATGGGGAGGTATTACCACCAGAAACAAATTCTGGTTAGATCCACCACAGCTGCACAATGAAGTTAGTGAAGTTGTGTGGAATTAAGTAGGTATGGAGAAATAACACAATGATTTGTAAGTAGTAAGATTTGTTTTAGTTTCTATTCTAAGGAAGGCATATACATTATTAGAAAAATATATGGAGGTGTACATTTTAATGGAAGGAATAGGAAGCAATATAGGTTTACAAAAGAACCCCAGAGCAAATACTACTGAGGTATATGTTATCCTGGATGATATTGGCCGGACAGCCAAATGTTAAAGAAAACACAATTGCACATACCCCAATAATGCAAAACATCATGGGAAACATATGCAAATCCCCATGATGGTACAGAAAGTGTCAGTGCATGAAAAAGTAATGGCTGGCATATGTTCAGCCTTGGGATTATTTATACAGTTTTTTTTTGTTTTGTTTTTTCAGAGAAACAGGGTTTTTGTCCATGAGGTGATGCAAGTTATATTTAAGCAGTATGTTGATGTCAGGAAGTCGAGTTGTAATGATGGACTGTTAGCAGAGAAAATGATAGTAACTTTCAGATGGGGTGCTTTTGATAAGGGTAAGGTAGTTATACTTGTGATAATGGGGATATTAGGAAAGTATGAGGTCTATGCAGAAGCGGAGTACAATATGCACAGTTTCATAAGTATGTGCTCAGAGTGCAGGCAAATGTGATAATGCAGGTTTGTTTTAGAAATTGGTAAAATAGCGTATACATGCAATTGATAGAAAGATAGATAATTACATTGACATATATAGCTGGAGAGAGAGAGACAGACACACACAGACAGGCAGGCAGAATAGGAATGGCAGTGAAGGACTGAAGTGACACCAACCCCACCCCCACCATTCAGAGATGGACAGACATTGGGGTCTGCCTTTGGGTCGTTGTCCTTATCGCTCACGCCATTTCACTTCATCCAACCATGCAGACAGACAAGTGTCGAGGTGTGCCTTGGTGTGTTCAAGCTTACACTCACCCCATTCCATAAGGAAATCTGCTGAAATGAGTACAGCACTGTATAAGATAATGGAGTGGACTTTGGGGCTGAAGAGTCAAAGGCATTCGATACCAGTCACTGGCTGCAGGGTGGGATGGGGTGGAATGGCGGAGCATCACTGTTGACAATCCCAAGTCACACCCTGATGTGTGTCAGTCCTTACATGGCAAGGTGTTATGATCAGAAACCCTAATGCCCTAGGTGTTATGTGACTTCTTAACCTAGCAACAGGTTTTAATGCATTACATTATAAGAACAAGTAAATGTTTTAATACATTTACAGACAGTTACATAAACTTAATTTTCTTCGTGAATAAATTTAGTAACAGTGGTAGTACAAAGCAATTATTACCCAGACAACTTGAAAACTACAACTGCTTTATATTGTACATTGACACCCCATAAGGACCTATTGAAATTGAGATGCAAATGTCACACATTTATCAGTTTTCTAACAGGAATATTTTACTATCCTAAATACATTTCTTGCTTCAGTAACTGTTCAGCACATCTGTTTCATGACCTTATTAACATTTTACACATGTTATGCAATGTAATGCTGCTTACTACACCAAAATCATGAACCATAAAACAGATGACTACCGTAACTAGGAAGGCAATATAGCACAGTGGTTTAAGGTTCTGAGCTGGAGATCTGGGTTTGAATCCCACAGCCCCCACTTGCATACTGGGTAACCCTGAGCAAGTGACTTAACTTCCATGTGCTCCCAGGTTGCCCCTGTAAACAAGCTTTCAGCTTAGTGTGCCACTCCTGGTAAAACAATTGAAAGAAAAAAAAACAGTATGTTATTTTTCTTGCTTTATTTTGCTAAGCAAGCTTTGTCTAATACATCCATCCTTAAATGTACTTTTTATAGCTTATGTGTCTGTGACCTAGGCAGAACTACACTCAAAATCTTACACATAAATAAATCATCAGAATAACATTTATTTCAGTAGTATCTCCTTCCTTTTCAGGTGCCCATGACACTATGTATATATATTTATATCTGCTAACTTCAAAGCACTAAATCTGTTCAAATGCACAAAACACAAGACTTTATTCTCTTCACACATTACTGCTAAACTTCAGGTCCCAGAGAGATAAAAATGTAGAGCTTCCCCTAGCAGTTTGGGTGGGTGCTTCAGCTGTGTGTGTGTGTGGGGGATATAAACAGCTTTTAAGAAACGGACACTTTAGTATTCAACATGGGATAGTCTTCCTTGGGTGACATATTTCACTCCTTTGTGGGCTTATACCTTAATTGTCATTCTTGTGTTGCAAGTGCTTGCTTTCCTCAAGTGCTGTAATTTCAGGATGCAGTTTCACAAGTGCTGTATAAGGATGCAGTTTCAGGCACTCCTTAATTACTTTTTGTTTCCTTCTGAACCTTAAGCTGTGATGCCCCAGGCAGCTCTGATAGTCAGTTGTTCCAACATGATGGATCCACCTTATGCCCCTCCCACATGAACCAACAAAAAAGGTGGGGGTGGATCTTTAGGAGCTTCTCAGGTGGAGGTGGGGATGGATCTTACCCCCCCCAAAAAAAAACTAATGCTGTCTCCCACTACTCTGGTTCCAGTTCTTGTACCTCCCATTTAAGCAAGAAAATGGTGGCTGCAACCATTGACTAACATGAAAGCGTATTTATTTGAGGGTGGAAAGCATTTCTTGGAGGAGGGTAAGGCGGAGAAGACTATTTACACCTTCAGCCAGTTCCACGGACAGAAAACATGCCATCAACTCTTTTGTACATGCCAAACATCTGCAGGCTTCGCCCACTGCAGCCATAAAAAAGAGGTGGTGATACCGCTGTACAAATCATTGGCGAGACCCCATCTGAAATACTGTGCCCAGTTCTGGGGCCACATCTCTGGAAGGATATAGACAGAGTTGAGGGAGTTCAGAGTTGAGGGAGTTCAGAGAAGGGCAACAAACATGATGCAGGGTCTGCACCAAAAGTCATATAAGGAGAGACTAGAGGACCTCAATATGTATACACTGGAAGAGAAGAGAGAGAGAGAGGGTGGATATGTTAGAGACCTTCAAATACCTCAAGGGCATAAATAAGGTACAAGAGTATAGCATCTTTCAGAAAAAAAATGTTCAAGAACAAGGGGGTCATGATATGGGGCTGGAGGGGAGTAGACTCATGGATAACGTGAGGAAGTATTTTTTCACAAAAAGGGTGGTGGATGCATGGAACAGCCTCTCTGTGGAGGTGGTGGGGGCAAATATGGTTGGGAATTCAAGAATGCATGGGATAAGCACAAGGGAACCCTAGCAATAGGAAAGAGAGGGTAAAAAGCTGGAGATAAAGTAAGGTCTGGGGTATTGCAGTAGGTAGGGAAAATGGGCAAACTAGGTGGCCCAAGAGGTCCTTATTTGCTGTAAATATCTATGTTTCTATACAGTAAAAGTATGTATTTTTAGCTTCTGTTGTGCTTTATAAAAAAGAATGTAGTCTCTGTTCTTATGCTGGTGGCAGGGCTCTGGGACCGCTGGGACCACCCTCTCCTAATCCTGTGTAGGCAGCAAGTTGAAGCTGCAACATCAGGGACATTGGCTCCCACTTTAGATCGTGGTCGCGCCTTGCTGCTCCAGCTGAGCAGGCAGCTAGCAGCCTCAGCTTTGCCAATGCTTGGCACAGCCAAATATTCTTTTCTTTATTATTTTTCTCTGGACATGGTTAAAGGAACAACTGTGAACTTTCTGAACAGTGCTAGGGAGAATTTGCCTTGATTGACTGAGCCCTACTCTGCACTCAGGCTGTACATCTTACAACCAGTGCTTTCCAGACAGTGCCTTGCTGCCACTAGTGTAGTCCTCGCACCCGCTCCCCGGAGAGCTCCGTTGTCAGCAGCGCTATAGCAGGAAGAGGAAAAACTGCACATGCCACTCCGCTGTTGAAGCAGTCCTTAGTAAAAACAACTTTAAAACTAATTTTTAAGTCACATTTATTAAAACAAAATGATGCTGGACTTTGCAGACAGAAAGCTCTTCCATCAGTGCTTCTGTAGCAGGAGGAGAACCAGCAACCTAGCAGGGAGGCTGAAAGCCGCTAAAGAAAATGCAGTCCACGAAGGATTCCAACTACTAGAGATTTGGTAGCCAGTCTTTTTCCAACTCCCATGACTGTGCCCTACTCCAAGTGGAAGCCGCATAGACAGTATTTCTCTCTTCTTGTGCTGATCAGCTCTGCAACCAGCAGTTCGAGAAAGAAAATTTACAGGTATTTGTTTTGATTTCTAGCTTCTGTCTTGCTTTATAAAAAAAGGATACAATTTCTATAACGCATAATTACAGTTTTACAGTTGTTGTTGTAATATATTAAGATGGAAGTCAGGACGCGTTTCCTCCACGCACTGCTGATGGAAACAAGATAGTGTGTCCGCTTCCTTTTGGTTTATCCTCATTCCTGACACTGAAATTTTAATTCTAGGGACATGGATATGTTGTTCATCCACACTATCTGGCAGGTTCCTTGCCGCTTTAAATCTTGCCGGAAGGTCTTCAAGCTAGCTCCTCCCACCCACCCGGGTGGTAAAACTCTCGGCTCCGCCCCTTGATGCCAGATCTTCCTTACCGCTTGGAGCTCAGGTTCCCTCCTTAACACTCTGCGATTAAGCTTTGGACCTAAATCTTCGACTTTGGAAAAAAAAAAATTTTAAAAACAAAACTTTTACCACTTGGTCTTCTTCCCTTGACTGCGATGGACAAATCGACTCCCGGATTTCGGAGATGTCCTGTGGGCAGAAAGATGTCTCGGACGGACCGCACTCACGTGCGTTTACTGCCTTGGCCAGGAGCGACCGCGGAGCCTGCGAACTGTGCTCTTCCTTTTCGGTCCTCGTCCTTGAGGATCGCTGCCGTCTCCAACTTCAGGCGCCCGAAAGGAGATTTCGTCTGGTCAAATCTAAGGAGGCCCCGACTGGCGGTTTCGCGGCTGCGGGATCCGCTGAACAACTCGACAGATGGTAGCCCTCGGGAGGAGGCGGCTCAGGCCGTGACATCTTCGGCCTGGCGGCATTCATCCATCTCGCTGGGGCCTCCTATTCAGCTTCCTTTAAGGGCTTTGCCTGACCCTCTCAGCCAGGCGAGGTCCAACTTCTTCTGGGCCGTATCGTCGGTCGAAGAAAAGTAGGTAGATCCCATCGTGCGACACTCCTGGGAGGCGGAAAGATCTCCCTCCGTTGTCGACAGTCGACTTGATCGAAATTTAAACCGACCACTGGCTTCTACGGTACCCCCGTCAGGGCCAGGTGTCGAGACACCCGCCGATGTGGTCGAGATTTTTCTCAACCCGTTAGACGGGTTGTCGGCTGGAGAAGCCGAAAATCCCTCCTCCCCGGTTCCCCCGGTGAGGTCTGAGGATGCCGTCGGCTCATCTGCGCCTCCGGCCCCGGAGCCGTCGGATTTGTCGACCGAGCCGAGGGAATTGCCGATCCTCTGCTCCCTGCCACGCCGACCTCGGCCTAGCAGAGATTCTCGGTCTCGGTCTCGGACATCATCGCGGTCCAGCCGATCCCATCGACACAGGCGGTCTCGGTCTTGGCACCTCGGTAAGCGGCGTCGCCGCTCTTCCTCCTCCTCGGACGAGGGGAGGCTTCGGCGTAAGTTGCGCCGAAAGTATGAGGAACTGATGTGGCAACAACTATATTGGCGGTAGTAAGCCGCTCAGGCCTCTTCCCGCCATAAAATGGTTGTCACCAGAGCGGCTGAACAACCCTCGCAGCGGTCGAGGCCTGTTCCCAGGCCGTTGATCTGGGCTTATTCCTGCTGCCCCACCAATCCTGGTGGAACCGCCTCTGCCTCAGCCGACAGTTGGGGCACCGTCGAAAAGTTCACGGTCGGCCCATGGCCTCCCCATAGGCTGTCGGTCACTCTCACGCCGATAAGCCTCGGCAGCGTGGAGGCTCAGGCTCCAGGCAGCTATTCGACGATTCGTCGGAATCGGACGACTCCTCCCTGTTCTCCAAGCGCCTTGACTTGGAGTCCTCTGGGGGGCAGTCAGTGGACGATAGCCCTTCGTCCTTCCTTGGACTTCTTAGGCTTATCTCAGAATCCACTGGGATGAAGCTTGAACCCGTGTCCAAATGGGCCAGATATCCCCTCACTGAGATTCTGGACCGAGGGGATTCTCCTACGGAGGCCTTTCCGGTGGCCGAGGCCATTGTCGGCCCGGCCCTGGAATTATGGCAGCGTCCGACTTCCTGTCCTGCGCCTTCGGCCAGGATGGCCAGGAAGTATGACGTCCCTACGGGCTCTCGTCCGGCTTCTCCAGGCACCTCGGCGAGGTTGGTTTGAGACAGTGTTTTCCAGCGTGCGGCAATGCCAGGGATGTGGACAAACTCCGACCAAGAGTCCAAGAAGTTGGACTATGCGGGCGAAAGTGTATGCTGCCTCCTCACTTGGCCTTCGTCAGGCCAGTTCGGCCCGTCCTCATGCGCTTTTTCCCATGCCCTGTTGGGCTCCTGGATGAGGTCGTCCCTCATCTTCCTGCCGACCTGCAGACCACAGTTAAGCAGGTGCGGGACCAGGGCAGGGCAGTAGCCAAGCAGCAGCTCCAGACTGCTCTGGATATTGGGGACTCTTGCGCCCGGTCAGTGGCGGCCGCTGTGGCCATGCGACGGCGGGCGTGGCTGAGGATATACACTTTCACCTCGGATACCCAGCACAAGCTTGCGGATGTTCCCTTCTTGGGAACAGACCTCTTCGGCCCTGGAGTGGAAGGCCACCTCCAGAGGATCGAAAAGTCCAATGCCACCTTGGACTCGGTCTCATCCGCGCAGAGGGACAAGGGCCGTAAGCCCCAGCCTAAGCCCTTTGTCCCTCTGCTCCGCTCTTGGCGTCCGGCCCAACAACAACAGCGTCGGGGCCAGCAGGCTGAGACCTTGGTATTCCAAGCCCAAGCCGTCAGCTTCCTCGAATAGGAAGCAAGGAGGAAAAGGCCCTGGTGGTCCCTCGGCGGTCCTTCCTCCAAGCCTGCACAGTGGACGGGCTGAGGTGTGCGCCTATCTCTGTCACCTACCCCTGGTTCCCCCCGTGGGGGGACGGCTCCGACACTTCCTTTCCGCCTGGTCCGCTGTTACCACGGACAGGTGGGTTCTGGAGGTGGTGGGAAGAGGCCTGCCTTTGGAATTCGAGCAGGCTCCGCCCTTCAGAGCCGTCGCACCGCGGGGGGCATCGGGGTCCCCAGAATCTCTAGAGGCTCGTCGAGCCGACATCGCCCTCCTTCTTCAAAAGGGGGTGATAAAAGAGATAGAGGACCCACCATCAGAACCAGGGTTCGTGTCCAGGTACTTCCTGGTCCCGAAACGGACGGGGGGCTGGCGCCCCATACTAGACCTACACGACCTGAACAAGTTCCTAAGGTCTCGAACCTTCAGAATGGTCACTCTGGCTCAGATAATACCATCTCTGGAACACGGCGTGTGGTTCTGCTCTCTGGACTTCCAGGACACGTTCTTTCACGTCCCTATCCGTCCATCTCATCAGAGATTCCTCCGCTTCAGGGCGGAGGGATCCCTCTTCGAGTTCCAGGCCATGCCCTTCGGCCTCTCTTCAGCTCCCAGGGTCTTCACCAAATGCATTGCAGTGGTGACAGCATTCCTGCGGCGCCGAGGGGTCCGGGTGTACCCTTACCTGGACGATTGGCTGATAGCAGCCCCCTCCAGACAGGAGGTGGAGCGGTCAGGGATCTGGCCCTCCGGTTTGCTCTCAACTCGCCTCCTGGTCAGCGAGGCCAAGCGGAACTGAGGCGAAGCAGGTGATATCCTTCATCGGGGCAGAGCTCGACTCTCTTGAGAGCCAGAGCCACGGCTCCCAGCCGGACAGGGCCGAGTTCTTACCTCCTTTGCCCAATCATTTCTGGTTGGGCAATCGCGCCTCCGGGACTTCTGCGACTCCTGGGTCTCATGGCGGCCTGTACCAGCGTGAGTCCGTTGGGCACGCTGGCACATCGCCCCCCTCCAGTGGGGACTGGCCAGCCAGTGGTCACAGTGCTGCGATCCTCTGGACCAGCGTGTGTGGGCGACCCAGGAGATGTGGGACACTCTCCAGTGGTGGACCGTTCCGTCCCATCTGCGGGAGGGTATCCCACTTGTCCGCCCGAGCAGCGGTCTCTAACGACCGGCGCCTCTTTGATGGGTTGGGGTGCCCATCTGGGGGAACATAGAGTGCACGGCCTCTGGTCCCCGCGGGAGTCCCGATGCCATATCAACCTGCTGGAGCTCCGTGCGGTCCGCCTAGCTCTCACCGCCTTTGCTCCGTTTCTCCGGGGTCAAGTGGTCCGGGTCCAGACGGACAATACCACGACCATGTACTATCTAAACCGCCAGGGCGGGACGCGCTCCATGCTCTTATGCAAGGAAGCTCTCCGCATCTGGTCACTAGTCTGCCAGCCTGGAGGCGGATCTCCCGCCAGTCATGTGGCAGGAGCCTCCAACACCCTGGCCGATGCCCTGAGCCGGATAGGGGCTGCATCGCCGCAGTGGTCTCTCCTGCCGGAGATAGTACAGGACCTGTTCTCCCGTTGGGCACACCTCTGGTGGATCTGTTTGCCTCCAGGGAGAGCGAAGCTGAGCTGTTTCATGCCCGCCCCTCAGCAGGGCTCGCTGCAGGGGATGCCTTCTCAGGCCGTGGACCCCGGCCTCTTTTCGCCTTTCCCGTTCTCCCCTGATTCACAGGGTCCTGCTGAAGCGAGGAGGGACAAGGCGAGGTGATTCTGATAGCCCCAGACTGGCCTCGCCAGTTCTGGTACCAGATCTCCTCAGTCTCAGCTCCAGGACTCCGAGGCAGCTTCCAGCTCGCCCGGACCTGCTCTGTCAGTCAGGGGAAGGTGTTCCATCCAGACCTTCAATCCCTGCACCTGACGGCCTGGTTCCTGAGCGGCTAGAGTTCCAGGCCTTGGGTCTTTCCGACGAGGTCCTCAACGTCGTTGAGGCGTCCCGTAAGGAGTCGACCAGGAAATGCTATGCCTTCAAATGGAAGAGGTTCTCCATTTGGTGTCAGGATAAGGTTTGGACCCCTTCTTGTGTCCTGTGGCAAGCATTTTGGACTATCTATGGTCCCTATCTAGTCAAGGGCTTAGGTGGCGACCCTTAAGGTGCACCTGGCAGCCATTTCTGCTTACGGGCACGGGCGGTCAGCAGTCAGTGGCGCAGGGAGAAAGTGTTCGGGCGTCTTTAAAGGCCTTGATCACATTTCCCTCAGTCGCGGGAACCCCCACCTCCGTGGGATTTACTGCTGGTACTGGCAAAGCTCATGGGCAAGCCATTCAGACAATGCACAGGTGTGGTCTCCCCACCTGTCGTGGAAGACCGCCTTCTTGGTGGCTATCCGTCAGCCAGAAGGATGGGGAGAACGCCAGGCGCTTAGCATCGAGTCTCCTTACCTGGTCTTCCACAGGGACAAGGTTGTCCTCGCCCCCACCGAAATTCCTTCCGAAGGTGGTGTCGGAGTTTCACCTTAATCAGGTGTTGACTCTGCCGGTGTTCTACCCCAATCACACCTCGGAGGCCGAATATAGGCTCCATACTTTGGACCCTAGAAGGGCGCTCGCTTATTACAAGGAGCGCACAGCTGAAATTCGGGGAGAGGTTCGCCAGCTGTTTGTCACCTACGCTGAAGCCGCACCTGGCAGACCTGCAGCCAAGCGGACGATAGGCAGATGGGTCACCTCCTGCATAAATTTCTGCTATGAGTTGGCGGGCATGGAGCCTCCCAGAGGATAAGAGCTCATTCTACCCGCCATACTGCTGCATCGGTGGCTGCTTCCAGGGCGTCCCTATCCAGGAAATCTGCAGGGCTGCTACCTGGAAGTCAGCACACACCTTCATTACCCACTACCACATCGACCTTGAGTCACGCGGGATGCTGGTTTTGGGGCCTCGGTTCTCAATCTCTGTTCCCCAAGTAAGTATATAGAGGTGTCTTGCCCTCCCTCCTCCCGGAGAACTGCTAGGAGTCTGCCAGATAGTGTGGATGAACAACATATCCATGTCCCTAGAAATACAGGTTACTCACCTGTAACAGGAGTTCTAGGAATGGTATGTTGTTCATCCCTGAGCTCCTAAACCTCGGCTTGACGCACAACCTGAGCTTCCAGCGGGCCAGATCTGGCGTCATGGGGCGGAGCCGAGTTTTACCACCCGGGTGGGTGGGAGGAGCTAGCTTGAAGACCTTCCGGCAAGATTTAAAGCGGCAAGGAACCTGCCAGATAGTGTGGATGAACAACATATACCATTCCTAGAACTCCTGTTACAGGTGAGTAACCTGTATATACTGTAAGTTAAAAAAAAAAAAAAATAAGTAAATAAAATGTAATGATTAATTTCAGTACAATGTATGTGTGTTGTGTGGGTTGGTTATGTTCTGTTCTAGGCCATACTTTTTATCTGTGGTACATATCACTTGAGCCTCAGGGTTGCAAGACTCTACCAGTTAACTGGTGTTGTGATGTTAAGACATCCATGCTTTTAAAGGTGATAGGAAACAGTGTTTTACATTTATAGATGCCCTCCTGTTGCCCTGTTAATGTCTATCCAATATTGTGATGTTTTTGACCTTTTTTGTTAGATTAATAATCTAATTTTGTCGCCAGCTATCCTGAATCCTGTTCTCCTCAGCAGTTGCTGCTCTCTTCTCATACTCCCCGAGCATTCTATGACATCAATACCAGCATCCCAGGCCATTCAGATGAGTTGCATGAAATGGTGTTATGGATGTTCTAGAATGTCTTCCAAATATGCAAACAGCAGTAGCTGGTGAAGGGAGTGGAACTCTATGTAGATCTCAAGGCACCCCAAAGCTAGATCATTTATGTATCAAAATTGGTCGACACAGATCAGAATACATAACTGGCACGAAAAGAAGATGGAAGGCAGTTAACTATGTAAAATCATCTATCTCCTGTAAAGTAGTTTACTACAGTAAAACTGTATCCATAGATTGCATAATTGCTTCCTCCTTCATAAACAACAAAAGGCCTTATTTATCCTGGTTTCTGAAGGACCTCGTAATGCTGTGGCATTTCTTTTATTGACTTTAATGGGCATAAAGCTATACAGGGAGAATATGAATATGAAACAGTAGACTCATGATGTACAGGCTGTACACAGCATGCTGAAAAGTGTATGCCCTGACCAGCAGTTTAAAGTAACATTATACCCAGTACAACCTGGTGGTCCCCCTGTTACTGGCTGTTGTGACAGCTAATACTTAATTTGCAGGACTGATTACTGTGGCCAAGATGAACTTGGCAGAATACAAAACTTGCCACTATAGGCATGTTTGTAATAATTGCTGTTTCCAAGCCCATCGGTGCTATGTGTGTTGTGGGCACTTGTCATTTCATAACATTGTGTTCCCAGAAATGAAAGACGATTAGAGCATGCATTCCCTTGACATGCTCACTGCTGCATACCCCTCTCCTATTGCCTCCTTGAGTGGGTCCCTGACATCTGGGGCCTAGGCAGGTGGCTCCCACAGTCCAATAACCAGTAGTGTGGGGCAGAGATGTCTGGGGCTGTAACCAGAGGGTGGACTCGGAGAGCCTTAAGTGGATGTAAGGGCAGGCTCCACTTCATCTGTCTGCCAGCAGCTTCTGTTTTGTATTTTGCTTTTCCAGAGTTTTTCAGTCTGTTTTTTGCTATAAAATGTCCACGTATTGTAATTCTGTTTTGCTGTTCCTGTTTCCATTGATATTGCTTACTGAATAGTCTATGTTATACCTACCAGCACACAGTGATGTTGTGGGCATAGAAACATAGAAATTGTCAGCAGATAAGGACAGCTGGGCCCATCCAGTGTGCCCTTATACCCTACCTTTATTAGCGGCTGCTGAACCTTCTGTATCTGGTCATTGGCTTTAGCCTCTCCTTCCCACTTCCAGGGTTCCCTTATGCATATCCCATGTGTGTTTGTATTCCCCCACTGTGCTCGCTCCCACCACCTCCTGGAGTGGGCTATTCTATCCGCCCTTTCCCCTAGTGGATAGACTATAAACCTAGATCATTGGCATGGCAAGTGTTGCAAGTCAGGCCTTTTCTGTCATTGACAATCAATTTAAAGTATACATTTGACATTGCCGTCTTGTGAGCCATGTTGGTTATTTATGCTCTGAAAGCATCTAAGGGCGTTATAGCTGATTATAAAGTAAACATATTTTTTTTTCCTCCCACTGCAGCGCCACTTCATTTAAAACTATTCTGCATTTTACAGTCTCAAGATGTTTGTGCTTCTGGTCCCTTGATCCACACTATCGGGACTTCTAAAAACCCAGCACAAACTATTTAGGCAGCAGGATGTGCTCTGTAGTCTTGTATTAATGTAACCATGTTATTTTGTACTGGTTAGTTGTAGCAAGTGTTTAAGGGTAACCATGTAGTCTTGTATTGGTAAATAAGAGTGTAGTAGAGTGTTGTATATGGTTTTCATCCCTTTCAAAATGTTGTACCACAGTTAAAAGGTAACGGAAAGTGATTGCACCCTTCTGTAGTACAACAGCATCCTGAAACCCTCTAGAGACTGCATGAGTTTTGTTTTTAAATGGTAAGAACTGCTGTGTGCACATCAAACAGTTGAAAATGAAAGTGAATTGCTGTTACAGCCGTGGTGTTTTTTTCACATTCCAGATGACCATCCCAGTTTATAAAGCTTCGAGAACAACCCAACCACCCTACTATACACTATAGCCGAAAAAAAAAAAAATGCTGTATGGGCAACCACATGCCCCACCAGTCTGAGCTGACACCTCGGAGTTCTGATTACCTCAGACCTTGTGAGCTTTGCTTTCAAGGTCAGAGGTAATCAGAACCCCTCCGTGGCAGCATAGACTGGTTGTGCATGATTTGCCCATTCAGTATTCTTTAGGTTGTAGTAAGTGTTAAAGGATAACCTTCTTGTCTTGTGTTTGTCAGTTGTGTTTAAAGGGAGCATAAACCTTGTTTTTAACATTTTCTTAATATAATTTGAAATTTGAATGCGTCTGTAGTCTAATTTCATCAGTGTATTGTTTATAATTTTGTGTGTTTGTTTGAAATAGTCTTATTAGCGAGGGTGAATCTGTCCCTCATTACAAGTGGGTAGATGATCCCTTGTTGCAGGCAAATGGGCAAAAGTAAAGGCACCCTATGTGGTGTTCTGCTGAGGCCACCGTAGTTTCTGCTGCATTTCTTCTTGTGCCATGCAGTTTGTAGATTGGGGCAAAGTTAGCTCTGTAGATTACAATAGGTTAGGCTATGTAAAGTATTTTATTATTTTATCTTTTTGCATTTTCTAGCTGCCCATAGCCACATCCTGCCTCTTCTTGGTGGTAGTCTGGTGAGCTGGGGAGCCGCTGCAGGTGCTTTATTAATCTCAGCTCCTCCTTTCGTAGTGCTGCAAGAAAGCTGTGAAATTGGCTAGACCGCATTGTGGTGGGAGCTGCTAATGGTCATTGGGTTCTGCAAGTGAGTGACCGCTTGAGGCCTGATCTCTATCCCATCAGTACTCTGGCTTCAGGGGGTCCTCCCACGGTCCTACAGTGAATTTTATTTGATATCACAACAGGAAGATGGAGCATGATTGCTGTCAGTAAGGGACTTTCTCCTAGGAAACCACGTCACTGTAGGGTGGCTTTCCCACCAGTTGCTGTGCCATGCTGCCTGGATAATCATCTTTTTGCCACAACCCCTCCTTTTGGTTGCAGTTGGCTGTTGATGGTCTTGATGGTTGTAGTTCCAGTGATGGTGTTTATTTTGTACCACCACAGTTCAGTTTATTAGCTGCAGGAGTAGTAGCATTTGTAGCCCTATCTGGTGCCTGTTCGGGCCACTTCTAGTAGGTGACAATTATGGTACCTGATTTAACTGAGCTGCTGCAGTTCTCAAGTTTTTGTTTAAAACAGGAAAAGATGACAGGTTAGCCAGTTGAGCACATGCTCTTTTTTTAGTGGCTTCCTGGATACACCTCTTAAAAGTTTGTGCAAAGTACATATAAGCATTAAACTACGACAGAACATGGTTCTCATTGGCATTAATCCATGGTTGGGATGGATGGGCACAAGGCCGGAGACCAAGTGCATCCAACCTCCAACCATGGATTAATGAGACGAGAACCATGATCTGGAGTGGTTTAATGTACTAGTAACATGGCAAGCGCTGGTAGGTGTTAAGATGCTTGTCTAGCTATACTGTTCTAATACAAACAGAGAGAGTTACTTATGTAAACGTTTGTATTTATCAAAAATCAGTTTGGTGAAGTGAGTGCTTCTTATGTACATTTTGAGTATGTAGGTTGAGAACAATCATGTAATTTGAACAGCTTCTACTTCTAGTCTTGAAAGTTTATTTGTTTATTGGTAACGCAGTCTGCAACGTTTGTATGCCTCCTCGCAAATGCATGTATCAGCGTTAACTGAGAGATCTTACTTCGAGAGGGCTCTTGCAGTAGGTATTCACATATAGGACTAAGCCGCGAGGCATCGGGACCCCATGGAAAAATTTCTAGCTAGCACGCCTCCAAGTCAGGTGACCGGCATCATGAGACGTCTCTATAAAGGGGCGGTCCCCCACGCCTGCCTTCCAGTTCTTTCCCGCCATCAGCTTGTGAAAGTTCCTCGCGGTAGGACAGCACTTCTCAGTTGTTTGGTCCTAAAGTTTTACAACTTTTTTGACCTTTATTTCTCAGTTTTTGGATTTTTTTTTTTCTCTCTAATACCTGCTGTGTATATGCGTACCGCGCCCTCGAATCGCATAAAAAGAAGTGCGACTTGTGGTTCTGCTTCCACACAAGGACAGCCACCTTGTGCCTCTTCTGTCTAGGCCCAGACCACCCCATGGAGAAGTGCCAGCACTGGCAGAAGTTCAGCTCGGCTACCCAAATGAGAAGGCAGCAGTCCCTGGAACGTCATCTCCTCAAGATGAAAATGGCCTCCATGGAAAAAGAGTTAAAAAAAGGCTTAGGCAGGCGTCCACTTCCCCCGAAGGCCACAAAAAGAAGCTCGACAAGGAGAAGCACCGGGAGCGGGAGTAGTCTTCCACAGCAGCCATGGTCCCTGAAGTGCAATCTGCTATACAGGATGCTCCCTTCATGGGTTCGGTGCTCTTCAGGTGTGATGTCAAGGACATCATAACTGAACTGCAAGAGAAGGGTACTGCACTCAAGTCTGTTCAGACTATGTACAGGCCCCCTCAAGGGCAGTGACATTCTTTTCATCACCAAAACCGACAGAGACAAAAGCCACATGGAAAATGTGCCAACAAATGTCGGACCCCTCCAACAACCAAGACTACCCCAGCTGCTGTGCTGCCCCACACGTCCTGACTCCCTGCCTCTGGACGTTCCAGAGGAACCGGTAGGGGGGAGATTCTCCTCCCATCTGCCGGGCTGGGAGAGGATAACATTAGACACTTGGGTGCTCCAGCTGATACATAGATACATAGACAGTGTCGGCAGATAAGGGCCTATGGCCCACCCAGTCTGCCCATTTAAGTTTGTAAGTTCAGTTTATGTTTCCAGGAAGTCTGTTGCCCCTTACCCCTGACCTCCAGAATTCCTTTATGTCTATCCCATGCATTCTTAAATCCCGTGATTATTTCAGCCCCCACCACTTCCTCTGGCAGGGTGTTCCACTTGTCCACCACCCGTTCTGTGAAGAAATTCTTCCTCACGCTTCCTCTGAATCGTCCTCCTCCAACTTCATCCCATGCCCTCTAGTCCTGGAACATCTTTTCGCTAAAAATAGTGCATTCCTGCACCCTGTTCCTCCTGTAAGATACTTGTATGTCTCTATCATATCCCTCTCCTCCTCTCCTCCAGGGAGTACATGTTCAGTGCCTTCAACCTGTCCTCATAGTACTTGTGATGCAATCCATGCACCATCTTTGTTGCTCCTCTGAACCTTCTCTACCCTGTCTATGTCCTCACGTGGTAAGGTCTCCAGAACTGCGAGTGTACTCCAGGTGCGGCCTCACTAGTGTCTTGTATAGTGGAATTATGACCTCCTTTTCCTGCTGGTGATGCCCTGCCTATGCATCCCAGCATCCTATTTGCTTTACCTGCTGCCTTGTCACACGGTTTCCTGCCTTGAGGTCATCAGAGATGATAACTCCAAGATCCCTTTCCTGCTTGGTGCATGCTATATCCTCACCCCCAACTGATATATTGTGCCAGGGTTTTGTGCCCATATGCATTATCTTGCACTTCCTTGCATTGAATTTCAACTGCCAAACCCTGACCATTCTTCAAGTTTCTGCAGGTCCCTTCTCATTCTGTCTACACCTCTGTGGTGTCTACTCTGTTACAGAGCTTTGTGTCATCAGCGAACAGTGAAATTCTGCCTTCTAGGTCCCATGCAATGTCACTGATGAAGATATTGAATAGTACCGGTCCCAGCACTGATCCCTGTGGTACCCCACTGGTCACTCTTCCCTCTGTGGAGTGACAGCCATTTACCACCACCCTCTGTGTCCTGCTGCCCAGCCAGTTACCTACCCACTGCACTACTGTCCTGCCCACACCCATATTCCCAGTTTGTGCAATAGTCTTCTATGTGGCACAGTGTCAAAGGCCTTGCTGAAGTCCAGATAGGCCATGTCCACTGCCCTCCCCTGATCCACCTCCCTAGTCACCCAGTCAAAAATTCAATGAGGTTGGTCTGACATGACCTTCCCTGGTGAAACCATGCTGCCTTGGGTCCTGTAGTCCATTGACAACCAGATGTTCCACCAATCTCTCCTTCAGTAGTGCTTCCATGATCTTCCCCACTACCGAGGTGAGGCTGACTGGTCTGTAGTTCCCCGCCTCTTTGTTCCCACTTTGTATAAGGGACTACATCTGCTATCCTCCAGTCTTTGGGTACCTCCTGTTTCTAGTGATAGGCTAAACAGGATAGCAAGAGGTTCAGCCACCACCTCTCTTAGTTCTTTAAGGATCCTGTGGTGCACCCCATCTGGCCCCATTGCTTTATCAGCTCTTATTACTTCCAGTTCCTTCAGGACCCTTTCTGGTGTAAAGGGACTTGTGTCCATTTCTGCACCATTCTCACCCCTTGTACTCCATTCAGACCCATTACCCTCCTCTTCCTCAGTAAAGACTGAGCAGAAATACCTGTTAAGTATGTCAGCTTTACTGTTGTCATCCTCCACACAGCCCCCATCCTCCCCTTCAGTCTCACTCTCCTCCCTTTGCCTTTCTTTTTTTCACTTATGTACCTGTAAAAGGTTTTGTCCCTTACCCACTGATTTTGCAATGTGTTCTTCTGTCTGAGCTTTTGCTTCCCTTACTGACCTCCCTGCCTCCCTTTGCTTCTCCTGGCACTTCTCCCTCTTAATAATAACCTCAATCTAGTTACCAATACACCACGACATCCTTCAAACACCAAACAAAATATCACCATGTTACAGAAGCATTAAGCCACTCCGAAGGTGGCATCTAATGGGGAATTAATGCATGGTTGGGCTGTTGTAGGCACTCTGCCACGGTCCCAACCATGCATTATTCAGGAGAATCCAGTTGAGAGGAATAACTGTTGAGCGCAGGAGGGACCTCAACCAGTGGAAGAGGTTGATAAAGGCTATCGGGAGTTAGTTGGGGCCGAGGTGGGGTGGTGACCTGGATGATTTACTGACAGATGTCTGAAGTTTTTGGGAGACACTTGGGGTCCTATGGTACAGATTTTAGCTGAGTGAGTTGCTCCCATCAACGCAGTCGGCCACCATAATTGTATTTTCCAAGCCAGGAAGGACCCTAAGTTATGCTCCCTCATTTCACCCCTTCTTACTACGGACTACAACATTTTGGCTAAATTAATGGCCACTAAGCTTGAGGAAGTCTCTCCTGGTGATCTATCCTGACCAGGCAGGGTTCATTAATGGTTGACAGGGTAAAATTAGCATAAGGAAAACCTTGAATGTGATCTTGCAGTGGAGGGGAATGGATCTGAGGGGGGGGGGGCACCCGGCTAGGATACTTGCTCTTGATGTTGAATGGCATTGGACCATGTGGAAGGGGGTACCTACAGAGGACCCTGCAACAAGTACAACCTAGGGGAGAATTCTAGGAGCTGGGTCTGGGCCCTCTATACTCATCTCACTGCCCAGGTCTTGGTGAATAGAGGACTGACCAAAGAGTTATCCCCACTGACTGTTCTGCTGAAGCTGGTTTACATGTACTTGTATTACTGCTTGGCTATGTTCCATGTAAAAACTGCAGCTGTCACTTCGTGGCCCAGGTTGTGACTGAAATTGGTCCTTTGGATCAGCTCATTTACCCGGTTATCAAAGACATAAATAAATAAACTTATTTGAGCCACTGGGGGAGGCAGTTATGGGCAACACTGAGACTGAGGGATTAGTGGTTGGAGAGAAAGAGTACCAAGGTCTCACTGTTTGCTGATGACCTGTTACTGTATGTGAGGCATCCAGAAAGTGTTCTGCAGGTAGTGGCTGACACATTTCAGGTGTATGGGTGGTTGTCAAGGCATAAAGCTAATTGGAAGAAGAGTGAGTTTCTCTTTGTGAGGAAGAGGCAGCCTGGGGTGCCACAGGGCTTCTCCCTGATTGTGCTAGTAGTGGGACAGCTTAGATATTTGGGTATCTGTATTCCTGACAGATTGTCAAAACTGTATGAAATTAATCTCTCGCCTTTATAGAAGAAAATTCAAGGGGACCTGGAGAGCTGGGCACAGCTTGCACTAACCCTAATGGGCAGAGTTATTGCTCTCAAAATGTGCATATTCTCTAGGCTGCTTTATGCTCAAACCACCCCTGTTAACTGCCTTAGAAATGTTTCCGTATGGTGGACAGACTGTTCTGCCACTTTCTTTGGAGGGGGAACTTGCCAGGATTAGGACCACCAGCCTCCAGACCTTGGTCAAAGAAGGGGGGGATTAGCTCTGCTTCACTTGCAGTATTATTATTATTGGACTGCTCGGCTGTCTTATTTAGCTGAAGAGGGCGTGGCGGGCTTGACACCATGGAGAAGGTTGGAGGAGGCAGAGGTGGGGAGGGATTCTCTGAGCTTGGTTCTGAGTCCCATCACTTGGGTGGGGTGGGGGTAGCTGACCCATGAATTGGTAACCCACTCACTAGGGCACTGCTGGGGTTTTAGGAAACAGGCTCTTGGGTACATCGAGCATGTGATGGGTATTTCACTATGGGCAGGGCTAATGGCAACCTTCAAGGGGCAGCGAGGGTACATGGTATTTGTCCACCAAGGCTTTCTCAGACTAGGAAGGCTAAGTGGTCCTTATCTGCTGTCAGTATCGGTGTTTGTATGTTTCTGTGAGAAGTTGGGTCTCAAGACAGTGGGCGAGATGTTTGAAGGAGTTGTGCTGGCCGCCTTTGCCACCCCAAGGAGGACATTCTCCCTGCTCACAAGTATGTACTTTGTTTACCTCTGTGTCAGGGGATTGCGTAGTGGTGTGGCAGGGGTAGTACCCACTTTGAGTAAAACACTATTTGAAAATGTAGTGTTGGAGCTGGCCCGGAGGCACTGAGGGTTGAGGCGCTGGGCACCACACTGGTGACCCGAGTTTGGGAACGAGCTCGGGCGCCGGGGGGTCAGCGGGGGGGGGAGAGAGGATTGAGCACCGATGGACTGCTCTCCTCTCCTCTCCCAGGGGTCGGTGGTGGGCCTGTCCGGCATCCCAGTGACCTCTGGTGGAGAGCGGGGGCACTGCAGGATGCGGACCACACGGGGTGAGTGTGTCAGATGCCGGCAGGGTTGCCGTGCACCATGGCATCAGGGGAGTGCCACACTCGGGAGGGAGGAGGGGTTTTGGGGGACCATCACAGAAAAAAAACCTCCATCCTGGATAGGTGATGGCCCTTCCAGTACCCGGACCGCCGCGCATGCCTTTGGCTCCTGCCTCGCCTCAGTCTCCTTGGGCCCATAGCCGCCCGGGCTCAGGGAGACAGCACAACTTTGAAGAAGGCAGGGTTCATAGCGGGTGGTAGAGCAGATCTGGTGAGCGGAGCGGCCCGAGAGAGTTCCTGTTCTGGGGGTGTAAACATAGTTGCAAAACAGTGACCCCTGGTGGGAGAGCGGGGCACTGCAGGATGGACCACACGGGGTGAGTTTGTCAGATGCCGCAGGGTTGCCGGGCACCATGGCATCAGGGGAGTGCCACACCCGGAGGGAGGAGGGCTTTGGGGACCATCACGGAAAAAAACCTCCATCCTGGATAGACGATGGCCCTCCCAGTACTGGACCGCCTCACGCTGGCTCCCTGCCTCTGCCCCTCAGTCTCCTTGGGCCCATAGCCGCCCGGGGCTCAGGGAGACAGTAACAACTTTGAAGAAGGCAGGGTCCACAGCGGGCGGTAGAGCAGATCCGGTGAGTGGAGCGGCCCGAGAGAGTTCCTGTTCTGAAAACATAGTTGCAAAAAAAAATGTAGTGTTGGCTCCCTAACCACATAGTAAGCTTCTTTCTGTGTTTCATAGCTTATCAGGAGGGAGGGCAATTAAACCAGAGACTGTAGAGTAGATTCCAGAAATCATCAATGAAACTGACTTGGGTGTATTAATAACAACCTAATGTTTGGTACGCATAACAAAACGGCTGTCAAAAAAGGTCAAAAAATTATTTTCAAAAAATTATTCCTTGTATATTAAAAAATATAAAAAGTAGGGATCCCAAGGTCATAATACCACTTTATTCAACATTAGTTCGCCCACATCTTGAATACTGCGCCCCTTTATGTGCTTCAACCACAGTTAAATGTGAAAAACTAGTAGGGGAGTACAAAGAAGAATCACAATACATGTTTCTGCTGTTAAAAACTTGAATTATGAACAAAGATTGGAACACCTGGGATTGTATTCATTACAATACAGACAAACTAGAGGAGATCTCAGCTTTACTTATAAAGCTATAAAAGACGATTATTGAATGGAAACCCTAGGGCTAGTCAGACACACTGACTACTTTTGCACAAGATCTCATCACTTAAAATTGAAAGAGAATACAATTAAGACAAATAGGTGTAATAACTGGTTCACTCAGAGAATAATTCAGTTTGGAATTCCTTAATCGCTTGATGTTGTAAACAGTGATAGCTTAG
This sequence comes from Neoceratodus forsteri, assembly GCA_016271365.2. Lineage (NCBI taxonomy): Eukaryota > Metazoa > Chordata > Ceratodontiformes > Ceratodontidae > Neoceratodus > Neoceratodus forsteri. The sequence goes on from CM057451.1 coordinate 768,254,900, forward strand.
CAATCTTTAAAAATAGATTCGATTATTATATGGGTAAAAGAAAAATATAGTTTATTTAGATGTTTGTCATGAATTCATTCCTCCACCAATATAGGTGGTGAGTTTTATATGGACCATTTGGTTCACCTAACTCATAACATCCTATGAACCTATGAAGCGTGGAGTAGTGACTTGGGGGGGTAGACGTGAGCCCAGAGGTACGGAACAGGGCAGTTGAACACAAAATCCAGTGTGCCTGGTCTAACAAGCTGAAGCGGATTCAGTTCAACATAATGTACAGGTCTTGCATCTGCCTGGTGAAGTTACACAAACTGAACACAAAGGTGAGTGAATTGTGTCCCAAATGCAGATGTACAGCAGGTATGTTTGGGCATATGATACACTCATGATCCAACGTCAGTTTCTGTTAGGGGGAAGTACATGCTATAATGGAACGTGTTTTGCAGAAACCCTTGACTTATAACCTGTTGGAGTGGCTGTTTGGGGCTGACACACAAAATAGGGGAAAGAGTGTGACAGGTGGCAGGTCAATGCAAAAACAAACAACACTGGCTCAGTATTGGGACAGGCATGTGACCACCCATAGCCCACTGGCTAGCGGATCTAATTCATTGTATGAAACTAGAGAAGGCCCAACTGGAGGCAGATGGGAGGGACAGATTCTGTGTCATGTGGCAACTCTTGCTGGAAGCCATAGAGAATGGGATTGTCTCTGTCTAGGGAGGTGCCAGTTACAATGGGAGTTGTGTGAGGAGAGCACTCAACTGGGGAACTTTGGCCATTGACAAAGCCAGGAACATCTGAAAGTTAATGCTTACCTGATGTCTTGTCATCGACAATCTGTATTACTGTATACTGCATTATATAACTATGGACATGCATGGAGCAGTTCTTTAGTATTTGTATGCATTGGTATAATGTACAATGTTCTGTTATTCTGTTTGTATGCTTCTGCCAAAAATTGAAAATAAAGTTTGCAAACATAAAACAAAATGTTTACACATTAACAGAGGATGGGGCCATGGTTGACTCCATCCCAGTTCCTTTTATTTTTAAGCAGAAGTTATTGTCATATCTGAAGTAATTTCTTGTTAAAGGAAAACTGCATTCTTCTTTCTTGTTAATGTTATTTGTTACTGTAAGGGGGGTCTCTCTCTAATGTGCACCCCTTCACTCCCTGACCCACCTGGGGGTCAGCCTGGGTTCTTACGGGTGCAGTACACAAATAGAATATGAGGAACATTTTTTTTTTCCCAGTTCTTTGTACTCCTCCTCACTGGTTCCGTAGACCTCTCTCCAGTGAGGGTATTTGGGTGTCCATGTCCTGCCCATCCCTAAGGTCCACCTGGACTGGTCTGCTGCTCCCATGAGCTCTCCTCCATCTCCTCTGACCACCCTGCCCCCCATCTCTGAGCCCCCTGCAGTGGGACCACCATTTTACTCCTCCGGTGCTCTATCTACAATCTAGAAGGGTGGCTGGGGAGTGGAGGAGAGACAGCGACCGGCCAGGTAGGACCTGACTGTGGGTGTGGGGGACGTCCTTAACCTCACTTTCGCCTGTCCAGGTGCCAAGGCTTTTCTATGTGTTTTGTGCCCCGGAGGTGTGGGTATGCTGTGACGGTCAGCGCACAATGGGCGTGCTTCTGCACCAGTCCGTATGCCATCCTCCGTCACCTCCAACTCGCTTGCGTGTCTCTTGTCTGTCACGCTGCCTCCGGTCTCCCCTGGGAACCGCTGTCACAGTGGGAGACGCAACCCATCCACCCCCAAGAGAGGAGAGCAGTCCTCTGGACGCTCAATCCTCTCCTGGCCCTGCCAACCCCCGACGACCCGAGGTTGTTCCCGGACCTGGGTCGCCGGCATGGCGCGAGGTGTGGTGTCCAGTGCCTCAACCCTCAGCGCCACCGGGCTGGCTGCCAGGAACAGGTTTTGGTGGCTCAGCGTGGGACGGGATATATAAAGGTTACCAACGTGGCCCTAACCTTCCCCCAGGAACAAATATTATTTATCTCTCCTAAAGCTGGTCTCCGGGCTCATCACTACCGGGAGGTCCTTCCTGGAACCATGTGACAGGCAGGAGGTAGGCTGATCTTTGCAGGGAAGGAGGTACCTTCCACCCACTTCCTCTGGACACCAGTTTACTTCCTGCCTGTCTGGTGGAAGGAGCTTTGCAGGACATCTGTCACAGAAGTGACAGCCCAGCAGACAGAAGAGCAAAGATTCGTGAGTTGGTTCTATTTTTCTGCTTGGCACTCTTTATTTTGAAAGCGCTCCATTGCGCTACCCCAGGGACCCCAGTCTCAGCCGCGCAAGCTGGACAGACTGAGCTCCCTGTGCTTATCGCTCCTCTGCCTTCCTGTGCTTCAAGGAGACTGGTCCGTTTCAGCCCCTGTGCTGCCTTGCGCCTCCCCGAAATCGGAAGCACGTCCTGGTCCAAGACTCTCACGTCGACGAGCTGAGAGAGTGAAGTTAGCTCGTCGAGGGGCATTTTCAGCCCGGTTTTCGTCGACGGCCACAGAGTCAGACGTCTGTCGACGTGCCAGCCGCTTGGAGAGCAGTTTCACTTCAGGCTCGGTGATGCCACAGTTCTGGTGCGAATTAGCGCTGTAGCGGCATTTTCACCCAGCAACATCGAGGAGCAGGCAACTCTCTAGTCTGGTCAGCAGGAGCTTAAGCCTCACTAGATAAAAGGGGTTCTCCATCGGCTGATTTAGGGGAGGAAACCTATCAGCAGTGCAAGACAGAAGGGATCTTAAGGCAGCAGACTCTTAAAGGAACAGAAGTACACTAATTCTAGGTGGTCAGTGTTATTGCCCCCCTTTAAGCCCCAGTGGCTAAACGTTTCCATTTCCCGTTCCCCTTCTTTAAGTACAGTCACAGAGGTAATGGCTTCCAACAAGGACAGACCCCCCCCCGGGACAGGAAATGCCACAAATGCAGGACACCCATGCTGGCCACTTTTGTAGGTCGCTATGTGTAAAATGCAACAAATATTACTTTTCCCCACATGTTAGAAATACACACAAAGTAATAACCATGAACTCAAACTGTAAAATAAACTAATCTCTGATTTATTATAGGGATGGGGTATAGGGAAGCAAAACAATATAGAAACCATGGAAGTACTTTAACAAATTTTGCTTCAGTTGTTCCATGCACCCAGTCTCCATACCACCCCCTTTAGTGGCCGTGAGAATGCTAACTGTCCGTTGCGGTGGCTACCTCACCGGTTTGCTGGTGGTAGCTAACCAGAGTATGGTGGGTTGGTGCACTTTAGGACACCCAGGAAACACAGTCTTGAACTTGAAACTGGAAGAACTTTGGTTAGGGGTCCCAACTGAATTTCAAAAAGGGTAGTCAGAAATGGCTTTTTTATAGTCTTCTGCTCGGGATTTTCTGGCAGATTAATAGAGCTGCGCAGGAATTAATACTCTTTATAGTCATCTAAACTAATTGAGTTTCACAGAACTCCTTTGAGCCGCAGTCCAGAGGTACTCATGGTTTTGTAGAGTTAGGGGGGTGCTGTTGCAGGATACTGATTTGCTGCACAGCTTTGAATGCAAGAAACAGCCCTGGCGGCAGGGAGATTCACTGGGGGCTGTCACGATTGTTTACATTTTTCTGCATTGCTTTTGCAGTCTCTAGCATTTATTATAAGCCTATTTAAGGACTATGCACTAGATACTCTGGCCCCACTTGTTATGTTGGGACAAGGGAAATCTTCATTTTGGCTGGAAGAAGCCCCATTTGCCTTTCGGGGGTCCAGAAAAATAAGGCGCCCTTTTCACGTCCTTTCCTGCTGTGGGTGTGCATGTGCACCTCTCTCATACAGTTCTTGATCCTTTGCTCACTTAGGGACTAAGAAACCCACAATAATGCCTCTGATGGTGCTTAGCATTTAATTCCCAGCTCCACTGCCTACCCTGGAGCTGGAAATGCCTCTTAAATTATGGTTGCACTGCCGAAAGTGTTACTGGGAGCTGCAGCTCCTTTAAGACTTGGCCAGTCATGCGCTGTGCTTCTGCTCGTGCGGCCACGACACCTGCTGTCCCTGGAAACCACCCCAGTGCCTGCAGGCTCAAACATCACTTGGACCTCAGCCCACTTCCAACCCTGGGGCTGAGGAACAGGAAAAACCCAGTGGTGGCTGACGTGAAGATTGGGGAGGGAGCCCTGTCCCAAATCTCACCAGGGCTCCTTGGGAAAGCCTTCTGGTCCTGATCCAGCAGTCCCAGGGACTGGAGGTGAGGACAGCAGTGGAGCAATGGGGCCACAGCCCAAAGGTAGCCCACTTAAATATACCCCCCAAAAAAAAAAAAAAAAAAAGAACTTGTGCCCTGAAAAGACACTGCCTTAATGTCCATAACGCCTACGGGTTCACATGGCAGGATAAACACCATACAACATTTCTAACTGAGCAATCAGTTCCTAGCTGTCAAGGTATTTTATACATATCAAACACTACTGTGCATTTTCTAACCAGACACCAGCATCCTCTCTATCACTTATGCATCAACTGTCACATAGGTGGACCTGTTAGCAGTACACTTAGCACCAGTTTTGACACAGGTAGACATATTTGCAGTACTGTTACTATCAGTTGTGATCCAGGTAGGCATATTAGCAGTACATTTACCAACCCCAATGTGCAGTTCATTACGATGTTATGTAAAATGGCATGGAATAAAAAATAGGCACCGTATTTATGCACTACTTGGATAGGGATTTCAAAAAGAGGCACCTGGGTGGTGAAGTCAATTTCATGGGTGGTTTATATGCCTACTAGACTTCTGGGGTACTACAGTGTCTTTCTTAGGAATAGGTGCACACCTACTCCTGGCACCGTGTGAAGCCTGATCAAGAATAGCAGGTTTCCGCTCAGTCTTGGTTGCAAATTCCTCCACCAATGCTTCTACATCCCAAGGCATAAATTAGTGTTGGAGACTGTATTAGTGGCCTTCGTTAATCAAAGTAAAAATGATTAGCAATTGGTCAGAGTTGATCAGCAATTGCCAAAATCCATAGTTTTGCTCAAAACCCATAAAATGTACCTGTACTGTATTGCTAAAATACACATTTACACAAGTTTCTGAGACTGATACTGTTTTATTTAGCGATTTCCAGAGAAGTACAGCAATTCAGCAGCAGCACGCATACATTCAAGAGTCGAGAGAGGATGTTTGCCGAAGCAGACCTCGAATATTCGTGACCGTGAATTCGTGAGCGTGATACATTGTGAGTCATGACAAATTAAAAAAATGAACCCCTGCCCCAGCATAAAAACTGGGACCGTAACTCCCTGAGTCTCTTAAATGTTCACTGCAGATGCAGGGCACACAACATAACAGGGCATATAACTATTGTGCAGAGTACAGATCATTTCTGCAAAAAACAGGGCACATTAATTTAGTCTCATTCTGTTCCCAAATGTTCACTGCAGACAAAGCAGTTGTCACATAGCAGGGTACATTAAATAAATAAGTTCTAGTTTCGCCAATCACTGCAAAGTAGGGCACAATACTTGCTCTTTTTTTCTGTTACCAAATTGTTCACTTGACTGCATGTGGGCACACACTAGCAGGGCACACAGATCTCTGCAAAAGCAGGGCACATTAACTTAGTTTTATTCTGTTCCCAAATGTTCACTGCAGATGAAGGTCACATAAGCAGGGCACATTAAGTTCTGGTTTCCCCCAATCTCTGCAAAGCGGGGCACATTTTACTTTGTCTCTCTTTCTGTTCCCAAATTCACTGCAAAGTCAACGGCAGGGCACACAACATTTACTAACAGTGCACATTACTTCTGGTCACCGAGATCTCAGCAGGCAGGGCTGCTTACTTAGTCATATCTGTTCCCAGATATTCACTGCAAAGATGCAGGGCACACAGCATAGTAGCAGGGCACATTAAGTTCTGGTTCCCCTATAATCTCTGCAAAGCAGGGCACATAGTCTTTCTTTATTCTGTTCTCAAGTGCAGTTGTTCGCTGTTTGTTCCCAAATTCGCTGCAAGCAGGGCGACTTTTTCATGCTCTTGTTCTCCCACCACCCACAGTCCAGCTCTAGGCCTTGTCTGTTCGTTGGCATTACACCATTCCCCCCCATCTGTGCCCTGAAGTCCGTGTGCCCCTCTTTCCTCCTCCAGCTCCCCGACCAAATGAACATTTTTTACTTGTTTTGCTGCTGCTCTCCTCTGAATCTGCCCGTCCTCTGCCTTCGTCACGATACAGCCACCTGCTCTCTGCTCCATCCAGGTCACCCCAGCCTCTCAAGGGTCTTGACCAGGCCTTCTCCATCTGGCTCCTCGTGGCCACCACTCCTTCCGGCTCCAGCTCATCTCCAACCACCTGCAAAACAAAAAGACACAATTAGTTAACCGGATGATGGTGCAATGAAGATTATACAAAAAATAAAAGTGAAATAAAATAAAGAGAACTCACCTTTGGACTCCTGCTCGACCTTCCAATGCCTGCTTCCTCTTCTGGGTGCGCTGCAAAAGGACTTATTCACATTTCTCCTGCGCAGAGACCAGGTGGGGAGGGGAGCAGGAGCATCACTGGACCAATAAGGGAACAGCACGGGGTTCATGGGTTGGGGCGCAGAGGAGGAGGGCAAAAAATGAATACCAGGACAAAAAGAACATTAAAAAATTAGTTACAGTGCCCAATAAGGCACTTTTACAGGACCCAGGACCAATTGGCAGTGATTAGCAATGACTGCTCATCATTGCCAGGTTTGACTCGCTTTTTGCCGCTCTTGTGTCACAAATTGCAATGCGAACCCGCTTATTTTATGCCTTGCATCCATGTCCGCAAATGGTACTTCCTGCTCTTCAGCTGGGGGTACACTTGGCACCAGTGGATCTGCATTAGGGTTCAAGCAGTACAAGGGGTCTGTCTCTTTGCAACCTGCTTGTGACCAGTCCATAGGGGGTCAGTGGTGCTTTGGGTACATCTGAGGGAGGTTGGTACCAGAACTTTGTCCTCCTCACTGTTTGAACTGTCAGTTGGAGCAGGCAGTAGATCTGGGTCATAGCACAGTTCTGGGTCAGGAAAGGCAGTTGCCATCTTTTCTTTGGATTGTGTACAATTTCTGGTTCTGGCAGGTCTCATCCAGGCTCTGTTACAGTCTCTGAAATGGACTTGTGCTGATTAGTAGGAAGGAGGTGGTTATGATGGATAGTTTTGACAATCCTCTGGCCATGTTCTTGATGGCTGTTGTACACTGGTAAATCGATTAACTTTTCCAAGTCCACACATAATACTCAGACGACCAATGGTCAGCTGTCTTGTGTTTTCCACTGAGGCTGAGATTTTCAAGAACTCTATTCCCAACTTGTAGAACTTGATGATGCACTTTCTGGTCATACCTGAGTTTATTGGCAGCACTGACTTTATCAGAGGCTTCTGCAGCCAGTTAAGTTTCCTTCAGTTGATGTTTGAGGCATTTAATGTATTGAAGGTAGGACTCTTTTGAGGTTCCGCTAATGACACTCTGAAAGTTAGATCTGTTGGCAGGCTGTTTCTCTCTGCCAACATTAACAGGTAAGGAGAAGCATCTGTGAAACTGTTTCTAGTGCAGTTGTAGGTGTGAGCCAACTTGGGGACATGCTGGATCCAGTTTCTTTTTTCTGGTTCTAACATGCCTAACATGTTTAACAGGGTATGATTAAACCTCTCAGGTTGTGGGTCCCCTTGAGGATGATGGGGAGTAGTGCAAGATTGCTGAACTCCATGTCAAGCAAGACATTATTTTACCAGATGCTCTGAAAGTCAGGCCTTTGATCAGAGTGTATACACTGGAGCATGCTGTAATGAGCCACAAACTCCTTGAGTTTTTGAGCAGAAGTTCGGGTCTTCTGAATTTTTTTTTTTTTTTTTTGGGCGGGATAAGCCTGGGCATAGCTGGACCAGTGGTCAGTGATGACTAAAATATGACTGTAACTTTACTGTCCCGTTCCAGTGTTAGAAAATCCACACACACCAGCTTCAAGGGTTCTTTTTTTTTTTGGTGCCGGACACCTGTGCCTCAGATCCCCTACTTAGCCTCCCCGGGACTTACCTCAGGGTCTTGCCCCCCCCAGGGTGGGGCCACCGAGCAGGTATGATCTCCAGCCGAAGACTGAACCAGGTGTTACCCTCGTTACCGGGATGCCTCCTTGGCTTGTCCTCTCCCCCGGGCAGGGCCGTGGGGTTAAGCTGCTCAACGGAACACTAGACTTGGTCCTCATCCGAGAGCCACGGGTAGGGTGGGGCAGGTCCAGAGAACCGGGGCATGATTCTCCGGGACTGGCATTTTTCAAGATGTCGAAATCCCCGTATAGGAGGTGTAGTGTGCATTGATGTAATCATGCCAAAGTGCCGATGTCCCTCACACCACCCAGCAATGTGGGCTCTGGCAGCTGCTCCCCCAGCCTCCAAGAGGTCAGTCGTGTGCTGGACTCATCCTCTCTTCTCCCCCCGCCCCCCAGGGGAGAGCAGTCCATTGGATGCTCAATCCTCCTCCCCTGGCTGGCCCTCTGACTCCTTGGGTTCGTTCCCGAACCCAGGGTGTCAGCATTGCAAGCGGAAGTCCTACCGCTAGGCCGGCTATAGGTTCACCTGGTTTGAATGTTCACAAATGTTGCTGCCTTTCAGGGCAAGGTCTTCTCCTGGATGCATCAGGCACAATTCTTGCAGTGCTTTCCATGTCCGATACTATTCTGGATCAGTAGAATTGTCCTTGCACCGGGTTTAGAGTATGCTGGAACCAGAGGTGTCCCATGCCATTGTGCAGGGCTCTAAGAAGAAGTTTGTGGTACTTCCACGCAGGGCTGTCAGTAGGATTTTTTTTGTTTCGGGATCCAGGACTGGCTGTGAAGAAGGGGGAAAAAAAAGGGGGGTCCACAGCCCAAAAGTGGGAGTCCATGGAAAATTATCAGGGGGTCCCCATTCAGATACATGGGACCTGCGGCCTGCACCAGCACTGCTTGTACTCCATTAGTTTCTATTGGGGCATTTAATTTTTTTTTTTTTTTTTATGTTTCAGAGGGTGAATTCAAACAAATTATGGGCACTGCTCAACTAACAAGGCCTTTGTTAGTTAAGCAGTGGCAGTAATTTGTTTGCAGTCACCCTCTGAAATGTGTGTAAAAAAAAAAAAAAAAAAAAAAAAAAAAATTAGTTTAAAATGCCTCGATAGAAACTAATGGAACGCACCCCCCTCCCCAAAAAAACACGTTCTACAGAATATTACAGTACAAGCAGTTCTTGCGTGGGGGCCCGGCTCTCTCAAGTGACTTCTTGGGCTTGGTGGTTGAGTGTATCGGGGACCTTAGAAAAAAAATCCTGAGCATCCCGATGCACAAAATGTGCGTGAAGGATGCGGGTACCCATGTCCCAGAGAGCCCTGCTACGGCACTACCAGTTGTTTGCAGTGGACCATTGTTGTTGGGTCTTGGACAGACCAAAAGAGAAGTTGCAAATGACAACTAAAAATAACTCTCTTTCCAGGACAGAAGCGTAGCTCGAAGAGGCCCGGGTTCAAAGGGAGGTAGCATAAGCTTTTCCAACACAAAGTTAAGGTCCCAAGGTGGGACAGGGTCCTGGATTGAGGGCTCCAAGTGGAAAATGCCCTGTAAGAATGTACTGGACACACTGATTTGGGCCACTGAGCACCCATCCACAGGTATGCGGTATGCAAAGATGGCAGAGAGCTGTATCTAATAGAGGAGTACCGTAACACGAAGTCTGGAAGGGACAGAAGGTATTCCAAAACCTGATCAACTGGATGAGTGAAGGGATCCAACTGGTGGAAGCAGCCCAGAGAACGAGCGCTTCCATTTCATAGAGTTAAGTGGTCCTGGTGGAGGGCTTCTGGCCCGCACCAAAACATTAGCCACTCTGGGGAGATCCTGAATCTGGCAATGGCTATGTCTTCAGGAGCCATGCATGGAGATGGAGGGACTTGAGGTCTGATGGACCACGGTGCCCTGATCCTGGGAGAGCAAGCCTATGCACAGGGATGGGGACAGCGGAGGTTCCACCACCAGTTGTTGTAGTAAAGGGAACCAGATTTGATGAGGCCAGAAGCGGTGATGAGGATCATCATTGTCCCCTCCATCTGGAGTTTGATCAGAACTCATTGAAGGAGCAGGAAGGGAGGAAAGGGTTACAGAAACCTCCCTGTCCAGGAAGAGAACAGTGCGTTTTGCCAGAAAACTCCAGGCCCTGGATCTAGCTAGCAGAAAAGTGGCAGATTTACGTTGAGTGGGGAAGTAAAAAGGTCCAACTCGGGCTGACCCCACCTGTCGAAGAGGTCTTCTGCCACGGAGGTCAGAAGTTCCCACTTGTGAGCTCTTGACCGCGTGTGACTTAGGTTGACCACCAGGACGTTTTGGTCACCGGGAACATGGATGGCCGAGAGTTCCAGGCCATGCTCGATTGCCCAGTACCGGACTCTCAGCTTACCTGCACAAGGTGATAGGAGTGAGTCCCCCCTCCTTGTTTATGTAATAAACTACTCATATGTCTGTCTGGACCAGCAACCAATCTGGGGAGAGCTGAGTCTGAAAGGCCTGCAGGGCGTACAATACTGCCTGCATCTCCAGGACATTGATATGAAGATCCCTCTTGACCTCAGATCAAGTTCCTTGGGTTTGGTGGGATCCCATGCGAGCTCCCCAAGGAAGGCTGGAGGCATCTGTCGTAAGGATCTGCTGGGGGGAGGAATGGAAACGGGAACTCCCTGAAAGGGGTTGCTGGGCTCCAGCCACCACAACAGCACCTTCTTGACTGGACCCGACGCTAGCACTGGTTGATTCAGGGCATTCATGCGTTGGTCTCTGTAAGAGAGAGCAAGCCGAAGATCCATCTGCCCGCCCCCATTGGGTTTCCTTAATTCAAATGCTGCAGGACATTCAGAGGGACTCCCAAGATGTACACTGTGTCCTGTTTTATGTTGTGTTTGTTGGGCTGGCCACCCACAATCTGTATTTATTTTTATGTCTTCTGTTGTGTGATTCTGCCCCCTTGTGTACATCATGGATCTCCTTCATAACTCTAGCAGCCTTAAGTTATGGAAACTAAGTGTGAAGCAGAAATGTATTTAAAATAAAGAAAATACTGGCTTGTAACTTCAAGTCTTCAATTAATTAGTTTAAAGCCTCTTTGGAAAGCAGGCATTGCGACAGTCGGGAGGCGTTTTAAGAAGTCTGCTCAAACGCTCGCAATCATCGATGGATGGAAAAGGCTCTGGAAGCAGTCTTTAATTTATTAAGGTGTCCGCCTGCATTATAGACAGAACGGACGAAAAGAAACAAAATACAAGTGGAGTAAAGCCTTCCTTTTTATGGGAGATACAGAGAAGTCCAGACTGCTGCTGTTTAAATTTATTCTGAGCTCTGCCTTTGTTGTTTAGTTAGCAGTCTGTAGAAAACTGTTTAAACCGCCTGAGAAAATACTGGTTTGGGCAACAATATTCCTATCGCTAGTGCTGCCATTTAATTAAAGTAAATTCTCCACAAGGCACAGAAGGGTTCCCCTTAAAAAGCACTACTGAAAGAGAGTATTGGTAATGTGAGTAAACTTTGTTTATGTGCCTCTGCTTCTTGCTGAAAACACTCACATTACCAACACCTCTAGGAAGAAATATGTTTGGCTGTACTAAAAAGAATTAAGTAATACTTGACTTACCTGTATAAGGCAACTTAAATTATACCACGGTAGTTTTCTTTTTAAAGTTTCTGTGTAGCCAAAATGCTGCTGTTTCAGAAGCTCCCTGCTTCATTGTTCCCTATGGACCGGCCGCACCCAGTTTCCCTGTTTTTATCCCTTACAAAGAGGAACTTCCTTCTGTGAAAGTTAAAATATTGAGACAGCTCATAAAATTTGTTTTGAATGTCAAAATGTTTTGGAATGTTACTTTATGTTTAAATAAAATAAGATATTTTATTTTGAGAAAGATTGAATGGATAAAATTTTAAAACTGGAGTAACGAGGTCACACGTCTGTAGAAACTGCTATATAAGCAGAACTACCTAAGAAGCTAGCAGTGTAAGGGAGGGTGTGAATCTGTTAACACCCAGTCCTGAGATGGTCAGTACTACCTCTGATATGTAAACTATGGACTTTTTGGCTTGGTTTATTATTTTGTCGTTTCCAGTCCGCTCTAGGTAATAAATTTTTAAGTTTATTCTGCTAATTTTTGTCCGAGCACTTTGTTTATCCCACACCATTTCACATTTGGTGTCAGAAGTGGGATCTTGGGTTGGGGAGGACCTGTTGGTGGATCTGAGGGCAGATTCTGAGTGTATGCAGTCGGACAAGGCAGGAGAGTGGACTTCCCAGCTACAAGGTCATTTATTAGCCACACAGTTGCCTTTATTGTCTGGGCTGGAGGCAGACGGTTGAAAGAAAAGTGGCTAAGGTGACAATGGAGGAGACTTTGGAAATGGAAACGGACAAGGATACAAAGGCTATTGAGAAGGGTGCACAAGCAGCTGAACCAAAGGAAGAAGAGCCACCAGAGGGTCCCCATGAGTTGTTACGATGGTTGTGCTTGAGACAGACAGAACTGGGCGAGAAAGGGAGAGACCGAGTTGAAAGAGAGAAACCGGCAGAGAATGCTGCTAGATGGACTGACACCCTACGGGCCTGTTCAGGTACTCGGTTCCACAAGATCTCCTTCAACACCCTGGTGGACAAAAGACATAAGGTTAGTCAAAATGACTGAGTCAGATGATATAGAAGCCTATCTTTTAACATTTGAGAGAGTGGCGCTGCTTGTGCCTGGCCTAGAGATCAGTGGGTGGTCAGGCTGGCACCATATTTAACTGGGAAGGCGCAATTAGCCTACAGTCATACAGACCTTGCACACATAAATGACTATGATTATGTTAAACATGCTATTTTAAAAGATATGACACAAGTCCTGAAACCTATAGACAGCGTTTTAGAGCATATAAATTCCAAACGACAGATACACCTCAAGATTTGTATACACATCTGAAAGATTTATGTCATAAATGGTTGCAACCTAACACAAGAACAGTGGTACAGATTGTAGAGACATTATTTTGGAACAATTCATCGGGTCTTACCCCAAGATGTGCAGTTATGGGTTAAGGAACATAGCCCTGAAACCTCAGAGACCGCCATAAGGCTAGCAGAAGATTACCTGACTGCCAGACCACAACGCCCTAAAACTTTTATGAACTCTAGAAGCCAGACTGCGACTATAAAACCTAGTAGCAATGTGAGATCATTTAGTCCTCCTATGCTGCACCCTAGTGGTAACATTGGGAATAAGAACTACAATAGACCAAGTAAAGGTTTCAATCATGAAATAATATGTCATGAATGTAAAACCAAGGGCCATATTGCTCGGTTCTGTCCAAATAAAAAGGTTGAAACAATTTATCTAGCACTTGCTAATTGGGGCCATTATGTTACCACTGTAAAGATTGGAGGAAGGACAGTTTCTGGCCTAGTAGACTCTGGCAGTAAACAGACACTGATTCATGCTTCGTTGGTGGATAAGCCAAAATTAGGTGAAGCAACCACCGGAGTGAAATGTGTCCATGGAGATGTTCACTGGTACCCTTTGACAGAAATGGACATACAAATAAATGGGACTATGCATAAAATGAAAGTGGGCATAGTACCTTCTTTACCTGTACCAGTTATAATTGGACATGATTACCCTTTCTTTGACTCTTTGTTAGCTATGAATATTGGGGCAGCTGCTATACAGGAGAAAAAAATGCAAGAGATGGAACTGGGACAAATATTTCCTTTTGAGGGGGAGGTATTTGGGACCATTGGCAAAAGTAGAAAAAGCAAATCACAAAAACAGAAGGATAAAAAGGCTTGGAACCAAAAAGACACTGGACTAGAGACATTAACAGAAAACTTCATGTTACCTAATAGAGAGTTTATAAGTGTACAGAAAGCTGATAAAACACTAATCCTTTTTCCCAGGTAGTGTCAACAATACCTACTGAGTCTCAACAACCATATTTTATTATTAAGGAAGAATTATTGTACAGGGTAGGTATAAATTCCCATACAGGGAGGTGGTAGAACAACTGATGGTCCCTGTCCTTTTCCGAGAAAGATTACTATCCCTTGCTCATGACCCTCCTATGGCAGGTCATCTGGGCAGGACCGAACATTGCAACGTTGCTATACGGTTTTATTGGCAGGAATACATGAACAGGTGGCTCAATACTGTAGAAGTTGTCCTGAGTGTCAACAGGTTGCAGCAATAGGCCGAAAAGACAAAGTGCCCCTGTTACCAATGCCCTTGGTTAGCAATGTATTTGAAAGGGTTGTAATGGATATTGTAGGCCCATTGCGAGAAGTACAAAGAGAGAAACTTTATATTAGTGGTGGTAGATTATGCTACAAAATATCCTGAAGCGATACCCTTAGTACTACCACTGCCACCCGGATAGCAGAGGAATTAGTGAACATTTTCAGCGTATGGGATTCCAAAAACCATTCTAACTGATAGAGGCACTAATTTTTGTTCAGGTTGTTACAAAAATTATACCAAGCTTTAGGCATTAAAGCGGTTTCCACCCTCCTACCATCCACAAACAGATGGGTTAGTTGAGAGTTTAACCAAACTCTAAAAAGAATACTCAGGAAATACGTGACAGAGGAAGGTAATAAATGGGGCGTTTATCTACCCTATTTGATGTTTGCATATAGGAAGTGCCACAAGCCTCGGCGGGGTTCTCTCATTCGAAGTTACTGTAGCCACTTACCTAAGAGTCCCATTGGACATTATTAAAGAAGAATGGGAAGACAGGAAGGGAAACATAAGATAGAAGCTTTAGAATATTGGCAACAACTGAGGAAGGTTAATAACCTACATAAAGAAAGCACATCAAAATAATTTACAACAAACTAAACAAAAAGAATACTATGACAAAGGAACAAGGCTCAAAGAGTTCACTGCAGGTGATAAGGTTCTACTTTTATTACCCTCCTCTGAGAATAAGTTACTTATGAAATGGCAAGGGCCATATCAGATAGTGGAACGTAAAGGCCCAGTAACTTATTTGGTGGCTTGTCCTGAAAGGAAGAATAAAAATAAAGTATATCATGTCAACTTGCTAAAACCCTGGGTGGACCGAACTTCTCTCTCCTGTAACTATGTCAGCCCTGAAACATCTGAATTTGAATCTGAATTAGACATAGCTTATAAAAGGTTAGAGGGTTCGAGTAACCTCTCAGAGGTGCAAATTAACCCACATTTAACTACCCAACAAACATATACATTACAAAGTATGTTAGAGCCCTATAGAACACTATTTACAAGTTTACCCGGAAAAATTACACATGCAGTACATCATATTGTGGTATCTGAAGACACCCCTATTAGGCAAAAAGCGTACAGAATCCCTGAGAAACTAAGGGAAGAAGTAGTACAAGAGATCAAAAAGATGCAGGACCTGGGGATTATAGAACCATCACATAGTGAATGGACTTTTCCTATGGTGATAGTGGAGAAAAAAGAAGGTGGAATTAGGCTTTGTTTAGATTTGACGTCTAAATGCCATATCCAAATTTGATTGTTACCCAATGCCCCGGATTGATGACATCATAGATCGCCTGTGGGCAGCCCGTTATATCAGCACCTTAGACTTAACAAAGGGATACTGGCAGATTCCTCTAGATCCAAAGGATAAAGAAAAAACAGCTTTCAGTACACCAATTGGCCTATACCACTTCACAGTGATGCCATTTGGCCTGCATGGGGGCGCCCGCTACATTCCAATGGGTAATGGATAATATTCTGCAACCTCATACAGAGTATAGTGCGGCCTATCTGGATGATGTTGTGGTTTTTAGTCCTTCATGGGAAGAACATCTACAGCATCTCCAGGCTATATTATGTACCCTGTCAGAAGCCGGGTTGACACTAAATCCCCCTAAATGTTCATTGGCAATGCAGGAAACCAGGTATTTAGGTTTCCAAATTGGAAATGGGCTGGTAAAGGCAGAAATCTCAAAGATAGAAGCAGTAGCCAATACCCCCCAGCCAAGGACAAAAACAGATGCAAGGTCCTTTTTAGGACTAGTTGGCTACTACAGACGATTCATTCCTGACTGTTCCACAATAGCAGGACCTCTAACCGACCTCTTAAAGAAATGTAAGCCAGATAAGGTAAACTGGACACCGGAATGTGAAGAAGCATTCAGCAAACTAAAGGCTTGGGTATGTTCTTCACCAGTCCTACACTCTCCTGACTTTAACCAGCCATTTATAGTACAAACAGGCAGCGTCCAATTATGGTATGGGAAGTGCTTACTCAATTAATACAGGAGAAGAGCATCCAGTCATATTTATAAGTCGGAAGTTACATGAGAGAAAACATTATTCAGTTATTGAAAAGGAGTGTCTGGCAATCAAGTGGTCAATAGAAGCTTTACGCTTTTATTTATGGGAGTGAGAATTTGAGTCATGGGTAGACCACAACCCTCTATGTTGGCTTCATGTGATGAAAGATAAAAACCCTCGTATAATGCGATGGTACTTAGCAATGCAACCCTACAGGTTTACGATAAAATATAGAAAAGGTTCAGAGCATAAGAATGCCGACTTTCTATCTAGATATGGAGTAGAAACTGTACCTACCTATCTTCAGGCCTCGGGGTAAAAGAAAGGTAGTGATTATTAAAAGAAATAAGTATTTTGAAAGTATCTATAATAGATAGTTTTTTTTTTTTGGGACCCTGAGGTGGAGCCTTGGTGAGGGTGGGCTATGGCTCCATCTCTTGAGTAGAGATCTGAAGATAGGTATAGTAGTAGCTGTTGTAAACCAAACATAATTTGTTTGGTTTTGGGTGGGAAGGAATGTAAAGAGAGCAAGCCGAAGATCCATCTGCCCCCCATTGGGTTTCCTTAATTCAAATGCTGCAGGACATTCAGAGGGACTCCAAGATGTACACTGTGTCCTGTTTTATGTTGTATGTTGTGTTTGTTGGCTGGCCAACCACAATCTGTATTTATTTTTATGTCTTCTGTTGTGTGTGATTCCCCTTGTGTAAATCATGGATCTCCTTCATAACTCTAGCAGTCTTAAGTTATGGAAACTAAGTGTGAAGCAGAAATGTATTTAAAAATAAAAGAAAATACTGGCTTGTAACTAAGTCTTCAATTAATTAGTTTAAAGCCTCTTTGGAAAGCAGGCATTGCGACAGTCTTGGGCGTTTTAAAGTCTGCTCAAAGCGCTGCACTATCATAGAGATGAAAAAAGCTCTGGAAGCAGCCTTTAATTTAATAAGGGTGTCCGTCTGCATTATAGACAGAACGGAGGAATAGAAACAAAATACAAGTGGAGTAAAGCCTTCCTTTTTATGGGAGATACAGAGAAGTCAGACTGCTGCTGTTTAAATTCATTCTGAGCTCTGCCTTTGTTGTTTAGTTAGCAGTCTGTGAAAACTGTTTAAACCGCCTGAAAAGTACTGGTTTGGGCACAATATTCCTATCGCTAGTGCTGCCATTTAATTAAAGTAAATTCTCCACAAGGCACAGAAGGAGTTCCCCCTTAAAAAGCACTACTGAAAGAGAGTATTGGTAATGTGAGTAAACTTTGTTTGTGTGCCTCTGCTTCTTGCTGAAAACACTCACATTACCAACACCTCTAGGAAGAAATATGTTTGGCTGTACTAAAAATAATTAAGTAACACTTGACTTACCTGTATAAGGCAACTTAAATTATACCAAGGTAGTTTTCGTTTTAAAGTTTCTGTGTAGCCAAAATGCTGCTGTTTCAGAAGCTCCTGCTTCATTGTTCCCTATGGACCGGCCCTTCAGTTTCCCTGTTTTATCCCTTACAAGAGGAACTTCCCTTCTGTGAAAGTTAAAATATTGAGACAGCTCATAAAATTTGTTTTGAATGTCAAAATGTTTTGGAATGTTACTTTATGTTTAAATAAAATAAGATATTTTATTTTGAGAAAGATTGGATAAAATTTTAAAACTGGAGTAACGAGGTCACATGTCTGTAGAAACTGCTATATAAGCAGAACTACTTAGGAAGCTAGCAGTGTAAGGGAGGTGTGAATCTGTTAACACCCAGTCCTGAGATGGTCAGTACTACCTCTGATATGTAAACTATGGATTTTTTGGCTTGGTTTATTATTTTGTAGTTTCCAGTCTGCTCTAGGTAATAAATTTTTAAGTTTATTCTGCTAATTTTTGTCGGAGCACTTTGTTTATCCCACACCATTTCACAGTCTCACTGGACCCGCAGTGTCCATTGAGGGATTCTCATGTGCAGCCTGGCCAAGGGAACCATAGCAATGGCTGCGGCCTTGAGACCCAAAAGCCTCAGGAACTCCCTCACTGGAACATGGCGATTGGAGAAAAGAAAGCAGGCTTGAGCTGTCACGCACTTCACTCTGTTGAAGAGTAAAAAGGCCTTGCTCTGAAGCATGTCCAGCACCACCCCTATGTAAAGAAGGCGCTGGCTGGCAGGGGGTGAGGAATGATTTTGGCAGAATGATGGTATTGCCCAAAGCCTGGAAGAGACTGCAGATACTCGCAAGGTCTGTAGCAGTCATTCCCTGGACAGGGCTGCCAAGTCAGTTGTCTAAGTAGGGAAAGCCATAAAAACCTTGATACATGAAGGCCGCGCCACCACCGCCAGGCACTTTGTAAAAACCCTTGGGGCTGAGGACAGGCCAAAGGGCAGAGCTCAAACTGGTAATGCTGTCCCAGAAAATGGAAACAAAGGAAGTGCTGGTGGAATGCAAAAACCTTGATGTGCAGCTAAGCATCCTGCATATCCAAAGAGCAGAGCCAGTCCCCCTTAGTGAAGCAGGGGCAGCAGTCACTGAAGGCTGACCATCCGGAATGGTTTGTACTTTGTGTACCGGTTGAGGTTGCTGAAGTCCAGGATGGGCTGGAGATCCCCTGTCTGCTTGGGGACCAGGAAGAAGTGGGAGTAGAACCCTCTTCCTTGTTGTGACCAGAGAATGGACCCTATAGCCTTCTTTTGCAGCCCATATGAGGGGGACATGGCCTGGAGGATGTGCGGATGGACCTGGGGGATTTTCTGGAGGCCACTCCAGAAACTCTAGAGTGTGGCCATGCTCAGTGAGCTGCAGCACTCTGTTGTCTGTAATGTCGGAGGAAAAATTACCTTGACCACGCTTCCTGAAATCCTTTGGGGTGTCTGAGCCCAGACTGGGCTGTGTTTGCTCCTCTGGTGGCCTGGGGAAGGGGTCCAGGTTGGGTGCAGGAAGGGCAGCACCTGTCTTGCATTTGCCCTGGGCCTTGGGAGGGGTGGGGCTGTCTACAGGAGGAGTGGCAAAGAGGGCCCTGTGACCCAATTTTGGCTGGGTGTGGTACATGGAGTGGACAGACTTCAAGGCCTGCCCGGAAAGTTGGAGCTCAGCGATAATGTCTTGAACATCTCCCCAAACAGCTTGGGACCCCAAAGGGAGCATCCGTAATGCTAGATTGGACATCTGAAGCAAAGCCGAAACTCTGAGCAAAGCATGGCGCCTCAATACTATACCTGTCAGCCCTCCGACACAAGCATCCACGGCATCATAAGCCGCCTGAGGATGTGGGTGCTGGCGTCTGACCCAGTCTTCAGGGCCTGAAGGGTTTGCTGCTTTGAGGGATAGTCTGGCATGGCCATGACTGCCTCCTGGCCTAGGTCCCACAAGAGGTTTCGATTTGACCATATGGGTCAAGTAGTTAAGGGCCCAGATAGCTAGGGGTGGCAGATGCGAAGGCATGCTTGCCTACTTGGTCTAGCTGCTGAGATTCTCTGGAGAGAGGGCACTGAGGTGCTTGACCTCTTGATGCAGTCTCGGGCCATTTAGGATGACAGAATCCACTTTTGGGTGCTCATCAAAATAGGTTTACCAGCTGGAGCATGATAAAGCCGGTGAGCCTTTTAGAAACCACTAGAACCATGTGAGGGTGGTGCCAGGTGGCCTTGGTAAAGTTAACCTAAAACTCAATGTATGGGGGGGGACTACCAATGGGGAGCATCACGTTGATGAAGGTAGATTGCCAGGCAGTGATACTCTGGGTCCTGTACCTCAGTCTCCCACGCCATAGTGGTTTGGATATGCCTCATGATATCCATAAATGTGGAGTCATCAGGAGGTGCTTTGGGGACATTACTGGGCTCTTCTTCATCTCTGAGGGATCTTCCAAAGTGGAGGAACACTCAGAACTGTCACCATCATTGGTGGCCGAGTTGTCGTCCCCAATGTCGAAGGGCTGGCGTTCAACTGGGTGAGCAGAGGTGCCCACATCAGTAGGGCTCCTGGGAGTATGAGGAGCAGTCAGGCCTGGGCAGGCTGGGGTTGGTGGTAGGGGGGTCCCTGTGTGGGCCTTGAGTGTGCATCTGGAACAACCCGCTGGGAGACCTGCGAATATATGAAGGCCCATAGTGCTAAGATCAAGCTAGGGTAGTCCACAGGCACTGGCGCTGGTCCCCCTGGGTGCAGGACAGTTACAGACCGACTGGGGTCTTACAGGTGCAGGGTCTGGATATGCCAACACTGGTTCTCCAGACGTTGGATAGCAGTAGGCAGGCGTTAGACCTCCAGATGTTGGAGCCGGATATCCAGGCTGCAGCCCCACAGGAGCTGGAGGCAGCACAGGTGCTCATCCCCCTGGAAGCAGAAGTGGGAGGACTGGTGCAGGTCACCCAGACGTTGGAAGCAGCAGGGCCAGCGAACGGCCCACGGGCTGGGGGAGTACAGGTGCAGACCCAGAGGGTGTTGGTCTAGGTGACGCCGGAGGGGGATCCACAGGTGCCGGTGTAGGAGAGGCTGGTGCCGGAGAGGAGGGCCCCACTGGTGAAGGCTGAGGGGAGACAAGACATTGGGAGGCTCCGATGCTCTGCAGTACCTGCCCCTGTGAAAGAGGGACAGGACCGACGGAGGTCCTGGAGGTCGATACTGGCATCGGGGGCGCGGGTGACTGGGCAGCAGATACAGAACTGGTGCTAACAACCCACGCTGGCTGGAGGAGCTCCGGCCAAGCCACCTGCAGAGAAGCCTGCAAAAAACAAGGGATGAAAAAGCAGGCTGGGGGGCAGGATAAGGGAGATCCTACTCTGAGGGGCCGCCACCCGTAACAGAGATCTGAGCGGGTGGCGGGGCCGCCAGCAGCCCTAAAGGGGTAAGGGCGTACAGGGCTAAGGAGATTGACTCCCCCCAAGGGAGGAAGACCCTAATGTGGTCAGAGGAGCCTTATACGGAGACCGTGAATGGGAGGCAGATCAGGGTTGGTCTTTGTCCTGATGTTTGTGCTTCCCAAAGATTAGTCCTTGATTTGGATGAAGAAGAGCCTGAGGACTGGGCTGGGAGGCAGAAGAGCTCCATTCCATCAGGGTGACCTTCTACTGGAGGAGATGACTTTCCAGGGTCTTCTGGTGGCTGGGTTAAACTTCGGCAGACCCACAAGCAGGCTTGCACGTCATGGTCTGGCTCTAGGCAGAAGAGGCAAGCAGAGTGGCCGTCCTTGTCTGGGATCCGTTTATTGCAGGCACACTTTGTGGAGCAGTCTGAAGAATAAGAAGAAGGTTTAGAAGAAATAAACGTTTAAACAGAATACCGTAAAATTTCATTTTACTGTATAAATGAGAAAATAATAAAGCATAGTAAACGCTGGAAAATGGCAGTCGACTGTCATTGCAGCAGTGTCAGTGGTCTGACGTGCACTGGTCAGCGGAAAAGAACTGAGGAGGGTGTGGGGGCCACCCACTGTATATAGGATACGCTGATGTCTGATGCTGATGCTGGAGGTGGGCAGCCAGATCTGGTAGACTGCTAGCTAGAAAAGTTTCCGTGTGGTCCTAGCGCCTGATGGCTTAGTCCTACTGGTGATGACCTGCTGCAAGAGATACCCTCAACGTAAGTTCACCATGTTCCTTGGGAAGTACCTGGTGCAGCAGGACCTCCACTGTTTCAAGGTAACCCTCGTGTACTCCGTGAAAGGCTGAAGCGAAAGTTCACTCACGGGGCTGAAAATAAATAAATATTAGTGTCGTAAGTTGTTAAACACAATGATTTTCTGTTTTCAAAATAGCCAATTCTGGCAAAATCTTAGAGCACTGTTTAGGTGCTTTAGGCATACCCTACTGGAAGATTACATCCACAGGACTAAATGGTCCATTTTGAATAATTTTTTTCTTAGTTTTGTAGGGAAGAGTTGTAAATTCCATTGGATCCTTTCCACTTCTTGAATATTTTATAATTTTATTTATTTATTGAGATCTTGGAAAGAAAATACCATGAACTAAAACTCGTTTAGAAAGGTTCTCGTCAGAAATAAGACATATATTGTATAACACTGTTGGTATAACAAATTGGAACATGTACCAAACATTACATGAAGTACAAAAACAGTGGGTGAGTATGTAGTCAGTGGGTAACTGGGCTAATGCTAACTAAGAATACAATAGTTTGTGGCCCATACCGGCAATAGGCAAGATAGAGGTAGTTGTGGACAGAGGGGTAGGGGAGAAAATTTAACAAAAAATTAAGGTAGGGAACCAGAAATGGGGATGATATGAAGCCAGGCAGAAAAGCAGCTGATACAAGGGGAGGCAGATGGGGGGAGCCGAGGAACAGCTCAAGCAAGCCTTGTCGATGTACGAGTTAAGATAGGGGTGTGGGTCAGTGGGTAGGGGTTAGCTACGCAGTAGAAAGGGTAGTCCTTGAGAGAGAGGGAATGATCTAGGGAAGGGGAGAAGCTCCACAGAGAATAAGATGGGACAAGCACTTGGAGTCATTGTGTAAGTGCCGGGAGTGTGCCAGGGTCAGTCAGAGCGGGCAGAGGAGAGAGTTAGGGACCTCAATTGCACTTAGTGTTTTAGGTCATCAGATGAGCCCTCAGGTTAGAGCTTAGTACAGATCTGTAGATCAGAGCTTGGAGAGCTCAGTCATTTGGGGGCTCTATATCCAAAGGATCACTGGCCTTGTGAGGTCCGACAGAAGGGCACTTTTAGAGACAGATTACTGGCTCTTCTGGTGTTCCTGACGTCGTTCAAGTGGAGGAGGTAGAGTATCCCTGGGGTAGTGTGGCCAAGAGTGGTCTTCTTGACAAGTAGGCAGACTTGGTTCTTGATCGTATTTTCTATGTTGAGCCATCCAGTCCGGGAGTAGAACTCACAAGAATGTGTTAGGCGGTGAGCTCCTAAGATAAGCCTACAGGCTTTAAGAGCTGTTTTGATTCTTTGTAGAGTTGTATCAGTAGCTGCCCCATATACTACCAGCCCATAGCTGATAAAAGACAGTACTGAACTTGATACAGTGAGTCGAAGGGCTTCTTCAGTTAGGCAGAGCTTGTTTGTACAGTAGGCTGATCCTGGGGTTGACAGCCTTTGCAATCGGATCAATGTGGTGCGTGAAAGAGTGTGAGCAATCTAGGGTGACCCTGAGGTATTGGAAGGTATGGACCATTTCCAGAGCTTCACCCTGATGGTTGTGAATTTTTAGCTGATAGGATCTGTCTGTTTTGTGGTGTGGCAAAGAGCATAGTCTTTGTCTATTTGTAGTTCAGAAAAAGCTTGTGGTTTTGGAACCATGACTCCACAGCCGAGAAGCTAGACTGCATTTGTTGCTCAAGGGTGACAGGGTTGGCCTGACTTGAGAACAGCACAGCATTGTCTGCGTACAAGAGGACTTGGCTTGGACAGGTCATTGGAAGATTATTTAAAAATAAGCTGGAAAGTGGGGGGCCCAAGATTGAGCCTTGGGGTACACCAGTTGTGACATTGCAAGGATCAGAGTGGGTATCTAGGATTTTTACTTGCTGTGTACGATCCATGAGGTAACTCTGGAACCATTCCACTGATGCAGGTGAGAGGCCAGTGGATGACCGTTGATATAAGAGCACAGTTACGATTGACTGTGTCTAAGGCCTTTGGTTCTTGGTTCCTGTTGTGAATGTTTCTCCTCGTACCACTCCTGTGCTCCGGCGTTTGTGATGTATTAGTTTGTAGAGTGCAAGGCGTGCTCCATTGATTTCAATGGGAGACGGCTTTTAGTTATGTATTTTTGTAGTATAGTGGATCACTGGGTTCAAATCAAAGCTCAACTAACAAAGGTCTTGTTTATTGAGCTGTGGCTTTGATTTGACCCCAGTGACCCACTAAACTATAAAAATACATAACTGAAAACTGTCTCCCATTAAATCAATGAAGCGTACCCCCATGTGGTACAAACTAATACATCGCAAAACTTTGGATCACGGGCGCGGCACAAGGGAGAAGCATTTACCAGTAAGAACCAGGATGAGGACGGGATCCAGTGATTGAAAGGAATTTACGATCCTGTCCCCTACAAAAACTAAGATCATTACGCAAAATGGAGCGTCTAAGCCTTCCATTGTGGGGGGGGGGTATGAGGGTTGTTTTAAGAATGAGCTCTTTAAAATCAAATTTTTCTTCCCCCATCTAATGCCGGCCTGCAGGGGCAGGGTGCCCAACTGTGATGCAGACTACCCGGGTTCGGGAATGGATCTGGGAACGTCAGAGGGCCAGCCAGGGGGAGAAGGATTGAGCATCCCAGGGACTGCTCTCCGGGAAGGAGGGGGGACCCCTAGAGGAGGCTGGGGGTACCCCTGGGTCAGCACCAGTACTTGTGGGGGCGGAGCGGATGCAGGACGTCATTGCACATCCCTGGCCCTGGGGGTAAAATCAACAAAAAAATTGCAGCCGCCTTCCATGAAGCCCACTCTCCCTGGCTCCGCTTGCACTCTGCGGCACTTCTGGGATCCGACCTATCCTGTCATCCGCCATGGCTGGTAAGGGCTCCGTGCCCTGCCTTATGTTGGGGGGGGGGGGAGCCAAGGAGGCACTACAGGTAGGCTTTCCTGCCAGCATCCTTCTCCGCTGACGGAACTCCTGCTGGTGTGGTGGCCCGCCTGGAGGCAATCCAGGGGTATCGGGGACCCGGGGAAGGTAAGTCCATGGAGTGTGAAGCAGTAGCCAAGGGTGGGCAGGGGTCGAGAGACTAGGCAGGCTTCAACAAAAATAAGAAAAAAAAATCTGTATTTTTCCATCTTCCCCCATATTGAGGGAAAATTAGCATTTATTTTACTGTACAAAGAGCTGGCTCAAAATGCAGAAGTTTGCACAAAACACTGGTGCAGAGTGGGGGATATTTGCATGTCAAAGTGGTGCAAATGGAGTTTTTCATGAAAAATTGACTCCAAGTGCTGATTTAAAAATGACAGATTTCATTTTTCTCCTGTGTTTTTCGTTGAGACGTGAAAATCATTGGCCCTACACATGCCTATCCCAAGCTGTTTTAAACCTACCAACTTAGTTGACAATGATCATGCCCTTGGGTAGTTTGCTCCATTTATCTTCTGCCATTTCATTGAAAGTGTTTACGCACATCTGTTTTAAACCATCCCTCTGTCTGGTTTAGTGAGATCCCTTTAGTACCTATATTTTCACTTAATAAAAATATGACCTTTTAGTCGACTTCGCTTATCCTATGAAGATGCTTTTGTGTTTGTGTCATGTCTCCTCTTTCCCTCCTTTTCTCAAGAACGTACATGTCCAAGTGAGGACTCCAGACTCTTGCAAATTATTCTAGTTTGTATTTTATTTTTACATACTGTAGCATTTATCTCTGTCTTTTTCTTTATTCCCTGTAATGTTTTTTACACTTGGCTGTTAAATGTTTTTGATGGCTGTACTACTGTCAGTATGCCTATTTCTGTATGGTTCTACCAGTACTATGCCTCTTTTGTACTCTCCTGAGTAGTAATTGTAAATAGGCATACAGTTGTCTAATGTACTTAATTGGTAAGTAAAATGAATACATAAATAAACAGAACTGGCTGAGTCCTTACTCAACTGGACCAAAAGAACTGGCACTTCTACTTGCTCTTCATACAGTAGGATATTGCGCTCCTTCTGTTCGCTCTTCTACAGGGTAGGTGTGTTTAAATAAGCAGTACTGCAGTCTACAGTGTATGATTATGGGTCAATAATTACACACCTTTTTAAGGGTGTTGTTCAGCGCACGTGCCTTTAGAACACCCAAGGGACGTATGTGACTATCTCCCACACTGTTAAAACGGTAAAATTTGACTTCATAACCGAATAAACAGAGCGTCTGTCATTGTTTGGGGGAATTTTTCTACAGCTGTTGTTATAAGTGGAATAAAGCAGTCTAGAGTGTGTGATTACACTCAGTAAAGTAGTTCCCATGAAACCAGCTTAAAGGAAATGCAAAGATTAGCACATGGGCTTTATAGTCCATTAATTTAGAGCAGCTGTCACTTGGAGCATGAATTTAGTTTTTTTTTTTTTTAATTTTCTTCAAAGCCCATTTCAGGAGGGAGGGATTGTAAGTAGGGCTGACTAGACAGACACCCAACCTTTCCACTTCCCGGCAACTCTTCCGTGCTCAGACATTTTATGACATCTAACCAGGGACAGCGTGATGATGATACACCTCATTGTAATCTAGGGGAGCATTTTCAGAACTTTTTTTTTTTTTAATATGTTAAAGCAATGTTTTATGTAAATGAAAGCAGTCGCTCAATAGAATCCAAATTAGTTGAGTGGTGACTTTCATTTACATAACATATTGCTTTAACACATAGAAATGTTTTGAAAATCTCCAAATCCCGCCACCATTGCCAACAAGGGTCATGTCTCCACATACTCCCTGGTTAGATGTAATAAAATGTCTGAGCACCGGGGTGGGGGTGGCCAGTGGACCGGGAAGTGGAGGGTAGGCGCAATTTACGATCCCTTCCTTCACAAAATGGACTTTGGAAAAATGTCAGTTTATACTCAGTGACTAGCTCTGCACTAAAGTAATGGGCTATAAAGCTCATAAGCAGTTAAAGTTTTAAATTTACTTTAAATAGTTTTAAAATACTAAAAAATTAGTTTATTTTTAGTCAGCTTAGTCTAATTACTGCAGCCACAGGAAGCAGCTCATATAGGAATTTTTTAATGTTATTTTTTGTTGTGTATTTATTTTAAACCGAAAACAGTAACATGGAGCACCATTCAGGGAGATAATGCAGTTTCTGTCTCCTTGTCCAAACACTGAGGACCACTCAGGGAGATATGTGATTTCTATATCCTTGCCCTCTCCCTATCTCAGAGGCAGCCACTGCAAGCAATCCATGGAGTTTTCTTGTTGTTGTTGTTCTTGTTCTTGTTCTTGTTGTTGTATTTTAACAGAAAACTTGCTATAAATGTTGCCCCCTCGAGTATTCCCGGTTGCCTGAAGCTGCAGCGAGCACACATTACAACAGGGTGCCTAAGCGCTATTAACTTGGAATTTTCAAGTAATATCAGGTAAATATGTTTTTGGATAGTTGGCAGTGAGCTGAACATTGTAATATTACTCCTATTTAAAAATGACCAATTAACTAAGTTTATTTACTCTATGACAATAAAGCTGTGTCTCTGGGTATGCGCCTGAGTGTTGGATGAGTGAAATAATACTAATGGGCAGTGTCAGTGGCTCAGCAGGTAGCACACTCGCCTCTGAGGCTGGGAGATCAGAGGGCTGTTTGCCATCTGTGGGAATTGAACCCACAGCCGTCTGAGGGGTGTCAGAGGGCTGTGGGTTCAATTCCTACACCTGACACTTGGGTTAATATCCCAGTACTTACACTGTAGTGCAGCATGGGGGGGTGCTGCACTTCTGAGGTGCCGTCTTTCGGATGAGACATTAAACCGAGGTGCCATCTGCCTGTTCTGGTGGTAGTTCAGGTGGATGTTAAAGATCCCATGGCACGTCTCAAAGAGTAGGGGAATTGTTTATTAAGAAAAAAAAAAACGTAATTGTAAGACATAAAAAACTTAAAAGGAAAAAACAACATAAACCATCAAAGCGCATCTTTTTTTTTTTCCATAGCAGTGAAAAAGTTAATAAACATTTCACGAGACAGAATATACAGTATTTTCTATTGAACTGCTTTCCAAAAAGGTGCAACCCTCAACAATATATCCCTAAACCCTGTTGTTTAACTTAAATCCAAGCAATGTGTTTCCAAAACCCTCAAAATGTTTGAGTTTCTAATCTTTCTAAATCCATCTGTTTCAGGATTGCCATTTCAGTATGTGTAAGTAGTACTGATGTTAAAGTATGGGTGTGCTGTAATGAAAACTGGCATCTTGCCTGCCACATGTAGAACTTTATGCTGGCAAAAATAATGTTTAGGGTACTAGGGTGATACCGAGATTAAAAAAACAGAGTAGTCTCCTAGTACCAGGCTTTCATATGTGATGGATCTCATGGGACCCCATTTCCATGTGGCCACTAAATCAGCCCAAAACTATGTGGCATAGCGACAAGAAATGAGAAAATGCTCTAGTGTTTCTTCTATACCTTCACACTCTGGTCTGAGACATTGTCTTTCTGCCATTGGTTTGTGTTTTTAAGTTACCTTTTACCCCTAATCTCCCGTGACAACTAAGCTATACATCGACCCACATCCTGAGGGGTATTCTTTTATCATTTAGAACCTTCAAGGCTAAGTGTGTTTTTGTAGGTAAGCATTTTGGAAAGTCCACTTGAACTAGGAAATTCCTTTCCATTACATCCATATACAGTGCTTCCTATTGAGCCCTTGTACTTTTCTTTAGAAATACCCAATGTTCTCAGTTTGCGGCAGCCATATGTATGAAGGAAGGTTCTCCTGAGTTCGCCTTTATTATTAGGCCTCATTTTCCCACTTTTGTAAAAAAATAATCTTTTACTAAATATAATGTCCAACCATCCCAGGGGTGCGTCTTATAATTCTCTTCTTCCCTGAGGGTAGCTTTAAAAAAGGAAAACTAGAATACCAGGGGGTTGATCATTCCTAGCTCCCCTTTGTTCGGCTTTAAATACATAAAATCTCTCTTCAAAGGATTTAAACAGCTCCCCCAGAGCATCTGGAAACAGTTGCTTAATAACCTTGTCTCATAAATTTTTGGTAGAGGAAAAATAGCACTGAAATACAAAAAATCAGGAGAATGAATTTCTTTACAATCATTACCCTCTTGTTTTGAAAATGACCATGTTTTCCATACTTGTACCTTTTGTTCCCCATTTGTTTTATTTATCCAATTTAAGTCTGCCAAAGCCCCATTTCCAAAAATGCATCCTAGCATTTTAAGTGTTATTAGTTATTTTTGTCTGTCCTATATTTTTCATAAGGTCCTTCCCCAAAAAAATCCCTGAGCTTTTCCTTTGATTAATTTTAGAACCTGCTAAATTATTAAATCCCTCCATAGTTTTAAGTGCAGCAGTTCCTGAACTTTTGTTTTTCCTTGGAAGACACATACCGTCCGCATATACTGACACTTTTTTTGGGTTCTAGCTCAATAGAAGGCATTAGACCTTGGATGTCTGGTTGATTCAGAATTTCACTAATTATTGGGACTAAGACAGAGGTCTATAGTAAAGGGCTAATTGGGCACCTCTGTCTTACTCCTCTTCTAAACTGTAAACTTTTCCCAACTAAACCATTTACCACAGGATACATTGCTGCCTGTTTGTATAAGGTTTGTATCCCTGTCCTAAATTTTAAAGAAAATCCATATTCCTGCAGTACCTGATATAAAAAAAATCATGGGATACTCTGTTGAACGCTTTAGCTTGATCTATGGATAATAAATACCGTTAGCTTATTCATTTGACTGCATTCGCAAACATTCCGTAAAAGTGTTAAATTCTGTTGAATATTTCTGCCAGGGATTGAGCAAGTTTATACCGGGTGGATCAATAAATTTGCTATTATTTAAAGTCTGTGGCATAAAATTGCTGAAAGAATTTTATAGTGAGTATTGAGTAAGCTATTTATCAATATTTTGTTCTCTTTTTATATAAAAATAAAATTAAAGCTGCTGAGAAATCCTTGGGTGTGTTTCCTGTTTCCAAAATTTCATTGTAAACATGGGTTAGTATGTTACTTAAGTTTTCATGTAAAAGTTTATATAATTCATTGATTAGTCCACCTTCTCCAGGTGATATCCCTGCCTTAAATGAGAAATTTCTATTTTAACTCCCTCTACAGTTATGGGTTGTCTAACTCCAAAATTTGTGTGGGTGTTAGTTTGGGGGGAAGAAAGGTTATAAGATCCTCCCATTTAACTTTCAGTTGAAAAGCTTGGCCATGTTGTTAGTTTACAGTACACTGGACTATATCTAACAGCTCTACATCTGTTTTTTCAAATTACCATTTTTGTCTAATAAACCTTCCATCATTTTCCTATCTAGAACTTGTTTTTGCACGCTGAATAGGGGTCTGAGTAAGGTGTCTTTTTTTTTTTAAACCATAGTTCAGCTCTGCTTTAATGTCACTAGCTCTAATGCACTGATACTGTTTCATCTGAGATTTAAATTTGTTCTAGCTGGTCTTTTATTCGTACATCAGAGGCATTTGGAAGCAACATTGATTTATAGTATTGGATTCTGTGGCCTAAGTATGAGAGGTAGTCCTCCACCTGGGTTTTCCTCCCTAGATTTAAAAAGGAATTTTTAATTTCTGTTTTTGTGTCCATCCACCATTCTGTCCAGGTATCGTACATCCCAGCTACTGACTTTCTGTTTTGTAAAACCCCGATCAAGTTTGTTTGAAATTTTTTGTTCCAATAGTGCAGGATTAAGTTTCCACCTGGAAATTACTGCAGGAAGTCTTGGAGGTATACCAGACAGATTTAAACAACATTTTAGCACCAAATGGTCTGAAAATTCACAGTAATTCAAAGAAAATTTGGCTGGAAATAAGTTTTTTGATATGAAGAAATAATCTATTCTGGTGACATAACTACTTTTCCTATAAGTGGACCACTGGTTCTTGATGCAATTCTCTATATGTGTCTTTTAAAGAAGCTTTATTTAAGAGTTCTTTTAAGGCATGTGTATCACAGTAAACCTTCTTTTGCACCTGGTCTCTAATTTTTAGGTCTAGGTTGCAGTTAAAATCCCCTCCCCAGATTATTTGCCTAGGAGTAAACAAATAAGGTTCTATTTCATGAAACAGGTCTACTCTAGTCATTTTAGCTTGTGGGGCATATATATTTATTAAACACAAAGAACACCCTTTTTATATGCAGTGTAATAGAAGGGCCCTCCCAGGACAATATCCACCAGTCTTGTCACTTGAACCTGTGTGTTGCAGAAAAGAATCCCAACCCCGTCTGCAGCATCTGCTCCAAAGGACCAAAAGAATAGTCCACCCACCCATAGTTTTTTTGTTTGTTCAATGTCTTGTAAGGAAGTGAATCTAGTTTCCTGCAACATGAATATATCTGCAGCTAAGGTTTTACAAAAGTGAAAAAATCCCATTCTTTTTTTTTTTTTTTATAATTCTTAATACTGCAGGTATTGATTGAAACTAGATTCAAGGATGCCATGCACAAAGTTTGTCTTTTTTTTTTTTTCAGCATTTAACATTTTGTCGCCCGCTGCGGCACTCTCCGGCTTGGGCATCCAGCTGCTGGCTCTGCCCGCCCGGAAAACTGGGTAGCTCAAACTGCACCCAGGAGGATCCGGGATGGCCGTCATGCCATCTCGTTGGAGGGCTCCCCTCAGCCTCAGGCAGCCAGGACAGCCCCGGACCCTCCCCGACAGATTCTGCCAAAGTCCTCCAGGCGGCTAGGAGCGCGGCCATTTTTCCTCCTAACTGGTCCCTCGGAACGTGGACATGCAGTGACGTCCAGACACAGTGTGCAGATGTCCGCCATGTTTCCCTTCCAGTATCCCCCACTCCAGTAGTGCCCCCGGGTGTCCCCAGGGGCCGCTACAGCACAGTGAGATTCCCCAACCCACCCCAGGACCAGAAGAGCAGTCTACGGATGCTCAATATTAGTCCTCCCCTGCCGACCCCGGCTCGTTCACGAACCTGGGTTGCCGGCGTGGTGCGAGGTGTGGTGTCCAGCGCCTCAACCCTCGGTGCCACTGGCCCAGCTTTTCCGACCTTTCTTTTTCTTTACTTCTAACAGTTCAGGTCCTCCCTCTTCCTCACACTCCATTTCTGAAGCAGCTCATGATCTGATTTAGACATCAGATTCAGAGTCACCTTCCTGCTCTTGTAGTACCTAAAAGGTGTGTCGTACAGGAATACCTGTAGTCTGGTTCAATTTTTTGGCGTTGGCCCTGGTGACCCTCTTTGAGTGTAGCATCTGAAACTCTGGAGTTTTGGGGGGCATTGTGTCTACCCCAGTCTGCTCTGTCTCTATATCATTTTCTTTCTGCATGGTGTTTTGATTTTCAGGGTTATTCCTCTGGGGCTCATTTTTTTTATAGGGGTTCGTAGGAGCAGGGCCTGCTTCCGGTGTTTCTTCTCTCTTAGGTTGGGGCCTATATCTATCCTGTGCCTGATTAATTAAGGTTTATTTATCCAGAACCCTTGTCTGTTTTGCCCTGCCCAGGAACACTGGTGGTAGGCATGTCCCTGCTCATCACAGAAGCTGCACCTGAAAACATTTCTACGTGTTCCACTGTCATGATCTAGCTCACCACATAGTGCACACTTAATTTTGTCGCATGCACTGCTCAAATGCCTTTTACTGCCACATTTGTAGCAGGCCTTCAGCTGCTCTAGGTAAAACATACTCCCAGTCTTTCCCCAGAAAAAACTGTTTGGAATATGTTGAACCTCATCTCCCAGTGTATTCAGCTTGGCTTTAAATTTCCAGCTGCCTGTCCAGATACCTTC
Source organism: Neoceratodus forsteri (assembly GCA_016271365.2). Classification (NCBI taxonomy): domain Eukaryota; kingdom Metazoa; phylum Chordata; order Ceratodontiformes; family Ceratodontidae; genus Neoceratodus; species Neoceratodus forsteri. Next base: position 768,287,557 of record CM057451.1, read on the forward strand.
CCCATCTATGATGAGTTCTGGGGCCCTAACACAGTACATTTACTCTCTTACCATCCGATAAGTCTGACTTCTGTTATAAGCAAGATCATGGAGAAAGTTAAGAATCTACTAGAGCACGAATCTATTGGGGGTAACTTGACTGATACTACACAACAGGGCTTTAGACAGGGATACTCCTGTACTACTAACTTGGTTTCCTTTTATAATCATGTCAGTACGGCATTGGATAATGGCATCCCTATGGATGTGATGCTTCTCGACTACAGTAGAGCATTCGACAAAGTCCCTCATGACATCCTACTTGACAAAATGAATGATATGGGATTCTCTTACTACATAATCAACTGGGTGGCAGGTTGGTTGAACGGAAGATATCAGCAAGTCAGAATTAATGGCTCACTTTCCCACCCACTGAGTGTGACCAGCGGGGTCCCACAGGGGTCTGTGTTGGGACCCACCCTGTTTAACATCTTTATTAGTGATCTGCAGGCTAGCCCTGAAAATGTTCTCTCAAAATTTGCTGATGACACCAAGCTGTGTGGCTCTGTTCTTACATCGACAAACAGAGAAACCATGAGGAATAACTTAAAATCCATCGAGGAATGGGCAGTTTTAAACAAAATGGCACTCAACTCAGACAAGTGTCATGTTGTACACTTTGGTAAGAACAACCCTAGGCAGACTTATTTTCTGAACAGTGTGGCCTTCATGTGTCACCATTAGAGCGTGATCTCGGGTAATCATTAATAATAAACTATCCTCTAGTGATCATTGCAGGATGATAGCTAGGAAATCTAACATGTACTCACTCGAATCCAACGTTTGTTTGTGTCTAGGACACAGGAATGCATAATCCCCTTGTACAGAGCTTATGTCAGGCCCCATCTGGACTATGGATCCCCCTGCTGGAGTCCCTACCTGGGGCAGGATGTTGACAGGGTTGAGAGGGTGCAGAGAAGAGCCACAAGAATGGTCCCTTATTTATCCGAACTTGACTACGAGGAAAGATTGAGTTACAGGGTTACACTCACTACGCACAAGACGTACTAGAGGTGACCTTCTCCTATTGTACAAAATCAAGAATTCTCAGGAGTTAATGCACCACTGTGACTTACATTTCTCTTCCAGCTGGACTTCTCCACGGTATCATAACAACCAGATATTTGTATCTAAAGCTAAAACAACAAAAAGGTTAAACTACTTTACAGTAAGAACCTCCAAACTGTGGAATCTCCTTCCACAATACTTAGTGAACAGTAGCTCTAATACAGTCTTCAAAAAGGGGCTGGATTGTTGGCTCGAGTCTAACAACTTCAAGGTATAATTATCCCACCAATGTGGTGGGGGACAATCTCGATGGGCAGTAGCCTTCTTTTGTCTGTTGAAACCAAGGAAACCAAGTAAACCAAAACTGTACATCTTCCACGTTGACACCTTTGTTTCGAAACATAATGTTAACCATTTTAAACAGAGGTTTTGTGATTGGAATTGCCCAGAAAGGTGTCCATGAAGGCGTGGTTTTACATGTCTCGTATTTTTGCCAAAATGTATCCAGTCCAGCAAAAGTCTTAAAGCTGATATCGAAGTGTCTTCTCCCTTACATTGATAAGGGCAATACATATCAGCTGCTTGAAAGTTCATTGAGTCTTTTAGACGCCTCCGGGCTACAAAAAATCTGTCTGGGTATTCTCGTAAGCCCCTCTGTATCTCAAACGAACCGCGTTTCTTCTAGGGGCTTGTTCAAGTTTATTTTGTTTAAATAAGTCAGAGAAACACGGTCCAGTTCAGAAATTATCTCTTTGTGGGGAGGGATGGGGGGGGGAACTATCAGGTAGTTCTTGCTCAGCCCCTTCCTTTCTCCCATATCATTAGCCCCATTGTGTACATTTGCCTTTCCACCCAGTTTTGCTGACCTGTGTTTGCTGTCTGTTCTCTTGCATCTTGCATGACAATCTGGTGGCTCTGGTGTGAAAGAAATCCAAGCTGAATCTGGAATCCATTTCCGTCCTGAAATGTCCAGCCAGTGCTTTCTCCTTGCTCCGCTCTGTACCGGGGAAAGCCATGTCAGCAGCACTTTGCTTCTGCATTCTTCTATGTAGAGTGTCAGCAGCCTGACTCATCCCCTCTGGCTGTGCAGGTCCCGGTGGCTGACAATCAGCTGCTTGTTGGAAATGCTGCAGTAGTGGTGGCAGGTTCTCCGTCTAAACCTGAAGCAGTCCCAGAAAATTTTTCTTGCTCAGTTTGTAGTGGTGTTGCGGTCGAGAATGTTTTAGACATTTTGCTGTAGTCTGTTTCTCCCGCTGCACAAGTTTGCACTATGCAAATCACTTCAAGCTCCTGAGACATACTTTGCTCATTAGCTTCTTCCTTAGCAGAACCTCCTCTGGAGGCATGGATAGAACCTCCAGCGTCTTGTTCTCTAGTACAAACTGCCATTCTGCAAGCGGCGACAGCAACTCCCCTACTGACAGCAATGCAGTAGGAATTTCCCAGTGTCCTGGCTAAATTTCCCTATTCACTGGAATTACCACCAGTAGCTTAATCTGGTTCAAGGTTAGTTGACACTCATCTGTGTGTGTGGGGGGGAGGGGCAGCTTCAGGTGGGGTGCTAGCTGCACACTCGAGCAGACTTGATAGACCATGTGGCCTGTTTCTGCTGGCAAGTGAAAAGTAAGTAAAAAAAAAAAAAAAAAAAAAAAAATATGGTGATATTATGGGGTTTGAATGGCTGTAAGTTGTTCAGGTGTGTAATTCTGGGTCAGTAATTACACAACTCTGAGCTTCTTTCAGCCAGTCAGATCACTAGAGATTTTCTACATTATAAACAGTATTAGAATGGATTCACAATACAAGGCAGTTATCTGATTGTTGAGTGGATAAAGTACAAGGCTGAAGCTAGCACTTTATTTTCATGAGACAGTTGGATCTCCCCACACCGAGGATGTAGAATCTACTGCATAATATTAGCTTCTGTATTGTGCTTTTTTAAAGATGTTTTGTATTTGTTTTTATACGTCTCCTGAATTAGTATGCATTGTAAGATGTCACCAGTTTCCTTTCACTGTCAAGAAAGTAACTGTTGTGAGAGTGCTGTATCATCCAATTTGTTGCTTTGCTATTCTGATTTGAGGATGGGTACACATGATGATCTGTTATCAGCCCTATCTGAAATGTCTGATTATACCTAGGGTAGGATTTTCAAAGGGTGGTGCAGGGCTTGTGTCCAGCCTTGCACCACTGCACTTAGATTCTGGCCATGCAGCAACCCCTTCTTCACAGCTGCTGCCCGATTTTACAATCTTGGGTGCAGTTGTGACAGGTTTCCACCATATATGACAGCTTGCACCAAATATTTGGCACAAGCTCCATACAAATGGCCCAGGTTTGCCGCAAGTTATACCGGAAGGTCTAACTTGTGGCAGTTGCTCTGGGGCTTGCGGTGATCTAACAGTTTTGAAAATCCTGCCCCTAGACTCCAAATTTAGGACAGTGTGAAGCCAGTGGCATTAGACTATTCCTGAACTTTATGCTAAGCAAGATATTGGATGAAATGGATGCATCTTCATGTCCTGCTTGGATTCAACCCCCCATTTGTCTGTCATAGTCCTGTGACAAAAAACACTACATACTGCACCAGCTTGCATGATTTGTGGTTTAGCAGTGTGTCACTGTGAATTTCACCATGAAATAGCTGAACAGGGGTTGAATCTTTGAGTGAATTTTAATATTTATATTTTTATTCAGTCATTCTGTGCTTCTGTACGAAAACAAGGGGTATGCAATGAAGCTAGAAGAAATGTAGGAGGTGTGTGAAGTACTACTTCACTGAAAGAGTGGTAGACACCAGGAACAGTTTTTCAGTGGAGGTGGCTAGGGGCGAAAATAGTGGTGGGCTTCAAGCATGCATGGGATAGGCACAAAGGAATCTTGGTAGGGAAGTGTGGGGGGAAGGGGGCAGCTAGAGATCGGGTAATGTCTGAGGTGACTGTATAAATGATGACAAAAAGGGGCAGACTGGGTGGGGCCAAGCTGTCCTATCTGCTGACAAATTCTGTGTTTCTTTGTTTCAAATATTCAGCAGCCGGCTTACCATACTACGCACTGGGGAAACACCGGACATCGCCCAACAACTAACGCATCGAAATCTGCCCAATGGAAAATCTTGTACACAAATGCAGCAGTCTGTGAAACAAGATCCCAGACCTGCAAACAACAATGACAGAGGCTAAACTGGACATAGTAGACATTAGCGAGATGTGGTTCACCAGTAACCACACTTAGGAGACTTCAGTGCCCGGCTATGTACTGTTCAGAAGAGACCGAGGTGCAAAAAGATGGGGGTGTAGCCCCTTATGTCAATGAAAATATAAAAGCTACAGAATTTCAGAATACACATAAGGAGCCAGAAGAACTGTGGGTCACCGTGGAAACAGGAAATGGGAGAGCCATACCAATTGGGGTTGTCTACAGGCCTCCAGACCGGGGGACATGGACGCATAACTGTTAGAAGATGTACAAAATATGACAGCTAAAGGGGAGGTTCTGATAATGGGAGACTTCAACATGCCGGATACAGATTGGTCAGTACCAACAGGAACATCCACCAGAACTAGACACACATAGTGGATTCACTGCAGGGGGAGGGCCTCAAACAACTATTACAACAACCCACAAGAGACAGGGCTATCCTAGATCTAGTACTGACCAACGGGGAAAGGATCACAGATCTCCAGGTAGAAGGTCATCTGGGGGCCAGTGACCATCACATGGTGTGGTTCAGTTTGGCCACTAGAACTAAACCATCCCATTCAAAGGCAAAAATATGGGACTTGAGTGGAACTGACTTTGATAAGATGGCCAGCAGAGTTAAACTAGCCCTGTTAAGAAGAAATACAGGTGATGGGGTACAGGCAAAGTGGGCAAGCATTAAGGATGCAATATTTGAAGCAACATCCCATTGTGTTGGGGAGAAAAGCAAGATAAAAAGGAGGAGGAAACCGCTTTGGTTCTCAAACAGTAGCAGAAAAGGTCAGAGCCAAAAGGTTGGCCTTCAGGAAATATAAGGAAACGCAGCAGGATGAAGATGGGAAGGAATACCAAACTTCCCTAAGGGAAGCAGGGAAGGCAGTAAGGCAGGCAAAGGCCCAAACCGAGGAAACACTAGCACGAACAGTAAAAGAAGGGGACAAAACTTTCTATAGATACATTAGTGAAAGGAGAAAGTCCAGAGGGGGTACTGCTAAGATCAGAGGGGATAAGGAGGAGTTTGTGGAGGAGGACCAAGGAAAAACATCTATCCTAAATAGATACTTCTGCTCAGTATTTATTGAGGAGCAGGTGGGAGGGCCCTACAGCTCAGCACCATGGACACGGGGAGGAGGTGTGACAAGTCCCTTCACAAAGAAAGGGTCCTACAAGAGCTCGCTAAGCTCAGGGTGGACAAGGCAATGGGACCTGATGGGCGTACATCCCAGGGTACTCAAAGGAGCTAACGGTGGAACTAGCAGAGCCATTATCAGAATTGTTTAGTGAATCTCTGAGCACAGGAGAGGTCCCAGAAGACTGGAGAAGGCTCATGTGATCCCGCCCACAAGAGTGGTAGCAGGGAACTACAGACCAGTCAGTCGTACCCAGCAGTGGGCAAGATTATGGAGGCATTCCTGAAGAAAGGATAGTGCAACACCTGGAATCCTTAGTAGCACAGGATCCAAGACAGCATGGGTTTACAACCGGAAGGTCCTGTCAAACTAATCTCATAGATTTCTTTGACTGGGTAACCAGAGTGGTGGACCAAGGGGGTGCAGTTGATGTCGTCTACCTTGACTTCAGCAAAGCTTTTGATATTGTTCCACATAGAACATTGATTAATAAGCTGGGTAGGCTCAGAAGTTGGTCAGCTGGGTGGCAAACTGGCTGGCGGGCAGAACACAGAGTGGTGGTAAATGGTGTACAGTCAGAAGAGATGCAAGTCACAAGTGGGGTACCTCAGGGATCAGGCCTGGGGCCAGTCCTCTTCAGTATCTTCATCAGTGACATTGCAGATGGACTGGAGGGTAAGGTATGTCTGTGTGCAGATGACACCAAGATCTGCAACAGAGTAGATGATCCAGATGGGGTGGGCAGAATGAGAAGAGATCTGGATAAACTGGCAATGTGGTCAGAAGAGTGGCAACGGGGGTTTAACGCAAAGAAGTGCAAGATCATGCACGTAGGGAAGAGAAACCCTGAAGCCACCTATAGGTTGGGAGTGGAGTTGCTGGCGATCACAAGGGAAGAAAGAGACTTGGACATCGTCATCACAGATGACCTGAAACCATCCAAACAGACCACTAAAGCAGTAGGTAAGGCTAGGGGGATGTTGCAGTGTATTAGTAGGGTTATCAGAGGTTGTAAGAGGGAGGTAATCCCTCTTTACAAGACACTGGTTAGGCCCCATCTGGAGTACTGCATGCAGTACTAGAGGCAGCACCTGCACAAGGACATTAACAAAATGGAGGCAGTCCAGAAGGGCAGCCAAAATGGTGCAGCGACTGCGTCCAGAAACGTATGAGGACAGATTAACAGAGCTCAGTATGTGTACCCTAGAGCAAAGGAGGAGAGGTGATATGATCAAACATTCAAACATCTTAGGGCATTGACAAAGTGAAAGAGTCTAACATGTTTCAATATAAGAAAAATAGCAGGAGAAGGACACAGCATGAGATTAGAGGAGGCCGATTAAGCGATAATTTGAGGAAGTTCTTTTTCAATGAAAGGGTGGTGGATATGCAGGAATGACCTACCTCAGGAAGTGGTGCATATGAATACAGTGCAGGGCTTCAAACAGGCATGGGATAGGCATAAGGGAGCAATACAGATGAGTATGAATAAATTGGCCATTGACAGTAAAGGCCTATGACACATTCATAAGGTAGAAAAAATGGGCAGACTAGATGGGCCTTGCGGTCCTTATCTACTGTCAACTCTATGTTTCTATTTTAATAATATCACCAGAGTGGATCTGGTGTGTGTGTGGTACAGTAGTACATTTTTACAAAAAAGATTTATTTGAGAGAGGGTATGTACAGCTGGAAAGTATTGCTGTGTCGACTTTGGTTGTTTTTGTCTACGTTATACATAATTCTACATGTGGACCTTCTCCTGCAGTCAGAAGGCAGAGCTTCAGTTTATGCTAGCAAACTTACAACTTGTTTTATATATGTGAAGTATTGATGCCATTACTGTGATTTTCAGTGAAATGGCAATAATGTCATCATACCTTGCATGGTAGTTGGAGGAGGGCAAAAAATGGGGAGGGACCTCTTAAAACATGTAGTATAATATCAAAAACTAGTATATTCACTGTTCTCTGCCAAATATCTGATTGCCGTGTGGAAATAAAATACTGTGCCTTTGGCCTCATACCTTGTCCGTGCCATTATTGAATTGTATAGTGAATCCACTATCATATCATCACTTAGGCAGTAAGTAAGGCGGTAAAGGGGTCCCTAACCTTTTGATTTTAGATTTCGGGTTCTTGATCAAGTCTTGCATCTGTGGACGTAGCTGCTGTTTCACCTTAACCTTGCAAATTGCATTCAGGATAATTTGCCGTTGGAACAGGTTTCCCTGCAAACCTCTTACTGGACCAAGTTTTCAATTTGTGAGGAAGATTTCTTGAAAATGTTTGTCGAAGCTTTAGTACAGTGCTCTTCAAGATTTGATAAATGGTCAGTGTGCATATTTTAAGCTTGTTTTACTTTCTTGGGTTCATTACATGCATTTTTTCCCAACATCTGAGCAGTACAGTACTGATTACAGTGACTCCAGTTAAACTCTGGGCTGGCTTGCAAGTATGTTGAAATGCAGTTGGATTCTGATTGTTTAAATGTTTCATTCTCTCTCTAAGCTGGTCTCGGGCTTCCTTACTCCTGGGCTGTACCTCCTGATGCTGATCCACAGGCAGAATCAGACCTCTGCAGCAGGGACATCCAGCCTCCCTCTCCTGTTCTCCTCAGTTTACTTCCTGCCTCCAGACTGGCAGGTACTCTGCAAGCAGTGCTCTGTCCACATGGCAGAGCTGAAGACAGCAGACTGTAAGTCTATCAATTTCAGTTTTCTTGGGGATTAGTAGCTGACTGTTAGTGCTCCTGCATGGGCTCCAGTCTCAGCCTTGCAAGCTGCACAGACTGGCCCCATTTCATTGGGTTGTTCTTTTCCCGCGATTTTGGACTGGGCCGTCCACACTAACCCAGCAGCACTAGGTCAGGAATCCAAGAGCTTAAATCTGTCCCAGTACAGTTTTAACGGTTGGTGGTTTGAAACGACACTGGAGTGCTTATCCAAATGCATTCCCTCACGAGGGCAGCCCTGAGTGTTTCCCGTCGACAGACGTGTCTTGAAGCTCCCTCAGCGGCTCGTCGATGGAGTTCCGGCTCAGCTGTTTCAGCCGCCCCCAATTGGGCAGTCGACGGCTGGCGCTTTGGAATTCTCAGCCGATTTTTGACGGAGACAGGGCTCTGCTAATACAGATCAGAGTGCGGATTTCAGGAGATTGGGGGCTCAAGATCAGCACCGGAGTGCTTAATCAGGATGCACTCCCTTCCAAGGGCAGCCCCGAGTTTTTTCCCGCCAACGGCTGACACTTTGGTATCCTCCGCCGCTTGTCGACGATGGCATGCTACAGGGCTCAACAACAGCACCAGAGTGCTTAATCAGGATGCACTCCCTTTCAAGGGCAGCCGCAAGTTTTTTTCCCGCCGCCCGCTGACACTTTGGTATCCTCAGCCGCTCATAGACGATGACATGCCCTATTAGTACAGCCTCTCTTGTACACGAACGCAGCAGTACAGGAGGAGCGAGCGCTATTCCCGAACAATCCAAAGAGCAGGCGTCTCTCCTTGGGGCAGACCTTGCGTACGGTTACAGCAGAATCAACAGCACCAGAGTGCTTATTCATATGCCCCCTGGACAGTCTCGGGAACCAGCGCTGCAGGCTATTGACAATCTCGGGAACTAGCGCTGCAGGCTATTAAGACCACTGCCGTGGATCAGTGGCTCAACATTGAACAGCCCCCCCACCACAAATGTTTTCATCATACAAGGAAAATGCAGCTCACTATCTTGCCCTTAAAAAGAAAGAACTGGAAGGGGGACAGGATCAGTTGTGTTCCAGGACAGTAGCTGCTGCTGTTGTTTTCACAGGGTTCTTGTGGATTTTACTTGGTAAGTTAGTTCTTTTCTTTCTTACTTCTAAGGGGCTAGCAGGGTATTGTTTGGGGTGCTGCTGGATGTTTGTAAACTGACTTGGTGGCTGTAAGGGGGGCTCATTTTGTGGAGGTTTCACTGTGTAACAGGCTGCGCTGGTAGAGGCCTATTTCTTCTGATTTAAAACCTATTTGGTGGGATTTGCTTGGAGGTGGTTATTTGAATTGGAGACCTATATCTGTTAATTTCAAGCCTATTTTGATGTGTTGTTAGTGAAGCTGATTAAATTGGAGTCCTGTTTCCTTTGGCAGCAAACATATTTTGGGGGCTTTGACTTAAATTTTGATTCCTTGTGCTGACTCCATTAGCTGTAAAGGTTACTGCATAGTGGGGAAGGGGTGTTAATGGTCTGGCCAGGTCTCACTCAGCCAATTGACTGGAGGCAGAGCTGAATCAGATTAAGGTGTTAGCTGCTTTGTCTTCTCAGAAAGAACTGGAAGGGAGATCAGTTGTGTTCCAGGACAGTAGCTGCTGCTGTTGTTTTCTGGGAGTTCTTGTGGATTTTACTTGGTAGGTTAGTTCTTTTCTTTCTTACTTCTAAGGGGCTAGCAGGGTATTGTTTGGGTGCTGCTGGATGTTTGTAAACTGATTTGGTGGCTGTAAGGGGCTCATTTTGGAGGTTTCACTGTGTAACAGGCTGTGCTGGTAGAGCCTATTTCTTCTGATTTAAAACCTATTTGGTGGGATTTGCTTGGGCCTGGTTCTTTGGCTGCTGGGCTTGGAGGGAGACACAGGGCTGATACACTCTCTCTCGAGTCAGGTGTCTGCCCAGGGACCGCCTCCCCACCCCTCCTCCCGAAGTCTGCAAATTTATAGGAGAACACCTGCCCTGCAATTGAGGAAAAGGCTGCGAGTGCAGCTCATGTAGTTCTAGCCACTGGGGTAGGATTTAAAGGCTGGGAGAGAGGAGCTTTGAGTTGTTCATTTCCTTATAAGTTTAATGTGTTGTACTGCACCTAGTAACAGGGTTACTGGTGTACAGTGGGACTGTCTGTAAGATTAGTGGGTGACCTGATTAGGCAGTAGGGGTATCTTGGACTAGGGGAACCTGGTGGCTCACCAAAGAAACTTATTTGGAAGGGGATGGAACCACACATCATTAGGGCGGCATCTTTGGGAGGGTGGTGGGGTGCACAGGGTGTGGAGCAGCCATGATACTGGACTGGGCTTGGAAGTTCGGTGGTTGCCCAGTGCTACCAGCTAGCACAGCTAAGGAGGAGGTTGGGGGATTAGGAGAAAGCTGGGGAAGGGGGAGGGTATGGTTGGGGAAGGGGTGGGAATCTCCCACAGGGTTGCACCAAGCACGGGGGGTGGGGGCATAGGGAAAGGAGTGCAGGAGAATACTCAGAGGTCACATAGGGAACCTGGCAGAGGGGGTGCAAAAGGACACTACCAAGGAAGCAGGCAGGTAACTGGGGCCCTCACAAAGGGGACGGAGGGACAACATTCTCAGGAATAGACAGATGGCCAGGGCTGGACAGAAGGAAGCAAGGCGGGAGGTGGATCAGACCTTACACTCAGTAACCACTTCAATTCTCTTCTTCTGCTCAAGGATGGGGGGTGATGTAGCCATGACAGGGGTAATTGAGATGGAAGGGAGTGGGAGTGGGAGGCAGGAGGCAGGGGCCAGATAGCAGGAAGAACAGGGGGACCTGGAATGCAGGAGAATGGGGGGAGCAGTGAATCAGAGCAGGAGGGGCAGGGGGAAGAGGGAGGAAAGCGCAAGGAGAAGGACCAGTTGGGAGGAAAGGTAAAGGAGAATGACCAGAAGTACAAGGAGGATTCAGTAAAGGGAGCTGAGGGTTTAAAGGAGAATGACCAGAAGTACAAGGAGGATTCAGTAAAGGGAGCTGAGGGTTTAGGCCAGGGGAGCACGACTAGCAAGGAGGAACTAAATGGAGACAGGAAGGAAGGGAGGATGAGCCAGGCTAGTTTAGCAGATGGGGAGAAGGACCAGTTGCAGAGCAGTGAGGGGATGTAGCAAGGAACAGAAGGATACTCAGGAGGAGGGAGGGCATAGGATTGGAGGGAGGGTGGCCATGGTAAATAAGCAGGGGTGGATGGCACCCAGAAGGGGAGGAACAGGAGCCGGCTGGGTGGAGGGGCCTGTAGAAGGATGAGGGACATGGAAGGGGGAATGGAGGAAAAGGAGCGGTCAGAGTGCTCCTGCTGGGGATTCTATGATCAGGGTATCAAATGGGATGGGAGGAGAAGCCTGGCCAGTTAGAACAAGATGCTTCCCTGGACTAACGGTGCACAGGGCTAAGCACGAGGTATATCAGCTGGCAAAGGATTGTGGGGTTCCCCAGACATACTGGTCCACCTGGGTACAAATGACATTGAGGGAAATAGCGAGCTAGAGATACAGGCAAGATTCAGGGAGCTCGCCAGGGTCTGTCATGACATAGGATGCACAGTTTCCTTCTCAGAAATCCTGCCAGTGCCAAGAGCTAGTGGGGAACACAAAAGGAAAATTAGGGAGATAAACCAGTGGCTCAGGGAGTGGTGTGAGGCCAGAGGGTATGGGTTGATGGGGGATTGGGGGGAGACCTGGGAGGATAAGGAGCTGTATGCTAGAGATAGACTACATCTCAATTTGGAGGGGAGGGGAATCCTTAAGCTGAAAATAGAGGGGTTTATTGGTGAAAAGTGGGGTTTAAACTTGTGAAGGGGCTGGGATGGGAGAAAAGGCTGTCAAGGGTTGCCGATAAGGAGGACTCTGTCTCCACCCCTGGGGACCAGGAGGATTGCAGGAAAAGGCCAACTGGCAAAGTGCAGACCAGGGAAAACAGAATCCCCATGGGGACACGAGCAGGGAAATGGAACTATAGGGAAAGGGTGGAAGGTAGTCCTGCTAAATGCCAGGAGCTTGGGCAATAAATGCCTGAGCTCCAGGCGATGCTAACTGAGGGAGCAATGGATGTGGCAGCAGTCACTGAGACTTGGGCCACTGCAAGACATGACTGGGACCTGAACCTGGAGGATACACTATGTTCAGGAAGGACAGGGGAGGGAAGGAGGAGGTAGCAATGATGGTCAAAAACTGCATTGGCATAGGGGAGTAGAGGAGGCGGAGGGAACCGTGGAGGCGATTTGGGTCACCTTGATAACAAGGGGGGCAAGAGGGTAAAATAGGAGTGGTGTATAGACCCCTGCCCTGGCGGAGGAGCTGGAGGACAGTCTGGTGGCAGATGTTAGGAGACACTGCAGACTGGGCAGAGGAACAGTGGTGGTGTTGGGGACTTAAACATGCCAGGAACAGACTGGAGACTATGACATCCTCTGTGACCAGGGAACAGAGGTTGTTGGATGTCTTTCAAGGCGCGTTCTAATTCAGCAGGTGAGGGAACCGACCAGGGAGGCACGGGTACTGGATGTGGTCCTGGCAGACAGTGACCAGATTGGGGGCCTGGAGGTAAGGGACCCATTGGTGGGGAGTGACCATGCCACGTTCTGGTTCTGCCTGGACCTAGGAGGGGTAGAAGGCTGCACAAAGACGGAAGTAACCGACTTCAGGGGGGCGGATTTTAAGGAAATGGGAAGGATCCTTGAGGAGCATTTGATGGGATTGGGTCAGACATGGACGCTGATAGTAGGTGGGAAATCATCAGAGAGGGTGCAGGATGCTACCAGCACCTGTGCAAGAGTAAGGCAATGCGGTAGGGCCCAAAACCCTGTTGGTGGACCAGGGAGGTCCAGGAGGTGGTGCGAGGAAAAGCAGCCTATAAGCAATTCAAGTGCTCAAGGAGTGAAAGGGATCGAGGGAGTCAGGCTGATGGCTAGAAGGGCCACTAGAGTGGTGAGGCGGCTAAGGCAAGGAAGGAGCAGAACCTGGCCAGGAAATTAGGAGAGGAACAAGGGTTCTTTAGATACATTGGAAAAACGAAGGTGAAGGGGCAGATTAGCAGGATTAAATCAGGGAGAGATGGGCACAAGACCCGGGGAGCAGGCTGAGGTACTAAATGAGTACTTCACCTCCGTTTTCACCAGGGAAAATGGGGTGCTGCATCATACATGGGAGAGACAGAGATACTGAGGGGGACCCTACCGATCGGCAGGTCTGGGAGAGGGGAGGCATCACTGGCAGGTGGGGAGGGCTAAGCAGGGAGAGGGGTACTGGAAGTGGAAATCACAGCAGAGAGAGTGAGGGAAGCCCTCAGCTCCCTTAAGATGGAGAAAGCACCGGGGCCGGATAAATTACATCCCAGAGTGCTGAAGGAACTTGCAGATGTCCTGGCAAAACCCCTGGCAGAGCTTTTCACCATCTCTCTGAGGACAGGGTGGGTGCCCCAAGACTGGAAGGTGGTGCATATAGTGCCTATCCACAAGGAGGGGATCAAGGGAGGTGGCAGGGAACTACAGGCCTGTCAGCCTGACCTCGGTGGTGGGCAAGGTGATGGAGGGCATTGTCAAGGAGAGGCTGGGGGGGACCTGGATAAGTCAGGGTGCCTGGACGATAGATAGCATGGATTCATCCCGGGGAAATCGTGTCAGACAAACCTGGTGGAGTTCTATGACTGGGTAACAAGTGCCTTGGACCTGGGTAGACCAGTGGATGTCCTCTTCTGACTTCAGCAAGGCATTTGACTCTGTTCCTCACGTGGGCCTGTTGGATAAGCTGGGAGAAATGGGGTGGGAACCAGATGATCAGATGGATAGGCAATTGGCTCCAGGACCGGACCCAGAGGGTCGTAGTTGGGGGGATAATCTCTTCCCCAAGGAGGGTCATTAGTGGGGTCCTTGGGCCCCTTCTGTTCAACGCCTACATATCGGACATAAGGACAGGAATCAGGAGTGAGATGAGTCTCTTTGCAGATGACTTGAAACTGGGGGCGGTGGTGGATGGGGAGGAGGGGAGGGTGGCCCTACAGGGGGACCTGGAGGCTCTGGAAAGATGGTCTAGAGAGTGGAAGCTGAGGTTCAATGCAGGGAAATGCAAGGTACTCCACCTGGGGGCCAGAAACCCAGGCCAAGTGTACACCCTGGGGGGAAATGCTACAAGTCTCGATGGCTGAGAGGGACCTGGGGGTGGTGGTGGATGTCAAGATGAACAACTCTGAGACTTGTAGGAGGGCAGCAGCCAAGGCCAACAGGATGCTGGGATGCATCGCTAGGGGATCACCTCCAGAAGGAGGAAGTGATACTCCTCTGTATAACTGCTTGGTGAGGCCGCACCTTGAGTACTCGTGCAGTTTTGGAGCCACACTTAAGCGGGACATTAACCTCCTGGAGAGGGTCCAGAGGAGGGCAACCAAAATGATTTGGGGCTTGGGGGACAGGACCTATGAGGAGAGGCTCAAAGAGCTAAATATGTACACATTGGAAGAGAGAAGGGACCGGGGGGACATGATAGAGGTCTTTAGGTACATGAAGAGGGTAAATAGGGGAGGAACAGTCGGGGTGCTTCGAAGGAAGGAGGAAGGGGCCACTAGAGGGCATGGCTGGAAGCTGGAGGGGGGAAGATTCAGGGGAGAAAGGAGGAGGTGCTACTTCACTGAGAGGGTGGTGGAGCCATGGAATGCACTGCCTAGGGGGCTGGTGGAGGCAGAGACAGTGGAGGGGTTCAAGAGGGGGTAGGACAGGTACAGGGGAAGGGTTCTGGAAGCAAAATCCAATGCAGCAAGAATATCCGGAACTGGGAAGGGAGAAGCCAGAGAAGGCGAGGGGGACAGCAAGGTCAGCACCCAGGTTGGGGACTGACCAAACGAGCAGACACGAAAGACCATTAGGCCTATTCTGCTGGCATTTTAGTATGTTAGTATGTAAAGGGCCAGCAGTGATTCATAGATTCGTAGAAGTGTGACGGCTGAAAAGCACTAAAACAAGGCCCACCAAGTCTGCCATTTGTCCTGCTGTCTGCTTGGACCTGTGATTCAGGCAACTCCAGAAACCTCCAGGGGAAGGGGGTACACTTTAAAAAAAGGGGTGTAGGACCATTGGAGCATGGTCTCAGACAGTCCTTCCAGGGCCGCACAGGGGGATTCATCCGCACTTCTAATGGCTTTCGCTGGGCCTAATTGAAGAGGGCAGCGTCTGCGAAGATCGAGGACTCCCAGGAAGACAAGCCCGCTCTCTACTCAGTCCGATAGCCATCAGACGGACAGGTCACAGTGAGCAGCACTCACCAGATATGAGAGAACAGCAGCCTTAGAGACTCAGCAGTCCGCAGTTCCATCTGTGGCCCCAGTCCTACAGATAAATTGGGCACCTGCTTTGGACCTTGCATGCTTCACATATACCTCAGGGGTTGCTAGATGGGAGATCCTACAAGAGGGCATAAGGAGGAGGAGGAGGACCCCATCCAGTCTTCATCTGAAGAGAAGCAGTTGTCCTCACATCATTATGGTCTCAAAGTAGATCTAGGGGCGCTAATAAGGGGAGTGCCTCAGAAAACGTTCCCCGGACTCCGTAGAATCTCTGGCCTGGAGGGCCTAATCTTTCTCATAACCCAGATCGTATTTGGGATTTGCCTTTGAGCCCCGGGGATCCCACCCAGCCAAAACAGGTCTTCACCTGGCAGCTGCCACCAAATCTGGCCACAGCCTTCCTCTCCCTTCAGACATAGAGGGCTTGGATAGGAGGAATGGAACAAGCCTATTTTTCTCAACTGCAGTTCTGGGGTTTGGCTTCGGCTTAGGCAGTAGAGGTACGAGAGGAGGCGGTCAGGTGTGCAGGTCGCACCATGTTTCTTCTAACTCCAGTTCGCTGCAACTTTTGGCTTCGGGCCTGGCAAGCAGTCGCCTCTGTAAAAGCCAGTTGGCTATCGTACCCAGTGAAGGTAATTGCCTGTTTGGCTCAGCCATGAAGGAGACAGTGAGGGATTCTGGGGAGATGGCTGAGGGCACATGCCACATTAAGAAGCTGGGGCCAGTCTTCAGGCCCTAGATGCCTTTGTTCATTATCAAGGTTACCTTAAGGGTTAAAACACTACCTTCTTGAAGGGGAAACAAGAACATGCTATCCAGGCACATCCTCCAGTAGTGGACAGGTTTTTAATAAACTCTTCATGAATGGGCCCAAACCGAGTCGGGCTGAGGGGTCGTAGACATTACCAGCATGGGTCACCTAATACAAGCCCCTCCCCCCCACCACCATCTTCGCTGGCAACCCATCTGAAAGACAGGCAACGCTAGGCCAGTCCTAGATCTCAAATTCCCGAATAGTTTTGTTCGCAGCAGACCCTTCAAGGTGGAAACCTTGTCACGAGTAATCAGTTGCAAAAGGAATTTTCCGGCACCCATAAATCTGAAAAATGCCTATTTGCATATTCCCATGCAGTAATGGCACACGCACTATCCCAGATTCAAAGTGGGAGAGCAGTACTTCCACTTCAGACTCTACCATTGTGGTCTTCCTCAGACCCACGGACAGTATTTAAGGTGCTAGTAGTGGTTATAGTCCACTTAAAGGCCCCACAGCTCAACCAAGCATTACAGGCAGTGGCAGAAGTAGTCGGGGCCCCCTATGGCACATGGTTTTCCCATCAACTGGAGAAAGAGCTCCCTAATTCCAAACCAAACCTTGATCCTCCTGGGGGGCTCACATCATGACACAAGGTTTCTCCTGCCGAAAACTAGATTTTGGTATCTGTAATTGCTCATCAAGGAGTTTTGCAAGCTCCTCAGCTGCCTGCTTATATTTTCACACAGCTCATTAAGACGGATTAAACCCTTCCTCCAGGGACGGTCCCAGAGGTCACGAAGGGCCCCAAGTTAGGCCATCCACACTAAGTTGGAATCACGACCAATGCAAGTCTCAGGAGCTGGGAAGGACTTACCTGCATCAGCTGTTGGCACCGGGCAGGGGATCGCTGTTGTAACAAGGTACAGTATAAGCGTTTCTGAGTGGGGAACAGGAGGCCATGCCCCAAGACACGCTGAACAGCGATTCCTCTATCAGGATAGCCTGATTCCAACTGACGATGCTGCTGGCAGCGCTTGACATACAATCACCATCAGGGCTAAACGAGAAGCTCAAAGATGCTAAAGGAATCCTTCTCTTCAGTGGGTTGAGCACCACTGAGTGATGTTTGTATCGGGACAGGAAAATGTCATAGCAGAATGACTCGGTTGCAAGGTGGGTCGACCAAGGGATCGCAGCTGAAGGACAATGCTTCCCACATTCCGACAGAATAGTGGGGCAGTACTCAAACAGATCTTTTCGCCTGCTGGCAGAACTCCAAAGGTAAAACAATTCTGTTCCCTGGCCAAGGACGAACCAGTGGTGTCTCAGGACACCTTTTCCCAATAAACTGGGATCTGTTCGGTCTCCTGTATGCCTTCCTCCAATACCACCTCTATCAAGAGTCCTCCACAAAGTGGCCTTGGACAGGACAGTCATGATTCTAGTCTGTCCCTTATGGCTTTTCCACACTTAATTGTTTCTCATTTATTGGTCAGGGTGACCACCTCGAACATTCAGGTTCAGCCAGGGCATTTTCCATCAAGGTCCGGTTCTGCATCCCATTTTAACAACTGGTCTCTTTCTAGGCCTGGAAAGTGAGTGGAAAAACTTTCAAGGAGCTATGCGGCACAGCTGCTGTTATTGACATGATGGGGAACTTGTGTGTCTGTTCTTCTTCCAAAGTGCATTATAGAATCCAGAGGAAATTTTGGTTCTGGCTTCATTCCAGACACATGCAGAGATGCCAATATAATCACCTGTACTACTGCAGTTCCTTTAAGACAGATGGACAAAGGACTGCAACCAGCCACCTTACAAATTAAGAGTTTCCGCACTGGGGGCACTCTTGACGGATCCTGGGGAATTGTTGGGCTCTTATCCCCATGTCTTGTGGTTCTTCAGGCAGCAGCATTAAAACATCTTCTGTCCACCAAAGCTATCATTTTGGAGTCTTAATATGGTTCTCAAGGCCGTGACCAAGGCCCCCTTTAGAGCCTGTCAAGGCATCCATCATGCATCTCAAAATAAAGGTCACCCTTTTTTCTCAAAGCTAGTACTCCAGCCAGGAGTTTCAACAAACTAAAAGCATTGCTTGCCCAAGAGCTATACACTCGTTCATCAGGCTAGAGCAGTTCCAATTTTGTTTGCCAAAGTTATATCGCCCCTCTATTACAATCAAGGGTTCGTTCTTCCTTCCTTCTGCCCACTCTCTAACAGCAACAAGGATGGAAAATTTCATACACTAGACCTGGGAAGAGGAAAAATGTACATTAAGAGAGAAGCTATTCAGCAAAACTTCAACTGTGTTTATGCCAGCTAAGGGGAAAAATTTGGGGCAGCAAGGATTCAATAGGCTCTATAGCCAGATGGATTCTATCACCTTCTGACTTTGATCAGGCCAGAGTAACACCTGGCCCGTGAAACCCATAGCCCCTTCGTGGGCGTAATTCAAAACATCGACACCACACTCAAACTGAGTGGCCTTGATCATCCATTCGCACACTCTAGCAAAAAAAAAGTTTTCACTGGAGGTGATGTCCTCGGCAGAGGCATCCTTTGGCCTCAGAGTGTTTAAAGCGTCGGTGAACCCTTAAGGGCTCTTGACATTCTTCCCACCCGGGACATCTGGGGACGTACTGCTTTTGTATATCCCAGGAGTAAGGAAGCCCGGAGATCAGCTTAGGAGAGAGAAATCAAAATTTAAATACCTGTAAATTTTCTTTCTCCAATGGCTGGTCTCCGGACTTCAGATTCCCTCCCAGAATGTATATAGTTGGCTGGACTCACGGCCATATGTGCCTTAAAATTTGTGTCTTTTGTTCCCAGGTTCTTGTAGTATGACCACATTGGACTGCTTTAGGAAGAACTGAGGAGAACAGGAAATAGAGGGCTGGATGGCCCCTGCTGCAGAGGTCTGATTCCTGCCTGTGGATCAGCATCAGGAGATACAGCCAGGAGTAAGGAAGCCCGGATACCAGCCGTCGGAGAAAGAAAATTTACAGGTATTTAAATTTCTGTTTTACTGATTTCAGGCTTATGTAGAGTCATTAACAGCTGTACATTGGGGTCTGTTTTTCCGACAATCTGATTTGCTACTGATAGTCTTTACCTATGGGTAAATCCTACAGTAACCCATGGGTAAAGATCCAGTAGCCAGAGAAGCCCAGTCACGAAAAAAAGAAATCCTTCTGTGTCGCCCAAAATGTAAGCAAACCACCACCACCATTTTCTTTTCCCACTAAATGCTCTACTGAGGACCAAAGTCAGAAACCCTGCACCAAAAACTATACTGGCCTCCCAAAACAAGTGCCCCCCCCCAAAAAAAAAGTCTGACAATCAATTCTAAAACAGAATACCTTAACAGTGCTAATGACGTCTCCTGCCGGTTGCTCCTTCCCGCCTCTGTAGTAGTAACCACTGGCTTCTGTAACGGATTGCTCCCTCTGGCCTCCATTCTGGTAACAGCTAGGACCTGTAAGAGTCACTCCCTCCTGCCTCCCTTGAGGTGACCGCTGGCTCCTTGGTCCATCCGCCATTGTAACAAGAATGTGTGTGTGTGTGTGTGTGGGGGGGGGGTGGGCTCCTTTGCAACACTGGAAAATAATAATTAAAAAAAAAAAAAAGAAAAAAAAAGAATCTCAGCTCCTGATGGAGCTGTGAGAACACCAGAACTCATTCACTGTTGCCCTGCACTGTCACTTTCTCGCAGACTGGACATTTTTTTTAAAAATCGTCTCCTAATTGACCTGCAGAAATATTGGAGCTCACTCTACTGTTGCCCTGCGCTGTTGCTTACTCACTCCTTTCAGCCACCATACATCTTGTCTGCCGCTCTCTTTCTCTTAAAAAAGAAATAATAAAATAACAGTGTGTTGGGAGGAAGGGGGCTGCCATGTCCTAGAACAGTATAGTGTTTGGTGGAATGCGATTGCGTATGGAGATTCATACACTGTAAAAAGTAATTCTGCTGCAGTAATGACATAGACACTAACGCAGAATGACTTTTGGTTCTGCGTTAATATCTACGTCACAGTTCAAGCAACCCGACAGTGCTTTTCATTGAACAGTGGTGGGTGAAGAGTCACATGTGTGAGCTGGCCAGCGGGCGGTTGTTGCTGGCGGAGTGGAGCGACTGGGTGCTGAAAACAAAAAAAGTAAGTGATTCTGGGCTTTTGGACACCATACACTATATAGAATAGTGTATGGTAGCCCTGATACACAACAGCGCTCCTCTGACACCTCGTGATAACTATGACACTAAAGGGACCTCTCAAGCTTCGCTCTTGAGGTTCTTGACATCATAGTAACCACTCGGTCTAAGAATAGCATTGTTGTGTATGGGCTACCATACACTATTCTGTATATTCTACCTAGCAACAGAGAACTATTTAACATACAAAGGAAGACAATTACAGGAAACACTATTTAATAATAAAAAAAAAAAAAAAGCTTTCCCAAAACCATTTTAATCATTATTTAAAAAAATTTTTTTTTTTAATTCCTGCCTGTTGTATAATTGCAATAATTTACACCAGGGAGTAGGTTATTTATTTTATTTTAGTCTTTGGTAACTGGGTAAGGCCCACTAGGCACAAGTGCCTGTTTTCAGGGGCGACCTGGGAGCACTGGGTGGTTAAGTGACTTGCTCAGAGTCGCACAGTATGCAAGTGGAGATTGTAAGCATCAAACTCTGGTCTGGTCTGCTGGATGTATCAAGCTCGTTCACAGCTCATTTTTCTAACCTCTAGGCTTTACTGCCAGCCCAGTGGTGGGATTTACCCACTTCTGGTGTGGTCCAATCAGTTGACCTGCAGCCTCATGACCAAACCACACAGGCATTGGTAAATTCCACCATAACCCATACCCTGTTGTGAATTATTGCTTAAATAAACTTCTTCAACAGTGGTTAGATAATAGGAGCAACTGGTGCAGCACACTTAGCTGTGTGAGTTCCTGTTTGTTTATACTGCTGCCTTTCTGTTTGCTTGGATTTGCTAACAAGATGCTGGTTTAAGAAGTCAGACATCTAGTTGATGAGTATTCCCCCAGTGCTGCCTTAAAGGCTGGGACCCAGGGACTATTCCACTCTTCTGGTAATTAAACAGGTGCCGCCAAGGTCTGTGGAAGAAATGATGATTTCGTGAGATACATATGATAATGGATTGATTTGCATGTATTGTAACAGATGCTGAAAACCCAAAGAAAAAAGACATTGTTGGCTGAAGGAGCTGTTTCAGCAGTGTTTTACAGATAGAACTGCTCATAGTTGTTCTGCCTTGTAGGTCTTCTGACTAGCCTTTTCAGTGATGAAGAAAAAACATAAGGAGCTACCGCTGAGGTTCAGATAAGGAGCGACCTCTGAGATTCACAAAGTAGTGTTCCAGTAAAGATGCTGTCTTGCAGAGGGGCTGGAAGGAAGGTATGCCTCTTTGCAGATGACACTAAGATCTACAACAGAGTTGACAGTCCGGGGGTGGAAAAATGAGGACCTAAGCATATTGAGGAGTGGTCAAAGTGTGGCAGCTAAGATTCAATGCATAGAAGTGTAAAATCATGCATTTGGGGCACAGAAACTCAAGGGAAGAGTACTGGGAGGGGATGTACTGATGACCACCAAACAGGAAAGGGACCTGGGGGTAATCATATTTGATGACCCAGAGGTGACCGAGCATTGTAAAAAGGCTGTAGTGTCCCTACAGTGGGATGCTGGGGTGCATAGGGGGAGGTATTACCACCAGAAACAAATTCTGGTTAGATCCACCACAGCTGCACAATGAAGTTAGTGAAGTTGTGTGGAATTAAGTAGGTATGGAGAAATAACACAATGATTTGTAAGTAGTAAGATTTGTTTTAGTTTCTATTCTAAGGAAGGCATATACATTATTAGAAA
This sequence comes from Neoceratodus forsteri, assembly GCA_016271365.2. Classification (NCBI taxonomy): domain Eukaryota; kingdom Metazoa; phylum Chordata; order Ceratodontiformes; family Ceratodontidae; genus Neoceratodus; species Neoceratodus forsteri. The sequence goes on from CM057451.1 coordinate 768,309,596, forward strand.
AATATATGGAGGTGTACATTTTAATGGAAGGAATAGGAAGCAATATAGGTTTACAAAAGAACCCCAGAGCAAATACTACTGAGGTATATGTTATCCTGGATGATATTGGCCGGACAGCCAAATGTTAAAGAAAACACAATTGCACATACCCCAATAATGCAAAACATCATGGGAAACATATGCAAATCCCCATGATGGTACAGAAAGTGTCAGTGCATGAAAAAGTAATGGCTGGCATATGTTCAGCCTTGGGATTATTTATACAGTTTTTTTTTGTTTTGTTTTTTCAGAGAAACAGGGTTTTTGTCCATGAGGTGATGCAAGTTATATTTAAGCAGTATGTTGATGTCAGGAAGTCGGGTGTAATGATGGACTGTTAGCAGAGAAAATGTGATAGTAACTTTCAGATGGGGTGCTTTTGATAAGGGTAAGGTAGTTATACTTGTGATAATGGGGATATTAGGAAAGTATGAGGTCTATGCAGAAGCGGAGTACAAATATGCACAGTTTCATAAGTATGTGCTCAGAGTGCAGGCAAATGTGATAATGCAGGTTTGTTTTAGAAATTGGTAAAAATAGCGATACATGCAATTGATAGAAAGATAGATAATTACATTGACATATATAGCTGGAGAGAGAGAGACAGACACACACAGACAGGCAGGCAGAATAGGAATGGCAGTGAAGGACTGAAGTGACACCAACCCCACCCCCACCATTCAGAGATGGACAGACATTGGGGTCTGCCTTTGGGTCGTTGTCCTTATCGCTCACGCCATTTCACTTCATCCAACCATGCAGACAGACAAGTGTCGAGGTGTGCCTTGGTGTGTTCAAGCTTTACACTCACCCCATTCCATAAGGAAATCTGCTGAAATGAGTACAGCACTGTATAAGATAATGGAGTGGACTTTGGGGGCTGAAGAGTCAAAGGTGCACCTCGATACCAGTCACTGGCTGCAGGGTGGGGATGGGGGTGGAATGGCGTGAGCATCACTGTTGACAATCCCAAGTCACACCCCTGATGTGTGTCAGTCCTTACATGGCAAGGTGTTATGATCAGAAACCCTAATGCCCTAGGTGTTATGTGACTTCTTAACCTAGCAACAGGTTTTAATGCATTACATTATAAGAACAAGTAAATGTTTTTAATACATTTACAGACAGTTACATAAACTTAATTTTCTTCGTAGAATAAATTTAGTAACAGTGGTAGTACAAAGCAATTATTACCCAGACAACTTGAAAACTACAACTGCTTTATATTGTACATTGACACCCCATAAGGACCTATTGAAATTGAGATGCAAATGTCACACATTTATCAGTTTTCTAACAGGAATATTTTACTATCCTAAATACATTTCTTGCTTCAGTAACTGTTCAGCACATCTGTTTCATGACCTTATTAACATTTTACACATGTTATGCAATGTAATGCTGCTTACTACACCAAAATCATGAACCATAAAACAGATGACTACCGTAACTAGGAAGGCAATATAGCACAGTGGTTTAAGGTTCTGAGCTGGAGATCTGGGTTTGAATCCCACAGCCCCCACTTGCATACTGGGTAACCCTGAGCAAGTGACTTAACTTCCATGTGCTCCCAGGTTGCCCCTGTAAACAAGCTTTCAGCTTAGTGTGCCACTCCTGGTAAAACAATTGAAAGAAAAAAAAAAAACAGTATGTTATTTTTCTTGCTTTATTTTGCTAAGCAAGCTTTGTCTAATACATCCATCCTTAACTTCCATGTACTTTTATAGCTTATGTGTCTGTGACCTAGGCAGAACTACACTCAAAATCTTACACAAAATAAATCATCAGAATAACATTTATTTCAGTAGTATCTCCTTCCTTTTCAGGTGCCCATGACACTATGTATATATATTATATCTGCTAACTTCAAAGCACTAAATCTGTTCAAATGCACAAAACACAAGACTTTATTCTCTTACACATTACTGCTAAACTTCAGGTCCCAGAGAGAAAATGTAGAGCTTCCCCTAGCAGTTTGGGTGGGTGCTTCAGCTGTGTGTGTGTGTGTGTGTGGGGGGGATATAAACAGCTTTTAAGAAACGGACACTTTAGTATTCAACATGGGATAGTCTTCCTTGGGTGACATATTTCACTCCTTTGTGGGCTTATACCTTAATTGTCATTCTTGTGTTGCAAGTGCTTGCTTTCCTCAAGTGCTGTAATTTCAGGATGCAGTTTCACAAGTGCTGTATAAGGATGCAGTTTCAGGCACTCCTTAATTACTTTTTGTTTCCTTCTGAACCTTAAGCTGTGATGCCCCAGGCAGCTCTGATAGTCAGTTGTTCCAACATGATGGATCCACCTTATGCCCCTCCCACATGAACCAACAAAAAAGGTGGGGGTGGATCTTTAGGAGCTTCTCAGGTGGAGGTGGGGATGGATCTTACCCCCAAAAAAAACTAATGCTGTCTCCACTACTCTGGTTCCAGTTCTTGTACCTCCCATTTAAGCAAGAAAATGGTGGCTGCAACCATTGACTAACATGAAAGCGTATTTATTTGAGGGTGGAAAGCATTTCTTGGAGGAGGGTAAGGCGGAGAAGACTATTTACACCTTCAGCCAGTTCCACGGACAGAAAACATGCCATCAACTCTTTTGTACATGCCAAACATCTGCAGGCTTCGCCCACTGCAGCCATAAAAAAGAGGTGGTGATACCGCTGTACAAATCATTGGCGAGACCCCATCTGAAATACTGTGCCCAGTTCTGGGGGCCACATCTCTGGAAGGATATAGACAGAGTTGAGGGAGTTCAGAGTTGAGGGAGTTCAGAGAAGGGCAACAAACATGATGCAGGGTCTGCACCAAAAGTCATATAAGGAGAGACTAGAGGACCTCAATATGTATACACTGGAAGAGAGAGAGAGAGAGAGAGGGTGGATATGTTAGAGACCTTCAAATACCTCAAGGGCATAAATAAGGTACAAGAGTATAGCATCTTTCAGAAAAAAATGTTCAAGAACAAGGGGGTCATGATATGGGGCTGGAGGGGAGTAGACTCATGGATAACGTGAGGAAGTATTTTTTCACAAAAAGGGTGGTGGATGCATGGAACAGCCTCTCTGTGGAGGTGGTGGGGGCAAATATGGTTGGGAATTCAAGAATGCATGGGATAAGCACAAGGGAACCCTAGCAATAGGAAAGAGAGGTTAAAAAGCTGGAGATAAAGTAAGGTCTGGGGTATTGCAGTAGGTAGGGAAAATGGGCAAACTAGGTGGCCCAAGAGGTCCTTATTTGCTGTAAATATCTATGTTTCTATACAGTAAAAGTATGTATTTTTAGCTTCTGTTGTGCTTTATAAAAAAGAATGTAGTCTCTGTTCTTATGCTGGTGGCAGGGCTCTGGGACCGCTGGGACCACCCTCTCCTAATCCTGTGTAGGCAGCAAGTTGAAGCTGCAACATCAGGGACATTGGGCTCCTCCCACTTTAGATCGTGTCGGTCGTCTTGCTGCCTCCAGCTGAGCAGGCAGCTAGCAGCCTCAGCTTTGCCAATGCTTGGCACAGCCAAATATTCTTTTTCTTTATTATTTTTTCTCTGGACATGGTTAAAGGAACAACTGTGAACTTTCTGAACAGTGCTAGGGAGAATTTGCCTTGATTGACTGAGCCCTACTCTGCACTCAGGCTGTACATCTACAACCAGTGCTTTCCAGACAGTGCCTTGCTGCCACTAGTGTAGTCCTCGCACCCGCTCCCCGGAGAGCTCCGGTTGTCAGCAGCGCTATAGCAGGAAGAGGAAAAACTGCACATGCCACTCCGCTGTTGAAGCAGTCCTTAGTAAAACAACTTTAAAACTAATTTTTAAGTCACATTTATTAAAACAAAATGATGCTGGACTTTGCAGACAGAAAGCTCTTCCATCAGTGCTTCTGTAGCAGGAGGAGAACCAACAACCTAGCAGGGAGGCTGAAAGCCGCTAAAGAAAATACAGTCCACGAGAAGGATTCCAACTACTAGAGATTTGGTAGCCAGTCTTTTTCCAACTCCCATGACTGTGCCCCTACTCCAAGTGGAAGCCGCAGACAGTATTCTCTCTTCTTGTGCTGATCAGCTCTGCAACCAGCAGTTCGAGAAAGAAAATTTACAGGTATTTGTTTTGATTTCTAGCTTCTGTCTTGCTTTATAAAAAAGGATACAATTTCTATAGCATAATTACAGTTTTACAGTTGTTGTTGTAATATATTAAGATGGAAGTCAGGGCAGCGTTTCCTCCACGCACTGCTGATGGAAACAAGATAGTGTGTCCGCTTCCTTTTGGTTTATCCTCATTCCTGACACTGAAATTTTAATTCTAGGGACATGGATATGTTGTTCATCCACACTATCTGGCAGGTTCCTTGCCGCTTTAAATCTTGCCGGAAGGTCTTCAAGCTAGCTCCTCCCACCCACCCGGGTGGTAAAACTCTCGGCTCCGCCCCATGATGCCAGATCTTCCTTACCGCTTGGAAGCTCAGGTTCCCTCCTTAACACTCTGCGATTAAGCTTTGGACCTAAATCTTCGACTTTGGAAAAAAAAAAATTTTAAAAACAAAACTTTTACCACTTCGGTCTTCTTCCCTCTCGGCTGCGATGGACAAATCGACTCCCGGATTTCGGAGATGTCCCTGTGGGCAGAAGATGTCTCGGACGGACCCGCACTCCACGTGCGTTTACTGCCTTGGCCAGGAGCACGACCCGCAGGCCTGCGAACTGTGCTCTTCCTTTTCGGTCCTCGTCCTTGAGGATCGCTGCCGTCTCCAACTTCAGGCGCCCGAAAGGAGATTTCGTCTGGTCAAATCTAAGGAGGCCCCGACTGGCGGTTTCGCGGCTGCGGGATCCGCTGAACAACTCGACAGATGGTAGCCCTCGGGAGGAGGCGGCTCAGGCCGTGACATCTTCGGCCTGGCGGCATTCATCCATCTCGCTGGGGCCTCCTATTCAGCTTCCTTTAAGGGCTTTGCCTGACCCTCTCAGCCAGGCGAGGTCCAACTTCTTCTGGGCCGTATCGTCGGTCGAAGAAAAGTAGGTAGATCCCATCGTGCGACACTCCTGGGAGGCGGAAAGATCTCCCTCCGTTGTCGACAGTCGACTTGATCGAAATTTAAACCGACCACTGGCTTCTACGGTACCCCCGTCAGGGCCAGGTGTCGAGACACCCGCCGATGTGGTCGAGATTTTTCTCAACCCGTTAGACGGGTTGTCGGCTGGAGAAGCCGAAAATCCCTCCTCCCCGGTTCCCCCGGTGAGGTCTGAGGATGCCGTCGGCTCATCTGCGCCTCCGGCCCCGGGCCGTCGGTTGTCGACCGAGCCGAGGTGCGATCTCTGCTCCCTGCCCGCCGACCTCGGCCCTGGCAGAGATTCTCGGGTCTCGGTCTCGGACATCATCGCGGTCCAGCGATCCCATCGACTCAGGCGGTCTGGGTCTTGGCACATGATAAGCGGCGTCGCCGCTCTTCCTCCTCCTCGGACGAGGGGAGGCTTCGGCGTAAGTTGCGCCGAAAGTATGAGGAACTGATGTGGCAACAACTATTATTGGCCGGTAGTAAGCCGGCTCAGGCCTCTTCCCCGGCCATAAAATGGTTGTCACCAGAGCGGCCGAAACAACCCCTCGCAGCGGTCGAGGAGCCTGTTCCCAGGCCGGTTGTTCGGCCTATTCCTGCTGCCCCACCAATCCTGGTGGAACCGCCTCTGCCTCAGCCGACAGTTGGGGCACCGTCGAAAAGTTCACGGTCGGCCCATGGCCTCCCCCATAGGCTGTCGGTCACTCTCACGCCCGATAAGCCTCGGCACGTGGAGGGAGGCTCAGGCTCCAGGCAGCTATTCGACGATTCGTCGGAATCGGACGACTCCTCCCTGTTCTCCAAGCGCCTTGACTTGGAGTCCTCTGGGGGGCAGTCAGTGGACGATAGCCCTTCGTCCTTCCTTGGACTTCTTAGGCTTATCTCAGAATCCACTGGGATGAAGCTTGAACCCGTGTCCAAATGGGCCAGATATCCCCTCACTGAGATTCTGGACCGAGGGGATTCTCCTACGGAGGCCTTTCGGTGGCGAGGCCATTGTCGACCCGGCCTGGAATTATGGCAGCGTCCGACTTCCTGTCCTGCGCCTTGGCCAGGATGGCCAGGAAATATGGCGTCCTGAGACTCTCTGTCCGGCTTCTCCAGGCACCTCGGCGAGGTTGGTTTGAGACAGTGTTTTCCGGCGTGCGGCAATGCCAGGGATGTGGACAAACTGCCCGACCAAGAGTCCAAGAGTTGGACTATGCGGGCGAAAAGTGTATGCTGCCTCCTCACTTGGCCTTCGTCAGGCCAGTTCGGCCGTCCTCATGGCGCATTTTTCCCATGCCCTGTTGGGCTCCCTGGATGAGGTCGTCCCTCATCTTCCTGCCGACCTGCAGACCACAGTTAAGCAGGTGCGGGACCAGGGCAGGGCAGTAGCCAAGCAGCAGCTCCAGACTGCTCTGGATATTGGGGACTCTTGCGCCCGGTCAGTGGCGGCCGCTGTGGCCATGCGACGGCGGGCGTGGCTGAGGATATACACTTTCACCTCGGATACCCAGCACAAGCTTGCGGATGTTCCCTTCTTGGGAACAGACCTCTTCGGCCCTGGAGTGGAAGGCCACCTCCAGAGGATCGAAAAGTCCAATGCCACCTTGGACTCGGTCTCATCCGCGCAGAGGGACAGGGCACGTAAGCCCCAGCCTAAGCCCTTGTCCCTCTGCTCCCCGCTTAGCGTCGAGCCCAACAACAACAGCGTCGGGGCCAGCAGGCTGGACCTTGGTATTCCAAGCCCAAGCCTCAGCTTCCTCGAATAGGAAGCAAGGAGGAAAAGGCCCTGGTGGTCCCTCGGCCGGTCCTTCCTCCAAGCCTGCACAGTGACGGGCTGAGGGGTGTGGCCCCCATCTCTGTCACCTCGCCCCTGGTTCCCCCCGTGGGGGGACGGCTCCGACACTTCCTTTCCGCCTGGTCCGCTGTTACCACGGACAGGTGGGTTCTGGAGGTGGTGGGAAGAGGCCTGCCTTTGGAATTCGAGCAGGCTCCGCCCTTCAGAGCCGTCGCACCGCGGGGGGCTTCGGGGTCCCCAGAATCTCTAGAGGCTCGTCGAGCCGACATCGCCCTCCTTCTTCAAAGGGGTGATAAAGAGATAGAGGACCCACCATCAGAACCAGGGTTCGTGTCCAGGTACTTCCTGGTCCCGTGAGACCGAGGGGCTGGCGCCCCATACTAGACCTACGACCTGAACAAGTTCCTAGGTCTCGAACCTTCAGAATGGTCACTCTGGCTCAGATAATACCATCTCTGGAACACGGCGGTGGTTCTGCTCTCTGGACTTCCAGGACACGTTCTTTCCGTCCCTATCCGTCCATCTCATCAGAGATTCCTCCGCTTCAGGGCGGAGGGATCCCTCTTCAAGTTCCAGGCCATGCCCTTGGCCTCTCTTCAGCTCCCAGGGTCTTCACCAAATGCATTGCAGTGGTGACAGCATTCCCTCTTGGGCCCGAGGGGTCGGGTGTACCACTACCTGGACGATTGGCTGATAGCCCCTCCAGACAGGAGGTGGAGGCGGTCAGGGATCTGGCCCTCCGGGTTTGCTCTCAACTCGGCCTCCTGGTCAGCGAGGCCAAGGCGGAACTGGCGAAGCAGGTGATATCCTTCATCGGGGCAGGCTCGACTCTCTTCGAGCCAGGACACGGCTCCCAGCCGGACAGGGCCGAGTTCTTACCTCCTTTGCCCAATCATTTCTGGTTGGGCAATCGCGCCTGCCGGGACTTCCTGCGACTCCTGGGTCTCATGGCGGCCTGTACCAGCGTGTCCGTTGGGCACGCTGGCACATCGCCCCTCCAGTGGGGACTGGCCAGCCAGTGGTCACAGTGCTGCGATCCTCTGGACCAGCGTGTGTGGGCGACCCAGGAGATGTGGAACACTCTCCAGTGGTTGGACGTTCCGTCCCATCTGCAGGAGGTATCCCACTTATCCGCCCGAGCGAGCGGTCTCTCTAACGACCGGCGCCTCTTTGATGGGTTGGGGTGCCCATCTGGGGAACATAGAGTGCACGGCCTCTGGTCCCGGGAGTCCCGATGCCATATCAACCTGCTGGAGCTCCGGCGGTCCGCCTAGCTCTCACCGCCTTTGCTCCGTTTCTCCGGGGGTCAAGTGGTCCGGGTCCAGACGGACAATACCCGCGACCATGTACTATCTAAACCGCCAGAGCGGGGCCAGCGCTCCATGCTCTTATGCAAGGAAGCTCTCCGCATCTGGTCACCTAGTCTTGCCAACCCTGGAAGTGAGATCTCCGGCCAGTCAGCATGGCAGGAGCCTCCAACACCCTGGCCGATGCCCTGAGCCGGATAGGGGCTGCATCGCACGAGTGGTCTCTCCTGCCGGAGATAGTACAGGACCTGTTCTCCCGTTGGGGCACACCTCTGGTGGATCTGTTTGCCTCCAGGGAGAACGCGAAGCTGAGGCTGTTTCATGCCCGCCCCCCTCAGCAGGGCTCGCTGCAGGGGGATGCCTTCTCGAGGCCGTGGACCCCGGGCCTCTTTTACGCCTTTCCCCCCGTTCCCCTGATTCACAGGGTCCTGCTGGCGAGGGAGCAAGGCACGGGTGATTCTGGATAGCCCCAGACTGGCCTGCGCCAGTTCTGGTACCAGATCTCCTCAGTCTCAGCTCCAGGACTCCGAGGCAGCTTCCAGCTCGCCCGGACCTGCTCTGTCAGTCAGGGAAGGTGTTCCATCCAGACCTTCAATCCTGCACCCTAACGGCCTGGTTCCTGGCGGCTAGAGTTCCAGGCCTTGGGTCTTTCCGACGAGGTCCTCAACGTCGTTGAGGCGTCCCGTAAGGAGTCGACCAGGAAATGCTATGCCTTCAAATGGAAGAGGTTCTCCATTTGGTGTCAGGATAAGGGTTTGGACCCCTTCTTGTGTCCTGTGGCAAGCATTTTGGACTATCTATGGTCCCTATCTAGTCAAGGGCTTAGGTCGACGACCCTTAAGGTGCACCTGGCAGCCATTTCTGCTTACCGGGCACGGGCCGGTCAGCAGTCAGTGGCGCAGGAGAAAGTGGTCGGGCGCGTCTTTAAAGGCCTTGATCACATTTCCCTCAGTCGCGGGAACCCCCACCTCCGTGGGATTTACTGCTGGTACTGGCAAAGCTCATGGGCAAGCCATTCAACCAATGCACAGGTGTGGTCTCCCCACCTGTCGTGGAAGACCGCCTTCTTGGTGGCTATCCGTCAGCCAGAAGGATGGGAGGCGCCAGGCGCTTAGCATCGAGTCTCCTTACCTGGTCTTCCACAGGGACAAGGTTGTCCCTCCCCCACCGAAATTCCTTCCGAAGGTGGTGTGGGAGTTTCACCTTAATCAGGTGTTGACTCTGCGGTGTTCTACTCCAATCACACCTAGGAGGGGCAGATAGGCTCCATGCTGGACCCTAGAGTGGCTCGCTTATTACAAGGAAGCGCACAGCTGAAGAATGGGGAGAGGTTCGCCAGCTGTTTGTCACCTACGCTGAAGCCGCACCTGGCAGACCTGCAGCCAAGCGGACGATAGGCAGATGGGTCACCTCCTGCATAAATCTCTGCTATGAGTTGGCGGGCATGGAGCCTCCCAGAGGATAAGAGCTCATTCTACCTGCCATACTGCTGCATGGTGGCTGCTTCCAGGGGCGTCCCTATCCAGGAAATCTGCAGGGCTGCTACCTGGAAGTCAGCACACACCTTCATTACCCACTACCACATCGACCTTGAGTCACGCCGGGATGCTGGTTTGGGGCCTCGGTTCTCAATCTCTGTTCCCCAAGTAAGTATATAGGTGTGTCTTGCCTCCCTCCTCCCGGAGAACTGCTAGGAGTCTGCCAGATAGTGTGGATGAACAACATATCCATGTCCCTAGAAATACAGGTTACTCACCTGTAACAGGAGTTCTAGGAATGGTATGTTGTTCATCCCTGAGCTCCTAAACCTCGGCTTGACACAACCTGAGCTTCCAGCGGGCCAGATCTGGCGTCATGGGGCGGAGCCGAGTTTTACCACCGGGTGGGTGGGAGGAGCTAACGAAGACCTTCGCAAGATTTAAAGCGGCAAGGAACCTGCCAGATAGTGTGGATGAACAACATATACCATTCCTAGAACTCCTGTTACAGGTGAGTAACCTGTATATACTGTAATAAAAAAAAAAATAAGTAAATAAAATGTAATGATTAATTTCAGTACAATGTATGTGTGTTGTGTGGGTTGGTTATGTTCTGTTCTAGGCCATACTTTATTCTGTGGTACATATCACTTGAGCCTCAGGGTTGCAAGACTCTACCAGTTAACTGGTGTTGTGATGTTAAGACATCCATGCTTTTAAAGGTGATAGGAAACAGTGTTTTACATTTATAGATGCCCTCCTGTTGCCCTGTTAATGTCTATCCAATATTGTGATTTTTTGACCTTTTTGTTAGATTAATAATCTAATTTTGTCGCCAGCTATCCTGAATCCTGTTCTCCTCAGCAGTTGCTGCTCTCTTCTCATACTCCCGAGCATTCTATGACATCAATACCAGCATCCCAGGCCATTCAGATGAGTTGCATGAAATGGTGTTATGGATGTTCTAGAATGTCTTCCAAATATGCAAACAGCAGTAGCTGGTGAAGGGAGTGGAACTCTATGTAGATCTCAAGGCACCCCAAAGCTAGATCATTTATGTATCAAAAATTGGTCGACACAGATCAGAATACATAACTGGCACGGAAAAGAAGATGGAAGGGCAGTTAACTATGTAAAAATCATCTATCTCCTGTAAAGTAGTTTACTACAGTAAAACTGTATCCATAGATTGCATAATTGCTTCCTCCTTCATAAACAACAAAAGGCCTTATTTATCCTGGTTTCTGAAGGACCTCGTAATGCTGTGGCATTTCTTTTATTGACTTTAATGGGCATAAAGCTATACAGGGAGAATATGAATATGAAACAGTAGACTCATGATGTACAGGCTGTACACAGCATGCTGAAAAGTGTATGCCCTGACCAGCAGTTTAAAGTAACATTATACCCAGTACAACCTGGTGGTCCCCCTGTTACTGGCTGTTGTGACAGCTAATACTTAATTTGCAGGACTGATTACTGTGGCCAAGATGAACTTGGCAGAATACAAAACTTGCCACTATAGGCATGTTTGTAATAATTGCTGTTTCCAAGCCCATCGGTGCTATGTGTGTTGTGGGCACTTGTCATTTCATAACATTGTGTTCCCAGAAATGAAAGACGATTAGAGCATGCATTCCCCTTGACATGCTCACTGCTGCATACCCCCCTCTCCTATTGCCTCCTTGAGTGGGTCCCTGACATCTGGGGCCTAGGCAGGTGGCTCCCACAGTCCAATAACCAGTAGTGTGGGGCAGAGATGTCTGGGGCTGTAACCAGAGGGTGGACTCGGAGAGCCTTAAGTGGATGTAAGGGCAGGCTCCACTTCATCTGTCTGCCAGCAGCTTCTGTTTTGTATTTTGCTTTTCAGAGTTTTTCAGTCTGTTTTTTGCTATAAAATGTCCACGTATTGTAATTCTGTTTTGCTGTTCCTGTTTCCATTGATATTGCTTACTGAATAGTCTATGTTATACCTACCAGCACACAGTGATGTTGTGGGCATAGAAACATAGAAATTGTCAGCAGATAAGGACAGCTGGGCCCATCCAGTGTGCCCTTATACCCTACCTTTATTAGCGGCTGCTGAACCTTCTGTATCTGGTCATTGGCTTTAGCCTCTCCTTCCCACTTCCAGGGTTCCCTTATGCATATCCCATGTGTGTTGTATTCCCCACTGTGCTCGCTCCACCACCTCCTGGGTGGGCTATTCTATCCGCCCTTTCCCCTAGTGGATAGACTATAAACCTAGATCATTGGCATGGCAAGTGTTGCAAGTCAGGCCTTTTCTGTCATTGACAATCAATTTAAAAGTATACATTTGACATTGCCGTCTTGTGAGCCATGTTGGTTATTTATGCTCTGAAAGCATCTAAGGCGTTATAGCTGATTATAAAGTAAACATATTTTTTTCCTCCCACTGCAGCGCCACTTCATTTAAAACTATTCTGCATTTTACAGTCTCAAGATGTTTGTGCTTCTGGTCCCTTGATCCACACTATCGGGACTTCTAAAAACCCAGCACAAACTATTTAGGCAGCAGGATGTGCTCTGTAGTCTTGTATTAATGTAACCATGTTATTTTGTACTGGTTAGTTGTAGCAAGTGTTTAAGGGTAACCATGTAGTCTTGTATTGGTAAATAAGAGTGTAGTAGAGTGTTGTATATGGTTTTCATCCCTTTCAAAATGTTGTACCACAGTTAAAAGGTAACGGAAAGTGATTGCACCCTTCTGTAGTACAACAGCATCCTGAAACCCTCTAGAGACTGCATGAGTTTTGTTTTTAAATGGTAAGAACTGCTGTGTGCACATCAAACAGTTGAAAATGAAAGTGAATTGCTGTTACAGCCGTGGTGTTTTCACATTCCAGATGACCATCCCAGTTTATAAAGCTTCAGAACAACCCAACCACCCTACTATACACTATAGCGAAAAAAAAAAAAATGCTGTATGGGCACCATGCCCCACCAGTCTGAGCTGACACCTCGGAGTTCTGATTACCTCAGACCTTGTGAGCTTTGCTTTCGGGGTCGGAGGTAGTCAGAGCCCCTCTGTGGCAGCATAGACTGGTTGTGCATGATTTGCCCATTCAGTATTCTTTAGGTTGTAGTAAGTGTTAAAGGATAACCTTCTTGTCTTGTGTTTGTCAGTTGTGTTTAAAGGGAGCATAAACCTTGTTTTTAACATTTTCTTAATATAATTTGAAATTTGAATGCGTCTGTAGTCTAATTTCATCAGTGTATTGTTTATAATTTTGTGTGTTTGTTTGAAATAGTCTTATTAGCGCAGGGTGAATCTGTCCCTCATTACAAGTGGGTAGATGATCCCTTGCTGCAGGCAAATGGGCAAAAGTAAAGGCACCCTATGTGGTGTTCTGCTGAGGCCACCGTAGTTTCTGCTGCATTTCTTCTTGTGCCATGCAGTTTGTAGATTGGGGCAAAGTTAGCTCTGTAGATTACAATAGGTTAGGCTATGTAAAGTATTTTATTATTTTATCTTTTTGCATTTTCTAGCTGCCCCATAGCCACATCCTGCCTCTTCTTGGTGGTAGTCTGGTGAGCTGGGAGCCGCCCTTGCAGGTGCTTTATTAATCTCAGCTCCTCCTTTCGTAGTGCTGCAAGAAAGCTGTGAAATTGGCTAGACCGCATTGTGGTGGGAGCTGCTAATGGTCATTGGGTTCTGCAAGTGAGTGACCGCTTTCGGAGGCCTGATCTCTATCCCATCAGTACTCTGGCTTCAGGGGGTCCTCCCACGGTCCTACAGTGAATTTTATTTGATATCACAACAGGAAGATGGAGCATGATTGCTGTCAGTAAGGGACTTTCTCCTAGGAAACCACGTCACTGTAGGGTGGCTTTCCCACCAGTTGCTGTGCCATGCTGCCTGGATAATCATCTTTTTGCCACAACCCCTCCTTTTGGTTGCAGTTGGCTGTTGATGGTCTTGATGGTTGTAGTTCCAGTGATGGTGTTTATTTTGTACCACCACAGTTCAGTTTATTAGCTGCAGGAGTAGTAGCATTTGTAGCCCTATCTGGTGCCTGTTCGGGCCACTTCTAGTAGGTGACAATTATGGTACCTGATTTAACTGAGCTGCTGCAGTTCTCAAGTTTTTGTTTAAAACAGGAAAAGATGACAGGTTAGCCAGTTGAGCACATGCTCTTTTTTTAGTGGCTTCCTGGATACACCTCTTAAAAAGTTTGTGCAAAAGTACATATAAGCATTAAACCACGACAGAACATGGTTCTACCGTGGCATTAATCCATGGTTGGGATGGATGGGGCACAAGGCCGGAGACCAAGTGCATCCAACCTGCCAACCATGGATTAATGAGACGTAGAACCATGATCTGGAGTGGTTTAATGTACTAGTAACATGGCAAGCGCTGGTAGGTGTTAAGATGCTTGTCTAGCTATACTGTTCTAATACAAACAGAGAGAGTTACTTATGTAAACGTTTGTATTTATCAAAAATCAGTTTGGTGAAGTGAGTGCTTCTTATGTACATTTTGAGTATGTAGGTTGAGAACAATCATGTAATTTGAACAGCTTCTACTTCTAGTCTTGAAAGTTTATTTGTTTATTGTGTGCCCTAGTCTACAGCGTTTAGGATGCCTCCTCGCCAAATGCATGTATCAAGCGTTAACTGAGAGATCTTACCGAGAGGGCTCTTGCAGTAGGTATTCACATATAGGACTAAGCCCGAGGCATGGACCCCATGGAAAAATTTCTAGCTAGCACGCCTCCAAGTCAGGTGACCGGCATCATGAGACGTCTCTATAAAGGGGCGGTCCCCCACGCCTGCCTTCCAGTTCTTTCCCGCCATCAGCTTGTGAAAGTTCCTCGCGGTAGGACAGCACTTCTCAGTTGTTTGGTCCTAAAGTTTTACAACTTTTTTGACCTTTATTTCTCAGTTTTTGGATTTTTTTTTTTTCCTCTCTCTAATACCTGCTGTGTATGTCGTACCCAACGCCTTCCGAATCGCATAAAAAAGAAGTGCGACTTGTGTGGTTCCCAGCTTCCACACAAGGACAGCCACCCCTTGTGCCTCTTCTGTCTAGGCCCAGACCACCCCATGGAGAGGTGCCAGCACTGGCAGAAGTTCAGCTCGGCTACCCAAATGAGAAGGCAGCAGTCCCTGGAACGTCATCTCCTCAAGATGAAAATGGCCTCCATGGAAAAAGAGTTAAAAAAAGGCTTAGGCAGGCGTCCACTTCCCGAAGGCCACAAAAAGAAGCTCGACAAGGAGAAGCACGGAGGCGGGAGTAGTCTTCCACAGCAGCCATGGTCCCTGAAGTGCAATCTGCTATACAGGATGCTCCTTCATGGGTTCGGTGCTCTTCAGGTGTGATGTCAAGGACATCATAACTGAACTGCAGAGAAGGTACTGCACTCAAGTCTGTTCAGACTATGTACAGGCCCCTCAAGGGCAGTGACATTCTTTTCATCACCAAAACCGACAGAGACAAAAGCCACATGGAAAATGTGCCAACAAATGTCGGACCCTCCAACAACCAAGACTACCCCAGCTGCTGTGCTGCCCCACCGTCCTGACTCCTGCCTCTGGACGTCCAGAGGAACCGTGGGGGAGATTCTCCTCCCATCTGCCGGGCTGGGAGAGGATAACATTGAACACTTGGGTGCTCCAGCTGATACATAGATACATAGACAGTGTCGGCAGATGAGGCCCTATGGCCCACCCAGTCTCGCCCATTTAAGTTTGTAAGTTCAGTTTATGTTTCCAGGAAGTCTGTTGCCCTACCCCTGACCTCCAGAATTCCTTTATGTCTATCCCATGCATTCTTAAATCCCGTGATTATTTCAGCCCCCACCACTTCCTCTGGCAGGGTGTTCCACTTGTCCACCACCCGTTCTGTGAAGAAATTCTTCCTCACGTTTCCTCTGAATCGTCCTCCCTCCAACTTCATCCCATGCCCTCTAGTCCTGGAACATCTTTTTCGCTTAAAAATAGTGCATTCCTGCACCCTGTTCCTCCCTGTAAGATACTTGTATGTCTCTATCATATCCCCTCTCTCCCTCCTCTCCTCCAGGGAGTACATGTTCAGTGCCTTCAACCTGTCCTCATAGTACTTGTGATGCAATCCATGCACCATCTTTGTTGCCCTCCTCTGAACCTTCTCTACCCTGTCTATGTCCTTCGTAGGTAAGGTCTCCAGAACTCACGCAGTGTACTCCAGGTGCGGCCTCACTAGTGTCTTGTATGGTGGAATTATGACCTCCTTTTCCTGCTGGTGATGCCCTGCCTATGCATCCCAGCATCCTATTTGCTTTACCTGCTGCCTTGTCACGGTTTCCTGCCTTGAGGTCATCAGAGATGATAACTCCAAGATCCCTTTCCTGCTTGGTGCATGCTATATCCTCACCCCCAACTGATATATTGTGCCAGGGTTTTGTGCCCCATATGCATTATCTTGCACTTCCTTGCATTGAATTTCAACTGCCAAACCCTGACCATTCTTCAAGTTTCTGCAGGTCCCTTCTCATTCTGTCTACACCCTCTGGTGTTCTACTCTGTTACAGAGCTTTGTGTCATCAGCGAACAGTGAAATTCTGCCTTCTAGGTCCTACGCAATGTCACTGATGAAGATATTGAATAGTACCGGTCCCAGCACTGATCCCTGTGGTACCCCACTGGTCACTCTTCCCTCTGTGGAGTGACAGCCATTTACCACCACCCTCTGTGTCCTGCTGCCCAGCCAGTTACCTACCCACTGCACTACTGTCCTGCCCACACCCATATTCCCCAGTTTGTGCAATAGTCTTCTATGTGGCACAGTGTCAAAGGCCTTGCTGAAGTCCAGATAGGCCATGTCCACTGCCCTCCCCGATCCACCTCCCTAGTCACCCAGTCAAAAAATTCAATGAGGTTGGTCTGACATGACCTTCCCTGGTGAAACCATGCTGCCTTGGGTCCTGTAGTCCATTGACAACCAGATGTTCCACCAATCTCTCCTTCAGTAGTGCTTCCATGATCTTCCCCACTACCGAGGTGAGGCTGACTGGTCTGTAGTTCCCCGCTTCCTCTTTGTTCCCACTTTTGTATAAGGGGACTACATCTGCTATCCTCCAGTCTTTGGGTACCTCCCCTGTTTCTAGTGATAGGCTAAACAGGATAGCAAGAGGTTCAGCCACCACCTCTCTTAGTTCTTTAAGGATCCTGTGGTGCACCCCATCTGGCCCCATTGCTTTATCAGCTCTTATTACTTCCAGTTCCTTCAGGACCCTTTCTGGTGTAAAGGGACTTGTGTCCATTTCTGCACCATTCTCACCCCTTGTACTCCATTCAGACCCATTACCCTCCTCTTCCTCAGTAAAGACTGAGCAGAAATACCTGTTAAGTATGTCAGCTTTACTGTTGTCATCCTCCACACAGCCCCCATCCTCCCCCTTCAGTCTCACTATCCCTCCCTTTGCCTTTCTTTTTTCACTTATGTACCTGTAAAAGGTTTTGTCCCCTCTACCCACTGATTTTGCAATGTGTTCTTCTGTCTGAGCTTTGGCTTCCCTTACTGACCTCCCTGCCTCCCTTTGCTTCTCCTGGCACTTCTCCCTATCCCCTTCTGCCTGTGTCTTTTTGTATTGCCTGAATGCAATCTTTTTGGCTTTCACTTTCTTTGTTACCTCTTTGGAAAACCATAATGGTCTCCTCTTCCTTTTCCTTTTGCTAACCTGCTTAATACATAATTCTGTTGCTCTTGTGATCCCCATTTTAAATACTTCCCACTGTTCCTCAACCCCTGATTCCTGCCCCATTCCCCTTAATGCCTCTTTCAAGTATCTCCCCATTTTCCCAAAGTCTGCCCCCCTAAAATCCAGGATACGTGTTTTTGTGTGGTTTGGTTCTGCTCTTTCTGTGATTTCAAACCACAGTGATAGCGGAGGGACACTCAATAGAGTTACTGCAGAAACCACCCTCACACCCACTCCCTCAGTCGTCCTACTCCCTGCAACATCTTCCTCTGGTCCTAGAGGAAATCATCTCCCTTCTCACAAAGGCGGCTATAGAACCAGTCCCCACCCATCTTTGGGGGATGGGTTATTATTCCCATTTCTTCCTAGTTCCAAAGAAGACTGGAGATCTGAGACCTATTCTAGACCTCTGCTCCCTGAACATGTTTGTGGAGTACAAACGCTTCAGAATGCTCTCTTTACAGAACCTTCTACCTCTGCTTCGGCCAGGACAGTGGCTTTGCGCCCTGGACATGCAGGATGCTTACCTGCATATCACCATATGCCCTTCCCATTGCAAATACCTCCGTTTTTGCTTTCAGGGGGACCACTACCAATTCAAGGCCCTCCCATTTGGTCTTTCCTCACCCCGAGTGTTTTACCAAATGCCTGGTGGTAGCGGCCCACCTGCTTACTCCCAGGGCATACAGGTATTCCCGTACCTGGACAATTGGCTTCTGGCAGCCCCATCCAGGGAGGAACTCCTGCACTCCCTTTCCCTTACCCTGCAGGTTTTTACTAGCCTGGGTATCGGCATCAACCATGCCAAGTCCCATTTGGTCCCTTGATGTGTAAAATCCTGTACTTGATTTTTCACAAGGAATGTGTGGCTCTACGCACCAGCTGTAAGTTTCTTCCTAAGGTGGTGGCTGAATCTACGGTGAATCAATCTATTGAGCTACCTGCTTTCTTTACACAACACTCCAATCAAGGGGAATACCTCTTGCATACTTTGGATGTTCACAGAATCCTGAGATACTACACCAGTTGGACTAAGGATCTCAGGAGGATTGATCAGCTCTTTGTCTCTTTTGCTCACAAAAGAGAAGGCGATGCTGTTTCTGAGCAATGCCTGTCAAAATGGTTGGCGAATTGCATCACTTTCTGTTACGACAAATACAAGAAGACCTTTCCAGGTCAAGTCAGAGTTCACTCCACCAGAGGAGTAGCGGCCTCTGCGGCTTGTTTCAAGAATGTGTTTGCGGCAGAGATTTGTGCAGCCGCAATTTAGACTTCTGTCCATACCTTCACGAAACACTACAGTTTGGACACTGCCTCTCGCCGTAGAGCAGGCTTCGGGTTGGCTGTCCTACAAGGTCTCCTTTCATGAGACCTGTTCAGCCCTGAGGTTCTATGATAGGGGTCACAGTCCTCCTCCCAAGTGCTTTTTCTTGTTCCAGACAGCTTGGGACTCAGTCCTTTATGTGAATACCTACTGCAAGAGCCTTCTCGAAGTAAGATAGTACAGTTATGTAAGAACTTACCGTAACAGATCTTCGAGAGAGGCTCTTGCAGTAGGTATTGCCTTCCCACCCTCCGTCCCCCTAAGTTTCTTTGCTTCATTTCCATGGGGGGAATATCCTCCTCTCTCTCGTCTTACCTCTTTTGGCCTTTGGTGGGAAAGAACTGGAAGGCGGGTGTGGGGGAACCGCCCCTTTATATCAAAGTCGCATGACACCAGTCACCTGACGTGGGGGGGCAGTCCCCTGCCAGGGACTGCTAGTTAGAAATTTTTCCTGGAGTCCTGACGACTGGCGACTTAGTCCTATATGTGAATACCTACTGTAAGAGCCCCTCTCGAAGATCTACTGTTCCAGTAAGTTCTTGCGTAACTATACTTTCGACATGCATTATGGGATAGGAAACCTCATCAAACGTGAGTACTATGCACATTTGTAGAGGACGCCTTGGGTTTTGTGTGCTGGCTTCACACAGGTAATTACGTGGAAAACATTTACATTCAGACAATCTGGTGCTACAATAATTAACAGATTTAAAACAAGGAACTGTATTAATCAGCATGTTTACTCTATGGCACAACATTACGGGCAGCTTCTAAATGGCTAACATTACCAGCAACGTAAAACAACATTGCAGTTACCACACAGTTTGCTGTACGTCCTAGTCCTTCTGTGGGCTACTGCAGTAATTGAAATGGACAGGCCCATTAATGGTGACATTTGGCATGTGGAATGGGGTGAAGGTGCCACTACTCGTGGTACATTGCAGGACAGATTCTGCTGCTACTGTGTTTGTAAAAATGATCAATGACCGCTGTTTGAATTTTCTAGGGTGAATGGTGGACCCCTGGGTGGCTGGGTGGGAGAAACTAGGAATTCTGCTCCAAATTGTTGTGTGGTTGACAATGGTACTACACAAGCAACCATTTATTTATTCAAGAGATTTACCAGGAAGGCATGCTGAGCAGGGTACCACTCTATCTCAGATGCGCCCTGGGGGAGAGGGGAGAGCACAGCAAATACAATTGGCGTGCAGGATCAACATAATTATACATATACAATTATAATAAGCTATTAATTACGCAGTGCAGACAGTGCAGGGCGTGGTGTCACACAAGCAGAACAACATGGGGCATCGGGAGTAGGATGAGCACCCATGGTTCTACATAGTTTTAAACCATTGCTTGAAAGTACACAGAGATGGTAAATAATCAGTATTAGTACGTAGTACACATGGGAGAGCATTCCATTGCCTAAGACTTTTTTAAATGAAAATGACAGTTCAGTTTTGAGAATTTACCATAGGAACAGTAAATGCAAAACCTTAAGCTGGCCTTAGCCCAGATTTAAGACGCTGATATGAGTAAGTCAGAAATGTACAATGGTACCTTTTGTTTTACACACTTACGCATAAAGGTTAATAAGTACAGTTATCTTATTTGATGCAGAGATAACCAGTTAAGAGATTTAAGTAAAATACAGCTATGTGTGTGCTTCGCGTCAAGAACAAAACAATCCAGTTATACTGTAGCTTGTCTAATCTCAGAGAATGAACTTGGTAAACCAGAATATACAATGTCACCGTAATCACATAAAGGCAGTATCATGGTGTGTATTTTTGTCTTCCTCACATCCACTGAGAAATATGATTTGTTTCTGTACATGAATCCAATTCTAGAATTAACTTTTTTTAAGAACTTCTAGATGGTGATCACAATATACGTTTTCATCTAACTGTAGCACCAAGTTCTTGTGTGAAGCCTAACTCCCCCATTTGTTTAATTTTAGACTTTCTCCCTATTTTGATGAAACCCGAATCCCCTGCCCCCATCATTAAATCGTCTTCCTCCCTTCTAGTGTAAAGCTTACTCTGCCACCACCTAAATTGGCACAGTACAGGGCAATGGCTGCTTACTGTCTTTC
This sequence comes from Neoceratodus forsteri, assembly GCA_016271365.2. NCBI lineage: Eukaryota > Metazoa > Chordata > Ceratodontiformes > Ceratodontidae > Neoceratodus > Neoceratodus forsteri. The sequence goes on from CM057451.1 coordinate 768,330,370, forward strand.
TGATAATGTTGCTTTTAACTGTTGTTACTCTTACCCCTTCTTTTTCCCCCTCTCCTCTACTGCTTATCCTTGCCTTCCCCCCTCCATCTCTTCCACCCTACCTTCCTCCCACCTCCCCACCCTTACCATTCCCTGGCATCCTGGGTGCAGTCTCCTCCCTTATCATTGGTTTCACCTTGAGGCCCTCTCGTGCACCTCCTTCCCTTTCCACACTCCCTCTCCCCATAAGCGACTCATAGGCTTCCTGAAGCTCCTTGTTGCTTTTAGTAGCAGGTGATACTGAGCTCCGTCCCGGCCCTGCCCAGACATCTCCCTCTCTTCTCCCAAAAGGACTGAGAATGACCCATATCAGCATCTGAGACCTTCTCCCAAAGACTAATCAGTTGCAACCACTCATGGTTATTCTGAAGCCTGAAGTGCTGGTGATCTTAAAGTTTTGGCTAACCTCCAAGATTCCTGACACTGCAGTTGCCATCCCTGGGTACAAAGTCATCCTGAAGGATCGCGCTAAGAGGGCTAGTGGAGTTGCACTCGACCTTTCCTCTAAGATCCAGGTTGAGCTTATACTCAGTCACCTCCCCCTCTGCCTGTGAGTTGCTCCTCCTCAAGCTCTCCCTCCCCTTCTCTGCCCCTATATTTGTGGCTGGTGCATACTGATGCCCTAGCATGTACTGCCTTCAGTCACCAAGCTCTTCACCACTATATCCTTCCATGCCTTCTCTGGTGAGCTTCTCATCCTTTGTGAATTTAACCTCCATTTGCTCTCCCCATCAGTTGTGCTGAAACATTAGGTCTTTCCAACTAACCCGACTGATCACTGACCCAACCTGGCACAATTACAGGTCCCACAGTCATTGCCTTCTGGATTGGGTTCTCAACTCCCAACCCACTGTATCATGGATGCTGGTACCCTCCACTTTGCCCTCAGTGACTACTGTATGGTCTGTTGCGTATGCAGGATTCACCATCCCAAACCTCCCCCCTCCAAAAAAAAAAAAATTCATTCAGATCCAGTCCTTCAGGTTGCTGGACTGGTCCTCCCTCCCTCCATGCTGACTTGGTGGCAACCAACTGGTCACTCATCTTTGCAGTCAGGAACATAAATACTGCCTTATTTTATTTCAGAGGCAAATTTATGGCTGCCTGGGATCTCCATGCCTCTCTTACAAAAAAAAAAAAAAAGCGGACTCTTCGTAATGCCTGTACCAGAGCAGCCAGGCTTGACAAGTCTGAATACTTTGCATCCATACTCCGGAACAACCTTAATCCCTTCCAGAAGGTTATCCATGCCATCTTCTACCTCCCCAACCCAGTCTCTCCCCCCCACCCCGTCCTCAAGGTAGGCGACACTTCTATTTCTGACCCCTTCTCTGTTGCCTCAGCTTTCAACTCATTGTTTACCATGTGCTTTCGCTCCTTCCTCTTCTCCCCTCCCCTCTCCTTCCAACCTGCACTGCCCCTTCTCTCCTACCTCTCCCGCTGCTTCCTTTAAAGCCCTCTTGGGTCTTAACCCCCACAAGGGTGTGAGTCCTGATGATCTTAACCCCAGACTCCTCCATCTCTCCACCCCTGCCATTGCTCTACCTATTACCTTCCTTCTCAACCTCTCCTTCTCTTTAGCCTCCGTCCTGGACACATGGAAACAGGCCACAGTCATTACCCCTTTCCCAAAGGGAACTACCAGCCTTTCTCTCTGCTCTCTACTCTTGCTAAGATCCAAGAACACCTTGTGCTGTCTCACCTCTTCCCCCTTCCTTGAGTCATCCTCTTCTTTCATCCCTTTCCATTCTGGCTTACGAAAGTTCCAATCCACCTCCCTCCACTGGCTTACTGACTCCATTCTGTCTGGTATTGGTCATGGCTTGGTCACCTCTTCCATTTTTGTTGACTTGGCTAAAGCCCTCTACACTGTTACCAGTGCCCTCCTTCTGGACAAGCTCAAAGCTGTGGAGCTCTCTGATTCCTCAGTGGGTTGGTTACTACTCTTACGTTGAGGATAGGTCTCAAGCCGGCCGTGTTGGTGACTCCATATCCCCCCACTCCCTATCAGCTCAGGCATCCCCCAGTGGTCTGTTCTTGGCCCAGTACTCTTTTTCACCTTCCTGAATGTCCTTCCTGCTGCCTGTTCCACTGTGTCCATACATCTGTACACCGATAACGCAGTACACTTCGCCTCTGGCTCCCCTGCCTCTGACCGCATGGCCAGGCTCTAACTGGACTTTACTAACATTCAGCTCTGGTTTCTGGTAAACCAGGTGTCTGTCAGCACCAAGAAAATGGTCTGTATGACCTTTGTCGCTAGACAGATGCTCCCCAGGCTTATCCCTCTCCCTCTCCTCTCTTTCCATACACTTGATGGTGCAGCAGTTGAGAATGTCCCCTCATTTAAGTACCTTGGGGTCTGGCTAAACTGACATTCAGATTTATCAGAGCATGTGGGTGCCATCCACAAGAAGCTGCACCTCACATCTAGTATGCTTTACAGGAATAAAGGGTGTGTCCTGCTTCCTGCACGTTGCATGACGTGATCGTGTTCAAGATTATACTCCTTACCTTTGACTATGGTGACGTGCTGCTTCCAAGTGCACCCTTGCCAGAATGGACCCCTTCTTTCACTCCTTTTGCTTTGGAATAATTCCTCACCCACCATTGCCTCTGTACTATTCTCCCCCACAAAGGCCAGATGCCTCACCCATTGTGTTTCCTTCATCTCTAAATACTGGCTTGGCCACCACCCCTCCTATCTTGCTACCCTACTCTTCCCCCTCTCCCAACCACTTCTTGCCCCCTTCACAAGTCTGGCTGAGATTCTCTCTCATTCCCCTCAAGGAAATCCAGTGCTGGTAAAGCCGCCTTCTCCTTTTGATTCCCCAAACTATAGGGCTCTCTTCCCCCTTACCATCCGCTCTGCCTCTTCCCACCACTCACTCTCTTGACTCCTCCGTGAGTTCTACTCACTCCTGCAGTTGCCCTCGATACTGTACTTGTCCCTGGGCTGCTGCCCACCATTATCCTATCTCTGCTCCTCCTTCGTCCCGCACTTACGCTAATGTAGTCCCATCTTCACCCTCCCCAATTGATAACCTTTGCTCCTACCTTTAATTTAGTATTACCTCTGTACATAGCAAGTGTTGACTGGGTAACCAGAGTAGTGGACCAAGGGGGTGCAGTTGATGTTGCCTACCTTGACTTCAGCAAAGCTTTCGATACTGTTCCACATAGAAGATTGAGTACTAAGCTGGGTAGGCTTGGGGTGGTTCAGAAGTTGGTCAACTGGGTGGCAAACTGGTTGGCGGGCAGAATACAGAGAGTGGTAGTAAATGTTATACAGTCAGAAGAGATGCAAGACACAAATGGGGTACCTCAGGGATCAGTCCTGGGGCCAGTCCTCTTCAATGTCTTCATCAGTGACATTGCAGATATACTGGAGGGTAAGGTTTGTCTGTTTGCAGATGACACCGAGATCTGCAACAGAGTAGATGCTCCAGATGGGGTGGGCAGAATGAGAAGAGATCTGGATTAACTGGCAAAATGGTCAGAAGAGTGGCAACGAGGGTTTAATGCAAAGAAGTGCAAGATCATGCACATAGGGAAGAGAAACCCTGAAGCCACCTATAGGTTGGGAGGGGAGTTGCTGGCAATCACAAGGTAAGAAAGAGACTTGGGCATCATCATCACAGATGACCTGAAATCATCCAAGCAGACCACTAAAGCAGTAGGTAAGGCTAGGAGGATGTTGGGGGATCACAAGTCGTAAGAGGGAGGTAATAATCCTTCTTTACAAGACACTGGTTTGGCCCCATCTGGAGTACTGCATGCAGTACTGAGGCCACACCTGGACAAGGACAGTAACAAAATGGAGGCAGTCCAAAGAAGGGCAACCAAAATAGTGAAGGGACTGCATCAGAAAACATAGGAGGACAGATTAACAGAGCTCAATATGTATACCCTAGAGCAACGGAGAGAGAGAGAGGTGATATGATCGAAACATTCAGATATCTTAAAAGGCATTAACAAGGTGAAAGAATCCAACATATTTCAATATAAGAAAAATAGCAGGACAAGAAGACACAGCATGAGATTAGGGGGAGGCCGATTAAGGGGTAATGTAAGGAAGTTCTTTTTCATAGAATGCATGAAACGGCCTACCTCAGGAAGTGATGGATATGAATACAGTGTAGGGCTTCAAACAGGCATGGGATAGGCATAAGGGAGCAATACAGATGAGTATGAATAGATAGGCTATTGACAGAGTAAAGGCCTATGGCACATTCATAAGGTAGAAAAAATGGGCAGACTGGATGGGCCTTCTGGTCAACGTCTATGTTTCTGTGTTATCCTCCTGCACCTTACTGTATTGTAATTGCAGATGCGGATATCCTCCAGTACTTTTAATGCATAGTTAAGCATTTTGCTTTCACAATCCTTGTCTTTGCAAAATTATTGGCAAGTGGGAGGAGTGATGAGTAAGGGGGCAAGTGGCAGACTAGATGGGCTGATGGGGTCCTTTTCTGCTGTTAAGATTCTGTGATATTTATGATGCTTATTCACCTATTATTATTGTTGTTACTGTATTATTTTTCTTAGTGTTCCTTATTGTCCTCTCTCTCCCCTCCCCCAGAACACATCTGGAAATGAGCTGTTAACCTGCTCAATATGTCTTTTATGGTAAAACATTTGTAATTAATGAATACAGTTCCCTCCCTCGTTCAAGAATCGTCGCTACTAATGTCTTGCTTATAAAGAATGACAGATGTACCATGCATTGAAGAAAGAATTTAACTTCTGGTAATTTCTTTTCTTCTAGATGTGCATCTCTCCCTCCATTCCGATATTTATTTTCTTTCTTTCTCTTCTGCTCACTCTCTTGGGTGGGAGGCGTGCCGGGTGCACATTTTATAAAGTTGTCAGTGTATTTTGTTATTTCCTAAGATTTGTCAAGCTTGGGTTAGTACACCCACTATGCAAGAAACTACGTTGGGCTCTGGAGGACACCACATGAAATGTCTTTATTCTTGCCAGTCTCATGCCTGCCTGCAACAAGGGGTCATTTATTCATCTGCAAAGTGACTGACTGCTGGAAGAAAAGAACTTTACTGGACGGTACGAAATTTTTATTTTTTTCAAGTGCCGTAGGGACAATTATTACTGCACAAGACTTACAGGTTGACTCTGCAGGCGCTGTCTCCCAGCCATGAATCATAGTTGACTGGGAAAAATGCATGCTGCATTTTATATGATTTTGAAGCTTGCAGCTGTGGAGCGAGACAGAGACGGACAGCAGATCCTTCACTAATGGTGTAGTGCAAGTGCAACCACACAGTGACAGCATGAGACAGTAGAATATTGGCCCTACTTAACTTAATAAACAGTCAATTCAAAAAAAAAAAAAAAAGTTTGTAAGTGTAACCCGTGAATAATGATGATCTGAGTTTACCTACAGGGTCTGGGCTGTTGCACATAGGCTGGCTAATAATAATAATACATTTTATTTACATGGCGCCTTATCCAAAACTAAGGCACCTAACAATTTAAAAACAAAATCAGGCAACAATACATTATCAATAAAACGACAATATAACATTCATCAAAGAGGAAGATCAGTCATTAAATGCCTGGCGCCACAAAAAAGTTTTTAGAGCTTGTTTAAATCCTTCCACAGTTGTGCACTTCCGTAACCGATGGGGTAGAGAATTCCAAAGGATAGGGTCTGCATATATAAATGCTCTCGCCCCCGATGATTCCAGGCCTACCCTTGGAATCTCTAGCAACCCCTCATCGGCTGAGTGGAGTGATCGTCCAGGGCAGTAAGGAATGAGAAGCTCTTTCAAGTAGTCTGGACCCAGTCCACGTAGGGCTTTAAAAGTCAGCAAACTAACTTTAAAGGTGATCAGCCACTGTACTGACAGCCAGTGCAGTTCGCGCAGCCCGGCGAAATATGACATGATCAAGCAGTTCCCGTCAAAAATCGGGCTGCCGCATTCTGCACCAGCTGCAGGCAGCAGATTTCCACCCTAGGTAAAGGGAGTTGCAATAATCTAAGCGCGAGGACACAAAGGCGTGGACCAAAGTAGGCAGGTCACCAGCAGGAACCAGGTGCTTAATCCTGGTGATATTCCTAAGATGGTAAAAGGAAGATTTGATGACAGCTGACACCTGCAAATGCAGGGTCAGCCCTTCATTAAAAATAACCCCCAGGCTACGCACCCGATCAGTGGTCAGGAGTGAAACGCCACCGAGGAAAAGTCCCGAGGGCGAACCAACCCCCAACCCGGTGACCTGGGTCCACAACCAATAACTCAGTTTTTTCCGAGTTCAACTTCAGCCAGCTGGAATCCATTCACTCCTGGATTTCTTTCAGACAGTTATTAAAGAACGAGGGAGCTCCATCCTGGTGGGGTGCAAGAGAAAGATAGAGCTCGGTATCATCAGCATTGCAGTGAAACCCCAGCCCATACCTTCTTACAATGTCTCCAAGGGATAGCATGTACACCGCGAACAACATGGATGATAGCACTGATCCCTGAGGAACCCCACACGACAGAGAGATGTAGTCTGAGGAAAAGACCCCAGACACCACACTCTGTGTCCTACCCGTGAGGAAAGATGTAAACCACCTGATGACTGTACCAGACACTCCACAGATGTACCCGAGATGACCAAGCAACACCCCGTGGTCCATGGTGTCAAATGCTGATGAGAGATCCAGAAGAACCAAGATGGAACAGTTCTTCCTATCTCTAGCCATCAGGAGATCATTGAGCACCCGAACCAGTGCTGTCTCTGTACTATGTCTCTTTCGAAAACCGGACTGGAGCGGTTCATAGAGTTCATGGATGGTCAAATGCTCCTCCAGTTGTGCTGCCATTACTTTCTCAGTCACCTTCCCTAAAAAGGGAAGGTTAGAGATAAGTCTGTAGTTTGGGTCCAAGATAGCTTTCTTCAAGAGCGATGTAACCAGCACCACTTTCAGAGAGCTAGAAAACTCTCCAGATTCCAAGGAGTACCAAACTATCTGCGCAAGGACTGGACTGATGACATCAATACAACCCAAAATTAGGAAAGTTGGTGCTGGTCCAAACTACAGCACGTAGGGTGCACACCCTGGATGATCTGCATGACATGCATGAACTCCAGTCGGCTGAAGGTACTCAAGGAAAGCTGAGGCACAGTGACCTCGCATTGATCAGAATCGGCGCCCTTAGAGTGTGCCGGATGGAGTACTGCCCTGACATCATCCACCTTATTAGCAAAGAATCAAGCAAGTTCATCGCACTCTAATTGCGAAAAGGCTTTCCGGACATGTAGACAAGCTGGGTTGCACAGTCTGTCTACAGTACGGAAAAGCTGAGCTGGTCGATTCTGAGCAGCCGCAATCTCCCCGGACAGGAATTCTGCCTTCTTACGGGTGATTGCAGATTGTTAGACTTGATAATGGTCCATCAGTGTAAGGCGGTCGGTGTCAAGGGCGGACTTCCGCCAGCAATACTCTAACCTTTATCCTAGTCTCTGCATCTCCCTCAAAGTCCCTTCAAACCATAGGGATCGAGGGCAAAGGGAGAGAGGACAAACGCGGACTGGAGCAGTGGAATCCAGAGCCGCCGAGACGGACGAATTATAGGCCGTCATGAAGGCCTCTGGGTTACTGCTTGCAAACGTAGTAATGTAGTGTTGACCGTCTATTTTGGAATACCTTGGGGAGTGTGGGTGGCCCCTGGTGGTGCATGACTGTACCCAACTGCCGACTCAGGGTGTTGTGTGGGCAGGAATCCATAGCTCCTGCGGGGTGAGAGAGAGAGAGAGTGTGTGTTGTGTGTGTGTGTGTGTGTGTGTGTGTGTGTGAAATCCTGTTGTTGGTATGACACAGAATACCGATTATGACATGAAAGCATAATTTGTTTAGCCGTTTGCTGGAATGTGTGACTGTAATGGCTTGTTTCAGTTAGAAACTTGGAATGTCTGGTGGAAAGGCATGGTCCTGATCTGCTTATAATTTGCTAAAAAGGACTCTGTAAAGTGGGGGTGGGATACAAAAGGGGAGAGGAGAAAATGAGCAGAAAACATCAGTGATGCTAAAGCATATAATTGTAGCTGACTCCCATGCCGTAGCTGTGGAATTTAACTTGTGTTATACCACCTGTGCAACCGAACTGCCTCCTTAATTACCCTTCCCCCCTCAAATGTCATGGCTGCCTTTCTATCCTCCCCCCCCCCCAAAAAAAAGTTCCACTTTGTATTTCCCCACATGACTCCTTCTAATTCTCTTATGTCTTCCTCCACCGATACTCTAAATGCCCTCCTCGCCATCAACCCCTCAAAAAGATCTTCCCCAGATGACCTTGACCCTAAACTCATCTCTCCCTCTCTCAGCCCTGGCCACTGCCTACCCCTTTTCCTTAATCTTAAATCTCTCCTTCTCAACCTCTGATGGCCCTGCCACATGGAAGCATGCAGTGGGCAACTATCGCCCCATCTCGCTACTCCCAACCCTAGCCAAACCACAAGTACATCTAGTCCTCTCTCCTGTGTTTTTTTTTTTTGATTTTAATTCACTACCTTCATGCTTTCTCCTCCCAGTTGGGGTGTGCAGACTCCTGGGTTCCCTGTCTTGAAATTTTTGTGCGTGTGTGTGTGTTTTTTTTTTTTTTTTGAAATGGTGGTTTGACCATGTCCTTCTAAAACAATTGCTGCTGGTACAGAGTGACTGTTTCTGAGCTGAGTATCTCTGAATAAAACACAAAGCTAATTGTCTGGCCCACTCATTCATTGTCACAAACCTTTGCATTTGTTTATTTGCTCACTGCTTTAGAAAATCATGAATAATTTTAAGGAATAAAATTATTCTGGTCCATCTAGCAGTGGCATTTCAGTATGCATATTAAATTTGCAGTTGTACGAACTAGTCTAAACCAGTTAAAGTGACTTTTTGTTTTTTTGAACTTGTAAATTTTATTACGATATTATGAGAGAGTACAGTTGAATAAATTCAGAATAACCACTGGCCATACATCTGTCATTCCAGAAAAAAGGAATGTTAAAAGAAACTGTATTTTCCTAGTAAAAAGTCTCTGAGCCTTCTTCTTGTTCTTTTGCAGGGATAATACCAGTGGGCGGCAACTGCCAAATAGACCAGCAGTTGCACCAAGTATAAGATGTCGTGTTAGCTAAGACAACAAGAATTTGATCTCGGGCACCATTAGTCCCAGTCTCGACATCAAACAATCCATTCATAGCAATAAAATCTGTGCTTGACGACTGATGTAAAAATAATGGCAAATATAAAAGATTGTTCTGCCTCATTGCCTGTTTCCATCTATCCACAAGCTTTATAATTTTATAATAAGAAATAGAAGGTATTAATCAACTGTAAAACAATATTAAGCTGACCCAGTGGTGCTGAGGGTTGAGGCATTGGACGCCACACCTAGCACCACGCCGGTGACCCGTGTTCAGGAGCGAGCACGGGCCACCAGGGGTTGGTAGGGGAGGGAGAGGATAGAGTGTCCCACTGCTCTCCTCTCCCAGGGATGTGTGGGTATGTCATCCCGCTCCTTGACTGCCTCCCGGTGGAGCATGGGGGTAGCGCCCGAGCTAGGCAAACGAGTAGTGTGGCATTGTGATGCGTACGTTCACGGCCGTGAGGGGGAGGGACCAAGTAAAGTGTGAAAACACGGCTGCTGGCTCTATAGAAGCCCCTCCAGCACTCGGGCGCCGCTGCCTCAGCAGTGCCCAGGCCAGCTCGGATATGTACTGAGGCGGCCCTCCTCCCTTCCACCTCGCAACGGGGGGTAATCCGTGGGGGGATACAGGGCATGGGAGATACCAGAAGCGAAGCGGTGACCAGAAACTGGAGTACAACAGATGTTTGCCAGCAGGCCGATGAGGATAAATAACAATAATAAAAATAAAAAAAAAAACTATTAAAACGTTAAACTATTGCTGCATCTGCGTGTCACTAGTCTATCTTTGCGCTTTCCATATATACTATACATGTGTGGGCAGATTTGCTTAGTCTCATATAAACCATCAAGTAGTGGGCCGTCCTACAACTGATCCTCATGAAGTCAGGAACTGTTCTAATACCAGTACGCCCTCCCTATTCTCCACAAACTCAAGGTAAGAGAGCCATCTAGTATTAAATTTATCTGTTCTGAGTTTCAAGTGTGCTGTAAGTGTTCATATTATTAATTTAATTAACAACTACCTGCCATTGGGCGACTGATATGGTTTTGGGGGTAAGCCAGTTCTGAGTTATGACTTTTAGGGCAGCAGCAATAAGAATATAAAACAGATATCTTTCCGTTACTGTAGCTGTTAAGTGACTTTCTGTAACGTAACTACCTTTTCAGCCTGACTTCTTGAACCTGCATGCAATAGTTACTTTTAACCTTGCTCTGTGTAAACCGGATTGAATCTTTTGAGGTGTCACATATTTGGTCTTTTCTGAATTTATTTCAAACTCTTGATTCTGGATGTCTAGCAAATCTGTGCTGGTAGACTAATACAGTATTTAATACAGACGTAGCATTAAGGGTGTGCTCTGAGCATGGTCCGTGATTAGAAGAGCACATTTTATTTGTGGAAAATAAAGTTATCTGTGCGCCTATTATCTTTCAGGAGTACAGTTAGAGGAGAGGCAGGAGTTCCAGGCAGTTGGGAGGGTGGCAAGGGAGACCAGAAGGTACATTGTGATACAGATCAGGCTTTTGTTATTAATTTGGCAGAGTTCAAAACTAGATTGGCAAGCTGTTGGGCGAGCGGTAAGCTATCCAGTTAGTAGGTGGGTCAGCAAGTTATTGTGTGCTATGGCATGCTGGCAAGGAACAAGTGTGTTGGCAGCCAGCACAGACTAGTATGTACATGAGCAGGCAAAGTAAGAGCATCAGAGCAGCTGGTAGACAAAAACCCATGTAAGCAGGCAGGTAGGGGATGAGTGGTTGTGATTCCAAGGGCTTTTATTGGCAGGTTGGAAACAAGTGTGTGGGCAGGTAGTGCCACGGCAGACAAGTAATGAGTATATGTGCACTCTGAGACTGAGAGAGTGTGCAAGCAGGTGGGAGACAAGTGTGTCTGTGCAGAAGAATGGCAAGGTGGGAATGACTGTATCGACTAAGGGCCAGCAGTTAAATGAAAATCAGGTGACTGAGCAAAAAAAAAAAAAAAAAAGGAAAGATTATACGGTTTAAAGTCAGTAGACAGGAGAAACCTGCATGCATTGAGGGAAGCCTGATATTTCTCAGTACAGTAATATAAAAAGTAGGTAGGAGCACGGCCAAGATCTGAATGAGCACAAATTATAGGGTACAATTTTGATGAACTGTGCTCCTCTCATTTGGAGGAGCACACTGAGATAAAGCTGTAACACCACCCCTGATTTAATAACGAAGCAAAATGTTGCCGAGTGCTTTGTTCTGCCTTTGCTAAGTTTCTGGCACTGCGTTTGGGGCCCTATCCCTGCTAACTGGCTCTAATGCTGTGTTCGGAGCCCTGCCATTGCTAACTGTGTTTCTGGTGCCGTGTGTGGTGACTGGCCTTTCTAAGTCCTGAGGACGATACAAATGTGAAGCAGTTTGAACTGAATTTATACCTCGGGATTTCAGCCCATAGCCGACCTTTCTTGATATTGCTGACTGCTTAATTTAGAAATTTGATATCCAGGCTATCTGTAATTTTCTGCGAAATTGTATTCGTTTCTTGATGGTGTGTCTAGCTCCAAGGTTAGGATAGGGATGGAAATTATTTTAAATGGGCAAAAATCAATAACCTACTCTTGCAGCCAGTTGTGCTTTTTGATCGCTGGTGCATTTGAGTTTAATTCTTGATATGACTGCATTGGTCAGGCAGTAGCATCACCACAGCTTTACTATGCGATTAAAATCAGAATGTTGCATGTTGCGTCGATCAGCAGCTCTGTTTCTCTCCCTTTTATGCTGGAATGATGACGACACATCACTATTAAATACCATATTTGGATTTTTCTAAATTATATTCGGAGAACTTGCAATGTTGAGCTGATTGTGAGCTACACTTTTTTCTTAGGTTTTTTTTTTTGGTCCATTCCCTTCCCGATCTATGGGTACCCCTCATACTTTGTACTGATAATAAGGTCTGTTTGGTTTGCCCCTTGAACCACAGAGGCAGGCCCCAGCTCCTGATTTGTTACATTTATTCTAGATGGACTAAACCTCATCATTAACCAAGTCGACTATAACATCATGCCAGGAATCAAAACTGAGAGGACATGTTAGTGGCCTTTACTACTGAGGCTCTTACTGCTCTGTGAGCTGATCAACAAAGTTGCTACCACATGCAGCATTTGAGGATTTCTTCACTGGAGACTTTAGTTAGTTTTAGGCAGCAGTGTATGCTGAGCATGGACTCATTGCTTTTTTATTTGTATTTATCACATTTCTTTTAATAACGAAACAAACCATTTCTTCATAGAGAAATGTTTGAATAGGATACAGAATTGTTTGTAATCGAAATGAATAAATAGTCCTTTAATTTGCTATAGCTGTGGGACGTTACTGAAAAACTTGTGAGTATACACAACGTGTGCTAGAGATGGCTAGGAAGAAAACGCAACTATTTTAAATCAACATGTACGCACCCATCTGAGATATCAGGGTTTTAAATAATTAGCAGTTTTTTTCTTGGGACAATGCTAACTGTACAGAAAGTATTTATATAGGTTTTCTAGAAGTGTTATGTTTGTTAAACACAGTGAGGCAGGTGCTATGCATTTCCACAATGTTTTAGCACTTTTATGAGCAAAACGCTAATCAATTTTTGAAGTTAAATAAAACCCTGTATATGTGGCTTGATTTTCTTTAAAGAAAAACTTTGAACTGATAACTTTAGCCTGAAAACTAGCAATAACCGAGTTGTTTAAAAAAATTGTATTAGTTTAACATGCTCCTTACACAGTTTTATTTACAGGGGTGTGATCTGCATATGAAAATTGTATTAGTTTAACATGCTCCTTACACAGTTTTATTTACAGGGGTGTGATCTGCATATGAAAATTGTACTAGTTTAACATGCTTCTTACACAGTTTTATTTACAAGGGTGTGATCTGCATATAAAAATTGTATTAGTTTAACATGCTCCTTACACAGTTTTATTTACAAGGGTGTGGTCTGCATATACTGTATATGGAACCCAAACAAACAGTAGAGATAAATAAGTTTCTTAGCTGTCATGTCAAATGACTCTGATAGAGTTCTTCGACAGGATGACCAAAGAACTATCTCAAAGTGGAGTGGTGGATGTAGCCTACCTAGATTTTGGCAAGTTGTTCGACACTGTTCCACATAGGAGACTAGTAAGCAAGTTGGGCAGCTCAGGAGTGGATGATTCAGCACTGAGAGTACTGGTTTGGGGGCCGGGGCGCAGGCAGCCCTTGAGTGAATGCCATGATCTGTGATAGGTCAGGGAGCACTTTAGTGATAGCCACGTTTGTTGTTTCAGGTGGCAGCTGGCTCATGAAAGATGTGAGCTTTCCCAATAGCAGGAAACTGGTCAGGCTGCCATTTTAGCAGTGCACCTCCTATTTTTCTGCGTCTGCTGACCGAGTCACAGCTTATTGCACCGTTTTCTTTCAGGAACCATAACTGGTGCATCATCAAGGCCAGAACATAATTGCTGGCTGATGTTTGGAAGTATGGGGCACTGTTTGTTTGTTTTTATTTATTCAGGTGTTTCACCAGGAAGGTGTGCTGAGCCAAAAAATAGCTTGTTCCCAGATACGTCCTAGGGGGAAGGGAAATTGGGAGTAATAACAGTTCATAGACCTGTGAGTACAATTCAGAATACATGAGCACATGAGCATTGTAGTGTACATAATAGCAATAAAACAACAATACAATATATATCAGATTGCAGTTATTCCAATCTCTACATGAACTTGGTATGTAAAATGTTTTCTTTATGTCTAACTTCTAAGTCCTTTACCTGTATGTTCCTCCACTACCTATCCGCTTGTAACCCTATGAAGTCTTTTATTGTCAAACATTGTATTTACCCGAGTGCACTGATCTGTTTACCTGTATGTAATTTTTATCCCCGGGTCGCCCCTGAAAAAGGGACCTCTGGGGCCCAATGGGCCTACCCGGTCATCAAAATTCAATAAATAAATAAATAGAACATCTATATAAAACAAATTGTACAATGATTTACAATAGAATACAAGTGCAAAATCAATACTCTGCAGAAGTGGGGTCTCAAGAAAAATACGGGTAGGTTGCCAGATTGGTTAAGGGCATCTCGATTGATGGGGGCTATTTGGGGCAACACATTAAGTGGAACGGCCCAGCAGGTCCATGGCCAGTCTCTGGGAGTTAGGAGATTAGGAGTGGGGGGGGGGGGGGCAGCGTGAGAGGAAGGGTAGGATGGGTTTGGCAGGAGCAGGTAGGGGTTTTGTAGTCACGTAGTAGGATGGAGAGTGCTTTGTGTGAGGAGGCATTGCAAATGGAGGAGAGCATTCCACAGTTTAGGACAGTGGAAAGAGAAGGCGGATTGGCCAATGGTAGTAGAGTGGCAGGGAATTGCGAAGGATTTTAGATCGGTGTTTCAGAGGGAATAAGTGCATTGGGAACAAGTGCAAATGGAGGAAGAAATATAGGAGGGGAGATTACTAGTCCAGAATTTGGCCATGAAAGCGGCAGTATGGGATAGACATCTGGACTCAAGGGGTGGGAGTGACAGAACTTTATAAAGATTGCAGTGATGAGTGCGAGGGGGGCAGGATAGAGTAAAGCGACAAAAGGAGTTAAAGAGGGTGCCCAGTCTGGCCAGGGTAGTTTTGGGAGTGGCACTGTAGACTATATCAGCATAGTCAAAGGTGGTGAGGGTCATTTTCTGCAGTAATGCATGGTGTTCATTTTGAGGAATGCAGTCCTTGTTTCTGTATAGGGCACCCAGCTTGGGGTGCAGGTTCTTTTTGGTTACATTCCTGTGCTGAAAAGTCCAGATGGTGGTCTAACTAGACCCCAAGGTACCTAAAGGTAGTGAAATTTTCAATTGGGATACCATCCAGGGTGTAGAAGGGGGCGAGAGTTTGGAATTTTAGATTGCCTTTGCCTAGTGCCGAAGGTCATGGTGACTGTCTTTTTGGCATTCAGGAACAGTTGGTTGGACTGGAACTGTAGCTGGACCTTGTTGAAATCAAGTTGCAGTCTTGACCCCACGTCTGCTGCTGTCAGGATTATGTTTTTATCTGCTTATTAACAGGATTGTGGAATTGTTCTGGCAGAACATTTTTCTTATCTGAGGCTGGACTTCACCATCTAAAGGACTGATTGCAGCCCTGCCAGACCCCTGCCTCTCATCATTAGACTTTAGCCAGGGGCCTTCAGCTCCATCTGGGGGTTTGTTTGGTATCACATTCTACATACCCCATGGCCACAGACTCCTCCTCTTGGAAAGGAACCCAGTATTTGTTTGGGCAACAATGTCTTTGGAAAAGTCAGGGAGCAAGCCCTCAGAAAAATCCTTCAGGGGGAGAAAATGCAAATCTAAGTCTACTCTCTCAGCTACCTTTGCCGGCTCCATATGCCTCAAATGCGATGTGGGGAGTGTCCCCCCTCTATTGCTTCTTATGCAGAGGGGGACCCCACCACATCCACGTGTTCCCAGGAGGTGGTGGAGCAGCTGTAGCTTCATATGGCCCCAGACCTAATAGTGAAGTGGAACAGGACATTTGCATTAGATTTAGCTTGCTTCGACCTACAGTCCACTGCCTCTCATCGAGCGCCCACACTCAAAAAAAGCATCTAGAAAAAGAACTCCTCCTCCTTCCTTGGACGACAGCGTGCCAGTTTTCCACGTCATTCGGATGATGAGGAACAACCACTCTCACCATCAAAGAAGAAAGAAGTGGGCAAGATCGTGCTCATCTTCTGACTCCGAGTTATCCTCTGCCAAAGAAGACAAACTACACAGTAGCTCATTGGATACAGAGCTGAAGTTGGATAGATACTTTGATATAGATGATCTTGACTTCTTTATCAAGAAAGTCCTATCCGAGATGCAGCTCAACCCTGCAGCTTCCGCAATCAGAAGATGACAAGCCATCTTTCAAGTTATATAACTTTCAAGTTATACATAAACTGAACTTACAAGCTCAAATGGGCAGACTGGGTGGGCCATAGGCCCTTATCTGCCGACACTGTCTATGTATCTATGTTATCCAGATCGGCTAAGGCAATGACTTCATCCCATATTTCACCGACCATAGAGGGTCTGCTTAAGGAGGAGTGACAGGGTCTGGAAAAGACGTACCTGGTACCACGCCATGTCAACAAACAGAGTTTCAACAAGAAACAATCTGACATCTGGCTTAACCTTCCTAAAACTGACCCCATGCTCTTGTCTCTAACGGAGAAGCCCATCATTTCGGCAGACGGTGGTGCCACCCTTGAGGATGCAATAGATTGTGAAGTGGACTCGTCTGTTTAAAAAAAAAAAAAAAAAACTTCTAAGCCTTCACAGCTTCCATGAAGGTGGCAGCTGCTTCATCAAAAATCCATCTGGTCAATGCTTCATATGAATGAGACCTTTTGTGTGGCACACCCCTTAAGGAAGCAGTAAAGGACTCTAGAGAGAGACTGTTAAAGTCCCCATGTTGCGGTCGAAATCCAAATACAGAAATTGGTTTGGTTGCTTGCGGAAACCTTTTCATGGCCAGTAGTCTTACAACAGAGCAGGTAACCCAAATGGGATTCAATAACAAACAACCCTTGTTCACTTCCCAGAACCATTGCAATAATGCATGGGGGAGTGGTAACCGTGATTCCGGAAAAGCAAAAAAAAAAATTCAAAGTGAAACCAACCGGGCCCATTCCCGAATCGGGAGCAAATTTTCAACTTTTCTCAGGGAATTTGTCCTTTCAACAACAGATGGCTACTGAACATTCTGAGCAAGAGGTACTTCAGGTTTGACTCAAAACCTCCACTTCCTCGTGCTTTCACCACTGTCTTCTGACCCTGCCAAGCGACCTGTGATGCTTCAAACCAGTAATGTACTTATTGCAGAAGGGGACCATAGAGCCAGTGCCGCTTCCAGAATTTAAGAGGTATTTACACTCTCCTCTTTATTGTTCCAAAATGCACAGGGTGTTTCAGACCAGTATTAGATATAAAGTTCCTGAACCTCTTCATCCACAGCAAGTCCTTCAAGATGGAGACCTTCTCTTCCATCATCAGAGAAGTTCAGCGAGGAGACTTCCTGGCCTCCATAGACTTGCAAGACGCTTACTTGCACACTCCCATACAGGAGTCTCACATTTTCTGAGGTTCAAAGTCCAGGACCATCCCTTTCAATTCAGAAAGAGCACTTCTATTCGGACTGTCTTCAGCATCCAGGGTCTTCCTAAAGGTCCTAGTGACAATCGTAGCACATCTAATGAGTCTAGGGGTTCCACTGTTTATCTGTTTAGATGACTTGATTCAATCTTTGCAGCACGAGTCTGCCCAACAAGCAGTGACATCAGTCATCTAGTGCCTGATTTCCCCCTCCCCGGGTTTTATCAACCATCACAACTCACAAGGGTTTCTTGATATCAGCAGAAACACTGAACCATGTTATTACATAAACAAAGGAAGGCAATCTGAGGGTCTCATAACCAGCAAATATTATTAGAAAATACAGCTAGAAACTGCTGACGTGGTTTCTTTACACATAGAGTGGGTAGTCTGTGGAACAGATTGCCAAGGAAGGTAGTGGAGTTAGAAAACCTGGAATCGTCAGAAAAGAATAGATGAGTATATTTTGGCAACAAGAAGGGAAAGTTGGGCCCATTAACTTGTGGGACAGATTTTATGGGCAGTTAGCCTTATTCTGTCCTGTAGACTCAGTATGGCCTGGCCCCTGATGCGATGATCGGAATCCACTCCCAAACTCGAATTGTTGGCACCCTGGGTAACAGGACTTCTCATTTTCTTTTGCCGGTGACTTTTGATCAGAAAAGCAGGGTGTCCAGTGATGCATAATTCCTTCACCTCAAGTTTCGAAATTTACTATCCATCCATGTATTATAAATGATTTATTTCAAAAGAACGTGACTTCTACAGATTTGTCGAACCCTTAAAAATCTGCAAGGAGGGGTTTCCAGACTCTTCAAATAAATTGGCTATCAGAAGCTAAAGCAGACTTTTGCAAGTTATGATAATATGCATACACTAGCTTGTCCTAAGTTCCGTTCTGAACACCAAACACACCCTTTTTTTTTCCTATTATATTTTTATCCAGTGTTTTTCCCCGTCTTTTTCATCTGCCCCTTCCCTGGGCATGCACGCTGTGTTCTGAGATACCCTCCGGACTTGTCACTCCCTCCCACCTACGCTGCCACCGGACCTCCACCCAGTGGCAGCGGAACTACGGGGGGGGGGTGACAGCCACTCCAGGAGAGAACTGCCATTAGGCTGTTCGGTCCTGCTCTGTCCCTCCCTGTGCTGGCACCCCGATGACCAGAGGTCATTCCTGAACCTGGGTCGCCAGCATGGCGCGAGATGTGTCGTCCAGCGCCTCAACCCTCAGCGCCACCGGGCTGGCTGCACCCTTTTTGTTTTGCTTTTATACTTTAGATTATAAGTATAAACTGCTAGTCTGAATCTAGTCTAAAAGGAAAATCTAGAAGATGTTCATTTTTTTGGGGTAGTCAGAAGTCATGTGTATGTTTTTAGCAGTTTGGCTAGGGTAACCAAGCTGAGATGCAATATCTCCTTTCCAGTAGTAGGGTCCAGTTTTTGCCCATTTTACAGCTGGGTTTACTGAAGTACTGGGAGGTTGAGACTTGCCAAAGGTCACACACACACACTATTTCATTCTAGGTGGCATTTTGTATCCATTGGGATTTATTTACCAACAAGTCTTCTCTTCCCAAAAATTCTGAACCCCAGGCAGTTACAGAAGAAAGTGCTTTTCCTAATGAACAGAGCAAACTGAATGGAGTCTTTTTTCAAAACATGGTTACAAGAGAATAAAATGTTAATATTTTGTATAGTGTTTTTTCAGTTAAAACTATTGCAGGGCACTTTACTATATGTAAATATAGTTGCTGAGACCACTTATGGTTGTGAGAGTGGTCTCAAGCGCATTCTTTGGGTATGAGAACCACAAACGCTAATAATGTGAGATCAGTTTTACGAGCGTAAGAGCGGTCACAGCGAAGGTATTAGTATAATATTGAGCTCCATCAATAATGTATTACATTTTTAAAAAACCTTGCCTGAATGTGCCCGTGTCCAGGCCAGCTGTATGTGAGTCACTCTTCACAGAATAAGACTGTCTCGTGCAGAGTAAAGGAGTACTCTGATTGGTCAGGAGCGCACCCTCGCTCTATAAAGTACAAAATGTTTTACAGTACAAAACACTTTATAGTACAGATTAAATCTTTAAACTTTGTTTATCCACCATTTTTCTGTCCCCATTCCCTTCCAGTAGGCCTCATCAAAACCTTTCCTCCACACCCTCCAGCAGTTTTTGTTGGAACTCTCCTGCCCTTGCCTTTTTTGCCTCCCTCTGGCATGCACATAGTCTGCGACAGCTGTGTACAGTAAATATGGGTGCGTGATGGACCTGTGCTGGAATTCTTGTCTTTCAACCCTGGCACATCTGTATGAAACCTGCACATCCATGCAATTATTAATTTATTTATGTCTTTGGTAACCGGGTAGGTGCACTGATCCAGAGGACTGATTCCCACTGATTCTGCCCTGTGTATGGATGTTGGGGTGGACTTAGGCGGAGTAAGCTATGATCCAGATGGGGTGGGCAGAATGAGAAGAGATCTGGATAAACTAGCAAAATGGTCAGAAGAGTGTCAACTGGGATTTAATGCAAAGAAGTGCAAGATCATGCACATAGGGAAGAGAAACCCTGAAGCCACCTATAGGCTGGGAGGGGAGTTGCTAGCAGTCACAAAGGAAGAAAGAGACTTGGGCATCATCATCACTGATGACCTGAAATCATCAAGCAGACCTCTAAAGCAGTAGGTAAGGCTAGGGGGTGTTGGGGTGTATTAGTAGGGGTATCACAAGTCGTAGAGGGAGGTAATAATCCTCTTTACAAGACACTGGTTAGGCCCCATCTGGAGTACTGCGTGCAGTATTGGAGGCCACACGCTCACAAGGACATTAACTAAATTGAGGCAGTCCAGAGAAGGGCAACCAAAATGGTGCAGGGACTGCATCAGAAGACATATGAGGACAGATTAACAGAGCTCAATATGTATACGTTGAGCAAAGGAGGAGAGAGGTGATATGATTGAGCATTCAAACACCTTAAGGGCATTAACAAGGTGAAAGAGTCTAACATGTTGAAATATAAGAAAATAGCAGGACAAGAGGACACAGCATGAGATTAGAGGGGACGATATGGGGGAATGTAAGGAAATTCTTTTTCACAGAAAGGGTGGTGGATGCATGGAACGGCCTACCTCAGGAAGTGGTGGCTATGAATACAGTGCAGGGATTCAAACAGGCATGGGATAGGCATAAGGGAGCAATACAGATGAGTATGAATAGATAGACCACTGACAGCAAAGGCCGATGGCACATTTATAAGGTAGAAAAAGAAATGGGCAGACTGGATGGGCCTTGCGGTCCTTATCTCCCATTAACTTCTATGTTTCTATGTAAGCTGCTCTCATGATGCCTTCCCCTGGATTAATCCCGCATGTCCTCCTGAAGACGAGACACTGACCCTGCTGGCCCAGCTAGGATACCAGGCTGAAGAACAGAACCCAGGCCCCACACATTGCAAGTCTCGTCTGCCATCACGCAGCCACTTTTAGGGTCATTATGTCTCCTGCTGAGTGATTGTAAAATATACATTGCTGGTCTTTCAATAGTAGTTCTCATCTTCAGTGTGATATTATGTGCAAAACAGCAAAAGAGAGAAATGGTCCACAGTGTTTGAGGCAACACACAGGGCTTCACCTGGGTGGGGTGGGCAGCAGGCAGTTTATTTTAGACCAGTGTACTGTTTCAGTGGAACGAAGTGCACAAAAATAGCTGCTATTGCAGTCAGAAAACTTCAAGTCAGTATACACTTCTGGTTGTAACTCTGCAAACCAAAGCCAATGTAAAAAAAACTGATTTGGCCCTGCTCACTTGGACATGCCTGCCCATGTCGTGGTGGTCGCATTCTGGAGCTTACGTATCGATGTCACAGGGATATGTTATTTAGAGCTGCTATGCATTTTATTGACTGCATAGCAGGCGTTGTTGTCAACTTCACTTCTGCAAATATACTGAGTTGAGAAGTTCTATAGATAGAACAATGTAAAGTTAAGCTGAGAAAAAAACAGAGGGATAGCAAAATCACATTATACAGAGTAAATTGATCATCAGCTTTTATATAAATATTCACTACTACCAGGGCCTGCTTATTCTGTCACAAAGGAAAAAAACAGGTAGGAGATCAGTTTCTTACTCAGTCACCGATCAAGGTGGTATTTAGGAAATGTCTGCATCGTAGTGCAGAAGACTGCACACATTCACCAGTGTCAGCCAACCTGAATTTAGTAGTAGGGCTTTAATCACTTTATTGGTGTGAGTCCATATGATCTGCAGAAAAATTCAGACTTAATCCAGATAGGTAGAAGCACCCTATGTCACCTGAGTTCAGACACCGGCAGACAGTTGAGTGCACTCAACAGCAGTGGGCGATCAGCTGATGTTTTGGTTGAATATGCCTTCTTCTGAGCTGTTTTGGTGATGTACTGTGTGCAGTTGATGTTTGGTACTGTTTACGTCTACACCACAGGGCAGCCATTTATATATAATGCACATTACTAGTGCTGAATTTAAAAAAAAAAAAAAAAAAAAAAAAACACAAAGCATTTTGTTATGTTTATCAGAAAATGACCCCACCCTCTTATTAAAGTGGAACATCCCACTTTTCCGCCTCTGCACAGGAGGACGTCTTGTGGCTATTAGTGGTCTTCCCGCGCAAGCAATCTGTAGCACTGATTGGTCTAATCAGAGCTAATGATGTGTAATTGTTATCTAGTTGAATTATCATAATACTCCCTTAGCTGGTCACCTTAAAAGCCTTCTCACCAGATTGCAGCTTGTCTCAAGTCCTGCAGCCCAGGCTTCAATGTGAACAAAAGCTCACTGGTTTGTGTCTTTATTTTCTCTCCCTCTCCTCGCCATTGGCTGTTGCTGCTCAGAAGCTAAGCGCATGATAATGATGAGCTATAAGCCTATTAATGGCCTTGTCCCTGTTTGTTTGGTGGGCCTAATTAAAACTGTGCTGTAAAACACTGGTTCATATTCTGCAGAAACAGAGCTGTCATGTGCCTCTGCAGTTTCTGAATCACCTGCTTGGAGGGTGTTATTACTTTATTTTTGATTCTTCGCATTATTTCATATACATCTACATTCTTTAAGCATATAGCCACTCAATCTCATGTAGATAAAATAATGAAAAAATATATCTAAAATAAAAGGCTGTTAGCACACATGTCCTTAAAGGAAAGTTGGAGGATCCCAGTTGAGCAATACAAGTTATCTTGGCTGATAATGAGTCTAATATAGGCTGTAATCTGTATTCACACTTTCCCAAAATTTATAAAAGAAAACTTGGAGAAAGTTGGCCTGTCGGCAGAGTTGCAGAGTGGCGGTGTTGCTTCTTGTGATGTCGGCAGCTTGGGTTCAAGATTGAGCCTGGTTCGTTGGACAGTCAAAGGATTGAGTACCTCAGAGGATTCTGTCCATCCCCCAGGTTGGGCTGACGCTGGTATCTGCTACAGCACTGTTATCTGGGGTAACATGGGTGAAATGCATTGAAGGAGCAACAGCGCTGGTGTCTGCAGTGGCACGTCACCTGGAGTACCACAGGTGGAAATGGAAAGCAGGAGGAGCAAGCTGGTGTCTGCAGCAGCAGCACTGTCACCTGGAGTACTGCAGGTGGAAATGCATAGCAGGAGCAGCAGCGATGGTGTCTGCAGCAGCACTCTCACTGAAGTGCATAGCAGGAGCAGCAGCGATGGTGTCTGCAGCAGCACTCTCACTGAAATGCATAGCAGGAGCAGCAGTGATGGTGTTGGCAGCAGCACGGTCACCTGGGGTACCATAAGTGGAAGTACAAAGCAAGAGCAGTGACAATGGTGTCGGCAGCAGCACTGTCACATGGGTGTTACAGTTGGAAATGCATAGCAGGAGCAGTGACGCTGGTGTCTGCAGCAGCACGGCAAACTGGTTTACCACAGTTGGAAATAAGACAACAAAAAAGGGAACTCAGACCGCGCTTGATGTATAAGGGGTTTGCAACAGAGGGGTGACTACCCCAACCATAAAGCACAAAGTTCTTGAACTGTTGCACCCCAACCACTTGAAAAATCCACAAAAACAACATTATAAGCAACTGAATAGTTGTATGTAATGATCCACCGTGTGAGAGCCCCAGCGCTGCCCTGACACAATGCCTTTGAGGGCCCCTAGAGACATTAAGCTGAGAAAGCTGAAAATCTCACAAGGTGAATCTTTAAACTCATATTCAGTGCTTTATGTTTGTGTTTTCAATGGTTGGAGTGCAATAGTTCGAGACCGTTGAAATGGAAAAAAAAAAATGCATACTGAAAACAAAATCAGCACTTTGACCATAGGTGGTCTTTAAGAATTATCTAAAAGAAAAATGGCAAAGATAGTGGAGAGTGTAGGGAAATAAAGGATGGATACATTTATTTATATATATGTATGTATGTATGTATGTATGTATGTATATATATATATATATATATATGTATATATATATGTATATATATATATATGTATATATGTATATATATATTATATATATATATATATGTGTGTGTGTGTGTATATATATATGTGTGTGAGCGTGTGTGTCGGGGGTTGTGTGTGTGTGTGTGTGTGTGTGTGTGTGTGTGTATGTGTATATATATATATATATATATATATATATATATATAATATACACACACACACACAATTTTTCAGCAGCCGTGGAACTTTAATGTAAACTGCGGAATAGTTTTCAGCAGTTTACATAAACTGGGGAATATTATAATTCTGTGGTTCAAATAAACTGCAGAATAAGTTTCTGCAGTTTTACACTGAAGAGTAAATAAACACTGCAAAAAAATCAATTCACAGTTTACATGGACTCTTCAGTGTATGCCAAGAAGTTCCACTCCATGGCTCATACAACCCTCAGAGAATATCTGCAGTTTATACTAAATTACATAGAATGCTTTTTGAAATTCTGCAGAATAAAAAAGAATAAATACAAATCTGAATAGCATTTTGGAACAGCACTTGCTCCTTACTTCACCTGTTAGGCCCTGTCCACACTACCCCTCTGTAACATTAGAGTGCCCAAACCATTACCGCAGCGGTTTGCGTTTACACCTGTAACATTACAGAAGGCATTTTCATTATCTTTGTTGAAACCACATATGAGGTAAGCGCGAGCTGCATTGTGGGATTGGGTGCCATGATATTGGTCCTTGACTCCCAGTAATGAGCCGGCGGTGCAGTCCGTACTTGACTGCAGTGTGGGATATTGCCGCCTCCCCGCTGTAATGGTTTCTATCCGTTACGGGGTCTGAGCGGTGCAGTGTGGATGGGGCCTTAGTGCTTTACCTTAAAACCCAAACAGGTACATCTCTCCCCCCCCACCCCCTCCCCTCAGTTCGGCCACACCTCACCTCCTCTGCCCTGAGAGCCTGTAGCAATTATAGTTTTATAAGGTCCCATGCTGTGCGGTGATCCTGATCCTTTTAATTTCTTTTTAAATTCTGCCCTTGCTGTATTGTAGGTTTTTTACCAAGTAGTACACAGATTGAAAGCTTTTTTTTTTAAATATGCAGTTGTCTATGCCCCACTGGCATCTCTAGAAATATTAACTGTAGAGTCCCTTTTTCTTTTTTACAGGCATGGTGCACCCCTTTGTTTTTCTGTCCCAGTAGGGTGTATCCCTGTTGTTTTCCTGCCAGTACACAGCTTTTTGTCTGTCCTGTGTTGCATCTCTGATTCAGATTGGGCCTACAGTGTGGCAGATAGTCTTGTCACATTGCTTTTACCATCTGATGGAACTGACGATAGGGCTGCGTAGTGCTACGTCCCAATGGTATTTCTCTTCCCAAAACTGTCATAGACCATATTTCTTGAGGAGGTTGTTTCATGAGTCAGCCCCCCACTGTCCTAATGAGCAATAGTGTATTCTGACATTTGAACAGGTAATACTGATTAAATATAGCATTCTGTCTCCTGCAACATACAGCCTTTCTGTGTGGCTCTTCATATACAGGACTAGATTTTTCCCAACTGAGTATTAAAAGCAGAATGCTACAGGTAAAAATGATCATCTCTGCCAGAGCTCCTGTTTCTTGATTCCAATACTCATTTTAGTATATAAAAATAACTAAAATGCTTGTAGTTGCAGCCACAGGCTCCTTTCGATAATATTGCAGAGGGTGCTGGTGAACTCTGATTATAAATTGGAAAAATTGACGTTGGTAAGGAAGGGTCTTCATCACCAGTTCCAGCAGATGTGGCAGCACTGGGTGGGGGGGTTATATGTCATGCAACGTGATGATCATGTCATTAGTTGGATGAGCTCATAGTTATTCACTGTCTTATTATTTAGCTTCTATATATTTTTGCATTATATTCATGGAATTTTATGTTTCTGGATGGTATTTATTGTTTATGCAGTAACATAGGCCTCTGCTACTCTATCAGGGCAATGAATTATATTGCCCATGTGGTGAAATTTCAAAATGCCCTCTGGAAAAAGGGGGGAGGCAGTATAGTGCAGTGGTTTAAGGCTCTGAGCTGCAAATCTGGTGACATCCAGCAAACCAGACCTGGGTTTGAATCCCACAGCTTCCACTTGCATACTGTGTGACCCTGAGCAAGTCACTTAACTTCCCTGTGCTCCCAGGTGGCACCTGTAAAAAAGCTTTGAGTTTAGTGCGCTACTCCTGGTTAAACAACAAAAAAAAAAAAGCTGCAGCCCAGACCCTCCCAGAGCGTCTCCAGTGGCATGAACTGTTAAATTCCCTACAGTCTGGGGCAGATGTGGGCAAACACTAGCTGAGGTCTGCCTATGATGCGGTTGACGCCTCTGCTAGAGCTGCTGTGGTTGGCATCTGCCTAAGAAGGCATTCTTGGCTCAGGGTGTCTGAGTTTGCTATTGACGTACAAAAATCCATTCAGAATGCCCCCTTTAGAGGCTGTAAGCTCTTTGGGGCAAATGCTCAGGACATACTTTCTAACCTAAAGGACAGGACTCTGCAGCCTGTCCATTCTTTATACCACACCCAGCAGAAAGTGGCCAAAATGTGCCCTTTCGTTGGGTCTTCCTTAAGCCTAAGCAGGGTACCAAGCCCCAGGGCTAGCATTGGGCAGGAACAGCCCTGTCTACCCCTACCCCCCTCTGCTAGGGAGGCCCCCAGAGGAGAGGGTACAGCCCTTGGCTGCCGGGGCTACCTCGGCATGACTGTTTGCCAGACCCCCACACCCTTTAGTGCTGCAGGAGGCGGTGGTAGCCGGTTGTTTCTCTCACCACCTGGACAGGTTGAGGGAGATCACAACCGGTGCCTGGGTACTATAGCTTGTACAGCAAGGTCACACTTTAGAATTCTTGAAGTGGCCTCCAGATCTACTTCCAGTTCATTCAGGCTACCCTACAGACCGCATTCCAGTGCTGCTGGGGGAATTTGCACGTTGCTGCAAAAAGGGGTCATAGAACCGATTCTCGAGAATCGGAGGAAGAAGGGGTTCTGGGGGCGTGGATATTGGTGTACTGTCCACAATTCTGGCAGAATTCCTTTCCTCTTTAAATCAGGCTGGCTCCTCCCACCCACCCAGGTGCTATCCTCCTTGGCAACACCCCATGACGTCAGGTCTTCCTTTCCACTGGAAGAGACAGGTTACCTGCATAACACTCTGCATTTGTATAGGCCCTATCTTTGTTTCAAAAATAAAAACAAAAACTCCTTTGGTCTTCAGGCTGCTTCGGGGTTTAACGTGCTTCGCACAATGGAGTCAACTATTTTGAAATTGGCGCCCTGTTTTAATCTTTGTCCGTGCGGACAGAAGATGTTGCGCACGGACCCTTGTGCCATGTGTGTATACTGCCTGGGCCAGGAACACTACTCCCAGGCTTGCGGCCTACGCCATACTCTGCATCCTTCCACCCTGGAGAACTGGTATGCTCGACTTTTAGTGGGTCGTTTGGATGAGCAGGATTCTCCCATTCGGTCAAAGGATGCCAGTAGGGTGGTCTCTGCAGCTGTGGGGTCTGCTGAACACATAGTGGTTTTTGAGGAAACTGCTGCCCAGGTGGCCACGGGCTCTTCCACGGTGTCCGCACTGGTCCTGCTGGGCTTTGGCACCTTTTTATCAGGGCATTCTGGGACTTATGCCAATCCCTTTCATTTCCTCGAGGACGGCCCTTCCCGTGGATCGAAATCCAAGAAGGACTCTAAGGCTAAAGTTAAAGTCCTGTTACAGGTCGTGGGACAGTGAGAACTTTCGGGCCTCGGATTTTTGTGCTTCTGCCTTGTCAACCTTCCTTGACAAATCTGCTTCAGCTGAAGTTTCCTTCCTGGCCGCTGGCCCCACATTTTCCCCGTTGGCCGAGATGCAGGCTAACCAGCTGGTCGAGATTTTTCTCTATCCAGTCGACCTGTTGCAGGACGAGGGGGATACCTCCCTCTCCAGGACTCCAGTCCTGAGACTGCAGTCCCAGGGTGGGTCGGATCAGTCCCGTGATCCGGTCCCTAACCATCAGGATGTTGTTTGTGGGTGGCCTCAGGCGTCCCTTGCCAGTTACTACTACTCCCTACCATCTGGTCCACTGGCGGTTGAGGTCTGGGATCTGTAGCAAGAGATCAAGTAGCCCTCACCATTTCCCTGGTAATTGCTCTGTCATTTCCCTTGTAACTGTACCATTAACCCTTATTATCTCTGTCTAGGATATATTCATTTTAAAACCTGATAGTTCTCCATATTTCTCTAAAATTGATAGAACTGATTTTATATTTCTCTCGGGGTCTGTTAAATCACTGTATTCGTTTGGAGCAATATACGATTCCCTGTCCCACCTACAGTAATTCCCTGTAGATCTGAGCTAGATCTCAGTGCTTCCTCCAGAGGCTCACTACTAAGAGCAAACAGAATAGGGGATAACTGACACCCTTGCCATGTCCACCTCTGAATTGCAAAATGTTTGGATAGCGTGCCATTCACTTTAACACTGGCTTTCACTTCTTTGTACAACATAGCTATTGCTTGTAGAAATCCCTCTCCGAAACCCATTCTTTGCATTATTTGCAAAAAGGACCAGTTCAGCCTGTCACAGGCTTTTTCATATTAAGCAATAACGACAAAGAGCCGTACATTTCCTGGAGATTAACGACTGGCTGGAGACTCGGGCTAACTCCCCAACAAAACAACCAGTCGTTGATCTCCAGGAAATAAATGGCTCTGAGGTCATCATTGTGATTATAAGTCTAATTGCAGTAATAAACTTTTTTGGGAGTGGGTTTATTTTTGGTTTATTCTGTTCGTTTCTGTGCAGCACGGTGACACTGCCATGTGTCTTGAAGGCTGCCCACCGGTGTGTGTTTGCCCTGTTCTGTGTTTGGCAAAGTATTCTGTTTGTATTTTGTTGCTTTTTTTTAGTAGGTGTTGTGTAGTACAAATGCTGATAAAGAGGTGAATTCTGTGTTTTTAATTTTTTTCAGTTCTCTGTTAGGAATTACTGCTAATTGTTTGGTAGTAACAGAAATGCCGTGCTGTGTGGCTGCTGTGCTGGGCATTTCTAAGATATTTCAGCCCAGCACGGCAGCCAATCAATAGTTAAGCTCATGAATAATTGATTAGACTTATAACAACTAATATGTCAATCTGAGACTCTCAGATTTTTTCCCCGTTTTATTCGCATTGCTAAGATCATGTAGGAAGCAGGAGAAAACATCGATGCCCTGGTACACATAGGAACTAAGTCTAGCCAGCTGGTCAGTTGTGGAGACCAAGGAATACCAGACCAGGCTGGGAGAAAAACTGTCGTGTCTTTCATCCGGCATCTCCTTCTCTGAGGTCCTGCCAGTCTGGGAGAGGGGGCAGACGGGAGGAAGGTCAGAGAAGGGGAGATGGGGGAGCTAAACATGTGGCTCAAGGGCTGGTGCCAGGAAAAAGGACACATATTTGTAGGTAACTGACAACAGTTTTGG
This sequence comes from Neoceratodus forsteri, assembly GCA_016271365.2. Classification (NCBI taxonomy): domain Eukaryota; kingdom Metazoa; phylum Chordata; order Ceratodontiformes; family Ceratodontidae; genus Neoceratodus; species Neoceratodus forsteri. Next base: position 768,359,587 of record CM057451.1, read on the forward strand.
GAGATAAATTTCTTTAAATTCGATGAACTGCATCTGACTAAGGAGGGAGTCAGTGCATTGGGGCAGACGTTTGATGTCTTTGCAGAATATTTAAACTAGCAAATGGGGAGGTGGGGTGCAGCACCCGATGCATCGAATGGGAAGAGCTAGTGATCAAACGGGAGTTCAGCATGTTTGTAGTTAATCTGCATCACCAAGTAAGGAAAAAGGTCCAGCTCGCCGTACGACGCACAGGGGAAAAACCGGACCTCACCCCACAACTAATGCACCGAAATCTGGCCAGTCGAAAATCATGTACACAAATGCCCGCAGTCTGGGAAACAAGATCCCAGACCTGGAGGTAACAATGACAGAGGCTAACTAGACATGGTAGCCATTAGCGAGACATGGTTCACCAGTAACCACACTTGGGAGACTACCGTACCTGGCTATGTACTGTTCATAAGAGACCGAGGTGAAAAAAAGAGGGGGGTGGAGTGGCCCTTTATGTCAATGAAAATATCAAAGTTATGGAAATTCAGAATACACATGAGGACATCAGGAGCCAGAAGAACTGTGGGTCACCCTGGAAACAGGAAATGGGACAGCCATACAAACTGTGGTTGTCTACAGGCCTCCAGACCAGAGGGAGTTCATAGACACATTACTGTTGCAGGGTTTTATTTAACTCTAAAAATTGATTAGCGTTTTGCTCATAAAAGTGCTAAAACATTATGAAAATGCATAGCACCTGCCTCACTGTGTTTAACAAGCATAACACTTCTAGAAAACCTATATAAATACTTTCTGAACAGTTAGTATTGTCCCAAGAAAAAAGCTGCTAATCAATTATTTAAAACCCTGCTGTTAGAAGATACACACAACATGACTGCTGAAGGGGAGGTTCTGCTAATGGGAGACTTCAACATGCCAGATACAGATTGGTCAGTACATAGAAACATAGACTTTGATGGCAGATAAGGACCGCTTGGCCCACCTAGTCTGCCCATTTCCCTACCTACTGGATAAGCTGCAGATCCTAGTTAACCAACAGCCTATTTCTTCCTACCCCCTAAAAGAATTGCCTGTTGTCTGTCCCATGCATTCTTAAATTCTCCCACAGTTTTAGACCCCACAACCTCCTCAGGAAGGTGGTTCCATGTGTCCACCAACCTCTCTGTGAAAAAATACTTTCTCACATTTCCCCTGAGCCGCCCCCACCTTTATCTTCAAATTGTGTCCCCTTGTTCTTGCACATATCTTTTTCTGAAAGATGCTACCCTCTTGGACTTTGTTGATTCCATTGAGGTACTTACAAGTTTCTGTCATGTTCCCCCCTTTTCCTCAAGGGTATACATATTAAGCTCCTTTAGTTTCTCCTCATATGGCTTCTCTTGCAGACCCTGCACCATTTTAGTTGCCCTCCTCTGGACTGCCTCCATCTTGTCTATGTCCTTGTGGAGATGGGGTCTCCAGAACTGCACACAGTACTCCCAGATGGGATCTCACCAACTGTCTGTACAGAGGGATGACAACTTCCTGTTTTCTGCTGGTGATGCCTCTCCCTGTACATCCCAGTATCCCCCCAGCCCTCCCTAGTGCCTTCCTACATTACTTGCCAACCTTAAGGTCATCTGATATGATTACCCCAGGTCCCTTTCCATTTTTGTTGTTGTTACTGTCACAAACCCACTCAGCAGGTCAAGCCCTCTACTCCCAAAGTGCCAACCTTTGAGCGCAGTCTTGTGAACAGTGTAACAGACAAGGTAACCCTCTTGTCTGTTTTTGTGAGTTCGGATCAACCTTTGATTTCAAGTTCTGGAGAGATTCAAACTGTTAACCTCTTGCTAGCATACCCAATGCACAGGCTCAGATATGTCTGTCTTCGGGGGGCCAGATATATTTGCCTAGGGGCACCTAACCAGGTATTCAGAGATGAACCCTAAAACTTTAATAAAGACCTCAGATTTAAAACGCTTCTCTTTCCAGTTTGGTACCACCATACAAGCTTATGTCTGCTGTCTGCTATAACCATAAATATTTCTTAGTAAAAGAAAGCAATTCAAAGACAGACCAGGTATGCTCTAAAATTAGAGTTTTTACTAAAATATATAATATGTTAAAACATGCAATACAGAACTCTTAGATCACAAGACATACATATATTTAAACAAAACAAGGTTTAAAACAGTGCAATTCCTACAACAATATTTAGATTTCGTCTAGCTTTCTAAATACCTGTTTTCAACGCTCAGATGTTTTCTTGGTCAGTGTCAGATAAGTGTGTCTGTAGTGAAACAGAATAATCTTTACAAGCTGCATTTGCCAAACCCTTTTTGGATGAGGTCATCCAGCTCCTCCTCTGTCAAAATATCTAAAAAAATATATATATTTCTATACAACCACAGGATGTAATTTCAAAGTATTAATTATGCGACCTTAGCATTACTTAAGTTTCAAATGACACTTCTTTGATCCCAGGATGAGTTTCCTCCCTCCAGGACATGAGGGAACATTTACACTTCGCACCCCTGTGTAAAAACTTGAGTTTCCTTCCAACGTTGTAAATTGAATATTTCAGGGCTTAGCTACAAATAACCCAGATCCTAACTAAGGCTATAAAATGCAAACTGTTAGGAGTTAGTCTAATCACAGAGATCTGCTGATCAGCATATCCTGTCCTGTTAGAACTGACACCTGGGGGTGAGTGAGGTTATTCCAAGTGCACTGGCATTTCCAGCAGATAAATTCAATACCACATTTCTGTTATTTTTAAGAAATAACTGATGATACAGCACTCAGAGCTGAGTGTCTGTGTCACAGTTACTACCTCTCCCCCGCCCCCATTGTGTACTCTTCCCCAGGGTGTTTGTTTCCCAGGTGCATTATTTTGTACTTCTTTGCATTGAAGCCAAGCTGCCATACTTCTGACCATTCCTCCTACCTTGCCAAGTCCCTTCTCATCCTTTCCATGCCCCCTTGTGTATCAACCCTGTTGCAGATCTTTGTGTCATCTGCAAAGAGGCATACTTTTTCTTCCATTCCCCCTGCAGTGTCACTTATAAAGACATTAAAAAGGACTAGACCCAATACTGAACCCCACAGTACCCCACTAGTAACCCCTCTTTCTTCAGAATGGACTCCGTTTACTATTACCTTCTGTGTTCTGTTGTCCAGCCAGTGTTTTTACCCAGGCTACCACCCTGGGACCCACTCCTAGGCTGGCTAATTTGTTTATTAATCTTTTGTGTGGGACTGTGTCAAATGCCTTGCTAAAGTCTAGGTAGGCCATGTCCACAGCCCCTCCCTGGTCTACTACCTTGGTCACCCAATCAAATAAATTGATTAGATTCATCTGACATGACCGTCCCACTGTGAATCCATGCTGCCTTGGGTCCTGTGCTCCACTGGCCTCTAGGTACTCAACAGTTCTTTCATTCAGAAGTGATTCCATCATTTTCCGTACCACAGAGGTCAAACTAACAGGTCTGTAGTTTCCTGCCTCTGTCTTGCTCCCACTTTTGTGAAGGGGAATCACATCCACCCTTCTCCAGTCCTTGAGTACCACACCATCCTCCCATGATTTGTTAAAAAGGGTAGTCAGTGGTGTCACTAGTTCTCCCCTTAATTCTTTGAGAATTCTGGGGTGAACCCCATCAGGCCCCATTGCCTAATCCACCTTCAGTTTTAGTTCTTTCAGAACCCTTTCTTCTGTAAAAGGACTGGGATCGACCCCTCCCATCCAGAGTGCTTCTGTTAACTGGATTAGGTACTCTCTCCCCCCCCCTTCTTTTGTGAATACTGAGCAGAAGTATTCATTCGGTATCCCTGCTTTTTCACTGTCCATTCTGTTCAGCCTCACTATCCCTCCCTTTGTCTTTCTACACTCCCTAATGTACCTATACAAAATTTTATCCCCCTTCTTAACTGAGTTGGCTATCTTTTCCTCAGTTTGGGCCTTTGCTATTCTGTTTGCCTTCATTGCTTCCTTCTGCCTTAACTGGTACAATTCTCTGTCCTGCTCCTTCTGTGTTTCATTATACTTCCTAAATGCTATCTTTTTTCCCCTAACCTTCCCCGCCACCTCTTTTGAGAACCATAGTGGCTTTTTCTTTTTTGATTTATTTGCTTCACACAAAGGCTTGTTGCCTCTGTGATGGCAGATCTGATGTTTCCCCATTGTTACGCTACCCCTCCTTCTTGCCTGTTTGCTAGTGCTTTTCTAAGGCGCTCTCCCATTTTGACAGTCAGCCCTCCTGAAGTCCAGTACTCTCACTTTTGTATGGCTCGACTCTGCAGCTGAGTTTATCGTGAACCACACTGTTTGGTGGTCTCTTGTTTCCAGATGGCTACCCACTTCTAGATCTGAGATCCTCTCACTGTCCCCATTTGAGTGTACGAGGTGTAAGATTGCTCCCTCCCAAGTGGGTTCCAACACTAGCTGTCTGAGGCATGCCTCCTCTAGGGCATCGAGAATGGCCTTGCTCTGGGATGTGACTGCAGCAAAGGTGCTTCAGTTAATATCTGGCATATTCAGGTCCGCCATCAACAATATCTTCCCTTTCTCTGACATTCTAAGGATGCCTTCTGGCATATCCTTGCCCATCCCCTCCGCCTGAGATGGGGGTCTGTATACAACCCCTGTGTGGATTGTGGTGCCATTTCCAGCCTCTGTTACCCACAGTGCCTCCTCTCCTCCCTGTTTACTCTTTTTTGTTCTGCTGTTTTTATCCCTTCCCTTACATAGAGAGCTACTCCTCCCCCCCCCCCGTCTCTCCTGTAGGTTGAGTACCCTGGTATGTTAACATCCCAGTCATGGTTCTCTGTGTACCATGTTTCTGTGACTGCCACGATATCCAGGCATTCCTCTTCCATCAAGGCCACCAGTTCAGGGAGCTTGTTGCCCAGACTGCGGACATTAGTACTCATTACCCTCCATTTCTTGATGGCCTTACCCCTTTTTGCCCCATCCTTGTCCTTACTGCCTTTGTTGTTTTCTCCATTTACCCTTGCCCTTCTCCCAATTGATATGTCTAGCTTGGTGTTTACCTCACTAACTACCCTGATATTTTTTTTTGGGGTGGGGGGCTGGGATTTCCTGCTCCTTTCCAGTGCCTCCCCCCTTGGCTAGTTTAAATGCTTGCCAATGAAGCATTTAAACCTATAGCCTAGGATCCTGGTTCCCCTCCTGGACAGATGCAGACCATTGCGCCAGTATAGGCTTGCATCACTCCAGGTGGACCCCCAGTCTCCAGTGAAGCCAAACCCCTGAGCTCTGCACCACTTTTTCAACCACTGATTGAATCCCATGGTGTGGAGCACCCTAGCCTCACCCATGACATAGACAGGCAGCACCTCTGAGAAGGTTACCATGTGTGCTACTTGTCTAAGGCCCTTCCCCAACTCCACAAACTCTTCCTGCACTGCTCTGCTCCCTCTCCCAGCCAGGTCATTTACCCCTAGGTGGACAATGACATCCAGCTCCCTCCCCCGTGCAGCTGCTCCAGCAATCCTGAGGATTCGCTTCCTGTCCCTCCAAGCCATGGCGCCAGGCAGGCACCTTACCTCCCTCTCCCCTTCCTCTCCCAGTTCTACCCTCCTAACAATGGAGTCCCCCACCAGGAGTTGTTTCTTTCCCCTGTGGGGTCCCATGCCACCCACCTGTGGGTCTCCTTTGTGGAGGTTCCCAGCATCCTCCTTGGTCTCCACTGTGGCTGCCTCCATAGAGGAACTACACTCTGCCAGAATGGCATATGAATTGTGGAGAGGTACAACTGGAGGGATGCGCCTCTGTTCCACCACCCGCACCTTCCCTGAGTCCACTGTGTTCAAACTGCTCTTCTTTCTTCGCAACCTTTGAGGCAAAGGCGGTGACCTTTGTGGTCCCTGTGTGGGAGAGGAGGTCCCCCAAATCCTGGCCAACTCGGCCTGGAGATGAGCAACCTGTTCCCTCAGCCCAGAGAGGTGCCTACAGATGGGACAACACCGCATCCTCTAGAATGTCTCCCGGAAGACTGCTGCTCCACAGCCACTGCACTGCACCACTCCCATCATGTCTTATTTCTGGCCACTTCGCTGTTGTTTTGAATAATCTTTTCTCTGTTTATTTATTTTTTCTCCCTAGTAACCTACTGCCTCCGTGCCCTTAAAGCTCCTGATCTTCCTGTTCTGAGACAGTAAGTGCCTAGATTTCTCAGTAGTCTCCTTACTTGCTCAGAGTCAGACCTCCAGCTGCTGGGGGGATGGAGAGCTACTATTCCCTTCTAGGATGGTGAGTCTTTTGTGGCTCTGTGATCGCTCCCTTCCTGCTCTTGAACAGGAAGTTTCTGTTGTCAGTCAAATCCTGTGCCTATGAAAGTAGAGCTGGCTAAGGGTGTAGGGGTGGAGGGGAGGGAGGGACGGAGGGCAATTTAATCCCAGTAGAGAAGTAGAGGTCTACCAGCACCTCCTTCCTCTTGCTTTTCTCTGCCAGAACTAGACACGTAGTCGATTCCCTGCGGGGGAGGGCCTCAAACAATTGGTACAACAACCCAGAAGAGACAGGGCTATCCTGGATCTAGTACTAATGAGGAAAGGATTACAGATCTCCAGGTAGAGTGTCACCTGTGGGCCAGTGACCATCACATGATGTGGTTCAGTTTGGCCAGTAGAACTAAATCATCCTATTCCAAGGCAAAAATATGGGGCTTAAGAGGAGCTAACTTTGATAAGATAGCCAACAGAGTTAAGCTAGCATTGGCAAGAAGAAATACAGGTGATTGGGTACAGGCAAGGTGGGTAAGCATTAAGGATGCAATATTTGAAGCAACATCCCATTGTGTTAGGGAGAAAAGCAGGAGCAAAAGAAGGAGGAAACCACTTTGGTTCTCAAAAACAGTAGCAGAAAAGGTCAGATACAATAGATTGGCCTTCAGGAAATATAAGGGTACGCAGCACTGCAGGACTAAGATAGGGAGGCATACCAAACTTCCCTAAGGGAAGCAGGGAAGGCAGTAAGGCAGGCAAAGGCCTAAACTGAGGAAACACTAGCACGAACAGTAAAAGAAGGGGACAAGACTTTCTATAGACACATTAGTGAAAGGAGAAAGTCCAGAGGGGGTATTACTGAAATCAAACGGGATAAGGGGGAGTCTGTGAAGGAGGACCAAGGAAAAGCATCTATCCTAAATAGATGCTTATGCTCAGTATTTACTGAGGAGAAGGTAGGGCAGGGCACACAGCTCAGCACCATGGACACAGGGGGAAGGGAGGCGTGCTCAAGTCCTTTCACAAAAGAAAGGGTCCTACAAAAGCTCACTAAGCTCAGGGTGGACAAGACAATGAGACCTGATGACATACATCCCAGGGTAGTAAAGGAGCTAAGGATGGAATTAGCAGAGCCATTTGCAGAACTTTTCAGTGAGTCTCTGAGCACAGGAGAAGTCCCAGAAGACTGGAGAAGAACTCATGTGATCCCACTCCACAAGAGTGGCAGCAGGAAGGGAAGGAGGCTAGGAACTACAGACCAGTCAGTCTTCCCTCAGTAGTGGGCAAGATTATGGAGGCAATCTTTTTTTTCCCCAACTTTATTTCCCTCCCGTCACTGGTGCCTGGGGCCCCTTCAGTCGACCTACATGTTTCCCTCCTACCTGAAATCCTCCCATCTGTACCCTGGTCCTCGGCACACTCGCGACATGCTTCATGGAGCAATCCCTCTGGAATCCACGCCCCCCTTCCCCCCCCGGAGTAGGGCCGCCTTCTGCTCCTCTGCGCTTTCCTCTGGTGCTTCTACAGGTGGAGGTGACGCCGAGACCAGGTCCACAGTGGGCAGGATCCGGTGCTGGAAGTGGGGGCAGGCGACGTTTTCCTCCAGCCAACAGATGTTTTCCCTGCTCTTAGAGAGCTCCCCCTAGGAGCCCAGATGTGCAATGACGTCCAGTGCGGCTGGGCGTGCTCCCGCACCCATCTCAGTGCCACCAGGCCGGCTAGGGAGCACTCCTTAAGGAAAAGATAGTGCAACACCTGGAATCCATAGGAGCACAGGATCCAAGACAGCATGGGTTTACAACAGGTAGATCCTGTCAGACTAATCTCATAATTTCTTTGTCTGGGTAACCAAAGTGGTGGACCAAGGGGGTGCAGTTGATGTTGCCTACCTTGACTTCAGCAAAGCTTTCAATACTGTTCCTCATAGAACATTGATTAATAAGCCGGGTAGGCTTGGGGTGGGTCAGAAGTTGGTAAACCGGTTGGCGGGCAGAAAACAGAGTGGTGGTAAATGGTATACAGTCAGGAGAGATGCAAGTCGCAAGTGGAGTACTGCAGTGATCAGTCCTGGGGTCAGTAGTTTTCAATAGCTTCTTCAGTGACATCACAGATGGACTGGAGGGTAAGGTTTGCCTGTTTTCAGATGACACCAAGATCTGCAGCAGTGTAGATGATCCAGATGGGGTGGGCAGAATGAGAAGAGATCTGGAAAAACTGGCAAAATGGTCTGAAGAGTGGCAGCTGGGGTTTAACGCAAAGAAGTGTAAGATCATGCACATAGGGAAGAGAAATCCTGAAGCTACCTGTAGGCTGGGAGGGGAGTTGCTGGCAATCATAAGGGGAGAAAAGAGACTTTGGCTTCATCATCACAGATGGCCTGAAATCATCCAAGCAGACCACTAAAGCAGTAGGTAAGGCTAGAAGGATGTTGCCATGTATTAGGAGGGATATCACAAGTCGTGAAAAGGAGGTAATAATCCCTCTTTACAAGACACTGGTTAGGCACCATCTGGAGTACTGCGTGCAGTTCTGGACAGGGTTTTAAATAATTGATTAGCAGTTTTTTTCCTTGGGGCAATGCTAACTGTACAGAAAGTATTTATATAGGTTTTCTAGAAGTGTTATGTTTGTTTAACAAAGTGAGGCAAGTGCTATGCATCTTCACAATGTTTTAGACTTTTATGAGCAAAACGCTAATCAATTTTTGGAGTTAAATAAATCCCTGCTGGAGGCCGCACCTGCACAAGGATATTAACAAAATGGAGGCAGTCCAGAGAAGGGCAACGAAAATGGTGCAGGCACTGCATCAGAAAACCCATGAGGTCAGATTAACAGAGCTCAATATGTATATCCTAGAGCAAAGGAGAGAGGGAGATCTTATGATCGAAACATTCAAATATCTTAAGTGCATTAACAAGGTGAAAGAGTCTAACATGTTTCAATATAAGAAAAATAGCAGGACAAGACAACACAGCATGCGATTAGAGGGAGGCCGATTAAGGGGGGTAATGAGGACATTTTTTTTTCACACAAAGGGTGGTGGATGCATGGTACAGCCTACCTCAGGAAGTGGTGGGTATGAATACAGTGCAGGGCTTTAAACGGCATGGGCTAGGCATAAGGGAGCAATACAGATGAGTATGAATAAATAGGCCATTGATAGAGTAAAGGCCTATGGCACATTAATAAGATAGAAAAAATGGGCAGACTGGGCCTTACGGTCCTTATCTGCCATCAACCTCTGTGTTTCCCTTCCTCGAGAATGTTAAGCTTTTTCCTGATATTGTCTTTCAAATGCCTGTGTGGACTACTTGCTATAAGCGGGTGGCCAGGATTTTAGTGAATATTTTTAAGTCTTGGTTCAGTAGTGACTTGGTCTATGGGATTCACATACTCCTTTATCTTTCCCCTGGTTTGGCTAAGACCGAAATCACTGCTTTATTCCAAGAACTTGGAGCAGTGCCTTGTCTCTGATGGTGCTTGAAAAGTTTCCCAAGTAAGGCTGAGTAATTGTTTGCAGAGTGTTTTTTAAAAACATGTATTGATCCCATCTGGGTCTGGTGCTTTATTTGAATATAGGGCAGTAATTGTTCTGTCAACCTCCGCATCACTAATGGGGGCCTTATAATTCAAAATAGCAACAGCATTTACTTGGAGACTGCAATGAGAGAAGTGTGTAAATTCATTGTGATGGCATTTCTACAACATGGCAGCTTTTCCCACTCTGAATTGTCTTTATTTGGACACTCCATCTAGGTTGCAGTTTGTTTCATGTTTTCAGGTGAGCATCACAGGAAGTTTTCATAGTGATGCTGCTTTAATTATCTGACCCGCCCAAGAGTTTATCTGCAGTTCTTGTCTTTTCTCTTGCAGGATGCAGATCTAATGTGTTCATGTTTAACGCAGTTTAAGCTTTCTATTGTGCCTACATCAGTGTTTCAGTTTTAAAGTCTCTTTCAGGATTACAGCTCGTCTTTCTAATGAGTGTTAAGTGCTATGAAGGGTATTGGTAGCTTTTTATGTGGAAATCAGGGAATCGACTTGTTCTGTTGTTTTTACTCCTGCTAAATCCCCGTGAAGCATGCCTCTGTTAATTGACTTTCTAATATAAATCCTGTACCTCCCCCTATCTGTGACACTTGGGAGGGTGTCTTATACTTCTTTGTAAGTGATATCAAGTCTGGTTAACATAAGGTAATTGTAGTCTGTGTACTTTCATATGTGAGTATGCTTTGCTTGCAAAATGATAAATACAAATAAAAAAAAATGTATGTATATATGTGGCAGCGTGTGTGTGTGTGTGTGTGTATATGTATATATGTGTGTGTGTGTGTGTGTGTGTGTGTGTGTGTGTGTATATATGTATATGTGTGTATGTATGTATTTATATGTGTATATATATATGTGTCTGTGTGTGTGTGTGTATGTATATGTATAATATATATATAATTTCTCTACTGCGACCTGCCTCTATCCACCAGTGGCATAGTGAAATAGAGCCATGAGTGTTTAATTAGATCCAACAGTCTGTAGGAGGAAAGGGATAATATTTTATGTATTAAAATTTATAGTTTGCTGTCCTAATTTTCATTGCTTTACTTCACCTGTTCATACTGGTTTATTACAAGCTGCCAGTTTTAAATGTTGGAAGATTTTTTTTTTATTTATTTTGATTCTCTCTCTCTCCTCAATCTGGTTTCCAGGCTCGTCACTTCTGGGAGGTCCTTCATGTAACCACATGACAGGCAGGAAGCATACAGACTTCTGCAGGACGGAGTTACCCTCCCGCTCATTTACTCCAGACGTCCGTTTACTTCCTGCCTGTCTAGTGGTAGGAACTCTGCAGGACCTCTGTCACAGAAGTGGCAGAGCCGAAAACTTCATCTGTGAGTGTGCATCTCTTTCTATTTTTGGGACAGAATTTAGCAGCATTATTGAACGCTAGTGCAGGGACCCCAGTCTCAGCCTTGCAAGCTGTGCAGACTGGCTCCTTGCTCCCTCTCGCCTTCCCCGCTCCCGAACCATCGAGCCCTGCTTTCCGCGCTAGGAGCCCCCCTCCCGGCGCAACAAGGAGGCAATCAGGACGTTCACCGGGGGGCAGGGGCCAGCGAATCAGCGCTATTGCAGGAAGGAGAGAGAATTTCCCCAGGCTGTGCAGCTCTTAGGGCCCCCAGGAGTTTTCACAGCTGTCTCCTCGTCGATGAGCCCTCAAGGAATTTCGGCTCGTAGTTGGACGCACAGCACTTCTCTCCCGTCGATGGTCAGGGAAGGCTTAGGCTGTCGATGCGCCTGCCAGTTGGAGAGCCACATGGTTTTATCAGGCTCTCTGACAAGGGACAATTAACGTGGGAGCATTCGCGCTCTTTTGGCAGGTGGAGAGGCAGGCCATTTGCAGTAGAAAAAGAGGCAGAGCATTGCTCTACTTGTCGACGAGTATCACTTGTTCAGCTCATCGACGGATCTTTATAGGGGGGCTCCTAGATGTGAAAGGACTGGTCTAAATGCACTGTTTCCAGCTCAGCATTCAAATAAAAATATAATACAATAGTTAACATGTCCTCAGCAAAATCGGACGCTCCCCTGAGAGACAGCAAGTGCCACAAATGCAGGACACCCATGCTGGCCACATTCACAGGGTCTCTGTATCAAATGTGACAGTGCAGTGTCACCAGCCTTGGACGAGGCAGGCGAGGTGTCCGCTCTGAATCTCAGGACCTCAAAAACCAGCCCATGGGTCGGGGCAGTCTCTCACCTCAGAGGGGTGCCGCCGTTCGGCTAGGGCTCTATCCCTGGACCTAATAGACAAACCGAACAGGCCCTTCGCCCTCGACCCCTCCTATTTTTACGTCCTTCAGCAGTCTCTGGAGCACAGGACCCACAGGAAAGCCTCCAACAAGCGTACCCCCTCCCCATCCTCAGATGAGGACATTCCCCACTCCTCACGACAGGAGGAGGAAGAGACCCAGATCCAGGAGTAGATCCAGGGACACAACCCAGGAGAAGCACAGACGGGATAGGTTGCCCTCAGGGCCCAGCTATTCGTCTTCAGAGGAGAGGGTACTCCCAAACTCGGATTCCAACTCGGAGTCCTCCCCAGTCAGAAACTTTGATTTGGACGACCTAGATTTTCTTATTAAAAAGGTGCCGGATGAGAACCACCTGAGGTCATCTTCTCCAGAACACAAGCAAGTGAAGCCAGTGTTCAGACTCGCGTCGGCTTCAAAGCCAACGACTGCTTTTCCCATCCCTCCGACCATAGAGGACCTCTTAAAGGAAGAATGGCAGGGACCAGAGCATTCTTTCCCCGTCCCTTGCCGCCTAACTAAACTACTGAAATTCGACAAGAAACCTCCGGAGAGATTGTTAGACTGTCTTAGGATAGACCGTCTAATCGCACACCCCACTAAAAAGACTGTTATTCCAGCGGGGGGGGGGGAGCCTCCCTGTGGGACCCAGTGGATCGGAAAGTGGACACCTCTCTAAAGAAAGCCTTTCAGTCCACCACAACCTCTCTCTTAAGGCAGCTACGGCTAACCTCTTCTCAGCTCGGGCTGCTCTCTCCTGGGCCACTGATCTGGCATTCCGGCTTGCTGATGAGCCAGAGAAGAATAAATCCATTTTGCAGTACCTGCAGCTAATGGGGCTAGCTTCGGCCTACTCGGCTGACGTATCGGAGGAGGCAGTCAGGTGTGCAGCAAGATCTATGTTTTACCAGACCTCAGCTCAACGCAACTTATGGCTATGGGCATGGCAGGTGGATGCCTCCTCGAAGATGCATTTGGTAAATGCCCCCTACGAAGGAAGCCTTCTTTTTGGGTCTGCTTTAAAGGAGGCAGTCAAGGAATCTGGGGAAACGGCAAAGTACGAATGCCACAATCCCGGGGAAGAGGCAGGCCCTGGACTTCAGGATCCAAACAGAATTTTCATGCCCAAAATCATTCCAGGGGTCAAAATAAGTCATTTGCAGGAAGAGGATCCTGGTTCGCCTCGCGCAACCAATGCAGTTTCGGGGGGGACGGGGGGCTCCAGAGATGATAGGCGTGACTCCAGAAAATCACAGTGAAGATTCACGGACCCGTCCTCGTATAGGGGGCAGGCTTTTTAGTTTTTTTCAAGGAGTGGGTCCACACCACCATGGACAAGTGGATGCTAGATGTAATTCGTGAGGGTTACTTCAAACTCCAGGCCCCCCCCGCCCCACACAGTGCCCTTTCCAGTCTCAAACAACCCAGTGAAAAGAGCGGCAACCCTGCAAGCAATTACAGATCTTATTCAGGCAGCAGCGATCAAACAAGTTCCCATTTGAGAAAGGAAACAAGGAGTGTACTCCCTATTTTTCATAGTGCCAAAATGCTCAGGAGTTTTCCGGACAGTGTTAGATCTCAAGTTTTCTAAATGGTTTTGTTCATCACAGAACATTCAAGATAGAAACCCTGCCCTCCATCATCCGAGAAATCCATCAGGGGGACTTTTTGATCTCAGTAGATTTACAAGATGCTTATTTGCATATTCCCATCCAGAAGGCACACCAACAATTCCTCAGGTTCAAAGTGAACGATCACCATTTTCAATTCACAGCACTTCCCTTAGGTCTGTCCTCAGCCCCCAGAGTCTTCTGCAAAGTCCTGGTGACAGTGGTCACTCATCTACGATGCAAGGGATCCAGCTCTTCCCATACCTGGACAACATTTTCAAAGCCCCATGGTATAATCAAGCAGTCCAGGCAGTGACGGAGGTCACTCTGTGCTTCTCCTCTCTGGGCTCTGTAATCAATCAGAAGAACAGCTCCCCGCGACAGTCAGTCTCTGAATCATCTGGGGGTGAATAGTGACACAATCCAGAACAAAGTTTTTCCCACAGAGTCGAAATTCATCTCATCTGCAAATTTCAAGCAGCTCAATCACTGCCGGCCCGCTCCTTCATGTAACTCATAGGGACAGTGGTCTCCCTGGCAGACTGTCCCCTGGGCACTAGTCCACATGCGTCCTCTCCAGCCTGGCCTCCTCCAGCAATGGTCCCAATCAAGGGGCACAGTGGACCAGAGGATTCAGATATCCCAGCAGGTAAGACTCCCTTATTTGGTGGACTCAGCAGGGCAACATCATGAAGGGTCTTAAACTGGGCACCCCCACCAGATGAGAGTCACTACCGATGCCAGCCTCTGGGGCTGGGGGCGCATTTGGAACTGCCCTCGGCACAGGACAAGTGGTCACTGGTAGAGTCCTGCTACAGCATCAGTGTACTGGAGATGTGGGCAGTCTGTCTGGCACTACAGCAGTTCAAGTCACAGCTTTCCCACTGGGACGTCCTCATCCTCACGGACAATTGGACAACAATGGCCTACATCAACCGCCAGGGAGGCATAAAGAGCTCTCTGATGCTGCAAGAGACTCTTCTTCTCTTTCACTGGGCGGAAGACAACCTGGGGAGTCTAAGGGCCGCATACATCCCAGGCCAGGAAAATGTTACAGCAGTTGAAAGGACATCCTTCCAGATGAGGAGTGGGAGCACAAGGACAGCGCCTTCCATCTCATCAGTTTGGTGGGGCCACCCGCAGGTAGATCTTTTTGCCTGCTGAAAAAATTGCAAAGTTCCGTGGTTCTGCTTTCTCATCAAGGAAGAGAGGGATATAGCTCAGGACACCTTCTCCATCAACTGGGGTTAGTTTGATCTTCTGTATACCTTTCCTCCAATTCCGATCTTATCAAGGGTACTGCCCAAGATCAAGCGGAGGTGATTCTGGTTTGCCCACGCTGGCCCATGGACCGTGGTTTCCCCTATTAGTCCAAATATCTCTACATTCTCCTCTGGTGTTCCAAGAAAACCCAGGCCTGCTACATCAGGGACCGGGTGCTGCACCCCAGTCCTCACAATATGTCCCTCTCGGCGTGGAGACTGAGCTGGAAACTCTCAAGGAGTTGGGTTTCTCTGCACCTGTCATAGAAATGATGACTCAATCCAGACTGGCCTCGTCCTCCAGGGTTTATTATAGGATCTGGAGAAAATTCCTGTTCTGGTTATGAGACACTTCTCTGCCAGATGACTCTGTGTCTCTGCCCACCATCCTTCAATTCCTTCAGGAGGGTTTCAACAAGGGCCTCCAACCGGCTACCTTAAGAGTCCAGGTTTCTGCTTTAGGGGTGCTCCTGTTGGCAGACTCGGGGGAATCTTTAGGAGCTGTCCCTCATGTTCAGCTATTTCGGAGAGCAGCAACGTTGAAGCGTGCACCAATAAAGCCCGTAGTTCCACCTTGGATGCTCAACCTGGTACTCAAAGCACTCACCAAACCACCTTCTGAGCCCTTAAAGGAAGCATCTTTGCTTCATCTCACTGTGAAGGCTGTGTTTCTTACTACTATCACCTCAGCCTGCCACATCAGTGAGATAGGAGCCCTGTCATCCAAAGAACCTTGCACTCTCTTTCATCAAGACTCCGTAGTTATGCAGACAGAGCCTGCCTTTTCACCGAAGATGTCTCCTTTTCACTGCAACTAGGTCTTAAACCTTCCCTTATTCTGTCCTCGTCCCAAGACCGAGACGGAGAGCAGTAATATGAGGAAGTATTTTTTCACGGAGAGGGTAGTGGATACTTGGAACAGCCTTCCTGAGGAGGTGGTGGAGTCAAAAATAGTGAGAGAATTCAAGAATGCATGGGGCAGACATAAGGCATTTCTAGCGGGAAGTAGGCTGTTGTTTAACTAGGATCTGCAGCTTATCTATTAGGTAGGGAAATGGGCAGACTAGGTGGGCCAATCGGTCCATATCTGCCGTCAAATTCTATGTTTCTATGTAAGTTACAAACATTAGGTCAGCTCAAACAAGAGGAAATAAAGTGTATTTTAAAGGGAAAGTCTACTCATCCTATTTTCTGTATACTTGAGAAGTTTGTAGACATGAACACTGATTCCCTGCCATGCGTCTCGCCAGTGTCATCCTAATGTAAGTATATGTGAGGTTGATTCTCTCTCTTTTACCCTGGTGAGAAAGCCTGTTTGTTAACCATTCCAAAGGTCATGGCCCTACCCTTGCAAGGCATCACTGGAGTTGATGCGTATATGCACAAGCCAGCAGAAGTTATACTCTCATTCAGTTACATGTTTTAAGTCCCTGTATTCTCTAAAAGTTTTTTTTTTTTTTTGTTTTTTTTTGTTTTGTTTTCTGCCTCAGGTACACTTTAAACTACAGAAAACAGCAGGGCACTTACTGTGCCTTGAAAAGTTTTCTTGGCCAACATAAGACAAGAAACAAGGACTGCAGAGGACAGCAACAGTACTGACTAATACAGTTCAGCTACTGCAGGCTTTAGCACCATAACATTATTAAATTCCAGGATGCCATACATGAGTTGGGTCATGACTTTTGTACTGGAGTTGGGCAGGTTTTCACATTAGACTTAACTACCTTAATTTACATGTAAATACTGATGAATTTAGGAGGGTGCAGTAGAGGCAGTCCTTGTGCATTCCTACGAACTACACAGGTAAACAGGATAAAAGGCCGAGTGGCCCTTCCCTTTAAGAACCTTCATTTATTTAAGATTTATTTATTTATTGATGTTCTAGGAATTACAACCCTTTAAGTCAGAGACTCCTTTGCAAAGGATCCACGTCATACATAAATAAAGATTGGTACACAGTATAACACAATTACATAATGCAGATTACTGCTCTAATACAGAATACAACACTAAATACAGAGGTGAAAATACATAATACATACAGCAACCTATGACAGTAATTTAAGGTCAGAAGGGACTCTAGTTCCATCATATCTGCCCCCTTGTTTTGGAAATGGGTGTGAATAAGTATGCTGTGGACACAGATCCAACACCTGCCTGTTCAGTTTTGCCAATACTCTTTAATATGCAGAAAACTGAGATCATGTCCTATCAAAGCCCGTCAATCTGGAGTTCTTCATGAGACTACAGCATCTCATTTACATGAGGATCCAGGTTTTTTTTGGGGGGGGGGCATAACGATCCCGGATTTACAATATAGTGAATAATGTATGGGCATCAGTTAACAACCGCCCTGTATTCACTTCGAGAAGTTACCATGGCAACTGTGTAAACCCCGAGCGCAAAGCTCGAGAGGTTTACTGTTGCCCTTGTGGTTACCTCGAGAAGTGAACTGAGCGATGTTAACTAATGCCCATCCATTGTCTTGTGTAGTGTATGGGCTCAATACACCAAGATTTCATTGCAGGAGGTTTACTTTTGTTGTCTTCAGTTTAAAAAAAAAAAAAAAAAAGTCTTGCCTCCCCCTTCCCTGAATATGGTCACAACCTGTCCGGGTCTCCTGATCTCACAGGCAACATTTGGTTTTTAAAATGCATGTAAACACGTCTGCTGTTTGGTAGGGATATAAATATGACATCGATTTCCCTTACTTTATGTGGCGTTTTTCACTTTTGGGTCCATTTCTCACCATCGTGGTAGTTTCCTAAACTGTGGTGCTCAACATTCCATGCTGTTGTGCCGTCAAAGTGACGTACTCAAGATGGTACAACAGCAAGTTACGTCACATCGATAGTACAACAGGGTTGTATTTCTACTGAATTTAGCCTACGATAACGTTCCACCATACACTATAATCAGTCATCAGGGGAGAAGCAATTACAGACCGTCAACAGCTAGCTGTTCTACAAGTAAAACAATCTATGTAAATAGAAATCAAAGGCAACACAAAATGTAAGGCAAACAAATGAAGCACATCCGTGATATTTGCAGCATAAACCATAGCAGTCATATATAGAATAGACAGGAGGGGTCATAACATGACTTCTCTAGTCGCTAGATGGACATTGCGGAGGTCTACCACTCTGCCATGTTGGAGTGACTAGAATAAATGGGCGGAAATGGAAGTTTTGCACTCATGTTGTGGCACCGTTCTTCTGTGTTTTTGTAAACTGTTTACCAGTGTTGGAGTGCATTGTAATGTATGCTAACAGCAGAAAACTGGAAGATTCCTGGCATCAGTGCATAACCGAAAGACATGAGGCAGATGTAGAAACACCCCAGACCCATTGCCCAACTGTGGGACCATCACTTTGCCTCCATTTCAGAAGGAGTTGGCACTTGGCTTCCAGTGCTGCTGTGAATAGAATGGATTGCCCCTTTGACGGTAGCAACCACGAATCTCCAAAAATCCAGAGTCTCTGGGATCTGGGCAGAGGAACAGCAATGATGTGTTCTAGGGACATGGATATGTTGTTCATCCACACTTATTGGCAGGTTCCTTGCCGCTTTAAATCTTGCCGGAAGGTCTTCAAGCTGGCTCCTCCCACCCACCGATTGGTAAAACTCGACTCAGCCCCATGGCCAGATCTTCCTTACCGCTTGGAAGCTCAGGTTCCTCCTTACAGCGTTGCGATTAAGACTGGTTCCTAATTCTTGAAAAGTTCGAAATTAAAAGTTTTTGCTAAAAGACTTTGGTCTTCTTCTCTTTCAGCGGCTGCGATGGACCGATCGACTCGGTTTCCGGAGGTGCCCTTGCGGAGCGAAGATGTCTAGGACGGATCCGCCTCACGTCGTCTACTGCCTGGGCCTTGAGCCCGACCCACAGAGCCTGCGACGTTGCTCTTCCTTTCGGCCTACCTCCTTGAAGACCATGCTGCCCGATTACAACTGGGGCGCCCCGAGAAAAGAATTCCACCGGTGAAATCTAAAGAGGCCCGATTGGCGGTGTCCGCGGCGGCAGGCTCGGAGGATCAGCTAGAGCAGATGATCGCCCTCGAAGAGGAGGTGACGCGGGCTGCTTCTACCCCGGCTGCGGCATTTGTCCCGCTCTCTCTCGGCGCCTCGTACTCTGCTTCTTTTAAGGAGCTTTGTCTGACCCTCTCGATCAAAGGTGAGGGTCCAACTCCTTCGGGACCTTTTTCCAGGTCCAAAAAGAGCAAAAGTAAGTCTCTCCGTCGACGCTCTTGGGAGCGGGAAAGATCCCCCTCCCCTTGTCGACAGTTGACTTCGGTCGACCCTTCAGCTTCAGCCACTGGCTTCACGGTGTCCCCGTTAGGCCAGTTGACCGAGACTCCTGTCGATGCGATTGAGATTTTTCTCGACCCATTAGACGGGTTGTCGGCTGGAGAAGCTGAGAATCCCCTCTCCCCGGTTCCCCCGGTGGGAGTTGAGGATCCCGTCGGCTCGTCTGTGCCTCCAGTTCTGGAGCCTTCGGTGGGATCGTCCGAGCCGAGGGGAGTGCCGATTTCCGACACTTCTCCTCGCCTCCCTCGGCCTAGTTGAGACTCTCGGTCTCAGACATCCTCGCGGTCCAACCGATCCCGCCGCCTTAGGCGGTCTCTGTCTCGGCACCGCGGCAAGCGGTGCCGCCGGTCTTCCTCGGACGAGGCTTCGGCGCAAGTTGCGTCGGAGGTACGAGGAACTTATGTGGCAACAGCTCCTTTTGACCGGGAATAAGCCGACCCAGTCGTCTTCCCCGGCCATTAAGTGGCTGTCACCGGAGCAGCCGAAACAACCCCTCGTTGTAGTCGAGGAGCCTGTTCTCAGGCCGGTTGTTCGGCCAGTTCCAGCTGCCCCACCAATTCTGGTGGAACCTCCGCCTCCACAGCCATTAGTTGGGGCTCCGACCAAAAATTCTCGGTCGGCTTTGGGTTTGCCCCATAGGCTGTCTGTCACCCTCACTCCCGATAAACCTCGGCAGGTGGAGGGTGGCTCAGGGCCGAGGCAGCTCTTTGAGGACTCTTCTGAGTCCGATGATGGTTCCTCCCTCTTCTCCAAGCGCATGGACTTGGAGTCCTCGGGAGGGCAGTCTATGGACGATGGCCCTTAGTCCTTCTTAGGGTTGCTTCGACTCATCTCGGAGTCCACCGGGATGAAGCTCGAACCTGTTTCTAAACGGGCCAGGTATCCCCTCACGGAGATTCTGGACCGAGGGGATTCTCCTACGGAGGCCTTTCCGGTGGCCGAAGCCATAGTGGGTCCAGCCTGGAACTTTGGCAGTGTCCTGCTTCCTGCCCTGCGCCTGGCCAGGTTGGCCAGGAAGTATCGCGGTCCTACGGTTCCCTGTCCGGTTTTTGGAACACCCTGGCCGAGGGTTGGTTACCAACAGCGTTTTCCGCGTGCGAGACGCCAGGATGTGGACAAACCTCCCGACAAGGAATCCAAGAATTGGATTATGCCGGGCGAAAGTCTATGCTCAGTCCTCTCTCGGCCTCGTCCAGGCCAGTTCGGCCGTCCTCATGGCACATTTTCTCACGGCCTTTTGGGCTCCCTGGATGAGGTTGTCCCTCATCTTCCGCGAGATCTGCAGACTACGGTCAGACAGGTGCGGGACCAGGGCAGGGCAGTGGCTAAACAGCAGCTCCAGACTGTGTTAGACATCGGGGACTCATGTGCCAGGTCTGTAGGCGGCCACAGTGGCTATCACGTCGTCCGGGCTTGGCTGAGGATATCCACCTTTTACCTCGGATACCCAGCACAAGTTGGGGATGTTCTCTTTTGGGACTGACCTCTGGCCCTGGGGTGGAAGGTCACCTGCAGAGGATCAAGAAGTCCAATGCTACCTTGGACTGGGGTCTCTTCTGCCTCCAGAAGGACAAGGCCATGAAGCCACAGCCTAAGTCCTTTCGTCTCTTCTGCTACAAGGCGCGCCCGCCCAGCAACGTCGGGCCAGCAGGCTCGACTTGGTATCCCAAGCCCAAGCCGTCGGCTTCCTCCAACAGAAGCAGGAGGTAAAGCCCAGGAGGGTCCTCAGCCGGTCCCTCCTCCAAGCCTGCCCAGTGGCGGGCTGAGGGGTGCCTCATCCTGTCACCTCACCCCTGGTTTCCCCGTGGAAGGCAGCTCGACACTTCCTTTCCGCCTGGTCCGCTGTTACCATGGACAGGTGGGTACTGGAGGTGGTGGAAAAGGCCTACCTCTGGAATTCGAGCAGGCCCCACCCTTCAGAGCCGTCTCACCTTGGGGGCCTCGGGTCCGCAGCCTCACTGGCCTCGCTTGAGAACCGACTGCTCGCCTCCTCCTCCAAAAGGAGGTGATCACGGAGAGACCCCCTTCAGACCCGGGGTTCGTGTCCAGGTATTTCCTGGTTCCGAAACGGACGGGGGGCTGGCGCCCCATTCTCGACCTACACGACCTGAACAAGTTCCTAAGGTCTCGAACCTTCAGGATGGTCACTCTGGCACAGATAATACCATCTCTGGAACACGGCGTGTGGTTCTGCTCTCTGGACCTACAGGACGACGTTCTTTCACGTCCCTATCTGTCTGTCACATTGGAGATTCCTCCGCTTTCGAGCGGAAGGATCCCTTCGATTCTGAGCCATGCCCTTGAACATCTCCAGCTCCAGGGTCTTCACCAAATGCATGGCAGTGGTGACAGCATTCCTGTGGCGCCGAGGGTCGGGTGTACCTTACCTGGATGATTGGCTGATAGCAACCCCTCAGGCGGAGGTGGAGCGGTCAGAGATCTGGCCCTCCAGGTTTGCTCTCAAGTCGGCCTTTTTCATCAACGAGGCCAAGTCGGAACTCGAGCCGAAGCAGGTGATCCTGTTCATCGGGGCAGAGCTCGACTCTCTTCGAGCCAGAGCACGGCTCCCGGCGGACAGGGCCGAGTTCTTACCTCTTGCCCAGTCATTTCTGGTTGGGCAATCGCGCCCTGCCGGGACTTCCTGCGCCTTCTGGGTCTCATGGGGCCTGTATCAGCGTGGTCGTTGGGCCCACTGGCACATGCCCCCCTTCAGTGGGGACTGGCCAGCTAGTGGTCTGGCAGCTGCGATCCTTTGGACCAGCTAGTGATAGTGACCGGGAGATGTGGGCAGCTCTCCAGTGGTGGACCGTTCCATTTCATCTGCAGGAGGGCATCCCGTTTGTCCGCCCGAGCCGGCGGTCTCTCTCGACCGGCGCCTCTCTGATGGGTTGGGTGCCCATCTGGGGAACACAGAGTGCACGGCCTTTGGTCCCGCGGAGTCCCGATGCCACATCAACCTGCTGGAGCTCCGGCGGTCCAGCTACTCTCACCGCTTTGCTCCCGTTCTCTCCGGGTCAAGTGGTCCGAGTCCAGACGGACAATACCACGACCATGTACTACCTGAACCGCCAGGGCGGGACACGCTCCATGCTTCTATGCAAGGAAGCTCTCCGCATTTGGTCACTCGTGCGCAGCCTGGAGGCGGATCTCCTAGCCATTCATGTGGCAGGAGCCTCCAACACCCTGGCTGATGCCCTGAGCCGGATAGGGGCTGCATCTCACGAGTGGTCTCTCCCGCCGGTGGTAGTGCAAGATCTGTTCTCTCACTGGGGCACACCTCAGGTGGACCTGTTTGCCTCCAGGGAGAACACGAAGCTGAGGCTGTTTCATGCCGGCCCCCCTCAGCAGGGCTCGCTGCAGGGGGATGCCTTCTCGAGGCTGTGGACCCCGGGCCTCTTATACGCCTTTCCCCCATTTCCCTTGATTCACAAGGTGCTTCTCAAAGCAAGGAGGGACAAGGCGCAGGTGATCCTGATAGCCCCAGACTGGCCCCGCCAGTTCTGGTACCCATATCTCCTCAGCCTCAGCTCCAGGCTCCCGAGGCAGCTTCCAGCTCGCCCGAACCTGCTTTCAGTCAATCAGGGGAAGGTGTTCCATCCGGACCTTCAATCCCTGCACCTGACGGCCTGGTTCCTGGCGGCTAGAGTTCCAGGCCTTGGGTCTTTCGGCGAGGTCCTCAACATCGTTGAGGCATCCCGTAGAGGCGACCAGAAAATGCTACGCCTTCAAATGGAAGAGATTCTCCATTTGGTGTCAGGGCAAGGGCCTGGACCCTTCCTCCTGTTCTGTGGCAAGCATTTTGGACTATTTATGGTCCTTTCTAGTCAGGGCTTAGGTAGCGACCCTAAAGGTGCACCTGGCAGCCATCTCTGCCTTACCGGGCGCGGGCCGGGAAGCAGTCGGTGGCGGAGGAAAAGGTGGTCGGGCGCTTTTCCAAAGGCCTTGATCACATTTCCCCTCCGGTGCGAGAACCTCCACCTCTGTAGGATCTACTGCTGGTACTGGCAAAGCTCATGGGCAAGCCATTCGAACCAATGCACAGGTGTGAACTCTCTCACCTGTCGTGGAAGACCGCCTTCTTGGTGGCTATCACGTCAGCCAGAAGGATGGGAGAGCTCCAGGCGCTTTGCATCAAGTCTCCTTACCTGGTCTTCCACAGGGACAAGGTTGTCCTGCTTCCCACCGAAATTCCTTCCGAAGGTGGTGGTGGAGTTCACCCTTAACCAGGTGCTGACTCTGCGGTGTTCTACCCCAATCCACACCTCGGAGGCGAATATAGGGCTCCATACTCTGGACCCTAGAAGGGCACTCACTTATTATAAGGAGCGACTTGCTGAAATTGGGAGAGGTTCGCCAGCTGTTTGTCACCCACGCTGAAGCCGCATCTGGCAGACCTGCAGCCAAGCGGACTGATAGGCAGGTGGGTCACCTCCTGCATAGATCGCTGCTATAAGTTGGCGGGCATGGAGCCTCCCAGAGGGATAAGAGCTCATTCTACCCATCATACTGCTGCATCGGTGGCTGCTCCAGGGACGTCCCTATCCAGGAAATCTGCAGGGCTGCTACCTGGAAGTCAGCACACACCTTTATTACCCATTACCACATCGACCTTGAGTCACGCCGGGATGCTGGTTTTGGGGCCTGGGTTCTCCAGTCCTTATTTCCCAAGTAAGTATTGGGAGTGTGCACCTTGCCTCCCTCCTCCCGGAGAACTGCTAGGAGTCTGCCAATAAGTGTGGATGAACAACATATCCATGTCCTAGAAATACAGGTTACTCACCTGTAACAGGAGTTCTAGGAATGGTATATGTTGTTCATCCTGTTCCACGACCTCCCGGCTGACGCACAACCTGAGCTTCCAGCGGGCCAGATCTGGCGTCATGGGGCGGAGCCGAGAGTTTTACCACCCAGGTGGGTGGGAGGAGCCAGCTTGAAGACCTTCCGGCAAGATTTAAAGCGGCAAGGAACCTGCCAATAAGTGTGGATGAACAACATATACCATTCCTAGAACTCCTGTTACAGGTGAGTAACCTGTATTTAAAGTTCATCGATAAATGAAAGCCACCAGGTATGGATAATAGGGCAGTTCCATAAAATGTGAAGTATGAATCCCGGGATAGCTTTACATCACCAACATTCATTTGGAAGCTGTAGGCCCATAAGGAGTAGCTTATCTGGTGTCCTGTGTCACCTACTTAGTATCTTTTTCTGAATAAATTGCAATTTGGGGTCTGGAGAGGCAGTGTGTGCTTCATTCCAGCAGCGTTCCCAGCTATCTGGGTCGATGTTCTGCAATTCTAATGCCCATTTTACCATATGGGAATCCAACCGGGGTAGGAAGCAAGCTTGGATTTTTTTTTTATAGCTCGCCCCTGTACACCGTTTCTGTTTAGCCGTCCATCCCTCTATCTCTGTAGTCATACGGTGTTTGGAGAGGGTAAGCTCCTTAGTGAGCCATGGCTGCAAGGCAGGTTTCATTTGAAGATATTTCCATAGATGTTGGTTAGGGAGGTGAAATTCTGTTTGAAGCTGAGTAAAGTATTTAAAAAGACATGAACTGGTCTCCACTAATTGGGCTACTATATGTATTCCCTGAGTTACCCAGGAGTTCCATTTTATAATGGAGCCCCTGATTTTGAGTCCTGGATTTTTCCATAAGGGTTCCTTTTGGCCCAGGTGTGAGGATTTCCCGTCCAGCAGTTGCACTGTCTGGGCCCATACGTGCTTAGTTAAGCTTATTTATTTATTTAAATCTTGGAGTTGTTTACCTTTGAGCTAAGGGCTCGTTTACAAAGGTTCCACATCGTACAATCAAAGTCAAAAAGAAGACAGGTACAGGTAGTAAGTGAACAATTATTACAATGAAAGTGCAGATTCCAGAGCTCAGGTGCATAGTAACAGTATTTATTTATTTTTTTGTGAGCTTTCTCTTTGCTCTGACTTTTGCGGACTCTTTCCGGCATGGACTCTTAGTGCGGCTTTCTCCCACCTGCCTGAAGCCTTCCTGCTCCCTTGCCTCTTCGGTTGGACCCATCTCCTCTCTGCCTCTCCTACCCGCATGTCCCCCTCCAGTCCATTAGTGTGTGTTGGGTAGTCTGGACAGTCCCAGAGAGCCGGGTTATGGTGTTTAGGAGCTAGGATCTCCATCTGCGCTGGCATCCGTGAGGTCCTTTTTCCATGTTTCTGGTGCCATCCCCGCGATGTAGGAAACGCAAGGTCTAAGGTTGGAGCACGCTAGACGCAGACGCTTTGGCCCTGGCCTGTGTCTCCCCCTCCCCACTGGCTGTCCCAGCTGCACTGCCACCCATGGTCACCGAGGTGGCAGAGTAGTGGGACAGGCAACTCTCCCCTCCCAGAGAAGGAGAGCGGTCAATGGGTGCTCGATTCTTCTCCTCCGGGCCGGTCATCCAGCTGCCAGAGTCTGTTCCCGAACCCGGATTGCTGGCGCTGTGAGCGGTAAACCTACTGCTACACCGGCGGGCTGGCACACACTCATTTTTTAAATGTGGGGCACATAAGGAGGTGCTGTTCTTGCAGTGTGAACAGGTGAAACCAAAAATAAATTGTTGTAAACAGTGATTTTTGAACAGATCATTTCCCAAAGAGGGATAGCTTGTCCAGATTTGTCTAATTCCTCCATTAAAAAAAGGTATTGAAATAAGTTCAAGATTATTCATGAGCTATGAGGTGACTAGTCCAAGCCACACATCCCTCTTACTGCTATTTTTGAAATGCTTACTGAGCATGCTCAGAACCCAAATTTTTAAAATGTAATAACGTTGGGACAAATTTATATATATTTTTTTAACCAAACCTGCAAAGGAAATCCTTCTGAAGCAAGCCGTTTGTACCCTGAAAATGTCAGACCAAAATTCCAAACCGTCTGGGCGCTATGTGATGACAAAAAAACAGCAAAAGACAACAATATATTTTAGGGTTTTTTCGCTAGCTGCATCTTGGAATCTGCACATTCAACCAGAATGAAACTTGGCGCTTCAAGAGATCTTTTCCATGAGACTGCACAGCAAACTTTCGTGCAAATCTGTTGAATGGTTGAGAAGATATTAAAGTGCAAAAATTGGGGTTTAGTAATAAAGTGCCTACTTGACCCTAACTATAGTGGCGCTACTGTGCCACTTTAATATATCAACTGAATATATAGTTTTCTTATTCATGTCATCTATTTTGAGTTTCTTTTAACATCCATAATATTATCTTATTTTATTGTATTATTACTCATTGTTTTTGTATGATGGGTAATATTTTGTTTAGTTGACTTGAGACAGACTTAATGATTTCTTTTTCTTATTAGTTTTGTCTTTTTATATAATACATATGAAATGTGATATGTGATATATTGAGTTGTACGCGTAAAAAAGTCAATGAACTTTGCTTATACAAAAAAGAAAACTGTATCAGAGAAGTAAATGAACTTGTCTTTCATGAGTTTGTATTTCTTTTTGTTTATCGTTTTGGTGTAGGATAACTCGGTGTGCTAGTTGGGTTTTTAATCTGCCACTTCAGGATTGCTTTTGATAACACAAACAATAAAGAATGCAAAACTGAGTGAGAGAACTGCAAGATTGTAGGTTTAAAATCTGCCACAGTTTACTGCAGACTGAGAGCCAAGTAGCTAGTCTTTCCTAAGCTTCATTCTGTCCCAGTATACAGCGGAAATCTGCTTTAAGTATGCTCTGTACTAGAATTAAAAAGTCCTGCAGTGCTAAAGTAAAACAGTGCTACATGACTAGGCACACTGTACAGATGTGTGATTATAAATTACCTCCTTGTCCTACTTGAAAACTAGACCTCTTACATCACATGGAAGATATCCTATCCTGATACATGGACATGTACATCATAACAACATCCATCCGTTCCTGTATTTATCACTACAGTATACTGAAGTGTTTCAACTAGGCTCATGTTCTTCATCTCAAAGACAGACATTTTTGTAATTGGTTTTTGAATTTTATAGCTCTATATATATGTAGACCAACCCTGGCTCAAGTCCCGAGGATGAACCCGACAAAGATGCTTTTATGTGACTTTATTGTTAACATGTAGTTCCCAATACTGCAGTAAATAACTAGACACAGTGATTGTGTGCTTTATAAAATACCTTGTGGAATGCAGTTTTTGTACTGGTTACTATAGTAGCAACATCTGCTACGTTGTACTATGTGTAGAATTTGAAGACGTTTTAAATACGCATCGTTATCTGTACATATTGGCCGTGATATTGAAAGGGCATTTGTGTTCGCTAACACCACTTTGCGCTCCCCTAAAGCAAAGGAGGATCACAAAATGCTATATTGGATGGCATGGTAAGCGAGCCACTAACCTGTTAGTGACTGGCCCTAAATCCATAGGCGCACAGCATGCTGGTAAGTTTCTAATTACTGCCCATCCAAATCAAGTCATACAGCCTACACCCCTAGCTGCCACCCCCTCCCATCACCTGGCCATATACATAGCTACGTTTCTCTGGTGTCCGGTGGTCCCTAAGAGCACGTACTCAACAGTTATTCCCTGACGCCCAGTGGTCCCAATGCCCGAACACCTGGCCATGTATACAGTTATGCTTCCCTGGTGTCCGATGCCCCCCCCCCCAAATCACCCTGCCATTCATTTCTTTTTTTTTTTTCCTGTATATTTTGCAGTTTTTCCCTGCTTTTTCTCCCCGTAAGTCCCTGGGACCCTGGCAGACACAGCAGTGCCTGCATGTGAAGGCACACACACACTCTGGGTGCCGGCTCAACTCTTTCCGCCCCACCCCTGGCAATTGCTGGGCTCCCCTCTAGCCCAGTCTGCCATTCGTCCTCCACTGGGTGGCAGCCAAGGGCCGGGGGGGGGGACCCTCATCCCTCCCTGGGAGAGGAATGCCGCCTCACTACTGCTCAGTCCTGGTCTTTGCCTTCCCCACTCGCTGACCCAGGCTCGTTCCCAAACCTTGGTCGCTGGCATGGAGCGAGGTGTGGTGTCCAGAGCCTCAAGTCTCAGTGCCACCGAGCCAGCCCTGCCGGCCATTTCTGTAGTTGATTCTGGTGTCCTGAGGTCCACAGATCACCCAGCTGGTTAATTTCTATAATTGTCTCTGGTATCCAGTGGTCTCACTTCCAGTAAGACAGATGCACCCCCCTGTCTGCCCTGTGCCCACCACTGCCAACACCCCCCTCCGGGCCCTCCACCTACTGTAGTCGAACCCCACCCCCACCTGACAGTGACCAGAACTGTTTGCGGCCGGCTGTTGACTGAGTGACAGTTCGTGATTGCACACATACTGTAGAAACAACTGATTCTACTGCAGGCATGCAGTTGTGAACTGTCATTCAGTTGGTGGCTGGCTGCGGAGGGTCTGTGCCTGTCAACATCTTGGATATCCGTGTGTGTGGGGTGTGCGACTAAGGTGGAGGCCGGGAGGGGGTGTTGGTAGTGATGGGGACTGGGTGGGTGGGTTAGGTGGGGGATATCTGTTTCACATGAAGCGGGGAGGAACCACTGGACACCAGGGAAATGCTATAGACATAAACGGCTGGGTGATATGTGAGCAAGGGGGGACCACTGGACACCAAGGAAGCATAACTTTCGGGGTTGGCCAGGCGAGGGGCATGAGGGACAGGTGACTGGGTGTTTGGGGCAGAGGTAGGACCATTGGGCCCTGCGGAACAGGCTGTCGGTAGCCATGAG
The DNA here is from genome assembly GCA_016271365.2 of Neoceratodus forsteri. NCBI lineage: Eukaryota > Metazoa > Chordata > Ceratodontiformes > Ceratodontidae > Neoceratodus > Neoceratodus forsteri. The sequence goes on from CM057451.1 coordinate 768,388,483, forward strand.
TTGTGCTAAGGAGTGGGTTGCAAACTGCATTTGCCCTGAGCCTGTAATGAGGCCCTAATAGGATGCAAATTGCCCCGTAGTGCCTTGCTAGTGCTATGGTGTCATTTGTATGTAATGATATGAAGATGGCTGATTGCTCCTGCAATCTTCTTAGCACCCTATTGGTCACATGATGCCAGTATAGGGGGCTGTGGTTTGTGGATGCAGTCAGGATAGTGCCTGGCTGGTAAATTGGTACATGACATTAGTGTTCTCAAAGTGCCAAGCATATTCCAATATACCTGTGGTTTGCTCCAGGCAGTAATTTGCTCCTGAAGCAAACATTTAGAATGTACAAACCATGAGCTTCAAATATCCCCGCCAGACACTGACCCGGTGGCACTGAGGGTTGAGGTGCTGGACTCCACACCTTGCACCACGCCGACGACCCGGGTTTGAGAGTGAGCTCGGGTTGCCGGGGGTCAGCCGGGGAGGGTTGAGGATGAGTGCCCTTGTGGTGCTCTCCTCCCCAGGTAGTATGGCGTGGGTTGTCCTGGCGTGCTGGTAACCCCCGGTGGAGGCCGGAGGCACTACAGCAACCAAGACAAGCACGTATCTAGTGTGGACGACACTGGCAGGGTTGCCGTGCGCCAGAGTGTCAATGTGCACCACTCAGGGAGGGAGTGGAAGGGCTCACAGAACAAGGAAACCAACAGCGCCATGGGCAGGTGACGGCACCTGTCCCCCATGCCCCTCGCCAGGCCAACCCCGACTAACCTTCCAGTTCCTCCATTCCCCTGACCTTCGCTGAGCCAGGGTCTGACTAGTAAGCGCGCCCAAGAGGAGAGGGCGACCCACCCTGGGAGGGTCAAACCGGGGGTACTGGCTATGGGGGAGGGGAGGAGAGAGGAGGTTCAGTTCGGGGAGGCTTCAGGCTGGGCAGGATACAGGACTAGGTTGCCTGAGAGAGGCTCCGTGGCTGGTATAGCATTGCAATTTGTGTTGCAAACTGGTAGCTCGGTTGATTCATTTTTCAGTTTAAATCGCAACACAATATGATCCAGTTACTTTCACTTTTTATAAGTAAAATCCTGCCCCACACATATCAGCCTCACCGACCTCTGCACCCCATACTTAACAGTGCCCTTTGGGACCTCTCTCAAAATTTCCAACGTTTTGTGAAGATACTTGTCCTTTGAGCCCAAATGATGGTAATCTCAAGTGAGTAGAAATTACCCCCAGTGGTGAGACTCAAAGGAAAGGTTTTTCACTGATCATTCCTAGTGAGCAAAACTGAACCTTCCTTGACCTGCGAATCGTTATTTGGTACATGATCAGTAGCAACGTTTAAGTGCAGCATTAGAGCCAACAATATGAGAAAACAATACAAAGGGGTTGATGATTCAGGGCTCACCCATTTACTGTACGGAGTTACCATAGTCTCTGCTGTTCTCAGACTGGCTGGTCACAGTCCCTTCCCAAATAAAAAGAATTAGGCAGATGTTCAGTATACCATGGTCACCTTGTCTTGATTGCACTCTGACTCTGCACCCCCAGTCCGGATGTTCACTGAGTCCAGAATGGGATCTGGCTCATGAAGAAGCTCGCACCTTTGTTTGGCCCAGTACTTTAGATCCTTGATGTTGACCCCCTTGTTACAAAAAGACGATGGTGACTGCTTTGTGAAAGGGTTTGGTCATCAGAATGTCAAAAAAAAAACCATACCATAGTGGGGATGATTTCAGGGTGTAATACTTCAGAAGAACAGTAGGGGAGTTTCTCAGGGTGATGGCAAACATTCCACCTCCCTGTGAGTAAAACAAGTCCGTGTTATTACAGCCCCAGTATGCCTTTCCTGGTCAGAAATGAGGAATAAAAAATAAATACACACAACAAGTGGGGAGACTTAAAGAGGCAGTGCGTATTAACAGTAATGTCACACAACATCACAAGCACCTGTCCAGTACTCTATGTGGCCACCAAAATGTGAGCCATGCTCCAGTTTAACTTTTATTTAGCTATCTTAAATTTCAGTAGGTAGGTAAGAAACATAGAAACATGACAGCAGAAAAGGACCGCCTGGCCCACCAAGTCTGCCCAAGGTGCCTAGCAGAAGGCTAGGACTTCCTCCCACACGGGTAGATTGGCTACAGGAAAAACATGCAGTGAAATTTAGAAACGCACACAGTTTTATTTATAAAACACACACACAGGCTAGTATTTTATTTTTTTATTGGTAGTTGTAGTGGCTGTCTAAACCTTAATACACAGCACTAAATCTGTTGCATCGACTCTGTGTAAATTCATTTTCTGTGCTATCTCCGTGCATTTCACCTGTCAGTGGCTCAGTAGGTAGCACACTCGCCTCTGAGGACGGGAGATCAGAGGGCTGTGGGTTCAGTTCCCACATCTGGCACTTGGGTTAATATCCCAGTACTGACACTGTAGTGCAGCATGAGAGTGGTGCTGCACTTCTGAGGTACCGTCTTTCGGATGAGACGTTAAACTGAGGTCCCATCTGCCTGGATTGGTGGTAGTTCAGGTGGATGTTAAAGATCCCATGGCACTTATCGAAAAGAGTAGGGGAATTTCCTCGGTGTCCTGGATAAATTTCCCTCATTCACTAAAAAAATACCACCAACAGCTTAATCTGGTTCAAAGTCAGTTGGCATTCATCTGTATCCCCCTCCCCTGGGTTATGCCTGAAAATAGGCAGGAATTGTCTAGTGCACTTACCCGCTCAACAAAAACTAAATAAAACAAAAAAATGTCACTTTTGTGCCTCTGTCCTTTGTAATTTATGGTGTCCTTCCATCACATTTTTTGGACTTGGCACTAATGTAATTTTTGGGTTCAACTGCCGTGCACACTCAGTATATTTATTTTATTTATTTAATTAGCTTTTGTTTACTGGGTGAGTGCACCAGACAGAATCTGCCTTTTTTTCAGGCACGACCCGGGAGAGTACATTACAGGGAGCAAACAGTAATACAATGATCAGGATACAAAGATTTAGGACAAAAAAGTGTACAAATTACAACCTAAAATTGTTGGTACAGTACAGAGCCAGTTTGTACAGAAAATAAATAAAAAATAATAGTTGGGACATAAAACCAGGTCTGACTGGCATGACATTACAGAAGGACAGGCAAGATGAGCAAAAGGTCAGGTACAAGAAAATATAAGGTAGATTGCAATCATGTAAGCACACAAGGTTCCATCACAAATAACCAAAATAAAAAATATATAGCTATTATACAAATAGAGGTAAACAAACTGGTGTGTGAGGCAGAGCATAGCAACAGGAGGGAAAACAGAAATAGTCAGGTCTGATATATGCATATGAATTGAACACGGCTGGTGCTTGCTACGAAATAAACATTTGAGGACTAGATACAGACAGGGCCAGTGAGCCGACACACTGTTGGAGCTCCATCCTTTCCAGCTACAAAAATATTGGTGCCAGAACAGATATCGACTGGAAATAGCTTTCTTGACAGCACTATAAATGTTCTTAATAGCCTTTCTGTTGCAATTAAGTAATAGAGTGGTATTTTACTACTTTTTACAGGGTGGTGATAAAGCTATCAGTGCTTATTACAATGCCATCCACGCTTCACTTTCACTCTTCACATTCCTGAGATCTTATCAGGATTGCATAGGACTCTGGGGTAATTAAATAAGAACTCAATTGGTATTGTGAATAGAATGGCCTGTAATTAAAACAGAAAGGAGGGAGGTGGTTAAATGACTTTGGGGGTCGGGGATTATGTTTTATTTTAAGCTTTCCTTTAGTTAATAGTATTATAAAATATACAGGAAGTGTGAGGCTGTGTGTGTCTTTATCAAGTGAGCTGTCTGGTTTATTGATTTGACTTGGGTACCTTATTTGTTGAGGGGGTTGGAAAGGAATGTAATGATTCAAAATAGTTTAACTCTAGACTTTCCATTATTGGGTCAGGCTGGGGCAGCAGGTCCAGTGCCCTGTTATACATTTATTTATTTGAGTTTTGGTAACCGGGTAAGTCCACTGAGACAATTACAGTCCCTTTTTCAGAGTTGACCAAGGGTTGAGAATCAACCACAAAGGTACAAGTGCAACAAGCAGTGCAGCTCTCATGTTACACGGTTGGCATTATTTTTTATGTGTAGTGATGTGCGTCTTTCATTGAACAGAAACATAGAAGATTACTGTAGATAAAGACCTAGCAGTGAATCCAGTCTGCCCAAGCTGGTCTAATTTTGGTACTGTGCCCATATAAGTCCTCCCTACCACCACCCCCAGTATGCCTGCTTATGTACTATTTCCATGTGCCGGTCCCATCCCCTTTTGAATCCACCCACTGTTTCAGCATTGGTGACCTTCTCTGGAAGCTTGTTCCAGTCTGGCACCACTTTTGTTTTCTTTTTACAGAAAAAGTACTTCTGATTTCTGTCTTGACACCCCCGTCAGTTTCAGGGGTTACTGCTGGTACCATATTTCTATTCATTGCATACATATAGGATAGTGCATGAGAAACGATTGACAACAGGGCTATTCTTTCCGCAGTTGGCACTATGACGAAGGATCTGTCGTCATAGTTGCCAACGAAATGAAAGAAAGAGCAGCTAAGTCAACTGTTCCCATGCACTTTTCTTTATAGTGTATGGTGGAACAGCGTTTTTTTGAGGGAAAAAAAAATCACTACAGTATGTTTCTGCTTCAAAATATTTTTACTGGGTTACTAGAAGGAAAAAAGAAATTTACATTTTGAATGTTTTAACGCTGAACATTTGAACAGTGGGTCTAACTCTGTAGTGGGGATATCATGTATTGCCCTGTGCTCGTCGTTGTCTCAGGAAACTATGTAATTGCCGCACGTCATTTCTCTTTTTTTTTTTTTTTTCTGATCGAGGATGAATCTATCCTGTTCCGATAGTGGCTTTGATAGTACTGCCGCCGACATTGCTGCTTTCACTATGTGTCCTGTCTATGGAGTGAGCCCTAACTGTAAAAATGCTGCTCGAGGACACACTGTGTGATGTGCGCAGTGCAGTAGAACAAAAAATCGTTCTGCTGCACTGCGAACGTCACTAGTGTAGGAGAACAACATTTCAACAGCGATGGATTTCGTTGGAGAACGACGCTCCACCATACACTATAGTGTACTCTTGCCCACCTTACTTATTTCATGGAGGCACTTTGAACATCTCATTCGTGTTGCACACTTACTCCTGTCCTCCATTGTGCACATGCTGCAATCCTGCAAGCGCTCCTCGTGGGACCTACCCTGTTGCACCTGTATCATTTTGGTGGCTTATCTCTGCATCACCTCCAATCTGTCCCTGTCCTTCCTCATGTGTGGGCTACAAATTTGCACACAGTGCTCCCAAGTGAGGGTGAACCAGGAATCTGAACGGGAGCAGTCCTAGCTTTCTGTGTCTGCTAATGATCCCTCTACACCACAGCATTTAGTTTGCCTTGCCCACAGCCCTGCTGCACTGTGCTTGATGCCTTTATGTTCTCCATTATTAACATCCTCCAGGTCCCTTTCCTAACGTACTATACTATGAAGCCAGCAGAATAGGCCCTATGGTCTATCGAGTCTGCTCGATGGTCAGTGCCTACGCAGGGCACTGATGTTAGCGCTCCCTCCCCCCCCAGCAAGGACCCTTATATCCCAGCGGTGCTCCTGGATGTACCCTCCCCCTGCATCTATCCCAGCCCTTCTTAAACTCCTCAACAGTAGTAGCAGCCACCTGTTCCCTGAGCAGCACATTCCAGGGCTCCACCACTGTCTTTAGTGAAGTAGCGCCTCCTTGTTTCCCCCCTCAGCTACCCCCATCCAGCTTCTTGGGGTGTCCCCTGGTGGCCCCCGGCTTCCTCAGCTGAAGGACCCCCCTCAAGGCTTACCCTATTGATCTCCTTGAGATACTTGAAGACCTCTATCATATCCCCCTGCCTCTTCTCTGCTCAGAGTATACGTTGAGCTCCCAGTCACTCCTCATAGGGCCTTTCTCTTAGCTCCAGTACCATCCTGGTCGCTCTCCTCTGTACCCTCTCCAGTAATGCAATGTCCTTCTTTAAGTAGGGACGCCAAAACTACACACAGTATTCAAGGTGTGGCCTAACCAGGCTATTGTACAGCGGAAGGAGTACCTCACTACTCCTTGAGGTTATGCCCCTGGCTATGCACCCCAGCATTTTATTTGCTTGTGCCACCACCCTTCTGCACTGCTCTGAGTTGTTCATTTTGGCATCCACCACCACCCCCCCGAGGTCTTTCTCCCCCCTCAACCTGCAGCATCCCCCAAGGTTTATTTATGAGTCTGGTTTTGGCCCCAGGTGCAGAATCCTGCATTTCGCAGCATTAAACTTCAGTTTCCAGATTCGTGATTCCTCTGGTGTGCTGTCCACTACCACCTCTTTCATTCTGTACTCTTTTCTTGAGTTCTTGGCCCTCATGTGCATTACCTTGCAGATTTTCAAATTAAATAAAAATGTTCACTTGTGATGTTTAGATTTCGGTAAGAGAGATATCACTACAAACACAAATATAATATAAAGTACTACAGGTGTCAAACAGAAAAGATAAATAATTTTGCTTTTTAATTTTTGGCTCAAGAATTATTTATTTCATTATTATTTTTGTTATTCTTTGGTAACTGGGGTAGGGCCCACTGGGCACAAAGCCCATTTATAGGGGTGACCTGGGAGTACTGGAGAGGTTAAATGACTTGCTCAGAGTTGCACCGTATGCCAGTGGGCATTATGGGAATCAAACCCGTATCTGCTAGATGTTCAAGCATGTTCAGAACTTGTTACTACTCTAACCTTTATGCTATACTGCCAATTGCCATCACCAAGCCTATAAAGGCATGAGCAGCCCTGCTCCCATCTCATTTCTTTCCTGCCGTCAACTCTGTTCACATGGGTCTCTGTGGATTCCGGAAACTCTGTCCAAGTTCGCGCCAGTTCTGGGCAGGGGTCCTCTGAGGTACCTCATTCCCAGTCGCTAGTGAGTTCATTGAGCTCCCAAGCTTTGAAGGCCTGAGTCAAGTCCTCTGGGGAGGGGGGTCACAAAGACCATGAACAGGCGGCACTCCTAATCCCCGATGGCTTCTTCCTCCTCCTCCTCCTCCTCTGGGGGCACTCAGTTGGCTGCACTGACTCACTCTGCTGTCCAGGCCTCTGCTTCTCCCAGGCCCCTACTGATAGCACCTCCTCCTGCTTTTCAGGGAGGCCTGCCATCGACCGGCAGCCCCTTCCCCCACCACCATTCGTCGACCCTTGGGTCATTGACACCTGCCCCTCCATTGAGGCCTGATGCTTCTCGAGGTCTTTGGACGCCCGGGCCCTTGGGTTTTCAAGACCCGACCGGACCATGGAAGCAACCTTCTCTTGCGGTCAACCTCAGTGACATTTTGGCCAAGATAACCACAGCCTCAGTGCATCAGTTTGGCTCTTGCAGATCTGGCTGTCCAGCGCAGGCGACAGCTCTGCTGTCGTTGACACTGTCTGTGCCCTCTCAGGCTGCACACCGTATACCATCATCATCCCCTTGATGGTCAGACCTCAAGTTAGAACAGGTCAACATTGAGAAATACCACCCTGACCTCGTACTCCCTGAGGGAGAGGAGGAGGAGGAACCTCTTTCCTCTGATAGATCTACAACTTCTTCAGTGAGTGAGGACTCTGTTTAACATACTCCCAGGTCCCTTCCTGAACATCCTGCCTTTTTTAATGTCATGAATCAGCTGTCCACAGCTATGGCCCTTCATACTGAGGAAGAGGACGCCACCAAGAGAGAACTGGTGGACTTCTTGGAGATTTCCGAATCTTCCCCCTAAGATTATTCCTGCTAGCCTCCCAGCTCTGAGGAATGCCACTACTGCGGCTTGGCACCATCCAGACATGGTTCCGGCCATGCCCCTCAGGGCAGATAAACTCTATCATGCCCCCCCTCCCCTGTGCATGCCTTATTATGCTGCCCAAACTGAGACCGATTCTGTGATCATCAAAACAGCACATGACAGGTCCAAGGTGCCCAAGCACCTTAAGTCCCTCCCCCCGTAGGAAATCCAGATGGACCGACGTTTGGGGTAAGAGGGTTTATGCCTCTTCCTCCACCTTGGGACTTCGGATTGCCAACTGTCTTATATGGTCAAGTACCAAAATACCATGCAGAAGAAAGAAGGGCAAGGTGGCTGTGCAAGTCCTCCCAGAAACAAGTGGTTCACAAATCTTTGCAGGCCGCCGAGGACATCAGTAAGCACCTCCTCAGGGCTTTGTAAGACATTTCTGGTACTGGTGCCAGGGCTGCTGCCACAGGCATTTGCCTTCGTAGGCACGCCTGGCTGAGGGTCTCGGGCTTCACAGCAGATGTCCAACAGAAGGTGCTGAATGCCCCCTTCAGTGGCTCAAAATTATTTGAGCCAGATGTCAAGGACATCATTAATGATTTACAGGCATCTGGCAGGGCTGTTAAGTCTGTCCATTCACTCTACCATACCCAGCCTAGGAGCAGACAATGCCCGCCCTTTCACAACGTGTCTCACAAGTCTGGCGCAAGTTCCTGTCCCCAGGGAAAAAGAAAAGTAAATAGGGTACAAAGACAGCAGGGGATAGTGATAAATGCAGGTAGGAGGTTTGAGCAGGTGTGCAGCAAGCAGTTTTGAAAAGTGCTACAGAAGGGCAGGAGGGGAGATGAGGTAGCGCATTCCAGGCAGTGGTGGCAGAGAAGGTGAAAGACCGCCTCCCAGTGAAACGGCAAGGTTTTGGGGTTGCTAGAACAGGTATTGTGGATGACCTGAGTGGATGAACAACTTCTCTGCAATAGACAAGTTCCTCTTAGACAAGGTGGATTGAAAAGATTCAGTAGGTTATATACAAAGCATAATGTGAGGTACCGTAGCCTTGAGTCATAATCCGGCCAATGTAGGGTAGTCATGATATCGCAGTGGTGTTTTCTAAGTTCAGCCCCTAAGGCAAAGCACCCAGTCCTACAGTAGAGTTGTCAGAGCAAGGCAATGGATGAAGGTTGAGCAGAGAGAAGTACTGGTGAGCAATAGAAAAGTATAGGAAGGAGGGATGTGGAAGCAATTTTCTGGCAGGAGTCCGATTAAAAGGGGGCAGAGACAGTATAACAAACCTAACGTTTGGTTGATAGTTTTAGTTAGTAAGGAGAAGGCTGAGTCATGGTGCAGCCCTGAGTATTTAAAGGTCTGGACTACTTCTATGGAATCCCCGGATAGTGAGCAGATTTTGAGAGGGTGTTGTGAAGGGGTTTTAGAGGAGGGGTTGTGTAATATCATGGCCTTGTGTTTTTTTTTTTGTATTAAGAATTAGATGGTTATCTGAGAACCATAATTTGAGTGTACTGAAGTCCGAGTTAAGACTCTGATTAAGCCAGTCCATGTTTTTGGAGGAACGGAATAGAATGACATCATCAGTGTAAAGTTGCACTGATGCACTCCCGCAGAAGTTGGGTAGCTGGATAATGAAGAGCGAGAAAGGTAACGGACTTAGGATGGATCCCTAAGGTACTCCATGTGTTATGGGCCTGAGAGAGGACAGTGATCTGGACAACTTTACTCTTTGGGATCTCCCAATGAGACAGCTCTTTAGCCAAGTTAGCGCTAAACAGTCGAGACCTAGGAGGTTACGTTTTCTTAGTAGGAGGTGGTGGTTGACAAGGTCAAAGGCCTTGGTCAAGGTCAACAAACACTGCTCCTATAACAAGGCTTTTGTCACTTGCATTGAGAACATCGGCAGAGACCTTTACAAGGACCGTAGTCGTACTATAGTTCTTTCTAAGGCCATGCTGGCAGTCTGTGAGTAGGTGGTGTCTCCAAATAGGACTGTAATTGGTTATAAAGTATCCTGTCTTGGATTTTAGCCAGGGGGCAGAGAATTAAAATAAGTCTGTGGTTTTTGATGGTGGGGGAGCCTCCCTTGTGGAGGGAGACTACCACAGCCACTTTCCGTTTACTCAGAACAGAACTGGAAAGGAAGGACCTGTTAATTAGATTATACGTAGGTGCAGCAAGTGCAGGTGCCCCTAATTTTAAGGAACTTGGGCTCAGTGAATTTTAATAAAAATCTGAGAACTTTCTTTTTGGTTGTGGTTTTTAAGTGGAAAGCGGGGCAGGAGCCTAGACTAGTATGGGGATGTGCAGGGATAGAGAAGTCAGGGTTTGGCGAAAGATGCGAAGTGTACCTATTCAGGTCCGTGAAAAATGTATTTATTCCTTCTGCTATGTAGGGTGGGGGGGGGACTTGTAGGAGGTTGCCACCTGAGAGAATGGAACTAGGACACTGCGCCGATTTACCCTTGATTAAAGAGTTAATCTGTTTATAAAATTCTTTAGGCTTGCTAAGGTTTTCTGTTTGGAATAAGCGGTAGTAGGCTCTTTTTAGCTGCCTGAAGCTTGGTTTTCCAAGAGTTTTTCAACTGTCGAAAAAATCAACCAGTCAGAGTGACTATGACTAGTCTTGAAGGATTTCCATGTAGTATCTTGGCCTTTCATGAGGGACCTTATTTCCCTGGAAAGCCAAAGAGCTTTGATGCCTTTGAACCTGCGTTTGATTAGGGGTGCATGCCTGTTGATAATGTTGGTAAAGGTCGAATAAAATAGTCTAGGGCCTCATCGACAGTGGGTAGGTTGGTAAGTGGGCCTCAATCAGTATTATTAATTGAGGTCAGAAACTCATTTAAGTTAAAATGTGTCATATTTCTAGACTTCAGGGTTTTGGGAGGGGGTGCTTCAAAATTGTTGCCCCATATGGAATAGACAGAAGAGTGGTCGCTGACACAGCCAGGGAGTACACTGGCTGATTTGATTTTTGTGAGAGCAATAGGACAGTATCCAGTCTAAGAGCGTTGACATGCTAGTCTTGGAGTTTAGTCGAGTGGGGGTTGTTAGGCGCTGTGTGAAGTTACTGTCTGATAAGATTGAATGGGTCTTATTTTTATTAGGGGAAAACCAGTCATTATTGAAGTCTCCACAAAGCACCATATCATGTAAGGAAATATCAGATAGGGACGACATAAGGGAAGGTAGTATATTGATAACATCTTTGGGACTGAGAAATATACAACCAATTATTAATTTTTTTTACGTTACCAAGTGTTAGGGATATAAATAAAATTCTACAAAAGGACGATTTTCGGCCAAAGAGGTAATTTCTGAGGCAGATAGACTAGATTTTACATGAAATAGAACACCACCTCCTTTTTTACCTACACAGTCTTTCCTGAAGCACGAGTAACCTTGGAGGGTCACCTCATGTTGGTGAATGCCAGACTTTGTCTCTGTTATGCCAAGAATGTGGGGTTATGCTGACCTGCCCAGGTCACTTTGGGGTGGAGGCTTTGTGCATTTATATGAGCAATTTTTATGCCTTTTGTACTAGGTCTGATATGTATGGAAGAAGATGCATATCATTCCCCTCTTATGGGGCTCTCTCTTTTCAGAACTGGCTAACTGGTGTATCCAGTCTTTTTTTTTTTTTTTTTGTAGTCTGGGCATCTGTCTCTCCTCGGTTCCCCATGGCACTGGTTTGCTCCCTTATTCGTCAGAGGAAGGAACTGAGAAGGGAGCGGGGCTGCTCCGGCCTTTCTAGGTTTGGTGACGTTGGCAGGTGACGTTTGCGTGGACGACCCCAGTGGTACTGCTGGAAATCTTGGTGTGGATCCTGCTTCACTGACTGTGAAGTTCCTATGGTGTGACCTAATGACCGAGATCCCCTTGAAGATCTACTGATCCCACTTCGAGGGGGAGCTCTTGTAGTAGGTAATACCATTAGGACTAAGGCCGCCAGGTGTTAGGACCCCACAGAAAAATGTTATAGCTAGCAGTCTGTGGCAGGGATCTGCCCTCGACGTTGGCTCTGCCCGACGTCAGTTGTGGTGTAAAGGGGGCGGTCCCCTGGCGCCACCTCAGTTCTTTTCCCGCTGTCGACCCACGAACATCGGATCTACAGACGCCATAGTTGCAGTTGACCGCTTTTTTTCTGTCTCTTCGTGCAGTATCTTTTTTCGAAAACCTGCCATTTCTTCAACACTTTTTTCCGTCTAACTTTCATGTCTTTATCTTCTCAGCGGCGAACATTGAAGTGTGCATGCGGGAAGCAGATCCCGGCGAAAGACTGCCATTCTGCCTGCCTCATCTGCCTAGGCCCAGACCATTGGCCTGACTGTTGCCTGCACTGCACTAAGTTTAACAAAAAGACCAGGATTCGCCGCACCAGTGCCATGAAGGCCTACCTTCTGGAGCAGCAAGTAGCTACCATGCAGAAGGCCCCATCGAGACACAGTTCGTCCTCATCCACCAGGGAGTTTCCCCGCCCAAGGAGAAGAGATTGGGAGGGAAACACCACCACCACTGGGAGAAGGAGAGGACCAGAGTCCCACCCGATGTCGCCTCACTGGGCGTCTGCCACTTCCACGTACAGCAGGAGGTCAGAATTGGTTCCCCCAGGTACCAGAGCAGTTTTGGGGATGCTCGGAGGAAGGCTACTGCCTCCACTCAGGCGAAAGGGTAAGGAATCTTCCTGTTCAGGACAGCTGTCCACTCAGATCCTTTTGGCCCACTAACCCCATAAACATGGGTCGACCCATGAGGGACAGGAATTGGCTGCGGGCAAAGTAGGGTGTCCACCACCCATAAGCCTTCTGACTTGTCCGAGCATAAGAAAAAGGACGAATCCGAGAAACGCCGAGAGGTCATCGGGTTCCGGACGCCTCCCCTGCCCGAGCACAGGGCATCATCTGCCTCTCAGACGACAGGGCACTCCTACTCAACATCGGACAAGGAGGTGCTGCCAGCAAAGGAAAGACTGTCGGCCCCAAAGGATCGACAGTCTGCCACAGCGACTGCTTCCCCTAACGCGGGGGGTACCGGATGCCCAACTGCCTCAATCATAAGAGCTGGACGTCAGGCTGCCAGATACCAAAAACCTGACTCTCTATGTACTCATGGATAATGAGTCCATGGACCAGGTGACTCCTCTTTTGGACCAGACGCCAGGTCCCTCTGGCGGTCCAAATCAGACGCCTCCACCCCCAGTCGTTCCTCTAGCAGAGTTGGGGGCACTTTTTCAGACGTGGTGAATACTGTAAAGGAGGATCTTCTCCATCGACCCAGGGATCCATCCCCAGTACACCCGCCACCCAGAGACCTCACTCCTGAGCGGCCTTTGCCGCCGAAGGACTGGCTGTAAGTCAAAGAGGACAGGCAGATGCCAGGGTTGGACGGGCCGCAAGAGGCATCCTTCATCTGTCACCTCATCCAGCGGACGCCCGCCATCGATGTCCGGAGATGACACAGAGGAATCGTCTACAGACTACTCTTCAGAAGACGAGCTGCCTATTCTGTCTCCAAATCTGAGGGACTCCCCGAGGTCACCCCCTGGATGACCCGTCTTTTTTGGACATTATGCGCAATATTCAGACGCTTTATCAATGGGACGCAGAAGAACTGGACCCAGAAAGATGCAGGCTGGCCAGATTTTTAGGAGCCACAGATCCAAAACCTTTGGTCATCCCTCCTTCAGTGGAGCCATTCCAGGATGTGACCAAATCCACCTGGAGACACCCGGCCACTATGACTGTAGTTCCTCATAAGGCTGATATGCTCTACAAGACCCCAAAAGGGGAGTGCGTTCTCAGAGAAAATCCAAGGGCAGACTCGATGGTCCTGACAGCTGCTCACTGTGGGGCACAGCCACCATGCCATGTGCGTGCCCAGCCACCTGACCCAGAATCAAAGAAACTAGACCAGATGGGACACAAGGTGTAGTCTTCAGCAGCTTGCACCATCAGGTCACTCAGCTTCCTGGCCCACATGGTTATTTACCAAAAATCCCTGTAGGCAAAGGCGATAAACCTGACCAAAGTACAGCCAGATTCGGAGAGTAAGGCGGAGCTTCTTGCTGTGATTCAGTCTGGCATGGATGTGGATAAGCATGTCCTCAGGAGTTCCTTTGATTCCACGGACATAGCAGCCACCAGCATTTGCATGCGGAGGCATGCTTGGCTCAGAGTTTTGTGCTTCTGACAGGATCTTCAGGATGCTCCTTTCCAAGGACTAGTCCTGTTCATTCAAGACACTGAAAAACTGATCACTGGGCTTCAGGACTCGGGTAAAGCTGTGTCTGAAGTCCACAGAATGTACTGGTCAGAGCCACAATCCACATGCTGCCGTCCCTTTCGGAAAAATCAGGGGCAGCAAGGAAGTCACCAGACACAAAACAAGGGAGGCTTTAAAAGAAAGGCCATACTGTCCCTTCAGGCCCCCAGGGCCCCAAAAACCCCATGATGCCAAGACCTCCCCTGCCTACACCCCCAACATTGCATGACTCTCTACTGACCCCCACCCCCCACGACCACAGCTGGTTCAGAGGGAGGAGGGAGGAGGGAGATTCTCCCTCTACCTATCCGGGTAGTTCAGTATAACATCGGACCAATGGGACCTCCAGATGGTAGAAAGGGGATACTCCCTAGAGTTCACCCAGTTTCAACTGGACGACTCACCAGTCCCCTCTCACTGCTCCCCCTCCATGCATTACTCCTGCAGGCAGAGATGCAGGCCTTACTGAACAAAAGAGCCATCCAGGAGATTCCATTTGCTCAAAGGGAAAGGGATTTTATTCCCATTTCTTCCTTGTCCTGAAAAAGACGAGAGACCGCTGTCCCATTCTGGACCTGAGTCAGCTGAACACCTTTATTGAATACAAAAGGTTCAGAATGGTGTCCTTGGCGAGCCTGTTACCAGTGCTCCACCAAGGTAACTGGCTCTGCTCACTGGACATGCAGGACACCTACATGCATATAAAGATCCTGCCATCCCACAGGAAGTACCTTCACTTCACCTTCCAGGGAGGGCACTACCAGTTCAGGGTGCTGCCTTTCAGCCTGTCCTCGGCACCAAGGATCTTTTATCAAGTGCCTGACAGTCATAGTGGCTGCCCTCAGGAGAAGGGGTCACTTTGTATACCCCTACCTGGACGATTGGCTTCTTAAGGCATCAGCAGAAGACCAATTAAACAGAACGTTGGAGGACACATTCAGCCTGTTCCAGACTTTAGATATCACCCTAAATCTGTCCAAGTCACAACTGTGGCCAGCTTAAAGGCTGCAATACATTGGAGCAGTCCTGGACACAGTCCAAGGGAGAGCCTTTCTGCCCGCAGACAGGGCAACAAGGCTAAGGGAGGTCACTTGCAGGATACAAGTCTCGGACTTGGTTCCAGCAAGAGTAGTTCTACAATTGTTGGGCCACATAGCAGCAGCTATTGTGACAGTTCATTCTTGCATCTGAACATGAGGATTCTACAATGGCACCTCAAGGTTCTGGAAGAGCCCATTCACATCTCCAATGCAGTCTGACAGTCCGTGATCTGGTGGCTCACCCCAGCTGAGCATAGGGGTTCCCTTTCAAAAACCCAGTCCACTGCAGATCCTCACCACCGACACATCGGGCCTGGGATGAGGATCACATCTTCCTTCACATCAGACATGGGGCTCCTGGAATTCAACAGAATGAGCTCTCCAGATAAACATTTTGGAGATGAGAGCTGTTCTGTATACCCTTCAAGCTTTCCAAGGGGTGCTCCTTCCCGGACCCTTACTGGTTCAGTCGGACAATACCCTAGTAGTCTTCCATCTCAACAAGCAAGGGGGTACACACTCGTATCCCGTATGCAGAGAAGCGATGAGAGTTTGGTCCTGGGTGGTGGATCACAAACTGGACATCACGGCAGTTCATGTTCCAGGAATCCACAGTGTCCTCGCAGACAGCTCATTGAGGCCTCATGAGCTCCTTGAGAGTTTCACCACTTGTGGTCTGTATACTTTTAACAGTGCAACCTGGAGCTTTCTGAGCAAAATCAAGTCATAATCAGCATGCCAAAAACAAATGCAACTCATGAACCGTAAGTGCTACACACAAAGTACAAGTTGCAAAGTTGTTCAGCACAAATTTACCTTTCTAGTGGTACTGTGCAGTTAATTATAAGTAGTAACTACTTTGTTCTATATTGGTTGAAAAAGCAAAAAAAAATTTGTTTTTCAATAAAGACAATGGAAACAATTTTTCGTGGTAAAATATTTAACATATCCGCACCAAATTAAGCATCCATATATTACATGGAGGTACAAAACTAATGTACTAAAAAACAGTTTTTCTAATATGATGCATGTATTTCTTTTCTGTTTTATTAAGGTGGCGAAGTGAAGCTTGAGAGACAAATGTCAGCCATTAACACCATACTGTACAAAAATGTGAATATCTTCTAAAGTATACATAGCAGACATAAAGTATCAGTGGCAAAGTTGTTCAGCAGAACATTACCTTTCTAACAGTGCTATGCAGTCAATTCTACTCACTTTAGTTTGTGAAATATTTAAGTTTTAAGCAGTGACGTCCTCAGACATCAAAAGTCCTCAGTGGCACAAAGTGCAGGACGTCTGGAGGCGTTAAAGACCTCAGGAGTATGTTTTATGCTGCGGCCTACAGGTGTCTTGGGGCTTCAGTGAGTTAAGTCGCTCTCGATCTCAGAACCATGAGTGGGAACTACAGCAAGAAATCATAGACGAACTCTTCGAAAGGTGGGGTCAGCCAGAACTGGACCTCTTTGCGTCCCTACACAATGCTAAGCTGCCCAGTTTCTGCTTGCTAGATCCAGGGCCTGGTGTTTTCTGGTGAGATGCATTGTCCCTCTCTTGGACAGGGAGGTTTCTGTATGCTTTCCCTCCCTTCCCTCTGCTTCAGAAGGTCCTGCTCAAGTTGCAGGCAGAAGAGGCCAGGATGATACTGGTAGCGCCATTCTGGTCTCAACAGATTTGGTTCCCACGGTTGCAACAACTGGCATTGGAACCATCGGTTCCATTGCCCCTCTCCACTCACTTGCTCTCCCAAGAGCAAGGGATGTTAGTCCATCCGACCCTCCAGTCCTGGCACCTGCATGCTTGGCTTCTGCAGACTTAGCCCGGGATAGGTTTGGAGTATCCTTTAGAGTGGCAGAGGTACTTGTGGCAGCGAGAAAACCATCAACTGGGCAACCTACGCCATGAAATGGAAGCAGTTCTGCTTCTGGGCAATTCCCCCGTTCTCTTGATCCCCTGCGTTGTCCGGTGGAATCTGTGCTAGAGTATCTTCTCCATCTGTCAGATTTGGGTCCGCCAGACACAGACCAGCTTGTTTCCTTTGACCACAGGAAACTTGGAGCACCAGTCACAAAACAAATCCTAAGTGGCTAGTGAACTGTATCACTTTTTCTACCAGCACCACAACAAACCCTACCGGAACCGGTGAGGGGCCATTCTACCAGAGGGGTGGCGACATCTTTTGCTTGCCCGTGGAAGGTTTCTTCAGCAGACCTCTGTGCGGCTGCTACTTGGAGTTCAGTGCATACCTTCGTGAGGCACTACAGTCTGGACATTGCTTCCAGAAGGAGAGCAGGTTTTGGCCTAGCAGTCCTCCAGCGACTCCTCTCCTAATTTACCAAATTGTTTATTGTCCTCTGCCCTCTTCGATCTGGGGCTGTCCTTGGGCATTGCTTGGGTCTCAGTCCTAATGGTATTGCCTGCTGCAAGAGCTCCCGCTCGAAGTGAGATAGTACAGTTACGTAAGAACATACTGTAAAAGTAGATCTTAGAGAGGAACTCTTGCAGCAGGTGGCTTTCCCACCATCCACCCACCTGCCCCCGGGGACATCACATTACAGCTTCTCTTTGGGGATGGGAGATCCTCCTTGGTTCCACATCTATATTTTCAGCCAGTCTCCGGAAGGAGAACTGAGCTGGCGCCAGGGGACTGCCCCCTTTATACCATGTCTGACGTCTGGTGGAGCCAATGGGGCGGTCCCCCGCCAGCACAGACTGCTAGCTAGAAAATCTTTCTGTGGGGTCCTAACACCTGTCGGCCTTAGTCCTAATGGTATTACCTGCTGCAAGAGCTCCTCTCGAAGATCTACTGTTAACAGTAAGTTCTTATGTAAAGTACAGTTACGTAAGAACTTACCGTAACAGTAGATCTTCGAGAACTGCTCTTGCAGCAGGTTACACCATTAGGACTGAAGCCGGCAGGCGCCAGGACCCCGGAGATCTTTTCTAGCTAGCTATCTTCAGCGGGACCACCCCGACGTTGGCCCGCCTCCGGACGTCAGGCGTGGTATAAGAGAGGCGGTCCGCCAGAATCCCCAGTTCTCCACGGAGATTCCGGCCAAGAGGTTGCGATGCGGGGAGACCAAGGATCCACTGTCAGAAGGCAAAAAGGAGTACGAAAACTGAGTAGAAAAGAGGGAAATTCCCCTACAGGGAAAAAAGCTGACTCCTGCACTCGCCCAGCCATGCGGGAGAAATCAAATTCCTGTCGTCTGAACATTCAGACTGGCTGGTTGAAATACTCACCATCCTTTTCTCCCTCACTCCTCCGTTCTAGAGGAGTAACTGCGAGCGAAGACCTCCTCCAAGGGGATCTGCGGGCGGGGAAGAGTACCTGCTGCAAGAGCTGTTCTCGAAGATCTACTGTTCACAGTAAGTTCTTCCTTAACTGTACCATCTTACCGAGATACAGCTCTTGCAGCAGGTTACACCATTAGGACTGATTCCCAAGCAGTAAAGCTTGACCCCTTCACATCGGGAGGAAAAAGAAGAAACCGAGGGCAGCAGCAACCTCGATTCAGGACAGGAGGCCCTGCAGCACGGCCTGGCCGAAACCAGCACTTTGCCTAGAGGCGATATCCAGACTGTAATGCCTGATAAAGGTATGCACAGAGTTCCAAGTAGCTGCAGTGCAAATAGTTGAGGTTGAGACATTCTTGAGAGCTGCAAAAGAAGTGGCTACACCCCTAGTAGAATGGCCCCGGACAGAATCCGGGAGGGGCTTTTGTTTGGATTGGTAGCAGTGGGAGATGCACTGCACAAGCCAGCGGGATAAGGATTGCTTAGACACTGGCCGACCTCTCATTTTCTGTGCGAAGGACACAAAAAGTTGCTCCGAAGCCCGAAAGGACTTAGTTCTATTGAGGTAATACCTCAGGCTGCGGTGAACATCAAGAGTATGGAGCAAAGCCTCTCCTCTATTGGAATAGTTCGGGAAGTAGACCGGAAGGTCAATATCCTGATTTAAGGTCAGAACTGAGACCACCTTAGGCAAAAACTTAGGATTCGTTCTCAGAGACACTCTGTCTCGGTGAAAACCCAAATAAGGCTCCTTACACATCAGGGCATGAAGCTCAGAAATCCTTCTGGCTGAAGTAACTGCAACTAAAAACAACGTCTTCCAAGACAGAAGCAGCTACGCAATCCACGGCTGGTTCAAGGGGGCGTGAGTTGCTCAAAACAAAAGGAGATCCCATGGAGGAATCGGATCTTTAATAGGAGGCCTAAGGTGCAGCACCCTCTCAGGAACTCCCGAAGCGTCCAGTTGAGCAATGGTGCGTTGGCCCACCGGCTGGTGATAGCCAAAATAGCACAAAGGTGCACTTTAATAGAGGAGTAGGCTAACCCCGAGTGAAAAAGGGAGAGGAGGTAGTCCAAGACTGCCCCCACAGGGCAACCTAAAGGAGAAAGGTCACGAGCCCATGACCAAAGACAGAATCGGCGCCATTTCATGGCGTAAGTAGCCGGCTTTCTGGCTGCAGAGAGTACCTCTGCAACCTCCTGCGAGACCCCGTGTCGCATGATGGCTACGTCTCTAGGAGCCAAGCGTGCAGGTTCAAAGACCGCAGATCCAGATGTAATAACGAACCTTGCTCCTGAGACAGAAGGTGAGAGCTGCGCGGCAGTGAGAGTGGAGGTTCCCGAGACAGCTGCGCCAGCAATGGGAATGAGATTTGTCTGGGCCAGAATGGGGCCACCAGAATCACTGCCGCGCATGCTCCCTCGCAGTTTGAGCAGAACTCTCTGGATCAGCAGGAAAGGAGGGAAGCGTGAGAACCTGTTCTCCCAGGAGATGGACAAGCGTCTCGCCAGAAAACTCCAGGCCCTGGATCTAGTGAGCAGAAATTGGGCAGTTTTGTGTTGGATGGGGATGCGAATAGGTTCAATTCTGGGTTCCCCATCAAAGGAACAGGTCCTCTGCTACCTCCTGAAGAAGTTCCCACTCGTGGACTCTGGCCTGGGAGCGACTCAGGCCGTCCTGAATCGTGTTGTCCACGCGGAGCGTGTACCGCGACTAGACTTGTCGCGTCCGATTACCCAATCCCACATCTCATGGCTTCCTGCAAAGGTGGAGGTGTCGCCTCCTTGTTTGTTGAGGTAATACATAACCCTGTGTTGTCCGTCTGAAGCAGGATGGTACATGGTGGGATCATGGACTGAAAGCCGGAGAGCATAGAGTACGCTCTCATCTCCAGAACATTGATGTGCAGATGAGCTTCCAGCGGACTCAAAGCCCTGAGACTTCACCCCATCCAGGTGAGCTCCCACCCGAGACCTGGGCGTCCGTGGTGAGGTAATCTCTGGGACAGCGTTGCAAGGGGCGCCCTTGGAGGCGACCGAGGGCTAACCACCATTGCCAGTCCTGAATCACTCTTTTTGTGATTCTGACCGGATGCTGCAGATGGTCTTGCCTCTGGTCCCACTGCGCCTTGAGCATCCACTGCGTTACGCGCATGTGGAGCCGCGAGAGGAACCGTGGGAATGGCCGCAGCCATGTGACCGAGCAGGCGAAGGACCAATCTGACCGGAGCGGTCTGATTCGCCGATAGGTCTTCTATGAGGGACCTGATGCGTTCCGCCCTGTCGCCTGGGAGGAAAGCCCTCCCCTGGACCGTGTCCAGCACTGCGCCTATGAACTGCAGGTTCTGCGGGCGGTACCAAGACCGACTTCTCCTGGTTTATCAAGATCCTGGACCGATCTGAACAGGATCTGAGTGTCCGGATAGCTTGCAAGCACCTCTCTGGGCGTGGCCATGAAATTCGTCGAGGTAAGGAGTACATAGATGGCCCTTCCTCGCCAAACAGCTGCCCGACTGTACACTTTGTAAAAACCCTCGGGCGGATGACAGCCGAAGGAAAGAGCTCGGAGTGGAAATGGTGGCCTGAGAACTCGAAGCGCAGGAACCTCTGATGCGCCTGAGCTATGGGGATGTGCAGGTAGGCATCCTGCATGTCTAGGGACGCTAAATAGGCGTCTTGTTTTAGCATGGGAATGAGACCCGGAAGGGTCACCATGCGAAACCTTTTGTAGACGACCGATTGATTGAGGTTGCTTAAGTCCAGAATTGGACGGAGGTCCCCTGTCTTTTTGGGAACCAGGAAGAAGTGAGAATAATACCCCAGTCCTCTCTGGTTTCCTGGGACAGATTGAATCGCTCCCTTGTCCAAGAGAGCGATCACCTCTTCCAAATCAAGTTGCGGTGCTGACCGAGTATCGGGAAAGCAGAGGAGCCTCGAGGTGGCCGTTCTTCAAACTCTAAAAGTGGCCTTTGCTGACCAACTGAAGAACCCACCTGTCGGTGGTTGTGCCTGCCAACCTGACAGGAGTTGCAATCGACCCGGCCGAAGTCCCGTTGATCCTGAGGGGGGCGGAAAGGATCATGCTGTGGCGGCTGAAGGACCCGCTGGCTGGGTGGCCTTGGAAGGCGTTGACCCCTGCGGCGGGCTGCTCCCACTGGTCGCCTGGCCAGAGCCCCTGTGTTGTGTGGCGAGCAGGCTGTTGCCTCTGAGTCTGCCCACGAGGAAAGGCCTTGGTTCCTACGAAGAGCCAAGCCTCGGCCGATACATCGCCTGGACTGTCGGACCGCTTTTCCAGCCTCTGAGTTTGGTAATGATACGCTCTGACGGATTACCAAACAACACCTCACTGCCGAAGGTAGCGTCAAATATTTTTCTGGGCGTCTGGGGTGAAACCAGGAGACACGAAGCCACGAGTGCCTCCAGGCAACACCCTGACACCGCCCTGGCTGGCCAGGTCCGCTGAATCATATGCAGCTCTTAAAACTTGGGTTCCCACGTCTGAACCCGTCCGGAGGAGCTGAAGCATCTCCTCCTTCTGCTCGCCTTCCGGCAGCTTCTCAGCCGCCTCTAGCCCCTGCTCCCACAGGGCGTTCTGAAACTGCACCATGTGGGTGAGGTAGTTCAGGGACCTGATGGTGCAAGTCGCGGAAGCGTAAGTGCGCCTCCCCAGAGAGTCCAGCTGTTTGGACTCTGGGTCTGGTGGCAGGGTGCTCAAATGTTGCGGTCTCTGGGACCGATCATGTGAGGCAGTAATCACCAGGGAGTCAGCCAGAGGATGCTGTGACAGGTACTGGTCCTCCCTAGGGCCCTGTACAGCCTGTCGGCCTTCTTCGGCACCGCCGGGAGCGAATGTGGACGCTTCCACGCAGCCTTGGTGACGTCCACGAAAGTGTCCACCAAGGGTGGCACCACCACAGGCTTAGGGTCTTTCTGCCGAAGGTACTTCGCCAGGCGTAGCCTTCCGGGGTCAAGTTCCTCTGCTTTCCAACCCATGTTCTCCTGGATATGTCTGAGTATATCCATGAAGGATGGATCGTCCAGAGGAGACCTTGGAGTCTCACGTGGGTCCGGCGAGGGAAGCGAGACCGGAGATGGGGATCTTGACGATGAATAAGATGATCCCATAACCTCCGTCGACTGCGATCGACGTCGCCTCCTGGACCTCTTGGGACTGGGCGATCCAGAGGACGACGATCTAGACGGAGGTCTCCTTTTAGAGTGTCGGCCCCTGGGAGGAGTCTCAGGCTCCCTGGGGACAGAATGGCCAGCCGACCTCACAGGTGAAGGTGGGGCCGGAGCTGTAGCAACAGGAGGAGGAGGAGGAGGTGGAGGAGGAAGGATTGGGGGTACCACATCCTTCCTGATAGTATCCCACCAGTATGTAAAGAGGTCCTTCACCTCGGCCAAGGATAGCCCCGACGTCGGCTCCGAGGTCGAGGGCCGGACGTCGGGTCCCGGCGACGGCTCCACGGGGGCCTCGGGCGGTTGCGAGGGACCCCGGGGAGACTCCTCGCGGCCGGGAGCGTCCGCCTGGTCATCGGGCTGGGCCGAATCCTCCTCGGTGAGGGACTCCTGTCCGACCGGCGTCGGAGGCGCAGGAGCCCTCGGCTCAGGCAGCGCGGGCGTCGGTCCCCCCACCGACGTCCGATGCGCAGAAGGGGCCGACGACGGCCGGCGGCCGACCAGCTCGGAGGAACGATGGCGAATGGCGGCGGCAGTCTGGCTGACATGGATCCACCGGCCTCCTCAACGGAATGAGTTCCAAGGTCTTCCGGGGTAGGGAAGACCGGGCGAGGCCGGGCGGGAGCCCGACTTGTGGTGGTGGTGGTGGCGTTCCCGACTTAGCCAAGGCCTTCTGGGCAGATGAAGAGGACGGCGGCCTGGCGGTAGAGGCCTGAGTAGCGGGACCGTAACAGGGAGCGAAGAGGCCCTGGAAGGCGAGCGGTCTGACCGAGACCCGAGCTCCGGGACTCGGAGGCCCGAACCGCACACCGGGCAGGATCCTTGATCTCTTCTTTTCTCGGCGCGTCCGATGTGCCGAATCCCCTGGAGGCCATCGTCAGAAGTTGTTCTTCCAGGAGGTAGGCTTGAAGGGCCTTCTGCCGGCGGATCCTGGTGCGGCTATTGAACCCCTGGCAGAGGGAACAGGCCTTAATATCGTGGTCTGGGCCCAGGCACCTGACGCATGCGGAGTGCGGATCTTTAAAAGGTATTTGTTTGCCGCACGCACACTTCGAAGAATGGCCGGTCGGAGAGGACATCAGATAAGAAAATGTTGATTGCAGAAAATCTTCCACAGCAAATTTCAGAGAAATTTCGAAAACCACGCTTCACGTCGCTAGAACTAACCGTAGGTCGAGGCATGCACTTTCGACGGTGGGAAAGAACTGGAGATTCTGGCGGGACCGCCTCTCTATACCACGCCTGACGCCGAGGCGGGTCACGCTGGGGCTGTCCCCGCTGGAAGATAGCTAGCTAGAAAAGATCTCCGGGGTCCTGGCGCCTGCCGGCTTCAGTCCTAATGGTGTAACCTGCTGCAAGAGCTGTATCTCTAAGTAAGATCTGTATTTTATGTTGAGTTCTTGCGTAACTCTTCTTTTTCTCTGAGGATTTACTGTGTGTTGGTCTGTATGGTATGTAACAGGAATGTGAATAAGCGGAAGAAGACGGTTTACATTTTCCACGTTCTAGAGCAGTATTATACCACTGATAAGAGGTACTTTGATGCTGTGGCTAATTGGCTGTTTTATTTGTGCTTTATAATTGTTTTAAAACAAGTTTTTTATTTTTGTCTCATTTACCAGTGTTTTTGCATTACTGAGCCAGTTAGACTAACATTTCTGTTTAGTAGTACATGACTGGGGTCAGATATTCAAAACACATGCATTTGAAGTTTGGATACACGTTTTTAAGTTCTTGTTTGGTGAAAGACTGCCCAGAATTTCTAGGAGTATCACCAGAATTGATGATTGTTCATGAAGCTGCTCTGGCATTAAGTGCCTCTACTTTCTGGCCCAGTGTCTGTATGACCTGCAGGATTGCCACCATGGAGGGCTCCAGTCCTACGAAATGGAAATCAGTGAGTCGCTGCTGCTGGACCTAGATTTCTTTCCTTTTTTTTTTTCCTTCAATTTTCCAACAAAAAAGTTTGTTTCATACATAAAACAGAATAGAATAGAATAAGAATAGAACTAGTTGTACATACATCAACAGTGATATTAAAAATATTTTCTTAAAGTTTTACAAGAGAAATAGAATAAAGGATAATATGAAGATACATTTCTTAACAATAGCACTAGAGGATTTCTCAATCATAGTAGCTGGGAGAAGTCTGGGAACTTGAACTGTCATAAATCTAGTTAATTGACTAAGCTGTAAAAAGGGATCCCATATCTCTCTGAATTAATCAAGTCGATTCAGAATTAGGTAAGAGATTATTTCGTTATTTGCTAGAGGGGTAATACCACTGTACCAGTGTTTGTATCTCTTTACACTTAGAAATGATTAGTCTTTTAAGTGACAATGTGGCCGAAAGTACCTAGTGGGATTGTATTTTTTTTAAGCTGAGGGGAAAGTGCAATCCTTTCGCCAGTCACCTGTTCGCATACCTTGTGAACCTCTTCCCATAAACTGACAATTGTGGTGCAATTCCGTAAGCTGTGGAGCAGATTTGTGTGAGGTTCGTTACATCTCCAACAATTGCTCCCTCCAAGATAACCCATGTGTTATATAGTCTTAAGGGAGAGTAATAATATAGATGCAGTATTGTAAATTGCATGGTCCTGCCTTGAATTTCCTTACAGGCATGATAAGCATTTGACCAAGCCAATATCCTGTCTTCTGGTAAAATATTAAGTCCTAAGTCTGTTTCCCATCTAGTTTTAGCTGTCTCTACCAGTGTATCACTGCTTACATTATTGATTAGAGTTTTATAGGTCCCAGAGACTGCTTTCTTTAACAAGGCTGCCTTAAAGATTGATTGCCAGTCAGAGTCCGTAGGGGGGAAGTTTGGACCAAATCTTGAGTCTCCCATTATTTTCCTATGTTGAACAGAGACTGTAAAATGAAGTCTCTGCAACCCAGATTTTAGTCTAATTTCCTCAAATGGCATTAATATACCAGTTGTGGGGTTCAAGGAATCTCCCACATTTGGGATTCCAAGTTTTGCCCATTCTGGGTCTTGAAGGACCTCATAGGCAGTTAAGATGTTCAAATTATTCTAAATAGTTTCTAGATGTGATGGAAAACTAGAAATTTTGAGCAAAGATCGAACGTATTTGAGATTCTTAATAGAATGTGAAATGCAGGGACTAATTCTGTTGGACATGGGAGATTTCATAAACAAGAGAGCAGAGGGTCTGAGCAATTGCTGCTCCATTTCTAGCCATAAAGGGACACCTTCTGCGGCAATAGACGGGGTGGTTAAATAGCTGACTGTTTAAAAAGGAAGGCAGTCTGATGTATCTCTCACCATGGGAGCCCAAATCCCCCCATTGCATGGGGCTCAGAGTTTGGCAAATGCTGATCTTACTTAGAGAGGGCTCTTGCAGTAGGTATTCACAAATATGACTAAGCAGCCAGGCATCAGGACCCCACGGAAAAATCTCTAGCCAGCAGTCTCTGGCGGGGACCGCCCCCTCATCAGCTGACCGGCGTCGGCCTACATGAGTATAAAGGGGCAGTTTCCCACGCCTGCCTTCCAGTTCTTTCCCGCCGTTGGCTTGCGAAAGTACGTCGGGGAAGAACAGCACTACTTCTGCCACCATTTTGAATGAGTATTTGCTCAATTTTTCTGCAAAACTTACCATTTTTTTTCTCTAAATTGTTCTTTATATCCGGCTGTGTATGTCATCCCTGACACCCTCCGAATCGCATAAAAATAAGTGCGTGTTGTGCGGATCCCAGCTCCCTCACAAGGATGGCCACTCCTTGTGTCTCTTCTGCCTAGGCTCGGACCACCATCTGGAGGAGTTCAGCCACTGCCAGAAGTTCAGTTCAGTCACCCGCAAGAGGTGACAGCAGTCCCTTGAAGCCCACATTTTAAAGGAAAAGATGGCCTCCATGGAAAAAAAATTGAAACTCCAGCAGACGTTGACTTCCCCCGAAGGCCACCACTTGCATACTGTGTGACTCTGAGCAAGTCAGTTAACTGCCCAGTGCGCCCAGGTCGCCCCTGAAAACAGGCACTTGTACCTAGTGGGCTTTACCCAGTTACCAAAGACTAAAATAAAATAAAAAATAAGAAAAGGGACAAGGAAAAACATAGGGACTGGGATTTGTCATCCACAGCCCCGGCGACTTCGGTTGGTGTCGCGGCCCTACAGGTATCTTCCCCTCCTGAGGATCGCTCTCTGACAGTCACCTTGGTAGGTTACCAAGCATGCATCGGCCCCCTCCCCGTCGGGCTCATACTCTGGCCCACTGGGAGACTCCAGGGCAAAGGAGGCCTCCACTACCACTACAGCCGCCTCTATTTCTGGGCATACCGGTGAGAGTGGGTCCGATAAGTCTGGTTCCAACTCTGCCATCACCCGCCCGGACAAGGCTGCTAAGTCAACCATCGGCTCATCTGACAATCGCACAACCTGCGACCCCTCATCAGGCACTGCTGCCACGCCTGGCGCCCGGGAATTGCCACAACGAACGTCTGTTCCGTTGCCATCACAGGCTTCTCCGTCCCTGCGTACTTCCCAGGACTCTGCCCCTCTTAACTGGTTGGGGTTGAGGATACCAGGATGCTGCTGTCGGGGGTGCCCCTTTGTCAGAGCCTCAGATGCTGGTAAACCCGCCGTCATCCTCCAGCATACCAGTGCCTGATGACAGAGCTGCTCTGCTGCCAGAGCCTGCAGAGCCTGTCTTTCTGGACCCTCCTGTGGGGCCTCCCACTCCGGCCCCTACGCCTTCCGGACCAACGCCAAACCCTCATGACACCAGGTCCTTCTGCTCCTTCGGCGCCCCTGGTGCCAGGATACCCGACACAGCAATATTCGATGCTGCAGTATCCAACGCCTCAGTACCCGACACCACATTACCTGACATTGGGCCTCCCGCCGTCAGGTTATGGGTACCCTTTTTACGGGTTTCCCAGTTACCTGTATCCAAGTCCCCCCCCACACACACACACACACACACACACACCTCAAGTGGACCTTAAGGAGATTTTAGCTTCCTGGTGGGCTGAGGCAAAGTCCCAACTCACTAAGGAGGTAGAAAATCATCAGCCAATGCTGGATCCTACACCAGATCCTGTTCGTCGGCGACAGGTGACTTCTGCCTCTACCAGATGCCAGAGCAGAACCTTCTGGCTTTTGTCCTAGAGAGGACATGTACCCTCGGGGTAATCCCAGAATGGTCGATTTCCCCCCCCCCACCTAATCAGGAGGACTCTTCTTCTTCTTCTTCTTCTTCTTCGGAGCCTTCGGACTATGACTCACACTCTGAACCTTCCGACCCAGGAGACGAGCCCCACTCTCCAGAGATCCCAAGGCCCAAGTATTCTCCTAAGTCCCATCTGGAGGATCCTTCATTCCTGGAGTTGCTGAAATGAATCCGGTCTGCTTATAAATGGCAATCAGTGGAGCCAGATCCACAATGGAAAAAAAAATGGCTGTTCACCTGGATCTTCCTGAAACTTCTCCTACACAGAGTCCTCCCTGGATTGAGCCACATGAGGATTTTGTTTCCATGATTTGGAATCAACCTTCCTCACTAGCCCCTCTTCCTTGCAAGGTAGATAGGCTTTACCAGGCTCCCGAGGGCAAAATCTTTCTTAGTCTTCACCCTAAGGCAGATTCAGTTGTCGTTAGTGCTGCCCATGACAGAACTGCCAATCCTAAGCACCTTAGCTCGTGTCTCCCCATCGGACAAAGAAACCAGACTCCTGGACCAATATGACAAGAAGATTTATGCATCTTCTACCTTGGGTTTGAGAGCCCTTAATTATGTGGTTCATATGGGGGACTACCAGAAGTCTGTTCTGAGTCAGGTGGAATCAAAACTGGACTCTCTCCCTGATTCCCAAACAAAGCAGGAACTGGGAGATCTGGTCTGTTCTGCTCGTTCGGCCTGTAGGCACATGCTCCGTGTCACTTACGATGTGGTGGACACTGCAGGTTGAAGCTCAGCTTTTGCCGTAAGTTTACGTCATCATGCCTGGCTTCATGTTTCAGGTTTGGCCCCTGAGGTACAGATGGCTATACATGATGCCCCTTTTCGGGGATCAGTTGTGTTCGGAGGTGGTGTTAAAAACATCATCACCGAATTACAAGAGAAGGGTTTGGCATTAAAGTCGGTCCAGACCATGTACAAATCCTCTCAGGGCCAGAAGCGTCCCTTTCAGCACCAAAACCACCACCAGCAGGCATGAGCAAGCGTCCCAACAAATGCCGAGCTCGTCAGCGGCCAAAGCTTCCCCCAGTAAGTCTCATAAGACTCTCGGAGCTCCGGCTGCTGCTCTGCCCTCGGCCTCCTGACTCTTTGCCTTTCCCTCTTCCTCTGGTCCCTTCAGAGGAACCAGTAGCGGGAAGATTTTCCTCCCATCTGCCGGGCTGAGACAGAATAACTACCGATGCATGGGTTCTACAGTTCGTGTCAATGGAACACTCAATAGAGTTTACCCAGAAACCAACCCACAGACCATCTCCTCCATCATCGTACTCCCCTCTTCACATACCATTGGTACTCGAGGAGATCAGCTCCCTTCTCAGAAAGGCAGCCATAGCACATTTCCCTTCCTCCTCCAGGGGACGGGTTACTGTTCTCACTTCTTCCTAGTACCAAAGAAATCTGGCTACCTGGACCCATCCCGGATCTCAGTTCTCTAAACCGGTATGTGGAGTACAAAAGATTCCAAATGCTCTCCTTGCAGAGTCTTCTTCCCCTGCTCCGGTCGGGACTGTGGCTATGCACCCTGGATATGCAGGATGCCTACCTGCATATCCTCATACGTCCTTCCCACTGCAAGTATGTCTGTCCTTGTTTCCAGGGGGCACACTGCCAGTTCAGGGGCCTCCCATTTGGTCTTTCCTCGGCCCCCTGAGTATTCGCCAAATGCCTGGTGGTAGTGGCAGCCTTCCTGCGTATCCAGGGAGTTAGTTTTCCCTTACCTGGATGACTGACTCCCAGCGTAGTCCAGGAAGGACCTCCAACGCTCCCTTTCCCTTACCCTAGAGGTCTTTTCCAGCCTGGGTATCACAGTCAGCCAAGCCAAGTCCCATTTGGTCCCTTGTCAGTGGCTGCAGTTCATTGGGGCAGTGCCCGACACAACTCTAGGTAGGGCCTTTCTACCCCCGGACAGAACCGAGACACTCCTAACCCAAACTTGCCTTCTGTTCCACCTCAGACAGATCGGGGCCCGGAAAGTCCTTCGACTTCTCGGATTCATGGTGGCAGCCATCCCAACTGTCCCTCTGGCTCAACGCCATATGAGAGTCTTGCAGTGAACTCTCCATTCTCAATGGGACCAATCCCAGGACGATCTCAATCACGAGGTCCTACTGTCTGACCCAATGATCAGGGACTTACAGTGGTGGACGGTTCAGGAGAACCTCAGTTTGAGGGTCCCTTTCTGCACCGATCATCCCACCCAGACTCTGACCACGGATGCGTCAGGTGCAGGTTGGGGAGCCCATCTAGGGTCTCACACAACTCTGGGAACATGGTGTCACCGCGAGAAGAGGTTATACATTGACGTTCTCGAGCTGAGGGCAGTTCTGTATGCCCTACAGGCTCTTCTTCCTTCATTCTTCCCGGTCATCTCCTTGGTATCTCAACAGACAGGGAAGAACTTGTTCCTAGGCCCTGTGCTGGGAAGCAATGAAAGCCTGGTACTGGGCATCTCAGAACAATGTGCATCTGATGGCAGTCCACGTGCCAGACATGCAAAACACCCTGGAAGATACTCTGTCGCTCGTCAGCCAAGTCTCATAAGTGGGAACTCAATCAAGAGGTCATAAACGACTTCTTCGAGCAGTGGGGGACTCCTTAAGTGGACCTGTTCGCCTCCCCTGACAATGCCAAGCTTCCTGTCTTCTGCTCGCTTGCTTCAGGGCAAGACAGTTTTTGGCAGGATGCGCTGTCTCTGTACTAGAAGCACAGATTAGTCTCGCCCCATTTCTTTGATTCAATTGTGCTGAACAAACTTCTGGCAGAAGAGCGCGAATGATTCTCATCGCTCCCTTCTGGCCGAGGC
This sequence comes from Neoceratodus forsteri, assembly GCA_016271365.2. Classification (NCBI taxonomy): domain Eukaryota; kingdom Metazoa; phylum Chordata; order Ceratodontiformes; family Ceratodontidae; genus Neoceratodus; species Neoceratodus forsteri. Next base: position 768,419,101 of record CM057451.1, read on the forward strand.
AAGTTTGGTTCTCCCTTCTGCAACAGTTTTCAGAAGAACCTCCTCTTCCACTACCTCTGTCGCAGGAATTGCTGACACAGGATCAGGGGACCCTGGTCCATCCAGGACTCAAATCGCTTCACCTTCATGCTTGGCTCCTGCAGACGTAGCCACAGCTCGCTTCGGCATTTCGCCTCTAGTGGCGGATATTTTCGTGGAGGCCAGAAGCCTTGCACCAGGTCTATCTACGTCATGAAGTGGAAGCGATTTTCCATTTGGGTCGGTTCCAAGGACCCGGAACCCTTTTTATGCCCTACAACTAGTACCCTGGATTACCTGAGGCACCTCTGTGATCTGGGCCTTAGTTACTCCTCTTTGAAGGTGCATATGGCGGCCATTTCTGCCTACCACATTCCCTTGTGAGACAAGACTGTTGCTTAATTGGCGGTCTTCAAGACTTTCCATGGGATCTGAATTTTATTTTGGAGAAGCTCATGCTACCTCCCTTTGAACCGGCAGCAGAGGCAGATCTAAAATTTCTCTCCTGGAAGACTCTTTTCCTCATGGCCATCACCTCCACTCGGAGGATCTCTGAGCTTCAAGCCCTGATGTGTAAGATCCCCTACTTGATTTTCCACAGAGAACGGGTGGCCATGCGTACAAACTCTAAGTTTCTTCCAAAAGTGGTGGCTGAACCCACACTGAATCAATCCATTGAGCTCCTGGTCTTTTTTCCGGAACACTCAAATCATGGAGAGTACCTTCTGCATACGCTGGATGTCCATAGGATTCTGAGATACAACACTAACAGAACAAAGGATCTCAAAAAAACGATCAACTTTTCGTTTCCTTTGCACACATGAGAAAAGGCAATGCTATTTCCAAGCAGTGCCTCTCTAAGTGGTTAGCAAATTGCATCACTTTCTGTTACGACAAATACAGCACGACTCTTTGGGTCAAGTCAGAGGTCACTCTACAAGAGGAGTAGCTGCCTCTGCTGCTTGTTTCAGAAATGGGTCAGCCACAGAAATCTGTGCAACTGCCACTTGGACTTCTGTCCATACCTTCACGAAATATTACAGTTTTGACGTTGCCTCTCGCCGCAGAGCGGGATTTGGACTGGCTGCCTTGCAGGGACTCCTGGCGTGAATCCCTGCTTAGCCTTTCCGATCTACTGTGGATGATATTTCCTCTTCTCTTTTCTCAGCTTTTTTCCAGACTACTTGGGACTTGGTCCTATTTGTGAAATACCTACTGCAAGAGCCCTCTTGAAGTAAGATAGAACAGCTACGTAAGAACTTACCGTAACTGTAGGTCTTCGAGAGAGGCTGTTGCAGTAGGTATTGCCTTCCCTCCCTCCATCCCCCTGTGTTTTCTCTCTTCTTCTATGGGGGCATATCCTCTTCTCTCCTGTCATGCCCTTTCAGCTTCTGGCGGGAAAGAACTGGAACGCAGGTGTGGGGAACCGCCCGTTTATACTGACATAGGCTGACGCTGTTCAGCTGACATGAGGGCGGTCCCCATGGCATATCTGGCTAGAGATTTTTCCGTGGAGTCCTATTTGTGAATATTTAGTGCAAGAGCCTCTCTCAAAGATCTACTGTTACGGTAAGTTCTTGTGTAACTGTTCTTTCTGGGTGGTTTTGTTCCCCATAAGAATCTTTGAATGATAGCTGTTACGTTAGTGAAGTTAGTTTTAGGGAATTCGAAAGATACGTTTTGAAAGAGGTAGAATATTTTAGGAGTCATCGTCATTTTAACGGAGTTAATTTTGCCCCACAGTGACATGGAATGATTACTCTATCTTTCCAAGTCTGAGGTTATGTCTTTTAGTAGGGGGTTTAGGTTTAAATCTATTAAAGCATTAATGTTGCTGGAGATCTTTAGGCCCAAATACACAGTTCCATTCGGCTGCCAACATTCTTTGTCTAGTATGTCCATCCCATCCTGTGCAGATCCATAGACATAGTCATACATAGCTTGGGGTCTTTTTCCAGTAGCCTACCAGTCCTGGTATTGTAGAGAAGCTTTGTAATGTTGATTTTAAGTGTCACGATGGATTGCCTAGGTTGTGTTACAGTGAGCAGGAGATCGTTGTCAAAAGCAAAGTCTTATTATTAACTTGCCAGTTGTCAATCCTTTCACCTCTATTGATGTTTGAATTTGCCTGATCGGGGGTTCTAGGGCTAAAATGAATAGGTATGGTGATGGGGGACATTCTTGTTTCGTTCCTCTGGAAAGCTTAAATGGGTTTGAAATTAAGCCAATTGAAATAACCTTGGCAGTGGGATTTCTATATGAGGTTTTAAATCCAGTTGATTAAAAAAAAAAAAAAAATCCCCAAAATTGTATTTCTCCAGAATTTCAAGCAGGTATCTATACTCAAGAGTGTTGAAAGCCTTAAAGAAATCAACAGAGAGCACAGCCCATGTTTTTTGTTTTTTTTAATATCTGAGCGTTATGCATGACATTTATAAGCCTTCTGATGTTTTCTACCCCATATCTGCCTTGAACAAAACCCACTTGTTCACTTCCAATTCGTTTGGTAATGATATTTTGTTTTGTACTTTTTATTTATATCATTTCATACATGTGCATAAAACACTCTATATTCTGAACAGGTATAGCTTACATATTTTTGAATCATTATACATTGCTAAGAATAGTGGCAACTTGTTCCTTTGGTACAGCATCGAGGGGTTATTATAGCCAGGCGTATAATTTGCTAAAGTTGTAATAAAGAATTAGAGCTATGTAACAGCCAATGCCCTATATTGAACATCCAGGGATGAAACAATCATTTCTGTAACCCGACCTGTAAGGTCCTTTGTAAAATTTTAACATTTTGTGGCAGAAACTACTCTCTTTCCAGAGCTCCAAAAGCCCCACTTAAACCAACTTGTTGCTGTCTTACTCCAACCCAGGCCCCTGAGAGACCCAATTTATTCACAATAGGTTCTCCCCTCATGTACGGCATGTATACCAGTTCAGTACAGGCCCAGAGTCTGGCTCTTGCCTGCATGTCTGGTGCAACCCAATGAGGAGGCTCTCAAACAAAACCCAGGTCTCTCAAAAATAGCCTGTACAGTAGTACCTCTGTTGGAGGAAAACACAGGCACCCAAACCCTGTTATCTACTATTATATCTGATTACTATTCTGTCTCCTGATCTCCAAAAACAGCTGGCGTAATCTGGAGAAAGTATCAAAACCGGCCACATCTTGGGACACCTGAATAAAAAAATAAAAAAAGCACAGAACATGCATATTTGTCTAAGTAAAACAGGCCTGAACTTTTAGGGTAACGTCCGTTGGTTTAGAAAATAAAGTCCCATATTATTAACTTAATGTCCCAAGAAAAACAGACATTCCCCCATTCATATAAAGTAGAAATATATGCAGGCAAGTCATTTTAGTGTCCCAATGTAAGATAAATGGCAAACTGGTCCCTCAAGGAAGTTCCAGATTATAAACGATACATCACTCAGTCATCATCCGAGTCTTCCTCCTCGTTCAGTCTGTCATCTTGTGCCCGTCTAGTAACAGTCCTCTCCACGCACAACCCTGTCTCTTTAGGATCAGTAAAACGATACTGTTTGTGGCCCTCAGAAGAGCATAGCCGTGCTGAAACACCATCAAGTATGAGATGCCCAGGTCTCGAAGTTTATGCTGACCCCATTGAAGGCCTGCGTCTAGTCCGGTGGCATATGATAAAGCACGGTGCTGTTCTTCCTGGATCTATCTAAAAAGACTGGGCCCCGGTTCCAAATGGATCCCAATATAAGATCTCGCTCCGCCATTGAGGTAAGAGTTGCCAAGACAGTCCGGGGGGGGGGCGGAGAAGAGGGTATCCGCTTTGGAGTTAAGCCTTCTAGGTGAAATTCGGTAGGCCTTTGTAATTTTTAAGTTATTGGACCCAATAAATTCTGAGAGCCATCGCCCAAGGTATTCCATCAGGTTTTCGCCTTCTGTCCCTTTGGGGAGACCCAGTATCCGAACATTGGTAGCTCGCACAGTGTTTTTCAACTGTTCCACATGACTCAGTTGCACAGCTTGTTCCTTAAGCGAGGCGGTGGTAGCGGCTAGGGCCTTCCCTGCTGTCGCCTCTGTGCTTTTAGTTATCTCCCCCATTGCATCTAGTCGGGTCTCCACAGCAGTAAAACGTTGCGAAAAGACATTGAGTTTTTGATCGATCTGCTGTACAGTTTGTGTCGGCGCATTGACTGATTGCTGCAGGGAGGTTAGTGAAGCCGCTTCAGGATCTGCACTTGTTGAGAGGAGAGAGCCATCCACATGGTCTGGTGGTTTGGCAGATGATGTGCGCGGTTGGAAGAAGTCTTGCTTATTTGGTTTAGTGCGACCCATTTTAAGGTACGTTTTATAGCCACAGGTGCAGCAAGTGGTTCTCTGAGCAATGAGATAGTTCTCCAATCGATTTAAAGTATAAAGTTAGGTTATTTTAGCTCGTATATAGGACTTCTGTCAGGAGCGCCAGAAAAATGCGCCGGCTGGCTGGGCTGCTAGCTCCGCCCCCCGTAATATTTTTATTCTGTTTGAAATGACTTTAGTTAAAACTGTGTAGTCCCCATTTAGTAAAGAAATGGGCCTGTAGCCCTCACATAGTTGGGCATTGTTATTGTTTGGATCAGTGAGATGTATGCTCTATTAAGGAATTCGGGTAGGATTTTGTTAAGGTAGGCGTCTTCATATGCTTTATGAAGCTATTTGGGGATGAGGGGTTCCAGTACCTTAGAAAGCTCTTTAGGTATGCTGCCTGGGCCATGAGTCTTGGTAGTGGGTAGATTTTTGATTACCTGGGTAATCTCTTTGACTGAAATGGACCTGTTTAAAGTTTCTTTTCCTATGTCCCCTAGTGCTGGTATGCAGGAGACACCTAAACATTTTTTTCAATAGGGAATCAGGCCTCACAACTGGATATACAGGTGAATATTGTATTGGAGCATTTCACTACTAAGTGCATAAGTCCATGCAGTGAGGCAGACTGCCAGTAAATGAATCAGAGGAGTAAAGTTTGATCTGATTATCCTGTAGGGCAATGCCACTCTCACCCACAACAATTAAAACAGGTTGTGCAAGCCAGCATATCAGATCCATGTAGAACTGAAAAGTTGTGGGGGGGTGGGGCAGAGTGGCTGAGGTACTATAGAAAGGCAATGAACTTGATAGCCTGGACTCATTAAGTTATGAGGCAGCCCCACAGTCTTAGGCAAAGCATGGAAACCTGCCCTGTGGGGTGCAGAATAAAACATTAGTAGACTGTTTAAATTCACAAACTGGTCGGCCCGCTGGCACAGGGGCAGGTTGCCTACCTGCGATGCTGGCGACCCGGGTTTGGGAACGGACCTGGGACGTCTGAGGGCTGGCCGGAGAAGGACTGAGCACCTGACAACTGATCTCCTTCTCCAGGGGGAGGGGGTAGTGTGCAACACAAACACCTAGCGGAGGCTGGTGTACACGGGATGTAAGTGGTCCGGGGGGGGCGGGGCGGACGCTGATAGTCATTGCACTTCCCCGCCCCAACACACCGGGGAAAAATGCTGCCGGACACCCAAGATGAAGCCTACCCTCGGCTTCAGTCAGCTCCCAGGCCAGCCCTTCGACCTGTTCCGTCGTCTGCAGCACTATAGGAGCCAGTGCCACAACCCCGCCCTGGGGGGGGGTAAGCTAGGGGTATCAAAAATGCTCGGCCAGTATAGGAGTGGAAGTGGAGAACTGTGACCGGACTGAAGTACCAGGCGGCCGTCGTCGGAAAAAGAACGCTAAATAAAAAATACAAAAATAAATTCACAAACTAAGTATTGTACCTAGACACCAAAATGAATTACTTATGCAGTACTAGCCTATGAGTATAACAATACACAGAATTATTTAAATCGGAACAGCGGATTTGGCTATCTGAGCATATTTAAAAAACAAACAAACAAAAAAAAACCTGTACATACAGCCTATAGTAGCGCTAAAACGAGCTTGTGCTAACAGCCCAGCAAATGAACAGATAGAGTATTAACCTGAACACTTAATTTTACTACAGGTGCTGTATAAGCAAAATACCTGAAATTAGGCAGAACAAAAATTAGCGCTACCAGGTCAGTCAGGTATGGAAGATCAAGTCCACAAGCACATTTCTTTACCCTTCCTCGTCAAAAGCATCTTCAGGAGGGTTCAATTGACTGATCACCTTCTCAGCAAAAGCAACTGCCGAAGTAGGATCCACAATATATATGCATTGCGGCGTTATGGCAGATGTGTAGCCGTGCAGGGTAGTTCATGCATGCCTCTATGCCGTGCTGCAGGAGCTCCTTCTTCACCAGTTGCAGTTCCTTTTTTCCTAGCCTGCGTTGATGCCGACAGGTCCAGGAAAAAGGCCAGCTGACTCCCTTCCCATAATATTTCTCCCTTGGATCTGGCCACTTGTAAAAAGGGAATTCTGGCCTCTGTTACTGATAGAGTAACGATTGCTGTAAGCGGTCTCTGCACAGGGTCTTATCTCGCTCTAGGCCGCTGGGGTATTGCGAGGGCTTTTAGGATCTTTTACAGCAGGATCTGAGGGCAGTAGCTGAAGATCGTGAAAGATCATCCGAGTCAGGGCGTTGAGAATCACTATCTGTCCCGTGAAGCGGGGAGGAAAGCCCACAATGTGGACATTAGGTTGCCACTGCATGTTCTCAAGGCTTTCAGTCTTGGCCTTAAGGTAAGAAAAGTCCCACACGTGGGCGGCATTGCAGTCTGCTTGCCGAACATTAGCTTCATTCAGCTCCTTTGCAGCAGCAGTATTTCCTTGGATATGATGTTCAGTTTCAGTTAGTTTTGCCTCTACTGCTGCCAACCTTTTGTTCGCCTCCTCACTGGTGGCCTGTATTTTTGTGTGAGCATGGCCAAGATTTGCACAGATGATCGTTTGGTAGTTACCAGACCACTCATGGCAGTCTGCCCTGGGCCCTCAGTGGAGTTCGAATAGGAAAGATAAACATCCAGACCCTGAGGCGTTCTTAGAGTCTTTTTTCGACCCCATCTTGTAGCAGAACAGTTCTGACGAGTAATGGTATAAGTTTATAATGTACCAAAACAGGAAATATGGCATTTAATATCACTTTGCAACTAGCGAGCTCAGAGCTGTATTAGAATGCTGCCGCCATCTTGCTGCTCTGCAGTGCCCCCAGGCTAGTAATTTACCTGATTCCCGCATCCCAAAATCTTTGCTTGGTCATAGAGCAAATTCTGCCTTTGCAGAATAAATCTAATTTATGGCTGTTTTTAGTGATGACATTTCATGAAGTCTGGTGGGTTTTCTGTTTTTCCCTTGCTTATATTTTAACTGTTCTTTCAAATGTTTTATTCCTTTTGTTCTACTTCTCTGAGGGAATGTTTCCTTTGTGGCAAAACTGTTTTCCCCCTAAGAAATGCCTTAAAATCATCCCATAGTATTGCGTATAATGTTTATTTTCTTCAAAGTATTCTTGAACAATCTTTCTTGTATGCTCTCTGAATTCTTCATCATTGAGTAGGGGGATACAGAACTTCCATTGTGGGTATTTACTAACTTCATCAAAATTAAGATGTTTAGTGACCAGGCTATGTTCCGCAATTATAATATTCCCGATATTTTTAAGGCAGAACTCAGACCCTTAGAGACTAGCAAATAATCAAGCCTGTTATAGGAGTCATGTCTACAAGAATAAAAGGTAGTGTCTCTTCCATCTGGATGTAATAAACGCCGCGCATCTTAAGTTTAGTAGTTAGGTACTGACAGCAGTTGAGTCAAGCAGCCATACTCGTTAACGCCATTAGTGCACTCCATTGTGGGCCCAAGATTTCTGTGATCTTGTTAGCTTAAAATTGCTGAAAAGCTTGGAGTATGTGGAAGATTTTCTATTTGTTTTCAGTATATGTTGTTTAAAGCTGCAGTGCAATGAAAAATGTTTTTACAAAAATTGAGGTCAGTCTAGGGAGGAATTTGGAATATCCTTCTTTGAATAGGATGTTTGGATTACATGCCTATGTTTGAAAAAAGGATATCCTCTGTAAAATCAGTATCTTCGGTTAAGACTGCTTGTAATATGGCACTAAACATCATGGTGAAATGGGGAAATCGGAGTTGTTGAAAGGCATCAGATGACCAAAAGCAAGCAGGTATTAATGCAGCAGTAGAACCCGCTCGCTAGTGTATATAGCAGCAATAGACAGCAAGTAGAAGAGAGGTCATGTCAGGGGTGAACAGAGTGAAACATCCAGCACCACGACCAGGGGCGAGCAAGGAATGCTAGCAATGCTCAGGAAGTAGACAAAGAAGTCGGCAGCATGAAGAAGTACCTTGGAGTCACAGCCGATGCAAGTCAACAGAAGTAAACATGCTCTACCGTTGTTTTGGACGTATGCACCCAGCACACTTAGTGAAAGACAATGGGCAGCATGAAATGTTTTACACATCTGCAAAAAAAAGACACTGTTCCCACATGGTGTCCGGAATAAGGATTAAAAAAATACATCAGTACCATGATGCAGTAGTCCGATGTATCTCGGCGATGTTACTGCGAGGAGCAATACATTGAAACTGTCGCCTAGAATTTAAGAAAAAAAATTGAAGCTGTGCATGTTTCAGAGCGGAATGTAATGTGAGCATATCTTAAAAATGTGTGGACACTACATAAATGTATGTGAGCCCTGTAACATGCTCGCGCACGTTCTTAGATCTGTAGTGTTAGAAAATCAGCAAACTGCACCATATTTTCTCCACAGCAATCGCAGATTGGCAGAATGTGTATCTCATACTGCATGTGATATGAGTGTTACAATACTTCCCCGCCACTTGCCATGTTACAAGTGCATTAATCCCCGACAGAGGTGGGCTCGACTAGTGGATTAATGCCTGGTTGGTGGTTGGAAGCACTCGGCCTGCAGCCTTGTGCACCCCCTCCCAAAACCGGTCATTAATCCACTAGTACACCAGTAGAGCCCTCCTCTGTCTGGGATTAATGCTTAAATGTTGCCAGATAATTATTTGTAAAGATATGCTGTTAAAATGTAAGACCTTCTGCCTGTACTTTTATATTTTGGCTACTGTAACTAATATTTGAACTTGGATTTTGTATGATCTGTCTCAATAAACATTTTAATTTAAAAAAGAAAGTGCAAAAATAAATAACATCAAAGTAAAATAATAAAAAAGGTTTTTACCAAAAAGCTAGTTTCAGATACAGTAAAAAAAAAAAAAAAAATTAGCATCCCTGCCAAATCAACTTTTCTAGGCGGTGCTCCAGATAATGTTGGCAAGTAGGAGTAATTTATTCACCAGTTTTAAAATGTAGTGAGCAAAACAAAATTGGGATGCATATGAGTGCTGTAAATCTGGAAAAAAATGCTCCTTTTGAATCCCCAGTTAAATTATGAAGCACTATTCTGTGGAGTGTAGAACATTTACAAATGTTAGGCGAGTATTGGTACTCATTAAAAAAAAAAAAAAAAAAAAGTTTTGAAGAGTATTTCCTCAAATGAGGTGAGTAAAATAGGTCCGTATTCCTCTTATCTGGAGCCCTGTTTCTAGGTAACTTCTATGCTTCGCATCATGAGGGTTTTTTTTTTTATTCTAATCTTTACCAGGTCTACAGAAGTATTTCTAAGCCAAATGTGGCAGTCATAGTTTTTTCCTTGAAAAAAAATTAATTAAAACATTTATGAAATACTCACATTTTAGTTTGTGGTGGTGCTAGAAAATGTTACCACCAAATTAAACTGGAAGACACCTATAATCTTTTATAGTAAAAAAAGAAAAAAAAATCTGGTCACATTTTTTGCCCAGTTTCATGGCACTGCTGCTTTAACTACTGCTACTGGTTAAAGATGCATTTTATTGTTTTAAATCCCCACATGTGTAACAGCGCTCACCTCATGCCTTTGATCAGCAAGCCAGTTGGTCATGCCCCCGGGGGCTTTCTGAACTGCGACACATTGCTCACGTAGGCCTGTCCACACTGCAGTCTTGAAATCTGTAACGTTTTGAAAACGTTACAGGCTGATAACGTTAGTGTGTCCGCATTACCAGTGAACTGTTTTTCAAAACGTTGCAGCCTGTCCAGACAGTGATTGATGACTTCCGGTGACGTCACTCCACCAAATGCAAGCCTAGCTCAACGGCTCCCGTGCAAGTCGGTAAATCCTCCAATTCTACACCGAATACCAAACTTCTGAGCAACAGAAACTGCATAGGAGGACCAGCAATGTCGAAAAAAGGGGAGAGGAACCATAAAAAAGCGCTCACTCCTCGCAAAGCAGTGGAATCTCGGACTCCAGCAGTGAAGCTTCCAGGCCTCAGAAACCTCTCGATGCAAAGTAGCAGCACCAATAGCAGCTCCCCTTGACACCTTACAGCGTCAAATGACTATGGTGCTAAGTGAACTCGGAGAGTTTGGGCAATTCCTCTCAACAACAACTGCATTAAGGACTGACATGGGAAACTGGAGGCGACAGGAGCAGTTAGAGCAACAGTATTCTGAAGCGGACGTGAGAGTGGATAGAGCAGAGAGCCATTATACAACTCAGTCAATCAGTGCAGGCCTTACAGGAGGCGGGCAGAGGATTCCGGCGAAATAGATGTAATAACATCAAATTTCGGGGATCCCAGAGGAGAGAGGAATGGATCCCCATAACTTTGTTTGCACACTTTTGAGCAGCTCTTAAAATGCCAGATGACACCACATTAGAGTCTGAACGTGTGCATCGCACTCTTGGACCTAGACCCCCCCCTGAAGCAAGACCGAGAGCTATGCTGGTACGTTTTCTTCGTTTCCAAGAAAAGGAGCTCATTCTCTACACGGCCTGGAAGAAAGGTCAAATAATTTATAAAGATCATAGACTTTATTTTGAGAATGACTATGCGCCCGAAATAATGATGAGACGTAGAGCTTACGGCCCTGTTTTGAGAGAATTGAAAAAAGCGGGCATACGTTTCAGAACCCCCTATCCGGCCAAATTAATTGTATATCATGAGGAAAGCCAGCTCACCTTTACATCTGCTGAGGAGGCGGGGGAAGCTCTTAAAAAATATAATATAGAGATACAGATCCCCCAAAGTAAGCCCTCCAGAAGTACATTAGCTGGAGATTGGCTCAACAGGCCTGGCAGGTTAAGCAAAGGGATTCAAAGCGCCAGGGATGGACATGATCCAAGATCGCAGATTCTTCTGAGCCAAACGAGGAGAGACACTTGAACAGCTGTAAAGGGAAAACTGTCTGTCATTAAGCTCTAATGCCTCCCAGATCGGAGTTTAATCCGTATGCTCTGGGCCAAAAAGACTTCGGTGGAATTCGCAAAGAGCTCTTTACAGTAAATTTAGAAATGAACAAATCAAGGACCCCTTTTTTTTTCTTTCTTTCTTTTCTCTGAATATTTCAGAGCTTTTTTAAAATTTCCTATTACTAACAATACTAAACTCGGGCCACTGGCTCTCTTGCTGCCACCCCCTTCACCCCTCCACTCTGGTGGCGACCAAATTGAGCCTGCGCCTTTTGACAAGGGCAGAGATGAGACCTGCTGCTATTCTGAAAGCCATAGCTAAGGCTTAGTTAAACTGAATTTCTGGATAATACTGTTCTCTCCCCAACACCACCATCGAGGCTTACCTTTCCTCCCCCCCCCCACATCCTGTTCCTCCTTAACAAAAAGTACTTTAAGCAATGCTATCTCTGATCCCCAAAGATGGAACTAAGCCCTTCCCTTAATGTAACTGTATAGTATGATACTTGAATTGACAGACCCATTATTAGACCATTATAAATATGATACCTTCTATATAAAACCTATAATGTGCTGTTAGTATTCAACCCCATTCCTCCCTAACTAACTTTAAGTACAGCTATGCAGAGAAGAAATAACGGATGATGAGACACTGGCGGCCCATATTCATTGTGATAATTCGTTAGGATATTTGGGTTCCCACCCACTGACTAACTCATCCATACCTTTCCATATCTCTCTCCCCCCACCCTCCTTTTATGTGCTCAGTACCGCCATCAAGTAACCCCAGGATCCTCTCCCTTAAGTGTTCCCCTCACCTATCAGATGGCTTGCTATGGAGAGTGACTAGCCAAACCCCTCCACCTCCTCACCCCAACCCTATATCCCAGCTCTAGAAGAGCTCAGGGGTGCACTCAATCAAGTCACCCCATAAAGGTGTAGTTCTCACCTTTCGAGACTTGAATCCCTCGATTTTGGAAGTTCAAGGCAATTGTTAAATTGTTAAATTATAACTAACCCACTTCATTGAAAAGGTATGTTTTGGTTAATATATGCTAGTTGCGTATTTTTATGCCTCTCAATGACTCTATTACTAACAAGTAGTGGAGATTTTACTGTTCGATTTAAGGGCCAGTTAAGAAGCTATCAACTTTTAGGAATTACATTAATTTTGAAAAGTTTAGAAAGTGGTAATAATTTTAGATTGTTTAAGACCACAGATGAAGTTAGTTTCTTTACAACATGTGATGTGGTACAGACAGTATTAGAAATAGTCACAGTACTACCAGCTAGTGTCACTAGTTTTATTTTGCAACTTAACAGGTCCAACCATGCAGGAAAATGTGTTGAAGCTTGTTTCCTGGAATATTAATGGTCTCACTTCCCCTTTAAAGCGTGCAGGGGTTTTTGCCCAGCTGAAGAAACTCAAAGCAGATATTATATACTTACAGGAAACTCATCTTAATAATGCTGAGCATAGGAAGTTAGGGAATATTGCTAAGGGTGAAGTTTACAGCTCCTCCTATGGGCAGGGCAGGAGAAGAGTCACTAATAATAATTCCCAGAGGCTTTCTTGGCAGTATGAATCAAGTGGATTGATTCAGGTGGCAGATTAGTGTTACTGAGGCGGATTGGCGAGGTAGAGGTTACATTGCAAATGTTTATGCCCTTCAGATTCATCTGTTAGTGAACTGAAAAACCTACTGGATAAAGTTACTCAATTCATGAGGGAATCCTTTTACTTTCTGGAGATTTTAATATTCTCCTAAACCTGAAAGACTCCTCCAATCCTGCCCCAAAAAACTCCCCAGCAGAGTTTTTAGTAGATTTTATCCCAGGTGGGCTGGGCTGACGCCTGGAGGTCCATGTCCCTTATATTAGAAACTATACTCACTTTTCAGCTGTCCATAAAACCTATTCCAGGATTGATTTGACCTTTACTCAGGTGGAACATTTGGATTACCTAAAGGAGATTCAAATTGGAGATATTACCCTCTCGGACCACGCGCCTGTAGTGAGCTCTTGGAAGTTAGGCATCCACAAAAAAGGAACTCATTCTGGCGCTTGAATCCGTTCCACCTAAAATCTGAACAATTTAAAGATTTTATTGCAGATAAGATCTCTGAAATTATAACCGACAGTGCGGACCCTGAAACCTCCCCGGCAGTCCTTTGGGACACGCTTAAAACGGTCCTACGAGGCCATATTATAAATTACACCTCTCAAAAAGGAAAAGCCCGTAAACAAAACAAAAATCAACTAGAAGAAATGCTGCATTTTCTCCAAATGCTGCATAAGCAAGGTGACCCTACTGTACTCCCACAAATTCAACAAATTAAACAAGAACTAGATAGACTAGCTCTTCAGCAGACCGAAATTGCCCTCTCCTTTCTTTGTCAACGGTACTATGAGGTAGGCCCCAGAGCCACGAGATTCCTAGCATATCAGATTAGGAAACAAAAGAAATTGGTCTCAATTACGTCCATTCGCCACCCAATAAATGGAGCACTCAGATGTAAACTAAATGACATTGTTGAGGCATTTACAATATATTATTCTACCTTATATAACCCGGAGTGCCCTGTGGCCATCGATTCCATTAAAAGCTTCCTGGAGGATCTGGCTCTTCCTAGACTCGCGTTACAACAAGGTGGCGACTGCTGAACCAGTAACCATGTGAGGAACTCACTAGCATGATGGCGTGCTAAAACTATGAAAGCCCCAGGCCCTGATGGCTATGGGCGAATTCTATAAAGCGGCAGGGCAGTTTCTTCTTCCCCATTTACTGAATATGTGCCACACGGTTCTAAAGGTGACTCACCCCCAACCTGGGCATTTGCTACCATCTCAGTTATTCCCAAACCTGGGAAAAACCCATGATTATGTGAATCCTACTGCCCAATATCTGTACTGAATACAGATTATAAACTATTCATGGGAATAATGGCCCAAGATTTGAAGCCATTCTTCCCCAACTAGTGAACAGAGACCAGACGGGCTTTGTGGGTGGCCGTACTAAAACGGACAGTCTTAAAAGAACCTATCATATAATTCGGGAGATGAACATCCTAGGCTCCCCAGCAGCTCTGGTAAGTCTTGATGTTGAGAAGGCTTTCGACAGAGTCTACTGGCCCTTTCTATTCCAGCTAATGGAATCAATGGGATTCCCTGTAGCACTAATACAAGCTATCTCCAATGTCTATTCCTCCTCTAGAGCCTGGGTTAGTGTCACAGGGCACCACTCCACCCCCTTTTCTCTTTACAGAGGAACTAGACAGGGGTGTCCTTTGTCTCCCTTATTATTCGCCCTATTTATGGAACCATTAGCACAACAAATCAGACAATCACAAGATATTATGGGACTTGTGGTGGGTGAGGAGGAGCACCGTATCGCTCTTTATGCGGACGATGTCCTTGTATATCTCCGAAATCCAGCTACTGCGCTCCCGGAAGTAATCACGCTGCTTAAAAAATTTGGAGACCTTTCGGGGTACAAAGTCAACATTACAAAAACTGAAATATTAACCTTTCAATTTGAGCCTGAACAAAGCATCCGGGATCAGTTCCCATGTAAATGGGATATTAACAAACTTCAATACTTAGGACTGTCTCTCACTAGGGACTTACAAGATGCGTATAAGTATAACTACGCCCCCTTCACTGCACGCCTCAAGGAAGACTTAGCAAACTGGAGTACTCTCTCGCTGACTCTTACCAGAAGAATAGATCTTATTCGTATGATCACGCTCCCTAGAGCCCTTTATCTTTTTACTAATATTCCTATTTCACTTCCCCAAACCACCTTTAAAGTTTGGAATAGGGCTATATCATGTTTTATCTGGGCAGGACGCAGACCAAGAGTTAAATTTAAAATATTGACTCTGCCACGAGATTTAGGAGGCTTATCCCTACCTGATCTGTACACCTACTATCAGGCAGTAGGCCTGGTACATGTATTTGCTAGGCACAATTCAGGCGGAGGCATTGGATGAGACCTTGAGCGGCATATCATTCCAGATTTGGAGTACGATAATATGCTTTATGGTGATACACCCCGTCTGGAAGAATCTCAGAAATTACCCCCTGAAATTAGGAATAGAGTGATAATATGGCATAAATTAAGAATGCAATCTTGGATTACCCCTTTTATTCCGTTAATATGCCCCATAGCCGCCCTTCCTGGTTTTCTCCCTCGGAAACTTGACGATGCCTTTCAGTGCTGGACAAAATATCAGCTTAAATATTTGTTTCAGATTGTAACAGCTGGGAGATTTTGGCCTTACCAGGAATTACAAACGAAATTTAATTTACCTGTCTCACATCACTACAGGTATCTTCAATTGAGGCATTACTATAGCTCCTTATCATCTAGGCTCCACACCCCAGATAGTTGGCCCCAGATAATTGTTTCCATACAATCTATACTCTCTTCTCCTAACCAGAAGCACCTAATTTCAAGTTTTTATAGATCTTTAATATCTTCATAACAGGGAAACACTCGGTCTAATAGACAAAAGTGGCAACATAAATTAGATACACCCATAGAACAGGAGCAATGGCAGCAAGCCTGTCGACAAATTGCACGTACCACTAGCTCGCATCAATGGCGAGAATTCGCTTGGAAGTTTTTAAACAGGTATTTTTATACCCCAGAGATCACCAGTCATTTTGAACGGATGGCACAGCTGCCTGCTAGCACTATGTGGGGAAAATAGAGCCCACCCAACACATGTGGTATTCACATGCCCCAAATTGGAACCATTCATCCTAGCCCTACAGTCTGAAATCCAACTATTCTGGGTTCTCCACTCCAATTATCTCACAGCTTTTTATACTTCTAATTTTCCCAGGAATATAATGGACCAAAATGTCAGCTACCTATTGGCCATCCTTCTTACAGCAGGAAAAAGGCTATAACTAAATTCTGGAAGGCGCCAGTCCCTCCTCTCTGAATGATTGGCACACCATAATAAAACAAATCTATTATATGGAAAAATAACCTATAAATTGAACAACAGGTAGAATCTTTCAACTCTAGATGGAATAGATGGATATTTTATTACGCATTGAAGGACCAATGTTCATTCCTAATAGACCAACTGAGCTAGTTATTGTAAGGAAGATGTATTGGGGAGAGCAAGAGGAAGTTTAAGGAACAATAAGTACGTATACCTAGACTATCACAGATACAGCAATAAAGCTTTTCATTAGGCCACTGCTGGTTCTTAAAAGCATGTCTAGAACCACAGTTAGAGACATATTATGATATCACCTTTCTAATTGTCACTGAAGGGGTGAAAGTGTTCTTGTTATTAATTTGTCCCCCTTTTTTTTTTTTACTGAAAACTGAAAGGGGAATGTGTTGACCCATCTTTCCAGATGAAATTGTACCTGAATCCAGGCAATCTGTATAAATTTGATATAAGAACAGCCTAATTTTACAAATACATTTTGTATGTAGACATTGGCAATCTACCATTGGTTTTGTACACCTGATCTATGTTTAGAGACTACTATGGAATAGAGGAAATTTAAAGTCTGTACCTGTTGTTAATAATGACGAATAACAATAAGAGAATAACAAAAAAAAAAAAACAGACAGTGATTGATTTTGGGTACAGTGTGAGCCTTGAATGCTCCTGAGAACAGTAAGTAACCCACAGTGCAGTTCATGGTGCAGGGAGCTATCCCATCAGTACCTCCAAATATGATTTTCATTTGGAGAAAAAGCAGACAACCGCTGCCAGCAGAGTTGTGCCACTACTGCTACCAGTGTCCACCACAA
This sequence comes from Neoceratodus forsteri, assembly GCA_016271365.2. NCBI lineage: Eukaryota > Metazoa > Chordata > Ceratodontiformes > Ceratodontidae > Neoceratodus > Neoceratodus forsteri. The sequence goes on from CM057451.1 coordinate 768,436,113, forward strand.
ACGATTATCTTGTCAGCATCAGGAAGCCGCAAGAATAGCAAGAATATTTTTCCATTCAAAATATGCCTCAAACAGTAAATGTTGCTTTTTTGGTGATGTAGACAGTCACTACATAAGCAGTTGTGGCAAAATGCAAACAATTTTTTACTTGTAATTCATCCCGGTACCAAATGCCAGCCTTTACTCATGCTGGAATGCAAGCACCTCCTGGATAGCGTTTGTTTGGCTCCTTCCATGCATGCCTGCACTACCGCAGTGCATTCAGGTATACTGGAGGAAGGGGAGCTACACGCTCATCCATCCATCCACACTGCCACTGGTAACCTTACAGCTGTTAAAGCGTTACCAAAACAGTTGTTGAAACCACCTCATATGTGGTTTCTGTAACTGTTCAAAAAATGACTGCCGTAACGTTACCAGTGAGGACCCAAACCATTACGGTAATGGTTTGGACACTCAGAAACATTACAGAGGGCTCAGTGTGGACAGGGTCTTACTCTTGGATCACATACTTGCTGAACAGCTCATTGCGAACTTAGACTTGCATTTTGCTCCTGAAATATCAGTTGAGCTTTAGGGTTGTCCATAGCTAGTTTCTGGAATGATATGTTTTTTAATTGGGATACTTGCCATACATCGTATCTGTTGCCTCCTGTTGCTGTCTTGTTTTCAGTGGAGCTGACCATTCCATTGTTTTTATATTTACAATTCACATTTTCATTCCCGTCTCATTCTCAGCAGCAGAAAGAGGGAGGTGGTGTTTCCTCCGTATGCATTGCCAGTAAGACTCCACCTAAAGTACTATGTCCAGTTGAGACCACATCTCAGAAAAGACATGGGCCGAGTAGAATTAATCCAGAGGAGTGCAGCTAAAATGGTGCAGGGTCTACATCAGAAGCCCTTCAAGGAGAGATTAAAGGACCTAAATATGTACACCTTGAAAGAGAGGAGATAGAGGGATGACCCTGAAGGAGCTGCGGTTGCTGGCTTCATCGGTGGTGGGAGAAAGGCACACCAGAGGCTGCATCGGCGGCAGGAGAGAATGGGGCGAGTGCACTGGAGGCCACATCGGCGGCAGGCTGAACAGGCTGCACCGGCAGCTGGAAGGACACCAGGCAAAGCATCTCGCGGTGGCCGCAATGGTGTGGACCAGGGCTCGGGAGAAGCATGGTGATTGTTTGTGTAGCTGCAGTGGGACCAATCAGGGCGCAGGTTGCCAAATTTAAACTCGTGGCTGGGCTATAAAAGCACAAGCCCAGCCGTCTTGACTTTTCCACAAACCCTGAAGGAGCTGTAATTGCTGGGGGGCGATGGCTGGCCGCATCAGCAGCGGGAGAAAGATGCACCAGAGGCGGCGGGATAGAACAGGGGCGAGCACACCGGAAGCCGCATCGGTGGTGGGAGGAGCAGGCTGCACTGGCAGCAGGAGGAATACCTTTGGCAAAGAGTCTCCCGGCGGCTGCAACGGCGGCAGGCCAGGGCTCAGGAGAAGAGCGATGATTGTTTGTGGAGCTGCAGTGGGACCAGTCAGGGCACAGGGTGCCAAATTTAAACTCGTGGCTAGGCTATAAAAGCGCAAGCCCAGCCGCCTTGACTTTTCCACAGACCCTGAAGGAGCTGTAATTGCCGAGGGGCAGGAGCGATTGCTGTCTGCATCGGCAGTGGGAGAAAGGCGCACTGGAGGCCACATTGGTAGCGGGAGGAACAGGTTGCACCAGCAGCAGGAAGGGCACCAGGCAAAGCGTCTCCTGACAGCCGCAGTGGTGGCGGGCCAGGGCTCGGGAGAAGCGTGGTGATTGTTTGTGTAGCTGCAGTGGGACCCATCAGGGCGCAGGTCGCCAAATTTAAACTCGCGGCTGGGCTATAAAAGCGCAAGCCCAGCCATCTTGACTTTTCCACAGACCCTGAAGGAGCTGTAATTGTCGGGGGGGCAGGAGCGATTGCTGACCACATCGGCGGCGGGAGAAAGGTGCACCGGAGGCCGCATTGTTGGTGGGAGAGAACTGCGGCAAGCGCACTGGAAGCCGCATCGGTGGCGGAAGGAGCAGGCTGCACCAGCAGTAGAAGGGATACCAGGCAAAGTGTCTCACGGTGGCTGCAACGGCAGCGGGCCAGGGCTCGGGAGAAGAGTGGTGATTGTGGCGCTGCAGTGGGACCAATCAGGATGCAGGGCGCCAAATTTAAACTCGCGGCTGGGCTATAAAAGCGCAAGCCCAGCTGCCTTGACTTTTCCACAGACCCTGAAGGAGCTGTAATTGCCGTGGGGCAGGAGCGATTGCTGTCCACATCGGCGGCGGGAGAAAGGCACACCAGAGGTCACATCGGTGGTGGGAGAGAAGGCCGCATCGGCGGTGGGAGGAGCAGGGTGCACCTGCAGCAGGGGGGCACCAGGCAAAGCGTCTCCTGGCGGCTGCAGCAGAGGTGGGCCAGGGCTCAGGAGAAGAGTGGTGATTGTGGAGCCGCAGTAGGACCAATCAGTGCACAGGATGCCAAATTTAAACTCACGGCTGGGCTATAAAAGCGCAAGCCTAGCTGCCTTGACTTTTCCACAGACCCTGAAAGCGCTGTGATTGTTTCCTTCCCCCCCCCCACCCTGGCCTCTATTAAATAGACGGCGGGGGAGGAGTCGGGATAGGAGTCTGCTGGACTAATAGTGAGCTTGTAGCCTTGGTCCTAGGGAAACCTGTTTTTTTTTTTTTTTTTTCCTTTTGACTGGCACCTTGCATGCTGTGTGGGGGATTAAGTGAAACCACTGGTAGCTCAGACCTTTGTAAGGCCTTGTAGCTCTGACCCTTAGGGAACCCGGAGGGTTGTGTTTTGGAAGATTTCTTGCATGTTGTCCTAGAATTCTGCAGTGATGAGGAAAGGACCACATGTAACTAGAACGGGCATTTTTGGGAGGGTGGTTGGGTGCACAGGGTGTGGGGCAGCCATGGTATTTAACTGGGCTTGGACTTTTGGGGGTTGCCCAGTGTGCTATCAGCTGGCACAGCTTAGAGAGAAGGTTGAGGGGATTAGGAGGCAGCTGGGAGATTTGGGGGGTGGAAAATTAGGGGGCAAGGGACCCCCTATGTAGCTGCACTGGGGGCTGAAGCCTCAGACATAGGGATAGGAGTGAAGGGGGGCACCCAGGGAGCACATGGGGACCCTGGCAGAGGGGGGCCCAAATGGAGGAAACTTCCAAAAAAGCAGGCAGGTGTCTGGGGTTGTCCAGAGGGAACCGAGATGGGGGGTTGGGTTGGGTGGCGAAGTCCTGGGGGCTGGTCTTAGGCTCAGCAACTGATTCAAACTTCTCGTCTGGTAGTGGAAGAGGGGATTGCTGGGGCGAGGATGCAGCTAGGGCAGGGGTGGACAGGGTGGGGAGGGGCAGAGGCGGGGCACAGAAATCCAGGAGCGGGGGCATAGTGTGGCAGAAAGCAGGGGACAGGGGAGGCTTCAGACAGGCTGAGGGATGGTGATTGGGGGCAGGGGTAGGAGGAGGATCAGTATGAGCAGGGGAGGCTGCAGCAAATGGGGGCTGGGGGTATGTGCGGGGGTGCTGAATGTGGATGGGAAGAAGGGAGCAAGAGCCAGGCTACGCCAACAGATGAGGAAGGACCACTCATGGGCAGGGCAGGGGGATAGTGACACAAAAAAGGATACTGGGGGAATGCCCAGGACCAGGGCAGAGGGGTGGTCAGGTGTCAGTAGGGAAGGACTACAGTTGACACCCAGATTGTGGCAGGTGCGAGGAGCCGGCTGGCGGGGGAGGATGGAAGAAGGGGAGAGGATGTGCAGGGAAGAAGGGGAAATCTGCTGGGTGAGTATAGAGGCAAGGGGGAGGTTAGAGTGCTACTGTTGGTGGATTCCATGATCAGAGGTATGCAGGGGGAGGGTAGAGCCTGTCTGGTAAAAAAAAAAAAACAAAAAAAAAAAAACAGATATCACCCTGGCCTGATGGTACACAAGGCCAAGCACGAGGTATATTCACTGGCAAGGGAATGTGGGGGTCCCCAGACATACTGGTGTACCTGGGTACAAATGACGTAAATGGGAAGAGTGAATTAGAGATACAAGACAGGTTTCGGGAGCTAGCCAGGGTTTACCATTCCATAGGATGCTCGATCTCCTTCTCGGAAATCCTGCCGGTGCTAAGGGCTAGTGGGGAGAACAAGCAGAAAACTAGGGTGATAAATCAGCAGCTCAGGGAGTGGTGTGAGGCTAGGGGGTCTGACCTTGTGAGGGACTGGCGGGCAACCTGGGAGGCTAAGGGGCTGTACGCTAGGGACAAGCTCCACCTCGGTTTGGAGGGGAGGAAAATCCTAAAGCTGAAACTAGCTGGGTTCATCAGTGAAAGGTGGGGTTTAAACTTGTGAAGGGGGGAGGGATTGAAATGGAGGCTGTTGCAGGGGGCACAATAAAGGAGGGTCTCTGTCTCCAGTCCCCTAAGGGTCTGGAGGACTACGGAAAAATGCCAGTAGGTAGGGGGCAGGGAAGGGGGACCATGTGGCCAAACGGGAGCACAAGGGTGGGGAATGGGAGGAGAGGACGGGGGTGGAGGGTGGTCCTGATAAATGCCAGGAGCTTAGGAAATAAGATGCCTGAGCTTGAAGGGGGGACAGTGGATGTGGCAGCTATCACTGAGACCTGGGCCACCCAAGGGCACAATTGGGACCTAAATCTGAAGGGCTACACTATGTTCAGGAAGGACAGGGGAGAGGGAAGGAGGGGGTAGAACTGATAGTCAAACATGGCATCAGTATAGGATGGGTGGAGGAGGCGGAGGGGAACATGGAGGCAATTTGGGTCACCCTGCAGACGTAGGGAGGTATGCGAGTAAGGTTTGGAGTGGTATACAGGCCACCCATGCTGGTGGAGGCTGTGAAAGAGAGTTTGGTGGCAAATGTTGTGGGTCACTGTAGCTTGGGCAAGAGAAGAAGAGTAGTGGTGACAGGGGATCTGAACATGCCAGGAACGGACTGGGGGAGTATGACATCCCCAGTGGCCAAGGAGCAGAGGTTGCTGGATGCCTTCCAGGACGCATTCCTGACCCAGCAGGTGGGAGAGCCAACTGGAGAGGCCAGGACACTTGATGTAGTCTTGGTGGACAGTGACCAGATTGCGGTCTGGAGGTGAGGGACCTGTTGGTGGGGAGTGACCACGCCACAATCTGTCTTTTTTTTTTTTTTCCTGGACCTAGGGGGGAGGAAAGCTGCACAAAGATGGTGGTAATTGACTTCAGGGGTGCAGATTTCAGGGGGATGGGAAGGATCCATGAGGGTCAGTTGACGGGATAAGGCCAGACATGGATGCTGACAGTAGGTGGGAGATCATTGGGGGGGGGGTACAGGAGGCTATACCAGGTCATGTGCAAGAGAGAGGCACAAATCCAGTAAGGCCAGAAAACCCTGTTGGTGGACCCTGGAAGTTCTGGAGGTGGTGAGGGATAAGAAGGCGGCCTATAGACGCCTCAAGTGCCCATGGAGCGAAGGGATCAGGTGGAGTATGAACGGATGGCCAGGAGGGTCACCATGGTGGTGAGAGTGGCTAAAGCAAGGAAGGAGCAGAATTTGACCAGGAGATGGGGGCAAGTGGTTCTTTAGATAGATTGGGGAAACAAGGGGCAGCCTATTAGGATTAGGACAGGGAGGGATGGACACAGGATCTGGGGAGCAGGCCGAGGTACTAAATGAGTACTTTTCCTCAGTTTTACTAGGGAGGATGGGGGAGCTATGTTGGTGGGGGGGGAAGGGGGTAATGGGGAGTGGTTGGGACTCTTAGAGACAGGGAGCCCTGACATGTCTGGGGAGAGGGAAGAGCCAGTACAGTCAGGTTGGGGGATGACAGTAGTGGGGGGGGAACGTGGAGGTTGAAATTCCAGTAGAAAGAGTGAGGGAAGCCCTCAGGTCCCTTTGGACGGAGAAAGCACCAGGTCCAGATGAAATACATCCCAGAGTACTGAGGGAATTGGCGGATGTCTTGGTGGTCCCCTGGCAGAGCTTTTTAACATCTCTCTGAAGACGGGGTGGGAACTTCAAGAATGGAGGGTGACTCATATTGCACCTATCCACAAGGGAGGATCAAGAAAAGAGGTGGGGAGCTACAGGCCCGTTAGCCTGACGTCTGTGGTGGATAAGGTGATGGAGGGTATTGTCAAGGAAAGGCTAGGGGTGCTGGAAAATGGAGTACCTGGGCGATAAACAGCATGGATTCGTCCGGGAAGATGATTTCAACATTCAGCAGGAGTTCTATGACCAGGTGACGAGGCCCTGGACCAGGATAGGCAGTGGACGTCCTCTTTCTAGACTTCAGGAAGGCGTTTGATTTGGTACCCCATGATGGTCTGCTGGCTAAGCCGGGGGAAATGGGGGTGGGGATGCAGATGATCAGATGTATTGGAAATTGGCTCTTGGAGCATACTCAGAGGGTAGTGGTTGGGCTAGTCTCACCTCCAGGGAGGGTCTTTGGTGGGGTTCTCCAGGAATCTGTACTAGGGCCCCTCCTGTTTAACGCATATGTCTTGGACATAAGGAAGGGTATCTGGAGAGAACTGAGTCTCTTTGCGGATGACGCAAAGCTGGGTGCGGTGGTGGATGATAAGGAGGGGAGAGTGGCCCTGCAGGAGGACCTGGAGGCTCTGGATAGGTGGTCGAGAAAGTGGAACTGAGGTTCAGTGCAGGGTTCTGCACCTGGGGGCCAAAAATCCGGGCCAAGGGTATACTCTTGGGGGGACCTGGGGGTGGTGGTGGATGTCAGATTGAACAGCTCTGAGAATTGTAGGAGGGCAGCGGCAAAAGCCAACAGGATGCTGGGTTGCATTGCTAGGGGTATTACCTCTAGAAATGCAAAAGTGATCCTTCCTCTGTATAACTGCTTGGTTAGGCTGCACCTCGAATACTGTGTGCTGTTTTGGAGACCATACTTGAGGGATGTTGCACTCCTGGAGAGGGTACAAAGGAGGGCCACCAAAATGGTCTGGGGCCTGGGGGAGAGACTCGGGAAGCTCAACATGTACACCCTGGAGGAGAGGAGGGACGGGGGGGACATGATAGAGGTCTTCAAGTACATGAAGGAGATCAGTAGGGGAGGCTCAGTGAGGTGCCCCAAAGGAAGAGGGGGCAACTAGAGGTCATGAGGGAAGCTAAAGGGGAGCCTAGGGGGCGAAGAGGAGGTGTTACTTCATGGAGAGGGTGGTGGAACCATGGCATGCAGTGCCCAAGGGACTGGTGGAGGCAGAGACTGGGGGTTAGAAGGCCTGGGACAGGTATAAGGGGAGGGTGAAGCTGACGAAGTCCAATACAAGGGAAGCATCTTGAACTGGGGACAGAGAAACCCGGGGTGGGGGGGAGACAGCAAAATCTGCTCCCAGTATGGTTGCTGACTATCAAGCAGACACGAAAGACCAGTAGGCCTCCTCTGCTGGCATTTTAGTATGTTAGTATGATATGGCCTGCAAGATGGTAGACTGCTTCAAGAGGGGTTGGGATGGGGGGATGGGCAGCAGCATTATAAGGTGCTAGCTGCGCACTCAAGCAGACTCGATAGACCATGAGGCCTGTTTCTGCTGCTATTTTTGTATGTTCGTATGACATGATACGGATAATTAAATACCTCATGGGGGTAAATGAGGTACAATTTTTAGAAAAAAAAAAAAGGTGCTGGAGGAGGGGTCGATTCGGGAGAGATGTGAGGAAGTACTTCACAGAAAGGGAGGTGGATCCCTGGAAGTCTTGCAGTGGAGCTGGTTGGGGCAAAAACAGTGGCGGGGTTCAAGAATGCATGAGATAGGCATATGGGAATCTTAGGGAAAGGGGTTGGGTGGATGGGCCGGAGGTCAAGTAGGATATATGGTGATACTATAGGCAGAGAAAAATGGGCAGACCAGGTGGGCCAAGTGGTTCTTTTCTGCTGGCATATTCTATGTTTCTCTTTCCAGTGCTGCCTCATGTCTGCAGCTTCTCTGGCTGTTAGTTATGACATCAACCCCCCAGCTGAGCCCTCTGCAGACCCGGGTCAGACACCACAGCAGGGCGCTGCTGCTCTGCTTCCCGTGGTGACCCAGGTGACAGTTTTGCAGTGGGGGCAGTGGCTCTCTCGCTGTCTCTCTGAGGAAGAGAAGAGCATCATGTGGGATGCTCAGTCTTCCTCTTCGGGTGTCTCAGGCTTGGGATGCGAGCCTTGGTCCCCAGCATCACAAACAGCAATGCTGTTGCTGCACTGATGAGCTGCCTGACCATTCAGTTGTTGTTAATTACTGCTGAAGCCCTGTCACGTGAGCCTCTGTTCGGGAATCCTCAGCCCCATCTGCTACTCCCCCTTTGTTGTAGCTGGTGGAGACCTACATGTAGCAGGACCTAAGGGCTGACGACTGTTATGTAGACGAGAGTAAGAACACCCTGGTTTTCTCTAGCCATGCCAACCACCCAGCCTGTACTGGGGCACAGTCCCTTCAGACCTCACACACTTCTAGTGTCACCCTGAGGAAGAGGCAAGCTGCCTGGCACCCCCAGAGGTCGCTGTGGTGGCAGAACTGTGGCAGCATTCCTCCCAGGCTGAGAATACAGCCACTCGTGCCAGTGTGCAGCTCCGGAACCCTGGTCACTGGCTTGGGAGCACAACACACTACCCACTGGACCATCAGGTGGACAGATTTTAATACGTTTTTAGGATAAACAGGCATTCCTTATCTAACATGTTTTCACTTATCTGTGTTACATTAAAAGACTGTGTAAAAAAAGAAATACAGGCTAGAAGACTTACGAGCATATTCAAGACAGAGAAGATCAGATATCCTGCCCTTGTTAGTTTTTTGTCTCACCTCTTTTCCCAGTGACCTCTGAGGCATTAGTGATGGGGACTGGTCCAGTCTTTCAGATCCCAGTTATGAATCTTAACACCATGCTTGGCCAATCAGGATTGCTTACAGTTCTCAAATTCTGAAGCTCTGTGTTCAGTTGGCATAGTCCCTTTCCCACAGAGGGGGATTCTCTAGTACTCTGCAAAGTAAAACATTTTGATATGAAATTCTGATTCCATTTTTTAAACAAAAGTGTTCACCATGATTTATAATATGTTTATAGGTACACTTAACTGTGCCTCCTATGGTTCAGAGTTTTTTCTCAAGTTCTTTATGTGCCAGAACTGCTTAGCTTCGCTTTGCAGTTTTCTCATCCAGAGAACTTTGGAATTAATTCTTATAACCATAAGAGACACAGTAACTGTACATATACATATATAAGACCTCGCGCATGAATACATAGAAACATAGTCAGTGATGGCAGAAAAAGACAACAGTCCACCCAGTCTGCCCAAGTTCCCTAACTAACCCTGGAAAATACTGTCCATCCAGGGTCCTAGCCCTCCCCTCTTCACCCCCACCCCTTTCTCGATTCTGTTGCCCTGGGTGACCACTCTAGCCTTTGCTGTGTTCCAACCATGTTTGAAACCAGCAACTACAGTATATCACCACCCACCACCTCAGCTGGTAGACTATTCCATGGCTGCACCATCCTTTCTGTAAAATACTACTGCCTTCTGTCAGTTTCCATTTATGGCCACGTGACCTCGAACTAGCATTCAAGCTGAAAAGTTTCTCGCATTTCCCCTTATTTATTCCCTATAGGATGCTGAAGGTCTTTATTATATTTCCCTTTTCCCTTTTGGCCTCCAGTCAGTACATGTTCAGTGCCTTGAGGTGCTCCTCGCAAGACCTGCCCTATTGACCCTGAATCATTTTTGTCACCCTACACTGCACCATCTCCAGTCTGTCCCTATCCTTCCTGAGGTGAGGGCTTCAGAACTGGGTGCAGTGTGCTCCAGGTGTGGCCTCACTTAAGATCTATCAAAGGGTAGTATCACCTCTTTCCTCCTGCTGTCAATACCTCTTCCCTATACACCACCAGCATCCTACTTGCATTGGTCCGATTCTGAAGGGTGTCACTGATAGCATTACAGCTGATAAATGTGACCTGGGAGTTAAGTCTCACCCATCCATGCAGTACTCTGTCCTAGGGTTCTTTTTTCCTAGGTGCATTACTTTGCACTTTTTGGCGTTGAATTTCAACTGCCAAACCTTAGACCACCCCTCTAGCTTTTGTAAGTCACTCTGCAATTCCGTAATTCCATCATCACTGTCTACCCTCCCACAGGGCTTAGTGTCATCTGCGGAGAGACAGAGCCTGCCATGAATACTTTCTCCATTGTCCCTGATGAACTTACTGAAGAGACCGGGGACCAGGACCGATCCCTGAGATACCCCACTTGTGACCTCCCTTCCTTTTGATTGGACGTCGTTAACGACAGCTGTCTGCTGCCTACCCTTTACCAGTTTTCCACTCAGTTTACTGTGTCCTTAGCCGCACCCATATCCTCCAACTTCTTCAACAAGTATCTGTGGGCACGGAGTCAAAAGTCTTGCTGAAGTCGAAATAGAGAACATCCACGGCATGGCTCCTATCCAGTTCCTTCGTCACCCATTCAAGGAAAATTGTCAGGTTTGTCTGAGAGGACCTCCCAGCCAGGAACCCATGCTATTGACGATCCTGAAGACCATTGCTCTCTAGGAAGTCCATGAGGTCCTCTTTAATCAGTGACTCCATCAGCTTCCCTACAGCGGGGGTCAGACTAAGAGGTCTGCAGTTCCCTGTTTTTTCTCTGTCACCCAACTTACGGAGCAGAACAACGTTTGCCACCCCTCAGTCCTTCAGAACTACCCCATCTGTCATGAATGGTTGAATAATCTTACCATGGGAATCAGCTAGTTCCACTGCCAGTTCCCTGAAAATCTTTGGAGGCAACCCATTTATTCATTGACTTGATTTTATCTAGCTTTAGGTGTTCTGTTGCTGATCATATTACTGTGTGTTAGTTCTGTAAAGTGGTGGCAGCATTTCCAAAACTCACTCTGTTACAGGTGGATCACCCAGTGACTCAATTTGAGGACCAGTTTTATATTCGTCCCCTCCCTTGCTCATATTCTGTCAGTACATGGCCTTAATCCTCATAGTTATGTTGATGTTCACAAGTAGGTAGTAAGGTCTTATGTTCACTGTTAACAGTTGCTTTTTGGAAACTCCAAAATGGATGTGTACAGCTTATTTTATTATTGATTTGTAATAATTCTGAACTCATTTTAATTGGCCTTCCATGGCTCTTGAAAGGAGTACGGAATTCTGAGACAAAATACCATTACCCCAAGCCTGTTACTTTTTTGGTGCATGGACTCAGTTTTGTCATCTAATCCATATATTTTCAGCTCTGTAAAATTGGCCTCTGGTCGTTTAAAAAAAAAAATCTGGCACCTATTCATTATTATTTATGTAAGTTTGCAGCTGCAGTATATTTTAATATTAAGTATTTGTCTATTCAGTGTAGTCTGTCTGATACTTGGCATCTCATTAACATGCTTCCCTGTTTAAAGCAGGCCCGTCGGCGCAGTGGTAGCACTACTGCTTGTGTCGCCAGTGACCCCGATTTGAGAACGAGACTGGGTGATCAGAGGTCTGGGCGGTGGAGGAGGGTTGAGCGTCCCATGGAAACTTCCCTCCTCGGGGTGGGGTGGAGTTTAGACTCCACTGCAGTGCCACCACCTGGGTGATCCCAGGTGGCCGCGCAAGCTGGAGCCAAGGATCGAGGGAGGGGGGACGTCGGTGGCATGATGCAAGTTGCATCGGCCAGGTTTTCCTGATGTCCATGGACAGGCAAAAAACAAAATCAGAAAAGCCTCCTGGCAGTGCAGAATGTCAGTTGCCACCCGCCTCTGGTCCTGCACCGCAGACTGGTGCTCTGCTCCAGGGCTGACACTGCAACTCTGCCTGGGGGGAGAAGGGCCTGACCCTCGGCAGCCCTTGCCATGAGGGGGTCATCCACGGTAGAACGTGGAGTGGAGGTAAGTCCTAGAGATAGCAGGTGATGGTGCAGGGTGGAGCAGCAGGACTGATGTAGGCCTGTCAGGACGAAGGGGCAGAAAGTATAATAAATATGCAAACAACAAATATATTTTTTTTAAATGATGTCCTGTTTATTTACCTGGTTTTATAAAATAGGTAGATCTAAAGTCCTAGAAGGCCAGGTCACACAGTGTATTCATAGTTAAGCTTGGAATTTTTTTTTTTTTTTTTACTGTGCTGTTGGTTTACCCTAGTGTTTTTTTTTGTTTTTGTTTTTTTTCTTGTTACTTGTAAGTGGGGCAACAAAATGCACATTTTTGGTTAGTGATTTGCTTGTCTCCCCCCCCCCCCATCCTTTGTTTATCCTCTTTGGAGACACCTGGGTGGCTGCTTCTGAACCTGGCTTGCCAGCGCACCACTGGCAACTATCTTCCCCACCCACCCCTGTGCTTTCCTGGCCATGGTCCCCATGGACTACACCCCCGGATGCATCCAGCTTTGGCCAGGTGTCCTGGGTGATGCAGCAGGAAGCAAGCAGGGCTTGACATAGCCCAGGCTCCACCTTTTCCTCCCTTTGTTCTTCGCCCTTGGTCCCTCTCACCACCCCATGTGACTGATGCAGCCTCTGTCAACCTCGGCTGCAGCAACGCACTCTGGGCATGCACCATCCCCCATGAAAGAGCCAGCTCACCGTGAGGGGCTGCTGCTGTGCTGTTTTCCTCCCTGGCTGACTCAAGTATCTTTCAGGAGCACTCGCCAGCCTGACTGCCCGACCTGTGCAGACCCGGGCTCGCTTCAACCCAGCTTGCCGGTATGGAAGCACAAAGGGCTGCCTTTGAGCCATCGGTCGGCCCAGTTAGTGACTTACTTTAACAAATTTGGGCATATCAAGTCAGGACTTTCCAGAACTTGGATACCTGTATCTGTACTTGTCAAAATTGGCCCTGGTCAAATGCTGGTAGAATTTTTTTTAATCTAGCCATTAACATAGTACCATGGTATTGAGATGATGAGAGGGACTTATAGTGCATCTTGTCTGCCGTTCCCGCTGCATGGCATTGGCTATACCCAGTTTGAGTTCAGTATGGATACATGTTCAAGCTTAAGAGCCAGAATGTTACTCCTGCTCATGCTGTGTAACCCTCCACGCCATCCTTTCCATAATGTGTCTAGTCCTGCTTTGAAAGGCTGTGCTGTGTATCATATGCCACAAGCTAACCACCCTCTGTGTGAAGTAATGTTTGTTAATGCTTCCTCTTATTTTGACTCACTCCCCTATCCCCGTTTGAGGGCATGCATTCTGGTTGTGCTTGCATTCACTGATTCAGATATCTCTGTATTCTTCACTGTACCTTTTAAACATTTGGAAAAGTAAGATCTGAGCCTTCTCATTTCTAGGCTTAATAACTGGAGGATGGCTAATCGGTCCTCATAGATCTTGCCTCCTAAAGATTTAATCGGCTTGATGGTCCTTTGCTGACTCATCTCAGTCTCTTTAATGTCCTTTCTGTACTGTGGTCACCAGTACTGAACACAGTACTCTAGGCATGTGGTCGAACCAAGTCCTTGTTCAGGACAAGGTTGATGTCCCTGTATCTTCTTACCCCCCAAAAAAAAATATGTGTTCCAGACTGAATTGGTTTTGCTTTCTTGTCTGTGGCAGAACACTGCTTGTATAGCTTCAGCTGACTCTCCACAGTTACCCCTAGGTACTTTTCCTTGGTTATCCTGTGCAGCGATGCACTACACTGTGTGTATGTATGACTCAGACTCCTTGCTCCTAAGTATGGCACATTGCAGTTCACTACATTTAATTTATAGCAATTTCTCATCCTGTACCCTTAACGTGTGCAGCACCCCCCGCACCCTGTCATTTATTCATTTCCTCTGCTTTGTCCACTCTCCTTGCCACTTTGGTGTCATCAGCAAACTTCCTCAGCCTGCTTCTGATCCTGTCCACCAGGTCATGTGGGCAGTAGCACACCCTCTGGGGTGTATGTTTGTTGGGCTATATAGGCATTCCTCCAGTGTGTGTGCTGAGGCATGAGGGCATCAACTGAGTGCCCTGGAGCACACACTGGAGTATGTAAATCTCCAAATGAATGCAGCAGCCCCCTGGAGTGTGTGACGGCAGTTGTAAAAAGGATTTGGCTTTGAAAATTTTGAACTGTACATTTGTGAGTACTTATGAAAACTGATTTGTCCGGTGAGAGAGCAGTATTTGACAGTGACCATCTTTTCCCATTTTCTAATAAATACTGTATGTTAAAGAGCAAATGACCGCTGGGGACTCCACTTGGCCAATCCCTCCACTAATTAAATAGTCCTTTAATTAGACATGCCCTTTGCATACCTCCCTGGCATGAGCCACGCCCTTCGCAGTGAGGAGGAATCGTTTGCACACATGTAGGGGCCTCTGTAGCAGTGAAGAAAGGGTGCTTAATTCGGTTCACACCAGATCCAGTGCAGGTATGTGCAGCTGCCCTCTGGCCTGACTGTGAGTGAGTGGAGTGAGGAACAGACATTGTGTTGGATCTTAGGGGATGTCTAGATGCCCCTTGTGTGGTTGATGGTCTCCACCCTGAGAGATGCTGTTTTAGTCACACCCACCTAAATAGGACTGCATGGTTCGATCACTGATCACCTCCCCCTTGTTTACAATTCCATATCAGGGTCCGGGGTGGGGTGCGGGCAGCATTGGTAGACAGGAAGGTAGTGCCTATTCACAGCACTGAACAGGGATATGACACTTGCTGCGTATCCCACAGTCTCCCAGTTCAGCTACCTGTTGTGTCTCACAAACGCACTCCGGAGGTTAGACCCTTTGCTCCCACAGTGCCCAACCTCGATGTGCAATATATGAACAGGAGAAAAAACATACGAACGTGCGAGAAGAAACCGACCACCTGGTCTATCAAAGTCTGCTCGAGTGTGCAGCCAACACCCTAGCTCTGCAGCTGCCCCAACCACCCCCTTTGTCATCCCACTGCCACCCCACCTCCCCACCACCCTCATTCTCCCGTTCCTGTCCCATGCCCTTTTGATGCTGTACACAGATTTACATATCATCACCCATTCTGGTAGGGTGTTCCATTTTGCCACCACCCTCTCTGTGAAATAGTGTCTCCTCATTTTCTTCCTAAGTCTCCCACCCATTCTAAGCCCACGCCCCCGGTGACCCTCCCCTTCCTTAACTTAAAGACCCTATCTGCCCCATCCTTATTGATTCCCCTCAGATACTTGAATGTCTCTATCATGTCCCCCCTGTCCCGTCTATCTTCCAGGGTGTATATATTCAGGTCTCCCAGCCTGCTGTCGTAGTCTCTCCCCCCTCCATTTCACATATCATCTTTGTTGCCCTCCTCCGCACCCCATCCAGTAGTCTGATACCATGCTTCAGGTATGGCCTTCAAAACTGCACACAATACTCTAAGTGCAGCCTTACCAACGACCTGTAGAGAACAAGATCACCTCTCTTCACCTGGACGAAAACCCCCTTGCTATGCACCCCAGAATTTTGTTCGCTTTTGCAGCTGCTCTCTTGCACTGGGCAGTGTTGTTCATGTCCCTGTTATCATTACCCATGTGTCCTTCTCCTCCTCAGTGATCCCCAGCTTAACCCCACCCAGCCAGTATTCTCTCCTTGGGTTCTTCACCCCAAAGTGCATAACCTTACACTTCTTTGCATTGAATCCCAGCTGCCACCTCTCTGACCACTCCTCTAGCTTGCTTAGGTCCCCCTGCAGCTGCTTCCATTCCTCCTCTCCATCCACCACTGCTCAGATTTTGGTGTTGTAAGCAAACATACTTACCTTGCTCACCACCCCATGTGCAATGTCTGATATGAAGAGCCCAAACAAGACTGGCCCCAACACAGAGCCCTGTGGCACCCCACTCGTCACCAGCCTTAGAGTTGAGAGCTCCCCTCTCACCACCACCCGTGGCAGCCTGCCATTCAGCCAGCTTGTAATCCAGTTCATCATTTTTGCCCCTACCCCTACACCAGTTAGCTTCCCCTCAAGCCAGCCATGAGGCACTGAATCAAAGGCCTTGTTGAAGTCCAAGTAAAGAACATCCTCCGCATGACCATTATCCAGCTCACCTGTCACCCAGTCATAATATTGTATGAGGTTGGTTTGACAAGACTTCCCTGAAACAAACCCATGCTTCCCCACATCCTGGAGGCCATTGTCCTCCAGGTACGACACCAGTCTTTCCTTTAGTATCATTTCCATGAGTTTGCACACTATGGAGGTGAGACTTATTGGATAATAATTACCTGGTTCATCCCTTGGCCCATTCTTGTGTGATGGTACTACATGTACCATCTTCCAGTCCAGTAGCACACATCCTGACTCCAGTGAGGTGCTGTACAGATCCACCAGTGGCTCCGCCAACACCTTTGCCATCTCCCTCAGCACCCTGGGGTGATACCGTCCAGCTCTGGTGCCTTGTCTAACCCTCCTGTGTGTTTTGGGTCCAAGCAACTACCAGTCTCGAGTCCTGAGGTCAAATATGAACCCTTTTTCGCTAGCATGCCCAGGGAACCGGTCCAAATATCACACCCTCTTTGGGGAAAGCAGTGCAGTACTTAACCCAGCGGGCACACAACCTGGTTCACAATCCCCCTTTTTGACTCAGTTGGGACCTAGGTATTTCCTTGCCTTGCTGCATATGGTGACGCTCTATAAACACTTTAACAATTATGTCAGAATGATCAACACTGTCCCAGCAATCACACTCAAAATGAGAAAATGGCTCAGGCAGGATTGCAAGGAAAACAGAGTTTACTAGAATTAAAAATAGTAAATAAAATACAAAACACAGAACATGTAACATTAATGGAACGGTCAGAAAATAATGGAAATTTCAAAACAAAATGTCTTGTAACTGATTTTACTAGTTCTAACTCAGTTTTCAGTTCTGTGTTACCTATTCTTGTCAGAAGTGCATCTTAAGTCCAGAAAACAAGTGTCTTAGTTCTTTCCAAGTTGGAACAAGTGTGTGTTCTTTCAGGAAGTCCAAAGTAGAAGAATATAATTATCTTATTTCGAGTATGAGCTCCTGCAGCAGGCTACACCATAAGGACTATGCCGCCAGGCACTAGGACTCCATGGAAAACTTCTAGCCATCAGTACCCAGCTGGGGCCCACCCCTTACGTCGGTCCGCCCACCGTCACCCTCTGTATAAAGGGGGCGGTCCCCAGCCCCACCTCAGTTCTTTTCCCACCATTGACCTGTGCGCTTTGGCTCCTCAGACGCCTCGTTGCATCTGTCGACTGCCATTTTCTTCTGTCAGAAGTACCCGTTTTTTTCTTCCTTTTTTCTGCAAAAGTATCGATATCACGCTAGTTTATGTCATCTCCGTCTTCTTTAACTTCACAACGGAAATCCAAGTGTCCGTGCGGGCGGCAGATTCCTTCTAAAGTCTCGGTGCCTCTTCTGTTTGGGGCCTGATCACGATGTTCAAGCCTGCCTGGACTGCGACAAGTTCAGCCAGCGAACCTGGACCCACTGCCGCAAGACTCTCCAGGCCTACATCATGGAGCAGCAGCTCGCCGCCCTTTAATGCCCGTCGAAGACCAGCTCCTCAGCTTCCCGGTCGCCGACTTCCCACAGGGAGAAACACTCAGGAGGGAAGCACCAACAGCAGGATAAGGAGCACAGTAGGTCGGAGTCCAGATCTAAGTCTCCTTATAGGGAGAAGCATTCTAGTTCGTGCTCTGGAGAGAGAGTGGACTCAGCCCCTCTGTCAGGCCTAACTTCCTCCAGCCTGCCGTTGATGAAGGCTCCCATCCTTACCCTCTCAGCAGGCGGCAGCTCTTCGGGGCAAGGACCTTCGGGTCCATTCCTCAGCCTTAGGCCCTTCTAGCAATCCTCAGGGCCCAAGACGGGACCTCAGCTGATAAGGTTCAGGCATCTTCGTCCTCCAGCTCGTCGTCTGCCTCAGACGACGGACACAAATGCAGGGAGCATTCCTGGTCTAGGGAATGCTCTCCCAGGGACAAGTTGTTGACTGAGAGAAATCTAAGACTCCGACGCATGTTCTGGACGAATGGTCTTCTGACAAACGGAAGGACCAGCAGCAGACGCCACAGAGCAAGGCATCAAGCACCAAGACATCCGCCACGACCATTACAAGTCGGACGCCTGTGGAGTAGCCACCTCAGAAGCCGATGTCGGCTCCGACCATTCAGCAGCCTGACGACAGGCCACCTGTCGACAAATCGCCAGATCAAACCCCCTCGGTACCAAACGACCTGACGTCAGAGGATCCGATGACAGGCGACCAGATGACAGACTGTGCTACTCCACTGAGTCCTCATGTACACCAGGATGAGACTCCAGTACCAAGCAACCCTAACGTTACTCCCGCAGAACCTAGTGGTGCGCCACCACAGCAGGTGTCGGCCGCCTGGAGGACATTGGGAAACTCTTCACTTTGGTGGAACACGGTAAAGGAAGATTTATTAAAAAAGGATGACCTCCCTCCTCCACTGCCTCTGCAACCCCCTACATCGGTCCTGGACATAGCACCAGTCCCAGACTCCCGGCCACAGTCTCCGCACACACCCAGGAGCCCGACTCCAAAAAGATCAGACTCTGAGCATACCAGGTTTAGGGGCAGACTCCACCACTACTCCTCCTCCTCCAGGTCATTGGCTTCTGATGACAGGAGCAGTCGCCAGTGTGGACGTAAAAGCTCAAGGTCAGCCTCATCTGCCTTCTCCAGAAGCTGCCCTCATTCCTCAGACTCCTCTTACAGAGGTTACTCTCCTGAGCCAGAGGGCCCCTGCAACTCACCCAGGTCTCCACCCCCCCCCAGATGACCAAACTTTCATGGATGTAATGCGCCCCATCCAATTCCTAAATCAATGGGACACAGAGGAATTGAACCCGGGGAGGAAGAGGCTTCATACCTTTTTGGGAATGAGTGACCCGAGACCCTTAGTCATTCCCCCTCTGGTCCCTCCTTTTCAGGACTTAACCAGGCTGGCATGGGACCACCCTTCCTCATTTTCAGCTGTCCCTAAGAAGGCAGATACATTGTACAAGCCTCCCAAGGCAGAGCCCTTTTTAGGAGAAAATCTGAGGGCAGATTCCATGGTCCTGACCGCAGCTCCACGGCAGGACAAAACAACCTAAACATATTATCTCACAGCCTCCCGACAAGGAATCTAAGAAATTAGACCAGTTCGGTAGGAGAGTCTATGCGTTTTCCACTGGCTCCATTCGGTCCCTACATTTTTTTGGCCCATATGTGCTATATCAGAAATCTTTATGGAAGAAAGCCATTGAGTTGGCCCAAAAGCAGCCAGATAACCCATCATGCACTGAGCATTTGGACGTTCTTCAGTGGTCTGGACGTAGGAAAACACGTATTGAGGGCATCCTATGACTCAGTGGACATAGCAGCGGCCACTGGGGTGTGTCTCCGTCGCCACTCCTGGCTGAGAGTATCTGGCTTTCTGCAAGATCTCTAGGATTCTATCCTAAATGCCCCATTCCATGGGTCTGCCCTTTTCAGAGAGGAGGTACAAAAGATAATAACAGAACTGCAAGACTCGGGCAAAGCGGTCCAGTCCATTCACCACATGTACTAGTCGGAACCTCAGCAACCTAAGCGCAAGCCCTTTTGGCACCAAGGTGCCAACTGGCAGAAAAACCAACAGCCCCAAGGCCCTTTCAAAAGAAAGGCTCCCTCACAACCAGCATGGAACAGCGGACCTAGGAATCCAAAATCCTCCCAACCTGCCCTGCCCACCCCCAGGGCACACACGCATGACTTCCTACCAGCCCCCCCTTCTCCGGCAGAGTCGATGGGTGAAGCAGTAGGGTATCTGTTCTCCCTCTACCTAGACAGGTGGACCAAAATCACAACAGATTTATGGGTGCAGGACATTATCGAGAAGGGTTACACGCCGGAGTTTACCGAAGTTCCTCCGGACAAACCTCCAGTCCCCTCTTGATACCCTCCCACCTATATAGCCCTCATCAGAGAAGAAATCCAGACCTTGTTGTCAAAAAGAGTGATAGAGCCTGTTCCTCCATCCCAATTAGGAACCGGGTATTACTCCCATTTCTTCTTGGTCCCCAAGAAGACGAGGGACTTAAGACCCATATTGGACTTGAGTCACTTGAACCAGTACATCGAATAAAAAAGGTTCAGAATGGTAACCTTACTAGGGCTGATACCTATGCTGTGCCAAAGGGACTGGCTATGCTCTCTGGACATGCAAGATGCATACTTGCACATACCGGTGTTTCCAGCTCACAAGAGGTATCTTCGGTTCACCTTTCAAGGGAACCATTACCAATTTCGGGCTTTGTTTTTCGGTCTCTCCTTGGCTCTGCGGGTGTTCACCAAATGCCTAGCAGTAGTGGCAGCTGCTCTTCGCAGACAGGGTCATTTTGCCTACCCTTATCTAGGTGACTGGCTCCTAACTGCCACCACCAGGTTGCAGTTAGTCCACACCCTCTCAGACAGTTTTCAGATCTTCCAGCATCTGGGAATAACAATCAGTCTCCCAGAGTCCTGTCCTTGGCCCTGCCAGCATCTACAGTACATAGGGGCCATCCTGGATACACAGCAGGGAAGAGCCTTTCTCCCACCCGAGACCAGGCCTCCAGAGTTGCTTCAGCCAATCTAGTCACATTATGAACCATGTTACAGCTCCTAGGACACATGGCTGTGGCCATACCCACAATACTACTGGCACGCTTGCATATGAGAGTCCCTCAGTGGAACCCAAGGGTGCAATGGGACCAGACATCTGACAATCTCGAGCACCCAATAAGGGTATCGAGGGCTGTCCAGCAAACGCTGTCATGGTGGCTGACTTGGCCCAAATTGGATTTGGGAGTTCCATTCCAAACAGACTCACTGAGCCAGATCCTCACCACGGATGCATCGAGTCTAGGATGGGGAACTCATTTTCAGAATCACTTTACTCTGGGCACATTGTCAGACATAGAAGTGTCCCTGCACATCAACGTCTTGGAGATGAGAGTGATTCTGTATGCCATGCAGGCTTTTCAGACTCACCTATCCCAGGGTCTCCTGCTTCTCCAGACTGACAATATGTTTGTGGTCTTTTATATCAACAAGGAGGGAGGGAGGGATGCACTCCTACGCTCTGTGCAGAGAAGCCATGAGAGTGTGGTACTGGGCCCTAGAACACAGACTCACACTGACAGCGGTTCATGTTCCAGGAGTCCAAAACGTCCTGGCAGACGAGCTCAGCCGCTCATGATCCAGAAACTACAAGTGGGAGCTGCTTCAAGAAGTGGTGGACGACCTTTTGGAAAGATGGGGATGTCCAGAGCTGGACCTCTTCTCGTCCCTGTGCAGTGCAAAACTGCCCAATTTCTGCTCGCTAGATCCCAGCCATGGTGTTTCTGGTGAGACGCATTGTCCCTCTGCTGGACAGGGAGGTTCCTGTACGCCTTCCCTCCCTTTCCTCTTCTACAGAGTGTATTACTCAAACTACAGACTGATCATGCCACAATGATCCTGGTAGCTCCTTTCTGGCCATGTCAGATATGGTTCCCTCTTTTACAACAGTTAGCAGTGGAACCTCCATTTCAGCTACCAGTTTTACCCAACTTGCTATCTCAAGACATGGGAACATTAGTCGACCCGGACCTTTGGTCCCTACACCTTCAAGCATGGCTCCTGCAGACTTGGCAATCTCCAGGCATGGAGTTTCACAAAGGGTGGCAGAGGTCCTAGTACAAGAAAGAAAACCTTCTACAAGTTCCACGTATGCTATGAAATGGAAACGTTTCTGCATCTGGGCAGCTGCACGTTCCCTGGACCCACTGTGCTGCTCGGTGAAGTTGGTCCTGGAATACCTCCTATTGCTTTTCGATGCGGGTTTGCGATACTCTTCCCATAAAGGTGCATCTCTGTGCCATTTCTGCTTATCACGCACCTGTAGAGGGTAGGAATATTGCTCAACTGGACCTTGCCCATACATTCCTTCGGGGCATGCTTCATATGAAGCCTCCCATTAGGGATCCTGCCCCCCCATGAGACCTCCTTTTTATTCTAGAGAAATTGACATTACCTCCCTTTGGATCAGCCAAGGATTGTGACCTGTGTTTTATCTCTTGGAAAACATTATTTTTAGTTGCCATCACTTCAGCTCGAAGGGTTTCTGAGTTGCAAGCTTTGATGTGTAAAGAATCTTATTTAATTTTTCACAGGGACCGGGTGTCTCTGCGCACTAATCCTAAGTTTCTTCTAAAGGTGGTGTCTGAGTTAACTTTGAATCAAGACACCTCCCTTCCAGTTTATTATCCAAAATATTCGAATCGGGGGAGGTCCTCCTTCACACTCTAGATGTACACAGGATCTTCCGTTACTATTTAAGCAGTACAAAATCGATGTGGCAATCGGATCAGTTATCTGTGTCTTTTGCCCCCAGGGTTTGGGGGAAACCATTCGCAAGGCAAACCATGTCCAAATGGTTGACAGATTGTATTACCTTCATCTACAACAAGTACGAGAAACCCTTATTGGGACCGGTTAAGGGACATTCAGTGAGGGGGATGGCTGCATCATTTGCAGCCATGAAAAATGTTTCAACGGCAGACATGTGCATTGCTGCAACATGGAATTCTGTGCATACTTTTGTTAGGCACTGCACCCTGGATATTGATTTCAGAAAGAGAGCAGGATTCGGACCTTGCTGTGCCCCAAGGCCTAATTTCCTAAATAATTAAATTCAGTAATTCAGGAGTTTATACCCCTGCCTTCCTTTTTTCTTCCCTTTGGGGACAGTGCTTGGGACTCTGTTTTTATGGTGTAGCTTGCTGCAGGAGCTCATACTTGAAGTAAAATAGTACAGTTACGTAAAAACTTACTGTACCAGTAGATCTTTGAGAAGCGCTCCTGCAGCAGGCGCTATTTTCCCTCCTTCCATCCCCCTATTATATTTCTTCCTTTTTGATTTGTTTCGGCACCTGTCTCGGATCTCTCCTGCTAAGTAACCTTCGGGTCTGTGGCGGGTGAACTGAGGTGGGGCTGGGGACCACCCCCTTTATACAGAGGGTGACATCGGTGGGCAGACCAACGTAGGGGGTGGGTCCTAGAGCCTGTCGGCATAGTCCTTATGGTTTAGCCTGCTGCAGGAGCTCTTCTTGAAGATTTACTGTTACGGTAAGTTCTTACGTAACTGTACTTTCCCTCAGCAACTTGACAATGTCAGGGGCCAAAAGGGTCCCACCCAACTTATGAGGTCCCACTCATTCCTGCATACTGAAATAGCTGCATGCCACTGCACACTGCTGAACATTCCAATTAAAAAAATATATATATGTACTTTTTAATTAGTGAGCCACAGAGCATGAATTATGACAGGACAGAATATCCCTTTGATCTCTCGGAACAACATCCTGCAAAACACCTCTCTTAGCTATGAGGATTTCGACAGATAGAAATGGCTTCCCTTCTGATGTCGTAAAATATAACTTTATGACCAGTTTCCTAGGTTCAGAGCAGTGGTTGTTTTACAACCTGTTACAGCCTGGTACATAGCTGCTAACACAGGCTTCTGACAAGTAGGTGTCAAAAGGAAGCTCTTAATTAGTTTATCCACGGGGTCAGTAAGGGGGCAGATCCTTCTTTCCTCTTTTAAAATCCCATGTTCCATGAGGCTTTGCTGTTTGGCCTGTTTCCTAAGCAGAAGTCTAAAACATATATTTATATCAAAATTATGTGCACATAACTAGTAGACGGTTATCACATTACATTGTGGACCAGGGGATCCCCTAGGCTGGGGTGTTTGGAGTCCTAGTGCTAGCTCTACCTCCATTGCTGCTCTCTGCCCTCCCACAGAGCTCTTCACCTGCTGTAAGAAGATGGTAGGGAATGGCTGGAAGGGGTGAAGTCCTTTGCAGGCCAGCTGTGCACAAAAGAGGTGCCAGCTGGGCAGCATCATGCACTGAGCCCTAAAACTACAGCCATCTCCTGTGCATTGATATCCTGTACCACTATGGTAAATAAAGAAATGATGTCTTATTGACAAGTAGTTCGGCTACATATTAAAGGCATGCAGTACAGCACAGTGCCTGAAGGGAATGTTTTTATAGTGTGGGTCCTTTAAATATGTACTGCAAACTCCAAAATGCACAACTTGTCTATGCGTTGGCAACTAACAAAGGTGCCACGTAGTGCACTGGCAGTAAATGGTGAGAGTTGATCTGCAGTGTCATTTGATGTGACAGGCTCTGTACTTGCTGTGAAGGTGAAAGGTTGTACACTGGCAGTTATGAGAGTTACTTTACAGAGTGGCAGATGACGTAGCAGACTGTCATCTGGTGGGATTCTTTTCCCACACAAGATCGTGACGTGTCATCTGGAAGTTGAATATAATGAAAGGAAGAAAAGCGTGTGAATGAGTCATTGCCTGGTGTGAGATCTTACTGTTGCCAGTTATTTCAAAACACTGTCAAATAACATATATTTTTACCAGAAATTTTCATGTGGCTTTTAAAAATTTGATATGACCAAGTTGTTTATGGCCACTGTGTATTTAATTTTATTTTGTGAGGGGGCGGTGGAGGAATAGCATTCCATTGAAACCGAGTTTGTACAAAGGTATAGATTCAGCCGCTATCAAAATGCCTCAGCACTAACTCTGATTATGGGTAACTAGTAATGCTGCTTTTCTGTTGCCAAATATATTTTACCATTTAAGGGATAATGTTGTTCTGGCTGTTGTGATTTAGGTTGATTTTAATTAATATTTAAACAACGTAATTAGAGACTACCCGATGTCTCCATGACGCATTGCATTTCTGTTCCTGGGACCTGCATTTGGGAGCGAACTCTAGGAACTGGGATCTGAGTGATCGGGGCTGGGGAGTGCTGCAGAGCACAGTGTGAGCTAGCATGGAGGAGAGCGATGTGGTCCACCAGTATAGCAGCTCCTCACAGCGGACTAGGGAGCTGCTCCCTTGCAACAAGTGGCATGTACACAAGTGTGTTGCATCACATAAGGTCTTCAGAAGCAAGAGGCTGACATTGGGTAGGGAGGAAAAGAGGGAGAAAAACTTCAGTGATGCCAGGATGACCTCCAGTGGTGTTCTTATGCCCTGCTTTATGGAAACACACTGGTGCAAGTGATGCAGTTAGGGGATGTCCGGGCTAGGTGTGCCACCGCAGGGGTGCATCCCCAAGTCTAAGGTGTGGGTAGGCACCATTGAATGAGATTGA
Organism: Neoceratodus forsteri; assembly: GCA_016271365.2. Taxonomy (NCBI): domain Eukaryota; kingdom Metazoa; phylum Chordata; order Ceratodontiformes; family Ceratodontidae; genus Neoceratodus; species Neoceratodus forsteri. The sequence continues at coordinate 768,461,202 of CM057451.1, forward strand.
GGAGAAAAAGATGTAAAGTGTTATAAAGTACAAAACTGTGTTGTTTACTTTTAAAGTAAAACAGTTACAATTTACTTACTGCAGTTAGATTGCTGAACAGGAACCATCAGCCAAACACTCTGAGCTATTCCATTTGAGCTTTATTAATGACACTTTGGACACATTTGGGGCTGGCAGTATAGCCTAGAAGTTAGAGTAACAAGCTGTAAATGAGCTTGGTACATCCAGCAGACAGACCTGGGTTTGATTATCAAAACCTCCACTTGCATACTGTGTGATTCTGAGCAAGTCACTTAACCTCCCCAGTGCTCTTGGGTCACCCCTGAAAACAGGCACCTGTGCCTAGTGGGCCTTACCTGATTACCAAAGAATAAAATAAATAAAAAAATAAATAAATAACACCGTCCCACATAGAAGGCTGATTAACAAGATGGGTAGTCTGGGCAGGGGAGACAAGGTGGTGAACTGGGTTAGGAACTGGTTAACAGATGGGAGACAGAGGGTGGTGGTAAATGAGGTACAATCTTGGGGGGGGGGGTGACCAGTAGGGTACCACAGGGATCAGTACTAGTACCAGTCTTGTTCAATGTCTTCGTTAGTGACATTGCAGAGGGACCGGAAGGAAAGGTCTGCCTGTTTGTAGATGACACCAAGATCTGCAACAGGTTGGATATTCCAGAAGGGGTGCAGAAAATGAAGAGGGACCTGGAGAAGCTTGAAAGTTGGTTGGAGATGTGGCAACTGAGGTTTAATGTAAAGAAGAGCAAAATAATGCACCTGGTAGAGAAAACCCTGGGGAGGGCTACAGGTTGGGGGTGGGGAGGAGCTGACTGTCACCAAAGAGGAAAGGGACCTAGGGGTTATCATCTCTGATGACCTTAAGGTATCAAAGCAGTGTACAAAGGTGGCAAGAAGGGCCAGTGTTGTGCTGGGGTGCATAGGCAGGGGTATCACTAGCAGGAGGCAGGCGGTGGTGAAGCCATTGTATAAAACCTGGGTAAGGCCTCACCTGCAGTACTGTGTGCAGTTCTGGAGACCACACCTGCGCAAGGACATAGATAAAGTGAAGGGCAACAAAGGTGGTGCAGGGCTTACACCACAAAACACATGAGGAGAGACTAAGGGACCTCAATATGTACATACTGGAGGAGAGGAGACGGGGGTGGGGTGGATATGATTGAAATGTTCAAGTACCTCAAGGGCATAAATAAAGTGCGGGTGGGGGAACTTTTCCAGTGTAGAAGAAGGGCAACTAAAATGGTACAGGGTCTGCACCAGAAGACATACGAAGAGACTAAAGAAGCTTAATATGTATACCCTTGAGGAAAAGAGGGAGAGGGGGGACATGATAGAAACTTTCAAGTACCTCAAGGGACTCAACAAAGTCCGAGAGGGTAGCATCTTTCAGAAAAAGAGATGTGCAAAAACAAGGGGACAGAATTTGAAGGTAGAGGGGTTGACGGCTCAGGGGCAATGTGATGAAGTATTTTATCACAGAGATGGTGGTGGACGCGTGGAACAGTCTTCCTGAGGCAGTAGTGGGATCAAAAACGGGGAATTCAAGAATGCATGGGACAGACATAAGGCAGTTCTGGTGGGGGATAGGAAGAAGTAGGTTGTTGGTTAATTAGGATCTGCAGCTTATCTAGTAGGTAGAGAAATGGGAAGACTGTGTGGGCCAAGCGGTCCTTATCTGATGTCGATCTGTGTTTCATGGACTTACCAGTTACCCACCACTTGCACAGGACCCCAGTTGTGCGGTGCCTGCGGGGGAGGTACAGAGCAGGCCAAAGCATTTTTTTCCAGTGTTTCTAGGGACATGGATATGTTGTTCAATCCACACTGTCTAGCAGGTTCCTTGCCGCTTTAAATCTTGCCGGAAGGTCTTCAAGCTGGCTTCTCCCACCCACCCGGGTGGTAAAACTCTCGGCTTTGCCCCATGACCCCAGATCTTCCTTACCACTTGGAAGCTCAGGTTCCCTCCTTAACGCTCTGTGTGTAGACTGGATCCTATTTCTTCGGTTTGCCCAAAACTTATTTTAAAATTTTCAAGACTTCGGTCAAGTTTCTCCCTCGCGGCTGTGATGGACAAATCGACTCCCGGGTTTCGGCGGTGCCCTTGTGGGCAGAAAATGTCCAGGACGGACCCGCACTCCACGTGAGTCTACTGCCTCGGCCTAGAACATAACCCACAGGCCTGCGAGTTATGCCGTTAGTTTTCGGCCAACGTCCTGGAAGACCGCGCTGCTCGGTTACAGCTTGGGCGCTCCGAGAAGCACTACCAGCCAGTGAAGTCGAAGGAGGCCCATTGGGTGGCTACCGCGGCGGCTGGCTCGGCTGAGCAACTCGAGCAGATGATCGCCCTCGAGGAAGAGGCGGCACAGGCCGCATCATCCTCTTCCTCGGTCACGGCATTTATCCCGCTCTCTTTGGGTACCTCATATTCAGCTTCTTTCAATAAGCTTTGCCAGTCCCTTTCCACGAAGGGAGAGGGGCCATCGGGACATCCCTCTCTGTCCAGAAAGAAGGACCCAAAAGGTAAGTCCCATCGTCTGCGTTCATGGGAGTGGGAGAGGTCTCCTTCCCCGGACAGTCGACACTCTACTCCGGTCGAGGTTGCGGCTAAGGCTGCTGGCTTCACGGTGTCCCTGTCAGGTCAGCCGGCTGAGACACCTGTCGACGCGGTCGAGATTTTTCTCGACCCGTTGGACGGGCTGTCGACTGGTGAAGCTGACAACCCTTCTTCACCAGTTCCCCTGGTGGAGACCGAGGACTTGCCTGCGCCTCCGGTGCCACAGTCCCCAGTTAAGGCTTCCGAGCCAAGGGAGGAGCAGTTTTCCCCCGCCCCTTCCCAGAACCGTCCTCGGAAACACTGAGGATCTTGATCTCGGACATCGTCTCGGTCCAGCCGATCCCGCCATCGGCGGTCTTTGTCTAGGCACCGAAGTAAGTGGCACCGCCGCTCGTCCTCGTCTTCCTCCTCGGAAAAGGAGAGGCTTCAGCGCAAATGCGCCGACGCCACGAGGACCTGATGTGGCAGCAGTTACTTCGTCCGGGGAAGCCAACGCCGTCGCCTTCCCCGGCCATCAAGTGGCTGTCACCCGAGCGGCCAAAACAACCCCTCACTGTAGCTGAGGTGCCCAAGCCTGGGCCGGTTGTTCAGCCGAAACTAGCTGCCCCACCGATTGTGGTGGAACCTCCGCCTCCACAACCAAAATCAGGGGCGCCGACCAAGGACTCCCGGTCGGGTCAGGGCCTGCCCCACAGGTTGTCGGTCACCCTCACTCCCGACCGTCCTCGGCAGGTGGAGGGTGGCTCAGGCCCCAGGCAGCGCTTCGCGGACTCCTTGGAGTCCGATGACTACTCCTCCCTGTTCTCCAGGCCCATTGACCTGGAGTCCTCCGGGGTCCAGTCGATGGACGAAAGCCCATCGTCCTTCATGGGTTTGCTTCGGCTCATCTCGGAGTCCACCGGGATGCAGCTCGAGCCCGTATCCGAGTGGGCCAAGTATCCCCTGATGGAGATACTGGACCGAGGGGATTCACCCACGGAGGCCTTTCCAGTGGCTGAAGCCATTGTTGGCCCAGCCTTGGAGCTCTGGCAGCGGCCTGCTTCCTGTCCTGCGCCTTCGACCAGGATGGCCAGGAAGTATGCGGTCCCTACTGGCTCTTTGCCCGGTTTTCGGAACACCCCTCTGCCGAGGGGTTGGTCACCGACAGCATTTTCCGGCGTTCCGGGAATGCAAGGGATGTGTTCAAGCCCCCCCCAAACAAGGAGTCCAAAAAGCTGGACTATGCCGGGCGCAAGGTGTACGCTGCATCCTCCCTTGGCCTCCGCCAGGCCAGCTCGGCCGTGCTGATGGCACACTTCTTCCACACCCTCGTGGGCTCCCTGGATGAGGTGATCCCTCATCTCCCGGCTGACCTGCAGACCACGGTCCGGTAGGGCGGTGGCTAAACAGCAGCTCCAAACGGCTCTGGACATTGGAGACTCCTGTGCCAGATCAGTGACAGCCGTGGTGGCCATGTGCTGTAGGGCATGGCTGAGGATATCCACCTTCATGGCGGATACCCAGCACAAACTTGTGGATGTCCTCTTCCTGGGGACCGACCTCTTCGGCCCTGGAGTGGAAGGTCACCTCCAGCGGATCGAAAAGTCCAGTGCCACTCTGGACTCTGTCACCTCCGCCCAGAAGGACAAAGGCCGCTGACAGCAGCAGCACAAGTCCTTTCGTCCTTCTGCGGCACGTCCAGCCCAACAGCACCAACACCAGGGCCAGCAGGCTCGGCTGGCATCCCAAACCTAAGCCTGCGGCTCCACTCCAACAGGAAGCAGGGAGGTAAGGCCCAGGATGTCCTTGGCCGGTCCCTCCTCTAAGCCTCCCAGTGACAGGTTGAGGGTGCTCCCAGCCTTGTCCTCCCCTGAGTTCCCCGTGGAGAATGGCTCCGCCACTTCCTTTCCACTGGTCCGTTATCACCATGGACCATTGGATGTTGGAGGTGGTAGGAAAGGGCCTGCCCCTGGAGTTTGAGCAGGCCCGGCCCTTCCGAGCCATCGCCCCTCGGGGGGGCTACGGGGTCCACAGCTTCTTTGTTGGCTCGCCAGGCCGATGTCGCCCTGCTCCTCGAAAAAGAGGTGATTAGGAAGGTGGCGGATCCTCCTCCAGACCCGGGGTTTGTGTGCAGGTACTTCCTGGTCCCAAAACGGATGGGGGGCTAGCGCCCCATCCTAGACCTGCATGACCTGAACAGGTTTGTAAGGTCTCGGACCTTCAGGATGGTTACTCTGGCTCAGATAATCCCATCCCTGGAACGAGGCGTGTGGTTCTGTTCTCTGGACCTTCAGGATGCGTTTTTTCACTTCCCAATCCGTCCGTCCCACCCGAGATTCCTCCGCTTCAGGGCAGAGGGATCCTTCTACGAGTTCCGGGCCATGCCATTCGGCCTTTCCCTAGCTCCCTGGGTCTTCACTAAATGCATGGCAGTGGTGACAGCATTCCTGCAGCGCCGAAGGGTCCGGCTGTACCCCTACTTGGACAACTGGCTGATTGCAGCCCCCTCCAGAGTGGAGGTGGAGCGGTCCAGAGATCTGGCCCTCCAGGTTTGCTCTCAGGTTGGCCTCCTCGTCAATGAGGCCAAGTCGGAACTCATGCCCAAGCAGGTGATACAATTCATCGGGGCAGAGCTCGACTCTGTACGAGCCAGAGCACGGCTCCCGGCGGACAGGGCCGAGGTTCTTTCCTCCTTTGCCCAGTCATTTCAGGTTGGGCAATTGCGCCCTGCCCAGGACTTCCTGTGCCTCCTTGGCCTCATGGCGGCCTGCACCAGCATGGCCCGTTGGTACATGCGTCCCCTTCAATGGGGGCTGGCCAGTCAGTGGTCACAGCACTTCGATTCTCTGGATCAGCTAGTGACAGTGACCCAGGGGATGTGGAACGCTCTCCAGTGGTGGACCGTTCCAGCACATCTGCAGGAGGGCATCCCATTTGTCCGCCCAGCTGTGATCGTCTCTATTGACCAGTGCCTCTCTGATGGGTTGGGGTGCCCATCTGGGGAGCCTAAGCCTACGGCCTCCTGGTCCCCTCGGAGTCAATGCCACATCAACCTGCTGGAGCTTTGAGGCGGTTCATCCAGCCCTCACGCCTTGCTCCATTTCTCACGGGGTCAAGTGGTTCATGTCCAGACGGACAATACCACGACCATGTACTACCTAAACCGCCAGGGTGGGACGTGCTCTCGGCCTTTGTGCAGGGAAGCTCTCCGCATTTGGTCACTTGTGCGCAGCCTGGAAGCGGCTCTTCTTGCCATCCATGTGGCAGGAGCCTCCAATACCCTGGCCGATGCCCTAAGCCGGATAGGGGCCGCATCCCACGAGTGGTCTCTCCTGCTGGAGGTAGAACAAGATCTGTTCTCTCACTGGGGCATGCCTCAGGTGGACCTGTTTGCCTCCAGGGAGAATGCGAAGCTGAGACTGTTTCATGCCGGCCCCCCTCAGCAGGGCTCGCTGCAGGGGGATGCCTTCTCGAGGCCGTGAACCCCGGGCCTCTTCTACGCCTTTCCCCTATTTCCCTTGATCCACAAGGTGCTTCTCAAGGCGAGGAGGGACAAGGCGCAGGTTATTCTGGTAGTCCCAGACCGGCCTCGTCAGTTCTGGTATCCAGATCTCCTCAGTCTCGGCTCCAGGCTCCCGAGGCGGCTTCCAGCCCACCCGGACCTGATCTCAATCAATCAGGGGAAGGTATTCCATCCGGACCTTCAATCCCTGCACCTGACGGCCTGGTTCCTGAGCAGCTAGAGTTCCAGGCCTTGGGTCTTTCCGATAAGGTCCTCAACATCGTTGAGGCGTCCCATAGGAGTCGACCAGAAAATTCTCGCCTTCAAATGGAAGAGATTCTCCATTTGGTGTCAGGGCAAGGGCCTGGACCCTTCCTCCTGTTCCTGGCAAGCATTCTGGACTACCTGTGGTCCCTTTCTCAGCAAGGGCTTGGTCGGCGACCATTAAGGTGCACCTGGCAGCCATCTCTGCTTACAGGCGCGGGCGGGAAGCAGTAGGTGGACGCAGGAGGAAGAGTGTTGAGTGCTTTTTCAAAGGCCTTGATCACATATCCCTCGATACGAGACCTCCACCTCTGTGGGATCTATTGCTGGTATTGGCTAAGCTCATGGGCAAGCCATTTGAACCGATGCACAGGTGTGACATCTCTCACCTGTCGTGGAAGACCGCCTTCTTGGTGGCTATCACGTCAGCCAGAAGGATGGGAGAGCTCCAGGTGCTTTCCATAGAGTCTCCCTATCTGGTCTTCCACAGGGACAAGGTTGCCCTGCGCCCCCACCCGAAATTCCTTCCGAAGGTGGTGTCGGAGTTTCACCTTAACCAGGTGTTGACTCTGCCGGTGTTCTACCCCAGTCACACTCGGAGGTCGAATATAGGCTCCATACTTTGGACCCTAGAAGACGCTTTGCTTACTACAAGGGCGCATGGCTGAAGTTCGGGAGAGGTTCGCCAGCTGTTTGTCACCTACGCTGAAGCCGCACCTGGCAGACCTGCAGCCAAGCGGACGATAGGCAGGTGGGTCACCTCCTGCATAGATCTCTGCTATAGGTTGGCGGGCATGGAGCCTTCCAGAGGGATAAGAGCTCATTCTACCCGCCATACCGCTGCATCAGTGGCTGCTTCCAGGGACGTCCCTATCCAGGAAATCTGCAGGGCTGCTACCTGGAAGTCAGCACACACCTTCATTACCCAGTACCACATCGACCTTGAGTCACGCCGGGATGCTGGTTTTGGGGCCTGGGTTCTCCAGTCCTTATTTCCCAAGTAAGTATCGAGAAGCGCTGCCCCTCCCTCCCGGAGAACTGCTAGGAGTCTGCCAGACAGTGTGGATTGAACAACATATCCATGTCCCTAGAAATACAGGTTACTCACCTGTAACAGGAGTTATAGGAATGGTATATGTTGTTCATCCACATGACCCAGCAGACCTCCCCGACTTAGGCGCACAGCCTGGCTTCCAGCGGGCTAGATCTGGCGTCATGGGGCGGAGCCGAGAGTTTTACCACTCGGGTGGGTGGGAGGAGCCAGCTTGAAGACCTTTGGCAAGATTTAAAGTGGCAAGGAACCTGCCAGACAGTGTGGATGAACAACATATACCATTCCTAGAACTCCTGTTACAGGTGAGTAACCTGTATTTTCCTCCCTGAGGTTGTTTGTGTGCATTGACACATGTCAGCATTTGTATAAAGTCCTACCCCTTACTTCTGCTTTTGTCTGAATTTGCCAGGTGGCCTATGTGTGAATAGCAGCACCCCCCCTTTGAGGGAGGAGAGTTGTGCCTGGGACACTGAATTCACCTCCCCCGGCTGATCCCTCAGCTACCATTGCTCATTCCTGAACATTGGTTGCTGGCATTACTAGCAACAGTGCTGCTGCTGCTGCACCAGCCTGCCTGCCGCAATATTGTTCTTTAACCACTGAATCGCACTAGTTTCTTTAAATATTTACTGTTGCCCACAAAGAATTTCTGCACTAGCTTATTTTTGAATAATGATTTGTCTGTAATGGGCAAAGAGATTTTCTCAAGTAATGGAGTAAATACATCTTGACCTGTTGGCTCTTCTGGTACTGCTTTTTCTATCCTCAAAATAAAATCCTGTCTACGTTTTTTAGGCATACTTTGTCAATGTGTCTTTATAAAGACAGTACAATGTGTATTATCGTAGTCCCCGATAATGACTGACTTGGCACATTAGCCTGGGATCTTTTTTATCTTTCCAAATCTTGACCCGTTTACCTTGGATGATGCAGAAACCAGTTGTCCATTTCCTTCTGTATAGGATGGCTTAAGTGCATTGCCGCATTTTCTCTCTGGTCTCTTGTTTTATCCATATTTGCAGAGAACACTGACGCACAAGAATCCTGCCAATCAATCCAATTTCCTTCGTTGAGGAACTAACTAGGGAGGTGGATAAGGGCCATGCAGAGTATGTAATCTGGACTTCAGCAAGGCCTTTGACACTGTAATCGTATGGAAAACCCATGCAGAAGTAGCTTAATATGGAGTCCACAGTGTGTACAGGAACTGAATGGCAATTCTGGCGGACAGGTGGGAAGCGGAGGTTGTCACCATTCAGTGTGGAGGGATGTGCCAAGTGGAGTATCTCAGGGGTCAGTGCTGGTTCAGTTGTTCTTCAGTGTGTTTATTAATGACGTGGAGGAGAGTCTGATCAACTGCATGCCCTCTGGACTCATGTGAACATACCTTGTACAGGTGTTTGACAACTGCTGCTTGTATCTAATCCTTGTATACGTCATACTGTAGTCTAGCATTTCTTGGTCCCACATTGGGACTCTGCACCACAACTGTTACATTGTTATTGCTGTCTTTGCATCGGTATGTCTAATCTTGTACTATGTATTATAGCTACTGTGTTCACTACCACCTGTGCCATTGTGTTATGTCCTGGGTCATGCCTGAAAATAGTCCCTGGGATCAGTGCACTTACCCGGTTATTTATTTATTTAGATTTTGTTAACCAGGTAAGTACACTAGACAAAACATATGTCTATTTTCAGGTACGACCCGGGAGCGTACAGAAGAATAAAAGAACATACAGAGTACAAATTGAAGCAAGTAAGGCAGATACAGTGAAGTCAGGAGAAACATAACACACATAGTGGGATAGCTCAGATTACAGCAGTGGACACCATCAAATGTAAACATGTAACAGCACAGTTTCTAGAACAATATGCCTAGCAAAAAATATACAGAATATACACAGGTTACACAGGGCCACACCCAGTGTAAATTGACTTATTTATTATTTATGACTTATCAAAGTCATAAATAAAAATAAATAAAATAACTGGGTGCTGAAGTTTGTTGAGGACACTGAATTGGCAAGAAGAGTGGACACAGCAGAGCAATGGGACTGGCAAGGGATATTCAGGCTCAAGGAAGAAAACATCACAAGGGTTCACAATCTGAAGTTGAAAGGAAGTAGATTTAGAAGGGATGCGAAGAAGTACTTCTTTATGGAAAGGGTAGTGAATAGATGGAACCAGCTGTTACAGAAGCTGATTAAGGTAGAGATGGTAAATGCATTAAAACTTGGCTGGAACAGACGCATGGGACTGGGGAGTGAGGGGACTTAGAGAGTTGGGAAGGAAGAAAGAGGGGATAGCAGGAGTGGTGACTGACCAGAAGGGGAGAGACTTGGAAATCGGACAGTGTGAGTCAGTACTCACTAAATCAGTGGTCTTTGGCCCATCGCTGTCACATGGAACAGAAAGCATTGTGGGAAAAGCAATAAAATGTACAGGCATGGAAATCTTCAGGGGCCATAACCCAAGTAGGCAAATTTAGAAAAAAAAATTCTAACAGTGAACAAAAGAATGTGCTAGGGCTACACACAAAAATGAACACTATGCACAACATATTTCTTTGTAAATTTTGTAGTTCTCCTTTAATAGGCTATGTTCGAGGGACTCAAGAATGGCTTCATAATTAGTTGTGACTACTGTGTGCTTTAGTGTTGCTTGTTCTTAAGCCTAAGGACAAAGAACTGTTGATAAGCCTGTATGAAACAGGATTCAGGACTTGAGCAGTGTAGTAAACAGACTAGGTTTTCTTACTGTAGGAAAAACTGATTGGGTTGAGCACTCACCAAAAACCAAAGCTCTGTACTGGTAGCAGTGTTGTGATGCCTACCTTTCTGCCTTCACCCTCTTTTTACAGCTCCACTCTTGGATCATTAAGCCCCTGTCCTTATTCACCCCCACCCCGGACTTGTATATACTCCTGCTACTCCTTCCCACCCTAGTTCATTATTCACTCACCACATTTCTGCCCCATTGTACACATGTATATGGTTATGTATATTGTATTCCTGTTACTAAGTTGCATTTCTTTTGTTATGTTTTGATGTATTCCACTATAAAACTGTATTGTATTCTTGACCTGCTCAGGTCCATCTTGCAAATGAGTTCTCTCAATGGTGTTTCACCTGGTAAAATAAAGATTGATTGATGCTTTACACAGTTTTATAAAATGGGCAAAGGATTTCAAGCAATCTGATTGGTTGTTAGCCATGTGTAAGAAGTGTCTGACACATGACTAAAACTAGAAACCCCACCTGGAATACAGAGACCCATTTTACAAGGCAGTAAGCCACTCCTGGGATGTCGTTAGTAGATTGAAATTTAATCCAGGGACTGGACGCACTCGCCTGTAGCCTCGCAAGCCTCACTATGTCCTCTCAGCCATGCATTAGAACTGTCTAATGCAAACCACATTGTGTCTTATTGTTTATATGTTTGGGCACTTATGCTGGATGCCGTTATTATATTTGAAGAGTAAGAAATAACAATAATAAAAAAAAAAAAAGTCATCTTTGAGTGCTTCTCAGATTTACTGTTCTGCACTTTAGGAAATTTGTTCAGTTAGTCTCATTGGGAGTAGCAGCACCCTGATTAACATTGTCTTCTTTTACCCACGCTCTCTGGCAGCTGAGTACCTCCCCATTGCAACTTATTTGACATTTGAAAATCATTAGGGTCTCTTTGGGACAAATGGCAAACAAAGACTTCTGTTCCCCCTCACTAGAGTGGGTGCTTGTGCTAACATAGCCTGTGGTGTTACATCTGCGTAGAAACATCATAGAGTATGGTTCAAAGAAACAAGTAGCAGGCTAATCCTGCAATATCATTTTATTGGGGTGGGGGGACAAGAATAAAATACTCCTTTCCCTCCTTTCCCTCTCTCCTAAAGCTGGTCTCCGGGCTCATCTCTAGTGGGAAGTCCTTCCTGGAATCACATGACCGGCAGGAACGAAGATCTCAGCAGGACCACTAGATCCTCCCCTCCACTTCCCGAAGCCCTCGGTCTACTTCCTGCCTGCCACGAGGTAGGTTCTCAGCAGGGCCTGTATCGCAGGAGGACAGAACTGAAGACTTGAGACTGTGAGTTCATCTTTTTCCTTTTCGGGGGTCAGAGAGGACAGTCTAATAGCAATAGTCTGACAAATCCTGTGCCTCTCTCCATTTCGGAGTCTCCCAATCTCAGCCATGCATGCTGGACAGACTGGCTCCCTACCCTCTGTCCTGCACTAATTGGAGCTCGCGGCACTGCCCCCCCCTTCCAGGCAGCGGTAGAGGCACAAATTTTTGCATCCTTGTCAACAGCCCATCAGAGTCAGGCCCTCGACGCTGCTCCACCCTACCGTCTCGTAGACAGATCGAGGAATTGAACTTACTGCAGCATATATTAGTCGATGGCCACTTTAGACCAGGTCGTTGAAGGGGCACCTAGTCGACTAGCTCCCCACCACTCTCAGGCTCGTTGACTGATTTCTTGGCGCCATTTTACAGAATTGGGTCCCCGCGACAAACCAGCTCGTCGACGGCTGCCTCAGACCCATCAAAGCTCAGCGGGAGAGGGGGAAGAGTGAAGCTTATCAGTTCTCAGGGGGCCTAAAAGACACCGTCTCGAATCTCGCTATTCCTTCTCAGAGACCTAAAAGGACTCTGGGAAGCATATTAGAAAGGGCTAAAAGACTCTGTAGTGTGACTTCAAGCAAAGGCTCATCATGTCCTCTGCCAAATCTGACAAACCCCCCAAGGGGCAGAAAGTGCTACAATTGTAGGTCCCCCCCCACTAGTCACCTTTGTGGGCTTGCTCTGCTTAAAGTGTGACAGTGCCTCAGGTTCAAGGTTGGAGGAGGTCATGGAAACATTCACTCCAGAGTCTCAGGAGCAGGGGCTCGAGTGGAACTCCCCCTTCAGAGAGGCAGCATTCCTTGTCCAAAGACCTAGCCCCGGCTCTCATCTAAAAGCTTAACAGAGCATTTGCCCTAACCCCTCCTACTTTGACTTCTCCAGCAGTCCCCAGTAGGGGGTCCACGGAAGGCCATCTGCAAGTAGACCCCTCTCCATCATCAGACAAGGATGAACCACATTCCTCTCAATGCACTGGAGGAAGAGGTCAAGGTCCAGAAGCGGACCCAGGGATGCCCATAGGGGAAACGCCGACAGGACAGGTCCCCAGACCCAGAGGATTCCAGTTCCTCTTCAGCAGAGGAGGAGGAGGAACTGCCAGATGATGATTTGGACTCTGACAGCTCTCCCTCCAGGAATTTTCATCTGGACAACCTTGATTCCTTCATCAAGCAGGTGTCCAAGGAAATTCACCTGGGATCCCCCTCACCAGCCCTCCAACCCTCACAACCAGCCTTCAGACTTACTTTGTCTTCCAAGCCGGCAACGACATTTCCCATACCACCGGCCATAGAGGATCTTTTGAAAGAAGAGTGGCAAGGGCCAGAGCATTCTTACCCCGTTCCCTGCCACCTCACTTAGCTCCTAAAGTTCAACAAGAAGCTCTCTGAGAAGTGGCTAGACTGTCCCAAGAATTGATCCTATAGCCTCCAACCTTACCAAAATAACTGTTATCCCCGCAGAAGGGGGGGTGCAGTTCCTCCAGGATCCGGTGGATAGGAAGGTGGATGCATCACTTAAAAAGGCGTTCCAGCTACTGCATACTCACTCAAGGCCGCTACAGCCAATTTGTTTTCAGCCCAAGCTGCCCTATCATGTGCCACTGACCTGGTATTCCAGCTTGCTGATGAGCCAGACAAGAATAAATCCACACTACAACAGCTGCAGCTCATGGGGCTAGCATCAGCCTTTTCAGCTGATGTTTCGGAGGAGGCAGTCTGGTGCGCAGCCAGAACTATGTTTTACCAGACCTTGGCTCAGTGCAGTCTATGGTTATGGGCATAGCAGGCAGACACTTCCTCAAAGACTCACTTGGTGAATGCCCCCTATGAGGGAAGCCTTCTTTTCTGTCCGGCTCTGAAGGAGGCGGTCAAAGAATCTGGGGAAACAGCAGAAGTCCATATGCCACAATACAGGGGCAGAAACAGGTCCTGGGCAGCCAGTTCTAGGCAGAATTTTCATGCCCAAAACTACTCAAGGGTCAAAACAAATCATTTTCAGGAAGATGAAATTGGTTCTCCTCACATAACCAGCGAGGCTTCAGGGGAGGCAGAGGTGGGTCCCGGGACACCAGAAAGTTGCAGTGAGGATCCCCGGACCCTTCCTCGGGTTGGGGGCAGGCTGTCCAGCTCTCTCGAAGAATGGGTCCGTACCACCACAGACACTTGGGTGCTGGACATAGCATGTGAGGGTTACTTCATAGAGTTCGAATCATGGCCTCCTCTCCCCTACGTGATCCCCTTGTCTCTGTCCAACAATTGGATCAAGAGAGGGGCTACACTGCAAGAGATCACAGACCTTCTGCAGGCCAGAGCGATAGAAAAAGTCCCCAGCATGGAAAGAGACAGGAGCATTTACTCCCTATTTTTCATCATCCCAAGACACTCAGGGGGATTCAGACCTGTTTTAGACCTCAAGTTTTTGAACGGCTTCATTTGCCACAGGACATTCAAGATGGAAACCCTTTCCTCCATCAGGGAAATCCATCAAGGGAATTTTTTGGCCTCAATAGATTTGTAAGATGCCTATCTGCATATACCCATCCGAAGGTTGTTTTCCTTACAGCAGTCACATCAGCCCACCGCATCAGTGAGATAGGAGCCCTGTTTTCCAAAGAGCCCTACACTGTGTTTCACCAGGACTCTGTGGTCCTGCGAACGGATCCCTCTTTTTTGCTAAATGTGATGTCTCTTTTCCATTGCAAAGGGGTGCGTGTGGATGAACAACATAAACCACTCCTAGAACTACTGTTACAGGTGAGAGGATCTCAGATCTAGAAGTGGGTAGCCATTTGGGAACAAGTGACCACCAAACAGTGTGGTTCACGATAAACTCAGCTACAGAGTCAAGCCATACAAAAGTGAGGGTTCTGGACTTCCGGAGGGCTGACTTTGGCAAGATGGGAGAGTGCCTTAGAAAAGCACTAGCAAACAGGCTAGAAGTAGGGGTGGAGCAACAATGGGGAAATATCAAAACTGCCATTACAGAGGCAGCAAGCCTTTGTGTGAAGCAAATAAACAAATCAAAACGAAGGAAAAAAGCCACTATGGTTCTCAAAAGAAGTGGCGGTGAAGGTTAGGGAGAAAAAGATAGCATTTAGGAAGTATAAGGAAACACAGAAGGAGCAGGACAGAGAACTGTACCAGTTAAGGCAGAAGGAAGCAGGGAGGGTAGTCAGAATAGCAAAGGCACAAACTGAGGAGAAGATAGTCAACTCAGTTAAGAAGGGGGATAAAACCTTTTATAGGTATGTCAGGGAGCGTAGAAAGACAGAGGGAGGGATAGTGAGGCTGAATAGAATGGATGGTGGGTGGGCAGAGTGTGACAGTGAAAAAGCAGGGATACTGAGTGAATACTTCTGCTCAGTATTCACAAAAGAGGAAGTGGGGTGGTGCCTAATCCAATTAACAGAAGCACTCTGGAGAGGTGGGTCGATCCCAGTCCTTTCACAGAAGAAAGGATTCTGAAAGAACTCCTAAAACTGAAGGTGGACAAAGCAGTGGGGCCAGATGGAATTCACCCCAGAATTCTAAAAGAATTAAGCAGAGAACTAGTGACACCACTGACTACCCTTTATAACAAATCATGGGAGGATGGTGTGGTACCTGAGGACTGGAAGAAGGCTGATGTGATTCCCCTTCACAGAAGTGGGAGCAAGACAGAGGCAGGAAACTACAGACCTGTCAGTTAGACCTCTGTGGCAGGGAAAGTGATGGAATCCAGGGTTTTATTTAACTCTAAAAATTGATTAGCGTTTTGCTCATAAAAGTTCTAAAATATTGTGAAAATGCATAGCACCTGCCTCACTATGTTTAACAAACATAACACTTCTAAACAATCTAAATAAATACTTTCTGTACAGTTAGTATTGTCCCAAGAAAAAAAACTGCTAATCAATTATTTAAAACCCTGGAATCACTTCTGAAGGAAAGAATTGTTGAGTACCTAGAGGCCAGTGGGGCACAGGACCCAAGGCAGCATGGGTTCACAGCAGGAAGGTCATGTCAGACGAATCTAATTGATTTCTTTGACTGGGTGACCAAAGTAGTAGACCGGGGGGGGGCTGTGGACATGGCCTACCTAGACTTTAGCAAGACATTTGACACAGTCCCACACAAAAGATTAGTAGTCAAATTAACCAGCCTTGGAGTGGGTCCCAGGGTAAAATATTGGCTGAACAACAGGACACAGAAGGTAATTGTAAATGGAGTCCACTCTGAAGAAAGAGGGGTTACTAGTGGGGTACCGCAGGGTTCAGTACTGGGTCCAGTCCTTTTTAATGTCTTTAAAAGTGACATTGCAGAGGGACTGGAAGGAAAAGTATGCCTTCTTTGCAAATGACACACAGATCTGCAACAGGGTTGATACACAAGGAGGCATGGAAAGGATGAGAAGGGACTTGGCAAGGTTGGAGGAATGGTCAGGAGTATGGCAGCTTGGATTCAGTACAGAGAAGTGCAAAGTAATGCACCTGGGAAGATTACACAATGGGGGGGAGGTAGTAACAACAACAAAAATGGAAAGGGACCTGGGGGTAATAATATCAGATGACGTTAAGGTTGGCAAGCAATGTGAGAAGGCGGTAGGGAGGGCTGGGGGATGCTGGGATGTATAGGGAGAGGCATCACCAGCAGAAAACAGGAAGTTGTTATCCCTCTGTACAGACAGTTGGTGAGACCCCATCTGGAGTACTGCGTCCAGTTCTGGAGACCCCATCTCGGCAAGGACATAGACAGGATGGAGGCAGTTCAGAGGAGGGCAACTAAAATGGTGCAGGGTCTGCAAGAGAAGTCACACGAGGAGAGGCTAAAGGAGCTTAATATGTATACCCTTGAGGAAAGGAGGGAGAGGGGGACATGATAGAAACATTTAAGTACCTCAGTGGAATCAACAAAGTCCAAGAGGGTAGCATCTTTCAGGAAAAGAGATGTGCAAGAACAAGGAGACAGAATTTGAAGATAGAGGGGGAGCTCGGGGGCAATGTGAGGAAGTATTTTTTCACAGAGAGGGTGGTGGACACATGGAACAGCCTTCCTGAGGAGGTTGTGGGGTCTAAAACTGTGGAAGAATTCAAGAATGCATGGGACAGACATAAGGCAATTTTTGTGTGGGGGGGTAGGAAGAAATAGGCTGTTGGTTAAATAGGATCTGCAGCTTACCCTCTAGGTAGGGAAATGGGCAGACTAGGTGGGCCAAGCGGTCCTTATCTGCCGTCAAAGTCTATGTTTCTGTGTCCTGAACCTTTCCTCATTCTGTCCTCATCCCAAGAATGAGAAGGAACGTGAATTTCAGAAACTGGACCCGAGGAGAGCCCTCAAGATTTACATCAAGAGGTCTGAGTCAGTCCTCAAGACTTCAAGTCTGTTCATCCTGACCTCCAGTCAGAATATGGGGAAAAAAGCATCAAAAGACTCTATTGCAAGATGGATTCGCTTCACCATATCCATGGCCTACCAGAAGACAGGGATAAAATACCTGCTGGGCCCAGTGAGGGCCCACTCTACTAGAGGGCAATGGCTGTGTCCTGGACGGATTTTAAGGAAGCCTCTCCAGCAGATTTACTCAGAGCGGCCACTTGTTCATCCATCCACACCTTCGCAGAGTTCTACAAGTTGGATGTGTCCGCCTGAGGTGTCCTTTGGCCGCAGGGTCCTCCAGACAGTGGTGGGCCAATAAAGGACTGCTAACATTCTTCCTACCCAGGAAGCTTGGGGATGTACTGCTTTAGCATATCCCACTAATGATGAGCCTGGAGACGAGCTTTAGGAAAGTCAATTAGAAATTTAAATACCTGTAACTTTTCTTTCTCCGATTGCTGGTCTCAGGGCTTCTTCCCTCCCAGAATGTTTGAAAGTTGGCCATTTGGCCGGAATGTTGCAAGTCGGCCGTTTTAGGCCGCATGTTCTGATTAACATATCCTTTGTGTTTGTTTCCAAGTTTGTTATACCTTAGGAGACAACTGCTTTGGGAAGTACTGAGGGTTTTGGGGAGTGGAGGGGAGGATCTAGTAGTCCTGCTGAGATCTTTGTTCCTGCCTGTCACGTGATTCCAGGAAGGACTTCCCACTAGTGATGAGCCCGGAGACCAGCAGTCGGAGAAAGAAAATTTACAGGTATTTAAATTTCTGTGTTTGGGACAGTCAAAGTATGTTTTCCTGATGCACAGCAGAGAAGTAGTTGCACCAACAAAAATACTAAAATAACGACAATTAGTAAGGAGCCTTGATTTTCAGGATCAAAGCTGACTAGTGAATGAATCCTATAATTGACATATGTCTGAACTCACCAGGTGCCACAACCTTTTATTAAGCTTCAGGTACTGTAGGCATTACGTCTCAGCACACCATTGGGGATTGCTACAGTTTTGGGGTAGATGCGTGCACAGAAATAATGGCAAAATAAGTGGGCCCAGCATAACTGTGAAAATTGATGAGTCCAAATTTGGAAAACGGAAGTATAACCTAGGACACAGAAGTATGGGAGTTCAGAGAAATTAAACAAGCCACTAAAAGATGTTTTTAGGTGGCAGAGGCTAGAATGGATGAGAAATTGTTCCCAACAATTTAAGAGAACATCGAAAATGGTCCAACCATAATATCTGGCTTACGGAGAGGGTACTGTAGAATGGGTGATATCGGATATACCCATAGATCAGTTGAGCACTTGGTTGAGTTCGCTGATATTTTAACATGTGTGCATATAAACACTATTGAGTCTACCTGGAGGACACAAAAAAAGGTCATTACTAAGGTAGCTTAAAATAGTTGACGAGTAAAAGGTTAAGATTTGTATCGAAACAGTGGTTGTTTTATGTTTGAAGCTAGAAAACTGGCAATCCAGAGTTTAATTTTTACCTTTCCTGGACTGTGGGCTTCCTGTTTACAGAGCTACTGCTGCAAATAACCCTTCTTTTTGTTTTTGTGTTATTTCTTTATGCTCCCCAAGCTCCTGGTCAGTCACTCCTTTGGGCGGCCTAGGGCCCTGCTGCCAGTCCCTGCCACCATCTGCCGCTCTCACAACTGCTGCGACCCAGTTGACTCAACGCATCCCTTCAACGGTGGGGGGGGGAGACCCCTCCTGGGGGCAGGGGAGCCGGGAGAGGAGACAAGCCCGAAGGATTCCTTCTACACCTGACAAACAGTGAGGGTCGGCACGGACACTTCTGGGCTTTGTGGTGAATGGGCATCGGCTGCTGTCATTTGGTCGGCAGGGCGGCTGTATTTTCCCACTTTTTTCCCCAACCCACCCCCTCCCATGCATTGGTCCGACCACAGCTGCGTCCTGGGGGAGGGTGTTCGGCGACATGTCGAGGCTCATGCCACTATGAACACCAGCCTCAAGCCACGACCAGGAGCCGCACAGCATGTGATCCAGGACCATCCAACCCCCCCAGGAAGGGAGCGTCCATTGGTTCCTGCCGGACCCTGCCCCTGACACCCAGGATCGGGGCGTGAACTCGGGTCGCCAGCATGCCGAGCGAACACCCATTGCTCGGTGCCACTGAGCCAGCTTAACCTTTCTAAAATTCGAGTCTTGTATAAAAAAGATTCACTGTTTTTTGAATGTAGTCCCTCGAACTCATAGATGTTGCTGGTTTACCAAACTAAACTAGCTAGCCATAGAAGCTAAAGCAAGCTACTTTGAGTCCCTGATTATCCTGCAAGACAGTATACTAAACCTCCCCCCATTCTTAAAAAATATGATTGCCTTCTCTACCAACTAAAGTAATCTTAGATCAACTAATGATGCTTTATTAAAGGGTACCCGTGGAAAGACGGTTCTTGGACAGCAGGCCTTTTCTTAACATGCAGTTCAGACTTTGGAACCAAATATTGATCAGTATAAAAGACAATCATACAGTATGTATTTTCAAACAAATAGCTATAAAGTTTTTCTTAAACGTGATGCTTGCAGATGTGTATACATTTACTGTAACTTGCACTATGTGCATATGTTGTTGTGTTATGCTAAGTACTGCTTTGTATTTTGCTGTGTTTTGTTTTTATTTGGCATATGTACCAGGATGCTTTCAGAAATGGGCTTTGACTGAAGAGCCTTTTCCAGCATCAGTAAAGAAACAAATCAAGAAAAGACACTTAAAGGTACTTTGAGTCTTATTTTGCACAATATTGTGTACGCAAATGACTAGCAACATCTGACCTGGCAGACAAATTTTGTTTTTTGTAGACTTGGTTAGCTAAGTCTGACCTGGTGAAAGTGATTGAGATGGGTACCACACAGACAAATGGTCAGACGTGACCATAATTATGTTTAATATCAGAAACAGCAAAATATGGACTTCCGGTGATGTCACCAGTCTGAATAGCTGCATGGGAGAGAAGCTCCAGCATATTCCGCTGGTTAAATCTCCCTAATCTGGCGTAGAAGAATCTAAAGACACCTAAAAGCAAGTAAATACAATGCCTGGGAGTATAGATGAAATTGCGCCTGGGGAGGCATAAGGGCAGAGCGGATGCAAGCGGATCCGATAGATGGCCTACCTCTAGCCGCAGCGTATCCCCTGCAAGCAGCGTGACTGTAGAACAGGACCCTGATACAGACAGAGAGAGCGAAAGGCTCTCTAGATCTCGTTACGAGATGCTTTTGGCCGAAATAAGGGCGTTCCGTGCAGAGAATAAAAAAGAATTCTCAGCATTACAGAACAGGCTAATGGAGGTGGAGGAGAGATTGGAACGCTCAGAGGAGGCAGCGGGAGAGATGGCCAAGGAGACCCTACGCCTTCACCAAGCCATTGATTTCTTAGTCGACCAGCATGAAGTATTACAAGATAAGATTGTAGATCTAGAGGAGAGGTCCTGAAGGGATAATCTCCGCATATATGGTCTTCCTGAGGACTCTGAAACTGGCAAAATGGAGGATTTCCTGACAGACCTACTTAAAGATGTATTAGATCTCCCCCCAACATTCCAATTCAAAATCGAGAGAGCACACAGAGCCTTGATGCGCAAACCTACAGACCAAACAGCTAGGCCACGCTCAATTGTCCTAAAGTTCTCCAGTTTTAGAGACAAAGAAATTATCCTGAGAACAGCGTGGTCCAAGAGAAATGTCTCGTATAACTCATCCAGGTTGCTGTTTGATAATGATTACCCTACAGAAATCATGAAAAAAAAGGGTAGCCTACGCACTGATTTTGAGACTCCTGAAAGAGAAAGGCATCCGCTTTCAAACACCTTACCCTGCAAAGTTACGGGTTTGTTGGGACACTGGCAATGAAATGTATACAAGCCCTGAAGAGATCATCCCGAAACTGAAGAAGAGAGGAAGTAGTTTCCAACCGACAGCGTTACAGGAAAAGCGTCCTCCCTGCTCGCAATGGCAGAGCCTCACGAACAAGCGAGGAGGCGCAGGAAGGCGGAGATGATTTTGTTCACTGCAAGAAGTCAGGGAATTCATCGGGAAAGCTCATACCCTCCCCAAAGGAGTAGATTTGGAGGACCAAAACCCGAATACCTGAACTGGTCAAATGACTGCCTAACTGCTGGTGACTGGATGTTTTTCTTGTTACCCCAAAGGGATTTGGGTATGTGGTGGGGCAGAGAGATGCCGTAATACTGATTCTTTGCATATTTTCAGTTTGAAGGACAATAGAAACAGCCCTGGTTTCTACGCAGGTGTTTACTCTGCCCTAGATCACGCTGATGGTTGCAGGCTACTTAAGCAGATTTGACTCTTTAGAGTGCTGAAGTATTAAGTGGCTCATGGTCCTCACGGCGCAACCATATTGATACACAGTGGTGAGTTGTACTGGGAAAATGTTTCTGCCTAACAACTGTATTCCTTTGCAGCTTTTTCAGCCGTGGCCCATCCTGGGCAACCTTTAGGGAAGACAGTCATGCTGTTAAGCCTGATTGTTTCCCTACTTTGGCTGACGTTTCCTTTATTCGACCTCAATGTTCTGAGGGGTCGGGGAGGTCACAATTCCTCCCTTAGGGTCCCAGCCCGATTTTAGGTCTGGGGTCCCCTTACTCAGAGGGGTAGTTTTTACGCCCTATCTCTTTGGAAGTGCCAATGTAAATAGGTTTGAGATGTTGAAGTTCGTTACAGTTAACCATTATGTTAATTTAGCAAATGTGCACACAATGTTTTTCACCCTTTTACTTAGTTGCCTATGGAAGGTAGATATACAATATAAGACAGACTCAGAGCACAGTGAACCACAGAAACCTAAAGGGTTGAAGAGGGAAAGACTCCCCCGTGTTATGGCAGTTATAAAATCAGTCCGGACCCCCTCTATAGAATTTTAATTTTCCCTAATTTGGTCAGCCCAGTGTATTAAACTAGTGTCCGATGGCTAAAATCTCGACAGTTAGGGTATGCTCACACAATGTTAATAGGTTAAATAACCGAATAAAGAGATATAGAGTGGTTACCTCTCTTAAAAAATTGAACCCCTCATTCCTCCTTTTACAGGAGACTCATCTAAATAAACAAGAGCATCAAAAATTCTCTAAATTTGGGTTTTCTATAATAGTGGCCTCAGTATATGGAAGGGGGAAGAGAAGAGGAGCAGTGGTTATGGTCCCTAAAAGCATTCCCTTCCACCTAGTGAATTCCTATGTGGACCCAGAGGGAAGGCTCGCGATTGTGGTGGCTCAGCTGGAGGGGCAGGATATTACCCTGGCCTCTACGTATATTCCCCTTGGGGAAGGGCCTGAAGTAAGAAAGATGCTGTTTCAGAGGATCATGGAAGGGTGTAAGGGAGTATTAATAATAGGTGGAGATCATAACCTAACTACCTCACACCTAGATACCTCTAGCATGAAACCCTTTAAAAAATCTCCAGCACAGCGGGCAGTGCAGGCCTATCTCTCTGGAGCCCACTGGGTGGATGTCTGGAGAAATCTTCACGCCAACAAGAGAGAGTATTCACACTTCTCTGCCCCCCATAAAGTGTACACTCGTATAGACTATGTTCACGTATCTAAAGAACATTTATATAAAATGCAAAGCTGTACACAGACACCTGCTGTATTATCTGATCACTCAATCCTAACACTCATTATGACCTGGGAAAGGGAAAAAATCAATACCCTGTGGAAATTTAACAATTTTTTGTTGAACATTAAGGACTTTAGGGAAATGATACAGCACAAAATTAAACAGATTGTTGCGGACAATAAGAAGCAGGGGAAGGAACACTATGGGACACCCTTAAAGTAGTCCTTAGGGGTGAGATAATAAAATATGCAGCCTACTACAAAAAGAAGCAACAGTTATGCCTAGATAAGCTCCAGCAACAATTCTAAGACTTGCAGGCTCTGTATGCCGCGGGAGATGAAGGGGTTTTTCCCTTCCTGCAATCTACCAGAGAACAGATCCAAGCGATCTTGGATATTCGTACGGAGCAAGCTCTACAATTCATTAAACAAAAATATTATGAAGGGGGCCCAAGGGCTACCCGCTTATTAGCCCATAGACTCAGGCAACACAAGACCCGATCTAATATTACCCAGATAAGAAACCCGGATCCCAGGAGGGTAGTTACTCTCCCTAAGGAGGTAGAACATGCTTTCCAGATGTATTATAGTGCTCTATGTAGAACAGAGAGGGGGGAGGATGCCCAGGGAATTGAAGCCTTCTTTGAGGACCTTAAGCTCCCAGGGATATCAGAAGAACAAAAACTACTGGAAAAAACAATCTCTTCAGCAGAGTTGGGTCAAGCTGTGTCGGCCCTAAAAACATATAAAAGCCCTGGCCCCGACGGATACACAGGTGACTTCTATAAGACATTTAGAAAAGACCTGTCTCCCATCTTACTGGTGGCTTGTAGAAGTGTTCAAACAGGTGAATCAATCCCAGATTCCTGGCGATATGCTTATATGTCTAGCATACCAAAACCGGATAAGGACATTACATCCTGTTCCTCGTACAGACCTATTTCAGTTCTCAAAATAGATTACAAAATATTTGCATTTATATTTTCAAAAAGGTTTGAAACTTTTTTGCTGGAGTTAAAAGACTTGGATCAAACTGGCTTTGTCCCTGGCCGTCGGACACAGGATAATATAAAAAGAACGTTGCATCTGCTGCAACAGGTGAGGAGTAAGAGGTCCCTGTTACTTTTGCATTCTCTGGACGCAGAGAAGGCGTTCGACCGTGTCGAGTGGCCTTTTCTGTGGGCAGTGATGGGGAGATCGGAATTCCACAATCGGTTGTTAAATTAATAAAATCAATGTATACAGACCCCAAAGCTTACATTCGGATAAATGGCTCCTTTTCCAGCCCTCTTTCACTGTCTCGTGGCACCAGGCAGGGATGCCCCCGTCCCCCTTGTTGTTCGCAATATATCTGGAACCCCTAGCTCAGGCCCGAAGGCAAGAAGTAAAACTAGCTGGGGTGGAGGTTGCCTCTGTCACCCATAAGCTGGCACTATATGCGGGCGATCTCCTAATATACATGACTGACCCTGAGGCTTCTCTTCCCCCTCTCTGGGATAAACTAAAAAGATTTGGAGAAATATCAGGATATAAAATTAATCAGGCCAAGACGGAAGTTTTGGCTTTGAATTTTAATCCGTCCATAGGACTGAGAAGTACTTACAGCTTTCGATGGGACCTGAAAAGTATTAAATACCTGGGAGTACGGGTTGGCTTATCATATGATGATTTGTTCTCTTGAATTATACCCCTTTTATGACTAAGACCTGCGCTGAATTAGAAAAATGGAAAACTCTCCCTTTGCCCCTTTACCAAAGAATAGAATCCGTCAGGATGGTGGTCCTTCCCCGCTTTCTTTACTTGGCTCAGACCCTTCCAACACAGATACCGGATATATTTTTTAGGACACTGCAGAGGAAAATATCAGCCTACATTTGGGTGAATCAGAAGCTAAGGATTAACCTTTCAGTTTTACAGCTCCCCAAACAGCAGGGAGGCATGTCCCCACCTAATTTTAGGTTATATCATCAAGCTTCCCAGATCAGAATACCTTTATATTGGCTTGATATGAACTACGTAGCTAGATGGAAGTCGGTAGAGAGTCAGGAAAGGGAACTTATGGATGTTTACCACACTTTGCTCTCTTCCCCCCGGAAATAAAAATAGAGAAAATAGACAACCCATATACCGAATCCACACTGAAGTGTTGGCAAAAGGTACTAACATCACAGGAATTTTTAAACTGGAGACCCGCTATGCTCTCTCTGCCTCATACAGGCACTTTTATTCCGGCCAAGATGGATAAGGGATATCTTAAATGGCAAAGAAGGGGTTTGCATTTAGTATACCATTTTATGCCCCAGGGGACAATTTTGTCACTAACCAACTTAACCCAAAAGTATGCCATCCCGTACTCGGACAGGTTTAGGTACTTCCAGACTAGGGATTACCTCAGTTCCCTTGGGGGGGGGGAGGGTGAAATGGAGGGATTTTCCTCTCCCCGGACTTTTGGTGACTTTAATAGGGGCGATAGATGGGAGACCAGTCCCACCTCACACAATTTCAGCTCTTTAGATAAAATCAGGTTAGCATGGGAAAAGGATTTAGGGACAGGAATATCTTTACCCCAGTGGTAGAAGCATATAAAGACAATGCAGAAGGGTGCCAGTTCTGGACATTGGAAGGAGTTCGCCTGGAAATTGTCTGTGAGGTATTTCAGGGCTCCTGCAATGGTTCAGAAGTACAGCAACCTTGGAGGAGCAGAATGTTGGAGGCAATGTGGATTTACCCCAGCCACCCTAGGCCACATTTTCTGGTCTTGCAAAGCTCTGCAGCCTTTTCTTGTCTATTTCCGTGAGGCTCTCCAACAGATAATATCCCCAAATTTGGCCTTCAACCCTCACTTTTTTCTTTTTTGGTGAAGGTCCATTTTAGCATATGGATGCTTCGACTAGGAAATTTTTTAATCTGGCCTCCCTTGCTGCCAAAAAAGCTATTACAAAAAAATGGCTCTCCCCCTTGCCTGCCACTCTGGATCTATGGCATCAGGTAATGATAGATATTTACAAGATGGAGAGAATTACAGCCATATTAAATAAATCTCAGAATGGTTTTGAGAATATGTGGAAAAAATGGGTAATATATATTGTACCTATCCGGGCTGATTTTGTACCTTGAGCCAAGCCCGGGGCTCTTCTGTAAGCATGTAATAGGGGAATTAACTGAACTATTTTATATGTACTCAAGTATTGCTCTGGGCAACAAATGAAATCAGATGGAATATAGAATATATGTGCAGTTTATGTTTAATCCTTTTAATTATTTAAGTTTTTAATTTGTCCCTTCTCCCCCAGTAAATGTATTGTAGAAGTTTTGTTTTTGTGTATGATTATTATCACAAAAATAAAGTTTAAAAAAAGGCAAAATATGATCTCCTGAATTGTAAATATTGTACATAGCGTATCCTGTAATTGAGACTACATATATTTTTCTTCTTTAGACTACTACATACTTGACCCTGTGTTCTCCAAAAACTACGCCAATGGATGTCATTAAATTGTTATTGGTATTGATAAGCAAGTGAATAATGCAGCTTAGCAGCCCCATATTTTTTTATTTTATAAAGAGAAATGTAGGAGGGAATTATAGTGATGATATCTGTTTTCTTTCAGTTTCCTACTGCTGTATAGTTGCGTCTCAGATGTAATCATTACCTTTATTTTTATCCATTATGTAAGTCCGGCACAGGGGTAGAGAAGGAGCCCGGTGTTTAAAGCAAGGTTCAAAGTAGTGTGTCATTCTGACTAAATTGTATATCGCTACAAATCATTGAGTGGAGACTAGACAGAGAGTGAGCGTATTACATAGTTACGCATATTACATAATTATGTCTATATTGAAATCTCGTTGGAAATCTGAGAAGTGTGTTGTGCACTAAACCTAGAAAATCACTGTATTCTTTTGTGTTAGTAGGTCTTTTTGTGATAGTGTAAGAAAATAGGGGGACTGGGTGCTCTCATGGGTGGGGGAACATGATGCACCAATGGTCTTGTGTAACTGTGAGGAACTACTCAACAGGAATAGCAGATCTAGAACATGGTGACATGAGTGGAAGCTATTAGGGGAGGCAGCATGCCCCTCACTGTCATGCCATCATCCTGGGTTAGGAAACAGACTAGGGCAGTCAGGGCCATCAAGCAATGCTGCCAATGGCAGATCTCCGAAAGGGGACGTCACTGCTTTCAGTACTGTAACGACCCCTTTAGCAGGCCATGGAGTATGGTCCTCTTCCCCTCTTCCCCCCCTTCGGCCTACAGGGGGCTGACCACAGCATCTAAGACCAACAGTGGACACTGGTTACACAGTCTAGGGGGTTGAGGGCAGGAAAGTAAAGGAGGAAGAGAAAACACAGGGTGGTTTGGATGATAGCTGCTGGCACTCTCATCTGCATTGTGGACCCTGCAGGCCTAATCTCATTGGACTAGCGGCAGACAGTGGGGCAGGTCACTGGGGATCAGCCCACAGACTGGGTTTATCACCCCGGAAGGCTCAGTAGTCAGATGGGGAAAAAAAAAAGAAAAACTGTGTGTGTGTGTGTGTGTGTGTGTGTGTGTGTGTGTGTGTGTGTGTGTGTGTGTGTATAGATATATAGATAGACAGATAGACAGATACAGATATACTGTAGAACCCTGATTATCCGAACTGCTCGGGAGACATCTGATTTGGTTAAGATAACTGGGAGTTCGTAATATTGGAATTACCTAGCTGCCCTACTGTGCAAAACTACACGTGCTGAAAATACAGTACAGTAATATCAAGATTAATTACGGTACCTGACAGAGCACAGCACTAGCTAACTCTACTCATAGCTGCTGTTATGATGGCCAACAACCACATCACAACTGTCCTGCAACTGTGATGTGAAGTTTGGTGGACCATGTGTGCTATATGTTTTCCTTTAAGTGAAAACCTTTCTGCAGAAGAAATACTGCATTGCTGTACCACATACACAACCATTTCAGGATTTCACATACGTTTTGGATTGGAGGTGCTGGAATCTGTGGCAGGTTTTGTTGTTTTTACCTGGCTGCGTCCATTCTTGGCGATCTTTTCAACCGCTGACTGGATACGGCCAATATGGTGACATGCTTGACCGAAGTTTCCTACATTAAAACCTTTTTAAAAGGAGGCTTCTTGCTTAAGCACTGCAGTAGTAGTGCAGCAGTGCAGGAAAAGCATGGAATCACCACTCAAATCAAATGAACCATGCAAACAACAAGCCATCATGCCACGCCATGCTATACTGCCAGCTTACCACACCATGCCACCCAGGGGCTTGCCACACAGAGCAGTAATACCACCATTATGGCAGTTTAATAATGACTGTGTGTTGTTGAAAAAGTATGTATGCAAAATAATGTGTGTATACAAAATACAGGTAAAGGAAAATAGTAAAAGAGTGGGTGAAAAGGGTGAGGTTCGTTACAGAGGGAGTTCCTGATGATCGGGGTTCAGATCATCAGGGTTGCATTGTGTGTGTGCGCGCGCATGTGTGTGTGTGCGAGATATATAGATATATATATATATATATATATATATATATATATATATATATACACACACACACACACACGTGTGTGTATGTATAGAGAGAGAGATAGAATGTCTGCATGACAAGAACTAAATCAACAGTGCTGTGTTATCAGTTCCATAATTCAGTTTTCTTTGTGCATAAAGTGAGTTATTTTTTTCTACACATCTTATTCTATCCATATTTCATACTGAAACAGTCAAAAGGCCAATAAACAGAGAGTTGTTGCCAGTTGAATGAGAGTTCTTGAAAGTGGTTGGTATTGGTTTCTTCCAAGAAATGCAAGCTCAATGTGTGTGAACAGGAAACTGCAGCTCTGGAAGAGGGAGCATGCCAAATTAAACAACAAATCTAAGCCTACAGCAGATGAAACTATAGCAGTAGTCAGTGTGTGTGTGTGTGTGTCTGTGTACATACCTGAAGATGGGATGGTGGGTCAAAAAGTTCATGCCACTGTTTAAGTCGGGCTATTTTCTGAGTGGGAGACAGAATCCTGGTGTTCTTCTATGGGTTTGTTCTTCTGTGGGTTGGGTCTGCACTTTTCACATAGTTTGCTCTCAGAATGCTTCTCCAGGGAGTGCTATTATCACCCCAGCATTAAAGGGAGCATGGATCTTTTTTCCTCAACAGAGCTGGATTTGTAATCCTGTGCTTAAAAAAATTGTAATACAAATTCTTAGGTAATTGGTATATGTACGGGTGAGATATAAAGCATATTTAGTCGGAACAGCCTATGAACAAGTACAGTAAAGTGAACTCGAGGGCTAGAGGACCTGGATGTTGCCCCCTTCACCACCACCATTCAGGTAGGCCTTGTACTGCCCCCATTCAAGTAACTGTGACCTGCACAGTGAAGCAACGTATTTCTAGAAAAACAAGTAAAGACCTATCTCATCTGGCTGAGTACCTGATTTATGGTCTTATTGTTTGAGTGGCATGGAAGATAACATAATCACACTAAGTGGAATAGCACACTATTCAGATATCTCAAAAGGTATAGTGCATTTTATACTTTCACAAGTGTGGATATTACATGAGTGCTTACCAGAAGCCCGGAATGTTATTCCGAGCAGTTCTGTCCTCTGGGCCCTGTGTCCTGAATGTAGTAAGAAGATAACGGCCAGTGTATACTTTTTTATCAGTTGATGAACTTATTATTTTTTTCCATGGAGGTTTTTCTGCTCCTTGGCAGGCTGGGTGGCTGTATCAGCCTGTCACGTGAGCAACGGCCATCCCGATCCCCCCCTCTTCAATTCTGGGACCTGGTGGGCCTTTAGTGCTCTCTCGGGGAAGGCTTCACATAACCCAGCCCCCGTATTTTCCACTGTTTTTCTCCCCTGGGGCCGGTGGACGTGCAGTGGACACGATGTCCAAGCTCCTCTTCTGCAGAGACAGCCGAGCGTCCTGAACACCGGATCCCTTACCTTGTGCGATGGCATCACTTGTGCTGGCATCCAGCCACCACTGGGTGTCAGGTAAGCAGCGCACCACACTAACCCTACCTCCCCGAGAAAGGAGAGCTGTCCTAGGGATGCTTAATCCTTCTTCTCCCCGTCATCTCGCGAGCAACCTGAGTCTGACCCCGAGTTGCCGGCATGGCAGGAGGAAAGTCACCCAGCGCCTTCAGCCCTTCGTGCCACTGGGCTGGCTGCAGATTTATTTATTATTAATTATTTTTACGTCATAGCGTCAGATATGTGATCTGTCTCTGCCCACACTTGGCCCACGTAGAAAATCCTACATAAACATGTCTGTCCAGGGTTTTAGATTGGCAAGTAAAGGTTTATGGGCCTCACATCCAACGATGTCACAAAACCAGGCACAAAAGCAACTTTATGGCCACAATAATGTGTGTAAGCACAAAGTAGCCATATTCAAATATTTACCCAATACATTGTGGCCTCTCAGAATATATCAGGTGCATATCTGAAGATAGAAACTTTTGAAGGCCCAGTGCAGCAAAACATATTGAGATGTACTTGACTACTGGCAGTCATTTCTTACAGAGAGTTTATGCATTTGTGTAGTGACTTGTGAGCATCAGAGTGTACCATATTCACTCACTAACATGCAGATAAAGTGTACTCATAAACCAGTTGTCATTCACTATAATAAATTTCCATCTGCTTAAGACAGAACATCCCTTTAACTGCAGTCTCCACTGTGTTTCCTGAGGTGTTTACAAGTCACTTTGTTTAAAATGCTTGCAACCTCTGGGCAATGCTCAAGATGCAGGTATACACTAAGACCTCTTGCCAGCAGAAGTCTGCATATGCCTTACTCACTCAGGCATGACTACTTGCATGACAGACTGGCAAGGGGTGTTGCTGCCAGGAGAGGCTGGCCGGGGCACTCTTGCATGGGCCATTGCCACCCAGTGTTCTTGGCAGGGTATCTGGGTAGGTGGAATGGGCAGACTGGATGGACCTTGCAGTCCTTATCTGCCGTCAACTTCTATGTCAACGTCTATGTGGACATGCATCCCAAAGACCCTGGAGGTGTGTCCATTCCATCTGTTACTGTGCAGTTGGTGGTCATGTGCCCCACAAGTTCCCCCTACCCTCTCCTTAAACATCCAGCACCTCTGCATGCCCACTACTAAAATCTGACAGTGTTTGATTTGTCAGTGTTTATGCAATAGTCCATGGCGGAATGCTAATGAATGAAATGTATGTGGTTTCTGTGTGCTCCAAAACCTCTGTCATTTGGGCCCACATTTATGACTGCATCCCAAGTGTGCTTACAGCCGCAGCCATTCATTGTGAGACAGAACACAAACTCAGTTGTGGACCCAATTTTACTTGTTTCAGAAGAGCAGTTACTCACAAGTCTGGAATAAAATACTTTTCCATTAGGCCACAGCTTTGGAACTGTAAGCCGTCAGCGTGTATTTCAGAAGATCAGTTGCTTACAAGTCTGGCATAAAATACTGATTATAGCTCTTCCATTAGGCCACACTTTTGGAACTATAAGCCGTCAGCGTCAGGACCACTTAGAAACGTTTTGCTACCTGGAGGCCGCCTACAATGACATGCACCCTCAGTATCTCCATCACCCTCTCCCTTTTGCATGTGTTCCTGAGGATCTGGGGAGTCGGTAGTTGTCCCATTTGCTCTCTTTTTCCCCAAAGTTTTCATGTGTTAATCATAGAGTGACTCATTCACAACACACGCCCAGCAGCCAGCTGAGCACTGTCATGATTAGCCTGCTGCTTATCCTCCCCCTTCTGCTCGTCCTCTCCTTAGACCCAATGGCTTCCGCAGTGCTCCATCTGTAAAACAATCCCACCCTCTGCAGTTTATCCCACCCACCTCCCGATTGCTTCCCCCATGTCCAGTTTGTGAAAATAAACTGCCATCAACTGCCAGTTATCCCGCCAACCTCTCGATGGTTCCCCCGTACTCTGTTGTAAACCCCT
The DNA here is from genome assembly GCA_016271365.2 of Neoceratodus forsteri. Classification (NCBI taxonomy): domain Eukaryota; kingdom Metazoa; phylum Chordata; order Ceratodontiformes; family Ceratodontidae; genus Neoceratodus; species Neoceratodus forsteri. The sequence continues at coordinate 768,492,600 of CM057451.1, forward strand.
TGTGCCCGTTTGTAAATATAAGCTCCCAGCCCTGCCAGTTATCCCACCCACCTCCCAATCGGTTCCCTGTGCCCCATTTGTAAAACTTGGCTCCCACCTAGGTATGTCACAATATCAAATTTTTACTATCATGATATTTGGGTAAAAATTGTCATGATATATTGATTATCACAATAATCAGCAGAATTTAATTTTCCTTCCATATAGCTAATTGGACCCAGTCGCCACCAGTTTCAGCCTTCGGGCATCCTGGTACCCCCAACCACCACTCCCCTCGCTGTCTCACCAGTGTGATCAACATGGGGAGGGGGCTCAAGGTCTCCTGTTCACCATTAAGTCAACTGGTGCACCTGCCACCCCCCCAATTTCTTTTCCCCTGTCCCTCAGGCTGACACATGTGTGATGGTGTGGGTTTGTGACGTAAATATGTTGCACGTACTCAGCCCCTGCACCCAGACAGTCAGAAGGCTGTTACTGCTGCAGCATCCAGCCTCTGCTAGATGGTGACCGAACAGAGGCTGGTGCTGCCCCAAAGAAGGAGAGCTGCCAGTGGATGCTCAGTCCTCCTTCATGCAGTCAGCCCTCGAGTGACCCAGGTCTATTCCTGAGCCTGGTTTACCCACGTGGTGACAGGTGAGGCACCTAGGCCCTCAGCACTCCACGCCACAGGGCTGGCACTGCATTTCTAATTTTAAGGAAAAATAGTAAAAATCTGATAGGAGGATGATGGGGAATCAGGAATCAGGGTTGCACCTGGAAAGGGACGTGCTGCCAGAAAAGCAAATTGAAGTGCTTTATCACTGAATATTGTGGTATATCGCTCTGCACAATAATCGCGATATTGGTTGTTTTTTTTTTTTTGGTTTGTTTAAGAACGATAAATTGTCAGTGGTAATTATTGTGATATATTGTAATATCGTGTTACTGTGACATCCCTACTCCCACTCACTGTCAGTTATTCCACCTACCTCCCGGTCATTTTCCCCCAGTGCCCAACCCGAGCAGTCACTGGGACATCTATCCCCGGCTGATCGTCCAACTCCCAAGGTCGCTCCCAACCTTGGGTTGTTGGTGCCGCAAGCAGTAGCACTACTGCTGCGCCGGTGAGCTGGCATAGTCTGCTTTTGTAATTACTCATGTCATGAAACAAGACCACCACTTGCAGTTTCTAAAAATCTCTTCCTGCGAGTTTACTTGTTAAATGTACATGCTAGATTCATACTCTACATGTAGTGGGATGATGTCATCACATATTTGTAATAGTAAATAACACCGCAGTTTTACATAGTGCCCATGGCACATGACTGGTAACTTTTAAAACCTTCAAAATCCTGTATCTTGCTTCAGAAATAAAAATGCACAAGACAGACCTTACCACTCACTGACTGCCTTGCAAACTCTCTCTTATTACATTAGTACTTTGCCATCGTCATTTTCTACAACACAACCAGAACTTACCTGGTACAACATGGAAGCAATCATTCGGCACTGATACATGCTTATTAGTTGCTTTCTTGCTTAGAGCTTGTATTCACTTGTACTGAGTACTTGCTCTTTGTGAGTAGCCTTGTAATCTTTATCACTGTTGATTAATTAGTTGGGGCTCCTTACTGCCATTCCTTGTTCCCCCTTCCTGGCTTGATCAAGGCAATTGTGTATTAATCACTTACTTCCGTATATTGGTGTTGCCTACGTGTGTACCTCTGAGCAACTGCTGTCCTCTCTCACACAGGCCATCTGTTCTAGTTGGGTGCTACCAAAGTTGTATTCTATGATCTCTACCCTAACCTACACCCCAGTTGAGTGTTGTGTACATGTGTCCTATATAGTTGCTCCCGTAGTTTTAGTTTTGTCATCAAATTAGTATGGTTTGTGTCATCATGTGTGGAGCCCTGGTAGTTGGCCTTGTGCTTACAGCACCCCACAGTGCCTGCAATCTCTGCATTGCCTGATTTGGTTCACTTGACTCCTTATCCCAATATGCCTGCCCTCTCATAGACTTCACGATTTCTAGCATCTGTACCTCTCAGGGGCAGACCTACAGTTCTGACTGACTGCTTAAGAATAGAATATCCCTATACCTTGGATGCTGCTCGATTTCTCCCCCCATCCCACCCAGTCTTTCGACCCACGACCTGGTCTGATGCTATATGTCTATCCTGGTAAATGTGTTGTATTCTCCTTGCTGGTGATGTAAAACCCAATATTCTTCCTGCCCTTTCTGGATTTACAATACTCCCTACTTGAGTTAACACTAACGATCTGAAAATTGCTCACCTCAGTAGCCATAGATCATCTTCAAGGATATCTCCTCCATTAGTCCACACCTTTAGAACTGTGGCTACCAGGCATTAGAACCACATGGAAACTTTTGCTAATGGGGACTGTCCACGATGATGTCATGTGACACTGTTTATATAAACATGGGTGGCCCCATCACTTCTCAGTTCTTTTCCCGCTGTTCGATCATCTTGCGTGACCTACTGAAGGAAGTGTCATCAACTGACCGTTGCCGTGTATGCTTTTACTTTTATTATAAGTGTATTTTCTTATCCCTGCATGCTGCTAAAATCGAAAGACCCTTTATTTCAGTATTGTAAGTGTGGGCTTATGAGATTTGCCAGAGCGTCAACAAGGCTACAAGGTGATACTGAAAGAATGCTCTAGAAAATGACCTTCTCCTTAAAACTTTTAATAGCTATGGAGAAGGAACAGGACCCAGAATCTGTTGTAGCCTCCCCATTGGCTGAGAAGTGGCCACCAAGGTTGAAGGACCGGGACAGATAACAGTTGGCGTTGCAGAAATCTACTTTGCTGGCGAGGTTCTGGCCGCTGGTGAGACAGTGATTCAGCAGTATCATCTACTGCTCCGGTGGCGTTGCCTACAGCCACCCCCGCCCCCCAACCGTCGATGAGACACCAAGGTCAGGGTCTGGCTTAGACGCTGACGTACCTACTATGGATGGCAAGACACCATCGTCGTCCGGGCCACGGATCGTCATCGACACAAGTAGTCTGGGTCTATGGCCATGGCATCTTCAACTGTCAAATTATGCTGCCGTCATTTTCAAACATGATATGACACATTCTGCCTGGCTTTCCTGTGTGGGCAGCTATCCTGCTGACGGGGCCTCAGAGCTCTCAAATAATGTTGACTCTTGCTAACAGCACATCACAGTACACTCCTTATTAGCAGCCACCGGTGTCACTGCTGCACAGTACAGCTCCTGTCATCAATAGGGATGTTGATGACGAAGTTGAATATAATGGTGACCTCATGGTGGTGGAGGAGGATTTGGAAGGAGAATATGTGGGAGAACAATATATGCCATCTTGTTCATTTTTTTTGTATAATATTTTTATTAACATTTTACAAGACACCAACAAGTGCACTCTCTGTAGTTTACATTCAACAAATCAATTATCCCATCTCTGTCATAGATCATAAGTTAACCAAATGAATGAGACACTAGCTTATTCTGTTACACTGATAATGTCATACCCAGAGAGAAAAAGCACAATTAAACTAAGAAAAAGTTAGTTAAATACATAACAAAGAAAATAATAAAAATAAATACATTCTGGAATTAATGAGTATGCATCTTTTTGCCAACTCAGTAGTCTTCACCATGAGGTTGTAGGTATTGCTTAATTAGTTAATTATTCAGGGTGGGCACCCTTAAGGGCAAGACTGTTCTTCATCTCTCCACTATTATGGGAAACCTTTGCATAGGGCATTGGCTTCCAGTGGTGTCAGGGAGGCCAGATAAGGTTCCCAGTCCCTTTCGAATCTCTCCAGCCTGCCTTTCAGAGCATAAGTTAGTCTTTCTGAGGCCAAATTGGCCAGCAAAAGGTTTTTCCACATTTGGACAGTGGTTTCGCAGAGGACCCCCAGGTGTTTAAAATGACTTGTCTAGCCCACCACCAGCATTATGCCACCTTGTTCTAGTTATACCCCCTCATCCTGCAGTGAGGACTTGGTGGTCTGTATCCCAGACTTTTCTCCTGAAGGTCCTACTTTTCAAACCAAGCTGCAGCAAATGTAAATTGCCATGGGCTTTGCCTTTGTTTGCTATCAGAGGTTTTTTTGTAAATTAGCCTGCTAGTTATATAGTAGTTTTATGGCCCCCAGGGAACTCCATCTTAGCAAGGTTTATTGCTCTTCTTTTCCCCACAGTGCCTCCTGTCCCATGTAATAGTGATATGTCCAGGACCATGGATTCACCAAGAACTACAGATAGGAGCCTGATGTTCTGGCCTCCACTAAATAGCTCTAATTCAGTCTTTTTGTTGTGTGTGTGTGTGTGTGTGTGTGTGTGTGTGTGTGTGTGTGTGTGTGTATATGTGTGTCAGGTGTCACCAGCAGAAGTAAATGTTTTGCTTTTAAGACTTTTCATTTCATCAAACAACATACTGCTATAAAAAGCACACAAATCACCCCAGATCATCAGTGCTTTAATTAGTGAAGACCCTAGCTGTTTTCTTACAGAACAACCCACTCAGTTGTCCCTCAGGTATTTGCTAAATTGTAAATGTAGCCATTAGTGCTCACTGGATAAGGACATTTACTTAACATCACAGCTGTGCTGTTGTAAAGTTGACTCAAAACTAGTGCTTGCTGAACCCATGGTGCTGGATACATTACTGTCACATGGGAACAAGAAAGAGCAATAAATCATGCTAAGATGGAGATCCCCAGGAGCCATAACACTACCATAAACTAACAGACTAATATAGAAGAAACTCCTAACAGCAGGCAAAGGGAAGGACACACTAGGTCTACACACACGAATCAAAACAGTCTGCACAACATATGTTGGTTTTCAAATTCTGACTATAGTATTCCTTTAAGGTTAGCCAACTGTATTTATCAACTTTGTCCTGTTGTTGGCTGCATTGTAACGGGTGACTTCAATCTTAAATGGCTTTGGGAATTTAAAGCTTATGACTTGGCTATTGGCAAACTCAGCCTCGTCAAGCTTGTCTCTTCTCCTATGCGACTTGCTTCTAATGGTCGCTGCCACGCTCAAATTGACCGGATACTGCCAAATAGAGTTGATAAGATCCAGTGATCTAGTATCGTCTGAGATGCCATCAGTGATCTCTTTCCTGCCTTTTATATCTGGAATATCAAATTGCCTGAAGTCCCTCCCAAAGTTCTCTCTCTTAGTGACTTTTTAAATTTAGATCGTGAAGGATTCCTCACAGACGTGACCCAGTTTGACTGGTCGCCTGTTTTCTTTTCCCCCTGATGTCACCTCTGTCGTTTCCTCCTCCTTGTCTCTGGTCTCCCCTCTTCAAGAGGCTTTTGCTCCAATCACCAGGAAGAGGGTTAGGGACACGGTTACAAAATAGCTTCTAATGAAGCTAGGAATAGAAGTTGGCATGCATACAGATCTTCCTGAAATCTGAGTGACTGGCTGGCAGGAGTACAGGAGGCTAAGAAACCTTTGCAAGAAGGAAATGTGCTTGACTAAAAGTGAATACTGTAAAGGTTCTCTTTTGTCTGCTACCTCTAATCCTTGCTGCTTTTGGTAAGGTGTTTGGGGTCTTAAGGGAGGTTTTGGTAGTTACTCTGTTAGTGACATTTTTATCAGTGCTGTTAGCTGTGGTAACTCTGTTACAGTTGCTAATGCCTTCGATAACTACTTCACTGATTTATATGCTTACACGTCATCCTCCACCTGCCTTTCTGACCCCTGCCCTCGGATCCCCGTCTCACTTTTTTGTTTTTGTAATGTTTATTTATTATGGATATTACAAGCATTACAGTATCATAATGTTGTATGTACATTAAGAGGGTACACTGTCCAGTAGTCAAACGAGTTCAATATAAGAATAAACAGGAAAAGCATGGCAAATTTATTCACTCTTGGATAAAATAAAATGGTGAGAAGTCAACTCATTACAGTCTGATTTAAGATCAGAGGCTCTAAATTAATAAATTAAACCAGTTTGCAAACTAGCATTATAATCATGTCAGTGATCCGCAAATTGTACTTGTCCTGCAGTGTCCCTGTAAAAGACATCCTAGAGGTTCAGTAGGCACACATAGCACAAAAGAAATGACAGCCATTCAGTACACTGCTGGCTGCCCCACTTTTAAGCTGTGTCTCTGTGTAAGAGGTAGCTCAGTTTACTATCCAACATACCCTCCTTCTCCAGTGCTGGCCTCAATACACTGGAAGCTAAAATACTATGAGCTGGCACCCTGTTTCATGCACTCCTATTGCCGCAGTGTTCAGTATGTCCTCTCATCAGGCTCGGTCCCTGATTTGCGGAAAATTGCTCAGGTTGTCCCTGTCCTTTAAAAACTATGACCCCTCACCGGCCCAGTGGTGCGGTGGGCTAAGGCATCAAATGCCGTGTCATCCACTACACTGGCAATCCTGGTTTGGGAACAGACCAGTATCACTGGGGGTTGGCCGGGGGAAGGAGGATTGAGCATCCACAGACAGCTCTCCATCAGGGAGGGGGAACACAGCAAGCTGCTGCTTGCCTGCCACCCAGCGGAGACTGGGTGGCACAGCATCAGCAGCTGCTTCCTAGAAGGTTGGGGGCAGGTGCTTGAGAATGTATAGCATCTTCATGCCATATGCCTGCACCATTGCATGCATTCCTGACTTTAGGAACGGGGGGAAAATCTATGCCAGAAAAACGCGAGTGCCAGGATGATGGTCGGCAACCCTGCATGCTCTGCTCCACCACTCATGGCAGCCACTCACCCACTGCGCTAACTAAGCAGTGGGGTAAGGCCTGGGTAAGTGAGAGATGGGTCTGGAGTCACCATCAGAAGGGGGGCCACTCCGGAGAACAGGGGACAAAGGACGAGGGGGATGTGACCCTAGGCTAATGGAGAATTCTGCCCCATAAGTATTCAATCTACACTTTGCAGACTTCATGAGAAGGTGATTGCTACACAGCTAAGCTAACTGACTACCTGGTTAAGTTTAATCTTCTTGCAGCGGAACAACACTGTTTTCGTACAGGCCATAGTACTTCCACGGACCTCATCCAGCTCACTAATGGCATCAGGTCCCCTGTGGACCAGGGAAAGATTTCTGGGGTGATTTTTTTTTTTTTGATCTGTCAAAAGCCTGTGATTTGGTTGATCACAGGTTACTTTGTGTTAAATTGGCTGCATTTGGTTTCTCTCCTCCCACTGTTAACTGGTTTACGAACTGCCTCAAGTTATTTAAGTTTTGTCCATCTTTGTTCCCTAGAGCACCAGTTAAACTCACTCCAAGGCTCAGTTCTTGGTCCACTGCTTTTCTCCCTGTTTATAAATAACGGTTCATTTCAGATATTTGTCTGTGTAGGACACTGACCCACTGAGTATAGAATGTAGCAGTTAAATGAAAATAATATTGGGTTGTAGTTTTTAAACCAGCCCAGATTCTTAAAGTGAAAGTGTAAAACAGTGAGCCAGATTGTCCCCAAAGGAGTAGAAAAGGTGGGTCAGAATTAGAAACTGTGTGACATTTGTCAAAATCCCCCACTCTAAAATGAACACTGAAATAATCACCACATGAGACCAAGCACTGCTCTAGCATTATATATGTTGATCTTATCCTTGTCCTTTCTCAAGGACAACAACAAATCAGACACTAAACAACATGGCTTTACCACAGGGAAGTCATGTCAGACCAATTTACTTGACTTCTTTAACTGGGTAACGAAAATAGTAGACCAGGGCGGTCCGGTAGACGTAGTGTACCTGGATTTAAGCAAAGCCTTCGACTTGGTCCCACATAGAAGGCTGCTAAACAGATTAGACAGCATAGGAGCAGGTCATAAGTTGGTAAACTGGGTAAGGACTTAGCTTACTGGTAGGATCCAGAGGGTATTAGTGAACGTCTCACACTCAGTGGAAAGAGACGTAGTTAGTGGAGTACCACAGGGTTCAGTGCTTGGCCCTGTCCTATTCAACATCTTCATTAGTGACATTTCTGATGGACTGGAGGGCAAGGTGAGTTTGTTCACAGACGACGCAAAGATGGGAAACAAGGTGGACACCCCAGGAGGAGTGGAGAAGATGAGGGCTGACCTGGAATCTTTAGAAGAGTGGTCAAGAACGTGGCAGCTAAACTTCAGTACTGAAAAATGCAAAATCATGCACTTTAGAAGGACTAACCCAGGAGTGGATTACTACCTAGGGAGTGAAAAACTGGAAGCCTCTAAACAGGAAAGGGATCTGGGAATAATTATAACAGATGACCTAAAAATGACTAAGCAATGTGAGAGAGCAGCACTGAGGGCAAATGGTATGTCGGTATGCATAAGCAGGGGGATTACCAGCAGGAAAAAGGAGGTCATCCTTCCACTCTACAGATCAATGGTGAGGCCGCACCTGGAGTACAGTGTACAATTCTGGAGACCACACCTCAAGAAGGCTATTACCAAACTGGAAACAGTGCAGAGGAGGGCTGATAAAATGATTAATTGATTGCACGACCAATCGTATGAGGAGAGGCTGCGTGAATTAAACATGTACTCCCTGGAGCAGCAGAGGGACAGAGGAGACATGATCGGGACCTTCAGATTCCTAAAAGGAATAAACAAGGTGCAGGTCCAGGACCTGTTCCGTATCAAAAATCGCTCAAGAACCAGAGGGCACAACATAAAGCTAGAGGGGGGCAGATTCAGAGGCAACACATGCAAGTTCTTCTTCACCGAGAGAGTGGTTGAACCATGGAACTGCCTTCCGGAGGAGGAAGTGGAGGCAGAAACAGTGGAAACTTTCAAGAAGGCGTGGGATAGATACAAGGGCACCATAACACTGAAAAAGCATTTAAGGGAAGGGGTAGGATTATGAGCAGACTAAATGGGCTGCATGGCCCCCTTCTGCCGTCACTTTCTATAATATTGACTTCATTAATTGAGGTTTAAACAATAACTTAACTCATTCAGTCATGGCTTATCAGAAATAACCTAGTCTTAAATTCCAAAAAGACCCAAGCCTTGCTCTTCGGCTCTCCTTTGAGTATCTGATTATGTATGGGTGACTTAACTGTAACTTGCTTGGATGGCTCTGGAAGTTGTCTTATCCTTCAAGTACCTTGGAGTCACCCTTGATTTCTCTCCCATATCACATCCAGTGCTCCCAATATGCTGCATACAGCGTTGAAGTGTGCATCATAAAGGGGCATTTACAAGCCCATTCACATTTGATTTGCATACTAAGTATGCCTATTTAAGGGCAGGACATGTGTGCACTACTCTGTTTTTGTTTCTCTCCCTTTCCACTTTACCTTGCCTTTATTTTTTTGGGTGAAGACTTGCTGCATAGCACGTCCATTCTTCTGATTAGACAGCCCGTTCCACTATATCTGCACACATGACAGCAGTCCTGCCTTTCCCATACTCTTCCCCACCTCCCTAGTGAGGAAACTTGCGCTACAGATACTGATTTGTGTTCGGTGGTCGATGTTGAGTGTTGTGGAGAGCGTGGGAATGGCATGTGCATTGTCGTAGGCAGAAGTGCACAGGTAAGTAGATCATGGTTGCGGAAGAACTAAGTCATATTTGATTTTTAAGTGCCTGAGGCAAAGCAGAGAGATGATCAGTCACCAGCCCAGTCATCCCCATTCCTCAACTTCTGTGCTCTGCAGTAGTTTCTGTCACTGCTGAGTGACTGTTAGCTTGCTCTGTAATCGTTTGACTCTTACCTTAGTCAAATTTTCAACTTAAAATAAAAATGACTTGAATATATTGATTATTGCTGATTTGTTACTGCGAGAGGACAGTTGTGTTTGCATTTGAAGGAGGAGGGGTCATGCTCACACACTTTATTTACTTAAAATTGATTATTTGTGCCAGGGTTAAAAAATGCCAGCACAAAGTACGTGTTGGGAATTGATGGTTCATGGATGTGTCTGTGAACATAAGGTGAACTCATTTTGAATAGTTTAATGCCATGTGGTTTAAAATGGTATGCCTCCCTTACGGTGACACCAACACAGCAAAATACTGACTTGTCGGCAGATTCGACACTTTGCCAACAGGTTGCTGTGTTGATGTACCCAAGACAAGGCGTGCTGTCTTCGGTCCCGTCCACTTTGCTTGAATCAACTCCGACTGGGTTAGGAATCTGAAAGCGGGGGGATCAAGAAGACACAAGGAATCATGTGACCGCAAGTTGCGGTCGTATATGATTCTGCTCATATGTTGGTGCAGTCATAAAGGATGTCGAACCAGCATGGTAGAGCTATTTAAAATAGATTTTGCATGGGCACTGGAGGAGGTTTTTTTGACTGATGTTGAGGCAGAAAACAAAATAATGATTTTCCAGGTTACCTTTCTGCAAACAAGACTCATCTGGTGGCATGTGTAGGGAGGCTGTGTCCATGCCATCAGAATGGGGGGCAGTGGCTCCATGCTGCCATTTGCTGCTATACAAACTCCCCACCATATCTAGACCAGCAGCTTCAGTATGCATGCATGCATGCATGCAACTTACATAGTAAGCAACAACACGTCAGGGTGTGGGTAGTTATGTGAGAACCACACTCGTGGATGCTAAAGGCACTCGACAGTCACCTGGGTATGAGTTCATCACAGAATTACCCCGCACCCTGTTGTCTTACTGGTATACATACTGAGACTTCTAGACTTGGTATGGCAGAGAATTTGGATAGCAGCAGCATGTAACCCTGACACCCCCCCCCCCGATGGTATAGTCCCCAGCCGACCCACACATGCCACCACTCCTTTCCCTGTAACTACTGTAATGCACAATAAATGAAGACAAGACACTTACATTTGATACTTCTGGTGTGTTTTTATTATTAGCTAGAAAAAGACATTGTTTTAAAAAAAAATGTACTCATCACTCCATGTCCTCAAATCATTTGTACTCATTTGAATTTGGTTTTAATCACCTTGCTGTCAAAATGAGGAGTACAGTACATACCTGAAAAATCTCATGTGGACCATTGATCACATCTGTTTGTAAGGCTGTTAATGCTAAACTGGGTTAAGCCTATAGAGTCGGGCATATACCCATTGCCATTGCTTGAGATGTCCTCCTCCCTTACTTAAACGGTGGTACCCTTGTCTTTGTTTCCCCAAAGCAGTGTTGACTAGATGGGACATGACTTATAATAATGTCTGTCGCTTTGTTTCATGTGCAAACACACACACACACACCACAGTGACCTGTTTGCCAGTCTTGGATGGTTATCTCCCTCTGGTAGTCGGTTGTTGGTGTTTGGGTGCTTTATAGAAAAGTCCATTTGGGTGATGATTCCACCCCAGCTGTCATTTTTTAAGCACTTGCACCAGACTAGAGCTACAACATTTTATTTTTGTTGTCGTTTTGTTTTACTTCTCTGTTTATGCCCCCTGTACTCCACTGCCTGAACTCCCACTGGAGTCCCCAAGGTGCCTTGGCTCTGCTGGACCTGCCCACATCATCTGCCTACCTCTGTACTGTCTCTGTTATGCCCCGGGCAGGGTAGAGGGGAAATACTGCTCGGATTGCTTTGTCTTTCTCAGGAGACAAGCTGTGCAGGCCAGCACCAGTCATTATAAACTTCTAAATATTATCCGGCGCATGTGTCCAATATTACGGGTAATGTGATAGGAGTGTAAATGGGCTTTTTCCTGCTGCTCCTAATAACCACCTTAGTATGAACCTTGGTATGAAAGCCATTCATACAGTACAAAAATGCATACTGATTAACAAAGCTTTCTTTTTTTTTTTTTATATATTCTGCTATTTTGGCCCCTCACCTGCCGCCAGTATTATCTGCCATAATCAGGGCGTCCTGATGCATCCACCTCCTATTAAGCCTTCTTTGCTCCCCGGTAACCCTGGCTTACCCCCAGAAGCGGGGTCGGCTACAGTAGCAGGACGAGTACCGCTATACCGGTATCTGTTTGGGAGAGCATGGGGCCAGGAGGCTGATCGAAGCCCAGAGACAGGGCTTCATTTAGGCGGCAGGCGCAAGGATTTTGTCCCCTGTAAGCTGGGGTGGTGACATGCAATGATGCCGGCGTCTGTCCCGCCCCAGAGTTACTCGACCTTGCATCAGTCCTAGGGTGGCAACCCAACCTCCGCTAGGTGTCGCTCCTCTGCCGAGCACACAACCCCCTTCCCCGGAAGGAGAGCAGTCGAGGGATGCTCAATCCTTCTCCACCCGGCTGGCCCTCCGACGTTCCGGATCCGTTCCCGAACCCGGGTCGCCAGTGTCCCAAGCGGAAATCCCACTGCTGCGCCGGAGGGCCTAACAAAGCTTTCTAACAGAGAAGAAGCAATGTAACCCACAGCAGACACATGTACATGGGTGTTACGAAAGATACCAACAGTTGTAACTGGGAGCCTGCTTCCTCACTGTCATCCTATTTTGATCCTTAGCCAGACATAAAATAACTGGGTAAATCATTAATAATAGTTCTCTACATATGTAAATGTGCTTGTGCCAGTAAACAAACTTGAAAACATTTTTCAGCGCATCAGGAAAATGTGAATCTGGAACATCCGGGAATGTCTAGTCCCCGGGGAACTTCTCTAGACTTCACTGTTCTTTGAAGAAGTGTATGATAATTATTTCAAGACCGTCCTGTGCAATGTGTCCCTCTTTAATTGTTACTGTTCCAAATGCTGATGTTCTGGCATTTGTTACTTTTGGTTAAGAGGAAACCTCAAGGAACAAGCGGTCATGCTTTCTAGTTTTTAAATGCAGGAAAACTGGTCTAATCTTTCTTTGTAATGGCATTCTTTAGGTGACATATATGTTTATAGTATGTATTGGATGGGTTAACTCTTGTGATGTTTTCTCATTCGAATTGTTGGGAATCATTATGTACAAGTCTGGGAATAGCTAGTGTAATTTAGACCCTGTACAGAATATGGGTTTTAAAATGGATTAAGAAGCTTAATCTGTTTCAAAAACATTTTGACACGGTTTGCATCCATAAACCGTGTTCGTAAACAGCTCAATCTGGTTCAGTTTTTGTTGGCTTTCATGTGTATTCTCTCCCCACCCACCCATAGGCAGAATTGCCTAATGTTCCATTCCGGTAAACAAAAACTAAATAAAAAATAAAACAAACTACTAAGGACACAGGTTTAAAAACAATTTTTTTAATGTATAAAGTTTGTTATACACTATGACAGTTACAGTATAAACATGATATAATTAAGTAGTACTTGTTCTTGGATACCTTATCAATGTATTAAGTCTGTTAGTTGTCCATTTTTAGGCATCACATTCATTCCATCTGTAAGGAAAAGTGAATACATTAAATTTGTAAACATCTTCATCTGTTCTTACCCCCTGGTGGTTAAGGTTGTCATGTTAGTGTTTTGTCTTTTGATAAATTACAAAATTCATACTTTCTGTACTTAACATTCTTTCTGTACTTCTCAACGTACCAAGCACCTGGTTTGTCCTTAGTTAACTATAGTGATATTAAGTGGTAACCCAAAACATTGGGTTTATAACTCTAACCAGAACATAACTCCCTTTTCCTTAAGTTCTCTTAAACCAAGTCGACAGCTATGCTTTACCTCAACTACCCCTATATATTGGCCTTAACTTCCTGTACTGCACACCTGTCTTTCCTCTCACTCACTATAGATGCAGTCTCAGACTCCCACTGAAATTAATATTTGCTCCAAAGTAGGCATGTCTTCTTGACTTCAATTAGGTTGAAAAATGGAAGCCATCTTGTATTTTTTTTTCTTTAGCCTATGTAGAGCGGTGATTCCCTCTATTCATTTATGTGTGTGTGTGTGTGTGTGTGTGTATATATGTGTGTGTATATATATATATATATATATATATATATATATATGTATTTATTCTAGATAATAGATATATATATGTAGATATATACGGTAGATTGATATTACAAATATACATTATAGATGGATATTCCTTGCAAAAAACTCTGGTAATGTATCAGTTAGGCAGGGTTTTAAATAACTGATTAGCAGTTTTTTTCCTTGGGACAATACCAACTATATAGAAAGCATTTATATAGGTTTTCTAGAAGTGTTATGTTTGTTAAACACAGTGAGGCAAGTGCTATGCATTTTCACAATGTTTTAGAACTTTTATGAGCAAAACGCTAATCAATTTTTAGAGTTAAATAAAACCCTGGTTAGGGTTGATATTACAGCGACAAAAGTTTGGAAATTCGGGGTTAGGGTTACCAACCCTACCCCCCCACCCTCCACACACCAACATAGTATAGGAGAATGGGGTGAGAGTTAGGCCTGACAACCCCAAGGCATACCCTGATGTCTGTTGGTGTGTGGAGGGGGATGGGAGTGGGTTGGTAACCCTAAAACCGAATTTCCAAACTTTTATCACTGTAATATCAACCCTAACTGATGCATTAACGGAGTTTTTTAGAATGAATTTCCCTTTTTGAAAAAGTTTAATGTTACTCGTATGTGGTCCCATCTATACATAAATGTAGAGATATTTTAATGATCTCGCATCTCCGGGCCTTGCACTCCCAGTACTGCATAATGGAAGGCCCTGTGCTCCCAGTATTGCATAATGGTATCCATATATGGGAGCGCATCTACCCATAAGTATTAAGACATAGCGCAGACCTAGAGACATTCCAAGTAACCCTTGTGCTGCAAATGTGTCAATATCTCCGTAACCACAGGACTCTGAAAAAAATTCCACCACAGTTGTAATTATGACCTGACAACCTGCACGCATGCTTAGTACACCTGAAGGTGTACTAAGCTGCACTTAGCGAAAAATTTGTATCTCAAATCGTTTTCGAGATATAGGCGTGGAAAGGTGGCGCAGATGCCACGGTGTTATCCTATGGGGAAATTTCAAAACTTTGGAATATTATAACTTTGGAACCGTTGCATATTTTGTCACCAAACCAGCTAAAGGCACTTCTGTGGTGCAAGCCCTTACTGCCCTGCAAATTTCAGGCCAAAGGTCCTTGTCACGAACCCACTCCTGGGGGTCAGGCCCACTGAGCTCACAGTGCCCACCCTTCAAGGAAAACTACACCATCATATCATTTAAATTGTATTTGTTTCCATGTCAACAGACAAACTATTTTCCTGTAGCTGTTAGGACTATATGTCCACTGTATAACCTATTGTATCCGTAAAATCCATTCACCCCACTCCAGCCCCAAATTCATTGTAACCCACCCCCTACACCTCCTTGATGAATCTGCCCTTCAACGGGACCTGTCAAACACAGACTGGCTCCCAGTCCTTGCCTCACTCAATGTCGACACCGCCTTCTCCCACTTCCGCAGAATGTTCCTAAGCATATGGGACCGCCACGCTCCGCTCAGGAAAGCCAGAGTCAGGAAACATCACCACCCCTGGATCACACCCGACCTCATCTCCCTGGGTCACGTCAGAGATGAGGCTTGGAGGCGTTACAAAACCTCTCTAGCATCCAGTGACCTCCTATCATACAAAATTCTTAGAAACAATTGCACAAAAGCTATTTCGACAATCTAAGGTCCAGTATTTCAAGGCCCAACTTACCGCTCACCAAGCCTCCCCGGCGTCCTTCTGGAAGGTGATAAACTCTCTCATCAACCCGCGCTCCAAGCTGGCCAGCCCTAGCCTAAACATTGATGGCAAAATCGCTCCGATCCTGCCATAGTCTCCGAACTCTTCAACTCTTTCTTCATCTCTTGCGCCATGCCTGACTCACTCCCCCCCCAACCTCATCCACAAATCCCCCATCCTCATACCACGGTTTCCACTTTCCCCCATTCACACCCCTGGAAGTTTACACCTCTCTCACCTCTCTAAACCAGTCAAAATCCAGTCCAGACAGCTTGCATCCCAGCCTGCTCCGCATCTCTGCAGTGGCCATAGTCGCACCTATAACCCACATTCTAAATCTCTCAATCGACACAGCCACTGTCCCCCTCCGCCTGGAAACTTGCCAAAATCCTACCTCTCCATAAAGGTGGTGACCCCTCCCTCCCAGGACATTATAGACCCATCTCTCTCCTCCCCTCCCTTGCCAAAATCCAAGAATCCCTCATGCTATCAAAACTGTCCCCCTTCCTCTCTACAGACAGCTCCCTCTCCCCTTTTCAATCAGGTTTCAGAAAATCTCATTCTACCACCACTGCCTTACTACGAGTAACTGACACCATTCTTTCTGCCATGGACACCGGGCAAACCACTACTGCCATTTTCATTGACCTAGCCAAAGCCTTTGATTTGGTCTCCCACCCTCTACTGCTAGGAAAATTGAGCTCCTTCGGCCTTGCCAACCAGGCCATAAACTGGTTCCATTCTTATCTCCAAAACAGGATGCAGCAAGTACAAATAGGAGACACCCTCTCCAAACCTCGACCCATCCTCATGGGTGTCCCCCAAGGCTCCATTCTTGGCCCCATCCTTTTCTCCCTATTTATAAACAACCTCCCCTCAGCCTGTCTCACCTCAAATGTGCACCTATGATGCTGATGATACCATTATCTACGCCTCAGGCCCCTCCCATGACAGTGTTCACCCAAACCTCCAGAGCGATTTCAAACGAGTACATGCCTGGCTCCGGGAAAATCAGTTAAAACTCAATGCAAAAAAAACTGTCTCCATGGTATTTAGCACAAGTCAAAAACTTGCCTCCCTACCTGCCCCCCCCCCCTCCGATCTGCACCCTGGATGAAATACCCCTTGAGTCTGTACCCACATTTAAGTACCTGGGAGTCTGGCTGGACGCAAAACTCAACTTCGCCACCCACGTCGACTGTCTGCACCAAACTCCGGCCCAAACTTGCCATCCTGTACCGCCACAAAGACTGCCTCCTCCTCCCTACTCGGAGTGAACTCATACGAAAAACCATCCTACCAGTACTGGACTACGCGGACGTCATTTATGGCACAGCTCCTTCCTCCTCCCTTGCAAAACTCGACGTCCTGCTAAACTCCTTCATGCGCTTCGCCACTGCCTCCCCCCCACTCACTCATCACTGCAAACTATTCTCAACTCTATCTCTGATGCCACTCTCACATAGGCTGACCACCGACAGCGCTTCACTCATAACGAAATATTGACTTGGCTCCTTCCCCCTCTACCTCTCCTCCCGCCTCTCTCAAGTCAACCCCCACCTGGCTACTCACTTCGCCACAGACATGCACGTACCTTCCTCCTCTCACGCCCCCTCTCAGCCTCTGGGCAAGCTGCCTTTTCCTACCGGCTCCCACTCCTATGGAATAACCTCCCACCCAACCTCCACCTGGCCCCTCCTATCAGCCTTTAAACAGCTCCTCAGGCTTCTCCCTCCACCTCTGCTGCGCTCTGGCAGTCCCTCCTTACCAGGACCTAGTACTACCCTCAGTAGCCTCGCCAGGTAAAAAATAACTCCACATGCCAGCTCTTACTGTTAAACCACCACCCCCACCGGTACCTTCTCCCCGAAAACTCAAATATTCGGTAAATCCACTACTGTAAATATGTAAAGACACACACTTGGAATTTAAGGTAAAAATGGTCTAGAAATGTAATGAATCAATTTTTTCCACTCTGCCATTCAAACAAATTTGAAACCTCACCACCAAACTCAATGTAATGTACTATACTGTATTATTTTGTCTGTTACTTGATATTTGCTGTATTTCCCTGTCTCCCACCTTGTACTACCTGTACCCGGGTCGCACCTGGAAACGAGCCTCGGCTCAGTGTGCCTTTCCCAGTCACCAAATTTTAAATAAATAAAAAAATAAATAAATATGTGTTGGTTTTAGTTTGTTTTCACTGCTCATGGTAGCCCCTTGTGACCGCCCTGGAGGTCTCCACTTCATGGTTGTTGAAATCTCATTGTCCATGAGAATTGCATTAGCATACGAGAGCATGATATCAGATCAACCATTTATATCCTGCATCTCTATTCTGAACGAACAAATACCCTGCAAAAACTCTTTGGAAACACAAACTGAATGGAGTTTAAAGGGAAAAACACTGCATTACAACTCAGATAGTTTGCAAAGCTCACTAAAGGTAAATGTGGTATTTCATACCTTCTTGCAGCTTGTTTCTTTGAAGACTAAGCAGACAGGCATACTGGGGATTTTAAAGGTTGATTACACAGCATGTTCTCATATGCTAATGCAGCTCTCGGGGACAATGAGATTTCAACAACCACCAAATGGAATCTCCAAGAACAGTTACAGGGCCTAGTATGAAGTGCGAATTCATACTAAAGCAGTTGCATACATCTCTAACAGCTACATGAGAAGAGTTGTCTGTTGACATGGAAACAAATACAATTTAGAAAATGTGAGGCTGTAGTTTTCCTTTAAGTGCAATCTGTGATGGGGAGGGGGCAGGGATACCCTCCTCGTCCTTTTTGAATGCTCACCAAGCTTATGACTGCACCTCTGCCATGAGGACCCAGGGTGTCCCTCTGACTTTGGATAAGGGCACAGTACCAGTCTCGAGTCTTGTGGCCAAATATGAACCCTTCCTTGGCTATTACACAAAGGAGGAAGACCCAGGCGCCACAATTTCTTCAGGGGTAGCAGTGTAAAACCTGATTTGGTCTTCTCCCTACAGGACATGGAACAGCCTGGTTCAGAATCCTTGCAGACTCTGGTATTCTTCCTATCCTTATCCAGATGTCCCTTACAGACCCTTGTACTCAATTTGGTTACTATTCGTGAGATCCCTTTTGGCAATAACAGTTTTCACAGATTATTAATAAACCTTCTACAGTCACGCACATATATAGAAATCTCGCACAGGCAGATTTCTTTAGGAAAACAAATGTTTTACTAACATTTTTAAACAAATATAGTTACAATTAAAAAGTGAATATACTAATTTGTTACAGTATGCAGAAACAAAATGGGAAAAATATATACATGTAAACACACTAAAACTGTTAGCTAAAGTGTCTACCTTAATATTGCAGTGAATTGAAGTCCAGAAAAAGTAGTTGAAAGTTCCCAGTTTCTTTAGTCCTTGCCAGCCACACTGGGTCTCAGCAGTTTGGCTTCTGGTGTGTGTCAAGCAGTGCGTCCGGATGAAAATGTGTGTACAAATGCTCTGAGCTGGGGCTTTATATACCTGTCTGTGGATAGAGGCTGGCCTTCCATTTTAGGCCACTGGGTGTCACTCTTGTGCTTCCCCAACACAATGTTCTGCCACCTGGTGATATCACCCAGCCTACATGTATGACACGTGACATTACAGTCTCACTTGGGACTGTTAGAAGGATGTTTCCTGTTTTTTTTTTTTTTTTTCCTTTCAACTCATCAAAGGCAATACCTTGGAACACAGCATCCCGCTTTTGAAGTTAAAAGGGTTATCTTCTGAACACTTTATTCACCTCTGTTTCCCTTGGTCAGTTAACTATTAAAAATATCCCTTTGATCAGTTATCTCCAAAGCTTTTGACAATAACTTGTCAGATTGCTGGCAAGCTAGTTGGCCTTCCAGGTCAAAGGAATGTCAAAACTTTTTTTTTTAAATCCAGCCATTTCTCTATATTCCCTTTGAATTAACACTGGCATTTTGTGGCACGTACATATAATTACATAAAAAACATATATACAACATAATTATATCTACAAATAAGGACTAGCAGTGGGGTAGCTCGCCACAGTACTGATCGTGTTTTTGCTATGAAGTAGCAAAGAAACTGAGTTTTTGGAGGTGTACTTTTCACAAATCTGCGAAACTGTCGTAACATTTTGTGAAAGTTTTTGCGAAAACTTTGCAAAACTCCGCAGAACTTTCGCGAAAGTTCAGCAGGTAAAATGGCGGAAGAAGTTCAGAAAATTTATTTCCAGGCATTATTTTTAAAAACTAATGCCAGGATCATGTTCCTAGG
The DNA here is from genome assembly GCA_016271365.2 of Neoceratodus forsteri. Taxonomy (NCBI): domain Eukaryota; kingdom Metazoa; phylum Chordata; order Ceratodontiformes; family Ceratodontidae; genus Neoceratodus; species Neoceratodus forsteri. The sequence goes on from CM057451.1 coordinate 768,512,396, forward strand.
ACCCCAACTAGGTAAACACAGCTACTGTTGGTGTTTACCAGGGGGCAGTATTTTTTTGAATTACAGCGTTTTTTTCCGCACTGCTAACTGAAAACAAGATGGCGGCAGCATGAAAGTGCAGAACCCATTTGCAGCATTGAAAAGTGCTTTTGTGACCGTTTTCATGCTGGACATATATTTTTTTTCCCATAGGCTATAATGGGAAACTTAAAAGTTTAATAACTTTTGAATGGCTAAATATTGTTTCTACAGCTCTGCAAATGCACATCTGACCGCAACGAAACTTGCCAGATCCAAAGATCTGTGGTACCAGACCACACATGCAAAATTTCAGGCAAATTAGTGAAATGGTTGCAGAGTTATTAAAGTGCAAAATGTTGGGTTTAACATAAGCGTGGCCATGCAACCCTAGCTATGAGTGGCACTGCCGTGCCACTATGAGATATATATATATATATATATATATATATATATATATATAGATATATAGATATAGATAGAGTGTGTGTGTGTGTGTCTCTATGGGTTTTATTTGTACCTGCTGTACAAATATTAATTAAATATTTTTTTGTCCCCTATAAGTGCCCCTCGTGGTGGTAGTCCCAGTAGTGTATGCTGAAGCAATAATGTACCTAGTTAGGCTAGCAGGTCTTTCAGTTGTTCTGTTATCTGAGTTCAGAAAGATTGAATTGATTGGACAGTCTCAGAACATGTGAAATAGCATACTCCCCAACCACACCTACTACAATATCCATGTTAGTCATACGGAACTATTTTGATTGGTCAGGGGTGATGAAAAAACGGCTATCGTCTTCCACCTAAATTCCCTTCGGCCCCTGAAACGAAGCTATTGTCTTATGCATACTTGGTCATGTTATGCACTGTTGTTTAGGTGTTGGTGCTATTCCTGCCTCATTTTCCCAGCTATTTTTGGGTTCTGCTTATCTCTGGTTGTCCTGTAGTGTTAGACATGATTGAATAAAGCCTTGAAATGTGGTGTATCAGGTTTGGGCCCTAAGCACTTGATCTAACAAAAATTAATAAGCATGTTTCTTCTCCCAGAACTTCATCCCTGTTCTCCATCTGATATTAAAAATTCCTAATGGGGAGGTATCTAAAATAATTTGGTAGAATAAAAACTTGTTGCAATGTTTTTAGTATGTTCCCTGTGTAGAACTGTTAAAAGTTGCCCAAGCTTGCTCTTTCACATTTCCGTCATGTAGTATCGCATTTTATGGAGGAATCCCAAACAAAGTCTAATAGGACTCCAGACCTAATTGCTGTTTCCATAACTTGAACCATGGTTAATGGAGGATCTGTTGTTTTAAATAATGCATGGTCAAAGTGTTCCAAACCTCTTGCAATCCCTTAGATCCGTAATGGTCCGTATTAAAATTTTCTGTGGTTGACTGTATTGTGCTTGTCTCTCCAGGCGGACTCAACATGTCTAATTCAAATCCCAAAGTATCTCCACTATATCTGTAGTCTGTGCTGCTCCATAATAATGTTTAAGTAGAGGTGTCCCTCTTCTCCATCATTCCGTCTGACCAACACCACCCACTTAATTTTAGGCCTTCTGCCATTAGATATATATATATATATATATATATAAATTGGCTAAGTGTTCCCTGTAATTCTGTCCACTCAGCCCATGGAATAGCAAGTGGTCATGCACAGTACAGAAATAAAATTCTTGGTAGTACGTTCATTCTGTCAGTTCTGTTTGCAAAAGACAAGGTGCCTACGAATGTTGTGTTAAATCTGAGAACACAACGTTTGTGTTGGCTGTAATTAGCTGTGTATAGTCTCCCAAGATCTGTCTGAATTTGTATGCTTAAATATCTTACCTTTGAGGAGACCCACTGATTGGGTATTTAATTCTTGAATAGAGGTGAGATGAGGCAAGGCAAGGAAATGTTATTTATAATACCAGAATCTCAGGGCGCTACAATACATACATCAAAAGCAAATAATTATATTATAATCCCCACAAATAAATAAATACACTCAGCAATAGAACTAAAAAATGGAGGTACTGCTAAATACAATTGAGTATCATTTCCAAAAGCCTGATCAAATAAATAACTTTTGAATCCTCTTTTAAATGGCTCCACTAAGGGGGAACTCCTTAGATGGAAAGGCATGGAGTTCCAAATAATCGAGCTGACACCAAGAATAGAGTGCTTTGTCCCCTGATTGTTTAAGGTGAGACCTCGGGACGACCAGCAATGATTCATCTGTGGAATGAAGAGAGCAGCCGGGAGTATACCAGACCAGGAGCTCTTCTAAACAGTCGGGGCCCAAAACATGCAGGGCTTTGTATGTTAACAAAGTGATCTTGAAGGTGGTGTGCCACCTAACTGGAAGCCAGTGCAGCTGCTGCAGCACAGGGGAGATGTGAGCCCTATATGGCACCCCAATATCAGCCTGGCTGTGGCATTCTGAACCAGCTGAAGGTGACACACCAACCCTCCAGGTAGCCCTAAGTAAAGAGCATTACATTAGTCCATCCTCACCATGAAAGCATGCACTAGGATCACCAATCTTCTTGTCCAAGATAGGTTTTTTTTCTAGGAGATATTCCTTAGCTGGAAAAATCCACTGTGGACCAAGGCTGTCGCCTAATGTTTTAATATCAGCCTTGAATCTACAGTGATTTACAGATTCTTTACTCTGTCCACAGCTGTCTGAAGGGCTCCATTCAGAGGTGATAAACTGACTGCACCTAAACTTTCAGGCGACCCTCGAGGACCTGGTTCCACTAGCAGCAACTCCATCTTGGTCAGATTGCATCTCAGCCAGCTGGAAGCAAACCAGTCAGAACTTTTATTAAGGCATTGCTCCCGACTGACTCCGCCCATCTGATGTAAATAAAAGGTGCAGCTGAGTATCATCTGCATAGCAGTGAAAACTCACACTGTACTGTCTAATGACCTGTCCTGACACAGTATGTACACTGTGAACAACATGGGGAACAGAACTGAACCCTGAAGAACCCCACAGCAAACTGCAGCCAGGTGCGGCGAGTAAGTACCCATCACAATGTGGTGCGACTTGATGAAAAGGAAGGACACTATCCATTTCAAAGTGTCCTGGCAAGTACCTCATATTCCTCAAGGTGCTCTGTCAAAATGCTATGGTCAACACTGTAGGATGCTGAAGACAAGCCCAGTACAACGAGGCTAGAATGTTCCCCTTTGCTGTTTGCCAAGAGCAGGTCATCAAACACCTTGACGAGTGCGGTCTCTGTACTGTGGTGAGGCCTGTAACCTGACTGAAATGACGCATTGATGTCATCCCTCTCAAGGTGAGCCTCCAGCTACATCACCACTACCTTATCGATTTAAAGGAAGGTTCAAGGCAGGCCTTTAATTAGCCAGCACATCCAGGTCCATTGATGTTTTTTTTTTCAGGAGGGATCTCACCACACCTTTTTTAAAAGTCAAGGTAAAACAGCCATCCAGAAGGGAGCAGCATCTAATGCCAGCAAATATCTGACACAAAGCCTCAAGCAGTCCACCAACAGAATGTAGGCCCTGGATTCGTTGTTGGTGGGGTGCAGCATTGCAGTCACCTCAAGGACATCCTCCATAACAACTGGCCGGAACTCACTCCAGATCCATGGAGCGCTAACGTGGCTCTCATCCACACCACTGCTAGCCTGTGACAAGCCACATGGAGAGATTCCAGCTCGAATTGAGGAACCTCTTTTCAGAAAGAAAGACTCAAACTCCTCACACTTTACTTGTGATGACACTTTCCCATATTGTAGACAGGAAGGAGAGTTTAACCTGTCCACAGTGTGGAGGAGCTGAGCAGACCTGTTCTGTTCTGTCCTGAGGCTGTAATTCATAACAGGAACCTCTGTCTTCTTCAGGGTTATAGCCCTCATATAATCCTATCTTCTAACGAGTGGGTCCTCTTCCAGGAACACTTCAGCCTCCACCTAGTCCCCCTTCAGTCGCCTCAACTTATCATTACACCATGGCGAGCTGCAATGAGAGGTCAGTGGGCAGACATGGATCACTGCAGTGGAGTCAAGCACCGCCATTATAGCCAAATAAACAGAGAAACATAGAAAGTGTCAGCAGATAAGGGCCATTGGGTCCACCCGGTCTGCCTATTGTTGTTTGTGACCCCTTTTTTTTTTTGTTTTGTTTTTGTTTTGGCAAACCTGCTTTCTGATCTACAGCGGTCTCTTTCTCCCTCTTTCTCCACCCCCCACCTCTTTACGATTCCCTTGTGCTTGTCCAAAACCATTTTTTTTTTTTTTTACCCCACCACTGTTTTTGTCGCCATTACCTCCTCTGGAAGGCTGTTCCAGGTATTCACCCTTTCTGTGAAGAAGTACTTTCTCATATCCCTCCTGAATTTACCCCCTAAAGGTTCATAACATGCCCCCTTATTCTACAGCACCTTTTACTTTGAAAAATACCCCCTGCTGTACCTTATTAACCCCATGAGGTCTTTAAAGGTCTCTGTCGTATCCCCCTCTCCCTCCTCTCCTCTAAGGTGTACATATTTAGCTGCTTTAACCTATCCTCATAGGGTTTTTGATGCAGACCCTGCACCGTTTTGGTAGCCCTCCTCTGGGCTGCTTCCACTCTATGTCCTTTCTGAGATGTGATCTCCAGAACTGGACACAGGACTCTGTGTGGGATTTTACCAGTGATCTAGATAGGGATAGTACCACCTCCCTTTTCCTGCTGGCAGTACCCTTTCCTATGCACCCCAGCATCTCACTAGCCCTTCTGAATGCCTTGTCATACTGCCTGGGCCACCTTTAAGTTATCCAGTATAATTACCCCTAGGTTTCTTTCCTGCTTGGTCTTTGTAAGTATCACTCTGCATATTTTGTACTTTGTTCTTGGGTCTCTGTGGCCCAAATGCATTATTTTTCACATTTTTGCATTAAAACCCAGTTGCCATACCCTTGACCACTTCTCCAGTCTTTTCAGATCCCTGCCCATCTTTACCACCCCCCTCGGAATGTCCACTCTGTTGCAGATCTTGGTGTCATCTGCAAAGAGGCAGACTTTACTTTCAGTTCCTCCGCTATGTCAGTTATAAATACATTAAAAAAGATAGTTCCCAGCATTGATTCCTGAGGTACACTACTGGTTACCCTCCCTTCCTTGGAGTGAACTCCGCCTACCATTACCCTTTGTGTCCTATCCGCTAACCAGTTTCTTACTCAGGTTACTATCTTATTTCCCACCCCCAAGTTACCCAACTTGATTACCAGTTTCCTATGTGGAACAGTGTTAAAAGCCCTGCTGAAATCCAGGTAGGCCACGTTCACCACGCCTTTCTGATCCAACTCGTTTGTCACCCAGTCACAGAAATCTATTTGTATGGCATGACCTTCCCCCTGTGAAATTATGCTGTCTTTGGTCCTGTAATCCATTGTATGCAAGATATTCCACAATCCTTTAATTTAACAATGTTTCCATTAACCTACCCACCACTGACGTCCCGCTGACTGGCCTAGAATTGCTCACCTCTTCCTTGATACCACTTTTATGAAGTGGAACTACATCTGCCCTTCTCAGTCCTCTGGGATCACTGTGTTCAGGTCAGCTAGTTCTTTCTGGACGGTCTCCACAGAAAATGGACTAGTGTCCATTTCTCTCCCATCAAAGCTCCAGATGCGTCTTCATGATCCTTCCCCTTCTCCTTCTACCGTGAACACTGAGCAGAAGTATTTATTCAAGATGTTTGCTTTTTCCTAATTGCCCTCCACACAGTCATCTCCTCTCTCTTTATCTGTACAGTCTCTCCCTTTGTTTTTTTTTTCCTCGCTAACATACCTAACCAAAAAAAAGTCTTGTCTCCTTTTGATACTCACTTAGCTATTCTTTCCTCAGAGCATTTGTGCTCCTTACTGCTTTGCCTGCTTCCTTTTCCCCCGATACAATTCCCTGTCCTCCTGTCTCCGAGTCTCCTTATACCTTCTGAATGCCACTCTTATAGCCTTTACCTTTTCTGCTGCCTCTTCCGAGAACTAGTGCGATCTTTCTTTTAGTTTTGCTTATTTGCTTGACACAGAGGTATGTTACCTTCACTGTGCCTTCTTTTAGTTTGGCCCATTTTTTCCTGCACATCCCCCAAGGTAATCTGCCCCTGCCAGGTCATTCCTGAGGGATTCTTCCATCTTGGTAAAATCAGCCCTTCTGAAGTCCAGGACCCTCGCCGTTGTGTGATTGGGTTATACAGCTGTTCTTATGCTTGAACCACACTGTACAATGATCACTAGTCCCCAGCTAGCTTCCCACCTTGACATCTGCAACACTGTCCCTTTTAGTGAGCACCAGGTCTAGTATTGCCTCATTACAAGTGGGTTCACTGACCAGTTGCCTGAGAAATGCCCCCTGCAGGGAATCCAGGATGTCCCTGCTTCTGGCTGAAGCTGCAGCAGGGAGGCTCCAGTCTGCATCCAGCAAATTGAAGTCCCCCACAAGCAGTGCCTCCCCCTCTTCTGACATTTTGCCAACTGCTTCTAACATTACCTTATCTAAGCCAATTATAGCCATCACTGGCTGCCTGTGCTCCTCCATCGCATGCCACTTCCATATCTGAGATGTCCAACACTGCCAGAAGTTTTTCTGGTTCCAAAGCATATCACGGGTAGTATTAAACCATCTCTGCGGTGGAGGATGGTGTCCAGGGGGCCCCTGCAAGGAACCAACAGTATCACCCCACTGGATCCACACTATCTAAGATGGTAAGTTCTAGTGCAAAGACTAGGGTCCAAGGTATGGCCATGTTCATGGGTTGCGGTGGAAACCTTTTTGAGGCCCAGTGAATACATCAGTTGGTGAAACTGCTGAGCAGACTGCAAGGATCCATCATCTACCCATACACTGAGGTCCCCCAGGACAGTTAAGTTGGGGGTGTTCAGCGATAGGTCAGCAATGAAGTCTGCAGATTTCTCCTGTTCCAGCAGAGAATCCTACAGTTCACACCCTCATTTCCCTTCACAGCACCACATTCAAATGATCCCGTCTCTTGCAGTGTTACGCCATTAGCCTCAAACAGGATCTAAAACAGATGGCCACCCCACCTCCCCTGTGCTCCCTCTTCGGGCGGTGTACCACCGAGTACCCGGCCTGTACTGCCGCCTCCAGGACTGGCCCAGAGTTGTCCCCAAGCCAGGTCTTTGTGAAACATACCAGATCCCCAGAGGACTGTGATAAAATCTGACACCACGGCAGTGTTATGTCTCGGGGATATAGCATTGTACAACACACCACAAAGGAGAGGGACCAGAGCTGGCAGCCCTTTTACTGTCTGCCCCCTGTTCCTGGGGGGCTCCAAGGGAATCAGGACACAACTGGGGAGGAACTTGCTCCATGGCCTCCTAAACCCAGGGTGCCTAATCGTCCTGATGCTCTTGATCCTACTTTCCCCAGCCCCCACCTCCATAGCATGGATCCCCCTATTTGCCCAGTCTTTTCAAAATCCCCAGCTTCCAACAGCGAGTCAAAACTGCCTCAGGAAGAGCTGGGGAATGAAAGGGACAGAGCTGGTGGAGCAGGTCCGGAGAGTAGGAGCTCATAGGGGCCTCATAACCATGGCACATTATAGTACCTCCCAAAGTTGTTTCCAAAGCCCAGTTTGACCTGTTCTGTTTTGAGAAATGCCCAGTTTAATTGATCAAAGGCAGGTTTCTCAGTTGTCACTTAGATTGGTTATCTGTGGTATCTTGGTGCTGCTGATGACAGAATATTTTAAAAGTCTTCTAGTATTCAAATGTCTTACTATTGGCATTTGCTGATGACATTGGGTTGTTTTCGGTCTTAAGAATTGTGCTAAGTAGAAAATTGGCAAGTTTTGAAAAACAGTGTAATGAAATGTATAGCCTAAAGGTTAGAGTACCGAGCTGTGAATGAGCTTGGTACAGCCAACAGACCTTGATTTGATTCCCACAGCTTCCACTTGCACATTGTGCGACTCTGAACAATTCACCCCACCCCCAGTACTCCCAAGTCACCCCTGAAAACAGGCACTTGTGCCTAGTGGGCCTTATCTGGTTACCAAAAGATAATTTAACAGAAAAGTCCCTAACCATTAATGTAAATAAAACAAAAATCACGTTTGAAGGAACATCGACAGCTACAAATAGAATTTATATAATACAGCATTAGAGCAAGTTAAAGAATATTGTTACTTGTGAACTGTTTTTTGCCCCAGTAATGGCAAATAGGTAAGACACACAAAAAAAACAGTTAAGAAAGCAAATTTAACTAAAAATTGGTTAGTCAGATTTAATATAAAGTATGCAGGGGTCAAACTGTTGAGGCGGCCCTGTTGTCTGGTGAAGTAAAACTTGGCAAACAAACACTACATGCAAGTGAGGTATGAGGCTCTTATTTCTTAATAGAACTATAGTACCCTTTTTTAGGTTACTTTAACCCCTACAAGTTCTAAAACATATACCTAGTGATTATGTAAAAGCTCAGCTAGGAAAGTTGAGTCTAAATTCAATAGCAAAGCTGTGTATGTTATTACATTGGCTCAAATTAACACAATGTCCTAGGAAAGAATACTGTTTCAGTGTATAATGGAAAAAAATCATGTACTCATTGTGGCTAATAACAGTAATTGAAACTCTTTAAAAAAAAAAAAAAAAAAAAAAAAAAAAAAAATAAAAAAAGTGGGATATTATAAATTATCAGGGGTCACTCTTAACTTTTTTTGCACTGGCCCAGCTAGGAAAGTGGTACCAATTCCAGCTATAATGCCAATTACTGGGGTAGGGAAGGACTCCTCTCCCCACCTCTTTTCAATTACATGGCGTAAATTAGTGTCAAGAGACTTGATTAGTGGCCTTCGCTAATCAAAGTAAAAAATGATTAACAATTGACCAACGTTGATCAGCAGTTACCAAAAATTGATATTTTTGCTCAAAACCCCATAAAATCTACTTACCTTGCTCTATATTGAAAAAAATACACATTGTACACAAGTTTCTGAGACTGATACTGTTTTATTTAGCCATCAGAATCTGAATACAGCAATTGTGCAGCATCAAATACATTTTAGGAGCAGTGAAAGGTGATGTCTGTCAAAGCAGACTGTGAATTTGTGAATTATCATCATGACGTGATCATGAGTCGTGACAATTAAAATGAACTGCCCCCATAAGAACTACTTCACTTGGGGCAGTAATTGACCATAAACTCCAACATAGGACTGTTTTGCTACTCTTCTCCACCAGGCATATAGCCAGTTCTTCTGGCCTGTTTTGGGGGGGAGGGACCAGGAGATGGTCCACCATGTGCAGCTGCCAAATCACCAGGATGCCTTGGTTTAGCACTAAAAAATATGTCTACAGCCCTGTCTGGGTTGAATTCATCTGAAGGGGGACCCTGCTTTTTAACGCGAATCAGTGTTTCTACAGTATCCTCTGTCAGACTTGCTCTCCAGTCATTTTTTACTTTGTTCATAGTTGAAAAACACCTTTCTACTATTGCATTAGACACAGGAAATACTCTCAACATATTGACAAGCTTCAACAGATTTGGATATGAATTTTGGAAATCGCATGCCAGCTTTGACCAGATAGCAGAGGCAGGCATATAACTGATGAAATTGATTTGAGCAAAAATCTTAAACTCTTGCCATTCTGCAAGCACTTGATTGGTTCACAGTCAGGCTGCAAAAGAGCTGAAAAATGGCCATCTACTTCAGTGATGTCACTGTTACCATACAGCTCCAGTTCCTTTCGGTCTGTTGGCCAAAGTCTGGTATCTAACACTTTTGCACGGTTATAGATACTATTTTCATCATTCAAACTGAACCTTTGTTCACAACAGTTCTCAATATTTGTAATGTATTTCTTACACTGCTGTTTAAAAGTTTTAATAGATTGAGCACTTAGATGTGCCAGTTTTACACCCTTGTAAGTGACTTCAGGACATGCTCTTGAAAGAACGTCAGACACATTTTTTAAGAGAATGTCAAGATCACTACCACCTATGGGGCCACTCTGCTTAGCATGGTCGAGTGTTTCTCAGACTTTTAACAGAGCTAAGCAGCTCTGGCATTTCAACAACTTTTTTTTTTTTTACTGTACTTTTTGTCCGCCCCAACGGTCCTCACCACCCTCCACTCCCATATGGCCAAGACTCCCCGGTTCCCCCTTTGGCTTACCCCCTCCCCCAGGGCAGGGCCATGGCACTGCAGACATAGGTCAGGTCTGGGGAGCCAGCTGGGAGCTGATGAAGGCACGGCGAGGTGGGCATCATGGAGACTCTGGCGACAGTGTTTTTCCCCCCTGTAAGCTTGGGGGTGGGGACTTGCAATGACAACCTGCGTCCGCCCTGCCCCCCTGACGTCCAGCTTCCGTCTGCTTGTTGTGCCCCCTGTCTCTGCCAGGGGTCCCTCTATACACCGGACATTCTCCCCGCCCTCCCCCTGGAGAAGGAGAGCAGTCCATGGGATGCTCCATCCTTCTTCCCCTGCTGGCCCTCCTACAACCCGGGTCCATTCCCAGACTTTTTCTTGAAGTGCTAGTGGGAACCTGGCAAGTGGCTGAAGCAACTGTTCAAAATACAAAAGGTGTGCAACCATTTGGAATTTAGTCAAGATTTTCAACACTCCCTGGGCTTTGGCCTGATCATGAGTTGGGTGTGTGGCCATAGATTCTAAATGGGCAGTGATTACGGGGAATGATTTGGTAACAGCCCAGATGGCAACGAGTGCCATGGGCCTTCTTGGACTTTTCAGTTGGCATCTCCATGGCCTGGGCAAAGGACCGCAACTCTCTAAGGTGCTTAGGACTTTTCTGATTAAACAGCTGTGTCAGAAAGTTTGAAACTTCATTGAAATAGGTATTATCCAAAACATCTTTCATGCCCAGTTCTTATCTGTGTAAGAAACAATGAACAGCAACCAACCACTGTAGGTCTTCCCTTAAAAGTGCAGCAAGACCCCATCTTACACCCATGTTGACAGCTGGCCCCATCAGCCCCAAACCCTGCCATTTTTTTTTTTTTTTTTACATTAAGGCCACTCTCTGCAAGAATGTCTAAGAGGAGATTTTTGAGTCCCTCATTTGTGCCATCTGATACCGCATTTATTCGTAAACATGTAGTCTCCACGTGACCATTGCTGGGATTTACATAAATTATGTAAACCAGTTCCTTTTCAACTACACCACTATCAGTACTACCATCCATACGATCTGAAAAATAATTAGAATTTTTTTACAGTTGCCAGCAGGTTTTCCTCTAGGTTCTTGCCAATACACAATGTCGGCTCTTTCCCACTAACAGCATTAATGTATTTATTGCCCAAATGAACTCCATGGCGCTTCTCTTGTTCTGCTATGGCTTCAAACTTTTTAATAGAGATATCCTCTTTGGCCATCGTGTTTTTTTTTTTTTTATTTGTTTAACCAGGTATAGCACACTAAACTGAAAGCTTTTTTACAGGAGCGACCTGGGAGCACAAGGAGGTAAAGTGACTTGCTCAGGGTCACACAGTATGCAAGTGGAAGCTGTGGGATTCAAACCCAGGTCTGGTCTGCTGGATGTCACCAAATTTGCAACTCAGAGCCTTAGACCACTGCGCTATACTGCCTCCTATGTACAGGATCTCCATCATCCTGCCTAGAACCGTTCTATGCTGTTTCTCTATATTACTGAAAGCTCCACCTGCAAATAAATGTAAATTATTTAGCTCTGGGGTTCAGTCCTCCTACCCCCTTACTTTAAACTTACCAATTATGGTATGGCGATATATTTCAAGTGGTGACCATGTTTTACCAAATTTTTAAATGTTAAGAGCTTTCTTGTGCTGCTCTGTCGGAAGATGTTTCCAGATGGTGTCAACTTTTAGCTGGGGGCCTGTTATCCTTGCAATTAATGCCTCACTGAAGTTCCTCAACCCACGTAGCTCATCTTTATACTGACAGCACAGTTTGCAACTAGCACGCACTGCACAGTCCCCCTTGCTGCTTATCTGTAGCCAGTTTTAGTCTGGATCATATTTTTTGCGCCATCCCTCTGCAGTTGCTAATTTTACTCCACCAGCCATGTTGGACTGCAATTATTAAAACGTTTGAAGTTAAGACTCTGTCAAACTGTGCAGTTTAAAAATTAACACAGTAAGTTACTGTAATCTGGCTGTCTGTACTGGAAAAAAGATAATGGCAGCTGCAGATTTGCTTGTGACCCTCTGAGAGCCCCCAAGTTAATTGATACACTTGTCCCCATCTCTGCTATAGGCAGGGCACACACTTAAAGTTTCAGAGTTGTGAACAGAACACTTCCCCAGAGTTCACTGCTGCAGCAAAGCTGGCAGCAGGGCATAGTCTTATGTTAACTTGTTCTCTATCTCTGCCATAGGCAGGGCACACACTTGAAGGTTTCCAGAACACAAAGTTCTCCAAAGTTCACTGCAAAGCTCTAGCTGGCAGCAGGACTACTGTCTTAATTTGTTACCCAAATTATTGAATAAGTAAGTCACTATCACTAAAAGATATGTTTTGAAATTGTAGAGTTTTAGAGGTTTTGAAAAGGAATAGAGTGGCCTGAAACAGAGTTCTGACAGAATGCTGTTTTTTATCCCCTCTTTCTACCAATAAGCAACATAAACTGAACATGGTGACGGTTTAAAGAGTTTAGAGGACAAGATTAAAATTTCACGAACGCAGGTTAGCGTTTTACTTGATTTGTATTATATTTTTGCAGTGAGAACTCTCTTTTGAGTAATATGAGAACCGAATAATGATTTTAGGCGTTATTCACGGAACCAAGTGGTAACGAGTTAAAAATTAAAGTCTAAGTGACAATGTTTTAAAGTCTGCACTGCATTTTCACCTATTCCGGTTCATTGATCTTTTACTTAGAGATAAATAATTGCCATGAGGTAAATGATGATTTTAAAAAAAATTATTTACAGTATACTAGTTTATTACACTGGTAGGATCAAATGGCAATGCATATTTATATATATTTTTTGAGATAAAGTTTTTCATGAGAATAGTTGATATAGTGGTATATTAAGTAATGAAAGTATTAATATTTAAGAAGAATTATTGCTTTAGGTAATTTTCTTTCTTTGGTTGATGTTCAACAGTGGCTGTAAGGGGGAGTCAAACATAAAACCTAACGCATTTGTGTGCAAGAAGATATCAGATATTTGATTGTAAACTTTGATATGTAAGGACATTTTTCAATATTTGATTATATTGGGTTTATTGGGATTTACATGGCAATATGAATTTATGAAAAATTGGTTATTAATATTTTTTATGTGTTTATTATTTCTTAGAAATTTGACCAGTGTCTTGATGAAGGGTATATCCCGAAACGTTGAATATTAGTCTGGAAGATATATGAATAAACTATTTGGACACTATTTCTTAAGACTTTTTAGTTGGGTCATATGGGAGAGTGGGCCTGACCATATCCAGTATTGTTTTTTCTGATTATATAGCGTCAGCTGTCTACTGGTTTTGGGCTCACCCCGTATAGAAGGAAAAAAATTTCTATGTGTTTGAGGACTCTGGGCTGTACTGGATGAGTCTCTCTTTCTGTATTTTTAATTCTAGTAAACTTGGTTTTTCTTGAAATTCTGCCAGAGTCTTTTTCTCATTTTTAATGTGAATGCTGGGACAGTGCTGATAAGTCTGACAGAACTGTTAAGCACTTACAGAGAGTTAGCATATGCACCAAAGGTAAGAAAAGTACCTAGGTCTCAGTTAAGTCAAAAAGGGGGATTGTGAACTAGGTTGGGTGCCCGCTGGGTTAAGTATTGCACTACATTTCCCCGAAGAGGGTGTGATATTTGATCATGTTAACTGGGCGTGCTAGCAAAAAACAGTTCATGACCTCAGGACTAGAGACTGGTAGTTGTTGCGGACCCAAAACAGACAGGAGGGTTACCCTGTTTGACTCCTGTTCACATATTGCACTTCGGGGTTTGGCACCGTGGGAGCAGAGGGCCTGACCCACGGAGTGTGTTTGTGACACCCCCTCCCTCTCTTCTTCCCCATAAGCCCTCACTGTTGTCTAGTGGCACTCTCTCCTTCTCCCTTTCCCCATAAGTTTTCCATGATGTTGAGTGGCACCCCCTCCCCTTCCCCCGTAATATCCCCCTGGTGTCCAGTGGCATCCCTCCCTCTCCTCTTCTCCGTGGTGTCCAGTGGCAGTCTCCTCCCTCTCCCCTTCCCCCAAGTTCTCCCAGGTATCCATTGGCGGTTCCACCCCCCAGAGCACTCCAGCCCCATACTAGTCCCTGACAGCGACCGAAACAAACCCTCCACTCACCTTCTCGTCCAGCCAGCATCTAACTCTCACAACTGTGGTTTAAAAAAAAAAAAAAGCCTCCCCTTCCCCATGTCCCCTTAGTCAGCAACTCGCCAAAAGTTGTAAGTATGTGAATAAAATCTTTAATGAAGTATGCTGCCTGTAGTATCTTAAAGCAGCAGTATTTGTTAGTAACCATACACATCTTTCAGTAATAAGGTTCGTCTGGCAAAAATATCAAGATACACATTTTTCTTTTCATTTTCTTTCATTCCTAAACCAAGATATGGTGTCTTGGAAGTTTTTAAAAGTTCCCATGCCACACCCACCATGAAAAAAGTTTATTTGTGCTGTTTACTATCTATCAGAAACATGCAGAAGACCCATACTAATACAACTGTAGCATTAATCTAGCATGTACATTCAACAAGTAACACCAGGAGGAGAGATGTTTTAAAATGGTGGCCATCTTTAATGATGTGAGTCGTTAATTACAGAATCGGCTAAAAAAAGTCTTAACATCTGAGAAAACAAAAAAAATACGCAGCATGAATCCTAGGTTGTCAGAAATACATTTTTGCTAAAAAAAACACTATATGATGAATTTTTTCACCAGCTAACAAATACTGCTGCTTTCTCAGTGCAGGTCCCAAATGCCAGCAGTCTTTCCCGGTAGTGCTGTGCGATAACACGGGAGAGGGGGAGAGAGAGAGAGAGAGAGACAGAGATGGACAGAGAATGTGAAACCAGCGGTGAGACTGTTAAGATACTGTTAGTATTGTGCTTTTCCAAGGATTTCAGTTGCATACGTATGAACTTTTGGTGAGTTGCTGACTAAGGGGACCTGGATGAGGGGGGAGTGTTGCGGGGCTGTAATGGTTGGGGAAGGGTTTTATTTCTTTTTTACTCTAGTCCCAACGGGCAAGCCAGTGGGAATCACACTGGCCTG
Source organism: Neoceratodus forsteri (assembly GCA_016271365.2). NCBI lineage: Eukaryota > Metazoa > Chordata > Ceratodontiformes > Ceratodontidae > Neoceratodus > Neoceratodus forsteri. The sequence goes on from CM057451.1 coordinate 768,527,603, forward strand.
ATGCAGTTTACAGTATGCCCTGAGCCAATAAATTGATGTCAAGCGTGAACTCTGAATTACGGAAATATTTTCTGCAAGGTATAGTAATTAGCAAATATAAAAAATGTTTTTAAACAAGAATTAATAGAGAACAGTATGACTACAGACCTGCAAAATGTAAAAGAATCAAGATTTTCAGCTTGGTACCCAACATACAAAAACTGTTTTGATCTGGAACCCTATTTGATATTACTAAAGCCCAGAAGATAGGAAAATATTTACCATGATCAGATTAGAAATCTTGCTTGTCTAATGTACAGGATTTTAGATTTAATAGGAAGAAAGAACTTCATATCTGTATCCTTGTAGGATTCAGGTACAAGAGTTGGGCATTCACTACCTTTAATAAAAGGGGACCAGTCACCATTTCTAAACATTTTATTTAAATAAGAAACACAGGCTATGCCCACCCAACGCGTTTCAGATTGTGTAAATTCTTTATCAAAGGCTAAGGCAATGGTGTAACAGGTAGCCATTAAATACGCTTATTCATATGACATCATTACATAAATTGTGATCTCGTTGGTTAAAAAATCTTTTTAAATCATGGACACCCTTGTTTGTCATATAACATCCTAAAACTTATAAATAATACACTAACAGTACTCCCACTAATAATAATAAGACAGTTTGACAAAGTGCAAAGCATGAATCAAGTGCAAAAACAGCAAACGAGTGGGAGGGTTGGGGGGCAGGGTGGAGAGATAAGTCACAGATGAGAACTGTTTGAAGTACTGTGTATCGGAGGAGCTGTATTTGATCGGCGGCGGAGGAGCAGCAGAGAGGGTGCACACCGGAGGCTGCAGCGGCAGGGGGAGGAAGCTGGCTGCATCCGCAGCTCGATAGGGCACCAGGGCAAAGCGTTTTCCTGGTGGTTGCAGTCGTGGGTGGGCCAGGGCTGGAGCAGGGCTGCTGGGAGGAAACAGGCTGCAGCAGCGGCAGCAGAAGTCAGAGGCCCAATTAGAGGGCAGGGCACCAGATTCAGTCTTGGGACTGGGCTACATAAGGGCAAGCCCAGCCGCATGTGCTACACTGTGCATCGGAGGAGCTGTATATGATTGGCGGCGGAGGAGTAGCAGAGAGGGGAGCGCACCAGAGGCTGCAGCGGTGGCGGTAGTAGCTGGCTGCATCGGCAGCTCGAGAGAGCACTAGGGCAAAGCGTTTTGCAATCGGCACCGGGCCAGGGCTGGAGCTGGGATGCTGGAAGGAAAGAGGGTGCAGCGGCGGCAGCAGAAGTTGGAGGCCCAGTCAGAGGGCAGGGTGCCAGATTCAGTCTCAGGACTGGGCTACATAAGGGCAAGCCCAGCTGCATGTGCTACACTGTGCATCGGAGGAGCTGTGTTTGTTTCCTTCCCCCCACCCCAGCCCCGACCTCTATTAAATAGCTGGTGGGGGAGGAATCGGGGGGGATAGGAGTGGCCTGGACTAGTAGGATCCTGTGGCCTTGGAACAAATTTCAGTTGGTTTTTGGACTGCCACCTTGCAAGCTGTGCGAGGATTGTTTTAAGCAAAATTGCATGATGTGTGGGGATTGTCTAAACATAGGCACTGGTAGTTTCTAAAATCTGTAGAACCACTGCCGTGTGGGGATTATCTAAACATAGGCACTGGTAGTTTCTGAAATCTGTAGAACCACTTGTAGCTCTGACCACTGGGGAACCCGGTGGGGTTGCTTTTTGTTGCATTACGTGGGGGCTATTGACCCAAAGACCAGCTGTGATGATGGGGAAGGGACCACACGTAACTAGAGGGCATCTTTGGGAGGGTGGTTGGGTGCGCAGGGTGCAGTGCGGTTATGGTACTTTAATGGGCTTGGACGTTTGGGGGTTGCCCAGTGTGCTACCAGCTGGCACAGCTTAGGGAGGAGGTTGAGGAGATTAGAAGGCAGCTGGGGGTTTGGGGGGCATTGGGGGATTGGAGAAGTAGGGGCAAGGGGTGCTATGGGGATACACCAAGAGCTGAGCTCCCAGATAGGAAAGGAGGAAGGCGGGTGCTCAGGGGCCCAGAAGGGGAAATTTCAAGCAGCAGGTATGCCTGGGGTTTCCGAGGAAATCTGGGGTGGGGGGGAGCCCTGTGGTCTGGTCTTAGGCTCACAAAACGTTTTAACCCTCTGCGTCTGATGGTGGAGGAGGGTAGTGTTTGGGGAGAGGATGTAGCTAGGGCTGGGATGGATAGAACGGGAGAAGGGGCAAAAAAGGATCCTCGGGTTGGGGGTGAGGCCCAGGACCGGAGTGGAGTGGGTGGCCAGTGACAATAGGGAAGGGAATACTAGGGCAAAGGAAACAGGGAGCCATCAACCCAGTGGAGACAGATAAGGGGGTAATGGATGGGATAGGTACAGAAAGGGGCCAGGTAGGTAGGAGAAGCAGGGGGTGGTTCTACATGAGAATACACATGGATCAGGGGGTTGTTGGATGCCGGAAGGGTAAGGTTAGTCTGCAGAGGGTCACTGAGGGTGCAGGGGGCCCTGGTGACAGTGTAAGGAGGGCAGTTGGGGCAGACAGCCACGGGGGGGGTAGTGGGGTAGAGGGCCAGGGACAAGGTGGGAGCTGGAGGGAAAGAGGCAGGATCCGAGAGCCGGGAATCAGAAGTGGAAAGATGGTCACAAGAAAACAGGGTGGATATCTGGCAACAAGGAAAAGACAGGAAAAAGAGGTGTCAGGATGAAGAGGACGGAGAGCAGAGGAAGGAGCCTGCAGGGGGTGGAGGAGGTATGATAGGACAGGACATGATAGACGAGGCACCATCAAGGACAGAAAATGCAGAGGCTGTTGTGGTGTATGGAGATTCAATCATAAAAAGGATTCAGTGGCAAAGGAGGAAAGTAGCCTTTAAGGGGAGGTCATTTTTTTGTGATCCGGGCATGGAGGCTGGTAGGGCGTCCCCCAGGATAAGGGACTGCATCAATGTGGTGGGGGGAACCGCACCTAATTTTGCACCTAGGTACAAATGATTTGGCAGGGGAGAAGGTGGAGGTGGTTTAAAGGATGTTCAGGGGACTGGCAGAGGAATGCAGAGGACTGGTCAGTTCCCTTGCCTTCTCGGAGGTCCTGCCAATGCAGTGTGCTAGCACGGCCAGGCAACTCTGAGTAAAGGAATTTAACCTCTGGCTGAGGCAGTGGTGTAGGGAGGAAGGCTTCACGTATCTGGGAGATTGGGGGGATACGTGTGCGGATGAACACCTGTATGCAAGGGACAGGTTACACATAAGTAATGCAGGGGCCAGTCTATTAAGAGCAAAGTTGCAGTGGTACATTGATGAGAAGCTGGAGATAGATGTAAATTTAAGTTAGCCAGTGGAGAGTGTAGCGCTAGGGGGAAAAGGGGATTCTTGTAGTAACAATGTAAACACAGCCTACGCTCTACCGAGGCGAGAGGAAATGGACAGCAGGAGAGAAGGGGACCATAGGGTCAAGGAGTGGTGGAAAGGGTTACTAGCAAATGCCTGGAGCCTGGGTAACAAAATGGTGGACTTGGAGGCAGTGGTGGGAATTGAAGACCCGGACCTAATCGCAATAACAGAAATGTGGTGGACAGAATGCCATAGCTGGGAGGTGGAGCTACAAGGCTACAATCTCTTTAGGAGGGATAGGCAGGGGAAAAAGGAAGGTAGTTTAGCCCTGTACTTGAGAAGGGATAGCGGGAGAGGATGGTATGGAGGAAAAGGGACCTGCTGAGATCCTTTGGGTTACCCTGGGCAGAGAAGAGTGTGGGGCAATAAGGGTAGGAGTGGTGTACAGACCACCTCACCAGAGTGAGGATGTGGAGATGGTCAGGACAATTCAGGAGATGGCCAAAAAGGGGGAGATCTTAGTAGTTGGGGATCTAAACCTGCCTGATGTGGAGTGGAGAACCCCATTAGCCACATCAGAAAGAAGCAGGGACTTGCTAGAAACCATACAGGATGTTCTCCTAAATCAACTGGTCACAGAACCTGCCATGGGGGGTGGGGAGAGAAACACTCAACATTGTATTGACCAACGGGGACAGCTGGGGGGGGTAGTGGTTGGAGAAAACTTGGGGGACATTGACCACCGAATGGTCTGTTTTTCCATCTGGGCAGGGCCAAAATTGGACAGGCCATATACCAAGGTGCTCGACTTCAGGAGGGCAGACTTTTGGAAGGATGAGGAGCATCCTGAGGAGGGAAATGGAAGAGATCCACCACCTGGAGGAGGTGGAGCAGCTATGGGGGAGTAACAAAGGGAGGAATCCTAAAAGCCATGGACCAATGCATCCGGAAAATCAGCAAAGGCAAAAGGGGAAGAAAGCCTCTCTGGTTTACAGCGGGAGTCAGAGGCATTCTAGGAGAAAAAAAGCGTTCAAGGCCTACAAAACGTCACAGGGGGACGAAGAAAGGGAGGTCCACAGAGAAAGACTTAGGAAAGCAGGTAAAACAATCAGGAAGGCAAAAGCAAGCACAGAGGAGCAAATAGCTAGAGAGGTGAAAGGGGAAGACAAAAAAATTCTTTAGGTATGTCAGCGGCAGGAGAAAAAGTAGGCATGGGATCCCGAGGCTTGGGGGTAATTTGTTGAAGGGGATGAGGAAAAGGCGACCCTACTAAATGAATACTTCACATTAGTATTCACAGCAGAAAGGGATGGTGGGGGCCCAGTAGTCGAGAAAAGGGGTACCGAGGGCAAGGAGGTGGACACGAGTCCCTTCATGGAGGAGTGATGGAAAAGCTGAGAAAATTAAAAATGGATAAGGCTAAGGGACCAGATCAGGTACACCCAAGAGTTCTCAAGGAGATGAAGGAGGAACTGGCAGGACCTCTGGACATGCTGTTGAATGTATCCCTCGAAACAGGGAGGGTCCCAGGGGACTGGAAGAGGGTGGAGGTGGTGCCGCTCTACAAGGGGAGGAGGAAAGAGGACCCTGGAAACTACCACCCAGTCAGCCTCACCTCTATGATAGGCAATCTGATGGAAACCCTCCTTAAGGAGAGGCTGGTAAGTTACCTAGAAGAGGAGGGGCTGAGGGACGAAAACCAGCATGGATTCACAGAGGGTAGGTCTCGTCAGACCAACCTTGTAGAATTCTTCGATGGTGTCATGGAGGTGTATGATTGGGGGGCAGTGGATGTGGCCTATCTGGATTTCAGGAAGGTGTTTGATTCCGTCCCCCACAGAGGGTTGGTAAGCAAGTTAGCCAGCTTGGGAGTGGGGGCAAAGCTTACAAAGTGGGTGGAGGATTACACAGAAACATAGAATTTGATGGCAGATAAGGACCGCTTGGCCCACCCAGTCTGCCCATTTCCCTACCTAATGGATTAGCTGCAGATCCTAGTTAACCAACAGCCTATTCTTCCTACCCCCACCCCCTAGAATTGCCTTATGACTGTCCCATGCATTCTTGAATTCCACCACTGATTCTGACTCCACAACCTCCTCCGGAAGGCCGTTCCATGCATCCACAACCCTCTCTGTGAAAAAATACTTCCTTACATTACCTCTGAGCCACCTCCCCCCAATCTTCAAATTGTGCACCCTTGTTCTTGCACACCTCTTTTTCTGAAAGATGCTACCCTCTTGGACTTTGTTGATTGGCTGGGAGGGAGGACGCAGAGGGTAGTAGCAAATGGAAGGCACTCCAGGGAGCTAGGCGTTGAAGAGTGGGGTACCACAGGGATCGGTGCTGGGTCCAGTATTGTTCAGTGTGTATGTGGGGGATTTATCAGAGGGTCTAAATGGAAAAGCATGCCTGTTCGTGGATGACATGAAGATCTGAAACAGGATGGACATGTCTGGGAGGTGGTGGAGAAAATGAGGCGGGATCTAGCCAGGCTAGAGGAGTGGGTGGAAAAGTGGCAATTGAAATTCAATACGGGGAAGTACAAAATAATGCATATGGGAGAAACAATCCAAGAGCAAATTACTGCCTAGGGGGAGAATCACTGCAGGTCACGGAGCAAGAGAAGGACCTGAGTATTTGGATCACTGACACATTAAAGGTTAGGAACCAGTGTGAAAGGGCAGTGGGTAAGGCAACACAAATGTTGACATGCATAGGGAGGGTTTCACAAGTAGGAGGAGGGAGGTAATCATGCCAATTTACAAGACACTAGTGAGACCACAGCTGGAGTATAGAGTACAGTTCTGGAGGCCCCATCTACAAGGATAGGCTAGAGAGGGTACAGAGAAGGGAGACTAAAATGATCCAGGGGCTAAATGAGACCATATGGGGAGAGGCTGGCAGAGCTTGTTCTATATACACTGGAGATGAGAAGGGATGGGGGGGACATGGTGGAAACTTTCAAATACATGAAGGAAGTAAATAAGGCCAAAGGGGCTAGCATCTTCAGACTGAGTGAAAACAAATCCACCAGGGGCCACATGCTCAAGCTGGAGGGGAGCAGGTATAAGGGAGATGTAAAGGGGGGGTTACTTCTCACAAAGGGTGGTAGGGCTTTGAAATAAGTTGCCAAAATGGATGGTAGAGGTGGATACAGTGGAGAAATTCAAGAGGACATGGGGCTAGGCAGGGATGGAGAGAGAGGGAAGGGGGCTAAAAGGAAGAGGGAGGTGGGCTATCATCTTTCGGGCAGAATCGATGTACTGTATGGTCCTTTTCTACCGGCAAGTTTCAGTGATTCTTCTACCACAATAAATAAAGGAAATTGCTAAAAGATTACATGAACACATTATCAGATATAAATTTAATGTTAAAAAGTCATCAGTAAAATCAACTAATTTTCTTAAAAATGGCTTTAAGTCAAATCCTGAATTTAGCCCTGATTTTCTGCTGACATCTAGCTTTATGATCTAGAATGCTTCTCTCTTCAGTAAAAAATCATTAAAATTTCAGCCTCTTCGTCAAAGGCCACTTTATCATTTCCTTTAAATTTAAAGAGATTCACCAAGATAATCAAGTGTACCACATACATCAGTGTCTTACCTTATAAGAATCAGTCTATTCATATTTAGTTATAAATGTTCTGAATCATGCGCCTTATCTTCACCGAGCTACTTTTCACTTCCTAGATTTTAGATCCTACCGCACCATCAATGATTTTATGACGGATGCAGGAAAGCGAGGATGTGTTACATTATAGTCTATGAGGTATTTAACACCACTTTTATATGTTACAGTGATTATGTGGTAAGTAAACTAAGGCACTGGGTGACTAACAAGGCCCTTGTTAGTCGCCCGCTGCCCTTGTTTAATCGCCACATAATCACTGTAACATATAAAAGTGGTGTTAAAGGTACCCCCATAGACTATAATGTAGCACGTCCCTGCGCTTTCGCTGCCATCACTTCATAAAATTGGCTGAGTGCGGGGGTGGATCTAAAGTCCAGGAAGTGAAAGCAGCCCGGTGAAGATAAAATTACGAGTAAAATTGCGGCGCATCTACGGGACATTTGTGGGCCAAATATGATTATACTGCATTCTTAGTTGTCAGGAGCGAAAATGTCAGGTGCGAATTGTAGACCCGTAACTTGTACAGTGTAATGGATGTGGTGTCAGTCTTTTGGGAGACCTTCTGGAGACTGAGGTACTGCCCCATCTATACTCAACTTTCTGGGTTGTGGGAACAGATTGCTGGACTCTAGCCTGAACTTGCAAGGGTACAGCAGACCTTCTGTCCCACCCAGTGTCCACCAAATTCACCGCCGCTCTGCCAGAGAATGCCCACACAGACAGAGTGGGTTGACCCTGGTGGGCCTCAGGAGGGTGGGGTGGGGGAAAAGATGCATGCTTCTCCACTGATACACTGCGGAACACTTTCACTGTACTGGTGGAACAGGACAAAACAAAGGAGGTTCCCATTGCAGTGGGAGAGGAGTGGAGTCCTCAAAAAGGCCTCAAGGAGGGAGAGGCCTTCAACCCAAGAGAAAGCAGCTGCTGGTGGGAGACTCTGTGGGGGGGGGGCATTGAGTTGGGAGCTGGGGAGGGAACGGATAGGAAGCTGAAGTGCTTGAGCAGTGTCATGACTTGGAGGGACAGAGAGCAGATCCTGCAGATCGCTAGGGAAGTGGGACCTGGAAGTGAGCTAAACGTCATTGTTCATTGTGGGACAAATTACCTTGCAAGGTAGAGGGTAGGGGTTTTACAGGGAAACTGCAGGGAACTTGCAAGGGGCCTCAAGCAGACAGCATGTAAGGTGGCTTTTTCCGAGGTGCTACCTGTAAAGGATAGGGGAAAGGCAAGGGTACTCCACACCAGGACCTTTAACGATTGGATGAAGGCATGGTGCATGGAGGAGGGCGTTGGCCACGTTGGGGACTGGAGACCAACCTGAGAAGATGCATGCCTTCATTGAGGGGGATAGCGTGCAACTTTCTTAGAAGGGGACCACAGTCCTTGGTGGGAAGTTTAGATGCTACTTGGTTAAGCAGTTAAACTAGCTGGGTGGGGGGGAGAGACCAAGGGAGGCAACATAGTAAAATGAGAGGGAGAGAGAGGGCGTAATGGGGGTATACCTCAAGGACAGAGGCACAGGAAGTCACGGAGCGTGACAAGATGAAAGAAAAGTGGGTACAGCTTGGGTAGGGGAGGAAAGTGGATCGAAGGGGACCCGGAATGTTGAAAGTAAAAAGGAAGAGATGAGTCACAGGGGGCTTCAGGTAACAACTTAGGTAAGAAAGGAGGGAAGATGCAGCGCATCAGGCAGGGAGGTAATACATTGTGGGGAGCCATGGGCGCTAACATCAGGGTCCTTGGAAACAAAATTCCAGGCTTACAGGCAGTCATGGCAGAGGCCAACCTGGATCTAGTATCCATAGCATGGTGCACGGGATACCATGATGGGGACATAGCCATACCAAGTTACTCTCTATTCAGGAGAGATAGGATGGGGAGGAGGGGGCATTATATGTAAAATATTGAATAAAGGCATAGCGATGTAGGTGCTCCATGGTGATGAGGGGCTGAAGGCGCTGTGTGTTATCCTGCAGACAGGCTCTGGGACCACTGTGTATACCTGGGTAGTGAACAGACCTTCAGCACAGAGGGAGTAGATGGACGAGGCACTAGGGTAGGCCATCATCAATCTGCCAGATGTGGAGTGGAACCTCCCAGCTGAAGCTTTGACAAGGAACAGGGCCATCCTTTACTCCCTACAAAGGGCTTGAATCAGGCAGCTAGTTAAAGAGCCTACTAGGGATGAGGCAGCGTTGGACCTAGTGCTAACAAATGGTTACAGCATTGCAGATGTCACAGTGGGCAGTCCCCTGGGTACCACTGATCACTGTACACCACAGTGTGTTTCAGCATAAAGAAACAAGCATAAGGGAGCCACACAAGGCCAAGGGTCCTGGACTTCAAGAGGGTGGATTTTAAAGAAATTGGAAACTGCCTCAGGAATTGCCTCTAAGGGGGATTGCCAGGGAGGAGCAGTAGAGGCCTGTACAAACATACAAATAAGCCAGAAGATAAAGGCCTTATGGTCTGTCAAGTCTGCTCGGGAATGCAGGTGCCTCAGTAACCCCCTCTTCACCTCGTCCCTCCTTGCTAGCACTGTACCGCCCCCACCCCCTACATGCAGTGCTCCCCTTTACTCTGTTCCATCCTCTCTTGAAGCCAGCTACTGTCTTCAGGGAGACCACCTCCTCTGGCGACTTGTTCCACTTGGCCACCACCCTCTCAGTGAAAAAGTGCCTCCTCATCTCTCTCTTGAATCTACCCTCTGCCAGCTTCCAGGCTGTGCCCATTGGTGGGCTAGTTCCCACTAAGGCTGAAGAGGGACTTGGGGCTCATCCTGTGATACCTTTAAGGTACTTGAAGGTCCCGAGCATGTTCCTTCCCCCCCGGAAGAATAATGGAGGGTATAAGTAGGGCAGCCAATCTCTGCAGGAAGAGGTAAGCAACAGCAAAAGAAAAAGGAGATTGTTACAGTTCTCCAAAGAAGTGACAAGGGTGGTGAAAGAAAAAAAGGCTGGCAATCAAGAGATACCAGGAAACGCAGAGGGAGGAGGACAAGGAGGTGTGCCAAGCAAGGCAGAAGGAAGCAGGTAAGGCAAATAGCAGAGTAAAGGTGTAGACAGACGAAACAGTTGCTAGGGAGGCGGCTAAAGGGGTTAGGACTTTTTTCAGATATGTGAGCGAGAAAAGTAAGCGGAGGGATAGTGAGGATTAGAAGGACAGAAGGGGGGGGTGAAAAAGTAGACTAGGAAAAAGTGGACATTTTAAATAAGTACTTCTCAGTCTTCACAGTAGAGGGAGGAGGGAACAGACCGCCAGAATGAAACAAGATTGAGGGGGAGGTGGACACACATTAATTTTCCAGAGGAAAGATTCCTGAAGGGACATGCATCCCTGAAGGTGGGTAAGGCTGTGGGACTGGACAGGGTACACCCCAGGGAGTGAAAAGCTCGGAGAAGTGCAGTCTGCCCTGTTGACAGTCTTGTTCAACAGCTCACTGGAAACGTGTGCTTCCAGCGGACTGGAGAATGGCTGACATGATTCCTCTACATATGAGTGGCAACAGGGAGGAGGCTAGCAACTATAGACCAGTCAGCCTAACTTCAGTGCTGGGAAAATTGAGACCTTACCGAAAGAGAGGCTGGTTGGGCATCTAGAATTCAGTGGGCTGCAAGACCACAGGCAGCATGGATTCACGGTGAATCTGCTAGATTTTGTTTGACTGGGTGACTAGGGAAATAGACCAGGGGAGGGGTAGTGGACCTCCAGGCCTTTGACACAGTGCCACACAGGAGGTTGATTGGGAAATGGACCAGCTTAGAAGTGGGGTCCACATTGTTAAATCGGGATCAAAACTGCTTAACAGATGGGCGACAGAGGGTGGTAGTAAATAGCAAGCACTCTAAAGATGGGATAGTGACCAGTGGTATACTACAGAGTTTGGTACTGGGATCAGTCCTTTTCAGTGTCTTCATAGTGGACATTGCAGAAGAGCTGGATAGGAAAGTATGCCTTTTTACAGACGATTACAGTACCTCACAGGGTTGAACAGGGTGTAGGAGGAGAGCCTCTTTTTATGAGGGTGAGCAGAGAAAGCAAATATTGTTTATGAAAAATGTTTCAGCACACAAATTGTGAGACAGCAAGAGGGGAAAAAAATCTTGTCAGGAACATAGACTGTGGAGGCAGAGCAGAGGAGGGCTACCAAAATGTTGCAGGGTCTGCATCAGAAACCCTACGAGGAGAGGCCAAAGGCGTTAAATATGTACACCCTGGAGGAGAGGAGGGGATATGATAGAGACCTTTAAATACTTCATGGGGCAACTAAAGTACAGGAGGGGAATATTTTTCAGAGAAAAAGGTGCTGTAGAACAAGGTGGCATTTATGAAGCTGGAGAGGTAAATTCAGAAGGGATGTGAGGAAGTACTTATTCAAAGAATTGGTGGTGGATACCTGGAACAGCTTCCTAGTGGAGGTAGTGGGGGCGAAAACAGTGTTGGGGTTCAAAAATGCCTGGGACAGGCACAAAGAAGTCATAGGAGTAAGGAAGGGGGTGAGGGAGGGAGAGATTGTGCCGTAGATCAAGTAGTGTCAGCAGCAAAAAGATGAATGCAACAAGAAAGAAAGAAAGAAAAAGAATGTAGACTGTGAGGGCCCAGCAGCCCTTACCCGCCATTATGTTCTATATTTCTATGTAAACTAGCATTTATTTGTTAGAATTACTGTGCATTTTAGCCGATATTCATGTCGTGTGCGTTCCATCCCCATGCCATCCTACCAGTACCAGTAACTACCATCATTATTTCTTCCCCAACCTACTCCTCTCTTTTTCTCTCATTTGAACATATCTAGCTTGGAAATATTGAAACATATTTAACTTATATGTGTTGCACAGTGGCTGATTAACAAACATCGTGGCTGAGAATTGGAGACGGCAGTACATGATTAAATAAAAGATACTGCAAAGCAGCTCTGGTTTGATTCCCACTATGGCCACTGACTAACTACTTTTGGAAAAATCTTTTTTTTTTTTCTAATTTATGTGAAGTTGTAGATTACTAGCAACAACATATACCCCCTTCATTAAACCCTTGTATATGAATAATTTGAATGTTTGATAAAATATTTTACTTAGTATTGAATACTTTTATGTATCTGCATCCATAAGTTTTTTGATATACTATAGTACGTACATAGTTTTGTTTCATTACTTTGTTTTCTTTTAACACAGACATAGATGATCAAAGCAACAGTAACACCAGTGATAACACCTCTATGTACACTGAGCCAAAACTTCCATTAGCATTTTCAGTCACAGAGCAACCATCAACATCAGCTGCAAACCTTTCAAAGAAAAATCCTGCAGAAGATCCCGTGTCACATACGTGAAATGAAACAGTTTAGCTGGGGGCGCTAATGAGCAGCTAACCGGACGGACGCTTTCTCTCGCTGCTTCCTCTAGACAGCCGAAATAAAAGAAAATATATAAGTTTTAAATACCTCTGAAAGGCTAATTCGGACACCCCACGATATCGGATAGCAGCATGGATGAATACCAGACACCGGGTCCGGCGAAAAGCCAGCGGCTTGCCAATAAGTGCCAAAAAGACAGGAGAAAATTCGGGCCTTGTCTCGCTGTCTGCAGCAGAGGTTGCCGTGCTGGGTAGGGAGTTGACTGGGCAGGTGATTGCGGCCCTAGAACCGCGGCTGATCAAGCTGGAAGGAATGCTGGATCTGAAACTGCAAGAAGTCCAGGAGCAGCAGACAGCGCAGGCCAACAGAATCACTGAGGCAGAAGAGAGGATCTCTCATCTAGAAGACGAGTTGGCAGTCTCTGGGCAAGTTCTGGCCCTTTAAAAAGAGTTGGCAGAGTTCAAGGAGGCATTCGACTACCAGGAGAACTACCATCGACGCCTTAACCTTTGCTTAAGGGGGCTACCAGAGGGAAGGGAGGGGACCAGCGCTTTGGAATTTTGTGCCCGTGTACTGCCAGAACTACTGGGCCTTCAGCCTATGAAGGGGCGCATTAAAATGGAACATGCTTACTGGGCTGTGATGCCCCGACCACCCGTAGACCAACCTCCGAGGCAGGTGATCATGAGATTTCGTAATTTCCAAGATCAGGAGGAAATCTTGAAAGCCTATAGAGAAAAAGGCACCTTGGTCTATGAGGGTCACCATCTCTTCCTCTCGCAGGATTATTCAGCCCGCCTACTTAAAAGAAGAAAAATGTTTAACGGGCTAATGCAGCAGCTTTGGGATATTAAATTGGAAAACTTCCTGGTATACCCCGCGACCTTGAAAATCAAACATGAAGGGGCAACCTTTTCGTTTTGGGAAGTTGACAAGGCAGAGCAGTTTGTTTGCTCTCTGAAGCAGAAGCTGAGCTGAATAGAGGAACTGAAGAACTTGGCAATACCAGAATTGGAGAAGATGGGACGTTTGTTCTTGTGTGTTTTCCCTTATTCCCAGCTTTGGAGAGAATTATTTGTTCTGTTTGGTAAAAAAAGTTGCTTCTTTGGTTACTGACTGAGGAGAATGTACAGTTTTGGCTGCCCGACATGGCTGCGCACCGATGAACTGTAAAATGAGGCCTAATGTTAAAAGCCTGCGAGCAGGGCAGCTCTGAACCCTCGTTGTGGTGCGTGTGACTGGAGTAATGTAAAGGAAGCCTGTTTGATGAGCGGCATGAGATCCTGATTTGGACCAAATGTGAGCTGCAGATTTGAAAAGAAAGGACTTGCCACTGTCTAATTAATTGAGGGTATGTGGGTAGATGGGGAAACTGGGCTTGGCATGTGAGTTTAATAACGCGGCCTACGCTCCCTGCAGCCCGACTCGTGGAGGGCCTCTCCTTGCAGTTTAAGGGAAGATGCCCAGAAGGAATGGGGAACATGGCAGGCTCTCGCTGGTGCCTGACTGCCTCCCCGGTTGCTTTTTGGGATCCATGTGGTGAGGTGGCCCTTGGGAGCTTAGTGAGGAGGATCTTGTGTGGGTGTTAGCTTGGGACTGAGGGGTGCCACTTCATACCCACGGAGATCTCGGCAGCAAGCAGATAACAGGGGAGGGCCTGAGAGAGATCAAAGGAAAGGAGGTGGATACAATTTAAGGGGCTCATGCAAAAGGGGGATTTGGACCGGAGGCCACGCACAGCTGGTGGGGGTATATTCAGACAAGCTGATCAGGCCTCAAGTGATATTAGAAAGCTAATATTGTAAAAATAGGGGCAAAAATGAAACAAGCGATGGAGCACTGGGAGGAGTACTGTGGGTGAGATACCTGAATGAGGTATGATACAGAGTACATCGGCTGTGGAGACAAGCGTCCAGAATGGGAGGATTTCTGACACCCGTGCTTATGAGGCAGTTAGTGTCGCAGAGGGGAAGAACAGAAGGAGACCGGGTGGGACAGACCGAAAGACTTACCTATAAAGATTATGAGGGAAGCTTAGCGGTTATGGGGTGGAAAAGAGGAGGGGGGAAATAAAAGCAAAGCAAGAGGAGAAGATTGCTTTAAGGCATATCAAGGGGGAGAGCACAGATTGGGAGAGAAAGATGGGAAAGGGATGGAGGAACTCTATTGAGGAAGGGATCCATGACTAGTCCAGGGATAGGGAGGGGGAGATATGGGGGGACCTATCAAAAATATCAACAAGGGAGGAAAGGGGAACAGTTGTGGGTTGTTCAAATGACTGTTATAATTGTTGTTGTTATTACTACTTGTATTTGTTTTGGTGCAATCAAAAGAATGAGTAATGGGTTAACTCCACAAGGAGCATGGGATATGGAATGGTATGGGGACTGTTGCAGGCATGTAAACCGGCCGAGGCAGTCCTTGTACAATAATGGCGGGGTATAAATGGAGAGCTATGCATACAACAATGGATACGACACAAAGCCTTAATGTTGTGTCCTGGAATGTAAGAGGAATAGCAAATCCAGTCAAAAGGACATCCCTGTTGATGACATTGAAAAGGGTAGGGGCACAGGTAGCTCTTATACAGGAAACACACCCGACTGATGCGGAACATGCCAAAATGGCACGGAATTGGGTGGGGAGGTGTTATGCAGCATCCTTCTCGGTGCACGAAAGAGGAGTGGCCATATT
Source organism: Neoceratodus forsteri (assembly GCA_016271365.2). Lineage (NCBI taxonomy): Eukaryota > Metazoa > Chordata > Ceratodontiformes > Ceratodontidae > Neoceratodus > Neoceratodus forsteri. The sequence goes on from CM057451.1 coordinate 768,542,617, forward strand.
GGTGCATAAAGCCCTCCCCTTAGAAGTCATTAGAGTGGTTAGAAACCCTAAAGAGGGAAGATATGTATTTATATCCGGGGAAATAAAAGGGGAGCAGGTGACCTTTGTGTGTATTTATGCCTCCGCGGTATATGGTCCGCAATGTTATATGTGCTTGCTGGATTTGCTAATAAAGGAACAATTTCCAAGGCTAATTTTGGTAGGGGACTTAAACTGGATATTCAGAGGGGAAGGGGAGAAAGTCAGAAACAATGCAACAATGGCAGGTGGGTATGGCCGACCTGGATTTGGTGGATGGATGGCGTACTGCCAACCCAGGAGTGAAAGAATATACCTTTTATTCAAATCCTCATAAGACGTGGTCTCGACTTTATTATATTTACCTGCCTAGGGGGTGGTATGGGCAAATTTGGGACATGCTGCATAGCCCTATACACGTCTCAGATCATGCGATGGTTATTACGAAACTGCAAAGTAGGGAGAAGCAGGAAAGCCCTCCCCCCATGGAAATTTCCAACATATATGGCCAAAAATAAAGAATTTAAGGAGTATTTAGCAGAACAGTGGCAATATTCTATTGAGACAAATGACACAGCAGAGGTGTCTAAGGTGACTCTGTGGGAGGCGAGTAAGGCATTCATGATAGGGATAATCGTAGAATATATGGCTAGGCTCAAAAGGCAAAGAAAAGAGAAGCGACTAGAGCTTGAGAGGAAGCTAAAGGATTTGGAGAAGAGAGTTGCAGGTGGAGAACAAGGAGAGGCTGTTAGGCTCTTGGGGACAGTAAGAGAGGCCTTGAATGCTCTCCTCAGGGAAGAAGCAGGGATGGTTTGTCTTTTTGAGTAAACGACGGGTATTTGAGTGGGGGAACAAACCTGGTCCGCTATTAGGCTAATGAAGGGAGGACGAGGCCTGACCCGAATTACAGGGGTGCCATACAGAAGGATGGAAACGGGGTTCTACACAGGGACACGAAGGGAATAAAGGAAAGCTTCCGGGTATTCTATCAGCAGTTGTACCAGGCAGAGCATATGGGGAAGGGAAAACAGATGAAGAAGTTCATAGAGTACAACTGCCAGCGGCCACGCAGGCTCAGGGGGAAAAACTGAGTCAGCCAGTCACCAAGGTAGAAGTATTGAGTGCCATACAGAAGCTGCAGAGAGGTAAAGCTAGTGGCCCAGATGGATTTCTGGCAGAATATTATAAATTAATGGGAGGACAGATGGGAGAGTTCCTCTGTGGGGTCTTCCAACAGGAAGAGGAGACGGGGGAAATCAACCTGCCCAATACCTTCTATGATGCCACTATATGCCTAATACCCATGGTGGGCAAGGATGTAAAGGAATGTGCCTCTTACAGACTTATGTCCCTGCTCAACTGCGACATAAAAATATTAGCAAAGATCCTGGCTTCTAGGCTTGAGGATGTACTCCCGGGGTTGGCTCACCCAGACCAAACCAGGTTCCTTAAGGGCCGACAACCATATAATATGCAGGCGTTTACTTAACATCATATGGAGAGTGAACCAGGGGAAAGAGGAAGTAGGCATTATTTCAGTGGATGCTGAAAAAGCGTTTGATATGGTAGAGTGGGGATACCTATTTGAGGTGATGTCCTGGTTTGGTCTGGGTGAGCCATATATCAAGTGGGTGCTGGCTATGTATGCGGCGCCTCGGGCCCAAGTGATGGTAAATGGGACCCTCTCAGAGAAATTCAATTTAGAATGGGGCACAAGGCAGGGTTGCCCGCTCTCTCCCCTTCTGTACACAATGGCAATCAAACCACTAGCAGTGGCAGTACGTGGCTGTGGGGAGGTTATGGGGATTGAGGGGGTGCGGGGTTTACAGCATAAACTTGCCCTTTACGCGGATGACGTGCTCCTGTTCCTCAAAAACCCACAACAGTCTGTACCTCCTTTGTTGTCCCTAGTAGATGAGTTTGGTGACTTCTCTGGGTAGAAGATTAACCTGGGGAAATTGGAGATAATGTGCTACCCAGGAATAGGGAAAGAAGCGGAACAATGGGGGCTGAAACCGGTTGGGGCTAGTTTAACCTATCGGGGCATCCAGGTGGGATGGACACTGGGTTCCCTGTACAGACTAAATTACACCGCCTTGCTGAAAGTGATACAAGCAGACCCTTAGGAGATGGGCTCAGTTACCGATTTCGTGGTTAGGTAGGGTGAATATCCTGCCACGAATCCTGTACCCGTTACAGATGCTACATGTGGGATTAACGAAGGGGGATATTAAAAAGACAGAGAAGGCATTTTCTACCTTTATATGGCGGGGAAGACGTCCAAGGATCCGTTTACAGAGACTGAAAGCAGAGCGGGACAAGCGGGGGCCTGAATTTCCCCAATATGGGTAGTTATTTTCTGGCAGTACAACAAAGATATATAGCAGACTGGGTGCACCTAGGCAGACCTGGAGCAGAAGGGAGTTCAGGGGAGACTTACAGCGTACCTACATAGCAAGGGGGCCAGAGCGTATAAAACTGGGGGAAGTGGTAACCCATTAGTGGAGCATGTTTTTCATAGCCTGGGGGCAGCTCAGGAGAGAGGGGTGGAAACAGAAGGGAGAAACCTTGCTGTTGCCGGTGACGGGTAATCCCTTTTTTTTTTTTTTACCCGAGTTAGAGGATAAAGGTTTCCAGGAATGGGAACAGAATGGAATCCGGAGTCTAGGGAATCTCTTGGTGCAAGGTCAGTTTTGCACATTTAAGAATATGCAAGAGACACTGGGCATAGAAAGACGGCATATGTTCCGATGCCTACAGGTGAAGGCACTTGGGTAGCCTTGGTAAGGGAAGAGGCGGGGGTTATAAGTTGGACTGCACAGAGAGTCTGGTTTATCAGGCTCAGACTGATCCCAAAGATTTTGTTGGGAAAGCAGCTAGGAGGGGGAAACAGACTCCCAGATAGGACAGTAAAAACAAGACAACTATGAGAACGAGATTTGGGGAGTACTCTTACTGAGGAGAACTGGAGGACAGTGCTCCCAATGCACTGAGGGATCATGGCCTACAACAGATATAAGGAGGCATACTATAAATGTATCCATAGAGTATACTACCCGCTGGTGATAGTGCACAAGGCACACCCTTTGGTGTCACCAATATGTTGGAGATGTGGAGTGGGAAGAGACACATACATGCATTGCTTCTGGACCTGTCCTGTACTGCAAATTTTCTGGGAGGCGGTAGTGGCAGAAGTAGCCACGATAGCGGGAAAAGAGTTGGAAAAAGACCCTTTGGTGTGTCTGTTTGGGCTGGAAGAGGGAGAGGAGTGGTTTCCGCTCCCTAGATGGATGAGTTTTGTTTGTTTTGGCTTGCCACTGCATACAAAATACATGGGTTTCCCATGTTAAGCCCACAGTTCAGCAGTGGAGACTGATGATACTACAAACCTTGGGACTAGAGAGGCTGATGCATGTACTTTGGGGAAGGGAAGAAGCCTTTAGTAGAAGTTGGGCCCCCTTCTTGGCTTAACTTAGTATAGATGAAGGGATGATACTAAGGGAAGGGATAGATAACTAATCCCGGCTGAGGGAGATGAATGGAGTGTCTGCGAATGATAAGTCTAAGGGGGGGTATTATCAATGACCATTACAGAATTATGTCTCCATGCCTGAATACACTAATTTGGAGAGATAAACTTGATAATATGTACACATGATTGCATCTGTTTTAATGTATTAATGCTTTTATGTTCTCATGTTTGTCTGTATGTTGTATGATGTGTATAAGTAAATATCAAAACTAAAAGATATTATACAAAAAAAAAGAAACAGTTTAGCTGGATGCAGGAGCTGATGGAGTCTGTATTTGCGCTCACCCACAAAATGTTAGTTGAACAGCATCACTGAATGATGCAGCTAGAGATGGAGCAGGCACAAACTGAAAGGGAAGTGAAACGGAGGCTGCACTGACAGGAGTCTGAACAGAAAGCAGTTTTTTTCCCCAAATTTGCTACAGATTTTTAGTAATGTGCAGCAGCCTTCTGTTCCATCACTTTCTACTCAAATGACAATGCAAAGGTCGTTCATATGTACACCCATCCACAGGTAACCTCCTGCAGCTCAGAATACTGGTACACAGTGTGCCACCTCAGTGCACTCTGCTACAAGGTAAAACCTGGAACCATTCTTTTTTTTCTTTTGGCTTCTCTTCCCAGTGTGGTGGATATACTGCCATTGGGTCGGATTTTACTAGCTTTCACGGAGCACTGGCAGATGGGATTTACCATTTAGTTTCCCATGGACTGCAACATCCCCAATCCCCTTGGGGATGCTAACTCTGCCCAAACATATCTCACCCCCACCACAGTGTCTCGGGAGCATGTTGGCCACCAGCACACCAAGACGTGGCAGTAGCACTGTGAGACAGCCCTCCCTCCCTGGAGGAGGAGGAGGGTGTCCACCAGGACATTTTATCCTTCTCACCTGGTTTGCTGGTGTTACAGGCAGTAGTGCTACTGCTGCACCAATGCGCCAGCCCACCCATGTCCATGCTGTTATATCCAGTGCATTCTGCTCCACTAAACCACACTGGCGTACTTGTTGTGCAACTAAGTAATTCTACTGTGCATAACAGTGGCATTAGCAAAGCATAGTAAGCAAGGTGCACAGCATCCCTCTTCCTGTTCTCAGGATAGGTGGTACACCTATCTCTGACCCTGCTGCAGACTGCAGTTGCCTCATCTTTCAGTTCTTTTTCCACCTCCTGTGCCCAGTGCTCTTTTCTTCCTCCTCCACCTCTTACCCTCTCTCTTCTTCTCTACCTTCTCACTCTCCTTCTCTGTCCGTCCTACTGCCTCCCTCCTCCATCTTTTTCTTTCTCTCACCTGCTACACCTGCTGCTACTCTAAATGCCCTCTTGGCTGTAAACTCACATAAGAGTGGGAGCCCTGATGGTCTTGACACCACACTCCTCTATCTCTGCTCATGCCATTGCCCTCCCCATCACCTACCTCCTCAGCCACTTGTTCTCTTTAGTCTGTGTTCCTCACTCTTGGAAGTTGGCTACTGTCATTCCCCTTCCTGAAGGAGGTGACATCTCTTTCCCCTAGTAACTTCCATACTGTTTCCCTCCTCCCTACTATGGCTAAACTCCAGAAGCATCCTGTTCTTTCCCAGCTATCCCCTTTTCCTTGACTCAGCCTTCTTCTTCACACATTTCCAGTCTGGCTTCAGAAAGTCCCACTCCACCTCCAACCTCTCTCCTTCTGGCACACTGATGTTATCCTCTCTGGCATGGATCAGTGCCTTGTCACCTCTGCCATTTTTGTCGATTTAGCCAAAGCATTCAACACCGTTTCCCACCTCTTTCTCCTGGACGTGCTTCAGGCTGCTGGACTCTGTGCCTCTTCATTTAAATGGTTCGGTTCCTACCTTGAAGGCAGGTCACAAGTTGTCTGTATTGGAGATTTCTTTTCCTGTCCACTCCCAGTTAGCTCAGGCATTCCCCAAGGGTCTGTCCTTGGCCCAATTCTTTTCTCCAGTTTTCTTAACAACCTCCCCTCTGCCTGCTCCTCTGTATTTATATGTACACAGATGATACAGTTCTCTTTTCCTCCGGCTCTTCTGCCTCCATCATCAGGAACTATCTCCAACTGGATTTTTTGTTTTTCAAACATTTTATTCTCCTTCAGGGGCCACAGGCTGAGATCTCCTCCTGCTTCCTCTGTGTGAGCTTCCCCCTCTGCCTGTAACCTTGCTGCATCCACTCCTCATCCCCACACTCACCCATGACACACCCCTGTGTTGCCCCCCACTTACCCCCTGGGACCGCGTATGCCATTCTCCACTTTGGCATGTCTTTTCAGATTCATCTGGTCCACCCGGGATGGAGGTGAAGATGTGGATCAGTTGAGTGGTGCAGCCCGGGTCTAAAGTGAGGGTGGGCCCACTGGAGGAGAGTCATTTGCCTACTTGTGCGCCCTTTTCCTATTTTCTCCCTACCCCCCAAAACTAGGATTCAAATTGGGATTGGCTGCCGGACACAGCCAATCCATGGTCCCTTCCAGCATCCACGTATCCCCTGCACCATCACCTGCTTTCAGGCAGGTGGAGGTAATGAAACTGGATGTGAAACCCTCCCTCCCCAGATGAGGGGAAGAGTTCTGTGGGATGCTCGATCCTCCTCCCCCAGCCGGCCCTGCAGTTGCCCAGGCTCATTCCTGAACTCTGGTCGTCTGTATCGCAAGCCATAGTGCTACCGCTGCACTGGCAGGCCATTCCTTAGCTCCAACTGAACTATAACATCATCCAGCACTGGTTCAGAGAAAACCCGCTATCCCTCAGTGCAAAGAAAACTGTCTCTATGACCTTTGGCACTGGGCAGAGGCTTGCTAGAGTCTTCTCCTTTCCTTCCTACCTTTCATACCCTTTATGGTGCAACTATCAAAGATGACGTCCCCTCCTTCAAATTCCCCAAGGTCTGCTTAGATCGCAAACTTGATTTTTTCTGTTCACGTGGATGCAATCCACAAGAAATATGATAGTTCCCCAAGACATGGCACCCTTGAACCCAAATTTCTTAAACTGAGGGTTGCAGCCCTTGCCCTCCCTGTTTGCAACCTGTTTAACAGTTCCTTCCTCATGGGAACTGTCCCTGATAAATGGAAGGTAGCCGTGGTTGTTCCTGTTCATAAGGGCAGACACAACACTACTGTTGAGAACTTTAGACCTATCTCTATTCTCTGTCCACTAACAAAAATCCAGGAGTGAATACTCTATGACCATCTACAGAATTATCTGGACCACCACCACTACCTGCTCTCAAGGTTCCAACATGGGTTCAGAAAAAGCCACAGTACCCTCACTGCCTTAAAAAAAAAAAAAAAAGTCACATCGGACCTGTTCCATGCAATGGACCAAGGCCTTACCATCGGTGCTATATCTGACAAAGGTGTTTAACTTGGTCAACTACAGTCTCCTGTTACGATAGTTACACTCCCTTGGCCTTGATAGTGCCTTAACATGGGTCCAAAGTTACCTCTCTGGCCACACGCAGAGGGTCAAGTGAGCCGGATCTCTCTCGGACCCCAGACCCAGTATCCACAGCATCCCCCAGGGCTCTATCCTGGGCCCATTACTACTCTCCCTCTTTATTAATGAATTACCTAATAACTGTGGTGGGGCCTCTGTGCACCTCTATACGGATGACGCCATTGTCTACCAGTCTTCATCAGATGTCGGGTGGCTCAACAATATGCTCGCATTGGACTTCAGAACTCTTGAGGACTGGTTTCTACAAAACCAACTAGTCCTCAACACCAAAAAAACTAAAAGCATGCTGTTCTACAACACCCCCAGTACTGCATTCCCATTCCCCTCTAGTGATACTCTACCACAGGGGTTCTCAAATGGTGAGGCCAGCCTCCTTGGGGAGGCCCCAACTTGTTCCAGGGGAGGCTCAAGCAAGTCTGAAAAAGTACTGTATTTAAATTTTGAGTTTTATATACTTTGTGTAAAGAGATGAAGCAAACTTAAAAAGGATAAAAGTAGGTCAATTTTATGTATTTATTTACTAATAGGTGACAAGGGAAGGTGAATGAACCAAGGCTCATTTCAGATTTACCCAAGGAAAGGTAGGGAGTGAATACATTTCAAAAGGTAACTGCAAAACAATTAAGAAACACACAATGAACAATAGTGCAAACAAATATGAACAATAAACTAATAATGAGTTGTGATAATTGATCAATTTGTAGACTGATGGTAGAAAGCCCAAATACAACGGATGAGCATAGAGATCCTAAGGGCACTAGCAGGAAGGAGCAAAGTAATCCCAGAGAAGTTGCTAAGGATCAGGAAGGAGGGGAGAGGTAACGATGTAGGAAGGTTATTTATAGAGAGGAAACAGACAAGGTAGTCTGGACTCATGCAGGTACTGCAACAAGGGATAACAATGGTTCAAGAATGAAAATAGTGAGTAAGTAGGCTGGCCTGTGTGTGTGCGTGTGTGTGTGTGTGTGTGTGTGTGTTGGGGGGGTTACAATAAGATGAGTAATAATATTTGTTATTCAGATAACACCTTTGAGCACAGGGGTTCTTTTTCAAAGGTTTCACATCAGTATAAGACTGAATGTGAGCCAAAGTACTCAAAGGGGTTTCAATTTATTCATGGTGTACTGCGCAAAGTACAGTATGTTATTTTTCTTTGGGGAGGCCCAAGATTATTTTGGTTTTTGGGGGAGGCTCAAAATCTTTTCCATGGATTTGGGGAGGCTCACTGTAACAAAGTCTAAGAACTATTGCTCTACCACAATGGTTATGCCCTTGAATCCGTCCAATCCTTTAAATACTTGGGTGTCACCTTAGATACCTCGCTCTCCCTAGACACCTATGTCACCCTCCTAACCAAAGCTCTAAACCGAAAGCTTGGCCTACTTTATTGCATCTCTCTGAATTGAGAGAACCTGAGGGATGCATTGATTATATAGGTGAGCGGGGGCCAGGATTTCATCCAGCGTCAGCTCAACAAATTTCAGGTCAAGTGTGTCACTGCTGTACTTCGTTTTACCCAGAACCTTCATGAGGTATTTTCTAACTTCTGAGGCTGTAAGGGCTTTGAAGTGGAAAGGTGGGTGGGATAATGTGGTGACCATATTACCAACAGGGACACCAGGATTGTACTGGCCAAAGAAATCTGGAAGGAATACTCCACTCAGGTCTGTGAAGGCATTATTATTTTTTTATACTTAGTTTATTATCATTCATTTGCCAGCATTTGTTACACCATACACTTATCTTTTGGGGTATAAGCCCCTTATACTGACAAAATCACAAAGGTGTTACCTTACTTTTGGTTCCTAGTAACCAACCTTAATACGTATTAACATTAACAATAACAATAATTATAACTGTCTGGGATGCATTCCTGCTTTCTTTTATCCACAACCAATTTTCCTTTACCCAAGTTTCCTATATAAGATGTCAAGTGAGGGAAAGCCTCTGACCCTGAGGGGAGAAGTTTAATGTCTCCTTTAGTTAGGTTCAAGCATTTATCTCTTAACCACTGCCATGGAGTAACCATCTTGTCCATTTCTGTTGGTATATTTGTGGTTTTTGATTAAGATTAATCGTCAACCTCTCCATCAAATGTATGGATTCAACTATTTCCTTCCATTCCCCTAACCCTGGGGATCTCGGTTGCAACCAGTTCCTTGTAATAACTTTTAAAGCTGCTGCAACCAAAATCTTCCATAGGTACCTGGCATTATTGTCTTTAACCTCCCCTGGGATTAATCCCAGTATTAAATGTTCTGGCCCCAACTGCGTCGGAGTTGAAAATATCTGCTCTAGGTGTCTCCTAACCTCCCCCCAGTATGTGGTGATAATTGGACAAAACCAAAATACATGTACCTGTGAGGCATGTTGTTCTCCACATGCTCTCCAACACCCCGCCGTGGCACCCCCCTTCAGATGCACCATCTGTGTTGGTACCAAAAAGTATCTGGCCCTCAACTTCCAACCGAAGTCTCTCCACATCAAAGAGCTAGACATTGACCATGTGCTTTTCCACATCAGGGACCAGTGTTTATCTACGATGGGAATCTCTAGATCTTGTTCCCATTTATTCTTTATATGCTGAGACGTGTTCGTCATATCTGCCACATAATTATTATATAGCAGCGACATGGCATGATCTGCCCCCCTAGAGCCCCAAATCCTTTGGAACAGCATGCTCTCCTCTAGTGCAGGCTCCTCCAGCATTGTTTTGTTAATTTGTATATTCAAGTAGTCTCTTAATTGGTAATACCTGATTTTTGTCAGTCTGCTGCAGACCGTATTTTTCCTGAATTGCTTCAAAAGAGAGTAGGGTGTTTCCCATCATTATTTGATAAGGCGCATACAAACCCCTTCTGGCTTGTTTCTAATACCATCTATCTACCATTGCTGGTATAAATTGACGGTCGTAAGCCCACCATCTATACCTCCAGAGATTCCTGTGTGTGGCACCCCTACTTATTCCCCTCCTCCACCCTTCTAGCACAACCTTTGTGCCGGAGAAACCCTGTATTTCATCAGAGTCCAAAGACCCAAACACCAACACCCGCAATGGAGGATCATTCTGTTTCCAGAGATCTATTCTATTCCAGTGGGTATCATATCCCGGGTTGCCCCATAGTAGTGCAACCCTCATCTGGGCTGCCACCCAGTAACCCTGCAGGCATGGGAACGCATGGGAATGCAAGGCCCCCCTCCTCTTTTGGAAGGTAAAGAAGTGATCTTCTCAGTCTGGGTTTTTTACCCTTCCATAAATAGGAAAAAAAACATACTCTGCCAGGTTTCCAAGTCCACCGGAGTTAACAGGCATGGAACACATTGGAACAAGTAGAGGAGGCATGGCAATGCGTTCATCTTGAGGGCTTGTGCTCTGGCACAGAGTGAGATGGGCAAAAGAGACCATCTTTGAAAATCACTTTCAAGCTGCGCTATTATTGGTGGATAGTTCAGCTCCTTCAGTTGTGCATTGTTCCTCCTCAACTTCACCCCTAAATATTTTATCTCTGTCTGGTCCCATAACATAGGGTATTTTCTTTTAAGCTTCTCGGTTGGGGTATACTTAAAGCACAAAATTTCTATTTTATTGCTGTTCAGTTTGTATCGGATAACCTGGAAAATTATCTAGCTGACTGAATATTGCAGGCAAGGACACCTGATCCGCCACGATAAGAGAACATCGTCCAAAGCCAATAAATGCCCCCAGCTGTCCTTTATTCCTATCACTGACGGCCCATGCAGCAAAAGCAGAGAGAGGCACCCCTGTCGCGTTCTCTTCCCAAGTTAAAGGTCTCAGATATATGGCCATTCGCTCTAACCTGCACTCTCAGGGACTCGTATAGCTTGAATATGGCCGTTATCAACTGTTTCAGGAACCCAAAGTACCTCCCTCAAAAACGACCTGGACACACTATCAAACGCTTTTTCAACGTCTAAACTTACTATCAACTACGGTAATTTTTGCATGGTGATTTGAGCAATTATATGTGTTGTTCTACGTAAATTATCTTGTGTTTGTCTGCTCGGTATGAAGCCTGATTGGTCAATTTGTATTAAAGAAGGGAGATACCCCTGAATGCGTCTTGCCAAGAGGAATGTAAGTATTTTATAGTCAGTGTTCAGTAAGGAGATCGGTCTGTACGAGGGGCATTTTGTAGGGTCCTTTCCCGGCTTGGGTATCACCAAAATCACCACCTGAGCCCAGGAAGGGGGAGACGAGGCCTCACCCCTCAAGACCTCCTCGTAAACCCTCCCCAGCAGTGTTTGTATCTGGTTCTCAAAACATTTATAGAACTCCGAGGGGAGTCCATCAGAGCCCGGACATTTGCCTACCTTAAGCCGTTTTATCTCTTCCCTTATTTCCTCTGGTCTCACAGGACCCATTAACCTTTCCCCCTGTTCCTTAGTTAAGCCTGGCAGTTCAGTTGTCTCCAGGAATCTCTTTATGTTGCCTTCTCCCGCTTTTGTATCCTCTGTATATAATTTAGTATAGTATATCTTGAAGGCGTCTGCTATCTCATGAACCCCCTGAACCACTTTGCCTATCCCTGGGTGCCACACTTTTGTTATTGTTGCTTTCGCCCGTCTTGCCCTCAGCCTGCTAGCTAAGTAGCGCATCGAACGAGGCCCCCCCCACCATAATGTTGCTGTCTCAAGAAGAGCAGCCTGTGCTCCACCTGATAGTCCAGAATACCCCTCGGTTCCCTCTTATACTCCAGTAACTGTCTCCCGCGCTCCTTATCATACTTTTGTTTCTGTTGCCTCTCTAAGTCTATCAACCCAGTTAGATTGAGTTTTCTAGCCTCTCGCTCCGCCTTTTTCCTAGAGGCCAATTGAATAAACTTACCTCGCAACACCGCTTTTGTAGCATCCCAGCAGATGGCCTGCGAGGTGTCCTGCTCTGTATTGTCTAGGAGGTATGTTCTATAAGTTTCTACTATTTGGTCTCTAATTTCCTTATCTTTCAGGAGTGAGGTGTTTAGCAGCCATATGGTATTCCGGCGTATCTCCCCCAAATCTATATATATATATCTATCTATCTATCTATCTATATATACATACACGCATGGTCAGATAGGAGAAGGTTCCCTATCCAAGTGTCCTCAATTCTCTGCACCTCAGTCTTTGTGACTAACATATAATCCAGCCTCGAGTATGTGTTATGGGCCACAGAGAAGAAGGTATAGTCTCTCTGTCGGTTGTCTTGGTGTCTCCATGTATCTAATAATCCCATTTCCACTATGAGCTTCTGGATCTTTCTAGCTGTTCTATGTGGTTTCCCTCTTACCTTCAAGGAGGAGTCCAAATCTGGGTTCAAAGGTAAATTAAGATCCCCCCCCCACCAGATCAAAACTCCCTCCCCCCACTCTAGTAGAGTGGACAGAAAAGTACGGTATTCAGGTAATGTTGAGCCGGGGGAAAGTACACGGATGCAAGTGTCACCATATTACCCCTAAATTTGCCTTTTAACGTGGCATAGCGTCCCCCCTTATCTGTCTTAGCCTCTGTTTTTTGAAAAGGGGAGTTAGCCGGCACCAACACCACTGTGCCCCTCTGTCTGCCATTCTTATAGGAAGACGCTGCCATCTCCCCGAAACCCAATTTTAGAAACTTATTATGCTCCTTCATCGACAGATGGGTCTCCTGGAGAAACAAAAAATCCTCCAAGGCCTTCCTTACCTGGCTCAATATCTTAAATCTTTTTACAGGGTTTGTGAGGCCATTAACGTTATAGGAACAGATAATCGTGCCCGTACTCGCCATCAAAAAGGTCGTTACTTAAACATATACTCTCAAGGCCTCCTCGGACTCCTTCTCGAAACTCCTCCCTCACATGCCCCTTCTTTGTATCATTTAGCCCCCTCTTGCATCGGGACACATCCCAGAAACAAATTAATATAACAGCCATTACTTGAAAACAGTAGCATAACTTTTCAGCCAACTGGGCTTTTAACAAGTGCATTATCCTTGACCCCCAAGGAAGAAGTCCCATTTTTTGGGGCTCTATTCTTACCTCCACCTTATGCAGGCGAGGGCAAGCACAGAGGGGTTTCCATTGTTTCCTCAATGGGAGACTGTGAAGGCATTATTAAATGAGTTTTCAGTTGTTCTGGGGTCCAGGGTGGGTGCACCATCTATGTTTAGCATGGAGGGGGTACATTTGTAGTCTTACCAGAAACCTCTTATGTTCCAGAATTTTCTGCCATCACTCCTTGTACAGGAGGAGGGCTTCCTTGAAGTATTGGTTTTTAGCTGCACGTGTTGCCCTAGTGCAGTCATTATGGGCTTTCTTGTAGCATTGTGTGTCAACCTGTTTTCCAGTGGCCCGTTCCCTCGATTTTTAGCAAGTTGAGCAGGTTAGGGGAGAACCAAGGATCGTTAAGGCCTTTGATTTTCCTAGTTTTAAATGGGGCATGCCTATCACAAGCAGCATTGAAGTAGCTGATGAAATTTTCAAGCGCAGTATCAACATTACAGGAGTTATAGACTAGAAACCAATCTTGCAGATGTAGATCTGCTTTTAATAGTTCAGTATGTCCCCATTTAAGAACCCTGTTAGTAACTGTTCTAGCAGGGGGTTTGGGGTACTTGTTTGACCACTGAAACAGGACTGGTGAATGGTCATTGAGGACATCTGGGAGAACAGTGGTCCCTGATATATGATCAGGACGGTTAGACAGAACCCAATCCAATAAGGTACTGGTCCCTGTTTGGTAATTTATCCTTCTAGGTGATTCAACCAGTTGTGTGAGGTGGGCAGCTGTGACAGCATCTTTGAAGGGGCTTGACTGTGGGGAAAGCTAGTTTGCTTTGAAGTCCCCAAGTAGTACAGTTTCTGAGTTGAAACTAAGTGTGTTACTTCTGGTTCCGCTCCGTGGAGAATGGCAGCATAAGCGAGTGGCTCGACTTTGCCCCAGTTTAATAATCTCCCAAAAACCATCTTAGAAGCAGCCCAACTGTTTAAACCTCGTAGTCCCCCGACAAAGAAGTGGATTGCCAGCCTGAAGAGGGCGAAATTGCTTACCGCCACTATAGGATGGAGGACCCTGCTACCCGATTGGATTCTGAGGCCTCTGATGACTCTGAGCAGGGAGACTAGTCCGAGATCTCAGGCATGCGCTGGCCCAGAATCAAACCAAACAAGGCAAAATGAAAACAAAAAAAGCCAAACTTGACCTAACCTACCAAGAGCTCCTCACCTTCCGAGCGGAGATTAAAGAAATGTATGGGGAATTGCGCTGCGATGTAGTCCAGCTGGTGGGCATTGCAATGGAAAACTGGGCTGATGACCTCAAGGTGGTGGTCCAGCAGTTAAAAGAGCAACAGGAACAATTAGAGGCCAGACAGAATGACTCTAAAAATTGTGCTTGTAGAAAAGATATCAGGCTCTACTGTATTCCAGAGGGGTCAGATGACTCCAATGTTAAGGAGTTTACAGAGGCCTTGCTCCACAACGCCTTAGAATTGCCACAGGGGTTTGAATTGCAACTGGAGCTGATCCACCGGGCTCTGGCCCCGAAGCCCACAGGCCAGAATGCCCCACCACGCTCGATCATTCTTTGATTTAATAACTGTGCTATAAAAGAGCAGATATTACTCATGGCCTGGAGGAAACAAAAGACATTTTACGGTCAAACGCGTATCTACTTCAACCATGATTATGCACCTAAAATGATGCGCTTATGGAGAGCTTACCTGCCATTTATTTATTTATTTAAAAGATTTACCAGATAAGCATACTGAGCGGGGACCGCTCATTTCCAGATGCGACCTGGGGGTTACATAGGTTGAGGTAAGGAAAGAATACACAGTACAACAATGAATAGACAGCAGCACCAGTAGACAACTCAATACCAGTGGTAATTAAAACAGCTGCAGAGTGCATAGATTAGTTGTGGCATGGTTAGGCATAGACTGCCAGGTGAAACAGTAAAGCAGAAAATATATTGGCACAGTAGGAAAACTAGACTTGTTGCTTAGTTATTATTTATGATCCAATTGGATGCCCCTGGTAATAGGACTAGGCTGTGGGTAGCAACTACATATATCTGAGAAGTGGCGATTAGAAGTGGTTTATGCACCAGTGGGAGGTGGAGAGCCTGATGTCTGCAGGTAAATCATTCCATAGTTTGGGTAACGGTATTTGAAGGCCAATTGGCCCTTTGAAGTCTTATGAAAGGGACTTGGAGTTGTTTTGAATCAATCCTCTGAGGGTATGCCGGGAGGCTGAGATGTAATGCGCAGCTGAGATATGGGGGAGGCATTTGCCCAGTGTTTGGCAATGAGATTTGTGCAATGCAGTTTCGCGCCAGACTCCAACGATGGGAAAGCAAGGGCGCTGTACAAATCGCAGTGATGGGTGGAAGGTGGCAGTCAAGGACTAAACGGCAGAAAGAATGAAAGACGGGGTCCAGGATGGCCAAGGTGGATGGGGGCTGCACTGTATACCACGCCGCCATAGTCAAAGATGGGGAGGATCATTTTGAGGACTAGTTCTCTCTGACTGAGGTTGGAAGGTTGCCTTTATTGCGGTAAAGTGTGCCTAATTTAGGGTGAAGTTTTTTCTGTAGTGAGTCATATGGGTGTAGAAATCAAGGTGTTGATCTAGCCAAACCCCCAGGTACCTGAAAGAGGTGCAGGATTCTAGGATGGAACCATCCAGAGTGTGGAAGACAGGGGGGGCTTCTAGTCGGGATAGTTTAGGATGGGTGCCGAAAGTTATGGAGACGGTTTTCTTTGCATTAAGGACTAGTTGGTTGGACCTAAGCCAAGCTTGAACGGCATCAAATTACTTAAAGCTGCTGGGTATTAGTTCACAACACCTTATCCTGCTTGTTTGATTGTCCAGCTACCATCTGAAAGGAAGGAATTCACAACTGCTCAGGATGCCCTTACGGAACTGACAAAGCTGGGCCTGCGATTCCCAGACACAGAAACATAGAATTTGATGGCAAACAAGGACCGCGTGGCCCACCTAGTCTGCCCATTTCCCTACCTAATGGATAAGCTGCAGATCCTAGTTAACCAACAGCCTACTTCCTCCTACCCCCCACTACAATTGCCTTATGTCTGTCCCATGCATTCTTGAATTCCTCTACTGTTTTCTGCTTCACGACCTCCTCAGGAGGGCTCTTCCATACATCCACAACCCTCTATGTGAAGAAATACTTCCTCACATTACCTCTGAGCCGTCCCACCTCTATCTTCAAATTGTGCTCCCTTGTTCTTGCACATCTCTTTTTTTGAAAGATGCTACCCTCTTGGACTTTGTTGACTCTCTTGAGGTATTTGAAAGTTCCTATCCTGTCCCCCCTCTGCCTCCTTTCCTCGAGGTTATACATCTTAAGCTCTTTTAGTCTTTCTTCATATATCTTCTGGTGGAGACCCTGCACCATTTTGGTTGCCCTCCTCTGGACAGCTGCCACCCTGTCTATGTCTTTGCAGAGATGAGGTCTCCAGAACTGTATACAGTACTCCAGATGTGGCCTTACCAACTGTCTGTACAGAGGGCCAACAACTTCCTGTTTTCTACTGGTGATGCCTCTCTCTATGCATTCCAGTATCCCCCCAGCCCTCCTTACTGCCTTCTCTCATTGCTGGCCCACCTTTAGATCTTCTGATATGACTACCTCCAGGTCCCTTTCCATTTTTGTTGTCAGTATCTCACCCCCCATTGTGTATTCTTCCCTTGGGTTTTTGTTTCCCAGGTGCATTACTTTGCACTTCTTTGCGTTGAATCTAAGCTGCCATACATTTGACCATTTCTCCAACTTTGCCAAGTCCCTTTTCATCACTTCCACCCATCTTGCATATCAACCCTGTTGCAGATCTTTGTGTCATCTGCAAAGAGACATACTTTCCCTTCCAGTCTCTCTGTAATGTCACTTATAAAGACATTAAAAAAAAGACCTGCCCCAGTACTGAACCCTGCGGTACCCCACTAGTAACCCTCCTTTCTTCACTGTGGACTCCATTTACTATTACCAGCTGTGTCCTGTTGTCCAAGGACAAGACCCTTTGAACTGCCAATTCCCAGCCGCGCCCCCGAGATGGCAGACTGTTACCCCCAAGTCTACAGATAAGCAGCAAGACATCACAACTGTCCGGAAGACCTTGGTGGTTTACTGAAGAGATGCTTCACCTACAGATAATTGAAGGATTTTACAATTTACCAGATTTTCCACAGGTTGGTGGGTCGGGGGGGGGGAATAACCCTATATAGGGTGCTTAATTCACCTCACCCCAGTTTAGGTTCTAGACCCTGAGCAGATCCTCTATATTGGACTAGCTTGGAGTCATTTGCTGACTGGTTTAAGGTGGTGACATCTCCCCCCCCCCCCAACTGCTATGGGGCTATATTTTGGACCCCTAACCAGCTGATAATATTGGGACTGCATCCAAATTTGGATGGAACTGATCTATATCTGATATGGGCACTTCACAATTTATCTCATTAGATCCTAATATCCACGATCCGGTTGCCGAGATTTATCTCGGAATTTAATTTACATGGGCTGCGGAAATAGTAGTGGATGGAGGGTTTGGACTTGAAGGGACTTTTTTTTTTCCCCTCCACTACTCTCCTTCCCCCTTCTTCATCTTTATTTCTCTTTATATTGTAAAGATGGTTATATGCAATTCTCTTTAAGTACAGTAGATTCCACTTGTATGCAATTCGGTTGTGTGCAATTTTCGTTTGTATGCACACATTTAAGATGTCCCATTTTTTTCCCCTATATCTTCCTGCATAGAACTGGATGTATGCAACCACTTTTTCAGTTGTATGCACAGAAAATTGCCCTAACTTCAAAGAGTTTACTGAGCTGCTGAGTGCTGTGTATTAAACTGGTTTTCAACTCGCACAATTTAGCAAAGCTCATTAGTGGCCCCAGCAACCCTGACTACCCTGACTTGATGTCAATTGCTTCCCAATTGCTTATAAAGCCTGTGCTTGTCTCACCTGTTAACCCCATTCTCACAATGGAGAAGGTGTCACACAGAACAAATAATTGAGTTGAGGAAGCCCCGTGCTGGGCGCAAAACATTTGTGTTATGCAGCTTGGTCTGATGTTACTCCCTAGACTCTCATGCACTGATTCCAGAAAGCAGGAATTGGTTTTCCTCCCCCCGATGCAGGCATAGAAGACATGGCTCCTGTAATACCCCCTGCAATCACGGACACAGAACAGTTCCTTATCTATGCCCAGACTGATGCTGAGGAGCCAAAATTGGGAGCTGTCACTGACTAGGACGTTTGCAGCTCGGTCCTCGGTACACAAACAGAGGTGGATGACAATGAAGGGTATCAGGAAATAACACCTCTGACATCAGCTTATTTGGAGTTGATCACCGCTAATGCTAGTAAGCAGACTCAATCTCGTATTTTAAAAGTTATTGATTACCAGACTTTGCGTGTCCTGTTATTTGGGGCATTTCGTTTGTATGCACATTCCGCTTGTATGCACAAACATCAATGGTCCCGAGGGTGTGCATACAAGCGGAATCCACTGTACTCTGGTGACCGGGGCAGAGGAAGAGACTAGATGACTATAGTTCTCCAATGCGGAGTCTCC
Source organism: Neoceratodus forsteri (assembly GCA_016271365.2). Taxonomy (NCBI): domain Eukaryota; kingdom Metazoa; phylum Chordata; order Ceratodontiformes; family Ceratodontidae; genus Neoceratodus; species Neoceratodus forsteri. The sequence goes on from CM057451.1 coordinate 768,561,200, forward strand.
TCCCCCATAAGTTTCTTTGTTATTCATTCTCTGCTTCCTTTTTAGGGAACCTCTTTTAGGTTCTCCGGAGGCCCCGAACTCTCGAGTGTCGGGACTACCTTCGCCATTAAGGAGTACACAAAACTGTGCAGTTCTCCTTATGGGTATAGGGAGGAGATCTTACTCCACCCAACAGGTGGAAGTCCAGTTAGCAATATGGTTGATTTGCTTAAAGCTACTGTAGATAGTTTTATCAGTTACTTGTTAATGCAACTGTTTTGGTTGATTGTTCATGTTTTTATTGCAATTGTTGTTCAATTCCAGCATAGTGAAACTTACTACTGCATGTGCAGATATATAAACAGAGGAAGGGTTATTCTTTTACAGGACACAGGGGGCAACTGTTTGCGGAAGGTGCATTTTCTATGTGGTAATGATCGACAGCATGCTACATCCTAGGAACCCATTCATGTAATTGGGCCGAGGGATAAATTGTCATCTGCCCTTTTGTGCTGGGTGAGAGGGGATTGGGACCCGTTTAGCCGCAGACTCTGGGATATTCATAGGTGAGCATACTGTTATAGTAACTCTCCATGGCTGTAGAAATGGTAAAGCTGCTTTCTCTTAATATAAATGGCATCAGTAATCCTGTTAAAAGGTCTAGGCTCCACCAATATCTGCGCCGACAGGGGGCGCATTCGATATATCTACAGGAGACTCACTTGTCCCATCTAGAGCATGCTAAACTGGCAATGGGTGGTAACTATACGGTCTCATCCTCAGCCAGTAGAACTGGGAAATGTCGAGGTGTAGCTATACTGATCCCCCATGCTACAGTATTAAAGGAACAGGAATACTGTGATGTAGATGGATACTTTGTTATAGTCCAGGGTCGCCTGTCTGCTCAAGATGTTACATTAGCCAATGTATACTTCCCACCAGGAGCCTACCCAGCTCTCCTACGTAGGTTTCTAAATTAATTACTGGGCATTCAAAAGGGACATTTGCTAATTGGGGGAGACTTTAATATCGCACTGACTACTCGAGGGACTCTTCCCATCCCCAAGCTCATAGGAGCTCTCCAATGCAAAAACATTTCCGAGTTCAGCTCCCTAGGGTGGGTCTGACAGATGTCTGGCGCCATTTCTTCCCTACACTGAAGGGCTATACTTTTTACTCTGCCCACCACCATAGATTTTCTAGATCAGATTATATTTTTACCTCCACAGAGTTCTTAGACAGAATATTTCTGTAGGGGCACGATTCTTATCTGACCATGCACCCCTTCTGTTAAAAATAAATATGGGAGTAACTCAGAAATCTACCGTATGGAGATTAAACAGCTCTCTCTTACAAGACCAAGTTTTTAAAGATAGATAGAAGTGCAGATTCCTCAAATCATACAGGAGAATTTAACCCCTGATACCCTTCATGTTTTAATCTGGGATACTTTAAAGGCAGTGATAAGGGGGGACATAATTGCATATTCGACTTATAAAAATAAACAGAGAGAACCTTGATACAGAACTTCATTAGGGCTCTTAGCTGATTTGCAGGCCAGGGAGGCTGGGGGACAGAGGGTTCCCCCTCAGGAACGTAGGGAGGTGCAAACTGAAATACAGAAGATACTAGATTACAGGGTTCAGGCGGCCCTGATGTATACCAAAAGGTTTTACTAAGAGGGGGGACCTCAGGGGGGCAAGAAATCTGGCTAAAAGAATTAGGCACTTTAAACATACATCAGCTGTAACTAAAATTAGGGATTTAACTACAGGAACAGTACTTTCCCATCATACAGAAATCCTGAAAGTTTTTCAGTCTTTCTAGAAAAACTTGTACACAGAACAACAACCTCCCTCACTTGCAAACATTAGGAACTTCCTGTCTCCTTTGACCCTCCCTAGATTAACTGAGGAGTAACAAGCATTTTTGGTAAGTCCCTTAACAGTTACTAAAATACAGTCAGCAATAGGCAAAGCTAAGACTCTGAAATCTCCAGGGCTGGATGGCTTTGTAGCAGAATGGTATAAGCCTTTTCAGCTATATTATTACGACCCCTTCAACGAGCCTTCTTAGAAGTCCAGGAGGGCGTCCCTCCTCCAGCTTCCTGGACATATGCAGTTATATCCGCAATTTTGAAACCTGGGAAGGATCCTTTAACAGCCGATTTCATATAGACCTATCTCGGTTCTTAATTGCAACTATAATCTCTGTATGTCGGTCTCTGCTCGGAGACTGGAGGATATCCTTCCAGGACTGATTCATACAGACCAAGCTGGCTTTTTGAGATCGAGACAAACTGCTGACAATGTTCAGCGTATAATTCCCCGGATGGAGTACATGTCAATGAACCCTTCCCCTTCTATACTGCTAAGTTGAGATGCCTACACGGCCTTTGACAGAGTCTCCTGGGGATTCCTTTGGGAGGTTCTGTCATCATATGGCTTCCCTAAAGAATTGATTAATTGGTTAAAGGGGCTGTACATTTCTCCTAAAGCCTACATTAGACTCAGTGGGGAAATATCCACCCCGATACCCCTGGAGAGAGGCACACGACAGGGCGGTCCTCTCTCCTCTTTGCTTTCTATAGTGAGCCCCTGGCACAGGCAATCCGGGCTTCTGACTCTCTTGGGCATCGATGTGGGTGGGAGGGACTGGAGATTGGTGTTCTACGCAGACAATATTATGCTTACCCTGCAGGAACCTGATAGATCCCTCCCAGCTTTATGGGATATTCTGGACCATTTTGCCCAGATATCGGGATATAAAATAAATCCGTCAAACACAGAGGTACTGCTCTTCCATTATACTTCCTCCAATATGATAAAACTCAGGTTCCCCTTTAGATGGTGGAGTACCAAAATTATTTGGGGGTTACCTTCCCCCAGACAGTTCATAATGTTGTTATGCTTAACTATGAGCCACTCACTTTACAGATAGAAAGGGATATCCATGAGTGGTCCTAACTTCACCTTCCTTTTTACTCAAAGATAGATCTTATTAGAATGAATGTCCTCCCCAGATTGCTTTATTTATTTCAAACTATCCCAGTGTCTCCTCTGCCAAGTTGTTATACCTCCTGGAATCACACCTTGGCAAGGTTTGTCTGGAAGGGTAAGAGGCCTCGAATTAGATGGACTCTTCTACAGCTTAGAAACATAGAAACATAGAAGTTGACGGCAGATAAGGACCTCAAGGCCCATCCAGTCTGCCCATTTCTTTTTCTACCTTATAAATGTGCCATCGGCCTTTGCTCTGTCAGTGACCTATCTATTCATAGTCATTTGTATTGCTCCCTTATGCCTATCCCATGCCTGTTTGAAGCCCTGCACTGTATTCATAGCCACCACTTCTTGTGGTAAGCCATTCCATGCATCTACCACCCTTTCTGTGAAAAGAATTTCCTCACATTCCCCTTAATCGGCCTCCTCTAATCTCATGCTGTGTCCTCTTGTCCTGCTATTTTCTTATATTTAAACATGTTAGACTCTTTCACCTTGTTTATGCCCCTAAGGTGTTTAAATGTCTCGATCATATCACCTCTCTCCTCCTTTGCTCAAGGGTATACATATTGAGCTCGTTAATCTGTCCTCATATGTCTTCTGATGCAGTCCCTGCACCATTTTGGTTGCCCTTCTCTGGACTGCCTCAATTTGAGTTAATGTCCTTGTGAAGGTGTGGCCTCAATACTGCATGCAGTACTCCAGATGGGGCCTAACCAATGTCTTGTACAGAGGATTATTACCTCCTCTTACGACTTGTGATACCCCTACTAATACACCCTAACACCCCTAGCCTTACCTACTGCTTTAGAGGTCTGCTTGATGATTTTAGGTCATCAGTGATGATGATGCCCAAGTCTCTTTCTTCCTTTGTGACTGCTAGCAACTCCTCCCAGCCTATAAGTGGCTTTAGGTTTCTCTTCCCTATGTGCATGATTTTGCACTTCTTTGCATTAAATCCCAGTTGCCACTCTTCTGACCATTCTGCTAGTTTATCCAGATCTCTTCTCATTCTGCCCACCCCATCTGGATCATCTACTCTGTTGCAGATCTTGGTGTCATCTGCAAACAGACAAGCCTTACCCAAGCTTCCCAAGGAACGAGGCAGCTTGGCCCTCCCTAACTTGTTTAAATATGAATAGGCCACTAAACTAGTCAGAATTCTGCATTGGAGCAACCCGAGGTATATTCTCCCCTGGAAGACCCTGGAGTTAGCTCTCAACCAGATTCAGGATATTTCCCTAGCACTATATTCCAAGACCCCTCCTTTCTCAGGGCCCCTGTTACTTACAAGGTATGTGCTCTACCTTGGAGAAGTGGCATAGGTTATGCACTTGGAGGGAATTTCAGACAGTAGCATATTTCCTTAAACTTATTAAGTCAGAAATAGTTCACTTACCATCATACTCAGTACAGATTCTGGACCAGTAGAGTAACAGAGGCCTGAAATTCTTGTTCCAGTTGATGAAACCTGAGGGTATTCTCTCATTTTTTAACTTACGGGAAACATATGGAATACAACAGATGGATCATTAGGTATAACAGCTCCTTAGGACTCTCTTAATGCAGAGGGGTACCAGCAGAAGTGCTTTGCCCAGTCCTCTCCCTAAGATATTACACCTTTTTATTGTAACTTTGAATGGACAGTCAGTGCTGCATTTCATAGGCAAAATATGTGAGGGACTACAGGAGCTTTCTCTAGAGTCCACCCTTTCAATATTAGAGGCTTGGAATAGAGAACTGGAAGTCCCAGTCTTGGAGGAGGATTGGCATAAATACACAAGGCTTTCTATGAGGGTACCCCTTGCACACTATTGGAGAGTTCTCCTGGAAAACCAGAAATAGATTCTTTTTTGTATTATCTTTTTTCCCTTGCATACTACCGTGCTCGGCCACTCCTTCAGGCTGTGCCAGGGCACCTCCGATCCGTCCCGTGCCCCCGTCCCTCATATGCAGTCATCCCCAGGGTGACCCGGACATAACCCTTTGCTGGGTGGGCCCCCCTCCTCTGAGGGGAGAGGCAGCTGTGGGACAGGCAAGTGCACTTCTTAGCCCTGGGGTACTGCTGAGGGACGGTCCCCGGGACATTGACAGCATTGGACTGCCAGGCGGCAGTCATCCGGTCGAGCACTGAGCCAGTTTCCATTTTCTGGTGGTGTTCCCTCTCTTGCACGCGACTGCGTTACCCCCGGTCACCACTGGAGGTCACTGCAGCGCAACGCACTCCCACAGCCCACCCCAGGAGAAGAGAGCAGTCCTCGGATGCTCAATCCCCCGCCCCCAGTGGCCAGAGTCCATTCCTGAACCCAGGTCGCAGGTGTGGGTCGAGGTAAGGCGCCAGTGCCTCAGCCCTCTACACCACCAGGCCAGCTGAGAAATAGATTCTTTAACACCCCAGCTAAGGTAGCTAAAATTACAGGAGAACCACATGGGAAATGTTGGAGAGCATGTGGGGAACTGAGGGCAGGTCATTTTCATATTTTCTGGGCATGCCTGAAGCTTAGAGCCTATTGGCGAGACATAACCCTAGCTTTGGTGGAGTTAGTAGGGGCGGAGGCAGTCCTTACTCATGAACTGGTGCTGATTACTGTCCCACCTGAGGGGCTTCAGATTCAGAAGGGATCCCTCCTGATAACCTATATTTTAGCAGCCAAGAAGTCTATCACACGTTTATGTGGTAAACACAACCCTCCTACGATCTTTGATTGGTTTGGGATAGTGAGGGGGCTTCTATACCTTAGAACGCCTTTCTTGCAGGGGCTTAAAGCCTGATGCCTCATTCGAAATAAGGTGGAAGACGTGGGTCCTGTATGCTACAGTGCTGGACCCCCTTTTTGTACCATGATGCACCTACTTATAGAATGTATTAGTAGCATTATGAGACAGGTGGGTATATTGGGGTCATTTTTTACAGCTTTTAACAGTTACCTTCCTACATTGGTGCCCAGATGGATCTAAGACTGTCCAATGTGCGATCCAGATGAATCCTCAATGGTATGGGCTTCTCTGTCAATGGATTTATTGCTCCCAGATTGTATTATATCCATGTATCGCTGTATTAACCTCTGATCAAGCTTGATTGTCTCTGTGTAACTGACATGTCTCACTGTCACTGTATTATGTTAATTTATAAAAGAAAACTTAATAAAAATTTAAGTTTAAAAAAAAAAACAAAAAAAAACTTAAGTGTACCTAAGCACTCCATTAAAGCATCAAAGCCTGTGGTTGTATGCCTGGGTGGAATATAAATAGACATAACCGTAAGGGTTTTATTATGAGCACCGAGGAGTACCTTTAACGCAAGTGCTTGCCAGTGTGCACTTGTGTTTGGCAATGGTAGGACAACCCCCTGAAGACAGTCTCTTAGGTATATCGCACAACCGCCTCCACGCTTGGACAAGCAGTCATGTCTGTAAACCATATAACCTGGTATTGAGACAGAGACGTCATCAGTCTTAGGGGAGAGCCACGTTTCAGCAACTGACAGTATGTCAGGATTGTGCTGCAGGATCCCCATGCCTTCTGAATGTCCATTTTAGGGAGGAGGCTGCATATATTCATTGAGGCGATCGTGAGAGAACCTGTTGTTTTCCGTGTGGTAGTGATACCTTGTGGAGGGCCTGGGTTGGGGTGGATGTTGCCAGAGAGTAATAGCAACAGCATTACAAGCCTGCAAAGGTATTCTTTTAATTGTTGGCTGCTTATTTTAGCCAGCCTTCGGTGGGGTTGGTGTAGGTTAATGGGGACATTGTGTACATTGTTTCTCCAAAGTCCACTATAGCCAGACTGGACCCCCTTTTTCACTCATTCTGTCAGTTTGCCCTTGACAAACCCCTGCATACTCACCACTGTTATTTGTATACCTCCCTCTCCTTCCCCTCTCTTGATGCCAGGAGCCTTTCCCACTGTGCCTCATTCATCCCCAAAGTTTGGCTTGACTTCCTCCTCTCATATCTGGCTTCTCTCCTGTTTTTTCCCCCCTTCTTCGTACTCCCTTCGCAATACTTGCATTAGCTCTTTTGCCCTCCCTCAAATGAAATCTACCCCTGGCCAAGCTGCCTTCTCGTTTTGCTTCCCTAAAGTTTATGACTCTCTTCCCCCTTCTGTTTGCTCTGCTCCTTCCCTTCTCACTTTGAAATCTCTCCTCCGTGGTTTCCCTACTCACTCCTGCAGTTGTTTCTGATAACTGGGGTGGACTTGCGTCAATAGCCTTCCTCCGTGCACTGACACTAGTGTAGTCCCCTTCTCCCAGTTATTCAGTCACTACTACTCATTTCATTTATTTATTTGTTTTTGATTACCAGGTAGGTGCACTAGACATAGAAAATGCTTATTTTTAGGCACGACCTGGGAGAGTACAAGGCAAGTACCATCAATACAGAGGAGTAGGAGAAGTACACTATTTACAGTATACATAATCAAGTGGCAGGGAAACACAGAACATCGCAGTAAGTATCATACAACAGTATTGTAAAAGTCTTAGAGATAAGTATTAAAAATCAGCAATGTTTAATAGACAAAAATAGATACTAATCAGTGAATGAACATCAGTAGGATAAATAAGATAACCTTTTTTTTTGCACTTGCTGTTTTACCCTTTGGGAGCCTCAGCCCACCTGTCGCCAACCCGGCCCAACTCCGCGATCCACCAGTCGGATCCCCATAGAGCCGTGATTATACCTACCAAGTGGTGATGAGGTGGGCAAGACCCAAAAGCTTTTTGTTTCGTTGGGTCCCCGTTATGGCCTCGCTGGTCATCCGGTGAAGGGCTCCTCCTCCTCTGTTGGCAGTGGTGTCATCAAGACACAGGTCAGGAAGCATAGGAAAACCTGGAGCAGTATCAAAATTTGCATTATTTTTCTCAATAACAGCAAACTAAAAAAAAATTGTTCAGAATAACTATTTACAAAGGCAGTACAAGCAGAAAAAACAGAATTCTCCTTCTGAGTGTTTCTTCTCAATTTCCAGTCTCAGTCTCTCTCTTGCAAAACATTGCTGCTCTTTTTATAACCAGTCTTTACAGGGGGCTCGTTAAGGAGACAGTGTTTTTTTCCCAGAATGTTCTTATCAGTTTCCAGTGTTCTTGCAGGTGCAGCAAAAAGAACATAATGACCCAGAACTGACCTCTTGTTGACAGCTCTGTAAAGTTTGTACACCAGCATCTCAGTTTAACCCTCGAGTTCCAAATAGCTTTTTGCAATCATTTCAACAATATAACTATATGTGTGTGTGTGTGTGTGTGTGTTATGTATATATATATATATATATATATATATATATATATATATTTATATTCTCTTTTAATTTAACTTTTTGGTCCCTGTTGCTTCCTCCCACCAACTGGTGATGAGGACACACATTTATTTTTGCAGATTTTCTCCCCAACCCCCGAGGCCCTGGCACATGGCCGTGCGAGCATGTGGAAGCACTCTTCGTACCCCTTGGCGCCAGCTCAGCCCCTTCCACCTCCCGATACTTTGCCACACCCCTGTACCTACGCTACCCCCAGACCTCCACCCAGTGGGAGCGGAACTACAGGGGGGTGCCAACCCACCCTCACCACTCTCAGGAGAGGAGAGGAGAGCTTGCCCACTGGCATGCTCAATCCTGCTCTGCCCTCCTCCACCCTCTGACCCGAGGTTGTTCCCGAACCCGGGTCGCTGGCATAGCTTGAGGTAAGGCGTCCAGTGCCTTAACCCTCTGCATCACCGGGCCGGCTAACTATATACAGTTTTAAACAAAGGAATCCCAGTATCACTTACAGTTTTACACAAAAAGATTCACATATATTTTATACCTACAGATATACAAGGGGGAAGAAGAGACAGAACAGCAAGGGAAGGCAGAGATATAGCGAGAGGCGGAGAATTGTGAAACTGTTGGAGTGATCAGTTTCTAGGTCTCACAAGTAAATTTGATTGCGCAACCAGACAGACGAGACAGAAAACGAGAGGATATAACAAACCCTTGTGTTTAAACTCTTTCTACATAACAAATGGGGCAGGGCCTTATTCAGCCCTGTCACTGGTGGTAATGCCGGAGTCCCGTATTTCTCCCCCGACAGCCCCCGGAGTTGTGGTTGCGCCTCATTGTCAAGGCGTATGCCGACGTCTGCTCCACCTCCCCCCCCGATGTAAGGCTCCAACCTGCTGTACCTCTAGTCTCCACCAGAGGTCAAGCAAGTGCCGGGCCATCATCCTCTTCCTCCCAGGGGAGATGAGCTGTCCCTCTGGTGCTCAAGCCTCCCTTCCCCGGCTGGCTGTCTGGCTCCCCGGGTTCGTTCCTGAACCCGGGTCCCTGACATTGCGAGCGGTAACGCTACCGCTGCACCGGAAGATAACATTTTAGAAGATCAAGTGCAGAGCAGTTGGCCGAACAACCCCAGCTGGGAGGAAGGAAGTTTTTAATAGCACTGAAGGAGGGAGAGAATATAGGTCAAGACAGTAGATTTATGGGGAAATAGACTTAAGGCAGTAAGTGCGAAAGGAGTAAGGCTAAAAGGCCTAGATCAGGACCACCATAGCTGGAGAGGTGCCTAGGAGAGTTCAGGGGGGAAGGAAGCAAGTGCAGGGGTCGGTCAGTAGGAGGTGATATGTAGCTAGTGTTTTATGGCTCAGAGTTTAATGTTCTTTTGCCTAGTTCAAAATTTACTGTACATTAATTTATAATATGGCAGTTTTTATTAGTATGTTTTTATTTTCTTTATTTTTTCATATATATCTTCCCCCACGGCGCAGGTGGCTGCACAGCCCTGTCCTTGCCCCACCACCATCCAATATCTGTCTCCCTGGTCCACCAAGCCTTAGATCCCCCGTGGTGGGGCTGGGAAGGGGAGGGCTGTTGTCCCCCCACTTGGAGACTCTCTTACAGATTGTGGGTCAGTGAACCAGTGAACACATGCTACGACCTCAGCGCCTTCCTTCGTGCAACCTGAGCTGCCAGCGCTACCTCTGGGCCTCCACCCGAGGGCAGCCAAGTTGACAATGCTTCCTCCCCTGGGAGAGGAAAGCTGACTTCTGAATGCTCGGTCCTCTCCCTCCCCATCCGACCCTCGGTGACCTGAGCTTGTTCAGGAAGCTGGGTCACCGGTGTGGTGAGAAGTAAATCGCATAGCACCTCAGCCGTGTGCACCATGGGGCCGGCATTCTGTAGTGTTTATTTTTGTAATTTGTATATATTTTATTTCCATACTGCTGTATTTTTGTACATTTTACCTTGGATCCTTTCTGTTTGCTCCTTTCCCCCTACCCCTAGGATGCATCACATTTGTAATAATGAATGAATGAACGAACGAACATCTACCTTCTCTTACTCGGGAATTATATTCTGTGGAGATGACTGGGACTGGGACGCGTCTTTGATGTGGTTATGGCTTATCAGTCCTATCATTGACCATGTCACTGTGTGTGTGTGTGTGTGTGTGTGTGTGTGTGTGTGTGTGTGACCGTACATAAGATGTTGAGTATATATCAACTTAATTTAGAACCCCAGAATACATTGAGTATATAGCAAAAACAAAATTTCAAAAAATATATTACCAGTAAACTGAGACTGCTTTTTAAACTTCAGACACATGTTTGTTCAAATGTTATATGATGTTAAGAACAATGTTAATGTGGTTAACTGTACACCCTGTACTGTATTGTAACATAAGTAATGAGGTTGGTGTGTTTACTCAGCAGTCAACTATAGCCTTTTTCACTTATTCATTGGAGATTAAGGCTTGAAAGCGTTAAATACACAGTTACAGTGTTGCATAAAAATGTTCTTGTAAATTAAAAGTCAAAAAGTGTTAAATGAATGCAACATTGGTTAGACAAATTGATTTTTAAATCTTAGTATACTAAGAATTGTTTTCTTGAAGGAATTTTCTACGTTATGGTTGTTGCATTTAAGTGACAACCTGTTTAGTGTTGTGGTACTGTTTTTATCATTTTCAGTTAGTAGATTATTAATGTAATTTTGCTTTGTCTTAAGGTGGACACTTTTATAAACTTTTAATGTATAGTATACAAGAAAGTGGCTCCAAAAGCAACCAGGACCGAGCCATACAATATAGAGAGTAATCACAAGGCAGGACTTGTTCAGAACGGCTTCACATCACTGTCCAGCAACAAGATAAATAGGTAGATACAGCAGGATAAATAAAATGTTTTTTATTCAGGAACAACCAGTTTCAAGTGCTCCGCCTCACAAAGACCAAACGTTTTTGCATGACGCCCACACTTTCTCAAGGTTAGGTGGCATTTCATATTGCACATTTTTATAGAAGATTTTTTTGTTAAAGTGACTGTGCATAAAAGATACTTAAAGTGCCTATTGTATATAAATCAATCCTTTTGACATATTTAACAATATGTTAACCGATCCAAAAATGTAAAAATTCACAAAAGTACAAGTGCTGTATAAACATAAAAACTAGTTCATACAGTACATTTTAAGGGGGATGTGGATACCCAGCCACCAAGAGCAGGTTTAAAACCACCAGTGACAATAAGAAAAAATCTCTGTGTATGTTTCTTGTGGTGTGCAGATGTTCCTATAATTTAAATATTAAAAATATATGTTTATTATGTAATCATATCATATAAAACATTTGAAATGCAAAACAGATTTTGTTTTAAATTAACAATTTAAGGAACTCATTACTATTTAATTAGTTCCTCAGATATATGTTCTGTATTTTAAGCTGTTTAATTTAATATTTTAATTATTTCAGTTGTTCAGATTGTTTAAATTAGTGGATTTAATAGTGGATTCAAGGTACGTCTATTAAGGTTGCATACTGTATATATATCTATTCTGAATTAGCTTGGGGATAAATTACTTTTTCCAACTATCACCATACTTAGAACAGTTTTTGTTCTGATGCATCTTTTTTCCTTATAGATTCTTTCTGTTTAACTGTTAGCTGTTTAACCAGGACTAGCACATTAAGCTGCCTTTTTACAGGTGCGACCTGGGAGCACAGGGAAGTTAAGTGACTTGCTCAGGGCCACACAGTCTACAAGTGGAAGCTGTGGGATTGCAAACCCAGGTCTGGTCTGCTGGATGTCACCAGATTTGCAGCTCAGAGCCTTAAACCACTGCACTATACTGCCTCCCAAACTGCATATATTATAACTGTTATTCCTATTGTTTGTATCTTAATAGTAGATTAAGTCCTAGGGTTTCATATGATTTCATATTGTACTGCCAGAAAGTTTCTCTTTGTCTCGATGTTTTATCTAAATCGCCCCCTCTAATGTGGTTGGACACTTTTTCCACCATCTGAAAATCAAAAAGATGTTCCTTTCCTTTTTCTTTCACATGCTGCCAAAGACACTAATGTCGTTCAATTTTGTTATGCTTCTAGTATGTTGTCCAGTCCTATTTTTGAACTGGTTGTTGGTGCCTGAATAAAAAACATTTATTTATCCTGCTGCATCTGCCTTTTATCTTGTTGCTGGACAGTGATGTGAAGCCATTCTGAAGCCCTGCCTTGTGAGAACTGTTAATGTATTACTTTGTGTTAAGCCTTGCTTTTGCACTGCCTTCAGTATTATATTGTTTGTGTCTTTTGCTCCACTTGCCTGCATTCCTGCTTGTTTGCCCAACATAAGGGTTCATTGTTCTCAAGATTTTGTTGCTTGTTGATTACCTGAAGCTGCTGCTATATTATTAGTGCTGACATTGCATTCATTTTGTCCTGTATATATTTCTGATATATACTTGCAGTGTAACCATATACTTGTGATGTAATCTCACGGGTTGTACCTAAAAATGGCACAAAGGAGTCTAGTGTACTTATCTGATAAATAAATATGGATGATGCTATTTTCTATTGCCCTTTTACAATAGATAGGACTAAAAACGTATGAGCATCTGTTTTGCTCATCCACTTCAGTGCACTGAAATTAATTTTACTTGTGTTCAACATGTTAAAAAAAAAAAAAAAAAGCAATGGTTGTTTTTAGTATGTAAAGTCACGTTTCCCCTGTTTTCATATTCTAAACCCATGAGCCAAAACAATACACAGTAGGCCAGGTCTAAGCCAAAGTTGCCAAGAAAGGAAACTATAACTTTGCTTATCTCCTCTACCAGTTAAAATCTGTCAGTGTTCTCCACTGCCACTCCCTATGCTATTTGGTTTGGAAAAGTGAAAGTCAGATTCTTAATTGTCCAAGAGACCCATTTCTGCCAGAGAGTAAGAGAATTTAAGATAGGGTGCATGTGAAGAGTTTAATTTTCAGAAACTTGTAACATTTCATTACTGCTGTGCATAGTTAAGTAGTGTGACGTAATTGCATCTCTGATTACCACTGCTTGATTTCCATGAGCAGCAATGGACTGACATGCCCTTATGATGGGATGCATCTATATCCAGCTGCAGGAATGCGTCCATGCCAGGGGTCAGCCAACCAGCCATTAAAGAATTATTCAAATGTTGATTTACACATGTGCAGAAAACAGCATGCCTCGGTTACAAGCGGCACATTGTCAATGTTAAACTCGCTGGTGAATCGATGTTACTACGCCAGTGCCTTTTCAGCCTCCCAACGGTACATTCGACGACCATACTTTCCTTAACTGAGTTTATAGTTGCAAATCTTTTTTTTCACATTGCTGTAATCCGAGTTTGGCTTCATCACACAGGGAAGCACTGATTAAGTAGGCTCGCCAATTACAACTGGGTACACCAGTTTCACCAGTCATGCAGTGTATTGCAGAGAATACTATGCCATTTTGTCTACAGTTATAAAAGGAGCTGTTATTAAGCACTCTGGCATTATGAAGAACTAAGGACACCTTATAACATGGGTTGCGAAAAACATGCAACCCAATTGGTCGCTTCGATCTGCGTGGCCATGCATATTCTCTCCCCACCCCCTCTGTACATTGACATGTCAGCCTGAAGTGATGGCAAACTGAGTCAGCTGAAGCACCGGGAGTGACATGGAGAGACAGTGTCCAGGTGGCAGTGGTGGGACTGGGAGTCAGGTGAGCTAATGTAGTGACTGCTGTCTGTCTGCAGGGCAGGGGAAGTAAATGTGTGAGATACTTCTGAGCTGCTGTCACTGTGGGACGAGAGAGACAGAGAGGGAGTGAGAGACAGAGAAAGAGAGAAAGACGAGGACAGTTGAGTTGAGAAAATACAAGCAGTCTCGGTCTCACGTCTCGCTCACTGTTGGTGTGTGTGTGTGTGTGTGTGTGTCTCTCAAATCGTGCAAGATGTCTTTCTCTGTCGGTTGTCAAAGACAGGCTGAAAGAGAGAGAGAGTGCGCGTTGGCTCCCCCTCCCCTGCTGTACACTGACATGTTAGCCTGAAGTGGACAGCAAAGTAAGTCATGCATATGTTTTGTATTTTAAGAACATACAAATGTCAGAAAGAAGGGGGGGGGCATGATAGAAACTTTCAGGTACCTCAAGGGAATCGGCAATGTCCAAGAGGGTAATGTCTTTCAGAAAAACAGATGTGCAAGAACAAGTGGGCACAATTTGAAGATAGAGGGGAGACGGCTAAGAGGTAATGTGAGGAAATATTTTTTCACAGAGAGGGTTGTGGATGCATAGAATATCCTTCCTGAGGAGGTGGTGGGAATTCAAGAATGCATGGGACAGACATAAGGCAGTCCTAGTGGGGGGTAGGAGGAAGTAGGCTGTTGGTTAACTAGGATCTGCAGCTTATCCATCATGTAGGAGAATGGGCAGACTAGGTGGGCCAAGTGGTCCTTATCTGCCGTCAAATCGTATTTTTCTATCATTGTAGCACTCTACTTCTGGCATTTGTATGTTCATAAGGTACTGTATATAACGTGTATGAGTTCTGGGAATTACTTTTCCATTTAGCAGGATACAGTAACATTTTCACTATTTAAACGGGGAAAAAAACACCTTTCTGCATTTTGTTGTGTTTTTAAAACATAACCCATGATCTTACTTCCAGGGTATTTCTTGCAGCAGGCCATCACCGGTAGGACTAGACCGTCAGGTGCTAGGACCACACGGAAACCTCTCTAGCTACCAGAGGGGGCCGCTCACCTCCGACATCAGCGTCTGACGTCAGCCTATCCAATTAAAGTGGGCGGCCCCCAAGCCCTCCTCAGTTCTTTCCCGCCGTCAACCAGCACACATCGGACCACGGACTCTGCCGCAGGTACAGTCGATCGACAGTTTCCTGCGTTTTAAAAACGCATTCTTTTTTTCTTGTTTAATTGTGTAAAATCACATTTTTTCAGTGTCTGCTCCTCTTTTTTTATGTCTTAAACTTCAGACCGCTCCACTATGTGTGCCTGTGGCAAACAGATCCTGGATAAGAATGGAAATTCTGCTTACCTCTTCTGCCTAGGCCCCAACCATGACGTTCAGGCCTGCAAGGCCTGCCAGAGGTTCAGTCTGCCCACCAGAAGATGCCAGAGGACCCTCAAAAGTCATATCCTCAAATAGAAGGTCACCCAGATGGAATGGGAGATGCAGGCCTGGCCCAGTCCTCGGGCTCTTCCGCCTTCAAATCAATGGAAAAATTATCAGGGAAGCACAAACATCGAGGGAAAAAGACCGGGACCATCCCCAGTCTTCCTTCTGCTTGCAGTCGCTGCATAAATCTCCACTGTCATCTGCTTCAGGGTCTTCCTCCCTTGGGGGGGGTCAACCTCCTTGGCCCCGCGCGCCCTTCCCCCTCAGGTCTAGTGGTGGTCCCACCGCCCGCCTGGATATTTGTGACCGGCGGCGGCTCCTCGGGTGCTCCTTATCCTGCCCCATAGCCCTGCTTTTCCAGCCATTGTTTTCTGCGGGCTGTTCAGCAGGAGGCTCGGGTGCTGCTGGCGCCAGTTCTAACTCTTGTCACCCGTATGCCCAACTCTGGTCTCCAGGAACTCCATCAGGTCTGCCCCTCAGTCATAGGGGCAGGTGTTGCTGGGTATCAGCATCTGTGTGAGCCCGGTCTTCCCCCAGCCATCACCGGCAGAACCTTCATCCCCAGCACCAATCTATTCTAGCCTGACGCCTGTGCACTCCACCCCGGTGTCACTCAGGCTGATGCCCACTGGGTCGGCTTCTACACTCCAGCAAACCCACGGGTCCTGCGCCAGCCCGGCCTTCACCAGCCCTCCCTCTGCCTTCGCCCGGGAGTTCCACGCATGGCCTACCACTACCACAGCTGAGGGGCCTAATGCCTGCACCACTACCCACTCCTGTAGGTCCGCAGCTAGGGTACCCAACACTTGATGCCTGGGGTCCAGCACCAGCCTACTCTTATCCGACTCCCAGAGGGCCGAGGTCGGCTTACCCATATCCAGTGCTGGTCAGGCCACAGCTGTTTTATAGCTACCTGTGCCTGGAGGTCCAGTGCTTTCACCCGTGGATTACCACACTCTGATCTTGGTGCTTTGGGCATTCATGCAGTCACCTGCCCCTAATCTGGCACACCCCTGCCACCACGCTCCCAGGGGACTCCTCAGGGCACTGCTCTTCCTGCCCCTGCTCATCCGGGACCCAGTAAACCACCTACACCCAGGAGCCCCACAGATACTGGTACCCCAGTTTGCCCAGTCAGCCTTCAACTGGGCGACAGTGGGGCTGAGGACGATCACCAAGACATCCGTTTCAAGTCCTCCTCCCTTGAAGGAGTCTCCATGGGTGACAAAGGGGAACCCAGTAATGTCCCCAAGTCTCAGTCTGACAACCCCACCTTTATGGATATAATGAGACCTATCCAGTTCACAATGGGGTGAGAGACTGAGGATCTCTGCCTAGCAATTTACCTTCACCAGTGCGACACTCCCCCTCTGATGGTCTCCCCAGTGAGTGAGTCATACACCGACATTACTAGGGCTGCATGGCTTCACCCAGACATTATTCATGCGGTCCCTAAAAGGGTACAAAGACTATACCATCCCCTGGCTGGTAAGTCCTTTTTCGGCGAACACCCCAAGTCCGACTCTGTGGTCATTAACACAGCATACGGCCGCACCAAGTTTCCGAAGCACCTTAGTGCCCTCCCTCCAGACAGGGAATCAAGGCAGCTGACCAGATCGGCAAGTGCACTTCGGCCGCCCTTGCCATAAGGACCCTTAACTACCTGGCTCACATGGTGCAATACCAAAATTTGTTGTGGGACTAGGCTAGGGAGGTGGTAGCGGCAATGCAGGACGACCCCTCCAAACAGCAGACTCTCCAGGCCCTGAAGATGGGGTTCGACATCAGCCCTCATGTCCTCTAGGTGGCGTATGATGCAGTGGATGCTTCTGGACGAGCGGTGGTTGCAGGTATTAGTCTGCGGCGCCAAGCCTGGATTAGGGTCTCAAGTTTTGACCCTAATGTCCAGTCCAGTATTTTGGATGCCTCTTCCGCGGTTCCAAGCTGTTTGGAGGGCAACGTCCAGGACATTATTTCTGGACTCCAAGATTCTGGGAGAGCCTTAAAGTCCAGTCCACTCTATGTCCCATATGCAGTTGAAATCAGGTCACAGACCCCCTTTTCATTGCCCCTCCTGGAGGCAGTCCAGGACCCCTTCCAAGGGCAAGTGTAAGGAGCTGCCCTGCCTGCGCCTTCCCCCGACTCTCCACCAGTCAGGAGCAGCCACCACCTCCTGACCCCCGTGCAGGGCTTCAGGAGGTGGCGGTTGGGGTCATTTCTCCCTCCACCTGAACAGATGGAGGTCCATCATCACCAACAGCTGGGTGCTTCGGCTCATAGTATGGGCATACTCTGAGTTTTGAGTGCCCCGCACATCCACCAGCGGCATCTGCATACCCAGAACCACGTATTCCTCCTATGGGACCGAAATTCAGCCTGTCCCCCCCCACCAGGGACAGGGGTACTACTCCCATTTTTTCTTGGTATCCAAGAAAAAAAATGGGGGATCTCTGTCCCATCTTGGACCTGAGCAATCTCAGTTTGTATAGGGGAGGGGAGGGAACATTGTTTAACCAGTCCTCAATTAATTTGTATATAGATTACAAACGTTTCCGGATGATCACCCTGCAGGGTCTACTGCCCCTGTTCCACCTAGGGGACTGGATATGTTCTTTGAACATGCTGGATGCTTATCTGCACATCAGTTTTTGCATCCCACAGGCGTTTCCTCTGTTTTAACATAGAAACATAGACTTTGATGGCAAATAAGGACCACTCAGCCCATCTAGTCTGCCCATTTCCTTACCTGTTGGATAAGCGGCAGATCCTAGTTAACCAACAGCTACTCATTCCTACCCCCACCAGAATTGCCTTATGTCTGTTCCATGCGTTCTTGAATTCCCCCACTGTTTTTGACTCCACTGCCTCAGGAAGGCCGTTCCATGCATCCACCACCCTCTCTGTGAAAAAAATACTTCTTCTCTTTGCTCCTGAGTCACCCGCCTCTATCTTCAGATTGTGTCCCCTTGTTCTTGCACATCTCTTTTTCTGAAAGATGATACTCTCTTGGACTTTGTTGATTCCCTTGAGGTACTTGAAAGTTTCCATCATGTCCCCCCTCTCCCTCCTTTCCTCGAGGGTATACATTTTAAGCTCCTTTGTGTCTCTTTGTATGGCTTCTGTTGCAGACCCTGCACCATTTTAGTTGCCCTCCTCTGGACTGCCTCCATCCTGTCTGTGTCCTTGTGGAGATGGGGTCTCCAGAACTGCACGCAGTACTCCAGATGGGGTCTCACCAACTGTCTATACAGAGGGATAACAACTTCCTGTTTTCTACTGGTCATCCCTCTTCCTATACATCCCAGTATCCCCCCAGCCCTCCTTACTGCCTTCTCACGTTGCTTGTGTAACCCCAACCCCCCTGCCTTTTTGCAAACGACAGGTGGTATGCTGTTTGAATCTGACAGCAGTACCAGGTGGGGACTGGGTTTGGGGAGGAATAGGTTACTCGGCACAAGGGCCAGGTTTGGCTACTCTGCGCAGGGGCACCCAAGTAATTCCGAACACAAGAAGCAATAACTGTAATGTCCAATACCAGGAATGGGATTCTAAAGTGTGACTTTTATTCACATCCAAGCAGAACAAACAAAGCATAGACAGACCCCCATGGGGCTACACTTCTGGCTGTTGCTAGCCTTGCTTGTAGAGCAGAAAGCAGCTAACTAAAAGAAGCTACATTTTCTTCTTAATTTAAAACTTATATCTCAGTAGGAGTCAGTGTCAGTTAAGATTAAGTAGACAGATAACTTTATTAGAAGTAGAAGGGGTCTTATTTAAGGTTAAAAAAAGAAAGAAAAGAAAGAAAGGCAGTGTGTGTTCTGTGCAGGGAAAGGTACTGTATCAGGTGACTTTGCTAAACCAGTAGGAGGAAAGAGAGCTTACCTGGGGGTGTGGTTTAGACACTAGAAAAGCAGGTGAGTCAAATTACAACTTCCTGTTGCTAGCCTTTTTTCTTACCAATTGCCCTCCATCCCACCCACCCAAAGCCAGTTCTACTTTTATAGCCACTGGATTTAACTGTCAACAGGAACTTCCTGTTTGGCAGTAGGAAGAAAAGGATCATAGAGAAACATTGGTTTTGTCAACCCTGAAGTAGAAAAAGTAGCTCACTCTCCCCCCAGCTGCTGGTAGTTTGATATTGAGCAAGGAAGAAGGAGACTACTGAAGAAGATAGGAAGTTGCTGTCCCAGAACAAGAAGGGTGAGAGTTGTAAGGAGAGGAGAGAGTAAGCATCCAGAGAAACCGTGGGGGACACAAAATAAGACATGATAGGAGTGGTGCAGTGCAGTGGCTGTGGGCGGCAGTGTTCCGGAGAAATTCTGGAGGCTGCGATGCTGCCCTATTTGCAGGCACCTCTCTGGTCTGATAGAGGAGGTTGCCCGTCTCCAGGCTGACCTGGCTAGGATTCACGAAACCTCCTCCCCCACCCAGGGACCACCAGGGCCAATGCCACTACCTCAGAGGTTGCCAAGAAAGAGGAGTGGCTGGACCAGGGTGGGCTCAAGGAGGGAGAGGGTGGTGGAACAGAGTTGCATCCCTCCAGCTGTACCTCTTCACAATTCATTCACTCTTCTGGTGGATAGTGGTTCCTCTATGGAGGCACCTGCAGTGGAGACCAAGGAGGATGCTGGGAACCTTCACAAAGGAGACCCAAAGGAGGGTGGCATGGGACCCCACAGGGGAAGGAAACAACTCCTGGTGGGGGACTCAATCATTAGGGGGGTAGAATTGGGGGAGGATGGGGAGAGAGGGTAAGGTGCCTTCCTGGCGCCACGGCTTAGAGGGACAGGAAGCGAATCCTCAGGATCGTGGGAGGAGCTGCATGAGGGAGGGAGCTGGATGTCATTGTCCACCTGGGGACAAATGACCTGGCTAGGAATGGGATCAGAGCAGTGCAAGAGGAGTTTGTAGAGTTGGGAAGGGCCTTAGACAAGTAGCGCATCACGGTAGCCTTCTGAGGTGCTGCCTGTCTATGGCAAGGGAGATGCTAGGCACCCTTCACCAGGGAATTCAATGAGTGGGTTGAAAAACTGGTGGAGCTCAGGGTTTGGCTTCATTGGGGACTGGGGGCCTGATGGAGGAATGCAGACCTATACTGGTGCGATGGTCTGCATCTGTCCGGGGGGGAACCAGGATCCTAGGTGAGAGGTTTAAATGCTTCATTGGCAAGCATTTAAACTAGCCAAGGGGGGAGGCACTGAAAAGGAGCTGGGAAATCCGAGCCTCCCCCCACAAAACATGGTGATAAGTGAGGTAAACACCAAGGTACAGAAGTTATTAGGGAGCAGAACAGATTTAAATGTAAAAAAAGGCAAAGGCAGTAAGGACAGAAATGGGGCTAAAAGGGGTAAGGCTATCAAAAAGTGGAGGGTGATGAGTACCAATGCCCGTAGTCTGTGTAACAAGCTCCCTGAACTAGTGGCCTTGATGGAAGAGGGTTGCCTGGATATTGTGGCAGTCACAGAAACATGGTACACAGAGAACCATGACTGGGATGTCAGCATACCAGGATACACAATCTACAGGAGGGATAGGGAGGGTAAAAGAGGAGGAGGTAGCTCTCTATGTAAAGGAAGGGATCAAAGCAACAGAACTAAAGAGTAAACATGGAGCAGATGAGGCACTTTGGGTCACCCTGGAGACAGGAAATGGCACCACAATCCGCATGGGGGTTGTATACAGACCCCCATCTCAGGGGGAGGGAGTGGACAAGGAAATGATAGAAGGCTTTCTTAGAATGGCAGAAAAAGGGGAGATATTGTTGATGGGGGACCTGAATATGCCAGATGTTAACTGGAGCACCTTTGCTGCAGGCACATCCAAGAGCAGGGTCATTCTTGATGCCCTACAGGGGGCATGCCTCAGACAGCTAGTATTGGAACCAACTCGGGAGAGAGCAATCTTAGACCTGGTACTTTCAAATGGGGATGGAGAAAGAATCTCAGATTTAGAAGTGGGTAGCCATCTGGGAACAAGTGACCACCAAACAGTGTGGTTCACGATAAACACAGCCATACAATCAAGCCATACAAAAGCAAGAGTACTAGATTTTAGGAGGGCTGACTTTGGGAAAATGAGAGAGTGCCTCAGAAAAACACTAGCAAACAGGCAAGAAGGAGGGGTGGAGGAACAATGGGGAGTGATCAAAACAGCCATCACAGAGGCAACAAGCCTCTGCGTAAAAAAAAAAAAAAATCAATGAAACACAACGAAGGAAAAAAACGCTATGGTTCACAAAAGAGGTGGCAGGGAAGGTTAAAGAGAAAAGGGCAGCATTCAGGAAATATAAGGAAACACAGAAGGAGCAGGACAGAGAACTTTATCAGTTAAAGCAGAAAGAGGCTGGGAAGGTAGTCAGAATAGCAAAGGCCCAAACCAAGAAAGGATAGCCAATTCTGTTAAGAAGGGGATAAGACCTTTATAGGTACATTAGGGAGCGAAGAAAGACCAAAGGAGGGACACTGAAGCTTAATAAAGGGAGGGAATCTGGGTGAGGGTGACAGTGAAAAGCAGGGTTAATGAACCAATATTTCTGCTCAGTATTCACAAAGGAAGAGGAGGAGAGTTACCTAAACCAAACAAGAGAAATACTCTGAAGACGGGGTCAGTACCAGTCCATTTACAGAAGAAAGGGTTCTGAAAGAACTAATAAAATTGAAGGTGGACAAAGCAATGGGGCCTGATGGGATTCACCCAAGAATTCTAAAAGAACTAAGGGTAGAACTAGTGACATCATCTGACTACTCTCTTAACAAATCATGGAGGATGGGGTGGTACCCAAGGACTGGAGGAGGGCAGATGTAATTCCTCTTCACAAAAGTGGGAGCAGGACAGAGGCAGGAAACTACAGACCAGTTAGTTTGACCTCAGTGGTAGGAAATGATGGAATCCTTCTGAAGGAAAGAATTGTTGAGTACCTAGAGGCCATTGGGGCACAGGACCCGAGGCAACATGGATTCACGATGGGATGGTCGTGTCAGGCCAATCTAATAGATTTCTTTGACTGGGTGACCAAAGTAGTAGATCAGGGAGGGGCTGTGGACATGGCCTACCTAGATTTTAGCAAGGCATTTGATACAGTCCCCCACAAAAGATTAATACACAAGACAGCCAGCCTTGGAATGGGTCCCAAGGTGGTAGCATACCTCTCAACTGTCCCTGATTTTCAGGGACGTCCCTGATTTTGACTCTAAGTTTTACTCTGTCCCTCCTAAAATTTGTGTTTCCGTGGCTAAACGGTGGGGATTGTAAGCACAAAATAATGTCAAACATTAAAGTTACAGACGTGTTCTTCTTTAGAAAATGCATTTTGCACTATGCCCCATATTCTACTAGCTTTCTGGGTGGATATCTCCAATTCTTAAGATGTGTCCCTGATTTTGGTCCCTTTTCCCTGATTTTTTTATGCCTTGTCCCTGATTTATGAGGCAGGAGGTTGAGAGGTATGGGTGGTAGCCTGGATAAAAAATTGGCTAGACAACAGGACACAAAGGGTAGTAGTAAATGGAGTACACATTGAAGAAAGGAGGGTTACTAGTGGGGTACCGCAGGGTTCAGTATTGGGACTGGTCCTTTTTAATGTCTTTATAAGTGACATTGCAGAGGAACTGGAAGGAAAAGTATCTCTTTGCAGATGACACAAAGATCTGCAACAGGGTTGATACACAGGATGGAGTGGAAAGGATGAGAAGGGACTTGGCAAGGTTGGAAGAATGGTCAAATGTATGGCAGCTCAGATTTAATGCAAAGTGCAAGATAATGCACATGGGAAGCAAAAACCAGGGCATACACAATGGGGGTGAGTTACTGACAACAGTAAAAATAGAAAGGGACCAGGGGATAATGATATCAGATGACTTAAAGGTGGGCAAGCAATGTGAGAAGGCAGTAAGGAAGGCTGGAGGGATACTGGGATGCATAGGAAGAGGCATCAATAGTAGAAAACAGGAAGTTGTTATCCCTCTGTACAGACAGTTGGTGAGACCCCATCTGAGTACTGTGTGCAGTTCTGAGACCCCATCTCCGCAAAGACATAGACAGAGTGGAGGCTGTCCAGAGGAGGGCAACCAAAATGGTGCAGGGTCTGCACCAGAAGACATACGAAGAAAGACTAAAGGAGCTTAATATGTATACTCTTGAGGAAAGAAGGGAGGGAGGGGACATGATAGAAACTTTCAAGTACCTCAAGGGAATTAACAAAGTCCAAGAGGGTAGCATCTTCCAGAAAAAGAGATGTGCAAGAACAAGGGGGCACAATTTGAAGATAGAGGGGGGACGGCTCAGGGGTAATGTGAGGAAGTATTTTTTCACAGAGAGGGTTGTGGATGCATGGAACAGCCTCCCTGAGGAGGTCGTGGAGTCAAGAATAGTGGGGGACTTCAAGAATGCATGGGACAGGCATAAGGCAGTCATAGGGGTGGGTAAGAGGAAGTAAGCTGTTGATTAACTAGGATCTGCAGCTTATCTGTTAGGTAGGAAAATGGGCAGACTAGGTGGGCCAAGCGGTCCTTATCTGCCGTCAAATACTATGTTTCTATGCAGAGTAAAAAGAATCAGGAACACTTCTTCAACACTTCAGCCCTCAGGCTCTGAACCCACCGGGCACACAGCCCGGACTTGCACGTTGCTTTGGGTACACAGCCCGACCTTGTACACTATATGGGATTCCCAGGCTTGGCTCCCTTGCTGGCCACTCGGATACCTTCCATATGTCATGGAAACCTTTTCTGGTGGCTCCCTAACCCACCTAAGAGCACCTCAGCTCTATCAGGGAGTTCTCCTTTTAATCCTACGTCTGGGTACTTTCCTCAGGCGCTGGCCAAGTACCTGAGAGAAAGTAAAGGTGCCACAGAGCAAATCCATAGAGGTGAATTTGGTTACTACTGATGGGGGGGTCTCCCACCTATCGCCCACAGTTCATACCCGCCCATTTCTCTGGACATTAAACATCTCATTCTGTAAAGCTTGGCAGTGTAGATTAAGGCTAAATGTATGTCACATTTCCTCTACTTGTCTTGCTTTCCCATTGTGCTGGACTTGAACATACTTTTACTTGGCTTAAGTCATTGCCCAGGCCTCACTGATTAAGAAGTCCAGTCCCACTTTATTTTACTTCCTTGTGCTGGACTTGAACCTACTTGAATTAACCGGCAATGTCTATTACACTAGACCTTCTACAAATTAAGTAGTCCAATCCCCACGTTCCAACAATTCAGGTGAAAACATAGGCCCTCTGTCAGAGTGAACTCACCCTTTGGTTGCAGGTGCCCCACAGGCAATTCCTCACAGGAATTTCTCTCCCACAGCTTCTGGTGCCGTAGCACAACTTGAAATAAGGCAGCTTCTTCCTTAGCAGGAACCAGGAGGGTTGCCCCTGGAAGACAGGTAAACCTTTCTACCCCCAATCCCCTCAGGGATGGGGCACATGGACCAGTAACAGCGGTCTCCACCACTTCACAATCAGCTTACTGTATTCCTCTTTCGGTGGAAACACACACCTCCCTTACAGTAGCTCTAAAACAGAGCTTAAGGCTCTGGGAGCCTGCCCTCAGACTGCTGTGCTGCTTCTCTCTTCAAGACTGCACACAGACTCTGTTCAAAATCCCCAACATTCTATCCTATCTTCCAACTGCAGCGCTCCAGTGTGGCTCATGCAGCTGCGAGAGTTCTATGGTGATGTCATCCCTCAGTCTCAGCTGAGACTGAGAACAGAGTGAGACAGTGTGAAATCCATTTAACTGGAGTTTCACAAGCTGCCTTCCCTGCCTACCACTAGGTCTTACTGGGATTCTAGTAACCCCGGGAAACAGGGGGGTTACACTTGCTTACCTTTAGGTCGTCTGATATGACTACCCCCAGGTTCCTTTCCATTTTTGTTGTTATTCGTACCTCTCCCCCCATTGTGTATTCTGCCCCTGGGTTTTTGTTTACCAGGTACATTACTTTACATTTCTTTGCATTGAATCTAAGCTGCCATACTTTTGACCATTGCTCCAACCTTGGCAAGTCCCTTCTTATCCTTTCCAACCCACCCACCCCCCTTGAGTATCAACCCTGTTTCAAATTTTTGTGTCATCTGCAAAGAGGCATACTTTTCCTTCCAGTCCCTCTGCAATGTCACCTATAAAGACATTAAAAAGAATCGGACCCGGTACTTAACCCTGTGGTACCCCACTGGTAACCCCCCTTTCTTTGGAGTGGACTCAGTTTACTATTACCCTTTGTGTCCTGTTGTCCAGCCATTTTTTTACCCAGGCTATCACCCTGGGACCCACTTCCAGGCTGCCTAATGTGTTTATTAATCTTTTGTGTGGGACTGTGTCAAATGCCTTGTTAAAGTCTAGGTAGGCCATGTCCACAGCCCCTCCCTGGTCTAATACTTTGGTCACTCAGTCAAAGAAGTCTATTAGATTCGTCTGACATGACGTTCACGCTGTGAATCCATGCTGCCTTTGGTCCTGTGCCCCACTGGTCTCTAGGTACTGAACAGTTCATTCTTTCAGAAGTGATTCCATTATTTTCCCTACCACTGAGGTCAAGCTAACAGGTATGTAGTTTCCTGCCTCTGCTTTGCTCCCACTTTTGTGAAGGAAAATCACATCCGCCCTCCTCCAGCCCTTAGGTACCCACACCATCCTCCCATGATTTGTTAAAAAGGGTAGTCAGTGGTGTCACTAGTTCTAGTTCTCCCTTTAGTTCGTTTAGAATTCTGGCATGAATCCCGTCAGGCCCCGTTGCTTTGTCCACCTTCAGTTTTAGGAGTTCATTCAGAACCCTTTCTTCTGTGAATGGACTGGTATTGACCCCCCCTATCCAGAGTGCTTCTATTGATTGGATTAGGTACGTCCCCCTCTTCTTCTTCTCTAAATACTGAGCAGAAGTATTCGTTCAGTATCCCTGCTTTTTCAATGTCCCTCTCTGCCCGCCCACCATCCCCTTTATTAAACCTCATTATCCTACCCTTGGTCTTTCTTCACTCTCTAATTTACCTATAAAAGGTTTTATCTCCCTTCTTAACTGAGTTGGCTGTCTTTTCCTCGGTTTGGGCCTTTGCTATTCTGACTGCCTTCCCTGCTTCCTTCTGCTTTAACTGGTACTGGGCTGGCAGTATAGCCTAGAAGTTAGAGGAACAAGGTGTGAACGAGCTTAATACATCCAGCAGACCAGACCGGAGTTTGATTCTCACAACCTCCACTTGTATACTGTGTGACTCTGAGCAAGTCACTTAACTACCCAGTGCTCCTAGGTTGCCCCTGAAAACAGGCACTTGTGCCTAGTGGGCCTTACCCAGTTACCAAAAACTAAAATAAAAATACAGTTTTCTGTCCTGCTCCTTCTGTGTTTCCTTATACTTCCTGAATGCTATCTTTATCTCCCTAACCTTCCCCACCACCTCTTTTGAGAACCATAGTGTTTTTTCTGTTTTGATTTATTTGCTTCGCACAAAGGCTTGTTGCCTCTGTGATGGCAGTTTTGATGTTTCCCCATTGTTCCTCCACCCTGCCTTCTTGCCTGTTTGCTAGTGCTTTTCTGAGGCACTCTCCCATTTTGACAAAGTCAACCCTCATAAAGTCCAGTACCCTCACTTTTGTATGGCTTGACTCTGTGGCTGTGTTTCGTGAACCACACTGTTTGGTGGTCACTTGTTCCCAGATGGCTACCCACTTCTAGATCTGATATCCTCTCACTGTCCCCGTTTGAAAGTACCAGGTCCAAGATTGCTCCCTCCTGAGTGGGTTCCAGCACTAGCTGTCTGAGGCATGCCCCCTGCAGGGCATCGAGCATGACCCTGCTTTTGGATGTGGCTGCAGCAAAGGTGATCCAGTTAACATCTGGCATATTCACATCCCCCATCAACAATATCTCCACTTTTTCTGCCATCCTAAGGATGCCTTCTACCATTTCCTTATCCATTTCCTACCCGTGAGACGGGGGTCTGTATACAGCCCCCGTGCAGATTGTGGTGCCATTTCATGGGGGTGTCTACCAGTTTCAGGCCCGCCCTTTGGTCTGTCCTTGGCCCCCAGGATTTTGACCAAGTGCCTGGCAGTGGTGGCTGCAGCTTTGAGGAGATGGGGCATTTATGTTTTTCCCTATCCAGACGACTGGCTCCTGGCGGCCCCGTCCAGGGACCATCTCTTGCAAACCCTGGAGGGTTCTTGCAGCTTCTTCCAGTCTCCGGGCAGTACTATCAACCTGCCCACGTCCTTCCTTACCCCCTGCCAGCTCTTCCATTACATAGGGGCTGTCCTGGACATGGTTCAGGTCAAGGTTTTTTGCCTCCGGATAGGGTGGAGTGACTCATGGCTCAGGCCCATCTTCTGTTATCCAACTGCCATGGTCAGATGAGGAAATTCCTAAGACTTCTGGGACTTACGGCCGCAGCCATTGTGACATTTTCCTTAGCCAGGCTACATATGAGAATCTCTCAGTAAACTCTGCGGGTCCAGTGAGACCAACTTGTAGACTCCCTGGATCAACTAGTCTTCAATCAATCAATTTATTATTTGTTAGGCGCCCAATCCTGGAGGCCCTGGGTGCTGTACAGTAAAAGATTAAAACAGTAAAATTATATACATAAAACCACGGTGTTGGTGTCTGGCCCAGTCAAGAAAGTGCTTCTGTGGTGGCTGGAGCCCAGCAGCCTGTCTCGGGGAGTGCCCTCCACTGTCCCTCCCCCTCAGCAGATTCTCACAACCGACGCCTCGAGCCTCAGTTGTGGAGCCCATATGGGGTCCCACCAAACCCAGGGGACTTTGTCCGAGATTAGGCAGGATCTCCACATTGGTGTCCTAGAGATCTGGTCAGTCCTGTATGCCCTTCAGGCCTTCCAGACTCTGCTCTCCCCAGGTCTGCTCTTAGTTCAGATGGGCAACATGTGCTTTATTTATCAGATAAGCAAGCTGTGGGGACTGATTCCTACTCCCTATGCAGGGAAGCGATGAGGGTCTGGTATTCTGCGTTTGAGCACGGTCTTCAGCTTCCAGCATCCAAAATGTCCTGGTGGACACTCTAAGCCACTCACAGTCCAGAGCTCACGAGTGGCAGAAGACCTGTTCGACAGATGTGGTTGGCCCAAGTTGGACCTTTTTGCATCCCCACTCAACGCAAAACTGCTACATTTCTGCTCGCTAGATCCAGGACCTGGAGTTTTCTGGCGAGACTCATTGTTCCTCTCTTGGACAGGGAGGTTTCTGTATGCCCCCTTCCGCTTCTCCAGGGGGTTCTAATCAAACTCCAGATGGAAGGGGAAACAGTGACCCTTATCACCTCTTCTGGCCTCAACAGATCTGGTTCCCTTTGCTGGAACAACTGGCGGTGGAACCGCCCCTGCCCCTGTGCACAGGCTTGCTCTCCCAGGACCAGGGCACCCTAGTCTGTATGGACCTCAAGTGACTTCATCTCCATGCATGGCTTCTGAAGACGTAGCCATAGCCAGATTTGGGGTTCCCCCAGAGTGACTGATGTGTTGGTGGCGGCCAGGAAGCCCTTCACCAGGGCTACCTATTCCATGAAATTGAAGCGCTTTGCTCTGTGGGCTGGCTCACGCCAGTTGGATCCCTTCACCTGCCCAGTGGATAAAGTCTTGGAATACCTCCTGTCCCTCTCGGACTTGGGTTTACGATGCTCTTTTATTATGGTACTTCTTTCTGCCATCTCTGCGTATCATGTGCCTGTGGATGGGTGCATAGTCGCCCAACTTGATGTGTCTTGCACCTTTCTGCAGACCCCCCCCACCCATCATTCTGGATACTGCCCCGCCTTGGGACCTTAATTTTGTGTTAGAAAAGCTTACGTTGCTTCCCTTTGAACTGGCCGCGTCTTGTGAGCTAGGCTTTCTGTCATGGAAGGCATAATTTTTGGTTGCCATTACTTCTGCTCAAAGGATTTCAGAGCTTCAGGCCTCATGTGTAAGGAGTCTTATTTGGTTTTCCACAAAGACAGGTTGTCTTTACATATCAATCCTGAGTTTCTTCCAAAGGTGGTGTCAGAGTTTACGTTGAATCAGTCCATCCACCTGCCTGTTTGTTTTCTGGAGTATTCCAGTCCGGGGGAGGCACTGCTCTATACCTTGAATGTACATAGAATTCTGAGATACTATACCCACTGGACTAAGGACTCTCATAAGTCCAGCCAGTTGTTTGTTTTATTTGCCCTTGGGAGAGAGGGTTCCCCAGTTTCCAAACAGTGTTTGTCTAAGTGGTTAGTGAGTTGTATTGTTTACTGCTATCAGAAGTATGATAAGGAACTTCCTGATGCTGCTAAGGGCCATTCCACATGGGGCGTGGCCGTATCAATAGCTTGTTTTTGAAATGTGACTGCTGCTGACATTTGTGTTGCAGCCACCTGGAGTACTGTTCACAGTTTTACCAAGCACTACAGTCTGGACATTGCCTCTAGACGACGTGCCAGTTTTGGCCTAGCAGTTATTCTAGGCCTTCTCTCCATTAGGATGTCATAATTTACTGCCAACCTCCCATCGTATACTTGCCTGTACTACAAGAACTGCTTGGAACTCTGTTCTTCCGGTGATGGCCTGCTGCAAGAGATACCCTTGAAGTAAGATAGTACAGTTACATAACTTACTGTAACAGTAGATCTTCAAGAAGATCTCTTGCTGCAGACCCTCTTTTTCCCTCCCTCCTTCCCCCCTTTCTTTTCCTGTGTTTTGCTCCCCTTCCATTGGGGCAAACCTTCTCTCTTTTACTCTGCTACAGTGTTACCTCGGTGACCTCCTCAGTTCCCCCTTCTGGAATACTGCTTCTGGTCTCTGGTGGGAGAACTGAAGAGGGCATGGGGGCCACCCGCCTTATATAGGATAAGCTGACGTCGGACATTGTCATCTGTGGTGGGCTACCCCCCTCTGGTAGACTGCCAGTGAGAGAGGTTTCCGTGTGGTCCTAGTGCCCGACGGCTGAGTCCTACTGGTGATGGCCTTCAGCAAGAGATCCTCTCGAAGATCTGCTGTTACAGTAAGTTCTTATTTAACTGTACTTAATAAGCGTATAACACACTCCAGGTTATGGGGTTATAGGCATTTAATCCACACCTTGGTTACTGTGAGGACACTTGGCGTGCGGCCTTATGCCTCACAACACACCCAAGGTATGCATTAAATGCCTCTAACACCATACCCTGTTGTGGGTTATTGCTAAGATAAATAAGTCAGGGCACAGCCTTTTCTTTCTTTTTTTTTTTTTTTTTCTGAACTCCATTTTTGCCTCCCAGCCTGTGGAACTCTCTCGGGCATCCTGCATTGCCCCTGACTCTACCTCCGTGCCTGAGAGGCCACCTGAATCCTGGCACCAGCCCGGCTATCCCTACGGCTCTGAGCCCCCCGAGGTAGGGCCACCCTATCCACCCAGGACGCTGTATCTGTAAATTCGGGCCAGGCTGGGCTCGGCCCAGGTAAGGAGTGCCATCGGCGTTGGAGTGTGGTCGGGTGGATGCAGGTGCCTTCACCATCCACAAGCCAGGTATTTCCTATTTCCCTCATTACGCCTCCCCTGGCAGAGAGTCCTCACGTGCAGTAACGCCAGGGAACATCTTTGCCGTGACCCGCAGTCTCTACTTTTGGCCCTGAAGCATTGTGGTACCTCCGGTCTCCACCAGAGGTCACTGCTTGATTGCGGGCATAGTCCCTGGCGCCAAGCACCCCCGGAGGAAGGAGAGCTGTCCTCCGGTTGCTCAGTCCTTTCTCTCCCCTGCTGACCCCCGGCAATTCAGCCTTGCTCCTGAACTCGGGTCGCTGGCGTGGCGCGAGGTGTGGCGTCCAGCGCCTCAACCCTCAGTGCCACCGGGCCAGCCAGGGCACAGCCTTTTCAGTGACTGCTTTGATATTCTAAAGTTTTTCAGCCATTCATCTTGCCAGGTATACAGTATCTTCCAACCACTGGCTACTTCGATTGTGGCACCATATGGTTTGATCAGGTGTGGCTTCCATATAGGCACATACAGTTATATTATGTGCATAACCCATCATTTCATTTTTATTTCCCCATAGAGTTGTTTCTTGCTGCAGGGTGCTGGCTGGACTGCCAGTCTCATTGCTCATCACCTCAACAGGCCACCATCTCCCCCCGTGACTCACCTGCCTTCTAAGTCCCCCATGGCTTGCCCCCATTGCAGAGCCAGGAGGGGAGGGCCATCACCCGAGTCTGGATCTGGTTTCAGTGGCAAGGTCCTAGGGCAGCGGCAGGGGTCGGGGTAGGCAAACAGGGATTCCTGGTGCACAGCCTCCAGTTTTCCCTGTGTTTCTTTCCTCTCCCTGAGGTTGACATGTATACACCTGAGTGGGTGTTTGGCACTAAGACACTACAGATACTCTGCATTGTTCCCCCTCCCCGAAGGAGGGGAGCCATCTATGGGAGCTTAATCCTCCATCAACCAGATGGCCAACAGTGACCCTGGCTGGTCTGTTTCCGAATCCGGGTCACCAGTGTGTCTGCAGCTGGGGAGGGGTCCAGTGCCTCAGCCCTACACACCACCAGGACAGCTTATATCACATCGTTTCTAACTACTGCAACCACAGCTCGCACAGCCTGTGATGACATCTGATACAAGCTTGATATCTCAGAGTTACAACAAGATGTTTCCTTTGTACAGTCAAAATCATGCACTTGGGGAACAAAAACCCAGGAGAGGAATACGCGATGGGGGAGGAGGTGCTGATGACAACCAAACTGGAAAGGGACCTGGAGGTAGACGTAATAGATGACCTAAAGGTAGCCAGGCAATGTGAGAAGGCAGTGGGGAAAGCCGGAAGGATGCTGAGGTGCATAGGGAGAGGTATCACCAGTAGAAAACAGGAAGTGGTGATGCCACTGTACAGACAGTTGGTGAGAGCTCATCTAGAGTACTGTGTTTAGTTCTGGAGACCACATCTCGGTAAGGACATAGACAGGGTAGAAGCAGTCCAGAGGAGGGCAACAAAAATAGTTCATAGACTATACCAGAAACCATATGAGAGGCTGAAGGACCTCAATATGTATACCCTGGAGGAAAGGAGGGAGAGAGGGGCTATGATAGAGACATTCAAGTACCTCAAGGGGATAAACAAAAGTTCAGGAGGGCAGCATCTTTCAAAAAAAAAAAAAAAAAAGATGTGCAAGAAAAAGGGGTCACAATATCAGGCTAGAGGTGGGAAGACCTGGGGGCAATGGGAAGTATTTTTTCACAGAAAGAGTGGTGGATGCATGGAACAGCTTCCCTGAGGGGGTTGTAGGGCCAAAAACGATAGGTGAATTCAAGCATGCATGGGATAGACAGAAGGCAACCCTAGCGGCAAGAGGGTAAGCCGCAGATCGAATAGGCTCTGGAGTTTATGCAGTAGGTAGGGAAATGGGCAGACTAGGTGGGCCAAATGGTCCTTATCTTATGTCAAATTCTATATTTCTATGTTATAATAATCTCTTTATGGGTGCCACCATTTTAAAACGAGTCACTCTGGACAGCAACACTGTGTTGCATGGGAAGTGCTAGTGACCTTGCTGCACACTATGAGAATGGCAGCCGGAACGAACCGTGTTTGGGTTAGGATGCAAACACTGTAACAGCTGTGTGTGGATTTAAATGAAAGGATTCAAAAGCAACTAAAACATGATTTGGTGCATGTGTGACCCATTCAGCATGATAAGCTTAGTCCGTTTTTAAAAACTAGACTTAAATGTCTACACAGAGACACAGAGGTTTTCTTTATAGAATTCATCGTTTTAAGCCACCCATCTTCCTCTGTATAGCAAGAACTTGGTTTTTGTTGGTTTGTTTTTATTTGTTAACCGGGTAGGAACACTGGACCGAAGGGTTCTTTTCCAGGCTTGATCCCCAACCTTGTTCCTCCCCCATCACAGGTGGGACGTCCTTCTACCTTCCACCAGTGTGCTCTGAGCCTGTCCTATCAAGACTTTGCCAGCCATCCTTCCAGGACCCCGAGTCCACCTGTGACCCACCACTGTGCTGCTGCCCTAGCTTGCCTCCTCATGGCCGGGTACACCAGCAACTGTTTGGCATTTCTTCCCTGCATCAGTCTGGCCACCTCTGGTGGTGCCCCAGAGAGGTGGTGGCTTAGGTGTGATGTGAAGCATGGTAGGCCGGGGGAGGTTTCATCTTCCCAATCCTGCGCCATTTTGGGCCTTTAGCCCCGGAGCACACCAACATAATCAGGTGCCGGCCGCCTGATGCACCTGGATGACAGAGCATGCTCACGGTAACCCTATATATTTGATGACTGAATTCAGAAGGAACAGAAGTGATAATATGGTTAACTACATTTTGAATAACTTTTCAGCAGCCTCAACAGGGATTAATTTTAACATGAATTTACTTGTATGAGACATGTACAGTTCTCCACTCATACACCGGTCTGTGCCCATTAGTGTGCAGAATTGTGCTGAAGTTAATGTTCTTCATTTCGGCAATGATCTGGTCAGTTCTAAGATTGGCAGGTACAATGTCATTAAAATGAAACTCTTGCTGCATATTTGGATTTCTTGGGTATAATTTATGCTTCCATCAGACTAGGGCAGATATGTGTGGCCTTGTGCAATTTATTTATTAGTTTATCCTACTCCCTGGTGCAAAACAAAGTTATGATCAACCCCAGCAGTAGTCTCCAAGGTTATCTTTTAGATTAAGATTTTCTCCCTCTGAATCAGTTGATATTTTTTCTTTGATCTCAACCCTTTCCCATAACAGAACCTAAGGGCATCAGTTATGTTGCCAATTTTTTGTCTGACTCCAGTACATTGTCTGGAGTCATGCCTAATGGATTGAATTAATATCATCTTGTGGTATACTGTGTTAAAAATATATATATATATATATATATATATATATATATATATATATATAAAATATATATATGTCGGGAAGGCAGTGAAAAGCAGGAGACCACACACTGAATTCCAGCACAGCCAGTGTGTTACCAAGTTAGAAACTTCAGAATTCGACATTAGCTTTGTAAGGGTATGAAGAAAATCCTAAAACCGACCTGTTGGCACAGTGGCAGGGCTGTGACTTGGGTTCAGAAATAAATCTGGGTCGTCTGGATGGCCCGAGGGGATGAAGAGGGAGATGCTTTCTTCTTCTGCTCCTCTGCCGCAACCTGGGTGACCACAGGTGGCACTGCAGTGAGGATGCATTGGTTGGGAGAGGAGGGAGCACACATGATTGTGCTTCAGGCATGTCTGCACTGTGTGGCATCATACGCATATTCTTAAAGTGAGACCCAAAATCTAGGACAAGACAGGTGTCTCCAGTAGAGAGAATGACATTGTGCCTCAATCGCCCCACCCCAATGGCTTCTGGATCTTATTTGCACTTTCGATATCTCATAGTTGCTGGCTGAATAAGAGAAAATGCCTCTGGATGTGCTGAAATGGCAGGGTCCTACAACCGGCTGGGGTTGGGTTGTGGTGGCAGGCTGGGACCAGTTCGGACAGAGTAACTGTCAGACAGAGCTCCATGGCTAGGAAAGTTACCAAAGAAGAAAAAAAAGTAGAGCATGTTGCCGTCGGTGGAAGGAGGTCTTTCTGGAGGTTACAGTAAGGAACATAAAGAAGGGGGTGGGGGGCCACCGGTGCTTGCGGAGAGGGCTTCATGAAGCCCAACCTTAATTTTTCTTCTAGTTTTTTCTCCCCGAGGCACGGCATATACCTGATCTCAGTATAGCACCAGGACCAGTAACACACAAACCAGAGCTATTAAGTACTCCGTATACCACTACAGTAGTATGCTTGCTCCGTGGCTGCAACATGAGCCTCTGAATAGTCACAGGAGGTTGTGGGATGTGCTGCTAGTGGCACTGTGGTTAAAATGCCGACTAGAGGGATGGCATGATCAACCAAATAAAATTTAACGTACAGAAAACCCAGTAAGAAAAAAAAAAAAGATTAAATCTTTTTGTGAAATTGCTAATTGGGAGTGCTCCATACTGAGGTGTGGGGCAATTAGAGATGGATATTTCCCTTTAAAAGAAGCAGACCTGGCTGATGTAAGGTAAATCATGTAGGAGGAAGCCAGAGTTTTATCTTGGCATGAGAGGCACGATTTACATGCTAGCAGGAGACAGGGTTTTCTGCTGCTGTGATGAGTGGGAGAGGTGCAGTTTTAAGCAAATCACTGGTAATGTAACTAAATAAGTGGATTAGTCATATAAAATACTGCATAAAATAAATCTCAGGGTTCATGGAACATGTAAATCACTCAAGCTTTCCTCTTGTAGTTTATCATCAATGAACCCCCTTGATTGAATTATTTGCTTGTAACTCACTGTTAATGCCTATCAGATATTCTATATGTACTGCATTATAAACTAAGCACTAGATGTTTGCTGCTGTACCAAGGAATCCCCTCACAGTAACAACAGATTTCAGTTTTTGCCATATTGGTCCTTGTAAGAACAGATCCAGAAGCAAATGGTTTGATGCATTTTATTGAACCAACATAGATTTTACAAAAATAACAAAGTGCTTAAGCTTTCAGACTAACAAAGTCCTTCCTCGGAAGCTTATGACAGTTATTCAGAAACTCACATACTATTAACACCCAGATCATACATAAAAAAAAAAAAAAAAACTGAAAGAATTCTCCTTGGTTTAAAATACTCATTTAAACCATCACTGAAGTTAGAAACAGTTGAACCAGACCTCACCAGTTTGCTATTGGCTAAGATGCTTTAAAGGTCAAATGTCATCTCAGTAAGATAACAGCCTTCCCAGCAGAGAGTTGAACTATCTTAAATTCTAAATGTCTCAGTGTGTGCAGTGAATACAGTCTTAATGAACTGTTGGATTCAAGTCTCACTTAAGTACATGTTAAAATGTGATTATTGTATGTTAAAAACAAACAAAATTATATAACCGAAATTTTTTATATATGGCATTAAGAGGGTTAAAAATAAAGTTAACAAAGTGTGAACAACTGTTACACACCACTGTACAGTTTAAAACATATCTGGAGGCATTTTTCCAACTATACACTCAACTAGGTACTGTATTCCATAAACCTTAAAACCTTCAGTGTTGTAACAGGATTTTACACAAGGTAATATCAATTGACAGTGTAAGTGCCAAATTGGGGGGGAACCTGTCAAGGACCCCCAACTAAATAGGGAACATTGTTTAACCAGGAAAGGGAACATTGTTTAACCAGGAGTAGCACACTAAGCCGAAGCTTGTTTCCAGATGCAACCTGGGAGCACAAGGAAGTTAAGTGACTGGTTTAAAATACTCATTTAAACCATCACTGAAGTTAGAAACAGTTGAACCAGACCTCACCAGTTTGCTATTAGTTCAGATGCTTTAAAGGTCAAATGTCATCTCAATAACAACCTTCCCGGCAGAGAATTCAACTATCATAAATTCTAAATGTCTCAGTGTGTGCAGTGAATACAGTCTTAATGAACCGTTGGATTCAATTCTCACTTAAGTACACGTTAGGCGGCTGTGGGATTCAAAGCCAGGTCTCCAGATCTGCAGCTCAGAACCTTAACCCACTGTGCTATACTGCCTCCTGATATGTTCAGAGTTCAATAATATGTCGCTATATAATCAGACTACTATATGGACAGACAGTCTAATGACTCTGAATACAAACCCAATAGAATTAAACCCTATAGGTAGATAACTAGTTAGAAGAAAGTGTATATTCAATATGTATGTGAACTAACAGTCCTATCACATCATTTACACCAATCACTACAATATTTACCCAATGGAATTTAACCAGTCCAGGCCCCCCAAGTAAATGAGACTAGGCATCCTAATATGTTCAGAGTTAAAAAAATGTGACAGTATATAATAAAACTACTATATGTACAGTAACAGTCCAAAGACTCTGAACTGAACCACAATGGAATAACCCCCCGGGAAGATAACTAGTTAGAAGGAAGTACATATTCACTATGTATGTGAGCCAAGAATCCTAACAAACCATCATTTACACTAGTCACTACAGTATTTGCCCAGTGTAATTTAATCTGTCCAGGCCCCCCAAGCAAATGAGATTGTGCATCCTAATATGTTCAGAGTTCAAAAATGTGACAGTATATAATAAAACTACTATATGAACAGTAACAGCCTAGGGACTCTGAATAAAAACCCAATGGAATTAACCTCACTCCCACCCCAAGGGAAGATAACTAGTTGGAAGGAAATTAATATTCATTATGTAGGTGATCTAAGAATCAAAACACACTGTAAAGCCATTATGTCATGTACCTGAATATAAGCCTACCTCAATGTAACGGCATCCCCCCCCCCAACACACACAAAAATATATATATATATTTATGCGCACACACACAGTTCTTTGGTGCGGAACCAACTTGTTAACTAGTTAAAAGCGACACTATAAATATTAAAACAAAGACACGCTGAAGTCC
This sequence comes from Neoceratodus forsteri, assembly GCA_016271365.2. Taxonomy (NCBI): domain Eukaryota; kingdom Metazoa; phylum Chordata; order Ceratodontiformes; family Ceratodontidae; genus Neoceratodus; species Neoceratodus forsteri. The sequence continues at coordinate 768,598,958 of CM057451.1, forward strand.
TATTATATGTCCATGCTTTGAAGTAAAGGTATGTGGGTGTTTAAGTCCTATAATGTGCCATAAACCCCAAATCAATGTTCATGCCATCTTCTACCATACTGAGAAATAAAATAAGCCTTATCTCAGACGCCTGTCTCTATTGTTTACTTTTGAGATTTCCTTTTAAGACCATTATTGACATATCTGAGATTGAGTGGTTAGGCTGAAAGAAGTGTTGCCCCACAGGTTTTTCAGTCTTCTTCATATTAATAGTATGTCTGTGCGAGTTCATTCTAGTGCGGAGAGGTTGGCTTGTCTCTCCAGCACACCCTGTCTGTGAACATCCCTTGATTTGAATGAGATAAACAACATTCTGTGATACACATATATAACTCCCCTGTACCCTGAATTGTGTGTGTGTGTTGTGATGTAACCACACAGCCCAAAGTGAAAATGAGCTCACAAGTCTTACATCTGAGTTGATTACAGGGTTGTGTACCATTTAGTGTCATGATAGTCTGTTATGGTCCAAGTTTACTCCTAATGATCAGATTGACTAAATTAGGTGGATGTTTAAAAGATAGTAGTGGTAGTTCTTGAAAAATACAAAATTTAGGGTCTCATCCTCACTAAATATTGAGTGGAGGTCCTTAAAGAGCAGGTTCCCCCCCAAGCGTAGTCGATAACTGGCCTACACTGGAGTCTGCTGATGAAGTGTGGCAAATTAATTCCTCCACAAATAAGTTATTCCCCTCGTAAACTTTGTTTTTGGCATAGCCCCGAAAAAGGGACAGACTTCCCAATCCGAATACCACACCCCCATGCCGGCCCACGCAGCCCTCGTTTGTGATGTCATAAAACGAAGATTGCGTGACTGTGCCCCATTGACTTCTGTGGGGGTGATATTTTCATGCATTTTTTTAAACACTTAATGTTGCAATTTTAATAATTCAAAGCGACCGATCGACTAATAGGGATCGCAGAATTTTTATAAAAATGTAGGAAAAAATTGTCTCCATAGAAGTAAATGGGGCATGCTCACACAGCCTTCGTTTTGTGACATCACAAAACAGGGTTGCGTGGGGGTGTGGTTTTCGGACTGGGAAGTCTGTCCTTTTTTCGGGGCTATGCGGAAAACAAAGTTTACAAGGGGAATAACCTTTATTTGCAGAGGAATTCATCTGCCACATTTCATCATGGATCCTGTGTGCTGCTCAATCATCGACCACGCTTGGGGTGAGCACCCTTTACCCTACTAGGAATCTGCTCATTAATAATCTTGCGTAGAAGTTCAAGGTCAGGATGATATGTGACTACTAAGGGTATTATACTGGTAGTTGTCCTTTCCTTATATTGAAGTAGTTCTCTTGGTACCTGTGTTGCACATTTTTCTACTCTGTCAATTTCTCTGGTCAGTAAAGGTGTTTCTCAACATAGCCAAATGAGTATCTCTGTCTTCCTCATTCGAACAGATTCAGTGAAAGTGTTTGACTGTACATGACAGATTTTTTTGTGTCGCTTGGATGATTACTATTCCTGTGTAAATATCTGTCTGTTGGTTTCCTGTAAATACATGTATGTAAGGCTCCATCCTTGATGGTGACAGTGGTGTCCAGAAAATTAACACTGGTGGTAGAATATTCTAGGGAAAGCTTTATTGTTGGGTGGAGGTTATTAAGTTTCCAATGAAAATCCCTAAGTGTGTCGTACCTTCTGTCCAAATTATAAACAAATCATCAATGTAATGGAAATAAGCAAGTGGTTTGTGTGTACAGTGCTTTTAAAAGTTCTCCTCCAAATTCGCCATAAAAAGATTGGCATACTGTGGACCCATCCTAGTGCCCATTGCTGTTCCAATAGTTTGAACATAATGTTTACCATTGAAGCTGAAGTTATGTGTCAGAATTAATTCAGGTAAGTTTCCCCACCACTTTAGGGTCGATGTTTTGGTCCAGTCCTTTCTCATGTATGTATTTAAGGCTGGCTGAAATGCCATCCGTGTGCGGAATATTAGTGTAGACTGAGGGACGTAACATCCATCGTGGCTAAAATGGTACCAGCTGGTAAGTCCTTATAACCAGGAAGTTTACACAGGAAGTGTGTAGTGTGCTGGATGTAGCTATCTCTTTCCATAACCAGTGGTTTTAAAATGGATTCTACAAACCCTGAGATCCCCTTAATCACGGTACCATTACCAGAGACTGTGGGTCTTCCCGGATTGCCAGGCTTATGTATTTTAGGCAGCAGGTAGAATGCTCCTGGCTTGGGTTCAGCAGGGATGAGTTCAGTTAGTCTGTTTTGGACATGTTTTGGAAATGTTCTAATTAAGTCCTGTGGTTCTCTTTTATAGTTTGTAGTGGGGTCACTTTCCAGTTCTCTGTAGTAGGTATGGTCAGTTAGCTGTCTGTTGGCTTCATTAATATAGCCCCCTCAGTTTAATATCACCACAGCAGAGCATTTATTAGCCTTTTTTATGACAATGTTGTGGTTCAGTTTCAGTGTTTGTATAACCCTCCGTTCCAGTGGAGAGAGGTTGTAACGGGCCTGTTTTTGCCTGTTAAGAATCTGGCCAGTAAGTAATTCTCTGGCGAAAGCAATGAATGTAATTGCCTAGTTTCTTATTACGTCCACTTGGGGGGGAAATCAGATGATTTTACATTCTTATCCATTGAATTGTTACTGTTTGTGATGTCTTCACTATGATTTCTTCTCTGCCATGAAAGAATTAAGTCTCAATCTGTGGAAGTATTCCTCCAGTTCACCACAAAACTATATTTTGTCCAGTGGTTTTGTTGGGCAGAATGCGAGTCCCACTGAAAGTACACTTAATTCCATTGTAGTCAGTGTGTGGTTGGACAAATTAACAACCGAAAGGTGCCCATCTGTGTGGTGTTGTTGTTCAATCACACTTATGTTCTTCATGGTTGCTAGGAAGTATGGTAAGTTGAACTGCATCTAACTTCCTGTTTTTGATCAGCATGGCTTTTCTTGAGGTCCTTTGGTAGTTCATGTGTGTCTCTTGAAAGATGTCTGGAATAGGCTCACCAGACATCCTCTCCAGTGTGGTAACAATTCCATCAAACTGTTTGTTCAAAAATGCTTTCTTGGCATATGACATGTGGATACTGTGATTTCTCAGTTTCTCAGAGGTCCTACGACAGAGTTGTTCAGCACACATAGAAGGATCCATGTTTTTTACTAGATTCCAAATAGTTAAACCTTTGGGAATAATGTTGTTCCTCTTGCACTGGGTTAAAAAATAGATGTCACTGTCCAGCTGTGCCAGTTTCTTATTGATGTTGTGTAATTGCCATATTGTACAGCGAATTCCGGTATCTTCTTTGGGTATCGCTGTATCTGTTAATATGAGGAAGACAGAGATACACATTTGGCTATGTTGAAAAACACCTTTACTGAGCAGGGACACTCTTGCAGAGAAATTGACAGAGCAGTAGAACGTGCAACACAGGTACCAAGAGAACAACTACTTCAGTATAAGGAAAGGACAACTACCAACAAAATACCCTTAGTAGTCCTATATTATCCTGTCCTTGAACTTCTACGTAAGATTATTAAGGACCTCCACCCAATATTTAGTGAGTATGAGACCCTAAATTGTATTTTTCAAGAACTACCACTACTATCTTTTAAACAACCACCTAATTTAGCCAACCTGATTATTAGGAGTAAATTTGGACTATAACAGAATATCATGACACTAAATGGTATAAAACCCTGTAATCAACTCGGATGTAAGACTTGTGAGCTCATTTCCACTTCGGACTGTGTAGTTACATCACAAACCCCACAATTCAGGGTACAGGGGAGTTATACATGTGTATCACGGATCACAGAATGTTTATTTCATTCAGGGTATGTTGGAGAGACAAACCAACCTCTCCGCACAAGAATGAACTCGCACAGACAAAGTATTAGTATGAAGATGTCTGAAAACCAGTGGGGCAACACTTCTCTCAGCCTGCCCACTCAATCTCAGATACTGTATGTCAGTAATGGTCTTAAAAGGAGAACTTAAAAGTACACAACAGAGACGGGCTTCTGAGAGGCTTATTTTACTTCTCAACATGGTAGAAGATGGCATGAACATTGATTTGGGGTTTATGGCACATTATAGGACTTAAACATCCATAGACCTTTACTTCAAAGGATGGGCATATAATAGAAACATAGAATTTGACGGCAGATAAGGACCGCTTGGCCCACCCAGTCTGCCCGTTTCCCTACCTACTGGATAAGCTGCAGATCCTAGTTAACCAGCAGCCTACTTCTTCCTACCCCAACCCCCCAGAACTGCCTTATGACTATCCCATGCATGCTTGAATTCCACCACTGATTTTGACTCCACAACCTCCTCCGGAAGGCCGTTCTATGCATCCACAACCCTCTCTGTGAAAAAATACTTCCTTAAATTACCTCTGAGCCGCCCCTCTATCTTAAATTGTGCCCTCTTGTTCTTGCACACCTCTTTTTTGAAAGATGCTACCCTCTTGGACTTTGTTGATTCCTTGAGGTACTTGAAGTTTCTATCATGTCCCCCTCTCCTCCTTTCCTCGAGGCTATACATATTAAGCTCCTTAAGTCTCTCTTCATATGTCTTCTGGTGCAGACCCTGCACCATTTGAATTGCCCTCCTCTGGACAGCTTCCATCCTGTCTATGTCTTTGCGGATTGGGTCTCCAGAACTGCACACAGTACTCCAGGTGGGGTCTCACCAGCTGTCTGTACAGAGGGATAATAACTTCCTGTTTTCTACTGGTGATGCCTCTCCCTATGCATCCCAGTATCCCCCCAGCCCTCCTTGCTGCCCTCTCACATTGCTTTCCCATCTTTAGGTCATCTGATATGACTACCCCCAGGTCCCTCTCCATTTTTGTTGTTAGTATCTCACCCCCCATTGTGTACTCTTCCCCTGGGTTTTTGTTTCATAGGTGCATTACCTTGCACTTCTTAGCATTGAATCTAAGCTGCCATACATTTGACCATTCCTCTAACCTTGCCAAGTCCCTTCTCATCCTTTTCATCCCACCCTGTGCATCAACTCTGTTGCAGATCTTAGTGTCATCTGCAAAGAGACATACTTTTCCTTCAGTCCTTCTGCAATGTAAGCTTATAAAGACATTGAGAGGACAGGACCTAATACTGAACCTAGGTTCCACTAGTAACCCTCCTTTCTTCTGAGTGGACTCCATTTACTATTACTCTCTGTCCTATTCTCCAGCCAATTCTTTACCCAGGCTGTCATCTTGGGACCCACTCCCAGGCTGGCTAACTTGTATATTAATCTTTTGTGTGGGACTGTGTCAAATGCCTTGCTAAAGTCTAGGTAGGCCATGTCCACAGACCCTCCCTGATCTACTACTTTGGTCACCCAGTCAAAGAAGTCTATCAGATTCGTCTGGCATGACCTTCCCGCTGTAAATCCGTGCTGCCTAGGGTCCTGTGCCCCTCTGGCCTCTAGATACTCGACAGTTCTTTCCTTTAGAAGTGATTCCATCATTTTCCCTATCACTGAGGTTAAACTAACAGGTCTATAGTTTCCTGCTTCTGCCTTGCTCCCACTTTTGTGAAGGGGAATCGCATCTGCCCTCCTCCAGTCCTCGGGTACCACCCCATCCTCCCATGATTTGTTAAAAAGGGTAGTCAGTGGTGAAACTAGTTCTACCCTTAGTTCTTTTAGAATTCTGGGATGAATCCCATCAGGCCCCATTGCTTTGTCTACCTTCAGTTTTAAGAGTTCTTTCAGAACCCTTTCTTCTGTAAATGGGCCGGTATCAACTTCTGTATCCAGCGTGTTACTACTGTTTGTTTTATGTACTTCCCCCTCTTCCTTTGTAAATACTGAGCAAAAATATTTGTTTAGTGTCTCTGCCTTTTCACAGTCTCCCTCTGCCCACCCTCCTCCCCTTTATTAAGCCTCACTATCCCTCCCTTGGTCTTCCTTCGCTCCCTGATTTACCTATAAAAGGTTTTATCCGCCTTCTTAATTGAGTTGGCTGTCTTTTCCTCGGTTTGGGCCTTTGCTGTTCTGACTGCCTTACCAGCCTCCTTTTGCTTTAACTGATACAGTTCTCTGTCCTGCTCCTTCTGCGATTCCTTGTACTTCCTGAATGCTTTCTTTTTCTCTTGAACCTTCACTGCCACTTCCTTTGAGAACCATAGTGGTTTCTTACATCATCTTGTTTTGTTTATTTGCTTCACACAAAGGCTCGTTACCTCTATAATGGCAGTTTTTATTATTCCCAATTGTTCTTCCACCCCTCCTTCCTGCCCATTTGCTAGTGCATTCCTTAGGCACTCTACCATTTTGGCAAAGTCAGCCCTCCTAAAGTCCAGTACTTTTGTCTTTGTATGGCTTGACTCTCTACTGTTGTGTTTATTGTGAACCATACTGTTCGATGGTTGCTAGTTCCCAGATGGCTACCCACTTCTACATCTGTAATCCTCTCTCCATCTCCATTTGAGAGAATCACGTCTAATATTGCTCCCTCTCGGTGGGCTCAGTACTAGTTGTCTAAGGCATGCCTTGTAGGGCATCTAGAATAACTGCACTCTTGAGTGGCAGCTGCAACTGCACTCCAGTTAACATCTGGCATATTCAGATCACCCATCAGCAATATCTCCCTTTTTCTGCCATTCTAAGTATACTTTCTATCATTTCCCTGTCCATTTCCTCCCCTGAGAAGAGGGTCTGTCTAACCCTTGCGCGTATTGTGGTGCCATTGCCTGTCTCCAGATTTACCCACAGTGCTTCTTCTCCTCCCTGTTTATCCTTTTGTTCTGTTGCTTTTATTCCTTCCCTTATGTAAAGAACTGCAATAATAGAATAGGACTTCAGCGTGTCTTTGTTTTAATATTTATAGTGCCCCTTTTACTGGTTATCAACATGGTGGTTCTGTACCAAAGAGTTGTCGTTTTTTTGTTTTTTTTGGGGGGGGAGGGGTGATGTGGTATGTGTGGGGGTTGCTGTTACATTGAGGTAGGCTTATATTCAGGTACATGACATAATGGTGTTACAGTGTGTTATGACTCATAGTTCACATACATAATGAATATTAGTTACTCTTTTCTATCTATGTACCATCTCCCCACTGGAGGTTAGACCCCTTCTGCAAAAAGCCATTAGTAGTAACAACCCCAGCACTGACCTACTGGACACTAGGCTACTTCGTTTGACGTTGAATGCTATCCTGGTCCTACTTACTGAAGCTGCTCAGCTGCTCTCTGTGCCTGGGGCAGTTCCCCAGCACATGGAAAACTGCCATCATCATTCCCATCCTAAAGAGCGGTGTTCGAGTGACCACGGGTAACTATCGACCTATCTCCATCCTCCCTCCACTCTCTAAGGCCCTTGAAAAATTAGTTGCCAAGCAGCTTGCCAAATACCTGGCCATGCACAATATCCTGTGCCCAGAACAACATGGCTTTCATGCAGGTCACAGCACCACAACCACGCTACTTGAACTGTCCAACTCCCTGCACTCTGCTCTTGATGCCAGAAGTCCTGCCGGTGCCATGTTCATTGACCTCTCCAAGGCCTTTGACACGGTTTGCCATCCCCTACTGCTTGACTCCCTCAGATGCCTTGGTTTCTCTCCCGGCCCCCTTGCATGGTTCACCAGCTACCTCTCTTCCAGAACTCAGTGTGTAAAAATCAGTAGCACCCTATCTGACACACGACCTGTCCGCTCTGGGGTTCCCCAGGGCTCCATTTTAGGCCCTCTCCTCTTCAGTCTCTACCTCAACTCCCTCCTCTCGGCCTGCCCAAGTAAGATCCTCCTCTGTCGTGGATGACGCTGTGCTCTTTACTTCTGACCCCAACACACTCCAGGCCACCCTCCAACAAGCTTTTGATAGAGCTGAGCATTGATTCACATCACGAAGGCTAGTCCTGAACCTAAAAAAGACCAAAGCTATGCTCTTCTCGCATCACCAAAGCAAAGCCAGTGGTGCACCTCTCGTGATACTGCCTAGCACACTAAACCCCATTGAGCAGGTTTCCTCCTACAAGTATGTGAGCCTTACCTTTGATTTGGCACTTTCCTTCCATTCCCATATCAATGCCCTTTCTGCTGTCACCAATGTCAGGATTGGACTGTTATACCACCATAGGGACTGCCTACCACAAGAGGTCCTTAGATCGGCAGTCACCTCCTCTGTCCTGTCATTAATCGACTATGAGCTGCCCATCTATGCTGCAGCCGACAACACTGCGCTTGCAAGAATCCAGCTCTCTATAAACAAAGCCTGCAGGCTAATGCTGGGAGCCCCTAGGTGCACCCATACGTGCCTGCTGTACTCCACCACCAACTTGCTCAACCTTGAAGAAAGACTCTGCTTCCAAACCTGCCTTCTTGTAAAAAAGAAAAAGACCCTGCTAGGGCTCCCCGGGGTCGCCACCTCCCTGCAGCGTGCCTACCCCCTCAGTCTCCACCTGCAGCACTGTCAAAACCTCCCTTATTGTCCCCAGAATAAGGACCTCTATGGCCCAGAGATCCTTTTGCTATCAGGCTCCCTCCTGGTTCAATTCCCTCCCAGCCAACATAGCTGATTCCACTAAGCTTGGTCCTTTCAAGGTCTCCCTCAGAAGCCATCTGACAAGCACTCGCTGCTGCAACTGCACATAATCCCCTACCTGCCCCTTACCCTCACCCCTAGGCTGGGTCTGCCCTGTCTGCTTTTGCTGTATATATGCCTGGGGTCTTAGGCAACATCTGCTGACTAATGTAATAAAATATCTCTGGTTGCTACCTGACATGGTACTTGTGTACCTATATTATGACTACTGTGATCTACTGTACCTATTATCAAGCTTGTACCACCAGTGAATTCCTGTAACACTGGTTGCTTTTTTAATCTAAGCTTTATGTACTGTACTGTTTTGCTTGCTGTGATGTATTGCTCTGTTGACAAGGTGCCTTTGTAAATGAGTCTTTGACTCAAAAGTCTGTAAACCGATCTAATAAATAAATAGTTTCCCTCTAACTTGGTTATCTTCCCTGGGGGTGGGGTTAATTTCATTGGGTTTTTATTCAGATTCCTTAGACTGTTACTGTTCATACAGCAGTTTTAGCATACTAACATACTAAAAGCCAACAGAATAGGCCAATTGGTCTATCTTGTCTGCTCGAAAGCCAGCAACCTAATGGCTGCCTGCCTCATCACCCCCACCAGCCCCCAAGAGTGTCTTCTCTAGATTCAGTTTCCCTTTGAACCTATCCCACCCCTTCTTGAAGCCCTCCACTGTGCCTTCCTCCACCAGCCTCCCAGGAAGCGCATTCCACGGCTCCACCACCCTCTCAGTGAAAAAATGTATCCTATGTTCCCCTCTGTAATTTCCCCCCTCCAGCTTCCACCCATGGCCCCTGGTCACTCCCCTCTTCAGCCTAAGCAACTCCCTGGTTCCACTCCTAATTATTCCCTTTACATACTTGAAAACCTCTATCATGTCTCCCCTATCCCTCCTCTCCTCCAGTGAGTAAAGCCCAAGCTCTTCCAGTCTCTTCCTCATAAGGCCTCCCCTCCATGCCCTGAATCATCTTGGTCGCTCTCCTCTGGACCCTCTCCAGCAATGCCACGTCCTTCAGATGAGGTCTCCAGAACTGTACACAGTACTCAAGCTGCGGCCTGACCAAGGCATTATATAGAGGGAGGATCACTTCCCTGCTTCTGGACGTAATTCCCCTGGCTATGCAACTCAATATCCTGTTTGCCTTGGCTGCAGTTTTTCTACAATTTTCAGAGTTATTCATTTTAACGTCTACCACCACCCCTAAATCCCTTTCTCCCAATGTTGCTTGCAGTGTGACCCCCCGGGTGTATACATGGCCCGGGTTTTTTACCCACAAATGAAGTACCTTACATTTCTCGGCATTAGATTTCAGTCCCCACCTCCTTGACCACCCCTCCAGGGTATCCAGATCCCCCTGGACTGTCTCCCTCGCTTCCTCACTATCCACCAGTGCTCCCAATTTTGAATCATTCGCAAAGAGACTCGACCTATTCCTAACCCCTCTTCCTATATCCGAGACAGGCGTTGAACAAGAGTGGCCCCAATACTGAACCTTGAGGGACTCCACTGATTAACTTCTGGGGGAGGATATTATCCCACCCACCATTACCATCTGTAAATGCCCCGAAAGCCAATTTTCAACCCAGTTTAGCTCTTGTCCACCCACTCCCATCTCCCCCATTTTTGCTATCAGTCCATTATGAGGTACTGAATCAAACGCCTTGCTGAAATCTAGGTATAGGACATCCACCGGCCTATGTCTATCCAAGGCCCCCGTCACTCAATCATAAAACTCTAGAGGTTGGTCTGACACAATCTTCCTGGGACAAAGCCATACTGTTTATCATCCTGGTGTCCTAACCTTTCCAACTGCCTCCCAAGCCTCTCCTTGATAAAGCCCTCCATTACGTTGAACACTACAGACATCAGACTGACTGGCCTATAGTTCCCCATCTCCTCCCATGACCCCTCCTTATGTATAGGCATTACATAAGCCACCCTCCAGTCCTGTGGCACCCATCCCGTCTGCAGAAAGATGTAAGAGTGCAGCCAGTGGGGCTGCCAGCACATCCGCCAATTCTTTCATAACCCTCGGATGTATTTCATCCGGCCCCAGCGCCTTATCAGTTTTCGGATTTCGAAGGACCTCCCTCACGCTATCCACTGTGATTTCTCCCCCTCAGTCCACTCTCTCATGCAACCTTCCTATACCTTCTTGGTCTGGTCTAGCCTGTGCCCTAGTCTCTTGCCATCATGGTCTCAGACTGAGACTGACCTCTCGCTTTTACTAGCTCCTCATCTCTCCCATCAGGCTGTAGGGATCCCTTGTCACCCACTGCAAATATTAAGGCAAAGTACTCGTTTAGCACCTCTGCCTGTTCCCCTGCTTCCTGAGCCCATCCCCCACAATCTTAATCCTGTTGATCTGTGTCCTTTCTTTTCTCTTCTCTCTTATGTAGCTATAGAATCCGCCCCCGCCACCCCAGATAGCTCCTAGCCAGGTTTTTTTCATACTGGTTTTATTATATACTGTCACATTTTTGAACTCTGAACATATTGGGATGCATGATCTCATTTGCTTGGGGGTCCTGGACAGATTAAATTACATTGGGCAAATATTGTAGTGATTTGTGTAAATTATGGTATGTTGGGATTCTTGGCTCACATACATAGTGAATATGTACCTCCTTCTAACTAGTTATCTTCCCAGGGGAGGGAAGGGGTTATTCCATTGTGGTTCTGTTCAGAGTCTTTGGACTGTTACTGTACATGTAGTAGTTTGATTATATACAGTACTGTCACATTTTTGAACTCTGAATATATTAGGATGCATGATCTCATTTACTTGGGGGTCCTTGACTGGTTAAATATTGTAGTGATTGGTGTAAATGACGATGTGTTAGGACTCTTCGCTCACATACATAGTGAATATACATTTTCTTCTAACTAGTTATCTACTACCCACAGGGTGTTAGGGTTGAATTCCATTGGGTTTTTATTCAGCGTCTTTAGACTGTCTCTGTCCATATAGTAGTTTGATTATATACTGACACATTACTGAACTCTGAACATATCAGGATGCATGGTCTTATTTACTTGGGGGTCCTTGACAGGTCCCCCCCCCCCCAGTTTGGCATTTATACTGACAATTGATATTACCTTGTATAAAATGCTGTTACAACACTGGAGGCTTTAAGGTTTATGGAATATAATAACAAGTGTACATTTGGAAAAATGCCTCGATATGTTTTAAACTGTACAGTGGTATGTAACAGTTGCTCACACTAGGTTAACTTTCTTTTAAACCCTCTTAATGCCATATATAGAAAATTTTGGTTATATAGTTTTGTTTTTAATGTACAATAATCACATTTTAACGTGTACTTAAGTGAGAATTGAATCCAACGGTTCATTAAGACTGTATTCACTGCACACACTGAGACATTTAGAATTTATGATAGTTGAATTCTCTGCCGGGAAGGTTGTTATTGAGATGACATTTGACCTTTAAAGCATCTGAGCTAATAGCAAACTGGTGAGGTCTGGTTCAACTGTTTCTAACTTCAGTGATGGTTTAAATGAGTATTTTAAACCAATGAGAATTGTTTCTGTTTTTTTATGTATGATCAGGGTGTTAATAGTATGTGAGTTTCTGAATAACTGTCATAAGCTTCCGAGGAAGGACTTTGTTAGTTCGAAAGCTTAAGCACTTAGTTATTTTTGTAACATCTATGTTGGTCCAATAAAATGTATCAAAGCATTTGCTTCCGGATCTGTTCTCACAGTAACAAGACATTTCATCATTTGTTTAATGTAGATTTTTAAATGTTAAATAGTGTATTTAAGTAATTTATGTATTTATTTTAATTTTATATAATATTTTATATTGGTTTCATAAAACTAAAGATGGTGTGTTTAAAAAAAAAAAAATAAATAAATAATAAAAAAAAAATTCTGGCACAGTGTTTTAATTCAATATTGACACTGTTATCAGACAGTTTAAATTGCTAACATCCGTATCATTGCTGCACCGGTCAGTGAAGTTTTCTTCTTTGAATGGCATTAACTCTGTTTACTTAGTGGGGGTCATTGAACTCTACTTCAGATAACATTGCTGTCATTACCAGTACTGTCACTATCATAATGATTTAAGTAGCATTACAGCGGGTGGTTCAAAGTTAACACTCCATTATTTTTTTTTATCCTAGAAGAACCCTGTGCTCCCTGGTGCATACTTTATGAAACAGGTGGGAAGGGTGAGGTATAAGATAGAATTAATTATAAAGGTATGTAATAGGTTGGATTGTAATTCAGAATTATATCAGTGCATTTAGGTGGGGTGGAGTATCTCGGTATTATTCACATTGACAAGCCAGTGACATGAGAAATCTTGAAGCACTAGTTGCGCTTCAGTTTCTCCTGAAGAATTCTGAGTAAGACCACTGATCCACAAAGTGTCTTTTTGCTGTGTCTTAACTGTCTGAGATGAGTAGAAACATCCCTCATTTTACCACTCGGGAGGCCTTCGGCTCCAAATTAAATACTTAGATTTTTTAAATGAAATGCATGTTATGTGCAGTGTAATTTTGCGCTGTATTACCTTGGTTTCTGGTGCCGATATTTGCTGCTGTACCCTTTGGACCTTGTTATCTGGCACAGAAGCAGTACTGGAGCAAAGTTTGAGGATTGCGGTTATGTGCAATATGCTGTTTAAGCAATAATAAGCTTCATGGACATTGGAACCCTAAATGTACACATGGCCCATGTTAGTGGAGCGGTGTCCTTCATTAATCGCCAAGTGACCGTTTTGTGCTTCAAAAATGAATTAGAAATCCAGCCCTATTCATTTCAATGGGGCATGCCCCCGCGCTCTCCCTGGCCACACATCATTACGTGCTTGAGGGCAGGGGCGTGAAGGACCAACCCGGACATTCAAACTGCGGAGGGCTGAACCCTTATAAAGCAAAATTAAGAGGCATATCATTCAGGTACTAAATAGTTTTAATTATTACAACCATGATAAAATGACGGCTGATGAGGGCAGCCACCACTATGTGCGAGTGGTAGCTGCTCTCAGATAGGTTGAAAATTCACTTAAAAACCCAGTGTATAATAAAGTATATGTACGCAATAACCCTCAACAGGGTGCGCTGTAATGCTAAATCACTGCACACCTCACCTTTACACCCCTGCAAAGTAAGACAATTTAGCATTATTGCACACCCTGAAGTGGGTCATTGCACTGATAAAAATTGATCGCTGTTAAACAAGCTTTTTTTTTTTTTGTTCCTATAAAAAGGGGATCTGAAATGTGACCGTGCATTGATGTGAACTCCGTGACGAGTCAGATTTATGTATTGTTCACTGCCATTTTATTAACCAAAACAAAAGAAGCTTTTAGCATGAACTTCTGCTTTAATGACAGAATTACAGGTTGGAAACCTTACAGTAAATACTTACTAGTCCTACAAACTTGTTTAGATGTTGGACAGTACTGAATTTGGCAGATATACCCGTCACATGTAATATCACAATTATAATACGTATTGCTGAAGTAGTCATTTTTGTACAAAAAAGAAGTCTCTTTCAACTTATGTTGTGAAGAGTTGGTGCAGAAGACAGTTATCCCTAAAATCAAAAAAATTGTTGAAAGGATAGAAGACTGCAGTATAGAAACACAGAATCTGATGGCAGATAAGGGCCACCTGGCCCACCCAATCTGCCCGATTTATTTTTTCCCCCTCTACCTTCGTTTTTGCTGTAGACCCACTTGATCTACGGTACTGCCCCCCTTTACCCCTGTGATTCCTTTGTGCCTGTCTCAGGCATTTTAAAACCCCAGCACAGTTTTTTCCCCCACTACCTCAGCTGGAAGGCTGTTACAGGAATCTATCCCTCTTCCTGTGAAGAAATCTTTGTTCACATCTCTCCTGAACCTACCCCACTCCAGCTTCATATCATGTCCTTGTGTTTTAGAGCACCTTTTTTTCTGAAAGATGCTCCTTTCATGTGCCTTATTAACTCCGGTGAGGAATGAAAAGTCTGTATCATATCCCTCCTCTCCTCCAGGGTGTACAGATTCAGCTCCTTTAGTCTCTTCTCATGGAACTTTTTTTTTTAAAACTTTGTTTTCAGATAACATTTACATTACATTCTCTGATAGGGTTATAAATCTGCAACATTACACGAGTGCATATTCCCCAAGAGTGGATATGCAATACAGCTAACTGTACCATCTGGTACAAAAGGAGTGGGGAATCCAACCTTTCGCTTAATATCAAATCTATACATCCCAATATGCTAGCCTCCTCAGTGGCTTTGGTATTAACCTGTATTTAGGGAGACTAGATGAGAGAAAACAAACGTGAGTACTAAGCTTACTACTAACCATTTTTACTGAAACTGTAAAGGGAGAATATTATGCCCCCCCCCCGACTTCATGCATCTCCAACCTCTATTATAGAAAATAGCTTTTTAGTAACAACTTTAACAGCAGATTTTAAACTTTAATAACAGTTTCCACACTTCAGTGTCGACATGCTGACTGCCACATAACATAACATTGGGCCCCGGTTACCTGAGAAACTGTTTGAGCACCACATCGCAGCTAAGGAGGATTAAAACCAACACTCATCATCCTAAAGTACAAAGCCTGTAACCCCCCCACCTACTCACAATAAGACCAGCGTACAATCAAAAGTCCAGCACACTTTTTAACAGCTGTACCTCCTCCTCACACAACATGCACAAGGCGGAAGAGTTGACAAAACTTGGCACTGGGAAAAATGTTGACAGTCATGGTGTGTTGGTCTGACAATCCTCTCAGTCGCTATCGGATTATTCCTCATCTTCGTGACATGGAGTGGCATCATTTGCAGCAAATTTCGCTATTAAAGAGGACTGGTCCCAACACTGAACCCTGAGGTACCCTGCTGGTCATCTTCCCTTCCTTGGAGCAAACTCCGTTTATCACTACCCTGACTCCTGTCCCCTAACCGGTTTCTACCACCTTGTTGCCCACCCCAAGGTACCCAGCATGCTTACCAGTCTCCTGTGGGGAACGGTGTAGTAAGCCTTGCTGAAATCCAGGTAGGCCACGTTCACCTCTCCACCCTGACCTAATTATACTGGCGCCCGTTCCTGAAAAAGGACATCAAATTGTTGGAGGGGGTACAGCGTAGAGCTACAAAGATGATCCAGGGATTGGAGGGCAAGCCATACGAGGAAAGGCTGGAGGAGCTGAATATGTACTCTGGAAAAGAGGAGGGACAGGGGAGATATGATTGAAAGTTTTAAGTACCTGAAGGGAATAAACAAGACTAATACAGAGAGGATTTTCCTGAGAAGAAAGGGGAGGGACACGAGAGGACTCCAACTGAGTTTGGAGGGGGGTAGATTCAGGAGAGAGATGAGGAGACATTTTTTCACAGAAAGAGTGGTGGACAAGTGGAACTCCTTGCTGGGTGAGGTAGTGGCCTGCAAGACGGTAGACAACTTCAGGAGGGGTTGGGATAGGGAAGGGGTAATAGGATGGGGAAGGGTAATGGGATGGGGAGGAGGGGCAGCAGCATTATAAGGTGCTAGCTGCACACTCGAGCAGACTTGTTAGACCGTGAGGCCTGTTTCTGTTGGCATATTCGTATGTAACTCCATGGTCACATAGTCAAAGAAATCTGTCAGATTTGTTTGGCATGACCTCCCCACTGTGAATTAATGCTGTCTCAGATCCTGTAACCTGTTGGATTCTGATATTACACAATCCTTTCTTTTAGTAGTGTTCCCATTAACTTAACCCACCACCGATGTCAAGCTGGTAGGCCTATAATTGTCCACCTCTTCCCTGCCACCACTTTTTTATAGTGGGACTACATCTGCCCTTCTGCATTTCTCTGGGATCACTCTGGTCTCCAGTGATCTGTTAAATAGGTCTTGTCAGAGGTGCAGCTAATACCTCCCTGAGCTCCCTCCGCCCTCTGGGATGCATCTCGTTTAGCCCCTTATCTTTATCCACCTTCAGGTTAGCGAGTGCTTTCTGGACTCTCTCCTAGAGAAAGGTATAGTGTCCACTTCCCTCCCATCAAAGCTCCCGACACTTTATTGTGGTCCTTCCCCTTCCACTGTCTACATTGAGCAGAAGTATTTTTAGTTTAGTTTAGTTTATTAGTCTAGGAATTAATACCTTTGAGCCAGGGCTCTTTTACAAAGGTTCCATGTCACAAAGAACATTTAACAAAGCACGATACACATTACAGGTAAAACCAGACAGGAAAGTTACATCATAAATTTGCTATTAACAATTTAAAGGCAATAACGTTTTAAGTTTCATAGAAAAACAAGCTATAACAGGTTCATAGAGTAGACAATTTCGAGGATTAAGAAACTTCTCGGAGAGGTGATCATTAGGCGCCAAAGGAGGCTAGAGAGGAGGGAAAGGTGGTGGCGGGAAGTAAGTGAGGGGACAGGAAAAAGAGGCGTGAGTTTGGGTTGGAGACAGGAAGTAGTAGAGGTACCAGAGGTTCATTAGTCAGGGAGGAAGAGGCCTCAGATGTGAGGATGGACATGAGGGTAGTAGTCTTTATCTAGCGCAATCACAGTTGCTAGTGCTGGTGAGGTGGGCATAGAGCATGGATTGAAAGCTTCAAGCGAGGTTGAGGATAGAGTAGGTGGACTAAGCGCATTGAACCATGTGGGGCCCTGTATGGAAAGATCTTTGTCCCTGTGCAGTCCGGCATCTCGAACCAGGAAAGGTTAGGCGTTCAGATCTGGTGGAGGTCATGAGCCAGGATTCAGTTGGAGTAGGTTTTGAATACATAATGGAGTCAGTCCCAAGATAGATTTTTTGCCATTGTGCAGGTGAGATAAATAAGATGATTTGATAGGTTCAACCAGCCTGATTCATAGTACAGATCACACGTGTGAGTCAGTCTTTGAGCCCCGTGAGGAGCCGGCAGGCCTTATTTAGAGTGATTGAGATCCTTAGAGCAGTGGAGGTAGCTGAGCCACAAATAATAAGGCCATAGTCAATGATTGAGATTATGGAACTCTGTATAGCTATTCTCAATGCCGCTTGATTTAGAAAATGACGGTTACGAATAGTATTCAAGGCATTGGTTCACTGTTTTCGTAGTGTTGTCAGTGTGTGGGTTGCAAAGGTAGTCGTTGGTCAAAAGATGCCAAGGTATTTGAAAGTATTTACTTGGTCCAGTGTAATTCCGCAGAGGTTTGTATGGTGAGTGGAGTATGCCTATTTTTTGTTTTGGTGATTGGAGAAGAGCATGGCTTTTGTTTTATTGTGGTTTAGCACAAGTTTACTATCCAGGAACCACCTTTCAACACTAGAAAGCAAGTTGCAGGCTTTTTCGTAGGGAGTTTGGATCCTTGTGGGAAGAAATTACAGCATCATCAGCATATAAGATTATTTTCTCCTGGCAGATATCTGGGAGGAGTTAAGGAACAGGCTAAAGAGGAGCGGTCCAAGAATTGATCCCTGTGGTACACCCGAGAGAACTGGTTTGAAGTCGGAGAGTTCATTAGAGATTTTTACAGCCTGTGACCGATTGGACAGGTAACTTTTTACCCAAGCACAAGGACCTTCGGCCAGGCCTAGGCTAGAAAGTAGGGAGGTAAGTAGGCCATGATGGACTGTGTCGAAAGCTTTTGTAAGATCGATAAAGACTGCACCTGTTTGGCACCCTTTGTCCAGGGCTGAGTAGACTTCTCCAGAGAAATCAAGTAAGGCTGCTGTTGTACTATGTCCTTTCCTAAAGCCGTGCTGTTGATATTTGTTCAAGATGTTTGCCTTTTCTTGGTCCCCCTCCCTCTTTAACCTTGCAGTCCCTCCTTTAGTCTTCCTTTTTTTGCTACTATACCGAACAAAAATGTCTTGTCCCCTTTTGATACTGCCTGAGCTATTCTTTCATCAGTTTGCGCCTTTGTGCTCCTTACTGCGTTCCCTGCCTCCCTCTGTTTTTCCTGATAACCTTTTTATCCTCCTCTCTCTGGGTCTCCGTATACCTTCTGAATGCTACTCTTTTAGTCCTTTTTTTCTTAAAATTTTATTTAGTATGCTTTATTCTCTCCTGACCGGCCCACATCAGACCAATCTCCGTCCCCCGCCTCGTCACCCGTCCCCTGGGACTTACCTTCCCCGGTGTTCCTCTCTGGCTTACCACCAAGGCAGGGCCTTTGGGATGTCCTGGGTTCTCCCCCCGTTGGAACCTGAGGCTCAGTGTCCGTAAAGTGCCATGGGGCAACAGTGCCAAGACCCCATTTTCTTATTTTCTTTTTAGGGAGGTGTGGCGTGCAGTGATGTCAATGGCAGCATGCTAACATCTGCCTCACCTCTCCGCTCCAGCAAGCTCCGGCATTCAGTTCTCCAGCCTCCGCTAGGTGTCCATCGAGTGCCAGTAGCTAACCCCATCCCCCACCGAGGAGAGAAGAGCAGTCCCTAGGATGTTTAGTCCCCGACTGTCCCTCCGACTCCCAGGCCCATTCCCAAACTCGGGATGTCGGCATCACAGGCAGAAGCAGTACTGCTGCGCTGGCAGGCTGGCCACTGCTCTTTTAGCCTTAACCTTTCCTGCCACCTTTTTTGAGAACCATAGTGGTCTTCGCATCGTGTATTTTGCTTGCGTGATGCAAAGGTTTGTTGCCTTCACTATGCCCTCTTTTAGTTTGGCCCACTGTTTCTCTAGTCTTCCTCCAGTCATCTCTCCCTGCCAGGTCATTCCTGAGGCATTCACCCATCTTTACTAAATCAGGCCTTGTAAAGTCCAGGACTCACCACTGAGTGGTTCGATTCCGTAAGTGTGCCTATGTTGAACCACACTGTACGATGATCACTGGTTCCCAGATGGCTTCTCACCTTGATGTCTGCAATACTGTCCCTGTTAATAAGCACCAAGTCCAGTATTGCCCCATCACGAGTGGGTTCACTGACTAGTTGCCTGAGGAATGCCCCCTGCAGGGAGTCCAGAATGTCTCTGCTTGTAGATGAAGCTGCAGTGGGGAGGTTCCAATCTACATCTGACAGATTGGAGTTCCCAACCAGCAACACCTCCCCCTTTTTGGCCGTTTTGCTATTTGCTTCCAACATTTCCTTATCTAACTCCTCCCCTTGTGCCAGAGGCCTGTAGATCACGCCTGTCTGAATAGTGGCTCCATTTCCTGACTGGAGGGTGACCCACAACAACTCCACCCCCCAATTCCCTGTATTTTTGTTGCTTTTATGCTTTCCTTCACATAAAGCATCACACTCCCTCCTTTACTTCCCACCCTGTCCTTTCTGAATAGTGTGTATCCTGGTATGACCATGTCCCAGTCATGGTTGTCAGTGCACTGCCATGACTCGGTAATGGCCACAATATAAAGGTCGGCCTCCATCATGATGGCCTCTAGGTTTGGTATCTTATTTCCCAGACTTATGGTATTGACACACATGACCTTCCAAATTTTGTTAGCACTTTGCTTGTTGCTCTCCCTTTTTCTTCTTGTTCCCCCTTCTTTTTTTTTTTTCTACTTATTTTTTATCCACTCCTTACTGTCCCTTCCAATCACCACTCCTTCCGTCCTACAAGGAGTGACGGCCCCCACCTCCGCCGACCAGCTTGGTCTGCCCCTAGAGTGCCACACTGCCATTGGGAGCACCTTGATGGCCCAGATTACCCCCCGGGCGGGGCGAGGAGAGAACCACCCTTTTTTTTCCCCCCTTCCCCCTGCGGCAGCTGCACATTGGGGTCTGCCCCTGGTTGGAGGGTGGTAAGGCCGGCTCAGGAGGACTTCATCTAAGCGACGGAGGGCATTTTCCTCTGAGTTGTCTTGTTTCCCCTTAACCCCGCCCTCTGAGGCCTTGGCGCAGAGAGTCTGCGTCTGACCTGACGCTCCTCTCACTGCCTGCAGCGTCCCCCTCCCAGCTCCGACAGACAGAGCTGCCATGTCCTTCGGGAGTCTGGGCATCCACCGACCCTTCAGGATGTCGGCGCTCAGCGCACCCTGGCATCCACCCGAGGAGGAGAGAGCATCCGTCGACGCGCTCTCCTCCCTCCCCAGCGACCCCCGCAGCCGGGTCCGTTCCAACCCGGGTCACCGGCGTAGCGCGAGGTGTGGCGTCCAGCGCCTCAACCCTCAGCGCCACCGGGCCGGCCTCCCCCTTCTTCTTTGACTGCTGTTTTTCACCTCCTTCCTCCTTTGCTAACCCCATGCTTCTTTGATTAACTTGCACCTTGGTGGGACTCTCTCCCCTCGGGATCTCCCTTCTGTCTATCTCAGCCTGTGGAGGGGAGGTGCAGTTTCCGCCTCCCCTTTTTCCTCCACCACCCCATTGACTACTTTAAATGTTACACCATGAACCACGGTTATCGCTGTATCAGAAATTGCCCATGGTGTCACCACTGTAACTTCTGATGTTGTGGTATACAGTGAAAACTTCATACCATGACGTTCCTAGGAGCCAGTGGAGAGCACTAAGAATAAACATGATGTGATTGCATTTTGTAGTTTGGGTGACATAGTAAAATAGTAATTTAAGGTTGAAAGGGACTATGGGTCCATTATGTTAGCCTCTTCAGTGGTAAAAATCATGAAAATGATCTGTTGTGCAAGGCTGAATACCAACATCCTAAATTTGGTATTTGGTCTGGAGATCCATTATCCCACTGCTTCTAAAAGAGCGCTGCTGTAGTAAGTAGGTATGAATAAGCATACTGTGCAGATATTTACTAATTTATATGTGTTCCCTTCCCTACCCACTCTACTAGCTAGGAATTCCAGTGATTCTCTTGGTATGCAGATATCTGTTCAGACTTACCTTGAAGGTCTGTACTGTTTTCATGTTCACTGTCTTTGATGATGGGCAGTGTCATACGTTCACCATCTGGGAGAAGTGTTCCTTAACATTACTCCTGAATTTACCACCTCTGAACTTTTGGGCTTGTCCCCGTGTCTTGCTTGAGGACACCAGATCGAACATCTCTGTCTGTCTCATTATCAGTACCCTTCAGTGTGTGAAAGACTTATTTCAAGAGGGCTGTTGCAGTAGGTAATAACCATTAGGACTAGGACCACACAGAAAACTTTAGCTAGCTGTGTCTGGCGGGGGGACTGCCCACCCAGCATCACATGACGGACGTCAGCGTGACACTGTATAGTGGGCGGTCCCCATGCCCGCCCTCAAGTTTTTTCCCCCCGTCGACCTTCGCATGTCAGAGCTCACGGAGAATGCTGCTTCAGTCGACCGCCATTTTCGGATGAGTTTTTCATTGCTTTTATTTCTTTCTATAAATCTTTGAAAAGTATTACTTTTTTTGGGCATGTCTTCTTCGACACCTTCAGAGTCGCATAAGAACAAGTGCGATTCCTGCAGCACTTGGCTCCCTCACAAGGACAGCCATTCCTTCTGCCTGGGACCAGAGCACAAGACCGAGGACTGTGAGGCCTGCCAGAATTGCAACCAGGCCACATGGAAACACCGCCAACAGGCCCTGGAAGCCCACGTTCTTAAACTAAGGGTGGCTTCCATGGAGAAGGAGCTGCAGAAGCTGTGGGGATCATCGTCCTCCAAGGGGGTCTTTGAACTCCATAAGAAGAAGGAGGACAAGGAGAAGCAGTGGGACCGTGATCGGTCTCCTTCCCACCCATGGCCTCCTTTGGGGGCTGCAGGCGATGAGCGGCCCCCTGCTGGCGCAGGTACTGCTCCTCCAACGAAGCCTGCCCCTCCTAGTGGGGAGCAGCCAGTGGTCCCCCTGCCTGAGCTGGTCACAATTCAGGTGGGCGCCTCCGATCCATCAGAGAGCTCCGCCACTCTTGGGCCCCTTAAAACCTCGGGGCCCAAGTCTAGTGACATGGCCGATAAGTTGGTAGTTAGCCCCTCTGACGAATGCCCGGCCCCGGCTGATAAGTCGCACGCCAGCACCTTTGGCGTCCGTCCAGCCACTGCGCTTCCGTTGGTCCCCGATAACCGGTCTGACACCAGTCCTCTGGATCAGTGCATGCTGCTACTCTAGCTGCAGCCCTCCCGAAGGGTTCTCCCTGTTGGGGGTCCTCCTTCATCACCTCGCCTGGTGGGGACTCCTGGCTCCCCTGCACACTCTGAGGTGGAGTCAGAGGAGCGTCGACCCGACACAGCCCTGGTGCTGGAGTCAGAATGCTTGACGCCAGACCTCCATTGGGAGCCGGTGTCCCCTGCACTGCAGGCTCCTTTGTCTGGTCGAGCCCTCCTCCCGCCCCAGACTCTGGTGGGACCCTCAGCCCCTTTGGGACTGACACCGGGACGTCCTTCGAATGTTTCTGCACCAGACCTGATGTTACCAGGCCCTTCTAACTCTCTGTCAGGGCCCCCATCAGGCCCCCCTCCGGGGCCTGTGCCTGGCTACCAGCCGTCAGGGCCCCCGATAGGACCTTCGGCTCCACCATCGGGTCTTTCACCTGGCCTTCCAACGCCAGGTTTCCTTGTGCCTCACTACCCTTCGCCAGGGTATCACACGCCATGGTACCCACACCCAGGTATTCGCCCTGCGGGACACCGGGCAACCATTACTTGATGCCGGGCTATACGACACCGGGGTTTACCTTCCAAGGATACCCGCCCATCTATCAGCCCCCCTCCTCCACCACCTCAGCCTTAGGTGGATTTTAGGGAAGCATTACAGTCTTGGTGGTCATTAACCAAGACACAGTTGGTCTCGGAACTGGACCGGCGGCAACCGGCCACGGCTTCCACACTGGTCTGCTTGGACCCTACTCCAAGATCCCTTTCCCCAGTGGAGTCTCGCCCCTCTACCTTGGGTCAGACCTCGCATCCTGCCATGGTAGATGTTATCGACAGGGGCCTTGTGGTTTCTCCGCATGAGCTTCCACGGGCTGTGTCTCCGAATAGAAGCTTGTCATCAGAATTGGACTCTGACTCCACCGACTCCTCTGCCTCAGGATTTCAGACCCCCTGTTTGGAGGATCCAAAACCCAAAGACTCTCCCAAATCCCTTCTGGAGGACCCCTCTTTTACAGAGATGCTCTGAAAGATATAGGCGGCAAATGGGTGGAAAATGGAGGATCAGGATCCCCAACGCAAGAGGCTGGCGGAACACCTGGATATGCCAGAACTGTCCCCTCTTCTCATTCCCCCGTGGATTGGACTACATGAGGACCTGGCCTCCACAGTCTGGCAGCAACCTTCATCGGTGGCCACAGTCACCAAGAAGATCGATAGACTGTATCGAGCCACCGAGGATAAAGACCAGCTTAGTTCTCACCCTGAAGTGGACTCAGTGGTCATTACTGCGGCCCATAACCGTACGGCTACACCTAAACATATGAGCTCCTTTCCTCCAGACAGGGAGTCACAGCAGATAGACCTGTTTGGATGCAAGGTTTACTCCTCCTCCTCCTCCACTCTGGTCCTCAGAGCTTTGAACAGCCTGGCACACATGATTGTATACCAGAAATGTATCCTGGGACAGTTGAAGTCTGAATTTGAGGCTTTGCCTAATTCAGAGGTTAAAACCAAAATTTCCCAGACTGTCAGGACAGCGGAAATCTCCTGCCGCCATTCCCTCAGAGCAATATATGATGTGGTAGATGCCTCTTCCCGGAGTACCACCACAGCTATTAGCATGTGCCAGTACTCCTGGCTCCGGGTATCCGGATTGGCTCAAGACGTCCAGTTGGCCATCCAGGATGTCCCTTTCAGAGGACCAGTCTTTTTCAGAGGTGGTGTCAAAGACATAATCACTGAGCTTCAGGACAGTGGCAAGGCACTGTGGTCTATCCAGTCTATGTATCGCTCTAACACAAGCTAAAACAGCCATTTCGTCCTCCGGCAACAGCGCCAGAATAGGCAACAGCCAGCCCGATGTCAGAACAAACTTTGGGCCCCATCGGCAGGAGCCACCCCTCCAGCCAAGTCCCAGAGGGCTGCCGGGGCGCTGCTTCCCCCCTCCCCCTCCACCTCCTGACTTGTGGTAGGGCCCCCAGGCTCTGACACCAGCTCTGGTGGATCCAGTAGGGGACAGATTCGCCAACCACCTGGCCGGGTGTAAGGTGATCACTTCAGACACGTTAGTCCTTCAGCTTATACGAACATACGAAATTTGCCAGCAGATAAAGGCCTAGAGGTCTATCAAGTCTGCTCAAATGTGCACTAGCACTCCTTATTCTGCAGCTGCCCCTCCCTTCCACCCTTCCCCTTCACTGACTCTCCCCCTTGTCGTGTCCCATCCCCTTTTGAAGCAGTCCACTGTTCTACTGGATACCACTTCTACATGTAACGCATTCCACCCAGCCACCACCCTCTCTGTAAAAAAGTGTCTCCTCATCTCCCTCCTGAACCTTCCTCCCTCCAGTCTCATATCATGGCCCTTGGTGTCCCTCCTCTCCCTTACTTTGAACAGCTCCTCTGTACCTGTCTTGTTTATTCCTTTCATGTACTTAAAGGTTTCAATCATGTCCCCCGTCCCTCCTCTCCTCCAGTGAGTACATGTTCAACTCCCTCAGCCTCCTCTCGTATGATAAGTCCCCCAGCCCCTTGATCATCTTTGTCGCCCTGTGCTGCACCCCCTTCAGTAACCTAATGTCCTTCTTCAGATATGGGCGCCAGTACTGCATGCAGTACTCAAGATGCGGTCTAACTAATGACCTGTACAGTGTCAGAATCACCTCCTCCTCCCCCGAGGATATACCGCTTGCAATACATCCCAGAATTTTGTTGGCCTTGCAGCTGCCTTCCTACATTGTGCCGAGTTGTTCATTGACCCTGTAATGAGCACCCCCAGATCCTTCTCCTCCTCTATCTGGGCTAGCTGCACTCCCCCCAGCTGGTAACTCCTCCTTGGGTTCTTCATCCCAAAATGCAGCACCTTGCACTTTTTGGCATTAAACCCCAGTTGCCAGGTGTCTGACCAGGTTTCAGGCTTTGCCAGATCATCCTGCAACCCCTGCCATCCCCCTAGGTCATCCACCACCGCTCCTGCCTTGGTATCATCAGCAAACAGACTGATCTTGCTCCTGATGTCCAGTGATATCTCTGCAATGAATATCCCAAACAACACTGGCTCCAAATCTGAGCCCTGTGGAACACTGCTCGTCACTATCCTTGGGTGTGAGAGCTCCCCACCCACCACCTGAAAGCCAGTTCCCTACCCATCTCTCCAGCTTTGCACTTGCCCCTGTGCCTACTAACTTACTTCCCAGCCTTCCATGCGGCACCAAGTCGAATGCCTTACTGAAGTCCAGATACAGGACATCCACTGCATGGCCCCTGTCCAGTTGCCTAGTTACCCAGTCATAGAACTCCTCCAGGTTGGCTTGGCAGAATCTGCCCTGTATGAAACCATGCTGTCTGCTGTCCTGTAGTCCTTTGGCCTCTGGGAGGGCCACCAGCCTCTCTCCTTCAGGATAGTCTCCATTAGCTTACCCACGATGAATGGGAGGCTCACTGGTCTGTAGTTTCCCGGTTCATCCTTGGGGCCACTCTTGTGGAGGGGCACCACATGAGCCATCCTCCAGTGCTGAGGTACACACCCCGAATGTAGTGAGGCATTAAATAGGTCTACCAAAGGTCCTGCAAGGACCTTTGCCAGCTCCTTCAGTATCCTGGGGTGGATGCCATCTGGGCCTGGCGCCTTATCCACCCTCAGTGCCTTCAAACCCTCCCGAACTCTGCCCTCCATGATTTCCCCATCTGTCACCCCTCCCCTCCGTTTCTGCCATTTCTCCCCCCTTGGGTGTCATCCCCCTCTTCTCTTTAGTAAATACTGAGCAGAAGTACTCATTTAGTGCTTCTGCCTTATCGCACCCTGCTTCCACCCAACGCCCTCCTTCCTAATCCTTACTATGTGGTCCTTACAGCTCCTTTTCTCCCTGATGTACCTAAAGAAGTCTTTCTCCCCCTTCTTAATGCCTTGTGCCAGCCTGAGTTCCGTAGATGCCTTGGCTCCCCTTACTGCCCGTGTCACCTCCTTTGATTCCATCAAGTACTCCTCCCTCTCCTCCCCTCTCCCTGTTTTCTTGTACTTCCTAAAGGCAGCTCTTTTCCTCCTTACCTTTTCCATGATCTCCTTGCTCAACCAGCTCAGTTTCTTAGCCTTAACCTTCTTACTCTGGGCCTTGCAGCAGGTTTTGGTTGCCTCCACTATCCCCAGCTTTATGAGCTCCCACCTCTGGTTAGTGTCCATACTAGATTGAATTCTGGCCAGGTACCCTTTTACCACTTCCCCCATCCTCCCAAAGTCGGCCCTCCTGAAGTCCAGCAGTCTTGTGCCAGATTCCACTCCTTCCTTGCCCATATCCAGTGTGAGCCATACTGAGTGGTGGTCACTCCCTGCCAGCGGTTCCTCCACTGTAAGTTCTCTCACAAAGCCCCCATTTGCCAGCACAAGGTCAAGGGTATTCCGTAACCTGGTTGGTTCATTGACCATTTGCAGCAGGAAGCTGTCCTGGAAGGCATCCAGCAGTACCTGCTCCCTTCTGTTCCTGGTTGTTGGGGTACTCCAGTCCACTCCTGGCATGTTGAAGTCCCCCACAATCACCACACTACCCTTCTCGCAGGTCCTCCTGATCTGTCCCACTAGTTCCCTGTTTAACGCCTCCATCTGAGATGGCAGCCTGTACACCACTCCCATTCTAAGAATCCTGGATTTGCATCCAAAGTGACTTCGTACTACCCTCCTCCCTTACACACTTCAGTCCTTCCTTCACATATAGTGCCACACCTCCTCCTTTCCCAATCACCCTGTCCCTATGAAATAACCTGTACCCTGGTACAGACAGGTCCCAGTCATTGTATTGGGAGGCCCATGTTTCTGTGATGGCTGCAGTGTCCACCTCTCCCTCTGCCATGAGCATCTGTAACTCTGCAGTTTTCCTCCCAAGGCTCCTAGCATTAAGGGAAACCACCTTCCACCCCCTCCCCCAATCCTGCCCTCCTTTACGTCCTTTACTTATCACTCAAGGCCACTCCATCGAATTCAGAGACCCCTCCAAGAAAATCCTCCAGGTCTCTCTGACTACCTAATAGGCCACATTTCCTCTCACAAGGGAAGAGGTCCAGGCTCTTCCGATAAAATCAGCTATGAAGCCCTTTACTCAGATCCAGGAAGGAAAGGGATATTACTACCACTTCTTCCTGGTCCTCAGAAAGACAGGGGACCTCCATCTGATCCTGGACCTCAGCATGCTAAACCTGTATGAAGAGTACAAGAGGTGCATGCTGACCCTACCAGGTCTTCTGCCTCTTCTGCACCAGGATCATTGGCTTTGTGCTCTGGATATGCAGGATGCATACTTGCATATCTCAATTTTTTTTCTTCCCACCACCGCTTCCTGTGCTTTATCTTCCAGTTCAGAGTGCTCCCCTTTGGCCTCTCCTCAGCACCCAGAGTGTTTGCCAAGTGCCTAGCGTTGGTGGCGGTGGCTCTATACCTGCAGGGAATATATGCGTTGCCGTACCTCAACGACTAGCTCCTGTCAGCACCGTCAAGGGACGGCCTGATGGCCTCCCTGACTACCACCCTGAATCTGTTCAGGCAAGTGGGGATCATGGTGAATTATCCCAAATCCCACCTTGTTCTTTCACAACTCCTTCAATTTATTGGGGGTGGTGCTGGATACTGCTCAGGGTCAAGCTTTCCTCCCTTTGGACTGGGTGGAAACCTTGTGTCAGCAGGCTATCCTAAGTGGCAACAAGCCAGTGGACCATGGCCCATTCGGTCTTGCGCCTTCTGGGCCTGATGGCAGCGGCTATTCCCATTGTCCCCCTAGCCAGGCTCCACATGCAGATTACACAGTGGACCCTTCAGGTCCAGTGGAACCAGAAATCAGACGACCTGGATCACAGGATTCTGGTGTCCAGCCCCCATGTGTCGGGATCTCCTGTGGTGGCAGGATCTGTCCAGTCTCACCAGAGGAATTCCTTTTCAGATGCTCCCATCGGCTCAGACCCTGTCAACGGATGCTTCCGGTCAGGGCTGGGGCGCCCATCCAGGTGACCACGGGACACAGGGATCCTGGTCTCAGCAGGAGTCATCTCTGCACATCAGTGTGCAGGAGATGCGGGGGCTGTACTATACACCGTTCATGTTTTTCAGCACCTACTCCTCCCTGGGCCCCTACTGGTACAGATGGAGAACATGTGCATGGTCTGGTACCTGAGCAAACAGGGAGGCACGTGGTCATATCCACTGTGCAGGAAAGCAATGCGCAGTGGCATTGGGTGATATAGCACAGCCTACAGTGCATATCTGAGGCGTTCAACATCTCCTGATGGACACCCTCAGCCACACTCGGGCAAGGGCACATGAGTGGGAACTGAGGCAGTCAGTAGTCGAAGACATCTTCGATCGATGTGGTCGCCCCGCTCTCGATCTGTTCACCTCCTCATCCAATGCAAAACTACCCAGTTTCTGCTTACTCATTCCCGGGTGTGGTGTTTTCTGGTAAGACGTGCTGTTTCTCTGCTAGACAGGGAGGTTCTTGTATACCTTCCCTCCCTTTCCACTGATGCAGAGGGTGCTTCTGAAATTACAGTAAGAAGGAGCCTGCATGATCCTCATAGCATCTGTCTTATTTTTTTTTTTTTTTTTTTTTTTAAACTTTCTTTATTCACCTATCCTCCGGACATCTTTCAGGAGTGCCCAACTCTGATCCCACCCTACTCCCAACCTGAACCCTCACATCTTCCCTGATCTCTCTTTCCCAATTGACCCCAGGCAGACCCGACCCCCGGTACCATCTACGGGGCTGATTCCGCTTCTCCCCCAGCGGCTACCTCCTGAGTATGAAGAGCCTACCTGTAAGTCGTCGGGTCGCCCTGAGAGAGATCCTGGGTGCGTCATGGCCAGTAATTGGGATGTGGGAGGGTCCACCGGGGCCACCGGCATCTTCCAGCTAATAGGAGGCTTTTTCTTGTACTCCCCCTGCGGAGCCCGGCTAGCAAGGCTACATATTGCCATGGCTTCGCCCCCAGCATTACGCCGTGTCACTACACTGGCGATCTCCAGCCACCACCAGAGGTTGCTACAGGAGCAACCGCTTCCCCATACCCAGCCCTGGAAGAGAGAGCAGTCGGTGGACGCTCAGTTCCCCCCGCGGCCCCGGGTCGTTCCCGAACCCCAGTTGCCTGCGTGGCGTGAGATGTGGCGTCCAGCACCTCAACCCTCAGCGCCACCAGGCCGGCCATAGCCCCTTATTGATCTCGCCAAGTGTGGTTTCCTCTGCTTCAGCAGTTGAGACTGTAGT
Organism: Neoceratodus forsteri; assembly: GCA_016271365.2. Taxonomy (NCBI): domain Eukaryota; kingdom Metazoa; phylum Chordata; order Ceratodontiformes; family Ceratodontidae; genus Neoceratodus; species Neoceratodus forsteri. The sequence goes on from CM057451.1 coordinate 768,628,692, forward strand.
TTCTAGTTCCCCTGCCTGTCTGGCAGAATCTGCTGACCCCGTACCAGGACAAGCTGATCCATCGAGGCCTCAACTCCCTTCAACGTCACGCATGGCACCTGCTGACATAGCTATTGCATGTTTTGAGGTCTCTTCCAGAGTGGTCCAAGTCCCTGTAGAGGCTCGAAAGTCATCCACAAGAACCACATATGCTATGAAATGAGAGATTCTCCATTTGGGCAACCAACAAGGGATGGGACCCTTCCTCTTGCCCTGTCCCACAGGTCATGGAATACCTGTTGCATCTCTCTGACCTTGGCCATAGCTATTCTTCGCTGAAGGTCCACTTATCTGCCATTTCTGCCTGCCTCACTCTGGTGGATGGCAAAACTTTGGCACAGTTGGAGGTTTCCAAAACCTTTCTGGAAGGAATTCTCCATCTGAAACCCCTGATCAGGAACCCCTTTCTTCTGTGGGATTTGAACTTCATCCTTGAGAAACTCATTCTGCCTCCCATTGAACCGTCTGCAAGTTGCGACCTGCGCTACCTTTCCTGGAAAGCGCTCTTTTTAGTTACCATTACTTCGGCTCAAAGGATTTCCGAGCTTCAGTCCCTGATGTGAAAGGAGCCTTATTTGATTTTCCACAGAGACCAGGTGGCTCTGCATATGAATCCTAAGTTTCTACCTAAGGTGGTGTCTGAATTCAGTTTGAATCAGACTATACACTTGCCAGTGTATTACCCCAAGCATTCTGATCCAGGGGCGGCCATTCTTCACACCCTCTGTGCACAGAACCTTCCATTATTATACAAACTGGATGAAGTCAGTCTGTAAAACGGATCAGCTTTTTGTTTCTTTTGCGCCCAAAAGAGAGGGCGCAGCAGTTTTCAAACAATGCTTTTCCAAATGGTTAGCAAACTGCATTTTGTTTTATCAGAAGTATAACAAGCCCCTTCTGGGGGAAGTTGAGGGACATTCAACCAGAGGCATGGCTGCATCTGCTGCTTGTCTCAGGAATGTTTCTGCTGCGGACATTTGTGTGGCAGCCACTCGGAGCTCTGTCCACACCTTTATCAAACACTGCAGTCTGGACATTGCCTCTAGGCGCTGGGCAGGCTTTGGACTAGCTGTCCTTCAGGGCCTCCTGTCTTAATTTGGTACCTACTGCAGACATTTCCTGCCTCCCATGCTTCAGCCTTTGTCTGAATTACACTGCTTGGGACTCTGTCCTAATGGTTATTACTGTAACTACTGCAAGAGCCTCTCTCAAAGATCTACTGTTACGGTAAGCTCTTACGCAACTGTACTACTTTCCCCTCTCTCTGCCTTCAGTAGTGTTTTTTTATTTGTGGCACCAAAGACTTCTGAATTAACTTTTGAGTTTACTTCGCTAGACAAGGTACAGTGTTTTCTTTGTGTTTGCATTTTGGAATTAACAGGGGTCTCTCTTAGCATTAATTTACTAGCCCTGGGCTTAGCGCAAACTGCCTGGGGCTCGTGTGACTTGGTTACTTGGTTGCAAAGGACAAAAGAAGGCTACTGCCCATCGAGATTGTCCCCCACCACATTGGTGGGATAATTGTACCTTGAAGTTGTTAAACTCGAGCCAACAATCCAGCCTTTTTTTGAAGACTAGATTAGAGTTGCTGTCCACTAAGTATTGTGGAAGGAGATTCCACAATTTGGGTGTTCTTACTGTAAAGTAGTTTAACCTTTTTGTTGTTTTAGTTTTAGATACAAATATCTGTTTGTTATGATACCGTGGGAAGTCCAACTGGTAGAGAAATGTAAGCCACAGTGGTGCATTAACTCCTGAGAATTCTGGATTTTGTACAAGAGGAGAAGGTCGCCTCTGGTACGTCTTGTGCAGAGTGAATGTAACCCCGTAACCCTTAATCTTTCCTCGTAGTCTAGTTTGGATAAATAAGGGACCATTTTTATGGCTCTTCTCTGCACCCTCTCAATTCTGTCAATGTCCTGTCTCAAGTAGGGACTCCAGCAGGGGGATCCATAGTCCAGATGGGGCCTAACATAAGCTCTGTACAAGGGGATTACGCATTCCTGTGTCCTAGACACAAACGAGCGTTGGATCCGAATAAGCAAGGCGTTGGATTTCCTAGCTATCATCTTGCAGTGATCATTGGATGATAATTTATTGTTAATGATTACCCCGAGATCTCGTTCTAATGGTGACACATGAAGGGCAACATTGTTCAGAAAATAAGTCTGCCTAGGGTTGTTCTTACCAAAGTGTACAACATGACACTTGTCCGAGTTGAGTGTCATCTTGTTTAAAACTGCCCACTCTTTGATGGATTTTAAGTTATTCCTCATGGATTCTCTGTTTAACGATGTAAGAACAGAGCCACACAGCTTGGTGTCATCAGCAAATTTCGAGAGAACATTCTCGGGGCCAGCCTGCAGATCACTGATAAAAATGTTAAACAGGGTGGGTCCCAACACGGACCCCTGCGGGACCCCACTGGTCACACTCAGCGAGTGAGAAAGTGTGCCATTGATTCTGACTTGCTGATATCTTCCATTCAGCCAACCTGACACCCAATTAATTATGTAGTAAGAAAATCCCATATTATTCATTTTGTCAAGCAGGATGTCATGAGGAACTTTGTCAAATGCTCTACTGTAGTCGAAGTATCACATCCATAGGGATGCCATTATCCATGGCCGTACTGACATGTTGATTATAGAAGGAAACCAAGTTAGTAGTACAGGAATATCCCTGTCTAAAGCCATGTTGTGTAGTGTCAGTCAAGTTACCCCCAATAGATTCGTACTCTAGTAATTTCTTAATAACTTTCTCCATGATCTTGCTTATAATGGAAGTCAGACTTAACGGACGATAATTTTCTGGTCTGGAATGATTACTCTTCTTAAAGATTGGGACTACAGTAGCCATTGTCCAGTCCTGAGAGATAATTCCCTCATATAAAGATTTGTTGAATATAATTGAAAGGGGTTTTGCAATAGCAGCAGCCGTCTCAATTAGAAATCTGGGACTGATGTTATCAGGTCCTGGACTAGAATTAGGTCCCCTGACTTTCCCATTAGGGCTACTTTAAACCCCCACACCCATCTCAGGCCCATCACCTATGTCCCTTTTGAAAAGTCACTCATAACTTAAATAAGTATTAGAAAAGAAAAACACACCACCGATCCTATCTTAACAGTCTCATCATGAGGCACAAATGCCAGCAGTCTCTCCCTCTCGCTGTATCGCATATCACTTTTGGGGAGTGATTGCCAGCATGCAAGCCTGGCGATGAGGCTGTTAAGATAGGATTAATGGTACACTGCTATACTAATACTTGTCACCTTGTGGGTGTGTTTTTCATCAAGGGACTGTGTGGGGAGGTTGGTGGGGCAGAGTTGGGTTGGGGAAGGGTTTGACTTACTGCAGTCTTTTTATTGTATTGCAGTTGTGCGAGTTCAGTGGTGGTCAGCCGAGGAAGTGAGCAGAGGATTTGTGCCAGCTGCCATCAGGGCCCAGGGTAATGGGTTTGGGGTGCTCTGGTGGGTGATGCCAATGCACATCACAGAGCATGTTTGGGGATGGGGAGAGGGGACGTGCCACTGGACGCTGGGGAGAACTTATAGGGAAGGGGTGTCACTGGACATCAGGGAGGGCTAATGGGGAGAGGGAGGGGTGCCACTGGACACCAGTGAAAAAATAAGGGGATGGGTAGAAAGGCAGGGCCACTGGACACCAGATAGTAATTGGAAAGGGACGGGGAGAGGGAGTTGCCCCCCCCAACCATTAACTTCATGTATAGCTTGGGACCAGTATAAATCTTGGTGGGGGCCCAGTGCAGATTGGTACCACTTTCCCAGCTGGACCACTGCAAAAAAAAAAAAGTTAAGCATGACCTCAGATTAACAATGGTTAAAGGTACTGTATATTTGTAAAAATTCCACTCTGTTGGGCTGCCCAGTGACCCAGTGTAAAGGTGTTGCATTTCTGTGCCAGAGACCCAGGCTTGGGAGCAGCCAGGGCTGGGGAGAGCTAACTCACTTAGCTGATTTTTTTTTTTTTTTAAGGGCATATCTTTCTCACCTCTATTAGCTTTTCACTCTTTCCTCATTTTGGGTTATCTTCTTTATAATGGTCTAAGCAACAAAACATATATAGAAATGCAGATATATTAAAAAAAAAAAAAAGTGTATTAATGATATGCTCATGTTAGAATATAATGACTGTGCCTTTAAATGTGGAGGTTAAATACATGGATGTAGCAGGTTTGGTTACGCACCCTTGAAGACCTGCATAGGTCCAAGGGGCTAGTAAGTCCTCTGACAGTTTTAACCAGTAAACTACAATTTATTTTCATTACTTACATTTCCTGTTTATTATTTTGTTACCAGTGTGCAGTTCCTTTCTCTTCTCTGGGGAGCGCTAATACCTGCAGGGCGAGCCAGTCTGCTGAGAGAGACATCGGTGAACACCATCCCAGAGATGCAGTCATCTGAGGTGGATTGTGGGAAGATCAGCCTGTGTGCCACTTTCATGATGACTGCCAGCATACTCTGGGCCCCACACCATGGGGCCCTCCATCCACATGGAGCCTTGGTTCAGGGAGGGGATGGCACCCCTGGTACTCTGCCACAGGGGCAAGCTATAGCATAACGGCAGAGGACAGGCAAGTAAGTGGCAGATGAGACTAGGTGGTTGCCTTGCTAGAGAAGGGACTCGGGCATGCACTTGAGAGAAAAAGCTTAAATAAAAAATGCATTCTGTTTTGGAGCGTGCTTTTGTAATGTTGGCAGTTTGTAATTTTGGCAAAATTGTCCTTCAAGCTCCTGATGTATTTTTATTTTTGAAGTGTGGGTAGGAGGTTGGGAAGAGAGATTACATCTCTGCTGTACGCTTTCAGCAATTTCTTTTTGTACTGGAGAGTTTTGGAGACCTTGGCATATTTGAAAACCTTGAAAAAACATAATTTTAGACACAGTTTGAGTTTGTTTTATGTATTTTCTGCTCAGCTTTTCTGTAATAACCATGCACTTTTCCACATTACAAGAATTACTCTCACCTGGAATTCATCTGCTCTGCCTGATTGTCAACCTCTGACATCACAATCCTCGATTTGCACCATCAGTCTGTTGAGATGCTTATTATAACTTGAATTAAGCAGAGAATTATGCTGTCAGGTTTGTACACAAGCAGCCACAGCAGATGAAATCTTATGGGCACTGATCGTGTTTTGAAAAAAGGGGACGCTAATAATGACAGAGAATATATGAAATATAAGTTGTAATATGTTTACAAATTATATTTTGTGGTTTTAGTCCACAATTTGATTTGTCTCCTCATGATTCAGAGCTGCTTTTTTTTTTTGGGGGGTGAGCTTGCTTCCATGATAGTGCAGTTTATAAAATGTTTCTAGTACTCTTACATAAAATGTTTACAGTACTCCGTTGTATCTCAATGCCTGAGATGTAAAGAACGTTGAAATATTTGGCAATGTATCATTGTGGGGACTGGCTCGGTGGCCTTGGCACACTGGAGACACAAGTTCTGGGACAACCTTGGATGTCTTGTTCATTGGTTTAGGTGAGGTGGGTGCATTACTGGAGAGGAAGGACTAGAGTGTGTCACTCTGTAGCACCCCCTTGGGCTGAGGCTACTGAGCAACAAGTGGGACATGGATTTTGGAGGAGACCATTGCCCACACCTGGAGCGCTGCTGTCCTGCCCTGTACATCTACGTCTGGAGCACCACTCTTACGTACTGTACATACCACAGCTGAAACCCTGCTCTTATGTGCTGTTTGTGCTACATCCTACAGCTGGAGCACCGCTCTCATATGCTGTTTATCGTTCAGTTGGAGTGGCACTCTCATGTGCTGTTTATCCTGCGGTCGGAGTGCCACTTTCATATGCTGTACATTCTACAGTTGGAGTGCCGCTCTCATGTGCAGTTTATCCTGCAGTTGGGAGTGCCGCTTGCGTTTCCGTATACTAAAGTAATGTACCATCTTTATGCTAATCATTTATACATCTGATGAATCTATTGAAGTGATACAAAAAAGGCTTCCTGTTAGCCTTAATGAATTTCAGGCTTTTTTAATGGACAGTAGGCTTGCTCTGAATGTGAAGAAAACACAGACCATGTTGTTACATCGAAAAAGTGACACATTGGATGGCCCAGTCCTGGGATTGGTTGCCTTTGGAGGAACTCCGATCCAGCAGACACATACGTATAAATATTTGGGTCTTTGGACTGATAGTCTGTTGTGCTGGGACATACACATTGGTAACCTGGTTAAAAATGTGAATAAGAAGATAGGGGCCCTCTATAGGGTTAGATCAGCAATGAGTATGGAAGTAAGAAAAAGAATGGGAAATGCAGTGATTATCCCCATGTTTGAATATGGGGACATATTTTATCCTTGTGGGAGAAAACAAGACTTAAAAAAGTTAGAAGTAAGTTATAACAGCCTGGCTAGATTTATTCTGGGAACCCCTAGATTAACTCACAAATGCCAGGTATATGATCGGTTAGGTTGGCCTACGCTCTGTGAGCACAACCATGAACATTTGCTGGCATTTGTTTATAAAGGTTTGATGGGGAATACCCAGGGTATGTTGTAGACAGGTTGATTCATAGAAATAAATTGATCTCATTGAGAAATTGCCAAGTCTGGAATTGCCTAGGTGTAACTTAGAAACTGGACGACAGTCTATGTACTATAGAGGGGCATTGGGATGGAATGCAATTTCTGGGACCTTGCTGTTGGCTAATGTAAAGAACTTATGGCCCCATATACAATGCTGGCATCAGAACAGTTCACGTCAGAAAAGATATCGCTGTGTAGATATATAAAGGGTATCTGTAGGTATACAATGTAGGGTAATTAGATAGGTTCGAATAATATTTTAGGAACTTAATTAAATGTAAAATAGATTGGATTTAACCAAGAATCCTTGTATAAGTGTATTGATGTTTTGTGAGTATCTGAATTGTATTATGTTTCTTTTGTAGTTCTTCAGGCTATGTATTATGTCAGACATACTGTATGTAATTGTAAAACATTTTTTTTGTATGATTTTGAATATTGCATGGGACCTCGTAGAAAATAAGCTTTGCTGAATCGAGTCTATCCCTTATTCATACGAATTTCGATGAATAAAAATATTTTACTACTACTACATAACATCCTGCAGCTGCAGGGAACATTTTACCTGGTATCACAGAGAAAACAAAAATACACCATATTCATTAGCTGCTGTATGAAATTGCTTATGAATAGCAATTAAATTTCAGCCAAATGTGATTGTACGGTTGCTTCACACAAGCTTATATGCAAAATGCTACATGTAATTTTTCTGTCACTACAGTTAGGTTTTGTATCATAAATTGAAGTATTTGTGCAGTTGCACAGCGTGTATGTATGGTGCCATTTTGAGTTTCCTTTTTGTGTCACAGCATTTGCTACAAAACATTTTGGACTAAAAGTTTCCCTTTTGGAGGGGTGATGCCTGCTGCCAACATGTGCAGATGGATTTTTTTTTTTTTTTTTTAGCACTCTCTCTTGGAGCCCTGCTAATTAAAAAATTACCAGTTTTAAAAGAAACAACTTGAGTAGAAGTACATTACATGATAGAGCTTCATCTCCTAAACATTTTTGTAGCTTTTCATGCACATAGAAACATGGGATGGCTAAAAAATGAACAGAGTAAAGAGAGCAGCAAGTGGAAAGCTCAGGCGCCAGCCACTGGTACCAGCAAAGGGGGTTTGCCCTCGGATGCAAGCGGGGAGCCGGAGCCCATGATTAAGGCCATTCTTTCTGCAGTCCAAAAGTTAGACAAGAAAGTGGAGGGTTTTAACTCGTGGGTTACTTCAGTGGAATCTGATGCACAATAACTGGATGATGGACATAAAACTTCAGGAGACTCATTGGCAAAATCAGACAGTGGTAAGTGGCATAGTTATTTTTGTTTGTACTTTGTTTATTGCTTGTGTAAGAGAAAAACAATACAGATTGTATTCTCACGCAAGAGATCAGAAAAGTAAATAGCAAGACATGCCATACAAGGAACAATTGATATACATTAAGGTTCCTCCCACAATCTGGTACAATAGGAATGGGGAAAGGGGGGAATTCAGTCATAATCCCATAAAGTCCAAGCAATGCCAACCGCTTCCGTGGCTCAAATGGCATAGTTAAGGAGAACAAATTGCTCTGTGAAGGGCTCGCACACCTAGAGAACGGAGCTCAGGCACAGGGTCTGTTGATTTCTCAGTCTGCTGGTGGGAGTTGAGGGAGCAGATCCGTTAACTTTTATATAAAATCTTTTGTCTGAACTGTTGAACTTTCAGTCCATAACCTTGCTCCGCTGGGCTTGTCGAATCACCACCAGGCGCCAGCCTAATAACCCTGACCTCCCTGGCACACTGATGGTAATAACTGCGGGGTTGCATGTTATGTTCGTTATCTGATTTTGGCTAATGCTAAATCCATAGGAACATTGCGGTTATTGGATGATACTCCACGTCATTGCTTCCCTGATCTCAGCTTTGCCATGAGGCAGCAAAAACAGGGTTTCAACACTGCTTGATTAGAGCTGAGAGCCCTAGGAATGTCTCACACCTTACAAATGCCAGCCCAACTTAAAATCACGTATGTGGGGAAAAGTTTTCCTCTTTGGAGATCCAGCAGAGGCAGGTCGAAAGGATTGTGAACATGGGTTCTCTGATCATAAAGAGGAGGAGGATACATGAATGACTCTTTCTATGAATGACTAAACTCTAGCTGTGTTTTGTGGCTTGGTTATTGACAGTGTTAAATATTAACAGTTCCTTTACACTTGTTGCCATGTTTACCTAACAGATTGCTCAGGCTTTCTTTTACAAAGACCACAGTGGTTTTATTTAAGGGCTAATTACTTGTGCAACCTCAGTCACTATGTAACCCGTAGGTGGCGCTATCCCAAGGGTTGCTACCCCTGCCCACTTGGCTAGTAGCAGGTTAAGGGGCCTGGGCAATGAAACGGGTGCCTCCACCTGGAGGTCAGGGTTGTTAGTGGTCAAGCTAACCTGGGCACAGGCCTCCAGGACTCTGTAACCCCCCTCTTTTCCTTCTAGTGGCCTGAACAATATACAGTAATTACTTTCACAATGACTCTTATTCACCAGGCAATTACCCACACTGTTTACACTTACCACCAGGGCTGGTTCCTCTAGCTTGACCCTGGGGACCCACTGTAGAACAAGGTTAAGCACAGCAAATAGCAACAGTACAATACTCTTGGCACAAACTGAAACCACAGTCAGGTTAAATGCAAACAAAGTTAAATCTGATTTATTCAGGGGACTTGAACAAGGAAGGGGCGTAATCAGGTTGATTTGCTTAAAAGCCATATTAATCAGACAGTTATGCATGCAGTTCAGAGTCCCTACACAGTCACACACTCTGGGTACCCAGGTAGGGAAACGGTGGGCTAGCCAGGAACGTTGCAGCTGATTGGGGCCCTGTGAGGGAAGAAAGCAACATGCACAGCACACACTATTTGTAATCTGGAGCCGGAGGGCTCAGTTTGTGAAAGAAAAGGCAACAAGACAATCAGATGACAACACTTTAAGATTTAGCTGTTGTTGCAGGGAGCTACCCTGATGTTTACTCACGATACCCAATACTGGACACAGGCAGGATGAAATCGAGACTGCAGACTGTTGAGCTGGAGTGCCTGGAGAAGCAGGGCCCACACGAATCACCGAGGCATTGAGCAGGCGGCTGATCCCCAGGCTGGTCTCTTATCGATGACTTTCTCTGCGTAGCAGGTATTCTGGCTGGGCCAGTGTAGCAGGGCCAAGGAAAATGGAAATGAATACGGATTCAGTCCGTGGAGCTGGGTGCAGCCTCCAACAAGCAAAACACAGTTCAGACACACAGTGGGGAACCAAATCACAACCCACTATAAGCACACAGCATATTCACATGTAAGGAAATGCCACTGTACCAGGCAAATGGCTCTCCGGTTGCAATTACAGAGTTTCTGCACAATCCGGGAGTTCAGAGGTAGCTGGAGGTTCTGACAGGCTGATCACATTCAGCAAATCTTCGGTCTTCTTCAGGTTAAAGCCTGGTCACAAATTAGTGGCTTAATTCGCTCTCCAAACTCTGATTCAGTCCGAAAAAAAAAAAAAAAAAGGCACAAGTTCCCTCTCAGGAACAGCATGCAGGCCAAACTCAGGCCTTTTCACAGTTCTCCTGTGCGAATCCACTATGGATTGTTGCTCGAACTATCTCGAGCTGTTAATTCTTCACTTCCCAACTCGGATCTAACTGAAACTACAAGCAGTGTGGGACTTTCCCCAAAATCCAAAAGGTTCGGTTGGCTGATCTGTCTGTCTGTCAGTCACAACAAGGGCTTCCCCCTCCAGGTTATTTTAGGTGCCAAAAGCCCAAAACTACAATTCCTACAAGTTTTGGCCCCACCAAGCCCCTGTAGGCAGGCTCCATTTTAGAGTCCCAGATGTACTGATTGGACCGTCTGTAGTCCAGGACCAAGATGATGGAAACAAACAGAACTGTCCATGCTGTAAAGAAGGCAGGTTAGAACAAACTGCAATATTATTACTACTCTAACAAATGATCAGCAAGCAAGTACATCTTCTAACAGAGCTCACTCTCAGATTAATTATGACTGCAATCCAAGCAGCTCTTAAAGAGACAGTATACAGAGGTTATACAGGCACTCTCTGGCAATACATTTAAACTGCTAAAACGCAGGACACCAGCCTGGCAGTGAGCATTTAAGCAAGCTCAAGGAAGACTTTTCGGGAACCCCTATTTATAGGGGGGGTTACAACTAGAACTCCCGCGTTCCTCAGCATTGGTAAAAGATGACGTGCTATGTAGCTGGAGTGGGTAGATTCAGGAGAGATGCTAGTAAGTGGTTATTCACAGAAAGAGTGGAGGATTTCTAGAACAACCTTCCAGCAGAGGTGGTGGGGGCGAAAACAGTGGTGGTGTTCAAGAATGCATGGGATAGGCACAAGGGAATCATTGTAGAAAGGAAGGGGGGAGGGAGGGAGAAAGAGCAGTAGATCAAGTATGGTCTGTAGTAACAGTGTAGGTAGGGGAAAAAAGGCAGACTGGGTGGGCCAAGCGATCCTTATCTGCTGTCAAATTCTATGTTTCTATGTTAGCCACATGGCTGAGATAGTTTGCAGGTGTATGTACTTCTGTGAATGACTCATTGCTCACAGTGACACCAGAGGAAACTGAGAGACGAAGCACTTTTATTCTTGGCCCACGTGGTCCAGTCAGGAACAGAGGTAACCAAAGTTATACTCTTTAATTGTGATTGTGGTATTATTAACCATGATTAAGAGAGATTAGTCAGGAATTATATTTTTTCCACACTGTGACTTGTGGATTAATTTCAAGTGGGGGCACTGATTGTTTGGTGCAGATTTACTCGTCTCAGAGCTTTGTTGTAAGGAACCCACCTACTTTGTACAATGTACATGCTGTTTTCCGTACAGGGTATTTAGTGTTATAGTTGGTCATTTGTATGTTTGAAAGGAGCAGAGGGGTGAATGAAAAGTCTGTCCAACACCTGCTGTTGGAATTTTTCTCTTTAACATGCAATGATTGTTATAGCTCATGGAGCGTAGGCCTAAGTTGGTCATTTTCTAACAAAGGGATTCTCTTTGGACTTTTTTGTTTGTTTGTTTAGACTTAAGTTTATTAATAAAAGAACAACAACCAGCATTACAGTCAACAGCACAGAACAGTAAATCACAATTGTCTAGTTGTATAGTCAGGAACTGACAGAGATACAAAGAGTGTATATCAAATCACATAACTGTAAAAACTGTAGCTTTAAAAAGCTGTTTAAAAGGACTAACTGCATTTTGCTACTTTTTGTACTTTTCATTAATAATTACACTAAAGTCGTCCATGGTCTAGCCGAAATAGGCTGATTTGCAAATATTCTGAATCAACCTTTCTTTATGAATTAATGGTTTATATAGATTACTAGATACCCTCAAGTGCTGTAACAACAGAAGTGGAGTTGTGCATGACCTAACATAATATTCCTTATGTCTACCTGATTTGTATACCCTTAACCAAGATGTTTTTAACTTTGTTGTTCATTGCTAAAATGGATAAAAATAAAATATAAAAAAAGTTTCCCTTTTGGTGGTACTCTGATGAGTGGAGTGTGGGTTTTACACTAATGAGTGGGAGCACTTTGGTGAGGCGAAAATGCTCGGGTGGACACTTAACTGTATGAGCCAGGAGAAAGGACACAAGATGTCACTGCAGTGATCGGACAGCAGGAAGAATCAAATAGCACACAGAAATTAAGAGGTTAAGCATACTAACTGGAGCGATGCTGTCATGCACTGAACATTCTGCAGTTAGACCCTTGCTCTCATGTGCTGTACAACTCACAGTATTGTAGACTAGGATGGTAAATTCAAGCCCAACCACTGCTGCTGGCATGTGAGTAAAACCATTCTAAACGTTCTGTACTGGCACAGACATCACAATGCTGATGTGGCCAGTCATAGCAGTTCCCCTTTGTTAGCCCTTTGTAAAATAAATCCCCCACACACACACGTTCTGCCTGGAATAGTGCAGATTAGCAACATGGTGTGGCCTGTCTGCAGTTGACTGTTTTCACACTAACAGTGAAAGCTGAAGTCAGAAATGTAAGCAACTCCCACCTTATTCTGGATGATCTAGGGTTTGGGGAAGGGGGTCAGATGTTTGGCTGTCATTAGTATAAACAAGTATACCCAATATGTACTGAAAATTCCCCTCTAGCAAATTTGATGCTTTCTGTATCTGGACTGAGCAGAATAGATTTGTTTAGATTACAGGGCTGGTTTTCAGTATGGTGTTTGAATAGTAAACACTAAAGTGCAAAAACACATAGCTCTTCATGGTATTGAAGGGAAACACTGGAAAAGGTACAGCTTTACAAAATGCTTGATTAGTGTTTCCAGACATAATTTTTTTTTTTTTTTTTTTACATTCCCTCTAATTGCTTTTTCAGTGATTTAAACAGTGGTCTTTGTCTTTCACTTTCTGTTGCTGGGCCGGCAGCCACCATTTAATGAGTAGCAGTGAACTTCCTGAGCTCACTTTATGTTAATATGTCCTGCCAACCAATAACAGAGGTCAAACAGACATATTAACATAAAGTGAGCTCAGGAGGTTTACTGCTGCTCACGAGATGGTGGCTGACAGCAACAGAAAGTGGAAGTTATGGGTAGCTGTTTTAAATCATTAGAAAAAGTTGTTACTGTCTGATAGCACTAATTATTAGTTTTTGTAGTGTCTGAGGAAAGCTGTCTCTTTTCCAGTGTTTTCCAGCTATCCCTAGTATTACACCCCCTGCCTACTACTCTGAACAATAGGCTAAGGGGTTTGGGTTCGCTAACTTATAACAAGTTCAAAACACAGTTGCATGGTGCCTCCACTCAGTTACCTTTAACGTGGGCTAGCTGTTATACCACCCACTAATACCATTTACCTGCCGCAGACATGACCCAATAGATATTTCCCCACATTTCAACATTTCACAATTAATGACGCTCTCTAATAATATGCTCACACACAGAGATTTTCCAAAACAGTAACAATGAATTTATTTAGGGGACATGGGAGTTAGGATGGGGGGAAACAGGAGAAATAGAGGTTATGCTGTTTAGCTATTTATATATATATACAAAGGTTTTGATTGGTTTTACTGTTGAATCCTCCAGCTGGGTGGCTACTATATGAATAGAAAAGGCAATCACATTTCAACCAGACATTGATACCCAGAGCCCTGGCTATCTAAGCGACTGACAAAAATCAGATGTCACACAATTATTTCACCACTGGTACCTGTCCCAGATACAGCTGAAACCCTGCAATCTCATACTGTATACACTGGGTACCCAGATACCAAAATCCTGGATGTTGCAGGCCTGGTGGACATTGCAGCTGGTCGAGTTGACGAGCTTTGACTAGAAGGGAGGGGTAAACTTGGAAAGCTACATTTCAACAATGGCTGTTGATCCAAAAAAAGGCAGGGATTGCCTGGCATTTAGCAGAAATAGCAGGTTAGGTCCTGCTGGTCACAGATAGGCAGGGAATGCCTTGCATAGCACAGACTCTGAATATTTCAGGACAAGCAACTTGACGCGATCTTGAATTTCACATCCTGAACATTCAGCACAATGCAAATTGAAGTCACACCCAGTACGTTTAGATATCAATACTTTTATCAAGCATTCTTACTTATCAGATGAAGTCGCATCCAGTACATTTAAATACCAAACACTTTTATCAAGCATTTCTTATCCTCAGACGCAGACAAGCAGGGTGGAAATAGGTTATTTCTCAGGTATAACTCAGACAAAATAAGCTCTAGGGCCTCCTGTCCCATGAAGCGACAATGCGACTTTGGCTGGCAACTACAAGAGACCAGAAACTAACCCAAGAGGGCACAGATAAATATCACCACATTTATATGATTAACTACACAAAATCTCAGTACACCTGCACTGTGCCATTTGGGCAGCAGGCAAGGGGCATCAGAACAATTTTCAAACGAACAGTCTCTTGAGGGTGAGGCGGCCCAGACTGATAGCTTTTAAGATCTCTTAAACGATTCAGTAGATAAAGAGCGTGTCGGCCCCAAGGTTATTTAGTTAGCATATTTAATAGAAAGATTTTTAGGCTTGAAACCCAAAGATTACTTGCAGAACTTCTCCTTTGCACCTGGGGGTACAAAGGTACTCACACAGGTCCTCCACGGGTGGTATCCGCAATAGGAGTCCTGGTGTCTTCAGTCATCTCACACAACTGAGGCTTGATGTCATCTGGTCTTCGGTCCACATCTTTCTTCAACGTGGGAGGGAGGGCTAGCACCTGGAGAACATCTCTGGCAACCTCCAGACTAGCAGGTGAACAGAACTAAATTACTTCGCTTTAACTTTAAATAAAATAAACACCCCCTCCAGGATGGAGGGGCTTGAATGGAATGCCCAGGCCCGGAAGCATGGCCAGGGCCTGAGCCCCCACCCAGCAGACTGGAAACTGCTCTCTTCTGTCTTAATCTGAATCTGGCAAAAGGCAGACACTGTCTCTTATAGGGCTTTCTTAAGATTTATGATTGGCTGTGATGTTGGGGCGATTGGCCTCTGAATGGCTGGAGGACCTGTCTCTCTCAGAACTCGAGGCACACTTGGTCTGATGATTTGGCGCCTAAGATTATGTCCCTGTAAGTCCCCATGAGCACTTGGCATTTTCCCATGAGGTGTAGTGAATGTCCCACAAGTCCTGGCTTTGTATTCCTGGCTTTCCAATTGGCTGAGATTGCTTGCAATGGCTGCTTAACCCACTGTCCCTTTAGCAGAAACAAGCTCAGTCCTGAATAAAAGGTCTGGTGCAGCCAGAGAATAAATATTGTGTGCCCCAATGCCACACAGTCATTTAGCCCAGTTGGTATTGTTGCTGTTGCTGCACAAAAGAAGGACTTGGCTCAGCTGGTTTTCCTGTCACTACTGCAAATATTTAAGCTCCCTTGCAGCAGCAGACAGGCTGATACTTGGAGTCCCAAAATAGCTGCTGGATCAGCCAGGAAGAAACATTCATTTAATTTAAACACCCCCCCCCCCCCAATAACACACTTTTTCCCACATGCAGCAGCAGTTAATGTTTAATAAAATATCTTTTTTTTTCCCTCGGCATCCGCCAATAACAGCTACCCTGGGGGCAGACAGGTGCGAAATGGATATTAATATGACCGGGGCTCAGCTCATGAATATTTAAATGAGCCCCGGTCCAGTACCTCACAAAACTCCTTTCATTTTACTGGGAGCAGCCCAGCCCCTCAGCAGCCTGTCCGTGGTCACCAGGTCTCAAATTGGTGAGAGGGATCCCAGGACTGACGGAACATGTCCCGAGGTGACCGCAGAACAAACTGGTTTAAAATCAAAGGTGCTTTTCTTGCCAGTGTGATTCCCGCTGCCCTGGGGGCAGCACAAATACAATGGGAGATCGCGATGGACGGTTGGAGCCCTGAGGGGCTGGATTTTACTTTGGGCTGTATTACTGGGGCACCATAGGAGCAGACCTGGGGCACAGAAAAAAATGGCAGGTAGATCATGAGAGGACCGGGAGAAGAACAGAGGGACAGGTGGTAGGTAAGCCCAAGCAGGCTTTCTAGGAACCCCCATTTGCAGGGGGGTTACAGAAGTATGCCGAAAAAACTGATTTGCAGTTTTACACATGAATGTGCTAATCAGCTGCGAAAATGCATAGCACTTGTCAGAGACTGATTAGCAAAATAAAAACGTGTATATACTAATATACATACATACATATATGTGTGTGTGTGTGTGTGTATATGTGTGTGTATATACATACATATATAGCTTAATTCATGTTACCTACTATGCCGTGAACCCACTCAAAAAAATGGTCGGCAGTTTACTCCTATGCATGTCTTGAAATGGTTAGCATGCCCCCCTGTGTTTTGTGTAGTGTTTTGCTATGCTATACCAGCTATTTAATACCATGCTTTTAAGGGGAAAAACTGACCTGGAGCTAGTGCTGGGTGAAACAGAGACTTCCATTTTGGGTTGTCAGACCGGAGTTTGCACCAGACTCTGAGACTTCCATCTTCTGTTGTCAAGAGTCTCCTTCTAGCATGAACATCTCCTGCCAGTCAACTGGGGGATACTGGAGGTCTTTTACTGCTGCATCAAGTGCAGGACTTAACACATACAGTACTGTTTATGGCACTTGGAGGAAGGACCACTTTTCCCCAGATTGGTACAGCATAAAGGACCAAACCTTTTCCCTCTCATGGCGATGCATGACTTCTGAGCTTAGGGTGGTATCAGACTGTTCTAGCCTATTTCATCATTCAGCGCTATGATATTTAGAAAAAAAAATGAAAATAGTTTACAATCAGCCGCATTAATAATTAACCTGACCACAAGAAGAATACTCGCCTAGTGAGAGCAGCCTTGCAGAAGGGCTCAACTTTAATTCCATGCGGTGTTTCTGTCCGGTGATCATGTTACTGAGTGTGATGCTGGTACTAATTAAACAACTCTGTAGCAGGCTCTGCTAACTCTGTTCTTTCTTGCACCCATGTGGCTTGCTTTTGGCATTTGTATAATTTCTGAAGCACTGCTTGAGTTTGTAGGGTTTTTGTTACCATAGTAACTTCTGGCGTCAGTAAGGGGGACAGTTGATGATTCAGCCTTCATGAAAATCAAAGCAAGCAATTCTGTCCCCACTGAAGTTACCAGCTCTGCAACTCTCTTGCCTTCCCCTTCTGCTCAGCTGGAATCATACTTTAAATTTTTTTCTACTTACCAATCTGATTTCTTTCAATGAAGTTATTTTTTTTTTCTGTTTTCACTTGTCGTGGAGCATAATGTTTTAGCTCACACATCCCCTGTTTTATAGGATGAGCCTGTCCAGTGCTATTCGTCTTACTTGACTGAAATGGGTCTTATTTACCAGCTCTAATTTTTTTTTTTTTCAAGCTAAAGAATATGAGTCAAATTATGGTTTCATTGTTCACGGAGGTTCACGATAGAGCCTTTGGCTATTGGCTTCACTGCTGTTTTGCCTATTTATATAGACAGATGTGATGTTTGTTAGCTAATCAGACACAAGTCATTTCACCGTAAACGGGCCCAGAGAAACATTAGCAAATCTTTTTTAGGAGATCAAGACTCCAAACTCAGTAAATATATTCAGATGCTTTTATTTAAGCAATACATAATGAGGGGGTATGGGTTATTGGGGGATTTACCACGGCTGGAGTGGCAAGTTGTGGGTAAATCCTCTGATAACAGATCCCCAGTGGCTTATTGCGATTATACCAAGTACTGCTCTTTTGTTATTTAAAAAAAAAAAAAAAAAAAAGCAGTACTTGGCATAATGCTTAAATAAGCCACTCAGTAGTACAGCAGTGAGTTGTTTTGTTTCCCTGATGTACTGAGCTGCTGTTTTACAGTCTCAGCTTAGCAGGGAAACAAGGTGGCGGTCGCAGTTCCGTGATTTCGCTGTCGGATTGCTTTTTTTTTTAAAGATGCGGCTGGCTGGCACCCTTTTGCAGTGATTATCAGAGGATTTACAATGGAGGTTAGGTGTCAGCCTGCCATTCTCATTGGTTGGTATCTGAGGTCCATGGTATAATGAATGATAACATGATGTGTGAATTGTATCCCATGACTCTACACAGCCAATGTTTTGTGGCCCTGGGACCACTTTACGGGCCACGGTGGTCCTATAATGCACATGATGCCCAATCACTTAAAAGAAAATATTAGAGCCACATGTATCCATTAGCTGTTCTAATTTAAAACAACGTTTTAACTCTTAATCAGATTTTTGTACTTAAGTTCTATACTTGATATTTGCACTGCCCAGTTTAAAATATTGCATTCTGGTTAAACCACAGTAAATGGATGTTACAAAAGTCGAAAGCTTTGTAAGCTTGTGGTGCTTACACTTGATATTAGAAAAATAAGACTAGCACACACTTTGTCTACAGGATGGTTAGTGGGAAATGCCAGCTTTTTTCACCAGAATAAGCGCAATATTTTAAACTGAGCAGTGCAGGTATGAAGTATGTAACTTAAGTAAGGAAATTTGATTGAGTTGAAACAGTGTTTTCAGTTAGAATGGCTAATGGAGCCACACAGCTCTAATATTTTCTATGTTTAAGTGATTGGGCATTATATATATCTTTGTGTGCATTATAGGACCTCTGTTGGTGGCCCTGAAGAAGTGGTCCCACGGCTACGAAACTGTGGCTGTTTGGAGTCATAGGTGACAATTTACACATTATGTTATTATTCAATAAGAGCATTTGATTATATTTACTGGAGTTTAGAGGCTTCCTCCCCTAATGATTTTCTATTTTTATACCGATTCAAGCAGACTCCTATAACTTTAACTGAGATTGTTAGACCAATGTTAGATCAATAGAGCATCTGGGTACCCCCACCCCTCTAGCTCCAAAGGACCATTTAACCAGTGAAACTGCCTGTTTTACAGTCGACAGGCTATACTGTAGTTCTACAGTTACTTCGTCGAGGTTCAAACATGCAAAATCTCCAAGAAAGCTGCTTGTTAAAATTACAGGCAAAGTTAATTTCAGATATTCTCATCTGAGAGTTTCTGAGGCCTGTCTCAGCAAGCAGCAGGACATAGTGATGTTTCTTTGGCTGTTTTTTTTGGTGTGTGTGACCATACTATTACCTTAATAACAGCAACACTGAAACACAATGTCTCAGTTGTCAGCCTTGACTGGTAATGCGGAAATACCATGCCATTTATTTAGCAGCTTAAAAAACACGACTCTGGAGCTAGTGGAAAATGCACACTTCAGCCTTGTGAAATAAGCAGTGCTTGGAAGGAGGAATGTCATCTGATAAGCGTATTCAAGGATATCCCTGAGAAAGCTTCTGCTGTGGCCTGAATAGTGTGTGGGCTGATGTGGTAGTGAGCAGCTCTGGAAAAACAAAGTAATCTGCTGTAGTAACACACAAATGTGTTTGCTGTCCAACTTTTTGCATAAATAAACTGTGTGTGAACGTAGGATGATGGTTGTACAGCAGGGGCAAGGTTGATGCATGTCTTTAAGTATACATGGTGAAAATGTAAAAGCGGTTGCTTAACACTGGTAGAATGCAGTTTGAGAGCACCAGCTTGAGAATCGAGAGATCACAGTTTCAAATCTCAGTAGTGCCAAATACTCAGTTTGACCTTGAGCAAGTCACTTAACCTCTCAGTGCTGCAGTCCTCCTGGCTATGGAAGAGAGTAGAGGCAGGACCACTGAAAATGAAATGTTGCACCTCAGCTAGGGTATCCTGGGTAAATAAGTTGTAAAGTAGAAATAAATAAATATACAAACCTACAACAAGTCTCAAGATGTATGAGCTAGAGGGGATGTGGGACCACAGATGTGGACCGAGCACATATATTTTGGGACTGCCGGGTTTTGGATGAGTTTTGGACATCCCTACAGATTCAATTCCAAATTCTTATTTGATAGGTCAGACCTCCTGTCCCCATCTCTGGTCCTATTGACTATTCCTCCCAAGGGGGGTGGGCATATCCGGTTGTTCTATCCTACTCCCATGTTTTTAGCTGCAAAAAAGGTCGCTACTCAGTTTACCATATGGAAAGGCTGACATCTGCTGTATCTTGCAAGGCAGAGGGTCCCAGTTTAGGGATAAATAGTAGAGATGGGTGGAGTGTATCATGGAATGTGATGCCTCTTTTGTGCCTTAATAGATTAAACTTCCCATTGATGAGGCCATGGGTTGCGCCTCCACTTAGTTGGAGTTTAAGATTGGGGGAAGACAACTTTTTTTTTTTTTAATAGCTGCTGAAATACGAGAATCTTTTGTTGGATTACCACCTAGCTGTGTTAGGGGGCAGGTATTGAAATTACCTTTAGTATTAATATTAGCAGCTGAAAAGGTGATCACCGGAATGTGGCTACAAAAAAATTCTCCACAGAAATCTCAGTAGATAACAGTGGTAAATAATACGTGCAGAATGGAAACCTTAACAGCTTCCATCCAGGGTAAACAAGTAAAGAATGAGGAGTTCTGGAGAAGATGAGTAGTTTACCTTATGAAGGTGGACTCCGAATGTGTTCCATGATTTCCCTAACTGGGACTAAACTGTGGGCTACTGGAGGTGGGTCTCTTGGGGTTTTCCTCTGTGATATCAATTTTTAGAGGCTCACTGTTTTTGTAAGAAGAGATTCTCCAATACTGGGGAAGTTAATGCAACCTATGAAATATATCTGACAAAGCTGTCATTTTTATTGTAGCCTGACATGGATCTTAAGTATGTAATATTGTCTTTGATCATTCCGCTAATATACGTTGGTGTTGTGTTCTCTCTGTAAAACTGGAACTCTTTTGAATAAAATCTTGAATTAAAAAAATAATCTTTTCTTGGATCTCTGGATTAGCTAATTGAGCTGTCTTTGCTGTATTTATTGTAAAATGGCTCACCCTCATGTTTACTATCAAGCGATAATGTCAGTCTGTAATTATTTAATTGGCACAGTTCTGTACTGTTGGTTGTTGGATGTTGTTTTATCCTATTTCTGATCTGTTCTGTTTTATTTAGAAACATAGAATCTGTCGGCAGATAAGGACCATACAGCCCACCTAGTCTGCCCATTTCCAACCATTTCCCTACTTGGTATGGCATTCCCTACTCTTATCTGGACTGCCTTTCCCCGGTATGTTGTACAGCAGGGTGCCTTTGTGCTTATCCAATGCACTTTTAAATCCCTATACTGTTTTCACTTCCACCCCCTCCGCTGGTAGGCTGTTCCACGGATCCATCACCCTCTCTGTGAAAAAATACTTCCTGGCATTCCCCCTAAACCTCGCCCCCCCCCCAGCCTCATGTTATGTCCCCTTGTCCTTGTGCACTTTCTTCTCTGAAAGATGCTCCTCTCCTGTACCCTGTTTATTTCTCTAAGGTATTTGACTGTCTCTATATCCCCTCTCTCCCTTCTCTTTTCCAGTGAATAGATGTTAAGTTCCTTGAGTCTTTCCTCATAAGGCTTGTGGTGCAGTCCATGTATCATTTTTGTTCTTCTCTGGACTGCTTCCATTCTGTCTATGTCCTTCCTGAGATGTGGTCTCCAGAATTGGACACAGTATTCCAGCTGAGGCCTCATGAGTGATCTATATGGTGGCATCACCACTTCACTCCTCCTCCTCCTCCTCCTGGTTATGCCCCTTCCTATATACCCCAGCATTCTGTTTGCCTTCCTCACTGCTTTTTCACATTGTTTGTCTGACTTCAGGTCATCTGATATGATAACCCCCAGGTCTCTCTCCTGACTAGTGGTGGCTAGAACCTGCCCTCCCCCCCAAATCCTGTATTCCTCTCTGGGGTTTCTGTGTTCCAGGTGCATTATCTTACACTTCTTAGCGTTGAAACCTAACTACCAAACCCTTGACCATTCCTCAAGTAGTCTTAGGTCGGTTCTCATTTTATCTAGCCCCTCCTGTGTGTCGACTCTTACAGATCTTGGTGTCATCTGCGAACAGGCATACTTTCCCCTCCAGACCCTCTGCAGTGTCGCTTATGAAGACATTGAATAGAGCTGGATCCAGCACTGATCCCCGTGGAACCCCACTGGTCACCCCCCCCTTCTGATTTTGCACCATTTACTACCACCCTCTGGGTCCTGCTTTTTAGCCAGTTTCCAGCCCATTTTACCACTTTAGTGCCCACACCCAGATTCCTCAATTTGTTAAGCAACTATCTATGAAGAATGGTGTCGAAGGCCTTACTGAAATCCAAGTAGGCCACATCCACCTCCCCTCCCTGATCCACCACCCGGGTCACCCAGTCAAAGAAATCGATAATATTAGTCTGATAGGACCTACCCTCAGTGAATCCATGCTGCCTTGGGTCTTTTGTACCGCTTGATTCCAGGAACTTCACTACCCTCTCCTTAGGCAGGCACTCCATCAGCTTCCACACCACTGAGGTCAGGCTTACAGGTTTGTAATTGCCTGCCTCCTCTCTTCTTCCAGTCTTGTGCGGGGGGGGGGCACCTCTGCCCTCCTCCAGTTCACAGGTACCTCTTCCATCTCTAGTGATTTGGTTGAAGAGGGTTGTCAGTGGACCTGCTAGGACTTCCCTGACTTCCTTCAACACTGTAGGGTGAATCCCGTCTGGCCCCATTGCCTTGTCTGTCTTTACTTTTCCTAGTTCCTTCAAGACCCTATCTACTGTAAATGGGCTGGTGGTGTCCACCTCCCCACCGGTAAATCTTTCCTCATGAGTCTTGGACCCTCCCCTGCCTCTTCCTTGGTAAATACTGAACAACAATATTTGTTCAGTATCTCAGCTTTTTCAAGGTCGTCCTCCACCCACCCCCCTTCTTCCTTCTTTAGCCTAACAATACCATTTCTGGTCGTCTTTCTCTCACTAATATAACAGAAGAAGGTCTTATCCCCCTTTTTAATAGCTGTGCTATTCCTTCCTCAGTTCTTGCCTTCGCCCCTCTGACAGCTTTCCCAGCTTCTCTCTGCTTCTCCAGATATTTCAGTCTGTCTTCTTCTTTCTGTATCTCTTTGTATTTCCTGAATGCCTTACTTTTTTCTCGCACTTTCTCACCTGCTGACTTAAAGAACCACAGTGGCCGCTTCTTTCTTTTGCTTTTGCTAAGCAATCTGACACATTGACTTGTCACTCCTGCTATGGATCTCTTGAGCCTAAGCCACTGTTCTTCTACCCTTCCCCCCATATCTTCTGCTGTCAGGGCAATTTTGAGCTGTTTCCGCCATCTCCATGAAGTTGGCCTTACAGAAATCTAGGATCTTAATCTTTGAATGGCATTCTTCTGCCAGCATGTTGACTCTAAACCACACAGTTCTGTGGTTACTGGTACCAAGGGGTCTGTCCACCTCAACATCCATGATTCTCTCCAAATTTGTCAGCACTAAGTCCAGTACAGCCCCTTCCCTGGTGGGCTCAACCACCAGCTGCCTTACGTTTGCGCTATACATGGCAGACATGAGGTCCCTGTTCTTTGATGTACTTGCAGTCTGGGTGTTCTTGTCTGCATCCGGCATGTTGAAGTCGCCCATTAGTAGTACTTCCCCTTTGGCTGCCATATTATGGATGGCTTCCACTAATACTAGATCTATATCTTCCCCCTGCGCGGGAGGCCTAGTCTAACCTACTCCAGCACAGATGGTTGTTTTGTTCACTGACTCCAGAGTGACCCACAATGCCTCTGCTTCTTCCCTGGATCCCTGAGCCACTGTAGCTGTAATCCCTTCCTTTACATACACAGCAACCCCTCTTCTCCTCCCTATGCTTTCTAAAAGGTGTATACCCTGGTATGGCTGCATCCCAGTCATGGTTCCCAGTGTAACATGTCTCCGCAATAGCCACAATGTCCAGGTTTGTGTCTGCCATCAGTGCCGTTAGATCTAGGATTTCGTTTCCCAGACTGTGGGCATTTGTGCACATGACCTTCCACGCTGTGTACCCCTTAATGTTTCCTGTTTATTGGTCTTTGCCCTGCGCCGCATTAGTGATGTACCGTCTGTTCTCTCCACCATTGTAACCATGGTAGTTGTATGGTTAGATATTATGCTAGTTATTGGGTCCTCACTGCTTCCAGTTATGTCCTGTAAGGTGGGGGGTATGATAATCTCCTTGACTGTCTATGCCTCCCCCTTTAGCAAGTTTAAATGATCACTAAGGATGCACTTAAACATCTCAGAGAGAATACCATTGCCTCCCCTGGATAGATGCAGACCATCTGGAGAATGTAGTCCTTCATCCTTCCAGGTGAGGTTCCAGTCCCCAATGATGCCATACCCCTCCTCTCTGCACCATTTCTTCAGCCATTTGTTGAATTCAGAGATGCGGATGTCCCTTCCTTCCCCCTTGCTGTGGATAGGTAGCACCTCCGAGAAGGTGAAAGTGTGCTACTTGCCCAAGACTCCTCCCCAGCTCCCTGAACTCTTCCTGTACTCTTCCTACATCTACCCACTCTCTAGTCAGGTCACTAGTCCCCAAGTGAATAATGACATCCAGCTCCCTCTCCTTGCTACCGCCCTTCCAATCCTAAGGATTCGCTTGCCCTCCTTCCGAACTGTGCCTCCAGGTAGACAGATTACGTCCCTCTCACCACTGCTACCTGACCCCAGCTCAATCCCCCGGTCAATGTAGTCCTCAACCAGGATTTCCTTGCAGGGAAGAATTTTCACTTGTCGCCCCCCCATGCACTAGTTCCCAAACAAAACACTGGTATTCAATGGAAACTGCATGTCGACGAGAGCTTTGAGGAAAAGGTGGACTTTTTTGTTGACAAGCGCTCCTTCAGTTTCCCATCGAAGAGAGCTCCATATTCTTTCGTCTATAGCCGCTCATCTACAGTGGGTCCCCCTTTTTTTTCTTTCTGTTTCTCATCGCCGAAAGCTACATTTCTCTTGTCGATGATAGAGGAGCCCTTTCATCTCGCGAGAGTGATCAACTTGTCGACGCAGCGCTGCCTGCTAGCAGATACAGCGCTTCATCGATGCTCAGCCGACAGCTCTGACAGCAGCAGCAGCACTACCCCCACCAAATCAAGGGAACTGAAGAAAAAGAATATATCCAGGAACTCTGCGCAGCAATAACAGCACTAGCCCCCCCCCTCAAATTAAAGGGTCTGGAGAAAAAGAGCAGATGCAGGAACGTGGGCATTGGCTCTTAAAGGGACAGCATCAGCCTAAGTCTTCAGGAGAGATCCACTGCTGGGATCATGGCTTCGGACAAGCCTGCTAGGGGCAGAAAATGCCAACGCTGCAAATCCCCGCTCCTCATTACTTTTGCAGGCTTGCTTTGCCTCACATGCGAAAAGGCACCGTCTGCTCAGGGGGAGGAATCAACAGATATATCCCCTTCCATGGCTTTGGTGGATGCCTCTGACAGATCAGAGAGAGCAGTGGCCACCAGAGAGATCCAGCAAACTGTGGCCCCATCACTGGACCCAGACCTTATAGACAAGCTAAACAGGGCTTTTGCCCTAGACCCTGCATGTTTCAATTGGCAGCCTCCAGGGTCACGAGATACAAACCTCATAAAAAGGCAAAACGAAAAAGTTCTCCCTCCACATCCTCTTCTGATAAGGGGCACTTGTCGTCCTGTCACTACGAGAAAAGGAAAAAATCCTGGTACAAGTACAGAACCTCTGGGGAAGATCATCACCATTCCTTGCGCAACCGGAGGAAGAAAAGGTCTCATTCCGGAGTAGATCCAGGGGTACGCATAAGGGAAAATGTCACAAGGACCATTCTCCAGTCTCCTCAGATAACAGCTCCAAGCCTTCCAAGCTTCGGCAACTTCTCTCAAGGCAGCCACCGCAAACCTATTCTCCATCAGAGCTGCCCTATCCTGGGCCTCGGATTTAGCCTTTCAATTCGTGGAGGATACTGAAAAGTACTCCCCCATTATCCATCAGCTATAATTAATGGGACTGGCCTTGGCCTGTGCAGTAGATGTGTCGGAAGAGGCACTCGGGTGTGCTGTACTGACCATGTTCTACCAAACCTCTGCTCTCCCAAACATGTGGCTTTGGGCCTGGCAAGTGGATGCATCCTCAAAGAGCCATTTGGTGAACGCACCCTATGAAGGCAATCTCCTGTTTGGACCAGCTCTAAAGGATGCGGTACAGGAATCCAGTGAAACAGCTAAGGTGTACATGCCCCAGTACAGGGGCTGAGGCAAAGCGTGGCTCTCAGGCTCAAGACACAGTTTTCATGACAGGGGTTACAACAAGGGGCAAAACTCCCAACTTTTCTGGGAAAAGAACATGGTTCTCCCATAACCAACGTAATTTCAGAAGGGGTGGATCCGGCGGAGGTGGAAGCACCAGATACACCAGAAACGGCAACAAAAAAAATCACAGTGAGGCCATTCGAGCCCATCCTCGAGTCAGGGGCAGACTTTCAGAATTCCTCGAGGAATGGATCCAAACCACGTTGGACAGATGGGTTTTAGACATCATCAGCAAGGGTTACCTGATAGAGTTTGAGTCCAAGACCCCACTACCTCACGTGGTGCCCTCCCCATCTCAAACAACTCATCCAAAAGACAGACTATCACGGATCTTCTACGAGCGGGGGCTGTCTATCAGGTTCCCCCTGAAGAGATCAATGGGGGGGTCTACTCCCTATCTTTCATCGTGCACAAATGCACAGGAGGACACAGACCAGTCCTAGACCTCAAATTCCTGAATCACTTTGTATGCAGCAGACCATTCAGAATGGAAACTTTGTCCTCCATCATTAAGGAATTGCAGCAAGGAGATTTTCTGACATCCATCGACTTGCAAGATGCTTACCTCCATATTCCTATTCACAGCCTGCACAGGCAATATCTCCAGTTCAAGATGGGGAAGCAACACTTCCAATTCAAAACTCCCTTTCGGCCATTCCTTAGCCCCAAGAACTTTCTCGAAGGTAGTGGTAGTAGCGCACTTTCAGAACCGAGGGATCCAGCTTTTCCCTTAACTGGACGATATCCTCATTAAAGCCCCACAGCTCAACCAAGCGGTACAGGCAGTGGTGGAGGTAGTCCAATGCCTCTTGGCACATGGTTTTGTCATCAACTGGAACAAGAGTTCCCTAATCCCGAGCCAGAACTTGAACCACCTAGGGGCAGAGCGCAGGACACAGGCCAACAAGGTCTCTCCCCGAGACAAAATTCAGGGACCTGCTTAAGCTCAACAAATTTCAAACAGCCGCTCAGCTGCCGGCCCAGTCCTTTATGCAACACATCAGGACTCTAGTGTCACTGGCAGATTTGGTCCCCTGGGCTCTAGTGCACATGCGACCCATTCAAGCGCATTTGCTTAGGCTGTGGTCTTAGTCCAGACACAGCCAGCAGCAGCTCATCCCAGTTTCTCAGCAGATAAACCTCCCTCCGATGGTGGTCTCTGAGGGCAAATGCCATGAGGGGACAAAAGCTAGGCCTTCCACACCAAACATGAATCACAACAGATGCAAGCCTTGGGGTGGGGGGCCCACCTGCATCAGATGTCGGCCCAAGGCAAGTGGTCACTGATAGAATCAAGGTACAGCATAAACATCCTAGAGATGAGGGCAGTTCGCCTAGCCGTGATACACTTCCAGCAGCAAGTATGCAACCAGGATGTGTTGATTCTAACAGACAGTCGAACCATGGCCCACATCAACCATCAGGGCGGCACAAAAAGCTCAAAAATGCTTCGGGAGTCTTTCTTCTCTTTCAGTGGGCAAAATAACACCTGGCAAGTATAAGAGCCGTGTACATACCAAGACAGGAAAATGTCACAGCAGACTGGCTAAGCTGCCAAGATGTCCTTCTGGGAGAATGGGAGCGGTGGGGCAGTCCTCGGGTAGATCTGTTTGCATGCTGGCAAAACTCCAAGGCACAGCAGATCTTACTTCGAGAGGGCTCTTACAGTAGGTAATTATATATAGGACTGAAGCCGGCAGGCGTCAGGACCCACGGAAAAATTTCTAGCTAGCAGTCTCTGGCAGGGGACCTCCCCCACATCAGGTGACCGACGTCATGTGACGTCAGTATAAAGGGGCTGTTCCCCACGCCCACCCTCTAGTTCTTTCCCGCCATTAGCTCATGTAAGCGCCTCGCCGTTGAATTCAACTGCTTGTCAGTCTGTCGTCGGTAGTTCTGTCGTCTGTTTTTTCTTCGATTTACTCAAATTTTGTCTACTATTTCGGTGATATGTCATCCCCTACACCCTCCGAGCACAAAAATAAGTGAGACTCATGCGGCGCCCAACTCCCGCACAAGGATGGTCACTCCCAGTGCCTTTTCTGTCTGGGGCCAGAGCACCCCGTGGAGAAGTGCCAGCAGTGCCTGAAATTCAACACCGCCACCTGCAGACGGAGGCAGCAGTCCCTGGAGGCCCACATCCTTAAAAAGAAAATAACCTCCATGGAGAAGGAGCTGCAGAAGCTTCGCCAGGCCTCAACTTCCCACGAGGGTCACCGCAAAAAGAAAGACAAGAGGGACGAGGACTCCTCTTCCTCGGCCACCGCGACTTCAGCTGGAGTCGCCGTGCTTAAGGTAATGGCGCCCCCACCCCCAGGGGACCGCTCCAACAGCCTCCAAGACGGCATTGGCCCACCCGTCTGGCTTGCGCCCGGGCTCTTCGGGTGCCTCTGGGCTAAAGGAGGCTTCCACTCCCAGCAAGGCCGCCGCTGCTCAGCCTACTGGTGTGGTTCTGGTAAGCCAGACGTCGGCTCCTCTGATGTCCGCCTGGAGAAGGCCTCTAAGTCGCTCGACCCTTCGGGGCAGCGCATGGCCCCTAAGCCGCCCGACCAGGCCGCTTTTCCTTCGGGGCCTCCTTCGGGTGATGGTTCCGCTGAGTCGGACTATGGCTCCTCCACTGTCCGCCCAGACACTGCCGGTAAGTTGAATGTCGGCACCTCCGACGGTCGCATGGCGTCTGAGCAGACGCCGGACTCTAACGTTCTGTCTGCTGTCCCCGGCTCCCCACAGCATTCGCTGCACTCTGAGGCCCCAGCGTCTCCTCAGCTTGACCCCGGGGATTTTATTCCTCCTTCTCCAGGCGATACGGAGGAAGTAGGCATGCTCCCGTCAGGTCTTCCTCCCGCTGGGCCGGACAACCTGACGTAGGTCCCTCGGACGCCGATGCCAGGTGACATCCCTCTTCTGGATGCCGTCCCTCCGCCTGGCCTCCTGTTCCAGGCCCGCCTGCTGAGCATCCTTCCGGGCCATCTGCTCCTGCAGGCCCCCACGGGTACTGGGTATCCGACCCCGTCCTATCCGACGCTGTCATACCCAGGTCCGCAGTATCCGGCACCCCAGTACCTGACACTGGCCTATCTGACGCCACAGTACGCGGTGCCTCACTACCTGACGCCAGGTTTCCCGCCGTCAGGGTATAGATACGTGCAGTACGGATACCCTCAATATCCGTATCCCCTCCTCCTCAGCCGCCGGTGGATTTGAAAGAGACTCTGGCTTTCTGGTGGGCTGAGGCCAATGCTCAGCTCACCAGGAAGGAAGAGAGCCATCTTCCCATGCCAGTCCTAGTTCCGGACCCCCTTCGTCAGAGACGAGAGACTCCCTCCCCACCTCCAGATACCAGAGGCGAGCCCTCTGGTTCCAGAGCAGGGCAGGATACGCTTCTCCGGGGGCTTCCAAAGGGGTCCATTCTTCCCCTGTATCTAGAGGAAGAGTCTTCTCCCTCTTCATCCTCATTGGACACCTCTGATGACTCCAATGGTCGTTCCGACTAGACGACGGGTCACGATCTCCGGATAAGTCCAGGCCGAGGACTGCTCCGGAGGATCCTTCTTTTACGGAGTTGCGGCACAAAATCCAGGAAGTTCATCAGTGGCATTCCTTGGAGCCGGATCCACAGCATAAAAAACTTGCGCACCTGGATCTGCCCGAGACCGCTCCGACCCTGGTGCCACCCTGTATTGAGCCTCATGCCGACCTTGTCTCCTCTATTTTGAAACAACCGTCGGCATTAGCCCCCCTTCCTAGGAAGTCGGACAGGCTTTATCAGGCTCCCGAGGGTGTCGACTCTTTGAATTCGTACCCTTGATCCGATTCGGTCGTAATCAGCGTTGCTCATGGCCGGACGGCTAATCCCAAGCACTTAAGCTCGTCACCACCCAACAAGGAATCCTGCCTTCTGGACCAGTACGGGAAGAAGGTTTACGCTTCTTCCACTCTGGGTATTAGGGCCCTGAATTATGTTGGTAGTATGGGGGGACTACCAGAAGGCGATCCTTAGTGAGGTGGAGGCTAAATTGGACTCCCTTCCTGAGTCTCAGACGAAGCAGGAAGTGGCGGATCTAGTCCGGTCTGCACGTTCAGCCAGTCGGCACATGCTTTGTGCCACGTATGATGCAGTGGATGCTGCTGGTCGGAGCTCGGCTTTCGCCGTAGGTTTACGGCATCGTGCCTGACTCAGAGTGTCAGGTTTGGTCCCAGAGATGCAGTCTGCTATCCAGGACGTGCCCTTCAGGGGTTCTGTGCTATTCAGTGGTGATGTCAAGGGCATCATTACCAATCTTCAGGGGAAGGGTACTGCACTTAAGTCAGTCGACTCTCTGTACAAACCCCCTCAAGCTCAGTGTCATCCCTTTCGCAGACATCCTCGGCAGAAAGCGAAACCTCAGGGAATGTGGGCCAGTAAACGTCTGGCCCCTCCGGCTGCCAAGTCCCCCTGCCCAAAAAAGCAGCGGGGGCTTCAGCCATGATGCTGCCTCACACATCTTGACTCCTTTCCTCTCCCACTGCCTCTGGGCGTACCAGAGGAACCGGTAGGAGGGAGATTCTCCCTCCACCTACCGGGCTGGGAGAGGATAACCACAGACACTTGGGTGCTCCAGCTGATCACAGAAGGACACTCAGTGGAGTTTCATCGGAAACCTCTTCGAACCCCTCCCCCCGGTCATCGCACTCCCCAGAACATCATCTTCTGGTCTGGGAAGAAATCTCCTCTCTTCTGGCGAAAGAGGCAATAGAGCCGGTACCCCGCACCTTCTAGGGACGTGCTTCTATTCCCATTTCTTCCTGGTCCCGAAGAAGTCAGGAGAATGAGGCCGATTCTCGACCTCAGCTCCCTGAACTTGTTTGTGGAGTACAAAAGGTTCAGGATGCTCTCTCTGCAGAGTCTTCTGCCCCTCTTTTGGTCGGGACAGTGGCTGTGCGCTCTGGATGTGCAGGATGCTTACCTGCATATCTCTATTCGCCCTTCTCACTGCAAATACCTGCGTTTTGCTTTTCAGGAGGACCACTACCAGTTCAGGGCCCTCCCATTTGGTCTTTTCTCGGCTCCCCGAGTTTTTACCAAATGCCTTTCTGTGGTGGCGTCCTTCCTGAGTACCCAGGGAGTACAGGTTTTCCCGTAACCTGGATGTTTGGCTTCTGGCGGCCTCGTCCAGGGAGGAACTCCTGCGTTCCCTTTCCCTTACCCTATGGGTTTTTGCCTGCCTGGGTGTTACCGTCAACCAGGCCAAGTCCCATCTGATCCCGTCCCAGAGGCTACAGTTTATCGGGGTGATCCTGGACACGACCTCCGGCATGGCTTTTCTGCCACTAGACAGGGCAGCATCGATCCAGGCTCAGGTCGACCTGTTATCCAGCCGCAGGTGGGTCAGCACTAGGTCGGTCCTTCGCCTCCTCGCAGGCGGCTGCTATTCAGACAGTCCCTCGTGCTCGGCTCCACATGAGAATCTCTCACTGGACGCTTCGGTCTCATTGGGATCAGCTGGTGGACGACCTAGATCAACTAGTTCTGGTCTCCAGCCCTATGGCTCGGGACTTGCAATGGTGGGCTGTTCAGGAGAACCTTTGCCGGGGAGTTCCCTTCTGCCTTTCTTCCCCCCCTCCCAGATGCTGACAACAAACGCCTCGGGAGAAGGTTGGGGAGCCCATCTCTGGCCTCACAGGACCCAGGATTCTTGGTCCCAGCTTGAAAAATCTCTCCACATGAATGTGCTCGAGCTTCGGGCCGTGTTATATGCTCTTCAGGCTCTGCAGCTTTTCCTACTTTCCGGGCACCTGGCTGTCCAAACGGACAACATGTGTGTAGTTTGGTACATTAACAAACAGGGAGGAACTCGTTCCTACCCTCTTTGCAAGGAAGTGGTGCAGGTTTGGGATTGGGCAGTGCAGCACAACCTTCACCTCACGGCCATTCACGTCCTGGGGTTGAGAACATGTTGGCACACTGCCTCAGTCAGTCGCCTGCTCACGCGCACAAGTGGGAACTCTATCAGGGGGTAGCAGACTAAATCTTTCTACGCTGGGGAACCCCTCATGTAGACCTGTTTGCATCTCTTCTCAATGCAAAACTTCCTGCCTTCTGCTCACGGGCTCCAGGGCATGGTGTATTTTGGAGAGACGCTCTGTCTTTAGACTGGAAGGGAAGATTAGTCTATGCCTTCCCCCCGATCCCCTTGATTCCGAGGGTCTTAAAAGAAACTCAGCTCGGAAGGATCTCTTATGATTCTCGTCGCTTCTTTCTGGCCCAGGCAAGTTTGGTTCTCTCTTCTGCAACAGTATTCTGAGGAACCTGTGCTTCCTCTTCCTCTGTTGTGGAATTTGCTGACCCAGGATCAGGGGACCCTGGTCCATCCAGGCCTCAAGTCCCTTTAGTTGCATGCGTGGCTCCTGCAGACATAGCTCAAGCCCATTTCGGGGTTTTCCCCGAGTGGCTGAGATTCTGGTGGAGGCCAGGAAGCCATCCACTAGATCTAACTATGCCATGAAATGGAAAAGGTTCACTATCTGGGCTGCTTTCAAAGACTTCGAGCCGTTCTCGTGCTCTGTACGGCAGCTTCTGGATTACTTGCGACATCTCTTTGATCTGGGTCTTAGTCATTCATCTTTGAAGGTTCACATGGTGGCCATCTTGGCCTACCATGTTCCTTTTGGCGATGGAACATTTGCACAGCTTTCCTTAGAGGGGTCGTCCACTTGAGACCCCCTATTCGGGTTCCTGCCCCTCCTTGGGATCTCAATTTTATCCTTGAGAAGTTTTACTCTGCCTCCCTTCGAGCCGGCAGCCTCTGCAGACCTGAAGTTCCTCTCATGGAAGACTCTCTTCCTGGTGGCCATTACTTCTGCTCTGAGGATTTCCGCGCTCCAGGCCCTGATGTGTAAAATCACGTATTTGATGTGTCACAAGGAATGTGTGGCTCTGCGTACCAACCCTAAGTTTCTCCCCAAGGTGGTAGCGGAATCTACATTGAATCAATCCATAGAGTTGCCTGCTTTCTTTACACAACACTCCAATCAAGGGGAGTACCTCTTGCATACTCTGGATGTTCACTGGATTCTGAGATACTACACCTCCAGGACGAAGGATCTCAGAAAGTCTGATCAACTGTTTGTCTCTTTTGCTCATAAAAGAGAAGGCTATGCTGTTTCCAGCCAATGCTTGTCTAAATGGTTGGCTCATTGTATCACTTTCTGTTATGACAAGTACAACCAGACCCTGCCGGGTCAAGCCAGAGGCCACTCCACCAGATGGGTCGCTGCCTCTGCTGCTTGTTTCAAGAATGTGTCAGCGGCCGACATCTGTGTAGCCGCTACTTGGACTTCTGTCCATACCTTTACAAAACATTACAGTTTGGATATTGCCTCTCACCGTAGAGCGGGCTTCGGGTTGGCTGTTTTGCAAGGTCTGCTTTCCTAAGGCCTTC
Organism: Neoceratodus forsteri; assembly: GCA_016271365.2. Lineage (NCBI taxonomy): Eukaryota > Metazoa > Chordata > Ceratodontiformes > Ceratodontidae > Neoceratodus > Neoceratodus forsteri. The sequence goes on from CM057451.1 coordinate 768,662,416, forward strand.
ACAGCCAGAGGGTCTACTTCTGAGTAGTTTTCCTTCTCCCGTTTGCTTCTTCTTGTTACAGACTTCTTGAGACTCAGTCCTATATGTAATTACCTACTGCAAGAGCCCTCTCGAAGTAAGATAGTGCAGTTACGCAAGAACTTACCGTAACAATAGATCTTCGAGAGAGGCTCTTGCAGTAGGTAATGCCTTCCCGCCCTTCATCCCCCTAAGTTTCTTCAGCTCCCTTTCCTAGATGGGAAATATCAACTTCTCTCTCGTCTGGCCTTTTGACCTTTGGCGGGAAAGAACTGGAAGGCGGGCATGAGGGACTGCCCCTTTATACTGACGTCATATGACATTGGTCACCTGACATGGGGGCAGTTTCCCACCAGAGACTAACTAGAAATTTTTCCATGGGGTCCTGATGCCTGCCGGCTTCAGTCCTATATGTAATTACCTACTGCAAGAACCTCTCTCGAAGATCTACTGTTACGGTAAGTTCTTAGGTAACTGTACTTTCTGCTCCCTGGCCCGAGACAAGCTAGCAGTAGCTCAGGAAACCTTTTCACTAGACTGGGGTCAGTTCGGCCTCCTGTATGCTTTTTCCCTGATTCCACTGCTATCCAGGCTCTGACAGGGCAGAGATGATTCCAGTCTGCCCCAGGTGGCCTCGCTGCCCATGGTTCCCACTCCTCACTCAACTGACAAAGGGGACTGCCTTTAACCTTACAGCTTAGCCCAGATTTTGTTCATCAGGGCCCAGTTCTACACCCCAGTCTGAACAATCTGTCCCTCTCAGCTTTAAGATTGAGAGGGAAACCTTCAAGGAGTTAGGCTACACAGCTCCGGTTATTGAAATGATGGTGAATTCTCTGCGCCCCTCCTCCTCCAAGGTGTATTATAGAATCTGGAGAAAATTCTTGTTCTGGCTCCAATCCAAAGATATACCGGATCATCTAATATCGCTACCAGTACTTTAGCAATTTCTTCATGAGGGATGTGACAAAGGGCTGCAGCCAGCCACCTTAAGAGTTCAAGTTTCTGCAACAGGGGCGCTCTTGTTGGTAGACCCAGGGGACTCGCTGGGATCACACCCTCATGTCAGGAGGTTTCTAAGAGCAGCAACGTTAAAGCACCCCCCAATCAAGCCAACGGTACCACCTTGGAGACTTAATCTGGTTCTCAAGGCCCTAACCAAAGTGCCCTTTGAGCCTCTGAAGGAGGCTTCACTCATGCATCTTACAATGAAGGTGGATTTCCGGGTAGCTATTACTTCAGCCAGGAGAATCAGCGAACTGTGGGCGCTGTCTACCAAAAAGCTGTATGCTGTTTTTCTTCAGGACTCTGGTGCTCCGTACAGATCCAGGGTTTTTACCTAAGGTTATGTGTCCTTTCCATTGTAACCAAGAGCTAATCCTTCCTTCCTCACCCGAAAAATGAAAAGGAAAGAAAGTTTCATACTCTAAACCCGAGGAGAGCAATCAAAAGATATATTAAGAGAACGTAGGCTATTTGCAAAACGACAGGCTGGTTTATTTTAACTGCCGGCCAAAATGTGGGTAAAAAAGCTTCAAAAGACTCTATAGCCAGATGGATTAGATCAGCAATCACTATGGCCTATGATCAGGCTGGAGTAGCTCTACCTGGCTCAGTGAGAGCCCATTCCACCAAAGCTATGGCCACTTCATGGGCGAACTTCAGAGAATCATCCCCCACAGACTTACGCAGAGTGGCCACTTGGTCATCCATTCATACGTTTATGAAATTTTACAAACCGGATGTGATGTCTTCAGGCAGTGGTGGAACCCTAAGGGCACTTGACATTCTTTCCACCCGGGACATCTAGGGATGCACTGCTTTTGGATATCCCAGGCCTAATGAAGCCTGGAGACCAGCTTAGGAGAGAGAAATCGAAATTTGAATACCTGTAAATTTTCTTTCTCTGGCTGGTCTCTGGGCTCCGGATTCCCTCCCAGAATGTATATAGTTGGCTGGCCTCACGGCCATTTGTGCCGTAACTTTCTTGTGTTTTTGTTTCCAAGTTCTTGTAGTATTGCCACAGGGGGACTGTGTTAGGAATGACTGGAGGCAACTGGATGTGGAGGGCTTCTTGTCCCCCTGCTGCAGGGCTTTTAGTCCTGCCTACAGTTAGCATCAGGAGGTACATCCCAGTTATAATGAAGCCTGGATACCAACCATCTGAGAAAGAAAATTTACAGGTATTTAAATTTTGATTTTTCATGCAAATAAGGCATTTTGCCAGAATAGGGTCCTAAATATTTACAAACACCCTTGAAAATCTACATTGGAGGTCCCAGACTCTTCTAAAAAAAAATTGTCAAAAAACAGTGCAAGAAGAGTGGACACAGAAACGAACAAGAATGCCCTGCGGAGGACCTGCACAAATGAGGGCCTGGGCTGAAAATTGGGGGCTTAAATTTAATGTGGGGAAAAAGCCCTAGGGGCAAGGAATATGAGTTGCACTACACTACAGTTAAATCCAGAAGAAGTTTTGTGTGCATAATGGCAATAAATCCGGTGCTCAGGACGGGGCGGTTAACCCCTGCTTAGTACAAAAGTATCCACAGAAAATTGGCACTGAGAGCAAGTCTTTATAACAAAATTTTAAGACCAAAAGTCTCATTCAAAATAAGGTATGTACCTTTATTCAGTATCCGGTAAGTTTGGTGTTTGAGCAGCAAACACTCGTTACTCCAGCGCTTCAACCAGAGTCTTCATCAGGGGGTGGAGTTAGAGTGTTAGAACCCTTCTTAAGTACCTGTAGGTTAATGGTGGAGACATTGCCCCCTGTTGGTATTTGGAAAACAAAAACTTTTTATTACTAATAGCTCAGGGAGGGATTTGAACATGCTAACTAGAATTCATAAAGTAACAATTTTTTTAAAACAAATCAATGACAGTACATAAATACAAAAGCTTAGAAAATGGGTTTGAAAAATCTCAAGCTCTGATTGGCTAATAGTCCTAGCAAGGTAGGCATCTGTCAGACAACAGAGCCTGGGTATTGACCCTTACTGTGCCGCTGACTGATATATCAGTCTAGAATTCCTATAGGTCCTAATTCTTTTGGCAGCCCAAGGGTTAAAAGTGCCAGTCCCAACCATCGTGATCACCACCAGTATAACTGAGCCTATGGAACATTCAATTTAAAATAGCCACCTTTTTTTTTTTTCTCGCGCTTAGCAAGAGCTGGTCCTCCAACTATCTCCTCTCCCATTTAGTCTACCGCCACAACCCGACATTTTATTTTTCTTATCCCCGTATTCCATATGCCTGTGCCAGTTTGAGACTAACTGCCATTTTTCCCCGCTTGGTGAGCGGGACAAAACACAGACTCAGCCGCAACATGCAAATACGGCACAACCTGCCCACCACTGAAGTGCCAGTGTCCTCACCACTCACACAAACCTTTTTCATGTCTTACACCTCTCTCCTCCACTAGACGGTATTATTAAAAAAAAAAAAAATCAGCAGTTTTGCCACACACTCAAAAACATAAACACCGCTTTCATTTCCATGGACCTACATCAGACATAGTGTGGCCGCCTGCAGACACCACGGATCCTCTACCCAACTCTCCCAAATTGTTCATCTTCCCCAGGCCTCGATAGACAGGAGGTGGCAACAGGCAACTAAGAAGGGGGAGAGGTGCACAAGTGAGCGACTGCCGTCCCTTCTAGTTTTGCCCTACCTGCTGCTACTTTTCCGTTTGCATGGCTGAAAATGCTAGGCTTACTCGAGGGATTTTCCTGCCTCTTTCACACTGCTGCCTGAGAGGGAGAGACATGTACTAGTAAGTGCCTACCATCATATGTTTTTACCCTACCTGCTGCTGCCTTTTCCTTTCTTTCCATAGCTGGAAACGCTTCACGGAATGGAGGGGTTTCTCCATCTCTGTCATGCTGCTTCTCCTGCCTGGGAGAACATTTAGTAAAATGGTCGAAAAGTTATTCACCTCCATATCTCTCTCGCTCAGACACCCGGGCTCAGCGGCGAAGAACTGCCCGGTCTGCACTTCATGGAAGGCTGTAATTTGTAAATCCCAGCGAATGTTATGCTGCTCATGCAGGTAACCAGCTACACCGTGTATTTCTGTATATGGGGGTAACCATCACAATCGGCTCCCTACACCTCAAAACTAAGTTTAAAAAAAAAAAAAAAGCATTTTGATGCAGGTGGAGGAACAACTTTATTACAAAATATAAGTTTTAGCATTTAAACAAAATGTTTTCTTTTTTAAATATATATTATACAGTGGTCCCTTTTCTAAGCACAGTACCCTCCAGGGTGGGCGGTATTGGACTGTACCAGACCTTCCAGGGGCTATAAAGGCCCTCCACCTGTGGTGTCTGGCCTCATTATACCCCTGGGCAGTTTGGTATAGCCCAGTACTGCCCACCCTGTCGGGAATTATTGCTTACATGTTTTAGCGCAGGATGCAAGTTTGCAAAATCAGGGTGTCATAAACAAGAATTATACTTAAAGTAAATACATTGTTAACAGCATTTATTTGTAGTTCATAGACTGCTACCCTATTGAAATACAACAGAAAGTTCCTTTTAAGTTAATTCTAGAAAGCCGTGGCAAACCAAATATTCTAAAGGTGTATGGATAATACAAAAATGGCAAACATAGATGGTCCATTAAGGAAAGAAGGTGAATAAGGTGTTCAGGAAAGAAAAAAGAAAAGTAATCTCCCTGTAGCGTAAGACGTACCGTCTTCTGGGATGGGGGATCCACCAATCCAAATCTTTACAGGTTTCCATATTTTTGAGAGAAAACAAAAAATATATTAAAGTTTCCTATCTAGTTAGATAGAAAGCAGACTAGAAACTGAAAGCAATATTATTAAACCTATTACATACATATTTCATATACATAGCAAGATTATAGCCAATCAGGGCTCTTGGTGCGATGTTTTGTTTGGGGTTCCGAGACTGGCTCTAAAGAAAAAAGGGGGTGTCCACAGCCCAGAAGTGTGAGTTCCTGGAAAATGTCCAGGGATCCCCATTCAAATACATGGAAGCCGCTCCCCCACGCCAGCACTGCTTGTACTGTAATATTCTGTAGAGCGCTGGGGTTGCGCCCCATTAGTTTCTATTGGGGCATTTTAAACTACATTTTTTTATATTTCAGAGGGTGAATTCAAACAAATTATGGCCACTACTCAACTAACAAAGGCTTTGTTAGTTGAGCAGTGGCCGTAATTTGTTTGCGCATCTGGGAGATTGCAGAATCCATGGATCTTGGTCTCAGCAGGAGCTCTCACTGCACATAAATGTGGTCGAGATGCGTGCTGTGCTGTATGCCCTCCAGGCATTTTAGTCCTTTCTTCTCCCGGGACCACTTCTGGTCCAGTCGAACAACATGTGCGTGGTCTGGTATCTAAATAAACAGGGAGGCACTCGGTTATACCTATTGTGCAGGGAAGCGATGCTGATGAGGTATTGAGCAGTTCAGCACCAGCTCCAACTAACTGCAGTCCACGTCCCAGGTGTCCAGAATGTCCTAGCAGTCAAGGGCTCACAAGTGGGAACAGTGTCAGTCGGTGGTCGAGGATATCTTCCACCTGTGGGGTCGTCCAGATTTAGGTCCGTTTACCTCCCCATACAACGCAAAACTACCCAGTTTTTGCTCTCTCATTCCCGGGCCTGGTGTTTTTTTGGCAAGACTTGCTGTCTCTGCTGGACAGGGAGGTCCTTGTACACCTTCCTTCCCTTCCCACTCCTGCAGAGGGTTCTCCTCAAACTGCAAGTAGAAGGAGCTCAGATGATCCTCATTGCTCCATATTGGCCTTGCCAAATATGGTTCCCTCTACTCCAGCAGTTAGCGGTGGAGCATCTGGTTCCTCTTCCCCTCTGCCAGGCCCTTTTGACCAAGGATCAGGGCAGGCTGGTCCATCTGGACTTCAAGTCCCTTCACCTTCATGCGTGGCTCCTTGAGACATAGCTGTCTCTCACTTTGGAGTCTCCTAGAGTCACTGAAGTCCTTGTAGAGGTCAAAAAGCCATCTAAAAGAACCACCTACGCGATGAAGTGGAAGAGATTTTCCATTTGGGCAGCTTCCAAGGGTTGGGACCCTGTTTTGTGCCCGGTTCCTCAGGTCTTAGAGTACCTGTTCCATCTCGCCGACCTGGGACTCGGTTATTCTTTTTTGAAGGTTCATCTATCTGCCATATCCACCTACCACACTCCGATGGAAGGCAAAACTTTGGCTCAGTTGGAGGTTTTCTGTACTTTTGTGAAGGGAATACACCCCCTAGAGGGAAGACCATATTTAACCAAAGCCCTCGGGCTAAATAGCGACTTGCTGGACCCAAAACTAGTCCTCCGCACCTTAGACTCCATTATCTCCCCGCTTACTGATATCTAAACTGGTCCCTCTGTCATGGACAGTTCCGTTCACGCTGGAAAGCAGCTGTCATCACCCCAGTGTTTAAAAAGTGGGGACTGAGATCAACTTTCGGACTATCTCACTATATACGACCTTCTCTGCCCCGAACAGCATGGTTTCAGGAAGGGCCACAGCACTAAAATTGCTGTTCTTGAATACACCACTTTCATAAACAAAGCCCTTGATCGAGGGCACCTAGTTGGATCTGCCTATATTGACTTAACCAAGGCATTCGACTCTGTCAGCCACACACTCCTAATCCTATCGCTGCAGTGCATGGGACATTCCTTGGACGTTACCGCGTGGTTTTAAAGCTACCTCAGTGACAGAACCTAGAGGGTCAAGTTAAACTCCACACTCTCGGCCAGTAAACCGGTACTTTCAGGAGTTCCCCAAGGCTCAATAATAGGCCCCCTTCTGTTTAGCATGTACTTGAATACTCTCCCAATGGTCTGCTCAGGACAAATGCTTCTGTACGCTGATGACGCGGTTTTATTTGACAGCCACTCGGACCCCCACTCCCTTCAGTCTTCCCTACAATGCTCCTTTTCTGAAGCCGAGGCCTGGTTTTCAGAGCACCTTTTTGTCCTGAATTACAAAAAGACCAAGACCAAGGCCATGCTTTTCACCCACAGACAAAATAAGCTTAAAAATGTTCCCCTCACCATCATTAATGTCCAGGGCTCCCACCTTGACCTTGTGCCCACCTTTAAATACCTGGGCATCACCCTCGACTCCTCTCTTACGTACCGTTATCACATCAATCTGCTCAGCTCAGCTATCAATTCCAGACTAGGTCTCCTATATAAGCACAGGGGTTGTCTGCCTCTTGACGCCCTAGGTCTTGCCGAGACATCATTGGTGCTCTCCCTTATTGACTACGGGACTGTTATCTATGGCATGGCTGACCCCACTGCCATGCATCGAATCATGATCTCCCTAAATAAAGCCTGCCGGTTAGTCACTGGATGCAACCGTTGGACACACACCTATGAGCTCTATAGACGCACCAACTGGCTTAACTTTGAAGGCAGACTCTGATGCCAGACCTGTTTCCTTGTTAGGAAACCCCTCCCCCAGATCACCACCACCTTATTCTGCCCTTCACTTAGCCATGGTCTGCATGGAGCTCCTTGCTAGCCCCCCCTCTCTGTGCCAACGCTCCTTTTACTACAGGGCCCCCCTCTGGTTGAATGAAATGCCATTGGCCATCACCCTGAAACAGCGACTAGGCCCGTTTAAAACCCTATTCCGTGCTGAATCCTCTCCCACTCCCAACTGTGACTGTACTTAGTCCTTCTTCCTCTTGCCTGTGACTGTAACCTTTTGATTTCTGTATATTGTTATTGTACATGCTGGACTTATAATGATTTGACATGGGTTGGTCCATTCCACCCTTGAACTGTAACTTGTCTTCACTATATGCCTCTTATTGTATATCCTATTTCTAAACTTGCAATGTATGTATTCTGGTGTGTTCTCTGTATATTTATTATTGTATACCTTGTCAATTCTTGTAATGTATGTATATCTGACGTGGAGCCTTTGCAAAGGAGTCCTTGACTCAAAGGTTGTAATTCAGATTCCTTCAATAAATAAATAAATATGAAACCCCCGGTCAGGAACCCTGTTCCCCTGTGGGATCTGAACTTTATCCTTGAAAAGTTCACTCTTGTCTCCCTTTGAACCAGCTGCGAATTGCGCTGTCTGTCTTGGAAAGCGCTGTTTTTAGTTGCTTGAAGGATTTCTGAGCATCGGGCTCTCATGTGTAAAGAGCCTTATTTGATTTTCCACAGAGACTGGGGGCTCTGTGTCCAAATCCTAAGTTCCTACCAAAGGTTGTTTCTGAATTTACTTTGAATCAGAGTATTCACTTGCCAGTGTATTACCCTGGCAGTATAGCGTAGTGGTTTAAGGCTCTGAGCTACAAATCTGGAGACCTGGGTTTGAATTCCACAATCCCCACTTGCATACTATGTGACCTTGAGCAAGTCACTTAACTTCCCTGTTCTCCCATGTCACACCTGTAGACAAGCTTTCAGCTTAGTATGCTACTCCTGGTTAAACAATTGGAAAAAAAAAAACACTCTAATCAAGGGGAGGCAGTTCTGCACGCTTTGGATGGGCACAGAATTTTGCTTTACTACACTAATTGGATCAAATCAGTCTGCAAAGCGAATCAGCTTTTTGTTTCCTTTGCGCCCAGAAGGAAGGGCGCAGCTGTTACTAAACAGTGTTTATCTAAATGATTAGCAAACTGTATTCTGTTTTACTATCAGAAGTACAACAAACCCTTTTTGGGGAAGTTAAAGGGCATTCAACCAGAGGCATGGCTGCTTCTGTTGCTTTTTTGTGAAATGTTTCTGCTGCCGACATTTGCGCAGCAGTCACTTGGAGCTCTGTCCACACATTCATGAAGTATTACAGTCTGGACATTGCCTCTAGGCTCAAGGCTGGCTGTGGACTAGCTGTCCTTCAAGGCCTTCTGTCTTAATTCCTGCCTACTGCAGACCTTTCCTGCTTTCTGTGTTCAGTCTCTGTTTGACTCGCACTGCTTGGGACTCTGTCCTTATGGTTATTGTGTACTGTAAGAGCCCTCTCTGAGTAGTACAGTTAAGTAAGAACTTATGTAACCCCCAGGTGGTGCTATCCCAAGGGCTACTACCCCTGCCTGCTTGACTACTGACAGGTTGAGGGGCCTAGGTTCTATGGTGGGTGCCTCCACCCAGAGGTCAGGGTTTGTAGTGGTTAGACTAGCTTGGTCACAGCCCTGTGGGACACTGAGACTCCCTTTTATTCCCTCTAGTGGCTCACACAATGCACAGAAGTTACAGTCCCAATACCCCACATGTACACACTGTTCAATCATAAAGTACCACTTACCCTCGAGACTGATTCTGGGGAACCCCTGTAAAAAAATAAGGTTAATCGACATACACTAACCAGTACAATGCTTGATATGTAGGTACTGACACTTCAGACAGTTTGAAGTTTAACAACATCAAATCTGGTTTATTTAGGGGGAATAAAACATGAGAGAGGGCGATCAGGTTATTTGGCAGAATTAAATCACAGTACTGTGCTCACATACAGGGTCTAAAAGTCACCTGTGGAGTACCGGGGGCTAGCCAGGTCTGTTGCCCTGGGTTGGCGGCAGGTGCAGATGGACAGGGCCCTGTAGAGGAAAATATATGCACAACACCCAGTTGTAATCTGGAGCCAAATGGCTCAGTCTATGAAGAAGTGAAACAAAAATAATTAGATGACACACTTGTAATTGAAAACAGGCTGCAGGGGCATACCCTGATTTGTACTCGCAATACCCAAGCTGAGAACCGGATGGTGGAATTTCTTCTGGGTTGCCAGAACAACAGGGCATGGAGGCAAGGTCCTTGTGACTGGAACCCACTGCAGTAGATAGCAAACGGATTTAGTCCACGACAAGCTGGGGTTTGCTTCCAGCTTCAACACACAACACGGGATTGGAAATAGCGATTCCCCACAAGCACTACGCACATTCATATGTAAAAGGAAAGTACTGTACCAGGCAGGCTGCTCCTAGATCCCGATCGCAATTACTGCAAAATACCCGGGAGCACGCACAGCAGCTTCAGTTCTTGACAGACCGAACGCGATTCAGCAATTTCTCCAGTCTTCTACAGGGTGAGCCTGGTTTCCACACTTCTGGTGCTTCTTTCTCCTCACAACTCTGATTCAGTCCAAACTGGCACTCACAAAGGCTGCGGACCGAAACTCAGGGCTTCACATGCGCTTCCCTCGCGAAACTATGCACTGCAGAAGCACAAAGCTCCTTCTCCCTTCACTGTCACAACTGATCTGATCTTTCCAGTCACAGAGCAGGGCATTTCCTTTAGCTCCACACCATTCTGTTGGCTGGTTCGGCTGTCACTCACAATGAGGCTCCCTCTGTTGGTGAAAAAAGGCACCAAGGTCAAAACTACATTTCCCAGAGTCACTGCCCATACAGTCCCCTTGTGGTTGGCTCAGAATTGAGAGTCCAAGTTCCGATTGGTCCACAGGCTCCATTTTAAGGGACCCTTCCCCATTGATTGGTCCATTTCAGCAGTTCAGGACCAAAATGAAAGAGCTACACTGAAACAGTTCGTGCTGAAATGAAGACAGGGTAGACAAACTATATTTTCTCAGTCACTCCAAATGATTTCTGGCAAATAGTTACATCTCTCAACAAGGCTCCCTCTGCACATGTAGCGACAGCAGAAATTGAGCGAATTGACAGCAGCTCGGGCGGGATTCAAGCATTAAATACACAGTCCTCCCCATGCAAACTAATTAAGTCTGCAAGCAGACAGCTCTTAAAGAGACAGTACGTGGAGGCTCAAATAGCACTCACTTGGAACCACATTTAAACAGCTTAAACACCGAACACCGCCTAGACTTGGAGCATTCAGGCAAGCTCCTGGAAGACTTTTGGGAACGCCCATTTGCAGGAGGGTTACACCTACCATAGCAGTAGATCTTTGAGAGAGGCTCTTGCAGTAGGGTTTTCCTTCCCTCTTTCCCCCTGCTGCTGCTGCTTCTTTTCTGCTCAGCCTTTTCTAGTGGCTCCAGGAGCCTTCTCCTTCTACTGTCAGACCTTTTCACAGGTCTCCATTGAGAGAACTGGAGGTGGTCTTGGGGACCGCCCACTATATACCGTTGGGTGGGTGGACCCCCGCCAGACACTGCTAGCTAAGTTTTCTGTGTGGTCCTAGCACCTGGCTGCTCAGTCCTTATGGTTATTGCGTACTGCAAGATCCTCTCTCGAAGAGCTACTGTTGCGGTAAGTTCTTACGTAACTGTACTTTTTTCTGAATCCTTTAGTTTAAACATTCAAATATTCATCTATAAACAATACAAGGTCTAGAAAATGAGTATTGTTCCTATCAGCAGGTATGTGAACCTCGGATTCCTATCATTGTTGTTGTTTAGCCATTCAGTGAATGCTCTGACTTCATCCTCTGTCCCTTCCCAGATGCACAAAATGTTTTCAATAAAGTGACTCCATTTCTTAATGTGTTAACGATATCTGATAATACATTATCTTTCTCCCACTGCCCAAGGAAGATGTTGGCATAACTGGGGGCCATCGCTGCCCCATCACAGTGCCTTGAAGTTGTAAATAGTACTCGTTGTTAAAGTCAAAGAAATAATGTGAAAGTACAAATCCGAGTGCTTCCACAATAAATTCAGTGGGGAAGATGTTGCCAAGGGGGGATGGTCCTGTAGCATGTCTTTGCAGCTTGGATGCCCAGATCATGAGGAATACAGGTATTTAAAGATTCCACATCTATGGTCACCCAGAGTGTTAGTTCAGTTCAGATTTGTAGTTCTGGTATTTATCTGACACGTCCATGATATCCTTAAGGTGAGATGGGATGTTTGCCATACAGTTCTTTTGGAGGCAGTATAGCACAGTGGTTTAAGGCTCTGTGCTGCACATCTGGTGACATACAGCAGACCAGACCTGGGTTTGAATCTCACAGCTTCCACTTATATACTGTGTGACCCTGAGCAAGTTAGTTAACTTCCCTGGGCTCCCAGGTCGCTCCTGTAAAAAAAACTTTCAGCTTAGTGTGCTACTCCTGGTTAAACAACTAAAAAAAAAAAAAAAGTCCAACAATCTGTTGAGATTCTCTGTCATAGAACCCTGCCCGGATACGATGGGGCGGCCAGAGGGTTTGTCCAGACTTTTATGAACTTTAGGGAGGGCATAGAAAGTAGGGGTCACGGGGATATCAATCCATATATACTTAAATTGTTAAGTAATGTAATTGTTACTCTTTCCCCATTCTTACTTTTACAGTAAGTCCTTCCTGAACCTCTCTGTTGGGATTCCCTGCAATCTAAGGTAATTCAGGGGGTTACTTATTAACTCCTCTATATATCTGATGTAATCATCCTCATCCATTATAACAATATTGCCCCCTTTGTCAGCACTTTTTTTTTTTTTTTAATTTGTAATTTAGAGTTTTCTCCACGATCCCAGTCTCCGTGGTCATGCGTGCATGTGGAGGCGCACACGCATGCCGTGTACCGGCTCTGCCTCTTCCGCCCCACCCCTGGCTGTCGCCAGGCTCCCCGTTGCCTGAACTGCCATCCGTCCTCCACCAGGTGGCAGCCAGGGGCCGGGGAAACCGCTCATCCCTCCCCGGGAGAGGGGAGCCACTTCGCGGCAGCTCAGTCCTACTCCTCGCCCTCCCACCAACCCCTGACAACCCAGGCTCATTCCTGAACCCAGGTCGCCGGTGTAGCATGAGGTGTGGCATCCAGCGCCACTAGGCCGGCTTTTGTTCGCACTTTTTATAACCACATTTTTAGGATTTGTTACATCTTTCTTCAAGAGGGTTCCTGCAGTAGGTCTTCACATATTGGACTGCGCCCCCTGGCATCAGGTTCCAATGGCAAACTTGTAGATAGCAACCATCAGCGGGGACCACCCCTGGCGTCCAGGTGGCGTGGCGTCAGCCCAACTATAAAGGGGTGGTTCAGCGCCCGCCCTCCGGTTCTTTCCCACATTAAGCTTCCAGTGCGTTTAGGTACGGTAGAACAGCGATCAAGCATACGTTAGTCGAAGTTTTCTTCGCCTCAAAAACACTTTCTTTAAAAAGTTTTCGATGATTGATGTCTTCTAGACCAAAGAAGAAGTGCTCAAAGTGCAGAGCCCAAATCCCGCACGGGGACGACCATTACCACTGCCTCTTGTTGCCTAGGTTCAAGCACAACACGAGGCGCCCATTGCCAGGCCTTCAACCAGGCAACTCGGACCATCATAGCGACCCTCTAAGCCCCCTTCTAACCCGGCGACTGGCGTTGATGGAAAAGGAACTCCAGGAATTGAGGAAAGGTCATTTGCTGACCCGAGAAGAAGAAGAGTAGGAGAAGCGCCAGGACAGGAGTCCGTCGCCATGCGGGAGGCCTCCCAAAACCGTGAGTACTCCTTCTGGTACCCTGTCTGCCTCTTTGGGCTGGGCACCTTCTCCCCTTCCTGCCGAGGTGAGCGGGCAGCCGGGGGTTGCCTCTCTGCAGGTTTCAGTAAAGTCATCTATCTGCTTAGCCGATAAGCCACTCCTGGACCCCGTCAAAGGGCGTACGGCTCCAGCCGGTCAGTCTAGCGGCGGTCTCCCAACCTTCGCTAGCTTGGTGCGGTCCGATCAGTTGGACGACGGCTCCTCCATCGCCCACCCAGACACTTCCACTCTCCCGTCAGGCTCCAGCTTGGCCCCCGACATCGGCCGGTGTGAGCGGCAGAGTGACTCGTCGTCCCACTGGGTTCTTCGCCCCAGGGATGCACCACCCGATCCTGAGTTTCCTCTTCCAGCAGGATCGCAAATAGACCTTACGTTGGGGTTCTTCCCGGAATTTTCCCCTCGCCAGGTCTATCGCCGCCCCCTGGACAAGAGTCTGTCGCCGGCTGGGGATCTATCCATGGCGCCTCCTCTCTCGGGACCTTTGGGGACTCTCCCAGATCCCACGCCACCTAGTGGCACTCTGGCACCTCCCCCGATAGGATCAGATCCTTCAGGCGGGTTCCCGGGTCCTGAACCCCTTGTCCCTCCACCGGGTGGCCCACCGTCGGCTGCACAGTACCCGACGCCAGGCCATGTGCCCCCGACACCGGGATACCCTGGGTACTCCTATTATACTCAAGCACTGCTGGGCTTTCAGTACCCCTCATGGTAATACCCTCAGTACCCAGGCTACGTGGGTTTTTGGCCGCCTCCTCTGCCACCACCGGTGCCTGACTGCGAGTCGGCCCCCCAATGGTGGCAGGATGCCAGAACTCAGCTCCTCATGGAGATCAGGCAGTCTGTGGGAGATATCCCCCTACCCAAGGCCTCCCTCTCCACCGCCTCCATCTGAAAGAGCATTGGGTGCTCTAATAGTGGGATCTGCTGGGGTGGATCCTTCCGTCTTCAGTGGTTCTGAGCCCTCCGACACGGAGTCTGATTCCGAGCCTTCAGATCCCAGATCTCCCATTGAGGTCCCTCCTAAGGAGTCCCCAAAATCTCCTCCAGAGGACCCTTCTTCAGAGACTTCTTGCGCACAATCCAGGCAGCTGGAGGCTGGCCTTCGAAAGAGGTGGATCCACAGCGCAAGACTGGCGGAGCACCTGGATTTAACTACTTCTGATCCCATCCCCATTCCTCCATGGATGGGCCCTCATGAGGATCTGGTGACCACGGTATTTCAACAGCCATCCTCCATCCCAGCAGTCTCGCGAAAGGCAGATCATACTTATTATCCCCTGGAAGCGATTCTGCATCTCACCACCCATCGAAAGGCTGACTCTACGGTGATCACGGCCGCTTACAACCGGTCAACTCAACCAAAACTCCTGAGCTCCTTGCCTCCAGACAAGGACTCTCGTCAGTTGGACCAGTTTGGCCGAAAGATTTTCTCTTCTTCTTCTTGCGCCATTCGGTCTCTCAACTGTGTCTCCCACATGGTTGCTTTCCAGAAGGCGTCTCTTTCAGACCTGGAAAGGGACCTCCTGGTTGTCCAGGACGAAACCCTTAGGAAAAAGCTTCTGGACAAGGTCAGGATGGGAAAGTCCTCTTGCTGTCATGCATTGCAAGCAATGTATCAGTGGACTCAGTGGCTAGAGCGGCAGCCACTGGCATCCGCCTCCGCCACCTTTCCTGGCTACGGATAGCAGGCCTGGCACAAGACGTACAGTCTTCCCTTTTGGACACCCCCTTTTAGGGGTTCCATCCTCTTTGGCGGAGATGCCAAAGACATTATCACAGGGCTGCAGGAGAGCAGACGCTCCTTAAGGGATGTACGCTTTATGTACCGGATGGGACAGAAGAAGCAACCTTTTCACCGCCAAAGAAGGTGGAACAAGAACCAGGGTAAGCATCAGGGAAAAAGACGTGCCCCTGGTTCAGGAACACACCCCCCAGGCCAGGTTCCCCAAGCCGGCCTCTGGGGTAAAAGCTCCCCTCGGCATCCTGACTCCTTCCCCTCCTTCTGCTCCCTCCATTAAGTCAGGAGGAACCGGTCGGAGGGAGGTTCGGCCTCCACCTAGAGGGATGGAGGTTACTCACCGCAGAATCTTGGGTGCTACAGCTCATCCAGCGGGACCACTCGATAGAGTTCTCAGAGATCCCAGGCCCCTCTTCTGCCGGGACGGTCTTTCTATCCCAGGGATCAGGTCCCCATTGTCTCTCAAGAGATCCAGTCCCTTCTGCTAAAGAAGGCCATAGAACCCGTCCCTCGAAACCAGATATGAAGATGATTTTACTCCCACTTCTTCCTAGTCCCAAAGAAAACGTGCGATCTGAGACCGGTCCTGGACCTCAGCATGCTAAACCTCTTTGTTGAGTACTAGACGTTTTGCATGTTGACTCTTCAGTGGCTCCTCCCCCTGCTCCATCCAAACTCTTGGCTGTGCGCCCTGGATATGCAGGATGCCTACCTGCACATCCCCATCCTCCCAGCCCACCACCGCTTTCTCCGTTTTGTTTTTATGGAGAACCATTTTCAGTTCCAAGCGCTCCCATTTGGCGTTTCCTTGGCCCCTTAGGTTTTCAGAGCCCATCCGGGGGTTCACAGGACATGGGGTCTTGGTCCGACCAGGAGCTTATGCTCCATATCAACGTTCTGGAAACCAGGGCGGTTCTTTACGTCCTCCAGGCATTCCAGTCTCTCTTGTTACCAGGACTACTTCTGGTCCAGACAGACATGTCCACCGCACGGTACATCAACAAACAGGGAGGAACTCGCTCGTACCCTCTCTGCAGAGAAGCAATGAGGGTCTGGTACTGGGCAATTCAGCACAGCCTTTTCCTGACAGCAGTCCACGTTCCAGGTGTAAGCAACATCCTCGTGGACAGTCTGTCGATCAGTAGCCAGGGCTCACGAGTGGGAACTAAAGTCAGAGGTGGTCGAAGAACTCTTTCTTCGATGGGGGTCGACCAGAGATGGATCTGTTCGCCCCCCCCCCATTCAATACAGAAGTACCCAGCTTCTGCCTGCTCGTTCCCAGGCATGGTGCTTTTTGGTGAGACACACTCTCTCTCTCTCTCTCTCCTGGACAGGGAGGTTTCTCTACACCTTCCCTCCCTTTCCGCTTGTTCAGAAGGTTCTGGTGAAACTTCAACAGGAAGGAGCGCATGTGATCCTCATTGCTCCTCTTTGGCCACCCCAGATTTGGTATCTTCTGGTCCCCTTGCCTTTTTCACACAACCTTCTGTCTCAGGAGCAGGGAACCCTGGTACACCCAAGCCTTCAGTCTCTCCACCTTCATGCGTGGCACATGTGGACATAGTGGTTTCCTGCTACGGTGTCTCCTCGCAGGTGGCACATATCTTGGTAGAAGCCAGAAAACCCTCTACTAGATCCACTTATGCCATGAAGTGGAAAATATTTTTGATCTGGTCCCTAGCAAGGAGCTGGGATCCCTTTTCGTGCTCGGCAGCCCAGGTATTAGAGTACCTCGCACATTTGTCTGAGACTGGCCTTAGCTACTCCTCCATTAAGGTCCATCTCTCTGCGGTGTCGGCCTACCACCTCCTGGTGGAGGGCAAAACCTTGGCTCAGCTGGAGGTTGCCAAAACGTTTCTGAAAGGCATCCTTCACTTGCAACCTCTGATCCAGAATCCCTGTCCACCCTGTGACCTGAATTTCATGCTTGAGAAGCTGACCTTACCTCCGTTTGAACCAGTTTCCACTTGCGACTTATGCTTCCTTTCCTGGAAGACTTTATTTTTAGTTGCAGTCACTTCCGCTAGAAGGGTCTCTGAGCTTCAAGCTTTTGTCTGTAAGGAACCCTATTTAATTTTTCATAGGGACAGAGTAGTCCTTTGTACTAACCCTTCATTTCTTCCCAAAGTGGTCTCAGAAACCACTCTGAATCAGATCGTGGAATTGCCAGTATACTATCCCCAGCATTCCAACAGGGGGAATACTGGCTGCACACCTTGGATGTGCACCGAATTCTGAGGTACTACACAAACCGGACTAAAGAGTTTCATAAATCCAACCAACTCTTTGTAGCCTTTGCTCCCCAGTGCCAGGGCAAAGCTATTTCAAAACAGACCATTTCTAGATGGTTGGCCAACTGCATCCATTTTACTTACAAGAAATATGGGAAGTCCCTTCCGGGGGCAGTTAAAGGTCACTCCACTAGGAGTGTTGCAACTTCTGCTGCCTTTTTCAAGAATGTGTCTACCGCAGAGATCTGTGCAGCGGCCACGTGGTCGTCTGTTCACACCTTCACTAAGCATTACAGTCTGGACATTGCCTCTAGGCGCAGGACTGGCTTTGGTCTTGCAGTTTTGCAAGACCCTCTGTCATGATTTTCTGTGGCGACTTCTCCTCCTCCCGGATGTACCTCCGTATTATTTATTTTGGGACTGCTTGGTATTCAGTCCTATATGTGAAGACCTACTGCAGGAACCCTCTTGAAGTAAAATATTGCAGTTACGTAAGAATTTACCGTAACAGTAGATCTTCGAGAGAGGCTCCTGCAGTAGGTCTAGTTTCCCACTCACCTTCCCCCAGCTCCTGGAAGGTTTTCCTTTATTTTTCATCCTGCTTAGTCCTTGGGTCTAGCGAGGAAGCAGGGTCCTAGGAGTCTTTACTCCTGTTTTCTTCTTACCTTTCTATAGTTCTCCGGTGGAAAAGAACTGGAGGGTGGGCACGGGACCGCCCCTTTTATAGTCTGGGGCGGTCCCCACTGATGATTGCTATCTATAAGTTTGGCGTTATAACCTGACGCCAGGGGGGGCAGTCCGATATGTGAAGACCTACTGCAGGAACCTCTCTCGAAGATCTACTGTTACGGTAAGTTCTTATGTAACTGTAATTTCTTTAATGGCCTTCCTTTTTGTATAAGATAGATTATTATAAGAACTGGTCGATGAATCTGTAAGTGTCTTTTCTGTTTCTCTTAACACTATGTTTTCATAACTTTTAATGAGGGGGTTCATTGCATTGGGGGCAAAAATTCGGTTAAGGTGTAAAAATAACCTGCCATAATTGTTTTTGGAGAGGGTTCAGAGAATAGCAACCAAGATGGTGCAGGGTATTAGGGAAAGTCTTACAAGCAGACGTGCAAGGAGCTGGAGCTGGATCTGTACATGCTAGAGACATGGGAAAGGGGAGACATGATTCAAACTTTTAAATATGTAAAGGGGCTCAATAAAGTGGGAGAAGAGGGTTTACTTAAGAGGAAGGAGGGGGTCAAAACTAGAGGGCACAGCTTCAGACTGCAAGGAAGATGATACGGGGCAATGTGAGAGGGCGTTTCTACATGGAGAGGGTGGTGGAGCCCTGGAACAGACTACCAGACGGAGTGGTGGGGGCTAAATCGGTGGAAGAATTCAAGAGGACATGGGACAAGCATATGGGGTTGCATATTGGAAGTGGGGCTGGCAGGGAGGGAAAGGTGTGGGGGGAAGGGGGCAGACTAAATGGGCCGGTATGGTCCTTTTCTGATGTCAAACTTATACGATTCTATGATATTTATTTTAGATTTTTGATAATCATAAATGGATGTATCCTCTCTGGTGTTACCAAATGAACCCTGCCCTCTATTGCTGTTAACATTGTGAATTTTATCAAAAAGTGATTTCAAAATGGCAAAATCTGTGGGGTCTGTGGAGGACAAGTTAGTGATATCAGTTTTGTAGTTATTATTACTTTGATTTAATTCAGATTCACTTAGATTAACAAATAACTCAATCATGTTCAAGTCCCCGCTCTCATTCCCCTCCCCCAAAGTGACAAGATTATACTAACATACTAACATACTATTTGCCAGCAGATTAGGCCTTACGGTCTATCGAGTCTGCTCGAACTTTAGATCCTTAGTTGGGTGCCGAGACCCTCCCATCCCTTGTGCTCCAGAAACCAGTATCATCCATCCCCACCCCCCTGGGACAGGACATCATCTGATACATCCACTTTCTGTGTCTGTCCCATCCTCTCTTGAAGCCCTCCACTGTGGATCTCTGAACTAGCTCACCAGGCAGTGCATTCCAAGGGTCCACCACCCGCTCAGTGAAAAACCTCCTCCTCTTTTCCCCCCTTACCCTTCCACCTTCCAACTTCAAACCATGCCCTCTGGTGATGCCTCCCTGCTTTAGTCTAAAGATCCCCTCCATGTTTACCCTATGTATTCCCTTGAGGTACTTGAAGACCTCAATCATGTCCCCTGTCTCTCTCCTCCAGTGAAAACAGGCAGAGCTCCTTAAGTCTGTCCTCATACGTCAAATCCCCTAGCCCTCGTATCATCTTTGTTGCCCTCCTCTGTACCCTCTCTAGGAGCTGTATGTCCCTCTTTAAGTGTGGTCTCCAGTACTGTACACAGTACTCAAGGTGTGGTCTAACCAGTCCATTGTACAGCGCAGAATCACTTCCTTGCTTCTAGGGTGATCCCCCTGATGCATCCCAACATCCTGTTTGCCTTGCTAGCCGCTCTCCTGCACTGCTCAGAGTTATTCATACATGCATCCACCATGACCCCTAGGTCTTTTTCCCCTATTGAGGCCTCCAGCGCCTCCCCTCCCAGGGTGTACCTGTGTTTAGGGTTTCCCCGACCAAGATGCAACACCTTGCACTTGGTGATATTGAAATTTAATTTCCATGTGTGAGCCCAGCTTTCCAGGGTGTCCAGGTCCCCTTGCAGGGCCAACCTCCCCTCTTCTCCCTCAACTACTGCTCCCATCTTGGAGTCATCCATGAAGAGACTCATTTCACACCCTATACCCTCCCTGATGTCCGATATGTATGCATTAAACAGGATCGGACCCAGGACCGAGCCCTGCGGTACCCCACTACCAACCTCTCTAGGGTTCGAGAGCTCCCCACAGACCACTACTCTCTGGGTGCGTCCAGCTAGCCAGTTTTCAATCCATCCGACCATCAAGGGCCTACTCCTAACCCCATCAGTTTCTCCACCAGACCATTGTGGGGACAGAGTCAAGCATCTGCTGAAGTCCAAGAATAATACATCCACAGGCTTACCCCTGTCCAGTTCTGATGTTACCCATTCATAGAACTCCACAAGGTTGGTTTGACATGATCTACCTGGCACAAACCCATGTTGCCGACTATCCAGACCTCCACCTCCTCCAAGTACACCCCCAATCGTTCCTTTAGTATACTCTCCATTAATTTTCCCACCACCGAGGTCAAACTGATGGGTCTATAGTTACCTGGTACTTCCCTCGACCCCCCTTTATGGATTGGTACCACATGTGCCTCTCGCCAATCCCTAGGTACCCTCCCTGTCTCAAGTGACCTGCTGAAAAGCTCCATGAGGTGCAGCCAATTAATGCCAATTCCCATAGTACTCTCAGATGAATGCCATCCGCCAGGAGATTTGTCTTTCTTTAGGGCCTTGAGGGCTAACCACACCTTTGGCGGAGATAGCATCATCCGTCCCCTCCACCTTACTGGCCTTTTTATCCTTACCCAGATGTGACACCCTGGGTACCTCTCTCTCCTCTTGCTCCATTTTGTTGCTCCCTGATCCCACTTACTGATGTTTCTATCCCTTAGTGCCTTGCTTTATAGATATCCCATCCCCTCCCTAGTGAACACAGAGGCAAGTACTTGTTAAATACCTCTGCCTGGTCCCTCGCTTCTTCCACCCACCCTCCTTCTGATCTCAATCTGCTGAGATGGCCCTTAGTTTTTCTCCGCTCCCCAATGTACCGGAAGAACCCCTTTTCCCCTCCATGTATCCCCTGTGCCAGCCGCTGCTCTTTACTGGACTTTGCTCCCCTCACCATCACGGGTGACTTTTCTAGATGCAAGCTGGTACATTTCCTTATCCCTATCCCCTCTTGTTGTTTTATATTTTTTGTAGGCCGCCTTCTTTTCTCTGACTGCTACCTGTACCTCACTGGACCACCAGCATGGTTTATGTGACCTTGCTCCCTTACGTTTCAACTTAGTGCAGATCCTGACTGCCTCATGAAGTCCCCGTTTTATGACCTCCCATCTCCTTTCCACACTTGTCATTGAGGTAATCCCCATCAAGTGATCCTTGAGAATATTTCCCATGCCCATGAAGTCTGCCCTCCTGAAGTCCACTGCCAGTGTCCTAGATCTCTCCCCCCCGCCCCCATGCTTAGTTGAAACCAGACAGTATTGTGGTCGCTCCCAGTCAGGGGGTCTTGTACAACCATGTCCCTTACCAGATCCCCATCTGCCAGAACCACATCCAGGACATGCCCCTCCCTTGTGGGCTCCATCACATGCTGTGTTGAAAACATCCTGGAAGCCATCCAGCAGCCTCTGCTCCTTGGCCACCTTAGAGGACATGGTTTCCCAGTTTGTACCTGGCATATTAAGGTCCCCCATCAACACCACTCCTTCCCCTTTTGGTCCACACTGGGCAATGATGTTGTCCAGCAAACCATCCTCTAGAACCTCACTCATCCCGGGGGGCCTATATGCTACACCCAGCTTGACCTTATTTCCTGCTGAGGATCGTAAAGTGACCCATAAGGCCTCCACGTTTCCTTCTGCCTCTTCTACCCTAGCAATTTCTATGTCATCTCTAATGAACATAGCCACTTCACCCCCTCTGCCCTCCTTTCTATCCTTCCTGAGCATAGTGTACCCCCGTACGTTTAGGTCCCAGTCATGGTTTTTGTTGGCCCACGTTTCCGTGACTGCCGCCACATCCAACTTCCCCTCGAACAGCATGGCCTGGAACTCTGGCAACTTGTTTCCCAAGCTCCTGGCATTTACTAACACCAACCCCAACCCCTTATCCCTGATTCTCTTTGTCGAACCCCACCCAGATTCCTTATACTTCCATCCTCCCTCTGCTCCTCCTGAAACCTCCATCCCCAATCTGTTTACCCCTTCCCCTTGGGCGTGAAGGCTACTCCCCTCATCTGGAGGGCTTCTGGTCAGCCCCTCCTTATCCCTCCCCCCAAGTTTAAACCCCACCTTTCTTGTATGTAGTCAGCCATCCCCTGTTTAGGACTTCCTTCCCTAATGGGGCAAGATGAAACCTGTCCTTGGCATATAGTCCCTTATCCTCCCAAACTCCATTCAGTTCCTAACAACCCCACCCCACTCCCTTCACCCCACTTCCTGAGCCAGTCATTAACCTCTGTGAGCTTCATTTTTTTCTCCACTGAGGCCTTTGGTACTGGCAATATCTCTGAAAAGGAAATGTTGCATCCATTATCCCGACAGACTCTGGCAAGTTCTTGGAACCTTGCTTGGATTTCCAAAATGCTATTTCCCTTAAGATCATTAGTTCCCAAATGCACCAGGAAATCCGGTTTCCCTCCACAATCCCTAACCATTTCATACACCATGAACTTTGCTCTGTGCAGTGTCAGCCCATGGATACACACTACCTTCACCTGGCTATGGCATCCACCCCCCTGTCCCTCCCACTGGATACCCCTAATCATCGAGTCTCCAATAACAGAACCTTAACACGCCATCATCCTTATGGTTACCTCCACTATGCCCTCTCAGCCCCCTTCCCCCTTTATTATTCATGATTCACATGGGAGTCTTCCTGCCTTATTAGAGACCCCCTTGTCACCCTCCCCTTTCTGCCTCCCTTGCTATTTTGCCCACTTAACTCAAACTCCCTCTGAATAGGTGTCCCCTTTAACCCTCTCTTATCTGAACCATTTATCCTGGCCCTGATGGTTTCTCCTTCCCCCACACCGCCATCCTCCCCCCCTTGTAATAGTACCCCTGCCTCCAGAGGCTCTCTGTGGGTCCCCTTTAGCTAGGGCCCCATCCTTGGTACTGACCCCCCTGCTGAAGGGGGGCTCCTCTCCCACCTCCTTGTCTCCCAGTTTCTCTCCAATCATGCTCTCCTCTCTCATGTCTGGAATATGTTGCATCTCCCCCATTTGCTTAACATATATGTTTCCCCTTCTCCCTCTGGGACTATTTCTATCCTTTCCATTACCGGTCTGTGATGCCCTATGGGTATCAGACTCCCTCCCACCGGCCTCTGTATAAGTTTTCTCATTTCCACCAACCCCTTCCTCCCCCTCTAGGTTGCTTAGTAGTTCAAATTTATTGCGACACGCTATGTCAGCCTCCATCAAGTAACCCGAGATTCCCCTGACTGCACCTCTAAACTGCCCCTCTTCTTCCCCTCTTGCTCTGTTCACCTTAGGAGCTCCCTTCCCACAGTCTGTTGCTTTGGGCTTCCACGACAGCCCTCCTGACTCTTCCCCTCCACTATCTTTGTATTCAGAATGTTCACCCCGTCGCTTTCCCTTAGCATCAACTTCCCTATCTAAGGGTCCTCTGTCCCTGATATCCCCCCTCCTGCTTGCTGTAACATAACGTCCTGTAATTTCAGAGCGTTGCCCCAGCCTCCCCTCAGCCCCACCCTTCTGCTGCCCATATCCACACCCCTTATCCTTGGACACCCCCCAGCTCCCCCAGCTTACTCCTTAACCAATATACCTCACTCCTGATACAAGATAACTGTCTACAGAGTGGGCAGCCTCCCTCTCTCCAGGCCCAATTTAGAATTATTGCCATCCCACAGCCTGTACAGCCTACAACCCTTCCAAAGATGCCTGCCATGGTGGAATATGGCCACCCTGTTTATCCCCCTCTGTTTATAATGGCACACCCCCTTTTCTCAGTCCCTTTCCCCTGGAATACAGTTTCTCTCTATACTGACTGTAGTTATTTACAAACCCAATTTCAACCCCACCAATAAAGTTCAAAGTCTCACAAATACATACAGTCCAGTGTGTTCGGTCCCACTAAAAGTGTGTGTAAGCAGACATCAGGTACCGTGTGATGTCACAGGCCCACCAGCTGCTGTTGCTTCAAATTTCAGTCCTAAAACAGAAATACTCAGCCTTTCAATCCCAACCCCCAGTGGTTTTTCAGTATTTAAGAAAGCCTACAAAACAGGCTGGGTGGGAGGGCTCTTACCAAACACATTTAAATTTCCCTCTAATTAACCCTGACAAACAACTGTCCCCAAACCTCAAAAAGTTACAATATCACAGCCCAAGTAACAGTTCTAATTCAAGGTAATAATTTTTACCACATAGAGCTAATTTCACATACAAACTATTCCAATATTTCAGTTAAAACAGAATATAAACCCAGAGCTCTGTCCAACCAACCTGCTGCTTTGAGTTCCCAAGTGAACAATGGAGGCCAGGGTAATTCCTGTTTAAAGACAAGGTAATTGCAGCTAATGTCCCTTCCCCATAACACCAGGCAAACAACACATTTAAATTTCCCTCTAATTAACCCTGACAAACAACTGTCCCCAAACCTCAAAAAGTTACAATATCACAGCCCAAGTAACAGTTCTAATTCAGGGTAATAATTTTTACCACATAGAGCTAATTTCACTTACAATCTATTCCAATATTTCAGTTAAAAACAGAATATAAACCCAGAGCTCTGTCCAACCAACCTGCTGCTGTGAGTCACCACCCATTGTCAGTATGTGTTTAGAAGTCACGAAGTCCTTTTTTTTCCTGAAGAATTTAAACAGATCAACCTGGGCGGAGAAGCGGTCTGTTTTAGAAAAAGGTGCAAAGTTCAGGCCCCTTTCCAATGCCCTCGATTGGTCACTTGTGAGGATTTCCTGTGAGAGATTGATGATTTCTAGTTCTTCTTGACAGTACTTCTGGTGGTTCTGCCTGGTTCTTCCTTTCCTCCCTCTTCTTATTTTTCTCCTCTTCCTTTTCCCTTGGTTATTTTGGGATTCAGTGTATTGGGTTCCACAGTTCCTGTTGCTTCTAAAAAAGGACCCGTTTGTGAAGTGCCTTCACCAGCTTTGTTCAAATCCATTTGGATCATAATCTGATTGTCTTTGGTTCCTTTATTTCTCGATCTAGAGCGATCCCTGCTGTAGAACAGACTCCTCTTCGGCCAAGACAGCATATACTAACTTACTAAAATGCAAGCAGAGAAGGCCTTATGGTCTTTCGTGTCTGCTCGATAGTCAGTACCCATACGGGGTGCCGATTTTGCTCCCCCCCCCATCCTCTTGAGTTTCCCCATCCCCTGTCCCAGATATTTCCCCTGTGTTGGACTTACTCAGCTTCACCCTCCCTCTATACCTGTCCCAGCCTTTTTTGAACCCCTCTACAGTATCTGCCTCCACCAGTCCCTTGGGCAGCGCAGTTGCCCCCCCTTCTTTGGAACACTCCATCTGAGCCTCCCTTATTAATCCCCTTTATGTACTTGAAGACCTCTATTATGTCCCCCCTTTCCTCCAGAGTGTACATGTTGAGCTCCTCAAGCCTTTCCCTCATGCCCCAGATCATCTTGGTTGCCCTCCTCTGAACCCTCTTGAGGAGTGCAGTGTCCCTTTTTAAGTGTGGCCTCCAGAACTGCACACAGTACTCGAGGTGCGGCCTACCCATGCAGTTATACAGAGGGAGGATCACTTCCCTCCTTCTGAAGGTAATCCCCATAGCGATGCCTCCCAGCATCCTATTGGCCTTGGCCAGTGCCCTCCTACAAGTCTCAGAGTTGTTCATTTTGACATCCACCACCACCCCCAGGTCCCTCTCACCCTTCGAGACTTGTAGTGTCTCTCCTCCTGAGTATACACTTGGCCTGGGTTTCTGGCCCCCAGGTGAAAAACCCTGCATTGAATCCCAGTTTCCACTTAGTTGACCACCTCTCCAGAACCTCCAGGTCCACCTGCAGCGCCATTCTTCCCTCCACCACTGCTCCCAGCCACAAGTCATCCGTAGAGAGACTCATTTCACTCCTGACACCTTTCCTTATGTCGGCGACATAGGTGTTAAACTGGAGTGGCCACAGGACCGACCCCACTAATGACCCTCCTTGGAGATGAGACTATCCCTCCAACCACCACCCTCTGAGTATGCTCTGGAAGCCAATTTCCTATCCATCTAATCATCTGCTTTCCCACCCCCATTTCCCCCAGCTTAGCCAGCAGGCCACCGTGAGGTACGGAATCAAATGCCTTGCTAAAGTCTAGAAAGAGGACGTCCACCAGCCTACCCTGGTCCAGGGCACTCTTCACTCAATCGTAGAACTCCACAAGGTTTGTCTGACATGATCTTCCTGGGACGAAGCCATGCTGTCTATCATCCAGATAACCCTTTTGCTCCAGTAGCCCCCCCAGTCTTTCCTTGATAATACCCTCCATCACGTTGCCCACCACTGACGTCAGGCTAATGGGCCTGTAGTTCCCTGGCTTCTCCCTTGATCAACCCTTGTGGATAGGCATGACATGGGCCACCCTCCAGTCATGGGGTACCCATCCAGTCTGCAGAGAGATGTTGAAAAGCTCCGCCAGAGGGGCTGCCAGGACATCTGCCAATTCCCTCAGCACCCTGGGATGTATTTCATCTGGCCCTGGAGCTTTTTTCATCCTTGGGGACCTGAGGGCTTCCCTCACTCTGTCAACTGGGATTTCAGCTTCCCTGTCTCCCTCCCCCTTTCCCTTCTGTTCTGCCTGCCCCCCCCACCTGATGTTGCTGACCCACCACCCTTCCTAGACTCGGCAGGACTCCCAGTCTCTAACGGTCTCCACCACTTTCATGAGGTTCACTATCCCTCCCCGAATGGCGCGGCCCCCATCCTCCTTGGTAAAAACTGAGGCAAAGTACTTGTTTAGTACCTCGGCCTGCTCCCCCGCCTCCTGTACCCATCCCTCCCCTGTCCTAATCCTGCTAATCTGCCACCTCGCTTTCCTTTTTTCTCCAATATATCCAAAGAACCCCTTGTTCCCCCTTCTGATGTCCCTAGCCAAGTTCTGCTCCATCCTTGTCTTAGCCGATCTCACCACCCTGGTGACCCTCCTGTACATCAGTTCATACTCCCCCTGATCCCTCTCACTCCTTGAGTGCTTGTAGTGCCTATAGGCAGCCTTCTTTTTCCTCACCACCACCTGAACCACCTGACTATGTCCTAAGGAGTAGTCTCTCTCCTCTCTCTCTAATTTACTTTGTTTTCTTTTAATTACTGTAGATCCTGCTCGTGTTTGTCCAATTTTGTACGAAGTTGTTCATCCAGTCCTTCAAATTCAGTGTTGTTTTTAAATAGCTGCAGCTTCTTATGTGCCTCCATTATTTCTTTCCTTAGCGCTGTTTGTTTGTCTCCGTCCTCTGCTATTACGAGCTCAATTAATATTTTTGAGTAAAGCGCTGTTGCTGCTTCCCATTGCTGTCTTCGCTTAAAGTTAAGGCCTCAGGTGGGTAATTTTTACACCCTTAAGCCCCTCGGGGCTTATTCTTTCTCAAGATAACTCGCTAGAGTGATAATGTTATATGTGACATTTAGTTCGGTTATTGACAACTTTACAAGCTTTGTGAACAATTCTTTTAAATTAGTGGTTTCCAGGTTGGCTGTTTCACCAACACCAGAAGACACGTGCAGTTTACCTTTGGCGTTTAATTTTCTGGCATTCTAATCTTGTAGTCCACCCCAGCTTTCAATTCCTGAGCTCGAAGTTTCAGTTGTACTATCACTTGTACTCGTGTTTAGCTTGTGCTGTTTCCGATCCTCAAAGTAGAGCCAGAGTGCTGTGGATTGCAAAGCTTCTCTCTCCACACACTCGTAAGTACAAAATGGTGGACCAACCAATTTGCTGCTCCATGACGTTGTTTGAATTCTCTGAGACTGCTACTGGATTAGTGCCAGCTCAAAGATTCAGCACCGTGGTCAGCTTCGCAGTTAAATCCAGAAAAAGTTTGAACCTTTATTCACCTTCTTTCCTTAATGGACCATTTATGTTTGCCATTTTTGTATTTATACACCTTTAGAATATTTGGTTTGCCATGGCTTTTTAGAATGTAATTTAAAATGAACTTTTTGTTGTATTCGCAATAGGGTAGCAGTCTATGAACTACAAACAAATGTTGTTAAAAATGTATTTACTTTAAGTATAATTCTTGTTCATGCCACTCTGATTTTGCAAACTGGCATCATGTGCTAGAATATGCTTTTGTATTTATGTATTGTCATTGATTATTTGTTTAAAAAAATTGTTGCTTTATGAATTCTAGTTAGCATGTTCGAATCCCTCCCTGTGCTACTTGTAATAAAAACATTTTTTTCCCCAAATACCAACAGAAACATAGAATTTGACGGCAGATAAGAACCGCTTGGCCCACCTAGTCTATCTATTTCCCTGCCTAATGGATAAGCTGCAAATCCTAGTTAACCAACAGCCTACTTCCTCCTACCCCCCACTAGAATTGCCTTATATCTGTCCTATGCATTCACGAATTCCCCCACTGTTTTTGAATCTATGACCTCCTCAGGAAGGCTGTTCCATGCATCTACAACCCTCTCTGTGAAGAAATACTTCCTCACATTTCATCTGAGCCGTCCCCCCTCTATCTTCATATTGTTCCCCCTTGTTCTTGCACATCTCTTTTTTTGAAAGATGCTACCCTTTTGGACTTTGTTGATTCCCTTGAGGTATTTGAAAGTTTCTGTCATGTCCCCCCCCCCTTTCCTCGAGGCTATGCATCTTAAGCTCTTGTAGTCTTTCTTCATATGTCAATAGGGGACAATGCACCATTAACCTATGGGTACTTAAGGAGGGCTCTAATGCCTCTCCCTGATGAAGACTCCCATTGAAGCACTGGGGTAACGAGTGTTTGCTGCTCAAACGCCAGACTTACTGGATATTGAATAAAGATACATACCTTATTTTGAATGAGACTTGTGGTCTGAGAATTTTGTTAGAGACTTGCTCTGATTACCAGTTTTCTGTGGATACTTTGCACTACACTACACCCTGTGTAGTACAACAGTGGACAGCACAACAGAGAAAGATCTGGAGGTAACTACACAGTAAACTGAAGCCAGACAGGCAGTGTACTGCTGCAGTCAGAAAAGTAAAGGTGCCAGCCCCGTGGTGCGAAGGGTTGAGGTGCTGGGTGCCACACCTCTCACCATGCCGGCAACTTGGGTTCAGGAACAAACCAGGGTAATTGGGGGGTCAACCGGCGGAAGGAGGATTGAGCATCCAGAGACTGCTCTCCTTCTTTGGGGAGGGGGCAACCACGCATGCAGCAGCTTGACTACCACTCAGCGGAGGTTTGGTGTCACAGCAGTTGGCCTCTCACGTTTGTTAGGGGGGGTTTGGTGGCACAGCAGTTGGCCTCTCATGTTTGTTGGGGGGGGGCTTCATTGGCACAGCAGTTGACTTCTCGTGTTTGTTGGGGGCTTGATGGCACAGCAGTTGTTGGCCTCTCACATTTGTTGGGGGGCTTGGTTGTACAGCAGTTGTTGGCCTCTCACATTTGTTGGGGGGTTGGTGGCACAGCAGTTGGCCTTTCACATTTGTTGGGGAGCTTGGTGACATAGCAGTTGGCTTGTCATGTTTGCTGGGGGTCTTGGTGGCACAGCAGTTGGTGCCTCACATTTATTGGGAGGCTTGGTGGCAAAGCAGTTGGCCTCTCACATTTGTTGGGGGGATTGGTGGCATAGCAGTTGGCTTCTCATGTTTGCTGGGAGTTATGGTGGTACAGCAGTTGGTGCCTCATGTTTGTTGGGGGGGCTTGGTGGCACAGCGGTTGGCTTCTCATGTTTGTTGGTGGGCTTGGTGGCACAGCAGTTGGCCTCTCACATTTGTTGGGGGGCTTGGTGGCACAGCAGTATGCTTCTCACACTTGTTGAGGGAGCTTAGAGGCACAGCAGTTGGCCTGTCATGTTTGTTGGGGGCTTGCTGGCACAGCAGTTGGCCTCTCACATTTGTTGGGGGTCTTGCTGGCACAGCAGTTGTTGGCCTCTCACATTTGTTGGGGGTGGGAGGCTTGGTTGTACAGCAGTTGGCCTCTCATTTGTTGGGGGGGCTTGGTTTTACAGCAGTTGTTGGCCTCTCATGTTTGTTGGGGGGGCTTGGTGGCACAGCAGTTTGCCTCATGTTTGTTGGGGTGCTTGGTGGCATAGCAGTTGGCTTCTCATGTTTGCTAGGGGTCTTGGTGGCACAGCATTTGGCTTCTCATGTTTGTTGGGGGGCTTGGTGGCACAGCATTTGGCTTCTTATGTTTGTTGGGGGGCTTGGTGGTACAGCAGTTGGCCTCTCACGTTTGTTGGGGGGCTTGCTGGCACAGGCGAGTTAGCCTCTCCATTTATTGGGGGGCTCGGTTGTACTGCAGTTGTTGGCCTCTCACATTTTTGGGGGCTTGGTGGCACTGCAGTTGGCGTCTCACGTTTGTTGGGGGCTTGGTGTCTAGCAGTTGGCTTCTCATGTTTACTAGGGGTCTTGGTGGCACTGCAGTTGGTGCTTCACGTTTGTCGGGGGGCTTGGTGGCATAGCAGTTGGCCTCTCACATTTGCTGGGGGGCTTGGTGGCACAGCAGTTGATCTCTTACATTCGTTGGCTGGATGCAGGTGCTGAGGAGTACAGTATCTTCCTTTTGTGCACACACGTTATTGCATGTGGGCCAGCCTGAGCGGGGAAGGGGAGAAAACAACGGATAACACCGTCCGGCAGCAGGATGAACTCGCCAACCTCTGGTGCAAGGTCTGCACCACTTATTGGGACCCATTCACCCTTCAAGGTAACAGGTAGTGGGTTTCCCCCAGGGATGGTGGGTGATAGATCTAGGGGTCGTGGCTGAAGGGGGCTGCCAAGGGGAAAAAAGGAGCAAAAAACAAAAAGGCAAACATAGTGCTGGGATGCAAAGGAGGTGTGATGGTAATTAGCTGGTTGAGTGACTTGGATCTTTCCTCTGTACGGTATGGAAGCAATAAGGCATGGTTAGGGGGCATTGTGAGGTATGAGCCGTGCGTTAGATCTTTCTTAACACACACCCCGGGGTGACTTATTGTGCTTATGAAATGGTCCTTTCTATATTACATCAATGTAGTGGGCATTATTTTTATGTTTAAATAGAAAAAATTAAACGGTTTACTGTGTTTTGATGTTTGTTTATTAAAGAATTGGAATTACAAACCTTTGCACAAAGAGCTCATTTACAGAGGGTCCTCGTCAGTCAAAGGAGGGGAACAATTATATGAGTTGGGATAGCAAATACAGCTAACAGGCATTGGCA
Source organism: Neoceratodus forsteri (assembly GCA_016271365.2). Taxonomy (NCBI): domain Eukaryota; kingdom Metazoa; phylum Chordata; order Ceratodontiformes; family Ceratodontidae; genus Neoceratodus; species Neoceratodus forsteri. The sequence goes on from CM057451.1 coordinate 768,693,807, forward strand.
TAAACATATTAGTAACACATTAATAAACTAATATAACACAAGAAATTGAGTATTAAAGACCGAGGCAAATTGTAAAGTACAGTCTTAACACAGAGTACATAAGGAACAAAACACCAGCAGTGTAAATAAGGTGCTAACAGTTCAGTTAGGTACTCACAAATAGCAGCTAAGAATCCTTGTCATAGGCAAGGTGATGCCAAAGTAAAAACATCTCAGTGAATGTGTAGCGAGCAATAGGTAAGAGAGTGGGGAGGTCGATTCAGCAGAGTATGTATGGATATAGTCTAGTAGGGTACACAGGTAATGCCCTGGGGGTTAGGTAGAGCAGTAACAGTGTGTTGGTGGGGCAATGGAATTCTGAAGTTCAGATTTGAGGTGACTAATGCTGGTGAGGCTTGTGATGGCTTGAGGGAGTCTGTTTAGCCAGGTGGGTGTCCTGACTGCAAAGGTACAACTCCCTAGGGCAGTTCTTCTGAATGGCACTTCAAGTGCATGTTTTGTAACACTTCTCATAACATGTTTGGAAGGGACAGGGCAGAATAAAGCCTGTAAAGAATGTGGTGCAAGTCCAAGCAGGGCTTTGATCCCCAGGAGGCAGGAGTAGAGTCAGATCCGGTCCTTAAGAGGAAGCCATTTTGTTCTGATGTACAGATCGCAAGTGTGCATAAGGCGAGCAGCATCTAAGACAGTTTGCAGGCTTTGTTTAGGGTGGTGTGGACTCTGTAGGCTGGTGCTGGAGGCTGCACCGTAGACCACAATTCCATAGTCTAGGATTGGTAAGATTGTACCTCTAACGGCCTAATATCTGGTCTCTGGAGTGAGGCAGGACCGAAGCCTGTAGAGGGCCCCTAAATTCCTGTTAGCTGCGGTGGTAATAGTACAGATATGTTCGTTGAAGGCAAAGGACTCATCGATAGCGATCCCCAGGTACCTGAAGGAGGACACTTGCTCGAGGGCGGAGTGAGAACTGTCATTTATGATACAGGGTGCAGTAGATCTTGCTTCGAGAGGGTTCCTGCAGTCTTCACAGATAGGACTGTGCCCCCTGGCGTCTGGACCGCACAGCAAACTTCTAGCTAGCAATCTGTATTGAGGGGGGAACTGACCTCCAGTTCTTTCCCGCTGTTGACCTGAATTCGTCGGACCTCGCGGTGAACTCTGCTTCAGTCGACCGCCATTTTATATAAGTATTTTTGAGTTTTTTCTTCTCTTTTACCAAAATTTTGTTCCATGACTTCACACAAAATTAAAAAGAAGTGCTCACGGTACGGCACTCAAATCCTGCACGGGGACGATCACTCCTGCTGTGTCCTTTGCCTGGGCCCCAAACACTGGGTGGCTGATTGTGAGATCTGCTAGTTGTTTAACCAAGCCCCGTGCTCCCGGCCCCAGAAGGCCTGTGATGCCCTTCTCCTAAAACAACGCCTTGCATCGATGGAAATAGAGCTTCAGGAGCTGTGGGAATGTTCCTCTTCACCCACCCCAGAGAAAAAGTAGAAGAAGCATCAGGATCGGGACTGGTCTCCCTCCACTCAGCGTCGCCAGACAACTGATGCCTCTTCTTCTGGGACCTCCACATCAGTGAGTACTCTTCCTCCTAGGTCTCCATCCACCACGGCGGATTGGACGCCTTCTCCTCCTGCCTTGGTTAGTGGGCAGCAAGGGGATTCCTCTCTGGAGGACTTGATTATGGGACCTGTCGATAGCTTGGCCAACAGGACTCCCTCCAGCCCCACCGCTGGGTGCATGGTCTTGGTTGATAAGCCAGACTCCAGCTCTTCGGCCGTTGTCCACTGGACCATGACCGATAAGTTGGAAGTCTGCTCCTCAGACACTTGCCCGGTCGAAGCCGATCAGTCGGTCGCTGGCTTGTCCGATGACAGCTCGGCTGAAGCTCTCCCATTGAATCCTTCGCTGGTTCCAAGCGACGCGCAGAGCCAGCTTCCAGGCTCCCCTACGTCCCACGAGGGTTCTCCCTCCCAGGCCTCACTGACCCAGCCTGACCTCTAGTTTTCCCTGGACCTCCGAGACTTGAGTTCTGCTCTCAAGGAGACCTCTCCTGCGTCGGGCCTTCACACTGAGATTTCTGCTCCCATTGCAGACCTGTCGACAGGGTTATCGATTCCCGTACCTCCCTTGTCCCCTTCTTGGATCAGACTTAAGGTAGTATTTGACCCCTGATGCCAGGCCAATCTCCGGTTCAAACCCCCACAGATTTGGGGATGGACTTAGGGCTTTATGATCTGATGCTGGAGCCCCCTTCTGGCCTGTCAGGGATCCCTATAGAGACCTCAGGCCAGCCGATGGACCCACATACTCCCAGTGGTCCCTCTGCACCACCATCTTCTGGGCCTTTAGCCCCTTCACCATCAGGCCCCTCTGGCAACTGCCCCAGCTACCCGCCGCCACAGTTCCCGTGTCACCCAATGCCTGGAGGGCTGTCGCCAGGCTACCCACCGCAGGCACTGACACCAGGGTGCCCGACGTTGGGCCACATGTACCAGGGGTACCATTCTTACCCCTACTGGTATCAGACTTCTGGCTAACCCCCCTTACTCTACCACGGGGTACTCAGGTTACCAGCTTCCTTTTCCACTGCTTCCCCCTCAGCCAGAACCGCAAGGGACGATCCCGGCCTGGTGGAAGAATGCAAAATCCCAACTCCTGCAAGAGCTGGGACAACCCCATCTGGTTGTGGCTACCAGCTCGACCCACAGGGCTGTGACAAGGAGCCCATCCCCAATCGACCACCGGTCATCTGACTTGGACTCTGGCAGATGCCCAACCGGGGTTTTCATTGGAGCTAAGGCCACGGAGGCGGTACCGGATGTCACCCCTGTTCCAAGCAGACCAGAGTCTTTTGATTCGGACTTAGACTCCGACTCTGCCAGTCATTCAGAGCCTCACTCCCCTATTGAGCCACAACCAAAGGAGTCTCCCAAGTCCCCGCCGGAGGACCCGTCCTTTGCGGAGCTCCTCAGGTCCATCCAGCAAGCCTGTGGCTGGGCATCTCAGGAGATGGACTGCATACGGAAGAGGTTCACAGAAAACCTCAAATTTACTAATGTGGACCCCCTCCCCATCCCACCATGGACGGGGCTGCATGAAGCCTTGACATCGACAGTATGGCAGAAACCATTATCCATTCCTGTGGTTTCCAAGAAAGCCGACAGGACTTATCCCCCCCCCTCCCCCGGAAGGGGCATGCCATTTAACTAGTCAACCTAAGGCCAATTCCATAGTTATTCCTGTGGCCCATGATAGGTCGGCTCAGCCAAAGCACCTGAGTGCCTCCCCACCGGATAGAGAGTCCAAATAGATGGACCAGTATGGCCGCAAGGTGTACGCTTCCTCCACCTGCACCATTCGGTCTCTAAACTACGTAGCTCACATGGTGTCCTTCCAAAAGTTAGCTTTATTCGACATGGAAAAGGATCTTCAAGCTATTCCGGATGAGACCCTCAGAAATAAGCTTCTGGAAAAAGTAAACCTTAACAAGTCTTAATGCCGCCATGCCTTGCGGGCCACTTACGATTCAGTTGATTTGGTGGCCCGGTGCACTGCTACGGGCATTTTTGTTTGAGGCGTCTGGCTTGGCTGACTGGCTCCGGCTTGCGGGACTGGCACAAGACATCCAAAGCACTCTTCTGGATGCCCCCTTTAGGGGTTCCGTCCTTTCTGAAGGTGAAACTAAGGACATCATAACGGAGCTACAGGAGAGCGGCAGGTCAGTTAAGGATGTCCACTCCTTGTACCGCTCTGGCCAAAAACCCAAGCAATCTTATCGCCCCCCAGAAGAGATGGAATAGGCAGAACCAGGGCAGACGACAGGGCAAGCACCATGCCACTGGTTCTGGTGCCCAGACTCCCCAGGCAAAAGCCCAAAAGGCCGCCGGAGGCGGCAAAGCATCTCTTCCCTCTGCACCCTGACTCGAGGGGATCCCCTCCACCTCCTCTAGTTTGTCAAGAGGAACCCGTGGGGGGAAGGTTCACCCTCCACCTGGAAGACAATAACCGCAGACGCTTGGGTACTGCAGCTCGTCGCAAGGGGGCACTCCGTAGAGTTCCTGGACAGATACCTGGACAGCCTGCCGGGAAGATCTCGCTTCCCGTCAGGCCACCAAGCGTGGTGATTTATGTATTCCCTTACCTGGATGACTGGCTGTTGTCAGCTCCATCTCAGGACAATCTGATGGATTCCCTTTCCACCACCCTGGACCTCATTTCCAGACTTAGCATCACCGTGAATTATCCCAAGTCTCAACTCTCACCCTCTCAGTGCCTCCTATTCATTGGTGCAGTGCTAGATGCGGTCCAGGGAGGGCCTTTCTACCTACAGACAGGGCGGATACCCTGATTCAACAGGCTACGTTGGTGTCCAACTCTCGTTGGACCACAGCGTGATCCGTCCTCCGACTGTTGGGTCTCATGGCGGCTGCCATCCCTACAGCTCCTCTGGGCAAACTGCACATGAAGGTAACCCAGTTGACCCTCCGGGTCCAGTGGGACCAAAGATTGGGCGACATGGACCACAGGGTCTTAGTCTCCAGCAGTTTGATGTGGGACCTCCTCTGGTGGCAAGATCTATCCAACCTTTCTCTTGGGATCCCCTTTCATCCCCGTCTCCTTCCATGACCCTCACAACGGATGCCTCGGGTCAAGGTTGGGGAGCCCACCTGGGAGACCATCTAACTAAGGGGAGATGGTCTCCACAAGAAGAGCATCTGCATAGAAATATTCTAGAGGTGAGAGTTGTGCTCTATGCTCTTCAAGCCTTCCAGTCTCTCTTTCTTCCGGGAACACTCCTAATCCAGACCGACAGCATGGCCACTGTCTGATACATCAACAAACGGAGGCATCTAATAGTACCCCCTTTGCAGGGAGGTGATGTGGGTGAGGTACTGGGCAGTCCAGCATGGCTTGTCTGTGATAGCAGTCCACGTTACAGGAGTTCACAACGTCCTGGCAAACGGTCTCAGCCACACTGTCGCATGGGCTCACGAGTGGGAGCTAAAGCAGGAAATAGTGGATGATCTGTTCGATCAGTGGGGTTGGCCAGAGATCGACCTCTTCGCTTCCCCATGTAACGCAAAACTATCCAGCTTTTGCTCGCTCATTCCTGGACGTGGTGTTTTTTGGCGAGATGTGCTCTCTCTGTCATGGACAGGGAGATTTCTGTACACTTTCCCTCCCTTTCCAATTCTTCAGAAGGTTCTGCTGAAGCTTCAGGCAGAGTGGGCTCACATGATCCTTATAGCCCCTCTTTGGCCTCAGCAGATTTGGTTTCCTCTGCTGCAGCAGCTGACATTCGAAACCCCCCCGGTACCATTTCCTCTCTCTCATGACCTTCTGTCTCAGGAGCAGGGCAGCCTGGCACATCTGAGCCTCAAGTCTCTCCACCTACATGCATGGCACCTTTGGGCATAGCAGTCTCTCGCTTTGTTGTCTCTTCTAGAGTAGCCCAGGTTCTAGTGGAGGTGAGGAAACCCTCAACTAGATCCACAAATGCTATGAAGTGGTAGAGATGCTCTATCTGGGCCAAGGCCAAGGGCCTGGACCCAGTTTCTTGCTTTGGCCCCCCAGGTGCTTGAGTACCTCTTGCACCTGTCTGCTTCGGACCTCAGTTATTCCTCTCTGAAGGTCCACCCTTCTACGGTTTCCGCCTACCACCTTCTGGTGGGGGGCAAAACCCTCACTCAGCTGGAGGTCTTCAAAACCTTTCTTAAGGGGATCCTCCACCTTAAGCTTCCGATCTGTAATCCAGTTGCCCCCTGGGATTTAAATTTTATTTTAGAGAAACTTACTTTGCCCCCTTTTGAGCTAGCAGCAAGTTGCGACATGCACTATTTGTCTTGGAAAGTGCTCCTTTTAGTTGACATCACTTCAGCTCAAAGAATTTCAGAGCTGCATGCTCTCAAATGGAAGGAGCGGTATTTGATTTTCCGCAGAGACTGGGTGGCTCTGCGGACTAACCCTTTCTTCCGAAAGTAGTCTCAGAATTTACTTTGAACCAAGTTGTTCAATTGCCGGTTTATTACCCAGAATATTCCAGTAGGGGGGAATTCCTCTTGCACATGCTAGATGTTCACAGAGTTCTGAAATACTATATCTCTGGGACCAAGGAGGCACGTAAAACTGACCAGTTGTTTGTGGCTTTCGCACCTAGACTTCAGGGTTTGGCCATTTTGAAACAGGGTTTGTGTAAATGGTTGGTTAATTGCATTTCATACATCTACCAGAAGTATGAGAAGCCCCTTCCAGGGGAAGTGAAAGGCCACTCGACACGTTGTATGGCTACCTCGACGCCTTGCTGCAGAATGTGTCTGCTGCGGATATTTGTACTGCGGCCACTTGGTCTTCTGTCCATACTTTCACCAAGCATTACAGTCTGGACATTGCATCTAGGTGTAGGGCTGATTTCGGCCTCGCTGTTCTGCAAGGCTTCCTGTCATAATCTGCTTTCTAGTTGAGGCCTTTCCTCCTCCTGGAACTTAGTCTCCGACTTCTTTTTCTTGACTGCTTGCTATTCAGTCCTATCTAGTAAGTTTCTCTAAAATAAAGTCCTACCAAGTACCCCCTTCCTCTGTCCCTTCTCATGACTTGCCTCAGCAATCAGTTTGCGTCATGCTTCTTCGGCACCCGCTACCCCACCTTCCCAACTCCCAGTCCCGTGAGTTTCCCTAACAGTCACTACTAATGCAAGCTGCCTGACCATGCCCCCTTGCACCCCACCATTTACTCTAGCATGTCTTCTCTCCACTCAGCCTCCTCTCACACCCCCTATTTCTCCCTATACCTTATTTCCCTTCTTCCACGTCCCTTCACCGCAGTACCTACCTCTCTCTCGTACCTCCTTTCTTCACCCCACTGCCAGCTATCCCCTTCCCTCTGAACTACTGATAAGGCACTTTGTGGCTGCTTATCACCCCCCACCCTCATAAAGTGTTTTTCTTGTTATTTTAACTTGTTTTGAGTTATTCAGTAAGTTCTGAATGCAAGCTGTATCATTCATCGTGATGTACCTTTGCTTTCTCCTGTTGTACTTTGTTTTGCAATCTATGACGTGGAACCTTTGTAAAAGAGCTTGCGCTCAAAGGTCTTTTCCGAATCACTAAATAAATAAATATCTGTGAAGACCTCCTGCAGGAACCCTCTCAAAGTGAGATATAACAGTTACGCAAGACCTTACCATAACAGTAGATCTTTGAGAGAAGTTCCTGCAGTAGGTCTTGTTTTCCTTCCCACCTTCCCCCCCAGCTCCTGCTAATTCCTCTCCTTTCCCAGGGCTTCGTTTTTTCAGTAGCTCTGGGCTCTAGGAGTGGTACTCCTTTCTCCCATTTTCCTCTTTTCGGAGTCTTCCCGTGGGAGAACTGGAGGGTGGCGCGGGGACGGCCCCTATATATGGCCACGCCGTCATCCCATCACGTGATGCCGGGGGCAGTCTCCTGCAATAGATTGCTAGTTAGAAGTTTGCTGTGTGGTCCTGAAGCCAGGGGGCAAAGTCCTATCTGTGAAGACCTACTGCAGGAATGTCTATCAAACATCTACTGTTACAGTAAGTTCTTACGTAACTGTTATTTCTTCTCTTTTGACACCCAGCAAAGAGCATTATCTTTGTTTTTTCGCTGTTGAGCACCAATAGGCTGTCCTTAAACCAGTCCTGCAGCAAGTCAGAGTTGTGCTGCAGGTGCCTGGTGAGAATCTCTTGGCACGAATCCCGCAGAAAGACAACCGTGTCGTCTGCGTAGAGCAGGATCCTAGCCGAAGGGCAGATTGTTCACAAAGAGGCTGAACAAGAGTGGGCCCAGTATAGAGCTCTGGGGGACCCCTATGGTGACTTCACAAGCCTGGGAGACCGCTTTGTTAATTTTTACCCTATGGGAGCATCTAGTTAGGTAGCTAGCGAACCACTTGACTGTGCCTGAGGACCGCCCCAGGCAACCTAACCTATGTAACAGCAGCTGATGAGCCACAAGATTGAAAGTCTTGGTATGGTCTATATAGATAGTTCCAACTAGCTGGCCTTGGTCAAGTGCTTCATGCACGTAGCCTGTGAAAATCAGCTAAGGCAGTATTTGTGTTATGCATCTTGCGAAAGCCATGTTGCTGAGAGCAGAGAAGGCTGTATTTGTGCAGATGGTCCGTGAGTTGGTCAACTATAATTCTTTCTAGGGCTTTGGAGAGTGGGGACAGTATGGAGATAGGTCTGTAATTAGACACAGTTGCCTTATCACCTCCTTTTAACACTGGGGTTACAAGAGTGAATTTCCAGGTAGAGGGGAAAGCGGATAAGGAGAGAGACAGATTAAACAGCTTTGTTATTGGTATGACGACCTCAGGTAGAGCAGTGGTTACCAGTTTCATATCGACACCATCGCTGCCCATCCTAGTTTTGCCCAGCACTCTAGTTAGGTATTTTTTTGTTTCCTGAGCAGTTACATGTTTGAAGTAGAAGTTAGGGCTTGTACTGGTGTCTGGTCTGGAATTAGGAAAGGAAGTAGCTGTTACTCCAGTGGGGTACATAGCTGGTCTGGGGAGGAGGAGGAATGAGCTGTAATATGAGAATGCTGTGTTAAAGATATTGGCCATGGTATCATCATCTAGTATTACCTCACGTTATACTGAAGCATGGAGGGGGGACCTGTTACCTGACCCTAGGAGGTTCTTTATCGAAGTCCAGAATTTCTTCCCATCATCCCAGCATTGAGCCTGCTGGTTTTTATGGTACATGGCCTTGGCCTGCCAGATTTCCCACGTACACCTGTTATGGGCCGCTTTGTACGTTTGTATATGTGCAGTTGCCCCCATCTCGCTGGCACGGTGCCAGAGCGTGTCTCACTGCCGCATCATACCGAACAGTTGATGAGTGACCCAATCCATATTACCTCCCTTTATCATTTTCTTGCAATATGAAGCGAACTTGTCCGCAGCTGTGTTGAAGTGGGAGATGAATAGCCGGAGTGCTGTATCAACAGAGGGGCATTTATCAATGAAGCTCCAGTCTATGCCTGCAAGGTAGTTCTTAAAGTGAGTCATGGCACTTTTTTTATAACCCTATTCCTCACCAATCTTTGGGGCCTGGCCTGTTTGGCCGACCACTCGCATTGGACCAGCGAATGATCACTCATGGAGTCAGGGAGAACCTTGACATTAATAGACCAGGGAGGGGCTGTGGATATGGCCTACCTAGACTTTAGCAAGGCATTTGACACAGTCTAGCAAAAAAGATTAATAATCAAGTTAGCCAGCCTGGGAGTGGGTCCCAGGGTGGTAGCCTGGGTAGAAAACTGGCTGCACAACAGGACACAGAAGGTAATAGTGAATGGAACACATTCTGAAGAAAGGGGGGTTACTAGTGGTGTACCTCAGGGCTCAGTACTGGGTCCAGTCCTCTCTAACGTCTTTATAGGTGACATTGCAGAGGGTCTGGAAGGAAAGGTATGTCTCTTTGCGGATGACACAAAGACCTGTAACAGAGTTGATACACAAGGGGGGGTAGAAAGGATGAGAAGGGACTTGGCAAGGTTGGAGGAATGGTCAGACATATGGCAACTTAGATTCAATGCAAAGAAGTGCAAAGTAATGACCTGGGAAATAAAAATCCAGGAGAAGAGTACACAATAGCAGGGAGGTACTAACGACAACAATAATGGAAAGGATCTGGGTGTAGTCATATCAGATGACCTAAAGGTGGGTATGCAATGTAGAAGTCAGTAGGGAAAGCCAGGGGATACTGGGATGCATAGGAGGGCATCACAAGTAGAAAAAGGAAGTGGTTATCCTCTGTACAGACAGTTGGTGAGACCCCATCTGGAGTACTGCGTGCAGTTTTGGAGACCTCATCTACGCAGGACATAGACAGGATGGAAGCAGTCAGAGGAGGCAACTAAAATGGTGCAGGGTCTACATCAGAAACCATATGAAGAGAGACTGAGAGAGCTTAATATGTATACCCTTGATGAAAGGAGGGACAGGGGGACATGATAGAAACTTTTAAGTACCTCAAGGGAATCAACAAAGTCCAGGAGGGTAGCATCTTTCAGAAAAAGAGATGTGTAAGAACAAGGGGGCACAATTTAAAGATAGAGGGGGACGACTCAGGGGGTAATGTGAGGAAATTCTTTTTCACGGAGAGAGTGGTGGACGCATGGAACCGCCTTCCTGGAGAGGTTGTGGGGTCTAAAACAGTGGAGGAATTCAAACATGCATGGGACAGACATAAGGCAATTATAGTGGGGGGTTGCAGGAAATAGGCTGTTGGTTAACTAGAATCTGCAGCTTATCCAGTTGGTAGGGAAATGGGCAGACTGGGTGGGCCAAGTGGTCCTTATCTGCCGTCAAAGTCTATGTTTCTATTAGATAGTCTTTCTGGGTGTGTTGTTAGGACCCAGCCGATCAGGGTGCTTATACCTGTGCGGTAGTTAGTCCTAGTGCTGCTAGAGACCAGATCCCTGTGTGTGGCACTGGAGCTGGCAAGCCAGTTGGAGTTAAAATCCCCCAGGAAGATGGCTTCTTTTTCTTGTTAACTTGGGAGTAGTAATTAGCAAAGGCTTCAAGCCCTGCTTTCTGGTGCCCATGATGGATGTAGGTGACCATAACATTTAGACATTTACGCCCTTTGCCAAGTATGATTTTTACTGTTAAGCATTCGCAGTCCTTGCTGGCAAGTGGGACTTTATGGCATTGCAGGTGGCTGCGAGTGCAAATGATGCAGCCACCCCCACCTTTACTGGTGCAGTCCAGCCTGTGCATGTTATAGCCAGGAAGGGAGACTACCAAGTCTGCAATACGCGGGGAGAGCCAGGTCTCTGCTAGAGCAATGACATCTGGCTGGGTGTGTTCCACCCAAACTTCAAGCTGAGTTAGCTTAGCTAAGAGACTACAGATGTTCAAGGCCACAGTCTTTAATCCCCTTAGTAGCTGTGGCCTGTGGGTCAGTAGGGCAGTGGTCCGGGGTTAAGGTGGATGTTACCCGAGATCAGCAATAGGATTAGGATAAGTTTTCTGCATAACTTTGGGTAGATGAGTTTTGCATGTTGTCTCAGCAGATTCCGGGAGGTGTATTTGGCAGGTGGGCCTCGTGCTAGGCGAAGGCCGGTGAATAGACTTAAGGCGAAAATAGGGCTCATCTTTAGAGTAGAGGCCCATATGTACAGTAGCACTGGGGTGCGTTGGAGAAGGTGGAGTACTGTGGGTCTTCCATTGAGCTAGTTTCTGCACCAGAAGAGGTATTCTTGGAGGCTACTGGTGTTGGTAGTTGCTGTGGCAGGATATCTAGGATATAAAGGAAGCACCAGGGTTAGGATCAACTGTAAAAGGATACCTCCTAGTGTAATGTGCGTGCTAATTTTGGCATCCATTTTGAATAGAATAGTATGCTAGGTGGGAGAAATAATATGTTGGGTGCAGGGGCCAGTTCAGCCACCACCTATATTCTGGGTTTACCAACCTGGTGTTAGGTCTGACCTCAGATGCAGAGTAGCCTGCTGACAGTAAGACGTAAAGATTTAGGACTGTCACTTTAAGGTGTGTCTGCTAATGAGACGAGACTCCTGTACATGGTCCCTGAGGGGGGAGGAAGTCCTATTTAATAAAGGCTGGGGGTGGGTGAGCCAAAAGTTCACCCTAGAATATCACTTAATCAGAAAAGCGCTGTAATCACTTAGTTATAAAGTGCTGTAAAAACACAGGCAGAGCAGCACTGTTTTACTGCCTAGGACAGTGTATTATCAAGTGCTTTTGAAACGCTGAATACCGCCAGTTTCTAGCGCTAATTTAACAGAAGCGCTGCTTTTCGGTGGTAAAATAAAGCTGGACAAGCAGCTTTTAAAGCAGTTTTACAGTTTGGAAGTCTCCATGGATAGGGCTTTCAAAAAAATTGGCACCAGACGGAGCGGCAGTCCATTGAGCCAATGAGGAGCCAGTAAAGTCCTGGATGGCCCTGTGAAATTTGCGGCTTTCAAGCCATGCTTATACGAAGGCAGAGGCCATACCTGGGTCTGTGTGGGCTGACAGGAGGGATTGTGTGGCTGGCCTGAGCATGGGCCAGGACCACTGGTCAGCAGGAGCCCATTCTGGTCAGGAGCAAGTCCTGGAAAGGAGGGAGAGGGACCAAGAAATATTAAAGGGCAAACAGAGCAGGGCTACATCGGTGGGAGTGACTGGGAAGAACAGTGGGCTAGGGGAGTGAGTGTGAATGTAGGAGAGGGTGGGGGAAGGCAAAGGTGAGAAAAGCAGTTGGGGAGTCTGGGCTTTGACGCCAGGGGCTCCGAGCATAGACAATGGGAAGAAATTTTATTCAGAATAGAGAAGGACAGCTGCCTAGCAAATGCTAAGCATTTAACATTAAAATAGTTCAATTAAAACATCCCAATTAAGACCCTGCTAAAACATTTAAACCGCAAGACTCCTCTTGTAACTACTGCTTGACTAGAATTAAGATTCAACCCAGAATTTAGCACAGTTCAGATATAACATCACATTTAAGACTCCTCTAGTAGCTGCTAAATTCAACCCAGAATAAAGCACAGTTCGGGTATCACATCACAATTAAGACTCCTCTAGTAACTACTGCCTAGCTAGAACTGAAAGTCGACTCAGAATTAAGCACTGTTCAGGTATAACATTACAATTAAGACTTCTCTAGTAACTACTGCCTGGCTTAAATTCAGAATTCACTCTAGAATATCACTTAATCAGAAAAGCGCTGTAATCACTTAGTTATAAAGCGCTGTAAAATCACAGTCTGAGCAGCACTCTTTTACTGCCTAGGACAGTGTATTATCAAGTGCTTTTGAAACCCTGAGTACCGCCAGTTTCTAGTGCTAATTTAAACAGAAGCTGCTTTTCGGTGGTAAAATAAAGCTGGGCAGGCAACTTTTAAAGCAGTTTTACAGTTTGGAAGTCTCAGTGGATAGGACTTTCAAAAAAAAAAAAAACGGCGCCAGACAGAGATGCAGTCTAATGAGTCAGTGAGGAGCCGGTAAAGTCCTGGGCGGCCCTATGAAATTTGTGGCTTTCAAGCCGTGCATGTACAAAGGCAGAGGCTGTACCTGGGTCTGTGTGGGCTGGCAGGAGGGATCACGTGGCCGGCCTGAGCATGGGCCGGGACCACCGGTCAGCAAGAGCCCATTCTGGGCAGGAGCAAGTCCTGGGTCTGTGTGGGCTGGTAGGAGGGATCATGCGGCTGGCCTGAGCATGGGCTGGGAACGCTGGTCAGCAGGACCCCGTTCTAAACAGGAGCAAGTCCTATATAAAATAGTTCCTCCACCTGCTATACTCCCCCCACAACTTGGGACTCTTGTCCCAGTGTGGCTACTGTACTTGGAGGTGGTTGCTGTGGTGAAAAAGTCCCCCCACCCCCACCCATGGTGTTTACGTTCATGTACAAAGTAACACACATCCTTATTTGGACAAACAGAGTAGATATAGTGTGTGTGTGTGTGTGTGTGTGTATATAGATTATTTAATTTTTTGAATTTATTTTTACATTTGCCCAGTTCTGTAATCTCCGTCAAGGAGCTGGTAAGCAGCGAGTTATCGGGCATGCGCGGTCTGGTGAAGGAGTGGGTGGGAGTGCAGTGCTGCAGCGAGAGCTGAAGGTAAATAGAAAAAAATGAAGACGCGTACAGGATGGTTACTTTCTTGCTCAGGAGGAGCGAGTGGAAGACTGGTGTTGGGAGAGGGACAGGACAGTGAACGGCTGAGGAGCAAGCAGAAGATGAGTCTTGGCGGGGAGGGACAGTGAATGGCTGAGCTGGGCTGAGCAGTCTGTACAAAAGTATTTAAAAAACAAACAGAAAAAAATGGGGTTTTGTGTTTGTGGGATCTGACTGGTTGGGATGGGGAGGGTCAGATGTCAAGTTGCTCAGTGATGAGTAATTTTGTTTGACAGTTAGGCTGGTACCACTGTTGCAGAAACAAGATGACTGCTGTCTGTTTTCTTAAGCTTATAGTGGGCAGCATCACCCATATCAATGCCCACTGGGCATTGCTGGACCTTTTTCCTGTGCATTAGACACTTTAGTGCATGGTCAGTGGCCAGTCAGATTGCTTATATTTTGATGCCCATTTCATAATTTGGTTTGACGACACCTGGAGTACTGTGCCCAGTTCTGGTCACTGCAGTATGGAAAGGACACTGAAATGATAGGGTTCAGAACAATAAATTGTTGCTGTAAGTGACTTAAAAGGCAAGAGCTATAAGTGACTTGGCAGGCAAGAGTTATAAGGGGAGACTGGACATACTCAAATTGTTCGGCCTAGAAAAAGCGAAGACTGAGAGGGTACATGATCATGGTGACTGCAAGCAGAACTAGAGGGCTTGCTCTCAAGCTGAGAGTGTACAGAACAAGGGAAAATGAGAAAATATCATTTCACACACAGGTTGGTTAACATGGGGAGCAGCCTACCATTTTAGGTTGTGGAAGTGAGCACTCTTCAGGCTTTCAAAGCAGTATTAGACAGATTCCTTGGAGAAAATGGCATTTAGGGTTGCACAGCTTTAGTATGGGTAACGGTCTTTGGTTGATAAACTTGGATGTGTGTGTCCATACTGTCATTGGCTATGGTCACTGCTGGGTGATGAGAAGGGCTGACAAGCTGGGCTGACCCCAAGTCTCTTCTGCCAGTGCAATACTACCATAGCAGTAATAGTTTCAAATGACAGTTTGTTGGGTTTTGAATGGCGTTTCTGTGTATCTCGTGCATTATGCTAACAGTTAATAAAATCATGAATGCCATCCAAGTCAAGAAAGGGGATGCATTAAAACTTGTTCAGGTAAGCTCACTTGGGAGCATTCTGGGAAGGCTTCATTGGAATAAGTTTAACAGGACCTGATAATCGCTTATGTTCTCAAATCTAGGTCACACTCTGAAACAGTTTATCAGACTACTTGATGCAAGCTGGGTCTGTGCTGCAATTTACGATTGGCCTGGTCATATTCAGCACTTAATACAGAATTTCAGTATATGCTTGCTGAGCAGGCAAGGGAATAAACCCGATAGGTTACACGGCCTGTTTTGTCCTCAAAATGTGTTAAGGTTTGTCAGTGTTACAGCAGTTTTTAATTATAAAATGGGTGCGGAAATCATTGCGTCCTTATTAGTCAGCAGTCGTGCATTATGACACCACTACCAGTGGACATTGCACATTAACTTATAACCTATCATGCCTTTTTAAACAAACTCCTTATTTACATAACAAACATGGCCTCCACATGTATTAATTATTCACCACAAAAATCAGCCAGGCCCCTAAAAATTACTCTTTAAAAAAAAAAAAAAAAAAAAAGTTATATTCTTTCCCTTTATAACCCCCTTCATTTACACATACATACATTAAAAATAAATAAAGTAATATTCACAATTTTATTATTTGGAAACCTAAACTCACCTCTTCATGTCTGGGCAGTTTTTTACGTTAAAGAAATGTTTTATTTGTGTTCAGCTTGAAAAAGAAAATATTATTTAACACTCTTCTGATTTCAGCCTACTTCCCCATGCATAGCCCGAGATTGGTGAAGGATATTAACCGACTTTCACTGCAACTGAAATAAGTGAAATATAAAAAAAGCTGCATGAGTTGCGCTAGTACTAACAAAGTGGTGGTGGGGGGTCCACTGGACCCTCTGCCTTTAATGTTGGGGGTTAGTCTAGAAAATCTAGGTGTTATTATATCTTCGTAATACATTTCCTGGCCCACATTTTCAAAGGAGATGCGCGGCACACAATGGAGATGCGCGGTGCATCCCAGACATTGTGCAGAATATTCGAAAGGGAGTGATGCATTGCACATTTCCGAATGTGCGATCCTGCAGAAATAATGTATGCGGCGTAAAAAAGGGGGCGGATACATGAATATGCAATGCATCCATATATTCAGCCAAAATGTGCGGCACATCTGCGGCACATCCCAGAAATGTGCCGTGCAAAGATAGGCAGACAAAAGGATGGCCTAAATCGGCCACCCACCCACAGGAAGGCAGAGGAATTGCAGACCGGCCATCCTAAGACAGCCCTTGGAAGTGCACCTGGACATGCACCAGGCACCCATACACAGCAGTCATGCCAGGACGGAAGTACCTAAAGCCACAAGTGCCGGCACACTACTGGCACCATCCAGAGAGCCATCCTCTACACCGCACCTGGGACGTAGACGCTCAGCTGCCACATGCCAGTGCTGTCGGGTGCCCCCTTAGCACACCAGAGGAGCAGATGGCCATACTGCAGCACATGTACCAGGGGCCATGGCCTGCACCCATGCGGCCTGCAGGGTGCCACCTAGTGGCATGCACCCAGGGTGACATCTGGGGCAACAGTGCCCAGGTAGCCTGGTGGCATGTGTGGCAGCCTGGCACAGGTCAGGGACTGAACTGTGGCACACACCTACGATGGTACACCATAGGTGCATACAGGTAGGACCCACCCACTCTGGTACCTGGTCACCCTCTGCACACTGCCATTTCTTGCAGTTATTGCCCTGTTCCTCTCATACAGGGGTGTGTGGGGCATTGCAGGTGACTGTGCAGTGCGTATGAAGCTGGTGTATCTCATGCATGTGGTATACCGATCAGACTGTGTCACCCTCTGCCGCTTGTCCAGGTGGGCCCCCCGTCCCAACCTGTACATGGCTGTTGGTAATAGCACTGTACCCAGACCAATGCAATCCACCCACCCACACACAAACACTCCATCACACCTGCCTGCTAGGCTGCAGTACCTGTTGTTCACCTTTGTGGGGTGGTGGGGCAGCCCTGCAAAGCTGGAACTGAGCATACCCAGAGGTATGCAGATGGTCTGCATACATTCCAGTAATGAGCTGCGCATGAGGGAAATGGGCTCGGAATGTGCAGTGAAGCCATTTGCACATCCCTGTTGAATATTGCAATTTTGCGCACTGTGCATGTGTGTGCTTATCGTGAATTTCCTCATGCTCCGCATAGGGCTCGGGTCTCCTGCCACACTGCACATCTCCCACTGCACGATTGTGCATGTTTGGGATATTCAGCCGGACTTGTATGATCGCATCTCATGGCGCAGCTTCTGAATATGCCATTATTTTGTGTTGGTACATTTCAGTTGCATGGTGCAAGCACTTGCGCGATGCAGCCTGGGACTTTTGAATATGGGGCCCCCGACACTAAATTGCTAGTGATACATGCACAAACATTTCAATGTACAGAATCCGTGCTGAAGCACAACTTTTTTTGTGGTTCAGAAACTTTTAGATATCCTGTTTGTGGACTTGGGTAGGTGCCCAAGTCGAGCCCTGCAGCTGTACTGATCAGGCTAAACTTTCCGTTTGTGGGGAAAACAACCTTTGGAACATAGCATGAGCCAGTCTACGAAATCAGTGAGTGTCATTAACAGCTAATTCAGTGTAGTTCTCAAAGCCTAGGAAATCCATTTCTCTGTCTCTTATTATGAAGTGTGGCACTGCTGAAAACTCACTGTTGTAAGGAGCTCTCTTGGACACCAAAGCTCTCTCTGCTTTGTGCTCTGGAAAAGAGAAAATCATTATAGACATTCGTCACTGACAATATGTGTGCAGTACCTTCTCACTGGTTGTGGTGATAAAGGTTTTGCTCTCACTGTGTTCCGGTCACACAACTGGCACTCGCGCTCAGTCAGATCTAGGCCATCCTCTACTCATTATACTGCTGAGGGGCACACCCTTCACTGGCCCATGAAGAGAGCTCCAGGATTGCTTCCAAACCTATGTCTCTTCCATGCTGCAGCTTGACATGCTGCCTTCTTGCCACACACTGTACAGTAATATGGCTGTATAACCATTTCTTTATTTTAGTAAATTGAAAATGTAACAGCCTCATCCCTTTGCCCAGAATCAGACTTTAGTTTCTGGTCCCAATCCTTCTACATAGGCTGCAAAATGAAAATGTTACTGCCAGTTAATGTTTGATGGCAGTTTCCAGGACTTCCAGGCACTTCTAAAATGAGGCTTGAATGTAGGAAAAACATAGATCGGATGGAAGCAGTACAGAGGAGGGCAACCAAAATGGTGCATGGCTCGCATCAGAAGCACCATGAGGAAAGACTCAAGGAATGAAGTATGTACTCGCTAGAGGAATGGAGGGAAAGGGGGGACATGATAGAAATGTTCAAATACCTCACAGGTAGTAAGGTACAGGAGGGTGGTATTTTACATAGAAAAAGATGCTCAAGGACAAGGGGGCATGATACAAGGCTGAAGGGGGGGGGAGGCTCAGAGGGTATGTGAGGAAGTACTTCACGGAAAGGGGGTTGGACGTCTGGAACAGCCTCCCAGCAGAGGTGGTGGATACTAAAATGGTAGCAGGATTCAAGCTTGCACAAGGGATGAAAAATCCCGAAGTCCAATGTCCGGGACCCACCTGTACAGTTGCAGGACTTCATTATGTAGCTCTGTTTAAGTCTGATGGACTTGTCTTACTTTGCCGTGCATGCGCACCTCTAAGAACCTCATCCTGCAATCTGTCATCCTCCCCCGCCTGTCCAGAAGTGTGCTTGCATATTTTTTTTTAATAACTTAGAATCCCATGCCTCATCATCCAGAAACTTGGGGGTAGGAGATGTCTTTCTCACGTAATGCCTCACCCAGCATGCACTGTTGGGAATGCGGGAACTGTGCCTGGTGATCCGGAGAAAGTGCTGCGCCCAACCGCCGACATGGAAACTTGCATGGAGGACTGTACCCACATAAGGGACTCATGGCTGTTGCAGACAGAGTTGTGAGGTAGGTGAAGTGCACATATGTATGAGGGGGAACAGGTGCCATTTAATTCGAGCACTGGCACTGAGGAGAGAGACGTCTCTCTGTAGTAGCGATTTTTCTAATTGCATTTACTCTGGAAATCTCTGAATTTAGTTTTAGTGGAAGGCAGGCAAGGTTCAGGTACTAAAGTGGAGTCGGTGTAAAAATGGGAACGAAGTCTTGATGTACCTCAGCGCTGTTTAAGCTGTCATTTTATGCTGTGACTTATAACTGTATTAATGTTTGTTTGAAAAAAAAAAGAATATTCGTTTTGGTCATGGAGCGGACTGTGTGTGTCTGATGGAAGCTGCATAAACCCTGTGTGTTTGACTGCAGAGAACTCTTGAAAGGGCAGAGAATTGTAATAGAAAAAACAAAAAGAACTATACTGTCCACAGCGAGGGGCCCTGCATGTCTGACTAGTCACTGGCAGCAGGAGGGTTAAGCTGCATAATATTAGGGATTCTCTTGAATGGGGGACTTTGCTTTAAACAAAACAAAAAAAAATGGTCACACAGAGGGACCCTGACAGTCTGACTTATCTGGAAGCAGGGTAAGAGGAATATGAGGACTCTCTTGAAGGGGGAGATGACTTTGATTTAAAAAAATAAATGCATAATATATATATATTTTGGGTCAGAGAGAGGGACCCTGTGTGTTTGACTAGTTGGTGGCAGCAGGAGAGTTAAGCTACACAAATAAGGACTCTCTATAGGAGAGGGACCCAGATGTCTCCGATTTGTCACTGGCAGCAGAGTTAAGCTATGATATAAATAAAATATATATATATATATTTTTCTCACAGAGAGGGACCCAGTCCTGTCTTACTAGTCACTGGCAGCAGACTATTTAAGCTACATATGGGACTCCGAAGCGAAGACAACTTTTATATAGATATATATATATTAAAAAAAAAAAAAAACTGTTTGGTCACAGAAGGAATGTGTGTCCAACTGGCAGTGGGGTTAACTTGCATAAGGAGACTATCTTGAAAAGGAAGAGAATGTTTATAAAAAAAAAATATATGCTCACAGAAGGAAAAACAGTGCGACTTACCAATGCCTACCACAGACTTATAGAACAGAAAGAACATAAGTCCAGGACTTATATCCTCACAAAAAGTTTTTCAATCCCTGTTGCATGGGATAGACAAAAGGGGACCTTAGGCTGGGGTGGGGGTTAAAGGCTGGAGATTGAGCAAGGTCTACAGTAGCACAGTAGGTGGGGAATTTAGGGCAGACTAGGTGGGGCAAGAGGTCTTTTTCTGCTGACAACTTCTGTGGTTCTGTGTTTTTAATGTAAACAGGAGCAGCCAACATGGGACGTGCTACTACTTCCTGTCTCTGTTGCCAGTCACTGCTTTGGTTTGTGTTCAGAACCTTACTTTAAAAGTGCCTGCAACTGAATTCCGTAGCAAGGGAGCCACTTGACATACCTGGGATTCGGGTTTATGCCCAGTGTGTGGACCATCTCTGTACTCAACAGGACACTTATCCATGTGGAGCAGGTGGAATAATTTACTGCAACACTGTCCCTTGTGTGCCAGGGAGTCTGGTATTTACAGAGCAGAAGCAATAGGGGGATCTAGTGTGAGTACAGTCTGAGACTGTATCCAGGGAGGGAGTGGGCAGGATTACCAAGAAAATGACTGCCCTTTGTTCAGTCATTCCTCCATTATGCTGGCTAAGACATTCAACCTTGGCATCTCCTCTTCTCCTTCTCCACCCTCTGAATTTAGGATTCTCTAAGCTGGGCAGGGGTTCCACAGTGGGAAGGAGTTCTGCTGGGGGTGGGGAGTGGAATTGAGCACCACAAGGTGCTGAGTCTGAGATAAGGCTCTGCTCTGTATTTAAGTATTTATTTATTTAAGTATGTAAAAGTTTAACCAGGAAGTACATACTGCGCTGAAAACTGCTCGTTTCCAGATGAGTCCTGGGGGAGAGGGGAGTAGGGAGACCACTAATGATAAAAAAAAAATAACAAGGTAAAATATGATAATATAGTTTTACAAGCAGAATCATAAACATTATTTAGTCTTCAAGAGAAGAGGTGGAGAGGGGATCTCCTGCTTCTATACAACATCCTTCAAAACGATGAGCTCATGAAAAACATGGGTTTTCATTTTAACAATAGGAAAACTGTATTACGATCTCATAATAAACAACTAATAGTCCATAGGGCAAAATCTAACAAAAGAGCTAATTTCTTTACTATAAGGGTAGCAAAATACTGGAATGCATTACCGAGTCACTTAGTAAATTTAAAAGTCATCAGATTGCTTTAAACGTAATCTTGATAAATTTATACTACATTCAAGAATCAAATAATTAATCCACCAGGTGGTGGAAGACGATCCTGATGGGCTTCGACCTTCTTTTGTCTTTATGACCAAGATACCAAGATTATAGGCAGAATAGTAAATGGAGGCCTCTAGAAAATCACACACACACTAATATATATACAGAAAGGTAAAATAGCAGAACAGTAAGAAGAGGGCAAGACTAGAGAATGGAGAAAGAGGAAGGGTCACAAGCAGTTGCAGGTAGGGTGGCAGAAATCAGAAAGAAGAGACTTTAGGGAGGAAGGAGAAGCAGCAGAACAGGGGAAGGGAGGCCCAACATTTTGGAACGCGGTAAGAAAAAACAGATTGGCCAACAACAGATTTTGTAGAAGGAAAAGAGAGAGAATGGAAAGTATTGTTGCAGAGTGGGTAGGAGGAAGGAGGAGGAGGGGAAAGAAGGGATTTGAGTTAAGAGGGAGGAGTGCCAAACCAGAATTTGGATAAAAAAGAGACAATGGGAAAGGCGCCTAGCATCAAGAGAGGGGAGGGAAAGAGCGGAGTAAAGAGAGCAGTGGTGTGTATGAAAGGGGCAGTCTAAAGCAAAGCGGCAGAAAGAATGAAAAAGTAGGTACAGTCTGGCAAGGGAGGATTTAGGGGCACTACTGTAGACTAAATCACCGTAGTCAAAAATAGGGAGGATAATTTTTAGGACAATTTCTCATTGGGCAGGGAGCGGTATACTCGCTTTATTTCTGTACAAAGCACCAAGCTTAGGGTGAAGCTCTGTAGAGAGGTTGGGGTGATTTTTGTGCAGACTGAAGCTGATGTGGGGATTCCCTAGCTAAGAAGACAACTTGAATTGAAGCAAAAAATAAAAAACACAAAACGCTGGACTGAATGTAATGTTTCAGCTTGGAATTATCTGATCATGCAGTGAAAATATACAGAACACATGCAGTGCCCTCTCCAGGAGTGTGACTTCACCCCCTCCACAGCGTGACCTCTGTCCACTGGCATGGGAGAGAGAGATTCAGACAGGGAAAGGAATTTAGTTTTATATAGTGCCATTCATGTAAATAGTATTCCAAAGTGCTTTACAGTTGGGGAGAGAATATTGCTGCTGTTGTCCATGCACAGGAAGATTCAGGAAGCACAGGCACAAGTTACGGATATTTGTAAGCATGTGGAGGTTAAATTACTTACTGAGTCATACAGAAAGTGGCCATTGTGGGATTCAAACCTAGATCTACAGGTTCTGCAGTATAACCATTCAACCAAACTGCCTCAGTCAATTCTTAAACCAGAGTTTCCTGTAGTGAGGCCTAACATGGTACTGCTTAGCCAGCTTATCTAAGAAAGTACCATTTGTGAGTTATATGCCCATTTCTCTATGCCCTCCATGAGGAAAGAGTTGTAAATGTTTGCTTATTCAGAAATCCTTCCTGTACAGTTTAGATCCATGGAATGCAATGCGTTAAAGGCCTTACAAAAATTCACTTGGTTTCCATTAAATAGGGAATGCCAGATATTTATTGAAAATACACAGCACTGGCTTGTGTGGCATAATGGTGGCTGCAGCACATCGTAGCACCACCTGGGAGACTGGTCTGGGGCTGACTGGGTGCCCAGAGTGTCATGGGTGTAAGCGACTCCTGCGGAGAGGCCGAGTATGGGCTGCTTGGCAGTCATGCACGACATACCTCCTTACTGGCCACCCATGCAGTGATATTGGGATTGGTTGTGAAGACAGACCCTTGTGGGGTGTGAGGGGGAATGTGGGCTAGCTGGCAAGCTGGCAGTCACGCCTTTCCCTGCTAGCCTTCTAAGAACTGACATTGGAATTGGCTGTGAAGGCAGGCACTCAGCCTGGGGAGGCAGAGAGGGTGTGGGATGCCCTGCAGTCACGTCCCTCTCTACTGACCAACCAAGAAGGGACATTGGGATTGGCTGTGAAGGCAGACACCTATCCTGGGGAGGGAGGATGTGGGCTGCCCAACAGACACACCCCTCCCTACTAGCCTTCCAAGGGGGACATTCTGATTGGTTGTGAAGGCAAACACTTGTCCTGAGGAGGGAGGAAGAGTGCGGGCTGCCCAGCAGTCATGTCCCTCCCTACTAGCATTACAAGAAGAAGTGATATTGATACTGGCTGTGACGGCAGATACTTGTCCTGGGGATGGAGGGAGGGAGAATGCAAGCAGCCTGGAAGTCATGTGCCTCCCTTCTGGCCATCCAGGAAGTAATGGGATTGGCTGTGAAGGCAGACACTTGTCCTTGGGAGGGAGGGTGGATATGGGCCAGTAGGGAGGGGACCAGTAATGAGGGTGATGACTGCTGAGCAGTCAAACATCTCCCTACCTACTGGCCTATCAGGAAGGGACATTGGAATTGGATGTGAAGGCAAACACTTGTCCTAGGGAGACAGAGAGGGGTGTGGGCTGCCCGACAGTCATGGCCCTCCATACTCGCTAACCAGGAAGGGACATTGTGATTGGCTGTGAAGGCAGACACTTGTCCTGGGGAAGGAGGATGGTTACAGGCTGCACATTTGTCACACCTCTTCCCTACTGGTGTTCCAAGAAGTGACATTAGGATTGCCTGTGAAGGTAGATACTTATTCTGTAGCGAGAGGAAGGGTGTGGGCTGCCCAACAGTCAAACATGCCCCTACTGGCCTCCCAAGAAATGATATTGGCATTGGCTGTGAAGGGAGGCAGACACTTGCCTGCCCTCCTGGCCCGAGAAAGGGCACAGACGCAGCTGTCCTAATAGTGGTGGTGGTGGGGGCTGCAGTAGTTTGGGTTGAATACGCCCTTTAATGCTAAATTATAAAGGGCTGGCCCAGTTGCATGGTGGGTTGAGGCATCCATGCTTCCCTGTTGTCACACCGGTGACCTGGGTTCAGAAACGGACTTGGGTTGCTCAGGGGCCAGGCTGGGAGAGAGAAGATAGAGCATCCATAGGACTACTTTCTTCCCTCGGGGAGGCGGGGGATCCAGTGGCTCGCTGTTTAACTGCCAACTGGCAGAAGCCAGGTGGAAGCGCATGTGAGGCCCCAAACTGTGAGAAGAGCTGGCGTTCAGAGTACTGGAGTGCCTCTTCGGAGGTTGAGTGTGCTTGCGTGCTCATTGTACATCCGCCATGCTTGGGAGAAAAATCTGATGGAAACAATGGAGGTTGGGCTTCATAACGCCCGACCCGCTAGCACCGGCAGCCCGCCCAGTCTTGAGGGGTGAACGGAGATTCGGAACGGCCAGGGACTATGGGATGAGCTGATACAGCTGCCCAGCCTGCCATGGAGGGATAAAAACCTGTATGGAAAAAAAAAACTTGTTATATGGTGATATTCAGTTGCTTACGTCTTGCTCATTCCCTAATGGGTTGTAACAACCTTTTCAAATGCATGTATTCTGGCACAGGATCTCTTGATCTGCCAATTTTTGTGAAATTCTATGCAGTTTTTTTCTCCTTAGAGATGAGGAAAATAAACATTAAAAAAAAAAAAAATCTTTAAAAAAAAAAAAAATCGGGTTAGTTCACGTCCCACTGTCTCTGACATGCATAGAGCATTCAGAGGCTGAAGCTGCCATCACTGCAGAAATATTAAGCAGTCACTGGGAACCCAACCTCAATGCTGCTTATTTGCCCCCACCTGCTCCCATTCCCACATCAGGTGTCCAGCTCCAGTGTTGTACACTAAAGTTCAACGAAACAAAAAAAAGTGTGGAAAACTCAACTGTAGTGCCTCCCCCATTCCAACTGTGGGTGCCCAACCTTAGTGTCAGACAGTAAAGTAACACACAGACACATATCAACAAAGTAAGCTCTCGCTGCAAGCCACCCCCTCAGTGCCGCTGACCACCTTCCCATATTTGACACCACATGCTGAACCCCAGTATTGGACAGTAAACAATAAAAACTGTAGTGCATGCATGTGTTCCTGCTATCCTCCTGCATTCATGTCAGTGTATGCTGGCACCCTTTTGGGAGGAAAACCATAAGCTGGACAACAAAGCCATGATCTGCAGTGGCAGTGCAGTGACACCCTCCCAAAGGCACAACCGACATGGCATGCCACCCACCCCTGTTGTGGTGCTAGGCAAATGGTAGATGACTAGTAACTCCATGAGAAGGTCAGTGACGGACTTTGGGATACTGTAGTGCAAACCAGAGGACATGAAACAACTTGATTTAAAAAAAAAAAAAAAAAAAAAAAAAAATTAGGTCACCTCTGGGAGCCCAATCTTGGTGCTACCGATCCCCATCCTCCTCACCTCACTTAACCTGAACAGTAAATTAACCCCCAAACCCTCAGCCACCCTCTTGTCACCAATGCCAGCCTCTGCCAAGGCCACCCAAGTAGGTACAGTCTTATTGAGTCCCTCTCTGGTCAGTGGCACAGTCCACCCTTCACTTGGCCAGTCACCATCTTGTCCTTCTGAGTGCTCGTTGTAGGGGAGAAAATGGCCCCTCCTCTCCGGAAGTTCAAATAAAATAAATGCTTGTGCAGGGACTTTATTTTTTCCTCCCCAAAAAAGGGCAGAATTTGTATCCTCAAACATATTTTGGGACCAAATTCAAAGGTACTCGTTGGGTGGTCATGGGTGTTAAGCACCCTGTCTTTCAAATTTGGTTAAAAAATGTCTAAAATGTACTTGCATGCACTCTAACTTATATATTTATTTATTTTCTTTTTTTTTAGAACATAAAAACCTAAGTACTTCTTAAAGGGTGTGAAAAAGCTTTAAGTCCATGGACATACACAGCTTTTTATTTATTTATTTATTTATTTATTTTTGTACAGCTTTTGAGTTTTTTGTGCTTTATTTTCTATCACCCATAACTTCATTTCTTTAAATTTTCTAACCAAATTTGAATGATAGGGTGGTTACCACCCCCCTCACAACCACTCGGGTCTCAGCTTTCAGACCTGCCAGATGGGTCTGCTGATTGCAAAACAAGCTAGTGGTTCGGTGCTTTGCATGACAGGTCTGTTGCATTCTGTAGGGCCTACACAGGTTCACAGAGCATGGTATAGGCCCAGTGCTTTACATATCATTTTATTTTTTTAAATATGGAAATTCATTGCAAAGAACTATGTTAAAAAGCATCAGAGTTGAAGATTAGAGCCACAGAAGTAAGGAAATGCTACCTTGGGATTAAAAGTCCCCTGAGCTGTGGCAGTTCTGTGGCCTGGTGTTCCTCGGAGTTTGAACAATCACACGATGCACCATTGGCATTGCCCTGTAAGACACTCTGGGATAAATTTATTCAAACGTAATGTTTTATGTCAGTGGCCACAGTAGTATGTATCAATATGAGGTTATAAATTATTTTTCATTATTGTTTTATTAACTACAGTTTTTTTTTTTTTTTTATTAGAACCACACCAGGCCAGATTCCACACTTACATAGAAACAGAAGGCAAAAGGAGGCAGTATAGTGCAGTAGGTTAAGGCTCTGAGCTGCAGATTTGGAGACCTGGGTTTGAATCCCACAGCCGCCTAGGCGCATACTGTGTGATCCTGAGCAAGTCACTTAACTTCCTTGTGCTTCCAGGTCGCAACTAGAAACAAGCTTTGGCTTAGTGTGCTACTCCTGGTTAAACAGTGTTCCCTTCCTTCCTTCCAGAAGTTGATGGCAGATAAGGACCGCAAGGCCTATCCAGACTGCCCATTTTTTCTACCTTATAAATGTGCCATCGGCCTTTGCTCTGTCAGTGGCCTGTCTATTCATACTCATCTGTATTGCTCCCTTATGCCCATCCATGCCTGTTTGAAGCCCTACACTGTATTCATATCCACCACTTCCTGAGGTACAAATGATTTGAGGACATGAAGTGATGAGTACATTTTTTTTTAAAAAAAGTAATTTTTTTCTAGCTAATATTAAAAACACACCAGAAGTATCAAATTTAATGTCTTGTCTTCATTAATTGTGTATTACAGTAGTACCAGTGGTGGCATGTGTGGGTCGACTGTGGACTATACCACCAGAAAACTTCAGTAGGTGTATGTTGGAAAGGTTGATTTTCTACACACAGATGGCCTGGTTAAAATAGGGCTTATTTTTCTTGTAGTTTGAGTCCTGATTTACATTCAGGTGGCTTCCAACTTGAATGTGGCTTTGTCACATTTGACAGGCAAATTCCTTCTGGCTATTACGCTTCATAGACTTCCGAGTTTTTCAGGCCTGGTATGAGATGCAAATGTTTTCTGTCTGTTCTCTCTTCGATTTTCTCTCCTGGTGTGCTTTCAGTGAAGAGATGATCCCAAGCTGAATATGCTATGCAAATTGTGAAAAATTCAAATTTGCAAATGTATTTTGACTTCAAGGTAAGTGCAACCTTGAACTTTCAAGATTGTTGCAATGGCAGACAAACACCAGGGGTCTCACTCACAGTTCCAAGGGACTGCCGCAAAGTAATTGCAAGACCACTTAGCAACTGCTTGTTTAGCTCAGTTACGTTTTGCACAGAGGGTTTATTTCCTTTCCCGTGCAGTCTTTAAACATACTGCAATTACATGACGAAGGGGGTGGGGTGGGGTCCGCATGCAGATAGCCTGCAGGACCATTAAGAAAGCATAGTGACTTTCATAGAGGCAGTCCCAGAGTTCTGTGATGCCCTCTGCCTTTAGAACTTATACAGGCAGGTGGTAGGGGTGCCGCACCTCTTCATTGACCTCTGGGGAAACGGTAAGGGATGAAGATTTTCGTGGGACAGAATGAAGTCAGCAGTACCGCAGGTGGAACCAGGCCGGGGTTCCATTAGATGTCGGGAACTAAGGAAGGAAGGGAGGCAGGGCACTGGACCAGTAGGAGTGGACCACAGGACCAGCCACATATAATGAAATTGTTGGCCTACAAACCTGCCTAAAGGTAAGGATCAAAAAGGTAAGGATCAGGTGAGTGGGGGGTGCACCACAGCTGTGGTTTGTTTTTTTTCTGGGGCTCTGGCCATAACATTGTCCCACTCAGCAGACACTGTGCCATAGCCAGACCTCTGAGGATGTCACAGGTCAGCATGTTTGTGGTTGCAAACCCAGTTTGCGCCCAGTAACATCTGGATGACTGACTTGCGTTAGGATTTTGTTGCAGGCAGACTCCTCCCCATAGGAACTGTTACACTGTTGTGTATGGCAGATGACCAAACTCTCCGCTGCCTACAATAGCACCTGCCGCTTTGCTTTACTGGCCCCTTTTTCCACCCACCACTGTACCCTCTATAATACCCTTGGATGTCTACCACTGCAAGGTCGCTTCGACCTAGCCATCTGCTGCATGGTGGACAGTGTCATCCATACAGATCTAGAATCCCCCCAACCTCCCTCCTGAAAACCCATACTCTCCACCGCAGCCTTCGCTCAAATAATACTCCCTTATTAGTGGTTCCCAGAGTATCCACCAGTATGGATAGTAGAGCTTGGTCTGCTGCTGCCTCTCGCAGTAGAACAACCTGCCGGCCAAACTCCGCTCCATCGACACGCGCTACAGTTTCAAGTCCCGACTCAAAATCTGGCTATTTGGCACAGTTCTTCTGCCGCTGCTCCCTGGGGTTACCCACCTAGCTACGCTAGTCAACTCCCATGCCATCCACTGTGACTGCATTGTTTACACTGTAAAATTGCTGTATTTGTGACTTCACTGTCATGTACATACTGCTGTATATATTTACATATGTTCTGTTTTTCCTTATTGTATATACGACATCCTGCATGCCCACTGGACGTATGTATCATACCTTGTACAGGTGTTTGACAACTGCTGCTGTAACTAATTCACTGCGTACGTCATTCTGTAGCCTGCATTTTAGTCCCATTTTTGGACTATGTACCACAGCTGTACATTGCTATTGCTGTCGTATCTGTATGCCAAATCTTGTACTGTATATTATTAACTGTATTTATTGCCACCTTGAGCCGTTGTTTATGGCCCAGGTCATGCCTGAAAACGGTCCCTGGGATCAGTGCACTTACCTGGTTACTAAAGTCATAAATAAATGTTGGTTATGGCACACTGGGGAGCCTGTCTGTATCTCAAGTTTGTCGCACCACAGACTGTGATTGCAGCCCAAGTTCTCTTAGCTGTAGAGGCTTTTTTAAAGGACAGAGTAGTATGGAAAAGTATCTTTCAAATTTAAGGCAGTGCAGAAATCCAGCTGCTATCCCTTCAGATTACTAGGACTGTAACACGCCCAGTTCTAGTGTCTCAGTATCCTCTTGCTTACTCTGGCTTCATTTGAAGGGGTAGGTTTGAGCCAGCAGGGATTCATTTCCTCTTGGAGTCTTACCCCCTTAGCATTCAGCAGTGTCTCCTTTGATTTGGTCTTCTCTGCTCTTTTCAACCAAAGCTCTTAATTATTGGAGGCTCAGAAGAGCATAGACTGATCGGCCCTTCCTCGTATGACAGTTCCACAGTGGCTTATGGCTTGACCTTCAAAAGGACCCTGATGAACTATCAGCTGATCTCTCTGGGAACAAGATGACAAATAGTGTTTTATCCCTTTGTCAGAGAAACATGATAAAGCAACACTGTAAGGAGGGCATTGAACCAACCCCCCTTCCTTTCTTGAGATTTCCACCATTTATTTTTTTACACATTTGTTCCCCTGGACTGCCCCTTCCATGTTCCACGTCCTCTTTACTTTGTTTTTTGACACAGGCACCTCATTTTACGACATCATCCCTGACCTGAGACACACTAGCTGCGGACTTGATCAGCACTCCATGTTGTTCACCACTGCCCCCCCCCCTTGTCAGGGCCTGATTTCAGCCATGCACTAGCCTGTTCCCCACAGTCCTACAACATGCCGGGGGGGGTGGAGGGGCAAGGAGCAGGTTGTTGAGGCAGTGCCACCATCCTCCGCCAGAGAGATATTCTGAGGCCATTGTTTACTGCCGTAGGGCAAGGTAGTCAGCTTGGAATGCAAACCTGGATTCCTCACATGATAGTGCAGACCGTTAACCCCCAGCATCACCAGACCAGTCAAGCAGCCTCAAAATATTTTGACGTTAAGAATTTTTTACCTTTTGTTTTTCATTAGCATGAGGGTTTTGTGCCTTTGGTATCTCGCCTTGTGATGTAGTTTACTCTCATGCACACATATGCACAGCTGTTAAATTGTGACAAGGTCAGGTCAGTTAATTGTT
Source organism: Neoceratodus forsteri (assembly GCA_016271365.2). Classification (NCBI taxonomy): domain Eukaryota; kingdom Metazoa; phylum Chordata; order Ceratodontiformes; family Ceratodontidae; genus Neoceratodus; species Neoceratodus forsteri. The sequence continues at coordinate 768,723,987 of CM057451.1, forward strand.
ACATTATTAATCGTGGTTTTCGTTTCTTCATTGGGGAGGTAGAATGAAATGCGGTGGATTTAAGTCTTCATTGCAACTCCTGTAATCTGGATAGTTTATAAAGCACTTTTTTTCAGGTCCCTCTCCATGCTGCTGGTGCTGGTGTACGTTGTGGTTTCAGTGCTTTACTTGCAGTACAGAGCTTCATATCTGATAATGACTAGCCAGAATTTAGTTTGGGGGTAAACTTCTGGATATGTCAAGCAAAACTGGCCTTTCAAAGGCATGTTTTTAGTTATAGGCAGCATAATAGAAACCAAATGGGCAATGGATAAATCACAATGCTCTTGGCAGCATGAAAATACTGCACACAAAAAAATCAGGGCACACAGCTTGGAAGACACAAAATCTTGATTTATTACGAAAGAATCTGGTAAAATTGAAAAAAAAAACAACTGCTTTTAAAACTAGGCCCTTAATTACAGGCCAAAGGTGCAGCTGCTTGTAGCATTCACCATAATGTGATAAATAGTTTAAAAACAGACTAGAACAGCAATCACAGATTCTCACAGTGCCAGTATAATGTGTTCATTGTGTGCACAATACCTGTCAGATTGAAGAGCCATCCTCCAGTTTGAATACTGGCTTCTGTATGGGCTTTTTTTAACTTTATTTTTATTGGTTTGCAGTGTGCATTACATTGTAAAAAGACATTTCCTTGGTTACAAATGTAGGATATGACTATCTGTTACAGCAATATCATGACAAGATACACTATTTGACATCCTTTGTTACCCCATGGGGGGGGGGGGTGTCCTTATCTTCAAGAATATACAAATTTAATACCAATAATTCCTTCATGTGGCTGTTGCAGCATACTCATGGACTAAAGCGATTATCATGAAAGAAATTTTTACCAGGTGAAGTAACTCACCCTATAATGCCAAAACAGGCGTTTTATTGTCCATAAATCTAAATAAATGACAATGTCTTAACTTTTAATAGTAGGATGTATCATCAAGGAAAGCCCATCTACAGGGCATTCCACCTCCAGAAAAATTAAAAAATGTCACTTCCGTTCGTCTCTGCGACTTTGATACCCTGATTGCTATGGATTTTATTAAAAACAAGCTAGCTTTAACAGGAGTTATGCATACATAAAACTTGTGGGTTATATATAACTTCAAAGTGCTTAAAATGGCTAGTAACAGTAAAACTACTAAAATAGGAACAGATTAGAGCTAGGTATAAAGTACATGCCACTCATCTTAAACTTGCGGCTAACGCTTATCTAAATACCAAAATCTCATTAATCCTTAAACATGAACAGTAAAGAAATATGTGTAGTATTTATTTTTATTTTCTTGCCCCCTCCCTTCGTTCAGGCATGTTAAAAAGGTTTTGGCAGGTCCCTGTATGGTCTTCTATCTAAACTTGTGAGATTTGATGGGCTGACTAATAAGGGATGTGGCGTTATGGGCACTTCAGCTAGGGCAGCAGAAATGTGGTGCTCTGTTTATCTGGGCATACATCAGTGTGTTTCTTGATCATTAAATGTATTTAGTTTTTATTGACTGGTAAGTACACTAGAGAAAGAATGCCAGTTTTCAGGAACAGCAGAATAATGCATGGGGTGGTGTGTTCAATGAGAATTTTACACACACCTGAGGTGTTGGATGCTACATAAACCCCGAGAGCGAAGCACAAGGTTTTTTTTTTAAATTGCAATTTTATTGGTTTGTTTACCCAACTGATAAACAAACAGTACACACAGGTAGGTGGCAAATAGTACAATCCATACATAGCTTACCCTGATCGATTATACAGTGGAGCCATAGCAATATTTTGGATAAGCAGCTTTCTTGTAAAGTTGATCCACAGGTTATTCATATCTCCTCTCTTGTGTGTAAACACAGACAAACATACAATACACAACCTAACCACAACCCCTCCTCCCCACCCCCATTCAACCCCCTCCCGGCAGCTGCCCCCCACTACTATTAAGACTGGATTAATAGAAACCCAGGTGGTGTATGGTCCTCCTTTATAGTTCCTCTTTACAATTTAACCAACTAAGCAAGAGTGTCCCTTGCCATCATCTCGATCAAAGAGATGCCTTCCCTTTTGCACAGAGATTCCAAAAAGGGAAGCCATGGAGCCTTGTGCTTGTCTGGCTGCAATCTTAGGTTGGCTGTTATCTGTTCCATTGATTTAATCTGATTACAGATGGACAGCCACTATTGTATGGTGGGCGATTTGTCTGTTAACCATAGCTTAGTTATGGATTTCTGTGCCCCTGCAATCAGGATTGGGAATAGGTATCTGGCCTGAGGGCCTTTGACCCCCGGAGGTGGTTCTCCCAGGATCACAAAGCAGGGATTATTTGGGACTTGGACTTGTAACATGTCATTCATATATTTGGTGACTGACGTCCAGAATTCATTAATTCAGCTCGAGGGGTTTATTTATGCATCCAACACCGAGTGTGTGTAAAATTCGAGTTTTACGCACCATCCCATGTTTTATTTTATATAATTGCTGGGAAGCATTTTCTCGCCACAGCAATGATATTAAATAAAAGTACATTGCTGTTGGGTTGAAGCGTGGTCTGTGACCTGGTCTGTGGTCGGGCTGAAGCGCTGGGTTAAACTTTAAAAAAAATTTTTTTTTTTTGTTCGTGATTCCCGCTAGTAACTCTAGGAAAAAAGTTAGAGAAAAATGATTTTAAAAGTCCCTTGTCGTTAGAGTTACTGACTGAAGTCTGTGTAGGAGAAGTGGGGAAGTGCAGCTGCTGTCCTCCAGTTTACTTGAGGACGGGAAGACTGCTGCATGCGTGGAGCGAGGGAAACCCGGCACATGTTATCCATTACAACTCGCAGGTTATAACGGCAGATTATAATCCGGTTTCCCTATGGGCAGAAACGCTGCCCAGTAATTATAATGAAATTAACAGGGTTTACAGGTGTACAAATTACAGAAGAACGTAAGTTACAGTAGGGCAGCGAGAAATACAGCTTAGAGGTAGAAGGCATAAAGCAACACAGTAATTCAGAAAACATCCCATCCAATGCTAAAGTGTCACAGGGGAGCAGTAAGGGAAAAAAGTTAAAACAGTCAGGTCAAGTGCAGGCTGAGGAGTTCAGCAGATTTCTCAGTGCTGTTTTTAAAGGGTTTCATAGGTAATTTTCAAGCTAGCAGACTTGCATCCATAATTGCTTGCCATATACCAAAATTTTAAAATCGAGTAGTTATCTTACTGAAATGTCGGTCAAAGTTAACTTTAAAATTATTCATACTAGGGCTCTCCACAACCACTGTTGAAAGTTCATTCCAGGGTACCACAACCCTTTGACTGAACCAGCTCTTCTGTAGGGTAAGATTCCATTTAAAATGGACATGTTGTCTGTCATGCCTCCTACTACTACCCCAACTAGTCTTGGGCTGGATACCAACCTCCGCCCGAAGGTTGTCGTCCCCAGTGATTCTGTATAACAAACACAGGTCTCCACTAAACCTCCTATAATAAAGGGAATACAGGTTGAGGGATGACCATCTTGCTTCATACGATATACCCTTTAAACCCCTTATTGACCAAGTAAATCTTCTCTGAACTCCCTCCAGTCTGTTGACATCTTCCCTATTCTGTGGGGACCACACCTGGGCGTAATACTCCAGATGGGGCCTCACCAAAGCTGCATATAGTGGCATGAGTACCTTTTCATCCCTGCTAGATATATGCCTAAAGATGCAGTTTAAATTCTGGTTTACTTTCTTCACTTGTGCCCTGCAATGGGACCCGAACCTAAGATCAGCAGTGACCCGAATCCCCAAGTCTCTTTCCTCGTAAGTGACTGTGAGCATATTGCTAGTACGATTTGTAAGAGCCCATAGCATTGTATTTACCAAAATGAATAACCTTGCATTTTCCTGTATTCAGGACAAGTTTATTTGTTACTGTCCACTCCGAGATCTCATTAATAGCATTCTACGGGATATACTATCGACTTGATTGTTCACCACTGTCCCAAGTCTGCAGTCGTCTGTGAATTTATAGAGCCAGATTTTAGGGTTATTTAGTTTAAGGGAAGATATATAAATATTAGAGACTAAGCCCCAGAACTGAGTCCTGGGGAACCCCGCTAGTGGTGGGTGCCCAGTCAGAAAGCACTCTATTTATGGTAACCCTTTGTTTACGCCCCTGCAGCCATGCTGAGACCCAGTTACTAATATTGTTGTTTAGATTACAATCCTTCAACATATTTAAAAGTTCCATGTGGGGTAGCTTATCGACAGCTTTCGCGAAGTCCATATAAACCACGTCTACAGAGTTCCCAGTGCCCAGCTCCCTACTGATGTTCTTGTAGAAAGCCAAAAGATTCGTTTGGCAGGATCTAGATTTTGTAAACCCGTGCTGAACCGGGTCAACTAGTCCATGAGTCGTTAGGAAGTCTGATATTAAGTCTTTGACCAACCCCTCCATAATCTTCCCTAGCAGAGAGGTTAAACTTACTGGCCTAAAGTTATCAGGTTTGGTCTTGGGCCCTTGTTTTAAAATGGGGACTATTATAGCAGTTTTCCAGTTAAGAGGCACTGAACTTGTTTCTAGGGAGGCCTAGAAGATGCAAGTAACTGGCAGTGCCAGCACATCAGCTAGTTTGCATATGACTCTAGGGTGTAATTCCTCGGGGCCAGGTGATTTGTTTATATCAACCTTTGTGAGCCAATCAAGTACATCTTTGGGGTTAATAATAATTTTCCCAGGAGTGAATGCTTCCTTACCAACGTGTGATATTGAATTATTATTGTTATAAACTGAGCAAAATATTTATTCTGGAGATCTGCCATTCCTGTGGTTGTAGCTGTCTGCCCTAAGTCATTCAAAAATGGGCCTATCATACTGTGGCCTCCCTTCTTGCTATTAATGTAGGAAAAGAAGGATTTCTTGTTATCCTTCACCCTGTGTGCTAAATCCAACTCAAACTGTGCTTTTGCTTTTTTAATTTTTGCTTTGATATTCCGAACACATTCCCTATAGACCTGATTGGCCCCAAGTGACCCGTTAAGTTTTTGTTTTTTGTACATTCTGTTCTTCCTGTTTATCATTTTTTTGTCGGACGCATTCAGCCATGCAGGTTTTTTTTTGTTTTGTTTTGTTTTTTTTAATGCCAGTGTCATATTTTGGTACACTTGGTATATAGGTTTTAACAAGACTTATTACTCTAGCTAACAGCCGTTTCAACATATCCTGCACGGATAACCCCTTGAAATAATTTTTCCAGTCCCGTGATAGCATTTGGGTTCTGATGCTTGAGAATTCTGCTCTCTGAAAATTTAGCTTACTTGTGGTACCTGAGTTCTTAGAAAATATGGATTCCCTGATGCTGAAGTGGACTGAGCAATGGTCACTATTACCCAAGGGGCTGTTGACCTGGACTTTATTAACTCTGTCAGCCATATTGGTAAGCATTAGATCTAGGAGTCTAATTCCTCTAGTGCTACCTAGGACTAGTTGTTCAAGTCCCATCTGGTCGAAGATATCGATATACTTCTTGTCCAAGTTACTACCTCCTTGCCCCTTCATCCAGTCTATACTTTGTAGGTTAAAGTCCCCTGCTAGCAGTATTCTATCTACTGGGTTCAACTTCCCTATTATCTTTAATAGTGTCTCATCATCTTCAGGTGTCAGAAGAAGGCCTATATAGTAGTCCTAAAATGATCCTGGTACCATTTTGGGGAAGTAGCTTTACCCATAATAGTTCTAAGGCTCCCGTATCCCACTGTAGCTCTTTGCAATGGATAGAATCATGCACATATATGGCTATTCCACCCCCTTCGTGTGGATTCTAGATTTAGAAAACAAATTGTATCCTGGCACTTTATTATCCCACAAATCATTATCATCCCACCAGGTTTCCTTAACTAGTGCCACATGGATATTCTGAGAGTGTAATAGTAATTTAAATTCATCATATTTACTAACCAAACTCCTGGCATTAATAAGAACTGCCTTCCATTCAGGGGTCTCTTTGGGAGTTGTCGTAGTATTAATACCACTGTTTAAGTTATTTTCCAGACTCCCCCTTTTTCCAGTTTAATTGGAATTTCATTACTTCAAGAGTTTTTTTCCCCAGAATCCTAGTAACTGAAGGGTTTAAGTGCAGGCTGTCAGCTTTAAACAAAGCTGCTCTATTAAATGTTATGGAGTTATACATAAAACCAAAATTTTCCTCCTTGCAGAGATGTCTCAACTACCTGTTGATTTGCATAATAAGCCCATTTTTTTGGATTGAAAGCCATAAGTAGGTAAAATCCAAGATATAATGATCTCCCCATTTCTGTTCTTGATCCTTGTTATATCCCTGAATTCAGCTTGGATGTCCTCATCCTACTTCTTGCTACATCACTAATTCCTATGTGCAAAATCACCAGTGGTCTAGCTGTATTTTCATGTAGCCCATCCAGTAGGTTTGAAACATCATGTAACCTAGCTCCAGGTAATGTGCTGACTGTGGTATGCTCTTTTCGCCACCAACATACTGCAGTATATATCCCTCTTATAATGGAGTTCCCTATCACTACTACATTTCTGTGTGCCGTTCCCTCCTTACTGGGGTGTTCCATATTAGTCTGGCCCTGTATAACCTCAGGCAGGAAGGGAGCAATAACTTCGGGTTGTTCTACTTGAGCCGTCATAAATCCCTCATCCATTTTTTAGACCTTCATATCTATTAGACAACTGAAGAGGCGTTGATAGTGAGGGGCCCAGCTTGGAGTTCCTTTGCAAGCATGTGCTTGTTTCCCCAGTTACTACTACCACATCCTTTGTGTCGTTACTAAAACAGGGACCCTTATCCCCAGTACCACTAATGTTACTGGCTACCTCATCTATAAAGCTTTCCAACCTCCCAATCTTTTTCTGAGTTTCCAGTTTATGCATGAGCTGCTGAATTTCCGCTTGTAGCGTGACAATCAAAAGACATTTATCGCAAGTGAAAGGTACTGGGAGGAGGCCCCATGGACTGTCAAGGGAAAGGAGTTCCAGGCCTTAGGAGCCAAGATGGAAAAGGCTTGGGCACCCAAATAAGAGTTCATCATTGGACCTCAGAGTAACTCTGAAAAGAACACCTGAAAAAGTTGGCAATCAAGGGTGGAGTATTAGTTTGGATGGTCTTTTCAGTGAAGCAACCAAGAGCAGCAACGACTATTGGTTGGAGACAGCCAGCCAAGGTTGGCATATAGATTACCACATGACTGCATTAGCTGGCTCAAGCCAAACAACTAAGCGCAAGGGCTAGGAGTAGGGCAACATCTTTTGGTAGGATTTGGGGGGTTGTTCCTAAATGCCCTGTCCCCTATCACTATGGCTATAAAGTGTGGGGTCTGTGAAATCTCTCTTTGAGTGCACCATTGAGACAGGTGAGAAAGACTTGGCTCCTATGCTCCTAAATTTGTATTTTCATATTTCAAATTGAGACACCTAAACGCATAAATTTGACATTCTTAAATCTGGCTTCATAGCCCTGTAAAAGAAAGCCTACTGTTTACATGAATGCTGAAACTGCATTTATTTAATTAGGGTAAATGGAGTTTCGTATCATTTAGAAAAATGTAAACAGATTCCTACGATTCAGATATCCCTCCTTTGGAATCCCTAAAATAACTGCCGACGTGCAGCATGACGACATCAGAGGAGAGGGCCCGATCAATAAGCATTACAGCCTTTCATGCAGTAGTATACCATTGTCCATTAATGTTATCAGTTTAAGACGTGTAAAGATCATCACTTAAAGTAAGTAGTACACAAGTCAAGTAATTGTTTCTTAAGTTTGTAAACTGCAACATCCAGAAACAAATACTGGCTTCACACACCAAAATCCCAAGTCTCCCTTGCCAGCTCCCTTGCATATGTCCACTAATGTCCCAGTCCTCCTGCAATACCTGGTGGTCTAATGGGGGAAACCGAGGGAGCCCCAGAGATCTATGTCCCATGAATATCTCTGCCAATTTTGCTGCTGTAACCGGAGTTACCACCCCTCGCCGCATCCCATCTGTAACATCACCCTCCTCCACCTCCACATTTTTTCTATTTTTATTTATTTGAACATATCGGAATTGACCTTTGAGTCAGAGACTCCATTGCAAAGGCTCCTCATCATGGGGTCAAAGACAATACAACAGAGGATTAATATAATACATTGAATACTAATAGTAAACAGAGTTCTAGGGACATGGATATGTTGTTCAATCCACACTTATTGGCAGGTTCCTTGCCGCTTTAAATCTTGCCAGAAGGTCTTCAAGCTGGCTCCTCCCACCCACCCGGGTAGTAAAACTCTCGGCTCCGCCCCATGACGCCAGATCTTCCTTACCGCTGGAAGCTCAGGTTCCCTCCTTAGCACTCTGCGTTTTAGACTGGATCCTAACTCTTCGGTTCGTCCGAAACTAGTTTTGAAGTTTTCTAAACTTCGGTCTTCATCTTCCTAAGTGGCTGCGATGGACAAATCTATTCCCAGCTTTCGGAGGTGCCCTTCGAATAAAAAATGTCCAGGGGCGGATCCGCACTCCGTGCATCTACTGCCTAGGCCTAGATCACAACCCGCAGGCCTGCGAGTTGTGCTGTCTGCTTCAGCCAACGTCCTGGGCAATCGCTGCCAATTGAGCTTCAGGCACCGAGAGCGTTACCAACTGGTAAAATCAAAAGAGGCTGATTGGCGGTGTCCGCAGCGGCTGGTTCGCTGAGCAGCTCGAGCGAGATGATTGCCCTTGAGGAGGAGGCGCCCAGGCCGCATCTTCCTCCTCCTCGCCGCGGCATTTATCCCGCTCTCTCTGAGTTCCTCATACTCGAGCTCGTTCAAGGAGCTTTGTCAGTCCCTTTCCACGAAGGAGAGGGCCTTGGGACATTCTTCTCGGCCCAAGAGGAGGTCGAAGGTAGAATCCCACCGTCGGGCGTTCGTGGGAGGCGGGAGGTCTCCTTCCCGGACAGCGACCGTCGACTTCGGTCGAAATTGCGGCTCAGGCCGCTGGCTTCATGGTGTCCCCGTCAGGCCAGCCTGCTGAGACTCCCATCAACGCAGTCGAGATTTTTCTCGACCCGTCGGACGGGCTGTCGACTGGTGAAGCCGACAATCCTCTTTCACCGGTTCCCCTGGTGGAGACCGAGGATCTGCCTGTGCCTTCGGGGCCGCAGTCCCTGGTTAAAGTGCCCGAGCCGAGGGAAGAGCGGGTGTCCCCCGCCCCTTCCCAGACCCACCCTCGGTCTCCCTGAGGGTCTCGGTCTCGGACTTCATCTCGATCGAGCCGTTCCCGCCGACATCGGTGGTCTCGGTACTGAAGTAAGTGGTGACACCGTTCCTCCTCGTTCTCTTCCTCGGATGAGGGTAGGTTTTGACGTAAATTACGTCGACGTTACGAGGAGCTTATGTGGCAGCAGTTACTGTTGTCCGGGACTAAACCGACTCTGGTTCAGCCCCCGGCCATCAAGTGGCTGTCGCCCGAACGACCGAAACAACCGCTCGCCTCAGTCGAGATGCCCATTCCAGGGCCGGTTGTTCGGCAGAAACCGGCTGCTCCACCGATCGTGGTGGAACCTCCGCCTCCACAACCGAAGTCTGGGGCACCGACCAAGGATTCTCGGTCGGGTCACGGCCTGCCCCACAGGTTGTCAGTCACCCTCACTCCTGACCGTCCTCGGCAGGTAGAGGGTGGCTCAGGGCCGAGGCAGCTCTTCGCAGACTCTTCCGATGACGACTCCTCCCTGTTCTCCAGGCAGGTCGACCTGGAGTCCTCCGGGGGCCAGTCACTGGACAATAGCCCATCGTCCTTCTTGGGTCTGCTTCGACTCATCTCGGAGTCCACCGGGATGCAGCTCGAGCCCGTGTCCAAACGGGCCAACTATCCCCTAATGGAGATACTGGACCGAGGGGATTCCCCCACGGAGGCCTTTCTGGTGGCTGAGGCCATTGTCGGCCCAGCCTTGGAGCTTTGGCAGCGGCCTGCTTCCTGTCCTGCGCCCTCGGCCAGGATGGCCAGGAAGTATGCAGTCCCTACCGGCTCTTTGCCCGATTTCTTGGAACACCCCTCTGCTGAGGGGTTAGTCACCGACAGCGTCTTCCGGCGTTCCGGTAATGTGGATAAGCCCCCCGACAAAGAGACCAAAAAGCTGGACTTTGCCGGGCGCAAGGTGTACGCTGCATCCTCCCTCGGCCTCCGACAGGCCAGCTTGGCCGTGCTGATGGCACACTTCTCCCACGCCCTCTTGGGCTCCCTGGATGAGGTTGTCCCTCATCTCCGGCCGACCTGCAGACCACGGTCTGTCAGATGCAGGACCAGGTTAGGTGGTGGCGAAGCAGCAGCTTCAGACTGCTCTGGACATAGGTAATTCCTGTGCCAGGTCAGTAGCGGCCGCAGTGGCCATGCGCCGCAGGGCGTAGCTGAGGATATTCACCTTCACGGCGGATACCCAGCACAAGTTGGACGTCCCCTTCTTGGGGACTGACCTCTTCGGCCCTGGAGTGGAGGGTCACCTCCAGCGGATCGAAAAGTCAAATGCCACTCTGGACTCTGTCACCTCCGCCCAGAGGGACAAAGGCCACCATCAGCAACAGCATAAGTCCTTTCGTCCTTCGGCCCCTGCAGCTCGACCGGCCCAACAGCACCAGCAACAGGGCCAGCAGGCTCGCGCTTGGCGTCTCAAACCCAAGCCAGCGGCTTCCTCCAACAGGAAGCAAGGAGGTAAGGCCCAGGAGGTCCCTCGGCGGTTCCTCCTCCAAGCCTGCCCAGTGACGGTTGAGGGTGCCGCCCCAGCCTCGTCACTCCCCATGGGGAAGGCTCTGCCACTTCCTTCTGCCTGGTCCGCTATCACCACGGACCGCTGGGTGTGGAGGTAGTGGAAAGGGCCTGCCTCTGGAGTTAAAGAGCAGGCCCCTTTTGAGCCGCCGCCTCGAGGCCACAGGTCCGCAGCCTCGCTGTCCGTCCGCGAGCCGATATTGCCCTGCTCCTCGAAAAGAGGTGATCAGGAAGGTGGCGAATCCTCCTCCAGACCGGGTTTGTGTCCAGGTATTTCCTGGTCCCGAAGCGGACGGGGACTGGCGCCCATCCTCGACCTGCACGACCTGAACAGGTTCCTAAGGTCTCGGACCTTCAGGATGGTCACTCTGGCTCAGATAATACCTTCCTTGGAACGAGGCATGTGGTTCTGTTCCTTGGACCTCCAGGACGCGTTCTTTCACATCCCGATCCGTCCGTCTCAGAGATTCCTCCGCTTCAGCGCGGAGGGGTCCCTTTACGAGTTCCGTACCATGCCCTTCAGCCTCTCTAGCTCCCAGGGTCTTCACCAAATGCATGGCAGTGGTGACAGCATTCCTGCAGCGCCGAAGGGTTCGGGTGTACCCCTACATGGATGACTGACTGGCTGCAGCCCCCTCCAGAGCGGAGGTGGAGCGGTCCAGAGACCTGGCCCTCCATGTTTACTCTCAGATTGGCCCCCTCATCAACGAGGCCAAGTCGGAACTCGTGCCGAAGCAGGTGATACTCTTCATCGGGGCAGAGCTCGACTGTCTTCGAGCCAGAGCTTGGCTCCTGGCAGACAGGGCCGAGGTTCTTTCCTCCTTTGCCCAATCATTTCTGGTTGGGCGATCACGCCCTGCCCGGGACTTCCTGCGCCTCTTGGGCTTCATGGCGGCCTGCACCAGTGTGGTCCGCTGGGCCTGTTGGTACATGCGTCCCCTTCAGTGGGGACTGGCCAGCCAGTGGTCACAATGCTGCGATCCGTTGGACCAGCCCGTGACAGTGACCCAGGAGATGTGGAACGCTCTCCAGTGGTGGACTGTTCCGGCACATCTGCAGGAGGGCACCCCATTCGTCCGCCCCGAGCCGACGGTCTCTCTATCGACCGATGCATTTCTGATGGGTTGGGGTGCCCATCTGGGGGAGCACAGAGCGCACGGCCTCTGGTCCCCTTGGGAGTCCCGATGCCATATCAACCTGCTGGAGCTCCGAGCGGTCCGCCTAGCTCTCACCGCCTTTGCTCCGTTTCTACGGGGTCAAGTGGTTCAGGTCCAGACGGACAATACCATGACCATGTACTATCTAAACCGCCAGGGCGGGATGCGCTCCATGCTGTTATGCAAGGAAGCTCTCTGCATATGGTCCCTCATGTGCAGCCTGGGGGCGGATCTCCTAGCCATTCACGTGTCAGGAGCCTCCAACACCCTGGCCGATGCCCTAAGCTGGATAGGAGCTGTGTCTCACAAGTGGTCTCTCCTGCCGGAGGTAGTACAAGATCTCTTCTCCCACTGGGGCACGCCTCAGGTGGACCTGTTTGCCTCCAGGGAGAATGCGAAGCTGAGACTGTTCCATGCCCGTCCCCCTCAGCAGGGCTCGCTGCAGGGGGATGCCTTCTCGAGGCTGTGGACCCTGGGCCTCTTCTACGCCTTTCTCCCATTTCCCTTGATCCACAAGGTGCTTCTCAAGGCGAGGAGGGACAAGGCGCAGGTGATTCTGGTAGCCCCAGACTGGCCCTGCCAGTTCTGGTATCCAGATCTCCTCAGTCTCGGCTCCAGGCTCCCGAGGCAGCTTCCAGCCCGCCCGGACCTGATCTCAGTCAACCAGGGGAAGGTATTCCATCCGGACCTTCAGTCCCTGCACCTGACGGCCTGGTTCCTGAGCGGCTAGAGTTCCAGGCCTTGGGTCTTTCCGACGAGGTCCTCAACGTCGTTGAGGCGTCCCTGTAAGGAGTCGACCAGGAAATGCTATGCCTTCAAATGGAAGAGATTCTCCATTTGGTGTCAGGGGAAGGGCTTGGACCCTTCCGCCTGTCCCTTGGCAAGCATTCTGGACTATCTGTGGTCCCTTTCTCAGCAAGGGCTTCGGTCGTCGACCCTTAAGGTGCACCTGGCAGCCATCTCTGCTTACCGGTCGTGGGCCGGGAAGCAGTCGGTGGCGCAGCAGAAGGTGGTTGGGCGCTCTTTCAAAGGCCTTGACCACATTTCCCCTCCGGTGCGAGAACCTCCACCTCCATGGGATCTACTGCTGGTATTGGCCAAGCTCATGGGCAAGCCATTCGAACCGGTGCACAGGTACGATATTTCCCACCTGTCGTGGAAGACCGCCTTCTTGGTGGCTATCACGTCAGCCAGAAGGATGGCAGAGCTCCAGGCGCTTTCCATCGAGTCTACTTATCTGGTCTTCCACAGGGACAAGGTTGTCCTGCGCCCCCACCCGAAGTTCCTTCCGAAGGTGGTGTCGGAGTTTCACCTTAACCAGGTGTTGACTCTGCTGGTGTTCTACCCCAATCACACCTCGGAGGTCGAATATAGGCTCCATACTTTGGACCCTAGACGAGCGCTCGCTTATTATAAGGAGCGGACGGCTGAATTTCGGGGAGAGGTTCGCCAGCTGTTTGTCACCTATGCTGAAGCCGCACCTGGCAGACCTGCAGCCAAGCGGACGATAAGCAGGTAGGTCACCTGCATAGATCTCTGCTATAGGTTGGCGGGCATGGAACCTCCCAGAGGGATAAGAGCTCATTCTACCCGCCATACCGCTGCATCGGTAGCTGCTTCCAGGGATGTCCCTATCCAGGATATCTGCAGGGCTGCTACCTGGAAGTCGGCACATACCTTTATTACCCACTACCACATCGACCTTGAGTCACGCCGGGATGCTGGTTTTGGGGCCTCGGTTCTCCAGTCTCTATTCCCTAAGTAGGGGGTGTGCGCCTTGCCTCCCTCCTCCCGGAGAACTGCTAGGAGTCTGCCAATAAGTGTGAATTGAACAACATATCCATGTCCCTAGAAATACAGGTTACTCACCTGTAACAGGAGTTCTAGGAATGGTATATGTTGTTCATCCACACCACCCACCCGACCTGCCTGGCTTCGACGCACAACCTGGCTTCCAGCGGGCTAGATCAGGCGTCATGGGGCGGAGCCGAGAGTTTTACCACCCAGGTGGGTGGGAGGAGCCAGCTTGAAGACCTTCCGGCAAGATTTAAAGCGGCAAGAGAACCTGCCAATAAGTGTGGATGAACAACATATACCATTCATAGAACTCCTGTTACAGGTGAGTAACCTGTATTTATAGCATAGGTTGGTCATAGAACCTGATAGGTTGGTCACATGCCGATTTCCCAGCTATGTCCATGTTAATATATTTATAAAAAATTACTTGGTGGTCTAGTGGGAGACGCAGAGGGCCCTAATTGTTCCATGAAGTGTTCTAGTTGCTACTCCCACTGCAACTGGAGCTTACTCACTCTCCTCACCTGCCATTGAATCCTGTCTTTACAGTAAATAACGCCATCCTTAGCAAGTAGCCTACAGTTCCTGTGCTCTGTCTCTGTAGCAAAAAAAAACCTGGTGGTCTGGTGGGAGAAATGGAAAGAGCCAAACAGCACGGTCCCACAAAGATCTCTTAATGCTGTGGCCGTGCTGACACTACAAGCAGTGCTCACAGACCCAACCGCAAACTGTACTCCAATCGATCCTCCTCGAAATGCCTAATTCCCATGCATGTTATGAACATAGCTGGGGAATTGGGCATATGCAGATTGAGGAGGGAGAATGCTACAGATGGGATGTGGTGTGGGGGGAGGCAATAACTCCTGTTACAGTGGCAGAGTTCTTTGTGGGACATAGATCTTTGGGGCTTTCTCGGTTCTCCACTAGACCACCAGGTATAAAAAAAAAAAAAAAAAATAGGTACAGGAGGACTGGGACATTAGTGAACATATGCAAGGAGGCTGGCAAGGGAGACTGGGGATTTTGATGTGTAAAACCAGTAGTTGTTTCTGGATGTTGCAGTTTATAACCTTAAAATCACCACTTAACGTGTGTTACTGTGAATAAGACACAAGTTAAGTGATAGTGTTGACACCTTTTAATAAACTGGTAGCATAATTAATGGAGAACAATGTACTACTGCATGAAGGGCTGCTGCAGCAACACTTGTGCTGATCGGGCTCTGTCCTCTTTGACGTCGTCTTGCTGCATGTCAGCAGCCATATTAGGGAACCCAAAGGAAGGGGATTTGAAATGGGAGAGGCTGTTGTGTATATTTTTTAAATCCTACAAAACTGCATTTACCCTAATTAAATAAAGGCAGTTTCAGCATTCATGTAAATGGACTTTCCTTTAAAGGGCTATGAAGCCAGATTTTAGAAAATAAGCATGTCGAATTTCTGTTTAGGTGTCCTAACTTGAGACGTGGGGCTAAAATTTTGTGGCTTAATGCCCTGTCATACCTTCCTGCGGCTACGGTGGGTATTCTACAGAGCTGACTTCTTGAATATATCTGTTGAACAAGTCTGGAATTTTAGGGTGTCCTGGCTTTGCCGTACAGGCTCCCTTTCTTCCTGTATTCTTACTGGACTTCAGTCTCTGTCTAATGCGTGCAAGAGTGCATGGCAAGCCATCTACTCCGTAAGTAATGTGATAACTGCTGGGATTATCTTGGGGTTTAAAACACAATGGGACATCTTCAAGGGGCTAATCAGGAAAAAAAAAAGGAAGGCTAGGGAGTGAGGAGAGCTCTGTCGGGGCAGAGTAAAGCAATGTAGGAACATCAGGGCAGACTTGATGGACCTATAGCCTCTGCTGGCCTTAACTTTCTGTGTTTATATGTAAGTAGGGGTAGGAGTTAGACAGTGGGAGAAATCAGAATCAACTGCCAGGGTCTAGAATGTTACTCCTCCCAAAATCAGCTTGTAAGCCATGGCATATGGCATTTGCATTCCTACATCCATGTGTCCATGGGAAGCTCATGCTAACCCATTAGCGTCTGACCTCAGCTGGCAAACCACCTTGGCAGTATTCAGGAGGGACCGTATCTGTGGTTCATTTCCTAGTTGCACCACATTATTATTTTCTCACACTACGCTTTGTACATGTATGATTGAAATTCTGAAAATTGAAAGACTGCTATTTTTTTTTTTTTTTTATTCAGCTGTTTGGTCCCCGTTGCTTCTTCCCGCCAACTGGTGACGGGGACACATATGTATTTTTCGTTTTTTCTCCCCTGCCCCCCCCCCCAAGGCTCAGGCACATGGTTGTGCAAGCATGTGGAGGCACGCTTCGCACCCTGTGGCACAAGCTGAGCCCCTTCCACCTCCCGATACTTTGCCGCCCCCTCTACGCCTGCGCTACCCACTGGAACGCCACTCTTACCACCCTCAGAAGAGGAGAGCTGCCCACCGGTATGCTCAGTCCTGCTCCGCTCTCTCCCCTCCCCATGCCAGCACCCCGACAACCCATGGTCGTTTCCAAAACCGGGTTGGCAGCGTAGCGTGAGGTAAGGTGTCCAGCTCTTCAACCCTCTGCGCCACCGGGCTGGCTAAAGACTGCTGTTTTTAAGATTCTGCCCACTAACAAACACTGTTATCCATCATCGGCTGCCACAGTCCCTGCATCTGCCTAGAGATTCTAGGTATAGACCTGTGCCCACCAGAGGGAGACAATCCTCTGTAACTTAACCTCCTACAGCAGTGACTACTGTGGGTAGCGTGAAAAGTCAGCCAGTTGTTTTCCCCATTAGCCAAGCAGGATCAGAAAACAGGATAGAAGTTATGTTCTGGCACTGTTAGAATATGTCAGGTGGTCATGTCCACAGAGTGACACTGCTGCTTGGCTACCTCTCCCCCCATTCCCACTGAGTGCTGCAGCCCATGTGAGAATGCTAACTCACAGAACTGCCGTGAGTTTCTACTTCTCTGTACCGAATGCTTGTTTGGGAGGTGTGGGTGAAGTGCTTCTTAGAAAGTTAGAGGAATTACAAGCAAGCCAGGTGTCTTAGAGGTGGTCTTCATGTTGCTTGTGCTGAGCTGATCATTCCAACGCACTATGATGGAGAAACTGCAGTTGGTGTTTCCTCCCAGATACTGTCAGTGGGTACCACTGTGCTGCAGTGATGGGAGAATTTACCCTGGAAAAGGGCAAGGTTACAAAGGACATGGCATACTGTGGCAGCTTCGACATACAGTAAGCATGTATGTTTTTCTGTGCAGTGAACACTGCTGTGGCTTTGTGACTTTGTTATATTTCTGTTATATGTATAAATGTACATTTCTGGCATCTCTTGGTGGTAAGAGGGCCTTCTTGCATTCTTTGAGTGAGAGAAATGCAAAGCTGAGCAATTCTGTCACACAAAGTACTTGCACTTTTATAACTATAAAAGATACTGGAACTGCACTTACAAACATATTAAAGATTTCTGTTTTTTAAAAATGGAACTTGAGTTTAACATCAAAATGTTTTGCTTTATAGAATATAAAAGGATCAAACCCTTTGCGGTCGCATCTCCATGCTCGTGGTCAAGACTGTTTTATGGCAGATGTGAAGCATAGTCAGATCTTCTCTCGGATCATGTGATAGCACAGATAGACATGAAGTTGCTGGGGGTTGGAGGTTACCCCACCTACTTGTTAGTCAAAAAAGAGTTCCGTGAATTTGTAAAAACACAATGGAAATTTTATGTTGAGCATAATCATGGTTCGGCAGATACTAATGGTAAGCATTGGGAGGTGGGAAAGGCTTTTATGAGGGGGTAATAATAGGGTACACAGCAAAGTTGAAGAAGGAGAAAAGACACAAAATTACAGACTTGGAGCAGATGATTAGGGTCTTGGGGTGTAGAGCTGGGGGGGTGAGGGGTGCTAAGAGAATTTTTGGTTGCTAGGGAGGCCCTTATTCTCAGTCTAACAGAAGAGGCCAAATCTCAATTATTTGTAAGACAAAAAAATCTATGAATGGGGAAATTTGCCGAGTCCATTTCTGGTGCATCTGATGAAGGGAGGCAAAACTACTGAAAGAACAGTTAACATTAAAGACAGGACTGGTACTCTGGTCTCTGGAGATGTACACATTATACCGTTTTTTAAAGAGTTCTATGAAAAGTTCTACCAAGCAGAATGTGGGGGATCAGATCACTTAATTGACAAATGTCTGTCTTGATTTAGAGGAAGAGGGATGCCCAGGAAGAGTCTCGGCTTATTTGGCCGAGAGAGGGCATGGGAACTACCGCCGGTTGGGCAGCTCAAATCCATTAGTTATTTCAGTGCTGGAAGCTTGGATGGCTCTTAAGAAAAGGAGGGTGGCCGCTCAAACGAACACTCTCCTGGTCCCTGTTGTGGGTAACCCTGATTTTCTTTCTGGCCTTGAGGATGTTGGGTTCTCATTTTGGCAAAACCAGGGGATCCAGTGCTTGGGTGACTTAGTTACTAGCACGGGACTGCGCACATTCGAAGGACATTCAATCGCAATTGGGAATCCCACAAACTCATTTGTTTAGATTTTTTCAGCTCAGGAATTACTGTAGAAAACTGGATAGAATGTCCCTGATGGACTCTCCCCTGGTTAGCTTAGAGAGGGAGATTCTTAACGCCAGGATAAATGAGGGCGGCCTAATAGGAAGAGTGGTTAAACAGGACAGGGCATTGAGATTTTGGAAGTTAACTGGGACCTTCTGTTGAGATCTCGTATGGGATTTCTCTTTATGTAATAAGTTTAAGGAAATGCAGTACAAATTTATACACCAGCTGTATTATCCTCAGAGTGTAGTGCTTAGATTCTACCCGAGGTTCCCCCAAAATTGTGGCAGGTGTGGGGCGGATAGAAGCATTTTCTTCACTACTATTGAGAGTGCCCCCGCCTGAATACATATTGGAAGGGAATTGCTCATGAGATTTCGGTGATGGGGAGTCGACCTATAGAAATCTCTCCATTATCGGTTTTATTTGGGGTAGAAGGGGCGGAAGAGGGTAAATGATACCTATATCCTAGATGGATAAGGGTACTATTGGTGGTAGCCCAACAAGGAATTCAAAATCTGTGGGTGGCTGGCACTGTCCCAATTGTGGAACAGTGGAAAAGTTTAGCGATCCAGGTACTAGTGGTGAATAGACTAGCGAATGTTTTGAGGGACAGGGAGAAACAATTCTTACTGGAGTGAGGTAAATTTTTGGGCTCTCTTATGGCTGGAGAAGCACTGTTGTTGCAAGAAGGGGGTAGGTATCTTTAGTAATGGTACATGGGAGCAGGACCCTGTGATTGGGTGGTTCCCCACAACTGCCCCTTGGATAGAGAGAATAACCAGCTGATATGCACTTGTAGTGCCAACACAGGAGCAGAGACTAAATTAAGCTGGATTGGGGATGGGTGTCCTAAGGAAATCTATAGATTTAGAATTTATTTTTGTTTAACTATAGAAGGAGCAAAATAAATTATTTTCCCTTTGTTTACTCTTCTGTTACTACAAACTCATTATTATAGAGTCTAAGCTGTTTTTCTTGACTACATGGAAAACTTAATCAAAATAGGTTGGATTGGACTTAAGATTGTGGGGATGGCTTATAGATACTATGGGTAGTACTGGATACATTTGCAATTATATGAAGATATTGTACTCATATGTTTAATTAGATTTATAGCCTGATAAGTTTAATGTCTCCTAAGATTTTATGATCCAGTTAAGACACAGTATGTAGTAGTGTCTTTTTGTTCTACAATATCTAGAATGTATAGCATTTTTTATCTTGTTCTTGTAACTGTATTTTTATATTTGAAAATGTTAAACATATAGTACCAAAAAAAAAACAACCTTGTGCGGAACATGGACTGTGCCAGCTGAATTTAGAACTTCAGAATTTTCTGAAGAGTGCGTGAGAGACCCTCTTATGGTTTCAAGAGTGTCTGAAATGTTTAGAAATGAACAATTCTGCCAGCTCCATGGCAGCAGGGAGTAGGGGATCACCTGGCACACTGGCGATCCTGGTTTGCGTTCTGAGCCCGGGGCAACAGGAGCGGAGGCCGGCAGGGAGGACTTGAGAAAGCTCTTGGGCGCTCTTCTCCGGGGGGGGGGGCGTACTGCCTTTTAGCGGCTCCTGGTGGCCAGTATAGTATCGTGCAGTGCTGCGTGGGTGACCACATGCTGCATGCGCGAACAACCAGGACGCAGTGGCGTATGTCCATTGTGGGTGAGGGGAAAAACAGAAAAATGGCTGCCTCACTGCTGGATGATGGCGGGCGATCCTCTCGATGCCATGGTAATGAGGAAGCCGCTGTACTGTGCTCTCACCACCCTGACGAGGAATGTAGAAGGCACATCCAGGTGCTGAAGTCTCCCCTTCCCGGTAGCCCCTCCATGGGTCAAAGGGGCTCCCCGTCGATGGGATATGGTGGGTTGGTCAGAGCAGCAGGAAGAGAGACAGTAGATGATGGAACGGAGGATCGTGGCAGTGGTAGGTACTGCCCACCCGAAGGAGTGGCTGGCGAGGCTGGCTGGGGCAGTCAGAAAAAGGTAAGATGAGAAAAAAAAAAAAAGAAATAAACAGTCCTGAATGGCTGAAAATGATGTCCAGATTTATAGTCAAAACTGTTTATACTTTAAGCATGCACATGCATCCCATGAGACAGTGTGTTTTGAGTATCTGTGCAGTTAGAGCTGCTGTATAAATTTAAAACAACAGAAAGGAGCTAATTAGGACAGTCTGCATCCTATTATGCTTGTGTGTTGGTGTCTTGGGATGAATCTTACAAGGCAGGGCATTATTTACAGCTTAGATGAGAATGTGGCTTATTTTCTTGCTCAGCTAAAGCTGACAACTGTGTGTTGGTGTAAATTGAGTAAGCCATTAAGGCCCCATTTTGTTGATGGGCATCATGGAGTGTAAGGTTCCCTGGGGAGTGGGTCTGGCTGCCTCTGCCTGCATTACACTCATCAGTTTGCTTTATTGTGCATGTTTTTATAAGGAAGCAAGCTGTCAAACTAAGGTGAATCTCTGCTGGCCCAGTAGCACAGCGGTAGTAATAATAATAATAATAATATTCTTTCTTTATTTTGTGCCTTTTAACTATCAAGGCACATTCCAGTAAAATAAATAAGATAAAAAATACAGAAATCAATATTATAAAAACCGACAAAAACAAATCAATGAACAGTAAAACCATAAGCCTTTTCCCACAGGAAGGATTTCAAAGCCTGTTTAAAACTCCCCCCCAGTCGTGCACTCCCTGGTCCGACGGGGTACAGAATTCCAAAGGGAAGGGGCCGCAAACATAAAAGCATGGGCCTCAGCAGATTTTAACGTCACCCTTGGAATCTGTAGCAACCCCTCCTCAACTGAGCAGAGTGATCTCACAGGTCGATAAGGAATCAGGAGTTCTTTCAGGTAATCAGGGCCCAGATCGTGCAGGGCTTTAAAAGTCAGTAATCCAACTTTGAAGGTGATCCGCCACTGAACTGGCAGCCAGTGCAGTTCTCGCAGCACCGGTGTAATCTGGGAAGATCTAGGGGTACCCATCAACACCTGAGCTGCGGAATTCTGCACCAGCTGCTAGTGGCGGATATCAACCCCCGGAAGCCCAAAGTAAAGCGAGTTGCAGTAGTCTAGGCACGAGGTCACAAGGTCAAGGATAAGAGTTGGCAGATCACCGGACGGAACAAGGTGCTTGATCCTAGCGATGTTTCTTAGATGGTAGAAGGATCACTTAACCACCGCTGACACCTGGGACCGAAGAGTCAGCCCCGCATCTAATATCACCCCCAGGTCTCGCACCCGTTCAGAGACCTGTAGCTCGACATCCCCAAAAAACAATCCAGATGGGGTGCTGGCCCCAGGTCCCCCTGTTTGGCGATCCGGATCCAATACCAACAGCTCCGTCTTTCCAGAGTTCAACTTCAGCCAGCTGGACCTCATCCAGTCCTGGATTTCATTTAGGCAGCTGTTAAATACCGAGATTGCTCCTTCCTGGTTGGGTGCAAAGGACAGGTATAGCTGGGTATCATCGGCATAACAATGAAACCTCAGTCCATACCGTCTCACAATGTCTCCGAGGGGAAGCATGTACACCGCAAACAACATGGGGGACAATATAGAGCCCTGAGGAACCTCACAAAGTAGGGAGATGGGAACAGTAGAAAAAAACCCTGACACCACCCTCTGGGTTCTTCCGGAGAGGTATGAAGTGAACCATCTGAGGACAATCCCAGAGAATCCACAAATACATCTCAGGCGCTCAAGTAGGACCGCATGGTCAATGGTGTCAGATGCTGATGACAGATCTAATAGTACCAAAATGGACCGTTTTCTCTGGTCTCTTGCCATCAGGAGATCATTGAGCACCCGAACCAGCGCAGTCTTGGTACTGTGCCTCTTTCGAAAACCTGATTGGAGAGGTTCGTAGATGCTATGGATGGTCAAAAGGTTCTCCAGCTGGGCCGCCACTACTTTCTCGATCACCTTCCCCACAAAGGAGAGGTTCGAGATAGGCCTGTAGTTGGCAAGACAGTCTGGGTCCAAAGATGCTTTCTTCAACAAGGGTGTCACCACTGCCTTTTTCAAGGAACAGGGATATTCACCCGAGTCAAGGGAACACCAGACTATCTGTGCTAGAACCAGGAAAATGGACTCCCCACACCCCAAAATTGGGGAAGTGGGGCCTGGATCTAAACTACAGCAGGTAGGGCGCAGCCGTTGGACAATCCGCATAACATCTACGATTTCCGGATGGTTGAGGTACTCCTGGAAAACGAAGGGGGTGGTGACCAGGTCCTGACCTATAGCAGCCTGCACAGAATGTGTCAAACGGATCTGTGACCTAATGTCAGCCACCTTATCAGCAAAGAACCGAGCAAGCTCATCACACTGTAATTGTGAAAACGCTCTACGGAGCTGTAGACGGGTTGGGTTGCACAATCTGTCCACAGTTCTGAACAGCTGAGCAGGTCGGTTCTGAGCGGCAGAAATTTCCCCGGACAGAAACTCTGCCTTCTTACGAGAGATTTCTGACTGATAGAATTGATAATGTTCTAACAGTCTAAGGTGGTCGGCATCCAGGCCAGATTTCCGCCAACAACAGAAGTAGCAAGTAGAGTTCATTTTCTCAGAAGAAGCCAGAAGGGGGAGGAAGGAAACATATTCAGTTCAGTGCTTTAGAGTAACTGGTAATTGCTATTTTTATTTTAAACTTAGATTGAGGGCTTTTAGTGACACTATAATTTCTTTGTTGTCTTTACTTATAATTGTTTTTGGGCTGTTGAAAATTTAAAACATAGTGGTTGTGTAATTCTGTGCTGTCTTTAATTGCTGTAAATTTTCCCCCCCCCCTCCCCTTCCCCCAACTCTTAATTATATGCCCTGTTAAATCTGATTGACAGGAGCTAAACACAGGATATAGTAAGGGGTGTGAAGTAGGAGGGCATAAGGGAAGAAGCCCACCCTCAACACAAGTGTTTTGATTCATTTATTTATTTGTTTTTCTTTAAAAAAAAAAAAAAATTATCTGAGGATCAGTGGCAGGATTTTTTTTTTTCTATTTTCTTTTCTCCTCTAGCTGCCGGTGCGTCAGGGTATCAGCCGGTCACGGGCCGCAGCTTCCACCCCCAGAACTGCCTCAGCCTCAAGCCCTGCGGGTCACTCCCACGTGCGGGGCCACGGGATACAAGGCCAACACCCCGCAGGACCTGTATTAGGTCGGAGGGCTGGCCTGGGGGGCTAATTGAAGCCGTGGCGGGCTTCATAGAGGGCGACCGGCAGCCATCTATTTTTCCGTTTTTTCCGGGAGGCGGGACGTGCAATGACGCATGACATCCTGTCCCGCCTCCAAAGTGTCTGTGTGTGTCGGTAGCTGTGCGACTCCCAGCCTCCGCCGGGGATCGCTCATGCTCCGAGCATCAACCCCCCGGAGAAGGGAGAGCAGCCCATAGACGCTCAATCCTTCTCCCCGGCCGACCCTCCCAGCGACCCGAGTCCGCTCCCAACCTGGGTCCCCGGCGTCAAGAAGCGGAAATCCCATCGCTGCTCGACGGGCGGCTGTGGCAGGATTTTGTGACAAATTAACAAAAAAAGGGAACCAGGGAGAGCTTCAGTAGCACAAGTAGTGGAATTGGTGCATAATGTGGGAGGGTGCAATGCAGTGGCTGTGGGGCAGCCATATTCAGGCAGACCTTCTGGACACTGAGGTGCTGCCCTATCTGCATGCATCTCTCTGGACTGTGGGAGGAGGTAGCCAGACTCAGAGCGGAAGTAAACTGGGTCAGGAGTACCATCACCCCTATCCAGGGACCACCCAGTCCAATGCAACTGCCTCAAAGGATGCCGAGAACAAGGAGCACTTGGATGACAGTGGGCTCAGGGAGGGTTAGAGCGGTCAGGCAGAGGCACATCCCAGATCCTGTTCCACTCAAGAACTCATATGCCACACTGGCGAATGAGGACAATCAAATAGAGGTACCCAGAGAAGTGGAAGGAAAGGATGTGGAGGTTAGCCAGGGAGGTGACCTCAGCGGGGAAAGCATTGAACCCCAGAGGAGGAGGAAGCGAATCCTGGTGGGGGACTCCATCATAAGAGGGATCCAGCTAGGGACACAGGAGGGGAGGACAGGGAGGTGAGGTGCCTACCAGGTGCCACGGCATGGAGGGATGGAAGGAAGATCCTGGGGATCACTGGGAAGGCAAGGCGGAGGGTGAGCTGGATGTCATTATCCACCTAGGTACTAATGACCTGGCAAATGGGGAGCCAAAGGAAGTTCAGGAAGAGTTTAGGAAACTGGGGAGGGGTTCAAGCAAGTAGTTACTTTGTCACTTTCTCAGAAGTACTACCTCTGAGAGGCAAGGGAGAGCATAGAGTGCATGCACCAGGAACTTTAACTCATGGTTGAAGAACTGGTGCTGTGAGAAGGTTTAGTTCATTGGTGACTGGGGACCCACCTGGAGGGATGGAGGTTTGTTCAAGCCTGACGCTGCATCCATCCTGGAGGGAATCCAAGCACTCAATGATAAGTTTAAATGCCGATGACATGACATTTAAACTAGCAAAGAGGGGTGGTAGGCCAGCAAGGAGGGTACCTGCTGCTCACCCCCACAGCTAGCAGTGGAACCAATGAACCAGAGGAGTGGCTGTCTCTGCAAAGCAGTGTGCAAAAGATGGAGATTAGTGCCCAAGAGGTGGATAAGCAGAAAGGGGCAAAATTCAGCAGAAGGGCAGACAGCGAGGAGAACCAGGGATAAATGACAACCAAGGAAGGGCTGGGTAGAACTGTGAAACAGTCTAGGAGGTCAAATCATGGAAAGCCATGTGTGCAAATGCCAGGAGCCTTAGCAACAAGATGGAAGATCTGGAGGCTGTCATGGTGCAGTCAGACCTGGACATTGTGGCCATCACTGAAACCTGGTGTAATGATAACCACCGACTGGGAGATGGCCATACCTGGCTGCAACATATTCAGAAGAGACAGAGCAGGCAGGAATGGAGGAGAGTGGCACTGTATGTGAAAAATGACATAAAGGGCCACAGAGATCCAGGAGGAACAAAATGGGGAGAGATACTGTGGTTAAGCTAGAAAGGAAAATGGGGACAGCCATCCGCACAGGTGTGGTCTATAGACCACCAGCACAGGAGGAAGAAACAGATAGGGAGCTGATGCTAGCCATCCAAAGGATGGCAGACAAGGGTGAGGTAGTACTGGTTGGAGACTTCAATATTCCAGACGTGAACTGGAGAATCCCAGCAGAAGCATCAACTAGGAGCAGATTTATCCTGGACTCCCTTCAGGGTGCCTTCCTCAAGCAACTGGTCATGGAACCAACTGGCAGAAGGCAATACTGGACCTTGTGCTCACAAACAGGGACAGTGTGATGGGGGTAACAGTGGGGAGCACCTGGAAACAGTGACCACCAGTCATTGTGGTTTGAAATCACAGAAGAGCAGAAACAAACCACACAAAAACACGTATCCTGGATTTTAGGGGGCAGACTTTGGGAAAATGGAGAGATACTTGAAAGAGGCATTAAGGGAATGGGACAGGAATTGGGTTGAGAAACAGTGGGCAGTATTTAAAATGGGGATTACAAGAACAACAGAATTATGCATTAAGCAGGTTAGCAAGAGGAAAGGAAGAGAGACCATTATGGTTTCCAAAGAGGTAGCAAAGAAAGTGAAAGCCAAAAGATTGCATTCAGGCAATGCAAAAGACACAGGCTGAAGGGGATAGGAGAAGTACCAGGAGAAGCTAAGGGAGGCAGGAGGTCAGTAAGGAAGCCAAAGCTCAGACAGAAGAGCACATTGCAAAATCAGTGGGTAGAGGACAAAACCTTTTACAGGTACATAAGTGAAAAAGAAAAGACAAGGGAGGATAGTGAGACTGAAGGGGAGGATGGGGCCACGTGGAGGATGACAACAGTAAAGCTGACATATTGAACAGGTATTTCTGCTCAGTCTTTACTGAGGAAGAGGAGGTAATGGGTCTGAAGAGAGTACAAGGGTGAGAATGGTGCAGAAATGGACACAAGTCCTTTACACGAGAAAGGGTCCTGAAGGAACTGGAAGTAATAAGAGTTGATAAAGCAATGGGGCCAGATGGGGTGCACCCAGGGTCCTTAAAGAACTAAGAGAGGTGGTGGCTGAACCTCTGGCTATCCTGTTTGCCGATCACTGGAAACGGAGGTACCAAAGACTGGAGGACAGCAGATGTAGTCCACTTATACAAAAGTGGGAACAAAGAGGAAGTAGGGAACTACAGACCAGTCAGCCTCACCTCGGTAGTGGGGAAGATCATGGAAGCACTACTGAAGGAGAGATTGGTAGAACATCTGGTTGTCAATGGACTACAGGACCCAAGGCAGCATGGTTTCACTAGGGGTAGGTCATGTCAGACCAACCTCGTTGAATTTTTTGACTGGGTGACTAGGGAGTTGGATCAGAGGAGGGCGGTGGACATGGCCTATCTGGACTTGAGCAAGGCCTTTGACACTGTGCCACATAGAAGACTATTACACAGACTGGGGAATATGGGTGTGAGCAGGACGAGTGTGGTGGGTAGGTAACTGGCTGGGTGGCAGGACACAGAGGGTGGTGGTAAATGGCTGTCACTCCACAGAGGAAGAGTGACCAGTGGGGTACCACAGGGATCAGTGCTGGGACGGTCCTATTCAACATCTTCATCAGTGACATTACTTGGGACCTAGAAGGCAGAATTTCACTGTTTGCTGATGACACAAAGCTCTGTAACAGAGTAGACACACCAGAGGGTGTAGACAGAATGAGAGCGACCTGCAGAAACTTGAAGAATGGTCGGGGTTTGGCAGTTGAAATTCAATGCAAAGAAGTGCAGATAATGCATATGGGGCACAAAAACCCTGGCACAATATATATCAGTTGGGGGTGAGGATATAGCATGCACCAAGCAGGAAAGGGATCTTGGGGTTATCTCTGATGACCTCAAGGTAGGAAATAGTGTGACAAGACAGCAGGTAAAGCAAATAGGATGCTGGGATGTATAGGCAGGGCATCACCAGCAGGAAAGGGAGGTCATAATTCCGCTATACAAGACACTAGTGAGGCCCCACCTGGAGTACAGTGTACAGTTCTGGAGACCATACCTCGTAAGGACATAGACAGGGTAGAGAAGGTTCAGAGGAGGGCAACAAAGATGGTTAATGGATTGCATCACAAGTCCTGTGAAGACAGGTTGAAGGAACTGAACATGTACTCCTGGAGGAGAGGAGGAGAGGGATATGATAGAGACATACAAGTATCTTACAGGGAGGAACAGGGTGCAGGAAAACACTATTTTTAAGCGAAAAGATGTTCCAGGACTAGAGGCATGGGATGGCGTTGGAAGGAGGGACGATTCAGAGGAAACATGAAAAGAATTTCTTCACAGAGCGGTGGTGGACAAGTGGAACACCTGCCAGAGGAAGTGGTGGGGGCTGAAACAATCACAGGATTTAAGAATGCATGGGATAGACATAAAGGAATTCTGGAGGTCAGGGGTAAGGGGCAACAGACTTCTAGGAAAACAAACTGAACTTACAAGCTCAAATGGGCAGACTGGGTGGGCCATAGGCCCTTATCTGCTGACACTGTCTATGTATCTATGTATTCTAACCTGCGTCCAAGTCGCCTCAGCTCCCTCAAGGCCCCATCAAACCATGGAGCCCGAGGTCGAAGGGAGAGAGGACGCACATGAACTGGAGCAGTGGAATCCAGGGCAGAGGTGATGGCATTATTATAGGCCACAACCAGTGCCTCTGGATCACTGCAATGCACAGAAAACGTTGATAGGTCAAGAACCACAGCAAGGCCATTAGAAGAAATATTTCGCAAAGGGCGGTATTTGACCATCTCCACAGGGGTCGGCCTACAAGGTGGGGCGCCAAAATTGAATCTCACAGTGTAGTGATCTGACCAACCGACTGGTTCCACCCCCACGTCAGAAGCCTCAATCCCCAGGAGGAAGACCAAATCAAGAGAATGGCCACCTTTGTGTGTAGCAGTGGTAACCACCTGTGTTAGGCCCAGTGAATCCTTTAACTGGAGGAAATGTCCAAATTGCGAGAGTGCGTCGATCCATGCATTAAAGTCACCCAGAACCATCAGCCTGGGAGACTCAAAAGCCATGTCAACAACAAAGTCCGCCACTTCCTTAAGGAATTGCTTCTCATCTCCAGGTGGACGGTAGATGAGAGCAATTCGATAGCCCACACCTGCTACAACAGCACATTCAAAAGAGATGGTCTCCTCAACTGGAACACTAGTGAGTGCCAATTCGCTCTTTAAACAGACCACAACCCCCGCGGTCCAACCTCGGGCGATGTATCACCGTATACCCGACTGGAATTGCGGCCTCCAATATTGGTCCCACATTATCATCCAGCCAGGTCTCGGTGATGCAAGCCAGATCTGTCGAGCCAACAAGATCTGAAATCACAGCAGTCTTGTTCCAGACAGATCTGGCATTGCACAACATCACCCGGGTTGGACAAAACTCCTGGGCTGCCCTGACTACCTGCCCATCACTAATGATGGTGCCCTTGGGTATGGGGACCAAACAAGGTGGTCCACGCTCCAAGCTCCATTTCGCCCCAGGGCATCTCCTGGGCTGAATCACCCTAATGAGAGCGCCCCGCTCCACTCGCCTCCACTGTTCACCCCCCCCAGGCTACAGCCACCACGCCAGTGACCCAGGATCAGGAGCGATCTCTGATTGCTGGGGGCTGGCGGGAGGGGGGAACTGAGTGTCCAACAGACTGCTTTTCTTTTTGGGGGTGGCTTGCCAGCTCCACTAAATGACTGCACCAGGTGGAAGCCTGGGGGTAGTACAGGACAGGAGTGGCAACTAGAGGAAGGGAGCTGTAGGACCCAACAACACGCACGTGCCTCCATGCGCATGTGATTGATGTGAGCATCCCAGCACTAGGGTGGGGAGGGGAGGAAATCTGGAGGAAAATAGCGAGGCGGGTGTATATGAAGCCCTGTACACCGTCTCTTACCCCCTTCATCCCTCCGGACTACAGGCAAGTCCCGACAAGGTTGTAGATGGTGGAAGACAACGGGGACAGGATGGAAGGGAGCCAAGCATGCCTTGTCAGAAGAGGACAGAAATCTGTATGGCATGAGGAACTAAGGTGTGTCTCCATGGAAGAAAGAGCTTGTTACTGGCAGCACTAATGTTAGTTTAAAAAGTGTTAGGAATCTCAGCGTGGATTCAGTGCTGTTAAATCTTTATTTAGTGTGTTTGTTCTTTTTAATAGAATATTTTGAGGAGGCTGCCTCTGTTGACAAGAGTCCTGTGTTTGCTGGTTGCTGCACTGCTCACTGACCTTCTACAGCAGTTGACCAGTGAGAGAGCATCAGACACTTCTTGCCAGGGCTCTGTGTCTGCATCCTGTAAACAGAGTGAAGCACAGAACGTTAGAATATCCTGGTTAACTGACAGCAACCCATGACAGTTAAAAGTAAGCAGTAACCCACAGCAGGGTGTCTGGTAAGACCAATCTTATCACATGTCCCCAAGAGCATTCTGAGGCATAAAACACAGCCGAGAGGCTTCAGTCACGTGGACAGTTTGGTAAGATCCATTTTTATGTTTGCTTGCATGCATGTGCAAGAAACATAGTGCCACCATATGAATTTTCGTAGGTGTGCCTCCCCCACTTCCAATGCCCTGCTCCCTTTTGCAGGCGAGGCTGCACCGCACCAATGAATGTCAGAACTGTCTGTGACAGACGTTCAGATGCAGTGGCATACAGTTTTGAGGAAAACACCGCCACAGTCAGTGGTGGTAGCGTATAGAGCAATTTGCATACTGCTGTGACAGTATGCAGGTACTCTACATCGTCAACACTGCATCTGAACTGTCGGACAGTTAGTACATCATCCCACACAAACACCCTAGGTAGCATGCTGGAGTTACCCAGCAGCATGCTCATCATCCCTACTCCAGTGTATGACGGGGTGCACAATTCCCCGTCGGCTCCACTGCCCCCAACAGACTTCAAGGTGCCATGCTGGGCCACCCCAGCTTGACAAATGTCAGTATGGCAGACAGGGTGCCCAGTCCCCGTCTGCTCACTGCCCCAAAAAAATAACCTTCCAGATGCTGCTGTGAGGCCCACCCCAGCGTGGCAAAGTCCCACATCATCTTCCTGAATAAGAAAAAAAAAAAAAAAGGTCCCTCATTGACTGTCTTGCCCCCAACCGCGCCCCACCCTCTGCATCACCCTCCCCACACAGTCCTGACCTCTCACTTACCTCAGGCCAGCAGTGATCTTCGGTGGGCCGGGAACATGTCTGCACTCTTCAGAACCCGACCCGAACTGAAGAAATGCCGGTAAGCTGCATAATGGCATAAATATTTTTTTTCAACTTTGGTGCATACCTCAGCCATTTTAGGGAATTTTTCCACCAAATTTTCAACATAGGGTTCTTGGGGCCCCACCTCATGAACTCTGTCACTGTCATTTTGTTATTCGATCCTGAAAGGTGATTTCATGGTCACTGTGCAGAACCACCTTTCGGGACCGAGTAATGAAACGACAGTGTCTCAGCTCATGAGGTAGGCCCCCAAAACCCTATGTTGAAATTTGGTGAAAAATCAAAAATGACTGTTTTACAAGCGTGTGTTGTGCAGTTTCTATGCACATTCATAACTTCGCAAATTTTTTATATTTTTACTCCAGATTTCCAACTTTGCCATTTTACCACACCTCCTTATGAGCAGTACAGCTGTCATTTTTCACATCTCGCCCAAAATGTGTTTTCGCACATGTAGCACACAATGCTGCAGTCGGTGTGAGAAATAAATGTTCGGGACAGATTAAGAAAATCAGTGACACTGTTTATGAGCAGAGGTCTTAAATGGCTATGTTGAAAATTTGGTGACAAAAGTCCATAAAGTGACTGTGTTACGGGCGTGCATTGTGCAGTTTCCATGCACCCTCGTAAGTTCACGAATTTATAATATTTTTAGTCCAGATTTTAAACACTGGCATTTTTCCACACCTCCTTATGAACAATTACAGCTGTCATTTTCACACCCTGTGTTTCGCACTTCAGTGCCACAGGGGTGTCCTTCATGGGAAATCGGTGTTCAGGACAGATTAAGAAAATCAGTGATACTGTTCATTAGCGGAGGTCCCAAAATTCTTGTATTGACAATCTGCCGTAAAAAAAATCCCCAAACTAATTACATTCCGGGTGTGCGTTGTGCAGTTTCTACACACGCTCGTGATTTCACCAGTTTTTTTATATTTTTACTCCAGATTTTCAACATTGCCATTCTTTTACACCTCCCCATGAACAGTATAGCTGTCATTTTTCACATCCTGCTCGAAATAAGTTTTCGTACTTGTGGTGCCAAATGGCATAGTCGCTGTGCAAAATCAGCTTTCAGCTATCGAACTGATATTGCCACTGTCCATGAGTGGGGGCCATAAAAAAAAATGTTGAAAATTTGGAGTGAAATTACCAGCGAACGCCTGGGGCATTAGGGAGTCCGACCATAATGCCCCACCCTGTAGAGACTGAAAGGCATCGGGGTGTGACTTGGGATTGTCGCCTGTAATGCTTATGCCATTCCTCCCCCACCCACACCCTGCAGCTAGTGACAGGCGTAGAGGTGTGCCTTGGACTCTTCGGCCCCAGAGTTCATCCTGTTCTTCTATACTGCACCCATCTCACCGTATTTCCTTATGGAATGGGGTGAGCATAATACCAAAAGACCCCAATTCACACCGTGACACTTGTCTGTGTCTGCAGGGTAGAGTGTGGTGAAATGGCGTGGCCATTATGCCTGATGACCCAAAGGCACACCCCAATGCCCATCAGTCTCTATAGGGTGGTGGTGGGGTTGGCTTCAGCTCAGTACTTCACTGCCATTCTTATTATGCATCTCTCGAACTCCTACACTACCAGTGCCAATCCCAGCAAGCAAATATTCGGCATTGATAAATGCTTGTTCTTCTTACATTGAACTGAGTTATCGTGTTACATATCCGCTTGAAAAGGCACACAAGTATCCTAGAAATAAGTTGTGTAAGCTTAATAAACAACCATGGCTGGTTTGGGGCACCCAGTGATGACATCTGTTTGGCATGCTGCCAACCTAGGGTTTGTGTCTTGAGCCCAGGACCACACACAGGAGGAAGGCCAGCAGGAAGGGTGACAGAGCAACCCCTAGGACATTTTCCAGGGGAGGGTGGAGCAGTGCACATCTTGGAGAGCAGCTACTGGTGGTGGCAGCTAAGCTGACATGGGTGACCATGTGCTGCCAGCCCCCTCCCAATGCTGATGTGGGCAAGCTCCTCTGGGAGTTGAGTGGTGTTAGGGCAGGAATGCCGCCTGTGTAGCATGCAGGATGATAGCCCCATACACCATGTGAGCTGACTCCCCAATGAACTGCAGAGCTGTTTCCTATGCTGCTGCTGCAGATGAAGGTTCTTCCTCCTCCTGGTGAGAGCGGGAGGGGGATTCCCAGACGGAATACACTTCGATTTGGTTATGGAGGGCCTGGGGAGTCCAGAAATGTTCAGACATAACCAGGGGTGAGTCTGGCAGGTAGAATGGGTACCAGAGGAGCCTGAAGGAGAGAAGTGCCAGGAGACGAGGGAAGGAGCACCCCTCCTCAAAAAGCTCGACTAATTTACAGCCAGCCTTACTGAATGTAAGGCCAGTCTTACTGCATGGTGATGTGATGTAATTTAGTTAGTTATGTCCTTAATTTCGTTCTTGCTGTTTTATCCGGGGAGGGTGGAGAGGGAGCAATATGAGACTGTGTAGGGAAGTCAGCTGAGCTGTGTGTGTGTTGGGGGGAGGTAGCCGCACACTGCAGATTGCAGTATTTGTCATAAAAAACACAGTAAATTGCAATATCTTTCATCAGCCATATTGTATTTTTTTTTCTATCTTTTTTATGGTCCAGACCCTCCCCTTCCTGAAGGGAGCATTTGATTTTGATTTGACATTTGTGGTTACCTAGAAAAACTAGTGGTATTCAACCTATCAGGGTGTGCACACCCTGAATATTCCCAAATACCAAAAAACATTATTTTCTTACTATTTGTAGTACTCTTATTTGGGATTGTTTAAAAAAAAAAAATACTACCCTTCTCCAGGTTGCCAGTGCTACAGCAGTTCATCCTCCCCTCATTCTACCACATACTTAATAATATGCTGATTCTGGCATGATTACACCTTTTCACACGCCCCCCCCCCCGCCTACTTGTACTTCATAGATGGACTTCCCCCCTCCTGATCTCTAATCCATGATGGACTGGGGGGGGGGGGTGATGGTCAAAACTCCAACCTACCATAGTTGTCGTCTTCGCTCCTGTCCCCATCCCTTCCAGTTGCTTGCCCCACTCATACAGGTGTTACAGCAGATGCACTGCTGGAGGGAGGAACAATATTATGTGTATGTCATTTATGCCATGTAAGGGAAAATAAATATGACAAATAAAACAAGTTATTTGAGCATGTAATGCTGCAGCAGAGAAAATACCATGTTATTTTCCCACTGATATCTTATTTTTGCATGTTGTGACATCAAACAACCCAGTAGCATACATGTTATGAAAAACAAAAGGCTGTTTATTTGCAGTAGCTGTACAGTGCTGCTGGTGGGCGACTTAAGTCTGCCAGATGTAGATTGGAAGCCCCAGCTACAGCTACAAACAGGGACATCTTGAACTCCTCAGGCAACTAGTCAGTGAACTCACGTGGTTCAATGTAAGGATGGGTGCAAAACTGAACCACACAAGGGCAAGGGTTCTGGACTTCAGGAGGGCAGATGGACAGATTTTTAAAAGATGGCTGAATGCCTTGGAGATGACCTGGGTGGGGTAGAGGAAAAATCATCAAAGCTAACAAGGGCAATAGGGAAGTCAACAAACCTCTGCATCAAGCAAGTGAGGAAAAGGAGACTGCTGTGGTTCTCGAAAGAGGTAGCGGAAAAGGTAAAGGCTAAAAGGGTAGCATTCTGAAGGTATAAGCAGACACAGAGGGAGGTAGATAGGGAGGTGCATAAGGAGAAAACAGAGGAAAGCAGGGAGAGCAGTAAGGAGCGCGGAAGTGCAAACTGAAGAGAGACTAGCACAGGTGGTGATGAAGGGGGACGAGACATTTTTTAGGTATGTAAGCAAAAGGAGGATCGTAAGGTTAAAAAGGGGGGGGGCTGTGCAGAGGGGAACCAGGAAAAGGCAGACATCCTGAACAAATATATTTGTTCAGTGTTCACAAGGAAGGAGAAAGGGAGGGGCCACAAAAAAGTAGCAGGAGCATTGGTAGGAGGGAGGTGGATGCTAGTCAGTTTTTAGAGGAGAGTGTCCTGAAGGGACTCACTAATCTGAAAGTGGACAAAACAGTGGGGCCAGATATGGTGCATCCAAGGGTACTGAGGGAGCTCAGGGAAGCACTGGCTGCACCTCTGATAGTCCTGTTTTAGCAGCTTACTGGAAACAGGAGTGGTTCTGGAGAGCTGGAAGAGGGCAGATGTGGTCCCGCTTCACAAAAATGGTACCAGGGAAGAGACTGACAATTATAGGCCAGTCAGCCTAACATTGATGGTGGGAAGGTTAATGGAGTTGGTGCTGAAGGAAAGGATTGTGGAATATCTTGAATCCAGTGGGCTACAAGACTCAAGGCGGCATGGATTCACGGGTAGGGGAGGTCATATCAAATGAATCTGATAGATTTCTTTGACTGGGTGACCAAGGAATTAGATCAGGGTGAAACGGTGGACATGGCCTAGGCTTTCAGCACTGTTTTGCATAGGAGGCTAGTAAGCAAGCTAGGTCTCTTAAGAGTGGGTCCAAAGGTGGTAAACTGGGTAAGAAATTGGTTGGGGGTTAGGCGGCAGAGGGTGGTGTTGGGAGGTGGTATTGCCTCTGTATAGATTGCTAGTAAGATGCCACCTAGAGTACTGTGCCCAGTTCTGGAGACCACATCTCCGGAAAGACACAGACAGAATGGAGGCGGTCCAGAGGAGGGCAACCAACATGGTGCAGGGTCTGCATCAGAAGCCCTACAAGGAGAGACTTAAGGACCTAAATATCTACACCCTAGAAGAGAGGAGGGAGGGGGATATGATAGAGACCTTTATATACCCAAGGGGGGTAAATAAAGTACAGGAGAGGAATATTCTTTAGAGAAAAAAAAAGCGTTGAAGGACAAGGGAACAAGGTAAGAAGCTGGAGGGGGTAGATTCAGGAGAGATGTGAGGAAATACTTCTTCACAGAAAGAGTGGTGGATTCCTGGAACAGTCTTCCAGTGGAGGTGGTGGGGGTGAAAACAGTGGTAGGGTTCAAGAGTGCATTGGATAGGCGTAAGGGAATCATAGGGAAAGGAAGGAAGGGGGTGGGAGAATGGGCCAGAGATCAAGTAGGGTCTGCGATGATACTATAGGCAAGGAAAAATGGGCAGACTATGTGGGTCAAGTGGTCCTTATCTGCTGACAATTCTGTTTCTGTGGACTGTTTTGCCACTAACTCTTCTCTAATTCCTCTTCTTGGCCTCCGGTATCATTAGTATCGCTCTTTCTCCTATCCATAGACTCCCATCGCCTCTTGCACTGCACTTCCTTTTTATCCAAGTACTGACTTTCCACCCTCTGCTTCTACCACCACTCTCTGTTCTCCCTGTTTCTCTCCAGTACCTGTTTCCTCACTCCTCCAACTCCTGTACCTTCTTCATCCCCCGCTGTTGAACCTGTGCTGATCAGACAGCACTTCTGTACATCTCTTCATCTGAAATAATCTCTCTGCTTCAATATGCCTCGCCACAGGGGAGGGGAGCTGGATGTCATTGTCCACCTAGGGACAAATGACCTGGCTAAGAAAGGGATTAGAGAAGTGCAGGAAGAGTTTGTGGAATTGGGGAGGGGCCTTAGTCAAGTAGCACGCACGGTAACCTTCTCGGAGGTGCTACCTATCTATGGCATAGGAGAGGCTAGGGTGTTCCGCACCATGGGATTCAATCAGTGGTTGAAAAACTGTGTGGAGCTCAGGGATTTGGCTTCATTGGGGACTGGGGTCCACCTGGAGTGATGCAAGCCTATACTGGCATGATGGGCTGCATCTGTCCGGGAGGGAACCAGGATCCTAGGTGATAGGTTTAAATGCTTCATTGGCAAGCTTTTAAACTAGCCAAGGGGAGGCACTGAAAGGAGCAGGAAAATCCTAGCTCCCCCAAATAATCACGGGTAGGTGGCAAACACCAACATAGAGATGTTGATAGGAGAAGGGCAGGGGTAAAATGAAGAAAGTGACAAAGGCAAGAAGGACAGGGATGGGGTAAAGGGAGTAAGGCCATCAGGAAATGGAGGGTAATGAGTACCAATGCCCGTAGTCTGGGCAACAAGCTCCCTGAGCTGATGGCCTTAATGGAAGAGAGATGCCTGGATATCAAGCAGTCACAGAAACATGGTACACAGAGAACCATGACTGGGATGTTAACATCCAGGTACATAACCTACAGGAGAGACAGGCAGGGGAGAAGAGGGAGGAGTAGCTCTCTATGTAAAGGAATGGATAAAAAGCAACTGAACAAAAGAGTAAACAGGGAGGAGAGGAGGCACTGTGGGTCACCTTGGAGACTGGAAAGGGCACCACAATCTGCACAGGGGTTGTGTACAGACCCCCATGTCAGGGGGAAGGAATGGACAAGGATATGATAGAAGGCATTCTTAGAATGGCAGAGAAAGGGGAGTTACTGTTGATGAGAGACCTGAATATGCCAGATGTTAACTGGAGCACATTTGCTGCAGCCACATCCAAGAGCAGGGCCATTCTTGATGCCCTACAGGTGGCAGGCATTAGACAGTTAGTTTGAACCCACTCGTGAGGAACAATCTTGAGACCTCATTTACTCAAATGGGGGCAGTGAGAGGATCTCAGATCTAGAAGTGGGTTGCCATCTGGGGACAAGTGACCATCAAACAGTGTGGTTCACGTTAAACTCAGCTACAGAGTCAAGCCATTCAAAAGTGAGGGTACTGGACTTTAGGAGGGCTGACTTTGGCAAGATGGGAGAGTGCCTCAGAAAAACACTAGCAAACAGGCTAGAAGGAGGTGTGGAGCAACAATGGGGAATTATCAAAACTGCCATCACAAGGGCAACAAGCCTTTGTGTGAAGCAAATGAACAAATCAAAACGAAAGAAAAAGCCACTATGGTTCTCAAAAGAGGTGGCTGTGAAAGTCAGGAAGAAAAAGATAGCATTCCGGAAGTATAAGGAAACACAGAAGGAGCAGGACAGAGAGCTGTACCAGTTAAGGCAGAAGGAAGCAGGGAGGAAGTCAGAATAGCAAGGCCCAAACTGAGGAAAAGATAGCCAACTCAGTTAAGAAGGGGATAAAACTTTATAGGTACATCAGCGAAAGGAAAGACAAAGGGAGGGATAGTGAGGCTGAATAGAATGAACAGTGGGTGGGCAGAGGGGACAGTGAAAAGCAGGAATACTGAACGAATATTTCTGCTCAGTATTCACAAAGAGGAGGGGAAGTGCCTAATCCAATTAACAGAAGCACTCTTGATAGGGGTCAATCCCAGTCCTTTCACAGAAGAAAGGGTTCTGCAAGAACTCCTAAAACTGAAGGTGGACAAAGCAATGGGTCCTGATGGAATTCACCCAGAATTCTAAAGAATTAAGGAGGAACTAGTGAAACCACTGGCTACTCTTTTTAATAAATCATGGGAGGATGGTGTGGTACCCGAGAGGACTGGAGGAAGGCGTGAGAACTACAGACCTGTCAGTCTGACCTCTGTGGTAGGGAAAGTGATGGAGTCACTCTGAAGGAAAGAATAGTCAGTACCTAGAGGCCAGTGGAGCACAGGACCCAAGGCAGCATGGGTTCTGACAGGGAAGGTCATGTCAGGACGAATCTAATAGATTTCTTTGACTGGGTGACCAAAGTAGTAGACCAGGGAGGGCTATGGACATGGCCTACCTAGATTTTAGCAAGGCATTTGACACAGTCCCAGACAAAAGATTAATAGTCAAATTAACCAGCCTGGGAGTGGGACCCAGGGTGGTAGCCTGGGTAAAACATTGGCTGGACAACAGGACACAGAAGGTAATTGTAAATGGAGTCCATTCTGAAGAAAGGGGGGTTACTAGTGGGGTACCGCAGGGTTCAGTATTGGGTCCAGTCCTTTTTAATGTCTTCATCAGTGACATTGCAGAGGGACTGGAAGGAAAAGTATGCCTTTTTGCAGATGACACAAAGATCTGCAACAGGGTTGATACACAAGGAGGCGTGGAAAGGATGAAAAGGGACTTGGCAAGGTTGGAGGAATGGTCAGAAGTATGGCAGCTAGGATTCAATGCAAAGAAGTGCAAAATAATGCACCTGGGGAACAAGAACCCAGTGGAAGAATACACAATGGGTGGGGAGGTAGTAACAACAACAAAAAAGGAAAGGGACCTGGGGGTAATCATATCAGATGACCTTAAGGTTAGCAAGCAATGTGAGAAGGCAGTAGGGAGGGCTGAGGGTATACTAGGATGTATAGGGAGAGGCATCAGCAGCAGAAAACAGGAAGTTGTTATCCCTCTGTACAGACAGTTGGTGAGACCCCATCTGGAGTACTGTGTCCAGTTCTGGAGACCCCATCTCCGCAAGGACATAGACAGGATAGAGGCAGTCCAGAGGAGGGCAACTAAAATGGTGCAGGGTCTGCAAGAGAAGCCGTATGAGGAGAGACTAAAGGAGCTTAATATGTACACCCTTGAGGAAAGAAGGGAGAGGGGGGACATGATAGAAACTTTTAAGTACCTCAGTGGAATCAACAAAGTCCAAGAGGGTAGCATTTTTCAGAAAAAGAGACTTGCAAGAACAAGGGGACACAATTTAAAGATAGAAGGAGGGCGGTTCAGGGGCAATGTGAGGAAGTAGTATTTCACAGAGAGGGTAGTGGATGAATGGAACAGCTTTCCTGAGGAGGTTGTGGGGTCTAAAACTGTGGGAGAATTCAAAAATGCATGGGACAGACATAAGGCAATTCTTGTGGGGGATAGGAAGAAATAGGCTGTTGGTTAACTAGGATCTGCGGCCTATCCTGTAGGTAGGGAAATGGGCAGACTAGATGGGCCTAGCGGTCCTTATCTGCCGTCAAAGTCTATGTTTCTATGGTTCACTAACCAAATGAAATTTGTGATGAAGGCCAAAAGAAAGGCTTTCCTCAACTTTAAAAGGAAATTGGGTGACAGCGAATGGGAAGATTACGCCCAGAAGAATAGGGAAGCAAAGAAGGTGAAACAGGCAAAAGCGGGTATTGAACTTCGGATAGCGTATAACAAAACAGGGAACAAACAATTCTTTGGTAAATTCAGGAAAAAAGGAAGAAAGGGAGAGGGACAGGCAAACTTAAAGATGGAGACAGGATAGTGGAGGATAATAGGCAGGTCGTTAGTGTTTTGAACAACTTCTTCTGTTCAGTGTTCACCAAGGAACACAAAAGCCCAATGCCCGACAGTGGCATTAAAGGAATACTGAGCAAAACAGTGCCTGCAATCACCAGGGCTGCAGAAATACTCAATTAACATACCCTATAAAGTTCACAATGACTGCAGCTAACCTTTGACAAGTTATTTCTTGTTTGTAAGGTGGTCCTGGATGCGCTATTTCTAAGGTGCCACCGCACTTAAAGATAGAGTGTGACCTTAGTACTTCCCGGATCATCCTGTCCTTTGCCTGGATGCTCGTTCATGATGAGTGAGGCACATTTACATGGAGTAAAAATAAACCATGTCCCATGTAGAGGTCTTTGAACTGTACCTCTACAAGCGATTCCCGTTGAAAACGGAACAGTATAAGGTGGTTAAATTTGTTATTAAAGTTCCAGCTCCGAGTTCGGGCATGCGCAGTAGTGAATGAGCATTCCGGCAATGGACAGGATGATCCAGGAGGTACTAAGGTCACACTCTGTCTTCCGGTGCGTCGGCACCTTAGAAATGGTGCATCCAGAACCACCGTACAAACAAGAAATAACTTGTCAAAGGTTAGCTGCAGTCATTGTAAACTTTATAGGGTATGTTAATCAGGCATTTCTGCAGCCCTGGTGGTTGCAGGTACTATTTTGCTCAGTTTTCCTTTAAGGCAGCTGACAAGGGAGTCCCACATATGGTAATTCCAATATTCTCCACCAGCAGGGTTAAAGAGGCGCTTGAGCATATAAAGCAGGGCAGATCACCAGGGCCTGATAAGGGTGCAGAAGGAGTTGGAAGGAGACCTGGCAAACCCCTTGGCGCATTTGTTCAACCTTTCGCTTCAGACGGGAGTCGTATCAGAGGACTGGAGAAGAGCTGATGTACCTCTATACAAGGGTGGAAACAGGAAGGAAGCTGGTAACTACAGACCAGTTAGCCTCACTTCACTAGTGGGAAAACAACTGGAAGCCTTGATTAAACAGGACCTGGTAGAATATCTGGACAGAAATGGCATTCAGGCTGACAGGCAACACAGGTTCCTAGCAGGTAGATCATGTCAGATAAACCTGCTTATGTTTTTGGACTGGGTATCTAGGCAGTAGGACAGTGGACATCCAGTAGATTTCCTCTACTTTGACTTCAGCAAGGCCTTTGACTCTGTACCGCACAATCGCCTGCTGAAAAAGTTGAAGGATCAGGACATTGCAGAGTATTGTTGGATGGGTTAGTAACTGGCTTAACGACAGAAAGCAGAGAGTAATCGTCAACGGATAGAAATCAGCTGAGAGGAGAAGTCACTAGTGGTGTACCGCAGGGATCAGTCTTGGGTCCGGTACTGTTTAATGTTTTCAGCGACATTGGGATAGGTATTCAGGGCAGGGTGGCCCTCTTTGCAGGTGGTAGTAGGGTAGCTAGCGAGGAAGCGGTTATGAACCTTAAGAAAGATCTGCAGAGGTTGGAAAAATGGTCTAATGTCTGGCAGCTAAAATTTAATGCCAAGAAGTGTAAAATGATGTATCTAGGCAAAAAGAACCCAAAGAGAGCATATTGGCGTAATGGGGTCAGACTCCATGCTACACAGGAAGAGCGGGACATAGGCATTATCATCTGTGACACCCTTAAGCAGACCAGGCAGTGCACCACAGCTTACAGCAAGGCCAATGAAATGTTGGGATGCATTGGGAGAGGATTTGACAGCAGGAGTAGGGAGGTTATACTGCCACTCTATAGATCCCTTGTGCGGCCCCCCCTGGAGTACTGTATCCAGTTTTGGAGCCCACTCCTGAAGGACATAAACAGACTGGAGACCGTGCAGAGAAGGGTGACAAAAATGATTCAGGGCCTACAGGGACTTTGTTAACAAGGAGCGCTTAGAGGCATTGAACATGTATTCACTGGAGACTAGGAGGGTGAGGGAGGACATGATAGAAACCTTTAAGTTACTGAAAGGAATAAATAGGGTTCTCTACCCAGAGATATTCAACAAAGTTTCCAGTTCAAATACTAGAGGGCATGAATGGAAGCTGCAAGGGGGGGGCTTCAAAAGAGAACTCAGTAAACATTATTTCTCAGAAGGGGTGGTGGAGCCTTGGAATCAGCTACCCACGGAGGTGGTGGAAGCCAAGACGGTG
The DNA here is from genome assembly GCA_016271365.2 of Neoceratodus forsteri. NCBI lineage: Eukaryota > Metazoa > Chordata > Ceratodontiformes > Ceratodontidae > Neoceratodus > Neoceratodus forsteri. Next base: position 768,765,794 of record CM057451.1, read on the forward strand.
ATGGCTTGAGGTGATGAAAGCCAAGGCAGTGGTGACTTTCAAACTGGGATGGGATAAAGTGACCACTCAAATAAATGCCAAGAAGAATGGACAGGGTGGCATTCAGTAGGGGGGCTAGGTCCTGGGATCAGAAGTGGTCTCGGAAAATATTGAGCAGGCTTGATGGATCCTTGGTCTCCTTCTAAGTTTCTATTTGCAAAATTGTTGTACTTTCTTATCATTGTATTTCCTGTAATTTAATGGTACCACATTTTTGCTCTGCTCTCCATACTGTTACCCATCCCCTGGAATGCACCTGGAAACTAGCCCAGGCTCAGTGTGCCTTTCATGGTCACCACTTATCAAATAAATAAATACACACATACATGAATACATACATACTGTACCTACATAAATAACATGCTGTTGAATATTTTACAGAACCATTATTTTGCAGAAGAACAGACATCAATCCCACATAAAGACAAAATCATGATGAAATAAGACCCTGTGTGTAGAAGCTCACATAAACTGAAAAGTTTGTTTGTCAGCATTTTGTTCGGTTGGGGGGGGCACATAATTTATGATTAATGAAATAGTTTTTTTTCGGTTAATGAAGAACATATTTATATATGACATCCTTCCAAACAACCGACTCAGAGGGAGTTGCCACAAGCAGGCAGGCCAATTTATCATTGGAAGGGAATGTAATAACAAGGCACAAATTACTGCTACAGTACAGTTCCCATATGAAATGAACTGAAGAGAAGTCTAAACTTGGCACTGTGGGGACTTTTGCTTCTAGGGTGGGGAATGCTGTTTCTGGGGTGGTGAATACTGGTACTGACTAGCAGAGTCCCACTATGACATTCCAAACATGAGTTTGCACTTCCCTGTGATGGTGGGCATTGAACATTTTTTTTTTTTTTAAAGAAACATAAAAACATAGAAATATGCCTGCAGAAGAAAGCCTTAGGTTTATCCAGTCTGCCCAGTGTGGAGGGTACATGCATGTCCATCCACTCCCCTTCCCAACGCCCACTAGTGTTATATGCCTGTCCCACCTTCTCTTAGAGCTCTACCAGTCTGTTCATTGACTAGCATCTCTGGAAGCTTATTCCACCCCTCCACAAATCTTTTCATAAAGTAGAACTTTCTAGCGTCCCTCCTGAATTTACCCCCAGCAGCTTGTTTCTGTTCCACCTAGTGGGGTTGTTCTGTTGATGAAGAGTTCATTTGAGTCCACCTTATCAATGCCTTTTAGGTATTTATAAGTTTCAGTACTATCCTCCTCTCCCTCATAGACGCCAGTAAGTACATGCTGAGGCTTTTCAGTCTCTGTGTGTCTTCCACTGTTGACCCTGTATTATGTAGGGCACCCCCCTCTGCACTGATTCAAACCTGTTGATGTCCTCCTTTAAATAAGGGTTCCAAAATTACTGATAGTATTGCAGGTGTGGCCCCATCAGGGTTCAGCACAAGGGCAAGATTACTTCTTCCTTCTGCTGCCGAGCCCTATACTTATGCGTACTTACCAGCAGTTTTTTCACCATCCACACTGCTTAACTGCATTCTGCATATGTTAAATGGTTGCCTGAAATCACCTCCTTCATATATTTATTTCTAGCTGCCTCTCCATTAGTAATATTTTGGAGGTGGTGCCCCTGTCTCCTGGGGAAACTTGGGTGATTGCTCTCACAGAGAGAAGATTCTGAATGATTGAGAGGACTGCTCGCCTTCTTACTGGATTCCAGTACAGCGGGATTCCCCATACATCACAGCTCTCTGCATAGAAGGATATGGGAAACACCAGGAAACCAAATTTGCTGTTGAAATCCTCTTTTAGGTGGTGCAGGTAGGGTGTTAACTTCAGGACTGGTCTGAATGTGAGTCACATGCGTTGGCTGGGCAGGTACTTGCAAACGTTTTTGTGTGTTTTGAACCACAGTATGTTTGCCTGTATATTAAGGGTGATATATTTTAAGGATAGCAGGATGTGGCAGGAATGTCTAACTCATGAGTCTTCCACAGTCTAAGGTGTTTGTAAATTGGGTGGCTTGCTGGTAGTAGACTTAGTTGTTTTTTTTTTTTTTTTTTTTAACTTTATTTGTATTGCGTTTCAAGGTATATAATACAACATTATGAAGTCCAGTAGACAAGTTAGAATAAACTGAATACTACATTATCTTCAAAATTATGCCAGTCACTCATCTGTTAATATTACAGCACGGGGGTTGCATCACTTATACTAATAGAAGTCCAAAAAAGTTCATAAGAATCCTAAAACTGTTCAGTGCTATGGACACCTCTTGCATGAAAAGTCAATACATAAAAGTTCCTGCTAATCATACATGGCATAGTGTCCAGCAGTCCCAAATAGTTGAAATGTAGGTCCATATACTACAGTGAACTGGAGTGTTAGAAATGCATAAAGCCCTGTAAGAAAATATAGCATCTTCCCATAAGAGTGAGAACAACGTCGCTGTTTAAACTTGATAAAATTTAATATGCATAACAGAAGTAGCAAAGGCAAGGAAAAAAAACTTAAAGCACATCTTTACAGGAGCAGTAGTGAGAGTGGTACGCTTTAAAACCCTGCTACTAGGCTCAATACAAGATTTTGTAGCATTCTGTAGAAAATTGCAAGGAAACTATTCCATTCTGTTGGGGTCTATCTAAACCATGCATCTTGGCTATGCAGTCTAGAATGGCGGCCCAAAATATTGTATGTACCGTGTGAGATATCTATCCCACCAACCAGACTAAAGACCCCCCAAACCCTGTCTTACAGAGCCTAAACATCATCTCCAAATCGCATTTACAGACACAGGCCGTAGAATAAAATTCACATCAACTCTTAACAGTTCAATATTGGCAAACACACATTGTGAAGTATTATATGGAAAATGCTTGACTGTGACTAAACAAGCTTGTCTGACTGCTAACTGTTGCAGACAGGGTTTGGAGCTTGTCACTTCAGTAGTATACACCCAATCTGGTGCGCGTATGGAACACAGAACACAGTACAGAGCCAGGAAACTGGGTCTTTCTCTGATAAAGCTAGGCCACTAAATGTCCATACATTTCAGGGTTTTAAATAATTGATTAGCAGTTTTTCTTCTTGGGACAGTACTAACTGTACAGAAAACATTTGTATAGGTTTTCTAGAAGTGTTATGTTTGTTAAACACAGTGGGGCAAGTGCTATGCATTTTCACAATGTTTTAGAACTTTTATGAGCAAAACGCAAATCAATTTTTAGAGTTAAATAAAACTTTGCATTTATATGTAATGTGGATGATTATTTAAATTCTTATATGAATACATAAATTTCACAATATCAACATTTTTGTTTTGTCTACTTAATCGATGAAAACATTTCAAAAAATGGTGTCTTTCTTTACTGTTTTTTATGACATTCTAGCACACCCCCTGCCTTTTTTTTTTTTTTTATTTTCTATTTATGCGCCTTCCTCCTACAGCACTCCCCCCTCTGTTTGGGAGTCACCTATGGCCGTTCTGGTCCGCACCTCCTACCTGGATCCGCGGGCGGTCCGTCCTCCACGTAGCCTTGGCTTGTCCAACCAGGCGGGGACCAGGTTTACTAGGTTTTAATGGAAAAAAGAAAGCCGTAGCCCATTGTGATTTTCCCCCACACAGTGTGGGCTCACTGAGACAGAGATAACCCTACAAGCCAAATATCTAGACCTCTTTTAAAAATATTGACACTATCCGAATCAACCAGTGCTTGAGGTAATTGGTTCCAAAGTCTAGGTGCCCTAACCGAGAAAAAATGCTTTCTAAGATTAGTTCTAGCAAATGGAACAAATAATTGTTTGTTATGGCTTCTTGGCACTAGACGACGGTTTGAAAAATGGAGGCCACACTTTTTTCATAAGTTCGGTGCTTTGCATAAGTTTATAGATTAATATTGGATCTCCCCTAATTCTTCTGTTATGCAGAGTGTGCAATCCTGTCAATTTGAGTCTGCCTTTGTAAGAGTAATTGGACAGTCTTGGAACCTTCTTTGTAGCTTGTTGCTAGACCTTCTCTAACCACTTTGTCACCTTTCAGATGGGGACTCCAAAAAGGAGAACCATAATCGATCAGGGGGCGAATACACACCCTGTAAAGAGGTATTAAGCACTGTTCATTTCTAGTGACAAAGGAGCGCCTAATCTGTCTAAGTATACCATTTGTGGTATTGGCTATTTTTAAACAATGGCCCGAAAAGGTTAATGAAGAATTCACCAAAATACCCAGATCTCTTTCTGTATTGGTTGATTTATTCAAGTTATCATTTATATAGTAACTATTTTGAGTTTCAGGCACCATAATGTAAGATCATGCATTTGTCTACATTAAAATCCATTTTGTTAATAATTGCCCAATTTTCAATTTTTAGTAAGTCAAGTTTAAGTGAATTATAGTCATAATCATCGACCATGCCCCCAAGTTTAGAATCATCAGCAAACTTGCATAACCAATTTTTATTACTTATTTCCATGTCACTGATGTATAAATTGAACAGTATAGGGCCAAGCACCGAACCCTGTAGAACCCCACTGGAGACTGAGGCCAAGTTTGAAACACAGTTGTAGAGACCCTTTGCGTTCTGTTAGATAGTCAAGCGTTTATCCAGTTTACTGACCCTACAGAAAATCCCAGTGATTTAAGTTTTCTAATTAAATTACCATGGGGCACTTTGTCAAATGCCTTGCTGAAATCTAACAGTATAACATCCATATTGTATTTATTTTCTAGGCCCATACTAATGTTATTATAAAAAGACAACAAGTTAGTGGTGCAGGAGTGACCGGCTCTAAAGCCATGTTGGGTGGAGTCTACTATATTCAGTTCCTCCATTTCCTTCTCTAAGTAGGTTTTTATTATTTTTTCCATGGTTTTACAGATAATCGAGTTTAGGCTGATGGGCAGGAAATTTTAACAGAAGATCTAGTTCCCTTCTTATGAATAGGGGTTATGATTGCTGATAACCAATCTACTGGGATTACAGCTGAATGTAAAGATTTGTTAAATAGAGGTGGGAAAGCAAGCACCCCGAATTCCTTGTCTCGTCAGGATGCTGGTCACCGGGGCATGTAGGGGTATTGGGGATCAGGGCCTAGCACTCCGTCTATGCGGAAGTGCCGTAGAGTATTATCCGATGTTCCGCGGGAGTGGCCTCTGCCCTGACATCACTGCGTATCCGACGATGTCTGCCACTTCCCAACCCCCTTGTGCACTAATGTCTGCTGTGCCTCCGGCTTCCACCAGAGGCCAGTCAGACACCAGCTCAGTCCCCGGAGAGAGAGCTGTCTCGGACGCCAATCCTCTCCTCCCCTGCCGACCTCAACATCCCGGCCTGCCTCGAACTCGGTCGCCAGTGGCGCCCAGCGCCTCAACCCTCAACGCCACTGGACCAGCTCACACCCTGCTTTTTAAAACATAACTTGAAAACCATGACAATGACAGAATATCCAAATATGCAGCAAGAAAGTGCATAGGGATGTTGAAATTAATCTCTACATTTTGTAGTTCATTTTTTAATTTTTTTTCCTGTATTTAAAAATGTAACACAAATGTTTTTTTTTGTAATTATCGTTTTTATTAGAGAAGATTTTACAGTTTATACACAGTTTGACAGTCACATTTCGTCATAAGCAATAAAGACATTGCATCAGACATACAGAGGTACAGGTCTATTAATAAGATTGCACAAAATTATTATAATAACCATCCTAATCCAGTAATACATGCCCCACTATCACTCTACTGATTATCCCAGATTTGAATCATCTATCCCTCCTCACTCCCCAGCTTCCCCCCCTCGCCCAGTCAGAGCCCCATCCAACCCCTATTAATTGAACTTTTTAAGGTCCAGGCAAGGGCCAGGAGTCCATAAACTATGACCTGAGGAGCCAGACAAGTGAGGTGTTGCATTAAGGCACAAAATGAGGGTCTTTGGCCATAATATAGATGATCTATCTCCTCCACTTCAAAGAGCCTAGTTCTGCCTGATCATTTAAATTGTGGGTTATTTTTTTGGATCTGTATATAAGGTGGACTACCTCTCTCCAGCCCGAAAGGGTAGGGGGCTCAACTGTGAGCCAATGCTTAGTGATAGATTTCTTCGCTGCCAGGAGAAGAATATTTAATAGGTATCGGGCATGGGGGACACGCAGGCCAGGAGGGAAGCAATGCAGGATAAAGAAGTCCGCCCTATATTGAAGTCCGACCCCAAAGAGGTCTTCTAACTCCTCAAATAGAGCCTGCAGAAAAGGCTGCAGTTTTGAACAGGACCAAAAAATGAGTGGTGAGCTGCAACCTCACCACATAGGCGCCAACACGCTGCAGATCGGGTAGCACCATAATGTGAGGTTATTACCGGAGTTCGGAAAAATCTTATCAGTAATTGCCATGAAAATAACCTCCAGGAATGAGAGTAGGTGATTCTTGATACCATACGCAAAAGAACTTCCCACTGTTGATGTGTAATTTGGGAACCCAACTCCTCGTTCCATTTTTCCCTTAACCGTATTGTGTCTCCCCCTATTGTTTCCAGCAGGGACCTATACAGCACTGAAACAGCGTGCGGAAGTCCCCGGGATTTTATTACTTGTTGAAGTATTCGGATCACCGGGGGGTGTGCCTCAGGTGAACGAACATTAAGGGGTAGGGATTCAAAATAGTGTCGGAGTTGTAGATATCGAAAAAAATCTGATTGGCGTAGGTGGAATTCACGACTTATTTCCCCAAACTTTTTAAAGTGGGGGGCCGGTTTGCAGTTGCGAAAGCTGCAAGAGATGGGCATGCCTCCAAGTCCGAAAGGTATGGTCTGAGAGGGCTGGGGGAAAATCCTCCAGTAGGTCTTATTGGGCAAAGTAAGACCAGAAAAGGGGTAATCCCCAGGGCCTTTCGCATCGAATACCAGACCTGTGCTTGGTACATCATCCATGGGTCCCAAGCAGGCCGGCCTAATGAGGGTGGGGTTTTGTGGAATATCACTTTTTGGTATTCCCGGTGAGAGAGCACGCTCTCCTCAATTTCCCTCCACCTGGCCGAGGTCATTCTTATAAGGCGCTGTATTATAAAAGAGAGGTGAGATGCCCAGTAGTAAAGTTTCAGGTTGGGGAGTGCCAAGCCCCACTGAGCTTTAGGGAGGTGGCGAGTCCCCACTTTAATTCTAGGGCGTCTTCCTGCCCAGACAAATTTCATTATGGCCTTGTTCCAAACCTTAAAGAAACAGTTCGGCAGATTGAGGGGTAAATTCTAGAACAAATAGAGAATCCTCAGAAGAGTTACCATCCGGACCACCTTTATCACTGGAGCATATTCAGTGGAAGGACGTTCCATCTTTCAAAGTCTTGTTTCATATGGGATGTAAAGGGGTGATAGTTGTTATTTAGGATATCCTCAGCCCGATGCGAGAGGTAAATTCCTAAATATTTTAGCTTGGTAAGCCCCCAGCGGAAGGGATACCTTTCCTTAAATGCTTCAGATGGAGCAAAGTGAAAGGTGAGGGCATCGGTCTTGCTGGTATTCAGCTTGTAACCCAAATGTGACCCGAATTCTTCCAAGAGACAAAAAGTGGAGGGTATGGATTGTTCGGGTTTAGTAAGGAATAGCAGAACGTCATCTGCGTAAACAGCTGCCCGGTGCTCTGTGCCATCTGTAGTCACTCCGGAAATCTCAGACGACAATCTAATTGCCTGGGCCAGAGGTTCAATAAAAATGGCAAAAAGGCCTGGTGACAGTGGGCAGCCCTGACACATACCCCTGTAAAGGGGAAAGTATTCGGAGTGGTGGCCAGATGTTTTAACACATGCCTTTGAGGACGCATAGATTTTCCTAAGAGTATCTATGAAGGGTCCCGGGAAGCGCATAGCGATCACTGTGGCGAACAGAAAAGGCCATGACACCCGATCACAGGCCTTGTCAGCATCAAGGCTGAGGAGGACCGAAGAGTCCTCCCGGGATTGCATCTCAGGGACCAAATTATCTGAAGTGGACCTAGAACTCACAAAACCTGTTTGGTCGAGGTCAGTCAACTCCGGTAGTATAAGGTCTAATCGCCGGGCCAGGATGGACACAAAGTATTTGTAGTCTGAGTTAAGGACCAATATCAGTCTATATGAGCTACATTGTAGAGGGTCCTTACCTGGTTTGGGGATGACTGAATTTGTGGCATACGCCCAACTGGGCGGAGGGGATTCACCGGCAAGGACCTCGTTAAACACTGCAAGTAACAGCTTACTGATAGACTGAGTCGAGCTTTTATAAAACTCAGCCCTGTGACCATCAGGCCCAGGGGCTTTATGGGTTTTGGACTTGGAGATGACCAACATCAACTCCTCAGGTGAAATTGGTCTCACCATGAGGTCCTGCTGTTCATGATTAAGTGTAGGTAACTTTAGAGCCGATAGAAAAGATTCGGTGTGTGACAAATCTGTCTCCTGATCCGGAGTGTACAAAGTTCTATAATATTGACAAAAGGCCTGAGATATGTTTTTAAGTTTGGTATGACATTCTCCTGTCCCGGGGTCCTTTATCATTGCAATAGTAGATGGCTTACGATGTTGACGGAGTCGGTACGCCAGTAACCGGGAGGCTTGAGGGCCGATCTCGCCATATCTCTGCCGGAGATATGCAAGGGCAACCTCGGTTTGCTGCAGACATAAGGAGTCCAGCTCATTCTTGGTCTGCTTTACCTGGGGAAGAGCCGAGTCATCACCTTGTTGGTGAGCCAGCTGAAGGAATTGAAGAGTCTGTTCCAGCTGAAGCTGTCTTTCCTTTCGTGCCTTCGCTAGCCCGGCTGAATATTTTATTAAATGACCTCTCAGGACTGCTTTTAGGGTATCCCATTGGATTGTTGACGGGATCTCCTGGATAGAATTGTCCCATATGATTTCCGTAATTTTATCACTAAGGAACTTCTTCAATTGTTCACTTTTTAAATGTACGGGGTTATATCTCCACCCAGTGTTGCGCCTCTCCAGGCCCAGGCTCCACTGAGTGATGAGTGGGGCATGAAGCTAGTAGGCTATAGGGCCCAATGTGGCTTCGACCAGTGAGCCAAGCTGTTCCTTCTGGGTATAACAGTGGTCAATTCTTGTATATGTCCCATGGACTGCAAAGTAAAAAGAATACCCCCTGTCTCTAGGGTGTAAAGTCCGCCACTTATCTAGCCGCCCCACCCCCTCAGTAAAAATGTAACACAAATGTAACCCTGCCAAGGCAGGGATGGAGAAAAATTTGGCTAGGGATATTCCAGGAAGGGGGGGAGGGGGATCTATAGATACATAAGAGAGGAGAGAAAAGTGAGGCCACAGATCAGTAGGATTAAGATTGTGGGTGGATGGGCTCAGGAAGCAGGGGATCAGGCAGAGGTGCTAAACGAGTACTTTGCCTCAATCTTTGCAGAGGGTGACAAGGGAACCCTACAGCCTGACGGGAGTGATGGAGACAGCAAAAGCGAGAGGTCAGTCTCAGTTTGAGACCAGAGGATGGAAAGAGGCTAGGGTACAGGCTGGGCCAGACCAAGGAGGAGTAGGAAGGTTGCATGAGGGAGTAGATTTGGGGGGGGAGAAATCACAGTGAATATGGTGAGGGAGGCCCTTCGGAAACTAAAAACAGATAAGATGCCGGAGCCGGATGGATTATATCCGAGGGTTATGAAGGAACTGGTGGAGATACTGGCAGCTCCACTGGCTGCACTCTTTAAAGCCTTTTTGCAGACGGGATGGGTGCCACAAGATTGGAGGGTGGCTTATGTGGTGCCTGTACATAAAGGGGGGGTCTCGGGAGGAGATGGGGAATTATAGGCCTGTCAGTCTGACGTCTCTGGTAGGCAAAGTAATAGAGGGCTTTATCAAGGAGAGGCTTGGGAGGCAGTTGGAAAGGTTAGGACACCAGGATGATAAACAATATGGCTTCGACCCGGGGAGATCGTGTCAGACCAACCTTGTAGAGTTTTATGACTGGGTGATGGGAGCCTTGGGTAGACATAGGCCAGTGGATGTCCTATACCTAGATTTCAGCAGGGCATTTGATTTGGTGCCCCATAATGGATTGATAGTAAAATGGGGGAGATGGGGGTGGAAGGACAGGAACTCAGTTGGGTAGAAAATTGGCTTTCTGGGCGTCTACAGAGGGTAATGGTGGGTGGGATACTGTCCTCCCCCAGAAAGGTAATCAGTGGGGCCCCTCAAGATTCACTATTGGGGCCACTCTTGTTCAGTGCCTACGTCTCGGATATAGGGAGGGGGGTTAAAAATAGGTTGAGTCTCTTTGTGGATGATTCAAAGCTGGGAGCACTGGTGGATTGTGAAGAAGCAAGGGAGTCAGTCCAGGGGGATCTGGATACCCTGGAGGGGTGGTCAAGGAGGTGGGGACTGAAATGTAATGCCGGGAAATGTAAGGTACTTCATTTGGGGTTAAAAAACCCGGGCCATGGGAGGTCACACTGCAAGCCACATTGGGAGAAAGGGATTTAGGGTTGGGGGTAGACGTCAAAATGAATAACTCTGAAAATTGTAGAAGAACAGCAGCCAAAGCAAACAGGATACTGGGCTGTATAGCCAGGGGTATTACATCTAGAAAAAGGAAGGTGATCCTTCCTCTGTATAATGCCTTGGTTAGGCGGCAGCTGGAGTATTGTGTACAGTTCTGGAGACCTCATTTGAAGAAAGGCATAGTGCTGCTGGAGAGGGTTCAGAGGAGAGCAACCAGGATGATTCAGGGTATGGAGGGGAGGCCTTATGAGGAGAGACTGAAAGAGCTTAGCCTTTACTCACTGGAGGAGAGGAGGGATAGGGGAGACATGATAGAGGTTTTCAAGTATGTGAAAGGAATAACCAGGAATGTAACCAAGGAGCTGTTCAGGTTAAAGAATTGGGGAGGGGTGCTACCAGGGGTCATGAGTGGAAGCTGGAGGGGGGAAATTACAGGGGGGAGCGTAGGAGGCATTTTTCCCTGAGAGGGTGGTGGAGCCATGGAATGCGCTGCCTGGGAGTCTGGTGGAAGAAGGTACAGTGGAAGGCTTCAAGAAGGGGTGGGACAGATACAAGGGAAATCTGAAAAAAAAGATGACTCTCTTGGGGGCTGGGGGGGTGGTAAGGCGAGCAGCCACTAGGTTGCTGGCTTTCGAGCAGACAAAACAGACCATTTAGCCTATTCTGCTGACTTTTTAGTATGTTAGCATGTTAACATATTGCATGTTTTACCAGTTGTCAATCGTGTCACCCACAATATAAAAAACATTTTATTCTATTTAACAGCACTTGCTTGTGAGCATTTGTGTGAACTGACCACGGAATATGTACAATACAAACACACATGCTGGTCTCCCTATTCATTATTGCCTCATTTATTATTTATTAATAATATGGTACACAGAGAACCATAACTGGGATGTCAGCATACCAGGGTACACAATCTACAGGAGGGATAGGGAGGGAAGAAGAGGAGGAGGAGTAGTAGCTCTCTACGTAAGGGAAGGGATCAAAGCAACAGAACTAAAGGGTAAACAGGGAGAGGAGAGAAGGCACTGTGGGTCACCCTGGAGACAGAAATGGCTCCCACAGTCCACAGAGGGGCTGTATACAGACCCCCATCTCGGGGCAGAAATGGACAAGGAAATGATAAAAGGCATCCTTGGGATGGCAGAGAAAGGGGAGTTTTAGGGACGTGGATATGTTGTTCATCCACACTTACTGGCAGGTTCCTTGCCGCAAGGTCTTCAGCCTGGCTCCTCCCACCCACCCGGGTGGTAAAACTCTCGGCTCCACCCCATGACCCCAACTCTTCCTTACCGCTTGGAAGCTCAGGTTCCCTCCTTAGCGCTCTGCGTTTTGGGCCTGGATACACACACTTCGGTCAATCCGGAACTCATTCTTAAATTTAAAAGACTTCGGTCTTCTCTTTCCCTCGCGGCTGCGATGGACAAATCGACACCCGGATTTCGTCGATTCCCCTGTGGGCAGAAGATGTCCCGGACCGATCTGCACTCCACGTGCGTTTATTGCCTTGGACTTGGCCATGACTCACAGGCTTGTGAATAGTGTAAATCCTTTTCGGCTTCAGTCTTGGAGGACCGCGCTGCCCAATTGCTGTTGGGGTGACCCGAGAAACGTTATCCTCCGGTCAAGTCAAAGGAGGCCTGTTGGGTGGTGTCCATGGCTGCGGGCTTGGCTGAACAGCTGGAGCAGATGATCGCCCTCGAGGAGGAGGCGGCCCAGGCCGCATCTTAATCATCCTCGGTCGCGGCATTTATCACGCTCTCCTTGGGCTCCTCCTACACAGCTTCTTTCAAGGAGCTTTGCCAATCCCTCTCCACCAAGGGAGAAGTGCCTTTGGGACATTCCTCTCGGTCCAAATAGAAGGACTCCAAAGGTAAGTCCCACTGTCGATGTTCGTGGGAGCGAGAGAGGTCCCCTTCCCCGGATAGTCGACACTCGACTTCGGTTGAGGTTGCGGCTCAGGCCGCTGGCTTCACGGTGTCCCCATCAGGTCAGCTGGCTGAGACAATCGTTGACGCGGTAGAGATTTTTCTCAACCCATCGGACGGTTTGTCGACTGCAGAAGCCAACAACCCTTCTTCACCGGTTCCCCCGGTGGAAACCGAGGACTTGTCTGTGTCTCCTGTGCCGGAGTCCCCGGTTAACTCATTCAGGCCTAGATACACCTGTAGGTGGAGTCTGAAAGCATAGCCACTCAGGCCAATAACGCCTGTCGACATACTCGGCTGATTTTCACTCAGGCCAGGAAACGTCTGAGGAAGTCAGCAGTTTGTACCTAAATATTAGATAAACCAAATTGCTGAGAATTTATTGCATAGCACTGTTAGAGAGGTAATTTCGTGCTGAACAATTTTGCTGCTGATACTTTGCAACTATCATGTATACTTTAGGAGTTATTCACATTTGTTTAAGGTATGGTGTGCATGGCTGACACTTGTCTCTCAGGCCTCACCTAAGCACCTTGAATAAATCGGAAAACAAAAACCACAGTTGTTTGGTGTTTCGGCTAGTATAAAATAAAAACTAAATGGATTACAATTGATTGCATAGTACCATTGGAAAGGTAATGTTGTGCTGAACAACTTTGCCACTCATACTTTGTGTGTTGCACTTACGGTTCAAGAGATAGTCACATTTGTTTGTGGCATGCTGATTATGGCTTGATTTTGCTTAGAAAGGTCTAGGATGCAGTGCTAAGACTATCAGGGCAGAAGTCTCAAAGAGCTCTTGTGGTGTGAATGAGTTAAGGTCCCTGAACCGAGGGAGGAGCGGGTTTCCCCCGCCCCCTCTCAGACCACCCTCAGAATCCCCAAAGGTCTTGGTCTCTGACCTCTTCCAGGTCCAGCCGGTCCCGCCGATGTCGGCGGTCTCGGCACCATGGAAAGCAGCGGCGCCGCTCATACTCGTCGTCCTCTTTGGAGGCTAGGCTCCGGCGCAAGTTGTGTGGGCACTACGAGTATCTAAAGTGGCAGCAGCAGCTCTTATTGTCCGGGAATAAGCCGACACCATCGCCTTCTCCGGTCTAAGTGGCTGTCACTGGAGCAGCAGAAACAATCCCTTGTAGTAGTCGAGGGGCCGAAGCCGGCACTGGTTGTTCGTCCGAAACTGGCTGCGCCACCCATTGAGGTGGAACCCCTGCCTCCACAACCTAAAACTGGGACCCCGACCAAGGATTCTCGTTCGGGTCAGGGCTTGCCCCATCTGTTGTCGGTCACCCTCACTCCCGATTGACCTCAGCAGGTGGAGGGTGGCTCAGGCGCTCGGCAGCTGTTCGCAGACTCCTCTGAGTCTGACGACGACGACTCCTTGTTCTCCAGGCTGCTTGACCTGGAGTCCACTGGGGGTCAGTCGGTGGACGAGAGACCATCCTCATTCCTTGGAATGCTTCGACTCATCTCAGAGTCCACTGGGATGAAGCTCGAATCCGTTTCAAAACAGGCCAAGTATCCCCTCACGGAGATACTGGACCAAGGAGATTCCCCTACGGAGGCCTTCCCGGTGGCCAAAGCTATTGTTGGCCCAGCCCTGGAGCTATGGCAGCGGCCAGCTTCTTGTCCAGCACCTTCGGCCAGGATGGCTCGGAAGTATGCTGTTCCTACTGGTTCACTCTCCGGTTTCTCGGAGCACTCCTCTGTGGAGGGGCTAGTGACCAACAGCGTTTTCCGGCGTTCCAGGAATGCTCGGGATGTGGACAAGCCACCCGATAAGGAGTCCAAGAAATTGGACTACCCTGGTCGGAAAGTCTATGCTGCTTCCTCCCTAGGCCTTCGTCAGGCTAAGCTCGGCTGTCCTGATGGCACACTTTTCACACATCCTTTTGGGCTCCCTGGATGAGGTGATTCCTCATCTCCCGGCTGACCTTCAAATGACAGTCAAGCAGGTGCGGGATCAGGGAAGGGCGGTGGCCAAACAGCAGCTCCAAACTTCATGGACATCGCTGACTCGTGTGCCCGGTCAGTAGCGGCCGCAGTGGCCATGCACCGCAGAGCTTGGCTGCGGATCTCCACCTTTACGGTGGATACCCAGCACAAGCTGGCAGACATTCCCTTTTTGGGTACTGACTTGTTCGGTCCCGGGGTGGAGGGTCATTTGCAACGGATTGAGAAGTCCAGTGCCACCTTGGACTCTGTCACGTCTGCCCAGAAGGACAAAGGCCGCCAGCAGCAGCGTAAGCCCTTTCGTCCTTCAGCCCCTGCGGCACGTCTGGCCCAGCAACACCAGCATCAGGGCCAGCAGGCTCGCACTTGGCACCCCAAAGCCAAGCCTGCTGCTTCCTTCAGCAGGAAGCTGGGAGGGAAAGGTCCAGGCAGCTCCTCGGCCGGCCCTTCCTCCAAGCCTGCCCAGTGACTGGTTGAGGGGTGTCACCCCCAACCTCGTCACTCCTCCCCAGGTTCACCCCCCCCCGTGGAGGGACGGCTCTGCCACTTCCTTTCCACCTGGTCCAATATCACTACAGACTGCTGGGTGTTGGAAGTGGTAGGCAGGGGTCTGCCTCTGGAATTCGAGCAGTCCCCACCCTATCAAGCCTTTGACCCACGGGGGGGCTACGGGTTCCGCAGCCTCTCTGTCGGCTCGTTGAGCTGACATTGCCCTGCTCCTCCAGAAGGAGGTGACGGATCCTCCTCCGGACCCAGGGTTTGTGTCCAGGTACTTCCTGGTCCCAAAACGGACGGGGGGTGCTGGTGCCCCATTCTAGACCTACATGACCTGAACAAGTTCCTAAGGTCTCGTACCTTCAGGATGGTCACTTTGGCTCAGATCAATCCATCCTTGGAACGAGGCATCTGGTTCTGTTCTCTGGACCTTCAGGACGTGTTCTTTCACGTCCCAATCCGTCCGTCTCACCAGTGATTCCTCCACTTCAGGGCAGAGGGATCCCTTTATAAGTTTCGGGCCGTGCCCTTCGGCCTCTCTCCAGCTCCTAGGGTCCATGCACGGCAATGGTGACAACATTCCTGCGGCGCCGAAGGGTCCGGGTGTACCCCTACCTGGACATCTGGCTGATTGCAGCCCCCTCCAAGTTGGAGGTGGAGCGGTCCAGGGATCTGGCCCTCCAGGTCTGCTCTCAGATTGGCCGCCTCATCAACGAGGCCAAATTGGAACTTGTGCCATCACAGGTGATTCAGTTCATCGGGGCAGAGCTCGACTCTCTTCGAGCCAGAGCACGGCTCCCGGCGGACAGGACCAAGGTCCTTTCCTCCTTTGCCCAATCATTTCTGGTTGGGCAATTGCGCCCTGCCCGGGACTTTCTGCGTGTTCTGGGCCTCATGGCAGCCTGCACCAGCATGGTCCATTGGGCCCTTTGGCATATGCGTCCCCTGCAGTTGGGGCTGGCCCGCCAATGGACACAGCGCTCCAGTCCTCTGGACCAGCCAGTGACAGTAATCCAGGAGATGTGGAACGGTCTCCAGTAGTGGCTCGTTCCAGCTCATCTGCAGGAGGGTATCCAGTTTGTCCACCCCGAGCCGACCATCACTCTGACAACTGATGTCTCTCTGATGGGTTGGGGTGCCCATCTGGGGGAGCACAGAGCCTACAGACTCTGGTCCCCTCAGGAGTCTCGATGCCACATCAACCTGCTGGAGCTTCGAGATGTCCGACTAGCCCTCACCGCCTTCGCTCCGTTTGTACAGGGTCAAGTGGTCCAGGTCCAGACGGAGAACACCCCAACCATGTACTACCTAAACCGTCAGGGCGGGACGCACTCCTTGCCTCTGTGCAAGGAGGCTTTCCACACTTGGTCTCTCGCGAGCAGCCTGGAGGCGGATCTCCTAGCCATCCTTGTGGCAGGAGCCTCCAACATTCCAGCCGATGCCCTCAGCTGGATAGGTGCTGCATCTCACAAGTGGTCTTTCTTGCCGGAGGTAGTACAAGATCTGTTCTCCCACTGAGGCACTCCTCAGGTGGACCTGTTTGCCTCAAGGGAGAATGCAAAACTGTGGCTGTTTTATGCCTGCCCCCCTCAGCAGGGCTCGCTGCAGGGGGATGCCTTCTTGAGGCCGTGGACCCTGGGCCTCTTCTACGCCTTCCCTCCATTTTCCTTGATCCACAAGGTGCTTTTCAAGGCGAAGAGGGACAAGGCGCAGGTGATTCTGGTAGCCTTACACTGACCCCGCTAGTTCTGGTATCCAGATCTCCTCAGTCTCAGCTCCAGGCTCCTGAGGCGGCTTCCAGCCCACCCGGACCTGATCTCAGTCAACAAGGGGAAGGTATTTCACCCAGACCTTCAATCCGTGCACTTCACGGCCTGGTTCCTGAGTGGCTAGAGTTCCAGGCCTTGGGTCTTTCTGACGAGGTCCTTAACGTTGTTGAGGCATCCTGTAAGAAGTCGACCAGAAAATGCTATGCCTTCAAATGGAAAAGATTCTCCATTTAGTGTCAGGATAAGGGGTTGGACCCTTTCTCCTGTTCTTTGGCTAGCATTCTGGACTACCTGTGTTCCCTTTCTCAGCTAGGGCTTCGGTCGACGACCCTTAAGGTGCACCTGGCAGCCATCTCTGCTTACCGGGCGCGGGCCAGAAAGCAGTCGGTGGCGCAGGAGAAGGTAGCCGGGCACTTTTTCAAAGGCCTTAATCACATATCCCCTCCGGTGCGAGAACCTCAACCTCTGTGGGATCTACTGCTGGTATTGACTAAGCTCATGGGCAAGCCATTCGAACCGATGCACAGGTATGACAACTCTCACCTGTCATGGAAGACCGCCTTCTTGGTGGCTATTACGTCAGCCAGAAGGATGGGAGAGCTCCAGGTGCTTTCCATCGAGTCTCCTTATCTGGTCTTCCACAGGGACAAGGTTGTCTTGTTCCCCAACCCGAAATTCCTTCCGAAGGTGGTGTCGGAGTTTCACCTTAACCAGGTGTTGACTGTGCCGGTGTTCTACCCCAATCACACCTCGGAGGCTGAATATAGGCTCCATACTCTGGACCCTAGAAGAGCACTCTCTTATTACAAGAAGCGGACGGCTGAAGTTCGGGGAGAGGTTCGCCAGCTGTTTGTCACCTACGCTGAAGCCGCACCTGGCAGAACTGCAACCAAGCGGACAATAGGCAGGTGGGTCACCTCCTTCATAGATCTCTCCTATAGGTTGGCGGGCATGGAGCCTCCCAAAGGGATAAGAGCTTATTCTACCCGCCATACCGCTGCTTCGGTGGCTGCATCCAGGGACGTCCCTATCCAGGAAATCTGCAGGGCTGCTACCTGGAAGTCAGCACACACCTTCATTACCCATTACCACATCGACCTAGAGTCATGCCGGGATGCTGGTTTTGGGACCTTGGTTCTCCAGTCCTTATTTCCCAAGTAGGGGGTGTGCACCTTGCCTCCCTCCTCCTGGAGAACTGCTAGGAGTCTGCCAGTAAGTGTGGATTGAACAACATATCCACGTCCCTAGAAATACAGGTTACTCACCTGTAACAGGAGTTCTAGGAGTGGTATATGTTATTCAACCACACAACCCACCCAACCTCCCCAGCTTTGACGTGCAACCTGGCTTCCAGCTGGCTAGATCTGGTGTCATGGGGCGGAGCCGAGAGTTCTGCCACCAGGATGGGTGGGAGGAGCCAGCTTGAAGACCTTCCGGCAAGATTTAAAGTGGCAAGGAACCTGCCAGTAAGTGTGGATGAACAACATATACCACTCCTAGAACTCCTGTTAGAGGTGAGTAACCTGTATATATTGCTGATTGGGGACCTGCATATGCCAGATGTTAACTGGAGCACCTTTGCTGCAGCCACATCCAAGAGCAGGGCCATTCTCGATGCCCTACAGGGAGCATGCCTCAGACAGCTAGTTTAGGAACCCACTCTGGAGGGAGCAGTCTTAGACCTGGCACTCTCCAATGAGGACGGAGAATGGATCTCCGATCTTGAAGTGGGTAGCCATCTGGGAACAAGCGACCACCAAACAGTGTGTTTCACGATAAACTTAGCTGTAGAGTCATGCCACACAAAAGTGAAGGTACTGGACTTCAGGAGAGCCAATTTTGTCAAAATGGGAGAGTGCCTCAGAAAAGCACTAGCAAACCGGCAAGAAGGTGGGGTAGAGCAACAATGGGGAAACATCAGAACCGCCATCACAGAGGCAACAAGCCTTTGTGTGAAGCTAATAAACAAATCAAAATGAAAGAAAAAACCTCTATGGTTCTTAAAAGAAGTGGCGGGGAAGGTAAGGGAGAAAAAGATAGCATTCTGGAAGTTTAAGGAAACACAGAAGGAGCAGGACAGAAAACTGTACCAGTTAAAGCAGAAGGAAGCGGGGAAGGCAGTCAGAATAGCAAAGGCCCAAACTGAGGAAAAGATAGCCAACTCTGTTAGTAAGGGGGATAAAATCTTTTATATGTACATTAGGGAGCAAAGAAAGACTAAGGCAGGGCTACTAAGGCTGAAGAAAGAGGAAGGTGGTTGGGCAGAGAGCGACAGTGAAAAAGCAGGGCTACTGAACAAATACTTCTGCTCAGTATTCACAGTGGAAGAGCAGGGGAGATACCTAATCCAGTCAATAGAAGTACTCTGGATGGGAGGGGGGTTGATATTAGTCCTTTCACAGAAGAAAGGAAAGAACTCTTAAAACTGAAGGTGAATAAAGCAATGGGGCCTGATGGGATTCACCCCAGAATTCTAAAAGAACTAAGGGGAGAACTAGTAACGCCACTGACTACCCTTTTTAATAAATCATGGAAGGGTGTGTGGTACCTGAGGACTGGAGGAGAGTGGATGTGATTCCTCTTCACAAAAGTGGGAGTAAGACAGAGGCATGAAACTACAGACCTGTCAAGTTTGACCTCAGTGGTAGGGAAAATGATGGAATCACTTCTGAAGGAAAGAATTGTTGAGTACCTAGAGGCCATTGGGGCATAGGACCCAAGCTAGTATGGATTCACAACAGGAAGGTCATGTCAGACAAATCAAATTGATTTCTTTGACTGGGTGACCAAAGTAGTAGACCAGGGAGGGGCTGTGGACATGGCCTACCTAGACTTTAGCAAGGCATTTGACACAGTCCCGCACAAAAGATTAATAAACAAATTAGCCAGCCTGGGAGTGGGTCCCAGGGTGGTAGTCTGGGTAAAACACTGGCCAGACAACAGGACACAGTGGGTAATAGTAAATGGAGTCCACAGTGAAGAAAGGGGGGTTACTAGTGGGGCACCGCAGGGTTCAGTACTGGGGCTGGTCCTTTTTAATGTCTTTATAAGTGACATTGCAGAGGGACTGGAAGGGAAAGTATGCCTCTTTGCAGATGACACAAAGATCTGCAACAGGGTTGATATGCAGGGTGGGGTGGAAAGGATGAGAAGGGACTTGGCAAGGTTGGAGGAATGGTCAGAAGCATGGCAGCTTAGATTCAACGGAAAGAAGTGCAAAATAATGCACCTGGGAAACAAAAACCCAGGGGAAGAGTACACAATGGGGGGTGAGATACTGACAACAGCAAAAATGGAAAGGGACCTGGGGGTAGTCATATCTGACGATCTGAAGGTGGGCCAGCAATGTGAGATGGCAGTAAGGAGGGCTGGGGGGATACTGGGATGCATAGGGACAGGATTCACCAGTAGAAAACAGGACATCGTTGGCCCTCTGTACAGACAGTTGGTAAGACCACATCTGGAGTACTCTGTACAGTTCTGGAGACCCCCATCTCCTCAAAAACATAGACAGGGTGGAGACTGTCCAGAGGAGGGCAACCAAAATGGTGCAGGGTCTGCACCAGAAGACATATGAAGAAAGACTAAAGGAGCTTGGCAGAAGACACAAGGAGAAAGGACTGCTGTGTGACTGAACTTCTCTACTGGGACTATATTGGCCTCCACCCCCCCCAAAGCTAGTTCTATTTTTATAGGCACATGATTTGACTGACAACAGGAACTTCCTGTTTAGGGGCAGGAAGTGAGTGATCACAGAACCACCAAGGACCCACCATCCTAGAAGGGCAAGAGTAGCTCTCCAGCCCCTCTGGCTGCTGGAGGTCTGCCTCTGAGCAAGTAGTGGTCTACTGAGAAATATAGGATATTCTTGTCTCAGAACAGGACAATCAGGAGCTAAAAGGCACACAGGCAGAAAGTAAGGAGAGAGAAAAAAAAACAGACAAAAGAGTAAGGATTGCAAACAGTTAAGGGGCCAGAAATAAGACATGATTGGAGTGGTGCAGTGCAGTGGCTGTGGAGCAGCAGTCTTCCGGGAGATGTTCTGGAGGATGCGGTGTTGTCTCATCTGCAGGCACCTCTCTGGGCTGAGGGAGGAGGTTGCTCATCTCCAGGCTGAGTTGGCCAGGATTTGTGGGACCTCCTCTTCCATCCAGGGACCACCGTTGCCTCAGAGGTTGCCAAGAAAGAGGAGCGGTTGGACCACAGTGGGCTCAGGGAGGGTGAGGGTGGTGGAACAGAGGCACATCCCTCCAGTTGTACCTCTCCACAATTCCTATGCCATTCTGGCAAAGTGTGGTTCCTCTATGGAGGCACCTACAGTGAGACCAAGGAGGATGCTGGGAACCTCCACAAAGGAGACCCACAGGAGGGTGGCAGGGGACCCTGCAGGGGAAGGAAACAACTCCTGGTGGGGGACTCCATTGTTAGGAAGGTAGAACTGGGCAAGGAAGGGGAGAGGGAGGTAAGGTGCCTGCCTGGCGCCATGGCTTGGAGGACAGGAGCGAATCCTCAGGATTGCGGAGCAGCTGCACAGGGAGGGAGCTGGATGTCATTGTCCACCTAGGGACAAATGACCTGGCTAAGAGGGATAGAGAAGTGCAGGAAGAGTTTGTGGAATTGGGGAGGGGCCTTAGTCAAGTAGCACGCACGGTAACCTTCTCGGAGGTGCTACCCATCTATGGCATAGGAGAGGCTAGGGTGTTCCGCACCATGGGATTCAATCAGTGGTTGAAAAACTGGTGTGGAGCTCAGGGAGTTGGCTTCATTGGGGACTGGGGGTCCACCTGGAGTGATGCAAGCCTATACTGGCATGATGGGCTGCATCTGTCCGGGAGGGGAACCAGGATCCTAGGTGATAGGTTTAAATGCTTCATTGGCAAGCTTTTAAACTAGCCAAGGGGAGGCACTGGAAAGGAGCAGGAAAATCCTCAGCCCTCAAACAATCACGGTAGTAAGTGTGGCAAACACCAACATGGAGGTGGTCGATAGGGGAGAAGGGCAGGGGTAAATGGAGAAAGTGACAAAGGCAAGAAGGACAGGGATGGGGACAAGGGGTAAGGCCATCCGGAAATGGAGGGTAATGAGTACCAATGCTAGTCTGGGCAACAAGCTCCCTGAGCTGGTGGCCTTAATGGAAGAGGATGCCTGGATATCGTAGCAGTCACAGAAACATGGTACACAGAGAACCATGACTGGGATGTTAACATACCAGGGTACATAACCTACAGGAGAGACAGGCAGGGAGAAGAGGGGAGGAGTAGCTCTTCTGTAAAGGAAGGGATAAAAGCAACTGAACAAGAGAGTAAACAGGGAGAGAGGAGGCACTGTGGGTCACCTTGGAGACTGGAAAGGCACCACAATCCGCACAGGGGTTGTGTACAGACCCCATGTCAGGGGAAGGAATGGACAAGGATATGATGGAAGGCATTCTTAGAATGGCAGAGAAAGGGAGATACTGTTGATGGGAGACCTGAATATGCCAGATGTTAACTGGAGCACATTTGCTGCAGCCACATCCAAACAGGGCCATTCTTGGCGCCTCTACAGGTGGCAGGCATTAGACAGCTATTTTCAATACCCACTGTGAGGGAGCAATCTTAGACCTCGTGACTGTCAAGCGAGGGCAGTGAGAGGATCTCAGATCTAGAAGTGGGTTGCCATCTGGGGACAAGTGACCATCAAACAGTGTGGTTCACGTTAAACTTAGCTACAGAGTCGTTTACAAAAGTGAGGGTACTGGACTCTTAGGAGGGCTGACTTTGGCAAGATGGGAGAGTGCCTCAGAAAAGCACTAGCAAACAGGCTAGAAGGAGGTGTGGAGCAACAGTGGGGAATTATCAAAACTGCCATCACAGAGGCAACAAGCCTTTGTGTGAAGCAAATAAACAAATCAAAGCGAAAGAAAAAGCCACTGTGGTTCTCAAGAGAGGTGGCTGTGAAAGTCAGGAAGAAAAAGATAGCATTCCGGAAGTATAAGGAAACCAGGGATCGACAAATTTTAAAATCTCATGCTAGTCCAGGACAAGTGGCCTTGACAAAAATGGTAGTCCTCGAGTTCCGAGTGGTAGTCCAGTACATTTCAATTGAAATATTAAACCGACTTAACAGAAATAAGTTAAATGGTGTGGCTGTGTGGCAGGGCTTATATGTTGTACTATTATTTCATAGGATGGATGGAGAGATGTAGAAGAACTTCATAAATCAGGAAAACAATATTTTCAAATATTTTTTGTTAATACAGGCCAGGGTAGTACAGGCCGGACACTAAGACACCCCAGGCAGAAGTCTGTATTAGAAGAGATTGGAGAAATGATACAGAATTAGTTAGGACAAGCCAAAACCAGTTGGGCCGTTGGTTGAGAAGAACATGAAATGGTGATTAAGGGCTAGGCCAGGAAGAAGATGATGGGCACTGGGAGCAGGAGTACTAGCATCAAGAAGATCATCAGCAGCAGAAGCAGCTAAACCAGAAGATAATGTATCAGCAGTAACAGCATGCCCACGAACATGTCGAGTGCCTGGACCAGAGAGCAGCCAGTGGTTAATTGCTGGATCCGGATCAAAGTCATGCAGTTCAGGACCTTCTACTGCTATCTGCAGGAGAGACTGTAGTGAATCATCAGCCAGCCTTGTCCTGATTTTTGTTTGATTAGGTTCTGAACAGAAAAACTCTCTCACATTTTGCAGTCGATACACTCATTGCCATGAGTATTTCAACTAAGTCAAGAATGTGTATAGTCTGGGGTGTTTTTCTTTAGTAATCTGGTATATACCTGCAAATAGGGTTTTCAATGGCAGATTTCAATATTGTTTTAAATGCAGCATACTCTGACTTTATATGTTCCTGCTGCTCCTCCGTAAAAAGTGAAAATATTCTGCCAGGTTTGCAAGTTCAGAGGTCCCAAACACCGCTAGTTGGTCTCTTGGCAGATCAAACTGCTTAAAATCTAAGCAGTTGAACCATTTGAGAGGCACGTCTGAGAAATTTTAAATCTGTTGTCAATATACATTATTGCTGCATCTATTAAAGTCTGCAGTTGTCCATCTGTCACAAAATTGATTTCTGGGCAGTTGCCTCTGAATGGGAAATGAACAGTCTTCCTCCCTCCTCTCTTTGTCACAACATATTCCATACATTTCTGTTCTGGTTTGTAATGGCTGAGGAAGCTGCCATGTATTGCCCTGGCATGGTTTCAGTTCCATAAGCTGGAGTAGGCAGGTCTCAACAAGCTGTGGAACTTCCAGTATTACTATGTCATCTCGTTGAAACTGCAGTGACAGGTTTTTAGTATTGGCGGAAATCTTGCAGTATATGGATAGCTTTACAAACTGCACACTCTGTGTTTCTTTTAAGAGGCTCTTTGTTTTTGAACTTTCACCACCACCAGCAGTCAAAGATGCATGTAGGTGTTGTACAACAGTGGGTAGGTTAACCTGAACTGCATGTACCGAGCGTGACCTACTGGCAAGCCATTCTCACTTGTTTAATTGCAGTAAGTGCGCCAGATCAGTATCCATCACGTTAGCAATTTCTTGGAGCTCTCTCATTTTTGGGACTATAGTGATAAAATTTAAATATTCCTTGAGAGTACTTTCCAGCTTTGATACAAATGGATTTTTTAACACATCGAGAACTGCTGGCTCTAGCTTATGGGCAGCATGATGCATGAATTATTTCAGAGCGGCAGTGTTCCATAACTTTGCTATGGTTCCTCCTCTTTACGCCCATCATGACACTGGCCCCATCAAAATTTGCTGAAATAAGAAGCGGTCCTGGATTGTTAACATTTTGTAGATTACTGAGAGGAAGATTTACTGACTCAATGCAGTTGATATTGCATGGAATACACCTTCTGCATGTGCATGTTCCAGTGGCACAGCTTGGATAAGCAATGTATGCACCTGTTTTGAATTAGGTTCAACAAACCTTAAGAAAACATTTTCCCACTCAGTTATACTGTAATCAGTACTGCGTCAGCAAGAACTGTCACATACTTAACATTAGCAAGAGTCTGCATCTGGGTTCTGGATATCACTGCTGAAATAGCACTGCAAAAGTCCCTGGCTCGCTTATCGTTAGTATAATTAGAACCTAGCTAATGCCATTTTTTCCTGTAATTCACAGAGCCACTCCATGTCTGGAGAAAGGCAAGATTTTGGCTATGGAATACGCCTGTGTTAAACAGGCGTCTCATCTTTGCTTTTGTGGCCTCTTCCAACTGTGCAAAGGCTTGGTAAAGTGGTGACTCACTAATCTCACAACATACTGCTTCGTTGGCCACTTTCCAGAATATGTTGATTCTGGCATAGCACATGTGGATTGGATTTTCATGTGCACGTGGTGACTCAATCGAAAGTTGTTAGAGCCTGTGGCAAAGACATTTGTTTTTTGAAAATGCTGGAGTTGCAATACTGGGATACCTTTCACATAGTGTGCAGTACATAAGCCCTTTTTATCATCGTATCTCAACCATTTATAAGTGGACAGCTAATGACACTGAAATAGTCTGGCCCTTTTCTCTTGGTCATATTTCTTGTCTTTACTACTCCCAACTGCCCACTCATTATCAAGCAGTAAACTACGTTTCTTAGCAAGTGACACAGGGGCTTTTTGAGATAAGGCTACTAGGGCTTCTCTGTTTACATCAAGTACCTGGTCAGCAATTATATCCAGAACCACAGATGCAGATTCAGTTTCATGACTTTTATCTGTGGAAGTAGTACCAGACTGTGTTTGTCTGTAAAGATGGTGCTGCTGCTGACCAGAGAGACAAGAGACTTTGTTGTTTGGCTTTGTTCGTCTGCATATTGTCCATATAAATTTGGTGGTCACTTTTTTTTAAAGACTAATGGAACCAATAATAATAAACTTATTTTAAACACTGGTGTGTGTGTCCTTTTTCACTGGTGGGCTCATGGGTTGGGTTTTTTTCTATACACTGCAAGTTGTCTTGTCCTGTAACAAGTCAGGCAGCTGGCTGCAGAACACTCTCCACACAGTCACTCACGCTCCTCTCTCCCAGCACAGCCAAGCCCACCCCAGTTAGGCTCCCTTATTTTACTATTAATTACACTTGTATTATATATATTTTTACTATATTTCTTTTTGTTTCTTGGGTACTTCAAGCCAAAAGCCAACCAACTGGCTGCAGGACACTGGGTCCTTCACTCCTTTTCACAAAATCTCTCCCAACAGCCCAACCAAGCCCATTGCATAGCCCCACACCACACACAGTTTGAGTTATAGGCTTATTTCTTACTATACTATCTTTTTTTTTTTACTAACTTTCTCAAGTCAGTCCTTTCCTTCGCCCTCCTCTCTCCAAGCTCCTCTCTCCTTTACACACAATCTCTATATCTCGCTCCTCTCCCAACAACCCACCAGCCTCTTCCCTTATTTTCTTTCTTTTTTTGCTTTCTTTTTATTATTTTATTTTTCTTTGTCTATGCAGCTAGTAGTCAAATAAACTGCTTGTTTTACTGGTGGGCACTGGGCAACACAAAGCTCCGCCCCACAGCAGTAGTCCCCTGCCTTGCTTTCTTCCTTTTATTTTCTGTAGTCAGTGACACTTTATGCTGCTGCTAGTTCTCAGTTGTCACAGACGGCAGACAGTACCTGACACGTCCCCTCCCAAGTTTCTGTTTTGTTTCCTTTCTCCTTGTTTAAATTATTTTTTAGTTGTTTAACCAGGTATAGCACACTAAGCTAAGTGACCTGGGAGCACAAGGAGGTTAAGTGACTTGCTCAGGCAGTATGCAAGTGGAAGCTGTGGATTCAAACCCAGGTCTGGTCTGCTGGATGTCACCAGATTTGCAGCTCAGAGCCTTGAGACCACTGCACTATACTGCCTACTTAATTTATTTTATAAGCGCCTTGGTTTGCTTTCACCTGTTATGCCCAACCTAACCCTTCTCAATATTTTATTTACCCTGCCTGCACACTCCTTATTTACTCAGATTAGTCTCTTCTTCATTAATTTTGGCAAAACTGGCATGGCTTGCTTGTCTGCTGCACTAATGCACTTGTGTGCAGTCAACAGTGCTCAGCCACGTTGCCCCCACTCCTTAGTCCTCCTAGCTCCTGCCTTCCCTCCTCCCCGCTCTTCACTCTCACAAACCCTCTATCCTTAATTCAGTTTTAAATTTGTTTTCCCGAGTAGTCAAGTCCACTCCACACACACAAAGAAAGGTCACACTCGCAGTCCCCACTCCCCGATATCCACAACAACGGACTGTTTAATTTGTGTATCCTCTAGTATCCTCCAACAGACAGTGAATGAGGGGCTGTAACGCAATGCACGTCTTTACACTCGTCTCCACTACGCGCCAAATCACCACTGCGGCCAATGGGCATTCTTTGTATCACTTACAGTTCAAGATTGTCTTCCTCATTTGGCCCCACGCCTGCCAGTCCGACAGCTTGCTCCTCCTCCGTTTTCCTCCGATGAGACGCTGCTCGCGCTCGCTCCTGATGCCACTTCCGTAGGCTTCCATAGGCTGAGGCAAGCTCATACACTCACCGCTCGTTCCCGACCAGTAGGTGCACAGCCGAAGCAGTGAGCACCCTACTGGTGGAAGGTAGAACTGCAGCAAAGATTTTTAAATCAGTGCTAGCCCGTGGACAGGTGGCACAACAGAAAGTGCTTGTCCCTGCACTGTATCTGGTAGCCCGGGACGTCGGGCAATAGGATTTGTCGAACCCTGAAGGAAACACAGAAGGAGTAGGACAGAGAGCTGTACCAGTTAAGGCAGAAAGAAGCAGGAAGGGAAGTCAGAATAGCAAAGGCCCAAACTGAGGAAAAGATAGCCAACTCAGTTAAGAAGGGGGATAAAACCTTTTATAGGTACATCAGCGAGCGTAGAAAGACAAAGGGAGGGATAGTGAGGCTGAATAGAATGAATGGTGGGTGGGCAGAGGGGGACAGTGAAAAAGCAGGAATACTGAACGAATATTTCTGTTCAATATTCACAAAAGAGGAGGGGGAAGTGCCTAATCCAGTTAACAGAAGCACTCTTGATAGGGGGGTTGATCCCAGTCCTTTCACAGAAGAAAGGGTTCTGCAAGAACTCCTAAAACTGAAGGTGGACAAAGCAATGGGTCCTGATGGAATTCACCCAGAATTCTAAAAGAATTAAGGAAGGAACTAGTGAAACCACTGGCTACTCTTTTTAATAAATCATGGGAGGATGGTGTGGTACCCGAGGACTGGAGGAAGGCAGATGTGATTCCCTTCACAAAAGTGGGACCAAGACAGAGGCAGGAAACTACAGACCTGTCAGTCTGACCTCTGTGGTAGGAAAGTGATGGAGTCACTTCTGAAGGAAAGAATAGTTGAGTACCTAGAGGTCAGTGGAGCACAGGATCCAAGGCAGCATGGGTTCATAGCGGAAGGTCATGTCAGACGAATCTAATAGATTTCTTTGACTGGGTGACCAAAGTAGTAGACCAGGGAGGGGCTGTGACATGGCCTACCTAGACTTTAGCAAGGCATTTGACACAGTCCCACACAAAGATTATTAGTCAAATTAACCAGCCTGGGAGTGGGTCCCAGGGTGGTAGCCTGGTAAAACATTGGCTGGACAACAGGACACAGAAGGTAATTATAAATGGAGTCCACTCTGAAGAAAGGGCGGTTACTAGTGGGATACCTCAGGGTTCAGTATTGGGTCCAGTCCTTTTTAATCCTTCATCAGTGACATTGCAGAGGACTGGAAGGAAAAGTATGCCTTTTGCAGATGACACAAAGATCTGCAACAGGGTTGATACACAAGGAGGCGTGGAAAGGATGAAAAGGGACTTGGCAAGGTTGGAGGAATGGTCAGACGTATGGCAGCTAGGATTCAATGCAAAAAGTGCAAAATAATGCACCTGGAAACAAGAACCCAGGGAAGAATACACAATGGGTGGGGAGGTAGTAACAACAACAAAACAGGAAAGGGACCTGGGGGTAATCATATCAGATGACCTTAAGGTTAGCAAGCAATGTGAGAAGGCAGTAGGGAGGGCGGGGTATACTGGGATGTATAGGGAGAGGCATCAGCAGCAGAAAACAGGAAGTTGTTATCCCTCTGTACAGACAGTTGGTGAGACCCCATCTGGAATACTGTGTCCAGTTCTGGAGACCCCATCTCCGCAAGGACATAGACAGGATAGAGGCAGTCCAGAGGAGGGCAACTAAAATGGTGCAGGGTCTGCAAGAGAAGCCGTATGAGGAGAGACTAAAGGAGCTTAATATGTATACCCTTGAGGAAAGAAGGGAGAGGGGGGACATGATAGAAACCTTCAAGTACCTCAAGGGAATCAACAGAGTCCAAGAGGGTAGCATCTTTCAGAAAAAGAGACTTGCAAGAACAAGGGGACACAATTTAAAGATAGAAGGAGGGCGTTTCAGGGGCAATGTGAGGAAGTATTATTTCACAGAGAGGGTAGTGGATGCATGGAACAGCCTTCCTGAGGAAGTTGTGGGGTCTAAAACTGTGGGAGAATTCAAGAATGCATGGGACAGACATAAGGCAATTCTTGTGGGGGGCAGGAAGATATAGGCTGTTGGCTAACTAGGATCTGCGGCCTATCCTGTAGGTAGGGAAATGGGCAGACTAGATGGGCCTAGCGGTCCTTATCTGCCGTCAAAGTCTATGTTTCTATGTCTATGTAACTTAAGATGTATAGCCTCTTGGATGGGAGGGAGAGGGGGCACATGATAGAAACTTTCATACCTCAAGGGAATCAACAAATTACAAGAGGGTAGCATCTTTCAGAAAAAGAGATGTGGAAGAACAAGGGGGCACAATTTGAAGATAGAGGGGGGGATGGCTCAGAGGTAATGTGAGGAAGTATTTATTCACAGAGAGTATTGTAGATGCATGGAACAGCATTCCTGAGGAGGTCGTAGAGTCAAAAACAGTGGGGGAATTCAAGAATGCATGGAACAGACATAAGGCAATTCTAGTGGGGGGTAGGAGGAAGTAGGCCGTTTGGTAACTAGGATCTGCAGCTTATCCATTAGGTAGGGAAATGGGCAGACTAGGTGGGGCAAGCGGTCCTTATCTGCCATCAAATTCTATGTTTCTGTGTAATAAAAAATAAGGCTGTCTACCTTACTGTCAAAATGTACTGTTTGTCAATACTGGCTGTTGTTTTTCACCCGAATGTTCCATCCAGGTGTATCATGTATGCAAATTAAGGGCATGTTACCATAATTGGTGCACTTTACATAGTGATCGTGGGAATGCCTGTTGGAGTGTGAGATAAGGCATTTTGAGGTGTTGTCCAGACATCCCATGAGAATAACACACGGCAGAATTTGGCAGCTGTAAACAAAGAATAGAAGCAAATCACATTTTCCAGTTATAGATTTGTAGTACTCACTTTAATTGTTCAGTTTTGAGTTAGAATAGAGATAATGCCATTTTCTGTACATGCAAAAATTATTCATGCATGTGACATCAGATGTCACACATGTGACAGGGACATTATTAAACAGTCAAAAGTTACTATTCTGTCACATGGATCAAGTATAAAGAAATAAAGTATTCACTGGGCTTATTTCTGTGTTGTATTTTATTAAAGCACACATTGTTTAAAAAATTGATGCCATACACAGGCGTACATGTAAAAATTATTCACATGTGTGACATCCAGTGTCATGCATGTGATAGGGATGTTGTTAAACAATCAACATTTACTGTACTATTACATAGATCACATATAAAGAAATAAAAAGTATTCACTGGGCTTATTTCTCTGTAGTTTATTAAAGCACACATTGTTCAAAAAAGTGATGTGATACACAGGCGTACATGTAAAACTTATTCATGCGTGTGACATCAGATGTCACGCATGTGACAGGGACATTGTTAAACTCTAAAACCAAAAAACATAATTTTATGTTTATTTGATAAAATATATATATATATATATATAGTTTTATTTTTTTATAATTATTTTTTAGATGTATATCATGGATTATGCATACCATTACATCTTTCATGTCTTACAGTAATTGACAGGTTCTCTTTTTGTTTATACAATTATAGCACAATCACACTTATACAAAATATCATATCATCTGATCTTTCAGGTTCAGATTACATCTATGTAAGTCCTTTAGACAAGCTGTTATTATCTAGAGAACAAACAAAAACAATAAAACAAAAAGAAAAGGAAAAAGAAAAAAAGTAAACTTGTTTAAACTCTAAGCCACCAGCACTCTTTTTACCTTTTTTTACACTCTATTTACGTTTGTATTTACTACGTTAGTTTATGTTGCATTCTTTTTGTTTCAGTTGATATGAGTGGTTCATCTCTTATTTACAGTACCCTTAGCCAATTCAATCTTCACTTTACTTCATGCTCATAATCTTTATTTTATTCTAAGTAGACATCTCTCTTATGTACCCTTATATTTTTTCCCCCCTCTGTCTTTTAGTTATCTGGGAGGATAAGCAATTCCCATCTGTTCCATGTGTTATTAAATTGTTCTTTTCTTTGATTAATTGTCCATGTTATTTTCTCTAATTGTATTTGTTGTACAATCTCTAGCCAGTTTGTTCCCTCTGGAGGGGCCTCTTGCAGCCATTTTCTTATTATGGCTTTCAGTGCCGCTGTTGTCAATACATTCCAGAGGTGTATTTCATCTCGCCCCTTCATTTCTCTGGGACACAGTCCCATTACCAGGTGTTCAGAACTTAATTCTGTATGAAACATAAATAATGTCTTTAATTTGGCCATCATATGATCCCAAAAAGGTCTCAACTTGGGGCAGTGCCAAAAGACATGTGCCAATGTAGGTCTACCTACTCCGCATCTCCTCCAGCAGGCTGCACTAGATCGCCTATCCCAGTGGGCCATTTGAATAGGAGCTAAAAAGTACCTAATTCTCACTTTCCAGCAAAATTGCCTCCAAGAGGGTGAGGAGGTGGTAGACCATGTATGTCTCCATAGTCTCTTCCATTCCCTCTCTGTGAGGGTGATGTCTAATTCTTTCTCCCACTTTTTCATAATAGGTTTAGTGGAGACAGACATTCCTGTATTCTATACATTGTATAACAGGGTAATTGCTTTTTTTACCATATAGTGAATTCCATATCTCTCTAAATGTTTTTTGTATCATTCCCAGTCCCTCTGTCTTAGATCCCTGTTCCTGTAGTTCTCTAATGCAATGTCTAAGTTGGTAGAACCTTAGTCTGTCTAGGTGTGTCCACCCATACATACTTTATACCTGTTCAAAAGATACAATCTGTGTACCCTGTATTAATTGATATGGTGATGCAATTCCCCTGTTAGCTTGTTTTAGGAACCACTTATCCTGTGTTGCAGGTGGAATCCCTGGATCATATATCCACCAACGGAATAGCCACATAGCCTTTTGTATCTTTCCACCTCCAATACCCTTTTCCCCATCCCTCCAAAACCATCCTAATACCTGTGAAATATGTTTGGCAAGTAAATTTAATTCTGCGTTGGAAAATCATTGCTCTTAGTGGGGGGTCAGTTTGATCCATAGTGTCTATTCTTTTCCACAGTGCGTCATAGTTTTTGTTTCCCCAAAGCAGAGCTATTCTCATTTTGAGATGCTATCCAGTACCCTGCTAAATCTGGAAAAGCCAGCCCTCCTTAAGCTTTTTGGTAAATATAATATGTTTCTCTTAATTCTGGGACGTGTTTTTCCCCATGCAAAAGAGAACAATAATTGTTGCCAGTTTGTCAACTCAGTTGTGTGACCTCACAGGGACACATTGAAATAAGTATAGAAATCGTGGTAGTGTGTTCATTTTCAAGACCTGTACCTTGTCTCCAAACGATAAAGGTAAGCGTTTCCAGCGCAGGATATCTGCCTTTAATTGAGTAATCAAGGGTGGATAGTTTAAATTATATAATTCTCCTGAAGTCCTACCTACAACAATTCCCAGATACCTCATGCCGGAAAGTTCCCACTTCATGGGATATTGTTCCCTTATTGTTAGAGTAGGTATATGATGGAGACTCAGTGTCTGTCTTATCCTTATTTAGAATATAGCCTGAAATTGTTGAGCATCTGTCCAATTGCTTCATCAGCTGAGGCAAAGATTCTTCAGGTTTGGACATATAGACCAGAATATCATCAGCATACAGTGCCACTTTGTTCTCCCTTTCTTTCATCTGTATCCCATGTCTTTGATCATTCTGCCTTATACTTTCTGCCAAAGGCTCAATGTACAGGGCAAAAAGTAATGGGGAGAGGGGGCACCCTTGTCTTGTTCCTCTCCCAAGAGCAAATCATGTAGAAATATGTCCATTTGCTCTTACATATCCCATGGGACTTTTGTAGAGTTTAAATACATTTTTAATGAAGTCTTCCGGGATCCCAAACCTGGAAAGGACCCTCTTCAGAAAAGACCATGAGACTTTATCAAAAGGCTTTTCAGCATCAACACTCATTAGTATTGATGGAATTTTATAGTGGTTTATATGGTCTATTATATGTACAGTTCTTCTCAGGTGTATCCTGGGCCTGTCTGCCTGGGACAAATCCTGTCTGATCCAAATGGATCAAAGCAGGTAGGACTTCTTGAAATCTACGCGCAATCATAGATGTATATAGTTTATAATCATTGTTCAATAAGGAAATGGGTCGATAAGCAGTGCATTTTGAGGGGTCCTTTCTGGGCTTGGGAATCACCGAGATGACAGCCTGTGCCCACGATGGTGGTGGTTCTCCCTTTCCATTAAATACTGCCTGCATAGTCTGGAACCAAAGGGGCTGTATCATTTCTGCAAAAGTTTTGTAAAACTCAGCTGCTAAGCCGCCATGTCTCGGCATTTTCAGTCTTTAATCTCACTGTTTCCCTTTTAAGCTCTTGGTGTGTTAAGGGTTTAGTGAGTTGTAATTTTTGTTGTTCTGTAATTTTAGGGAGTGTTATTTTGCCCATAAATTCTTCCGTAAGACTATTGGTACAGGGGGGCAGGCTCCGTACAGCTCTGCATAATATTCTCTAAAGGTTTCTGATATATCCTTTATTTTCGTCACCCTTTCTCCCGTACGTGGATGTTGCAATTGACTAATTACTGCCTTCGCTCTTTGCACTCTCAGTATAGTTGCTAATAATTTTAAGGATCGGGGACCCCCTTCGTAAAAGCTCTGCCTTAGAAAGATCAGTTTCTGTTCCACCTGGTAATCCAGAAGATTTCCCATCTTTTTTATATTGTTGTTTTTGTTCATCTTCTAGTACTTTTATTTTCTTCTGAAGGTCTACTCTGGTCATTTCCCCTCTCTCTTTTCTTTTTTGCTGATATTTCCATAAACTTTCCTCTCAAAATCGCCTTCGCCGTATCCCATAATCTGTTTGCTGTAATGTCTGGGGTATTATTCTTCTCTAGGTATTTCTCATACGCATCTTTTATAGCCTTCTGTACCTTCTCATTTTTGAGAAGTGATACATTACCCCTCCAGATTGTATTTTTGCAAAAATCTCCTATGTCCATGGAAAGGAACTCAGGAGCATGATCTGATAAGACTATGTCTCCAAACCAAGTTGAGTGCACTCTTTGCATCTCTTCTTTATATAAAAAAAAATAATCTAACCTTGAATATGTCCTATGAGGTTTTGGAAAAAAAAAGTATAATCCCTCTTAGTTTTGTTAATCTGGTGCCATATGTCTATCATCCCCATTTCCATCAAAAGCTTATTTAGTTGTTTGGCAATTCTGTTTGTTTGTCTCAGTACCTTAGAAGTAGTGTCCAGTATAGGGTTAAGAGCGAGGTTAAAATCGCCCCCACATATCATTCTCCCCTCCGCCCAGGTCTGTAGCTGTGTTAAAAAAAAAAAAAAAAAAACTCTTCATAAATTTTATATTCAGATAAATTTTATATTCAGAACCTGGGGGGAAATGCACTGAAATCAAGGTAATCCACTGTCCCCTATATAGTCCCTTTAGTGCTACAGACTTGCCCTCTTTATCAATCCAAGTGTCTTCTTTTTGGAATTCAGCCCCCCTTTGAAATCGATATTGCTGTTCCTCTCCTCCTTCCCTTCCCATATGTGGAGGCATATACCCCCTCAGATCCCATCTTGGACAACTTCTCATGCTCGTTTTTTGAGAGATGTGTCTCCTGCATAAGCGTAAAGTCTGTTTTTGTTATTTTAATATATGTCAAAATTTTGCTTCTCTTAACCGGGTCAGTTAACCGGCTTGTGTGCATTATAAGAACAGATTAATGTGTTCTTATTCATTTTGGTATGTTAAGAGAAGTCGTTCCGTTTTCTGAGTGATCCACTTTCCCAAAACTGATCCATTCATTTCTATTAATGGTCGGATAGTTTCATCTTTCTCATATTTGGTGGCTATTAACATATAAACCAACAAAACTTTAACATAACAATCGTATATAATTCTAGTAGCCAACTGGGCCATTTAGAATTTTAAACTGTTTAGTAACTCCCAAGGTAGGAAACCCTGTTTTCTGGGTTTCTGTGCTTAGTGATAGCCCCTCTCCTCTTTCCCTTCAAGGGTGTCACTAAGGGGTATGAGTATTCTTCCCTCTAACTGAGGTTCTCTTCCCCCCAAGTCGCTCGTTCTCACTGTAATCGGCTTGTGTAAATAATATTCTGTCACTGACCTTATATTACTCTTAAAGTTATCACTTTCTCCTTTTGGGTTCCCCACTCCCCCCTGACCCTAATATTTGGTACAATAAATTCCATGTACAAATTCCCCAACATATATATATATGTATTTCCCACATTTCATCCCATTGTTCTTTTCCCCACTGTCTCTTGACAATGATGAGACTGTATTCTGCATAGGTGGAATTAACAGTCCATAGACCGGTAGTCTCCCTTATATTTATTATTTGAAAGAGTACTTTATTCCTCCTTGTATTAAAGCAGGTACCATCTCTTGGCAGTAAGTCTCATAAGTTTCCATAATTTGACCACTTATATGTTGTATTTTTATTTCCACTTCTGCCATTTCAGGGTCTATGAGTCTCTGCACTTCTTTCATTCCCCGAGATCAGGGCCTCGCACAGCCACTGGAGCATAAGCTCAATATGAGGCCTATCTCTGGGGAACGATTTTACTAAGTACCTGAAGACTCTGGACTACAGTCACCCTTCTTCCTCCATGGGGATAGAGGAGTCCTCTGTCTTTTCTGCATGCTGACTCAACGCTGCTACGCATCTTGCCGCCTCCATTGCATTCAGTCGCGTGTTATTCTTGATGCGCTGATATGCCACCACCTGCCAGTCTGAATGGAAATGCTGCCCTATGGATTTTCTTTCCTGTGGTAGGTCTGGGACTCTCATTCTTCTTTTCATCAAATCTTGTTTCGCCTCCTGAGCAGATCCGTATAAAACGGCTCCAGTGTCCCACATAACTCTAAGGCGTGCAGGAAATGGGGTTTGAAATTTGACGTTTTGTTCTCTGAGCACTCTTAAGATAGGTGCATATCTTTGTCTAGCATTCTGTATCTCCGATGGATAGTCATGATCAAGTGTAAGTTTAGAATCTAAGTACTTCAACTTTTTTTGAGACGAGGCTCGGGGTAATATGTCTTTTTTTCACTTTGTAACTAGCACATTTTGATCACTATTGATCTGGGTCGAGCCTCTGGGTCAGTCGTTTTTTTCACCAAGGATCTGTGAGCCCTCTCGATTCTTAAAGTATATCCAGTGGGAAGATTCAGTACATCAGTGAGTAGATTTTCCATAAATTCTGCCATTGGATATGTCTCCGCTCCTTCTTTCAGCCCATAGAGACTCAAATTAGCTCTCCGAGATCTGCTTTCTAAGTCCAATGTTTTGGCAAGTAATTCAGCGGTTTGATGGAGAAGGTCTATCACTTTACTTATCTGCTGCGAGTGGTCTTCTGCAGTTGCAACTCGTTCCTCTGGTGTATCCATTCGAGCTTCTACTTCAGTGAGTTTGTCAGACAAGTTTTTAAATTCTTTACGATTTTCCTTTCTGGATCCCTGTATCTCGTTTAGGAGAGTTTCAAATCGTTTACTCAATAACTGTTCTAAACCCCCATCTGTCTCCTGTTCTGAGCCTCTGGTGCTGGATGGAGCTCTACTTCTATCTCGAGGCCCTCAGGCCCTATTTGCACGGTCTTCATCTCCAAACAATAAGTTTTTCCGGGGAGTTATTTTCAAACCTGTCCTCCGTTTGACATTTTCTCTGTTTCGGTCTTGGTTTGAGCGTTTTACAAGGGGATTTATGTAGTTTATCGAGTCGGGTGGTGGAGAGCCGTTTTTCTCAAGTCTCTACAGGTCCGGTGCTGAACCGAAGTCATATATATATATATATATATATATATATATATATATATATATATCTTCCGGTTCCGCCTACGACCTGTAGAGACTTGAGAAAACGGTTTCCACCACCCGACCTCGATAAACTACATAACTATATATATATATAGTTTTAAATACCACACCAGCACAATGGATTTCTATGTTTGTGTTTTTGTTAAAATTACATTCTATGTATTAAGAGTTTATTTAAAGCTGTTTTAAGTCTCTACCTAGAGTCACATAAATTGATATACTTCTCCAGCCATAAATGAATAACAGGTGGAGACTTAATTATTCATAAGCATTGTTACAGTTCCTGACATCGTCCTTTTTAGTTTTTATGGTAGTACTGAGAAATGGCTTAACCTTCCACCCCCCTTTAAAAAAAAAAAAAAAAAAGGAACGTGATATAATGTGAATAAGCTAAACATGCGACTACAATAAACCTAAGATCCACAGTATACCTTAAAGAGAATTTCCAACCTACTGCAAATTCTATTTGGGCTTCATAGCCCAGTTCTATATGGCAGTGTTGGCCAGTTGCTGCCAAAACTATCATTTTTAACTGTATCCTTTTGGCAAGGGAAGGGATCGTAACTGCAGCCAGTCCCTTCCACTTCCTGGTCTGCTGGACCTGTCCCCATGCTCAGACATTTTCTGATGTCTAAGTAGGGACAGCATGGGGGCATGGCCCACACACGTCTATGGGGAACCTTTTTCAGTGCCGTTTTACTTAAGTTTAAGCAATCTTAGAGGAAAATAAAACCACCGCTTAACTGTTTTAGAAACAGAAATTCATTGTGGTGGTGTGATATTTAAAACTTTTTTTTTCAAAGTGAAGATGAAATGATATTTTACAGTTTAACAGTGTCCCTGTCACGCGTGTTACATCTGTCACATGCGAGAATCATTTTTACATGTATGCTTGTGTATGGCATCAATTTTTAAAAACTTTTTGTGCTTTAATAAAGTACAACACAGAAACAAGCCCAGTGACTGCTTTATTTCTTTATATTTGATCTATGTAACAGTAGAGTATCTTTTGATTGGTTAACAATGTCCCTGTCACACGTACGACATCTGATGTCACACGTGTATAATTTTTACATGTACACCTGTGTATGATCACTTTTTTAAACAATGTGTGCTTTAATAAAGTACAACACAGAAATAAACCCAGTAAGTACTTTCTAATTTCTTTATATGTGATCTATGTAACAGTACAGTAACTTTTTAACAGCAAAAAATGTGTATTCAGTGTGGACAAAATGTTACATCAAAAGAAAAGGTCTACAAACAATAATAATCAAATAAGATACTGATAAATGACGTGCTAGGTAACAGCTTTTAGGTGAATAATGTAGAATCACAGGAAGGATCATAACAGCGGAGAAGGAGACTGTTCATGGACATGTCATACGCATAACACAGAAGTGGCAGGTGGACTGCAGCATCCGATATACAAAAATCAGAAAATGGCATTATCTTTATTTAAACCCATAATCAACATTTAAGTTGAGTACTATAAATTTATATTTGGAAATTGTGATTTGCTTTGTATTTTTTTTTTTTACCTTAAATGTGGCACCAGTGGCTCATGTTTATCAGAGAATGACCCAACTAAAAAGTTTCTAACCCAGATGGCACTGACCAGAAATAGTCAGATGCATTCACTGTCTGCAGTTGGCCAAATAAACAAATGATGCTTACATTTTTCAGGTGCAAACTGTAATTTCCTTAGTGCAAAATCGGTGTAGTGGCATACCAGCCGTAGCATTTAAAGTGCAAAGTGTCAATGACTGCCAGCACCTCCTTAGGTGGAGCGAAGCGGTGACCAAGCGGCTGGCAGACAGCGTATGTGCACGTGAAGTGCATGCGCCAATGCTGACGTTTCAGTAGAACACCTTCCTCTGGCTGCTGACTAACGTGGAGGATAGAACAACTAGTAGTTCCTGGCCTTTGAAGTGGGTAACTCTCCCTTGCTCATGGGGTCAGGAGCTCACAGAGGAGGAGTGGGCCTAGGCCGTTCTGGGCTTTAAAGGTCATTACAAGCACCTCATCAATCTGCTGCCTGACTAGCAGCCAGTGCAGAACCTGTAGCCAGGGTTTGACATGGTCCATCTTATGAGTGGAAGCCAAAAGCCTTCTGCGGTAGGTTGAGAGTTGAGGCTTCAGTGTGGCAAGCTTGTCAGATTAATGAGAGGAAACTTTGTCCTGAGGGTCTGAACTGAACACTGATCCAAGCTTTTGGTAGAAGACTGGACATCTGTGTAGACAGAAAAAACAAACACTCCATGCACAGTATTCTTTGAAGTCAAATATTTCAATGTTATTGAAAGATTTTCAGTTTATTCCCACACAAAGCACTAGATGAACTATTGGCAGACTGTGATGTCCCCCCACACACACACACACACACGCACATTGTATGAAAGTATGTCAGGCTACATCTGTTGTGGTAATTCTCTTTGCTGATATCAATGTTTGCAGATCTGGGCCTTCTAGGTACAGTAATTGCTTATTTTATTTATTTGAAAATTGGTAACCTGTAGAGGCACACTAAGCCAAGGCACGTTTCCAGATGTGACCCAGGGGAGGGAAACTGGGGGAAAAGAGCAGCACAATACATAAGTAGTAAGACAATGACCAGGCCGGTGGCGCTGAGTGTTGAGGTGTTGGACGCCACACCTTGCGTCACGCCGGCGACCCGGGTTCGGGAACTAGCTTGGTCGGCAGGGGGGAGAGAAGATTGAGCGTCCGGAGGACTGCTCTCCTCTCTCGGGGAGGGATCCAGGGGTAGCCCGATGCAGCAGCGGCCCCCGGTGGAGGCCGGAGGCACTGCAGCACTCAAGGGCTCAAGAACAGGGTAGACACTGGGCGGCTGTCTTCCGGATTTGGGTCGGAGCACTCACGTCATGGGCTGTACAGCATTGCACATCCCACGTCTGGGGCGTAAGGGAAAACTCCCCCGAATTGTGGATAGGCGACGGCACCTCCACTCTCCTGACCACACTCCACTGCCGGTTGCACTCTTCTCCTGGGCCGAGCCTAGCCCGAATTCTAGATAGAGTGCCCTGGACGGATAGGGCGGCCCTACCTCGGGGGTCAGAGCCAGGAGGATAGCAGGGCTGGTGCCGGGAACTAGGAGGCTTCTCAGGCACGGAGGCAGAGTTGGGGGCATTGGAGGATGCCTGAGAGAGTTCCGCAAGACTGGGTATAAATAGAGTCTGCCAAAAAAAAAGTAGTAAGACAATAAAACAACATTCGGTGAAACTTAGTACAAAATTTGAATAAATACAAAAGTTGTATTTGAATAGAATAGTGAATAGAATTAAGTGTGGTACAGCTCAGTAAGAATGCCTGGCAACTGCACGTTCAGAAGTGGCAGCAGTACTGGTTGATTAGAACCATATTGACAACAGGAGACATTTTGAATTCTGCCCTTGTCCATCTGTCCCTCTACACTGTGGAGGACACAGAAATGACAGAGTTGAACTAAGTGTGTCCCTGCTATGGGTGAAAAGATCTTTTACTGCACTTGTGACAAGAGTTGAAGTAAATCTATTTTCTCTTGTCCTCCCTAACATCTCTCCTTAACATCGCTTAAAACCAACCCCCTGCCTTCTCCACGACACTTTCTTCTCCTTCTTCCCCACTGCCCTTTCCACCACCTCCCCCCTCCCGTTTCCCTTGCATTTCCCCCCTTCCCCCAACCCCCTTCTTCTCTTTTCTTTTACCCCTCCCTAGCCTCTCATTACCTTCTCTGAGGCTCTTTACACTTCAGTTTTAACCTGCCTCTCTCTCTCACGCCCTACCACCATCCAGCTCTATAATGCACCTTTCAGCACTTATACCAAGTCATTTTCTGACTGCTATATAACCTGCACTGGCTGCCTTCTCATGCCTGCCTTTCATTGAATTACTACCTGTAACCATGTTTGTTTTGGAACCTAATTGCATTTGTAACCTCCTTGAGTTGTAACCTCTGTTTTATTATTGTATCCATCTTTGATCGACGTGGAACCTTTGTAAAAGAACCCCTGTTTCAAAGGTATATGTATCCTAGCTAACAATGTATTATGAAGCAACTCATTTATTTATTTATTTAGCTTTTGTTGACCGGGTAAGTGCACTAGACAAATCCTGCCTATTTTCAGGCACGACCCGGGGGAGGGGGATACAGATGAATGCCAACTGACCTTGTACCAGATTAAGCTGTTGGTGGTATTTTTAGTGAATGAGGGAAATTTGGCCAGGACACCGGGGAAATTCCCCTACTCTTTTCGATAAGTGCCATGGGATCTTTAACATCCACCTGAACTACCACCAATCCAGGCAGATGGGACCTCGGTTTAACGTCTCATCCGAAAGACGGCACCTCAGAAGTGCAGCACCCCTCTCATGCTGCACTACAGTGTCAGTACTGGGATATTAACCCAAGTGCCAGATGTGGGAACTGAACCCACAGCCCTCTGCTCTCCCGGCCTCAGAGGCGAGTGTGCTACCTACTGAGCCACTGACACCGACTCATACCCTCCCCCTACTGATATGAACATACGAATGTGCCAGCAGAAACAAATCACCTGGTCTATCTAAGTCTGCTCAAGTGTGCAGTCAACACCCCTAGTTTGCAGCTGCCCCACCCCCCATCCCCTTTGTCATCCCACTGCCACCCCCCACCTCCCTCACCCTCCCCTGTTCCCTGTCCCATGCCCTTTTGAAGCTGTTCACAGATTTACATGATACCACCCACTCTGGTAGGGCGTTACATTTTGCTACCACCCTCTCTGTGAAATAGTGTCTCCTCATTTCCTTCCTAAATCTTCCCCCTCTATTCTTAGCCAGTGCACCCTGGTGACCCTCCCCCTTCTAAACTTAAAGACTCCTTGTGACCTATCCTTATTGATTCCCCTCAGATACTTGAATGTCTCTATCATGTCCCCCCCTGTCCATTCTGTCCTCCGGGGTGTGCATAGTCAGGTCTCCCAGCCTGCTGTCATAGTCTCTCCCCTCCATTCCACATATCATCTTTGTTGCCCTCATCTGCACCCCCTCCAGTAGCCTGATATCACGCTTTAGGTATGGCCTCCAAAACTGCACACAATACTCTTAAGTGCGGCCTTACCAGCGACCTGTAGGGGGCAAGATCACCTCTCTTCGTGTGGACAAAACCCTCGCTATGCACCCTGCATTTTGTTCGCTTTCAGCCGCTTCTTCCCACTGGCCAGTGTTGTTCTTGATCCTGTTATCATTACCCTAGGTCCTTCTCCTCCTCATGATCCCAGCTTAAACCCGCCTCCCCCAGCCAGTATTCGCCCTTGGGTTCTTCACCCCAAAGTGCATAACCTTACACTTTTTTGCATTGAACCCCAGCTGCCACCTCTCTAACCACTCCTCTAGCTTGAGTAGGTCCCCCTGCAGCTGCTTCCATCCCTCCTCTCCATCCACCACTGCTCTGATTTTGGTGTCGTCAGCGAGCAGACTTACCTTGCTCACCACCCCGTGTGCAATGTCTGATATGAAGAGCCCAAACAATACTGGCCCCAACACAGAGCCCTGTGGCACCCCACTCGTCACCGGCCTTGGGAGTTGAGAGCTCCCCTCTCACCACCACCCGTTGCAGCCTGCCACTCAGCCAGCTTGTAATCCAGTTCATCATTTTTGCCCCTACACCAGTTAGCTTCTCCCCAAGCCGCCCATGAGGCACCAAATCAAAGGCCTTGTGGAAGTCCAAGTAAAGAATATCCACCTCATGACCCTTATCCATCTCACCCGTCACCCAGTCATAATATTGTATGAGGTTGGTTTGACAAGATTTCCCTGAAACAAACCCATGCTGCCTCACATCCTGGAAGCCATTGTCCTCCAGGTACAACACCAGTCTTTCCTTTAGTATCGTTTCCATGAGTTTGCACACTATGGAGGTGAGACTTACTGGACGATAATTACCCAGTTCATCCCTTAGCCTACTCTTGTGTAATGGTACTACATGTGCCATCCTGCAGTCCAGTGGCACACATCCCGACTCCAGTGAGGTGCTGTACAGATCCACCAGCAGCTCCACCAACACCTCTGCCATCTCCCTCAGCACCTTGGGGTGGATACTATCCAGCCCTGGTGCCTTGTCTACATTCAGTGCCTTCAGTCCCTCTAGGACTCTCTTTGCCTCAATTCTTCCATCTGTCACCTCCTCTCCCCCTGTCCCCACCCTCGCAGCCCATGCTGGTAGTGGTCCCCCCCTTCTTCCGTGAACACTGAGCAAAAGTATTCATTCAGTGCTTTCTGCCTGCTACTCCCCCTTTACCATCCATTCCCCACCCCTGTTTATCCTCACTGTCTCCTTGCACGTCCCCCATTAATTCCTGTGCTATTCTCAGCTCCCTCTGTGTCTTAGCTTCTCTCACTTTTCTGGTCACCTCGCTGGACCATCTTGCATATTCCTCCCTGTCCACTTCCTTCCCTGTCCTCCTAAACCCCTGGTGCGCCACTCGTTTTGCCCTCACCGCCTCCACAACCTCGCTGTTCAACCAGCATGGTTTTCTTGCTCTGCTACTCTTACTCTGTGTCTTGGTGCAGGCTTCTGTTGCCTCTGTAACCCCCCGTTTAATAATATCCCATTTCTGCTCCATGTCCACCTCCTGCCTTATACAGTATATATTACTTTTCTGGTGCCATCCATCCCATTAAGGGCTCCGAAATCTGTAAATAGTTTAACCCCATGGCATGTGCATGACTGTTTAGGAGAATATTGGTGTCTCATGGCTTGTATCCACCAGGTTAAATATTT
Organism: Neoceratodus forsteri; assembly: GCA_016271365.2. NCBI lineage: Eukaryota > Metazoa > Chordata > Ceratodontiformes > Ceratodontidae > Neoceratodus > Neoceratodus forsteri. The sequence goes on from CM057451.1 coordinate 768,809,496, forward strand.
GTAAAAAGGACATCTTCACTTTCTTTTTAAATGTTATTTTCACTTCCTACAGGAAAGCCTCCCAGAAGCTTCACTTCTGGCTCTCCATCGACACCTGCTCTGTTGCCTCTCAGACTTGCTCTCTACTCTGTTTCCCACCTTCTGTCCCAAAGAGTTGTCTTCAGGTGCCATGGTCAGGTTTTCCTTCCTGCCCCCCACACACACACACACAGGAGGAGGGAGTTGTGTCTTGAATTTTGGGACTGGAAGCTTGGTAGCCTACATGCTGGGGATGAGCACCTGGTGGCATGGGAGACCAAATGTGTAGCAGCAGTCATCCAAAGCTTCCTGGACGTGTCTTGCTCTGCTGCTTTTCTCCCAGCCTTCTCACATGCTGATGTCTGGCATGTGGTGACATGTCATTGCATGCAGCGCCAGCACCGCCTCCATGGTTCCACCACCAGAAGCCACCTCTAAAGCAGTACAGCATCCTCCCTTCTGCCCAGGAGGAGAGTGGCACTCTGAGCCCTCCTTGCCAGCCTCTGCTACTGAACTCCCAGGCTGGAGGCACATTCCCAAGTTCCCAGCATACCAGAGCAGTCCACCACTGCTCGCTGCCACAGAACTAAACACCAGAGCAGTCCACCACCACTCATTGCCACAGAGCCAGACACCAGAGCAGTCCGTCACTGCTTGGTGCAACAGAGCCAGACACTGGAGCAGTGCACCACCACCCGTTGCCACAGAGCCAGACACCAGATCAGTCCACCACAGCTTGTTGCCACAGAGCCAGACACCAGAGCAGTCCACCACCACTCGTTGCCACAGAGCCAGACACCAGATCAGTCCACCACTCGTTGCCACAGAGCCAGACACCAGATCAGTCCACCACTCGTTGCCACAGAGCCAGACACCAGATCAGTCCACCACTGCTTGTTGCCACAGAGCCAGACACCAGAGCAGTCCACCACCACTCATTGCCACAGAGCCAGATACCAGAGCAGTCCACCATTGCTCATTGAAACAGAGCCAGACACCAGAGCAGTCCACCACTGCTTGTTGCCACAGAGCCAGACACCAGAGCAGTCCACCACTGCTTGTTGCCACAGAGCCAGACACCAGAGCAGTCCACCGCCACTCATTGCCACAGAGCCGGATACCAGAGCAGTCCACCATTGCTCATTCAAACAGAGCCAGACACCAGAGCAGTCCACCACTGCTCGTTGCCACAGAGCCAGACACCAGAGCAGTCCACCACTGCTCGTTGCCACAGAGCCAGACACCAGAGCAGTCCACCACTGCTCGTTGCTACAGAGCCAGACACCAGAACAGTCCACCACTGCTCGTTACTACAGAGCCAGACACCAGAGCAGTCCACCACTGCTCGTTACCACAGAGCCAGACACCAGAGCAGTCCACCACCGCTTGTTGCCACAGAACCAGACACCAGAGCAGTCCACCACTGCTCATTGCCACAGATTCAGACATTTTCACATTGTAATGTCATAATAGTTTCTTGAATTACTCACTACTCAATCAGTGAAAACAAAATCAAATGGGGGAAAAAATTCAGCAGAAAAAATTACTGCTTTCTAATGCACAATTTTCTTATCTTTCCCTTGATTCTGCTAATCCTCTGGTGAAACTCTAATCCACAGTGGAAAGGATTAGAAGGGTTTGTTCTTCGTTGTCTGCCAGCCGCTGATGAGTAGCATCCTTATAAGATTGTTTTCAGTAAAATCTAGATTTGGATTTACTGCTGTTTTGCTTTCAGATCACATTTCTAACCAGTAACTTAGAGTGGGGACGCTGGTCTTAAGCCAGCTCTGACATAAACAGCTGTTCATTGTTCTATGCTTGACAACTGCACAAAGTCAGAGTGGTTGAGTCGGTGGGGGGGGGTCTGAGTCCCATTCCCAGTGAAGAAGAATAACTTTTATCTGAGCTTTTGGTTGAAGCCTGGAGTCTGGCAGACAAAAAAGTCTCTTTACATAGTAAGCTCAGTAGTAAACCACAAATGGCATTCATTCGGTGGGAAACTGAACGCTAAAGTGCAGAGAATCAGAATTTCTGTTTGTCAACCAGTGCTGCATAGGGATGATCATGAGTCCATGCTTACATAGAAACATAGAATTTGACGGCAGATAAGGATCGCTTGGCCCACCCAGTCTGCCCATTTCTCTACCTAATGGATAAGCTGCAGATCCTAGTTAACCAGCAGCCTACTTCTTTCTACACCCACCCCCTAGAATTGCCTTATGGCTGTCCCATGCATGCTTGAATTCAACCACGGTGTTTTTGACTCCACAGTCTCCTCCGGAAGGCCGTTCCATGCATCCACAACCCTCTGTGTGAAAAAATACTTCCTTACATTACCTCAGAGCGGCCCCCCCATCTTCAAATTGTGCCCCCTTGTTCTTGCACACCTCTTTTTTTTTTGAAAGATGCTACCTCTTGACTTTGATTCCCTTGAGGTACTTGAAAGTTTTTATCATGTCCCCCTCTCCTCCTTTCCTCGAGGCTATACATATTAAGCTCCTTTAGTCTCTCTTCATATGACTTCTGGTGCAGACCCTGCACCATTTTAGTTGCCCTCCTCTGGACAGCTTCCATCTTATCTATGTCCTTGCGGAGATTGGGTCTCCAGAACTGCACACAGTACTCCAGATAGGGTCTCACCAGCTGTCTGTACAGAGGGATAACAACTTCCTGTTTTCTACTGGTGATGCCTCTCCCTATGCATCCCAGTATCCCCCAGGCCCCTCCTTACTGCCCTGCTGATGTTCAGGGGCAGGAGTGGACCCTCATCACTCCTGCATTCAGGCACATCAGTGGTAAACTGGGGTGCTTGCATTATCCTCTCAGCTTTGTGCTTTCGGCCCATATATACAAATATGCTTGTTCCTTTTCCATTCTACAGGCCCAAACCTCAGCTGGTCAGACTGCATTCTCTGATTAGGCTTCCCTGCTTTGGTCTGCCCCCTCTCCCAAAATCTGGTCTTCTTCCTCCCCATCCTCCTTGAACACCATTCTTCAAGTTCAGGCTCAGACTATGCATGTTTACTTCAACACATATTACTGCCCTCGCCTCGTCTTACCAGTATTATTTGACTGCTACATTGTTCATTCTGCCTGTATTATATACTGTAGCTGCTCATTGTGTATGATTTTTTTTTTTAAACTTTATTTGTAAAATCTGTCAAATTACAAAGAAATCTACATCCTGAGAGGCTACTATAAAAATTACATTACACAGAGGTGTATCAAATAGGTAAGCTGACTTAAACCCTCTGCTGTTGCATCTTGTCGAGGGGATCCAGTTGATGAATTAAACATTCATAGTGTTTTACAAAAAAGCTGTTGAAGTTTATGCTAAAACTAAGTATATATTCATTCGTTGAAGGATCTGATCACATTTACCATTTGCTCCAGTCAGTTTTTAACCGCTGACTGGCCCCATCACCACTGTTGCGGGCCTGCGGCTGTTGCTAAGGCTTTGCGTTGTTAGTGTTGTTGGTAGTGTTGTTAGTGTTGCTTTCTTTTATGGAGTCTGCTATAGTATCCACCCTGTGCTCAGTGTTTGCAAGTCGCTTATTGATGGAATCCAGCTTTTTGTCTATTTTTTTGTACAGATTTTGTGAGCAAGCCCATAGAATGTTTCAGAGAGTCCAGAGTTGTGGAGCCTGGCAGGATCTCAGCCTGCTGGGCCTGGTCACCTGTGTCTGGTTGCTTCGAGTTCCCTCATGGTGCGAAAAAATCTTGTTTGTTGCTGCTAGGTCTCACCATTTTGTTCAAGTCACATATCAAACTGTTTAGCTAGTATAGAGCTGTTGAACGATGTAGATTTTGCAGTTGAATTTAGATTTAAAAGCTGAAAATAATCCAAAATTGAAAGCTGAGATGCAAGAGCTCGCAAAAAAACGCAACCAGCGAGACTGCTAGCTCTGCCGCTGAATTTGTTGTGCGCTGCTAAATTGCCTTATATGCTTCCCTATGCACCCCTCCCCCAGACCCAGAATGCCTCTGGAAAGTAGATTTTTCAGCTCAGTAGGCCTTTCCTGGTATAGTCTTTCAATAAATAATCATAAATATGGTAGGTAGCTTAAAGAGGACAGGAAATTATTTCTCATTGATAGCTGTTTATAATGTTCCACTTTACAGAAATGATATCCATAAGCCTAAATGATCCATATGTAACTGTACCTGAATAAAAAGTGATGTGAAAAAGTGCATTTTGCATTGTTTTGTTTTTATGGGCAGCCTGCTGTTGCAGTTCTCTTCACGGAACCAGTGATCTGGATATTTTTTTTTAACTTTATCTTTATTAAGCTTTCTTTTGTAGATACTGAATACATACAGTAGTAGATTCCAAATTTTGGCAAAACAGCATCATGTTAGCACCCAGATTTAACAATCTAATACATTCGTTACCACATTTGGGGGAGAGCTACATGTATATTTAAAACACTTTATAGTAGTACTTCGGATATGCTCACCAAGCTATGACGAGTGGAATAAAACTATGCAGATAATATCCAACATAAACCTGACATGACACTACTTAAGTCACTACTTCCACTTATTTAGTCTTATATTAAGGAATACATGTTTTGCAATCATTCCCCCGTAGCTGTCCCACAACTCATACCCACTAAACGTCACAAAAATGAAAATGACCCACAGACTTAGATTGTGAGCTAGATCCCTTCTAATACACTAATACTTGAGATGTTTCCCACTTCTGGACATACATTTTTCAACATCGCCATATTGGCGAACAAAATTATCTCTCAGCGAACTCTCCACTGTAGAAACATACCCGTCCCCCAGTGTACTGACCCCAGCCAACAAATTCAACAATTACATTTTAATGGATTTTCGATATATTAACTGGTAACAGTCAATATTATGACTACTGGGTCAGAGTTTTCAATTAACAGCCATTGCTACGAGTAGTCAGATCCTGAAAATGTCACCTTAATTTTAGGAATCTGTCTCTGAGTCCAGTTCTTCCCTGGGATTCGGGGCTGCTGCTCTGAATTCAACTGCGATCTTATCTATTCTTTTCTTTGCTTCCTTAGGGTCCATAAAATTGAAACGATTTCCCCCATATGTAATCCGGAGTCTTGCCAGTGCCAGGAGCAAGTGAGCTTCTCCCAGGGCCCTCAGTTGTTGCCTTAAAGGGTCGAATAGCTTCCTACAGTTTCTTGTCGCAAAAGACCAGCCAGGAAACAAGCGAGTATCGGTTTCCTCATAATGAAGCAGGTGATGTAACTTAGCCCAGTTCAGCAGCCAATCTCTCATCTCAACTCCCACTGTTGCAATCAGAATAGTGCTCGGGGTCTCTGGGTTCAGCTGATGAGTTTGAAAATTCACCCGATAAGCTTTCTTTGTCAGTAAAATCCACTTCCACATCTTCAGGCATTGCCTCTGTGAGCCAGTGTCTCAGAAAAGTTAAGAGGTTATGACCTTCCGTGCCTTCAGGTAAGCCCACCAGACAAATATTGGTAGCTCTGGCAGAATTCTCTTGGGTTTACAAACGGATCCGAAGGTGGGAATTTTCCGTCACAACTTGGGCCACCGTTGCTTGAGTTCTCATTGAACGGTCATCAGCCTCCTTAGCAGTAGTTACAGCAGTCTCGATTTTGGTATCTTGCATACCGAGATGGTCTAGGATATTTTCCACCTTCTTATCAAGGTCCCCAACTGCCTTTAAAACCATTTCCCAAGGCAGAGAGTTCGTGGATGTGTCGGCCTGGCTCGGGCCTGGTTGCTGCGTGGTTAACTGATTAACCAGTGCCGCTTTAGAACTCTGTCCTCCCGTTGCTCCTTTCGGACACCCCATTGTCGAGTTTGGTATCGATCTGATGTATGGGTTCTGTTGAGTCGAAGTCTGTAGATGAGACAGGCTTAATATTTCAAATTTTAACGTTAATAGGCCAAAAGCTGTGGTTTTTGCAGGAGTTGAAGCAAAACGCAACCTGTCTGGAGCTTGGCTCTCTAGCGCCCCCCGTGATCTGGAGTTTTAACTATGTCACGGTTTGAGGAAAGAACTCTTAAGAATGGTTATGATAGTACAGTAGCTCATGTTTAGCATTCTGTACTCAAACCATGATATAGTAAACACTCCAAATTACTGGTTCCGGGAAAAGAACTGTTCAGAATGTTGTTCATAAAAAGAAAACAATTGAAAACAGTTTTTCAAATCAGTGTTTATTAAGGTACTGTTAAATGCGGTTCATTTGGATGCAAGTTTATCATTTCTCTTACTAGGAACACTGCTAACTGCTGCCAGTTAGCACAAATTTCCTGTCCGCTTTAAGTGCATCTGTAGAGGGACCAGACCAATAAACAGCACATGTGAGCTAGTTCTGTGACCACTTGAGTGGTAGGGGACTGCAGGTTACTCGGTTAAAGCCAATGAATCAGAATTAACAAGACTTTTACATTTTTGTTCCTTTTAGTATGCAGACAGCTTTGTGATTTGACGACTCCCCTCCCCCGCCCCAAAAAAAGACCCCTACCTGAACGACTGGTAGTCATGTCTCCAAGGGGATTTGCATGGCAATGACGAACATACAGTAGTACCTGCAGTAATGTACTTCTGCAGCGTTCATGGCACCAAAACAAATCTGCTATGGCTATCCTAACCTAATTAGACCAAATAACCGTATCTGGAATAGTCAGGAAACAGTACTAAGCGTACCCTGAAATTGCGCACTTTCTGTTCTTGTGGGAGTGATGGTTGGGGGGGAGGGGGGCTACTACTTGGTGAAAATGTGACATTAGGAATTTTATTTGAAATTTGGTAATTGGGAAAGGCACACTGAGCCAAGGCTTTTGTGGAGGTGTGACCCAGGGAAAAGAAAACAAAGGGTGCAAATGAACTACTAAACCTGTTGCCAGTTCCTGTAGCTATTACTTATACCACATTACAATTTTTAATCTTTTCCTGTGTTTGCTGTTTCAAACAACATGAAGTCTTTTTGTATTATGACTAATGCAGTTTGTCCCACCATTAGAACTGCTCCAGAGGTGAAAGAGTTAACTTCCATGCAGTGCATGGAACTTAGAGCGAGAGCTCGGTTAAGAAAGCTCTGTCAGGGTTATTTCAAACCGAAACCGTCAGATTCTTTACTCCGCCTCACTGAACAGTCGCTCTGGAGATTCCTCCTGCTGCTCGGTTCATTTTCTCGTTTAAAGAGTTTTTCTCGTTAAATTCAACCGCGATTTTCATTATTTTAACCGAAACCGACGGGTTCAAGCTCTGTCTATGGTATTGTACGTAATAGATAGGTTTTCTGTGTGGAACTTGTAAATGTTTATCGGTTCGGTTTGAACTGATCAGATTGTATTTAAACTTCATTCTAAAGCGCTTAAGGCTTGTTAGAGTGTGGTTCTGGTTCTTATCGGTTCTAAAAAACGGATTTCATTATGTTTTTTCCACGATTCGGGTGACACGGCTGGGGAACCGATATAAGGGTGTCTTAGCCTGGCACTGCCAACAAAAGGGCAAGTTTTTGGTTAGGCTGGCATTTTGTCTGAGAAACCCAAAAGAAAACCGGCCCACTGGGTTTCAACACTGTAGTGTCTGTGGGGAGGCCTTTGCCAAGGCTGACCCACACACCACATGTGTTTATTGTCTGGGGTTTGGCCACCTCAATGCAGACTGCCAGATTTGCAAGAATTTCCCTGCAGCTACCGTGGATAAGAGAGTTGGTAGGCTCAGGGAACGAGAGGCCAAAAAGTCCGCTGACCCGGATGGCCAGCCCGGTTCGGTGCCAACCGAACCGGAGGGAGTGCCCTCTGACCAGGGCCAGACTTCCTCGGGCAAACGTAAAGCTGACTCTGAGGAGCCAGTTCCAGCAAAGAGAACTAGAAAGTCAGCAGGTGTGGAGTCAAAATCCCTTCTCCAACTGCTGCAGAGATAGCCAGGGCAATACAGATTGTCCAGTCACTTTCCCCGGTTCCGTCCGAACTGCCACTATCTGGCAAAAGGTCGGTTCGGTCGGTTCCACCGGTTCAAGAATATGATATAGAGGAGTTGTATGAACCAGAGGAGGGGGAGGATGATTATGATCAGTGTGAATGTGACTTTGAAAGTCTGGATGTGCCCATTGAACTGGACATCTCCCCAGACAGACCTTTAGGAGAATCTCCCCCTAGGCTTGCTGAGTCCCCTTCTCATTTTCTGTTTTATAAAAAAGTTGTTGAAACCTCCAGCTTCCTTTAGAGGAGGCTTTGATGAACAAGAGGAGCCTGACTTTGTAGAGATGATGGATATCCCAGAGTCCAGGAGATTGTCTATTCCTTTACATAAATCTTTTAGGAAACAAACAATAAAAATTTTAAAAGCTCCTAATTCTGTGCCTCCTGTGGATAAAAAGATGGACAGGAGGTACACTTTGTCAGGTCCTGATACAGAATTTCTTTCACAGCAATGCAGTCATGTTGGGGTAGTTCAGGCTGCAGCCTGTGATAAAGCTAATATTCCCCTGGCTTCACATCCTCCTGACAAGGACTCCAGGAAGATTGATGCCATGGCCAAAAAACAATACATGGCAGCGTCTTTGGGACTCAGACAAGCAAACTATATGGCTTATGTTGCGAGATACCAAAAATCTAGATGGGATACTGTCATGGCCTTAGCCAAACAGGCCCCTGGCCAGCTTGCCAAGGAGCTGGAGCAGGTGGCTGCTGATGGTATTGAGGCATCTAAGGTGCAATTTCATGCTGCAGTGGATTCTAATGATGTATCCTCTAGAGTCATGGCTACATCTGTGGCTTTTCGTAGACTGGCTTGGCTCAGGTGTACTACTTTGTCACAGGATACCCAGTCTAAGGCTATGGATTTTCCTGTGGTGGGAAATTCTCTGTTTGGGGAGCAGACAGAGAATTATATGAAGAAAATGGATGAATATAGAACCACTTATAGGAGTGCACAAGCCAAGGAACGGCAAGCCACTCCTCAGAGGCAGCACCCCAGGGGTAGGGGCAGGCCTTTTCACAGGCCTTTTTACCAGACCCAGGCCGCCTCTTCAGCCTATGTTTAGATGGGGTTCTTCAGAGGGAGAGGCAGACGGGGTACAAGCAGGCCTGCTCCAACCCCTCAGCCTAAAGCCCCTGCCAAACAGGCACCCTGATGGGATGCCCAGGGCCGGCTCTCCATTACCTGTAGGGGGCAGGCTGGCTTACTTCGTCCAGGACTGGGAGTCTTTAACATCAGACAAGTGGGTCCTGGAAGTAGTGAGCCAGGGTCTGGTTCTCAGCTTCAAAAATTCCAAAGATGAGAATCAGATCCTTTCTACCTGCAAACCCTTTAGAGACTCTTGCCTTGGAAACAGAAGTCTCAACCCTCCTGGCTCTCAGAGCTGTAGAAAGGGTTTCTCCCTTACACCAGGGCAAGGGTCTGTACTCCAGGTACTTCCTTACCCCAAAAAAGACAGGAGAGTGGCGACCCATCCTGGACCTAAGATATCTGAACAAGCACCTTTTAAAACCAAAATTCAAAATGGTGACTCCCTAAGGCCAGGGGACTGGCTAGCTTCCCTGGACCTCAAGGATGCCTACTTCCATGTTCTTATCAGACGCTCCCACCGAAAGTACCTCAGATTCGAATTGGCCTCAGGCCATTATCAGTTCAGAGCAATGCCCTTCGGCCTTACCTCTGCCCCAAGGGTATTCACAAAATGTTTGGCAGTAGCAGTTGCTCATTTAAGAAGGCAAAAGATTACCATCTTTCCCTACCTGGATGACTGGCTCATTGTGGGTCAGTCTCCAGACCAGGTCAAATCACACCTGCAAGTTACCCAGCAGCTGCTTACCTCTCTGGGCTTTCTTCTCAATCTTCCAAAGTCAGTTCTGGAACCTGTCCAGGTACTCACCTTTATAGGTGCAGAACTGGACACAAAGCAGACCAGAGCCTTCCTTCCCCTAGAAAGGGTAAGGACCCTGGTGGGCCTGGCCTCGTCCTTCACTCTGCAGGTCTCTCGACCAGCAAGGCATTTCCTGCAGCTCCTAGGACACATGGCTGCTTCCACAGCTGTAGTGCAAGGAGCAAGATTTCAGATGAGGGACATTCAGTTCCATTTGAGAGCCTTCTGGTCTCAAAGAAGAGATTCCTATCCAAGTTAATCCCAGTGACTCGAACCCTGATCCAGGCCCTTCAGTGGTGGCAGGATCAGAGCAATCTGAGACAGGGGTGCCTTCATCCCTCTATCCCACTCCTTGACCCTTACTACAGATGCGTCCCTCTTGGGATGGGGAGCTCACATGGTGACCTCTCCACCCAGGGGTTATGGTCCCCCAGGAATCTCTGCTCCACATCAATCTGTTGGAACTCAGAGCTGTTTTCTAGCACTTCAGGTTTTTTTGCATCTGTTCAGAACAAGGTGGTACAGGTCAGAACAGACAACACCACTACAATGTGGTACATCAACAAACAAGGGGGCACTCGGTCTTCGGCCTTGTGCACCGAGGCGATGAAGTTGTGGTCTCTGGCTTACTCCCTGAACACTTCCCTCATAGCAGTTCACCTCCCAGGCAAGGACAATGTCCTGGCAGATGCTCTCAGCAGGATTTCCCAGGGCCATCACGAGTGGTCACTGGATCCCCTAGTACTGGGGATAGTTTTTGCCAGATGGGGCACTCCTCAGATAGATCTTTTTGCAGCCCCAGACAATCATCAACTTCCACTTTTTTGTTGCAGGCCCCCAGTGTTGGGCTCAGTCCCCCTGGATGCCTTTCTCCTCGATTGGGAAGGGAAGTTTCTCTATGCCTTCCCCCTTCCCTCTCCTGTTCAAGGTGCTAGTCAAAATCAGGTCTCAGCCCTGCAAGATGATCCTGATTGCTCCAGACTGGGCCAGGCAGCCCTGGTACCCACTCCTTCTGTCCTTAGCAGTCCATCTTCCCCTGTGTCTCCTCAGGAACCACAATCTGTTAACCTGTGCTCAGGGGAGAGTCTGGTATCCGAATCTCAAATCCCTCAACCTCAAGGCCTGGCTCTTGAGGAGTTAGAGTTTGCTGATCTACAACTTTCTCAGGGTGTTCTCGAAATCTTGAAAGCTTCTAGGAAGCCTTCCACCAGGGCTACCTATAACTCCAAGTGGAAAAGGTTTTCCATATGGTGTTCTGGGAAGCATATTTCCCAGGAATCTGCTGATTTACCCACTGTTTTGGACTATATGGTCCATCTTAATTCTTTGGGACTGAGACCAGCTACCCTGAAAGTGCATTTGGCAGCTGTCTCTGCTTTCATTTCAGCAGGGAAGCCTCTTCTCTTTCTGCTCACCCTGTATTTTCCAAGTTTTTAAGGGATTGCTTCATACCAATCCCCCATTCAGGGACCCTGCCCTGCCTGGGATCTTAATGTTTGCATTGCTCAGCTGATGCAACTCTCTTTGAACCTCTGTCTTGGCAGAGCTTAAGTATTGACTTGGAAAACTGTATTTCTAGTAGCCATCACTTCTGCCAGGCGCATAAGTGAGTTACAGGCTTTATCAGTGGGAGACTGACTTTATTTCCTTTCACAGGGATAAGGTAGTCCTCAGGACTAACAGGAAGTTTTTGCCTAAGGTGGTTTCGGTTCCACCTTAACCAATCTATTTCCTTCGGTGTTCTTCACTGACCATTCCTCCTCTGGTGAGAGGAGGCTGCACAGCTTAGATGTTAAGATGGTCCTAAGTTACTACATAGAGCGTACCAAGGGTCACAGGTTTGACTCCCTCCAACTATTTCTCACTTATGGTGAGGTTGGGAAAGGGAGACCTGCCACTAAGAGATCCATTGCCAGGTGGATTGTCTCTTGTATCCAATTTTTCTATCAAAAACTGGGTAAGGTTCCCCCTTCAGGCCTGAGGGCTCACTCTACCAGAGGTACAGCTGCGTCTCTAGCTGCTGCCAGAGACATCCCTATCTTAGAGATATGTCAAGCAGCTACTTGGAAAACAGTACACACTTTCACCAAGCATTACTCCCTGGATATCCAGGCTAGGAGGGATGCTCGGTTTAGCTACAACCGTTCAGAGCCTATTCCCTAAGTAGGTTCTGTCCCTCCTCCTTGGAGGTACTGCTGTGTAGTCTGCATTAGTCATAATATAGAAAGATTCATGTTGTTTGAAGAAAAATTACTCACCTTAGTAATGTTGTTTCTTCTAATGGAGTCTTGCTATATTATGACCTCCCCCCCAGCCTGCCCCTCTCAGAACTTCTACTTTGGGTATGGGGTGGGCAGTCCACTATTGGCACTTATTGATGCCCCCTTTTATGTTTTCCACCCCTTCTTATTGGGGTGTTTGGGTGTTGTGTTTTATTTATTTTATCTTATTTTTTCTGGTCCCCTGACTTGAGTCTTGGTGTTGGGACCAGAAAAATGTGTGAATATTTTAGTAGCCAGTTGGCTAGTATAGGTTACAGCTTCCACACAGAGCCTTAGTGAGTTTTGCTCATAAAGATCTGACGGTTTTGGTTTGAAATAACTCTGACAGAGCTTTCTTAACCGAGCTCGAGCTCTAAGTTCCATACACTGCATGGAAGTTAACTCTCACCTCCGGAGCAGTTCTAATGGTGGGACAAACTGCATTAGTCATAATATAGCAAGACTCCATTAGAAGAAACAACATTACTAAGGTGAGTAATTTTTTCTTTCTGTTTATTTAGTTCAAAAAAGAGTTAGAAAGAAGGTAAATGTAGTTGCATTGTATTTTTTTATTTTTGTAATTTTTGTTGGGGCATTAGTTGGGGGTAATAATTAACTTGCTAACTTGTTAGTTTTTCATTATCTGCTCTTTTGTTCTTTAACTTAAGTAAGGCTAACAGCATATAAATCAGAAGATGCTGATTATATGAGTGGAAAGAAACCATAATACATATCGAATGAATAGAATAATGGAATTAGATGTACGAACAAGGTTGTAATAGGATTGGCAAAGTAGCGACACAAGCTAGAATGACAAGACCTAAGAGTGGATTTGATGTAAAAGTTATTTGTAACTGCTATTTGTAGCCATAGTAACTTGTATTTTTTTTTCTCGAAAATACTAATAAAAACATTTATACTGAAAGAAGGTAAATGAATTAAACATGTACTGTACTACACAAAATAAAGCATGGACAACCATGCAAAACAAGGCTGTTGCCATCTCCAGGTTAAATGACATCATAGAATCCTCTCGAGCTTCGCTCTTAAAGTGTATGATGTAATGTCATCTCACCACCCCACCCCGATGATGGAAACACAGCCTTCTTGTGTATGGTTTCCCCATAAACCGTTCTATATGTTGTTTAAAATTGTACTGAAGTTTACAACTACTAAAAGTATACATATATGACTAAACAGGTGTGTGGTCTGTGTGTTTATATGTACAGTTTGGCATCTCTTATGGTTATAAGATTGCCCTCTCGAGTTAGCTTGCAGGTTTACAGCCTGGTATTATTCCCTGGGATCAGAGACCTAGGCTGGGAATTGCTAGAGGGAAACCAAAAGGAGGCTTTGTGTCTCTCCACACCTGTACTGTTTTAACTCATTCTGTTTACTTGTGTGCGATTATTTTTTTTTGGCAGATGAAATGTTGGTTCCTAGCTGTATCCTCTCATGTTTGGAGCTGCAGTAACTATTTAGATAAACACGTCACTGGTTTAGAAATTATTCTTGAATCCCCAGCAGCTTCATTCTGTCCATCTCTTACCCTGGAGCCAATGCAGGCTGCTTGCCTTGTGGGTTTGGCATCTTTGCTCTCCACTCTTCATTGAGATCAGTACATAGCTGGATCTGTGTCACTGGGAACTGCTCCAGCTCTACCTTGCATCCCACAGCTACTGAGAGTGTGCTCAGCTGTCGGCAGTGAGAATGCTATGCCGTGTGCTGCCTGGCGTAAATATAATACACTGATCAGAACAAATATGGTTTTTGGAAATAGGCTTCCTTAGTCCATCCTGAAAGTCCTTTTCATGATGCGCACAGTGTGTCATCAGACTCAGTTGCGGGTGTTGTTTTGTTGCTCATGCCCCTGTGACAGGTGCGCTGTTTTGAACTATTTCTGCCCCTAGTTTTTGCAAGAAGCGGTGGTGTTTGCAGACGAGAGAGTATGCAGAGAGCAAACATTGCCTCCGTTACCCAGAGCAGATCAGAATTGTCTAATGGGACTTTCATCTGAGCTGCCATTTATCTATCAGGCTGTCGTAAACTGCAAAACGGAGCTGTTTGTACAGAGAATTAAATAGAAAAGAAGGAACTGTGTGGTAGAACAGTCTCAGTGCTTTTTGCCCTCTCTGCAATCACGTGTCTGTCTCTCCCACCTACTATATAAGCAGAAGTGCATGTGGGGGGGCAATTACAAGCTATATGTGTACTTATAGACTCTGGCAAGATTGCACAGTCAGAACAGGGCAGAGCTGTGATTGTATTGAAAGCAGCAGTGCATGAATGCGGTGAAAATTATGACCTATACTTTTTCATGCTATTTTGGATTGCCCCTTATCTCCTGCCTTATATGATACCCTTCTTTCTCCATTAATGAACATATGAAATTTGCCAGCAGATAAAGGCCTAGAGGTCTATCAAGTCTGCTCGAATGTGCAGCGAGCACCCCTTATTCTGCAGCTGCCCCTCCCTTCCACCCTTTCCCTTCACTGACCCTCCCCCTTGTCCTGTCCCATCCCCTTTTGAAGCAGTCCACTGTTCTACTGGATACCACTTCTGCAGGTAATGCATTCCACCCAGCCACCGCCCTCTCTGTAAAAAAGTGTCTCCTCATCTCCCTTCAGTCTCATATCATGGCCCTTGGTGTCTCTCCCCTCCCTTACTTTGAACAGTCCGTCTGTACCTTTCTTGTTTATTCCTTTCATGTACTTAAAGGTTTCAATCATGCCCCCCGTCCCTCCTCTTCTCCAGTGAGTACATGTTCAACTCCCTCAGCCTCCTTTCGTATAAGTCCCCCAGCCCCTTGATCATCTTTGTCACCATGTGCTGCACCCCCTCCAGTAACTTAATGTCCCTCTTCAGATACAGGCACCAGTACTGCACGCAGTACTCCAGGTGCTGTCTAACTTATGACCTATACAGTGGCAGAATCACCTCCTCCCTCCTCGAGGATATACCCCTTGCAGTACAACCCAGCATTTTGTTGGCCTTTGCAGCTGCCTTCCTACATTGTGCCGAGTTGTTCACTGACCCTGTAATGAGCACCCCCAGATCCTTCTCCTCCTCTGTCTGGGCTAGCTGCACTCCCCCAGCTGGTAACTCCTGCTTGGGTTCTTTCATCCCAAAATTAGCACCTTGCACTTTTTGGCATTAAACCCCAGTTGCCAGGTGTCTGACCAGGTTTCAAGCTTTGCCAGATCATCCTGCAACCCCTGCCATCCCCCTAGGTCATCCACCACCGTTCCTACCTTGGTATCATCAGCAAACAGACTGATCTTGCTCTTGATGTCCCATGATATGTCTGCAATGACTATCCCAAACAACACGGGTCCCAACACTGAGCCCTGTGGAACACCGCTCTTCACTACCCTTGGGTGTGAGAGCTCCCCACCCACCACCACCCTCTGTTGCCTTCCCTGAAGCCAGTTCCCTACCCATCTCACCAGCTTTGCACCTGCTCCTGTGCCTACTAACTTACTTCCCAGCCTTCCATACGGCACAGAGTCGAATGCCTTACTGAAGTCCAGATACAGGACATCTACTTTAGTACTTTTTTCCACATTTGAAATAATAAAAGGCGTGCTCCTTTTAACATGGCTCAGACCAGGTTTTCATCACTTCTCCCAGCTGTTTTTGAACATCTATTATTCCATAAGGTCAAGGAACACTGCATGCTGCATAGTAGTTTATTTTAGTCACAACAGAATTGATTTTAAACAACTGATATACAAAAACAGCTGAGAATACTAATGAAAACCTTGTCTGAGTCATATTAAAGGAAGCATTCCTTTTATTATTTCAGATGTGAAAAAAAATACTAAAGCGGACTCAGATTGCGCAAAGAAAGGGTATCATACAAGTCAGATAAGGGACAATCTGAAAAAAAAAAGTCAAATTTTCACCACATTCATGCACTGCTGCTTTAACTGTAATTTATTAAGTCCAATTCCTGGCATGGTTGCACAGTTGGAGTGGGGCAGGCTTTGTGCTTTTTTGTACTCTGCATGTGTTCCTATTCAGCGTAGTTATTGTCCTCGGTTGGGCAGACTGTTGTATGACTGCATAGTCACTGTTTGTTGTATTCAGTGTACAGTCGAACCATATTTCCCATTTGTTTGTTATACTAACATACTAAAATGCCAGCAGAATAGACCTAATGGTCTTTCGATTCTGCTCGATTTTCAGCACACGCACAGAGGGACGATTTTGGTGCCCCCCTTCCCCTTGGGCTATACTGTCCCCAGTCCCAGATGTTCCACCTGTACTGGGCCTGGTCAGATTTACCCTCCTCCTGTACCTGTCCCATCCCATCCCCTCTTAAACCCGTCCACAGTCTCCACCTCTACCAGCACCATGGGCAGCGCATTCCATGGCTCCGCCACCCTTTCAGTGAAATAACACCTCCTCCTCTCCCCTCTGAGCCTGCCCACTTCCAGCTTACACCCGTGACCTCTTGTTGCCCCGCCCTCCTTCCTTTGGAGCACCTTGACTGGGCCACCCTTATTGATCCCTTTCATGTACGTAAAGACCTCTATCATGTACCCCCATCCCTCCTGTCCTCAAGGGTGTACATGTCGAGCTCTTTGAGTCTCTCCTCATAGGTCCTCTCCCCAGGCCCCAGATCATTCTGGTTGCCCTTCTTTGGACCCTCTCTAGGAATGCAGTGTCCCTCTTTAAAATGTGGTCTCCAAAACTGCACACAGTACTCAAGGTGTGGCCTAACCAAGTAGTTGTACAGTGGAAGGATCACTTCCGCCTTTCTGGAGGTAACCCCCCTGGCGATGCATCCCAGCATCCTATTTGCCCTTGCCGCTGCCCTCCTACAGGTCTCTGAGTTGTTCATTTTGACATCTACCACTACCCCCAGGTCCCTCTCACCCTCCATGACTTGAATTGTGTCTCCTCCCAGGTTATACCCCTGGCCTGGATTTCTGACTCCCAGGTGCAGAATCTTTCACTTCCCCGCATTGAATTTTAGTTTCCATTTTCCCGACTACCTTTCCAGAGCCACCAGGTCCTCCTGCAAAGCCACCCTCCTCTCCTTCTCATCCACCACTGCACCCAGCTTTGAGTCATCTACAAAGAGGCTCATTTCACTCCTGATCCCCTTCCTTATTTCTGAGACATAGGTGTTGAACAGGAGTGGTCCCAGCACTGACCCCTGGGGCACCCCACTAGTAACCCACTTTGGGGATGAGGCTAACCCTCCAACCACCACCTTCTGAGTATGTTCAGAGAGCCAATTTCCTATCCATCTTAACAATTGTCTCCCTACACCCATTTCCTTCAGCTTAGCCAGCAGACCACTGTGGGGTAACGAATCAAACACCTTGCTGAAGTCCAGAAAGAGGACGTCCACCGGCCTACCTGGTCCAGGGCCCTCGTCATCCAGTCATAGAACTCAGCAAGGTTTGTCTGGCATGATCTTCCTGGGACAAAGCCATGCTGCCTATCATCCAAATACCCAGTTTGCTCCAGTAACCCCTCTAGCCTTGTTGTGCTAATCTTTTATTTTGTTCCAGCCCTGATGAGACTACATTATCTTGATGGGGCAAGAACAATAGTGTCTTGTTTTCTCTTGCATCTTTTGTGATGCAGCTATGCCTGTTGGTAGCAGGGAGGTCTTGTCAGACTAATCTGATAGTTTTCGTTGACTGGGTGAAGAGGGACTTGGATAGGGATCATGCTGTGTATTTGCCCTCCTTCGACATCAGCGAGGCTTTTGATTCTGTGCCTCATAGACGCTTGCTGAGGAAGATGGATCTGGGTGCAGCAAAAGTCATGGTAAACTTGGTAGGTAACTGGCTAAAGGGGAGGCAGCAGTGGGTTGTGGTCAATAGGGTTAAATCAGAGAAGAGGGAGAGCATGAGTGGGGTACCACAGGTAACTGTTCTGAGTCCAGTCCTCTACAGTTTGTTCATCAGTGACGTTGGTGAGGGAGTATGGGGAGGCTGTGTCTCTTCACAGATGACACTAAGCTCTGTGGGAGGGTGGATAGCAATGAGGGAATTGAAGAAATGCTGAGGACTTACAAAAGCTAGAGGGGTGGTCTAAGGTTTGGCAGTTGAAATTCAACACCAAAAAAGTGCAAGGTAGTTCACCTAGGGAACAAGAACCCCAGGATGAAGTACTGGCAGGGGGGTTGAGACTTAATAGTATGGCTGAGGTACGAGACCTTTGAATCATCGATGACTCCCTACAGCAGTCTAGTCAGTGCAACAAGGCAAGTAATGGAGGTAGTAAGCGGCCACCAGACAGAACGCCAAGGTCTGGACGTGCTGTGTCACCAATTACTCCAAAGAAGACCGTGCTAAGGCTACTGCAGACACTGGAAACCACAATATTGGTTGTCTGATGCAAAATGTACTTTATTAAAATACAACATGTTAAAAGGTGAAGCGGTACCACTAGTACATGCACTTTTTGCATCAGACAGCCAATATTGTGGTTTCCAGTGTCTGCAGAAGCTTTAGCATGGTCGTCTTTGGAGTGATACAGCAAGGAAAGTAGGTTGCCATTGGGAGAGGTATATAGCAGAACCGAATACTACTGCTATGTAGATCCTTAATGAGGCCACACCTGGAGTACTATGTCCAGTTTGGAGTCCTTACTTCAGGAAGGATAAGAATAGGTGGGAGACAGTGCACTGCATGTTTAAAAAAAAAAAAAAAAAAAAATGATTCATGGCCAACAGGGCAGGTCCTGTGAGGAGCACCTCAAGGCACTGAACATGTACTCGTCGGAAAAGAGGGATACGATAGAGACCTTCAAGTTCCTAAAAGGAATTAACAAGGTGAACTGTGGGGAACTATTTACCTTGAGTACTAGCTCGCAGTCGCATGGACATGAGTGGAAACTAACATGAGGCAGGTTCAAGAGGGATATAAGGATGTGCTATTTTACAGAAAGGGTGGTGGAGCCATGGAACAGCCTGCCAGCCAACGTGGTGGGTGCAAAAAACCACTGGTGGTTTCAAGTGTGGCTGGGGCAAAATGAAGGGTATAGTGGTTGTTCAGGGTGGCAGAATCAGGTAGGAGAAGAGTGGGAATGATGGAGAGGGCTAGGACCCTGGATGGACATTAGCTGTCAGGGTTAGATAGGGAACTCTGGCAGACTGGATGGACCATTGGTCCTTTTCTGCCATCATTGTCTGTGTTTCTGTGTAATAGGACCCTGCTGTGATGGCAGTACTTAGGATGGCACAGCAGCTGTAGACTTATCCATCGCTTAATGTGCCTTATCGCAGTTAGCCAGTCAGTCCTTCAGGTGAGTACTTTTAGTCCTAAAACAAACTTGTTTTCGTAGAAGAAGACATAGAGGAGTGCAGTTAATTCATATTATGAGTTCTGCTAACACTACTGCTGTAATTATATTGTATTTATTAGTGATGCCTTTGGATTTTATGTACGGCGCCCAGAGTCTCCGGGATTGGATGCCTAAAAATAAATGTTTACTTACTGTTAAGAAGGGAAGGCCTTTTCAGGTTCCTGTGTGCTATCCCAGCCACTTCTCAGTGCTTTCTAGACCAGATAGTGTGGTTTAAAAGGAAAGTCCCCTCAGCCTATTTTCCGTATACCTGTGCAGTTTGTAGGCATGAACAATGATTCCCTCTCTTCAATCAGTCATCTTCATTTTACCAGGCGAAACACCATTGAAACAAGCTCATTTACAAGGTGGACCTGGGTAGGTCAAAATTATAACACAATAAGGCAACAAGCAGAGTAGTGCAAAAAGGTATAAGGCATAAATAACACAAAGCAAACCACAGGGCAAGACAGTACAGTAAACCTCAGATTCTTATTGGAAGGGAAGAGGCATAGAAAATAATTAAAACGTGCAGAATTTTTAAGTGAGAGGTGGGGTATAAACTTATAATAGGGGAAGGGTCAAATTAAAGAAAGGCCTCGGGGGGCTGTTTGAGGGTATAGGTTTAGGGCATGGGAAGAGTGTGGGGAGCTGCGTTACAAATTCAAGGAAAATTGGGCAGAAAAGGGACTGCGCAGAGCTGGGGGGATTGGAGAGGGGGAGAGGTCAGGGTGGAGGACAGTCCTGATCAATGCCAGGAGCATGAGCAATAAAATGCCTGAGCTTCAGGCTATGCTGGCTGAGGGAACAGCAGATGTGGCGGCAATTAGAGACACGGGCCACCCAGAGAAATGATTGGGATCTAAATTTGGAGTGTTATAGGATATTCAGGAAAGACAGGAGAGTAGGAAGAGGGGGAGGGGTTGCCCTGATAGTCAGAAATAACATAGTGGTTAGTGGAGTGAATGGGGTGTGGAGGCAATTTGGGTAACCCTGCAAACGAGGGGAAGAAAACAATTGATAATAGGGGTGGTATACAGGCCCCTGCAATGGAGGGTCTTTCAGGATGCCTTCCTGGTGCAACAGGTGGGGGAACCTACAAGAGAGGGGCAGATATTGGTCATTGTCCTAGCGGACAGTGACCTGATAAGGGGCCTGGAGGTGTGCAGTCCACTGGCGGGTGGGGACCATGCCACGGTCTGGTTTCTGCTGTATCTTGGGGGGACTGCACTAATACAGTAGTGGTAGATTTCAGGGGAGCAGACTTTGTGAGTATGGGTAGGATTATACAGGAGAGGTTGGAAAAGATTAAGCTAGACATGGATGCTGGAACTTTATGGAAGACCATTAAAAGGGGGTGCAAGAGGCTACTAGGTCCTGTACAAAATTTAGGCGAAAGCATGGCAGAACCAGCAAGCCACGTTGCTGGACCAGAGAGGTGCAGGAGGCGGTGAGGGATAAAAAGGCTGCCTATACACAGTATAAACGCTCAAGGGGGGATAAGGAGCGAGGAGAGTATGAGCTATTGGCCAGGAGGGTCACCAGAGTGGTGAGGGAAGCCAAGGCAGGGATGGAGCAAAGCTAGGCTAGGGATATCCGGAGGAGGGGTAAGGGATTCTATAGGAGAGAATAGAAAAGAGAGGACACAGATCAACAGGATTAAAATTGTGGGGGGATGGGCTCAGGAAGTGGGGGACCAGCAGAAGTGCTAGTTGAGTACTTTGCCTCAATCTTTGCAGATGGGGAACGGGGATCATTACAAATTGATGGGAGGGAAGAGGAGCCAGCAAAAGCGATAGGTCAGTCTGAGACCAGAGGATGGAGAGAGGCTAGGGTACAGGCAGGGACTGACCCAGAAGGGGTGGGGAGGTTGCATGAGGTGGAGGACTGGGGGAGAGAAATCACAGTGGAAAGGGTGAAGGAGGCCCTTCGGAATATAAAAACTGAGATAAGGCGCCGGGGCCGGATGCGCTACTCTCGAGGGTTATGAAAGAACTGGTGGAGGAACTGACAGCTCCATTGGCTGCACTCTTTAACATCTCTCTGCAGACAGGATGGGTGCCTCATGACTGGAGGGTGGCATATGTAGTACCTATCCATAAAGGGGGGGTCTAGGGAGGAGATGGGGAATTATAGGCCTGTCCGCCTAACATTTGTGGTGGGCAAAATAATGAAGGGCTTTATCAAGGAGAGACTTGGGATGCAGCTGGAAAGGTTGGGGCACCAGGATGATGAACAGTATGGCTTTGTTCCATGGAGATCGTGTCAGTCCAACCTCGTAGAGTTTTATGACTGGGTGACGAGGGCCTTGGACAGACATAGGCCAGTGGATGTCCTGTACCTGGATTTTAGCAAGGCCTTTCATTCAGTACCCCATAAAAGGCTGATAGCAAAGCTGGCGGAGATGGGAGTGGGAGGACAGGAGCTGAAGTGGGTTGAAAATTGGATTTGGGGGAGAATTCAGAGGGTAATGGCTGGTGGGATAGTCTCCTCCCCAGGAAGGTAATCAGTGGGGTCCCTCAAGGTTCAGTGTTGGGGCCACTCCTGTTTAATGCCTATGTCTCAGACATGGGGAGGGGGGTTAGGAGTAGGCTGAGTCTCTTTGCAGATGATTCCAAACTGGGAGCACTGGTGGACTGAAAAGAAGTGAGAGAGGTAGTCAAAGGGGATCTGGATACCCTTGAGAGGTGGTCAAGGAGGTGGGGATTGAAATTTAATGCCGGGAAATGTAATGTACTTCATTTGGGGGTCAGAAATCTGGGCCATGTTTACACCCTGGGGTGGTTGTACTGCAAGCCACAGTGGGTGAGCGTGATTTAGGGGTGGTGGTAGACATCAAAATGAATAACACTGAAAATAGTAGAACTACTGCAGCCAAAGCAAACAGGATACTGGGCTGCATAGCCAGGGAAATTACATCCAGGAAGAGGGGGGTGATCCTCCCTTTATACAATGCCTTGGTCAGGCTGCAACTTGAATACTGTGTTCAGTTCTGGAGACTTCATCTGAAGAAGGACATAGCACTGTTGGAGAGAGTCCAGAGGAGAGCAACCAGGATGATTCAGGGAATGGAGGGGAGAACCCATGAGGAGAGATTGAAGGAGCATGGGATGTACACATTGGAGGAGAGGAGGGACAGGGGAGACATGATATGAGTCTTCAAGTATGTAAAAGGAATAACTGATAGCGGAACCAAGGAGCAGTTTAGGCTAAAAAAGGGGGAAACAACAAGGGGGCATGAGTGGAAACTGGAGGGCAGAAATTATAGGGGGAAACGTAGGAGGCATTATTTCACTGAGAGGGTGGAGGAGCCGTGGAATGAGCTGCCCAAGAGGCTGGTGGAGGAGGGCATAGTGGAGGGCTTCAAGAAGAGGTGGGACAAGTACAAAGGGAATCTAAATCCAGTAAAGACCCTCTTGGGGGCTAGGGGGGACGGGATAGCGAGCAACCACTAGGTAGCTGGCTACTGAGTGGACACGACAAACCATTAGGCCTATTCTGCTAGCTTTTTAGTATGTTAGTAAGTTAATTGTAAAATAATGCAAGTCAGTAAATACAATAGATACTATATACAAACAAATGATAAAATATTACATATCGGTTAATACAGTGGATACTGTGCATACACAGTATGGTTTATAGAGGTTAGGCAAGGGGAGGGTAGACGTGAAAGTAGTAACGGGAAGTCACAAGGTGGGTAAGGGGATGAGGTGACTAAGAAGGGGAGGGCACAAGGATGACTACAGGGGAGGATACGGGGATAGGGAGGGACGGGCAGGAGATGCAGAAGGGGTAACCACACTATGAATTAGTAAACAGGGTTCATGGTAAAAGGGCAGCTAAATAAAGCACTCGCAGGATTCACGTAACTTTCAATGAAACTGTGTCTTAAAAATTGCATCCCCCAATGCCATTCTAATTTAAAAATAAATGAGGATACTTTACTCTGTTTTGCCCCGGTGTGACTATCTGTCTCCATTCCAAAGGTCATGACCCCACTTGTGCAAGGCATCATGGGAGTTGATGCATACATGCACAGCCAACAGAAGTTATACTCTCATTCAGTTATGCTACATGTCTTGTGAAGTCCCTGTATTCTCTAAAAGCTTTTTTTCTAACTCAGATACACTTTAAACTACAGAAAACAACAGGGCACTTACTATGTCTTGGAAAGTTTAGTGGCCAGCATAAGACAAGAACATAGGGATTGCAAAGGACAGCAACAGCGCTGACTAATACAGTGTAACTACTGCAGGCTTTGGCACCAAAATATCATAAAATTCCAGGATGCCTTGCATGAGTCAGGTCATGATCTTTGCAGTGGCGACAAGAAGCTTTTCACACCAGGCTTAAGTACCTTCATTTGAACTTAAATCCTGATGAAATTAGGTTGCAGTAGAGGCAATCGTTGTGCATACATGCAAACTACACAATACAAGGCTGAGGGGACTTTTCCTTTAAATCAGATATGCTTGGCAGCCAAGTGGCTCGACGATTGAGCTGCTGCCTGCCTTGCCAGCAACCCGGGTTTGGGAGTGTATTCAGTTACATGGGGGTCGGCTGGGTTGGGGGATCGAGCATCCCTTGGACTTTCTTCTCTCCTGGCAAGGAAGGGGAGCTGGCTACACAGCTGTTAGTCTTGGTGGTGGTGCAGCATGTGAGGCATGGCACAGAGGGCTGTCGACGGATGTGTAGTGTGTGTGTGTGTGTGTTCTACACACATATACACACACACACGTCATTGTACGTTGACGTCTTAGTTGGAAAAACTCCGCTGGCAGAATAAAGCGCCTGTCCACCACAAGGCTTGCACCACCTATCAAGGCATGGCTCAGGAAGGGGAGATGGACCCTCAGCTCTGGCCTTGCTCTAGGAGCAATTTGTGTGTGTGTGTGTGTGTGTGTGTGGGGGGTCAACAGAGCTGATAAGTCCTGGGAAAGATGGTTCATGGAGCTGGACAGGTGGGCAGTTGACAGGGGCCGGAGGATGCTGAGGGGATAAAGAACATAAAATACAGAAGGTATAAGGGGACCCAGAGGGAGGAGTCTAGGGAAGTGTATCTGGTAAAACAAAAGGAGGTAGGCAAAGCAGTAAAGAGCACAAAGGCACAAACTGAGAAAAGAAAAGCTCAGGGAGTATCAGAAGGGTACAAGCCATTTTTCATGTATGTTAGCTGGAAAAGGAAAACAAAGGGAGGGATTGTGTGGTAAAAAAGGGAGGGGGTGACTGTATGGAAGGGGATCAAGAAAAGGCAGACATCTTGAGCACGTTCTGCTGCCAAGTATTCATGGTGTAAGGGGAGGGACCTCAAAAAGGCACCAAGAGTTTTGAGGGAAGGGAAGTGGACACCAGTCTTTCTTCTGAGGAGAAAATCCAGAAAACACTCACTAACCTGAAGGTAGACGAAGCTATGGGGCCAGATGGGGTACAAGAGTGCTGAGGGAGGTCCTGGCTACACCTCTGACAGACCTGTTTAACGGATCACTGGAGACCGGCCTGGTCCCAGGGGACTGGAGAAGGGCAGAGGTAGTCCTGCTTCACAGAAGTGGTAGTAGGGAGGAGGTGGGCAATTACTGGCCTGTCAACCTGACATCATGGTGGGTAAGTTAATGGAAACACTACTAAGGGAAAGGACTGTGGGATATCTTGTATCCAGCGGATTACAGGACCCAAAGCAGCATGGTTTCACAGGGGAACATTCATGCCAAGCAAATCTGATAGATTTCTTTGACTGGGTGACCGGGGAGTTGGATCAGGGAGGGGTCGGTGGAAGTGGCCTACCTGGATTTCAGCAAGGCTTTTGACACTGTTCCACTTAGGATACTGGTAAGCAAGTTGGAGAGCTTCAGAGTGAGTAATAAGGTAGTAACCTGAGTAAAAAACTGGTTTATTTATTTTTTATTTTATTTATTGAGGTCTTGGATTACACCAGTGAGCAGAAGCTCATTTATAGGTTCCACGTCAGTTACATAGACAATACAATACAGATGACAGGGTTACATATGGTACAGGTAAGTTACAGGGTACAACAGCATTAAACGGCTTGGTCAGTATAGCAGCTAGCCGGCGTCAGAGGTTAGCACCATACTTGGAAGCTGTCAGAGGTGAGAAGAAAGAGGGGTTGCAAACATGGGTGGAAGGAGTAAGGTAGTTGTGGGCATCTGAGGGGGTAGGGAAGTGGGAGCGATGTCATGATTAGGGGGGTAGGTGTAACCTGAAGTGCTGGGATTGGGGTCCCTCAACCCAGTGAGTTGTCGGGAGGTAAGTGCAGGTAGCTGGTTGATGTTCCGGGAGAGTGCTAATGGTAGCAGTCACATTTACTGGATTTTACTAGGTGCTGCCGGAGTCTGCATTTGAACAATCTAATAGATGTGGCATTGATAACATCAGGAGGTAAAGCATTGCTCCATAGTGGAGCACGATTGTAAAAAAAACACGTGCCAGGGCTGTGCAGCATCTGGGATCTTTGTAGGTCTGAGTGGAGGAGTTCCCTGTGCTTCGGGTGCTTGAGTGTGGAGTTAGGAGGTTCTGGACCCCTGTGGGTAGTTGGTTGAGGGAGCATTTCTTGATGATGAGGCAGGTTTGGTAGTTTATTCTGTCCTTCAGTTGTAGCCAACCTGGCCGGGTGTAGAGCTCACAGGTATGCGTTAGACTTTCCACACCTATGAGTAGTCGGCCTGCCTTGTTTAGTGCAGTGGTGATGCAGTTTAGGGCTGTGTCTGTCGCCGACCCATAGATTGCCAGGCCATAGTCAATGAGGGAGACTATCGAGCTGTTGATGGTCAGGTTCAATGCCTCATGTGTTAGGCAGTGTCTGTGCCTGTATACTAACATACTAAAAAGCCAGCAGAATAGGCCAAATGGTCTGTCTTGTCTGGTCGAAAGCCAGCAACCTAGTGGTGGCTCGCCTTACCACCCCCCAGCCCCCAAGAGGGTCTTCTTTAGTTTGTCTCCCCTTGTACCTGTCCCACCCCTTCTTGAATCCCTCCACTGTGCCCTCCTCCACCAGCCTCCTAGGCAGTGCATTCCACAGCCCCACCACCCTCTCAGTGAAAAATGCTCCTATGCTCCGTAGTTCTCCTCCAGCTTCCACTCATGGCCCTGGTTGTTTCCTCTTTAGCCTAAAAAGCTCATTGGTTCCACTCCTGGTTATTCCTTTTACATACTTGAAAACCTCTATGCACTGGAGGAGAGGAGGGATAGGGGAGATATGATAAAGCCCAAGTTCTTCCTGTCTCTCCTCATAAGGTTTCCCCTCCATGCCCTGAATCATCCTGGTTGCTCTCTTCTGGACCCTCTCCAGCAGCGCTATGTCCTTCTTCAGATGAGGTCTCCAGAACTGTACACAGTACTGAGAGCCAGCGGCTCGACCACAGATTATACAGAGGGAGGATCACTTCCCTCCTTCTGGATATAATTCCCCTGGCTATATCCTGTTTGCTTTGGCTGCAGTTTTTCTACAATTTTCAGAATTATTCATTTGACGTCTATCACCACCCCCCCATATAGTCCCTGTAACCATCCCTATATAGGATCCCTATTCTTGTATTACTCGCCCTTGCTGTGTTGTCGATGTGTTGGGCATACGAAAATGTAGAGTCAAATGTGATGCCCAGGTACCTGAACTGCTGGACATGTTCCAGTGGGTCCCCATTGTCGTTCCTGATTGCAAGGGGGGAGGCCTTATGCTTGTTCTGTGTGCTGGTGAACATCATAGTCTTAGTGTTTTTGCAGTTCATGACTAGTCTGTGATCTATAAACCATTTTTCAGTGGTTGAGATCCACCACCAGTTGTTCGGGATTAGGGTTGCTGTTGAATATGACCGTGTCGTCTGCCTGTACGAGCATTTGGCCTGGGCATGCAGATAGCAGTTTGTTTAGGAATAAACTTAAACAGTAGGGGTCCCAGAATTGATTCTTGTGGGACCTCTGAGCAGACTGGTCTGTTATCAGAGGTGACTGCCCCCCATTTTGACCTATTGTGAATGTAGCTGCTGAACCAGCATACTAATTCCAAGGAGAGTCCCGTAGCTGACAGTTGGTCCAGCAGGAGCTCGTGGTGCACTGTATCAAATGCTTTTGATAGTTCGATGAAAGTTGCCCCAACCAGGAGAACCTGAGCAATTGAATGGTGAATGTGTCCGGTGAATTCGAGCAAGGCCGTGATAGTACTGATCTGATCGGAAGCTGTGTTGCTCAGGACAAAGAAGTTGGTATTGGTTCAGGTGTTTGACTAACTGGTCTGCCACTGTCCGCTCAAGGGTTTTGGAGAGAGGGGGAATTATGGAGATAGGTCTGTAGTTATGTAGGATCCTGTCACCACCTTTGTGCACTGGAGTTACTGTAGCCGATTTCCATCTCTGGGGGAAACTGGGAGAGGCAGAGGGAGAGGTTGATTAGTTTGCTGAGTGTGCCTAGGACTTCAGCCAGGGCCAGCTTGATGAATTATATCTCCAGAGTGACCCCACTATGTCTAGATTTCCCCAGCTCCTTCGGGTACTTTTTAGCTTCGGCTTGAGAGACATTTTTAAAGTAGAAGAGTGGGCAGTTAAGTGATGGTTGTTGGCCGTATTGGGATCAGTCGGTGGTGGGGGCTTGAAGTAGTCTGCTGGTAGCACACTTGTTAGGTCCATGAATGCGATGTTAAGTGCGTTGGCAATGTGCATGCGGTCCAAGGATGGTACGCCGTCGATTAAGAGCATGGTTGGTGCAGATTTGGGGTCCTTGCTGGTTATGTTGTTGAGGTTATCCCAGAACGACTTGCTGTCATTCCAGGTGCTGGAGAGGGCTTCTTTGTAGTATTTGCTTTTGGCGAGTCGGACGGCTTTAGTGCACTCATTCTGAGCTTTTTTATACCTCTGTATGTTAATGGTCGTACTGTGTGCTCTCGCTATCTGCCATATGTGATCTCTGGCTTGTAGTTGCTCTAGGGGCTACTGTTCCCTCTAATCTTTCTGTTTTTTTATTGGGGCATGCTTGTCACAGATAGCATTGAAGGTTTTTATGAAGTGGTCCAGGGCTGTGTCCACATTATTGGAGGCAGTATAGCGCAGAGGTTTAGGGCTCTGAGCTGCAAACCTGGAGACCTGGGTTTGAATCCCACAGCCCCCACTTGAATATTGTGTGACCCTGAGCAAGTCACTTAACTTTCTTGTGCTCCCAGGTCGCACCTGGAAACAAGCTTCAGCTTAGTGTTCCTTTCCTGGTTAAACAATTTCCCCTTTCCCTATTTCCCTGTTATCGATTGCTGTCCAGTCTGTGCTCTTGAGGTCCATTTTCAGCAGCTCCTGGTGCCCTTTTAGTAAGACTCTGTCTGTAATGGTTCTGGTGGGTGGTTTACAATAGTTGAAGGACCAGGTACATGTGACTGGAGAGTGGCTGCTCAGGCAATCAGGAAGAACAGTAGTGTTGTGGATGCGGGTAGGCCGGTTAGATAGAACCCAGTCAAGAAGTGTGCTGATCCCAGTTTTGTAGTTGATATGGGTTGGAGTCTCAGCCATTTGTGAGAAATGGATGGCTGTTAAGGCATCTTTGATTGAGGTGACAGTAGAGGGGAGCCAGTTGATGTTGATATCTCCCAGCATCACGGTTTCAGTATTAAGACTCAGGGTGCTCACATAGTCCATCAGGTCCCTGGTACCAGCCCCAGTGAGTTTGGGCTGGATGTATACAGAGAGTACGGTGAGAGCCCTGCTATGTGACCCCAGAAGGAATTTTATGGTCAGGACCTGCAGGTTATCACTACTACTGGGGGAGGATATGCCCCTGAAGGGAATCCCTGATGTACAGGACACAGCCCCCACCTCTTTTTGAGAGACTGTCCTGTCTGAATGAGGTGTAACCTGGTAAAAAGATAGCGGAGTCCGGTACTTTGGGAGAGAGCCAAGACTCCACCACTGAGAGAATGTCCAGACTGTATTGGGTAACCCGTGCTTTCAGATTCTCATTTAGGGAGCAAGCTGCATATGTTAATTGAGGCAAGAGTAAGTCCAACTGGCTTGGTCGTTCAGTTCACCTGTTGTGGTGGTGGGCCTGGGTTGGGGTGCACATTGCCTGATGGTAGGAGTAGGAGCATGAGCAAGCAAGCAAGATGGCACGGTAGGAGTTTTAGATTCCTTCCTCATTTCCTTCTCGTAGATGGTTGCTCTTTCAAAGTGTTGAATTGTGTCACCATCCCAGGGAAGAGTGACAGCGTATATGGACCATTAAATTGGTATTCTCGCAAGCAGGGCATAGATCACCCATGCATGGTGTGCTCTGAGACACCAGTGCCATGGGATGTGATGGTCCCGTAAGCATTTAGCACTGCTAGTTGGGAGATCCATTGTGTGGGTTGAGGGCGCAGTCCACTGGGTGGACCTGCAAGTGATATTAATAGTGATAGTGAACAGGACAAGGCTCACAGAAATCCTCTTGGACTTGAGAGGCATTGTGGTGATCACAGAGTTCTTGTCACTGATAGTACGGGGTGAATTTAGACTGAGGACGATATTCCAACGATCTGAGAGAAGCTCAGTTAAAACTGGAACATACAGCCACCGTGGAGCAGTCAAGATTTTGAAGGACCCAGGACTAGAAGTGTTAGGGGAGAGCAGTGGGACGAGGATTACAACCTCAGTGAGTTGTTGCCCACTAGTGGCTTTGCAGTATAATTTGCAAATGGGAAAGTAGACACAGGTTAACGGACAGGACACAGTGAGTAGTGGTAAACAGAGTTTGCTTCGAGGAAAGGAGGGTGACCAGCGGAGCACCTCAGGGATCAGTTCTAGGAGTAGTCCTCTTCAATTTCTTCATAAGAGACGTAGCGGAGGAACTGGAAAGAAAGGTCTGCCTCTTTGCAGATGACACCAAGATCTGCAGCAGAATGGACACTTGGGGTGGTGGTAGAAAGAATGGGTAGGGACTGGCAAAGACTAGAGGACTGGTCAATGGTATGGCAGCTGGGTTTTATTGCAAAAAAGTGCAACATAATGCACTTGGGCCATAGAAACCCAGGAGCAGAGTACAAAATGGGCAGAGTGATACTGACAAAGACCAAACAGGAAAGAGACCTGAGATTAATCATAGATGATCTGAGATGGCCAGGCAGTCAAAAGGGCAAGTTGGATGCTGGGGTGCATAGGAAGGGGTATAGCCAGCAGGAAGAGGGAGATGGTGCTGCCCCTATATAGATAGCTGGTAAGACCTCACCTTGAGTACTCTGTCCAGTTCTGGAGACCACATCTCAGGAAGGACATAGAGTGGAAG
This sequence comes from Neoceratodus forsteri, assembly GCA_016271365.2. Lineage (NCBI taxonomy): Eukaryota > Metazoa > Chordata > Ceratodontiformes > Ceratodontidae > Neoceratodus > Neoceratodus forsteri. The sequence continues at coordinate 768,840,166 of CM057451.1, forward strand.
TGGGTCAGAGGAGGGCTACAAAATGATGCAGTGTCTCCATCTAAAGCCCTACGAGGAGAAGCTAAAGGAGCTCAATATGTACACCCTGGAGGAGAGGAGGAATATGATCAAGACCTTTAAATACCTAACAGGGGTTAATAAGGTACAGGAGGGAAATATTTTTCAGAGAATAAGGTGCTCTGAAACAAGGGGCATGTGATGAAGTTGGAGGGCAGTAAGTTCAGGAGGGATGTAAGAAAATACTTCTTCACAGAAAGGATGGTGGATCCCTGGAACAGCCTTCCAGCAGATGTGATTGGGGTGAGAACAGTGGAGGGGTTCAAAAATACCTGGGACAGGCACAAGGGATTGTAGGGGTAAGGAAGGAACATGAAAAGATGGCCCCATAGATCAAGTGAAGTCTGTGGCAAAAAAGTGAAGGTTAATTAAATTAAAAAAAAAAAAAAAAGATAAACTAGGTAGACTAGGTGGGCCCAGTGGCCCACATCTGCCGTCTAACTGCGTTTCTGTGTATGTTTCTATGTACTGATGGCAGAAAAAAAATGTGCTTCTTGGATGTGGGTGGTGGTGATTTGGAGTGTTGGAGTTGGGGGGGGGGCGGCTCGGTACACTTATTCTTTGTTCAGGTATTTTGAGTTCACCCAACTATTTTTAAATTTTTCACAATTTGTGTTTCACTTTTTAATGGCACGTCCTCCAGCAACTTGGATAAATCTTCAGGTCTTCAGCAGTGAATGAAGTATCCATTGTGGACAGGTTTAAGTAGTGGTATAGCACATGACCTTCAATGAATTACTCTGTTCCATAGAGCTGCACTTTTTGGTTTTGGGCCCTAGGTTCTAGGGCCTTGTGGGAACCATAACATTTGGGGCCATCATCGGTGCCTGGCACCAACTCGTGTGTGTCGTCTGCACCCCCATCTGTCTCAATTTCTTTTTTTCCCTCTGATGTCAAAGTGTAGCATTTTCATTTCCACGGTATGGGGTCACCCATGTTATAGGCAGTGCTGGCATACATCAGTATGGGTGGCCTCATCTAAGTAACAATTTACGAGTGTGTCCTGATGCCGATGGCTTACAGTTCCAAAATTGTGACACTATGGTGGAGATTCTTTCCAAGATCTGCTGTTGCTGGTAAATAACTACAGTAACCTTTATGCAAATTGCTTATGGCCAGTGTTCTTTCATGTACATTATAGTGCTACTTAAGCATGAATTGAACTATTACTAAGTTTAAAATCGATAGGTGACACACACAGTTTTGCTGTTGACTTTAAAGTTCGCCTGAAGGACCTTTTTTTGTTTAATTTTCCAAATCTTTGAATCCACCTACTGTTGAGCTGTCCCATCTGGCCAGCCCAGTCACCAGCCTTCCCTAGGTACTTACTTACCTCCTCCTCCTGTTCCCCCATGGTATTCCCACATGGCAGGGTCCTCAGAGAGTCCCACTTCACTGAAAGAAACTGGATACAATGTGGAGGCCGGTACCTAGCCAGTAGAGGGTAGACGTCATCCTGCTGGTTTGGGTGTTTCCACCAGTTTTTCTTCCTCTGAGGAATGTTTAAGTGCAGGGATTCATATGTGTGTGTGATACTGGCATCTGGCTGCTGCCTCTCCTCCCAATGTATGCCTGTCCTGCACTACCACTCAGCTTCCTCTAGGTGGCAGGCAAACAGTGGAGGACTTGTTCCTCCCGAGCTGTTCATGGGACGCTCTTCTTACCTTCTCCTAGCTTGCCATTAGCCACCCGTGTTCATTACTTGAACCCAGGTTGCGGGACTAAAGAGCGGAAGGGCTACTGCATTGCTGACTGGCCAGCACTGAAGGGCCTTTTTTTAAACTTGTATTTTTTAATTTTTTTTTTTTTTAAAGAGGGGGTCTGGCCAAAATTTCTAGCATCAGTAAATTCAGAATTTGGATCAGCATATCCCGAGTCAGCCACATGCCAAAAAATGAGATCTCTAACTTGCTTTGTTTAAAAGTTGCAACTCATTTTGTAACCCTAAATTTACTGCCTGTTCAAAGAAGCCATTTTCAGTAAAGTGCTACTGTTAATGTCACAACTAGAACTCACAGCCTAGGCCTTCTTGCAAACTACCTTATAAGACTTATTTCTCCCACATTACATAAAACTGCAGTGGTATTAAACATCTGGAAAAGGAAAACTGACAGTGGGCGAGTCAGAGCATGCATTTCCATAATGTGCAGATGGAAGGTACAGTACTTAGGAATGTGACAGGGTGGGGGGGGGGTTGGAATACAGCGGCAAACATGGTTTCAGAATGACCAAAATATGTGCAGTTTTTATAATAGTGCAGAGATGAGATTTCAAAATGTCACCAGACTGCAATTGTGGAATGCAGCAGTGACATCTCAGAAAGTAGGTGTGACACACAGTTTTGGAAAGTGGCAGGGATGCTAAAATTCTTAATGTGGTGGTGTCATATAGTTTTAGAATGTGGCAGAGATGCACAATTCTGAAATGCCGGAGACACCCAGTTGTGGAAGGTGGTAGAAATATGTAATTTTGTAATGTGTCTTGGATGGATTAATTTGGCATGTGGTGTATTGATGAAAAATTTCAAAACGTGGTTGGTATGCTTGATTTCAGATTGTGGTGGCAACATTCAATTTCAGAATGCGGTGTGGACGTGAAATCTCAGAAAGTGGCTGTGATGCAGTTTCAGAATCTGGTAGCCATGTGGAATTTAAGAATGAGGCAGGGATGCATAATTTTAGAACGTAACTTGAGCATGCAATTTTTGAATGTGTTAGTGACAGTCATCTTCAGAATGTAGTGGGGATGTGCAGTTCCGGAATATGGTGGGAATGCACATTTTCAGAATGTGACAATGACAGGCAGTACTGGAGCACGGAAGTTTACACACAGTTTCAGAATGTGGCAGGCAGGTACAATTCGGAATGTGGCACTGTGGCGGTGACGCACAATTTTGGAATGTGGCAGTGGTGCACAGTTTCAGAATGCGGCAGTGATGCACAGTTTTGGAATGCAGCGGTGATGCAGTTTCAGAATGTGGCGGTAATGTACAATTTTGTAACGTGGCAGTGATGCGCAGTTTCGGAATGTGGAGGTGATGCAGTTTCAGGATGTGGCAGTGACACAGTTTTGGAATGTGATGGTGACAATTTCAGAATGTGGCACTGAAACACAATTTTGGGACGTGGCGTGAATGTGCAATTTTGGAATGTGGCAAGGATGCACTATTTTGGAATATGGCTGGGACGCACACTGTTGGATTGTGATGGGGATGTGATGCACAATTTTAAAATGTGGTGGAAGCGTACAATTCCAGAATGTGGCAAGGACAAACAGTTTCAAAATAAAATGGTGTGTCCTGTGAGGAGGCAGTATAGCGTAGTGGTTAAGAGCACTGAGATGCAAACCTGGAGACCTGGGTTTGAATCCCATCAGCCCCCACTTGCATACTGTGCGACTCTGAGCAAGTAACTTAACTTCCTTGTGCTCCCAGGTCGCACCTGGAAACAAGCTCTGGCTTCCTTTCCTGCCATATTCCAACAGTGTACATACTTACTTATATTCCAGAATTGCCAGTCCCCACTAAATTCTTCAATGTGTGTCCCCTGTTGGATTCTGAGATTGAGTGTCCCACCACAGTGAGAAATGGCACATCCCTGCCACATGCTGAGATTACATATCCCCCCCCCAAAAAAATTCTAAAATTACGCACCACTTTGACAGTCTATATCTTTGTTCAGCGCTGCATTCCAAAACCCTCTCCTGATTCGTTTTAAGGTACAGTACCATGCATCGAAACATTCTGGAAACACAAGCACTGCAGGCAACCCTGTGTCAGTTTCTGTTTTTTAAATAAATACTACAGCTACAGTTTCAATAACTCTGAAGAAATAGGTCCTATAAGGTTGCTGATAGGGAGGACTAGTCTGTGAGTTCCTGTTGTGACATCATCAGTGGCTTTTCACTGAAACTGGCTTTTTGAACAGGGAGTGAAATCAGTGTTACAAAATAGCTCATAACTTTAAAACGAAGTAACATTGAAACCTAAGTTTTGGTATGAGATTTATAGGGGGTAGGCGGATTTTAATTCTGCAATGAAGTACTTTTGACCGGACTTCCTCTTTAAATTTCGTTTTTATTAGTAGAGATATTAGATATACAGTTGCTTACTGTACCCAACATTGTAGTAAATTCACATAGGTACAGTATTTCAAATATATCATACAGATGTCAGGATTATAGTTCAATACTAAAGAGAGAGTTCATACAAAATACACACACCAAGTCTTATGTCCGGGGGAAACTATCCCAGAAAGCGTTAAGCAGGTGGCAAGACCTCAGTCCTTTATTGAAAAAGTTTTTGGAAAAGGGGCTCGTGAAGGGCCCCATTTGCTCACCCCCATTGACAGCTGAGGGGATGGAGGAGGTAGGGGGGCCCACTCCTTCAGGGTACCACTCTCTCATCCCCCATTCTTAAGGGACAAATTCAGGATCAACTTGAGCAAAATAAAGTATCCATCTTTGCCACTTCCTCATGAAGGCTTCCTGTTTATTATGAAATTTAGCTGTCAAATATTCTAGTCTGTAAATATCCAGTATTATTTTATGCCAGTCTGAGAGTAATGGGATCACGGTAGACATCCATCTGCGAGTGATAGCTTTTTTTGCTGCTAGAATAAAAAGAGGAAGTAAGGTATTAGTCCACCTGGGTCTGCGGGGAAAAAAGATAGATAACACCACTATCTCTGCTCTTAATTTGATTGTCTCACCCAGACTCTTTGCTAACTCCGTTTGTAGAGTGCACCAAAAGGGCATCAGGTTTGGGCAATGCCAAAAGATGTGTCCCAAGTTTGCTAATTGACACCTGCAGTTTCTGCAGTATTTGCCATAGGAGGCTGGGAGATATTTAGCTAGTACTGCTGGGGAGCGAAAATATCTGGAGCGGGATTTCCATGCAAATTTCCTCCACACCCCTGAGGAGGTGATTTTAATTGCCTTTAATGTTTATTTCCAAAGCGGGTAGGGGATTTCTAGCTCCTTATTCCAGGCCATCAATATCGATTGAGATGTGTCCCCCAGGTTGTCCCGTATTATTCTATATAAATGGCCTATTATCCTCCCCCAGGGTTTCCGGCAAGGGTATCCCACAGTAGAATCCAAAAAGTAGGTAAAGGGGATGGACAGCAAGTGGGAAAATCCCTTTTTCTTAAGATGTAGTTTCTCACCTTGACATAACGGTACCTATCCGGGTCGGAAAGGGCATATTTTTGTTGTAACTCCGGAAAGGAGAGAACTCCAGAATTATTAACCAATTGGTAATAATAATTAAGTCCTAGTCTACTCCAGGACTCAAATGAAGTATCCAAAAGGGCTGGGTAGAATTTCTCATCCCCTGAAATTAGTGTGAAGAAAAACATGTATTGTTTAAAGGGTTTTTGGTTTTTAAAGTAATTCCACATCTTCAAAACCTGAGACGTGAATCAAGTAAAATCACTAAGCGGTGGGGCTGATCCAGAAGTAGAAAAGGCAATTTTCTCAGTGTCGTGGATGTTGTTTATTAGAAGTTCTATCTCTTTCCAGGCCAACCTGTTTTTTGAAGAGAGCCAGAGAAGAAACATTTTAAGAAAAGCTGCCGTTGCATACATTTTCAGGTCTGGGAGATTTAAACTCCCTTGATCTAAAGGGAGGAACAACACGGATCTACGGATTCTCGGTCCCTGGTTGCCCCAAATAAAGGAGGAAAGCATTTTTTCCCCAGGATTTGAAGTAGAAGGTTGACGGATTGGTCGGTACATTTGGAAAAAGTAAAACAGTCTGGGGAGAATATTCATTCTTATAGTTTCTATTTGTTGAGAGAAGGTCAATTTTATATTACTCCATCTAGATAAATCATCTCGAATAGAAAGGGAAATAGGTTCATAATTTACTAATCCCAGATGCTCAAGATTTAAAGGTATATGAATGCCCAAATATTTAAATTTGGTACACCGCCATTTTAAGGGCAGAGTTTTTAAACTTTGTGTTGGTGTAAAGTGTAGGATCGTTGCCTCAGTTTTAGCTATGTTTAATTTGAAATTCGCTACTTTTTCATAGGCCTTAAGTGTCTCCCATACCGCCAGAATTGCGATTTCAGGGGATAAAACTGTTAAGAGCCATCATCTGCAAATAAAGATGTTTTGTTGGCTTTTTGACCCAGGGGAATACCCTCTATTCGGGGATCCTATCTTATGGTTATAGCTAGGGGCTGCATGTACAAAGCAAAGCGATAAGGTGAGCGAGGCATACCTGTCTGGTTCCTTGTTGTAACTGTACTGGGGATAGTGCACCATTTAAATGGATATAGGCCTTAGGTTGAGAGTTTATATTTTGAAGCCAGAGAAGGAACCAGTCAGGGAAAGAAAAGCATCTGAGGGTTTCCCAGAGAAAGTTCCATGAAACCCTATCAAATGCCTTCTCAGCATTGAAACTGAGAAGAGCTGAGGGGATACGTCTAGAGTGTAGATGTTCCAAAAGGAACATTGTGCGCCTAACGTTATCTGTCACATTGTGATGCTTGATAAAACCAGATTGATCAGGATGAATAAGGGAAGGAAGAAGGGATTCGAGTCGAGAGGCCCAAATTGCCATATAGATCTTGTAATCTACATTAAGAATAGAAATAGGATACTAGGAGGCCGGGTCTATTACATCTTTGTTAGGTTTAGGAAGAGGGGTAATAACTTCATAATACCAGGAGTGTGGCGGAGTTTCTCCCTTGGCCACCGATCTGTAGGAAGACAAAAGTGCGGGGAGAAGAAGATCTGCAAATTTTTTATACTATTTAGCTGTGAAGCTGTCAGGTCCTGGGCATTTAGTTATTTTTCTTCTTTATTCTTCCTTCTCCCCCTCGGCTCTGGTCTCCTCGGGAGCACCAAGGAGTCATCCCCCTGCAGTCTGCTCCTACCTGGTCAGTCCTCCGTCGCCCATGTAGCCTCGGTTTAACCCCCTCCCCGGGTGGCGACAAGGTGGGCCCCAACACCCCAACAATGCAGTAGTGTCGGTCGGGAGGGTGCCAGGAGGGCAGCCGCAAATCGGGAGCATGCTCCGTCTCTGCTGGAGTCGAGAGTCATTTTTCCCCTGTTCTGGAAAGTGGCTGGTGCTTTGACATCAAGGCTTTGATTCAGACGTCTGCCACTCCCCCACTCCTCCTTCTGCTCCTCAGTGCTTGCTGTGTCTCTGGCTTCCGCCAGAGAGCAGCCGAGCGCCGAACAGGGACCCCTGTCCCTCCCGGGAGAGGAGAGCTGTCCTCCGGATGCTCAGTCCTTTCCCTCTCCTGCCAACCACCAGCAACTCGGGCTCGCTCTCAACCCGGTCACAAGGTGGTGTCCAGCTCAACTCTCAGCGCCACCGGGCCGGCTAGGTCCTGGGCATTTAAAAGGCTTAAGGGCATGAATATGAGTTAAGATCTTATCTGGGCTCATGGGAGATTTGAGAGCAGCACGCTGTGTGTCTGATAGTTTTGGAAAAGATAGTTTAGATAGAAACTCAGGCCTGGCTCCTGAATCTGACTCTGAAGAGACAGGAGAAGATGTGTAGAGAGCGTGATAAAATTCAAGAAGCTGCTAGCTGCACATTCAAGCAGACTTGATAGACCTCTAGGCCTTTATCTGCTGGCAAATTTCATATGTTCGTAAGAAAGGATGATCTGATGTGTTCAACTAAACAAGAAATTTGTTTCGTAACAGGATGCATAACTTTTAGAATGGTTGCAGTGCGCTTTCTATTTCTTAATTTCTGGACTAGGAGACGAGTTGCCCTAGCGTCTCCTTCGTAGTTGGCCTGTTTTATTTATTTATTTTTTTTTTTTTGAACTTCAAGAATTATTTAATTATTTTTTAAATTCTTGAAGAGAACCATTCCTTAGAAGGATACAAATACATTGTGCAAGGCTTATTTAGGATACAAACTTCATCTTATAAAAAGAACTAAATAGATGAAAGATGAAAGAAATCTATTACAACACAGTAATTGGTTTAAATAATGTTCATATATTCTTATCTTTATAGGTCACCAGTTCTTCTGTGGAGTTGTATCCTCTGAGAACCTTTCAGCATTTTCTGTTTGGGATTGTTCACACTCATCAAGTCTCCAGTGCAGTTGATCTAGTTCCTTTGAACATAAGATTTTTAAAATTTTCTAAGTGTCTGTAATTAAGCCCTTTAGGGTAAATACATTTAGTGTAAGATAGTACACAGATTTTGTATTCTTCAATGAGTAGCAGACAAAGTAAATGACTTTTGCCATGTATCCATCTATTCAGGAATCAAAAAAATTATTATGCATATTGTTCTCGTTTCTTTTCTCATTGTCTTCTTATAAGAAATAAAATACAGTCGATAACCTTATTAAAAAAAAAAACTCAAACAAAAGACAGTCAGCCTGGTACCTGTGTTATACTTCATTGTAACAGCTGTTGCCCAGTTTCTACAAAACTTTATATTCTTTCCCCCTTATTGTTTTTCCTCCTCAATGGCCAAAATCTTTAAATTACTTCTACCTTTATACATATTTTATTTATTATTTAGCTTTTATTCATGTAGTAGTTGCTCCAAAATTGGTATACCTTCTTTTTTCTCCCAGTGATTAAATCAAGTGAACCAGCTAGTATTATATTTGTCTGTAGATAGCCTTAATCTTGCTGTGATGGCCTCCATTTCCTTAATTTGATTAATATTCTGGTACCAGTTGGAAGATTGTGGAGGCTCCCTCTTTAAGCATTTCTGAGCGAGCGCCTTCAGGGCTGCTACTACCAATATACTGAAAAGGTACCTGCCTGCTTGTGATTTTATATCCCTTGGAGGGGCTGACAGCATCAATTTTTCAAATTCTAGGGGAGTGGTCAAGCTCAAAATCTTTACTATTAGAGTTTTTATCTCTGTCCAAAAAGGAGTTAATTTGGGGTACCCCCACAAAATATGTTAATGTGTACCCTGGAACCCACAACCCCTCCAACATATATTTGTTTTGGAGGCCGCATAATGGTAGGATATAGATGGGGTTCTGAAAAATCTAATGTTAATTTTCCATTTGAATTCCCTCCATGAGGGAGAATTGGTTGTCCACTGAGTGCCTAACCAGATTGCCTGCCATGTATGGTTTGAAATCTGTAGATTCGTCTCCAAGCCCCATCGATCCATCACTTTTTGCATTGCTAGAGTCCCTCTGTCCTTTGTTATAGTCCTATATATCCCAGAAATGTATGATTTGGTGTCCCCAAGAATACCCTTTTGGCGTGTAAACAAAATAGGGTCTGCCGGATTTTGTGTTAGTTCCACCAGGCCTACTGTGTGTGTAATATAATGGACACATTGCAAAATCTAAAGGAATCTGTGTTTCGGGAGATGGAATTCAGCTTGGACTTGAGCAAAGTTTTAGGCGCTTTCCCTCCAACAACTGGTGAGGATACTTAAGGCCCTTCAGGGTCCATCTAAAAAAGGTTGGATCTTTGTCCGAGGCCGGGAACCCAGGTAGGTACATAAAGGGAAGGTATTTCCAGACCGGACGGGGAATCTGTCCAATTTTATTAAATCCTGCTTTTTCAACGGTGCGATGAGGACCTGGAGCTCGATCCCTTGTCAAATTGACTCAGGGAACCTGTCGACCGATGCAAGATTTTGGTGGCATCCTTCATCATCTGATTCGGTAAAGATCCCTGAAATGCTCGCTTCTATGTTTTGCCTGCTATTTGGCAAGCATTTTTGAACAGCTTCTGCTCCAGTATTTCCAACTCCAAATCCGGCAAGGGGATCTCCCAATCTTTAAATTATGGAGCAGCTTCCAATAAATTTGCAAAGGTTTTCAGTCCAGAATCGAGGTGTAGTCGTAGTCTAGCCAGAAACAAGAGTTGTGCTTTTATGTCCTTTTTTTTTTCTCTAATTTCTTTTATCACCGAGCGTACCTTTGCTCTTTTGCTTTGGAGCGCTGGTGAAAAATCTTGCTCAAAATAGATGTTAGCGCTTTGGTATTTGAGATCTTTGACCCTCCAAGCTTCCCTTAAGATCCACTCCTTGCTTTGAAAAAGCACCATTCTGACCACCCAGGATTGAGGCCTCGCCGCTGGATTTGGCGGTTTGGGAACCAAGAAGTGATGGGCCTGATCCATTGTTAAATCCAGATCGGATGGGATTTCAAGCACCGAACAAATTAATTGCTGGATAAATTGTATAGGGGTTGCATATCCTTCTTCTGCCCCTTCCGGAACACCATGGATACGAAAGTTGTTTCAGCAGGAGTGGTTTACCATGTCCTCTAGCCGGGCGTGAGTATCTCTCTCTCTCTCTCTGCAGCAAAAATAACAGCACCCTCTATTCGGTATCTTGAGTGTCTGAGATTTCAGTCAGCTTAGTCGTGTTGTCTGTTATACGCGAATCCATGCTTTTTATATCCTGTCTGAGATCTGCTATGGATGTTTAGATTTTTTGTACTGATGAAAGGATTCATTGTAAAGTCCGTTCTGTTTTTCTGGACCTTAGGAATTAGTCTTCTTCTAGATCAAGGGAGACTCTGAAGCTGTACAATCGCGTCGAGCACGGGTTGAAAAGCCTTCCACCTCTTCGTCCAGCGCGAGTTGCTTTAATTTTGCCTGTGAGTTGGTATTTCTCGGTCCTTTCGGTTTATTTCCTTTAGCGGACATCTCCTTGATGTGGATTGTCACCCACTGGATGTAAGAGGTTCGTTTAGGGGGGAGATTAAAGTAGATTTAGTGGATGTGTCTGAGCTCTCGAGTTAGGCGCCCATTCACCCGATGACGTCACCGGAAGTCCCTAGTTGGCCTGTTTTAAATAAGTCAGAGTCGGGATTATCTTAGAATCCATTATGTTCTGTATTTCTTTTTTAACCTCCCTTATTTTTTGTTTAACTTGTATTTTTGAATTTGCAAAAAATACTTATAAGCAAATATCTCAGAAGTTTAACAAATTGATACAAGACAAATATGTTGTCTTACTAAGAGTGCTTACAAAGGACCCCTTCCCCATGGTTATGTCATGGGGGGGATACAGGTAGTAATAAAACAGAATGCATACACAAGGCATGCAGCTTAGAGCAAAGCCAGGCTTAATTAATACAGTGTGTTACAGTTGGTGTCCTGATTACCATATCGGGCTATCGCCTCCATCATCCCAAATAGGTAGTATTAGTCAGCATTAAAACTAAATTAATGCCTAAGAAAAATCAATAATTAACAGTTTCTATACCCATTTTCAAAGGTACAGTACAAAGTGGAAAAGCAGTGTATAGCACTCGTTATGAAAACAGCTTGTAAACAAATTTATGTATTCTTCACATCATATAGCAGTCACCCTAATACAAATCACGAGGCACATTTGCACAAATGAGGCATCTTTAAACAAACAAAAGAAAAGCATTACGTTTGGTGATGCCTAGGGATTACCTGACGATGTACACTCAAAGTGCCTCAGTGTGGAGGCAGTGTTCATGGGAAAGTTTGGATGTTCATTTTAGGAGACAGGTGCCTGTGCGCAAGCTCCAAGAGCCGTGAAGGAAGTCCAGAGGCAGGAATTGCCATATTGCTTGAGATGTGGTATAGTTGCATTAATGATGTTAAAGCGCCCAACACCAACCCGTGCAACAGGACAGTCCTCAAATTAAACTTTTGCTCTGATTTGTACCCCTTAATGGTGCTATGTGGCAAAACTCCACTCATAGTAATTAATGTAACTTCATCCCCATGACTTAGCCTCACACTTAAGGACATGCCATACAATTGCAAGAGATCATTAACTGTAATAAAACACTTTGGCCAGAAAATGCAAATAATGTTCACTACAAAGGACAATGGTTGCACAGTAACAAGTTGCTTTTAGTCCCCTTTTTCTCAGTAGTCTGTAAGTCCAAGGTTCATTCATTCCTCTCCAGAGCCCTCCAATCCAGCTTCTCCCGACTCCCTCCATCTCTACCTCAGTACTGCTCACCACTTAGCTGCATTGGCCGGGTCATTAAAGATGTATATGCGGCCATTCTAATAAATCTTCAGTTTAGCAGGCACTAACTAACTGGTAGGTATATCATGATAACGTAATATGACAATATATCATGATAATTACCACTGACGATAATTTATCATTGTAAAAAACTATAGTACCACGATTATCATGCAGCACAATATACTGCAGTATATCGTGATAAAGCATCTTAACTGCTGGCCCAGTGGCAAGATGGTAAAGCTACTACTCACCATGCAAACAGCCTGGGTTTGGGAGTGGTCTTGAGTTGCACAGGGGTCAGCTGATGAGCAAAGGATGGAGTGTCCCACAGATCACCGTCCTATCCTGGGAAGAAGGATCTGGTTCTCTGCTCATAGATCCCCACCAAGTGGAGACTTAGTGGTGGTGCAGCAGAATGACAGGGAAGGGGGGTGGGCCACTGCCTGATGTGTGTTGTGTGTGTCTCCACATCCTTGCGCAGTGTATGGCTGGCTGGGGAGAAATGGGGCAGAAAAGCTGGCAGAACAGAGTAACAGCTCAGTCCGCTGCAAGCCCTGCACCAGCTAACCAGGCACCTGTAGTATCTGGATACTGATCTGAGTGAGGGGTCAGCCACCTCCCTGGGTCCGCATTGAGGGGCAATTTATGGGGGACCCTAGGAGAAGAGGTAAGTCCTGGGGATGGTGGGTTGACTGGGCTGGGCATACCAAAGGTTGATATGAGCTGGTCAGGAGACTGGGGATAAAAACCTGTATTGAATTTCTCGGGTAGTAATGATATGCATAGTATGTGTGTAAATATATGCAGAGTATGAAATGTATAAACCGGAATAAAAAAATATTAAAAATGTTCAGCAGTCTAGTGCTATGCAATTAAGAAAATGGTTAGCATTACCCTCTGATATGCATAGCAGTTTGCTATGCTGTACGTAAGAAATAAGACATGACAAGGTGTGGGTTGTGGCCTAATAAGAGCACGCCCCAGGTGTATTATGAGGAGGAGAAGAATAATCAGCATTTATATAGTGCTTTTCATGCAGAATGTATCCCAAAGTGTTTTACAAACAATGCTAGACTGCTAGTAATGGTACTGAATGCGTAGGGGCGGCCATATCGCACATCAACACCCACACACAGCCTGGACAATTGCGTGGACCGGTTTTATGAGAAGGGGAATATTGGCCAAGATACCAGAAATATCCCCTACTCTTTGCAAGAATGCCTTGGGTTCTTTTACTTCCACCTGGACACTCACCAGGATGGGTAGAAGGAACCTTGGTTTAACATCTCATCCAAAGGATGGCACACCCCAGCAGTACAGCATCCCCCAGTACCACTCTGGTGCCAACGTTTTTAGGTACGAGTCCAATCCCAGTGTGGGATGAGAACCCACGACCCTCTGGTCCAGAGTCGGATGTGCTACCAACTGAGCCACGCTGACACCATTGAGGCACGCAGCGCTTGCGCCAAGTGCCTTTAGCACCTGGGGTGTGCCGTGCTCTTATCAGGCCATAACCCACACCCTAATGTGTCTTATTGTGCTTATAAAATGGGTACAACATTTTCAGTATAGATTCTGATCAAGTTAGTGTAGTTTGAAAAGTAAAATGTTATTTATTAATGTTCTTGTTCTACTTTTTTTTTAGATTTGAAGAAAATGTACCCTTTTACTGCAGAGGTGCAGAATGTTTTCAAACTCATTTTAAGATTATAGAGAGGTGATATCTGCCTGCCTATCTCTCTACCCCTCCCCTCTGCACACACACAAATAATTTTTTTTGCATTATTAGTTCATGCTCCCAACCGCTTGCACCAGCCGATCTCTCCTCTGGGTCTTCAAGGACTGAACTCGGCCCGGCGACTTCCATTCATTCACCGCCCCATATTGCAGTCCACCACCAGGGTAACCCAGTGTATCCCTTGCATCGGGCTGGTTCCCTCTCTGTGGAGGGAATTAGTCTTACCAGCCTGCTTCGTTGGCCCTAGGTGCTGCTGGGGCGATCATCAGTGGTTCGGGAGCTCCGATGGCGAGGGTCCAGGCGGCCATCAACCGACGGGCCAGTACACCATTTTTCCTGGCTTTCTCCACCCCTCCCACCATGTTCTCAGCCCAAGGTGGCAGTTGACCTCGGGCAGGGGCATGTTAAGACTGCATGTCCCCACAAGCACACACCCAATCCACCCAGAGGGACCTAGGTTGGGGCCTCCCCCCCGAGAGGGAAGCGTCCAATGGATGCTTGTACATCCCTCCCTGCCGGCCTCTGCTCCTGACACTCGGGCTCAGGGCTCGAACCTGGGTTGCCAGCATGCCGAGTGAACCCCTTCGCTAGCCACAGACCTTTCCTTTTTTTTTTAATGATTTCTTATTTTTTGCAGCTGTCTTTGGTAGGGAGTATCAGAGGGAGCAACATTGTGTTTGGTTTCACTGTTAGTGAGCATGTCTCACAGTGTTCATCCAGACACTCCCCTGACACAGAGAAACAGCCTATTTTACTTCTTAATGTCTTGTTTTTCTGGATGTTGTATTTAAGATTGTATTTTATATTGTTAACAGAGCTGACTGTATGACTGCGAGAGAGTGACTGGCTTCAGCAGCAGCGAACGTGTCCCTCAGAAGCCACCAAGCTGAGTGGTTTCTGCTTATATTTATTATTTATTTGTTTATTGAATTTTGTTGACCCGGTAAGCCTACTGATCCTAGAAGTCCCTTGCTTCAAGCTTGTCGAGCGAGCGGCTTCCTATATAGTGCGGTTTCAATGGGCTGCTCACTCGTAACAAACGTGGTTTTGTGCCAAGAAAGACATTTCTTTTTTTTTTTTTTTTTTAAAGAATGGTTTTCTGTCCGGGAAATGTGGGAGAGCTGGAAAATTGGCAAGTAGGTTGCTGAGCTACTACAGTACTGGAATCCAAGGATGGAAAAACGGCAAAGCAGGTCAAGTAAATCAAGAAAAGTTGGCTACTGTTTTGTGTCGGGTTTCCTTTTTAAATTAGAAAAAGCAGATCCTTACTGGAGTTTCAGCAGGAAGAGGTGGGCGAGCTGCACAGCTGTGTGTGGTGGTGGGGGCTCTGGTGACCTATGACCATTCAGTGGTTGGGGAAACTCTGCCTGGAGCCGAGAAATTTTTTTTTAAAAAACGGTCTGGGAGGTATGGATATCTGGCTGTGCAGTGTCCTTCTGTGCCTTAACGAAGACCAGTTGGTACATTATGGCTGGATAAGAGCACAGCAAAATGTGACTCTTATCCAATCAAAAGTCAGGAAATTTCCTACCCATTTTATAACGGCTGTTTAATACCCTGATATAACTGCAGTGTGTTGGAGATGTGCCTGTGTTACTGGGGCATAGCTATCGCATGTAATGTATATATTAGTTTGTGGTGTGATGATGTTTTTGGCTAACAGCTGCTGTTTATGTGCTGGCACAGAGATCTTACTTAGCATAACAGATTGAGCATACTCTGTTTATCCGGTAGCACAGATAAATAGTGCCACTGCTATTAAGAAGAATAAAAACACAATACCGTGTTAATTGGTTAGTCTTCAATTTTATGTGAGGGAACAGTCTGCATCAGCTCTTTTGAGCAGTCCCAGAGTTTAGTTACCATAACCAATCTGTTACATAAAATGGCCATGACTATGCACATTTTTGATTCCAGATTTTGCGCTTCAGTAGCCCAGCCACTTGACCATTAAAATGTCTCTTGTGACCATTATAGGCAGCATTTGGTGTTCTTTATGTTTCTATGATGGGAGAATCAAGGAAAGGTCCTCTGCCACACTAGATGGGCTAGAGTTGTACTGCTTTGTCCTGTTTGCTGGGCATTAGGGTCCCTAAAGTTCTCCTGAGTAGAGACAACAGCCATTGCTCTCAGGGATGAGTGAACAGTGCAGGAAACTGTCAGCACTCCATATGAGGGCTCGAGTCTGTTAGCTGCATGATGGCACTCTGGATGGGCTGCTGGGCTCTTTTCAGCATTTATTGTCTGTGTTTCTGTCTTCAAATAACAGGAAGTAAAGCCACCATTGTGTGTGTGTGTGTGTGTCTGTGTCTGTGTCTTTGTGTGTGTGAGAGATTGGGGCCAGACACAGGAGAACTGACCTCTGGAAATGATCCAGTGTTTGTGTACCTAAGACTTCCAAAGTTACTTATGCAAACTGCATTAATTACATAACATGCACTTACTTGCAGGCGTGCAAAACAGCTGAAGCCAAAATAGGAATCTCATTCAGTTAAGTTTTAAGTGTTATTTATTGAGGATCTTTTCACGAAGTTGAAGCGTAATGGCATTCTGCACAAACACTCAGTCATACCACAGTTACTGCATCAAAAATAAAACTTCATACAGTAGTCAATAAAACAGTTCTTTATGACAAAACACGATAAAAAACAGAAAAGTCGCAGTATGTATGCTCCCACCCCATTCCCGACAGGGATGTGTGTATATACCAGAGCTGACTACAAACCGTATCCTCGGCTAGACTATCCAAAGTATTACATTTTAAGAGCAACAGTGTCTTTGTGAGATAGATTGGTCCAGAAACCATTTTTTACATGTATTTGACCGACATTTGGGCCACACAATTTTCTCATGGATTTCAGAACAGTGTTCCGGGCCATCAGTCTTATTCTTGAAAAGGGCTGATGTTTTCTCTCAAAGTACTGGCATGAAATACTGTATTCTAGACCATCTCGGTCAAAACTTAATTGACCTTCAGTGTACTAATTCTGAGCTGTATTGTAGGTCTAATTGTTCGTAAAATTTAAACATGGACAACAACAAACGTAACTTTTTATCCTAGAAGTGTTTACTGGCTCAGTTCCCTGTACATATCACTATGGTGGTGAGCCCTTTATCATCACAGAATAAGCCTTATTTGGCTCTTGTATATAATGTGAAAAAACAAAATGTTAACATATCAGTTGGGGGTGAGGATATAGCATGCGCCAAGCAGGAAAGGGGCCTTGGGGTTATCATCTCTGATGACCTCAACTCAAGGTAGGGAAATAGTGCGACAAGGCAGCAGGCAAAGCAAACAGGATGCTGGGATGCATAGGCAGGGGCATCACCAGCATGAAAAGGGAGGTCATAATCCACTATACAGGACCCTAGTGAGGCCCCACTTGGAGTATAGTGTACAGTTCTGGAGACCTTACCTAAGCAAGGACATAGACAGGGTGCAGATGGTTCAGAGGAGGGCAACAAAGATGGTACAGGGATTGCATCACAATTCCTATGAGGACAGGCTGAAGGACTTGAACATGTACTCCCTGGAGGAGAGATGGGAGAGAGGGGATGTGATAGAAAGACATACAAGTACCTTACAGGGAGGAACAGGGTGCAGCAATACACTATTTTCCAGTGAAAAAAATATTCCAGGACTAGAAGGCATGGGATAAAATTGGAGGGAGGGTGTGGTGGAGTTAGGCTACACCCTCGGCTGTGACTGATGGACCACTTTTCTATCTCCTTATTCCCTAGCTGCAGTTGGTGGTTTTCTCTTTGCTTTTTTTCTTTTTCCCCTGCCCTAGGTTGGCCACCTAGTGTTGCTCTTTACTTTCCCTACTAAACTTACGACTAATTCTCTCTTTTCATTCCTTTTCCATTTCCATCCATCCAGTCCCTGGAATGATGCTAAACACCTGGAGAGGTGTTGTGTACAGAAAACATGAAGGCTATTTTAAATAGGAATCAATACAGTTAGTAAAGCATAGGAACACATGTTTCTGTGTAAAGAAAAAGGAGTCAGAAGTCCTGTAAAACAATAAACATGATAGTACAGTTATAAGAAATCATAAAGGTATTTTCATAAATTCTCAAACTTGTTACTGTATAAGGTTCTGTGTATAAAAGAGCTGTCACTGTGGATCAGAGCTATATCAATCAATCAGTCAACACTTTATTTATAAAGCACCTTTCGAAATGAAGGCGCTATACACAACATAAGCATAAGATTTAAAAAGCAAGCAGCAGAATAAACTATTTCAAATTAGTCTGGAAAAGCCAAGGAAAATTAAATAAGTTTTCAGCATAGTTTTAGAACTACTGACAGTCAGGCATTCTCTCAACTAACGAGGTAGAGAATTCCACAGGGTTGGTGCTGCAAATGAAAAAGCACGAGCTCCAGAAGTTTTTAAACAAACCTTGGGAATCTCTAGCAGTCCCTTGTTGGCCGATCGGAGTGGACAATTGGGGGTGTAGGGAGTCAGAATATCTTTCAGGTAGTCTGGTCCCAGTTCGTGTAGGGCTTTAAAGGTAAGCAAGCCTCCCTTGTAGGTGATCCGCCACTGAACTGGCAGCCAGTGCAGTTCATGCAGCACAGGTGTAATGTGACTGGTCCTAGAGGTACCAGTCAGTAGCCTGGCCGCAGCGTTCTGCACCAGCTGCAGGTGGTGGATATCAACCCCAAACAGCCCCAGGTAGAGGGCATTGCAGTAGTCAAGATGGATAGTAATGAAGGCATGGATCAATGTTGGAAGGTCACCCGGTGGAACCCGGTGTTTCACCCGGGCCATATTCCTCAGATGGTAAAATGAGGATTTAACCACAGCTGACACCTGAGATTTCAGGGTCAAACCGTCATCAAAAATAAAGCCCAGGTTATGCACCTGATCTGAGGTAACGAGCTGGACACCATCAAGCCATGGGACAGACGTGTGCCCAGCCCCAAAACCCGTCCCCAGGCGATCCGGGTCCACAACCAACACCTCAGTCTTATGCGGATTCAATCTCAGCCAACTCAAGCTCATCCAGTCTCTGATCTCGGAGAGGCAGCTATTTAGCAGAGAGACTGCATCAACCTGTCTGGGCACAAAGGACATATACAGCTGAGTATCATCTGCATAGCAGTGAAAACTCGAGCCATATCGTCTGATATCTCCCTATGGCAGCATATACACTGCAAACAACATGGGTGCTAATATGGAGCCCTGCTGCACCCCGCAAGACAGGGGGAGGGCATCAGAGGAATAAATTCCAGTGACCACCCTCTGAGACCTGCCTATGAGGAATGATCGGAGCCATTCAAGGACTGTACCAGACAGTCCACAAAGAAACTGCAGGGTCTCCAAAAGAACCCCATGGTCCACAGTGTCAAAGGCTGCTGAAAGATCAAAAAGGACCAAGATGGTACGAGCCTTTTGATCTCTCACCATTAGGATATCAATAAGTTCGCGAACAAGGGCAGTCTCCATGCTATGCCTCTTCCTGAAACCAGACCGAAGAGCTTCATAGATGCTGTGAGTTACAAGGTGATTGTCCAGTTGCAATGCAACCACCTTTTCAATAACCTGCCCTACAAAGGGAAGGTTAGAGACAGGTCGGTAATTAGCTGGCTTGTCTGGATATAAGGAGGGTTTTTTTAAGGAGTGGTCAAATGACCACCTCCTTTAGGGGGTCTGGAAAGACTCCCCTCTCCAGGGATCTCCATACAATTTCAGCTAGGATCAGGCAGATAACATCTACACACCCCACTAACGGGGTTAGGGCCCGGATCCAAACTACAACAGGTTGGGCACAAAGTCTGGACAATCCTCACGATGTCCATGAATTCCAGTTGACTGAAATTTGGCCAGACAGACTGGGTGCTCACTTACTTCCCTTCAACCTCCGCAACCCCTCATAGAGAGAACCGGGCTGATTCCGGCCCTGATGTCAGCAAACTTATTTGCGAAGAATCGAGCTAGCTCATTACACTTAATTTGGGAGAACATTCTGCCGGACTGGAGACAGACTGGTTTGCATAATCTGTCCACAGTTTGCTGCCCATTAAAGATCAGCTTCATACTTCCCGCCAGCCCAAACACATACGATAGCTTACTTGGCCCCAAGCTGCCTGCTATTAAAAATTCCATTTATTTCTGCTTTGTTTAAAAAAATACAGGCGATAGCATCTGGCTCAGTGGAGCCGACAGCCAAAACGCAGCCAATTCCTGAATTGGTCAACACCCCCCCACCCCACCCCGTGCTCCCACCGTTTTGTGATGTCAGAAAATGAAAATTACGGGGGCGCTCTCCATAGAGTTGAATGGAGATGGTTTTTACATGGATTTTATTACGATTTAGAGTTCTGATTACCTGTTAGTCAAGTGGGTACCTTGATTTCATGTAATCAGAACTCTGAATCGTAATAAAATCTATGTAAAAACCATCCTCATTCAACTCTATGGACCGCACCCCTGTGCTCTTCATTTTCTGACATCACAAAACATGCAAGCATGGGGGCATGTCCGCTAATTCTGGAAGTGGCTGCGTTTTGTCTGTCTGCTCCACGCAGCCAGATATGATCTCTTGTATTTTTAAACAATGGAGAAATAAATGGAAATTTTAGTAGCATGCAACTTTGGGCCAAGTATTCTATCGTAAATGTCGGGTTTTTTTTTTGGGGGGGGGGCGAGAAATCGGACGCAAGAACATGTGCTTTAAGGTAATCTCTCATTACTCAGATCCTGAGGGTTGATATATCCTGGTAAATATAGAATATCAAGTTATGACCTTTCTGAATGTATATGCTCCGAATATAGACAACCCTGCTTTCATTTTTAGTCTGCACAAACTGATCTCAGAAAGAGCAGCTAACCTCTATTGTTCTGGGGGACTTCTATTGTGTTCTCAATCCAAAAATGGATAAAACTCTCACCACTAAATACACTCTGCCTCATATGGCTAAGGCATTACTACATATGGTGGAACAGATGGGTATGAAGGATATCTGGAGATTCCTACACGCCCGGTGAAAAAGACTTTACGTTTTAGTCTCACCCCCATAAGGCATACTCCTGTACTGACCTTTGCTTCCTTCCTAAGAATTGGCTGTATATAGTCACTGACTGTCAGATCCATAATATTACACACGCTGATCATGCCCCTCTTTCAGTACAAGTAGAAGTTAGGCCAGTACTTACTAACAAGCTTTAATGCATGAATGTGGAGGTCTTGGCTAATGAGGCTAAAATCAATTTGGTCAAACAGGAGCATCAAGCATACCTGGAACATAACCACGTGGTTGAAACCAATGCAGTAACACAGTAGAATGCACTGAAAGAGGTCATTCAAGGCATTCTCATCTCTGTGATGGGTGCCCACAGGAAGAGGGAAGTGGCAGCACAACTGGCCATAGAAATGGAGATGGGGGCCTTAGAAACACAACATAAAATGAATCCAGCTGGCATTCAGATCCTACGTCTCTTAACTGCTGCTGCTGCCAGGAGTGAAGTCGCTGATTTAGATCTTAAAGCAGAAGAGATGGTACACCAGGCAAAAATACTACTCCCAAGGCAATAGAGCTGGACAGTTGCTGGCACTGAAGTTACAGAAACAGCAAGCGGATAGACACGTGGCATCCCTTTCTGCCCTACCCCACCCCATAGTCCCTATTACTTACCCAACCGCAGGACATAGCTAAGCAATTTGCTGCCTTTTATCAGTCCCTCTGTACATACCCTAACCTTCACCGAAACGCACAGGATTTAAGAGCCTTTTTTGCCCTGCTGCAACTCCCACGCTTGACCAAACAACTCCTGAATATGCTGGATGCCATGGTCTCAGGAAGGAAGAGGTGACAACTACTGTTGTAAATTTGAAAAATGGAAACTCACCTGGTCTTGATGAATTCCTCAGGGAATTCTATAAAACCTGTCGAGACCTACTTGTTCTCCCCTTAACGCGGGATACAAAATGCTACCTTCCCAGGTAGGTGGAAGGAGGCCATCATCATCATTTTGAAGCCAGGAAATGACCCCTTCCAGTGTGAGTCTTACAGACTGATTTCTCTCATTAATGTTAACCAAGAGATTATGACCTTAATCTTAGCCATTGGAGTGCAACTGGTCATACAGAAAATTATACACTGGAATCAGACTGGGTTTTTTCTGCTGTGTCAATCCTCTGATAATGTGTGCAGACTTTTGAATGTCCCTCATGCGGTCAAACATTCCAATACCATTAATCTAGCTATTTCCCTTGACGCAGAAAAGGCGATTAGACCACCTCAATTGGCAGTATCTTCTATTCACCTTACATAAATCTGGATTCGGCTGTAAATTTCTTTTTTGGGTAAACGCCATCTACACCAAACTGAAAGCGAGGGTCAGAGTGAATGGTATCCACTCCCCCTTTTTTGAGTTGCAGCGGAGCACTCACCAGGGGTGTCTACTTTCACTCCTTCTTTATGTGTTGGGGATTCAGCTGCTGGCTATCACCATTAGGGGCAACCCAGACATACAGGAAGCCTCCTATGACCCACAAGGGCAAAAAATGTCATTGTACACAGACAATACTTTAGTTTTCATAAGTGACCCCATACACACTATGCCCCCTCTGTCACATTAGAGCAATATGGTAGAGTTTCTGGTTTTTAAATTTACCGGGACACATTTGAAGTATTGAAACTGAGAAGAGTGCTGTCTATTCAGGTCAGATGTAGTGTCCCTTTTAAATGTACAACAAAAGGATTTAAATATTTAGGCAGTCATATCCAGAAGGATGCACATGCCATGTATAAAGCCAATTATGAACCCTAACTAAAGGAAATATATACTGATTTGCATAGATAGGCGGCTTTGCCGCTTTTGGTAGGTGGAAGGGTGCAGACAGTACGGATGAATATTTACCAAGACTGCTATACTACTTCCACATGTTTCCTATAATCATACCAAAAACTACCTGGAAACAATTGGAAAAAAGCCACCCATAAATCTGTCTGGGGAAATAGTTACCGAGAGTGAAACTGGCCCTGTTAAAGCAGCACAAACATAGGGGCGACCTGGGGTTACCAAACTATAAGTATTACTATTACATAGAAACATAGAATTTGATGGCAGATAAGGACCGCTTGGCCCACCCAGTTGTGCTGCACAGACCACTCCCGTACTGCAGTGGCTAATTGGGCAAAGGGAGATTGGATGGTTAGAGCTGGAGTCAGCGGGACTACCTTGTGCCTGGCAGGCATCTCTTTCTCTGTCTCGACTAACACCAGCTCTTTTCCAATCTATATACAACCCTTGGGTAAAACACACCTTGAAAATATGGGGTGTGATGCGACAACATTTAGGTGATACCAATGCCCCTAGCCCCTTACTTGGTCTTACAAACACTTCAGATGGGGCCTGCCCCTTCTCGGACATAGGGTTTAGACCACGGCCGGATTTACCTTTATGCAAATTACACCATGGTGTAGGGCCCCATGGTTCAGGAGGGCCCCCACAACACTGTATTTTTACTGTTTACTTGAACTTCCCTACCAGCCAGCTGCGGCACAGCTGCCAACCAGCCATATAACTTGCCACCTGTACTGTCCTGTGGCCGCCGGGGTCATTTGTCATTTATTTGTTTTCACATGCCACGGGATGGCAGGCATGTCGGCACCAATAAAAAGCAGCCCACCGTGGCCTCTCTGTCTCTCCAGGCAGCTCCGGCTCTGCCTCTCATCCACCCTGCGTGATCCCACCACAACCAACCATGTCTCATGGGGTCCTCCAGAGGAGTGGCTACTGGGGAGCGGCGGGAATCTGTGCGTACATGTACGTGGCAGCAGAGTGGGTGTGTTGTTGGCCGGGCAGCAGTGAGTCGACTAGGAGGACAAGTGGACAACTGTCAGTCGTGGTGTGGAGGGATTTTATTGATTGAAGAGAAAGCACCTAGTAAACTAGAGAGTGGGCCGGGGGTTGGGTTCACCCAGAGTTGTGGACTCATCACTCGAGTCGCCACCACTGTCCAGCCAGGCTTCTTAATCTTTTTTTGTCGGACTCATCCGAACGAGGGACGTCATGTGTCATGGTGCAGTGACTTGTGCTGCTGCTGTGTAGTCATGCTACTGCTGAGGGTGCCTGGGCCTCTCTGCGGCCCTCTGGTCCGTCCATTTACTCCTTTGAGGAGGAGTCCCACATAGGTCAGTCAGGCCAAGAAGAAGGCAAGACCAGCCACCACACCAGGAGGTAATAACAAACAGGTATGTGTTGTAAATCCGTTGCTTTCTTTTCTGTTGCACTTGCACCAGTTAGAGGGTTATGGGGATCTTTGGCCTTGGGGGGAGTCAAGTCGGGAGAGACCAAACCTGAAAACAGACCGTTCCTATCCTGACCTCAGTTGTGTGACACTGTTGGACCAGCTCCTGAGACAAGAGAGACAGTACAAACTGTACAAATATGTGGGTGCTGCTCTGCTCAGTTGACCGTCACTTCAGTGAAGTGACGGAAGGGAAGGGGATCTTTTTTGGGAGTGTGGGGCTGGACTGGCGATGATGTCTTGCATTTAGGAGTGCAGACTAAGACAAGTGAGACTCAGAATTCCACTCACTCAGCCGCTTTTTGGCATTAAAAAAAATAAATAAAAATTACTCCGCACATATGGCAATAGTGCTCAAGTCAAGCCTGGGCTACAAAAAGACAGTACAGTGATGGGTAACTGTAGTCTGTAACTCTGGCAAGTCTAAATGTTCAGCAATATGGAGGGGATGTCCTCTCAAGGGGTGTTTATTTTCCAGCAATTAGGCCTGTGAAGACAAGTAGATATAAAGCTACCAAAAGTCCCTATTTTCCCAGGACAGTCCCTATTTTAGGCAGCATGTCCCAGTGTCCCCACAGGTTTTGCAAAATGTCACTTTTATCCCTTTTTTTGCTTACTTGTCCCAGTTTTGTCCCTTTTTTTTTTTGCTGACTGCTAATCTGTGAGTGACAGCTATTTCAGCACCACTGTGGTGGTGCTCTGGCTGGACAGCAGATTGTAACTTCAACCCCTATGCTTGTGTTGCACTGCAAGCATGTCAGTGGGAGCACAGTAAAGCATGTTCCTTCCTGTTAGATTAAACTGGGTATTGGTGCAAACAAGCACATGTGGATGTCTGCCTGCCAGCAGCTGAGAGGGACTCCAGACAGAGAAGAGACTGGCAGCAGGGAACTAAGGTATCCGAACCTGATCAGCTGTAGGGAAGTGTGTGAAAGCAATATAGTGTAGTGGTGGGAGTCACTGAAGTGAAGTTTGCTCAGCAAATGAGGTGAATGTAAACAAGTTGGATGGGACTGTCAGGAAGAGCAATACATGCAGCTCGAAAGTCTGATTAAAATTTAATGCAGGTTTGCTTCTAATGAACTTTCTGTACATCATGATTTGGAACTTGCTGCAGCAGAATGATGTATTGTTTTAATCTGGATGTTTGCTACTGGTGTAACTGTGGGTCGGCATGGCCAGAGCAAGCAGCAAAATATAATTGTGTGCAGCGTTGTCTGCGGCGGTGCCTGTGGGAGTGATATGGTGGGGGGGTCATGGTCAGGATGGACCGTCCCAGTTTTAGGTCTCGGAAAGTTGGTAGCTTTAAGTAGATGATGTTTCTTTCCTGTTTCATCCTACACTTTTTGGTTTCATGGTACACTTCAGGAACATGGAGAAGTGGCATAAGATAAATGAAATTATGTGACCTGACCTCCTGTGTAAAAAATGTCTTTAAAATGTCATGTAGCCTTACAGGATGAAGGAAAGACTGATTTTAACCACTTGGCTGGGGTTTGGGGACATTCTAGTCCATCAGAAGCTGAAGTACTCTACACACCTTACTCTAATGTGCCGCAGAACAGTGGGATGTTGGCATTTAGGGGCCCCCCCGGGCCACAAAATATGACTTGGAGTAGGGCCCCCACATCCATTAATCTGGGCCTGGTTTAGAGACTGGGAAGACAAAGGAATTCCCTCCCTAAAACATTTACTTAGTCCGGACATGACCACCCTTAAATCCTTTCCACAGCTTCAGGAGAAGTTTGGCTTAGGCAGAGGTGAATTCTTCAGCTATTTACAAATGCAGCATTTCCTTTTTGCAGCCAGGGATCAAGGACCACATGTTGTGACCCCTGACGCGTCTAGAAGAGTTTATAAGCTCTACCAGAAGTAGGTGTAATCCTGAAGTCAGTTGCAGGTTTTTCAGCC
The DNA here is from genome assembly GCA_016271365.2 of Neoceratodus forsteri. NCBI lineage: Eukaryota > Metazoa > Chordata > Ceratodontiformes > Ceratodontidae > Neoceratodus > Neoceratodus forsteri. The sequence continues at coordinate 768,866,059 of CM057451.1, forward strand.
CTACTGTACAACTTGGAGGTTTGGCAGTCATTGGACACAAGGGCAGTCTGGGAGATTGAAAGTGGGGAGGTCATCGATGATCTCACATGGGAGAGAGCAGTTAGGGTGACCCAGAAAACAGCCTCCCCCAATATAGGGATTTTAAATGGAAAACCCTGATCTTTTTTTTTTTTTTTCTTACACCTTCACACACTGAACATCATACACATAATTGGTCAGACAGATGCTGGAGGGGATGTGGTCAGGAGGGCACACCATATCATATTTTTTGGGCATGCTCCAATTAACCCAATTCTTCCGCTTGACAACCCAGAATCTTTCAAAACGTATTCCTAGGCATATATATGCATAAAGATATATGCAAGTCAGAAGCATATTCTTACAGGGTAATTATTGCTGTAGCTGTTAAGTCAATCACTTCAAAATGGCTCAATCCTATGTCACCTACACTAGGAAATGTGATTAATAGATTGAAAGATGTTAGGCGAATGGAATTTTTTTTTTTGTCTGGTTCCCCCTATCCTTGGACCTGCTCCATCCATAGCCCCCATGCTGGCTCCCCGGGCAGGGTCACTGGGGCGCTTCCAACAGACACTGTTGGCAAGCCCCAGCTTACTCCCCAGGTCGAGGCCATGGGAGTCACCCCTTCCCGGGTGGACGGTGGGGCAGAGCAGGTCGTCCTGCTGGGGGCCAGATTTTTTCCATGCTTGCTCCCTGGGGGGCGGGGACGTGCAGTGATGTCCAGTGTCCACTCTGCCCCCTTAATGTGACGGCGCTGGTCCCCCCAGCCTCTGCCAGCGGTCCATAATGTGGTGGACACTCTTCCCCTCCCTCCTCCCGGAGAAGGTGAGCAGTCCCCAGGATGCTCCATCCTTCTCCCCTGGCTGGCCCTCTGACTCCCGGGTCCATTCCTGAACCCAGGCCGTCAGCCACTCTAAACTTTCAGGAATAGCTTTTTAAAACTCGATGGAGGCCTCTGCATGGAATTATGGGAATTTCAGACTTTTAATTACCAAATGGACTGTTTTTATCCACTATATTTTTGTAGCTACTGATGCCCAGATAAATATAACTGACTGTCATAATGCCTTTTTTTAATGACTGCTTATGTATGTACTCAGCGTAGTGTGGTTGTATTTGTGGAAAACGTGAATAAAAAGAAAAAAAAATAGGAAAACTGCTTACCACATTATTTTTGATCTTCATGTTTATCTCCTTCATGGAGCCATACTGAACCGGCCTGCCATCAGCAGTGCTCAAAAGTACTTTATCTGACTGCTCTCATCTGTCAGAGTACAGAGTTCGAGCAGTTAACTGTTTGCTTTGTTTTCCCTTCCAGCAAAGGAATGGGGTAAACTATATTTCTTATTAATTCGGTCCCTCTTATTGAGCCTTCTTAGGGTCATCATTTATCCTCTTTCTGTTTCAAAAGTTTTCAACACAGGGAGGAATAATTTACCATTTTTTTTTTTCCAGTTGTTGCTTCCTGCCTAGAATATTTGCTAGTCGTGTCTTTTTTTTTCTTTTCCGTATTTTACCTTTTTCTTTCTTTGTGGTTTATTCCTTTATCTCTGTGTGAAAACAATGGACTGAGGTGGTTGAGGCTGGTGACGTTATTAATGGTGCTGACTTGAGGGAAGCACCATACATTGGTGCTTTATGTCAGCGCTACTAACCCCAAATGTTCTGGTTCCTGCATGATCCTTGTTCCTCCATGCTAAATCAAAGGATGTGGCTTAATGGAGGAGATACTCAAGAACATCGAGAGTCACTGGTAATTAACGTACCTTTCTTTTTCCAGTTTTTCTGAAGATGAGCCCAACACTGATGTGCTTGCACCCAGCCACTGGTGGTGTTGCTTCCCATGTGGTCCTTTCCAAACTGAGGCTGAAGTGCCAGTATATAATGTGTCCAGGTGTCACGAGCCTACTCCTGGGAGTCAGGCCCACTGAGCTCACAGTGCCCACCTTTAAGTGCAATCCGTGACAGGTGGACGAGATACCCTCCTCGTGCTTTTAGAATGCTCGCCGAGATCACAACTGCACCTCTGTCACGAGGATCCACGGCATCCCTCTAACTCTTGATAAGGGCACAATGCCAGTTTTGAGTCTTGTGGCCAAATGTAAACCCTTCCTTGGCTATTACACAAAGGATGAAGACCCAGGTGTCACACTCTTCGAAGTAGCAGTGTAGCCCTGATTTGGCCTTCTCCCTACAGGACATGCAACAGTGTGGTTCAAAATCTTTGTAGATTCGTCCTGAGACTTTAGTATTCTCCCTGTCCTTCCAGATCCCTTACAGACCCTCTTTCTCAGTTTGGTTGCTGTTAGTGAGACCCCTTTTGGCAATAACAGTTTTCACAGATTATTAATACTGTTTTTGCAGTTCACACACAAATAGAGAAAGTCTTACTCAGGCAGAATGTCTTTAGACAAGCTAAAGTTTTTACTAAAATACTTAAATGCAGTTACAACTAAAGGAGAACATATACTAATTTAGGTTACAGTATAAGAAACAAATGGAAAAATATACAGAAAAACACACTAAAACATGTTAGCTAAGTCTACCTTAGGTATGAGATTTCAAAGTCCAGAAAATAGCTGGTTTTGCAAAATGTTTCAGTCTTTCTGCAGCAGCCTTTGGTTCTTAGGCAGTCTCTGTGCTGGCAGCTATTCTCTTGTTGTCAGGAGAGAGAGTCCAAACAGAAAAGTGTGTCCAAAAGCACTGAGCTGAGGGTTTAAATACCCTTCTGTAATCTTTCAGTGTCATCAGTTCCAAGTTCAGAGCAACTACTTCGTTTCACCAGGAGATGTCTTTTAGGCCAAAAGATGGCATTGTTGCGCTTTCCAAAATTTCCAAGCATATTAAGAATCAGATTCAGAGACCTATAATTAACATGGGTATGTCATTTCAGAGTTAAGCCCTTTGAAGTCTCCTGTAGACCATTGGCACCCGTAAGATAAAATTTACACAGGTTCTCTAGGAAGCATGTTCTTCTCCTGTTACCTCCTAAAATGTAGCATATTATAACAGCTTCCTTAGATCAAAGCATTCTGCTGCTGAGTGCATGGTTTTATGACATACAAATGGATTTTGGCTTATCTCTGTTAAAAACAAAAAAAACTGACAATGCAATTTCAGTTCCTGGCAAACAGCTGCCTTCAGGTCAAAAGAAGGTCAAGCCCTTTTTAAAAAAAATCCAGTCTTTCCCTATGTGCCTTTGTGCTGACACCGGCATGTACATAGAATTACAATAAAAAAACATATATACAACTTAATATCTACAAATAAGGGCTAGCAGCCGGGTAGCTCGCCACACCAAGCACCTCCTGGGGCTACTGCAGGGGTCACTGCCTCTCCTCCCTGAGAATGAGAAGTGCTGACTCATATAGCACTTCCACCCACGGCCACCAGAGTATGGTGATCTGGGCTAACCCCAGTCCGCTCAGTGTCAGAATGCACTGTCTCTGGGCAGTGTGGTGACTGTGTCCTGTTCTGTTTTATTGACATTGTGTTTATTGGGACCATAGTGCTATAGAATCATAGCTTCCACCTTGGTATACAGTAGGAAAGGGCAGAAAGAACTTTGGTTTTACCTCTTTTCTGAAGGATGGCAGGTACTGGTAGGACAAGACCCCTATGTTCTGTAGTGCAGTGTTGGTGCCGGACTTGACCCCACAACCCATAGACCCAAAGGTGAGTGTGCTACAGTGCCAGCTGAGCTATGTTGAAACTTAACCACAAAAAAACTGAGACCTGGTGTTCTGCGGGAAGGGAGTGGTGCCAAAACGAAATCGGTGCTCTTTTGATGGGATAGTCTGGTAAGCGTGCATGAAAAATTTAAGGAGCAACAGAACTGAATTTGTTTTCTGTGGCCTTGATGTCATAAAACCTAGGAGGAAAAAAAACTATGTGGACAATCAAAATATTATCTCAAATGACGATTGGCATTTCAAGCATATTTTCAGCAGTATATACACTGAATGTAGGACCAGCTCCTGAGAGTGATTACTGCTTTTGTGTCTCATAATAGCTAGGAACCGGGGGCTGGCACAATAGCATTTGTGTAGAGCTTGAAAATGACAGTTTCTTTTCAGTGTGCTACCATTTATACAGTCCTACTAATGAGTCATTTTAATATTTAATGGTATGCCCTTCAGTTAATTACATTTATAGACAAGCTGCGCAAAGGAATGTGTAGATGCAATGTTTTAGGGTAGAATTGTTCATGTAGTTTGTTTTGCAGTGTAGCATTCCATATAAGCAGCTAGATCGTGGGCAGGGCAGTTTTTTCATCAGTTTTAGTGTCTTTATCTGCCTGACTTGCTGCTTTCTTCTTTTTGAACCCACCTCCCCCATCTGACCATGTACCGGTCTCTTTGCTAAATCATCCATTCTGCCCTGTGCCAGTTTTCCTGCTTGTCTGCACATACCTGTTTGGCTATCTGTTCATCTCACTTAGTCATCCCGTCTCTGCATGTTTTATTATCTATTCATTCCTGTCTGCCTGTCTCTGTCCATCAGTCTGCTTATCGGGTTCCTGAAATCCTCTCTCTGTGCGCTACTGCAGTATCTTACTGTCCAGTTCAGAAGCTATAGAGCTTTTGGTAACCTCTACATTTAGAATTCCGAAGCATAGAGGAGCATGTGCATATACTGTGGGGCACCGAGGAGCATGGGCACGTGCCAAAGTCAGTACAGCTAGTGTTCGCCATTTTGCAGATGGCACAGTTCTCTACGTTGCTAGGCCTACCCTTGAGCTTGCGTGTATAGAGCTGCAGCAGGAGTTCATCCTGCTGCAACAAAACCTCTTACTCATACCGGGCTCCCCCTTTGGCTCAACAACCTCTGAACAGAACTTGCCACCATACCAAGATTGGGCCCTTTCAAAATCCAATTACGACAACATCTGCTGAAGAATAGTTGCTGTGACTGCGCCAGATAAAGGCGCTCAGTTCTCCTGATTCTGACCTGTTCTCCCCCAAGAGACATGCCACTCTTCACTCACCTCCTTCTAGGGTTCTATTCCCTCCTGGACTTCCCTCTACCCCTCACTAAAGCCCCTGTTCCCCCTCCACCCCTTCTTTTCGCCCTGGCTCTCGCTTCGCCCCCACTTTGCTTACCTTGTCTCCCTCCTCTTGGTCTGACAAAGCCACCTTAGGCTGCTCCTGTGTGGTGGTAGTTGTGTTTAAAAAAAAAAACTTTTTCTGAATCACACTGTAGCTGAATGCTTAAATCTTTTTTGTGTATAATCTGTTTAGCTAGATACTCTTGTTACACTCCCACTGTATGTTTTCCCCACCCTTAACGACATAGAACCTTTGTAAATGAGCTGTTTCCTGCTCAAAGGTATTGTAATCCAAGATTGAAATAAATAAATAAAACTAAAGTTGTTGCTCAATGCTAAAAAAAACAAGATTCTGTTCATATCTCCTCAAGTCCAACCTATCAGTACCTCTCCCACCAATACTAAACTCCAGATCAAGACCCTCCTGGAGGAACCACTAGAAGTAGTAGAGAAATTCAAATATCTGGGTTTTTGGCTCTATTGCAGACTGTCATTCTCTACACACATAGAAGAACTCTCCAAGAAGCTACACCAAAGGCTAAGCCTCTTCTTCAGAATTAGGCATCTGCTTAACTACGAGGCCAAAAAAAGACTGGTACAGACCACATCTCCCCCCCCACCTCCCTCGTCGACTACACTGATTTACTTTATAGGCACTGTTCCACCACTGCTCTAACTAAGCTGGACACTGTGTACCACAGAGCATTAAAATCTAGCACTGGAGCTCTGTTCAATACCACTGCTCCCTCTATGCACGGCTAGGTTGGACTTCTCTTAGCACTAGAAGATTAAAAAATGCCTCCGTCTGGGTCTACAGAGCCATTACTAACAAGCTGCCCTCCTACATCACTGACCTTCTTAAACTTGCGTCTGGAATTTACCCGCTCAGAAGATACTCATATATTTTACTATAGATATACCCAGTATATGTGCTCGCTATGGCAACTCATCCCTAAGCCATGCTCTCCTGACGCTCTGGAACAATCTGCAAAGATCTCTAAAACTCTCACAGATTGTAGGGATGAACACCTTCAAAACCACAATCACTGAAGGAAAATTGCAACTGCTAGGCCTAGCCAGCATATTAATTATGACAAGATCTTTTGCTGTGACAATCAGCACTTATTTGCTGTCCCTTAGCAGTTGTAGACACCACTCTTGTTGTCTCCACCAACTATGTCCTCATTCCCACCATCCCCATGAGCTTCCCTCCCTATACCATACCAGCAGTTGTCCACTTTGATGTTTTACATAGTGACTCTCTCAACCCTAATGGACTATCCCAATTATACATGCCCTGTTCCCTTAGCAGCTTTAATAATCTACCAGCATCGCACCTGTCCTGCTTAATCCCTGATTTCCCTTATTATATCTAAAACCCTCCTGAACATCACTTCTTTACCCAGGTTCCTAATCGCCTTCGAACCTCATTTCCCAACCCTTCATCTTGTTCTCACGAACTGCCCGCCCGATCACAGGGCGACTGGCCTTTCCTACTAACTCTGTTGTTTCCTTACTGTGAACCAAGACTTAAGATGCCAGCCTTATCAAATGTATAAGCACTCTGTTTTTGTTTTCTCTATGTAAATATTAGAATTGTGATGTTAGTCTTTATTCAAAAGTGCAGCTATTCATGTATTGAAACAAACCAGAGGTCTGCACTGGGACCAAGGGTGGTGCTTGGATAAAACAAAGAATTGAAAGGAAACAAAATCCGGCACTCCCCCAAACCACCAAATAAATGGCTGCTCGATCAATATAAAGGTGCTTCAGTTGATTAGTTTGCAAAATATCACAGAAAAAAGCTCCAGACGCATTTCGGAACACCACAGGTTCCTTTCTCGGTGGATGACAAAATTAAAATAAGGTGCCTTTTTATGGTAAAGCCACATGATGTAGTAGTGGCGTCATCAAGAGCAGACCATCGGTAACTAATTACAAACGCTAAGTGAATAAAAAACACTCTTAGTGACTTCAAGCAAATATAAACACTTATTTCATAAATACCAAATACCATAAAAAAGTTAAAAACATTTTACAATATTTTATTTAATAAAAAAGACAACATTTCATGTCTTGGAGTCTGGTTGCATGATCTCTCACTAGACTGTTCTTTAGAATTCTTCCAACAAAGCCTGAAAAACAAAAGACCAAATAATCTGTCTCCAAATGATTACTAATCTATAGCAGAAGTTCCTATTGATAAAGACAAATCAGAATATGATCATAAGTTTTCTGCAATAATTTCTGATCTGTAACAGAATATCTTACTTCGAGAGGGTTCCTTCAGTAGGTTATTGCATATAGGACTGGTGCAACCTGGCATCAGGCGGCACGGCAGACTTTTCTAGCAATCCGACGGAGAACCGCCACAGTATGTCACATGACCGATGTCAACATGGCGTATAGTGGCGGTCCCCACCTCAGTTCTTTCCTGCCGTCACCTCATGTCAGTCGCATAGCAGACTTCCGGTAGCGATCATTGTTAGTTCTTGCATCGGATTTTTTCCTTCGCCATTCCTTTCAAACTTTTTGCTTATGTCTTCACCCAAGAAGAAGTGCTTGTCCCGCGGCACACAAATGCCTCATAAGGATGGTCATCTGAAGTGCGTGATGTGTCTGGGCCCAGACCACCCTATCTTATCCTGCTCGGAGTGCCAAACTTTCAATCAGGCCACCAAAAAGCAGAGACAACAGGCTTTGGAGGCCTACCTTTTAAAAGTCCACCTTGCTTCTCTTGAAAAGCAAATGGACTGGATCCGCGAGTCCTCTTCAGAAAAATCTCCTCCCTCCAAGAAACACGAGGAGAAATCTTGCGAGTGGGAGCGCTCCGCGAAGGCCCAGCCTGAGGCCTCGAGGCCCTCGATGAGCAAGGCCGCCTTACAGCCACCTAAGAAGAGTTTGGACGGTAAGTCTGATAAAACTTCCGCGGGTCAGTCATCCATTGGCTCTTCCGATGGCCACACCACCACGGCCACAAAGTCGGCCTCTGGGGACCACTCGGGCGCCAGTAAGTCAGCTCCCCAGGCCTCTGGAACCCACCCGGCTACAGCCGATAAGTCGGCCCTGGGCTCCTCCCTCGCCCAGCTCCGTTTGGTAAGACTCCCGTCTCTAACTGCCGCTCAGGTGTGGTTCTCCCATCGGGGCCTAACAGCGCCACCCCAGTGCCTGGCAAAACCAGGGGGAGACTGCCCCTCTCCCCTCTTCTTCCCCACCAGTACCCTCCCCTTCTCGGGCGGGTACCTCAGGCGAGGAAGTGTTGGACCCCTCGGCGTCAAAGACTATTCCTCAGGCTCTGTTCTGCACTCCTGATGGGGTCAGGGAAGAGGCTCCTCCGCAGTCGCCTGGTCAGATGGTGAGTGCCCTTCCGCCATCGGTGGGATCCCTCTCAGATCCGGCGAATATCCCGGTTCTGATCCCACCGTCGGATCCGGCGACTCCCAACCCGATGCCAGAACCTCTGACAACTATTCCTCAGCCTGGGCCCAGTGGTCTGCCCCAGCCTTTGGCTCTGGCGCCAGACATGGTCCCTCCGTCAGGTCCCCTTCGTCCTGCCCCGATGCTGGCCCCTTCGACGCCGGATCCCCTTCTGGCGCCAGACTGGGTGGTACCAGTCCCGATGTCGGTACCCCCTGATGTTGGCTATCCCGATGCCGGATCCACCACTGATTTATACAACGGCGGGTCTGACGTGGGCCCCCCTCTGTCAGACCCCCTGATGACAGGGATTTTTTCTAAACCCCGAACTGTTCCTCATTACCCTCCGGGGTATCCTGGGGACCACTAACCAGCTGGTCCTCCTCCTGACTGGAGTTCCATGGGACAGTATTACCCTGGGTACAATTCCTACCAGGGTTACCACTTCCAGGGTTATCAAGGGTATCATTATCCCCCCTTCCACCGGTACTCCCACCACCCCTCCCCCCCAGCCTCAACCTCCTCCCTCCACTGCCTCCAGCTACGCCGGACTTCAAGACATTAATCCAGTCTTGGTGCCGGGGGGGGTGCGTCCGGAGTTGGTTTCAGATCTGGAGAATAGGCTCCCATTCCCATGCTCTCCCAGATCTCTGTCCACGAGGAGCTCCTCTCCTTCCACGGTTTATGTCTCGGGGCGATATGTCAAACAGTCGTTCTTCCGGACATTTGTGGTCTCCCAGATGATGGGGAGGATGATGAAGATGAAGATGATGTTGATGAGGATGCTGACGAGTCGGCGGAGGATGTTTTGGAGGAACTCAAGGGTCCGAAGGGCAAGATTTCCCCCAAGTCTCCCCCCCCCCGGGATCCTGCCTTTTCGGACCTGTTGAGGTCCATGAAAGATTTTTTTCGACTGGGAGTCAGAGGATCAGGACCCCATGAGACAGAGACTAGCCGAACACCTGGACTTAGAGTCTCTGTCCCCGGTCCCGATTGCTCCTGGGATCGGACCTCACCAGGACCTTACCTTTACGGTCTGGCAGATACCTTATTCTCTCCTGGCTGTGCCTAAGAGGGTGGACAGAGTGTGCCGGGCATTGAAGGAAGCTCCCTTCCTCAAGATGCATCCCAAGGCAGACTCTCTTGTTATTTCAGCTGCTTATGATCGCTCGTCTGCACCCAAGCACATGAGCACCTGTCCTCCAGACAGAAAGTCGAGGCAGAAGGACCAGTTTGGCAGGAAGGTTTATGCTTTGGCGACATGTGCACTCCGGTCCCTTAACTATGTGGCCCACATGGTGTCATACCAAAAAGCTGCCTTAGCCAGGTTAGAGGCCAGAGTCCAAGCGATGGACCCCTCGAGCCTCAAGGAGGAACTTACCAAGGATCTTCTCCTCTCTTGCTTCTCCTGTAGGCATGCTTTGTGGGCTACATACGAGACTGTCGATTCTGTAGCACACGCCTCAGCGACTGCTGTTGCCTTAAGACGGCATCCCTGGCGGGACACCAAATATATTATTACTGCTCTCCAGGACAGAGGCTTCGCCCTCAGATCAGTGAGGTCCATGTACCGATCAGGCACTCAACAGCAGCAGCGGCCTTTTTAGAAAAGGATCTGGAGGCAGAGTAAGCAGGCCCCTTGCTCGACACCAGGGCAAACGCAAGGCCACGGGTTATGCCACTCCTCCTACCTCCAAAAACCAGAGGTGTTCAGGAGGCCTTCCCCCTGAACGTCCTGCCACTTCCTGACTCCCTATCCCCACTACCTCTGTCTCACGATGAGAAGCAGGTGGGGGTTCGCCTGCCATGCACAGGAATGGCAGGCAATAACCTTAGACACATGGGTTCTGCAGCTGGTGTCCGTCGGACACACTAGAGTTTCTGGAAATTCCCCCAGAATCGCTGCCAAAAAGGTCTTCCTACTCCAGGGGTCTGGCTCTTCTCATTTGGGAAGAAATTCAAAGCATTTTGCTCAAGAGCGTGTTCCCCTCTGGCAAAGGGGTAGGGGGTTTTACTCCCATTTTTTCCTGGTTCCAAAAAAGATGGGAGACTTGAGACCCGTTCTCGACTTAAGCAGTCTCAATCTGTACGTCGAGTACAAAAGTTCCGGATGCTAACGCTCCAGAACCTTCTTCCACTCCTTTTGGAGAATCATTGGTTGTGCGCTCTGGACATGCAGCATGCTTACCTGCACATCCCGATCTTCCCCAGCCACCGCTGATTCCTCCAGCTCGTTTTCCAGGGGGAGCACTTCCAATTTCAGGCCCTCCCCTTTGATCTATGCTCAGCACCTCGGGTGTTTACCAAGTGCCTGGCGGTGGCGGCGGCCTTTTTGCGCCACCAGAGTATTGCGGTTTTCCCTTACCTGGACAATTGGCTGATCTCAGGCCATTCCAGGGACTCCTTACTGGAGTCCTTTACTCTGGACCGCTTTGGTAAACTGGGAATTACTGTTAATATTCCCAAGTCATCCATGACCCCATCCCAGACACTACAGTTCATTGGGGCAGTTTTGGATACGGTCCAGTGCAGAGCCTTCCTTCCTCCAGACAGGATGGAGACCTTGGTCCGTCAGGCTTCTTTGGTGGCTTCATCCAGGACCATCCCAGCCCGGGAGGTCCTCCTCCTTCTTGGCCTGATGGCAGCCTCCATCACAACCATTCCCCTGGCGAGGTTCCACATGAGTCATTCAGTGGTCCTTGCGGGTGCAGTGGGACCAGCTCCTGGATGACCTAGACCATCTGGTCCTAGTCTCCTTAGCAGTTCAGAAACAATTGCTGTGGTGGAGGGACCCCTACAACCTTTCCTTGGGTCTTCCTTTCAGGAGCCCGGCTCCCTCGGCATCCCTAACTACAGGTGCATCGAACATGGGATGGGGATCACATCTATGGAAGCACCAAGCTGAAGGACTTTGGTCCAGCTTGGAAGCATCATTACACATCAACATTCTGGAGATGAGGGCAGTCGCGTTCGTCTTCCAGACCCTCTTTCCCAAGGGATCACTGCTGCTCCAAATGGACAATATGTCGGTAGTTTGGAACCTCAACAAACGAGGAACTCGCTTGTACCCCCCGTGCAGGGTGACGATGCGGGTGTGGAACTGGGCGGTCCAGCATGATCTGACCCTAGTGGCCGTGCATGTTCCAGACATTCAAAATGTCCTGGCGGACAGTTTCAGCAGGTCTCTGACCCTAACTCATGAATGGGAATTAAATCATTAAGTGGCAGAATCTCTCTTGCTAGGATGGGGTCGCCAGAAATCGACTTTTTAACCTCCCAATACAGTGCAAAACTTCCCAGTTTTTGCTCGCTCGTTCCAGGGCATGGTGCTTTCTGGCATGACGTGTTGTCTCTCTCCTGGACAGGGAAACTTCTGTACGCCTTCCCTCCGTTTCCCGCTCTCCAAAGGGTCCTTCTCGAGCTTCAGGTAGAAAAGGCAAGGATGATCCTCATCGCCCCTCTCTGGCCGAGACAAATTTGGCTCCTGCTACTACAACAACTAATGAGGGAACCACCGGTTCTACTTTCAGTGACTCACAATCTCTTGACTCAGGATCAAAGTCGCCTTGTCCATCCGGGGCCCAGGACTCTGCATATTCATGCGTGGCTCCTACAGACATAGCAATTTCTTGCTTTGGAATCTCCTCACGATTAGCTCAGGTTCTCTTAGAGACTAGAAAACCCTCTACTCGTTCCACTTATGCCATGAAGTGGAAATGTTTTTCCATCTGGGCGACTTCCAAGAATTGGAACCCCTTTTCTTGTTCTGCCCCACAAATCATGGAATACCTCCTTCATCTGTCAGGCTCGGGTCTGTCATATTCTTCCTTGAAGATGCACCTTTCGGCAATTTCAGCATACCACGAGCTGGTGGATGGTAAACCCGTGGCTCAGCTGGAGGTCTCAAAAACCTTTCTGAAAGGGATCCTCCATCTGAAACCCCCCCATCCGCAGCCCACCTTGGGATTTGAACTTTGTGTTGGAGAAACTCACTCTCCCCATTTGAACCAGCGATGAGCTGTGATTTACACTTCCTTTCCTGGAAGACATTATTTTTAGTTGCCATTATGTCAGCTCGAAGGATTTCGGAGCTTCACTCTCTGGTTTGTAAAGAGCCTTATCTTATTTTTCACAAGGACCGAGTGGTCCTCAGAACAAACCCTAAGTTTTTACCCAAGGTGGTGTCTAAAGCCACACTGAACCAATAAGTAGAGCTTCCAGTTTACTTTCCGTCCCCTACGAACAGAGGTGAGGCACTCCTGCACACCATGGACGTCCACCGGATCCTTCGGTGCTACACACACCGAACAAAGGATTTCCGTAGCTGCGATCAGCTTTTTCTTTCCATTGCACCCAGGTCGAAGGGCAAAGCGTTTTGGAAGCAGTGCCTTTCCAAGTGGTTAGGCAACTGTATTCGGTATTGTTACCAAAAGTATGAAAAACCTCTGCGTGGTCCCATCAGAGGTCATTCTACTAGGGGCATGGCCGCTTCCGCTGCTTTTTTGTGGAACGTCTCTGCGGCTGGTATGTGCGCCGCAGTCATTTGGAGTTCTGTCCACATCTTTACTAAACACTACAGTCTAGACCTTGCTTCTAGGTGGAGAGCAGGCTTCAGCTTAGCTGTCTTGCAGGGCCTTCTGTCCTAGGCTGGGTCCATTCTTGTTTCCAGTTCTGTTGGAGTTATTTTCTACTCCTCCCTTGTTTCTCTCGGTCTCTCTTTGGAAGGACTGCTTGGGACTCAGTCTTACCGTCAGTCACTGCCCATGGACACAGCACCCTGTATGCTGATGACCTCGTCATCTTGGCCAGTTCCCAGGACATCTCCACAATAAACTCTCAACTAAATTCTGACTTCAAGCGCATCCAAACCTGGCTAGGGGACCACAGGCTTACCCTCAATCTCAAGAAAACCCAAGCCATGCTTTTTGGTTCCTCGAACAAAATAAAATCCAGCCCTGGTCCCTTACAAATCTGTGGGGCCGATGGCTCTCCCCTGCAGACGGTAGCCACTGTCAAGTATCTGGGCGTCACCCTGGACCCGCAGCTGGATCTCACCCTACACATTCGGGACGTTTGTAAGGCTACTAATGGTAAGCTTGGCCTAGCCTGTAGAGCCAAAAACTGCCTGACCCTGGCTGCTCGTATGGCCCTAGCCAGGGGGATCCTCCTCCCTACACTCTGCTACAGTCTTGTAACCTTTGCCCCAGTACCTAAATCCAGCCTCTTGAAATGGGACACGGCCTACAACAATATCTGTCGCTTTGCGCTCTCCGTCCCTCCTCTCATGCACTGCTGTGATCTCTACATGCGTCTGGAGTGGCTCCCTCCGGAGAAGCACCGCACCTTCGTACTCGGAAACTTCATTGACAACATTATCAGATCGGCAACCCCTTCTGCCCTCGCCCTTCCCCTCAAACTCAGCACCCCATCCTACCCCCTAAGATCTAGGGCGTCGCTGGATAGCTTGGTTCCTAGAACCCGCACCCTTGCGGGTGATCGGGTCTTCACCACCTATGCTCCTAAAATGTGGAACTCGCTCCCTGCCCTAACTCCGTCTCCTCCTCCCATCCCAGCTTTAAAGCCTCCCTTTGGAACTTCTTGAAATCATCCTCCATATGTCCCTGCACCTCGTAGCACACTAGCGGGGTCCCACTTTCTCCCCCCAGGCGGGTATGGTGGGGGCTTCAGCGCTAATTGCACTTATCCTCCTGTAATTGGTCGAGTAACTAGTACTTGACTACCTGCCTAGTGCACCCTCCCCCTGCTGGTACTTATTTTTAGTCCTGTTTGCACTGGTCGAACCTGTTATGTATTCTGCTGTTCGCTACCTAATCCATCCTGTATGTACCTTTCTGTATTGATCATGTGCCAAATTGTCTCAATTGCTGTTAGCTACCTATTCAATCCCTGTTATTTTTCTGTATGTTTAATTTGACTCCTTTACTGGTCTTGTACACATCTACCTTGTAACCCTCCCGGGTCGCACCCGAAAATAGGCACTTGGCTGTCTAGTGTGCTTACCCGCTTAACAGAAGCAAATAAATAAATATATGTAATGACCTACTGAAGGAACCCTCTCAAAGAAAGATAGTACAGTTACGTAGGAACTTACCATAACAGTAGATCTTCGAGAGAGGTTCCTTCAGTAGGTCATATTTTTCCTTCCTCTCTTTTTATTTCTTACTCAGGGACTCCAAATCCTGTTTACTCCTGCTGTCAGGCCTCTTTGTGGCTCCGGCAGGAGAATTGGAGGGCGGGCATGGGGACCGCCCACTATATACGGCCACGTGACATCAGGTGGGCGGTCCCTCATCAGGGATTGCTAGAAAAGTCTGCCGTCCGGCCCGACGCCAGTCCTATATGTAATGACCTACTGAAGGAACCTCTCTCGAAGATCCACTGTTATGGTAAGTTCCTACATAACTGTACTTTCTTATAAGTGAGAGCAAATAAAAGCAACATGAACAATCATACAAGCTTCTACTGAGGGGGGAAAAACTTTTACAATTTCTTCGTAAAGGGCGCTAAATCAAACCTGTCATTAACGCCTGGTTATTTATAGGCCCCTAATGTGAAAATACAGTAGTCTTCTCTCTCTAGAATGTGATTATTATGGTCACCACCCCTTGGGTGTTGAAAAACTTTCTGAATACCGCTGAAAGAGAAAACATGTTTCATGTTAGTGCTATTCTGTAACTTCTGTTACAGATCAGAAATTATTGCAGAAAACTTATGATCATATTCTGATTTGTCTTTATCAATAGGAATTTCTACTATAGATTAGTAATCATTTGGAGACAGATTATTTATTTGGTCTTTGGTTTTTTAGGCTTTGTTGGAACAATTCTAAAGAACAGTCTAATGAGAGATCATGCAACCAGACTCCAAGACATGACATTTTGTCGTCTTTATTAAATAAAATGATGTAAAAATGTTTTTAACCTTTTTATGGTATCTGGTATTTGTGAAATAAGTGTTTGTATTTGCTTGAAGTCACCGTGAGTGTTTTTTATTCACTTACCATTTGTAATTAGATATGGATGGTCTGTTCTTGATGATGTCACTACTGCAGCATGTGGCTTTGCTGTAAAAAGACACCTTATTTTAATTTTGTCATCCACCGAGAAAGGAATCTGTGGTGTTCCGAAATGCGTCTGGAGCCTTTTTTCTGTGATATTTTGTACATTAATAACTGAAGCACCTTTATATTGATTGATCAGCTGTTTATTTGGTGGTTTGGGGGAGTGCCGGATTTTTACTTTTTTTATTCCTGTATTGCTTAAACACTGTTAAAATATATTGTCCTTGTATGGAATACTGTCTCTGTAGTATCATGTATGTTGCGACCTCCCAGCTCCATCTAGTAAATGAGCCTGCTCGATGGTGTCCTTACCTGGTGTAAAAAAAAAAAAAAAAAAAAAAACTGTGGAGCTCTGAGGAGCATGGACCTGTGCTGGATTTCAGAGGAGTGCAGGTATGTGCTAGGGGGCTCAGGGAAACCTGAATATGTGCTGTGGGGCTCTGAGGAGCGGGATGTGCACTCTGGTACAGAGAAGAGTGTGGGCATAGCTGTAATAAAAAAAAATAAATAAAAGAAGCTACACTTGTTCTGCCTCTATGCATATATCATTACAGTATATTATATCATCATATGCTATTCTATCATATCATATATTGTATCGGGTTCCCCGAAATAATTTATATATGGGGTGCTTCACCCTTGCATTACAAGCCCACATCCTTTTGCAGCACCCAGTGCTTCTCCTATATTTAGAGCAGAGCTGTGGTCCCCAATATTGCTACAGTTACAGCATTTGTGGGAACTCACAGAGGAGACCATTAAAGGAAATGTGGCCTAGGCCTTCGAAGGAATCTGCCAAAAGAAAACATTAAAAGGACTCTGAGAAAGAAATTGGGAGAAAAATGAAAACTCACAGAAGGGTACCATATGATCACACCTGTATTACCCTCATCCTTTCAAATTTTGTTTTAGGGGAAATACTGTTGTATTAATGTATAATTAGTGCTTGTTATTTATGAAAATAGTCCCCTTCAAAAATGCTGTTGTGCACATTCTAAGTTGCTGTGCATGCTCTGAAAAAATGAAAATTACGTACTTAGCGTAATTCTTGATCTTCTTGGACACAATCTCCACCACTCATTCACACTTATGGAAACTGCACTGGAGGTGCTAGGACCCCGCGGGAGTCAAAAATCTTCAGGAGGGCCGGCGCCAGGATAGGACCACGCATGCACGGCACCGCGAGGCTATCTCACACCTGTATAGGCTATCTCAGCGTCGACCCTCCAACCACTTCGGTACTTTTTTGACCGAGGAGGTGCAGCTTAACTAATGAAAATAAATAACTTACCAAAACCTCAGGCCTGGATGACCCATGCAAGAGGGGTCAGTTGAACAATGTCTTCACAGTTCGAACAACAAGACAGTAAAGACCAAGGAAACAAAAGCGAGTGAGCCCGGGGGATGGTGGGTGGGCATGTGAATGAGTGGTGGAAATTGCGTCCAAGAAGGTCAAGAATTACGATAAGTACGTAATTTCCATATCTTCCTGGACTCAAATCTCCACCACTCATTCACACTTATGGGAGAGTACCAAGCTAAAAGCAACCCACCCTGAGCAGAGCGGTCAGAGATACGGCTCACTCAGAACGGAAGTCCAAGGGACGGTCTCGCCCAAAAAGAAAGCTGTCTGGAGGACATCCAGAACATAGTGCTTTACAAAGGTATGCACAGAGCTTCAACTCACTATCTTGCAGAAGACTGCAAAGGACACATACGAATGTCCGCCAGGAAGCTGACACCACTCTGATAGAGTGGTGTGAACCCGGCCTTACGGTTTGGTCTGAGACAAGGATAGTAGTGTTGAAGACATGCTACTAAGCTAGCCAAAAACATCTCAGCCAAGAAGTTGATCTAGCTGAGGCATGCTGAAGCTACAAAAATTACTTGAAGTGTAGCTTTTTTGTTCTGTCAAAGAAAACTCGCAGAACCGGCCTAACATTCAGAGAGAGAAGGGAATGCACCTTTCCATTCTGGAGTTAAGGCAAAAACTCGATTAATGGTAAGAGCCAGAGGAAAGTCTACTGGTTCAAGTTAGACCAAAGTAGCAGATATGTACCCCCCACCACCAAGTATGGCTGACCTGCGAAAGACAGGTCAAAGAGGCACTTTAACACATTACTTGGTGAACACTGAAGGGTCCAGGTGGGATTTGTTCATCAAATGGAGAAGGGTCTCCATTTAGCCACTTAAGCCTTCCAGGTAAAAGGCCTATACGTGATTTAGAGGACATCTGTGAAGGTTTGGGAGAACCAGAGTCTACCCACTTCCATCCGAAGAGGAATCACTCTGCTCCAGTTTGCCTTCAACTTGAGCAGCACTCCCTGAACCAAGGGAAGAGGGGGGGAAAATGTACAGGAGAACTTGTCTACTGCAATAATGATCCTGAGAGAAGACACCAGGGTCTGGATTTCCAAAGCAGGATAGGGGCAGACTTGCATTAAGAGGGAATGCAGGAAGGACCAGACTAGGGGCTGCCCCAGTCATCGAAGCAACTGTACGACGACTGAAACTGGCATGGTGTGCTCAAGGCACCAGCCACCATGACCTTCCTGTAAGGGCATAGGAAAAATGCTCCACCTTGCTTGCTGACAAAAACATCGCAATTTTGTTATCTGCCCCAAAGGAATAACTCTGTGACAGAGGGCCTCCCTCACCCTGAGGAATTTAGAGGAGCTCCTAAGGGAAAGAGCTGCAGGGGAGGTGAAACTGACACCTTGCCTGAAAAGGAAAAAACCCTCCTGGGGAAGGGAGAGAAAGCTGAGGCAACTGCTTCCAAAGAGTCTGACCCAGAGCGACTGACAGAGAGTCAGTGTGCAGGAAGCGAAGGTTCGAATACCAAAAAATTCTTTCCTGAACAAGAACCTATTTGATCTATAAGGTTGAGAGAGGGAGAATGCCATCTGTTAGCTTGGAAGCAAGCAAGGAAGGAGGAACCTGTGTTCTGACTCACTGTGGAGTTGCTTCTGATGCTCCGAGACCTTGATCCAAGGAAAGCGAGTCTGACAGAAAAAAACACATTGAATTAAGAAAGAATCCCTCTTGGAAAAACCTGATGACCCATACCGCCACTGGATTGAACTTTCCCTAAAAGTAAAAGAAGTCAGGTGCCCTCCACCGTTGTGAAGAGACGGCCGCCTCAGGAGCTGGAGGCGGAACCTGGGTTGGATCCAGAAAGATGGTATCGGGTGCTTTTGACCTAGGCCCTCTGCTGAGATGATGTTTTTTTTTCTTTTAAAAACAATCAGTTAGTGCTTGACGAGGCTCTCAGGCCTCTACCTTGAAAAGAATACTTATTACAAGAATGACGATGATGTCCATCTGAGGGGCAGAAGGAGCCTGAGCGTCCATAACTAAAACTGAGGACCGAACCAATAATTACAACTGAGGAGATGTAAACACCTGTTGCCGATGGAAGCCACTGTAGGAGCAGTATCACGGGGGGCTATATACCCCTATCAAAGGAGCGGAAGAGTCCAGAAGGCTCTCGACCATTGAATTAGTGTGATCCAAAGGGGTACTTGTACTGACAACTGAAAGAAGTCCAGACGCAGAAGTCTTCGCTCCACAGAAGAAACCTGAGATGTTATGGTGGACCTCAGGTAGGTAGGTGGGCTCAGTAGGTAGCACACTCTCCTCTGAGGCCGGGAGATCAGAGGGCTGTGTGTTCAGTTCCCAAATCTGGCACTTGGGTTAATATCCCAGTACTGACACTGTAGTGCAGCATGAGAGGGGTGCTGCACTTCTGAAGTGCCGCCTTTCGGATGAGACGTTAAACCGAAGTCCCATCTGCCTGGATCGGTGGTAGTTCAGGTGGATGTTAAAGATCCCATGGCACTTATCGAAAAGAGTATGGTAATTTCCCCGGTGTCCTGGCCAAATTTCCCAGATTCACTAAAAATACCACCAACAGCTTAATCTGGTTCAAGATCAGTTGGCATTCATCTGTATCCCCTTCCCCGGGTCGTGCCTGAAAATAGGCAGGGTTTGTCTAGTGCACTTACCCGGTCAACAAAAACTAAAATAAAAAAAAATATATATCCCTGAGGAAAAACTGAAAAGATCTTCTATCACAGACTCTGGTGATAGAGAAGGCTTGCATTCAGGCTACTCGAATGAGTCATCCATTGTATCACCGATGAGTAGGATAGGGAGAGACTCATCCAGAACCACTTCTACCCCAGAAGAACCTCCAAGGGAGGACTAGGTCAGAATTGCCAGAGACTCCCCCACCTGGAATGGTGTTGAGCTCAACGCCACATCATGGAACCGGAAATAGTGCCACATGGATGCGGAATTCCGTCAGCAGAACAGCGTAGAAAAAAAGCTCCACCAACAGAAAACCACAGGAATTTAACAAGATCCTCTGCGGATCCCCGGCCGCAAGGCCCCCGCAGAAGTATTCTGCGGAACAGAGCTCCATGCCATGGAAAACCACTCTGCAACTTCTGTGAAGAAGAGATCTGCAGCACAGCACCCACCAGAACCACCCGTGGCACTGGCATAACCGTCGGCAGGGGTAGTCACCAAGCAGCATGGATGCCACCTGTGGCAGCCCACTGCACCGCATGCACCAGCGGCACTGTCCATGGCATCGTAGGGCACCAGCGACACTGTCCACAGCACCGAAGGCACCAACGGCACCGCCACCATAGATTCTGAAGAAAAAAGGGGGAAGAAAGAAAGTAGTACTCATGCCGGCTCCTGCATGGAAAAGGGAGAGGGCCGTAGGAACGAGGGGTCGGCACAATGACATTGGCACCACGCACATCCTGACCCAGTCAACCCGGCCCAGTGGCTCCGAGGCCCCGGAACCTGGCCCAGTGGTCAGGAAAATTGGACAGATGTCGAAGCCCTTGCTCCAACGGAGTGGCCCAGAGGTGAAACTGCTCACCGGGCCCCCATCGAGGTCAGAGATGGGATCCGATGTCGAAGAAGCGGCTGTTAAGAGCGGGGCCAGAGGGGAACCCACCAAAGTCGGTTCAGGCCTACCGCCCTCCACCACCGACAATCTCCGTGCAGATGTACCAAAGGGTAACCTCGAGTGGGACTGATTCGAAGAGCTAGAGGTCAAGCGGAGCCGGATCCCTGGAACCGCCAATTTTGTGCTTCGGTGGACTGTCCCCACCCCCGAGCACAGGACTGTCCATGGTCAGACCCCCCGTTCCGTAGAGGGCGTATGGACCAGATAATAGCCCTCTGCCATCACAACTTTCAAAGTCTTCCTACCGCTACAGTCTAAGGTAGACTCTGTTGATGGCGGGTGAGAATTTATTTTTCTTCTTCTTCTTCATATCTTCTTCTTTTTTTTTTTTAAATAAAAAAAGAACAATAAAATATTATCTAAACGAATACTGAACGGCTTAAGCTGCCGTCGTATAGACGACAGTTTGACTCCGGCAGGTGAGCGATGTCAACATCCAAGTGCACTCGATGGCAGGAGAAAAGGAACTGAGGCGGTTGGAGGGTCGACAGAGATAGCCTATACAGGCGCAAGATAGCCTCGCGGTGCCGCGCGTGCATGGTCCTATCTCGGCACCGGCCCTCCTGAAGATTTTTGACTCTTGCGGGGTCCTAGCATTTCCGGCATTGTTCCCATAAGTGGGAATGAGAGGTAGAGATTTGAGTCCAGGAAGATCTTGTGTATACTCCAAATTAACCTATGTCCCTGATTGGGCTGTCCTTGCCTTCCACCGCACTAACACTGTCATGCTTTACTCTTGAGTGAAAAAAGTAAAAGTCATGGCACCAGTGGTCTTTTTAAAACCAGAAAAAAAAACAGAAAAACATGTTCTGTAACAAAATATTTTAGGCAGCCATACAAATTGCCATGTATAGCTATCTTGGGTTTGAGATAACAGCATAGACCTCTTGAGCTTGGCTCATGAGGTCCATATGCTGTTATCTCGGGCCATAGGTGGAAACACAGGCTTGTTGTGTATAGTTACCCCAAACTATTCAACATATCTAAGCTGCCATATGTCAAAATATGTTTGTCAAAATTTCCCTGGAGATTCTGGGACGGTTTTAGTTAATGTCACAGTCACTACTACACATTGTTTTTTTTTTTTTTGCAAATTTATTGATTTGTTTTTGTTAACCGGGTAAGGCACACTAGACAGCCAAGTGCCTATTTTCAGGTGCGACCCGGGAGGGTTACAAGGGTAGAAGCATACAATTACAGTGAAGGAGTCAGTTACATACAAGCATACAATAGCAGTGAAGGAGTCAGTTACATACAGATGGTACAAAAACAACTTGAGATAGGTAGCTAACATAGTAGGTAAAAAGAAAACATTTTGGCAAACAAGAAAATAATAGACATAACCTTGGAGGAATAAGGAAGCAATACATCATGATAGTTCAGTAGAACATGATTCATCCAGGAGTGGGACAAGAGATGATTGCTGGACAATTTTGGTGGGCTTGGGGAAGGGCAGCAGGAATAGTGAGTGGGTGACCACCAGTTCGGGAAAGTAAGTGCAGGGGCACTGGGCCCGCCAGTGCTCTGGGTTGATTAGGTGTACTACAAGGTACAGGGACATATGGTGGAGGAGTCAGGAAGTTCCAGAGAGAGGTTTTGAAGCGGTGGTGGGAGGAGAAGGACCGGATAGGGACAGGAAGTGAGTTCCAGATTTTTGGGGCATAGGTGGTGAAGGCCTGATCACCCGTGAGGGAGCGAGTTCTAGGAACCAGACGATCTAGTGCTGCCCTTGACCTGAGATGATAGGAAGGGGGGGCAGGGTTGAGGAGAGGGGCGAGGGCAGAGGGGGTGGCCGATCTGATGATGTTGTCAATGAAATTTCCAAGCATGAAGGTGCGGTGCTTTTCTGGAGGGAGCCACTGCAGCCGGGTGTAGAGATCACAGTGGTGAGTGAGGGGAAGGACGGAGAGGGCGTAGTGGCAGATGTTATTGTAGGCTGAGTCCCATTTCAGGAGGCTGGATGTGGGTACAGGGGCAAAGGTAACCAGCCCATAGCAGAGAGTAGGGAGGAGGACCCCTCTGGCAAGGGCCAAACGTGCAGCTGGGGTTAGGCAGCTTTTGGCTCTGTAGGCGAGACCGAGCTTACAGTTTGTAGCCTTGCAGACATTTCGAATGTGCAGGGTAAGATCAAGCTGCGGATCCAGGGTGACACCCAGGTACTTTACTGCAGCCACTGTCTGCAGAGGGGAGCCATTCACACCATGTGTTTGAAGGGGGGTGAGGCAGGATTTTATCTTGTTCTGTGACCCCAAACAGCATTGCTTGGGTTTTCTTTGGGTTGATGGTGAGTCTATGTTCCACCAGCCAGGACTGAATGCGTTTGAAGTCCTCATTTAGTTGGGAGTTTATGGTGGTGGTGTCCCGGGCACTGGCCAGGATGACAAGGTCATCCGCATACAGGGTAGTATGCCCATGTACTGTGGTGGATGGAAGTTCGTTGATGAAGAGGGAGAAGAGGGTTGGGCCTAGGACAGAGCCCTGAGGGACCCCGCAGCGAACAGGAGAGAGGGTGCGATTAAAGTTGGTGTACTGCTGCCTACCGGAGAGGTAGTTAAGGAACCACACGTGGGCGGGGGGGGAGAGAAGCCAAGGGATAGGAGAGTGGAGCTGAGAAGGGTGTGATCAACCCGATCAAAGGCTTTGGAGAGATCCACAAAGATGGCACTGGTGGGGTTGCCCAGGTCAGCAGCAGTTCTGATGGTAGAGGTGACTACAGCAAGGGCAGTGGCCGTGCTATGTCCTTTTCTGAACCCATGCTGAGCCGGTGAGAGGAGGTTGTGGTTCTGTATATACTGAGATAGCTGGGAGGCCACAATTTTCTCAAGAATTTTGGAGGCGGCGGACAGTATGGCAATGGGTCGATAGTTCTGGGGATCCTTGGGGTTGCCTTGTTTTAGGACTGGGACAACCTTCGCCACTTTCCAGATATCTGGGATGATCCCGGAGTTAAGGGAGGCATTGAAAATGTGAGTAACGGGCCTGGCAAGGAGGTGGGCCCCTAGTCTGAGCAGTCTTGGCTCAAGGCTGTTGTGCCCTGCACCGCTGTGAGGGGAGAGGCCGGCGAGGAGCTTCTGGGTCTCGTTTACAGACGCTTGTTGGAGGTAGAGTGGTGGTCGGGAGTTTGGACCAGGAGGAGGGGAGTCGGCGGGCTTTGGGGCAGTGGACTGGGAAGGTGGGGCAGATATTTCGGAGAAGAGGGAGTTAAGGGCGTTGGAGATAGTATGAGGGTTATTACAGCTGACCCCGCCTATGAGTAGGTCAGTGACTTGCACTCTGGCAGACTCGCCTACCGCGCTTCTGATATTCAGCCAGAAACTCCTCAGGTTGTTTGCTGAGGAGAGCAAGGCAGATTGGCAGTACTCGCTTTGCGCAGAGCGGATTGCTTTTTTGCATGAGTTTCTGAAGATCCTATAAGCAAGGAGATCAGTGTTGCTTTGGGAGGCCTTAAAGGTCGCCCAGCTTTTGTCCCTGAGTTTCATAAGGGAGAAAAGGCCCCCATGAAGCCATTTGGTAACAGTGCCCCTCACTCGCCTCCTAGTCTTTATTGAAGTTTTTATCATTTTTTACAGTCACAGTTTACAGTATTGTAATTGATTACTTGGACATGGTTACAGTTCATACAGCATTACAGTGTCGTTCATCATTTATGCAACTCAGTTTCACTTGAATTCATAATCTTATGTCATGGGTGTGCCCGATCCTTCATTTCTCTGTTTCATTACTTCTCTACCCTAAGGCTTTATTCTCCAAACCCTCCTCTCATTCCCTACTCTGATTCTATTTCTTCTGGTGTTTACCTTTCAGTGTACCCCCAGCACCCAACTGGAGTGGGGTGAGTGCTCTGCCAAGATGCACCCCTAATTTCTTGGGTGTTAGTAATCCACTTTGGTGTAATTAGTCTTAAGGATTTACTAGAAGGATAGAAGTGCTAGGGAACAAAGTGTGGGTCCTTGGTCATGATATATATTATCCATCATTCAGGCTGTATGTATTCTTCTCAGATCTATATATGTGATTGACTATCTCCCTCCAATCCAAGATTGAAGGAATCACTGCAGTGAACCAGCGTTTAGTAATAGCCTTTTTTGCTGTGAGCAGAAAGATTCCCAGCAAATACTGATATTGGGGGTTATGTAGGTCATGTGGGAGCACATGTAGGATAAAGAGCTCCCCAGTTAGGGGGAGCTGGAGCCCAAACAGCCCATTAAATTCTTCCCGCAGTCCCTGGAGGAATGATTGCAACCTTGGACAGGACCAGAAGACGTGGGAATGGTGGGGATTACTTTCCCCACGTTGGCGCCAGCATACTGCAGCACCCGAGTTATTATAATGTGCGGATATTACTAGGGTCCGGAAGAATCTTAGCAGTATTTGCCAAGAAAACGACCTCCATGTATGAGAGGAGGTAGTTCTCGCTGAAAAGTGGCATATTGTGCCCCACTGTTGTGGTGTTATTTGGGAACCCAGTTCCCCATTCCACTTCTCCCTTATACTGCTACACATTGTAATATTTTATTGCCTGTGTTTTCTTCACGGCACACTTCTTGTAGAGTGGCTTCTGTTGGTGGCCTAGCGGGGGTATGGTTGGCAGCATTGGTGACCACACTCCACTGCACCCCCAGCTCCACCCAGAGGCTGTGACGTGGAATCCCAGTTGGGAGGTGGGTGAAGGGAGAAACACTGCTTGGCCTGAAACACTACATGAGGGTCTCCATGTCCTTACCATGTCTCCTGACTCCCTAGCATACTGATACCACCCTTCCCCTAGGCAAAGCTCTGGTCTCCCACAGAATGTGTCCTCCCTTATAGGTACCCTAGCTGGGATATACTGGACAGCCTAAACTTTGAAGGACCTGGGGAGTCTGGTGATGAATTGCAGTGGAAGGCGAGTCTGTCAGGCAGGGGTGAGGCACATTAGGGAGACCCACAGAAATGGGGGTGTCGGGGCAGAGGTAGGGAGGAAAAAAAATCCTGATGGCTAAATTCAAAACAGATGTTTAAAAATTTGCATTTATCTAACATTTGTAATTTATGTGCTATGTTCATTAATAGTACATTTTCCATGGTGCAATTGACCACATAACATACTGTATGATCTTTTATATGACGGATATCTATGATATTCAGAATAGAGGAAAACATACTACTTACTGTTATTGTACATTTAGTGTGCTTATTTTTACTTCACTGCTCTTGTCCTCTGTTGCCCGTGTACCTGCATGTCCAACCTGTATTTACCTATGTGCCATCTTCATGGTCCAGGTCACGCCTTCAAACGGTCCATGGGATCAGTGCGCCTACCCAGTAAACAAATACAGTACATAAATAAATAGTACCCAACAAGCTACTTCAACCGCTTCTTTAGTTGATTATTCATATTAAGACATGTCCTCAATGTTTTCTGTCATATTTGAGACACACCCATGATAGTTTCTCCATAGAAACTCCCACAGAAAAAAGGAGGAAAAATGGGCATCATTAACTTTGTATACTTAACTACTACAGCGCGTTTAACATCCAGGTTTCGAAAGGAAGGATGCGGTCATAATTCTTATCTTTAAAAAAAGGTAAGGTGGATTGCAATAATTATAGACCGGTGAGTTTAACCTCCATTGTAGGAAAAATCTTAGAGGGCATAATAAAGGATGACCTGGAGTTGTATTTAAAAAATGAAGGTTTGGAGGATCCAGCTCAACATGGGTTTAGAAAGAACAGATCATGTTTGACAAATCTCCTTCATTTTTTCGAATCAGCCAGTAGATCACTGGATTGGAGTGCTCCAGTGGATGTGCTCTACTTGTACTATTCCAAAGCATTTGACAAAGTGCCACATTTTGAACTAATTAACAAACTACAAGAATTAGGTGTAAATAAGAATTTAGTGAGCTGGATAGCCTCTTGGTTGAGCAATAGAAGGCAGAGAGTTTCCATCAAAGGTGACTACTCAGAATGGGGAAAGGTTATTAGTGGTGTTCCACAAGGGTCGGTCCTGGGACCAGTGCCATTTAATATCTTTATTTCCTTTATGTAATGTTCCAGTGGGGCATGGCTCTGTAAATTTGCACGTGACACTAAGATGGGTGCAGCTATTGATGGTGATGAGGCCAGTAAAAAAAATTAAAAATGAGACTGACAATTTAGTAGACTACGCGAATAAGAATAAACTAACCTTTAACACTGACAAGGGCAGGGTAAATGCACTTCAGGTTCAGAAACAGGAGAGCCAAATACACATTAAATGGTAAAGAATTAATTTCGACCCAGGAGGAGAAAGACCTTGGGATTTTGATCTCTAACAGGTTAACCTTTGAACTCCACTGTATAAATTTGGTAAAGAATTGTAATAGAATCCTGGGATGTATTGGTAGAAATATTAAGAATAGGGATAGTAGAGTGGTATTCCCTTTGTTTCAGCACTTGAGATCCCACTTGGAATATTGTGGGCAGTTTTGGTTACCATGTAGAAAAGAGGATGTTGGATAGGCTAGAAGGTGTCCAGAGAAGAGCAACAAAATTAGTATCTGATGTTAAAGACCCATGCTATGGTGAAAGGCTATCTAAACTGGGTATTTTTACACTACAGTGCAGGAGGTTGGGGGGAGATCTATGTATTGTGTATGCAGCACACTATAACCAGGACCTCTGGGAGTGTATTGGCTTAGAGGCAAAAAGGACATGGTAGAGACACTAGGCCCCACAGTAGGCAGTTAAAGGGAGAAAATTATAGGAAGCATTTAAGAGGGTCATGGATGATTCAGAGAGTGGTATCAACCTGTAACACTCTTATCAGACCGCGTGGTGAACAGCCCAAATATGAAGCAGTTCAAGAATCCTTGTACTCTTACATCATTGGTACTGGGAATATGGGATATGTTTAAGCACTAATCAAGTCAGAATGGCTAAACACTAATGACTTGTAAAAATCCTATGAAATTCCTTGTCCTAGAATAGAAATACGCCAGCCCAAGTGTGATCTGAATAACTGTCTTCTGCAGCTGATAAAATGCCTTAGCCTTTGCCCTTAGGCGTTTAGTCACCCACATCATCAGACAGTTACTCCTTTGTATACTCCGGCTTACTGAATGTAATCATTTAAATATACTGAAATTACAATAGGGGATATAAGCACAGAATTATAAACTTCTGTTGTCGGGGCACTGGTCATGATGACCAGGAGCAGTTGTAAAATTTGCAAGTAGCGTTTTATTATCAATAACAGTAAAATAAAAAAAAATATTCAGTATAGCTATATACAAAGGCAGTACAAACAGAGGAAACAGTCTTTCATCTGAGGGTTTCTTTTAAATTCCAAATCGCAGTCTCTGTCTCTCACACTCTCTAGCAAAAACATTGCTGCTCTTTTTATAAGTCTCTGCCTGGGAACTCGTTAAGAAGACATCCTGTTTCTCACAAATTGTTCTTGTCAGTTTCTTTGCAAGTGCATCAAATAGAATATGGTGACCCAGAACTGACCTCTTGTTGACAGCTCGGCACAAGAGTTTGCAAACAAGCCTGAGAGGAGCTCAAACTGCATCTTGGGTTAACCCCCTAATTTCAGATAGATTTTTACAGTCCATTTCAACAGTATAACTATATGCATTTTCAAAGCAAGGGATCCCAGTATCACTTGTTTCACACATATTTTTACAACCACAGATATGCAAGGGGGAAGAAAGGAAAGAAAGAGCAAGTGAAGGCAGAGAGATGGCGAGAGGCGGAGAATTGCTAGGCCGTCAAAGTGATCAATTCCTAGGTCTTTTGAGAACTTTGGTTTCGCAACCAGACAGGCAAAAGACAGAAAAAGAGAGGTTAGAACAGATTCTTGCATTTCACTCTTTCTGAATAATAAACGGGACAGGGCCTTATTAAACCCTGTCACAACTTCTGAATCTTTACCTAATGTAAAACTTCCTTTTTTCATTTTCTGCAAAATACAGAACATGTACATTGTTGAGCAACATTTTCCGTGAGTAAGACTGTTGAAGCCTGTCATGGTGGAGTATCTTTGAAAAATCTGTGCGTACTATATAGCACTTGTATATTAATTTGCATTATATTCCATCTTTATTTTATGTCCTGAATACTCTTCCTGTAAAGTGTGACTGCGGACTGTTATTTATTTTTACTTTTTTATTGCACTTTATTTTCATACTGCTGCAATTTATGTTATTACTTGCACATCACGCATCGTATGCCCCCCAAAAAAAAAAAGCTCAGTATATCTTTCCTGGTGAAACTTTTGAAATAAATAAATAAAAATATGACAGATGGTCCCAGACTTACACAACAGAAAGCTCTTTATCCTAGCTCCACAATGGGACTGGTTAGTAAGAAGCCTTAGTATCGTATAAGAGGTTTGTTGTCTAGGTGTGCTGTATTTTCATCATCTGGACCTCATTTCATTTGTGTTTATTACAGCAACATATCTGAAGTGTTCATCACTGACAATGAAAATAATATGCTGAAATAAAATTTTGAGCCTTAATATGTTTTGAAATAGGACACTTTGATTTTTCAGGACAGTGACGTGAATGGTTTGGTTTATATGTTTACTCACTGAATCTAAAATTAATCCGTCGTCATACAGAGAACCTACAGTTTTCTGCCACGATCACTTTGAGAATGTAGTGCCTTTTATGAAAATATTGATCCCTCGGGGACAACTGTGAAAATCAGAGTTGATATTGTTCAGCTTACATGTCACATGCGTTTTGCATATGCCCTTCCGACATCAATGGATATTTGCATGGATACAATATGTTTTCCCCTCAGAATTCATCTACACCTGCTACCTCACTTGTGCCTACAGTCATAATGTTAGTCTGTTGCTGTGGAAATTAGTTTTTATGTCACAAGCAGACGTTTGGTCTGTGGGCGCAGATAAACAGCAACAGCTGATGAAGTCGAAGAGGTAAGACCTTGGGGTCATGCGAACATACGAACGTGCCAGCAGAAACAGACCACCTGGTCTATCTAAGTCTGCTCGAGTGTGCAGCTAGCACCCCTAGTTTGCAGCTACCCCTGTTCCCTGTCCCATGCCCTTTTGAAGCTGTTCACAGATTTACATGATACCACTCATTCTGGTAGTGCGTTCCATTTTGTTACTACCCTCTCTGTAAAATAGGGTCTCCTCATTTCCCTCCTAAATCTTCCTCCTTCTGTTCTTAGCCCATTCCCCCTAGTGTGTCTCCCCCTCCTTAGCTTAAAGATCCCATCTGTCTGGATTCGATTTTCAAAGGACAAACTATGAGCAAGGTGCCTGCATCAAGGTGTATGGCATAGAGTGTGCTTGTGTCATAGTTAGCGGTATTCATGATTTTCTAACGCTGGCTGTGGCGAAGTTGGGATCCTGTGTGGCAGAGCCCCCCTGTGTCACCCTTGCAGCAAAAGTGCCCGTGTGCCAGGTAGCAAGGGTGGGTGTGACACGGCATGGTTGCACCATCCCCTTATTTGTTATACTGTAAACCACGCCTTGGCCGCAACAGGGGGCTGACATTATACCAGCCAGGATGTGGTCTAAAGGTCCTGCGTCACTGCTTGGCCGAGCAGCTAGTGAGCTGTGGGACTGGGAGGGTGGGGAACGGGGACTGCTGGGGCAGTGATGGTGCTATAGGGCATGAGAAGGCCACAGCAGCAGTTACAGGGAGAGGAGGAGGTACCTGGCAGAGGTACCGTATGGGTTATCTGACAGCCAAAGGGACCAGGTGGGGGTGTTGGCATGGCAATACTGTTATGACACACCCCAAAGTGGAGCCAGCCCTGGCACCTGCCCCTCAGAACCCATAGTCCTGTGGGGCAGGTGCCAGGGCTGCTTCCATCTGGGGCTGTGTCATAATAGTATCACCATGCCAACTCCCCCTACCTGGTCCCCTCTGCTGTCTGATAAATGCCATATTGCACCTCTGCCAGGTGCCTCCTCCGCTCCCTCTAATTGCTGCCACGCCCCGCTCGTGCCCCTATGGCATCCTCACTGCCTCAGCAGCCCCTGTTAGCCACCTTCCAGCCAGAGCCCCCCCCCCACACCTCTGTGGGTTGTGTAAGAATGCGCTGGGGGGTTGATGGATTGACTGCGGCAACTCCCGGGTCTTTGGCCCAGCAGGGACCCCTAATTTTACATAATTGGGCACAGGGTTCCAGACGCATCTGGGGTTGAATGCAGCCATAGATCGTCGCAAACTGCAGTGATCTAAGGGCTCTTGGAAAATCGAGCCCCTTGTCTTCTTGCAGACACTCCTTAGTAATAATGAATAAGAGGGCAATACATTTATGAAAGAGATTGTCTTTTTTTCTATGAAACATCAGTTGTTGATTGAAGCCTGCAAAATCTGTGATATTTAAGCATTAGTCTGATTTTACCCAACTGCATTGGGACCAGTAGGTTAAAATCGGACAATAAACAATTTCCCTTTCCCGGTTTCTTAGGACCAGTAGCTCTACAATACAGTCACTTAAGGAGCAGCTGACGCCTTCAAGACAGCTTTAATAAAACATAACATTTAGACACAGTTCGGCTTGTATTTCACATTTGTTCTGTATTCTTCCTCCCCATTATTAATTACTAATGTAATTTGCACAAAAACAGGATCTTTGCTCCTGAAGAGTTCATCTATTCCTCTTGCTTTCTCTCTACCTTAAATCATAAGGCACAGCTTGTGACATCACAGTTACTCCCATGGCAACAGATTGTAATGTCACAAAAGAAGATTATGACCCGAAGTAGGGAGTAAGCTATAGAGGCAGATGAACTTTCTGGTATAAAGATCATGTATTCATGCAAATTTCCTCGGTAATAAACAGAGTTGAGGAGAAATTTATAGAGTCTATATGGAATACAGCTGAATTGTACCTAAATATTATGTTTTTCAAAGTTTTCTTTGAGGTGTCAGCAGCGGTAGCTGCGCAAGATGACTTGGACCTTGTTTTTTCGGACTGCCCAGAAAATGCCAGCAGACACCCAGTGAACCAGCTAAAAGTTAGCAGGGTCTTTGAAAAAGTGACGAAAGGAAATTGCAAAATGTTATTTATTTATTTATTTATTTAAAATTGGTGACTGGGAAAGGCACACTGAGCTGAGGGTCCTTTCCGGGTGCGACCCGGGTACAAAGTGTACACTGTGGAAGGCAGAGAAGTAAAAGCAATATCAAGTTTCAGCCGAGTAGTACAGTATAAGGACATTTCATAGTAATAGGCAGTAAAGTAGCAATTTTTGCTGGAACAGCCAATAGAACATCATGACATTACTAAACAAATTGTATATAGAGTATATTACAAGTGTATATATAGAGATATTTACAAAGTGGTTGTCCAGAGTGTGCTAGACTAGCACAGAGAGAGTATGGTGGGTAGGTGGTTAAGCGGTTTGGGGCGGGCATGTGCAGTAATATTTTTTCCTGAGGTGGCCACTGAGGGTAATACAAGGCCCAAGTTAGAGGGATCAGATGAGCAACTTGGGCAGGGAGTGGGAGGGAGGAGCCTAAGTAGTTGTTTAAAGGCTGATAGGGAGGAGGCCTGGTGGAGGTTGGGTAGGAGGTTGTTCCAAAGGAGAGGGAACCGGTAGGAAAAGGCAGCTTGCCCAGAGGCAGAGAGGGGGCATGAGAGGTGGAAGGTACGTGTGTGTCTATGGTGGAGTGAGTAGCCTGGGGAGATGGCTTGAGAGAGGCGGGAAGAGAGGTAGGGGGGAAGGGAGCCAAGCCAGTATTTAGCTATGAGGGTGGCGCTGTGGGCTGTCCGCCTTTGTGAGAGTGGCGTCAGGGATAGAGTGGAGTATTGGAGGCAGTGGTGAATTGAATGAAAGAATTGAGCAGGATGTCAAGTTTTGAAAGGGAGGAGGTAGGGGCTGTGCCATAAATGATGTCCGCATAGTCCAGAACTGGTAGGATAGTTTTGCATGCGAGTTTACTCCGTGTGGCAAGAGGAAGGCTGTCTTTGTGGCGATAGAGGATGGCCAGTTTGGGCCGGAGTTTGGTACAGATGGCATCGACGTGGGTGGGAAAGTTGAAGTGGGTATCCAGCCAGACTCCCAAGTACTTAAAGGTGGGTACTGACTCGAGGGGAACACCGTCCAAGGTGGCGATCGGTGGTGGGGCAGGTAGGGAGATGAGCTTTTGTCTGGTGCTGAATACCATGGTGACTGTTTTTTTGGCATGAAGTTTTAGCTGGTTTTTCAGGAGCCAGGCTTGTACTCTGTTGAAATCTCTTTGGAGATTTGGGATCACGCTGTCATGAGAGGGGCCTGAGGCGTAGGTTCCTGAGGTTATACTTGTTTGCCATGTGTGCTGGAAGTTTGTCAGTGGAAGTTTACTTCACTATAGCATCTTTCTGTTTTTATTTTTTTTGGGTGGGGGGGGGTGTAGAGAGCTTCATCTAGCCTCCCTGTCAGGGAAAATTGCACTTACTATCGCAAAGAAAGAAACCTTCTTCTATTAGATGGTTATCATGTATTCTGCAATCTGTGATTTCTGTAAGTCATTTTTCACAACAGGGATGTCACGAATGTCACATCGCACAACTGTGAGGTCACTAGTGTGAAAAACTACTTTTTAAGAATGTTGCTATGAAGGAAAGTATTTGCAGGGGTCCAGAGTTTTTTTAAACAGAAAAACAGTACATTCTTAAGGGGAGGTGTCTGTCCATGTGAGCCAACCCATGTGTGCCAAATATACCCATATATAAACTAAAGGGTAAGAAATACCATATACTTTTATTCTTACTGTATTGTAGTATTTTAAACTTTTAGGACACTATCTTGACATAGTGGCTATTTGAACCACAAAATGGTGGGCATATATTTTAAGTGGTCAGTTACTGTTATTTTCAGTAAAAATAAGTGTAAAACAAATTTTGGGTGAGTGTGCCACCATTCTTTCTATCTGATGCACAAGCATGTTGACATAAACATTTCCTGTCACCCAGCTGTATGCACGACCATGTTTCTTGTTTCTGTGTAGGTGTGCCGCTGCCGAACCCTCCCCCCACAAAATGCATGCTTATCACCAACTTAGTCTGCCACTTTGTTGGTAATAATATAAAAATTTAATATAGAAAATAAACAGTTACGAATAACAAGTTTATTAGCACACCTTGGGTCCTGGTGTCATTTAGGACTGCTCATGCTTCACTGTCACGGTTCTTTCATGTCATCAGAACCATCAGTGTGCAAATACACTTGTTCATACCTGCCAGTTCAGTATTCAGTATGTATTGGCTGCTGCACAGCTCGAGTCTTCCAAAAGCAGCCATACAATTGCCTCGCTCACAGTAACATATTTTTGTGTCACCACATGGGAAAAACAATGGCTCATAGTCACTGTTACTCAAAATACGTTTTGCATTGTGGTCGCTGCTTTACATTCATTTTTAACAGATGTTCCCTTCCCTCAGTAAAAGGCAACTTTCTCAGCACTGCTAGTAGTGTTGCTCAGATAGTACTTTTGTGGATCCTACCACTATCTGTCATATAGTGCTGGTATCCTACTAGAAATCCTAGCAAAGACAGATGTAGGCTCCAGGGTCAGATAGCGATGGATCCTGGTTAGGATCCTGGGATCCTAGGTAAGATAGTTAGGATCCGGGGTCAGATAGCGATGGATCCTAGTTAGGATCCAGGGAGTCTAGGTTAGATCCAGGGCTCCTAGGTCAGATAGTTAGGATCCGGGGTCAAATAGTGATGGATCCTAGGTCAGATCCAGGGATCCTAGGTCAGATAGGATCTGAGCTAGATCTGTTGCTAGGATCCACAGGATCTACAGCATTTGTAGGATACATGCACTGGATCCTAGAGGGTAGAATCCATGATCAGATAGCACTGCTATCCTACCACAGCAACTATCTGGCCAAATGGGAGGTATCTGGTGGTGTCCTAACTTCTAGGATACTGTCTAAGCAACACTAATTGCTAGTTCTGCGTCAGTATCTGTCCTGTAAGATCATTGCATGTTTTCTTTAAAAAGAACTGGATATGTAGTAGGCTTACCAATAGTGGCCTACTAGTTTGGCCAGTAGATATGTTTTTTTTACATGTGCAGTTGTGCATGCAGGAGGCACTGTGGGATGGAATTCTGCATGTGTGTACCAGTGAAACGAATCATTTGTTTTTATACAGTTTATAGCTTTTGTTCCCTAGCAGATGGGTCGCCTTCAGCTGGCCCCACCCCCTAATCACCGTGGGACTTCCAACCCCACTAGTTTACCCCCTCATGGCAGACGATAATGCTCAGGGTACCTCCGTTGCACCAGTGGATGGTGTCGGTAGCCAAGCCAGAGGTCCTGTGGCTCAGGGGAGTTTTAACTTAGAGTAGTTTCCCCAGGAGGGACATGGCATGCCACGACACCAAGATGTCAACCTGTGTGCCTGCAGGAAGACATCAGGCATCTGCTCTTCCCTCTACCCATGACTTGGCAGGCCTTTGAAGCCTTCCCCCAGCACTCCACTAGGGGCCAGGTATGCACAGAGCACTGTAGTCTTCCCCGCCTCCCCACCCCACCCACAGGAGGAGGCAAGCAGTCCTTTGGATGCTCAGTCCTCTCTCTCTCCCCCACAGGCTGGCCTCCAGCTTCCTGAGCCTGCTTCTGAACTCAGGTCACGGTGCCATAGTAGTTGCACAACTGTTGCACCGTCAGGCTGGCAGCAAATCAGTTGTTGTGGTACTAGAGCATATTTTAAAAATCTTTTGTTAAAAACTGATAATTGAAGAGGCCGAACATATCATTGTGCACGTACTATAACCAGGGCCCCTGGTGTTCTGCGGCAGAATTTTTTGATTTCTGCGGCAGGGCTCCTTGGCTTCTGCAGCAGCATTTTCTGATTTCTGCGGCATGATTTATTCACTTCTCTGGCAGAACGCAGTCCTTTTATTGGCTAAATATGATGTGATGTCATCAATGACATCATATGCTGAGCATAGAGGAGGAGCTTCAGGATAAACGAGATGGGAAAGAAAGCCTAACACTATGGAAAAACAGTATATTTATATGAAAATTCACCAAAAACAATGAATTCTGCGGCACTATATATATTCTGCAGCATGATGTCAATTCTGCAGCAAATTTCGCAACCGTAGAACCACAGAATTCAAGGGGCCTTGACTATAACCAGTTCAATTGTGCCAAGGCTGCTGACAAAATGTATTTATTTAATTTAAATTTAGTATATTTTATTGAAAATGTTGCTCATCAGTACATACAAAATACAGTGTTACATGACATATATACAGTGACAATACTGGCCCCTAGACTATATTCAGCTGTAGTTCGAGACTTCCAGATATGCTCAAAAATCAACAATAGACATGACATTATTAATCATCAAAACTTGAAAAGGCAATTATTGCTAATTGTTAATACTTGTATGCTTTTGTAGAATATTCATAATTTCTTTTTTTTTTTCATACATACTTTACGCCTCCTTTTGGCACTGGTAGGCGGCTCTGGCCCCTCCTTCGGAGGGGACTCGTCTCTCCAGCAAGACTTTCGCTGCACCCACCCCAACCAGCCATCCCCCATGGGTTCCCCCCCCCATCACAAGGCCGGTAGCAAGGGGTGCCAGCCTTCCCCCTGCTTCCAGAAGCCGACATCTAGATTGCCGGGGGGGGGGAGGCGTGGGCATAGCCCGCCATCATTGAGCCTGCCAGCTCTGAACCCTCTTTCTGTTTTCTCCCTGGACCCATGCACATGCAGTGGGCAGGGCGACTGTCTCCACCTCTGCGGCGGCAGTCTTAGCCCTGTGCGTGGGTCCACCCTTTTTCTAGCATCGCACCTATGTTGATTCCCAGCCTCCACTGGGTATCAGTCTACAGCGCGAAGCTGAATCCCTCCACTCCCGAGGAAGGAGAGCTGTCAGTGGATGCTTGATCCTTCCTCGTCCTGGCTGACCCCCGAGCGACCAGAGTCTGTTCCCGAACCCAGGTCACTGGCGTAGCAGGAGGTAAGGCGCAATAGTCATCATTTCTACCACCTTTACTACAATTATCACAGTTACCCCTTTCCTTCTGGCAGTGGATCAAGAGACAGCAGCAGTATATGCAGCATTTCCCATCTCTTTCTATAGCTGCCAGATCTACTGTTTATGCTTGCTATGATCTTTTCTATTCTTAAGGCTGCTAATATTTCATTGGGCCATTCAGAGAAAGCTGGCACCTTGTCATCCATCTAGTGCCTTTATATTGTTTTCTTAGCCACCTCCCCTATTAGGGCTATATGGTGTTTCTGAGAAGAGTGTGTGTGTGTACCACAGTGCCCTGTCAGGCAGGTTTTGGGAGTGAAGGCTGTTTTTAAACCCAGTAAAGGATCAATTGTTCTTTATTGTGTCCCAAAGGGGCTTAGTCTTGGCATTCCTATAATATGGGGAAAAGATTTCCTCCTGGCATTTCACTGTTACAGTTCTCTCTAATGTGGCCATCTTAAGAACTTATGTGGAGTAAAGGATATATTATGCAGAATTTAAAATAGAATTAGGTGAAGGCGTTCCATTTTTTATGTATTTATATAGGTTCTTCCATATATCATTACACTTCCATATGAGACACTCATCTGGGAAAGCTTGTACTAATAACTGCAGTTTCCACTCCTTGTCATCACTTTTCGGAAATGGCAGCATATAATGTTGATAAGTACATAAGAAAGTAGCCAGCAGAAGGAGACCACATGGTCTATCTTGTCTGCTCGATTTATTGCAGGGTTCTGGTTTCCCTTTACACCAGTGCACCTGGCTCTCTCTTTCCCTCTCCCATCCCCCCTCCCTTTGTACCTCTTTGGTCCCATGGCTTTTCTCGGCATCTGTCCCAGGATCTTTTGATGGGCGCCTACTGTTCTAGCCTCCACCACCCACTCTGGCAGCTCATTCCAGGCAGACACCACCCTTTCTGTAAAGAAGTGCTTCCTCACTTCCCTCCCACTAGCTTTAGGCTATGTCCTCTGGTGGTGGTATTTTCTCTCTTGCTGAAGAGACTCTCACGCTCTACTTTTACTCCCCTCAAGTACTTGAATGTCTCTATCACCTCTCCCCTTTGCCTCCTGTGTTCCAGGGAGCTCATCTTTAGGGCTCCCAGACTCTCCTCGTATGACTTTTTCTGCTGTCCCCTGATCATTTTAGTTGCCCTCCTTTGAACCCCCTCCAGCAATTTTATATATTTTTTTTTAAGTATGGGTGCCAATACCTCACTTCATACTCCAAGTGGGGTCTTACTAGTGACCTGTAGAAAGGTAAAATGACCTTGCTTTGCCTACTACTGAATCCCCCTGCAATGCATCCCAGCATTCTGTTTGCCTTTGTCACTGCCTTTTTGCATTGGGTGGACTGCTTCAGATCGCTAATAATTACTACTCCTAGGTCCTTCTCCTCTTCAGACTGGGCTACCAGAACTTTTCCTATGTAGCACTCCGCTCTTGGGTTCTTTGCCCCAATGTGCATCACTTCGCACTTTTTGGCATTGAATCCAAGCTGCCATATCCCTGACCATCTCTCCAGTCTGGCTAGGTCATCCCTTAACTCTTGTGTCCCCTCCTGGGTATCCACCCTCCGGCAGAGTTTGGTGTCCGCGATATAACATTGGGACCATTTGCAAGTCCTTTAAGAGGGTTTATTACTATATTATGCACATTGCTGAACGGGGCAGGTCCCATGGTCGGGGCTCAGTGCTGGGGCCGGTGTTGTTCAGTGTCTTCATCAGTGACATTGGGGATGGCATTAAGGGCAAAATGTGCCTATTTGCAAATGACACCAAGCTCTGCAGGAGAGTGGACACAGCTGAAGGGATACAGGACCTACAGGAAGATCTGGAGAAGTTGGGGAGGTGGTCCAGGATGTGGCAGCTTGGCTTCAATGCCAAGAAATGCGAAATTTTGCATATTGGAGCCAAGAATCCCAGAACAGAGTATTACCTGGGTGGAGTCAGAGTATCTGCATCAGAGGAGGAGAAGGACCTGGGCGTGATGATCATTATTTTTTTTTTTTTTTTTAACAACCCTATCCTCCTTCGCAGAGTGGATCTCCGGCCGCCAGCACCCACGTCCCCTGGGTCCAGTCTGGCACCCCCACAGAGCTGGCCATTTTAGCTCACGCTACTCTGTGGCAGGATCCACCTGGGAATCAGGGGAAGGGGGCGCGCTGGTGCAGCCACCAGATCGTCGCATTGCCATTTTCCGCCTGGTTGTCACCGCTTGCAGAGTGCGAGTGTGCAGTGACATCTGGGCACTACTTGGCGACATGTGCCGCACTCCGCCCCCTTGCTACCATCGCTCTGGTGGTTCCCCCTTCCCCGGTCATTACCAGGGGCTGCTACAGAGCAGTGGTTCCCTGGATTCCTCCCCAGAATGGGAGAGCAGTCCTATGGACGCTCGATCCTGTCCCTCCCGTGACAACCCCTGGCAGCCCGGGCTTGCATCCGAACCCGGGTCGCCAGCATGGTGCAAGGTGTGGTGTCCAGCACCTCAACCCTCAGTGCCACTGGGCCGACCCAGTGATGATCATTAGTGACTTGAAGCATGCCACACAGTGCAAGAAAGCAGCAGCAAAGACAAACAAGATGCTGGGATGCATATCTAGAGGGATCAGTAGTAGGAGAGAGGAGGTTATACTGCCCTTGTACAGGTCACTGGTAAGGCTGCATCTAGACTACAGAGTTCAGTACTGGTGCCCACACCTCAAAAATGACATTAACCTGTTGGAGAAGGTCCAGAGAAAGGCTACAAAGATGTTAGTGGGTCAGCAGGGTAAGACATACGAGGAGAGGTTGAGGGCACTGAACATGTACTCCCTGGAAGTCTGGAGAGGGGGCATGTTTAGGACCTTCAAGTACTTGAAAGGGATAAATGAGGTTGATAAGGAGAGTATCTTTAAGCTGGGTGCCAACCATAACACGAGGGTGCACAATCTTAAGCTGGAGGGTGGGAGGTTTAGGAGGGAGGTCAGGAAGCACTTCGTCACAGAGAGGGTGGTGGACAGTTGGAGTGCGCTGCCAGAAGAGGTCATCTCGTTGAAGACAGTGGGTAGCTTTTAAGAGAGGCTGAGACAGGCATAGGGGGAAGGTAAGGATCATGGGTAGGGAGGGCGGGCAGGGACATTAGCTCAAGCTGTGGATCCTGCAATATGAGCAGACTTGCTAGACCAAATGGCCTTCTTCTGCTGGCTTCTTCGTATGTTAGTATGTGTTAACTGCATGTATGGGAATGCTGTATTACCCCTTGCTTCCTGCCTAGTTTCAAATGATTGGTATGGAATAAGCTTGCCATACAACGTTATGTGCTCTGCTGCTGGAACATAACAGAGCTTTCAAGGAGTTGTGGTGGTTATTTTTTTTATCTCCCATTTAAAAAATTGAATTACTTAGGATGGGTTGCTAAATGTCTGTTTGGGGGTTGTAAGTGTGATGTCCCACACAATTGCGGATGGACTCTGACAGAAACTCCCAATGGGGTACCCTGGACAGACTCCTAATGGGGTGTCTGGACAGCCTTAGGGTGTTTCTTCCATGTACATTGGATCACAACTTTGATGTTCATATTTTCCGATTCACACAGATTTCTTCCAGTGTTGAACCATAGGGGCTCATATGTGAGACTGTGCTGCCCAGGCTCTTGTTTATACCACTGTAGATATTTGCCACCATGGGCAGCCAGCTAGTAATAAGTTAGGTAGTTTCAATCCACCTATGTCCTTGGCACCAGACAGCTTTGCATATGGTTGCCTAATGGCCTTCCCTCCCAAATAAAGTTTGCAATTATAGAGTGAACTTTATGGAACCAACCCAGTGGCAGCAACGTGTTAGTCAT
This sequence comes from Neoceratodus forsteri, assembly GCA_016271365.2. Classification (NCBI taxonomy): domain Eukaryota; kingdom Metazoa; phylum Chordata; order Ceratodontiformes; family Ceratodontidae; genus Neoceratodus; species Neoceratodus forsteri. The sequence continues at coordinate 768,906,376 of CM057451.1, forward strand.
GGAGAAGGGAGTACAGCAGCCACGGCAGAACATTCAGTTTTATCGCACTTATTCTCCCTGTCAGGGATAGTGGCCGTGTCATTCACCTCTCCAGATCCAGTCTGATCACCTCTATCACCCTATTCAGGTTATCCTTTTTGAAGGGTGACAACTCTTTTGTTATTTCTATGCCCAAGTATCTTAAGTTATGGGGTGACCATTGGAGCCCCAGCTCAGTGATGGATTTCATGACACCTGCATTCAAATGCGTGACTGCAGTTTTGGATATATTCACTTTGTATACAGAAATTACCCCGAATTCCTTAATTACATTAAGTACTGCAGGCAGAGATGTCCTCGGCTCTCAAATGCATAGCAGAATGTCATCTGCATAAAGTGAAAGCTTGTACTTAACTGGGCTCTCCCCAGTGGAATATCCAAGATGCCGTGTTATTATTCCCTGATCTTACAGACTAGAGGCTCCAAGAAAAGGTTGAACAGTAACTGGGATAGAGGGTGTCCCTGCCTGGTTCCTTTGAAGATTAATAACATTTGAGAACACACCCTGCAATACATTTTGGCTGTGAGTCTGGAGTATAGCATGTATAGCCATTTAATAAACTCTTCTGGAAACCATATCTCCTTAGAATATTAAACAGAAAAGGTTAAGAAACCCTAAACTTTTTCTGCAACCAGGGACACCGAGACTGCTGGGGTCCTTCGATGAGAAAATGAGACGTTCCAGCTTTCAGATCTAGTCAGATGAATTTCTTCCCTTCATGGAACCCCCAGTCTGTTCTTCTCACCCGGATTGGGAATTAAATTTTGTGTGGAGACGGTGACCCTGTCTCCTTTTGAGCCAATCGCAACTTGCAAGTTAGGCTTTCTCTCTTGGAAAGCGTAATTTTTGGTTGCCATTACTTCTGCTCGAAGAATTTCAGAGCTTCAGATCCTCTGGTGTGAGGAGCCTTATTTGATTTTTCACAAAGCCAGGCTGTTTTTGCACACAAATCCTAAGTTTCTCCCTAAGGTGGTCTCTCAGTTAACACTCAACCAGTCTATCCACCTTCCTGTTTATTTTCCTGAGCGTACCAATCCAGGGGAAGCACCGTTCCGTATGTTAGACATGCGCAGAATTTAAGTACTACCTGCTTCACACCAAGGAATGTAGAAAGTCAAAGCAGTTGTTTGTTTCCTTCACCCCAGATAGAGAGGGCAGGGCGCTTCAGATTCCAAGCAATGTTTATCCAAATGGTTGGCAAATTGCATTGTATTCTGCTACAAGTACGGCAAACAACTGCCTGGTATGGTTAAAGCGCATTCTGCAAGAGGCACGGCTACTTCTGTGGCTTGTTTCCGAGGGGTCTCAGCCGCTGACATCTGTACTGCTGCCACCTGGAGTACCATCCATACTTTCACCCAGCACTACAGTCTGGACATTGCCTCAAGAGCCCGTGCAGGTTTTGGCAGGGCTGTGCTGCAAGACCTTCTGTCTTAAGTTTATGGTGAGCCCTCCTGCCAGACTGTCTGTTGCACCTGTAACTGCTTGGGACTCATTCCTATGGTGTGACCTGATGACTGAGATACTCCCGAAGAAGATAGAACAGTTATGTAAGAACTTACTGTAACAGTAGATCTTCGAGTGGATCTCAGTTATCAGGTCTGCTGTCCATCTCACCATCCCCCTTCTTGGGGCTCTTGTCTAGGAACTGGTTGTGTGGTGTATCCAGCCTTTCTCATAGGTCTGGGCACCTCTACGTCTCCCTCCTCGGTCCGCCATGGCTAGAACTATGCTCCCTTTGTCTCCAGGGGAAGGAACTGAGAAGGGAGCGGGGCCGCTCCTGCCTTTGTAGGGTTGGTGACGTGGATGGACATAGACAGTGTGAGCGTCCCCAGTTGTACTGCTGAAAATCTTCTGTGTGGATCCTGCTTCACCGATGGTGAAGTTCCTGCAGTGTGGCCTGATGACTGAGATCCCCCTCGAAGATCTACTGTTACTGTAAGTTTTTATGTAACCGTTCTGTCTTTGAGATAATCTCTTGTATCATGCCATCCAGCCCTCCTCCTCCGTTACGGGTATGGCACCAGATTTTCCTGCCTTGCTCCATTCCATAGCTGCCTTTTCCAGCACCCACTGTTGCCTGGTACACTGGGTGTTGGCATTATCTCCTGGTTCCTCATAGAGAGGTCTCTCGAGCATAATCTCTGGCGGGGAACTTAGGAGGGATGAGGCGTCCATGTATATGTAGACGCTGGCTCATGATGTAGTTGTGGGTGGCCCCTGGCTTACAAAAGTTTCCATGTGATCCTAGCACTAACATGCGTATAGTTCTAAAGGTGTAGCCTAATGAAAGAGATGCTGTTGAAGATATACTATTATGGTAAGTACATACCTGTTCTTTATCACTCTAGCTGTTTAGCCTTAATGCCATTAACTTCCCGGTCCTGTCCCCCCTGTTCAGCATACTTTGTTCAGGCCACTTTTATTCTCAAAAGCTCTTGGTGTTTGTCTCTGAGGATATTAAAGAGCAAGTCATTCTTCTTCTGTGGTAGTGGGTTTCAGTATCTTCTCTTTTTCCTCTAAGTTTGAGCAGAGCATCTTTTGGCTCTTTCTCCCTTTTATGCTTTCTTACTGTGGCTAATCTTAAAAGCTCACTTGTAGTGTGACATTTTACAGCAGGCCAGCCCATATCCATGTTGCCCACTTAATTTATGTTGTTACTAAGGGGATATTCAATAAAGGTCTGAAATGTTCTACTGTTTTTTGTCCTTTAATGCACACAGTACTGTCCTTTTTTTTGCATCATACCTACCACTGTGATTATATTCAATGAAGTTACATATACAGTTATTTATAATCTTCTCCATTGTTAAGTTTCTTACTCCATGCTCTGCAGTATGTTGACTGGATGCTTGTGAAAACTGGCAGTTATGCTTACATGCCTTCCGGTATAAAAAAATAAATAAAATAGTTGTTTATTTTGGTGCCATGATGTGTCCTGCCAACTGATGTTACATGGACACAGGCACATGATCCAACACTACTCTACTCTCAGTCTTACACATGTTAGTACCCTGTCGCCATTCCCTGGATGCCATGAAATAATCAGACTTTACTTCTTTGGGATATGAGGCTGATGTAAAAATAAATTCTTTCATCTGTGGGTGCAACACCCTCTGTATGTAAGTAAACTCTAAGTGATTCTGCATATCTCTTAAGCTCCTCTGAGCTGTAGTGAGGCTTGCCCTCCTAGTACCTGTTCTGTCGACTTCGGTCTCCTGAACTGTGTTCCAGCTACTTCCTGCAAGAATTGGACTACCTCCAAATTGGGTCAAGACATTAAGTAATTCCATAAAGAACGGACTGGACTAACGTATATGCTGGGAGAAAGAGAAGAGGGATTTGAAAGATATTGGGCCCCTTCCTTGGCCTCCCTGACGGAGGAAGAAAGTTGAATGCTGTGGGAGGGTACAGGAGGAGAAGAAAGGGAAGGTTGAAGTGAAAAGAGGTATTTAGAAAGTAGTAAAGATAAACTGGCGAAGGAGAGGATAATGAACATGGTGAAGGAAGGTTAAGAGAGAGGATAAAAGTGAATGATAGAAGAGTATGGAAAAGATAGAAAGGAGTAGAAGATTGGATGTATTACGCATGAGTATATTGGTTGCACTTTGCTTTGATTTGATCTGATTTGATTTCATTTGATTTTATGTTATGTTATTTAATATAAACATAATTTAGCTTAATTTAATGTAATGCAATTCTGTAGAATTTGAATGAAATATTGTGTGGAATGAAGTGAAGAGACTGATCTCTGTAGAATATATTGGTGACAGTTGGATGAATAAGTTATGTATTTGATTGTATGCAGTAGCTTATTGGAAGAGCAAATAAAAATATTATACAAAAAAAATGAACTGGCTGGAATCCAAATTAGGCCCATATATGTTGCCTATGGTCAGTTTGCTGCTGTTGAGCATTCCTTGAATGAAAACATACTTTCCCTCTGGATCATTTACTTCCTTTTCCATATGGAGTCTGTTTCTGTCTGTCAGTATGGCCACTCCTTTCTTGTTGGTATCACTACCTGCTCCATAGACCTGACCCACCCATAAACATCCAAGGACATTGATTTTCTCAGCGGGCACATGAGCTTCTTATCAAAAGTAAATGTTAGGTGGTACAACACTTGATACCGTTTGGGCCCCGTTAATATTCTAGGTGAAAAATTTAATTGACTTCCCTTTTGAATAGTTTGTGCATTATTTTTGCCATTTTCTTATTAGTGACTGTAAAGCCCTTAGTAGTTTGTCTACGTCGCACTAAGATTTGGTTATGAGTAACTGTCATCTTCTACCCCCTATTCTCCCCTGACAGCCTGACATACACAAATCTGTCCCCACAATATGACATACATAAAAGACAGAAAGACGTACAATAACAGATTAACAATGAGTAAAAGTTAGTTGCCCATTTCACCATTGGGTGTGTTAGTGAATTTCAGTCCCTTGCCTGAGACTTCCTTACTGCAGAGATCACAGGACTTTCCTCCTACACCTCCTTTCTGTCTTCGGTACACTTCTACATATCCTTGTAGGATCAGAGAGGGGTCCAACATTTGTCTGTAAAGCGGTTTTAGCTGTTAACTGGTGTGAAATGTCACTGCTTTGCATGAATATATGCCTAATTCCATAGTTAGAACATTTTTCTTCAACAGTGCAACACTAACATATTAATATATAAACGTTTCAAAACACTATGCAATAATAACAACTGCCTCCATAACCCCTTTCTTTTTTTTTTTTTTAAACTCTATTTTTGCTCCCCTACTGCGGAGACCCCACCAATGGGCAGAGGCCATAAATATTAAATAATTGATCCTGGCCGAAAGGACTGGGAGAAGGAAAAATAGTAAACCCAACCCCAGGGGTGGGTTATATCTTCCCTCTCTTTAAATGCTTTCCGACCTGTTGAGCACCACTAACCAGCTGCTATGGCCCCATACTACTAAGGTGTATGTACACTTCCCCCGGAGCAACGAGACACATGGCCCACTGGGACACTACTGGAATAGTGGGTTCCAAAACAAAAAAAAAACTGTACGGCACCTAAAGCCGGGCATCCCAGCCCCCCTAGACTGGACCTGTTACCGGGTGTCCTTACTCCTCAGCTAAACAAAGACCTAAACACGGGCATCCTAAACTCAGGCATCCCCAGCCACTGGCGATCTACCAGTTGTAATGCCCAGGGCTGTTTACCTGGCACCACAGAGGCGGCATCCTACTCCCAACTTGCACTAACTGACCCCCCAAAAAAGGAAAATGCTGCCATGCCTCCTAAAGCTGATGTGCCCATTACAAACACACTTCCCCTTCAAATAACACATTCCAAATCATTTCAAAAGCATGCACTACACATTTATTTATATGTATCTATACATTTCAGGTAAAAGCTGCAAAAAGCAACAAATTCTAAAATAAGTAACACATTTTTGTCACATGAGTAGCACCATAGGTGCAGAGTTCCAAACTGCTATTTCTGTAGTAGCTGAAAACAGTTTTAACAAGAACTGTAAAAGTCCAGGCACAGAACAATAAAAATTACATCCTCCCCCCCCTTAATAGCAGCATCGTGGTGCAGAGTCCCAGTCTGTTCCTTCTTGTGAAACAGTACTGCAAAATAAAAATGTAAATGTGTACATGACAAATACACCCTATTTATTTACATAGCAAAATCTCTGCACCCACTTGTAGCTAAATGAGGTAGCTAGAAAAGGGCTAGTCTCACCCATTTTACTGCAGTCAGAGTCTCAGTTCAGAGTCTACATGAAACAGCATCTTCGGGGGGAAGACCGGTACACTTGAAGGCTGTGACAGTCCTCACATTACGGAGAAGTAGTACCCAGGCAGAGGCTTTGTAGTAGACTGGCTGGAGTCGACACCTTCCACAAAGACTTTGATCCTCTTTCCCAGCAGGTCCTGGATCAGGACTTATGTCATGAATAAAGTAAGACATTCCCAGACTCAGTGGACACACTTCAACTTGGTGATATTTTGGATTCTTTGAAGGGCATAATGTGTACTGTCTGTTCCCAGATGGTGTTTTTTTATATAACGTGTCTAGGGTACCCCAGTATATCCTGTCCTGTCTGTATTTTCTTTGATAATGTCCCAGAGTCTTTTAGGGAGGCAGGGGTACACAAATTGTGGATAATGCTGGTGGATCTTCTTCCTGATGATGCATTCTGCTTGGCTCCATTCTGGCAGTTGTCTTACACTGAAACGGGCCTGCCCATCTGGCAGACACACTCCTTCCCTGTAGCTCCTCACATTGGCGTCTTCATTGATTATACCCTCATAAAGCTCCCTCTCATGTCGACACTTATCTGCAAGGCTGGGTCTGTCTTTCCAAGGGTTGAGGTATAACTATTCATGATGGGTAGGACTGTCTCTATCAAGGTCCCCATCACTTATATGACCAGAACCCTCCAGCAACAATAGTCCTGCTGAGGCATCACCTGGCCTCTCCAGGGTGAACAAAGAAGTAGGGGGCTCTTCGTGCGCTTCACTGATTGTTTCTGTAGTTGTAGCAGCAGCACCCTGAGGTTCTGGGGGCACAGTGGGCAAACGCTGGGTGAGTTCTGAAAAGTCCTTGGGGGTCAGTAACGTTATGTGGGCACCTTGCCCTCGGCCACATACATGGCTGGTGGATGGCTGGATTAACTCAGGGTGAACTTCTCAACTTGAAACAGCAGCAGTTACAGATGCCAGCTCATCCCAGCTCACCAGTGCTGTCTCTGTAGAGGTTACTGATCCCCTGAACCCACTCAGCCAAGGGTAGTACATACGATCAGCAGTTCTAGCGGGGGTTCCTCTTTGGCAGGCTGTGCAGAGTGATAGCGGGGTCACCCCTGGACCCTCAAACTGACAGATTACACATTTTGAACCTGTGGCCTTCTCCACAACACGCCACAGCCACTTAAGCATCGCTACTGGCACTGTCCCCTTGGGGGTATCCGAATCGGTCGCCATGGCTATCTTTCCAATGGAAAAAAGGCAGAATTAAGATTTCAGATGAAGACAAACTGTGTAGCACAACCACTCCTAAAGGTCTCTCTCGCAAATCTGTCTTCACACCAACTCCAACAGACCCCCGTGTGCTAGCTAGCAGCCCACTGACCAATTAACTGGCACCCCCAGGACAATTAGCATATTTCTCACATGAACCGCCCTTCAGCCGTCTCAGCTCCTCAGACTTCCTGCTGCCCTATTGCACCCAAAAGGCTCAAAATTCCACACACAGTGCCATCTTGTCCCTTTATCAGTTCAAACGTCCAAAACTTTTCCAGTACAAATCTTAACGCCCAGCACCTCCGGGAAGAAAGTCTAGTCCATGGCACCTCATAAAATAAATCCCAGATGAGCCCCAATTTTTGAAGGCCTCCATCCCAATGTCTCGAGGTATGCCAGATGGTAATTGAGGGGAAAAGGGGTCACAAATGCAGAAACACATACCAAGTCTTTAAAGTGCAGTTCTTACCATAGGCTGGCTTTGTTGGAAATGGATTCTTCTGTGCCAGGGGTGCCATGCCAGGTGCTGGGCTGCAAGGGACTTAAAGGTTAAACAGCAACAACAGTTCAAGAATGGAATGTCCACACAGAAAATCTCTTGCAGGAATGGGGAATCCCAGTTAATTATGGACATGGCCAGTCACAAACATATTTACAGAACTGGTTGCTTTGGGCCCCGGAGCCCACAACAGAGTTCATAGCTAGTGCATCGGTGAGTCTTTCTGATAGTGCAGACCCTCCACCCTTTACAAACTATTCCCTGGGCCGGGTGGCCACATATGCATTTCAGGCAGCAGCAGCAGGTAAACTGTGAGACTGAGTGACCTCTAAAATGCTGGTGGCAGCATTTTCTCTCGCAGCTCACTCACTCTCAAAAGCAACTTCAGTTTCCTTCTTGAACGTGCGAGAGGGACAAGCAAAGGAAGCCCTTGCTTCTTTGGGGCTCCGTGCTAACTTCCCCTCCTGATCCGTACGTCAAGCAAGTGACTCCCCCTAAACCCATTGGGGCAGATGTCCCCACCAACAATCTGCTCCACACTGGCCAGCAACTCACAGCACTTCTCCCTGAATGCGGCAAGCCAGTCACCATGGGGTACACAGGCTGCACAGACAGGATTGGGGGAGAGTTGCGATACACAGCGAGGGCCCATGCATCTGTCCCTTTCTTACCCTCCTCATGTGCTCTCTGGCGGGCATGCCAGCTCCCAATTCTTCTCTGCTACATAATAAAATTTGGGGCTGTAGGTTCAGATCCTCCCCACACCGTGGATTACCAGCATCCAGATGGTCGCTGCCACGTCGATACTGCCGCTGTCCATCTTCTACCACTCAGACCGCTGAAAACTTGGGGCAGGAGCAGGCAATCGCCCCTGCTCCTGCATTCTCCACCACTACTCACTCAATGGCGCAGGGACTCCCCCAAACAGGTGCCACTGGACTCATATATAGAGCCCTGGCGGTGATCACCGACCCACGGTGAACCCATCAATGGGCAGAGGCCATACATATTAAATAATTGATACAGGCCAAAAGGACTGGGAGGAGGAAAAATAGTAAACCCAATCCCAGGAGTGGGTTACATCAATTTAAAATGTTTTGGGGGTATCAGTGGAGACACAGCAAGAAAAGCTGGTTTATATCTGCAGCCAGTAGATAAGCACCAGGTAGCTGAAACTGAAGAATTTATTTTTTAACTGAGTACTAGTTCACTGGGGAAAGTCTTGGTTTCAGTAGCGAGTCAGGAAACAGCCAACAGAAAAACAGAATGTACCTTGTACACCAGTTTAAATGGCATGTTGCCCCTAGTCCGATAGTCCTGGCACCAGCAATTATCTGTCGTCTTCCCGTGGTGGCCTGGAGAATAGCCCATGAACAGCACTAGTGTTTTTGTGTTGTGGCCATATTATCAATATACAGTAAATGTGAGATTAAATTTGGCTAAACAAGAAAACGGAAATATTGTAACAGCCTGTTAAAAAATTTTAAGAGGGCTGCACGATGATGCAGCTCGCTTACTGCATCAGTATCTTGGGTTCACACCCTGAGCCTGGGATATAATGCATCAGTGGCACAGATTCAAGTGAACAGCCATATAGTACTCGCTGTACCTCAGGGAACCGTGGACAAATCCCGCCATTACATGACTACAACTGGTAGCCCAGAGGGAGAGAGGTATGTTGGCAGGAATATACAACCCACTGTGGGGGCATGGCTGCTGATTCCTGGTTGTAGGCACCAAGACTTCCAGTCTCCAGTCCCACATCAGGCAAAGAATGTAGTGAGTGGGCTTGTTCCCTGCCCATTTCAGTCACAGTAAAACCCTGCTAAAAGTCATGTCCCAGTGGGAGGGTGTTTGTGGAGGAAAGTGGGCAGAATCCAAGGACATGATGCTACTGTGGCGCACCCTCCCCCCCCCACATTCAACTGTGACTATTAAGACTGCTGAGTCCCCCACTTCTTGTCTCAGTTTGAATGATTCTTGTAGCCGTCCCTGCATGATTGGCCAGCCCCACTCAGATGCGAAAGCCTGAGGCAGGTGAGGAGCAGTGAGTACCTAAAGCTAGTAGCATCCACTGTGGAGACATGGAGATAAGCTTGTAGTGCTTGGCTTCCCCGCAAACAGTGGAAACGATCTTAAAGGGAACAATTGAAAATATCTGTTATGGTCATTACCATTCATTTCTCTCTAAATGTACAGTGGTGATGACCAGGTCGGGTGAACAAGCTTCTGCTGCTCACTTGTCTACTGCTTTTAGCTAATGCAGTTTCCAGGAACAAACTGAGATTTTAACAATCAGAAAATCGAGGCACACAGGATAGTTAAGGGCTACTATTAGCACTAAAAGAGAACTAAAATAAATGTGAGGGGGAAACAAGGAAAAGCTGCAGGACTCAACATGTATTCCCTGGAAGAGAGGAGAGTGTGAGGGAACATGATTGAAACCTACCTGTGAAACGCACAGGAGTGATCAAGGTGCAAGTGGAGGGTCGGTTTCAGAGAATGGAAGGCACTAGAACAATGGGGCATTTAATGAAGCTAAGGGGGAAGTTTAGTAGAGATATGCAGAAATACTACTTCATGGAAAGGGTGGTGGATGACTGGAACAGCCCTGCCAGAGGAGGTATGGGGAAAAGACTTTGGGGAGTTTCAAGCATGCGTGGGATAGGCACTGGGGCGTATTAGGTAGAGGAACGGGGGAGGGAGTGACACCTATGACCAACTAGGCCAGTGGTGACAGAATAGGCAGGGATACGGGCCAGAGTGGATGGGCCTAAAGGTCCTTTCTCTCTCCTAAGCTGGTCTCCGGGCTTCCATACAAATGGGCTGTACCTTCTGATGCAGATATGCAGGCAGGAACTAAGCTGTGCAGCTGGGTATATCCAGCCCTCCACTTTCTTTTTCCATCAGTTTACTTCCTGCCTTCCAACTAGCAGGTACTCTGCAGCAGAGCTCTGTCACCATGTGGCAGAGCTGAAGACATCAGACTGTAAGTCACAAAACGTAATTTCTTATTGGGATTGCTGAAGAAACGCAGCACTTCAGAGCACTCCTGCGTGGGTCCCAGTCTCAGCCTTGCAAGCTGCATAGACTGGCCCCACTTTACCGAGGAGGTTTTTCCCACGATTCTGGGCTCAACCCAGTGTTCATTTTAGCCTTGGATTTCATTGACTGGTGCAGTTTTCTCGGCAATTGGACATTAATAGCACTTCAGTGCTCTGACAGGATTCTGTACTCGTCGATGGCAGTGCCGTTTTTTTTTTTCCTCCTTTTGATGGTTGGCTCCCTGACTCCTTCAGCTGCTCGTCGATGGTGAGCCTGCAGCTCTAATTCAGCCACTCGTTGACGGTCCAGTACTCTCTTGTCGACGAGCACAGCAGTTCATCGGGAGCGCCGCTCAGGACATAACGGAGCTTCTCACCCGTGCTGCAGGTCCCCTTCCCCCAGGACTAGGGGAGCAAGAATGAACTAATTGGGAACAAGGCAGCAAATTAAATAGCTCAGCTTTTTGCCCTTAAAGCGCCAGCAGCAGGGTTCCATCTGAGCTTCAGCATTCTTCCGGACAGCCTCCCGGTTTATCAGGAATCTTCCGGGGGGGGAGGGGGTTACGCTGAATCAAAGGGGATTAGAGCCATTTTCAATCATGGCCTCAGACAAGCCTGCCAGGGGCAGAAAATGCCAACGTTGCAAATCCCCTCTTCTAATCACCTTTGCAGGTTCACTGTACCTAAAATGTGAGAAGGCAGCATCTGCAGCTGGGGAGGATATGGCAGAGACCTCCCATGCCTCGGCTCAGACTGATAGCCATCAGACAGGTCTGAGTGAGTAGCAGTCACTAGGTATGAGAAAGCAGCAACCACCAGGGAGAACCAGGATTTCGTAACCCCCTCTCTGGCCCCAGACCTCATAGACAAGCTAAATACGGCCTTTGCACTGGACCCTGCATGCTTCGACTGGCAACCTCCTGAGTCACCAGATGTGCAACCTCACAAGAAGGCGAAAAGAAAGTGTACCCTGTCCCTGTTTTCATCAGAAGAGGGACAGCTGTCCTCGCATCACTTGGACAAAAGAAAGAAATCCCGATACAGGAGCAGATCCTCGGATGAGGGGGATCAGCATTCCTCATGCCACAAGAGGAAGAGATCTATGAGCAGATCTAAGAGCACCCACAAGGGGAAGCATCACAGGGACCATTCCCCGGGCTCCTCAGACTCCGGTTCTTCTTCTTCAGAAGAGGGGGAGCTAGTGAACTCATCCTCTGACTCTGATGACTCCCCGTCCAGAAACTTTGACCTGGAGGATCTAGATTTTTTCATTAAGAAGGTCATAGCTGAAATTCTTCTTGATTCTTCCCCAGTGCCTCCAACACAGCTGAAACGGGCCATTTGTCTGGCATCTGCAGCCAGACCGGCCACAGCCTTCCCTATTCCTCCAGCCATAGAGGACTTGCTAAAGGAGGAATGACAGGGTCCAGAACGCACATATCCAGTGCCCTGGCTGATCTCTAAGCTTCTCAAGTTTGACAAGAAACAATCTGCAAAGTTCACTCAGGGGACCTAGTTGACAGGAAAGTGGATGCCTCATTCAAGAAGGCCTTACAAGCATCAGCAACGTCTCTCAAGGCATCAACTTGCCAATCTTTTTTTCAGCCCGAGCTGCTCTGACCTGGGCCTCAGATTTAGCTTTTCAATTCACCGAGGACCCAGAGAAGAACAAGGCTATTATTCAACAGCTGCAGTTAATAGGTTTGGCATCGGCTTATGCAGCAGATGTATCAGAGGAGGCGGTCAGGTGCACCGCTCGGACCATGTTTTATCAAACTTCGGCTTGCCGTAACCTCTGTCTTTGGGCCTGGCAGGCAGACGCCTTTTCTAAGAGGCATTTGGTAAATGCCTCCTATGAAGGTAATCTCCTGTTTGGCTCAGCTCTGAAGGAGGCGGTGAAGGAATCTGGGGCAACAGCTAAGGTGCATATGCAACAGTCACGTGGCAGGGGCAAGTCATGGCCCTCAGGCCCCAGATGCAATTTTCGTGACCGAGGTTACAACAAGAGTCAAAACTCTAATTTTTCTGGAAAGAGAACATGGTTCTCCTCGCATAACCAGTGTAACTTCAGAGAAGGTGGATCCGGTGGCGGTGGTGGCACCAGAGACACCGGGAACAGCAACAAAAAAAAATCATAATGAAGCTATCCAGGCCCATCCTATAGTAGGGGGCAGACTTTCATTTTTTCTTGAGGAATGGGTCCAGACCACGTTGGACAGATGAGTCCTAGACATCATCAGCAAGGGTTACCTAATAGAATTCAAATCAAAGCCCCCACTACCTCATGTGGTGCCCTCCCCTTTCTCGGACAACCTGTCCAAAAGACAGGCTATGTTACAGGCCATTACAGACCTTCTTCAAGCAGGGGCTATCAAGAAAGTTCCCCCCACAAATATAAGTTGGGGGGGGTCTAATTCCCATTCTTCATCGTGCCAAAATGCACAGGGGAATTCAGGCCAGTCCTAGACCTCAAATTCCTGAATCATTTTGTCCGCAGCAGACCCTTCAAGATGGAAACCTTGTCATCAATCAGCAGGGAGTTGCAACAAGGGGATTTTCTGGCATCCATCAATCTGCAAGTTGCCTATTTGCATATTCCCATCCAGGATCTCCACAGGCAACATCTTAGGTTCAAGGTGGGGGAGCAGCACTTCCAATTCAAAACACTGCCGTTCGGGCTTTCTTCAGCCCCAAGGACATTCTCCAAGGTGATAGTAGCAGTCATAGCTCACCTTCAGAACCGAGGGATACAACTTTTCTCTTACTTGGACGATAGTCTTATCAAGACCCCGCAGCTCGACCAAGCTGTACAAGCAGTGGTGGAGGTAGTCCAGTGCCTGTTGGCATACGGATTTGTCATCAACTGGAGAAAGATTTCCCTAACTCCAAGCCAGACCTTGAACCATCTGGGGGCAGACTTCATGGCACAAACTAACAAGGTCTTTCCCCCATAAGCAAATCCAGGGACCTGCTGAAGCTCATCAAGAAGTTTCATACAGCTCCTCAGATGACAGCTGTCACCCTTTCATGCAGCTAATTGGGACTGTAGTATCGCTGGCGGATTCAGTCCCTTGGGCCCCAGTCCACATGTGGCCCATTCAGGCACACTTGTTCAAGCTGTGGTCCCAGTCCAGACACAGCCAGCACCAACTGATCCCAGTTTCTCAACAGATAAAAACTTCCCTCCAGTGGTGGGCTCAGAGGTCAAATGTTATGAGGAGTCACAATTTGGGCCATCCACAACAAATCTGAATCACTACTGGTGCCAGCTTCAGGGGTTGGGGGGGGTCACTTGCATCAGCTGTCAGCTCAGGGCATGTGGTCGATGTTAGAAACAAGGTACAGCATAAATGTCCCTGAGGTGAGAGCAGTACGCCTAGCCCTGATGCACTTTGAACATCAGTCCTCAGTCAGGATGTACCAGTTCTAACAGACAATCGAACAACAAGGGCATACATTAATCATCAGGGCAGAACAAGAAGCTCAAAAATGCTACAGGAGTCCCTTCTTCTCTTTCAGTGGGCCGAGCACCACCTGGTAAGCATAAGGGCAGTGTGCATTCCAGGACAGGAAAATGTCTTAGCAGACTGGCTCAGTCATCAAGCTATTCTACCAGAGGAATGGGAGCTGAAGGACCGTGCCTTCCACATCCTAACAGAGCAGTGGGGCAATCATCAGATCTTCTCGCCTGCCGACGAAACTCCAAGGTAAAGCAATTCTGCTCTCTGGCCAAGAATGAACTAGCGGTGGCTTAAGATGCCTTTTCCCTAGACTGGGGTCAGTTCGGTCTCCTGTATGCCTTTCCTCCAATATTGCTTCTATCCAGAGTCCTACACAAAGTGTCTCTGGACCGGGCAGAACTGATTCTAGTCTGTCCCCGATGGCCTCGTCACCCATGGTTCCCGCTTCATTCATCTTTCAAGGCGACCACCTCTGTTCTTCCAAATCAGCCCAAATCTTCTCCATCAGGGTCCGATGCTGCACCCCAGTCTGAACAACCTCTCCCTCTCGGCCTGGAGTTTGAGCAGGAAACTTTGAAAGAGCTAGGCTACACAGCTCTTGTTACTGAATTGATGGTGAACTCACATCGCCCCTCTTCCTCTAAAGAGTATTACAGAATTTGGAGGAAATTCTTGTTCTGGCTCCAATCCAAACACATACAGAGCCAGTCGGTAGCATTGTTTGTACTACTGCAGTTTCTTCAGGATGGATTTGACAAAGGACTGCAACCAGGCATTTTACTGGTTCAGGTTTTTGTGCTGGGTGTGCTGTTGTTGGTGGATTCTGGAGACTCATTGGGTTCACATCCCCATTTCAGGGGGTTTCTAAGGGCAGCAACATTAAAGCGCCCTCCAGTAAAGTCAACGGTACTACCTTGGAGGCTTCATTTGGTTCTCAGAGCTTTGACCAAGACTCCGTTTGAGCCTCGCAAGGAGACATCCCCCATGCATCTTACAGTGAAGGTCGCTTTTCTCATAGCTATTACTGCAGCCAGGAGAATTGGCGAGCTAGGAGCCTTATCCACCAAAGAGCAATATACTGTGTTTCATCAGGACTCTGTGGTGCTCCGAACAGATCCAGGTTTTTTTTACCAAAAGTTATGTCTCCATTCCATTGCAACCAGGAGTTGATTCTGCCTTCTTCTGCCCACACCCAAAAAAATGAAAGGGAATTTCACACACTGGATCCAAGAAGAGCGGTGAAAATGTATATTAAATGAACGGATTCTGTTCAAAAAACTTCCAGTTTGTTCATCCTAACTACAGGTCAAAATATGGGTAAAAAACTTTGAAGGACTCTATAGCCAGATGGATCCATTCTGTCATCACCACTGCTTATGATCAGGCTGGAGTAACCTTGCCTGGCCCAGTGAGGGCCCATTCTACCTGGGCTATGTACACTTCGTAGGCGGACTTCAGAGAAGCATCTCCAGCAGACCTATGCAGGGCGGCCACTTGATCATCCATTCACATGTTCACAAAATTTTACAAACTGGATGTGACGGCCTCAGCAGAGGCGTACTTTGGCCACCAAGTTCTTTAGGCGGTGGTGGACCCTTAAGGGCAGTTGCATTCTTCCAACCTGGGATATCTGAGGATGTACTGCTTTTCTATATCCCATTAGTATGGAAGCCCGGAGACCAGCATAGGAGAGAGAAGATGAAATTTAAATTTTCTTTTTTCCGATGGCTAGTCTCCGGGCTTCTGCTTCCCTCCCAGAATGTATAAAGTTGGCCAGTTGGCCATGAATGGCTTAATTTTCTTGTTTTTTGTTTCTGCGTTCATGTAGTATTGACACATTTGGACTGCTTTCAGAAGAACTGATGGAAACAGGAAATAGAGGGTTGGATATCCCCAGCTGCAGAGCTTGGTTCCTGCCTGCATATCTGCATCAGGAGGAATAGCCCATTTGTATGGAAGCCCAGAGACCAGCTGTCGGAGAAAGAAAATGTACAGGTATTTAAATTTTGTTTTTCTGCTGACAAAAATCTGTGTTTCTGCCTAGCTCCAGACAGAGTGACCTTTTTTCTTTTCGGCTCCAGACAGGAGCTGCTCCTTCTATTCAGGTTGTATGTGCACATACAATGTCCGTGAATGCAGATCCTGCCCTTAGACATATTCTAGGCAAATCAGACAAATGCTGCCTCAGCAGCACCTTTACA
Organism: Neoceratodus forsteri; assembly: GCA_016271365.2. Taxonomy (NCBI): domain Eukaryota; kingdom Metazoa; phylum Chordata; order Ceratodontiformes; family Ceratodontidae; genus Neoceratodus; species Neoceratodus forsteri. Next base: position 768,922,628 of record CM057451.1, read on the forward strand.
GTACTGCAGCACCAGCCCCTGCGTGGACAGTCCTTTCTGTGGGTGTAGGTTGGCTGACGAACCCTTCATTTTTGTTAGCTTAGCTTTCTCAGACAATCTGCAGTTCATTTACTCCCAGTATGCAACTTTTGACTTCCTTGTCTACACTGATTAGCGCCTTGCTACTGGTTTGACTGCTCAGCTGAGCTCTGGCCTCTTCCCCTGCCAGTCCTGAGGGTAAGAGGTTAGGAAACGTGATGGTCGCCATCAGGCCTGTATGCTAAGGGGATTTTAGGGGTTCTGAAGAACTCCCCCACAAGAGAGATGGAGTTCCACTCTTTGATTTTTTACTTTTTTATTGGTACAGGCACTCAGATGTGGAGGCACAAGCACAGAAACCTTTGTCTCCACACTGGCTCAGAGGGGACTCCCACGCACTGCAGTCTCACTGCAGTTACTGGGGCTGACAATACTGTATTACATGCAAGTTGGTGGTTTAGGGGACCAAGGCTGACCCCACCCACTGACCCACACCTAATGACCCCCAATTTTGGCAACCAGTTCAAAAGCAACCATCCTCCTCCCCATGGCATCCTTATCAACCAGCTGGTTTCCTGGGTACTGGCCACCTGTAACATAAACAAGTCAGCCTGCCCACCCACCTCCCGCTCCCAGGAAGCACCCTAGCAGCCATTCCCAGCGTTCAATGCAAAGGACTTTATACATGACCTCTGTTCTACTTAAGGGGCACTGCTGTGTGGGACTGTGGCAAGGCAGTACTTGATTTCAATCAATCAATCAAAATTTTCTTTATAAAGCACTTTTCAATAAATCAAAGCGCTAATACATAACAAAAGATAAAACATCAACAATAATAAATAATAACATAAACAATAAAATATCCATAAAATGACCATAAAATAATCTATCTGAATGCCAGTGTAAATAAATAAATTTTTAGAGACCTCTTAAATGATTCCACGGACAGGCACTCTCTAATCTGACGAGGTAGAGAATTCCACAGGGTCGGGGCCATAAAAGAAAAAGCCCTTGCCCCAGATGATTGAAGACGAACCCTGGGAATCTTTAGCAATCCCTCGCCAGTGGAGCGGAGAGGGCGGTAGAGACAAAGGAGATCTTGCAGGTAGCCCGGTCCCTGACTGTGTAGGGTCTTATAGCTTAGCAATGTGACCTTGAAGGTGATTCTCCACCGCACTGGCAGCCAGTGCAGTTCGCGCAGCACAGGTGTGATATGGCAAGTTCTTGATAACCCAGTCAACAACCTGGCTGCCGCGTTCTGCACCAGCTGCAGGCGATGGAGATCTACCCCCGGAAACCCTAGATATAAAGCATTACAGTAATCAAGGCGTGAAGAAACAAAAGCGTGGACCAACACAGGAAGGTCATCATGCGGAACAAGGTGTTTTATCCAGGCGATATTCCTCAGATCGTAAAAGGATAACTTGACAGTGGCCAACACCTGCGTCTTCAGTGTCAGCACACTGTCAAAAATTACGCCCAGATTTCGCACCTGTTCAGAAGGTCTCAACTGGGTATCCCCTAATAAAAGACCAGAGGGGACCCCAGGAGTCAACTTCTCTACATAATGACCCGGGTCCACTACCAACACCTCGGTCTTATCTGGATTTAACTTCAACCAGTTCGCACTCATCCAGTCCTGAATCTCAGTGAGGCAGTTGTTAAAAACTGACACTGTTGTTTTGTTCGGTACAAAGGACATATAGAGCTGAGTATCATCTGCATAGCAGTGAAAACTCAGCCCATAACCTATATAATGTCTCCCAGCGACGGTATATACACGTGAACAACATGGGGAAAGCACAGAGCCTTGTGCACCCACAGGACAGAGCAAAGGAGGCGGAGAGAAAGTCCCTGAAACTACCCTTTGACTTCTGCCTGTGAGGAAAGAATGGAACCATCTGAGGACTGTCTCTGACAGTCCGCAGAGTAGCCGCAGGCGATCCAGCAACATCCCATGGTCCACAGTGTCAAACGCTGCAGAGAGATCAAGGAGAACCAAGATCGAACTGCTCTTCCGATCTCTTGCTATTAGGAGATCATTAAGCACTCGAACTAATGCAGTCTCAGTGCTGTGCCTCTTCCTGAAACTGGACTGGAGAGGATCATAGACTTCATGGATAGTAAGAAAGTCATTAAGCTGCAACGCGACTACTTTCTCAATAACCTTGCCCAAAAAGGGCAGGTTAGAGATCGGTCTGTAGTTAGCGAGGCAGTCGGGGTCAAGGGAAGGTTTCTTCAAAAGGGGTGTCACGACAGCCTCCTTCAAAGACTCCGGGAACACCCCTTGATCCAAAGAACTCCAGACTATCCTCGCAAGGACTGGTCCGATCACATCCATGCACCCCACAAGGAGCGTGGGACCAGGATCAAACTACAACAATTCGGTCGTAGGCCCTGGACAATCTTCATGATATCCATGATTGCTGGCTGGTCAAAATCCATCCAGGTAGACAGAGGGCATGTAGCTCCGCATCGGTCACTGCAGTGCTCGTTTGAACGTATGCTGCGGTTCTCCGACCTGATTGATGACACCTTATCATCAAAGAACCGAGCAAACTCATCATGCTGTATTTGTGAAAAGGCTCTCCGACCCTGCAGACAAGCTGGATTGCACAGTCTGTCGACAGTCCGGAAGAGCTGAGCAGGTCGGTTTCTTGATGTAGTTATCTCCCTGGACAGGAATTCTGCCTTCTTATGGGAGATTACTGATTGATAGTCCACATAATGGGCCATCAGTCTAAGTCTGTCACCCTCCAGGCCAGATTTCCGCCAACAATGCTCCAATCTTCGTCCCACTCTTCTCAGCTCCCTCAATGTCCCATCAAACCAAGGGAACCGAGGGCGGAGGGAGAGGGGGCGAACGCGGACAGGTGCAATGGAATCCAGTGCACTCAGCACCATATTATTATAGTGCACTACTAAAGCATCTGGTTCCATGCACTCCATAGGCCAACTCAATAGGTCCAGTACCGCCATTAGACCCTCAGGGGTAACTCCCCTCAAAGGGCGATACTGGACCATCTCCAAAGGGGTGGGTCTCTTAAGGGGGAGGCCACGAAATTGAACCTTATAGAGTGATGGTCAGACCACCCAACTGGTTCCACCACCAGTTCTGTGATCTCCATCTCCAGGGTGAACACCAGATCCAAAGAGTGACCTTGAATATGGGTAGCAGCGGTAACCACCTGTGTGAAGCCTAACAAACTCATTAGTTGGAGAAAGTCTCGACCAAACTGCGAGAGCTCATCGTTGACTCAGGCATTGAAGTCCCCCAGGACCAACCACCTGGAGGGCTCCAGCACCAGGTCAATAATGAAGTCCGCGACTTCTTGCAGAAAAACTTTCTCGTTACTGGGTGGACGGTAAACAAGCAGGATTCTGCAGCCCACATCCCATGATACACTCAAAGGATCTAGGGGACGCCACTGGAACCTCTACAAGGCCCAATTCCGATCTAAAACAAATAGCGACCCCCCACCCCTACGATCCAACCTTGGGTGATGTATTACCGAGTACCCGGCTGGAACGGCTGACTCCAAAATGGGACCAGCATTTTCATCCAGCCAGGTCTCGGTAATGCATGTCAGGTCAGATGATTCAACAAGATCAGCAATAATTGCTGTCTTGTTTTTTTATAGACCTGGCATTGCATAGCAACGCCCGGGTTGGATGAGAGGCCCTGGAGGAGCAGGCTACATGCCCACTCTCAGTGGAGCCCTTGGGTATGGGAACCAGGCAACGCACTCACCTATCCTTGGCCCATTTCGCCCCAGGGCATCTCCCTGACCTCACCACCCTTATTCTCCCACTCCGCTCCCCCTCCCCATAGCGGGGGGGACCACCCTCCCTCTCTGCCTCCTCCGTGCAATTCCCAAGGCACGGCAACGCCTATATACTTCGGGTTGCAATGGGGGGCTATCAGAAGGGCGCAGGTCCCTCAGCCTAGAGGGGGAATAGCACCTGTCCATGGATATTTGGTCCCAAGACATAATTATCTAAGTATTTAAGAGACAATCTTAAACAACCCCTTTTAATATAAATATTGTCAACACCAGCACAAATTTAAAATAACTAAAAACAATAATCCAATTTCTCTTCAGGCCGACTCCTTAGAAAAAAGTCTTCAAACAAATCTGGGCAAGTTTTATAAATTCCTCAGAGAGAAAAAGTTTGTGATAGTTAAAAGCAGAAGTCACAGTTTCTTCCAATTTATACTTTTTCTAGAGAAGTGAAAATCCCTCAGAGCTCTCACCCCTGGGGAGTCTGTCCCATAGCCTATCTCTCACATAGGCACTCAGACAGAAATCAAATAAGAGATTCTTTATAGCTGTGCCATATACTCCAAAAAATATAAAGTGAAAACCAGTCTGCAGAAAATTAATCCAGCTGTTTAAGAGGGGGTATAATTAATCAGCCGACAAAAAAGAAAACTCTCCCTATGGTTGTCCCCCAAGGTGTTATTTAGGGAGACCAGCCTATAACTGGATCTGTGTGAGCAGGCTCTCCAGCCTATCCCAACAGAAATCCATAAACCATGGGTGTCCTAGGCCCTTCCTCCAGTAGCACTCCCCGAACTCCCGTGGCAGCTGCTCACCCCAGCAAGTCACCCTGGGTTCAGGCCAACGTTTTTACAGAATGGAGAGAATCCTCTTGATCGTCCCCCAAGGTGCCGCTGGGGGAATCGATTAGCAACTGGGGTTCACATGAGCAGGCTCTCCAGCCTGCCCACTGTAAAGCCCAGAAACCACAGGCACTCTGGGACCCGTCCTACGACAGCACCTCCCCTAGTCTGCCCAACCAGCCACCCCAGCAGACTACCCTGGGTTAAGATTGAAAGGCTGAAAAACTCACCCACACCTCAATGATGTTGAAACCAGTAAAAAAGTCCATAAATCCTAAATGGAATACTCCACGTGCAAATCAGCATCAATGGAACAGCTGTGCAGCAGGCCGTATACTGGGTGGGGGTGGGGTCAGTTTTTTGTGTGTGTGTGTGTGTGTGTGTAGGTCCCAACGGCTGCTTAGTGACTTGTGTGGTCTGGTCAATTGTTAGCTAGGTGCATTTTTGCCACCCAGCTTTAATAAATTCTATATTTGGTTGGCTAGAACTAACTTGCTGTGTGTGTCTCCCCCAAAAAAAAAAAAAAATACGGTGCAGCTACCGGCAATGGCGGTTTCTGATTTTTGACTAATTTGGGCATTGTTTTTATGTTTGGGTTAAATGTGTGATATCCAGTTAATCACATACCCCTGCCCCATGGCTTGTCCTTCAGGACCCTTGGGTTTCAGTGTCCCCCCTTGGGATACACAGTGGTGAAAAGGACAGTCACGTATTGGGCCTGAGAGGACTCATGTCTCCTGTGGCCATTTTCTTGTTTCTTCCCTCTGGACCCTGGCTTGAGCTCATGCTGGCATCCTCCACCCAGCCGTTGAGACTGCCACCCATGGACCCTGTGGCAGTGCTGCAGCACAGGTACTGTCCCTCCCTTCTTAGAGGAGGAACATGTCCTATTCCAGTTAGTCCTCCACTGGCAACCACTGCGCTGGCTCTTGTGCCCTACCTGGAATACCGACCTGTAGGACTGTGGCTGATGACTGGTTTACTTGTCTCCAGTTCTCAGTGCATTACCAGCAGGCTTTAATGGAAACCTCAAATCTGCTTCTCATTCATAGTGATGCCCTCGCATGTCAGCACGACTTGTGCTGCCCGGTGCCCGCAGTTCCATCTTGGCCAAAAGAGCCCCCCCCCATTTTCTGACCAGCGTACGGGCCTGACCATGTTTGTTTTATGATTATGTTTTTGTTCTAGGAGCGTGGATCTGTTGTTCATCCACACTGTCTGGCATTGTCCCTTTCCCCTTTAAATCTTGCTGGAAGTCTTCAAGCTGGCTTCTCCCACCCACCTGGGTGGTAAATACCTCGGCTACGTCCCATGACGCCAGATCTTCCTTTCCGCTGGAAGATACAGGTTCCCTCGTGCTACTTTGCGGTACCATAGGCCCTGGAGTCAAATCGATGGTTTTCGCTGCACTTACTCGCCTTAAAACTCATCAGAGTTTACGATTCGGATCTGAACGCTTCGGATATGGAGGACAAGTTGTCCCCCAGGTTTCGCCGGTGTCCTTGTGGACAAAAAATGTCTTGCACCGATGCCCACCTCTCGTGCGTCTACTGCCTAGGCACCGTGCATGATACTTCGGCTTGCACCATCTGTTCGGCCTTCCATCCCACCGTTCTGGAGGACCGCAAGGCGCGCCTTAAGTTGGGGAGACCGGAGCTTCACAATCCACCAGTGAAATCGGAGGCAGCCAGGTGGGCGGTTTCCATGGCTGCGGGATCCGTCAAGCAGATGGCGGCCTTCGAAGAGGAAGCTGCCCAAACTTCGGCCAACCGGAGTTTCTTCGTGCCGCTCAGCCTGGGCTCCACCTTCACGGGATCCTTCTGGGAGTTGTGCCGGTCTCTCCCTACTAAGGGTGAGGTGCCTTCGGGCTTGCACTTCTCCCGATCCAAGAAGAAGGATAAGGATCCCAAATCATCTTCTTCTACCTGAAGAAGATGCTCCTGGGACCGAGAGCGGTCTGACACTCAGGAGCAGGCGGACTCGGCCACGGTCAAGACCGCTTCCTCGGCTGCTGGCTTTTCGGACCTTCTGTCAGGCCAGGGCACCGAAGCCGAGGATACGGCAGAACCGGCTGAGATTTCTCTCGACCCGATCGAGCCGTTGTCGCCGACGCCTGTTGACTCCTTGGAGAGGACTCCCATTCTCTCTTTCCCGGGCGAGGAGACCCATCCTTCAGGCATCCCAATTGAGGGACAAGAGCCGGAACCTTGGTTCTCACCGAATCCAGCTTCTCCCGACTGCCAGAGCCGACGCCGTCGGTCTCGATCGAGGAGTAGGACCCCGTCGGTCGGTAAACCGAAGAAGGGTCACAAACACTCCCAGAAGAAGTGCCGCCACCGTTCCTCATCCTCCTCGGACGAGAGAGACTTAAACAGGCTCCGCGATGTTATGAGGGACCTCATGTGGCAGCAACTTCTTTTGACTTGAGTCAAAAGCCGTCTGCTCGGCGGTACTGCCATTACTTGGCCCCAACCTCTTCAGCCGACACCGACTTCGTCGGTTATGAGGACTCGGTTCTACCTCCGGTGGGACGGTCGTATTCGGCTTGGCCTGTACGGGCTCCCCACCAATTTTGGTGGAACCACCACCAAAACAGCCTCAGGGAGGGCTCCCTCAGGGAGGACCGAATAACTCGGGCCTTCCCCATGGGTTATCCATTCGGTCCTCCTGATGCCCTCGATGCATTGAGGGGGACTTAGGTGGGAGACCCTTGTATCCGGATTCCTCGGATTTGGATACTACCAGCCTTCACTCTCATGATGAGCTGTCAGTGACAGGCCTGGAGGAAGAGCCTTCTCCCTTCCAGGGCATCCTTCGACTCATTTCGGAGTCCACAGGTATGCCTTTGCAGCCCATTCAAAAGAAGGCGGAATATCCTCTCACGAATATTCTCAAGAGGGGGGATACCCCGACAGAGGCCTTCCCAGCGGCCGAAACCATAGTTGGCTCAGCACTGGAACTTTGGCAGCGTCCTGCCTCTTGCCCAGCTCCATCTGGCCTGCAAGTACGCGGTGCCCATGGAGTTCTTGGCAGGTTTCACTGAGCATCACTCGGCAGAGCCTTGTGACTGCCTCAGTGTTTAGGCGCACGGGCAGCTCTGCGGATACTTTAGCCCTCCGGACAAGGAGTCCAAAAATATGGACCACTCAGTCCGGAAGGTTTACGCGGCATCATCCCTAGGTCTTTGTCAGGCTAGCTCAGCAGTGATCATGGCACACTTCTCTCGCGTCCTTTTGGGGTCGCTTGATGAAGTCCTTCCACATCTCCCAGCAGACATGAAGACCACGGTCAAGCAGGTCCGGGACCAGGGCCGTGCTGTTGCTAAACAAGAGCTCCAGATGGCTCTGGACATTGGTGATTCCTGTGCCCGTTCACTAGCTGCCACGGTAGCCACTCGCCGCAGGGCTTGGCTGAGGTTATCCTCCTTTCCCGCGGATACTCAGCACAAAGCTAGCTGACGTGCCCTGCCTTGGCACCGACCTCTTCGGTCCGGGAGTGGCAGGTCATCTACAGCACATTGAGCAGTCTAATGCCACCTTAGATGCCACCTCTGCTAAAGGTTCTTTGGGCAAGAACCAGCAGAAGTGCAAGAAGAAGTCCTTTCGGCATTCTTCCCCTGCGGTTAGACAGCCCTCCTTCCAGGGAGGTCAGCAACAGCAGCAGGCTCCAGCTTGGCGCCCTAGGCCCAAGCAAGGTCCCCAACAGCCCCGCAAAGGATGCCAAGGTGCTGGTCCATGTGCCTCCTCCTCCTCCAAGCCTGCACAGTGATGGGTTGGGAGTGGCCTCACTTGCACCCATCATGCCAGTTCTGGGTCCTCCTGTGGAGGGCCGGCTCTGCCACTTTCTTTCCGCCTGGTCCGGTATCACTTCAGACAGGTGGGTTCTGGAAGTGGTCGGGCAGGGACTGCCTCTAGAGTTCAAGCAGTACCCCCCCAGCCAGGCCCGTGCCCCACGGAAGGAAAGGATCTCAGTTGGCGCTCAGTCGGCCCTTCGGGACGACATTGCTCAGCTCCTCCTCAAGGAGGCTGTGGCTCCAGTGCTGGATCCTCCTTCAGACCCAGGCTTCATCTCCAGGTATTTCCTGGTGCCCAAGCGGACGGGGGGGGTTGGCGCCCCATCCTAGATCTCCACGACCTGAATCGGTATCTCAGGTCTCTCACCTTCCGGATGGTAACTCTGAACCAGATCATACCATCTCTGGAGTGAAACATGTGGTTCTGTACACTGGATCTTCAGGACACATTCTACTGCATCCCAATCTGTCCGTCCCATCAGCGGTCCCTCCGCTTCAGGGTCGAAGGGACCCTGTACGAGTTCAGAGCCATGCCGTTCGGCCTGTCATCGGCTCCAAGGGTCCTCACCAAATGCATCGTAGTGGTGGCAGCCCATCTACAGCATCAAGGGGTTCGCATTTACCCTTATCTAGACGATTGGCTCCTGGCGGATTCCTCCCTACAGGAGGTGGAGAGGTCCCAGGGACCTGACCCTCCGAACCTGCTCCCACCTGGGCCTCCTAATCAACGAGGCCAAATTAGAACTCGTGCCTTCTTGGGTGATGGGCTTCATCAGGGCAGAGCTCGACTCTTGTCAAACCAGAACTCGGCTCCTGGCGGACAGGGCGGAGGTTCTTTCCTCTGTTGCCCAATCATTTCTGATTGGGCACTTGCGCCCTGCCCGGAACTTCCTGCGCCTCCTGGGTTACATGGCGGCGTGCACCTCAGTGGTCCATTGGGCCAGATTGCACATGCGCCCCCTTCAATGGGAGCTGGCCGCCCAGTGGTCTCAGCGTCAGGGTCTCTTCGACCAGCTGGTCACAGTCACCCAGAGGACGTGGGACGCTGTCCAGTGGTGGACTGTCCCGAGTCATTTGCGGGAAGGAATCCCGTTTGTCTGCCCCGAGCCGAAGGTCGTCCTTATGACCGATGCCTCTCTCATGGGCTGGGGAGCCCACATGAGGGACAACAGAGCTCATGGGTTCTGGACCCCCGAGGAGTCCCGATGCCACATCAACCTGTTGGAGCTCAGAGCAGTCAGACTGCCACTGTCAGCTTTCGCTCCTCAGCTCCGGGGTCAAGTGGTTCAAGTCCAGACGGACAATACCACGACCATGTACTACCGCAACAAACAGGGCGGCACGCACTCCCATCTGCTATGCAGGGAGGCGCTCCGGATCTGGACCCTCGTCAGCCGGCCGGAGGTGGATCTCCTAGCCATTCATGTGGCAGGAGTCTTGAACCAACTGGCAGATGCTGTCAGCGCATAGGCCAGACATCCCACAAGTGGTCTCTCCATCCAGAGGTAGCTTACAATCTGTTCTCCCGTTGGGGCAAACCGTTGGTGGACCTGTTCGCCTCAAGGGAGAACACCAAGTTGAGGCTGTTCCATGCCCGCCCCCCTCAGCAGGGCTCGCTGTAGGGGGATGCCTTCTCGAGGCCGTGGACCCCAGGCCTCCTTTACGCCTTCCCTTGATCCACAAGGTGTTACTCAAGGTGAGGAGGGACAAGACAGAGGTGATCCTGGTAGCCCCAGATTGGCCACGCCAGTTCTGGTATCCAGATCTCCTCAGCCTCAGCTGCAGGGCTCCGGAGCGGCTTTGTACATGCCCGCACCTGATATCGTTGAAACAGGGGAAGGTCTTCCACTCGGACCTTCAATCCCTGCACCTCACAGTCTGGTTCCTGAGCAGCTAGAGTTCCAGGCTCTGGGTCTTTCTGAGGATGTCTGCACTGTGGTGGAAGCATCTTGAAAGGAATCAACCAGGAAATGTTACGCCTTCAAATGGAAAAGGTTTTCCATTTGGTGTCAGGGAAAGAGCCTGGACCCCTTATCCTGCTCTGTGGCTAACATTCTAGACGACCTTTGGTCTCTCTCCAAAGGGGGTCTTCGATCATCGACCCTTAGGGTGCACCTGGCAGCCATTTCTGCTTACCGGGTGCAGGCCGGTCAGCCGACATTGGCACAGGAGACAGTGGTTGGGCGCTTTTCCAAAGGCCTGGATCACATATCCCCTCCGGTGCATGAACCTCCACCTCCGTGGGATCTCTTGCTGGTTTTGGCAAAGCTCATGGGCAAGCCATTCGAACCCATGCACAAGTGTGAGCTTTCGCATTTGTCGTGGAAGACTGCCTTCCTGGTGGCTATCACATCAGCCAGAAGGACAGGGGAGCTCCAGGCGCTTTCGGTGGACTCCCCTTATCTGGTCTTTCACAGGGACAAAGTTGTCCTGCGCCCCCACCCGAAATTCCTTCCGAAGGTGGTGTCAGAGTTTCATCTTAACCAGGTATTGACTCTGCCGGTATATTACCGTAACTACACCTCGGATGCCGAATACAGGCTCCATACTCTGGACCTCAGACGTGCTGTCTCCTACTATAAGGAGAGGACGGTGGAAATTTGGGGAGAGGTCTGCCTGCCCTTTGTCACCTACGCTGAAGCCACTTCTGGCAGACGTGCAGCCAAGTGGACTGTTGCAAGATGGATCACATCTTGCATAAGTCTCTGTTATGAATTGGTGGGCAAGGAGCCTCCCAGAGGGATAAGAGCTCATTCTACCCGCCATACTGCTGCTTCGGTGGCTGCTTCCAGGGACATCCCTATCCAGGAAATCTGTCGGGCTGCTACCTGGAAGTTGGCGAACACCTTTATTACACATTACCACATCGACCTTGAGTCACAACGTGATGCTGGTTTTGGGGCCTCGGTTCTCCAATCTCTTTTTCCTAAGTAGGGTGTGTGTGCCTTGCCTCCCTCCTCCCGGAGAACTGCTAGGAGTCTGCCAGACAGTGTGGATGAAGAACATATCCACGCTCCTGGAAAAACAGGTTACTCACCTGTAGCAGTAGTTCTAGGAGTGGTATATGTTGTTCAGCCACACCTACCCACCCAACCTCCCTGGCTTAAGGCACACAACCTTGCTTCCAGCAGGCTAGATCTGGCGTCATGAGGCGGATCCGAGGTATTTACCACCCGGGTGGGTGGGAGGAGCCAGCTTGAAGACTTCCGGCAAGATTTAAAGGGGAAAGGGACAATGCCAGACAGTGTGGATGAACAACATATGCCACTCCTAGAACTACTGTTGCAGGTGCGTAACCTGTTTTTTCTGTCCCTTGTGGCAGCTTCTGGACACATGGTAAGTGCCCCTGGAGGCACTGTTTGTACATCCTGACCCCGCTGCCTGTTCTAGGGCTGGGAATACGTACCTTGCGGTAGCATGCCTGATTCAGTCTGCGCAGTCTGGACTACGATCAGCTGGGCACTTGATGTTGCCAAAAGAAAATGTGCTGGCAGAGGCACAAAGGAGCTGCTTCTTTCCAGCTTCTTGGCCCCACTGCAAAAGTCCCAGGATGGGTAGTGGTAAGTGATGTACTGGGGGTCTCAGGGCCCAAAAGGTAAGACTGAGGGGAGGAGGGGGACATCAGTATAGTAGTTAGTTATGATCCATTATTAATCATTGAATGACTGTTGCTTTCGAATAACAAGGCAGCTAAGGGCAAGTTTAGCATAAGGAGCAAACTATCCTTTTTGTATAAATACCTGCATTTATCATACGATGCAAACCTTAATAAACAAATGATAAAAATGTCAAAATAATTACAATAACAGGATAAACAATAATTATTGATCAACAGAGAAAACAAACATTCACAAAAAATTAAAGTAAATTGAGCCATACCATTTTAGCTTTGGATATGCAGTGGTGAGGCTGTACAACAATTGGATTTAACTTGAAATTTTTCTATGTGTCTTTTAAATTCTTTATTTATTGCATTGCAGAGCAACAGGTGGGCAAAACAATCATGTTTGTATACAGAGGCAGTGACTGACTACAGACAGTAGTAAGACGAGACCGTTTTCCAAGCGTATTACAATTGTTTCACATAATACCACAATTAGATTAAAACTAAAGACTGGGTAGATAATTACTATAAACTGTTCGACGTAGGTTGGTCCAGGCTGCGCCAATTATTAACTTGTTCTCCCTGCTCCAGCGAGGATGATACCCTGCCTTTCCTGCCCAATTAACCCCCCCTGTCAAGGCACAAAGGTTTCATCTTCCACAGCAATATAGAATACCCGATTTCTGCACTTTATTTCAAATTGGGAAAGCTGTCCCCTAGATTGCGCGGTGAAGCGTTTCATGTAATACATATCCACTAGAATTTTATGCCAAGCATCTAGAGTGGGGGGATGTGGTTGTCTACATAAGCAGGTTATGGCGTTTTTGGCTGCAAGTAAGTATATCGTAATCATGGAGCGGGTCGATACCCAGAGTAGGGACTGAAATAAGTGTCATGGAGGGAGTGACCCAGGAGGTATCACCAGTAAACTGGTTGATTTGGTCCCTAATCTGCTCCCAGAAATGGGTCAGGATCGGATAGGACCAGAATATATGTGTATACGTGGCTAGTGTTTGCCCACGTAGCCTCCAGCAGTGTTCGTAGTGGGTAGGAAGGAACTTAGTTAAGACCGCTGGGGCATGAAAGAAATGGCTCCTACATGTCCAAGTGAACTCCCTCCAATATGGGGTGGAAGAAATTTTTATAGGTGGTATGGTATACTTAAAGGAGTAGTACATCCTCGTATCTTGTAAATGTTGTTTGTTTCCTTGTCAACAGATAACTCTTTTCGTGTAGCTGTTGGGGACATATGTGTTTGATTTAGCTTGTTTTCACTGTTCACAAGAGCCCCTGTAACTAGTCTGGGGGTCTCCATTTTCTGGTTGTTGACATATCATTGTTCCTGACAGCTGCATTAGCATATGAGAACATATGCCACAGCACCCAATTTACACCATGCAATTCTATGCTGAAAGTACACATTACCTGAAAAAAAAAACTCTAGAAACACACTGACTGAATGCAGTTTCATGGAAAAAAAACTTGCCTTGCATCTAAGATAAGTTTGTAAAGTGGAAAGCCGCACAGTAGGTCGGACAGGGCTCCCATAGCTCTCCAGTCTCCCGCCAGGCCATGCACACCAATTCCCATCCTTTTTGTTCGTAGGCTGCTTCCAGGACCCCCACATCGTCCAAGCAGTCACCCGGGAGCGGATGGCAAGCAGGCCTTAAAGGTAATCCCTCACCCCTGCTACGGAGCTACTCTGCTGGGCTGTTTACCCATCTATGCTTCGTGTCGACTCGCCACCTGCCCCAACCACCCTCCCACCCATGGCCGACCCTCCTTTTATTGATGTCACTGGTCACATGACCCCTCACTCGTTTTTCTAAGTCCCTACTTTTCCAACAGCAGGTTATCTGACGTAGCCGCCAGGGGGCAGCACACCATTGTAGTACCTTGTGCTTCCTCCCCACCTGAGACTCGATCCTAGTACTTTGCCCTCTGGAGTCAGTAGCCTTACCGCTGTACTTCGTAACCAGCCATCTCGCCCCTTGCTCCAAGTACCTTCACCCTTCCCCCAGGCCTCCTCTCACTACGCCCTACCTTTGGAGCATACTATTGGTCGTCTGTGTCCTGCCGCCCTCCTCCATTCTCCAAATGCCATCTTTCCACAATATCCAGTTACTCCTATTGTATCCCACACCCACCACGTATCTCTTAGTGCCTCCAGCCTAGCAGAGCAGGAGTGGCTAACCCCCCCCCCAAGTATTCCCATACACTCTCTCCCTCCACCCTTTCCACCCCTCCTTCCTTGCTCTTTACATCTTCTCCATTCCCACCCCTGTTCCCACCTCCTCCTCCTCCCCTTTCAGATGCACGTCACCCTTAAAATACAAACTAGCTAAAGCAGCCCTTCTTCGGCATGACCACTTACTCCTCCTTTTATCAGGAAACATTCACCCTACTCTGGGGCCCTCTCTCCCATGCTGCTCCGCTAGCAGTAGGATGTACGGGCTCCGACTCGCTGCAATTAACTTATGTAGCCTGCAAAAAAAGTTCCCCTTACTCCAGGGCTGGGAGCCCAACACTCCCTAGACATACTGGCTCTGTCCGAGACCTGGCTCTCCATCACATCCCAGACTCAGCTGTTACCTTACCTGGCTACTCTCTTTACCGTGCTGACCGATTGTGTTGTACAGGTGGTGGCTGCGCCCTCTACATTAGGAACACCCTCCGTCCCTGCCAATCTCCCCCCCACCCCCAACAAAAACAGGACCCAAATACTTACAGCCAAGATACTCTTGGAAACCTGGGCAAAACCCTGTGTGTCATGGTTGTCTACATCCCTCCACATAATCAGAGACTCGCTTCCACTCAGTCATGTCCTGTATCTTACAACTTCCCTCCAGCAGTGAACTTATTGCCATGGGAGATTTTAATATAAATTGGCTGTCCCCCTCTGCCACTCCTTATAAGGATTCAGCCACTGCGCTTGACCTCACTCAGGTTATTCAATCTCCTACCAGGCCCCCCCCCAAAAATTGGACACCTCCTCGTTGCTGGACCTCATTCTTACCAACTGCCCTAGTAATATCTCTAAAGTCTCGGTACTTTCAGATGTTCTTAGTGACCATCGTCCTGTAACTTGCTCTTGGTCCAATAAAACACCTACTGCTCCCCCTACTGTCTCCAACCGTAGCCGTCTACAAAAGGGTATGCTTCAAAACCTACCTAGCTAACTATGAGTGATCCCCTGTACGTAGCACTCAATTTATTGATACTGCCCTCTCTCACTTTATAAAAACCTTTAATGCTGTTTGCAACATCTTTACCCCTTTCTCGAAACAAATCTCTAAGAGCCGTAACACCCCCTGGATATCACAACAGTTGCTTGATCATATGCAACACTGTGACAATCTCTAGCAAAAAGCCTTAGACTCCCAACTCTCACTCGACAGACAATGGTATCAAGAGGCCAAAAACAGATGTACCTGGGCCATTTGCCAAGATGTCCCATTATCAACAGGCGCTCTCTTCCACCTGGGGCTCAGGGGGGGATTTCTGGGAAAACATTAAAGAACTAAATGGGGAAACTTCCACCCCGCCCCCCCCACCTCACCTGCCCAGCTCTCGGTCAATGGTAACCTAACTCAGCACCACCAGTCCATTGCAGACACCTTGAACACCACTTTCTCTGACCTCAGTAGTGTCCTTCCCCCTAACTACTTCGCCCCCTAGATCCCACCCCTGGTTGTGGTCCACCTTTCAACATCCCACTTTTTCGCATCCATATCATCACAGCCCAGGAGGCTAGATGCTACCTCTCCAAAGCACTTGCCAAGTCTTACTTTAGTGCAGACTCCATTGACCTGAAGCTCCTACGCCTAACCTTCGAGGAGGTCTTGCAACCCCTCACCAAACTCTTTAACCTGTCCCTCTGCCTTGGACATTTCCCAGCCCTCTGGAAATGAGCTATCACCCCAATTTTCAAAACTGGCTACCACTTGTCCCCTAATAACTATTGTCCCATCAGCCTTTTCCCTCCCCTCTCTAAGGCCCTCGAAAAAATTGTAGCAGATCAGCTGTTGGACCATCTGTCTAAATATAACCTACTATGCCCTGAACAGCATGGTTTCTGCCAGGGCCACAACACCACCACTGCCCTCCTAGAATACTCCTCCTTCATCCATGGTGCCCTCGAACGTGGACACATTGTGGGGTCAGTGTACATCGACTTCACAAAGGCGTTCAACACTGTTAATCGTGCTATGCTTCTAGCCTCCCTGAACTCCCTGGTGCTCTCAGTGGAAACAATATCCTGGTTCAGAGGTTACCTCTCTGACGGATCCCAGCAAGTGAGAATCAATTCCGCACTATCACATAGCCTTCCATTCTGTCCCGGAGTGCCCCAAGCCTCTATCTTGGGATCCCTCATCTTCAGCTTCTTCCTTAACTTACTACCCAGTTCCTGCTCTGGTAAAATCTTGCTGTACATGGACGACACGATAATTTTCTGGAGCCACCCGAACCCAGCTTCTCTCCACCATGTCTTACAGGGTTTCTTCACTGAAGCCAAGGCATGATTCCGTTACCACCGCTTATTTCTAAACTATAAGAAAACAAAATCAATGATTTTGGCTCATCGACAGAGTCCTCCCATTGTCAATCATCAATTCATTAGGATCCCCACTAGAGCAGGTTGAGTCTTTCAAATACTTGGGTATCACCATTGACACGTCCCTCACCTACCGTGCCCATATCCATCATCTTTCTTCTGCTAACAATTCCAGGCTTGGGATTTTGTACCGGCACAAACACGGTCCCCATCGATGGCTAGCTGTCTAGCCATGACTTCTTCTGTCCTCTCCCTGGTAGATCACGGCATTGTCGTATATGGCAATGCTGATCCCACTCTCTTGCAGTGCATCAAAATCACCCTCAACAAAGTGTGCAGACTGGTCACTGGCTGTTACAGGTGGACACACTCCTGTGACCTATACAAGGCTGATGAATGGCTGCCATTAGATGCTCATATTAAGTACCGTACATGCCCCCTAGCCAAGAAAATCCACCTTGGATAAGCCCTGTTCGGGTTGCACAGCCTCATTTGACCCGCCCTGCTGGTCAGAATCTCACAAAATGCTTCTGGGACCTCCCTACTAGTCCTCTACTGTCGAACCTCCCTTAGTCAAAGAGCCTGCCTACACAGAGCCCCCCTTTGGCTCAATGGCCTCCTCCCCCCTGCATCTCTCTGAAGCCTAGGATTGGCGATTTCAAGGCTAGTCTCAGAGCTCTATTGCTTGAATCATCAGCCTGTGACCGTCCCTAACCCTCTCTTTCCTCTGCCCCCCCCCCCCCCGGCATGTTGGGGCTTTGGAATCTAACACCACATTAGAAAGGAGTATGATATATTATGGACATAAAGTGTAACATGCATTACTTAAGTATAATGGCAACGCTGGGTCCACGTCACCCTAAGTCAGTTTTGCACTGTTCTCTCGTATGTGTGGAGTTTTGTATTTCCTTCCCTCTTCTGAGCATTGTACTGATAATATTGTATGTATTTTCTCTTGCACTGTTTTCTTTATTCCTGAATACTGTACAGCTTAATAGTGTATGTAAGTCTTGCATTGTTCTCTGACATGGAGCCTTTGTAAAGGAGTCTGACTCAAAGGTTTGTGATTCCGAATGTTAAATTAAAAAAATACATATTTGGAGTGGTATTTCACACTTTGTTGCACCTGGTTTTGTTAAATTCTAAGTAAGCAGACAGGCATACTGTGGACTCTAAAGGGTGCTGCCACATCATGTTCTCATGTGCTAATGTAGCTCTCGGGCTCAATGAGGTCCTGGAGGAGAGATTGAAGTATCATGGAGAGGGTGACCCAGGTGGTGTTGCCAGTAAAGCTGGTTGATCTGCTCCCAGAACTGGGTCATGATTGGGCAGGACCAGAAAATATGTGTATATGTGGCCAGTGTTTGCCCACATAGCCTCCAGCAGTGTCCGTAGTGGGTAGGAAGGAACTTTGTTAAAGCAGTTGGGGCATGAAAGAAACAGCTCCTGCATTTCCAAGCGAACTCCCTCCAATATGGGGCAGAAGAAATTTTTATAGATCTGGTATGGTATACTTAAAGGAGTAGTATACCTTACACTCCATGCAGACCTTCGTTGCATCATACAGTGTTACCTTTGTATCTTTTAGCAGCAAAAAATGCCATAACTAGGAGGCGGATGTCCACTACCATCCCCATAGTCTCCGAATGGCAACAAATTGTTTTAAATATATACAAGCTAAAGGGCCTCACGGCTGCCCTACTTGATAAACATACCCTATTTAGAGAGAAATGGTAACCGTGGGCCTCCTATATGGCACAACCCGACCCAAAATTCATACCTTAGGTAGCGATGAAAAGCTTGAGGGAAGGGAAGGGGTTGCAAGCATGAGACTTTTCCCATTTCAAGGGGAAGGCTCTTATTGAAGACTAAAAGGTACAGAAATTGGGGCAGCAGACCATGATCATCTGTGGGTTTCAATATTTGCTTATTCTTATTTTCCTTCACAATGTATTTAAATCCAAGGCACCTATCCGCCAAGATCAGGATCATCCATTTTTTAATTATACAGATCTATTGGTGATTTACAGCTAAGTATCTTTATTAAGCCTGGACACTATTTCCCTGTACACGTACGTAATACTTTCTGCTGTGTCTCCCTTAATAAAAAGGAAATAAAAAAAAAATAAATAAAAAGAGTAGTTCACCCTAATATTTTGTAAATATTATTTGTTTTCTTGTCAACAGATAACTCTTTTCGTGTAGCTGTTGGGGACATATGTGTTTGCTTTAGTTTGTTTTCACTGTTCACTACAGCCCCTGTAGCTATCCTGGGGGTCTCCATTTTCTGGTTGTTGAAATCTCATTGTTCCTGACAGCTGCATTAGCATATGAGAAACATAGACTTTGACGGCAGATAAGGACCGCTTGGCCCACTCAGTCTGCCCATTTCCCCACCAGCTGGATAGGCCGCAGATCCTAGTTAACCAACAGCCTATTTCTTCCTACCTCCTACAAGAATTGCCTTATGTCTGTCCCATGCATTCTTGAATTCTTCCACGGTTTTAGACCCCACAAACTCCTCAGGAAGGCTGTTCCATGCATCCACTACCCCTCTGTGAAAAAATACTTCCTCACATTGCCCGGAACCGCCCCATCTTTAAATTGTGTCCCTTGTTCTTGCACGTCCTTTTTCTGAAAGATGTTACCCTCTTGGACTTTGTTGATTCCACTGGGGTACCTAAAGTTTCCATCATGTCCCCCTCTCCTTCTTTCCTCAAGGGTATACATATTAAGCTCCTTTAGTCTCTCCTCATGAGCTTCTATTGCAGACCCTGCACCATTTTAGTTGCCCTCCTCTGGACTGCCTCTATCCTGTCTATGTCCTTGGGAGATGGGGTCTCCAGAACTGGACCAGTACTCAGATGAGGTCTCACCAACTGTCTGTACAGAAGGATAACAACTTCCTGTTTTCTGCTGCTGATGCCTCTCCCTATGCATCCCAGTATAACCCCAGCCCTCCCTACTGCCTTCTCACATTGCTTGCTAACCTTAAGGTCTTCTGATATGATTACCCCCAGGTCCCTTTCCTTTTTTGTAGTTGTTACTACCTCCCCTTGCATTGTGTAATTTTCCCCTGGGTTCTTGTTTCCCAGATGCATTACTTTGCACTTCTTTGCATTGAATCCTAGGTGCCATTCTTCTGACCATTCCTCCAACCTTGCCAAGTCCCTTTTCATCCTTTCCACGCCTCCTTGTGTATCAACCCTGTTGCAGATCTTTGTGTCATCTGCAAAAAGGCATACTTTTCCTTCCAGTCCCTCTGCCATGTCACTTATGAAGACATTAAAAAGGACTGGACCCAGTACTGAACCCTGCGGTACCCCACTAGTAACCCCTCTTTCTTCAGAGTGGACTCCATTTACAATTACCTTCTGTGTTCTGTTGTCCAGCCAATGTTTTACCCAGGCTACCACCCTGGGACCCACTCCCAGGCTGGTTAATTTGACTATTAATCTTTTGTGTGGGACTGTGTCATATGCTTTGCTAAAGTCTAGGTAGGCCATGTCCACAGCCCCTCCCTGGTCTACTACTTTGGTCACCCAGTCAAAGAAATCTATTAGATTCGTCTGACATGACCTTCCCTCTGTGGTGAACCCATGCTGCCTTGGGTCCTGTGCCCCACTGGCCTCAAGGTACTCCACAGTTCTTTCCTTCAGAAGTGACTCCATCATTTTCCCAACCATAGAGGTCTAACTGACAGGTCTGTAGTTTTCTGCCTCTGTCTTGGTCCCACTTTTGTGAAGGGAATCACATCCACCTTCCTCCAGTCCTCGGGTACCACACCATCCTCCCATGATTTATTAAAAAGAGTAGTCAGTGGTTTCACTAGTTCCCCCCCTTAATTATTTTAGAATTCTGGGGTGAATTCCATCAGACCCCATTGCTTTGTCCACCTTCAGTTTTAGAACATATGCCACAGCACCCAGTTTACACCATGTGTATCTATGCTGAAAGTACACATAACCTCAATATAACTCTCTAGAAACGCACTGACTGAATGCAGTTTCAGGGGGAAAAAAACCTGCATTACATCTAAGATAAGTTTGTAAAGATAATTGAAGGTGGCCGGCCCGGTGGCACTGATGGTTGAGGCGCCGGACGCCACACTTCACGCTGGTGACCCGGGTTCGGGAACAGACTCGGGGGTCGGCAGGGAAAGGGTTGAGGACTGAGCACCCAAGTGGTGCTCGCCTCCGCAGACTCGGGGGATGGGTTGGCCTGGCGAGCCAGGGACCCCTGGTGGAGACTGGGGGCAGTGCAGCAAGCCAGGTAAGCACGAATGAGCGTGGCTGATGCAGGCAGGAGTTGCCGTGTGCCAAGGCGTTGGGACGTGCCCACGCATGGGGAGGGGACACCACAGAACACGGAAAATTCCGGTCCTGGGAGTAGGTGAAGGCACCATCCTCCATGCCCACTGTTGAGTCCGACATGGCCAGCCTTCAGGGTTCCTCCACCATGGACCCACATCTGCAGCTGGAGGCTACGTGTGTAAGTGCGCCCAACATAGGAGGCGGCGCCACCCGGAGGGTTAAGCAGTGTGCCAGCTGCAGGCAGGCGGAGAGGAGGAGGTCAGTGCGAGGGGACTTCAGGTAGGGCAAGATCGGGATGGATGCTCGAGATAGGCCCCTAGGAACGTGGCAGGAGGGAAAAGAATTGGAAAAAAAAAAAAAAGATAATTGAAGATATATGTGGAGTGGTATTTCACACCTTGCTGCAACTGGTTTTGTTAAATTCTAAGTAAGCAGGCAGGCATACTGTGGAGTCTAAAGAGTGCTGACACATCATGTTTTATATATATATTTTTAAATGTTTTCTTGACCTCATGAAGTGCAGGTCCACCTTGTAAATGAGCTTGCTCAATAGTAATCTTCTGGATAAATAAAGACTTGATTGGTTGATGTGCTAATGTAGCTCTTGGACTTTGATTTACTTTGAGGTACTTGAAAGTTTCTGTCATGTCCCCGCTCTCCCTCCTTTCCTCAAGGGTATACATATTAAGCTCTTTTAGTCTCTTCGTATGGCTTCTGGTGCAGACCCTGCACCATTTTGGTTGTCCTCTTCTGGACTGCCTCGATCCTGTCCATGTGCTAACGGAGATGTGGTCTCCAGAACTGCACGCAGTACTCCACATAGTGTCTCACCAGCCAGGTTCAGAGGGATAACAACTTCCTTTTTTCCACTGGTGATGCCTCTCCCTATGCATCCCAGAATCCCCCAGCCCTCCTTATTGCCTTCTCACATTACATACTAACATACTAAAATGCCAGCAGAATAGGCCTAACGGTCTTTCATGTCTGCTCGTTTGGTCAGCCCCCACCCTGGGTGCTGACCTTGCTGCCCCCCTTGCCTTCTCCCTTCCCAGTTCCGGATATTCTTGCTGCATTGATTTGCTTCCAGAACCCTTCCCTGTACCTGTCCCACCCCTCTTGAACCCCTCCACCGTCTCTGCCTCCACCAGCCCGCTAGCAGCACATTCCATGGCTCCACCACCCTCTCAGTGAAGTAGCACCTCCTCCTTTCTCCCTGAATCTTCCCCTCCAGCTTCCACCCATGCCTCTAGTGGCCCTCCTCCTTCCTTGAAGCACCTGACTGTTCTTCCCCTATTTACCCTCTTCATGTACCTGAAGACCTCTATCATGTTCCCCTGGTCACTTCTCTCTTCCAATGTGTACATATTTAGCTCTTCGAGCCTCTCCTCATAGGTCCTGTCCCCAAGCCCCAAATCATTTTGGTTGCCCTCCTCTGGACCTCTCCAGGAGTTTAATGTCCCTCTTTAAGTGTGGCCTCCAAAACTGCCGCAGTACTCGAGGTGCGGCCTCACCAAGCAGTTATACAGAGGGATATCACTTCCCTTCTTCTAAGTGATCCCCCTAGCGATGCATCCCAACATCCTGTTGGCCTTGGCTGCTGCCCTTCTACAAGTCTCCGAGTTGTTCATCTTGACATCCACCACCACCCCCAGGTCCCTCTCAGCCATCGAGACCTTGTAGCATCCCCCCCCCCAGGGTGTACACTTGGCCTGGGTTTCTGGCCCCCAGGTGGAGTACCTTGCATTTCCCTGCATTGAACCTCAGCTTCCACTTTCTAGATCATCTTTCCAGAGCCTCCAGGTCCCCCTGTAGGGCTTGCTTACTTAAGGTCATCTGATAGGAGTACCCCCAGGTCCCTTTCCATTTTTGTTGTTAGTACACCCCCCCAATTGTGTACTCTTCCCCCTGGGTTTTTGTTTCCCAGGTGCATTACTTTGCACTTCTTTGCATTGAAGTTAAGCTGCCACTCTTGACCATTGCTCCAACTTTGCCAAGTCCCTTCTCATCCTTTCCACCCCTCCTTGTGTATCATCCTTGTTGCAGATCTTTGTGTCATCTGCAAAGAGGCATACTTTTCCTTCTAGCCCCTCCGCAGTGTCACCTATAAAGACAATAGAGTGTACCGGTCCCAGTACTGAACCCTGCGGTACCCCACTAGAAACTCCCCTTTTTCCAGAGTGTGCTCCATTTACTAGTACCCTCAACGTCCTGTTGTCCAGCCAATTTGTTACCCAGGCTACCACCCTGTGACCCACTCCCAGACTGGCTAACTTGTTTATTAATCTTTTGTGTGGTACTGTTTCAAATGCCTTGCTAAAATCTAAATAGGCCATATCCACAGCCCTTCCCTGGTTCAGAAGTGATTCCATCATTTTCCTTACCACTGAGGTCAAACTAACAGGTTGTTTCCTGCCTCTGCCTTGCTCCCACTTTTGTGAAGGGGATCACATCCGCCTTTCTCCAGTCCTTGGGTACCACACCATCCTCCCATGAGTTGTTAAAAAGGGTAGTCTGTGGTGTCACTAGGTCTCCCCTTAGTTCTTTTAGAATTCTGGGGTGAATCCCGTCAGGTCCCATTGCTTTGTCCACCTTGAGTTTTAAGAGTTCTTTCAGGACCCTTTTTTTCTGTGAATGGACTAGTATCGACCCCCCCTGCCCAGAGTGCTTCTGTTGTTTGGTTTAGGTACCTCCCCCTCCTCTTCTTTTGTGAATACCGATCAAAAGTATTCATTCAGTATCCCTGCCTTTTCAGTGTCACTCTCTGCCCACCTCCCTTCCCCTTTATTGAGCCTCACTATCGCTCCCCAATATATCTGTAGAAGGTTCTATCCCCCTTCTTAACTGAGCTGGCTGTCATTTCCTCGGTTTGGGCCTTTGCTATCCTGACTGTCTTCCCCATTTCCCTCTGCTTTAACTGATATAGTTCTCTGTTCTGCTCCTCCACAAAGCACATCTTCTTGACCTGGAAGGACACTACTTCTTTATTCAGCTGAGAGCAGTGTGGGAAATTCTATATTGCACTTGATATCTGCAACAATGTGCACTTTTGCTCAATTCTGTGGGAGGTGAAACTAACTACCTTTGGTAATTGCTTTTTATTTACATATTTATTTAGTGTTTAACCAAGAAGGGGCTTGCAAACTCTGTTTATCTTGTGAGTAACTTCAGAAGGATTTAAGTACTGCATTTGGGTAGACCCCTGGAGGTGGCTAGATTGTCTACTAGGATTTTCTGACAGTTAAACTATTTTTAAATAAATTACAGGTGGCTGAGGAGTTGCAAAAGGAGCTTGCAAACTCTGCTTATCTTGGAAGTAACTTCACAAGGGTTTGAATACTGCATTTTGGTTGTCTCTTGGAGGTGGCTGCATTGACTACTAGGATTTTGGGACAGAAACTATTTTTAAGTAATTTACTGGTGCGTAGGATTTTGTGATAGTTAAACTATTTTTAAATAAGTTACTGGAGGTTAGTTAAATTACTATAAAGGGCAGTACTCACCAGGGTGGTGGAGCAGTGGTGTATTTGATTGTTTCTAACAGTCACCTGTGGTTGCGGACTGCCCATCCCCCTTCCCCACACCCTCAGGCGTGGCATTTCCTTTATAGTCAAAGTTCTGACATCACTTCCTCAACAGGTCTTGGGGCAGAACTGTCATATTCTTAATAACCCATTACAGTGCATAAAGGGTAAGTACACTCCACCACCAAAAAAAAAAAATTATATGTATTACATCTTCCTGGACGCAAGTCTCCACCACTCATTCACACTATTGGGATCTGCGCTGGAGGCACCAGGACCCATCGGAACAAACTTTTGCCGGGGTGATGCCAGAGATAGGCGCCGCTTGAGAGCAGCGCCCGCGGCCCAGCTCGGCCGCGGCAGTGACTATCTCGTCGACTCCCCCAACTACTCAGTTCCTTTTTCCTGCCGACAAGTGCGCCTTCAGTGACGACGCCACTCGCATATGGGAGTCAAACTTCAAACTAGCAGCATAGTTTCAGTTTTATTATTTTGTAGTTTTATCTCGATACAGTGTCGTTAAGTTATTCTTATTTTTAATAAAAGCGATAAAGAAGTCTCAGCCTACACTGACGGAGTCGACCATGAGCAGGTCAGGTGACGGTAGGGAGACTTCGTATGAAAGCTGTTCAGTCAGTCAGACTGGGTCCGGTCCGCCGCCTTCTCCGGAAGGGGGGTCTGACAACAGTCAGTCCAATTCCCGGGGGATGGGCGGTCCCTGCGGAAGCATAAAGCCAAACAGTCGCATTCTTGGCACCATTCGGCCTCGAGCTCTTCTTCGGCTTAAGGTCTAAAAAGAGAAGGCATCACTCGAGGTCGCCCTCTGATACGTCTGCGCGTAGACGTTCGGTTATCGGGGCTGGTTGCCGGTCTTCTCCTTCGGAGTCGCCAACAGCAGCTTCTGGTAGCCGACGTCTTCGACATTGGAGTCCTACCCCGCCCGCAGGTAGGTCTTCAGATGAGCAGTTTCATCAGTGGGCCGCTCTTATGGAGCAATGGGCTCAGAGGTTGGTTCGGCTACCTGGCTTGGTCGTTCGTGGGCCTTCGGGCTCTCTGGGCGACCAGGTAGAAGCGAGTTGGACTTTCCTGGTCACGACGGCACCTTCTTGATCCGTCGACTCCATGCTTAAGTGTCCCCACATGGCTTCGGCGCGGTCACACTGATGCCCTATCTCCTGCTCTTTTCCTTCAAAACCTGTTTTTGGTCTCTGGGCGCCTTTGGCGCCATGTAGCCTCGCGGCTACCCGTCCTCGGCGTTGCCCGTGGCATCAGCGGCTTCGCACCGCCTGGCCGTGGCTTATCGTCGGTTGTGACGCCATGCAGCTATTTGGTGCCGTGCGGCGCCATTCTCGGCGCCGTGCAACTTCTCTGCGCCGTTTTCGGCACCACATGGTTCCTCGGTGCCGTTCTCGGCGCCGGGGGCTCTCGGGGATTTTTCTTTTGTCTCTTTTCCTCCTTCCTCTTCTGGCTTTCATCCCTTTCCTGTCCATACAGTCCCTCCTGGACTGTCAGGAGATGACGTTGAGCCTGACCCAGACCTTCGACTGGGCGATGAGGTGGACAAAGCAGGATCTTTTACTGCTGCAGAGCTTGTGGTCGAGGACCTGTCATTTAAGTCTCTGCTGAAGAATATGATTTCCTCACTTTCTCTCCAGACTACAGACATCGATCTTGGGAAATTGCTAAGACTCCAATACCTTCATGCCTCGGAGATCCCTAACGGATTTGACTCCTCCGATTCAGCCTTCCTTCGAGACGCTGTCTCAAATGGTATGGAATAATCCTGCTCTCTCTTCATCGGTGGCTAAATCCATTGATAGAAAATATTCAGCCCCCAAGGATCGTCCCATTGTGGCATCCCAAGCCTTTGTGGATCCTATTGTAGTCCTGGCAGAGAATGATAAGGTCGTCCTTCCTCAAACCACTACAGCTCGACCTATTAACAAGGAATCTCGTAAGATAGACACCTTAGGTAAGAGAGTCTTTGCTGCTTCTACCCTAAGTATGCGTATTGCCAGTTACTAGGGCTATTTTTCTCAGTACGAGTATATCCTGTGGCACTCTCTCAAGCAAATGGTTGAAGCTCTTCCGGAGTCGGATTCAAAACCAGAGCTTCTCCAAACCATTACCAGGGGTATTGAATCTAACAACCAACAGGTTAAAGCAGCCATGAACGCTTTCGACTCTGCTTCTCGTTCAGCAGCTGCTGGTATTTGCACCCACCGCCATTCCTGGCTGCGCACTTCAGGCTTCACCAAAGATGCGCAACAGCAGGTAATGGCATTGCCCTTTGATGCTGCATATCTTTTTGGTCCTCAGGTCGAGCAAGCTCTAGAAGCTACACAAAAGACAAGGTCAGCCATTAAGTTGGCTAGACCCCCTCCTGCCCCCTCTCGAGGGCATGCCAGTAAATGTCAGTTTCATAACCGTCAGTCCTTTCGAGGCAGAGGCAGAGGAAGTTTCCATAAGAACCAACCTGCCCAACCTCAAAAGAAGGCGCAGCAGAAAGCGCAAGCGCTCAGCGCTACCTTATGAATTGCTGGCCCAAGTCCCACCTCAACTGCCCGAGGTGGACTTTTGCTCTCCGGTGGAAGGTCGGCTGATGCACTTCTACAGCCAGTGGAAGTCCATAACCTCAGACAAATGGGTCCTTTGGATAATCCGCGAGGGGTACTTACTCAATTTTGTGGACACCCCTCCGGATTGTCCTCCCAAATGGCAGCCCAGGCTGTCTGCCCTTCAGTCAGACCTTCTCACCGCCGAGATTCAGGGCCTTCTAAACAACAGGGCAGTAGAACTTGTGCCGCTGCATCAACGAAACTCGGGGTTCTACTCTCATTACTTTCTGGTTCCAAAGAAGTCTGGGAATCGCCCCATTCTAGATCTCAGAAAGCTAAACAAATTTCTCCCAAGGAGAAATTCAAAATGATTTCTCTAGGAACCCTGTTACCCTTGCTTCATCAGCACGACTGGTTAGCCTCCCTAGACATGCAGGATGCTTACCAGCACATTCCCATTCACCCGAGGCATCACAAATTCCTGAGGTTTGTGGCTCTGGGACAACATTATCAGTTCAAGTCCTGCCTTTTGGGCTATCCTCGGCGCCAGTTTTACAAAGTATTGTGCAGTTCTCTAGCGCACCTCAGAAAACTCGAATTCAGGTGTTCCCTATCTGGACGATTGGCTTCTGGCAAGTCCTTCCAGGCAGGGACTCTGGATGCCGAGAGACAGCCTCTCACCTCCTTACGTCCATGGGAGTCCTGCTAAACCTCAAGAAATCACAGCTGCAGCCCTCCCAGAGGCTCCTTTTCATAGGGCCCCTTCTGGACACATCCTGTGCGAAGGCTTTTCTCCCTGAGGACAGAAGGAACGATATCCTTTAGATGGCCCGTTACCTCGGAGAGAACAGGTCGGTTACAGCGCTCTCGATGCAACAGATGCTGGGCCTCATGGCATCCTCAGTGTTCACTGTACCTCTGGCCCGTCTGCACATAGAGAACCACCAGTGGATGCTCAGTACTCAGTGGTCTCCAACCACTCACCCGCAGTCCTATCTAATCAAGGTGACAGAACCCTTACGGAGGTCTCTCACCTGGTGGTCTCAAGAGGACAATCTCCTGCAGGGATACCCTTTGCCCCTCTGGACCATCAGATCTCCATTACCACAGACGCCTCACTAATGGGGTGGGGAGCTCACTGTCAGGCTCTCCACACTCGGGTGTGTGGACTCAACTCGAGTCCCAGCTTCACATAAATGTCCTAGAAATGAGAGCTGCCCTTTATGCGGTCCGAGCTTTGAAGGACATTCTCTGTCACAAGAATATTCTCCTCAAACGGACAACAAAGCAGTGATGTATTACATCAACAAGCAGGCGGTGCTCATTCTACCCTTATGCAGAGAGCGATGAGGGTCTGGGAATGGTGCTTGGAGCACAAGGCTCTAATTCAAGCAATCTACCTGCCAGGTGTACAGAGCGACT
This sequence comes from Neoceratodus forsteri, assembly GCA_016271365.2. Lineage (NCBI taxonomy): Eukaryota > Metazoa > Chordata > Ceratodontiformes > Ceratodontidae > Neoceratodus > Neoceratodus forsteri. Next base: position 768,951,036 of record CM057451.1, read on the forward strand.
TGTGTAGACCGTCTCAGCAGAACAGAGACAGATCCTCACGAGTGGTCTCTCGACTCAACCATAGTTCAGTCACTATTGAAGAGTGGGGAACTCCGGACCCTGACCTTTTTGCGTCCCCACTCAATGCAAAACTGCCTCTCTTCTGCTCCAGAAATCCAGGGCCTGGCATTTTTTGTCAGGCTGCGTTCAGGCTGTGGTGGACAAAATGCTTTCTTTACGCCTTTCCGCCTCTTCCTCTAATTCAGAGAGTACTCCTCAAGTTCGAGTCTCAGGGAGACAAGATGATTCTCATTGCTCCCTTTTGGCCTCGACAACTGTGGTTTCCACTTCTCAACAGTATGTTAGCAGTTCCTCTGAGACCACTTCCCCTGCAGATGAACCTTTTAACTTGGGGACCGGTGGTCCATCCCAATCTGACATCTCTTCACCTTCACGCTTGGCTCCTGAAGAGGTAGAAGTAAATCGGTTCAATGTCTCTCGAAGAGTTTCTGATATCCTTCTGGCTACGCGGAAGCCAGCCACTCGGAAAACTTACACGGCTAAGTGGAAGTGTTTTTCCCTCTGGTGTGCAAAGTCCTCTTTGAATCCCTTTTCCTGCCCTCCAGATAAAGTTTGAGTACCTTTTGGACCTCTCAAATTCAGGTCTCCAGTACTCTACAGTTAAAGTTCACCTTAGTGCTATTTCAGCATATCGTGAGCCATTTTTTTCTCTTTCACTGGCTGTTACCTATGGTTAAGAGATTTCTAAAGGGCATTCTGCACACCAGACCCCCTACAATACGTCCTGTTGCAGCCTGGGACATTAATCTTGTGCTAGACATGCTCACTCAGAATCCTTTTGAGCCTCTAGCTACCTGTGGGCTAAGGTTTCTCACCTGGAAGACTGCCTTCTTAGTGGCCATTACCTCAGCCCGTAGGGTCTCTGAGATACATGCCCTGGTCACAGACCCTCCGATACTGTGTTCCATAAGGACAAAGTAGTCCTTGAACTCATCCTAAATTTCTTCCTAAGGTTGTGTCAGAATTTCATCTTAACCAACCTTTGGTCCTTCCCTCTTATTTTGTGGACTTCCAAAATGAAGGGGAACGCTCTCTTCATTCTCTGGATGTTAAGAGGGCCTTGCGTTTCTACTTAGATAGAACCAAGGATTTTCGTAAAGCCCAGCAACTGTTCGTTTCCTTCAGTGAGGCCCGGCTGGGTCAACCTGTCGCTATTAGATGTATCTCAGCATGGCTAGTGGCGTGCCTTCGTCACTGCTATTCCATGACACAGGTTAAGTTGGAGGGTAGAGTTTACGCTCACTCTACCAGAGTGGTAGCGGCATCCCTAGCGGAAATCCTCAATGTGCCCATTGCAGACATCTGCAATGCAGCCACCTGGAGCTCAGTGCATACTTTCGTTAAGCATTATGCACTCGATGTCCATGCCAGACGACATTCTTCCTTTGGCAGAGCCATCCTTAATGGACTTCTGTCTTAACAAACGTGAGCTCTTGGGTTTTCCTGCCGCCCTCTCGGGGGATTATTAGCTCGGTACTCTCCCAATAGTGTGAATGAGTGGTGGAGACTTATGTCCAGGAAGATATGAAAATTACGACTACCGCATTTGATCTTCTGGACGAGTCTCCACCACTTATTCACACGCCCACCCTCCATCCCCCGAGCTCACCTCTCTTGTTGGTCTTCACTCCCTCAAATCTTTAGGCCTTGAAGACTTCTTTATTGACCCTTCTTACACGGGTCCGGACTATTTTATGTCCGGTTTTTAGGTTAGGCTACCCTTCTAGGTTAGTTACGCTGCACCTCCTTGGTAAAAAAAGGTACTGAGGCGGTTGGGAGGTAGATGCCGAGATAGTCATTGCCGCGTGAGCTGGGGCTCTCGGCACCATCTCTGGCGTCGACCCCCCAGCAAAAAGTTTGCTCCCGATGGGTCCTGGTGCCTCCGGCACAGATCCCAATAGTGTGAATGAGTGGTGGAGACTCGTCCAAGAAGATCAAGAATTACAGTAGGTACATAATTTTCATATATTGTATATTATAAGGGAGAGGGACATGTGGGGTGTGGTGCAATGCACTGGCTGTGGGGCAGCAGTTTTCCGGGAGACATTCTGGAAACTGCGTTGCTGTCCTATTTGCAGGCAACTGTCAGCTCTGAGGGAGGAGATTGCCCACCTCCAGGCTGAACTGGCAAGGACTAAGGAGGCCTCCCCTACCCAAAGAGCACCACTGCCTCAGAGGGTACCAAGTATGAAGAGTAGTTGGACCACAGTGGGTTCTGGGAGGGTGCAGGTGGTGGAACAGAGGCGAAGCCCCCTAGTTGTACCTCTACACCAATCTGGCAGAGCAGGGTTCCTCTATGATGGCACCCTCAGTGGAGACCAAGAAGAATGCTGAGGACATCCACAAGGGAGACCCATAAAAGGGTGGCAAGGGACACCACAGGGGAAGGAAACAGCTTCTGATAGGGGACTCAGTTGTTAGGGGGATTAGAACTGGGGAAGGGAGAGGAGAAGAAAGGGAAGTAAGGTGCCTGCCTGGTGCCATGGCTTGAAGGGACAAGTAGCGAATCCTGAGGATTGCAGAAGCAGCATCACAGAAGAGGGAACTAGATATCATTGTCTACCTTAGGACAAATAACCTAGCTAGGCATGGAATAAGTGCAGTGCAGGATGAATCTGTGGAGTTGGGGAGGGGCCTCAGACAGGTAGCAAGCACGGTTTCCTTCTCAGAGATGCTGCCAGTCCATGGCAGGGGTGAGGCTAGGGTACTGCACACCATGCAGTTTAATGAATGGTTGCAAAACTGGTGCAGAGCACAGGGCTTTGGCCTCATTGGGGACTGGGGGTACATCTGGAGAGATGAAGGTCTATACTGGCACGATGGTCTGCATCTGTCCACAAAGGGAACCAAGCTCCTAAGTGACAGGTTTAAATGCTTCCTTGGCAAGCTTTTAAACTAGCCAAGGGGGGAGGTGCTGATAAGAGACAGTGAATTTCAAGCCTCCCCCCACAAAAGATGGCAGGTAGTAAGGTAAACACTGAGGTACAGAGCTCAACAGAGGGCAGGACAGGGGTAAATGGAAAAACAGACAAGGGCAATAAGAGCGGGGATGGGGGGGGAGGATAAAGCCAACATTAAATGGAGGGCAATGAGTACCAATGCCCGTAGTGTGGGAAACAAGCTTCTTGAGCTGGTAGCCCTGATGGAAGATGAACAATTAGATATTGTGGCAGTCACAGAAACATGGTACACGGAGAACCATGACTGGGATGTCAACATACCAGGGTACACAGTCTACAGAAAGGACAGGGAGGGTAAAAGAGGAGGTGGAGTAGCTCTATACATAAGGGAAGGGGTCAAAGCTACAGAACTAAAAAGTAAAAGGGGAAGACAAGAGGCACTCTGTGTCACCTTGGTGACAGGGAATGGCATCACAGTCCACACAGAGGTTGTATACAGATCCCTGTCTCAAGGGGAGGAAATGGACAAGAAAATGATAGAGGACATTCTCAAAATGGCTGAAAAAGGGGAGATACTGTTGATGGGGGCCTGAATATGCCAGATGTTCACTGGATGACATGTACTGCAGCCACATCCAAGAGCAGGGTCATTCTCGATGCCCTGCAGGGGGCAGGCCTTAGACAGCTAGTGTTGGAACCCACTCTGGAGGGAGCAATACTAGACCTGGTACACTCAAATGGAGAGAGGATCACAAATTTAGAAGTCAGTAGACATCTGGGAACAAGCGACCACTGCACAGTGTGCTTAACAATAAGCATAACCATGGAGACAAGCCATACAAGAACAAGGATACTGGACTTTAGAAGGGCTGACTTTGGCAAAATGGGTGAATACCCGAGGAATGCACTAGCAAATGGCCAAAAAGGAGGGATGGAAGAACAATGGAGAAAAATCAAAACTGCTATCATAGAGGCAACCAACCTTCGTGTGAAACAAATAAAGAAAACAAAGTGGAGTAAAAAACCTCTATGGTTTTCAAAAGAGGTGGCAGGGAAGGTTAAGGAGAAAAAGGCTGCATTCAGAAAGTATAAGGAATCACAGAAGGAGCATGACAGGGAACTGTATCAATTAAAGCAGAAAGAAGTGGGACAGGCAGTCAGAATAGCAAAGGCCCATACTGAGGAAAAAATAGCCAACTCAGTTAAGAAGGGGGATAAAACCTTTTATAGGTACATTAAGGAGCATAGAAAGGTTAAGGGAGGAATAGTGAAGATTAATAAAGGAGAGGGGAGGTGGGCAGAGGGAGACAGTGAAAAGGCAGAGATACTGAATGAATACTTTTGCTCAGTATTCACAAAAGAAGATGAGGAGGAGTTACCTAAACCAGACAATAGAAGCACTCTGGGTAGGGGGGTTGACACCAGTCCATTTACAGAAGAAAGAGTCCTGAAAGAACTCCTAAAACTCAAGGTGGACAAAGCAATGGGACCTGATGGGATTCACCCCAGAATCCTAAAAGAACTAATGGAGAACATAGTGACACCACTGACCACACTTTTTAACAAATCATGGGAGGATGGTGTGGTACCTGAGGACTGGAGGAGGGCAGATGCGATTCCCCTTCACAAAAGTGGGAGCAAAGCAGAAGCAGGAAACTACAGACCTGTAAGTTTGACCTCAGTGGTAGGGAAAATGATGGAATCACTTCTGAAAGAAAGAATTGTTGAGTACCTAGAGGCCAGCGGGGCACAGGACCCAAATCAGCATGGATTTACAACAGGAAGGTCATGTCAGACAAATCTAATTGATTTCTTTGACTGGTGACCAAAGTAATAGACCAGGGAGGGGCTGTGGATATGGCCTACCTAGACTTTAGCAAGGCATTTGACCCAGTCCCGCAAAAAAGACTAATTATTAAGTTAGCCAGCCTGGGAGTGGGTTCCAGGGTGGTAGCCTGTGGAGCATACTGGCTGCACAACATGACACAGAAGGTAATAGTGAATGGAATACATTCCGAAGAAAGGGGGGTTACTAGTGGAGTACCTCAGGGCTCAGTACTGGTTCAGTACTCTTAAACATCTTTATAGGTGACATTGCAGAGGGTCTGGAGGGAAAGGTATGCCTCTTTGCAGATGACACAAAGATCTGTAACAGAGTTGATACACGACGGGGGGGGTAGAAAGGATGAGAAGGGACGTGGCAAGGTTGGAGGAATGGTCAGACATGTGGCAACTTCGATTCAACGCAAAGAAGTGCAAAGTAATGCACCTGGGAAGCAAAAACGCAGGAGAAGAGTACACAATAGCAGGGGTGGTACTAACAACAACAAAAACGAAAAGGGACTTGGGGGTAGTCCTATCAGATGACCTAAAGGTGGGTAAGCAATGTGAGAAGTCAGTAAGGAGAGCCGGAGGGATACTGGGATGCATAGGAAGGGGCATCACAAGTAGAAAAAGGGAAGTGGTTATCCTTCTGTACAGACAGTTGCTGAGACCCCATCTGGAATATTCTGTGCAGTTTTGGAGACCCCATGTACGCAAGGACATAGGATGGAAGCAGTCCAGAAGAGGGCAACTAAAATGGAGCAGGGTCTGCATCAGAAACCATATGAAGAGACTGAGAGAGCTTAATATGTACACCCTTGATGAAAGGAGGGACAGGGGGGACATGATAGAAACTTTCAAGTACCTCAAAGGAATCAACAAAGTACAGGAGTGTAGCATCTTTCAGAAAAAGAGATGTGTAAGAACAAGGGGGCACAATTTAAAGATAGAGGGGGAGACGGCTCAGCGGTAATGTGAGGAAATTTTTTTTTCAGGGAGAGAGTGGTGGATGCATGGAACCGCCTTCCTGGGGAGGTTGTTGGGTCTAAAACAGTGGGGGAATTCAAACATGCATGGGACAGACATAAGGCAATTGTAGTGGGGGTTGCAGGAAGTAGGCTGTTGGTTAACTAGAATCTGCAGCTTATCCAATAGCAAGGGAAATGGGCAGACTGGGTGGGCCAAGTGGTCCTTATCTGCCGTCAAAGTCTATGTTTCTATGTTTCCTTCTGTGATTCCTTATACTTCCTAATTGCTGTCTTTTTCTCCCTAACCTTCCTTTTCACCTCTTTGAAAACCATATTTTTTTTTTTTACTTCATTTTGTTTTCTTTATTTGCTTCTCACATAGGCTTGTTGCATCTGTGATGGCAGTTTTGAGGTTTCCCCATTCTTCTTCCACCCCTCCTTCCTGCCTATTTGCTAGTGCATTCCTTAGGCACTCCCCCATTTTGCCAAAGTCAGCCCTTCTAAAGTCCAGTACCCTCGCTTTTGTATGGTTTGACTCCACTGTTGTGTTTATCGTGAACCACACTGAGTGGTGGTCGCTTGTTCCCAGATGGCTACCCACTTCTAAATCTGTGATCCTCTTTCCATCCTCATTTGAGAGTACCAGGTCCAAGACTGCTCCTTCCCTAGTGGGTTCCAACACTACTCTTAGATGTGGCTACAGTATATGTGCTCCAGTTAACATCTGGCATATTCAAGTCCCCCATCAACAATATCTCCCCTTTTCTGCTTTTCTGAGGATGCCTTCTATCATTTCATTGTCCATTTCCTCTCCTTGAGATGGGGGTCTGTATGCAACCTCTGTGCAGATTGTGAAGCCACAGCCTGTCTCCAAGGTGACCCACAGTATCTTATCTCCTCTCCTCCCCATTTCCTATATATGGGATAGGAAATGAAGGTAGAGAGTTCAGTATTCCAGGCAGACAGGATTGAAAGGGTAGAGTCCCCAAGCTGGTCTAGTAACCCCAGTATAGATGCCTTATTGGGTGTTGCCAAGCATCACCCTTGAGGGCAGTCATAATTATAAGAAGTAAGAGAGGGGCAGGGTCCAGAAGTTGATCCCTTTTTTGTGTGTGTGTGACATTTTCCCCTGACTGCTGGCGAGGCTCGGTGGTGGCGTACTAACCGTCTGCTCCATCTTCCCCTTGTGAGGATCACAGGACATGGCAGGGGTGTGGGTTTTTCATAATTATGAAGGTAGCTACGGGAAGCCCAAACCCCTTCCCCCAGAAGGTGCCGGCACGCAGGACCAAGGTCCAGGCAGGAAGCCGTGCGGAGACACGGTTTCTGCCAGTCACCTAACAGCACCCTCCCAACACTGTCCACTGGTTGAATCGGTGCCCAGCCCTCCCCCGGAGAGGAGATCTGCCTAATTGTGGATCAATCCAGCATCTCCCTCTCCCTGATGACCCAGGCTTGTTCTTGAACCCGGGTTGCCAGTGCAACCCGAGGTGTGGCATTCAACGCCTCAAACCTCCACGCCACTGAGCTGGCTGAAGGCGATCTCTTTGATTGCTGTTATGTAGAAGAAAAGTTCAGACTTGCAGATATCTGAAGTGCTGTCTACTGGTCAATCCATATTAGTTTATTTATTTTTATTTATTCTAGGACTACAAGTACCTTTGAGCCAAGGCTCTTTTACAAAGGTTCCACATCAGAAATAACAAACAACAAGGAAGCAACAGTGAAATAACAGTAAACAATTCATGTACAACAGTGCTATTGAAAGAGGTCAATTATAGGAAGAATAAGGTGTAGAGGAGAAGGAAAAGTGTAGGTAGTTAACAGAGGCAGCTATAATAAAATGGTGAACACAGCTAGGATGCATGTGCCTACAAGGAATGGGTAGGGTCAGGCACCCGGGGGTGGCAGAGAAACAGGGATGGGGGAGGATGGAGATGCAGCTGGAGGCATTAGTTTAAAAAATAAATGGGAAGGAGTAATAGAAGAGAAAAAGGGGGTAGGGTGAGGGGGGGGGAATAAGTGCTATAATGGGTCAAGGAGAGACTAATTAGGTGGTATGAAGACCTGAGATTTGAAGTAGCACCTCAGGAGCTGAGGGGAGGGGGACTGTGGGGCCTGGGGTTAAGCAGTATATAAGTTAGTATTAAAGCTGTGTAGGTCATCATCTAGGAGAGGCGGTCACAGGAGCTAGGGGCAATGAGATGGGACTGGAGCCTGGTTTTTGACAGACCTAGTGTTGAGGCAGAGGAGATGGTGTGGCTGAGACCATTCATCCATAGAGGGGTCGTATAGGTGTAGGAGCATTGGCCCTGAGTGGTTCGACAGCGAGGAACTTGTAGAATCTGGATTGTTGAGCTCCTGGTGTTCTGTCGTTGGTGTTTTGATGTAACAAGGCAGTAACAGCGGGGGTTGTGAGGCCAAGGTTGATTTTTTTTCCCACCATAGCACATGTGAGATACTTTATACGGTTGGAGAGTTGGAACCATCCGGATTGTTCATAAAGGGTACATGTGTGGGTGAGGCGGTGGGCACCAGTTGTGAGTCGGCATGCTTTGTTAAGTGAAGTTATAAGTTGGAGAGCAGATGTTGTGGCAGAGCCATAGATAATGAGGTCATAATTAGTAATTGACACCACAGAGCTCTGGACGGCAATCTTCAGGGCCTCTGGGGTGAGGTGCTGCCTGTGCTTGTAGAGTAACCCAAGGCGTGTGCTGGCAGCTTTAGCTACACTGTCAATGTGAGCCGGATGGGAGAGATTGGGGTCAAGCAGAATCCCTAGGTATTTGAAAGAGTAAACTTGTTCGAGGACAGTCCCCTGCTTGGTGGAGATGGCAAGGGGGTGTTGCTTGTAACGGTTATGTGAACTGCAGAATAGCAATGACTTGGTTTTCTTGTGATTGAGGACTAGTTTATGATTGGAGAACCATGTTTCAACGGCACTGAATCTGAGTTGGAGGCTGTGTTGCAGTGGTGAAAGGTCCTTGTGCATGGAAAAGACAACAGCATCATCCACATACAGGATGATTTGTTCCGAGCAGGATTGTGGCAGGGAGTTTAAAAAGAGGCTGAAAAGGAGAGGGCCCAGTATGGACCCATGAGGTACTCCGGAGTGGACAGGCATGGTGTCCAAGAGAGCATTGTCAATTTTTACTCTTTGAGAGCGGTTGTCAAGGTAGCTTCTGAACCAGCAGGCTGAGTCCGATGCGAGGCCAGCAAGGAGTAGTTGGTCATACAGCAGCTGATGATGGACCGTGTCAAATGCCTTTGAGAGGTCGATGAAGACAGCCCCAGTAAGAAGTCCTTTATCAAGGGAACTATGCACTGCACCGGTAAATTCAAGTAGGGCAGTGGTGGTACTATGCCCTTTTCTAAAACTGTGCTGTTGTGTGCACAGAGTAATATATTTGTCCAAGTAATCAGTGAGCTGGTCTGCAACAGTACACTCCAGGGCCTTGGATAGTGGTGGCAATATGGAGATTGGGCGGTGGTTAGAGTGGCAGGTCTTATCCCCAGTTTTGTGGACTGGGGACACAGTGGCAGTTTTCCATATTTCAGGGCATGTACTGATGCGGAGAGAGAGAGAGAGAGAGGTGTTAAGAATTTTAGTTAGGGGACTGAGGACCTTGTCAAGTGTAAGTGAGAGCAACTTAAGGTCCAGGGTGTCACTGCTGATTCTGGAAGTGGAGATGGCTGAGGCGATGTGGCAGTGAGCTTCATTCATCTTAATCTCCCTGAAGTAAAAATGAGGGTGGTTTGACAGAGTGCAGGGTGTGTTAGAGGGGGTGTGACTAACTGAAGAAATCAGGTGGTAGAATAGTACTGAGGTCAGTAAAAGCCATGTTAAAGGTATTTGCAATGACCATGGGATCAAGGGTAGTGGACCCTTCAACAATTAACATGGCTGGAAGGGACTTTGATTGTTTCCCAGTAATGTCCTTGATATCGTCCCAGAAAGCATGACCATTTCCCCAGGTGTTGGTGAGGACGTCCTTATAATATGAACTTTTCGTCAGACGAATGGATTTTGTGCAGGCATTATGGGCATGTTTGTATTTTTGGATGTCAGATTGTTTGCCTGTGGCCTTAGCCACTGCCACAGGTGGTCCCTAGATTTCAGCTGGGAAAGGAGCTCCGCAGTTATCCAAGGGTTACAGAGGACTTTAGTTTTCCATTTTTTTGAAGGAGCGAAGAGGTCACAGGCCTTATTGAAGGCGGTGATGAAGTATGTGAGGGCTAGGTTAACATCCGTTGCCTTGTAGATGGGCAGCCAGTCTTCCAAGGGTAGGTACTGTTTGAGATGGGTAAGTTGACCACGGGGGAGGACTCTGCTGCTAATGATTATAGGGGGTGGCTTTAGAAATTTATTAGACCATTCACATATAACCAGGAAGTGGACACTGAGAGAGTCTGGGAGAACGGAGGTACGAGAGATCCTGATAGGGTGATTGGTGAGAACCCAGTCCAGCAGGGTACTTTTGCCAGTTTTGTGATTTATCCGAGTCGGTGTGGTGACCAATTGTGAGAGGTTGGCAGCTGCAAGGGCATCCTTATGAGTGTAGACATCAGATGTGAGCCAGTTTATATTGAAATCACCAAGCAGAATGTGTTCAGAGCCAGGAGGTTAGGAGCTCACGAAGTTAAGAACTTCTCTGATGCCAAGATCTTGATCTTGAAGTGGAATATATACAGAGACGATGGTGAGGGCTTTTTGATTGGGACCTAGAAGAATTATATGGGTAGAAGCTGGGCAGAGGAGACAAGGACGGGGGCTGGAGCAAGGTGCCTCAGGAGATTATCCTTAATGTAGATAGTACAGCCCCCTTCCCCTTTTAGAGAAACGGTCCAGTCTGAAAACATTATAGCCCTATAAAGTAACTGACAGATCAGGAACTTTTGGTGTCAGCCATGTTTCAACTACAGCAAGGATGTCAGAATTATGTTGGCTGTTAAAGGCTTGGAGTGCATCAAGCTTTAACAGGCTGCAGATGTTAATGGTTGCGATGGTGAGGGATCCTGCCTTTTTCAAAAGGCTTGAACAGCCCGGGCCAGGGTTTGGATGGACGTTGCCCGAGATCAGTAGGAGGAGCTTCATTGAACAGAGGCGCAGGTCCAGTGGTGATAATTTGTGTTTCCTTTTAGCATATGGGCAGTAGGTAGAGTCCATATGACCGCCCCGATGATATGCAATGTGGTACAGTAGGTATAGGTTGGCATTGAGACCAATTTTAGTGGTGTTAAGAAGCAGCCAGATATTTCCAAGTGGAGGCCCATGGGGAGGACTGGTCAAGAAGTGGAGTGTTCCCAAGGTACTGCTGGTATTGATTAAGTGGATAGTGGGTATGAGGTGGGGGTGGCAGGGGCCTGGGAGGAAGGACAAGGAGGGAGAGAAGGGGAAGGAGCAGGTGGGGGATGGAACTTGCAGCTGGTGTAGGGGGCGAATAAAAAGGCAGGAAGAGGTAGTGAAAAGAGAAAATTTCGGCAAAATAGGATTTAGTAGGGAGGCAGTACAAGGAAGGTATATAGCAAGTAAAGCAACTGTGACTTTGAGGGTGGACTTTTCTAAATGAAAGAACAAGATCCCTCTAGTGACAGATCTGTATAACCTGGTAATGGAAAACTAGCCACTTTAAGGCTATACAGAATTTGATGTTAAAACTATGTAACAGCTTTAAAAGTATACTATATGGAATGCCAAATGTTTTAAAACCTTTAAGAAAACAAATAAATCAGTAATTTAGCAGCATTGGCCTGAATGTAGTAACATCACTAAGATTAGGAACTTAACAGCCTTTAAAAAAAAAAAAATCACACACACAGAAAATACATTTTGGGTATAATGAGCAATTGTGGCATCAGAAAGAATTAGCCAGGGGAAAAGCCACTCAAGATGCAGCAACAGAGGGCAGTGTCCAATCAGGCTGTGGCTGTGGAACACGCCAAAAATTTAACCTGATGGCTGAGTCCTGTCGTACCTTTGCAGGGTAGGGGAGCTTTCTTCCAGGCAGACCAACTGAGCAGTGCAGGCTGAGGCTTAGTTAGAGCCGACCAACCGGGCCAGGCTTTGGGAGGCAGCAGAGATTGTATTTGTGCTGGAGGCAGCACCCGATTTGGGCCTGCACTTCGCAGGGTAGCGGAGCTTTCCTTCAGGCAGACCAGCTGAGCAGTGCAGGTAGAGGCTTAGTTACAGCCGACCAACCAGGCAAGGCTTTGGGAGGCAGCAGAAATAGTATTCGTGCTGGAGGCAGCACCCGATTTGGGCCTGCACTTTGTAGGGTAGAGGAGCTTTCTTCCAGGCAGACCAGCTGAGCAGTGCAGGTAGAGGCTTAGTTGGAGCTGACCAACCGGGCAAGGCTTTGGGAGGCAGCAGAGATGGTATTTGTGCTGGAGGCAGCAACCGATTTGTGCCTGCACTGCACTAGGCCTGGAAATACTGGAAAGGGTGCACACCTTGCTCATTAAGGAATTGGAAGATGTAGGATAGACCCAGCTGATGCTATCTGTGGAAGGTATGGTTGATGTGAGCAGGTAAATGCTCTGTCTCAGCTGACAGGAAGCGCAACAAGTAGAATATAGGGGCTAGGGAAGGGAGGGTTCTTAATTTATACCAGAGACGTAAATGTGAACAATAAAAAAGCTAAAATTGGAAAGACTGGAAAGGGCCGTTAGAATTTTTTTTTTTTAGGTTTTTGACTGAGAAATGATTAGCAAAACACTATTTGGCTAGTGGCAGTTTAAACGCTGCAACAACCGACTTCACAGTTGCTGTGTTTATGACCTCCTTGTCTGCTGTCATGCAAAGAACTAGATCATGGAAGGGGTCAAGAACGGAGAAAAACAAATGTTTAGATGTATTAGTGAAAAAAGGAAAGGGGGATCGCTCGACTAGTCAAGAGGAGGGTAGGGTGGTAGAGGAGGGTGGGCAAAAGGCAGCTGTCCCACGGTGACCCAGGTTTGAATCGGACTCTGGTCATTGGAGGGCCAGCCGTGGGGTGGGTGGGTGAGGAGGAGGGGCCTTGGACCGCTCTGTTCCTGTGGGAGGAGGGTGTGTGTGATCGAGTGTCTGGTGCAGAATTGCAGAGGCTGGGGGATCCGATGTGACCGGCGCCTGATACGTGAGGGGATTAGCATCCACAAAATGCAGTCTGTCCCAGGGATGGCGCTGCCTTCTGGTACTGCGGCCCCCAGATACCCAACAGACCATGTTCTGTTGGATGGCTCACCCCACAGCCCACCCAGGGTAAAGCCTAGGGAGCCCTGCCAGTCGGGTCATGCGGCTGGTAACCTGATCTGTCTCTGTGTGGTGGGTCAGCCAGCAGCCCCGCTCTTGGGGATAGGCCAGGCAATCAGGGCTTGGTTATGGGGTGCAGTGGTTCTGGGAGGTAGGACTGATAATATGGGACAGGCGGCACCAAAAAAAAGGCAGCTGTCTTAAATGACTGCTTTTGCTCAGTATTCACTGAGGCGGAGTGTGGGGCCATGACAGAAAGTGGCATCAAAGTAGCCACAAAGGGAATCCAGGAAATGAGGCAGCCATTGTTTACTAGAGAAAGGGTTCTGAAGGGGCTGGCAGCTCTTAAGATAGATAAGGCCTTGGGTCCAGATGGGTTACACTTGCGGATACTTGAGTTAGCAGCGGAACTAACTGGGCTGTTTAACAGCTCTCTCAGATCTGGAGAAGCTCCAGGGGATTGGAAGATGGCAGATGGCTGTGCCGCTACATTGGGGGGGGGATAAGAAGCAACCGGGTAATTATAGGCCAGTCAGTCTGACCTCTGTTATGGGGAATGCACCTAGGGATAAAGAACCCTAAGATGGAGTACTGGATGGGGGGGAAGAGACTTAGCACTACAGATGAGGAATTGGATTTAGGAGTTATTATCAGTAACTCTCTTAAACAAACAAGTCAGTGCTTCAAGGCTTACAGCACAGCAAACAGGATGCTGGGATATATAGGGAGGGGGATTAATAGCAGAAGAAAAGCGATAATTCTTCCCCACTACAGATCCCTAGTGAGGCCTTGCCTGGAGTACTGCTCCCATTTCTGGAGTCATTCCCTCAAAAAGGACAAAGATAGGTTGGAGACGGTCCAGTGCAGAATGACCAAAGTGATTCGGGGGCAACAGGGTAAATCCTATGAAGAGCACCTCAGGTCACTAAATATGTACTCACTAGAGGTCAGAAGGAAGGGGGGGATATGATTGAGACCTTGAAATTCCTCAAAGAAATTAATACGGTGAACTGCGGGGAATTATTCAGTCTGCATGCGAATTCATGATCACATGGACATGAGTGGAAATTAGCAGGTGGGAGGTTCAGAGGGGATGTGAGGAAGTGCTTCTTTACAGGAAGGGTGGCGGATCCTTGGCACAGTCTGCTGGCCGAGGTGGTGGGAGCGAACACAGCCCGGGGATTCAAGCAGGCCTGGGACAAAATGAAGGGAATAATGGTTTCATGGGGAGATGGGCCCAAGAATGAGAATGAGAATAGGACCAGGCGGGTTAATACTCTAGAAGAACATTAGGTTCCAAGGAATGTCACAGGGATTTAGGGAACTTAGGCACACTGAATGGACCTTTGATCTTTTTCATGCTGTCATTGTTTCTATGTATGTATGTTTTTTTTTTTATTTACATTTTTACCTACTTCGCTGCACGCTTCCATGGGGCTGTGACCCCTCCTCCTTGGAGGGGGTACAACCTCCAGCCAGACCTCCAGCTTGTCTGCCCCTGAGGTTCCCCCACAGATTCCTCCTCCGTGGCAGGGCCAGGTGTGGGGGTGCCGGTGGTCCTCCGCCACCTGGTATGTCAAATCTGGTGGCGGGGGGGCAGACTCACGACAGGCGGTTGGGCCATCATGGGTCCGTGAAGCCCTGGCCATTTTCCCTTTTCTCCCTTCCCTCCCTTCCCCTCTGATGTAAGCACGTTGGCTTCTGAGCCTCCCAACCCGTACTCAATGCAAAGAAGTGCAAGGTAATGCACCTTGGAAACAAAAACCAAGGGGGAAGAGTACACAATGGGGGGTGAGATACTGACAACAGTAAAAATGGAAAGGGACCTGGGGGTAATTATATCAGATGACCTAAAGGTGGGCAAGCAATGTGAGAAGGCAGTAAGGAAGGCTGGGGGGATACTGGGATGCATAGGGAGAGGCATCAATAGTAGGAAACAGGAAGTTGTTATCCCTCTGTACAGACAGTTGGTGAGACCCCACCTGGAGTACTGTGTGCAGTTCTGGAGATCCCAGTCTCTGCAAAGACATAGAGTGGAGGCTGTCCAGAGGAGGGCAACTAAAATGGTGCAGGGTCTGCACCAGAAGACCTGAAGAAAGACTAAAGGAGCTTAACATGTATACCCTTGAGGAAAGAAGGGACATAATAGAAACTTTCAAGTACCTCAAGGGAATCAACAAAGTCCAAGAGGGTAGCATCTTTCAGAAAAAGAGGTGTGCAAGAACAAGGGGGCACAATTTGAAGATAGAGGGGGGATGGCTCAGAGGTAATGTGAGGAAGTATTTTTTCATGGAGAGGGTTATTGATGCCCTGAGGAGGTCGTGGAGTCAACAACAGTGGGGGAGTTCAAGAATGCACGGGACAGACATAAGGTAGTCCTAGTGGGGCGTAGGAGGAAGTAAGCTGTTGGTTAACTAGGATCTGCAGCTTATCTGTTAGGTAGGAAAATGGGCAGACTAGGTGGGCCAAGCGGTCCTTATCTGCCGTCAAATTCTATGTTTCTGTTGCCCTTCAGCCACCGCTAGAGGGCAGTCAGCGGGCAGGATGACTAATCCCCTTCCCCGAATAGAGGAGAGCAGTCCTCCGGATGCCCAGTCCTCTCTCTCCCCTGCCGACCCCCAGCGGCCCAGGCCCGTTCCCGAGCCCAGGTCACCGGCATGGTGCTAGGTGCAGTGTCTAGCGCCTCAACCCTCAGCGCCACTGGGCTGGCTTTCTATGTATGTTTTTTATGTCAAAAAAAAATATGAAGTGAGGTCATAAAATCATCATCAGATGTTTTCATAGAAACTTAGAAACATAAATTATATAGGCCCATCCAGTTTGCCCCTTGTCCCTTCTTGTTCCATCACCACTGACCCTAGTTGGTCATAGGTGTCACTCTCTCTATCCAGTATGCCCTTGTGCCTATCCCACACATGCTTGAAACACCCCACAGTCTTTGCCCCCACTACCTCCTCTGCCAGGCTGTTCCAGTCATCTGCTACTCTTTTCATGAAGAAGTATTCCACACATCTCTCCTAAACTTTCTCCTCTCAGCTTCGCTGCGTGCTATCTTGTTATAGTGTCTTTCTTTCTCTGAAATAGACCCTTCATTTGCAGCTTGTTGACTCCTGTGAGGTACTTGTAGGTTTCTGTCATGTCCTTTCTCATCTCTTCCAGGGAATATGTGTTGAATTCCTGCAGCTTTTCCTCATATAGCTTCTTGTGCAACTCTCTCACCTGTTCGCTTGCCCTCCTGTGTACCGCCTCCACCCTTTTTGTCCCTGCAGAAGTGCATCCACCAGAACTGGACACAGTACTCCAGGTGGGGCCTCACCAGTGAGCAATACAACAGCAGCACCACCTCCTTCCTCCAGCTAAAAATCCCTCTCCCTATGCACCCCTGCATCCTGCTAGCCTTTCCCACTGTTTTGTCCCACTGCCCAGCTACCTTTGGTTCATCAGATATGATGACCTCTAGGTCTCTTTGTTGCTTGGTGACTGTAAGCTCCACTAAACCCCCCCCACCACAGTCTTCACAGGCCTAAGTGCATAACCTTGCACTTTTTGCCATTGAAACCCAGTTGCCACCCCTAGACCATTCCTCTAGTTTACTCAGATCCCTTTGCATTCTCTCCGCTCCTTTCTGAGTGTCAACCCTGTTGCAGATTTTTGTATCATCCACAAAGAGACGCACCTTACCCTCAAGCTACTCCACAGTGTTGTTTAGGAAGACATTGAAGAGGACCAGTCCCAGCACCTAACCCTGCGGCACCCCTCTAGTTACTCTCCACCGTTTGCCTCCTATTCCTTAACCAGCTTGATACCCAACTTGTCACTTTCTCTCCCCAGGCTGCGTAGTTTCTTAGTTAGCCTCCTGTGCGGCAGTGTCGAAAGCCTTACTGAAGTCCAGGTAGGTCATGTCAGCTGCTGTCCCTTGATCCACCTCCCTGGTAACCCAGTCAAAGAAATCTATGAGATTAGATTGATGTGACCTCCCCCCTTTGAAACCATGCTGCCTGTGTATTTGTATTGTATTGTTCTGTTCAATCAGTGCTGAAATGATCATTACAAGGTTACATAATTTACAAACCATAGACACCATTAAATACTCTATAAATACTTAAACGACTATTGCACTTTGTCCTAATACAACATTAGTTCCACAGAGTACACCTCATAAGGTTAAAATGGTACTGGTTTTCTTTCTCCCAGTGTTTTGCATGTTAAACAAGGTGCAGTTCTTTTTATAATGTATTCATCCTCTGCAGTGAACAGGATTCTCAACAGTTCAGACTCATGACAATAACCAACAGAATAGAGAATTGGATTGAGCCATTTTATTCTTGCTGCATTATACCATCTGCATCTTAATACAATGTGTGCTAAATCTTCATTTTCATTTCCTTTACAGTAACACCAGGCAAATATTGGATCATCAGTTTTATCTAGTCTCGCATACACAGCATTTGATTCAAAGAAACCTATTCTAAATTTTGCATACATTTTTCACAATGCTGCATTTTCCAGCACTTCTAAATAGAATCAAAAAAAATGTTGACAAGCATTACTAATGTACTAAAGAGCAAATCTAGAATGTGCAATATTTTCTAAATCTGTAGATTTATATTTGTTCACCAGTAGGTTTTTATATAGATTTTAGATTAATCGGCAATTGTGATATTCTGTAGGGCGAGACTAAATAAATTCAGATGACCCACTGAGTTCAAAATCTCCTTGAGAGATGCTAACCATTTAGATTTCTTTCAATCAGTCATATCCCAATGGACTTTTTTATCCACACACTTTATTTTTTTTTTTCTTATTTATTCCTCCTTCACCTCTGTTCCAGTCTCCTCTGGATCACCAAGGAGTCATCCCCCTGCGGTCTGCTTCTACCTGGTCAGTCCTCCATCGCCCATGCAGCCTTGGTTTACCTCCAGGCGGAGATGAGGTGGGCCCAACACCCCAACAATGCAGTAGCATCGGTCGGTCAGGTGCCAGGTGGGCGGCCGCAAATTGGGGGGCATGCTCCGGTGCTCTGTCTCCGCCGGGGCAGGCGCTTGTTTTCTTTTTCTGGGAAGCGGCGGCGCCTGACATCAAGGCATTGATTCCGATGTCTGCCACTCCACTTCTGCTCCCTTGGCACTTGCTGTATCTCGGCTTCCACCAGAGAGCAGGCGAGGTGCGTCAGGGTCCCTGTCCCTCCCCGTGAGAGGCTGTCACTCCAGACGCTTAATCCTCTCCCTCCCCTGTCGACCCCCATCAACCCGGGCTCATTCCCAAACCCGGGTCACCAGCGCGGCGCAAGGTGTGGCATTCAGCGCCTCAACCCTCAGCGCCACCGGGCCGGCCAATCCACACACTTTCTGATCAAACGATTGCTTGGGAGTTCGCTTATTTTGATCCAAAAGTTTATTACTCTGGATTTAGCCAGATGTATATTGCATGTATGTGGAAAGGCCAAGTTGAGCATGTATAAAACAGACTGGTGATGTTTTAGGAAAACCAGTTGCCCAGCATAATGTCTGTATTGCCATGTTATCTAATTTGTTCAGATATTTATGGTCCCATATTTCAGATCCATAAAGAGTCTAAACATTGTATTTAGCTTCGATTGTTCTTGTCGGGGGTAATGGTACCCTCACCGTATTTAAAGTTAAATCTCCTGAGGGCTAGGAAAGTCTTTTTGTGGTTTTGTTTTTTAATTTTTAAGTTTCATCGCACTGTTTTCTCCATGAAAACATCTGAGAAAAAGTCAATCCCAGATATTGATATTCTTTTGTGACTGCCATTTATGTATGATCTATGCGCCATTTCGATTTAATCTCTTTACCATCAAAAATCATAACTTTAGATTTTTCCATATTAATTTTAAGCATATTCTTAGCTGCAAAATCTGCTAACATATTTAATTTTAGTTGTAGACCTCTTGGTGAAAGGGAGAGTAATAGAAGATCATAAGCTAATATGGCACATATTTTAGCCCCTATTTTTGGAGAGTCAGAGGGAGGCTCAATAATGATATTAAGCAGTATATTATTGTAAATTGAGAATAATGTTGGTGCAAGGATACAGCCCTGTCTCTCTCTCCAGCATTTGCGGTAAATTGTTCGTAAACTGTACAGGTGGAATTTCTTATTTGAGCCCATGTTTCTGAATACAACAGTTTAATGGAATGTATTAGGACTGGAAAGATCCCCCATTTTTCTCATCATATTCCAAAGTATCTCTCTCTTCACTGTATTGAATGCTGAAGAAAAGTCTATGTAAGCCACATAGACTTTTTTTCGTAACTGTACATATTTCTTGTGAATATGATGAATTATAAAACTATTATCCAGGGTGGAAAATGTTTAATAAAAACCATCCTGTGCATAATCTCCCAGTCTGTGAATTTCGGACAGTAATCTCTCTAAAAGAATCTTGACAGTATTTTTTCTGAAATATCAGTCAAGCTTAATGGACAATAGCTAGAAGGTTTGGTTATGTCGCCCTTTTTAAAAATGGGGACGATCATGGATCCTGGCCAAAAGTTTGAAATATTATTATGGAGGATACACTGATTAAAGATATCAGCAACAGCCTTTACCCATTCATGGTTCATACATTTGAATACTGCTCACAGAATCAAATCCGGGCCAGGAGCTTTATTTAGGTTAAATTTTTGAATAGCTAAAATAATTTCAAGGTCTATGGTTTCTGACAAACTATACCCCATTACAGTCTCTAGGGGAATACCAACCAACTGATTCTGAGGGACACACAGAATATCTGAAAAATATTGAACCCATTCTTTCATAGCTACAGTATATAGTTCTCAAGCTCTTTAAAGAATGATTTACAGCCGTGGGCTACTAAGTGCCAAAAAGATTTATCTCTATTAATTATTACTGTATTCATTTGCTCCCACATATGTGTATAATGTGCCTTTTTCTTAGTCAATAGATGAGATTTGTATTTTTTTCTTTCCTTTATTAGCAGGGCATAGTTTCCAGTATTAGAGGGACTCATATAATCTGAGTATAAAAAGTAAACTCTGTTTTCTGTCCTTCCTAAGACCTCCAAAGACAACCAGAAGTTGAGGACCTTTTCACATTGTAAGATCTAACACAGTAGCTGCTTTTGCGGTCAGGAAGGTTGGATGTCCTTCTTTATCCCCATATAGCCGTCCATTTAGTGGAAGCATTCCATTTATTTTTAGGATATTTAGTAGTTTTTTCCCATTTTGGTTTAGTATTTTATCTTTAGACAGCTAGGGAAATTCTCCCATGCTGCTGGTGGTCCTGCAGCATTTTTGCCTCCAGGTGCTCCACGAGCTTCTCCTTCATTAGTGTCTCCATTAACGTCCCCACCATTGATGTGAGACTGACTGGCCTGTAGTTTCTAGCCTCCTCCGTACTGCTGCTTTTGTGCAGAGGGACCACATTGGCCCTCATCCAGTCCTCTGGAACTTCCCCCATCTCCAGTGAATTGCTAAAAAGCACTGCTCTAGAGTGGCGGCCAGCACCATACTTGTTCCTGCTAAGACCCTTGGATGAATCCCATCTGACCCCATCCCTTTTTTCTCCTTTAAGGTTTCCAGTCCCTCTCCACTGAGAATGGACTTGTCACTCCCCCCTCTTCCTGGTGCTTACTGCAGCATACTGCCCCCCCCCGGCATCCACCCTATACCATGAATGTCGAGCAGAAGTAATTATTTAGTATTTCCACTTTCTGTTGATCTTCCTCTGTGCAGTCTCCCTACCCTCTTGATTCTCACTATCCTCCCCTTGTCTTCCTCTTTTTCCCCATATACCTAAGGAAGGTCTCTTCCCCTTTTTTTACCTCCTTAACTGCCCTCTCCTCGGTTAGTGCTTTAGCTGCTCTCACCCTCCTTACTGCCTCCCTTTGTATTGCCAGATACACCTCTCTGTCTTCATCCTTCTGGGTTTCCTTGTACTTTCTAAATGCTGTTTTCTTCTCCTTCACTGCCTTTGCCACCTCTTTAGAGAACCATAGTAGCCTCTTCTTCCTCTTTCCCTTGCTCATTTCCTTCAAACAGCTTGCTGTTGCCTGGCCTATACTCTCCTTATTTTTTCCATTGAGTCTCCAACCCCCCACACCCCAAGACATTGTCTGTGGCAGTTTTTCTTTTCTTTAAAATCTGTCCTCCTTTGAAGTTCAGGACCCTCATCATAAAGTGTTTTTTTCTTGTCCTATCCGTATTCCAAACCACACAGTACGGTTTTCATAGAAACTTCATGGATAAATTGGAAATGTGTTTTTTAGACCCTTGGAAGGACCAGTAAAATATTAAGCAGAATATTCTCTAGTAAATTTAACTGATTTATAAATTATATTGAGGAATTGTAATACTGAAGTGGATACCTGCACTTTAACCCTTAGGCCTGCTGTCAGCTATTATACCACTTATACAAATAAAAAAGAAACTTGTATCCCATTTAACTGCAGTAAGCTGTTTTTGATTTCTGTTTACAAATTTGTCTGACTATATTGTATGCTACATTAAAGTGATTTCGGGAACCTTAGGACTTAAGGTACCACTTTTGGGATATGGTACCTTAGGTCCACGATAGTCCCTCTGTGTACAGTTGAACATTTTATTTGCAGGCTTTTATAAGTGGTAAGGAATCACATTTTTGCCCAACAGGGCTGATCCCTTCCACTTTCTCAGTCAGCTACACGCCCCTGTGCTCAGGCATGTAGTGACGTCCAGCAAGGGAGAGCATGGGGGCTGGTCCCATTGATATGGATGGGACTGACTTTTCCTTACTTCGTAATACATTATGATGGCAACTTGGAGATTAATAAGGGCCACTGATTGACTAAAAAGGGGCTTGATAGTTAAGTAGCCCTTATTAATCTCCAAGTCGCTATCATAATGTATTACAAAGTAAGGAAAATCATTCCATTCATTTCAGTAGTTAACTGCCCTGTGCTCTCCTTGTTGACGTCGTACATGCCTGAGGCATGTAACTGACTGAGAAAGTGGAAGGGATCAGCTGGCCACTTTATCAGGGCCAAAATACGATCCCTTACTACTTGTAAAAGGCTGCAAATAAAATGTTCAAAAAGTACACACAGGGAATATCAGGGACCTAAGGTACCATGTCCCGAAAGTGGTACTTTAGGTTCCCCAAATCACTTTAATATCTTGAATATGTAACAGGTATAATGAGTACAACATGGGCATTGGATATGTATTTGGGTGGGTTCTATTTCAATTGTTTGTGTTTTTACCATTGTAAGGCACCTTGAGCCTTTGGCTAGGGTGCCAAATTAATAAAATTGCCTAGCCTTCCCTTACTTATAGAAACAGAGACCATGATGGCAGAAGACCACCGATGGTCCAGCTAGTCTGCCCGTGTTACTCTATCATACCCCAGGGCCTGCTGTCCCTGTGGGGTCTTCACTTACCCTGTTCTCCCTATTGTGTTCCATATTTCCACCTCCCTCGTCCCTCTGAATGGCCACTTCACCCTTGGCTCTGTCCCACCCATGTTAAGTCATTTATGGTTTTGGCACCCACCATCTTTACTGGCAGACCCATTCCATGGCTCAACCACCCTTTCTGTAAAATAATACTTCCATACATCTTTTTGAAGCTTTCCCCCATTAACTTCCATTCATGACCCCGTGTCCTAGCTCCTCTGTTCCTGGTAAATGGGTCTTGACAGTTCACCTTGCTTGTTCCTTTGAGGAGCTTGAAGGTCTCTATCATGTCACCCCCCACTCCATCAGACTTCTGGTAATTACGTGTTCAGTGCCTTTAGCTGATCCTCATAGCATCTGCCCTCTTGGCCCTGAATTATCTTTGTCACCCTGTGTTGTACTGTCTCTAGCCTGCCCCTGTCCTTTTTCAGGTGGGTACTCCAGAACTGGGCATGGTACTCTAGGTGTGGCCTCACCAGTGTCCTATACAGAGGTAACAGTACCTCCTGTTTCTGTATCATTCTGCGTCGTCAATGGGGAGTTAATACATATGGGTAATGAGCAGCCACACTTGGGTAGCGGTACAGCCTGAGCTAGAGCACCCCCTAACCTGCCTTACAGTTGCATAATCCGAGCAAGAAAAACAACAAATTGGTTGCAGAAACATACACTTTTCTGAAAGAGCTCTGTCTGTGTTGCCTACCCCTCAGTGGTACAGCAGAGACTGTGTAACTACTGTTTTTGGAATCCTGGTATGCCCAGGGTTCTATGCTGATTGACAGCTTTGACTGCACCACTACCCAGTGGGGGTGCTCCTTTCCCATATGTATTAACTCCCCACTGACAAACGTTGGAGCTAACAAAAGAGGAAATTATGGTACATATGAAGGAATTTCTCCTTTCCTACTGCAGAACCCCCTCACAATACACCCTAGCATCCCGTTAACCTTGTTGAAGGCTTTATTACATTGGCTGGTTTGTTTAAAGGAGTCACTAAAGATTACTCCTGTGTCCCTTTCCTCTGCTGTTGTGTCCAGCTGAATTCCTCCCATCCAGTACTCTGTACTGGGGTTTGTGTTCCCTAAGTGCATCACTTTCCACTTCTTGGCACTGAATTTCAGCTGCCATACTTTGGACCCATTTTCCATCTCTGCAGTTCCCTTATTCCCTCCACGTTGTCATCTCTACCACAGAGTTTAGTATCATCTGTAAATAGACATAGCCTGCTCTAGATTCCCTCTCTCTTGTCGCTGATGAACATACTGAAGAGGACTGGGCCCAGGACAGATCCCTGCGGTACTCCACTGGTGACGTTTCTTTCCACTCGTTTGACCCCATTCACTACAGCTCTCTGCTGCCTCCCCTCCAACCAACTTCCTACCCACCTTCCTATTTTCAGATCCCCATCTTCTTCAGCAGTCTATTCCATATGGCACCAAGTCTAATGCCTTGCTAAAGTCAAAGCAGAGTAAGTCTTCTGCATGCTGCTTGTCAATGTCCCTGGCTGCCCAGTCAAAGAATACTATCAGGTTAGTCTGACAGGACCTCCCTGCCATAAACCTCAGCTGCTTACTATCCTGAAGTCCATTCCTCTCCTGGTATTCCACTAGATCTTCTCCGACTAGTGTCTCAATCAGTTACTCTATCATAGAGAAAAAGGCTGACAGGCCCATAGTTTCCCAGCTGCTCCTTGTCCCTTTCCTTGCACAGTGGCTGTACATCTACCATTTCCCAATCCTTAGGAACAACCCCTTGGTGCAAAGAGCTATTGAATAGCTCTGATGGGTTTGGCTAATACCAATGCCAATTCCCTTAGTACCCTCAGATGCATCCCATCCGGCCCTTGGGTCTTGTTTACCTTGAGGGCTGCTAAACCATTTCTGACTATTTTGCTAGTATATTTTTGCAGCCTAATGTTGGCGTGGAACTGAGTCTACTGCTTTGCTGAAGCCTCTATCAGCTGCCTCTATCCTGCTCTCTGGCAATGGCCGCTTTTCTCACTAGTGAATACTAAGCAGTAGTAGTCATTCACCATGGCTGCTTTCTGCCTGTCTTCCTCTATTATCCAACCCCCCTCCTTTAGCCTGATATTCCCCCTCCTCTCTTTCTTTTTCCCCTTCTATAGCTAAAAGAAAACAGTTTTTCCACTCCCTCGACCCTGTCCACAGTACACAGTTCTGTGTCTGCCTTTGCAGTCTTTTCCATAGAGCTTTTTCTTCCCAGAGTCAGGCAGGCAGCTGCTCAGCCCTGTCCTTGCTCCCCATGAACAGCTACCGCCTCCCTCGGTCCTGGGACTTATGTCACTTGCAGACCCCCCAACCCGGCAGGGCCAGAGTAAGGAGGGCCATCCCCCCCCAGTATGTCATCCAGAAGTGTCCCAGTGACCAAGTGGCAGTGCGGGCCAAGGGAGAGCAGGTGGGGTTTCATTTCACCTTCCTAGCTCCATTTTCTCCCCATTCCCCTGGCTGCAGCGGTATGCAGTTGCGTGCACATGGAGGTGCACATGCACTGCGGAACTGCAGACTCGCCCATTGAATGCACTGCCTCCAGGCTTGCACCCACTAATAGTAAAAGGGAAAGGCAGCTTAGCCACTTCTCCTTGGAGAGGCGAGCAGTCCCTGGGGCTCTCGACCCCCCCCCCTCGATTCCCAGTAACCAGAGTCTGTTCTTGAACCTACTGTAGCTCGCTGACATGGTGGCAGGTGCTTGCCTCTATCTTTTAGCCTATGAAATAGTCAGCAGCCATAAAACTGCTATGTAGCTCTTTACCCCTACCAATTCTTATTTAGGTTGGTACCACTTTTTAGATGGCCCAAGAATATAAAAACCACAGACTTTTGGCAGTTGGAAGGGCAGGGCAAGCAGATTCATGGGAAGACTTGCTGGCTGTTAAAATTAGCGGGTATTGGCTGCAGGGTGCTGGTAAGGACATGCACAGTTCTTGCTTCTAGCATTGACAAGCCTCTTATGCTGTGTTTAGTAGCCAAGGCTATGGGTCACTGAGGCTACAGTTTTTTGGGGATAACTGCTTTATAACATGTATGCAAATAATATAGGTTAGCTTAGGTAACTGCTTTATAATAGGAATGCTGCTTTAGCATACTGCTTTACAATATCAGTAACAGCACTGGGGGTTTTAATACACGGGTCAAATTAGACCTATTGGTGTAAAAAATGTGGGTCAAAATGAAAAATAACTGGGTCAAAACCTAATTGGAAGTACAGATTTCACCAGTACAGAACCTAAAACTTGTCATGTAAAAAATCATGTCCTGTTCATTTTTCTGTCTTTCAGCTACTGTTAGAAAACTAGGTGCACCACTAGGGACCCACTCTCAAGTGGAAAGTGGGTCATTTCTGAGCAGGCTGAAACTTCTCCCCATTTAGCGCTGTCCCTGGAATGTTGTGTTGTAACGTGAATGTCCATACAGCTTAGTTAGCATAGCTTGCTTTGTAACCTAGATTAGCAGTCAGAGCCATAGGCCATAAATCTACCAGGCATAGGAAATAATTGTGAGATAATGATTTTTCTGAATTGAAAAACAATAGCTTTTTGTGATATACTTCAGGTAAATCTTTCTGCTGTGAAATTATGAATATGCACTGTTATTCTAGTTCAGTGATGAAGACATGTAACAGTAACAAAAAACACTTGGATTATGCCAGTATGCTCCAGGTCTCTTTCATGCAGGTAGACCAAAACCCTCATAAGAGTGTTACTCTGAACCTGGTAACATTTCCTTTGTAATCTTGACTGCCATTTTGGCCTCTCTAGTTGTTTTTTTGTAATACTAGTCTCATATGTTGTCTCCCTGTTTTTCTTTGTACAGTACCTTATAAAGGCTTCCTTGTTGGCCCTCACTGCCTCTCTCCTTTTCAGAGAACCAAATTGGTTTCTTACACTTGTTTCTCTTGATAACTGCTCTTGTGCGTGTTTCATTGCCTTGAGAATGGCTCCTTTTATAACCTCCTATCTTTCTTCCACTCCCCTGATGCTATCTACCTCAGCTATCCTACCCAGTTCTAATTCCTCATTTAGCTAAAATCCGAACTTCTGAAGTCTAGCACCTCAGACGAGGGCTTACTGGTGCCGAGGGCCAGCTTGAACCATATTGTATTGTGTTTGCTGGACCCCTGAGGTTCCCCAACCCACACTCACTATACTCTATCCGAGTTGGTATCCTATCGAGAATAGCAGATTGTCTAGTGGGTTCCCTGACCTGCTGCACCAGCGTGCAGTCCTGCAGAGTATCAAGCAGAGCCTGGCTTCTGGCATTCTTGGCTGCTGGGATGTGTCAGTTGATGTCTGGCTGGTTGAGATCTCCCACTATTACGATCTCCCCTTTTGCTGTCTCTTTCCTACTTCTGCTCCTAGTTCCTTCTCTCCTCTCCTCTCTTCCTGTTCCAGTGGTCTGTAAACCACCCCCATACGAAGTTTCCTACCAGATGACTTTGTGAGCTGTAACCACAATGATTCTGTGTCCCCTTTCCCTCCAATGGATGCATCCTGTACTGCTTCTATTCCTTACCTGATGTAAATGACCACCCTTCCCCTCTACCTATCCCTTTATTATGCATCTTTAAGGTGCATCCAGGTGTAGGGAGGTGTATCGCCAGGTCCTTGTCATTATTTTCATTGGCCCAGGTTTCTGTAACAGCTGCTAGATCGAGCCCAGAGTCTGCCAGCAGTTCCTGAAGCTCACTAATTTTATTACCCATTCTCTTGGTATTGAGATACACCACCCTCCAACTTGCTGTCCCATGTGTCTTGGTTTCTTGACTGAATGCCCCATCACATTTGCCTGGTACCCATGGTGTCTTGTGTTTTTCCTTTTTTGCTGGTCTATTTGTTCTACACTCCCTGGTCCCCTGAACTCATTCCACTCTGCTACTATTTCTTGTACCTCTAGCTCCTATCCCCAGGGGAGTCCTGACTAGGTTCCCCACTTTATCTGCCTCAGCTGTGGAACCCCTAGTCCTAGCCATCCCTGTAGTTAAACTGTCTGTCATTGCAAACGTCAAACTTCTGCCCTGATGCACTTAGTCCCCTCCCTTGTTAGGTGAAGGCAGTCACCTTTGAAGAGTCTCCTGTCCCAGAATCCCCCTCCCAGTCCCTACAGAATGGTACCCCTAATCCTGACACCACTTTTTTTAGGTTTTCAACACATACAATCATAACACGGCATTAAAAACCGAATTACATTCAGAGCAATAATGTGACATAGGATACATGCACTGTTCACAGGTATACTGGCATAAATCAGATAATTTTATTCAGTTTCTGACACCAATCTTTTAACTACCCATTGAACTCCTCAATCTCTTCATTTCTAACTCTAACCTCCCCCTTCTAGCCAGGGAGGACCTCAGAAAGATCAAGGAAGCAGAGTTCTTCTTCAATATGTCCCCAGCCTCTGAAAGTCCTGTTTTATTATTTCCGTGGGCAAGTTTGCCAGATTGTTGGTAACAGGGTATACCAGAACTCCCTGCTGCTTCCCCTCCACTATTCTCAATATTCTTTCCCAATCACTGATGACTGATGTTCCAGGCAGGCATCTGACCACCACCCTCCCCTTTCCCACACTGCCTACCACCATCTCCATGCCTCTAACCATAGAGTCCCCTATCACTAAAATCCTCCTTTGTGATTTCTGTCTGCACTTGCCCCCCAGTTGTCACTGCATCTACTTTCACATCAACACCAACTGACTGGAGGTTCCCCGTTAGTCAGCCAAGTGTGCCTCTTCCAGGGGTGCATATCGATTTGCTATTGGTAACTCCTGGGTGTGGCTGACTGCTTTGTGACAGCCCCTGCCACCTGAACTCTTCCCCATGCCCACCACCCTCCATCCCCCTCAAGCCAGTAGGCCTTTAGGGTGGTGGGGGTATGGGGGGGTGGGCACCAGCTTAATTGGAGTTGCTTTGGGATATTTAATCCCTTGCTGCTGCCAACTGAGATGGAGCTCCAGAAGGTCCTACGTGTTGGGAATGTCCTCGCCTCAAAAGCATAGCCCTGGAATCGAGTGTACCATAATCCCTACAGTTAACTATCGCCCCACTCTCCCTATGCTCCATTCTAGCCTGCTGAGTGCTTATAAACCTGGCTGAGTGACTTAGTAATGTGTGAACATTGACTGCCTGTCTTATAACCTTATCCTATATAGGTACTCTGGAAGCTAAGATTAACAGTATCAGCATTTACACACCTACCTCACCAACTATTTAAGCAATAAAGCATGACAGGGCGTTGGTTGTACTAGGTTTATTTACCCCGTGGTCGGGGCATTGTAAGGCACAAGGCGAAGCAGAGTACCTTCAGCCTCTGACTGTGGGGTAAACATTGTACAACCACCGTCCCTGAAGTGTCTTATTGCTTATCTAAAATGGGCCCAGAGGCAACTTTTAAAAAACACACACTAAAAATTTTCAAACCCACAAAAATTATAACAAAATGTTGATGAATAATGTAAAATAGTCCTTCCACAGATGTTTTTCACCTGTCAGTCATCTGTCTTTCTTCATATTCAATGTACTGTGTGATTGTTTACTTAAGCAATAAACCATGACAGCGTGTGGGGTTATGCTGGGATTTTCCCACGGCTAGCGTGGTTTGGCCACGTGGCCACAGGCTGAGTCAAAACCAGGTCAGCCGAGGAACTCACATAACCCACACCCTGAGTGGTTTATTGTGATTATACAATGCTAAAACAATATATATATTTTTAAATTTTACTTTACTGGTTTTAACTTTTTCCATTGATTTGTTTAGTAAAATCCTTCCACTGTGTTAAATAGTGCCTTTTTGCTAGGCGGATTGTGTCTTGTTGCTAGGGCAGGTTATGGGTGACCTGATGACTTGGGGGGGACCTCCCCCAGTAACTTTGCCAGAGACAATGTATGTTTGTTGTTTTTTTTTTTTCAAGACAGACTGCTGCAGTTTCAGTTGCTGTTTCTAGTCCTTTTAGAGAAAGGAGCATTCAGTCTGATAATGTGACAGTCTGTGTACTGCGAGCACTAGCAGGCTGCCATTGAGCTTTTGATTCCGGGTTCGCAGTGAAGACTACATAACGGGCTGTCTGACTCGGGAGGTTTTAATTTTTTTTATGGTATGGAAAGCTGGAAACCATGTTTGAATGCCTCATGGTATGGTGGATGTGGCAGGCAGCCTATCGCAGACACGGACTCAGCAGCAGGTGTAAAAAAATTGTTGAGAATTTCATGAAGCTATGAATCAACTACTTGAAGATCTGTTATTGGACAGAGATTTGCAATGGAGGGTAGAAAGAGTGACTCTCCGAGGAGGAATCATCACTAGAACTGAGGCTGGAGGGAGCAACCGTCACGAGTGAAAGTATTTTCTATTTTTATACTTTTTCAGCGAAACGTTTCTGGAGTGTACAGAACAGCACTGCATTGTTGAA
Source organism: Neoceratodus forsteri (assembly GCA_016271365.2). Classification (NCBI taxonomy): domain Eukaryota; kingdom Metazoa; phylum Chordata; order Ceratodontiformes; family Ceratodontidae; genus Neoceratodus; species Neoceratodus forsteri. The sequence continues at coordinate 768,980,854 of CM057451.1, forward strand.
TTTTGGGTTTCCCGACACGGGTTAGCGGTGACCCAACATGGCAGTTTCCGGCTTTGATACTGAGGGTTGGAGTGATTTTAAAAGGGGGGGGGCAGATGAGGCTGACTGGCACCTTTGCCGTGGGTATACTGATATCGTAGGATTTGCCACAGGTAAAAGGTGTCAGTCAGGTTACAGAATTATGAGACCCTGTTGTATAATTAAGCAATAAGCCACAAGGGGGGGGTGTAATATGGAATAGAAGAATTCAAAGCTCTGCATTATTCCAGTAGTAGCATGCCCACCCCCACACACACACAAGGAATAGTAACATGGAACACAAGAATTTAGAATTATTCAGAGTTCCACTGGCATACAGACACACGCATTCCTCAAGTGGCGTCAGAACCTTAATTTTATCTGTTGCCAGGTAAGGAGCAGAGAGGTTCTGTGGCAGACTGGTGGGGATAGGAGGGGGATTTTTCATGGTCATGAAAGAAACACCACCAATGGAAACTCTGAATAGTACTTGATTTTCTTAATTTGTATAAGTGTGTAATGATGGGCTCTTGAGTGAAAATAACATTAAATTATTTACTTACTTTAGTTAATTTAATGGATTTTCATTTTTAGGGCCTAGTTGAAGATTTCTGTCATATACCATCACAACAACGAAACTTTCACAGCGAAGACCATTACAGCGACAAATATTAGCAGGTCGCTGTAGTGGTCCCGGTGTACACCAGCATTGTTTCTTCTGGTGTTACGCCCCCCCCACCCCGAAACAACTCCAACCTGGAGTTGGTTAGTTTAATAGGGAGGGGTGCGGGGTACACAGCCCCCGCAAAAAAAATTTTTTCTTTTGGACGGCACAATGCCAGCTGTCGGCATTGTGCCCGTCACTGTCCTGGATGTCGACAACAGTGTTGTCGCTGCGGCATGGTACATCTGATTTCCATATATGAGTAAAGGTTGCAGCCATGTTTGTGATGGAGATTAGGAAGCAAGTGGCTTATGAATTCTGTGAGCTGCCCCGTTTGGCAGGGACTTGTTTTTAGCCATCGGTAGTGCCTTCTTATGGTAGTGGCTAGAACCAAGTCTCGGCCAATCAGGACCCAGTTATTTCCTTGCCCATTTTATATAGTTACATAAATACAATCTCTAAAAACAATGGAATAATTTAATTTATAACTCACTAGTTTCTCGAAGGATTCAGAATTCTGTCTGAATCTTGAGATGCCATGAAGTTTCAAACATGTTGCCAAGGTTCCTTTGCAAAACAGAAAACGTTTTAGTTAATTTTTAATTGAACACACAGAAAGCAGAAATGAAACAAAGAATAAAAGATAGGATATGCAATTCGATGACTGCAGTAGAGAGGAATCCAAGCTTGAGGAAAGCACGCAGGGGACCACCCTCTGAATCCTGTACAAGTTCCAACTTTTGAAAAAATGCAAGTTAACACAATGCTTCCAAAGGTAAAGGTGTATTGTGATCACAAGTAGAATGCCACCCCAGCACCAGATTGTGATCAGTAAAACAAAGTCCGGGATGGCTCATCAGGGCAGCGGTAGCACTACCACCCGTGATGCCAGCAACCGGAGTACTGAGGGGGGACAGGACTCTATGGATGTCAGATGTCATTGTGTTGTGTGCAAGTGAACATTACTTGATGTCACTCGCGATGCTGGCGACCTGAGTACCGAGGGAGGACAGGACTCTGGATGTCGGACCTCACTGTGTTGTGTGCAAGAGAACATTCCTTGATGTCACTGCACATCAGAATTAGTTCTGAGGGGGTGGCTAAAAAAAGAAAAATAGCCTTGATCCCCATGGGTGAAAGACCCCAGTATAGTCAGGGCTGCGGACCACCTGACACGCGACACTGTGCTCATGGGTAATTCCCCACTTCAACTCCACCCAGGGTGGGGGTAATCAGTTTGCAGCATGGAGGAAACTGTGCATCTGCTAGGTAGGACGCGCACTGAGTTTGCACCATGGGGATTTGGAAGAGTTTAGAGAATAGAAGGGGGCATAAATACAAAATAAAAAATAAAAGAAGTCCAAAAGAACAACAAAAACTTGGTTAAAAAATGCAGATGGGGAGAGATCCAATAAGAGAGTCATTGAAAGCGCAGATTTAACCATGCAGGGACACTATGGATATACAAAGTTACTGCCTGCTGGCACATTCCACACAGGAAAATCGGCAATCAGATGATTTTAAACAGCCCACATGTTGGCAGCCTTCAGCTGGTAAGAAGTCAGTGAAAATAGCAGCAAATAGGTACTTTGCAGTATCAGATTTATGAAACAAAATGTCAAAAGATGATAAACAATGAATACAGCCAGCTCAAAAGATTTTACAAAAATACAAAATATACATTTCTACTGAAAATAAAGCCTTCATTTCTCAAAGTAAAAGAACTGATTGAGACTAAAAATCTTTTACAATGGTTACCTGTTCAAGAAGCGACCTTACAATCTAATAAATTGATAGAGATCATAAGTACAGAGACAACAAGATGGTATGTGAGCTATACAGTGTCCAGAACTGGAACAGGCTGTCCAGTCAAATCCTGGTATGTTGACTTATTCAGAGGTTGCTGCCTCTAGTGTTATCAGCCAGGAGTCTTTTTAGTGGCATGTTACCAAATATACCAGCATTTGGTGGGTGAGTGGTTCCAATTTCGGACACTGTATGGCTAACACCACCTTGGTGTCTATGTGCCTGTGATCTCTATGAAGTTATTAGATTGTCAGGTCACCTTTGTAAAAGAGATTTTAATCTCATTGGGTTCATTTACTTTGAGAAGTAAAGGTCATTATTATTCTCATACTATTGCTTTTTTGGATGCCTGAGGGGACTCTGAAAATAAAGCATACTTCAAGAACTGATGGGACGTCAACAGCAATCCAGTTCCCTTAAATCTGTTTTCTGTATTCTCTTCACATTACTGCTCCTTAAAGATGATATGTGTATACAAACGAACGCTTTCTCCCTCACAATCCACTTAATCCTACTGTTTTGACCTGCAGGGAAGTCACCGTCCTTTGTGTATGGCATCACATTCTTACCATAGTAATAGACTGCATTATCACAAATGCAGGATTATGATGCTAGTGCATGCCGCAGCAGTAGAGGTATTGTAGGTGACTTGTGGGAGGAAATTTAACTAAAGGCATCTTCGGTTATTAGTAAGAATGGGAAGAAAGGTGCATGAATGGCTGGCCTTGCATTGAAGTATTGCCTCATTTAACTGTGCTGCAGTGTAAATGTTCCTTGTTAAAAGATTGACATAGGGTTGCACTGTCACCAGGGAAACTGTGGTTTGTGTGCGAACTCTGAAAGCCATCTAAAGTCAGTTGGGGGCTGGTGGTGTAAGCAGGGGTGAGGTGCTTGTTCCTGATGGAGGGTGCTGGCTGCCCGGCATATAAGCGCCATTGTCGTTTGAGCACATTGTCCTCAGCAGTGGCGGCAGCCTCTCACACACCCACCTTCTCAGCTGAGGAGGGGTTCATCTTTGATAACGCCATCCACAGGGTGGAGAAAGGGGGAACAAGTGGAACAAAATGAATAAAATAAGAAGGGAAATGGTTTTCTTTTATGTATTCTCTTAACTATCACATGCCAGTTTTAATTTTTCTGATTACCTGTGTGTGGGCGTTGATATTATTATTGCAACACATGTTTTTTTCTCTCTTTAGGTTGTGCAGCCTGACTCTGAAGAAGCTGATAGTGTTGAAAGAGCTGGATAAAGATCTCAACTCTGTCGTCATTGCAGTTAAAATCCAGGTAAGAACTTTCTAAAGGATAAAATAACTTCTTCCCGGTAATCTTAAGCTTTCCTGTAAAAATACAAAATTTCTTTGGATTTGGCAAATGTTTACCAGCTACGTTGTCAGTCTGGTCTGCTGCAAGGACTTTTTTATGATAATGTTTAGGGTACTACGTGGGGCTTGGAATCAACCATGAGTAAAGCAGGGTTCATTTTTGAGTAGGGGATTGGGACACATGTCAAAGTTTAGTTTTGTCCCATCTTTTCTTCTCCTTTGGGGACACTCTGGCTTACTGTTTTAATGGATTTCCCCGTCTGCTTTAAGGATATGGGCTCAATTAGACAATATGATCCATTATTTTTTTTCATTTAACCCCTACTTTTGTATGCCCAGTGGGTCAGTGTCCCACATGGGCAAATGTCTGAAATGAACCTTGGTAAAGGGTGTTTGATTCAGAAAGATCAGTAGAGCAATTGAATGGAATGGTCCATTCAGCTGTCGGCGTAACCGCTTGCTTATATTATAGCCGGCTGCATATTTTGAAAAAGTTTCTGTCAAAGCTGGCCTGTCAGTGTTGCAGTAGGCCTACTTCTCACAACAATGATGACCCAAGATAGGGAATGGATTCAGGCTGTCGGGGGCTGGCTGGCTTGGGAGGGAGGGTTTTGCATGCCAGAGAACATTCTCATTCACCAAGGATGGAGGGCTGTTACTGCAGCAATCACACTGCTACCTGGGTGACAAGGTGATGGTAGTGCAGTGGCAGCAGGAGTGGGAGGGAGGACATAGGATGGGACTTGTGCGAGGCACGCTTACCGTGCGTCTGCTGTGGTCCTCTAGCATGCTAACATCCTAAGGGCTGAAACTGAAAAGCAAGAAAAGCCTGGTCTGCGCAGGATTATCCATTGTGCGCTCAGGCCTGTTTTCAGCCACTGCCCACTCATCACACCCAGGGGACTCTTGCCTCTAATAGCTGGAGGAAACTGGATCCGGCCTGGTTGGACCCTGCTATGGGAAGGTGGGGAGGGCAAGTCCGTGGGATTTTCATCCAAAGCAAAAGGGAGGGGGGCACAAATAAAATCTATTTAAATAAAATTCTGTTGTTGGTTGCTGGAATCATGGGGATAGATAAAACTGTGATTTTAAATTCTGTTTGCATCCCCCATGGGTGCTGTTTATCTCTGCTCCCTCCAGCCAATACCCCTGGTCTGCTTGTCCTTTAGATTCTGGGGCCTTTCCTCCCCCCAGTAGCCATTGTGGGGCAGTGACTTGTGGATCTGTCTTTGGTTTATGGGCAGTAGGGGGACTATCATGCTATCCATTGGGCACGAGGGATGTGGAAGTGTCTAAATATTGGGCAATGGGCAGTACACTCTTAGAAAGGATGCGTTAAATTTGACTAAGAAGTAGTTAATTTTTAACACAGTGGTTAGTGCGATTAGGGAAAACACACTGTGTGCTAAATGTAACACTTTTGTTGCGTTAAACTAGTTTAACACAATGGTGTGTATGCTGTTCAACACAGAACTGTGTTATTTTCCACACAGTAGTGTAACAGCACAGTGTTATTTTTTTTATCACAGGACAGAGTTATAATGAACACACTGGTGGTGTTTTAACACACTAAGTAGGTTATGTATGCAACACATTGATGTGTTAAACTGTACATATTGAATGTGTTATTTCAACACTTATGTATGTTGAATATTTTAACACTCTCCTGTGTTTAATTGTACTCATGGAATGCGTTATTGTAACACTTCAAATGTGTTTCACGTGTAACTAATTAAAGTGTTACAATATACATACCGCATGTGTTGATGTCATCACAGTATGTGTGCAAATTTTAACTTATGAGTGTGTTAGTCTTGACACAATGGATTTGTTATTTACACACAGAAGTGTGTTGAATTTGTGACACATTACTGTGTTAAACTATGTTAGTTGACACACTTCATTATGCGCTGCATGAACAAAATTGTAAGGAGTGTGATACTTTTCAGACATGAATGTGTTCTAAAATAGACATAAAACATTAAATAAATGAATTTGTGCCTTCAATGCACACTTTCAACACATCAGAGTTCCAAAATATATGCTGAAATGAACTGTGCAATTTGTTGCAATGCAATGAAATGATGTAAACTTGTCTCAAAAGACCTGTGTACAGTATACATTTTGTTAACCTACCATTGTAATGCATGTCACCTTGATGACCAGGCCACTGATTGCCAGCCTCTTTCCATGTATGTTACTACTATCTACTTCATAATCTAACCAACATTATAGCTAATCACATGGATCTGAATCTAGTTTTAAAAGTTTAGTAATGTATAGTGCTGCATCTGGTCTGTATTGCTGAAATACTTTGGTGTACTTTTTTATGTCTTTATCGTACATAATGTACTATGTTCTGTTTCACTGTTTTCTTTCTAGTAAATATATTTTATTTTATAGAAGAGTATTGTACTAGATGGAAATCAACTATTTTCCAAATACTGTTACATCTTAGTCCATTGGTCATTGAATGCGATTGTATCTTTCTGTGGTACCATATCATCCTTGAACAACTGGACTGCATGTGTTAGTTTCACTGTTAGGAAAAAAAACTGCACACATTTCACATCATACTACACTAAGAATTACAGGATGAGCAACCATGTGCATAACCAGTGTGTACTGATACACTGGCATTTTTATTCATAAAGTGTTTCTAACTTTGCTCTTGAGCTCAGAAGGAATCAAAGCCCTTCAGTAAAAACAGCCTTGTAAATAGTTGCCCATCCTGTATTATCTTGTACTGTGATGGTTGGCATCAAGTTTCACCACCACAGCAACTGCTGTGGTTGGACCAGTGAGCCTGCATGTGGCATAAGCAAAGTTTTGTGTGAGCAAGGCCAATTCCTGCATATCACTCACATCATGAGAGGGGTGAGTGAATAATAAAAAATTTGAGAAATAAAATGTAGCACCATTAATGTCTTTTTGTATCCTAGGCATGATCATACATCACTGGGACCAGTATACTTCTCTAAAAAAAGCACCATGCCAGGGATGAAATATGATTAAAACATGGATATGTAGACATTGTCAACAGGTAAGGGCCTATGGCCCACCCAGCCTGCCCATTTGAGCTTGTAAGTTCCCTTTTTTTTTTTTTGATAGAAGTCTGTTGCTCCTTACCCCTGATCTCCAGAATTCCCTTATATCTATCCCATGCATTCTTAAATCCCATGATTTTTTCAGCCCGTACCACTTCCTCTGGCAAGGTGTTCCACTTGTCCATCACCCTTTCTGTGAAGAAATTCCTCATCACATTTCCTCTGAATTACCTTCCCTCCAACTTCACCCCATGCCCTCTAGTCCTGGAACATGTATTTAAGCAATAAGCCATGAGGGGGTGTGGGTTATCAGGGGATTTACCACGGCTGGCGTGGTTTGCGAGTGGGTAAATCCTCACCAGCCGTGGTAAATCCCCGATAACCCACATCCCCCAAGTGGCTTATTGCTATTATGCCATCAGTGAAATATTTAATTGATTAAAAAAAAAAAAAAGCATCTTTTAAAAAAAAAAAAAAAAAAATATACATATAAGGCGGTTTTTATTACAAATAACGTTGCACAGTAAAAAAAAAAAAGTCCTGGCGAAGCTGGTATCAGGAGGACTGCAGAGTTTGAGTTTTGTACTGCCGGTGACTGTTACCTTTTCGTCGGGTGACCAGCTGTTGGATTCATGTGAGTGCCAGCAGGCCGAGTGACGGGAGACATAGGGTAGGAGTAGTTTGTTGTAGTAAGTGCCCTGCGACTTGAGTACTGCTTCGGTTGGTTTCAGGAACAGACCGACATATTTATTTTATTTGGCTGGGGCAATCCGGCAATGATGTATTTATTTATTTTTTTCCGTAACTGTGAGGTATGGCGAGAGCTGGGAGACCGTAGTATACTTGCAGTGCAGCAACAGCGATGGAATTGGAGGAGCGGGCATTACAGGAACATTTTGAAAAGGTTTGCCAGGTTTTTAGGAGATATCTGAACTTGGGTTTGTGTTTATGCCAGGCAGTTTTTAAAACAATGTTTTGTGAGCTGGGGAGGAGGCTGGGAGGGTGCGTGCTGATTTGCGCTTGAGGAAAGCGAAGATGCGCTCGGAATGATTTAAATTTTTTTTAGTTATTGAGATGCGGCTGGCTGGCACTTTTATGACATTATCAGAGGATTTATAACGAGGTAAGTGCCAGCCTGCCGTTTTCATTGGTCGGTGTCCGAGGTCCATGGTATAATTCACTTTATACCATGGACATAAGTGAGCAGCCAATGAAATCATCAGATTGGCAGTTTACCACCGGTGTAAATCCTTTCTTAACCAATAGCTGTTGATGAGCCAATAAACATCCAAATCCTAATAATCTGCAGCATAGCAATAAATACAATAAAAAAAAGGGCAACCTCTTTAAAAGTTGCATTTTATAATACAAAAAAAATGAACCTTGGTATAATCACAATAAGCCACTTGGAGGATGTGGGTTGTCGGGGGATTTACCATGGCTGTCTACGATTTACCCACTCAGCTGCACCTCGTGGGCAAACTACTCCAGCCGTATTAAATCCCCCAATAACCCACACACCCTCGTGGCTTATTGCTTAATTTGACCACTATCAGAGTTGTAAGGGCAGTCTTTAGTGATGTGTTGGGTTCCAGAACCCTATAAACCAGTATGTTCTGATAATTTCAAAATTGTAGATTGCTAACAGCTTCTCAATATTTTATAATGCTTTAGAATTGTTTTTGACTATACACATGTAAGGCATCTTTTACCTTCTTCCTTCTGAATAATGTCACACACGGATCAAACCTTTAGTATCATTCAAGGATGGAGAAAAATGGGATATCACAATTGAGATGGTTTGAAACTTTAATCTTTATTGCTTGTGCATACATAATTCAATTCAGTAGCATAATACATGAACAGTATATAAACAATACATTTCATGTATTTTTATAACAATGATTTGTATGCATTTGCCTGCAACACAAAACTTTTTGGTCAGTTATATGTGACTTATGGTATATAAACATTAAACAGTTGCATTTACTCATGGTATAAAAACATTATAATCTCATGTATAGTAATTATTAAAACCATTATGCAATTCACTGCAACACACTTCAACTTTCAGTTACTTCCAGAGTTGCCCTATATCCTAAACCAATGCATCTAATATAAGCAAAAGTACCCGAGAGGATGGGTGTAATTGGGCTGGAATGTGGATTGATGTAGTATAGGTTGAAAGCCTTTCCTCTGTAAGTTATGGTATAGTCCAAACTGCCCACACTGGATGTTTCCTCTCTCCATTTTCTACATTTTAAGAAAATACAGATTGCTCACCTGCAGCAGGAGTTCTAGGAATGGTATATGTTGTTCATCCACACTGTCTGGCAGGTTCCTTGCCACTTGAAATCTTGCCGGAAGGTCTTCAAGCTGGCTCCTCCCACCCACCCGGGTGGTAAGACTCTTGGCTCCACCCCATGATGCCAGATCTAGTCCGCTGGAAGCCAGGTTGTGCATCAAAGCCGGGTAAGCCGTGTGGATGAACAACATATACCATTCCTAGAACTCCTGTTACAGGTGAGTAACCTGTATTTCTAGGGAGATGGATATGCTGTTCATCCACACTGTCTGGCAGACTCCTAGCAGTTCTCTGGGAGGAGGGAGGCACGGCGTACACCCCCTACTTGGGGAATAATGACTGGAGAACCGAGGCCCCAAAACCAGCATCCCGGCATGACTCAAGGTCGATGTGGTAATGGGTAATGAAGGTGTGTGCTGACTTCCAGGTAGCAGCCCTGCAGATTTCCTGGATAGGGACGTCCCTGGAAGCAGCCACCGATGCAGCGGTATGGCGGGTAGAATGAGCCCTTATCCCTCTGGGAGGCTCCATGCCCACCAACCTATAGCAGAGATATATGCAGGAGGTGACTCACCTGCCTATCGTCCACTTGGCTGCAGGTCTGCCAGGTGCGGCTTCAGCGTAGGTGACAAGCAGCTGGCGAACCTCTCCCCGAACTTCAGCTGTCCGCTCCTTATAATAAGCAAGCGCTCTTCTAGGGTCCAAAGTATGGAGCCTATGTTCGTCCTCAAAGGTGTGATTGGGGTAGAACGCTGGCAGAGTCAACACCTGATTAAGGTGAAACTCCAACTCCACCTTCACAAGGAATTTTGGGTGGGGGCGTAGGACAACCTTGCCCCTGTGGAAGACCAGATAAGAAGACTCGATGGAAAGCACCTGGATCTCTCCCATCCTTCTGGCTGACGTGATAGCCACCAAGAAGGCGGGCTTCTATGACAGGTGAGAGATGTCACACCTGTGCATTGGTTCGAATGGCTTGCCTATGAGCTTAGCCAATACCAGCAGTAGATCCCATGGAGGTGGAGGTTCTTGCACCGGAGGGGATATGTGATCAAGGCCTTTGAAAAAGCACCCGACCAACTTCTCCTGTGCTCACCGACTGCTTCCCGGCCTGCGCCCGGTAAGCAGAGATGGCTGCCAGGTGCACCTTGAGGGTCATCGACAGAAGCCCTTGATGAGAAAGGGACCATAGGTAGTCCAGAATGCTTGCCAAGGAGCAGGAGGAAGGGTCCAGGCCCTTGCCCTGACACCAAATGGAGAATCTCTTCCACTTAAAGGTGTAGCATTTTCTGGTCGACTCCTCTTACGGGAAGCCTCAACAACGCTGAGGACCTCGTCGGAAAGACCCAAGGCCTGGAACTCTAGCTACTCAGGAACCAGGCAGTCAGGTGCAAGGATTGAAGGTCCGGATGGAATACCTTCCCCTGATTGACTGAGATCAGGTCTGGGCGGGCTGGAAGCCGCCTCGGGAGCCTGGAGCTGAGACTGAGGAGATCTGGATACCAGAACTGGCGGGGCCAGTCTGGGGCTACCAGAATCACCTGCGCCTTGTCCCACCTTGGCTTGAGAAGCACCTTGTGGATCAAGGGAAATGGGGGAAAGGTGTGGAAGAGGCCCGGGGTCCACGGCCTCAAGAAGGCATCCCCCTGCAGCGAGCCCTGCTGAGGGGGGTGGGCATGAAACAGTCTCAGCTTCACATTCTCCCCTGGAGGCAAACAGGTCCACCTGAGGCATGCCCCAGTGGGAGAACAGATCTTGTACTACCTCTGATAGGAGAGGCCAGTCGTGGGATGCAGCTCCTATCCGGCTTAGGGCATCAGCCAGAATGTTGGAGGCTCCTGCCACATGGATGGCAAGGAGATCCACCTCCAGGCTGCGCATGAGGGACCAAATTCGGAAAGCGCTTCCCTGCACAGAGGCATGGAGCACATCCCACCTTGGCGGTTCACATAGTACATGGTCATGGTATTGTCCGTTTGGACCTGGACCACTTGACCCCGTACAAACAGAGGGAAGGCGGTGAGGGCTAGATGAACCAGTCAAGCTCCAGCAGGTTGATGTGGCATCGGGACTTGCGAGGGGACCAGAGTCCATGCACTCTGTGCTCCCCCAGATGGGCATCCCACCCCATCAGAGAAGCGTCGGTCGATATAGAGACCGTCAGCTCGGGGTGGACAAATGGGATGCCTTCCTGCAGATGAGCTGTAACGGTTCACCAATGGAGAGCATTCCACATCTCCTGGGTCACTGTCACTAGCTGATCCAAAGGATCGGAGTGCTGTGACCATTGGCTGGCCAGTCCTCATTGTAGGGCACGCATGTGCCAACGGGCCCAACGGACCACGCTAGTGCAGGCCACCATGAGGCCCAGGAGGCGCATGAAGTCCCGGGCAGGGTGCAGTTGTCCAACATGAAATGATTGGGCAAAGGAGGAAAGAACCTCGGCCCTGTCCGCCGGGAGCCGTGCTCTTGCTTGCAGAGAGTCAAGCTCTGCCCTGATGAATTGGATCACCTGCTTTGGCTAGAGTTCTGACTTGGCCTCGTTGATAAGGAGGCCAATTTGAGAGCAAACCTGGAGGGCCAGATCCCTGGACCGCTCCACCTCCATTCTGGAGGAGACTGCAATCAGCCAGTCGTCCAGGTAGTGGTACACCCAGACCCTTCAGCACAGCAGGAATGCTGTCACCACTGCCATGCATTTGATGAAGACCCTGGGAGCTACAGAAAGGCCAAAGGGCATGGCTCAGAACTCGTAGAGGGACCCCTCTGCTCTGAAGTGGAGGAATCGCTGGTGGGACAGACAGATTGGGACGTGAAGGAACATGTCCTGGAGGTCCAGACAACAGAACCAAATGCCTCATTCCAAGGATGGAATGATCTGAGCCAGAGTGACCATCCTGAAGGTTCGAGACCTTAGGAACCTGTTCAGGTCGTGCAGATCTAGAATGGGGCATCAGCCCCACCCGTCCATTTTGTGACCAGGGAGTACCTGGACTCAAACACTGGGTCTGGTGGAGGATCCGCCACCTTCCAGATCACCTCTTTTCCGAGGAGCAGGGCAATGTCAGCTCAACGAGCCGACAGAGAGGTTGCGGACCCTGTAGCCCCCCGTGGGGTGACGGCTCAGAAAGGTGGGGCCTGCTCGAACTCCAGAGGCAGACCCTTTCCTACCACTTCCAACACCCAGCGGTCCGTGGTGATAGTGGACCAGGCGGAAAGGAAGTGGCGGAGCCGTACCCCCACGGGGGGAACCCAGGGGGGAGCGATGAGGCTGGGGGCGACACCCCTCAACCCGTCAATGGGCAGGCTTGGAGGAAGGACTGGCCGAGGGACCTCCTGGGCCTTTTCCTCCCTGCTTCCTGTTGGAGGAAGCTGCAGGCTTGGCTTTGGGGTGCCAAGAGTGAGCCTGCTGGCCCTGATGCTGGGCCGGACGTGCTGCAGGGGCATAAGGTCTAAAGGACTTATGTTGCTGACGACGGCCCTCGTCCTTCTGAGCGGACATGACAGAGTCCAAAGTGGCGGACTTTTTGGTCCTCTTGAGGTGACCTTCCACTCTAGGGCCGAAAAGGTCGGTCCACAAGAAGGGGACGTCTGCCAGTTTGTGCTAGGTATCTGCCGTAAAGGTGGATATCCTCACCCACGCTCTGCGGTGCATGGCCACTGCGAGTGCTACTGACTGGGCACAGGAGTCTCCAATATCTAGAGCCATTTGGAGCTGCTGTTTCACCACTGCCCTTCCCTGATCCCACACCTGCTTGACCGTAGTCTGCAGGTCAGCCGAGAGATGAGGGATCACCTCATCTAGGGAGCCCATGAGGGCGTGGGAGAAGTGTGCCATCAGTACGGCTGAGCTGCCCTGATGGAGGCCGAGGGAGGATGCAGCATATACCTTGCGCCCGGCATAGTCCAGCTTTTTGGACTCCTTGTCTGGGGGCTTATCCACGTCCCTAGCATTCCCGGAGCACTGGAAAACGGTATCGGTGACCAACCCCCTCTGCAGAGGAGTGTTCGGGACCGCATAATTCCTGGCCAAAGGCGCAGGGTGGCAGCTGGCCACTGCCAAAGCTCCAAATCTGGGCCAACAATGGCTTCAGCCACAGGAAAGACCTCCGTGGGAGAATCCCCTTGGTCCTGATCTCCGTGAGGGGATACTTGGCCCGCTTGGATATGGGCTCGAGCTGCATCCCGGTGGACTCTGAGATGAACTGAAGCAGACCCATGAATGATGATGGTCTCTCGTCCATCGACTGCCCCCCTAGAGGATTCCATGTCAAGGGGCCTGGAAAACAGGGAGGAGTCATCGTCAGACTCTAAGGAGTCTACAAAGAGCTGCCTGGGGCCTGAGCCACCCTCCACCTGCCGAGGATGGTCAGGAGTGAGGGAGACCAACAACTGGTGGGGCAGACCCTGATCTGACCAAGAATCCTTGGTCGGAGCCCCTGATTTTGGTTGTGGAGGCAGAGGTTGCACCACAATCAGTGGGGCAGCTGGTTTCGGCCAAACAACTTGTCCAGGCTTGGGCACCTCGACCACCGTGAGGGTTTGTTTCGGCCTTTCGGGTGACAGCCACTTAATGGCCGAGGAAGGCGATGGTGTCGGCTTGTTCCCGGACAAAAAGGAGCTGCTGCCACATTAAGTCCTCGTAGTTTCGATGCAATTTGCGCTGAAGCCTCTCCTCTTCTGAGGAGGAAGACGAGTACAAGCGGTGCCGCCGCTTTCCTTGGTGCCGATACTGTCTGTGTCGGCGGGATCGAGTGGACCGAGAGGAGGTCCGAGACCGTTGGTGTTTCAGAGGGTGGGTCTGGGAGGAAGCGGGGGAAATCTGTTCCTCCCTCGGCTCAGGAGCCTTAACCGGGGACTCTGGCACAGGAGGCGCAGGCAAGTCCTCGGTTTCCACCGGGGGAACCAGTAAAGAAGGTTTGTCGGCTTCTCCAGTCAACAGCCCATTCGATGGGTCGAGAAAAATTTAGACCGCATCGACGGGTGTCACCGTGAAGCCAGCGCCCTTAGCTGCAACCTCGACTGAAGTCGAAAGTTGACTGTCCGGGGAAGGGGACGTCTCCCCTCCCACCTAACATCAACGGTGGTACTTACCTTCGAGTCCTTCTTTGGGACCGAGAGGAGTGTCCCGATGGCCTCACCTTCGTGGAAAAGGATTGGCAAAGCTCCTTAAAAGAAGCCATATAGGAGGAGCCCAAGGAGAGCAGGATAAATGCCGCGGCCGAGGAAGACGAAGATGCGGCCTGGTCCGCCTCCTCCTCAAGGGCGATCATCTGTTCCAGTTGCTCAGCTGAGCCAGCTGCCACGAAAACCACCCAGCGGGCTTCCTTCGACTTCACCAGTGGTATACGTCTCTCGGGGCGCCCAAGTTGGAGCCTGGCAGCATGGTCTTCAAGGACATTTGCCAAGAAGGACTTGCACAAATTGCAGGGCTGTGGATTATGGTGAAGCCCGAGGCAGTAGACGTACGTGGAGTGCGGATCGGTCCTGGACATCTTCTGCCCGCATGGGCACCGCCAAAAACCGGGAGTCGATTTGTCCATCACAGCCATGAAGAAAGAAACAGACCGAAGTCTAGAAAACTTTAAAATTAGTTTCGGGTGAACCAAAGAGTTTGGATCCAGTCTAAACACAGAGCACTAAGGAGGGAACCTGAGCTTCCAAGCAGTAAGATCTGGTGTCATGGGGCGGAGCTGAGAGTTTTACCACCCGGGTGGGTGGGAGGAGCCAGCTTGAAGACCTTCCGGCAAGATTTAAAGTGGCAAGGAACCTGCCAGACAGTGTAGATGAACAACATATCCATGTCCCTAGAATAAATTGCCTGAAGATGAGATGTTTTTGCAGTTTGCAAAACTTTTTACTGAACGAATAGCTGTAAGGGGGGAACTTGCAGTGGAAAGGAAGATCTTACATCACAGGGCGGTGCCATTATAGTTGGCACCAAGTTGCGTGTTATTAACTAACTTGAAGATGTTCCAGCAAGCCGTAAAGTGAAAGGAACCCTACCAGAAGTGTGGATGACTACACCATATCACAGTACATCCATAGAACATTAAAATACAATTGGCACATTTATTAGTTGAATGCTGCAGATTCCCATGCATAATTTAGCAGTTAACCTAAAACATTTACTTACTTAAACACTCACTGTAATCTAATAGATCACTTAAAATGCACAGAATCATTTAGGTACACATGTAATTTGTGAACAAAAGGTAGCTGCATAATATTACAGTACCAGCAACTGTTACTGCGAAGTGGAATCATCTCTTTTGTTAATTCTTGTAGTTAGTAGGCTGTGGCCACATGGTTGTCATTCCCTTTCGACTGGGACACATTACAAGTTTTCATAGCAAGTAACGTCTCATGTCCCATTCTCATAGTAAAGTAAACATTGCGGGCTGTTTACTGGCCCCACATCATCCTCCCATCACTGTCCCCATATTAAAGTAATGATTCCCTGATGGTTCTAAAATTATTTCAAAACTGTATTTGTCTCTATTGAGTTAAACATTACAGAGTGATGGATGTTATAAAGCCTTTAATTGTAAC
Source organism: Neoceratodus forsteri (assembly GCA_016271365.2). NCBI lineage: Eukaryota > Metazoa > Chordata > Ceratodontiformes > Ceratodontidae > Neoceratodus > Neoceratodus forsteri. Next base: position 768,996,571 of record CM057451.1, read on the forward strand.
AAGGTGGGATATTTTGATTGATCTGGATGTCTTTTAAATAGAGAATAATGCATAGGGTACTGATCACTATGAAAATTTAATGTTCACCCGAGGTGAGGGATGCATCAATAAACCCCGAGCGCGAAGCTCGAGGGGTTTATCAATGCATCCCTCACCGAGGGTGAACATTAAACTTTCTTAATGATCAATACCCTGTCTTATTTTTTATAGTTGCTAGCATAAATTTTTGTCCTGACGTAGATTAATTACACACAAACGCTGAATTCAAATAACATTTTGTTTGCTGCAAAAAAAACTCACTTTCAAATACGAATCCATGCAGCATTTTGCTTCACTCAAAAAACAAATCCCAGAGCTGTGAGACCTCCATGAGAACTTTCTACTTCTGTGTGCTCGCTATCTGTTGCTGCACGATAGTTCATTGCTATGGCTATGGAGGTAGTCTGACAAAGTCCCTGAAATGAACTAAGGGACAGTGTTAAAATTCTCCTGTTTCCGTTTTTTTTTTGTTTGTTTTTTTTAAAAAGTGTCCAGACACGGATATTTTCACCCAACAATTAGACTGAAGAGCAGCTTACAGGTTGGTGGAATTGAACAGTTTTGCAAGTGCCGCATTCCCTAGCTAGCAGGTTGTTTGTGTGCTCTAACCCTCATGCTGAACTAATGTGTGTGCATGAAACTCATAGCAACTGACTGGTGATTACAGGGAATATCAACCGGTTTTCCCCATTGGTAAAAATTTGCACCAGTAATTATATAAAGAATAATGCTTATATGGTTGATCATTACAGTATTTGCAAAGTTTGCCATCATTTATTTGCATTGCTCAGACACTGGTGTTCACAGTTAAGTATTAGGTTGTGATACTTTTCAATATATTTCTCCAGTCAGATGACTGTGAAAATGCTAATCACAAACCAGAGTTTATGAAACCAGTATTATTTTGGTTCCCATGAGTCTGCTCTCCATGAAGTGGCATAATTGTTACAAAAAACAATACTGAAAATGTTACATGATATGTTTAATTTGTAGAGCTGTCAATATTTCAAAATATGCAAGTTCAGTTATTAAACTGTAGAATCAGTTCTTCCATGATCTTTTCATTAGACCAGATTAATTGGTAAAATGCATTCTGAAGAAATAGACATTACTGCTCTGTATGTTACTTGCAGACAAAGAATGTGTTTTTTGACACAATTTGTAATACTTTTGATTTCCAGATTCTGCCTGAAATAGCAGATTTGTCAAAATCACAAATATACTCGAGGAATGCATAAGACTTGCAAGTGGCATCAGATACCCTAGTTTACGAATCCATACAAACGTTAATTATTAACTGCTGCTGTCAAATTATCCGCTTGAATAAGTACAACAGTCTTGTCTCTCAGAACTAGGATAACAAATTGTTCACCTGGAACAGAGTGCTGTCACACAAATTTAGCTCCTTCCCCCTTGATCAGCTCCCCTCGATGTTGGGATCTTTGGGGATGCAGAGGGCGGCTCCCTCTGTCTGTGGGGAAGGGGCATAACCCCTACACAAGAAAAAAACAAGTTACTCATCTGTAACAGTAGTTCTCGGAGTGGTATATGTTGTTCATCCACATTTTTTAGCATGTCCCTTTCCCCTTTAAGGATCGCAGGAAGTCTTCAGGCTGGCTCCTCCCACCCAGCCAGGTGGTATAACCTTTGACTCTGCCCCATGACATCAGATCTTGGCCCATTGGAAGCCAGGTGCTTTGCGTCCGCAGCCTGGGAGGTCGGGTGGGTCTGTGTGGATGAACAACATATACCACTCCTAGAACTACTGTTACAAGTGAGTTAACTTGTTTTTCTAGGATCATGGATGTGATGTTCATCCACACTGTCTGGCAGACTCCTAGCAGTTTTCTTGGAGGAGGGAGGCAAGGCGTACACCCCCTACTTAGGGAACAGAGATTGGACAACTGACGCCTTAAAACCACCATCCCGACGTGATGTAATGGGTAATGAAGATGTTTTGCTGACTTCCAGGTAGCAGCTTGACAGATTTCCTGGATAGGGATGTCCCTGGAAGCAGTCACCGATGCAGCGGTATGGTGGTAGAATGAACTCTTGTCCCTCTGGGAGGCTCCATGACCACCAACTCATAACACAGACTAATGCCAGACATAATCCACCTTGCAATAGTCCATTTTGCTGCAGGCCTGCCACAAACAGCTTCAGCGTAGGTGACAAACAGCTGGCGAACCTCTCCCTAAATTTCCGCTGTACTCTCCTTATAATAGGAAAGAGTGCATCTCAGGTCCAAAGTATGGAGCCTGTACTCGGCCTCTGAGGTGTAATTAGGGTAGTACACCATCAGAGGTGAAACTCTGACACCATCTTCAGAAGGAATTTCGGGTGGGGGCGTAGTACAACCTTGTCCCTGTGGAATACCAGATAAGGGGAGTCCATTGAAGCGCCTGGAGTTCCCCTGTCCTTCTGGCAGATGTGATAGCCACCAGAAAGGTTGTCTTCCATGACAAGTGTGACAAAGCACACTTGTGTATTACTTCAAATGGCTTGCCCATGACCTTTGCCAATACCACCAGTAGATGCCACAGAGGTGGAGGTTCACGCACTATAGGGGATATGTGGTCCAGGCCTTTGAAAAAGTGCCCGACTGTCTCCTGTGCCAACGTCGGCTGACTGACCACACCGATAAGCAGAGATGGCTGCCAGGTGCATTCTAAGGGTCGATGACCAAAGAACCCCTTTGGACAGATACCAAAAGTAATCAAGAACGTTAGGTACCGGACAGGACAAAGGGTCCAGGCCTTTGTCCTGATACCAACTGGAAAACCTTTTCCATTTGAAGGCACAACATTTCCTGGTTGATTCTTTTTCTGGATGCCTCCACCACAGTGAGAACATCCTCGGAACAACCCAAAGCCTGGAACTCTAGCAGCTCAGGTACCAGGCTGTGAGGTGCAGGAACTGAAGGTCTGGATGGTATACCTTCCCCTGATTTACAGATATCAGGTCCGTGCGTGCTGGAAGCCACTCCAGAGGCCTGCAGCTGAGGAGATCTAGATACCAGAACTGGTGTGGCCAGTCTGGGACTACCAGGATCACCTTGAGGATCAAGAAAAATGGAGGGAAGGAATACAGGATGCCTGGAGTCCGTGACCTCAAGAAGGCATCCCCCCTGCAATGAGACCTGCTGAGGTGGTGGGCATGAAACGGCCTTAGCTTGACATTTTCCCTGGAGGCAAACAGGTTCACCATCGGCTTGCCCTATGGGAGAACAGGCTGTGAGCTACCTCTGAATGGTAAGACCATTCATGGGATGTCTAAGTGGCTGAGAGGCATCTGCCAGATGGTTTGAGACTCCTGCCACATGGATGGCTAGGAGATCCGCTGCCAAATGGCTACCAAGGGTCCAGATGCAGAGCACCCCTCTGCAAAGCAGATGGGAGTATGTGCTGCCCTGTTTGTTGAGGTAGTACATAGTCATGGTATTGTCCATCTGGACTTGAAGCACTTGACCCCGAAGCTGACAGTGCCACTCTGACTGCTCTGAGCTCCAACTGGTTGATGTGGTAACGAGACTCCTCAGAGGTCCAGAACCCATGTGCCCTGTTGTCACCCATGTTGGCTTCCCAGCCCATGAAAGAGGCACTGGTCATAAGGACAGCCGTCGGCTGAGGGCGGATAAATGGGATCCCTTCCTGTAATCAGTCTGGGGCGGTCCACCACTGCAGAGGTTCCCACATGTTCTGGGTTACAGTGATCAGCTGGTTGAAATGACCGTGGCACTAAGTTCACTGACAGGTCTGCTCACACTGGAGAGGCGGATGTGCAACTGTGCCAAACGGACCACTGAAGTGCATGCCATGTGACCCAGAAGGTGCATAAAGTCCCGGGCAGGGTACAATTGCTCAACCAGAAATGATTGGGCAAAGGAGGAGAAAACCTCCACCCTGTGTGCTGTGAGCCGAGCTCTGGCTTGACCAGAGTCGAGCTCTTCCCCGATGAAGCACATCACCTGACAAGACACGAATTTGGACTTATCTTTGTTGATCAGAAGGTCGAGTTGGGAGCAGGTCTGGAGTGCCAGATCCCTGGGCCTTTCCACCGCTTGTTGGGTGGGACCTGCCAAGGGTCAGTACTCAAGGTATGGATAAATTCTGATCCCCCCATGCCTGAGATGGGCTGCCACCACTGCAATGCATTTGGTGAAGACCCGTGTGGCCGATGGCAGCCAGAACAGCATGGCTCTTAACTCATACAGGGTCCCTTTGGCTGTGAAGCAGAGGAACCGCCAATGAGATGGATGGTTTGGGACGTGAAACAATGCATCCTGCAGATCCAGTGAACAGAACCACATTTCACTCCAAGGACGTTATGATCTGGGACACAGTGACCATCCAAAAGGTGCATGACCTGAGATACTGATTCAGTTCGCAGATCTAGAATGGGCTGCCATCCCCCCATCCACTTCGGCACCAGGAAGTACCTGGAAAAAAAGTCTGGGTCTTCTGGAGGATCCGCCACTGGAGCTACTGCCTCATTGAGGAGGAACTGAGCTATGTTGTCTCGGACAGCCAACTGAGTCTGGATGGATACTCTTTCCTCCCGAGGGGGCATGGGCTTGACTTGGAGGGTACTGCTCAGATTCCAGAGGCAGTCCCTGAATGACCACCTGAAGAACTCACCTGTCCATAGTGACAGCGGACCAGGCGGAAAGGAAGTGGCGGAGCTGTCCCCTACGGGAGGACCCAGAGTTGGTGTGATGGGAGAGGAGGAGGCAGCTTCTGCACCATCACTGAGCAGACTTGAAGGAGGATCCAGGACCTGAATCTCTGCCTCCTTCACGGGCCTGGGCTGGGGGCACCAAGCTTGAGCCTGGTGCTGCTGCCCTTCTTTAAAGGAGGGTTGCTGTGCCACAGGGGAAGAGTGCTAAAAAGGCTTCTCCTTCTGCCGTTTCTTACCCGAAGAACCCTTAGCAGAAATAGTGTCCAAGGTGGCACTGAACTGCTCAATGCACTGAAGGTGACCAACCACACGTGGGCCGAAAAGGTCAGTGCCCAGGAAAGGCACATCAGCTAGTTTGTGCAGAGTATCTGCCGGAAAGCAGGAGAGTTTCAGCCAAGCCCTTGATGAGCGGCAACTGCGGCAGCCATTGAGCGGGCACGAGAACCCCCAATGTCCAGAGCCTTCTGAAGCTGCTGTTTATTAACAGCCCGGCCCTGCATGACCGTAGCCTACAAGTCCGCAGAGAGGTGTACGAGGACTTCATCTAAAGACCCCAAGAGGGCATGGGAGAAGTGTGCCATGATGATGGCAGAACTTGCCTGATGAACGCCTAAAGAGGATACCGCATAGACCTTTCTGGCCGAATGATCCAAGAGTTTGGATTCTTTTTTCAGGAGGCAACTTGAACCTTCCAGCAGAAAGGAAGATCTGGAGTCATGGGGCACAGTCTAGGGTTATACCAACTGGGAGGGTGGGAGGAGCCAGCTTGAAGACCTTCCAGCGATCCTTAAAGTGAAAGGGACAATGCCAAGAAGTGTGAATGAACAACATATCCATGATCCTAGAACAGAATGTTCATCGGCAGAAGCACGCTTCTTTCCACAGCATCAGTGACTGAAGAGAAAATAAGGATTCACTGTCAACAAAAAAAAAAAAACCATCTCTGAAGAAAGATTCAGTGCAAAATAAACCACATAAAGGATATTTCAGTAGGCCACAAAATTTGCGCACACTGAAGCAGATCTGTGGAGAGCATGCTTGCATGTCAATGGGGCAAAGAACTGAGGACTGCACTGTGCCACCAACACCTTTATATGGTTGGTGACATCAAAAGTGTGGGCCGTCACAGCTGAACTGCTGAAAATGTTCTTTGTCAATTCCCATTCACTGATGGTGAAGGTTCGTACAGTGTTATCACTGATAGGACTATGCTGTCTGCTGCCAGGACCACACAAACGTATCTAGCAGTTGTCCAATATTTACAACATATGGTTGTGTATGAACAATTTCTTGCCACCACAAAGACATCTGCAAGTCAAGCTGAGTCCACAAATCTGGCAAACACTGTTTTGTGATGCGGTTAGGCCCTGTCCAAGGGATGAGCTATGTGATGACCTTTCCGGAATTCCTAAGCATGGGGATGATATATTGCCCACCCCCCCAATACTGAGTATGAACCTCTGTAAGGGAGTGTGCATACTGCTGGACTGGATGTCAGGTGCAAAACTGAAGATGCACACCCAAAATTGGAACCTCACATATACGCAGTCAGCTGCCATTTGTCCCTATGCCACTGTGTTAGATGGCACTGGATGCGACATGTCAGAGGTGGGCGGCAACCTGTCATGCACTGGTAGCTGGAAATGTCTCAGTGTTGTTTTGGCGCCTGACAGCTTAGTCCTACTGGTGATGGTGCACTGCAAGAGATAGTTGTGAACTAAGTTTTAAATGTGTAATCATTTTTGGATCTTGCTCGACTAAATACTGTCAGCTCTGTGTGGTTCCTGAGTTTCTATAACCTTTTCACCCATCCCTAACTCCACAAGGTGTATATGTACACATTGTAAAAATGTTCCAAAAGCCTGAATTGTGAAGTCCAAGACTCATGTTACTGTATCCTTGATTATGTGTACACAGTTCTGTGTGCATTTAAGTGTTATTTATACATATTTGTGCCTTGGACTGACATATAACATTTTTTGATCAAAGTTATCATATGTTGTATGATAATCTAATGGAATATAATCCAACAGGTCATCTGGTACAGTAACTAGTCTGTAATCATTTGACTTCTCAAGTACATATGCGTTGAAGTGTATGTCAAAGTACTTCACCTTTACTAACCTAACATAAGTAACTATTACACCATCTCTTTGAACAGGAAACATGTACACAATCTCACCAAACTCTGGGTACTGATAAATATCAAATGCCACTGCAAGCAGCATTCCAGTTTTGTAGCTTGTCCCATGTATCTCTACTGAGTTTGACAAGAACACATTATCGGACAACATTATTGAGCGAAATGCATTGTGTTGCTGTAGGTGTAATACAACACAAGCAGCATGTGGTAAAGAGGCCATTCCCACCATTTCACCATTAGATACATTTATCTTTTTTTGGGGCATTGCAGATACCAACTGGTCATGCACAGTTCTGAGTCTCGCTGGGAATACCCTCGCAAGAGAAATAGACACCTCCCGAAGCCTTTTTCAGACTGGATCTAACTTTTTCCGCTTCAAACGGGTGGTGTAACTAATGTTCGGAAACATGTAGATTGCATGATCATCTTGCGCTAGGGGACTCACTGTTCAAAAAAGCCAGTTTTATTTAAGAGCTACTGATGATGTCATAACCAGAACTCGCAGCCTAGTCCTCCCTGCCAGCAACATTATGGAACCTATTTCTCCAAAGTTTAAGAAACTGTAGCTGTAGCAATCATTTAAAAAACAAAACACAGGCACAGGGTTGGCTGCATTGCTTACGTTTCCAGAATGTTCAGATGCATGGTACTGCACTTTAGAAGGTGTCAGGATGTGGTTTTGGAATGCAGCACTGCACCAAGGTATAGAATTTCAAGGTGGTGTACAGTTTTAGAATGTTGGGGGGGGTAGGGAGACATGCAGTCTCAGAATGTGACAGGGATGCACCATCCCGAAATGTGAAGGGACACTCAGTCTTGGAATGCAACGGGGATATACATCGAAGAATTTGGTGGGAACTGCCAATTTCGGATTATAATGGGGATGCACACTGCTGAATGTGACAGAATACACCATTTTATTCTGAAATTGCTTGTCCCTGACACATTTCATAATTGTACGCACCCACCGCATTTCAAACTTGTGCATCACATCCACACCACATTCTGACATTGTGCATCCCAGCCACATTCTAAAACTGCATCCCCTCCACATTCCAAAGTTGAGTTTCAATGCCACATTCTGAAAATGTGTCACCTCCACATTCCAAACTTGTGTCACTACCACATTCTGAAAGTGTCCGTCATCACCACATTTCGAAATTGTGCATCACTGCCACATACCGAAACTCTGTCACCACCACATTCCGAACCTGTGCAGCACTGCTACATTCCGAAATTGTGCGTCACTGTCGCATTCAAAACCTGTGCATCACCGCCAGATTCCAAACCTGTGAGTCACTGCCACATTCTGAAATTGTGCATCACCATCACATTCTGAAATTGTACGTCATCACCACATTCCAAAACTGTCTCTGCCACATTCTGAAATTGTGCTCCATTGCCACATTCTGAAATTGAGCATCACCGCCACATTCCAAAACTCTGCAGCATTGCCACATACCGAAACTGTGCATCATCGCCACATTCCAAAACTGTGTATCACCCCCACATTCTGAAATTGTGCATCACCACCTCATTACGAAATTGTGTCCAACCAACACATTCTGAAACTGAGTGTCACTACCATGTTCTGAAATTGAACGTCACCGCCACATTCGGAAATTGTACATCCCTGCTACTTTCTTAGATTGTGACATTACTGCATTCCACAGTGCCGGCTCGGTGGTGTAAAGGGTTGAGGTGCTGGGGCCTTACCTCTTACCACCTCGATGACCCATGGTCGGAGGGTCAGCCAGGAGAGGAGGATCGAGCGTCCCATGGACTGCTCTCCAGGGAGGTTGGGAAGGGTCGACCGCTGAAGTACTGGCTCCTGGCGGTGGTCAGGGGCTGGTGCATGCTCAGGATCTTAGTGTGGGTTGGCGTGGGCAGCGCACAGAAGCGTGCATGGCAGCGTCCCTGATGCCCTTGCACGCCTGCGCCAGTGGGGGGAGCAATCACGGGGAGAAAAACAATTCTCAGGCGCACTCACGAAGACTGGCCTCTGCGGCAGACACACTCATGTCAGCCCCCCAAAGCCCGGCCTCCAGGTCTTCCGTACCGTGTGGGGTAAGTACCCGCTATGAAGTGGCCTGGGTAGAGTAGGGTGAAGGGGTTAGATCTCTGACTGCAGCCAGGGTGGGGGCCGAGTAGTCAGTGCTGGATTGGGGGAATCATAAGTACACCCCCCAGCTGAGGAAGTACAGTAAAGAAAGGGGGAGGAAAAAAAAAAGATTACTGCATTCCACAATTGCAGCCTGGTGGCATTTTGAAATCTCATCCCTACAGTATTCTAAAATCTGCACACAATTTTTGTCATTCGAAAGCCATATTTTCCCCTGCATTCCAACACCCCCATCACATTCTTAAGTACTGTAGCTTGCATCTGCACATTATGGAAATGCAGTGTAAGTTTTCCTTTTTGAGTTGTTTACTACAACTGCATTTTATATAACATGGGAGAAATGAGTCCTGTAAGGTAGCTTGCAGGGAGGACTAGGCTACGAGTTCTGGTTGTGACATCATCAGTAGCTCTTCAGTGAAACTGGCTTTTTGAACAGGCAGTAAATTTAGGGTTACAAAATGACTTGTAACCTTTGAACAAAGTAACAGAGATCTCATTTTTGGCACAAGGCTAATTGGGATATGCTGATCCAAATTCTGAATTTAGTGATGCCAGAAATTTTGGCTGGACTCCCTCTTTAAATAGTGGACTCAGTGTATGCAGCTTAACTCAATGCATGCTATAAGAAATTAATTCTTATTTAACATTGCATGGAAATCTAAATACTTGTCCATGTACGAGTTTACTGTCTGGTTGTTGCCATGCTGTTGTGAGAGTGCACTGGACCATCGGGTTGCAGGAGGTTAGGATGAATCTAATGTACAAAAGTATGATGCCTCAAGATATGGCTGTTTAAACAAAAAAAAAATCTGCGACCGCATGTAACATTTATAGTCATATATATTTGGCTGTAGACACGTTTTTAAATGGGGTTAAAATTCAGAAAAAAACTGACGGTGGCCCTTCAGGGACTTCATACAGCAGCAAAGCTAATGATTCACAAATTCATTACTTTCTGGATCTGAGCATTGACAGTTGGCAAATTCTAAAAAGCTGTGCTGCAGTTCAATCTAGGTTACAGACCGTTGGAGTCTCCCATGCTCTGCAGTTCCCTGCCTGACTCCGCATTAATTAAGCAAGAAAAGTATATATTCTGACCTCCGAAGTGGCAGGCAGAAGACTAGACATGATTAAGCAAGACTTCCTTAGGCATGAGCAGGAAAGAATCTCCGAGGGAGAGGATTAAATGGTGAATGTTAAATCCTTCAGTGGTTAGAGGTACAATCTGTATTTAGATATACAAAGTTATCTGTTTGTTGTTGCAATACAAGTTATTACCTTTACCTTATGGTATAATTTGATATAGCTGCAGTGGCTTGCTTTTTCAAAAGGAATAAAGAAATTATTGGTTAAGTCTCCACTTGAAGCCGCTTGAGACATGAGGGGTCCGGAGTTTCTCAAGATGGCTTCCACCTCATAATGTGGAGCACCTTGGTATATGCGCCGTAGCAGGCTCATTAGCACGCAGCCATAGGTTATTATTTTAATTACTGTCATCGTGCCATGATATTGCACCAAAATGTCTGTACAAGATTTAATTTCGTTACCCTACTTCAAGAACATCTAAAATTATGTGAGATGTTCAACTTACGAGATTAACAGTTCTGTGTTGCTAAATCAGCATCTCTTGTCGATGCTTTACACCTTACTCTTTGTTACTGTAAATATATGTTTAAAATGTTTTTGATTAAAAAAACGTTTGCAGTGAGAGGTCCCACAGAGGGCGCCTTCAGCTTATGGACTAAATATAAATCTGTTCCTGGACTAACACACACTTTATTGTCATAGTAAGTGGCATTCTTAGTGCAGTTTGCACTATACAAAAAACATTCCTATCCAGGGTATTAAATAGGCAAGGCAAGGCAAAGTTTTTTGCTGTGATGCCCAATCCTGGAGGCTCTGGGCACCTTACATTTAAAACAAGCAAGAAAAGTGAGATAAGCAATAGAATACAATTAAAACAGTAATAGAATAAAAACAAATACTACAGTAAAGATCAATAAATAACTCGGATAAAATTAGTTAAGCAGGGTCAGAAAACCACATCCGGGAATGCCAGAGAGAACAAATGGGTCTTAAGACGACACTTAAAGATCTCAACTGACTGGGCCTCCCTGATAGTAGCAGCACGTTCCACAAGACTGGGCCAGCGACACTAAATGCCCTGTCGCCGGTGGTTTCAAGTCTAGTCCTGGGAATCTCAAGGAGACCCCTGGAGGAGGAACGGAGGGAGCAGACTGAGATGGCCGATTTTAGAAGATCAACCAGGTAGCTGGTGCCTTGTCCATGTAGGGTCCTAAAGGTGAGTAAACTCACCTTGAAGATAACCCTCTATCTGACCGGCAGCCAGTGCAGTTCCCGCAGCCCTGGGGTTACATGGCAGAACCTCAAAAGGCCCATCAGCAACCTGGCAGCTACGTTCCGCACCAGCTGCAGTCAGCGGAGGGTACCTCCTGAGACCCCAAAGTAGAGAGTGTTACAGTAATCAAGCCTGGACGTCACAAACGCATTAACCAGTGTGGGAAAGTCCTCAGGTGGAACTAGGGGTTTGATTCTGGCAATGTTCCTCAAGTGGTAGAAACCACTGTGGACAACAGATGACACCTGAGATTCAAATGTCAATCCATCTTCCAGGAATATGCCAAAATCGCGAATCCTAGAGGAGGCCATCAATGGTGTAGGCCCCAGGAAAAGACCTGTTGCCATGCTGGAGGCACTCCCATCACGCCCTTGGCCCAGTTCCAGCACTAGAACCTCGATCTTGTTGGGATTCAGTCGTAACCAGCTAGAGTTCACCCAGTCATTGATCTCGGGCCAAGCAAATATTTAGCACTTCTACAGCGTCTGATGTTCCAGTGGCAAAGGACAAATACAACTGGGTATCATCTACATAGCATAGCAGTGAAAACCCACATTGTACTTCCTAATGAGTTCACCCCGGGGGCAACGTATACACTGCAAACAACATCGGTGACAGGACTGATCCCTGAGGTACTCCTCATGACAGTGGCCTTGGGGAGGAGGAGAAATTCCCCATTACTACCCATTGATTCCTGCTGGTAAGGTAGGCCTCAAACCAGCTGATAAGTGCTGGCAAGTCCACAGTACCCTCTGAAACGATCAAGCAGCAAAATGTGGTCTACAGTGTCAAAGACTGATGAGAGATCTAGAAGAACAAGAATGGACCTGTCTCTTCTATCCCTCGCCCTGAGGAGGTCACTCTGCACCCGAACTAATGCTGTTTCGGTGCTATGCTTTGGCTCTGAAACCAAATTGGAGTGGCTCATAGATGTTAAAGGTCACAAGGTGCTCCTCAGGCTGTTGCGCCACAGTCTTCTCTACAGCCTTTCGCAGAAATGGGAGATTGGAGATCGGTCGGTAATTTGCCAGTTTGAGAGATGACTTCTTCAGAAGGGGCCTAACCAGAGTCTCTTTCAAGAAATCCAGAAAGACTCCCTCTGACAACAAACACCAGACAATCAAGGCGAACACCAGGCCAACAGAACCAACGCATCTGATCAAAAAACATGTCTGAGCCGGGTCCAGTTCACTATATGTGTGCTTCAGCTTTGATATGACCTTAGTGACCTCGGCCACCTCCACCTGTTTAAACTGCTCCCAGACAGGCAGAGCACCTCTACCATACCCAAGGTGATCACTGCGAGTCAAGGTATGACTCACTGATGGAATTCCCTGCCCGATGGAGGGCACTCTGTCAGTGAAGAACTGAGCAAACTCATCACACAAGGTGACAAAGGCTTTTTTTGGCTGCAGACAGACCGGACGTAAAAGTCTATCGACAGTCCAGAATAGCACAGCTGATCGGTTCCTCCCTGCAACAATATCCCTGGATGGGAACTCTGCCTTCTTATGGTTGATTGCCCCCTGGTACTCACTGTAGTGAGCACGCAGGGCCATTTTGTCCTCCTCCGACTTGGTCTTCCACCAGCAGTGCTTCAACTTCCGACCCCTAATCTTCATCACCTTGAGGTCTTCATCAAACCAGGGAGACCTCAAGTGAGAAGATTTGGGATGTAAATGGACTGGTGCGAGGGTATTGAGTGCTTTGGACACTGCCCTATTGTAGGCGGCAACCGCCTCACTCGTGCCCTTCACACATGCAACACCTACATTAGATAGATCAGCTGCTGCCAAGAATAATTCCAGGGACAGTCCCTAAAGGGCAGCAGCTGATCATCTCAACAGGGGAGGCCTTTTGGTGGGAGTGGGGGGCCTGAACGAGAATTTCACCATGCAATGATCAGACCAAGTGATATGATCAGTCCTGAGGTTAGCTACCTCCAGCCCCAGCGAGAACACCAGGTCCAACATGTGGCCACCATGGTGGGTGATGGAAGTAACTTCTTGTGTCAGGCCCAGTGATGACATCATCTGGAGAAGGCTGGAGCCTAGCCGAGAGGACTCGTCATTGGCCCAAGCATTGAAGTCCCCAAGGGAAGGTACCTAGGGATTGATGCGAGGCACATGTGGTGCCAATCCATAAAGGGGGGTCAAAGGAAGTACCAGGTAACTATAGACCCATCAGTTTGACCTCGGTGGTGGGAAAATTAATGGAGAGTATACTAAAGGAACAATTGGGGGTGTACTTGGAGGAGGTAGGAGGTCTGGATAGTCGGCAACATGTGTTTGTGCCAGGTAGATCATGTCAAACCAATCTTGTGGAGTTCTATGAATGGGTAACATCAGAACTGGACAGGGGAAAGCCTGTGGATGTATTATTCTTGGACTTCAACAAGGCATTCAACTCTGTCTCTCACAGTGGTCTGGTGGAGAAACTGACGGGGTTGGGAGTAGGCCCTTTGATGGTCAGATGGATTGAAAACTGGCTAGCTGGACGCACTCAGAGAGTAGTGGTCGGTGGGGAGCTCTCGAACCCTAGAGAGGTCGGTAATGGGGTACCGCAGGGCTCGGTCCTGGGTCCAGTCCTGTTAAATGCATACATTTCGGACATCATGGAGGGTATAGGGTGTGAATGAGTCTCTTTGCTGACAACTCCAAGATGGGAGCAGTAGTTGAGGGGGAAGATGGGAGGTTGGCCCTGCAATAGGATCTGGACACCATGGAAATTAAATTTCAATATCACCAAGTGCAAGGTGTTACATCTTGGGCGGGGAAACCCTAAACACAGGTACACCCTGGGAGGGGAGGCGCTGGAGGCCTCAACAGGGGAAAAAGACCTAGGGGTCATGGTGGATGCATGTATGAATAACTACGAGCAGTGCAGGAGAGCAGCTAGCAAAGCAAACAGGAAGTTGGGATGCATCGTAAGGGGGAGCACCTCTAGAAGCAGGGAAGTGATTCTGCCGCTGTACAATGGATTGGTTAGACCACACCTTGAGTACCGTGTACAGTAGTGGAGACCACACTTGAAGAGGGACATACAGCTCCTGGAGAGGGTACAGAGAAGGACAACTAAGATGATACGAGGACTAGGGGATTTGACGTATGAGGACAGACTTGAGGAACTCTGCCTGTTTTCATTGGAGGAGAGGAGAGGAGAGACGGGGGGACATGATTGAGGTCTTCAAGTACCTCAAGGGAATAAATAGGGTAAACACGGAGGGGATCTTTAGACTAAAGCCGGGAGGTATCACCAGAGAGCATGATTTGAAGTTGGAAGGTGGAAGGGTGAGGGGGGAAAGAGGAGAAGGTTTTTCACTGAGAGGGTGATGGATCCTTGGAACGTGCTGCCTTGCAAGCTGGTTCAGAGATCCACAGTGGAGGGCTTCAAGAGAGGGTGGACAGACACAGATATCGGATGTATCAGATGATGGCTTGGCCGGGGGATGGATGATGGGGGTTCTGGAACACAAGGGGAGGGCCTCTGAGCCAACTAGGGATCTGAGGTTCGAGCAGACTCTATAGACCATAAGGCCTAATCTGCTGGCAGTTAGTATGTTAGAATCAAACATTTGGGGGACTCCAGCATCTCACCGACGACAAGATCCACCACCTCCTGCAGGAATTCTCCCCATGCTCCAGGAGGGCAGTAAACGAAAAGAATCCTGCAGCTTGCACCCAGACCCCCACATACTGCCACACATTCGAAGGATCTGGTAGCTCCCACTGGGTGCACAGTAAAGCCCAGGTCAGATCTAAAACAGAGGCCCACGCCCCCACTCCTGCATTCCCGCCTCAGGCAGTGCACTACAGAATACCCAGTGGGAACAGCTGCTTCCAAAACTTGCCCAGCATTGTCACCCACCCAGGTTCGTAATTCAAGCCAGATCGACCGAAGAAACCAAGTCCACTATAACTGTGGTGTTGTCCCTGATCGATCTGGCATTACAGAGCACTGCCCTTAGGGGACTGGTAGGTGTTGCAGCCCCTCTGGCTGCCTGCCCACTCGGTTTGGTGGGATCCCTGGGGACAGAAACCAAACACGTCTGGCCACTCTCTCTAGGCTCCGTCTGAATGCAGGGTGTCTCCTGTACCTGACCACCCCTATCCTACCCACCTCCGTCAAGCCTATAGCACCCCACCACAACCGACCATTGCGACCCCTCACGACAACACCTCGCTGTGGTAAACGACACAGGGAGGTCAATAAAGGGTTGGAGGTTGCACAGCTGGGATGCCTCTTGAGCTATCCGCATCGATCCTAGACCACATCCTAGACAGACCAATATGCTTGCCTAAACCAATCCGAAAAAGACCTAAATTGTTTCGGTTTGATGTTAACAGTACCTCACCCACTTGCACACCACACACACTTAATACAAAAGCTTTCCTCAGCATACACCTCCACATACACCACCCCTCCCAAACCCACAGAAACTGCTAAAATTATATCCCTCATGCTCCAACCACTTTAAACTATATTTAACAGAAAACTTATTTCACAGGATGGAAAAAAGAGTGCTGAGATATGAAAGTAGCACCCTTGCAGAGCAGTGTCCAAAATTCACAGACACAAAATGTTTATAAAGTCAGCGTTGTTTCCTTTACAGTATAACTTCTCATGCAAGGCATGGCTTGTCTTATCTCACCAGAGTAAATGAAGCTCTATACTGGGAGCAAAAGAGTTTTTCTTTGCTCCAAGAGGGAGGAATTTAGTGGCTGACAGAAGTTCAGTTAACAGGGACCGAAATGGGAGTAGTATGACCCAGATAACACAGTCTAGGCAGCAGCTCTGGTGAGACTCTCACTCACTCCAGAGACCTATGCCTTGTCAAGCCACAGTCAAAAGATGCAATAGCAGAGCGACACTCACCGGGCTGGGAGGTATGGAAAGGGCAGGCACCCCTCTCACTGATACCCGGCAATCTTCCAAGCCAGATGAAAATTTGGATAAATCCACAGTCCGGACCGCGGAAATGATCGCAGCAACCTTTTTCAGAGACTAGGCACCACCGCAAGTTCAAAGTAGACACTGCACAGCGTCTACCTTCCAGAGTCTTTAGTCCAGCTGCAAAACAGGGTCCTCCAAGCGTGGAAACAGGTTCCTGCCAGCTGAAGCACACGGGAGAACTCCTGGTGACTACCAGCAGTCCACAATACTCCAGAATGAGGCAATTCTCCACAAGCTGTAGCTGCAGAATTTAACTCCTACTATGCTTCCTGCGCTACTGAGCTATTGAAATCCCTCCGCTCCCCACCATCCCCATCCCTCCCCACCCTCTATTGGCGTGCCCCCTCCACCACCCTCCCACCTTACCTTCTCTTTTGCTACTATAACCCCAAATGATGCCCTAAGTGCTCTCCTCACCATCAACCCCTCTAAAGGTGCTTCCCCTGACGGTCTTGACCCAAAACTCCTCTCCCTCTCCCCTACAGCGATTGCCTACCTCCTCTCAGTAATCCTAAATCTCTCATTCTCTACTACCTCTGTCCCCTCTTCATGGAAACATGCTGTGGTCCTCCCTCTACCCAAAGGACGTGACCCCTCATCCCCTGGCAACTGTCACCCCATTTCACTCCTCCCCACCCTTTCCAAGCTTCAAGAACACATTGTCCCATCCCAACTCACCTCTTTTTTCACCCCTTTCCAGTCTGGTTTCAGGAAAAACCACTCAACCACCACCTCTCTCCTATGACACACAGACTCCATCCTTATCTGGGATGGACAATGGGCAAATTACCTCTGCCATTTTTGTTGACCTGGCCAAGGCCTTTGACACAGTCTCTCTCTCCCTCCCCCTCCTCAACTCTCTCCCAGCAGCTGGCCTATCTCCCTCTGTCACAAACTGGTTCAAGGCTTACCTTATTGGTAGAACCCAATCAGTTAAGATCTTGGACACCACTTCCCTTCCTCCGATTAGCACTGGAGTCCACCAGGGCTCAGTATTAGGGCCCATCCTATTCTCCATCTTCTTAAATGACCTTCCCTCCGTTTGCTCCCCATCCTCCGCTAT
This sequence comes from Neoceratodus forsteri, assembly GCA_016271365.2. Taxonomy (NCBI): domain Eukaryota; kingdom Metazoa; phylum Chordata; order Ceratodontiformes; family Ceratodontidae; genus Neoceratodus; species Neoceratodus forsteri. The sequence goes on from CM057451.1 coordinate 769,013,927, forward strand.
ACATATGTATGCCAATGATACAGTCCTGTATGCATCTGGCTCTTGTCCTGTTGAGGTTACAACCAGCTTACAGCAAGATTTCGACAAGGTTCAGCTCTGGTTTGCTAACCATAAACTTTTCCTTAACGCCTAAAAGACAGTCTCCATGACCTTTGGCACAAGGCAGAGACTCCCTAGGCTTCCTTCCCTACCCACTTTTCACACCCTGGAGGGGACTTTACTTGAGAACACATTTTCTTTCAGGTACTTAGGTGTCTGGTTGGACCAACACCTAAACTTCTCTGGACATATTGACGCCATCCAGAATAAACTACACCCCAAGCTTGGTGCCCTGTTCAGGAACCGTAGATTTTTTTTTTCGTTTGCAAGAGAAATATATTTTTTTATTGACTAAGTCAGATTTCTCCTGACCTGATGATGAGCATGGAGCTTCGAGCACTAGAAGTAGATTTATATATAAAAAATATTCATTGCAGTCTGAAACTTGAGTAACATACTGTTATAAGTACAGCGTTTTTAGTGTACTCTTAGCTTACAGCACAAAATGCTACCAATACCAAAAGTACTACACAAAAATAGCACAGTGAGTATGAGTAGTAAGTTGTTTGATTTACATTTTTGTTATGTTAAATTGTCAATAACTTAAAGATGAGAGTTGATGAATACGAAAGGAATGTCCAGTCACTTCACTCATGGTGGTAGTGCAGACTAGAGTTGCAGATGCAGAGAGTTGCACTTCGCTGAAGTAGTGTGCTTCTAGCTTTAGAAGCAGGCACAGCAAGAGCACTACTTAGAATCAGAACAGTTCTGATTGGAAAATCAAGGCTCTCTGTCTGGCTATGACTAGGCTGAGTGTCCCTCCTCTATCCTCACAGCCTGGGGCTCCCTCCAAGACCCAGTCCCCTCAAGATAAGTTAGTAAAAGTAATAGTAAGTAGTGCAAATACATTTGGAGAGATTTGTGTTCATATTTACTTTCTCAGTGTAGTACCCTACCACCACAACCACAACACAGCTCCTGCCTGCACTCACCACTCACTGTGTCCAAGACTCCTAAGTCCAATCCAACCCAACAGCCAGAGCCAATCAGCAGAGCTAAGCCAACTGTGAGAGATGGTGGCATTTAAAGGAATTAGCCTGTATATCCCAAATGCCATGCTGGCTGCTTCCCCCCCCCCTTTTTTTTTTCCCTTGAAATTCTTTATTTATTTCACTTTTTTCTGTTTTACAGAAAAGGGAAAAGGAAGTGAGTACAGAGCACCAAATATTCAGTTATGGCAATATTTACTACATTGATAAATAGATCTGCATATATACATGGAATAAAATTCACCAAGCTGAGCAAAGTTAGTTAATGACATCGATTGAATATAAAAAGAGGAAAAAATATATATCTGTAGTTCAAAAGGGGAGAATAACCTTGCATTCAGTCACTGTATCAGGTTTTAGCACTAAAACTCCTCTTCAGAGGACTACTTAAAGGAGAGGGAGGCCCCCGTTGACACCTACAAAGATACAGAAATATGGGTGTTCAGGTCATCTTTTCCGATCTACTGACCGGGGGAATGAATGAGTCTAGACTATGCCCTCTGAGACAACCGCACTTCCACAGCTGAGACTATAACTTGCCTTAAGGGATAGGGTACGGTCTGGATTGAGCTATGAAGAGGAACCATTTAGTCCATTTATTCATTAACTCAGGGAGTTTATTTTGGAGGCGAGCTGTCATATTCTCCAGCTTGTAAATGTCATATATAACATCTTCCCAAGAGGTTAAACTGGGAGGTTCTGGACGCGGCCAGAGCCGGGTGATAACAGTTTTTAGCTGCACTTAGAAGAATATTGGCGAGATAGATTTGTTGTGTGGTCTTGAATTGTCTGGTGTAGTGTAAAAGAAGGGCAAGCTCAGGGGACAGAAGGCCTATGTCTGGAGAAAGAGCAGCAAACCTGTCTCCTATCTCGGACCAGAATGGTATCAGTATTGGGCATGACCAGAATATGTGCGTATGAGTAGCTACCTTGTGTCCACAGTCTCCAGCATTCTGATGTCTCATTTTTCTTAAACTTGGCGATTATCCGGTGGGTTTGAAAATAATGAGAGGCTGTCTTCCAAGAAAACTCTCTCCAGGAATAACAGCAGGTAACCTTGTGCTGTCTCCTCCATATGAGAATCCAGTCTTTCTGAGATAATTCTATTTGTAGTTCAGCTATTCAGTTTGTCTGTGTGGATTTCATGCTCTGAGGGAAATAGTTTTGTAGGGCTTTATAAAGTTTCGACACCCGATGTAGCTGGTCGTTACTATTCTTTAATTGTATCATAAGAGAATGGAGTGTGGGTATTGGCTGGTACGAGACATCCAAACCTATTTTGGCACAAATATAATGTCAGATATGAAGGTAAAGGTAGAAGTCACTATGTTGTAAGGGGTATTCTTGTCTTAATTGAGTAAATTATTTAAATATTCCTCTATCAAAGAATTGATAGGTCTGTTTTAGATCAAATTTAGCCCATTTTTGGAATGTGGCATCCTCTCGTGCGGGGTCCCAGCAGGATCTCTGGCTGGGATACCCATCCACGTTGCCAGAAATCCATTTGTCGAAAGCCAAAGAAAGTCAGACCAGCCTTTTAGCAGGGCTTTAGTGAACAGGAAACATTTAATTTGGCGATTTAGGGAATTGGGCTGAAAGACTAGATAGTCATCAAGCAGGATATCTGCCATCCTCCGTTCCAAAGAAAGCCAGAATGGGGTCTCTGTCTGTTTGCTAAACCACATGGTGATGTGAGCTAAGAGTGCTCTCTAAACTATAACCGTGTATGCTTGGAAGAGCGAATCTTCCGCGTTCCTTCAGGAGCTAGAGTTTGTTCAGAGCTATACGCGGGTAGCGCACTCCAAACAAATTTCCTGATGAGTTGATTCCAGATCCGTATGTCTTGTATTTTCAAGGGGATAGGAATGTTTTGCATTAAATATAATATTTTCAGAAGGGAGTTCATCTGGACAGCCTGAACCCTAGAAAGAAGGGATAAGGGAAGGGGACCCCATCTTTCCAGATCTCCTTTTAATTTATGAGAGTACTGCACTAAAATTTAGCCCATATGTACTGTCTATTTTTTGTGGTATCTTAATACCAAGATGTGTTATAAATGGCTTATTCCATTTGAAGGAGAGCTTGGTAATTAGATCAGGAGGTATTGGAGGTTGTATAATCAGAGCTTCTGATTAATGGTATAACCAGATAGTGTTTCCACTTCTGTCAGGAGAGAGAGTAGGGAGGGATTCTTCTGGCTTGGTAAGGAACCGTAGATCTTGCTTCGAGAGGGCTCCCGCAGTAGGTAATTACACACAGAACTGAAGCCAGTAGGCGTCAGGACCCCACGGAAAAATTTCTAGCTAGCAGTCTCTGGCGGGGGACCGCCTCCACGTCAGGTGACCGGCATTAGGCGACGTCAGTATAAAGGGGCGGTCCCCCACGCCTACCTTCCAGTTCTTTCCTGCTGTTAGCTCATGCAGCGCCTCGCGGTTAAGTTCACTGCTCCGCAGTCAATTGTCGTTAGTTTTTTACTGCCAATTTTCTATTTTTTACTGATTTTCGTCAGCCTTACTTTCAGCTGCCGTGTATGTCGTCCCCGACTCCTTCCGAACACAAAAACAAGTGCAGTTCTTGCGGCGCCCAGCTCCCGCGTAAGGATGGACATTCCCAGTGTCTTTTTTGTCTAGGCCCTGATCATCCCGTTGAGAAGTGCGAGCTGTGCCAGCAGTTTAATGCAGCCACCCAAAAGCAGAGGCAGCAGTCGCTGGAGGCCCACGTTCTTAAACAAAAAATTACCTCCATGGAAAAGGAACTGAAAAAACTTTGGCAGGCTTTGAATTCTCTGGAGGGCCACCAGAAGAAGCAGCTCCGGCACCAGGACACCTCATCGGTTGCTGCGGCCTCGGCTGGGGTCGCGGTGCTTGAGGTAACGCCTCCCCAGGAGACAGCTCCATGGCGGCTGTCTTGGAGGCTTCCAAGACGGCATCAACCCTCCCGTCGGGCTCACCCTTGGGCCCCTCGGGAGCCTCCGGGTCAAAGGAGGCAGCCGCTTCCAGTAAGAGTTTGAGCGGCCCCGATAAGTCTGACGTCCGCTCCGCCGACGCCCACCCGGGTAAGGCCGCTGAGATGCCCGACCTTCCGGGGCAGCACGCAACCTCCAAAGCGCCCGCCAAGGCCGCCCCTCCTTTGTGGCCTTTGTCGGGCGCTGGGTCCAATAAGTAAGACACCGGCTCCTCCGACGTCCACCCGGAGCCTTTCGATAAGACGGATGTCGGCTCCTCTGATGCCCGCTCGACGTTAGAGCCAACGCCGGATCCTTCGGGCCTATCCGTCGTCCTGAGCTCACCGCAACGCTCGTTGCACTCCGAGGCACCAGCGTCTCCTGTGCTGGATCCCAGGAATGGTAATCTTTCTTCCCCGGGTGACACGGAGGAGGTGGGTACGCTGCCGTTGTGTCTCCCTCCCGCTGGGCCGGATGACCCGACACCGGATCCTTGGACGCTGGCACTGGTGCCTGACAATATATACCATTGCCAGACACCTCCACTGTGCTGGGCCTGCTGCCCGCTGAGCCTCCCGTTCCAGGCCCACCCGTCTTTGCCATTTCCGGGGCCTTCTCCCGCAGACCCCCCGTCCCTGGGTATCTGACCCCATCCTATCCGACGCCACCATACCCAGGCCCGCAGTATCCGGCACCTCAGTACCCGATGCCGGCCTACCTGATGCCACAGTACATGGTGCCCCAGTACCTGATGCCGGGCTACCCGCCGCCGGGGTATGGATCCGCGCCCTACGGATACTCTCAGTATCTGTATCTCCCTCCTCCTCCACTGCCCCCTCAGCCGCTGGTGGACTTGAAAGAGACTCTGGCTTCCTAGTGGGCTGAGGCCAAGGCTGAGCTCACCAGGAAGGTAGAGAGCCATCATCCGACGCCGGTCCTGGTTCTGGACGCCCTACGTCGGAGACGAGGCACCTTCCCCACCTCCGGATACCAGAGGCGAGCCCTCCAGTTCCAGGGCAGGGCAGGATACGCTTCCCTGGGGGCTTCCCAAGGGGTCCATTCCTCCCCCGCACCGGGAGGAGGAGTCTTCTTCCTCCTCGGAGACCTTGGATGACTCTGATGGTTGCTCCGACCCAGACGACGAGCTCCGCATGCCGGACAAGCCCAGGCCAAGGACTCTTCTGAAGTCTGTTCCAGAGGATCCTTCCTTTACGGAGTTGCACAAAATCCAGGCAGTTCATCAATGGCATTCCTTGGAGTCAGAGCCACAGTGTAAGAAACTTGCTGCGCACCTGGATCTGCCCAAGACTGCTCCTACTCTGGTGCCACCCTGGATTGAGCCTCATGCTGACCTTGTTTCCACCATTTGGAAGCAACCGTCGGCTTTAGTCCCCTTCGTAGCAAGTCAGACAGGCTTTATCAGGCTCCGGAGGGTGTTGACTCTTTAAATTCGCACCCTCGAGCTGATTCGGTCATGATTAACACCGCTCACGGCCGGACAGCTAACCCCAAGCACTTGAGCTCATCACCGCCCGACAAGGAATCCCGCCTTCTGGACCAGTACGTGAAGAAGGTCTACGCTTCTTCCACTCTGGGTATTAGGGCCCTGAATTATGTTGGTCATATGGGGGATTACTAGAAGGCCATCCTTAGTGAGGTGAAGGCTAAATTGGACTCCCTTCCTGAGTCTCAGACGAAGCAGGAAGTGGCGGATCTAGTCCGGTCTGCGCGTTTGGCCAGTCGGCACATGCTTTGTGCCACGTACGATGCAGTGGACGCTGCTGGTCAGGGCTCTGCTTTCACCATGGGTTTGCGATGTCATGCCTGACTCCAGGTTTCAGGTTTGGTCCTGGAGGTGCAGTCTACTGTCGAGGATGCGCTCTTCAGGGGTTCAGTGCTATTTGGTTGCGATGTCAAAGACATCATCACCGATCTGCAGGAGAAGGGTACTGCACTTAAGTCGGTTGACTCCATGTATAGACCCCCTCAGGCTCAGCGTCGTCCCTTTCGCAGATGTTCTCAGCAAAAGGCGAAACTTCGGGGAAAGTGGGCCAACAAACGTCTGGCCCCTCCAGCTGTCAAGCCCCCCCCCACCCAAAAAAGTAGCGTGGGCTTCAGCCGCGACACTGCCTCACACCTCCTGACTCCTTTCCTCTCCCACAACCTCTGAGCCTTCCAGAGGAACCGGTAGGAGGGAGATTCTCTCTCCATCTTCCGGGTTGGGAGAGGATCACTTCAGACACTTGGGTGCTCCAACTGATCGCAGAAGGACACTAATTAGTAGAGTTTCTTCAGAAACCTCCTCGAAAACCTCCCCCCAGGTCGTCTTACTCCCCAGAACACTTTCTTCTGGTCCGGGAAGAAATATCCTCTCTTCTTCTGAAGGAGGCGACAGAACCTGTCTCTCCCCATTTTCAGGGAATGGGTTACTACTCCCATTTCTTCCTAGTCCCGAAGAAGTCTGGAGAGGTGAGGCCAATCCTCGACCTCAGCTCACTGAACTTGTTCGTGGAGTACAAAAGGTTCAGGATGCTCTCTCTGCAGAGTCTTCTGCCCCTTCCGCGGCCGGGACAGTCGCTGTGCGCTCTGGACATGCAGGATGTTTACCTGCATATCTCTATTCGCCCTTCCCACCGCAAATACCTGCGTTTTGTGTTCCAGGGGACCACTACCAGTTCAAGGCCCTCCCATTTGGTCTGTTCTTGGCACCCCAAGTGTTCACCAAATGCCTTTCGGTGGTAGCGGCCCACCTGCATACCCAGGGGGTGCAGGTTTTTCCGTACCTGGATGACTGGCTCCTGGCAGCCTTGTCCAGGGAGGAACTCCTGCGCTTCATTTCCCTTAACCCTGCAGGTTTTTACCCACCTGGGGGTTACTGTCAACCAGGCCAAGTCTCACCTGATCCCAGTCCCAGAGGCTCCAGTTTATCGGGGCGATCCTGGACATGACTTCCGGCATGGCACTCCTGCCACTGGACAGGGCGGCTTCACTCCAGGCTCGGGTCAGCCTGTTACCCAGCCGCAGGTGGGTCAGCGCCAGGTCGGTCCTTTGCCTCCTCGGGCTCGTGGCGGCTGCTGTTCTGACAGTCCCTCGCGCTCGGCTCCACATGAGAATCTCTGTGGACGCCTCGGTCTCAGTGGGATCAGTGGGTGGACGACCTAGATCAGCTAGTTCTGGTCTCCAGTCCTATGGCTCGGGACTTGCAATGGTGGATGGTTCAGGAGAACCTTTGCCCGGGAGTTCCCTTCTGTCTTTCTCGCCCCTCCCAGATGCTAACTACAGATGCCTCGGGCAAGGGTTGGGGAGCCCATCTCATGCCTTGCAAGACCCAGGGCTCTTGGTCCAAGCTCGAAAGATCTCTCCACATCAGTGTGCTCGAGCTTCGGGCTGTACTTTATGCTCTTCAGGCTCTGCATCTTTATCTGCTTCCCGGACATCTGGCTGTCCAGACGGACAACATGTTCGTGGTCTGGTACATCAACAAACAGGGGGGAACTTGTTCCTACCCTCTCTGCAGGGAGGTGATGCGGGTTTGGGAATGGACAGTGCAGCACAACCTTCACCTCATGGCCATTCACATCCCGGGGGTCGAGAACACGTTGGCAGACCACCTCAGTTGGTCATCTGCTCACGCTCACGAGTGGGAACTAGATCGGGGGTAGTGGACGATATCTTCCTACGCTGGGGACGCCACAGGTAGACCTGTTTGCGTCTTCTCTCAATGCAAAACTTCCCACCTTGGGCTCACTCGCTCCAGGGCGTGGCATTTTTTGAAGAAACGCTCTGTCTCTAGACTGGAAGGGAAGATACGTCTACGTCTTTCCTCCAGTGCCCTTGATTCCAAGGGTCTTAAATAAACTCAGCTCTGAAGGAGCTTGTATGATCCTCATCACTCCTTTCTGGCCCAGGCAAGTTTGGTGCTCTCTTCTGCAACAGTATTCAGAGGAACCTTCTCTTCCTCTGCTGCGACTTTTACTGATCCAGGATCAGGGGACCCTGGTCCATCCAGGCCTCAAATCCCTTCAGTTGCACGCGTGGCTCCTGCAGACGTAACTCAAGCTTGTTTGGGGGTTTCCCCATTGGTTGCTGAGATTCTGGTGGAGGCCAGAAAGCCCTCCACTAGATCTGTCTGTGCCATGAAGTGGAAACGGTTCTCTATTTGGGCCGCTTCCAAAGATCTCGAGCTATTCTCTTGCTCGGCTGTTGGATTACTTGTGCCATCTCTTTGATCTGGGCCTCAGTCATTCCTCTCTGAAGGTTCACATGGCGGCTATTTCGCCTTACCATGTTCCTTTCGGGGACAGGACTTTCGTGCAGTTGGAAATCTCCAAGACTTTTCTTAGAGGGGCCCTCCATTTGAGACCCCCTGTTCGGGTTCCTGCCCCTCCTTGGGATTTGAATTTTATCCTTGAGAAGCTTACTCTGCCTCCTTCCGGGCCGGTAGCCTCAGCAGACCTAAAGTTCCTCTCATGGAAGACTCTCTTCCTTGTGGCCATTACTTCTGCTTGAAGGATTTCCGAGCTCCAGGCCCTCGTGCTAAATCCCGTATTTGATTTTCCACAAGGAACGTGTGGCTGTGCGTACCAGCCCTAATTTTCTCCCAAGGGTGGTAGCGGAATCTACGCTGAATCAATCTGTGGAGCTGCCTGCTTTCTTTACGCAGCACTCCAATCAAGGGGAGTATCTCTTGCATACTTTGGATGATCACTGAATCCTGAGATACTACACCACAAGGGCGAAGGATCTCAGGAAGACTGATCAACTGTTTGTCTCTTTTGCTCATACAAGAGAAGGCAATGCTGTTTCTAACCAAAATGCCTATCTAAATGGTTGGCTCATTGTATCACTTTCTGTTACAACAAGTACAAGACCCTGCCAGGTCAGGTCAGAGGACACTCCACCAGAGGAGTCGCTGCCTCCGCTGCTTGTTTCAAGAATGTGTCAGTGGCAAACATCTGTGCAGCTGCTACTTGGATGTCTGTCCATAGCTACGAACATATAAAATTTGCCAGCAGATAAAGGCCTAGAGGTCTATCAAGTCTGCTTGAATGTGCAGCTAGCACCCCTTATTCTGCAGCTGCCCCTCCCTTCCACCCTTCCCCTTTATGAAACACTACAGTTTGGTCATTGCCTCTCACTGTAGAGTGGACTTCGGGTTGACTGTTATGCAGGGTCTTCTTTCCTAAGACCTCAACAGCCAGAGAGTCTGCTTTTGGGTAGTTTTCCTCCTCCCGTTTGCTTCTGCTTGTTCCAGATTGCTTGGGAATCGGTCCTATTTGTAATTACCTACTGCAAGAGCCCTCTCGAAGTAAGATAGTACAGTCATGTAAGAACTTACTGTAATAGTAGATCTTTGAGAGAGGCTCTTGTAGTAGGTAATACCTTCCCGCCCTCCATCCCCCTAAGCTTTTTCAGCTCCTTTTCCAGTGAGGGAAACATCCGCTTCTCTCTCTTCTCCTTTTTAGGCCTTTGGCGGGGAAAAGAACTGGAAGGCGGGCGTGAGGACCTCCCCTTTATACTGGCGTCGCTGGCGCTGGTGTCACCCTGGCAGTGAGGAGGTCCCCGCGCCACAGACTGCTAGCTAGAAATGTTTCCGTGAGGTCCTGATGCCTGCCAGCATCAGTCCTATGTGTAATCACCTACTGCAAGTGCCTCTCTTGAAGATCTGCTGTTACAGTAAGTGCTTACATAACTGTCCTTTACATTCCTCCTACAGCTAGGCATGTACTTGTTCAGAAGATGATACTGCCCATTTTTGACTACTGTGACGTGGTCTATGGTGCTGCCACTAAGTCCTCCCTGGCCAGACTGGACACCCTTTTCAATTCTTTCTGCCGCTGTGCCCTGGATGCCCCCCTTCGAACCCTTCACTGCAGTCTTTATCGTGCCCTGTCCTTCCCCTCTCTTACAAATAGGCGACTCTCCCACTGTGCTAAATTCACCTCCAAGCACTGGTTGGATGAGCTCCCTTCCTACCTCACCTCCTCCAGTATAACATCCTCCCCACCTTCCCATTCCCTTAGATCAACTGACTCCCGTACCCTGATTTTTCCCCACAAATCCACCTAAATTGGCCAGTCTAGCTACTCTTATTTCCTCCCAAAAATTTGGAATTCCCTCCCCACCCAAATCCGTCACTCATCCTCCACCTACTCCATCAGCTTTGTCCTCAATAAGTACCTTGCACCTAGCTGCTCCTGCCATGTCCCTCCCTAATTCCCTCCTCTATGCCCTGGACAAACCCTACCACCCTACCCTCATCTTCAGTTTTCCCTGTACACACCCCCTCCCAAATCCCTAGCCCTTCTTCCCTTTCCCTTAATTGCCCCTCCTTACTGGCCTCCCTTGATCTCTCACAGAACCCTGGATGCTCTCCATGGGTCCCTCTCCTTAACCCCCAAGGGGCTTGTATCTCTCATCTACTCCCTTCCTCCACCATCTTCTAGGGATCTGTCTGGGACACCGCCTTAATTCTTTCTCTCTAGTCCCCCCAGTCCCCTTGCAGGGTTCCTCGCATCCTGAAGTGGTCTCCAGGGGCACGACTCTTCTCCCTCCCCCACCTCACCCTTCTGTCCCCTTTCTCCCTTTTCTTTCATGTAAGCACTTGTTTACTTATTAACCTGGTACGTACTTTTGTTCACTCTTTTTACATGTTCTGCTCAACACTGTTTGTAACACCTGCCTTACAACTGTATGTTAATGTTGATCTTGTAACTTGAATGTTGAATGTCTCATTCCAATTGTACCCCTTCCCCCAGGTCATACTGGGAGACGAGCGACTTGTTGCTCAGTGTGCCTTCCTGGTGAAACATTTCAATAAATAGATAAATAAGTTCTTCAGCAACCCGCTCTGTTCAGAGCGACATGGCAGCAATAGAATGGATCAACAAGAACAAGTGGCAGTTCAGTACTGAGTTCTGGATGTCTGCAGACAGCTTCTCAAAGACTGCAGCAGACAAGTAGGTTCAAAATATTCCTCTCAAAATGACCACGTACTAGTGCAGCACTCCAGTATCCTAACCTAGAAAACAAGAAAACTGCCTCCTCACTATAACTCACAAAAAATCTTTTAACACTAACAGTCCCCACTCCTCATGCCTTGCTTCTAAAATTAAAATGCTTTAAAAATTTCTCCAGACTCCAGACAAATAACACCGGAGTTGGCATACAACCAAATTCACTCTCCTGTGAAAATATATAACATATGATACAGTTTAAGAGGAAAAAACGGACTCTATTCAGAGCCTTTGCCAGCAGCAATTTTGCTTTCTTCTTTCACACAAATAGCTGGAATAGCAAAGCAAAATGCTTAGCAAAACGGGATAATGCTAACCATTTTCAGAAATGCTTAGCAGTAGACTGCTAGCCATGTTTTTAAGTGAGTACATGACACAGTACACAACATTATTAATGCTATATAATTTAAAAAAAATTTTGCTAATTAATCTGTGCCAAGTGCTATGCATTTTCACAGCTGATTAGCAGTTTGATGCGTGAAAGTGCTAATCAGTTTTTTTTCAGCTTATTTAAAATTCTGCTATCCTTCATTTGCCCATGGTCACTGCTTCAAGGGCCAGGCTTGGTTAATTACAGGAACTGTTTTTATAGACAGCAATATTACAGTTTAGTCCCTCAGTGCTTGTAAGACTGATTGAAGAGTAATGGTAATAATCCTATGTATGACGTATCAGTTACTCTATCTTATACTTGGAACCAAGTATGTTTCTTTCATGTATTATGTATATTTGAATGCTAATAAAAATAAAATACAAGCTGTCACAAACCCATTCAGCAGGTCAGGCCCTCTGCTCCCACAGTGCCAACCTCCGAGCGCAGTATTGTGAACAGTTAACAGACCAGGGTAACCCTCCTGTCTGTTTTGTGTATCCGAATCACCTTTGGTCTCAAGTTCTGGAGGGATTCAGACTGTGAACCTTATGCTAGTGTACCCAAATGTACAGGCTCAGACAGGGCTGCAGCTAGGAATTTCAGGGCCCCGGGCAGGCAGTCAGATGAGGGCCCTGTATCCCTGACAAAATAAGCCGGGGGTCTGGGGGCCTGAGCCCCGTGCTCTGGGCTTTGGTGCTCAGGTGAGTTTTGGGGCTGTTAGTGAAGATAAAAACAAGATTTTGTGAAGCTTTCCCAATGCCATTTCAATGAAGAAATGTACTTTTAGCTTGGAGTCTTATTCATATTTATAACAACTGAAGAATTTTTTTTATAAATGAGGTCTACTGCCAGCCATGATGTAAACCCTCATGATTCCCACGATGGCTGGCAGTGGTCCGAATGCAACAGACAACTTATGAACCTTATTCATTTTTATAACAATATTAGGATTGTTTTATAATCACAACAATGCACTTCATGGCACATGTAGTATTGAGATTTATAGACTTTTCATGCATTTCAAGTCACTCAGGTGTGTTTCGTGTTATCCCACAGCTGTCATGTGTAACTTCCAGAAGACATGCGTTCTCATTATTTCATAACTGTTAACATTTCATGATTTTAGATATGTGTTGGCATCAGTGCCTACTGTCATTCATCGTAACTTCTCATAACAGCAAAATGAACAAAATGACAGAAATCTAAAGGTCATTGATAACTTTTATTATCAATCTTTTAAAATCGGTTAAGTGATAGTATTTTGATGTGTAATAAATTTTCTAGAAATAACTTTTTTTAGTCGTAAAATTTAATTCACAATACATCACAGTTTACTACAACATTAAAATATATTTTTTATACAAATGGAATTAACACCTATCCTATTAAAACTTTCTAAGTAAATACATAGAATACTGTAAAGTAATAACCATTCATTGCAAAAGTATTGCATTAAAAATGTTGCATATGTCAATGGAAAAACTACATACATTAGTTCAATCCTGCTATACCCAAGGCTGAGGAATGTAATGTAAAAAAAAAAAAAAAAAGTAAAAAAAAATAAACACATTTTCATTTATTTCTCAAATGGAAGACATCAGTTGCTCAATGATATTGCTGCCCTTTCACATATGGAGGTTAAGGTATTGGGAAAGTAGTGCCACCTTTCAGTTTGTTGACAGGTGAGGACACGTCTTTTGACCAATCAGGGTGAATGATTTATTTTACCTATTATAAAATGTTTATAAATACAATTGTTCGGCTGTGGGCAATGCAGGATTTTTTGAGCAATGATGTTACGTAAGGAATAAGACATGACAAGGTGTGGTTTATGGCTTGATAAGAGCACCCCAGGTGCGTGATGAGGCACCAGGCTTTGTGCCGATTGGACTGTAGCACCTGGAAAGTGCTCTTCTTACGCTTCACAAACCACACCTTGGAGTGTCTTATTCCACTTATAAAATGGGTCCCCAAGTAGACTGAAAATTAAAAAAAGAAAAAAAAATGTCAATCTAAAAAATGAAGGAAAAATATTTTTTTTTAGTTACAGGAATAAAGTAGTCCCTCTTTGTACTGTCCTGTATGCAATGTATGTGGCTTGGTTGGCAGTACTGTCCTGTGCCCCCACATAGAGCTTAGCTCTCTTTCATTCTGTACATGTTTTTCCTCTCAGAACCTGACAGTCAGTTTTTTAAACTGACTATGGCAGTAATGTAGGGAGCGAGCATGTCCCTCTTCAGCTGCCATATTTGTGCAGGTCCTTATGTTAGCGCTTATCCCCGGTGCTAATCTGTGTAAATAGGCGTGTGATTTATTTATTTATTTTTTTTTGGCATAGGAAGTTTACTTCTGGTGACAGTCCGTGAAAGTTGCGTCGTCTCTTAGAAACGTGGTGGGGAGGTATTTTATGTCTGGTGACGGTCCGTTAAATTGGAAGGTTGTGGCGGCACTTAGACACGTGTAGAGCGGAGAAACCAAGAAACAGAGCAGGAACGGAGAGAAACTGCTGAAGTGTCCAACTCAATGGGAGAGTTGTGAATGATTGACAGAACAATAAGGTGAGAGTGGCACAGCATTTTTTTTCTGAGGTGTACACGGAGTATGAGGTTTCCAGGACAGCAGCATGATTTCAAGTAGGCCGTCTCAGGCAGGGAGTTGCCGCATTGCTGGCAGTAATGGCTTCAGCTGGAATACAAAAAAAGCTTTGTGGCAAGCATGGATCTTTGCCAGCGCTGTGCCCTGGTTGGTTAAAGAGGTACCGGTTGGCTCAATATGTCCTGATAAGGACATGGCCAAATGTACATCTTAGCCAATCAGGAAGCAGGAATTTCTCAACCCATTTTATAAAGGATTTTAACATATCATTGAGCAATGCTTAATGTAAGAGAAGCTGAGCAACGTCAACGTGGCAATAAGGTTTTGGAGGAAGTAATTTATACGATGCTGCAGTAATACCCTTAAAAAGTAGGATTCACTATACTATTTTCATGGGATCCTTAATGCCCACTGTCAGGTGTCCTGTCTTAAGTAGTTATATCTACTGGCACGATAGTGCCATAGTGAGTGAGCCTCCATGCCTGTCTATTTAATAGCATGGCTAACCTGAGTTTAAAAAGTAGTCTGTGCTGTATCTGAGAGAATGAAGGCTTGTGACCAGCTAGAAAGTGTGAATCTGCAACATTCTGCGGTTGCTGCTTGCACAGAGAGAGACTATTTAGGAAGTGTGAATATCTTGTTGTTTGGTGTTATACTAAAGATAGATAAGTTTGTCTAACCTGCTTTTATTGCTGATCGGACATTTTGATGGTGGTCAATATGTTGGGCCCTAAACTTCCAGTATTCAGACCAATCGAACTACTGGTGAGGTGACCTGAAATGGATCATGTCCCCATGGGTTTTGTGGGAAGGAATTCTGGCCCAAAACCATAGTAAAAAAACAGTGCGGAAGAGTGGGGACTGTCTGTACAGCTTGCACAGCTGAGATGGGAACCCGCTCAGAAGCAGCTCAATTTAGCTCCAGTTAGTGTCTATAAGACTCTTTGCTGCCCAATGAAGAAAAGAAGTCCAAAAAGAACTGTCTGACTTACAGTCTGCTGTGCTCATCTCTGCCACTGTGGCACAGCACTGCTTGCAGAGTACCTGCTCTGGTGAAGGCAGGAAGTAAGCTGCAGACAACAAGATGTGGATGACTTCTAGTTCAGCTGCTGCAGAGCTTTTATTACTGCCTAAAACCAGCATCAGAGGTACAGCCCCAGGTATAATGAATCCCGAGTACAGCTTAGCAGATATACTCTGTAATTGTTGGTGTTGGCACCTAGATGGACCTAAAGGTGGCACCCTTCATGTGACTTACAGCTCCCATTTGCCAATCAAACATTTTGGATTTCAAGAGAAATGCCCAGAACTGACTGAAGCAGTGGGTCAGTAAGACGTGGAATAGAAGAATGAACAGCTTGATCTTTCGAGCAGCTGCTTCCTGAAGTAGCATATGTGGGGGAATCTGTGGTAAAATGCTCAGCTGGCTGTCCTGCCATGTTCTCCATTCATCGCACTGCCCACTGAAGAAGTCTGACATGTCTGATATCCAGCCTTGGAACTGTGGCAGAGGAAAGAAGTTTATGAGTGTGACTGGTGATTACGACGAAAGACTTGCTACTGGAGCGATTAGCCTACCATCTGAGAGAGTAAGACTCAAAAACACGTGGGAAATGAGTGCTTAGACTGGTCTGAACCACCTCCTCACTCTATAATATGCAACTTCTATACATAGAAACATAGACTTTGACAGCAGATAAGGACCGCTAGGCCCATCTAGTCTGCCCATTTCCCTACCTACAGGTTGGCCGCAGATCCTAGTTAACCAACAGCCTATTTCTTCCTGCCCCCCACAAGAATTGCCTTATGTCTGTCCCATGCATTCTTGAATTCTCCCACAGTTTTAGACCCCACAACTTCCTCAGGAAGGCTGTTCCATGCATCCACTACCCTCTCTGGAAATATTTCTCACATTTCCCTGAACGCCCTCCTTCTATCTTTAAATTGTGTCCCTTGTTCTTGCAAGTCTCTTTTCTGAAAGATGCACCCTCTTGGACTTTGTTGATTCCCTTGAGGTACTTGAAAGTTTCTATCATGTCCCCCTCCTTCTTTCCTCAAGGGTATACATATTAAGCTCCTTTAGTCTCTCCTCACTGGCTTCTCTTGCAGACCCTGCACCATTTTAGTTGCCCTCCTCTGGACTGCCTCTATCCTGTCTATGTCCTTGCAGAGATGGGGTCTCCAGAACTGGACACAGTATTCCAGATGGGGTCTCACCAACTGTCTGTACAGAGGGATAACAACTTCCGTTTTCTGCTGCTGATGCCTCTCCTATACATTCCAGTATACCCCCGGCCCTCCCTACTGCCTTCTCACATTGCTTGCTAACCTTAAGGTCATCTGATATGATTACCCCCAGGTCCCTTTCCTGTTCTGTTGTTGTTACTACCTCCCCACCCATTGTGTATTCTTCTCCTGGGTTCTTGTTTCCTAGGTGCATTATTTTGCACTTTTTTGCATTGAATCCTAGCTGCCATACGTCTGACCATTCCTCCAACCTTGCCAAGTCCCTTTTCATCCTTTCCACGCCTCCTTGTGTATCAACCCTGTTGCAGATCTTTGTGTCATCTGCAAAAGGCATACTTTTCCTTCCAGTCCCTCTGCAATGTCACTGATGAAGACATTAAAAGGACTGGACCCAATCAACCTCGGTACCCCACTAGTAACCGCTCTTTCTTCAGAGTGGACTCCATTTACAATTACCTTCTGTGTCCTGTTGTCCAGCCAATGTTTATTCAGGCTACCACCCTGGGACCCACTCCAGGCTGGTTAATTTGACTAATAATCTTTTGTGTGGGACTGTGTCAAATGCCCCACTAAAGTCTCAGTGAGCTATGTCACAGCCCTCCTGGTCTACTACTTGGTCACCCAGTCAAAGAAATCTATTAGATTAGTCTGACATGACCTTCCCACTGTGAACCCATGCTGCCTTGGATCCTGTGCTCCACTGACCTCTAGGTGCTCAACTATTCTTTCCTTCAGAGTGACTCCATCACTTTCCCTACCACAGAGGTCAGACTGACAGGTCTGTAGTTTCCTGCCTCTGTCTTGGTCCCACTTTTGTGAAGGGAATCACATCCGCCTTCCTCCAGTCCTCGGGTACCACACCATCCTCCCATGATTTATTAAAAGAGTAGCCAGTGGTTTCACTGAGTTCCTTCCTTAATTCTTTTTAGAATTCTGGGGTGAATTCCATCAGGACCCATTTTGCTTTGTCCACCTTCAGTTTTAGGGTTCTTGCAGAACCCTTTCTTCTGTGAAAGGACTGGGATCTGACCCCCTATCAAGAGTGCTTCTGTTAATTGGATTAGGCACTTCCTCCTCCTCTTTGTGAATACTGAGCAGAAATATTCGTTCAGTATTCCTGCTTTTCACTGTCCCTCTGCCCACCCACCGTTCATTCTGTGTTCAGCCTCACTATCCCTCCCTTTGTCTTTCTCACTCGCTGATGTACCTATAAAGGTTTTATCCCCCTTCTTAACTGAGTTGGCTATCTTTTCCTCAGTTTGGCGCCTTGCTATTTGACTTCCCTCCCTGCTTCTTTCTGCCTTAACTGGTACAGCTCTGTCCTGCTCCTTCTGTGTTTCCTTATACTTCCGGAATGCTATCTTTTCTTCCTGACTTTCACAGCCACCCTCTTGAGAACCATAGTGGCTTTTTCTTTCGTTTGATTTGTTTATTTGTTTCCACAAAGGCTTGTTGCCTCTGTGATGGCAGTTTTGATAATTTCCCATTGTTGCTCCACCTCCTTCTAGCCTGTTTGCTAGTGCTTTTCTGAGGCACTCTCCATCTTGCCAAGTCAGCCCTCCTAAAGTCCAGTACCCTCACTTTGTATGGCTTGACTCTGTAGCTGGTTTAACGTGAACCACACTGTTTGATGGTACTTGTCCCCAGATGGCAACCCACTCTAGATCTGAAATCCTCTCACTGCCCCCGTTTGAGTGCAAGGTCTCAAGATTGCTCCCCCACGAGTGGGTTCCGAAACTAGCTGTCTAATGCCTGCCACCGTAGGGCGTCAAGAATGGCCCCTTCTCTTGGATGTGGCTGCAGCAATGTGCTCCAGTTAACATCTGGCATATTCAGGTCTCCCATCAACAGTATCTCCCTTTCTCTGCCATTCTAAGAATGCCTTCCATCATATCCTTGTCCATTCCTTCCCCCTGACATGGGGTCTGTACACAACCCTGTGCGGATTGTGGTGCCCTTTCCAGTCTCCAAGGTGACCCACAGTGCCTCCTCTCCTCCCTGTTTACTCTTTTGTTCAGTTGCTTTTATCCCTTCCTTTACATAGAGAGCTACTCCTCCCCCTCTTCTCCCCTGCCTGTCTCTCCTGTAGGTTATGTACCCTGGTATGTTAACATACTGCAGTATAAGGATACAGGAATTGCAAGTTATGTTACATTGTGACCAGGGCATCATGCAGTATGATAAATATGTAAAAATGACAGAGAACTGTCAAACATAATGTGCTCGATTGCTCTGAAAATGGAATAGAATTTAGATAAACTTTGTTATTAAGAAAACACATCTAGTAAGAATGACTATGCATAACTTGCATTTAGCCAGTGTTGTCTCATATAATAATTCATTGTGTGGTCAGCAAGTTTTGGACAGAATTCAGACAGAGAGAGGGCCATGGTTTTAACATTCTAGATATGAACTGTGTATATGAACATTACATGTCTTCTTAATTTTTTGGTTTTTAGCAGAAGAGCAGCTGCCATCTTCATAAGAAGCTTAGAAACCTAATGAGGACGTGGAAATACAATGTAACACTACAAGATGGACATGTACATGTATTCATGCACACCTGAATAATAAATAATGTGGTTGTGAAATTCTGTATGTAGAACAAGTATTGGATGCAAGGTGAATTGTGCCTCGCTATAATGTTTTCAAATGTTTTATTTATTGTGACCCTGATAACCTCTGCCCTTGTGCTCTATCATGACAGGATGATAGACTTCAGAAGGGAATCTTCCTATGGTACTTTGTAACTGCGCACAAGTCTCCCAAACATACTTCACCTGACCTGACAAGTGCTTTCACATGTACTACCATCTTCTGTCTCTGCTGCCCAGCCATTCATTCCCTGAATGGGTGATTAAGTACCGCCTCCCCCTTTCAGTTGCTGTTGCTATTTATAAAAATACAGGCATAGCATAACTATAATCTAAAAAGAAAAAGACCTCACAACAGAACCAACAACGAATAGCTGTTAGCACACCATGGTCCATGTTCGTGCAAGGTAATGCATTTAAATTAGTTCCTGGTTTTGGCCGACACCAGAACGAATTATGAACACATGAAATGGTACGGGAACTGATTACCTATGTGCATCTGCTTCAAATGTCTCTCTACCTACATTATATTAATATCTCTGAAGGACAGCTATTTAACTGTACTTGAATAAAAACTGAAGCTGTCAGCTGTGTTTGTGTTGCTGTCTTTGTATTGACTACATTCTGTGTAGTTCCTTCATGAAACCAAGAATTTGGAGTTTAGATTGTCACTTCACGTTTTCACAAATGTCAGCATGAATTAACGGTTCTTAATCCATGACGCGACATAGTTAAAACTCCAAACTCTCGGTTAAATGAAATGCATAGAATGTTGTGCATACAACGGAAATAATAAAAAAAAAAAAAAAAACACAGCTGACAGCTTCAGCTTTTATTCACGCACAGTTACATAGGTATCCTTCAGAGGTACGAATATAAGTCATGGAAGTAGAGACATTTCAAGCAGTTGCACATAAGTAACTGTTCATGTTCCCCTAATTTGCCATAGGAACACAAAGCACTGATTAAAACTGTAAATGTGTGTTGTTGTATGAACACTGTTACTTTAAACAACAATGTAAGATTACATAGTCAGGAAGTCAACAGAATAATTAAGCTGCATATATGGGCCCAGATATTCAAACTGCACCAGGCTGTAGCGCAAACCTGGGTGCAGCTCAACTGGCTGTGGTGTAGGTGTGGATTTCGTGAGTATTCAGCGAGCTGCGCCCATGGCCCAGCATCGTTGAATATTGCACCCTGTCCAATCCGCAGTTCGCATGAGCGCCCAGTGGCCAGAGTGGAGCATGGGATGCGCTTAGCGCAAGTTCCTTTGCCAAGGGCACATGCACGTCTCACCATTATTTTCAGAAGTTGACATGCAAATGGGGACATAATTTATGCAAGGCGCAATGGGCACATGTGCATGTATTATGGCACCATTTGCATGCAGGTGCTCAGATCCATGACTACTTGCGCCTGGTGCCCTGCCAGGCAGCAACCGTCGGGGACAGAAGCACCCTGCAGCGCATCAGTGTGCCCCACAGCCGATCTTGGGCATTAGAAAATGAAATAAAGTCCCCCATATCCCTGGTGGTCCAGTTGACCGCTGTCTGCCCAGTCGTGGGCTTCCGTAAAAAATCCACAATATCTATATCCCTGGTGGTCCAGTGGACCGCTTCCTACCCCATCGTGGGCTTAAGTTAAAGAATGAGATAACCCATATCCCTGTTGGCCCAGTGGACCTCCGTCCCCACCCGCCCACTGATCCCACCACCCTGCTCCCCCGTCGTCGCGGGCGGCGGCAGCACCCCACCCGCATAGCAGTCCCACACCTGACACTACGGTATGCTACGTCCATTGGTCCACAGTGTGAGCCAAATGGATGTTCAGCCCATACCATACTACACATTCCAGATATGTGAATGGATCCAGGATATAGAATAAATATGTTTATTTACTTAGCCCACAATCAGGCGGCAGCAGTGCAGTGGACCACCAGGGATGTAGGACGTTCTTCATTTTACTAATGCCACGATCGGTGCCACCATGGAGGGGCAGCCGGAGCTCAGGTGGCCATCCACAGGTGGCAGCTGCCATGTTGAGTCATGCAATGTGGCAGCTCACCTGTGGGTAGCTGTCCATTGCTCTTTATTTTTTTTGCTTAACTTTGTGCTGGTGTAGGTAAGGGGTTGCGCATGCATGGCTCTGCACATCCCGGACTGAATATCGGGCTGTGCACAATATGCATTGGCACGACCCCTCTACCTGCGCCTGCATCATATACTGATGTGCTCCAGACAGTCGGGATTTAAGCAGCGACTTTCCCCTTTGAATATTGTGCGGGCATCAGTGGTAGTGCATGGCGCAACACTGTTGCTCCATGCGCAACCCTTTGAATAACTGGGCCACGTGTCCAGTCACTTCATGAGTTCTTTAACCTGTGTGCTTAACTTGTGAGAAGCAAATGTTTCCATGCTTTCTTGTCTGCAAAGTCTTGTATTATATTTCTGAAGTCAATTTTAGTGCCAGTTCACACTCGGTTGACAGCATGGCCAAGTTGTTTAAACGTCCTGAGACATAGTTGATCGTAAATAATTTTTGATGATAGAAAGTTTACTGAAAGCTCTTTCTCCTTCTGCAACAGTCACAGGCAGGGTGCAAAATATCCTAATTGCAACACAAATTTCTCTGAATATTGTTTCTAGTTTCATTCTGTAGATAGCGTTCAGTAGGGCCAATGGTTTTAAATGTTTCTGAAAAGTGGCACTGTATATTTTTCTCCGGTGTCGAACTTCATCAGCAAAAGCACTTGTCAGGTCTTGAGAATATTTGTTGGTTAACTTCTCACAAGACGTAATTATTTCTTGATCATTCATGCTTCTCAACTGCAAAATTGGAGCAAAGTAATTGCAGATTTGTATAAGAGACTCAAATCTGCAATTTAATTTGCTGATGATGTTGTTCATTGCAACGTAGAAGACTGTGTTACGGAATCTATCATCTGCACTTTGACTGGTATCTTCATCTGGAGTTTCATCGTGAAATCTCTTGCGTTTTCTTTGCCGGCTTGTTTCAAAGTCAAACTCGGGTACTACATCCACCGACTGTGCCACTAGTCTCGCCTCTGAAATAATGGCATTCCATTCATTCCTGAAGAACTGCATTTCCTCTTTCAATTCAGCTATGTTAGCAACTTCTATGTCTAGTGAAATGGCTGTAGACTGAAGAACCAAGTTTCTCTCTTCAAAACTTTGGAGAATTTTTATCCAAAATGTTGCAAGCACAATTGCATTGTATGACTTGAAGTATGTTAGTAGACCCTTTGCTTCTGCCAGTGCTTAATTAGACAGCTTTTTGGATTGTATGATATAATCTAGAGCTTCCATAATGCTAGGAAGGTGTTTTGCAATAGGGCGCATTGCCTTGATTCGAGCACTCCATCTGGTTTCAGACATGCTGTGTAGTGAGCAACCTGTTTTTTCTTTCAAAATAGACCATCTCTCAGGGCTTCCACTGAACAAAATATACAGCTGATTTACGCATCCAAAAAATGTTGCAATCTCAGGGCATGATTCTGCTGCATGCATCCCCACAAGGTTCGGGAGAATGACAGGCACAAGGAGAATAAGTGGCAAGTGGGTTCTTTTGGCGAATCTGACACACCCCTTGAATTTTCCAGACATGTTTGCTCCATTGTCAAAACCTTGTCCATGACAATCAGCGATGTCGACTTCATGTTTTGCAATCTCATTAGCAGCATGTCTGCAATTTCTCGCCACTTTTTTGGAGAGTCAAAGAACTCAAGAAACCTTTCATGAATTGTCCATTCTTGGTATCTTGATCCTTATGTACATATCTAAGGACAACCACATTCTGTTCTGTATGAGAGATGTCTGGAGTAGCATCACAAATAACAGAAAAATAGATGACTTCACTTCTCTCTGTTAGAATTCTGTTCAAAACCTGCTGACCACATAACTCTACGAACTCATTCTGACTTTCCCACGATAGGTAATGAGCCATCATTCTTTCACCCCTGTCTTGCTTTTGCCGCACCTTCTCTAAATGATCACGAAGAATGGGATCATAGTATGAGATCAGTTCCAGCACACCTAAGAAGTTACCATTGTGTGCATCACCAATTTTGGCAGTTCCACCTCGAAATGCCAAATTTCTTGATGCTAGAAACAAGATTGCATCCAAAAGTCTCTCTAATAATGCTTCATGCTTTTCTGCTTCTGACTGTATTTATTTCTGCAGTTGGCTATCAATCCCTTTACCTTGTAATGAATGTTGAAGGTTTCTCCATTGCCAGTAACAATGCTGGTGTGCACTACTCATTTCATGTTCTGGAAGCTTATCATATAATTTATGCCACTTGCCATTTGGGTTAAGACCTTCTTTTTTGCACAGTGCACTGATTGATTTTTTTATCAGGACACTGGAAAACAAAAAACATGGGACACAAAATAATGCTCCTTACTTTTTACCTACATTAACCAGTCCTCAAGGCCCTCTCACGACCATTTGAGGATTTAGAGTACAAAAGATATTCAGGGAATGATCGACCATCAGGATCAGCTGGTACTGCATTTTGAATTTCTTCACATCAAATTGCATTGTTAAACATTTGACAATATTTTGTCTCTCAATGTCAGATACATTTTCTGGCCACAGACCCGGTCATTTGGTTCATAGCACAAGTCACTCTCATCATTCTGGAGCTGTTTTGAGGCACACGTGTCTTCATGTTCCTGTGACTGACCTTGAGATGCCGCAATGGATACAGCTGTATTTTCGACCTCCATATTGTTAGACATAGTCTGACATTCAGCTTCTTCATGTGAGGGGTTATCTTGCTGGGCTTCATTTTCATGCACAGTACCTAAAATCTACCTCAGAATTGGTTTACTTTTTTTCAGGTCTGATTCTGCTTTTTCTCTTTCCTTTTATTCTTTCCGCTTCTGGTAACCAGATTTATGGCGATACATTTTTGAACAGATAGACGAGTTAAGACTCCCAATTAAAAAAAAATAGATCACAACAGGCTTCCAGGACTAGGCAGTCTTCCTCTCATGTGCTGTGGAGAACACGCTGGGACACATCTTGAAAATGAGACCACGACAGGATTTCAGGACCAGGCAGTCTTCCTCTCGTGTGCTGTGGAGAACACGCTGGGACACATGTAGAAAATGAGATCACGACAGGATTTCAGGACCAGGCAGTCTTCCTCTCATGTGCTGTGGAGAACACGCTGGGACACATGTTGAAAATGAGATCACGACAGGATTTCAGGACCAGGCAGTCTTCCTCGCATATGCTGTGGAGAATACGCTGGGACACATCTTGACAATGAGATCACGACAGGATTTCAGGACCAGGCAGTCTTCCTCGCATATGCTGTGGAGAACACGCTGGGACACATCTTGAAAATGAGATCACGACAGGATTTCAGGACTAGGCAGTCTTCCTCGCATATGCTGTGGAGAACACGCTGGGCACAACTTGAACATGAGATCACGACGGGATTTCAAGTGTGGGCAGACAGTCAACCTCCTCTATTTGTTTGACACCTGTAATATTGGAAAAGCACGTTAATTACGCTACTTCAAAGGAAAGCTGTTGCATCATTTATCATCATAATGTGTCTATTATATAACACACATTGTATGATTGCTTCCCTTCTTCAAAAATAGAATTGGGTGTTGCTGGTTGTTTAATGGGACTCTTTTACTACTGCTAATGTAACAATGTGAGCAATAATACCTGACAGGGTGGGTGGTATTGGTCTATACTGCACCGTCAGAGCCGTTATGAGGCCTGACGTCTCAGGCGGATGGCCTTACAGCTACCAGAAGGTCAGGTATTGCCCATAACACCCACCCTGGAGGGTATTATTGCATTTAGAAAATGGGCACTGTTATTTTTATGAAATGATCAAAACAATTTTAAAAAACAATTAAAAAGAGTAGAGAAGTAGTTTTTTCTCTAAAGTAGTTCCTATTGTACTTTTCTTGTCATGCTTGACAGTAGTTCGTAATGGCAGCTGTTTCTCACTTGAACTGTTTGTGTTGTGATGCAGCGGTCTTCCACTGCCGGATGGGGTTGGGGGGAGCAAAACTGGAGAAGAGCCATTGATTCTGAGTCCCTGTGTGTGGTCAGGTCACTCTGTCTCTGTAGGGAATAAAGCAGGTGTCCATTCTTTTGCATTTCATTTGTCATCAAGACAAGTTTTATACAATACTGTGATTTTACTTGGTGGTGGCTGCTCTGAGGAGTCTGTGGTGAGTGGAGGGGCTTGCTTGTTCTCTAGGTTAGCGGTAGAAAAAAATGCCCTGAACTGTTGCTGGCAAGCCAGATGCGAGGTGACTCTGAGAGGAGAAGGAGCCACAATACCTTGCTGCACAGAAAGATCCTTCCTCAAAGGGACCCTGCTTCCTCTGGCAACACAGAGAAATCATCCATCAGCCTTCCTGTGCTTAGCCCGGGTATATTGAGTAATTGTCAGGGTAGTTCCCTGCACCTTTCATTAAATCAAAGTGTATCATCTCATTTGCTTGTGCTTCTCTCCCCACGAACTGAGCCATCTGGCTCCGGATCACAATTTGGGTGTGCATGTTCTTTTTTCCATCACAGGGCCCCAGCTAGCTGCAACGAACATGGCTAGCCCCTTTATCCATCCTGGGTACCCAGACAGTGTGACTACATGAGAATCTTAAGTGTATATACAGTACTGTGATTATTGATGTGTTTAACCCAATTAACCTGATTTGCCCCCTTCCTTGTTACAGCTCCCTGAATAAAATCAGATCTGTTTGCTTCTGCAAATTTACCTTGATTGTGGTGTCAGCTGTGGCTACTGTACTGCATCATCTTATTTTACAAGGGGTCCCCACAATCAAGTTGAAGGAACCAGTCCAGAGGGTAAGTGCCAAGCACAAGTATAAGTGGTTTGCTTATCAGGGGTATTGTAAAAGTAACTGTTGTGTACTGTGTGGGGCACTGGTGGGAGGAAAGGGGAGTCACAGTGTCACAGAGGGATGTATCCAAGCTAGGTTAACCACTACCAACCCCGACCTCTGGGTGGAGGTAGCCATCATAAGACCTGGGCCCCTTAATCTGTCGTTAGCCATACAGGCAGGGGTAGTAGCCCTTGTAATAGCGCCACCTAGGAGTTACAGGAGCAATGGCTGGAAGGATGAGGGTGAGGAGTTGTATCCGTGAGGGCTCCTCAGGTGAGATACAGGTTACAAACCTGTACATTGGAGCAAGCATCATACTCTCCCTGGCATCAGGATATCATGCCCGTGCATTGTGCTCCATGCCCCAGTGGCCCACCCAGGAAAGGAGAGTCCAGCTTGGTATTCTAACCTGTGAATGGTTAAAGTGACCCTTGGAATGGTAAGGGTCATAAACAACACCGATGACTGCTACCATTGCTACAAACAGAGTATACACTTTTGTTTCTGTCCCCCAACCCCCCCAATAATTTAAATTAATTTAAATAAACTGTGAGGGAGTGTTGATCTCTCGGGGAAAATGGAAAATGTAAGAGGGGTGGAATGTTTGTCTCAGGTGTTACACAAAAAAAATGTATACTTCGGGCAGGGGGAAAATGAAGCTGCATGTGTCGGGAGTCCAGGAACAGAAACTTGGTCTCCTGATCTGTGCTGCTCAAGCTGCTACAGTCTTAATCTGCTCCACCATGTGAGCAGCTTGACCAGCTGGCACACTTTTCTGTTACTTATACACCCCCACCCCATTGCCTGAATAGCTACAGGGTAGTAGTGCTTGACATATGCTATTCTACCCTGTTACTATTCATGCATTATGATAGCATTACGCGTCCTGACAGTGTTGTTTGTATGGTGCTCTTCAGGGCAACACTATTTTAACTGGGTAGGCTTAAAACTGGCTGTGTACAAGAATTCAATAATGTGACTGCCTGAATGCAAATATAACACTGTTTTAGGAATAGACAGCATTTACTACTAGCTTCTTTAACCTGGTAATATTCTCATCTAGATACAGGTAGTAATGCAATCTGCATAATGTTCTTGAATCCCTGCCTCTAAAGTAAGTCTCAAACCCAACGGGGCACCTACACTCACTGACTGTCTTCGACTGGTACTGCCATGGAGTTTAAAGGCATGTTTACATGGCCTCAGTTGCACCGCAGAACCAGACTGCTTGGGTTGCTGTGGTTTAAACATGGCTTAAGATACCCTCCTGATGCTGCATGGTGCTTTTGCTTCATTTTAAGCATTTTTTTTTTAACACTTATGCATGAACAGAAGAGAACCATTTCCAGAGAATGCAGATATTCACAAAGGAGGTTTATGTATCAGTTACATATGCCGGCGATTGTGAAGAGAGTCGGACCAGCCAGATTGCATAGCGTAAAAGGCTATGGGAATCGCACGCTTCCTTCTGCTGAAAACGTAGGTTCAGCGTCCCTCTCTCACACACACACACACACACACACACACACACACACAATAGCACACTTAATCAGTGAACGTAAGCTTTAATCAGGGGCAGTGCCCCCCGCACCCCCCCTTCGAGCTCTGCCCATCCTTATATCCTTCACATAACCTATGATCTGTGTCAGTTACGCAGACAGCGAGTTACGCAGTAAGCGTAGCTCCTCTGCTGGTCCGACTCTCTTCACAATCACCCATATGCCAACAACTCAGACTGCACACAAAGAGCTGGAGATGTCAGATACCGTCTGCCAATTAATTACTCAATCATAGACGTGGAGCATGAAAATGCTCTGGACTTAACAGAAAGCCAAAGTCCAAGTTCTTAGCATGATAACATAACAGCTTGTCAGAAAAATGGTAATACGTTTGACTTCTTCTAAACTTGGGGATGAGTTAGCTGGGAGCTCTTATCTGAGGAACTGGCACTTGCACATAGACTATTTTTATAGGGAAGAAGTTATTGACAGGATTACCATTTTTCTGTCAAACTGTTATGTTGTCATGCTAAGAAGGACAGTTAGACTGCACCACTGAAACGAAAAAATTATTTTCCACCTCCCTCATTGCCCATGACTAGTCCTGTGGCCACTGTGACAGTCATCTTGACTCCCAGAGTCCCATTTCCTAATCTCTCCAATTCGTATTATAGTTAAGCAAAGAAGTCATGCTAAGAAGGACAGTTAGACTGCACCACTGAAACGAAAAAATTATTTTCCACCTCCCTCATTGCCCATGACTAGTCCTGTGGCCACTGTGACAGTCATGTTGACTCCCAAAGTCCCATTTCCTAATATCTTCAATTCCTATAACAGTTAAGCAAAAACAAAATAGACATAATAATTGACAAGGCACTGGCAGCCCTTACCAGGTTGGATCCTGAATGGATGTGTGTGGACAAGTTGGGACAACTAGTCTGAGAAGGACATCACACAGTGGACTCTGAGTTAGAACAACGTCACGACACAACTCAGTGGAGCTGCGACTGAGCATTAAGGCCTCAGGCCTGTGAGTCTGTGACTCGACCCGACTACTGTAACTGGGCAGTAGCTGAGAGAAACTCCAGCGGTGATCTTTCCCGGCTCACTTCTTGCTTGCTGCCTTTCTTTGCTTTGGCTGCCTCTGCCTTCTTGTGGTCCCTCCGTCCGTCTGTGACTGTACCGTACTGGTGCAACTCCCAACGACTCCTCTCTCTCGAGTCTTTGTCTACACTGGCCGCACCGACGCTGTTCCCGCTCAGAAAACACGACACGAACTGACGCACAGTACAGTAGGAAACGTCATCCCGTAACGTTTCTACGGACGGTTTAGCAGGGGTCTGTGCGGCGCTGACGGCTGGCCACCACTGTAATATCTTTTTCTTTACTGTCCGGGGGGGGGATCATTTATGCAACAGCAATGGAAGGAAGACTGATGCATAAATAACCCCCCCCCGCCCACCTGGATGGCAAAGAAAAAGGTTTTACAGTGGTGCCACACGGCATGGGCGCCGATTTGATATTTTAGCTCGGAGTGCTGTTCAGTCGGATGGCTGGGCCCCCCCTCAATGCCGGGCCCGGGAAAAAAGTCCCAGTTGTCCCCCCATAACGGCGGCCCTGGGCTCAGATAATTCTGCTCTTAGGGGAATACCAGATATCTTTCGCCAAGGGCACCTAGCCAGGTATACAAAACGAACCCTTAAAAACTCATGAAAGACCTTAGGAAAATTCTTACCTTTTCCCAGTTTGGTATTACCATCTAACTTTGAACAGTTTAGTCAGCCTTAACCATCTGTAATTCACATGCAAAAGAAAGAATTTTGAAAGCACCAGGCAGTCTCTTTAAATATAAGAGGTTTACTTAGAAAATGGATAAAAATAGGTACAATGTAAACGCATAACAATATATCACAAAGCATACAATCACGTAAAAGAAAACAAGGAAAAAGTGCAAACTCCTACCACAGTACAATTAGACTTGTCTATCTAATATATTCTTATCTTCTTTCAGTGCTTATAATTAGATGTTGTTGCTTCAGAGTCCAATGGGAATGTTTCAGTTGAAAAACACAGAATAAAATTTAAAAATGCTGTGTTTCAACCCCTTCCATGAGGTCATCTAGCGCCTCCTTCCAGAATATAAAAATTATACAAAACAGGACGTCCTATCAAGAGGTATATTAAATACTGTGAGTTCAGCAAAACTCATTTCCAAATTATGACACTCTTTAAATAACACCCCTTCTTTGATCTTGAGTAGTTTCTCTTCCCAGGACACTTCAAAGGATTTTTATGACTTAGCACCACAGTGATAGAACCTGGTTTCTTCCTCTAAAACCTCATAAAATGGATATTTTAGTTCTTAGCTTCAAAGAAGCACAGCTCATCAACAAGGCCATAAAATGCGACGGTCTTGGAAGTTAATCACATTACAGATCTCTGCTGTTTAGCATATTTGTGTGTGGGTGGGGGGAATGTCATCCCAGGGGCACAGGATGTCTCCTGTGAGACAGGTCACATACCACATTCGATATTACAAATCATAGAACAATCATAACCAGCTGGCCAAGCGCCACACAGGCAAAAGAAAAACCAAACAAACAAAACACTTGCAAGATCATCTTAAGGATGCTCCCTTGGCAGATCGGGCAAGGAAGGCAGGATTTGTTTTAGTACAGCACACCAAACTTAGGGTGAAATGTCTTATGAATGGCATCAGTGTAGGTGGAAAAGCTGAGATTCTGATTTAGCTACACTCCTAAATACTTGAAATGGGGTACCTGTTCAAGTAGGGTGCCACCTGGAGTTGAGAAGATAGGTATATGCTGGAGCCTTACTACTAGTCTCTGTCTAGTACCAACTGTTAGAGAGATCCTTTTTGTTGGCATTTAGTGAGAGCTGGTTTGAATGGAATCAATGCTGGACATTGTCAGAGTCGCACTGGAGTGAGGACTCCGGCTCAGGGACCAAGACATCTGAAGCAAATAGAACTACATGAAGATAATTGAATTTTATACAATCAGTAGAGTACAGGACTCCCATTAATCTGTACAATTGACAGTGATGAGTTTTCAAAAGCAAGTCTGCACCAAATCTACAAATATTGTTAAAGAATCGTAGGTAATTACCTACAGTGGCACTGCTAGTGCTGTACAGAACAATGTCTGAGTATTCCAACATGTAAAACCGTACTGGTTTAGCAATAATAAATTTAGAAGCAGTAGCCAAGACAATGTTTATTTTAATAAAGAAATCATAATTTTTGTATATATTACAGATTAATTACATCTGAGAAGTAAAGGTAAGGCCACTATCAAAAGTTAACCCTAAGCATTTGTATGAGTTAACAACTTTGAGTGGATGTAAACACCTATCAACAACACAAAAGGAATTTTTAATTTTAACCAGAAACAAACAGGGCAGCTCAGAGTGATGGTGCAGACCTTTGCAAATCAGACTGAGGAAAAAACAAAACTCGTACGTGATGCCAAAGTAAGTATGTTACTTACTAGTCATTTATTACAGTATATGTGCAAACATAACAGGTTGACCAGTCCACTAAAATGTCTGTTGACAAAGTGGAAACGCAAACGCTTTGTATGGGTCATTTGTTATGTTTATATGTATAGTGTAATAAATGAATCATAAGTAGTATACTTTTTGGCGCTGTAAAGTAGCTTTTATTTTTGTTTATCACTCTCAATTTTTAATTTTGTTTAGTTTTATGAAGATCCAAAGAGCGTCAATTTAGTTTTCTCTCTGTTTAAAACTAATTTATTCAAATTTAGCCAGTGTGGGGCCACCCGATGGCCCAATGGAAGCAAATTGTGCTTCCACACTGAAGACCTGGGTATTGTGGTAAATTCAGGATCCACACATGGGTGACCAGACTGGAGTTAGTGCTGCCGATGGGAGCATGTCCCAGCCGGAGGGAGGGAAGTGGCATGCTCCAGTGCTACAGGTTCCCCTGCTGGTGGACCAGAGGGCTTTCTCTCCAGGCAGAGGCATGCTGCATGTAGCCCGGGTCATGACCCTCCTCCACACACTTCCATGAGCCATCTGGGGTTGTGAAAGAAAGCGGGAGGATGACCCACCAGTTATGCAGTATAACATCCAGCCCCTGACCTCTGATGGGGTAAGAGCAACCCCAACACTTCTGTCATGGGGGAAGCTATGAGGGATGGAGGATTGGGTAAGTACTTTCAGAAAGTGGGTGACGATGCTTGGGGGGGGGGCAGGCCAGTGAGCAGTAGAATAAACACAGAATAAAAGAAAAAAATGTAACCAGTGCTGCTAGGAATCAGACTGTCTGTAAGCCAGAGGACGTAGCTGAGAAAGAAATGACAGTTAGACAAATAACTGTGTCATCGTGTATAACAAGGACCTTGATTCACCACAGGCCTTGGGGATAACATTTATAAAAAATAGACAACAGCGGGACTTATGGTGATGTCGGGAAGCCTATGGCAACTTAACTATCTGGCTCCCTAAACCACCTGGCCAAAATCAAACTCCATCCACTTCAAAACAACATGAATTCGTCGGCCAAAGCAAGACGATCAAAGGTTCTACAGCCTAGGAATCCAGAGACCCTGGTACAAAAACTTAGAGCTTCTAGCACAGGGGAAAATACAACCAACTTCGGACCCAGCAGTAGAGCAGGAAGACATGGCCACCACGCAACCTGCTGACACGGCAGAAGCAGATTTGATCTCATCTATACTCCCAACAGCAAGTACAGTTAATAAGATAGACAAAAAACTTGACTGACCTGAGATCTGACCTCCATAAAATCGAGTATAGAGCTTACCAGCTGGAGGTGGGGCTAACATCAGTTACAGAACAGTCAGACTGCCACGACCGCTTAGTCCTCTACTTATTGGCCCGGGAGAGAGAACTGACACATAGATAGGGTGACCTAGAATGCCATAGCAGAAGACAGAACCTGCGGATTTATGGCATCCTGGAGGGACTGGGCGATGGAGGCTCCAAATAGCACCACATTCGTGCAGAAGGTTCTGTGGGAGGCACTGAAATTACTGGATGATTTTGACCTGAGAATGGATCTGGCTCACAGGTCCCTGGCTCCTCGCCCGACCAATGCAGGGGCTCAGCCCCGCTCCTTTGTGCTGAAACTCACTACATATGCCTCTAAGGAAGAACTCCTCAACAGGGCATGGAAGCAAAGAGACCATCACTTTGGTAAGCACAGAATTTCTGTAGACAACGATTACACGACAACAGTCCAGGAAAGCTGCCGAGCCGTTTGGCCTAGTTTGAAACAGCTACACGCCAAAAAACATCAAAGATCAACTGCTGTACCCAGTGAGACTCCGTGTTGAGCCCAAGAAGGGGAACATAGTTTATCAGGATTTATTAGCAGTATCCTCATTTCTGGAGAAGCAGGGCACTGTTGTACCAGCTTTGGCAAAGGACCGGCTAGAAAAGGAACTACTCAAGTCAGCATGGGAAGTCTCAACAAAGCTGCGGAAGGGCTACCCTGAGAGCAGACGTCTCCACGATGCTGAAGCCCTGTTTCACCAATCCTGTTGGCTGACATAAATGCTGCTGCCCAAAATCTGGATCCTGACCCCCTCGAGACTCCAGATTAGGACAACAACCTCAACAGACGCCTGAAGCCTTAGGTGAACTTCGCTCAAAGAAGTGAGAAACATTTTCTGGCTTGGGGGGAGAGGAGGGCTGTGGAGTCCATAGTTGGGTGGCCCATAGCCTTGGGAATATTCTCACCATGGCTCACTGGAGGGTCACTCGGCCTTAAACGGCTGAAAACTGACTCGAAACTGCCCAGGCAGTCTGTGGACTTAAACTTGGCAACCCAACAGGCGACATGGCCAGATGTGATCACCTGTGTATACTTTGACTGTGGCATAATTGCATGCTATTTTTCTTGATAAGTGGCTAAATAGGGAGATCTCCATAAGAGAGAGCGGCATAAGACAATTATGTTGCCTTCGAGTACTCTGAAGGGGAGATCTACTGTGAAGTACCCGGAAATCGAATTATTATTTGGCTAATTTTAATTGGTAGTAGTACAAATGTACTCACCCACAAAAACTGGTGGCTTCTGCCCGTGGGCCTTCCCTACACAATGCGTGTCCCACTTGTAGTACTCTGGCCCCGGTCAGCAGAAAAGACCTACTTCTAGGGACATGGATGTGTTGTTCATCCACACTGTCTGCCAGGTATCCTTGCCGCTTTAAATCTTGTCGGAAGGTCTTCAAGCTGGCTCCTCCCACCCACCCGGGTGGTAAAATTCTTGGCTCCGCCCCATGACGCCAGATCTTCCTTACGCTTGGAAGCTCAGGTTCCCTCCTTAACGCTCTGCGTATAAGACTGGTTCCTAATTCTTCGGTTTTACTTGATTTAAAAGTTTTCCACTTCTGACTTGGGTCTTCTATCCCTCATGACTGCGATGGATAATCGACTCCGTTTTCGGAGATGCCCTTGCAGGCAGAAGATGTCTCGGACAGATCCGCAATCCACGTGTGTCTACTGTCTAGGCCTTGAGCACGACCTGCAGGCTTGCGACCTGTGCTCTTCCTTCTCAGCCTACGTCCTCGAAGACCGTGCTGCCCGTTTACAACTGGGCGTCTCGAAGCGTTTTCCTCGTAAAGTCAAAGAGGCCCGGTCGGCGGTCTCCATGCGGCGGGCTCGGCAGATCAGCTAGAGCAGATGATGGCCCTCGAAGAGAGTAGCGTGACCGCATCTTCCTCGGCCGCGGCATTTATCCCGCTCTCCCTGGGTTCCTCTTATACAGCTTCTTTTAAGGAGCTTTGTCTGTCCCTCTCCACTAAGGGAGAGGGACCAACGTCTGCTGGACCTTCTTCCCGGTCCAAAAAGAAAGACAAGGGTAAGTCCCTCCGTTGACGCTCTTGGGAGCGGGAAAGGTCCCTCTCCCCAAGTTGTCGGCCATCGACTTTGGTCGATCGTTCGGCTTCGGCCACTGGTCTCACGGTGTCCCCGTCAGGCCAGTTGACCGAGACTCCCGTCGACGCAGTCGAGATTTTTCTCGACCCATTGGACGGGTTGTCGCCAGGCGAAGCCGAGAATCCTCTCTCCCCGGTTCCCCCGGTGGGAGTTGAGGATCCCGTGGGCTTGCCAGTGCCTCCGGTTCCGGAGCCCTCAGGTGAACCCTCCGAGCCGAGGGGAGAGCCGGTTCCCCCGTCCCCTCCCCGCACCGCCTCGGAAAAGCCGAGGTTCTCGGTCTCGGACTTCTTCGCAGTCCAGCCGATCCCGCCGTCATAGGTTGTCTGCGTCTCGGCACGCAAGTAGCGCTTCGCCCGCTCGTCCTCGGGTTCGAGGAGGCTTCGACGTAAGTTACGTCGACTGATGCGAGGACCTTATGTGGCAACAGCTCCTTCTGACCAGGAACAAGCAGACGCCATCGCCTTCCCCGGCCATTAAGTGGCTGTCACCGGAGCGGCCGAAACAACCCCTCGACTTACCCGAGGAGTTTGTTCCCAGGCCGGTTGTTCGGCCAAAACCAGCTGCTCCACCGATTCCGGTGGAACCTCCGCCTCCACAGCAGTTATTTGGGGCTCCGACCAAGAACTCTCGGTTGGCTCAGGGACTGCCCCATAGGCTGTCTGTTACCCTCACTCCCGATCGACCTCGGCAGGTGGAGGGTGGCTCAGGCCCGAGGCAGCTCTTTGCGGACTCTTCAGAGTCTGGCGATTCCTCCCTTTCTCCAGGTGAGTAGACTGGAGTCCTCTGGAGGTCAGTCGATGGACTATAGCCCTTCGTCCTATTCTGATTGCTTCGGCTCATCTCGGAGTCCACCGGGATGAAGCTCGAACCTGTGTCTAAGCGGGCCAGGTATCCCCTCACGGAGATACTGGACCGAGGGGATTCCCCTACGGAGGCCTTTCCAGTGGCTGAGGCAATAGTAGGCCTGGCCTTGGAGCTCTGGCAGCGCCCTGCTTCCTGTCCTGCGCCCTCGGCCAGGATGGCCCTGAAGTATGCGGTCCCTACCGGTTCCTTGTCCGGTTTTGGAACACTCAGCCGAGGGGCTAGTTACTGATAGCTGTCTAGCGCCGAATGCTAGGGACGTGGACAAACCTCCGACAAGGAGTCCAAGAAATTGGACTATGCGTGGCGCAGCTCACGCTCGTCCTCCTCGGCCTTCGCTAGGCCTGTTCGGGCTGCACTTTGGCACACATTCTCTCATGCCCTGTTGGGCTCCCTGGACGAGGTAGTTCCTCATCTTCGGGCGGACCTGCAGACCACGGGTCAGGCAGGTGGGACCAGGCAGGGCAGTGGCCAAACAGCAGCTTCAGACTGCTCTGGACATTGGAGACTCATGTGCCAGGTCAGTAGCGGCCGCAGTGGCTATGCGCCGTCTGGCATGGCTGAGGATATCCACCTTCACTTCGGATACCCAGCACAAGTTGGCGGATGTCCCTTCCTGGGACTGACCTCTTCGGCCCTGGGGTGGAAGGTCACCTGCAGAGGATCGAGAAGGTCAATGCTACTTGGACTCTGTCTCATCCGCACAGAAGGACAAAGTCCGCGAGCGCAAGCCTAAGCCCTTTAAGTCCCTCTAACGCCGCTGGGCACGTCCGCCCAGCAACGTCAGGGCCAGCAGTCTCGAGCTTGGCATCCCAACCTCAAGCCCTCGGCTTCCTCCTCCAGGAAGCAGGAGGTAAGGCCCTGGAGGTCCCTCGGCGGTCCTTCCTCCAGCTTGCCCAGTGGACGGGTTGAGGTGTCGCCCCAACCCGTCGCCTCACCCCAGGTGACCCCTGTGGGGCTCGCCACTCTTTCTGCCTGGTCCGTTATCACCACAGACCGGTGGGTGTTGGAGGTGGTGGAAAGGGCCTGCCTCTGGAGTTCGAGCAGGCCCCACCCCTTCAGAGCCGTGCAGCACCTCGGGGGCCTCGGGGTCCGAAGCCTCGCTGTCAGCTCGCCGAGCCGACATCGCTCTCCTCCTTGAGAAGGAGGTGATGAGGTGGCGGACCCTCCCTCAGACCCAGGGTTCGTGTCCAGGTACTTCCTGGTTCCGAAACGGATGGGGGGCTGGCACCCCATTCTCGACCTACACGACCTAAACAAGTTCCTAAGGTCTCGAACCTTCAGGATGGTCACTCTGGCTCAGATAATACCATCCTTGGAACACGGTGTGTGGTTCTGCTCTCTGGACCTGCAGGACGCATTCTTTCACGTCCCTATCCGTCCGTCACATCAGAGGTTCCCGGCTTTCGAGGAGGGATCACTTTCGAGTTCAAGCCATGCCCTTCGGCTTATCTCCAGCTCCCAGGGTCTTCACCAAATGCATGGCAGTGGTGACAGCATTCCTGCAGCGCCGAGGGGTCTGGGTTTACCCTTACCTGGACGATTGGCTGATAGCAGCCCCCTCCAGACAGGAGGTGGAGCGGTCCAGAGATCTGGCCCTCCAGGTTTGCTCTCAGGTCGGCCTCCTCATCAATGAGGCCAAGTTGGAACTCGAGCCGAAGCAGGTGATTCTTTTTATTGGGGCAGAGCTCGACTCTCTTCGAGCCAGGGCACGGCTCCCGGCGGACAGGGCCGAGGTTCTTTCCTCCTTTGCCCAGTCATTTCTGGTTGGGCAATTGCGCCCTGCCCGGGACTTCCTGCGCCTCCTGGGTCTCATGGCAGCCTGTACCAGCGTGGTCTGTTGGGCCCGCTGGAACATGCGCCCCCTTTGGTGGGGGCTGGCCCAATGCTGCGATCCATTGGACCAGCTAGTGACGGTGACCCAGGGGATGTGGAACGCTGTCCAGTGGTGGACCGTTCTAGTTCATCTGCAAGAGGGCATCCCGTTTGTCCGCCCCGAGCCGACGGTCTCTCTATCGACCGATGCCTCTCTGATGGGTTGGGGTGCCCATCTGGGGGAAAACCGAGCGCACGGCCTCTGGTCCCCTCGGGAGTCCCGATGCCAAATCAACCTGCTGGAGCTCCGAGCAGTCCGCCTAGCTCTCACCGCCTTTGCTCCGTTTCTTCGGGGTCAAGTGGTCCGGGTCCAGACGGACAATACCACAACCATATACTATCTAAACCGCCAGGGCGGGACACGCTCCATGCTTCTATGCAAGGAAGCTCTCCGCATCTGGTCACTCGTGCGCAGCCTGGAGGCGGATCTCCTAGCCATTCATGTGGCAGGAGCCTCCAACACCCTGGCCGATGCCCTAAGCCGGATAGGGGCTGCGTCCCATGAGTGGTCTCTCCTGCCGGAGGTAGTACAAGATGTATTCTCCCATTGGGGAACACCTCAGGTGGACCTGTTTGCCTCCAGGGAGAATGCGAAGCTGAGGCTGTTCCATGCCCGCCCCCCCTCAGCAAGGTTTGCTGCAGGTGGATGCCTTCTCGAGGCCGTGGACCCCGGGCCTCTTCTACGCCTTTCCCCAGTTCCCCTTGATGCACAAGGTGCTGCTCAAAGCAAGAAGGGACAAGGCGCAGGTGATTCTGATAGCCCCAGACTGGCCCCGCCAGTACTGGTACCCAGATCTCCTCAGCCTCAGCTCCAGGCTCCCGAGGCAGCTTCCAGCTCACCTGGACCTGCTCTCAGTCAATCAGGGGAAGGTATTCCATCCGGACCTTCAATCCCTGCACCTGACGGCCTGGTTCCTGGAGCTGCTAGAGTTCCAGGCCTTGGGTCTTTCCGACGAGGTCCTCAATGTAGTTGAGGTGTCCCTTGAGTCGACCAGAAAATGCTACGCCTTCAAGCGGAAAAGATTTTCCATTTGGTGCCAGGGCAAGGCCTGGACCCTTCCTCCTGTTCCTTGGCGAGCATATTGGACTACCTTTGGTCCCTTTCTCAGCAAGGGCTTAGGTCGACGATCCTTAAGGTGCACCTGGCAGCCATCTCTGCTTACCGGGCGCGGGCCGGGAAGCAGTCAGTGGCGCAGGAGAAGGTGGTCTGGCGCTTTTTCAAAGGCCTTGATCACATTTCCCCTCCGGTGCGAGAACCTCCACCTCCGTGGGATCTACTGCTGGTACTGGCAAAGCTCTTGGGTAAGCCATTCGAACCAATGCACAGGTGTGAACTCTCTCACCTATCGTGGAAGACCGCCTTCTTGGTGGCTATCACGTCAGCCAGAAGGATGGGAGAGCTCCAGGTGCTCTGCATCGAGTCTCCTTACCTGGTCTTCCACAGGGACAAGGTTGTCCTGCGCCCCCACCTGAAATTCCTTCCGAAGGTGGTGTCGGAGTTTCACCTTAACCAGGTGTTGACTCTGCCAGTGTTCTACCCCAGTCACACCTCGGAGGTCGAATATAGGCTCCATACTCTGGACCCTAAAGGCGCTAGCTTACTATAAGGAGCGCACGGCTGAAATTCGGGGAGAGGTTCGTCAGCTGTTTGTCACATACGCTGAAGCTGCACCTGGCAGACCTGCAGCCAAGTGGACGATAGGCAGGTGGGTCACCTCCTGCATAGATCTCTGCTATAAGTTGGCGGGCATGGAGCCTCCCAGAGGGATAAGAGCTCATTCTACCCGCCATACTGCTGCATCAGTGACTGCTTCCAGGGACGTCCCTATCCAGGAAATCTGCAGGGCTGCTACCTGGAAGTCAGCGCACACCTTCATCACCCATTACCACATCGACCTTGAGTCATGCCGGGATGCTGGTTTTGGGGCCTTGGTTCTCCAGTCTCTATTCCCTAAGTAGGGGGTGTGCGCCTTGCCTCCCTTCTCCCGGAGAACTGCTAGAAGTCTGCCAGACAGTGTGGATGAACAACATATCCATGTCCTAGAAATACAGGTTACTCACCTGTAGCAGGAGTTCTAGGAATGGTATATATTGTTCATCCTCATTCCCCACCTCTCCGGCTGACACACAACCTGAGCTTCCAGCGGGCCAGATCTGGCGCATGAGGGCCGAGAGTTTTACCACCCGGGTGGGTGGGAGGAGCCAGCTTGAAGACCTTGCGGCAAGGATACCTGCCAGACAATGTGGATGAACAACATATACCATTCCTAGAACTCCTGTTACAGGTGAGTAACCTGTATTTATTCATTGTAGTCATGACCTAAAAGGGGGACTTAAAATTGAGCCAGCTGAGGCAGCAAGCGTACTGAAAAACTGGGCGGAGGTGGGCATCGCCAGACATATAGAGGGAAGTAAGGTCACAGTGACCAGCTCCTCAGACCCGACGTCGGATAAATCAGGGGATTTCAGGGCTTACAACCCACCCCACCTGATACTTCCCCTACCAAGGTAGGGGAACATGTGCCAGTCGAGTGGCACCACCCAGACAGTTATTACTAGCTGTCTGATCTTGGAGAGCTAGAGCAGGGCAGTTGACCAGGTTGCTGTGTGCTGGAACTTTCTCCAATTACTTTAACTCGTTGATAAAGCCAGTAGTGTCATTTAGTTCATGCTAAATTGATGTTCAAGAGAAACCTTATCTTACAGGTTGGAGTTTGGAAGTTTGATATGTTTCTGAAGTTAATGTTATATGGGTACAATTACAGGGGAAGAATGAACAGTAGGCGAGGGTAGAGCAATTCTTTAGTTATCAGAGGTTATGTCCGATACAACAATAATGGTTGCCACTAGTACAAGGGTCTTATCTTACAATATTAATGGAATCAATAGCCCAGTCAAGAGGAAGCAAATTCTGATATTTATAAAGGAACAGAGGTGCAACATCAATTTCCTTCAGGAGACCCATCTTTCCCCGGGTGAAAAAACTCAAATCAAGGACATAGCTCGCTCCGTGGTGCCGCGAGAAGCGGGTTCGCTCGGCACGCTGACGACCCGGGTTCGCGCCTCGAGCCCAGGTACCAGGAGCGGAGACCGGCAAGGAAGGGGTTCTATAAACGCCCATTGGACGCCTCCCGGGTGGGGTGGATTGCCTGGGACCTGTGGGCGGATTGGTGGTGAGCTTGGGATCGGTGCCTCAACACGCCCACGGCACGCCCCGCCCCAGGAATACCATGCATGCTTACACAAGGCCGAAAACTGCAGTAAGCGGGGCACAGAAAACGGAAATTACACCATTCCCGACCGGATGATGAGCACCTCGCCCCTACACTCAAAGCCCCAGATCCAGCCCCGCAGCACCTGGGATGCAGTCGTCAGAAGGGCCATCCCCCGGAAGAGAGGGACCCCTCTCGGTATAGGGATGCCGGGCTACCCAAGGTAGGCTGCAATTGGGGCTGGGAGTAGGAGGTCGGAGGGAGGCAGGAAGGCACTGGTGCTCCGAAGTAGTGGCCAGTCAGGGTGTGTAGGAGGTGCATAAAAAAAAAAAAAAAAAAATTTGAGGACATACCCAAGATTGTACAGGGCCTCACTTGAGAGGGTCAGGAAGAGGGGTTTGGCTATACTACTGTTGGCCAGCTTCCCGTTTGAAGAGGAGGAGATGCTGGTGGATCAGGGAGCTCGCTATATCAAGGTTGTAGGGAGGGTCCAGGATTCCCAGATTATCCTTCCCAACATATATGCCCCACCGGGATCTCCTTTCACCTTTTATTCAGACCTAGTTAAGCTGCTGGCAGAGAGAGCTAAGGGGATGGCGCTTGCTGGGGGTGACTGGAATCTTGTTTTAAATAGGGCCTTGGACTCCACCTCACGAATCCCCTCTCCCAGAAATAGTACAGCCAAAACCTTCAATAGGTTACTAGAAGTTATGGGGATGGCAGATGTGTGGAGGGCAAAATATCCACAAACAAAGGAATATACGTGCTTTTCGCCCAGGTTTAAAACGTATTCAAGAATAGATGTTTTTTGCTTATACGAAAGATCTAGCATCAGTAGGATCCACGTGGGTGGCACTGTGATGCACTTGGATCATCAGCCCGTTTTTCTCGAGGTTGACCTGAAACTTCCAACTAAGAAAACACACTTGCACGAGGAAGAACATGACACATTGAAATGCTTGGCATTCTTGCAGATAGTGATATCTACCTTTCAAAAGAGTAAATGGAAAGGTACAGTAATATTGGTTCCCAGGTATACCCCTTTTCAAACTAAGGTGAGATATGCAGACCCAAAGGGCAAATTGGCTGTACTAACAGGGGACTGCTTAAGGACACCCATTACACTGGCGAATCTCTATTTTCCACTAGAGACAAAAGCTTCTATTGTACGGATGTTATTTCATAAAATTGCTGAGCTCCAATATGATTTTTTTTCATGAATGTGCACTGTAACATGATTTATGAGGCCAGGGACTCCACCAACCCTAGACCCCCTAAGGGGTCAAGTGTCCAAAAGCTGGCAACATTTTTCTGAGAGATGTGGGTTGGGTGGATGCCTGGCACCATGTGCACCCTAGAGTTACTCTGCCCCCATCAGATTTACACGCATGTTGTCTTATGTTTCGAAAGAGCATGCTCATCTTCTATTAGAATGTGAAATATTGCCTCTAGTACTTTCAGATCAATATCCACTCTAACTGACTTTAAAGTGTGACCGTTCCTGAGGAGATACTCTTTGGAGGTTTAATCATTTATCATCAAACGTACCTACCTTCAAAGAAATGGCATCAGAGTGTAATACTCAAATTTTGATAGAAAATAACCAGGGGGGCGTGATGGTGGGGATCTTAAGGGATACCTTAAAAACAGTCCTTGCTGAGTCATCATTAAATTTGAAGTACTTCATAAGAAAATCAGGAATGCGCTATTGGACTCCCTGAAGCTGCAGCTAAAAGAACTGGAGGAACAACACGCTGGAGGGGGACCTTGCTGCAGCACCTTTATTATCTTCTATGAGACTAGAATACTAGATATTCTTGCTGATAAAACTGACATGGCCTTCCGTTAACTAAAACAGAGGTATTATGAAGCGGGATCCCGGGCAGCAAAAACATTGGCATATAGCATTCATAAAACACAGGGGCAAAGTGTGGTCACCCAGATTAAGTCTCCAGTCACAGGTCGTCCGCTTACTCACCCATGTCAGATTTTGGATGCCTGATTAGAAAGTAGTTACCATAAGCTATATCAGACATATCATCCAATGGAGGCGCAGGCAATAAAAGCATTTCTTGACCCCTAAATTTACCTAGGCTCCAACTAGCCCATATTGATTTAACTGCCCTGCTTAGACAGGAGGAAATATGACTTGCAATGAAAAAATCTTAAAAATGAAAAGTCCAGTCCCCAATAGGTATATGGGGTAATATTTTAAGACCTTCCAAGATCATCTTGTCTCCCCCATTGTTGAGAACATATGAGACATTTTAACTGGTGAGAGACTCCCATGCACATGGTACACGGCAACTATCTCAGCAGTTCCCAAACCGAAAAAGACCTGTTTGGCGGTGCTTCATTCAGGCCCATTTCAGTCCTGAATGTCAGTTTACAAGGTCAGTGTCAGTGGCTCAGTAGGTAGCGCATTCGCCTCTGAGGCTGGGAGATCAGAGGGCTGTGGGTTCAGTTCCCACATCTGGCACTTGGGTTAATATCCCAGTACTGACACTGTAGTGCAGCATGAGAGGGGTGCTGCACTTCTGAGGTGCCGCCTTTTGGATGAGACGTTA
The DNA here is from genome assembly GCA_016271365.2 of Neoceratodus forsteri. Lineage (NCBI taxonomy): Eukaryota > Metazoa > Chordata > Ceratodontiformes > Ceratodontidae > Neoceratodus > Neoceratodus forsteri. The sequence continues at coordinate 769,056,651 of CM057451.1, forward strand.
AACAGAGGTCCCATCTGCCTGGACTGGTGGTAGCTCAGGTGGATGTTAAAGATCCCATGGCACTTATAGAAAAGAGTAGGGAAATTTCACCGGTGTCCTGGCCAAATTTCCCTCATTCAGTAAAAATACCAACAGCAGCTTAATCTGATCAAGGTCAGTTGGCATTCATCTGTATCCCCCTCCCCCCAGGTCGTGCCTGAAAATAGGCAGGATTTGTCTAGTGCACTTACCCAGTCAACAAAAACTAAATAAATAAAAAAATAAATGAAAGTTATTCACACCCATTTTGTCCAAATGTTTTGATAAAATCCTCCTGGACATCATAGATTGAGACCAAACTGGATTTGAGGCCTCTAGGCAAAGCCAGGACAGTATTTAAACTCAGCGCATTCTTCACCACTCCACCTGGCTGAACCTTCCATTTCTTCTCCTAAGTTTAGATGCAGATAAGGTATTTGACAGGAGTGGCATGGTTCTTCCTCAGTGCAGTGCTAGGAAAGATAGGATCTCCTCCACAGTTTGGGAAATTAGTGCATAATTTGTAGAACACTTCCTAGCACTTATGTTAAGGTGAATGGCCACATATCACCGGTTTTCTGCTTATATAGGGGCATAAGGCAGGGCTGCTAGCCGTCCACCCTTCTGTTTGTGATATACTGGGAACTACTTGCTCAGTTCCCTCCCACCTCAAATCCGGCACTCGTCCTCCGCCTACTCCCATCAACTCTGCCCTCAAAATTTACCTTGCACCTAGCTGCTCCTGCCATGTTCCTATCTAATTCCCTCTTCTAAGCCCTGGGCAAACCCTACCTCTCTATCCTCACCTTCACTTACCACCCCAAGGGGCTCGTATCTCTCATCTACTACCTTCCTCCACCATCCTAAAGGGGTCTCTCTGGTACACTGCATTATCCCCTTCTCTCTGGTCCCACCAGTCCCATTGCAGGGTTCCTCGCACCCTGAGGGGGTCTCCAGGGACATGACCCTTTCCTCTCTCCCCACCTCACCCCCTCCCCTTTCCCTTCACATAAGCATTTGTTTACTTATTAACCTGGCACTTATTATTGTCCACTCTTTCTACATGTTATGTTCAACACTGTTGTAACACTTTTTGTAACACCTGCCTTACAACTGTATGCTAGTGTTGATCTTGTAAATTGAATGTTTAATGTCTCATTCCTGTTGTACCCCTTTCCCCCAGGTTGCACCAGGAGATGAGCAACTTGTTGCTCAGTGTGCCTTCCTGGTGAAACATGTCAGTCAATAAATAAAACAAGTCATCATCCAGGGTGTGGAGGTGGGGGGCAGATAGCAAATGTTGGCATTATATGCAGATGACCTGCTGATCTACCTGATGAATCCTGCTGTTTCTGCACACAATTGGCTATTAATTAAATATGAATAAAACAAAAGTTCTCCAGTTCAGCTGTATGCCTACTCAGAATATTAAACATCAGTTTAAAGAGCTAGTGGAGCCAAAACAGGCAGACAGGAAAGTAATACCAATTTTAAGAAGTCCATTTTAACTTTTTTTTTTTTTTTTTTCTGACGTGTTTTCCTTTTTCCTTTTGCTCATTAGGAAGTCTTCTATGTGATACTGTGCTGGATATGTGGAACAGCCCGTAGCCTGGCAACTAACATATCTATCTCTATCCTCCCAACTACATCAGCATTGTGATTTCACTGACAGTGACATCACAGGTGACTGACCTGGCAGCCACTGAGTGTCTGGCCCTAAACAGCAGTGATGCCACAGTCAGTGAGATCACAAAACTGATGATGTAGTGTGAGGCAATAGAGATAGATATGTCAGCTGTCAGCAGAGTGCTGTTCCACACGTCACACCTATTAACATCAGATAAACAGTCTTCCAATTAAACAAAGGGAAAAGAAAAAGCACCTCAGATATAAAAGGTAATGGATGATTGCTTTTAAAAACTAATTTTAGTTTTAGGCGGTACACTAGGTCTTCGAAGTTCAAGTTGGGATTGCCCTCTTTGAAGTATTTAGAGGTATACCTAACTGCTGACTGCTCCCAATTAATACCTTTGTATCACGTCCCACTGTCACACTAGATGGCAGTAGATATGACAACCTGGAATAACTTGCCTTTGACACTAATGCAGCAGACTGACACAGTGTGAGTTAATATTTTACCTAGAACATTGTGCCTTGCTCAAACACTTCCAGTCACCACTCCCACTTCCTATAAAATAGGGACTGGAATAAAGTCATTTCCAGATGCATTTGGAATGAGCAGAAACCCAGAGCGCGTTACTCTGTGCTTCAGCAGCCTACGAGCTCCGAGAGGTTGGCATTACCGAATCTCTCACTCTATCTCATAGTAGCACAGCTGTGAACCATATTGTACTGGCAATCATAGAAACATAAAAACATAGAATGTGATGACAGATGGGGACCGCTTGATCAATCTAGTCTGCCCTTTGATTCGAACCCCCCGCCTAGTTGGTAGCCTTCCCTAGGTTACCACATTGTCTGGCCCATGCCAGTTTAAACTCCCTGACCGTCTTTACCTCCACCACCCTCCTGGCGGCAGGCCATTCCAAGGCTTCACCACTCTCCATAAAGAAGAACTTCCTCATGTTGCTCCTGAACTTACACCCCTTCAGACGTATGTCATGACCTCTAGTCCGGGAACAATTGTTTATTTGGAAGAGACTCTGTGCCTGTACCTTGTTTATACCCTTTAGGTATTTGAAGGTTCCCATCATATCTCCCCATCCTTTCTTTGTTCCAGTGAATATAAGTCAAGTTGATTTAGTCTTGTTTCATAAGGCTCGTGATACAGACCATGCACCATCTTTGTCGCCCTCCTTATATGGTCTCCAAACGGTCCATGTTCTTCCTAAGGTGTGGTCTCCAGCACTGGACATAGTACTCCAGGTGAGGCCTCACCAGGGACCTGTACAGTGGCATTATCACCTCCCGTTTCCTACTTGAGATGCCTCTCCCTATGCAACCCAGGGTGCTGCTTGCCTTTTGTGCAGCCTTTTCGCTTTGCTTGCCTACCTTTAAGTTATCAGAGATGATAACCCTAAGATCACGCTCGTGTTTTTTTGCCACTGTCTGTTCCCCATTCAGATAGTATTTTTTCTCTGAGTTGCGTCTCCCTAGGTACATAACCTTATATTTTCTGGCGTTGAATCTCAACTGCCAGCTTTTCGACCATTTTTCCAGTTTCTTTAGGTTGGACTCCATCTTATGAGCCCCTTCAGGTGTGTCCACCCTATTGCAGAGCTTTGTGTCATCCACAGATAGGCACATCTTCCCATCTCGTCTGTCAGCTATATCGCTGATGAATACATTGAAAAGGATCAGTCCCAGTACTGAACCCTGCGGAACCCCACTTGTCACCTTTCTCTCTCTTGACAGTGTACCATTTGCCAGTACCCTCTGGGTCCTCCCGTCGACCCAGTTTACTATTTTTAGCCCAACGCCCATGTATTCCAGCTTGTTTATTAGCCTCCTGTGTGGAATGGAGTATAAGGCTTTGTTGAAGTCCAGATACACCACATCTAGCACTCCTCCCTGGTCCACAGTTTTTGTAACCCAGTCGAAGTATTCGATTAGGTTAGTCTGGCAGGACTTCCCTGCTGTGAAGCCGTGCTGCTTTGGGTCTAGTTGCCCACTTGCTTCTAAGAATGTTACTGTCCTCTCCTTAAGCAGGGATTCCATTAGCTTCTTCACCACTGAGGTGAGGCTGACTGGGCGGTAGTTTTCCCACCTCTTCCTTACTTCCACTTTTGTGCAGGGGCACCACTGTAGCCCTTTTCCAATCCCTAGGGACTTCACCGCTCTCCAGTGATTTGTCGAAGAGATCCACCAGTGGTGCAGCTAGTTCCTCACCCAGCTCTCTCAGTATTCTTGGGTGTATTTCTTCTGGCCCCATTGCTTTGTCAGACTGTGTTTCTTGAGTTCCTCCAGGACTCTTTCCTCTTTAAAAGGACTTGTGTCTACTGCCTCTAAGGAGTGCTCCTTTTTCTTGGTATTAGTCCCTTTTCCACGTCCTCCTGCATGAAAACCAAGCAGAAGTATTCGTTCAGTACCTTATGCTGACCTTCATTTGTTAATCTGATGATCCCCCCCTCCCCCTGCTCTTTCTTTTTTTCCCTTGTATACCAGTAGAAGGTTTTGTCGCCCTTCTGGACTCCCTTTCCTCAGTTTGAGCCTTCACAATCCTAACTGCCTTTCCTGCCTCTCTAAGTTTTTCTTAGTATACCTCCTTATCACAGTCCTTCATTGAATCCTTGTACCACCTGAAGGCTCTTTTCTTCTCCTTTATTTTGAGTGCCATCTCCTTGGAGAACCAGAGTGGAGTTTTTCCTTGGTTTTGCTAATTTGCGTGGTGCACTGCAATGTGACTAGGGTTATTGCTTCCTTCAATTTCATCCAGCATTTTTCCACTCCCCCCCTTCCGCCCCACCATCCAGGCTCTTCCTTAGGCATGTTTTCATTTTGTGGAAATCTGCTATTCTGAAGTTAGGGGCCTTCTGTTTGTAGTGAATGGTGGCCTCAGTCCTATTTACTGTGAACCATACAGTTCTATGGTCACTAGAACCCAGATAGCTTCCCACTTGCACATTCAAAACCCTGTTACCATTTGATAGTATGAGATCCAGGATCACTTCCGCTCTAATGGGTGTTTCCACCAGCTGACTTAGGTTTGCTCCTCTTAGGGCCACTAGGAACCCCCTACTTCTTTCCGATGAAGCTGTGTAGGAGCTCCAGTCTATATTCGTAAATTGAAGTCTCCTACTAGCAGCATCTCCCCCTTGCCGGCCATCATTTGGTTTCCAGAATTTCATTGTCCCTTTCCCCCTCTTGAGACGGGGGGTCTGTATATCATTCCCACCCGGATGGGGGCCTTGTTTCCAGTCCCCAGAGTAATCCACACTGGACTACACAGCCCAGTGGAAGACCATTAAGCTACAGGAAGATTTATTGCAGTTAACAAGAATGTTGCTAACCCATCCCGTACCTCTTTGAAATTATATATAACCCTCACTCCTTATACAGGTAACACTTTGAAGGCCTGGAGGGAAGCTTTAGATAAGGAAGGCCTACATTCTGCTTGCTTTCTGCCTTATGCCTTCCGCTACACAGCAGGTTTTATACCATATGTATCACTGGTGGGAAAGAATGGGCTTTTATCTAGTCCTTCATTTCCTCTCGGGTACGTCCTTGATCCTTTACAGAGTTACAAGCTTGGTATGCACTGCGTCATCAAGACAGATTTAGATATTTACAGGTCATGAATTACATAAAATCACACCCTTACTAATTGCCTGGAGAATTCTTTCATTTTAGCATTTATTGTTATAATTTAACAGGCATTAGAGGGAATGGTTTAGCTATCTAGACTGATCTCATATTTATATAATATGTTGGCTCAGCTAACTACTGAAAAAGTTAACTCGGAGGCAACAACATGGGAGAAGGATTTAACTATCGAATTTATTGAACAGAATTAGCAGAGACATATAGCAGATATACACGTGGTCACTTTCTCACACATCTAGACGGAATTTTCTTGGACGGTAACCCTCCAGTATTTTCGCACTCCAGCAGTTCAAGATCTTTCTTCGAGAGGGTTCTTGCAGTAGGTAATTACTTGTAGGACTGTGCCCCCTGGTGTCTGGACCACACAGAAACTTTTCCTAGCAGTGTCTGACGAGGGAGTGCACACCCAACGTCACAGCATGACACTGTATAGTGGGCAGTTCCCATGTCCGCCCTCCAGTTCTTTCCCGCTGTCAACCTGTGCATGTCAGACCTACTGAAGCTCGTCGCAGCAGTTAGAATGCCTAATTTCGGATGAGTATCCATTTTGTCTATTGCTTAATTTTCCTAATATTTGTGTATGTCGTCCACTTCATCTACAGAATCGCATAAAAATAAGTGCAATTTGTGCAGCACCCAACTACCGCATAAGGACCAGCATACCCTCTGCCTCTCCTGCTCAGGACCAGATCACAATGTCGAGGAGTGTGAGGCCTGCACCCAGTTCAACCAGGCCACACAGAAAAGACACCAACAGTCCCTCAAGCCCATCTCCTAAAACCAAAAAGGGCTTCAATGGAAAAGGAGCTAAAGAAGCTAAAAAGTGCCTCCTCCTCTCCGACTGACCCCCACAAGAAGAAGAAGAAGAGGGACAAGGAAAAACACCAGGAGCAGTCACCCCCCCAACGCAGCTTTCCATGGGCTGTTCGGCAGAAGGCGGCCCTCTTCCTCTGGGAAGATGAGCGTCGTGGCCAAGCCTGCGCTCCCACTAGAAGAGCAGGCATGGGCCAGCCCGCCGCCACTGGTTACGGTGACCATGGGTGCCTCGGATTCGTCACACTTAGGCCCATCACAACCTTGGGCTATTAAGTTGGCAGGCACGGCCTATAAGCCGCTCATTGGACCCTCCAGTGAGCGCCCGACCAGAGTTGGTAAGTTGGGGGTCAGTGTCTCAGACTACTGTGCGACCAAGGTCGCTAAGTCAGTCATCGGACCCTCGACAATTGCACAACCATTTTTCGGCCGTCAGACAATTTAGGAGGCTCTGACAATGCACAGCCAGACATCAGTTACGTTCCAGCTAGAGGGCAAGGGTCACCACGTGGTTCCCTTCATGTAGAGCCCCCTTCTCCTCCTCCGTCGGAGATTCCTCTGCTGTCCCCAGACCCGCAGGTCCTGACAGAAGGAGACCTTTCGTTAGGTATGTCTGATGACGGAACCTCCAAAGGACTAACAGTAGCTCCGCCACTCCTGACAGAGGTGCCAGATCCTACTTCTCCTTAGTGCCCATTGGGCCCTTTACTCCCATCATCAGGGCCACCAGCAGGCCACTCTCCAGGGGGCCCCCATTAGGTTTCCCACCTTTGGGGCCGACTATGGGACTTACACTTTTGGGCCTTTCACTGGTGTCCCCTCCGTTAGGGCTGCCGGAGGGCCTTCCTTCAGGCTATCCGCCTTTCAGGGCTGCTGTCTGGCTACTCTCCATCAGGGCCGCCCAGGACGTTATTACGAGCCTGCAAGATAAAGACACTGTCCTTTGATAAGTACATACCATATATCGCCCAAAACCTCAGCCAAAATGTTTCTTTCATCTGCAAAACAGATACCAGACGAAACCACAACAGGCACCTAGGCGTTAGTTCAAACGTAGGGCTCCCAGTACGACTGCCACCCCTCCAGCCAAGACTCGGAGAGCTTCAGAGGTGGTCCTCCCTAACCCCACCTCCTATTCCTGACTCGCTGACCGCCCTCCCTCCTCCCCTTCTATCGGAGGGACAGATGAGCGGAAGGTTCGCAAGGCATCTGGGAGTCCATCACAGTTGATGCCTGGGTACTTCAGTTAATAAAGCTTGGTCACACTCTCGAATTTTGCAAAAACCCTCCAAACAATCCTCCGGGTTTTTCCCGCTACCCAAGGGTGCACATTCCCCAGTTAAGGGAGGAAATCACAGCTCTTCTTCGAAAGGAGGCAATAGAGCCAGTGCTGGCAAACCAGATCGAGAAGGGATTCTACTCCCACTTCTTTCTGGTTCCAAAAAAGACTGGGGATCTGCATCCAATATTAGACCTCAGTACCCTAAACCTCTTCATAGAATACAAGAGGTTTCAGATGCTGACGCTGCAAAGCCTGCTGCCTCTCCTTTCCAGAGGACAATGGCTTTGTGTCCTGGACATGCATGATGTGTACCTGCACATTCAATATTCCGTCCACACCACAGATTCTTCAGGTTTTCTTTCCAAGGGGATCATTACCAGTTCAAAGCCCTCCCCTTTGGTCTGCCGTCCACATTCCGGGTTTTTACCAAGTGCCTTGGGGTGGTGGCAGGAGCCCTGAGGAGTCAGGGACACTACATCTTCCCCTGCCTCGACGATTGGCTCCTTGCAGCACTGTCGAGGGTGGGGTTGGAGGCTTCTCTGTCAGCTAACCTGCACCTTTTCGAGTGACTGGGTATTACTGTCAGCTACCCCAAATCTCAGCTCTCTCCTTCCCAGCACCTGCAATTTATTGGGGGCAGTTCTGGAGACAGTCTAGGTTATGGCCTTTCTCCCCCTGGACAGGGTAGAGACTCTGGAGACACTGGCCAAGCTGGTATCCTCCAACCGACACATTATGGCCAGGGCGGTCCTTCGCCTCCTTGGCCTCATGGCAGCGGCTATCCCCACGGTTTCCTTGGCCAGACTCCACATGTGTATCTCGCAGTGGACTTTCAGGTCTCGATGGGATCAGAGGGCAGACGACTTGGACAGCTGTGACCTAGTTTCTGGTCCGATGCAGAAAGATCTGCAGTGGTGGCAGAACACCGACAACCTGATTCCAGGAGTTCCTTTCCAGGCCCCTCCTTACTCCCAAATCCTGACCACAGATGCGTTGGGAACGGGATGGGGTGCCCATCTCGGAAATCACAGGGCCTTTGGTCACCTGTGGAACTATGCTTGCATATGAATGTGCTAGAAATGAGAGCAGTTCTATATGCTCTTCAGGCTTTTCAGCACATGCTTCAGCAGGATACACTGTTGATCCAGTCGGACAACGTGTGTAGTGTGGCACATCAGCAAACAGGGGGGCACCTGCTTGTATCCTCATTGCAGGGAAACAATGCGGGTCTGGAATTGGGCGGTTCTGCACAAGGTTAGTCTCCTGGCAGTCCATGTCCCAGGCATGCAGAACGTTCTCACAGACCATCTCCGCCACACCAGGGTAAGAGTGCACGAGTGGGAGCTAAAGCAAGAGGTAGTAGACCACATCTTAGACCTCTGGGGTTGTCCGGAAGTGGATCTGTTCACAGCCCCATCAAATGCAAAACTTCCCAAGTTTTGCTTGCTCAATCCCATGCATGGTGCTTTTTGGCAAGATGCGCTGTTGCTTTGTTGGACAGGGAGATTTCTGTATGCATTCCCTCTCATCCCAGTTTTACAGAGAGTGCTGATCAAGCTTTAAACAGAAGGAGCACGAATGATTTTGATAGCTCCACTTTGACCTTGACAAATTTGGTTTCCGCTGCTTCAACAGCTGGCAGGAGAACCTCGGTTCGTCTACCACTTTTTCACGATCTCCTGACCTAGGAGGGGGGGCACGCTGGTCCATCCGGGGCTGAAGTCCTTTCATGTTCATGCATGGCTCCTCAAGACATAGTCGTTTCCAGATTTGGGGTTTCCCCCTAGGGTAGCTCAGATTTTGGTAGAGGCCAGAAAGCCTTCTACCAGAACTACCTATACCATGAAGTGGAAACGTTTTTCCATTTGGGCCACCTCGAAGAGTTGGGATCCTTTTTCGTGTCCCATTCCTCAGGTCATGGAGTATCTTCTTCATCTATCTGAGCTGGGCTCGATCTATTCATCACTAAAGGTGCATCTAGCGGCCATTTCTGCCTACCATGTTTTATTAGAGGGCAAAACTCTGGCTCAGTTGGCGGTTTCAAAAACCTTCTTAAAAGGAATTCTGCATCTGAAACCCCCAGTGCGTAACCCTGCTCCACTGTGGGACCTTCATTTTCTTTTAGAGAAACTGACATTGCCTCCTTTCGAACAGGCAAGTACATGTGACATGCGCGTTTTGTCCTGGAAAGCACTCTATTTAGTTGCAGTTACTTCTGCTCAAAGAATTTCCAGTCTTCAGGCCCTGATGTGTAAGGAGCCTTATTTGATTTTTCACAGAGACCAGGTAGCTCTGCATACTAATCCTAAGTTTCTTCCAAAAGGTTGTTTCAGAGACTACCTTGAATCAGTCTCTTCAGCTACCTGTGTATTACCCTGAGCATACTAATCGGGGGAGGCCATTCTGCATACGTCGGACGTTCACAGAATTTTACGTTATTACACCAACAGGACAAAAGATGTCCGAAAGATGGATCAGCTTTTTGTTTCTTTCACACCAAAGAGAGAAGGTGTGGCAGTTTCTAAATAATGCTTTTTCAAATGGTTGGCTAGTTGCGTTCATTTTTGTTACCAGAAGAATGGTAAATTAACTTCCAGGGCAGGTTAAAGGGCATTCTACCAGGGGTATGGCTGCCTTGGCAGCTTGTTTCAGAAATGTATCTGCCAAGGAAGTTTGCGCAGCTGCTACTTGGAGTTCTGTCCACACTTTCACAAAACACTACAATTTGGACATCACCTCTGGGCAGGGCTGGTTTCGGACTGGCAGTCCCCCAGATACTCCTGTGCTATATATTTGGCTACCTACTAGCTTTTCAGTTCCAGCCTCCCATGTTTTGGTTAACTAGAACCTGCAGCTTATCCCATAGGTAGGGAAATGGGCAGACTGGGCGGGCCAGGTGGTCCTTCTCTGCCGTCAAAGTCTATGTTTCTATGTTTTCCTGTCCCTTGGACTCTTACTGATAGGGACTCAGTCCTACAAGTAATTACCTACTGCAAGAGCCCTCTCGAAGTAAGGTAGTACAGAACTTTCCATAATAGTAGATCTTCGAGAGAGGTTCTTGCAGTAGGTAACCTTTTTCCCACTCTCTTCCCTCTTTTAGTCTGTAGCTCTTTTTCCAGGAGCCTCTTCTTGGCTCCAGGAGCCTCTTTCCCATTCTCCTGTCATGCCTCTTGGAGGTCTCCGGCGGGAGAACTGGAGGGCGGACGTGGGGACCGCCCACTATATAATATCACACTGACATCTATCACGTGACGTCAGGTGGGCGGTCCCCCGTCAGACACTACTAGCAAACATTTCCGTGTTGTTCTGACACCAGGGGGCACAGTCCTACAAGTAATTACCTACTGCAAGAGCCCTTCTCGAAGATCTACTGTTATGTGAAGTTCTTACATAACTGTACTTTAAATATCTACCAGGGAGGGGCGGCATCTTGCTAGAAGAATTGTGGTTGTCTGAAAGCAACGCACAGGCATGTATTCCGTGCTTGTCTGGTATTACAACCTTTTCTGAAGGCACTGGAGATGGAGCTCAGTGAGATTTTTAATGTACAGGTCACCTTAACTAGAAATATGTTCCTATTTTGCATCCTGCCAAGGGGTCTGCAATCCCCATCTTGAAAACTATTGCATATCTGCCTTGTAACAACCAAGAAAGCTAGCAGTAAAAACTGGCTGATGGCTATAATCCCACCTATCCAGCTGTGGCAGAATTTGATAAATGGTATCTATAGGATGGAAAAAAAATAAGGTATACCATCAAGATCGTACTGGGATTGTATCGCTATGAAAATCACCCCAACAGAATAGCATGACTGAAAACCAAGTAGGGAAATGGGCAGACTAGGTGGGCTATATGGTCCTTATCTGCCAACAGATTCTGTGTTTCTAAAACAGCTACATGTACAATAACAGCATGGATAATATAGCGCTGCTGTACATGTACCTGTTGTTACTCACACTCTGTAGTTTAAGTCTGTGACTGTGTGTTGCCTAATTGTGCTGGCAGTGTGCGTAGAGGTTAGACTCCAGCATTCTCAGGTTAACCCCTTGAGTTCCAAATAGCTTTGCAATCATTTCAACAGTATAACTATATACATTTTTAAACAAAGGGATCTCGGTATCTGTTACATTTCCACAAAATGATTCACATACATTTTTATACCAGCAGATACGCAAGGGGGAGAAAGACGGACAGAAACAGCAAGTGAAGGCAGAGAGCTATCGAGAGACGGAGACTTGCGAGACCATCTGAGTGATCAGTTCCTAGGTCTCACAGGAAAAGTTGGTTGTGCAACCAGACAGAGAAGAGACAGAAAAGGAGAGGATAGAACAGATCCTTGCATTTAAACTTTCTGCATAATAAATGGGACGGCCTTATTCAAAAAAAGAAATGTGGCAGGGCCTTATTCTACCCTGTCACATGCAGAGAGAAAATTTACAAAGAAGATGCACACATGGTTCATGTGCGTTTCTTGGGCCTTTCTCACAACGTGAGGACTTTAGATTTGCCAGAGCCTCCTTATTTGATTTATCACAAAGGCAGATTCTCTTTGCGTACAAATCTGTAGTTTCTGTTGAATGTGGTATCTAAATTTACACTGAATCAAATGATACACTTTCCTGTTTATTATCCTGAGCATGCCAGTCAGGGTGAGGCACTGCTTCATACTTTAGATGTACATAGGATATTCAGATACTATGTGAATCGCACCAAGGACAGTAGAAAGTCCTCTCGGCTTTTTGTTTCATTCACCTCTGGGAGAGAGGGTGATCCTGTGTCTAAACAGTGCCTGTCCAAATGACTGGCACATTGTAGTACGTTCTGTTATAGGAAGTGTAGTAGGGAATTTCCTGGTGTGGTTCGTGGTCATTCCAGGGGAATTACCACTTTTAGGGACGTGGATGTGGTACACGATCCACACTTTGGCAGTCTTCCTTTCCCTTTAAATTCTGACGGAATATCTTCAGGCTAAGCTCCTCCCACCCACCTAAATGGTATCCTTCTCAGTTCTGCCCCGTGACTTCAGATCTTCCTTTCCACTGAAAGAGTCAGGTATCCTCCTTCACAGCTCCTGTGTGCAGTGTAGGCCCATTTTTCCCTAGTCTGTCTTTAGGTGCCTTTTTGTTGCTTCATTTACTGTATGGAGCACAGTGACCCATTACCTGGTCCCGGGTACAAGTAGTGCGCGGCTTGTCCCTGGCTCATGTTGTGCCTTGACCCTCATGCCTCATGTGTTTCTTGCCTCGGGCTCAGCATGATCCGCAGGCTTGCTACCTATGCCTGTCCCTGCAGCTCTCACCGTTGGAGGACTCTTTCGCCCACCTTTTTTTGAGCCACCTGGTTGCATGGGACCAGCCAGTCCAGTACATGGATGCTCGTAAAGCTGTTTCGGTGGCAGTGGGCTCAGAGTTGCGACGTGCCACGTTAGAAGTGATGGTGGCCCGGGTCTCTGCTGGAGCTGCTTTGGTTCCCACGTTGCTCCCAGGGATATTGGGAGTTTCACATCCTGGAGTTTCTAGGGACTTGTGTTGGTCCCTTCCTACCCCTGGGGAGGGCTCTTCCCGGGGATCCATTCTATCCATGTACTTGTCTTCTACATGGTTCCATAATGGGTTGTGGGACTGGGAGTGGGCTTTTTCCTCCCTCCCCCATTACTCTGAGCCTGACTCGATGGCTTTCAAGCCATCTGCTTTGGCCAACCCTCCTGGAGTTTCTACCCCAGCTGCAGGCCCCTCAGTGTCCCTGTCCAGGCTTGTTGGCTGTGACGCAGGGTCGTCTACTTGGCTGAGTTTCCCGGCCTGCGCCAGCCATCTTGGCTGTCTCCTTTGGGGCTTTTCCCCTTAGGGGATCCCCTGGGCTCAGGTCAGTGCTTCCTAAACAGTTTTCTCCCCGCGTCTCCTCCTGACGACCCTTCTGTCATTGTTTGAGGCCATGGTCGAGGGCTCAGTCTTATTTGGGTTGGAGATTTCGGGCACTTTGGTGTGCCTGCTGTCGGCTGTCTCCTCGAAAGTACTATCTTCGCTCCTCCATCTTCACGTCTTCGGGCGAAGGTAGTCTGTGACGCAGCTTGCAGCATTGTTGGGAGGCACTGATGTGGCCCATGGCTCTTAAGCCACAGTTGTGCTGCTTCATAGGGGTCAGCGCACCCACACCATACTGGCTTTTCCCTGGATGTGCCGACTTCTCTTGACATCCAGTTGGAGTCCCCTCCTCGCCTGGCCATCACTTTTGCTCTGTCCCAGGCTGCCGACTGCATCCAGCCTCCCCGACTGATTGTTCGTAGAGACTTCTGTCTGGTTGAGCCTTGAATGATCCTCCTGTGCCTGGGTCACTGGCGGTGTTGATGGAGACACAAGTTCTGGGTCCTCCTCCATGTTTCTTCTTGGGTTCTGGGCTTGCTTGGGATTCCATCGACAGGTGGCTTCCTCAGGGGTGGGAGCCATTGTTGGTTCCACTTAGGAGCCTTGGCAGGGTCCAACCTCTTGCCCTGTGTATCGGGCCTTGTAGTCTGCAACTCTGCGGCACCTGCTGGGCCCTTTCCCAGGCCATCCCTTGGCCAACAGACCGGGGGGCAGGTTCTGTTTTTCAGCTGATGGGCTCTGTCGGGTGATGCCTCTTCACTACTGCAGAGTGGAGGGACCGAGCGGCATCACTGGTTTCTGCCACCCTCTCCCTCGTTCTGCTGTGGGCATGCTTCACCGTCCTGCTGACCTTCTTACCCATGTCCCGTGGGTCACTTGACCGGGTACTCCTGTGCCTCCCTGTGGTTGGCAATTCAGATAGTCTGGGTTCATGTTGGTTAGGTTGCCAAGCTACTGCTTTGACCAACCTCATGTGTCAGCAACCCGAGCAGCTGGCCCTTGGCCGCTGCATCCCTGGGTGGTGTGGGGCCCAATTGGGGATTTCCACCCTTCCGGCTCCTTCTCCATGTTCATTGGTGGTGGATTCGTTTTGGGGAGTGGCTGGTCCTTTCGTTAACATGGTTTTATGGTAGGCCACCCTGGCTTTTGTTACGGTCTCTCAGACAAAACCAGTGAGCCGGGCACGTACCCTGCTGTTTTGGGCAGTCCTCGACCAACAGTTCCAGCTGCCACAGCTTTTCTTGGGGCCCTCCCAGCTCTGGCACCCTGTGCCTTGGCCCTCCACCTTAGCCCTCCAAAAAACCCAGGGGTTGAGGCCAAGGTCTTCCCCCAGCCTACTTAATGATGGGTCACGGGTGTCTCCCTCCTGCCCATGTTTCATGCTTTGGTCCCCACAGTGGTCGGCTTCGCCCTCTCAGGCACATCTGTTTAAGCCTTCCATTAGCTGCCTGGGCACTCGGCGTGCTGGGCTGCGGTCTGCCTCCAGACTTTGCGGCTCTGCCGCCCTACCAGTCTATGCCCCTTGGGGGCATGGGCATCTCCGGCCCTGCTGTTGGCCCTCTGGGTGACATTGCTCAGCTTCTTCAGCTGACACTGTGGCTATGTCTTGGACATGCTGTCTGGTTTGGGCTTCGTTTCCAGATACTTCTGGTTTCTATTTTTTTTTTTTATTTAGTTGTTTAACCAGGTATGGCACACTAAGCTGAAAGCTTTTTTACAGGAGCGACCTGGGAGCACAAGGAGGTTAAGTGACTTGCTCAGGGTCACACAATATGCAAGTGGAAGCTGTGGGATTCAAACCCAGGTCTAGTCTGCTGGATGTCCCCAGATTTGCAGCTCAGAGCCTTAGACCACTGCGCTATACTGCCTGGTTCCCTCTGTCCCTGGAGCAGGGCATGTGGCTCTGCTCTCTGGACCTCTGGAATATCCCAATTTGTCTGTCCTGCTGGCAGGTCCTTCGGTTCCACACCAATGGGATACCTTTGAGTTCCAAGTGATGCCCTTTGGCCTCTCCTGTGCCCACAGGGTCTTTGTTGAGTGCCTGGCAGTGGTGGTCACATTCCTGTGGTGCAAAGGGGTCCGGGTGTACCTCTTCCTGGATGGCTGGCTGTTCACCAGTTCCTCTTGGGTGGACGTGGAGTGGTCCAAAGATCTGGCCCTCTACACTTGCTCGGCCTTGGGCCTTCTAGTCCTCCCGCCCCAGTTGGAACTCTGCTCCTTGCCGGTGGCCTGCTTCTTCAGGCAACTTCCCTTGGGCTATAGCCTGACTTCTGGAGATCTGGGTGATGGATCTTCCTTCTTTGCCTGATCGTTTCTGGTTGGGCACTTGTGCCCTGCTAGGATTTTTTTGACGACTGCTGGGGTACTTGGCTTCCTGCACTAGTGTGGCCTGGTGAGCCTGCTGGCGGTTGTAGCCCCTGAAGTGGAGACTGGCCCACCAGTGATCTCTGTGCCTTGGGCCCCTGGACCAGCCCTTCCTGGTGGTGCAGATAGTATGGGATGTCATCTGGGGGTGGCTCCTTCTGGAATATCTGCAGTGGGATGTCCTTGTTCGGCCTCCTAGGGCTGACTATCACTGGATGGCAACTGCATCTCTGGTGGGATGAGGTGTACACCTGGGAACCTTTGTGGGCCCCCCTCCCTGGGGTTTCTTCCCAACATCCACAGGTTGGAGCGCTGTGTAGTGTGTCTGACTCTGTCAGCCTTGCTCCATCTGTGGGCCCAGTGTGAGTCCAGATGAATGCTCCGTGGCCCTATACTACCTTCCCAGCCTCCCGCCCCCATTGTCAGCAGAGGCCCCTCTGCACCTGGACCCTCATGCACAGCCTGACCACCACTCTCCTGTCAGTCCCTGGGGCCGGTACCTCCATCCAGCTTGCGGATACCCTTGGCCACCTAGCGAGGCATCTCAAGAGTGGTTTCTTCCCTAGGTGGTGGTAAATCACCTGTTCTCCCAGTGGTGCCCCCTCCTGGTCTACCCGTTTGCCTCCTGTAAGAACACATAACTGGCACTGTTTTGTGTCCATTCCACACAGTGGCTGATCACTGTTGGGGGATGCCTTCATGAGGCCCTCGTTTCCGAGCCTCCTGTATGCTTTCTGTCCCATCCCCCTGCTCCACAAGGCATTGGTCAGGGTGTGGAGGAACAAAGCACGGAGGTTCCTGGTGGTCTGGACTGGCTGTGCCAGTTCTGGTGCCAACTCTCCTCAGCCGCAACAACAGCAGCAGCCCACTGTGTCACTTGTATCTGTGCCCGGATCTGCTCTTTCGTCTTCATGGTACAGTCTGGTAGGTCCTCTGGTCCCTGCACCTGACTGTGTGGTTCTTGAGTGGCTAGAATTCCAGGCATTGGGACCTTCATGGTGTAAGGGCTTCCCAGAAGGAGTTGTCTCACCAGCACTATGCCTTCCGGTGGAGGTGATTTTCCCTTTGGGACTGGGGCGGGGACCCCCCCTCCCCCGCAGCTAGCATCCTGGCTTCTTGTAGCTCTTCTCTCTGTTTGGCCTGAGGACGATGACCCTCCAGGTGCTCCTGGGCGTATGGGGCATAGGCTGATATGCTGATGGTAGTGTAGGACAGAGGTGGTTGGGTGCTTCTTTATGGGCCTGGTACACCTGTCCTTGCTGGTGTGGAAACCACTGCCACCTTGGGACTTATGGCTGGTACTGGCACTGCTCGCGGGCAAGCCAGTTGAACCAGTGCCCAGGTGTGCGAGGCCACATCTGTCGTGGAAGACCACCTTCTTGGTGGCTACTTTCTCCACCAAAGGGATCAGAGGGCTTTAGGTGCTCTCTCTGGAGTCTCCATTCTTGGTTTTCCACAGACACACATTGTCCTCTGCCCCCCCTCCTGCAATTCCTTCCGAGGGTTGTTCGTAGTCACCTTCTGCAGGTGGTATTTATCTTGATGTGCTTCACTGCTTCACCTTGGAGGCCGAGCCCAGGCTCCACATGCTGATCTTGTGACATGCGCTCATTCTTTCATGGAGCGTGCGGCTGGAGCACCAGAGAAGGGTTCACCAGTTCCTTTGTCTCTAATGCTGGAGCTGCACCTGGCATACTGGCAGCTAGGTGGACAGTTGGCAGATGTTTGTATCCTGCCTCGTCCTGTACTTAGGTTGACTGGTAGGGAGCCTCCTATGGGGCTACAGGCTCATTTCACCAGACATACTGCTGCCTAGGTGGCTGCCTCCAGGGATGTCTCTTTCCAGGAAATCTGTAGGGCAGTTCCTTGGCGGTCAGCGCACACCTTCATCTCCCACTACCGCATTGACCTTGAGTCATGCCGGGATGTCAGTTTTGGGGCCTCAGTTCTCCACATCTTCTTCTTCAGTTGGGGTGTGCACCTTGCTCCCTCCTCCCGGAGAACTGCTTGGAGTCTGCCAAAGCGTGGATCATGCACTATATCCACATCCCTAGAAATGAGGGTTATTCACCTGTAACCATAGTACTAGGAGTAGTATATGGTGCACATCCACACAACCCACTCGACCTCACCTGGCAAGTGGTACGTGGATGTCGCTTCCAGCATGCAAGATCTGAAGTCACAGGACGGAGCCGAGGAGGATACCACCCAGGTGGGTGGGAGGAGCTTAGCTTGAAGACATTCTGGCAGAATTTAAAAGGAAAAGAAGACTGCCAAACTGTTGATGTGCACCATATACCACTCGTAGAACTACGATTACAGGTGAGTAACCCTCACTTCTGTTGCTTGTTTAAGAACTTTTTCTGCAGCTGATATTTTGTGCTGCAGCCACATGGAGCAGTGTCTACACTTTCACTAAACATTACTATCTGGACATAGTCTCTCATAGATGCGCTGGTGTTGGACTTGCTGTACTGCAAAGCCTGCTGTTCTTAACATCTGTCAGACTGTAACCACCTCCCAGTTGGTGTTTGGGACTGCTGGGGAATTATTCCAAAGGTTTAGACTAATGGAGGACATATCCTTGAAGAAGATAGAACAGTTACATACTTGCCGTAACAGTAGATCTTCGAGAAAATCTCCTCCAGTAGTCCAGGCCATCTCTCCTTCCACCCCCACTTCTGCTTCAGGGAGGGTAACAACATATACTGTGCAGCTGGACCTAATATATGTATTATATATGCAGCCTATGCCTCACCTCATATTTCTGGGGCTGGTCTTAACTCCTGGTTCCCCAAGTTTGGAGTTCCTCTGCGTTTTATCTCTAGCATGGAACTGAGGAGTGATGGGGCCACCCACGTTTATATAGACACTGATGCATGACTTTGTTGGGGCCCCCAGCTATCAAATGTTTCCATGTGGTCCTAGTGCCTGACAGCTATAGTTCCAAAGGTGTAGACTCATGGAGGAGATTCTCTCAAAGATCTACTGTTACTGTAAGTACGTAACTTCTTTTTCTGTACATCCATACTAACTTACTGTATACCATTAACAGACTTGAAGCAGCATTTGTTCTTGTACTGTTCTGTGTATTACGGATGAAAATCTCAAACAAGTTACAAAAAAAAAAATAACATTACTAAACATTTTATAAGTGAAGTAAGCCAAGTCCATCAGAAGGATTATGTTATGTAAATGTACCTCGAGTTAGTTGAGGTTCACTACTTGGTACATTAACATAGCATAATTCCTCCCTCTGTCATGTCTTCTTCCTTACATACTTACTGACTAGACACGATTACAACCGGATAACTGTAGTGTAATCTGCCATTAAAACCAGTCGGTTATTACAGCGAGCATGAGGCAACTGAGAGCTGTCAGCCAACATACTGCAGCATGAGTGTGCTCTGTGAAAACCACCAACTGCCAAAAATGGCCACTGATTTCCCAGAGTCCTGCCTGCAGCATTATTGGGTCCTGTACTTCAAGCCAGGCAACGGAGTTGGGACCGGACTTTAAGGAGATCGATGCAAGAATTAAAGTTATAAATTTAATTATTCCTGCGCTAAACTAGCTCACTGATTA
Source organism: Neoceratodus forsteri (assembly GCA_016271365.2). Classification (NCBI taxonomy): domain Eukaryota; kingdom Metazoa; phylum Chordata; order Ceratodontiformes; family Ceratodontidae; genus Neoceratodus; species Neoceratodus forsteri. The sequence continues at coordinate 769,075,857 of CM057451.1, forward strand.
TCTGCCGTGCTGGTCTGAAATCTCTTAGAAATGTCCAGCATGGCAGCAACACTCAGCTCATCGCGCCCTGTACACTGACAGCAGCAGTGGCACCATAGACATTGACTGTCACAGTTTTAATAAATAAAAACTAAATAGTCCTGCATTGTTTTATCATCATCATTTTAAGCCCCAGCACCTCACCACTGCTCCGATGAGACAGCATGTCACCATCGCTCACATGTTACGAGACAAATCAGTCTCACCCCACGGCAGTCTCCGTGTGTGCTGCCATGAAAAGAAAAGGTAAATACAAAAAGCTGTAAAGAAAAAGTCTCATTATTGTGGCTAGACTTATAAACACAATGACCTCACAGCCTGTTATTTCATGAAGATTAACGACTGGCCATTGGGGGTTGGCCCAAGTTGCAGCCTCGGGTCACCCCCCCCTTCTGGCTGGTCATTCATCTGCAGGAAATGACCAGCTGTTTGGTCATTACTGCTTAAATATTTGTCCAAGTCCCATGATAGGGAGCAGGGCTGGGAAACTGGAAGTACTTGACGCTCAGTGCCAGAGCAGTGCAGGAAAATAAACTGGAGATCGGTAAATGGGTAGGGGTGTAATTGATTTTTACACACACCCTCGATGAACTTGCTTAAATGCCTCAGGCTTCACGCTCGAGGTTTATGAGGCATCACCCACCTTGGGTATGTGTAACCAAAAAAAAAAAAAAAAATTCATACCCCCACCCATACTTTATTCTCTATTTAATTTGAAGTAGGCATCTTTTGTTTTTATCATTGTTGTTTTGTTTGTTTTTTTATTCTGTAAAAGCAGTACTGTGTCTTGCACCTGGGTCGCTCCTGTAAAAGGATGAAGTTCCATTGAATTTACCCAGTCATCAAAATAAATTAATTAAACAAACAAGTAACTGGTCTACAGATAAATATCTGCTGCCAACAGCAGAATATAAGGCTTCAGAACAACCTGTCTGGGGCTCTTTGGTATCTTTATAGTTTCCACAGCTTTACAGACTTCAGGTGCTGGTACATTAATGTGAAAAAGCTAGAGAAGTGGTTCAGGATTAGGCAGCTTGGCTGAAATGCAAAGAAATGCAAAGCTATGCACATTGGAGCCAAGAGCCTGGGGACTGAGTACAGTCTGGAAGGGGACCAGGTATCTGCATTAGAGGAGCAGAAGGACCTGGGAGTGAAGATTACTAGGGACCTGAAACACTCAATGCAGCATAGGAAAACAGCTGCAAAACAAATGAAATGGGCTGCATTGTCAGAGGAATCAGCAGCAAGCAGAGGAGGTAATACTGCCCTTGTACTTGTCATTAATGAGGCCGCATTTGGAGTACAGTACTGGAGCCCATACCTTAAAAAGGATATAAAACTGCTGAAGACAGTCCAACGGAGGGCAGTGAAGATGATCATGGGCCAACATGGTAGGATATTCAAGGAGAGGTTGAGGACACTGAACATGTAATCCCTGGGGAAGAGTGGAGAGCGAGAGAGAGAGGGGAGACATGAATGAGACCATCAGGCATTTGAAAGCAATAAATAGGGGGGACAAAGAGGGTCTCTTCAACCTGAGTGGGAACCGAGACACGAGAGGACACAGTCTCAAGTTGGGAGGTTAGGATTTGAGACAAAAGGCTAGGAGGCACTTCTTCACTGAGTCGGTGGTGGTGGGTAGTAGTAGTAAACATTTTATTCATCTGAGGTGCATATCAGTGAAAAGGTACAACTCGACTGAGACAAGTTCATTTCCAGCGAGGCCCAAAATTTGTCTAATATAAAAGTAAACACAGTACAGATTACAAAATACCATAATATCATAAACACTAAACATCACAATAAAACATTTATCCTACAAACACACATAATATGTAACACATAACACAAAACACTAACATTATTACACCATAGAATTCAAGTATGGACTAAACAGCAATGGGGGGATACCTGTAACAGTTTTTACATATCGAGTAATACCCTCCCTGACATTCCTAATAGTTCTCTGTTGAAACCAGGCTACAATTTCACCATGGTATACACCCGTAGTCCTTGATCTGTAACCATATGGCGCAGAATTCCAAATCTGGGGACTTATATTGAAAAATTGTGTACATCCAAATTCTGTCCTCATTTTAGGTTGTTTATATTCAATACCACAAGCAGACCATAGTCCTAATTTTACTTCCCTGATTTGTAGTTCATCCAGTATATGGTCAGGGACCTTCCCCTTATTGCACCTTACCATAACATTTAATACATGGTGTAACCTCCTATCCTTAGGATACACCCAACCATGCAGAGCATATAACTGCTGTCTGTGTGCCATTCTCGGGGCTCCCAGGATAAATCTGGCCAATTTATTAAACATAACATCACATCTATCTTAGTTAATACTGTATTTGTTGTGTCCATATAAACTATATCCCCATAGTCCAGGAGAGGAAAGACTAATGTTGTAACAACATGCTTTCTAATATACTCAGACATACACCCTTTAATTCTATATAAGGCCCCCGGATGACTTCCCACCTTTTTTTAGTACATAGTCCACATGTGTATTCCATTTCATGGCATTATCCAAGTATAGTCCTAGGTACTTATAATTCTGGGTTTGCTGGAGGGTATTTCAAGGGTGGGCTTCATCTTACCCCGTTAGGGAAGGAAGTCAAACAGGGTGGTGGACTATATTCAAAAAAAGTGGGGTTTAAACTTGAGGGGGGGAGGGACCAGGAGGCGAGCCAGAATCCCCTCCCCAAGATGAGGGATTAGCCTCCTAACCCACAGTAGGGAGGGGGCTAACAGACGGGGATGGGATTCGAGGAAGGATGGAAGCATATGGAACCTGGTAGGGGTTCAGCAAAGGATCAGGGACAAGGGGTGGGGAGAAGTGTTAGTAAATGCCAGGAGCTTGGGAAACAAGATGCTAGAGTTCCAGGCCATGCTGTTCATGGGGTTGGGGGGGTTGGAGGTTGCGGTGGTCATGGAAATTTGGGCCAACAAAAACCATGATTGGGACCTGAGGGTGAGGGGGTACACAATGCTTAGGAAGGATAGAAAGGAGGGCAGAGGGAGAGGAGTGGCTGTGTACATAAGAGATGGCTTAGAAATTGCTAGGGTAGAGGAAGCAGGGAGAAAGGTGGAGGCCTTATGGGTCACCTTACGAACCTCGCAGGAGGTAAGGTCAAGTTGGGAGTAGTATATAGGCCCCCCCCCCTGGGTTGGGGAATGTACTGGAGGAAGGTTTGCTGGACAATATTATAGCCCATTGTGGACCAAAAGGGGGGAAGAGAGTGATGTTGATGGGGGACCTTAATATGCCAGGTACAAAATGGGAAACCATGTCCTCGAAGGCGGCCAGGAAGCAGAGGCTGCTGGACTGCTTCCATGATGTGTTCCCAACACAGCATGTGGTGGAGCCCATAAGGGAGGGGCATGTCCTGGATGTGGTTCTGGTGGGGATCTGGTAAGGGACCTGGTTGTAGAGGAACCCCTGGCTGGGAGTGACCACAACACTGTCTGGTTTCAAATTAACATGGGGGAGAGTTCTAGTACTCTGACTGTGGACTTCAGGGGGCAGATTTTATGGGCATTGGAAGCATTCTCAAGGATCACTTGAAGGGGGCTACAATGAGGACAGATGTAGAAAAGAGATGGGAGGTCATTATATGAGGACTTCATGAGGCAGTCAGGATCTGTACTAAGGTCAAGCGTAAGGGAGCTCGGACACATAAACTGTGCTGGTGGTTTAGGGAGGTTCAGGTAGCGGTCAGGGAGATGAAGGCTGCCAACACAGAATACAAAGCAGCAAGAGAGGAAAGGGGAAAAGGAAGCGTACCATCTTTCATCTAGAAAAGTCACCCAGATGGTGCGGTGGGCTAAGTCCAGTAAAGAGCAGCAACTGGCACAGGGGATATGGGGAGGGGAAAAGGGGTTCTTCAGGTACATTGGGGAGCAGAGGAAAACCAAGGTCCAGCTCGGCAGATTGAGAACAGGAGGTGGGTGGGTGGAAGAGGCGAGGGACCAGGCGGAAGTATTAAACACGTACTTCACCGGCAAGGGGGAGGGGATACTAACAAAGCAAGAAACAGAGAGGATGGTAGGGGTACAGAGGGGAATCGCGGGGGAAACAGGGAGCAGGAAGGAGGGGGAGGTAACCCAGAGGGGTCACATCCAGATACGGATAAACAGGCCAGTAACGTGGGGGGGGGGGGGGAACAGATGATGCTATCTCCACTGAACAGGTGTGGAAAGCCCTAAAGAAAGATAAATCTCCTGGGCTGGGTGGCATACATCCAAGAGTTCTATGGGAATTGGCGGACGTACTGGCAGCACCCCTGGCGGAGCTCTTCAACGGGTCGCTCGAGACAGGGAAGGTACCCAGGGATTGGCTAGAGGCGCATGTGGTGCCTATCCATAAAGGGGGATCGAGGGAAGTGCCAGGAAACTATAGACCCATCAGTTTGACATCGGTGGTGGGAGAAGTAATGTAGAGTACACTGAAGGAAAGATTGGGGGTGTTTTTGGAGAAGGAGGGAGGGTGGGATAGTAGGCAACATGGTTTTGTGCCTGGCAGATCATGTCACACTAACCTTGTGGAGTTCTATGAATAGGTAACATCTGAACTGGACAGGGGAAGGCCAGTCTGTGTACAATTTTTAAACTCCAGCAAGGCATTTGACTTGGTCCCCCACTGTGGCCTGGTGGGGAAACTGACGGGGTTGGGGGTGGGCCCATTGATGGTAAGATGGATACGAAACTGGCTGACCGGTCGCACTCAGAGAGTCGTGGTCGTCGGGGAGCTCTCGAAACCTAGAGGAGTCAGTAGCAGGGTACCACAAGGCTCGGTCCTGGGTCCGATCCTGTTTAATGCATACACATCTGACATCAGGGAAGGAACAGGGAGTGAAATGAATCTTTTCGCTGATGACTCTAAGATAGGAGCAGTAGTTGAGGGGGAAGAGGGGATATGGAGACCCTGGTCAGGTGGGCTCACACCTGGAAATTAAAATTCAATACCTCCAAGTGCAAGGTGCTACATCTAGGGCGGGGAAACCCCAAACACATGTATACCCTGGGAGGCACTGGAGACCTCAATGGGGGAAAAAGACCTAGGGGTCGTGGTGGATGCAAATATGAATAACTCTTGAGCAGTGCAGGAGAGCGGCTGTCAAAGCAAACAGGATGTTGGGATGCATCACAAGGGGCATCAGTTCAAGGAGCAGACACGTGATCCTGCCGCTGTATAATGGGCTGGTTAGACCACACCTTGAGTACTGTTTGCAGTACTGGAGGCCGCATTTGAAGAGGGACATATAGCTCCTGGAGAGGGTCCAGAGAAGGGCTACCAAGATGATAAGAGGACTAGGGGATCTGACGTACGAGGGGAGGCTGGAGGAGCTCGGACTGTTTTCATAAGAGGAGAGGAGACACAGGGGGACATGATTGAGGTCTGCAAGTATCTCAAGGGAATAAATAGGGTAAACACGGAGGGGATGTTCAGACTAAAGGAGGGAGGTATCACCCGAGGACATGATTTGAAGTTGTAAGGTGGAAGGATGAGGGGGAAAAAGAGGAGGATGTTCTTCACTGAGAGGGTGGTGGAACCATGGAATGTGCTGCCTAGAGAGCTGGTTCAGGCTTCCACAGTGGAAGGTTTTAAGAAAGGGTGGAACAGATACAGAAAGGGAAAGTATCAGGGGAAGGCCTTTCCTAGGGGGGCGGGGAGGGATGGATGGGCGTTCTGGAACATGGAGGGGGGGAGGCCACGCTACCCAGCTAGGGATCTGAGGTTTGAGCAGACTCGATAGACCGTAAGGCCTAATCTGCTGGCAATTAGTATGTTAGTATGGTCCAGCATATAATAACTATCAGTTATTTCCTTCTCTTCTGTGATTTCCTGATCATTGAAAAAGAGGCAAAATCTGGGTTTTTGTTAGACCAAATCTCCTTAAATGGAGTCCAGAATTTCTTGAGGTTTCATAAATGATGCAGTTGTTTGGTCTGGAAAGAATTTGATTTAGCTAGCTTTATGGATCTTTTACACAAATTCCATAAAGGAAAGCTGTCTTTTCCTAAACTCCCTTCCCCCCAAAGCCGTACCCCACCATGTATGATTTATGTTTTCACAACTTTAGAGCATTTTTTTAAACAGTGCAACTTACTTTACCTTAATTTTGTAAAGACCACAATTGGGTGAGCCGTCCTGCTGATGCAGTGGTAGTACTACTACTTGCAACGCCGACGACCTGGGTTCAGGAACCAGCCCGAGTCGTCTGAGAGCCAGCTGACGGAGGTGAGATGAGCATCCCACTGGACACTCTCCACCTCGAGGAGGGAGGGTGCTCTGTCTCTGCTGCTGTACTGCTACCTGGATGACCACAGGGTTGCAGTGCGTTGGAGCGAACGAGCTGAGTGGGTGACACCACCACATTCTGACATGAACGCATGCACAGTATGTGCATGTGTCAGGAAGCTTCCTTGATGTCCCCGGGAGGAGAGAAAAGTGAAAAACACCAGCTGCTGCAGGAGGACATCTGTCCCTCACCACAAGCTCCACACTGTCGACCGTGGCACTTTCTTCTGGATCACTGACCAAGTGTCTGTCCAGGTGTAGCCACTCTCCCTGATGGCCCCACCCTGGGGGGGGGGGCAAGCCACTGTGCACTCCAGGACAAGAGTTAAGTCCCAGAGAAGGTGGGGTGATGGGGCAGGACGAATGGAGGCCAGCCTGTAACAGGGAGATTAAGCATACTAAATTAAACAAAAAAGAGCCACGATCAGGGAACATGGCCCGTGCTACGTGGTGCCATTTCAGGTTATGGTGCAGCTCCACACTGCTCACTTGTATGGTTTTCAATACAAGCAAGCAGTGTGGATTCGCACTATAACTAGAGGAACTGCCACTTCTGCTTACTATGACTCCTCCAGTGATGTTTACTGTATAAATTTTAGCTCATTACTTTACGTCCATATATCTGTATATGTGCAATTGTATTTAAATGGCACTACCTCTTGTTGAACCTATTGCTATGTTCTGGTGGAAGTATCTTGTTACATGTGATGGTTATGTTATTATGTTGTTGTTATTGCTACTATGTAATTGTTATGTACGTTCACTCAACCTGTTATGTCTTAACTCTGTTGGCAATTGTTTTGCCCCAGGTCCATCTTGTAAATGAGCCTCTCTCAATGATGTTCCACCTGGCAAAATAGAGATTTTGATTGATTGATTGATAACCTGAGATGGCACCGCGCAGCACGGGCCATATTCCCTGAGCACATTCTTTACAAAATTAAAGTAAGTTGCATTGTTTAAAAAAAATTCCGTTTATTTGTGAAAACCCTAATTGGGAGGAAGGCGGTTGGGGGGTAGTTTAGGAAAAAAGGCTGCTTTTCTTTAAGTGTCATTTTGCCAGTCAGTGGAAGAACCAGTGGTTTTAAAAACAGCCAATGTTTTATCCATGTTAGACATCAGTTTAAAGAGATCTTGAGAAATCCTAGAAAAGCACACTTTTTTCTTGTTTTTTTTTTTTTTTTAAAAGGGAACATGTTTGTCTGTTGCCCTAGTGAGATCAGTACTTTGGTGCAAAGGCTCCCGGTTCAAATCATACGAATAGTTTAAGAAAGTTTCTTTGTTCAGACTTAAAATTTCTTGTCCTAAGTAATACCATTTGCAATATCCATGTTCTGAAATATGCATTGTTTAATCATGTCATGTATGCATTCATGAATGGAATTATGTAGGTTAGTGTTTAATGTTTGTTTTATTTACAGTTTGTGTTATTTAAATTTTCTGTTTATACAGGTGCTGTGAGCTTCAAAGGGGCACCTTTTATAAATTAAATAAACCAAACCTACAATTAATGTTGGTGGAACACTTCAGTAACTGCTGTGCACTACTAGAGTGTGGAAAAACCAAGATGCACAAAATTGTAAATGCTGACTTGAGGTTTTATATCGCAGAAGTTAAAATGTGCTCTTATGTGGAAAAAGACAATAGAGTTATGCAAAATCACAGGTAAACTGCTACAATCAGGCATGACCTGCTGGCTACGTCTGGCCAGTGTACCTCAGCGTTTTGCCCAGTCCTGGCCTTCATCAGGGGCGGGCTGACTGAGGAATAACCAGCCATAAAAACATTACATTTTAAAGGCACACTGCTTAATTTCCTAGTAGCTACCTATACAAGTGGCTTACTTGGCAGAATATTTCTCTTAGAATTAAAAAAGTAACTTGGTGATACAGAAAGTTAATATTTGAAAAATTGCACCCTCGTATTATAACATCTAAAATACATTTGTATTAAAACCTATGAATGTATTAATAAAAAACATTGCAAAGGGAGAACATGAGAGCCAGGTAGAATTAAAAAGCGAGAGAAATAGGGTAGAAAGAGTCACTCTCACAGTCTTGTAGGTACAGCGATCACCCATCTGAATACACTCATGGTGTTCTTCCGAAAGAACTGGGGATCTGCAGTTATCCTTTAGTCCCATCCACTGGTAGGTAGTGCAAATCGACCTATCAGATAGAAGTCCAGATAGAAACTACTATCTAGGGGAATACAAAGAAGAAAAGAAAACGCATCATTAGTATATTCAGCAATGTAAGGGTATTCAGCAAGCAAATATTATGAATTTCAAACAAGAAGAGCTGCACTCACGTGAGGGGTGCTCTGTGGTGATAATAATTACAGCCACACATATAAAATCACGGCACTCCCATCCCTGCTACAACAAAAATTAGGTCACAAACTTGTATCTCACCAACATTATCTTTTATTTAAAATTGAAAGTGAAGGCCCATAGCCTGGAAAGGCTGTAGTCCACATACACAGAAGTCTGTAATATTATGAATTGTAAATTCTGTATCAATTTTTAACACAGATCTTGGTTCGGGAACGGAACCCCCCACACACACACACACCCACCCACCAGTGGAAGGTCGCAAGGGCCAGGCTCCAGAAACCCTCCCTCCAGCTTCACACAGATCACGCAGATCTTGGTTTGGGAACGGAAACCCCCCACCGCCAGCGGTGGACTGTCACGAGGGCCAGGCTCCTGAAGCCCTCCCTCCAGCTTCACACAGATCCTGCAGATCTTGGTTCGGAACGGCCCCCCACCACCACCACCAGCGGACGGTCATGAGGACCAGGCTCCTGAAGCCGTCCCTCCAGCTTCACACAGATCCCGCAGATCTTGGTTCGGGAACAGAACCCCCCCCCCCACCAAACACCAGCGGACGGTCGCGAGAGCCGGGCTCTTGAAGCCCTTCCTCCAGCTTCACACAGATCCTGCAGATCTTGGTTTCGGGAATGCTCCCCCCCGCCACCAGCGAGCGGACGGTCGCAAGGCAAGGGCCAGACTCCTGAAGCCATCCCTCCAGCTTCACACAGATTCCGCAGATCTTGGTTCGGGAATGGGAACCCCCTACCAGCGGGTGGACAGTCACGAGGGCCAGGCTCCTGAAGCCCTCCCCCCCCCGGCTCCATACAGATCCCGGTTCAGGAATGGAACCCCCCACCAGCGGGTGGATTTGCCCGCGAAGGCTAGGCTCCTGAAGCCCTGCTTCCAGCTTCACACAGATCCCGGTTCGGGAATGGAACTCTACCAGCGGGTGGATAGTCACGAGGGCCAGGCTCCTGAAGCCCCCGGCTTCACAGATCCCGGTTCAGGAATGGAACCCCCATCAGCGGGTGGACGGTCGCGAGGCCAGGCTCCTGAAGCCCTGCTTCCAGCTTCACACAGATCCCGCAGATCTTGGTTGGAATGGATCCCTCCCCAGGCGCGGAGGTCGCGAGGCCAGGCTCCTGAAGCTCTCCTCCAGCCACACAGATCCACTAGGTATGGACGGTGGTACAACGTCACGAACGCCACGCTGCCTCGGCCACAAGCTGCTGCTACGCTTGGCGCCTTTTTTCATTTTGAATCTTTGGACTCCTGTAGTAACACTTGCATTTTGTTAGCGTATAAGTGGAGATAGTCTCTCACGCAACAACTCTATGCAGTAGCCGTAGGTTGTAACCTGCATCCTGAGTTTACTTTAATTCGATAGTGTGCCTAAAGGGCTGCATGTCTAAGGGATTTGTTTGAAAGTTGTTTAGCTGGCACCATTTTCCCCACTCGAATCAAACTAAACCAGCAGGGCGCCTTAGAGGGACTCAGAAAGGGAATGTGCATAACAAAAACGGTAGAAGTGAGACTCAGGCTGTTTAAGACATGGCTTTACATTTAATTAATTGTAACCCTCAGCCCAAACTACTCCGATGCTCTAACCCTCTAGGCTGTCACCAGCAACTTGAGGTTACTTTAACTCAATTTAATTTCAAAGTTTGCCTTTTGTACTGCATGCCTAAGGGCTTTAATTGGAAGCTGATTTTGCTAGCACCATCCTCACTACTGCAATCCGACATCCGATTTAAGCTGAAACAGCAGTGAGCCTAAGAGGGTTTCAGACATGGAAAGTGCATCACAAAACTGTAGTTTCAGACTCTGGCTGAATAATTTAAATATAGATCTCACATTTAATTAATTGTAACTCTCAACCCAAACTGGTCCGATTTTTTTTTTTTTTTTTTTATCCTCACCTTTCTATTCACCCCCTCCCCTTAAGGCTAACAAAAGGCCCTTACCTCGTATAAATGATCCTCTCTCCTCTCTTCCCCACAGATCTTGGTTCGGGAACGGAACCCCCCTCCCCACCAGCGGGCGGACGGTCGCGAGGGCCAGGCTCTTGAAGCCCTCCCTCCAGCTTCACACAGATCCCGCAGGTACGGATGGTGGTACAATGCCACGCTGCCTCAGCCACAAGCTGCTGCTGCGCTTCAGAACAGAGGAGTTCCGCCGACGTTGTGCGTCTGCTCCCCACCACCAACCTTTGTCGGCTCTCTTATATGGGGCTGAGTGTGAGTGCTGAACCAATCAGCTGACTTCTCCACTTGCAGTTTATAGCCTTTAGCCACTAGAGGCAGCACTGCACTACTTTTCCAAATATTGTCCCCTCTTGTACTTTGCATACCTTTTATTTTTTATCTCTCAGACCAACTTTATTACTGTGCCACCACAGGCTCGTGCCCCTCTACTTTTCTAACTCCTGGCATTTCTACCATCTACTGTATAAATAATAAATGCTCTTAAACTGTGACCCCATCTGGTAGTGAGCAGGATTCTGACTGTAAGCCTTACAGGCATTTTCACACTCCCACTTCTTGTGAACATCCGTATCTAAACCTCCCTTCCGTTTACTGATCTGGTCCCCACTGTGACTTATTGCATTACCATGACCTCCACTACCCTTCCCTTTCTACTTATCACACTCCTCTTGCTCAGTACCCTCTCTGGGACTACCATTAACCTCCATAATAATGCATGGGATCGTCATGCATCGCAAAATGACTTCTACTTCTCTAACCTCCTTGTTCTGGATGCAAAGATGCTGGATCCCACCCCTCTCCTACTCCATAGGGGTCTTGTCTACATTGCCCAGTGGGTTCTGTAACACACTGCTATGGTCCACCACATTACACCTCCTTTGTGCACCGGAAACTGTGGTATCTCATCCTCATTGCCCTGCTACTTTCTGAAGATGATGAGTCCAATCCAGGTCCTAGCTCCCCCTACTCCCATGCTAACTTTTTGGATCACGACTTGAAAGGACCGCATTGCTCATCACATCAGGAGCCTACTGCGAAACCAGGTGGAACTTGAGGCGTGGGTTACCCTTTACAAGCCAGACCTACTCTGCCTATCAGAGACTTGGTTGAAACCCACAGTTATGGACTCCTCCTGCCTGTTAGCCACTTACAACCTTATCCGGAGAGATAGAATCTCTTCCAAAAGGGAGGTGGTGTTGCTATCTATTATAAAGAGAACTTGATTCTCTCTGTCCTCCCTACGCCTGACCTCCCCCGCTGTGAGTCACTACATGCGATAATTATTTTGGGTACAGAAAGACTGCATATTGTAGTTGTTTATAACCCCCCTAACAGTGACCTCACTGGTCTCATGGAGCTATTTGAACAGACATCACTGTCGGCTGGGTCAAACGAAGTGATTATTATGGGTGATAGTAACTTAAACTGACTGGGAAACTGCCAAACCAACTTTCTATCCCAAATCATACAACATAAGCTATATCAGCTAAGTACTGAACCTACTAGGACAGCTATGCACACAAACTCTAGCACCCTAATTGATTGGGCCCTAACTAGTCGACCTGAACGCATATATACTGCTGACATACTTGCTGATGCACTCACTGACCATTCTCCTATTTTCTGTCTATGGTCCCTGGCCTCCACCAACCCTACCCCGCCTCCAAAGTATATCACCTTTAGGAACTTTTCAAGTTTAGATCCAGTACACTTTCTAAATGATGTGTCTCAAATTGACTGGCATACCTCTCAACTGTCCCTGATTTTGACTTAGAATTTTCCTCTGTCCCTCATAAAATTTGTGTTTTTGTGACAGAGCAGTGGGGATTGAAAGTACAAAATAATGCCAAACATTAAAGTTACAGACTTGTTCTTCTTCAGAAAATGCATCTTACACTAATCCCCTTATTCTGTCAGCTTTCTGAGTGAATAGTACCCATTTTAAAGATGTGTCCCTGATCTGGGGTCTTTGTCCCTGATTTTTTTAAGCTTTGTCCCTGATTTATGAGTAAAGAGGTTGAGAGGTATGTTGACTGGAACAAACTATACAGAGCTAATGATGCCCAGTCAGCCCTAGACTTCTTCCTTCATGAATTATTGACACTCCAGGATATCCATACCCTTTACTCTACACGAAGAGTGAAGGGACAACAAACAAGATGGTTAAAAAAGGACCTCCTTTTCAAACTTAAAATGAGAGATACGAGCTGGAAACGTTTTAAATTCTCTGGTCTTCCAGCTGACTATAACCGCTATAGGGCCCAGCGAAAAGAATGTAAAAAGCAAATATGACTTGCCAAAAGCAAATATTGCAAAAATCTTCTCACTGATGCTGCAGGGGAGCCTAGGAAAATTCTGGATGCACGTTCGGTCCTTCCTGGGGTCTACGCAGTCCCCTACTCCAAATAACATGATCTTAAACAGGATCTACTGTAATGATCCGTGGACAATTGCAAATTTCTTCAACCAACAATTTTCTGGCCTGTCCAAATACACCTCGGCCTTCCCCTATATGCAACCCCTAGGCATACACACTGAGCCCCGCAAGGATACGTTAACACAATCCTTTCACTTGAAAGCCATCTCTAAGACAGAGGTACTAAAACTCCTAAACTCTATCTCAGACAACACTAGTACTGATGGTATTGAACCTAGACTATTGAAGATAGCAGCCCCATTTATAGCCTCTCCTCTTGCCTGAATCTTTACATTATTCCTCTGTCAGAGCCATGTTCCTGATATCTTGAAAATTGCCAGAATCATTCCAGTATTCAAGAAAGGTAACTCTAAAGAACCTTCCAACTATAAACCCATTGCAATATTATCTGCATTAAGCAAAATTCTTGAGAAGTTTGTAGCTACTCAAACCACTGCTTTTCTTCAGAAAAACAATCTTCTCTCCTCTGCCCAACATGGTTTCCGAAAGGGCCATAGCACCACCATGGCCCTGCTCAAACTCACCACTGACACCCTGTCTGCCATGGGTGCAGGCTTCCTCACAGGGTCAGTTTTATAGATATGACCAAAGCATTTGATCTTGTTGACCACCCTATTCTTCTCGCAACATTAAAGTCTGTGGGTTTCTCGATGGGTGTTGTGGCCTGGATCAGTAGTTATCTGTCAAACCATGCCCAATTTGTGAAATACGCTTCCACCCTCTCGAACCAGGCTATTCTAAACATTGGGGTACCCCACGGTTCAGTTTTAGGCCCCATTTTCTTCTCTGTATTCATCAACAGCATTACCTTTGATCTAACCTCCTGTTCATCCCTCTTGTATGCGGATAACATTGTTCTATATGCTAGCTCTAAAATCTTGTCCGACATAAACTCGGCCCTCTCATCTGACTTCCATAAAACTCAAAACTGGCTATCCGACGACAAACTGATCCTCAATGTAATAAAAACCCAAGCTATGTTGTTTGGGTCTGCAACCAAACTAAAATCCTGCAACAATAGCATCACGGTCTCCTACCCTGGCGCCCCTCCCATAAATACAGTTACCTCATTCAGATATCTTGGGGTCGTCCTTGATCAGTCTCTTGGCTTTGATCTCCATGTCAAATCCACTTGCAAATCAGTAAACTCTTAAGTTAGGCATTGCCTATAGATATAGCTGTACACTTACTCCATCCGCCAGGCTGGCTGTTGCCAGCGGCATCCTTCTAACAGCCCTCACCTTTGGAGCCATCTCATATGCGGCCATAGCCAAGTCATCACTGCGTGCCTGGGACACCACCTATAATAACATTCGCCGCTATGCCTCCTCATCCCCTAGGCTCAAACACCACTGCAAACTCTACTCAGACCTAAAATGGCTGTCACCTACTGCACTGAGACTCTACTCAGTTGGCTCCCAAGTGGATAATGTTATTAGGGCACAGTCTTCTGATAGTCTTGTGAGGCTACTGTCTCCTTAAACACCTCCCTATGGGCTGTGCTCGGCTGACAAGTCCCTACTGCAAGTGCCAAGGAGAAAAACCTCAAAAGGCTCCCAAGCTTTCTCCCACTATGCCCCACTGCAATGGAACGCCCTACCATTAACACTTCGCCAGGCGCCATCCCTTGCACTCTTTAAAAAAGAGCTCTGTGCCAGCCTGTTTGCTTCAAACTCATGCACCTGTTTTCAACCCCCATGATCTCTCTGTCTGCCTGCCTCCCAACTGCCTAACTGTGTTCTTACTGACTAACCTGTCTCTTTTGTCTTCCTCCTCCTCCCCAATACAAATGGTTGCTTTTTACGTCTCTACTCGCACCACTCCCTATTGCTCCGTCCAGTGTAAATGCCTCGTCCTTTCTTCTCACAGAATGGCGGCGTTCCACCACAAACTGCCTCATAAGAAAGATTGCTTTTTCCTGCCTCATTTCAGTGTAAAAACGGTATTTGCTTAAACTTTGCACTTACTATGTACTCACTAGGTTACTGTAATTTGTTACCTAGCTCTCCCAATATGTTAGTTAGCTGGTTTTATGGTTTTATATGCTTACTCTGCCCTACCTGTACTCTTGTCTTCACCATGTATACATTCTCACCCAATTTGTAATTTGCTTTTCATGTATTTCTCCAGTCTTGTCTATACAGTACTTGTAATGTTGTTGTGTTTTCTTTCTCATGTTGTAATCCTCCTGGGTCATGACTGAAAATAGTCATTTTATGGCTAGCTCACCTACCCGGTAAACAAAAAGCAAATAAAATAAAAATAAAACGCTCATTGTGACTGGGATAGGGGATGGGCAGGCCTGAGGAAAACATACAGTAGACATAATGCATGGAAACTTCAAATTATTTTCAGCAGGAATGTTCAAATCATGACCAATAAATAGATGGCCAACAACCAGAGCAGTTTAAAGTCTTAATTCATCATTCAGTCCAGCTAGACTTCTTGTTTGAAGTTTAAAAATCCAGTGTATCGAAGGGGGCAGACCACATTCTGTGCAGAGAAATGCAGCGTTACGCATATTGGTAAAATAACCTCAAAACTGAGTTATTGGATTGGAGATGTCGGGGTAAGCCGAACAGAGGAGAGGGACCTTGGGGTAATCATTATGATCATCTTGTCATCAGCCCAGTGCAACAGGGTGTATACTAAGGCCTACAAGATGCTGGACTGCATAGGCAGGGCCATCACCACTAGGAGGCAGGACATGATTCTGCCTCTGTATAGATCCCTGATGGGGCCGCACTTTGAATACTACAAGGGTTAAATTAGGCTGGAACTCATAGTAACTCAGTTCCCCCTACCCCTTACAAAACTGAGATTTCCTAGACATCTGTCTTCATTTTTGAATACTATACGAGTGTTCCACCACCTAAAGCTGGCAGTTCCCCCACCTCCAAACCTAGAGATGAGAGGGCCCAACCCCTAAACATTTCCAGTTTAACCACTAGAGTACTGTGTGCAGTCTTGGATCCCAAATCTAAAGGATTGTGATGGCCAAGAATCAGTGCAAAGGAGGGCCAGTATTATTGTACAGTGCATACAGGGAACACAGTACGAGAAACTGTTGAACAGACTAAACATGTACTTGCTTGAAGTCAGAAAGGACAGGGGAGATGCAATCAAAACTTTTAAGTACACCGGCCTAGTGGCACTGAGGGTTGAGGTGCTGGACTTCACACCTTGTGCCATGCTGGCAACCTGAGTTCGGGAATGAGCTCAAGTCGCCGGTGGTTGGCGGGGGAAAGCTGGGAGATGATCATAGTGGCTGCTGGGCTGCTCTAATCTCCTGAATTGGGGTCGTGAGTTTCCTCGCTCTTGGCTGACACCCAGTGGAGGCTGGATGTCAGAATAGAGATATGGGGGACTGACATTATGTCCAGAGGGTAGAGGGAGCTGTGGTTCCTGGAGCGCCCGTGTGCCTCCATGTGCATTCACCTGCCATGCACAACAGTTTTGGGATGGGAGAAAGGCAGAAAAACGCCTGTATCTCCCCGTTGCCGAGCATGACAGCTCCCAACGCTCTCAGCTCCTTGTGGATCCCCACCGGTAAAGACAATGGGGGGGAGAGGCTGACAGGGTTGGGAGCAAAGGGGGTCCGATGGCAGGAGTAGGTGGCAGTGATTGGCAAACAGCTATATAGAAAAAAACTAAACAACTTTTAAGTACCTTTTCACAGGGGAATTTTATAAACAATTTAAGGATAAGATATCCCCTCTGTTACATAAAGCATACACCTCAACACTGAGTAAAAGTGGACAGATAGCCCCCTCCTGATCACAGGCCATCATATTGGTGATCCGAAACCTGGCAGGGACCCCACCAGGTGTGCCTCATATAGGCCTATTTCTATTCTAAATGCTGATCATAAGATACTGACGGCCATTCTCACCAGGAGACTGGAGCAGGTTATCCCGTAGCTTATCCATATAGACAAGACTGGTTTTGTTCCTGGCTGCCAAGCTCAGGATAACATTCGCCGGATGGTCCACATTATAGACAACTTTCAACAGGACAAAACATCCAGCTTTCCTGATGAGTTTAGACGGCATAAAAACTTTCAATAAAGTCTCATGGCCTTTTCTACAGGGGGTCCTTGCTGGGTTCAGCTTCGCCAAACAGTTTCTTGACTTAATTTCTAAGCTTTACTCAGAACTCTTAGGCCATGTCTGAGCAAATAGTCATATTTTCCTGTCGATTTCTCCTAGGCCGGGACACACGACAGGGGTGTCCCCTCTCCCCGCTTCTGTTTGCTTTGTACATAGAACTGCTGGCTCAGAGTATCAGGTGGGGTGAGCATAAACTAGCCCTTTATGCAGACGAAGATTACTATATCTTGATGAACTGGATAACCCCCTTCCAGAAGTTTTTCGCTTAATTCAAGTCCTTCACAACACTTTCAGGTTACACTCTTAACACCACCAAGACCAAGGTATTTGTCTTTAACCAGTTGGTTTTGGCCCAAACCCAAAGACAGTTCCCTATGAAATGGGATCTGACCACTATTAAGTACTTGGGGATCCATCTGGGGTCCCACACTACCACCTTATACATTGATAATTACATCCTTTTAATTACTACACTGACTGCAGACTATAAACACAGGTCCTTACTCCCTCTCTCTCTTTGCATGCTAGAGTGCAATCCATTAAAATGAACGTATTGCCCCACTTTTTGTACCAGTTCCAATCTGTCCCTTGCCCTGTACTTAAGAGGGAATTTCAGAAATCGCAAAACCAACTACATTTCTGTGTTTGGAAGGGGACAAAACCTAGGATTAATCACCAGACGCTTTACCTTCCAAAGCAGCGAGGTGACTGGGCCTTGCCCTTACTTGTCGGATATTGGATAGCAGCCCAAATGTGAATTGTTCTATTATGGGATACCCCTTCCTGTTCCACTCACTTGAAAAAAAAAATCTGGTGCAGGATTTCCCTATCCCCCTTCTCCCCCAAGGCTCAACATGTCCTCCTGAAGCCCTGTTTTAGTGGCTTACATATACGGTTCTTGAAGGATGGAAATGTGGCACCAGGCAGGGAAACACTCTCTCTGGAAGTATGGGTGGTGGGCGTGGGATGACAGTTTTATTCCTGCAACATTGGACCCCTGGTTTAAGAACCAAGTACAAAGGGGTTTACATTCCACTTGGCAATTACTAAAAGCAGACACAGTGATACCCTTTGAAAGTGGTATTCAAAAGTCTGGTTGGCAACCACACTGATAGACTCAGATATTTTCAAATTTGAGATTGTATTAAACAGGTGTAAGTGGCCTACAGACAGACCACAGAACCTCCTCCTACTCCCCACCACCACCCTTTGAAATCATATGGGGTTCCACTCATGGGAAGGGAGCCATCACTTTATTATATGCTAATTACCTTAAAGACGAAGGATACTTCACAGACTATTTTAAATTACAGTGGGAAAGTGACCTAAATATCTCAATTGATGCTAAGTAATGGGACAAAATATGGGAGTTGGCCTGGCGTACTTTCTCCTCTCTCATGTGGCAGGAGTTCACCTGGAAATTGAGAATTTGGTACTTTCTAGTGCCCCAGCTACTGGCTAAATGGAATTCTAATATTTCAACAAGGTTTTGGAGGTGCTGTTTAGAGACTGTGTCATGTCCAGAACTTTAGGGATTCTGTTTGCCGATTGCTAACCATATCGCCCAAACTTTGAATATCACGGTTCTACTGGGCCTGGAACATTTTTTGTTGGGGATCCCACCAAGATCCCTCAAGGGATGGGAGGATATACATTTATGGTCCATTCTTACTATAGTGGCCACGAAGGCCATTACAAGAAAATGGCTTCAGGCAGATCTCCCTACTATTGCTAACTGGACTGAACTTGTACACCAAATTCAACAGATGGAAAGATTAACCTTTCTAGTTCAACATAGACTACCCACTTATATAAATAGATGGACTCACTGGGACCACTATCAAGGAATTTTGACCCAGGCAGAGGACCCTCTGATCCTCATAGAGGAGACACTGCAATCATGGGTTTTTACAATCGGTGGGACTGAGGACCTTATAGACGATACTGATATTATTAAACCCTTTTACAACTGATAGCTGTTTAATTTATCTACCCACATACTTATATATTAGCTACTTACGATCAAAATATTTGGTGACCATTCTTTTTTCTCCTTTTTACCTTTTTTCTTCTAATTTATTTATTGTTATATATATTTGACAAAAAAACAATGGAACAGATGTTTAGGTATATCCTGGTATTTAGTTATAATATGTTTTATCTGGTCATCTGTTGTTTATGGATTTTATTTACACCAGGAAAGTATGGCATGTATTTGACATAATGGACTTGCAATGTGTCTGTTTCTGAATTCATGTGTTGTATATTGTTCTGACATCTTTCAATAAACAAGTATAAAATAAAACTTTTAAGTACCTTAAGGAGATCAACAGCGTAGACTATCAAACAGTGTTCAAACGCAGTGAGAGATCTTAACACCTCGGGCATGGATACAAACTGAAGGGGAGCAAATTCGGGAAAGACGTAAGGAAGTACTTCTTCACAGAGAGCGTGATGAAGAGATGAAATAGCCTGCCAAAAGAAGTGGTAGAGGCAAACGTGGTGCAGGCTTTTGAGGAGGCGTGGGCTCTGTTTATGGGTTGGTAATTGTGGGAACTGGGGCACTAGGATGGGAAGGGGACACAGCAAAAAAAGTGTTACCCGTAGGGGAAGCAGTCTAGAGCTGGTTCAGCGATAGGCTGGAGCAGCCGTGGGTAGTATCATAGCAGACTTGATAGTAGGACCCTTTGTCTTTTTCTACCTGTAAACGTCTTCATGTTTCTGTATCTTGCAGTCGATACAAAATCAATAAAATATAAGTTTAAAAATACTTTAAAGACCTGGAAGTAATATTTTTATAAAAGGTTTCACTCTTCGTAAGTACAGGGTGTTCAACCTCACTTAGATCGCATCAGGAGCTCCTCTAGGCATTGCCTTTTGGAGCTCCCCCAAAAAAGATGCCACATTTGGGGGGACTGGGGGAGTCAACAGCTGGCAAAGTCCGTGTCTGATTGGAGTCTGGACCCTTGTGGCAGATGGCAGTAGCTAAGTAAACAGACAGGAGTGGTTCTTGAAAGTCTTGCGGCTCCCCGCTGTGCAGCTCTGTTTAAGTACAGGATACTCAACCCTGCCTCCTGCATGGCATCAGTGGTTATACAGGGCAGTTATGAGACCACAGCTGAAGTATTCTTGTCCGCTCTGGGCTTTGTACCACAGAAAAGATATCGTCAGGCTGGAGAAAATCATAAGGAGAGCAACCAAAATGATCGTGGGAGAGGCAAATAGGACCTGTGGAAATAGGTTCAATAGCTTGAGTATGTTTAGCATGGAGCAGAGAAGGTTGAGAGGGGATATGATGGCACAGTGTGGTTCATGAAAGATCCAGTGCTGTTTATTTATTTTAATTTTTTTTTTTTAGTATACTTTTTGCATCAACCGCCTCTTAACACTTGGCTTCAGCCCTGGAGCTTCTGCCTCACTCCCCTATAGCCGTGCCTCCACAGGTATCCCCTGGCTTACCCCCCAGGGCAGGGTCACGGCACCATGTCAGACCCATCTACGATGGGAGAAGGTGTCGGCGGCAACCAACATTGCCTCCTTGGCTCCCCCCCAGGGCGGGGTTCAGGGCCTGGTGGTGACGAGGAGCTGTGATTAGTCAGCGGAGTGGCAGGGAGCCATAGGGCAGAGTACCGGGGCGAGCATCATCCTGAAGTGGCCAACTGTTTTTTGATCTGCCCCAGGGGTGGGGACGTGCAATGACGTGCAGCGTCTGTTCCGCCCCTCTAGCGTGCAGGTGTTGGTCGTCTGTGGTTCCTCCAGCCTCCACCATGGGTCCACTGAGCACCAGACACTCTACCCCCCCCCGGAGAAGGAGAGCAGTCCATGGACCCAGTCCATGCTCCCCTGACCGGCCCTCTGACTCCCCGGGTCCGTTCCCGAATCCGGGTCGTCGGCGTCGCAAGTGGAAATCCTACCACTGCACCAGCAGGCCGGCCCCCAGTGCTGTTTATTAAACTAGGTTTAAAGCTAAGAGAAGGGTGGCGGCAAGAAGGAAACATGACCAACAAATCCATGAAGAATAG
Organism: Neoceratodus forsteri; assembly: GCA_016271365.2. NCBI lineage: Eukaryota > Metazoa > Chordata > Ceratodontiformes > Ceratodontidae > Neoceratodus > Neoceratodus forsteri. The sequence goes on from CM057451.1 coordinate 769,097,079, forward strand.
TTTAATGGTGATTGTCGGATGTTTTTATTTTCTCAGAGAGGGTTGTGGGAATATAAAATTGTCTACAGAGTTTGTTTTTTTGTTTTTTTTTTAATTTGTATTTATTGCATTTTATGTAAAAACTCAAAGTGAATACAGCTCATGTCAGGCTTCAGTATCACAGTTCAGGGTCAGACATTCAGTGTACATCAGCATCTATAGCCTAAACAATCTGGCTAAGGAATAAGAGGGTATATCAAACATTTGATTATGGGAGTATTAATCCAAAGTGCTGCACCTTGCACATGAGAGAGCTAGCCAAATACATACATTTTTAACCAACATTATTTAGAATCCCATAAAGTAAGGGGATATGCTCTCAACCCTAGAAAAAATGTAAAAATCCCAAACATGGGTAGCAAGCAGCTCACAGTCCACCCTCACCAAAACAAACACAATCTAATATAAAATTGTCTTAACACTCTGTAACAGTACGAGTCTCTATAACCACATTAAACGCCTTAGGTGGCAAGGTAAATCTGGATCACCTAGAGCTATGTGTTCTTAATAATTGTATAAGATCTGTTAGTTATTGTTTAAGACAGCAGTCAATTCCAGCAGAACTGTTTAAAGAAAATACAGGCTCCCATGGAGAGAGTAGCCACAAGCAGTGGCTCTTTTAGTAACTGTGTAGTGTCTAAACATAGGAATCAAATCATGAGATGGTCACCATTATACTTGAACAGAAAACCTGTATTTTACAAATGAAAAATTATTTCCCAGGATCAGGTAACCCATCACGATAGAATCATACCTCTCAACTGTACCACATTACGAGGAACGTTCCTCATTTTACTTCACAAAAGCTCCCTGTTCCACATTGTGAGGACTTGTTCCACATTCAGTATTAACAGTTTAAAGCAAAAATCTAAAGTAAATGATACAAAAAATATATTATTCAATTAATAACAAACTTTCTGAACATAAATGCAAACCTTTTAACAGTGTTCTGAGCCTCCTAGGTAAAGATTTGATTAAGTGTTCCACATTTTGCTCATTTGTTCCACATTTGGGGGACAAAAGGTTGAGAGGTATGGATAGAATATAATGCTAGACTGTCTCTATACAATAAAAGAAATAGAATTATATAGCACACTGTGTCCACCCTCCCCTAGAAAGCATGTTTAAACATATGTAAAGAAAAAGTTTCATGTATTCAACCATCTGAGGGAGAAAAACAAATTGGTATGGACTGACATAATTCGGCTACTTAATGTCCATTGAGTCGGGTTTCATCTTCCTATGCTGAATGCTTACTGTCCGCAAGTCTTGCTGTCTCGAACACCTGTCGAATACGCTCTTGTTTCTTGCTAGCGTCTGCCGCATCTGTGACTTGATAGGTGTGCCCTGCATAAAAAACACAAAGATGGGCCGGCATGAGTAAAGAGCGAGTAATCCCCATACTCTTCAGTTGTGCCCTCACAGCATCAAATGTCTTCCTACGAGAGCATGTTGCGAAGGAGAGATCGGGAAATATATGCAAGGTAACTCCATCAAAGTTGAAGTTTTGAGCATCTCGGGCAGCCTGTAATAGGATGTCTCTGACCACAGCCGAGGTCGTAACCAACACCACAGTCCTTGGCATGTCCCCTTGCTGGGCTGCAGAGTGGGGGGAGATCCTGTACACCTTAATGAAACTTGATGACACAGTGTCGAAGTTAAGCCCCAGTGCCCCAGGTAGCTAGGTTGTAAGAAATCTGAGGATGTGCTCACCCTCGCTCCCCTCCAGGAGCCCGACCAGCTGTGTATTAGGAGCCCGGTTAGAATTCTCTAGGGCCTCTAGCCAATATCGCAGTTGAGCATTCTCCTGTGCTATCTTACTGGACACCGCTAGTGCTTGGATGGCTGAAGCTTCCACAGAAGCTGCCGTTTTTGTAGTGATGGCAATTTTTAGCATCTTGCTGTCCTAGTCTCTTTAGTTTCAACTTTGCCTTCAATGGACTCCATGGAAGCCACCAACAATTTCTTTTTTTTTTTTAACTTTCTATTTTTCTTCCTTATGCCCCCAGTCTCCAACTCTTCAGGGGCACCTGAGAGTCATCCCTCTGCCAGTCACCTTACCCATGAACCACCCTGTGCCCCATGGAGCCACGGCTATACCCCCTGGGTGGGTGACGAGGTGGGGCCCGTATACCCTGAATGATTACTTGTCTCGTCAGGCAGGGTGATTGAGGCGGGTGAAGGCATATCGAGGGCACGCTCCTGTTGTCCTGTCTTCCCGGAGACAGAGGGTTGTTATCCTCCTGGTTTTCCTCCCTACGTGTGGTGTGCGCCCTTGACGTCTAGGCGCACTGCGCCGGTGTCCACCACACGTCATGGCCAGCCTTCCTGCAATCAGGGCTTGCTCACCTTGAGCCTCCGCTGTGTTGCACAAGTTGCGGGCTTTGGCCCCTCCTCCCGCCAGAGGAGGCGAGGCTGTCATCGAGACGTCGAGGCCATCTCCCCAGCCAGCCCCCCAGCGCCCCGAGTCTGCTCCCGAACCCGGGTCACCGGCGTCTTAAGTGGAAATCCAACCACTGCGCTGACGGGCCAACTGCCACCAACAATTTCAATGGCGTTTCTGCTTCAGAGCCGGAGGGTAGAGTAGGCGGGATCTCTGTCTGCTGCGTGCATTGCAGCTGCGGAGGCCTTGGACCACCACCCGTTGTTCCTTTAGGTCGCCCCATCGCAAAAAAGATATCAGACTGTGCAGAAAAGTGAGCTGAATCAGGGACTGTCGTTCAAAAGTGAATTCAAATATTTAAATAAAGTTGTAGATCATTTTGTTAATGGGAGTGTAGAGCTGTGAACAAATGCATCTTCACAGCAAGCGTGCTCAGTAGCGCCCCCAATTGTCTACTGAGTTGTGTGGCAAATGCAGGGAGCCTTGAATGGTTCAAGAGGGGCTAGACAGTTCAATGAGGGAGGAAAATGGTATTACTACTGAGTAAGTGGAGGGCGGTTTTGGTGGGCTAAAGCCTACTCTGTCATACGTTTGTATGGTTGACAGGACTTGAAATGCATCTTAAATCAAAAGTTCTCTGATGTCAAGGGAAGGCAGGAGTCACAGCTGGAGTGCCACAGGAGTCTTTTCAGTGGCCAATACTTAACATGTTTGTTGGCATCAGCCGGGTGGGGTTATAGGGAAAGTGAATTTGCAAACTACACAAAATTCTGCAGGCGAGTAGATAACAAGGAGGGGAATAGTAGCATGAACAAGGATGTGGAATGGCTGAAGCAGTGAGCCAGAATTTATCAGTTGAAATTTAGTGGCAAAAAATGCAGTTACAGTGCTCCAGATAAGCTAACAGCCTATATTAACCCCCTTTTAATACTGGAGGCATTATAGCGCTGTGATTTAGTGCTCTGAGCTGCAAACCTGGTGACCTGGGTTTGAATCCCATATACCCCACTTGCATACTGTGTGACCCTGGCAAGTCACCTAAAGGGACACTGTCAACCTTTTTTGCATCGTATTAGTTAAAACCCTGCATTTTATGATTGCTTGCCTTCTCTAAAATTGTCATTCCACTGGTTGTTTTATCTAACTTCTTTCGTAATAGAACTGAAATGCATGCTAATGGTATAGTTGTACCCAACCTTGTTTTAGTTCATATCCTTGATCTACTCTTGGTGCATACTTCCTGAACAATATGTAATGTAATCTAAAATGTATTTATTTAAGGCGCCCTTCCTGAGCTCAGGGGACGCCCTTACAGTCATCATAACAATAAATTTAAAATACATAGTATCAATAGCATTAAAACACATATCATTACAGGAAAACATACATTAAGTATTTGGGAATTCTTGGTGATACAAAAAGGTTTTTAGGGATTTTTTAAAACCTTCTACAGTCAGGCTATCTCGTATCTGGCAAGGTAGAGAATTCCACAGGGTAGGTGCCACAAAGGCAAAAGATCTTCCTCCAGATGTCTTAAGAGTTACCCTGGGAATCTCTAGCAATCCCTCGTCAGAGGATCGGAGTGGGCGGGAAGGACAGTAAGAAGACAAGAGTTCTTTCAGGTAGTGAGGTCCCAACTCATGTAGGGGTTTGTAGGTCAGCAACGCAACCTTGAAAGTGATCCGCCACTGTATAGGCAGCCAGTGCAGTTCACACAGCACTGGTGTTATATGACTGGACCTTGGGACCTCAGTCAACAACCTGGCTGCCACGTTCTGCACTAGCTGCAAGGGGTGGATATCTGCTCCTGGTAGCCCTAGATAGACGGCATTGCAGTAATCAAAACGACTGATAAGTAAGGCGTGGACCCAAGGTAGGGAGGTCTTCGGGCCGAACCAGGTGTTTCACCCGGGCTATATTCCTTAGATGAAAAAAGGAAGATTTGACTACTGCTGACACCTGTGCCCTCAGGGTCAGGCCCTCATCAAAAATAACACCAAGACTTCCGGTTCCGGTTGCCTATAGAATGGAAGCCTAACTTCAGACACTCAGACTCAAAAATCCATCGGAATTTAAAACTATATTATCAGCATCCTGACGAAAAAACACAGTATCAGTGAATACATGATGCCTCCTAAACCACGAAATAAAGAGAGAGAGAGTGGATCTTATCCTAAACTAAAATTTCCTAGTCACGGCCCTCAACTACAGGCCACACTTCGTGCTGAAATAGTCGACCTAATCTCTCAAACTCCCGGAACTTCAGATGAAATGGAGCAAAACTTCACGATCACCTCTAAAATGTTATGCAGTACCTTACAATAGATAAATGAGACCCTGTTTAGACGGGAACAAAAAGCCACGGAAGACAGGCAACATTTAACAGAGTTGGACGACCGCACAGCCAAGCTAGAAGATGCCATATTGGAATATACTGCAATTTCAGACATCCACAACGCTACTTTGAGAGACCTACATAAAAGAGAGATGCTTTTACAACAACAGTTGGAAGACCTGGAAAACCGTAACCAACGGAACAACTTGCGTATACATGGGCTTCCTGAAGGGACAGAGACCAGTTCTATGCCACAATTTATGAACAGTTTCCTGAAGGAAATCCTAAATTTGGAAGGTGACAGAGACCTGGGGATCATTAAAGCTCACAGATCGCTCATTGCAAAGCCCAAGGACCCTAAGGCGCGATCACGCTCAGTCATCGTGGCCTTCGTAGACTACAGGGTAAAGGAGGAAATCCTACATACAGCTTGGGGGAAAAAAAAGTCCTTTTCGGAGATGTCCGTTTTTTTTTTTCGACCAAGACTACGCCCCAAACTCTAGCCCGTAGGCAGAAGGCGTACATGGTAGTGAAGGCAATGAGACAAGCTGGCCACCAAGCCCAACTAGAATATCCAGCCAGAATAAAGGTACATACCGCAGAGGGTTGGCAACAGTTTCCTGAGGTAGCTCAAGCAGTAGAATGGGCCAAGAAACGTGGAGTATCTATCCCAGCAGATGGCGCTATGGCGGAGGTGCCCTTCCTGAAACAGAACTGGCAAACAAAGGGACTAAAAAACACCCGCGCAGCGCGTAGAGGGGAAGTCACTGCGGTGTGGGACAGAGTAACCTCGAAGGAAGTTCCCTCGAGATCCAAGCAACAGACAAATCCATTATCGATCTCCATCCCAACAGAGACCAGGACTTGAGCTGAACTGGATGAGTACTCATTCCTTAAGTTTTAACGAACAGGTTTGGCTGTGAACTCCCTCCCGGACCCTTAATGCACTTATCCTTACGAGCTGCCTGTGCATAGTGGGCAGAGGCCGGCGAATGGGTCGGGAAAATGTGAGTTACAGACAATACTTTTCATCAGGAGCGAATTTTTTGTTGTTAATATTGAGGCTTGCTGAGGTTTTCTGAAAAGCTTAGATACGTATTGTATAAGTTTTAAGTTAATGAATGTTGGTGAGAGGGTGGGAGGAGAAGCAAGAGGGACAAAACAGCAAGTTCCAAAACAATTAGTACTCCTTGTGTTGAAAACAATCCTCCTCCTCAGACCAACAGTTTTATTCCATGAAAGTACTAAGTAACATTGTTGGATCCAATGGATGTAAATATTGAAGGGGGGTGGGGCATTGGGCTGGAGACCCTACACCCTTCCTCCGGGGCGGGGCGGGTGGACCCTGGGGGAGATGAGGGGCACTGGCGGGACTGTCAAAGAAGTCAGACCTACTGAACCTGAAGATCAGAGCCATCACTCCACCCTGATGACGTGAGATCAACCTAGCTTCACACAGCCCAGATTTCCCACGGGGGGACATAACGGGCTTTTAGAGGCATAGAAGACAAAACAAAATAAAGCAACCATGAGTGCGGGTGATGGGGAATGGCTTGGGAGGTGTTGTTTAGAGGTTGCAATAACGTGCATAACATAGTAGAATTTTTCTCCTTAGGTCTTGGTATCCAACGCAGGTGGGCTTATGCTCGCGGTTAACATCAGACATGGCAGGAGGAAAGCTACTTTAAAATGTACCCTCTCTATGGCACCTCACAAATCTGGTTGCAGCGGGTAACCGACGCACATGTCGGAGCTGAGAGACATGGGTTCTTGAGCGTCTTGGAGTGGACAGAGCCGGCCGATGGGACCTGTGTGCATCCCTAATGGAGGGTGCCCCACACAGAGAGTAAAATAATTGAGTTAGTTCGAGCGCCTCTCCTTCACCTCTTGAGAGCTGGGCCCCGTGGGCCAGAGGGGGCGGGGGGTCTCTGGATGAGTCTGGTTCCCACTCTACTGAGATGGGAATTTGCCAGCCTACCATATTTTCCTTTTTAAATGAGCCGGACTCCAGTTGGGAGTCACTGTCAACTCTTAGGCGACCAGCAACAACCCAGTCAGGACACGCCACATTTAAGTAGGTCTGTCCCGACAAGGAGACTAGATATATAGTCTCCTACCTCATCTCATAGAATAGTTCCTGAGATGAGGATTAGGGCATATCAACACCTTGAAGCTCCACTAATGTATAATTTGCTATTGTTATGGCAGCATGTAAATAGTTATGAGCAGTTGATTGTTCATTGTTTTAAGTTTATATTGTTGAAAAGGTTATTTCAGGCACCTCCATTCTGTCATATATCACATCATATGGCGGACCTAAAAATAATATCCTGGAACATTAGAGGGGTTAACAGCCCTATTAAAAGGGCTCAAATTATACAAGAATTACAGCGGAAACAGGCCACAATGGCCTTTTTACAGGAGCCACACTTAAATTCAGAAGAGCACAAAAAGCTACGCTGGGGCTGGGTGGGGGAAGTATATGTAGCAGAACACAAACAACATACGAACAAGAGGGATGTGGCAATACTTATAAGAAGGGATACTCCCCTTCTAATTTCACAAGTTGAAAATGACCCAGAGGGGAGGGTCGTGAGGCTTAGAGGGGAATACAAAGGTCAGAAATGTATTTTTGTAAACTTACATGCTCCAAACAAGGAGCAGGAAAGAATTCCATTTCTGACTAAGGTCAACTCAGAATCTGTCTTGGACTCTCAGAGCCTTGTGGTTATTAGAGGGAACTTTAACTCAATACTAGATCTCAGATGGACAGAGTAGGCTCCAAGTCCAAAGGTCCCACCAGAGCTAGCAAAGTGCTCTCTAGATTATGTCTGGAATCATCTCTGGTCAATGCTTGGCAGTTTACGAGACCTCGAGAACGAGACTATACATATTACTTGCCCAAGTACAAATCATATTCCAGAATCGACATGTTTTTAATATCTGCCAGTGCCCTACAATACACACACGGGGTGGATATAGGTAACATCTGTCTCTCTGACAATACTTTAATTTCGCTGGACATGAGCTTGTCCCCTAGATCTCTGGAGTCTATCTGGTGACTTAATGTCAGCTTACTGAACCAGGAAACTTTTAAAGCTCTAATCCAGAGTTCAACAAAGGACTTTCTAGATACAAACCCACAGGGGGAGACGGAAGACAGTGTGAGATGGGATGCCCTAAAATGTTATTTAAGGGGAATCATTATCAAATATGCTTCCCAAAGTAAAAAAGCTAGAATGAAGGAAAGATGTGAATTGGGACAAAAAATCTCCCAACTCAAATTAACCCACCAGGGAACATTAGATCAGGAAACAAAATTGGAATTGGTCAACTTAAAACTTAAACTAAATAAAATTTTGGATACACAAATAGAGGGGCAGCTTCGATACTCCCAGCAAAAATATTATGAACAAGGGAATAGGGCGGAGAGGCTATTAGCCTGGCAGCACCGTAAAGATAGAGCCACCAGGGCTGTACCTAGGCTACAAACCACAGAAAATAATTCTGTGATAACATCCCCCAACCTTATCATGGCCCAGTTCCAGAAATATTATAAGACCCTCTACCAAGAGGAGAGAAGCCCCAGACACCTAGAAAGTACACAGTCTTATCTAGACAAAATTCAGCTACCCAAACTATCAGAAGAACAGAGGCTGGGGTTAGAAGCTCCGATTTCTAGTACTGAGATCATAAACAAAATTAAACAACTCAAAAGTGGAAAGGCACCGGGTATGGATGGCTACACGGCTGAATTCTACAAAGAATTCATGAAAATTTTGTTGCCACCTTTGGGGGTGCTTTTAATGAGGTGCTGAGGGGAGAGGGGGTGGCTCCCGGGTCCTGGAGGCAGGCTCAGATCTCCATAATCCTGAAACCGGGAAAGGATCCGGAGGACTGTGCATCATACTGGCCAATCTCCCTACTCGCAGTGGACCTAAAAATCTTTACAGGGATTATGGCTGATCGATTACAAGGGGTGGTCAGGGACTTAGTGCATAGAGACCAAACAGGTTTCATTTCTGGTCGATTCTTACGAGATAATTTATGTAGACTGTTAAATATTATATCAGCCCAGAAGACCAAAAAACATTTTCAATTAGCCATTAGCATGGACGCTGAAAAAGCGTTTGACAGGGTAGATTGGGAATTCTTGATCGAAACCCTTGGTTGTTTTAGCCTGGGAGATAAATTCATAACAATGATCAAGGCCCTCTACTACGCCCCGGAGGCCAGGATCAAGGTAAATGGCTACCTATCAGACAGGTTTTCGTTATTAAGGGGCACCAAGCAGGGCTGCCTCCTCTCCCCCACTGCTCTTTGCACTATCTTTGGAGCCACTAGCGGTGACCATTAGAGCACACCCTCTCATAGAAGGGGTCACAGTAGAAAGTCATATCCAAAAAATTGCACTATACACAGACAATTCCTTATTTTTTATCTCTAACCCAGAGACCTCAGTTCCTGCCCTTATTAGAGCACTGGAGGAATATGGTGACTTGGCAGGTTATAAAATTAACCGAGGGAAATCTGAGGCTGTAGTGCTGAATGATGCCCCCCGGGAATTCACTACGACCTTTCCCTTTGCCTGGGCTCATAAAAATACCATTCAATACCTTGGTATAGTAATATCAGCAGATCTTTCTCAGCTTTACAAGAATAATTACCTAAAATTATTCCAAACCTTGCAGGCAGACGTAGCAAGGTGGCAGTTACTATCGTTGACTCTATACGGAAGGGCACAAACTATCAAGATGAATGTTCTCCTTAGGCTGCTATTCCTTTTCCAAACCCTGCCAATACAACCACCTCGGGACTTCTGGGTCTTATTGAACAAGATGACACAGAGGTTCCTATGGATTAACAGGCACCCTAAAATAGCCATGAACAGTCTACGGGCCCTGAGGGAGAAAGGGGGTATAGCTCTCCCACAGTTCTGTTTTAATTTTTTGGCAGCCAGGGGATCACAGCTATGCACCTGGGCCAACCGTAGAGAGGACTCAGGATGGTACTGTCTAGAAGAAGAATCCCTTAGGGTCTGGGCTCTGTGGGCCTTACCGACCAACACCATACCAGACATAACACAAAGTGGGTTGATGAACCCATAGGTTTCTAACTCCATCAAAATTCTGAAAAAAATAAGGAAAATCACTCACACTCCAGAGGGCCCTGGACCCCTTTCATTAATTCAATTTGAGCTCTCCTTTGTCCCACCTAGATTGGACTCCAGCTTCCAGTATTGGGCCATAAGGCGCCTATCCACCTTTGCACAGTGTATTGCCAATGGGAAATGTCTTTCATTCGCCCAACTAGCGGACAAGTTCCAACTTCGGGTGACAGATCAATTCAGATATTTACAAGTTCAACACTACATTTCCTCGAACAGGATACAAATGTTTAATAGAGAGAGAACGGAACTAGAAAACTTTTTCTATTTTAATGTAATAATTAAGGGCAAAACTCGCCCTCTTTCTCAGTTGTATAGTCTGTTACTTAAAAATAACCCCTCAGGGCCAGAAAGGCTAAAATTGAGATGGGAAGAAGAGCTCTTATTCACGATCACACAGCAGGTTTGGAACAGAAGAATGAGTAGAGGCTGGCAGGTGACCAGCTCTCCAACTTGGAGAGAATTCCATTGGAAAATTGTTATGAGGTATTTCCTCACTCCCTCTACTGTGAGGCATTTTGGACGGCACCAGTCTGAATTGTGCTGGAGGGAATGTGGTGAAGTAGGAACGCAAATACATATGTTCTGGGCATGCCCAAGGCTTACACCATTTTGGAGTAGGGTACATTCCCTGATACAAAGTATTACCAAACTACAGATTCCCTTTACGGGATCAGACCTGGTGTTAGGTCTCCCGACCCTACTTTTTGGGCCAAGGCGACCCTCTAAACTAGCCCAGATAATGAGGGTAGCTGCACTGAAGTGCATTGCTTAGAGGTGGCTGTCCCCGCATCCCCCCACGGAACAAGAATGGCTGCCCAGGATGGCTCAATTGGAAACTATGGAGCAGATAACAAGTTCTCTGAGGTTGCAAGGAGAAAATTTTACCCAGATGTGGTTGCCCTGGCACCAATAGTTTCAAGGGGCAGAGGGATACCCCTACTTGAGAGATGAAGAAAGGAAAATGATCCCCTTAATATATATTGACAGATATAAGAAAATGGAGGTAGTGTCTGAATTAAGAAGCTGAATCTTTATTTTTCTTACTTTCAAGTTTAATAGAAATTTATGTGACTGGGGTGGACAATAAAATGAGATAAGCAATGTAAGGATTAAAAACTAAAAAGGAGCCCTATGTTCATGTGAAATGGGATGTAAAGCAAAGATGATGATATACCATAGATAAATTTTGCATGGTCAGAAGTTCAGAACCGTACTGTATATGTTGGGTGTGTTTTTAATTTTTACTTTCTTTTTATGGTTAAGAAAAGTACCAATAATAAGATGAATGTACTGTATTATATACTAATGTGAAAAGTGAATTATCTGATGCTAAATAAAATTTGAAGTTAAAAAAAAAAAAATAACACCAAGGTTACACACCTGGCCAGAGGTCATAAGTGTGGTCCTCCCCCAAGAAATAAACCTGAGGGTTCCCCCCCATGCCACTGACATCCTAACACCAGGGTCCACCACCAATACCTCTTGTTTTATCTGAATTAACCAAAGCCAACTGGTACTCATCCAGTTCTGTATCTTCAGTAGGCAGTTATTAAACCTCATAACTGAGTCAGACTTCTTTTCGGGCACAAAAGACATGTAGAGCTGAGAATCATCGGCATAGCAATGAAAACTTGGCCCATACCGTCTTATAATGTCCCCCAATGGAAGCATGTACGCCACGAATAACATGGGGGATAACACCGAGCCCTGTGGAACCCCACAGGGCAGGCAGTGAGGGGCCGAGGAATAAATACCCGACACCACTCTCTGAGACCTGCCCTCCAGGAAAGATCAAAACCAGCTGTGAACTGCTCCCCTCAATCCACAGAAAAAACACAGGCGTTCGAGCATCACCTCATGATCCACGGTGTCAAATGCTGCTGAGAGATCAAGGAGAACCAAGATGGACCGGGCCCTCCGATCTCTAGCCATCAGGAGATCATTTAGTACACGCACCAGGGCTGTCTCAGTACTATGCCATTTTCTGAAGCCAGACTGGAGAGGGTTATAGATATTGTGGCTATTCAAATGATCAGCTGCAGAGCGACCACCTTCTCGATAACTTTCCCTACAAAGGGCAAGTTCCAGAACGGCTTGTAGTTAGCTGGGCAGTCGGGATCAAGGGAGGGCTTTTTCAAAACGGGGCAAACTAGTGCCTCCTTTAAGGGATCTGGAAAAATCCCCCTCTCCAATGAAACCGCCACTATCCCAGTAAGGATCGGGCCGATAACCTCTACACACCTCACTATGAGCTGAGTAGGGCCTGGATCCAAACTACAGTAGGTAGGTCTCAAAGTCTGGATAATCCTCGCTATATCCATGACTGCCGGTTGGCTAAAGGTGAACCAGGTCAACTGGGTATCAGTACCACCCAGTTGATCCATGCAAGGCCCAATGGGAAGACGCTGGTTGATCTCATCCCTGATGGTATACACCTCATCAGCGAAGAATTGCGCAAACTCCTCACATTGTACTTGTGACAAGGCTCAATCAGCATGAAGACGGGCTGGATTGCACAGTCTGTCCACAGTCCGGAAGAGCTGGGCCGGCCTATTCCTCGCTGTAGCAATTTCCCTGGACAGGAATTCTGCCTTCTTATGGGAAATTGCTGATTGGTAGATCTTATGATAATCCAACTATCTAAGCCTATCCACCTCCAGGCGAGTTTTCCACCAGCATCTTTCCAATCTTCGACCCCCCTCTCTTCAGCTTATGGATCTCATCGGTGAACCAGGGGGCCCCAGGGTGAAGAGTAAGGGGGCTAACTCGAGTTGGAGCAATGACCTCCAGGGCCCCCACGACCACCCTATTATAGGCCAACACTAGGGACCCTGGGTCAGTGCTATCCATTGGCAATCTCGAGAAGTCCAGTTCCGTCAGCATGAATGCTTGCAAACAGTGCAACCACTCAAGATTCAATAGTCTCCTTTCCTCCCACTGCATTATGAGTGGCTCTATGTTATGGGGTTCCCAAATCCTGGAAAGATGCAGCGGAGTTGTTAAGGAATGTAAACAAACGATTCTGTGCGGTAACACCAGTATGGTGGCAGTCAGTTTTCACTTTTTAAAGAAAAAATAAATCGGAATAATACTCCCAGTTACATCAGGATTGTCTGCAGAATGAGGATAATCATAACTTGTGTTTTTAAACCAGGGCCACTTTGAGGTCTAAGAAGGTTGACAATGTCCTTTAACTTCTTTGTGCTCCCAGGTCACACCTGCAAACAAGCTTCAGCTTAGTGTGCCTTTCCTGGTTAAACAATTTCCTGGCTCCTGATTAATAAATACTCTTCAGAAAACATTTTTGTTTTACTTTTTGTTTGTTTTAAAATTAAAACAATGCATCAGGTATTCTCATATAAGACATTTCAGGTATCCTTTGACATCATTATTTCAGTATCACATTTATCTGCCTATATTCTGGTATAATAGGAGTGGGGGGGGGGGGGACATATATTCAGGCCATCTTAGCCAAAAGTCCAGAAAAAGTCCAGTATATGCCAGCTGCTTCAGTGGCTCAGGTTATTGATCCAAGGCATAAGTCCAAGGAATGAGTCTACACTAACCTGTAGTGCTATTAACCTATCAAATATAAATGAGAATAAAGTTGATCCCCACTGTCTCCCATCAAGATCCCTCGCCTCCCAACATTGAAATATGAACATTCAAAAGGCCCTCTTACAGAATGGGCTCATAAGAACAAGTAGTACTCCTGAGGATGATATTAAACAAGTAAGGGGGGAGATTAGCCAGAGTGGGGTACTGTCTGTTACCAATATTATTTTTCATTATAGTAAAAAAGAAAATTACTTTTTCCCCCCATCCCCGGTACAGCCTGTCATTCAATCAAATGTAGTAATGGCATTTAAATGTCAGCATCAAGTCCTCAGAACTGGAGTACTGGTAACACATTTTTAAGTCCTGAGGTATTATACTTGTCCTTCATCGGAGTCTGAAGCTTCCTCTCGGATCGCTGTCGGCTGCAGTGATTTAAATTCTGCTTCAGTCTTTTCAGTCCAGCTACCGGTGTCCTTTGGAGCCATGGATTGCCAGGTCTTACCTCCATAGGTAATGTGGAACTGCGTGGGAAGCAAAAAGGAGTGAACAATTCCCAGGGTGCATAACTTTTAGAGAATGGAGTTAAATTGCTTACGTGGGCCCGTTCTTTGATAAGACAAATCAGGAAAAAGCTTAATGTCTCTCCCCTGAACAGTTAGTGGGTAAGCCGCTCTAGCTGCTGATATTAAGATGTCCCGCACCTTCGTGCCAACTGTTTTAAGCAGAATTGTCTGAGGTTGGTTAACGTCTGCTGTTCTGATACTTGGATTAATCCGGTATAAGAGGCACAGCTCCTGCCATTCAAAATCTTCTGGTATTGACAGGTTCTCGGCCATCCATTGCCTCAAAAAAGTTAGGAGATGTGCACCTTCTGCCCCTTCAGGTAAATCTACTATACGAACGTTTCCCACTCGCAGGCTATTTTCTGCTGCCTCCAATCGACCCCTCAGTTGCTGATTTTCTTTTGTCAGGAGGGCAGGTGTAGCCTGAGTTGTAAGGGATCGCTTTTTCTGTGTCGGCCACTGAGCTGGTTAAAGTTGCCAATGCGGCATCATGTGTCTCCAGTTTAGTGAGGGACTTCTGCAACTTAGTGTCCATAGCCGTCACTGACTCCAGAATAGCCTGCCATGGCAGTTTCTTAGAGGAGATAATAGAGGAGTTTTCAGAAAACTCTAGGTCCGTGTCTGCTGGAAGTTGTAATGTGTCAGGCAGCGCAGGTCCCCGATGCTTTTTGCTGGTTGTTCTTCGTGCGCCCCATATTGAATCTGGTATAGCTACAAAGCCCAGGGAGTAAGGAGTCTGATTATCTAGTTCAGTGCATTTTTCTTCAGTTCAGGTGAGTAAAAATTGGGCTAAAAGGGAGCTCTAGATGCAGAGACCGTGAAAAGACGTCCTGCCTGGAAGCTAGCTCTCTGGCGCCTCCAGAAAACATTTTTAATGAGTGCTAATACTCATCCCAATACTTAGAAATGTGACACACTAAAAAAGAATAGTGCTTTATTGCTTTAAAAGGAGCAATTT
The DNA here is from genome assembly GCA_016271365.2 of Neoceratodus forsteri. Lineage (NCBI taxonomy): Eukaryota > Metazoa > Chordata > Ceratodontiformes > Ceratodontidae > Neoceratodus > Neoceratodus forsteri. The sequence continues at coordinate 769,112,085 of CM057451.1, forward strand.
GTTCCAGGGTTTGAAGCACTTGTATGCACCCAAATTTTATTTTACTCACCATATTTCAAAACTGAGGAGTAAATAACTTACCTGCCAACATTATAGAGCACTGGTGATGCACATTGATGACAAAAATCTGCAGACTGAATATTGCATTACTGGAGTAAAGGCAGAGATATGAAAGGAGAAAGTGACTTAGTGGTGATAATTAACCGTAGCTGAACAACCTCTTCCAGGGGGTGCTGTGGAGTAGTTAACAGGGTGGACGTCTTTCCCAAGGCTCCAATATGTGCTCAGTAAAATACAGTATGTAACATATAGGTTGCAGGCTTGCAGTACAGCTAACGTTTGTGCAATTCTGGGAAGCTTTCAAGTTTGTCATCACAATGGGCCCAAAGAAAAAAGAAACTGCAAACAGCACAAGGTTTGGAAACTTATTTTTCCACTCCCTGCTTCAATGCATCAGGGAAACCTTTTGGGCATTCCCCTACTAACAGTGGCAACCTTTCGCAGATTTTGACTCTCCTGACTAAATTGCAGGCTACTGGAGAGGAAACAAGTGGGTCGCCTCGTAAAACTTGAGATCTTCTTTGAGGATATTTCTTTCATCAGGCCACACCTATGGAACAGTAAGCTGCCAGACACTAGGACCACATGGAAACTTTTGCAAGCAGTCCACTAGGGGCCACCCATGACGACGTCAGATGTTGGCACTCATTTATAAACATGGGCTGCCCCTTCCCTCCTCAGTTCCTTTCCCCACCATCGACCATACTCATTGGCTTGTGTACGGAAACAATGCTGTTACAGTTGCCGCTTTCTCTTTTTCTCACCATTGTAAGCAATCACTTTCATAAGTGATTTTCAACAGTGTGTATGTCATGTAAGGAGCCGTCGGGCTAGCGTATGTTTAAATTTAAGCAGCAAGCACGCACCCAAAATTGTATTATTTGCTCAGTCGGGGGAGTGCATGTTTCAATTTTTTTTAGCTGTAGCCTTTGTTCCTGCCATACTAATCTCCTCAGGTCCCTAAGTCCATCAACCTTTTCTGCTCAATGAACTGTCCCACTAATCTCCCACTCTGAGGCCTTAACTGTCAAGATGCCTCAGTTCCCTTCCAGACTGCCCTTTACAGAGAATGCTCAACCATAGATGTGGTTCCAGTCAGAGCCCCTGTTCTTTTGCTCTGTCTTAACTGGTGCAATACCTGCTTTGGTCCCTGCTACAACGCGATCGCATGGCGCTAGAGCAGCACTGGCGTTAAAGGGTTTGGGCACAGAAATTCACCTTCAAAGCTGGATTGTAGGTCCATTTTTAGCCCGGAGAGACCATGCTGTGGGGAGCAAAATTAAGTGGAGAACACCACCCCATGATGGAGACTGTGAGTGTATTTTCCACAGTGGCTCAGAAGGGAGAAAATTGCTGTGAGGAGCACAGGTAAGGGAATAGAAAATTCATGGGTGAGGAGAAGAGTCTGAAGGGTGGGGGGCTGCAGGCTCTACATGGATGAATGCATGACATTTTCCCTCCACTACTAAATAGCCTTTTCAGACTTTTTATTCTATCGCTAGTGATAATAAGGTGCGGACAGAACAATACCTGCAAAATCCATCCCTTATGGCCGCGCGGTGGTGAAGCCTTTTTTTAACTTCGACTTGTAATGATGAAATGCATGACCACACCAAGACAGAGTGGCTATGGTTGTGAGATGCTTTCTTTTGCTGTAGCTTCTGATGACAGTACATTTAACCAAGATAGAGTGGCTATGGTTGTGAGATGCTTTTTTTTTTTTTTTTTCTTGCTTGTGATAATGAAATGCATGAGTCCCACCGCCGCCACCACCATGGAGTGAATTTGTACGGCCTTTTTTCTCTGTAGCTACTGGTGGTGGTGTCAATTTGAATAGAGGCAGACAGTACATCAACTGTAAATTCCTCCCCCCCCCATGCCATTCCAGAATCTTGTTACTAAGCTAAATATATATAAATATGTATATCAGACTCTGGCATGGCAGGACCACATCGACAGTGCACCTAGAAAATGGAGATCAGAAAGAAAGCAAGTAAGTTGCAGGCCACAACGCTGTGGCAGTGGGATTTAGTGTCTAAAAGTCCAAGTGGAGGACCAGGAGATCATAGGTTCATACTCTGCTACAGCCATTTTGTTGATGGGAGACTGTGGGCAGGTCAGCCTCTCTGTGCTATAGTACACCCAGGTAGGAACTGGGCCGAGGCAGGTCCACACTGAAAACGAGAGGTAGCAGCTGAGCTGGACAATCCTGGAAGATGCAACCACCATCCGTCTATGAAACACCACACCAGATTGGGGCACTGCTCTACAACAAGCAGAAAGCTAGCCACAATTGTTTCTTCTACTTAGGACTGGAAGGTCAAAGTCCGTGTCTTGGGAGTCTGGTCAGGAGCAATGTGGACACCTGGAATAGCAGAACTTCAAGCTGTCACACTCTACAACGCCAGGCATGACCTTCCACAGCCATCAAAGATTTTCTCAAGGAGCGCCCACAGCTTCAAAAGCAATATCCCTTGCCATGGTGTGCCAGCAGAATTCTGAAATTCCACAAGAAAAAGATGAATTCATCTCTAAATCCTAAGATACACCTGATGCTTTTACCTTTGACTAATACGAGAGTCATCCCAGCAGAAGACCAACCTCCGAGAACTTGGGGTCCAGAAGGTAGACAACTCATTGAAGAAAGCATTCCACATCACTGCAGAATCTGTGAGAGCAGCAATAGCAACCTGGGTCTGGGGTGGAGCAACCTTATTAGGGTTGACATCTCTTGTGAACATGACAAGGGGACACTTCTTCCTTGATTATTTGGTTAACTCCACCTTCAAAGGAGTATTCCTGTGTAGTGCATCCCAGAAAGAAATGGCCAAGGTCTAAGGTGAAGGGTTTGACTCACAGTCCAAAGAAAGGGACAGAAATTGGTTTGGCTGGGTTAAGACACCTGTTCATGACCAGGCCTCCTATGGCAGGCCAGGTCAGCAGAGCAGGAGATGCACCAAACAGTGACCATGTTTCATTGTGAGAAACCAACACACCGCCTGGGGAGTAAGCAGCAGTGCTCATAACTCTGTTGACTGGTCCAGATAAATGACTCGGAAAGACTGTGGAAAAGGGATGCCTCCTAGAATACAGTTCTGGCCTCCAGTCACCCCTGTATGTCCATCTCCGATACCATTCTATCCAGTCAAGAGGATAGCAGTACTACAAACCATAGCAAGATTATTTTCAGACAGAAACTAGTGAATCCATTCCACCACAGGAATGGGAGCTGGGAGTCTATTTCCTTTTCTGTCCCACAGTGCACAAGCAGAGTTGAACCTGTTTGGGATCTGGCATTCCTTAATCAGTAGATTGGACCAGATCATTTAGCATGGAAACACTTTCATCCATCATTAAGGAGCTACAGTGAGACGCGTTTCAGCCTCCATAGATCTGCTGGACAGCTATCTGCATGTACCTATCTGGGAGACTCTTAGACAGTTCCTGAGGTACAAGGTACCAGGTTAGCATTTCCAGTTGAAGGTCTTGACCTGTGGTTGTTCCTCCATCAACTTTAGTCTTTTCAAAACTGCTAGTGACTGTCGACGCTTGCCTTTAGAGTCAAGGGAACCAGATATTCTCCTATTTGGACAACATTCTTCTTTCAGCCCCACATTACCACCTGGCCCAGCAAGTGGTACCTTCATGGTTGCTTGTTTCATGGCACAGGATTTTATATGCCACCAGCAGAGAAGCTTGCTGGCTCCAGCTCAGACAATCATACAGAAGCAGATGCAAGACTCGACAGGGCATGATTTTCCCAACATCCAAGAAATTACCAAGATCTGTCATGGCTCATTCACTGGTTTTACCACCATTCACCATCAAGCTCAGCTGCTTCTACTGCTAGTTGAAATAATGGTTTCCTTGGCAGACACAGTACCCTGGGCTATATCCTTATGAGCCCTGTGCAGTCCATGCTACTGCAGCAATGGTCTCCCATGGGATCATAAAGATGTGTTGTGTTTTAGTATCCAGACAAATGAAGTCCAATCTGAGCTGATGGTCCACGAGTGAACGTTCTGAAAGGGTGCAAACGGGGACAGCCTCATAGGTGTCAGCATGGCTCAGTTAGTAGCACATCTGCTTCTGGGCCAGAAGGTTGTGGATTCTGGACCCACACCAGGTTTGGGCTCATACCTCAATGTTGGAACCAGAGTGCAGGATTGGGGGGTGCTATACTGTTGGGGTGTGCCGTCCTTTGGATGAGATGTTAAAACGAGGTCCCTTCTACCCATCCTGATGCTGTCCTGGTTTGTGTCCAGGTGGAAGTAAAATAACCCAAGGCACTTTTCACAAAAAGTAGGGAATTTTTTATTCAAACTTGAAGAAAATCATAATACATCATTTCTAAAATAAAAGAAAGCAAAACCTTAAAGCAAAATAAGTATTGATGCATACATGTCCCCTCTGGAAATATACTAACATACTAAAAGCCAGCAGAATATGCCAAATGGTCTGTCTTGTCTGCTCGAAAGCCAGCAACCTAGTGGCTGCTCGCCTTACCATATCAAAACCTTACCATATTAAAACATTATTCTAGATTGAAACATAAAACAGAAAAACCCTTATACTAAATCAAAATACATAATGCACACATCTTATACAACCCCCCCCCACTCCCCTAAGAGAAGGGTAATTTTTTATTTTATCAAAAACTATACAAACAGATGAATAATACAACAAAAATAATATAAACCTCTGATAAGTATTACAATCATACTTTCTGTAAAATCAAATCAAAATAGATAACTAACAAGCATTTGTCAATGCCGAATGTTGCTTGCTTGTATTTGCTGTTTAGGTATTTGGAAGTGATAGTTCCATGCCTTCCTCCCAAGACATCCACTGTGTCTTTCCGTTCAGTATTCAGAGAAGAGTGGGAGGGGCAAGGGCCACAGCAGTTGCCAAGGGGGTGAAGAGGTAGACAATAGTCCATTCAAAGGCAAAAGAGTTCTGCAGGAGCTCACTAAATTGAAGGTGGACAAGCGATGGGACCAGATGGCATCGCCCAAGGATATAACAGAACTGCGAAGGGAGATAGCAGTACCTCTGCAGCCATGTTCACTGAGTCATTCAACATGGTGAATTGGAGGAGGGCACATGTGGTCCCTCTACACAAGTCCGGCAGCAGGAGGAGGCAGAGAACAATAGGCTGTTCAGCCTCACCTCAGTAGTGGGAAGATCATGGAGACATTGCTTAAAGAAAGGATAGTGGGCATCTAAGATGCCATCGAACCCAGGACCATAGACAACATGGATTCACAGTGGGGACATCATGTCAGATAAATCTGTTTGATTTCTTTGACTGGGTGACAAAGGAAGTGAATCAGGGTGGGGCATTGGACAACGCTTACCTTGATTTCAGCAAAGCCTTTGACACCATCCCATATAGGAGGCTGATAAACTAGCTGGGTAGGCTGGGCATGGGGGAAAGGTTGGTAAACTGGGTTAGAAACTGGCTAACAGACAGGAGGCAGAGAGTGGTGGTAAATGGTGTGCAGTCTAGGGAGAGGGGGTGACCAGTGGGGTGCTGCAGAGATTGGTCCTGGGGCCAGTTCTGTTCAATGTCTTCATTAGTAATATTGCAGAACGTCTGAAGGGAATTTTTTCACCAAATTTTCAACATAGCCATTTTAAGACCTCTGCTCATGAACAGTGTTACTGTGATTTTCTTAATGTGTCCCATACATTGATTTCACACACAGACTACGCCATTGTGCACTACATGGGTGGAAACACATTTTGGGCAGATGTGAAAAATGACAGCTGTACAGCTCATAAGGAGGTGTGGTAAAATGGCAATGTTGAAAATCTGGAGTGAAAATATTGAAAATTCGCAAACTTACGAGCGTGCATAGGAACTGCCACAACGCTCATAAAACAGTAATTTTAGAATTTGTTCACCAAATTTTCAACATAGACTTTTGAGCCGACCTTATGAACACTGGCACTGTCATTTTAGTTAATCGGTCCGAAAGGTGATTTCACGCAGTGACCTCGAAATCACCCTTCGGGCCCGATTAACGCCACGACAGTGCAAGAATTCATGAGGAGGGGTCCCAAAAACCCCATGTTGAAAATTTGGGCCCAAAATTCCGAAAAATGCCTGAGATATGCAACAAACTTGAAAAAACCCTGTCTATCCCATTATACAGCTTACCGGCATTTCCTCAGTTCGTGGTCGGCTTTGAAGAGTGCAGACGTGTTCCCGGTCCACCAAAGATCGTCGCGCCGAGCTCCAGAGAGAGTATGGGGTGAGGGGGTGTGGGGAGGCAGGGTGCACAGTGGGTGGAGTGCGGGTTGTGGGAGGGCAGGGAGAGCGCCGAGGACAGTTTTGTATTTACAGGTGTTTTTAATAAGATGACGAGGATGTTTGCCACGCTGGGTGGGCTCAGCGTGGCAGCTGGAAAGCTGTTGGGGGCTGGAGCCGGACAGGGGATTGGGCACCCTGTCGGCCATAACATCATCTTGCACGCTGGGGTGGGCTCCCAGCATGGTACCTGGATGCTTTGGGGGGTGCAGCCCGGCCAGGGATTGGGCACCCCGTCAGCCCTCGAAACATTTTGCTACGCTGGGGTGGGCTCCCAGCGTGCCTAGTCTTGAGGGGGTGGGCCGGCGGGGGTGGGCACCCCGTCGGCCGTCACAGTGTGGGGAGGGAGGAGGAAGGTGCATGAGCACGCGGTGTGCGTGCATGCGCGTGTGTGTGTGTGGAGGGGAGCTCTGCTCACTGAAGTGGAGCTCTCCCTTTCAACTATACGACCACTGCATTTTCAACTGCTGTCATAGACAGCTGCAGCAGTGATTGGGGAACTGGGGCCGTGCCTGCAAACACACTGACTGCATTGGAAGACGGGTGCCACACCTCCGAAAACTCTGATGATGGCACTATGTTTCTTGCACATGTGTGCAAGCAACATAAAAAAGGAGAAATTGCTCCCAACATTCTCGCCCCCCAGCTTGAAACCAAACTAAGGAAATCACCTTAATTGCCATCCATTATTTTGTGAAATGATACCCCAAGTCCCAATGACACAAACAAAGGAAAGAAAAAGAAACCAAATGCAAAAGGGGGGCACACAACAGTGACCCCAAATCATATTTTTAAACTTCATACCTGCTAATACCTATTTGGGCAATAAGGCATTTGACTACACATACTAAAATTAACTACAAAACTGTCTAATCAGATTCACAAAAGGAAAGTTTCTTAATACATGTCTCAAACTAGTCCTGTTGTTGCCTGTATACATTCCTGGGTATCTGAGTCATATCATTACAACCAAGTGCAATATGCACAACTCCATGGGTGACATTCCACAGGAAATGCTGTCTGTTACAAAATATTAAATCAAATTAAACCAAAAGGAAAAAAAGAAAAACCATCAGCATATGATAGATACAGCTCTTAATACTAAATAAGTCATATAACCTCTCCCAGTACATAAGCAATGATTCCATCAACTGTAAATAATAAAGGATACAGCTCTTCCTTAAACTAACCAAAAAAGGATCCCATCGATCCTGCCATGCTTTAGTACTTAATTTACCCGTATCAGTGTTTTTAATCCCCTGCAATTCTTTTTGAATAGAAAAAAATAATTCTAATGGAGAAATAAACTGTTGCTGTAATACCAGCCTACATCTACTTTGCCATATCCAAAACAGGAAAATGGCCATTAAAATCCTCAAGCTGCCTGAGAGGGACAGTGAAAAAGTAGGGATACTGAACGAATACTTCTGCTCAGTATTCATAAACGAGGAGGAGGGGTAGGTAGCTATTCCAATCAGTAAAAGCACTTTGGATAGGGGGATCGATACCAGTCTTCACAGAAAAAAGGGTTCTGAAAGAACTCCTAAAACTGAATGTGGACAAAGCAATGGGGCCTGATGGGATTCACCCCAGAATTCTAAAAGAACTAAGGGGAGAACTAGTGACACCACTGACTGCCCTTTTTAACAAATCATGGGAGGATGGTGTGGTACCTAAGGACTGGAGGAGGGTGTATGTGATTCCCCTTCACAAAAGTGGGAGCAATGCAGAGGCAGGAAACTACAGACTTGTTAGCTTGACCTCAGTGGTAGGGAAAATGATGGAATCGCTTCTGAAGGAAATAATTGTTGAATACCTAGAGGCCAGCGGGGCACTGGACCCAAGGCAACATGGATTCACAGCCAGAAGATCATGTCCGACGAATCTAATAGATTTCTTTGACTGGGTGACCAAAGTAGTAGACCAGGGAGGGGCTGTGGACATGGCCTACCTAGACTTTAGCAAGGCATTTGACACAGTCCCACACAAAGATTAATTAAGCAATAAGCCACAAGGGGTATGGGTTATCAGAGTTTACCACGGCTGAGTGGTTTGCCCGAGGCGCAGCCAAGTGGTGATCCCTCACCAGCCGTAGTATAATCCACATCCTCCAAGTGGCTTATTGCATTATACCAGGTTCATATTTTTACTATAATAAAAACAAATATTAAAGAGGTTGCTTTGTTTTTTAATTTTTATTGTATTTATTCCTATGTTGCACAGGATATATTGGATTACAGGGTCATCGACAGTCGTTGGTTATCAGAGGATTTACACAGGTGGTAAACTGCTAGTCTGACCATTTCCTTGGCTGTTCACTTATGTCCATGTTATAATAAACAAGTTAGCCAGCCTGGGAGGGAGTTCCAGGGTGGTAGCCTTGGTAAAAAATTGGCTGGACAACAGGACACAGAGGGTAATAGTAAACAGAGTCCACCCTGAAGAAAGGGGGTTACTGGCGGTGCACCGCAGGGTTCAGTAATGGGTCTGGTCCTTTTTGATGTCTTTACAAGAGACATTCAGAGGGTCTGGAAGGAAAAGTATGCCTCTTTGGTTTGATACACAAGGGGGTGGGGTTTGAAAGCATGAGAATGGACTTGGCAAGGTTGGAGGAATGGTCAAACGTATGGCAGCTTAGATTCAATGCAAAGAAGAAAGAAGTGTAAAGTAATGCACCTGGGAAACAAAAACCCAGGGGAAGAGTACACAATGGGGGAGGGTATTAACAACAACAGAAATGGAAGGGGACCTGGGGGTAGTCATATCAGATGACCTAAAGGTAGGCAAGTAATGTGAGAAGGCAATAAGGATGGCTGGGGATATTGGGATGTATGAGAGAGACATCACCAGTAGAAAACAGGAAGTTGTTATCCCTCTGTACAGACAGTTGGTGAGACCCCATCTGGAATACTGTGTGCAGTTTTGGAGACCCCATCTACGCAAGGACATAGACAGGATGGAAGCAGTCCATAGGAGGGCACAAAATGGTGCAGGGTCTGCATCAGAAACCATATGAAGAGACTGAGAGAGCTTAATATGTATACCCTTGATGAAAGGAGGCGGGGGACATGATAGAAACTTCCAAGTACCTCAAGGGAATCAACAAAGTCAGGAGGGTAGCATCTTTCAGAAAAAGAGATGTGTAAGAACAAGGGGGCACAATTTAAAGATAGAGGGGGGACGGCTCAGGGGTAATGTGAGGAAATTTTTTTTCATGGAGAGTGTGGTGGATGCATGGAACAGGAAGTTGTTATGCTTCTGTACAGACAGTTGGTGAGACCCCATCTGGAGTACTGTGTGCAGTTCTGGAGACCCCATCTCCACAAGGCCACAGACAGGATGGAGGCAGTCCAGAGGAGGGCAACTAAAATGGTGCAGGGTCTGCAACAGAAGCTATACAAAGAGACACTAAAGGAGCTTAATATGTATATCCTCGAGGAAAGGAGGGGGAGGGGGACATGATAGAAACATTTAAGTATGTGAAGGGAATCAACGAAGTCCAAGAGGGGTTGCGTCTTTCAGAAAAAGATGTGCAAGAGCAAGGGGACACAATTTGAAGACAGAGAGGGGGACGGCTCAGGGGCAATGTGAGGAAGTATTTTTTCACAGAGAGGGTGGTGGACGCATGGGACAGCATTCCTGAGGAGGTTATAGGGTCAAAAACAGTGGGGGAATTCAAGAATGCATGGGACAGACATAAGGCAATGCTGGTGGGGGGTAGGAGGAAGTAGACTGTTGGTTAACTATGATCTGCAGCTTATCCAGTAGGTAGGGAAATGGGCAGACTAGGTGGGCCAAGCAGTCCTTATCTGCTGTCAAAGTCTATGTTTCTGTGCCTGCATTATACTTGGCCCACTGTAATGGAAAGTAACCCCTGAACAAACAATCAGCAGTCATATAGGTGAAATTGTTAGTCTGCCATCTTCTGGCGAATATATCCCAAAATTCCACAATATAAGGACATTGTAAATACAAATGATCCATGGTTTCTAGCTGTAATATGCATTGGTCTCTAGGACAATAATGCTCCATAATTTCCTTATGTTTATGGTTATTCATCGCATTAACCTTTTTATGCACTCCCAACCATACAGTATCCCTCACTTTCTGAGGGAGTCTTTTCAGTCAGGACCTCAGTTCTTACTGGTTGAGTAAAATGCTCAAAGGGTTGTATACAGTAATGTTCTTGTAGTATGTGAGTACAGAGGTTCCTTCTCATAGTGGTTAATAAATGTTGGCTGGTTACTTCCCACTTTTTCAAATAATCAGAAACACCCCATCCACCCCGGATATAAGTTATATTCACGCTTATTTTTGTGCTGAAAATGATTTGTATGCTATTCCAGTAGTACTTCCTGTACTGAATCGTAGGTCCAGAAGGTCCACTCTGCTCTAGTTTGTTTGCCTAAAGGAAGTAAGTTAGCATAAAAAAATAAACCAAAAGGAAACTAACGGATTTAACATTCAGAGTCCTCCCTCCTTTCGTGACAAATGTCACTGCCGTTTTTATAGGGTTGAGCCTGTTTACACCATAAACCTGTGAAAAAGCAAGAAAAAAAATCAGTTTCCAGCTGCTTTGGAATAGGAAAAATATAACTAAGTTACAAAAATACTGGCACCAAAAATGTTTTGAGTAAATAAACAGTTTTTTCTTTACTCATGTACCACTCATTCCAATTTTTTACCATTCTTTGCCTTTTTTCCAGTTGTTGATCCCAATTATAAGTTTGCATATTTCCCTGACCAAATTAGACCCCTAAAATTTTACAGTGTTGTTGGCAAATAGCAATCTCCCCCAGTCGGTCTTGTGCTGTTTTCTGAGCAGACCGCAAAATACAACTACTCTTGTTTGTATTTATATATACCCCAACAGCAGCAGATAATCCCTGTACCAATCTGTGGGCACAGATACCTACCTGACCTTTCATTCTGTACAGTCAGTATCAAATTATCCGCTGTCAAGGATGGGTGCCCCAGTAAGAAAGACTAAGGTCCATTGCCCCCCAAAAGTGCTCTTGTTCGAATACATGAAGAGCTTTATCAAACTGCATAGGAGGAAAAGCTCGAGTCCTTTAAAGACCTATAATGATGGAAATAAAGTGCCTATGCCAAACACCTGGTGAGGTGTTGCAGAAGGTGCTATGTAAGGTATATAAGTACATATGTGCAAAACAGCATGATAGCTATATTTATTGTAAGTATAAGTAAGAAAGTGCCTTGGCTATAATGAGGGTTACAAGCCATAGTCATTTTAAAGATTGCAGCTGAGAAGAGCTGCTCCAGTAAAGAAAAGGATCCTGAATCAATTCAGGATCAGAACATAGATACATAGACAGTGTCGGCAGATAAGGGCCTATGGCCCACGCAATCTGCCCATTTAAGTTTGTAAGTTCAGTTTATGTTTTCCAGGAAGTCTGTGGCCCCTTACCCCTGACCTCCAGAATTCCTTTATGTCTATCCCATGCATTCTTAAATCCCGTGATTGTTTCAGCCCCCACCACTTCCTCTGGCAGGGTGTTCCACTTGTCCACCACCCGTTCTGTGAAGAAATTCTTCCTCACGTTTCCTCTGAATCGTCCTCCCTCCAACTTCATCCCATGCCCTCTAGTCCTGGAACATCTTTTTCGCTTAAAAATAGTGCATTCCTGCACCCTGTTCCTCCATGTAAGATACTTGTATGTCTCTATCATATCTCCTCTCTCCCTCCTCTCCTCCAGGGAGTACATGTTCAGTGCCTTCAACCTGTCCTCATAGGACTTGTGATGCAATCCATGCACCATCTTTGTTGCCCTCCTCTGAACCTTCTCTACCCTGTCTATGTCCTTACATAGGTAAGGTCTCCAGAACTGCACAGTGTACTCCAGGTGCAGCCTCACTAGTGTCTTGTATAGTGGAATTATGACCTCCCTTTTCCTGCTGGTGATGCCCCTGCCTATGCATCCCAGCATCCTGATTCTTTACCTGCTGCCTTGTCACACTGTTTCCTGCCTTGAGGTCATCAGAGATGATAACTCCAAGATCCCTTTCCTGCTTGGTGCATCCTCACCCCCCAACTGATATATTGTTGCCAGGGTTTTTGCCCCATGTGCATTATCTTGCACTTCCTTGCATTAATTTCAACTGCCAAACCCCTGACCATTCTTCAAGTTTCTGCAGGTCCCTTCTCATTCTGTCTACACCCTCTGGTGTGTCTACTCTATTACAGAGCTTTGTGTCATCAGCGAACAGTGAAATTCTGCCTTCTAGGTCCTGTGCAATGTCACTGATGAAGATATTGAATAGTACCAGTCCCAGCACTGATCCCTGTGGTACCACTGATCACTCTTCCCTCTGTGGGTGACAGCCATTACCACCACCCTCTGTGTCCTGCTGCCCAGCGTTACCTGCCCCAGCACTACTGTCCTGCCCACACCCATATTCCCCAGTTTGTGCAATAGTCTTCTGTGGCACAGTGTCAAAGTACCTTTGAAGTCCAGATAGGCCATGTCCACTGCCCTCCTGATCCACCTCCTAGTCACCCAGTCAAAAATTCAATGAGGTTGGTCTGACATGACCTTCCCTGGGTGAAACCATGCTGCCTTGGTCTTGTAGTCCATTGACAACCAGATGTTCACCAATCTCTCCTTCAGTAGTGCTTCATGATCTTCCCCACTACGGTGAGGCTGACTGGTCTGTAGTTCCCGCTTCCTCTTTGTTCCCACTTTTGTATAAGGGGACTACATCTGCTATCCTCCAGTCTTTGGATACCTCCCTGTTTCTAGTGATCGGCTAAACAGGATAGCAGAGGTTCAGCCACCTCTCTTAGTTCTTTAAGGACCCTGGGGTGCACTCCATCTGGCCCCATTGCTCTATCAACTCTTATTACTTCCAGTTCCTTCAGGACCCTTTCTGCGTGTAAGGGACTTGTGTCCATTTCTGCACCATTCTCACCCTTGTCTCCATTCAGACCCATTACCCTCCTCTTTCTTAGTAAAGACTGAGCAGAAATACCTGTTCAATATGTCAGCTTTACTGTTGTCATCCTCACCCTCCAGTCTCACTATCCCTCCCTTTGCCTTTCTTTTTTCACTTATTTACCTGTAAAAGGTTTTGTCCCCTCTACCCACTGGTTTTGCAATGTGTTCTTCTGTCTGAGCTTTGGCTTCCCTGCTGACCTCCTGCCTTCCTTTGCTTCTCCTGGTACTTCTCCCTATCCCTTCTGCCTGTGACTTTTGTATTGCATGAATGCAATCTTTTAGCTTTCACTTTCTTTGCTACCTCTTTGGAAAACCATAATGGTCTCCTCTTCCTTTTCCTCTTGCTAACCTGCTTAATACATAATTCTGTTGCTCTTGTAATCCCCATTTTAAATACTTCCCTGTTCCTCAACCCCTGATTCCTGCCCCATTCCATAATGCCTCTTTCAAGTATCTCCCCATTTTCCCAAAGTTTGCCCCATAAAATCCAGGATACGTGTTTTGTGTGGTTAGGTTCTGCTCTTTCTGTGATTTCAAACCACAATGACTGGTGGCCACTGTTCCCCAGTGCTCCCCACTCTTACCCCATCCACACTGTCCCTGTTTGTGAGCACAAGGTCCAGTGTTGCCTTCTGCAGAGTTGGTTCCATGACCAGTTGCTGAGGAAGGCACCCTGAAGGAGTCCAGGATAAATCTGCTCCTAGTTGATGCTGCTGCTGGGATGCTCCAGTCACGTCTGGAATATTGAAGTCTCCAACCAGTAGTACCTCACCCTTGTCTGCCATCCTCTGGATGGCTAGCATCAACTCCCTATCTGTTTCTTCCTCCTGGGCTGGTGGTCTATAGACCACACCTGTGCGGATGGCTGGCCCCATTTCCTTTCCAGCTTAACCACAGTATCTCTCCCCATTTTGTTCCTCCTGGATCTCTGTGGCCCTATGTAATTTTTCACATACAGTGCCACTCCTCCTCCTTCCTGCCTGCCCTGTCTCTTCTGAATATGTTGTAGCCAGGTATGGCCAACCTCAGTCGTGGTTATCATTACACCAGGTTTCAGTGATGGCCACAATGTCCAGGTCTGACTGCACCATGATGGCCTCCAGATCTTCCATCTTGTTGCTAAGGCTCCTGGCATTTGCACACATGACTTTCCATGTTGACCTCCCTAGACTGTTTAGCTGTTCTGCCAGCCTTCCTTGGTTGTCCTTTGTCCTAGTTCACCTTGCTGTCTGCCTTTCTGCTGAATTTTTGCTCATTCTGCCTATCCACCTCCTGGGCGCTAATCTCCATCTTTTGCACTTGGCTAACCTCCACATCCTTTCCTTCCATTTCTCTGGGTACCTCTATGTGGTTGTCCCTGTTTGGCAGTGTGGCATATGAGTTCTTGAGTGGAATAGGATCTGGGATGTGCCTCTGCCTGACTGGTCTAACCCTCCCTGAGCCCACTGTCATCTAAGTACTCCTCGTTCTCTGCATCCTTTGAGGCAGCTGCATTGGACTGAGTGGTCTCTGGATAGGGGTGATGGTACTCCTGACCCAGTTTACTTCCGCTCTGAGTCTGGCTACCTCATCCCGCAGTCCAGAAAGATGCATGCAGATAGGGCAGCACCTCAGGGCAGCAATGTTTATTTCTTATTTTGCCGCCACTACGTGACTTTAGTCCAGGTCCCCTGAAATAGACATGCACCCTGAGGGGTCTAAATAAGTGAGAGACAGCAGCAGAATTGATGAAAGGAGGAGCGTGTTCGCTCCTCACCCGCCCTCTCTCACACGATTTGCGCTGCAGTGGAATTCATGGAGTCTTGCAGCTCTGGATGCCTGTCTCCAGTCGCAGCTACGAGTTCTCTCCAGTTTGCTCTGTAAGGGATCTGGTCTGATAACTGATAAGGGAGAGAGGTAAGTGCATGAGATTTAAAGGGGGGAAAACAGGAACACACTTGCTCCTCACTCCCTCCATCTCCTCTTTGTCCCGCTACACTGTCACAGCAACAAGAGTGGAGCGGGCAGCTGTGAGTTTTCTTGTCAGGTTCAGCCGCCCACCCTAAAATAAAAATAAAAAAGTGAAAGTTATTTCCTTTTGCAGTCTGCTGGGTTCACGCTGCATGTGAACCAAGCATGGAAATAAAAAGGCTCTTGGCCTTTCTAAAAGCAGGGAGACTGTTTGTAATAGTCAAAGAGGAGCATGTTAGACTCTTTTACCTGCCCAGATGGTTTTGACACTGCATAAAAGAGAGCAAGTGGCTGAGATATTTTCTTATAATTTCAGCCACCGCTCTTAGCGATCCTAGTGCTTCAAAGAAATACGCTTAGCGCATGGCGCGGCTCCTCGTACTGAGCTGAAACAGACACTACAGGAGGGGTTTTGACATTATAGCCTTAGTTGTCTTGTATAAGAGCTGCAGGTTTAGTGTGGAGTTAAGCGGTGGAGGATAAATGAAATAAAATGTCCGTCCAATGGCCGAGAGAAAAAGGAAACTACTTGGCCAAAATAAAAAGTTTCCCCGACAGCCTACAATTTATGTGTATGCCCAAAGAAATCTTTACACATAAAGAATCTAATAGAGTCCCTACATAATGTTTGGATGCCCCATAATAATTGCAATAAAGGGCACAACGAAGTGATAATAGTTGTTCTTTACCTGTACAGGGTGTGCTGTAGTTCAGGTGCTACTATAGGGCTGGCAGCCCGCAGCCTGTTTATATGTATGGGAACTGGTGATGTCACTATTAAGGGGAGGGGCTTAGTCCTATTAATACTGATTAACTCTTCAGAAGTTGTTTTTTTGCCTTCAGTTCAAGGCTGTGGTACTGCATAGTATATGTCCTGTTACATGCTTATATTCTTAATGATTGGGGATGGTGAGTTATGGTGTAAAGGGAACCTATAGTATGTTAGTTTGATTGTATGAAAAGGGGGCGGATCACCTGATTATGATGTCACCCCCCAAATGTATAAAAGCCCACTAATAGGGGCTTAGATTAGATAGGGAGACAGTTGGAACTGACTGTGAGAGGTGAAAGACCTCTGGAGCTCACACAACCATGTGAAGCAGGCTCAGAAATAGTCTAGTGCCATTGCTGGGCAGAGCATTGGCCCTTTCTGAGCCCATTTCATTTGTTTATATTGAAGTGTATGAACTAATACAAAACCTTTTTACTTCTGTGAAAGATCATTTTTATGAAGAAAATAAAATAAGTGCTTTGCCGGTGCTTTTTATGCACGAAGTCTGTTGGTCTGCCTGAGTTTTTAATCTTGTTATCCCAGCCCTGTCCACAAAAACCTCCTCTTATAGGTTATACCCTGTATTCCTGGGGAAAGAGACAGTATTCTAATTAAGGGATCCGTAGTAATATGTAATAGAGGACTAAGGGGGCATCCCTGCCTGACCCCAACTCGAACTGGACACTTAATTCCCCATCCATTTATTATCGTAGGGACATACAAAGACTTGAGTAATATGATTTTATCCAATTAATAAAGTCCCTAGGGAACCCATAGATTATCGAGCATTGCCACAGATAGTCATGAGAAACACTATATCAAAGGCCTTGGACTGGTCCTGGTTTATCAAGTATCCTGTTGCTTCCTCAGACTCCCCCTTATACATAATTTCCTTAATAAATAATAGGGGATCTGTAATCCTATGCCCAGGGACAGAACAAAATTGTGATTGATGTATAATAGTGCTCTGGACCTTGGCTAACCATACACTAAGCAATTTTGCCAGGATTTTAAAATCTGTATTAAGAATTGTAATCTGCCTCCAATTGTTAAGGTCTGTACAAACTCCTTTTTTGTACAAGATCAACAAACCTTCAGACATTTGTTCAGTAAGACATAATTCTGATAGAAACTTGAAAAACTAATAACAATTCGTCCGGAATTAATCAATATAAATTATATAATTCTCCAAACAGGCCATCGGAACCCGGGGCCACCCCTCTTTCAAATTTGAAATTACATATTCTAGTTCATCCAACCCTAGTGGTGGTTTTAATTCTTGAGTTTGTAACCTGTTTAAAGTAGTTACCTCAGCTGCCTGTAGAATCTGAATCTAAATCGGGGTATATTTTGTTGCCTTAAAAAGTTTTCCATTTCCCATTGAATGGAAATATTGTCTGACAATAACTCATCATGCTCATTCTTTAGTACTGATATCTTACTTTTGTACAGTCTAGTTCCTCAGTCCTCTAAAGGCTTAGTTTGGTGTTTATTACCTTGCGTTCCAAACCGCTGTTCTAATTCTAAAGACCGCTGTCTATCGTATTGCATTGACATTATTTTAGCTTTAATATCACTAATCTGGGATGTTAAATTTATGCCTTGTTCTGTCTGTTGAGATAGTAGTCCTAAAAAAGTATTTCTTAATTTCATATATTCTCTATTCTGGTCATTACTTTACTGATGTGAGATAGACTGTAAAAGAGCGGTTATAGCTATTCTAGTATCTGACCACCACTGAATGGGTGAGTCATATAACAACAATACAGATTGCCTAACTTTTAACAAAATACCCAGGTTTTGAAGAACCTATGGGTCTTTCAAGAGACTACATCTCCATATTCCATGACCACTTGCTCTAGGAGGGGAAGTAGAAACACAGGTGCCTATTAAGGCGTGATCCGAAGATTCCATAGGGATAGTTTCTGTACGTGAGATGGGAAGTAATTTAGTAACAAACCAGTAATCTATTAGGAGTGGAAAATACTCCTTCAAAAAAGTGTGAGCTGGTTTCTTAGTCAGAGATGCTTGTGCATGCTTCAAACCTGCAGATTGAACACCTGTTCCAAGGAAGCTTGTGTTACTATATGTTTTGACACCAGCTGAAGTTTTATCAGATTTTAAGAGACTAATATTGAAATCACCACCCATTAATACCTGATGCTGCATGTACGAAACAGGCTGTAAAGTTTTAAGAAAATCTGCCCTCGGGGCCTTCGTTTGTTGGCCATAAACATTGATAATTCTTCATGCCTGACCTTAGAATCCCACATCCAAAAGGAGTGCCCTCCCTGGACAAACATGCACCATTTTGTGCACTTGTATGCTAGGGTTAGTAAAACAAATGCCAAGGCCACTACATTGGTGTTCTCCTAAGGAACAAAAGGATGCACGATACCCATTGCCTGTGTACTACAGAGATATCAGTAACAGTACAAAGTGTTGTATCCTGCAACAAAAAAATATCATACTGCCGTATCTGTAATAAAGAAAAGGTAGTTAATCTTTTAAAATCAGATTTGATACTGTTAACATTTAGGTTAGCCAGCCTAAGAAGTGTCTGGGACTCATGTTGTAGAAGGTTTAGAAGATTTAACACTAGAGTGGGTCATCCTTTTTAACCTGGGAGGTTTGTCTTTACTGGACGGAAGAGGTGGCTGAGAAGGCAGAACATTACTGGATGCAGATTGAAATGAAGCATCAGAATCTGCCTCCTCCATCTGGTCACCCCACCGCCTGCAGCTTGTGCAGAGTGCGGCAGCCAGGCTATTGACTGGTTCATCTAGGACCAGTCATATAATGCCTGTGCTTCGCAGACTGCACTGGCTGCCAGTACGGTGGTGGATCACCTTCAAGGTCAGTTTGCTGACCTATAAGGCCCCACATGACCAGTGACCTGGTTACCTGCAAGATCTCCTTCATCCCTTCTGTCCCTCCCGCTCTCTCCGATCCACTGACGATTGATTGCTAGAGATTCCCAGGGTTCGTCTAAAGACATCCGGGGCCAGGTCTTTCAGTTTTATGGCCCCAATCCTCTGGAATTTTCTACCTCGTCGGGTGCGAGATTGCCCGACCGTCCAAAGTTTTAAAGTAGCGCTAAAGACATTTCTTTTTAGTCTGGCACATACTGAATTTTAATGCTGCAGCTATGAGTTTTAATTTGTTTATTTATGGTTTTAATTATTTGTTCGTGATTTATTTTAATGAATTATATACAAGTGCCTTGGTTTTGGAAAGGCGCTTTTTATAAATAAAGTTTCTGTTTTATTCTAACTTTGTAAAACATCAAATCTGTTTAAAGGAAGTTCCTTGCCTGACAGTGAATTCTGGACAGTAGTGTGTAGTTTCCTGATTTTAGAAGTCGCCACTTGAAAGGGCTCTTGCTCCATTGGAGTAGTTTCTGTTTGAGGGAGGTGGGGGGGGCATACTTTCTTCTTGAGAGAGAGAGCCACAACAAGGGTCTGCTAGTCAGCTAAAGCAATGTTCTCAGACTCTCTCTCCTTGGGGGGTGGAGTGGCCTCATCCTGAGAGACCGTCTGTGGGAATTTCAGACACCACAGTAGCAGGAGGAGGTCTTGTGGTCTTAAATTCACTAAAAATACCACCAGCAGCTTAATCTGGTTCAATTTCAATTGGTTACCATCTGTACCCCAGGTCGCCCCTGAAAAAAGGACTTGGTCTCAGTGGGCCTACCCAGTCAACAAAATTCAATAAATAAATAAGTGGTTTTGTTAGCATTGTGCAGGTAAAAATCCTGCTCAGCAGACTCCACAGAGTTATACGCTGCCCAGGGACATGTACCAAAGTCATGTTCATCCTCCCCACACAAATTACAGACTAGGAGGACTGTACAGAAATCGGCCGTATGAACCAGAGCACCACATTGAAAACTCTTGTGTACAATCCGTATTTAAATGGGACAGGGAGCCACACCTGCAGCAACTTTTGAGCTGGCCTTGGTAGAAGAGTATACCTCTGTCACGCCCCCAAGAAAAAGCCGTTAGACAGATGATTGATGCCCTTTTCTGTATGTAGTAATTTCACCCGAAATGTCCATCCCCAGTTCAAAACCCATTGTCATCCATAATAGGTATAGGGTTACTTTGACTATCACAGCGTTTCTCTAGCCAGAAAATGTCACTAATGCTGACCCCTCATTACAGAACAAAATGGTAACTGTTTTGATAGAGTTTTGTAATGGGGATAGCCACATAATCTTTCCATAACGGGTGTGGTCTTGATAGAAGCATACAGTCTCCAGAATTTATCTAACAGCGGAACAATGCAAAAACTAATATCAAAGTTATTGTCCCCAGGCGTATGTATAAATGCATAGATCTCTGCAGTTGTAAAATGCAGCGATTCTTTTCGGAAGCAAATGATTTGATACCTTTTAATGGACCAACATAGATGTAATAACAAGAACAAAGTGCTCTAGCTTTCGGACCAACCAGTCCTTCTTCAGAAGCTAATGGCAGTTGTTTAGAAAATACAATACTTTTAACAGCTAGATCATGCAGAAAAAACAGAAAAAATCCCCATTGGTTTAAAATACTCATTTAAAAAATACAGATGATGATGTCAGAGAAGTTTAACAGTACCATACTACCTTCAGCCAGGAGGGTCCCCAGGTCAAATGTGCTTGGTGGAACACATATACAAAGAATCCTACTGCATGTAAATTTAATTGACATAAGATAACACTGGGGCCGACCTGGTGGCGCTGAGGTTTGAGGCGCTGGATGCCACACCTCGCTCCACACCAGCGACCCAGGTTCGGGAACGAGCCCGGGGCGTCGGGGGTAGGCAGGGGAGGGAAAGGATTGAGCATCCGAGGACAGCTCTCCTTTCCTGGGAGAGAGGACACACACTCAGCGCGTGACTGGCCTCTGGTGGGCTGGAGGCTGTAGCCTTAAGCATAAAGAGGGGTTGGGGTGGTTGGCGTGGCGATGCCTTGACGTTGGGGCACGCACCACTCCCACAAGAAAAAGGGAAAAATCACCCCGCAGTGCTCCCGGTAGATGGAGCACCAGGCTCCAATCCCCAGTGCCCCTGCCTGTCCTGGTACCAGCGTCCCGACGACAACAAGAAGGACGTCGGAGGTGGCCCGGCCCTGTGCCTGCCCGGGGGATATATCCACGGTTACATGGGAGACGGACTGCACCAGGCTCCAGGTAAGAGGGCGGGGACTAGAAGGCCATATGTGTCTCGAAGAGTGGGGTACGTGGGGCAGGGATATAAAAATAAGTTTAAAAAAAAAAAAAAAAAAAAGATAACACTACTGGAGCAGATGGCTCTTAAATCAAGCTGTGAGTGTCACAGTCTGTATAAGGATGTGATTGCTGAAAAGCAGCCCCCACCCAGATTAAAGACATACTAAGATTGTCTTAGGACTCCAAGAAGTTTCAATGCATGCATTATAGACAAATTAACAGTAAAGTTCTCTTAAAAACATCAGTACACACTGTATGATGTGTAAAACCTAGCTGGACCTGTCACCCAGCTGTACTCTCCAACTAGATATCATGCCCCATAAATTTCAAAAACCTCTAGTGTAGTGACAGGACTTTATAAATGATAATTTAAATATAAATTGACAGTATTATTGTCAAACAAAAAACTCTAGTTGAGGACCATCAAGGAATTAAGACCATGTAGCCTGATATGTACTGATGTCAATATACACTGAGAATGTACCAACTTGATGTACCAGAAGTGTCTAATCAATCTGAAAAAGAGACGATAATGTAATTTCTCTCCTCCTCTTCACACAAACATATGCACTTAGATTTTCATCACAAACTTAATAATCTCCACCCTACCATAAAGCCTACCCTGGAGTATTCTACCACCAATGTTAACTTTCTGGACACCACAGTCACCATGAAGGATGGAACCTTACATACATGTATTTACAGGAAGCCAACAGACAGAGATACCTGCACAAGAAAAGTAATCACCCAAACCATACAAAAAAAATCAGTCATGTACAGTCAAGCACTCCGATGTCACCATATTTGTTCAAATGAGGATGACAGATACACATTTGGCTATGTTGAAAAACACCTTTATTGAGCAGGGAAATTGACAGGATAACAGAACGTGCAACGCAAGTACCAAGACAACAACTACATCAATATAAAGAAAAGACCGCTACAGACAGAATACTCTTAGTAGTCACACATCATCCAGACCTTGAACATCTGCGTAAGATTATTAAAGACCTCCACCCAATATTTAGTGAGGATGAAACCCTTAATTGTATTTTTAAGGAACTCCCACTACTATCTTTTAAACAACCACCAAATTTAGCCAGCCTAATTATTAGGAGCAAACTTTCACCAGAACAGAATACCATAGCACACAACCCTGCAATCGGTGCCCCTGTAAGACTTGTGAGCTCATTTCCACCTCGGACTGTGTGGTTACATCACAAAACGGACAATTCCAAGTGCATGGGAGTTATACATGCACATCATGACATGTTGTTTATTTCATTCAGTGCAAGAGATGTCCACAAACAGGTTATGTTGGAGAGACAAGCCAACAACTCCACACTAGGATGAACTCGCACAGACAGACTATTACAGCAAAGAAGACTGAAAAACCAGTGGGGCACCACTTCTTCCAACCTGACCACTCAATTTCAGAAATGTCAGTAATGGTCTTAAAAGGAAATCTCAAAAACACACAACAGAGACGAGCTTTTGAGATTAAACTTATTTTACATCTCAGTATGATAGCAGATGGGATGAACGTTGATCTGGGTTTCATGGGACACTACAGAAATTGACATCCACAGATCTCTTCTTCTTCAGACTGGCATATTATAGGACTTCAGCATGTGTGGGATGTGGGTGCGTGTGTGTATGTATGTGTGTGTGGGTATGTGTTGTGAGGTACGTGATATAACAGGTGTGGGGCTTGCTGTCACATTGAGGTAGGTCTCTATTTCGATACATGGAGTTACAGTGTGTTACTATTCTTACTTCACACACATAATGAATATTAGTTCCTTCTTACTTTTTATCTTTGCCCGAGAGTGGGGTTGATTCCATTGCACCATATTCAGATTACCTAGCCTGTTACTGTACATACAGGAGTGTTATCATAGACTGTCATATATATTTTTTTAACTCTGTACATATTGGGGTGTGAGATCTCATTTGCATGAGGGTCCTGGATAGATCTTATTACATTAGGCTAATATTGTAGTAATTTGTGGAAATGTAGGTATGTTAGACCTCTGGTCTTACACACATACTTTATATTTACTTCTAGTTACCTTATCCTGGGGCATGTGACAGTTTTATTTCATTGTAGTTCTATCCAGAATCCTTGGAAATGTTACTATGCAGATAGTAGTACGGTTAAATAGTGTTACAAATTTTGCTCTGTAGGTATTAGGATAAATGAGCCCTTTTACTTAGGATTTCATGACAAGTTGAATTCCTTTGGGGAACAATTGCAGTTACTGATGTGAATAAAGGTTCACTAGGAGAGAGAGTGTGTGTGTGTGTGTGTGTGTGTGTGTGTGTGTGTGTGTCTGTGTGTGTGTGTGTGTGTGTGTGTGTGTGTGAGAGAGAGCATCTCCTTAAAGCTAGGTATCCCCCCCCCCACCCAACATTATGGTGACGTGGGGTGGGGTAGAGTGTATTGTTTGTGTGAAGAGGAGAAGAGAAATTACATTTTTATCTCTTTTACAGATTCCTTGGACACTTCTGGTACATCAAGTTGGTACATTCTCAGTGTATATTGACATCAGTACATATCAGGCTACATGGTCTTAATTCCTTGATGGTCCTCAACTAGAGTGTTTTGTTTGACAATAATACTGTCAATTTATATTTAAATTATCATTTATAAAGTCCTGTCACTACACTAGAGGTTTTTGAAATTTATGGGGCATGATATCTAGCTGGAGAGTACAGCTGGGTGACAGGTCCAGCTAGGTTTTACACATCATACAGTGTGCACTGATGTTTTTAAGACAACTTTACTGGTAATTTCTTGTCTACAATGCATGCATTGCAACTTCTTGGAGTCCTAAGAGAATCTTAGTATGTCTTTAATCTGGGTGGGGGGTTGCTTTTCAGTAATCACATCCTTATACAAACTGTGACACCCATAGCTTGATTTAAGAGTCATCTGCTCCAGCAGTGTTATCTTATGTCAATTAAATGTATATGCAGTAGGATTCTTTGTATGTGTGTTCCACCAAGCACCTTTGACCCGGGGACCCTCCTGGCTGAAGGCAGTATGGTACTGTTAAACTTCTCTGACATCATCTTCTGTATTTTTTAAATGAGTATTTTAAACCAATGGGGATTTTTTCTGTTTTTTTCTGCATGATCTAGCTGTTAAAAGTATTGTATTTTCTAAACAACTGCCATTAGCTTCTGAAGAAGGACTGGTTGGTCTGAAAGCTAGAGCACTTTGTTCTTGTTGTTACATCTATGTTGGTCCGTTAACGGGTATCAACAGGGGTGCCAGGTTTTTAAAAAGTTTGTGGGTGCTCAGAGTTCTAATAAAAGGCCGGGGGTCTGGGGGCCGCCTAGGCCTCCAGAAGCTATAGGGTTTTTCATGCTTTCTGGTGCATTTTGGTGGTTATTTTGATACATTTTGGAATGAGTATGCTACCATCACAACTACTCCAATGTAGAGGATGCCAGGGTACCACTGGGGCTATCTGATGCCTGAGCAGGTGCTAAGATCAATAAGAGTGCCCGCCTGGAGGAATCTTTCATGCTCTCAGTTTTGCAAGCATGTGAGTACTGATGTTAGGTTGCAGATGCAGTGCCACCACTCAACAGTGTGCAAGTGTATCCTGAAGGGTTCTTAGATGCCTCCAGATAAGGACCCATGGAAGATTGCCTGGGTCAGGGTGGTGGGATCTTTGATGCCCTCACATGCTTTAAGGATGCCCTTAGTGATGGTTACAGACAGTGCCACCACTCCACAGGGTGCAACAGTGCCTTGGAGGGCTCTTTGATGCCTCCATGTACTCCAAGAAGACATGGAAGAGTGCACTTTGTGGGCTGTTTGATGCCTCCAGGCTCAGCCATGTGCTGCAACTACAAGAAGACATGGAAGAGTACCGGAGGACTCTTTGATGCCTCCAGGATGGTGCTGCAAGAAGACATGGAATTTTCTTGTCTTTTTTTCAGCACCTGGTAGATGCAAACTAAAATCTCAAAGGGCATCCTTTTAGCAGCTGGAAACATCAAACAGCCCTCCAGCCGGGCACTCTTGCACCCTGTGGGGTGGTGGCAATGTCTGCAACCTAAAATCACAAAGAACATCCTTAGAGCACCTGAGGGCATGAATGAGCCTTCCATGGCACTTTTCTATGTCTTTGTGCAGCACCTGGAGGCAACAAAAAGCCCTCTATCTAAGGCACTCTAGCACCATGTTCAGTGGTGGTGCTGTACCCTATAATTGCAAAGGACATCCTTAGAGCACCAGGGCATCACAGAGCCCTTTATGGCACTGTTCCTGGCTTGGAGGGCTCTTTGATGCCTTCATGTGCTGCAAGAAGACATAGGAAAGTGCCCTGGAGGCCCCTTTCATGCTCCTAGGTGCTCTAAGGAGCTCCTTTGTGATTTTTAGGTTGCAGACAGTGCCACCACTCCACAGGGTGCAAGGGTGCCCTGGAGGGCTCACTGACACCTCCAGGTGCTGCAAGAAGACATGGAAGAGTCTTGTCTTTTTTCAGCATCGAATGGAGGCAAACTAACATCTCAAAGGGCATCCTTTGAGTACCTGGAGACATCAAAGAGCCCTCCAGTGCACTCTTGCACCCTGTGGAGTGGTGGCACTGTCTGCAACCTAAAATCACAATAAACAACCTTAGAGCAACTGGGGGCATAAAAGGACCCTCCAAGGCACTCTTCTATGTCTTCTTGCAGCACTTGGAGGCATAAAAGAGCCCCAGTCAGACATTCTCCTATGTCTTCTTTCAGCACCTGGAGGCAACAGAAAGCCCTCTAGGGCACTCTTGCACCCTGTGGAGTGGTGGTACTGTGCCCTAAAATCACAAAGAACATCCTTAGAGCACCTGGGGGCATTGCAGAGCCCTCTACAGCACTCTTCCCTGGGTGGAAGGCTGTTTGATAACTCTATGTGCTGCAAGAAGACACAGAAGAGTGCCCTGGAGGGCCCTTTCATGCCCCCTGGTGTTCTAAGGATGTCCTTTGTGATTGAAGGTTGCAGACAGTGCCACCACTCCACAGGGTGCAAGAGTGCCCTGGAGGGCTCTTTGATGTCTCCAGGTGCTAAAAGGACTGCCCTTTGAGATTTTAGTTTGCCTCCATTCTGTGCTGAAAAAAGACAAGGAACTTCCATGTCTTCTTGCAGCAGCTGGAGGCATCAAAGAGCTCTTCTGGGCACTCTTAAATGTCTTCTTGCAGAACCTGGGGGCATCAAAGAGCCCTCCAAGGGAAGAGTGCCATGGAGGGCCCTTTGATGCTCCCAGGTGCTCTAAGGATGCCTTTTGTGACTTTAGGGTACAGTGCCATGCCACCACTCCACAGGATATAAGAATGCCCTGGAGGCTCTTAGATGCATCCAGTGCTGCAAGTAGACATAGAAGAGTGCCCTGGAGGCTATTTCATGCCTCAGGTGCTCTAAGGATATATTTTGTGATTTTAGGTTGCAGACAATGTCACCACTCCACAGTGTTCAAGAGTGCACTGGAGGCTCTTTGATGCATGATCCAGGTGTTGTAAAGGATGCTCTTTAAGATTTTAGGTTTACCTCCACCAGGTGCTGCAGAAGGCAGGAACTTCCATGTGTTCTTGCAGCACATGGAAGCAACAAAGAGGCACTCCTGCACTCTGTGGAGTGGTGATGCTGTATCTTAAATCACAAAGGGCAATCTTAGAGCACCTGGGGGTATCAAAGAGCCCTCCATGGCACTCTTCCATTGGTGGTCTCTGATACCTCCAGGTGGTGCAAGAAGACATGGAAGAGTGCCCTGAATGGCTCTTTGATGCCACCAGGTGCTCAAAGGATTCACTTAGCACGTTATTTATTTTAAAGTTTATAACTGGGAAAGGTACCTAATTTCAGAAACGACCAGGAGAAGGGGGAAGCATGTGTCAGTGTAATGGTATTACAATTTTTTAGGACTAGCCAGGTCAGAAGCAGGAGTAATTGTAAGTTGCTAGAGACAGTTGCTGATGATTTTCAATAGTAAACATAACTGCAAATGCCATGAATGATTACACATTATTTAACCATATAGAAGGCGTTCTTACGAACTGTTGCTCTCCCAATAAACTCATCAGCTATTTTGTCCATGTCTAATGCATCGGTGTGTTCCTGATGAATGTGAAGCAGAGCAACACTATTTAAGCGTCTCTGTGACATTGTTGATCTAAGATATGTTTTCAGTCTCTTGAGTCCTGAGAAAGAACACTCAGCTGTACAAGTTGATACTGGTACTGTCAGTAAGATCTGAATAAATTTTACAAACTCTGGCAGTAAATCACAAATGGCTCGTTTTTCTGTGATGACACAGTACACATCTTGCAATGAATCAACAGTTTTCCCACTAGCTTTTGCAATGTCAATGAACATGTCACAGTGTAGTTGCAGGCGCCCTGCATCTAAGTCATTGCCTATAAAATTAGATATGGAATCTAATGGCCCTTGTCCTATTTCAAGATCGTTCTGCATCTAACATAAGCTTCTGAGCTGGAGTCTGAAATCTATCTTTGAGTGAAAGAACAACCTGAACAATCACTTGGAAAAATATTCTCCTGAAGTGGTCTTTTGGGGATGCATCAGTAACTGATTGAGAGCCATCATCTATACGACGAGGAACTTTGCGTTGACGCTGAAGAACTGGTTCATCTAACTGCAGTTCCTCAGCTCTTCCATCCACTGTACTCCAGAAGTCGTCAAACTGCCCTCTGTATTGTTGCATAGTGTCAAGAAGAGTTTGAATCATACAATTAGCTTTTAGAAATTGAGGGGAAGTTGCTTGAAGGGCTGTTTTTATGCTGTCACAGTGAGAGCAAATTTTTAAGAGAAGACTCAAGAAGAAAATCCTTTAAATGATCGTAGCTGTGCCAAGAACCCTCCTGCTTTTGCCCCACACTCCCGAGTATTCTCTGAGGACACACTGTCCAGAAATTCCAATAATGCTAAATAGTTTTCTAGAATCAATTTAAACTATTTGCCCTCACTGTCCACCTTGTTGGAGCAAATGGTCGTAAAGAGCCAGGCCTAGTGTCTTCCATACCGCTTTGTATGTTTTCAAAAAAAGTTAGCCATTTTGGAGAGTCTCTAATGAATGTTATGAGTTCTCGTAACTGATTTAGTATGTCTCGACATTCTTGTATTTTGCTGATGCAGTTCTGTACTACAAGGTTTAAGGAATGTGCCAAACAATGTATGAAAAGGGCCTTAGGCTCAACAGCATTTAGCCTAGCCTGCACTCCAGAGTGAATACCAGCCATAGTAGCAGCTCCATCATAACACTGACCCCGGCATTTATTTATATCCAAGTCAAAACGTAACAAAACATCTTTAAGGATACTGAATAGTGTAGCAGCATCTACAGCTGGTGTTTCATGAAATCCTAAAATGCTTCTTCAATTCAAATCCTCAGTGACAAATCGAAACATATTGAGACTTGCTCATGAACAGTAATGTCTGTTGTCTCATCCATCATTACAGCAAAATACTGAGCTGCTTTGATTTTGGACACAATTGTGTTTTGCACATCTTGTCCCATAATGTCCAGCATTTCATTCATTATGCCATGAGACAACCACCTGTAGCTATCCCTTAACAACCACTACTGCAACTGTGGACAATCAGTGGCCCGCACTTTTAGCACTTGCATGTAATTTGAACTCTCATCTGTATGGCCCCTGATAGCAAGCCCTGTTGGGCCAGTAATCTTAAAGTTGTCATCATTTTTAAAGTGCAATCCTTGCATCTACTGCTCGCTGCCTACTGGCATCAGACATAATGCTGTACATACATTTGCTTAACATGTGTTTTCATTACAGCCTCACTGTGCAGCCACTTTTTCATGGGATTCAATCTTTCTATTGCCTTATGCCATGCACTATACCCAGTAACTGTGAATGCTTCATCAGCTTTTGTGGAAAATGTGAGCAGTTTTTTCTCTCTTGCCTCTTTACACACTGAACAGAAGGCCTTTTTTTGATTGGAATCATACAATAACCATTTGAACCGGTCAAGCCACCTTTCTTGAAAGGTTCTGCCTTTTTTCTTGGCGACTACTAATGATTCCTGTCTTGTTTTTTCTTTTACAGAGTGCTGCTGCTGCTACATGGCTCCTCAACATCAACTACGTCCACATCCCTAACAATGTGAACTTGAGCAGCTGCTGTTTCCTCAGCTTCAGTCTCACAACTTGCTACATCACTTGCTGATGGTGCTGCTGTTGTACTGCTTGCCTCACTCTGTTTAGCCCATTTTTTAATAAACTTGTCCATTTTAACTTACAGTGTGTGTTTCTCTTGTGTTGATTCAGAATAGGTTACACTGTTAGTTGCTGGTCTGGACAGAATATGATTAAAACAATAAAGTCAGTGGAGGTCAGAATAACACTAGACAATCAGTTCACAGCACTTTGTTTTTTTTTTTGACACAAGGACCCCTCTTAAATCCTAATAGTCTGATTTATTTTGTTTTTTTTTATTGGTTTTTTGGATGATCAGACACTGGTAGGGACTGGACAGGAGGACTGTGACTGTCTCAGGATAAGACTCAGCTGCTCACCCTCTCACACAGACTTCACAAGCACCCACAGACAGAGCACTGCCTATTCACTTGGAGTCTTGCACGATATGGCACAGAAGACGCCTCTGTGCAATCAGCACTCTGACTTTAATATTTTACTTGTATTTTTTCTTTCGGACGGTCAGACACTGGTAGGGACTGGACAGGAGGACTGTGACTGTCTCAGGATAAGACTCAGCTGCTCACCCTCTCACACAGACTTCACAAGCACCCACAGACAGAGCACTGCCTATTCACTTGGAGTCTTGCACGATATGGCACAGAAGACACCTCTGTGCAATCAGCACTCTGACTTTAATATTTTACTTGTATTTTTTCTTACAGACGGTCAGACACTGGTAGGGACTGGACAGGAGGACTGTGACTGTCTCAGGATAAGACTCAGCTGCTCACCCTCTCACACAGACTTCACAAGCACCCACAGACAGAGCACTGCCTATTCACTTGGAGTCTTGCACGATATGGCACAGAAGACACCTCTGTGCAATCAGCACTCTGGCTTTAATATTTTACTTGTATTTTTCCTTTCGGACGGTCAGACACTGGTAGGGACTGGACAGGAGGACTGTGACCGTCTCAGGATAAGACCCAGCTGCTCACCCTCTCACACAGACTTCACAAGCACCCACAGACAGTGCACTGCCTGTTCACTTGGAGTCTTGCACGATATGGCACAGAAGACACCTCTGTGCAATCAGCACTCTGACTGGTGGTATGTGCATGACTAGACAGAAGTACTAGGCTGTTGCCCATCAGTGTGACAGTCAGCAAACAATGACCAACTGACTGTTCAGTTCACTCCAACTGAAGTAGCAGCTCTCCCTTCCTCTCCAGACTGAGAATCTCTGCCCTGCTGCTGCTAGCTAACTTTGCTGCAGACGAAAGACGGCCCACACCACCGACACACACAGCCTGAGCCTGGCCCTGGCTCCTAGCCCGAACCCAGGCCACTGCAAATTTTTTTTGTAAAAACAATGCTGTTTGGTTTTACTAGTCTGTCCTGATTCCTCTCTCTCTGACTGACTGGTGACTGCACTGCAGTGTTGCCAGACCAGAATTATTTTTTCAGTTTGTTTTTGTTCTATTTCTGTCCTTAATCTTGCTTTTCTATCCCTCCCCACCCAGCCAGAGACTCAGTCAGTGTAACAAGACACACAACACAGTCTATGGTTGTTTGTGTTTTGTTGAACTACTGTGTCTAGTATCTACTGTCTATTGCAGTGCAGAGTCTGCAGACTTATTTTAAAATTATTTTTTTTAAGTTATAACGCGGTTCTGCCTGTCTGCAACAGGGCGGGTACAGTTACAGGACCCTTCCCCTTAGCTAGCTAGCTAGCTAAGTCAGTTCTTGACCGACGACGACCAGTCCAGTGCAGTCCACAACACGATTTCACGAAAAAAACAACTCCTCGCTCAGCTCACACACACACACAGCAATCATGGATCCTCCGTGCGGTTGACCAACTCACTCTGCTGACTCTCCTCACATCACATCATGTGATATGCAGGCTCAGGCAGCTCTCAGTTGAAGCTGCTCTCTACCTGCATCACATGACCGTCTCCTTGATGAGTCATGTGTCTAACTACGTCTATCCCAGCGATTGGAGGAGCAGGGACTCGCGGGGAGCCAGTTGCAGCCAGCGAGCGAGTACAAGGCAGGTTCGGGTTGGGTGTCAGAAATCGTCGAGAGAGACGAGAGTAGTTGTGGTGACTGCTGACTGTCTGTCTAGACTACAGTATTAATCTGTATTGCCGCCGCGCTATCAGCTATCACATAAAAAAATTAAAAAAAATTGTTGATGCTTGTATTGTAGCCACTAAGCCAGGATATAAGGGACCACCTTGTGTGTCTGTTGAATAACCCTTACCCCGCGTTCCACTTTCTTAAAGATGCAGAATCGCCTTTTCTGGGTAACAGGTGGGGCTGGGCTGGGGAATCCATCTCCACCTCTAGTCCCAGGCTGCTGAAAATATTACCTAATGCCTGGTCATTTTTACCCTTCCTCACAGAAACATAGCAATTGCAAATACAACTTAAATGCCTGTGTAGGCTGTATTCTTCACTTTTTATAGCTCATATTTGTCATCGTTGTGTGTGTCTAAGGGAGATAGACTGCTTTAGTTTTAATAATTTGCTTATTGAATTTGTGGCAAATGAGACAGAAATAATGTAGCAGCTACTGGGAATAACCTGTTATGTTACGTCACGTCACATTATTTCTTTCTCACCATTTGTGTTTCAAAAGTATTCGCTTCAGTTATGGTACCAGACCAGTACCAGTACCACTAATTCAAAGATCATCTATTTATTAGGAGCTTATTGCACGGGTTTCTCCTGGTTCATCCTCCCAAGTTCGCTCGTTCTCCCTCTCTCTCCCTCTCTGTGTCTCTCCCTCCCTATCCCTGTCCCCCCGGCCCCCCCATAACTTTGCCAGAAGAAGGCTGCCCTTTGGTGGGGCTCTGCGTCCTTTCAGTCTATCAAGTCGGATACAGTATAAGGAAAGGACTCGTAGTAGTCGGAGCACTTTACTGAGAGTTGGAACTTGGAAGAACTTAAAAATGCACAATGCACTGCCTGCGATGTATGTGATTGACATTAAAAAACAGAAGCCCCCCCTGCTGCTGCATTAAATTTAATTTCCAATACCGCTCGGCGCCTGCAGCTACAGAGCTGCCTGCCTGACATCACAGGCCATGCCGCTGCTACTAGTCTCATTTTTCCTCCGAGTCCAATTCCACATCTCCACAAAATTAAATTACTGTTATATTTGGGCTCTTGCTGAAGCTACAGTGGCAGCAGTGCAGACCAGTCCTGTTCTATAGCCTGCTAGGCTGCTACAACCTGTCCCCACATCCTCCTGCAGTGCTGCTCCTGCGAGTTTCGCCCAACCCCACCGGAGTGACTGGAGCATTTCATCAGTAGCTGCGGGCTACTTCTTGACCCACCTAGTTAGAAACCTAACCACTCACGCACATTTCTACTTTCTATATTTAAATTAACTACAAAAAAAAAATAATAATAATATGTTGAACTTGAGGTCTCAGTTGCGCCAGTGCCAGGTTGCCGCTACGGGGGGGGGGGTCGATTTGTGAAAGTTGGTCACGGACGGTCACGGCACGGAGTATCAAATTGCCTGAATCAGGCAAACAGGCAGAGAAGCGGGGAAATGAAAAAGCAAGGTGGACCATGGAGGACAAGAATTTGGGGGTGCTCAAGCACCCAAGCACCCGTGCTGTCGGCGCCCCTGGGTATCAAATCATTTGCTTCTGGATCTATTCTTGCAAGGACCAATACGGCAACTACTAAATCGAGATTCTTTTCAGCACTTTCCCCACATAGTCTCTTTCTGGCAGTGATTCATGATCTCCCCTATACCTTAACCTGACCATGAACCTTCGTTTTGCTGCTTCCACAGGTTTTTTAAATAAACAAGTATAGCTGGATTTTGTGAGTGGGTACAGGTTCCGTTTCAGCCAAAGACTGCCCCCCTGTCTCCATATTACCTTCTGGCAACTGTTGTCTTATAGAAAAAGTACCGTCTGATGCCATTTCAAATTGGTCACCCTCAGAGTCATTCCCCTCCATCGGCTCCAGATCACTCTCTTGTGCTTCAATAGCTCCTCTTTCCTTCTCAGGGTTGGACTGTGAATTATGTGTGGCAGTGACTGCTCCTTCTGAAACCGCCAACCGTGGCTCAGAGTGCGTCACAGTGGAGCTGGCTACAGCTCTCTCAGACTGTTGGGCTCTTGGTAATTCACTGCTTTCCGCGATTTGCGGTAAAGCACCCTGGAAATGTCTGTCAACCAAAACGATATCTGGTGCTTGCTTCAGGGAACATGGAAGTGGGATCGTTGGATCGTTGGGTCAGGCAGCCACTGGCCATGTGCAAACACCCAGCCTGCTTGACACAGTGCTGCGCCTGGAGTACATTCCTCTGCTGAGAAAGCATTCAGAGTTAACTCTGGGGACCCTGGTACTTGATCCTGATTGTATCAGCAATTCTTTCAGGTAAGGGAGAATGTAAGGTAATACGCTTACCAGCGGTAGACTGAGGGCTCACTTGGGAGCGCTTCTGTTTTTTCTCTTCATTGAGTTTCTGTTTGGATGACTGAAACTCCATTTCTGCTTCTTTTAGCATCTCAAACAATTGTTGTTTCTTCTGCTCCAGTTTATCTTGCAGAGTTCGTTCTTCATCAGATATAGTTGCACTTGCAGGCATGCCTTCTGTTTGTTTCTGTTCCATTGGAGTATCTTTATCCACCTCTACCGCTGAACAGTCCCCAGGAGTGAAATCATCAGTGTTATCCTTCCCTATTTCTGGGTCTTTGTTCCTGCACCTCCCCTGAGGTGCATCCATCACAGTCCACTTTTGCCGCCGAACTGGGCTCCTCCATTCTCTCCCAGAGAGACAGAGCCCCTGCAGGAGAGTAGGGGGGAATTTTTTATTTTCATAACAAAATATAGTCATATATAATATTAAATCATACAAAATAACATATATATGGGATACACATACAAAATTACAGGGTACAATTGAAAAACAACATATTAAATCATATTTATCTATAATCTCTCTAACTAAAGAAATAAGTGAAAATTTATATAAATCCTAAAGACACTTATATAATAAATTTCTATATACAACTTTCAAATTCAAATAAGAAAATGTTTAACAATAGGTAATGTCTTACCCCACCTCTTCTCTTACTAAGGAGGGGGGATCATAAATTACTATATTTCTATAGTAATACTAAATTAATTAATAAAATCAAACCCCTGCCAAAGCGTCTTCCAATGTTGGAGGTTATATGTAGCTTTTTCTGTCTGTTTCCAATAATTAGAATCTGCCTGTAACATATAAAACAGTTCCAAAGCTGTGATATTTTGTTGCTGCAATACCAACCGGCATCGACTAATCCAAAGCCAGTACAAAAAATGCGCATGAACAATACGAAATGTACTAAGATTACCCATAGTATTCAGTCCTGAAGAAATACCATAATACAGTAACCGAGGACATGGGGGAAGGCAGTTATGCTCCTCTTCCATCTCATCCCAAAACATACCTGCATATGGACAAATGAAACAAATATGGTCTATAGTTTCTACCTGGTTGACACACCCTTCTCTAGGGCAATGTCGTTCTAACTGAGCTTTGTGCTTTTGATTCCCCCGAACATTTACCCTATCATGAATACTCAACCATATCATGTCCCATAATTTTTCAGGGATTCTATGATCAGAAACAAATGCTGAAATACTGGAATGGTCAGAAATAGGAAACCGTAAAAGTGGAAAATCAGAAAAACAGCGTAGTTGAACATCGGTATAAAAGGCCTTACGAGATAAATTTAAGACTGTCTCATATTTCACAGACCATAATTTAATTTTATCAAAAACTCCTATCCAACGTGTCGGTAAATGGGGTTGCGTTTATTTTTATGCAAAAAATTGTCAGATTGCCATTCGTACAAAATTCCTTGTAACACCTCCAATCCCCTAGTTTCCCATAAATGTCCTTGTGCTGCATCAAAGATACCAAATTATTATATAAAAAGATCGAAAAATAAAATACCAAAGGGTTTATCATGCTTACTCCCCCATCTGGAATAGTGTTATAAAATACCATCCTCCTTACTGGATTTAAACGACTGCCCCAAAATCCATTAAAAAATTAAAACCTTAACAAATTCGATTCAAGTGATTTGGGGATGTAAAATACTGAGCTTAAAACTAAAAATACCGGAATCAAAAAAGTATTAATGCAATATATACGTTCTCGTTTAGACAGTTTCCATTTATTCCATTTCAAAACCATTTCTTTGCCTTTTTGCAAGGCTACTTCCCAGTTATAATAAGCTATGTTAGTACCCCCAAAAAATAACCCTAAAATTTTACAGGGTGCCCTAGCAATCGGAAATCCTCCCACTTCTGTAAAATCTACTGGGAAATTATCTAATCGTAAGCACATTGTCTTATTATCATTAAGCAAGTCCCTGTTATCTTCCCTAATACTCGAATCAAACTACATGCCAGTCTAATAGAAGCACCATTCTGCACTACTAAACAAATATAATCTGCGTAAGCAGAAATCTTACAGCTTCTACCCAACAGCCCTGGTATCTGTTTTATGCTTGGGGATCGCTGCAAAATTCTTAATAATGGATCCAAAGAAAAACATACAGTAATGGGCTCAGTGGTCAGCCCTGTCAAACTTCTAGGTGGATCCTATGTGGCTCCCCTCTCCACCTATTATCACAGGGGACCACATATGCCAAGGAGTAACATAATTTTAACCATTGTATAAAAGGTCCTGGAATATCATAAGCAGCTAAACAGGACCATAAAAAAGGGTGTACCACCCTGTCAGAAGCTTTTGCCTGATCTAAACTGACTAGGTATCCCTGCTCCTGTCTAACTGTAGCCTCCTCTCTCCCTTGTTTCAACAATTCTCGTAACAATAATAAAACTTCTGTTATACCACATCTGGGGATTGAACAGAACTGCAGAGGGCTTATAAGTTCTGTCATTGCTAAGCTTAACCTGTTGCTCAATAGTTCAGCGAAAATTTTAAAATCGGTATTCAATAATGTAAGAGGCCTCCAGTTCCTAATATCTGTTCTAGCCCCTTTTTTATAAAGGAAAATCATTAAACCTTCGTACATGGATATAGGCAATATATAATCTGAAAGAAAAAAATTATACAATGTAAGAAGTGTATCAAGCATAATGTCCCATAGTATCTTATGTAGTTCATTCGAGAGCCCATCTGCTCCAGGTGACGCATCTTTATGTAGGGACAAAATAACAGACTCTATTTCTATGCTAGAGAAAGGTACAATCAAAGTTTTTTGAAGTGACAAAGATAATTTAAGTAAATCAGCTGCTTGTAATAATTGGTTTGTAAACTGTGACTCAGCAGCTGGTTCTTCAAATATATTACTAATGTACTCATCTAAAATTTTCATAATACCCTTATTATCATGAACTTCTATCCCTGAAGAATCCATCAAACTATGGATCTTCGTATGCTGACGCCTCGGTCTGACTTGCTAAAAAGGGATTAATTTGTTCCGCCTTCCCTTTAGTACTAAACATATGTTCCGGTTTTAGGGAAAGCATCCTATTGTATTGAAATTGTACCATTTGCTGTTTTATTTCTCTAATCCTTTCTATAGTATGTTCACAGGTGGTGTCAGAATCAGATATTAATATTCTCAATTCATCACTTAGTGACAGATATTTTCCATAATGCAAAGATGCTTTGGTAACCCCTAAGGATTGAAAAAAACTACGTAAACAAATCTTAAATTCTTCCTACCATGAACCTACATCTTCAAACAAAAATAAAGTAGACAGCTTATCCTGCACATTAATTTTAAGGTCTGACAATACATCCACACTAGTCAACAATGAGACATTTATCTGCCATACTCCTCGTCCCGTAATCCTTACAGGGGAAGTCAAAATCTCAAATCCAGTCAGGTTATGGTCAGATGTCTCTACTGGGATGTTAAAAGTATTGTCCACTTCTAATGCTTGGGATACAAAAAGAAAATCAATCCGAGAGGACAGAAAACCTTTAAAGAATGTAGGTTTAGCTCACTTATGCCCCAATACATGTACATCTCGTAATCCAGTTTGAGTAATAAGGTTTTTTTTTTTTGGGTGTTATTTTTTTTCTCCTCCTGAGCTCCGGCTACTAACCCCCGCCCTCCGTTGTTCCCCCCAGCGCCATCCCCGGACATCAGACCCCCTCCCTTATGCACCCCTCGACTTACCCTTCGCGGCAGGGTGGTGGGGAGTGACCCGACCCACCCCCAACGGATCCATTCCAGGGAGGCGCCCTTCCAGGAATGGCGCCGCGGGGGAACAATGTCGTGCTGCCGGGCTCGCTTTTCTGCAGTTTTCCTCGGCGGGTCATGGCGTGCAATGGCGCTTGGCGACTGGAGTGCACGCCGTTCCGTCGTTCTCCAATCAGCGTCTGCCCGACCTGCCCCCAAGCTCGCAGGCCACGTGCTGTCGACCCCCAGCCTCCACTAGGGGTCAGGCCCCCGCCGCCCAGTCCTCCTCCCCGGAGATGGAGAGCAGTCCTTGACGCTCAATCCATCTCTCCTCGCTGACCCACGGCAACCCATGCCCGTTCCCGAACACGGGTCACCGGTGTGGCGCGAGGTGTGGCGACCAGCGCCTCAACCCTCAGCGCCACCGGGCCGGCGTAATAAGGGTTTTAAGAAAAACTTTATCACAGTATTGTTTACCTTCCATCTGTTGAAAATTAACATTAACATCACCTCCAAATATTACCTGGCGTCTTGTATATGAAAAGGGCTGCACCTTTTTTTAATATAGAAATACGTAAAGCCTTAGTTTGTGGACCGTAAAAATTAATCGACATTCTATGCCCTGAATAGTAACATCAAGCAAAATAGCTCGTCCAGGGTCAATATCCAACAATCTAGTCATCTTAACTGCATGGGGGGAAAAAAAACAAACCCTACAGCACTACACGTGTCTTCCCCTAGTGACCAAAAGGAGGAACCCCAAACCCAGTCTTGGGCTGCTAAAGTAACCTCCCCTAATGTATGAATTCTATTGTCGTGAAGAAAGACCACATCATAACCTAAGTGATACAATGTTCCAAAAGTAGACTAACGTTTCTTGGAGGATTTAATACTGTTGGCATTGAGACTAGCCAATTTTAAACCAAATCTCTCAGGGAGGTTTCAAATTCTTGCCACTAGATCTAGTCTCTTTTAGATTTCTCAAAAACTTTAGGTTTATCTAGACTCTGTTCCTCTGGTCTAGCAAGAGGAGGAAACTCAACAGAGATAGGCAGTCCTTCTGTATCCATAGGATGTTCTTCATCTACCTGGTCACTCACTCCAGGCAGAAAAAGAAGCAAATCTATTGGATAAGAGCAAAGGGGAAACAGGAACGTCAATATTATTTTCAGTAAGCAAGTCTACACTTGGAACCCCATGTAACCCATTAGAAACTATATCGATATGTGTATCCGAACACTGAGAAACCTGCCTTTCTGGGGTAAATGGTTCTCGTCGGGGAGTATCCGTTTCTATAGAATGGTCCTCCATGTTGGAAACCGGGAGAAAAACAAGCTGACTATCCTGGGGCTTCGAGTTTACTGTTCTTTGTGTGAGTTCTGGCTCAGAACTCTTAGCTCCAGACCTGTCCCTGACACAACCTCCTTGTCCTTTTCCCCTCTGCCTGCTTTGAAAAGCAGGGTCAGTCTCAGAGCGAGATGGTGGGTCTGACTTTGGTTAAAAAAAAAAATCCTGAACTGAAAGATCTGGGCTATGTGCTGCCCAAGGGCAGGAAAAAAATCCATGATCCTCCTCCCCACACAAATCACATTTCGGTGGTGCTGAACATTGTACAGCCGTATGCCCCAATATTCCACAGTGAAAACACTTTACTTTGTCACAGTCAACATTTAAATGAGACAATGAACCACATTTGTAGCAACTTTTAGGCTGCCCAGCATAGAAAATGATACCCCTATCTCTGCCCCCAAAAAAGGAGCTAGGTAAATGATGCATCCCTTCCTCATCTTGTTTTAACTGCACTCTTACCATCCACCCCCCAGTCCAAAAACCATTGTTGTCCATAATCGGTTTAGGGACATCAAATACAGAACAACGTTTTTCTAACCAAAATAATCTATTGTCCAAGTTCACCCCCTCATTCCTGACAAGAATAGTTACTGTCTTCACTGTAGGTTTAGTGATGGGGATTGCTAAAAAATCCAACCAAACTTCAGAATTCTTTACATCATAATATAGTTTCCAAAACTTGTCCAGTAGAGTCCCTGTACAAAAACTAATGTCATAATTTTGGTCTCCTGGGGAGTGTATAAAGGCATACACTTTTGAATTGTTTGAAGTTGTTCCAGCACCTTGATATTTTGAAAGGTGCTATATAAATAAAATTATTATTATTATTATTATTATTATTTTATTATTATTATTATTATTACTTCTGCTGGAGTGAAACCCATGGAGTCTGTTAATAAAGTTTTCCCGACCCATAGCCTGTCCGGTACTATAGGTGCTAGGCCTTTGTATCGGAGCCTAACCAAAAATTGTTGTTTCGCCTCCTTAGCCGGCTTTTGAAAAAGGCCAGCATAAGTTTGGTGTTTATTTGTCTCATTAGGTTTGTCCCTTGGTTTATCCAAAAATGTTTTTTCCCTGATCTGATCCTTCCATCTCAACCTGAGAATGATCTGCTCCGATTACCTTTTGTACTGTTGCAGCGTGGGAAAAACTAACTGGCAAGGTAGTTGTTTCTTCTGACTCGCCGACAAGCAACCCATCTATGGCCGAAGGTGGAAGAGAAGACTGAGTGCCCGCAATTGGGGCTGACGAGTTCTGTTGTTCTTCCATGCGTGCCCCATCTACAGCTTGTTCTGAAGTTCCGTGGATAGGAATGGTAGGATCTGGGACCCATATTTTTTGTCGTCTGATCCATCCCGCTTTCAGTAGTGCTTCTCCAGAGGTCCAAGAATCTGGTAAGCTGGAAGAAGTTTGAACTGCCTCTTCAAAATCCGGTATAGCTGTAGAAAGTTCAGCTTGTTCTTTAGCAACAATAGGAACGTTCAAAGTGACTCCTAAAGGAAATCTTTTGTGACCTATTGATCCTGGGATAGCCGAGGATCGTTGTCTTTTCTTTTTTCTCTTCTTCCAGCCTCTGTCTACAGGATTGAAAATCCTGTTCTGCCACCGAAATTAATTCCAATAGATGTGTTTTTTTCTAGTTGTATTTGCAAATCCGTTTCGACCTCCACAAGACCTTCATTAAGTAAAGGTGAACCAACATTCTCCTCAGCATGAGCAGCCTCATTCACAACCTGATCTTGTATGCTTTCCGGCTCTCTATCAGGCAAAGGCTCCTGAGAAACAGCTATACGTTCACCTCCTCCAGAGTCTTGAACAGGAATGGGGACCTCCATCTCTCCTGCAGCGCACCAGCGCCCTCTGCAGAAAGAGTAGGGGACTTTCCCTGGTGCCCTGGCTAATATTCCCCTTCCCATAAAATCAGTTCATGCAATTGTCCAAGGCTGTGTGTGAGCGTTGATGTGCAAAATGGCTGCCACTGCACATTCAGTCACTTCACTGCCAGTCTAGCATTGCTTGTAAAGTGCTTTGGGATACAATGTTTATGAAAAGTGCTATATAAATACTGATTCTTCTTCTTCTACCCCCTACGGATAATGACTGACACCAGCCTCGAGGCTGGGGAGCGCAACTGGACCAAACTTTTATGCCAGGGGTATTTACTGGAGTCCCAGCTCAACATCACAATTCTAGAAATGAGAGAGGTTGAACTTGCTCTTCAAAACCTAAAACTCTCAGCCCAGCCCGGTGGCACTGAGAGTTGAGACATCTGCCTTACCTCGTGTCACACTGGTGATCCAATTCGGGAGCAAGCTCGAGTTGCCAGGGGTTGGACAGGGAGGAAGAGGATAGAGCGTCCGGAGGACAGATCTCCTCTCGGGAAGGGGGGTTGTATTGATCCATGGTGTTAGTGGCCCCTAGTGGAAACTGGGGGCACAACCTCTGATGAATCCCATAGCAGTAGCAAAAGACATCGGCGGATGGCCTGCGTGCAGGAGCATGCCCACCATGCGCTGGCCATCATTGCATGTCCGTGCCTTGGGGAGGGGATATGTAAAGAGAAAACACCCCGGAGCACAGGAGGATGATGGTGGACCTCGAGGACTGGCTACCATACCCAATGCCGGACCCACCTGACCAGCTCTCCTGGACTCGCTGTCTCTCTGCTCCCAGACCTCAGCTCTCCAGATTCTAGAAAGAGCCCCAGGTAGGTATTGGGGGCCACCTTGGGTGGTGTGGAAGCTGGGGGGTCGGATGAGGTCATGGAGGGCGGGAGTAGAGAGATCATGTCCCCGATTTTCCTGGTTGGAGGGTTTCAGGCTGGGTAGTAGAAATCAGCCGAGATGGGTCTCGCCAGAGGGAGGTCCTGTGCACCGGCAACCAGAGCGAAAAAGAGTTCACAAAAAAAACCAAACCAAAAAAAAAAAAAGACTTAAAACTCTCTATCATACTCCTGGATGTACTATCCCTTACCAGCACCAGGGCCTTGACGGCATATATCTTCCATCACATTGGTGTCAGAAGCCAAAGATTATTCCAAGTGACTATCCCAACCACTTAGCTGGGCAGAGGCTCACTTAGACAACCTTTCTACAGCCTGTATTCCAGGGCAGGACTACTCCATACCTGATTGGCTCAGCCATGCAGACATACTACCTGGGGAATGGGAAGTAAACATTGGCGTCTTCCAGTGTCTCACTTTACGTTGTAGGTCAGACAGCAGAATCATGATGACACGAATGTTACCTGCTGGAGAGGTGCACAAACCCACAGATGATGCGTAGAGAATTCTGCTTCTATAGAAATGGATAACCAAGAAAGAAACTGTATTGATTCCTGTTCTACTCACTAGGATTCATCACTTGTACAGGGGTAGGGCTCTGTTACAAGGATACTCTTCCAGTGGTGTGGCAGCACCACTCCGTAACTGAACCTCCATTAGAGAGAAGTGAGTCATCTAAACAGTTTTGGTCACAACCTCCCCCTACCCCCCAAAACATCAAGGAACACTGTGCTGTCCCTGAGGAGACAGGGGGCCTTTTGCATGGGGTGCATTTTCTTTTCTTCTGGGACTACCACATCTACTCCATGCATGGATTATTATAATTCTCATGCTACAGAGGGTCCCTTTACTAGATATAACGTGTTCAAGGAACTCCATAAATGACAAAATTGATCTCTTGGCCAGCAGGTCTACATATTTTTATGGCAGTTGTCAATAAAGAGCCATTGGTTGGGTGTAGCATGCTGTCCACAGAGAGACCTTTGCACTGGATAGGCTTAGTGGATGCTGTACAACATTGGGTCTTCTGTTGCAACAAACAGGCCTCTCCACAACTTCCTTCTGTCTTGTCACGGTCATCAACAGTGAGGGTCCCCTTCCATTGTCTGTTTTGGTTCAGTCTGGAACACTAGGACGGTTACACATAGCCACCTGATAAATACAGCCTTTTAACATTGCTCCCAAGATGATGCATATGCTTGCTAATTTCTCTACATGCTTGAAGAGGACCAGGGTACTGTACCAAGAACTTAAGAGTGCTGCAGCACTGCTTTGTCACATTTCTCTGTGCTTCAGCCCAACAGGCTGTAACTCAGGACCCTCTTTTGGGCTCAGTCTTAAGCCCATCAGTTAGGCAATGTTCTTTCTCTGGACAAAGATTTGCATACCATTTCTGGTGACTACTGATGTATTTTATCCAGGACACTCCTTGTGCATCTTCAGCAACCTATCCAGCCTGATCTGTACTACACAGATTTCTCCTTCGTGACAGATTCTGTCAAGTTATACCATTGTTATTAGTTTATTCCTGTATGGACCCACCCATTTGGCCTTGGTATCACTGCTGTTGTATATCCCAGTGGTAATGAAGCCCTGCAACCTGCGTTGGGGGAACAAAACTGAAATACCTGTAAATTTTCTTTCTCCGACTGTTGATCACAGGGCTGGCCTCTCCCTGGATCTTAATTATATATATTTCTAGTCAACACTAACTAGAACATGTATAATTCCATTCAAACACAAAATAAATAAATGAATATGTATCTTGTCCTCTCTTGTTTATTGTGGATTTTTTGTTTGGTACTGTAACTGACCTGTTTCTGGCATGGATAGCGTTAAGGATGTGCTCCATGCTCTGAACACAGCCAGTGATCACAGGAGCACATTTTCTTTGTCAAATATTCAGTTATCTGTGCTCCTCTTGCATCTCCAGAGCACGGTTAAGGGCAGGAGTTCCTGGCAGTTGG
Organism: Neoceratodus forsteri; assembly: GCA_016271365.2. Lineage (NCBI taxonomy): Eukaryota > Metazoa > Chordata > Ceratodontiformes > Ceratodontidae > Neoceratodus > Neoceratodus forsteri. Next base: position 769,155,802 of record CM057451.1, read on the forward strand.
ACAATGGTGGAGGGAGTCCAGTAGGGGCACTAGGATACAAATCAGGATTTTTTTATTAACTAGATGGAGTTCAAAGTTAGATCAGCAAATAACTGGGTCAGTGGGCAGCTGCTACGTTAATAGCTGGGCTGACAGGGATCAAGTATTTCGGTAGCCAGCAAGTTAGTGTTCACTTTGACATGCTGGCAAGGAACAAGCTTACGGGCAGTCAGCCCAGGTTAGAGAGTGAGCTTGCAGGCAGGCAGGGAAAGATCATGAAAGCAATTAATGTGGTTTAGAGCGAGTTTACAGGTGGGTGGCAAAAGTGTGGAAGAATGACATGGAGAAAATGAGTGCATCGACCACAGGTGAATTTAAAAGTAGGTGAACGAGCAAAGAAGGAAAGATAATATATAGGATAGTGTATGGTAGCCAATACTCAACACCCTATTCTTATACTGAATGGTTACTATGATGTCAGGGACTTCGAGAGCGAAGCCAGAGGGGTCCCTTTGATGTCATCGTATCAGAGTGATGTGTTTTTGGGCTGTCACACACTATTCTATATAGTACATGGTTCCAAAACATCATAGTTGTTTACCTTTTCTTGTTCAGGCAGTCAGTATCTTGCCGTCCACGACCTGCACTTCTCGGCCATCCGCCCACCAGCCAGCTTGCGCACGCGATGCTCCAACCATCACTAGTCCTATCAACAGTGTTGGTGGAGTCACTTGCATTGTGACGTCTATACTAATGCAGAATAAAAAGTCGTTTTGAATTAGTATGTCACTACTGGAGCAGAATGACTTTTTACAGTGCGTGGATCTCCATACACAATCACATCCTACCATACACTATATATTTTTAAAGTCCATAGGCAAAAGAAAACAAAAGGAACAGTTGAAACAGGGATAGTGGAACTGTGGCCAGAGGAAGATGAAAGAATGAAAACAAAGATGAGGCAGAAAGACCAGAATAAGAGGCAAAACAGGATGGAAAGAACAAAAATCACAGAGGGATAAAAATTAAAATTGAAGGCAAATCACTGAGACACGTAAGCCAGAAGTAGTAGTAAGACCAACAATCATGGTTTCCTGCATGTATCCAGTGAAGCCTGATGGGTAATTCCATTTTTTTGTTAGAAAGTTGACTATTTTAACAGGTTGTCTTTGGAATATTAAAAAAAGGAAAATATTACATTTTGTTTTATACTTTGAGTTATAGGCCACCAAAAGTTTGAATGATCTGTAATTAATGTATGATTTTGTTGGAAATTGTTATGGTGAAACTAAACACTAGTCTGGGATATGGAAGCTGAATTGCTCCGTTTTCCTCTGTGTACACAATTTTCCTGTGAACTGTTTCTCAGTTTACCTTAAAAATACAAGAATACTTGCAGATCTGGGAGCTTTGCCAGTGGCGTCACTACTGAATGTAGTTAGTCAGCACATGGGATAAAGTGGTGCAAGGCTTCAAGATCTAAATTAATGCCTGTATTTTACAGGCAGATGTACAGTAGCAGTCTATGTAAAATTGTTTTAGATCGACACTTGAACTGGGTACATGGGAAAACAAAGCAATTCAGGAAAAATTATCCAACAGTTATAGGGAGGGAAATATTAAATCGATATGGGAGCCCAGGTGGTGTGGTCTGGAACAAGTGGCTGTGGACTATGAGCCAGAGGGTGAAGAAGTCAATGGCATGTGTGTGTCTGACTGTAGGCGGCCATGATGCTTGGAGATTCGATGTATAGTGGTGATTGGGTGGGTGCATTTTCAACACTTGCTGGCATCAGTGACACACACTGCGAAGTCATACTGTGATGTGCTCAGAACTCAGTAACAATAATAATTGCATATGAATTACTCAGAACCTCTATTACAAGCAAGAAATAATGAACTAGTAAATTTAAAAGAAGATGGGTAGGAACACAGCCAAGGTGTAAAGAAGCATATATTTTAGGGTACAATTTAGACTTTCTGTGCACCTCTATTTTGGAGGAGCACACCATGCTAAATCCTTAACACCATCCCTGGTTTCTGCTTTGGAACAAACTGGCACAGTCCACATGGGGGGCCAACCTGTGCTGCTGTGTCTAAAGTCTACTTCCTGCCTCTGCAGAAGCCTAGGAGGGAAGATCCTAGTGGTTATAAAGCCATGCAAGCAACAGTTGAAGAAGGAAAATTTACAAGTATTTAAATTTCATTATTAGGAACATGAGGGAGGCAGAGAGAGAGCTCTGGAAGGGCAGTAAAGTTTGGCGTACGACATCAGGGCAGACTTGGGAAGACTTAATGGACTCCGGTCTTTTTTTTACTAGGAGAGTTAGGTGCACAGCAGGCCGAAGCCCATGTAAGCAGAGTTGGGCAATGTTTACTCATAGATTTAATAGATATTTATCTATTTCTTTTTTTAAAATGTCTATGTTTTAATATCTACTATATAGTTAGGGAGTGTATTCCAGATTGGTGTAATCCTTTGTGTAAAAAAGAAACGTATGTTGTTTTTCTTTGAATATGTTAATGTTAACTGGTATTTGTGACTTCTTAAATTACATACTCTTGTATTAAATGTCATCCCCAATTCTTTCATTAATGTAGACTCCCTAGATATTTTAAACATTAATAGTATGTCCCCTCTGGTTCTCCGAAGTTCCAAGAGATACAGTTGCATCTCCGTTAGTCTTTCCTCGTAGCTTTTTGTTTGCATATTATTAATTATTTTTGTTGTACGTCGCTGTACCCTTTCTAGTTTTAACACACCGCTCCGTAGATGTGTGCTCCATAGAGCGCAGCAGTAGTCCAAGTGTGGACGTACATAAGCTCTGTAGATTGGCAGTATACAGCTTCTGTCTCTAGAGGTAAACGCTCTTTTTTATACATCCAATTATTTTGTTACATTTTTTAACTACTTCATTACAGTGTTCAGTAAAGGATAAATTAGATGAAATAATAATCCCAAGGTCCCGTTAAGTAGTGAAATTTTGTAGGGCAATGCCATTTAACCAATACTGATGTCTAACATTTGTGTCCCCTAAGTGCATAATTATACATTTCTCGGTGTTAAAGGTCATATTATTATTGAGTGCTTATTCTTACAGTATAACTAAGTCTTTTTCCAATGTACGTATGTCGCGGTCGTGGTAACTTTTGCTGCCACTTTGGTGTCATCGGCAAATTTTATAGAAAAATTGCCAAGCAAGTTTGTCGTATCCGAGATAAAAAGGGAAAACAGCACAGGCCCCAATACAGATCCCTGCGGGACACCACTAGTAACTAATCCTGTGTTAGAGTGAAAACCCTTGATACACACAGTTTGAGTATGGTTGCTTAACTATTCTTCTACCCATTTCACGAGAAAGTGATTTATCCCCAGTTTATGCATTTTTGTAATAAGCCCTGAGTGGGGAACCTCATCAAAGGCTTCGCAAAGGTCCAAATACACAATGTCCACTGGATTTTTTTTATCCAAAGAATTACTGACCCTTTTGTAGAAGATCATATTATTTGTAAGGTAAGAGCTTTCACTCTTGAATCCATGTTGTGTGTTATCCATTAGATTTTTTGATTTCATGTCTATTTCAAGCCTTTCCTTGATAAATGATTCAACTATTTTCCCTAAAATGCTGGTAAGACTGATTGGTCTATAGTTTTCATATCTCCCGTTTCCCTTTTTAAAGATGGGGGCCCGGACATTCAAACTGCGCCAGGCTGTGGCGCAAGCCTGGGCGCAGCTCAACTTTGTTGCGCAGGGGTGTGGCCTGGGCGGTATTCAGCGGAGCTGCACTATAGGCAGCAGCTTTTGAATATCGCACCTAGCCACCCCCACTGTGCATGGCGTAGTGGCACTGCGCCAGCGCAAGTGGCCAGAGTGGAGCATGGAGATGCGCTAGCACAAGTGCCATTGCGCCATGCACAGCACCTGCGATATTCAAAAGGGGACATGCAAATGGGGCCATAATTTATGCAAGGCGCACATGGGGCCATTTGCATGTCATTATGGCCCCATTTGCATGCCATTAGGATGCAGGTGCGCCGATCCCCGACTTGTGCCTGGCGCCCTGCCAGGCAGCAGCCGTCGGGGACCATCGCCCCCTGCAGCCCGATCGTGGGCATTCGTCTAAAAGAACCCCCCCCCCCAGTATCCCTTGTGGTCCAGTGGACCGCTATGTGCCCGATCGCTGGCATTTGTCTCCAGGAATAAGCCCGTCCTTTATCCCTGGTGGTCAGTGGACCGCACTGTGCTTCGATGTCGGGCATCAGTATAGTAACACCCGCACGCCCCCAACGCCCAATATCCCTGGTGGTCCAGTGGACCGATCGCGGGCATCTGTAAATCATAACATACTCCTATCACCCTGGTGGTTAGTGTACCCCTCCCCCCGCCCACTGAGCCCCGCCCCGCTCCCCTCCCCTGTCAGCTGGCGGGCGGCAGCACCCCACCGCCTGCCACCGCGGCCCGCCAATGACAGCTCGGTAGCGGCAGGCCCGATGGTTCACACGGGAGCCCAATGGGCGTGCACCATATCATCTAAATCCAGATATGAATGAACATTCACATATCTGGACTGGATAGTCTGATATGGGCTGCTGCGCCCATTGGTCACACGTGAACCATGGGCAGGCAAGCTCAGCGGCTGTCGGGCGGCAGACGGTGGGGTGCTGTCACCGTGGGGGGAGCGGGCGGTGGGGCTCAGTGGGCGGGTGGAGGGGTACACTAGACCACCAGGGTGATAGGAGTATGTTATGATTTATAGATGCTCGCGATCGGTCCACTGGACCACCAGGGATATTGGACGTGGGGGGGGTGTTACTATACCGATGCCCGCGATCAGGCAGAGTGTGGTCCACTGGACCACCAGGGATATAGGACGGGGGCTTATTCTTGGAGACAGATGCCCGCGATTGGGCACATAGCGGTCCACTGGACCACCAGGGATATAGGAGGGGGGATTTAGCTGCACAGATGCCCGTGATGGGGCATGGGGGTGCGCCGCCAGGTGCGGCAGGAACTCGGGTGGCCACCCACAGGTGGCAGCTGCCGTGTTTTGGCCCTGCAGTCTGACAGCTCACCTGTGGGTGGCCACTCCTGTTCCTCCTTTTGCTTAACTTTGTGTGAGGCGCAGGTAGGGGTTGCATGCATGACTCTGCACATCCCAGGCTGAATATCGGCCTGCAGGTTATGCATGGGCACGCCTCCACCTGTGCCTCAGACAATTACTGATGCGGTCCCGCGCGATCGGGATTTGTGCAGCCACTTTTCCTTTTGAATATCATGCCGGGCGACAGGGGTTGTTGCTCATGCACAACCTTGATATCTGGGCCGAGGTGCCCATTGCTGTTTTCCAGTCATTTAGCATTTTTCCTGTCGTAAGGGATAGGTTATAGATCCTGTGCAATGGGTCCACCAGCAAAATCACTAATTCCTTTATTAATCTTGGATGCAATTTGTCTGGACCTGGTGATTTGTTCACATTTAATTCGCTCAGTTTTTTGAATATATCCTCTTTTGTTATTTCTGGTATGCACTTGTGATTATTTAAGTTATTTGCATGTGTGGAATTGTTACAAGTGGTACTTTTATTGACTACTGAACAAAAATATTTGTTCAAGTTCTGTCATTTCTTGAGGTGCCTCAACATTTTTATTGTATACTATTAGGGGGCCTATGAGATTTGTGTTTTTTTTTTGTTATTAATGTATGAATAGAAACTCTTTCCTCCATCGTTCATATGTGCCAATTTGAACTCAATTTTCCTTTTTTCTGTTCTGATTGCAATTTTACATTCCCTTAGTGTGAGTTTGTATCTGTATTTGTTATAGTCACTTCTGTCCTTCTTTTATACTTTATATGCTGGTTTTTTTTTTCGAAATGAGTCTTGAGATTTTTGGTGTAACCCAAATTGGTACTTTACCCCTTTGATTGTAAGTTTTTTTTTTTATTTGGTATGTTTGGTTTCGAGTTCCAGAATTTTATTTTTGAGTCTTGTCCATACTTCTTCCGGTTTGGAAGAGCCATTTTTCCACTGCTATTTCTTGAGTTCATCTTTGATGCTAGTGTAATTTGCCTTATTATAATTTTTTTTGTGAAATTTCTATTTTTCCCTCCTCCTGCACCATAGAGCGGCTTCCTTCAGGAATCGCCCATTAAGCCTGCCCCTACTAGCACCTACCTTGCAACCTCTGGTCCCGCCATCTAACCGCGGAAACCCCCCGGGCAGGGGCGGGGTCAGCGGCCCCCTGAATATTGCATCTTGTCAGGGTCCTAGGTCACAGGCAGGTGCTGGCACATTGGGACCCGGCTCGGCGTTCCATCATCCCGGCTCTAAGGTTTTTTTCCCCATGTTCCTCATGGGATGCTACATGCCCCTGCGTCAAGCCATCTGCCGGCATCCGCAACGTTCCCCCCCCCTCCGCAAAGGAGCAGCCCCTGAGGCTGACTGGCTGCCGGCCTACCAGTCATACCCCTGAGACTCCAGCTTGCTGTCGCTTCCCCCAGCCTCCGCCAGGGGTCGCCACTAGCCGGGTTGGAAGTCCCTCTCCCCCCCGGAGAAGGCGAGCTGTCCCCGGACGCTCCAGCCTATCTCCCCCCGGCCAACCCTAGACGACCCGAGCTCGCTCCCGAACCCGGGTCGCTGGCGTGGTGGGAGGTGTGGTGTCCAGTGCCTCAACCCTCAGTGCCACCGGGGCCGGCGCGCCTTATAATTTTTGAATGTAGTTTTACCTATAGTATTGTTGACTGTTAATAAAGTGTGTTTTTGTTTTTTTTCTTCTGATCTCTATTTTCACTCCCCACCACCGCTGAACTCTCTCCAGCGACCATCTCTACCTCCTTGCGTGACTCGGGTAGCCCCTCCTCTCCAGCACTGGACATCCCTGGGTCTGCCCTCCGGGGAAGGGTCTCCCCCACCCAGAGCCACTGGGCTGGAGAGGTAGGGGAGAGCAGAGGGGGCTAGGCCCGACCCGACTTAAGGAGTGTGGACCACGGAAGGAGGTGCCATTGCCTGTCAGCGGAGGGAGGGGGGATTTCTCCTTAGTTTATGCCCAGCTGGAGCCCGGCTGCCAAGGCAATGTACTGCTGCGGCTCCCCCTTCCCGGCATATGCCACAATGGTACTATCGGCAACCTCCAACCTCCGCCAGAGTTCACTCCTCGAGCGGTCGTCCCCCCAACCCTCCCCGGGAGGACAGAGCAGTCCTCTGGATGCTCAAATCTCCTTCCCTCGCCGACCCTGGCAGCCCGGGCTCGTTTTCGAACCCGGGTTGCCAGTGTGTTGTGAGGTGTGGCGTCCAGCGCCTCAACCCTCCGCACCGGGCCGGCCAACTGTTAATAAAGTGTTGAATGTTGTTATTTTATGATCACTATTCATTAAAGGGACATGGGTTTTTATATTGTTTATTTGGTCCGGAACATCAGTCAGAACTAGATCCAATATATTGTTGGTTCTTGTTGGCTCATTTACTGTTTGATAAAGGCCATTACTTATGCAATTGTCTAGAAATGTATGCTCAAAATAATTACTGTAGGTACCCGTCATCCAGTTTAACCTTGGAAGATTAACATCACTCATAAGTATGGTGAAGTATTTTGCATTTTATTACTGATAGCGTGTAATAGGGTTTGATGTTTTTCCATATTTGTGTCTGGTGGTCTATAGCAAAGTCCTACTAACAACTTCTTTTGTTGCTTTCTTAGAATTTCTACCCATAATAGTTCAGTTGACTCTTCTTCAGTTGGATTATTAATAGGTTTGTATGTAATGTTGTTTTTAATAAACAGTGCTATATGTACCTCCTCCCTTTTTTGATTTCCAATTTTTATAGCAGACATTATACCCAGGGATATTTAGGTTCCAATATGATGTTTCTCCCAGCCATTTTCTGTTATTGCTACAATATCAATGTTATTTTGTTTGATTGTTAATTCTAATTCATCATGTTTGGTGGAGTTCAAACTCCTGGCTTTGTTAGGAAGAAGGATAATCCCATTTTGTTATTGAATCTCTTATATTTATTTATCATTTGTTTACTTATATGTGTGTCATTCAGATTTTGGTTACCATTTTCCCTAGTCCCCCTTTTAACTAGTTTTTTTATCCTGTAATTTAGTTAGTAGTTTTTTGAAAATGCACCCCAGTAATCTCGAGCCACGTTTGCTTAGATGTAGCCCTTCATATCCAAATAATGTTCTACTATTTTTCAAATTGTTCCCTGGTTCTAATGCAGTCTGTTATTGGTAAGACATCACATACGTAACCAGTTATTATATGTTTTGATTTTTTCATAATTTGCTCTTGGTACTGGTAGAACGTCTGATATGTGTCTTTCATTTAAGTCCTGAAGGGTTTTTATTGTTGATTTCATATCTGACATTATCTACTTGTTGTCTTGTCTACCAAAATAATTTGTTCCTACATGTAGGATTGCTGTTTTTGGACTTGTAATTGTCTTAAAAATGCTGGGAAGCATTTCCTTTGTCTCTAATTGTTGCCCCACTGTAGCTGCAGCTTACAGTATTTTCCTTATTACCACATGTTGTGTATATATATCCATGTATCTTGTAATTGAATCCCCTAGGATAAATATTTGTTCTGTCTGTTGGCTGGACATTGTTGGCCCACGGTTTAATTCTGTAGCGTTCTCTCTATTGATTTCTATTTGGTCTGTATTCCTACTCATTTCTGTAGTGTTATTCGACAACTGTATATCACTAATATCCGTTATTAAAGGTATTGTGGGCTCTAGTGGGGGCAATAGCTTTATGTTACTTTCATGACTGTTTGGGACTGAAAAGTCAAGTATATGAGACCCTTCGTCCTGTATGTGTACACTAAGTGGATCAAAACTGTTGTGTACTGGTAGTCCAAATTTATCATTTTTTCTTCCTTTTTTGATGGCCTAGTACTTTGTATGTGGTACCAGTGATCATCTTGTTCGTCAGGTGTCTCATCTCTTGATCTTTTTTTATTATAGTTGGAACTTGTGTTTTCATTATGTACTTCAGTTACATCCTGTACGGTAGTATTTGTACTGACAATATTGGAACACAGGGGTAGGGCCTCATTAATCTTGCTTCTCTGCTTGTTCAACTATGTTCATTCTTAGTACCATACTTTGTTGATTTTTTTTCCAGTGTTTCCATTCTTGTGTTAAACAGAGTTATTTCTGCAAGCATGTCTGCATTATCTTTGCATTTCACACATGTAAATGGTAATTTTATTGCTGGTCCCTTTGAAATAAAGTACATTTCACATGTGTTGCATTTAATTCCCATTTCCCCTGTTATAGTCTCAGTTGTACCCATACCTTCTATGTCAGTGTAGCCTCTACCTTAACAGTCAACTATGATTGCTTGGGTTCTTTTCCTACTGCTTATGGCCTAATATCAGTCTTCAGGCGCACCTGTTTGTTGTGGTCTCAAGCCTCTGTTTTGGTCTAGTCTAGTCCCACTGCACCATGCATGCCGTCGCGTCACTCTTTCCGCAGATCACTCTTTTGAAGCTGTTTGGGAAACCCAGAAGTGGTTCCGAGGTCGCAATCGAGCGATCACATAGTTTTCCCAAATGCACACTATTTTACACATTTAGGAGTCCCCTGGAGTATGTTAAAGCCCCTTAAAAGTGTTTCTGTGCCCCAAATACAAATTTAAAGTTGCTACAATGAGTAGTAGTCCTCAGTTTTGTCCTTAATCATCTATGTATCTATGTGAGCATCATGCAACCCTGCATCTATACTTAAAAATGCTTACCATATTTTATTTCAAATATGTAAAAAAAAAATAAAAACACTATTCAGCAGACTCAAAATGGCGGAAGGGGGAGCATCTTACAAGACAGGCGAAAAAGGCTGATCTAAGTGCGCCTTGATGGCCCAGCAGCAGTTCATTGCTTTGCCAGTGACCCTGGTTCAGAAGCAGGCCTGGGAAGTTGCGTTGCGAGGCAGGTGAAAGCTGAGACAGCTGCCGCTCAACAGTGTGTCTCAGTAGGGGAAGGTTGCCAGCAGGTTACACCACCACAGCGATCCCTGCGGTTGGGCCAGGGACCTTGCTCCTGCCATGGGGCAAGCTGTTGCTGTGCAAGGCCCACAGAGGCATCACCTCAGCCAGAGGAGAAGGGAAGGGAAAAACCACAGTAGAAAAACCCGAGATGCATTTGAATGGCTTCAGGTTCATCCTGATCAGGGTATATCCCTGTTACCAGGGTACTTCCCTGAGACGAACTACAGATCGGGGAGAAAAAAACTTATATCAGAAAGGAAACAGGGTGATCTAAAATAAAATGAAAAGATATTGGTACAGGGTGCCGCCCAGAGACCCAGCAGTAATGCAGTGTGCTATATACAGGTAAACTGGACTTGGACGTGAATTGGGGTGCTCGACCAAAGCTCGGGAGAATATTGTTGGCAGTGCATTTTAATCAGGATAGTTTGATGCTACAGCCTGCCATCACAGTGATCTCTCGTGGCAGACTGAGGAGTCTGTTCCATCATGAGGGGACACACTGGATGCATGCAAGGCCTTAATGAGGCTAGCTTGATACCACAGGGAGCTGGTAGCGACAGAAGGAATCGAACTCTTCTCTTCGACGCATGTTGCTGTAGATGCACTTAATTAATCCCACTGTGGGATCCTCCTGCCAAGCCTCCCTGACTTGACAACGTACTCTGGACAGCCTATCCTCTCCCCCTCTCTCCTACCCCACTCCTCATCCTCTCCAGGTATTATCTAGGTATATCCAGGGCTGTACCCCCAATGTAACCCTTGGGTACCTTATATTTGACTGTAACCTATTATAAGTAACATTATTATGTAACCTATGTGTACTCTGTTTAATGTTCTGCACCTGTACTGTTCTCACTGTTGTAACCACACTGTGCAACTCTGTCTACCCCCCTGCGACGAGGTGCCTTTGTAAATGAGTCCAAGACTCAAAGGTTGTAAATCCGACTTTTCTAATAAATAAATACTAGGATGCAAATTTTGACCCTGCACCAGTGAGACTATAGAGGGAGAATATGAGTGTTCTGGCAGCAAAGCTCTTCTCACTAGCTGTGAATTCTGGTGGTGGGGGATGCCACCAACCCAAGAACTCTACCGTGGCTGACAAGCTATGGAGGAAGTCAGCAGTGCTGGAGTTTGGACGTTGTCAGTGGCAGCCTGTGGGCTGAATAGATGTGGGTGAGGGCAATGTAAACAGTGTTTATCAGAAGTGTGTTGGTGCAAAATGGTCGCGGTAACATGAACTGCTGCTTTAATACAGATTGCAGAAAAAGTTATGCTACTTAAAGCTGAATTAATTCAGATGTCTAAATATGAATCTGTGGTGTATATTAAAGATGTTAGTTAACTTTTCCCTCTGCGGTGAAAGCATAATTACTAATCTTGTTTTTAAATTCTGGTTGTACCAATAAATAAGAAATTAATGAAAATAGCTAACTAAATGCCTTTAATTTTACTATTCTGCTGGGATAGCTTTATGATACAGTATGGATCTTCTTAGCTTCTTAGTGGTTCTAGGGAAGCAGGTTAACGGTGTACAAAGTTACACAGAAAAGAAAGGACCATGAGAGTCAAGCTGGGCATTTACCACAAAGTGTAAGGCTATATCAACCAAGTGTTGCTTATATTTTTAAGCAGTTTATTTCCCCAGGATAGTCCAGCTGAGATGATGCATCTTGTTTGCTGATGTGGTGATGGAGTAGCACATGGATGCATTTTATGTAATGATCAGAGCTGGCCCTTGGCACCCCCTGCCTATGTTTACTGAACCTCTGCTGCTACCTACAGCACAGGTCACTTCCCACACAACCTGCTGGATTGCCCTCTGAGCCCTCAGCTTGGCAGTGACATCCTTGCTTGCACTGCAGTAGTGGTGGGTTTGTGGTGTGGATTATTATTGTAGATGCATAGTCCTATATTCAATTCAGTTTTATTCAGGCTAAAAAACAAACAGTGCTTGATTAAAATGGTGCCCTGTTAAGACAAAACTTCTAACGACAAATGAACATGTTACAGACATAAATAGTGCTAGATACAGTGTACAGTTTGCAAGGCATTGCATGGTTACATAGGCTTAACAAAAATATGGACAGAAAAGACTGAGTCCATCTAATCTGCCCTGATATCCTCTGAGTTTCTCAGCCCTTCTGAATCCTCTCCTGCCTCACACCTCTCACTTACTCATAACAACTCCCTTGGAGATGTTCCTTGAACCCTGTTATAATCCCAATACTAACCACATTTTTTTGGGTAGATTGTTCTACCAATCCACCACTCACTCTGGAAAAATGTCCACTGCAGGATTTGTACTCAAGCCTCCAGTGGTGAAAAAGATGATCATTATTCACTGTAAAACAAATGTTGACTCAAATGATTTCAGTTAAAATGACTTGCAGAAGCTTTCCTCAGTAAAGAACAAACAAGAAAGACTGGGGCTGAAATATCTACAGGGTCACAGATCATGTAAAACAATTATTTTATATATTCCTGGGGCCATTTGAGTGCAGTCAGAGCTTGCCTGTATTTGTATGTTTGCCCTTTAAAATGGCAATGTCATCCTATCCATTTTAGACAAAAAGCTAGAATTGGCCTGTGGGAGGTTTTGCTTTATTTACTGTGCCACGCAGTCGCTGCTGTTATTTTACCCAGTTTGTTTTGTAGACACTGAGATAATGCAGTGATGCCAGTTGGTTCCTCGCAAATCCTGGAAAATCCATCTGGGAAGACAGCATGGTTGTGCAAATGCGTTTACTTCTAAAAGAATGTAGAAAGTGAGGTCCAATGAATATGCAGTAGATCGTGCAGTACTGAAGTTTCTTGAATACGCCAGTTGAAGTGAGCTATAAATGCCAGTGACTCATAAGTAATATTTGGAAATAACTCACATGTTCCAACATTTAAAGATTTTTTTTTTGTAATTTTATTTTCAGGTGAGTTAACTAGGAGAAGCAAGAAAGCAATTAACGGAGACCGTACCCCTGGCATTATTGTGTGTAATTTTTATACATGGAGTGAATTTGTTTTCCGTAATGATTTCCAGTGTAGTCCAAGATGACATCAAGCAAAAAAAAAAAAATGCTACCAGCTTCAGCTGTTAGGTTTTTAGGTAAATACATTTACTGTTGAAACGTTATGATGCCCCCATCTTAGCCTAGCCTACATGCAAATTACAGTAGAGGGCAGAGAGAATTTATTTATTTAAAAGTTTTACCAGGAAGGCATACTGAGCAGACAAGCTGCTCGATTCCAGATGTGTCGGTGGGGAGAGATAACTGAGAGATATTACTTGGGGAAATACTCACAGAGAAGGAAATATGTCAGGTTTAACTTACATTATAATTGCTTAGAGCCCAGAGTTGGCAAAAAAAGCACAGGCCTGTAGAGTTTTAATACTGGGCATTCCTGTCAAGATAGAGTTAAATACAGAACCTGTCAAGACAAGTGGTGCAGAGAAGGTTTGTAAGCAGAAAGACAGCTGTTCTGGCCCAAGCTGCAGTAATCTGCAGTAAGACCTGCTGTAAATTGGATTTAATGCTCCAGTTACACAAAAGCAAAACTGTTGGGTTCCACAGGCAGCCTGCAGAAAGAGAATGATTTCATGCTTCAAAGAAATGATACTCACAGATGCAATTACACTCCAACGCGTGGTTCTCAAAACAAAAAAAAAGGCAAAAATGTGAAGTAAATAGAGTGTGAAATTCCTATACCTTAGGCACTCCAGGGCAGGCACTTTTGTCTTTGGACACCTACATATATTTAGTGCTTGCCCTCTGGGGCATCTAAGGTAATTCTGTGCCAATTATGTTTATTTAGTCCCCCCCAGTCCTTTTTTTTCTACTATGGGAACTTGTCATTGTGGTGGTGGTGGTGGTGGTGGAAGGAGCACTGATGTGGTGATGCTGCAAACCACAAGACACTTTGTTTTTTTTCAACCAGCTGATGGCTTCAATTAAGAGGATAAGCAGGCCAGCTGTAAGGCTGTGTAAGATACAGCCGGCCTCCAATGTGAACAGATTGCTGGTGCGAAAGAAGTGACTTGGGAGTCGGGTTGCAGCCAGGTGGATTGTGAGTGCCACTGCCAGTCCTTCCAAGTTCTCCTGCTCCCTCCCTTGTGCACTACTTATACTCTTTAAAGTGTGCCGCTCTCATCTGTTGACTTAGTTGTAGTGGTGCGCTCTTCAGCGATTGATACTCTCGCTTATCTGTTTTACAAGCGTTACAGAAGTTCAGTTACAGCTATATTAAGAACAAAATATTTAAAACAGCAGCTTTTAGGAGCTACCTTAGCCTACCTATCTTTAATATTTTAAGGCAACAAAAAGAAAGGAAGCGTGACAGATGCTGCCAGGCCCCAGACTTTCCAAAGGAGGGGGAGTGACCACTGCCATGTTCCTTTAATTACAAAGGCAGGCAGTAGTAGGCAGATCTTAAAAAAAAAAAAAAAAAAAAAAATAACTGCTGCTTAGAGATAGTGCAGTAAGCTGCAGCAGGAGAGAGACTGAGTGTCTAGGAGTGTTAAATCAAGTTCTAACTGAAATCTAAACAAATCTAAAGAGAAAAACTGTTCTAAGAGGTACTGGGGCTGAGCTAGCTGAAATCCAAAGCTCTTTTAAGAGTTGCTACTGGGACTTGCCACTACTGGGATTTTAGTACTAGGAGCTTTAAAAGCTAGTGGTAGCTGAGCTCGCTAAAGCTGATCTCAAAGTAAAAAAAAAAAAAAATATAAAGTGAAAATCTCTTAAAAGCTACTTGAGACTGTAATGTAAATGGGGCAGCATGTAAATAATTTGTTGGACATGTATTTTTATTACTCAACATGCCCAAGTGGGCATGTGCTTTTTTGGCAAGTTTCATATCCTTGAAGTAAGTAATGTTATGCTTTTATGATCTTTATAGTTTTTAACGCTCCAAAAATCATGAAACAGAACACTTAGATTGACTTCAGCCATCACTCCTTAAAGGATGAAACTGTCTTATTACAAGTGGGCTTCAAAGATGCACCTTCTAGCCTTTTGTTAAAAGATCACCAAGGTATGACTACCATGTTGAGAAAAATGTATGTAACCCCTAGGTGGCGCTATCCCAAGGGCTACTACCCCTGCCTGCATAACAGCTAACAGGTTGAGGGGCCTAGGTCCAGTGGCGGGTGCCTCCACCCAGAGGTCAGGGTTTGCAGTAGTTAAACTAACTTGGTCACAGCCTTCTGGGACACTGTAACCCCCCCTTTCTTCCCACTAGTGGCCCACACAATGCATTAGGACTATCTTCACAATGTACACTTACCCCCAGGACTGGCTCAGTCGACTGGACCCCGGGAACACCCTGTAAAATAAGATAATACAGTGCAAAAGCCACAGAACAATACTTTAACATAAATGAATATCTCAGACATAGAAACATAGAAACATAGAAGTTGACGGCAGATAAGGACCTCAAGGCCCATCCAGTCTGCCCATTTCTTTTTCTACCTTATAAATGTGCCATCGGCCTTTGCTCTGTCAGTGGCCTATCTATTCATAGTCATTTGTATTGCTCCCTTATGCCTATCCCATGCCTGTTTGAAGCCCTGCACTGTATTCATAGCCACCACTTCTTGTGGTAGCCATTCCATGCATCCACCACCCTTTCTGTGAAAAAGAATTTCCTCACATTCCCCTTAATCGGCCTCCCTCTAATCTCATGCTGTGTCCTCTTGTCCTGCTATTTTTCTTATATTTAAACATGTTAGACTCTTTTCACCTTGTTTATGCCCTTAAGGTGTTTGAATGCCTCAATCATATCACCTCTCCCTCCTTTGCTCAAGGGTATACATATTGAGCTCCGTTAATCTGTCCTCATATGTCATCTGATGCAGTCCCTGCACCATTTGGTTGCCCTTCTCTGGACTGCCTCAATTTGGTTAATGTCCTTGTGAAGGTGTGGCCTCCAATACTGCACTGAGTACTCCAGATCTTGAGCCTAACCAGTGTCTTGTACAGAGGGATTATTACCTCCCTCTTACGACTTGTGATACCCCTCTAATACACCCTAACACCCCTAGCCTCTACTGCTTTAGAGATCTGCTTGGATGATTTTAGATCATCAGTGATGATGATGCCCAAGTCTCTTTCTTCCTTTGTGACTGCTAGCAACTCCCCTCCCAGCCTATAGGTGGCTTCAGGGTTTCTCTTCCCTATGTGCATGATTTTGCACTTCTTTGCATTAAATCCCAGTGGCCACTCTCTGACCATTCTGCTGGTTTATCCAGATCTCTTCTCATTCTGCCCACCCCATCTGGATCATCTACTCTGTTGCAGATCTTGGTGTCATCTGCAAACAGACAAGCCTTACCCTCTAGTCCATCTGCAAGGTCACTAATGAAGATGTTGAAGAGGACTGGCCCCAGGACTGATCCCTGAGGTACCCCACTTGTGACTTGCATCTCTTCTGACTGTATACCATTTACCACCACTCTCTGTTTTCTGCCCGTCAACCAGTTTGCCACCCAGTTGACCAACTTCTGACCCACCCCGAGCCTACCCAGCTTATTTATCAGTCTTCTATGTGGAACAGTGTCAAAAGCTTTGCTGAAGTCAAGGTAGGCGACATCAACTGCTCCCCCTTGGTCCACCACTCTGGTTACCCAGTCAAAGAAATCTATGAGATTAGTTTGACAGGACCTTCCTTTTGTAAACCCATGCTGTCTTGGATCCTGTGCCCTATGGATTCCAGGTGTTGCACTATCCTTTCCTTAAGGAGTGCCTCCATAATCTTGCCCACTACTGAGGTAAGACTGACCGGTCTGTAGTTCCCCGCCTCCTCCCTGCTACCACTCTTGTGGAGGCGGGATCACATGAGCCCTTCTCCAGTCTTCTGAGACCTCTCCTGTGCTCAGAGACTCACTAAACAATTCTGCTAATGGCTCTGCTAGTTCCTCCTTTAGCTCCTTAGGTACCCTGGGATGTGTGACATCAGGTCCCATTGCCTTATCCACCTGAGCAGCATAGCTCTTGTAGGACCCTTTCTTTTGTAGAGGGTAGTGCTCACCTCCCTCCCCTGTGTCCATGATGCTGAGCTGTGGGCCCTGCTCTACCTTCTCTTCAGTAAATACTGAGCAAAAGTATCTATTTAGGATAGATGCCTTTACAGGGTCCTCCTCCTCACATGCTCCCTTTTCTCCATTAAGCTTAGCAATACCCCTCTGGACTTTCTCCTTTCACTAATGTATCTATAGAAAGTCTTGTCACCTTCTTTTACTGTTCGTGCTAGTGTTTCCTCAGTTTGGGACTTTGCCTGCCTTACTGCCTTCCCTGCTTCCCTTAGGGCAGTTTGGTATGCCTCCCTATCTTCATCCCGCTGTGTTCCCTTATATTTCCTGAAGGCCAGCCTTTTGGCTCTGACCTTTTCTGCTACTGTATTTGAGAACCAAAGTGGTTTCCTTCTTCTTTGCACTTCCTTTTCTAACACAATGGGATGTTGCTTCAAGTATTGCATCCTTAATGCTTGCCCACTTTGCCTGTACCCCTCACCTGTGTTTCTTTTTGCCAGGGCTAGCTTAACTCTATTGGCCATCTTATCAAAGTCAGCTCCTCTGAAGTCCCATATTTTTGCCTTGGAATGGGATGATTTAGATGTAGTAGCCAAATTGAACCATACCATGTGATGGTCACTGGCCCCAGGTGACCTTCTACCTGGAGATCTGTGATCCCTTCTTTGTTAGTCAGTACTAGATCTAGGATAGCTCTGTCTCTTGTGGGTTGCTGTACCAGTTGTTTGAGGGCTCCCCTGCAGGGAATCCACTATGAGTCTAGTTCTGGCAGATGTTCCTGCTGGTATTGACCAATCTGTATCCGGCATGTTGAAGTCTCCCATTATCAGAACCTCCCTTTAGCTGTCATGTTTTGTATATCTTCTAACAGTAATGTGTCTATGTCCTCCCCCTGGTCTGGGGCCTGTAGACAACCCCAGTTCTTATGGCTGTCCCATTTCCTGTTTCCAGGGTGACCCACAGTTCTTCCGGCTCCTTATGTGTATTCTGAATTTCTGTAGCTTTGATATTTTCATTAACATACAGGGACCCTCCTCCTCTTGCACCTCGATCTCTTCTGCACAATACATAGCCAGGTACTGAAGTCTCCCAAGTCTCGGAGGTTACTGGTAAACCACGTCTCACTAATTGCTACTATGTCCAGTTTAGCCTCTGACATTGTTGCCTGCAGGTTTGGGATCTTATTTCCCAGGCTGTGAGCATTTGTGTACATGATTTTCCATTGGCCAGATTTTGGTGTGTTAGTTGTTGGGTGAAGTTTGGCATTACCCCTGTGCGTCGTATGGGGAGACAAACCTTTTTTCTTACCTGGTGATGCAAATGAACGGCAAACATGCTGAATTCCTGTTTGACCACTAGCTGAGGGGGGAGGGGTGTTCTTCCCATTCGACGTATGGGGTGCTGCACCCCTCTCTCCATTTGCTAGTTTAAATATTCTGCAAAGACGTCAAACTTCTGCCCCAATGCACTGACTCCCTCTTTAGTCGGATGCAGTCCATCAAATTTAAAGAACTTTCGCTCCCAGAACTGTTGCCAGTTCCGTACAAATCTGTGTCCTTTTTCCTGGCACCAGCCCTTGAGCCACGTGTTTAGCTCCCCTGTCTCCCCTTCCTGACCTTCCGTCAGTTTGCTCCCCTCTCCCAGACTGGCAGGATCTCAGAGAAGGAGATGCTGGACGAAATAGATGATAGTTTGTCACCCAGCCTAGTCAGGTGTTCCTTGGTCTCCACAACTGACCGGCTGGCGAGATCGATAGTCCCTATATGTACTAGGACATCAATGTTTTCTCCTGCTTTGTGAACAATTTTAGCAATGCGGTCAGTGTCTCTCCATGCTGATGTACCTGGGAGACATCTGACCATCACCCCTGGCTGGAGATGGGTATCAACTCCCCGAATCATGGAGTCTCCTATGATCAGAAGTTTTTTGGATTTCCTTTGTGCTTGTTTTGTTTTGGTTCCTGATTTGGGTGAGTTTTGTTGTGCTAGCTCCTGTGCCGCAGTGTCCTGCTCTGCAGTGTCTTCTGCCTCTTTATTTGACAGTGTAACTTTGCTGAAACAAACAAATTTGATTTATTTAGGGGAATATAACAAGGACAGGGGGAAATCAGTTAATTAGGTTAAACACATTAATAATCACAGTACTGTGCACATATTCAGAGTCCCAAATTGTCACTGTCACTGGGTACCCAGGATGGGGGTTAGCCAGGATTGGTTGTAGCTGGTTGGGGCCCTGTGATGGAAAAAGCACTTGCACAATACCCAATTGTAATCCGGAGCCGGATGCTCAGTTCGTGAAGAAATGAAAAAAGCAACCATTAGATGACACACTTGCAATTCGACAAACAGATGGCAGGGAGCTACCCTGCTTTGTACTCACAACTCAATGCTGGGAACTGGATGGAAGGCAGATTGTCCTGGATTGCCAGGAGGAGCAGACCATGTGGACAAGGTCCTTGTGACTAGACCCCACTGCAGTTTAAAGCAAATGGATGTAGTCTGGCTTAAGCTGGGGTTTACTTCCAGCTTCATGCACTCTGTTCACTGTACAGGGGATTTGAAACGTGATTCCCCACAAGCACTACACACATTTATATGTAAAAAGGGAAGTACTATACCAGGCAGGCTGCTTCTCTATCCCGATCGCAATAACTGCACAATACCCAGGAGAGAACACAGCAGATTCAGTTCCTGACAGACTGAGCACGATTCAGCAATTTCTCCAGTCTTCTACAGGGTGAGCCTGGTTTACTCACTTCTGGTGCTTCTTTCTCCTTACAACTCTGATTCAGTCCACACTGGCACTCACAAACAGCTGCAGGCCGAAACTTGGGGGCCCCACACGAGCTTCCTGCGCAAAAACTCAATGGCGCAGGAGCACGGAGCTCCTTCCCTCTTCACAGTCACAACTCAACTCAACTTTCCAGTAGACGGAGCCGGGCATTTCCTTTGAGTTCCTCCCAGTTCAGTTGGCTGGTTTGGCTGTTTTGGCTGTCACTCACAGTAAACTCCCCCTGTTGGTGGAAAAAAAGGCACCAAAGTCAAAACTACATTTCCCAGAGTCACTGCCCTTACAATCCCGTTACAGCAGTCTCCAGAGGAGAGTCCAAGTTCTGATTCGCCCAGAGCAGGCTCCATTTTAAAGGATCCCTACCATGATTGGTCCAATTCAGCAGTTCAGAACCAACATGAGGGAGCTTTCTCTGCACTGTCCTTGCTACAAGAAAGCAGGTTAAATCAAACTGCATTTTCATCATCACTCTAACAGGTTACAAGCAAACAATTACATCTTTGAAGAGTGCTCCTTCTGCCCACTTAGCGATGGCAGAAACGGAGCGATTTGGCAGTAGCTCGAGCGAGACTCAAGCAGGAAAACATACAGTTCCCTCATACAAACTAATTATGTCTGCAAGCAGACAGCTCTTAAAGAGAGACAGTACCAGAGGCTCTAAAAGCACTCACACATAAACGACTTAAACGCCAAACACTATTCAGGCTTGGAGCATTCAAACAAGCTCCTGAAAGACTTTTTGGGAACCCCCATTTGCAGGGGAGTTGCATGTAGATGTAAAAGTTGCAAACCAACATACTGGCTTAATAATTCTGAGCAACAGAAGGACATGTATCTACAGTGATTTTCTTTTTAAACTTTATTATTTTCAATTAAACAAAACTTGCATTTTCCTTACACAGAAAAAAAATCAGTGCTCTGCAATATACATTGGGGATAAACCCCTTAATAAAATGTTGCAGCAATAATGTCTTCTGCAGTGGGATGCTACATCTGGAGGGATTGTATATTATTTAGTACCACATTTTTTGACTTCCGGTGACGTCACAGCAGCACCTACAGCCTGAGAGCTGAGCTCCCCTCCCGATAGAACTGCAAAAACCTCCTAAACTTTAAAAACAGCAGTAAGAATTAGAAAATGCCGCTTGGAGGTGCCAAACAAGATAAAGGAGACAAGGGTCGCATAAAAGTAGCAACTAAAAAGATGGATGGTGCTGGATTGCCGGAGAACAGACAGGCCCGAAGCAGGAGCACCTCAATTACAAGCCAACATGGCTCAGGATATGACACGAAGGGAGAGACAGAGATTTTATCACGCTCCCACTTTGAGCAACTGCTACGAGAGATCCAGGACTCCAGGTCCGAAAATAAGAGGGAGTTCTCGAAATTAAATACTAAGCTGAGCAAAATGGAGCAGCATATAGAGGGGGCAGAGGAGAGGAGAGGATCGCACAAGTGGAGACGGCTGGAGATACCCTGGCGCAGGCAGTGGTCTCCCTCTTTCAACATACACTCGCCTTGCAAACAAAATGTACTGACCTGGAGGCAAGATCAAGGAGAGATCATCTCCGTTTGTATAAGCTGGTGGAGGGTGCGGAGATCCAACCAATGGTGCTGTTCATCGAAGATCTCTTAAGGGATGTATTGGAACTGCCGGGAGGTTACCAAATGAGAGTGGAGCGGGCACGCATATCCCTGATGCCAAAACTAATGGAGCCATCTGCAAGGCCCCGATCCATGATAATAAAGTTTTCAATCTTTCGTGTGAAGGAGGATATATTGAAAAAGGCCTGGCAAAAGAATGAACTCAGATATTTAGACTCTCGACTCTCCCTAGATCAAGACTAACCCCCCCCCCAAATCCAGTAGGCCAGACAACGCTGGGTACCGTATTTTAAATTGTGCAGAGAGCTTCAACTCCGCTTTCAGACACCCTTCCCAGCGAAATTCAGGGTATTCTTGGCTGATGGCCGGAAAGTATACAATTCAGTTGACGAGCTGAATAAGGTCCTGAAAGAAAAAGGAATACAGATACCTCATCACGAGCAGGAGTGCACCAAACGAAAGCAGATGGAACCGATTGATTGGCACTTGGTTGTGGGAGGGAAGAAGAAGTCTGGAACCTCTTTGGAGGCAGCGCGGTCATTGTTGGACAAATTGGTCGGGGGGAAACTACAAAACAGAGGGAAACCAGACTGGAATAATCAACCAGCAGTTTCTGTGGGCTGAAAAAAGTATGGACACGATTTTGTTTTTTTTTGATTGAGTCTCCTGCCCTGAATGGAAATTGTAGCTATGAGCGTTATGAGTCGCAGGGGGTAAGAGGGGTACGAGCAGTCTGGGTTCCTGCTGGGAAACCTGAAATAGTGGGTGGGTCTTTGAAACAAAATAAAGGACAAAGGACTTGAGGCTGAACTGCTATATACCACACCTGAATATTCCTGAAAGCTTATTTGAGCTCTGTATCATATATTATTACGGGGTTCATCCCCTTCTGGGCACTTTGGTAAGTTGGGACTCCCAAATGGTTGCGTGGCTCCTTGCGTTCAGCAATGGGGGCCTACTGAAGTTGGGGGGTCGAAGGCTGGGTGTACTAGAGAGTGCCGACATGACACAGCTGGCTGATCTTTGTCTCTTCTAGAAAACAAGCTAAGTGAGTATGCAGCTTGTGGGGGGAAGAAAGAGCGCTCTCAGTACAGGGGAAATTTTGGTAGAAGAAAACTGCCATGACGTTTAACTTAATCATAAATAGGGGCCTAGACAGTTACACAAGACCCCAGAGGGGGGTCCCTTTCAATTCGGGCATTTTATTTCCCCCTCATCTTCATTCCCCATTGGAAAGTCTGGGGAAAGGAGAAAAGAGATCTGTATTATCAGATTTCCTGCCTTGGAAGTTTATTGAAAGTTGTAAAATAGTTATTTCTAATGCACTGTTGGCAATTGCTAGTTGGTTTTTTAAGGGTCTCACGGGAGGGAAATATGTCCTTGGTTTGCTACTGTCTGTCTGGGGTGGGGGGCAGAAAAGAAGCTAGTTTTGAAGGTGGAACGGAAGTATAACAATGGATAGGGATAGGAAATTTTGCTCTTATAATGTCCACGGGTTGTCTAGCCCAGTTAAGCGGGCAAAAGTGTTGAGTTATTTGAGGAAGAAGGCTGTGGACTTTATATTTTTACAAGAGACACATTTGTCTCCACAGGAACACACTAAGTTGGGTTCGATGGGATTTGGTGGTAGTGCCACAGCCTCGTATAAGAATGGGCGCAGAAGGGGGGGTGGCAATTTTGATCCCTAAGAACACTCCGTATGTAAAGACTGGTGAGCTGGCGGACAAAGAGGGAAGATATGTACTGATGAGGGGAACCCTTCAGGGTAAGCCACTGACCCTTGCTTCGGTATATTTTCTCCCTGGCTCGCAGACAGCAACATATCTGAATTTTTTGACCATTCTACAGGAGTGGGCACGGGGAGAGGTGATCTGGGGAGGGAGTCTAAACTTGATTTTCAATCCGGCATTAGATTCTACCACACAAACACAAAAAAAGGACCAAGGCATAGCTAAAAAAGTGAAAAGGTTGGTAAATGAACTGGGGTATGTAGATATCTGGCGCCATCTAGAGAGTAAAAAGAAAGAATACACTTTTTATTCAAAAGTATACCAAGTATATACAAGATTGGATTACTGTATGGTTCCCAAAGAGCTGGTTGGTTCGGTTAGGGAGGTCTCAGTGGGGGAATTCTTGCTCTCTGACCATGCCCTGATTTTTTTTGTCGGTCTCATTTGGAGAGTTTAGAAGGTCCACCTTTTGGAGGCTGAACTTATCGTTGTTGCAGGATAAGTGGCTGAGTCTGTTACCTGAACATTGGAACAAACATTGGTGGATAACGATCTACCAGGGACCTCCCCGGCTGTGTTATGGGATACCATAAAGGCAGACATACGGAGGAACTTCATAAAATGGTCAAGCAGAAGGAAAAGGGAAAGAGGCTAAAAAGGCTGAGCTAATATCACAAATAGCACAATGCGAAGCCCAGCAAAAAATTAGAATAGACAGGGATAGGACCAAATTATTAAAACAGCTTAAGAATAAATTAATGAATATTTTTGCTTATGCAGTTGAACAAAAGTTAATGTTTCTTAAGCAGAAGTATTACGAAGGAGGGCCTAGGTCTTTGAGATTGCTGGCAGCTAGATTGAGGGTTCAGAGGAACAAGGCTACTATACAGGCAGTACAACACCCCCTGGATAATCGATTGGTTAAGGAAACAAATTACATAGCGGATTCTTTTAGGGCCTATACTATTCCAACTTATATAAGCAAGGCTCTCAACCATCGAGGGCTCAGATTAAAGAATTTCTAGGGAGGTTAGATCTCCCCTCGGTTTCTGAGGAGCAGGCTACCCAGTTAAGTGGACCGACTGAAGATGGGGAGGTGCTTAATGCTATTAAGAACTTAAAATCCCTCAAATGCCCGGGGACAGATGGGCTGCCAGGGGAGTTTTACAAACAATTCGGAGGCAGGGTTTCCCTGTTGTTGGGGAAACTATTTTGGTTCCTACAGGGAGAAGAAAGTGAGATACCCCCCCTCCTGGTCCCAAGCAATAATTTCAGTGATACCCAAACTAGGCAAGGACCCTGTACTGTGCTCCTCCTATCTTCCCATTTCAAATTTAAATATTGATTACAAATTATTGACCTCGATTTTGACTAAGAGACTTCAAACATTGATACCCCAAATAACTGGCCTAGAACAAACAGGTTTTATTCCGGGCCGACAGGCCCAGGATAATCTGAGGAAAACTTCCCTTTTAATTAGTTAGCTCCAAACAATCTGCTCTTCTGGTCAGCATTGACGCAGAAAAAGCATTCGATAAGGTGTCGTGGAGGTTTCTAGAGGAGGAGGACCTTGCCTGTTTTGGATTGGGGGGAGCTTTTCAGACCTTGATAGCTAAAATCTACAAATCCCCTATAGCATATATAAGAATGAATGGCCATCATGCCAGGGGTTTGGTTTGGAGTGAGGGACCAGGCAGGGCTGCCCTCTGTCCCCCCTCCTCTTCGCTCTCTACATTGAACCTCTGTCCCAGAGCATTAGGAAAGATGAGGGGATTAGGGGGGTGGAAATGTCAGGCTGCCAGCACAGAAATCTCTTTATGTGGATGATGTCTTGCTTTATTTGGAGGACATGGACATTTCCCTAAAAAGGGTAATGGACAGATTGGCACGGTTTTCTGAAATGGCAGGTTATTCGTTAAACACTGCTAAAACCGAGGTTTTGAAATTTAGATATGTCCCCACCCAGGAAATTAGGGAAGCCTATCCTATGAGATAGGATCTTACGCAAATGAAATAATTGGGGATCAATATTAGTAACTCCCCCTCACAACTAAAAAGCCTAAACTTTTCTCCCATGGCGCAGCAGTTAAAAAATGACTTCAAAAGATGGAGCCTACTGCCCCTTTCACTCCACAGTAGGGTGATGGCTGTAAAGATGAATGTCCTGCCAAGATTTTTATATCTGTTTCAAGGTACCACATGCTTAGTGACCAGGAAAGATCTGGAAATGTGGCAGAGAACGTTAATGAACTTTATTTGGGCAAATAGAAGACCTAGAGTAAGACAACATACTTTGTTTTTACCAAAGGAGGCGGGGGGACTAGGGGTTCCGTGGCTCAAAGGCTACTGGGAGGCTACACACCTGAGAATAGCTTTGCTTTGGGGACACACCTCATACAAGGCCACTTGGAAGGAGATAGAGTTGGCTGCACATCCCTCTCCCCCCCACCAGCAATATTGTTTCATCTTGCAGACCTCATAACAGCATGAGATGGGATATGCCCCACCACTTGGACAACGTGGGAGGGGTGGAAAAAGGGTACTGGGAGGGAAAGGAAACATGGAGGTCATTGGAGATACGTTTGGTGGGCGGTAGACCCCATGTTTGGTCCAGCAGTGTGGGACCCTTGGTTTTTGGATAGAGCCTGGAGGGAACTACGGGCACCATGGCAGTTGTTAGAAGGAGGGGGATTACTATCTTTTGAGGCAGCACAGAGAGTCTTTGATCTCTCCCCAAGGGATAGAATGCACTATTGCCAAATAAGTAGTTTTATTAGTAAAAACTTAAGTTAGAGCATGAACGGGTTTGGGGGATTATGGAGCAGACCTTTGAAGATATTTGGAAAGCTGAGCATCCTACAGGGTTATCTCTCAATTATATAAGAGGGCATTAAGCGTATCAAAACAAATCAGGGTTATATTAAAATGGCCTGGGAACAAGAATGGCTTATCTATCCCTGAGGGAGCTTGGGGAAAGACTTGGGTAACATCTGGAGGGTCGTCTCTTCCCCTTCCTGGAAGGAGTTTTTGTGGAAAGTAAGGGTTAGATACTTTAGGGTGCCGGTGGTGGTCTCTAGACAACATAGGGGGACATCCTCAGAGTGTTGGAGGAATTGTGGCGCTGACAAAGCCACTCATGAACATATCTTCTGGTCTTGCTCCATCATTACTCAATTCTGGTCAATACTTGCTACCTCACTTAAGCAGATCTTCCAGATTCAGGAACAACTGGGTCCGTAGAGTTTGTTGCTTGGAGAACTTCCAGGAGAAATTAAGGGGAGAGAAGCCATATATATGTGGCAGATTTTAATAGTAGCAGCCTCAAAATCAATAACTAGGCGTTGGCTGCAGCCCCTTCCTCCATCAAAGGAAGATTGGATAGAAACAGTAGGGCAAATTCAACGAATGGAGAAATTAACATTTAAGGTCCAGAGGAGAACCTCTGTTTATGTGAACTGTTGGACCCGTTGGATCATCTGGTTAGGGTAGGTTATAGCTAAGGTTCCACTAAGAAAAATAGGCTTCTTTAAATGTTAGGCCTCCTCCGCCTTTTTCCCTCTTTCCGGATGACTTAGATAAACTAGGGGTGTGGGCTCCCCAGAGTCAGGCAAAGCTGAGTAGCCCGGGCTGTGGAGGTTGCCTGATGCACCCAACAATACTTAGGCAGTGATATAAAATATTGTAGGCCAATATTTTGATTGGATATCTGGAAGGAATTGTAGAACTTAACTCCCATAAGTAACTGGTTATAACAGATAGGTGAGTCCAGTAGAAGTGTGAAACCCTAGTATATGTTTTGTTTGCTTATATTTTATAGGTAGTCATACCTAATTTTATGAAGTTTAGCTAATTGTCTATTATGTGGAATATGTACTGTTATAAAAACATTGTATGGATTTGTATGTTAAGTCCTGGTAGCTAAGATCAAGTGGTTACATTCTGCCACCTGGATAACAGCATATTGATGTATTACGAGTAACTAACAACATTACGAGTATTACTAACAACAACAAAAATGGAAAGGGACCTGGGGGTAGTCATATCAGATGACCTAAAGGTGGGCAAGCAATGTGAGAGGGCAGCAAGGAGGGCTGGGGGGATACTGGGATGCATAGGGAGAGGCATCACCAGTAGAAAACAGGAAGTTATTATCCCTCTGTACAGACAGCTAGTGAGACCCCATCTGGAGTACTGCGTGCAGTTCTGGAGACCCAATCTCCGCAAGGACATAGACAGGATGGAGGCTGTCCAGAGGAGGGCGACTAAGATGGTGCAGGGTCTGCACCGGAAGACATATGAAGAGAGACTTAAGGAGCTTAATATGTATAGCCTCGAGGAAAGGGGACGACATGATAGAAACTTTCAAGTACCTCAAGGGAATCAGCAAAGTCCAAGAGGGTAGCATCTTTCAAAAAAAGAGGTGTACAAGAACAAGGGGGCACAATTTGAAGATAGAAGGGGGGCGGCTCAGAGGTAATTTAAGGAAGTATTTTTTCACAGGGAGGGTGGTGGATGTATGGAATGGCCTTCCAGAGGAGCTTGTGGAGTCACAAACAGTGGTGGAATTCAAGCATGCATGGGACAGTCATAAGGCAATTCTAGGGGGTGGGGATAGGAAGAAGTAGGCTGCTGGTTAACTAGGATCTGCAGCTTATCCAGTAGGTAGGGAAATGGGCAGATTGGGTGGGCCAAGCGGTCCTTATCTGCCGTCAAATTCTATGTTTCTATGTTTAATGCTGTAAAGTAACTTACAAGAAATGAAACAATAAATGAAGTATAAAAAAAAATACCACATTTTTAATTAATGTTATATGATGCAAAACGTGCCCATGAGCTGCATGATTATGTCCAGAATATGAGAAGTCGAGAGATGCCCAAAAGGTAGAAACCTAGTCTGGGGTAAAAAGGGCATTGTGCATGTATCCTAAAGTAGTTTAAAACACTTGGGGCAACATATTCAAAATCGGCACAAAGCCAGGCATGAAGGTGTGTTTGCTTGCACAGATGTAAACGTGAGACCATCGGCAGGTACAGTGGTGCCTGCCAGGATGCAACGCAGTACCTACAGTAGTTACTGCGATAAAGAAGGACATTTTTTTTTATTCAACTTTATTAAGTGAAAGGTTCCAAAGAATGAAAATTCTAGTTCAAAGTTAAGACAATCCCCTTCATCTGCTGGTTAGCTTAGAAAAATTGTGATCAGGTACATGTCATGCATATCATTTCTGACATTATTTATTTATTGAATTTTGTTGACCCGTTAAGCCCACTGGGCCTAGAAGTCCCTTTTTCAGGGGTGACCGGGGGGAGGGGGCTACAGATGATAAGCAACTGAAATTGAACCAGATTAAGATGTTGGTGGTATTTTTAGTGAATGGGAGAAATTTGGCCAAATAAGTTTCTTCAGTCTAAGAAGTGAGACTTCCATTCATCCTTTGATACCCCACACAAGCTGACCAACTCAGTATGAATAGAGTAACTTTTTTATTAGCTAAAAAGCCAACTGTGGCTGAGCACATGACTACTCTTGTCCTGGTTGATTCATCTGTGATTTTATGTGCTATCAGGTATTGGTCCCTCTTTGGCATGTTTATTTTTACTACAGGAGTTCCTCCACATTTACCCTAGATCCTTCTACATCAGGTAACTCCTCCTACCTCCCACTCCTGGTTACCCTTTTATCTTTATGTGCAGCTGGTGCATTCCGCAGTCTGGACTAATTCCTACTATGCCCAGAGCGCTGTATGCTTTTCATTTGTGAGCCTCAGGGTTGCCATTATGTGCTCCATCCTGTTTGTCTTCCACTCGCTATTTCCAGGAGTCCAGAGAGGGCATTGCTGTTTTCAGCCAATGGAAGGTGATACCCTTTAAGGCCATTGTGCACAATATTCTCAGTAGGTGGTGCTGCTACTTGTTCCTAGCCTCCCCTGTTTTGGACCCTAATACGAGGTTCTTAAATTTGAAAGGGATGGTGCCCATCCATATCTTGCATCATTTCCTGTGTATCAATTTCCAGTATTGCTGTATTTTTGGGCACCCCTCCAACATCAGTTAGAGACCCTGTTCCAAACTGTTGCATTATTTTTGGGGTGTGGAAGAAATGGGAAGCACACTTCGATCAGAACTCTTTCTAACTAGGGGATGTTGTAATCCACTGTCCCCTTTCGCATATCCCTTTCCATTCTTCTCTTGACCGGGTGGTGCCTGATCCCTCTTCCCATTGGAAATGTATGATTTGTGGATCTGGGTAGTCAGATCCTTGTAATGCCTCATATGCCCGTGACACCACACCATCCCCCCCTCTTTCCTATCAGCATAGCATAGCTGCCCACTACAAGAAGTTCTCCAAGTCTGTAAGCTCTCTGCTTACTTTATGTATTAGATTTCAGGATGTAAGGTAATGCGTCACATGGAGAAACCTGAAGAAATCTCCCTCTACAAAAAAGGTGGTGACCCCTGCCAACTTTCGCCTAATCTCCCTCCTCCCTGCCCTCACCAAGCTGCAAGAACACTTGTCCTCTCTCAACTAACCTCCTTCCTCGCTGACTCCCTCCTTCACTCTGTTCCAATCTGGTTTTCGGAAGAATCACTCCACTACCACCTCTCTCCTCTGGCTCACTGACTCCATCCTCACTGGGATGGACAGTGGCCTCATCACCTCTGCCATCTTTGTCGACCTCGCCAAGGCTTCCGGCACTGTCTCCCCATGTCGTGCTGCTTGACAACCTTACAGCTGCTGGCTTGTCTGTTTCTGCTCACAACTGATTCAAAGCCTACCTCTCAGGCAGAACACAATCAGTCAAGATCCAGGATGCCATCTATCCCCCTCAACTTCCAATCGCTTCAGAAGTCCCACAGGGCTCTGTGCTTGGCCCCATTCTATTCTCCATCTTCCTAAATGACCTTACCTCAGTTTGCTCCCCCCTCCTCCTCTATCCATATGTATGCAGACGACACCATCCTGTTCTTCTCAGGCAAATGCCCCACCGATGTAGCAACCACCCTTCAGCTTGATTTCAGCCAAGTTCAGCTGCAGTTTGCCTCACATTAACTATCATTTGATGCCGAAAAGACTGTCTCCGTGACCTTTGGCACAAGGCAGAGACTCTGTAGGCTGCACTCGTTACCTTCCTTCCACATCCTTGATGGGACAATCCTAGAGGACACCTCCTCTTTCAGATACCTAGGGATCAGGCTTGACCAACACCTCAACTTCTCTGGCCACATTGACGTCATCCTAAAAAAACTTTGCCCCAAGCTCGGTGCTCTATTTAGGAACCGTAGTTGCATCCCTCCTGCGACATGGCGCAAACTTATCCAGAAGAAGATGCTCCTTATTTTCGACTACAGCGATGTAGTCTATGGTGCCACTCCCATATCCTCCCTAACCAGATTGGACACTCTGTTTAACTCTTTCTGTTGCTTTGCCCTTGATGCTCCATCTCGTACTCATCACTGCGACCTTTACCATGCCCTGTCCTTTCCACCGCTTGCCAACAGGCACCTTGCTCACTATGTAAAACTCACTTCGAAATTCTGGCTAGGTGAACTTCCCCCTACCTATTATGCTCACTCTCTATCCCCGCCTCCTCCTTCAGGTCCACAGACACTCGTGCTTTACTGGTCCCCCGCTGAACCACTCTCACTGGACAGTCAGGCTTCACTCATCGATTCCCGAAAATCTGGAATGCCCTTCCCCTCCATATACGCCACTCCTCCTCCTCCTCCCACTCCTTGGCCTCCATCTTACATAACTTTCTCTCTTCTACCTGCTCATGCTTTAACCCTAACTGCTTTCTTTTAAATCTGTTATTCTGCACCTCCCTATCCCCTTCTAAATCCCTTCCCCCCCGAGCCTGTCCCCAGCATGCTTCCCTCCTACCTTACCCCCTTTCCTCCCTCCTCAGTCCCTACTGCTACCCCACCATCTTTTTTCCCTCCACTACCTACTTGTCCTTGCATATCTTGCCCCCTGGCAGGGTTCTCAGCATCCTGGAGGTGTCTAGCACTTTGCAAGCCCTCTCTCACCCCTCCTTGTTCCTTCCCTAATCCTCACCTCAACCCCCTCCCTCACTCTGTCTTCACCACTACCTCTTGCCCTTGCTTATTTTGCCCTCTGGCAGGGTTCTCAGCATCCTGGAGGGGTCCAGCAATGGGCAACCCCCCCACCCTTTCCGTCCTCTCTTCCCACCTATTCCTTGCCTAATTATGCCCTCTGGCAGGGTTCTCAGCATCCTGGAGAGACCTAGTGTAAGGCAAGCTTCTACCATTCCCTGTATTCTTAATTCCCAGCCTTTCCTCCTTCTGGCATGTCCCTGAACATCCCGAAAAGGCCTAGTTTCTCTCTCTCTCTCTCTCTCTCTCTCTCCGGGTAGTTTTATCTCTCCCTCCTTCTTCACCACTCTTACCCGCCTCCAGACCTATACCTTCCTTCTAACCCATCCTTTCCTCCATTTTCCCTCCCCTTCCCTCATCTCTCCCCCTTCACAGTCATCCCTCTTTTTGCCATAGCAGGCGTTCTCCGCATTCCTGGAGGTTCTGTCCCTGCCAATACCCCCATCCCACCTCCTTCCTGCCCTTCCTCTCCAACTCATTACACTTGAACTGGAACTACCTCACTTGTGCTAATTTTTTTTTTTTTTGAAATTGCAATTTTTATTATGTCTTTTAACAACAAATACAGTACAATACAAATAAAACAAAAAAATATACACAGTTTATAAAGAGCAATCACTATGGTTACTCAGTACAAATCAATTATTTAGGTTCAAGTGGCTATGACTGCCCGGTCGACTGACCTGACATGGATTGCTTAAAGACAATTTACATTACGACTTTAAAGTAAAAGGTGACACTAATCACAAATTCAACAAATAACATACTAACACCCCACACACACACACACACACACACCCCTCCCATGCAGCATGGTCCAGGGACTGAATGTGGGAAAACCTCTGGTAATAAATCAGGTTGGTGCACAACAACTATAGAAGTACCCATTTATGGTGCAAATTGGTACCTAAGGCTCATGTCACTAAGCTTAATACCTGTATGCTGTACAAACAGGTCTGCTAAAAGAGCAAGAAGGGGGAGTAAAATGAGGTTAACTCCCTAATCAAGGGCCTCTCTTGCCATTATCTCCAAAGTTGAGACTCCCTCTTTACCACCCAGAAACTCAAAAAATGGCAGCCAACTGGCCTTATGTGACTCAGGTTTTGGCGCAGATTAGCCATCAGTCTCTCCATGGTTTTAATTTGGTAGCAACAAGTCGGCCACTGTTCTCATCGGGGTTCTGAGAGCCATAGCCTTGTAATTGCTCTCTTCTGGCTACGGTTGTGATATGGGTAGTAGCAGCTTTTTGAATTTGTTATAAAATTCAGAGTGATACCCATCTGGACCTGTCGCGTTTAGGGTCTGAGCTTTTTTTAGAACTTGGAGTAGTTATCCCTCTTTGATTGGTGCCAGCAAGGCTTCATCCTGTAGTGGGCTGATTCGTGGTATTAGTAAACTCTGCAAATATGATTTGATGTTTTCTAGGGGAATTTCCTCTTCTTCAGTGTACAACGCGTGGTAAAACTGCTGTAGAGTAAGTCTAATTTCCTGGGGTCTTTTTCCTAATCTCCCTGTTTTAGGATCTACCATGATGATTATGTTCGCTCTGGTTCTCTGTTCTCTCTGCTTTCTTGCTAAATTTCTGGAGGCCTTAGGTCCCCCCTCATGATGTCTTAACTTTAGATAAAATAGTTTTTGTTGTACCGATTGGTCTACTGTTTTTTGTAGCTTTTGTTTTACAATTCTTAATCGTTGTTGTATTGTGGGGTCCTTTTGATCTGTCCAATGCTGTAAATGTAATAGCTGCTCCTGTAGGTCTTTGAGTTTTTCCCTCTGCCATTTTTTAATGACAGAAAATTATATGGTCTCTCCTCTTATTACGACTTTTAAAGTATCCCATAGAATTGTGGGGACAACTGCATGTTGCATGTTTTCTTGTTTAATTCTAGGTACAGCCTTCTGGACCAATTCAAGGAACTTTGGGTCCCTAAGATGGCCAAGGTTCAGGCACCAATTGGTTTGCTTATATTGCATCACTAAGTCCACCCTAAGATATAAAGGAGCATTATCCAATAAGAAGGTGATCCCATGCCATACATCACAAATGGAGTCTAAATGCTTGACCGTGGTTATAAAGTAGTCCAGTCGAGCCCCACTTCCCACATCGGGGCCCAGTGGGTATATTCTTTTGTCTTAGGAAAAAAATGTCTCCAGGTGTCCACCAAGCCCAGAGAAGTGATGGTTTGTTTTGTGTATTTTTGGAGAGCGTTAGATCTATGGGCCAGAGGGGTATCAGCATCCAAAGAGGGGTTTAAAGTGATATTCAAGTCTCCCCCCAGCAGCAGTTGTCCCTCCATGAGGGACATTAAATCCACAAAGAATTTTACTGCTAAGGGCTTCCCTGACCCAGGATGGAAATAAACGGATGCCAGGGTAACGAGTCTTGAGTACAGCTTGCCCATCACTATGGCATACCGGCCTTCGGGTCACTAATCTCACTTTGTTTTTCGAAGGGCACCTCCTGGTAGAGTAGAATCATCACCCCTCTCCTTTTCCCACCCGTACTGGATGATTCAGTTACTACAGAATACCCACACTTGTGAAATTTTTTGTGTTCTTCCGAGGACATGTGGGTTTCCTGCAGCATAATAAGCCCTGGTCTCTCTTTTCTGAATAATTGAAATAATCGAGAGCGCTTTATCGGATTACCAATCCCATTCACATTTAAAGATAAAATCAAAGTTGACTTAGCCATATCTACTTCTGATCAGTCCTTGTATGCATATTTCCTGCGTGTTAAAAGTACACTATATCTCCTTCCTACCATACTTATGCCTTTTCACCCCATGCTCAATAATATTGTATTAATTGCTTTATGTACTGTCACTGATATAAGCTAATTATGTCTGCCTGTTTTTCTGTTCAAACACCATAACACTGTCCGAGTGTTTAAAACTACACAAGGATCTAAAAAAATTCGGCACTAGGCCTATAACGACTAAACATGTGCAGGCCTGTTGCATTTTAGCATTATACATGATGCTCAGTACTTTTAGGCCTGCCAAATGCCAACAGCGCATCATCTTTTTTGTACCAGCAAACTGTACCTGCTGTAACAGGCACCAATTGGTTTGAACCTGGCAGAAAATTTAAGCGGCTCCTAAGGTAGGGAGAGGACAGATACCTTTCCTTTGAAGGGGCAGATGTAGCGCCCTGAGGGGGAGTGTCAAGGCAACGCCAAGGGCCCCCAGCACCACTATTTCCCTGGTACCTAGTGGTACAGCAGTCCACACTAGAAATAAAAATGAGGAACAGACCCCCCCCAGGAAATGGTCCCTATGTGCCTCATCTCCAGTAAGGCCTTATGGATATGTCGACTGTTTAGGGATGGATTTCTGACCCTATAATGGTCAGGTGGGCATGTAGTGCTGCAAAAAATGCATTGTCATGCTGCCGTTCCTGGGCTATGGTATAATTAAACAGTAACTATAGGAGGACTATCAGCAAGCTTCGGAAGGGGGGGGGATAATCCAAGGGAAATTCAGAAACATCCTTCTGCTTCACTAACTTTTTTCCCCATCTGTAAGCTTGGGAATATAAGCAGAATTTCCATTTCCCAATGTCCCCACCTCAAACTGACTTCCCTGAGTTGCATTGTGTAGTCCCTGTATGCAGAGTCACCTCCGCATCAACCCCAGTTTTTAAGTCTCTGCAGAACCTCTCTCGCCACTCACTCCGGTGCAGGTCGCTGAAATCTTTGTAAAAGTATTTTCACATCCTCTAGAGTTGCTTGACTCTGTCTCTTTCTGGAACCCGATCCCTAGCAGTGTCCCAAACAGCATCGCGAAGGCCTTGTTGAGTTTTCCTGAGTGAGGTATCTTCCTGGGTGGATTGAACCAGGCCCCTTAGTTAAAGAGAGCTTCCGTTGCTTCATCTGGTGTCCCAAAGGTTTGGGGGCCATCTGGAAACATGATGACTAGTAGAGCAGGGTATGGAGTAGCAAATTTTAGTTGTTGTTGCTTTAAGAGACAGAGTATTGGAGCGCAGGTCCTGCGCTTGGCTGAAATAGATGGGGAGTGATCGTTGTCAAAATAAATGCGCTTTTCTTTATACTTAGTATCCCTCGTTCTCCAGGCTCTGGTAAGGATAGTTTGTTTAGTGGTATAGTTTAAAAACTTAATTATGATGGAGTGAGGTCGTCTGCCTGGCTGAGTTGGTTTCGGCGATAGAGCCCGATGGACTTGCTCTGTGTCGAATTTAAAAGCTGGGTCTAATTGCAGAGAGTCGCGGAGGAGCTCCTCCACAAATTTTAAAATATCTGTCCCTTCGTCATTCTCCAGAATCCCATGTATTCTCAAAGTATTCCTTCGCAATCTGTTTTCCAAATTCTCATATTTCTCTTTTAAAGCATGCTGTTCATCTAGCAAGTGCACTACCATGTGTTCCAGCCTGTCAGTCCGATCATGTAATTCAGTATGTTGTGCTTCAACCTCAGTAACACAAGATGAAAGTTTACTGATTTCTGTAGTTAATTCTGACTGGAAAGTACGAACCTCAGTCCTGAATTCCTGCAACTCTGCTAGAATGGTAGCATTGCTGAGTTGTTGAAAGGAGGCCCCATGTGGAGCCGCAATGTCTGGTTGAATCTCTGCAGAGCTTAATGAAGGGCGAGAGAATCCTGCCAAATCCTTGCTTCTGGGGGTGTGTACAGTTCTTTTTTTGCCTCCCATTCAATGCTGTGGCCCTACCTGATATTCTTTTTTGATTATTTTTGCGTTTTATTTGTGAGAGTCTGTTTTTAGCCCAGGATCAGCAGAGCTGGGTTTTACCCTTGCATCCCGGTCGGTGACGTCACCGGAAGTCAACAGTAGATATCTTGGGTGTTTGGGGATCTACACCTCTTGGATCAGACTCATCTACTCACTGATTTTGCCCCAGAAACAACTGAGCTTGGGACAGCTCCAAAAGATATGTTCAGGGGACCCCACCCGCCCACAGGCCCTCCAGCATTTTTCTGAGTGTGTTTTCCCATAGTGTTTGGTCACCACAGGAGTTCTGAAGTATCTTGTGACTACCTGCCAGCGGAATTCCCTCCAGGTGGGAGAAGCTGTAGTCCTCTGCACCAACCTCCAAATCATATCCTATTGTAAATGGCCCTCTTCCTCGTTTAATTCCCTTTCCCATAGCTTCTGAATTCTAGATCTGCTGTCAGTGAGGTCCACCTCACCAGCCACATAAAGCTTGGAATTCAGGTGGTTTTTTTTGTGGTGTTTCATTAACTCTAGGAGGAGATCCAGCAGGGGCTGTGCGACATGGGGTTTCTCTTAGCCCTTCCAATTCTCCACCCGAAGGTAATGCCTGATTTGTAGACAGCCAAAGAAATCATCTGAAGATATATTAAACTCCTGTTGAATTTGAGTGAAACTTTTTAGTGTTTCCCCCATGAACAGCTGTGAAAAGTGGCATAATCCCAGGCCCTCCCAACGTAAAAACACCCAAGATTCCTTCCCTGGTAGGAAGTCTACTGTGTCTGTAATCCTGCCATATAACTGAACTATAAATTGCAACTTCCTCTCCCTTATGGACTGGGTCCAAAGCTTCAGTGTGGTCTTAAGCCAGGGGTTGGGCAGTGCCTGCAGTGACCTGGGGGCACTTTTATTAAAAATAATTGATTTTAAAGTTCTTGGTCTCAGAAGCTCAAGTTCCATTTTGACCCAACTTTGTACCTTATCTGTGGCATTTTATGCAGCCATGTACTATAGCTGAGCCGCTCTGTAATAACCCTTTAAATCAGAGACACCAAACCCTCCCTTCGGCTATCTTAAGTAGGGACCAACTCAGTCTCTGTCTTTTCCCTGCCCAAATGAACTTCTTCAAAAATTTTGGGTATCTGTCCAGAAACTTCTTGGAGGGCAAAGGGGGACAGAGTTGAACAGGAAGAGCATTCTCAGGAGAATATTCATTCTCACCGATTCTACCCATCCTGTGATCGACAACGGGAGGACTGCCCATGTGTCTCAGTCCTGTCTTATAGCATCTAATAATTTCAAGTGGTTAAGTTGGTACAGCTTGCTTAAATCAGTGGGGATATGAATCCCCAAATATCGAAAGCTGGAGGTAGAACACCTTAGGTTAGTTAAAGTCCTAACAGCTGGGGGTACCATTTCACCAACAGAAATTATTTCAGATTTATTTTTGTTAATTTTAAAGCCCGAGATGTTCTCGAATTCCACCAAAAGGGCCATTGCTGTGGGTAATGATGTCTCTGGTTTCTGCAAATAAAGAAGAGTGTCATCCGCATAAAGTGAGATGAGCTTGTCCACAGAGCCTGTTTTGATCCCTGTAATAGCTGCGTGGGACCAAAATGCCTCCACCAGGGGTTCCATGCTCAGGGCAAATAAGAGGGGTGAAAGGGGACAGCCCTGTCTGGTTCTCCTCCTAATGGGAAATGTATGTGAAAATACCCCATTTAACTGCACTTGAGCTGTGGGACTAGTGTATAAGGTAGACACCCAAGCTTGGAATTTGGGACCGAAATTACATTTCTGGAGCACTTCTCCCAGATAGGCCCACTCCAGGCGATCGAAGGCCTTTTCGGTATCTAATGTAATTACTATAGCTGGAGCTCCATTTACTCGTTTTTGAGTGTGTGCCATAACTATGAGCAGTCTTCTGATATTGTCATGCAGAAATCTTCTGGGCATGAACTCTGCTTGGTCAGGGTGGACCAATTGGGTTACCACCCCCGGAAGCCTGTTTGCCACCATTCTGGCGAAAATCTTGACATCTAGATAGGGTGGTAACTACCGCATGAGGTGGTGTCTTAACCCTGTTTCGGGATTACGGATATCAGGGCCCACGCCCAGATGTCAGGGGCCTTTGAGGGTTTGTGTGCTACATTGCAGCTCTGTAGCAACGGGGGGGGGGGATAGATCAGATTGAAATTTTTGGTAATATTCTGCGATAAAACTGTCAGGACTCGGTGCTTTATTATGTTTAAGAGTCTTAATAACCTCCACAAGCTCTGCCTGCGAGAATGGGCAGTCCAACTCCTTCCCAAGCTCCAAAGAGAGCCTGGGTAGCCTTATTCTGTCCAGGAAATTCTTGATCCTTTCTGCCTGACCTGTGCAGGACTCTGAGGTGTAGAGTTCCTCATAAAACTGTTTAAAGCATTCTGCTATGCAGCTGGGCTTTGTGTCCAGCCCGTCCGAGTGTTTGATATCTTTCATCCCTGAGATATATCTCTCAGCTGCTTGTTTTCTTTTTTTTTTAAACTCTCATTCTTTATTTTATAATAACAGACATATACCAACAGTACAAACACATACCATTTACACAATAGTACAAAGAACGTAAATAGTTGACAGAAATCATACATAAGGAGATACATAAAGTGCACTTGCATCTTGCATTTCATTACATTTTACATGTTGCCAAGCTAATACATCAAAAGGAAAGAAAGAGAGATGGAGAGGGTCACTAATGTCCCTCCTAATAAGGAGAGAAAAGTCATTTACTAAGAGGTCATGAGATAAATTCCATTCGTATTGGTGTAATATATATTATCCACTTTCTCCAGATATTCTCGAACCTGGCCTGAGATTTATTTAATGTGGCTGTAATTTTCTCCATCTTATAAACATCAATCATGATTTGATGCCACTGGTCCATAGTTGGAGGCAAGGGGGACATCCATTTTTTAGTGATGGCTTTTTTGGCGGCTAAGAGTGCTAGGTTAACAGATTTCCTCGTTGGAGTGTCCCATTGAATCTGGGGGCACTCCCCAAACAGGAAAAGGTAAGGGTCTGGTTCAGTACTTGGGGAGATTATTTGCTGAAGGGCTTCATGGAAGCGGACCAGAAAGGGCTGCAGAATCCGGCATGACCAAAAGATATGGCCTAAAGTGGCAGGGAAGAATCCACATTGCCTCCAACAATTTGCATCTCCTTGCTTACTGTACTTCTGAGTCACCACCGGAGCTCTAAAGTACCTCACCCCCACTTTCCAGGCAAACTCCTTCCAGCGGCCGGAATTGATACCCACACACATTGTTTTAAGATATTTTTCCCATGTTGGAGAAGATATTTCCAACCCTATGTCTTTCTCCCAGGCTTTTCTAGTTTTATCCCAATTGCAGGCCCTTGTATAGAATTGAAATAATATGGGCAGGGATGGGCCTTCCATCTATCACATTTATTAGGGTCATCAGGAGCTCAGGAAGGGGATCATCCCGCCACCTCACCTTTTCAAGGGAGTGAAGATAATCCCTGGTTTGGAAGTATCTGAATCTATCGGAGTATTGAATGCCATACCTATGAACTAGATCCTGAAGTGATAATATTTTCCCCTGTGGCATGAAGTGGTATATCAGATGAAGACCTTTCTTTTGCCACTTAAGATATCCCTTGTCCAACTTAGCCGGTATGAAAAAGGCCAGGTGTGGCAGGGAAAATAAAACAGGCCTCCAATTCATGAACTCAGGGAGTGACAACAACTTAAACCATGACCTCAGAGTGGAGCGTGTGAGTGGATTTTCAACTTCCTCAATTATTTGAATTTGGGGAAAAGAGAGCAAGGTCTGAAGAACATCCCTAACTTCCCTCTCTTGACTCTCAACTGATTTCCATCTGGCTATATAATTCTTGTCTAACCAGTACAGTGGAATTCTAACATGAGAGGCTAAATAATGAAGCCTAAAGTTAGGAAGGGACATACCCCCCCTGCTGCCTGGGAAGCTGTAAGACTGTGAGTTTAATCCTAGGTTTCTGTTTCCCCCAAATATGGGCCGATACTTTCCTTTGTAATGATCTAAAAAAAGAATCTGTTAGCTGTATTGGGAGGGTCTGGGTTAAATAAAGGAAACGTGGAAGAACCACCATTCTAATGGATTCCACTTTCTGATGTAAAGCCAAAGGAAGGGTACTCCATTTTTCCAGTTCAGCCTTGGTTTTAAGAAGGAAGGGTGAGTAGTTCAAAGGGAACAGATCTTCATATGTCTTACCAATTCTTACCCCCAAGTATTTTATACTTTTTAAATCCCACTTGAAAGGGTACCTGCTCTTGAGATCTGGTGAGGGGATAAAATTTAGGGCCAAGACTTCCGTTTTTGACAAGTTGACCCTATACCCTGCCAATTCTCCGAATTTGGTCAGTTTATCCCAGAGAAGGGAGAGTGAGGCCTCAGGTTTAGTCATGTATATCAATAGATCATCTGCGTATAACGCAAGTTTGTGGGTGCCAGAGGACAGTTCCACCCCAGATACCCCCGCCTCCTGTCTCAAGGCTTGGGCCAAAGGTTCCAGATACATGGCAAACAGCAGGGGAGACGGGGCATCCCTGCCTTGTACCTCGGGACAGTGTGACAGGGCGAGAAAAAGAACCATTAATACGAATGAAGGCTCTGGGGTCCTTATACATTGACTTTATTAAGTTAATTACAGAATCTGGAATACCAGATCTCTCCAGGACCGCCCATAGAAAAGGTCATTCAACGCGGTCGAACGCCTTCTCTGCGTCCAAAGAGAGCAAAAGAAATGGGAGCCCCTCCTTCCTGACATGTTGTATTAATAACAATGTTCTTTTAATATTGTCCTGCGTTTGACGTCCTGGAACAAAACCAGTCTGATCAAAATCTATTACCTCTGGCAAAAATACTTCAAACCTTTTGGCTATTATTGAAGCAAAGATTTTGTAATCTGTGTTAAGAACAGAAATGGGCCTGTACAAGGAACAAGAAGTAATGTCTTTGTCAGGTTTGGTATACTGGTAATGTAAGCATATCTCCAGGTGTCAGGGACTAATTCACCTAATTGAACCTCCCTACAGGCCTCCAATAAGACCGGAGATAACTCCTTTTTGAAAGCTTTATAAAATTCCCCTGTATACCCATCCGGTCCTGGGCTCTTGAAAGTTTTAAGAGCTGAGATAGCCCGAGCGAGTTCTGTCGGGGAAATTGGTCTTTCCAGTGTCTGCTTTTGTTCATCAGATAATCTGGGGAGTCTTAGACCCTCTAGGAAAACCTCCGTCTCCCAAGCCTCCTTGACCCCCTCTGTTCTATATAGGGCGCTGTAGAGGGTCTGAAAAGTCTGTTCTACCTCCCCAGGAAGGAAACCATCTTTTGGAGGCTGGGTCTCTGATCTCGTAAATTGGACCCGGTCTTATGCTGCCTGGAGTCTATGGGCTTGTAATCGAGGATCTAGGCCCCCCTTCATAGTATTTCTGCTGTATAGACTGTAGAGCCTGCTCAGTACGGGTGTCCAGTATCCTTTGGATCTGGTCTCTGGTGGCCTGTAACAGAGAGAAAGCCCCTTCATCCCCAGCTGCATACTGAGCCTGCAGGGCCTTGAGTTGCCTGTGGAGCCTATCTAGGCGCTCTTGTTGCTTCCTTTTATAGAAAGCTGCATATTTTATTATTTAGCCCCTAAGAACTACCTTCAGGGTGTCCCAGAGTATTCCCCTCCCTGTCCCCTGCCTTTCATTGTCTGCCAATATTTGCTTAATTTTATGTTGGACCATTTCCTTGAAATCTTTTAGGTTCAACAAAAAATTATTGAACTTCCACAGAGTGTTAACTTTCTCCCTTCCCCATGTCAAAGTGAGGGTTATGAGAGAATGATCAGATAATATCGTAGGTGTCTGGGTACAATTCTGTACCCTGTATAGGTGTTCTTTTGCTACATGCATGTAGTCAGTCCTAGTATAGACTTTATGGGGAGCTGAGAAGTGTGTATACTGGCTTTTGTTTGGATAGAGGTATCTCCAGACATCCACCCATTGTGCTTCGGATAACCAGGCCTGCATAGTCCGCACTGCTGGGGATTTCTTGGGGGGGGTTCACACTGGAAGTATCCAAATGTGAGGTGATTAAATTGTGATCACCTCCAATTATTAAGTCCCCTTTGTGCTTTTCCATGATCTTCTGAAATAGCAGTTTCCTTACTTCGGGCCCCTCCCCCGGGGGGATATATATCAAGGCCAACGTGATAGCCTGTCCCTCTAGGTGACCTACCGCCATCGCCAGCCTGCCCTCCGAGTCTGTGTAAGAGTCATATAACTGAAAGGGTACATTCTTAGGAATGAGAACCGCTGTCCCTCTTCTCTTCCCCCTCCCGAAAGCCGAACCCACTATTATAGAGAACCCAAATCTAGAACGTTTTTGGTGTTCTTGTTTACTCAGGTGGGTCTCTTGCAGGAGAAGGAACGAGGGTCTCAGTTTTTTCAAAGAGCTGATCACTCTATATCGCTTCAATGGGTTGTTCAGACCATTAACATTATGGGAGCAAATTTTTATTATAGGCTGTTTAGCCATCCGGGGTGTTTTCAGTATTCAGGACTGAACTATATCCAGAAATAGGGGGAATTATGGGGGCAGCCCCCCCCCCACAAAAACTGGGTGTCAGAATCTCAAAAGGTTCCCTCTCCACCCGTATCCAGAAAGTCTGAACAATCCCATTGATTTGACCCATCCAATCCAATTTAACATTCTCTAATTGGCAACTTAAAACTATATTGTGCACATTTCCAAACATACCGACACACTTAAACATAACATAATTAAACTCCTCTAACCTATTTACACCTGTACTTCCAAAGGAAGAGGGTATAGTAACTAACCCTCTAATCCAGGGCTTCATGGACCTTAAAAAGGACCCGAAACCTGGGGGAGGAATTGTGACCGTGTATTTGGTCAGGCCTCCCCGACCCCTATTGAGGTCAAATAAGAGCAGCATCACCCACATAAGGGGAGTAGTCCAGTTAACCCACATGGCTACCCTCCCTTAACAAGCCCCGATCAGGCTATATAGGAAAAAAAAAAAAAAGGGTAGCTGAGAGGGGGGTACAAAAGGACACCTCAACACCACCTCAGCACATCCCGCTTCTGACCTTCTCAACTAATTATGCCCAGGGGAGTTCAGAAATCATAAACTTGTACAAGTACCAGCAAAGAACCTTCTCTGTCCTGCAACTCATAACATGCCCCCTGTAAGCTTAAAAGAATAACGTCAAGGCAAGGGCTGTGCATAACATTTCAGTCTGATCTACAAATAAAGCCCTTCTTAGTCCTGAAATCAGTGTTCTGTTATTCATTACCGAAATTCCAAAGTGGGGAATGCGAGCGAACGGCCATTTAGCTCTTCCGATTATCAGCTCAGGTATTTAAGTTCTGGTCTTCATGGTCTGCATCTTCAGATTCTGTCAGTGGTCTAGCAACAAACTTCCTGATGTCCTGAAGCGAACGGAATCCTCTGCTTGCGCCTGCACGTTTGTTTGGGTTGCTCTGCCATTGCGACTTAGGGGGACGCTTTTCCTGAGACACTGGAGCAGTCGACTGGAAACACCAACCCAGTTTCTTTAGTTCTGGCAGAATTTCATCTGGAGTTACGTAAACTTTGATTCCAGAGTCCCAACAAACCCGTAATTTAGCTGGATAAGGGGTTTGGAAGCGGATCCCCTTCTCCTTTAAGAGTCTCAGGATTGGAATGTAAGCAGATCTTTTTTTCATGATTTCAGGCAGGTAATCATTGTCAAACAACAGCCGAGCGGTGTTGTAGGTTACCTTGCGCTTGGCCCACGCTGTTCGGAGGAGGAATTCTTTGTCTCTATAACTGGACAGTTTAAGAACTATCGAGCGTGGTCGGGCCGATGAATCCGTCGGTTTCTTCACCAGGGCTCTGTGCGCCCTCTCTATTTTAAACTGGAATGTTGGGGGGAGATCTAGTACATCTCGAAGCAGGTCTGTCAGGTACTCTTCCATCTTGCCAGTTTCAGACCCCTCTGGTAAGCCGTAGATGCGGAGATTATCCCTCCTGGAGCAAGCCTCTAGG
Source organism: Neoceratodus forsteri (assembly GCA_016271365.2). Lineage (NCBI taxonomy): Eukaryota > Metazoa > Chordata > Ceratodontiformes > Ceratodontidae > Neoceratodus > Neoceratodus forsteri. The sequence continues at coordinate 769,199,808 of CM057451.1, forward strand.
TCTATCAGCTTTTCTTGAAATGTTTCCTGCTGATCTATTAAGTAATCGACCGCCTGGTGCAAGCGGGTAGTCTCCTCAGCAATCTCCCCCGATGCCCTCTCTGCGCTCTCCAATCTTTCTTCCACTTCTGTTTAATTGGGTCTGCAGGGCAGAGAACTCTTTTTTATTTTCTGCACAAAACGCTCGTATTTCATTTAAGAGCGTTTCATATCTGGACCTGGTAAGCCGCTCGCTTTCTCTGTCTGTGTCAGGATCCAAATCTCCGTCCATATTGCTAGCTGGTGATACGCTGCGGCTAGAAGCAGGCCCCCTCCTGCATCCACCATCATCCACCCTTTCCTTGTGTCTCCCTGGGCGCAACTTTGCTTTAACTTTACTCCCAGACATAGCTTGTTAAGATCGTATGCTTTTTTGAAGGCAAAGAAATTAAATCTGGAGTTTTTTCTAGCGGGATGTGTCAGAGCCCCTCTTCTATCCAGCCATTCGGTGCGGTGACGTCACCGGAAGTCAGCTGCTTGTTTTCTAAGCCTAAACGCCAGTACTTTACCAGTTCTATTACCCCCTTCATAATATTTTTGTGCTGTAAACCTAAGGGAATTTTCTGTTTTAGCTGTGAGGTGTTGCTGCAGTTGTTCTCTGGTCAATCTAAGGTCCCATAATAGAGTAGCTGGATCCCCCTCCCTTCTTGTGTAAATCTTCTGATTCTTTAATCTTCTGCTGTAGACTATCCTGTTTCTGCTGTTGGGCCTTCTTTTTTTGAGCTGCGTACACAATGGCTTCCCCCCGTACCACAGCCTTTAATCCATCCCACAGAAATTTCACTTGTGAGACTGTCCCTGTGTTTTCTTTAACATAGTTTGTTTTGACCTTTGTTATTTTTAAAATAAATGCCTCCTCCTTAAGGAATCCGGCATTAAGGCGCCATAGAGATTGTTTGTTCATAGGTCCCAGGCTGAGAGTCAGACTGTCCTTTGCATGGTCCGATAAACAAATGGGGTAGATTTGTTGGTCTGTAATTGTTGCATCCCAGGATTTTTGCATGTAGAACTTATCAATATGAGAGTAGGAGTTTTGGGCATGGGACAAAAAGGTGAAATCTTTACTTGAAGGGTATTGATCTCTCCAAGTGTCTATCAGACCTGCCTCAGTTCGTAGATTAGGAATAGTTTTGGCACCAGTACCTCTGTCGTGGTCCGCCCCCAGGGATCTGTCTAGTACCGTGTTCTCTACACAGTTCCAGTCCCGGCGTAGAATGACTTGACCTCAGGGAGGCCGCTTCAAAACATACTTGAAGAATTGTAGATCGATAGGTGGTATGAGATATTAACAATATGTATTATTCTGTCCGCAGTTTAACTTATCAGAGAAGGAGTCTGACCGTATGAAACCTAGGCCCTTCCAGACTAGAATGGCGACTCCAGCCTTTTTTGAACTCTGGTGTGAAGAGACAAAAACCTCACCCACCCACATATGGCACAACTTCTCATGCTCAGTGGGAGAAAGTTGTTTCCTGCAAAAGACCTGTATCACATCTAGTTCTGGCTAAATCTTTTAGGATGTTATGCCTTTTTACTGGCGAACCCAATTCCTTGATATTAAGGGAAACCATCTTCAACATGCCCATTTGTGAGCCTGCCAGACTACCTCCCATCCTCCACCAGGCTTATTATAGCCTGGATGGTCTTGCTGGGCTATCTCCAACCCTTCTGAACCCTCAGTACTTTTTTTTTTTTTTTTTTTTTTAGTTGTTTAACCAGGAGTAGCACACTAAGCTGAAAGCTTTTTCACAGGTGTGACCTGGGAACACAGGGAAGTTAAGTGACTTGCTCAGGGTCACACAGTATGCAAGTGGAAGCTGTGGGATTCAAACCCAGGTCTGGTCTGCTGGATGTCACCAGATTTGCAGCTCAGAGCCTTAAACCACTGCGCTATACTGCCTCCCTTTGGAGGTAGGCGTCTGGACCACTCCCCCTTAAGCCCGTAGTCCTGTGCTGCAATGTTGACCCCATCCCACCCCATAGAAGTTGACGGCAGATAAGGACCGCAAGGCCCATCCAGTCTGCCCATTTCTTTTTCTACCTTATGATTGTGCCATAGGCATTTGCTCTGTCAATGGCCTATCTATTCATACTCATCTGTAGTGCTCCCTTATGCCTATCCCATGCCTGTCTGAAGCCCTGCACTGTATTTATATCCACCACTTCCTGAGGTAAGCCGTTCCATGCATCCACCACCCTTTATGCGAAAAAGAACTTCCTCACATTACCCCTTAATCGGCCTCCCTCTAATCTCATGCTGTGTCCTCTTGTCCTGCTATTTTTCTTATACTGAAACATGTTAGACTCTTTCACCTTGTTAATGCCGTTAAGGTGTTTGAATGTTTCAATCATATCACCTCTCTTCCTCCTTTGCTCTAGGGTATACATACTGAGTTCAGTTAATCTGTCCTCGTATGTTTTCTGATGCAGTCCCTGCACCATTTTGGTTGCCCTTCTCTGGACTGCCTCAATTTGGTTAATGTCCTTGTGAAGGTGTGGCCTTCAGTACTGCATGCAGTACTCCAGATGGGGCCTAACCAGTGTCTTGTAAAGAGGGATTATTACCTCCCTCTTCCGACTTGTGATACCCCTCCTAATACACCCCTAAACTGTAAAACTTGTTCCCTCCGCCTCTCCCATCCCCACTATGAGAACTTAGAACACATGAACCCCCATATTGAAGTGATCCCCTTCCAACATCAAACTATGTACAGGTGGGCCTTGCCTGGCCCTAGACAGAAGGACACTCCCTCTGCCCTGGAGCGTGGACTAAACTGAAAGCCCCTCGCTCCCTGCACTGCTTGGACTGAGGTGAACAGGAGAAGCGGTCTCAAGGGGTGGATCCCCAGTGAGAAGGTACTGGCTCCCTCACAACAGGCAACGAAATTAAAAAATGGCTGACCGCTGACGGGTGACCTTTTCCCTAAGCCCGGCGAGTGTGGCCAATGTACAAACCTGAGAACGGAGGCGGATGCCCCCACCTCCCCGAGTTGACCTTAATCTGGTGCTTACTTCATATAGGCCCGTAGACCCTATTAGGTGTCTGAGGTTTCCCTCTCCAGTATTATACTGTGTAAGATTGGCGACCTGGATGAAATGAATACAGCCAAGAGGACAGGAGATAAGAAACAGAGAGTGGAGGCATCACTCCCCTCTCTGTGTAACCCTTCATGAAATTCAGTGCCTTACATAGCTGGTAGAAGCCAACCCCAGATACAGGGAATAAGGCAGTTGGGGGGGGGGTGATGGGCAAGGGGAGACACAGCAAAACTACCCCACCCCGTCCACAACTGCGCGAGCAGCAGGCATCCCACAACTCATGAAGGCTACGTTGATTTTCCTGGCCCAGAAATTCAATGTAGAGGGGGAAAAAACTGATTTTGGACCTGTCTGTGGAAAGGCCCAAACAGAAAGCTCTTACTCAGTTAGGAAGGGGCAAAGACTCTGCAGATTCAAAATTATATGAAAACAAAATAACCATCCTGCCAGAAACCCCCCTTCCCTATGCTCAGAGCAGTACAAACTTAAGACCCTGTCCTACTCAACATTACAGGCCATGGTTATGGTTAAAATCACAGTGCTATGAATATAATACAGGCATTTTAAACAGAGTCGCTGAGATTGTTTGCATCCCTCAAAACAGATAGGCAAAATTCTCCCCAACCTCCCTCAAGTCCGATCAGGAAACCTCCCGTCTTACCAGTCCCCAGTCCGTGGATGAAAACCCCCACATACTTGCACAACAGGAGCATGAAGAGTACTCCTTCCCAAGTCACTGGTGTTGATTTGAGGCCTGTTGAAAGTTATGATCATCCGGGCAACGGATTCAGGGTTAATTTAGCCAGGGACTCGCAGCAAGCGGGGATTTCAAAAAGAAGGAACGGTCGGGGGGCATCAGGGTGTTGCTCTCATCTTCGATCCTTTGCTCAAATGGATTAGGTCTTTACAGAGCTGATCGTCTGTGCCCGAACCTCTGGAGCTGGTACCTCTCGTTGATCCTTTACCCACCTTCTTTCATTGCAGCTGCAGCAGGGCCTGTTCTGTTAACTTGTACTGGAGATCTGGTAAGCTAATACCTGTTGTCTGCAGAGGTTTACTAGCTTGCACCAGAGCGTCATACAGTTTGCTACCAGTTTCCTCAGTGAATCAGCAGCTTTGCTGGGTGTCTGAGCTGGACCTTGATCTGTTTTTCTTTAATCTGCTTATTTAAAGCCGGAACTCCCTTCCTTTTTTGCATTGTGGCAGGCAGGAAATCGTGATCCACATATATACGCTTCCCATCCAAGTTTAGGTTCCTTTTAGCCCAGGCTTTCCTAAGGATCATATATATCACTGGGTAGCAATTGAATTTAACCAAAATTGATCTTGGAGGGCATCACTCTGTGACTTGGGACCCAGGGCTCAGTGCACTCGTTCCAACTCGAACGGCTCAGAACTTGGGATATCCAACTCCTGTCGCAGTCAGGTTTTTACAAATTTGGGAGGGTCATCCTACTCTGCTTCCTCAGGAAACCCGAAGAACAAATTGTTTTTCTTCTGCCTCTTGATTCTGAATCTTCCGTCTTCATCAGTTCCCTCCCTCTCCTTGCCAGGTAAAGTACTGTACGGCTGAGCCGCAACGGATCAAAAGAGTAAAGAGGGAGGAGAGGAGGCACTGTGGGTCACCTTAGAGATTGGAAATGGCACCACAATCTGCACAGGGGTTGTATACAGACACCCATCTCAGGGGGAGGGAATGGATAAGGATATGATAGAAGACGTCCTTAGGATGGCAGAGAAAGGGGAGATACTGTTGATAGGGGATCTGAATATACCAGATGTTAACTGGAGCACCTTTTCTGCAGCCACATCCAAGAGCAGGGCCATTCTCGATGCCCTACAGGTGGCATACCTCAGACAGCTAGTTTTGGAACCCACTCGTGAGGGAGCACTCTTAGACCTCGTACTCTCAAATGGGGACAGTGAGACGATCTCGGATCTAGAAGTGGGTAGTCGTCTGGGAACAAGTGACCACCAAACAGTGTGGTTCATGATAAACTCAGCTACAGAGTCGAACCATACAAGAGTGAGGGTATTGGACTTCAGGAGGGCTGACTTTGGCAAGAGGGGAGAGTGCCTTAGAAAAGCACTAGCAAACCGGCAAAAAGGAAGGGTGGAGCAACAATGGGGAACCATCAAAACTGGCATCACAGAGGCAACAAGCCTTTGTGTGAAGCAAATAAACAAATCAAAATGAAAGAAAAAGCCACTATGGTTCTCAAAAGAGGTGGCGGGGAAGGTTAGGGAGAAAAAGAAAGCATTTAGGAAGTATAAGGAAACACAGAAGGAGCAGGGCAGAGAACTATACTAGTTAAGGCAGAAGGAAGCAGGGAGGGAAGTCAGACTAGCAAAGGCCCAAATTGAGAAAAAGATGGCCAACTCAGTTAAGAAGGGGGATAAAGCCTTTTATAGGTACATCAGGGAGCGTAGAAAGACAAAGGGAGGGATAGTGAGGCTGAACAGAATGGACGGTGGGTGGACAGAGAGGGACAGTGAAAAAGCAGGGATACTGAATGAATACTTCTGCTCGGTATTCACAAAAGAGGAGGAGGGGGAGGCACCTAATCCAGTTAACAGAAGCACTCTGGATAGGGGGGTCAGTCCCAGTCCTTTCAAAGAAGAAAGGGTGCTGAAAGAACTCCTAAAACTGAAGGTGGACAAAGCAATGGGGCTTGACTGGATTCACCCCAGAATTCTAAAAGAATTAAGAAGAGAACTAGTGACACCACTGACTACCCTTTTTAACAAATCATGGGAGGATGGTGTGGTACCTGAGGACTGGAGGAAGGCGGATGTGATTCCCCTTCACAAAAGTGGGAACAGGACAGAGGCAGGAAACTACAGACCTGTCAGTTTGACCTCTGTGGTAGGGAAAGTGATGGAATCACTTCTGGAGGAAAGAATTGTTGAGTAACTAGAGGCCAGTGGGGTACAGGACCCAATGCAGCATGGGTTCACGGCAGGAAGGTCATGTCAGATCGATTTCTTTGACTGGGTGACCATAGTAGAAGACCAGGGAGGGGCTGTGGATGTGGCCTACCTAGACTTTAGCTAGGCATTTGACACAGTCCCACACAAAAGATTAATAAACAAATTAACCAGCCTGGGAGTGGGTCCCAGGGTGGTAGTCTGGGAAAAACATTGGCTGGACAACAGGACACAGAAGATAATTGTAAACGGAGTCCAATCTGAAGAAATAGGGGTTACTAGTGGGGTACCGCAGGGTTCAGTACTGGGTCCAGTCCTTTTTAATGTCTTTACAGGTGACATTGCAGAGGGACTGGAAGGAAAAGTATGCCTCTCTGCAGATGACACAAAGATCTGCAACAGGGTTGATGCACAAGGAGGCATGGAAAGGATGAGAAGGGACTTGGCAAGGTTGGAGGAATGGTCAGAAGTATGGCAGCTTGGATTCAGTGCAAAGAAGTGAAAAGTAATGCACCTGGGAAACAAAAACCCAGGGGAAGAGTACACAGTTGGGGGGTTAGTAACAACAAAAATGGAAAGGGTCCTGGGTGTAATCATATCAGATGACCTTACGGTTGGCAAGCATTGTGAGAAGGTAGTAGGGAGGGCCTGGGGGATACTGGGATGTATAGGGAGAGGCATCACCAGCAGAAAACAGGAAGTTGTTATCCCTCTGTATAGACAGTTGGTGAGACCCCATCTGGAGTACTGCGTCCAGTTCTGGAGACCCCATCTCCACAAGGACATAAACAGGATGGAGGCAGTCCAGAGGAGGGCAACAAAAATGGTGCAGGGTCTGCAAGAGAAGCCATATGAGGAGAGACTAATGGAGCTTAATATGTATACCCTTGAGGAAAGGAGGGAGAGAGAGGACATGATAGAAACTTTTAAGTACCTCAATGGAATCAGCAAAGTCCAAGAGGGTAGCATGTTTCAGAAAAAGAGATGTGCAAGAACAAGGGGACACAATTTGAAGATGGAGAGTGGGACGGCTCAGGGTCAATGTGAGGAAGTATTTTTTCACAGAGAGGGTAGTGGATGCATGGAACAGCCTTCCTGAGGAAGTTGTGGGGTCTAAAACTGTAGGAGAAGTCAAGAATGCATGGGACAGACATAAGGCAATTCTTGTGGTGGGTAGGAAGAAATAGGCTGTTGGTTAACTATGATCTGCAGCTTATCCTGTAGATAGGGGAAATGGGCAGACTAGGTGGGACAAGTGGTTCTTATCTGCCGTCATAGTCTGTGTTTCTATGAAATTGTCTCGGAGCACATCAAGGCCTGTCTCTAGGTTGGCAGTTCTCCGCTCGAGATGCTTCAAGTCTTGTTTAATATCCTTAACGTTTGAGTCGTTCTATTGCAGCATTTTCAAGATATAGGCTGTTGCCGTGCCATGATGAGAGCAAGTACGTGAGGGGGGCCTTGTCTTCTTCCCCACTGGAGCCCACGGCTGATTCTGAGGCCCTGGAGAGAGAGAAACACTTGGGCTGCGGTCTTGCTGTGATCTTTGGCGGGCAGACGGCTTAGTATTACTTCTGTCTCGTTTTAGCAATCTGACTAATTTTTGCAAGAAATCTGGTAGTTTGGAAGCACAATATTGAGCAAAAGGCACTGGATTGCTTTAGATTTATCACCACGGCCGCAGAGCTGTGTTCTAAGCATCCATTCGGCTTTGTGTTGTCACCAGAAGTCCCACGTGTGCTAATTTACTTGTACCCTTGCTCTACCTGGGCTACTCCCTGCTTGCACTTGGTATTGGCTAATATGGTCTCACAGACGATCTTCATTTTTACTCTGGCTATGTTACCCCACTTTATTAGCTCCTCCTACCCCCGTCTGGCATCTGCTGCTCTCCCCCTCTTAGATGACCTCTTTCACTGCACCCCTTGGTGCTGCCATATCATCTCCCTCTTAATTTGGCAATGCAATCTTTAAGGGGTGCGCCTCATCGCTTATTGCTAATTCATAATTCTGTACGATAATTGTCAGTTATACCAAATGTGTTTATTTATTCCATGATATGTTAAACATTAGTTGTGTTAATTATTAACTGTATTGTCTTATCATAAATGCAATTGTATGCATGTATGTTATTTTTCTCATCAATGTAAATGTAAAACTGTATGTTTAGTCAATCAACCAATTTGTACCCCTTCCCCCCAGGTTGCACAGGGTGATGAGCAACTTGTTGCTCAGTGTGCTTCCCTGGTGAAACATTTCAATAAATAAAAAATAAATAAATCCTTCTGGGACAAACCATATTTGTCTTGTAGCTCTCCAGATAATACAAAGTTTCTGTTGTGCACTAGAGCTTGGTACCATGTCAGAGTTAATCTGCTCCACCTACAGTTTCTTGGATCCGTTTTGGGTGGGAGGAATTCTGGGTCACAGTGATAGGGCTGGGATAACACCTTGTCCCCTTTGTTATGCAGAGGGAGCTAAAAGAAAGGATTTATTTTTCTCTTCTCCTATTCTGTCACTTGTCTATCTCATGTTTGATTGCACATTCAAATTTTCCCAGTAGAACCTTGGAACTGGCAATTCTGATGGTCCCACAATTTCCTCGTTCTCTCTCTTCCTGTACTTGGTGTTTCTGTTCTTTCTTTCTTTCTTTCTTCCCTTGCTTCTTCTCTGTGGTTAAAACCTATATGTGAATCTTTATATGAAACTGAGGTCCCTTGGTTTGCAAATGTATATCGTTATATTGTTGAAATGAATTGCAGAAAGCTGTTTGGGGTTTATTAGAAAAGACAGCAAGTTGGAACACGGGGTTACATACATAGATTTTGACGACAGATGAGGACCGCTTGGCCCACCCATTCTGCCCATTTCCTTACCTATTGGATAAGCTGCAGATTCTAGTTAACCAACAGCCTATTTCTAATACTCCTACCTACCATCAGAATTGCCTTGTGCCCCCTTATTCTTGCACATCTCTTTTTCTGTAAGATGCTACCCTCTTGGACTTTGTTGATTCCCTTGAGGTACTTGAAAGTTTCTATTATGTCCCTCCTTTTCTCAAGGGTATACATATTAAGCTCCTTTACTGTCTCTTTGTATGGCTTCTGGTGCAGACCCTGCACCATTTTAGTTGCCCTCCTCTGGACTGCCTTCATCCTGTCTGTCCATATGGAGATGGGATCTCCAGAACTGCACGCTGTACTCCAGATGAGGTTTCACCAACTATCTGTACAGAGGGATAACAACCTCCTGTTTTCTACCGGTGATGCCTCCCCCTATGCAGCCCAGTATCCCCCCAGCCCTCCTTACTGCCTTCTCACATTGCTTGCCTATCTTTAAGTCATGTGATATGATTACCCCCAGGTCTCTTTCCATTTTTGTTGTTAGTACCTCACCCCCCCCCCCCCATTGTGTACTCTTCCACTGGATTTTTGTTTCCCAGGTGCATTACTTTTCACTTCTTTCTTCTTTGCATTGAATCTAAGCTGCCATACTTTTAACCATTACTCCAACCTTGTCAAGTCCCTTCTCATCCTTTCCACCCCCCCGCCCCGCATATCAACCCTGTTGTAGATCTTTGTGTCATCTGCAAAGAGGCATACTTTTCTTTCCAGTCCCTCTGCAGTGTCACTTATAAAGATATTAAAGAGGACTGGTCCCAGTACTGAACTCTGCAGTTCCCCACTAGTAACCTCCCTTTCTTCAGAGTGGACTCCATTTACTGCTACCACCTGTAGTCCAGCCAATTTTTACCCTGGTTACCACCGTGGGACCCACTGCCAGGCTGGCTAACTTGTTTATTAATCTTTTGTGTGGGACTGTGTCAGATGCCTTGCTAAAGTCTAGGTAGGCCATGTCCACAATCCCTCCCTGGTCTACTGCTTTGGTCACCCAGTCAAATAAAACTATGAGATTTGTTTGACATGACCTTCCCGTTGTAAATCCATGCTGCCTTGGGTCCTGTGCCCTGCTGGCCTCTAGGTACTCAACAGTTCTTTCTTTCAGAAGTGATTCCATCATTTTCCCTACCACTGAGGTCAAACTAACAGGTCTATAGTTTCCTGCCTCTGCCTTACTCCCACTTTTGTGAAGGGGAATCCCATCCACCCACTTCCAGTCCTCAGGTACCACACCATCCTCCCATGATTTGATAAAAAGGGTAGTCTGTGGTGTCCCTAGTTCTCCCCTTAGTTCTTTTAGAATTCTGGGGTGAATCCTGTCCAGTCCCATTGCCTTGTCCACTTTCAGTTTTAGGAGTTAGGTTGACCTTGAGAAGCCTTCTGACCTTCCACAGACTTGTTTACAGAGTTGGCAGCAGGAAATCCAGCTCTGGCCAGAATGTCTTTATTGGCTGTACCTACTGAGAAGACTGGTTGCACTAGTCATAGAAAAAAATTGACAAAGTTTGATTCATTGTGTGAAAACAGGAGATGTACTTCTACCCCCACACTGGTTTTTGTGCTGCTTACCTGGATAATATCATGGTGTACAGTCTAGACTGGAAACGCCACCTGGAACACCTACTAGCAGTTGTCAGAAATGCAGTTCTGACCATTATTCCTACCAAAGTGTGCATTGGGCATGCAGGAAACCAGAGATTTGGTTAATATTTTGGGAAATGGAGAAGTTAAGGCAGAGATTTCCGAGATAGAAAGGAAAGGGAAATTGTTTAACCAGAAGAGGCACACTATCTATCAATCAATCAATCAAAATCTTTATTTATTCAGGTGGACATCATTGAGCAAAGCTCATTTACAAGATGGACCTGATAGGTTGAGGAACAACTTGAAGGTACAAAAGCAGACATATACAAAACACATCTATATAAACAGATACAATAATATAAACATATATACAAACAGGGTAGCCGGAGATTACAGGCTCCAAGGCAAGCTAAACCAGACAGTTATGATTGATGACTACTAAAATGTTGAAAACAGCCTCTGAAAAGTGACATAGAGGGGCTGGTGGGAGTTTTGGATAGGGACTAAGTCTACTAGTAGTGAGTGAATGGGGTAGAAGTAAGTGACAGGGGTAGCTGTGGAGGTCTTGGTAAGGGCTAGCAAAGCTGCAGTAGAAAAGGGGGGGGGGGTAATGAATGTGATTGGACTAGGTATCTTAAGCCAAAGCTTGTTTCCAGGTTTGTCCTGGGAGCACAAGGAAGTTGAGTGACTTGTTCAGGGTCACACAGTATGCAAATGGGGGCAGATGGGATTCAAATCCAGGTCTCCAGGTTTGCATCTCAGTGCCCTTAGCCACTGCGCTATGCTGCCTCCTAGAAGCTGTAGCTAGCAGTTCTGTCCCTAAAACAAAGAAACAGGCCAGGTAATTTTTAGGGCTGGCTGGTAACTACTGGAAATTTGTTCCCCACTTTGCCCTGTTAGTTACTCATCTCATTGAACTTGCAAACGAACAGTACCCAGATAATGTGAAATGGTCCCCAGAGTGTGAAGAGGCATTTCGAGCCATCAAGCTGCATTGTGTTCAGCCCCTGTTTTAAGAAGTCCGTACTTTGAGAAACAGTTTCTGTTACAGACAGATGCATCAGAGGTAGGTCTAAGTGCAGTCCTCAGTCAAAATATACATGGGAAGAAACATCCTGCTCTGTATATCCTCCCTCCACTCCAACTTAAATAGTCCATCCAAATTCTGGAAGGTCATCCATTCCCTCTTCTCCCCTCCAGCCGCCCACCCTACCCCACTCCTTATTACGAATAACACCGTCCTCTCGGACCCACATGCTATTGCCACCGAATTCAACACATATTTTTCCTCCTGTGCCTCTGCTCTCCTCTCCTTCTTGCCCACTTCTGAGCCATACAGTCCTCCTGCCGAATGTATAAATTCTCACGGGCCATCCACCTTTTCCTTCAAGGATATCTTGTCAGCTGACATCCTTGAAGCCCTTCAGGCTCTCAACCCATCAAAAGGTAATTCCCCTGATGGTCTCAACTGCAAACTCCTGCACCTCTCCACCCCTGCCATAGCAACCCCCCTCACCACCCTCCTAAACCTCTCCTTTTCCACTGCTGTTATCATCCCCGTCTCCAAAGGGGGTGCCACCACTTCCCCCTCAAATTACCGCCCTATCTCCCTCCTCCTTGCTCTTGCAAAACTACAAGAACACCTAGTGCTCAACCAAGTCACCTCCTTTCTTTCCGAATCCAGTTTCTTCACGCCGTTCCAGTCCGGGTTCAGGAAGGGTCATTCCACTAACTCCTCCCTGATTAGACACACTGACACCATCCTCACTGGAATGGACAGAGGGCTGATCACCTCGGCTGTTTTCGTTGACCTTGCCAAAGCATTCGATACGGTCTCCCACCCCCTTCTGTTAAAATGTCTCTCAGACGCTGGCCTCGCTGACTCAGCTACCAACTGGTTCAATGCCTACTTCTCAGGCAGATCACAATCAGTTAGAATTGCAGATGTCACTTCCTTCCCCCTCCCCATGAACACAGGTGTCCCCCAAGGGTCAGTACTTGCACCCATCCTGTTCTCCATCTTTCTCAATAACCTCCCTCCAGAGTGCTTATCTGCTTCTATTCATATGTACACAGACGATACTGTCCTTTTTGCCTCTGGCTCCTCCCCGGATGAGGTAACAGCCAACCTCCATGCTGACTTCAACAAAGTTCAGCTATGGTTCGGCTCTCACCAGCCTCCCCTCTATACTAAAAAAAAAAAAAAAAAACTATCACATTGACCTTAGGCACTCGACAACGTCTAACCAGGCTCCCCTCTTTCCACACCCTTGACGGGACAGTACTGGAGGACGTCACTTCCTTCCAGTACCTAGGGAAATGGCTCAACTGTCACCTGTCCTTCTCCGACCACATCAACGCCATCATGAAAAAACTGTGCCCCAAGCTCGGTGCCCTCTACAGGAACTGCTGTAGCCTCCCTCTAACTGCTAGGCATGAGCTAGTGCAAAAGATGATCCTTCCCTCCTTCGACTACTGCGACATAGTCTACAGTGCTATTCCCAAATATACCTTATCCAGACTAGACCCCCTTTTCCACGCCTTCTGTCGCTTTGCTCTCGATGCCACCCCCGCACCCTTCACTACAAGCTCTTCCATTCCCTTGCATTCCCATCCCTCGAAAATCGCCACCTACAGCACTGTGCTAAATTTGTAGCCAAATTCTGGCACAATGCCCTCCCGTCCTACCTCTCTTCATTACTTTCCCCAGCTCCCTCTCCTACCCATGCCTCAGATCCCTCGATCTCCGGAAGCTACAAATCCCAATGCAGAAGACCACTATCGGGCAAGCAGCCTTCTCTCATCGCTTCCCCAAACTCTGGAATGAGCTTCCTCCTCAAATTCACCACTCCTCCTCTACCCACTTCCTGTCTACAGTGCTGGCAAATTACCTCATGGTAAATTGCTCCTGCACTTGATACCTACATGTGCCCTCCTACGGCCCCCTCCCCTCCTGACTGCATGACCAGCGGCACCTAGCTTATGCTTTGGAAGCTGGCTTAGCTAAACCAACTACAGCACTTCTCGGTACATGTTATTGTCCTTTCTTAAATTGCACTTGATACTTTGACTTCTCGCCTCAGTGTCATCTCAATCCATGTGCCACCCTACAGTTATCCAACATACTCCACATGCTACAAGTTTAACAGCATTCCAATGCTGCTGTAAATGTCTAAACTATAAATAATGCCTTCCTTGTGCTGCTTGTTGAACTGTATTGAAATGTCGTACCCCTGTTCATCTCTGTAACTATAAAACTGTAACTCTACCTCTGTAACTTGTACAACTGTAACTTCAGTCTACGGTAGTCCTTGTTAATTGTAACTCTTGATAACCTGTGCGTTATCTCCCACTGTACCGCCCCCCCCCCCGTCGCACCGGGAGACGAGCATCTTCTTGCTAAGTGTGCGTTTCCTGGTGAAACAATTTCAGTAAATAAATATTGGTAGGAAACTGCATGATAGAAAAAGTACTCCACTATTGAGAAAGAATGTCTTGCCGCGAAATGGGCAATGGAGTCCCTTATGTTTTATCTGCTAGGAGCTGACTTTGTATTTCTAACAGATCACAATCCTCTCTGTTGGCTTAATCAAATGAAGGATAAAAATCCCAGAGTCAGGGGGTGGTACTTGGCACTACAACTGTTTAAATTTAAAGGGATGCACAAATCTGGAAAAGACAATGTCAATGCTGATTTTTGGTCAAGATAATGGTTCAGGAATTAAGAATTCAGAAGGTTGAAAAAATGGTGTGTGCTTAACTGAAATGTTTGCTGTGACAGGTGTCATAAAAAAGTGATACCGCATATGCAAGGAACTGTAAATACTATAAGGTAATGTTAAAAGAGAAATAAAAGAAGGTTTGGAAACCTGTTTCTAAAAGAAAAGAAAAACTGGTCCCTTCTTTAGGGGGGGTACATGACAGGGCTGTGATAAGACCCCGTCCCATTTGTTATGCAGAGAGAGTTAAAAGCAAGGATCTAGTTTTCTCCTCTCCTATTCTGTCACTTGTCTATCTCTTGCCTGTCTGATTGCACAAGCAGTTTCCTTGCGGAACCTCGGAACTGGCCACTCTGGTCCCCCAGTTCCCCCCTGTTATCTCCCTTCCTCTACTTGGCGCTTCCGTTCTTTCTTTCTCCCTTTGCTTCTCTGCAGTTAAAACCTATATGCGAGGCTGGCCTGGTGGCGCAGAGGGCTGAGGCGCATGATGCCTTACCTCACACCGGCAACTCAGGTTCAGGAACAAGTCAGGGTTGTCAGAGAGCCAGCCGGGGGAGAGTAGGATTTAGCAGCCCTCCTTATGTCACCACCTCTGTAGTTCAGCTGCCATCGGGTGGAGGTCCGATGGACAACGGGGAAGGGGGTGAGAATGGGGGAAAGATTGGGGTAAAAAAATTTGTATAGGAAAAAAAACTATATGTGAATGTTTATGTGACACTGAGATGCCTTGGTTTGCAAATGTGTATAGTTATATTGTTGAAATGAATTGCAGAAAGCTGTTTGAGGTTTATTAGAAAAGATAGCAAGCTGAAACATGGAGTTGACCTTGAGAACATTTTTGACCTTCCATAAACATGTTTCCAGACTCGTCAGCAGGAAATCCAGCTCTGGCCATGGTGTCTTAATTGGCTGCACCTGTTGAGAAGACTGGATGTACTGGTCACAGTTTGGTACATTGTGTGGAAACAAGACATATAGCTTAACGAGAACAGGATACAGAATTTAATTGCCAAGGCTGGTCAAGTGGCGTGGAGGACTGAGGCATCGCACCTTACCTCCTGCCACACCGGCAACCCGTGTTCGGTGGCGAGCGTGGGTTGTAGGTGGTTGGTTGAGGAGGGAGGGAGAGGATCAAGTGTCTGGAGGACAGCTCTCCTTTCCTGGGGAGGGTGGCTTGATAGTCCCGTCGAACGACTGCCCACAGGTGGAGGCCTGAGAGTAGAATGGGTCAGAGATGCCAATGAAGGGAGGATGCTGCAGGACTCCGCAGTGTGCATACGACTCCATGTGCATGCACTGATGTGTCGTGTCCCAGCAGTGGGGGGAGATGGGGAAAAATGGTGGAAAAGCACCCTAGGCGTCAGAATGACTATCAACCCCCCTGCAGGCTACGCATTAGTGGCTGGGCACAACCACAGTCCTGTGGCAGAGGACGATGGTCAAGATGAGTCCCAGAGGAACTGGGGAGGGGTCAATCAGATGGGGGCCGCCACGGAGAACTGGGAGATAAAGATAATATATATAAAAAAAAAAAAAGAATTGAATTGCCAGCTGGAAGCATCTTATAAAAACAGATCAGTGTTTGTTTAGAGAGTGAGAAAGAGACTGAGATTCAGAGGTACCCTCAGATGTAGAACTTTGTTTTGTTTGAACTGCCTGTATAAGAGCTATCGTTCACAATTTTATTTAATTTTTTATTCTTATTGATGATAATAATAAACCCTACTTACAAATGTTATGACTTTTCCTGGTTTGCCTGCATGTATGCTTCCTGACCTGTGCCTCTATGACAGTCACCAGTTATCTTGGTGAGAGGGCCTATTTCAAAAACCATCATACATTTTAATAGTTATTATCCTCCCTGCCAGTGTGAGTGGGAGAAGTTTCCATCTGGCAATATCCACCCTTAATTTCTTTAAATAGTTTATCATAGTTAAGGGAGAATAGTGAGGCAAGGGTCAGGGAGACTCTGACACACAGGTATTGGATTGTGTTATTCTTGGCTCACTTGAAGGGGAAGGTATCTCTGAAATTTTAGGGACAGGGTAACCCCCCATACTGATGGCTTCTGATTTATCTGTATTGATTTTGTACCCTGATATCTCTCAGTATCTGCAGAGTTTCTCAAGGAGGGCTGTTTGTATTTATTTATTTTTTATTGAGTATTAGGATCACAATGACCTTTGAACCAGAGGTTCTTTTACAAAGGTTTCACGTTAATAAAGAGAGGAACAACAAATGGGGTACAACTTGGTGGATTACAGAGTAAAGACACAGGTTGGGTTAAAAAAAAAACAAAAAAACATGGTATTACAATGACTAGCTAAAAATTGCATATACAGTGAGCAAATTAGAGGTTACAGATTCCAGAGCACAGGATTGCAGTTTCATAAACACAGTGTTACAAAGATGAGAAATTACATATACAATGAGCAGTCAGAGGTATGACCTTGTCTAGAGATAAGTGCAGGGAGATGGGCTAAAAGTGCAGTGGGAGAAGGTAGGGGGGAGGAAGCAGAGGAGGAGGGAGAGGATTTGTGTGTACTTGGGGGCCTGGAGAGGGATGAGGACAGGGACTTGAGGATAGGAGAGGGCGGGGAGGAGCAAGCCAGGAGGGGGGGTAGGGAGAGATACTGTAAGGGGAAGCTAGGTTGTGAGGGCAGGAGATGGGGAGGGGCAGGGGATGTGGTAGAGAATACAGTAAGCAGGAAGCTAGGAGGTGTGGGCAGGAGATGGAGGGAGGGAGGGGGCAGGGGGAGGTTGTAAGATAAAGTGGGGTGGAAGACATGGGTAGCGAGAAGGCAGGGGAGGAGTGGGGAGGTAGGGCTGATGGGGTGGAACAGGATATAGGCCTAGGTAAAACAGTCACAACAACACTGATTTAGAAGGTGTTGTCGAAGTTTTAGTTTGAAAGTGCACAGTTTTGGTTCAGCCAAAACATCCGAGGGGAGACCGTTGAGAAGGGTGGGTGCTCTATAAGCAAAGGTCCTCTGGACGAGAGAAGTCCTGACGAAGGGTACAAGGTTGGTTTGCTTATTGGAGCTCCATGTGCACCTTGTTTTAGGTGCCAGCTGAATAAAGGACTCAGTGGAGTGAGGGGGTGACACCAGGGCTGATCTTTTTTGCTAGTAGGCATGTATGGTAGGTGACCCTTGCCTTGAGTGGGAGCCAGCGGGTGCTGTCATACAGGTCACAGGTGTGGGTCCACATGTCTGTTCCAGAAACAGCCTACAAGATTTGCTATTAAGTGCAAGTCATATTTTCTTAAGGGAGGTGTCTGGTGCTGCACCATATATAACTAGGCCATAGTCGACAAGTGAGAGGACTGAGCTGGTGAACGCTAGTCTTAGAGGTCATGTATTGTCGATGCCGATCCCATTCCTAGAGTTAACAACTTTGGCAGTTAGGTTAATATGGAGATTGTACCAAAGGGCAGTATCCAGTATTATGCCAAGGTATTTAAATGCTTGGACTTGCTCAAGGGGTTGGATGTGGTTGTTGCGGGTGGCTAAGCTAGTGGGCGTTTGAGTGTTGTGGTTGGCAAAGATCATGACCTTGTTTTTTTTTTTTTTATAATTCATGCGCAGTTTGTACTGCTCAAACCAGCTCTCCACCAGTTCAAAATTGGATTGTAGGTCAGCCGTAAGCGTGCATGGATTTGGGCTATGGGAGAAGAGGACGGCATCATCTGCATACAATACCATGTTAGTGTTACAGACATGGGGGAGATTATTGATGAACAAGCTGAAAAGAAGTGGGCCAAGGATGGAGCCCTGTGGGACTCAAGAACGAACTGGAAGACTATTTGAAAGAGTGTCAGAGATCTTGACTTGCTGGGTCCGTCCACTAAGGTAGCTTCTGAACCAGCACGTAACATCAGGGGAGAGTGGGAGTGGAGCAGAAGGGAGTGGTTCACTGTATCAGATGCCTTAGTTAGATCAATGTAGTCTGATCCAGCTAAGTGGCCATCATCTAAGGCCTGATGGATGTAATTGGTGTAAGTCAATAGGGCAGTGGTGGTGCTGTGTGACTTCCGAAAGCCATGCTGTTGTGTGCATTATAGGTTATATTTAGTGAGGTACTCAGTAAGCTGGTAGCAACCTATACATTCGAGGGCCTTGGGGGGAGTTATGGATATAGGATGATAATTATTAGTGTCTTGTCCCCACTTTTGTGGACGGTATGACTGTAGCAAGTTTCCAATGGCTGGAAAATTGTTTAAGGGGAGAGATAAGTTAAGTATCTTGGCTGTGATTGATGTCTCTGGGAAGTCAAAAGAAGAGGGAATCATTCGTGTTTAATGAGATTTTATGGGTTCTATCCCCAGCTCTTAATTCCCTCTACCTGGGGTTTTTCCCTTACTGCTGTTGCCAAGGGTTCTATGCATATTACAAATATAAGGGGGGGGGGGACAGGTGCACCCTAATCTGATTCCCCTGGTTAGACAGAAGTGAACTGATTGGATTCTGTTTACTTTGACTACTGCCTGTAGAGAATCATATAGAGTGTCAGTGATGGTCTGGAATTTTACTCTCAATCCCATTTCCTCCAAGGTCCTGTGTAGGAGTCTCTAGTCTACCCAGTCAATTGCCTTTTTGGTGTCCATAAAGATAGCTAGTGCAAGTTCTTGAAATCTGTGCTGCCAGGAGATTAAGTTCAGCAAACGTCTTAGGTTTTGCGCTGCTATTTATAAATCCTGTTTGATGTGGGTGGACTACAAAGCCCTGGAGTCTGACCACCAGGATGGATTTCATCATTTGATTTTCATTGAGCTGGGAGATCAGTCTCTACAAACCGTATAATTTTGGATCTTTCCCTTGCTACAGTATTACTGAGATTTAAGCATACTGCCAATGTGGTTATGGCCCCCTCTCACTCCTGAACTGCCCTGCAAACTCTGCCTAGATCTTGTACAACTTCTTCCCTGAATGTCTTGTAAAACAGGCCAGCTCGTCTGGGCCTGGAGCCTTCCCAGCCTTCAAATTCCCAATTGTAGTATATAATCACCTGTAGTTATTGGTCATTGTAGGTATTTTTGTGCTGTTCCTCCAACTCTGTTTCTGCACTTACCATGACGGCCTCTCTCAGGTGTGGATGCTCAGCTGGTGCTTCTACTACCTGCCTGAAGCCTCCGACGTGCTCTCCGGTCCAGCTGGTCCCTCCAACGTATTCCAGCCACTTGACCCCCTGGCTCTGAGTCCCCTGGGGTGGGACCACTATCTCCTCCAGCACTCCATCTAGAATCTGGTGGAGGCGATGGGATAGGAGGAGGCAGACCGGAAAGCGCCAGCTAGTAGAGTCAGCGCACCCTAGGCATGGGCAGACACTAGATCCCACTCTTAAGCCTACAGCCATGGTAGGGGTTTTTCCTTGGTTTTTTTTTTTTGGTTCCCTCTAGGGTCGTGGTGCGCGATGGCTCCTGCGTAACCTATCCTCATGCCGCTGGAGCCTGCTGTCGACCCACTCCCTGACTACGTCCCGACATCTAGCGCTACCACTGGTCTCCATCAGAGGCTGCTACTGCATCGGGAGCTGCCCGCAACCCCTCCCTGGGAGAGGAGAGCAGTCCTCCAGACGCGCAATCCTCTCCCTCTCCTGCTGACACCCGCCGACCTGGATCAGTTCCCAAACCCGGATCACCAGCATGGCACAAGGTGTGGCGTACAGCGCCTCAACCTTCAGCGCCACCAGGTAGGCTATTTTTGTGCTTCTTGAGAGAATTTCTTCATTTTTATTTTGGCAAAAAAGGCCTCTGTTTTCTCCTAATGATTTCCCACTTTTCCCTGCTGACACAATTGTTTTAGAAAAGATGCTCGAATTTCGTTATCTCTTTCAGGTCAGATTTGAATGTTTGTGCTGATGGATGTTTGCATAAGCGTAACACTGATTAGCTTGCAGCTTCTCTACGAAGCCAGTAATCAGCCTGCCTGCCTGCCTGGTTGCCCACTTCGTAGAATAGCTGATGCGAATATCACCATGTCCCCTCTGCTTCATCATCAAGAATTTTATTCAGATTTTTTCTACAGTCCATTTTTTTTTCTTTCAGTTATGCGTTTAGTACAGTTTTGTGTTATGCCTCCTGCTCAAATAGTTGCCTTTATAGAGCAGATTGTTCCTTCTGTGTCTCTCTTTTAAATCCTGAGGCAAAGCTGATGGTTTTGCCAACCAGGACAACCTTAAATCCATTCCACCACATCACAGCTGTGGAATCTGACTGGGGATTGGTGGCAAAATGTTCCTCCAGACAAAATTACTAAGTTCTAGGGATGTATATATAATGTTCTATCCATACTGTCTGGCAGTTGCCTTTCCCCTTAAGACAGACTGGAATGTCTTCAGGCTGGCTCCTCCTACCCACCCGGTTGGTAACTTTCTCAGCTCCGCCCCATGACACCAGATCTTCTTTTCCGCTGGAAGAAGCAGGTTCCTTCCTTACCATTCTCACATTGAGTAAGCCCTTTGCTGTAAATCTTCGGATTTTCCTTCTAAAACCATTAAAAACTTTTGTCTTCAGGCTTGTTCTTCATGCCAACCAACATGGATGATGAGAAGTCTGTTCCAGGGTTCTGGAAATGTGTTTCCATGCATGTATTGCCTGGGCCATGAGCATGAGCCCCAGACCTGTGACATCTGTCCATTCTCGACCGCTGCACCCACTTTTTAGGCCTTCCAAGTGAACGGTACCCAACGGTCAATTCGAAGGATGCCCGTCTGGTGGTCCCCGTGGCTGCAGGGTCCGCTGAATGAGTGGCTTTCAGTGAGGCAGCAGTCCAGGCTGCGGCTCAGGCCTTCTCAGCTTCAGCCTTTTTGCCACTCTCTTTGGGCGCCTCCTTCACAGGGCCATTTAAAGATTTGTGCCAGGCTCTCCTGACCCACAGCCAGGGCCCCTCATCGGCACACATATAGAAATCTAAAAAAGAGACCAAAAAATGGTCTTGTCGTCGATGGTGGGATTGGGAACGCTCTCGGGCTTCTGATTGCTATGCTTCTCCAGATCTGACTTCAGTCAAATCTTCAGCCCAGGCCGTCGGCTCCACGGTATCCCCATTGGGCCAGTTGGCCAAGATGCAGGTCAATCTTCCAGACAAGATTTTTCTTGAGCCAAGAGGCCGATACTTCTTTGTCTAGGACTCCAGTCCTGACTCAGACCTACAGAAGGATGGATCAATCTGCTGACCTGCTGCCTCGCGTTATCGACCAGGAACTGGAGGTGCCTCAGCTCTCGCCGATACCCTCTGAGGCCTGCTGTCTGTTCCCCCAGCAGTCGAGGTTCTGATGACGTTCCCTTGGGTTGACCAACTCACACTGACGTCGGTGCTCTCAGCACTTGGGAAAGCAGTGCCACAGCTACTCTTAATCCTTCTTGGGTGAGGAGAAGCTTCGGTGCAAGTTGCATTGATGCTACGAGGACTTAATGAAGCAATAGCTGGTGTGAAGCCAGTCCTGGGTTCTACCCTGGCCGTCACCTGACTTTCACCGCAGAGGCCAATGCCTTCTCCGCCTCTGAAGGAACAGACCCATGAAACGGTTCTGGCTTGGTACCCCTAGTGGATATGCCCCCAAAACAGCTGATATCTGGCACTCCAACTAAGGAGTCTCAGCCAGCTTCGGGTCTTCCTCATCGGCTGTTGGTCACCATCACCCCCAGACCATCTGCGGAGGGTCAGTGGGGATTCGGGTGGTTGACCCCTCTTCGATGACTCCTCTGAGTCAGAGGGTTACTCCTTGCACTCTCGTCCGGTGGACACAGAGTCTGCTGGGGGTCTCTCGATGGATGAAGGCCCTACCTCTTTTGTGGGTCTTCTCCGCCTTATCTCGGAATCCCCGGGTCTTAAGATGGAGCCTGTTCAGAAGTGGGCTTGGTATCTGCTTACTGAGATCTTGGACTAGGGTGATTCCCCTGGGGAAGCTTTCCTGGTAGCAGAGGCCGCGCAGTACCATCCACTCGAATGGCCCGCAAGTATGCGGTTCCTACCAGTTCCCTTTTGGGGTTCCCAGAACATCCCTCAGCTGAGGGCTTGGTGGCAGATTCTGTGTTTCAGCGCTCTGACAACGTAGGAGACGTTGACAAACCGCCTGACAAAGAGTCCAAGAAATTGGACCAGTCAGTGAAAAAGGTTTACGCTGCCTCTCCACTTGGCCTTTGCCAGGCATGCTCGGCCCTCCTGATGAATCATTTCTCTTATGCCCTGCTGGGCACTCTGGATGAGGTGCTCCCTCATCTTCCAGCGGACCTCCAGATCACTGTCAAGCAGTTCCAAGACCAGGGTCCAGCTGTGGCAAAGCAGCAGCTCCAAACAGCCATGGACATTGGGGACTACTGTGCCCCTTCTGTGGCGGCTGCAGTGGCCATGCACCGCAGGGCTAGGATGCGGATCTCGACCTTCACAGCAGACACCCAGCACAAGCTAACGGATGTCCCTTTCCTGGTCATCGACCTGTTCAGGCCCGGCGTTGAGGGACACCTCACCCACATTGAAAAGTCCAGTTCCACCTTGGATTCTGTGACATCCACACAGAGGGACCCCAAGGGCTCCAAACAATAGACGAAGAAACCCTTTCAGCCCACCTCCACTCATGTGGCCAAACAAGCCCAGCCCAAAGCTGGACAGCAGGCTCAGGCCTGACGACCTTGACTGAAGTCAGTGGCCTCGGTCGTCCACAAGCCTGGAAGAAAAGGCCCCACTGGTTCCTTAGCCGGGCCCTCCTCTGCCTCCAAGCCTACTCAGTGACTGGATCGGGGTGCCTCCTTTATGCCCATCATGCCACCCCTGGGTCCTCCCAAGGGGGGCTGGCTCTGCCACTTCTTTCCGCCTGGTACGTTGTCACCATGGACAGGTGGGTTCTCAAAGTGGTTGGTCAGGGTCTGCCTCTGGAATTCAAGTAGTACCCACCTTGCCAAGCCTGTGTCCCAAGGGAGGACATGGTATCTGCAGACATTCTGTCAGCCCTTCAAGACGACATTGCCCAGCTTCTCCTCAAGGAGGTTGTAGTTCCTGTTGCAGGCCCTGTAGAACCGAGGGTTTGTCTCTGGGTACTTCCTGGTGCCAAAATGGATAGGGGGCTGGTGCCCCATCTGAGATCTGCACAACCTGAGCAAGTTCATCAGGTCATGCACCTTCAGGATAGTACCTCTGCCTCAGATCATACCATCACTAGAGCAAAACATGTGGTTCTGCTCCCTGGATCTACAAGATGTGTTTTTTCACGTCTTGATCCGTCCATTTCACTAGTGGTTCCTTCACTTCTGAGCAGAGGAAACCCTCTACGAGTTCCAGGCCATGCCATTGAGCCTGTCCTCGGCACCCAGGGTCTTCTGTAAGTGCATTGCAGTGGTGGCAGCCCATCTGAGATGCCAAGGGGTCCTGGTCTACCACAACCTGAATGACTGGCTGATTACAGGTCCCGCCAGGCAGGAAGTGAAGTGGTCCAGAGGCCTGGCCCTCCAGACCTGCATCTCTCTTGCCCTCTTGGTCAATGAGGCCAGGTTGGAACTCGTGCCCTCGCAGGTGATCAGCTTCAGCTGGGCAGTGCTCGACTCTTGCAGAGCCAGGGCGCGACTCCCGGTGAATAGGGTGGAGGCTGTCTCCTCCTTTGCCCGATCATTTCTGGTTGGGCAATTGTGCTCTTCCCGGGATTTCCTGTGCCTCCTGGGTTACATGGCAGCCTGCACCAGCCTGGTTCACTGGGCCCACTGGAGAATGCGCTCTCTGCAGTGGGAGCTGGCCAACCAGTGATCTCAGCACAGGGGTCACTTCGACCAGCTAATCACGGTGACCTAGCGGATGTGGAATGCCCTCCAGTGGTGGTTAGTCCCAGCACATCTGCAGGAAGGGATCCTGTTTGTCCACCCAGAGCCAATGGTCATCCTGATGACTGATGCTGTTCTAGTGGGCTGGGGTGCCCACCTGGGGGAACACTAAGTCCACGGCCTCTGGACCCCCAAAGAGTCCCCGTGCCACATCAGCCTGCTGGAGCTCCGAGCAGTGTTGGTGTGCCAACCCCCAACCACCCCTAGGGGCCAGGCTAGCACCGGCCACTGATCCCGTGCCTCCCTGGGGGAGGAGGAGAGCAATCCTTGGGGTGATTGATCCTCCTCCCCCCGGCTAACCTTCCGACTCCCAAGGTTGCTCCCAACCTCAGGTCATTGGCGCCGCAAATGGTAGCGCTACTGCAGCACCGGCAGGCCAGCTTTAAGAGTGTTAAAGGAACTCAGGGAGGTGCTAGCTGCATTCCTGACAGACTTGTTTAACAGTTAACTGGAGACCAGCATGGTCTCGGAAGACATGAGAAGGGTGGATGTAGTTCCACTTCACAAAAGTGGTAGCAAGAAGGGGGAGGGAAATTATAGGCCTGTCAGCCTGACATCTGTAGTAGGGAAAATGATGAAAACACTATTAAAAGAATGAATTGTGGAACACCTGCAATCCAGTGGACTGCAGGACCCGAGGCAGCTTGACTTTACAGAGCAGAGGTCGTGCCAAACAAATCTGATAGATTTTCAGCAAGGCCTTTGACACTATTTCACATAGGAGACTGGTAAACAAGCTGGGTAGTATGGGGATGAGCCATAAGGTGGTACCCTGGGTAAGAAACTAGTTAAGGGATAGGAGGCAGAGGGTGGTGGTAAATGGAGTTCTCTCTGAGGAAGGGAGACTGACCAGTGGGGTACCGCAGAGGTCAGTACTGGGACCTGTCCTCTTTAATGTCTTTATTCGTGACATAGCAGAGGAACTGGAAGGGAAGGTCAGCTTCTTTGCAGATGACACCGAGATCTGTAACAGGGTGGGCACTCCGGAGGGGGTGCAAAGGATGGAAAAAGACCTGAAATGACTGGAGGGGTGGTCATATTGTTTGGCAGCTAAGATGTAATACATAAAAGTGCACAGTGATGCACTTGGGTCACAGAAACCCGGGGGTACAGTACAAAATTGGGGGAGATGTACTAGCAGCGACCAAGCAAGAAAGATACCTGTGGGTAATCATATCACATGACCTGAAGGTGGCCAGACAATGCGACAGAGCAATCGGGAGAGCTAGTGGGATGCTGGGATGTATAGGTAGGGGTACTACCAGCAGGAAGAGGGAAGTGGTGTTGCCACTATAGAGGTCTTTAGTAAGACCCCACCTGGAGTACTGTGTCCAGTTTTGGAGGTCACATCTCAGGAAGGACATAGACAGGATGGAGGCTGTCCAGAGGAGGGCAACCAAGATGGTACAGGGTCTACTTTAAAAGTCCTATGAGAAGAGGCTAAAGGAATTAAACATGTACACCCTGGACAAGAGGATGGAGAGGAGGAATATGATCGAGACCTTTGAATACCTCACAGGGGTGAATAAAGTACAAGTGTGAGGTATTTTTTTTTTATAGGAAAGGGTGCTCCAGAACAAGGGGCCATGATATGAAGCTGGAGGGTTAGGTTTAGGAGAGATGTGAGGAAATACTTAACAGAAAGGATGGTGTAAACATATAATGTGTCGGTGGATGGGGTCCATGTGGACCATCTAGTCTGCTCATGCATACTACCCTTCCCCCCCTAAAATCAGGCTGCTGTGTTAAGTTTTCCCCACACTGTCTCATGCCAGCTTGAATTCTCTGACCGTCTTTGACCCAATCACCTGTGGGGGGAGGCCATTCCAAGACTCCATCACCCTTTCTGAAAAGAAGAACTTTCTTGTGTTGCTCCTGAACCTGCCCCCATTTTGGTGCATGTCATGTCCTCTGGTCTGGGTGCAGTTGTTTACCTGAAGGAGATCTTGTGCCTGTACCTTGTTGATACCCTTCAAGTATTTAAACATCTCTGTCATGTCCGCCCTATCCCTTCCTTGTTTTAGTGAATACATGTTGAGTTGTTTGAGCCATGCATCATATGACTCGTGATGCAGTCCTTGCACCATCTTTGCTGTTCTTCTTTGTACAGGGGATGAAAAATCCCCAAGTCCGAGGTCCGGGACTTAAAGAACCGGCACTCGGACTTGAACTGCACAGCCCTAGTCAGTCCGAGGGACTTGGCTGTGCAGTTCAATCGAGGCTCACATGATGTCTCCTTGATTCCCCAGCTGCTTACTTCCGGTTCCCCCAGGGGCAACACCTCGATTCCCCCCGACACTTACCTCCCATTAGTAAGCTGGGTTCAGCAGCTGCTCGGAGCAGTTAGGATGGAGTCGGGTGTCTCGTTCACGCCAGTCTCGCGGAGTAAGACAGGTTGCGAGAACAGCCACGGGGAGATCACATGTATCAAATGGTGATCATGTGGTGGCTGTTCTACGATATCTGTCGGCAATTTTCAGCGCAAATCACTCCTGTGCAGACTGCCAGACTGAACGGACGTTCACTTCATCACACCACTTACTGCAGCATAGCGCTATTTCGATGCAGCTCCTACAATTGTCTGTGTTTAAATCCTGACTTTTTAGGAGTACCAGCGGGCAAAAAAATTAATATTTGAAATTTGGGGGCTATTTTTGGTTGGTACTAGTTATTTGAGTCAGTGAAGTCACAATTTTTCTGGGCTGAAGCAAAACCTATTAGTTTGAGTGAGAGAAGTCACAATATTTTTCTGGGCTGAAGCAAAACCTGCAGCTGTTAGTTATTTGAGTCAGAGAAGTCACAATTTTTTTTCTGGGCTGAAGCAAAACCTGCATCTATTAGTTATTTGAGTCAGAGAAGTCACAATATTTTTCTGGGCTGAAGCAAAACCTGCATCTATTAGTTATTTGAGTCAGAGAAGTCACAATATTTTTCTGGGCTGAAGCAAAACCTGCGTCTATTAGTTATTTGAGTCAGTGAAGTCACAATATTTTTCTGGGCTGAAGCAAAGCCTGCATCCATTAGTTTGAGTCAGTGAAGTCACAATATTTTTCTGGGCTGAAGCAAAACCTGCATCTATTAGTGATTTGAGTCAGAGAAGTCACAATATTTTTCTGGGCTGAAGCAAAGCCTGCATCCATTAGTTTGAGTCAGTGAAGTCACAATATTTTTCTGGGCTGAAGCAAAGCCTGCGTCCATTAGTTTGAGTCAGTGAAGTCACAATATTTTTCTGGGCTGAAGCAAAGCCTGCATCCATTAGTTTGAGTCAGTGAAGTCACAATATTTTTCTGGGCTGAAGCAAAACCTGCATCTATTAGTGATTTGAGTCAGAGAAGTCACAATATTTTTCTGGGCTGAAGCAAAACCTGAGTCTATTAGTTATTTGAGTCAGTGAAGTCGCAATAATTTTCTGGGCTGAAGCAAAGCCTGCATCTTATTAGTCTGAGAGAGAGGTCAATAGAGTCTTTTCTGGGCTGAAGCAAAGCCTGTTTCCATTAGTTTGAGTCAGTGAAGTCACAAATTATTTTTCTGAAGTTATCAGTGTGTCACTAAAAAAGTTTGCAGAAGCACACCTCCCTTGTGACTGATAAATAAAACATTTCATAGTGTCACCGCCTTATCTCATTGTCAGTCATTTAGACATTTGTGTTCTGTCTGTCTGCCCTTACTTGCTAACCTAAGCCAATACTTCTGGGTCATAATAGTACCTCACGTGTATTTGCATCCTTGCTCATAAAAGTAAACATTTCTATTACAAAAACTTCTTCTAATCTTACCCAGAGCAGTTTCTCACAGCAAAATGAGCTTATTAAAATTTGGTTTCTCAAAATCTGGTGGAGCAAGTACTAGTAGTGCTACAACATCCAGTTCTGCTAAACGTAAAAGTTCTGACGATGGCCTTACCAAGGATCAAAGATATGACAGAGAAAAAAGGGTCAGGAATTTCCGTCCTGAATGGAAAAAAGAATTTCCATGGCTGGA
The DNA here is from genome assembly GCA_016271365.2 of Neoceratodus forsteri. Taxonomy (NCBI): domain Eukaryota; kingdom Metazoa; phylum Chordata; order Ceratodontiformes; family Ceratodontidae; genus Neoceratodus; species Neoceratodus forsteri. The sequence continues at coordinate 769,227,805 of CM057451.1, forward strand.
TTACCGTGAAGAAAAATCTGTAATGTACTGCATATTTTGTAAAGCCTACCCCCAAATCTGTGACCCTAACTCGGCTATGGTAAAAGGTTCAGGAGATCTTAAGTTAGACCCCATAAAGAGGCATGATTTGACGAGGGAACACATCACTTGCACAAAACATTACTTAAAGGATACTGCTAAAGTACCACCCATTCGTCTGTCAGAAACTGCTCTGGGTCAGTCATTTCAAAAAAGACACATGACAACAAAAGAAGTTGAGAAATACAAAATTTTATTTAACACTGCATACACCGTGGCAAAGAATGGGAAACCTTTTTCTGATTTTGAAATCATTTGTGAGATCCAGCGTAAAAATGGTTTAAATGTTGGCAACAACTACATGAACATAGCAGGTTGCCGCTTGTTTGTGGACAACATAGCTAAAACAATAGTTCAGCAATAATTGAAGAGGTAAAAATGCCTCCTTTGTGAGTATTCTTGCAGATGGAGTACAGACCACTCCATCGTTGAACAAGAAATTGTCTACCTGAGATATGTAGGTGCTAACTGTTTGCCAGTCACACGTCTAATATCTGTGTTACCACTTGAAACTGCAAGTGCTGAGGCGTGTTAATGCTATTGAGAAAACCTTACAATCAGTGGGTTTGCCATTACCAGAACTGACAGGCAGTGCACATCCAGCACTTGTATGTGCTAATTTGATGGTGCATCAGTTAATCTTGGTGAACGGACAGGAGTCATTACTAGACTCAAATCACTTTTGCCAGACATTATTGGCATTCACTGTATTTGCCCACAAACTTGAACTTGCCATTTTGGATGCAAATAAACATTTCAAATACATGGCCAAATTTGAAGAGTGTTTAAAAGGCATTTTCAGTTTTTATTTTTGGTCCCCAAAGCGCAGGAGAGAACTTAAAGAAATTGCTGAAGTTCTCGATGAGCATCTTGCACATTTCACTGGCTGTAAAGCAAGTCAGGTGGCTAGCAAGCAAAGAGAGAGCAGTTGTGGCATTAGAAAAAAACCTGGACATTGTGACAATGCATCTGGAGCACAGATTTGTGGATGGCAACAGGGCAGAGGATGCTAACAGAGCTAAGGGTACCTGAAGGAACTGACCTCTATGCATTTCATTAAAGTTCTTTATTTCTTATTAGATTTTTGCCAATTGTTGCTAGATTATCAAAAACTTTCCAGTTGGCAGACTACTTAATTGTTGAGATACCAGAACATATAGAAAGCCATTCTGCAGCTAGAAGCACTTAAAAGTACTCCTGGAAAATATCTTACAAAATTCCAGGAACAGTATAACACAGAAGAACGTATGTTTGGCAAAACAAAAGTTCACGGAACACCTGGAAATGAAGCTGAACTTCACACATTTGTTAACGATACTGTCACGTACATCCAGAAAAGGTTTGGTGTTCTCTCAGAGAAACCTTTGTCTTTACTTCAGATTTTGAATTATCACAACTGGCCACTGGAAAAGGAAGATCTAGCAACATTTGGCAATGCTGAACTAATTGAACTCATCACAGATAGCCCTTTCTCTTCTCACTTCTCAGAACTTGATAAAGATTCTGCTATAGATGAGTGGGTGCAGCTGAAGTTATATCTTTCTCGTTCGAACCAAACCTCTCATAACTATGTACGGAACTGGTGTTACAATGAAAATTGGTGAGCGTGGCCCCGGACTCCACGAAGAGCCCTATGCAAAAGCTTATTGAGATTCTGCTCACGATTTCCCTTCCACAAGTGAATGTGAAAGAGGATTTTCAAAAGCTAATTTCATTAAAACAAATTACGAACAACCCTGACACAACAGTCTTTCGAGAACCAGCTGCTTATCATGACTACAGGACCATCCGTCTCTGAATTTGATCCACTGCCATCAATAAAGTACTGGCTTGACAGTAGTCTGGTACTATCCATTCCTCTGGTCACAAATGTCCATCAAAAGAAAGAAGAAAATCAGCCTGAAGCAAGCTGCAGTACTATTGCTGTCTTATAATATTCTCTCTGCCTCTCTGTAACCTTTCTCTGACTGTCACTGGAGCATCCTAAAAGGGGGAAAAAATAAATAATTATTTTTTTCTCGTAATAATATGAAAAATGTTGCGACTTACTGGATCCTGATATGGACTTACCCAAAAAAGGGACCATAAGTCCTGGACTTGTGCATCCCCCAAAAATTTTTCAACCCCTGTTGTATAGTCTCTGGTCTTTCTATATCTTTCCTAAGGTGAGGCCTCCAGAATTGGATACAGTACTCCATGTGAGGCGTCACCAGGGACCTGTACATTGGCATAATCACCTCCCTTTTTCTACTGGTTATGCCCTCCCTATGCAGCCCAAGATGTCGCTGGCCTTTTGTGATGCCTTTTTACATTGCTTGCCAACCTTCAGGTCATCTGCAATGATCACCCCAAGATCACGCTCATGTTTTGTTACTGCCAGCTGTACCCCATTTAGAAAGTAATTTCTCCCTGGTTTGCATCTTCCTAAGTGCATAACCTTATATTTTTTGGCATTGAACTTCAACTGCCAATTCCCTGACCATTCTTCCAATTTCCTAAGGTCTGACTCCATCTTTTGAGTCCCTTCAGCTGAGTCCACCCTATTTCAGAGCTTTGTGTCATCTGCAAATAGGCACACCTTCCCAGTTAGGTCATCAGCTTTGTTGCTGATGAAAACATTCAAAAGTATTGGTCCCAGTACTGAACCCTGTGGAACACCACTTGTAACTCGACCCTCCTCTTATAGTGTGTCATTTACCAATGCCTTCTGTGTCCTCTCAATGAGCCAATTTTGGATCCAGTTTACAATTTTTGGCCCAATGCCCATGTGATACAGCTTGTTTATTGTTGTGTGGAACGGAGTCGAAAGCCTTGCTGAATTCTAAGTACACCACATCTACTGCACCCTCATTGTCCAATGTTTTTGTGACCCAATCAGAGTATTCGATTAGGTTAGTCTGGCAGGACCTTCCTGCCCTAAAGCTATTTTGCTTTGGGTCCAGCTGTCCACTATCCTCTAAGAATGTCACTATTCTTCCCTTTAGTAGGGATTCCATCAGCTTCCCTACCACCAAGGTGAGATTGACTTGGCAATAGTTTCCCGCTTCTTCCCACTGCCACTTTTGTGTAAGGGTACTACTGTAGCCCTTTTCCAGTCTTCAGGGACCTCCCTGCTTTCCAGCGATTTGTTGAAGAGCTCCGCCAGTGGGACTGCTAGTTCCTCCCCAAGCTCCCATAGTATTCTTGAGTGTATTTCGTCTTGCCCCATTGCTTTGTTGACCTTCAATTTCTTGAGTTTCTCCAGGACTCTTGCCTCTGTGAAAGGACTTGTGTTGGCTCCCTTGAGGTGGTGTGTCTCCCTGCGGAGAGATGGTCCTTTGCCTGCTTCCTCCTGTGTAAAAACTGAGCATAAGTATTTATTCAGAACCTCTGCTTTCTCCCTGTGTAGTAGTAGTAGTAAATAGTAAATTGTTTTTTATTCATGCGAATAATGGAATACATTCAATTAAGCAAAGCTCATTTTCAGTGAAATTCCAGGCCAAGTAAAGTGCATGAGTTACACATATTCACAACAGCATAAAAACAAACTAGACAAGATGCATTAATTTAGTAACTAACAGCAACAACATTTAACCCAGCATTTGTGTTTAAAGTGCATTACAGTCGGTACAGTTAAAGACTTTGTTGGACCAAATAGTACACCAGCTATTACATGCTAAAATATTTGTTTTTACATCAGGGTGTCTAAAAGACAGGGGAGTAGTTCCATAAGGAGGCTCCTCTGAAAGGAACAGAGGATCTTCCTATATTTAAGTTACAATTATAAAGAATTCCTGAGGAGTCCTTAGTTCCTTTCTAAGTTCCCTAAACCCAAATAAGCTAGTAATGTAATCCGGAACCTTCTGGGCCCAGACCTTTAGCATGAAGTGAATTAGATGTAAATTCCTTCTTACTGGTAGTTTGACCCAATTTAACTCATTAAATGAAATACATTGATGGGTTCTATAAGGTGCATCCAAAGTAAAACGGGCTAATCTGTGGAACATCAGATCCACTTTGTTTAAAAGCGATCCAGTGGCACCTCCATACAGTAAGTCTCCGTAATCAAGAATTGGCAATAATAATGAATTAACAAAATTGTGTTGGACCGCTCTAAACATGCACCTTTTATATCTATAAAGAGCACCTAACTTTTTATTCATACCACCAATGAGGGAATCTATATGAAAGGCCCAACTTCAATAGGAATCGAGCCAGATACAAAGGTATTTATCTTGGTCAACCTGTTTTATTATTATGTTATCTATGGTAGTAATTGCCAAACTAAGATCGTGTGTATTGTTATGTTTATTTCTAAACAAAATTGATTGTGTTTTGCTTGAATTTAAAGCCAAATGATATTTCTTAAAAAAGTCCTGGACCTCATCAAAGGCTACTTGCAACTTTGGACCAGTTAGGTCCAATGAAGCCCCTTCAACATACAGTGTGGTATGATCTGCGTACAGATGATACCGAACATATGGAGACTAGAAGTTAAGTTCATTTATGTAGCTGTTGAAAAGTTAGAGGCCCCAAAATTGATCCCTAGGGCATTCCACTTCTCAATTCCAGGACTCCAGATTTATATGAGCCCACTTCAACAAACTGATGACGCCCTATCAAATAGGAACAAAACCATTTCGTCACAAGGGGAGACGGACTGATCCCACTGAGTCTGGACAAGAGCACCTGATGGTTCAGGGTGTCAAAAGCCTTTGAAAGATCAATAAAAAGGCACCTACCAGTAACCTCTTGTTCAGAGTCAGCTGGATATCACTTACTACTTTTGTAAGAGCAGTTTGAGTACTATGAAGGGGACCTAAAGCCCAATTGAAAGGGAGACAATTTGTTACTGCCTTCTAAGAACTCCTTTAGTTGGCGTAATAACATTTTTTCAAAATCTTTGAAATCTGCAGCGACAGCAAGATGGGCCAGTAATTGCCTATCTCGCACTTGCTATCAGATATAAATACTGGTCTTACTTTAGCAGTCTTCGCCATTAATATAGACTAGATTAAAAATGTAAGCTAAAGGAAATGCTACACAAGGTGCCATGTACTTCAGGAGCCTGAAATGAATTTTGTCATGTCCCATAGCCTTGGAAATATTTAATTTTAGGAGTTCAGAGTGAACCTCCTTTGGGTTAATATGTACAAACTCAAACCCTCCCAGCCCTCTGACCTTGGGATTAATTCCCAACAAGTCCTGCTCTGTGGAGAGATTTTGGTCCTGGGAAATCTTAGCAGCTGAATCCTGAGAGCCCACCGTAATAAAATAGTATTTAAAGGCATTAACAAGTCTGTCTCCTAGGGATAACAATCATCCATCAACAGCAACCTTGCTTACTGAGGAGTGATTATACCTCCCCAAAAGATCAGAAATAATCCCCCCAAAATTTTCCCAGGTTCGTCTGTGGTTAACATCAAGTTTTGATCTTACAATTCTTATTTAGCTGCTCTCACCTTCTTGGTATACAGGTTTCAGGCTTGCCTGTAAAGGACCCAGTCATGATCCTTCATAGATTTTTTTAGCTTTAGCCCATTTCTTATCCCTGTCTCTAACTTTGTAGAGTTCCAAGGAGAACCAAACATTCCCTTTATGCTTAGTTCTTCTGGATTTTAAAGGGCCGTGCCTCTCACAAACTAGTGAAAATTTGTTTAGAAAATACTCCAAGGCTGAAGAAGCCGTAGGGATTAGATCCAATCTAGTCCAATTAATATTTTCAGCATCTGACATAAATGAGATGTAATCAAACTGTCTAAAACATCTCCAGGTAATCACTGAATTTGGGTCAGACTTAGTAATCTTATTTCTGACAGTGAAGATTACCTGATGGAGGCCGGCCCGGTGGCACTGAGGATTGAGGTGCTGGTCGCCCCACACCTCACGCCACGCCGGTGACCCAGGTTCGGAAGTGAGCCAAGATCGTCGGTGGCCGGGAGGGGGAGGATGTTGAACAGCTGCTGGCTGGCAGCACTCCGCCTCAGGAGGAGGGTTTCAGCTCTCCCGGAGCTTGGCCACCCCCTGGTGGAGGCCAGGGAGACGGTGCCACTCATGAGGAGCTCCGATGTTAGGTCGACAGGGAGAGTGGAAGGGACCCAGTCTGGAGCTGTGGTGCACATGTGCGCATCCACGCGCATGCACCGCATTTCCAGGGTCCCGGGTAGTAGGGAGCTCACTAGAACAATGGAAAACACCCATTGGCTGGGGGATAGATGTCACCTACCCCCACCTCCAGAGCCGGATCCTGCCCACTGTGACCTGGGCTTGGCATCACCTTTGCCCATGGATGCACTGAATGAAAGCACCGAGGAGCAGAAGGCGGCCTCACTTTGGGGGGTGTATTCTGGAGGGATGGCTCCATGCAGCGTGTTGCAGGTGTGCCTAGAACCAAGGTGCAGATGGGAGGACATCAGGCAGGAGGGGATAAGGTAGGATGACCGAAGGGGCCTCAGCCAGCAGTGACCAGAGGGAAATAGAATTAAACAAAAAAAAAAGAAGATTACTTGATGGTCAGAAAAAGATTCCGAAAGTACTCCAGCTCTCTGGCACAACTGGGGAGAATTCGTAAACGTCAGATCCAACATGGTTGATTTCTTAGTATCTCTGTGGTTAATTCTAGTAGGATCCAAGATCAACTGTGTCAGGCACAATTCAATTTGGAGTTAAGTTAAATCATGATTTGAGTCAATATCTAACCAATTAATATTGAAATCTCCGGTGAGGAGCAACTCGTGAGAATATCTATAATCACGTAGGAATTCCTGTACTGCCTGTAAAACCTTAACAGTAACCTTGGGAGGTTTATATATTCTTAATAATAAAATAGGTTTGCTATTGGGCACCTCAATTTCTATGGCCAGTGTTTCTAATCCATTTTTAGTAAAGGGGCACAAAACTTCTGGAGTATTAAATTTACAATCTACATAAATAATAACCCCCCCTCCCTTTTTATTCTTATCTTTCCTGTACAACTGAAAGTCCTCAAAATCAATAGAGGTATTTAAAACTTTCCCATCTAATTATGACTCTGTCAAAACTAAAATCTCAGGTTTGAATTCTTTAGTCCAACCTCTTAAATCATCAAACTTTTTTTTAAGGCTCCCAATATTAGAATGAACAGTAGTCATGCAGCCCTGCTTTAACTTTAGGACTTGTGAGTCAAAGTCAGGTAGACAGCTTGAGCCCAAAGTCCCAGAAACAGAATTAGACATATTAGGGGGACCAGGGTTTGGGTGAACAGCTCCACAAACCAATAAACAGAAGAATGAAGATAATAAAATACCTCTACTATTTAAACTTCATGATCTAAAGTACTTCAGAAATAAACTTTTAAATACATTAAATCTTACTGCAAAGTAGAACTGATTTACAATTCTAATAGGAAACACTTTGTGAAAGGCATTAAAACATCCTTTTGGCAGAAGAGATCCTAACTGTCTGGCTAAATACATCATCATTTCAGACAGTAACTAAACAGACTTTTCGGTCAAATGACAACCCAATATGTATTTGTGCTGTAAAATAAGAATTACATCCAAATAAGGATAAAATCACTAAAATAGCACCTACAGCCATTTTGAATGTAATCAATTTAAAACTTTAAATAGCAAATCACTACTTAACTCGTAAGCCACAGTCTGCCCGGGTATTGAGCAATCAGACAACAGGTAGCATGAGTACACTCACCAAGATATGAAATGCTACAGCACCCGGGTCAAGACTGAGGGTTAGCAAGTAGTTCAAAGTAAATTTTCTCTTAGGAGTGGCGCAGCCACTCAGGCTTGTGCCTGTGGGTTGACGCGGGCTTTTAAAGTATACAGCCCGGCCCCTGCTCTGTCGTGAGTAGCGGAATGACCGGCTCGCCTCCGAGCCCCCTCCAATCACTAAACACAGAACCCAACAAGCAAGAGTGCAGTCCTCAGAAGCCGCTGTGCAGGTTAACAACTGTAGCACAGTTCACTTCAGTGCTTTTCAGCTTGTGCAGTGTAAAATAGATGAAAATCAGCATAAGCTGCCTGCTGTTCCGTTGGACAATAATCAGTACTTCAGCTCAGTTCCTCCGGTGGTCGTACAACAGTCAGAGTAGGCAGATGGATTACAGCCCAGTATGCCTGGAACAGTCTTCCAGTGGAAATTGTGGAGGTGAAAACAGTGATGGGGGTTCAAAAAAGCTTAGGATAAGCACAAGGGAGTCATAAGGGGTAGGGTAAGGGGATGGCAGAGAAAGTGCTATAGACCTGGAGGGAGCTGCAGTGTAAGCAGTGCAACAAAAAGGGCAGACTGGATGGGCCATGCGACCCTTATCTGCTGTCAGCTTCTATGTTTCTCTGTAACTGGCTGGGTTTACCATAATTCACTGCCGAGGAAGGAAAGCGTGGGGGGCACGTGGGGAGTATCAGTTCTTTTAGTGCATGGTGGTGCAAGGGGGTCCCAGAGTGGAGTTTAGGATTCTCTTGGTCTACTGTCCACCTGGGTGGGACCAGAGATTCCTGCAGGAGATGTAGGCCTTTGTCGCCAAGAGGGTGTTGGGGTCGCTGAGATGGTTTGTTCTTGGTGACTTCAACACCTGGGTGGACAATGAGACGTCATCTGAGGCCAGAGACTTCCTTTCAGATATGGAGGCTCTGGGCCTCACCCTGGTGACCACAGCCGGGGCCCATCACTCTGGCCACGCGCGCGACCTGGTGTTCTCCCTGGGGCTCGAAACTGATACCACTGAGACTGAACCGGTCGCCTGGTCGGATCATTGAAAGGTTTACAGCCAGAGAGACTGATGGCGGAACTGAACATTTTGTCTGTGCTTGAGACTTGCACCGATGGTCCGAGGAATGCTATGATAGCTTATAACAGGGCTGTCGTCAGGGCCCTGGACCATCTGGTGCTGACCCATGCACGCCCCCCTGGTCTCACGGCTTAGCTCGCTATGGTTTGATGGTGAGCTGAGAACGTTGAAAACCAGGGGGTGGAGGTTGGAGAGGCGTTGGAGGAAGACCAGGTCTCCGGAGGACAGGCTAGTTCTGATTACTCATTATGATGAGTATCAGAATGCAGTCATCCAAAAAAGGCAGCTTTTATGTCTAGGATGATTGCAGCTGGGAAGAACCGACTGGCTCAGCTCTTTCGGGTTGTAGACAGGCTATTACATCCAGCCCGTATGGAACCTGTCAGGGCTTTTTCATCTCTCAACTGTGAGGAGTTTGCTCGGTTCTTCTTGGACAGAGTGTCAATCCATGAGAGCTGGGATTTCTCCAAGCAGAATATCATTCTCCAACAGTGGAGGCCTTCGGGTGGGCAGACGCACTCGGCAACCTTGGGAAGAGTTCCGGCCGGTGTCAACAGTGGAGGTCTGTGGGGTGATCTCTGGGCTTATACCAACATTCTGCAACCTTGACCCGTGCCCAACGTGGCTACTGTTTGGCTGTGTTGAGGTCTAGGGCCCAGTTTTTGCTGAGATTGTCAGGAGTTCTTTGTCGGCGGGGGTATTTCCAGAGTCTTTTAAACAGGCTGTGGTTAAGCCCCTACTGAAAAAAACATCTTTGGATCCGTCTTGGCAAATTACCGGCTAATCTCGAACCTCTTCTTTCTGGGGAAGGTTCTTGAGGAGGTGGTCTCAGAACAGCTCAAGGGTCACTTCATGGACTTTCAAATTATGATCTGTTTCAGTCCGGATTTAAGGCCTTGTACAGCATGGAGACTGCACTGGTCAGGGTGCTGAATGACCTGCTCAAGGCAAGGGATAGAGGAGAGAGAACAATTCTCGTTCTCCTCAGCATTTGACACTGTGGACCATGGGATCTTGTTGGACAGGCTGAGGGAGTATGTAGGACTCACCGGCAAGGTCATCAAATGGTTTGAGTCCTTCCTCCAAGGCAGATCTCAGAGGGTGATACTGGGGAATTATTCCTCAGACCCAGTGAACCTGCCCTGTGGAGTTCCCCAAGGTTCTGTCCTCTCCACTATGTTGTTTGCAGTGTACATGCTGCCCCTGGGCGAGGTTATAAGGGGGTATGAGCTGTTTTCATTGCTATACTGATGATACTCAGCTCTACCTGTCCTTTGCACCCGGAAGATCTGACACAGTCGACATGCTGAGTGAGTGCTTGGCAGAGGTCTGGGCCTGGATGTCATCGAACTGGCTGGGACTAAACCTGGAGAAGACTGAGGTGCTGGTGGTTGAGCTGTGCCGAAGGGGTGGAATAGGGGCCTCTGGGGATTGGTTGGGGCTTTTTATTGGTCTGACCAACTGGAGGCCTCCCTAAAGGTGAAGAATTTGGACATTGTTATGGACAATGAGCTGATGCTTGATGCAGAGGTATCTACTGTTGTCCGGACCAGATTTTACCATCTCTGGAACATCGCCCAAATTAAGTTCCTGATCCCTCCCGATGACCTGGCCATGCTGGTACTTGCTTTCATCACATCGAGGCTTGACTACTGTAACACACTCTACCTTGCGGTAAGAGGTGGTGCAATGCGGCACCTGCAGCTTCTGGAGAATGCAGCGGCCCGGTTGTTGACTGGACACTTGAGGTTCAGTCACATTACACCAGTGCTGCGCGAACTGCATTGGCTGCCAGTGTGCTGGCGCATCACCTGTAAAGTAGGTCTTCTGACCTACAAGTCCCTACACGGGTTGGGTCTGGGCAGTGCCAGTGGCTCAGCAGGTAGCACACTCTCCTCTGAGGCAGGGAGATCAGAAGGCTCTGGGTTCTATCCCCACACCAGGCACTTGGGTTAAATCCCAGTACTGACACTGTAGTACAGCATGAGGGGGCTGCTGCACTCCTGAGGTGCCGTCTTTCAGATGAGACGTTAAATGGAGGTTCCATCTGCCTGTTCTGATGGTAGTTCAGGTGGACGTTAAGGATCCCATGGCACTTCTCGAAAAGAGGAGGGGAATTTTCCCAGTGCAATGGCCAGATTTCCCCCCATTCACTAAAAATACCACCAACAGCTTAACCTGGTTCAAGATCAGTTGGCATTCATCTGTAGCCCCTTCCCCCAGGTCGTGCCTGAAAATAGGCAGAATTTGCCTAGTGCACTTACCCGGTCAACAGAAACTAAATAAATACCTGAAGGAGCTTCTGCAACCGTACACCCTGTCTCGCTCTCTCAGATCAGCTGGAGAGGCCCTCCTGGAGGTCCCCAGGGCTAGGCTAAAATCTTCCGGGGACTGAGCATTTTGAAATAGCAGCCCTGGTCCTTTGGAACACTCTGCTGGGGTACCTCTGGGAGGCGCCATCCATGGTGTTGTTTAAAAAAACACCTCAAGACCTTCCTGTTTGAGCAGGCCTTCGGGACCTGAGGGATTTGCAGACAGCTCGGTATTCACTCGTTTTTTTAGCTATTAATGGATCAATGTAAAATTTCGTTTATATATTGTACGTTGACTGCTTTCCTTATTGCTGTGTTTGTATATTTTTATAACCTGTTGTAAGGGCTTCCTGAGCCCTCGGGGAAGGGCGCCCAATATAAATGAACTCTACTACTACTATTACTACTTACTGCATACTTATCTGTTTGTCTTAAACTAGTCCATCACCCTTACCATCTATAATTTATTTAAAAAAAATTGTTAAATTATATGCTTATTTCAGGTAATAGATTTGCACCTGAATTATGTAACTCACTCCGGAGGCATTTGCACCCCGTAACATGAAAAACAACAGCTTAAACTAAGTGTTCCCCAAACCAGAAGGCTGAATATACCAGACAACCTGTTTCTGGGATGGGAAGAAGCTAAAGCCTTGGGTCAGTGGTTTGTTGCTGACTCTTAGGTTTCATAAAGTCCTGCTGTGCAAGCATGTGTTTCTGGGCTTCCTCATTTTTGTATATAAGAATCATCTTTGAGGATATCTCTTTCATCAGGTCACACCTTTGGAACTATACCTGCATAAGTGCTAGGACCACACAAAAACTTTTACAAGCCAGGGGCAGCCTAAGATGACGTCATGCGTCAGAATCTGCATAAATGTGGGAGGCCCACCTCTTCTCTGTTCTTTTTCCACCACTGATCATACACATTAGACCTACACATGAACACATCGACTGTTAGTCGCCATTGTTATTTTTCTTATTAGTTAAGAATCACATTTTAGTGATTTTCGGGTCTTCTGTATGCCGTCGAAGGAGCCTGTAAAATTATGTCGTATTGCAAGTGCAGAGAGAAGATCTATAAGGATGATACACACAAAGTGTGTATCTGCCATTTGGGCCTCACTCTCACAACGTTCAAATGTGTGAGATCTGTCGTGGCTTCAATTCAGATACCAGGCGATGCAGAAAAGGGGCACTGGAAACTTTTTTATTAAGGAAAACTTTGGCAGCAATGGAAAAAACAGATGTAGAGGAAATCCGTGTCGCCTGCCCCATCGACCAAATCCCAGTTGTTGAAATCTAAGGAAAAAGAATAATGACAAACATTTCCTTACAGTCGTCATCGGGCAACCACTAAGCATAAACACCAGGACAAGGTCAAAGACATGGCCTATCCAATGTGTTATATGTTGCCACGGCAACCAGCAGGTGTGTCTTGACCTTGCCATCGTCCGCTATGGCGACAGTGACCACAGCACCACCTGTCGACCAGACACCATGATCAGGGCTTGGCTTATGCACTGCTGAACCTATAATGGGCAGTATGACACAGTCATCATCTGATCTCCACCCACCGTTGACCATTACAGTCATATGGGCATCGTCAAAGCACAAACAGTGCTGGTATTATTCTCAAAAATGATACAGTGACTATGGGGGGGGGGAGAGATATGATAGAGACTTTCAAGTACCTTAAGGGTATAAATAAGATAGAAGAGGGAAGCATTTTTCAGAAAAAAAGATGCTCAAGAACAAGGGGACATGCTATGAAGCTGGAGGGAGGTAGACTCAGGGGAAACGTGAGAAAGTATTCTTTACAGAAAATGTAGTGGATGCATGGAACAGCCTCCTGGCGGAGGTGGTTGGAGCAAAAATGGTAACGGAATTCAAAAATGCATGGGACAGGCAAAAAGGAACCTTAGTGGTTAGGGAAAGGGGGGGTTAAAGCTGTAGATCAAGTAGGGTCTACAATAGACAAAGGGGCAGAGTAGGTGAGCCAAGTGATCCTTATCTGCCGACAGTTTCTATGTGTTCAGTATGGTGAAGAGCCACCAGTAAACTCGTGCATGCACTAGTACTTCATATTTTTATGCAATTGTCGATAAAGGTTTATATTAAAATAATCTTGGCCTCCGATTGTGACAAAACTGGAAAACGAGTGTCCTGAAATGTTGAAAATTGTCTTTGAAAACTAGTCGTGACTCCAGGCTTGCGAATCTACTTCGATACTGATGTGCACGACCGGAGTCATGGCTCTAGTTTTCAAAGCCATTATTCAACATTTCAGGATGCTCGTTTTCCAGTTTTACTAACTTTGCCACATTCAGGGGCCTGGATTCTTTTAATACAGTATATACCTTTATCTTCATTTGCACAATAAATTAAATTGAACACAGGAATGTGCATCTCAGTCAGGAGCCAAGAAAAAGGGTGGTCCACTCGAATTAGTATTTTTTGTGATATTTTACGAAAAACTGCTTCATGTGAAAATCTGGTGCACAGTATAATGTATTTGAAAAGACTGAAGGCTACAGGCACCATAAAAGGGTAGATGCTTAAAAAAAAAAAAAAACTGAAAACGCTGACAGTGTCCCTTTAAGGTCGTCCAAATCCCTTTTCCCCCATGCAAGGCAGGGGTAATGGTAGGAGTTAGTTTTGTCCACCAGCCGCTACAGCTGGTAGGCAGACCTACAGGCATCTAAGTAGAAGAAAAGGCACTGCAACCCTCCCAGTCACCCTTCTCCCTGATGCCCATTCCAAAGCGCCTAGAGAAGGTTGAGATGGTGGCTTTGCCCCCACCAGATCAGCATGACTTGCAGAACTACACTTCCCAACCACCATTGCCCCGAGGGGTGGTTGTAGGGGGTCATCTCTCCCTTCTTCTGAGCCAATGGAGGGAGATTGCTGCAGATGAATGGGTTGTGGACATCACTGCAAAAGGTCATGCTCTGGAACTTTTGGATACCCCTCCATATCATCCAACACAGACCTCAGCTTATTCCCCGGGACACCTGTCCCTGTTGAAAGAAGAGGTGCAGACCTTACTATAGAAATGGGCTATAGAACCAGTCCCTGTCAGGCAAAGGAATGGAGGCTTCTGTTTCAGATACTTCCTAGTCCCCAAGTAGACATGAGATCTGAGGCCTTTTCCAGATCTGAGAGCCCTTGACTTGTACATAGAATACAAGAATTTTCATATGGCCCCTCTACAGACTCTTGCTTCCCCTGTTGCAAATGGGACTGGATATGTTCTGTAGAAATGAAGGATGCCTATCTTCATGTAAAAATCAGACAGAATCACAGAAAATGTATGAGATTCATGTTGTATGGGGAACATTATCAGTTCAGAGTGTTGCCCTTTGGCTTGTCTTCTGCGCCAAGGGTGTTTACCAGATGCTTGGCAGTGGTAGCAGCAGCCCTCTGCAGGGAAGGCCTGTATGTGTTTGCTTACCTGAACAATTGGCTATTGAAAGCCCACTCCAGGGAACATCTCCTTTCACCTTAGGTTGTATCAGGAAGATGTTTGACCTGGGTGTGACAGTCAGTCTGCCAAAGTCACTACTGAGGGAGTGGCGCTAATGAGCAGCTAAGAGACTGGTAGCACTACACCGGGGCTCCGCACTATTAAACTTATAAAAGTGCTTAAAAATTACTTTTTCGGTAGTCCTATAAAAAATACTAACTGCTCACCCACTGAAGAGGTGGATGAGTACATTACTTCTGGAAAATCGGCCCAACAAACAGGCAAAGATGCTAAAAAAAAAAAAAAAAAAATGCCGAACCAGGAGAGCACTGCAGCAGAAGGACAAGGCCTGATTGCTGTATCGACTGCGGAGGTTACAGCGATCAGCCGGGCGGTGTCAGAGCAGATCCTGGCCGACTTCAAGCCAAGGTGGGACAGTCTGGAACACACGCTAAAGGGGGTAGATCAGGAGATCAAGCACCACACCCAACAAATCAGTGAGGTGGAGCCCAGATGGACAACTTAAGGAAGCGAGGGCTGGAATTTTTCATGGTATACCCAGCGACCGTTAAAGTAAAGGTGGAAGGAGCTACATTTTCCTTCTGGGAATCTGAGAAGCTACAAGGGTTCATTGATGAAAGGGATCGGGAAAAATAAAAAAACCTGAACTGTAGAATAGTGAAATTTCCGCTTGCGACGCTGGCGACCCGGGTTCGGGAACGGACCTTGGCCGCCGGAGGACTGGCTGGTTAAAGGATTGATGTCCCACGGCGGCTCTCCTTCCCTAGGGGAGGGCAGGGCTGCAGCCGGCGACGAAATGGCACCCTAGCGGAGGCTGGTGCACGCCCACGCCGAGCACAGCAGAGCTCAGGATGGGGCGGACGCTGGACGCCATTGCACGCCCCATCCTGCTTAAAGGTGGGAGGGAACAAAAATCCCACGCCTTGCGCTCGTGACGCTAGCCCCTGAAGCCCCGATTGACCACCGGAGCCATTCCCCCAACCAGTCACAGTCCCATGGGTCCGAGCATCTGGGGCCTGACTCATGGCCCCACTCTCTGGGGGGTAAGCCAGGGATGACCAGGGAGACGGGCGATATCCGGTGGTTGGGGCTCCAGGGGTCCGTGACCAGAGTCGATGGTCGACGAGAGGCATGGAAGCCAAAATAGAAAGAAAAAAAAAAAAAAAAAGAATAGTGAAATTTTAAATGAACCACTATCTCCTGGGAGGGGGCGTTATACAGAGTAAGTGAAAAGTTGTAAATACTGGGACTTTGCTTGGGCCCCTCCATTCTTCTTACCCCCTTCTTAGAGACATACATATTTTGGATGCTGGCTTGAATAATATTAAAACGGAAACTTGGCGCAAACCTTGGATTCATAGCAGAGTGGATGCATGGGCTTGGCTACTTAAGCGCTTGGCTAGAAATATGTGATTTTTACATTTGGCATAAGGATGGCCCCCCTGAGTGTGGACTAGTGACAGAACTGGATCCCTGTTTTTGGGAATATTGCACTGGGAGATGGCGATTCCAAGGCTAGAGCTGGATTTTATGCATGGCAAATAAAGCCCGCAAAATTGTTTAGCCTACATGACTGATTTATGCCAGTAGCGAGTAAATTATGCCATGATGTCCATGCGGGTGGGAGGTGCTGAGCACATTAACTTCTCCCCACAAATGTAGACAGACGCCATAGAGTATGGGCATATAAGAGCAGTACTAGCACCCAGAACAATGAATGTTATGGGGGGTACTTTTTCAGAGGGTTTGAACCTCTCGTAAAATTGGGGGCAACAAAGGGAGCTGAAGCAAAGGGTCGGCTGATATATTTGAAAGGAATTATTGATACCAGAGATCTATATGAGTAACAAGGGAAATGAGAGATGAATTAGACAAGAGGGATGTGGGAAGATTACTCGTGGGAAGGCACAGATAAGGTGCTATGAGAATTACCGAAATTAAAATTAAATGGCGATAAGCACATAAAAGTAGTACGCCTTGGCTAGGGAATACTACTAGTGTGAAGCAGGAGTGAGGCATAGAGGGGAATTCAGTCATAATTACTGAAATGTCATGTTGGTATGTTAGATTTGGCTTTTGAAAAGTACATACAACACATAAAACAATGTATGGGACTAAGATAAAGTTGGGAAGTGGGAAGGCTGGGGACAGGGGTGTTTGTTTACTGTTTTTACTTGTTTAATATTCTTAAGTTTGGTCTGTGTTCTGTACTTTAAGACATCTAATAGTAGTGTCTAAACTATGGAGGGCACAAAAGGGGGTCTTGAGATGGTGAAATGGCTAAGATGGTAAAAAACTGCTCCTCAATGTGCAAAATCATATCCTGGAATGTAAAAGGATTCACCTCTCCTGCCAAGCGCGTAAAGGTTCTGGTTGTACTAAAACAAAAAGGTACAGTAGTGGCTTTACTGCAGGAGACGCATTTGTCCCTCAGGGAGCACAAAAAACTGGTGGGGGGCTGGGTTGGAGCCTGCCACGCAGCAGCTTATAACTCTCACAATTTATTTATTTATTTACTTATTTATTTAAATGTTAGTAACCGGGTAGGCCCACTGAGGCCAGTAATAGTCACTTTTTCAGGAGCGACCCGGGATTAATTACACATAGTACAACAGGATATAACTTTTACATTAGATTCATCAGCATACAGTTAATTACAGTTCATGAGAGGAGGCAAACATTTTGATGGACAGACTACATAAAGGGGGCTATTATTAGTTCTTGTCGTACACATTAGGTAAAGTCATCAATCATACTCTGAAATCGTGCAAACAACAGGAATCTAAGGTGAAATTCAACGAGTACAAGTGCATTGGTTTAATTCCAGCAAGTGTGTTTTAAGTCAGTTTTTGAAGCCCCCAAGTGATTCACGTTCTTCGAGTTTAGGTGGAAGCATGTTCCATAAGGGAGGAATGAGGGATGAGAAAGCCCTGGACCCTTGAGAGGACTGCGTCCGGGGAACCTTGAGAAGCTGTCTGTTTGAGGACCTTAATGTCCTGGTATTTATTTTAGGTTGAAGTAACTCTGCCAGACTAGGTGGAGCAGTAGTCAGTCTAAGTTTATAGGCTAGGCATAAAGATGGATAATGTAGTCTACCTTCCAGGGTGGGCCAATTTAGGACTTGCAGGACCTGACAGTGGTGGTCTCTTTGGGGTGCCTCTACGGCAAATTTGCTGATCCTGTTGTACAGGGTCCTAAGTTTGCTCATCTCAGTGCTTTTAACAGAGAGGAGCACAGGGGAGCTGTAGAGTAGTTTGGGTAGTAGGGTACCAAGGGCAATCTTGGCACGTGACCCCAGGGTAAGGTAGGGGCTGAGTCGGTACAGGAGACCAATCCTTTGGTTCAGTGTTTTAGATAGTTGATCTGTGTGGGCCTTGAAGTTGAGTTCCTGGTCTATGGTGAGACCTAGGTATGTTAGTGAATCAGCTACCACCACCTTTTCCCCGGACAATAGAGAGAGTTTTAGTGTATTTGATCTATTAGGTCCAAGGTTTTTAGGCCTGAACAGCATCCCTTTGGTTTTTTTGCTGTTCAGTAGAAGTTTATTTCTGGACAGCCATTCTTCCAGGAACTTTAGGTCTTTGGGTATCATTCTGCTGAATTCGTCAGGATCCTCCATTGACCTGTAGATAACAATGTCATCTGCATGGAGGATGACCTCTGTGTCTTTGCAGAAGGTTGGCAGATTATTAATAAATAGGGAGAATAGCAGTGGTCCCAGGATAGATCCCTGAGGGACACCATCTCTTATTTCGATCTTGTCAGATATGGCACCCTGCCATTTAACTAATTGGGACCTATCCAGGAGATAATCATTAAACCATTGTACTGCTAGAGAATCAAGACCGATCTGTGTCAGTTTGGCCAGGAGTAGTTGGCGATTTACCAGATCGAATGCTTTGGTGAGATCAATAAAAATTGCACCGGTGAGCAGTCCTTTATCAAGGGCAGAGAATATATCAGTGGTAAGGTTAAGCAGGGCAGTGTCTGAACAATGGTTCTTCCTGAAGCCGTGTTGGGCCGCGGAGAAGATATTATATGTCTCCAGATAATCCATGACCTGGGAATACACCACTCTCTCCAGCACTTTACTTAGTGTCGAGAGTAAGGATATTGGGTGGTAGTTTTCCACTGACTCTCTAGCACCACCTTTGTGGAGAGGGGTAACCAGGGCCACTTTTCAGAGGGAGGGGACTTTTCCCTCAATGAGCGATTGGTTGATTAGCCACGAGATTGGGGTTGCAATAACTGGGGCCACAATATTGATTAGTTTGGGTTCCAACCCATCATAGCCTGGCGTTCCATGGGTTTTAATGCCCTGTAATAGCTTCTGGACTTCTAAACTGGAAACTAATTTAAAGCAGAAGTCTGGAATGTTGTGACAGCTTTTATTGGGAACTTGTGGTGTGGTCGGGCCAGGGCAGCGGGTCTTGAAGGTATCTAGTTCAGTAAAGAACTTGTTGAACGCTTTGGCCGACTGTTGAGTATTGGGTACCATTTGCTATAATGTCCCCCCCCTTCGGGTTTATTGTTCCCCTTGATAAGGGCATTAATTTGAGACCAGAATTTTTTAGAGTTTGATAGATTCTTTTCTTGGATATGTCTGAGGTTTTTCCTTTTGCCTTTTTTTAACTCTGCTTTACATCTATTCCTGAGTTCCCTATACTTCTGCCAGTCGGTGATTTGATCTGAGGATTTATATGTACTGCAAGCCCTGTCTCTGTATCTCATAAGTTTCATCAGGTCTCGTGTGAGCCACCTGGCTTCTTGTCCTTTGACTCTGATCTTTTTTCTTGGGGCATGTTTGTTAGCGGCAGACAAGAAGTTATTGTTGGAAAAACTCTATAGCGGTGTCCAGGTTAGGTGCTAGTTTTATTTGCTGCCAGGTGACATCAGTAAGGGTTTTGAGAAAGGAACTAGGATCAAAATTAGAGTAATCTCTGGTCCAGAAAATATGGGGTGGAGGGATAGGGAAGCCATTCTTCCATATCCCAAACGTGGGGGAGTGATCACTCAGGGAGTCAGCAAAGGTGCTGACCAATTTGAATCTGTCTGGGTTTGTGGCCAGGATCCAGTCCAGAGTGGTATGTTTGCCAGTTTTTGTATTTAGTCTGGTTGGTTCCTGAATTAGTTTGGTGAGTTGCACATCTTGTAGTGAGCTTTTTATTACATCCCTGGTGTGGGTCCCCCAGTGAATATTGAAATCCCCCAGAATTACCTTTTCAGCCCTGGGTAGGGTGGAGAGGGCGTTTAATAGAGATTTCAGTGATTCAGTGGCCGATTTGGGAGGGTTGTAAACTGTCCCAACTAGTAGTGGTTTGGTACCTCCTAGTAGTAATTTTATAAATAGGGCTTTGCAGTCTGAGTGGGTAGGGACTATTATCGGAATAGGTGTGGCATTGAGGATGGATTTTACACAGATCACGACCCCTCCATCTTTCTTTTTTGGTCTATCTTTTCTAAAGGACCGATATCCAAGTAGACCAATTTCATGGTCGTTTATGTGGGGTTTAAGCCACATCTTTGTAATAGCAATGACATCTGGTGCATAGAGTCTCACTCAGGCCTGCAGCTCATGTATTTTGGGCTTAAGACTATTGATATTTATATGCGTCAGCTTTAGCCCTTTATGGCTATTCCATGCATGAGTATTAGAGGTGGTAACCTGGATATTGGCTACTGCTGGGCCAGGGTTTTCCTCGTCTCCAGCTAGCAGTAATTTTAGCAAGTGGAACAAGCTGGGAAGAGCTTGGGGCATTTTCTGCAGTGTAGGACATTGATATATGCTGTGAGTTTTTACAGGTTACCATGTCTCCGAAGACCTTGAAGATATATTGAGGGGAGGCAGAGTGAATCCAAGGGAGTTATCAAAGTCCTCCTTGAGCGACACCATTCTCCATCTTGCCCAAGGTTTTGGCTTATCTGATTAAATACTGGATCAGAGCCAAGGACTATCAGGATATATAGAGCCATAAATATTATTCCCTGCTTCATTTTGTGACTAATGAGTTCAGCTTTGTTTTTGCTGACTTAAATAAGTACACTCTAAGGAGTTCTCTGAAACGGACTGCTGATCTGCATGCACTAATCTGGAATATTTATATGGGGGTTAGAATCAATCAGGAACGGTCCTTTATTTTCCCCGAAGTGTGCTCTGGCAATAGATTAAAAGTGTCTTCTCTTAACTAGTGTGCTTTAATGTGTTTTAGCTTTGCAGTCAGCTAGGGACTAGGATTCCTGTGCAGGTGTGACAGGGGGACCTCTGGTGGCAAAGGGAGATAACCTGCTAATGGGAAAGTTGGCTGTTTAAAAAAAAAAAAAAAAAAAAAAAACAACACGTGATCAGCCAGCCCTATAAATCTGACAGCTCACCAAGGGTAGTGGTGGGGGCGGTGGGGAGCTGCTGCAAAGCGGCAGCGGGTTTATACCACTGGGACAGAGCAAAAACGCCCACCTTCCTCGTACCTTTGCAGGGGGGACAACCTCTCACACAGCTCGGGGAGGGCTTTGGTGCAGCCCTCACGACCCTCAGACCTGCAGCTATGGAGAGAGGAGAGGACAGAAATTAGATTAAATAGGGACCGGTATGTAAGGGGGAGGTACTGGGGGAGGGAGAGCTACCGAGTTGGATGCCGTTCAGCCTGCAAGACAGTCTGCAATTCACTTGGGGTTCACAAAATCAGTACAGTTACAGAATCACTCGGGTTTCTCTAACTTAATGCAGATGTGCTATTTTTTACAACAAGACAATCTGGAATTCACAAGAAAGTAGTAGCTATCCTTGTGAGCAAACATTTTCCATTTACAGCATTGAGGGTAGTGAAAGACCCGGTGGAGGGCAGATATATATTTGTAGCGGGAGAGCTAGTTGGTCAACAGATTACATTTAGGAACATCTATGCACCGGCGGTATTTGACAAGACTTTCTATCAGAAACTCCTAGACATACTTGTAAGGGAGCAGTTCCCAAACCTAGTTCTTGGCGGAGACTTCAACTCCGTGGCGGACCCCAACCTAGACTACAGGGGAGATAGAAATAGAGCGATTAGGGCGGTTCAGCAGTGGCAATTGGGGCTGTCAGAACTGGGTTTTATTTATTTATTTGTATTGCAATCAGTTTACAACCTTTGAGCCAGAGGCTCATTTCCAAAGGTACCTCATCAATAGAAGGGAAGATAATACAGATACAAAGACATCCTGTAAGCGAGCATAAGCATAAAGAGACAAGCATAACTGGATCAAGGATACAGTATACATTAGTAGTATTATAAAGTGCAGGTACAGGTACAATAGATAACAGGGTAGAATACAGGGTTTAGCAGCATAAAGGTATGACATTTGCAAGGTGAAACAGTCAAACAGGTTACACGGTATTAGATTACAGAGAACTTTAGGCATGTGAACAGGGACAGTACAGCTGGAAGTTTGATTCGGTAACAGTGTTGCATACTAGTAGGACAACATAGCAAGCAGTATCATAAAATGCCATACATGGTTCTTGACAGTAGCGAGACAGTAGGCAGCGGGATATGGCAGTAATGTAGGTGGTAGAAATAAGGAGGTGAGGAGGCAGTTGCAGTCCGGTGGGCAATGTCAGGACAAAGGGTGTTTGTGCATCCGTTATGCACAGGTGCAGCAACGCTTGTTGAACAACCTCGCTTTTGAGGGCTTTTTTTGAATTTGGAGATGGTGGGATTTCAGTGATAGCGAGGAAGTGCGTTGTACCAAGAAGGGCTCTATGGCGGAGAGACCTCTGTCCAAGTGAGGTCCTAGCTCGAGGAACCAGGAAGGTGGCCTGCAGGAGGTCCGAGTGCTGACTAGGGGCTGGGCTAGGAGGAGGGAGGATGTCAGCCCGGGAGGAGAAAGTCCTAGCAGGGTTTTTTTAGATATAAGGCAAGTTTGGTATTGCAACCGTTCGTCAAGGTTTAGCATTGTAGCCAAGTCATAAAGTTGGCAAGCGTGTGTGAGCCTAGGGGCCCCAGTGATAAGCCTACATGCCTTATTTAGGATGAGGCAGATTTTGTTGAGGGCAGTCGTGTTGGCAGCACTGTAGACAGGTAGCCCATAGTCAACTAGGGATAGTATGGAGGATGTAACTGCAAGCCGGAGGGCATTGGGGGGGAGACAGTTTTTATAGCGGTACAAGATACCAAGTCGTATATTGGTTGCAGAAGCGAGTGCTTCGATGTGGGTATGGTAGGTGAGGGCTGAGTCAAACGAGACCCCTAGGTACTTATATGAGTGGACTTGCTCCAGTTGCTGTTTGGAGCTGGAGAGGATAATGGAGAGGGAGTTGTAAGCTTTGTTTTGAGGGTGGGCAAAGAGCATGGATTTAGATTTTTAAGATTTAGGACCAATCTATGCTCTTTAAACCAGGTTTCAGCGTCATTATAGGCACATTGTGAAACCTGGAGGAAGAGGGTTACGGTCGGTGGCAAAGATGACGGCATCATCTCGTCAGAGCAGAATGTTCCCAGGGCAAGCACTGGGCAGGGTGTTAAGGTATAGCGAGAAGAAGAGGGTCCCAGGATGAGCCCTGTGGAACCCCGAGAGGATCGGTCGGGATCGGAAAGTGTCCCACCAATTTTGACACGTTGGGAGCGGGCGGATAGGTAGCTGGAGCACCAAGCAAGTGGTCCAGTGGCAAAACCAGCGTGACAGAGGGCTTCCAGCAGTAGGGGGTGGGAGACTGTGTCGAAGGCCTTTGATAGGTCGAGGAACACGGGCCCTCGCCAGGGAGCCAGCGTCCAAGGAGGAGTGAAGGAAGGATGCAAATTCAATAAGAGCTGTGCTAGTACTGTGTCCTGCACGGAATCCATGTTGTTCAGGGCAACGGATGTTGTATTTGGTCAGGTATTCAGTGATTTGTGTGGCAACTAGTTTTTCCAGAGCCTTGGAAAGGGGTGGGAGAATGGAGATCGGTCGGTAGTTCCTCTGCTAGGACCTGTCGCCCTTTATGGATTGGAGTAACAGTTGCAGTTTTCCATGAGGTGGGGATTGTCCCAGACAGAGGGATTTGTTGGAGAAGGCTAAGAGTGGGGTGAGGACCTGATCAAGAACCAGCCGAGAATTCTGTGGTCCAGGTTGGTCACCGGGACTGTTGCCTTTAGTGCACGGGTCAGGTGCAGTCTGGCTTCCTGGGTAGTTACCCCACGTAGGTAGAAGCAAGGGCGATGGAGGGCAGGGGCAGGTTGGGAGGAGGTTGGTCAAAGAAGTTACAGGGAGGATAGGGCTAAGGTCTGTAAAGGTGTGGTGTTGAGGAGGTTTGCAATGTCAGCGGGGTCTGTGACGGTGTGGTGGTGTTGGTGGTAATCTGGGGAAGGGGAGGGGCAGGTGTTCCCATTCAGTTGTTTGACCTTGTCCCAGAAAGTACAGGAGCACCCCAGGAGGTGGTGAGGTGGCCTGATAGTGGTCGGCCTTGGCTTTCCTGATAGCCCATGTGCACTTATTTCGGCAGCATTGTAGGCCTGTCTGCCGGCTGGCGCTTAGTTTTGTGGCATGGTGCCAGAGATTATCCCTGTGCCTCAGCAGCTAGGGGAGAGGGCAGGGGTAATCCAGGGCAGGTTATGTCTTTGAGCCGGACGCTGAGAGGGGAGCAAAGAGGTCACAGGCTTTATTAAAGGTAAGGGTAAAGAAGGCAAGGGTGGTATCAATATCAGCGATGGAGAATGGGGACCAGTCTTGCTGTTCAAGGTATTGTTTAAGGTTTTTTGGCCACCCGGTCTGAAACGCCGGCGGGTGCGCCTGCAGTGGTGGGTCGGGGTGGGGTGGCCATCCAGCCGGAACAGCACAGGGGAATGGTCACTGAGTGAATCAGGGAGGACTTGGATGTCCAGGATTTTTGGGGGCGTTAGTGATGATGACATCTAGGAGGGTGCTGGTACCTCTCTTAGGATTCACACGCGTGTGGGTTGGGAGACTAGTTGGGCTAGATCCAGGCGGAAGGAGTCCCGAGTGGTGAGGAGGAGGGGCACAGCCAGTTCACACTAAGGTCCCCAACAATAATTTGATCAGCACTGTGAGGAGGGTGGCAAGATAGTCAGTTAAAGATAATAGTGTTGGGTTTTGTTCCTGGGAGGTATATAGGCAGTGGTGAGATAAAGGGGTGACCTGACGGGGTCCGGGGTAAGCTTAATGGTGAGGGCCTGAGTCCCACTAACAAGGTCCGGTGCAGGGAGGGCAAGACCAGTGAGAGAGTTCCTGGTGTAGATAGCACAGCCTCCCCCACATTTGGTTACACGATCCTCACGATATAGGGTGTAGCCAGGGAGGGTGACAAAGGTGTCGGGGGTGGAATTAGATAGCCACGTTTCCACCAGCACAATGATGTCGGGTTTGTGCCATGAAACCCAGCATTGGAGGGAGTCAAATTTTTTCAAGACGCTGCAAATATTCATGGAGGCAATCAGCAGACCGGGACGCCCACCTGCTGTGGTGGTCAGGGTGGGGCCGGGGTTAGGTGGATATTGCCTGTTAAGAGTAGTAGAGGACAACAGCCTGGCCAGGGCACAGTGATATGAATTTTGCCTGCGGTTGGGAGGAGTTGGGGGTGGGACCGTAGAGGAGCAGGGGATGGGTAGGGATTGCATGGTGGGGAGGGCAAAGTTAGTGAGCCACCCAGAAAGGGCTGGGAGGGAGGAGGGGGAGGGGCTGGGAGATGGGTGTTGTAGGCCAGAGTACATGGACATTGTTTAATTGATGGATGGATGGAGGGCAGCTAATCCTGGACTCGAATAATTTACTTTTTTCTCCAGCCCGCATAGCTCATGGTCTAGGCTTGACTATATTTACATTCAGAGGGACCTGTATACCCATACTAAAAAGTTGGGACATAGTCCAATATTCCTATCTGACCATGCTATGGTGGAAATGGAGTTAGACTTGGCCCAGCTGGAATATAGAAAAGGCAACAGGAAGTTTCCCACTTACTTGCTAACTAAGGAGAGTTTTAGGGAATTTATCAAAGAACAATGGAAACTGTTTGAGGAATGTAATCAGGGTACAGTGGAGACGGAGGGTACCTATTGGGAAGCCAGCAAGGCGTACATGCGGGGGGTAATTATTGGATACACAGCTAAAATGAAACTAGAGAAAAGACAGACGTAGAGAGAATTAGAGACTAAAATAGGAGAATTAGAGAGAGAACTAATTAGAGGGGGCAGAGAAGAAAAAGCCAGAGAATTGAAAATGGCCAGAGAGCTATTGAACTCGAATCTAGAATCTGACGTTAATACTAGGATCCTTTTCACTAAACAGAAAATGTATGAATGGGGCAATAAACCGGGCCCCCTTCTTGTACACCTTATGAAGGGAGGGAGAGTCAGTAAACGTATTATTCAAATAAAGGACAAAAAAAGGGGGCATACTAAAGGAGGTGGCTGCTATTAGGCAGAGATTCAAGGAATACTACATAACACTGTACCAAGCAGAGTGTCAGGGCAGTGAGGCTATAAGGGAACATTTTCTTCAGGGGCTCAAAATTCCGAAGTTGGATGAGGAAAGATGGAGGAAATTAGGGCTAAAATAACTACAGAGGAAATTTAAAAAGCTATTGGTCAGTTGAGAACTGGTAAGGCAGCAGGACTAGATGGCTCGGGGGCAGAATACTACAAACTACTGAAGGAGGAAGTAGCTGGACCCCTGTGTAAGGTCCTGGAAGAGGCTAGGAATGATCAGAGGCTTCCTCGAACTTGCTGTCAGGCCCTCATTACAATCATCCCCAAACCTGGGAAAAATACAGAAGATTGCGGGTTATGTAGGCCAATTTCTTTACTAAATCAAGATTGGAAATTAATGACGAAAGTCCTGGCCAAAAGACTAGAAGTAGTTCTGCCCCTTATGGTCAGCCCAGATCAGACTGAGTTTATTCAGGGTAGGCAGTCTTACCATGATATGAGAAGACTGCTTAATGTTATGTTGTGGGGTTCTCTGTGTCCTGGGAGGGCTTGTGTCCTGTCTGTGGATGCTGAGAAAGCATTCGACACAGAATAGAGTGGGAGTACTTAATACATATACTGGGGAGATCTGGGCTGTGGGAGGAATTTATAAAGCTAGTGAGCACTTTCTATAAAACTCCAGACGGCCCAGGTGCTAGTAAATGGAATCCCATCCTCAGAGTTTAACCTGCAACGGGGAACCAGACAGGGCTGCCCCCTGTCACCGCTGCTCTTTGCTTTAATAGTAGAACCCATTGCAATCAAAATTAGGAATGACCCCACAATAGAAGGCATAATAGGAAAGACAGAAAGGCGACATATTATAACTCTCTACGTGGATGACATTCTCTTGTTCTTGACTAACCCAGAGCAACTGGTACCAAACCTACTGGCGGTAGTAAAGCAGTTTGCTAAATCTTCAGATACAAACTTAACTTGTGGAAGTCTGAAATAATGTTCTTAGGAGGTGAAGGTTGTGGGAGAGGCAGTGAGGCTTGGGGACTAAAAGTGGTGACTCGCACCTTTACATATTTGGGAATAGAGGTAGGTAGGGATATTGGAGCTTTATAAGAAGCGCATTAGGGGCCTGTAATCAAGGATATTTTAAAGGAACTAAGCCGATGGCAGGTGCTACCTATGTGGTGGATGGGTAGGATTAATTAATTAAAAATGAATGTATTACCCCAAATCCTTTATATTATGCAGATGCTACCATTGGCCCAACGGTAACTGATATTAAGAAATTGGAGAAAGATTTTACCCTCTTTTGTATGGAGAGGCAAATGACCACGTATAAGCTTTAAGAGACTAAAAGCTCCCACAGCACAAGGTGGTCTTAAATTCCCAGATATCAGGGGGTACTATCTTGCAACCCAATACAGATATATTCAGAACTGGGTAAATTGTCATGAGGTGGCGAGCTGGTTAGAGCTTGAGGAGGAGTGAGCACCGGGCAGGATTTCAGGATATTTGGGAAGGGAGGATCTAAAAGCGTATGTTAGACTTAAAACACACAATCCTATGATAGCTGCTAGTTTGAGGGCCTGGAATCACATTAAAAAGGGACAAGGGATTAGCTCACCTGGTACACTGTTGGTGCCGGTAACAGGGAACCCTGGCTTTCTCCCAGGACTGGAGGATGAAGGCTTCAAAATGTGGCAAAACAAGGGAATTAGATGTGTTGCAGACTTGATTATGAACACTGGAATGATGATCTTTCAAGAACTGCAAACTGCTTTGAATCTCCCTTCCACACACTTTTATAAGTACCTTCAAGTGAGAGACTATTACAAAAAAAAAACAGTAGGTACCAGAGGAGACCAGGCTCTAATGCGTGACCTAGAAAGAGAAGTATTGGAGGCAACTAGGCATAAAAAGGGATTAGTGGGACGGGCAGTGAAATTAGATAGAAAATTCTTCCAGGAACTCCTGCAGGTAGCTAAAAAATGGTGGGAAAGGGACATAGAAGAGGAGATTAGTGAAGATAATTGGCAATTACTACTAGAATCACATGTAGGGCTATTAATTTGCAACAAGTACAAAGAAGCGCAGTGTAAGTTTATACAGCAGCTGTATTACCCTCCCTACACAGTACATAGATTTTTCCCTGTGGTGTCTCCATTGTGCAGTAGATACAGAAATGCACAGGGGACATATCTGCACTATTATTCGGGTTGCCCACCGATCGAGAACTATTGGAGGGCTGTGGCACAAAAAATCTCTTTAATGAGAAATCAAGAAAAACAACAAATCTCTGCACCACACAAGCTAAAAGTACGAAAAGCAGCTTTTAATATTTAAAAAACACACCAAACAGCATCTGCTCACAGACTACCTCTTCCAGTTTCACAAAAATTGCGTCATCAGTGTTTTCTGGCAAGACATGTTGTCCCTCTCTTAAAAAGGGAAGTTTCTGTATGTCTTCTCTCCCTGTCCTCTAATACAGAGAGTACTACTTAAATTGAGGATGGTGTGAGCAACTCTCATCCTCATTGCTGCACTGTGGCCTCAATAGATCTGGTACCCAATGCTGCTGACAGGGAACCTTCGGTACCTTTGCCGCTGTACAGGGGACTGTTGTCACAGGACAAGGGGTCTCTGGTCCATCTGGACCTGAAGTCCCTAATCTGCATGCATAGCTCATGAAGACATAACCATAGCAGAATTTGGGGCATCCTCTAAAGTGATTGATGTTCTGGTGGCTGCCAGAAGACCTTCCATCAGGCATACCTATTCTTTGAAATGGAAGCAGTTTATTCTGTAGGCCACTTCCAACCAGATGGATCCCTTTACTTGTCCGATCAGTGCAATGTTTTGTTCCCTGTCAGACTCAGGTTTTCAGTAATCTTCCCTCAAGGTGCATTTGGCCGCTATTTTAGCTTTTCATGCACCTGTAGATGGATGTATGGTTGCTCAGTTAGAGGTAGCCTGTACATTTTTGAGAGGCATACTCATTTGAAACCTCCCATTAGAAATTCAGTCCCAGCTTGGGACTTACATTTTGTGTTAGAAAAACTAACGTTGGCTCCTTTTGAGCCAGCCACCAGTTGTGGCTTTTGCTTTCTTTCATGGAAAGCGTTATTTTTAGTTGCAATTACTTCTGCTCAAAGGATTTTAGAGATACAGGCTCTAATGTGTGAGCCTTCGTATATGATTTTCCATAAAGACAGAGTGTTTTTACACACCAGTCCTAAGTTTTTACCAAAGGTGGTGTCTGAATTTACTTTGAATCAAACCATCCACCTTCCAGTGTACTACTCTGAGTATGCCAGTCCATGTGAAGCATTATCCCATACTTAGGATGTCTATAGAATCCTCGGTTATTACGTGAACTGCAGCAAGGACCGCAGAAAATCCTCTCAACTCTTTGTTTCATCTGCCCCGGGAAAGAGGGCACCCCTGTGCCTAAATAGTGCCTGTTCAAATGGTTGGCAGACTGTACTACGTTCTGTATAAGAAGTACGGTAAGGCCATTCTACACGGGGCATGGCAACTTCTGTTGCTTGTTTCCACAATGTTTTAGCTGCTGAAGTCTGTACAACTGCCACATGGAGAACTATCCACACCTTCACTAAACCTTATACTCTGACATTGTGGCCCACAGATGAGCAGGTTTCTCTCATGACCCTGTGTATCTGCATCCAGCCAGACTGTAAGTTTTTGGTATTGCTTGGGACTTGTTCCAAATGGGTGACCTTATCAAAAAGATATCCTTGAAGAAGATGGATCAGTTACATACTGACTGTAACAGTAGACCTTTGAGAATCTCTTTCATCAGACCATGCCGACCCACTCTCTTTCCCTCTTCAGGGGTATGACACCGGACTTCCTGTACTATCATTCCATCAAGCCTTTTCCAGCAGCCGTTGTCCACTGGTATGCTGGGTGCTGGCGTTATCTCGTGGTGCCCCAGAGAGAGAGAGAGAGAGAGAGAGGTACTTCGAACATAATCTCCATCAGGGAACCGAGGAGAGATGGAGCCACCCATGTGTATGTAGATGTTGGTGCATGACATCGTCTTGGGCAGCCCCTGGCTTGCAGAAGTTTCTGTGTGTTCCTAGTGCTGACACAGGTATAGTTCCAAAGGTGTGGCCTAATGGGAAGAGATTCTTTTAAAGATCTACTGTTGCGGTAAGTACGTAACTGTTCATTCCACTTTTCTTTATCAGCCTATAAAGTTTAACATTTATTTAGACTAGTTTTAGCGCTATTTTAATTAAATTTGCAGTTTTTAGAGCAGAAGTTCCACTGAGTCATGTCTGCTTTGTTGGGCTGCTCTCTATGCCCTACAAAATGACGTGGATGCAACCTATTACCCCCTAAATACAATGGATAAGACACTAAAAGAATGATTCACAGTCGTAAAGGAAGCACGATAGAATGTTTAATAAACAAGTATCCGTAATTGAGAAAAAATGTATTTTATTTTCAGAAGTTTTACCAGGAAAGACGCACTGAACTAACAAAAGCGCTCATTTCCAGATGTGTCCTGGGGGGAGGAGGGAGGAGGAGTACAAAAAAAACACAAAACAGAAAATAAATTACACTGTATGTTTAGTCTAACGGTTAACTAATAACTAGAAACCATAATTGTTCAATACATTGAAAAAGCATTTATCATGCAGATCTGGGGGAAGGAGGAGAAAGAGGCTGGCAGTATAGCCTAGAGGTTAGAGTAACGAGCTGTGAATGAGCTTCGTATCTCCATCAGACAGACCTGGGTTTGATTCCCACAACCTCCACTTGCATACTGTGTGACTCTGAGTAAGTCACTTGACCTCCCCAGTGCTCCCAGGTCGCGTCTGAAAACAGGAACCTGTGCCTAGTGGGCCTTACCCAGTTACCAAAGAATAAAAAAAAAAGGGGGGGGGTAGAGGGTAATTGAGAAGAGGAAAAGGAATAATTATCAGGTGCAGAACAGGGGAGAATGAGGAGATGTAGTATCAGGTGCAGTTGCAGGATTGAGAGGTGAGGTTATGGAGAAGTAGGGAAAGAGAGCATTGAGAAGAGGAGGAACAAATGGTTAGGGGGAGGAATTCCAAAGTTTGGGGAAGTGGTAGGAGAAAGCAGCCTGGCCAGCAAGGGATTTCCTAGGAGTGAGGGCAAAGGAATGGTGGCTAGAGTTGTGAAGGGAATACAAGGAAGGTGGAGGTGGGGAGAGAAGAAAGGTCAAGTAAGAAGGGAGGGAGAAGAGTCAGAATTTTTGAGATAAAAGAGACGCAATGAGTGAGATGTCTGGCTTCAAGGGAGGGGAAGGAAAAGGAGGAGTATAAGAAGCAATGGTGAGTGTGGGGAGGGCAGTTCAAAGCAAACCAACAGGAGTTAAAAAGGGGGGCCAGTCTAGCAAGGGTGGTCTTCGAAGCAGCACTGTATATAATGCCACCATAGTCAAAAATGGGAAGAATCATTTTCAGGATATTAACCTTCTACATAGTGTAACTGGGTGCTCCTGTTAAGAATGAATAGTCCTGTAAAAATGTGTAACCCCGCCCCCATATATTCTTTTCTACTTTTCTTTCATCTTTTCTTCTTCCTTTCTGTGCTATATTTCGTGTCAGGTTGGCCAAACTGGCATATCCTTATTAAATTTACTGTCCCTTTAAATCCTACTTTCCCCATTAGCGCATATTAATAAAAGGAGATATTTTTATGTATAGAGGAGCCTTCTAGTTTAAAGAAAAGAAATGCTTGCGCTTATAAAATGCCCCCAGTTTATATAGGTAGCACTTCAGCATTGTTATGCTAGTGCTTCTGTAAGGAAAGTGAAGCGCTATGCGCTGTTGCAACTG
This sequence comes from Neoceratodus forsteri, assembly GCA_016271365.2. Taxonomy (NCBI): domain Eukaryota; kingdom Metazoa; phylum Chordata; order Ceratodontiformes; family Ceratodontidae; genus Neoceratodus; species Neoceratodus forsteri. The sequence goes on from CM057451.1 coordinate 769,259,670, forward strand.
GTGCCCCTTTCAGACATGCAGAAATGCTGTGCTGTAAGCCCGAGGTCGGGCAAAGTAAATAAAAAGAAAACCGCTTGTTTCGGTACGGATGAAAAGCTCTTGTGAGCTTAAAAAGAAAAAGAAGTGCTTCAAATATTAGATGTTTAGACAGCCCAGAAAGCGAGTGACTGGGAGCTGTCAAAACCAAGGCCAAAATGAAATGTTTTAGCTGGAGGCTGACATTTCAGCCATCGGGATTATAAAGCCAACAGCAGTAAAATTAGGAAAGACTGCTAAAACAGTTTGCAGACGCTTACTAGGCATAAAGCCTGCAACTTTAAATAAATAAATCCTTTTTCCTTTTTCTTTGTTAAAATAAATAACCTATGCTTCAGTATCAGGTCTCCTGGGCTGGTAGGGGAAGGCAAATAGGGAGTGTGCCCCGTCATTTGTCATTCCCCTGTCTAGGCTTGGTATTCCTGTATACAAAACATGTGAAAATGAACAAATGTTTTTCTTTTGTTGTTGCGTGAATTCTTGCCGTTATGGGGAGATTCCTACTATAGGACTGAAAGCCCCTGAAGTGACTGCTTTTGTAAAAATCAGGAGAGATGAGGTCACTGCAGGTAGGAGCAGCTATGCTTCAAGTGAGGTGGAAACCCCCTAATTAAGGTTTAGATGATCTAAAACTGATATTTTAGGATATATTCACAGAAGGAATATAACATAAATGGTTGTTTTTCCTACTGTACAAGAATGATCCAAGATGGCCTTAGATAGGACAACATAAAGGTCTATTTTATGTTAAGCGGGAGATCCCCTGATTGTGATGTCACCCTAAGGATTACTATAAAACCTGCCACCAGGGGACTAAGAAGGGTGTGTGGGTCAGTATCTTCTGACCACCGAGGAAGAAGGAGCTAGTGTGAGAGCTTACACACTGTGTTGTTGAGAATGAAGTATTGGATATTGAATATACAGAAGAGACAGGAGTCTCAAGAAGTAGTATTTCCTGATGTGTTGAAATGGTGTGATGGACTAACACCCACAATTTTCTTTCTGTAAATATATATATATTTTTTTTGTTTTGTTTTTGAAAAGTTTTTGCAAATAAATTGATTAACACATTTATTGTGTTTTTTATTCAATAAATACTACCGTCTGGTGTCTGTCATTTATCCCACACCTTCTACACATATCAACCCTGGGTGTCAGAAAATGATGTACAGCATGCAAACGATCTAATCCCATACAGGAGCGACCAAAATCTCTACTCTCTACCCCATTCCCTCTCATGATTTCACAATCATACAAAATTGGTTCTGGGCTAATAAACTATTGGTTAATACCAAAAAAACTAAAACCATGCTGTTTGGTTCTAGACAGAAGCTCTCCAAACTGCCCTCACCAATGGGTAACTCCCTCTCATCGCAGCCCCCAATGGTACGCGCCTGTAGCAAGTTACGAGTTATAAATTTGCCTGCCCATACCCATGGTATTTAGATAAATTCAGTAACTACAGCGCTAGGCATTGGAGATTTACATATATTTTTATTTCTGTACATAAGGGCTGTATATTGGTAGGGGCAGTGCAGCGTCATCTCGCGGTACTACCAGCGAGATCCCAGGGGGGCTGAGGAGTACCATTATCGAAATGCCAGCTCCGTCTACGCTTTGGAAGAATTTTACGAGCGATGAGGTACTTATACTCTTAGTTTCTAATGGCACTTGCAGGGGGGGATTGGAGAGGTGAAGCCCCGATCCGTACAATGGTCAGGGCTTCACCTCTCCCAATAGAACTCCCTCTAATATCCTTATGACACAATGGATAAGTAAAAAAAAAAAAAACCTAAAATACAAATAAAATAGTCTGATAAAAGTGAAGTTACATTGACTTCAAACCTTACTTTCAAAACAGACTCGATTAAGCTATTCCTCACCTTTAAATGATCTCCTTTGCTCTTATTGAACTTAAATATAAGTTTGAGTGCACTACTTGTGATAGTTACTCTACACAACTTCAGACCCCCCAAGTTAATATTATCACTCACAGTCAGCTATTAAAGAAAAAAAACAAGATCCTTTTCCAGGGTTTCAGCACAGAATTCTCCGAGTGGTGCTTGCGCCAGTCTTGCGCACCACACAAGCAGCAGGGGCTTTTGTGGAGTTAAGCCTCACCCCTGACTGCTGCCACTGAAAGAACCTTTATTTAGGTTTTGTACCTGTGGCTACAAGATCTACAAGGACAACGCTCAGACAGTTTGTGTTTGCTGTTTGGGCCTGTCCCACAAAATCAGGGTCTGCAAGGAATTCAACCAGGCCACAAGGAGGCGCTGAAAGAAAGCTCTAGAAAGGTGGGACAAATAGGATAGCCAGGCGACCAGTGGCCACTAAAAAAAAATTGGTTTGGCTACTAGATTTTTAAAGTTACCGGCCAACTGGCTACCTGCCCACAGTGATTTTTAAGCCCTTAGAAATGATGGCCACTAAATATATAGATCTGGCTACTAGATTTTGAAAGCTAGTGGACAAACTGACCAGCTGCTCCAAACTGATTTGTCCCACCCTGTCTAGAAACCTTCCTTGCTGTCACGGCCATGGAAGCGCAAGCTGAGGCACTGGGCTCCAACCCAGCTTCTCTGTCACTCTCAACTGCCTGTGGAAAGGGAACTCACTGCTGTTCAGTGACATTGTTGCTGCCTTGGACATCGACGACTAAGGAGAAAGACGAGGATAAGTCATTGTCGAAGTCCACCTCCTTCTGGACCATCAGCACAAGCATACGGATAAAGCTTTGTGTTTATTGGTTTTTATATGTAAAACTTACAAATTTGATCTGCAGTATAAGAGTATTCAGATACTATGCACAGAATACATTACGATACAAGATTAAGCTCATTATGTCCAGGTTGTTACATTAAAGAGAGCAAGAGGATGGAATATTGTTTTTTTCAGTCAGTTTCAAATAATACATAAAGATAGCCAGCATATTACCACTATGTGAGGATCTCTCTATTAAATCTTAGAGTCCAGGATTCATGTAAATGAACTTTACAGTTACTAAATGTCCTTTATCTGCATGGAGTGGAAACTTGCATTGTTTTACTGTGTCAGGTGAAACGCCAACAATACAGCAAAGGTATATAAACTACAAAAGCAGGACAAGATTGTTCCTGATTTGCTGGTGATCTTGAGGTCTCCATTACAGGAGAGTAAGTCTTCTTCGTCGTCCACTCCAGTGGAGACTACGCCCCCCCCCGACCGTTGATGACACCAAGGTCAGGGTCTAGCTCTAGCTCTGGCATTGCCATATCTACTACAGATGGTATGCAGCTTCCATTGTTTGGGTTGTGCACCTTTTTTTTTTTGTATCCTCTTTTTATTAATGTTTTCACAGAAAGTACACAGTGACATACACAGGAAAGAGCAAACATAAAAACAGCACTCAAAACTAGCCAACAAAAGGTCCAGTACAAAATCAAGTGAATACAATAGATGGATATCATGTGAGATAGTAGGAAAACAAGCATTTGTCAATGCCAAATGTTACTTGCTTGTATATGCTGTTTAGGTATTTGGAAGTGATAGTTCCATGCCTTCCTCCCAAGACATGCACTGTGTCTTTCCGTTTAGTATTCACAGAAGAGTGGAAGGGGCAAGGGCCACAGCAGTACAGCAGTTGCCAAGGGGGTGAAGAGGTGGACAATAGTCCATTCAAAGGCAAGAGAGTCCTGCAGGAGCTCACTAAATTGAAGGTGGACAAAGCGATGGAGCCAGATGGCATACACCCAAGGATATTAAGAGAACTGCGAAGGGAGATAGCAGTACTTCTGGCAGCCATGTTCACTGAGTCATTCAACATGAGTGAATTGGAGGAGGGCACATGTGGTCCCTCTACACAAGTCCGGCAGCAGGGAGGAGGCGGGGAACAATAGGCTGTTCGGCCGGGAACAATAGGCCGTTCAGCCTCATCTGAGTAATGGGGAAGATCATGGAGACATTGCTTAAAGAAAGGATAGTGGGGCATCTAGAAGCCATCGGAGCCCAGGACCATAGACAACATGAATTCACAGTGGGGACATCATGTCAGACAAATCTGGTTGATTTCTTTGACTGGGTGACAAACGAAGTGGATCAGGGTGGGGCAGTGGACAACACTTACCTTGATTTCAGCAAAGTCTTTGACACCATCCCACATAGGATGCTGATAAACTAGCTGAGTAGGCTAGGCATGGGGAAAAGGATGGTAAACTGGGTTAGAAACTGGTTAACAGACAGGAGGCAGAGAGTGGTGGTAAATGGGGTGCAGTCTAGGGAGAGGGGGTGACCAGTGGGGTGCTGCAGGGATTGGTCCTGAGGCCAGTCCTGTTCAATGTCTTCATTAGTAACATTGCAGAACGGCTGAAGGGAATTTTTACACCAGATTTTCAACATAGCCATTTTAAGACCTTTGCTCATGAACAGTGTCACTGTGATTTTCTTAATGTGTCCCATACATTGAGTTTGCACACCGACTGCGCCATAGTGTGCTACATGCGCGGAAACACATTTTGGGCAAGATGTGAGAAATGACAGCTGTACTGCTCATAAGGAGGTGTAGTAAAATGGCAATGTTGAAAATCTGGAGTGAACATATTGAAAATTCGCGAACTTACGAGCGTGCGAACATTGCAACACATGCTCGTAGAAGTCATTTTTGGGAATTTTTTCACCAAATTTTCAACATAGTGTTTTTGGGGGGCATGCCTCATGAACTGTGACACTGTTGTTTCGTAAATCGGTCCCGAAAGGTGGTTCCACGCAGTGACTGCGAAATCACCTTTCAGGGCCGATTAATGCCATGACAGTGACAGAATTCATGAGCTGGGGTCCCAAAAACCCCATGTTGAAAATTTTGGGGAAAAATTCCCCAAAATGCCTAAGATATGAAGTAAAGTTGAAAAAATCCTGTTTATTCCATTATACAGCTTACTGGCATTTCCTCTGTTCGCGGTCGCCTTTGAAGAGTGCAGACCTCTGGATTCCAGAGGTAAGTATGGGGTGAGGTGGGGTGTGGAGGTAGATGCACAGAGGGGTGGCGCTGGGTGGGGAGGGGTCAGGACAGTCTTCGAGGGAAGGTTTTTTTCCTTTTAGGTGTTTTTTTTTTTTTTTTAACTTGGACGTCGTTGGACTTGTGCCACGCCATGGTGCGATCCCAGCGTGGCAGGTGGAAGGCTGTTTGGGGGTGGGGGCAGTGGAGCCAACGGGGGATTGGGCACCCCCATTGTCCATAGGACTCTGTTACCACGCTGGGTAGGTTCCCAGCGTGGCACCCGATAGTCTGGGGGGGAACAGTAAAGCCGATGGGGGATTGGGCACCCCCGTTGGCCATGCAGACTGCTGCCACACTGGGTGGGCTCCCAGCATGGCACCTGGAACTTTGTTGGGGGGGAGCGTAGCACAGCCGACAGTGGATTGGGCACCCCTGCTGGCTATACAGTGTGCGGGGTACGCATGTATACACGTGATCTTATCACTGCTCATTGAAGTGTGTAGCCTCCCTTTCCAACTGTATGGCCACTGTATTTTCATCTGCTGTCATAGACAGCTGCAGCATTAATTGGAGAACTGCGGTTGCGCCTGCAAACACACTGACTGAATTGGAAGAGGGCTGCCACACCTCCGAAAACTCGGGTGATGGCACTATGTTTCTTGCACATGCATGCAAGCAACATACAAAACTAGCGTGCAGTCCATTTACACAAAAAGTAACCCATCGATAGGTGGATTTGTTCAAGGCAGAAGGAGAGCTACCCCAGAAACTAGTACCTCCTAACAGGGCAGGACCCGAAGCCTAGGGCATAGACCCACTCCGAGGCCCATACAGATGCTCTAAGTCGCGCCTTACCTTAGAATCTGTGCTTCCACAGGGGACAAAGAATTCAAAAAGGGATCCCAACCCTTTGCAAAGCATCCCCCCCTACCTTTCAGAACAAATGAAAGGTGCTCCATAGCCAGAGTCTGGATAACCAGGGCTGTCCAGGATTGGGTTGTGGGCGGGATGCACAAAACCCAGGTGTTAAGAATACAATATCAAGCAATCACCAACAGCACCGGATCCAGCAAGGGAGCAATCCCCAGCCCTCCTCCCCAAATCTTCCATGCCAAAGAGCATAGTGGCTGGCGCAATAGAAATCTGCCGCCCCGCCATTGTTGATACCTCATAAGACACTGCCCTCCAGAAGTTCTGCAGGACCACACTTGTCCCGAAGCAATGAATATATGTGCCTAAGTCTGTCTGGCATCTGCCGCATAGGGGGTATATCGTAGGGTGATATTTATTTACAATCGGGGGGGGGACAATATAAATGGTGAATAAATTTATACTGAGATTCTTTTGTATTTATTACAAATCAATATACCCATATGGGATCTTAATAACAGTTTTGCAGTCCTCCTCCCGTATAGTTATCCCCAGGTCCCTTTCCCACAATGCCTTGCTTTTAAGTGTAAGGTCAGGAAAGTATTGTCTGTCCTGCTGTACCACGTTCCAAATTACTCCCCTTGGTTCTTTCTGTGCCGTATAAACCAACTGTTTCACTGGAGCTAATGCTGAAGCATTTACTGGATCCCTATTCAGTCCCCTCCCAAAATCCCTAACTTGTAGGTAACAAAAAAGTATGTGTGCAGCAAAACCGTGTCCCCCTGCAGGTCCGCAGAGGTGTGCATTCCCTCATGAGTGTAAAGGTTACCCATGCACTGATCCCTCGCAGCTCCCATTCCTTATACCTTCCATCTGACAGGCTGGGAAGAAAGAAAGAATTCCCCTCCACAGGCACCAGGAGCATTTCATCTTCCACCGTACTCCTGCGACGTACTAGGTTCTGCGCCTTTGACGTTGGTGGTCCCATGCCCTTTACAGGGTGTCATCAAATCCCAGGTTGTGCTGGCGTCACTCTCTGAACTATTCAAATGTCTGTTGCTGTTGATCATCAACTGGGCTTCCCCGTTGGTACTATCATCGACGAGATCTAAAACTACACCATTCAATTCTCTGTTGGCGCTGCTGCCTCCGTTGATGGCTCCTGTTGCTCCCAAGTCATTCCAAATTAAGAAACAAACCTACTGGGTGATCTTCTATGAGAATATCTCTTTAATCAGGCCACACCTTTGGAACTATACCTGCGTCAGCTTTAGGGCCACATGGAAACTTTGCAAGCCAGGGACCGCCCACAACGATGTCATGCACTAGCATCTACATAAACATGGGTGGCCCTTCCTCTCCTCAGTTCTTTTCGATTAGACTCGTTGGACCCACCATTGTAAATGCTGCTGCAAAAAGCTGTCATTTTCTTTATCCAGTAAAAATAGTAATCACTTTACTAGTGATTTTTGGTGACCTGTATGCTGCTGAAACAAGCGCCTACCCTTTTTTGGTATTACAGCTGCAGAGAAACAAATTTACAGGTATGATGTGCATGAAGTGTGTGTCTGCTGCCTAGGCCTCTCTCACAACATGAAAGCCTGTGAGATGTGCGATTCAGCTCCGCTACCATGTGATGCAGGAAGGGGGCATTGGAAAAAACTCCTCCTAAAAAAGACCTTAGCAACAATGGAGCAGCAGCTACAGGGCAATTTTCCCTTGTCAACCCCATTGACTGAATCGCTGTTGTTGAAATCCCAGGACATATCCTTCTCAGCGAGCCACAAACACAGACAAGGGCAGGGCTTCCCCGGGAAGGTTCAGGTTGCCACTGCAGACTGCAGGTACATTCCCAGTTATGATGCTGTCTTCTCTCGTGGCAGCGCCCACTTCCCCCTCTCCCCACCCGAACGTCGACCAAACACCAGGGTCTGGGCTTGGCGTTAGTGTTACTGGGCCTTTTACGACTGGTATGTCACTGTCCTCGCTGGAGATTCAACCTCCACCTTCGGCTAGTACGATCACAACCACTACTCATAGTGGCGTTGACACACAGGCAGTGCACCTATCATTTTTGGATATGATACGGCACCTACTGCCAGGCCTACCTCCACTTACAGTGGGCCTGTTGATGTGGAGTACCTCTACAACTACTCTGTCGAGACTGCACTCTAATATAGTGCAGAATAGACCTCCCAAGCCACCATTGACATAGCTGGCACGGTCCTCCATTCTCATCGATGAGAACTACAATAATGAATGTGAGTATAAATCTGACCTCATAGTGGAGGACAATGAGGAGTAAGTAGACTATGTTGAGAACAGCTATTATGTGCCTGTCACCAGCCTCACAGTCGTCCTGTAGTGAATACTCCCAGATCACCTCCAGAAGACCCCTCCATTTTTTGCTATGATGCAGCAAATGCAAGGTGCCATGGGCTTTACCTCGGAGGAGCAAGATTAAACTAAAAATAACCTGCTGGAGTTTCTGGGGATGCCAGAATCTCCTTTTGTTATTGTTTATTCCCTGTACCTAGCATTAGAGGATGCTACCTATGCAGCCTGGCATAGGCCAAGCACTATACCAGCTGTTCCCAGAAAGGCTGACAACATGCTAAATGTACTCTGCTGTTTCTGATAAGCCTTATTATGCTAAACAGCCTGAGACTCGGTGGTCACGCACGCCTGCCCATGACAGATCCAGGGCACGTAGACATCTGAGTTCCCTCCCGACTCGGTGGTCACGCACGGCTGCCCATGACAGATCCAGGGCACATAGACATCTGAGTTCCCTCCCGACTCGGTGGTCACGCACGGCTGCCCATGACAGATCCAGGGCACCTAGACATCTGAGTTCCCTCCCTCCTGATGAGGAATCCAGGAGGTTGGATTTACTGGGCAAACATACCTATGCCTCTTCCTCTCTGGGCCTGCGTATTGCCAGTTATCAGGTCCATATGATAAAATATCAGCATACCCTATGGAAGAAGGCTAAGGCTGCTGCACAGGCCTTACTTGAGGGTACTGCCAAATGACTTAATTAAAACCTTGCTGCTGGTGCTGATGTGAGTTAACACGTGATCTGCACAGCATATGATGTTTCTGATGCCTCTGTCAGGGCTGCAGCCTCTGGCATCTGTTTGAGGTGCTATTCCTGGCTTAGGGCAGCAGACTTTGCCACTGATGTACTTCCAAGCAAACCACCGCACTCCTCAGCTGTTCATTACAAGGCTTTATTTCAAAAAGTTTTAAAACATGCTGCAAAATAATCCGAGGCTAGTTCGCCTCACTGAAACACCGACCTGTTTCATACACAGTATGTCATCAGTGGACCCCTGATGATGTACTGTGTACGAAACTGGTCGGGGTTTCAGTGAGGTGAACTAGACTTGGTTTATTTGGCGGCATGTTTTAAAACTTTTTGAAATAAAACCTTGTAATGAACAGCTGAGGAGTGCGGTGGTTTGCTTGGAGGAGCTTTCTTTGCTTTCTGCACCTTCTTGTCGTGGTTGAGCTGTATTGCTGCTTGTGGTTTGCCACTGATGTGCAGCAGACCATTCTTAATGCCCATTTAGGGGACAGAACCTGTTTGGCCAAGATATTGGAAAAAGCTTTGAAAAATCTTCAGTCATCTGGCAAGGCTCTGAGATCAGTCAAATCCCTGTACCATTCCCAAGTTAGAGGTAAAAGCAGGGGTAATCTTCGCTCATCTGCTGTCAGTGGCAGCCGTCAGGTGTACAGACAGCAGGGTGGAGGTAGAGATGCAAGAGCCTTGCCAGTTCCCCTCCCAACCCCAGGTATTCATACAAAAGCACCTAGAGGTAGTGGAACCAGTGCCCCCCCCGCCGCCTGCCAGCATGACTCCTCGTGGACGACAGTGACTACAGACACATAGGTACTGAAGATTATACAGAAGGGTCATGTTCTGGAGCTTCTGGACAACCCTCCTCACCATCCACCAGTTATAACAACATATCCACTAGGATACATGTCCTTTTTGCAAGAGGAAGTACAGACCCTGCTTCTAAAATGAGCCATAGAACCTGCACCTCCCAGCCGGAGGCACAAAGGGTTTTATTCCAGATACTTCATTGTTCCCAAGTGGGCAGGAGATCTGAAGCCTATTCTAGATCTCAGGGACCTCAACTTCTTCATAGAATACAAGAAGTTTCAGATGGTCTGTTTACAGGGTCTCCTTCCCCTGCTGCAAATAGAGGATTGAATATGCTCCCTGGATATGAAGGGTGCCTATCTCCATATCAGAATCTGGAAACCTCACAGGAAATATATGTGGTTCCTGTTACAGGGGCAGCATTACCAGTTTGGAGTTTTGACCTTTGGCTTATTTTCTGTGCTACAGATTTTTTGGCTGTTTTCTGTGCCATGGGTCTTTACCAAATGCTTGGCAGTAGTAGCAGCAGCCCTTCACTGGGAAGGCCTGTATGTTTTTCCTTACCTGGATGACTGACTATTAAAAGCCAACTCCAGGGACCAGTTACTGAAGACCTTAGCTTAAACCAGATAGATTCTTGATGCTCTGGGAGTTATGGTCAACATATTAAAGTCTGTACTGACACAGCCAACACCTGCAGTACATAGGGACCATCTTGGATATAGCTCAAGGTCATTCTTTTCTGCCATTGGACAGAGCAGGATATCTGATTGTAGAGGCCCAGTTGGTACACAACAGCCGTTATGTCTCAGCAAAGACATTTCTACACCTTCTGGGCGTTATTGTCACAGTGCTGCTTGCCAGGCTGCACATGTGGATCCCACAGTTGACTCAGAGTGGGACCAGTTAGCAGACGATCTAGAACAAATGGTACTAGTAACATCTCCCTTACACAAAGTGTTAAAGTGGTAGCTGGACCGCAGCAGCCTGCAAAATGTCCTGGACATGAGAGCAGTTCTATATGAGCCCCAGGCATTTCAGGACCACTTCTCTCCAAGTCCTCTGTTAATACAGATGAACAACATCTCTGTGATGCATTACATCAACAAACATGGGGGGGGGGGGCATTCTTACCTGATGTGCAGGGAAGCAGAGTGTGTTTGGTATTTGGCTCGGGAACACAGTCTAGAACCATCAGTGGTACATATTTTGGGCATCCAAAATGTCTTGGCAGACAAGCCATGCGCGGGTCACAGTCTAGGTTGCATGAGTGGGAAGTGCCGACCTTGGTGGTCAATGAACTGTTGGCAAGATGGGGTCATCCAAAGTTGTACCTTTTTTCATCCCCACACAATGCAAAACTGCCACATTTTTGCTTACTCGCTCCAGGGTCTGGAGTTTTCTGGCAAGATGCATGGTCCCTCTCATGGAAAGGGAGGTTTCTGTATGCCTTCTCTCTCTTTCTGCTAATTCAGAGAATACTACTGAAGCTAAAGATGGAGGGGACAACTCTAATACTCATTGCTCCTCTGTGGCCTTGGCAGATGTGGTATCCCCTGCTGGAGGAGCTGGCAGTGGAACCCCCAATACTTTTGCCCTTGTGCAAAACACTACTGTCAGAGTAACAGGAACACTAATCCATCTGGACCTGAAGTCCCTACATCTGCTTACGTGGCTCCTAAAGACATAACCATAGCATGCTTTGGGGTATCACAGAAAGTGTCTGATTTTGTGATGGTTGTCAGAAAACCATCCACTAGACACACCTATTCTATGAAATGGAAGCAATTTGCTTTGTGGGTTGCTTCATACAACCTGGATCCATTTACCTGCCCGGTCAGTCAGGTTCAAGAATACTTGGTGTCCTTACCGGATTCAGGCCTGCAGCATTCCTCCATCAGAGTACACTTGGCTGCTGTACCAGCCTTCCATGTGATTGTGGATGGCCGCACGGTTGCTCAACCTGAGGTATCCCATACATTTCTGAGAGGCATTTTACACAGTAAGCCTCCCATTCAAAATACAGTCCCGGCTTGGGATCTGAATTTTATTTTGGAAAAACTGATTTTGGCTCCTTTTGAGTCGGCTGTGAGTTGTAGCTTATATTTTCTTTCTTGGAAAGCATTATTACGTTCACCGCGCATGCACAGGAAGCATCTTGCTATAACAGAGCACTTCTGAGGGATGTGTCACTGCCGAGCCCATTGCAGTTCACAAAAGAATGGACTTGGCAGCCTACACCAATGATCACGCACTGTGATCTTGACATAACTCTCTGCCTGGTGGGCAGAAACTGTGTATTTCAAAGGACTGAGCCTCTCCAATCAGAGAGGGCTTCGGTCCTTTGATTTGCATGAAACCGGTCTTGTGCTGCCTCCCACCAGAATCCTAAAGCTCCTGATCTGCAGTCTAGCACTGAAAGCTCAAAACTTCTTGCTTACCTGTATTCCGGAGATGAGGAAAATCTTTAGAGAGAATGATGCAGGGTTCACTCAGTGGTCGCTCTTTCCCAATCCCAAAGCGGTAAACCAAACCCAACCACTGAGCACCATTAACCCTAATGAAAGAAGCGGTACCTCCGTTTCATCAGTTATAGCAGAAACTTGGCTGTCCACACCCGACGTGTTCCCTTCGCATCCCATCACTAGCCTGCCCGACAACAGGCCTTACACACGTCCCTTTAAAATGTAAAATAAAATGTAAAAGTAGAAGAAACTGTTTTAACTTGCACTGGGGGGTTGCGGGGTTTTTTTTCGCTTTCAGTTTCCTCTTCACATGGAGCTCAAGTTCTGCAGTTTTTGACTGGCTGGGTGTTTTTTCACACTCTGATGCAGATGCTGCCGAGTAGTTGGAAATACAAGTAACTTTTTTTTCAGTTTTTTTGTTTTTTAACAGCGTGCTTCACCTGAGGGAGACACGGCGTGAGATGGCAGAGAGTACAACTTCAACTTTCCATTTCTGTAAATTACTCTGCAGCAGACACTTTCAATTGCGTAATGCACCGGAAATCTAAGAATAGCTGCTGTTCTTTTTTTCAATTCTTGTAACCTTGTATTCAAAGCTTTCTCTTCCTGTGTTGAGGAGATGATTGTTGTCTGTTGTCTGCCTTTCCGTCCTGGATTTCTCCACCCTACCCTATTCTGTAAAGCACAGTTGGGCAGCGGCACTCGCAGGAGAGACTCCCGCTCACCGCCTGGAGGTGGATACGGGATTTCTATAAAGTAAACATGACCTTCTAAAACAGTCAAGACAAAAGACACTCAGTTATTTACCAAGTAAACCTTTACAGCATGACCCATATACCCTGTAAAAAAGAAAACGGGCCATTGATGTCTGTTGCGCACGTTAGTCTCCCCACCCGACCTCCCACTCAGCACCTACCATCCCACCCCCACCCCCACCCCATGCCCTTACTTACCCAGGGATTCCGACACTGTAATCTTCTCGGGACCGGCGACACGTCTTCACTCTTCAAAGTTGGACCAGGAACTGAGGAAATCAGGTATGCTGTTCAGTGTATTTCAATGGAGGTTTGAACTTAGTAAAATAACTTGGCCATTTTTGGGTATTATAGCTCCAAATTTTCAACATGCCTTTATTTATTTATTTATTCAAGAGTTTAACCAGGAAGGCATACTGAGCGGAGGACCACTTGTTTCCAGATGAGACCTGGGGAAAACATGGGGTGGGGGGGTAACATAAGAGAAGGAACAGTAATTACATAAACATTCTGTACAGATGAGGAGGCACTGTTATGAAGCCTATACAGTAGGTAGCTAGGGTAGACATGAACTTATATCCAGATACTAAGACCAACAGCAAGACATAACCTAGGTAGGAGAGAGTTGAGTGCCTCCATAGAATATTGAGCTAGATTAGGAGAGAGGAAGGGAGCACCAAGTGTAGCTTTAACAGCCGGATGGTTATAATATGCGATTATATGCTGAAGTAGTAGGCCAACAGGAGATTAGGGCCTCCTAGTGGGCGGGAGCAAGAGCAGACCGAGAGGAAATGTTCTAGGAGGCGGGTGTTGAGGTGTCTGTGATTGGAGTAGTGGCGGATATCTGCTGGTAGGTCATTCCAGAGTTTTGGTATTCGGTATCTTAATGCTGCCTGGCCCATGGAGGTGCGCATAAGAGGGATTTGGAATAGCCTAGCATCCGAGTGCCGAAGCGAGTATGCCGGGGGGAGCTGAGAAGTTAAGGATGAGGCCAGGTAAGGAGGGAGTGAATGGGACCAGTATTTAGCAGCAACTCTGGAGCAGTGGATTAGCCGGCGGTACGCAAGTGAGGGGAGGGACAGGGAGCTGTATAGGTCGCAGTGGTGGGTCAGTTTTGGACATTCCAGTATGAAACGGCAGAAGGAGTGGAAAAGGGTGTCCAGGCTGACCAGAGTAGACGGTGAGGCGGCGCCATAGACCACATCACCGTAGTCAAAGATTGGTAGTATCATTTTTTGCACGAGTTCCCGCCTGACCGTGGTGGACAGGCAGCCTTTGTTGCGGTAGAGGGCCCCTAGTTTAGGATTAAGTTTTTTGTGCAAGGATTCCACATGAGTAGAGAAATCTAGGTTTTGGTTGAGCCAAACACCTAGATATCGGAACAAGGTACAGGATTCTAAGGGTGAGAGGTCCAGGGTTTCGAAAGGGGGGCACTCAGCGAACCGGGAGAGACGCGGCTTCGAACCGAAAGTTAGAGAGACAGTCTTTTTTGCGTTTAGGAACAGCTGGTTTGTAGAGAGCCAGTGTTGTACAGCATTGAAGTCCTGTTGAAGTTGGTCATGTACTGTTACCATGGAGGGGCCAGTGTTGTATAATACCATATCGTCCACGTACATTTGGATAGATGAGTGGGAGCAGGCTAGTGGGAGTTCATTAAGGAAAACTGAGAATAGGATTGGGCCCAGGACTGACCCTTGAGGGACACCTGTGGTGATGGGGAGAGGGGCAGATAGGTGGGGGCCAGTTTTTCACTGCTTGTTGTCTGCCGCTCAAGTATGCCCGAAACCAGTTAGTGGCATGGGTGGAGAGGCAGGAAGCCTTTAGTTTATCTATAAGGAGAGTGTGTGAGATGGTATCAAAGGGGACCCCACCTCATAAACAGTGCAAGTGATGTTAGGTAAATCTGTCCCGAAAGGTGATTTTGCGGTCACTGCACGGAATCAACTTTTGGTCAGGAGCTGAAAATGTTCTCCCCCCGTGTTCATGAGGTAGGGTCATAAGAAGGCTATGTTGAAAATTTGGCATAAAAAATATTAAAAAACAACTAAGTTATGAGCCTACATTGCAATTTGCAAACGCAGGATACCTTTGGTAATTTTCAATATTTTGACCCCAAATTTTCAGCATAACCATTTCTTCACAGTACCTCATGAATGGGATAGCTGTCATTTTTCAAATCCTGGCCAAAATGTATTTTCGCATCCCGAAACATGATTTTGCAGTCACTGCACAAAATCACCTTTTGGGCAGGAGTTGAACATTTTCTCTGCACTTGTTTATAAGGTGGGGTCATAAAAAGGCTATATTGAAACTTTGGGGCAAAGATATCAACAAACAACAAAGTTATGGGCCTGCATTCAGTTTTGCGAATGCAGGATCGTAACTTTGGCAATTTTCAGTATTTTGACCCCAAATTTTCAACATGGTCATTTCCTCTCAGCACCTCATGAATGTGATAGCTGTCATTTTTCAAATCCTGGCCAAAATGTGTTTTTGCACTTGTGATACAAAATCATCTTTTGAGCAGAATTTGAAAATGTTCTCCACCCTTCTTCATGATGTGGGTTCATAAGAAGGCTGTATGGGGTCATAAGAAGGCTTGGTTGAAAATGAGGGGTAAAAACTTGGAAAAAAACCCCACAAAGTTATGGGTCTAAGTTGCAGTTTTTCAATGCACACTCATAACTATGATGATTTTCAATATGTTGACCACGACTTTTTAACATAGCCATTTTTTGACACCACCTCATGAATACGACAGCTGTCATTTCTCAGATCCTGCCCAAAATGTGTTTTAACACTTGTGCAATTTTAGCCACAGGAGTACTCATAAAAACATTGGCCCAGATATTCAAAGGGGTTGCGCCCCGGCACGATATTCAAAGGAAAAAGTACGCTGCACAAATCCTGATGCGCGGAGGCGCATCAGTAATAACCAATACGAGCACAGGTAGAGGCGTGCCATGCACTAACCTGCACAGCCCGATATTCAGCCTGGGATGTGCAGAGCCATGCATGCTAACCCTACCTGCGCCAGCACAAAGTTAAGCCAAAAAAGGAATAACTGATGGCCACCACAGGTGAGCTGCCGCATTGCAGGCGCAACACGGCAGCTGCCACCTGTGGTGTACTGGTCGGCTGCACCTGGCGGTGCCCCCATGCCGATCGCGGGCATCTGTTTCATCACCCCCAGCCAATATCCCTTGTGGTCCAGTGGACTGCACACTCCGATCACGGGCATCTGTTTAATAAAAAAAACCGGCCAATATCCCTGGTGGTCCAGTGAGACCGATTGCTGCCCGATCGTGAGCATCTGTTTAAAGCGTCCTAATACCCTGGTGGTCTGAGATCGCCCTCCACCGCCCACTGAGCCCCACCGCGCTCCCCGGTCAGCGGTGGGTGGCAGCACCCACCGCCTGCCACTCTGCCGCCCGCTTGACACCTCGGAGGGGCATGCCCATTGGTTCACAGCGCGAGCCAATGGGCATGTAGTTTATACCATACTACACATTCCAGATATGTGAATGATTTCATTCACATATCTGAATGTGTAGGTATGGTTGCACGCCCATTGGCTCACGCCAGAACCAATGGGGTGCAGTCTCATCGAGGTGTCAGGCGCGGGCGGCAGGCAGGTGGTGCTGCCGCCCGCCGCTGACCGGTGGGGGAGCGGGCGGGGGCCAGTGGGCAGGTGGGAGGGGGGCACCTAGACCACCAGGGTAGAGGACGCTTGTTAAACAGATGCCCGCGATCTGGCAGCAGTCGTCCACTGGACCACCAGGATATTGGACAGGTTTTTTTTTTTATTATTAAACAGATGCCCACGATCGGGCTGCAGGGGCGCTAGTCTCGACAGCTGCTGCCCTGGCAGGGTGCCAGGCTAAGTCGCCTGGGATCGTGCACCCTGCATGCAAATGAATATAATGACATGCAAATGGCCCCATTTGTGCTTGATAAATTAGTGGCTCCATTTGCATGTCACCTTTGAATATCGTGGTGCTGTGAATGGCGAATGGCACTTGCGCTAGTGCATCTCCATGCTCCAGTCTGGCCACTTGCGCTGGTGCAGTGCCACTGCACCATGCACACTGGGGGTGGCCAGGGTGTGATATTCAAAGCTGCTGAGCCATGGCGCAGCTCCTTGCAGTGTCGCCCAGGCCACACCCCTGCGCAGCCAAGTTGAGCTGCGCCCTAGCTTGCGCTACAGCCTGGCACAGTTTGAATATCTGGGCCATTGTGTTGAAATGTGGGGTAAAAATCTGAAAAAACACTGCGAAAGCAATGCCTTACCAGCAGCGAACATTCAGCATTGACAAATGCTTGTTTTTAGTTGTAGTCACTTCTGCTTGAAGGATTTGAGAGCTGCAGGCTCTAATGTGTGAGCCTCCTTATTTGAGTTTCCACAAAGACAGCATGTCTTTGCGTACTGTTCCTAAGTTTCTCCCAAAGGCGGTGTCTGAGTTTACTTTAAATCAAGCCATCCACCTACCATTGTATTATCCAGAGCATACCAATCCAAGGGAAGCATTGCTCCATACCTTAGAAACATAGAAACATAGAATTTGAGTGCAGATAAGGACCGCTTGGCCCACCCAGTCTGCCCATTTCCCTACCTAATGGATAAGCTGCAGACCCTAGTTAACTAGCAGCCTACTTCTTCCTACCCCCACCCCCTAGAATTGCCTTATGACTGTCCCATGCATGCTTGAATTCCACCACTGTTTTTGACTCCACAACCTCCTCCGGAAGGCCGTTCCATGCATCCACAACCCTCTGTGAAAAAATACTTCCTTAAATTACCTCTGAGCCGCCTCATCTTTCAAATAGCCCCTTGTTCTGCACACCTCTTTTTGAAAGATGCTACCTCTTGGACTTTGTTGATTCCCTTGAGATACTTGAACGTTTCTATCATGTCCCCTCTCCTCCTTTCCTAGAGGCTATACATATTAAGCTCCTTAAGTCTCTCTTCATATGTCTTCTGGTGCAGACCCTGCACCATTTTAGTTGCCCTCTCTGGACAGCTTCCATCCTATGTCTTTCCGGGATTGGGTCTCCAGAACTGCACGCAGTACTCCAGATGGGGTCTCACCAGCTGTCTGTACAGAGGGATAATAACGTCCTGTTTTCTACTGGTGATGCCTCTCCCTATGCATCCCAGTATCCCCCCAGCCCTCCTTGCTGCCCTCTCACATTGCTTGCCCACCTTTAGGTCATCTGATATGACTACCCCCAGGTCCCTTTCCATTTTTGTTGTTGTTAGTATCTCACCCCCCATTGTGTACTCTTCCCCTGGGTTTTTGTTTCCCAGGTGCATTACCTTGCACTTCTTAGCATTGAATCTAAGCTGCCATACATTTGACCATTCCTCTAACCTTGCCAAGTCCCTTCTCATCCTTTCCACCCCACCTTGTGCATCAACTCTGTTGCAGATCTTTGTGTCATCTGCAAAGAGACATACTTTTCCTTCCAGTTCCTCTGCAATGTCGCTTTTAAAGACATTGAAGAGGACCGGTCCTAATACTAGACATGCATAGAATTCTTGGATACTATATACACTGTATGAAGGACTATAGAAAGTCCTCACAGCTTTTTGTTTCATTCGTCCCAGGGAAAGAGGGCACCCCAGTTTGTAAACCGTGCTTGTCTAAATGGCTAGCACATTGTATTATGTTCCGTTACAGGAAGTATGGGAAGGAACTTCTGGTGTGGTTCATGGTCATTCCACTAGCAGCATAGCTACTTCTGTAATTTGTTTTCGGAATGTTTCCGCTGCAGAAATTTATGCAGCTGCCACATGGAGTACAGTCCACACTTTCACTAAGCATTATAGGCTGGGCATTGTCTCTCGTAGATGAGCTGGGTTTGTCCTAGATGTGCTGCAATGCCTACTATCATAAGCTATAGGCTCCTGCCGCCCAGATTGTTAGCTTTTGATACTGCTTGGGACTTGTTCCAAAGGTGTGGCCTGGTGCAAGAGATATCCTTGAAAAAAAGAAAACAGTTACTTAAGAACTTTAACGTAATAGTAGATCTTCAAGAGAATTTTTTTCATCAGGCCATGCCATCCCATCCCATCTTCCTTCCTTTAGAGTTGCGACAAAGGATCTTTGTCTTGCTGATTCCACTGCTGACTTTTCCAGTACTCTGTCTCGCATGGTATGTGGCGTGCTCGTATCTCTCCTGGTTCTTCCGAGCATGATCTCTGATGAGGAACTGAAGAGAGGAGGAGCTGCCTTCATTTATGTAGACACTGGCACATGACATTGTTGTCAGTGGCCTCTAGCTTGTAGAGTTTTCGTGTGGATGTAATGCTGACACTGGTGTAGTTCTAAAGGTGTGGCCTGATGAGAGGTTCTCTTGAAGATCTACTGTTACGGTAAGTTCTTACCTAACTGTTCTTTCCATCCCCCAAACTCCCGTGCAGATCCTCAAAACAGATGCCTTGGGGGTCAGTTTGGGGTGCCCATCTAGGTTCCTTTCAGACCCAAGGGTCCTAGACTGATCTGGACTTGGATCTCCATGTCAGTGTCCTGGAGAATATGTGCTGTTCTTTTTGGTCTTCAGGCCTTCCAGGAGCACCTCAGCCCTAATGTCTTGCTGATTCAGACAGACAATAACAGTGTCGGTGTCATGCACTACATAAGCCAGAGGGCACTTACGCTTATCCACTGTCAAGATTTGAAAATGCCACAGGCAGTACCTCCGCCTTATGCTGGAAGGGAGCCATTATCCGTTCTGAATCTTGGCCTTTGGCTTATCCTCAACACTGTGAGTATTTATCAAGTGCTTCCTGGTTGTTGCAGCAGCCCTTCAGATGGAAGGGCTTTATGTCTTCCCATATCTGGACAACTGGCTTTGAAGGCCCCATCCAGGGAATTGGTTCAATACACATTGTCCAGAGTGAAAACGTTGTTTGAGGAACTGGGTATTATGGGCAGCGTACCGAAATCTGTACTAGTTCCTTGTCACTGCCTCCGATATATTGGTGTGGTGCTGGACACAGCAGTGGGCAGTACATTCCTGCCTGCAGACAGGATGAGGACACTTGTTGCCCTGCCCCGGCTGGTACACAGAAGTCATTACACGTTTGCTTGGACAATGCTACGTCTCCTGGGACTTGTGGCTGCTGCCATAATGATAGTTCCCTTTGCCTGCCTCTACATGGGCATATCACAATGGATTCTTCAGTTGCAATGGGATCAACTGATGGTCAAGCTTGAACAGGTGGCCCTGTCACGTTCCCTCTCCGCAGTGCTCTGATATGGTGGATAGACCACCAGCACCTGTTGCAGAGTGTTCCATTCTTCTCTCTGACTCCTGTGTAAATCCTCACAACGGATGCCTCAGGGTGTTGGGAGGGGTGCCATCTGGATCCCTTTTAGACCCAGGGGTCATGGACCAAACTGGATTCAGATGTCCACATAAGTGTTCGGGAGATGAGGCAAGCAGCTTGGAACCCAGGCCTTCACAGAACACCTCAACCCAGTCCCTTGTTGATCCAGACTGACAGTGTCAGTGTAATGCACTATATAAACAAGCAAGGAGACACTCAACCTTACCCCTGTGCAGGAAAGTGATTAGATTGTAGTACTGGGCAATGTCTCACGGCCTTCAACTGTCTGCTGTGTTCCTCACAGGTGTCCAACACATCTCTGCAGACAGGCTAAGCAGATATCAGTTCCTCATACACAAATGGGAGCTGCTGATCTCCATGGTAAATGATCTTTTCACAAGATGGGTCTACCAGAATTAAATCCTTTTGTGTACCAACACAACACAACAAAAAAGTGCTGCATTTCCATTCAGTCGCTTCAGGGCATGGAGTTTTTTGGCAAGACGAATTGTTCCTCTCATGAAAAGGGAGGCTCCTTTGCACCTTTACTATGAATCCTTCTCATTCAGAGGATTCTGCTCATGCTGCAGGCAGAGAATGCCACCCTGATTCTAGTGGCTCCCTTCTGGCTTCACCACATGTGGTTTTCACTTTTGCAGCATCTGGTGGTGAAGCCTCCTGTTCAGCTTCCCCTTTGTCAGGGCCTGCTGTTGCAGGCTTAGGTGTGCCTGATCCATCTAGATATGCAGTCCCTGCATTTGTATGCCTGGCTCCTGAAGACATAGCCATTACCTTTTTGGGGTTTCCCTTATGGTGGCTTGTGTCACTTGCAGCTAGAAAATCTACTAGACATACATATACTTTGAAATGGAAGTGTTTCTCCATGTGGTGTGCGTCTAGTTTAGTGGACCAGTTTGTGTACTGTTGGTACGGTACTGGACTGCCTTCTGTCCCTGTCTGACTTTGGTCTCCAATACTAATCTGTTAAGGTGCACTTGATGGCCAGTCTAGTGGTGCTGAGGGTTGAGGCGCTGGACGCCACACCTCGCGCCATGCCAGCGACCCGGGTTTGGGAGCCAGCAAGGGGGAGATGGATCAAGCATCTGTAGGACAGCTCTCCTCTTCCTGGGGAGGAATCCAGGGTATTCCCAGTGCAGTAGAGACCCCCAGTGGTAACCAGAGGTACTATTAGCATGGGAACAGAATCGGGGATTTATTTATTATTTATTAAATTTTGGTGATTGGGTATGCCCACTGAGCCCTGAAGGTCCCTTTTTTCAGGGGCGACCCAGAATAACAATACATGTTTTGATGCAGAGAGGAAACATTAAGTTACAGAAAAGCAATTACAGGTTTGCATGCAGGTTATTGGGATGAGTGTGGTGGGCGTCTACTGGACAACCGCGTGCTGATGCCATTGCATGGCTGTGCTCGGGGGGGGGGGAGACACACAAGAAAATCCATCTAGATCACCGGTGAGATGACGGTGGTCCCAGTGGAGCGCCTGCATCCCAGTGCCAGCCCAAGCGCACCCAGGTCTCTCCATGGGCCAACCCGATGACAGAAGGTAAGGCACCTCACACTTAGGAGTTGACTGCCAGGGAAGGGCGGAACCAGCCCCAGAGGTGATCTGTGAGTCGGGCCTGCCTAGGTCGTTTGGGGGGAGAGAACATGAGAGAAGTGGGAGGTTCAGGCTAGGAGTTAGGGTAGCATCCGTGTGGCCACTTCTGAAGGATGCCAGGGGGTCTGGACGCATAAATAAAGTTTAAAAAAAAAAAAGTGCGTTTGATTACCATTTGGGCTTTTCATGCCCTTATTGATGGAAGCATGGTGGCATAACTAGTTATCCTGTAAGTCTTTTTTTTTTTAAGATTTCTTTATTTCCTTGGCTGGGGGGGGGGTGGTGTTTGTGCCTTTTGGTTCCCCCTTCCGTCCAGAGCTCACTTCCCCACCGCAGCCCTTCCCTAGCCGCATCGCAGCGGGTACTTACCCCACCACTGCGGAGACCTGGAGGGTGGGCCCTGGAGGGAGCTGACTTGTACACGTCTGTGGTGACACCGTAGGGGAAGCCGTCCTGCTACTGAGGGATTTTCTGTGTATAGGTAACCCCCTGCAGTGGCATCAGTGACGCTGCAACGCACGCCTATATGTTGTACATCAGATTCCGCCAATGCCATCCTTTATGTTGGCCCTTGAAGTTGCATAGCCCCCAGCTGCTGCCAGGAGTCGGCACTGGGCAGTAGTACCCACCCACCCTCCCAGAGGGGAGAGCTGTCCCTGGGACACTCAGTCTTCCTCCTCCCAGCCAACCCCCAGTGTTCCGTGCCTGCTCCCGAACACAGGTCGCTGGCATAGTGTGAGATGTGGTGTCCAGCACCTCAACCCTCCGCGCCACCGGGCCGGCCATCCTGTAAGTTTTTTAAAGGTATTTTACACATGCATCCCGAATCGTAAACTGGTTCCACCTTATCGACTCTGGCTTCATTTGAGCTTGTTGCGTTCTGCGAGATGTGTTTCCTTTCATGGAAAGTGATGTTTGTGGTCGCCATGACTTCTGCTCATAGGATTTCTGACCATCAGGCTCTGATGCATGAGCCTCCTTATTTGATTTTCTACAAGGACAGGGTGTCTTTGCAGACCAATCCTCATTTTCTGCCTAAGGTGGTGTTTGATTTTACACTGAATCAGACAATACATCATCCTCTGTATTATTCAGAGAATGCATGGGATAAGTACAAGGAAATCATAATGGAAAGGAAAGGGGGGGAGGGGAAAGAGCTGTAGATGAAGTACAGTCTACAGTAATAGTAAAGGTAGGGAGAAATGGACAGACTGGATGGACCAAGCAGTCCTTACCTGCCATCAAATTCCATGTTCGGCAGTCAACCTTGGCTTGATTTTGGGGGAACTGGTGACTGGGCTGAAGAGTCCACGTGTCTGGAGCGTGCCAACTCAGCAAAGGGGTGAGTATGGGTGCAGGACACAGAACAAGGTGAACTAGGGTGAAGTTCTGTGATGAGCCAGTGCAAGAAAGGTGCTGGTGTGGGTGTAAATGCATGGTCTAAGACCTTAGCTGTTAACTTTTACAAGTGCAAGTGATGCACTGTACCCTGGTCTTAAAAAAAGACCATACTAATGGTTTGTAAGAGTTTATTTATTGAAGTAATAGTTGATTTAGGACTGTTTTTTTTTCTTGTATTTCTTTGAATACTTTGAGTTAGCTTATAGTAATGAATGAATAACTGGCTTCAGTGTGAAATGACAGTCAACATATTATGCTGCTAACAGAATTCAGTTGTAGTCTTTCCCACTGTTTACGCTTAGTACTTTGTTGTAATAGGACTGTATCTCTGTTTGATGTTGCAGGGTTCAAAAAGAATCTTGAGATCAAATGAATATATGCTTCCTCCCAGCGGCCTGATGGAAACCGATCTAGAGTTGACCTTCTCCTTACAGGTAATCAGTAAAAAGCCAGATGTAAAGAGGAATGGCACAGCAACCATTGATATATATTTTTTTTAAGATAGTTCTTTGTCTCCCCTTGTCCTGAGTAGCCCTCCGGATGTCAGCCATCCCAGCTCCATTTCCCTGATTTTTCACCAGTACTTACCATCGCACAAAGGTAGCATGTCCTAGGTATTCATTAAGTCCAGAGCTACCGGGTGGCTGGAAGTTAGTGGCCATCCAATAGTCCATTTTTTGGTTTTTTCTCCCTTGCAGAGTGGATGTGCAATGCTGCCCAGATGCTACTGCACGTGGGACGTCAGCAACTGTCACTCCTCCCCTCCTTCCAGACAGTTCCTGACTGCCTTACACCCCCCCAAAAAAAAAAAAAAAACACCATTGGGGACCAGACAGACACCAGGCACTGCAACACTCCTTCCCTGGGAGAGGAGATGAGAGTAGTGCTCCAGACGCTCTATCCTCTCGTGCCCCAGTCGACCTCTGGTGCCCCAGGTCCGTTCCTGAACTCAGGCTGGTGTGGTGGTAGGTGGGACAACGTTCAGGTGGAGTTGTATATTTATAACTACTCTCAGGCATTTCTTGGTCCATTTTTTGGATATCCTGCTCAATCACTGGTATAGTTATTCACTTATCCCTGTTTCCTATTGTTTTTGGTTTTTTTTGTGCAGTACAGAAAAAAATGCAAAGCAAATACAGTACACACCAAAAAGTGGCAAGCACTTAAAGGGAGGACAGTTATAGTATTTATAAAGAATCCACATGTGTGAAGAACTCTGCTCAAATTATTTTGTTTTGCACTTTACTAAACTGGTACAAAGTGTAAGAAGCTCTTTCGGTAGCAAATCGTCTAAGCGTTTCGATCCTGGAATTCGTTAGGGGTTGACAGTACATGTTTTCAGTGGTGTGGAGTACTGCAGAATTAATCAAAAGTAAGCTTTCAGTGTGCTAAAATAGTTGAAATACAAGTAAATACCAAAAAATACTGTAGCTTAATCTGGCTCTGTTTCACGTGGTTTGCATCAGTATCCATCCCCCACCTCACTTTCCAAGGATGAGACTGAAAATAGTCTGTATCATCTAGCCTTCCTTTCCCAGTGAACAAAAGTGAAAGAAAAAGAAGCAGGGATTGCTGGCCTGTTGGCGCAGCCGCAGGGCTACTGCCCGCGATACCGGCAACTCATATGTGGGAATGAACACAGGCTGTTTAGGGCCATCTGGGGGAAGAAGGATTGAATGTCCCAGGGACTGGTCTCCTTCTTTGGGGAGGGGGCACTGCTCCTGCTGCTTGACTGCTGCCTGATGGACACCATGCTGGAGCAAGCATGGGAGGTTTCTCTAGGTCATGAGAAAAAGAAACGTGTTGCAGTTACAGTACAAACTGCTGTACCCTACTTGAGTGAACAAGTGTTGATAATACCCTTTGTACATCATTGTGTTAGCTGACTGAGACTGGGATTCGTAAATCCATGGGCCAAAAATAAAGTTTTCCAAGACCAGCATCCCTCCCCCAAATCAGTTAGGTGGTGTCTGATTACTGCAATACTATTTTTAGTTTATTTTAGATGGACATTGATTGGTTTGCTCTTAACACGTCCTTAAATGCTTGGGCCTGCTGCCACAGAGCACGCATCATTGATGATAATGATGTATTACCACAGCTGCTGCAAACAGGGACAGACAAATAAACACCACTGTCATGACTGGAGCTGCACATTTTTAGGCATTACTCTTTTATGCACAGTCTCAGAAAGCTCATAGAAACATAGAATTTGACTGCAGATAAGGACCGCTTGGCTCACCCAGTCTGCCCATTTCCCTACCTAATGGATAAGCTGCAGATCCTAGTTAACCAGCAGCCTACTTCTTTCTACCGCCACCCCCTAGAATTGCCTTATGACTGTCCCATGCATGCTTGAACTCAACCACTGTTTTTGACTCCACAACCTCCTCCGGAAGGCCGTTCCATGCATCCACAACCCTCTCTGTGGAAAAATACTTCCTTACATTGCCTCTGGGCCGCCCCCTCTATCTTCAAATTGTACCCCTTTGTTCTTGCACACCTCTTTTTTTGAAAGATGCTACCCTCTTGGACTTTGTTGATTCCGTTGAGGTACTTGAAAGTTTCTATCATGTCCCCCCTCTCCCTCCTTTCCTCAAGGCTATACATATTAAGCGCCTTTAGTCTCTCTTC
Source organism: Neoceratodus forsteri (assembly GCA_016271365.2). Classification (NCBI taxonomy): domain Eukaryota; kingdom Metazoa; phylum Chordata; order Ceratodontiformes; family Ceratodontidae; genus Neoceratodus; species Neoceratodus forsteri. The sequence goes on from CM057451.1 coordinate 769,285,652, forward strand.
ATATGTCTTCTGGTGCAGACTCTGCACCATTTTAGTTGCCCTCCTCGGGACAGCTTCCATCTTGTCTATGTCCTTGCGGAGATTGGGTCTCCAGAACTGCACACAGTACTCCAGAGGAGGTCTCACCAGCTGTCTGTACAGAGGGATAACAACTTCCTGTTTTCTACTGGTGATGCCTCTTCCTATGCATCCCAGTATCCCCCCAGCCCTCCTTACTGCCCTCTCACATTGTTTGCCCACCTTAAAGTCATCTGATATGACTACCCCCAGGTCCCTTTCCATTTTTGTTGTTGTTAGTATCTCACCCCCTTTGTGTACTCTTCCCCTGGGTTTTTGTTTCCCAGGTGCATTACCTTGCACTTCTTAGCATTGAATCTAAGCGGCCATACATTTGACCATTCCTCCAACCTTGCCAAGTCCCTTCTCATCCTTTCCACCCCACCTTGTGCATCAACACTGTTGCAGATCTTTGTGTCATCTGCAAAGAGACATACTTTTCCCTCCAGTTCCTCTGCAATGTCGCTTATAAAGACACTGAAGAGGACCGGTCCTAATATTGAACCCTGCGGTGCCCCACTAGTAACCCCCCTTTCTTCAGAGTGGACTCCATTTACTGTTACCCTCTGTGTCCTATTCTCCAGCCAATCATCTTGGAACCCACTCCCAGGCTGGCTAATTTGTTTATTAATCTTTTGTGTGGGACTGAGTCAAATGCCTTGCTAAAGTCTAGGTAGGCCATGTCCACAGCCCCTCCCTAATCTACTACTACTTTGGTCACCCAGTCAAAGAAATCTTTTAGAGTCATCTGGCATGACCTTCTTGAGGATTTGTTTGTACAGGGAGTGCTGAATCATTTTAAACTTGAGTTAGATCAAAAGAACAGCATTACTGGGTACGGCATTTAATTCATGGGATAACAGAGGTTTTCCAGTTTCTCTTTACATGCAGTAATAATGAATGCTGCAGCTGCATGGGTGCCAAGAAATGAATATGGTGAACCCTTGGTCTTTTTGTTGTTTAGCATTACGTACAGTACACTTAATTATAGGCATATATAATAGGATATGATAACGTGAGATAGTAGAAATATCTTCACAAGTTGTACTTAACCTCCGGACCTCATGAGTGGTGGAGCCAGAAATGAGGTCAGCAGAGGTTAAGTATAGCAAGTGATGGTATTTCTTTTTCTTTTCTTTTTTTTTTTTTTGGGGGGGGGGCCATAGAGATTTTTCTCACCAGGATGGGTGTGGGCAGGCTTTCATCACTGTCCCCATCTCCTGTCACCTGGCACCCGCTGTACCAGATCGCTATGCCCAAGATCCCCCACAGATTTCCCCACTTTGTGGGGCTGGGAAGGGGAGCGCCGTCTTCTTCCCACCACTGATACACATCCAGATGGGGCAAGTGACCAGTTGATTGTCTGAGCAGAGGAGGGGGACAAGGATTTATATTGCCCACACAAACCATTTTCCGCTTTTCTCCCCTTAGTACCCTCACCGCAGCGGCATGTAGGCATGATGGTGGCATGCATGCCTACAGAACTGTTAGCCCCTTGTTGCTCGAAGCTGCGGTACTACCCCCAGGCCTCCACCTAGGGGCAGCCAGGGGCTGAGACAGCAAGCCACCCAACTGTGAGAGAGGGGAGAGCTGTTTTCCAGATGCACAGTCCTCTCCCTCCCTGACCCCTGGTAACCCAGGCTCATTCCTGAACTCGGATCTCTGGCATGGGGAAAAAATAAGGTGCAGAGCACCTCAGCCCTCTCCACCACCAGGGCAGCTAAGTAACAGTCTTTCTACTATTTCTCTCTCACCCATGCCATATATATATATTTTTTTAATTTAGATTTTTATGTGCTTTTCCCCCCAGATCCGGGACTCCAGCAGACACGCAGCGTGCGTGGAGCGCACACATGCTGGGTACCGGCCGACTCCTTCCACCCACCCTGGCGTCGCGCCGGCCCCTCCGTCGCATCCATGGGCCTCCACCCGATGGGAAGCGGATCTGAAAGGCAAACAACCACCCTGGGAGGGAGAGCTGCCTTCGCTGCTCAGTCACCCCCTGCTCCGCCCCGATGAGCACCCATGCCATATTTGATTTGTACAACAGGAGTTTAGGTGGTTTTGTGATAGAAATTGTAAAAAAAAAAAAAAAAAAAATTTACAAAAGGAAAAAAGTACAAATTAACTGTGCCCTTCTGATCAATGTCTCAGCATAAGACAAGCAAATATATACAGCAGAAACTGGTACAGTACAAATCAATACAATAAATATAGATGTAGACTAGAAAGCAAATAAGTCTACAAAGCATCTCACATCTGCTGGCTTTAGTGCTGCGTGGCTGTCGTGATGTCATCAACATTATTATAGCTGCTCTTTGATTGGTTCAGTATTCCACTCTGACATACCCAGCTTTGCAAGATGTACTATCTTGCTTACATGTGTGATAGTAGTACTGTCTAGCAAGTTGGTCATAACATAGTAGTTTTATCTTGGCTAATCCGGACCCACACCTGTTGAATGAAAATAAAAAAAAAAAATAAAAAATGTGGGCTATGCAGTGGGCTGACTCACAATATGCAGTTTATCTTCGGGTGTGAGGTGCAGTGCCATAACTCACTAGTGGCAGTTCTATGAGTGAGTTGTGAAAGTCTTGCCCACTCACAAGTGATGATTAATGCTTTATTTTGAGTCCGGCTATTGTATATTTGAGATATACAATAGTAATAACTCTACTTATAGCCTATACCACAAGTAAACACAAAAGTGCACGCACTATCAACCAATCGCAGGTTCTAAAATATATTAAGTGGCAGGCAATTAGGCTGACCTGCCTACTTCTGCTTATATCAGGGAACATGTACCCTAATCCTGACCCTATGACCAACACCTCAACCTACATAATAAACAGCATGGACTAACCCTGGCCTCCATCAATATTTGCGGTCTTCTGGCAAAAACAGACACCCTCCAAGTATGGGTAACATAGCACCAACCTGATATCCTCACAGTGGTGGAAACATGGCCAACACCCAGAGTACCTGACTCCGCAGTACAGCTCCCAGGTTATGCCTCCTTCAGGCTAGACAGACTGAGTAAAAGAGGGGGTGGGTGTGTCATCTATGTGAAAGACCACAGCCAGGGCCAAATTTTAAATCACTATGGCACTAACTGTGGCGCTCAGCTACTGGCCATAAAAGTTATACTCGGTTCAAATGGAAAAACATTAACCATAGCTGCAGTCTACATCCCTCCTAAGGAACAGGATGTTTGCTTCAAATCGGTCATCGACTACCTCTCAGCACTGAGGCAAAAGATGAAGCTAATCATGTTAGGTGACTTTAATATAAACTGGTCCTCACCAGATGCTGTACCCTATAAGGACTCGCTAAACTCACCCAACCTTGTGCAAATGATAGACTCCCTTACACGCCTTAATTACCCTACAGGGACAGGCACAATTATAGACTGGATAACCACTAACCGTCCTGACAGAATATAATCCACCGCAGTCCTCGCAGACTCCCTCAGTGACCATTCCCCTGTCATCTGTAGATGGTCAAATAAGGCCTCCAAATCGCCAGCCAGAATTATCAATACTAGGCTCCTAAAGAAGGGCAAACTGGAAGCTCTTAAAGCACACCTCAGCCTACAAGACAAGAGCTTTATTGACACTGGCACTGACATTAGATAGCTAGCTTCATATACAGGTTTAATGAAGCGTGCAGTATACATGCCCGCCTATCAAAATGCAAGATCCGCGCCCGCAATAGCCCCTGGATCACTCCCCAACTAATAGCCCTCATAAAGCAAAGGGATGACCTGTGGTGCATAGCTAGAAAGTCGAGCTGCCCAGTAGACTACCAGAACCACCTATAATAAGTGCACCTGGGCAGTACGTGAAGCGAAAAACCATCATTATAAAAATGAACTGACTCCTGGGGTAACACCCAGAGGTTCTGGGAGAACATCAAGACATTGACCGGTAAACCTAATGAGCACCCCCCCACCCCAACCTTTCTGAACCATGAAGGTACTCCCATGCAGGCCCTCGGTTAAATAGCCAGTATCATCAACAAGGCATTTACTGACCTCAGTGGTGTCCTGCCACCCAGCTTCCTCCAGCCCCCGTCCCATAACCATCCACACCAGAACCCTAGTACTCAATCTACCTCCCACCCACCTTTCTACGTCAGAGTTCTCTCCCCTTGTGAGGCAAAAAAATACCTCCTAAAAGCACTCGGTAACTCCAGAGACCGCAGCAATCAGCTTGACCTCAAGCTAGTTGTGCTCACCCTAGACTCAATTCTCACTCCTCTCACAAAAATATTAAATATGTCCTTGATAACCAGCAAATTCCTACACATCTGGAAGTCAGCAGTGGTTACACTGGTCCACAAAAGTGGGGATAGAGCTAATCATGCAAACTACCGCCCATTCTGCCCCGTTTCTCAAAGGCACTAGAGTGCATTGTTTCCAACCCGCTAACAGAGTATCTAGATAAGTATAACCTGCAGTGCCGGAAACATGGCTTTCGCAAGCAACCTAGCACTACACTCACACTAGTCAGGTTCACCAGTTTTATCCACAGTGCCCTGGACAGAGGGCAATTGATGGGGGCAACATACATTGACCTCACCACGGCCTTCGACACCGTAAACCATAATCTGCTGCTGGGCCAACTTTATCTAACCGGCCACTCCTCTAAATCGATAGCCTGGTTCAGAAACTACCTCACTGGGAGGACCCAAAAAGTGAAAATACAAGATACCCTCTCAGAAAACCGCTATGTTACCACCAGGGTTCCCCAAGGCTCCATCCTTGGCCCACTACTTTTTAGCTTATTTCTAAATGACCTGCCACAATCAGTAAACGACCAAGTCCTACTCTATACAGATGATGCAGTCCTATACTCCAGTAATGCTGACCCCACAATGCTTGAAAAGCAAATGCAGTCTGTCAACTCGGTAGAATATTGGTTCCTCCAATCTGAATTACAAAAAAAACAAAAACCATGATGTTTGCATCATCCCATAACAAACACCGCTTACAACCCCTACACATCCTTAACAATCAGAACTCCCCCCTTTGACATGGTCCAAACCTTGAAATGTCAGGGAGTGACACTTGATAGCACCCTATCCTTCAGCCAGTGTATCAATGTAGTTGCAAAATCAGCTAATGCAAAACTGGGCCTACTGTACAAACACCAACAATGCCTTACTTCTGAAGCATTAAAAACAGCTATTAACAGCTCAGTGCTTTCAGTGATAGACTATGGGTTAGTAGTTTATGGGGCCGCATCCCAAGCTGCACTGAAACAAATTAGAACAATGCTTAATAAAGCTTGCCGACTAGTTCTTGGAGCACCGTGGCTCACTCACACCTGCGAACTTTACAGACATACTGGGTGGCTGAATCTTGATGGCCGCATTCAATATCAAGTATGCCTACTAGCCAATAAATCCTCACTTGGTCTTCTCACTCCAGGCCTTCAAAGCCTCCTGAGTTGCCCAACCACCTCCAGAAGTACCAGGGGGGCTTAACAGATGGACCCTTAATGTCCCATTCCATCAGATCACACAAGGGCAGCGTTCCTATCAATACTGTGCCCCACTATGGCTCAGTGCACTAGATCTTGACATCAGGAAAGAACTAAAACTTGGCTCTTTCAAATCTAAACTAAGCAACACTTTGACTTCAAACAGCAACTGCAACTGTGGGACCTAACTCCACCCCCTATGCTCCTGCACTCTTCCTTCTCCTGACTTAATTTCCCCTAAATCATGCCCCCACCTTCCGCTCCCAGCACACCCTTCTGTCCTCTCCAGCCTCTTGTCAACCCAGTCCCCCTCCCTTACCCTCCCAGCGCTGGACTGACCCTTTCTGCCCTCAGCACACCCTCCTCGTTTCTCCTCCCTCCCCACACCCTCTCTGCTCTAACCTATCCCCTGCTCCTCCCCAGCCCTCCCACCCCTCCCTTTCTCCTCTTCACGCACCCTTGTCCCTCTTCCCGCTCCTCCCTAGGATGCATTGGCCCCTCTGCAGCCTATTCTCTTAGCCTCTTCAGACAATGGAACTGTTTCTCCAACATGTTCTGGCATCCTTACTGGTATCTCATCTTCCTATCTAATAGGTTCCCACCCTATCTGCATCTGGTCTGGATATATCCTGTTTTAAGCACTCAACAACACATAATTGAACCTTATCATGTATTATCCAGGCATTTATTAATGAAACTTGCAACATGATATCCCTTATCCTGTATATAACTTCTCAACTCCTGCTACTTTAGGACTGCTGACTATTTGTGTAATGAAAACTCTGTATATGTATTTGTTCTCTGTACCATTGTTATGTTTACTGACGTGGAACCTCTGTAAATGTGCCTCTGGCTCAAAGGTATTTCCAATAAATAGATAAATAATAATAAAAAATAACTGGGTACTGTTTTTTCCCCATAGGGAAACCCAGCCATAATTTGCCATTATAACTAGCTATTTATAGCACCAGGTTTCCCTCCCTGTAGATGTGCACACACTGCTTCTCCACAATGATCTTGTGCATGTAGTTTTCTCTTTTGCTAACTTCGAGTCCAGAAAGTTTAAATTGAAAAACGGTTTCTTCCTCACCTCAGCCCTACTCACCGGAAAGATGTTTTCAAACAAAGACGGTTCCCTAACAGCCATAACGCTCCGTGCTTTCTGGTTTGCAAAACCAAACAAAAGTGAAAGTGCCTTTGTAGCTTTGCATTACATCAGCCTGATGACTCGCAGTAAGCAGAGCTGTCAAGTGACTTTACACTCCGCTGCACCAAACACGCCAGCTGCTGAGGCTCCAAAAAATAAATAAATGCTAACTATAGGAAAATAAAAAGGAAAGTGAAACTGAGGGATTAAACAAAATAATCTCCATGAGCTAAAAACTGCGCAAGCACCACTGTCCAGTGGCCAGAGTAGCCACTTTAAAGCAAACTCAGACACTCGGGGAGGGGGGGGCAGCACACAGCAGTTAGGTAAAACGAAACATTGGGAGGGGTGTCAGTCTCAAATTTGGTACACACCCTCTATGTAGGATGCTTTCATAAACCCCTCGAGCTTCACTCTGGGGGTTTATGTAGCTTTCCACACTTCGGGTGGGTATAAAATTCTCGTTATTCACACCTCCCCATGTATTATTCTATATGTATTTTACAAGTTACAGCTTTTTAGTCTGTAGTTTGAAGATTTTGCTGTTTTTCTTTGATTTTTAACAGCTAGCTTCAGTACTGTACTAGGCTTTGTGACGTCATTAGCATTGTGAAAGCTGCTCTCTGATTGGTTCAATATTCCACAGTGATTACAGTAACCTTAAAAATATCCATTGTGATAAAAGTAACAATTTTTTTTGATAAGTTGCTGTTACTGACATCACTAAGATATTGTTTTTATCTTTTTACCCCCACTCCTGTCAAATATGTATTTATTTATAGATATATATTAATTGCAAAAAAAACTGCATTAATGCACCAGTTAGGGTTCAATTTAATGCCACAAAAGTAAGGAAATGTAGCATTAGGGTTTCCTATGCTAACTGTACCCCCCCCGCCAGCAGCAAAATGACATGACCACACAAGCAACCACAGACTGCCATCATGAGATAAAATGAGCAACATACAGCTGCTTCTAGATGACTCAAATGCAGTAGCACTGATGTGCTACATTTGTATTTGTATCTGCCACAGGTGATTCAGCAGCCAGAAGTGTGTGTATGTTTTGCAGCATGCATGAGTACCTCTGGCTGCAGAAGTGCAGGTCCCACAGGGGTCTGTGCTTCTGCAGGCAAAAGTATTTTAGCAATTTGGTTATCATGGATTCTGCATGCAGCAGCAGATGTGCAGGTCCCACAAGGGCTTGCACTTCTACAGACAAAAGCTGGTGTGTATGTCACATGAGGCTGCAGAAGCACAGGCCCCTCAGGGGCCTGCACCTTTGCAGACAGAAGTAGTATTGCAGTTTGAGTATCGAGCATTTCATGGGGCCTGCACTTTTGCAGCCGTGTATGCCTTGCAGTAAGCATGACGCCTTTGGCTGCAGAAGCACTGGCTCCATAGGGGCCTGTGCTTCGTCAGACAGCAGAACTCATAATTTGGGTATTGCGAATTTTTATCTGTGAATGCAGGGGCCTGTGGTTCTGCAGACAAAAGTAATGATGTTCTTCGAGGATAGCTCTTCCCTTAGGCCACACTTGTGGAACATCAGCCATCAGACACTAGGACCATACAGAAACATTTACTAGCTTGGGCCGCCCATGTCAGCATCACGCATCAGCGTGTATTTAACTGTGGGGCAGCCCTATCCTTCCTTAGTTCCTTTCCTGCCATTGATTAGCCTCGTCGGACCTACTACAGAAATGGAAAACCAGCAACAGCATCATTCTTTATTCTTTTTCAGTATTCATCACTACCTCTACATGCCACTGAAGCCTTATACGCTCTTCCGGTACTGTGAATACAGTGAGACGATATTTCAAAATGATGTCCACGAGGTGTATGCATGCTGCCTGGGCTTCCCTCACAATGTGCAGGCCTGTGAGATTTGCCATTGCTTTAATCAGGCTAAAAGGCGACGTCACAAAATGGAGCTAGAGGTGTTTATTCTGAAGACAACTCTAGTAGCCACCATGGAGAAGGTAAACTAAATTGAAAAATCACTATTGTCTGCTCTGTCAACTAGTTTTTGGTCATCGAAGTCTAAAGACCGTGAAAAAAGACTGGTCCTCATCATCCCACAAGCATAGGGACAAAGACAAGAAGTCTTCCCCTGCAAGATCGGGGTCGCTGCTGCAGCCTGTAGGTAACCTCACTTTGCCTCCATCTTCTCCAGCAACAGTGGCTACAGCCACCCCCCAACCATCAGCCTTCAAGGTCAGGGTTTGGCGTAGGCGCTACCTGATCTACTGTGGACAGTACATTGCCATTGTTGACTGGTCTTGGCCAGTTGTCAACTCCAGCAATCAAGACCTCTGGCCAGGATGTCGTCTGCTCACTAACAGTGATGATTCAATGACTTCTGTCGGGCCTCCCACTGCACCCTGTCCTACAGTCAGTGGGTTCACCTTCTGCACAGGTCCTGTAGACGTCTGCTACCAGCTCAATGCAAATTCCTGCTTCGCAACTGCCGCTGGCATCGCTGGCATGGTCCTTTGCTCTTGCCATCGAAAGACCTGCCGCTGATAGTGTGGAATATAATCCAGACCTCATAATGGAGAGGAACAGGAATATGAGGAAGAAGCCTATAACCCACATTCCACTTCTACCATGTCGTCCTGCAGTGAGGATTCTGTGGTGTACACACCCAGATCTCCACCTGAAGACCCTACTTTTCAGGGTGTTACGCAACAAATCCAGACTGAAATTGGTTTTGCTGTGAAAGAGGAAAATTCTACCAAGAAATATCTGATGGAAATTTTGGAAGTTCCTCGCACTCCATCCATCACAATTCCTCTTATTTACCTTGCTTGGAGGATTCTACCTTTGCTGCATGGCAGAGGCATAATACTGTTCCTGCTGCGTCATGCAAAGCTGATAAGCAGTACCCTTCGCCTACTGCTAAGCCTTATTATTCCACTCAACCTGAGACAGACTCTGTGGTGATTATGGCTGCACATAATAGGTCTAAGGCATCTAAACATTTAAGTTCCTTGCCCCGATAAAGAATCTAAGCGACTGGATGTTATGGGCAAAAGAACATATGCTTCTGCCTCATTGGGCCTTAGGCTTTCCAATGATCAAGCCTGTATGATTAAATACCAGAACAGCCTGTGGAAAAATGCCAAGGCTGAGGGGGTGCCAGAGAGCCACGTTCATGACTGGAAATGTTCTTTTGTAGCTCTGCATCTTGTTCTGCACAAATTGAACTTTAAATTTATTTAGCAGCAACTTTTACAGTTTTGTACCTGAGAGTTCAACGGCTCTTTCATTCCTGAACCAAACGATACCACTTTTGTGATGTGTTGCCCAAAGGGAACGACTGGTGGTACTGGTTTAAAAACTACACAGCAGCCTCCACAAGCCCAGCATGGAGCCCTAGTTAAAATAGCGAGCTGGAGTGGAGAGGGAGACCCCCCCCCCCAACCCTGGGACTCAGTACTACAGGCCATTCGAGGAATGGATCGTAAACTGGTGCTGGTTTTAGATAGACTGGGTGCCCAGGATGTTAAAATAGATTCAGCCCTCAAGACAGCTAAGGCAGCAGTTGACTGCCTGCAAATGACGCAGGCAGTTTTGCCAAATCCACTATTGAACTAAATCATTTAAGAGCTCGAGTGGAAATGTTGGAAAAGGTTAATCAGCGAGAACAAAAAGACACAGCACCAACACTTCCAAAAATATGCTGTATTGTGCGTTTTAACTGATAGCATCACAATACAGATATAGATGAGGATTTTCTAAATTTGCTATGGTATGTTTTATATATGCTTTTTTCTTTCCACCTCTCCGTCTTTCCCTTTATTTCATCCACTTTTCCTTTTTCCCCCCCGTCTCCCCTTCTCTCTTCCTTTTTTTGTCTCTCTATCCTTTCTACTTTTTCTTCTCCCCTTTCCAGTTTTCTTTTTATATTCTTTATTATTAAAGTTTATGTTTGTTGCAAATATAAATGATGCTTGGGTTAAAATTAATGTATTTTCAACTCCCGAAGATGAAGTGTTGCTATACATCCATTTTTAGATATTTTTATATTTTTTATATATATACTTTTAGTAATGGTGTACTGTCACTTTAATTGATTTAGATTTATAGTGAGTAATGGGTAATAGGTATGTGTGTCCCTGAGGAGGCGCTGCTTTTGGCGCGAAACCGGTCGGACCTTTTGTCTGTTTAAACTGTTTTGTCCTGCATGGCGTTTCTGTATTGTGATGCTATCAGTTAAAACGCACAATACAGCATATTTTTGGAAGTGTTGGTGCTGTGTCTTTTTGTTCTCGGTGCTCAGCTTTTTACACAGGCACAACTTAGGATTGGAGCAGCCTTTTTGTGTTTTCTGCAAAGGTCAATCAGGCCATAAATCTGTGCCTGCTTGGGGCTCTGCAGGACCGGGAAGGCAAGAATTTTCTTTCTTTTCTCACCTAGTGGCTGCAGTCTCCTATCCCTCCGGAGGTACAGCTGGACCGGACTACTTTAAAAAGGGCTTTACAATCAGCTTTTGGAGAGCACAGGACAGCCGGGAAACTGCCTGTATTATTTTGCTTGTTATGGACACAGTTCTGTAGTGGGCGAGAGACAGCTATACCCTGACCTTGGAGGACCGTGAAATCAAGGTTTTCCCAGACTGGTCCTACGTGACTCGTAGCTGCTTCAAGCTCTTTGATCCCCTTCAGTGGCAGTTGTGGGGCCTGGGGGGTGGCACAGTCCCTCTTAGCTCCTGCTTATTTCCGTATCACCTACGGTTGGAAAACCTACCAGTTTAACAACCTGGAGGAAGCCTATAAGAGGGTGGACATCATAGTGGCTGAGTTTTGGAGCAGAGTACCCCCAGAGCAAACCTTATTGCAGGACTCTGAGGAGGAAGACTGACTCTGTGTCCGACGTAATGGCCCTATGTACTGGTAACAGTTTGAGGATTTGCACAAGTCTGGGATGGGACATGTATGTTACTGGTTGCTTATGCCTGTAACCCTTTTTTTTTTTTTCCTCACTCTGTCCTCGGAGATGCTTTTCAGTCTATCACTGCATATTCCCCATACTTCTATTCCGTGATACTGGTGGTTTTCTACATTTTTTAAAATGGCACCAACAATAAGGACTACACCATTACTAGCGCAGTTTTTGGTGCCTTCTGCAGCTCAGATTGTGACCGTTTGTCATTGGAGCTGTTGCTCTCCAGATAGAACTGTTTTATTTTCCAGAGTCTTATTGAGCATTTACTTTCTGGATTGTAGTCCCACTGTACTTTTCATAGACTATTCTGCCAATCTAATACTTTACAGTTCTCTTTTTTTTTTTTTTTATTGTTTACATATAGACTGCATAGCAGATTACTTCACATAGTTGTAGAGTTTAAGTGCAGCTACAGAGCAACTTACAGTAATTTACCTACATTTTGATGTTGACTAAGTAAGGCCATATTCTGCCTTCCTTTTGTGCTACCTAACTCTGTCTTTTTCCACAGGTTTTAACATGGCTGACTATCCATATAATCCTGCCTATACCTGTTGGTTTTCACAGCAGGTCTGTAGGTTTTCTTTGCATAGTACCCCATATGATGCATCAAAACTCGATGGACTAAAATGACCAGATGTTGTCATATCTGTACTGTCACTTGATAATGTGATATTTATTCGTGGATCTATTGATTGTATGGTCTTTGGCTTGTTCATTTTAAAAGTGAATATATTAAAGTTTGAAAAAAAATGCCCAGGTTGCAGCACAGGCTTTACCAGATGGCTCTACCAAAACAGACTTACTTAAAACTTTAAATGCTGGTGATGACGTTGGCAAACACTTACTGTGTTCAGCAGATGATGTATGTGATGCCTCTGCCAGAGCTGCTGCACCTGGCATATGTATGAGGTGTTATTCTTGGATAAGAGTTGCTGGCTTTGCCACTGATGTCCAGCAAGCAGTTTTGAATGCTCCATTTAAAGGCAAGAAACTGTTTGAATGTGATGCTGAAGAAACCTTGCAAAGTCTTCAGACCTCCAAAATGACAATAAAGTCGGTCAGATCCCTCTACCCTACACCTGGTAGAGCCTGTAGTAGAGGGTCCTTTCATCCAACAGCTATCAGAGTTTGTCTTCCCACCTACCATCAGCAAACTAGAGGAAAGGGTAGTGGTGCCTTGCCTTACCCCCCACAGGTGCCAATTCAAAAGCACCAAGGGCCATTGGACCCAGTGGTCTTGTCCCCATCAGTTCAGCCTGACTCCACTCCTCTTCCACCACAACCACTCTTATCTCCAGGGGTAGCTGTTGGGGGTTGTATCCCCCTTCTCCTTCAAAAACGGAGGGAGATCACCACAGATGAATGGGTCCTAGTGATAGCTGCAAGGGGGCATACTCTGGAGCTTTTACAGACCCCTCCAGTGCATCCTCTGCCTCCTTCCAACTATCCTCCTGGTCATGTATTTCTGCTGAAAGAGTAAATACAATCATTGATACAAAAACAGGCCATAAAACCCATTTGTGCTCATCAGATGAACAAGGGGTTTTACTCCGGATACCTCCTGGTTCCCAAATGGACAGGAGATCTAAGAGGCCTCAACTTCTGCACAGAGCACAGGAAGTTTCGATTGGTGTCTCATTCCCCACTTACAAGGGTACTGGTTTTACTCCCTGCATATGAAAGGTGTTTATCTTCATATCAAAATCTGTTAAGCACCCAGACAGTATCTCCACTTCATGTTGCAGGGGAAGCATTATCAGTTCAGAGTATTGCCATTTGGCTTATGCTGTGCACCATGGATCTTTACCAAATGCTTGGTGGTTGTGGCAGCAGCCCTTTGCAGGGAAGGCTGGTATTCCTTCTCGTACCAGGATTACTTGCTTTTAAAGGCCAGTTTCAAGGACAGCCTTTTACAAACCTTATCTTGAACAAGAAAACTGTTTGGCGATTTGGGGGTCATGATGAATGTTCCAAAGTCAGTTTTGACCCTGTACTAATGCCTGCAGTACTTAGCTGCAGTCCTAGACACTGCCCAGGGGAAGACTTTTCTGCCATTTGACTGGGCAGAATGCCTCGTTGCTGAAGTGCAACCCACAACAGTCACCAGATCCCAGCCAGATCTTTACTGTGCCTTCTGGGCTTCATAGCAGCGGCCATTCTAACTGTATGTCTGGTGTGCTTACATATGTGGATTCCACAATGGACTTTAAAGGTACAATGGACACAACTGATGGATGATCTGCACCATCAGGTGCTTGTCACGTCCCAATTGTGCAAAACCCTAAAATGGTCGATGGACCACAACAATTTATTAACAGGTGTTCCATTTCTGACTCCAACTCCAACATAGATCTTTACGGTGGATACGTCATGTTCACATTGGAGTGCACACCTGCAGCCCTGTCAAACACAGGGCTCCTGGAGCCAAGAAAAAGTCAGTCTACATGTCAGCATCCTAGAAATGTGTGCCATCCTACACAGTCTGCTAGGCATTTCAGTTATCTCTGACCTCTGCTGATCCAGCAGGACAACATTAATGTGGTCCATTACATAAACAACTAAGGGCTCACTCATTCTTATCCTATATGCAGGGAAGCAAAGAAAGTGTGGTACTGGGCTCTAGATCACAGCCTAGAACGGTCAGCCATGCCTCTCCCAGTTGTGCAAAACGTCTTTTTTTTTTTTTTTTTTACCAATTTTACCAGGTGAGACACACTAAGCTGAAAGCTTGTTTGCAGGTGCAACCTGGGAGCACAAGGAAGTTAAGTGACTTGCTCAGGGTCACACAGTATGCACCTAAGGGGCTGTGGGATTCAAACCCAGGTCTCCAGATTTGCAGCTCAGAGCCTTAACCCACAGCGCCATACTGCCTGTCTTAGCAGACAAGCTAAGCAAGTCACCATTTCAGATGCATGAATTGGAGCTACTGACTTCCATGGTCGACAGCCTTTTCACAAGGTGGGGTTGTCCAGAGTTGGACCTTTTTGCATCCCTGTACAGTACGAAACTGCCACGTTTCTGCTTGCTTGCTCCAGGCCTGGAGTTTTCTGGTGAGACGCGTTGTGGCTGTCTTGGAAAGGGAGGTTTCTGTATGCATTCCCTCCAATCCCACTAATACAGAGGTTGCTGCTCAAACTGAAGACAGAGGGGGACACACTGATCTTCATGCTCCTCTGTGGCTGTGTCAGAGATCTGGTTTCCACTTTTACAACAACTCACGGTGGAACCCTGGTACCCATGCCACTGTGTCAAAAAACTTGCTTTCACATAACCAGCCCAGTTGTGTGGAGGGCTGAGGCATCACTGCCTTATCTCTTACCATGCTGGTGACCCGTTTTCTCGGTACAGGTGGGCCGCCGGGGGTCAACCGGGGAGGGAGAGGATTGAGTGTCCGAGGGACAGTTTTCCTCTCCCAGGGTGAGTGGGGAATATGGACTGGCATTTGCCTGACCCCTAGTGGCGGCTGGGGGTGGACATGCTGTGTCCCTCAACAAAGGGGCGGAGCCGGAGCCAGCGGCCTCGTGCTCGCGATGTTGAATGCGTCGCTGGCGTCGTGAGTAGCATACACTAAACTCCACTCCGTAGAAGAAAAATCGGAAAATGATTCCCCTGCCGTGAAGAATGACAATTGTCCCCCGTGCCGCTGCCCCGATAAGGCACCTCCCAAGCTGGATCCGTTGCGGGTTGAGGAGCTCTCCTCCCTCTGCCATGAAGGGTAAGTCATGGGGGGCAATAGGGAAGGGGTCTGATCCTTGGAGCACAGCGCAGGGGAGACATCGGATGCAGTTGGCAAGGGGACCGAGAGGGGAAAAAGCAACACAAAAAACCCAAAAAAAACTTGCTATCACAGAACTAGGGCTCCTTACTTCATCTGGACCTGAAGTCCCTTCATCTTCATACATGACTTCTGAAGACAATAGCCACTGCACATTTTGGGGGTTCACCTAAAGTTACTGATGTGCTAATAACTGCCAAAAAGCCTTCCTCTAGGCATACAGCATCACTAAAATGGAAGTGGTTCACTTTTTGAGCCACTTCCAAACTTTTGGACCCTTTCTCCTGTCCAGTACAAGGGGTATTAGAATATCTGCTGTCATTGTCAGACTCTGGTCTACAATATTCTTCCCTCGAGGTGCATTTAGCAGCTATATCGGTTGTCTATGCCCCCATCGATGGGCATACAGTTGCACAGTTGGAGGTCTCCCATATATTCCTTAGTGGTATTCTATACCTCAGACCTCCTGTTTGACATCCAGTGCTGCCTTGAAACTTGAGTTTTGTTCTGGAGAAACTTACTTTGGCTCCTTTTGAGCCACTCGCGAGTTGTGGCTTACACTTTCTGTCACAGAAAGCATTATTTTTGGGTTGCAGTCACTTCTGCTCAAAGGATTTCTAAGCCACAAGTTCTCATGTGTGAGCCTTCTTATTATTTAGTTTTCCACAAAGACAGCATTTCTTTGCTTACTAATCCTAAGTTCTAACCAAAGTTGATGTCTGAATTTATGTTAAACTAATCCATGTCTGAATTTGTTAAACTAATCCATCCACCTTCCTATTTTCCTGAACATGCCAATCAAGCTGAAGCATTGCTCCATACATTAAATCTACACAGAATTCTGAGATATTATATACATCATACTAAACACTGCACAACGTTTTCGCAGCTTTTTTTATTTGCCCCTGGGAAAGAGTGTGCTTCTACATCTAAACAGTGCGTCTCCAAATGATTGCCACATTGTATTACATTCTGTTATAGGAAGTACGGTAAGGAACTCTGTGGTATTATTCTTAATCACTCCACAATAGGTATGGCCACTTCAGTTGCCTTGTTCAAAAATGCCTCTGCTGCTGACATTTGTGCTGCAGCCACTTGGAGCACTGTACACAATTGTTCTTTGTGATTTGAGTATCGCAGATTTCTGTCTGCAGTCGAATGTCATTGCAGTACTGCATTTGTGCCATCTGAAACAGCTGTATGTTGTTTGTCTAACCAGATGATGGTTGTCTGTGGTTGTGTTGTGTGGTCTTGTCCTTTTGCTTTTGGGGCGAGTTATGATTGGAAACCCTGACACCACATTTCCCTACCTTTGTGGCATTAAGTTGAAGCCTAACTGGTATATTAATGCAGATTTTTCCAGTGAATTTGGTTTTTGTTTGAGATCATGGAATCGTATCCTCACTGACGCTGGTCCCAGTCGAAACAGATGCAGATGCGCTGGGCCAAGGGAAGAATTCTTGAGTCTGCCTGTGGATGCAAGAATTCATGGGTCTGGGCAGTTGTGGAAGAGCAGGGCCCTCTGGGTCCTGTGTATCCATGTGGCCACAGATGCAGACATGCAGGGCCATGAGCCCATCTGGCTGTGGAAGCTCAGGGCCCTCTAGGCCCTGCACATCCATGCAGCTATGGGTACAGAGGTGCAGGTCCCTCTGGGGCCCTGTGTCAAAAGAAGACGACTTTTCAGTATATGATTTCTTGTTGCCCACGCGGCCAACACTTCACCATCCTTCCCCAGGCTAGGGGTGGTGCGCATGGCAGCGCCATTCCCCCCAGCCTTAACCCATCCAGCTGGCTCACTGAGCTTGCCCCTGAACTTAGCTTAATGGCACAGGATCAGAATGCACTACCTGCTGGGCCAAAGGATGGCCCTGTACACAATTTATAATTTTTTTGTTTGACATTTTGACTTCAAGTCATGAACTTGGGGGCTAGAATGTATTAATTCCAGCCCAAAGGTGGCTTTGCAGAGCAACCACGAAATGGAAACCTTAAAAGATACAATTTGACGACAGATAAGGTCCACTTGGCAAATCCAGTCTGCCCATTTCTTCCTACCTACACTATTACTGCAGACCATGCCCGACCTACAGCTCTTTCTCCCACCCATATTCCTAGAAAAAGACCTAGAAACTGTTCAAGAGTCGCAAGTTGTCAGTTACACAGCTGCATCTAGAAAACCATGTTGTAGCAGATCATGGTATCTGGAAAGGTACCTCGTGCAGTGTGCACAAGTACACCTCTCTGTAAAGATGCAGGCCCCATGGGGCTTTCTGTCTGCAAAACATGCTGTACAACATGCATGCACAGGTGTGGATGCATAAGCACTTGTCCTTGTGGGGCCTGTGACAGGGCTGGGGTAAGACCCTGTCCCATTCGTTATGCAGAGTGTGTTAAAAAGCAAGGGTCTATTTTATCCTCTCCTATTCTGCATTTTGTCTTTCTCCTTGCCTGTCTGATTGCACAATCAAATTTTTCTTGTGGTATCTAGGAATTGGCCACTCCGATGGTCCCACAGTTGTCCCCTGTTATCTCCCTTCCTTCACCTTGTGTTCTGTTCTTTCTCCCCTCACTGCTCTGTGGTTAAAAAACGTATGTGAATCTTGAATTTTTATGTGAAACTGGGGTCATTTGATTTGCAAATGTATATAATGATATTGTTGAGCTGATTGCAGAAAGCTATTTGGATTTCTTAAAAAAGATAGTCTGCAGCATAGGGGTTGACCTTGAGCTGTATTTTGACCTTCTCAAGCTTGTTTACAGAATTGTCAACAGGAAACCATCTCTGGGATAGAGTATTCTATTTTGTTGCACTGGTTAAAGACTAGGGGCCGGATATTCAGACTGTGCCAGGCAGGGGTGCAAGCCTGGGCGCAGCGCAACTGGGTTAAGCCAGGGCAAAGTCCAGGCGATATTCAACAGTGCTGCGCCATGGCTTAGCACCATTCAAAATGGCACTGAGGGCGCACACACTGTGCATGGCGCAGTGGCAGCAGGGGAGCAGGGGGCTGCGCCAGCACAAGTGCGGTTGCGCTAGGCACAGCAAGAGCAATATTCAGCCATGGGCATGCAAATTAGGCCATAATGCATGCAAGGCATAAATGAGGCCATTTGCATGCAGTGCGCCAATCCCCGGCGGCTTGCCTCTGGCGCCCTGCCAGGCTGCAGCCATCGGGGACCGACGCCCCCTGTCCCTCGCCAGGCGCCTCACCTGTTTGCCCAATTGTGGGCATGAGTAGCAGTACTCCGTGGTGGTCCAGCAGACCGCTATCCCCTGCCTGTGGTGGGCATATATTAAAAGAAGCCCTGGTGGTCCAGTGGACTGATCCCCTTTGCCCGCTCATGGACGTTGGTCAAACTCCCAAGTGGTCCAGTGGTACCCCCCTCCCCACCTGCCCACGTAGTCCCCCGCCACCCTGCACCCCCTGGTCAGCGGCGGGTGGCAGCTCCCTGCCCGCAAGTCGTGCGGCCGCCCGCTGACTGACAGCGTGTAGTAGGGCTGTATCCCTATTGAGCCACTGCATGGGCCAATGGGCATGCAGTCCATACTGTACTACACAGTCCTGATTTATGAATGAACGCTCATTCACATATCGGGACTGTGTAGATCGATGGAGATCGGTCCACTGGACCACCAGGGATTAGTTTAATACATGGCCACGATTGGGCAGGGGATAGCGGTCCACTAGACCACCAGGGCTTATTATAATACATGCCTATGATCGGGCAAGGGATTGCAGTCCACTGGACCACCAGGGAGATAGTTAACCTATGCCCGCAATTGGGAGAAGGGATACGGTCCACTGGACCACCAGGGCCTCATATCCACATGCCTGCGAATGGGCGGGGGGGGGAACGACGGCCCCTGGGCAGGGAACTCATGGACTGTGTCGTGGGAGGTCGGGTGGCCACCCACAGCAGGCGGCTGCCGTGTTGCACCCAGCAATATGACAGCCCACCTGTGTGTGTCCCCGACTTGTTCCTGGTTTCAACATTGCACCCCCCGGGTGCGATGCAAGGTGAGTTTGTGCCTGCATATGTGCCGCACATCCCGGGCTGAATATCGGGATGTACCGCATATGCATGGGCATGCCCCCTGCAGTTGCGCTGCATACATTGCTGGTGCTCCCCGGTGCATCAGGGGTTGCGCAACCCGCCTGTTTGAATATCGCGCCGGGGCGCATTGGTGGGTTGCGCATGGCACAACCCCTTTGAATATCCCATCCTAGATGAGCTCTTCAGGCTGGCCTCAGGAAAGAAATTGATAAATTTTGTGAGAAACAGGATTCAGCTTACAGCAATCATGATACAGGGTATAAACTGCCATAAAAAGACATCTTATAAAAAGAGAGCATGTTTTGTTTAGAGAGAGATAGAGATTGAAACTGAGGGAGAGACTTTCAGATGTAGGACTGACTTTGTTTGTACTGCCTGTATGACGAGCTGTCCTGTACAATTTTAATTTTTTATGGTTACTAATAATAAAATGCTACTTGCAAATTTTATAACTTCTCATGGTCTGCCTAGACTTCCTGGTCTGTGCCTCTATGGCAGTTGGCATCAGAGTCGGATTTGTGCTGTGAATATTCTGTACCAGGAGTTTTATGCATGGGTACTAGACCTGGTAGTAGAGAAGCGTTGAATAAATGTATAGATCCTGCAATAACAAGCCCAGCAGTGACTACCAGAAGAATGGCAGCCAAACTAGAAGCAGAAAGGAAAGTTAAAACTGAGACCGCACAGCTGGCTCTGGTGATGAAAGAACAGGCAGGGACAGAACCTGAAAACATGTCTGCCTTCTTCAAATGGTTGTCTGTACAACAAACAGCAACTGAGATACCGAGAGAAAGAGATTCAGTGTCTAGTAATAGAGAGAAGAGAAGAGATGCAGTGTGCAGAGGTACACAGAAGAGAAGTGATGCACCATCTAGAGGCACAGAGAAAAGAAGAGATGTAGGGACAGGAGCAGCAATGGCTGGATGCCTTGCAAGCTAGCAAAGCTGGAGGATCTGGTACAAGTCCAGCAGATCAACAGAACACAACTGAAGACATTAAACTTAAAAAGCTGCATCCCTCAGATGATATTGAAACGTACTTGGTATGGATAGGCAAAAGAAGGCCAAGTGCCCATCTAGATTGCCTCCCTTGCCCAGTGGGCAGATTAGTGACATTTCTGTTTGAGAGTGGGTAATCATCAAGCCCTTGCTTAAAACTATTAAAATATGTTCTATTATAGCTTCACAAATGTTTACTATGTTTAAGTAGGGTAATCTGCTGCCTTAATGTTCAACAGCTAATGTTTCACAAACTGCTCTTTGATCTTGGATATTGTGGCAGTCACAGAAACATGGTACACGGAGAACCATGACTGGGATGTCAACATACTGGTGTACACAGTATACAGAAGGGACAGGGAGGGGAAAAGAGGAGGTGGAGTAGCTCTATACATAAGGGAAGGGATCAAAGCTAGAGAACTAAAAAGTAAAGGGGGAGGACAAGACATACCTCTCAAGTGTACCGGATTTTGCGTGACATTCCGGATTCTGAGCCCTGCAGTCTGCCTGTACCGCCGCCCCGCATTTGCCGTTTTATTTCCGCATCGGAACACCAAACCACGCGGCCACACTGCTCAGCATTCCACTGATCCCTTTGTTTAATCCTCCCAGGCTGGCTCCTCGTCTCTTCCAATTAAATCTCTGGCACCCCTCACATCTGTTGTAGTAGTAATGACGTTGATGTGGGGGGGGGTGCTTGGGGAGGTGTCGTGAGAGAGAGAGAAGAGCATGGCCAGGTCGCCCAACCCCACCAGCGCTGCTGTTCTGTATCAGGTCCCCCCTCAGGTCTGCTGCCAGGCTAGTAAAGCAGCCTGCTGCCCAGAGGGGGATCCATAGCATCGGTACTGTTTTGCGGGTAGGGCCGCTGTACTGAAGTACCTGAAGGCACCAATCGCTGTGCTAGGAAGGAGGCCGGAGCCCAGAACAACAAGCCGCACTACGCACGCCCGGGACAGAGAGTGGGAAGCAGCAGAAGAACGTACCACCAGAGACTGATCCAGTGGGGGTAGTCTTGGTTGTTTTGGGGGGATGAGGTGGGCGGGGTTCTCTTGGTGAGGGCCCATACTAGTGATTTTAACCTTCAGCTCTAATATTCCTGAAAGGGACTTTGTTTGGTTTCTTCACCCCTTGCAGCCCAGCTGAGGTGCAGCACCGTGTTCCTACTGAGGCAGCTTGTCAGCTGGAAAGGGGGATTCGACCCTGAGATCACCTGGGTCACAGGCTCACAGCCAAGGATCTAACCACAGCTATAAACTATTCTCAGTGTTGAAAGGCATTCCTCCTCTCTGAGAATATATTAATTTCTAATTTATGAAAACAAGCTGCAATGGTGTTCCCTGTGAGCTTCAACACATTTGGCTTTGCTTTCATAGGCATTTAAAACACAAATCTGTCATTTTGTTTACAAATAATATTCAAGCAATTTAGGTTCTCTCTGACATGAAATATTCTGGCAGCATTTCAAATTCTGGCTAACAATATTTGAAACTCTTAGCTAAGTAGATTAGTTAATGACTGTGGATAAGTATGTTGTTTTGTGCAAGGGTACCCCCCCTTTCTGTATTGCAACACAGGAAATTCTTGCGTAGACTAAAACAACATACAGGGCAGGACAGTGCTGTTATATGGAGGGTCCACTGCTTTTCAGTATGGGCTGAATTTGTGCTGCAGCTAAGTGTGTTTCTGCAGCTCCTGACCTCTTGTTCCTCTGAGCAGCTCCATAGTGCCGCGGGTCTGTTGTACATTGCACACCACATGACGTCCTGCTCACCAGTCGCAGCTTCCACCTCTACTACCATCACCTTTGTTTAGGCTGGCAGTATAGCCTAGAGGTTAGAGTAGCAAGTTGCAGTGAGTGAACTTAGGACTTACAGACATGGGTTTAATTCTCATAACCTCCACTTACATACTGTGTCTGTGTGATTCTGAGCAAGTCACTACCAGCCCAAAGCTCCGAGGTACGACACTCCGCGCGCTGCGAAAAAACGGGTGTACCACATTTTCGCCATTTGTCACACATTTTCTAGCCCTTTGTTACACATTGTCAGGTTGGGAGGTTGAGAGGTATGGGACAAGAGGCACTCTTGGTCACCTTGGAGACAGGGAATGGCATCACAATCTGCACAGGGGTTGTATACAGACCCCCCATCTCAAGGGGAAGAAATGGACAAGAAAATGATAGAGGACATTCTCAAAATGGCTGAAAAAGGGGAGATACTGTTGATGGGGACCTGAATATGCCAGATGTTAACTGGATGACGTACTGCAGCCACATCCAAGAGCAGGGTCATTCTCGATGCCCTGCAGGGGGCAGGCCTTAGACAGATAGTGTTGGAACCCACTCGGGAGGGAGCAATACTAGACCTGGTACTCTCAAATAGAGATAGATCACAAATTTAGAAGTCAGTAAACATCTGGGAACAGCGACCACTGCACAGTGTGCTTCACAATACGCACAACCATGGAGACAAGCCATACAAAAACAAGGATACTGGACTTTAGAAGGGCTGACTTTGGCAAAATGGGTGAGTACCTGAGGAATACACTAGCAAATGGCCAAAAAGGAGGGGTGGAAGAACAATGGAGAAAAATCAAAACTGCCATCATAGAGGCAACAAGCTTTTGTGTGAAACAAATAAAGAAAACAAAGCGGAGTAAAAAAACGCTATGGTTCTCAAAAGAGGTGGCAGGGAAGGTTAAGGAGAAAAAGGCTGCATTCAGAAAGTATAAGGAATTATAGAAGGAGCACGACAGGGAACTGTATCAATTAAAACAGAAAGAAGTGGGGAAGGCAGTCAGAATAGCAAAAGCCCAAACCGAGGAAAAAATAACCAATTCAGTTAAGAAGGGGGATGAAACCTTTTATAGGTAAATTAGGGAGCATAGAAAGGTTAAGGGAGGAATAGTGAAGATTAATAAGGGAGAAGGGAGGTGGGCAGAGGGAGACAGTGAAAAGGCAGAGATACTGAATGAATACTTTTGCTCAGTATTCACAAAAGTAGGTGAGGAGTTACCTAAACCAGACTATAGAAGCACTCTGGGTAGGGGAGTTGACACCAGTCCATTTATAGAAGAAAGAGTCCTGAAAGAACTCCTAAAACTCAAGGTGGACAAAGCAATGGGGCCTGACGGGATTCACCCCAGAATCCTTAAAATAACTAAGGGAGGACCAGTGACACCACTGACCACACTTTTAACAAATCATGGGAGGATGGGGTGGTACCTGAGGAATGGAGGAGGGCAGATTTGATTCCCCTTCACAAAAATGGGAGCAAGGCAGAAGCAGGAAACTAAAGACCTGTAAGTTTGACCTCAGTGGTAGGGAAAATGATGGAATCACTTCTGAAAGAAAGAATTGTTGAGTACCTAGAGGCCAGCGGGGCACAGGACGCAAAGCAGCATGGATTTACAGCAGGAAGGTCATGTCAGATGAATCTAATTGATTTCTGACTGGGTGACCAAAGTAATAGACCAGGGAGGGGCTGTGGATATGGCCTACCTAGACTTTAGCCATACATTTGACACAGTCCAGCACAAAAGATTAATAATCAAGTTAGCCAGCCTGGGAGTGGGTCCCAGGGTGGTAGCCTGGGTAGCAAACTAGCTGCACAACAGGACACAGAAGGTAATAGTGAATGGAACACATTCCAAAGAAAGGGGGGTTACTAGTGGAGTACCTCAGGGTTCAGTACTGGGTCCAGTCCTCTTTAACATCTTTATAGGTGACATTGCAGAGGGTCTGGAGGGAAAGGTATGCCTCTTTGCAGATGACACAAAGATCTGTAACAGAGTTGATACATGGCGGGGGGGGGTTAGAAAGGATGAGAAGGGACTTGGCAAGGTTGGAGGAATGGTCAGACATATGGCAACTTAGATTCAATGCAAAGAAATGCAAAGTAATTCACCTGGGAAACGAAAACCCAGGAGAAGAGTACACAATGGCAGGGGAGGTACTAACAACAACAGAAATGGAAAGGGACCTGGGGGTAGTCATATCAGATGATCTGAAGGTTGGTAAGCAGTGTGAGAAGTCAGTAAGGAGAGCCAGGGGGATACTTTGATGCATAGGAAGGGGCATCACATGTAGAAAAAGGGAAGTGATTATCCCTCTGTACAGACAGTTGGTGAGACCCCATCTGGAGTACCGTGTGCAGTTTTGGAGACCTCCTCTTCCAAGGACATAGACAGGATGGAAGCAGTCCAGAGGAGGACAACTAAAGTGGTGCAGGGTCTGCATCATAAACCATAAGAAGAGAGACTGAGAGGGCTTAATATTTATACCCTTGATGAAAGGAGGGACGGGGGGACATGGTAGAAACGTTCAAGTACCTCAAGGGAATCAACAAAGTCCAAGAGGGTAGCCTCTTTCAGAAAAAGAGATGTGTAAGAACAAGGGGGCACAATTTAAAGATAGAGGGGGGACGGCTCAGAGGTAATGTGAGGACATTTTTTTTCACGGAGAGAGTGGTGGATGCATGGAACCGCCTTCCTGGGGAGGTTGTTGGGTCTAAAACAGTGGGGGAATTCAAACATGCATGGGACAGACGTAAGGCAGTTGTAGTGGGGGGTGGCAGGAAGTAGGCTGTTGGTTAACTAGAATCTGCAGCTTATCCAATAAGTAGGGAAATGGGCAGACTGGGTGGGTCCAAGTGGTCCTTATCTGCCGTCAAAGTCTATCTAAAACTGCTCACTAGGAGCTAGGAATGGTCATTGGCTGCCTCGATGCTTGACAAATAGGTTACTTGAGAGGCCCTGGTGGTTTTAAAAAAAATGGTTTAAAAATGTTGGTAACACTGGAAAAAGTCTCCAGCTGCCTTGATGTCTCCCTGTTAAGGTTTCCTAGGCTGCATTTGCCTTCTCAACGTGGTTGTGACTCTAATGACCACCAATTGCTCTGATTGTCGACTGCTAATGTTCCCAGGCTGCTAGTGCGTTTATTATTGTTTGTAATACGTGGAATACCGGACATCTGAACAGCGACCAATGTGTTAAAAAATGTTTACAGAAATAAAAATGTTGCTAGAAAAGTAAGTTAGCCCCTCAATCTCACATTTCGATCACCACATGTTGTGTGATTCGAAAACAGATTGTGGGGAGTATAGCGCAGAGGTTTAGGGCTCTGAGCTGCAAAGCTAGAGACATGGGTTTGAATCTGCCTCTGCTGCTACAAGCAGCCGGGCAGGCCCATTCTGTCCACCGGCTGCCTTCCCCGCTTTACTGCCCGCCAATCGCCAGACCGAAGCTTCACCCTTGAATGCAGAGAAGTGCAAGATCATGCAGATAGGGAAGAGAAACCCTGAAGCCACCTATAGACTGGGAGGGGGAGTTGCTGGCAGTCACAAGGGAAGAAAGAGACTTGGGCATCATCATCACCGATGACCTGAAATCATCCAAGCAGACCACTAAAGCAGTATGTAAGGCTAGGGGGATGTTAGGGTATATTAGTAGGGGTATCACAAGTTGGAAGAGAGAGGTAATAATCCGTCTTTACAAGACACTGGTTAGGCTCCATCTGGAGTGCTGCCTGCAGTACTGGAGGCCACACCTTCACAAGGACATTAACCAAACTGAGGCAGTGCACAGAAGGGCAACCAAAATGGTGCAGGGACTGCATCAGAAAACATATGAGGACAGATTAATGGATCTCAATATGTATACCCTAGAGCAAAGGAGGGGAGAGAGAGGTGATATGATCGAAACATTCAAACACTTTAAGGGCTTTAACAAGGTGAAAGAGTCTAACATGTTTCAATATAAGAAAAATAGCAGAACAAGAGGACACAGCTTGAGATTAGAGGGAGGCCGATTAAGGGGTAATGTGAGAATGTTCTTTTTCACAGAAAGGGTGGTGGATGCATGGAACGGCCTACCTCAGGAAGTAGTGGATATGAATACAATGCAGGGCTTCAAACAGGCATGGGATAGGCATAAGGGAGCAATATAGATGAGCATGAATAGATAGGCCGTTGATAGAGCAAAGGCTGATGGCACATTTATAAGGTAGAAAAAGAAATGGGCAGACTGGATGGGCCTTGCGGTCCTTATCTGCCGTCAGCTTCTATGTTTCTATGACACGGGTTCCTCTGCTGCTGCAAGCAGCTGAGCAGGCCCCTTCTATCCACTGGCTGCCTTCCTTGCTGTACTGCCTGCTGATCACCAGAATGAAGCTTCACCCTTGACACAGGTGCCTTTGCTGCTGCAAGCAGCTGGTCGGGTCCCTTCTGTCCGTCAACTGCCTTCCTTGCTGTATTGCCTGCCGATCACCAGACCGAAGGTACACTGTTGAAACTTGACTGCTCAGAACCATCGTCTCTGCCTGCTGATGGGCTGCTGCAGTTCTTTTAATTCTTTGATACTGCTGTTCCTTCTGGATTTTAAGCTAATGTTACATACTGATTGTGGTACTGGTTAAGTATCTCCAAATTGTCCTGTGAATCCTAATTTAAATGTGAACCTACACCTGTTTACAGCAATTTTGCACTCCAATGGTAGTTTTGAAGTGCAAGTTCTTTTATGCTGCAGGTTTGTAGATTTTAAAGTATTACAGCTCTTTGTTTTAAGGTCCAGTGGTAATCTACCCTGGATCAGAAACTAAGTTTAAAGTGGCACGTTTTTTCTGTTTAGACCAGATTCCATTTGGGTCAGAGTTGTAAACTTTGCCCTGCAAATAATCCAATTTCTCTTTCACTTTCTTTGCTTCTGTCTCCTTCCTGCTTGAATTTTTGCACCCACCCACTCATCCCCCGCCTCCAGCCTTTATTAATACTCTCCCTCCCCCCTCGGCACCGCCCCTAGGCAATCTTCATCCTCCCCTCTCACTAATATTGCAACTCTACTTAAAGATACAGAGTACAGCTATTAGGCCTAACACTTGTCATGTCCTCCCTTTAAAGATATCTTCCTATTTTCGCCATCTGCTTGTCTATCAGCTTTGTTTAGTGCCTGCTCTATCTACTTTACAGTTCCATACCTGAGCTTCCTCCCTTGCTACCCTCAACATAACCCCAATAATCTTCAACTTGCCTTGGTAACCCCTGCCCTAGCTAAAACGCCCTATTCTAACCTACGTTTTATATCTCAAACTAGATCCCACTGCCCCTGATCGAGCTCCCAGCGAGCGGCCGTGGCTAATCCTGCCAGCTGCCTGCACCTCCAGATGACCAGGACACCTTCAGAGCCGGTTAGGAGTCACAGCTGCTCCGTGGTAGCACTGGACGGCTCTGATAGGCCGCTACCTGTTGTCACCTTCCTCTGATTCGACTGCTGCTCTCGGCTTGGCCACTGTTTGGCCCTGCCTTTTCCCTGTTGGATTTTCAGTCTCTGGGCTTCGGCGCCCACTGCTTTGCATTACTTTTGCTGCAAATTTGCACCTGTTTCCACACCCCCACCTCCTACCAATATTAAATAGGCTTTGGGTCCACCCACTCAACCTTGTTATCCACCCTGCATGAACCTCATTGGGCTCACTTACTTGGGACCCCCCTCCCCCCACCGCTCCCTCTCCCTGTCCTTGCTTCTCCTTTGTGGGCTGGCTCTTGCCCTACTGACTCTCTCGGTTGTTCTCTACACATCCTCTAAGCACTATGGTGCTGCCTCTTCATCTCATTCTCTCTTGCTCCCTGCTTCCGCTGTTTTTCCTGCCTGGAGCTAGATACCCCTCTCTTCCTCTAGGCTACAGGATTGACCTTATCTACACCCACTCTGGTACCCTTCCAACTGAGCTTGTCTATACTCCTCCATTCTCCTCTGGGGATGGCTGGCAACACCCGAAGAACCATGATAGGGTGATGTATGTTAGCCTGTTCCCGTTCTCAATACTGGCTCACTGGCGATACACCTTCAGGGGTGGTGATTGGCTTACCCAACCTGGCAAGCCTTATAGACGTACTAGGACCAGGAGTCTTTTATTTATTTATTTATTTTTTTAGCTACTAGTTTTTCTACTTTTCTGGCTGCCTCAGTCTACTCCCCTCTTGTCCCAGCATCTGTTCTGGGGATTCCAGTCACCACCTGCCTCTACTCAGTCGGTCCCAGGCACCCATTTGCTCCTGTGGTTCTACCCTCCGCAGCAGGGCCGTATGGAGGCCCTCCAGACTCCCCATGGAACATGGATCCAGCCTGGGTGCCAGTCCACTGGGCAAAGCTCGCGGATGGCCATAAAGCCGCTCAACTGGGCGCCCATTTTTCACCCCTCGGAGGTGAGGGCATGCTATGACTTCACCGGAGGGGGGCACGCATGCATCCGCATACGCTCCCTCCAGACATCTGCCTCAGCTCCACCCCTGTTAAATTTAGCGCAGAAGTCTCCCAAGCCTGCTTGGTGAGGCAACCACGACGATCATCAGTGGTCCCCTCCCCAGAGCAGGAGATCAGTCCGTCGCCAATCCTTTCCCTCCTCCCGAGCTTGCACCCCCAGTGACCAGTGCTTATTCCCGAACACCGCTCGCCGGCATGGAGCGAGGTGTGGTGATAAGCACCTCAGCACCACTGAGCTGGCAGGACCAGGATTCTTAAACTATCACCGCCCTATTAAAGATATTACTTCTGTTACTGTTATGTTCAGGTAACATTGAGCTAAACCCTGGTCCTGTCACTACCATTACATCCCCTTCGGATGCTGCTTGTCTTAAAGGCATGAGTTTCTGGCATGTTAATGTCTGCAGCCTCCTAAAAAAGTTCTCCATGATTCAGGCGTGGGTCAGCCATACTCAAGCCAGATGTTCTGGTAATCTCCGAATCATGGCTTAGGCCAGCCTCTCAGGACAGGGAGATTAGTATTCCTTCCTAACAGTTTTTCAGAACGGACAGGTTTACTAGGGGAGGTGGTGTGTCGGTGTACATTAAGGAAAGGTTTACAGCTTCCTGCCTGGATTCTACCTCTGTCAAAAATGAATTTGAGTGTTTGACCCTGAAGATGGATTTATCTACTTCCCTTGCCTTCAGAATGATTGGTTGCTGTAGACCCCCATCTGCTGGTACATTCCTTCGTACACAGCTTGGCTCTGTTATGGAGAAAGAGAACCTTGAAACTGTCATCCTGGGGGACCTTAATTTCGACTGGTTATTGAAGACTGCTTCACCCTTAAACACTTTCTGTGATTCCTGTGAATTAGTCCAACTAATTCATGAACCTACACGTCTAAACAAAAAGGACATGAGCAACAGCACACTACTGGATGTTATTTTAGTCGATAAGCCTCATCTCTTCTCACATGCTGGAACCTTCTTTGCTGATGTCAGTGACCATTGCTTCATTGCTGCGGTCAGATCACTGCATCATACAGGACCTACAGCTAAATTTCTTATAAAAAGGTCCTGTCGTAACTTTGATGTGGCTGCCTATGTCTATGAGTTGGAACACTCACCACATTGGCAAGATCTCTACTTGGCTAACACGGTTAACTCAGCATATGATATTTTCCATGATATGCTTGTTGGGGCCCTAAATATGTTTGCCTCTATGGTAAAAGTTTGTGCAAAAAACAAAACATTTTGTTGGTTCTCTGCTGAGCTGAAAGCTGCATTGCTTGGTAGGAATAAGTTGTGGAAAAAAGCTTTCCAGACCAAGCTTGACTCAGACTGGTCTCAATTCAGAAGGGCACGCAATGCTTGTACAAAAATGGTCAGGGCTGCTAAGGCAGCATTTTATCTTACTGAATTAGATTCTGCAGCAAAGTGCTCCTCCAAATTCTGGTGGAAAATCAAGGACATTTCCAGATATACGCCTGGTAATTCCTTGCCACCTAAGATTACAACTGGGAGTACTACTATCAATGATAAACCGGGAATCCTAGGTGCATTTAACAATCATTTTGCCACAGCTGGTCTAGCTTTCGACAATCCCCCTGCATCCCTGGTCTGCTCCCAATTAAGTGTCACATGCTCAGACTCTCCTGCCCCTGTACCTGGCTTCTCGTTCCACCCGGTCTCTCTGAAAGAGGTTGAAGACCTCATGCTCTAATTGGATATTAAGAAAAGTGCTGGTGCTGATTTTTTGGACTCTTATCTCCTTAAAATCGTCTATCATGTCCTAGCTGTTCCTGTCACCCACTTATGTAACTTATCATTGTCCCAAGGGCTTATTCCCCAGATCTGGAAAATTGCTCATGTCATCCCCTTGTTTAAATCGGGGGATCCCTGTGACCTTAACAATTATCGACCAATTTTCTTCCTCCCAACTTTGTTGAAAGTTCTGGAAAAGATTGTCAGCAACCAACTAAGGGACTACCTCGAATCCAATAACCTACTAAACCCTATGCAGTCTGGCTTTAGAACTAAACACAACACAGTTTCGACCCTTGCCAAAGTAACAAATGATTGGTACCAAGAACTGGATAACAGAAACTTTGTCTGTGTTGTATTTCTAGACCTTAGCAAGGCTTTTGATACAGTGGATCATAGCCTGCCTCTCTCTCTTCTCTGAAGAGTATAGGCCTGGACTCAGTTTCTTTGCATTGGTTTACTGAGTACCTTGTAGGACGTCGTCAACAAATTAAGGCTGAGGGTGAGCTATCCCCACTCAAACCTCTACTGAGGGGAGTACTGCAAGGACCCATACTTGGTCCCTTACTGTTCGCTGTGTTTATGACATTGATGAGAGTATTAACAAGGCCAACATACACCTGTTTGCTGATGACACTGTTGTATATATATGTTGTCTGACACCTGAAGCCGCTTGTGCTGACCTCCAGGAGGAATTTAACCAGCTCCAGAACCAGCTGCTCCATAAAAAAAACTTGTTCTAAATGTTAAAAAAGCAAAAGCAATGTTGTTCTCGCCCTATAGCCATGTGATGAATCCATCCAGCTCTGGAGCACTACCTCAGATTACCACAATTCTTGGAGAGAAACTGGAGTTTGTCTTAAAGTTTAAATACCTGGGTGTGTGGTTAGACAATAATCTGTCATGCACTGAGCACGTCGAGGACCTTGTAAAGAAGTTAAGGCAGAGGCTGGGGCTATTCTTTAGAATTAACCAGCTTCTTACTAGAGATGCAAAAGTGCACTTTGTCCAAACTACTATTCTTTTGCTGATCAATTATGCAGATTTCCTTTATAGTCAGTGTCCCAAAGCCTCGCTTCAAAGTTGGATATGATTTACCATAGGGCTATCTGGTTTATTACTGGTCTACCCATCATTGTTCCTTGTACAAAGCCTTAGGGTGGTCCTCTTTTCTGTTTAGGCGTAATAGAAACGCAGTCCTTTGGACTTATAGAGTCTTCTTGAAGCGGCTTCCACAATATATAATAGACTGTCTTCCACTAAGTGAGCCAGGAATGTATGCCCTAAGAAGCGCATCCTACATCACATTATGTATCTCCAAGGCTTCCTCTCTCTGTGGCAGTGTGTCCATTAGTTTTCTGTTGCCAACATTGTGGAACAGAGTACAAAAACTATTGAAATTAAGCTGCCTCCACAGTATGAATGCCTTTAAATCTGTATATGCTCGGTATGTGTGTGAGCCTTGCAATTGTTACCCAGCCCCTAATTTTAGTCCGAAGCATCAGGCTACTGCCCTCTGAGCATAGTTGAATTTATGATCGCTTGTAACCTTTGGTTACCTTTACTCTGTGAGCGTCTTAGGCCTTAAATGTATTTCCGCTCTAGAAATCCCTGTAGGGTTATTATCTCTTCATGGCTTTCGCGGCCACTACACCTTACTCACCCTGCTGTCTTTTACATATTGCTTATTCTGTGGCTCTTATTCCCCACCTTGTACCATTTAACTGCACATTTCATCTTCATATTCCCTTTCCACTGCATTCCACTCTTACTGTTTCTTTCCTCTGTCCCCTAACTCTCTTCCCTGCCATAGACTAGCCCGTAGGGGGCTCCCTGCCCCTCAGGTGGGAGAATTATGGATACTGGGAGGTTATTTCCATAGCAGCCGCCTGAGACACCTAGACCGGACTCCTTGCTAGCAAGGAGTGGCATTGCTGATATCCTATTTGGAATGTGAGTGCTTTTCTGCTCTGGCGTCTGGCTCCTGCAGTCTGCTTCTGTGTCTCCCTCAGTACTAAGCTAAGGTCCGATTTTCTGTCTAAAACTTGCACAAAAAAGAGCTGTACTTACTTATTGCCTAACAGTTATGACCTCTATTTTTTCTATATCTCGAAATCGTTTTTTACCGATCGCTGATTTTACCGAAATGGAAGATCAGCCGTCCGACGAAGGAGACCTTCATCCTAGGAGCACCCCGGGCCTAGAAAAGAAAAACCAGAAATCGAGACCCTCAAAAAAGATAACAGAAACCACTGCTGACACAATCATGCAAGCGATATCGGAATTTCGAGGAGTGGTTAGAGAATCGCTCAATAGTATCAGGGAAGAGATCACTTACCTTGAAACCCGAGCTGCTGAAGCCGATCACCAGATTACTTTAAACACGTCCAGAATAGACGACCTCGAGGAGGTAGTTCGCACCATACTCTCAGAACAACTCGCCATATCAGCCCGCCAGGAGGATGCAGAAAATAGGGGGCGAAGGCGTAATATTAGAATATTTGGGCTCCCAGAAGACGAAGAGAGGAGCGACCCACGTGCCTTTGCTGATTATTTCCTCCGATTAGTGCTATCACTCGATCTGAAATTCCAGCTTGATGTCGAGTGGGCACATCGAGCGCTGGGCTCAAAACCCATGTGTCCTAAAGTCAGACTGCGCACATTCCTCATTCACCTACTTAGCTTCCAAACCAAAGAAACTCTCTCATCCAAAGCGTGGCAAAAAGGCAAGGTAATGTGGGGTCAAACCAGGCTACTGTTTGACAATGACTATGCCCCTCTTACACAGAAGCAATGTAGAGAATATAGCCTGTTATTCCCCATATTGCGATCTAAGAAAATTCGTTTCAAAACCCCCTATCCGGCCAAACTGGTGGTTCATCTTCCTTTGGGAACCCAGACCTACTCGTCTGCACTGGAAGCGGCAGCAGATCTACAATCAAAGGGGATTATATCAGAAAAGACTAGGGATGTTATGACCCAGCGTCAGAGGCAGTCGACCCAACAAGAAAAGGCATATGCATCCCATCCAGCGCTATCAGTAACTGAACTCCTGCAGTGCCTTCAACAATTTCGCAATTCATCTGCACCTGCCTGAGGCTACCCGAGATAAACTTGTCTGACGGGGTAAGTTGAGGGATATGGGTTCGGCTTCTTGGGCCGGAGGGTTGCGTGGGAGGTGGTGGCAAGCCACCAAAGCCGTGGATCGAAAGCCATCATCTGGAGTCCAGGCAACTATCAGTCCCTCTCTGTATTGAATTCTGGTTGCCATTTGGACCAAATGCGGTTTCCTTGATGGTGGGGTTCCCCCTTACTAGGGAATACTGCACTTCCATTGCTGGGGCTCTCCGGCTCACTGGGTGGTTCTGCTCCCTCTGATCCTTCTCCTGTCCCCCCCTGTGCTCTCGGGGCGTTTTCTCTGACCCTCCAAGGCCCTGCAAACTCATACAGGCTGGATGTTTATATTTCTTATTCTTCAGATCGCAACAAGCAGGGACTCTCGATGCTGTGGTGAACTGATTAATAACTGGCTCCCCTCTGAACTAACTGTGCTTATTGCTCCTAGTAGTGCCGGAGAGATGTCAGGGAGGCTCGGGTGGGGGGAGGGTATCAACTACAGGAGTCCACGAGGCAAACTTAGTCAATTGAGGAATCAATCCCATGTCATCCAGGGGTCTAAAATTCCTAAATTCTCCCCCTTAAACGAGAGGATTTTTTCTGGAGGGGGGAGTTTCCCTGCTCCTCCTCCTCTTGTTGGACAAGTCATAGTGGTCGCGATGTTAAGATGGAATTTATCTAGCTTGTGAGCCCCTTTTACTCGACCACTTTGGGCTCAGTATAATACTTTAGCAACACCCCACACACTTGATACCTTTATAGGAGGCTCCGGGTGTTACGGGAAGGGAGCTGGACGAATGGCCCGGGGGGGAGGGGTGGTCCCTGTGCCCCTCTAGGTTAATCCCACAAATATTGACATCCGGGCCTGCGGGATCCCTTTCCTGTCCACACTTAGTTGTCCTGTTATGTTGACCCTGGACTGACTGTGGCTGGCTGAGGGTTTGCACCCACCTCCTGATAGATAAACGGTAGTCTGTGGGGCCTCATTCTGATACTGGAGCTCTTTCACTTCTGGTGATTTTAAATGATCAAATCCCAAACAACAGATGACAACTGAACTAGGTGCCCTGGCTATATAGGGGCCGAGCCGGGAAGGAGCGTGGGGGCGCTGCTGTGGTAGAACGGTCCCGGCCTCTTCCTCCGTGGGGTTTTCTCTCGGTTTCCTCTGGCTCTCCACTTCCTTTCCATGAACTCTTAACAGTTAATCTTTTGAATACAAGGAATCAACCCAGAGGATCCTTTTCTTGAAAAGACCAAACTTGGGGGGGGTGCTGTTGAGCCCGAGCAACGAGCAGCAACTTTATTTTAGCTCTCTATAGTTTTCAATTAAATTAGCCCTAAACCTCAATTTTCAGATCTTGAAATTGAAATTGGACAACACCAGTAGATTGAGCGTCTTCTCTTTGGCCAAAATGGGTAATCCAAAAAGAGAAAAGGCAGCTGTTGGCTCCGGAAAACCTAAAGGAACAGGCAGGTCAGAAGAAAGCATGCAGCAAGAGGTGGTCTCCAGCTCCGGAGAAACATTAGCTACACTGGAGCACAAAATAGAAACATTAATAGTCTCAATATCCACACTCAGTCAAAAAGTGGACGATTTCAACGGACGTGTCCTGATCGCAGTGGATGGCCTGAAAGAAGAAATGCAGCAAGTTCACAAACAAGCCGATGCTTTGACAAGAGCCACGGCCCTCATGGCCAAAGAATCCCATCATCTGAGGGCTAGATTGGAAGCCCTAGAAAACCAAATGCGGTCTTCAAATATCCGGAAGGCTCGGAAGGTGATCACCCGATCATGTACTTACAGGAATGGCTAACTGAAAAATTATCACTGCAAGATCCGCAAGAGGATTGGAATATTCAAAAGGTATATCGGGTCACCCCTCGTGGTCGTACAGAGAGCTCAGAGGAACCTCGCACTTTAATGGTAATTACATTTGGAGTTGGGGCCAGAGATAAGATTCTCCGTTATGCCCGCCGCACTGCTCCACTAACACAAGATGAAAGGCAGGTGCATTTGTTCCCAGATATAAGCTACGCCACAAGGCAATGGTGGAAAAAGTTTGATGCTGTTAGGCGAGTGCTGAGAGAGAGAAATGTGCCTCATACCATAATGTTTCCCACAAGACTTCGGATCATATATCAGTCTAAAACTTACATTTTTTTCGGATCCCACTGAAGCTGGAAAATGGGCAGATCATAGAGCAGCTGAATCACAAGCTAGGCACGAAGAGTCGGAAGGAGAGGACTATCAAGATGTACCTTGAAGAGTTTTATTAAAATGAGGACTTACTGTGAACTCTAATTAAGAACTCTCATAGTTTCTTCTCCAGTTCTTGTGTTTAGTCACCTTGATCTCTTCGTTAAATAAGTGGGTTACATTTTTGGCTGAAAATACGTTTTCTTGGATGGAATGTTTCAAGATAGTAAACAAAATCTTTGAAGTCTCTTGCTTTTCCCTTTTCCTAAGGGCTTAAGATAATGGAGGAGGTTGGGGAATGCAAGTTCTATTGAAAATAAGAGTTAAAAAGTTTGTTGCAAGATTCAAACGTGTTAATTATTTTTCTCATTTTGTTTTTATACATGGCACCATATATCCCTTTGGGGTGAATGCTTTATTGAGACTGATTGCTGGACAATCCTAAAATTTCAAGGAAAAGCCATGTGGCTCATGGGCTCATGAAACAGCACTAACGGGGCTTTAATGTTAGTACAACTGATATAATGTGGATTCCCTCTAATGTTGTATCACAATGCAGCAGATGCAAATTATATACTTTGATTAAGGGAAGTTTATTCTTTCTAAATGTCATCTTAACATATGGTCTGTTTGCTGTATGTAACATTTGTCATGAGACATGATTATGATAAATAGATTAAAATAAAAAGTTAAAAAAAAAAAAAAAAAAGAAAAGACCAAACATGGGTTTGACACCCGGTCATTGGGACGCTCAGATCTGGGGCTGAATATAAGTGCCAGCCTCCCTATATATATATATATATATATATATATATATATATTTTGAGTAAATGAGTGATAAAGTGGAGTCGGATTGATTTCCTGTTCTCCCTTATTCAAGATTCCCTTTATCTTCCCTCCTATCATCCTAGACCCACTGAGTCTTACATGAGCGGACAAGGCAGTGAATCTCCCAGGAAATCTTTTTAGTCCGACAAAATAGTAACACCGGAGCTTTTTTGGGGTGATCAAGATAACACTCCGTTACAGGATCTATTCCTGACCCTGAATGTATTTTTATTCGGGGTCATGCCAGGAACCGCTCATTCCTCTCCTGATCCATGTGGATCTAAGGACAGGAGGCCCCAGGAGAAGCTCTATTTGAGCTCCTCCCAGTTGGAGGTCAAAGTGTATATAGGGTTTACACATAGATAAAAAGGTGTGTATAGGTTGCACACCAATAGTTTTTGTTTCACTTTACATTAAATATGTTTTTCTGATAACTAGTTGGTTACGTTTAATCGTGTTTATAGGCCAAGTTTATGGTCATGAGGTAAACATGGAAGGCTGGGAAGGAAGTTAGTAGGCACAGGGGCAGGTGCAAAGCTGGTGAGATGGGTAGAAAACTGGCTGCAGGGAAGGCAACAGAGGGTGGTGGTGGGTGGGGAGCTCTCACACCCAAGGGCAGTGACGAGCGGTGTTCCACAGGGCTCAGTGTTGTTTGGGATATTCTTTGCAGACATATCATGGGACATCAAGAGCAAGATCAGTCTGTTTGCTGATGATACTAAGGTTGGTGCGGTGGTGGATGACCTAGGGGGATGGCAGGGGTTGCAGGATGATCTGGCAAAGCTTGAAACCTGGTCAGACACCTGGCAACTGGGGTTTAATGCCAAAAAGTGCAAGGTGCTGCATTTGTGGGATGAAGAACCCAAGGAGGAGTTACCAGCTAGGGGGGAGTGCAGCTAGCCCAGACAGAAGAGGAGAAGGATCTGGGTGTGCTCATTACAGGGGTCGATGAACAACTTGGCACAATGTAAGAAGGCAGCTACAAAGGCCAACAAAATGCTGGGTTGTATTGCAAGGGGTATATCCTCGAGGAGGGAGGAGGTGATTCTGTCACTGTATAGGTCATTAGTTAGACCACACCTGGAGTACTGCGTGCAGTACTGGCGTCCGTATCTGAAGAGGGACATAAAGTTACTGGAGGGGGTGCAGCGCAGGGTGACAAAGATGATCAAGGGGCTGGGGGACTTATCATACGAGAGGAGGTTGAAGGAGTTGAACATGTACTCACTGGAGGAGAGGAGAGACAGGGGTGACATGATTGAAACCTTTAAATACATGAAAGGAATAAACAAGACGGGTACAGAGGGGCTGTTCAAAGTAAGGAAGGGGAGGGCCACCAGGTGCAATGATATGAGACTGGATAGAGGAAGGTTCAGGAGGGAGATGAGGAGACACTTTTTTACAGAGAGGGTGGTGGCTGGGTGGAATGCATTACCTGCAGAAGTGGTATGCAGTAGAACAGTGGACTGCTTCAAACGAGGATGGGACAGGACACGGGGGAGGGTTAATGAAGGGGAAGGGTGGAAGGGAGGGGCAGCTGCAAAATAAGGGGTGCTAGCTGCACATTCGAGCAGACTTGATAGACCTCTAGGCCTTTATCTGCTGGCAAATTTCGTATGTTCGTAACTGTGTTCTTAGCTACACAAAAGGCTGTCAATTGGGGGGGGTTAAAAAACCACATATACAATGGAACAGTATTCTTTAAATATTTTTTATTGAAACAAAGGCGTATCATTATTGCATTGCTGGCTTTACTGCTACAGAAGTACTCCGAGGGTTGGGTAGCATGGTCTATATGATATTCCTCATCTTCACTCTGGTGGGGAAAAAAGAAATATAAAACAAATTTTTAAAGAGCTCAGAAAATGGGTGTGATAAATCCGATTAAAAATAATATCCCATAACATTAATGGGATATATGACCCGATTAAACGCGCAAGGCTCATGCAGCATTTATCTAAAAATCCCACAGACCTGATTTTTCTTCAAGAGATCCACCTTTCTGAAACAGAGCACCTCAAGCTGAACTGGGGGGGGCAGATACAGAGTGGTAGCCTTGTCGCATCCCAGAGGGAGGAAGAGAGGCTCAGCAATTCTTATTCCACGGAATACCCCCTTTGAGATGCAGCAAACTCGCATTGATGCACAAGGCCATTATGTAATTATTCGAGGGTTACTGTATTTTCTCAGAAGAAGCCAGAAGGGGAAGGAAGGAACATATTCAATTCAGTGCTTTAGAGTAACTGGTAATTGCTATTTGTCTTTTAAACTTAGATTGTGGGCGTTTAGTGACACTATACTTTCTTTGTTGTCTTTACTTATAATTGTTTTTGGGCTGTTGAAAATTTAAAACATAGTGGTGGTGTAATTCTGTGCTGTCTTTAATTGCTGCAAATTTTCGCCCCCCCTCCTTCCAACTCTTAATTATATGCCCTGATAAATCTGATTGACAGGAGCTAAACACAGGGTATAGTAAGGGGTGTAGTAGGAGGGGCATAAGGGGAAGAAGCCCACCCTCAGCACAACAAGTGTTTTGACTCATTTATTTATTTATTGGTTTCTTTTCCTTTAAAAAAAATATCTGAGGATTAGTGACAGGATTTTTAGTACAGTAAATTAATAAAAGAGAACTAGGAGAGCTTCAGTAGCAGACAAGTGGTGGAATTGCGTATAATGTGGAGTGGTGCAATGGGTGGCTGTGGGGCAGCCATATTCAGGCAGACCTTCTGGACACTGAGGTGCCGCTATCTGCATGCATCTCTCTGACCGCGGGATGAGGTAGCCAGACTCAGAGCGGAAGTAAACTGGGTCAGGAGTACCATGACCTATCCAGGGACCACCAGTCCAATGCAGCTGCCCCAAAGGATGCCGAGAACGAGGAGCACTTGGATGACAGTGGGCTCAGGAGGTTAGAGCAGTCAGGCAGAGGCACATCCCAGATCCTATTCCACTCAAGAACTCATATGCCACACTGGCAAACGAGGACAACCAAATAGAGGTACCCAGAGAGTGGAAGGAAAGGATGTGGAGGTTAGCCAAGGAGGTGACCTCAGCGGGAAAGCAGTGGACCCCAGAGGGAGGAGGAAGCGATCTGGTGGGGACTCCATCGAAGAGGGATCCAGCTAGGAACACAGGAGGGGAGGACAGGGAGGTGAGGTGCTCACCAGGTGCCACGGCATGGAGGGATGGAAGGAAGATCCTGGGGATCACTGGGAAGGCAAGACGGAGGGTGAGCTGGATGTCATTATCCACCTATGTACTAATGACCTGGCAAATGGGGAGCCAAAGGAAGTTCAGGAAGAGTTTAGGAAACTAGGGAGGGTCTCAAGCTAGTTACTTCTGTCACTTTCTCAGAAGTACTACCTGTGAAAGGCAAGGGAGAGCATAGGGAGTGCATGCACCAGGAACTTTAACTCATGGTTGAAGAACTGGTGCTGTGAGGAAGGGTTTGGATTCATTGTTGACTGGGGACCCACCTGGAGGATGGAGGTTTGTTCAAGCCTGAGCGGCCTGCATCCATCCTGGAGGGGAATCAAGACTCAATGATAAGTTTAAATGCTACATTGACAAGCATTTAAACTAGCAAAAGGGGGTGGCAGGCCAGCAAGGAGGGTACCTACTTGCTCACCCCCACAGCTAGCAGTGGAACCAGTGAACCAGAGGAGTGGCTATCTCTGCAAAACAGTGTGCAAAAGATGGAGATTAGTGCCCAAGAGGTGGATAAGCAGAAAAGGGGCAAAATTCAGCAGAAGGGCAGACAGCAAGGAGAACCAGGGATAAATGACAACCAAGGAAGGGGCTGGAGTAGAACAGTGAAGCAGTCTAGGGAGGTCAAATCATGGAAAGCCATGTGTGCAAATGCCAGGAGCCTTAGCAACAAGATGGAAGATCTGGAGGCTGTCATGGTACAGTCAGACCTGGACATTGTGGCCATCACTGAAACCTGGTGCAGTGATAACCATGACTGGGAGATGGTCATACCTGGCTACAACATATTCAGAAGAGACAGAGCAGGCAGGAAGGGGGGAGGAGGAGTGGCACTGTATGTGAAAAATGACATAAGGGCCACAGAGATCCAGGAGGAACAAATTGGGGGAGAGATACTGTGGGTTAAGCTGGAAAGGAAAATGGGACAGCTATCCACAGGTGTGGTCTATAGACCACCAGCCCAGGAGGAAGAAACAGATAGGAATTGATGCTAGCCATCCAAAGGATGGCAGATAAGGTGAGGTAGTACTGGTTGGAGACTTCAATATTCCAGACGTGGACTAGAGCATCCCAGCAGCAGCAGCATCAACTAGGGAGCAGATTTATCCTGACTCTTCAGGGTGCCTTCTCAAGCAACTGGTCATGGAACCAACTCGCAGAAGGCAATACTGGACCTTGTGCTCACAAACAGGGACAGTGTGATGGGGTAACAGTGGGGAGCACCTGGGAACAGTGACCACCAGTCATTGTGGTTTGAAATCACAGAAAGAGCAGAACCAAACCACACAAAAACACGTATCCTGGATTTTAGGGGGCAGACTTTGGGAAAATGGGGAGATACTTGAAAGAGGCATTAAGGGAATGGGACAGGAATCAGGGGTTGAGGAACAGTGGGCAGTATTTAAAATGGGGATTACAAGAACAACAGAATTATGCATTAAGCAGGTTAGCAAGAGGAAAGGAAGAGGAGACCATTATGGTTTCCAAAG
The DNA here is from genome assembly GCA_016271365.2 of Neoceratodus forsteri. Lineage (NCBI taxonomy): Eukaryota > Metazoa > Chordata > Ceratodontiformes > Ceratodontidae > Neoceratodus > Neoceratodus forsteri. The sequence goes on from CM057451.1 coordinate 769,326,961, forward strand.
AGGTAGCAAAGAAAGTGAAAGCCAAAAGATTGCATTCAGGCAATACAAAAAGACACAGGCAGAAGGGGATAGGGAGAAGTACCAGGAGAAGCAAAGGGAGGCAGGGAGGTCAGTAAGGGAAGCCAAAGCTCAGACAGAAGAACACATTGCAAAATCAGTGGGTAGAGGGGACAAAACCTTTTACAGGTACATAAGTGAAAAAAGAAAGACAAAGGGAGGGATAGTGAGACTGAAGGGAGAGGATGGGAGCCGCATGGAGGATGACAACAGTAAAGCTGACATATTGAACAGGTATTTCTGCTCAGTCTTTACTGAGGAAGAGGGGGTAATGGGTCTAAAGGGAGTACAAGGGGTAAGAATGGTGCAGAAATGGACACAAGTCCCTTTACACGAGAAAGGGTCCTGAAGGAACTGGAAGTAATGAGTTGATAAAGCAATGGGGCCAGACGGGGTGCACCCAGGGTCCTTGAAGAACTAAGAGAGGTGGCTGAACCTCTGGCTATCCTGTTTAGCCGATCACTGGAAACAGGGAGGTACCCAAAGACTGGAGGATAGCAGATGTAGTCCCTTTATACAAAAGTAGGAACAAAGAGGAAGCAGGAACTACAGACCAGTCAGCCTCACCTCGGTAGTGGGGAAGATCATGGAAGCACTACTGAAGGAGAGATTGGTGGAACATCTGGTTGTCAATGGACTACAGGACCCAAGGCAGCATGGTTTCACCTGGGGAGGTCATGTCAGACCAACCTCGTTGAATTTTTGACTGGGTGACTAGGAAGGTGGATCAGGGAGGGCAGTGGACATGGCCTATCTGGACTTCAGCAAGGCCTTTGACACTGTGCCACATAGAAGACTATTACACAAACTGGGGAATATGGGTGTGGGCAGGACAGTAGTGTGGTGGGTAGGTAACTGGCTGGGTGGCAGGACACAGAGGGTGGTGGTGGTAAATGGCTGTCACTCCACAGAGGGAAGAGTGACCAGTGGGGTACCACAGGGATCAGTGCTGGGACCGGTCCTATTCAACATCTTCATCAGTGACATTGCGCAGGATCTAGAAGGCAGAATTTCACTGTTCGCTGATGACACAAAGCTCTGTAACAGAGTAGACACACCAGAGGGTGTAGACAGAATGAGAAGCGACCTGCAGAAACTTGAAGAATGGTCAGGGGTTTGGCAGTTGAAATTAAATGCAAAGAAGTGCAAGATAATGCATATGGGGCACAAAAACCCTGGCACAATATATCAGTTGGGGGGTGAGGATATAGCATGCACCAAGCAGGAAAGGGATCTTGGGGTTGTCATCTCTGATGACCCCAAGGTAGGGAAACAGTGTGACAAGGCAGCAGGTAAAGCAAATAGGATGCTGGGATGTATAGGCAGGGGCATCACCAGCAGGAAAAGGGAGGTCATAATTCCGCTATACAAGACACTAGTGAGGCCCCACTTGGAGTACAGTGTACAGTTCTGGAGACCATACCTCGTAAGGACATAGACAGGTAGAGAAGGTTCAGAGGAGGGCAACAAAGATGGTGCATGGATTGCATCACAAGTCCTATGAAGACAGGTTGAAGGAACTGAACATGTACTCCCTGGAGGAGAGGAGGGAGAGATGGGGTATGATAGAGACATACAAGTATCTTACAGGGAGGAACAGGGTGCAGGAAAACACTATTTTTAAGCGAAAAAGATGTTCCAGGACTAGAGGGCATGGGATGAAGTTGGAGGGAGGACGATTCAGAGGAAACGTGAGAAAGAATTTCTTCACAGAACGGGTGGTGGACAAGTGGAACACCATGCCAGAGGAAGTGGTGGGGGCTGAAACAATCCCGGGATTTAAGAATGCATGGGATAGACATAAAGGAATTCTAGAGGTCAGGGGTAAGGGGCAACAGACTTCTAGGAAAACAAACTGAACTTACAAGCTCAAATGAGCAGACTGGGTGGGCCATAGGCCCTTATCTGCCGACACTGTCTATGTATCTATGTATGGCAAACAAGTAACACTAGCTAGTGTATATTTCCCTCCCCAATCTAATTTCCCAGTATATAGGGGATTCATATCTTCATTGCTTGATCTCCTTCAGGGTCAGCTGATCATGGGGGGGACTTGAACCTGACACTAGCCCTCACATAGATTGTTCAAATCCCCCAAAACATAGAAACAATACGGCCGCCAGACAATTCAGGTCCACCATAGAGCACTTGGGTTTGGTGGATGTCTGGCGTCGGATATTTCCCTCAAGCCCAGGTTTTACTTATTACTCCCCAAGATTTAAATCCCACTCCAGACTTGATTATATCATAACAACATGTGAACATCTATCTTTAATACAAGACATTAACATCGGCTCCAAACTAATATCAGATCATCACCCCTTGATCATTTCTTTGGATGTGGGAAGGGAGAAGAACTCCCTCTGGAGACTCAATCCTACTATACTATCAGACAAGGAATTCGTGGAACGCCTTTCCTCCAGACTTTCCCTCTTCTTCGCAGAAAACTCAGACCCAGAAATACCCCTAGCCATACAGTGGGACACGATGAATAATAATAATAATAATAAAATTTATTCAGTTAAGCGCCTTTCAAATTTTCAAAGCGCTGTACATAAAAACATGAAACACCAGCATAATCAATGCATACAGTAAAACAACACAGCAAATATTACAAGATTAAAATAACCAATTACAACATAACAGGAAATGCCTTATCCCATAAAAAGGACTTTAAGGCCCTTTTAAAACTTTCCACCGTCATACTCTCTCGGAGCTGACGGGGCAGAGAATTCTAGAGGGTAGGAGCCGCAAAACCGAAGGCACGGGCTCCAGAGGACTTCAAATTTACCCTCGGAATCTCCAGCAACCTCTCGTCAGCCGAGCGGAGCTGTCTCAGAGGGGTGTAGGGCACCAGAAGCTCTTTCAAGTAGTCAGGACCAAGACCGTGTAGGACTTTGTAGGTCAAAAGACCCTCTTTAAAGGTGATCCACCACTGTATTGGCAGCCAGTGTAGAGTGCGCAGCACCGGGGTAATGTGAGACCTTCTTGAAGCCCCAGTCAACAAACGTGCTGCTGCATTCTGCACTAGCTGCAAGCGGCGGATATCAACCCCAGCAAGTCCTAGGTAAAGGGAGTTACAGTAATCAAGATGAGATGTCACGAAGGCGTGGACCAAAACCGGCAAATCACAAGGTGGAACCAGGTGCCTAATCCTGGCGATGTTTCTAAGATGAAAAAATGCAGTCCTGATAACGAAGGGTCAGACCAGTGTCAAGCTCCACACCCAGGTTACGCACCCGTTCAGAGGTAGGGATCTGGTCTACCCCCAGAATTAATCCAGAGGGGGACCCCACCCCTAAACCCTCAACCCTGCGACCAGGGTCCACCACCATAACCTCAGTCTTTCCCGGATTCAACTTCAAACCACTGGTATTCATCCAGTCTTGGATATCAGCGAGGCAGTTATTCAGCACTGAGATAGCACTAGCCTGGTTAGGTGCAAAAGACAGGTAGAGCTGGGTTTCATCAGCGTAGCAGTGAAACCTCAGCTCAAACCGTCTTACAATGTCTCCGAGGGGTAACATATATACTGCGACTAACATGGGGGAAAGCACCGAGCCCTGAGGTACCCCGCAAGGCAGAGAGAAGGCCCCGGATGAATGCAAACCCAAGACCACTCTCTGCATTCTCCCCTCAAGGTAAGATGAAAACCATCTGAAGACCACACCCGATAGTCCACAAATGGACCTCAGGCATTCGAGCAAAACCCCATGATCCACAGTATCAAAAGCTAATGACAGATCAAGGAGAACCAGAATAGAGCGGTGTCTCCGATCTCTCGCCATCAGGAGATCATTGAGCACCCGAACCAGAGCAGTCTCGGTGCTATGCTTCATGAAAACCAGACTGAGGTTCAGATAAACTATGGATGGTCAAATGGTTATCCAGTTGTGCCGCCACAACTTTCTCAATAACCTTCCCCACAAAAGGGAGGTTAGAGATTGGGCGGTAGTTTGCTAGGTCATCCGGGTCTTAAGAAGCTTTCTTCGGAAGGGGAGTCACCACCCCTTCCTTCAGAGAGCTAGGGAAAACTCCTGTCTCTAAAGAGCACTGGATAATCCGAGCAAGGACCGGGCCGATAGTCTCACTACGGCCCATAATCAGGGAAGTAGGGCCCGGATCCAAACTACAGCATGTTGGGTGCATCTCATGGACAGTCCTCATAGTGTCTACGAAATCCGATAGATTAAAGGAACTCCAGGAAACTCCGGGCTCTGCAACAAAACATTGATCAACTGCAAGGCCACCATTTGGGGAGAAATGATATCCTACTCATCCAGAAAACATAGGGAGAGAGAATCTGAATACCTCAGACTATCGACCCAATTAAAAAAATTACCAGATGTTATATTGGGAGGGAGACGCTGAATTACAGCTATTAATAAGAAATACGAAGGCAGCACTTCATCAAATTATTGACAACAAGGTACAACAATCTCTTTACTATCTCCTCAGTTCGTGAGGGGAGGCCTAGGAGTATCAAACATTTGGCCCATAAACTAAGAGCAAGAAAAGGTTCATCAACTATTCTTAGACTCGGAAATGCTACCTCTGGAGAGACCCACCACACCAATGAACATATTCAACAGCCTTTCATTGAATATTACACCAATTTATACTCCCCTCCCTCCTCCTTCCCCCACAATGAATCGATACAGTTCTTAAAACAGGCGAATCTTCCAACTCTCTCTTCCCTCCAAATCAAGACATTAGAATCCCCTATCTCGATATTGGAGATCGAAGAATCCATCAAAAAACTAAATCTAGGGAGATGCCTAGGTCCAGACGGTTATACCGCAGAGTACTGTAGAAAATTCAAAAAAGAATTGATCCCAAAACTTCATGCTCTCTTCAACGAGATCTCCCAGGGTGCTCTGTCCCCCGCATCCTGGGATTTTGCAACTATAGCCCCGATACTAAAGCCTAACAAAGACCCCTCAGATCCAGGGTCCTATCTCCGATTCTTAATGTTGCCTATAAAATCTACATGGCCATACTGTCTACCAGACTTGAAACAATAGTTCCCCATATTATACACCCAGACCATTCTGACTTTATCAAAAACAGAAACACATCTGATAATATTCGTAGAGCCCTTCTACTACAGGAATATGTTCGTACCAGACAAATTCTCTCGGTATTTATAAGTTTAGATGCAGAGATGGCGTTTGATCGTGTGTCATGGCCCTTCCTATGGGAAACCCTTAAAATGTTCCACTTTCCCCCACAATTTATATCAGGCTTAACAAAAATATATAGGTCTCCTAAAGTTTACGTTCGAGTTAATGGCTCACTTTCCCTTCCCCTTTCTCTAGGATGGGGAACTAGACAGGGTTGCCCATTGACCCCTTACCTTTTTGCACTGTTTTTAGAACCCCTGGCAGCCCTACTTTGCAATATCCCCTCAGTAGAAGGGATACCGATAGGCCAACAAGAATACAAAATAGGAATGTTTGCAGATGATGTAATGTTGACTTTGTTGTCCCCCTCTCAATCCATCCCGTCAACATGGAAGATCTTATCCCAATTCGAAAAACTATCTGACTTTAAATTAAATATAAACAAAACAAATATTTTATCGTTTAACTTCTCCCCATCTCCTCTGTTAAAAAAAAACCTTCCCATTTAGGCAGCATGCTACCAAAATAAAATATTTGGGCCTCCACCTTCCCACTGACCTGGGAGTATAAGAAGTGATTATGAACCTCTTACAGTCCAGATTCAGGCTGATTTAGACAGGTGGGCTTCTGCATACACTCCAGTACACCAGCGAATGTCTATAATGCGTATCAATGTCCTCCCTCGAATTTTATACCTACGTCAAACCATCCCCTTCTTCCCTTATAAATTCTACTTTACATCCTGGAACAAGATGTTACTGAATTTCATATGGGGAAAAGAACCGCCCTGGAATTAAACTTTCTATCCTAAAACTTTCCCTATCTCAGGGTAGACTGAACCTTCCAGATTTTCATTTATTCGCCCAATCAGCGTTCCTAAGAACATTGATCCTATGGTTGACCGACACCTATAACTCCCCTTGGAAAACTATAGAATTTCAGTTAATGATCTACATGATATTAAGAAGATCCTCTTCTCATCAGACGATAGATCTCCTAGTCCTTCAGCATTAACAGGAATTATGGCACAGACCTACAAGATATGGAAGCAGATCAGAAAATCTGGGCCAAACTTAAAAATATACGAATATTGTAAATTAATATCCCAAGATGAAAAGTTTACTCCTATTTATGTGGATTATACCTTTTCTATATGGCGAGATATTGGGTTATCTCATGTTTACCAGTTTCTCTCTTCGGAGGGAATTATACCATTTGATAAACTCCAATCCCTATTTCCCCTAAAGAATACAGACAGGTTTCGATACTTTCAAATCTGAAATCACATTCTCCGAAACACAACAATATCCCCAGCCTTACCCTCTCCAATGCCAGATTTGTTAAAACTTTTCATAGACACAAATAAAGGAAACCTGGGATCTCACATAATAGGTCTCATCTATCGAGAGCTTAGAAATGGGCTCCCAACCTCCACAGCTTCCATACTAGGCACGTGGAATAAAGATCTTCAAATGGAAATACCCACTGACGTTTGGTCCAGATCCTCTTTAATTGAGATAAAATCTGTCACTTCCCCCTACTAGAGAGAATTTTCATGGAAATGCCGCTCCCGATATTTTATTTATTTTATTTTTTATTTAGTTATTGTTAACTGGGAAGGTGCACTAGCCATAAAATGACTATTTTCAGGCACGACCTGGGAGAGTACAACAAAAAGAGAACAGTTGAACAACAGCAACATGGGTACAGTAGTACAAACAGGGGAACAGTATAGCAGTGCTACAAAAATACAATGGGTAGAAACAACAAAAATAATGGCAAGCATTATACAGATAATGGCAGTAAGATGTATAATAAGTGCAGAAACTACGGACCCGACCTGTGGAGTGAAAGGGTTAATAAGATATAGTAAGGTTATATAGAGAGAAATGTGAGGGATGTTCAGACATAGCAAGAAAGACTGACAGAAGAAAGGTCAGGGGTGGTAATTGGCAAAACAACTGTGGATGGTCAGCAACAAGGTTCGAGAAGGAAGAGAGCTAGTAGTCAAGAGGTTATTTACAAAGAGAAGGAAAACTATGGGAAGGGGAAGAGGAGACCGTCTTGGAGCTGGATTAGAGCAGAGGTGACATTACTGGTAAGTCTCAGGAGCTTCAGGTTGGGTCAAAGCATGTACAAGTATCAGCTAAGGATAGATAATGACGATATTCACTTTTAAATCCAAAGTGAGACTGAGACAGCCAGAGGTTGAGTGGAAGAGCATTCCATAGCCTGGGAGCAGAGAATTGGAAGGTCCCTGTGCCTTTAGTCGTCCAATATCTCGGAACATAGAGCGAGGATTTGTCAGCTGATTGCAGGCCATGGGAGGATGGTTACGGGACCAGCAACGCCGCCAGCTGGGATTTTTTTTTTCCCCAGATGATCGAGTCCATTAGTGATCCAAGGTAGTATTGTCTACTGGCAGAGGGTGAGGGTCAATTCATTTCCTTATAAAGAAGGCAGTGATGTTTGAGTCGAGGTGACGAAGAGGCAAATCGGCATATATTGTTATAAGTTATGTCCCCCTTTTTTTTTTTTTATCTCTTTTTATCCTCCTGATCGCCCCGTCGTTCCACTCCTTCAGGCTCACTCATGCCACTCACCTGACACACTGAGTCTGCCCCTAGAGTGCCCCCGTGACTCCTACCTTCCTCCCTCCAAGGAGCACCTTGCACAGCGGAGTCTGCCCGTGATTCCTGGACTGAGTGGCTGGAGCGGCTGTCATCTAGGACCGGCGAGGTGGTTTCCGCTTTTTCTGTACTTCCCTTCTATCCCACCCCCATGGATGCCGGTGGGCAGAATGTGCCACGACGCCCGTCGCCTTACAGCATCCTCCCTCCCGACTTCCCCATGCAGGAGCCACCAGTGCCCCGGGAGAGTCGGTGCTTCCACCGGCCCCCATGGACGTCGGGTGCATTAAGCACCCCTGGTAACCCACCCCAAAGGAGGAGAGCATCCGTTGGGACACTCAATCCTTCTTCCCCCTGCCGACCCCCAACAACCCGAGTCCATACACAAACCCGGGTCACTGGCGTGGTGCAAGATGTGGTGTGAGATGTGGCGTCCAGCACCTCAACCCTCAGCGCCACTGGGCCGGTCTACGTCCCATTTTAGTAGGGAGGTTTTATGGGCAGAGGTAAGAATAGAGGCACCATAAGTAAGGGTTGGGAGCAGAATACCCCGGGCAATTGCTAATTTGTCCGAGGGGGTAAGCATGTAGCTCGTTTTGTAAGCTACTCCCAGTTTCGAGTTTACAGCTTTGCACGAGGACTGAATGTGAAGATTAAAATCCAGGGACTGGTCAAGCAGGATCCCAAGGTACTTGAAGGAAGTAACATTTTCAGGTGGAAATCATCCTGGGTGAAGAACCTCCAGCAAACTAGAACAGGCCTTAATCTTCGGTGCAGAACCTAGGGGCATGGCTTTCGTTTTCTTTTCATTTAGTACAAGCTTACAGTCTAGTAGCCAGTCTAAGACCTTATTGAAGTCTGAAGTAAGTGATGTGTTTATGCAGGCAATACTAGAAGAACTAGTATAGATGATCATGTCATCAGCATAGAGAATAGCTGAGCAGGATTCCAGGACCTCAGCTGCATTGTTGATAAAAATTGAGAACAGACGGGGCCCAAGGATAGAGCCCTGGGGGACCCCAAGGTTGATAGTAGACGTGTTGGACGGGGAGGTGTTAAATTTGACAGCTTGCGACTGGTTTGACAGGTAGCTACAGAACCAGTCCACAGCAGGGGTAGAGAAATGGAATTTATGGAGAGTGGAGAGAAGCAGGGGATGGTCTACAAGGTCGAAAGCTTTAGTGAGGTCAATGAAGATGACACCTGTGAGTTTTCCAGAATCCATGTTGGGCAGAATATCAGTAGTTAGTTGAAGAAGAGCCGTGGTGGTGCTATTACTTTTTCTGAAACCATGCTGGGTGTCTGAGAGGAGATTGTAGCATGTAAGGTAGTCAGTGGTCTGTGATGCAACTATTTTCTCTAGGATCTTGCTAAGGACAGAGAGAGAATTGCTATAGGTCTGTAATTGGCCATGTCCTTTGGGTTACCTTTTTTAAAGACAGCTGTTACTCTTGCAGATTTCCATAGGTGCAGCACAGTGCTATGGATAAGGGATAAAGTGTAGATTCTGGCAATCAGAGAGGCAATGAGTGGAGCAGCCAGCTTAAGAAGACGAGGTTCCAGTGAGTCAGAACCAGAGCTGGTATTGGCAGATATGGATCTCAGTAATTTCAGAACTTCCGCTCTTGATATAGCCTTGAAAGAGAATGGTGGCGCTGGAGGAGCATCATACGATAGGGCAGTATGATTGTCTGATGGTAGTGTGGTAGGTAGATTGGAGTGTGATCCACTAGGTTGTAAAGCCAAGGTACAGTGTGACAGATCAAAGAAAAGATTGTTAAAACTGTTTGAGATGGTCCTAGGGTCATTACAGTGTGCCCCATTTATGATCATTTCATCAGGAGTGACCGACTGCGAGGTACCCAGAAATGTTTTGACATGGGCCCAGAATTTCCTCGGTCGCAGGTTGAGCTTTTGTAGAAGGTCCTTGCAGTATTTGCTTTTAGCAGCTCTAACTTGTCTCTTACATCTGTTCCTTAGTTCACGATAGACAATAAGATCTGACTGTAGGCCAGTTTGTTTGTAGCAAATTCAGAGCTTGTCCCTCTGGCGCAGATTAGCAAGGAGGTCTTTATGCAGCCACCTCGTCTGTTTTCCTCTGACCCTCCTAGTAGTCTTGGGGGCATGTTTATATTGAATGGTCAGAAATTCATTTATGAATATCTGTAGAGCAACCTCCACATCCTTTGTTTGATAGATACCTGCCCAGTGGATATTGGAGACATCATAGAGAAATGCATCCTGGTCAATATGAGCTAGATTTGTAAACGTGATTAGTCTTGATGGAGGCGCAACCATAGATAGGATACAAAAAGTGGGTGAGTGGTCTGTTAGTGCATCTGCAAGGATTTCTGCTTTGGACACATGTTCCATACGGTTAACCATCACCCAATCTAGGAGTGTACCCGTTTGATGGGATGACGTGGCTCTAGTTGCTTCAGAGATCAACTGGTGAAAATTATAACTAAGCGCGAGTGATTGCAAGGATATTTGAGCTGACCCTAACCAATTGAGGTTAAGACCACCTAGGATGACAGCCTCATTATGATTTATAGTCTGGGAGGTGATGTCAAGGAGTTCTTGAAGACCTACTATTCCCCCAGCAGGGGAATTATAGGCACAGATAATATGAAGATTCTTTTCCCCCAATACAATAGTTGCCTGTATGAATTCACACACTGCGGGAGAGGCAGATGCCGGAACAGTAGAGATGTTGAGGTGTTTTTTGAAGAATAGGGCAACTCCACCTCCACGCTTGGATGAGGATCTATCCCGCCGGTACAGGGAATAGTTAGGCAAGGAGCATACGTCATCAGGTATACCGGGTTTTAGCCAAGTTTCTGTGAGACAGAGTATATCAGGATTGTAGAGTTTCACCCAGGCCTCGAGTTCCACGTGGCGACAGGTAAGACTTCTGATATTGATATGAGCAATTAATAATCCTTTCTTGAACATGCCAGATAACTCGTTTGGGGAAAAGAAACAGGTAGGTGGACCTGGATTTAGTTTGATGTCCCCAGATAGCCATGATCATTATTCTGCTAGGAACCAAAGCCTTGCACAGTGGCAGGTTAGGGTGAAAGCACATCTCCATGGCAGCTTCCTCCTGGCATGTAGAGGGTAATAGATGCTGCCTCTAACAAGGAGGATAGGGTTAGGTTGAAGATCAGGCTTTGTCTCTGCAATCAAGTTAGAGAAACTATAGTTACGGTAAGACTCTGAGGAGTCTTTTGCCATTTGGTTACGTGGGAGAGCCCATGTGGCAGTGTCCAGGCTGAGTAAAAGGACAAATGACAAGAGTGCCCATAGCAGACTATACTTCGTCGTAGTGTTACTGTTTGACTTGGGTAGGAAGGCTAATGGTATACTGAGACAGAGGATTAGCTCTTAGTGATAAAGAGATGGTGTGTGTAAAATTAAGACTGCCAAGGGTGACCGTGTTGCACCGTTTTAACCCTTGGCCGAAATTAGAGATGGAGCAAAACAACTAAGTGTTTCTCAGCGTAGTAATTATTTAGAAGAAGTGGATTGGAGAAGCAGAAAGTAAAGCCCCGCAAAGATTAATTAGGAAAGCAGACCAGTCGGAGGCTCTACTTGTGGTAAAGATTACAGTGAGGAAATGAAGACCTATTCAAGATATGTTAGAAGGCACCCTTAGTGGCGGAATTTTATAAGGAACCAATGGGAGACTAGACAGATAGCAGTAATGTTCGGCAAAAGTCAATGCAAAGCAGAGGGCGCCGAAGCCCAGAGACTGATAATCCGACAGAGAAAAGGCAGGGCCAAACAGTGACCGAGCAGAGAGCATCAGTCCAATAAGAGGAGGGTGGCAGCAGGTGGCCGCCTATCAAACCTGCACAGTGCTACCCCGGAGCAGCCCGGACACTTAACCGGATTTGAAGGTGTCCTGTTCGTCAGGAGGATGGAGGTACTGGCAGCTGGCAGGATTAGGCACGCCGCTCACTGGGAGCATGATCAGGCGCTGTGGATCTATTTTAAGATATAAAATGTAGGTTAAGATAGGATGTTATTAGCTAGGGCAGGGGGTACCAAGGCAACTTGAAAATTACTCAGGGTAGCAAGGGAGGAAGCCCAGGTATGGAACTGCACAGTAGATAGCAGAGCAGGTGCTAAGCAAAGCTGATAGGCAGTAGATGGTGAAAACAGGAAGATGTCTTTAAAGGGAAGACGGGACAAGTGTTAGGCCTATTAGCTGCATTCTGTATCTTTAAGAGGAGTTGCAATATTAGTGAGAGGGGAGGATGAACATTGCTAGGGGTGGTGCCGAGGGGGGGAGGGAGAGTATTTAGTAAAGGCTGGAGGTGGTGGATGGGAGGGTAGTTGCAAAAATGTAAGGAGACAGAAGGACAGAAAGTGAAAGAGAAATTGAATTATCTGCAGGGCAAAGCTTACAACTGTGACCCAAATGGAGTCTGGTCTAAACAGAAAAAACTTTATCACTTTAAACTTAGTTTCTGATCCAGGGTAGCTTACCACTGGACCTTAAAACAAAGAGAGCTGTAATATTTTACAATCTACAAACCTGTAGCCTAAATGAACCTGCACTTCAAGCTGTCCTTGGTGTGCAAAATTACTGTCAACAGGCTTAGGTTCGCGTTTAAGTTAGGATTTACAAGACAGTTTGGAGAGACTTAAGTACCACAATCAGAATATAACATTAGCTTAAGGTCCAGAGGAAACAGCAGTAGCAAAGAATTAAAGAACTGCAGCAGCTCGTCAGCAGACAGAGTTGATGGTTCTGGACAGTCCAGTTTCTGCAGCGTACCTTTGGTCTGGTGACAGGCGGGCAGTACAGCGAGGAAGGCAGCCGGCGGACAGAAGCGGTCCGCCCAGCTGCATGCAGCAGCAGAGGCACCCGTGTCAAGGGTGAAGCTAAGGGGAGAAATCAGAAACGGCCAGAGGTTATAAAGTTGTAAGAGAGGGAGTGTTTACAGCTGGGAGGGAGGGAGTTATTCACTTCAGAGCAGAAAATTAACAGACTGGAGCTATGGCACCAGTAGCTGGTCAATGAGAACAAAGAGTAGTGATAGGGGGACAGTTAAGAAAGGGTGTAGATGTCTAGGCCCAGAGATGCCTCACAGCAGGAGGAAATTCTAACTGGAGGAATATGGCTGAGACAGAAGGGCAGACAGAAAAGGTATTAGTTGCAAGGCTTAGCTTAGGACTGAAGCACAAAGAAACCAGGTCTACATAGGAGAATGAGGACAAAAATGTAAGCAGCAAGGAGATAGGACAGAAAGTGAAAGAGAAATTGAATTATTTGCAGGGCAAAGCTTACAACTGTGACCCAAATGGAATCTGGTCTAAACAGAAAAAACTGTATCACTTTAAACTTAGTTTCTGATCCAGTGTAGCTTACCACTGGACCTTAAAACAAAGAGAGCTGTAATATTTTACAATCTACAAACCTGCAGCCTAAATGAACTTTCACTTCAAGCTACCCTTAGTGTGCAAAATTGCTGTAAACTGGCTTAAGTTCGCGTTTAAGTTAGGATTTACAAGACAATTTGGAGAGACTTAACAAGTACCACAGTCAGAACATAACATTAGCTTAAGGTCCAGAGGAAACAGCAGTAGCAAAGAATTAAAGAACTGCAACAGCCCGTCAGCAGGCAGAGTCTATGGTTCTGGACAGTCCAGTTTCTGCAGCGTACCTTCGGTCTAGTGATCAGGCGGCGGGCAGTACAGCGAGGAAGGCAGCCGGCGGACAGAAGGGGTCGGCCCAGCTGCTGCAGCAGCAGAGGCACCCGTGTCAAGGGTGAAGCTCCGGTCTGCAGTGATCGGCGGGCAGTAAGCGAGGAAGGCAGCCGCGGAAGAAGGGTTCACCATGCGCTGCTTGCAGCAGCAGAGGCACCCGTGTCAAGGGTGAAGCTTCGGTCTGGTGATCGGCGGGCAGTACAGCGAGGGAGGCAGCCGGCGGACAGAAGGTGTCTGCCTGGCTGCTTGCAGCAGCAGAGGCACCCGTGTCAAGGGTGAAGCTTCGGTCTAATGATCGGTGGGCAGTACAGCGAGGAAGGCAGCCGGTGGACAGAAGGGGTCCGCCCGGCTGCTTGCAGCAGCAGAGGCACCCATGTCAAGGGTGGAGCTTTGGTCTGGTGATCGGCGGGCAGTAAAGCGAGGAAGGCAGCCGGCAGACAGAAGGCGTCCGCCTGGCTGTTTTGCAGCAGCAGAGGCACCCGTGTCAAGGGTGAAGCTTCGGTCTGGTGATCGTCAGGCAGTACAGAGGAAGGCAGCCAGGACAAAAGGTCCGCCCGGCTGTTTTGCAGCAGCAGAGGCACCCGTGTCAAGGGTGAAGCTAAGGGGGCCCCTGCGACCCTTATGAAATACCTACCGCAGGAGTATGGGAAGTGTTGGAGGGAGTGCGGCTGTCTTGCCGCCACATTGGATCATGTGTTTTGGTCGTGTCCGTGCCTTATGCCCTCTTGGCTTGCACTCTAAAATGAGCTAACTGCCTTGTTTACGGAACCTATAGAACTTACAGCTGAACAATTTCTTCTGGGAGTTTATCCAGACCATGCTCCCCATTAGGGAAGCACTATATTGTCTATATGTTATATTGCAGCCAAGAAGGCTATCACGAGGCGATGAATGAGGGCCCAGATCCCAACTGTTCAGGATTGGAGACTAATAATGTCAGAAATATATAAATCTGAGAACTTTAATGCTGAACAGCAGGGAAGGGTCACATCATTTACTGTGAAGTGGAGGTGCTGGATCCATCATGCATCTACAGAGGGAGTAGACTTCTGTCCATAATGAATTACAGTTATATAATAATTTGACTATAGATCATCCCAGATTTGAGAATAACATGTGGACTAAGACCCTATCATAAATCTAATTGTGCTCTAGCATAATAAATACAAGGAGAGAATAGACCCTTAAGTCATCATTGTTCAGTGTGGTGTTCTAGGATAACTATACTTATTATTTTGATAAAGGATACATTGAAATTGAAGCCTATGTAAAATATTTCAATGACTATAATGCCTAATGAAACAATGATATTTCCTTTCTGAATGTATGTGGAAAAACTTTTAATAAAAAGAAATAAAAAAAAAAAAAAAAAGACCCGTATCCTTCTGTGTAGAGTGTTAAATTTAGGGATACTGTGTAATTACACTACTTTTGAAATTCTGTGCTTGTGTCCGCTCCCTACACGAGCGGCTATCACTTCTCCCTACTGAAGTTCCTACTAAGCCTCGTCTTATGTCCTCCTTAAATATTACAAAAGCGCTCTGAACTGATATGACTGATGTAACATTGAGTACTTACTTGCATTAATTATTTACTTGTGTTATTTGGCTCTATTGTAAATATCTCTGTATGCATTGTACCATTTGACCCGGAGCTAACCAGGTCCATCTTGTAAATGAGCATGCTCAACGATGTTCACCTGGATAAATAAAGATTTTGATTGATTGATTGAATCCCACAGCCCCCACTTGCATACTGTGTGACCCTGAGCAAGTCACTGAACTTTCTTGTGCTCCTGAATCGCACCTGAAAACAAGCTCCGGCTTAGTGTACCTTTCCTGGTTAAACAAATCCCCTTTCTCCCTATACAGCTGAATTATAGGGGCATTAAGATCTGGGGCTGCTTAATAGTTTTTGTGCCTCTGCTTAGGGTTAGAAAGTAGAAAATCTGTTGGAGCTGGAGTTGAGGAAAGAGGAATTAATGTGTAGTACATATGTATGTATGTGTGTGTGTATATATATATATATATATATATATATATATATATATATATATATATATATATATATATATGCACATATGTTGTGAACAAAAGTCTCTTGCAGGTTGTGGACTTGGTAACTGTGCTGATTACAGAAAAGCTTTATTTGTTTAATCTTCTTCATGTTGTTGGATCCACACATCTTACGAAGCTCAGCATATCTGAAGCATATCCAAAGAATTTATTCTTAAAAAATCTACAGTTTCCACCAAATGGAGTAACAAAACTGTATACTAAAAAAATCCTGAAGCCAACTTGAGATGTAGATTGATGTTGAATGTAATAAGTAACTGGATATGTATACAGATGTATCATGCTTTGTAGCATGGTTTATTGAAAACTCAATAAAGTAGCATGATTTATTGAAAACTCAATAAACATAAAGTAAAAAAAAAGATGTTCTATTTGCCAGATGTTGTGGGAGTTTATTCCATAAGTGGGATGAGCAAATGGTAAAGAAGTTGTTTCTCTTATTTGTATGTACCCTAGAAATGATTAATAGTTTATGTGATCTCAAGGTTGTATTCCTAGTGCCAGCCCATGGTGCTGAGGGTTGAGGCGCTGGACGCCACAATTCATGCTATGCCAATGACCTGGGTTTGGGAGCAAACTCTGGTGCCGAGGGGGGTGGACTTGGATTGAGCTGCCGTCTGGCAGCTGTCCTTTCCTGGGGAGGGTGCCTGGCTCCACGCTGCTGTGGTGGCTCCTGGTGGTATCCGGGTGGTATGGCAGGTACGGAACATGCTGATGGGGTATGGGGGTTTCGGCAGGATATTCTGCAGGTAGGTGCAGGAGTGCGCCCATGCTGTGCTGGATGTCATTGCAAGTCTGGACCCTCAGGAACACACAGAAATCATGGAAAACACCCCGTCCATTAGTAGGCAAAGGTGGGTCCAGTAGCCATCCACCACCGGGTCTTCCAGCCTGCCTCTGGTGCTCCCTTCATTCATTGGGTCACCTGTCTAGATTGTAGAAAGGTCGCCGGGAGGAGTTGGCAGTCTTGACCCAGGGGTCTTGGATACAGGGGATCGGGGACTAGAGAACTGAAGTGGAGATCCCCCCCCACCAGCAGATAAGACAGGGGACTTCAGGCTGGATGGGATAGGATGCGCTGTGGGACCACACTAGAGAGGGTCTGGGGGTCAAAGATGGAGGATAAAGAGAGTTTAAAAAAAAAAGAAAAGTTGCATTCCTGGTGTTGAATTCCAGACCGCACTGTGCCATTAGGTCTACATTCTTTAGAATGTTGTAAAGGACCAGGAGACCCCCCCCCTTCTCCTATCCTCCAGATCCAGTAAAGATCCAGGATGAGACTCTTATCTTTGTAACCCATCCGATCTAATCCCCTTATAATTTTCATACTCGCCTCTGGGTCTTTTCAATTAGGTTAATGCCCCTTTTTAGATAGGGATTCCAAATGAGAGATTGCGTATGTTTTGTATATTGGCAAAATACGCTGTTTATTTCTTGAAACAACCTGACAACTTTTGAAAGGGTCGCCAAAACAGCAATGGGAAATCAGGCTGGCACCTTCTCTGACAGGTAAAGCCCAACTTGCCTACAACAGTGTGGACACTGCACAGTCAGAAAACTATGACCTTGTGAAGAGAGAAATCCTTAATATGACATTTCAGGAGAGACCTACAGGCAGAGAGTCCTGTCTCTGAAGTTCCACTCAGCTGACAGTCCTTGAGAAGCCTTCATCCGATTCTCAGAACTCCTCATTAAATGACTCTAACCAGAGAGCAAAACAGTTCTACAGATCATTGATGTATTTGCGGTGGAGCAGTTCATCAACATGCAGCTTTGGGTAAAAGAGCATCATCCAAAAAGTGGGGAAAAGGTCTCTTCTTTGACTGAGGACTGTCAGTAGCAAGACAGACACTGGAGCAGTGAAGTAACAGCCAAGAATGGTAAGACCCTCCTTTTCCCGATTTTAATTCCAGATCAGATATGATCTTTGATGGGGGTAACAAATGTACACCCAAAGGTTTTACCATGCCATATTACAATATAATGCCTTAAAAGCAAGGAGGGTAACACTGGAGCAAATTTGGCCTCAGCAAATTGAGGCAAGTATTTACAGACTCTGGTGGATATTGAAGTTCTGGGAAAAGACTGTGCAGAAGGACCAGGTACTGGGGTCATTTGCATCCACAGGGACATTTGATACTATCCCATTAGCCAACTGGCTTTGAACATTAATGGGGTGTTGCACCAAATGAAACTGGGGTAGCACTAAAGTTATCTGTATTTGTGATTATTGGAAATGACTTTTCAGGATTTGCAAAGTTAATCACAGAGGGAGTAAACCCTGTTGTTTCAGCAGGTGTGATAAAAAGAGCACAGGCAAAGAAATTTTCAGATGTTGGGGACTCTTTTCCTTTTCATGAATTTGAGTTGGACTTGTTTGAGTCCATCTCCAAGATCCGGAAGTCCAGGAAAGAAAGACACCTGAAAAAACAGTGGCAACAAAAGACTGATGGACATAAGGGATTGATATATTAAAATGCTAAAACTAAACTGATAACTGATTGTGATTTTGTTTCAGAGCAAACTAACAGTGTTTCTCTCAAAGAATATTTTAAGCAGTTGGGGGTGACACAAAAACAGGGTGAACCAATGTTTAAAACATGTAATGAGCTACTCTACAGAGTTTGGGTTAATCCTCAGATGCAGGAACAGACTGAACAATTGGTCATACCGAAGAAGTAATAGAACTGATTTGTTACAGATAGATGATAATAGTCTTGTGGCTGGTTACTTGGGGAGGGATTGCACCATTGCCAGATTGTTGTACCAGTTTTACTGGCCTGGGATTCATGAGGATGTTGCTACCTATTGCAGTTCTTGTGCTGAATGTCAGAAAGTAGCCCTAGTGACTAAAAAAAAGACAAGGTACCCCTACCCTTGGTAGATGTGCCTTTTGAGAGAATTGCAATTGGTGAAGTTGGCCCCTTAGACAAAACTAAAAGGGGTAATAAATTCAGATACCCAGAGGCAGTACCAATGCGTGCTGTCACAGCCCCAAAAATAGGAGCAGAACTTGCCAAAATTTTCAGTAGGGTGGGAATACCTAAAGAGATTATTACTGAGCAGTGTAGTAATTTTAGTGCTGCATTGCTGAAGGAGCTGTACCAATTACTAGGTATCACTGCCATAAGAACCATCTTGGGCTACACTCTGCCGTGTATCCAAGACCTACTTTACCCGAATACCAGCATCCGTCCCACCAGAAGATCGGAACACCAGCCTCTCCAAGTCCCCAGATGCCGGACCACACAGGGCCAAAGATCTTTTGCCTATCGTGCCCCCAGCTGGTACAATGCACTGAGCTTACTCATTACATCCTCCACGACACTAGGAGCTTTCAAATCTATCCTTTACTCTCACCTCTCAGCCTCTAGCTCCTGTGACTGCCTTGACTAATGATTCTTCCCTCATGGCTGTTTTTACTGTTTTTCATCCTCCTCCTCTGCTCCTTTCTTGACAAAGGCATCTGAGTACCTCTAACTACTCTAAGTCTGCTCCCCTCCCCATATCTCTTCCTACCCTTCCCACCTTGACCATTCCTCCAATGTTTTGTTTTTTTCCTGTGATGTACTGTATTATACTGGCTTATTGAAACCTTTATAATTTGCTGACCATTCTATGTAACCTGTCTTGTTTGTTTGTACATTGATGACGTGGAACCTTTGTAAAAGAGCCATTGGCTCAAAGGTAATAATTCCTAGAACAATAAACTAAACTAAAGAACCTCCCCTTATCACCTTCAGACAGACGGTCTTGTTGGGCATTTTAACCAAACCCTAAAATATATACCTTACCATTTTTTGGGCATTTTAACCAAACCCTAAAATATATACCTTACCATTTTTTTGCTTACAGGGAAGTGCCACAAGCATCAACATGGTTTTCACCCTTTGAAATGCTATATGGTAGACAACCTAGAGGGCCACTAGATATAATAAACGAAACATGGGAAGGTAACCCTGCTCAGAAAGAATGTATTACATCTTATATGTGCACACTGAGAAAGAAACTGGCAAAACATGTTGAAATTGCCCATAGTAATCAGGAAGAAGCCCCAAAACAGCAGATAATGTATTATGACCATGGGGTAAAATAAAATGTTTTTGAGCAAGGTGAAAAAGTCTTGTTACTGTTTGTTACACACCAGAGAAAACAAATAGAATAATAGGGAATTGTGTATTACGAGGCTATGATAACATCAATAGGTTCCCATGTCCCCAGAGCCTTGAGATGATATTACCAAGTAATCACAGTTCCCTAGCTGTTATTTTTCATAATATATGGATCCGACCATTTTTAAAGTAAATGTGTGATTTAAAAAGAAAACATTTTGGGCTTCACAGCCCGCTACCTCATGTCGGCGATAGCCCCTCAGTGGAGAAATTATAATTCTGGATATGTTGTTCAATCCACACTGTCTGGCAGGTTCCTTGCCACTTTAAATCTTGCCAGAAGGTGTTCAAGCTGGCTTCTCCCACCCACCCGGGTGATAAAACCCTCGGCTCCGCCCCATGACGCCAGATCTTCCTTACCGCTTGGAAGCTCAGGTTCCCTCCTTAGCGCTCTGTGTTTTGGGCCTGGATCCAAACTCTTCGGGTTTTCCAAAAATTATTTTAAAGTTTACAAGACTACAGTTTTCATCTTCCCTCGCGGCTGCGATGGACAAATCCACTCCCGACTTCCATTGGTGCCCTTGTGGGCAGAAGATGTCCCAGACCGATCCGCACTCCACGTGGGTTTACTACCTGGGTCTTGCCCACGATCTGCAGGCCTGCGATCTGTGCAAGTCCTTCTCAGCTTCAGTTTTAGAGGACCACGCTGCCAGACTACAACTTGGATGTCCCGAGAAACGGTACCCACCGGTGAAGTCAAGGAGGCCCATTGGGCGGTGATTGCGGCTGTGGGCTCCACGGAGCAGCTGGAGCAGTTGATCACCCTCTAGGAGGAGGCAGCTCAGGCCGCTTCATCTTCCTCCTCGGCTTCGGCATTTATCCCACTCTCCTTGGGCTTCTCTTACACTGCTTCTTTTAAGGAGCTTTGCCAGTCCCTCCCCGCCAAGGGAGAAGGGCCATCAGGACATACCAATAGGTCCAAGAAAAAAGAACCAAAAGGTAAGTCCCACCGTCGATGTTCGTGGGAGCGGGAGAGATCCCCTTCACCAGACCATCGGCTCTCGACTTAAGTCGAGGTTGCGGCTAAGGCCGATGGCTTCACGGTGTCCCCATCAGGTCTGCTGGCTGAGACATCCATCGATGCGGTCGAGATTTTTCTCGACCCGTTTGTCGACTGGAGAAGCCGACAACCCTTCTTCACTGGTTCCCCCAGTGGTAACCGAAGACTTGCCCATGCCTCCTGTGCCGAAGTCCCTGGTCAAGGACCCTGAACCGAGGGATGAGCGGGTTTCCCCCACCCCCTATTTGACCCACCCTCGGCGACCCTGAAGGTCTCGATCTCGGTCTCAGTCCTCTTCCAGGTCGAGTAGGTACCGCCGATATCGGCGGTCTTGGTCTCGGCACCATGGAAAGCGGCGTGGCCACTCGTCCTCTTCGGAGGATGCCGGCGGTACGAGGACATGATGTGGCAGCAACTTTTATTTACCGCTAACAAGCCGACTCCATCGCCTTCTCCGGCCATTAAGTGGCTGTCACTGGAGTGACCAAAGCAATCCCTCATAGTTGTCGAGGAGCCGACCCATGGCGCCGGTTGTTTGGCCAAAGCCGGCTGCTCCGCCCATTGTGGTGGAACCACCGCCTCCTCAACCGAAGACTGGGGCCCCAACCAAGGATTCTGGGTCAGGTCAGGTCTTGCCCCACAGGTTGTCGGTCACCCTCACTCCTGATCGACCTCGGCAGGTGGAGGGTGGCTTAGGTGCTCGGCAGCTGTTTGCAGACTCCTCGGAGTCTGACGACGACTCCTCCCTGTACTTCAGGCCCATTGACCTTGAATCTGCAGGGGGTCAGTCGTTGGACGAGAGCCCATCCTCGTTCTTGGGTATACTTCGACTCAACTCAGGGTCCACTGGGATGCAGCTCGAACCCGTTCAGAAACTGGCCAGGTATCCCGTCACGGAGATACTGGATCAATGAGATTCCCCGACAGAGACCTTCCTGGTGGCCGAAGCCATTGTTGGCCCGGCCCTTGAGTTGTGGCAGTGGCCTGCATCTTGTCCCGTGCCTTCGGCCAGGATGGCTCGCAAGTACGCGGTCCCCACCGGTTCACTCTCTGGTTTTTCGGAGCACCCCTCTGCGGAGGGGCTGGTGACCGACAGTGTTTTCCAGCATACCGGGAACTCTAGGGACGCGGACAGACCGCCCGATAAAGAATCCAAAAAGCTGGATTATTCGGGATGGAAGGTTACACTGCTTCCTCCCTAGGCCTTCGACATGCTAGCTCGGCTGTACTGATGGCACATTTCTCACTCGCCCTTATGGGTTCCCTGGATGAGGTGATTCTCCATCTCCCAGCTGATCTTCAGACGATAGTCAAGCAGGTGCAGGATCAGGGATAGGCGGTGGCTAAGCAGCAGCTCCAAACTTCTTTGGACATCAGTGACTCTTGTGCCCGGTCAGTAGCGGCCGCAGTAGCCATGCACCGCAGAGCTTGGCTGTGGATCTCCACCTTCACTGCGGACACCCAGCACAAGCTGGCAGACGTTCCCTTCCTGGGCACCGACTTGTTCGGGCCAGGGTTGGAAGGCCATCTCCAGAGGATCGAGAAGTCCAATGCCACCTTGAACTCGGTCATGTCTGCCCGGAAGGACAAAGGCTGCCAGCAGCAGCATAAGCCCTTTCTCCCTTCTGCTCCTGCGGCACATCCGGCCCAGTAGCACCAGCAACAGGGCCAGCAGGCTCACACTTGGCACCCTAAGGCCAAGTCTGCCACTTCCTCCAGTAGGATGCCTGGAGGAAAGGGTCCAGGAGTTCCATCGGCCGGCCCTTCCTCCAAGCCTGCCCAGTGACGGGATGAGGGGTGTTGCCCCCAGCCTCATCACTCCTCCCCGGGTTCCCCCCATAGGGGGACGGCTCCGCCACTTCCTTTCCACCTGGTCCGCTATTACCATGGACTGCTGAGTGCTAGAAGTGGTCGGTAGGGGGTCTGTCTCTGGAGTTTGAGCAGTCCCCTCCCTATCGAGCCATCGCCCCCACGGGGGACAATGGGTTCCGCAGCTTCTCTGTTGGCTCGTCGAGCTGACATTGCCCTGCTCCTCAAGAAGGAGGTGATCAGCGAGGTGGCGGACACTCCTCCAGACCCAGGGTTTTTGTCCAGGTACTTACTGGTCCCAAAGCAGATGGGGGACTGGTGCCCCATTCTTGACCTGCATGATCTGAACAAGTTCCTAAGGCCGCGCACCTTCAGAATGGTCACTCTGGCTCAGATCATTCCATCCTTGGAACTAGGCGTGTGGTTCTGCTCTCTGGATCTCCAGGACACGTTCTTTCACGTCCCAATCCATCCGTCTCATCAGCGATTCTTCCACTTCAGAGCAGAGGGATCTCTTTACAAGTTCCGGGTCATGCCCTTCGGCCTCTCTCCAGCTCCCAGGGCCTTCACCAAATGCAGGGCAGTGGTGATAGCATTCCTGTGGCACCGAGGGGTCCGGGTATGCCGTTACCTGGACGACTGGCTGATTGCAGCCCCCTCCAGGTTGGAGGTGGAGTGGTCCAGGGATCTGTCCCTCCAGGTGTGCTCTCAGATTGGCCTCCTCATCAACGAGGCCAAATCGGAACTTGTGCCATCGCAGGTGATTCAGTTCATTGGAGCAGAGCTCAACTCTCTTCGAGCCAGAGCTCAGCTCCCTGCGGACAAGGCCGAGATCCTTTCCTCCTTTGCCCAATCATTTCTGGTTGTGCAATTGCGCCCTGCCCGGGACTTTCTGCACCTTCTGGGCCTCATGGCTGCCTGCACCAGCGTGGTCTGCTGGGCCCGCTGGCATATGCGCCCCCTGCAATGGGGGCTGGCCAGCCAGTAGTCACAGCGCTCTGGTCCTCTGGACCAGCCAGTGACAGTGACCCAGGAGATGTGGGATGGCCTGCAGTGGTGGCTCGTCCCAGCTCATCTGCAGGAGGGTATCCCATTTGTCTGCCCCGAGCCGACGGTCACGCTAACAACCGACGCTTCTCTGGGTTGGGGTGCCCATATGGGGGCTCTCCAGGCCCATGGCCTCTGGTCCCCTCACGAGTCTTGATGCCACATCAACCTGCTGGAGCTTCGAGTGGTTCAACTAGCCCTCACCGCCTTCGCTCCGTTTGTACGGGGTCAGGTGGTTCAGGTCCAGATGGACAACACCACGACCATGTACTACCTCAACCGTCTGGGCAGGACACACTCCTTGCCTCTGTGCAAGGAGGCTTTCCGCATCTGGTCTCTCGTGATCAGCCTGGAGGCGGATCTCCAAGCCATCCATGTTCCAGGAGCCTCCAACAGTCTGGCCAATGCCCTCAGCCAGATAGGCGCTGCATCTCATGAGTGGTCACTCCTGCTGGAGGTAGTGCAGGAACTGTTCTCCCATTGGTGCATCCCTCAGTTGGACCTGCTCACCTCCAGGGAGAATGGAAGCTGAGGCTGTTTCACGCCCACCCCCCCCCCAGCAGGGCTCGCTGCAGGGGGATGCCTTCTCGAGGCCGTGGACCCCGGGCCTCTTCTACGCCTTCCCTCCATTTCCCTTGATCCACAAGGTGCTTCTCAAGGCAAGGAGGGACAAAGTGCAGGTGATTCTGGTAGCCCCAGACTGGCCTCGCCAGTTCTGGTACACAGATCTCCTCATCTTCAGCTCCAGCCTCCCAAGGTGGCTTCCAGCCTGCCCGGACCTGATCTCAGTAGACAAGGGGAAGTTTCTCCATCCGGACCGTCAATCCCTGCACCTGACGGCCTGGTTCCTGAGCGGCTAGAGTTCCAGGCCTTGGGTCTTTCCGACGAGGTGTCCCGTAAGGAGTCGACCAGAAAATGCTACACCTTCAAATGGAAGAGATTCTCCATTTGGTGTCAGGACAAGGGGTTGGACCCCTCTTCCTGTCCCTTGGCTAGTATTTTGGACTACCTGTGGTCCCTTTCTCAGTTAGGGCTTTGGTTGACGACCCTTAAGGTGTACCTGGCAGCCATCTCTGCTTACCGGGCACGGGCCGGCAAGCAGTCGGTGGTGCAGGAGAAGGTGGTTGGGTGCTTTTTCAAAGGCCTTGATCACATATCCCCTCCGGTGTGAGAACCTCCACCTCCATGGGATCTACTGCTGGTATTGGCTAAGCTCATGGGCAAGCCATTCGAACCGATGCACAGGTGCGATGTCTCCCACCTGTCATGGAAGACCGCCTTCTTGGTGGCTATAATGTCAGCCAGAAGGATGGGAGAGCTCCAGGCACTTTCCATTGAGTCTCCTTATCTGGTCTTCCACAGGGAAAACGTTGTCCTTCACCTCCACCCGAAATTCCTTCCGAAGGTGGTGTTGGAGTTTCACCTTACCAGGTGTTGACTCTGCCTGTGTTCTACCCCAGTCACACTTCGGAGGCTGAATATAGGCTCCATACTTTGGACCCTAGAAGAGCGCTCGCTTATTATAAGGAGCGAACGGCTGAAGTTCAGGGAGAGGTTCGCCAGCGGTTTGTCACCTACGCTGAAGCCGCACCTGGCTGACCTGCAGCCAAGTGGACGATAAGCAGGTGCGTCACCTCCTGCATAGATCTCTGCTATAGGTTGGTGGGCATGGAGCCTCCCAAAGGGATAAGAGCTCATTCTACCCGCCATACCGCTGCTTCGGTGGCTGCTTCTAGGGACGTCCTTATTCAGGCAATCTGCAGGGCTGCTACCTGGAAGTCAGCACACACCTTTATTTCCCATTAACACATTGACCTAGTCATGCCAGGCTGCTGATTTTGGGACCTCGGTTCTCCAGTCCTTATTCCCTAAGTAGGGGGTGCATGCCTTGTCTCACTCCTACCGGAGAACTGCTAGGAGTCTGCCAGACAGTGTGGATTGAACAACATATCCACGTCCCTAGAAATACAGGTTACTCACCTGTAACAGGAGTTCTAGGAATGGTATATGTTGTTCATCCACACGACCCACCCGACCTCCCCGGCTTCGACGCACAACCTGGCATCCAGCGTGCTAGATCTGGCATCATGGGGCGGAATTGAGGGTTTTACCACCTGGGTGGGTGGGAGGAGCCAGCTTGAAGACCGTCCGGCAAGATTTAAAGCGGCAAGGAACCTGCCAGACTGTGTGGGTGAGCAACATATACCACTCCTAGAACTGCTGTTACAGGTGAGTAACCTGTATTTTTTTACTCTCTGTGTAACATTTGGTAAGGGATTGTAATACTTGCCGAACTGGGAGCCAGTCGACCCCTTCCTAGTCTGCCTGCTCCACCCCCTGTGCTCCCCCATTTTGTGACGTTTAACCAGGGAGAGCACGAGGACGTACCTCACTCAAGTCTATGGAGCTAATTTGTAAAACGATTTTACAAAACTTTACTTTAAACTAACATTTGATAAAAATGAAAGCCACTTCTCAACTAATAGGGCCCGGAATGTTAGGTCATACAAAATCTCTTTAAGGACTTGCCTGTATTTATGGATGTGGAGGCTCTGTATGCTGTTTGGGACTGTCTTTACTGAGATGTGTAAAACTGTCTTTAGAATGTCTTCTGTCAATGTTTGTGGCTTTAAATAGAGGTCAATGATTGTGGATAACAAGAACTTGGGGGACTGGAATTGATATAGACTGTTTTTGCTGTGGTGTTAGTGTTTACTCTGTGTCAGAATCTGAGTAAATTCTGTATCTCTGCTTTTTTACTGGCGGAGGAGACTGGTGTATGTTGATGGAGATGTCTCTGC
The DNA here is from genome assembly GCA_016271365.2 of Neoceratodus forsteri. Taxonomy (NCBI): domain Eukaryota; kingdom Metazoa; phylum Chordata; order Ceratodontiformes; family Ceratodontidae; genus Neoceratodus; species Neoceratodus forsteri. Next base: position 769,353,393 of record CM057451.1, read on the forward strand.
AGAATGTAGAATGGGCAGTGTGATCCATGGATATGTTTCCTCTTGTTATGGAGCACTGCGAGGTGGAATGCGTTACTGTGATAGAGGGCGTCACTTCCTGGTGAGGGGTGTAGCTGGCTGAGGTCTGACAGGAAGAGAAGTTTGCAGCACAGTTTGAATTTGAGGTTGTTCTGCAGAAGTGAATGGCTGCACATAGTCACCGGATAGGATGGAAGAAATGGCTTTCTGCTCCTTTTCTGATAAGGTACTGTAGATGATTGATTCAATATTTTTGTGGCGGGAGACTTTAGCAGCATCGGTCAGAGGGATGTTGGAGTCTGTTAACATATGGATTTTAGTTTTGCAGGTTGAACAGTTAGTAATACACTTTTCTGGGGGGAGACCTGCAGATTGCTGAAGGAGTTTCATTATGCCTTTAATTTTGTTCTCTCCGATAGTCGTGGAGCGGTGCCAGTAGCTGGCTGATTTTAGTTTTATACTTGAAGTGAGGTAAAATGGAGAATCTGGGTGCAGCATCTGAGGGAGCCTTTGCTCGGCATACTTCTGGTAGGCTATGACTGGGTCTCGGTCTGGGTTACTGGTGTTTCTGTACATTCTTCAGGGTATTAAATAGCTGGTATAGCATAGCAAAACACTAAGCAAAACGGGGTAATGCTATTTTCAGAAATGCTTAGCAGTAGACTGCTAACCATTTTTTGAGTGAGTCCATGACACTTAGAAACATAGTAGTTGATGGCAGATAAGGACCGCAAGGCCCATCCTTTCTGCCCATTTTTTCTACCTAATGAATATGCCATTGGCCTGTACTTTGTCAATGGCATATCTGTTAATACTCATCTTCATTGCTTCCTTATGCCTGACCCATTCCTGTTTGAAGCCCTGCACTGTATTCATATCCACCACTTCCTGAGGTAGGCCGTTCCATGTATCCACCACCCTTTCTGTGAAAAAGAACTTCCTCATATTCCCCATTAATCAGCCTCCCTCTAATCTCATGCTGTGTCCACTTGTCCTGCTATTTTTCTTACATTGAAACATTAGACTCTTTCACCTTGTTAATGCCCTTAAGATGCTTGAATTTTTCGATCATATCACCTCTCTCCCCCTCCTTTGCTCTAGGGTATACATATTGAGCTCCGTTAATCTGTCCTCATATGTTTTCTAATGTAGTTCCTGCACCATTTTGGTTGCCCTTCTCTGGACTGCCTCCATTTTGTTAATGTCCTTGTGCAGGTGCGGCCTCCAGTACTGCATGCAGTATTCCAGATGAGGCCTAACCAGTGTTTTGTAAAGAAGGATTGTTACCTCCATCTAGCCTTACCTACTGCTTTAGTAGTCTGCTTGGATGATTTCAGGTCATCTGTGATGCCTAAGTCTCTTTCTTCCCTTGTGATTCCCAACCTATAGGTGGCTTCAGGATTTCTCTTCTCTGTGTTCATGATCTTGCACTTCTTTGCGTTAAACCCCAGTTGCCACTCTTCTGACCATTTTGCCAGTTTATCCAGATCTCTTCTCATTCTGCCTACCCCATCTGGTTCATCTACTCTGTTGCAGATCTTGGTGTCATCTGCAAACAGACAAACCTTACCCTCCAGTCCATCTGCAATGTCACTGATGAAGATATTGAAGAGGACAGGCCCCAGGACTGATTCCTGAGGTATCCCACTTGTGACTTGCATCTCTTCTGACTGTATACCGTTTACCACCACTCTCCGTTTTCTGCCTGTCAACCAATTTGCCACCCAGTTGACCAACTTCTGACCCAGCTCGAGCACACCCAGCTTATTACTCAATCTTCTATGTGGAATAGTATCGAAAGCTTTGCTGAAGTCAAGGTAGGTGACATCAACTGCTCTCCCTTGGTCCACCACTCTGGTTACCCAGTCAAAGAAAACTGTGAGATTAGTTTGACAGGACCTTCCTGTTGTAAACCCATGCTGTCTTGGATCCTGTGCTCCTATGGATTCCAGGTGTTGCACTATCCTTTCCTTAAGGAGTGCCTCCATAGTCTTGCCCACTACTGAGGTAAGACTGACTGGTCTGTAGTTCCCTGCCTCCTGGAGCAGGATCACATGAGCCCTTCTCCAGTCTTCTGGGACCTCTTCTGTGCTCAGAGTCTCACTAAACAGTTCTGATAATGGCTCTGCTAGTTCCACCCTTAGCTCCTTTAGTACCCTGGGATGTATGCTATCAGGTCCCATTGCCTTGTCCACCCTGAGCTTAGCGAGCTCTTGTAGGACCCCTTCTTTCGTAAAGGGACTAGTGCACACGTCCCTCCCCCTGTGTCCATGGTGCTGAGCTGTGGGCCCTGCCCTACCTTTTCCTCAGTAAATACTGAGCAGAAGTATCTATTTAGGATGGATACTTTTCCTTGGTCCTCCTTCTCACACTCCCCCCAGTCCCTTTTGATCTTAGCAAAACCCTCTCTGGACTTTCTCCTTTCAAGTAATGTATCTATAGAAAGTCTTGTCACCTTTTGTTACTGTTCTTGCTAGCATTTCCTTGGTTTGGGCCTTTGCCTGCCTTACTGCCTTTGCCTGCTTCCCTTAGGGAATTTTGGTATGCCGCCCTATCATCATCCCGCTGCGTTTCCTTATATTTCCTGAAGGCCAGCCTTTTGGCTCTGATCTATTCTGCTACTGTTCTTAAGAACCAAAGTGATTTCCTTCTTTTGCTCTTGCTTTTCTCTCTAACACAGTGGAATGTTGCTTCAAGTATTGCATCCTTAATGCTTCCCCGCTTTGCCTGTACCCCTCACCTGTATTTCTTCTTGCCAGGGCTAGCTTAACTCTGTTGGCCATCTTATCAAAGTCAGCTCCTCTGAAGTCCGATATTTTTTCCTTGGAATGGGATGATTTTGTTGTAGTGGCCAAATTGAACCATACCATGTGATGGTCACTGGCCCCCAGGTGACCTTCTACCTGGAGATCTGTGATCCTTTTCCCGTTAGTCAATACTAGATCTAGGATAGCCCTGTCTCTTGTGGGTTGTTCTACTAGTTGTTTGAGGCCCTCCCCCTTCAGGGAATCCACTATGTGTCTAGTTCTGGGAGATATTCCTGCTGGTATTGACCAGTCTGTATCTGGCATGTTGAAGTCTCCCATTATCAGAACCTCCGCTTTAGCAGTCATGTTTTGTATATCTTCTAACAGTAATGTGTCTATGTCCTCACCCCTGGTCTGGAGGCCTGTAGACAACCCCAGTTTGTATGGCAGTCCCATTTCCGGTTTTCAGGGTGACCTGCAGGGTGACCCACGCAACATTAATAAAACAATATAATTAAAAAAAAAAGTTTCTAATCAATCTGTGCCGAGTGCTATGCATTTTCACAACTGATCAGCACTTTCACAACTGATTAGCAGTTTGATGTGTGAAAGTGCTAATCAGTTTTTTCCAGCCTATTTAAAACCCTGTTCTTGGGGGTGTTCTGATCGTACATCTTTATTCTTTATTTCAAGATTCGGACATTACCTTTGAGCAAAAGCTCTTTTACAAAGGTTCCATGTCAGGTACAACAAAGTGTGAACAACTGAGAACAAGAAAACAAAGGAGGATGGAGCCCCAGTGGTAAGTGCAAAGAAACATGACAAGGCCAAACATTGTCAGGTACACAGGTATAATTTACAGCAGCCAAAGGCTAGGCACAAAGGTATAATCTTAAGTAGCCAGGGCTCTGGAGCCATCTACGTAGTGGAATTGATGTAACGAGTTGGGGGTGTGGGATCTGGGATGTGGGCAGCAGCCCTGTGGGGGCTTTGTTAAAAGGGTGTGGGAGGTGACTTGATCCATGTTGGTTAGCCAGGCAATTGTGTCTTAAAACTTGCAGGGCTGGGAATGCAGTTACTGCCTACAGCAACAGGCCATGCTTCCAGAGAGGTACTGTTTAAGCTCGGCCTTAAAGGCTGGTAGGCTCGAGTTTGTCAGTAGGTGAGCCGGGATCTCTTTAAGCCACAGGAGAGCACGGTACACAAACGACTGCTGTCCCAGTGTCGTTTCTGTGAAGGGGGCCGCTAGGGAGCCCCGGGAGTGGCCTCTGCTCTGGTACCCAGATCAGCAGGCAGCAAGCCACTGAGGAATGGAGCCGCTTTGCTTAGTAGTGATGTCTTGCCCAACAGGCAGGTTTGATATTTTATTCTGTTGGGTAGGTTAAGCCAATTGGTCTGCTCAAAGAGGGAGCATGTATGCGTAAGGTTGTCTGCCCCAAGTGTTATCCCACACGCCTTGTTAAGGGCCATTGCAGTGCATGCAAGTGCAGTATTGGAGGTGGCCGCATATACCACAAGTCCGTAGTTGATGACTGACAGAACTGGGGAGGAGACTGAGAGATGAGTGCTAATGGTGTGAGGTATTGCCTGTGCCTATAGAGTACACCGAGCTTTATTTACTGCTTTTACCACATAGTCAGTGTGCTGCACGAAAGAGAGGGTATTGTCAATAATAATCCCTAGGTACTTGAAACTGTACCTGCTCCAGCGGGGCAGCCTTGCTATTGGTGATAGTAAGGGCAGGGAGGGTTTTCTTGTGCTGGGGACTAGAGATGATCATAGTCTGTCTTTTTGTGATTGAGGAATAGATTTTATTTACAGAAGCAATCCTCCAGCACATTGAACGAGCTCTGAAGCTCTGCTTGCAGGGCCATATGCCACTTGCTGCTGCACAGGACGACTGCGTCATCAACATACAGGATGATCTTGCTCTCACAAGCTTCAGGGAGTCTGTTTATAAATAGACTAAATAGGAGCGGCCCCAATATTGATCCTTGGGAACCCCTAGTGTAGTTTCCCTTGAGGGAGATATGGCTGTCCCGTTTTTGACACTTTGTTTTCTGTGGGATAAGTAGTCTTGGAGCCAGTGGACCACTTCAGGTGAGAGCCCCAGGTTTGTTAGGACAGTAAGAAGGATGCGGTGATTGACAGTGTCAAATGCTTTAGTGAGCATATATGAATATAGATCCCACCAAATGGCCCCTGTCCATGGCCTTGTGTACGTAGTCGAAGAACTCCACCAGGGCAGTAGCCATGATGTAGTTCCTGTGGAATCCATGCTGTTGCGGGCATTGGAGTCCATACTTATGGAGGTGCTCAGTAACCTGGTCCACCAAAATCCTCTCTAGGGCTTTAGAGAGAGAGAGAGAGGAGAGAGGATGGAGATTGACCTATAGTTGGCAGTGTTGTACCGATCCCCACTTTTTAAAACCGGGGTGACTAGGGCTAACTTACAGGTCGAAAGGAACTTCGCCTGGGCAAGGGATTTATTAAAGAGCCTGGTAATTGGTCTCACTAGCTCTTTAAGTGCTACCGCCACAAGCTTTATGTCTAAACCATCGCTACCTAGCCTTGTTTTCCCGAGCACCATATGTATGTAGGTTCTGACTTCACTAATTGTGACCTGTTTAAAATAGAATTTTGGATGGGAGGGGTTATGTTGGTCTCGTGGAAGGGGAGGTCCTGTGCTGTTTAAATAGTCTGGTGGCAGGACAACTGAGATGAGAGAATGACAGGTTAAAGGATTTGGCTATGATGTGCAGGTCAGTGGTAGGAGTCCCATTAATGGTGAGCATTGTGGGGTATCTCCTGTCTTCCTTTCCAAGCAGGTCTTTGATGTTGTCCCAGAAGCATCTACCATCCCCCTAACTGCTGTTTAGCTTCTATTTGTAATGTGCTGCCTTGGCTTGCCGAATGAGCAGGGAGGGTGCACTTGTTTCTTGCTGCCCGGCAATTTTGCCAGTCAGTGGGGTTGCCAGAATTTCTAGCCAGACACCAGAGGTTATCCCACTCCTTCATACAGTTGAGTAGGTCACGGGATACCCAGCCATTGGAGGTTGCCCTTATCCTTCTCTTTCTCAGTGGTGCAAATGTATTACAAATACCATTGAAGGTGTCTACAAAGAATTACAGGGCCTGGTTGATGTCATCAGTGGCATCAATTGGAGACCAGTCTGTTTGGCCAGGGCAGCTTTAAGGGCCTGGGTTGCTCCGCACTTGAGAACCCTGTTATGTACAGTGATGGGAGGTTCTATCTTTTCTTTTGTCACCCTGGTGCAAGCCACAGGTGAATGATCACTGAGGCAATCTGGGAGAACCATGACATTTGTTCTCTTATTAGGGCTGCTGGAAAGAATCCAGTCTAGGAGGGTTCTCTTACTCGCGTTCCGGGTTAGCCTGATGTGCTCAGAGAACATTTGGGTGAGATAATAGCTAGTGACCTGATCTTTAAGATGGTCAGTGTCTTTGCTGATCCAGATTAGATTAAAACCCCAGTTATGACAACCTCAGAGTTGTCCTTCAGCTTGGAGATGGTTTCCAGGGCAGGGCTGAGTCCCGATTTGGCTTTTTCCGGTGGCAGGTATACAGAAAAAACAGTGAGAGCCTTACTCTGTCTGCCCAGGAGAAGCTTAACAGCTAGCGTTTTGTAATCACTGGCGCATGGGTGTAGGCAGGCATACTCCAAGCACTCCATGGTGTGCAATTTTATTTAAATTGTGTAGCAAATAGGCTCTGAACTGCTTCCTTTTTCCATGAAAACTAACAAAGAAAATACTGAACCTTTCTGTACTTTAATTCATAGGAGTCGAAACTAGAAGGACTGGTCGCTAATACTCTCTTTGCATCCCAAGGACAATAAAACTTTACAGGCTTTGGGCTGGTATGTAGGTGTCTTAGGGAACAATACATGGCATTTGTATATTTACCCATGCATGGCAGCAACCACTGTCATGAGATACAAAGGTTGTATTTATTGTGCCAAATGAGGCAACAAACATGGTCCTGCTGTGCATTTGTATATTGTCTGGCTACACCCCGGGGGGGGGGGGTGGCTCACCCTAACAAGGAGGGGTGGGGTAGCAGTGAGTCCACTTGGTGTGCAGATCTGAACTCCTTGGCTACACCCCTTCACTGGCACCGTCAGGAACAGGCAACCTACTCCCTTTTAGCTCATCCTTTACATAGATGAGACAGCCTCTGCCTCATTTACCCACCTGTCAAGCTGAAAGGTTTCAAAGCTAGTTAAGGAAATTAATTAATCCTGAACCTTGGTATTGTTCACTAGTGCACAGAGCAAAGCAGGGTTTTAAATAATTGATTAGCAGTTTTTTTCTTGGGACTATACTAACTGTACAGAAAGCATTTATATAGATTTTCTGGAAGTGCTATGTTTGTTTAACACGGTGAGGCAAGAGCTATGCATTTTCACAAAGATTTAGCACTTTTATGAGCAAAACGCTAATCAATTTTTAGAGTTATATAAATCCCTGCAAAGCACAGCCTTATGTTAAAGAATAACATCTCAAATTTTTGTGCCTGTTGAAGTTTTTGTTTGCCTTTCATGGCAGTCGAAGATATTCTTTTCCCTCGCTGTCTTTGCCTAATACAAGGTCTACCCACTGTAGTTGGTATTGTTCACTGGTGCATAGAGCAAAGCACAGCTTTATGTTAAAGAATAATGTGCAATAGGGCTGTGGGCGAGTGGTAGCCTAGAGTGCCAGTACTGTATAGGAGGTTAATAACTGACTCAGTGGTTCAGTCTGTTTGGGACAGTTCCCCATTCCTAGTTTTTTCAAGTATGTTTTCCTTGCTATTAGGGTCTGTAGTGTTTCCTTGAATGTTGTTTGGGGTCCCTGGAATATGGGAGCAAGATATATATATTTTTTTGGCCAGGTGGTGATCCACGCTTCCCAATATTCCCCTGATGATACTGGGCTTGTATTTTGAGCCATCCTGTTTCTTGATTCCGCACACGAAGTTTGCTGGAGGAGGTCTAACTGCTCTATGGGGATTTTTTTCTATTTGTCTGGACTCACCGTTTTTGTTGGAAGTACTGGACTAACTGTAGGTAAAAAGCTTTTGTTTTGTGTGTGTTCAGGTTTTCTTGATTTTTTACAAATGATTCTGTCTTCTGTACTGACTTTTTCCTTTGACAGAGCCATTGTGGACAGATGTGTGTGTTTTCTACTCAGTGGCGAGTCAGCTTTTACTGTATATGAGTTACAGTTAAAGCTAGCTCACACTCAGCATGAGGAATTTGTCAGCTCGCGCTGCATTACTGCCCTCATAACACTATTGTTTAGAGCTTGGAACGATAGTGTTGTGGACTCTGAACAATAGTATTGTTCTACAGCAGTATTATTGGGATTTGTAGTGTTTTATTACAGGATATTTTTGTAATGCTTTTTAATAGTATTATTTTAAATATCCCTATATTACAAACTGTTCTTGAAGTGGAAAAGGCCTTATAAGGTGGTTGGATGCACTAGTACAGTTAGCTATGAGATCCTACTAAGATATACCATGCTAACCCCTGAAGAAATGGCTTTAAAAAAAAAAACACTAAAGGTTGCTTTGTTAGTATTACCAGAAACTGCTAAAGAAGATATTGATATAGCTTATGACAAACTGGAACAAACTATAACTTGTGATGCTATAAAGGTGAATGTTTCCTTATCCACAGAACAAACTGCAGAAATGTGTAACTTGGTAAAAACATTTAAAAGTACTTTTATCACAGTTCCAGACTGAGCAGAAGGGGTCGAGCATGTAATAGTGACAGGGGAATGCTTGCCCTATCAGACAAAAGACATACAGATTACCAGAGCAGTTAAGAGCAGACATGGTTACATAGAAACATAGAATCTGACGGCAGATAAGGACCGCTTGGCCCACCCAGTCTGCCCATTTCCCTACCTAATGGATAAGCTGCAGATCCTAGTTAACCAGCAGCCTACTTCTTTCTACCCCCACCCCCTAGAATTGCCTTATGACTGTCCCATGCATGCTTGAATTCAACCACTGTTTTTGACTCCACAACCTCCTCCGGAAGGCCGTTCCATGCATCCACAACCCTCTCTGTGAAAAAATACTTCCTTACATTACCTCTGAGCTGCCGCCCCCATCTTCAAATTGTGCCCCCCCTTGTTCTTGCACACCTCTTTTTTTTTTTGAAAGATGCCACCCTCTTGGACTTTGTTGATTCCCTTGAGGTACTTGAAAGTTTCTATCATGTCCCCCCTCTCCCTCCTTTCCTCGAGGCTATACATATTAAGCTCCTTTAGTCTCTCTTCATATGTCTTCTGGTGCAGACCCTGCACCATTTTAGTTGCCCTCCTCTGGACAGCTTCAATCTTGTCTATGTCCTTGCGGAGATTGGGTCTCCAGAACTGCATACAGTACTCCAGATGGGGTCTCACCAGCTGCCTGTACAGAGGGATAACAACTCCTGTTTTCTACTGGTGATGCCTCTCCTATGCATCCCAGTATCCCCCAGCCTCCTTACTGCCCCTCTCACATTGCTTGCCCACCTTTAGGTCATCTGATATGACTACCCCCAGGTCCCTTTCTATTTTTGTTGTTGTTAGTATCTCACCCCCCGTTGTGTACTCTTCCACTGGGTTTTTGTTTCCCATGTGCATTACCTTGCACTTCTTAGCATTAAATCTAAGCTGCCATACATTTGACCATTCCTCTAACCTTGCCAAGTCCCTTCTCATCCTTTTCACCCCACCTTGAGCATCAACTCTGTTGCAGATCTTTGTGTCATCTGCAAAGAGACATACTTTTCCTTCCAGTCCCTCTACAATGTCGCTTATAAAGACATTGAAGAGGACCGGTCCTAATACTGAACCCTGCGGCACCCCACTAGTAACCCTCCCTTTCTTCAGAGTGGACTCCATTTACTATTACCCTCTGTGTCCTTTTCTCCAGCCAATTCTTTACCCAGGCTATCATCTTGGGACCCACTCCCAGGCTGGCTAACTTGTATATTAATCTTTTGTGTGGGACTGAGTCAAATGCCTTGCTAAAGTCTAGGTAGGCCATGTCCACAGCCCCTCCTGATCTACTGCTTTGGTCACCCAGTCAAAGAAATCTATCAGATTCATCTCGCATGACCTTCCTGCTGTGAACACATGCTGCCTTGGGTCTTGTGCCCCTCTGGCCTCTAGGTACTCAACAGTTCTTTCCTTCAGAAGTGATTCCATCATTTTCCCTATCACTGAGGTTAAACTGACAGGTCTGTAGTTTCCTGCTTCTGCCCTGCTCCCACTTTTGTGAAGGGGAATCACATCTGCCCTCCTCCAGTCCTCAGGTACCACCCCATCCTCCCATGATTAAAGAAATACTGTTAAAATGTTAAAGAAATACTGTACAAAAATGAAAGAGTTGGGTATCATTGAAGAATCAAGAAGTGCCTGGTCATCAGCAATGGTGACTGTAAATAAATAAAAAAAAAAAAAAAAAAAAGGGGTGGAATCTGCTTTGATTTTAGGAGAGTTAATCAAATGTCCATATTTGACAAGCTGTCCTATGCTCAGGATAGACGATTTGGTGGACAGATTAGGAAGTGCCAAGTACATCGGTACTTTCAATCTCACCAAGGTGGGTTTTTTTTTTTATACTTTCTTTATTATCGTCATTTTCAGTGTTATCAAACAAATTCTGTTGAATGAAGCACCACAATATGATCACCTTGTAAGCTGATAGATCCAGTATACAATACACTGCATTACGAACATCATGTGTACTTGTAAAGCGGTTATTATCTAAAAGGGCACCCAAATCGCCGCTATATCCTTAGTAAAATTCATAAAATAACCGCAATTAGCTTTGAAGAAGTACAAAAGCTATTACTACGGAAAACTGTGGCCTATCCAACAAAACTAAACTTAGTGGCTGTCATGACTTGGTCTCCCGTCAGGGGTATGGGCCATATATTCACAAACATTAAAGTAATAAATCATTTCACTGTAACTAACAGCTGGGAGGAATTTGGTTCAGCTAGCTCTCTGCTCTGTAAGTGTGAGGTGTCCACACACACCCTTCCATATTTCTGTATCTAGTCTATGTCAAGCAATATCCATCTGGACCGTCGCTCAGTAAAATTTTCCATCCTATGTTGTACTTGGTATGTCATCCTTTCCATTTCCTGTATTTCAAGTATTGTTTGTTTCCACTCAGAGACTGTGGGAAAATTGGGTTTTAGCCATTTACGTGTGAGTGCCTTATTCATATCTGCCACACAGATGTACCAGACGTATCTGACATTGGCTCCCTTTATTCCCTTGGGGGAGGGAGTCCCAGTGTGAGGTTATATAAAGGTAGGGAACTAGTAATTTGAAACAGTGTCTCTATTCTATTCATTATTTCATTTCTAAAATTAGTTAGGGTTGGGCATGCATAAAAAAATATGGAAATGTGAGGCCCTCAGCTCCCCGCAGCCCCTTCAGCATTGCAGAGAAATGTTGGAGTCCCATTTAGCTTGAAATAAAGGGGTAAGAAAATACCTGGTCTTAATCTTCCACATATACTCCTGCCACTGGGTGCGAGGAGGTGACCTTGGATGTGCCCTCCCAAATTTTGAGCCATTCCGCCTGAGTAAGGTGGAACTCTGCTTCCTCCTCCCATTTCTCAATGAGTGATTTTGCTAAATCTACTCTATGACTATTAAGAAATAGAGAAATTTGTGAGATAGCTCCCTTAGGTGATGTGATGGACAACAATGTTCTGAGCTGTGATCCTTGAGGAAAAGTCAGTGCTAAGTTTTGTTCTCTCAACTGGGTTTGTATGTAGGCTTTTATTTGTAAATAGTGGAACATGTCCGTTTGTGTCCATTCAAAGGCCTCAAAACATTCTGCAAAGGAAAAGATGAGTCCCCTCTTAACAACTGCGCAGGACAGTGCAATGCCCCTCTCTCCTGACGTTTATACCAGGCATACACAGTGCCCGGTGGAAAAGCCACAGAACGTGCTAACCATCTGTAATGCCAGAGATCTAGTTTGACCAGTGGGTATTTTCTAAATCAGTCCCATGTGTGGAAGGTAACTTGGACTGCCGTATAGAGCTCCATAATGTTCAGCCTATCCTGCGGGAGGTCAAAAAGAAGACTGTAGTGGTCTCTCCCATATCAGAGCTCATTCCATTACTTACCAGTCTGCCAAAGAGTGTCTGGCCCCAAAGCAATGCCCATTTAATCTGTGTAGCCATCCAGTATCACCCTCGCCCTATTGCTTCCTAATGAGGAGTAGTGTTCTCCTAACCCTAGGCCTCTGATTTGCTTATATAAATTTGGCTAGTCTCCTTTGTATCTCTGAGAACCACTGCTTACTGAAAGACGTATAAACATCTGGGGAGAATATTCATTTTTACTACTTGTATGCGAGCATACATTGGAAGGGGTATTAAGGACCATCACTTAATATCCTCCCCTAATTACTTAAGTAGTGGGGCGTAGTTGTCAGTATACAGATATTTAGTGGTAGGACCTACAAAAAATACCCAAGTATCTAAAACTTGAAAGGTCCCATTTCATTGGGAATTGTCTCATTCCTTGTGTAGGGGTATAATGGAACGCAAGTACTTCAGTTTTCGTGGCGTCGAGGGTGTACCCCGAAAGAGCAGAATAAGCTTTCATCATATGCATTACTCTAGGAAGGAGAAAAGGCAGGATTCCTTGGATGTAACAGCACGTCATCAGTGTACAGTCCAATTTTATGCTCCTGCCTGTTGATGTCCACCCCCCTGACATCAGGGTCCTGTCTTACCATTGAACTAAAGGCTCAATATAAAGGGCAAAAAGCATGGGTGACAAGGGGCACCCCTGTCTTTTGCCTCAATCTCAACAAGGTTTACTAGCAAATTCACCAGGCTAAAGAATACAGAGACGGAACTGCGTTTTCTACTCCAGTTGGATTCTGTCACCTCACTACCATGCCATTTGGTTTACGTGGCACAACCGCTACGTTCCAGCGATACGTGGATGTAATTCTATCCCCTCACACTTGTTATTGTGCTGCTTACCTGGATGATGTTGTGTTGTATAGTCCAGATGGGAAAAGCCATCTGGAACACCTACAAGCAGTTCTCCAATCTATGAAAATGCAGGTCTGACCATTAATCCTACGAAGTGTGCATTAGGCATGCAAGAAACCAGATATCTGGAATAAAGTTTGGGAAATAGTGGAATGGATGATAGGGGTTTCTGGAACACAAGGGAGGGGAGGGCCTCTGCACCCAACTAGGGATCTGAGGTTCGAGCAGACTCGATAAACCGTAAGGCCTAATCTGCTGGCAAATAGTATGTTAGTATGTAAATGGAGAAGTAAAGCCAGAAATCTCCAAGATAGAAGCTGGGGCTAACAGTCTTGTCCCTAAAACAGAGAGACTTGTCAGGTCATTTTTAGGTCTGGCTGGTTACTACCAAAGAGTTGCTCCCAACTAGCTACTCCCCTCACTGAACTTGAGAAAATGGTACCTGATTAATGTGAAATGGTCCCTAGAGTTTGATGAGGCTTTTCAGGCTGTCAAGGCTACATTATGTTCAGACCTTGTTTTATGAAGTTCAGACTTCAAGAAACAATTTCTGTTACAGAACAAATGCATCACAGGTAGGCTTAGGTGCAGTCCTGAGTCAGAATATAGATGGGACAGAACAACCCATTCTGTACAGTTTTATTTGCAGGCACAGAGCTCTAGGGAAGCAGATACTCTTCTAATTCAAAAGGTCATTGCCAACAAAGCTGCTTTTTTTCCTTTTTCTTTGTATGATAACTGTCTAATCTGCTAAACTCCTACTGAAAGTACAGTAACTAATTGCAAGCCCAGAGACCTAGCTTATCAAGGACACTCTGAGCTCTCTCAAGATTAACCGCTTAAATATTCTGTCTGTCCACTGGCTTCCGAGTGTTAGACCATTGTTCCTCCCCTTAACCCAAGGAACAAACAATAACTAGCTTAGACTAGGAATATTGCTTTCCTAGAGCTGGGAAAACCCCTCTTGCCTAAGTCTGATCCTGGAGAACTGCACCTGCACCTGTGGTACTTGATCCACTTGCGACTCCTCACCACTGGTCCTGGAGGCAGACACAGCAGTTCCAATGTCAGGCGGACTGCAGGGCCCACTACCGCCTCCCCTAAGCAAGGCTGCCACAGACAAATGCCTCCCTGGGATCCAATCTTGGTGATTCTTTACATCTGCATGTTTGTCTGTGTAGACTATCTGTTGGTAGATCCTGGAGGACTCCCCCCCTCCCATGGACCCCCCAGCCCACCAGCAAACAGTCCTACAACAACAAGAGTCAGTCAAGGTGGCTGATTTAACACTGGTAATGCACAGACTAACCTGAAGGGGAGCCTGTTACCTAATGTTTCATGCTAACAAGGCAAAGGGGGAAAGGAAATATTCTTCAAGATCACAAAGCTAATGAAAATAGCCACACTTCTGTTGCTTCTCCTGGCAGGGGATATCCAACCAATCCCTGGCCCCCCAGTTGTAATTTTGCCATTGGCTCCCCTCACGACCTTAACTGGGTTTCTCCCAAGAGTCTAAGGCTAGCTCATATAAATGTCTATAGCTTGCACCCAAAAATACATGAGCTACAGGGCTGGGTGAATCTCTATAAGCCTGATGTGCTAGCAGTTTCAGAGACCTGGTTAAAGCCATACATCCTACCTCATGAGGTTGATCTACAGGGATATAATGCCTTTAGGAAAGATAGACTGGATAAAAATGGGTGAGGGGTACTAATATACGCCAAAGACTCACTTGATATGTCTCCTGTCTTTCTACCACCCATTGGCTGCCCTGGAAGTGAATCTTTATTTGTTAAGGTTACCCTAGGGTGTGCAAAATCATTATTGATAGGCTGCCTATACAGTCCCCCTAAAGTGGCCTCCCTAGCCTTCCAGACGCTCACCAAGGAACTTGTTGAGCTAGTCTCCACTGAGACAATAATCTTGGGCGACTTCAACCTAAACTGGGCCTCTGACACAGAACAGGCACTAAAGGCTTCACTTCTGTATGCCCGCCTGTCACAAATCATCACTATGCCCACAAGGCATAATGCTAAAACTGGAAACCACACCACCCTTGACTTGGCCCTAGTATCCAGTCCCATCAGCATCCAGGTGGCCAGGTCATTTGCAGATGCCCTGAGCGACCACTCCCCAATTTTCTGTGTATAGAAAAATTGTCCTCCCAAAGTCCCTCCAAGACTACTCACAGCTAGAGACTTATCCAAGTTTTCGGCAGCAGCCTTTCAAAGGTACCTATGTGGCCTAGATTGGAGCCCACTTAAGTTCCTCTCCACTTTAGATGAAGCCCTGGATTTCTTCCAGAATGCCCCCATTAGAAAGCTAAGAGTAAAGGGTTATGTCATAAATGGATCACCCCTGAACTGAAATCACTAATGACCCAATGCGACAAGGCCTGGCACAAACACAAGAACTCATGCCCCCCCCTCTGACTGGACTGGATACAGAACACTATGGAACCAGTGTAAGAAACTGATCAAAGTAGCAGAAAGGGAATATGTTAAATCCCTACAACAGGCACATTTAACAGACCCCAAGTCCTTCTGATACCAAATCAATGGTCTATCGAAAGGTAATGGAAAACCTCCCCAGGGACCAATCACTCACGGGGGACAGTCCATCAGTGACTGCCAGGAGGCAGCGAATGCCTTTGACAGGTTCTTCACTGACCTAGGAAAGTACAAAGCTAGCCTTCCCCCACCATCCTCAGGGCAGCAAGAACCTGACATACTAGAACATCAGCACCCAGAGTTTCACATAAAGCTTGTATACCCTAGAGATGTACTACCCTTACTGAAGGCTATAAAGGCCAAAGGCTCAGCTGGCCCAGATGACCTTGACCCCGACTCCAGAGAGCTGCTGCTTCATCCATAGCCCTCCCAGTAACGTGGCCCCCTAACAAATCTCTGCTTGAAGGAGTTGTCCCAGCCAAGTGGAAGCAAGCCTACATGGTACCCATCCATGAAGGAGGCCCCAAGGAGCCGGTAGGAAATTATAGGCTGATCCCCCTCCTGTGCACCCTAGCCAAAATGCAGGAGAGGATTATCTATGGCCAGCTCCATGACTACTTGGAAGCAAACCACCTGCTTGCCGGCACCCAGCATGGGTTTAGACAGAAGCATGGCATGGATACTGCCTTTGTATCAAATTCTCTATGGACGTGCTTGAGGCCCTTGACAACAGCACCCCCACTGGGGCTGTATTTATAGATCTGACCAAAGCCTTCGTCCTAGTGGACCATGATCTGCTAGTAGCTAAACTGAAGTGCCTTGGCCTAGATCAACACTCATTAGACTGATTCACAAGTTACTTGTCCATCCGCTCCCAGCAAGTAGAGTGGAGAGGGTCCATTTCAGAGCATCTCCCTATCTAGGAGGGGGGGGTGCCCCAGGGATCAATCCTGGGCCCTCTCCTGTTCTCTCTTTTCATGAATGACCTCAGTGGTAACTGTGGGGATAGTTCTATAGTCCAATGTGCAGATCTAGTGATTTATAGAACTGTACTCAATGTAACGGACCTAGGTAGGCACCTGTAAAAAGACTTTCTGTCTCTGGAAAGGTGGCTCCAGGCAAATGGGCTGCTCCTCAACACTGCTAAAACAAAAGCCATAATGTTTGGCCCAAGATCACTAGGCCCCGACTGAAGCCCACTATGGCCTTTTGTCTCCTCATCTGGCTCAGGGATTGAAGTAATAAACCAATTCAGATACCTAGGCCTAATGCTGGACCAGGGTTTTCCCTTGAAACCTCACGTAGACATAAGAAACTGGGACTTCTGTATAGGCCGAGCCCACAAATGAACCCAAAAACCAGGATAAGTATAGCTAATAGTATACTACTCCCAAACCTAACTTATGGTGCCCCAGTCCTAAACTCACTCCCAAAACAGGAGCTCAGTGGGATGCAGGCACTATATAACAAAATAGCCCACTTTACCTCCAAATCACACCCTAGACGGCACCACTGTGAGGTGCAGGCCTCCACGAAATGGCCTCCCCTTAGCCAACGGCTCCAGTACCCTTTGCTGTGCCATACTTTCAAGCTAATGCAAGACCCCCCCTTTTAGAGTCTTGCCAGTATACTTAAACCCAGGAGGACAGGTAGATTACTACGGACTTCTAGTAAGAACCTACTGGAAGTGCCCAGGACAAAGACAGCTACTGCCAGCAGATCCTTTACCCACTCTACATCCGTGCTCTGGAATAAGCTCCCTGCAGTCCTCCAGCTCCCTAGGTTCCTTCTGAATAGGACTCCAAGAGCACCGGCTGAACAACAGCAAGTGTACCTGCACCTGAGCATTGATCAGAACGAGCAGGAACAAGGCAGGCCCAACCATGCTTCAAAACTACACTGAATAACATGCTGGGGCTACACCCCAGCTGAGGGACATTAATACTATGTATCTGTCATTGTTATAGATTATCTGCCCTGTACTAAGCTACCCACTGCTAGTTGTCTAGTCAGTATGTACCTATGTCTTGAATGTCTTAAGCTGTCTACCAATGAATGTGCGTATGTTTTTCAGTATTGTCGACAGTGTCAAATGATTGTACCTGTAACTAACGGAAAGAAAACATATTCCGCTATTGAAAAGGAATGCCTTGCTGTGAAATGGGCAATGGAGTCCCTTAAATTTTATCTGCTAGGAGCTGAGTTTGTACTTTTAACAGATCACGGTCCTTTCTATTGGCTTAATCAAGTGAAGGAGAAAAATTTCCAGAATCAAAAAGTGGTACCTGGCACTACAGCCAGTTAAATTCAACGTAATGCACAAATCTGGAAAAGAGAATGTGAATGCTGATTTTCTGTCGAGATATGGTTCAGGAATTCAGAATTCAGAGGGTTGAAAAAATGTGTATGATTAACCAAATTGTTTGCTGTGAAAGGTGCTATGGAAAAAGGGGATACTGCATATGTAAAGAACTAGAAATGTTTTAAGATATAAGAGAAATAAAAGAAGGTTTTGGAAACCTGCTTTTTTTTAAAGAAAAAAATACAAGTTCTCGCTTAATGAGGGAGGTGTGAGACTGGGTTGGGTAAGACCCTGTCCCATTTGTTATGCAGAGAGAGAGTTAAAAAGCAAGGATCTATTTTGTTCTCTCCTCTTCTGGCTTTTGTTTGTCTCTTGCCTCTCTGTACAATTAAATTTTTCTTGTGGCACCTAGGAATTGGCCACTCTGCTGGTCCGACAATTTTCCCCTATTATCTCCCTTCTTTCACTTGCTGATCCGTTTCTTTCTCCCCTTGCTTCTCTGTGGTGGAAGACATATATGTGAATCTTTATGTGAAACTGGGATTCCTTGGTTTGTAAATGGATATAATTACACTGGTGAGATGATTGCACAAAGCTAGTTGGGTTTCTTAAAAAGATAATGGTCTTTAATACAGGGGGTTGACCTACAGATGTATTTTGATGTCTTCAAACTTGTTTACAGAAATATCAACAGGAAACCATCTTTGGGACAGTGTGTTCTATTTTGTTGCATCTGTTAAAGACTAGATGTGCTGCTCAGGCTGACCTCGGGAAGGTCATTGACAAAGTTCTGGCACATTTTGTGAGAAGCAGGATATGCAACTTACAACAGTCAGGATGCAGAGTTCAAACTGCCATACAAATACATCTTATAAAAAAAAAACAGTGTTTTGTTGAGAGAGAGATAGAGGGAGTGAGATTTAAATTGAGAGAGAGACGCAGACGTTGGTTTTCGTACTGCCTGTATGAAGCACTATCCTGTACAATTTAATTTTTGTTTTATTTTATTATTATTAGTAATATAGCTTCTCCTGTTCTGCATATACTTCCAGGCCTGTGCATCTACAACACAGCTACAGATACAAATTCACAAAGGTGTAGTACATCAGTACTACTATATTTGTGTCATCTGGGAACAATTGTATGTTGTTTGTCTTACCTGATGATGGCTCCTGTAGGCCCTGCGCTTCCGTGTGGCTACAGATACAGATATGCAGGTCAGGAGTTTATCAGGCTGCGGAAGCGCAGGACATTCTGGGCCCTTCGCTTCTGTGCGGCTACAAATGCAGGCACACAGGGCCCACTTGGCTCTGCACTAAGTGAGGAATCCATCTGACTGCAGAAGTGCAGGTATCAGTGGACCCTGCATTTCCATGCCAAGTGAGTAGTTGGCTACAGATGCAAACATGCTAGGCCCTCCACGCCCTGCACCAACTGAGGAGTCTGGCTAGCTGCAGAAGGGGCCCTATGCCAAATGTGGAGTGCATCAGGATGCTGAAGTGGAAAAAATATTTCAGCCTTCACGCATAACTTGATCATTTTACCATATTTATACACCAGATTTTCAAAATAGGCTTCTTATGACCCCACCTCATTTACTCAATAGGTGAACATTTTCAAATCTGTGCCAAAATATCATTTTGCACCACAGTTGTGAAAACACATGTTGATTAGGATTTGAAAAATGACAGCTATCACGTTTGAGGTGATGTGAAAAAATGGATATGCTGATAATTTGGGACAAAAACATTGAAAATTACCAAATTTATGAGCAAGTGTAGAAAAATGCAAATATATGCTCATAACTGTTTTTTTTTTTAAATATTTTTACCCCCAGATTTTCAACATAGCTGTGTGACGATGACCCACCATATGAACAAGAGTGGAGAAAATTTAAAATCCCACCCTGTCGTAGCGGCATAAGTCAGGAAGCATAGGCAAACCAGGAGAAGTTATAAAATTTGCAAAAAGCATGTTATTGTTATTAATAACAGTAAGATAACAAAATTAAAATTGTATAGGACAGTTCTTCATACAGGCAGTACAAAGTAAGTCCTACATCTGAGAGGGTCTCTCTCTCCCTCTCTCAATGTAAATCTCAGTCTCTCTGTCTCCTCCTAAGCAAAATATTGCTGTCTTTTTATAAGATGTGTTTTCCTGGCAGTTTATACTTTGCATCCTGATTGTTGTAAGTTGCATAGCCTGTTTCTCACAAAATGTACCAGAATTTTGTTAATGTATTTCCTGAGGCCAGCTGATGAGCACATCTAGTCTTAACAGTGGCGACAAAATTGAACAGTCTGTCCCAGAGCTGGTCTCCCTTTTACAATTCTGTAAACAAGCTTGTGGAGGTCAAGGTACATCTCAAGGTGATGGTAAATAGCTTTCTGCAGTCATGCCTTCTGCAGTCATGTCAACAATATAAGTATAGACATTTGCAATCTAAGGGATCCCAGTTTCATATGAAGATTCACATACATTCAGATATATATTTTAACCACAGAGAAGCAAGGGGAGAAAGAAAGAATAGAAACAGCAAAAAGGGAGATAACAGGATGAAATTGTGGGACTGTCGGCGTTGGCAATTCCTAGGTCGCACAATGAAATTTGTTGGTGCAGTCACACAGGTACGAGACAGACAAGTTGCAGAATTTAAGAGGGCAAAACAGATCCTTGCTTTTAACTGTCTGTATAATAAATGGGACAGGGTCTTACTCAATCATAGAAACATAGAAGTTGACGGCAAATAAGGACTGCAAGGCCCATCCAGTCTGCCCATTTCTTTTTCTACCTTATGAATGTGCCATCGGCCTTTGCTCTGTCAATGGCCTATCTATTCATACTCATCTGTATTGCTCCCATAGGCCTATCCCATGCCTGTTTGAAGCCCTGCACTGTATTCATAGCCACCACTTCCTGAGGTAGACCATTCCATGCATCCACCACCCTTTCTGTGAAAAATAATTTCCTCACATTCCCCCTTAATCGGCCTCCCTCTAATCTCATGCTGTGTCCTCTTGTCCTGCTATTTTTCTTATATTTAAACATGTTAGACTCTTTCACCTTGTTAATGCCCTTAAGGTGTTGGAATGTTTCGATCATATCGCCTCTCCCGCCTTTGCTCAAGGGTATACATATTGAGCTCCTTTAATCTGTCCTCATATGTCTTCTGATGCAGTCCCTGCACCATTTTGGGTGCCTTTCTCTGGACTGCCTCAATTTGATTAATGTCCTTGTGAAGGTGTGGCCTCCAGTACTGCACGAAGTATTCCAGATGGGGCCTAACCAGTGTCTTGTAAAGAGGGGATTATTACCTCCCTCTTATGACTTGTGATACCCCTACTAATACACCCTAACATCCCCGAGCCTTACCTACTGCTTTAGAGGTCTGCTTGGATGATTTGAAGTCATCAGTGATGATGATGCCCAAGTCTCTTTCTTCCTTTGTGACTGCCAGCAACTCCCCTCCCAGCCTATAGGTGGCTTCAGGGTTTCTCTTCCCTATGTGCATGATCTTGCACTTCTTTGCATTAAATCCCAGTTGCCACTCTTCTGACCATTTTGCTAGTTTATCCAGATCTCTTCTCAATCTGCCCACCCCATCTGGATCATCTTCTCTGTTGCAGATCTTGGTGTCATCTGCAAACAGATGAGCCTTACCCTCTAGTCGATCTGCAATGTCACAAATGAAGATATTGAAGAGGACTGGCCCCAGGACTAATCCCTGAGGTACCCCACTTGTGACTTGCATCTCTTCTGGCTGTATACCATTTACCACCACTCTCTGTTTTCTGCCCGTCAACCAATTTGCCACCCAGCTGACCAACTTCTGACCACCCAGAGCCTACCCAGCTTATTTATCAATCTTCTATGTTGAACAGTGTCGAAAGCTTTGCTGAAGTCAAGGTAGGCGACATCAGCTGCTCCCCCTTGGTCCACCACTCTGGTTACCCAGTCAAAGAAATCTATGAGATTAGTTTGACAGGACCTTCCTTTTATAAACCCATGCTGTCTTGGATCCTGTGCCCCTATGGATTCCAGGTGTTGCACTGTCCTTTCCTTAAGGAGTGCCTCCATAATCTTGCCCACTACTGAGGTAAGACTAACTGGTCTGTAGTTTCCTGCCTCCTCCCTGCTACCACTCTTGTGGAGCAGGATCACATGAGCCTTTCTACAGTCTTCTGGGACCTCTCCTGTGCTCAGAGACTCACTAAACAGTTCTGATAATAGCTCTGCTAGTTCAACCCTTAGCTCCTTAAGTACCCTGGGATGTATGCCATCAGGTCCCATTGCCTTGTCCACCCTGATCTTAGCGAGCTCTTGTAGGACCTTTTCTTTTGTGAAGGGTGTAGTGCTCACCTCCCTCCCCCCTGTGTCCATGGTGCTGAGCTGTGGGCCCTGCCCTACCTTCTCTTCAGTAAATACTGAGCAAAAGTATCTATTTAGGATAGATGCTTTTACAGGGTCCTCCTCCTCACACGCCCTCTTTTCTCCTTTGAGCTTAGCGATACCCCCTCTGGACTTTCTCCTTTCACTAATGTATCTATAGAAAGTCTTGTCACCTTCTTTTACTGTCCGTGCTAGTGTTTCCTCAGTTTGGGACTTTGCCTGCCTTACTGCCTTCCCTGCTTCCCTTAGGGCAGTTTGGTATACCTTCCTATCTTCATCCCGCTGTGTTCCCTTATATTTCCTGAAGGCCAGCCTTTTGGCTCTTACCTTTTCTGCTACTGTATTTGAGAACCAAAGTGGTTTCCTTCTACTTTTGCACATCCTTTTCTGTCTAACACAATGGGATGTTGCTTCAAGTATTGCATCCTTAATGCTTGCCCACTTTCCCTGTACCCCCTCATCTGTTTCTTTTTGCCAGGGCTAGCTTAACTCTGTTGGCCATCTTATCAAAGTCAGTTCCTATGAAGTCCCATATTTTTGCCTTGGAATGGGATGATTTAGATGTAGTGGCCAAATTGAACCATACCATGTGATGGTCACTGGCCCCCAGGTGACCTTCTACCTGGACATCTGTGATCCCCTCCCTGTTAGTCAGTACTAGATCTAGGATAGCCCTGTCTCTTGTGGGTTGTTGTACCAGTTGTTTGAGGCCCTCCCCCTGCAGGGAATCCACCACGTGTCTAGTTCTGGCAGATGTTCCTGCTGGTATTGACCAATCTGTATCCAGCATGTTGAAGTCTCCCATTATCAGAACCTCCCCTTTAGCTGTCATGTTTTGTATATCTTCTAACAGTAATGTGTCTGTGTTCTCCCCCTGGTCTGAGGGCCTGTAGATAACCCTAGTTCCTATGGCTGTCCCATTTCCTGTTTCCAGGGTGACCCACAGACCGGGTGGCTCTGTGTACAAATCCTAAGTGTCTACCAAAGGAGGTGTCTGAATTCACTTTGAATCAGACTATGCACTTGCCAGTGCATCACCCTGAGCATTCTAATCAAGGAGAGGCCATTCTGCACCACACTCGATGTGCACAGAACCTTGTGTTATTACATGAACTGGACAAAGTCGGTCCATAAAACGGAACAACTTTTTGTTTATTTTGCACCCAAAAGAGAGAGCGCGGCAGTTTCCAAACAATGCTTATTCAAATGGTTAGCAAACAGCATTTTTTTTATCAGAAGTATAACAAGCCCCCTCTGGGGGAAGTCAAGAGACATTCAACCAAAGGCATGGCTGCTTCTGCTGCTTGTTTCAGTAATGTTTCTGCCACAGACGTTTGTGCGGCATCCGCTTGGAGCTCTATCCACACCTTCACTAAACATTATAGTCTGGACATTGCTTCTAGGCACAGGGCAGGCTTTGGGCTAGCCGTCCATCAGGGCCTCCTGTCTTAACCTGATACCTACTGCTGACCTTTCTTGCCTCCCGTGCATCAGCCTTTATCTGAATTACACTACTTGGGACTTAGTCCTAATGGTTACTACCTACTGCAAGACCCCTCTCGAAGTAAGATAGTTCAGTTACATAAGAACTTACCATAACAGTAGATCTTCAAGAGAGGCTCTTGCAGTAGGTACCATTTTCCCTCCCACCTTCCCCCATGCTTCTGCGGCTACTTCTTTCTAGCCTTTCTCTTGGCTCCAGGAGCCCATTCCTTTCTCCTGTCACACCTTCTTAGGTCTCTGGCAGGAGAACTGGATCGCCCACTATATAGTGTCACGCTGATGTCAGGCACGTGACGTCGGGTGGTTGGTCTCCCGCCAGACACTGCTAGCTAAAGTTTTGCGTGTGGTCCTAGTGCCTGAGAGCTCTATTCCTAATGGTTATTACCTACTGCAAGAGCCTCTCTAGAAGATCTACTGTTACAGTAAGTTCTTACGTAACTGTACTTCTTTCCTGTGGGTCCAAGTTTTTATTATCTGCTTTGTATTAAATTTAAGAAAAAAAAAGTTGAATAGAGGTCAGAATTATGGCTTCTCAGTCTCCCTCTCTATCTACGAAGCCCATTAAGAAGGGGACTTCTTCCCATAATAGATATAAAGATCGGTCCTCTTAAGGACCCCAGTGAAAATAAGTCTGATAAAAAATAATGTTGACCAAGTCAAACATAAAAGACATTCTGAGGAAGTTCCCAATTCAGTGCCTGCCAAAAAAAAAAAGAATAAAAACATATCGCTGCCCCCTCTGAAAGGCAAAGGGAGACGCCAGTGACAAATCAAAATATGCCTTTTCCTGAGGAGTTGGCAAATGTATAAGATGTTCCAGACTATGGGCAACCTGTTTGTAGACCCACCTGGGCCATCTGCCCCTGCTCCATCTAACCCCAACCTAGGTCAGGGTTTTTATTATAGTGAAGAGGAGCAGGAGGATGGGATAGAGCTAGGCAGAACCCTTACCAGGAATTTGACTCTCTCCCCCCCAACCAGGTCAGAAAGATTTCACCTCTAACTATGCTTTTGTCCATCAGATGGTGGACACCCTTAATCTCTGTATTCATGAAGCCTCTGAAGAGGATGAGGAGGTAAACTTTTTAGACATGATGTCTTTCGCAAGGCGACTTTTAAACTGCTACAAAGCCCAACTTCCATCCCTGGAGTGGACAAGAAAATAGAGAAAAAGTACCAGCTTCATAAGAGTAATGCTGACTACCTTTATACACATATCCTGATCACGAAGGTGTGGAGCAAGCAGCAGCCTGTGAAAAGGCTAAAGTACCCTTATCATCACAGACTCCTGACAGAGTCCAGAAAACTGGACGCCATGGGCAAGAAATCTTATACTACAGCCTACTTGCTGATTTGCCTGGCCACATAATATGGCATACTCAGCACAGTACCAAAAAGCTCTATGGAACGCTGTTCTGGCTATTAGCTAGAAGCTCCCTGACAACTTTGCTCAGGACCTGTCCGAAACAGTACAGACTGCCCTGGATGCCACCAGGTATCAATTTCACATGGCTGTGGATACAAACGATACCGACTCCAAGGCAATAGCGCAAGCTATCTCTCTTAGGAGATTTGCTTGGCTATGGACTACTAACCTTACTCAGGATACCCAGAATAAAGCCATTGATTTTCCCTGTGAGAACAACTAACTTTGCAGGACTAAAACTGAGGCTTTTATGAAAAAGGTGGATGGATACAAATCAAATCAAACTTTATTTATAAAAAGCGCAATTCCAATTTGTTCAAAGTGCTTGTACAACTAAGTCATAAAACACAAACAAATAAAATTAAAAACTATACCATTATTTAAAACCAATATCATCAGATCTAAAACATTTTTCAAAAAAACTTTTAAGTGGCCATCAGAAATACGCAGCTGATCACAATTATTTAAAACCATCTCGGTAGATCTAAGAATAATCAGAGAAAATCAAACTGAATAAATACGTTTTAAGAGCGGTCTTAAAACTCTGGATGGTCAGGCACTCTCTTACTCGACGAGGTAGAGAGTTCCACATGGTAGGGGCCACAAAAGAATGGGCCCTTGAGGTCTTAAGTCAAGAACCCTGGGAACCTCTAGCAATCCCTCATTGGAGGAGCGGAGCAGACGAAGGGGGCTATAGGGACAAAGGAGATCTTGCAAGTACCGAGTTCTCTGTTCCTGTAGGGCTTTATAGATCAGTAACCTGACCTTGAAGGTGATCAGCCACTGTACTGGTAGCCAGTGCAGTCTGCGGAGCACATGCGTGATATGGCAAGATCTTGAAGAGCCAGTCAACAGCCTTGCCACCACATTCTGCACTAGCTGTAAGCAGCAGATATCAACTCCTGGAAGACCTAGGTAAAGGGCATTGCAGTAGTCAAGGCGTGAGGTTACAAAGGCATGGACCAGAGTTGGAAGATCATTGGGCAAGACCAGATGTTCTACCGGGCGATATTCCTCAGATGGTAAAAAGATCTCAACAACAGCTGACACCTGGGATTTATGCGTCAGGCTGTCATGAAAAATAATGCCCAGATTCCACACCTGGTCAGAGCTCGCCAATTGGCCGCCCCCGAGTCAAAGCCCAGAGGGTTGTCCTACTGGTGATCCCAAAACCCGTTGACCTGGGTCCACCACCAACACCTCAGTTTTATCCAGGTTCAACTGCATTTTCAGTTGGCACTCATCCAGTCCTGGATCTCGGAGAGGCAGTTGTTAAAGACAGAAATGGATCCACCCTGTTCGGGCACAAAGGACATGTATAGCTGAGTATCATCTGCATAGCAGTGAAAATTCAGACCATACCGCCTAATAATGTCTCCCAATGGCAGCATATAGATTGCGAAGAACATGGGAGAAGAGATGGAGCCCTGCGGCCCCCCTGCAGGATAAGGGGAGAGTGGCCGAGGAATAAATCCGCAACACCACTCTCTGAGTCCTACTCACGAGGAAGGATCACAACCAGCTGAGAACTGTACCTGACAGGGCACAGATCAGCCGCAGGCACTCCAACAACACACCATGGTCCACAATGTCAAATGCTGCAGAGAGATCAAGGAGGACCAAGATCAAGTGATTCCTCCGACCTCTCGCTATTAGGAGATCATCAAGTACCTGAACAAGTGCAAGGAAAATTGCCAGGATATATCCAGGAAATCTTTGAAATTGAGAAGCCCAGAGAAAACTTGAGATCTGCTCTAGGTTTGGAGTATGAAGTTCCATGCTGTAACTTAAAAATAGGTGTATCATCTTTCTGTTGTAGGTGGACAGTGTTATGGAACAGTATTCCAATTCATCTTAGGTTGGTAAATCAGGTTATTGGACCATATTTTATCAAAAAATGGTTCCTTGTAAAATCAGTGCAACCACACCATTGTTGTAACGCACTTTAATGTTAGACATGTTGTGATAGCTGGTTTGTATTATTACTTATGAATATGTACTTTTTGTACCTGTTGATATTATATGTTGGTCCTTTGTACTTGAAAGAAGTTATAATTTTTATAAATTTGTGTACTTTGAAACTATATAAAATTGCATATTGGGATCTCCTTGGAAATGAGCTTATGCTCAGCGGAGCATTATTACATCTATCCTGTTCATAATATTCTTATGAATAAAATTTCATGAATGAATGAAAGAAAGTGGCCAGGGCTCCAGATAAGGTGTGTACCGGCCTGTTTTACTCAACTCATTTTAGGAAATACTCTTCAGAAATTTTTTTAATGAGTACCAGTACTCACCCAACATTTGTAAATACTCCCCACGCCAAAGAATAAGTGCTTCATAACATAACTGGTGATTCAGAAGGAACATTTTTTTGCCAGATTTACAGCACTTGTATGCATCCAACTTCTGTTTTACTCACTATTTTAAAACTGGTGAGTAAATTTCTACCTGTGAAAATTATTTGGAGCATTGTTGGCACCTGAAATTCTTATCTAGAAAAAAAAAACTACATTTTTTTAAATAAATGTACTCCTCAGTCCAAGTCCACTCTAGCAAGACATTTGTACACATCTGAATTTCATTTTACTCACCTCACTTTCAAAATGAGGAGTACAGGTACTCATTCCAAAAATCTTATCTAGAGCCCTGAAAGTGCCACCTCGGTACTATGCCTCTCCCTAAATCCAGACTGAAGAGGATCGTAGACATCATGGGTGATCAAATGATCATCAAGCTGCAACTCAACCACCTTCTCAAAACCTTATGTCACCGGGCGTGGGTTTAGGATAACACAGTTTCAGGTAGACAACAAATCAGGTGCTTAAAAAATGCAGAAGAGCATTTGTCATTTTATTTTTATCAAGTAAAATAAATACACAGAAAGCAAAATGGTGAGTCAGACAACTGCTTAGCTTCAACAGTTTCTAAGGCTTTTATTCAGCCTAGCATAAATCAAACAATGTGCAGTCACACACTACCAGGAGGTCTTTCACCTTCCTCAGTCAGTATTCAGCTGACCAACCTATCTCTCCTCTCTCAGCACTGCGGTAGGACTTTTTATAAGCTCACTAGCAGTTGGAAAATGTTCCACTGCCTTTTGTTTAACAGACATAACCTAAAACTACCTACTAGGGGCCACTGTTGCACCACAGAAAAGTTATTTGGCACGAGGAGCACATTACATAACTTGTTTACAACATTGTTAAAGGTCAGAGCCGAGGTCAGGACATTCTGTGTTCTCCTAAACTCTCTTGCAGGGTCATATATCTCATGCTGTCTGCTGCAAAATATATCTTAGAAGGGGGCTGCTAACATCTAGAAAAAGCAGACACAGGTTTGTGGTGTTCTTATATTTAGACAGCCCTCTCATTTTGTAACTGTACTCTTAGTTTTGTTTTTAGGTTAATATGCAGAGAAAGCTTTATAAGTACTTCAGCACTTAATTTATAACCATCCAGCCGGCATGTTGGACATTATACAAAACATAAACTGCTTGGGGAAGGGGTTTCAGTTTATCCAAGGGGTGTCCACTATGACAGGGGTCACCCTATCACACCTTACCCACAAAGGGCAGGTTAGAGATGGGTCTGTAGTTAGCCAGACAGTCCGGGTCAAGGGAGGATTTTTTAAGGAGAGGTCTTACAACCACCTCCTTCAGGGGGTCAGGAAACACCCGTCTCCAATGACCTCCAAACTATCTCAGCTAGGACTGGACCGATTTCCTCAACACACCCCACAAGGAGGTGCGTTGGGCCCGTGTCCAAACTACAGTAGACTGATCACAAGATCTGGATAATCCCCACAATGTCAGTGATTGCAGCCGAATTCAGACCAGGTAAACCGGGTGCTCGCAACCTCCTGCCGACCTCTGCAACAACCAACAGAAGGGACTGGACAGATTCCAGATCTGATAGTGGCAACCTTATCTGTGAAAAAGCTAACAAACTCATCACACTTATCTTGTGAAAACGCTTCTCCAGATTGAGGACAGGTCGGATTGCACAGTCTGTCGACAGTCCAAAAGAGCTGAGCTGGTCGATTTTTGCGCAGCGGCAATCTCCTTGGACAGGAACTCTGCCTTCTTATGGGAGACTGCTGATTGATACTCCTTATAATAATCCATCAGTCTAAGTTTGTCATCAACTAGACCTGTTTTCCGCCAGCGTCTCTCTAACCTTCATCCCACTCTCCTGTACTCCTTCAAGGTCCCATGAAACCAAGGGGACCTACAAGAGCAAATCAACTAAGGAAAAAGTCTCCACTTTCTACAAGCCCATGGAAGGGGAGCCAGCAGCAGGGGTTACTACCCCAGAGCTTTCTATCCAGTGCTCATGCCAATGGACTACTCTCAAATGAGAGGTTTATTTAGGGGAAGGGGCAGGAGAACCCAGAAGCGTGCTGACCCTGCCCTTTCCACAAAAACCCAGTCCAAACAAAACTTCTGATGGGAATGTCCAGGTTGGCCTCCCCTCTCCCAGTAGGGGGAAGGCTCACCCACTATTTCCACAATTGGCAAAGCATCACCACAGAGAGATGGGTGCTGGAGGTAGTGGGCCAAGGTCTTACCTTGCAGTTTAAAAAAGTCCCCACTCAGCAGGGACACAGAAGTTTTACACCTATAACCCCAACAGAAAAGATTCTGCTGGAGTTAGAGGTAAAATCCCTCCTGTCACAAAATGCAGTAGAGAATACTCCCTTCCTGTGGGGAAAGGGCCTCTACTCCAGATACTTTCTGACACTGAAGAAAAACAGGGACTGGTGGCCTATTCTGGACAGAAAGTACCTCAGAGTCAGACTGCATTCTGGACACTACCAGTTTACAGTCCTGCCTTTCGGCCTTACCACATCACCCAAGGTTTTCACAATGTGCCTGGCTGCAGTGGTAGCTTACCTCAGGAGACAGCATGTCTCAGTTTTCCCTTACTTGGATGACAGGCTCATGGTAGGCGAGTTTCCTCAACAGCTCAAAGATTCCCTAATGCTCACTCAGCTCACCCTGGAGTCCCTGGGGTTCCTGATCAACTTGCAGTAGTCTCAGTTGGAACCAGTCCAAATACTGTAGTTCATTGGAGCGGAACTGCACATCCGGCAGGGAAAAGCTCCAGGTGCAAGGTTCCAAATAAGAGACATTCATTACCATCTCAGTGCATATTGGTCTCAGAAAAGAGACTCCCTGTCAATGCTAATTCCAGTCACAAAGATGCTTCTGCAATCTCTGGACTGGTGGAAAGATGGGCAAAATCTCAGGGAAGGGGTTCCCTTTCAGCAGAAGGAGCCCTTCAAGGTCCTCACAACAGATGTCTCCCTTCTAGGTTTGGGGCCCATCTGGAGGACCAATCCTCCAATGTTCAGGGGCACTGTGAGGAAGTATTTTTCACAGAGAGGGTGGTGGACGCATGGAACTGCCTTCCTGAGGAGGTTGTGGGGTCTAACACTGTGGGAGAATTCAAGAATGCATGGGGCAGACATAAAGCAATTCCTGGGGGGGAGGGTAGGAAGAAATAGGCTGTTGGTTAACTGGGATCTGCAGCTTATCCAGTGGGTAGGGAAATGGGCAGACTAGGTGGGCCAAGCGGTCCTTATCTGCTGTCAAAGTCTGTGTTTCTAATCCATAAGTGGAGTATGGTCCCTTCCGGAATTCAGCTGTCATATAAACCTCCTCAAGCTCAGAGCTGTGTACTTGGCCATAAAAAGCCGTTTGCCACCCCCCCCACCCCAGCTCAAGGGTCACTCTGTCCAGATCAGGATAGACAATACCACCACCGTATTCTACATTACTAAACAAGAGGGCACAAAATCCTCGAAACTCTGCAAAGAAACAATGAGGATTTGGCTGCTGTCTTACTTTCTGGACATGCAGCTAACTGCCATTCATCTGCCAGGCAAGGACAGTGTCCTTGCAGACTCTCTGAGCCGTATCAGCCAGGGCCACCACGAGTGGACTCTGAACAGCCGGGTACTAGCTACAGTGTTCAGGAGATGGGGCAGTTCAGAAATAGACTTACTCACTTCTGAGCTCTCATCAGCTCCTCCTATACTGTTGCAGGTCCCCGGTGTTAGGCACAGTGTCAGTGGATGACCTGCACCTCCACTGGTGAGGGAGGTTCCTATATGCTTTTTCCCCATTCCCCTGATTCTCAGAGTACTCCTCAAACTCAAAAACCAGCCTGCAACAATGATCCTAATAGCCCTGAACTGGGCGAGACAGCCTTGGTACCCCCAGCTTCCCTACCCATCAGTTCAGCGGCCTGTTCATCTGCCCCCGATCACAGTCTCCTGAGTCTGCCTCAGATGGCAGTCCCACACCCCAAAGTCCAGTCACTTCACTTCACGGCCTGGTACTCGAGGAGCTAGAGTTCCCTGGCTCTCAGTATTCAGAGCAGATCCTGAAAATCCTCAGACTGGCTTCAAAGTCTAGCACCAAAAAGACTTATGCCTCCAAATGGAAGAGATTTTCTTTCTGGTATAAAGATAAATGAATTAATCCCATGCAGTCAAGTCTGTCCTCTACTCTGGATTACTTGATGCACCTGCAGGCCTCGGGCCTAAGAGCCTCCTCTCTGAAAATTCACCTGGCAGGAATTTCAGCTTACCTTTCAGTGGGCAAGGAGAAATCTGTTATTTCGAACTCCATTTAAAAAAAAAAAATTTAGATATATTTAAAGGTCTGCTGCACTTTCAGACCCCACTTGGGTAACCTGTCCCTCCCAGGGATTTGAAACTGTGCATAGCCATGGTAATGGATGCCCCATTCAAACCTATATGTGGAAAACAGTATTCCTCGTAGCAGTTACTTCTGCCAGGAGAATTTCAGATCTTCTGTACAGGCTCTTTGTACTGAACCCAACTATTTTGTCTCCCACAGAGACAAAGTGGTTCTCAGAACCACTAGGAAATTCCTTCCCAAAGTAATTTTGGAGTTCCACCTTGGCCAGTCTATCTCCCTACCTGTCTTCTTTACAGACAAATTTACCCCAGGTGAATGCAGGCTTCATAGCCTGGACATAAAGCAGACACTGACCTACTATCTGGAGTGCACTAAGGAGCTGAGGGTCTCTCATACCCAGCTTTTCCTTACCTATGGTGAGGTAGGCCATCTTCTAAGAGAACTGTCTCTCGCTGGATAGTTTCCTGCATTCAGTTTTGTTGCAATAAAGCTGGCAAGCAGCCTCCCCACGGCCCCAGGGCCCACTGTACCAGGGGCACTGCAGCCTCAGTGGCTGCTCAAAGAGACATTCCTTTGCTTGATATCTGCAAAGCAGCTACTTGGGAAAACTGTACAGACTTTCACAAAGCACTACTGCTTATATGTACAGTCTAAATTGGATGCCAAATTTGGCACAGCAGTTCTGTTGAACCTATTTCTGAAGTAGGTTCTGTTCTCTTCTCCCAGCTGCACTGCTTTGTAATCTGCTGTAGTCAAGAATACTGAGGGATTCCTGGGTGAGAAGAAAAAATTACTTACCATAATAACCTTGTTTCTTCCAAGGGATCTCTCAGTATTCTTGACCTCCTGCCCATCCTCCCCCTCACAGAACCCCTCTGTTTGAAGTTCTACAGTCCTTTACTCTGGTCAAATTTTTTTTTTTGTTTGTTTTTTAGACTTTATTTTTCCTCCAGGTCCTGAGGAACTCTCTCCAGCTACCTACCAGCCTGGCTCTACCTCCCGTTCTGAAGCTCGGCGTTCCAGGCCGACCCTGCCCGGCGGATCCCCCAGCTCTGAGCCCCCCTGCCCTGGTGCTCTATCTACAATCTAATGTGCTGGGCAGATGTTGGAGAACCCCCCTGGAACCCGAGCCCGATAGTGGGAATGTGGCCGAGACTGGAGGTGCCTTCGCCTATCCTCGGCCTGGGGTTTTTACTGTAGATTACCCCCAGGAGCTGGATATGCAGTGATGCCTGCACAGAGAAGCTGTAAGCATCCGCCGCGCTCCTCCCCCTTATGTTCCAGGCACAGTAGTACACCCAGTCTCCACCGGGTGTCACTACTGCGCCGAGGAGCCCCCGAACCCTCCCCAGGGAGAGGAGAGCCATCCGGACGCGCAATCCTCTCCCTCCCCTGCCGACCCCGGTGGTCCAGGCTCGTTCCCGAAACCGGGTCGCCATTGTGGCGCGAGGTGTGGCGTCCACCGTCTCAACCCTCTGCGCCACTGGGCTGACTTAGTCAAATGTTTTCTTGTAGAGCAACATTTTTGGTACAAGGCTTCACAGTTCATGCAGTGTTTTATTGTTTGCCTTGGGCAGTTTGGTGTTTTTCGGATTCTCTTTTTGTAGATTGTTCTTTTTTCCTTAGTCATAGAGTTTAGAGTGGGGCTTTCTGGCCCCTTTCAGCTTCAAAAAAGAATCTGACTAGCAAGCAGCACAACATACAGGCAGTAATCTCTTACTACAATCTGATTGGTAGTTTAGTTTTCTCATTTACATAAACTCCTCCTCCTGGGCCAGCTGAACCCAGCTGGCTAACTGCTATAGTCAAGAATACTGAGGGATACCTTGGAAGAAACAAGATTACTATGGTAAGTAACTTTTTCAAACTGAACTATTTTATAAGCGCAATAAGACACTCCAGGGTATGCGTTAGACAGTTCTAATGCATGGCTAGGGGGCTGGATGCACTCAGCCCGCAGCCTCATGCCTCACTACACCCCTAACCTTGCGTTAGAACTGTCTTAATGCACATCCCGTTGTGTCTCATTGCTTACATAGTGCACTTGGGAAATGAGGTGAAAAGGGCCTTATGTACTCGAGAACTGACATTTTTATTCCACTGTTATGCACACCCTGGAGTGTGTTATTGCAATTATAAAATAGCTCCACTGATGTTAAATTTTAAAACTTAGTAATGAAGGTCTGAGAGTTAAGTACAGTGTGTCTCGTGTGCTGTTGTGCTGGAATAACACATGGTCATGACTCATATGATCACTTTTGACCAGTCATGTTATTGTAACCATTTTATAATCAACCTTATTCTGCCCTCCATCTAGTAAAAAAAGAGGGCCTAACATCTTGCTGCATCTGAGAACAGTTTTAAAGAGCAGGGCCCGGATATTCAAACTGCGCCAGGCTGTGGCGCAAGCCTGGGCGCTGCTCAACTTGGTTGCGCAGGGGTGTGGCCTGGGCGATATTCAGCGGAGCTGCGCTATGGCGCAGCAGCTTTGAATATCACTCCCTGGCCACCCGCAGTGTGCATGGCACAGTGGCACTGCGCCAGCACAAGTGGCCAGAGTGGAGCATGGAGATGTGCTAGCGCAAGTGCCATTGCGCCATGCACAGCACCTGCGATATTCAAAAGGGGACATGCAAATGGAGCCATAATTTATGCAAGCTGCACATGGGGCCATTTGCATGTCATTATGGCCCCATTTACATCCCATTAGCATGCAGGTTGCGCCGATCCCCGACGACTTGTGCCTGGCTTCCTGCCAGGCAGCCGCCGTCGGGGACCGTCATCCCCTGCAGCCCGATCACGGGCATTTGTGTTAAAAAAAAAAAAAAAAAATCCTAGTCTAATATCCCTGGTTGTCCAGTGGACCGAGTGCTGCCCGATCGCGGGCATCTGGTTAAATAAACCCCCCCCGTCCAGTATCTCTGGTGGTCCAGTGGACCGATCGCGGGCATCTGTGTAATTCCCCGTAATATCCCTGGTGGTCCAGTGGACCGCACTCTGCCCGATCGTGGACATCTGTAAAACATATGAAATGACCTATTACCCTGGTGGTCTAGTGTACCCCCTCCCCACCGCCCACTGAGCCCCACCGCCCCCGGTCAGCGGTGGGCAGCAGCACCACCCCGCCCGCCGACTGACAGCTCGGTAGGGTGAACCAATGGCGTGCAGCCCATACTGTACTACAGTCCAGATATGTGAATGAATCATTCACATATCTGGAATACTGATGCAACATGGGTGTGCAACCACCGAGCTGTCAGTCGGCGGGCGGCGGGGCAGCAGGCGGGTGAGTGCTGCCGGGCTGACCGGGGGCGGGCGGTGGGGCCTCAGTGGGCGGCGTGGGGAGGGTACACTAGACCACCAGGGTAATAGGTCATTTCATATGTTTTACAGATGGCGCGATCAGGCAGGTGTGGTCCACTGGACCACCAGGGATATTAGCGGGGGATTTTACAGATGCCCTTGATCGGGCAGCGATTGGTACACTGGACCACCAGGGATATTGGACGGGGGGGTTATTATACCGATGCCCGCGATCGGGCACATAGCGGTCCACTGGACCACCAGGGATATTAGATGAGGCTTTTATTTGTAGACAAATGCCCACGATCGGGAACATAGCTGTCCACTGGACCACCAGGGATATAGGACGGGAGGGGTTTATTTAACCAGATGCCCGTGATCGGGCAGCAGTTGGTCCACTGGACCACCAGGGATATTGGAGGGGGGGGGTTTATTTACACAGATGCCCGCGATGGGGCATGGGGGGTCGCCGCCAGGTGCAGCGAGAACTCGGGTGGCCACCCACAGGTGGCAGCTGCCGTGTTGCGCCCTGCAATGCGACAGCTCACCTGTAATTAGCCATCATTGTTCCTATTTTTTTGGCTTAACTTTGTGCAGGCGCAGTAGGGTTGCACATGCGGCTCTCACATCCTGGGCTGAATATCTGGCTGTGCAGGTTATGCCAAACACGCTCCCCCCACCTGTGCCTGCATACATTACTGATGTGCTCCTGTGCATCGGGATTTGTGCGCGCACTTTTCCCTTTTGAATATCACACCGGGGCGCATCAGTGGGTTGTGCATGGCGCAACACTGTTGAATATCTGGGTCCAGGTGTTTAGTTATTTAATTTCTCTCCCCCTTAACAAACTGGATAGCTTACCCCTCAGTTTAAAGATCCTACTGGGAGCTGTAAATTTTACATTAGTAAATTTACTAAGAAGTTGCTCGTAAAATACATAATCGGGACCCATGGCCAAAACGTCAATACTTCCTAAGTTGGAGGCACGTCCCCAAACTAGCACGTTTTATGATGTCAGTCCTAGAATGGCCTTGTGAGGGCACACCATAGCTATAATGGGGCGTTGTTTTATTTTTTTTTTTTTTTTTAAGTACTTTTAAATGCCGCTTTTGAGAAAGAAGGCCACCATTCAACTAAGAAGGACCTTCTTGGTTGAGCAGTAACCTTCTTTTCTCAAAACCAACATTAAAAGTACTTACAAACAACATGTAAATACTGGCCCCATTATACGCATGGAGCGCTCTTACGCTTTTCTAGGACTGACATCATAAACGTACAGTTGGGGGTGCCTCCGACTTAGGAAGTATTAGCGTTTTGATACGGGTCACAATTATGTATTTTCATGTTTACTTTTAGTAAATTTACTAATGTAAAAATGATGGCTGCCATTAGGATCTACCGAGGGGTAAGCTATCCAGTTTAAGGGGGAAAGAAATTTAATAACTAAACACCTGCTCTTTAAGTGCCATTCATAACTGCATAATAGTTGTTGATTTTCGGAAATAGGGAAGCCAAATCTGTGAGAGTTTTCGTGTGTTTTTGAAAAGAACTAGCTTCAGAAAGAGGTTAACAGCTTAACTTATTGACATATCAGAGTTAAGATTAAGAGTAGTTGCCTGCATTCCTGTATTTCTCTGTTTTCACTTGGCCAGTATCCACATTTTCTGAAGAGAGATGCCAACAAACTGCAGATAATGTTACAGAGGAGGAAAAGGTATAAAAACCGAACCATTCTGGGCTACAAGACGCTGGCAGTGGGAATCATCAATATGGCAGAGGTAAGACGTTTAATGCCAGATATTGTTTAACATGGTAATAACTGAATATCTAATGTACAGGTTAAAAAATAATGGATGAATTCCATGGATGTCGACATCGCACCTGCTAGAAGGCGGTTTCTCGGATATCCTAAAATTAAACCTTTGCTTTTTACATGTTTTTAGTATACTAGCCAATGTTCACACATGTGTAATTGGGTGATTTACTCAGAAAAGTTCATCGTATTTACCGCATAGATTGGCAAAATGTTTTCTAGGTGCTTACAGTAAATGTTTTCATTGCAGAAGGCACCTGGATCAGATAAGCTGCATACAGTTTTGGCTTGCCCAGAAATGTGGATATTCTAACCCCAGGAATCCCTTACTTAATGGTAACACTGTAAACATTATCTCCTAGGAGACAGATGCCCCGGAAACAGAACCCTGTTGTAATTAGTATCATTTAGAATAGAGGTTTGAAAAACTCTGCAGTCACCTTCCACTCTGGCAGTTTCCAGATTTGTTTCTCTGCCTGGAGAGAATGGTCGCCCAAGTCGAGTTCTAGTACTAATGGGTCTCCAGTCACTTATTTATTTTAAAAATGAGTAATTAGTTTAAAAGTATTAATTTAATGCTCCACATTTAGTTAAGGTATTTCATTTTAAATCTCTGGTCCACCTGGCTCCCGTATTGATTCCCAGGAACCGAAGACCACCTTGTGCGCCTACCTTTTTTAATTTTTAGCTGTTTTACAGCAATTTTTTCACTGACTTGTCTCTTTTTTTTTTTTTTTTTTTTTAGTGACCCAGTTTTCTAGTCACGCTGTACAGAAATGGAAGCACTTTCCCTTTACGTTTCCGCCTGTGCCCTTTTACCCTCATTAGTAGAAGTAACATTTTTATTAATAGCAAAAAGTATAAACAGGGATGAAGTACTCAGTTGAACCATATGATTACTTTTCAGTGAGGTCCCTTAATACATTTCATTTTACAATAAAAACATATATCAGAGCAAATTAAATAAATTTCTGTACAGGAAACCATGATTGACCTTTGACACAGTCTCTTGAAGGTAAGAGAAGCATAGATAGATTTTGTCAGCAGAAAAAGACCTTTACGCCCATCCAGTCTGCCCCTTGTCCCTGCCTATTCTGTCAGCACAGACCTTAGTTGGTCATAGAAGTCACTCCGTTCCCCTCTGCCTCTTATGTTTCTGTGCCTGTCCCACACATGCTTGAAGCTACCCACAGCCTTTGCCCCCACTTCTTCCTCCGGCAGGCTGTTCTAGTCATCCACCACCCTTTCCGTGAAGAAGTATTTCCACACATTTCTCCTAAACTTCCTCCTCTTAGGTTCATTGCATACCCCCTTGTTCTAGTGCCTTCCTTTTTCTGAAACAGACCCTCCAATTGCCCCTTGTTCACTCCTGTGAGGTACTTGTAGGTTTCAGTCATGTCCGTCTCATTCTCTCTCTCAGGAAGTACTTGTTGAGTTCCTGCAGCCTTTCCTCATATGGCTTCTCGTGCAGCCCCCTCACATTTTGGTTGCACTCTTCTGTACTGCCTTCACCTGTTCAGTGTGCTTGCAGAGGTGTGACCTCTAGAACTGGACACAGTACTCCAGGCGGGGTCTCACCAGTGAGCTATACAAAGGCAGCACCACTCCTCCCCCTCCTGCTAGAAATCCCTCTTCCAGTGTACCCCAGCATCATGCTAGCCTTTCCCACTGCTTTGTCACACTGTCCAGCTACCTTGGGGTCATCAGATATGATGATCCCTAGGTCTTTTTCTTGCTTGGTGTTTATAAGGTTCACTCTCCCCATCTTACACACAGCCCCTGGGTTCTGCAGCCCTAAGAGCATAATCTTGCACTTTTTGGCATTGAAACCCAGCTGCCACCCCCTAGACCATCGAAACATAGAATTTGACGGCAGATAAGGACCGCTTGGCCCACCCAGTCTGCCCATTTCCCTACCTACTGGATAAGTTGCAGATCCTAGTTAACCAGCAGCCTAATTCTTCCTACCCCCACCCCCTAGAATGGCCTTATGACTGTCCCATGCATGCTTGAATTCCACCATCCCTCTAGTTTCCTCAGATCTGTTTATAGTCTCTCTTGCCCTTCCTGTCAACCCTATTTTTGTATCATCCTGAAAGAGACACACTTTACCCTCAAGCTCCTTTGCAGTGTCACTTATGAAGATATTCAAAAGGACTCATCCCAGCAACGAACCCTGTGGCACCCCACTGGTCACTCTTCTGTCGCTTGAGTGGCAACCGTTTACTACCACCCTCTGCCTCTCCTATCCCTTAACCAGTTTGAAATCCACCTTGTCACTTTTGCCCCAGCCTCAGGATGCTTAGTTTCCTAAGTAGCCTGCTGTGCGGTACTGTGTTAGAAAAGCCTTACTGAAGTCCAGATAGGCCACATCCACTGCTCTCCCTTGATCCACCTCCTAGGTTACCCAGACAAAGAAGTCTGTGAGATTAGTTTGACATGACCTCCCCCCATCCCCCTCTCTGTGAAACCATGCTGCTGGAGATGTTTGTACTACTGGGCTCTTACTTTTTTTATTTAGGATCTCTCTAAATTGGCATACCAGAGTGACGCAGGGAAGCCACAGGCTTAAAAAATGCGTTTTCAGCAGATTTTCAGCAACATCAGTGCTAGAAATGGATGGCTAATCTGTGGCTTTATTCCCTGCCTACTGAAAAAGTGCCTTAATTCTACCAATACCAGCTAAACTGACAAAATCTCACCCCAGAGCACGTCACTAAAATGGGGAATAGAGCAACCGAGACTTGTACCAATCAACATGCAGAAGATAGCCAGTACAACTCTGACTTTAGCAGTGTGGTCTCTGCTCCTACAAGCATGGCATCTGGCAAATATGTGCCTTTCCCGAGCTCAACTAGTCTGCCCAGAAAAAACAGAAATGGTATTAGATCCTAGACTAACTATGAGCTTTCCAAACAGAGACCAAAATGGAGTTTACAGAGGTCCGGATGGAGTTGGCTAGCTTAAGGCAAACCGCAAATGAGCACCAGGCAGCAGTTACTGATTTGGACGCCAGAGTGGACCGCATGGACAAACTAATGCTAGAGGCTTTAGCAAGAATCAAAATCTTGGAGGCTGTCATCGAGGCACAGGTCAGGAAACATAGGAAAACCAGGAGCAGTTTCAAAATTTGCAAATAGTGTTATTATTAATAACAGCAAAATAAAAAATTAAAAATTGTTCGGTATAACTATATACAGTGGCAGTACAAACATAGAAAACAGAGTCCTCCTTCTGAGTTTTTTCTTCTCAATTTCAAATCTCAGTCTCTGTCTCACCCTTGCACAAGCATTGCTGCTCTTTTTATAAGTCTATTCCTGGGAAACACATTAAGAAAACGTCATGCTTCTCACACAATGTTCTTGTAAGTTTCCAATGTTCTTGCAGGTGCAGCAAAATGAACAGATGACCCAGAAGTGACCTCTTGTAGCCAGCTCTGCACAGATTTTGCATCCAGCATTCTCAGGTTAACCCCTTGAGTTCCAAATAACTTTGCAATCATTTCAACAGTATAACTATATACATTTTTAAACAAAGGGAGCTCAGTATCCGTTACATTTCCACAAAATTATTCACATATATTTTTATGCCAGCAGATATGCAAGGGGGAGGAAGACAGACAGAAACAGCAAGTGAAGACAGAGAGATAGCAAGAGGCAGCAAATTACGAAACCATTGGAGTGAACAGTTCCTAGGTCTCACTAGAAAATTTGGTTGCGTAACCAGACAGATAAGAGACAGAAAAGGAGAGGATAGAACATATCATTGCATTTAGCTCTTTCTGCATAACAAATGTGACAGGGCCTTATTCAGCCCTGTCACAGAGGACAAATGTGACAACCCAGAGGGGCGATCCTGTATGGATTCTGAGAGAAAGCTGAAGGACAGGACGTAATAACATTTTTAGAATCTTTGCAAATTGACCTCTTGCTAGACTTTCCCCTGGGGATAGAGAGAGCCCATTGTGCCCTTTGTCTCCCCCGCCAACAACAACAAGCAGAGACCAAGATTGTAGTTCTTCAATGCCAAAGCTATGCTATGTAACAGAAGATCCTGTTGGGTCTTTGGCAATTGAATGATTTTTTTCTTAAGGGGTCAGGGTATATGTTGTTCATGACTGCTTCCCTCACGTAATAGAGCAACAACAAAAGTATGGGCCAGTGCTAACTGCT
Source organism: Neoceratodus forsteri (assembly GCA_016271365.2). Lineage (NCBI taxonomy): Eukaryota > Metazoa > Chordata > Ceratodontiformes > Ceratodontidae > Neoceratodus > Neoceratodus forsteri. The sequence goes on from CM057451.1 coordinate 769,394,224, forward strand.
CTTCAAGCAAACAACCTCCATTTTTAGACCCCATTCCCAGCAAAATTAAAACATTTTCTACACTGATGGCCCTGTCCTGTATGACACCATCTCTAAGACGATTGCTAACCTGTAGGCAAGAGGAATCCAGATACCAAACCTCAGGGATCACCTCCCAGCACTACCAAATCCACAGATTTGACTACTAAGGAGGTGCTGCTAGCATCACGTCAGGTACACTCAGTGGCCACTCTGAAAGATATCCAGGCCCTATTGCTATCGTTTCAGAAGACTTCTCAGTCTGCCCCCTGAATTTGAATGTTAGTCTCTGTTACCTCTTTCTGTTACTACAACGGCTTTCTGTGCTTTCCTGCCACAGCCACCACCTCGGAGGAACTGTCAGCCTTATGAACGTACAAAATGCCGGCAGAAAAAGGCCTAGAGGTCTATCAAGTCTGCCTGAGTGTGCAGCTCGCAGTTTACTTTGCTGCAGCTCCCCCCCCGATCATCCCTGCCAGCCACCATCACCCTCCCTAGCCCCTTTCTGTACTGACCTTTCCTTTGACCCTGTCCCACCCCCTTTTAAAATGGCCCACAGTATTCAGCGAGATCACCTCCTCCAGTAATTTGTTCCACCCTGCCACCACCCTTTCTGTAAAGTAGTGTCTTTTCATTTTCCTCGTGAATCTTCCCTCCCCTCCAATTTCAGACTGTGTTCCCTCGTGACCCTCTTCCCTTTAAGCTGAACAAGCCCTCCATACTAACCCTATTTACTTATTTATTTATTACTCTTTTTCTTTCCCCCTGGGTCCCAGGTCGGCATCCATCTCAGCCACCCATCCAGCCCCGTACCCCGACATCAGGCTGCTACCCCTCTTCCCCCACAGCTTGCCCCCCCCCGGGGTGGCAAGGAGCCTCCTCAAGCTGTACTCACCTCGAACAGGATCCTGTTCAGGGAGCGCCATTCAGGGTTGGGGCCTGTGACGGGTAGCTGCCTCATCAAGCCGACCTGGGACCATATTTTCTCATTTTTCTCCCCGAGAGTAGGGCGTGCAATGACGTCAGGGAAGGGAGAGTGCACGCGCTCCTCCCGGTGCCTGCCCCACTCAGTTGCTTGCTTGCAGCATCGGTGCTCTGTCCCCCAGCCACCACCAGGGGTCAGGAGCACACCGACAAATATAATCCCTCCTCCCCGGAGAGGGAGAGCAGTCCCTCAGATGCTTGATCCCTCTCTGCCCCTGCCAACCTCTGACAACCTGTGCTCACTCCTGAACACAGGTCGCCAGCATAGCGTGAGGTAAGGCAACCAGTGCCTTAGTGCAACTGGGCCTGCCTCTATTTATTTATTTGAAAAGTTTCACCAGGAGAGAGACACCGAGCTGCAGTTGTTCGTTTCCAGGTACATCCTGTGGGAAAGTGTAGCGGGGATACCAACAGTAAGTGCAGGAAATATGCAAAATGGTAGAACATACAAAAACATAAGCTTCAGTACATATTATGCAAAAATTTTACAACAGAAAATCAGTTGTATGTAGAATTATACATTAAATCAATCAAGTAATGAATCTGATAAACATACATAGATCAAGAGCACTTAATAAGTGCCAGATATACAATATATGTACAAACCTAATTAAACAATGTATGTACAGACCTGTTTACAGACCATGGAGGAGATAAGGAGCCAGCGTAAATGTACACGAGGGTGGTGCAGTACAAATGAGAGGGAATAGGGCAGACTGATGGGCCAGCCCTCCCTTATGGAAAGCGTGCACCCCACAAAAACAGGGTGGGTCTGTCAGGTAGAAGGTGAGTGAAAAGAGGAGCAGTCGTAAATCTACACAAGGGAGAGTATAGCACAAGTGGAAAAGGGAAGGCAGACTGTAGAGCCAGCACTCCCTTTCAGGATGCATGAACCCCGCAAAGGGGAGGACTAGCAGAAGGAAGGAGAGAAAACAGGATAAATAGTGGATAAAGAGTGATGGTAACCAAATGGAAAGTTTAGAAGGAAACAGGAAGGGGAAGAAAGGAAAGGTGATGGGGGAGAATTAGAAGTGGAGTACAGATGGAGAAAAGAGGGCGGTATAGGGAGTAAATGAAGAGTTAGCAGTTTGGTAGTGAAGAGAGAGAGGGTCAGAAGCAGGCACTGGAGGGAGATGTGTAAGAGCGAAGGAGGCGGGTAAGAGAACAGGAAGATAGGGCTGAGCGAATATCAGAAGCTGCAGCTGTCCCCCCCCCGCCCCCAAGTCCCGTCTCCTGATCATCCCCACCACCACCACCCTCCGTGAAGTATTTTTTTTTTTTTTTTGCATCATATGTTTATTCAGTTTTACCAAATACACACAAACAGGCAGACCAAACCAGCCCACCAAGACAGTCACAAAACATAACAGTAGGTACCAAATGTACCCAATTTATATAAATAGAGATCCAAGTTCATATTTTTGAAAAAATCTATAATGATTACAAAGAGCATGCACCATAAAACAAAAATAAAATAGCAGGCAGAAGTGAATGAAAGGACGATTAGGTACAACAATATAATACTTTTTTGAAATTTAAGTTTATTATTTTCACAAAAGAAAGGAAAAAATATACCATACCATAGTATTAGGAAACCAATCCGTAAACCAAGAAACAAATCACCCCCCCCCCCCCAGTCAACTATACAAAAGGCAAAATAACAAACCTAATAGTTTCAAAAAGACAACGTAAACATGTTTATCCATAAGCGGAAACCCCAGAAAACCAAATCCCACCCCCAACCCAAAGGTGCACCCGCTCAAAACATAGCTAGCAACTTTCAAAGTCTGGATATCACATTTCAAGCTACCATCTTTTTACTGGCTGTGTTAATAGGTCTACAATACAGTGAGAGAGACTGGGTTATATCACTTTAAATCATATACTAGAATGGCAGTCATTATATAACATAAAGTGAGGGTCCAGGGATCAGATCACAAAAACTTAATTTCCTGGTAGGTAAAAGGACTGAAGTTTACCCCATCTTTTATAAAATAGATCCATACGCTGCTTATAGCTGGCAATCAAGCTTTCGGACTGGAGGTACGACATCAATTCTTTTAACCAATCCACAAAGGATAATACTAATTGGTCTTTCCAGTGCCTTAACACCAATTATTTGACTGCCATCGAAATCAAAGCCATATGGTACCTGCGCTCCACACAGTCTATATGAGAAAGGTCCCCCAGTACGCAGATACCTGGAGAGAAAAACCTGCTCAGACCCAGAAGGGGATCTAGACTATCAATAATAGCGGACCACAACGGGGCCACTTTAGGGCACTCCCAGAAAACATGAATCAAGTTACCCTCATCCCGAAGACAACGGAAACACCGTGAGGAAGAGATCATCTTACGCTGAAATAGCTTGACTGGAGTGTAGTATAAGTTAGTGACAATATTATACTGCACTAACCGCGGAACCTATCCTGAGTATGGTATTTGTGCAAGTTAGGCCATAGGGTTCTCCAAGATGGCACCTCCTCAGGAAGAAGTTGCGTCCAGAGCAAGGGACCAGCTACCTCCTCTTTCAAGTTGAAAGTCAATAGATAGGAGTAGATCTGTGAGATGGAATGGGGTTGAGATGCCAGCCTAATATTAGAGAAAAAGGGGTGTACCATAGACGGTTTAAATACCAAACCAAACTTGTTACAGACCAAATGACGGAGTTGGAACACTTTAAAAAGTCTCTGTACTTGGGATACCAAATTTGGCGAGGATATCGCCTGATGTGAGAAGAGAGGTTGAATTATACAGCTGTTCTACCCTGGAATCCTTGAGTTGTGACAGCCAAGTTACTCCTACCCTTGAATCACCAATAACAAGATTGGGATTGGAGGTAATTGGTTGTCCTAAATCCGTTTGATTAGAGATCCGGAAGAACCTAAGACATTGGGACCACACTTTAAGAGAAACCGCCACCGTATTATTAGAAATCAAGTGTGAAAATGAACTCTGAGTAAGATAGGGTAAGGTAGCTATGTCAAATTTAAGTTCAGAAAGAAAGGTCGATTCTAAGTGAAGCCATACCGGGGAGGAATTCTCAAGTCTTGCCGTAAACCACTGCCCCAACTTGGATAGATGGGCCGCCCAATAATAGAGCTGAAAATTGGGAAGTCTTAGACCTCCCTTGTCTTTAGGGAGCGAAAGGGAACCATAAGAGCAGCGTACCCCTTTCCCTTTCCAGATGAAGGTAGAAAACATACTATGGAGCCGTTGAAAAAAGGAAAGAGGAAGCCAGAGATTGGTGAGGTTCAGTGGGTAGAAAATCCGGGGAAGAACGTTCATTTTAATAATATTGATTCTGCCCATCAAGGAAATAGGAAGAGATGCCCAGCGTTGCAGATCCTGACTAACTGAGTCTCTAATCTTAATTAGGTTTAATTTCTTGAGCAGAAATGGGTCAGTGGAAAAGTGAATCCCAAGGTACTTAAGGGAACTGGAAGTCCATTTCATTCCAAAGGGTGGGAAGCAGCTCTTGAAGACATAATTATTTAAAGGGAAAATCTCGCACTTTGATGTGTTTAATTTGTAACCAGAAAAGGAACTAAAATGCCAAATAATATCTAGAGCTGCTTCTAATGATCGGACGGATCAGACAAATGTAACAGAACATCATCTGCATCATGAAAGAACTAGCTCCCTCCCTAAGGTCCTAACCCCATTCACCCGAGGCGAGGATTTAAGCTGAATCAACAGAGGTTCCAAATACAAATTAAACAACAAAGGAGAGAGGGGGCAGCCCTGTCTCGTGCCTGCGAAGAGATTGAAAGAAGGGGATAGAACCCCGTTGCAATAGATTTTCGCAGAGGGGCACTTATATAGTACCTGGATCATATTTAGGAAGGGGGATGGGAAGCCCATTTCTTCCAGAACAGCCCATAAAAAGGACCAGTCGACCCGGTCAAATGCTTTTTCAGCATCTAAAGAGACCAGAACAAGTGGTTCTGAAACTGACCGAAGATTGTGAAATATGGGACAGTGTCCTTAGATGATCAGCAGCAGATCTCCCTGGAACAAAACCTGCTTGTTCAGGGCTCAGGAGGTCTGTCCAGATCCTTTTAATCCTTCCGGCGAGAATTTTAGCCAGTATTTTAACATCATAATTCTGTAGGGAGATAGGGCGGTAGCTAGCTGGGTCTGAGGGCTCTTTGTCTGGCTTAGGAATTAGGACTATGGTGGCCTCAAACAAGGCCGAATCGAGATCCGAAGCCACCTGAAAGCAGTTATATAATTTAAGCAGAATAGGGGTCAAGTCCTTAGAAAAAACTTTGTAAAAATTTGCTGGAAATCCATCTGGACCCGGTGATTTGTCTGGGGCAAGGGAGGCAATAGCGCTCTGGATCTCCTCAACTGAGATGGGCGCCACTAGACGTGCCTGCTGGGAGTCCGGTATGCTAGGAAGAGCCACTCCACTTAAGTAACCTTTAAGGTTAGCTACAGAGTGGGATGTAGGAGGGGGACTATAAAGACTAGAATAGTATTCCCGAAAAGTCCGAGCAATCTCTCTGGGCGAGGAAACCCTCGTACCAGATGAGGAAACCAGAGAGGGAATAATCCTCGAACTCTCCAATGCTCTGAGACGTAGAGCCAGAAGTTTCCCAGATTTCTCACCGAGGTCTATATACTTAGCCTGGGTTTTGACCAGATAATACTCAATCTTATCTTTCAAAAGATCCAAATACTCATTTTTGACTGAAAGCAGTTCCTTAAGATCTGACACCGAAGAGGATAGTGAGTACTTACCTTCCAGATCTCTGATCTTACCCACTAATTCTAACGCCTTGGCTAACGTGCCTTCTTCCTGAGGGAAGCCATCTGAATAAAGACCCCCTAAGATAGCACTTTAATGCCCCCATACCATGTCACCCTAGGGGTAGAGTCCAAATTGTCTGCCAGAAACAGAGATATTTTGAACTAATCTCGAAACACAGTGCGGTCCTTCAATAGTTGGGTATTTAATCTCCACATGGAGTCACGGGCAAAATCATGTCCGATGGACAAGCGTAGCCAAACCAAAGCATGGTCTGACACAACTATCGGTTCTATACCGGAGAGAGAGACCATCGGGAGAGAGGAGACACTCACTAAAATCATATCCAGTCTAGATTTAGTGCCATGTGACTGCGATTGAAAGGAGAAGGCCCTAAAAGAAGGGTTAGCAACACGCCACGGGTCACCAAGACCTAACAACGAGACCATCTCACAGAGGGCTTTCTGTGCTGAGGAAGGCGCTCTTCTATCTTGGGGATCCCTGTCCAAAACGGAGGGGAAAGGTATGTTCCAATCCCCGCCCAGCACATATTGGGTCGGCAGAAAGGCAGCCAGCTTGTCTGTCAACCTCATAAAGAAGTCTGGATCGCCTCCCACCGGTCCATACACCGATCCCAGTACCACATTTTCTCCATTTAGGTTACCCTTTACTAAGATGAATCTCCTTCGGGTCTGAGCAGGTCGAGTCCTTGATGAACAAAATGTGTTTTTAATTAAGATAGCCACCCCTCTACTAAAGTGAGAATTCCCGGCAAGATAGACTTGAGAGAATCCAGACCGAGAGAGGAGATTAGCTTCCTCCCGGCCCAAGTGTGTTTCTTGCAAACAAAGAATATCTATACCAAGCAAGGAACAGTGGTTAAAAATCTGCAGCCTTTTACCACGATCCCTGAGCCCTCTCACATTCCAGGATGCTATACAAACTACATTCTTAGCCATTTCAAATAAAACTTACAATAGCCTGGTACCCAGATAACATAAATCCAGCCACTAGTAGCAGGGTGCACCTCCCCAATCCCTAATCCCACACCCCAATCTAACACTCCCTCCCCCCCATACGAAGAAAACCCAAACCCCTATAGAGATGACAGGAAACAGCAAACCAGTACCCCCAGTGCCCACCTCCCACCCCACCACCAAAGTTCCGCAACAACCAAGCAGGAACCCCATCACTAACAGAGTGACGAACCCAAAATCTGTAGTCAAAGGGAGAAATACCAATCCTCCTCAAAACCCATCCCCCCAATCCCCAAAAACTATATACAAAGAGAGGCCCCAATATCCACAAGCCCTTATCCAGTCCTCATGTCGGGTTACGAGCCCCTCGGGTCCCCATGCGAATCCCAAAACTCCCAGGGCCAAAACCCAATGTACGTGGGCCATAAAGACCAGTATCTCGCTGGGCCCAGGGCAGGGATTAGCCACCCCCCAACCGCGCAGCTCGCGATCCCACATCCAGCCCGCCAGCTTGCCCAGTCCCCCCCCCCATGCCCATTCCTTGCGTACCCACAGAAGCAAAAACCCAAATAAAGACAGCACATAGAAAGGGGGAAAAGGAAACCAGAATCCTGAAAAAGGGAGCCCCTGCTAGTTGAGGCCTTCAACGCCTCCTCAGCCCTGGTGGACCTTCCCGAAATTCAGTCCAGTCCCCCCCACGAACCCTACAGCTGGACGAGATTAACTGGTCCACTTACCAATGATAGTGTGACTCCAGCTCAGGGGACCAAGCCCGCCAACAACGGCCATTCCAGAGGCAAAGGAAGAGACACCGGAAGCACCAATGTGGTTGCTGTTTCTTGGGGACCCTAAAAGCAGCCGGACCCAAACAGCGCAACACTCCCGGAAGTTCCCCCCGGAGACCGCAACCCTAACCGACGTTCCCTAATCAGAGGCAGGCCCAGCAACAAGGGAAGGCCCAGAGTCGTCGCACCGACCAGGGCCTAGGCCAAAACCGCCCCACCTCGTGAACCTCGGCCCCGACCCACCGAAGGACCCACGGAGACGGAACACCAGACCAGACAACGGGAAGGACAGTCAGACCACATCATCCGAGGTAGCGACAGGAGGGGGGCGCAGGGACAGAAACAGAGGGTCAGGGGAGGCAGCCTCATCACCAACAGGACAAAACAAACAATCAAACCACAGAAAGGGCACACTAAGCAGACAATAACAGAATTCAAAAAGTCCACAATAATTATTCAGCGGAACCCTTGAAAAGCTCAGGCAGTCTGCCAGCCAGATCCTTGAGAGCCGCTTCAGGTGTCAAAGCTCGTGGCCATGTTCCCAACAGTTACTTTAAGGTGGAGGGTAAAACCATTCTAAAAGGTATTGCAGCTGCAATATGTTTTGCACAATATGATGATAAGCTGCCCTCTTTGCACGGATCTCTTTGGGAAGGTCCTGGGTGATCCGGATCTTTGAGGCGCCCACAAAATCTCCTTAAGGTCCGAGACTTCTGAAGAACATGCTGCCTGTCCAGATAGCTCAAAAATTTTATAATAATCTGGCGAGGGGGGGACCCAGCTGCAGGACGAGGTCGTAACGAGCGGTGGGCCCTTTCAAGGTGATAGGAGGCTCCGATAGGTGATGGGCCCACCACCTTCAGCAAAAACCTTTGCAGAAAGGCCATGAGGTCTGGGCCTTCTTCTAACTCTGGGAGGCCCATTATTAACAGATTATTACAGCGACTGCGCCCTTCAAGGTCTTCGGATTTGGCTTGAAGCCTCTTCACATGTTGCTTAAGCCCAGCCATTTCCTCCTCGGCCCTGGTTCTCCAGTTTTCTCTGGGCGACCTAGCTTCAACATCCGAGACCTTCCTGGCAACATCAGAGAGTCACCATGAGGATTTAATTTCGCCTGTCAAACCCATCAGGAGATCCTTCACGGAACCAAGCTCTTGGAGAAATCTGTCTTCTGTTAGAGGTGCAGGCTGCCCCATTTTCTCACTGCTACGATCCGGCCTAGTTGGGGCCTGGTTCCTCTGCTTCTTTGCGGCCTTCTCAGGAGACGCAGGAGGGGTGTGTTTAGTTAAGGCCTGCTTCGGATCCACCTCCATCACGATCCAGCAAGGGCTGAAATATCTCAAGTCGAGTTACCTAATCGATCAGTAGACGTTGATAGATTAGATTTTTGCCCAATTTCCTCGAAAAGCCCGGTCAAAATACACTTTAAATAAGAAAATAGGCAGCCAGAGGGGGGAGCTCAGGATATCAGCTGCTGCTCAGATGAATGCCATCACGTGACTCAAACAATATAATACTTGTTCAGTGATGAAATACCGGGTTCATCTAGGAGGAGGGGCATCTATAATCGAACATCTCTCTGCCCTGTAGTGGAAGGCTCCGATTGCCATATTCCCCATCTCTTCTCCCTGCCTATACCCATCCTTCTCCCCAAATCAGGTTCTCTGCCGGTGTGAGTACATTTAAGTGTGGTTGCCAGGTATTATAAAACTGCTGTCCCCTGTCTTGTAGTACCTGGACTAGTCATTCAAGGGTAAGAGCCTGCAATATCAACGTCTTCCACTGCTGTAGGCTAGGTTTAACTGCCGTTACCCATGTATTCAAGATACAATGCCTAGCCATTACTAGTATGACTCTGAGCCATCGGGGCAAGGGAGCCCAATCATTCGTATCAACCTCTTCCACCCCAAATAACATCAGTAGGGGCGAGTGTGGGAACTGTCTGCCCGCCATTTTTTGCATCTCCTTCCTCACTTCCCCCCAAAATTCTTGTAGGATGGGGCAGGACCAGAAAAAGTGGTAATAGGATGCTAAACCTATGTGACAGCATGGACAGACTGGTGAGACCAGGGAGTTATATTTACTAACACTCAGTGGAGGACGATACAGCCTGTGGCAGAATTTAAACCATGATGCAGCTGGGTCATCAACTTCCAGGTGTCTTCCGTGATGGAGATTCCCATATCTCGCTCCCAGAGTTGCCTAGTATTCTGTGTCATGTCCGGAAGTAGCTGTCTTCCCTTTCTAGGTACCCTACGTATGGTACCTTTGGGATTATGCCTTCCCTCTTGTATTAGCTGTTCCAGCAGTTCCCATACCCTGTCATTATCCTGTTTTCTTCCCTGGGCATTACAATACGTCCTCAATTGTAAATATCGAAAAAATGTTTATGCCCCAACCCTGTCTTCACCCTTATATGATCAAATGTAGCTAATCCTTCTTTAGTGTATAGGTCTCTAAGACACATTATTCCGGCCTTTTCCCACTCTTTAAACCCTGGATCCTCCAACCCCGGGATAAAAAAGGTATTCCCCGCAAGTGGGAGAAGGGTCTCTCCTTCACTTATCCCTCTGCACTTAATCAGCTGCCTCCAGCCACCCAATGTTGCTTTAACCAGAGGGCTTGGCTTAGGGAGATTCAAGTATGCTCTATAGCCTCTCTCTATCAGGTATGCCGTCACCCGACCTGGGCAACCCCTCTCCTCCAAGTCAAGCCTAACTAGCCAAACCATTAGATAGTACCTCCGGCATCATCTTGAGCCAAAATTCGAATCCAAGTGAAGGCCAGGCTGCATCCCCTGGCCTAATTAGCGATTCGCGACACTCCGGCGGACTCCATGTAATTTCACCCCATTTTCTTTTCCAAATCTTTCACAAACTCCTCCGCCTTTTGTACCTCCCAGAAAGAATATGTGGCCCCTTCGTGTTTAATCTTCACGGTGGCTGGGTATAACATAAAGCATTCCACATGGGCTGCACATAGTTGCACCATTACCGAATTGAAAGCTCTACGTTTCTTCAGCAAACGAGCAGAATAGTCTTGAAACAGATAAAGCTTATGTCCCTTATATTCCAGGGTGGGCATGTTCCTATAGGCTTTCAGTACCGCTTCTCTGTCTTGATAGTTGTGAAAATGGATCACTGTCTGGCGAGGGGGTTGGTCTGGTGGAGGTCTAGGAAATACTGCGCGGTGGGCCCTCTCTAATTTTATTGCCCCATTCTTGGGTGATAGTCCCAGTGCCTCAGGTAGGGTTTTCACACAGAAATCCAAAATATTGCCTTCAAACCCCTCTGGTAGTCCCCGAAAGCGCAGATTCAACCGCCTTTGTTAATTCTCCTGATAATCGAATTGGTCTTGAAAGTCTAATTATTTTTGCAGTGCGGCAATTTGTTCCTGGACTGTAGCCATGGCATCGTCTACATCAGAAATCCTTTGTTCCATCTCAGTCAGCCTTGTTGCATGCGATGCATGCAAATCCACAAGTTCCTGTAGTTTCCAATCAAAATTAGATGCCATGCTGGTAAGGCGAGGCTCTAAAGCCGCTAGGACCTGCTGTGTTACTTCTCGACCTACTGCGCAGACCTCAGCCGCTGAAAGTGAGATAGGCCCTGCACTTTCCCCCGTGGGACCGTAGATTGCTTCCGTTGATTTTTGCCGGCAGCACAGGAGCCTTTAGATGACCCAGGAGTCAGATACTCATCCATGACCCTTCCGATAATGGTGCAGCTACTTCTCGTAAACTTCTGAGCGAGAGAAAAGTAGTTTTAATTTTATATTTCTTGGCAGTTCGCAGAGCGAGAGGTAAAGACGTCCTCACTCAGTCGTGCTCATCAGCGCCCCCCCCCCCTTTAAGTATTTAAAGGTATCTATCATATCCCTCTTCTCTCTTCAATCTTCCAGGGAATACACGTTGAGCTCCCTCAATCTTTCCTCATAGGGTTTTTCCCACAGCCCTAGGATCATCTTTGTCACCCTTTGCTGCACCCCCTCCAGCAATTTAACATTCTTTTTTCAATAGGGGTACCAGAACTGAACACAGTACTCCAAGTGTGGGCTCACCAGTGGCCTGTACAGTGGCAGGATAACTTCCTCCCTTCTAGAGGTGATCCCTCTCGCTATGCACCCCAGCATTTGGTTAGCTCCTGCTGCTGCCCTACGGCACTGCACCGAAAGCTTCATGTCCCCTGTCAGTAGCACCCCTAGGTCCTTTTCTTCCTTTGAAATAGATACCTGCACTTCCCCCAGACAGTAGCTAGTCCTGGGGTTTCTGGCTCCTAGGTGCATGACCTCGCACTTCTTAGCGTTAAACCCCAACTGCCATGTACTTCCTCCCTTCTAGAGGTGATTCCTCTCACTATGCACCCCAGCATTTGGTTGGCTCCTGCTGCTGCCCTACAGCACTGCCCCGAAAACTTCATGCCCCTGTGAGTAGCACACCTAGGTTCTTTTCCTCCTTCGAAATGGATACCTGCACTTCCCCCAGACAGTAGCTAGTCCTGGGGTTTCTGGCTCCTAGGTGCATGACCTTGCACTTCTTAGCGTTAAACCCCAACTACCACGTACTTGACCAGTACTTGAGTTTTGCCAGGTCCTCCCTGAGTTCTTTCCTCCCTTCTTCACTGTCCACTGTCGCACAGATCTTTGTGTCATCTGCGAACAGGCTGATCTTTTTTTTTTTTGTTAATTTCAATTTTTTATTATGTAAATATGTAAAATACATGACTCGGGCCATAAAATTAAGATGAATAATAAAAACTATATATTATGTAAAGTATCCATCAGGTATACATTACATATGGACAGCAACATTTATTCACTCTGACTCCTGACCTGGCATGTGAGTAAAGGTATTGGGAGCCTCCAGACAAAGCAATACTGAAAGTCTTTGCATATATGGTCCCTTTTGTAGCAGGTAAGTCCAGGAGTTAGGGTTCCTGTAGCCAGTTCAATCTAAAACATCTGTTCCTCTACTTCGATTGGAGAGGAGTCACCCACAGGAACTCTTCATGAGGCTTGGAGCTAAAGTCCCGGCCTTTCTTCTTAGGCCCAACGCCTCCTTGAAATATCAGTTTTATACATATGTAATAATAGTTTTAATAAAAATTGATTCATAATTCATGCGGTATATATTCAAATTAGAAACATAAAATACGCCCCCCCCCCAAAAAAAAAAAAGAGAGAGAGGTCACTGCTACAGATCCAGTTGAAGAGATGAGGCTGAGGACAAGGGGGGGGCCTCCAGAAATAAGATAATGCCCCCCCAGCAATACCTCTCCCAGACAAAACCAATGGGCCAAAATTCAATCTAGTCCTGACAGAGCTACACATCTCCCGCTGCCTAAGGAACAAAATCAGTGTAGTGCTCCAGTTGGGACATCACCCATCTACGCCAGCTGAGATCAAAGGCCTCCACCCGGTTCAGTAGTCTAGCGGAAAGCCGCTTTAAGGTGTATATTGCCCTAGTAAGGGCACATCATGCCTCCCGGGTCGGAATTGTCTTTGTATGCCATAGCCGAGTGATTGTTTTTTTCTGGCAGCAAGTATAAACAGGGTAACCTGCTGATAAGTAGCTTTATCCACCCTGACCCCTTCAGGCAGAGTGGCTGTCAGTATGTAAGTGGGTGTGAATAATTCTGGACAAGCATAGATGGATGTTAATTACCGAATAACCTACTGCCAATAAGGGGCCAAGGGCTCACAGGCCCTCAAAAGTTGTGCCTTGTCCACTTCCTCACATCCGGAGTCTCTCCAGCATCTCTCAAGGGCTGTGCCAGAGAATTTCGCCACTATGGCTGGAGTGCGAAAAAATCGAGTTTGGAGCTTCCACGCATATTCCTTCCAATATGGGGAGCTGGAAACTTTAAAGGCTGGGAGGGCTGAGATGTTCCAGTTATGTGCAGGTATTTCAGCTTGTAATTCCCTTGACCATTTGACCCTTATGGATTTGATTGAGTCCAGCGGTCTCTCCCGAAGGGCTTTATATATGGAACTAATAAAATGCTCAGTAGGAGCTCCACTGATATGGGACTGGATCAGTACTACCAGAAGTGAAGGCTTCTCCGCTATACAGGATAATGCCTCCTCAGACGGTTGCAGATACAATTTTAACTGCAGATATCTATGGAAGTGCACCTGTGATAGCTGATAAGTGGATTGCAATAACACAAATGGGAGAATCCCAGTGGGTCCCACCAATTGGGATACATACTTTAGGCCCTGACATTGCCACTGAACTAGAAACTTATCAGTTTTATTAAAGGGGAAAGAAATTTTGTTTGCAAATGCTCTGATAAAAAGCACTTCTGGGGGAGTTTAAATAGTTACGCAGTACATTAAGCCACTGTTGGAAGGATTCCGCACTGGGGAAACGAATAGGCTGATTTTACTCTGATCCCTTCTGCTATGTCCTGGGTAAAGATGTTGAATAACACGGTCCAAGCACCAAGTCACAAGTACCCACTGGTTACAGGTCTTGGCTTTGAGACCCCCCACCCCCACCCCGAGGTGTTCAGATCAAAACGTTTTGTACTTGCCCAGTCATGGCTGTGACTGAATTTTCACTTGCCCCTAGATTCATTACAGTAAAATTAGCTCTGTTTTTGTACTTGCCCTTCAATGAAATTTATTTGCCCCGGACAGGGGGCAATGGGATTTGCGCACCCCTGTCCCCCCTTTACAGTTGCCTTCTGCTATCTGTTCTGCAGCCAGCTCCTGACCCACACCACTAGTTTCTCCCCAGCTTCCAGGTTCTTCAGTTTGCTCAGCAACCTTCCATGTGGTACTGCGTCGAAGGCTTTGCTGAAGTCCAGATACACGACATTGATGGCAAGGCCGCTATTGAGTGCCTGTGTGAGCAAATCAAAAAAGTGAATTAGCTTAGTCTGGCAGAATCTCCCCGAGACAAACCCATGTTGCCTTTCATCATGGAGGCCATTATCATCCAGAAAGGTTGCTAATCTCTCATTTAGAATGGTCTCCATTAACTTCCCTACAATGGAGGTAAGGCTGACCGGTCTGTAGTTACCCGGCTCGTCCCTGGGACCACTCTTGTGTAGAGGCACCACATGAGCCATCCTCCAGTCCAGGGGCATGCACACCATCTCCAGTGAGGTGCTGAACATGTCCACCAGTGGGCCTGCCAAGACCTCCACTATCTCTCTCAGGACTTTTGGATGCACTCCATCTGGTCCTGGGGCCTTGTCCACCCGCAGGGGTTTTAGGCCCTTTAAAACCCTATCCACTGGGATTACCCCATCTGTTACCCCTGCTTTTCCTGTTTCCATCCCTCTTTTCTCTTGTGGACTAGGCACATCCTTTTCTCTGGTGAACACCGAACAGAAGTACTCATTAAGTGCCTCCGCCTGGTCCACTCCCCTGTCTGCCCAACCCTTTCCCACTTGATCCGGATAGTCTCGTCCTTACAGCTCCTCTTCTCTTTTATGTACCTGAAGAAATCATTTTCCCCTTCTCTGATGCTCTGTGCCAGCCTTAGCTTCCTTGAAGCTTTAGCTGCCTTGACCGCTCTGCTTACTTAATGCCTTATTCAGATTAGAGTTTTTTTTTTCGAGGGTTCTGCACACCCTTCAGAGAATCCTAGAAACTGCACGTGCTGGAAGGCCAGCCTCCATTAATGAGACTCAAGTGTATATACAGGTACCTTTCTCTACTTCGGGAGGGGGAGGGTGTTTTTGTAGGGTGCACAGGAAGGGGACAGCTCTCACGGTGGTGCATGTAAATAGTGCTCCCCCTTCTAACGCCAGATGGGGGGATGTGCCTGCAGCTACTTGAATCGCACCAGATGCTGGGGAGGCTTTCTGTTTTTTTTCAAAGCAGTACATCATCAGTGGGCCCTTCAGCTTGACAGCAGCTGGAGCAAGCTGGTGGGGTTGGGGGTCACCACCCTGCAGGACCGGGATATCCTGGGGTCTGCCATTCAGACTTCTGCTCAGTGCATCCAAAGCTCCCGTACAGGGTGGTCTGCAACCTTTAACTCAGCAGTCAGACCAGAACAACCTTGATTGGGGAGCTCCTACAGTGCCCTTTCAGCACTTCTGCACAGATTAGCTAAATGTATGCTTGCATTGCGCCCCCGTTGCTGTTCATTTGCTAAATTGCCACTCCTGTGCTACCCTCAGGACACCACCATCTGAATTTTAGAGAACATTGGCACCTGGGCCAGGTGTATAAACGGACACTAACAGCTATGCATAATTCATGATTTCTAATACATATTCCCCGGTACAATCCTGGTTTTATTATGTAACAGGGGTGCAGGGAGTAGGCTACAAATTATAAGGCATTAATATTGGCTACCATCTGGCTTATTGTCCTCTTGCCCTGTCTGTCACACTCCTCTTACTCCCTGAATCCTCCCCGTTTAGTACCCACCCCGTGCTGCCTTATTGGTGAGCACAGTGGAGGTCTGCATTAACTACCACGCTCACATTTCCTCCACCCTGACGTGGTGGCCCCTTTGCAGGGGTCCCCATCTCGGGCATTTAGAGAGCTATACTAAGAGCTCTCCAGCCTTGGAAGTCCATTAGCCCTGCCTTCATTGTGGATCATTTTGTTCTTGTTCCCTGTTGGATTCCCGTGCGACTGTTGTTGTGTTATTAGTATTGTTAAGCTTGTTTTTACATTGTTTACATGGGCACTTTGTGACACTGCTAAGCCAGGTGATGTCTCCCTCCTTCACAAAAAAATATTGTCAAGAGTGACCGACAGTATGATAAAAGGTCTGCCCTGCTGCTGCTGTATTTTAGGGGTTAGACACCAGAACAGATTCTTTCTCTTAGTCTATTTTAACTTCATGTGTTAGACTTAGTATGTCTAAAGTGGAGACTATAGTGCATTCCCAAAATGTGAACGGCCTTAGCAGCCCTGTAAAAAGGTCAGAAGTCCTGTCTGCCATTAAAACGTTTGCTCCTAGCTTCAACCTGCTTCAGGAGATGCATTCCTCTGAACAGGAGCATCAGAAATTATCTGTTTTTTCCCCAAGTAGTGGCCTCTTCATAAAAACAGGGGAAAAGAGGTATGGCTATACTTGTCCCTCAGCAGACCCTCTTTCAATGTACTTTAACTTATGCAGACCTTCAGGGCTGCTTGGTCATGGCCTTGAGACATTACTTGGGGAAGGCAGTGACCCTTGCTAGCCTCTATATACCATCTGGAGGGACACCCCAGTTGTCCAATCTCTCTTTAGTACTGTGCTCCAATACCAAACGGGTAGTCTCTTGATAGGAGATTATATGATTTTTGATAGACAAGACACTACTAAACCTTCACCGTCGAGGGGAAACTAGGGCATAAAAAAGGCACCACTCCATTATCCAAGAGTGTGTCTGGACCGATGTTTGGCGATTTCTCCACCCGACACAGTGCCAGTACACCCATTACTTTGGCCCCCACAAGATACACACCCAAAGTGATTTATTTATATTTCTACTTAACGTATAGGCCTGGTGCCAAGCTGTGATATTAACCTTATTTATCTGTCCAACCATGCTACAGTGGCTCTCACCTTGCGCTGGGGTCACCCTAAAGAGCGTCTTGCGAGAGGAGCTCATCAGTTATGCCTCTTGACCAAAGAAGCAATGAGAGGAGAAACTTGTCCTTACAGTCCAAATTGGCAGACTGTCAAAATCAACATGCACTAGGGGGTGCTACCCAAGGGCCGTATGTTACCAAGCTGCAAAAGAAAATACAAGACATCTTAAATGCAAAAACAGAAATGGCTTTGCAATACTTGCAGTAGCCGTGTTATGAGGGGGGAGCATGTACCTCCAAAATCCTGGCTTTTCGATTACACAAAAAGGAAACAATACAGATCCTTGCATTTACACACCTTCTCCAAACAAATGAGACAGGGTCCTATTATATCCTGTCACATATAGCCCCCTTTTTAAGAGGGAGCCTGTTTTATTCAACAGGTTTCCAAAACCTTCTGCTCTCTACTAACATTTTCTACTGTCAGAAATTAAGCAAATTTGCATCCATTTTTTTTAACATTACAGCAAAAAGTACAGTTCAAACCTGTACATTAGTTTGTTTTTTTCCAACCATCAGAACCCTCAATTCCTGATCTATATCTTGACTGAAAATCAGCATTGCTATTCTCTTTACCAGATCTGTGAATCACAGAGAATGTAAACGGTTGCAGTGCCATGTACCACCGTGTGATTCTGGAATTTTTATCTTTCATCTGGTTAAGCCAACAGAGAGGATTGTGATCAGTTACAAGAACAAAATCAGTTCCAAGCAAATAAAATTTGAGGGACTCCATGGACCACTTTGCTGCCAAACACTCCTTTTCGATAGTGGAATACCTTTTCTCTCTGTCATGCAATTTCCTACTTATATACAGAATAGGATGTTCTTTCCCATCTATATTTTGGCTTAGGACAGCACCTAGGCCTACCTTGGATGCATCTGTTTGTAGCAGAAATGGTTTCTCAAAGTCTGGGCTTCTTAAAACAGGTACTGAACATAATGCAGCCTTTATGGTTTGAAAAAGCTTCATGACACTCTGGAGTCCATTTCACATTATTTGGGTACCATTTCTTTGTGAGTTCAGTAAGGAGAGTAGCTAACTCAGCAAAATTGGGAATAAATCTCCGATAATAACCAGCTAGCCCTAAAAATGACCTGACATGTTTTTGTTTTAGGTACAGGGCTGTTAATTACAGCTTCTATTTTAGAAATCTCTGGTTTGACTTCTCCATTTCCCAACACGTAGCCCAGATATCTAGTTTCCTGCATGCCCAATGCACATTTAGTAGGATTAATTGTCAGACCTCCAGTCCTCCTTCTCTGATGCAGAAAAATGGTTCTAGGGACATGGATATGTTGTTCATCCACACTATCTGGCAGGTTCCTTGCCGCTTTAAATCTTGCCGGAAGGTCTTCAAGCTGGCTCCTCCCACCCACCTGGGTGGTAAAACTCTCGGCTCCGCCCCATGACGCCAGATCTTCCTTACGCTTGGAAGCTCAGGTTCCCTCCTTAGCGCTCTGCATTTTTCGACTGGTTCCTGATTCTTCGGTTCGCCTGAATTTAGTTTTGAAGTTTTCTAAAACTTGGTCTTCTTCTTTCGCGGCTGCGATGGACATTCATTTCCCAACTCTCTGGCGTGTGGCGGTGAATATCTCAGGACTGTTCCGCACTCCCGCGTGCGTGTACTGCCTCGACTTGAACCATGATCCGCAAGTTTGCGAATTGTGCTGCGCCCTTTCGACCAGCGCCTTGGAGGATCGTGCAGCCCATTTTGGGCTTGGTTGCCTCAAGGATTTTTCCGCGCTGGTAAAATCTTTAGAGGCTCGTCGGGCGGTGTCCGCGTCGGCTGTCTCGGCTGAGCAGCTCGATCTCTCTACCTCCCTGGAGGAGGCGGCGGCCAAGGCTGCATCTCCCTCCTCCTCGGTCGCGGCATTTATCCCGCTCTGTTTGAGTTCCTCTCATTTGGCTTCATTCAGAGAGCTTCGCCAGTCCCTTTCCACGAAGGGAGAGGGGCCATCGGGACTTGCCTCTCGGCCCAGGTCAAGGGAGTCACAGGGTAAGTCCCATCGTCGGCGTTTGCGGGAGAGTTCCCCTTCCCCTGACTGCCGACCTTCGACTTCGGTCAAGGTTGCGGCTCAGGCTGTTGGCTTCACGGTGTCCCCGTCAGGCCAGCCGGCCAAGACTCCCGTCGACATTGTCGAGTTTTCTCTCGACCCGTCACCCGGGCAGTCGACTGCAAGAGCTGTCATCCCTTCGCCGGTTTCCCCGGTGGAGGCCGAGGTTCTGCCTGCGCCTCCGGGGCGGCAGTCGTCGGTCATTCTGTCCAAGCTGAGGGAAGAACGGGTTTCCCTGCTCCTTCCCAGACCCACCTCGGTTTCGCTGAGGATCTGGGTCCGTCATTAGCTCCTGCCGACTTCTCAAGGTCTCGGGTCGGGCACCAAGTTAAGTGGCAACACCCGTCCTCCTCGTCTCCCTCCTTGGATGAGGAGAGGCTTCGACGCAGATGGCTTCGAAGTTGTGAGGAGTTTATATGGCAGCAGTTGCTGTTGTCCGGGAATCAATCGACTCCCGATTCATTCCCCGTCTATCAAGCAGCTGCCGTCGGAACAGCTGACGCAACCGCTCGCTGCAGTCGAGGTGCCCACTTCTGGGACGGTTGTTCGACCAAATCTTGCTGCCCCACCGATTGTGGTGAAACCTCGGTCAGGTCACCCTCACTCCCACCCGCCCTCGGCGGGTGAAGAGTGGCTCAGGCCTGAGGCAGCTCTTTGCAGACACTTCGGAGTCCGACGATGACTCCTCCATGTTCCCCAGATGGGAGGGCCTGGAGTCCTCCCTGGACCGGTCTTTGGATGACAGCCCATCGTCCTTCCTGGGTCTGCTTAGGTTCATCTCGGAGTTCACCGGGATGCAGCTCGAACCTGTGTCCAAACGGGTCTCTTATCCCCTGACAGAGATCCCAGACCGAGGGGGTTCACCCTCGGAGGCCTTTCTGGTGGCTGAGGCCATCGTCGGCCCAGCCTTGGAGCTTTGGCAGCGGCCTACTTCCTGTCCTGCGCCCTTGGCCAGGATGGCCAGGAAGTATGCTGTCCCTATTGGTTCTTTGCCCGGTTTTTCGGAGCACCCCTCCGCTGAGGGGTTAGTTACCGATAATGTCTTCCAGCGTTCAGTGAACGCTAGGGATGTGGATAGGCCCCCCGACAAAGAGTCCAAAAGGATGGACTATGTCGAGCGCAAGGTTTACGCCGCATCCTTCCTAGGCCTCTGACAGGCCAGCTCAGCCGCACTGATGGCACATTTCTCCCATGCCCTCTTGGGCTCCCTGGATGAGGTGCTCCCTCATCTCCCGGCTGACCTGCGGACCACGGTCTGGCGGGTGCGGGTCCAGGGTAGGGCGGTGGTGAAGCAGCAGCTTCAGACTGCTCTGGACATAGGTGATTCCTGTGCCAGGTCAGTAGTGGCCGCGGTGGCCATGCGCCGCAGGGCGTGGCTGAGGATATCCACCTTCTCGACGGATACCCAGCACAAGTTGGCGGACATCCCCTTCTTGGGGACTGACCTCTTCGGCCCTGGAGTGGAGGGACACCTCCAGGGGTCCAAGAAGTCCAACGCCACTCTGGACTCGGTCACCCCCGCCCAGAGGGACATGGGCCACTGGCAACCTTTGTGTAAGCTCCTTCGGCCCCTGCAGCATGACCGGCCCATCAACAACAGCATGAGGGCCGACAGGCTTGCGCTTGGCATCCTGACCCCAAGCCAGTGGCCTCCTCTAAGGGGAAGCAAGGAGGTAAAGGCTCAGGAGCTCCCTTGGCCAGTCCCTCCTCCAAGCCTACTCAGTGACGGGCTGAGGGGTGCCACCCCCGGCCTCGGCACCCCTACCCGGGTCCCCCTGTGGGGAGACGGCTCCGCCTGGTCCACTATCACCACGGACCGCTGGGTGTTGGAGGTGCTAGGAAAGGGCCTGCCTCGGGAGTTCGAGCAGGCCCCACCCCTTCGAGCCGTCACCCCTCGGGGGGCCACGGGGTCCGCAGCCTCGCTGTCAGCCCGCCGAGCCGACACTACCCTGCTCCTCGGAAAAGAGGTGATCAGGAAGGTGCGGATCCTTCTCCAGACCCAGGGTTTGTGTCCAGGTTCTTCTTGGTCCCCAAACGGACGGGGGGCTTGTGCCCCATCCTCGACCCGCATGATCTGAACAACTTCTTAAGGTCTCGGACCTCCTGGATGGTCACTCTGACTCAGATACCCCATCCTTGGAACGAGGCGTGTGGCTCTATTCTCTGGACCTCCAGGACGTATTCTTCACATTTCGATCCGTCCGTTTCATTGGAAACTCCTCCGCTTCAAGAGCGGGGGGAATCTCTTTTCGAGTTCCAGGCCATACCCTTCGGCCTCTTCTCAGCAGCATTCCTGCAGCGCTGAAGGGTCCGGGTGTACCCCTACCCGGATGACGGGCTGTCTGCAACCCCTCCAGAGCGGAGGTGGGGCGGTCCGGAGTGTGGCCCTGTAGGTTGCTCTCAGACCGGTCTCCTCTCTAACGGAGCCAAGTCGGAACTCGTGCCAAAGCAGGTGATCCTTTCATCGGGACAGAGCTCGACTCTTCGAGCCAGAGCTCGGCTCCCGGCAGACAGGGCTGAGGTTCTTCCTCCTTTACCTAATCATGTCTGATTGGGCAACCGTGCCCTGCCCGGGACTTCCTGCACCAGCATGGTCTGATTGGACCTGTTGGTACATGCGTCCCCTTTAATGGGGGCTGGCCAGCCAGCGGTCACAACGCTGCGATCCTTTGGACCAGCCCGTGACTGTAACCCAGGGGATGTGGAACGCTCTCCTATGGCAGACCGTTCCAGCACATCTGCAGGAGGGCATCCCATTCGTCCGCCCCAAGTCGACGGTCTTCTTCGACCAATGCATCTCTGATGGGTGCCCATCAAGGGGAGCACAGAGTGCACTGCCTCTGGTCCCCTCGGGAGTCCTGATGCCATTTCAACCTGCTGTAGCTTCATGTGGTCTGCTTAGCTCGCACCGTTTCACTCCGTTTGTGCGGTGTCAAGTGGTTTAGGTCCAGGCGGACAATACCACGACCATGTGCTACCTAACCCGCCAGGGCCGGACGTGCCCCTTGCTGTTGCATAAGGAGGTTCTCCGCATTTGGTCTCGTGTGCAGCCTGGAGGCGGTTTTCCTACCATTTCGATGGCAGGAGCCTCCAGCACCCTGGCCGATGCCCTAAGCCGGATAAGGGCTGCACCTCACGAGTGGTCTCCCCTGCCGGAGGTAGCACAAGATCTTTCTCCCACTGGGTCATGCCTCAGGCAGACCTTTTTCCCTCCAGGGAGAATGCGAAGCCGAGACTGTTTCATGCCCACCCCCTCAGCAGGGCTCGCTGTGAGGGGATGCCTTTGAGGCCGCGGACCCCGGGCCTCTTCTACGCCTTTCCCCCATTTCCCTTGACCCACAGGCAAGGCAAGGAGGGACTAGGTGCAGGTGATTCTGGTAGCCCCAGACTGGTTCAGCCAGCTCTGGTATCCAGCTGTCCTCAGTCTTCAGCCCCAGGCTCCCGAGGCGGCTTCCAGCCCGCCCGGACCTGATCTCTGTTATCAGGGGAAGGTATTCCATCCGGACTTTCAGTCCCTGCACCTGGCGGCCTGGTTCCTGTGCGGCTAATGGCCAGGCCTTGGGTCTTCCGGCGAGGTCCTCGACGTTGTTGAGGCATCCTGCCAGGAGTCAACCAGATATGCTATGCCTTCAAATGAAAGAGTTCTCCATTTGGTGTTAGGATTGGGCCTGGTCCCTTCTCCTGTTCCTCGGCGAGCATTCCGGACTACCTGCGGTCTGTTCTTCTTCTTCTTCTTTAGCAAGGGCTTCGGTCGACGACCCTTAAGATGCTCCTGGCAGCCACCCCTGTCCTCCGGGCGCGGGCCGGAAGGCAGCCGGTGGCGCAGGAAAGGTGGTCTGGCGCTTTTCCAAGGCCGTGATCACGCTTCCCCTCCGGGGAGAGAATCTCCACCTCTGTGGGATCTTATGCTGGTATGGGCTTAGCTCACGGGCAAGCCATTCGAACCAATGCACAGGTGCGATTCTCCCACGTGTTGTGGAAGAACACCTTCTCGGTGGCTACCATGTCAACCAGAAGGATGGGAGAGCTCCAGGCGCTTCCTTCGAGTCTCCCTATCTGGTCTTCCACAGGGACAAGGTTGTCCTGCGCCCAACCCGAAGTTCCTTCCGTAGGTGGTGTCGGAGCGTCACCCTAACCGGGTATTGACTCTGCCGGGGTTCAATCCCATTCACACCTCGGAGGCTGCATATAGGCTCCATTTGGACCCTGATTGAGCGCTCGCCTTCTCAGGGAGCGCAGGGCTGAAGTTTGGGAGAGGTTCGCCAGCTGTTTGTCATCTACGCTGAAGCCGCACCTGGCAGACCTGCAGCCAAGCGGATGATGTCCGGGTGGGTCACCTCCTGCATAGATCTCCGCTATAGGTGGGCGGGCATGGAGCCTCCCAGAGGGATAAGTGCTCATTTTACCCACCCTTCCGCTGCATCGGTGGCTGCTTCCAAGGATGTTCCTACCCAGGATATCTGCAGGGCTCCTACCTGGAAGTCGGCACATACTGTTTTACCCCCTACCGCATCGACCTTGGGTCATGCCGGGATGCTGGTTGGGGCCTCGGTTCTCCAGTCTTTATTCCCTAAGTAGGGGGTGTGCACCTTGCCTCCCTCCTCCCGGAGAACTGCTAGGAGTCTGCCAGATAGTGTGGATGAACAACATATCCATGTCCCTAGAAATACAGGTTACTCACCTGTAACAGGAGTTCTAGGAGTGGTATATGTTTATCCACCACGACCACGACCTCCCGGCCGGACGCTGACAACCTGGCTTCCAGCGGGCTAGATCTGGCATCATGGGGCGGAACCGAGAGTTTTACCACCCGGGTGGGTGGGAGGAGCCAGCTTGAAGACCTTCCGGCAAGATTTAAAGCGGCAAGGAACCTGCCAGATAGTGTGGATGAACAACATGTACCATTCCTAGAACTCCTGTTACAGGTGAGTAACCTGTATTTCTCCACACAGCGTCTTACACTAAACTACAAGAAGACTATAGGTCATGTACTTCTCACATCCTCTGAACTCCCGGAAGGCTCTCTGCCCTCAAATCCTTACTGCCAGTCTGACCCCCTAGAGCAAGTGGTTACCTTCAAATATCTGGGCATAACTCTAGACCCAGCCCTTAACTTCCACCAGCACATCCATCACCTGTCCACCGCCCTTAATGTCCGGCTCGAAAATCCTGTATCACTTCAAACACTGTCTTACTCCTGAAGCCCTTCGGCTCGCTGTCTCCTCCTCGGTCCTCTCCCTCCTTGACAATGGTATTCTTATTTATGGAGCTGCAAACACATCTGCCCTAGGCAAATTCAGACCCTCCCTGAACAAAGCCTGCCATCTCGATTGTCTCACACATACATGCTCTCTATACACTGCCACTAACTGGCTGAGCCTTGACAGTAGAATATGGTTCCATACATGTCTTATGGCCAAAAAGATCACCCTGGGTCTCTCACCCTCTGGCCCTGTTATCCAACCGGCCCAGACTCATAGAAACACCCATAGCTCTGGCAAGATGCTCTAATCGGTTCCCAGGTGTCGAACCTCCCAATTCCAAAGATCCTTCAGCCACAGGGCCCCTTTCTTGTTGAACTGTCTGCCCAGTGCACTTACTAATGAAACCAGAATTGGCCTCTTCAAAACCTTTCTCAGAGACGATCTCCAGTCCTCCATCCCTTGCGACTATCATTGATCTCCCTGCCCCCTCTGACACTCTCCCCCCCCCCCCTCCTTTTTTTGCCTCTTGCTGAGCGGCCTGCTCAGCTCTTTACCTGGAGCCTTTATACTAAGCTGTTTTAGACCTGTCCAAATACTCCTTTGGATCTGACTGTTAGCCATTTACTGTATACCCTGTAACAAAACTGTTTGATTCCTGCTTTGGAATTGTGTTTACTGTTGTTTTGTTCTACTAAATGTGACATGGAGCCTTTGTAAACGAGTTTTTGACTCAAAGGTACTTTCCAAATGTGTAGTAAATAAAATACCTGCATTTTGATAGCTTGCATAATTGCTTGTAGGTGTTCCACGTGACTTTTCCAGTCTGGACTGTGCACCACAACATCATCCAGGTACTCAGCACAATAACCAGTGTGAGGGGATAAAATTACATCCATGTACTGCTGGAATGTAGCTGGCGCACCATGTAAACCAAAGGGCATGGTGGTGAACTGATAGAATCCTACAGGGGATGCAAATGCAGTTTTATCCCTGGATTCTTTAGCTAAAGGTATTTGCCAGTAACCCTTGGTTGAGATCAAGGGTACTGATATACTTTGCACTCCCCAGTCTGCCACCAAATCATCTATTCTGGGCATAGAATAACTATCAAATTCTGACACTTGATTAAGTTTCCTAAAATCAAGGTACAGTAGATTCTAATGTAACCCCTCACCCCTGCCTTTTTACCAAAACGACAGGTGGCATGCTGTTGGCACTGGCAGCAATACCTTGTGGGGACCTGGGTTCGGGGAGGATGAGGTTACCCGGCACAAGGGGACCTAGGTTTGGCTACCCTGCACAGGGGCAGCCAAGTAATTCCAAACACAGGAAGCAATAACTGTAATGTCCAGAACCAGGAATGGGATTTTACAGTGTGGCTTTTATTCACTACTAGCTGAACACAACAAAGCATAGATGGACCCCCATGGGGCTACATTTACTGGTAACGCAGATTAGAGACTAACAAGGTGGTCCACTGGAAGAATGAACCAATTCTACTGTTTTCAGACTCTGGACCCACCAGGCACGCAGCTCGGACTTGCACACGCTTTGGGTACACAGCCCGACTGGCCCAGCTCCCCTGCCGGCCACTTGAATGGCGGTCCATTGGAAGAATGAACCCACTTTCTTGTTGTGGCTCCCCACACCACTTAGAGTCTGCGACTCCTAGAGAGATTTTCTTCTTACTTCTTCTGACTCCCATCTCATAAAGAGAATTTTCCTTACACTTGCTGTGGCTCTCCACACCACTTAGTCTGCGACTCCTAGAGAGATTTTTCCATTTGCGACCCACGTCTGGGTACTTCCCTCATCACTGGCCAAGCGCATGAGGCAAGTAGCAATCACAGCAGAAATCCGTGAGGTGGACCTGGTTATTAAAGATGGGGTGTTCCCACCTCCAGCTCCCACAGCCCATACCCGGCCATTTCTCTGGAAAAACTGAACACTTCTGAATGTAGATTAAACGGTGGATGAACTGTCGCACCCCCTCTACAATATTACTTGAATTCACACAGCACTCTAGCTTTTGACACTACTCTATTTGTTTGTCCTAGTCCTATAGGCCTCCCAAATAGTAGTTCAATTCCTAGATATTCTTCACATATCCCAGGCTGAAGAAACACATTTTATGCCCTCTCATATTAGAGCAAACACTCAGCCTTTTGTTGCAGGTGCCCCACAGGCGAAGTACAACTCTTCTAAACTTTCCAAACTCAGAGTGAAACTGAAATAGGCAGCTTTCTTTCTTCTGCAGAAATTAGGGGATTGCCCCTGGAATCTACATGGGGATCTTTACCCCCGGAGGGAGGGGGCACTGAGACCCGAACAGCGGTCTCCACCACTTGAAGGCAAAACTGGAACTGCTCCTTCCTCTTAAAAAACAAACTGCAGACTGACCACTTTGAAAACTCCCAACCTTCTATCTAACTCCCTCTGCTGCAGATTCCAATGTGGCTTATGCAGCTGCGACAGTTCTATTGGTGATGTCATCTCTCAGTCTCAGCTGAGACTGAGAACAGAGTGAGACGGTGTGAAACCTATTTAACTGGGGTTTCACAAGCTGCCTTCCCTGCCTACCACTAGGTCTTACTGGGATTCTAGTAACCCCGGGTAACAAGGGGTCACACTAGCCCTTGACCAGGAAAATGACTGTCCCCAGTCATTATGCACCCAGCCCAGGGCCATCCCACCCCATGTGCTACCCATGGAGGGGTGATCAGGCCCCCTCCTACCATGTGCAAGCACAGGCAGGCAACACTAAGGGCCTAGAGGCCTGTAGCTGACATATCAGCCTCTACACTATCCACTTACAATGGACACCCAGTGGCTCTGGTTGAACCATCCAGAGCATAGCCCTGATAGATCAGCACTGCGGTCCCTACTGCAGGTCAGGGCCACAGCCTGTCCATCCCCCCTAATCCTCTAGGGAAAACCTATCTGCCTCTAACATAATATTCCAAAACAAAAAAAAAACAACCCGGGGACCTCCCTGACCTTGGGCAACCTGCAACCACACACATTAAAATACCCATTACTGCCTCCTTACCCCCACAACCACACCTGTGGAAGGAAAAGGGTTAATACAGCAATAACCATAACAATAACACCACAGTACTTTAAATTTCTACACAATAAAGCACTGACGAAGAACTCCGATGAGCCCCTCCTCCTCTTCTTGTCTTCTCTTCTGTCTTCCCAGGAACACCTGTAAGAAAAAGAAAGACAAAACACACTCCTAATCTGCATACACAGTCTACCTAAAACCCCTACCATCAAAACACTGAAAAATCCCAAAAGGTTTTTTTAGAAAAAAGGTAGAAAACAGTATTTACATTAGAATACAATAATGACATTATTTACAATACACATTTGGGGGGATGGAGTGCCCTAAAAGTCCCAACTAATGACCACAAGGCCCGAAGGCTAGTCCAATAAAGAGACTCTCCTGGGCCGGAGCCCGGTGAAGCACAGTTCTAACAGGCCAGAGTCCCGAAGGGGAGAGTCTTTACGGACAGTTCACACATTTTTGAAGTCTGTAGTGTAGGGTGTGTACTGCAATGTCATAAAGATAGAAAAGTTCGGACTTACCAGCCACTTGTAGTACAAGACTAGGCACTGACCTGCACCGCAGCCGAAGACTCTCCCTGGCAGCATTTCTTCTGACACAGCTGGGCGGACATCTTCCGGGAACCACAGGAGGGCACATCTGGAAACAGCTGGACTGATGTCATCTCTGGAGACGGAACCTTAGAACAGGAACGAAAAGAAAACAGCTGGTCCAACGTCTTCTGGTTACCAGGCGATGAACAGGAAACAGCTGAGCTGGTGTCCTCTCTGGATCTGAAGTCATCTGGTGGGCCAGTTGATGGTTTGCTGAAAAGGACAGCACACTGTAGACTGATGAATGTGGGGCACCTGAGTCCTGGTTATTCATATTGGCGGATCAATAAAGGCATTTCACAGTCTGATGTGGCAGTATTGACTACCACTGCTCGGCTCTCCATTTTGTAGGCACGGGCTTAATTGCTGGGAGGTCCTTTGCACTGAGGCCAATAGTACCGGGGGTCAGGGGTTTGAATTATTACCCTGTCTGGGCGCACATAAATTCACACAGTGGGACATTTCACGTCCCTCTCCGTCCACCACTCTCACTCTGTCCATAAACAGTGTCCTACCTCTCTTCCACTGGGGTATACTTTTCGTGGAACAGTCTATTCTTTACATGCTGGTTGGCCCCAGGATGCACACTTTTCATTGCTTCGTCCCAGATCCAGGATTTCCTGCAGTTCTCAATCTCCTCCCAGACTTTCCGAGGAAAGGTCATGCCATAGATTTCATTTGCCTTTCTACGAACCAGTCTCTCCTCTTTACTTACTTTGGTCAATCTGAGACTGCTGGCCTGGCTTGGGGGTGGCCAGTCCTGGTTCTGCCTGCTTCGCATCCTCAAGGAAATTAGAAACGGATCCCTGACTTCTTCCTCCTGTAAAGCCAGGGCAGTGGCATCACCCACCTTCTTCAATACATTCCTCCAAGGCAAGATCTTGAGGCTGTGTACCCGTTCCTTTCTCACAAGGCCACATAGGTTCCCCCTCATCTTCCTCTTCACTGAGGATCTGAGCCCAGGAGTGAGCAGTCATTCTCACCCCCGAGACTATCCATTCATCACTAGGCGCGGAGGTCGACACCTCCCATTCAAAGGCCTCCCGCATCTCATCTTCACCTAAGAGACTCTGGCTAGGCCCCCCCCCACCCAGGGGTCTATTGATGCTTTATCCGAACTTTCTTTCTGAGATCCAGCATCCAAAACTTCAACTTCTGATTCTGTCTCTAACTCTGCACCCTCTAGCTTTGTGCCACACTCCCCCGAGGGACCTTCCTCCACAGGCTACGCCTGGTGCTGTGTGCTGCCAACTGCAGATTCCTGAATTTTTGTCCATGTGGGGGCCAAACAAATTGGAGAGTGCTTTATACAAGCCATATTTTGTAGGCATCCAGCACAGTGAGGAATCATGAAGGCATCCCTTCCAGCACTCAAGCATATTTGGCATACATGCACTGGATAATTAGAATTGCCACATCGGGAGGCAGTTGCCCTCCATAGCACCACTTTTCAATATCTCTCAGTCTATTTACTGCTGCTGTTACTGCAACCCGGGCATGATCCGGGTAACGAGCTGGTCCTGAGGCCATAACTGCAGAAAAATAAACAAAAGTTCACTATAACTGAAAGTCCCACTTTACTGAACACACTCTGTAGTTTTAAAATGGCTCCTCTGCTGCTGTGTTCACTTTACTACCCCACCCTGTAATGGCGGCGGCAGCACTCCTGTGCATCAACATTTAGAATCTGGGTCAAGCTACTGAAAACTTTTACTCAAACTGCACAACTTGCTCTGATCTGGCTTCACACACTTTATGGGATTTTCCTTGGACTTTTTACATGCTGGTAACATTCATTTTATTTACAGTCCTTAAAAAGCTTCAGGTTTTAGCACAGGATTGCCTGCTTTTACTAGTGTTGCATTTTGCTACAACCCACAGTCTCTCTCTGGCTGCAAACTTTAAACTGAGGCTAATTTCCACTTCCATGCACACATTCAATGACTTAACAGACTTGCACTTGCTGGCAGGACTTCACACAGTCGTTACTTGCAAAGCGACTACACTGCTGCACACACATTTTATATGGCATAACTGAAAATCACTGTTTGAGCAGTTTCATGAAGGTTTACTCACTGTTATCAGTAGCAATTTGCTGCGATGGGGTAAAACGGCCTGCAGCCAGTTTTTTAAGGCCTCAGTATACAAACAGGCGGGCAGTCCTAGCGATCGTCGTTTTAACCACCAGACTTTTAATTTCCATGATCAGTTTGCGGATTGAGCCCGATTTTAAACTCAAAAGTCTATTTTTTAACCGTTCACAGCGCTTTGAATACTCCGCGACGCTCCTCCACTGCCAGTGCACACACTCGACTCTCACTCTCTCTCGAATGCTGGGGCAGTCTCAGTAGAGCTGGCTGAGGGGTGGGACTGATTGCAGCCTGACCAACCACATGACGCCATGCAAATGAGCCGCTTCTTCCTCGCGAGGGCTCCTCTCCTCACGGCGATCGTCAAGCAGGCAAATTTAAACTGCAGAATACAACTTTTTGTCTTTTCCAACTGACTCCACGGCGGGAGCCCATTTAAGCCATACAACATAGCCATTAACTCTGCAGCCTCTCAATTCACACAGAAAGCATTTCCAACATCCAGGGCATAATTTCTCTGTTGCTACCCCTAGTCTTCCACACTTTCCTTCACAAGAATTCATTTTAAAAGCATTTCAAACGTCCAGGGCACAATTTCTCTGTTGCTACCCCTAGTCTTCCACAATTTTCTTCACAAGAATTCATTTTAAAAGCATTTAAATGTCCAGGGCACAATTTCTCTGTTGCTACCCCTAGTCTTCCACACTTTTATTTACCACAGTTCATTTTTAAAGCAAGCAAAAACGCTGTAAACATTTTTGATGATGCAGGACAAGGGCACACTCTTTGGCTTTACAGCTCCTTGGTAAACAGTTGACATTTTTAAACAGCAGCACAAGATTCACAGCACACAGCAACACACTAGGGAAATTGCTTCAGCATTATGGGCTACCCACTGCCAGATAGCCAAAACGCTAGCCTCCTTGCCCAAGCACCTTCCTTCCCGAACAAATCCAAAGCAGTGGCTTTTATTCACTACTAGCTGAACACAGCAAAGCATAGATGGACCCCCATGGGGCTACATTTACTGGTAATGCAGATTAGAGACTAACAAGGCGGTCCACTGGAAGAATGAACCAATTCTACTGTTTTCAGACTCTGGACCCGCCAGGCACGCAGCCCGGACTTGCATGCGCTTTGGGTACACAGCCCGACTGGCCCAGCTCCCCTGCAGGCCACTTGAATGACGGTCCATTGGAAGAATGAACCCACTTTCTTGTTGTGGCTCCCCACACCACTTAAAATCCTGCGTCCTAGAGAGATTTCCTTCTTACTTCTTCGACTCCCATCTCATAAAGAAATTTTCCTTACACTTGTTGTGGCTCCCCACACCACTTAGAGTCTGCGACTCCTAGAGAGATTTTCCCATTTGCGACCCACGTCTGGGTACTTCCCTCATCACTGGCCAAGCGCATGAGGCAAGTAGCAATCACAGCAGAAATCTGTAGAGGTGGACCTGGTTACTAAAGATGGGGGGTGTTCCCACCTCCAGCTCCCACAGCCCATACCCGGCCATTTCTCTGGAAAAACTGAACACTTATGAATGTGGATGAACTGTCACACCCCCTCTACAATATTACTTGAATTCACACAGCACTCTAGCTTTTGACACTACTCGATTTGTTTGTCCTAGTCCTATAGGCCTCCCAAATAGTAGTTCAATTCCTAGATATTCTTCACATATCCCAGGCTGAAGAAACACATTTTTTGCCCTCTCATATTAGAGCAAACACTCACCCTGTTGTTGCAGGTGCCCCACAGGCAAAGTACAACTCTTCTAAACTCAGAGTGAAACTGAAATAGGCAGCTTTCTTTCTTCTGCAGAAATTAGGGGATTGCCCCTGGAATCTACATGGGGATCTTTACTCCCCGGAGGGAGGGGGCACTGCCTTATGACTGTCCCATGCATGCTTGAATTCCACCACTGTTTTTGACTCCACAACCTCCTCCGGAAGGCCGTTCCATGCATCCACAACCCTCTGTGTGAAAAAATACTTCCTTAAATTACCTCTGAGCGCCCCCATCTTCAAATTGTGCCCCTTGTTCTTGCACACCTCTTTTTTTGAAAGATGCTACCCTCTTGGACTTTGTTGATTCCCTTGAGGTACTTGAAAGTTTCTATCATGTCCCCCTCTCCCTCCTTTCCTCGAGGCTATACATATTAAGCTCTTTAAGTCTCTCTTCATATGTCTTCCGGTGCAGACCCTGCACCATTTAATTGCCCTCCTCTGGACAGCTTCCATCCTGTGTATGTCTTTGTGGAGATTGGGTCTCCAGAACTGCACACAGTACTCAGATGGGGTCTCACCAACTGTCTGTACAGAGGATAATAACTTCCTGTTTTCTACTGGTGATGCCTCTCCCTATGCATCCCAGTATCCTCCAACCCTCCTTGCTGCCCTCTCACATTGCTTGCCCACCTTTAGGTCATCTGATATGACTACCCCAGGTCCCTTTCCATTTTTGTTGTTGTTAGTATTTCACCCCCCATTGTGTACTCTTCCCCTGGGTTTTTGTTTCCCAGGTGCATTACCTTGCACTTCTTAGCATTGAATCTAAGCTGCCATACCTCTGACCATTCCTCTAACCTTGCCAAGTCCCTTCTCATCCTTTCCACCCCACCTTGTGCATCAACTCTGTTGCAGATCTTTGTGTCATCTGCAAAGAGACATACTTTTCCTTCCAGTCCCTCTGCAGTGTAAACACAAAGACATTGAAGAGGACCTGTCTAATACTGAACCCTCGGTACCCACTAGTAACCCCCCTTTCTTCAGAGTGGACTCCATTTACTATTACTCTCTGTGTCCTATTCTCCAGCCAATTCTTTACCAGGCTGTCATCTTGGGACCCACTCTCAGGCTGGCTAACTTGTATATTAATCTTTTTGTGGGACTGTGTCAAATGCCTTGCTAAAGTCTAGGTAGGCCATGTCACAGCCCCTCCCTGATCTACTACTTTGGTCACCCAGTCAAGAAATCTATCAGATTTGTCTGGCATGACCTTCCGCTGAATCCGTGCTGCCTTGGGTCCTGTGCCCCTCTGGCCTCTAGATACTCGACAGTTCTTTCCTTCAGAAGTGATTCCATCATTTTCCTACCACTGAGGTTAAACTAACAGGCCTGTAGTTTCCTGCTTCTGTCTTGCTCCCACTTTTGTGAAGGGAATCACATCTGCCCTCCTCCAGTCCGGGGCCACCCATCCTCCCATGATTTGTTAAAGAGGGTAGTCAGTGGTGTCACTAGTTCTACCCTTAGTTCTTTTAGAATTCTGGGATGAATCCCATCAGGCCCCATTGCTTTGTCCACCTTCAGTTTTAAGAGTTCTTTCAGAACCCTTTCTTCTGTAAATGGGCTGGTATCAACTTCTGTATCCAGAGTGTTTCTACTGTATGTTTTAGATACCTCCCCCTCTTCCTTTGTAAATACTGAGCAAAAATATTTGTTTAGTATCCCTGCCTTTTCACAGTCACCCTCTGCCCACCCTCCCTCCCTTTATTAAGCCTCCTCCCTCCCTTGGTCTTCCTTCGCTCCCTGATGTACCTATAAAAGGTTTTATCCCCCTTCTTAACTGAGTTGGCTATCTTTTCCTCGGTTTGGGCCTTTGCTGTTCTGACTGCCTTCCCAGCTTCCATTTGCTTTAACTGATACAGTTCTCTGTCCTGCTCCTTCTGTGATTCCTTGTACTTCCTGAATGCTTTCTTTTTCTCTTGAACCTTCACTGCCACTTCCTTTGAGAACCATAGTGGTTTCTTACATCATTTTGTTTTGTTTATTTGCTTCACACAAAGGCTTGTTACCTCTGTGTTGGCAGTTTTTATTATTCCTCATTGTTCTTCCACCTCTCCTTCCTGCCCATTTGCTAGTGCATTCCTTAGGCACTCACCCATTTTGGCAAAGTCAGCCCTCCTAAAGTCCAGTACTTTTGCCTTTGTATGGCTTGACTCTATTGCTGTGTTTATTGTGAACTATACTGTTCGATGGTCGCTAGTTCCCAGATGGCTACCCACTTCTACATCTGTGATCCTCTCTTCATCTCCATTTGGGAGAACCAGGTCTAAGATTGCTCCCTCTCGAGTGGGCTCAATACTAGTTGTCGTAGGGCATGCCCCCTGTAGGGGCATCTAGAATAACCCCACTCTTGAGTGGCTGCAACTACACTCCAGTTAACATCTGGCATATTCAGATCACCCATCAGCAATATCTCCTTTCTCCCATTCTAAGTATACTTTCTATCATCCCGAGAGGGGTCTGTATCTAACCCTGTGCGGATTGTGGTGCCATTGCGGTCTCCAAATTTACCTACAGTGCTTCTTCTC
Organism: Neoceratodus forsteri; assembly: GCA_016271365.2. Lineage (NCBI taxonomy): Eukaryota > Metazoa > Chordata > Ceratodontiformes > Ceratodontidae > Neoceratodus > Neoceratodus forsteri. The sequence goes on from CM057451.1 coordinate 769,428,617, forward strand.
CTCCCTGTTTTCCCTTTTGTTCTGTTGCTTTGATTCCTTCCCTTATGTAAAGAGCTACTCCTCCTCCTCTTTTACCCTCCCTGTCCCTCCTGTAGATAGTGTATCCTGGTATGTTTACATCCCAGTCATGGTTTTGTGTGTACCATGTTTCTGTGACTGCCACGATATCCAGATGTTCCTCCTCCATCAAGGCAACTAATTCAGGAAGCTCGTTACACAGACTACAGGCATTGGTACTCATTGCTCTCCATTTTTTGATGGCTTTACCTTCTTTTGCAGCATCCCCCACTGACCTTTCTACTTCTGTCTTTTTCTCATTTAGTACCCTGTTTTGTAGGGAGAGGCTGGGATTTTCCTGCTGCTTATCAGTGCCTCCCCCCTTGACTAGTTTAAAAGCTTGCCAATGAAGCATTTAAACTGATTGCTCAAAAGACTTGTTCCTTTCCTGGACAGATGCAGACCATCCTGCCAGTATAGGCTGGTGTCCCCCAGGTGGAACCCCAGTCCCCAATGAAGCCAAACCCCTGTGCTCCACACCATTTTTTCAGCCATTCATTAAACTGTATGGTGCAAAGTACCCTCGCCTCACTCATGCCATTGACGGGCAGCACCTCAGAGAAGGATACTGTGTGTGCTACTTGTCTTAGGCCCCTCCCCAATTCTACAAAGTCCTTCTGCACTGCTCTGATCTCATGATGAGCCAAGTCATTTGTCCCTAGGTGGACAATGACGTCCAGCTCAGACTCCTGTGCAGCTGTTCTCATGATCCTGAGGATGCGCTTCCTGTCCCTCCAAGCCATGGCACCAGGCAGGCACCTTACTTCAGTTTTCCCTGCTCCCCCCAATTCTAGCCCCCTAATAATTGGAGTCCCCACCAGGAGCTGCTTCCTTTCCTTGTGGTGTCCTCTGCCTCCTTCCTGTGGGCCTCCCTTGTGACAGTTGTCCTCAGCCTCCTTAGTCTCATCTGCGGGTGCATCCATAGGGGAGCTATGCTCCCCCAGAATGGTGTATGGATTGTGGAGTGGAACAACTGACTGGGTGTGCCTCTGTTCCACCATCCTCACCCTCCCTGAGCCCACTGTGGTCTTACTGCTGTGCTTTCTTCGCAACCTCTGAGGTAGTGGTGGTGGCTCTGGTGCACCCTGGATGGGGGAGGTTCCCTTCCTACCATCCATTGTGGCCTGGGGGAAGGTTCCCTTAATACTGTCCAGTGTGGTCTGAAGATGGGCAGCTTCCTCCCTCAGGGCAGAGAGTTGTCTGCAAATAGGGCAGCATCTCAGCTTCCAGAAAGACTCCCTGAAGACTGCTGCCCCACAGCCATTACATTGCACTACTCCCCACATGTTTATCTACTTTTTTTTTGTGTGTGTGATTGGTTTGTTATATAGAAATATATATATTATACAATGTGTATGCTTACATTGTCAGTGCAGTGTGCTAGAGAGGATATTACAGTGATATGCACCTTGCACTCTTGAGAAATATGTCAGAACCCCAGGTACAAAGGAACTATTTCCAGGGGTGGGTGGGGTGAGGGTGGGAAGGGGTTGGGCCTAGACTGTGCCCTCACAAAACAATCAACTAAAAGCTCTGACCCACCGCTGTGATGATTGCCTTCCTGTCAGCAAGATGCCCTACACAACAATTTGACAGAGAAAATACCCTGCTAATCAAACAGAGAAAAATCCAGACATCCAAGTCAGACTCTGGTAAACCTCCTCAGCCCCAAAACAGCCTGGTGGTTTGTGCTCTGAAAGCAGTCTGCCCCAAAATAAGTCAGCTGTGCTTTAAACTCTTCCTGCACTGAAAATCTTAAGAATTGTTACAAACGTAAAGCTAGATCCACCTCCCTCTGTTGCTTGAAAGACTGTCTTTTCCTGATAATTCTAAGTTCCTTATTTCACCTTTCAGTTAGAAGTAGCCTCCATCTGCAGAATATCTGCTACAAACCAAAGACAATTGTAAGGTTCACCTCCCTCTGTTGTGAGCACAAAGTGCAATATAGAATTTCTCACACAGCTCACAGCTGAATAAAGAAGTAGTGTCCTTCCAGGTCAAGAAGATCTGCTTTGTGTCTCTAAATATTGCAGCCACCAGTAACTTATAGCAATCTGATCTAGTCTGGATATCTCCAGCCAGGGCAATTTGTTCACAATGGTTGTGATGCAACCTTTCCTATTCCAATACAACACTTTGTGGTCTGAAAACAATGAGGCGAACAATTTCCTGCGCCTGAGGCTGTCTGTGTTTCAATTCACACTGCAGGTTTTGCTATGACAACTCCTTAACCACAGTAACTTATTTAAAAATAGTTTAACTATCACAAACTCCTACACACCAGTAAATTATTTAAAAATAGTTTCTGTCCCAAAATCCTAGTAGTCAATCCAGCTACCCCCAAGGGACAATCAAAATGCAGTATTCAAACACTTGTGAAGTTACTTCTAAGATAAGCAGAGTTTGCAAGCTCCTTTTTCAACTCCTCAGCCACCTGTAAATTTAAAAATAGTTTAACTGTCAGAAAATCCTAGTAGACAATCTAGCTACCTCCAAGGGTCTACCCAAATGCAGTACTTAAATCCTTCTGAAGTTACTCACAAGATAAACAGAGTTTGCAAGCCCCTTCTTGGTTAAACACTAAATAAATATGTAAATAAAAAGCAATTACCAAGGGTAGTTAGTTTCACCTCCCACAGAATTGAGCAAAAGTGCACGTTGTTGCAGATATCAAGTGCAATGTAGAATTTCTCACACAGCTCACAGCTGAATAAAGAAGTAGTGTCCTTCCAGGTCAAGAAGATGTGCTTTGTGTCATGGATGTAGTTGGCAAATGGCCCTTAAATTACTGGAACAGCCATGGGATAGGGGTGGACTGAGTCTTCCTAGTTTTCAAGATCATTACTTGGTAGGCAGGTTACTTCCCCTGGTTACCAGAGTCAAACGGCAGGAGGACTCCTGGTGGTATGACCTGGAGAATCATGCATCATTGCCTACCCCCATACACCCTACCATTTATCCGGTTCATGTCTAGCAGATGGGCTGAGATTACAAATCCATGGACCAAATAAATGCTGAGGGCACTGTGGCATGTCCAGTGCCTCACAGAGACCCCAGATTCCCCAGGCCCTCTCACTACAATTATTTGAGATCCTTAATTCCCCCCTCCAAGACTTGATCAGTGCTTTAGGAGATGGAACTGTGCTTCACTCACTCATTACAAACAGTTGACCCAAGGGATAAACTTTGTCACCTTCAAGACCCTTAAATGTACCCTTCAACTTCCTAACACAACTTTTTTTGTTACCTACAGGTGAGGCATTACCTTCTCACAACAGTCAGCTTAACTAACATTATGCATACGTTAACGCCTCTGGTGTACTTTCTATATTGGGCAGCCCTCCTGTGGGTCAAGGGGAGATAGATCTCACAATTATACTAGCTACTGCTAACATCCTGTATTAACCTCTCTAGCAGTCTCAAGGCACAGTGGGAGGGGTAGCTGGGGGAGCTGCTTTCGGAACAGGATTGGGAGGCTCTCTTGGAAAGGGTGACAGGTGTCGGCCTCGCTATCCTGGAGGGAATTCCAGTGGAAGCTGGGGGCATGCTTCTTTCACATTCCTACAATTGTACAGCATTTTGGGGCTCATTTCAGCCCATTATGTTGGAGAGCCTGTGGCCTGCCTGGCATGCATCATGTACATATTTAGTGGTCCTTCCCAAAGATTTCAGACTTTTGGTGCCAATCAGACTAGCAGTTAGGAACTAACTGTCTCTGGCTACATTCTGTTTAGGAAAGATGGGGAGTATGCCAAAGGAGGAAGGATGACAATATATATATATATATATATATATATATATATAAAGTCACACATGCCCCACAATGCAAAGCATCATGGGCTGCATATGCAAATCACCACAGAATGTTATGCTGGTCCAACTTTAAGCAATTGCATGGTGAAAGGAGCCTCTCACACAGTTTGCAAAGGGTGAACAGAAGACATAGACACGTGTTTGTCCCTACCAGGACTCATCAGTATGCCTTCGTCCTGTTTAACACCCCAGTGGACTGGACCAGCTACCCCTAAGGCAGTGTGCCTGGGATATATTGTGGTGAACCCATTAAAATAAAAACCATTTAAAGACAAAGAACCTCTGTGCGTAAACACTGAGGCAAGGGTTACCCAAAGGGCATTTGGCTGGGAAGCCAAGTTTCAAGAAAATACAAAGTCACACATGCCCCCACAATGCAAAGCATCATGGGCTGCATATGCAAATCACCACAGAATGTTATGCTGGTCCAACTTTAAGCAGAATTGCATGGTGCCGAAGGCCCTCTCACACAGTTTACAAAGGGTGCTAACAGAAGACAGACACGTGTTTGTCCTACCAGGACTCATCAGTATGCCTCGTCTGTTTAACACCCCAGTGGACTGGACCAGCTACCCCTAAGGCAGTGTGCCTGGGATATATTGTGGTGAACCCATTAAAATAAAAACCTTTTAAAGACAAAAGAACCTCTATGCGTAAACACTGAGGCAAGGGTTACCCAAAGGGCATTTGGCTGGGAAGCCAAGTTTCAAGAAAATACAAAGTCACACATGCCCCCAACAATGCAAAAGCATCATGGGCTGCATATGCAAATCACCATAGAATGTTATGCTGGTCCAACTTTAAGCAGAATTGCATGGTGCCGAAAAGGCCTCTCACACAGTTTGCAAAGGGTGCTAACAGAAGACATAGACACGTGTTTACGTCCTACCAGGACTCATCAGTATGCCTCGTCTGTTTAACACCCCAGTGGACTGGACCAGCTACCCCTAAGGCAGTGTGCCTGGGATATATTGTGGTGAACCCATTAAAATAAAAACCATTTAAAAGACAAAGAACCTCTGTGCATTAAACACTGAGGCAAGGGTTACCCCAAAGGGCATTTGGCTGGGAAGCCAAGTTTCAAGAAAATACAAAGTCACACATGCCCCCACAATGCAAAGCATCATGGGCTGCATATGCAAATCACCACAGAATGTTATGCTGGTCCAACTTTAAGCAGAATTGCATGGTGCCGAAAGGCCTCTCACATATATATAATATAAAGATATGAGTGTTGGAGCAAAAAACTAAGTGCTGTGTCATTGTGTGGTCTGAAAACCAAACACAATGGTAGTATTAAATGTACGCTGAAAATAGAAAATGGAGTTAGAATCGATGTTTCGGCCATAGGTCTTCAGGAGTTATCTAAAACAGGCTTTGTTTTTATTTTCTGTTTTAGATAATTCCTGAAGAAGATTTATGGTCGAAACTTTGATTCTAACTCTGTTTTCAGCATACATTTAATATTACCATGAGTGTTACAGGACAAGTCAGTCACAGGGGGTTAAGAACTGGAGCTGCTGTGGCTCCAGGTTGCGGAATGCAATGGGAGGAAATATGCAATCAAGGTAATCTGTGGACTACTAGATTGGGAGGTAGACTAGGATGATGCATTGTGGAGGAAAATTATGACAGCAGCTAGCCAGCCAAGAGCAGTGATCATAGGGGACTTTAACCTCCCTAACATACAGTGGGAAACTAATGCAGTAATCAACTCAAAAGTGAGAGGTTTGTAGAAATGGTGCAGGGACTTCCTCACATGGTGGGTGCACAGTTCCACCTGAGTTGAAGCAGTAATTGATCTAGTATTATCGATGAAGACCCAGTAGGTCAGAATGACCATTGCACCATCAAATTTAAAAAGTGCTGGGGACAGAGCAGAAAATTTAGTACCCTGGGTCCTGACATACGGAAGGTACATTGCAATGAAATGAGAACAGTAATAGATAATTGTGACACGGCAGAATAGGACCCTGTCCCATTTGTTATGGAGAAAGTGTTTAAATGCAAGGCTCTTTCCTTTTCTGTCTCTTCTCTGTCTGATTGCACAACTAGATTTTCCTGTGAGACTTTGGACTTGATCAACCCGACAATCTCACAATTCTTCGTCTCTCGCTATCTCACAGTCCTTCCCTTGCTGTCTTGTCTTTTTTCCTCCCTTGCATATCTGCTAATATAAAAATATGTGCAAATCATTGTATGGAAATGTAACTGATGTTGAGATCTCTTTTGTTTAGAAAATATATAGTGTTACTATTGAAATGTATATATTTATAATTTGAGATAAGTGCAAAAAGCTGTTGGAAACTAGAGGTTACTTTAGTGCAAATCTTTGAGCTTTTTGCCAGAGTTGTGCAAAAGGGGCCTCAGCAAGCACACTCTGTTCTAGCAGCTCCTGCCTGATATTTACAAAAACAGGATGCTTGCTAAGAATGGGGGTTGAAAGGACTCATAAAGGAGCTGAACTGCAACTACTGAAGAAGAAGAAGAAGAAGAAAAAGGGACACAGAGACTGAAGTAAAACTACTATATTTCTCCTCTGTACATATTCTGAACAAGTTTATTTTTTTTATGTTACTGCTACTGTAAATAAATATTTTTGGTGAATTCTACAACTGCTCCTGGTTTTCCCTGTGCTTCCTGACGTGTGCCTCAATGACAACAATTAGCTGTAGGACCTACACACAGTAGAAGGGTAGAGAATAAGCGGTCAGAAACTAAAAATGCAGTATTGTAGGCCACCCTGTCTTGTGTAAGATATGTACAAAAGAAAAAAAAAAAAAGAGCCATTCTCGAGGCATCTTAGTCATGACTGAGACTGGTTACTGGGAGAAACCGGTACTAAAGACCAGTCTGGTTTTCAAGGGTCAGTGAGGTAGTAAGGGCCAAAAAAATGGGCTTCATCAGTCAGATACAAAGAGAGTCGGGCACAAGGAATGGAACAAATACTAAATAAATATGAGGGTACACCAAGAAGGCAGTCTGGGAAGCAAAAGCAGTCACAGAGCTGCATATTGCAGAGGAGATCAAAGGAGAGGAAAAACAGTTTTTCAGATGCATTAGGGAAAAAAGACTAGCAGGGGAATTCTAAAACTGTCGGGGGGGGGGGCAAGGTAATAGAAGATGAGTAGAAGGTAGCTGCTCTTTAACAACTATGAATAGAGTTTGGAGCCGCACCTGGAATACTGCGGTGCCGTGCTATTAAAGTCAGAAGCCATTTACTTAATGTGGGTAGCTGGCACCTGCATTCTGCATCGACTCTTCTCTGAAATTCACACACTGCTGTTAGAAGCTATAAAGAAACTTAGCATATCTTAGTTGTCCACCACTTATGGTTTTTTTTATTATTCGTGCTTGAAAAGATAGATAGATATTTTATTTTTATAGCGCCCATTTCCAAAGGACTTGGAGCACTTTACACAATTAAAAACACAATATAATAAACAAAAAACACAGAAACCTACAATCCAGATGTAGCGACAGCTGTATAAAAATTATCTAGCCATAATTCAGTAGTTGAAACCCATTAAATACCTGGTTAAACAAAAATGTTTTTAAACTCTTTTTGAAGGATTCCACCGAGGGTGCCTCTCGAAGTTGTTGAAGAAGAGAGTTCTATTGGGTGGGTGCTGCCACTGAAAATGCTCGACCACCCGAATGACGCAACCTCACCTAGGAACACTAAGGAGGCAGCTGTCGGAGGAACATTGAGTCCGGGTCAGGCGGTGAGGCATGGGGAGATCTTGCAGATAAACTGGTCCCCTACAGTGTAGGGCCTTATAGGTCAGTAAACCGACCTTGAAGATAATCCTCCACTTGACTGGCAGCTAGTGCAGTTCACGGAGGACAGGCCTAATATAATCATACCTTCATACGCCTGCCAGTAATCGAGCCACCACATTCTGCACAAGCTGTAGCTGGCAGAAGTTAACTCCAGAGAGCCCTAGGTACAAGGCATTACAGTAATCCAGCCTGGACGTGACAAAAGCATGTACCGGCGATGCCAGGTCCTCAGGTGGTAGCAGGTGCTGGATCCGGGCGATGTTCCTCAGATGACAGAATCCACTCTTAATGATGGCAGACACCTGAACATCAAATGTCAAGCCATCATCAAGGATCACGTCCAGATCCTTTACTTGCTCAGATGGGACTAATGGTACCCCCAGTACCAGACCGGGGGGGGATCCCAGTGAGTCCCTGCCCCACCATGATGACCCGGATCCACCACCAATACCTCAGTCTTGTTAGGGTTGCATCTTAACCAGTTATGAGACATCCAAGTCTGGATTTCAGTCAGGCAGCTGTTAAGCACGGCATCTGCCATCTGGCTACCCAGTGCGCAGGACAGATACAGCTGGGTATCATCAGCATATAGCAACGAAAGCCCAGTCCGTACCACCTGATAATGTCCCCCAGTGGCAGCATATAGACTGTAAACAACAAGGGTGACCCCAACCCTGCAGAACTCCACAGGTCAGAGGCTTCGGGTTAGATGAGGCTAACCCCATCACCACCCTCTGCACCCTGCCTTTCAAGTATGACCTGAACCATTGGATGATTGTACCGAACAGGTCACACCAGAACCGCAGCTGGTCAAGTTACACCTCGTGGTCCACAGTATCAGATGCCGCCATGAGATACAGGAGGATCAAGATGGTCTGTTCTCTCCTGTCTCTCGCAACCAGGAGATCATTCGGCATCTTCACCAGGGCAGTCTCCATACTATGCCCGGCTGTGAACCCAGACTGGAAAACCTCATAGGTGGAGGTAGAGGTAAGATGCCTCTTAAGCTGAATGGCCACCACCTTTTCTGTAACCTTCCCTAAAACCGGGAGGTTTGACACCGGTCTGTAGTTGCCGAGGCAGTCCGGGTCCAGTGAGGGTTTCTTTAATAAGGGTCTAACCAGGGCCTCTTTAAAAGCTGATGGAAAGACCCAACTCCTCAAGGAACTCTGGACAATTTCAGCCACCACAGAACCAGTCAGGTCCAAACAACCGACCAAATGTCGGGTTGGACCTGGGTCAAGATCACAATGTGTTGGCTGCAGCTTCGAGATAACATTAGAAAGAAACCAACAACATGGAGCATATCTCAAACAACCAGCAACTCATTTTCCTGGTTTACTCCCCTCTCATACGATGTTACCAGCATGTCACAACTAAGATATGCTTGTTTTTTTTTTTGTAGCTTCTGACAGCAGTGTGTGAATTTCAGAGAAGTGTCAATGTAGAATGCAGGTGCCCGCTACCCATATTAAGTGAATAGCTTCTTAACAACGACGTCTTTAGCCAGTCCGGTGGTGCTGAGGGTTGAGGCGTGGACGCCACACCTCGCGCTATGCTGGTGACCCAGGTTTGGGAGTGAACTCTGGGCACTAGGGATCGGCAGGGAGGGTTGAGGATGAGTGCCCTTGTGGTGTTCTCCTTGGGGAAGCAGGGTGAGGGGCATTGGCTCAGCTGCCCCGGTGGAGACGGGGCACTGCATCAACCAGGCGGACACGTACAAGCGTGGGCCAACGCTGGCAGGGTTTCCGTGTGCCAGAGTGGTGGGGGTGGGCCACGCACGGGGAGAGCGAGAACAAGGAAAACATCGGCTTGTGGGACAGGCGACGGCACCTGTCCCCCATGGCCACTACTGGGCTCACTCCAACTGGCCTTCCAGGTCCTCCACCCGGGCCCTTAACCTGCAACCAGAGTCTGACGTGGAAGAGTTCCCAAGAAGAGGGGTGACCCACCCCGGGCGGGTTAAACTGGGGGTGCTGGCTGCAGGGAGGGGGTGGAGAGAGGAGGCACAGACCGGAGGAGCCTCAGGCGGGCAGGAAACAGACAGGATGCATGAGAGAAGGTTCCACAAGCCGTGACCGGAGGGGAAAATAGTTTAAAAAAAAAAAACAAACTATGTCTGCTCAGTATTCACAGTGGAGAATAGCGGGCCTTTGCCATAAAGCGGCATAAATGCTGCTGCAGGGAGAAACCCAGAAATGAGGCAGGTGATATTTACAGGAGAAAGGGTCAGAAATAGGCTTGGAGCCAAAAAAACAGAAAAGGCTCCAGGATCGTATGGGATGCACCCAAAGGTGCTCAAAGAACTAACATCAGAACTGGCTGAACCCCTGGCAGGGCTTTTCAATTGCTCAGTGCAGTCTGGGGTGGTTACAAAAGATTGGAGGTAGCAGATGTAGTTCAGCTGCAGAAGGGAGGGGAGAAGGAGCAAGCAGGTAACTACAGACCCATCAGTCCTACCTCCATTATGGGTAAACACTAGTCAAGGAGGACCTAGTGGACTACATAGAGAGAAATGTTCTCCAGGATAGTAAACAGCATAGTTTCTTGGCAGAGCGGTCTTATCAGAGCAACCTGATAGTATTCTTTAATTGAATAAGGCAGTGAGTAAGGTACAAGCAGTGGATTTACTCTACTTCGACTTCGGCAAAGCATTCGACTCTGTGCCACACAGAGGGCTGCTGAAGAAGTTAGAGGATCTAGGTGCAGCAAAGGACCTTGGGTGGGTAGTTTGTTGGAGGAGACAGCGAAAGGTGATGATAAATGGAATTAAGTCAAGGAGATGCAGGTCAGTCTTGGGTCCAGTCATTTTCAATATGTTAATCAGCGACATGGTAGAAGGAATACACGGCAAGATGTGTCTTGTAGCAGATGACACTAAGCTCGGTGGCATGGAGGACAGCATGGAGGGGATAAGGGAGTTGTAGAGGGACCTACACATGTTAGAGAGGTGGTCCAAGATTTGGCAGTTGAAATTCAGCGCCAGAAATTTCAAGGTGGTGCACATAGGGAACAAGAACCCCCATACGGAATATTGAATGGGAGGAGTTAAGCTGTGCAATACTTCTGTAGAAAGGGACATGAGTCATCGTAAGTGACTCCATAAAACAAGCTAGAAAGTGTAACAAAGCCTACCACAAGGAAAATGGGATGTTGGGATGTATTGAGGAGGGGGCAGCAGGATGAAGGAGGTAATACTGCCACTCTGTAGATCGCTGGTGAGGCCCTGTCTGGAGTACTGTGCCCAGTTCTGGAATCCCCTGCTAAGAAAAGTCAAAGGCAGGCTGAAGACGGTGCAGTATAGGGTAACCAAAATTATTCTGGGCAGAAAACGCATATCCTACGAGGATCAGCTCAGAGAACTGAAAATGTGCTTGCTGGTTACCAGAAGGGAATGGGCAATAAGATGGAGACTTTCATGTTCCTAAAAAAAATGAACAGTGTAAACTCTGATTCCTATTCAGCAGGAATAGAGTAAAAAACATGGAGACATGAGTGGAAGCTGTTGGAATGGGGGGTTTCAGGTGGTACGTGGTGAAGTATTATTTTACAGAGAGGGTAGGTGAGCTGTGGAACAGCCTGCCTACAGAGGTGGCAAGTGCTAAAACCATTAATGGTTACAGGCACTGCTGGGACAAAGTTAAGGACTTAATTGTTACTTTGGGGAGTAATGGTAGAGCATAGGACAAGGGAGGAAGAGGGACAGAAACCCCAGTTGAGACAGTAGGACTCTGGATAGGATAGGGTATAACAGGGCATACTAGATGGACCAATTTTTTTTTTTCTTCTGACATTCTGTGTTTTCTGTAAGAGGGACCAAAATGAAAGTAACAGGGCCACATGCAAATATAGACTATCTAGTTATAAGGACATAATTAGGAATAACTGATGGAGTAAAAAACTGACAGGAACTTCCACAGGCATGTGAGAGGAGGAGGACAGCTAAGATAACGTATGTTTAGGCCTAAATCATCCACCACATGTACAGTGCCTCTTCCTTGTCAGTCCTATTTTTGTGTCTGATTTGTATTAATGTCCAGGACCACCTTGAAAATGAGCTTGCTCAGTGGTGTTTATGTCTGGTTAAATAAAGTTTGATTGATTGATGATCAAGGGCCAGCAGGGTAAAGCTCACAAGGAGAGGTTGGGGGCCCTGAACATGTACTCTGTGGAGGAGAGGAGAGAGAGAGAAAGACTAGGCATGATTGAGACCTTCAAGTACTTGAAGGGGATAAATAGGGTGGACAAGGAGGGTCTCTTTAAGTTAAGTGGCAATCAGAACATGAGGGGACACAGTCTCAGATTGGAGGGGGGAAGTTTAGCAGGGAGTCTAAGAAGCATTTCTTCATGGAGAGGGTGGTGGCCAGTTGGAATGCACTGGCAGAAGAGGTGGTGTTGATGAAGATAGTGGGCATGTTCAAGAGGGGCTAAGATAGACTTAAGGGGAACGTAAGGGTCATAGGAGGGGAGGATGGGAGGCAGGGGCAGTAGCTTATGCTGTGGACCGTGCAATATGAGTAGACTAGATAGCCCAAATGGCCTTATTCTGCTGACTTCATATGTTGATATGTAAAACATTAAGAGAATATGGAAGGATGGGATAAGCATTAAGGATATGAAAAGGGCAAACATAGGGTAGGCTCGGGGTGGGTCAGAAGTTGGTCAACTGGGTGGCAAACTGGTTGACTGGCAGAAAACAGAGAGTGGTGGTAAATGGTATACAGTCAGAAGAGATGCAAGTCACAAGTGGGGTACCTCAGGGATCAGTCCTGGGGCCAGTCCTATTCAACATCTTCATTAGTGACCTTGCAGATGGACTAGAGGGTAAGGCTTGTCTGTTTGCAGGTGACACCAAGATCTGCAACAGAGTAGATGAGCCAGATGGGGTGGGCAGAATGAGAAGAGATCTGGATAAACTAGCAGAATGGTCAGAAGAGTGGCAACTGGATTTAATGCAAAGAAGTGCAAAATCATGCACATAGGGAAGAGAAACCCTGAAGCCACTTATAGGCTGGGAGGGGAGTTGCTAGCAGTCACAAAGGAAGAAAGAGACTGGGCATCATCATCACTGATGACCTAAAATCATCCAAGCAGACCTTTAAAGCAGTAGGTAAGGCTAGGGGGGTGTTAGGGTGTATTAGTAGGGGTATCACAAGTCGTAAGAGGGAGGTAATAATCCCTCTGTACAAGACATTGGTTAGGCCCCATCTGGAGTACAGCGTGCAGTATTGGAGGCCACACCTTCACAAGGACATTAACCAAATTGAGGCAGTCCAGAGAAGGGCAACCAAAATGGTGCAGGGACTGCATCAGAAGACATATGAGGACAGATTAACAGAGCTCAATATGTATACCCTTGAGCAAAGGAGGGAGAGAGGTGATATGATCGAGGCATTCAAACACCTTAAGGGCATAAACAAGGTGAAAGAGTCTAACATGTTTAAATATAAGAAAAATAGCAGGACAAGAGGACACAGCATGAGATTAGAGGAGGCCGATTAAGGGGGAATGTGAGGAAATTCTTTTTCACAGAAAGGTTGGTGGATGCATGGAATGGCTTACCACAAGAAGTGGTGGCTATGAATACAGTGCAGGGCTTCAAACAGGCATGGGATAGGCATAAGGGAGCAATACAAATGACTATGTATAGATAGGTCACTGACAGAGCAAAGGCCGATGGCACATTTATAAGGTAGAAAAAGAAATGGGCAGACTGGATGGGCCTTTCGGTCCTTATCTGCCGTCAACTTCTATGTTTCTATTAACTGATTACTTCAGCATAGTGTTCACGATAGAAAGTAGAGGGCCAATACCTAGTTGCAAAAACAATTCCAAAGCAGTAAGAATAGTGAAATAGGTTAGGGATATAGAATAATTACCAAGGAAAAAGTCCTGAACAGTTGAGAAGAACTAAATGTGATCAAGTCACGAGGGCCGAATGATTTGCCCCAGAAAGTACTGAAGGAGATGAGCCGGTAACTACCAATGGCTCCTTCTCCCTTTCCTGCACTGAGGCCTATTTACTGAATCAGTAGCTGTGGGAAAAATGCCTAACAACTGAAGGGTTGCAAATGTGGTTCCCTTATGTAACATTTTGTATAGGAAAAACAAAATGTCATGACGCCTTGGCTGGCAACTAGCTGAACTGACTTCGCGAATGTTGCGAGCAGTCTGCTGCAAATTTACTTTTTTTTTTTTAATTGCTGGAACACATCTTAGCATCATACATCAACATGCCGTGTCTCACACACACACACACACACACACACCACCTCCCACTGGCCCACCTCGGGGCTGTTGTACGTTGGCAGGAGGCATCCATGATGGACACTCAGCAGTGCCTCTGCCCTCCAGTAGGTTGTTAGCATGGTAAGCAAACATGCTGAGCAGTGAGCACTAGGATATCAGGTGGTCCAAGACGAAGACTGTTAATGTTTTGTTTTCTGGGGAAGGATTGTTAGGCCTGAGTTGCATGGTCATTTAACACATAGTCCAGTATCAGCTGAATCTCTTTAACTGATGCACATGCTAGTTAATAAAATGATCTTGCTGCAGGTCGCATCAGAGTCATCAGGGAAGGAGGACAAGGATCAAGCATCCCAGAGGATGCGTTTCCTCTCCAAAGAGGGTCAATGACGGTCTCTGCTGTGGCTCTGCTATCTGTATAACCACAAATGGAAGGACAAGCTGCAAGTGTCTGGGGAGGAAGAAAGTTGGCTGACTCTGTGTGGTGCCACACAACTGCTTGCATATGCACACAGAGTCCTTGCTGTTGACAGCCTCCTGTACCTCTCTACTCATATCTGCTGGGGGTTGGGGTGACGGACTGTCCCCCAGCAGCTCCACCATGGTGGGCAAAATTTGAGTGTTGGAAGGGGGGGGTGCAGGTAGAGGTAATGGGGCTGGGTAGTTGCCTGTGTCCCATAGGGAGTACAGCCAGAAAGAAAAAAGTGGCACTTACCACTTCATAAATGACACTGCTGTTCCAAAAAGTTTCAGTGTAAAATTCACATTAGTGACATAAGCAAGATGAAAACGTTATGAAAACAACAGGCACGCACCACCTCACAAATGAGACTTCTGTTGCGAAAAGTCTCAGTGCAAAATCAACATCTTTATTAATAGTGACACAGGCCATATTGAAAAGTAAATTTAAACATTTTAATGTGGCCTGTGTCACTGTTAATAAAGATTTGGATTTTGCAGTGAAACGTTTCGCAGCAGTAATGTCATTTGTAAGGTGGTGGTTGTTTTTATTGTTTTCCTCTACGGTGAGCACCTAGCTCCCTGTGTGGCTTTGTTTCTGAGTAAGGAAAAAATATAGATTAAAAAAAAATGGTCCTGTTGTCTGGTTAGTAATAATCCAGTCTGCTGCATAATACTTGAAATCTGTTTCATAGTATGCAAGTGTGACCTGTGAAGTGCTGCCTATAGCCTCCCTGCTGTTAAGCCTGGTTAATATGATAATATTTCTAGTCATTAGCCCAGCGTTCATAGCTGACAGCAGAGCACTTGACTGCCTGCTTGCAGGACACAACCTACATCTGGCCCAGTTTTCATGGAGTTTGTGCCAACTATTGATCTCATCAGGGGAGCCCCATCAGAAAGGCAGGAGCAGGCCTGCAGAGCTGACAGGTTTAATTTACTCAGTTGTATAGATGGAGTAAATTCGCTGCTCGAAGAGCATAATATATTTAGTCATTGAGTGAGAATGGTGTTTGTAGTCACAGGCTCAGAAGGCTCTGCAGATCATCCTGTAATGTGGGTTACTTGGATTACAACTGCCAGGAGACCCATATTACTGGCTATGCATGTACCGAGGACTGTTTGTAAACCTTAGGCTTAGATTTGCAAGCCATACAACGAAGCCAGAGACATAGTAATATAGTAATTTGAGGTTAGAATGGATACTCGGTCCATCATGTCTGTCCCCCCTGCTTCATTAATAGAGATGAAAATAAAGTATTCTGTGCAAACATGTTCTAATTCATAGGGATTTTCTGCCCACTCTACTAAGCAGAGTGCCTGTTGATTCCCTCAGTAAGCAGAAAGTTGTCCAGGCTTTCCTTGAAGGCTTGTATTGTCTTCACATACACTGTCTCTGCTAGTTCCAGTGGTTCACTGCCCTATGGGATAATAAGTACCTCCTAGTGTTACCCCTGAATTTACCACCTCAGCTCTTCAAGGTTTTTCCCCGTGTCCTGCTGAAGGACACCAGATCAAACATCTCCATATGTCAGTCTTGTTGATGACCTTGAGTATTCTGAACACTGAGATCATGCTTCCTCTGAGTCTCCACTTTTTTTCCTAACATGAGCATTTTAAGTGTCACTAGTCTCTCATCATAGCTTTTGTCTCCATACCCCTGATTTTTTATTTTTATTTTAGTCTTTGGTAACTGGGTAAGGCCCACTAGGCACAAGTGCCTGTTTTCAGGGGCGACCTGGGAGCACTGGGCAGTTAAGTGACTTGTTCAGAGTCGCACAGTATGCAAGTGGAGGTTGTGAGAATCAAACTCGGGTCTGGTCTGCTGGATGTACCAAGCTCGTTCACACCTTGTTCCTCTAATCTCTAGGCTATGCTGTTTTGGTGGCCCTGTATTATACCCTTTTGACTGCCTCCATGTACTTTTTGTATTGAAGACCCTAGAATTGCACTCAGTACTTCAGGTGGAGCATGACAAAGTGCCTTGTAAAGTACCAGGATTTGTTCTCCTCTGCTGGTTACCCCCCGCATCCCAGCATTCTGCTAGTACTGCTTGTCATGCTTCAGCCTCTTGCTTATCATGACCCCCCAGATCCTTTTCCTGATTCACTGCAGCAAGACGAACCCCACCCAGTGTGTAGGTCCCCTCTCTGTTTTTTTCTGCGAAGATTTGCTCAGTGCATTTGGCTACATAGAATTGTAGATTTCAAGAGCCTGACCAATCACCCATCTTGTTCATACCCTACTTAAGTTTGTCCCCATCCTCACAGGAGTTCACCACCCTGGTCATCTTAGTGTAATCAGCAGACCTAAGCAGCCTGCTGGAGACCCCAGCGTCCAGATTAATAAAAATGTTAAACTGCAGTGAGCACTGCACTGATCCCCCTAGGGGATGCACTGAGTACACCTCTCCAGTCAGAGTAGTGCCTGCCCACCTACACACTCTACTTCCTGAGAGAAGGAATTTAATTTATTTACTTGTCTCATTTCCTACCTTGAAATGTCTCAAAGCACATTATGAGTCAGCTATAGAGTAATGAGCTGGATACTGGTAGTGCAGGTATGCTAAATAGATACTTCTGCTCAGTATTTACGGTGGCAGGATCAGGTAACTGGGTAGTGTTAGAAAATAATGGCGCGAAGAGTATCGGAGATGGACACAAGCCCATTTATGGTAGGTAGGGTCCTAAGGGAACTATCAAGTATAAAAGTAGATAAGGCAATGGGCCCAGACAGAGTACACCCCAGGGTGCTGAGGGAACTCAGGGAAGAACTGGCAGCACCCCTGACGGCCCTTTTTAACCTGCCTCTGGAAAAGGGGGGTTCCAAGGGACTGGAGGAGGGCTGATGTGGTCCCACTGCACAAAACTGGAAGCAGAGAGGAGGCAGGAAATTCCAGACCCATCAGCTTGACCTTGATAGTGGTCAAGGTTATGGAGTCACTGCTGAAAGAAAGGTTGGTGGAGTATCTGGAGGCCAACGGGCTACAGGATCCAAGGCAGCACTGGTTCACAGGTGGGAGATCCTGTCAGACTAACCTGTTCGAGTATTTTGATTGGGTGACCAGGGTAGTGGATCGGGGGGGGGTAGATGCGGCCTACCTGGACTTCAGCAAAGCCTTCAACACTGTCCCACACAGAAGGTTCGTGAACAAACTAAATAGCATGGGGGTGACACTGAAGGTAGATAGAAGAAAAAACTGGATAAAAGATAGAAATCAGAGGGTAGTGACAAATGGTGTGCACTCACTAGAAGACTGTGACTAGCGGGGTGCCACAGGGTTCAGTGCTAGTTCCAGTCCAGGCACTTGGAATAAAATATCAATACTGACACTGTAGTGCATCATGAGTGGGTGCTGCACTCCTGAGGTGCTGTCTTTTGGATGAGATGTTAAACCGAGGTCCCGTTTTCCTGTTCTGGTGGTTGTTCAGGTGGATGTTAAAGATCCCATGGCACTACTCAAAAAGAGTAGGATAATTTTTTATTTAAAACTGAAAAATTTATGATACAGTATGTACTATACAATCCATAATGAAAAAATGAAAAGGAAGAAAAATCATGTAATCCTTTAAAGTAAATATATATTCTTGCATACAACCCCCCCCTTTATATAAGGCAAATATAAATTTAATATTCTATAATCAAAGTAAAATGATCAAAGCAAAATAAGTATTACATCATGCAACAGCAAATCCACACATACACACCCTTTACTGTTATGGGAAATCACAAGTTTTGTTTTTTTTAACCATGGATACAGATTAGTCATGGAACCATTACAACATCCCCTTTTCCTATAATAAAAGAAAAATCGAGATTTGGGTGTATTACATCATACATCCGTTTCCCTCCCCCTATAATACAAGAGGAAAAAAATTTTATACTCCAGTTTCTCACTCATCAAAAGGAATGTCTTTTTTTTTTTTTATATATATACTTTATTTTTTTGTTTTCCAATGTCATATCATTGAACATGTGTACAGCAAACAGACCATAAATACATTTTCTTCTAGGAATAAATCCCTTACTATAAGTACATGTATGCATTTGCCATATAGAGTTAGCACATATGGGGTGGTACTACAGTTATTGACCTGAATAAAAAGAATAACACCTGATACTGTCGCTGTGTAAATTTGCCCAAGAGCAGCATGGCAGTTACTAAAAGTTATTAATGTCCAGCATCAGTCTCATAATAAGCATTGCTCAAAAGAGTTATGGTGCCATGCGATATACCTAAGTTAAAGAAAACAAATCTTGATCTTTACTTGCGGCTAGAAGCCATACAAAATTTAAATACAGCTTGAGAAATCAAACAACTTCAGTATCTTAAGAATAACCCCTTTTCATAAAAAGAACATTAGCAGAGCGAGAAGAAAAATTCCCGTGCCTCCCCCCCCCCACCCAAATGAACTTAACACTGAAATAAGACTCTGTTCTGGCCGCAATGAGGGAGAAAAACGGTTCCACACAATCTCTTCAAGTATCCAGATCGGGATCCTCAGGGATACTCACGGACCTCGCTGCCAATCTAGCAGCCCATTTACCGGCCTCCACAGGATCTCCAAAAAGGTAAACCTTCCCCTCATGCACAATTCGGAGGCGAGCCAGGAAAATGATGGTATGAGCAATATTAGCCACTCTAAGGGTACGTCTGACTGCATCAACTTTCTTGCCGCGTTGCATTGCTTAAGTCCCGGAAGAGATAAACTTGGCAGTCCTCCAGCATCACCGGACCATGGCGTCGAGCTAGTGCTAGGATTCTGTCTCGTACAACAATCCCAGAGGTAAACAGCATCAAAGTTCAGGGTACTTCTGTTTGTTGACGGCCCCGAGGAGTGACTCTATAGTCTTTCTGTAGCCCTGTAATCTTGTCTTGACCCGAAATCACCAGCTTCTCAGTGAGAAAGTCCTGAATTGCCATTATAGGGTGATCCCCTTCAAAACCCTCGGGTAAGCCCAATACACGAATGTTAGCACTCCTAATTTGATTCTCCATGGTCTCAAGTCTCGTGCAGAAGAGTTGCAGCTCTTTAGTCATCTGTGCAGTAGCTCCCGTCACAGAGTCAGCCTTTTTAGTCACCTCCACAAATTCCAATTTTAGACCCTCCACCGAAGATTCAAGTAGTACCACTCTGCCATTGAAGGAGTCCACTTTCTGGGAGAGATTGGCGACTGAATTAATTAATGTTTGCATTTTTAACCCTAGCGACACTAGAGATTCAACTGTGTCTGCGGGAGTCTTGGCTAAATTTTCTAGGCCCAACCGCGAGGTCTGGGCCGCTCTAGCACCTTTCTGTCAGGTCCTCCTGCTGCTTTGTCCCTTCAGGTTTCCCATTTACCCAAATATATGGTTGGGGTAGTTCCCACACTCCAAATTGCTCTTAACAGTGGCAAAATAACAGTTTTAGATGCATTATACCAAATAAATGCACAGAGCTATGACTTCGTCCATCAAGCTTGGGCTCCACAGCCCCCAAAGGAATATGTCTTAACTCAGTGAAAGCCACATAACTTATATTATGCCTTGGATAATGTATTTTCCCACTTTAAAATTAAAAAAACAGGAAAATACTGCTTGATATTCGAAAAGCAAAAAGTGGAAGCTGAAATTACTTAAAATGAAAACTGCCCACCTGGCAGACTTAAACATACAAATCACCATAACCTTGTTATCAATATTGTTAGCAAAAGGAATATTTTCTTCATTTATTTTGTTCTAAAAACCGAAATACATGACATTCTGTTCTCCCATAACAGGACCTTGATTAGTCAGCCACTTTGTTATCCTGTATCAAGCCATAAAATGTTTCTCCATAATCTCTCAATTTTTATTTTTGGTCAGGACCTTCCTCTCTCTTTCTCTCAGGTTAATAATTGCTGTTTCTGTAATAGTAAATAATTGCGCAGGGGTTGTGTTCTTTTGTTGTAATGAGAATAGGCTTCTATACTGCCAAGTATAATACTTTAAACACCCCATAACCACATGCATTGTACTTGGTTATAGGAATGACATCTGGAAGGGAGAATACCCAAAAATATTTGTGGGTTAAGAAAACACAAAGGTGAATTTTTTCCATTTTCCATGCAATATAGTCCAAAAGGGTAATATATGGGGACATTGAAAGTATAAATGTTCAAAAAGAGTAGGGGAATTTCCCCGGTGCCCTGGCTAAATTTCCCCCATTCACTAAAAATACCACCAACAGCTTAATCTGGTTCAGCTTCAGTTGCTTACCATCTGTATTTCCCCCTGGGACGAGGCTGAAAATAGGCAGAAATTGTCTAACCCTCCTTTCCTGGTCAACAAAAACTAACTAACTCTGCTGTTCAATATATTTATCAGTGATATCGCTGAAGGACTGGTAGAAACATTGAAACATAGACTTTGACGGCAGATAAGGACCGCTTGGCTCACCTAGTCTGCCCAGTTCCCTACCTACAGGATAAGCTGCAGATCCTTTTTAACCAACAGCACATTTCTTCCTACCCCCGACAAAAATTGTCTTATTTCTGTCCCATGCATTCTTGAATTCTCCCACAGTTTTAGACCCCACAACCTCCTCAGAAAGGCTGTTCCATGCATCCACCACCCTCTCTGTGAAGAAATACTTCCTCACATTGCCCCTGAGCCATCCCCCCTCTATCTTCATATTGTGTCCCCTTGTTCTTGCACATCTCTTTTTCTGAAAGATGCTACCCTCTTGGACTTTGTTGATTCCACTTAGGTACTTAAAAGTTTCTATCATGTCCACCCTCTCCCTCCTTTCCTCAAGGGTAAGCATATTAAGCTCCTTTAGTCTCTCCTCATATGGCTTCTCTTGCAGACCCTGCACCATTTTAGTTGCCCTCCTCTGGACTGCCTCCATCCTGTCTTGTGTCTTCGCGGAGATGGGGGTTTCCAGAACTAGACGCAGAACTCCAGATGGGTTCTCACCAACTGTCTGTACAGAAGGATAACAACTTCCTGTTTTCTGCTGGTGATGCCTCTCCTATACATCCCAGTATCCCCCAGCACTCCTACTGCCTTCTCATATTGCTTGCTTACCTTAAGGTCATCTGATATTACCTCAGGTCCCTTTCCATTTTGTTGTTGTTAGTACCTCCCCCCCCCATTGTGTAATCTTTCCCTGGGTTTTTGTTTCCCAAGTGCATTATTTTGCACTTCTTTGCATTGAATCCAAGCTGCCATACTTCTGACCATTCCTCCAACCTTGCCAAGTCCCTTCTCATCCTTTCCATGCTTCCTTGTATATCAACCCTGTTGCAGATCTTTGTGTCATCTACAAAGAGGCATACTTTTCCCTCCAGTCCCTCTGCAATGTCACTTATAAAGACATTAAAAAGGACTGGACCCAGTACTGAACTCTGCGGTACCCCACTAGTAAGCCCTCTTTCTTCAGAGTGGACTCCATTTACAGTTACCTTCTGTGTCCTGTTGTCCAGCCAATGTTTTACCCAGGCTACCACCCAGGGACCCACTCCAGGCTGGTTAATTTGACTATTAATCTTTTGTGTGGGTCTGTGTCAAATGCCTTGCTAAAGTCTAGGTAAGCCATGTCCACAGCCCTTCCCTGGTCTACTACTTTGGTCACCCAGTCAAAGAAGTCAATTAGATTTGTCTAACATGACCTTCCTGCTGTGAACCCATGCTGCCTTGGGTCCTGTGCCCCACTGGCCTCTAGGTACTCAGCAATTCTTTCCTTCAGAAGTGATTCCATCACTTTCCCTACCAGAGGTGTCAAACTGACAGGTCTGTAGTTTCCTGCCTCTGCCTTGCTCCCACTTTTGTGAAGGGGAATCACATCATCCTCCCATGATTTGTTAGAGGGTAGTCAGTGGTGTCACTAGTTCTCTTCTTAATTCTTTTAGAATTCTGGGGTGAATTCCATCAGGCCCCATTGCTTTGTCCACCTTCAGTTTCAGGGTTCTTTCAGAACCCTTTCTTCTGTGAAAGGAATGGGATCGACCCCCCATCCAAGTGCTTCTGTTAATTGGATTAGCACCTCCCGTCCTCCTCTTTGTGAATACTGAGCATAAGTATTCATTCAGTATCCCTCTTTTTCACTGTCACTCTTTGCCGCCCACCGTCCATTCTGTTCAGCCTCACTATCCCTCCCTTTGTCTTTCTACACTCCCTGATATACCTATAAAAGGTTTTATCCCCCTTCTTAACCGAGTTAGCTATCTTTTTCTCAGTTTGGGCCTTTGCTATTCTGACTATCCTCCCTGCTTCCTTCTGCCTTAACTGGTGCAGTTCTCTGTCCTGCACCTTCTGTGTTTCCTTATACGTCTTAAATGCTATCTTTTTCTCCCTAACCTTCACCACCACTTCTTTTGAGAACCATAGTGGCTTTTTCTTCCGTTTTGATTTGTTTATTTGCTTCACACAAAGGCTTGTTGCCTCTGTGATGGCAGTTTTGATGTTTCCCCATTGTTGCTGCACCCCTCCTTCTAGCCTGTTTGCTAGTGCTTTTCTAAGGCACTCTCCCATCTTGCTAAAGTCAGCCCTCCTGAAGCCCAGAACCCTCACTTTTGTATGGCTTGACTCTGTAGCTGAGTTTATCGTGAACCACACTGTTTGGTGGTCACTTGTTCCCAGATGGCTACCCACTTCTGGATCTGAGGTCCTCTCACTGACACCATTTGAGAGTACGAGGTCTAAGATTGCTCCCTCACGAGTGGGTTCCGAAACTAGCTGTCTGAGGCATGCAACCTGAAGGGCATCGAGAATGGCCCTGCTTTTGGATGTGGCTGCAGCCAAGGTGCTCCAGTTAACATCTGGCACATTCAGGTCCCCCATCAACAGTATCTCCCCTTTCTCTGCCATCCTAATGATGCCTTCTATCATATCCTTGTCCATTCCCTCCCCCTGACACAGGCAGTTCGTATACAACCCCCTTGCAGATTGTGGTGCCGTTTCCAGTCTCTAAGGTGACCCACAGTGCCTCCTCTCCTCCCTGTTTACTCTTTTGTTCAGTTGCTTTTATCCCTTCCCTTACTTAGAGAGTTACTCCGCCCCCTCTTTTCCCCTCCCTTTCTCTCCTGTAGGTTGTGTACCCTGGTATGTTAACATCCCAGTCATGGTTCTCTGCGCACCATGTTTCTGTGACTCCTACGATATCCAGGCATCCCTCTTCCATCAAGGCCACCAGTTCAGGGAGCTTGTTGCAAAGACTACGGGCATTGGTACTCATTACCCTCCATTTCTTGATGGCCTCATCCCTGTCCTTTTTGCGTTTGTCATTTTCTCCATTTACCCCTGCTCTTCTCCCTATCGACATTTCTATCTTGGTGTTTACCTCACTTAGTACCCTTATTTTTTTGGGGGGGGGCTAGGATTTCCCTTCTCCTCTCCAATGCCTCCCCCTTGGCTAGTTTAAATGCTTGCCAGTGAAGCATTTAAACCTATCGCCTAGGATCCTGGTTCCCCTCCTGGACAGATGCAGACTGTCATGCCAGTATAGTCCTGCATCTCTCCAGGTGGACTCCCAGTCCCCAGTGAAGTCAAATCCCTGAGCTCTGCACCAGTTTTTCAACCACTGATTGAATCCCATGGTGTGGAGCACCCTAGCCTCACCCGTGCCATAGACAGGCAGCACCTCCGAGAAAGTTAGCTTGTGTACTACTTGTCTAAGGCCTATCCCCAAGTCCACAAATGCTTCCTGCACTGCTCTGATCCCTTTCTTAGCCAGGTCATTTGTCCCTAGGTGGACAATGACATCCAGCTCCTTCCCCTGTTCAGCTGCTCCGGTGATCCTGAGGATTCGCTCCCTGTCCTTCCAAGCCATGGCGCCAGGCAGGCAGCTTACCTCCCTCTCCTCTTCCTCCCCCAGTTCTACCTTCCTAACAATGGAGTCCCCCGCCAGGAGATGTTTCCTTCCCCTGTGGGGTCCCATGCCACTCTTCTGTGGGTCTCCTTTGTGGAGGTTCCCAGCATCCTCCTTGATTTCCACTGCGGGTGCCTCCATAGAGGAACCACACTTTGCCAGAATGGCATATGAATTCTGGAGAGGTACAACTGGAGGGATGCGCCTCTGTTCCACCACCCTCATCCTCCCTGAGCCCACTGTGGTCCAACCGCTCCTCTTTCTTGGCAACCTCTGAGGCAACGGCAGTGGCCCTGGTGGTCCCTAGGCGGGAGAGGAGGTCCCACAAATCCTGGCCGACTCAGCCTGGAGATGAGCAACCTCCTCCCTCAGCCCAGAGAGGTGCCTGCAGATGGGACAGCACCGCATCCTCCAGAACGTCTCCCGGAAGACTACTGCTGCTGTTAGGGAAGGTGTGTCTGTTAGTGGATGATTACCAAAATCTGCAACAGGATGGACACTCCAGGGAGATGGAACAAATGAGGGAGACTTTAGCAAACTGGAAGAGTGGTCAAGGGTCTGGCAACTGGGCTTTTTTTTTTTTTTCTTAAATGTAGTCTTTATTATAGGTTTTACAAATACAAACACAAATACAGTCGACTGTAATGCAGTAGTACAGGTCATTTACAGGCTCCAGCACTACCAGAGTGCAGAAACTATTTCTTCAAATTCATTATTGTCCCCATTATAATAAAGTCTGTAATGATTTGCCAACCTGACCGGTGTACTCCTTCATAAGGTCGCGCTCTCTCTCTCTCTCTCACTCTTCCAGGGCCGGGAGTGTTCTTCATCATTCAGTCCTGACACCCCAACTGGACCGAGTTATTCATTTGTTTAGTATAAAGTACATAAATAATTTCACTCCTAATACATAATATCTACTTGGGGCTCCTCTGGACTCAGTCTCTGCTATTTAGACTTGGGGGGGGGGGTGGAGGCAGGATGGGCGACAGACTTAATTCAGCCAGTAAGTGGACTGGGTGGGGAACCCCACGGCGACACTGGCGACCTTTAAGTTGCTATGGAACAAAGGATTTATTCTTCAACATATAGTACAAAATCCATCTATTCCATCTGGAACTGCATTTTTCCTCTTGATGATTCAGGCTATATGTTATTTTCTCCATCTGATACATTTTTTTGTTATGGTCCACCAATCTGGCATCGTGGGGATCCCCGGAGTCAACCATCGTTTACTGATGGCTTTTTTTTGGCAGCGAGGAGAATGGCCAGAAGGTATTGTGTCAAAATCCCTAAATTCCCTAGGAAACTGAAGAAGGATAAACTCTTGTCCAGTTAACTCCCAACGGCCTCCCAAATAGTTCGCAAAGTTCCACCAAGGGGGCCTAGGTAGGGTTCCAATTTAGAACAGGAGTACATAACGTGGGTGTGATGGGCCTTACTTTCCCCACAGTTACGCCAACAAGAGGCTTGATGATCTGGGGAATAGTGACCATTAATCTCTGGGATTTGAAAAAATCATATCAGATTCTTCCAGGCGTATTCCCGCCACTAGTGTGAGCTCGTGGTTCTGGCTACCTGCTGGCGCACCTTCTCCCATTGCATCCCATTTATCTGTTTACCCAATTCATCCTGCCAGTGCATTCGGATATGTTTGGTGAGGGTTTCTGGCTGTGTTTGCAAGGATTGGTATAGGGTGGACACCAGGTGACCCTGATTTGGCGTAGCAAAAAGGGTCAAGAGCTTAGTTACCAGCGGCGGGAACAGGGTCGTATCTCTTGCCTTGACAGGGAGGGATTCAGAGTAGTGTCTGAGTTGTAGATATCTGGAGTGGTGTATATTGGGCAGTTGGAATATATTTTGGATGTCCCCAAAGGACCACAGTTGCCCCGGGTGGTGATTTGGGCAATGTACTCCAGTCCATATCTGTTCCATTGCCGAAAGGCCAGGTCCATTTCGCCAGGAGGGAAGTTAGGAAGTGTGGCAATAGGGCTTAGCAGTGGGGCGAAGTGGACCAGTGAGTATTGTCTGGTAATATGATGCCAGATCTTCATTTGATGCTGCAAGATCGGGGTCAGGGGCGTGTGAGGAGGGAGAGGAGCTTTTTTATGGTATAGCAGGCGATAATAGTCTGCATTAGCTACCAGTGACTGCTCCAATTCCACCCAGTATGCATCTTGTGTAGCAGCTTGTCTAGCTGTTATATATGTTAGATGGGCAGCCTGGTAGTATCTTAGGAAGTCTGGGAGGCCAAGTCCTCCCTATGATCTTGGGAGAGTTAAGAGTTTGAGCCGGACTCTCGGCCTTTGGTTTGTCCAGGTGAATTGTGAAATTGTTTTGTTCCAGTCTCGAAACGTGGATCGAGTTAGGCTAATTAGGATATTAGAAAATAAATATAGGGCCCTGGGGAGGGTTACCATCCTAATTAATTCAGTTTTCCTTTTGAGGTTCAGTGGTAGATTCCTCCAACTGGCCAGGTCTGCTTTTAATTGCATTGTGAAGGGGATGTAGTTCAGCTTGTAGGCGTCTGCTAGGTTTCGGGTGAGTATACCCCTAGATATTTCAGCTTTTGTAAGTCCCACCTACAGGGAAACATTTTCTGTATAGCTGGTGACCGACAGTACTGCAAGGTTAACATCTCAGTTTTTGCGATGTTAACTTTATAACCGGAGACCAGTCTGAAATTTTCCAAAATCAACTTTTGGGAGTGAAATGTCTGGGTTCCGGAGGTGTAGGAGAACATCGTCCGCATATGGTGTGATCCGGTGTCCCCCCACCCCCGTGTTACCCCATAGAGGGAGCCCTAGCCTCGGATGAGTTGTGCCAGGGGCTCCATGAAAAGGGCGAATAGCAGCGGTGACAAGGGGCACCCCAGCGGGTTCCTCTATGTAGAGGGAAGCATTGTGTATGATGCCCCGAGACTTTAACCCAGGCCTTGGGGGGCAGAGTATATATTCTTAATCACTGGTATCAGTGGTCGTGGGATCCCAACTTTTCCCAGCACCGAATACAAATATGGCCACATCACCCTATCAAAGGCCTTCTCTTCATCTAGACTGACCAAGACAGCTGGAAGGGCTTTAGTGTCCAATCGTGCATTAGGTAGAATGTCCATCTGATGTTGTCTGTGGTTGTCCTGCCACCCACATATCCGGTTTGATCTTTGTGCACTACTTGGGGGAGGATGGGTTCAAGTCTCCATGCTAAAATGCTCATGAAGAGCTTATTGTACTATTGTTTTGGGAATTGTCCCCCATGTCGCATCTGGAATCGAGCAACACTGCTCAGTATGCCTTCCTGGTTAAACTCGTAAATAAATAAATAATCCATGTTTAACACTGATATAGGTCGGTAAGACTCACAAAGCTGGGGGTTCTTGCCCTGCTTAGGAATAACTGAAATGGTGGCATACGACCAGGTGGGGGGAGGGGATCTCCCTCTAGCACCAAGTTAAAGGTTTTAAGAAGGATTTGGGTAGTTTCCTCTTTTGTAATTTTATAGAATTCCGCCCGGTACCCATCAGGGCCAGGGCCTTTCATGGATTTAGCTCGCGCAATCGCAGAGCTAAGCTCTAATTGTGTGATAGGCTGAGTCAACTGAGTCCCCTGGTCCTCACTTATCTTGGGGAGAGCCAATGATTTCAGAAAGCGGTCAGTCTCCTGCATAGGGACCATATGCTCCGGGGTATACAGGGTCACATAGTATGTGGAAAAGGCATCTGCGATATCTGCCAGCTTATGTAGGGGCCTACCATCTGTGGGATGACGAATCGTGGCCATCTTCTTCTGCTTTCGTATTTAGTACGCCAGGAGCCTAGTGGCTCGAGGGCCCACCTCATAGTACTGTTGTCAGAGGAACATTAAAGCTATTTCAGTCTGTTGTAAGGCTAGTTTGTCCAAATCCTGCTTAATTTGTTTCAGTTGGGGGAGGACAGACGTGTCCCCTCGTTCATGCACAGTTTGCAGGAAATTAAGTGTTTCCTCTAGTCTAGTTTTGTGCTCCCAGTGGAGCTTATTCTGGAAAGAGGTATATTTTATAAGATGACCGTGTAACACTGTCTTAAGGGAGTACCAAAGGATGGATGGGGAAAGCCCCAGCTGGTCATTATCCCCAAGGATCTCAGTGATCTTTTCTGTTAAGAGCTTTGGAATTGCTTTGATTTGAGATAAGGGCTTAGGCACCACAAAGTGGTTCTTCCGTTGCACCCCTAGCTTCCAGGTTGTTACTGTGGGTGCTTGGTCTGAGAGGCAATATGTCACCTATTTGGGAGATGTCCAGAGAGTTCACATTCTCTACTTGTGTGTAGCAGTGGTCAGTTCGTGAGTATGTACAGTGGACTGCGGAGTAATACGCGTAGTTTCTGGCTTGGGGATGCAAAAGTCTCCAGGAGTCCCTCCAACCAACCTTGGTGAGGAACCTGGTAAAGAACCTTTGCGCTGGTGTTTTCTTAGGGACATTCGGACTTGAGGAGTCCAGCTCTGGGTTCGGCAAGAGGTTAAAGTCCCCTGCTAGTAGTAGCACGCCTCTGGTGTGTTGCACTATAGTATCAAGCAGGTGACGTATATCATTCACTGTAGAGTCAGGGGGGAGATATATATTAGCTAGGGTGACCGCAGTGTCCCCAACCAAGTCCTGTAAGATTACCAACCTACCATCCGGGTCAGTCAGTCCGGCTGGTCTGGACTTGCAGTGAGGTGTGATTTGGAACCAAAATTGCCACCCCTGTCTCCTGCCCCTCCTATATGTGGAACTATAAACCTCATTCCTGATTAGTTTCCCCAGCTTGGGAGTGCTCCTCCCTTCTTAAATGTGTTTCTTGCAAATACACTAAATCTGCCTTACTCTTCCTAGCATAAGCCAGGACCCTCTATCTTTTGATGGGAGAGGTGAGCCCATTAACATTTAGTGACAGCACCTTCAGTGATGTCTCATCCATCTTAAGTTTAGGATTTGAGGAATGACAGGGAAATTCTGCAATGGTCTTTCAGGAATGTTCCTCCAACAGGACCTGCCTGTTCTGCATAATTGCTGTGTACATAATACAGTCGACTGCGCTGGTGTTCTAGTTGGCTGTTTTCATTAATCATATCTATATTATTACATTTAAGCAGTAAAACATAGGTTGTCAACTTGATGCCTAACCATTGGCAAACTATTTCTACTTCTATAATAGAGCAAAAACTACACACAAAGCACATTAAACACAACAGTGTGCATATTTGGGACCAACACGCCAACAGGGCGCTAACAGGATGGGCCATTTTATGGATACTTCCACTTTAGGGATTCACACAGAGTCCCTTGTGTGAGGATTCCTCACCTGGGGCTAACTCTCAATGTTGAGAATCCCCTTGGCATGATCAGTGCCTAGAGTTGGTACGGGGAAATGGGATTGGTGCATCACGCTCCTATCACTCCACCAGTTTGCCTATAGAGGAGGTGTAGTCGGGGGAGGGGGGGGTCTGCATGCCAGTATCCTAACGGGTGGCTGGCAGGACTCCCCGAGCAACAGAACCCTTCCCACCTTAGCCACCCAAGGATTAAATTTTGCAGCCTTCAGTCTCCCCGGCTATATTGATTTGCTAATGCCCAGGTAGAAGCGTGACAGAGAGCCTCAAAAAAAGGGGGGGAGGGGAACCAGATGCTCCATCCTCCGGTCCCTGCCAGCCCCACCCCGCCAGTTGCCCCCTCCACCACCCCCAGAGCCTGAGGAGGCAGCCCCCCCCCCCGACCACAGATAGGCCTCCTATGGGGGGCCTTATGGGTTCATGTACCTCCCCCTATTCGTTATCCCAGACAGTATCACACCTCATGCAGACTAGTGATAGTTACCCACTGGGGTTTCAAGAGCTAACAGTGGCTGAGGCGCTGGGTTCGGGCAGCCAGAAATCCCTATCTACCCATGGCCCATTGAAACCAGGCACCACCTAGTTACTCATAACAACTTCATTAACATTAATATCAGCGGTGTTAACTGCTTAAGTGAATCAGAGAGAACTGTTAGTAGGTATGGGAATGGTGGCCTTATCGCATTCACTGCCGAGCCTCCGCCATCATGCCCGAGTTAGGGGGTTACCTGAAACGCAGAGAAAAAGAGAGACAGGGAGAGACACTGTGTTACTGTTATTTTAAGTTAACATAACCGGGGGGAGGGGGAACAAGACGGCAACAACAACAGAGGAATAATTAATCCATTAAGTTGGTCAGCAACTAGTAATGTTATGCCAGTATACACAGGTTGTTAATATAGAGGGGTAGAAAGAAAATTTAGACTTATCAGGATGTTAGTTATGACGTTAGTAGAACTGTATTATTTCTCCATGAACATGCTTTTAGGAGTCCACAGAAAGTACCAACATAATGTCACAGGCGCCTCCATCTGTTTGTGCCATTTCTTCCTCTATATTTCTGGGTTTAAAACGGCAGAAAAAGAGGGGGCAAAATCCACGAGCTGTCCCTGGTCTTCATCAGTGTTGTGATTCTCCGAGGAGATGGGTCCGTGCAACGGGTGTGCTGTTTTGATCTCGAAGTGCCTCTGCTATTTTTTGTATGGCTTCCATTCCTTGTCACCTCCTGATATCATGCTCACCTTGGTGCCATACCTGACTAGAGAACTTAACTGACAGGGTGGTCCTGGAAGGCCTTGGTGGATCCCTCTGCACCTCGATACCCCGGGTCTGTAAATCTTCCGACGCTTCATCTGCAGAGCTGTAGGTGCACAGTCCATCCGCATAGAAAACCGTGAGGCAGGCCGGATATGGTGTTTGAAAGCGCAAACCTACTGTTTTCAATGTCCTCAGGATGGGTATATAGGCCTTCCTCCGGGACATCACTTCAGGTGCATAGTCGTTTTCTAAGTGTAGTCGATGGGTTTTGTAGAACACTTTCCCTTGCTTCCAGGCTGTATGCAGAACTAACTCCATCTCCTGAAAGCACAGAAAGCGCGCCAGAATAGTCGAGGTGGGACTCGGGTGGGGGTGGGGGGGGCAAGGGCCTAATATGCGATGCACTCTCTCAAACTCTAGCGTTGTCTCCGTTGGAAGGGTGATAGCCTCTTGGAGCATCACGAAGAACATACTGAATAATATCGGCCCCCTCCTCCCCCTCAGGCACCCCCGAGATCCTAATGTTGTTTCTTCTATTCCTGCTTTCTGCGTCCTCTGCCCTCTCCTGGAGTTGCTGAATTCCCTGGTGCAGCTGGAGTATGGCCTGCTCTGAGCGGTCGACCCTTTTATCAGTCTCTGTAACTTGGGTCTCCATGGCTTCTTGTTAGCACTCCAGCTTGCCAATATCCGTATGGAGGGCTGCAGTGGTAGAGCAGAACTCCTTCCGAAAGTCCCGAAGCTCCGCTAGCATCATTGTCATCTGTCGTTGGAGCAGGCTGGTGGGGCCCAACGCGGCTGTGCTGTGAGGCTGTGGAGGACTGCGAACTGTCGCTGCCCGAGTCTGAGCATCCATCATCATCATCCGCTGCGTTGGGAGGCTTTGGCGTCGCTTTGTCCCCGCGCTTAGGCATATTTTATCCTCTGACGTGGTACCGATGTGGTTTACTCTGTTTTTAAATGCTGGAATAAGGGGGATAGTGTAGGCACTGGAGGGAGCCTGTGGAGCTAGACAGCCATCGGGATCGTGACGTCACCGGAAGTCCTGGCAACTGGACTTTAATGCATAGAAGTGTAAAATCATGCACCTGGGTCACAGGAACCCTGCGTCTAAGTACCATCAGGGGAGGGGGGGAGATAAACAGTCACAAGGCAGGAAAGAGACCTGGGGATAATTATTTCTGGTGACTTGAAAGTGGCTAAGCAGTGTGACGTGGTGGGGAAAGCTAGCAGGATGCTGGGGTGCATAGATAGAGGGATCACCAGCAGAAGGAGGGAGGTCATAATACCCCCATACAGATCATTGGTGAGACCTTGCCTTGAATACTGTGTACAGTTCTGGAGGCCCTACCTTCAAAACAACATAGACATTGTCGAAAGGGTTCAAAGGAGAGCAACCAAGATGGTACAGGGCCTGCACCTAAAGCCCTATGAGGACAGACTCAGAGAATTAAACATGTACTGTCTGGAGGAGAGGAGGGAGAGGGGAGACGTGATAGAAACATATAAATATTTACTGGGAGTGAATAAAGTACAAGAAGGGAGTATTTTCCAGAGAAAGAGTTGTGCAAGAACTAGGGGTCACGCAATGAAGCTAGAGGGGGAATATCAGGAAGTTTTTCTTCACGAAGAGGGTAGTGGGAGCTTGGAGTAGACTCCCGGAGGAAGTGGTGGAAGCTAAAATGATCACAGGCTTTAAGAATGCGTAGGATAAGCATAAGGGAATCATAGCACCAAGGCAAATGTGTGAAAACCTGAGGACTTAAAGGGGCTGAGGAGGAGCTATAAACAGGATCGGCAGGGCGGACTAGGTGGGCCAGGAGGTCCTTATCTGCTGACAACTTCTGTGTTTCTATGCAGGCACCGTATGTGGTATACATGCTGCAGCCTTTATACATGGCAATATCACACAAACACCATACTGCATAACTTCCACCTGTCTAGCCTCAAGAGATGAGCAGAAGAGGCCTTGGTTAACATCTCATCTGAACTACTAGGCGAACACTGCAGCACCCCGCCCCCGCCCAAAATGCTGTTAGTACTGCATTGTCAGTGCTGGGTAGTAGGCCACATGTGTGGTGCCAGATACAAGTCACACACTGATAGTGCTGTGACTCTGCGCAGGCAGACAAGGCTGCCAATGTGCAGCAGCAACATCCCACAGATGCCCATGGGCTATTTGCAGACCCTGTGCATTTTTTTTCTTCATTTATTCCATTTTTTCTCTCTTACCTTCTTTTCCCTTACAGATCCACTCATCTTCCTTATTACCTGCTCAAATTGATCTACTTCTGCTGTTTTCAGTCACCTTGCAGCCATCCTGCTTCCTGGAAAATGTCCCATCCACTCACCTTCCTTATTACCTGCTCATCTTGATCTATTTCTACTGTTGGCAGTCAGCTTGTGGCCACCCTGCTTCCTGCAAAATGTCCCATGGCTCCTCTCACCTCACCTTTCCCAAGGTGAGACTCCTCTGGGAAGAAAATACCTGGGTAAGAACTGGATTCAGTATAGCGGTTAGGAAGACTGCCTGCTGACATGGCCCACCTATCTGTTTAGCCAAAAGAGGAATACAGCAGGCTGTCTACTTGCCTTGCATTAAAACCCCTGCTTGAAGTTGAGGGAAGGACTAGTGAAAAGGAAGACCGTGTTACTTCCAACCTTGCTACTGGACTCTACCCAAGAGAATTTTTCCACGAGAAATAATACACTAACAAAAGATTTCTGATTGGTTAAAAACTTAGTAGTAACATAGTAATTTAAGGTCGGAAGGAACTCTGGATCCATCATGTCCCTTCTGCCCCATGCTTCATAATCAGGGATGCATAAGTATTCTGAAAATATACTAACTGATGGGGATTTTCTGACCACTGTTATACTGTGTTTATAATTTGTTCGTAAGTTCTCACTCTCTCTTGCTCTTAAAGATTATTATTAATCTTTCAATCATTTTCTGATCCTCTTAATTCTTTAGAGCTAACAATTAGTTTTTTGTGTTATTATACTAGTTTACTGTTACCTTGCAAGAACACCAACCTAGTTTCATTTTAAGAGCCCCAAATGATCCTTGTGTAACCCCCAGGTGGCGCTGTCCCAAGGGCTACTAACCCTGCCTGCTTGACTACTGACAGGTTGAGGGGCCTAGGTTCTATGGCGGGTGCCTCCACCCAGAGGTCAGGGTTTGTAGTGGTTAGACTAGCTTGGTCACAGCCCTCTGGGACACTGAGACGCCTTATTATTCCCTCTAGTGGCTCACACAGTACAGGAGTTACAGCCCCAGTACCCCACGTATACACACTGTTCACTCATAAAGTACCACTTACCCTTGAGACTGATTCTGCAGCACGTCTCTGAGGACCCCCTGTTTAAAAAAAAAAAAAAAAAAGTTAAACATACACAGCAAAATACAATACTGTTTCTATAAGTACCAACACCACAGACAGTATGCAGTTTAAACAACAACAAATCTGATTTATTTGGGGACAGTAACATGGGAGGGGCAATCAGGTTAATTGGCAGGAATAAATGCAGTACTGTGCTCTCATACAGGGTCTGAAAAGTCGCATTCTGGGTACCGGGGGCCTAGCCAGGCTGTTTGCCGGGGTTGGCGGCAGGTGAAGATGGATAGGGCCCTGTAGAAGAAAATATATGCACAACACCCAATTGTAATTCGGAGCCGGAGGGCTCAGTCCATGAAACAGTGAAACAACAAGAATTAGATGACACACTTGTGATTGAAAAACAAGCTGCAGGGGAGTACCCTGATTTGTACTCACAACACCCAAGCTGAGATTCGGATGGAGAAGGTCCTTCTGGATTGCCAGAAGAGCAGGGCATGAGGACGAGGTCCTTGTGACTGGACCCCACTGTAGTTGATAGCAAACGGATGTAGTCCGAATTTAGCTGGGGTTTACTTCCAGCTTCAGCACACAATTCACTGTACAGGGAATTTGAAATAGCGATTCCCCACAAGCACTATGCACGTTTATATGTAAAAGGAAAGTACTACACCAGGCAGGCTGGTCCTCGATCCTGATCGCAATTACTGCAAAATACCCGGGAGCACACACAGTAGCTTCAGTTCCTGACAGACCGAGCGCGATTCAGCAATTTCTCCAGTCTTCTACAGAGTGAGCCTGGTTTCCACACTTCTAGTGCTTCTTTCTCCTCACAACTCAGATTCAGTCCAAACTGGCACTCACAAAGGCTGCAGACCGAAACTCAGGGCCTCACACACACTTCCCGCGCGAAACTATACACCGCAGAAGCACACAGCTCCTTCTCTCTTCACTGCCGCAACTGACCTGATCTTTTCAGTCACAGAGCAGGGCATTTCCTTTAGCTCCCCACTGTTCTGTTGGCTGATTCAGCTGTCACTCACAATAAGACTCCCTCTGTTGGTAGAAGAAGGCGCCAAGGTCAAAACTACATTTCCCAGAGTCACTGCCCATACAATCCCCTTGTGGCTGGCTCAGATTAAGAGTCCAAGTTCTGATTCGTCCACAGGCTCCATTTTAGGGCTCCCCTAACCCAGTTGGCCCAGCACAGCAGTTTAGGTCCAAAATGGAGCGGTAACACACACAGAGTCCCAGCTGCAGTAAAGGCAGGTTGGACAAACTACAATTTTGCTAATGCTTTAAATGATTACAAGCAAACAGTTACAGCCTTCAGATGGGCTCCCTTTGCACCTTCAGCGACCGCAAAATGGAGCGATTACTCCGCAGCTCGGGCGGGCTTGAGCATTAACTACACGTCCCCCCCCCCATACAAACTAATGAAGTCTGCAAGCAGACAGCTCTTAAAGAGACAGTATCTGGAGGCTCAGATAGCACTCACTTGCAGCCACAGTTAAGCAGCTCAGACGCTGAACACCACCCAGGCTTGGAGCATTCAGGCAATCTCCTGGAAGACTTTTGGGAACCCCCATTTGCAGGAGGGTTACACCTGAATGTTTAAATTGTAGCACTTCATTGAGAGCAGGGGTCATATTTTGACTCCATGGAGCCAGCAGCCTGATCCTTTCCACTTCCCAAAGACGGACTCACACCTGCCTATCAATGTTTTGTGACTAAAATGGTTGAGGGCATTGTTTTCAGGTACTACTTATACTCAGAGTGCAGTTTTTTCCAGATTAAAACCATGTTCAGCTAACAGGAGCCTTAGTAGTTGAGCATGACGTTGATTTGAAACAAACAGCACTCTGAAATATAAAAAGTATCCGAAATGATGCCCTCGTTCTCTTTCCAAACATTTTAATAACAAAATGTTAGCATGTAAGGGTGGGGCTGTCACTCCGGGAAGAGGAAGGGATCAGGCTGCTGTTTCCATGAAGGCAAAATATGATCCTTTCCCTGTCTAATGTGCTGCAACCAAAAATTCAAGGATCAGACCTGCTGCCCTGACTAGAGGTAAGTCATAATAATACTGCTTTTAATTTTAAGCCAGATTGGCATTCTTTATGTCTAGATTTACCTATGATACCATTGCATGGCAATATACTGCATGTGAACTGGATCCCCTTGCAGCAGTCTGGTGGAGATCTTGTGAAAGGCAGGTTCCAGAATGAAGCCATAGTTGTAAAGTCAGCATTTCCGTGGTAGTCAAGACATTATAATCACCAGGGGCAATCACATACAGGAGATGCCAACTTTCTTGAGTGGCATCAGGCATTTCTCAGTGACCACTTTCCACCTCTGCTGGTCCAGCTGGGAACCAAAGCTATTTACTGTAAGGGAGGGGATGTTGGCCCCTACTCTGCGTGTAAAATGCTGCTGGAGCAGTCAGTTCAGTTTATAGCACCAAAACAGTCGTAGGGCATTCAGACGTCACACTGTATATAATACAAGACAAACATACTTAAGGAACAGGTCTCCACATCAGTATATAGTTTCGTAAACATCTGTCCCTCTTTTAAAATTTACAAGAGACTACTCTTTCAGATGTCACTTGTTTTTCCTAGGTTTTGCAGTACATGTATTCCAGTATGTCACTGTATGGTATGAAAGCTTTTTATCATCATAAACTGTATGAAAGATTTTTATCATTGTAGACGGTATGAAAAGCTTTCATCAGAAGTTTGACTTTATACTTTTTTTTTTTTTTAGTTGTTTAACCAGGGGTAGCACACTAAGCTGAAAGCTTTTTTACAGGTGTGACCTGGGAACACAGGGAAGCTAAGTCACTTGCTTAGGGTCACACAGTATGCAAGTGGAAGCTGTGGGATTCAAACCGAGGTCTGGTCTGCTGGATGTCACCAGATTTGCAGCTCAGAGCCTTAAACCACTGCGCTATATTGCTTCCCTTCTTCACTTCTTGCGTGCTTATTGTGACAACAGACTGTGATGTAACAACCAGCAGTTTTCAGGTCCGTTGGTGACACATAACAGAGTTCCTTTGTCACTATGCTTCTAGAAGCACTAAAGACCTGTTCGAAATCAACACAGAAACAAGGGCAGCTTCGGTAATGGATGGCAGCTTCTGCAAAGGCTGACCACATTGTCAGCTTTCTTTTCTAGAACTATCATGGATCCTCACCTATACAAAGAATTGTCTTTTCTGTGAATTACTCCTGAAGCATAGCAGTTACACTGACTTGTACCCAGCTGGGTAGTTGTGAGCTTCTCCCCTTTAAGGTCATACCTTCCCCAGGTCGCAGCTGGAAATGAGCCTTGGCTCAGTTTGCCTTTCTGGTTACCACTTTATATTAAATGAATAAATATCCCAGAACTGCACGCAGCTGAAGACAGGCTTCTTCCACTTCTGGGGAGCCAGAGTTGGTTTGTCAAGCTAGCCTGTCCCTTCTTGTAATTCATCCTGCAGCTCCTGACCATAACTCTTTCACTAAGTGTCCTTTTCCTAGTTCAGCACCAGCAGTGTGTTGCCACTCACTGACACGGTCAAGCAGAATATTCTTCCTCTGCCCATGTGGCAGAATCTGTACTATTTTGTCCTTGAAACTGGGTTTTAGCAATGATGCCAGCACACAAAGCTCCCTTTGAACCTGCTCGGTCTGGTGTCCTTTGCCAGTGTGTTCTGTGGGCTCTGAATGAGTTGTGCACTGTCTCTGTTACCTCCTCCTTCTCAGAGTCAGTTTTTATGTGTTGTAGAGAAATGTACAGAAAATGAATGCGGTGTAGGACATCACTTAAGCATGCCAATTTGGAGCTGACTTCCCACGTGACCGCCTCATATGGTTCCAGAATGATCATCAACTTTTTAATGAGCTGCCAGTTGCTGTCTGAAAGCATATGGCACCGCAATGTTGTGTGTCATCTAATAAGTGTTAGACAGCGAGCTACTTTTCCATGAAATGTTTTAACATATAATAGGTGGAATTCTGCCGCGTTTCAACATGCTTTTTGAGGTAATGTAGTGACAGATTTTTTTTTTGTTTTTGTCTGCTGGATGACTATCAGAGTCTTGCATGCGTCCCTGAGTTGGAGAAAGGGCAGCAATTTGTGTTAGCGTCTCAGTAATGGTTTCAGCCTGGCTGTTCTTAAAAAGGAAGTCTCATACCACCAAGTTGACGCAGTGTACAAGATGTAGCACATGGGTGTAATTTCCATCAGTCACTGCTTTGACTGTATCAGCCCCATTATCAGTTACCACGGTCTTTGATGTTAGACTGCATGAAGTAAACCTGGATCTTACTTAGAGGAAGCTCTTGTAGCAGGTCAACATTGGTAGGACTTAGCCGCCAGGTGCCAGGACCATACGGAAACTAGCTAGCTGTGTATCTTGGGGAGACTGCCTACCAACCGACATCACCTCTGACATCAACCTATCCTATAAAGTCCTCTACGCCCTCCTCAGTTCTTTCCCACTGTCAACCTGTGCACATTGGACCACTGTGGTGACCCACAGTAGAGCGACACCTCGACAGCGAAACCTGAAAAAGGACCATTACAGTGACAGTCGCTGTAATGGTCCGGGTTTCACTGACGTGGTTTCTCACGGTGTTCTGTCCTCGCCCTAAAACAACTCCGACCTGAAGTTGATTATATTTAAATGTGGGGGGTGCTGGGGGTGCAGCCCTGCGCAAAACATACTTGCAACATTGACGGCCCCATGCCGAGTGTTGGCATTGTGCTGTCGCTGTAAAGGATGTCGGCGAAATGTCTGTTGACATTCTA
The DNA here is from genome assembly GCA_016271365.2 of Neoceratodus forsteri. Classification (NCBI taxonomy): domain Eukaryota; kingdom Metazoa; phylum Chordata; order Ceratodontiformes; family Ceratodontidae; genus Neoceratodus; species Neoceratodus forsteri. The sequence continues at coordinate 769,467,539 of CM057451.1, forward strand.
TAGTGCTTCCAGACCCCTGAAGCCGCCACAGCTGCAGTTGACAGCCATTACCCGCACTTGCCGCACTTTTTAGTTTAACATAGAATTTTCAGTGTTATTGACATCAGGTTTATGTCTTTTCCACCTGCCCCATCTTCCGACCACTCCACAAAGTGTGCCTGTGGCAAACAATTCCTGAAAAAGACAGTCATTCTGCTTGTTTCCTGTACTTAGGCCCCAGCCACAAGACGGTAGCCAGCCAAATCTGCCAGAAATTCAACAAGGCCACTCTGAGACCTCATTTAAAAATCCTGGCGAGCCATCTTATCAAGCAGAAGCTTGTTGTGATGGCAAAGGAGCTGCAGCCCAGGAGGTCTTTGGGTTTGCCAGACCAGTCTTCCAGGGCTTCTTCCTCCTCTCAGTCCCAGGAAAAATCAAGCAGTAAGTATAAACAGCAGGACAAGTCTGCTTCCCACTCACAGTCTCTTCATAAATCCTTGCCCGCACCTGGGTCTTCCTCCCATGGGTCAGCCCTACGGCTCCGTCTGCTCTTAGTCCTGCAGTGCTACCAGTGGCCTTGCTGCCCACCCTTATCTCAGTCACAGGCGATAGCTCCTTGAGGCAGAGGATGCTGCCTTCTGCTCCCCAGACCCTGATGCTCATGCCCCTAACTTCCACGGGCTCTCAGCCAGAATGCTTCGCTGGTGTGGGTGCAACCAGCGTCAGCTTCTCTGCCATCGCCCCTCTGGCCCTGACTCGGCCTGTGTTGGTCTGCTTCTTGGGGGCCATTGCCAGTCCTCCTTGGCACCATCCACAGCAGGCTACTGGCATGTCTCCCAGTCCAGCATCACCTCAGCCTTCACCAGGGAGTTCCCTTTCTTCCCCTGCACTCATCTCTCCTCTTCTGTCCCAACACTGGTGGATTCCCCTCCTAGCCTTCCTCAGCCACCACCTACTGGACCGGTGCCAGTGTTGCCTTTGCCAGCGCTTAGCCCACAACCTGCGCCTGCTGGTCCTCTGCTCTTGTACCCTGCGCTGGCCCCACCTGGCCTGGTGCCGCCCTTTCCTTACCTGGCACTGGTGGATTACACTGCTCTCTTCACTGCATGGTGGTCTTTCATGCAGAAGCAGATCCCTTCCCCTCAGGATCTGCCTCCGGCATCCTCTCAGCACCTCGCCGGGAGTCTTCCACTACTGGACTGGGTGCGCCCAGGTCCCAGTGTGCCATGCACTCCGGGGCACAGACTCAACACCGGTTCCAGTGGTTACCAGGATAGGCATCCACTGGATGAGAGTGAGCTGGATAAGGAGGATGATAATGTTGCAGACTATTGAGACTTCCTCCATTCTGGAGAACTCCTCTGAGGGCAAAGAAGCTGCTAAGGTGGTCCACAAGTCCCCTCCTGATGATCCTTAATTAATGGACATCATGAGGCACATCCAGGCCACCATGGGTTGGGAAACGGAGGAGCAAGATTCGGAGCTGCATCAGTTAGCCATTTATTTGCGGCAGCCCGATGCCATCCCTTTGGCTGTGCCTCCCTTCGACTGTTACGAAGGATGTCACCAGGGCATAGAAACATAGTTTGATGGCAGATAAGGACCGCTTGGCCCACCCAGTCTGCCCGTTTCCCTACCTACTGGATAAGCTGTAGATCCTAGTTAACCAGCAGCCAACTTCTTCCTACCCCAACCCCCTAGAATTGCCTTATGACTGTTCCATGCATGCTTGAATTCCACCACTGTTTTTGACTCCACAACCTCCTCCGGAAGGCCGCTCCATGCATCCACAACCTCTGTGAAAAATACTTCCTTAAATTACCTCTGAGCCCCCCATCTTCAGATTGTGCCCTTTTTCTAGCACTCTTTTTTGAAAGATGCTACCTCTTGACTTTGTTGATTCCCTTGAGGTACTTGAAAGTTTCTATCATGTCCCCCTCTCCTCCTTTCCTTGAGGCTATACATATTAAGCTCCTTAAGTCTCTCTTCATATGTCTTCGTGCAGACCCTGCACCATTTGGTGCCCTCCTCTGGACAGCTTCCATCCTGTCTATGTCTTTGCGGAGATTGGGTCTCCAGAACTGCACACAGTACTCCAGATGGGGTCTCACCAGGTGTCTGCACAGAGGGATAATAACTTCCTGTTTTCTACTGGTGATGCCTCTCCCTATGCATCCCAGTATCCCCCCAGCCCTCCTTGCTGCCCTCTCACATTGCTTGCCCACCTTTAGGTCATCTGATATGACTACTCCCAGGTCCCTTTCCATTTTTGTTGTTAGTATCTCACCCCCCACTGTGTACTCTTCCCCTGGGTTTTTGTTTCCCAGGTGCATTACCTTGCACTTCTTAGCATTGAATCTAAGCTGCCATACATTTGACCATTCCTCTAACCTTGCCAAGTCCCTTCTCATCCTTTCCACCCCACCTTGTGCATCAACTCTGTTGCAGATCCTAGCTAACCAACAGCCTGCTTCTTCCAACCTCCACCCCCTACAATTGCCTTATTATGTCTGTCCCATGCATTCTTGAATTCTACCACTGTTTTTGACTCCACAGCCTCCTCAGGCGGCTTGGAATTGCCCCTCTTTGACTCCAGCCTAAAAAAGCAGATAGACTCTACCACACGCCAGCTGGTAAGCCGTTTTTAGGGAGACGGTCTAAAACTGACTCTGTGGTCATCAACGTGGCACACGACAGCATTAAGAAGCCCAAGCACCTCCGTTCTCTTCCCCCCGATAGTCGAGACAGCTAGACCACCTGGGCAACTGAGTTTTTGCCTCCTCCTCCACCCTGGCCATCTGGGCTATCAACTGTTTGGCTCACATGGTCCAGTACCAGAATGTCCTTTGGGACCAGGCCAGGGCACTGGTTCAGACTTTGCCTGAGGAACCATCCAAGAAACAGCTCGTCCAGGTTCATAAGGCGGGCTCCGATGTGGGGACCCACATCCTTCAGGCCGCCTATGATGCTGTTGATGCTTGGGCAGAGGAGCGGCTGCCGGCATCTGCCTCCACTGATGCTCTAGGTGTCCGGATTTGCCTTTTTTTTTTTGTTTTGTATTATTTATTTATTAATTTTGTAAACAGAACTCACAGAATAATACAAACACAGGAGGATAGCAATATTATATGCAACTTAATAACATATAAAGGAACCATGCAGGACACCTCCCCTCGAGTTACATCACTAGGGGGAACCAGTAAGATACTCTCTCTTACTCCCCATGCCTACAGCTAAGGAAGAATAAAAAGGATTCATATATTAAGTATATTAGACCCCTATATATAGTGTACAATGACCATTATGAAAATATGATCAAAAAGAGTCCCCCAACAGCTTACAAAAGAATGCAAACCATAAAAAGGCCCCCAATCCTGAATAAATAGTAAAATAAACAGTAAACCGGAGACTTCAGGTGTTAAAGTAACAAGAACTCAAAATATTCCATCGAGAAATGCAGCAGATAACTGACAGTGTGATACTGGGGCCAGGTCAACCACGTAACAAGGCCCATAGTGTCCGTAGTCCAGAGTATGCAGTGTCATCAGCAATGTGGCTAGCTGTAAACAGCAAGTGATACCGAAAAGAAACAGTCCCATCAACATAACAGTGCCACATACCAGATTTCCCCAGCTAAGGCGACCGTGTAACAAGCTCTTATGGGCAACCCATGAAAACAAAAGCTGCAAAACCATCCGCTAATTCACATCAGCCCCAAGCATAGAAGCCCAGACTTATAGTTCTTAAATGAGTCTTGCACAAGGTCAACCATCATCCGATGAAGGCGCCCCCTCCTCCACCACCTCCATCTCCTGCTCAATACATTGGAGCATTTTCTTGGCATCTTTGGGGTAGCTAAATTGATACTGCTGTTCCTGCCATGTCAAACGGAACTTGGCAGGAGGAAGGAGCTGGTATTGAATCTTCAGTTGCCGTAGCCGACTCCAGATGCCTTCAGAGGCCTTTTGCCACTGTCTAGTACTGAAGATAAGTCAGGAAATAGCTGTAAATTATCTTCTCCGTATTTAAGTGAGCGTCTGCTCCGGCCATTGCTAACACATGGTCCTGATCCCCGATGCTGGTGCACACCACCATTAAGGTACGAGGAGCCCCTGAGTCCCGAGCAGCTCGCCATGGTATAATGCAATAGGCCTTCTCAATCAACAGGGGGGGTCCTCTTCAGACAGTCTCTTTAATTAACTTTGTAGTTGCATCGCATGCCTTTAGCACTGAGGTTTCAGACCTCTGAACGGTTTGTTCATAGTGGTCCATTCTTGTCTCTAATGCGGTAACACTTGTTGTCAGGGTGTCCAGCTTTTTATCAATGTCCTAGTCCATCTTGCCGATGTGAGCTGCTCAGGACTCAGGGGCTGGTGCCAGGAAAAAGGACACGAATTTGTAGGGACCAGACAACAGTTTTGGGAGCGAAAGTTCTTTAAATTTGATGGACTGCATCTGAAAAAGGAGGGAGTCAGTGCATTGGGGCTGAAGTTTGATGTCTTTGCAGAATATTTAAACTAGCAAATGGGGAGAGGGGTGCAGCACCCCATATGTCGAATGGGAAGAACACCCCTCCGCCCTGAGCTGGTGGTCAAGCAGGAGTTCAGCATGTTTGCAGTTCATTTACATCCCCAGGTAAGGAAAAGGGTCCAGCTCCCAATACGATGCACAGGGGAAATGCCAGACCTCACCCAACAACTAACACACTGAAATCTGTCCAATGGAAAATCATATACACAAATGCTCGCAGTCTGGGAAGCAAGATCCCATACCTGCAGGCAATAATGACAGAGGCTAAACTGGACATAGTAGCAATTAGCAAGTCGTGGTTTACCAGTGACCATACTTGGGAGACTTCAGTACCTGGCTATGTATTGTTCAGAAGAGACTGAGATGCAGAAAGGGCGGTGGAGTGGCCCTGTATGTCAATGAAAATATCAAAGCTACATACAATTCAGAATACACATGTAACCCCCACACCCCTGCATTTTTGCAAATGACAGGTGGTATGCTGTTGAAGCTGACAGCAGTACCAGGTGGGGACTGGGTTTGGGGAGGACTAGGTTACTCGGCAGAAGGGCTAGGTTTGGCTACTCTGCACAGGGGCACCCAAGTAAATCCAAACACAGGAAGCAATAACTGTAATGTCCAATACCAGGAATGGGATTCTAAAGTGTGGCTTTTATTCGCATCCAAACTGAACAAACAAAGCATAGACAGACCCCCATGGGGCTACATTCCTGGTAATGCAGGTTAAGAGAAACAGAACACTTCCTCAACACTTCAGCCCTCAGGCTCTGGACCTACCAGGCACACAGCCCGGACTTGCACGCTGCTTTGGGTACACAGCCCAACTTGTACACTATTTGGGGATTTCCCTGGCTCGGCTCCCCTGCCGGCCACTCGAACACCTTCCATTTGACATGGACACATTTTCCGGTGGCTCCCTAAACCACCTTAGAGCCTTCGACTCCATAAGGGAAATTTCCCTTTGAATCCCACGTCTGGGTACTTTCCTCAGCACTGGCCAAGTGCTTGAGGGAAAGTAAAAGGGCCACAGAACAGATCTGTAGAGGTGAATCTGGTTACTGCTGATGGGGGGGGGGGGGGCTTCCACCTCTAGCTTCCACAATTCATACCCGGCCATTTCTCTGGACATTAAACATCTCTTTCTGAAAAGCTTGGCAGTGTAGATTAAAGGGTAAATGCATAGCACATTTCCTCTACATGACTTGGCTTTTCCCTTGTGCTGGACTTGAACATACTTTTACTTGGCTTAGCCTATTTCTCTAGCCTCCCACTGATTAAGCAGTCCAATTCCTACTTTACTACAGTTCAGGTGAAACATAGGCCCTATGTAAGAGCAGACTCACCCTTTGGTTGCAGGTGCCCCACAGGCGATTCTTGACAGCTTCTGGTGCCGCAGCACAACTTAGATAAAATAAGGCAGCTTCTTCCCTAGCCGGAACCAGGAGGGTTGCCCCTGGAATAACAGGCAAACCTTTTTACCCCCGTCCCCTCAGGGATGGGGCACAGAGACCAGTAACAGCGGTCTCCACCACTTCACGAACAGCTTACTGTGTTCCTCTTTTGGCGGAAACACACACCTCTCCCTTAAAATAGCTCTATATCAGAGCTTTCGATCCAAGAGCCTGTGCACAGAATGCTGTGCTTCTCTCCAAGACTGCTCATGCACAACTCCCTTCAAAAACTCCCAACATTCTAGCCTAATTCCCAACTGCAGATTCCAATGTGGCTCATGCAGCTGCAAAAATTCTATGGTGATGTCATCCCTCAGTCTCAGCTGAGACTGAGAACAGAGTGAGACAGTGTGAAATCCATTTAACTGGAGTTTCACAAGCTACCTTCCCTGCCTACCACTAGGTTTTACTGGAATTCTAGTAACCCCAGGTAACAGGGGAGGTTACACACATAAGGAGCCAGAAGAACTGTGGGTCACCCTGGAAACAGGAAATGGGACAGCCATAAGAACTGGAGTTGTCTACAGGCCCTCAGACCAGCGGGAGGACATAGACGCATTACTGTTAGAAGATATACAAAACATAACAGCTAAAGGGGAGGTTCTGATAATGGGAGACTTCAACATGCCAGGTACAGATTGGTCAATACCAGCAGGAACATCTGCCAGAACTAGACACAAGGTGGACTCCCTGTAGGGGGAGGGCCTCAAACAACTGGCACAACAACCCGCAAGAGACAGGGCTATCCTAGATCTAGTACTGACTAACAGGGAAAGGATCACAGATCTCCAGGTAGAGGGTCAAGGGGGGGGGGCTTGTGACCATCACATGGTATGGTTCAATGTGGCCACTACAACTAAATCATCCCATTCTAAGGCAAAAATATGGAACTTCAGAGAAGCCAACTTCGATAAGATGACCAACAGAGTTAAGCTAGCCCTGGCAAAAAGAAATACAGGTGAGAGGGTACAGGTAAAGTGGGCATGCATTAAAGATGCAATACTTGAAACAACATCCCATTGTGTTAGAGAGAAAAGAAAGTGCAAAAGAAGAAGAAAACCACTTTGGTTCTCAAAAACAGTAGCAGAAAAGGTGAAAGCCAAAAGGTTGGCCTTCAGGAAATATAAGGGAACACAGCGGGATGAAACTAGGGAGGCATACCAAACTGCCCTAAGGGAAGGCAGAAAGGCAGGCAAAGGCCCAAACCAAGGAAACACTACCACAGACAGTAAAAGAAGGTGACAAGACTTTCTATAGATACATTAGTGAAAGGAGAATGTCCAGAGGGGGTATTGCTTAGATCAAAGGAGATAAGGGAGCATGTGAGGAGGAGGACCATGTAAAAGCATCTATCCTAAATAGATATTTCTGCTCAGTATTTACTGAAGACAAGGTAGAGCAGGGCCCACAACTCAGCACGATGGACACAGGGTGGGAGAGAGGGAGGTAAGCACTAGTCCCTTCACAAAAGAAAGGGTCCTACAAGAGCTCGATAAGCTTAGGGTGGACAAGGCAATGGGACCTGATGGCATACATCCCAGGGTACTAAAGGAGCTAAGGGTGAAACTACCAGAGCCATTATCAGAACTGTTTAGTGAGTCTCTGAGCACAGTAGAAGTCCGAGAAGACTGGAGAAGGGCTCATGTGATCCCACTCCACAAGTGTGGTAGCAGGGAGGAGGCAGGGAACTACAGACCAGTCAGTCTTAACTCAGTAGTGGGCAAGGTTATGGAGGCACTCCTTAAGGAAAGGATAGCGCAACACCTGGAATCCCTAGGTGCACATGTAACCCCCCTGCAAATGGGGGTTCATAAAAGACTTCCAGGAGCTTGCTTGAATGCTCCAAGCCTGAATGGTGTTTGGCATTTAAGCCATTTATCAGTGAGTGTTTTTAGAACCTCTGGTACTGTCTCTTTAAGAGCTGTCTGCTTGCAGACATAATTAGTTTGTATGGGGGGACTGTGTGCTTCTCTGAGTACCACTCGAGCTGCTGCCAATTCACTTAATTTTGCAGTCACTAGAGTGCAAAGGGAACCTATCTGAAAGATGTAACTGTTTACAGAAATTATTTAGAGTAATAATGAAATTACAGTTTGTCTAACCTGCTTTCTTTGCAGTCAGAACTGTGTCTGCTAGTTCCCCATTCTAGTTTTGAACTGCTGAACTGGACCAATCAGTGTGGGTAAGCTAGCTCTAAAATGGTGCCTTGGACGAATCAGAACTTGGACTCATAATCTGAGCCAGCCACAAGAGGATTGTATGGGCAGTGACTCTGGGAGATGTAGTTTAGACTTCAGTGCCTTTTGGACCAACAGCAGCAGTCTATTGTGAGTGACAGCCAATCCAGTCAAGAACTGGGAGGAACTCAAAGGAAGTGCCGGTTTTGTCGGTTTGGAGTTTCAGTTGAGCTTTGGCAGTGAAGAAGGAAGGAGCCCTGTGCTTTTTCAGTGTGCAGTTTTAGTCAAAAAGCGTGTGTAAGGCCCAGAGTTCGGTCTGCAGCTTGTTAGGACTGAATCCGTCCTGTGAAAAGAATCAAAGGATCTCTGAAGAGTAGAAAACAGGCTCACCCTGTAGAAGACTGGAAGAATTGCTGAAAATTGCACTCGGTCTGTCAGGAACTGAATCTGCTGTGTGTTCTCCGTATTGTGCAGTAATTGCGATCGGGATACAGATGCAGCCTGCCTGGTATAGTTTTCTTTTATATGGATGTGTGAAGAGGTTTGTGTACCTCAAGTGAGCCCTGCTGACATTGAAGGACCTATCTTATTTGGAGGTCGTGAGTACTAATTCAGGGTCGCTCCTGTTGAATTGCCACATTAAATCCAAATGGAATTACTGTACTGCTGACTGTTTAATTCTCCTTTTCTCTGTGTGAAAGGGCCCCTACCAGCTGCCACGGTTTGGACTAGCCACTAGGGCTTGGGTACCCAGGGACAGTAACTGATAGGGATAGGCCTGTGCACTGAGCCATAGGTAGATTATTAGAGTGATAAGCTAATTAACCTGATTTCCCCTGTCTTGTTATATCCCCTAAATAAATCAGAGCTGCTTGTTTCAAGCAAAGTTATACTGCCTGAGTATTTGTCTATGTTAAAGTACTGTACTGTGATTGTTGCACTGTATCTCATTTCACAGGAGGTCCCAGTGCGGAACCAGACCTAGGGGTAAGTGTATACTGTGAGGTAATTCTGATATATTGTGTGGGCCACTAGTGGGAAGAAAGGGGTTGCAGTGTCCCAGAGGGCTGTGACCAGTTAGTTTAACTATTCCAAACCCTGACCTCTGGGTGGAGGCACCCGCCATTGGATCCAGGCCCCTCAACCTGTTAGTGGCAAATCAGGCAGGGTAGTAGCCCTGGGATAAGCGCCATCTAGGGTTACACACAGGATCCAAGACAGCATGGGTTTACAAAAGGAAGGTCCTGTCAGACTAATCTCATAGATTTCTTTGACTGGGTAACCAGAGTGGTGGACCAAGGGGGAGCAGTTGATGTCGCCTACCTTGACTTCAGCAAAGCTTTCGATACTGTTCCACATAGAGGATTGATTAATAAGCTGGGTAGGCTCGGGGTGGATCAGACGTTGATCAACTGGGTGTCAAACTAGTTGACAGCAGAAAACAGAAGGGGGATGGTAAACGGTATATAGTCAGGAGAGATGCAGGTCACAAGTGGAGCACCTCAGGGATCAGTCTTGGGGCCAGTCCTCATCAATATCTTCATCAGTGACATTGCAGATGGACTGGAGGGTAAGGTTTGTCTGTTTGCAGATGACACCAAGATGTGCAACAGAGTAGATGATCAGATGGGGTGGGCAGAATGAACAGAGATCTGGATAAACTAGCAAAACGGTCGGAAGAGTGGCATCTGGGGTTTAATGCAAAGAAGTGCAAGATCATGCACACAGGGAAGAGAACCCCTGAAGTCACCTATAGGCTGGGAGGGGAGTTGCTGGCAGTCACAAGGGAAGAAAGAGACTTGGGCATCATCATCACCAATGACGTGAAATCATCCAAGCAGACCACTAAAGCAGTAGGTAAGGCTAGGGGGATGTTAGGGTGTATTAGTAGGGGTATCACAAGTCAGAAGAGGGAGGTAATAATCCCTCTTTACATGACACTGGTTAGGCCCCATCTGAAGTATTGCGTGCAGTACTGGAGGCCACACCTTCACAAATACATTAACCAAATTGAGGCAGTCCAGAGAAGGGCAACCAAAATGGTGCAGGGACTGCATCAGAAAACATATGAGGACAGATTAACGGAGTTCAATATGTATACCCTAGAGCAAAGGAAGGAGAGGGGTGATATGATCAAAACATTCAGACACCTTAAGGGCATTAACAAGGTGAAAGAGTCTAACATGTTTCAATGTAAGAAAAATAGGACAAGAAGACAGCATGAGATTAGAGGGATGCCGATTAAGGGGTAATGTGAGGAAGTTCTTTTTCACAGAAAGGGTGGAGGATGCATGGAACGGCCTACCTCAGGAAGTGGTGGATATGAGTACAGTGCAGGGCTTCAAACAGGCATGGGATAGGCATAAGGGAGCAATACAGATGAGTATGAATAGATAGGCCATTGAACGAGCAAAGGCTGATGGCACATTTATAAGGTAGGAAAAGAAATGGGCAGACTGGATGGGCCTTGCAGTCCTTTCTGCCGTCAACTTCTATGTTTCTTTTTTAAACTTTCTTTATTTAAAAGTTTTTTTTTTTGCCAACTGACAAACTCTAGACAGTGTACTTTACATAAACTATTTACAAGGTTTTACAGCGAGTCACTCATTTCCATTCAATTATATATACTATCATAACATTAATAAGCGTTTCAATCAATTTCAGGTTTCATTATTATGGGTTACAAGCAAAGGAAGGGAAGAAAAAGAGGGGGGAGATTTTTTGGGGTGCCTGATATTCAGTGCGTTAACTTAAAGATGATCAGGTTGCACAATCTAGAATCGCTTCTAAGGGATAAAATCATGTCTCATAAAGATGTATACAGTACCCACCGTCTCCAAATTATTTCAAACTTGGCCTGTCTCTTATTCACTAATGCAGTTAATGCTTCCATTCTGTAAATAGATATCAGTATATCTTGCCATTGGGTTATAGTTATTACCTCCTGAGTCGGCCATTTTTTTGTAATGGCTTTTTGGTCTGCTAGGATGCATATCTTCAGAAGCTTTTTAGTGTCTAGGTCCCTACACTCTGGGAGGAACTCTGAGAGAAAAAAACAGTCCTGGTGTCATGGTCAAGGACTGGGTGAAAATGGCCCTCAGTTCCCCTTGAAAAGCTTGAAAGTATTGTCCTAACCTAGGACAGTGCCACATAATGTGGGCCAGTCTGACCTGGGTGTGTCCACATTTCCGCCAACATGCGAATGTCTTGTGGGGTTGAAATTTTGCCTGGATTTTAGGAGCCCTGAAGTATTTGAGGGTAACCTTCCATGAGAACTCTTTCCAGCTTATGGCTACCGTCCCCCAATGTATAAGATTCAAGTGCCTCTCTCATGTCTCAACTGGGATTTGAATTTCCAGATCTGTCTCCAAGTCACCCTAGTCCCTCCAAGTGTGTCTTCCCGCAGGGACAACATTGCTTTATAGAGATATGATATTGTGTGTTCCAGGCTGGCCTTTCCCTCCATAGCTGCCACCAAAATGGGTACCATCGAGGTTGTCTGATCACCTCCCCACAAATCCCGGGAAAGTGAGCTAATGTAATTTCTGACCTGGAAGTACCTAAATCTGTCGTGTGGTCACAGACCATATTGTTCCAACTTTATGTTTCTATGTAGTTTAGCGTGGCTTGTATTGAGAGCAAAGGCACACCCCCAGAGAGTGGATCCACAGATGACGTGGCTTCAGCAGAAGGTGCAGGCCTCTCATCTTATTGTTGTTGTGACTTCTTGGGGGCAAAAAAATCTGTAGTCGAAGCAGCTGCACCCCGATTTTTACCCATGCTGCCAATCTGCAACTTCTCAACCACCGAGTCTTGTACTTAAAGCTTGGAAAACTCAACTTAAATGTATGTATTTCCAAAAAGTCTCTGGAGCTGATAATTATTTCTGCTTCCTATAGAGCTGCTCAGCAGCAAACCCCCCTTGGGTTCGCCTCTGTTGTGCAGTCCAGTATTTTGGATGCCCCTCGGGGTTCTTCCCTTTTAGAAGGATATGTGCAGGATTTCATTTCCTTCCTTCAGGAGTCAGGCCAAACCCTCCTGTCCATTCACTCGCTGTATCATACCCACTCTGCAGCTGGTCAATGGCTGCCCTTTCGCCGCTCCTCCCACAGACAGGCCCGCCCTCCCTCCAATGGTCAGGGCAAATGCAGTGCAGCATCAGCCCCTTCCACAACTGCGGCCAGATCTCCTTGAGTGCCTACGGCCGCCCTCCCAGTGGCCACCCCTACCTCCAGACTCCTTAGCTGACCCTTCCCTCCAGAAGAGGTTCTGGGGGAGGCAGTCAGGGGTCAGTTCTCCCTTCATCTTGACTGGTAGTGAGGCGTTACCTTGGACAACTGGGTTCTGCAGATCACAGAAAACAGCCATACTCTAGAACTTCTTGAGTGGCCCACAGAAACTCCTCCAAGCATCTGTTCCTACCCCCCCCCCCCATGCTTGTACCCCTTGTCTTGGAGGAAATACAGACCCTTCTGCAAAAAAAAGGGCCATAGAGCCCGTCCCTCTGGTTCAGTGAGGCAGGGGGTTCTACTCCCACTTCTTCCTGGTCCCCAAGAAGATAGGGGATCTCCGACCCATCCTGGATCTGAGTCATCTGAATTTGTGCATAGAGTACAGATGCTTCAGGATGGTTACCCTGCAGGAATTGTTGCCACTCCTGCAACTGGGAGACTGTCTCTGTTCTCTAGACATGCAGGATGCATATCTGCATATCAGAATTTTTCCTTCCCATCGGCGCTTCCTCCGCTTCCATTTCTAGGGAGCCCACTTTCAATTCAGGCCCTCCCTTTTGGCCTGTCCTCAGCCCCCAATGTCTTTATCAAGTGCCTGGCAGTGGTAGCGACTGCCTTGAGGCATCAGGGCTTCTACGTGTTTCCCTACCATGATGATTGGCTTCTAGTGGTCCCATCCAATGACCATCTTGTCCAAATTGTGGAGCATGCCTTTTCCAGGCCTTGGGTATCGCCATTAACCGATCAAAATCCTGCCTGTCTCCCTGCCAGCGCCTCAAGTATATAGGGGTGGTCCTGGATCTGTCCCAGGGAATGGCCTTCTTGGCCATGGACAAAGCGGAAAGCTTGATTGCCCAGGCACGCCTGGTTTCCTCCAGTCGTCAGGTCCCTACCAAGGTATTCCTGTGCCTCCTGGGTCACGTGGCAGCAGCCATTGCCATGGTTCCCTTTGCCTGCCTGCATATGCAGATACCTCACTGGACATTGAGAGTCCAGTGGGACCAACACATGGATGACCTGGACCCAGATGGTCATGGTTTCCGGTCCGGTCAGAAGAGTCCTGTCATGGTGGCTGGAGCCGACGAACCTGCTTTGGGGGTTCCTTTTCAAATCTCAACCCCTTGTGAAATCCTCATGATGGATGCCTCACTTCTGGGCTGGGGAGCTCACTTGAACACTCACCAGACTCAAGGCACCTGAACAGATGTGGAACAGCGTCTCCACATCAATGTCCTGGAGAAGCGCGTGGTTCTGAATGCTATGCAGGCCTTCCAGACTCGTCTCCTTCCCAGTCCGCTCTTGGTGTAGATGGACAGTTTGTACATGGTGTATTACATCAGCAAGCAGGGGGGACTCACTCTTACCTCCTGTGCAGGGAGGTGATGAGGTTCTGTTATTGTGCCATCAAGCACAGTCTGGAGCTCTCAACCATCCATGTTCCAGGTGTCCAAAACATCCTGGTAGGCAGTCTAAGCTACTCCCTGTTCAGGGCTCACTAATGGGAGCTTCTGACTCTGGTGGTTGAAGATCTTTGACAGATGGGGTTTGCCAGAATTGGACCTTTTTGCGTCCCCACTCAGTGCAAAACTGTTGCTTTTTGGTTGCTCAATCCCGGGCCTGGAGTTTCTAGTGAGATGCATTGTCCCTCTACTAGAAAGGGAGATTTCTATATGTCTTCACTCCCTTCCCACTCCTCCAGAGGATGCTCCTCACACTTCAGTTGGAGGGGGCAGAGATGATCCTCATAGCCCCCTTCTGGCGACTTCAGATCTGGTTCCCTTTACTCCAGCAACTAGCGGTGGGACCTCTGGTGCCCTTGCTCTCCCAGAATCAGGGCACCCTGGTCCATCCAGATCTGAAATCGTTGCATCTCCATATGTGGCTACTGCGGACGTAGCATTTGTCCTCTTTGGTGTTTCTTCTAGGGTTGTGGATGTCCTGTTGGCCACGAAGGAAACCCTCCACCTGGGCCACTTACACCATGAAATGGAATTGCTTTACCCTTTGGACTGCTTTGTGCCAGTTGGACCCCTTCTGTCTGGTGGATCAGGTGTTGAAGTATCTTCTGTCCATCTCTGACTCAGGCTTGGGGTACTCCTTCCTTAAGGTGCATCTTTTTGCCATCTCTTCGTACCATGCACCTATCGAGTGCAGAACTGTGGCTCATCTGGAAGTGTCCCACACGTTCTACAGGGCATTTTGCATCTGAAAACTCTCATTTGGGACCCAGTCCCTCCGTGAGGCCTTAATTTTATATTGGAGAAACTCTCGTTACCTCCCTTTGAACCAGCCACAAGGTGCGGGCTATGCTTTCTGTCATGGAAGGCACTCTTTTTAGTTGCTGTTACTTCTACTCAACAGATTTCAGAGCTTCAGGCTCTCATGTGTAAAGAGCCTTAATTGGTTTTTCACAAAGACAGGGTGCCCCTGTGTACGAGTCCTAAGAGCTCACTTCGAGAGGGAGCTCTTACAGCAGGCAGTAACCATCTGGACTATGCCACCAGGCACTAGGACCCCATGAAAACATTTCTAGCTAGCAGTCCAAGGTACGGGACCGCCCCCGACGCCGGCCCCACCCCCAACGTCACCCAGTGGTATAAAGGGGCGATCACCTGGCACCACCTCAGTTTTTTTTCTCGTCGTCGACCAGTGCATCTCGGCTCCACAGACGCCTCCTGCTGACAGTCAGCCGCTATTTATTTTGTGCTTCGTGCAGTTACTGTTTCTCATCGAGTTTTTAGACTTCATCGTGCATGTCTACTTGGCCAATTTTATCTACAGAGTGGCAGAAATCGAAGTGCGCATGCGGCAAGCAAATCCCGCCGAAAGACTGCCATTCGGCCTGCCTTCTGTGCCTGGGCCCTGACCACAAGCTCAACACCTGTCTGCATTACCTCAGCTTCAATAGGAAGACCCACATCTGCTGCCTGAAGACCTTGAAAGCCTACCTCCTTAAACTAGAAGTGCCCACCATGCAGAAGACCCACTCGGCGGGGGACAGCTCGTCATCTTCTTTGGCCTGGAACCCCTCCCCTAGAGAGAAGAAATCTAACGGGAAGCACCATCACCGAGATGATGACAGATCCAGGTCAAAATCCCAGTCCAGGTCTCCTCACAAGGCTTCCATGAGTTCCACCTCCAGCTTGAGATCGGGCTCAGCCCCTCCAGTTCCCTTGCTCTTCCCAGGTTACCATTGAGGAAGCCTCCCGCTTCTGCCCAGATGTCTGGCATAGGTTCTTCCAGGCTAGGGCATTCTAAGGCCCCAATTTCCCTGGCTATTGGGCCCCACAATCACTCTACTGGGTGTCAGCCAGAAGGATCGGCACACTCTTCGGGTGGCAGGGCAGAGCCTGCCATCTGCAAGACTGTTCTCTCAGGGTTGCTGGACAAGATAGTAGAGTCTGACGATGCCAAGAGATGTCAGGAACACAAACGCCACAAAAAACCACGCTCGCCTTCCAAGCCATCGTTAACAGACCACAGCTCCCCTCTGACTCCACCTGCATGGAGCCAGATCAGACAACACCCTCTTAAACCATCGCCTGAACTGCAAGGATCCAAAAAGTCTCCGTCCACAGAGCGGACGACAGTGGACCTGATGCCAGCCTCTACAGAGCCTAAGGACATGGTGTCACGCACTCAGTCGCCACCTCCACCACAGGAGCCTGACGAACGGACGCCAGCATACTCAATGCTGGGGGACAAGACACTGCCAGACCTGTCACACAAGATGACTGAGCCATCATTCCTGACAACAGGAGGGACTAAACTGAAGGGCCCGATGTCAGGCCCCTCGGGAACTCCTACCCCGATGCCTGAATTGCCGATAGCCTCTATGGTACCTCTGACTGAGGTCGGGGCCCCGTTTACCAGTTGAGATCTGTTTCCCAGACCGCCAGAGCCGAGCCCCACACCAGCTCTGCCTAGGCAGTCTGCCCCCGCCACACAGAACGTCTTTGCCACCGCTGACGCCAGCCCACCCAACTCCACATGGAACAGGACAGGGGTCACATGAACGATGGTGGCGCGGTTGCCACCCGTTATCCCAATCCTCCTCTAGATGCCGGAGTCACTCTAGCGGACACCAGTCCACATCCTCAGAGGAGTCCAGCAGTGATTCCTCCTCATATGACTCTTCAGAGGACGACTTGTCTCTTCTGTCTCTGAATCCAAGGAAGGATTCCCCAAGGTCTCCCATGGATGATCCCACTTTCCTAGATGTGATGAGGCACATACAATTCCTTAACCAGTGGGAGAGAGAGGAATTAGACCCCGAGAGATGCCGTCTTGCAAAGTTCTTAGGGGCCAGTGACCCAAAACCTTTGGTCATCCCTCCATTAGTGGAGCCCTTCCAGGATGTGATGAAACTAGCTTGGAAGCACCCTTCCACAACCACGGCGGTCTCTAAGAAAGCTGACTGCTTATACAGGACCCTGAGGGAAGAACCACATTTAAGTGACCAGCCAAAAGCAGACTCTATGGTCCTTATGGCTGCACATGGAAGGACTCAGCAACCCAAGCATATGAGCTCCCAGCCACTGGATAAGGAGTCCAAAAAGATAGACCACTTTAACCTTAAGGTATACTTATCGGCCACTTGTACGATCCGGTCTTTAAATTTTCTGACACATATGGTTATGTACCAGAAGTCTGTCTGGAACAAAGCTATGGACCTGACCAGGTCACAGCCTCACTCCCCTAATAAGACAGAGCTGTTAACCATCCTACAGTCTGGTGCTGACTTTTACAAACACGTCCTCAGGTGCTCATATGATTTGGCAGACACTGCAGCAAGGGCTGCTGCCATGGGGATATGCCTCCAGCGCTGCTCTTTGTTAAGCATCTCGGGCTTCCAGCAGGATCTGCATTATGCTATCCTAGACACCCCTTTTCAGGGACCAGTACTTCTTGGCCAGGAGGCAGAGAAAATATGACATGTTTGCAAGACTCAGGAAAGGAGGTTTCTGACATCCACAAGATGTATAAGTCAGAGCCAACCCCATACAAACATCAGCCCTTTTGCAGGCAACAAGGCCAGCAAACGAAAATGCAGCAGAACAGAGGGGGGATACAAAAGAAAAACTCCCTCTCAACAAACAGGGGCACAGGGTCCACAAAGTGCTAAAAATGCTAGAGCCCCCTTGCCCATTCTCAACAACCTCTGCATGACTCTCTGCCTGCCCCCTCCTCTGATGGAGCTACGAGGGGAGGCAGTAGGAGGGCATTTCTCCCTTTGCCTTACAGGTTGGTCCAACATCATGGCAGATCAGTGAGTACTCTAAATTATAGAAAGGGGTTATGCTCTGGGGTTAACCCAAATTCCTCCAGACAACACACCGATTCCCACCCATTGCTCCTCATTCTGGCAGAAATTCAAGCCCTTCTGAACAAAAAGGCGATCCAGGCAGTCTCATCGAGCCAAAAAGAAGGGGTTACTACTTCCACTTCTTCTTAGTATCAAAAAAGACAGGAAACCTTTCGTCCCATCCTGGATCTCAGTCAACTGAACAATTGTATCAAATACAAAAGGTTCGGGATGGTGGCGCTGCTAGGATTACTACCCATGCTGCATCAGGGAGACTGGCTCTGCTCCATGGACATCAATCAATCAAGTCTTTATCCAGATGAACACAAATGAGCAGGCTCATTTTCAAGGTGGACCTGCGTTACACAAGGTCAAGAATAACACTTTTACATACAGATAATAAATAGACATAATTATACAGAAATAGAAAAAGAAATACACAGGGCAATAACAAGTACAGTATTTTAGGTATAGGGTTAGCAAGGTTAGGGAGAATAGTATGAGAAGGGGAATTAAAACATTCTGAAACAGCCAGCATATTAAAACATTTTCAAACAGCATGGCATATCATTGGTCAGGACATATACAAACTTAAGGGGCAGATATGAAGGGGAGGGGTACAGGACTGCAGCTGTTCTAGGAGGGGTGCTACAGTCGATGGGCTGGGGACATATATGTTAGGAGTCTGAGGGTAAGACAGGTAGTGGATTAGCAAAAAAAGGGGGGGTATAGGTGGAGACAAGGGGCCGGGTTAGGTGGAGATGTAGTGGGCAGGTAAGCACACTAAGCTTGCTGGGAACAGCTGCATAGCTCCTTAACAGCCTTGGCATACAAGGTCTTGAAGGTGGTAAGACTAACAGGGAGACTCAGTTTCATAGATTTCTGTAGTTTGTTCCAGAGTGAGGGCAATACAAAGTATATGTCCGCTCTCCCAAAGTGTGTATTGGACCATAGGTACCTTCAGTAGAAGTAGAGAATAGCTTCTCAGTGCGTAGTTGCCTACCACGTATAACAGCAAACAGTCGGAAATGTATTGGGGTAATTTTTTGGTAATAGCTCTGTAAGTCCAGAGAGACGCCTTTCTATTCCTTTTGTACTGAAGGGAGGTCCACCCCACAGCTGCATATAAGGAGCAGTGGTGGGTGGTGATAGGTAGGCCAGTTATGAATCTCAAGGCTGTGTGATACAAGGTGTCCAGTTTAGTAAGACAGGAGACATTAGACTGACTATAAATGAAATCAGCATAATCAATTAGGGATAGAAACGTGCATTGAACTAACTGCATCTTGGCATCTTTGGTCAGGAGGCGGTTTATTCTAAAGTAGAGACCAAGCCTCTGCCTCAGCTTTTTCAACAGATCCACGACATGCTTCACGAAGGAGAGTCTGTGATCTAGCCAGACCCTTAGGAACTTGAATTTCGTAACAGTAACAAATTCCAACCCTCTCCTAGTAAAGTGTTTATGGAGGTAAGGAGCCAGAAATAGCAGGGTTCACTAATGAGTAACCGGAGCGAACAGCATAGCTTTTGTTGTTTTGGCATTGAGCAAGAGTTTTTATTCAGGAGCTGATTCTGCAATGTTGAATTCTGTTTGTAAATCTCCACAGGCGGCTTCCTGAGTTGGGCGTTTAGGTACAACACCGTGTCATCGGCAAAAAGGTGAATATTGGCCTCCTTGATGCCAACGTCAGTATTGTTTATATAAATGGCAAACAATAGAGGCCCCAGGATGGATCCCTGTGGAACGCCTATTTTTTGTGGTTTGAATGGAGAGCGCTCCCCTTCGTCCTTGACCTGCTGAAGCCTATTTGTAAGGTAATTATTGAACCAGCATAGAGAGGTCAGGTCCAGACCTATCACTTTTAGGGTGGAAAGAAGCAGGCAGTGGTCGACAGTGTCGAAGGCCTTGCTAAGGTCCCGGAACACGGCACATATAAATGTTTTGTTTTCCAGCTCTTGTTGCCAGTCATCAGTCACTTTGGCCAGAGCCGTAATGGTACTGTGCTTGGCTCTAAAACCAGGCTGCATAGGGTTTAGAAGGTTCGTGTTATCTAGGTAGGTTCTCAACTGAGCATTCACAATTTTTTCCAGCAGTTTAGACAATATTGGTAGGAGAGATATCAGCCTGTAATTATTTAGGTCGAAGGGCTCCCCTGATTTAAACAGAGGAATGGCATGGGCAATTTTCCGTAGGTGTGGAAGAGTCCCCTGGGACAAGGACAAGTTAAATAGGTGTGTGATTGGTACAGCTAGGATGTGGTATGCAACCTTTAAGAAGTAGGGGTCGAGAGAGTCAGCACCAGGGCTTTTCTTGGTGTCCAACCGTAGAAGGAGGTCTCCGACCTCTTTCAACCAAGCAGGAAGGAATGAGAAGACCACATTAGTGGTGCTAGGTTCAGGAATCTGTGCACTAACCTGAGAACGTAACACGGATGCTGGTGAATTGTCGAATGCTAGGCCTGCCATAGTGAAGTGGTTGTTGAAGGCCTGGAGAATCTTCTTGCTATCGTTGATAGTGACATTGTCAGAGATGATTTTCGAAGGAAGTACATTTCCAGCTGTATGACCAGACAACTCTTTGATTGTGGACCAAAATTTAGCTGGGCACCTTGAGGCAGAGTCAAGCTCAGAACGGTAAAAGTTGGCCTTAGCCTCTCTAACCAGTTTGGTGCAGGAGTTCCTAGCCTTCCTGAAGTGGCACCAATCCTCGGCAGTTTTTGATTTGCGGGCTTTTTTCCAGAATTTATCTCTCGCTAGTAAAGCAGCCTTGAGTTCAGCAGAGAACCAACGGCAAGTTCTAGTCTTTACGCGGACTTTTACCAAGGGAGCATGATTATTTATGGCACAAGACACTATTTCATTAAAAATGTCATATGCCATACTGACCAATTTGGCTAGGTAAAAGTTCTGCCAGTGTACAGACGATTTTAGCTCATAGATGTAGACAAATGGGTCAGAGTTGCATCTGGACCTTCTGGTGGAGAACTTAGATGTGGGGTGGGGGGGACTGGAGTCGGATCTTACACTTGCAATGAAGCAGTGATCGCTGACATCCGAGAAAAATATTCTAGCGTAGGAAAAGGACTGTGGCTTGCTTGTAAGAAAGACATCCAATAGGGTGTGGTTCCTGGGGTTTTTCTTGTTAGGACACGTAGGTTCTTCAATGAGTTGTGTGAGCCCAAGAGAGTCACAGAAGGATTCAAGGAGTAAGTAAGCTTTGGATAACCAGTCGTAATTGAGATCCCATAGAATAATAGTTTTGAGGGTCTCATGTCCCATAATAGTCGATAGGTGAGACAGGAGCTGGGACCCAGCAGTTGGAGGCCTGTAACACCCTATAACCCTGTTAGCCATTGAGTGGGATGTTTCAACCTTAAGGGACAGACATTCAAAGCCATTTGCAATAGAGAAGGAGTCAATGGTAGTGACCATATATTTGCCCTTGACATAAATGGCTACCCCACCATCCCTAGTCTGCCTATCAGCTCTGAACAGCCAATAGTTAGGGATGTTAACCTCTCTGTCAGGGGTAGAAGATCTGAGCCAGGATTCCGAGACTACCAGCACATCTGCTCGGTAGGAATGAACCAGGTCTGGATCAATGTAAGCTTTTTTAAAGGAATGCAAACATTAACTTGCACAAAGTTAATTCCTCTAAGCCTTATAAGGTCGGACGGAGATGACGAGGCTTCTGTAGGACTAGGGTTAAGTTCAACATTGCCTGAGCACAGTAGGAGGAGAAACACAATTTTCTTTAGGGCAGCCAGAGATAATTTGAAAGCTCTAATTTTTCCACGACTGCTTGGAAAGACAGAATGAGAGTGCTGGGCCCTGCTATTTACGCAGTGCTGTCCTAAGGATGCAGCTACTAAAACCCTTGCCTCGTGGCACCAAGTGGCATTATTACTGGGGATATAGGGGGCATGCCCTGCATGGGTAGGGAGGTGCAGGTCCCACCCTCAGAAGCTACCTCAAACTGATGCAAGTATGGGATCGCAGGGGTGCAACAAAAGCTATGAGATGAGCTGCTGTACAAATACCACTGTGACAGAGGGTCCGACTTCCCCTATGAGTTATTTCGGCCCGGGTGATGCACTGCATAAGGCACCAGCCATAGGAAGATGGAGAGGGAGCCAGGTATCAGCCCTCATGTTGACACTGTATAGTGAAAAATAGTAAGCTATGGCAAAGTGTTTTTATCTGTAGATGGCATAGCTGGATTACAGACTCCTAGAGAATCACCAGACAAAACAAGACAGGTATTTGGGGACTTCACAGGGCTGAACAAGATAGCAGATGGCACCAAGCCTATATGATCACTGAAGATGTGCTGTCTCCCTCGGTAGCTGGTACTTTAAAAGGAGGTAGGATGCTGCTGAAGTAGGCTGCACCAATGTGGTCTTACACTGCTGTACGAGATGGTAATGTGTGTGGTAAAGTAGACTGCACCAATATGGTCTTACACTGCTATATGAAATGGTAATGTGCAGCACTGTTAACCTATGGAGAGCATCGATGTGAGAGGCATTTTAGATAGATGGAAAGGAGTAGACCAAAGAATGAGGGGTTGGGGGCTGTCTATATAATAATGAGCCTAGAGGGGGAAGGGGGCAAAAAAAAATGCGGACATGCAGGATGCATATATGCACATAAAAATCCTGCCGTCCAACAGAAAACACCTTCGTTTTACCTTCCAGGGAGAGCATCACCAATTTCGAGCACTGCTGTTCATTCTTTCCTCGGCAGCTCAAGGGTTCACTAAGTGCCTGGAAGTCGTAGCAGCAGCTCTCAGGAGGCAGGGATAGTACATTAACCCCTACCTCAATGACTGGCTCCTGACAGCTCCCACAAGAGACCAGCTTCGTCATACACTGGAATGTACTTTCCAGCAGTTCCAAGACTTGTGGATCACCTTGAATCTCCCCAATTCATCCCCCTGACCCAGTCAAAGATTACAACACATAGGAGCTGTTTTGGACACCATCTAGGAAAGAGCCTTTCTCCCCTCAGACAGGGCAGATCGCCTGTGGGCGTTGGCTCGAAAAATCGCCTGCACAAGCCAGGTGCCAGCCAGAATTTTCCTGCAACTTTTAGGTGACATGGTAACTGGTATTGTGACAGTGCTCTTGGCTCATCTCCACATGAGTGTACTCCATTGGAACTTCAGAGTACAGTGGGATCAGCGCTTGGATGACCTTGAGCAGCAAGTTCAGATCTCCAATGCAGTGCGTCAGACTTTGGAATGGTGGCTCAACCCCTCCCATCTAGAGACTGGGGCCCCCTTCCAAAGTCCCAGTCCTCAGCAGAGCCTTACAACGGTTGCCTCGGGACTGGGGTGGGGTGCGCATTTCAAATAAAAACGAACAAGAGGGATGTGGGCTCCTTTGGAACGCTACTGCCTCATAGATGTGTTGGGAGATGAGAGCCATTCTGTATACCTTACAGGCGTTTCAGATGGACCTCTTTCCAGGCCCCTTACTGATCCAGACAGAAAACATGCTGGTTGTTTTTTTACATCAGCAAGCAAGGGGGTGAAAATTATCATAGGCGACTAAATCTGCGGCTGAGATGTTTGCCAGAGGGTATGGAGGGGGATAGTGCGCTGGATTTCTGTGCGCGAATGTTGCCTGGTTTGCTGGGCCTCCAGCCCGTGAAAGGAAAGTTTAAGCTTGAGAGGGCTCACAGGGCTGTGATGTCCAAGCCACCGAAAGAACAGCCACCAAGACAAATAATATTTCGGTTCCACCATTTTCAAGACAGAGAGCTAAATGCTGAAGGCCTTTCGAGAGAAGGGGAAGGTGGAGTATGAGGGCCACCATCTATACATGTCGCAGGATTATTCGGCCCGATTGCTGAAGAGAAGGAAATCATTCAATAACACTGTGCAGCAACTACGTGACCTGAAGATCGAGAACTTCTTGGTGTACCCAGCCACTTTAAAAATAAAACACAAAGGGGCTACGTATTCCTTCTGGGAGGTGGAAAAAGCAGAGGAATTTGTGAAGAGTCTGAGGCGAAAGTTGCGCTGAGTAATAGCCAAGAATTAAGTAAATGGATCAGGAACTCTGTCTAAGTACTTAAGCAAAAGGAGGAGAGACTGTACTTGCAGTTGCCGTTCGTTTGTGGTTTGATCTGCAGTTTTGATGTTCAAGTTCGTGCTGGAGGGAAAAGAGTGATTATTGGCAAGGTTTATTTTACCACCTCTGTTCGTTGAAATGGACTGGGGCCCTGTAGAATGATAAGACCAGCGGACTGTCCTAGTAATTGTGGAGAGGATTGAAGGGAGCACGTGTAAAGTCTGTACGAAGCACCATTACAGGATAGGAACCAACACTACGTGATAGAAATACCCGGATGTAAAGAGGAAGGCCAGAGACGTTTGAGAAGAGAGAGGCTGACTGGAAAAGTGTATTGGTACAGGTAGGAGGGCGGGCAGGGAGAAGGCCTTAGCGCGTTGGATTTTAAGCGCAGCCTAATCTCCCTGCTTGTCTTTTCCGGTAGCCCCAACCATCTACTTTTGTAGCATCCGTTTGGTGCAGGCGAAGGGGGGAACCAAAGTAGGGTGAGGGATATAGGATGGGGGGGCTGCATGGAGGTCAACGGCGGGGGTAGAAGGGTGATGAGAGAAGGGGAAAGAAGCGCTGGAAGTAACTGCAAGGAAGGAGGATAGTTAAAAGGGTTAAGTTACAGGGCAAGGGAAACGAAGTTAAATTGGCTGTGGAGGGAGAGCGTGGAAGCGTCTTTTTCAGTATCTGGGGATGTGGCAGACACTAGAGTCGGGGAGACTGATAGTGTCTAAGGGGAGGGGAGAGGAAAGGAAAGAAAGGGGCACGTTTGGATGGGGGTTACTCCAAAGAAGAGAAGGAGGTGCGGGAAGGGAAAGAAGGAATATGAGAGACAGGGAGAAGTGAATTGGATCAGGGATAGAGGGGAGGGAACAAGTAGTGAAAAGGTTCAGGGGAGGAGGCATGGTAGGTGCTGGGGGGAGGTAGCGAATGGGGGAAGGAGATGGGGGAAAGATGTACAAAGTTATATGTTTGAACTGTTGTTGAGACTGTTCTGATACTGCTGTTTTTTTGTACGAACAAAGTGCAACCAACGAAATTATGTATATGAGGTTATCATGCTACTAGTGGTAAATGTGAAGTCGGAAGGGAAAGAAAAACATATATCAATGTCTGTTAACAAAAGTATTAATGTGATTACTTGGAATGTTCGGGGTATTATAAATCCAGTAAAGAGGTCTATGCTGTTGACAGCCCTCAAAAGAGGGGGAGCCCAAATAGCTCTATTACAAGAAATGCACCTAACAGAGGTAGAGCACACCAAACTGGCCCGAGGGTGGGTAGGGAAGTGTTATGCAGCATCTGCCTCGCTACGTAAAAGAGGAGTAGCCATTTTGATACATAAAGGCCTGAATTTGGAGGTGCAGAGGGTAATTGGGGACACCAAGGAGGGGAGATATATTTTTATTTCGGGAGCCCTTGATGGGGGGCAGGTCACCTTGGGGTCGGTGTATGCCCCGGCGGTATATGATTACCAATTTTATGCCTCTTTGCTGGATCTACTGGTTCGGGAGCAATTCCTCGGGTTAATAATGGGGGGGCGGGATTTGAATTGGGCAATGGACTCGAAATTGGACCACCTTCTTAGAGCCCCCCACGGGGGGTTATGGGGTCCACAGCCTCTATCTGCTCGTCGAGCTGACATTGCTCTACTCCTCCAAAAGGAGGTGATCAAGGAGGTGGCGGATCCTCCACCAGACCCAGGGTTTGTGTCCAGGTATTTCTTGGTCCCGAAATGGACGGGGGGGCTGGCGCCTCATTCTAGATCTACTCGACCTGAACAAGTTCCTATGGTGTCGAACCTTCAGGATGGTCATTTTGGCACAGATCATGCCATCCTTGGAACGAGGCATGTGGTTCTGTTCTCTGGACCTCCAGGACGTGTTCTTTCACGTCCCAATCCGTCCATCCCACCAGCGATTCCTTCGCTTTAGAGTGGAGGGGTCCCTTTACGAGATCCGGGCCATGCCCTTCGGCCTTTCTCCAGCTCCTAGGGTCATCACCAAATGCATGGCAGTGGTGACAGCATTCCTGTGGTGCCGAAGGGTCCAGGTGTACCCTTACCTGGACTACTGGCTGATTGCAGCCCCCTCCAGGTTGGAGGTGGATCGATCCAGGGATCTGGCCCTCCAGGTCTGCTCTCAGATTGGCCTCCTCATCAACGAGGCCAAATCGGAGCGCGTGCCAACGCAGGTGATTCAATTCATCGGGGCAGAGCTTGACTCTCTTCGAGCCAGAGCATGGCTCCCGGCGGACAGGGCTGTGGTTCCTTCCTCCTTTGCCCAATCATTTCTGGTTGGGCAATTGCGCCCTGTCTGGGACCTCCTGCACCTCCTGGGCCTCATGGTGGCCTGTACCAGCATGGTCCATTGGGCCCGCTGGCACATGCGTCCCCTTCAATGGAGGCTGGCCCGCCAATGGTCACAGCGCTCCAGTCCTCTAGACCAGCCACTGGCGGTGACCCGAGAGATGTGGAATGCTCTCCAGTGGTGGATTGTTCCAGCTCATCTACAGGAGGGCATCCCGTTTGTCCACCCGAGCAGACAGTCACTGTAACGACCGATGCCTCTCTGATGGGTTGGGGTGCCCATCTGGGGGAGCAGAGAGCTCATGGCCTCTGGTCCCCTCAAGAGTCTCGATGCCACATCAACCTGCTGGAGCTTCGAGCGGTCCAACTAGCCCTCACTGCCTTCGCTCCGTTTGTACGGGGTCAAGTGGTCCAGGTCCAGACAGACAATACCACGACCATGTACTACCTAAACCGCCAGGGCGGGACGCGCCCCTTGCCCCTGTGTAAGGAAGCTGTCCGCACCTGGTCCCTCGTGAGCAGACTGGAGGCGGATCTCCTAGCCATCTATGTGGCGGGAGCCTCCA
Organism: Neoceratodus forsteri; assembly: GCA_016271365.2. Classification (NCBI taxonomy): domain Eukaryota; kingdom Metazoa; phylum Chordata; order Ceratodontiformes; family Ceratodontidae; genus Neoceratodus; species Neoceratodus forsteri. The sequence continues at coordinate 769,494,152 of CM057451.1, forward strand.
ACACTCTGGCTGATGCCCTAAGCCGGATAGGTGCTGCATCTCACGAGTGGTCTCTCCTGCCAGAGATAGTACACGATCTGTTCTCCCACTGGGGCACACCTCAGGTGGACCTGTTTGCCTCCAGGGAGAATGCGAAGCTGAGGCTGTTTCATGCCCGCCCCCCTCAGCAGGGCTCGCTGCAGAGGGATGCCTTCTCGAGGCTGTGGACCCCAGGCCTCTTCTACGCCTTTCCCCCATTTCCCTTAATCCACAGTGTGCTTCTCAAGGTGAGGAGGGACAAGGCGCAGGTGACTCTGGCAGCTCCATACTGGCCCCGCCAGTTCTGGTATCCAGATCTCCTCAGCCTCAGCTCCAGGCTTCCGAGGTGGCTTCCAGCCCACCCGGACCTGATCTCAGTCAACCAGGGAAAGTACTCCACCTGGACCTTCAATCCCTGCACCTGATGGCCTGGTTCCTGAGCGGCTAGAGTTCCAGGCCTTGGGTCTTTCCGACGAGGTCCTCAATATTGTTGAGGCATCCCATAAGGAGTCGACCAGAAAATGCTGTGCCTTCAAATGGAAGAGAGTCTCCATCTGGTGTCAGGATAAGGGGTTGGACCCTTCCTCCTGCTCCTTGGCCAGCATTCTGGACTACCTATGGTCCCTTTCTCAGCAAGGACTTCGGTCGACGACCCTTAAGGTGCACCTGGCAGCCATCTCTGCGTACCGGCTGCGGGCCGGGTAGCAGTTGTTGGCACAGGAGAAGGTGGTCGGGTGCTTTTTCAAAGGTCTTGATCACATATCCCCTCCGGTGCGAGAACCTCCACCTCCTTGGGATCTACTGCTGGTATTGGCTAAGCTCATGGGCAGGCCATTCGAACCGATGCACAGGTGCGATATCTACCACCTGTCGTGGAAGACCACCTTCTTGGTCGCTATTACGTCAGCCAGAAGGATGGGAGAGCTCCAGGCACTTTCCATCGAGTCTCCTTATCTGGTCTTCTTCAGGGACAAGGTTGTCCTGTGCCCCCACCCGAAATTCCTTCCGAAGGTGGTGTCAGAGTTTCACCTTAACCAGGTGTTGACTCTGCTGGTGTTCTACCCCAATCACACCTTGGAGGCTGAATATAGGCTCCATACTTTGGACTCTAGAAGAGCGCTCGCTTATTATAAGGAGCGGACGGCTGAAGTTCGGATAGAGGTTCGCCAACTGTTTGTCACCTATGCTGAAGCTGCACCTGGCAGACCTGCAGCCAAGCAGACGATAGGCAGGTGGGTCACCTCCTGCATAGATCTCTGCTATAGGTTGGCGGGCATGGAGCTTCCCAGAGGGATAAGAGCTCATTCTACCCGCCATACCGCTGTGTCGGTGGCTGCTTCCAGGGACGTCCCTATCCAGGAAATCTGCAGGGCTGCTACCTGGAAGTCAGCACACACCTTCATTACCCACTACCACATCGACCTTGAGTCACGCCGGGATGCTGGTTTTGGGACCTCGGTTCTCCAGTCCTTATGCCCTAAGTAGGGGGTGTGCGCGCCTTGCCTCCCTCCTCCCGGAGAACTGCTAGGAGTCTGCCAGTAAGCGTGGGTAGAACAACATATCCATGCCCCTAGAAATACAGGTTGCTCACCTGTAACAGGAGTTCTAGGAATGGTATACGTTGTTCATCCACACAACCCATCCGACCTCCCCGGCTTCAACACACAACCTGGCTTCCAGCGAGCTAGATCTGGCGTCATAGGGCGGAGCCGAGAGTTTTACCACCCGGGTGGGTGGGAGGAGCCAGCTTGAAGACCTTCTGGCAAGATTTAAAGTGGCAAGGAACCTGCCAGTAAGTGTGGATGAACAACATATACTATTCCTAGAACTCCTGTTACAGGTGAGTAACCTGTATTTCCTTACATTGCCCCTGAGCCGTCCCCCCCATTATCTTCAAATTGTCCCATTGTTCTTGCACATCTCTTGTTCTGAAAGATGCTACCCTCTTGGACTTTGCTGATTCCACTGAGGTACTTAAACATTTCTGTCATGTCCCCCCTCTCCCTCCTTTCCTCAAGGGTATACATATTAAGCCCCTTTAGTCTCTCCTCGTATGGCTTCTCTTGCAGACCCTGTACCATTTTAGTTGCCTTCCTCTGAACTGCCTCCATCCTGTCTATGTCCTTGCAGAGATGGGGTCTCCAGAACTGGATGCAGTACTCCAGATGGGGTCTCACCAACTGTCTGTACGGGGGGATAACAACTTCCTGTTTTCTGCTGGTGATGCCTCTCCCTATACATCCTAGAATACCCTCAGCCCTTCCTACTGCCTTCTCACATTGCTTGCCAACCTTTTAACCGCTTCTGCAGTACCTCTAATGTGTGCTCTCTTGTAGCCTTTTTAAGGCTGCAGTGGGTGGAGCCCTACAGACCTTTTGTTATGAGAAAAAGGACTTCACAGTCCTTCTGAACGAACAACATATTGGACTTGCGTCACAGTCGCCTCCGCGTCCATGAAGCAGTCCGCCCATGTTGTCCCTATAGAGACAGCGCTGCACTATTTTACAGTGCCAGCAGTCACATCAGAACATGGCCCACTCCGTCATGTCCAAGATGGTTGCCACATTCTACTGCATATGCGCTAGCAGTCACGCATGCGCAGTACCATGCGGTGGCCATCTTGGTCACGGCAAAGTGGGCCGTGACCATCTAGTTTATGTATGTATTTATTTTTTAAACATGAAAATTTCCCCACCTAACCCTTCCTCTCAGCACCCATCACTCCCCCAGAAACATAGCAATGACACTGGGATGCCCAATCCCCCAGTGTCGCGATCATGTTCTCCCTGATGCCGGTCTTTTTTTTTTTTTTCAAAAGAAAATTTCTTCTTCCACCCGACCCTCCTTCTTAGCACCCACCACCCCCAAAACCGACACTGGGGAGGTCCCCAATTCCCCAGGGTGGCGGTCAGGGATCCTCAGTCCTGATTTTTTTTTTTGTCACCTGTTAAAAAAAAAAAAAAAAAAAAAAAATGTCCATGGATGTCTTTTGCGGCTCTTCAAAACCCACCACCCCGCACCCCTCCCTCCAAGCCCTTACTTACCCATTGAGGGTCCAACTCCGTAATCCTCTCTGGACCAAAGACAGATCTTCACTCTTCAAAGTCGGGCCGCAAACTGAAGAGACAGGTATACAGTCCAATGTATTTCAATGGAGTTTTGAACTTAGTGCTATAACTTGGGCATTTTACATATTCTTCGCCCAAATTTTCAACATAAGTTCTTGGGGACCCCACTTCATGAACAATATCACTGTCATTAGGCGAATCTGTCCCAAAAAGTGATTTTGTGGTCCCTGTGTGAAATCACCTTTCGGGCACCAGTTGAAATTTTCTCTGCCCTTGTTAATGAGGTGGGATCTTAAGAAAGCTATGTTGAAAATTTGGTGTAAAAAATATTGAAAAACAAAGTTATGAGCCTGTGTTGAATTTTGTGAACACAGGCTCGTACCGTTTGTACTTTTCAGTATTTTTACCCCAAATTTACAACATATCCATATCTTTACAGCACCTCATGAATGTAATTTTTCAAATCCTGTCCCAAATGTTTTTTTTACATCCTGAAAGGTGATTTCACAGTCCCCGCGTGAAATCACCTTTTGGCCAGGAGTTGAAGTTTTCTCTGCCCTTGTTCATCAGATGGGGTTATAAGAAGGCTAAGTTGGAAATGTGGTGTAAAAATATTAAAAAACAAAGTTATGAGCCTACATTGAATTTTTACGAACACAGGCTCACACATTCGGTAATATTCAATATTTTTACCCCAAATTTTCAACATAGCCATTTCTTTACAGTACCTCATGAATGTGGCAGCACTCATCTTTCAGCTCCTGCCTAAAATGTGTTTTTGCATCCCGAAAGTTGTTTTCACAGTCCCTACACAAAATCACCCTAAGCCAGGAGTTGAACATCTTGTCTGTCCATCTTCATGAGGCAGGGTCATAACAAGGCTATGTTGAAAACATGGCGTAAAAATATTACAAAACAACACATGCTTGACGGGTTCCTCTCAGTAGTTGAATGGGGGTAGTAAGAGAGCTGTTCACCCTGATATAGGCCTGGAGAGAAAGACAGATCAGCTGAAGCCAAGTTAGAAAAGTCTCAAGGAAGCCTAAGGCTGACAGGGTGCTCCTGATAAAATTTCAGGCCACCCTATCAGAGGCCTTGTCAGTATCTAAACTACACAGGGCAGAGGGGATTTTCCTGCTTTGGATATGTTTGACCAGGAGGAGAGTACAGTGAATATTTTCCGTCGTTTGATGGTGTCTAATGGGTGGATCAGGTAGGGAGAATCTGATCCAGTCTGTAGGCCCAGACTGCCATGTATAATTTCTAATCTATGTCTAAAATAGAAAAGGATCAGTAAGAGGAAGGGGCAGATGGGTCTTTACCTGGTTTGGATATAACTGCTAAAGCAGCACAGGACCATGAGGACAGAGGGCAGTCTTCAGAAGCCAGCACTTGAGAGGTTTGGTGGACAAGAGGGAGAAGCTGATCCAAAAAGTCTTCGCCACTTTAATCTGTAACAGACATTCCTCCTGAAGAACTGGAGTGGAGAGGGCTTGGCTTCTTTTTGGGATTCTGATAGGTGTGAGGAGAACAAGACATGGGGCCAAAAAACAACGCGAGAAGGTTTTCAAAAAAGAAACAATCAGCGGAACTGGACACAGAAGCAGCAGCGGACCACCAACCTACATGGAGCAATGATTAACACGTCTTACAGGTACAAAAAGAAGTGAGCGTTTTAAATTTTCCATCTTTTGATCTAATGAGTGCACAAAAGGAGGTCCTCAGCAAGGGACTTAGTTTTGTTCCGACATTTTCGACCCATGACTGTGACTTATTTATTGACATAAAAAATAATTTACAAAAAAGCTGAATTTAGGCGGGCCCGGTGGCGCTGAGGGTTGAGGCACTGGACGCCAAACCGGCGACCCGGGTTTGGGAACAAGCCCAGGGTGTCGGGGGTCAGCGGGGAGAAGAGGATTGAGCGTCCGTAGACTGCTGTCCTCTCCTGAGGAGGGGTAAGGGGACTGTTCCGCGCACGTAGTGACACACAGTGATGGCTGGGTGTACTACAGCCGCAGGACCCAATGAAAGGGCTACCACGTTGGGCGGCTGCCCTCTGGACGTGTGTGGATGCGCTCACATAACTGGCTGGGTGACATTGCATTGCCCTTGTTGGGAAATAAAAGTAGAAAATCCCTCCCCCTCCAGTAGGCGAAGGCGGGGCCAGTGGCATTGGCCCCACGTCCACCACCGGGCGTAAGGATGCATGTTCCGGTCCCCCCCGCACCAGGCTGCCCCACCAATCCTGTTGATAGGGCACCAGAGGTGATGCTGGTCCTTCACCGGAGGACTTAGACCTGCGGGGTTTGGGCATGCCATGCAGGTGATGTTGAATTTAAAAGTGCACTTTGCCAAGAACAGACCTCCACCCACTATGGACACCACATCCAATGAGACTATTGGGCAAACACAAGTAAATTCATTAAGCCAACCTGTGACTGGATCAATTGTTAAAAAAAAATATGTTTCTACCCACATGTTCACCCACTGTTATTACCTTTGAGAAAAACAACAAAGATGGGGTAGAGGTAATATTTGTTGATTTAAGTCCAGGAAGGCAACAAGTCTTTTGAGCAATCAGTTTAAATGCTTCATTGACAAGCTTTTAAACTAGTCAAGGGGGAGGCACTGATAAGCAGCAGGAAAATCCCAGCCTCTCCTACAAAACAGGGTACTAAATGAGAAAAGACCGAGATAGAAAGGTCAGTGGGGATGCTGCAACAGAAGGTAAAGCCATCAAAAATGGAGAGCAATGAGTACCAATGCCTGTAGTCTGAGTAACAAGCTTCCTGAATTAGTGGCCTTGATGGAGGAGGAACATCTGGATATAGTGGCAGTCACAGAAACATGGTACACACAAAACCATGACTGGGACGTAAACATACCAGGATACACTATCTACAGGAGGGACAGGGAGGGTAAAAGAGGAGGAGGAGTAGCCTTTACATAAGGGAAGGAATCAAAGCAACAGAACAAAAGGGTAAACAGGAGGAGAAGAAGCACTGTGGGTAAATTTGAGACCGCAATGGCACCACAATCTGCACAGGGTTAGATACAGACCTCTTCTCAGGGGAGGAATGGACAAGGAAATGATGGAAAGTATACTTAGAATGGCAGAAAAGGGGAGATATTGCTGATGGGTGATCTGAATATGCCAGATGTTAACTGGAGTGCAGTTGCAGCAGCCACTTCAAGAGTGGGGTTATTCTAGATGCCCTACAGGGGCATGCCTTGAGACAACTAGTATTGAGCCCACTCGAGAGGAGCAATCTTAGACCTGGTTCTCTCAAATGGGGATGAAGAGAGGATCACAGATGTGAAGTGGGTAGCCATCTGGGAACTAGCGACCATCGAACAGTATGGTTCACAATAAACACAGCAATAGAGTCAAGCCATACAAAGGCAAAAGTACTGGACTTTAGGAGGGCTGACTTTGCCAAAATGGGTGAGTGCCTAAGGAATGCACTAGCAAATGGGCAGGAAGGAAGGGTGGAAGAACAATGGGGAATAATAAAAACTGCCATCACAGAGGTAACAAGCCTTGTGTGAAGCAAATAAAACGAACGATGTAAGAAACCACTATGGTTCTCAAAGGAAGTGGTAGGAAGGTCCAAGAGAAAAGAAAGCTTCAGGAAGTACAAGGAATCACAGAAGGAGCAGGACAGATAACTGTATCAGTTAAAGCAAAAGGAAGCTGGGAAGGCAGTCAGAACAGCAAAGGCCCAAACCGAGGAAAGATAGCCAACTCCGTTAAGAAGGGGATAAAACCTTTTATAGGTACATCAGGAGAGAAGGAAGACCAAGGAGGGATAGTGAGGCTTAATAAAGGGGAGGGAGGGAGGGCAGAGGGTGACTATGAAAAGACAGAGATACTAAACAAATATTTTTGCTCAGTATTTACAAAGGAAGAGGGGGAGGTACCTAAAACATACAGTAGAAACACTCTGGATACAGAAGTTGATACCAGCCCATTTACAGAAGAAAGGGTTCTGAAAGAACTCTTAAAACCGAAGGTGGACAAAGCAATGGGGCCTGATGGGATTCATCCCAGAATTTTAAAAGAACTAAGGGTAGAACTAGTGACACCACTGACTACCCTCTCTAACAAATCATGGGAGGATGGGGTGGTACCCGAGGACTGGAGGAGGGCAGATGTGATTCCCCTTCACAAAAGTGGGAGCAAGGCAGAAGCAGGAAACTACAGACCTGTTAGTTTAACCTCAGTGGTAGGGAAAATGATGGAATCACTTCTGAAGGAGAGAATTGTTGAATATCTAGAGGCCAGAGGGGCACAGGACCCAAGGCAGCATGGATTCACAGTGGGAAGGTCATGCCAGACAAATCTGATAGATTTCTTTGACTGGATGACCAAAGTAGTAGATCAGGGAGGGGCTGTGGACATGGCCTACCTAGACTTTAGCAAGGCATTTGACACAGTCCCACACAAAAGATTAATATACAAGTTAGCCAGCCTGGGAGTGGGTCCCAAGATGACAGCCTGGGTAAAGAATTGGCTGGAGAATAGGACACAGAGAGTAATAGTAAATGGAGTCCACTCAGAAGAAAGGGGGGTTACTAGTGGGGTACCGAAGGGTTCAGTATTGGGACCAGTCCTCTTCAATGTCTTTATAAGCGACATTGCAGAGAGACTGGAAGGAAAAGTATGTCTCTTTGCAGATGACACAAAGATGTGCAACAGAGCTGATGCACAAGGTGGGGTGGAAAGGATGAGAAGGGACTTGGCAAGGTTAGAGGAATGGTCAAATGTGTGGCAGCTTAGATTCAGTGCTAAGAAGCGCAAGGTAATGCACCTGGGAAACAAAAACCCAGGGGAAGAGTACACAATGGGGGGTGAGATACTAACAACAACAAAAATGGAAAGGGACCTGGGGGTAGTCATATCAGATGACCTAAAGGTGGGCAAGCAATGTGAGAGGGCAGCAAGGAGGGCTTGGGGGATACTGGGATGCATAGGGAGAGGCATCACCAGTAGAAAACAGGAAGTTATTATCCCTCTGTACAGACAGCTGGTGAGACCCCATCTGGAGTACTGCGTGCAGTTCTGGAGACCCAGTCTCCCAGAAAGACATAGGATGGAAGCTGTCCAGAGGAGGGCAACTAAAATGGTGCAGGGTCTGCACCGAAGACATGAAGAGAGACTTCATGAGCTTAATATGTATAGCCTCAAGGAAAGGGGGGAGAGGACATGATAGAACTTCAAGTACCTCAAGGAATCAACAAAGTCCAAGAGGTAGCATCTTCAAAAAAAAGAGGTGTGCAAGAACAAGGGGCGGCTCAGAGGTAATTTAAGGAAGTATTTGTTCACAGAGAGGGTTGTGGATGCATGGAATGGTCTTCCGGAGGAGGTTGTGGAGCCAAAAACAGTGGTGGAATTCAAGCATGCATGGGACAGTCATAAGGCAATTCTAGGGGTTGGGGGTAGGAAGAAGTAGGTTGCTGGTTAACTAGGATCTGCAGCTTTTCCATTAGGTAGGGAAATGGGCAGACTGGGTGGGCCAAGCGGTCCTTATCTGCCATCAAATTCTATGTTTCTATGTAAGTCTATATATGTAAGTAAGTAATGACAAAATGGGTTACATACTCATCTATGACATAATTATAATTAGAAAAGATTAATCTCACTGGTAACAGCAGTAATGACGTCATATTGTTGTATACATGAGTACTTTGCAATGTCATTGAAACTATGGAAATCGGTGGTATCAGAATATAGAGTTATGACAATACTTATTGTATATAAGTGTATGATTAAATTGACACACTATAACAGTAATATCTGCTATTATAATTTAGTTGTCATCTTCATCCCCACTGTTTTCTTCTTTAGCTTCAAGGATCTCGTCTGCCAGGCTGGCAGAAAGAACGTCATTGTCATCTTCCTCATCTGACTGATTCAGGGTCTCTTCCTAGGATAAAATGTCCACCAGTTCCTGTGATATAATGTCACCATCACACCAGTTATACTTCAAGATTCCTGTTTCATTAATTTTCCACCCATGTGTTTCAGGACTTGTGATATTAGGGTGTGACACATGGGCATTTTTCCAGATGAGGGCTTGGTAATTCACTCTTAGTACATGCATTCTCAATGTAGACCTACATGGAGGCAGCAGACTCAGGTCAGTGCCATCATAATTTGACAGTAGTTGCCTGCTTCCTGTGTGAAATGTCTGCCTTGCAATGTCATATTGAAGTTTGTTGATAACAGTATATGATGGCTGCCCATACAAGCAGCAGACAGATCTTTCAAGGTCAACATGGATGATATCCGATACACATTCTTTGTCACCAAGTACTTGGAAAGTTGCCAGATACGATGTTTGTTTTCGCAGGATGTTGTAGGGTTTGATTTTCCCTTTCCTAACAAATGCACTCGTGCTATTGCACCCTAAAAATGCATGCAGTGCAATCAGTGCACTACACATCTCAGCACCGTGAATCTAGATTAGAGTTTTGATGTTCAAAAGCCGATGTTTATTTGCCACTCCTGTGTCAGAGTAGATGTTCTTCTGTATTTGATCGCCATTGTACAGCAGCAGCAGAAATATATTTGTGTCTGGTGATCTGATGATGATGATGTCAGTTGAGGATATTTACGCCGAAGCATGAAAGCAGTGAAGCAATATTTGCGTATCTACTTCTTCCTGAGATGAAGAAAGCTCCGCTACAGAGCAATTCTGTGTTGTGATTCCGTCAAGGCTTGTCAGAGAGATACAGTTTTCCTCACAGACAAAAAAAGATTTGACGACCCATTAGTCTTGGCGCATATGTTTACTTTTGTCATTGATTGAGAAGAAGCTTGATCAAATTTTCTTGTTGTCATTGTTTGTGAAAAAGGATTTCCAATCTCCTGGCACCTTTGTTGATGGACCTTTCACCAAGTAAGAATCTGATGATCCTCTTCTTCTGCGTTCAGCTGACTTTATGGAATCATATTTGTAGGTGTCTGTTACAAAGTCCAACCTTTGTACCTTTGGTAATGCACTGAAGACCTTTTCAGCTTGCTCTCCAAATGTCTGTGGTAGACCGGTCATTGACTGGAGAAGTGCATTGCCATCACAGATGTAAACTTTGTCTTCATCTCAATTCATTGTACTGAATACTGTCTCATCTTCAAGGTTGTGAAGAAGGGTGGATTTCTCTGTCTTCACTGGTAGGCCATCTGAAGTTTCTAATCACCATGGCAGTGGACTCAATGGATATGAGAGGGCCTTCTCCATGCTAAGGTTGTTCTGTTTTGAAAGCATTAGCAGTTGCTCAAAGAGGTTTCTTTGTGTAGTCACCTGAAAAATCTTCTTTTATGAGGATCTGAGTTTCTTTGACTGCTGAAGGGAACCAAATGTCTTGAGTGACTGCTTTCTCAAGGGCACATTAATGGGAACTGTTTTGTCAACAAGCCTTGTTCCACAAATTGTTGAAAGGCTTCTTTTCCTCTGTTTTTCAGCACTGAGCAAGTCATTTTCAACATCTGGGGCTCGTGCACTTGCTGAGAGACAGAATAGTGCATCTGACTTATATTTCAAAAGGATTGATGAAATTTTTTTTTTACATTTTATTTATAAGATTTTATTATCTTACAGCATGAAACTGTATTATACATAAAAAGAAACGAGAATGAGGTATGCAGACCTCCATAGTAGATGTACAGGTATGGTACAATCAATTTCTATATAATAAGCATTGACTGAGATCCGTGCACTACAGAGAACTTCCAGGCAATTGCATTTAGGAGTAAATTTGAGCTAATCATCCTGTAGATCATTAATGCTCTCACTGCAGTAAAAAATAAGATCTGTGTTAATCCAAGACCTCAGCTCTCTTGTAGAATTAAATAATTTTGGTGGGCAGAGAGACAATATTACAAGTATACATAATATTCTACGATAGCCTGGCCTCAGTTAAGTTGCATTGGTAACCCATAGTTCTAGGAAGAGCAACGCAACCTGCCCTGTGGGTACAAAAAATACAAGATAAGGATTCCTTTAATGTTCACAAATTGAGAGGTGAACTAACTCACCTTATAACAACAACAACTACTGTAAATAGTCCTACATGTGTTTATATAAAGGTCTAGTAATTTGAACAATAAGTGTGACGGCAAAAATATGTCAATAAGTGATTAGTTCAGGTAACTCTTACACCCTTATACTATAAGAACCTGAATCCATTAAACATGTATGAGATCTCAACAGTACAAAAAACAGTCTTTTATAAAACATTCTTGCCCAAAACACTGAGGATCCAGACCCCAGACTAGGTTATGTTCTAGTCCCCAAACGGGAAAGATTTAGATATTTAGTTGTATGCTCTGTACTTCATCCGTCATCATCCAATTGGGAATCCGGGGGATTTAATTTCCCCAGCAGTTTCTCTGTAAACTGGGCTGCTGCCAATGGGTCCAGGAAGATGCGTCTTTGCCTCATGGTGGACCTGAAGTCGTGCTGGGTAGTTCAAACGGGCCTCAACCTTGTGGCGCAGTAAGTCTTTCTTAATTATTTGAAGATCTTTTTTTATGTGCCTGGGTTCTATGTTGATGGAGCGGGCAAAACCCCCAACTTGCTGCCGTCCCATACTGGCTCTCTTCTTGCTCTGGCCGCTTGATATTCAGGCTTCAGGTGGCAACAGGGTAGCAATCGCTGTCAAGGGGTTTTGTTGCGATTCACCCCTTGATCTAGTATGTTGTGGAATTGCAAAGACTTTAATATTTTAATGTCAGAGTCCCGGGGTAAAAGCTGTAAGTCCTCGAATATCAGCCTAGTCACTGCAGGAAGGATATCTACAGTCCCAGCAAGCCGGGGCGGGAAGCCAACGTTACAGATGTTTCCCTGACACTGCGCATTTTCCAGGCTCTCCACTTTAGCTCATAGTAAAGATAGGTTCCAAACAAAAGCCACGTTGCAGTCGGCCTGTCGCTCTTGTGACTCCTTGAGTTCCTTCATTGCTCCAGCATTGTCCTGGATTAGGCGATCATTTTCTGTGAGCTTTGCCTCAACCACTGCCAACCATTTATTAGTGTCCTCACCACTGGCCTGAATCTTTGACAGCATCACCAATATTTGTGTAGTTGGTAGCTCCATTGTGGCCGTTTTGTTCTCCGCTGTAGGCCCCGTACCTGTACTGGAGCTCACAGGGGGAAAGGTAGGTGTCCAGACTCCAGGTTATGGGTTGCCCTTTTTGAGTCTCTCTTTTGGCCCCATTTTATTCCATTTAGGTTTCAGCAGGATTCCAGCTAAGTTTAGTTGTTCTGGGTTCGGGTTATAAGTTTTTAGAACTTAATATCTCTTAGGATGAGGAGCTGTATTAAAACACTGCTGCCATCTTGCTGCTCCACAGCACCCCCAAAATCAGGATTGATGAAGTTTCTGAATGCATTGATCAGCTTCTGTACATCTTCTCATTGTGATTCCCTGAAGGTATCTATGATGAGACGAAGCAAAAGAGTTGCTGCCTCTTCAAGTCTCCTGTCATCTGATGCAGCAGATTGAAATGCAGTCTCCACAGCTTGACCAGTTGGGAGCTCATGAGAGTAAACAAGTTCACTTCTAAAGTTTGACTGCCAGAACCTTATCCTGTGACCAAAGTGTTTGATCAACTTGTCAGTTTTGTAATTAGGATTATATAATGCTGGGTAATGAGCTTGCATAAACAAACAGTACCTCTCACGTAACATTGTCGTTCGTTCAATCTGTGATCATCTGATGATATTCTTCTCAAAATATTCGGTGATGTACTCTAATGCCTTTTCGTGGGCTCTGATTTGCTCGACAGGTTCACCACTTTGGTCCACTACTGCGTTTCTATCATCTTTCCTTGTATAATTACGGCGACAAGAGTTGTTATAATGAGCCTCCCTTGCAATTAAATCAACATCTTGAATGCTGCATAGTAGATTATCATCTTGTTTCACCTCTGCTACATCTTTGATAGATATCTCTGTAGTTTTTGTTACACACTGCGTCAGTTTTTCCCTAGTTTTTGTCTTCTTTTTTCCTCCAGAAACATAGAATTTTATGGCAGATAAGGACCGCTTGGCCCACCTAGTCTGCCCATTTCCCTACCAAATGGATAAGCTGCAGATCCTAGTTAACCAACAGCCTACTTTCTCCTACCTCCCCACTAGAATTGCCTTATGTCTGTCTCATGCATTCTTGAATTCCCCCACAGTTTTTGACCGTACAACCTCCTCAGGAAGGCCGAGCCATGCACCTACAACCCTCTCTGTGAAGAAATACTTTCTCACATTACTTGTGAGCCGTCCCCCCCTCTATCTTCAAATTGTGCCCCCTTGTTCTTGCACATCTCTTCTTCTGAAAGATGCTACCCTCTTGGACTTTGTTGATTCCCTTAACGTATTTGAAAGTTTCTATCATGTCCCCCCTCTCCCTCCTTTCCTCGAGGCTTTACATCTTAAGCTCCTTTAGTCTTTCTTCATATGTCTTCTGGTGCAGACCCTGCACCATTTTGGTTGCCCTTCTCTGGACAGCCTCCACCCTGTCTATGTCTTTGTGGAGATGGGGTCTCCAGAACTGTACACAGTACTTCAGATGTGGTCTTGCCAACTGTTTGTACAGAGGGCTAATAACTTCCTATTTTCTACTGGTGGTGCCTCTCCCTATGCATCCCAGTATCCCCCCAGCCCTCCTTACTGTCTTCTCACATTGCTGGCCCACCTTTAGGTCATCTGATATGACTACCTCCAGGTTCCTTTCCATTTTTGTTGTTGCCAGTATCTCACCCCCCAATTGTGCACTCTTCCCCTGGGTTTTTGTTTTCCAGGTGCCTTACTTTGGACTTCTTTCCGTTGAATCTTAGCTGCCATACATTTGACCATTCCTCCAACCTTGCCAAGTCCCTTTTCATCCTTTCCACCCCACCTTGCATATCAACCCTGTTGCAGATCCTTGTGTCATCTGGAAAGAGACATACTTTCCCTTCCAGTCCCTCTGCAATGTCACTTATAAAGATACTAAAAAAGGACCAGCCTTAGTACTGAGCCCTGCGGTACCCCACTAGTAATCCTCTTATCTCTTTTTCCACATATAATACACTGGTTCAAAGGAAATAAGACTTGGGAGAGTGTTTCAGCTCTGCTCCTTTGGGAGGTTGAAGGCTGTTGGTCCCCTGTGCCATCATCAACCTGACACTTCCTTTTCCTAAAGTGTTTGACATTTGTAAATGACAGGTAGCACCGCCTCTGATACCCATGACGCATGTCATCAAGTTCAACAGGTATGTTCTTGCATATGTCGTAGAGTCTGATACATGGGTCATCACACAATTGTCTCCTACGTGCAGCCTCTTCAAATTTGGACTGACTGGTCAATGACAAAGGTCTTATTATTATGTCAGACTTGTTCTTGCTGTTGTGAATTATGCATATCTTCTCTACGGTACGACGACTTGTGTTCCTCGACTTAAAGTGCCTTTAATACTACAGGGTAATCGTCAGCCATGCTGTTTCAAGCCCTGAAAAAAGAAATAAAAGTGATTTATTTAGATTTTTCCAGAACCATTTATTTACTTTCTGTTTATTGGCCTGCTGTCACCACATCCAGCCTCTCTCTCTCTGGGCTCCCAATGCACCATCCAGGCTAGCGCCGAGAGGACCGGGGGTCATTCTGATAAGGGCCCTGCTCCATGGTATCTTGAGACCTGGATGACCCCCCAGGTGGGGAGGAGGGGGCTCTCCTATATTTACCCCCTCCGAACTTCAGAGGAGCATGCACCTGGAGTCCTTCCCTGGATCCTCTTCGGTTGCTTTGTTGGTGCGGGAGTCTGGAATGTCACTATAAGGCAGCTGGATAGTGAGTACGAAAGCAAAGTTGGCATAGTATCGGTAAGATGGGCATGTATTCCCTCTGCGGTTGCACTGTATCAGGTGCATAGTCGTCAACAAAAAAGATCCTCCTTTGCCCATAATGCAGTTTCTTTCCTCCAGGCAAGCTGTAGAAAGCTTCTCTTTAGTGGCATAATTGAGGAACCTCACAATGAATGAACAGGGGCGAGCATCTGGGACGAATGGGTTTTGCCTGAGGGCTTGATGTATGCACTCGATATCTATGGGAAAGTCTGGGCCCAGTTCAAGAGCTGTTCTGAAAAACACATCTAGGAAAGCCAGCAGATCAGAGCCTTCAGATCCCTCTGGCATGTTGTAAAGGCGAATGTTTAATGTGCCCATTTCTCCGAATCCTCTTGCCATGCTGGAATGTATGCTTGGTATGCATGATTTCTTTAATGGAGAATTCCAAGTCGTCAACCCTATTTTCATTGGCAGTAACTTGACGAGCCAAATTGTCTGTCCGCTCCTCTACAGTTGCCACACCTCTTCTGAGTTCTTTCATTTTGGCTGTAAAAGCAAGGATCTCCTTGTACACAATCTCTAATTGAATCTTCTTTCCAGGAGTCAATTTAGTTTTCTGTGGTGAGGCTGATGCGGCCTGTGCTGCTTCGAGAGCTAGGACAGCTCTGAGTTCAAGTGATCAAGCAGGGATCCCTCTCCATCCTTCTCAGGGAGGCTGGTTTTGATTTATTTGAGCACACCCTTTGCAGATGGAGGCGGCCAGCATGAGTCTGGTGGCTCCATTCTGGCCTTGCCAGATATTGTTCCCTCTACTTCAGCAGCTGGCAGAGGAACCTCCAGTCCCTCTTTTCTTTTTGCAGGAATCTGCTGACCCAGGATCAGGGGACCCTGTCCATCCCAACCTCGGGTCCCTTCATCTGCATGCCTGGCTTCTGAGAACATGGCCATCGCCAGGTTCTGGGTTTCTAATAGGGTGGAGGATGTCCTGGTGACCACTCGTAAGCCTTCCGCTCATGCCACATAAGCCGTGAAATGGAAGAGGTTTGCCATTTGGGCTGCCAAACACTCCCTGGACCCTTTCACCTGCTCATTGAATAGTATCCTGGACTACCTAATCTCTTTGTCCAACTCAGGCCTCCAGTATTCCTCACTCAGGGTCCACCTTTTAGCTATTTCTGCCTTTCATGTGCCCGTGGGTGACCACATGATTGCCCAGCTGGATGTCTCCTGTACTTTTCTTCGAGGCATCCTACACCTGAAACCCCCAATCCGTTCCCCTGTCCCGGCTTGGGACTTGAATTTTATTTTGGAGAAGCTGACCATGTCTCCTTTTGAGCCACTCACGACTTGTGATTTGCATTTTCTCTCTTGGAAAGCACTCTTTTTAGTTGCAATTACTTCTGCTCAAAGAATTTCAGAGCTTCAGGTCCTCTGGTGTGAAGAGCCTTATTTGATTTTTCACAAAGACGGGGTATATTTGCACACAAATCCTATGTTTCTACCCAAGGTGGTTTCTGAGTTCACACTAAATCAATCTAGCCACCTTCCTGTTTATATTCCTGAGCGTGCCAATCCCGGGGAAGCACTGCTCCATATGTTAAATGTGCACAGAACTTTGAAGTACTGTCTGCTTCGGACTAAAGAGTCCAGAAAGTCGAAACGGTTGTTTGTTTCCTTCACCCCAGGTAGAGAGAGCACTTCAGTTTCTAAGCAGTGTTTATCCAAATAAATGGTTGGCTAATTGCATTGTGTTCTGCTACAAAAAGTAAGGCAAAGAATTGCCTAGTGCTGTCAGAGCTTATTCCATCAGAGGCATGGCTACCTCGGTGGCTTGTTTCAAAGGGGTCTCAGCCACTGACATTTGTGCAGCTGCCACCTGGAGTACAGTCCACACTTTCACCAAGCATTACATTCTGGACGTTGTCTCAGCAGCCCTTGTAGGATTTGGCAGGGCTGTGTTACAAGGACTCCTATCTTAAGTTTATGGAGATTCAGCCACCCATACTGTCTGTTAATTCCTTGTCACTACTTGGCAGTTGCTCCTACAGTGTAACCTGATGGCTAAGATACCCCCGAAGATGGTAGAACAGTTATATAAGAACTTACCATAACAGGTTATCATTTGTACAGTGCAAATAGATCTGGTAGAAGGGGAGGAGGTGTGGCTGTCTATGTACAGTAGCTGATAATGTAATATCTGAGGAAATGAGTGAATCGAGAAAATATGGATTAAAGTTACCCCTTAAGGCAGAGCCAAAATCGCCACTGGAGTGATATATAGACCTCCCTCTACCCCCACCCCGGCTTATTGATATCCAGTTAATAGAAAATATAGAAAAAATGGATGTTCCTGATAACCTAATAATACTGGTAGTTTTCAGGTTGCCCAGTATAAATTGGGAAAACCATACGGCAAGGTCTATGATGGAGACAAGATATTTAGATGCTTTCATCCTTATCGGCATGGAACAATTCATACAGGGAACAACCAGACCTATTAGACCTTGTACTGAGTAATATGGGGGATAATATACGGCAATGCAGGGTCACTATCCCACTAGGCTTCAGTGATCATACCAGGGTAGAATTCACCATAAGGGATCAAACTGCCAGAGTTTCAGGAGAAACACTAGTTAGAAACTACTGCAGAGCAGACTATAATAAGACAAGGGAGGAGTTTAGCAAATGGAGTTGGAGGACCGATTTTCATCGCAGATCTGTTTCTTTAATGTGGGATGCCCTGGCGGGGAAGATAAATCAGTTAGTTATTAAGCATATTCCTGTCAAAATGCAATATAATAGATCAGGGAAGATTCCTGTCTGGATGACTGGTAGAATTAAAAAAAACTGATAAACAACAAAAATAGAGCTTATGTCAGGGCTAAGAAAAGTGGCCATGAGCATGACAGGGGCAGATATAAATATCTACTTAAGAAGACCAAAAGAAATTCCTTAAAAGCCAAGAGGGAATACGAGCTAAAACTGGCTGATAAGATCAAGATAACTATAAAGCCTTCTATAACTATATCAGTTGCATAAAAGGGGGACCACTAGGGATAGGCCCACTAAAAGACACAGTCAGTAGTTTGTTACAGGATAATGCTCCTATGGCTGAAAGGTGTAATAGCTATTTTTTGTCAGTATACAATATCAAGACCAGTGGCACCAAACTACATCATGACAATAATTATTGTGTGTCCAGATTAAAAAAGGAGGACATCAAAAATAGATTGCTTATCTTGAATCCTGGTAAATCCCTGGGACCAGATGGAATTGATCCTAAAGTAGTTATTGAATTGGCTGAAGTACTGGCCGAACCTCTAACCTACCTATTTCAGGCATCTTTGGATCAGGGAGAAATGGTAGCTGCATGGAGAGAGGCGAATGTAATCCCCATCTTCAGGAAGTGTTCCAGGCAGGATGTTGGTAACTATCGACCAATAAGCTTGACTTCGATACTTAGAAAAGTATTAGAAGGGGTTATTAAGGACCATATAGAACTGGATATGCAGCAGAGAGGGGATATTGATGATGCGCAACATGGATTTAAACATGGTAGACCATGTCAAACTAATCTCTTGGGATTCTGTGAGAATGCTAGTAAGGCCTTGTATGAGGGTAGTCCAGTGGATGTTATTTTTCTGGATTTCTCCAAGGCCTTTGATATGGTGCCACTCAGGGAACTAGTGGATGCCCTGATAGATCATGGCATCCAGGGAAACATAACGCATTGGATTAGCTCCTGGCTGCATGATAGAAAGCAGAGAGTGATAATCAGGGGATGTAGCTCGGGATGGACGGGTGTAATGAGTGGGGTCCCACAGGGGTCTGTTTTGGGTCCTTGCCTCTTGAACATGTATATTCATTCAATGACTGCTGGAGAGGGTGTATGGGAAGCAAAGTTTGCTGACGATACTAGAATTGGCTCCACAGTTAACAGCAACCTGGAAACTGCCAGACTACAGGAAACCCTGACTAAGTTGCAGGGCTGGGCACAGGACTCAAGCTTAACTTTTAATGTGGATAAGTGCACGGTCATGTACTTTGGCAGAAACAACACAGGGGCTACTTATAATCTAAATGGGCATCTACTAAGAGAAGTTAGTGATAAAAGGGACCTGGGAATTAGGGTATCAAATGACCTTAAATTTAATCAGCTCTGCAGCCAGGTGGTCAGAAAGGCAGGTAATATATTGAGCTGCATTAATAGACACATTAGGAGCAGGAGGAGGGAGGTCTTGTTGCCCTTGTATGGGTCGCTGGTGCGACCACATGTAGAGTACTGTGTGCAGTTCTGGTCTCCGGGTTACAGAAAGGAGATTATATGACTTGGGAGGGTTCAGAGAAGGGCTCACTGGATGATTGATAAGGTATAGGGTCTAGACTATCAGGATAGATTGAATTGGGATGTACACGTTGGAATACCGCAGACTGCATGGAGACATGTGCATGGTCTATAGGGCCCTTACAGACACAAATTTAAGGGAAAGATTAAGACTAAGTCTACAGGATCAGCTTCATCAGACCAGAGCACATCCATTACAGCTAATAAGGGAAAGATATAAGACTACTAAAAGGAAACACTGGTTTAGTGTAAGGGTGGTGCCAATCTGGGACAGAGTGCCACTGGAGGTGGTAACCAGTAGTACTCAAAGAAAAGAAGCAGCGTACTACAGCGAGGGGGGTGGGGGTGCTCCTACAGAGGTTGCAAACCTCGGGTACAGCAAAAGGCAAGAAAGTACGAGCACACCTGCGATTCTGCAAAGCTGAATTAGCTTATTTTACTGGTGCCAGAATATCCACGGCCAGGAACCCTGCGCTTCGGCTGAATAGCCTTCAAAGGGGGTTTGGCTGTGTGTGAGAACACAAACATATTTAAACGGTGTCTGACGTCATAAAAAAGTGATGTGAAATCTTGAATACACATACCACTATACTCCCAATTTGGACATATTAGTACAAAAAATATATAAATCCACATATATTATACACATTTCATTTTATCACATTCCTGATTTCTTATTTGTATATTGTATTACATACACAAAACATTATTCTTTCATTTTAATATTAATATAAATAGGAAGTGGTAATGTAATCACAAAATTGAGGAGAGGAAGAAAAATTAGAAGGAAGGGTGGAGTGATGGGGGAGAAAAGTTGGAGAAAAGAAAAAGCCGGGGAGGGCAATAGGATGGGGATAGGGTAGTGATAATCCTGGGACTCGGGGTAATTAAATCACAGCATAATAACAATACAAGTAGTATAGATAGAAAAAGATAGATCTGAGGAGGGAACGGAAGACTTCAAGATGTGATCACCCTAAGTCTACTTCCATCCACAGTGTGGCGGAAAGAACCATTCATTAGGCTGGGGGATCCACAGACATTCATTCGCTAGGTAATCTGCAAGAGAAGGAGACAAGATAGAAACAAATTAAATCATTATTCATTATACAAAGTAAAGTCATATAAAACATATTTGTTCCAATATTTATTTTCTTTTAAAAAGGGCTTCAGGTCCCATTGTTCATTGAGCCCATCTGGTTTCACAGTCCCCAGTTTAAAAATCCACCTACTTTCTTTTTTCAGTAGTTCATTGATTCTACCACCACCATATCTAAGGGGTTGTTGCCAATCTGTTCCCATGAATCTGAAAATTTTGGATCTGAATTATGTATTTGTGCAAAATGCAGGCCTACCGGAGTATCTGTTTTCCCATTAATTACTTTCCTAACGTGCTCTTGGATTCTCTGTTTAAGGACCCTAGTGGTATGTCCTATGTACAGTTGATTACATCCACACCATATAGCATAAACTACAAAAGTATCACAGTTAATGAATTCCTTCATTGTGTATTTCTCTTTATTTATAGATGTATGAACTCAGGTCCTGTGTTGTAGTAACAGCAGACATTACATCTTTGGCATTTAACATTTCCCTGTGGTTTAGTTCCTATCCATTTCTTTTATCTGGTTTAGTTAGTCTACTCCTGGTTATCTTGTCTTTTAAATTCTGACCTCTTGAAAAAGTAATTCTTGTTTTTTCTCCTACCACTTCTTTTAAATTTCTATCAGAATGTAATATATGCCAATTCCTGTGTACAATATTCCCTCTCTGTCCTGACCAATTATTATACTCAGTGACAAATGTTACTGGTGTGTTAATATTTGTAGGTTCCTTCTTTTTCTGAGTTTACAGCTCTTCCTTCCTCGCATTAAATGCTTTATTTAGTGCTTGAATGAATAGATCATCTTTGTAACCCCTTTCCAAAAATCTTTTTCTTAATTCTTCTGCTTCAGTCCAAAAACTCAGATCATCGGAGCAGTTCCTGCGTAGACGCAGGAATTGTCCATAAGGGATAGAATCTTTTAAACTTTTAGGGTGTGCACTATCAGCCCTAAGTAATATATTAGTAGCTATAGGTTTTCTGTGATTTTTTTGTGGTGATAGAAATTCCAGGCTGTGGTGGTTTTTGCAAAAAAATCTATATTATCAGAATCTGTTTTGGATGTGAACTTCATATTGATATGGTTATTGTTTAGCCATCCTGCAAATTGTTCTGCCTCCTGCCTGTCCCCCTTCCACACAACCAGAATGTCAACAATAAAGCGTGTTCATAGTACTACACTCTCTAGGTAAGGGTTTGAATTCTGGAAGACTGTAATTTCTTCCCATTTACCTAAAAATAGGTTTGCATAAGATGGGGCCATACAGGCACCCATAGCTGTCCCCCTTATCTGCCTGTAATGGTCTCCTAAGAATTCAAAATGGTTGTGAGTCAAAATGAAGTGGGTTGCTGACAGAATAAAATCTACAGGGATTTCCCCTGTGCTTTCCCTTTTCTCTAGAAAGTATCTGCAGGCGCTAAGTCCCTGTTCATGTGGTATACGGGTATACAGGGATTCTGCATCACTAGTTAGCCATAACATGCCATCTGTCCACTGTACTTCTTTAAGTTTATTTAGGACATGTGTAGTATCCTTTGTGTAAGATGGAAGTTCAACTACTTTTCTCTGTAAAAAGAAGTCCACAAACATTCCAAGTCTTTCTGTAAGGGAACCTATGGAAGAAATAATGGGTCTTCCATGAGAGTCATTCATATTTTTATGATTTTTAGGTAGTATATAGTAACAGGGTAAGATGGGATTCTCATTCCACATAAATAGTAATTCTTTTTATGTTATTTCTCCTTCCCCCACTGCTTCTTGTAGTAACAAACTTAATTCAGTTCTATACTGAAACATGGAGTTGCTTTTAAGCCTTTCATAGTTCGATGCATCATTCAGCAAGCTTAATACAATGTTAATATAATAATTTTTATCTAGAACAACAATATTCCACCTTTATCTGCTGATTTTATTACAATACTATCTTCTGCCTGAAATTCTTTAAGAGCCTGTATCTATTGCAGATAAATTTCTATCCCTTGGTTGTTCTGCTTTTTTCATTTTTTTTTTCTGTTTCACTAAGTACAACTGTTTCAAAGGTAGAGATTGTTGGATTAAATATATGTGGTATAAAATCAGAAGATGGAGAAAATAGTTTATTCCTTTGCAGCTTTATATCAGGATCCATACTTACAGTGGTGGGACTTGAACCCATTGATCCCTTAAAGTCTCCTTCCAATATAGTGATAACATAGTCAGTGTCCTCCATGATGTTCTGAGTCCCAGTATTCATCTCCAAGTTAGCATCAGATGTTACAAGAATATTCTGTTCCAGTGTAGTTTCCAAAAAAAACATATTTTCCACTTGGTCTTCTAGTGCTAATTTCCTAGAAAAAATTGCTCTTAATCTTAGTTTCCGAAAAAGTTTAAACAAATCAACTTGAACTTGAAATGGATTTAGGGCTGGTGTCGGGACAAAGGATAAACCATGTTTCAAGAGCTTAATTTGTTCATCAGTTAGTTCTTTATTGGATAAATTCACTATTTGGTGCTCTTGCCCTGGCCTCTCCCTCGACCCCTGGGTTTCCTTTTGTTTATAGTGACATTTTCCACCTCTCGTTCCTCTCCTGGTCCTCCTAAATCTTCTTTTCTTGGTTCCTGGGTGTCCTGTTCCTGATCCTGATCTAAAAAAGGACTCGGTCTCTGTTATTTTCACTCCCTCTTCTTTCTGAAAAATGCTCTCTGGTTCTGCTCCTACTTCTGATTCTACTCTTATTCCTGTAGTTACCCTTCTTCCAATTCAGCACTCTGTCATTCTCATAGTCATTCTGGTCACGTATTAATATCTTTTGTTTTTTAATTATGAGGTCTTTTTCATGTTTTGTCAGTCTATCCTTCATAGATACAGCCAGTTCTTTAAGTACTACTGTCTCTTTAAATACCAGAACCTCTTTTTTTTTTTTTTTTGTTTCTATCTTGTCTCCTTCTCTTGCAGATTACCTGGCGAATGAATGTCTGTGGATCCCCCAGCCTAATTAATGGTTCTTTCTACCACACTGTGGATGGAAGTAGACTTAGGGTGGTCACATCTTGACGTCTTCCTGGTCCTCCTCAGATCCATCTTTTCTGTCTCTAGGACTTGTATTATTATTATGCTGTGATTTAATTTCCCTGAGTCCCAGGATTATCACTACCCTATCCCCCATTCTATCCCCCCGGCTTTTTCTTTTCTTTTCTCCAACTTTTTCTCCCTCCCCACATCACTCCCCCTTCTTTCTCATTTTTTTCTTTCCTCTCCTCAATTTTCTGATTACATTACCACTTCCTATTTATATTAATATTAAAATAAAAGAATATTGTTTTGTGTATGTAATATAATATACAAATAAGAAATAAGGAATGTGGTAAAATGAAGTGTGTATATGTGTATTTATATATTTTTTGTACTAATATGTCCAAATTGGGAGTTTAGTAGTATGTGTATTTAAGATTTCACATCACTTTTTTTATGACGTCAGACATTGTTTAAATATGTTTGTGTTCTCACATACAGCCAAATCCCTTAGAAGGTTATTCAGCCGAAGTGCAGGGTTCCTGGCCGCGGATATTCTGGCACCAATAAAATAAGCTAATTCAGCTTTGAAGAATCGCAGGTGTGCTTGTACTTTCTTGCTTTTCGCTAACCAGTAGTAGTATGCAGGCCTTTAAAGCTAATCTGGTTATATTTCTGATTGGAAACAACATTCTGCAGCATCAATAGTTATTTAGAGGTGAGCGGTATGGACAGAATAAGTCTTCTATGCTCTGTATAAACCTATGAAACCTAGATCTTCGAGGTGATCTTAGTCATTGAGTATATTTTCCTTCCCACCATCCCCCTTCATTGAGCTTCTGTCTAGAACTGGCTAGCTATTGGGTCCAGCTTTTATTCAACTCTGGGTACCTCTTTCCCTCCTCATTCCCCTGGGGTGTGTGCCTTGCTTCCTTAGTCTCCGGGGTTGGGGGGACAACTGAGGATGGGGGGGTGCTCATGCCTATATAGGGTTGGTGACGTTGGCTGACGTCCACGTGGGTGGCCCCTGCTGAAAATCTTCCATGTAGATTCCCCTTCACCAATGGCAAAGGTTCCTACGGTGTAACCTGATGACTGAGATCCCCTCGAACATCTACTGTTACGGGAAGTTCTTATGTAACTCTTCTATCTTTGAGGGAATCTCAGTCATCAGGTCTGCTTTCCCCTCCCACCATGCACCTTCTTGGGGCTATAGTCTTGTAACTTGCTGTCTGGTGTATCCAGCCTTTCATATTGGCCTGGGCACCTCTCTCTCTCTCTCTCCTCGGTCCCCCATGGCTAGAGTTATGCTTGGATTGTCTCAGGGAAAGAATTGAGGAGGAAGCGTGGCTGCCCATGCCTTTATATGGTTGATGACGTTAACGGTGTGGGCGGCCCCAGTTGTACTCCTGAAAATCTTCCATGTGGATCCTGCTTCACTGACGGTGAAGTTCATATGGTGCGACCTGATGACTGAGATCCCCTCAAAGATCTAGTGTTACAGTACGTTCTTACAGAACTGTTCTTTCATAACGTACCTAGGACTAAGAATACATTGATGTAAACTTTACAAAATAGCAGGATGGCCCTCACTACCAAATAGGAGGCTTATAAATTCATGCACATGGGCATAAAAGATGACCTGCCTGGATATATCACTAAGCTATTCAGAACATCTCATTTCAAGTACATCCTCTGCATACTCCTAGATGCTCCAGCATGTTCCACACAGATAGGGAAGACTGCCATTAGTTCTTCCATTCCCACCCTCTGGAACTCACTATAGTCCACCCTAAAAGTTAGGAACATAGAATCTTCTTTGGAGGTATGTCAGTCATCAGGTTACACAGTAGAGACTTCACTGTCGGTGAAGCAGGATTCACATGGAAGATTTTCAGCAGTGCCACTGGGGCTGCCCATGCCGATGTCACCTGATGACATCACCATCCTTATAAAGGCGTGAGCGGCCCCGCTCCCTCCTCAGTTCTTTCCCACCATCTACTGTTTGCATGGGTCTTTGCGGGAGCTCTAATGCAGTTTTGTACCATTTTGCCTACAACTTTTTCTTTACGTTAGTATTTTGAATCTTTTTTAAACGAGATTAATTTACCTTATTCGTGTCGAGAGTTACTCCTTACACTTCTCTTTTCTGTCATTGCTGCTGCAGAAAGAAGATTTCCTCTTCAAACGATCATAACCTCTGTCTCTCCTGTCTTGGGCCTGACCACGACTCCTTTGACTATGAGCTGTGCCAAAAATTCAACCAAACAACCCTTAGGCAACTCCAAAAGGCTTTGAAGAAATTTCTCATAGAACAGGAAGCCAATTCTGGGCAGGGGGTCCTCCAGGGTCCCCCCTTCCCAGTTGCAGGTGGGTTCATTGAGCTCGCAGGCCTCAAAGGCCCAAGATAAGTCCTCAAGGAAAAGTCATAAAAAGGACCATGAATGGGATCCCTCCCCCCGGCAGCACTCCTGTTCCCTGATGGATTCTTCCTCATCTTCTGGGGGTACGCTGTCGGTTTTGGCTGCACCTACGTCCTCTGCTACCCAGGCCTCTGATCCTATCAGGCCCATAGAAGTAGCACCACCTCCCGCTGCTCGGGGAGTCTGGTCGTCACCCCCAATCTGTCAATGACAGCCCCCCCAAGGCCTGATGCTTCTCCAGGCCCACGGCCATCAGGCTCCTTGGGCTGTCAAGCCCCAACAACCCCACCGTCGATGCAGCCCTCTCCTGCCGTCGACCTCAGTGATATTTTGGCCAGGATCACTACAGCCCTTGTATACCAGTTGGGCTCATGCAGACTGGGGTCAATGGTCCCATCATCATTGATGCCCCTTGCAACTCCTCACTCTGTGCCCCATAGGGCGCCGTCGGTGCATTGCTCAACGGACCTCGAGTTGGAATATGTCAACAGTGAGAAGGAGTATCACCCAGATCTAATTCTACCTGAGGAATAGTTCCTTCCTTGGACAGGTCCAGTGCATTCTCTGTAAGCGAGGGTTCTGTTAGGCATACTCCTAGATCTCCTCCTGAGGATCCTATATTCTTCAGTGTCATGAAGCAGCGCAGCTGTCCTCAGCCATGGGCTTTAACACAGAGTAGGGAGATACTACCAGACGGGACCTGGTGGACTTGTTGGAGATCCCAGAATCTCCACCTAAAGTCATTCTATCTATCCTTCCTGCCTTGAGGAATGCCACTACTGTTAGACATGCTACCTGCTATGTACCGCCAGGCGAATAAACTTTATTTTGCCCCCACAGGGGCTCGCATACTATGCTGCCCAGCCAGAGACTGATTCTGTGGTCATTAAGGCTGCCCACGATGGGTCCAAGGTGCCCAAGCATCTTAGCCCCCCCCCCACGATAGGGAAACCATGCAGATTAACCTTTAGGGTAAGAGGGTCTACACCTTCTCCACTCTGGGGCTTTGGATTGCTAATTGTCTTTCACATGTGGTCAAGTACCAGAACACCATCTGGAAGAAGGGCAAGGCGGCTTCCCAGGCCCTCCCTGATTCTTTCTAGAAACAGGAGATTCTCAAATGCTTATAGAGTGTGGAAGACGTTAGTAAGCATCTCCTTAGGGCCTTGTATGACATTTCTGACACTGCTGCCAGGGTGGCTGCCACAGGCATTTGCCTTTCATAGGAACTCCTGTCTTAAAGTTTTGGGGGTTCCCAGCAGATATCCAACAGTAGATGCTGAATGCCCCCTTTAATGGCTCCAAGTTGCTTGGGCCAGATGTCCAGGACTTCATCAATGACTTGTAGGCATCTGGCAGGGCTATCAAGTCTGTCCATTTGCTCTATCATACGCAGCCTAGGAGCAGACAGCGCCCGCCTTTTCGCAAGGTGTCACGTAAGTTCGGAGCAGGCTGCCACCCTCGGGGCAAGAGAAGGGTGTCCCCCTCCCTGCCTGCCCCTTCCTCCTCTGGAATAGACTCCAAGCAACCCAGAGGTGGCGGACCAGTCCCAACAGCCATATCCACCTCTGCTTGACTCCCTGCCAGCCCCCCCCCCCTTTCCAGTCCCCAACCAAGAGGTGGTGGTTGGAGGTCGGTTCTCCCTCCATCTCAATCAATGGAGAACCATCACTTCAGATGCCTGGACTCTTCAAATCATGGAGAGGGGTCACACCCTGGAACTTGTAGAGATGCCCCCAGAGACTCCCCCAGTACCCTCCACCTACCCCCTGGCCCATCTAGCGGTTCTATGGGAGAAGGTACAGTTCCTTCTGTGGAAAAGGGCCATAGGGGATTTTGTTCCAGGTTTTTCCTGGTCCTGAAAAGGACCAGAGATCTGAGGCCTATTTTGGATCTCAAAGACCTCAGTCTTTACATCCTGTACAGGAAATTCTCCATGGTCACCCTGCCAGGTCTGCTGCCCCTTCTGAAGCAGGGTGACTGGCTGTGCTTCCTTAATATGCTGTCTTCGAGGCACAGGTCAGGAAGCATAGGAGAACCAGGAGCAGTTTCAAAATCGCAAATAGCGTTTTATTTTTCTCAATAACAGCAAAATAAAAATTATTCAGTATAACTATTTACAAAGGCAGTACTAACAGAGAAAACAAAGTCCTCCTTCTGAGGGTATCTTTTAATACCAAGTTTCAGTCTCTCACTCTCCTTATTTATTTGTTTATTTGAATTTTGATAACCGAGTAGGCCCACTAAGACAGAGATGTCCCTTTTTCAGGGGTGACCCGGAGAATAACGACAGTTCCATTAGTACATAAACTATGCAGTTCAATGCAAGATGTAAAACAGTAAGGAGAAAGAATACAATCAGAGGCAAGAGACTATACACACACATACACACACACACAAAGGAGTGCTGTGTGCAGAAAGTCAGTTTCCTCAGTAGCTGGACGATGAATCCAATACAGGTCCGGGAGTTTCTACGTCGATAATCCTTTGAGTAGGCTGGAACCATTGAACTGGACCTTGTGAGCTTGTGCAGGAGTAGTTGCAACACAGTACAAATATACAGTACAAAAATTATGTATTTACAGAAATGTAAGAGTGGGGAAAGTGTGGGAGCAGGGGAAGGAGGGGGGGTTTAGCAGAGTATTGGACAGCCAGAGAGGGGGAGGATCCACAGGTGTTAGACGGGGTGGGAGGGGGCGGAGTATTAAGTGCAATTGCTGCTGCATATAGAAGGGTGAAAGATTTCCTTGAAGCTTCTTATAAAGAGGAGGAAGAGACGTACATGAAAGTAAACTATGAGGGAGAGTATTC
Source organism: Neoceratodus forsteri (assembly GCA_016271365.2). Taxonomy (NCBI): domain Eukaryota; kingdom Metazoa; phylum Chordata; order Ceratodontiformes; family Ceratodontidae; genus Neoceratodus; species Neoceratodus forsteri. The sequence goes on from CM057451.1 coordinate 769,522,733, forward strand.
CATTTTTGTGGTGCTGAGAAAGTGAACTCTCGTTGTCTCTCTAGCAAAAGCCATTACCATTCTCTGCACAAAATCTGCAGTTTTTAGCAATTTAATGAATTTTTACTGAAAATGTGTAACTTTAAATTTTTAAGGAAAGATGACTCAAACATTCAAAATTCTTTGCTACTCCGGTTTGGATTTGGCCAAAAGTGGTGGGTGAGGAGGGGTCCATTGTGACTCTGCTTTCATCTGATTTACTCCCCTAGCTTATATTCTGGCCATACATATATACAATTATTGTGTTGAAGCAGACTGTCAAAAAACTTTGTGCTGCCACAGAAACTGAAACACTAGGTGTGAGAAAAGGTGTCAAATGGTCCCTTTTACCAAAATGGAGATTTAATTACAATTCTTGTTGAAGGATTGCTTTGTATACTAACATACTATTTGCCAGCAGATTAGGCCTTACGGTCTATCGAGTCTGCTCGAACCTTAGATCCTTAGTTGAGTGCCGAGGCCGTCCCATCCCTTGTGCTCCAGAAATCCCTATCATCCATCCCCACCCCCCTGGGACAGGCCATCATCTGATACATCCACTTTCTGTGTCTGTCCCACCCTCTCTTGAAGCCCTCCACTGTGGATCTCTGAACCAGCTCGCCAGGCAGTGCATTCCAAGGGTCCACCACCCTCTCAGTGAAAAACCTCCTCCTCTTTTCCCCCCTCAACCTTCCAACTTCAAACCATGCCCTCTGGTGATACCTCTCTGCTTTAGTCTAAAGATCCCTCCATGTTTACCCTATTTATTCCCTTGAGGTACTTGAAGACCTCAATCATGTCCCCCCGTCTCTCCTCTCCTCCAGTGAAAACAGGCAGAGCTCCTCAAGTCTGTCCTCATACGTCAAATCCCCTAGCCCTCGTATCATCTTAGTTGCCCTCCTCTGTACCCTCTCCAGGAGCTGTATGTCCCTCTTCAAGTGTGGTCTCCAGTACTGCACACAGTACTCAAGGTGTGGTCTAACCAGTCCATTGTACAGCGGCAAAATCACTTCCTTGCTCCTAGAGGTGATCCCCCTTATGATGCATCCCAACATCCTATTTGCCTTGCTAGCTGCTCTCCTGCACTGCTCAGAGTTTTTCATACATGCATCCACCATGACCCCTAGGTCTTTTTCCCCTATTGAGGCCTCCAGTGCCTCCCCTCCCAGGGTGTACCTGTATTTAGGGTTTCCCGACCAAGATGCAGCACCTTGCACTTGGTGATATTGAAATTTAATTTCCATGTGTGAGCCCAGCTTTCCAGGGTGTCCAGGTCCTTGCAGGGCCAACCTCCCTCTTCTCCTCAACTACTGCTCCCATCTTGGAGTCATCCACAAAGAGACTCATTTCACACCCTATCCCTCCCTGATGTCCGAATGTATGCATTAAACAGGGATCGGACCCAGGACCCGAGCCCTGCGGTGCCCCACTACCAACCTCTCTAGGGTTCGAGAGGCTCCGCAGACCACTACTCTCTGGGTGCATCCAGCTAGCCAGTTTTCAATCCATCTGACCATCAAAGGGCCTACTCTAACCCCATCAGTTTCTCCACCAGACCATTATGGGGACAGAGTCAAACGCCTGTTGAAGTCCAAGAATAATACATCCACAGGCTTTCCCTGTCCAGTTCTGATGTTACCCATTCAGAACTCCACAAGATTGGTTTGACATGATCTACCTGGCACAAACCCATGTTGCCGACTATCCAGACCTCCCACCTCCTCCAAGTACACCCCAATCGTTCCTTTAGTATACTCTCCATTAATTTTCCCACCACTGAGGTCAAACTGATGGGTCTATAGTTACCTGGTACTTCCCTCGACCCCCCTTTTATGGATTGGCACCACATGTGCCTCTCGCCAATCCCTAGGTACCCTCCCTGTCTCAAGTGACCTGTTGAAGAGCTCCGCCAGGGGTGCAGCCAGTATGTCCGCCAATTCCCATAGTACTCTCGGATGAATGCCATCCAGCCCAGGAGATTTGTCTTTCTTTAGGGCCTTGAGGGCTAACCACACCCTTTTGGCGGAGATAGCATCATCCGTCCCCTCCACCTTACTGGCCTTTTTATCCTTATCCAGATGTGACACCCCTGGGGTACCTCTCCCTCCCTCTTGCTCCATTTCTGTTGCTCCCTGATCCCACTCACTGCTGCTTCTATCCCTTCGTGCCTTGCTTTGTAGATATCCCATCCCTCCCTAGTGAACACAGAGGCAAAGTACTGTTAAATACCTCTGCCTGGCCTCGCCTCTTCCACCCACCCTCCTTCTGATCTCAATCTGCTGAGATGGCCCTTAGTTTTCTCCGCTCCCCAATGTACCGGAAGAACCCTTTTCCCTCCATGTATCCCTGTGCCAGCCGCTGCTTTTACTGGACTTTGCTCCCTCACCATCCGGGTGACTTTTCTAGATGCAAGATGGTACATTTCTTATCCCTATCCCTCTTGTTGTTTTATATTTTTGTAGGCCGCCTTCTTTTCTCTGACTGCTACCTGTACCTCACTGGACCACCAGCATGGTTTATGTGACCTTGCTCCCTTACGTTTCAACTTAGCGCAGATCCTGACTGCCTCATGAAGTCCCCGTTTTATGACTTCCCATCTCCTTACCACACTTGTCATTGATGTAATCCCCTTCAAGTGATCCTTGAGAATATTTCCCATACCCACAAAGTCTGCCCCCCTGAAGTCCACTGCCAGTGTCCTAGGTCTCACCCCCCCCATGCTTATTTGAAACCAGACAGTATTGTGGTCGCTCCCAGTCAGGGGGTCCTGTACAACCAGGTCCCTTACCAGATCCCCATCTGCCAGAACCACATCCAGGACATGCCCCTCCCTTGTGGGCTCCATCACATGCTGTGTTAAGAACACATCCTGGAAGCTGCCCAGCAGCCTCTGCTCCTTGGCCACCTTAGAGGACATGGTTCCCCAGTTTGTACCTGGCATATTAAGGTCCCCCATCAACACCACTCCTTCCCCTTTTGGTCCACACTGGGCAATGATGTTGTCCAGCAAACCATCCTCTAGAACATCACTCATCCCAGGGGGCCTATATACTACACCCAGCTTGACCTTATCTCCTGCTGGGGATCGTAAGGTGACCCATAAGGCCTCCACGTTTCCCTCTGCCTCTCCTACCCTAGCAATTTCTATGTCATCTCTAATGAACATAGCCACTCCACCCCCTCTGCCCTCCTTTCTATCCTTCCTAAGCATAGTGTACCCCACACGTTTAGGTCCCAGTCATGGTTTTTGTTGGCCCACGTCTCCGTGACCACCGCCACATCCACCCCCCAACAGCATGGCCTGGAACTCTGGCAGCTTGTTTCCCAAGCTCCTGGCATTTACTAACACCAACCCCCACCCCTTATCCCTGATCCTCTTGTGAACCCCACCCAGGTTCCTTATACTTCCATCCTACCTCTGCTCCTCCTGGAACCTCCACCCCAGTCTGTTTCCCCTCCTTCCTTGGGCTTGAGGCTACTCCTCATCTGGAGGAGAGGGCTTCTGGTCAGCCCCTCCCTATCCCTTCCCTCAAGTTTAAACCCCACCTTTCTTGAATGTAGTCAGCCATCCCCTGTTTAAGGACTCTCCTTCCCTAATGGGGCAAGATGAAGCCTGTCCTGGTATACAGTCTCTTATCCTCCCAAACTCCATTCCAGTTCCCTAACACCCCAACCCACTCTTCATCCCACTTCCTGAGCCAGTCATTAACCTCTGTGAGCTTCATTTTTCTCTACTGAGGCCTTTGGTACTGGCAATATCTCCAAAAGGAAATGTTGCATCCATTATCCCGACAGACTCTGGCAAGTTCTTGGAACCTTGCTTGGATTTCCAAAACGCTATTTCCTCTAGATCATTAGTTCCCAAATGCACAGGAAATCGGTTTCCTCCACAATCCCTAACCATTTTATACACCATGAACTTTGCTCTGTGCACTGTCAGCCCAGAGATACTCACTACCTTCACCTGGCTATGGCATCCCCCTGTCCCTCCTACTGGATACCCCTAATCACTCGAGTCTCCCAATAACAGAACCTTAACACCGCCATCATCCTTATGGTTACCTCCACTATGCCCTCTCAGCCTCCCATCCCCCTTTATTCATGATCTCAATTCCATGGGAGTCTTCCTGCCTTATTAGAGACCCCCTTGTCACCTTCCCCTTTCTGCCTCCCTCGTTATTTTGCCCACTTAACTCAGACCCCCTCTGAATAGGTGTCCCCTTTAACCCTCTCTTATTCAAACCATTTATCCTGGCCCTGATGGTGTCCCCTTCCCCCACACTGCCATCCTCCCCCCTTGTAATAGTACCCCTGCCTCCAGAGGCTCTCTGTGGGTCCCCTTTAGCTAGGGCCCCATCCTTGGTACTGACCCCCCTGCTGAAAGGGGGCTCCTCTCCCACCTCCTTGTCTCCCAGTTTCTCTCCAATCATGCTGTCCTCCCTCATGTCTGCAATATGTTGCATCTCCCCCATTTGCTTAACATTTATGTTTCCTTCTCCCTCTGGGACTATTTCTATCCTTTCCATTGCCAGTCTGTGATGCCCTATGGGTATCCGACTCCCTCCCCAGCCTCTGTATAAGTTCCTCATTTCCACCAACCCCCTCCTCCCCCTCTAGGTTGCTTAGTAGCTCAAATTTATTGTGACACTCTGTCAGCCTCCATCAAGTAACCCGAGTTTCCCCTGACTGCACCTCTAAACTGCCCCTCTTCTTCCCCTCTTGCTCTGTTCACCTTAGGAGCTCCCTTCCCACAGTCTGCTGTTTTAGGCTTCCGCACAACAGCCCCTCCTGACTATTCCCCCGCCACTCTCTTTGTATTCAGAATGTTCACCCCGTACGCTTTCCCCTTAGCGTCAACATCCCTATCTAAGGGTCCTCTGTCCCTAATATCCCCACTCCTGCTTGCTGTAACATTACGCCCTGTAATTTCAGAGCATTGCCCCAGCCTCCCCTCAGCCCCACCCTTCTGCTGCCCATATCCACACCCCTTATCCTTGGACACTCCCCCCAGCTCCCCTAGCTTACTCCTTAACCAATATACCTCACTCCTGATACAAGATAGCTGTCTACAGAGTGGGCAGCCTCCCTTTCTCCAGGCCCAATTGAGAATTATTGCCATCCCACAGCCTGTGCAGCCTACAACCCTTCCGAAGATGCCTGCCATGGTGGAATATGGCCACCCTGTTTATCCCCCTCTGTTTATAATGGCACACCCCCTTTTCTCAGTCCCTTTCCCCTGGAATACAGTTTCTCTCTATACTGACTGCAGTTATTTACAAACCCAATTTCAACCCCACCAATAAAGTTCCCAAGTCTCACAAACACATACAGTCCAGTGTGTGTTCAGTCCCACTAACAGTGTGTGTATACAGACATCAAGTACCGTATGATGTCACAGGCCCACAGCTCCTGTTGCTTCGAATTTCAGTCTCAAATAGAAATACTCAGCCCTTCAATCCCAACCCCCAGTGGCTTCTCAGTATTTAAGAAAGCCTACAAAACAGGGTGGGTAGGAGGGCTCTTACCAGGCAAACACATTTAAATTTCACTCTAATTATCACTGCCAAACAACTGTTCCCAAGCCTCAAAAGTTACAATATCACAGCCCAAGTAACAGTTCTAACTCAAGGTAATAATTTTTAACACATAGAACTAATTTCACTTACAAAACTATTCAAATATTTCAGTTAAAACAGAATATAACCCAAGACCTCTGTCCTTACCAGCCTCCTGCTTATGTTCCCAAGTGAACAACCTATATAAATACTTTCTGTACAGTTAGCATTGTCCCAAACTTGTATACAAACTTTAATTCTGAATGGAATGGATTTTTATTGAAATGTTTGAAGAGTTTGGATGGCCCAGCTGTTCCTTAGAGTGATACAGTGACTCCTTACCTCTGGATGGGGCGGCAGTTTTGCATAACAAGGGTCACTGGTCTGCAGAGCCCCTGGTGGTCATTAAACCCTGGTAACTCCCCACATCTCCCTACTTAAGTCTCTGGTCCATTTAAGTTAGAGAGGGGGTGCACAATTCCCCTCTCACACATGCCCAGTATATTCGCTGCTTACCTCACAATTACACTAACTTTAGCAGCCCCAGTACACTGTGTGATCCTCTGTTGGTGAACTAGGTCTGTGGGCACTGGGCTTCAATTCCAGTCTTCCCCTCATCTTCTCTCATCGACTTACTGTCCCCCCCCAACCACAGTGTTTGGATGCCGTTTGCCCAAACCACCACTCGTTTGCCCATCACCTCACTGCTTTCTGTACTGCTCTTTTACCTGCCGCCAACAGTTCCAGCACCAAAGTGGACATGAATAGCAGCAGTCAATCACAAGTAACACAGATTGCTGTTTGAAATTGTTATTCGCGCAGCAGTAGGAGGGAGCACTTGCAGCCCTGAACTTGCACCAGCGTGCATGCACCTGCCTGGTCGCGTGCAAGTAGACATCAGTATTTCGGCAGTCAACCAATTGGGAGAAAGGATAGGGGGAGCCGTTGTACAGCTTGGAAGCTGGTAAACAGATAAGTCTGTCAGACTTAAAATGAAAGTGCAAGTTCTGATGGACATTTCTTAAGTCACGGACTTTGGACTTGGGGATTTTCATCTCCTGGGAAGGTGCTGTTTAAATTCAGTTTGCAAGTGTACTGCTGACGTTAGTGCAGTTATTTCTTTCTGTACCAATCCCCAGAAATATTATTAATTACAGAAACATAGTGGTGTAGCAATAACAGTTGGGGCAAGACATTACCTGGTTGTGCCCTGTTTAGACAAAAGAGGCCTAGGAAAAGAGGTGATGGGTGGCCCTATATATAAAGGAGTCACTTAAGGCTTTTGACGTCTCTGACAGGGTCAAAATGGCAGACTAACCAAATCCATTTGGATTTCAGCCCATGAAACTTCCAGCATTATTCTGTACAATGGGACACTGCTGTTGTCCACCAAATGCCTCATCTGACCTAGACTTAGTAATTAATAAGGAAATCACTACAGCAATAAAATATAGTCATGTGAGTCTTTTGGGCAGTTTTAATCATCCGGGAATCCAATGGGACCAGGAAATGAGGTGCACAGCCCAGGAGGAACTTTTTATAACCAACCTCCAAGAAAATAATTTTGAACATCTTACAGCCACTCTAACTAGACTAGACAACATGCTTGACTTATTAATAACTAACAAACCTAATTATAAATAACATCACTGTGGGCTCCCCCTTTTCCAGTGCCAAACGCAGTACTGTTTACTTTGATATTGTAAACAACACAGTGACACATAAAGGTGTATCAGCTCAATGCAACTTCACTAAGGAAAATGTTATGTAGATCAAAACCATCATTAAAAATTGGAAATGGAGTCAGGCTGGTTGGCACAGCAGTATTGTGCTATCACTTGTGGCGATGGTGACCTGGGTTTGGAAGTGAGCCCCAGTTGTCGTAGGTTGGCCAGGGGAAGATGAGAATCAAGCATCCCAGGGGACGCTCTCCTCCTCTCGGGAAGGTGGATCGTTACCACCACTTCAGTGATGCCATCTAGGTGACCATGGGTAGCAGCGCAGCACAGGCACGCAGGTTAGGGTGTGTGCCAACTGGCTCGTACACCACTTGCCCGTGTGAAACATAGAATTTTATGGCAGATAAGTGCCACCAGGCCCATTCAATCTGCCCATTTTTCCTACCCAGTGCATATACTACAGTCCCCACTTGCCCTGTGGCTTACTCTCTCTCTTCTCTGTTGTTAGTGTTCCTTTGTGTTTATCTCATGCATATTTTTTTTTTTTATTTTAAATACAGCTGTTTGGTCCCCATTGCCTCCTCCCGCCAGCTGGAAATGGGGATACATAGGGATTTTATAAGTTTTTCCTCCCCTAACCCCCTTCACGTGGCTGTGCGAGTGTGTGGAGGCATGCTATGCACCCCGTGGTGCCAGCTCAGCCCCTTCCACCTCCTGGAACTGTTTGCCAGCCCCTCTCCACCTACACTACCCACCGGACCTCCACCCAGTGGGAGTGAAACTACAGGGGGAGCCAACCCACCCTCACCACCCTCGGGAGAGGAGAGATGCCCATCAGTATGCTCGATCCTGCTCTGCCCCCCCCCACTGGCACCCCAGCTACCCGAGGTTGTTCCCAAACTTGAGTCGACAGTGTAGCACGAGGTGTGGCATCCAACGCCTCAACCCTCAGCGCCACCAGGCCGACTATCTCATGCATTTCTGAATTCCGCCATCGTTTTCACTCCCACCACTTTCTCCAGGAGGCTGTTCCATGTATCCACCACCCTTTCCATGAATAAATACTTCCTCATGTTACCCCTGAGTCTCTCTCCCTCTAGTCTCATATCATGACCCCTTGTTCTTGAACCTCTTCTTCTCTGAAAGATGCTACCCTCTTGTACCTTATTTATACCCACGAGGTACTGGAAAGTCTCTGCCATATCCCTCTCTCTCTTTTCTGTCCTCCAGTGAATTCATATTGAGGTCTTTCAGTCTCTCCTTATGTGACTTCTGATGCAACCCCTGCACCATTTTAGTTACCCTTCTCTGTACTGCCTTTACTCTGTCTTTCCTGATGTGCGGTCTCCAGAACTGGACAGTACTCCAGACGAGGTCTCACCAGTGATCTGTACAGTGGCATCACCACCTCCTTTTTTCTGATAGTGATTTCTCTCCTTATTTTATTTATTTATTTATTTTATTCTGGGATTACAAGTACCTTTGAGCCATGGCTCTTTTACAAAGGTTCCACGTCAGTGTGGGCAAACAAATGCAAACATGACAGTAATACAATTGGCAGAATCCGAGCAGTTGAAATGCTAGCATTTGGGAGAGGAAGTAACAGCACAGAGCATTAGGTAAACAGTGCAAGCATGGGATTCTTGAACTCAGTGTTTTGAGATACAGAACAAAAAGGGCACAGGTCAGGATACAAGAGAGAGGAGCAGCCGTCGGCTTTGTCAGTACTTAGAGAAAGTGCTAATGCCAGGGTGGGGGGTCGGAATGAAAGAGAGGGAGTGGTAAGTGCTAGAGGTTACAGCGGATCATGAGTGACAGTCACAGGAGCTGGAGGTAGAGAGGTGGAGGTGAAGGTTAGTTTTGAACTGGCCCAGATTTTGAAGAGAGGTGAGGTCTTTGTTGAGACCATTGAACCAGGAAGGTGCCCGGTGAGCAAAGGACCTTTGTTCCTGCGTGGTACAGCACCTGGGGATATGCAGTAGTTGATTTACAGACTCCCTAGTGTGGCATGGAGAGCGCACTGGGCGTAGGCGGGTTTGGACTCCAGGGTGCGCGAGGCCTAGCATGATCTTCTTTGTTATTAGGCAGGTGTGGTATTTTATCTGGTTGGATAGTTGTAGCCAACCTGTTTGGGTGTAGAGCGCACATATGTGGGTGAGATGGTGGGATCCTGTGATGAGGCAGCAGATTTTGTTAAGTGCCAGGGACAGGTGCCTAAGGGCCATGTCAGTAGCAGAGCCATAGATAACCAGACCGTAAACTGTTAGTGAGACAACAGAGCTCTGCACAGCTATCCTTAAGGCATCTGTAGTGAGGCATTGCCTGTGCCTATAGAGAAGACCGATGCGCTTATTAATTGCATTTGCAACAGTGTCGGTGTGGATGCTATAGGATAGGTGACTGTCGAGAGTGATACCAAGGTATTTGAAGGAGTGAACTTGGTCCAGTACGGCACCAAGGCAGTTTGTAATGGCGATGGGTTGTGATTTATGTTTGTTGCGGGAGCTGCAGAAAAGCATTGATTTTGTTTTCTTGTAGTTGAGAACCAGCTTTTGTCTATTAAACCATTTTTCAACAGAGGTGAAACCCATCTGGAGCTTTTTTGAAGTAGGAGGGGGTCCTGGTGTGTGTGTGAATGACTGCATCGTCCAGATAAAAAGCAGAATTTGTTCAGTGCAGGATTGCGGGAGAGTGTTCAAAAAGAGGCTGAAGAGGCGTGGACCGAGAATTGTTCACTGCGGGACTCCTGAGCAGACGGGTCTTGCATCGGAGAGGATGTGTGCAATTTTCACTCGTTGGGAGCAGTTTTCCAGGTAGCTGCTAAACCAGGATATAGCCTCTGGGGATGGCCAGTATTATGAAACTCTGTGATGAGTAGTTGGTGACGGACGGTGTCAAAAGCCTTAGACAGGTCAATGAAGACTGATTCAGTCAGTTGATTGTTGTCAAGGGAGTTGTGGATTGCACCAGTGAATTAGAGGAGGGCTGATGTAGTGCTGTGACCTTTCCTGAATCCGTGCTGCTGCTTACAAAGGATGTCGTGCTTATCCAAGTATTCTGTCAGCTGGTCAGAGACTAGATGCTCAGTGGCCTTGGGGGAGTATGGATATATACCTATAGTTCGTGGTGGGCCTTGTCTCCACTTTTGTGAACTCGCGTAACAGTGGCGGATTTCCACCTGTCGGGGAATTTGGCGTAGGCAAGGGAGAGGTTGAAAATTCGAGTAAGAGGGGATAGTACTTCATCAAGTGTAAGGGACAGTAGCTTTGGTCGAGGGTGTCCCCACTGGTTCTTGATCCTACGATTGCTTTGCTGATGTATTTACGCACTTCGAGCTTCCTGACTGCTTTGAAGTAAAAAGGTGGTCGAGTAGGGGAGGAGGTGAGTGGGGGGGGACAGTAGGGAGGACGTCGTCAAAGAAGTCGTCCGGGAGCACACTACTGAGATCCATGAAAGCATTATTGAACGTGTTAGCTATGGAGGCAGGATCCAGGGTTATAGTCCCATCCACTTCCAGCATGGTAGGGCGATGTTTTGGGTAATTTCCCTGCAATCTCTTTAACATTATTTCCAGAAGGACTTCCCCTTTCCCCTTGAATTAGTGAGAGCGGCTTTGTAGTGGGAGCTTTTCTGCAGTCTTATTGCTTTAGTGCAGTCATTTCTAGTGCGTTTGTAGTTTTGTATATCTACTTGCCTACCAGTGTCCCGAGCCAGGGCCCAGAGGTGGTCCCTAGATTTCATTATTGCTAGGAGCTCCCAGAGAGCCATGGGTTGAGCAGAGACCTTTGACTTCCTTCTTTTTGAAGGGGGCGAAGGAGTCAAAGGCGGCGTTAAGGGTGTTAATGAAAAAGTCTAGAGCAGTGTTGACGTCCGATGCTTGACAGATAGGGGACCAGTCTTGTTGACTGATATGGGATTTGAGGAGCTTTAGTTTGCCATGTGGGAGGATTCTGCTTGTAATAATTTTGGGCGGGGTGGGCTAAATTTGTTAGTCCATTCACAGATGACAGGAGAGTGGTCACTTAGCGAGTCTGGTAGGACGGTGACTTTTGAGATGCGAGGTGGGTGGTTAGTCAGGATCCAGTCCAGGAGGGAGCTTGTGCCATTCTTATAGTTTTGCCTGGTGGGGATGGCGATTAGTTGGGTGAGGTCAGTGGCTGAGATACCATCCTTAAAGCCATTTGTATCCGATCCAAGCCAATTAATGTTAAAGTCACTCATAAGGATAGTCTCAGGGCCCGGTGACTGTGAGAAGATAAAGTCCAGAACGGAGTTCAGACCTTTAACTTGTTCCTTTGGTGGGATGTAGACAGCAGTAATGGTTAGTACCTTTTTATGTGCTCCGAGTAGAATTATAATGGGTAGGATCTGGGCAGTCGAGACTGGGGGTTTTAGCAGGGTGCCCTAGAAGAACATCTTTGGGTAGATAGCACACCCACTGCCTCCTTTTTGAGGTCCTGTCAGATCTGAACACGTTGTAACCTGGTTGGGCAATTGCACTGTCAAGAATTTTTGGAGTAAGCCAGGTTTCGAAAATCACGAGAACATCGGGGTTATTTAGGTGGGTAAATATTTGCAGGGCATTGAGTTTTGGTAGGAGGCTACAGACGTTTAGTGTGGCAAGGGTGAGTGCCCCAGAGTGACACTGTTGGTGGACATAGCCTGGGATTTTGGGACCAGGGTTTGGGTGTATATTTCCTGATAGTAGTAGTAGTAGCAGGAGCAGGAGTTTCAGGGTGCACCAATGTAGTTGCTTGAGGGACATTTCTTTTGTCTGCCTCAGACAAGAGCGAGAAAACCATTTTGTATTATTATCCCAGAGGGAGGTAATGTGTGCTCACAGCGAGAGTGGGAAGAGGTGAACGTCGATAACCTTATCTTGATTCCCAGGGCGATTCCAGCCCATCCCGGTGCGATGAGGAGGGTAAAACTCAGAGGTGGTGGTACCCAAGGGCCGATGAATGAGGTCCAAATCGTAGCCCCAGGGGAAGTTAGGGAAGCAGGCGCCAGGCAGGTTGGTCAGAGGGATCAAGGAGGAGAGAAGAAATAGACAGGGGGCAGAGGGAAGAGGGCCATTTTGAATAAGGGGGTGATGGGCAGGGAGTGAAAGGTTGGGAGGGAGAGAGAAACCAAGTGGAGTGGGCAGAGAGAGGTGGTTGGTGAGTGGTAAAATAATTACAGAGGTAGCAAGGGAGACACAGCTAGGTCAGGCAGAGAGGCAGGCAGTCCTAAGAGAGAGAAAGTCGCGGAATATGGACTGGGATAGGTGAGTTAGATAAGCGGAGTAACAGAAAACCTGTTTATGTCAGATTCAAGGAAGAATGACCAATTATCAAAGAAAGAGGCTAGATCAAAGGGGTGAGAGAAAGTGTGGTAGGGTAAACATTATGTAGGATTGTTAAGAGTAGAGAGGGGGCACCACCAGGGATGCTGAATAAGCAGTAGGCACGAGGTAGGTAGGGGATACGAGCAGTGCGAGAAAGGCTGAAAGTATGCTTGGCTGAGATGGGAGTGGGAAGAGACACTATGGGCGAATAGGATGGAAGGGAGCTGAGGGAAGGGGCGAGGAGAGTATTTAAAGGAGGCCTGGGGGGTGGCGGGGTAGGAGGAAAAACCCCTAGAAAGAGCAAGCACTGCAGTTACAAAAGCAAGCTCCTACAGTCCATAGAGAGTAGATTGGGGAAAAAGCACTCCAATCAGCGGCAGCCTAGGGAGGAATGGACCAATAAAAATTCGCCTCCAAAAAGCCGCACCAGTCAGCGTCCCCACGCTACAGAAGGCTCCGAGGAGGATTCCAGTGGTACTACCTGGGTTAGGGATCTGGCAGAGAGAACCAGGAGGGTGGTCCGATGTGGAGGAAGGCTTTGGTGGTGGTGGCCGCAGTAATGGCTGGCAACTGCAGGAGTGTGGCGCTGCTCGGGCGTGGGTCCCTGGGGGGAGGAGAGAAATACAGCAAAGTAATATAGAAGCGGGGAGGCAGGTGGTGGGTGGCTGGCAGCAAGTGTCAGCGGGGGGTGGGGGACAGAGAGCTAGGAAACAAAGGCAGAGGTGCTCAGAGAGGCAGGGAGGTGTTCCAGGCAGCAAAGACAAAGGGTAGTGGGAGGAGGTGTAAAACTGAGAAGTGCAGGTTGCAGGGAAATTGGAGGGTTTGAGGTACAGAGAGAGCAGCAGGGAGAAACACAAGGGAGGGCTAGGATGACGCCAGGACACGTTTTGAAGAGCGGTGATTGTGAGAGGCAGAGGGACCTAGGCAGGAGTGGAAGGAAGGGAAGATAGGCAAGGAGACAGAGGGGAGAGGAAAATCAGGAGCAAAGCAGTAAGGTAGAGGAAGCGGCCACCAGAAACACAGCAGAAGCTATTACTAGCAGGCAGGCAATTTAAAGTAACTTTACAAATACCAGTTACAGTTCTCAGTGTACATATACAAATCCATGCAGGGCACAGTTGGTATGATACAATCAGTGATATGTAGCCAAATACATGAAAAAAAAAAAGGAAAAAAAACGTAGAAAGAGCGAGCGCTGCAGTTACAAAAGCAAGCTCCTACAGTCCATAGAGAGTAGATGGAGGAAAAAGTGCTCCAATTAGCAGCAGCCTAGGGAGGAACGGATCAATAAAAATTAGCCCCCGAAAAGCCGCACCAATCAGCGTCCCCACGCTACAGAAGGCTCCAAGGAGGATTCGGTACTACCTGGGTTAGGGATCCGGTGGAGAGAACCAGGAGGGCGGTCCGATGTGGAGGAAGGATTCAGTGGTGGCGGCCGCTGTAACGGGCGGCAACGGCAGGAGTGTGGCGCCACTCGGGCGCAGGTCTCTGGGTTAGGGATTCAGCGGAGAGAACCAGGAGGGTGGTCCAATGTTGAGGAAGGCTTCGGTGGTGACGGCCACGGTAATGGCCGGCAATGACAGGAGTGTGGTGCCGCTCGGGCGCGGGTCCCTAGGTTAGGGATCCGGCGGAGAGAACCAGGAGGGCGGTCCAATGTGTAGGAAGGCTTCGGTGGTGGCAGCCGCAGTAACGGCCAGCAACGGCAGGAGTGTGGCGCCGCTCGGGCGTGGGGTCACACCAGCATCCCACTGGCTTTCCCTACAGCCTTCTCACATTGTCTGGTGACCTTTCAGTCATCAGATATAATCACCCTCAGGTCTCCTTCCTGTTTGGTGGCTGTCCGAAACTCTCCTCCCATCCTGTACTCCTCCCCTGGATTTCTGTGCCCTAAATGCATGATCTTACATTTCTTTGTATTGAATCTCAGCTGCCACACACTCGACCAGTCCTCTAGCTTGCTTAGGTCCCTTCTCATTTTCTCCACCCACCCCTAGAGTGTCCAGTTGCAGATCTTAGTGTCATCTGCAAACAGGCATACCTTTCCTTCTAGCCCTTTTTCAGTGTCATTTATGAAGACATTAAAGAGGACTGGCCCCAAATCTCAGCCATGTGGCACCCTGCTTTTCACCCCCCCCCCCCGGACTTAGCTCCATTCATTTCCACTCTCTGTGTCCTACTGCTCAACCAATTTCTGACCCAGTTTACCACCCTGGTCCCCACACCCAGGCTACCCAACTTGTTTATAAGCCTCCTATGTGAGACGGTGTTGAAGGCCTTGCTGAAATCCAGGTAGGCCACCACATCCACTGCCCGTCCCTGATTAACTTGCCTGGTCACCCAGTCAGAAAGATCTGTCAGACCGTCCCGCTGTGAACCCATGCTGCCTCAGATCGTGTACCCCGCTGTCTTCTAGATATGTCACAGTCCTTTCAGCAGTGGTTCCAACGGTTTCCCCACCACTGAGGTCAGGCTGACTGGCCTGTAGTTGTGTCTCCTCCCTGCTCCTACTTTTATGGAGAGGGGCAACATTTGCCCTCCTCCGGAACCATACCTGCTATGAAAAGAGCTGTCAGGGGTGCTGCCAGCTCCCTTCTAAGTTTTTTTAGTATTCTGGGTTGTATTCCATCCTGCCGCATTGCCTTGTCTACTTTCAGCTTTACTAGCTTCTTTAGGATTCTCTCTTCCACAAACGGACTGGTGTCTACCTCTTTTCTCTTGGCAATTCCCCTTTTTCTGTGAATACTGAACAAAAATATTTGTTGAGGATTTCTGCCTTTTCTAGGTCCCCTTATGCACACCCCACTCCTTCCTCTGTTAGTCTCACAATCCCTCCTCTGGACACTTTACTTTTACTGATATACCTAAAAAAAGATCTTATCCCCTCTTTCTATTGCCTGTGCTATTCTTTCCTCTGTTTGTGCCTTTGCACTCCTGACTGTTTTCCCCGCTTCTCTTAATTTTTCTACATACAGTCCCTTGTCTTCCTTCTTCTGTGTTTCCTTGTACCTCCTGAAAGCTAGCCTTTTTTCTCTCACCTTTCCGGACACTTCCTTTGAGAACCATAGTATTTTTTTTCATTATCTTTGCTTTACTTGCTTGCTTAACACAAAGGCTCATTGCTTCTGCTATGGCTCCTTTGAGATTTGCCCACTGTTTTTCTACACCTCCTCTTCCCTCTTTCTATACCAGGGCTGTCCTAAGACATTCTCTCAGTTTTGCAAAGTCTGCCCGTCTGAAATCCAATGCTTTTGCTTTCATGTGGTTTGACTGCTCCACTGTTATCACGTTGAACCACATTATACAGTGATCGCTGGACCCCAGGGGACTACCCACCCCTATATCTGTTAGTCTGTCTCTGTTGGTGAGCACCAGGTCCATTATCACTCCTCCACGTGTGGGCTCTACCACAAGCTGTCTGAGGTTCGCCCCCTGCAGGGTCTAGGATGTCTCTGCAGCATGAGTGCTTCAATTGACATCTGGCAAATTGAAGTCTCCTACCAGCAGCACTTCCCCTTTAGTTGTCATTTTGTGGATGGCTTCCACCAGTACCCTGTCCATCTCTTCCCCATATGCTGGAGGTCTGTAGATCACTCCAGGACGAATGGCAGTGCCATTTCCTGTTTCCAGGGTGACCTACAGTGCCTCAGCCCCTTCTTGCATTCCCTGTACCTCAGTAGTCTGAATTCCATCCCTAACGTTGATAGCCATTCCTCCTCCCTTTTTTCCCACCCATGGGAATGTGCATGCATGAGTGCACTTGAGCCTTGCATGCCAGCATCCATTGGGGCGCAGCTAGTGAAAAAGGATCAGTCCTGGCTCTCAAAGTGACGGCAACCTGGTGCATCCAGGTCCTTGCAGTGTTCGTTATGCTGTCCGCTTGATGAACCTGTGAATATTCAGGGGAAGGGGGATGTTTGGAGGTGCATGCCTCTGCCTGGGGTGCAAACCACAGCTCTGTGGAGGGGCTGGCGGAGCAGGAGATAGTGCGAAAGTGAGTCAGCATGTCCCTTGGCTACCCTGAGAGAAGTAGGATTCAGAGGCCAAAGCGGCATGAAAATGTGAGTAGCAATAAAAAGTGGAAATGGTACATAGATAAAGATAAAAAGGGTGCTGATGATTCTCGGGTGATTCTGACTGACAAACTGACAAATACAGTATACTTGATTCTTCAATATCAAAGGTACATTCATACAATAAAAAGGGTAAAATAAAAATGGTTAAAGCAGCAGTGTGATCTTTGGCAACAGTTTGTTTCCTGTGCTCTGTTGAGCACTTACCTGGTAATCTTTCTTGTTTTCACTGAACCATCACCCTGTAATTTGCTCCATTTTTCTTTGTTTACATTTCTCCTACCCACCGTGTTGAATTTGAACCCTCTGCTGCCAGCCGCACATGCGCATGACTCGCAGCACTACACAGGGACAGCAGGAATATGCAGTACAGGGTCCTGAGGAAGTAAATGAAAGGCATGATGTGACATCAGGGGGGAGTCTGACAGCAGCCATATTTACTGTGGATCCACAACAATGAAAAAAAAATGTTAACTGTCTAAAAAAACTAAAGATTGTTAGAAAAAAATATTTACCAATATGGAACGTCGAACTGTGGCTGCATGCTTCCAGCCAAAAAACAGAATTTTGATAATCACTTCCTGATTATCAAGTACTACTGTTTTAACCAATAAAGTTACATCTGCCATTCACATGAAGGCGATGGCATATAAAAAATATGAAATCAAACCCTTCCCTGTCCGAAATGCATAACTACAAAAAGCATTTAAAAGCATGTAAAAAAAAAATAAAAATATATATATATAAAGAAGAAAGCATTAGAGTACAATTTAGCCACTAATAAGCAGTTTTTTTTAAATATATTAACTCTCTAAATAAGGATAACCACCAGGTAGGTCCATTACATGTTGAGGGGAAGCTACTGTCAGAAGAACAGGATATGGTTGATGAACTCAGTAAACGGTATTTACCCCCACTGATAATTCAAATACCTCTCAATCTAACAACAAGATAAACTCATTAAAACACACTACTAGGGATGAAGTATATGCTAAACTTAAAGCCCTTAAACCACATACATACATCAACTGGCTCTGATAAAATACTGTTACATTTACCGCTATATTAATGCACTTATTACGAAATGTTTTGACTCGAAATAAGTTGTAATGTCCCTAGCATCCGAGAATTGTAACTGTATTTTTTCTGACTTTATTCGGTACATGTTTCTTAACTTATGATCCTCTCTTAACTGTTATTGTAGAAACTGTGTCTCTTGACTTCCTAGTGATTATGTTAGATGTGCCATCTAAAATGGCCTGGGTTGTGCCTGAAAATGGTCCCTGGGATCAGTGTATCTTACCCGGTAATCAAATAAATAAATAAACATTTTGTCAGAACGATATGAGAAGACATTGTGGATCGGTTAACAAGTCTCTCCTCAGGGGAGGTACCTAAAGACTGGGAAAAAAAGCTACTGTAACATAAATCTGTAAGAAGAGCGGTAGGAAACTACTTACTGACTACAGACCAATCGGTCTCACTGCAGTCCTGGGTGAGATCATGGAATCTATTAAGGACAGGCTAGAAGACCATACTGATGAACATAACATACATGACCCCTCCCAGCGTGGTTTCAGATCAAAAAGATATTGTATTACAAATCGAAATCATTTTATGAACCAGTTAAGTACCTTCTTAGACTTCGGTATTCCAATTGATGCAGTCCTTTTGGATTTTTCAGAAGCCTCCCATAGGGGGTGCTGATAAGCAGCTAGCGAGATAGGCGAGTCTTTTAGCGGCTCCATCCAGACGGTCAGATAATTTAAAATAAATATATAGTTGCTTCGTTTTTTTTGAAGTGCCCTTGAGCCAGATCGGTGGAAGACTCCAGCATGGACGAATACCTCGCCTCAAACTCGGGCAAAAGCCAATGAATAGCAAGCAAAAATAATAAGAAGCTCCCAGCAGGAGGCCCAGGGGAAGACGCGAGTGCAGTGTCACTCTCAACGGTAGAAGTGAGTGCATTAGGGCAGGAGCTCACTGGACAAGTTATAGCGGCCCTGGAACCTCGGCTGGTAAAAATTTGAAGGGAAGCTCGATTCTCGGCTGCAAGAAATCCTTGAGCAGCAAACTTCTCAGGCGAACAGGCTGAGTGAGGCGGAGGAGCGTATATCCCGACTGGAAAATGAGATGACAGGGTTCCTGGGGCAAGTCGCGCAATTGCAAAAAGAACTTGAGTTCAGAGAAGCACCTGACTACCAGGAGAATTATCAGAGCTTCCAGAATTTAAGATTAAGAGGTCTCCCGGAGGGCAAAGAGGGGCTGCATATCCTAGACTTTTGTGCTTGTACCTTGCCAGAGTTGTTAGGCCTACAGCCCAAAAATGGCCATTTTAAATTGGAGTGGGCCCATTGAGCAGTGATGCCGTGACCACCAGCGGACCAACCGCCTCGCCAGATCATTATGCGGTTTCACAACTTTCAGGGCAGAGAGGCAGTCTTGAGAGCCTACTGAGAGAAGGGCACAGTAATGTTTGAGGGAAGTTGGCTGTACTTGTCCCAAGATTATTCAGCACGTCTTCTGAAGAAACGGTAAATGTTCAATGTAGTCATGAATCAGTTGAGAGACCTTAAAGTAGAAAACTTCCTAGTATATCCGGCCACCTTAAAAATAAAACACGAGGGAGAGCTGTTTGTTAAAGAGCTTCAGAAGAAGGCTGGATGAGGAGGAGATGGTTTACTACAGTGGGGTGTTGAAGAATGCTGCAGAGATTGAGAAGGACTTTTTATTTTGCTTGATGTACCTGATCCCCCCCCCCCCCTTTGCAGCACACCTTAATTTATACATATATGTGCACCCACGGAGTTGGAGGAGCTGGAATACCTGGCCAAATGTGGGAGGAATTTGTGTTTTAACGGACTATCTCCTTTTTTCTTTGTGAGCTCTCTCGTCTGATGAATGGGAGGTGGGCCCTTGATATGGGGGTGAAGCGGGCCTGCCACGTGGTCCTGAGGTGGCTGTGCCTGTAACGAATGCCTGCAGAGCTGAAAGACTATCTGGAATAGCAGGACCTCACCTATAAATGTTTGAATGGCCAGATAGAGAAGAAGACGGGTATGGGTGAGTATACTGGAGAGAGAGGGGTGGGCACTGAACGTTGGTTTATATGAGGGCAGCCTGTTCCCCCATCCCATGGTGGCCCTCCGAGAATGGACACAGGGGTAACATACTCGCTATAAGACAATAGATGTTCAAGGTCTTGTGGGCTATGTGGAGGCATTGGGACTATGTGTGTTGGGGGGTTGGGATTTTCTAGGTAATGAAGGAAGATGTACTGGGGGAGGGGGCTTTGGGAATATTAATTCTGGCTGTTTAATTATTCATATTCGCTGTTTTCGACCGTTTAACCGATGTCGCTCATTGGATGGTTGACCAGAGCGGGGTGACCTCCTCCGTTGTGGGGATACTGGAGCAACGATTGTGTTGGCTGTCGGGGGCTGCAAGATACAGATCAACTAGGGGATTTAGACACTCATGCTGTGTAGCAATTAGTGTCAACAGGATGTGGGGTTGGGAGGGAAAGAGAAGTTACGCTGTATCTTAGCATAGAAATGGGGGTTATGCATTGGCAATGTTTGAACCTTATGGTGTACATGGGATTAATGGGGAGTTTGATGTTCGGGGGAGGGGATGGAGGAGTACTCTTGTTGGGGCAAACTGGTGGGAGAGAGGTGGTGGAAATAGGGGAAGTTAATGTTTGTTATAGAGTTTTAACTGTTTATATGTGTTTATGTGCAATCAAAGGTATAGAAATGCTACTAAATATACAGAGTTTAATGATCTTGACCTTTCTTATTGGAACCCAGCAGTTAGGGGATGGGGCCTGTGTACACCTCTACTTACTTGGTGGGAAGCGTATAGCTGGAGAGACATGGGATAATGGCAGAGTCACCAAATATTATGGTTGTGTCCTGGAATATAAGAGGAATAGCAAATCCAGTCAAAAGGACATCACTCCTTACAGCACTAAAGCGGGAGGAAGCACAGGTGGCCCTGATTCAGGAAACTCACCTGACCGAGGTGGAACGCGCTAAGTTGGCTAGAACTTGGGTAGGGAAGTGTTATGCCACCTCCTTTTCGGTACATAAAAGGAGTGGCCATTTTGATGCATAAAAATCTCCCAATGGAAGTTACACGTGTGGTTAGGGATCAGGGAGGGGAGAGGTATGTATTTGTCTCTGGGGGAATAAATGGGGAAAAGATGACGTTTGGGAGTATCTATGCCCCTGTGGTTTACGATGCCCGGTTCTATGTGTCCTTGCTGGATTTGCTAATAAAGGAACAGCTTCCAGGTCTCATCCTTGGGGGAGACTTTAACTGGACGATGGACCCGCATGTGGATCACTCAGAGGGAAAAGGGAAGATATCAGAGGTTATGCAGCAGTGGCAGGTTGGGATGGCTGACTTGGGTTTGGTAGATAATGATAATAATAAACTTTATTTTAAAGCGCCTTCCAAAAACCAAGGCGCTGCACAAATTGAACATACAATAAAACACAATCTCATTAAAAATATAAATATATAGACAGTTAAAAAACCACTACTAAAATCAAAAAACTTCAATCGCCAAAAGCTTGTCTCCATAAATGAGTTTTCAAGGCCTGTTTAAATCCCTCCACGGTCGTGCAGTCCCGTAACTGACAGGGTAGAGAATTCCAGAGGGTAGGAGCCGCAAACATAAATGCCCGGGCCCCAGCAGATCTTAAACGCACTCTCGGAACCTCTAGCAACACCTCATCAGCTGAGCGGAGTGATCGCCTGGGGTGGTAGGGAACCAGGAGCTCTTTCAGATAGTCCAGTCCCAGTCCATGTAGGGCTTTAAAAGTCAATAAAATGACTTTAAAGGTAATCCGCTACTGTACAGGCAGCCAGTGCAGTTCACGCAGCACCAGTGAAATATGACTAAATCGAGATGTTCCAGTCAAAAGCCGGGCCTCAGCGTTCTGCACCAGCTGCAAGTGGCGTATTTCCACCCCGGATAGCCCTAAGTATAGGGAATTGCAGTAGTCCAAGCGTATGGACCAGCGTAGGAAGATCACCAGGGGGATCAAGGTGCTTGATCCTGGAGATATTCCTCAGATGATAAAAAGAGGATTTGATGACGGCAGACACTTGCGAATGCAGGGTAAGCCCATCATCAAAAATTACCCCCAGGTTCCGCACCTGTTCAGAGGTCGGGAGAGATGCCCTCAAGGAATAACCCGGAAGGCAAACCTACTCCGACCCCCCGGCCTGACACACTGGATCCACAACCAACACCTCCGTCTCATCAGAGTTCAACTTCAGCCAACTCGCATCCATCCACTCCTGGATTTCAGTGAGGCAGTTATTAAAGACCGAGAGAGCTCCATCCTGGTCAGGTGCAAAGGAAAGGTAGAGCTGGGTATCATCAGCATAGCAGTGAAACCTCAGCCCATACCTTCTTACAGTGTCTTCGAGGGGCAGCATGTACACTGCGAACAAAATGGGGGACAGTACTGAACCCTGAGGAACCCCACATGACAAAGAGACTGGACCTGAGGAATAAATCCCAGACACCACTCTCTGAGTTCTTCCGGTGAGATAAGCTGTAAACCATCTGAGGACTACACCCGATAGCCCACAGATGGTTCAGCAATACCCCATGGTCCACAGTGTCAAATGCTGATGAGAGATCTAGAAGAACCAGAATAGAACAACTCTTCTGATCTCTAGCCATCAAGAGATCATTGAGCACCCAAACCAGCACTGTCTCGGTACTATGCCTCTTTTGAAAACCAGACTGGAGGGGTTCATAGATATCATGGATGGTCAAATGGTTCTCCAGTTGAATGGCCACTACTTTCTCAGTCATCTTCCCTATAAAGGGAAGATTAGAGATTGGCCTGTAGTTAACATGGGAGTCGGGGTGTAAAGAAGCTTTCTTTGTGTACTACCACCTCTCAGGGAGCTGGGAAACTCACCTGTTTCTAAGGAGCACCCGACTATCTGCGGTAAGGACTGGACTGATGGAATCAACACAGCCCAAAATCAGTGAGGTTGGTCCGGGATCCAACCACAGCATGTAGGCTGCACTTGGACAATCTGCACGACATTCATGAACCACGGTTTGCTCATGGTGCCCAAGAAGACTCGAGGAGAGGCAGCCACATGCTGGTCTACCACAACACCAGAGTGTGCTGGATGAAGCATCACCCTGATGTCAGCCACCCTAATTGCAAAGAACCCGAGCACTCATTGTGCACTCTACCTCATGAAAAGCTCTTGCACTTGTAGGCAGGCTGGGCTGCACAGTCTGTCTACAGTGTGAAAAAGCTGAGTTGATCGATTCTGAGCAACAGCAATCTCCCTAGACAGGAATTCTGCCTTCTTATGGGAGATTGCCGATTGATAGGCCTCGTAATGCTCCATCAATTTGAGGCGGTTGGCATCAAGGGAGGATTTCTGCCAGCAACGCTCTAACCTAGATGGATGGTGTACAGCTAATCCAGGGGCTAGGGAATATACTTTTTACTCAGACCCTCACAAAACTTGGTCTTGTATTGATTACATATTTGTGCCCAGACAATGGTATGGAAGAGTACAGTATATCTCTCATAGTCCCATTCATGTCTCTGATCATGCAAAGGTAATCTTGAAATTACAGAGTGGAAAGAGGAGGGGAAGGGAGGACCCCCCCGGTGGAAATTTCCAACAGACATGGTAAAGAATCAGGCTTTAAGGGAACATTTGGAAGAGAAGTGGAGACCAATGCTGGGGAGAATATCTCAAAGTCCGTTTTCTGAGAGGCGAGTAAAGCGTTTATGCCGGGAGTGATTAATATAGAATATATGGCTAGGATAAAGAAGCAAAAAAAGAAGAGAATGGAGCTCGAGAGAAGACTTCAGGAATTAGAGAAGAGGGTGGTCGGAGGGGAGTAAGGAAACGCAGTGGGACTATTGGTGGCAACAAGGGAAGCATTAAATTCCCTTTTGAAAGGAAGCAGGAAAGGTATTGTTTTATTGTAGGCGTTAGGTGTATGAGTGGGGGAACAAACCTGTCCCTTTGCTAGTGCGACTCATGAAAGTGGGTAAAGGTGTCACCAGGGTCACAGGGGTAAGGGAGGAAAAAGGGAAATTACAGAAGGACCCTAGAAGGATTAGGGAATGCTTTAGGACATTCTACCACCAGCTATATAGGGCTGAGAATGCCAAGAAGGGGTTGCAAATCAAGCAGTTCCTGGGTGGGGTACACTTACCCCCGATCACACACACACACGAGCAAAGAGAGGGATTGGGTCGTCCAATTACAAAGGTAGAAATACTGCATGCCATCCAAAAGCTACAGAGGGGGAAGGCTTGTGGCCCAGATGGTTTTCCAGTGGAGTATTATAAAATGATGGGTGGACAAGTGGCGGAGGTGCTATGTGAGGCTTTTGGGCGGGATAAGGAGGCAGGGACGGTTACTCTACCCAACACATGTTATGATGCCACAATCTGCCTAATACCAAAGCCGGGCAAGGACGAGCATGAATGTGCCTCATATAGACCCATATTGTTGCTAAACTGTGATCTGAAGATTCTCGCTAAGGTGTTGGTCACCAGGTTGGAGACTATCCTGCCAGACGTCGTTCACCCAGACCAAACCAGTTTCATCAAGGAAAGGCAGTCGTATTATAATATGTATCTTCTGCTAAATGTGGTGTGGAGGGCAAATCAGGGGAAAGAGAAGATGGGTGCTATCTCTATGGATGCTGAAAAAGCTTTCCACAGGATAGAATGGGAGTACTTATTTGAGGTGATGTCCCGGTTTGGTCTGGGCGACTCATATATAGGGTGGGTACGGGCTATGTATACAGCACCTAGAGCTCGCCTGTTGGTGAACAGGGCCCTCTCAGAACAATTTAATCTGGAAAGGGGCAAGTGGCAGGGGTGTCCGCTGTACCCGTTGCTTTTTGCGTTGGCTATAGAACCACTTGTGGTGGCAGTCCATAGACATGAGAGTATAGAAGGGATTGAGGGAGCACTGAGATCTCCACATAAGATTGCCTTGTATGCAGACGACATGCTGCTATTTATAAAGAATCTGAGATGGTCAGTTCCCCTTATACTGGAATTGATAAAGGAGTTTGGGGCCTTCTTGGGGTATAAAATCAATCTAGGGAAGATGGAGTTGGTTTGTTACCCTGAGGGGGGAGCTGGGGATTGTGGGTGGGGATTAAAACTGACGGGGCTGAGTTTCACCTACTTGGGTATACAGGTTGGCAGGTCACTGGGATCTTTGTACAGGCTGAATTACACAGCCATTATTAAAACAATAGAGGCAGACCTTAGGAGGTGCACACAACTTCCAATTTCTTGGTTGGGAAGGGTTAATCTAATCAAGATGAATATTCTCCCTAGGATTCTATATCTGATGCAGATGTTACATCTGGGACTAAGAAGGAGAGATATAAAGAGGGTGGAACAGGCATTCTTTGGGTTCATATGGAGAGGGAAGAGGCCAAGAACAAGCCTGCAAAGACCGAAAGCGGAGAAAAATAAGGGGTGGGGGTCTGAATTTTCCAGATTTAGGTAACTTACTTGGCAATACAGCAGAGGTATATAGCAGACTGGGTACATCAGCCTAAAGTAGCTAGTTGGGTAGAACTGGAGCAGCAGGGCACCCCTGGGAGACTTACAGCCTATCTACATAGTAGGGGAGCTATGGCCTATAAGATGGGGGTTGGGGGTAACCCGTTAGTGGAACAGGTGCTAGAGGCTTGGAGGCAGTTGAGAAAGCTTGGATTAGTACAGAAAGGCAAGACAGTGCTGCCTGCCTGTTGCGGGAAATCCCTTCTTCCTCCCTGGGCTGGAGGATAGGGGATTTCAGGAGTGGGAGAGGAAGGGGATACAGAGTGTGGGTAATTTGCTGGTATAGGGTACAATATGTACCTTTGACAGTATGCAGCGGAATCTCCAAGTTGATGGTCAGCACAGGTTCAGATATTTGCAGGTTAGGGCCTTCATTGGTAGCCTAGAATGGGAAGAACCAGAGCAATTTGTACTGGATGCAGTGGAGAGCTTGTTATGTCAAGCTAAGGTGGATCCAAAAGGATTTATTGGGAAGGCGGCTAAGAAGGGGAAGCAGAGATTTCCGGATTTGACAGGGAAAACCAGATTATTATGGGAAAGGGACTTGTGGAGACATATTTCAGAAGGGAATTGGGGGCTGGTGCTGTCATTACATGCAGGGATTATGGCCTGCAGTAAGTATAAGGAAGCGTACTACAAATTTATACACAGGCTATATTATCCACCAGTTACAGTACATAAGGCACACCCCTCGATATCACCTATGTGTGGGAGATGTCGTCAGGGGAGGGGCAGATATATTCACTGTTCTTGGTCCTGCCATGTGTTACAAGTATTCTGGGGGGGAAGTGGTGGCAGAGATCACCAAAATGGCAGGGAAGGATATGGGAAAGGTCCCTCTGGAGTGTTTGTTCGGAATAGAAGTTGGGGAAGATGATGAATGGGTGCCACTACCCAGATGGGTAAGGATACTATATGTGTTGGCCTGTTCACTGTATACGAAATGCGTGGGTACCCTGTGTAAGGCCCACGATTCAGCAATGGCGTAACATAATCCTTCGAACTCTGCTTCTGGAAAGATTGACTCAGGTGATCAGGGATAGAGGAGTTATTTACAAGAAACTGGACCCCTTTCCTGTCCTCACTGAGCCCAGGAGAAGAAGTGGTACTAAGAATGGGGCTGGAGGGATGAAAAGGAGGCTGGAAAGTCTTCTGACATGTGGTATAGGCTGTACAGAAGGTTGGAATAACCTAATTAATGTTATGGCTAAAAATGTGTAAAGTTAGATGGAGACGCAATGAAATCTAAACTTTGATGGGTGACTGTACTTGATTGCACTTGTTTGTCTATTTGTCAGTTGTCTGTTGTATTAATTTACTTTGACAAAATTAGTTAAGGTGGTATACAAAAAAAAAAAAGCCTCCCATACTGTCCCTCATGGATGCATAATTGATAAGCTCTCTGACCTCTAGGTAAATCCACAGTTGAGTAACTGGGTAAGGCAGGGAATGGGGAACAGGTCCCAGAGGGTCATACTTAAAGGCTTTCTCTCCGATGAAACCTAGCATTACTATCAATTTCATCCAAGGTTCTGTACTTGGGCCACTTTTGTTTAAAATATTTTCTAGAGATATGGCACACGGTAACAAATGTCGGTTCTGGAAATTTGGGGACTACTCTAAACTAGGGTGGTCAGTTGGGACACAGGAAGAATCAAAGTCTCTCCAAACTGATCTTGATAAAATAATATCATGGGCCGGTACATAGGACATGGTCCTAAATTCTGATAAGTGCTATATACTTCACTGTGGCAAAAACAATAAAAGTAATGTTTATTTTAATGGTAAACCACTTTCAGGTACCCCTTATGAATGGATCTGGGTATCATTGTCTCTAACGACCGGTATGGCATGAAGTATTAAAGCTAAGCTCCACCAATGAGTGATTGCTAGAGATTCCCCTTGGGAGCCAGATAGTTTGCTTTTGTAGCCCTGACCCTGTGGAATTCTCTACCTCGTCGGGTTAGAGAGTGCCCATCTGTTGAGGCCTTCAAATCTGCCAGATTGATGGTACTGGGTGACTTCAATGCCTGGGTCAATGATGAATTCTCACAGTTTGGTCAGAATTTCCTCCAACTTATGTGTTCGTTGGACCTCACACAGGTAGTTACCTGTGCAACTCATGATCATGGTCACTCACTCGATCTGGTATTTCTCCTGTGTTTGGAGGCCACCGATTTGGTGGTGGAACCACTCGATTGGTCGGAACATCACACCAAAGGATTCAATTTCCAGGCTCCCCTCTATAGGCCTGCCCCTGCGGAGATGGTCAGATACTGCCCTTTGAGGGATGTGTCTCCCATTGGTCTACTGGCGGTATTAGACCTATCGAGTTTGCCGGGTGCAAGCGGGAGTCCTGGGACTTAGTCCTGGCCTATAATAATGTCATGGCTGATGCCCTGGACTCTATAGCTCCTGTCCATGTTTGTCCTCTCTCTCTTTGCCCTCGATCCCCTTGGTTTGATGGGACCTTGAGGTAGTTGAGATGAGTTGGACGAAGGCTAGAGCATCGCTGGTGGAAATCCTCCCTGGATGCTGACCGCCTTAGATTGATGGAGCATTATCAGCTCTGTCAATCAGCAATCATCCGTAAAAAGGCAGAATTCCTGTCCAGGGAGATTGCTGAAGATCAGCTCTTTCGGACCGTAGACTGGCTGTGCAACCAAACATGTCTGCAGGTCCGAGGAGCATTTTCACAATCTAAGCATGATGAGTTTGCTCGATTGTTTGCTGATAAGGTGACCAGCATCAGGATGGAGATCCAACGAGCTCACTGTGTGGGGGTTGACAGTGGTCAGTGTCTGTTCACTGCACCCCGGTTTTCTTGGTATTCTTTCAACCAACCAGAGACCATCGATATCGTGTGGATTATCCAGAATATGCGGCCGACCTACTGTAGTTTGGACCCCTGCCCAACATGCCTCATTTTGGTGTGTATTGATTCTATTGGCCCCGTTCTGGCCAAGATTGTGTGGTGCTCCTTGGAAACAGGTGAGATCCCTAGCTCCCTAAAGGAGGTAGTGGTTACACCACTCCTTAAGAAAGCTTTTCTTGATCTCAACTGCTTGGCTAACTACAGACCCATCTCTAACCTTCCCTTTTTAGGGCTGGTGATTGAGAAAGTTGTCGTGCTGCAGATGGAGAACCACCACATTATCATCCATGATATCTACGATCCTCTCCAGTCCAGTTTTTGGAAGAGGCATAGTACTGAAACAGCTCTGGTCTGGGTGCTCAGTGATCTCCTGATGGCTAGAGATCAGAAGCACTGCTCCATCTTGGTGCTTCTTGATCTCTCATCAGCTTTTGGCACCATGGACCATGGGATGTTGCTCGAGCACCTAAGGGTCACTGGTTCAGTCCTCAGGTGGTTCCAATCTTTCCTCTCTGGCAGGTCTCAGAGGGTGGTGTCTGGGTTGTTTTCCTTGGACTCTGTCTCCCTGTCTTG
Source organism: Neoceratodus forsteri (assembly GCA_016271365.2). NCBI lineage: Eukaryota > Metazoa > Chordata > Ceratodontiformes > Ceratodontidae > Neoceratodus > Neoceratodus forsteri. The sequence goes on from CM057451.1 coordinate 769,551,423, forward strand.
CGAGGTCCCTCGGGGCTCGGTGCTCTCCCCAGTGTTGTTCACGGTGTATATGCTGCCTCTAGGAGACATTGTGAGATGGTATGGGCTGAGGTTTCACTGCTATGCAGATGATAACCAGCTCTACCTGTCTTTCACTCCTGACCAGGATAGTGCTGTCTCGGTCTTTAACAGCTGCCTCGCAGAAATCCAGGACTGGATGAAATCCAGCTGGTTGAAATTGAACTCCGATAAGACTGAGGTGTTGGTTGTGGATCCAGGTCTCCGGATAGAGGGGTCAGTGGCAGGGTGTCCCTTTAGGCTTCGGCTTGAGAATAGTCCGCTGCCTTCCTCTGAACAGGTGCATGACCTAGGGGTGCTCCTTGATAACAGGCTGACACTGTGTTCACAGGTATCCGCAGTTGTCAAGTCCTTTTTTTACCATCTCAGGAGCATCGCTCGGGTCAAGCACCTTGTTCCGTCTGGTGACCTGCCAACATTGATCCACACCTTTGAGTCCTTGCGCCTGGACTGCTGCAACTCCCTTTACCTACTGCTTCCGGAGGTTGGTATCCACTACTTGCAGCTGGTGCAGAACGCTGCGGCACGACTTTTGACTGGGGCTCCTCGTATGAGCCACATCACGCCTGTGCTGTGCGAACAGCACTGGCTGCCTGTTCAGTGGCAGATCACCTTCAAGGTTGGTCTTCTGACCTTTAAAGCCCTACGTAGACAGGGTCCGGGCTACCTGCAAGAGCTCCTGGTTCTGTACTGCCCTGCATGCTCACTCCGCTCAGCTGACAAGGGGTTGTTAGAGATTCCCAGAGTATGATTGAAAACCTCTGGCTTGTGTGCTTTTATGTTTGCAGCCCCGACCCTGTGGAATTCTCTGCCTCATCAGAGAGTGCCAGACCGTGGGAGCTTTAAAACAGCTTTAAAAACGTTTTTATTCTGACAGGCATTCGGTGACTAGTCATGAAATATGCACCAGCTTGTTTCTGTATTTTTTACGGCCAGATTTTAACTGTTTTTGATACCTATGTTTTGATTTTAACTGTTTTTATGAATTGTACAGAGCTTTGACTTTAGAGCTTGTGCTGTATGAATAAAATTACTATTAAAAACTTATTTGATTCAGCATTTTCCAATATTTAAAGTCCTGCTGCTTTATTATTTGTTTTTATGAGTATGGTTCTGTATATTGTTGTTTTTATGATTTTATGTACAATGCTGTCATCATACTAGAATAGCGTTTCACAAATAAAGTTTGCTTGCTTGCTAAGTAAATCTTCAGCTGCATTAAAAACATTTCAGCTTGAGGAATAAAATGTTTACAGAAACGTAATCAGACCCCATAGGAACTGTGCATCTCAGTTTTCATTACCCGTGTTAAAAAAGAATATCAAACAAGTCGAAAGCATACAAAGGAAAACAACTAAAATCATAAGGGGAATGGAAAACCTGCAGTACAAAGAAAGACTTGACAAATTAAGTCTGTCACTAGAAACCAGAAGAAATAGAGAGGACCTACTTTTGAATTTCCGTATCACACAAGACTGAAATAATGTCATCAATGGGGTTTAAATTTAGATCAAAGGTACAAGTACCAAGATGCCGCTCAGTAAGCAACTTCACAGACAGAATCCAAAACCAACAAGAGAAGGCACTTCTGTACCCAGAGGGTTGCCAGAGCATGGAATGTCTTACTGACGGTGATCATCGAGACCCCAGATAAGACCAGTTTTAGGACCAGACTGGACACATCCATTCTCTCTGGGAACAACTTGGCATATGACCATGGGGGTGGGGCAGCCTAGATGGCCGTCATGGTTTACTCCTGTCTCTACAACCCTAGTTAATCTTATTAAATGTAAGCTGAAATATGTCTAAGAAATATTTAATTTGTGACTAAACTAATGGTTTTCTTTTCCATCAGTTTGACGTAATGCCATGATCTCCCACTGACTTGAACTCTTGCTATCAAATATCTTTTAAACCATCTTTTCTGAGGGAAAAGTGCTTCGCTAAGATGGAAAAAGTTGGAGGATCTGCTTGGTTTTAACAAATTATGTTTTGCTTCTTTAACCACAGGTGATGCAGCACCCTACTGAAGGAGGGCAGATCCTAGGTCTCCATAGTAATGTGAAAGAAATGGCCGTTCGAGTGGCCGAGATCAGTGTTTACTCACTGTCTAGTCAACCAATAGAAAGTGAGGACGGGAATGTACCAACAGGACCGAAAACAAAAGCATCAGGTAGAGTCTGCTTATAGCAACCCTCACCCTTACTGATCTTAATTCACATGTTAATTTCTGAATCTCAGCTGGAGGAGATGGAGGAAGGCAGTCATGGTTTGCTGGTATAAAAATGGCGGCTTGCAACTTGTTAATCTTGTTGTGACTCCTAAACCCTTGGCATGGGCATACTGTACTTTAACTGAGCAAGCAAAACTGCAGCTGGGGTCCAGAACAGTATGCAGTAACTTTTGCTTTATAGTGGGCAGTCTGTATTCTAAGGTTCATACTAAGGTGTGAGGAGCTGAGAAAGACAGTTACCCATTGATGCTCGTTTCCTTTATCTGTAATAAGTCAGCTTGTTACCTTTTAGTCAGTGTCACTGGCTCAGTAGGTAGCACACTCGCCTCTGAGGCCGGGAGATCAGAGGGCTGTGGGTTCAGTTCCCACATCTGGCACTTGGGTTAACCCCAGTGCTGACACTGTAGTGCAGCATGAGGGGGGTGCTGCACTTCTGAGGTGCCGTCTTTCAGATGAGATGTTAAACCGAGGTCCCATCTGCCTGGATTGATGGTAGTTCAGGTGGATGTTAAAGATCCCATGGCACTTATCGAAAAGAGTAGGGGTAAATTGCTTCTTTATTGAAATAAAGCATGGAAAAAACACATCAAGAAAACAGCAGCAAAATCACAAAAGCTTATACAAATCAACAAAGGTACTGAACAAAAGCAAGTGATACACAGTTATCTTTTAACAAAAGCATAAAAGAAAAGAAAGTAATCCGTCATTTAAATTTTATCATATGCTGAAACCCTTCCACCAGATTTGAACTTTCCTAGTCCCATAAATCTGAGCATCTTTTAGATATACTTTATTTAATTCACAAATAACATAGTGGCTGAAGCCTAAAAAGTTGGCTTTTTTGATACAAAACCCACTGGCATCTAACTGCCATAAACAAAATCTAAGACATGCTAAGAAAATTTGTACAGTTGACGATGAAATGTAGCAAGACATGGGGTAAAGATCCCAATACTAACAATTCATAAGAAATATGTTTCAACCATGGAAGTGCCAGATAGTTGCAATACACCCATAGTTTAGAGGCAAAAGAACAATGAATAAAAAATGTTCCATGGTTTCTTCTTGTGCCTAGCACTCTAAATAAGGACAAAACCTTTCTTCTTTCATTTTATACTTAGCTGTCCCTCTAACTTGTAAACGACTCATACATTATCAGCCATTGCGCTCTCCACATGTAAGGGTAAACGAAGTTATTTAATTGTGTTAACACCAGGATGGTCATAGTACCTGGGCAGTTTTTAATGCGGGAATGAGGATAGATTTGAGAAATAATAGTGGAATATAGTTTTGTTGGAGAATTAATAATTGTGATTTGGACAATTGCTACATATATAATTTCCAACAATCGGTTTAAAGAAAGAGGAGTAGAAAAGGAAATATTAGGTTTTGGAGCCAATCAATCCATTTCGATGAATACTTGGATAGTAAGAATTTCAACCAGCTAAATTCTGGAATATTTGGGGTTAAAGTACAGTTCCAAAAGAAAAGCAAGAAAAAGGGAAGAACAGAAACCACAGGATCTACCATCCCGACCCTCCCTTGACTTTATCCAGGTAAGTATAATACCTTTTAATGGATTTAACCTATTTCCCAAAAAACTGAAAACTAATACTGTACAGTTTCACTTCCAAGTTAGTTGGGACAGAGATTTAGGAATGCCAAATATTGAGGCAAGGTAACAGGAATGTTTAAAAATCTGAACTCTCTTCAGTTTCGAGAATTTATAATGTTTCCACCTCTGAACTTTATTATCCATTTTATTTAAAACTGCAAAGCCAGTTCTGCTCAGGTAAATTTTGGGAACCGAACAGAACCCCTAAAATGGAAATAGGTGTTGTAGTGAATGAAATAGTTCTGTGCACAAGGGGTTAATGTATTGGCTCCTATTAACAACCCTTTAGATTTTTGAAAATTAATTTTGGCGCTTGACAAGGTCGCATACCTGTGGAAATAACTTAAAGAAAACTTCCAGCTGGCCTTGTTGTTTAAAAAATAAACAGATGTCATCCAGAAAACTTGTATATTTCTAAAGGAGTCAGAAAAGGGAATGTTTGGACCCTCCCAACCAAAAACCGACTGTAAATGTCTAATAAGGGTTCTAAGGAGCAAATATATAATAAAGGGCTCAGCGGACAGCCCTGCCTGACACCAGCTTTTAGAATCCAACCTTTCCCAATTTTCCCTTTAATAACTGGACAGATTATTGAATTAGAATATAAATTTTGTAAAATTGTAAGAATCTCAGGGCATTCCTAAAAGGCCAAGGTTTGGAAAAGGAATGAATGACTAACCCTATCAAAGGCTTTTCTAAGTCTAATGATAGTAGAATACCAGTTTGTTTGCTGTGATGTAATATTTCAATAAAATCTTAATATAACAAAGCACCGAATGTATTCGCTTTTGAGAAACACCACAGAACTGAACTGGAGAAATCACTAGAGTAGCCCAAGATTGAAGTCTGTTATTACAGCATCGCAAAGATTTTATAGTCAGAATTTAACAATGTGATAGGTCTCCAGTTTTGATCTCACTTATCTCCTGTTTTTTAAAGATATAAACTTGTAACTCTTTTGTGAATGCAGGATAGATCTGTCCTCCAGAAAGAAAGGAATTAAAACACCAACTAAACAGGAACCAGCTCATTTGCAAAGTTTTATAAAAGGCATTAGATAACCCATCTACCCAGGCGACACATTAAGCTTAAGTTTAGAAATAACATCCACAATTTCTTGTAAAGAAAGGTTCAGAAAGAACAGCTGCCATTGAGGCATCAATGACAGGGCCTGTAACACCTTTCAGAAAATCCTGAAAGACGTCAGTTTGTAAGTCTATATGAGGACTACATTTTGGAAATGTCGAATATAATATGACTTATATCCCGAAGGTCATAATACTGTGAATTACTGACTAAACAATCTAGTGTAGAATTATCTACGCTGTAGTTTTACACAAACTATAGGGGTCCCCTATCACTGTTTTGGACGTGTAGTTGTTAATGAAGGCTTGCAGGATCTGGCTCTATCATATTGAAACTTCCTCATCTGTAATTTAACATGCTTAATTAAAGGAGATAAATCTTCTGAAGAAGTGTTAGCTCTAGTTAATAGAGACTGTAATTTTGAACGTAATGTGAGGTAATGAAGAAAATTATCGTTCTGGGTTTTTTGTCCATAAGTTCTAAACCAATCCATGCAGTCTAGTTTAGTTTCTTCCCACCAGATCCCTAAGTCTGAATATAAACATTGCACCGATAGGCGGGCAGTTAGAATTTGAACTATAGAATGTTTGACAGTCATGTTGTAATGATGAGGTATTTAGTCGCCATCTACTTTTGTAGGGCTTATAATTTACTGGGATTTCTATTGCAATTTTAAGTAGGAGATGGTCTGAAAATTCAAAAGGCTGTCTAGAAAACTGTGAAATATATATATTTTGGAGGTGAAAAGGTAATCAATACAGGTACCAGTCTTCCTTTATAAAATGTATTTTTAGGGGGTTGGATTCTAAAGTATTGCAGACTCTGAGGTCTGCCTCTAATAACAGATTGTAAAAGTTAGCATCACAATACATTTTTTTTCCACTAGATCTCCTGTCAGTAAGAGAACAGTTGAAATCCCCACCCACAGTACTGGCCTGGTAGTGAGCAGAAAAGGTTGTATAGTTTTCATACATCGCTATTCTGGCTGTTTTACCTGTGGATTATAAATATTAATAAATCTATAGGACAGATTCATGAAAACAGTCCACAATCAAAACCCTCCTGGAATGCAATCTATTAATTTATGGAGTTTAAACTGGAAGGTGGAAAAAGAATACCAATGCCGCCTGCTTTATCCTGACCAAATGACTAATATGAAGGGCCCCAAGGCCAATCCCTTTTAAAGGCAGTAACATGTTCTTTAGAGAACATCCAAGTTTCTTGTAAAAAGCTAACAGTAATTCTAGAATTATGCAACATATGAAAATAGCCTTCGCTTAGCTCCATTTAAAATGCTATGAACATTCAAAGAAGCCCACAGAAAACCCATATGAGTACCAAAAAAGAAGGAATTTATTTTTTTTTTTTCTTCTTTCTTTTCTTTCCTTATAAGAACCTTGGGAGGGTTCCATGGGGTCTTGGGTAGAGATTTGGGAATCCGATCCACAACATCCATTGCTGTATCCCCAAGAAGAAAAGAAGAGAAAGGATTAGAAGTTTCCACTGAATCTGTAACTGCATCAGGTACTGATTTCACATTCCTCATGGACCTTCTAGGAGGCAGAGAGAGAGGGGTCAATTTGGGGGGGGGGTTCTACGCTCTGATCTAAAGTCTTAGCAATACCACCCGATTTCACATTTGGGACAAGCAGAGGGTCCTGCAAAGCAGAACTATTAGGCTGTACAGGCCGTGACAATGATGAAGAGGGAGGGGGGAGAACTAAATTCATTGTCACAGGAGTTACAGGTTTTCTTACATCAAGAGGGGGTTCCCCAGGAAAAGTGGGAGGCGAATGAGAGAGTAGGTCTTCCTGTGCTTTCTGTAAAAACTGTTCAGTACAATTCCTGATACTTTGTTTTTGCAGCCCACGGACATGTGTTGAAATGTGAGAACTACCTCGATAAATCACATTTCGTTGGGTTAGAACATTGAATTAGTGAATGCCCAATTTCGCCACAATTGTCACATCTAGGACTATCACAAACACTAGACAAATGGCCTCGTGAGCCACATTTATAGCAGGCCCTGGCTGACCACTATAAAACAAACACCTCTATCACGGCCTAGTAAGAAGGAGTTTGGGATATGCATAAAACCATGTTCATTGTGTCGTAATTTGACCTTATATTTCCATCCGCCTGTCCAAAAGCCCTCTGAGTCTAAAATAGGCTCTGGATCCCCCTGTACATCACATTTATTGGACAACCAATATATAATATCATCCACTGACACCCCTTCATTGCGGAACATTACTGTAACAAACTTGATGGCTGGTTGAGAGAGGGGAATAATCACAAATGGGGACCAAAGGGGAGAGAACTTTACCTGGGAATACCTAATCCAAAATAATTCTAACAAGGCAGCTGATCTAAAACTGACATCATAATTATCCTCTCCTGAAATATTGATGATGGCAAACACATCTCTAGGAGAAAATGCAAGGATTCCTTAATTAAATGTCTCCCAACATAGTTTCTATTAGGGCCTTTCAGCCATGCCCCTGTATATCTAATGCGACCGCATTCCGCCTGGGAGTGGATTCACGTTTGTTTTTTGCAACAAGTCAGATAATAAAGGTCTTTTATCAGATACAGCATTATGAGACTCTGCAGAAACATGACTAATAGGTATCATTAGAGATATTATGAACCAAAACTTAGAGTCCGAGCCCCTTTTAGCAGATTGAACAGGCTTTTCTGGGTTCCACTTAGGGGAATGAGAGTTTATGTCAAATGAAGAATCCCAGGTTGTCAGCAGCCCATTCTCCTGAAGGAGTTTGTTTCCACCCTGCTGCCATTAAAGCTGAAGCAGGAGTCCAGTCACTCTCATGAGTAGAAGAGGAAGCCAAAATATCAGAGTTAGGCATAATTGGCTGAGGAACAGAACATTTAACCTGCTGCAAAGATGTAGAAGCATTCCCCATATTTCGGTCACCAAAAGAAAAAACAGTTGCTTCCGCCTGTTCATTTGGCTGTTTTTGATAAATAATCTGAGCAGTGGAAGAAGAAAAAACAAACCCTGCTTGTTTAGTCAGTGTTGGAGCAGTTCCCACCACATACTTTTCCTGGTTTCAGTTTCTTTGTTTATCTTGCTGCAGTCCATTTTCCCACTTCCAACAAATCCCCAAACTATTGGAAACAAGTAGTGCTTCAGTGCTAGGCAGGAGACCCCAACTGACCTGTTTTTGTGCTGGAGCAGAAAGTTTTGATCTTTGGAATTGCCATTGCTCCTGCAAACAGCAGAAACACCATTCTCCAGCTGAATCCTTCCGTGTTCAGTAGCATGACATCATCCACAGGCAGGTCTTAAAGGGGCAACACCATCTATAGGTTTTGTACAAGAAAGTAGCTGAACAGACCTTAAAGGAAGCATTTTTACTTTTCCAGGCTCTGTAGGGCTTACAGGAACTTTGAATCCTCAGAAGAAGATAAGGCATCCAGAAATAACTCTGCATCTTTTAGCTCTGCTGAAGGAAAATTAACCTTTGTAGAATCCTTGTCTATGGTCTCCTTCACATCTGCAGACTGAACTTGCTGTAGCTCCTCTACAGCGTCCATCTTGGAAAGCTGACCAGCACTCCTGCTGGCGGCCATGCACCATCAGAGTAGGGGAATTTCTCCGGTGCCCTGGCCAAATATCTCCCAGTCACTAAAAATACCACCAACAGCTTAAATTTGATTCAATTTCAGTTGCTTACCATCTATATCCCCCCGGTCGCCCCTCAAAAAGGGACTTCTAGGCCCAGTGGGCTTACCGGGTCAACAAATTCAATAAATTTTAGTATATAAGAGTCTAATCTATTTTTAAATTGATTTATATCTTTGCTGATGATAATCTCCTGTGGCAGTTTATTCCATGGATTACATAGAAACATAGAATTTGACGGCAGATAAGGACCGCTTGGCCCACCCAGTCTGCCCATTTCCCTACCTAATGGATAAGCTGCAGCTCCTAGTTAACCAGCAGCCTACTTCTTCCTGCCCCCACCCCCTAGAATTGCCTTATGACTGTCCCATGCATGCTTGAATTCCACCACTGTTTTTGACTCCACAGCCTCCGGAAGGCTGCCCATGCATCCACAACCCTCTCTGTGAAAAATACTTCTTAAATTACCTCTGAGCCCTCTCATCTTCAAATTGTGCCCTTGTTCTTGCACACCTCTTTTTTGAAAGATGCTACCTCTTGGACTTTGTTGATTCCCTTTGAGGTACTTGGAAAGTTCTGTCATGTCCCCTCTCCCTCCTTTCCTCAAGGCTTTGCATATTAAGCCCAAGTCTCTCATAGGTTCTCCGTGCAGACCCTGCACCCATTTTAGTTGCCCTCCGCTGGACAGCTCTTATCCTGTCTATGTTCCTTTATGGAGATTGGGTCTCCAGAACTGCATGCAGTACTCCAGATGGGGTCTCACCAGCTGTCTGTACAGAGGGATAATAACTTCCTGTCTTCTACTGGTGATGCCTCTCCCTATGCATCCCAGTATCCCCCCAGCCCTCCTTGCTGCCCTCTCACATTACCTGCCCACCTTTAGGTCATCTGATATGGTTACCCCCAGGTCCCTTTCCATTTTTGTTGTTGTTAGTGTCTCACCCCCTCATTGTGTACTCTTCCCCTGGGTTTTTGTTTCCCAGGTGCATTACCTTGCACTTCTTAGCATTGAATCTAAGCTGCCATACATTTGACCATTCCTCTAACCTTGCCAAGTCCGCCTCATCCTTTCCACCCCACCTTGTGCATCAGCTCTGTTGCACATCTTTGTGTCATCTGCAAAGAGACATATTTTCCTTCCAGTCTCTCTGCAATGTCGCTTATAAAGACATTGAAGAGGACCGTCCTAATACTGAACTCCAAGCGGTACCCCACTAGTAACCCCTTTTCTTCTGAGTGGACTCCATTTACTATTACTCTCTGTGTCCTATTCTCCAGCCAATTCTTTACCCAGGCTGTCATCTTGGGACCACTCCCAGGCTGGCTAACTTGTATATTAATCTTTGTGGGACTGTGTCAAATGCCTTGTCTAAAGTCTAGGTAGGCCATGTCCACAGCCCCTCCTTGATCTACTACTTTGGTCACCCAGTCAAAGAAATCTATCAGATTTGTCTGGCATGACCTTCCCGCTGGAATCCATGCTGCCTTGGGTCCTGTGCCCCTCTGGCCTCTAGATACCGACAGTTCTTTCCTTCAGAAGTGATTCAATCATTTTCCCTACCACTGAGGTTAAACTAACAGGTCTGTAGTTTCCTGCTCTCTTGCTCCCACTTTTGTGAAGGGAATCACATCTGCCCTCCTCCAGTCCTCGGGTACCACCCCATCCTCCCATGATTTGTTAAAGAGGGTAGTCAGTGGTGTCACTAGTTCTACCTTAGTTCTTTTAGAATTCTGGGATGAATCCATCAGGCCCCATTGCTTTGTCAACCTTCAGTTTTAAGAGTTCTTTCAGAACCCTTTCTTCTGTAAATGGGCTGGTATAAACTTCTGTATCCAGAGTGTTTCTACTGTTTGTTTTAGGTACCGCCCTCTTCCTTTGTAAATACTGAGCAAAAATATTTGTTTAGTATCTCTGCCTTTTCACAGTCACCCTCTGCCCACCCTCCTCCCTCCCCTTTATTAAGCCTCACTATCCTCCCTTGGCTTCCTTCGTCCCTGATGTACCTATAAAAGGATTTATCCTCTTAACTGGAGTTGGCTATCTTTTCTCGGTTTGGGCCTTTGCTGTTCTGACTGCCTTCCCAGCTTCCTTTTGCTTTAACTAATACAGTTCTCTGTCCTGCTTCTTCTGTGATTCCTTGTACTTCCTGAATGCTTTATTTTTCTTGAACCTTCACTGCCACTTCCTTTGAGAACCATAGTGGTTTCTACATCGCTTCGCTTTATTTGCTTCACACAAAGGCTTGTTACCTCTGTGATGGCAGTTTTATTATTCCCATTGTTCTTCCATCCTCCTTCCTGCCCATTTGCTAGTGCATTCCTTAGGCACTCACCCATTTTGGCAAAGTCAGCCCTCCTAAAGTCCAGTACTTTTGCCTTTGTATGGCTTGGACTCATTGCTGTGTTTATTGTGAACCATACTGTTCGATGGTCGCTAGTTCCCAGATGGCTACCCACTTCTACATCTGTGATCCTCTCTTCATCTCCATTTGAGAGAACCAGGTCTGAGATTGCTCCTCTCGAGTGGGCTCCAATACTAGTTGTCTAAGGCATGCCCCTGTAGGGCATCTAGAATAACCCCACTCTTCGAAGTGGCTGCTGCAACTGCACTCCAGTTAACATCTGGCATATTCAGCTCACCCATCAGCAATATCTCCCCTTTTTCTGCCATTCTAAGTATACTTTCTATCATTTCCTTGTCCATTTCCTCCCCCTGTGAAGGGGGTCTGTATACAACCCCTGTGTGGATTGTGGTGCCATTGCCGGTCCCCAAATTTACTCACAGTGCTTCTTCTCCTCCCTGTTTACCCTTTTGTTCTGTTGCTTTGATTCCTTCTCGTATGTAAAGAGCTACTCCTCTTCCTCTTTTACCCTCCCTGTCCCTCCTGTAGATAGTGTATCCTGGTATGTTTACGTCCCAGTCATGGTTTTGGTGTACCATGTTTCTGTGACTGCCACAATATCCAGATGTTCCTCCTCCATCAAGGCCACTAATTCAGGAAGCTTGTTATTCAGACTACGGATTAATTATCCTTCGTGTATAGATGGCTTTCCTTCTATTAGTACAGAACCGTCTTGGTCTTAACTGTAGAGGGTGACCTCTAGAACCCTTCTGGTCATTTTTAAATTCTAGATTGTTTGTTAAATAGGTAATTATCATCAGGGGTGTAGCCAGGGATTTCAGATCTACACACCAAGTGGACTCACTGCTACTCCCCCCCTCCGCTGTAGCCAGACAGTATACAAATGTACACCAGGACTGTGTTTGTTGCCTCATTTGGCACAGTAAATACAACTTTTGTATCTCATGACAGTGGTTGTTGCCATGCATGGGTTAATACAAATGCCATGCATTGTTCCCTAAGACACCCACATATCAGCCCAGAGCCTGTAAAGTTGCATTGTCCTTGGGATGCAAAGAGAGTATTAGTGACCAGTCCTTCTAGTTTCAACTCCTATTAATAAAATTACAGAAATGTTCAGTATTTTCTTTGTTAGTTTTCATGGAAAAATGAAGCATTTCAGAGCCTATTTGCTACCCCCCTTAAATAAAATTGCACACCATGGAATGCTTGAAGTATGCCTGCCTACACCCATGATTATCATGTATGATTTTGTAATACAGGAGTAAATCCCCTCAAATTCTTTAAATTTCTGAAGCCATTCGGTTTAATTCCCTTAAACGATCTTCATAGGGTAAAGTTCTGATATTATATATCATTTTAGTTGCCTGCCTCTGAACCCTCTCAGTCCTGTCAATAGCCCCCACTGCAACAGGGCTCCATACTGGTCTAACATATGTCCTGTACAGTGGCATAATCATATCCTCACTTCTGCTCTTGAAGTTCCTTTTTATAGTCCCGATTAACCTTTTCACTTTAGCTGTCTGCATTTCACAGTGAGTGTATCAATGAGTCAAAAAGGCTCGAACAGTATACTCCTGGTCTTGTTCTTGAACCTACTGCATTTTTTGCAACAAAACATTCTAGACCCTCTTGTAGATTGTGTAAGGATTAAGAAAAGAGTTCAAAAGTACTAAGAGCATGGAAGTATGTGTGTGTGTGTGTGTTTGACTTGATTTGATTGGGGGGGGGCAGATATGGCCTCAAGCACATTTGATTAGCTTAGGTGGTGTAGCTTTGTGTTTTCTGACAACATTACACTGATGTGTAACCTGTGGGCTAGGTTCATACCCCTCCATGTGAGAGCTCAAGGATGAGGAGGAATGGACTGTAACAGCAGGCCTACTGGGAGCTGTCCTGATGGCATGGAAGCAGTGTGTGACATGGCTCTGCAGGAATTATGGACTCGCTAGTGGACTTGAGAACTTCCCTTAGCCCAGTATAAAGTTAGGATGTGGTATGGAAGTGACTTGATCAACCTTGTCAGTGGTACAGCAGTTGGTCTGCTTGAGGGTCAAGTTCCACAGCCCCCCATAGCTCTTAGGGGAGCACTAGGAGGTGGTCTGTAGGGCAGAGGTCAGCTGCTGCCCTCCACAGTGCGCTATTGGCTGTGTATCGGAACCACTCCTGTCAGGAGTAGTGAGTGGGCCTGCAAAGAACTCGTACTTTAACGGTTGGTAAACCAGCTAGCTGGGACCATGCGAAGGTTGTGGGGAGACCTTCCTTAGGACTGGTTAGGATGTGGTTCTGTGGATCCTTTACATGGCAGGTTGCTTTCCTAACACCCATAGTGGCACATTGGGGAAGGATGAGTATTTCCTGAAAAGGAGATAGACTTTCATTGCAGGAAGATCAGGAAAAAGGCTTGAAATGCAAACAAAAGCAGTGATAAGCGGCCATCAGGTCTTCCTGTTTGGGCTCTGTTTCCAGCCTAGTTCCTGATGCATCTGTGACTTGGGGCCTATAACAGTAGGGGGAAATCTGGAGCTGCAAAGAAAGTAGCAGAACTCTTAATTACAACACAAGAGTTTCACCTGTAGCTGAGCTGCAGGGCATTTGCCTTTAAAATTTGTATTTGTGTGCATGCTAGCGGGTTTATGTGGTAATGCTCCTAACCCTGTTTTAATCTTGGCTTTTCTGAAAGTTACATGTATTTTTTGTGTGTCAAGAAGGTATGTTACAGCCTCCCATCACTCCTGCTATATGCAGGTGGTCCAGATGTAGCTCTACAAGTGACAGCCTCTCACAAACGCTAAACACATTTTCCAGCACTTAATACAAGCTACAAAGCTGCTGTATTACTCTGAGTCTCATCTACCTTGATTTTAGAATAGAAACAGAAAGGTATGAGTAGATTAAAACACATGTCAATTCAGACTGCTCTGGAACCCTACATTTAAAGGACTGCTTTTCTTGGCACGCTGATGACCCGGGTTTCCTTCCCCCTTACCCGGGGCAATTGAAGCGGAGATTGGCAGGGAGGGTTAGGAGTGTTTGTGCTCCTCCCTGGTGGGAATGGTTCGCACCACTCCTTGAGTGGCTCCTGGTGGTAGGCAAGTGACAATCCAGGATAGGGAGTAAACGGAATGGGTGTGGGATGGGTCGTGGTTGACTGGCTGACATGTAGTGAACAGTCAGCACTTGAAAGGATGGTCTACATATTCTGAGGATAGTCGTACTGTGCTACAGTCGGCTGCCTAATGTCAGATGGACCATATCTGCTACTTCCGAGGAGACGCACTTAAAGCCATGGATGTCCATACACTTCTATGGGTCTGTCCCATGACGTCATGATGTGAGACCATAATGTGGAGGGCAGAGGGAAGGGAGGAAAATGGAAGAACATTGTCCATCTCCGTGCACTAGATGACAGCGCTCAGTGTATCCTCCCCGAATACTCAGTGCACTGTCCTTGCCCCCCCCCAATCATCTCATCATCTGACATGTTTCCTCCTTGGGTGAGAGCAGGATTGCCCTCGGCAGGGATAAGCTGGAACCTAGGGGGTGTCGGAGAAACTCGGGTGCCTGGAAGTAAGTGCTGTTAGCGAGGGTTGAGCCTGGCATGCAGGGGGAGCACATGTAGGTCCTGAATGAGAGGGGCACTGCTGTGCCTGGGGAGGAGAAAAAAAAATGAAAGCACTGCCCTTTTATCCCACGTAGCAGCTGGGGATTTAGCAGATCTTTTAAAAGTCCATCTTCTCCCTAGAGCCACACTGCGTGGGCTAGAGGTGCTAGGACTCCGTGGGACCAGAATGTTAGGGGACAGTGATGCCGACATACAGCACCATGTGTACTTTTCTCTGTACAAGTGTGGCGGTCCCTGAACACCTTATTTCCTTTTTTTTTTCACCTGCCTTTGATTGTGTACCTCAGGAAAGGACTTTGTCGTGCTGAATCACTACTTGTTCATTCCAGCAATTTACACTCTGCTGCTGCTGCTGCGCTAACTCCAGCTGCTGTTAAACTAACTAAAAACTCTGTAATTGCAGATTACGTTGGGGGGGGCGGCTTTGGAGTCCAGACTAGGTGGGCCAGAGGCTAAGGGAACCAGGTTGGGGGGTGAAAGGGTTGCTGCTGCAAATTTGGGGGGGGGGAGTTGATGGTTGTCTGCGGATTGAAGCTGCCTGCTACTCCACTAATCGGACCCCAACAGACCCGGGGAGGGGCTTCACAAAATTTTTTTTTTATTATTCGGATTTTTGGTATTGAATACCAAAGCTCCATATCCCCCCCCCAAAAAAAAAGCTTAGAATCTGAGGATTCTGAATTTGCCTTCCAAAGTCCGAGCAACCCTAAAAGTGGCCACAAGGCACACAACCAGAGAAAGTAATGTATTCCTTCTACAGCAAGTTACTGCTGCCCATCAAAATAGTTTGCATGGGACTATTTTATTATTGATCTGTTGGATGAGAGGCAGACAATAAGACAAATATGCTACGCACATGTAAGCTGTGTGGTAAAAGGGGGTTACACCTTGGCACTACTGGGAAGCACACCCGCCATGAACACAATCATCTGTCAGTCTGGACAAAATAGTAGACCAGGCATGATGAGGTACTGGGAGACCATGTTATTCCTCATTGCACATGACCAGGGAGAGCAGAGGAGGAGGAGGAAGAAAAGGAAGAGGGAAGACTTGATAAGGGAGACACCACTTGTTCTACTGGGACTTCAGAGAAACAGAGGAAAGACATCAGCTCCTTTTTTCCATCACTTGAGTTGCCTTTGGGTTATTGTGGTAGCTGTTCTCAGTCATGTAACTTTGGTGGGAAAGTGATTTAAAAAAAAAAAAAAAACAGAGGAGAAGAAGAGAAGATTGCTACCCGGCCAAAGAGTGGGGCTCTATGGAGTAAACTGTTTCTTGGAAAGTAGGAAAATTACTTACTGTAACTAGATCTTCAAGAATATCTTTCCCATAGAATCACACTCATTCCCCCCAGCCATCCCCCTCTCTGTGAAAAGTTATCTAGAGACAGGGCTACTGTTCCCAGACTGCACCACATACTCGACAGGTTGCTGCAATCCTTCAGCTTTTGCTTTGCTGTCGCACAGCACGCCTTAGTCTGGTGCACCTCTGTGAGGGTCTCCATTTTCAGGCCATTTTGACTCTATTTTTTGGCTACTCTTAGGGGTAACATTTTATAAAGGGGGGGGCAGAACAAAGAAGGAGGTAAGGCAAAATCTTATCTCCGTAGTTCTTTTCCCTCTTCTCTGTGCACAGGAAAACAAATCCCTGGCTTGCCAAAAGCCTTATAATAAATATGTAGTATAAGTAAAGTGATCTAGGGAAGGGGGATACAGATGCATGCCAACTGACCTTGAACCAGATTAAGCTGTTGGTGGTATTTTTTTAGTGAATGGGGGGAAATTTCGCCAGGCCAGTGGGGAAATTTCCCTACTCTGCTGTAGAGGGAACCCTTGGCCGTCTGATCTCTGACCAAGATGGCTGATGGAGGAGGTAGGAGCTAGGGAGATAGTCTCCTCCTTGGCTCTGAAACAGCAAGAGGCTGAAGAAAATACAAGCAGAAAGGCAGAGGAATTGAATACCAATATGGTTGAATCTGAGTCTGAAATGAATAAACATGATGTGGACCCACTTACAGAGTTGGAAAAGAAGAAGTTGGAGCTACTTAATTTGCTTTCTGAGACTGAGACAGTGATTTGCATGGAAAAAATGCAGCGGAATACAGAGGCAGAGCAGCTGCAACAAGAACGAGACCGTGAGACAGCCCCACAGCTGATCTTGACAAGTAATGACGTGGCAGCATCAAAGACCTCAGGAAATGAACAAGCCGCGCCTAATGTAGATGTCATTCGGATCATCAAGGAGGAAAAAGTAAACCAGGTACTTTTACAAAATACAGTGCATACGAGTAATGTTAAAGACACTGAGCAGCTACTACAGGTGGAAAACCCACTTTTAAATCCTGTGGCTTATGAGACAGTTCCTGAAAAAATAACTGGGAAGAAAAAAACAATAAAGACTTTGGGAATAGGAAAGCCAAAAATAGAAAGCAAAAAAGAAACTCAAAATTAGAGTCCAGATGTGGCTTTAGAGGCGGCAGGGTGGTTAAAACGACGGAGGGACAGTGGAAACCGGATTATTCTGATCCAGAAATGCTACAATATGCTAAAGACGTAAGCATACATAAACAAATATCTGGAGTAGAGTTAGATGATGAACAACCAACAACTTCGGGAACAGGGGCCCCTGCTACAGAAACAGGAAAGCAAACACAAGTTTTAAAAGAAGTACTGGTACCGAAGATATGTGAGATGTCAGAATCAGAGAATTTGGACCATAAGAAACCAGAAACAAGACAGTTTTCTGAACTATTTACTTCTGGTGGGGAACCTGCTCCGAGAAGGAACGCTGTTAGGCTAATTTACAAAGGGGGTTTAGAGACAATACCGGACGGTGTACATAGCAAGAACACTACTTAAAAATTCCATGAGATTCTTTTTGTCAGAAATATATGCTCTCACACACATTGGGGATTCAAATTACAACATTAGTTTTAGATCTGTGGCAGGACTGGAAAGGTTTTGGGTCAAATATAATGTGTAAAAATCCCTTATGGAGTCCATTTTTAGCCTTTTTTCTAATGAAACCAATGATAAAAAACATAACTATCTTATTTAGAAATGAGGGCGTTAACATATCTGATATTAATTTTTGGTTAAAGCAAAGGTGTGAGGTGATGGGGCCCCCCTCCCCCATTATAGACTCAGAACAAATGTGGAGGGGGGGGGGTAGAGTCCAGGTGAAGCTGAAACAAACTGACATGGGGGTACTTCATCTTCCAGGGAAGTTTTTTTCTAGGGAGAGATCGGGGGTCACTATTCTATTTAGGACAGCTGAAAACTTGTTTTAAATATGGGGTTAGAGGGCATCTAAGCAATGCGTGTGACAGCATTAAGTGTAACAAATGTTTTGAATATGGGCATGTGTCTACAGACTGTAATAACTGTTTTAAATGTAATTTGTGTGAAAAGAGGGGACATGCATACACAGAATGTCCATGAGCTTCTCACAACAAGGGAGAAAGTATATCACATGAGCACCTGATTTTGCAAGCACAACAAAAAGGTTTCTTGCAGGTGTCTGAAAAAAGATTAGAAGAGATGTTATTGAAGGAAAAAGAAAGAAATAAGACAGTAGAGGAAGAAAGGGGTGATAATGAACCAGTATCACAGGACAAAGGAAATAGAGTACTGCTAGAGCAGAGGGAGCGAGAGCAAAACACTGAAGAAATGGAGGTCAGTCAGGTAGACCAAGAAATTCATGCAGGGAAAAGAAAAGGATAATGAGGCAGAGACTAGCCAGGCCCCAACCCCCACCCCCAGTAAAAAGGATCTTACTGCAGGGAAAGAGTAATTTGCCACGGCGGTAAGGAAAAAAGGGAAGAAAAAATGACAGAGGGAAGATGTACAAATAAAAAGGTTAGGGAAGAAAACGAGAAATTCAGCTGGGCTTACATATAAAAACAAGTACTCAATACTTACAAAGAAAACGAACGAAGAGTAAGACATGCTTAGCTCTGGAGATGGGAACTCAGAAGTTTCTTCTGCCTCCACATTTACCAGGGATGGGATGTCAAACATAGAAGACCACAACTCAGAAATCCCTCAAGAAACTATTGGTAGAAGAACAAGATCACAGAGAAAGAAAATGGAGAGATAATAACGTACCCCCCTCCACTTAAGTTGAAATAATATGACCACACTTAGCATTTCAATGATTAATGTGAATAGTTTTAAGGGACATAGGAAGATGCTTTCAGTGCTCACTAGTTTATCATCTGTAGCTAGTCAAATAGTAGTGATACGGGACACAAGATTGAAAACGAAGTATGAATTGTCTAAGGCATCAACATTATGGTCAGTAGGACCATCTTTCTGGTCAGTAGAATTAGAAAGATGTGATGGGGTCGGGATATTGTTAAAAACCAAAGAAATAAAAGTATCTAAGCTAGTAGAAATAGTACCAGGTAGAGCCTTATCTTTAGACATGAATTATGGGGAACATAGATTAAGATTAATAACAGTATATGCACCACAAACGAAAGCTACAAGAGTACAACTATATAATAAAATTCAAGCTTTTATGTACACATCTAGGACAGTATTATGGGCTGGTGATTTTAACTGTAGTACAGAGCTATCAGACAGAGGAATGGTAAAGAAACTAGTGACACAAATAAATTAAATTAAATATTCAAAGTAGGTAACTTATCAGATGCTTACAGGAAAATACATCAGACTGGTAGGTATACATATTTTAGAGGAACCATTAAAACCACAATAGATTTTATTTTTGTCACAAACACTATTAAAATACTGTCTAGTTAGGTTAATAGTTACGAATTCTCGGATCATAGAATGGTGCAGTGCACATGACAGTGGGGAGCAGCACCCATGCTTGGAAAAGGTGTATGGGAAATGAATAGTAGCATGTTAGAAAAAGAATCACTGCTAAAACAATGGTGCCAATTATGGATAGCCAGGAAATCGGTGAAATGTGTATACGATGACAAATTACAATGGTGGGAGGATAGTAAAAAAGATATAAAAGCTTTATTTAGTAGGTATACGGGGAACAAATCACAAAAAGAATACATAAAATATCTGTGGTTAAGAAGTCAATTGCAGACATTAATTTCAAGGTCAGAAACAGAAAATCAAGACTGTAGTAAACTAATACAACAAATACAAAAAAAACTAAAAGAGGTACAGTATGATCGAGCACATTTAGTAAAACAAGAACTGCAGTTTGGAACCCAAGTAAGAGACAGACATTCGATCCATATAAAGATTGCAGTGTAAAGACAGACAAAAAAATAATAAATGAAATATATAATAATGAGGGAATTTTGCAAACCAGTAAACAAGGTATATTGCAGACAGTCAATAAGTATGTACAACAAATGTTTGGTGAGGTTCCAGAGATTGTAGAGCCAGAACAATTTTTAATATACTGAATATACCATGTTTAACAGAAACAGATAGAGAATCTGGTAAAACCAATAACAGAGGTAGAAGTACAACAAAGTATACAAACACAGAAAAATAATACAACTCCGGGGAAAGACGGTTTAAGTATAGAATTTTATAAATAATTTCGGAAGCATCTAGCCCCTGCTCTGGCTGAAGTGTATAATTGTAGTTTGAATAAAGGTTATTTGCTGACAAGTCAAAATTAGGCTTTACTTCGATTACTACACAAGAAAGGAGAAAAACTTTTTTTTTTTTTTTCTCTTTATGCCCCCTTCTCGACGCAGTACTTCCTTTCTTCGGGAGACTCCTGTGTTGGCCTTGCATGTCCCTGCTCCTCATGCCAGGCGTCTGTGCAGTTCATCCCCCCCACGGAGCCTTGGTTGTACCTCCCCAGGTGGAGTGCGGGATGGGACCCCCTTTACCCGTCGGCGTGTCTGTCTTTTTTTGTCGGGGATGCTGTCATCAGGCGCCAGCCCGAGTTCTGGGATCGGCCTTGAACTCCGCTCACCGGAGCACAGCGGGGTTTTCTGCTTTTTCTGTCCCTCCCACAGGATGTAGGCACGCTAGGGAGCCAAGGGGTGGCGCCTCGCCGGATGGTGCTCCGGACGGCCCATATCCCCTCCAACTTCTTTCCAGCATCCCGCTGCACCTCACCGTGGTCACCCAGGTGGTGGTAGAGCGGGGGACATGCATCCCACCCCACCCCAGAGGAGGAGAGCAGCTCTGGGTGCTCAATCCTCTTCCCCTGGCCGACCCTCCAGCTGCCCGAGTCCATTCCCGAACCCGGGTTGCTGGCGCTGCGAGCGGTAACCCTACCACTGCGCCGGCGGGCCAGCCAGAGAAAAAACATCTTTGAATAACTGGAGGCCTCTAAATCTACTAAACTTGGACTTCAAAATCTTAATGAAAATTTTACAAACTAGATTAGCGGAGGTGGCTGAGAAACACATTAGTATACAGCAGTCATGTTCTATCAAGAATAGAAATATACAAGATAACTTAATTTGGCTTAGGGAACTATGGGAACATGGGAATAGAGGGGAAGTAGGAGGGTATATTTTAACTATTGAGCAGGAAAAGGCTTTTGATAAAATAGCTCATGAATACCTTTTTCAGACTTTAAAAGCATATGATATTCCAGAAGTTTTCATAGGATGGATACAGTATATTTATAAAAGAGCAAGTATTACACAATTAATAAATGGGTGGTTAGGACAGGAACAACATTTTTATAGAGGTATATAGCAAGGGTGTCCGTTAAGCCCTATATTATGTGTATTTGGGTATATTCAGGAACAAGAAAGTATTATAGGGATACCCCTTGGAAGAACAGACACCAACAGTAAAACTATTGGTATATGCCGATGAAATAGTACTAACACTGGATGAAGGCACAGATGAACTTACATTAAAACAGTCGCTAGAATGGTATGCCACTATATCTGGATCTAAGATAAATTACAATGAAAGTATAGGAACATGCATAGGAAACATAACATCTCCAAAGCAGACAATGGCAGGGATTGCTATAAAGGAACAAGATATAAAAGTATTAGGAATCACATTTGGGAACGAGAACATAGCAGAAAAGAACTGGGAATCATGTTTAGACGTAACAAAGTATAAAGTAGGGCTATGGAAAAATAATAAAATATCCAAGCTGAAGTGGGTATTGTTATTAAAAACATTAATACTCCCTATATTTTTGTATATGAGTGTGGTATATCCAATTCCAAGTCGGATGGAAACTAGAATATTAAGTATATTCTTTCAAGGATTTTGGGGGAGTCGACTTAACCCTATTAAGAGAAATGTTATATATAGGAGTAAAACAGGGAAGATGTAGAACGATAAATCCTATAGTCTTTTTCTACTGTAATTTTTTTTTCATATAATATAGAAGTTTTGAAAAACAGCAATAGAATTTAGGTGCTGGGGTGAAGAGGTGGTTAGATCCATATATAGGGAAGTGGCAAACTGGACAGATAAAGTTAAACAGACAAATATTCCGAGATATATCATCAATATTGTAAAAAAGATTAAACAATGGAATATTGCATTTCAGATGGTATTAAATAAAGATAAGAAAACGTTATATCAGACCATACAACAAACATGTTTCTATGAGACATGATGGTCTGGAAATAAACGCACATAGAGTTTTGAAATATTTAAATAATAAAAGAATCCCTATACAAATATGGGATGTACATTGGTTAACTATTCATGGACGTATAGGAATATGGAACAATCATAAACACAAGCAGTTAATAGAGAGATTCTGTGTAAGAGAAGAATGTGTACAGCAGTTAGAGACCCGGGAGCATTGATATATAACATGCCCATATACTCAAAATTACTGGAAATATTTAGCTGTGAGATGGAAAGAACCATTATTTGATAACATCAAATATGAAGAAGTAATACTGGGTTTATATAAGGAAGTCTGGAGAAAATATGACAAACATTACAATTAATTGGAACAATATGTAAATACTACGTATAGCAAGTGAGATGTGCTTGGGTACTCCAGCAGAAAGTGATATATGAAGAATTGACAAATATGATTGAAGGAGAGATTACTGAAGTCTACTTTCTTGAAATGAAAAATATGTTGCAACATATACAGAAAAGAATATGGAGAAATATAGCGTGGATAAGTAAATGAATAAGAAAGAACAAGCGAAAGAGTGGTTGGGGATATTGTATATATTGTTTATTTTTGTACATTGTTTGTAAATTTTGATGGATATGTTTGTATATCATGGAAATTGTTACTTATCAAATAAAAATTCCCCTACTCTTCTCGAGAAGTGCCATGGGATCTTTAACATCCACCGCAACTACCACCGGAACAGGCAGATGGGACCTCAGTTTAACGTCTCATCTGAAAGATGGCACCTCAGAAGTGCAGCACCCCCCTCATGCTGCACTACGATGTCATTATTGGGAGTTAACCCAAGTGCCTGGTATGGGGATAGAACCCACAGCCTTCTGATATCCCAGCCTCGGAGGCGAGTGTGCTACCTGCTGAGCCAGTGACACGGACTATAGAGTATTTACAAACTATCTACAAAGCCTTTGAAGACTTGGAAAAGTCAGCTATGAAGTCTTGGCACAACTATTGGAACAGGATATCCCTGGAGGCCTACATTTGTGTAGGCCGTGTCCTGCATGGCCTCTTGAGTACTGAAGTGGCTTGGCTGTGGCCAGGACAATGAGCTGTACAAGAAAGACTGGAAAGAGACGATGCAACAGTCCTCTATGTTGTTTGCAAATTGTATTAAAGATTATGAGGCCCAGGAAGCAACTTTAAAGATTGAAGTGTCTGAGAAAGAGAAGATTGCATCACAGTAAAGGAGTACCCCCATTTCAAAAAATGAGAACAGTCTTCGAAAGAAGCTATAGACAAACAAGACACTCAAATTAAGGCTATCAGACTTCATAAGTTTGACAGGGACTGCAACAACTACACTCATGACAGGTTTTTCACTTAGAAAAAAAAAAAAGTCGATCTTCCAGAGGCCATTGGGGTGGGACTGAATCTGGCCCCATTCTTAAAAAAAGCAACACAACACCAGCTTTGAGCTTTCATACTTCCACAGGTGAGTCTAGGACTGACTCTGAGGACTTTTTAAAAGAAATCCAACAGGAAGCCTCCACAAACCCCCAGATGCAGCACAAGGTTGGTCCAGTGCAACAATCGAGGAGGAGGACACGGAGGGGGTCCAATAAGTGGAGGAGGAGGCAACGGGCAACAAGTGGGAGGGCAACTACCAGAGGTGGGGACCATGCAAGGGGAAAAGGAATTAGTCATCATCAGCCATTCATCACTTGAACTATCGAAGAAGCAGGAAAGCATCCTGAAAAAGGGTTTCAGATTCATCCCCACTATCCCCTTATACCTTTTGAATTGTTCCTGAACTTAAAGAAATTTGGCAGGAAGCTTAACTGTCTTTAACAGAGCTGACGTGTGTCATGGAACAGCAAGTAGAGGGAATCTGCCAGAGGGACATGGCACTTCGTCAGAGATGGAAGTGGATTTACCGCCAGCAAACCTGTTTAAGCAACTGTCCACTTTTAATGTGAATGTCCAGGTGTCTGAGCGAGCCTGCCAGAGGGATTTTGAAAGACTGTGTCAAACTGCAGTGGACCATCAGTATGTAAATATCACCACTGCTGAGAAAGCTGTATTAAAAGAGCTGGAAGGTAATGCTAACATCACCATAAAACCAGCTGATAAAGGTGTGTCGGTTGTCATTATGGACACTGAGAACTATATTCAGGAAATCTTGAGGCAACTTAATGACCAGAATTCCTATAGGAAACTGAGACAAGACCCTACATTTGTTTTCAAAAGGGAGATCATGTCAAATGAATCCGATTGCCGTCTTTGACTGGGTCACTAAGACAGTAGACCGGGGCTGAGTGGTGGACATCCTTTATCTGGACTTCAGCGAGGCTTTTGACTCTGTACCCCACAAGAGGTTAATCATGAAGTTGTTAGATCTTGAGGCTGGGGAGAAGATGAACAGATGGATAGAAAATTGGCTGAGGAACAGGACCCAGAGGGTGTTTGTGGGGGAATACTTATCTAGCATCAGGGAGGTTACCTGTAGGGTCCAACAGGGCTTGGTGCTGGGACTGGTGTTACTCAGTATCTGCATCATTGATATTGGGGGTGGCACTGGGGACAAAATGTGCCTCTTCCTGGATAGCACCAAGCTGTGTGGGAGGGTGGACACAGACGAAGGGATACATGACCTACAGGAGGATCTGAAAAAGCTTGAGAGGTGGTCCAGGATTTGGCAGCTTGGCTTCAATCTCAAGAAGTGCAAAGTTATGTATACTGGTTCAAGAATCCCAGGACAGAGTACTACCTGGGAGGGGTCTGGGTATTTGCAACAGAGGAGGACAAGGATCTGGGAGTGATGATCACTAGCGATCTGAAGCACTCCATGCAGTGCAGGAAAGCATCAGCAAGGGCTTACAGGATGTTGGGATGCATAGTCAGAGGGATCAGCAGCAGGCGAGAGGAGGTTATACTGCCCATGTACAGGTCACTGGTGAGGCCACATCTAGAGCAGGGACTACAGTACTGGTGCCCACAGCTTAAAAAAGGACATTCATGGCCAGCCCGGTGACACAGAGGGCTGAGGTGCTGGACGCCTTACCTCTTGCCACGCTGGCGACCTGTGTTCAGGAACAGACGCAGGCCATCAGTGGGTGGCACGGAGGGGCAGGATACGGTGCAGGATGAGCTGCCGACAGGCAGATCTCCTCTCCAGGGAGGGGATCTGAGCTTCCCTCTGTGCTTAACTGCCTCGTGGTGGAGGCCAGGGGGCAGTGCAGCTGAGGGAGCCAGGGGTGCTAGGCCTATGGGGTGGGAGGAAGGGGCCTTTACTGGAGCAAGAGGGCACATCTACCTCTCTGTCTGGGGCCCCGGGCAACTGGGGAAAGACAACCAGGAAAAAGGTCAGTGCCGCAGCAGGATGATGCCTCCAGGCCAGCTCTGGGGGGGGGCGGGGTCTGCTGGGACACGCACAGCGTTACAAGCTCCCCAATGACCCACAAAGCCTTTTAGGTTGGCAGATGGCAGCTGCGGCCCAGCAAGAAGAATAAACACCTATATGGAAGAAAAAAAGAAAAGACATTAACCTGCTGGAGATGGTCCAGAGGAGGGCAACGAAGATGATTGCGGATCAGCAGGGTGAAGCATACATAGAGAGGTTGGGGGCCCTGAACATGTACTCCCTGGAGGAGAGGGGGAACATGATTGAGACCTTCAAGTACTTGAAAAGGATAAATAGGGTGGATAAGGAGGGTCTCTTTGAGCTAAGTGACAGCCAAAACACATGGGGACACAGTCTTAAGCTGGAGGGGAGAAGGTTTAGGAGGAAGGTTAGGAAGCACTTCTTCACGGAGATCGTGGTGGTCAGCTGGAATATGCTGCTGGAGGAGGAGGAGGTCTTGTTGAAGATGGCGGACAGCTCTGAGAGAGGCTGGGATAGTCATAAGGGGAAAGGTAGTGATCATGGGTGGGGCAGATGGTAAGGACTGGAGGATGGGGGAGCAGGATCAGTAGCCTAAGCTGTGGACCCTGCAATACGAGCAGACTAGAGGGACCAAATGGCCTCATTCTACTGGCTTCTTCGTAGGTTGATATGTTTGTATTAATTCCTTTATCGATGAGGCTGTGGGATGTGGGGCTATTTCAGAGGACGTGGCTGAATTTGTACATGTTAACCCTATAAGTAGTACAGTTTATGTACTTCCTAAGGTCCACAAGTCCTTACACAACCCCCTGGTCTGCCCCATCTTGGCAGGCATTGGTTCACTTACTGAACCACTCTCCCAGTATGTGGATGCATACTGAAGATATGGTTAAGATATTACAATCATTTGTGCATGATGCCACCGATATTCTGAACATACTGGGAGATCTACAACTGGAACAGAATTGGTTGTTACCATGGACGTAGAGTTGTTACACACAGGCAATCCACCATGGTGAAGGCTTGAATACCTTGTGTGACAGCCTGCAACAGAACACCACTGTACCCACAGTTTTTGGTTGAATATGTCAGATGTGTGTTAACAAGTAAATCCTTCATTTTCCAGAATCCATATACCCACCAAATTAAGGGTACTGCAGTGGGGGCCATATTTGCCCCCAATAATGTGGTCCTGTAGTTGGGAGTGTGGGAGAGGGATGCGTGTCTTTTCTCTAGAGGTCGGCCTTTTTCTGGAGGATTGGCCTTTGGAAATGTTTTATTGATGATATCTTTCTTGTCTGTCAAGGTGGGATTGATGAGCTAAAAGAATACATTTCATTTTTGCAGAACACGAACAGAAACTTGGTTTTCAATATGATTACGGTACAGAAAGTGTACACTTTTTTGGATCTTAAAATTTCAAAAAATGCTGTTGGTTCTGTTTGTACAGATTTGTTCAGGAAAGGCATTGATAGGAACACCTTGTTGCTCCCTTCCAGCTGCCATCCATGCCACCAGACTGATAATATTCCAAAGGCCCAGTTTCTCAGTGTCTGGAGGAATTACTCCACGGACACTGCTTTTGAGACACAGGCCACATAAATGCAGCAATATTTTAGGGACAGGGGCTATAGACCAGAACTAATAGCTGAGGGAAGGACAGCAAGTAGTACCATTGGAATAGCCTTGTACACAATTAGAATGAACAGGTAACACTTTGAATTTTGTGACCACTTTCATCAACAAATCAAAACCTGTGGAAGAAATCATAAGAAAGAACTGGAAAATTCTTCAGGCAAAGCTCCTGCTTGAGGGGGTGGTGGATTATCCACCTTGGATGGTATGTCGGAGGGGCCAGAGTCTTGGGGACGTTCTTGTCCACAGCTTGCAATCCACCCCCACAGATAGAGCTGCTTGGCTCCCTGACCCCCCAAAAGGTTGCTTTTGGTGTGGGCATTGCTGTTACTGTGATTATATGGAAAGAAGAAACACTTTCAACACTTTTAAATAATCAGAAAGCATTTAAAAGCATGCAGTTCAACTGTTCTTATGCCGAAATTGTATTCCTTGTTAAATACAGGTGTAAATGCCTTTTACATTGGGAAAACCACTGAGCATGTTCAAACTCAGGATGAGGGAGCACCCATAGGCAAAACATATTGATGCGGCTCCCAATCCTGAGGCCATACAAATCTCTCTGTATGTATAGAAAGTCGTAGGAACAGGGCAGAGATATGGATAATGTTATATTACACAGGGAGGTATTTGGGATTTTCCAGTTGGGTGCTTTAAAATATCTGGGCCTTAGTGATTTTTTTATCTCCTCTGTTTCCCTATTTAGTTAAGCGATATAGAAACACAGAATTTGATGGCAGATAAGGACCGCTTGGCCCACCTAATCTGCCCATTCTTCCCTACTTACTGTATCACCGTAGACCCTGCTTGATCTCTGGCTTCTCTCTCCTCCTTCACACCACCACCATCTTATCACTAAGGTTCCCTTATGCCTATCCCATGTTTTCTTGAACCTTGTTACAGTTTTGGCCCCCACCACCTCCTCTGGAAGGCTGTTGCAGGCATCCACCATCCTCTCTGTGAAGAAGTACTTCCTCACGTCTCCCCTGACTCTGCATTCTTCCAGCTTCATAGCATGACCCCTTGTCCTTGAGCATCTTTTTTTTTTTGGAAAGATGCTCCCCTCTTGAACCTCATTTATACCTGTGAGGTTTTTGAAAGTTTCTGTTATATCCCCCTTCTCCTGCCGTTCCTCCAGCGTATACATTAAGGTCCTTCAGTCTTTCTTTTCTCTTAGGGCTTTTGATGCACACCCTGCACCATTTTTGTTGCCCTCCTCTGGACCGCCTCCACTTTTTCTGTGTCCTTTCAGAAATGAGGTCTCCAGAACTGGACACAGTACTCCAGGTGAGGTCTCACAAGTGATCTATATAGGGGTAACACCACCTCCCTCCCTCTTTCTGCTGATGATTCTACTCCCTGTGCACCACAGCATCCCGCTAGCTCTTCTGACTGCCTTGTCACACTGCCTAGCCACTTTAAGGTCAACAGATATGATAACTCCCAGGTCTCTTTCCTGTTTGGTGGTTGTCAATACCTCTCCTCCCATTTTGCACTCCTCCCCTGGGGTTCTGTGTCCCAAGTGCATGCTTTTGCACTTTTTTTCATTGAAGCCAGTTGCCATACCCTTGACCACTCCTCTGATCCCCTCTCATTTTCCATCCCCGGAGTGTCTACCCTGTTGCAAATTTTAGTGGCATCCATGAACAGGAAGGTCTTTTCCTCCAGCTCCTCTGCAGTGTCGCTAATAAAGACATTAAAGAGGTCACCCTCCCTTCCTCGGAGTGAATTCCATTTACCACCAGCCTCTGTCTCCTATTCCTTAACCAGTTTCTTACCTTGTTTACCACCTTTGGTCCCACTCCTAGGCTACCCAGCTTGCTTACTAATCTCCTATATGGAATAGTGTCAAAGGCCTTGCTGAAGTCCAGGTAGGCCACGTCCACTGCTCCTCGCTAATCCAATTCCCTGGTCACCCAGTCACAGAAATCTATTAGATTTGTTTGACAAGACCTCCCCCTCCCTCCAGTGAATCCATGCTGTCTTGCGTCTTGTAAACCACTGGATTCAAGACATTCCTCTATCCTTTCCATCAGTAATGATTCCAGTAATTTCACCACCACCAAAGTCTGGCTGGCTGGCCTCCTCCCTACTACCACTTTTGTTAAGTGGGACTACATCTGCCCTCCTCCAGTCCCCCGGAACCTCTCCTGTCTCCAGTGAGAGGTTGAACAGGACTTTCAGAGGTACAGCCAGCAACTCCCTGAGTTCCCTCAGTAACCTTGGGTGGACCCCATCTGGCCCTGTTGCCTTACCCACTTTCAAATTTGCGAATTCCTTCAGGATTGTCTCCTCTGTAAATGTACTAGTGTCCACCTCCCTTCCTTCGATGCTCCTGTCACTTTTCTGTGGGTCCTCTCCTTCCCTTTCTTTTGTGAATATTAAACGAAAAAGTATGTGTTCAAGATGTCTGCTTTTTCTTGGTCCCCTTCCACACAACCCCCCTCCCCCTTCCCCTTCCCTTCTTAGTCTTACAATCCCTCCCCTTTCTCTTTTTGCTTACCTACCTAAAAAATGTTCGAGTCCGGGGCAAGCAAACCAGTTGGCTCCACAGAGACCTACTTGCTTTACTTGGGGCTAAAGATAAAAGCTGGAGGCGTTCTAAAACCTTAGGCCTTCAACCCATTTTCAATATTTACAGTACACAGCGTAATGCCTGCAAAAAACAAATTCGGCTAGTTAAAAGTTCCTTTTGTAAAGGCCTTCTACTTGATGCTGCTGGTGACTCTAGAAAGTTCTGGACTCATGTAAAAATCTTCTTGGTGCCAAACAGTCCCAGTCAATCAATGATATGGTCCTTAATGGTGTACACTGTAATGACTCTGCCACCATAGCTAACAGTTTAAACCATCACTTCTCTGACCTATCAAAATACACTTCCTCTTTCCCCTCTGCCCAACCCGCTACCCCTCACACCCAAACTGACTCTGTGCCTGCGCACCGGCCGTGTCGTTTCAAGGCAATCCCCAGATCAGTTGTCTTAAAACTCCTAAATGCCATCTCGGATAGTACTAGCGTTGGCTCTGATGATCTTGAGCCCAGGCTCCTGAAAATTGCTTCTCCCTTTATTGCCTTACCTCTAGCCGGAATCTTTACTCTTATCTCTCTGTCACAGCCAGGTACCTGACATCTGGAAAATCACTAGAGTCACTCCGGTTTTCAAAAAAGGTGATCCTTAGAACATCTCTAACTTTCAGCCTATAGCCATCCTCTCAGCCTTGAGCAAATTCTTGAAAAACTGGTTACTTTACAAGCCATCGACTTTTTCCTTAAACATAACCTTCTCTCCGACAACCAATATGGTTTCCGGAAAGGACATAGTACTTCCACAGCCCTACTTAAATTCACAAATGATACTCTCTTTGCCATGGATAATGGCCTTCTGACAGGTGAAGACCTAACAAAAGCTTTTGATCTTATCTACCACCCTCTTCTTCTCACCAGTCTACCTTCTCCGGGTTTCTCACCTCAAGCTGTGGCCTAGTTCTCCAGCTACCTATGTATAGAAAGCAGGTCGTGAAATTTAACTCTGCTTTATCTGATCAAGCAACCATAAACATTGGTGTGCCTCAGGGCTCTATCCTGGGCCCCCTCCTTTTCGCCATTTTTATCAGTAATATTACGCAGAGCACCCCCTGTTGCTCATCCCTCCTTTATGCAGATGATCTGGTCCTGTATACCAGCTCCAAGCACATATCTGATATCAACCTTACTCTCCCAACCGCCTTCTCTAGCTATGGCTGTCTAATCTCAAGCTTGTCCTAAATACAGGCAAAACTCAAGCAGTGCTCTTTGGTTCTGCTGCCAAGCTTAGAACCAGCCAAAGCCAGTTCAGTATCCCCTGTCTGGATGGCTCCCTACTACACACTGTGAGATCCTTCAAATATCTTGGTGTACTACTTGATGGTTCTCTGGATGTCAACCAGTATATCCTTGCCATTTGTAAATCGGTCAATGCTAAAATTGGAATTGCGTACAAAACAAGTTTCAGCCTAACCCCATCAGCAAGACTGGTTATTGCCGTGGCATTTTGCTCCCATCACTCACATATGGAGCTATCACGTATTTAGATGCATCTAAATCTATCCTTCGTAAATGGGACACAACATATAATAGTATCTGCCGTTATGCTTCAGCATCCCTGTGGTGCAAACATCACTGTCAGCTCTATGCTGATCTAAATTGGCCCTCCACCCATCAGCTTCTCTTCCTTGGCTCTCTAACTGATAGTATCATCAGATCTAATACACCAGTGTCCCTTGCCTCCCTGTTGCTCTACCAGTCCTCCTCCTATGGCATGAGATTGGTT
Organism: Neoceratodus forsteri; assembly: GCA_016271365.2. Classification (NCBI taxonomy): domain Eukaryota; kingdom Metazoa; phylum Chordata; order Ceratodontiformes; family Ceratodontidae; genus Neoceratodus; species Neoceratodus forsteri. Next base: position 769,582,898 of record CM057451.1, read on the forward strand.
GACCAAACTCCCCTCCATATCCCGCGGTGTAAAACCACCAAGGGTGCCTGTGCTTTTTCCCATGCTGCCCCAAAATATTGGAATTCTCTTCCCATTGCTATCCAGCGTGCACCAACTCATGACCTCTTTAAAAAGGAACATCGGTCTTACCTAATCAGACATACCCCATGCATGTGTTTTAATCTACCTTAGCCCACTCTTTTACATACATCTGCTGTTCTGACCTCTCCCCCTTGCCCTACTCTACTATTTTGTAATTTGTCACCCCTCACCCCCTGGTCCTTGCCTTTGACTCAACTTTTCCCTTGCCTCCTCTCCTTTCTGTCCTCCTGTTCTCTTTCCCTTCTAATCTCCTAAGCCTATCTTCTATACATTCTCCCCCTCCCTCCTCTACCATTCTTCACCTCCAACTTATTTTGCTGATCAACCAATGCCTCCTATTCACTACTGCCGTGAGCCAGCACTTAAACTGTTAGTGGCTTTGGTGCTGTGTCCCTCCATATGGTGGTCTTGCCTACTGAGGACCTGTGATCCTGTCATGCTCTTACTGTCTCTTGTATTTTCTACCCTACTGTTGCATGCAACGGTGTGGATTCTACAGATGGACACAGAGTCACAGAATAAGGTGCAACCCACTATTGTTTAGCGGGATGTTTATTGCTTCATAAACCTATATCTGGCACCATCAATCCATATAACACACAAAATAAAACTTTCAGCAAAAACAGCAAAAGAAAATTGATTCAGTAAGCATAGAACCTCTCTTACTGCTGGTCAGAAGGAACTAACCCTATCTGTCAGTTACCTACTCAGGTAGTGCTAATATACCTGCCTACCTGAGTCAGGTGACCTAGCATCATCAAACATTTAAACATGTTTTAAATACCAACAATAATAGATTTAGACAGGCTAAGCACATAGAAATATTGATTAATAACCGCCATAATTCCAAGAGAGCAAAAATAATCCCCATTTGAAATATATTGCCAAACACATTTCTTTCCAAAAATGATGGACAGATTGTTTACTATAAACTTGGGCCATTGTCCCCTATAGAGTTGCTCAGATCAGAGGTAGAACTCACAGAGAACAGAACTCTTATGTCTGGAATACTCCAGTCATGAAGTTAAAACAGCAACAGTGCAGGCCCGGTGGCGCTGAGGGCTGAGGCGCTGGATGCTACACCTCGCATCACGCCGATGACCCGGGTTCAGGAGCAAGCACGGGTCGCCGTGGGCTGGCAGAGGAGCAGAGGAATCGAGCGTCTGATGGACTGCTCTTCCTCTCCGGGAAGGGGGGTCCACATTGGTTGGCGTCCGACTGCCCCCTGGAGGAGGCTGGGGGTCAGGGATGCGGCGCCATACAGTGGAGGAGGTTGAGGGCAGATACCTGGATGAGGCGTGCTGCGCCAGTGGCGTCATCTGCGCCCGCCGACTCCAGGAATTTGAGAACAGGGAAAATGGTAGCTGGCTTGATGGCTGTTCGAGGCGGGACACCCAGCTCAAGGGCTCACTTAGACTGGATCCTTTGTCGTGAGATGGGGGTCTCCCACCTTGCTGCAGGGTGATACAGTGAAGCTCCTGGTGGGAGCTGGAGCGGCTCTGACAATGGCGCCGGAGGAGGTGGATACCTGGATGTGGTTGGCAGACCAGGGGCCAAAGGTAAGAAAAATGACCAACTTAAAAAAAACAACAAAAAAAAAAACAGCAACAGGACCATTGGGAGGACTTTTAGAGCAGCAGAGCCATCCAAGGGACTACATGCCACAATTGTCCCTTTTATTTAGAGGTCTGTCCTGTTTATTTTGCTTAGGTTTAAACCTACTAATAGTGTTCAACACTAAAACTATCATAAACGAGAAACCTAGCACAGGATAAAACCCTTTTATTTATTTTAAACTGCTAAACTCTTTATTATGTAATGAAAACGTGGTCTTAGAGGTCAAATTAGGGTTTACAATAGCTGAAAAGCCGAATGGCAGCAATATCACCGCTGACATGTCAAGTAGTCGGCTGAAATCGCAAGCCGACGGCTGACACTTTCACTTTCTGCCTGCTAGACTAGAGAGGTTAAGAATTTGTCTTTCCTACAAGGAGAAGCTGTATTAAATTAGTGCTACTGAACGTGAGCCACTAGGAACAGCAGGAACTAGCAGAAAGTATTTTAAAAACCAAATAGCGCTAGCGCTGCACGGATGTTCGCATGTTCGTGAGGGCTTCGCGATCATGCACACAGCCGCGTAGCACAACAATAAGCACTTTCCTGTTCAAGCAAAGAATTCAAGGTGCTTTAACAAAGAAACTGCAGACACAAATGTTCTGCTTTTAGGACCCTCCCTTTTCCTCTTTTCTTACCATACCAGCAGCTAAAAAAAAAGGGGGGGAGGCACAAATGTACTAGTCTTCTATCCAAAAACAAGGCATTGCATTCTTGTAATCCTTATTTAGATGCAACAAAACATAACAAAATTAGAATCTTTAACGTTCATTAAAAATAATAATAGCAAAGCAGCGTAAGATACAAAAAGAAAAAGGGAACGGGAAATGCTGCTTACTTAAACTTGTATCAGTAATGCAGTTTTTCCTGCCACATCAAGCATAATAGTTCTTCATACTGTTAGACATCTACTCAGCTACATTCAAGGTCTCCTTTCCTAGACCTTTTTCTTAGGACCCAGAGAAATAAAGAGAAGATACAGACGGAGACAAGAGAGGAGAGGGGGTTTGTATGGAGGTGGCCTGCCTCCAAACAGAAAAGAAAGGGATAGCTGTAGCAGAGAGAAAAATAGTGGTTGCAACCATAGAAAAAGGAAATGATGGGTCCAACCTTTAGTGGCAGGGACTGTCCCTGTCACATTGCACCATATTCCTCCACAATATATTTTGTTTGAAGTTTAGAGCTATTTGTACTGACCTGGTATACCTGTACCGCTGCCCTCAGCTGTATTCTATCACTATATTTTAATTTGCTGATGATTCTGCCATTGTATTTTATATTCCATGACCTACTACTGTACTTTTTCTTGTCCTGTATTGCTTCCTTGTAACCTCCTGGGTCGTGTCTGAAAATAGGCATTTCTGTGTCTAGTGTACTTACCCGGTCAACAAAAACAAAATAATAAAAATAAAATGTCTTGTCCCCTCTCTTTACTTCCTGGGCTATTTTCTCCTCTGTGCCTTTGCGCTCTTGAACCGATTTCACAGCCTCCCTCTGTTTCTCCAGATACAGTTTTCTATCCTCCTCTTTCTGAGTCTTCGTATACCTCCTGAATGCTAACGTTTTTGTGCTTACCTTTCCAGCCACCTCCTTAGAGAACCATAGTGGTCTCTTTTTCCTCTTGGCTTTGCTTACTATTCTGACACAGAGGTTTGTTGCCTTCTCTGTGCCCCTTTTTAGTTTCACCCAAAGTTCCTCCATTTCACCCAAGTCCTCCACTCCCAAACCAGGGCATCCCTAAGGCATTCCTTCATCTGTTCAAAATTGACCCTCCTGAAGTCCAGGACCCTTGCCATTGTGTGGCTCGATTTTGCTCCGGTCCTTATATATGTATATGTATTTTTTATTTATTCATTTCTTTTGTCCTCAGCTTGGGGGTTGTGACTTTGGTTCCCCTTCCAGCTAGCCTTTGCGGCCACTGCCCCGGTCGAGGACAGAGCTTCACCTCCCCGTCGCAGCCCTTCCCATACTGCATCGTAGCGGGTACTTGCCCCACCACTGCGGAGACCTGGAGGGCAGGCCCAGGAGTGAGCAGACTTGGGCGTGACCATGGCGGCACTGTCGGGCAGCCGTCATGCTGCCAAGGATTTTTCTTGTAGGTAGTCTCCCCCCCCCCGGCGCTGGCGTGCAATGGCGTCAATGGCGCTGCCATGCATGCTTCATGTTGAATGTCAGACGCCACCAACGCCTGTCCCCTTGTGCTGTTGGCCTCAAGCTGCCAGCCCCCAGTCAAACTAGGAGCCGCACTCGGCAGTCATACCCCCCACCCCACTCCTTCCCGGAGGAGGAAGCTGTCCCTAGGATGCTCGAGCTCCTCCTCCCGGTCGAACTCCGGCAATCCGTGCCCATTCTGAACATCGGTTACCAGCGTAGTGCAAGGTGTGGTGTGCAGAGCCTCAACCCTCAGCCCGCTCCAGTCCTTATATTGAACCACACAGTATGGTGGTCACTGGTCCCCAGGTGACCATCCACCGTGACGTCTAAAACACTGTCCCTGCTAGTTAGTGCAAGGTCCAGTATTGCCCCGTCATGAGTGGGTTCCCTAACTAGTTGCCTGAGAAAGACCCCCGGAAGGGAGTTCAGGATGTCCCTGTTCCTAGCTGAAGTTTGCAGCTGGGATGCTTCAGTCTACATCCAGCAAATTGAAGTCTCCCACCAGCAGCACACCCTCTTGTTTGCCATCTTTTGGATGGCTTCTCCCAGAACTGTATCCAATCCCCACCCCCATGCTGGAGGTCTGTAGATCATGCCAGTGCGAATAGTGGCTCCATTCCCCGTCTCTAGGGTGACCCACAGTACCTCCGCCCCTCCCTGTATTCCCTGTACCTTTGTTGCTTTTATGCTGTCTCTCACATAAAGAGTAACTCCTCCCCCTTCCCCCCCCCCACCCTGTCCTTCCTGAACAGAGTATGGCCAAATATGGGTATATCCCGGTCATGGTTCTTGGTGCACCATAATCTTACTTCAAGGAAGGCTCTTGCAGCAGGCTAACACCGGTAGGACGAAGACACCAGGTGCCAGGACCACATGGAAAACGTTCTAGCTAGCGGACTACCATGGGGACCACCCACTGCCGACATCTGCCACTGACGTCAGCCTATCCTGTAAAGGCAGGCAGTCCCCCACGCCCTCCATGGTTCTTTTCCTGCCATAGACCCACGCACATTGGACCTTAGCGGATGCTGCAGTGACAGTCAACCACCATTACTCGTGCTTGTCGCACTTTTTTATTTTCCTTTTCTTAGAGTAGTCTAACATCGAATTTTCAGTGTTTTATCCGTTGAGCTTGTCTTCTCCACCAGCCTCATCTTCCAGCTGCTCCGCAAAGTGTGCCTGTTGCAAATAAATCCCTGAAAAAGATGGCCACTCTGTGTGCATCCTTTGCCTAGGCCCCAGCCACAACACCGAAACCTGCCAGATTTGCCAGAAATTCAGTCAGGCCATTTGGAGATGTTGTCTTAAGATTCTAGAGAGCCATCTTATTAAGCAGAAGCTGGTCATGATGGAAAAGGAGCTGCAGCCCAGGAGCTCTTCAACCTTGCTGGCACAGTCCTCTGGGGCTTCCTCATCTTCTCAAAAACCCAGTGGGAAGCATAAGCACCGGGACAAACACCTGGACCGGTCTGCTTCCCGCTCATGGTCACCTCAGAAGCCCCATTGACCACATTGAGGTCATCCTCCTGCGGGGGGGGGGTTCTGCTTCCTCAGCCTCACCGGCCCTTTCCTCTCCTAGGCTACCAGTGGCACAGTAACCTGCTATCATTGCCACTACGGGCGGCGGCTTCTTGGGGCAGGGGACTTCATCTCCTGTCTCCAGGCCCATTTCTTTCATGAACTGTCAGGTAGGCTTGGCCAGTGTTGGTGTCTCAGGTGTTGGTTCCTTCACCGTTGTCCCCACAGTCAAGGCACTGCCTACATCAGTCCTGTCTGCAGGGCCCGATGTCAGTCCTTCAAAGCAGCGCCTGCAGCAGGCTGCCACTGCTTCTCCTAGTCCATCGTCACTTCTGCCTTTACCTGGGAGGTATTCTTCCCCCTTCCAGGTGCTTGCCTCTCCAGCTCTCCCAGCACCAGCAGGTCCTTCTCACAGGTGCTCCCTGCCGCCACCTGCTGAGCAGCCGCCAGTCCTGTCGCTGCCCATGGACCCGGTGCTGGCGTCACCTTTTCTGCAGCTTATGCTGCTGCCAACTCTTGCTGGTCTGACGCTGGACACCCAGCCGGTGCTGGGTGGTCCTTTGCCAGGGTACACTACGCCGGCCCCACTGCTGTAGTACCCTTATCCAACGCCAACTTATCTCTACCCACTGATCTATAATTTCCCACCTCCGGTGGATTACAACACCCTGTTCTCCACATGGTGGTCCTTCATTCAGAGGAAGACCCCTGCTCCTCAGAGCCCGCCCTCAGCATCCCAACCAGGACCTGCCGCCCCAGGATTTGGGCCGAACTGGTACCGGTGAACTCCGGATGTTGGGGTCCTCCAGGTATCGACCCAATGTTGGCTCTTGCTCTCGCCAGGATGAGCGCCTGATGCCGGAAGTTGACCAAGACAAGACAAACGAGGATGACTCAGATTGCTCGTGGCCTTCCTCCTCACCAGGGGACTCTTCAGATGGTGAAGAGCCCTCCAGGGTGATTCCCAAGTCCTGTCCTGATGATCCATCTTTTACGAATGTCATGCACCACATCCAGTCTATTATGGGCTGGAAAACGAAGGAGCAGGACCCAGAAAGGTGTCACCTGGCCATTTATTTAAGACAGTGGGATTTCGGTGGTGGTCCCACCCCTGATTGACTGCTATGGTTATGTCACCAAGGCGGCTTGGAATCACCCCTCATTTATCCCTCCATTACCTAAGAAGGCATGCTCCTGCTGGCAGATCCTTTTTTGGGGGCCACCCTAAGGCTAATCCAGAGGTCATTAATGTGTCATATGACCGTACTAAAAAGTCCAAGCATCTTAGTGCCCTTCCCCCGGACAGGGAGTCCAGGCAGTTTGACCACCTGGGTAAGCGTGTTTTCGTGTCCACTACCCTGGCTATCTGGGCCACTAATTACCTTGCGTATATGGTCCAATATCAGAATGTCCTCTAGGACCAAGCCTGGGACCTTGTGATGGCTTTACCTGAGGATCCCACTAAGACGCAACTTGCCTAGCTCCTTGAGTTGGGCTCCGGCATTGGCAGCCATGTTCTCTATGCTGCCTAAAATGCCGTGGACACCTCAGGCAGGGGAGTGGCCATTGGTGTCTGCCTCCAGCACGATTTGTAGCTTTGGGTATCTGGCTTTACCTCAGTGTGGTCAAGTCTTGGTGCCCCTGGGGCTCTGTTCTCTTTGGTGGGATGTTCAGGACATAATCTCCACCCTCCTGGAGTCAGGTTGAGCCTTACCCAACCTTCTTCCCCCACCCCCGGACAGGGATCTGGGGGAGGCTGTCGGGGATCAGTTCTCCATCCACTTAGACAGGTGGTGGGACATAACCACAGACAACTGGGTCCTTCAGATCATATAGCACAGTGACTGTAGAATTCCTAGAGTGGCCCCCAGAAAATCCTCTGGTAAACTCTTCTTACCTCCAGCCCACCTGCCCCTGGTCTGGGAGGAAATTCAGGCCCTTCTCCAAAAAAGCCATGGAACCTGTCCATCTGGCTCAATGAGGAAGGGGGTTTTATTCCCACTTCTTCTGTGTCCCCAAAAAGACTGAGGATCTTTGGCCCATCCTAGACCTGAGGCATCTGAACCTGTACATCAAATACAAGCATTTCAGAATGGTCACTCTTCAGGGGTTGTTAACCCTTTTGCACCAGGGGGATTGACTCTGCTCTATGGACATGCAGGATGCCTACTTTCATATCGAGATTTTTACTGTCTGTCGTCGCTTCTTCCACTTTCAGGGGTCCCATTTTCAATTCTGGGCCCTGCCTTTTGGCCTTTCTTCAGCCCCCAGGGTCTTTGCCAAGTGTCTGGCAGTGGTGGCAGCCGCTCTGCGGAGGCAGGGCTTCTACATGTTCCCATACCTGGATGATTAGCTGTTAGTTGCCCCCTCCAGGGACTGCCTAGTTCAGACCCTGGTATACACCTTCCATCTACTTCAGGCCTTGGGGATCACCATCAGTCTGCCGAAGTCCTGCCTCTCCCCCTGCCAGCTGCTTCAATACATAGTGGTGGTTCTGGACACCAGCTAGGGTATTGCCTTTTTGCCCACGGGCAGAGCAGAATGACTGATGGAGCAGGCCTGTCTGCCTTCCTCCAGTTGCTAGGTCCCCACCAGGGTGTTCTTTCACCTCTTGGGCTACATGGCAGCAGCCCTTGCCACAATCCCCCTCGCCCACCTGCACATGCAAGTTCCTCGGTTCCAGTAGGATCAACGCACGGATGACCTAGACCAGCTGGTCATGGTCTCCGACCAAGTCTGTGGATTCCTGTTGCGGTGGCTGAAGCTAGCCAGCCTCGTTCAGGGGACTTCCTATCAGTTCTCAAACCCCGGACAGGTTCTCATGATGGATGTGTCCAGCCTAGGATGGGGTGCTTATCTGGCTGACAGCCAGACCCAGGATATCTGGACGGAATTGGAACAGTGCCTCCATATCAATGTCCTGGAGATGGGAGTGGTCCTTTATGCTCTGCAGGCCTTTCAGACTCATCTCCTCCCCAGTCTCCTGCTGATGCAAATGGACAACATGCGTGTGGTGCATTACATCAACAAGTGGGGGGGGGAGGCTCACTCACCCCCTGTGTCAGGAGGTGATGAGACTCTGGTATTGAGCCATCAAGCATGGTCTGGAGCTCTCTGACATACATGTTGCAGGCGTCCAAAAGGTCCTGACTGACAGACTCAGCTGCTCCTGGTCACTGGCTCACGAGTGGGAGCTTCTGACTACAGTGGTCGAAGATCTGTTTGACAGGTGGGGTCGTCCAGAGTTGTACCTTTTTGCGTCCCCATTCGACGCAAAACTGCCACTTTTCTGCTTGCTTAATCCCAGGCCTGAAGTTTTCTGGCAAGACGCATTGTCCCTCTCCTGGAAAAGGAGGTTTCGGTATGCCTTTCCTCCCTCCCTCCCTTCCCTATAGAGGGTTCTTCTCAAGCTCCAGTTGGAAGGGGCGGATATGATTCTCATAGTTCCCTTCCGGCCACATCAGATTTGGTTCCCTTTGCTGCAACAGCTGGCGGTGGAACCTCCAGTGCCCTTGCCCCTGTGCACTGGCTTGCTGTCCCAGGACCAGGGCACCCTAATCCATCCGGACCTAATGTTCCTGCATCTCCATGCGTGGCTCATGCGGACCTAGCTATTGCCCACTTCGGGGTGTCCCCTAGGATCGCAGACATCCTGGTGGCTGCTAGGAAACCTTCCACTAGGGCCACTTATGCCATGAAATGGAAGCATTTCACCCTTCGGACTGCTTCACGCCAGTTGGACCCCTTTGCCTGCCCCGTGAATCAGGTGTTAGAGTATCTCCTTTCCCTTTCGGAGTCGGACTTGGGATACTCCTCACTCAAGGTGCATCTTTCCGCCATCTCTGCATACCATGCACCTATCGAGGGCAGAGCTGTGGCTCAGCTTGAGGTGCCCCACACCTCTCTGCAGGGCATTTTGCATCTGAAACCCCCCATTCAGGATCCAGACCCTCCATAGGACCTTAATTTTATGTTGGAGAAACATTGCCTGCCTTTGAACTGGCTGCAAGTTGTGAGCTGCACTTTCTGTCGTAGAAAATGCTCTTTTTAGTTGCTGTTACTTCCGTTCGAAAAATTTCCAAGATCCAGATCCTTATGTGTAAAGAAACTCATTTGGTTTTTCACAAAGATGGGGTGTCTTTGCATACCAATTCTAACATCTTACTTTGAGGAGGCTCTTGCAGCAGGCGCCAGGACCACACAGAAAACTTCTAGCTAGCAGTCTATCATGGAGGACCACCCCCCCCACCCCCATCAGCACCCTGACGTCTGCCTATCCTATAAAGGGGGTGGTCCCCCAGACCTACCCCAGTTCTTTTTCTGCCATTGACTAGCGCGTGTTGGACCTCCACGGAGACCTGCTTCAGTTGACCGCCATTTTCTTTGCGCTTATCTGTGATTTTTTTTTTTTCCCTCAATTTTTTTTTTTTTTTTTTAAACTTTGTTTCTAGGATCGTGGATATGTTGTTCATCCACACTTATTGGCATGTCCCTTTCCCTTTAAGGATCACCAGAAGTCTTCAAGCTGGCTCCTCCCACCCAACCAGGTGGTATAACCCTTGGCTGTGCTCCATGACGCTAGATCTTCCTTTCCGCTGGAAGATTCAGGTTGCCTCTTCATGCTCCCACATTTTGTAGGCCCTGGCTTCAAAACCTTAAGTTATTCCAAAAATTAGTCTAGTTCGCATTAGCGATAGTGACTGCTCTTCTTCGGTTATGGAAGACAAGTCTTCCCCCGGATTTCGCTGGTGTTCATGCAGCCAGAAAATGTTGTGCACCTGCACCGATCCCCTCATTGCGTGTCTCTGTTGTTTGGGTGTTATGACACCTGAAGTGCAATTTTGTCTTGCATTTCACCCTAACATCCTCGCACGACAGTCTTGCACGCCTGAAGTTGGGGAGGCCGGAAAACGAACCTCTGGTGAAATCAAAGGAGGCTTGGTAAGAAGTTTCAGCGTCATGGGATCCGCCGAGCAATTGGAACACATGTCCTTCGAGGAGGAAGCAGCTCGGGCCACGGAATCTTCCTCTTGGAGCTTCTTCGTTCCACTCAACCTGGGCTCCACCTTCTTGGGTTCTTTCCAAGAGTTGTTCCAGTCTCTCCCGACTAAGAGGGAGGGTCCTGCATGCACACACTCCTCTCGGTCCCGTAAGTGGGAAAAGAACCCGGGATCATCTTCATCTCAGCAAAGACGTTCTTGGTATCGGGAGAGTTCTCGGTCCCTGGAACGGGCAGTCTCGAATTCGGTCAAAACTGCCTCTTTGGCTGCTGGCTTCTCGGCTTTGCCGCCTGGCCAGTCAGCCGAAGTGTCAATCGACGAGGTTGAGATAATCATCGACCCGATCAATCCCTTGTCACTGACTCCAGTCGATGACTCTCTCAATGGACTGTGATCCATTCTTTCCTCGACAGGGAGACCCAGCCCACTGGGAATCCCATTGAAGAAGTGGTCCCCGATCCCGGAAAATCACCGGTCCCATCAGTGTCTCCCAAGTGACCAAATCAGCCTGTCCAATCTCGATTTGAGGTCTAAGACCCCCCCCCGATCGACGGGCTGAGGAAGAGCCACAAGCTCTCAAAAAAGAGGTGACGCCATTGGTCGTCCTCATCCTCCTCGGATGAGGAGAGGCTCTGGCGGAAACTCCTTCGGTGCTACAAGGACTTCATGTGGCAACAGCTGATTTTGTCTGGGCACAAGCCAACTCCGGCTTCTACCCTGGCCATTACTTGGCTCTCGCCTCTCAGGCCGGGCCCGCCGTCTTTCAGTCACTGTCACTGTCACCCCGGACCGCCCTTGGTCGACTGTTGTATCTGGATTCCTCGGATTCGGATGAGACCGGCCTACATTCTCATCCCGGGGATGACAAATTGGCAGGTGGGATACAGATGGAGGAAGGTCCTTTGTCTTTTCAGGGCATTCTTCGCCTCATCGCTGAGGCTTCAGGGATGCCCCTGGAACTTATCCAGAAAAAGGTGAAGTACCTTCTCACGGACATCCTCAAGAGCCGGGATACCCATTGAGGCCATAGTTGGCCTGGCCTTAGAACTTTGGCAGCCTGCCTCCTATCCAGCTCCGTCTGCCCGCATGGCCCACAAGTACGCGGTGCCCATGGGGTCCCTTATGGGGTTCACAGAGCACCCTTCGTCCAAGAGCCTGGTGACTGCTTCTGTGTTCAGGCGTACTGGCAGTTCTGCTGACACTGACCGACCTCCTGAGAAGGAATCCAAAAACTTGGATCATTCGGCTCGAAAGGTCTATGCGGCCTCATCTTTAGGCCTCCATCAGGCAGGTTTGGCTGTCGTCATGGCTCACCTCTCCCATGCCCTCTTGAGGTCTTTGGATGATGTCCTCCCACACCTCCCTGTGGACATGCAGACCACGGTCAAGCAGGTCCTGTGACCAGGGCCGGGCTGTTGCCAAACAGCAGCTTCAGACAGCCCTGGACATTGGGGATTCTTGTGCCCTCTCGATGGTGGCCACAGTTGCCTCTCATCACACGGATTGGCTGAGACTGTCCTCTTTCCCTGCAGATACTCAGCACAAACTAGCTGATGTGCCTTTCCTGGGCACTGATCTTTTCAGCCCAGGTGTGGCTGGTCACCTTCAGCGTATTGAGCAGTCCAATGCCATCTTGGACGCTACTTCTGCTAAAGGTTCTTAAAGCAAGAAACATCAGAAGAAGAAGAAGAAGAAGCCTTTTCGGCACTCTTCCC